>JAWWNH010000003.1:6040000-16040000 GCA_034641385.1 Darevskia mixta
ACAGCGAACACCTCCATTCGGGGGACGGAGCCCGGCTTCCTCTGTTGAGGTGAGTCAGGTTTGAAGCTCTGCAAAGAGTGTTGGGGGCGTCGGGACGGTGCGCGAAGCGTTTCTGGGAGGCTTTTACCTCACCGGCGGGGAAGAGGGAGAGAGAGAGAGAGTTGCATTGGCGTGGCCTTCCGCTTGGCGCCGTGAGGTGCCGTTTTTTGTTTTTAGTGGGGGGCGGGAGACGGCTTTGAATTGTGCCGTGGGGTGGAGCTCTGCAGCGTGGAGTTGGGGTGGGTGGGTTTGCAGACCCAGACTGCCTGAGCGGCGAAGAGGAGGGGGCCTTTGCAGTGGGTCTGAGGAGAGGGAGAGAGCGCGCACCCACCACACGCGCACGCGCGCACCCACCACACAAACGCGCGCAAACACCTCTCTCCCGGCCTTGCCTCTGGTGGTCTCTTCCGCAGCGTGAGTCTCCCGCCTCTCTTCGCTTCCTTTCCATATACCTGAGGCGCGGCGGGATTGAGCAGGTGGGGGCGTGAGGGGGGGAGGGAGAACGCGGGTGTGGGTGCTGTTGCCGTGGGAGGGGGGAAGGAAAGGCGGCTGGGAGAGAGCGCGCAGCCCCGCCAGAGCGGTGGGCGGGAAGCCCCTGGAAGGGAAGCGGGGAGGGAGGGGGAGGCGCCAAGGCAGAGAGTCCAAGGCCAAAATACCCATACCCAGGACACAGTCCGGCGCCCGCCTAGTGGGCGGAAATTTGACTTTTTTTAAAAAAATCTTTCTAATTTTTCAATTTTTCCCGCGGCACACCAGGCAACATCTCGCGGCACACTAGTGTGCCGCGGAACAGTGGTTGAAAAACACTGCTGTAGACAATGCAATCTTGGCTGTTCTTTAAAATGTTACATAAGTTTGGATTAGGTAAGACAGGTTTATTTAGGAAGATGCTAAGTTCTTTTTTAAAAATTTAGTTTTCAGTAGCTTTCAGCCATCTCTCAAGTGTTATCATCTCCCCCATATAAATAAAAATAAAACATCAATTAAAAATATATTACATAATAGAAATACAAAATTCAGAAGCATTAAATCCAAAGGAGTCGGCATAATAATAATAAAAATGTCTAAAAAGTAAAACACAGGAAGACAAGGCATTTGGTTCACTTCTTTACAGAGAGAATTCCACAACAGTGCCACCACTAAGAAAGTCCTGCCCTTGAAATCCCACAATCAAACATTTTCTAAAGGCATATGCCCGATGGCTGAGCCTCTTTGGTCTCAAAGCTTGAATAGGTTCATGTAGGCAGTCCTTGAGAAAAACATGTTACTAGACTGTTGAGGGTTTTAGAGGTTAACACAAGCACTTGAAATTGACCCAGGAATGAATCTGTAACCAATAAGTTTTTGTAGGATAGTTGTAATGTGATTAGGGATGTACAAATCTGGCAATTTTAGTTTCTCATTTTCCCAGTCTTAAGTTCTATTTGCCATTTTTCTGCATCACTTTGTGAAATTCATCAGCATATTAGTGTGCATTATACATATTTTTGTTCTCATGTTTAAAGCATTTCCCCCTAAATAAGGCGTTTTTGTATGTGATTTTCAATAATATATGCATTTTTATGTACACTTTCCACTAATATACACATTATTGTACACATTGGTTGGTTGGGGAATTCAATCAGAGAATTTGGATATGTGTGAATTCTCAAGGATAGCTGTGTTTAAGTTTGATTACTGTTTCCATAAGTGTGAATTAAACCATTCCCCACCCTCTCATCATTAAATATTATCAGTTCAACATGCTCCTACCATCATCCTGATGACAGTATTATTTACCACATGCAGTTTCTGACCTGCCTATAAAGGTTCATTTCAATAGCCCAGTCTGGATACAATTAGTGTATAAATAACTGAGGCCAGATTCTTCTTTTCTACCGTCTTTCCCCCTTTTTAAGACACCGTCTTACAATTTTTCCCCCTCAAAAAAACACAGGGTGGCTTATTTTCGGGGGATGTCTTATTTTTATTACGGCAGTATGGTACGGTACAGCCTCCCCCTGCGCGCTGAGCAAGCGGGGCAGAACTCCACAAGAGGCGCGTTTCCCCCCCGTGCCTCTCGCTGGTTCACTGGCTCCCTACGCACGCAGGAGGGGCTGAGGAGGCGACGGGAACAATGGCGTCACCATGGCTTACTTTTGGGGTACGTCTTACTTCTCACAAAGGTAAAAAAAACCCTGCCATGGCTTACTTTATGACTACGTATTAAAAAAGGGGAAACAGGGTAGGTAGGGTCTTAGTTAGCAAACCAGCTGAGGCTAGTAAGGTGATCTGTCCACTTCTGCATTCAGGGATAATATTGGGACTAGGAACACACTGAGAATAGGATGCATATCTGCACCCAAAGCAAATACTGAAAAATAGGTGCATTTATTATAGATCACTTTTTGCATTTGTTAAGTAATTAGATGTCATGAAGAAACAGCTGATTATTAACAAAAGCTTTCAAAGTAATGCTACCCTTTTTGTGATAATTGTATTTCCTCTTTAAAAATATGAATTAATCAAACTTCATATCATGCCACTCCAACATAGTCTTCTCCATAGCCCAGTTTGTTTAAATATCTTTAGTCCCATTGAAGTCAATGGTGGAATAAATTGGTTTAAATCCTTGCATATCAGCTTACCTGACTTGTGGATTAGGCTAACATTATCCTAATTTACAGCTGAGTACATTAGAGTATAAAAAGGAATTTGGCTCATCACTCTATTGCTGTTGTGAGAACTTGGCTTAGCGACTTGTACAATATCATACTGTGTGTGACAAAATTGGAAAAGAGAATCCCCCACCTGAAATTGTACATGAATTCAAATTAGAACTAATGTTATCTAGCCACATTAGAAAAAAAGACAACAATGAACAAGAAGTCAACATTAGTGTGAGAAGGCATTTAGTTACTTCTTAGTGATATATTATTTTTATCCAATATTAACTTGTTTGAATTTTTGAAACATTACAAATCAAATTGGTCAAACTGTACACCCATAATTTTATACTAGTTCTTTTTGGGGCTACACTTCAGAAGATTTATGCTCGTATATTATTACATAATAAGTTAAATACATGATACAGCTAATTTATGTTAGTAAATCCTATTATGGAAAACTTTAAAGGATGTTATACACTAAATTTGATATATAGATCTGAATTTGCAATTAGAATCATCAACTGAAGTCAGTTTTACAGCTTAATGATGTTGTCAAAGTAAACTTTTTTCCTTTAAAAATGAAAAATGTTAGTTTTGTATTTTAAGGTTCAGTGGGGGCACTGTTATACAGTGGTTCTGCTCGTTCCTCCTGGGTCGTGTTCAGAAAGTGGTGGTGGGGAATGAGTGTTCAGACCCCTGGGCTCTCACTTGTGGGGTGCCTCAGGGCTCTGTCCTCTCCCCTATGCTTTTCAACATCTACATGCAGCCTCTGGGAGAGATCATCAGGGGGTTTGGGCTGGGTGTTCATCAGTATGCAGATGATACCCAGCTCTACCGTACCTCTCTTTCAAATCAGAACCAGTGAAGGCGGTGAAGGTCCTGTGTGAGTGCCTGGAGGCGGTTGGAGGATGGATGGTGGCTAACAGATTGAGGTTGAATCCCGACAAGACAGAAGTACTGTTTTTGGGGGACAGGAGACGGGCAGGTGTGGAGGACTCCCTGGTCCTGAATGGGGTAACTGGTGCCCCTGAAGGACCAGGTGCGCAGCCTGGGAGTCATTTTGGACTTGCAGCTGTCCATGGAGGCGCAGGTTAATTCTGTGTCCAGGGCAGCTGTTTATCAGCTCCATCTGGTACACAGGCTGAGACCCAACCTGCCCGTGGACTGTCTCACCAGAGTGGTGCATGCTCTAGTTATCTCTCGCTTGGATTACTGCAATGCGCTCTGTGTGGGGCTACCTTTGAAGGTGACCCGGAAACTACAACTAATCCAGAATGCGGCAGCTAGACTGGTGACTGGGAGTGGCCAAGACCACATAACACCGGTCTTGAAAGACCTACATTGGTTCCCAGTACATTTCCGAGCACAATTCAAAGTGTTGGTGCTGGCCTTTAAAGCTCTAAACGGCCTCGGTCAAGTATACCTGAAGGAGCATCTCCACCCCCATCGTTCTGCCCAGACACTGAGGTCCAATACCGAGGGCCTTCTGGTGGTTCCCTCGCTGTGAGAAGTCAAGTTACAGGGAACCAGACAGAGGGCCTTCTCGGTTGTGGCACCCGCCCTGTGGAACGCCCTCCCACCAGATGTCAAAGAGAAAAACAACTACCAGACTTGTAGAAGACATCTGAAGGCAGCCCTGTTTAGAGAAGCTTTTAATGTTTAATAGATTATTGTATTTTAATATTCTGTTGGAAGCTGCCCAGAGTGGCTGGGGAAACCCAGCCAGATGGGCGGGGTATAAATAATAAATTATTATTATTATTATTATTATTATTATTATTATTATTATTATATTTCTGCAGCTTTGTTTCTTCAATTTTCTTTTTCATATCTCTCTCCCTCCAAACTACCATCTACTTATCAATGTACAGTTTCTGAATATAGATGGGTTGTTGTTAAACATGGACATTTAAATTTAAATTATTTCACTTTTTAAAACTACTTGAATCATATAGGATAAAAATGCAGTACTTCTAATTCGATGATTAAACATCAAACATGGATTTCCAAATAATAAATGTCAGGATTATGTAACAAAGCTCAAGAAAATAGTTCACCCTTCTAATTTAGAGGAGAGTTACCTAAAGGTTTGCCCTACTATGCCAAGAGGGCATGAACTACAAAATGCTCTTTCTTTAGAAACCTATTAGTTTCTCCCAGACACTAGAGAGACCAGAAGCATCTTGCAGATAAACCCAGTTAGTTTCTCACAGATAAGCCCAGTTAGTCAAGCCCTCTTGGAGACATTGAGCTACCTGAGATGCCAGACAGCTCAGATACACCAGAGGACATAATGCAGCGACTCATGGGAAGAGCCTAGGCCCTGCCATACTTCCAACCACAAGCTTATCTGCCCCCCATATTTTATTCAAGTTGGCACCCTTGCTTACATGCATAATCCTTCAAATGGAGTGATCTGCACCTCCACCCCCAGTTATCCAGTGTGTAATCTTGCTCTTTGGGAAATGTGGTATGGACCTTTTTTGTACACCTTACCCCACTATGTTGACTGAAAGGCTGGACAAGCTGTGGTCGCCACAGTGAACACCCTTGGACCAAGGTTGGACTTTGGTCTTTCAAATTTCAGTGGTACCCTGTGTGAGGCCAACATTTGGCACCTCCTGCCTTTCACCTTCCATTCTGATAAATTCTCTACACCATAGTTCTGACAACCTGCAGCACTCACTAGGCATGGCACTCAATGTGGTAGAACTGGTTGCACCATCTGAAACCTGCTTCTGCTTGGAGGACTCCATGGACCCAAATAAACACTCTTGTTGTTAAGCACCCACTACTAGAGGCTGCAATTGGAGGAAGAAGCCCACCAACCCTACATAAGGCAAGACCAGGCCTGCCCCAACTTTGTGGGCTTTATCAAACCTGCATCTCTAGACCTGTCACTCCTCCACTCTGGAAAAGACTTGTGTACCATGCTGCATACTAGTAATTAGTTGCAACCCAGCTGCATTTCCCGGTAATGATGTAAACTGCTTCACTGTTTATATCTTAGCTTATAACTTCAGAAATTTTTCTATTATATTGTAGCCACAATAATCTTCTCATGCACGCCAAATATCCCTACTCATGTAGAAACCTGTAGAAATGTGCCTTTTATCCTACCTCTTTTACATGGGAGGGTCCTCTATAGATAAACAGATCAACCCTCTTCCAAATAGCATTAGCCATGCTAACTAGATACAAGATCAAAAAGCTGAGAGGAAGATTATATCTGTAGTTTAATTAGGAACTATCAAAGTATTCAAATGTCCATAATCAATTACATATTCATAGAGCAAACAAACCTGAAAAGTCCATGTTAGATAGTTAGATACATTTTTTCTAGTCATCCTTCATAATAATGCAATGTATTAAAAAAGTTACAGAGGTTGTTACTATAATTTTTTAATCACCATATATTTTACACACTTCTATTGGACGTGGGTGGCGCTGTGGGTTAAACCACATAGCCTAGGGCTTGTCGATCAGAAGGTCGGCGGTTCGAATCCCCGCGACGGGCATGGCCCCTTCCCGCTCCCATGAGCTCCCGTTGCTTGGTCCCTGCTCCTGCCAACCTAGCAGTTCGAAAGCACGTCAAAAGTGCAAGTAGATAAATAGGTACCGCTGCAGCGGGAAGGTAAACGGCGTTTCCGTGTGCTGCTCTGGTTCGCCAGAAGCGGCTTAGTCATGCTGGCCACATGACCTGGAAGCTGTACGCCGGCTCCCTCGGCTGACAATGCGAGATGAGTGCCGCAACCCCAGAGTCGGTCATGACTGGACCTAATGGTCAGGGGTCCCTTTACCTTTACCCTTATTGGAGCTTTAATTATTGTACGAAATAAATTTATTATTTGTTTGTAAAGATGAAGATTTTGAGTCACATCAATTGTTTTTCATTGAGAATGTCAAATGTATATTATTATAAGGAATTCATCAAGTTCAATTATTGTATATACAGGACAAGGATGTGTATGTATAGAAACATTTTATGATTATATTATTGTTAATAGGTATGCTATTAAACTAATTGTAATATTTAGTAATAGATTTTTCTGCAATGTTTCTAAGGTACTACCATCTGACTTTTTGCTTAAAGTCCCCATATGCACAGATAGACAAATTAGAATTAATCCTATACTGTATAAAACATTAGAACCTATTTCATAAGGATATGGAGAATATCTTCACAACTCACTTCTAATTGTTGTTGAAATAAATAATAATAATAATAATAATAATAATAATAATAATTTTTATTTGTACCCCGCCCTCCCAGGCAAGGCCGGGCTCAGGGCGGCTCACACAATCAAAATCACAATAAAACATAAACACAAAAACGATCAATTAAAATACAGATTACAAAATTTAAAATGATTTAAAAATGATTTAAAAATGATTTAAAAGCCGCCTTAATGTAACTGCCCATGAATTTATAACAGTAGGGAAGATCTAGTCTTACAATGTTATATTATAACACAAAGGTCGGACTAAGTCCAATTCAAAGGATAGGTGGAACAGCTCCGTCTTGCAGGCCCTGCGGAAAGATGACAGATCCCGCAGGGCCCTAGTCTCTTGAGACAGTGCGTTCCACCAAATTGGGGCCAAAACAGAAAAGGCCCTGGCTCTAGTTGAGGCTAATCAAAGGATGAGATAGTAATTAAGCAAATGGAACAACAAGCTATCCTTAAGGTACAACATTAAGGTACAACATGATAGCAAAGAAATTGCACAAACCAAAGCCAAGATTAAGGGCATTGACACACTTAAGTAGTGGGCTACCCTGCTAGGATGGAGTAAAAATGCATCTGTAGTTCTTAACAATGGCACTGCCTAAAATGATCTTGGCATCGCCACAAGTAGCAATAGAAATAGTATATATCTAATTAGCTGTATAAAATCAAGCAATGTGATCCTAAATACCACATGACCTAAGCACCATCCATACAACATTAAAACAACATTTCTTGTTGAACATATCTGAGGTAGGAGTTTCACAACCAGGGTGCCAGCACAGAAAAGGTCTATCTCTAGTAGTAATCCATTTCACCACTGAAGGTGGAGCCACCTGGAGTGGAGCATGCTATGAAGACCTTAACAATTGAGCAAGTTCATACTGAAGCAGGTACTCTTTAAGATATCCCGTTTTAATTGTATCCATTAAAACACTGGCAGCACTTGTGAGAAGTAAATTGTTCTATCCACCCAGTTAATAGTCTAGCTGCTGTCTAGCTGCTGTACTTGGCAGCACTTGAAATTTCTGATCAATCTTCATAAGCAGCTGATATATAATACATTGCAATACTTTAACCTTGATGTTATCAAAACATGGATAATTATGATCATGTTTTTCCAGAAGGGTCTGCAGCTGGCTCATCAGTTCATGCTGGTAGAAGGCACTTTTTGACCAGATCATGCCACTTAGCTTGGGCATCCATCTGCAATGCATTCCCCAAGCTGCAGACTTTAGGGGGGATGCACCCACATTAACAAGCAGAAAGTTTCTACTAGAAACCCAATAACCTGAGCAACTGAACTGCCTTTCAACATTTTGTTTCAACTGAGCTTAAGTTTATTAGGCTAGTTCATTACTTACTTGTGGTTCCGGACTTAGATCAACTGTTTCAGTTTCCCAAAGACAAATCCAATTTTCTGATACAGTGGTACCTCAGGTTACAAAATTAATTCGTGCTGGAGGTCTGTTCTTAACCTGAAACCGTTCTTAACCTGAGGTGCGCTTTCGCTAATGGGGACTCCTGCTGCTGGCACGTGATTTCCATTCTCATCCTAGGGCAAAGTTCTCAACCCAAGGTACTACTTCCAGGTTAGCGGAGTTTGTAACCCGAAGTGTTTGTAACCCGAAGCATTTGTAACATAAGGTACCACTGTATTTGTTCCTTGTAAATCAGTATCCATACTTTTTTACTTTTTTGGAATCTCCAGGTAGGACTGGGAAAGATTCTGGTCTGAAACGCCAGAGAATCACTGCCAGTCACTGTATACAGTACTGAACTAGAGGGACTAAGGTGTTACTTGGTATAAGGCAGTTTCTTGAGTTCCATCCCAAGCCTATGTACACTTGCAGATACTCCCAGGCATGCATACATAAAAGTCCCATTGAATACACTGGGACACACAACTGAGCAGAAATGCATTGGGTTGGACTAAGGTTGGACTGAATGGACATTTTTGATTGGCTACTGACACCAGTCTCTCCACCGTGAGACTGAACTTTGTACTAACCATTCTACAGTGCAATTATTTTGTTTGGTTTTTACTTTTATTTGGGGTCTATAGGGTGTTACGGGAGGGGTAGTATCTCTAGTGGGGGACACACCATGCTCCTTCTGAGCTAGTTTATCCACCTTTGGTCCCCCCACCCTACACTCATTCCCCACCTGTGGCTCCTGGAAGCTATCAGCATGCGACAGTGGCCAAACCCTGGGAAACAGCTTTGACTGGCTGGCTAAACCAGGTGAGGGTAGCTGGTGGGTCTCAAACTCCCAGTGAGTTAGGGTCTTCCCCTGCATACAAAGACAGGCTCCAGCAGATTGAGCAGACAAGACCAATGGTCCAATGGTCAAGAAGGAGGTTTATGTGTTGTAGAGGGAAGTGAGGGGCAGATGGGGCTCATCAACCTGGGAAGGTAGCTCATCTAGGAAAAGGAAAGTTCTGATCTTAAACCTCCGCTGCTTTGCAGGATATATTCAGGAGAAGAGAAGACTAAGAAGTAAACCCTACACAAATCTGGAGTAGAGTTCCTAAGACGGTTGTAAGTCTCATTCTAGCAACTCCTGCAGTCAAGCTGGTGCCAAATGTATTGCTCTGATTTCCTTTGGATCACATCAGCAAGGCCAAGAAGGGCGTCTTGTCATCTGGGCATCGCAGCACCTCTGCCCAGCACACTGCCCAGGCTTGCTCCCCGGGGAAGTCACTTTGGTGCTGCTAATGCAGCAGCATGACTTCACCCCCAGAGGCGCACTCCATTGTCTCTCAAGACAGATGGATGCCGACAACAACTTTTATGTGCAGATTTATATGCAGCTTCACAAACAAAAGCTACCAGAAGCAGTGTACAACAAGATAAAATACCAAATATTACAGGCCAAGTAAACCAAAAGCAATAAAAGCATTTTTGCAACTATACAGTTAATATTCCATAAAATGACCATGCCACACCTCAGGGAAAGCCTTCTTAAACATAAGATGTCCTCAATAACCCCCAAATATCCATACACTTTTTAAAAGAGGAAACAGTGGTGGTGAGAGAGAGAACAAGAGAGTGGATGGAAACTGGGGTATTTCTAGTATACAAGAGTGTCCCTGATTTCAACAATGAAATATTGAGAGAGTTTGTCCAGGCGTTAGTGATGCTTTTCTTTCTTTTTCAATCTAGAATGGCGACCACCCTCCTCAGCCCACTTTCTCTTCCCCTGTCTCAATTTCTCTCCCACAAAGATAGGAAAAAAGGGAACCACGGAAAGCAGAACCATTGAATTTCAATTCAATAATTAATCGAACTTACTCTGCCTTCATGCTATCGTCTTCCTGAACTTGCTCATTCTGGTGCCAGGGTCAGCCATGGGTCCATTCCTTGCCTCACAACAGAGTCCTCTGTGTAAAAATCCTGTCACATAATCGCTTCTTCCATCTCTCCTCTGCATTGTTGTCCTCCTCACACGTATGGCCTCTCCCACTCTCTTTTATGTTTTCTCTATTTCTCCCTGCCCTTCCCTCATGCTCCCTCCATTTTCCCTCCATTTGTGCAGACAGCTACCCGGTACTTCATAGACGAAGAGGCAGTCTGAGGTAAAATGAGAAAAAAATGGAGAAGTGGTCTTCACTGTCATTTCCCCAATACATGCGTTGTATATAAATAGTACAGCTGACGGCTTTTGACAGTTGAGGTGTGTATGTTTTTAGGAATCACTTTTTCTTACGATTGCAGGCTGTTTAAAATTGTTTTTAATACGGTGTTTTAATGTGGCAACCCCACCCTGGAACTTTAGGGCGAAGGGCAGCTAACAAATGAACCAATGAACGAACAAAATATCTATATCTGTATCTGAGGGGGACGTTTATCAGTATTCCCCATGTAAGGCCTTTCTAATGTGAACCAGCACAGCTTTTTCTCTGCAGCTGTAGGAGTCTAGAATGTTCAGCTCAGGCAACCTAGGGAAATTGCCATGGCAACCAACTGCCACAGGTGGTTGGCAGTTAGGAAGCATTAAGGCCCAGGGAACCTACTGGGTTGCAGGCCTTTCTAGAGGGCCTAGAAAGTCAAATGGACAGTTCTCTCTCTCTCTCTCTCTCTCTCTCTCTCTCTCTCTCTCTCTCTCTCACACACACACACACACACACACACACACACAACTTCTGCTCTCTCTTCCTGACCAAACAGGAGAATTCCTGCCCCATATTTTCTCTTTCCTCGTTGTCCAGTGTAGCTTTCCAAATTCAGTATGGGACAAGGCTTTGTAGCGGGGTTTCAACACTTAATCAGTGAGATTAAATAACTGCAAAACCATGTATGATTGACTAAAAAGGCGACCCCATTTGATCCAGCTTTTTCTTTTTTTTAAAAAAAGTGTAGATGCACTTTGTAAAAAAAATTCTGCACTTGAAGTATGCTACTGCTGCTGCTTTTTTACAAGAAAATACTGCTGTAGTCATTAAGTATACTTTTTATAGTTGCACCTGTGATTAATAGATAATAATGTTATTTCACATGCGTATGGTACTTGAAGGAGTTGAGCTATAGAGTTTATTGCTGGGATGACATTGTGACACGCCTATTATGTTATTGCTTATTATTATGAATTGAATTCACACAACTGTTTTTCTTGCTGATGTTTTTCTTCATGTGCATTGTGGGTTTTTTTTATTATGTTACTATGTTGTAAGCTGCCCTGTGTCCTTTTGACGAATGGTGATATATGCAATTCTTAAAGAAATAAAAATCAATACTAAAAAATCTCTTGATGGCCAGCGCTGTCTTAGAAGAGGTTTATAATGTCGCTCTACCTGCTAGTAACTCACTACTTCTTCCTGGCCTTGACAAGCTGATTTCTTTCTTGTACCTTTTCTCTGTATTCCCTTTCCCTTGTTTCTCTTATTCATTTCTGTTCTCAGTCTGAGACGAGGAGAGATGAGTTGAGTTCATTTTTGGAAAATAAAAATAATACCAACCCTGCCCTTCAGTCAAAAGGCTCTTACAGCTGCTTACAAACATAAGTGCTAGGACAGTCACATCTTGTAATCTAAAAAACACACAACACACAAGGAAAATGGAATGGGAGGGAGGAGGAAAAAGCAAGCTCAAGCACAAGTTCTTCAAGTTACAGTTAAAGTTACAACCAATGTAAGTGGTGGTTCTGGCTATCTTGCCCCAGATAAAGAGCAGTCCATCCTCTGAAGCACTCTTTCTTCCAGATGGGATGCAGGAACACAGCTTGCAACAACACCCAGGCCAGGAGAACAGGGCACCTCCTGCCCGACAACTCTTCTGTCAAACATATGATATGAGCCATTTTGGGATACATTATTCATCTGAAAAGCATAATAATAGTAAAAAAAGTATGCCCCCTTTGGAACTATTGTTTTTATCTAGATAGACGTCATGCGATCAATTAACGAATTGTGTCTCCAGGGCAGCTTCTCCTGTTAATCAGAACACATCTGTTCTGCTTTGACCGCTTTTCTATTTTATCATGACTCACTCCTTTTACGTCACTTTATGATAACATATTTCAAAAAGTCAGCTCTAAATGCTGTCTAAAAACCTTTGATGTAGCTAGGTGCCAGAACTGGAAAGGCCCCACTGCATAGAGATACGTACTGGACTTCAATTTGGGAAAATATGAAATGGAGCCTCAGATTTCTGAATGAAGTGCTCAAGGACCACGAGAGGGGGAAATAAAGCACTTGGCAGAAGCTTATTAGGATAACGAATTGTGCTTCAGCCTGTTTGACTTTATTCTAATTTTGTTGTTGACAATCTTTGAATTGTATTTTGATTTATTATATTGTGATACTGATTTTTGGGTTCTTTTAAAGACAGAAAAGAAGGATATCATCATCATCTTTTCAGCTGTTAAAGGCCTTCTCCTCCATCTTCATCTTTTCCTGCTCCCTCTGTGTCTTTGGTAAGTGCCTTGACAGCAAATGTCCCTTGTCAGAAACAAGCCAATTGAAGAGGGAACACAGCCACCTTCAGAAAGCAGACTTGTGCATCTCAAAGCCTGCTGCTTTTCCTTTCTTGGCCTCCAGCAATTGTAAAAACCCTGTGAATTAGGAGAGTTTGTGCCTGTTGGCCAAGGGTAGCCTCCTGGCTTGTTTTCCTTTGTAAATAAACAAACTGGCTTGACCTTTTGCATACCCTGAAAAGTTTTTAAAGTTTAATTAGCTCCACACTAGATATTTAGATATTTTAAATGGGCATAAATTTGCATGCATTAACAAATGAGCAACAACTGTATGAATAAAATGACTGAATGAATTTTCAGTGTCAGACAAAATGTGTTACGCAGCACTGTATTCAAAGGATTCAATTCAGCTGAATGGGCTGGATAGAGTCTACTGGCGGACAGACTGAAATTCTCATGTAGCCTGTATAGTTGTAATGAGGAAGCATGAACTTTTCCTCTTCACTAAAATAATGAGTATACTCTTGGTGGTGGAGGGTGGGGCACAACTACATATGCACTTAAGAGCCATGACCTTGCTAGACAGGGCAGAGCCAAGGTTGGTTGGCAGAGATTAAACCAGTAGTTGCATCATATTGGCACCATTAGAATCACTATAAATGATATCATTCAAAAATAAGCAAGGCAAAAGGAACTTTGACCAAAGTTTGGAAATTTCAGCTTCTGTTGAGAGGTTAGCAAGAAAGTATAAAGTTAGCAGCTAGCTATCTGGATGTGGAAAAGTCAGCTTCCGTTCCCACTTGACCATGAAACTAACCACACCACGGAACTGCTTTGAGAATAAGAAACAAGAACAGCAAAGTGTTTTGCACACTGTGAAATATGTTAGGTACAGAGCAAAGAATAATAATGGAAGTGCACCAAAATTTCAGAAATAAGGAAAACAAGAAGAATGCAACATTTCTTGTTTTAAATATTGTGCCATATTTATTTATAAATTTCATTTGAGTCAGTGAGACTTAGGATGACAGTACTGCACCCTGATGACTTTAAATACATATCCATACATGGGGCCAGTCTCTCTCTCTCTCTCTCTCTCTCTCTGTGTGTGTGTGTGTGTGTGTTGTTGTTGTTTTTAAATCAATTCTAGTAGGTGCTGACTTCCCATGACCCACATGGAAGTCTGTCTCTCAGGTAATAGTAATACTTGAGCCAATCCCATCCCTACATATTTGCATAGCGCTCCTTTATGTATGATGGGAGGGGTAAGAAGGGAGGTCATTGGCTGGAAACTCCCACTCACAGAACAGTGCGCGCGCGCACACACACACACACACACACACACAGAGAGAGAGAGAGAGAGAGAGAGAGAGAGAGAGAGAGAGAGAGAGCTCTTTTGTGATAGTCTCCATCACCTTTTTTGTGCTGGTACCTTTTATCAATATATGACTCATTTTTTATTACAAAAAATTATCTATCTTCAAAAAGTTCCAGTCACTTCACATTTATTATGCAGGGACACTGTCTTATTTTTCTGGATTCTGGGGTCCTAAGCTGTAATCAGATGCATAATAGGCAGAAATACAATAGATTGAAAGACTGAAGGTTTTCCCAGTCTGAAGTGTCTTTAGCTGTTGATATGCTGCTGGTCAGACAGCAAAAGTGCTCTGTTTGAAGGTGACAACCCTATCCAAAGGATGGGAGCATCACACTGTATCATACGTGCTACAAGAGCATGTCAGGTGCAGGCCATAGCCAGAAATGTGCTGAAGACCAACAAGTGGTGCGGGGCAAATCAATGCAGAGCATCCAAAAGAACTTGAATACAGGTAGGTCCATTTGTTCACATTTGATTTATTAATTATTAATAAAAAGTAACTTTCATTTTGTATATATTTTATAAAATATAAAAATAAGAGCCTAGTTCCTAACAGTTATCCTAGTGCTCTGCAAGATGTTGTCAGAACTCTGGAAGGCAGGAAGCAAGCAGACTAGGGAGCAAGCAATTGGGTCAAATATTATTCCAAGCTATCTATCTATCTATCTATCTATCTATCTATCTATCTATCTAGATAATTTGCAGAAGCCACAGGACAGTTTCTAACAGACACATTGCTTTTTTTTAAAAAAACCAACTCACAAAATAACTCAATCCTTAAAAACAGATAAACAAATCACTAAAAATAGTTATTAATGGCAGTGGCGGCAGCAATAAGGTCTCTTCTCCCCCTACACCTGCTGAAAAAGATTACCATAATCTTAACTAGCTGACTGAAGCTATAAAGAGACAGGGCCAAATGCATCATAATTCCACATATTACATTTATATTATGTCCTTCTTTCAAGGAGCTCAGGGCAACATACATAGTTATTCCTTTACCCCTCATTTTATCCTCTAACAGCTCTGGCTCAGCCCAGCCCAGCCCAGTAAACTTTGTTGATGAATTAGATTGAACCCAAGTCACACTTGGCCAGTGTTTTAACCCATGCACAGGTAACTATTGCCCTACAGGTTTTATGGGAGTTCCATTAGCTCCAGTCAGCATGGCCAATGGTTAGGGATTGTAATCCAACAGCCTCTAGAGGGTTGCAAGTTGGCATTTCCGTTCTAACCAATATACCATACTGGCTCTTTTCGCTTTCCCTTATATCTCTTTTACTTGTGGAGTTAGAAACTTACTTTTTATGTTTAATGGAAGATGGAACATTCAGGAATATTCCCTCCCCTTTCCCCGAGGCTACAGCCTTGTTCAAATGATCAGTTATAATTCATAGTAAAAACGCTTTCTCACTTGGAAGCTACTGCCAGATGACAAGGATGAGGATCATCTGAAACCCCTCCCAACTGAAGTGTGTGTAAATATAATGCAGGATTTATGGGTCTATACTGGCACTTTCCCAACCCACGGCTTTGATCTATCTCTGTCTATAATCCATTCGCACCAGTTTCTACATTTATAAAAAAAAGTTCTTGGCAATAATATTTCATCTGTCGATTTCATAAAGGTACAGTGGTAGCCATAATTAAATGCAGTCCTGTAGCTGCTGTCTCATCAGAGCCACACACAGCGGAACTTACTATTTCCGTGCTCTGCACTGTGATGTTGGTAGCCTAAAATCAAATTAATTTCTTTTCCTCCCCTGCTCACATTTCAAGGCAAACTCATGTCTAAGGTAGCCTTCACTATCATCCCTAGATCTTTACCAGCAGTACTGCATCTCCATGTTTATTATTAGCATTATCACAGATTGAAAATGTGGTTTTAGATTATTATTTTCATGTTATCCCCCCACTTCCCCTAACCAGAATCTAATTTCCCTCCCATCTCTTCATATTTTCAGTCTCTTTGAAGTATATTAACATCTCCCCCCTCTGGTATCAGTGATGCCTGGAATTTTTTCCCATTTGGTATTGTCTGTTTCATTAACAGTAATTATTTACTTCCTCTTTGGCTGAATAAACAGGAATAAGCAAGAAGAGAGGTCCAGGTCTCTTGTGCAACACTGCCCAGGGTGGTACCCTGGGCAAAGAAAATGGGGCAGATACATGTACTGCCAGCTTAGAGATGGTTTACACATTTTTGAAGAGGTTCTCCCTTTGAACAGGGAAACTGAACTGCATGGAATTTGTCTCTTTCCCAAAAATATGATTCTGTGATTCTTTCTTACAATCACTATAAAACAATTTATTGATATCATTTATAGGCTGCCTTTTTGGGCATAGCCCACCCAAGGAGGTATATAATGTCTACACACACACACACACACACACACACACACACACACACACACACACAATGGCAGCAGCATTCACAATAATTTAAAGCAGAAGTCAGTTAAAGCAATTATTTTTATTTTTAAAAAAGCAGACACCAATATAAATCACAGCACAGCTAACTTCCTATCAGAATAGCTCAGTTGGGGGGGGGCAGAACCTCAATTAGTTAAGTATTTTTATTGATCTAGGGGGGTGGGCAGCCATGGCCCATGGCCCAGTTTAGGAAAAAATGAGTCTGAAAAAGATGGGTTTTCAGGCCCATAAAAAAAACCCTTTGGATGTTATGGACTACAATTTCCACCAACCCCGGCCTGCTCAACTATGTGGGCAGGAGCTGTTGGTAGTTGTAGCCCAAAACATCTGAAGGGCACCTCTCTGGGGAAGGCCTAGAAGGCAGCTGCCCCCCCCCCCCAGAAGCAAAAATGATCAGTGTCCGTTCAAAGCAAACCTGAACGGCCATGGCTTGCCCCCCCTAGTTTTGATCCTGGGTACGCCCCTGCCCTGTCTCCTGGGCCCACCAGCTGCATTTACCTAATCACTGGGCATGCATGTGGGCTTTTGAGGCAGACCTTAATACCCAGCTCAGGCTCCTATGCATGTAGGCAGTCCTTCAAACAGCACTTTAAATGTCCTGTGCTCTCTTCAGATGGGTCATAGTGGCTGTGGAAATGAGAGGTACATCTTGTGTCCCTTTCCAAACACTGCAGGACCCTTACTTGCTGTTGCTGTACACCTCTGTGGCTGGAAGTCTTTCCCTTGTTCCCCTTGGCTCAAACAGAAGAGCCTTCTTCCAGAAGAGAGCCTTGCGGCTTTGTGTTTCCCCAGTCCATGAAAGTGATGAGCTATTTCACTCTACAACGACCAAGCTCTCTATTCCTTCTCTGTCTCCTGCCCACTTCTGCCTGGCTGCTGTCCCTATCTAGAATACCTGGGTTGGCCACCTCCACCCTTCTCCTTGGCTCCTTGGGTCCTTTTAACAGTGCTGCACTCCTTCTTTTAAGTGGATAATGTACCCGTTCCCTAACTTCATCCTTACTGATATTAGGAGGATCTGACCCTGCTCCCAGGTCAGGCCCTTCCCCCTATTCATCCATGGGATACTATTTTCAGGCAGCAATGGCTAGAAAATACCCCTCAGCTGCAAAAGTAGTTTATCTGGAAATAGGGAGAAACAGGTTCATCAAATCATTGAGTTGGAAGGGACCCCAAGAGTCATCTAGCCTAGCCTCCTGCAATGCAGGAATCTCAGCTAAACCATACATGACAGATGGCCAGCCAACCTTTGCTTAAAAACCTCCAAGGAAGGAGAGTCCTCCACTTCCTGAGGGAGTCCGTTTCACTTTCAAACAGCTCGCACTGTCAGAAAGTTTTTCCTGATGTTTATTCGGAATCTCCTTTCTTGTAAGCTCCCTTGAGCTGACAGAGTTTTGTCATTCTGCAGCTCTCCAGGCCATAATGGCAATGCCTTGCATAATACAATAATTCAGTCAGTTATATAGTGGCAAGAATATGAGTAACTGTAAAATAAGGAATTTTGTGTAGAAATCCATATATCTATATCTATCTATGCATCCAGATGTTGTTATCAATAGATATTACATACTGTAGTAATATTTTCCCGGGATATTCATACATTTGACAGGAATATGAACTTTGCAAACATGCACTGCTTCTATCCAGTCAGCAGCAACATCACTAGGGCTTGGACCGAAGTGGTGCTCACTGGACTGTCCTCAGCCAAAGCAAGCTTTGCGTTCAGTAAATTCAAAGCATTTTCCTTGGCAGCTGGTTTCTTACTCTTACGTCCATCCAAGCAGGTGACAAAAAATAGGCAATTTGACCTAGCTGTTCAGTGACAACCATTGAGCACAGCCTGCTTTTTGAATAATAAACTCTGCTCAACAACAGATACATAGTTTAAGTATTATTCACAGGAATTAACTGGAAAGTAATTTTGAATAATGAATATATGAGAGACAGTTTCCCTTGCAATTGCCAGGCATATGATCTGAAAATGCGAAATGGGCTGAATACACAAACTGAGTAATTTCCCTGTTAAACCAAACACACAAATCATCATTATCATCAATTGTCTTGATTTCTTCCAGTTCCAACTGCAATACTTGATTTTTACAGCTAAAGCCCAAAGTTCCCTAGTTCAGCCATTTCAGGATTAATTAAAGAAAATCAAAATTCTCAAATCTTTAAACAGTCCCTTATGAAATCGGGCTGGCCAGCTCCATTTTTAAAAAGAACTGCAGCTTAATTATACTTTGTTTAAAAAATCCTTTCTGCCGCACCCAACACTCACATCTTAGACAGCAACCCTCATACTCAATCACTTAATTTCAGCATGTACCCATACACACATAGTAAGGATATATGTTTAGAACCACCTCTTGTCTTTTGGACAATACTTGTCAAAACTTGATTGTTATATACCTAAACATTAAAGACAGCAATTCTCATATACAATAAGTTCATTTCATCTATCTATCTAGATATCTAGAAATACACACCCACAAAATATAAGAATCCATATTTAGAATTATCTCTTGTTCTTTGGACAATGCCTTTTGATAACTTACTTTTAATAAACTTGAACATTAAGGCAAGTAGTATTACTGTTGCCTACAGATTTCTCATCTGACTGAAATATGCTTCTTCTACCCTTTTTTTGTTGTTGAACTACATCTGATTTTTATCATCAGCATCCACCAAAGAGATTTTTTTAAAAAAATGTTATTCTCAACTTTGATGGTTTAATCCCTTACTTTCAGAAATCATTGTGATTTAAAACATTATACTGTTTTTATAGACACTCTGATGGGTTGTTACAGTTCCATGGATAATATGGAAAATGCTTCCATCATGAGCATGATCAACACCATTCTCAAACCCACAGAATCTCTATGCTGATTTTTATCAGTACAGAATTTGGCCTGGAGTTGCAAATCTCATTCCTATAGATTTTATATACTTCTGTCTTTGCTTCCCCCACCCCACCATCAGCCTGGCACTGCAAAGCACAATGAAGTAGATGCCACTGATTTTAATATAACTTGCTTCCATAGATGTGGGCTTAGGATCACAACCTTGCAACACAGTCAATGGGACTTACTTTAATTGTTTAGGATTGGAGTGCCCTCCTTGCAGATCCAGCAACAAGAGGAGATCCCCTAACGTACAAAATAGCTAAAGCCTTTGATGCCCGTAGACAAGATTTATCCAGTTCATGTTTCCCAACATGTTTTGAACTCTGAGTTCATCAGAAGAAAAACTTATCATGAAAATAAATTGTATAAGTAATTGCTAGAAAGTTTAGCAACTTTGTGCTGCAGTTCTTTACTGAATAAGTCTTCTCTACATCCATTTACGTCTTATGCTCTTTTGGCCACTCTTATCGGGCCACAATTTCTTAATGCATTAAAAAAAAGGAAAAGGAAATGCCAGGTTGTTATAGAGCCAATTTAATAGTTAATATTTAGATTTCCATTTACAAACCACGACTGATGCATTTACTGATTTTGGAAATGGTGTTATTAGTCAATCAGGGAGCTGTGAATGGCACTCTCCAATGACTGCCAATCAAGTGCCAGTCTCAGCCTTTTGCTTCCTTATTGCTGTGACCGTCTGTTGCACCTTCCTTCCCGCTGCTCAGGCTCAAATATTAGATTGGACACAATGGTTTTCTAAAGGTAGCCATTGCACTGAACTAACTCTGGTCCTTCTCGAAAATTTGACTCTTTGTGGACTCCCTGCATATCTTGCTAATATTATTCATGCTCATTTTAGACCCATTTAGCCATGTCACAAGTTGTTTGATGTGCTTTGAAACTGATGGCCAAGAAGAGCTTCTGCTGGCAGAGATCGCTTTGGCTCCAATGACCTGAATGGAGTTCTGCTATTTTACACTAGAGCTGGCCAAGTAAGCCCAGTCGAGTCCTTGCTATAGTTCTGCTTTGTCATCTCACCAGCCTAGTGTTCCTGGCGCTTTTCATCTTAAAGGGCTTTGCTTTGCCCTGCACCCCCCCCCCACCTCCCCATCACTGGCCTGCTTTTATGCCACTACAGTTTGCCGGAACATTTGTTCATACTCAATAGCCAAACATTAGGAATGCTGAGATTCTTTCCTTCTTGTCAGGACAATTGTTTAGACTGTTTGCCACTTAACGCTCTGATGATCTCTCTCTCTCCTCTCTGTGCTGCCTATAATTCCTCCTTTCCCCTCTTAGCCCTTCAACTCTTCCTCATTGGCTGAGTCACCCACCAACTCCCTCTTTTGACTTACTCTTTGGTGAGACTATCCTCTGCATTTCCAGCAGTTTTCTTGCCGTTTGGTGTGTGTGTGTTTTCCCCCTTGTCGTTTTTCTGCTTGGTGGTGTCTGGAGCATTGCCATCGAGGGCTGGTGTCGTACTATGGGTTACCTCATTATTGACTTCCAGTCCTCCTGGACTTTTATTTTATTTCATCTCAGCATTGGCACCATATGGCAGCTATGGCAACTGAATATATCACTGTATTCACTTTCTGGTTCTGGTCTGAATTGCTGAAGGGCTCCACTCCCTGGCCTGGAAAAAAATGTAGCTGCAGCTTATGTAAGAGGAGCCAAGCCAGAACTATGGAGAGACTAAATTCACATTTGCATTTTATTTTTCAAACACATAATATGGAAACCCAAGAAACAAATCTATTTTCCAAGAGTTCTGAGAGCACATACCAAGAAATGGAGGCCTGGTAATGAAATAAAAAATGAACCCCACCATGCCTGCATGTAAGTCTGTCTGTCTATCTATCTATCTATCTATCTATCTATCTATCTATCTATCTATCATAATCTATCATATTTTATTGACTTTGAGCTCAACATTTGTTGTTGGAAAAGCTGTGTTCTATAAATCTCATGGTCTATCTAAGTCAACTCACATTCTTATAATAAATAGAATCCCTTATTCTACATCTCTACTATCATAACAGATAAGGCATTTTGCTAACATAGGGGAGCTGTGAAGTGCCAATGCGGATGTGAGGTGGATTAATTTCAGAGTGTTTGCCCTTACTTATACAGAGACAGCGATGCCCAAGTTGTTTCTACCGTATGGAAGATCACACACACCAGGCTCAATGTCCGCCTCTTGTATTTGATCACAGGTCATAGTATCACACTTAACAGAAATTAAAATGTTGTACACACCAGATACCAGACTCATGGTGATCAGGTTTTCGAACTGTTACAAGTTCTGATGGCCTGTGGAGTATGTGCCTTGTGTCAAAATGGTGCATTTGGACCCAGTTTTCTTTCAAGCCTTGCAGTCATGCAGAAATATGTCATCAGCTATTTTCAAATAAATCTCTTAGGCTGCAGTCATATATAGACTTATTGAAGAGTAAGTCCCCACTGCTTATATGGGAGTAGACATTGGTTTTTTACATGAGGGAATATGAAACCTCATCACTCTCAAGGGGTCATGCTATTCATCAGCTGGATGAATATTTTCTTTAGAAGAATCATCTTTAGAAATTTTAAAGATTTTTTTAAAAAAAGAAGAAGAAAAGAGCATGAAACCCTTGGACTGCTTCATAAATACTTTTTATGATTTAAGAAATGTGTGTTTCCGTGTTTTTATATGATTTTCCATTGAAAAATCCACCCAGAAATAGGATAAGACATTTGTATTCCCATCCCTACATGGAACTGGAATGGACTGGACTTTGATGGGTCCATACATACCTAGTCTGGGTCCTTACTCACCCTTTCCCCACCTCTACAATATCCTTTTTGACATATGGCACCCAGAACGGCCCACTGTAGTCCAGGTGCAGTTGCGCTATATACAGTATTTGTGTAATGACATGATATTGGCAGTTTTATTTTCAATCCCCTTCTGAGTGATCCCCAACATGGGGTTCAGTATTCCTCCCCCCACAACTGCACTCCTGCCCCAGAGTCAACATTTTCACTGAGCTATACACTGTGACCCCAAGATCTCTTTCCTGGTCAGTCCACACGAAGCGAAGAATTCTTATTTTTGCACCAATGCTTACGTTGATTTACATTTGCTGTTTTAATGCCCATTCACATAGTTTTGAGAGATACCTTTAGAATTCTTCAGCATTCCTTTTTGTTTTTAACCACCCTGAACAATTTGGTGTCATCAACCACCCTCAGCTCCTCAGAGGAAGGACAAAATGCAAATAATGTTCATTTCAACAAGTGCAGCTTGCCAAGACCTTGCTATCTTCTTCACAGCTTCTAGACATTACAGAAGCACTGCGGCTGAAAGATTTGCTCTCTAATTTCACTGTCTATGGAGCTACACTATCCATGGAACTCCACTGACTGTGGACTTCTTCAGCCTCAGTGAAGGGCTGGGCCACTGATCATCTACAACAAAATTTGTCTAGAGATCCAGATAGCCTATATCTATGTAGCTCCTTTTATTACAAATAAATGGGGAAATGGACATTGAAGTTGCATATTGCTCACTTCAAACTAATACCTTGTTTGCCATGATGGCAATAAAGTTTCATTTAGGACAAAAAGCAAATCGAAGCTTAGAAGCTGTGAAATGCACAAGGCCTGGGAAGCAAACTTTAGGTCCAATTCTCCCCCTAAGGCAGAACATATCAGTGAATACAGAGCTGAAGGCTGAAGTCAAACTGAACGCAGAGTTCTTGTGGATTATTTTCCATCTCAGAGTTCACTGGCAGATGTTGCAAGAAGTCTAAACAGCCTATCGCATGAACACTGCCCTCAAATGCTCTCTGTCCTGCAGGGACAGGTGTATACCTTGACATCTAATATGGGCCACTTCAAGGCATTCCATGAAGGACAAGCATGGATCTATAGAGTACAGTATATTCAATTATAGGAAAAGACTTTCTCCAGGCTGCAAGCCCAAATGAATCTTGAGGTTTAGTTTGTATGAGGAGCTGCTAGGGGCAGAACTAGAAAACCGCACCTGTGGATAGCTGCTCAGAGCTACTGTTTAGCACAGGAGGCTCATCAATATGGTGCCCTCTAGATGTTGTTGGACTACAACTGTCACCAGTGGCCTCCAACCATGGCTAATGGTTAGGGATGTTGGAGTTTAGCAACATCTGAAGGGCTACAGACAGATGCGTACCTAGAGTCCCTTACACCCTTGGCAAGAGGCTGTATCGGTGCCCTCCCGAAAAACATCACTTTACCAAAGTGAGAGAAGGACAGCAAGCTTCTCCGGCGTTTGATCTTGCCATGACAGCAACAGCACATCACCATACACATATACATTCCATAGCCTGAAAAGTGATTTTTTGGGGGGAGTGGCTGAGCCTCCTCCCCCAGTGGGGGTTGATTTTGCCAACCCCTAGCTACACCTCTGGCGACAGGTTTTCCCTTCCTAGATCATGTTCGAGTTGATGTGGCCACCTATTGGCAGCCATGTGAACTGCAACATGATAACATACATATTAAATGTACGGTATATAGGAAGATAGATATTTCACCTATCTTTCTGGTTATATGACAATTTATAATATCTGGTGAAGCTGTTGCTTAGCCATTTCATTTCAGAGCCATGTAATTTAAAGTTTTCTACAACTGCTTACTCATTACATGTTGATGTTGGTCTACCAACAGAACATATCATTTCAAGATGGGCGTCAAAGATTTTTGTTTTGTTTTGATGCTTTTTATTGTTACAGTGAGGGGTTTGTTTGTTTGTTTTGATCCAGCTCTTGTTTTTCGATCTTCTTCCACAGCCAAGCCAAGATACTCAAAAACATACTGTTAGTTCTATTCATAGCCATCCTGCCACCGGAGACTGGTCTCTGTAGAGATCCTAGCCAGCCATGCTCAGTGCTAAGGTTTATTTGTATTTGTAGTTTTTTTCCGGCCAAAAGGACATGGGAAGACAGACAACTCTGACCTGTAGCAGATATGTGCCTCTTCTGACAGAGTTCTCTGCAGAAACGGAGAATTTGCCTGTCCCCATACACACATACACATACATTCACACCCTACAAAAAAATCCAGGGAAGCAGAAGAAAGGTAAAAAAAACAAAAACAACCCTCATTGTGCTTGGCAGGATGTTATAGACATTCAGATTGCCAGATTACAACCATTTCATAATAGCTATAAAATATTACTGTTAAAATGATTCCAAAATCCATACTATGGCATTATCTTTATTAAATCAATCAAGATATCACAAAATAATGAGCAAGCTTTCCACAATCTCCAGAACCCTTCAGCAGACTGGGTGTCAAACAAAATAGAGTTAGAAGAGAGAGACAAAACATAAAGCCTGCCATAAAGTCTGCATTGCTATCAGTTGTAAAATGGGGTGTGTAAAAAGGCAGCAGACATAATAGATTATGCCAGCAGTAGTCAAGGTGGTGCCTTCCAGATGTTGATGGACTATAAACCCCATCATCCCTGACCATTGGCCATGCTGGCTATGGCTGATGGGAGTTGTAGTAGAGCCACAGCCAGAGGTTACACCATTGACCAGCTCTAGATTAGGTTATACCTTGAGATACTGGGATAAAGAAACACACAATGGCTGATTCTCCAGGTCTCTAGATCTTTCTCCAGCCTTAACTGAAACAGATTCCTTGCAGTAAAGGTGCTTTGTATAGCTTGTTTTCTTTGAATTATTACATTACAAGCGGGACCTTACTTTGCATCTAGTGCATACACAAAACATTAGCCACGAGCTACATCTGTCTAGATCTGTCCTGTAGTTATTTGAGAAATGCTACATGTTGATGCATAACCCCACAAACCAGCTTCAAGGTGATTTGAAAACTAAGACATATTAAGACATCCATGCTCACTCTTTGCGTGCTAAATTGTACCACAGGAATGGCTGAAATTCCTCTTTGTAGTTGGGCACAGCTTTACTTGGGAGTAAACTCAACTGAACACAGTGAGATGTATTTTCAAGGGTTCATGTGTAGGATCAGGGTATACGAGTTGCAGGACCAAAATACCAATGATATCATATGTATGCAATAGGGGCTCCTCCATTCATTCATTTACAGTGGTACCTCGGGTTACAGACGCTTCAGGTTACAGATGCTTCAGGTTACAGACTCTGCTATACCTTGAGTTAAGAACTTTGCTTCAGGATGAAAACAGAAATCGAGTGGCGGCAGTGGAAGGCCCCATTAGCTAAAGTGGTGCTTCAGGTTAAGAACAGTTTCAGGTTAAGAACGGACCTCCAGAACGAATTAAGTTCTTAACCTGAGGTACCACTGTATTCATTCATTTCCATGAATGGCACAAGAATGACAGGCCGCTCTGTAGCCATGATCTGGTTGCTCTATTCGGAAATGTGATAGCAAAAGAACTCCCATTTAAATTATGTTGGTAGAAAAGCATCCGAACGAGGTTTGTTCTGCATCGCACCTCTCAACCCCTGAACTCTAAAAATGAAGGGCAAATCTTCTGAATGACGGACAATCGCAGACAAAACACCATGAAATGAGGGACACAATGAGAGACATCAAAGTTTCTCCAAACAATGAAAGAAAGCAAAACTTTGTGATGGGCTAGATGGCGATCCTTAGAGTAGGGGAGAGCTTCACGGGTGGTTTATGGAGCAAGGAATGTCTGCTTTATGGGAGAACATAGATATGAGGGCTGAAGCCTTTCATAGATTTGTTAGATTAATTGGCTACAACTTTAATTGGTAAATTGCTGAGGCTGAAGGGCATATCTGTTTTTGATTTTTTTTGAGCCTGGCTATTACTATCATGAGGCCTTAGAAGTGAATCCTAGGCACATTATGCCCCATTGAATTCTGTGGGACCTACTTCTGAGTACTTAAGAGTGTGCATGCCATGCACAGCCGCTATCTCATATGTTCATGCCACTCTTAAGTACCAAGTGAATTTGCCTTATGTTTTCTAGTCAGGCTGAAGCTGGTTTGAGGAAAAAACTGCACCAAACAGCAGAACTTGTAAAGGAACTACAGGATTGTTATGGTTTGCATCAGACATTGTGTGAATGTGGCTGTGAAAACTACCAGTGGGAATGTACTAGATGTGGAGCAATGTGAAACATACTCTAGGTCATCTACTGACCAGACAAAAGGCCTGCCAGAATGTATTTTTTAAAAAAAATATTCAGCAAGCAGTGAAATGCCATTAGGAAGGAGGGGGTGCTGATGGATCTCTTTGTTCAATCAATCAATGAACTGATTCACGAGTTGATAACTGGACAGTAAACAAACTGAATTAATTAACCAGTTAATCAGTTAAAAAACGAGACAGTTAATCAACGGGGGTGGAGGGCTTAAATCTGTTGGCATTGCAAACAGCAACCCACCTATAGGACAGGAAAGAAATATTAAATTAAAACACACACACACACCAGAGTATTTGCATATTTCTCTCCAGGGAAGCCACTATTTGTACCACTGTGGAGAGAGACAGAGGGATTGGTGGAGGCAGGTTAAATCCAGGAGCATAAGAGAAGGCAGATTTTTGCCCATGCAAGGCTCCAAGGCCTTTTCTTCTAGCGCGTTTATAACCTATGAATTTGACAGTAAGGTAGTGAAATGTGTAGCTTACTGTATTTAAGCTTTAATATTAAACACAGCTAGCTTCAGGCACATAGGACTTGGGGGCTAACACAGGGCTTCCTGCTGGTCCCCTTCCATGCATCAATTTAAACGTAAAAAGAAAAAAAATCTCTCAAGCTCAGTTCCTTTTGTTACGCGATGCTTTGTCTGAGGCTAACAGGATAACTGTGATGTTGTTCCTCAGGGATCCTTATTGACTGAGCCAAATGCAGGGCAGCACTGCTCAAGGGCATTGCAACATTCAGGTTGGAAACCGCATCCCACAAACCAAGGACAAAACCACAGACACACACACACACCCCAGACCCTCCCCCAGATGTCAACCAAGCCTGGTCTTGCCATTGTCTGTATTTTCCTTCTTTCTAGGTTGCAGTCCCGTGCACAGTTTGGCGGCTTGAATCCCACAGAAGCAAAATGGGATCTAAGAAGCCTTAGAGGAAGCAGGATCACAACTGCAGTCTTCTAAGAATATGGTAACAGCAACCACATGTCACAATGCCAGCTTGTCAAACATCCTGGACAGTGCAAAAATAGTGGCTCATCTAGCAAAGGGTTGCAGCAGCTTCTTTTAGGTTAAGCTCCCCTTGGACATACTCTTAGTATGCCTGCCTTATTCTCTTATGGTCTGGAGCAGTGTTTCCCAATTAGCTAAGTACTGTGGACCCCCTATATTTCAAAAGCCAAGCCATGGACCCCCTACTTTGGAAATTTTTGATAGCTCTATGGTAGTTTTTGTTATGTGAATGGTGCCATAGACCCCCTGGGTGGGTTACACAGACTCCCCAGGGTCTGTGGACCACCAATTGGGAACTACTGCTCCAGAGTCTAAGTGGTGAGATGATGTGCAAGACTGAGATCTATTCTTTCTTTCTTTCTTTCTTTCTTTCTTTCTTTCTTTCTTTCTTTTTCTTGAATTTATATCCTACCTTTCACTATGAACAGCCTCAGCAACAGCTTTCAGCAACAAAACCAATGAGAGAGAATTTTACACAGCCTCAAAGACAACAGAAGTAGCAGATAAAAGGGGGGGGAACCATCCAAAGGATCTCAGGCACCTGTAAAAACCCAGGAAGGAAGGAAAGACCTTGGCTGGTGCCTGGAAGAGATGCTTCCAGGCAGACATATCTGGGATGTTTCCTAATTTGGGGGCCAACACAGAAAACGCTCTGTTCCCAGTAGCCACCTACTGGACTTCAGAAGAGAGGGACAGCTTGGAAGGGCTTCTGCAGAAGATCTTCATTGACTGATAGATTAGTGGATATTGGTATTGGATGTAACACCCACAAAGCTCAACATCCATTTTGATGGGAGCTGTAGTCCAACAATATCTGGAAAACCACAGGTTCCCCATCACTGCCCTAAAGACTGTGAAGATAGGCTTGGAACCAGGTGGGAAATACCTGGTAAAATCTTGGGAGCCAGACACCAGGTTGATCAGTTTTTTCCCTATGAATGTAAGCAATGGCTGTATCCCAAGTTATGCCACTGGTTCATCTATGTCCTGCTGTCTGAACTGGCTGGGATAAACTTCTCAAGGCCTCAGGCGGAGTTATTTTATTAACAACAACAATAGCAATAGCAACAACTAGTAGTAGTAATAGTAGTAGTAGTAGTATTGGGGTGGGATGGGGAATGCCAACAGGCAGCCATATGAGGCCAAGGTCAGAGTAAACACAATGAGGAATCCTGTAAGTTTTGTGGTACAGCCTTTCATAGGATGGAGCTCACTTTATCAGATGCATGAAGTTTTTGGACATATGCAAGGATTTAAAGGGAAGGTAACTCAAGTCCCTCTTTGTTCCCAGTAGCAAGAAATGTCACAACCATGATAATCTGAGCAGAAGCCAGGAATTACGTACTGTTATGTTGAAGGCACGGAGGAGAAATTGTGTACGATCACCCTTGGTTATTTTGCCTGACTTCACTTCTCTTTCTCAGCTAGGCCCAAGAACTATCCTGAGAACTAAGTGCCTATTATTACCTGTCTAAATACAGCACATGAGTTCTCAATATTGTGGCTCACCTGATTTATTTGGCCTTTGCTGCAGATCTGAGCTGCGTCCCCTCACGGTGGCATTATAGCTTGTGTGATGGGCAGACTGGTGCGAGCTCACTGCTGGTCAATGGGTAAGAGAAGGCAGCCAGCCCAAGACTACTTGGCACCTGAGGCAAAGGACAATGTATTTCTTGCCCCTCCCAATCCATATACAGCAGCTGAATCTTCCTTCAACACTGGCAACAACACATGCACATTGTTTTTTAAAAAAATTATTATTAAAGGTTTCTTGGTTTACAAAAGTATGTGCGATGTCTCTTTTTTTAAGTTACATTTTCTACAGGTCAGTTTCATTTGTTGAGACGTCAGTGTTACATTGGGAAGAGAGAAAAAGGGGTGGGTGGGTGAGGTGGAAGGGGCCATGGTGGGTGGGGGCGGGGTCAGGTGGCGAAGTTTCTCTTTTACTTAATGTATGTGTGGGGTTTTGTGTCAGTGTCGTTTGTGCAGGTTCTCTTTGTTATTCACTTGTGCTCCTTTGGTGGTGAGAGAGGTTCAGATTGGCCTAGGGTGCGGTTGCTTGTTTGTGATTGGCTTTGGTGAACTTTGTTTTCATGTGTGAGTGGGGTGGGTGCAGTGCCGTCGCAAGGGGGGTGGAGACGGTCCGCCCCGGGTTCCAGGGGAGGAGGGGGGTGACACTTGGGCCGGCCCCGCCCCACCCGTGGGCCCCGAGCAAGCCACGGAGTGAGGCCGCTCTGCTCGGCGGCTCGTGGGGGTGCCCCGCCACCACCGCTTTTCGCGCGACGGCTCGCAAGGCCACCGCGGAAGCAGCGGCGCCGGTCAAGGCGGAGTGCGCATGTGTGAAATGCCGCGCATGCGCACTCCGTCGCTGGGCCGTCACTGCTCCTGCTGCGATATTGCGAGCCGCCGCGCAAAAAGCGGCAGCGGCGGGGCACCCGCCCCCAGGGGGATGCCTCCGTTTGCCGCCCTGGGTAGCGAGGAGGCTTCCTCTGCCCCTGGGTACCCCTCTGCCCCTGGGTAACACATGCACAAGAGAATGCCTTGGTCTGGTGGCTTCTCTGCCTGCTCACAGTCAGGGACTTTCCCCATTGGCACTTCCTGTGAAGCGTTCGGAGAAGGCAATTAGGTGAGACAGCTTGGCCTTTTGCCATTGGGGCATCAGATCTGCAACAGCGTGGGAGCTCGGGGGGAATGGGCAGCAATTGTGTGTGAGAGAGAGAATAATTAGAAATACATACCCTGCAATATTTCTCCGATGAAAATAGGGATGTCCCCTGCCATAATGATAATTTTATTATTTATACCCCACCCATCTTACTGGGTTGCCCCAGCCACTCTGGGCAGCTTCCAACACATATAAAAACATAATAAAATATTAAACAGTAAAAAAGCTTCCCTATACAGGATTGCCTTCAGATGGCTCGGGGGTTGGATAACTCCATACCCTCCAACATTTCTCCAATGAAAATAAGGACATCCTACCATACTTTCCAACATTTCTCCGATGAAAACAGGGACACCCTAAGGAAAAGTGGGACATTCTGGGATCAAATCAGAAACCGGGACAGTTTCTCTAAGTCAGTCCCTGGAAAATAGGGACACTTGGAGGGTCTGGAAATAGTGGCTGGGGAACAAATAATAAATTATTATTATTATTATTATTATTATTATTATTATTATTATTATTATTATTGGAGTCCCTGAGGGCAAAAAAGAGCAACCGAGAATGAGGATAAAGTCATTTCAATTTAAACCCAGGAATCAATCTTTGTAAGGGGTGTCAAATGTTGCCAACCATGGAAGACGTTTTTCAACACTGTTCACCATTAACCCCCCCCAAAAGAACAACTGCCCCTTAATGTAGCTATGCTTCAGTCTTATATGAAATCCAAATTATGGGCAACTGATCCTTTATTATGTCCCAAAGTTCTTAATATCCTCACTTATCTTATTGATAAAATTAGGAAGCTGTAAAAAACAGTAATAAATCTAAGAAATATTGCCTTCTTGGAATTTTTTTTCTCCCTTTCCTTCCTTCACTAATTTGTGTGTCACCTCCAGGTTTGCTATAATTCTTTATTGGATGTTCTTCCAGTATGTACTTAAAATAAATAAATCTCCAGCATGTTCAGAATACTGGCAATGTGGTTGGCTAGCAATATCAAATGTCAGCCGACTATAGGATGTATTCTCGTTCTTGCTCTTCTCCTACTAAGCTGGCTCCTCATAAAGTTTGAAACCAATATTAATATTTAACTTTTAACGTGCACAATCTTTCAGGGTCTCAGCCTGACTTAATTAGCTGACATTTAGTTCCCAATATTTCCACTGCACACTCTTTAGAGTCCTTGGGTACTAGTTTATTAACATTCCCCACAGTAGAGTGGAGAAGGCGGTTTCTAGCTTCTTTATCAATTGTTCCTAAAGGCAACAGAATTCATTGCTGAATGCCATTAGATGGGCCTATCCTGCAAATATGTTTGCAGGCACAGGGAAGAAGACTGCTGCTTTTCCATTTATTTAAATGAGCTTTGTGAATTGCTCTCTCTCTCTTTCTGCTTCATTTTCCTTGGTGCAAAGCCTCGGTAAAATATGCCTCCAAAAAGCGCTGCACTTACCTTTATTGTAAAAATACATAAAAGGTGGTTCTGCCATTAATCAAGATCCTTGCGGCAATGTGTGGTGTGACCTAGAGAAGCCCTCTTAAGCAGGGTAGCTCAATACTTAGGTCTGTGCTTCCTTCCCTTAGGTAATTTGACCTTGCTGTTTAAAACAAAACAAAAACAAAACTCAACCTCTGGAAAGGGCAGCTGAAGATGTATCTGGGTTTGGTTTTGAATGTATATTTGGGCAATGCAGATGAGTAGCCCCTTTTTGTTCCCCTCCTAAGTGATTAGGCTAGATTTGTAAACTATACTTTATTTCCTTGCAGAATAATGCAATCTTAAACCATGCTTGGCATTCCTACTCCCTGTGATGGCCTGGGATTCGGGCTCAGACTTGGAACCAGAGGAGTCTGTCTGTACAGGATCCTCTGCCCCAGACATCGTCTGAACCAAGTCTGGGGCCTGTTCCTGAGGAGCCCCAGTCTGCACAGGTTCCCCTGCAGCAAGCACCAGCTGAGCCGAGTCAGGGGCCTGAGCCTGTCCTGGCTCCAGGTGCGGAGAATACCTCATTGCCGTCAGCTGGGCCATCACTGTCAGCTGCTCCACTACCGGCTGGGTCAGGAGAGGCTGAGGCGGCCCCTGGGTCTAGTAACCCACCGGTGTCTCCCGAGCTGCAGACTCAGGTCTGAAAGGAGAGACCTGAGTACTCGCAGGAGGAGTGCTCACCTTCAGGCGAGACAGGGAGGTGAGTCGTCGGGGGATCGGGACTGGCCATTACCTCATCAGAGATAAAAGGCTGCCGGACCCTGCCCCAGGTTGCGGGAGCAACATTGCTGTTTGCCTGATCCTGCCTGTGTTCCTGTACCTGTCCTTGCCTGGTTCCTTGCTCCGTTCCCTGCCTTGACTCTTCTGGACTGACTACCTGCCGACTCTTTGAACCCTGGACCGGACCTGGACCTTGTGGGATGTATAACACTGGTGCAGTCAATCACAACATTCCTAGAGTGTACACAAGGGGCCTTGGTCCTCCAGCTAGTTTCCTGTGCCTGGAGGAGGATCACTTCCTTTGTGTGACCAGAGGTGGGAGTGGCCTTACCTGAAAGTGCACAGGTCTGTGCCATTCTCCTCTCTCTTCCCACCAGGACTCCGAGGATGCAACATCTCAGGAGATGCTCTCTTGGCTTCCAGCCAAGAGAGGCCCACATGGAGCCTTTCTCCCTTAAGGAGAATCTCCACATGTAAATACATTTAATCTAAGCTAGCCTGCCTTTCTGAGACTGTAGAAGCTTGAAATGACTGTGAGTAAAACCTTTATACTTTTATAAGCTTATGTGTCGTGTATTTTCTTTTAAGAGGGAACCAGGGGAAATATGTGCCAGGATCTGCCTTATTCTAGAAGTTCATAGGAACTTAAACGCCACGCTTTGCTGCGCTTTATTGGGGATGAGAAACTCTGCTAGTTTGGAGCTTGTTAGCACAAGCTGGGATAGGAAATATTAATCAATATTCCCTCATCCACATTCCCTCTCATCTCCCACAAAGGGTTCTGAGGCCCAGAACTGCATATTTTGTGTATTTTTAAAGGATTGCTTTGGATTGTGATTTTTGGCAGAGTAGAATTTTTCTGTTTGCACTTCCTGGTAAGCACATGGTCTTTTGTTCTCCATTGTGCTGTGAAAGGGGGATTAGCGACCCCTCCCCTCCCTCAGAGCTCACAGACCTCAGAGGCAGTGAAGATTTGTTTGCATTTTGAAATTTTTGAGTTTTGATTTTTGAATTTTAGCCATTTTTGGGAATTTTGAAATTTTGAAAATTTTTCAAATTTTTGAGGATTAAGATGGCAAGCTCAGGATTTGATAGTGAAGCAAGATCAAACTTTATGCTGCTGAATGATCGTAATTTTGTGCAATGGAAGCAGCGCCTTTTAGTGCATCTTGGTGCAAAGCGAGTTCTTAAAGCTGTAATGGATCCCAAACCTGATTTGGCTGATTTAAGCTCAGATGATTTAACCAAGATAGCAGATTGGGAAAGGCAAGATGCAGAAGCTAAACACATAATTTTGAGCAGTTTGAAAGATGAGCATCTATCACTAATTGACTATGAAAGTGATGCATCTCAGATTCTAAAGGATATTGAGCGTGTATATGCACAATCATCAGAGAACTCTTATAGACATTTATTGGATAAACTGCTGAAGTTAAAGATGAATTCCAGAGAACAATTTACAGGGCATTTTAAGGACTTTAATGAAATTGTTCAAAGGATTGCCCTAACTCCCAGAGCTTTTGATGATGCAACCAAAGTGACTTTTATGCTGGCATCATTAGGAAAAGAATTTACTTCATTTAAGAGTATAATGGATCACACCAGAGATTTGACTTTTAATGAACTAGTAAATCACTTAAGAGAGGAATGCAGAGATTACCTTGATTCTCCACAAAGGAATCCAAGGAGGGACACAAGTTATGTTTCTAAGCAATTTCCCAAGTCTAAGGAAGTGTCCAAAGAATTAATATGCCATAACTGCAATTTAAAAGGGCACATTGCAAGGAGTTACCAGAAGCCCAAGAATAAGTCCCGCCCCTTTCAACCAAAAGGTGAAAAGAAGGGGGGTCACGAGCGTACATTTCTACTGCAAGAAAAGAGTTTAAATGTGCAAAGAAATGAAAGGAAAAGTGACCAATTTATTTTAGATTCGGGAGCTACAAGCCATTTTGCGCATAAAAGAGAATATTTCAGAGAAATTAATGATAGTGAATGGACTGAAATCCAGATTGCTGATGGAAATGTTCTAAAATCACAAGGTGCAGGTTCAATGCGTTTGAAATTCAAGGTGAACAATGAATCTCTTGAAACAACTGTGCCTAATGTTCAATATGTCCCAGAATTGAATTGTAACTTGCTTAGTGTGTCTGCTTTAGACAAGAAAGGTTTCAAGGTTACATTTGCCAATGGAGAATGCAATGTAACGAAAAATGATGAGGTTTATGCTCAAGGGAAACTAATCAATGGTGTTTATGAGATTAACGTTTCAGAAAACCAATCAGCACAAGTCGCCCAATCCAAGCAGAAGCATGAAGCAGATCTGGAGCTCTGGCATCGAAGACTGGGTCACCGGGATATCAGAGTCATCCAGGAACTGCAGAATGGAGATCTTGTGAGAGGTCTACAGGTAAACAAAAGTAACACACCCACACCAAAGTGTATAACTTGTGTAAGTGAAAAAGGAGTCAAACCTTCTTTCCCACGTTGTGCAGAAAAGAGAAGCACAAAAGTTCTGGACATTGTGTACACTGATTTAGCTGGACCTATGAATATACCTTCCTTAGGAGGAAATAAGTATATTTTGATATTTTTGGATGATTATTCAAGGTTTTGTGTGGGATACCTTCTCAAAGAGAAGAGTGAAACAGTGGAATTGTTCAAGCAATACGTAAGCATGGTCAAGAACAAATTCCATCGAGCACCCACCACCCTAATGTCCGATAATGGTGGGGAGTTTTGCTCACGTGAAATGGAAGCCTTCATGGCTCAGGAAGGCATAGCACATGTGACCACAGTAAGCTACACACCTCAACAAAACTCTATTGCTGAGAGGAAATTTAGGTCCATCCTAGAGATGACAAGGTGTATGCTAAAAGGATCCAACTTGTCGAAGAAACTTTGGGGTGAGGCAGCAAATACTGCGATTTATATACAGAATAGGCTGCCAACAAAAGGCACAGAGCGCACGCCATTTGAACTTTGGCATGGAAGAGCCCCAAATTTGTCACACATACGTGTATTTGGAAGTATGTGCTATTACCACGTGCCCAAGGAGCACAGACACAAACTTGACTCCAGAGCAAAGCCTGGTATCCTAGTTGGATATGCCTCTGGAGGAAAAGGCTACAGAGTTGTGGACTTACAAACAGGGAAAACAAGTTCACATCACGTGATTCATTTTGAGGAGTATGAAAAAGCTGACACAAGGAACACAGCAATTGACTGTTCCAATGAGCCAGCAACAGAGGAGTTTGTAAGTTTTCCTTTTGAAGCCATACCAGAAACTAATCCACCTCCTAGTATTGTACCTCCTAGTGTTGTAGCACCCCCTACAGATGACACCCCAGAAGACGCGGAGGACCAGATGTCAGAAGGCTCCAGAGACGAAGAGGACCCGTATGCAGGGATGCCGCCATTGGAAGGAGATGAGGAAGCTGATGCGGTTCAACAAGAGCCAGAGGTCAGACGTTCCTCCAGGTCCAACAAAGGCGTTCCACCACTACGACTGTCCTACTTTGCAGGGTCGGCGCCACCACAGGAACCTTCCACGTGGGAACAGGTTCAACGGTTGCCAGCTGCTGAGGCCAGTCTCTGGAAGCAAGCCGCGCAGGAAGAGATGGATGCACTGCATCGCAACAAGACCTGGACCCTGACAGAGCTACCTCCTGGTAAGAAGGCAATTGGGTCCAAGTGGGTGTTCAAGCTTAAGAAGGGGTCAGAAGGGGAGGTGCAACGCTACAAAGCTAGGCTTGTAGCACAAGGATTTTCACAGCAGTATGGCGAAGATTATGATCAAGTATTTGCGCCTACAGTGCGATACAGCAGTGTTAGATTACTTCTAAGTATTGCAGCATCTAAAGGCCTATCTGTCCGTCATGTCGACATAGCAACAGCTTTTCTTCATGGGACGATTTCTGAAGAGATTTATATGAAGCAGCCCAAAGGCTTTATCAAGCAAAATGAGGCACATCTTGTATGTAAACTTCAGAAAGGAATTTACGGTTTGAAACAAGCTGCAAGAGCATGGAACCAGAAATTACATGAAATGCTGGTTCAGCTTGGGTACAAGCAGTCGACAGCTGACAAGTGCCTGTACACTAAGAACAGAAATGGACAATTCTCTTACATTCTGGCTTTTGTCGATGATTTATTAATATCAACGTCCAATGACAGAGACTATAAAGACATAGTCAGACATCTCAACAAAGAGGTGGAAGTAAAGGAATTGGGACTTGTCCAGTATTACTTGGGAATTCAAATTGAGAGAGAAGAAGACGGCTCATTTCTTCTCAGCCAGAAGCAGAAGATAATAGAACTGATAGAAAGTATGCAGATGCAAGGTGCACACCCTGTCGCGACACCCATGGCCACAGATTTTCTAAAGAATCAACAAGATTCGAAGCTGCTGCCAGACAACAGCGAATACAGGTCAGCGATTGGTAAACTTTTGTATTTGGTTACTACCAGCAGACCTGACATAGCAAGTGCAGTGGGGATCCTAAGCAGAAAAGTGAGTTCTCCCACTGAACATGACTTGGGTGGGGTCAAGAGGGTGGTGCGTTACCTCAAGGGTACAATGAATTGTAAATTAAAATTGCCAGCTGTAAGGGACCCTAAGTTGGTTGGGTACAGTGATGCAGATTGGGCTGGGGATAAGGCGGATTACAAATCCACAAGTGGTTATGTTTTTATGTTTGGAAATGCACCTATCATTTGGGGCAGTTATAAACAGAAATGTGTAGCCTTATCGTCCACAGAAAGTGAATATATTTCAGCTTCGGAAGCATGCAGAGAGATCATCTGGCTGGATCAACTCCTGACAGATTTTGGTTTGCCGAGAAAAGGACCTGTCAGCTTGATGGAGGACAATCAAGGCTGCCTGCAACTAGCGCAAACCGAAAAGTTCCTTGCACGTTCAAAACACATTGGGGTCAGGTATCACTTCATTCGCCAGATGATCCAAGATGGACTAGTAGAAATGTCCTACTGTAATACTCAGGAGATGACTGCGGACATTCTCACGAAACCCTTGCCACGAGAGAGTTTCCAGAACCTGCGTGTCAAGCTGGGACTCTGGGTGGTTGAATAAAGTTGTTTTATGTTTGTTAAATGTTGTTCAGACTGAGAAGGGGTTTGTGGGATGTATAACACTGGTGCAGTCAATCACAACATTCCTAGAGTGTACACAAGGGGCCTTGGTCCTCCAGCTAGTTTCCTGTGCCTGGAGGAGGATCACTTCCTTTGTGTGACCAGAGGTGGGAGTGGCCTTACCTGAAAGTGCACAGGTCTGTGCCATTCTCCTCTCTCTTCCCACCAGGACTCCGAGGATGCAACATCTCAGGAGATGCTCTCTTGGCTTCCAGCCAAGAGAGGCCCACATGGAGCCTTTCTCCCTTAAGGAGAATCTCCACATGTAAATACATTTAATCTAAGCTAGCCTGCCTTTCTGAGACTGTAGAAGCTTGAAATGACTGTGAGTAAAACCTTTATACTTTTATAAGCTTATGTGTCGTGTATTTTCTTTTAAGAGGGAACCAGGGGAAATATGTGCCAGGATCTGCCTTATTCTAGAAGTTCATAGGAACTTAAACGCCACGCTTTGCTGCGCTTTATTGGGGATGAGAAACTCTGCTAGTTTGGAGCTTGTTAGCACAAGCTGGGATAGGAAATATTAATCAATATTCCCTCATCCACATTCCCTCTCATCTCCCACAGACCTCGCTTCCTGGATACCCTTGGACCAGCACACTCCAGTGTGATAAATCAAAGGTAAACCAAATGACCTTCTCTCCACCCCACCTCAGGGCCCCAATGATTGACTTTCCTTGTCTTGCAGGACAGTCTTGGGCACTCAAGAGCCAGGAGCTGAAGAAAGGTACTTTGTGAACCAGGCTTGTAATCTGATGTCAAATGCCCATCCACTGGGCATCTCACCCCGGTACTTCCCAAATTAGCTACTGCTCAGTTTGTGGAGCCTGCTACCAGGAGTTCAGTGCATAATGGGTGACTTCCTGTGCAGCATCACAGGTTCACAGAAAACATTGCTGTGGGCAATGAATCTCTCTCACAACACAGAAACCCTGCAGCATTCTGCAACGTGAGACTCTCAGCTGTGGTATTTCCAAGGTCAGGACTGGAGAGCCTCAGTGCAATCCTATGCCTGTTTACTTGGAAGCAAATCCCACTGCCTGAAATGAAATTCAGGGCTACAGCTTCAGTGTGCCACACATACCGGTAGCTCCTTTATCCTATCTAAAATCACCAGAAGCAGAATGATTTTTGCAACCCTGGAGACCTGTTTACTCAGAAGTAAGGCCCACGGGGCTTCCTCCCAGGTAGCTGTGCATGTTGAATCCTGTTTTTCTTTGCACAGGATACGGTCTACCTTGTCACATACCGGTAGGTTTCTTTTCTTTTTCAACGCCTAAGCGCAGGCAGGCCTGGGTTTACCCTTCAGCAGTAGCATATCAGCACCGACAGAGTTGTGTTAGAGATCTACATTTGATATCCAGCAACTGAATAACTTTAGCTCTAATTATCTAGTTAAGCTACCATAACAAAACATGCTGTATATGGTTGTGTTCAGTATAATTACAGAGTATTTCACAAGAAGTGCGATTAATAGTATTTCATTACATTTCGATGCGGCTTCCCTAATTTGCAATGAACTTAATGCGTGCAGGATGTCTCCTGTATGAGTTAATATTCTACCTATCGTATGTTGGTCCACTGAATGTGTGTGTATGTGCATGAGAGAGAGAGAGAGAGAGAGAGAGAGAGAGAGAGCTCACCGGGAGACAAATATGAGTAAAAAAAAAAAGACTTGTTATTGAACAATCTTGTTTTTAGGGCTTATCTTAGTAAATAAAGTATTGATCTTTTCCATTGGGGACTCTTGGTTCAATTCCACTATCCGTCCCTCAGTGATATGTAGTGGTGGCAACTCATTCCTAGCAAACAGTATCAATCCACATTAAATATAATATCAGTCACAGCAACCTGAGCTCTGTGCCTGATAGACCTGATGCGGAAAATGAAATCAACCATTAAAAAATAAGTGTATAATTCTAACGCTGGTGCCATCTTTGTTTTGAAGGAAAACGGAGACTGGGAATGTGGCTGCTGCAAATGAGTGCTGCTCCTTTGAGTTTAGCAGAATGATGGCACTTGTTACATCATCCTCTCTTGCCTTGAACAGTTCTGTTAAAACAACAACATAACAAGGGCCTGATGGATCAGGCCAAAGACCAATCTAGACCAGCAATCTGTTTTCACAGTGGCAAACCAGACGCCTATGGGAAGTCCACAAGCAAGCCCTAAGCACAAGAGCACTCTACCCACTTGTGATTTCCAGTAACTGTCTTCAGAGGCAAATGGCCTCCAACAGTGGAGCTAGTAACTGTTGTTAGCCTTATCATCCATGAATTTATTTAATTCTCTTTTAAAACCAAATGTGGCCATCACTACTTCTAATTTATAAATATGTGCAACACATTTTTTGTATATTTTGTACAACTAGCTGATTTTTTCAGATCATCTTTCTAACATATATATTAAATTCTCGTGAATTAAATGGACACACTCATGTATGCATTAGTAAAATAAATACTGTCAGAGCTCAAAACCATCTTCCTATCTGCAATAATTGTAGCGGATTGCCCTTAAGTACTAATTAAGCAGAAATCTTTCGCAAAGCAAAGGCATATTATGGAACTGAACTCTACGCAAGCCAATCCTGAAAACATTCACTTGCAAGTGAGTAACTGCAACTGTTGCAAAGGGAACTTACATCCAAATAAGTGTACTTATAACCCTGATCCTAAATATATGGACATGAAAGCAAGTCTTATTGATTCCAATAAAACCTGCTTCCAAGGAATTGTGTAAAGGGCTGCAATATTCAGCGATGGCTGAGATTCACTCAAGTAATGTTGATACGTCCTTTAGCATGCATTTTATGTTGGTGATGTGTAACTTTTTTCACTGATTAATGCAGCTTTAAAACGAATGGCTCCAAGATTTTAATTTATTTCTCTATAATGCTATCTGAACAAACATTCATATTTTTTTTTTAAAAAAAAAACACCTCTTGAGATACTCCTAGTAGGGTTTTTTGTTTTTTGTTTGTACTTCTGCCATGGGGTTATATATATTATTTTTAGAAGCTCTAGGCATATCCAATCAAAGTTTGAAGATGCATCGAAACAGAAGCTCAGTGCTTTTATTTGTAAAAAGTGTGTTATCAAGGTACTAATATTTTGATAAAAGTGCCCTGTGTGCCAGCACACAATGAGTACCATTACACACACAAAAGCACTGGTTACACTATTTATTTTTGACCTTTTATTTTTGTCCTTCCCTAGTCAGAAAGAAACCTGGTAGCTCTTCTATGCAGAAGCCTTATTATGAACACAGTTTGTCCAGATTCTTCATGAAGGCAAAATGATGTGAACAAAACAAGCTTCAGTCAACCCTGCCATCAGTTTTGAAAACATGTTTGACAACAAGAGAAGCAAAGAGCACAAGCGTTTCAATCACTCCCCTTCCAAGCTCCCCCCCATCCGCATTAATGGTATGTTGTTTGGTAGAAATATAATGTGATGTATAGTATAATAAAAGGCACTGATTATCGTTAAGCACTGAGCCATTTTCTAACTATATTTATTTAACAATATTTCTAAATGTCATATTCATGCGGTTGCAATAGAAGCTTCTGGGTGCCCTACTTATTTTGTCCCTCCATAATTTACCTGTTTAAAAGCCCCAACCTTATTTAAGGCACATGTGGGCCCATACTCATGACAAGGCTCCCATCACATACCCACTTACCTAGGAGTAAGTCCCATTGAAAGGGTCTTGGTGGACTTGTATAGAATCGCCCTGTAAATTATACAAACCAATTTGGCTCAGATCTGTGCTGGAGTAACATCGACAGCATCAATGGGTTTGTGATAAGGCCCTTTTATACACTTCAGCGTATAAAACTGAAGTCATTTAGTAATGTTTCAAAAGGGGACATGACAAAATTATCTGTAAGACACAACCATCAGTTCTAAAGAGCTGCTCACAAGTTCTTGCCTTCTAACCCAATCAAAACGGCATCAATTTGTCACTGGAGGCCTGGCTTCAAGACAACATAGGGTCCCGGAGACACAACAAAAAGCAAAGCGGGCGCAGTTAGATTTTCATCCATATCCTGTGAGAGTGCCAGTATATCATAAAAGATTATTTACTCAATAAACGAAGTATAAGCCCAGTGTCAAAGTGCTAAAAGTAGGCGTTCAAGAAAACACAAACAAAAATACTTCCGTCAGATACAGTTTTACTGACAGCTGTAACTGAAATGTTGACGATTACTAGAATAGGAGGAAAAAGTAGTGTTTTGAAGTGCTTACACTGTCAATTGGTTAACTTTGTACCAGAAAGTCTGAAAGGACTTTTGATGTGCAGTCAATATATACTGGTTTTTCCATAGAGGGTTTTTTTTCAACTAAATTTTACTCAAAGTATACCCACTGAAATTAATGTGTGTAAGTTAGTAATGTCAATTAATTTTGATGGGTCTACATGGAATATGACTAGCCTTGCATACAACCCCGAATCTTTCCCTTGGCATCTGAATAGTGCATGCAAACACCAGACCTATTTTTCTTTTCTTCTCTTTGAGAGGGTATATATATGATTTCACCATTCCCCAAACTAATTGGGATACTGAGATCACTTCTCACTAATTAAAATAAACTGATGAGATTTGAAGTTGATTATGCCCCCTTTTAATATATATAAAGTATAGATTTTGGGTAAGTTCTTTCCCTATCTTTGCCCTAAAAATCAATAGGATTCCATGAAGTGTGAAGGAAGCAATTTGACCCTTTCCATTTAATTTTCCATCCACCATGAATAGGGACAGAGTTTCCAGCTCTATTTGTCTAAATGAAGCCAACTGGAAACCTCTCTGTTTCATCTTCATATTTGGGGTGTTTGCTAAGCATAATAGTTTCATGTCAAAATGAAAGTCCTCAAACTGACTGGTATATTCACCTTTGTTATTCAACAGACTAGAAACCATACTAATTAGATAAAATGTATTGTTTAAATGAAAGAAAGAAATTTAATGTCATTTGCTGAGGTAGACAATAGACTGTTACTACTCAACACAGACAAAGGATGAATATAAAACTGAGGAAAATCTTGTTGATAAAACATGCTATTAAAAATAGTATTTAAGTACCCGTTGTGGACCCAGTGGTTTCTGTTTATGTGGATGTAGATGGAGGTTTACAGGCAATGGCCCCGATTCTAAACTTATCTATTTGGAAGTAAGTTCCAATGACTTTAATGGATTATAATTCCAAGTAATTGGACTTAGGGTTGAGGCTGGTGGCTCTGATGTTGCACAATCCAGTTAACCTGAGATAGGTAGAATTGAATGTAAGCCAGTGTAGTCATATCCACTGCCATGGGACTAACACATAGGCCTAAGCACATTACTCAAAAGGATGTCCATTGATATCGATGGTGTTTACTTCCAAGTAATATCAGGGCCAGGTTGCCAGTCATTGTAAATCCACCATCTGTGACATGTAAGGCTTGTGGAAAGGAACGTAAACCACACAACAAGATATAAAGGGAAAGATATAAAGTGAATTGGTGGCTCCACTCAAACAAAATTAATAAAAATTCACAATAACCAAAAAGCATCAAGAGTTTTCTCCTGGCTCAGATATAACATAGGTACTGTACATTTCACTCCTAAACAAAAAAAGTTGTTAAGTTCTGTTGGTTTCAAAAGAACTCATTAATTTTGAAAAGAATTAAAATGTGTAATGGTACGAGAGGACAGTTGATTGCTTGAAATAAACCATGTTTAAGGCAGGCATAGATAGGTTTTTCATCTTACTACAGTGTGACATTTTATACACCTCCCTTACTAAAATTTCAATGCCGAGCGGTTTCCTTTTAAGTATGCACTGTTTTAGGGATGACCATTTTTCTTTTAAACCCCTTTATCAACTTTCTACTAAGTTTATAGGGAATGGATTTTGATTGACTTTCCAGTGGCCTCAAAACAAAACTGTACACAATGTATATTTTTCAAAGTTATTTTTCCAGTGTGGGAAACTTTATACTTCAAAGCCTCATATTTCAAAATATAGACAATATTTTTGCACACTAACCCTTCTATTTAAAACTAAGGGAGGCCAGCATGTAGTTTGATCCATGAGTAGAACAAACTTCAGTAAGAATTTACCAAAAAGTGGAAAAAAAGTTTGAGAGTAGCTATAAGTAACAATTACTGAACGAGAGAGGCTTTTATCATTATAAAGTGTTGAAAATCATAAACACACATATTGTGCGAGTTAGTAATAAAATACCATCCAATCAAAGAAAATTATTAGACACGGTTTACTGGTGCAAGAAGTGTCAGGGGCACACTGATATTTCCCCATTTTGAAGCAACCTCTTTACAATCTGATTGCAATTTATGGTGATCACATTAAATTCCACCTTTTCGTTTGTTTTGAGTGCAAGGAACAGAAGCAACTGCCATATGGGCTGGCTGGATTCTACCCCTAGACAAGAGATTATGCTATTTGATAGACTTTTTGCTCAGTGATCTCTTCCAATGCCTAGAGCACTCAAAATGCTGTCAATGGTTTCTTCTAAACAAAGTAAGTTTCTTTAAATCAGATCATTTCTAAAGGATGGTATGTTGAGAAAGCTTCTGCCAAAGAGTTGATTTATAGCAACAGGAACCAGCTGACATTTACTTAAACTGGCGCAGTTCTGTTAACTTCAGTGTGACAACACCAGTGTCATTAGCAGTCTAAGATGAGCCCTGAACATTTATTATTATTATTATTATTATTTTATTATTATTAGTTCATATAGTCACAATGACTTGGAAAAAACACACCGGCTAAAACAAGAGATTAACAACACACAACGCCATAATTTTGCTTCAATCCACGTGGCCATCTTCTGTTAAGCAAGAGTTACCATTCTACCAGTGAGCTAACAAATTTTCTTACTACCAGGCATTGGGGTTCTTGAAAAAGAGTGTGACTGACACAACAGTCTTGGGAATAATTTTCACCACTGACCATTCTAGTTAAGGTGGTCCCAGTTCAGTGTCCTCAATAAATGGTGCAGATGGCAACTTTAAATTATCAGTATCAAGGTGGATGTCTTTTTTAAAAAAAACAACCACACAATAAACAAAGATAAGGGTTAATGGAAGGCAGAAATTGTAGGGATATTTCACTTGACGTTCTTCATCTGTAATAGCAGCAGACTGCAGTTGTTCTAGAGTTCACTGTGCATCTCGGGGTTTGGACAAAGACCTGAACGAGAAAGGACAATGTTACGTGTCATTAAAGTATTCAGCAATTTGATTCTCTTACAATTACAGAACTTCCTCATTTTTTTCATGCTGCATAATCTCTTGGCCACGACTATGCAATAAATTGCTTGCCAGGGTTACAACTGTGTAGAATATGCTAAATCCTGACATACATTTTGATCAAAGAACGATGGCAGGTTATAGGTATCATAGAAATCTGTCAATGTTACTTTGATAGCCGACTGATCTTTTTGCCTGATTTGGCATGGCTCCATAAAACAGAGCAACCCGGTTTGTATATTGATTGATTCATGTTGGCAAATCTTCACAACCTTTTTACTTTTGTTATGGGTATATTAATAAATAAACTACTTCTAAAGGTGTGTAGCTCTCTGGAAGTTTTGAGCTTTGAGCAAACGGCAGGTGAAGAGATGTATCAAAAAGCTCTTTTAATTTGATGATGCAATTTGAGGTGGACTTCCCTCACTCCGTTATGATCTCCACAGCATTGTCCCATTCTGTGTTTTCCCACTGCACAAACTTCTTCAAGGAAAATAATTGCCTTGAGATACATATCATGAAGATACTCCAAACTTAGAAAACAAAGAGTTTTCTAGATGTGGACATATCAAAGTTATCTAAAAATTATGGCTGCAATCCTAGACACACTTACCTGGGATAGGGAAAGAGATTCTTTTTGGTTCGCATTTAAAGGTGAACCTGCCTAAATCTCAGTTTCCAAAAAATAACAATAATACAATAATCGAAACACAGCCATTCCTCGAAATTTGCACTTCTCTGAATTTTGAGATGCAGCTGTCTAAGTCATGTGTACAAAAATGCATATACTAGGGCAAAGTGTGCATAAAAATGTATACAGTGAAAATAATGTATAAACATGCATTATATTAGGGTAAAGTTCTTTGCAAAATGTGCATATTAGGAGAAATTCAGTGATGAATTTTCATGAGAACTTTTTTAAAAAATTGCAAACTGATATGGAAATATAAAGATCTGAACTTAAGACTGGAAAAATGAAAACGAAACCAGAATTGAGAGATTCTGGGTGTACCATAGGTCCCATTGAACTCAACGGGGTTTGCTTCTGAGTAGGCATATATAGAGTTGCACTGTGAACCTAATTATTTAGAATGTGTCCTATTGTAATTTGGGCCTTTACTTCTGAGTAAATATAGTTAAGATGGAGTTCTAAGCCTATTATTTGACAAGAAAACTGGGCCTAGGTTACTTGGCAACAGGTACTCCAGCGAACTACAGTGGGTAAGTTTGGTTTACTGAAGCAAGCAATTTTCCCCTGTAAGAACTCAAAATAGAAATTTCAGTGTCACACAATAAGTAAATGGTTACCAGTTCAAAAGAAAAAGAAATGAAAACAATTACAATGGATTTGTTGCTATACTAAGGTCTTTCAAGTAGGACCGTAATGTTTGTTCCTGCAAAGCTTGAGTTTGCAGAACCCCACTGTAGAACAGGACTATAATTAAACACTGTATTTATTTACCAAACTGTTTTCCAAAAGGTGAGGGGAGATAATTATGAAACTCCATAGAGTTTCATAAAAAAATTACATCCATGAAGTGAATACATCTTCTTTATTTTCCGGTCCCAGAGAATATTACAGTGCAGCGGAAACATTAACATAATTCAGGTACAAAAACAGAGCTGTATTATTTAGAACTCTGTTGTACTGCTTTGGACTTAGCAAATCATCCTGAAGAGCGGCTCTCAGTGAGGACTAGTCACCTGGAAAGCATCAACTTTCAAAGCTCTGCTGTTAGAGGAATAATAGACATGTTGGAATGAGGTAGAGAGAGGGGGAGTGGAAACATCCAGCTTTCATAGCAGAATGGATGTATTTTTCTACCCTTATGCAATTCAAAAATGCATGAATGGTTTCTGCTCAAGCTTTCTACATACATAAATATATTCACCTTTGGGATGAGAATGGAAAACTCCAGCCAAAGAGAATAATTTTGCAGAGCTATGAGCATGAGAAGGCGATTATTACAACGGAAGTCTCTATGTTACCTTAATGATAACTTTGGGGGGCAATTGAAATCTAGAGTAGTGTATTATATTGCCTTGGTAAATCTACTGATGAAACTCCATACCTTAACCTAGAGAATATCCTTGGCCAGTCTCCTAATTTGAATTGCGATAAACAGTGTAATTAGCTTGGCTCCCTGTAAAGGGGTAAACAGGAAATCAAGGATATGACAAAGGTTGTCATTTACGTAAATCCATGCCCTTCCATCCACCGCCTTCCCAAAATCTTCTAGACTGTGATACATAAAGGGACAACTACTCATTGCAAGATAAGATCATAAGGTCCTATAAGATCATTGGTCCCGTGGCAAATCTCAGCTTCCAGCTTATGAAAAAAGTATTAACCTGAGAAACAAGCTCCCAGTTGCTTAAGCAGAAGGGAGTGGCAGACCAAAACAGGAAAAAGAACGAACATTGTGTGTTTCATTCTTTTTAATTCCCTGTCTGTGAAAAGTGTAGTACAGAGATTTTGAGTGAGATCAAAGAAAACATTTGACAGATAACTGATCCACGGTTGTCTATATCAAACAGTTTCATCATTTTAACACACTTCATTAAAGGTTTTGGGGTTTTTTTTTGCTCTTTAGCCAACAAGGAACACAAATGTCATGTAAACATGCAAAGAAATGCCAGTATATCTTTACAGCAAATGTTTCTTGAATCTGACATATTGGTAGCATCAACTGGACAAATTCTTAGGGAGTCTGTGCAATTTCCCTCTTTACCCCTTGCAACAAGACTGAGGACCCTGAATATTTTCCATTCATACAACGGAAAAGATAACACAGTAATATCAGCACAAGCTGTCATTCCTATGGGCCCCTCAAAATAACATCATATTCTCTGAATTTTGCTTTGTGCAACACTTCAAAATATTTCTGCACTGTCTTTCTGTATTTTGTATTTTCCAGTGAAATTTACAGCCCCACGAACTGCCATGGGCAAAGTCTTTTTGTGGGCCATTTGGTTGACTGAAAGCGCTCATCTTTCACAAAGCTCTGCACACATTGAAAACAGTTTCTTGAGTATATACCTCTACACAAGCTGCAAGCAGATGGGAATGGCTGCCAGCATCAAAACAAATTTATAACAAAGTTGTAATGTGATAATAGAGCTGGGGGAAAGCATAAACAAGGATTTCCCCATATTTTGCCACTTAGCCCGTTCTATGTGGTGCCTCTGCGCAGTGATTCCTGGAAAACTTTACTTTTATACTTCTCTGATTGCCAGATGTGATTCTCCTGCCAATTTTGAATCAGATTCCCTCCCTACCAGAAGCTAAGTTGAGATGCTTCTGGCTTCCCTAAAGCTAAGCAGTTTTATCTCCCTCCATTGATGTTGTTGTAGATCTGAATTAATCTGAAAGCTGAATGCTATGGCTTCTCTTATTTTCTTTCTTTCTTTAAAACTAAACATTTTTCTCTAGAAATGTGTTTGGATGCTCTCTTTAATGTCAAACTTCTTTTTCTCCTTCCGTTTCCATATGGGGAAGGAGACTATCTGACTCCCGTTTCCATGTGTGGCTGGCTGCTTTCCTTTCTCCCTTGCATTTCTGGAGTTTCTCTTTAGCATGTCTGCCATGTTTGTAGTCCTGTGAGATTTTACAAGGTCAGGCACAAGGACTGCTCTATTCTAGCACTGTATTTTCTTGTTTCCTCTCAAGCCAGGTCCAGGCAAAAATAGCAAAACTACCGCTGCTGTTCTTATATATTTATTTAGGAAAACACCTCTGATAGTTATTTGGTTCCGCGAGACCCAAATGCTTGAATCTCTCCAGCCGGTGTGAAGGCTTGCCCCTTTCCCTTCTGGCGTTGGTTGTGTTTTGTCGCAGTCCCAACTGTGCCTTCTTTGAAGACCCATTGATTTCAGAAGAAATTGCTTCCAAGTAAGCCTGCTTTGAATCGCAATCTAAAGCCACAATTCTAAACAGGATTATGTGGAAATGAGTCCCGTTGAGTGCGATGATAGTAAACCCAAGTTCTCATGAGGCAAGTCAGTTTCCCGGGGGTTCTTTTAAGGAAATCAGAATGCCGAGGGTTACTTTATACACTTTTATTAAAATGAAATAAAAGTGTGTATACATATACATATACATATACATATACATATACATATACATATACATATACATATAACTGACCAAGGAGGCTGTGATTTATGAAATTAGCCAGGAGAGACGAGAAAGAAGACTAAAGACTAACCCAATGCCTAAACTGGTGCACGTTTTCTTGGAAGTAAATCTTACTATGTTCAATAGGACTGACACCTGTGTAATAGTGCACAGGCTGCAGGTTTGCTAACCTACTTTGGCGTGGGTTTTCATAAGCAAAAGCTTACTTTGCCAGTTGTCCCAGGAAACAGAATTCATTACACACAACTTTCAACATACTTTTGGCTTCAGTGTGACAGCAAATTACTTCACCCTAAAACTATGGGCAAGTTTGAGAGTTAGATCAGTGAGTCGGAGAAAATCTGCTCAGACCGTTCACCCAGTTTTCCCTTACTCTTCAATGCCTTTTCTCTTCGCCTCCATATAACTTGGGGGTGGGGAAATAACAGTCTATGGGACGTGCATGCAGAGTTCTGAAAACAACCTTTAATCTTTGCCTTTTCTAATATTTTAAGAAAAGCAATATAGATGATGCCCTGATCAAAAGAAACATCTTGGAATACTTTGTTTTTAAATGATTTATCTGTGGGTGTCGCAATGGAGACTTTTTAAGAGTTACACTTTTCCAGTCCTCCTACATATTTACTTAAAAACAGAAAAGAAACTTCTATGAACACTTCCTAAATTCCATCAACGTTTAACTTTTAATATCCCTTATTTTGGAAATTAATAATAGTTATTTTGAACCTTAAAAGCCTGTTAAATATTATAGTAGTGATTGTTAGATGTACATTTCCACCCATACTCTTTCACTCACTCTTTATTCCTAAAATGTTTTTATCCAAAGGCGATGGTCTATGTCACCTTCCCCAACTTGCTGCCCTCCAGATGTTTTGGATTACAACACCCATGAGTCCTGGAGGGCACCAGGTTAGTGAAGCCTGGTCTAAATCTATTTAGAATTTGACAGAAATGGATTAAACAGAATTGCCTTCTTGGCCTTAAATATTAATATGTAAAACTAAAAGCAAGGTGGATGCATGACAAACATGAATGAATATTCCTAACAGGGAATAATTTATCTGGGCATTATTTCAGTTAGAAACTTCTGGATCACACTACAGAACGATGCATTTGCTATTTAAACGATGAAGCAAAAGTACCAATTCCTTTTTAGGGGGTGGGTGGGTGGGTAAGGAAGTCCACAAAATGTGATTTGAGCAGGAATCAATCTTGAAACTGCTTAAGGGCACGTAGCCTACCAAAATACTTTTGGAAGTGTTGCAATGTTTATTTGTTCTTGCTCCTATTCCACTGCCCCCCCACTCCCAGGATATCACAAAAGGAAACAACTGCAAATTATAAAAGCTGGGTGCATCCCAGCACCATTAAAATCTGGGGCCATTGGCCTCAACCGGCTCACAATGGCAATCTCAAGCTTTGTATGTAAGGAATATGTTGTGATGCAAGATGTGGCTCTATTTATCTACACACACACACACACCTGATTGTCTATTTATTACATACGCATGCACACATATATATATGTCTACGGAAAAAATCTGGCACTTGTAATACTTGACGAAAATTCGTAGCACATGCGCTTGGCGTTTTAAAAAATGGTGGCATGACAGAATTTATGAGCAGATTTTCAGTCTATTTAGAGGATCCAGCTTTCTACCCCCAGTTCATGGCAGTGCAATGTCAGTGCATCTTCCATCTACAGAACATTCTCCCCCCTCCCCAAGTGCTTTTGCTGCACCCGAGCAATACAACTGGGTTGAGGGGAGGGGAGGTGGGGGGAGAGCTGCTGTTGAGAGAGAGCAGCACATGTTACATCAGACACAGTACCTGATTTTTCAATGCACAGCTTGTCAGCCAGAAAGTCTGCCTCCTGGGCGATAAGTGAGTATATTTCATCTTCATACTGTTCTATGATAGTTTCGCACTGAAAGGGAGAAAAAATAGCAGCTCTCCAGCAAAGAACTAAACAAGACCATTTACACAGAGCAGAAAAGGAAGAACCGCCTCACAAAGACTGTTTGGGGTTGTTTGCTTGTGCAGCATCCTGATCAATTGTTCTACCCCCTCCCCATATAATTAACAGTATATGGAATTTCAATATATGCTTATTTAGGTTCCTTTAAAAAAGAGAGAAAGAGAGAAAATAATGCTTTGCATAATTATATTTTGTTAAGGATTATACTTCAATTGTTTCCTCATAACGCAGGCTGCTTTAATGGCGATACAACTGGTTTAAATTAAATATATATATTTAAAAAATGATTATACCCGCATTCTCGCTATGGGTGTGTACATATGTGTGTTTGTATAGATACACACACATATGCACACACATATATCTGTGCACACGGTTTTCCATTTTAGCAGAATGCTAATGTTTTGCAAATTGCTACAAAAGTGACAAGGGCGCTGTGCTTGAAAAAGCTCTTTGGGCGGTAGGCAGTAAAGCTCTCCTCGGCCATTTTGTCAGAAACTTACAGGTGTAAATGCCTCTTTCCCCAAAACTCCAAAACGGGTTGTGGCAAAAGCGGAAAGAACCCCATCATATGCACTTTAAAAATAATAACAACAAATGGGTTTAATCAGGAGGCCAAACATCCGCCGTGGAGGATGGCCAACTCTTACCCAGCGCCAAAGGTTAGAGTCGGAATACGCCATAACGGGGATAGGGGGGGTAAAGTTTTAGCACATTAATTTAAACACAGGATCTTGAAATCCAATAACTTGCTTCAACATGTCACAGGAAACAAGAGCAATTCAACTGGACCACAAATCATATTTCTGGATCCACATTAGTGTAGCTACTACAATTGCAGATCTAAAGACATTGGTACCGGTACTTATAAGCAAATTCCTTTGACAACAATGAGTTTTACTTCCACATGCTAAGTTTTGGGTTGAGGTTCCTGCTTCCCGCCGCCGCCACCACTGCTTTGCTTTAAATACTTAAAAAACAAAGGAGAACAGTGAGCATTCTCTAATGTACAATGATGCCTGGTACAGGAAAAAAAATATGTGTTCTTTCACAAGCGAACAACTTGGCGCTAGGCCATCTCAGGACCTCTTGCTTCAACACACTCTAGGCCCTCAGAATATAGGTGGACCCTGTCGACAAGGCCCAAGGAAAAGAGACCCGGAGACCGGACCTTTCCCTCTCTGAACAGCAAATAAAGATTTGAAATTGAATTATAATTAATTTGGATTGTTACCCTACCATCACAGTTGCCTACTTCTTAAAAAACAGAATTGCAACATAGTATTGATCTATACCACTGAAAAATAATTGCCAGTAAAGCAGATAATTTTTTTATATAAAAAAAGATTCTAGTTTAAACAACCAATTACACAGAAATGGAGTCAACAACATCTATCTATGCAACACAGGTGCTGTGTGTCATGATTTTGCATCTCTAGACCATGCCATACCATTTGTTGTTATAAATTACAAAGTACTAAAGAGCCTACAGAAACAACGTAGCATTATCAAAGCCCTGGCTTTACGTTGAGTGAAGTGATTTAATATACAATATCAAACAGTATGCTAATAGCAATTCAGCCCGAAATGTCACCAGTTTATTATGTTGTCTTACCGCATATTTCAAGGGCTTATAAGCGTCAGAATAAAAAAAGTATTTTTTATATTCTGCGTAGATTGGCTCATCCTTCCTAGGAGCATATCTCTTGAATATCTTTTTGTTAGTGACTGGGTCGTCTTGAAGTTGATAGTCGTTCATCCGATCACATATCTTTTCCAAAACGTCCGTTAAGAAGGTCTCTGACTTTGTAAAAGCAACCTAAAGGGAAGGAGAAAATTACATCTCTCTCTCTCTCTCTCTATATATATATATCTGTATACAATGAAATTTCCAAATATCACAAAAGCAAAAGGCTATAAGCACAGGGCTTTTACACAGGTCAAGGAAACAGAGCAATGTCAGCAGATCTCCATATCTGCATAATTGTTGACCCATATTATATTACACACATAATTAAAAATGTCAGCTGAATCTACGATGACACTTGCAAAAAAAAATTAAACATCTACGGTTCTCATAAAGCACTCCTTATAGACTAATGTGCCATTATAAGCTTTTAGATTCGCAAGCACATTTTGCTATTAAAAGAAGATGTATAAGACTCAGCAAATCAAAAGAGAAAAATCATCTTTCCATGGCCCATGTTTTCTTGACGTACCCTTGAAAGATTTTCTTGTTGGAATCAGCTTTGCTTCTTTAACGGGAGCAGTTTCTAAAAAGTCTCTCTCCCTCTCCCCCCCCCCCAGTCCTTCAGTTGGTCTGTCTTACTTGCTGTTCGTCAACTCAGATGCAGCTGTTTAATGCCTCCCAGGGGTTTGCAGAAAGAAAATAACCGCTTACAAAATTTAGCTTCTCCCAGGTTCTACTGTTTCAAGCTTTATTTTCCAGCAGCTGGCCCATGTCTTCGCCCATGCCTCTTCCTTCAGAATTAAGCAAGAATTCAGGGGGGAAAACATTTAGACGCTACCTACATACTTAGCGAGGGTCTCAACAGCTAGTGCTGCAGGGGTCAAAGAGCAGCCCTCATCCCTGGAAACCGGGACAAAAAACTTCTCTCCCGTCTAGACAGGTCAAGGTGCAAGATGCGCCTATCCCTGTTGCTTCTTCCGGAAGGGGGCGTGAATTGAAGCCAAGTGCACAGTAAACAACAGGGCTGCATCCTTGGGCCTTTAGAAGATCTTTCTCCCACCCCCCCTCTCCACCCTCTGCTGATCAAAGTAGGAAGTTATCATGACAACCATAGTCAAAGGGACTGAATCACAAATGAACTCGATTTCTGCAATGTTGATATATCCAGTCTCCATTGTCTCTTTTCAGGCTCGGTATGAAGCCTTCCGGTCTCAATGATTACATTACAGAAGCACTTTCATATGTGTGCTCCGTTTACACAAAGGAGTTCCTTGCTTCACCACCATCTGGCTACAAATCAGATAAATAAAGGCAGAAGAATTAAAATTAAAGCTTAGGGTTCCTTCCCTCTCCTCCCCCTCCCCCTCCGCTCCCCTCCTCTTGTGCTTCTTAAACTGGGCCCTTTTATGAGACGTTCTCCTTCAGCCTCAGCCCCGTTTTGCATTTGGAATCTTAACTTTTTTAAATGGAAACTGGGAGCAACAAAAAGGTAAATGCTGCTCATTAAGGCGGGGGTGGGTGAGTTGCGGGAGAGTGGACGAGGTGGGTTTTATCCCCCTGCAAAGGTTGGATGCAAATTTTCAAGCGCCATATTGAAGGCCAATTCGCAAATTAAGCAGATTATCCAAAATGTGGTTTCTGCGCACACATGGAATTATACTTCCCTTCTCTCTTCCTCTCTCATTCCCTCTCTCTCACACAAACAAACACTTGCACATAAATAGTGACCCAAGTAGCATGGTTCCAAAAAGATTAAGTGGAATATGCAATTCAGCAACACTGCCCCCCCCCCACTTATGGCTTGGGGGTTAGAAATTCAAATGCCCTGACATTATTTGGAAGTAATTTCCATTGATTTCAATGGAGCTTCCTTTATTATGTTTAGAATCAAGATGGATATAATAAAACAAGGAGTTGCTTGTCTGCTTTTCTTTCCTTCTGCTACTTTCACATCTTTTAGAAATCTGCAATGTCTTCATTTTCCAAGACACAACTTTGCCTAAAACTTATTACAGAGCCTAAGGATTTGACCCAAAGTAGCACATGATGCAATGATATAATGAGTGTTAAAGTTCAGGGAGTTTTTATTATCTCTGACGCAACTATACCACCATATAGCTGCCATGGCTACAGTCTCATACAGGGTTAAGAGTGCTCCAGGTCATTGCTTTCAATGCTTGTTTAACTCTGTCTTGATTATGAGCAAAGGGCATCATACAAAATAGTACATAGGAAATGAAACTAACTATGGGGCATAGTTAGTTTTCAAGCCTAAATAAAAATGCAGGGCAATTAAATATGACAGGAAGAATTATGCAAAAGTTCTATCTCAGCAGACTGATTAAAATATGATCTGTAGCATTTTCGTAACAGCAGGATGGGTATTTTGCAAAGGTTGGAATGGGGGAAAAAGTTATTTCAGAAGATATTCCTCTATTCCTCAGTTGGTTAAATCCAACCCAATGAAGTACCAAAAACACGCCTCAGATAAGCAGCATATCCCACAATGGATGGCAAGGGGATTCGGACTAGAGACATACAAATTAGAACTTCAGAAAATATGAAAGTCAACAACTCAATGCGAGCATAAGCACATTTCTGTCCCGTTGACACCAGTGACAGTTAAGCATGCTTAGCCATGTGCTGGTTTGTGCCCTATGACATTGGAATGCACTTCTAGGACATAACTTTTTTTAAACCAAGTTTGCAACAAATATGATAACAGACGAAACAAACAAACAGCCCGGTTACCCCCGTTGCCTGTGTGTGCAGATGTTGCCAAACACACTGAGATTGGCTCAGAGACATAAGTGTTTATCTTGTACTTGCAGCAGACAACTTATGTAGTTTGATTCAGATCAAGCCTATCGGCTGCTGTGTTGAGATTTAAAGCCAAAACCAATGAAGGACTCTTATGGATTTCATGTGCACATTTCAATATCCTCTTTTTATATTTAGCAAAGTAATAATGATAAGAAGTAGGGTTGGCACAGTGGCTGGTCACAGTTACTACAAACATTTCCTTTTCTCAAATCACTTTTCCCTCCCCACCCCTTTCTGAAATGAACAGAGTTCACTCAGTGTGAGACTAGCTTCCTCCCCCCCCCCCCGCCACCCACAGAACTGCTGGGAGATTGAATCACCCTTCCACACAGATGTGGGTGCTAATATTATATAGAAATATAACTAACACACACACACACACACACACACACACACACACACATGCATAAATCCCACAAATGAAATAGGTACAATTTTTGCCAGTTCTTTAGCTAACCAGGTTTGATTAGTAAGCAACAGCAATGTGCATTTAAACTAAATGTCTTTCCCTGAGGTATATACTTTCTCTACAAATATATATCACAGCCACGACCACTACCAGTGCAACATCCTTCCTCCCAAAGTTAAGGATGCTTTAAAACTGCCTCAATAATAAAAAGGGGGGAAGCATTTAGGCATGTGGCAGAAAATGAAAGCCTTTCTTTGGAGACTCTGAAGATTTTGAATGGTACTTGTCAATAAAGCAACTCCCATTGTAGTCACACCGGAGATGTGGGCCTCACTCCATCCCGAAAAAGCTGTCGCAGAGATAGTAAGCTCATTAAAATATGAATAACAAGGCAGCCATCATTGTAAGAAGAGAAAGGCATCTTACTTTGTATCAAACTTTTAGCTTATCATTTTATTTATTTTTCGCAAAACAACAAGAATTAACATGGTATCCCCCCAAAAAAAAATCCCTCTAACCCCCGTTGGTTTTTGTTGTTTGTGCAAATTTTAGCACTGCATGGACTTCTCTAAGCATTTTCCAGATTTTTTTTTAAAAAATCCCACAGTGCTGCTGATCATTCAAAGCATGTCTGACATGGGGGGGGGGAGTAAGCTGATCTTTCCAATATTTCAAAATGCTGAGAGAGAGAGAGAGAGAGAGAGAGAGAGAGAGAGAGAGAGAAAGTTAATATCGGCTACAACACACATGGTCATGTGCACATAGAGAGGCAAATCAGTTCCAGAATATTTTAGCCAATTTTAAGCCCCACGATGGAGAATTCATTACAGGCTGCAGAGATGACACCTTCATAACAGTCAATTACAAGGAAGCTCATGAGCCAGTTCATTACTATGTCTCTGCTAATCTCGTTGTAAATTTGTGCCTTGATAGAGACCATAACCAGCCAAGAATGCAATTGGGTTGTGGGCATGGGATAAGAAAAATAAAAATGTAACGGCTACAGATGGACATCTTCCAAAATCCAGAGTGCCAATCAAGTATTTTCCATGTGAAAGCCATTCTCTCTCTCTCTCCCTCCCTCCCTCCCTCTCTCCCCCTCTCTCTTTCCCCTGCCTTCCTCTTCCTCCGTCAGTGTTGCAGTATGTATGAATTATGCAACCATGTTTACGTATGTTCAACCACCCATGTATATGAGTAAGTTCACGTCTAACAAGCGTTCAGAAGTTAGTGACTTAACTGTGTGGAGGAGTAGGATTCCAGGAATTTTGAAACAAGTGTTTTAAAAAAGTGTTTCGTGTCATTTAATCACAAGCTTTATAATTGACAAAAGTATTCCAATCATTTCCGATATTTATTAAGAGTCAATATTTAAAAGTGAGAACTCCAAAAGCCCCGCCCCCCTTCCCCTTTGCTCTAGGCTAGAAGAGGAGAAACATGAATGCCGAACTACTCAAAAGGCTGATGGGATATATAATTAGCTATTATGTTAATTGAATCCACTGTGAGTTTGTTGTATGAGATTTCTTCATATAATATGCAAATGATCTCCAAGGTTTAGTTTTATTAGACAATATAATTAGAAATCCTTTTAAAGGAGAGAATTCTAACGAGGCATAATAAAGGTTGGAAAAATGTGTTTGCTGTGTGGATCTACCACCTGGGCTTGCTTAATTAAAAAAGAGAGAGAAAGAGAAAGAGAAAGAGAGAGACTTTATTCACCAACAGGAAAATTTCAAAGAAAGTTATGCTTTAAAAAAAACACACAAGTTTATTACGAAAATGTGACGTTGAGCAGGAAACATTCATCCGCATGGAAACACAAATCCTGCCCCCTGCGAACATTGTTCACTCAGATTTATTAGTTTTTTTAAAAAAGTAGGAGTTTTCCCAATGCAAAACTGTGGTCACTTGTGTAGAGATGTATATAAGAGAGGCAAATTCATGGAGAAAGCCCCCCCCCCCGCATCATCGTTATTAAGAGTCGTGATCCGAGCAGAGGAAGGTACTTTAGCTTTTGTGCTGTAACTAATCAGCGTAACTTCATTTACAGTAACAAACACTGACATTCTAACATCTGGAATTAAAAGCCTTCCTCGATAGTGAAGAAAGGCAGGCTCTGTTACTCTAGAGCTGGCTGCATAGGCAACAGTTGCGTTCCACTTCATGTGAGACCACCACCAATGCCAACCCTAAAACAATGTTTTTCATGGTCATTTCCCGAATGCTCGCTCATAGCACCAAGAAACAGTGACAGAATATCCAGACTCATTCAAACAGCATAGCAGCAGCAGCAGCAGCCGCCGTATGCTACAATAATAATAATAATAATAATAATAATAATAATAATAATAATAATAATAATAATAATTTATTTATACCCTGCCCATCTGGCTGGGTTTCCCCAGCCACTCTGGGCGGCTTCCAACAGAACATTTAAATGCAGTAATCTATTAAACATTAAAAGCCTCCCTAAACAGGGCTGCCTTCATATGTCTTCTAAAAGTCTGGTAGTTGTTTTTCTTTTTGACATCTGGTGGGAGGGCATTCCACAGGGCGGGTGCCACTACCGAGAAGGCCCTCTGCCTGGTTCCCTGTAACATGGCTTCTCGCAGCGAGGGAACCGCCAGAAGGCCCTCGGCACTGGACCTCAGTGTCTGGGCAGGACGATGGGGGTGGAGACGCTCCTTCAGGTATACTGGACCAAGGCCGTTTAGGGCTTTAAAGGTCATCACCAACACTTTGAATTGTGCTCGGAAATGTACTGGGAGCCAATGTGTGGTCTCAGCGGCCGCTCCCAGTCACCAGTCTAGCTGCCGCATTCTGGAATAGTTGTAGTTTCCGGGTCACCTTCTAAGAGCACATTGCAGTAATCCAAGCAAGAGATAACTAGAGCATGCACCACTCTGGCGAGTTATATTGAATATTGTATTCTTTCATGTAAAACGATTTTCATGATAAAAACGATCAAGTTAACAGAGCACCGATCTGCTTTTCTTTGTTTTACCTGTACTAACCCTCCGCAATAGTGAGATGGCCGATTTGGGAGTCGGGGGATGGGTGGGAACCTATGAGAGTCAGAATATGGAGGGAAGAGTTGACTGATGATCTAGTGTCCTACCTGATCAACTGTGAGATACAAACACAAGGTTGCGTCCAACTCCGTTATACTTAGAGTAGACCCACTGAATTCATTAAGCTACGTTAGTCATGTCCATTAATTTCAATGGGAGTAACACTGGTTACTACAAGCCACAGAAATTAGAATGCAACAACTGGATCATTTAATTATCAGCAAGGAGCTGATGATTCTCAGCATAAAATGGATTTGTTGCTATCCGGTAGAAATAGAAAATAGAAAGGATTGAATCTTTTGCCTTGGGTGCTGCTACCAAACCCCTGCACAAATAAAACATAGAGGTGGACTCATACTACACTTTGTAAAGTAATGTCTGATCTTTTATAACTTACTAGCAGCCTCGTACCCTGCGCCACTTGGAAAATCTACGACGCTGAAAAATATCAGTGCCGTAAACAAGATTAGTGGTTAAAATCAGGGAAGTTCTGAAATGGATCAGTACATCATGTCGATTCAAAATGGTGTCCAGTGGTATCCAAATATAGATTAAAACCTGCTCCTTGATCTTAGGAACCATTGTGCAAAATTTGGTTACAATTCTTAAGAGGTGTCCAAATGAATAGTGAGCAGACAAGCAACTTTCCAAACTTTCGTATTTGTATGATGATGCATAGCTTGTTGTCTTTTGGTTAAGAACTGTGGCCTGAAAAATGTTAACCTAAGGCCCAAAGCATCTGTATTCAAAATAAAACTCCATGTTCAGTGGAATTTTTTTTTCTTTTTCTTTTACTGATTACCTGGATGACGCTTGTTAATATGGCTGTGTGTGGTTTTTGTGTACTTTTAGAAGAAAAGGATGTGGTCAACTGATAACAAGAGCTTTATCCAAGCCTGCTTGGCCACTGTGTTCTGTGGGGCTTAGTCTCATGTGAACGTGCAGAGGACTGCAGCCAAGCAATACTCTGCCTCCCCTTAGAGCCACTTATCACTACCCTGGGTCTGCCAAACATCTGTTGTCCTGCCCTCTCTATGCCACCAGCCCCAATGGTTATCACCAGTCGCTTCTGGCCTGCTGTTTATACCCTCTCAGTCCTGCAGGTTCCTTCTCCTTGGCTGTTCTGACTTTTCTCCAGGGAAAGCTATCCTCAGCATGCCTTCCTTCCCAATACTGTAGCCACGTCTTCCCACTCTGTGGTGATTCTCCTAGATGCCAGCTTTGTATATACAGTGGTACCTCAGTTTAAGAACAGTCCTGTTTACGAACGATTCAGTTTACAAACTCCGCAAAACTGGAAGTAGTGTCCCGGTTTGCAAACTCTACCTCAGTCTAAGAACAGAATCTGAATGGTGGAAGGGCACTGGCGGTGGGAGGCCTCATTAGGGAAAGCGCGCCTCGGTTTAAGAACAGTTTCGGTTTAAGAACGGACTTCCAGAACGGATTAAGTTCGTAAACCGAGGTACCACTGTAGTTTGGTAGGAGCACACTGGTGAGTTTTGTTCCTTCTGTCTCTGTGGATCATTTCCAGTCTTGCAAATACTACAAGGGCTGTTGCTCAGTAATAAAACACATGCTGTTGATGCAAAAGGTACTGGATTCAATCCTGAAAACTCTGCAGGGAGAGCTAGTGTGAGACAGAGCTTTGAGTGCTGGACTTGGGAGACCAGGGTTATGATCCCCACTCAATCATGAAACTCACTGGGTGACCTTGGGCCCAGCATTCTCCCTCAGCCTAACCTACCTCACAGGGTTATTGTGAGGACAAAAAGTTGTGTGTGTGTGTGTGTGTGTGTCAGAAGCTAGGGTTAGGGTTAGGATTGCCTCCTTGTCATTGTTGTTTTGAGTCAATAGTAGTTACGGAGGCAATCCAGATCAGGCCCAAGGGAAAGGAGAAGGGGATCTATGCCTTGATGGATTGGGACACCATCTCCCATCCTGCAGCTATTTACTTTGTGGCTAGGGCTATCATCACAACTGTTTTAGCCCTTAGCACAACTGCGCCCACCGAAGGAAGTCCACAGAACATCGCACATGGCTCCAGAAATGGTTTGCTCTCTTGTCCCCTGTCCCATCAAAGCTTCTTGTTAAGTCTTGCTAGTCACCTACACGGGTAATGGGGAACAGCAATGTCACCACAGTGATAATGGTGGCTTTTGCTGTGCCAGGACTCGGACTGGGATTCAGCCACAGCAGAAACACAAGGATCCTCCTGGTTTCTGATCCTATGAGTCATTGTCCCAGGGTGGCAACCGATAGGATCAGGCTGCCCATGCCAGTTTCAGAAAGTGGTGATAGGCAGCTGAAGTGAAGTTTGCTTAAATCCTGTTGATCTCAACTGAAGAAAGTAATTTTTACGTCCCCTGCATAAATCGTTGAAACTTAAAGGTGCTTCCCTTTGACTACTTAATACATTTAGTACATTTTCTTAACTTGTAGCTAATCTTATGTATTCAGTCACTGAACCCCCCCCCCCAAAAGTATTGTCCAACATAACCTCCTACCTCCCCCAATTAAATTATATGCAGCACTGTCTACTTCAGCTAAAAATCAGTTTAGTTAGCGGCTCCTTTCCTGTGTGTTGTACGTTGGCTGATTAACATATTGCTTACGTTCTCTAATGGACATTCTAAAATTGCCCAACATGTGAATAATAAGCAGACAATCAAAGGAAAAGCAAAGCTATCAAAATACAAAACTATTCCCTGCCCCCTACCCACCCGCTTCTGACTTTCCTCTCCTGGAAGTATAACGGTGAACTTCTCTAAGAGGCCTGAAGCAACCTTCAAATACAGGAAAGTGCTTTTTGACATCTTGAGATCCTCCTCAGGGTGCTTCCAAGCAGAGGCTTCGGGGGAGCAGCAGATGTGCCGGATCCCTGGGATTCTTCTGAGTGCCTAAAACTGACAGTCTCTGGTGTGGCTGTGCCACTCCTGGATCCCCACAAAGATCTCCTGCTAGACCAAACCTGCCCCCCCAAGCAAGGAAGTTTGGGAGAGGCAGCACGTGATGTGTAAAACCAGCAACAGGAAAATCACACACACACACACCACAGCCATGTAAAATGGAGCAACTAAGATAATACTAGCCCAGCACTGAGAATAAAGAAATCTCATTATGTTTCAAGTAGTTTTAGTTTAAAACAATGGCACGAAAGTTGTTGGGTTGTTTTTTAAGAGACCAAAACGGTTTTCCTTTTTGTGGTCCTTGGGAGCTATGCGGCATACCTGTTGGCCATGAATTTGTATTCCCTGAAGATGAGAAGGTCCTGTGTGGGCAGGGCAGGCCGTCCATGCAGACAGACCGCAGGACAGAACAGGAAAACCCAAAGGGAAGTCGCTGTGCCTGTTCCCACAGACACTATAGCTCTACCCCCAATTTCTTCATTTTATAGTAGGAGGTTCAGGAGCACCCTCTCGGTTTGTATAGGGATTCATTTGGTTCTTTCTAAAACAGGAAACGAAAATACCACTTGATTTGGAACACTTAAAGGGCCCTCCAGCTGTCTTTTTTATTGCGCATTCACAATGATATGCGCTCGTGATGGAATCAAGGAGGTGATACGCAGTTCTGCTTTCAACACTGTTTGCATCTGCAGAAGTTTTGGGGGCAGACATACTGTTTCGTTTCCATACCCTCTGACATTTCTCCAACGAAATAGGGATGTCCCATTCCAGAATGATTAATTTTACTATTTATACCCCACACATCTTACTGGCTTTCCCAGCCACTCTGAGCAGCTTCCGACATATATAAAAACATAATAAAACACTAACATTTTATAACATTTTAAAAACCTGCCTTATACAAGATTGGCTTCAGATGGCTCCAGGGCTGGATAACTCCATACATTTCTCAATGAAAATAGGGACGTCCTAAGGAAAAGTGGGACATTCTGGGATCAAATCCGAAACCGGAATGGCTTCTCTAAATCAGGAACGTCCCTGGAAAATAGGGACACTTGGAGGGGCTGTGTTTCCAGTCACTGCGTGTACCTTAACTTCCTGCTGAAATTCTGCAATGTCTTAAAGCACAATTGTTCTAGGTTTGTATTGGTGGGTGGCGTGGGGTTGGTCCTGTTTTTGTTGCAGTATAGTGCAAGGTTGCCTATCCAGGTGGCAATAATGCAATACCACTGAGGAACCATCGCAAAACTAATAAAGTGGAATGTGTGGACGGACTAGTATAAATCCACTATCAATGCACTTTTGCATCAATGACATCTTGTAGAATATTCCCATGAAGAAACCATGTCCAGAGGGGCTCTCCCATGCTTTCCCATACCACATTAATCGTACCTGTTTGCAGGTGATGAGACACCCATGTCTCCTATTTAGCGAAACCAGAAACGCCAAAAGTTTCCATGCAGAGGTAGCCTTAGGTCCTGCCTACAGACAATTGGTGTTGTTTCAGAGGGTTGGTGGTGTCTGTTGGTTTGCTGAACTGCCAAGCCAGACGTAAACCTAGTGTTTGCACTGTCCCCCACAAAAGAGGCTCCCCCCAGGCCTTGCTTGATGGTGCTTGCCTGTCATTCTCAGAGAATGTCCTTTACGAAATTATTTTGTTTGAATCTCACAGGAAAAGATACAACTGTGCAAAAATGAATGCTGTATGTTTGTGAAACTGCAGGAGGAATCACTTTTGAGGGACTTCAAAGGAAGAAGAAGGAATACTATTTGTGTCACACCAGGAAAGTCTTTTTGCTTTCCCAAGATTTGACAGACTGCTGACAGGTAAGCACAGAGTCTGGTGGGAGTGCTAGCTATTCCTAGAACCACAGTTCCTTCTCCCACTTTTAATATTTTTTGGTATCGCATCTAATTTTAGCTGGGATATTTACTCATCTTGGAAGTGGCGCAAATTAAGGACTCCCCCAGCTCCCCCAGCACATGAACACCATTTCTGGTGGTAATTCCCAGGTGCTTTTTGCATCGCAAATGTTGCGCATCGGCCAAGCTCTCTAATTTAGCACCTATATGTGGTGAACAAGGAGTGCACAGACTAACCACTCCCATTGCTCAGTCCCTGCTCCTGCCAACCTAGCAGTTCGAAAGCACATCAAAGTGCAAGTAGATAAACAGGTACCGCTCCGGCAGGAAGGTAAACAGCGTTTCCATGCGCTGCTCTGGTTCACCAGAAGCGGCTTAGTCATGCTGGCCACATGACCCGGAAGCTGTACGCCGGCTCCCTCGGCCAGTAAAGCGAGATGAGCGCCGCAACCCCAGAGTCATCCGTGACTGGACCTAATGGTCAGGGGTCCCTTTACCCTTTACCTTTACATCCCAGTGAGGATGTGCCACCCCTTTTGCAACCAGTCCTTTTATACATGGCATTCTTCTTATACCATGTTGGGTCAGCACTGATAGAAACAGACAGCTGAAATGTGTTACTGTGCTTTCCCGAAAATAAGACACCGTCTTATATATTTTTTCCCCCTCAAGAAAACACACTATGGCTTATTTTCAGGGGGTGTCTTATATTGCGCAAATGCATAGAAATCCTGCTACGGCTTATTTTATGGGTATGTCTTATTTTCGGGGAAACATGGTATTTATCTAAAATGCTCAACCATTATTGTATAAATAAAACTTCATTCTAGCAGCTGACTAGTACTGGAAAACCAGCATTCTTCAGAATCAGTTTGACATATATATATATATATATATATATATATATATATGCATGTATGTAGACTCCACCCAGACCTGACTGGCCTAATCCTGACAGCCTCAGCCTGGCCTTGCCCTATCCAATTCCACCTTCAGCCTGAAGGGAACACTATTTTGGAAATCAAACCTCTGCGCTGTAACGATGTATGAGTGGTCACAGGCACTGCCTTCTAAAACACAAGGGGAGAGAGGCCAGACCTAAAGTGACTTGCACCAAAGTAGAAATCTCTGCAGCTATGGAGTCCAAAACATGCCCTGCCCTGCCAAGAAAACTCGCAGGCATTATGCAGAAGGAGCCAGCTGGCCACGTATGTGAAAACCAAGCCAGGAAACTTTGTATGGCTTGTGGGTATGAACACAGACAGCTGAAAGGAAGAGGGATGAAAGGTTTGCTGACATTCCACTCAACCTTAACCATCCTTTATTCACCAAAAATAATGGTTAACTGCAGGGGACTTGGCGCATGACCCCATTCATCCGTCCTCTATACTAGCCGGGGGTGGGTGGAGGGAGAGAGAGATACAATAAAGTGCAGTGCAGTGGACTCTGTCATTTAATGCTATTCTGGATGGATGGAAAAGGGCTTCAGGTGGAAGAACAGAACAGGGTGGAAAAGAGAATACATATCCCACCCGTAAATATGAATTGGCAACAAAGGGGTTTCTTCCACATTCTAAGCCAGGAGGGGACCTTGCAATGTATGCCATTAACTGGAAGAGGGCACATAATGTGCATACTTTAAGACTAATCTGTAACCTGCGTCCTTCGCCAGAGCCTCAGATTCCAAACATAGAGTAGACACACATGTATTGCTACAATATTCTCATTTGGAATGTCTTGCCATCACATGTGAATGTCAAAAAACGCCAGCAAGAATAAGTATGACCTAGAAAAGTCTTCAGACGTGGACTCTGAAACTATCACACTTGAGAAAACAGAACGAATCTGCATCTTTAAAAAATCCCAACAATAGTTCTTGGGAACTGGTAATTCTCAGCTGCTTCAGGCAGGCAGTTAAAGTGACCCTTCTCTGCACACACCTTTGGCCAGTGAGGAGCAGGGCAGAGAAGGCATTTCCACCACACCTAAAACATAAGGTGTGTCAAGGACATTTTATTCCTACAGTCCTTCCCTTTAAAAAAAATGTGTGTTTTCTTCTAGCAGCAGCTAAAACATAATGTGTGTCAAGGACATTTTATTCCTAGTGTCCTTCCCTTTAAAAAAAAAAAAAAAAAGTGTGCTTTCTTCTAGCAGCAGCTATTCAGGTAAACACATTGCTGTGAGGGGGAAATGGCAAAGTGCGTTCTGAACACTTTGTTGTTGTTTAGTCGTGTCCGACTCTTCATGACCCCATTCTGAACACTTACTGTGGTACATTTCACTCCTAGTCTCTCTGTTGAAAGGACTTTTATTTTCAAAAGCAGGTCTGTGAACCTCTCTTTTCTCTCTCTCTCTCTCCCCCCCTCACTTTTAGCTAAACCTGATTGAAACAATTACTCAACTTCCTTCCAACATAAATTCTTCTTTTGGGGGAAAACTTGTATTTTTCCACATCCCCCCCCCCCTTTGGGGTAATTTAACCTTGTGGAGAAAGAAATACAGCAAACAAATTCTGCACGGACTTATCAGCTATCACTTAAGAGAGACAAAGGGGATTATCACCACAGCTGTCAGGAAAGGCAGCTTTCTTGCACAACATTTACAGGTACCAAAGGTCATGTTCGTATCATAGCCTTTGGGGACCAGGCACATATCTCTAAAGAATTAAGTCCTTTGCTGAAATAAACAGAGTCTAATGATTGATTTAAACATTGAAAACAACTTCATGAAGGAGACAATGAGAGGGAGGGACAGAGGGCGAGAACACTGGTAAATGGACAAACAAATCATTTCCTCTATTTCTTTCTTTTTAAAAATATGTTTCAATTAAAGGATTTCTTAGGAAACAAAAGTACATATGGTGTCTCGTGTTTTCAAATAATAGAGTCCTTCATACAGGTCGGTTACATTCAGAGTGAGACATTACTGTTATAGGTAATATGGATGTGCTTGCACACGAGACATGGACTATTAGCAGTGCTATTTTTCTAGACAAAGATGTGCTGGAGCTCACCATGAACCTCTCCCTTGTTCTCTTAGTATGGCAATGGCGCCCACGAGAGGTGCCATAGCCGACCATTAAAAGTCAATAATAGGGCTAAAAGCCCTATTAGCAGACTTGGGAGAATTCTACCATTTGCAAAATTACAAAAACAAAAAACAAAACACCCAACATTTAAGGGGAAATGCCCTAAGGGTAGAAAACCCTCAAAACAGTCCAATGAAGACCAAGAGCAGAACCCACCATCATGAGCAGCATTACTTCTGTTCCCTATTCATGGTTGGGGTTGGGGTCTTGAATCCAGGGATCCCTAGTCATAGTCCAAAATTACAACTCCTACATCATATTTTCCATGGGAGTAGAGTTGTGTTCTTAAAAGTATACGGTAACTCACAAAGGTAGATCCTAGCCTCAGTCAGACCATGAAGTTTCTGCTCATGTCCTGGAGTCTCTTGCCTATGGCCACCTCTGGCTTGTTCACACAGTACAATGACCACAGGCGCATGATGTTTGCATGATGAGGACTTCAATGGACTGCAAGTGTAATGGACAATTGTCATGAACTGGCAGGACAACGGGGAGGAGAAAGAGGATCATGGAGAGGGGTGTAGCTGGGACTGGGACACACTGGGGAAAACTGGAAATGGGGATGGAGAGGTTGGTGTAGAAAGTACTCATGGGGTGACGGAGGATGACAAGGGCCACTCCAACCACTCAATTCCACCCCCACCCACTAGTCAGTGAGCATTCCTCTTGCCCACTAAGCATGCTCAGCCCCGACTGGGCTGTTTTGGGTTCTTCCCACCCTTAGGGTTTTTGATGCAGAGTATTGAGTGCTCCTGTTCAGCTCACTTGCAGGATATTCCATTCCCTCCCTCCTTCCCTCCCTTGTGGCTATTGCAAGGGCTTGGATTCCTGTAGGCATGCTGGCACCTCCCTCTTGTGCAGCAATGGTGGTGTTTTGGATACATAAGGACTGCTACTCAAAGAATTGAGATTGGCATTAGTAATTTATGCTACAAGATAAAATGTTGGTTTGCCTCATCACTCCTCAAAACGCTGAAGTTTGAAGCGAGCCCTTTGGGAAACTCATGCAATAGAATGTGGGTGGTAGAATTTGAAGTGACAGGGGGATTTCATATTTCCCAGCAGATCCAAATGTTCATTATTCTTAATAAATACCTGGATTCAAATGTGTCTGAATTGCAGTTGTTTTTGTTTGAATACCTCCTGTGGGGATAAGGGTTTAATAAATTAGGAGAGTTAAGCAACTTCGAGTAACTTACTAGAAAGACAAAATATGCTGTTTGTTCAAATTTGAGTTGAATTAATCTACACTGGTTTTATTTGGTAGCTCATTACAGTCGGATGCTGTCATGTGTGTCTGTTATGTGGGTTTGCTTGGGGTTTATTTTGCTTTAAATGTGCTTTTAGTTGTGATGAATCAGCAGCTAAAGATGTCTTATCCACTCATTTTATCACCGGAATGGTTTAATCTGTTTTTATAATTGTATATTTAATTGTTATAACCCACCTTGGGGCTTTATGGTGAAGGACGGGGTGAGAAATATTCATTCGCATCTTGTGAAAACAATTTTAAAAATAGAGTTAGATCCCTATATGTCTGCAACCACAATTTTAAAAACAAAACAAAACACTTTCTGGCAATTCTGGAGCATACCAAATAATTTTTAAAACCGGTAGCACTGAACTGCCTTCAAGCATTGCAAGTGGATTTTATCTGAACTTCAAAGTGAAGAATCACTTTCACCACTAGTGGGAAGCACTGGCCAACCCATTTGCGACTTGACCCTAAATGTCAAGCAGCGGATGGCCTTTGCTACATCTCCTGTGCTAGGAGAATGAGGAGTGGGGAGTGCAATGGGCCCAGATGCTGAAGGCTGACAGGCAGGGGTTTTGCTCAGTAGTCTTCAGCAGGTGGGGCCTGAACTCAGGTGGGCTGCATGATGGCAATGCCTTCACTTTATTTTCTGCTGCAGTTTACAGTTTTTAAGAAAAAGGAAAAACAGAGCAAAAAAGAAGAAGAGGAGAGAGGGAGAAAGAACCATAATCGACATCGATTATTTCTAAAGACCCTCAAAAGAGTTACATTACAAAGGAAAAAGGTTACCGAGAGAGATGTTAGGAGACCCTACATCTCCCAGCACCTTTAACAAAGCGCAGTTCCTGGGATTCTCTGGGGGAAGCCATGGCACTCAGTGGTATGTGTAGTGGAAAATGCGCAAGGAAAAATCGAGGAGGTGTAGGTTTGGCCTTATGCAGCCAACCTTTCCTGTGAGTCCTTGCAGGAGCAGTCCTGCCCGTGAGGGTGGCCCAGCTGGGCCTTGACTGCCCTGATTAGGAGCCCCAATTGCCACAGGTGGCCCACCTGGTTGAGGCAGGAACAGATAGTGCAGGGCAATGTGGTCAGGAGGAAGAGGATGGTGGCTGTGGCTTCCCACGGTTAGATCTGGTGTATGTGGGTGAAGGTCTGGGGGGGGGGGAATTGTTCCTTTGAAATTGTTCCTTTGGGGTTATTTCTTGGTGGTAGATGGTTTTGTATTACCGTGTAAGAAGGTTTCAGGAGGTTTACTGTTGGAGGGGTTTTGTTTTTGTTACTGTTTAAGGAGGTTGTCCTATTCTGTTGAAATAAAGATACCTTTTCCCTCGACTACTGAAGATCCTTTAAAGAAGCTCCAGAGTTCATTGGCAAAACAGTATGAGATTGCTTTAAAAGATGCTACTTGAGTGATAGGTTGCATAGACTGGCCTTTGCCCTGCCATACCCAGGCTCGTCCTGATCCTCTCTCGAGATAAAAGAGGGACAAGGATAGATCAGCAAAAGCGTGCATGCTCTGAAAGCAGGAAGTGCCAGGTTCAGTTCCTGGCTCAGAGAGCGGGTGATGGGAAAGAGAGATCTGCCTGAGAGACTGAAGAGCCGCCACCAGTCAGATGAGACATTCCTGGGCTAGATGGTATGAGACATCTCCCTGTCAGGAATGCTGAACCTGGAGGGGACAATCTTAAATGCCACTTTGGCCGATGTGACTAGATTGGCAGAAACTAGATTTGTCAAACTGCTGTCTTCCCCTCATATCTCACAGATGTAGGCATTGGGCAACATGAAATGTATTGCTGGAAGGTGCTTCCTGTTTTAAAGAGATGTTGTTAGCCCTGTTGCGGATGTGGCTTAATTCTCAGCTTTCAGTTTCATCATCTCCTACCTGCATGATGCAATCCCACCCAAACACTAGAAACAGAATGCCATGCCCAGAGAAAGGTTTTAGGATGCACCAGAACTAGATGGGGATTTGTCAAGAATGCCTTACACCTGCCTCTAATAAAAGAGATGTTTTGGGTGTTCTCGAAGCTACTAACACGAGTTTGACCAAACTGCAGGAGGCAGTGGAAGACAGGCGTGCCTGGAGTGCTCTGATCCATGGGGTCACGAAGAGTCGGACATGACTAAATGACTAAACCAACAACAAGCATCATCTGTACTTTTTAGGTTGTGAGCACATTTCCTATAAACACACAGAATTGCCTCCAATGTTAGCCTTACGCAATGACCAACATAGCTCCATTAATTTCAATAGGTCTGCTCTGAGTAGAATTTGGTTGGATGTAACCCAAACTCTCTCCAGCATGTCAGCATTTAGCTATCAAGCTGAGTTCAAGGTGCTGGCCCTGATGTGCAAAGCCCTATACAGCTTGGGGGCAGGATACCCCAAAGAGTGCTTTGCCCCATATATGCCCAATCAATCACTGTGTCCTACAGGAGTAGGTGTCTTATCAGAAGGTCTGCACCATATAATGTTGAAACTGGGCCTTTATTTTATCTGTATATATTTTATTCTTATAGCACACCCTGGGACCTCACGGTGATGGGCAGGTACAAAATCAAATAAAACAAAACAAACATTTAAACAGGGCTGGGTGGATTGACAGGTAGGTGGTGGGTCCTGCGCAGAAGAGAAAAAACACAGTCCCATGTGCCTCTTTTACATGCTTAATATTGGATTGCAATCTCTTTTGGGGGGCACATAATCTGCTAGACATGTGCATACCAGTAGCACAAACTTATACTCATGTTGGAAGTAAAACAACAAGACCTGCAATAAGTTACCTGATCTAGTGGGGAAGGGAGGGGCAGACAGCAAGGCAACTTATTCCTCCCCCACTGATTTCTTCTACCTGTAGATTATTTTTCTCAGGTTTTCCTTCCTTCCTCCTCCTCCAGCCAGTTAGTATCAGACCTTTCTTTGGTTAACCTCATGACTCCATGATGGCCACATGTCAGCTTGTACTCTGAGTGGCTTTGTTTGTCAGGAGTAATAAAATCTAAGTTTCTTTATTCTTTGAATCCACAGTTTTGCCACACTCCACTGCAATATATATATATATATATATATATATATATATATATATATATATATACACACACCAAACTCCAACAACGCAGACACGGAGTCAGTTGCTACCTCCTTTGCTTTTGTCAACCATCCCCTGCCTCCCCAGTTCAGAAGATAATTTCTTAAATAGCTCCTGGTCCCTGTTACAACCTCTGGTAGTTAGGGGAAGGACCATAGCTCAGGGGTAGAGCATCTGTCTTGCATGCAGAAGATCCGAGACTCAATTGCCAGCATATCCAGGTATATCCCAGCATATCCACCCACCTCTTCTAATAAACAGAACCAGGCCAGGAATGTCACCAAGGAGTCCCCAAGCATGTGCCATAGGCCTACAGAGTGCTAACATCATTATCAGGGCCTGGCTGTTCTTTGTATTCCCATTAAACCAGCAGGGACATAAAGGAGGAGTCACGGTCTGTTGATACTTGGCTGAGTGTCGAGCTTAATGAGCACAGCAACTCATCCCCAGTGGGTCTTGCCCCATGAATCAGTTGCCAAGACTGAAAGTCCCCACCTCTCCACAGTCGGCTAAGTCCCCTCCTCTCCAGGGTTTTCCCCAAGCAATCAGAGATGATGCCTGCCTGAAGCCAACCTCTCCTCCACCTTTTTTATGCCTCTTCTGGTTCTGGGAGACAAGTGGGGAGGGGAGCTTGTCACATCAGGAGGGGGAGACACCCATGACTCTTCACCAGCCTGACCCATCTCTGCCTCTTGGCCTCCCTTACTTCAACTTCTGCCTATGATTCTTGCCTTCTGTCTGCCACAGACACTCCCAACTCACTAAGCCCTGTTACCCCTTCAGTTTCTGACAACCCCTCTTCACAGTCTTTTCCCTCCTTTCTCTCTGACCACTCATTGTCGTCCTACCACCAACCCCCTGCCTCTGAGCCTTCTTCCCTTGGTGATTCCCCAGCTGGTTCCTCCCACCATTCCTTTGTGTCCAACCAGTCTATGACATCATGGGACACAAAGGGGAGCAAGACTTTATTGCCTTCATCTCCTGTCCCTCTGGCATTGACACTGCTCTCAGCAGCGGAGTGAGGGACGTCAGGGCAGGCCTTTGCCTCCTAAGGCAAAATTTGAAGATCTGGCACTGCATTTATTTATTTCATAAAATGTATATACCACTTGGTTGTAAAAAAAGCAAAATGAAACCTCAAGCAGTTTACCAAAAGAATGAAAAAATATAACTATTTTAAACGTTTGAATAATAATTAAAATCAGTGATAAGCGAAAACTGATATTTGGAATTCATTTCTATAAACACTGTAATAGGTTAAATAACAATCTTGTAATATTTATAAGTTCTGTTTTTGTTTTGTATTGTATATGGGAGTCATTTCTCCTCCCATTTCCCCCCCCCCCACTTTTTCAGGTCTTATTTTACCCTGTGCACTTACAATTATATACACATTACTTTTTATCTTTCAATAAAGAATACACACACACACACACACACACACACACACACACACACACGTAGACAGTCTCCATGTCTAGTTAGGCTTGTCTCAACAAAAATGTTATGATGTGCCATGCATAATTTTCTTTGGATTTCCTTTGATATTGTTGCTATTCTTACATCTTTAACAAACTGAAATGAGCCAGCCATTTGCAACCCATTTTATAAACTGAGTTCAGCCTCTGGTCCACTGGGGCAAAATTTGGGGCCTTGCTTCCAGTTCTGAACCAATGTTCTTCAAGAGGTGCATGGACAGAAGACATTCATGGTGAGCAGAATAAATTGAGCAAATTGCCCAGGGATAAGATCTTAAGACTCTCATGACTGGGAAAGCTGCCCATGAGAGCTGACTCTGAGTAGAGACTTCTACTCCATCTCATCCCTCCTCTACACTCTCTCTCGGCTCCTTGTATGGCTCTGATTGTCTATATTAAAAAAGAAAAGAGAAACAGTCTAGCAATGGAGCAATACTACCCTCTCAACATTTAAAAGCCCACCTCCAAAAATAAAAGGTCCTGGAAAAAATACCTCAATTTCAAGCTCATAGATTACTTTGGCTCCCAGAGGAAAGAGAAGCAATTTACTGGCTGCTGGTCTTACCAAGGAAAAGGTTAGAAGATTAAGAGACCAACCGCTGTTTGGATAAGTGGTTGGTAATTGCACATGCTGGCAATTATTACGTACCTCCATGTCTCTCCCTCTTACCTTTTTCTTCCCTCTCGTGCCATCAGGGTTGAGTCGAAATGTCCCCCGAATTCACAGTCCTCTTTGGACCTATTTTCTTGATGTCGTAGGCCAGCTCGTCAGCAAGGGCCTTGCAAGCTGGGGTGGGAAACAGAAACACACATACAAAAAGGACACATCACTGTGGAAACCGCAGTACTAAAAATACAGCATGCACATTTTTGCAGTGGAACAGGGTCTATCCAAACAGAAGTTTCCTGTTCTTGCTCATCTATCCTAGACAGTTCTTTCTCCTCCTTATCCTTTAAGCAGTCCCTTCTCTTTGGGACCCGATCTTCTAGCTAGCCTTGTCTGTGTACCTGTCTCAGGCCCCTCTGATGTTTGTGGTCTGCCCTGGACCTTGAGTCCAGCTGTATCTGGACTATGTACTCACCTCTGGCCATTCTAACTGGATGGTGGCTTACAATCCTGACCCTGGACGGCTCTAACAGTGACCACCTATTTGTGTCCGACTTACTAGGGGTTTGTTGCATGTCTGGCACCATGAAAGGAGGGAGGTTGTCAAGTAAACAGCCCTATAAATACAAGAGTGATTGGCTGCATTTGCCTTGATAGACCACAAGCTGTGTAGGCACCCACTGTTGCAATCAGACCATCTGAAAATTATCACATTATGGCAGCATTGCTCAAATGTTAGGGAGTAGAAACCTCTCTGCTAGAACTGAACTTCTTTGCCTTCTTAAGGAGAGATACTAAACCATCACTCAGCTGTGTATGCATTACCACACCCAAATCTAGACCTAGAGGGCATAGTAATGGAGAAACCAGAAGCTATAGATCAGGGGTCAGCAACCTTTTTCAGCCGTGGCCGGTCCACTGTCCCTCAGACCATGTGGTGGGCCGGACTATATTTTGGGGGGGAAAATGAACGAATTCCTATGCCCCACAAATAAACCAGAGATGCATTTTAAAATAAAAGGACACATTCTACTCATGTAAAAACACACTGATTCCCGGACCGTCCGCAGGCCGGATTGAGAAGGCGATTGGGCCGCATCCGGCCCATGGGCCTTAGGTTGCCTACCCCTGCTATAGATCAAGTATGGGGGTTAAGGGGGGGTTGACCTCTGTGACCCTCTAGGTGTTGTTGGATGCTGCATCAGCCCCAACCAGCATGACCAATGGTCAGGGAGGATGAGAATTGCAGACCAACCACATCTGGTTCCAGCCAAATCTACACCCAAGCAATAGGTAGCAGAGAGACAAGTACAGATCAGACAAGAGCAGAAGGCCAAACCCCTATCATTTACACTGCATGAAAAAAAGGACCTTCTCTTGCTTTAGAGAAGCATGCAGAATGTTGGAGTGCATGTGTGAGGCCTGTCCAATCACAGACTTCGTGCAGCCTACCAATGGCAGAGGCAGATGTCGCACATCACTATCCCCTGTGTTCTGTCTCTGCTGTTGAAGGCAGCATGCCTTTGAAGACCAGCTGCTTGGGAATCCCAAGTGGGGAGAATGCTACTGCTCCACTTCAGCCCTGCTTTCGGGCTTCCCTTGGGCATCTGTGAGAACAGGCTGCTGGACTGGATGGGCGGTTAGCCTGATCCAGCAGGGCTCATGTGTAACTGAAGAGAGCCCCGAATGCCTAAAACCACACATAGTTCGGCAATCTAAATTCTGCCTTCATGGGGAACACTGAGGATTGCAGTTTGGGGATTGGTGGTAGGGCTCTAACAGAGAATTCTCAACACCTCCTCATGTTGCAAGTCCCAAGTTTGTTTGGGGGCAGAACTGTTAAAATGATTCATAAACCAATGATGGTTGTGTAGAAATACAAGGCTGTAGTTCAATCCCTGGCATCTCCAGGCAGAGCTGGGGGAAAGACTTCTGGCTGAAATGCCAAAGAGCCATTGCCAGTGGCGTGGAGACAATGTTGACTGCGTGGACCAGTGGTTTGATTCAGTATAAGACAGATTCCTATGTCAGACCCTCCAAGTGTCCCTATTTTCCAGGGACAGTCCTGGATTTACAGAAGCCATCCCAGTTTCTGATTTGATCCCAAAGTGTCCCACTTTTCCTTAGGATGTCTCAATTTCCATTGGAGAAATGTTGGAGGGTATGGAGTTATCTGACCTGACCCCAAGCCACTTGGGGTCAGCAAACTTTTTCAGCAGGGGGCCGGTCCACTGTCCCTCAGACCTTGTGCGGGGACCGGACTATATTTTGGGGGGGAAAGAAAAGAAAGAACGAATTCCTATGCCCCACAAATGACCCATAGATGCATTTTAAATAAAAGGACGCATTCTACTCATGTAAAAACGTGCTGATTACTGGACTGACCACGGACCAGATTTAGAAGGTGATTGGGCCAGATCCGGCCCCCGGGCCTTAGTTTGCCTACCCATGCTGTATAGGGAGGTATTTTTAAAAATATGTTTTTATATATGCTGGAAGCTGCCCAGAGTGGCTGGGGCAACACAGTCAAATGGGTGGGGTATAAATAAAATAAAATTCTTATGGAATACAACATCCCTATTTCCATCGGAGAAATGTTGGAGGGTATGCTATGTCCTTATGTTTGATATGTTCCTAGAATATCTCCCCGGTTTTGAATGAACTGAATTAGCTACTAAGTAGTTTCCAGGCACAATTGAAGGCTTCTTTTATTTTATTTTACTTTGCGAAGCTCTTAACATGATCTGCCTCCAAGTTCCCCAGTCAGAGGCACCATCCCAGCAATGACCAGGTGTTGGGGATAAACAATAGTGAACGACCATCTTTCTCTCCCACTTGCCAGCAATATTAAAAATTCACTTTTTAGACACAGAACATATATCCAGAGTTTTTTGGAAAAAATTATGGGGGTAAGAAATATATCCCTCTATATGTGTGTGCGCGTGTGTTTTAAAGACATAAAAAGGAGGAATGAAATTCTCACAAAACAAGATACCTCTGCCAGCTGTGGCTGTGTGAGAAATACAATATCGTGGGGGTTGCCAGCAAGCTGCGGACTCACAGGTGTTAAGGATGTTAAGGACTATGGACTCTCTTCATCATTTGTCATCCCCGTTTAAACAAAAGCCTAATGCAGAAGTTAGAATTAAGAAGCGAAAGAAGCACCGCCGGGCATGCAAACCGGGCTTTATGGCCAATTCTGCCCATGAAATAGCACACCAAGGCACCGAATCCAGTGTTTGGATCAGCCAAAACATTTATTTTTTACAGCTCCCAGGGCTACGCTGGAAAAGATTCAGCTGCATCCAGAGGAAGGGGGGATAATTCCATTGTGGAACGGGGCACTCAATAATTCCTTTAAATGCATGGTCTTTAACATCCCCTCCCCTGCAACGAATAATCCTTCGAAATTGGGGTCTCTCCCACTCCAAGCCTCAGTACAGAGGTGGTGCATCTTTTCCCAGGCTATTCCATCATGTATTTGCATATCATAAAAAAAAAAAATTGCCAGTAGAATGCATTGGGGGGGGGAAGGAGGGGGATGAAATATTAAGTGAGTTATTTACATGGAAAGTGCATTCCAAAGTATATGCACACACAGAGAGAGAGAGAGAATAACATTTTGTCACTATAAAATATTAATCTATAGCTGGGCCTGGGTGTCTCCATAGTACCTCCTCCTGAGAATAATTCTTGGAAAGAAGCTATGAGCATGAGAATAGTCTCATGCGCAGCATCTGAAAAGTCTATGGCACAGATGACGACAGCCATTTCATTCAAGGGCTAGCTGATGTACATTGAGAGAAGCCAACTTTTTAACGCTGCTTGTGCCCGTGACGGCAGCACCTGGGGGGACTCTGTGTGCTGCGAGCTTGTCGGGCTGAATGCAGAGGCAGATAAAAAGCCCCACTCACAATTTATTCGTAAATGTGTTTGTTTGCTTTTTAAAAAGTTATTTACAATTTATTTGCCCTGCCTGGTTCTTCTGGTTTCAGGGCCAAAGAAGACAAGACAGGGGGCAGCTGGGATTCTGTCTTCCATGGCTTGTGAAGTTTCTTTCTAAATGCAAAGCAATTGGGGGGAAGCAAGTAACTTCAGGGAAGTAGCACAGCAGAAGTGGGTTTTAATCCACTAGCACCCAAAGGTGCTGTTTGTCCCATGGAGGTGATGGTCAGCCACGGATGGTTGGATCTATCGATTTCTGGTTTTTCTCAAGTTTCTCATTTTTTCCAGCCTTCAGTTCTATTCTCCACATTTCCACATCACTTTTTTATTTTATTTTTTAAAAACCTCATGAAAATCAAGATTTCAAAAATAATTGTAATAGAGAAGCTTTTGGTAATAGGTAATATAATGCAGTAGAAAAGGTTTGAGTAAAAATGCTGTGGTGGTGAGGGTGGGAGTCAACTTATGAAACAATGTATTTGATTTGAAGGTTATTGTGAAAATGTTTGAAAAAAGTAATAAAAACGTATACTGTATATGCAAAAGAAAGAAAGAAAACCAGCATTTTGGTGCGAATTTCTCCCAATATACACGTTTTTAATGCAACTGTGCCTACTATAAACATTTTCACAAAGCAATTTCACATAACATAACACATTCCTGTATGCTATTTTCAGTAATATACGAATTCATATGTGGACGCTACCCAAGCACACACATTTTTGTACACCTTTCTTGGTTGCAAAACTGCATTGCAAGATTCAGAAAAGCGTGAATGTCTCCCGGCTGCTTCCTCCTTGTTCTCCTTAGCTCAGAACTTTCAGACCTGATCTACCCATCACACAGAACGAGGGAGCAGAATGGAATGGCTGAAATTCCCACTTGTGCTGCTTTAGACCAGGCTGTACCGCTTCGTGTCTTTGAATGGCTCCCCATGTGAAAAAAAGAAATTCCTGCAGGTTGCAAACTAGCCTTTGCAGAGGAAGGTTTGGTGGAGCCTCTTGCATGATGTGCTAGTGGTGGCTTGAAACTTGGAGCCCCAGTGTGTGTCAAGGATCAAGCCTGCAGTGGGACCTGACCCTTGGGAAAGCCAGCCTGTACACCACCAACTGGACCAGCACATAAGCCTTTTCCCTCCCACAACAGTAGGCTAAAGTGAGTCCAGTGACGCAAGTGGAACAGGTTAGTGGTAGAGCATCTGCTTTGTATGCAAACGTTCAATCCCTGGCATCTCCAGGCAGGGCTGGGAAAGATCCTGGAGAGCCACAGTGAGTTCATGTAGACCAGGGATGGAGTACCTATGGCCCTTCAAATTCTGCTGGACTCCAACTCCCATCACTCCTGGGCAGCAGTGCCAATGCTCTGGGAGGATGGGAACTGTAGATGCCCACAGGCTCCCTGTCCCCCCCTGATATAGACAACAGGACCCTTGATGGACCAATGGTGTGACTCAGTCCAAGTTACACAGCTTCCTACATGACACTCCATGAGCCATTCAAAAACTAGATTGCCACCAGCCTTTTCTTTTCTTTTTTCACCAGCACTGCTTCTGTGGTCCTTGACTGCTGTTTGGTCTGCAGACATGGGCTGACCATGCTTATATATCTCCGCAGCATGAAATGCTTCAGCTGCTGATCACTGCAGACTGTTGGCGTATTGATCTGTCTCAAGAGACAATGGGGTGCGCCTCCGGGGGTGAAGTCAAACCTCTGTGTTAGCAGCACCGAGGTGACCTCCCTGGGGCAGAAGCCTGGGCAATGTGTCTGGAGGTCCTGAGCTGCCCAGATGACAAGACCCCTCTCTCGGCCTTGCTGATGTGGTCCAAAGGAGAGCAGAGCAAGATGTTTGGCACCAGCTTGGCTGCAGGAGGTGCCGGAAGGAGGCAGGGGAGACATCCCTAGCCCTAACCTGGAGATGTCAGGGATTGAACCCAGGACCTTCTGCATGCAAAGCAGATGCTCTGCTGTCGAGCTGCTCAGCAAAACTGGACCCAAGACCCTTGGGATGCAGGTTTAAGATGCAGCTAGGCTCTCCTCAAGCAGCTCTCCCCAACCTGATCCTTGACCAATGTTGTTGGGTGACAGCTCCCATTGTCTCTGCCCATTGACCACTTTAGTTGGGGCTAATGGGACACTGCAGTCCAAAACATCTGGTGGGCATCAGGTTGGGGAAGGTTGTCCTAAAAGCTGAGTGAAACACTTCAGCATCTTTGCAAATATATAGCACCTAAAGCAAATATATTTAACTGAGTAGTTCTACCTTGTGGTGAAGGGAGAGGTGCTATGGGGAGAGGGGCAGTCCTTTCCTGGAGGGGAGGGGAGGATTTTGTTTCCTGTCTAGTTAGAGATTTGGCACCTTTCAAAGGGGAATACCATCTGTTCCAATACAAACACCTTTTTCCCCCCTTCACAGAAGAAACTGATTTCCCAATAAAGTGTCAAAAGACAACAAAGTCTGTTCCAACTAAGCTCATCTGTTTAGTGCCTGGGGGGAGCCCTTGGCTGGTAAGGCATTGGCTGTTCCTGCAAGGAAGCCCCCCTGTTTAGTCAGCTAATCACAATTTGCTACAAGTCAGAGCTGCTATTGGCTGCCTGGCTCTCATTTATACAGAAATGCTATAGGAGTTAAAAACAAAAGTGGTTTATAAATGCCTGGCTTTTTTTTTTTGTACCCTGGAAGTTATACCTGTTTTATCCCACAAGCATGGAAGTCTAGGATATGGAACCTGCAGTCCTCCCAATGTTGCTGGACTCCAACTCCCATCAGCCCCAGCCAGCATGGCCAAGACTCAAGGACGGTGGATGATGGGAGTTGTAGTCCAACAACATCTGGGCAGCCACAGGTTCTCCACCTTGATAAAGCTCTGTATCTTCTTTTAAAAAGGGTTAGCTCCTCATATATATAAGGTAGCTGCCGCCAGACAAAGTAACTCTATCCTAAAAGCTGTCTATCAAGAGCTCCACACAAATCTCACTAAAAACTTCTTAGCTGCTGCCAAGAAAGGTGGCTCCTCCCCCTCCTCCTTTGCAGCTCTGCAGCGATGAAACAGCTTGCTAGGTTCATGCTTTCAGGATGTATTAGCTGTTCTAATGAACTCAGAGAACTCTGTGTATTTTTGTCTTAAAATGCGCACACATTCTTGCAGCTAGGAGCCGCAGGATAACCATATGGCTAAAACATTTCTGACAAATTAAGATCAAGTCAGGATTTATTTATACTTGATGTTAATTAGGATATGGACTGCTGCTGCGGGTGGTGGAACTACCAAGAGATCCTCTCCTGCCAACCTTAATATCCAAGAGGGTCTGCAGGGAAGGATATTACAGCCTTGCACCAACATTAAGAAGAGCATAAGAAGAGTTTGCTGGATCAGACCAATGGCCCACCTGAACCAGCATCCTGTTCCCACATCCTTGTGGGAAACCTACAAGCAGGACCGGAGCACTGGTATTCAGAGGTATTACTTCCTCTGACCGCTGAGGCAGAGCAGAGCCATCATTGGCAGCAACAACTGATAGCTTTCTCCTCCGTGAATTTGTTCCATCCTCTTTTAAAGCCATCTAAGTTGGTAGCCCTCAGTGCCTCCAGCGGCAGTGAGTTCCACAGTTTAACTACGCGCTGCATGAAGCACTACTTTCTTTAATGGTGTTCAATTGCTCAAGCAGCCCTCTAAAAGCCACCTTAAAAATTGCTTCTCCTTCGTCTCCTGCTGGAAGGAACGCAGGGCAAGCTGACCGCAGGTGACCAGAATAAAAGAGCTGGGCACTGTGTTGCTCAGTAGTAGTGAAGGTTGGTCTGTTAGAGTGAATGGGGCTGTGCCCAGCCAACATCAGTCTGTCCCCAGCCAGCCCTCATTGGCAACATCCAGCCTTCCTAGTGACAAGTGGTCCAGAGGGTGGTCCTGGCTGCCAGCATCCTGTGTCTTATTGTCTTGGTGTTGCCCTTCTGGAGCTCAGCAGGAAAGAAGATGGGGTCAAGACTCTCAATCTCAGGCTTTGGGGTTCAAGTCCTGCAGAACCCTGTGCTTCCCATTGGGTCTGCTGCCACTGTCGCCTTTGAGGCCTGGGTGGTGAAGGGGAAGAGTTGGGACTCAGATGAGTCACGGGGGTGTTCAGGCATACCATCCATGCACAGAGGCACTCCAGGCTACCTTGAGATGTTGGTTGGTTCTTGGAGATCAGCCTTTGTCAACCATATAGGAGCAAACTCCTAGGGGCTGAGGGGTCTTCACCCCCATAATAAAATACTTGAGGGGGACAGGGGCCCCCAATGTTGATGGGCATTGCCATTCAAATGGTGTACGAGCACCACATCATGATCAATTATGCAGGGAGGGGTTTACTTGGGCCCCCGAATATTTTAGTCAAGTTGGCACTCCTAGTCAACCAGGTGCCCTCTGGACATTTTGGACTACAGCTCCCATCAGCCCCGGCCAGCACGGGATGGGAACTGTAGTTCTTGGAGGGTACCAAGCTGGAGAAGGCTGTTCTGGGTCTCCAGCTGTGTCAAATGTCTCTGTGGGGTCCCATATCACTGCCTCCAAAGAAAACTGCCCAGGGTCTGAGATGGGCAGGATTCTGGCACAGACTGGGAACCATTGGTGGTGCTTGATGCAGAAATGGGACTGTGTTTCTGGTACTCCCTTGCACCAACAGCAGAGGGCGCTTTGCATGTTTCTTTTGCCCCACTGCCTCAGTGCCCCCAGAAGACAGATGAGGCCCATTCCGTCTGAATGCTTGCTCCAGTCCTCCTCTAAAATTAATTAAGTCCGGAGATCAGGCGGCCGGGAAGGGCTGATGAAGCTGTGAAATTTTCAGTTGAAACCATCTTTCAACTCCTGCCAAGGCCTTGTGTGGGAGCTGGAAATGATTTAGAAAGGTTGAGAGGAGGCCAAACAGCCAGTAATTGAATAATCCAGCCCAGATAGGAAACCAAAGCAGAAGCAAAGGGGGCTTTTGCATCCTGACAAGTTAGCACTGGTTCAGAAGCCTGGAAATAAATACTAAAATAACAGGGTTATTCCTCAAGACAGAATGAGCACGTCTCTCAGTTGTCATCCTGAATGGAAGATAATTGCCTCGATGCCTGACTCACTCCCAGGACCAAATATGCAGCCGTGTAACCTGCTGTCACACATTTCTTCACTGGCCGGCAATTCCTTTGATAAATAAAGCAGTTGCCTTGAATTTGCCAAAGCAAATATCCACACAAAGGCATCATATTGCAAATGCAAATTCCAGAGGTACCTGGTGATGCAGCACAGGGGGGACACGGAGTGGGGGGGGATGCCTAGACTCTGTTGGCAGCTTAGGGTGAAAATATAGACTTGAGGGTGGAGCCAGCAAGTGCGATCCTGATTCCTCCCTTCCCTATCCATGAAGTGTCTTTGCTCATGGATGTTTCCTGGGTGGCACTGTTTTTTCTTTATTTTAAGTTACAGTGGGACCTCGACTTACGACGATAATGCATTCCGACGCGATCTTCGGAAGTCGAAAACACTCGTAAGTCGAGTCCCCATAGGGATGCATTGAGTGGAAAAAATTCGTAAGTCGAAGAATGCCGCATCAAATCTTCGTAAGTCGAGGAAACCCTATCTAAACGGCCACGACTTCCTTTTGGAAGTCGAAAAAATTCGGATGCGGCGGCCATTTTTTTCCGCGGAAGTCACTCGTAACTCGAAAACAATGTAAGTCGAGTTACTCGTAAGTCGAGGTCCCACTGTATTTCACTGAATGGATTGTTACTGATTGCTTTGGCCACACCCAACATTGAAATGCCGCCCTCAGAAGATTGGCCATGTTTAAATATGGCCCAAAGGGGTTTGCCATCCCTATCCTAAGGGGTGGAATTAAATAGCAATGAAAAGGAACCAACTGGACACAATAATATTTTCAAAAGCATCGTCTTCCATCCTTCCTTATGAATTGCAACAGATGGGAATTCTACAGCATTCCCTTCCCACCAAGTTCCATCTGCAGCAAACCAGTTTGTGGCAAAAGGAGATGGTTAAATTTCCGTGGGGTGGTGGCATAGCAAACACTTGAACACTGAAATACACTCCAGAGTAGAGTCCGGAAATTAACTGGAGAAAAAGAGAAATGCTGCAACCTGCTTTCAACAATAGCAGGAGAACACCTCTGTTTCTTACGTAGATCTCATTCTGGGTGGGAGAACGACGGCTGCTACAGCTCTTGGGCCCTTTAAATCAATGCGCATCTGTAAGTCGCATCATTTGCCACCTTGTTTCCTTCTGCTACTTTTCAGGAAACACAAGGTGGTCTGTCTCTCAAAACTGCCGCGCTTGCATCACCCAAACAAGACTTTTGTCAAGGGATCCGGGGACTGACGAGTGGCGGCTTTTGCAGCCACCGACACTCATAAGGGAGGATTTATTTCAATATGTTGCTGAAACTACTTCGTGTCAGGTTATCCGTCTCAGGGGGGAACGCACGTTTCTTATAGCTCATTGTGCCATCTGTTAAAAGACACAGCCACTTGTCTCTCTGCTCGGCGACCACAGATGGAGAGTTTTCCCCTCCTGCGTGCAACTGTCAATAGATGACAAAGCCTTGTTGTTTTAGAACCAGGAGGAATCGCAGAGGAGGACGAGAGGGCAACATGGGTGCTCCTGGATGGACCGACTCCCTGCATAGAGATATTAGGTTATGCAGAATGCACTGTGCCAGCCAGCAAGGACAAGTTCTATAAGGATTTCAATATCTTCAAGCTGGTTTGATATTAAGAGCTGTTTATAACTGAAGAAGTATCAAATAAATAAACACAGGGAACGTTAATGGCCCTGGCTCCCAGAGAAATAAATATAGGATTGCAGCCTTATTTGCACAAATAAAAGGGTCAATATGAACGTATCACTTACTTTTGGTAGTAGTATTAAACTTGCATGCTTTATTCATCGGCAATGCTTTCCTTATAACTACTAAGACCCAGGCTGGTCATGCAAAATAAATCCTAGGAACAGATCTACATATTCAGAGGGGGCTTCTGGGAAAATGGCGCTAGTGAAAACTCCCTCTCTCCTTTGTCTCCGTGAGTAAGATCACTTACATATTCAGAGAACTCCTATGGTACAGTTACAGGTAGGTAGCCATGTTGGTCTGCCATAGTCGAAACAAAATAAAAAAATCCCTTCCAGTAGCAGAAGTGTGCATGCACACGGAAGCTCATACCAAGAACAAACTTAGTTGGTCTCTAAGATGCTACTGGAAGGAATTTTTTTATTTTGTTTCTCCTATGGTACAGTGTCCCAGCAACGGAGACATTGCAGATTGAAGGTGGGTGACTGACTTTATCCTTGAATGCTTCCCTGCATCAAAATCTCCCTGCCCATGGAAAATCAGCAGGCCAGGGAAGGGAGTCCATCTTAGCCGTGTTTTCTATATGCGGGGATTTTAAAATGAGGGAGCTCTCAAGCACTCAACCTCTCGCCTACAGCATATGAATCATGGTGTGTGATGCGCCTCCATGTGCGAATCAACTGCGAGGGCCACTCTTAAGGCATCTCTGCAGCGTTGGTGGTGCTTCTCCGTGGTGCATCTCATGCCACTGCCCTGGAAATGCATGCAACAGGGGATTACGTGGGAAGAGTAGATGAGACGGCAGCAAAATAAACAACCAAATTCTGCGCCCCTAAACAGGGTCTTCTCATTATGTTGCTCGAGCAGTGGGAGAAGCAGCCACGTGAAAACCAAAGGGTGGGACCCTAAACATGGAGTGGTATCCAGCATTTTACTCAGCTTTAACTAAGTTTTACTCAGTGTAGACTCACTGAAATGAATGGACATTAGGTCCATTAATCTCAGTGGGTCTAATATGAGTAAAACTTAACTGAATACTGCCCATGGGGTTGCATCCAACTGAGAATGGAAGAAGAGCTTGCTGGATTGGCCCAGTGACCCATCTCGTCCAGCCTCCTTTTCTCATGGGGGCCAATCAGATTCCTGCAAGCAGGATTTGAGCACAAGAGCGCTCTCCTGCTGTGGTTCCCAGCAGCTGGTTTTCAGAAGAATTACCACCTTTGACAGGCAGAGCCATCGACGAAGACATACTCAGCATCAACAGAAGCATTATTTGTATTATTGCTTCTTTGATTTATGGATCTCTTCCCATAAAGCACCTCAGAGCACTGTCACAATACAATAAGACCAAATAGAAAAAAATTGCACGCATAAAAACAGTCAAAACAATGAAATATATAAAAACAATTTCAATTCCAATACGTGGTCATTGATTTAAATGAGTCTACTGCAAGTAAGTTGGATCCAGCCCACAGTCTCCCATTATGCTGCTGGTGCAGAATGGGAAGCAACCACATGTAAATAGCCGTCCTATTGCTGAGAGCTGGCCATACGCAAAGGTGAGAGCTTTGGGGGATTAGCAGTAACGGACCTAATTCCAGGAAACCATGGCACATGCGATGCGCTAAGTCAATGAGGCACATGAGGAAATACCCAGCTGGGCTACTAACCTCCACAGAACAGCTCTGGGTCTCGCTGTCCTTTAGCGGTATCGCTGAACAGAACAAGCAGCGGCAGCGGCAGCAGGAGCAACAGCGTCACTGGAGTCACAGCCATCCCCCACGCACCCAATCTGAGGGGATAGACAGGGCATTAGCAAAACACAAACGTGCTCTTTATAGGTGGCCATTTATAGCCCCAATCCTGGCACACTCAGATAGGGTTAAATAACAACTGTGGGTATTAGGGATGGGGAGAAATTTCAATGCCAGCCGATCTGATTTGCACTTTGCAAAACCACATGCAGATTGGAGTTCAAAATCTGCAACCTTCTGAATTTTGCGAAGCAGTTCTCCAATCAAATAATGTGTACATTAGGAGAATCCTGATTTAGCGGAAGCCTATATAAATAAGTTGCAATTCTATACCATTTTTAAACACAAAATGATCAAGGAGGTGGAGCAGATCCCCTATGGTTATAACATTGTAACTCACCTTTTTTTCAAATTAAAAAGTGAGTACTGGTGTTGTGTGCATGACTTTCTACTCTCCTTTTTTATACCCTAAAAGGTAAAGGGACCCCTGACCATTAGGTCCAGTCGTGTCCGACTCTGGGGTTGCGGTTCTCTTCGGTGTGTAAAATTATGTACCGTGTGGGGAAAGGGCCAGAGCTCAGTGGGGGAGCATCAGCCTTGCACCCAGAAAGCCCCATGTCCAACCCCCGACATCTCCAGATAGGACTGGGAAAACTCCCTGCCTGAAACCCTAGAAAGCCACTGCCAAACCGTGTTGTCATTACTGAGCTGGATGGATCAATAGTCTGACTCTGTATAAGGCAGCTCCCTATGTGCCTAAATTATTCCTTTTTTCCCTCATAACCCTAGAACTTGGGGCCATTCAATGAAGCTGAATGGTAGGAGATTTAGGACAATGAAGCATGCAGTTAAACTTTGGAACTCACTAGCACAAGGCATAGTGATGGCTGCCAACTTGGATTGGACAAATTCATGGAAGATAAGGCTATATCAATGGCTGCTAGCCATAATAGCTAGGGTCTGCCTCCATGGTCAGAGGCAGAATTCCTCTTTACACGAGTTGCTAGGAGTCATAAATTGCACTCAGGCCCTGCTAATGGGCTTCCAAAAGGGATCTTGCTGGACACTCAGGATTCTGGTTTGATCCAGTTGGCCTCTTCTAATAGTGTCATGTTCTTATCACAAACATTGAAATGGGTTTTCAAACCAGCTAGCCGTTGAGAAGTGCTCTTGTGTTAGATGAATTTCCAAGACATTATCCTTCTGTCACATGCTTTAACCAGACTGCAAAAAAGGTCTGCCCATCTTTCCGTATCACTATGCAATGTATTGTAAGATGCACCTGTAACAAGATGTGTTATACATAATCGATCTGTCACGTTGCGATGATCTATTTCCCTCTGTCTGAGAGATTTCCCTGTATCAGTGCTGCGCTTCTGTTACAGCAACAAACACATCCTTATTTGATATTTAAATGCCCCCTGGATTGCACCTGGCATCTCCTTTTGCTGAAGAGAGCTAAGCACACCATTTCAGCCTTGCCACAGCTTGTTTGAGCCTCAGTGCCAGAAACTGAATACTGGGCTAGGTAGGCTTTTGATTCAATCCAGCAGGGCTCTTCTTATGTTCTCATGTTGGGAGTTCTGAGTTGGATGATCCTTACAACATCTATCAACAAGGACTTAAATCTAAGCTATCTTTCAAGCTTTGAGAGCTGAGCTTGCTGCATCACACAGCAAAGCAATGTTTTTCCTGCTTAGCTCCATACAAAGAACCTGAGCTGCAGTGCAAAGGGCTAATGGATTGGCAAAGGACCTGAACTATGTAGCAAACTGTTTTGCAAGCCCAGCTCTTGGACAGCTTTGATTAACATTGTTCTTCATATATATATATATACACACACACACACACACATATACACACACACACACACACACACACACACACATATATATATATATATATATATATATATATATATATATATATATATATCAAGACAAGGCAAGACCAAAGGCAAAGTGGGAGGCATCAGAGCTGAAAACAGGAGATAAATGAGTTCAATTAGGAATCTTTTGTGAAGTGTGAGAGTTGGCAGATCTGTATGTTTTGCCACCTATGGTGAGGGCAGAGAAAGCCATCCTGCAGTGTTGTGTTGCAAGACCTTAGTACTGAAAAAGTTCCCGATCCCCCAGATGATCAAAATTAGTTCCTTTTAAATATTTGCATGTTTGTAAAATGTTATTTGAATCTCATACATCATAATAATAATAATAATAATAATAATAATAATAATAATTTATTTATTTATACCCCGCCCATCTGGCTGGGTTTCCCCAGCCACTCTGGGCAGCTTCCAACAGAATATTAAAATACAATTGTCTATTAAACATTAAAAGCTTCCCTAAACAGGGCTGCCTTCAGATGTCTTCTAAAAGTCTGGTAGTTGTTTTTCTCCTTGACATCTGGTGGGAGGGCGTTCCACAGGGCGGGTGCCACTACCGAGAAGGCCCTCTGCCTGGTTCCCTGTAGCTTTGCTTCTCGCAGCAAGGGAACCGCCAGAAGGCCCTCGGCGCTGGATCTCGGTGTCCGGGCAGAACGATGGGGGTGGAGACGCTCCTTCAGGTATACTGGGCCGAGGCCATTTGGGGCTTTAAAGGTCAGCACCAACACTTTGAATTGTGCTCGGAAACGTACTGGGAGCCAATAAGCCCCATCTACTCTTGGGGGCTTTCCTAACTGAGTCAGATTCAAACTCCAGGATACCTTGGCAGCTGTTCTCCCCTCCCCCTTCTAAACTTCATTGCTGGAACCAGTTTCTCTACTGTGTATAAACCAAAGAATAACAACTCTGCAAAGCCAATGAGGCATGGACCCATTTGTGGGGGGTGGGGTTGCCTGCATGCTGGTCTCAGCCAAGTTTCAAAACAAACAGATTGCTAACTCAGCAGACAAGGAGCAATTCCCACCCATACTAGCCAGCAATAATCTAGTGTCACCTGCTACATTTACAGAGTCAGTAGTGTGGTCATTGGAGGTGGGGAACTCACCCTGCACCCAGAGGTTTATGATAATTACTGCTTCATTAGTTGCAGGTGCTCTTGGAGGAAAGTGATTATTGGGACCCATTCCAGACTGGATGCTGGATCAGGTTTGGGATGGAATCAACCTTGGATGCGCCAATGGATTACTTTTCTTGGGAGAGCAACAGGGGGAGTGCAACCCTGTTGATTCTGCTTAATTTCTCAACTCTTAGCAACTTTCTTTGTCCTTATAACCATGTCCTAAAGTCTTTCTCGTATGGTGTTCTAAGTTATTAGTCCTGACTAGCAGCTCCAAAGTACGTATCTTTGTTCCAGTTATTTGGAACAAGTCCAAGCCATGCCTTAGCTTCAGCACCATTGGTTGAAAGTCCTCAATGGACAGCTCCTTGTTCTTTTCTATATATGAAGAGACCTCAGCTGGTCTGTGCAGCCACCAGCAGAAACAGTGGGTTCTCTGTGTGGCCTTGCTCCTTTGTGAAAGCCTCATCCTCTTCCTGCACAGCAGTGAGTATAGTGTCACTCTCCTTCTGGGTCCCAGGTGGTTCATCACAGTTCACATTTTCCCTTGGAGAAGAACCCTTCTTCCCTGGATGGTGCTCACCTGCCTTTATTAGGGGTCCTGCTGCCTCTCTTCTCTGTATGAGTGGAGCTGGGTGATAACGTGTCTGTCCCACAATACTATTTAAAACACTTAAATCAAAGTGGTGACTCTTCCACCAGGCCAATAACTGAAGAGGTCTCTCTTTGCCATGTAATAGGCAGCCTTTGGCAACTGGGTTCTGAAAGATTTCCACTGTTTCCCTCTCTCTCTTGAGTTCTGATTTGTCTTTTGTGTTGGCTGGATATGAACCATTGAATCAGGAAGTGGGAACCTGTGGCCCTGCAGATGCTGTTGGGCTTCAGCTTCCATCATCCCTGACCTTTAGTTCTGCTGGCAACCCCAACATCTGGAGGGCCACATCCTTTCCTTGAACAGATCCACCTACCTCTCATTGCACTAATACATTCCAATGTCAACACACAAACAGAAACATAATAGAGCTCTATGTGTGGTGGATGAAGAACAACACACACTGATGAGCCACTTACTGAAAGTTTCTGCTTGACATAACTTGAAAGTGTGTGGTGTTATGGGACCTCTTCTCTCACCCTGTAGCATGTGTGTGTATACACGCAACACTTCCGCACTGCATCAGCATAATCTAACAGATGACTAGAGCCCTCATAGTGAACAGTATGGGCCATGTTGGCAAGGGGGGGGGAGAGTAGGTATTAAACTTGGTCCAGGAAAATCCTTCCCATCTATTGACACTGTCTGGGCAGATAACAATGAGCACCCATTGAGGAAGGCAGTGGTGGCTGGTGCCCATTGAGACTGGGAGGGTGGAAGGCAAGGAAGACACAGGAGGTGGAGCCAGAGGCAATGACAGAGGGAGCCAAAGAATTCTCATTGTACCCCCTTCCCTGCTGAGTTCTATAAGATCAACACCGAGATTAAAGAAGAGGGAGGTAATAGGCTTCACCACCCCTTGGGTGTCTTGTAAGTAAGGAGGCAGGCAGGTGAGTACAAACTGAAGTTGGTGGGGTCCAATTTTAGTATATGTGCTGCCAAAGCGAGCACAGGTTGGTGGGGTCATGCCCCATTCACCCTAATGGACCAGCCTCTACTGGAGAAAGGAGAGGGACTTTGTGATCACATAGCACCCCACTTTTCACTCTGCATTATGCTCCTTTGTGCTGGGGCCATCCATAATCTCATATAAAAAGAGGTGGGAAATAAATGCTCGACATTATGCATGCAGCGCTGCAAATTTAGATTAGATTTTTCAAAGGCTGGTAAATGTAAGTTTCTATTCGAACATAGTTAGTAGAAAAGAAAAACCGGGACATTTTTTGCCTAGCTATACTTCAGTCCAGGGACTGGTGAACTTCTTAACACAATTTTACCTTCTATGATGTGCTTTGCAGAAGCACCTTTTAACTTTTTCTTATATAAAAAAAGTCCAAATGTTGCCTTGCCATTGAAATGCAAAACTAAGGTACATTGGGAGGCGGGAGTTGCATTCTAGTTTGTAATGTAGGCTAGCCTACCCCATGAAATCAAGGGCTATCCTTTTTTTTAATCTTAGATTTCACTTAGTACTACTGTAAATATATGTGTGATTGTTTCTTTCTGTTTAAAGAACCCAGGATAGTCCTAGGGGTTCAGACATTTTAAAAACTTTACCTTGTTTTTGAGAGGGAAAAGGAAGAGGAGCTGTTTTTTAAAACTAGCTATGGTACCTGGTAGCAGGATGCAGAATAAATTAGTGTTTTCTGTTGCTATGTCCCTTAGCAAATACAACATAATTCAGGAACCTGAATATAGCTTCCCTCAGGGCTCTATGGAGTCATGCTGGCAGGAAATATCATTTTAAAATTAAATAAATGTTGTGATGATGGGGGCAGAAGGAGGGCTTCGTTCTGGGCCCAAAGGCTAACAAACCTACAGAGATGCAAAAATACCCTTGAGTAAAAAGTCTCTACCATTTATTTCTAATCCAAACTGAACTGGACTTCAATAATCTCAAACGAAACAAAACCATTCTGAAGATAAGCCAAAAGCTCCTGTGTTTGATTCATAAAATGTTATTCAGAGTCATCAGTTGGATTTTAAAAGCTTACCTACTTTGCAAGATTTCAGCCTCTGTTCAACCCAAGCTGCAATATGTATGGATGTAAGTTTCAGACTGGGTAACTTTTAAGAAGTTGATGTTCATCCAGAGATTTTTTTCCACCTTCTCCCTCTTCAGCACACCAATCTTCTCATTTCTCTTTCTCAGTAAGGCAGTTGAGTCTGTCACTGATGCAGCTGTCACCGGCCTCTTTCCTCTCCCAGCACTTCTGTTATCATAAAGTGAAGCAGCGGCGGGAGGTCGGGGAGGAGTGAACCAATCACAGGGCACCATGTGGGGAAAAACAAGGTGCCAGGTAGCCAATGGGAAGCTCCTGTTTTGCTGCCCCAAGCAGGTAGCACAGGGGAGAGAATGGAATTCCAGTTGCCATGGTGAGTGAAATCACCTGCATGACACGTGGCCTTGTTTTAAGATTTCCAGAGCATGTTGTGGGGAGGCTCATTAGAATGCACATTTTCCTACCTAGCAGCCAGGTAATAAAGTCCTGTGGAGGAATCAAGGATGGCATCCAGGGCCCCAAAATCCAGGAGCTCCCAAAATACTTGACCAACTCTTACGCTGCATCAGTCACAGACCTAAGTTTGTGTCCGGTGTGTGTTGAGCAAGATTGTTGTTTGTTATATACACACTTCTGCTCCAGCAAGTGGCAAGCAAAAAAGGTCTTGCTCATCAGCTGTAAAATACTGTTGTGCTTTACCACGATCTCTGAGCAGTGAGAGACTCCAGGGATGCCTGCTCTTGTTTGGTTTCCTTGGAATGAAGGTCAAGCGGAGACTGTGCTGTCTTTAGGATACTTGGTTTTATTTACCGGTACTCATGTATTCAACCTGAGCATACGATGAAGGGGCTCACAGCATTCACTCCCCAACAGGTCTTTCTTTCCCAGTGGGTTTCTGGCATAGGAGCCAACTCCTAGGGGATGAGGTCTCTTCAGTCCCCCCAATAAAATATTTGAGGGGTACAGGGCTCCCCAAAGTTGATGGGCATTGCCATTCAAATGGTGTGTGCGCTCCACACCTTGTGGTTGATTATGTGGGGTGGGGCTTACCTGGGCCCCCCTATTTTAGTCAAGTTGGCACCCCTGCTTTCTGGGGAAGCCCCAAACTCAGCTTTGTCTCTAGCTCAGAGCAAGACGTGTCTCTGTCTCCAGCTTCCAGCATCAGCCCAACTCTCTCACACATTCTCTCATCCATAGCCCCTCTCTCTGCCTATTGTTCTCCCTTCTGGGATGAGGTGGCATGCAGTCAGGAGAGGTGGGAGAGGTTGTCTCTATGGCAACAGAGCAACTCCTTTTAAGATGCAGTTGCTGGGTACTTTAGTGAGTGCCTACTGAAATTATCTTGACAAAGGAGCTGGCCTGACCAATTAAGCAAGCCCCATGCTATAGATTCTAAGCTCACAGATACAAAATCACAGGTTTAGAAGGGACCCAGGGTATAATCCAAACTGACCCCTGAAACTCATCACTGTATGCTTTAGGCTACTGATTTTCAGGCCTCAATGATTTAACAATGGTGGTGGCTTTCAAAGCAGAGGTTGGATGGCCATCTGCCATGTATGATCCAACTGAGATTCCTGCATTGCAGTGGGTTGGACTAGATGATCCTCTGGGTCCCTTCCAACTCTACAATTCTATGATTCTATATCTTCCTTCTACATCTCTGCTGAACTGCTTGTAAAACAAGCCACCATAACTACACTGTTTCCTAAACACAGGAGTACTATTGAATTATATAGTGGCATGATGAGACTTCCTAGGAATATATCAGGAAAGTTCTGATTTCATTCAGTACTCTAGAATAACATTGGGCTAGATCCAGATGACAATCGTGTACACATTTATCTGTGATCAATGCTTTGTTGTATTTGGGACTTAACGTTTGAGCAGACATGTATAATATTTTCTCCCTCTCCTATAATTTTAGAACTTGTGGACATCAAATGAAGCTGAGTGTTGGAAGATTCGGGATGGTCAAAAGAAAGCACTTCTTCACACAATGTATAGTTAAAACAATGGAATTAGTTCCCACAGGATGTAGTTATTGTCACCAAGTTTGATGGCTTTAAAATATGATTAACCAAATTCACTTGGGAGCGTAGTTATCTAGTTGGGAGTTCAGATTACCAGATCATCCAAATTGCCATATTTTCTCTCTAAACCCAGCTCTTAAATACACTTTGTTTTCACCAAAATCAAGTGAAAAGGGTTATTGAGTATGAGGTGATTTTTGTGCTGGGTAAATATACTTGATGACACTTTGTGAAAATGACTGCTTCTGCTGTCTTAGACAACGGGACTTTCCACCAAGTGTAAGGGAAGACCACCAAGGAGGTAAGAGAATGAATCCTATCCTGTACTTCCTATACCGTAGGAGCTGCCAAATTTATAAATTTGATTATTGTTGTAACTCACATAGTCAAAATGCCTGACTCCATGTCGCATCGAGTGAGTGAAATGCCCAACGGTTCAGAAAGGGGAGGAGGTGTAGTCTAGGATGTGAGTTATGGTCGCCAAATCCCCAGCTTCAAATGAAGCAGGAGCTGTTTTGCCACAGAAACACACCTCACACCTGTTGGGCCTGAGGCGGGCCCTGATGTGTGATATCTTGCAGTCGAGCTGAGAGCCCTGGTTGGGCCGAGAGCCCTGGTCCTAGCTTCTGAGCCCGTTCAGAAATCTTTCTGTGCAAATCACATGTGCCTTGTAGTCATGGGAATTCTCTCTGACTTGGATTGCAGTTGTTTATAACCACGCCCACCTCTAAACCTCTGTTGCAGGGAATTCCCTTGGTGAGGCTCAGATGTCTGAAATTTGGTGTTATGCCATTATCGTGTGCTGTTAGGAGAGAGACGGCAATTATTGCATTGGGTATATACGCGGGTGTGCTGCTCAATGGTCTTTTAACAAGCCTTCTTGCTGTTGTTCTCTGTCCTGCTTCCTTGTGCATCTCTCTACATGACTTCTTGTTTTGTCGGCTTCTCCCTGGTTCTAAAGGGCTGTGAAAAATTTCGCTTTGCAATGGCAGGAAAGGTTTGGGTGGAGAAGAACCAGAATGACTAGCTATGCGCTGCATGGAGAAGGAAAGTCTAGGCTGCAGAACACACTTACTTGGGAGGAAGGACTACTGAAGTCAACAGGGTTTTCTACTGAGCATATCCTGCAAGTATCCTGGGGAAAAACAGGGCATCCTGTTTTTTATTGCAAGAGCACAGCATCTCAGGTGTCAAAGGCCAGAGTGAAGAGGTGCATCTTCAGCATTTGCCAACAGCCATCAAGTGAAGAAGCCAGACACCCTTCTGTGGGGAGGGAATGCCACAACTTAGGGGTTGCCACCAAGAATGCCCTCTCCTGGGCTGCTGCCACCTCAAGCCTCTGGGAGAGGTAGAAATACCAAGAAGCCCCCCCTGCTGATCTTAAGTTAACACCCAGGAGGGTCTGTAGCAAAGGAGATAGTCTCCCAGATATTTCGGGCTGAAGTCATTTAGGGCTTTAAGCCCTGATGTGAGCACCTTGAATTGGGCCAGGAAATGAAAATGCAGCTAAAGCAGCTGTTTTAGAACACACAACATGTTTAGAGCATGTTTAGGACGCGGGTGGCACTGTGGTCTAAACCACAGAGCCTAGGGCTTGCCGATCAGAAGGTCAGCAGTTCAAATCCCCGTGGCAGGGTGAGCTCCCGTTGCACGTCAAAGTGGAAGTAGATAAATAGGTACCGCTCCAGCGGGAAGGTAAACGGTGTTTCTGTGCACTGCTCTGGTTCGCCACATGACCCAGAAGCTGTACACCGGCTCCCTTGGCCAGTAAAGCGAGATGAGCGCCGCAACCCCAGAGTCGGTCACGACTGGACCTAATGGTCAGGGGTCCCTTCACCTTTAGGACTTACATATATGGCCTCCCATTACAGTACAGTACCATCATATATATGTTTACTCAGACATATCCTCCAACACTCCAAAATCCAGGACACCATCTTCCCATGGTGTCATGAGAGTGTGGGGCCCCCAATCCCCACCCCCAATCTGTCCTTTATTTTGCCCGACCAAATGTGGCAAACCTACCTCTTCCCCACATGCAATTCCTAGCCACTGGGATTCAGAGGAATGTTGCCTCTGACAGCAGAGAAAAAACATCCAAGTGAGAACACTTTTAGCACTAAAAAATAAAATAGGTAAAGGACCCCTGGACCGTTAAGTCCAGTCAAAGGCGACTATGGTGTTGCGGCGCTCATCAATTTGAAGTGCTCTCAAATCTGGAAGATGAAGACCAGACTCCATTGGAAGATCTCTCCCTCATCACAGTTGATGAGGTATATGAAGACGAGCAGCATAGTCAGTCCTCCGGGAATGTGCAGGCGACCTTGGAAGGGACAGCACGTGTAAGAATCCCGACCAAGCCTAAGAGGAGACGTGTAGTGGTGATAGGGGATTCCCTACTGAGGGGTACCGAAGCAGTGATCTGTGGGCCTGACAAGATGTCTCGAGAGGTATGCTGTCTCCCCGGGGCCAAGATCCATGATGTTACAGAACGGCTGCAAGGAATAATAAAACCTACGGATAAAAACCCCTTCCTTTTAGTCCATGTGGGAACCAATGACACCGCAAGCCATAGCCTCCAGAAGATCAAAAGTGATTATGAGGCTCTGGGCAGGAAGCTGAAGCAATTAAATGCACAAATTGTCATCTCATCTGTCCTCCCAGTTGAACGCCGTGGCCCAGGAAGAGAGGGGAAAATAGGAGAAGTGAACAACTGGCTTCGCAAATGGTGCCGGCAGGAACGGTTTGGATTCTTAGATCACGGCCTGCAGTTTCTTGAAGATGGACTTCTGGCAAGTGATGGGCTGCACCTCACAAGGGTTGGGAGGAATGTTTTTGCCAACAATCTCAAAAACCTCATCAGGAGGGCTTTAAACTGACTTATGTGGGGGAGGGAGACAGTGGTCCTGAAGGTAGGAGTCTATCAAATGCTGAAGATGATCATCCAAAAGTCAAGGACCAAATGGAGCAAACAGCACACAGACCTAGTGGTGGGAGGAAAAAATCCTTAAGTAGGAGACTAGGGGGAATGATCAATGGTTTTCAATGTCTGTATACAAATGCACAGAGCATGGGAAATAAACAAGATGAACTTGAGCTCTTGATACAGCAAACTAAATACGACATAATAGGCATCACTGAAACCTGGTGGGATGAGTCTCATGATTGGAATGTAGTAATAGAGGGATACAATCTATTTCAGAGAAATAGACCAAACAGGAAAGGAGGAGGAGTGGCATTATATGTCAGGGATGTGTATACCTGTGAAGAGATCCATGATTTAAAACTTCAAAGCCAAATTGAGAGTATCTGGGTCAAAATTAAGGGAGAGAAAAATAACAGTGATCTCATTGTGGGAGTTTACTATAGATCCCCGAGCCAAACTGAGGACATAGATGATGCCTTCCTGGAACAGATGACCAAGCATTCAAAAGGAAATGAGATAGTAGTAATGGGGGATTTCAACTATCCTGATATTTGTTGGATGTCAAACTCAGCCAAGAGCATAAGGTCGAACAGATTCCTCACTGGCCTTGCAGACAACTTCATTGTCCAGAAAGTGGTAGAAGCAACAAGAGGATCAGCCATTTTAGATCTGGTCCTAACCAATAGTGATGACCTGGTTAGTGGGGTAGAAGTGGCAGGATCATTAGGTGGGAGTGATCATGCTCTTCTGGAGTTTATTATACATCAGAAAGGAGCAACCAAGCATACTAAGACTCAAATTCTAGACTTTAAGAAAGCCGACTTCAGAAAACTTAGGGAAATGCTGGATGTGATCCCATGGTCAGTAATACTAAAAGGGATGGGAGTTCATGATGGATGGGAGTTTGTTAAAAGGGAGATATTAAAAGCACAACTTCAAGCAGTACCAATGCGACGAAAACATGGAAGGTGCCTAAAGAAGCCAGGGTGGCTATCTAAAGAACTTTTAACTGAGTTAAGATTTAAAAGGGATATGTACAAGAAATGGAAAAAGGGGGAAACCACCAGAGAGGAATTCAAACAAATAGCCAGCACATGTAGAGACAAAGTCAGAAAAGCTAAAGCACAGAATGAACTCAGGCTTGCTAGAGAGGTTAAAAGCAATAAAAAGAGTTTTTATGGGTATGTCCGTAGCAAAAGGAAGAACAAGGAAACAGTGGGGTCACTTAGAGGAGAAGATGGTGAAATGCGAACAGGGGACGCAGAAAGGGCAGAACTCCTCAATACCTTCTTTGCCTCAGTCTTCTCCAAAAAAGAAAACAATGCCCGACCTGAAGAATATGGAGCAGATGATTCAGCAGGGGAAACACAGCCCAGAATAAGTAAGGAGGTAGTACAAGAACACTTGGCTAGTTTAGATGTATTCAAGTCTCCAGGGCCAGATGAACTACATCCCAGAGTATTAAAAGAACTGGCAGAGGTGATTTCAGAACCACTGAATAGAATAGAATAGAATAGAATAGAATATTTTTATTGTCATTGTCCCCTTCGGGGACAACGAAATTATTTGGCTGCTCCATCCACCCAGATAGGGCACTCCACTCAAAAACAAAACAACTACAAAAACACTGATTAAAACCATACACACTGATTAAAACCATACACACTAATTAAAACATAACTGGTAAGAGTAGATGACTTCAAAGTCCAGGCTTCCCATTCAAGGCTGCGATTGCTCTGGAGAAGAAGCTGTTTCTAAGACGGCTTGTTCTTGTTGTCATCGTCCTGTATCTCCGTCCCGATGGCAAAAGTTCAAATAGACGGTGACCAGGATGCGATGGATCTTTCACTATGTCCAGTGCCTTTCTGTGGCACCTCATGGCATAAATCTGCTCTAAGGTGGAGAGCGAGCAGCCAACAATGCTCTCTGCTGCCTTAACAACTCTGTCCAACCCCATCCTGTCCTTAATAGTACAGCTTCCGTACCACACACATAAGCCATAAGTGAGCACGCTCTCAATGGCACAGTGATAGAAGGCAAGCAGCAGCTTCTGTGGAAGATGGTTTTTCCTTAAAACTCTCAGGAAGTACAGTCTCTGCTGCGCCTTCTTCACAAGCCCCCTTATGTTTGCACTCCAGGACAGATCCTCCTGTATTTCAATGCCCAGAAATCTGAACATTGTTACCCTCTCCACACAGATTCCATCAATCAAAAGTGGTTGGACATCGTTCTTCTTTCTCCTGAAGTCCACCACAAGCTCCTTTGTTTTCTTTGTATTTATGAGCAAGTTGTTAGCTCTGCACCACTTCGTCAGCTGCTCCACCTCATCTCTGTAGTTTGTTTCACCCTCCTTATCAGAGATGAGCCCAATCACGGTTGTGTCATCTGCAAATTTAACAACCCTATTACTAGGGTGAGCAGCGACACAATCGTACGTATAGAGAATATAAAGGAGCGGACTGAGAACGCATCCCTGTGGTGTTCCTGTGTTAGTCCTGAGCATATTAGAGGTATAAGGGCCCAACCGAACCCTCTGGGGGCGATCTGACAAAAAGTCCAGTATCCACCCACAAAGTGATAGCGGGAGCCCCAGATCTCCCAATTTAGACATCAGACGTTGTGGTAGAATGGTATTAAATGCCGAGCTGAAATCTACAAAAAGCAGTCTGGCATAGCCCCCCCGCTGCTCCAAATGTGCTAGAACAGCATGAAGGGCAATCGCCACCGCATCCTCTGTCGATCTTTTCGTTTTATAAGCAAATTGGAATGTGTCTAGTCCCTCTGGTAGGCAGGCAATGACATAATTTCGTACCAGCTTTTCAAAGCACTTCATGATTACAGGTGTGAGTGCCACTGGACGAAAGTCATTCAGATTTTCCGGGTTAGATTTTTTGGGTATTGGAACAATCGTAGAGGACTTTAGGCAAGATGGAACAGTAGCCTGGGCTAGGGATCGATTTAAAATCCCAGTGAAAACTCCTGCTAGTTGATCTGCACAGTCTCTCAGTACCCTTCCAGCTACCCCATCTGGTCCTGTGGCCTTCCTTGGGTTGATTCCCTTCAACACCTTTCTCATCTCTCCTTCTTCCACAGTGAGTACTACATTCCTTTGTACCAATGATGGTGACGGTGGTGATGGTGGCAAAGCCTCCCCAGGGATTGATGGTGGTGGTGATGATGATGGTGTCGCTGTAGATGTTACTTCAAAGCGAGCAAAAAAGGCATTCAACTCCTCTGCGAGGGATGCCCCTCCCTTGTCTGCCAGGGAATCTTTGGATTTATACCCTGTCAATTCCTGTACACCTTGCCACACCTGCCTGGTGTTGTTACTCTGTAGGTGATTCTCCAACCGCTGTCTATACGCCTCCTTGGCCACGCGGATACCTCTCTTTAAATCCGCTCTGGCTACACTGTACAGTGACTTATTTCCGCTTCTGAAAGCAGTATTTCTTGCCTTTAGCAACCCCTGGACCTCCCTTGTCATCCAGGGCTTCCTGTTTGGGTAGATCTTTATCCGGCGCCTCTGTGTTACATTATCAGTGCAGAACCTGATATAGTCCAACACTTCCTCAGTGTAAGTCTCTACATCCTGTTGGGCAAATACCTCCCAATCTGTGTCAAGAAAACAGTCTTGTAGTTGTTGAGATGCTTCAGCTGGCCATATTGTAATGTTCCTCTTTATAGCTGGAGTCCGTTTCCTCAGTGGAATATATTCAGGAGTCAGGAGCAGGGACACATGATCAGATTGGCCTAGATGTGCCAGTGGCTCAGCCTTGTAGGCCTGTTTGACATTTGTATACAGCCTGTCTAGAGTCCTTTCTCCCCTGGTTGCACACTTTATGTGTTGATAGAATTTAGGTAGGACCACTTTCAAATCTGACTGGTTGAAATCCCCGCATACAATGAATGCAGCCTCAGGATACTTGCCTTGTTGTCTGCTAATGGCATCATGCAGAAGACCCAATGCCTCGTTGATGTTTGCATCAGGTGCAATATATACTATAGTTATCAATACTGCTATAAATTCTCGGGGGATATATATAGGTCTGCATTTAATCGTCATAAATTCCACAGTTGGGGAGCAATGACTAGCTATCACAGCATGGTTTGTGCACCAGCAGTTATTCACGTATGCACACAAACCTCCCCCCCTTCTTTTACCAGAATCCTCTGTTCTATCATGACGGAAGACTGTATAGCCTGTTAGTTCTATGGCTGAGTCAGGAATATGTGGTGTCAGCCAAGTTTCTGTAAGCAGCAGAAGACAGCATTCACTCACAGTTCTCTCAGTTGCTATCCACAGTTTCCACTCCTCCAGCTTATTCACCAGAGATCTCACATTCGCATAAAAAATGCTGGGAAGCGGTAAGTTATAATGCTGTGTCTTCAACCTTAATTGCCTTAATCGCCTTCCTCCTCTGCAGCCTCTCTTCTGTTTGCGGTCTCTCCTGTGTCTCTTTCCTCCCCGGCTCTTTGAAGTCAAAAAATCTTCCTTGCAGACGCGGACACACTCACAATTTGTGCAGCACTTGCTCCGTAGCCGAATAGATAACATATCTTGTCGACTATTACACTGGCAGTAATCTTTGAGAATTCCTGGAAAACAGGTGAAGTCCCAGCAGACTGGAGGAGGGCAAATGTTGTCCCTATTTTCAAAAAGGGGAAAAGAGAGGACCCAAACAATTACCGCCCAGTCAGCCTGACATCAATACCAGGAAAGATTCTAGAGCAGATCATTAAGCAAACGGTCTGTGAGCACCTAGAAAGGAACGCTGTGATCACTAAAAGTCAGCATGGGTTTCTGAAAAATAAGTCATGTCAGACTAATCTGATCTCATTTTTTGACAGAATTACAAGCCTGGTAGACGAAGGGAACACTGTGGATGTAGCCTATCTTGATTTCAGCAAGGCCTTTGACAAGGTGCCCCATGATATTCTTGTAAAGAAGCTGGTAAAATGCGGGCTAGACAATGCTACCATTCAGTGGATTTGTAACTGGCTGACTGACCGAACCCAAAGGGTGCTCATCAATGGCTCCTCTTCATCCTGGAGAGAAGTGACTAGTGGGGTGCCACAGGGTTCTGTCTTGGGCCCAGTCTTATTCAACATCTTTATCAATGACTTGGATGATGGGCTTGAGGGCATCCTGATCAAGTTTGCAGATGACACCAAATTGGGAGGGGTGGCTAATACCCCAGAGGACAGGATCACACTTCAAAATGACCTTAACAGATTAGAGAACTGGGCCAAGGCAAACAGGATGAATTTTAACAGGGAGAAATGTAAAGTACTACACTTGGGCAAAAAAAATGAAAGGCACAAATACAGGATGGGTGATACCTGGCTTGAGAGCAGTACAAGTGAAAAGGATCTAGGAGTCTTGGTAGACCACAAACTTGACATGAGTCAACAGTGTGATGCAGCAGCTAAAAAAGCCAATGCAATTCTGGGCTGCATCAATAGGAGTATAGCATCTAGATCAAGGGAAGTAATAGTACCACTGTATTCCACTCTGGTCAGACCCCACCTGGAATACTGTGTCCAGTTCTGGGCACCACAGTTCAAGAAGGATATTGACAAGCTGGAACGTGTCCAGAGGAGGGCAACCAAAATGGTCAAAGGCCTGGAAACGATGCCTTATGAGGAACGGCTTAGGGAGCTGGGTATGTTTAGCCTGGAGAAGAGACGGTTAAGGGGTGATATGATAGCCATGTTCAAATATATAAAAGGATGTCATATAGAGGAGGGAGAAAGGTTGTTTTCTGCTGCTCCAGAGAAGCGGACACGGAGCAATGGATTCAAACTACAAGAAAGAAGATTCCACCTAAACATTAGGAAGAATTTCTTGACAGTAAGAGCTGTTCGACAATGGAATTTGCTGCCAAGGAGTGTGGTGGAGTCTCCTTCTTTGGAGGTCTTTAAGCAGAGGCTTGACAGCCACCTGTCAGGAATGCTTTGATGGTGTTTCCTGCTTGGCAGGGGGTTGGACTGGATGGCCCTTGTGGTCTCTTCCAACTCTATGATTCTGTGATTCTGTGATTCTGTGATCTTGCTTCAGGCTGAGGGAGCTGGCATTTGTCCGCAGACAGCTTTCCAGGTCATGTGGCCAGCATGACTAAAACGCTTCTGGCGCAACGGAACACCATGACGGAAGCCAGAGCGCATGGAAACACTGTTTACCTTCCTGCCACAGCGGTACCTATTTATCTACTTGCACCAGTGTGGTTTCGAACTGCTAGGTTGGCAGAAGCTGGGACAGAGCAATGGGAGTTTACTACCATCACAAGGATTCAAACCACCGACCTTCCGATCAGCAAGCCCAAGAGGCTCAGTGGTTTAGACCACCGTGTCCCCAACTTTAGCAGTAATCTACTTACGGGGGCCAGGGAATCTTATTGCTTGGGCATTTCAAATAAAGATTGCCTGCTAGAGATGTTTTTGGTATATGATGGACCATTTTAGGGAAGGGAGTTTTATGCAGGAAGTTTTGTACAGGAAGTTATCCTACCTAAGCCCCGCTCCCAATCCAATCTGGGGCCTGATCCACCACCTTGGGTCAACCCTGACCCAATCCAATCCAGGGCTGACCCAACCTGGCTCCTGAATCACTTCAGTTGAAGACCAAATCAGCATAAACCAGTTTGGAATTCAGCCAACTCAGGTGCACAGCCCTATTACAGATATGAATAGGTACAGGACAGAAACGTTGTATTGCTGTTGTGAACCTCCATTCATTTCATCAGAACTTGCACCAGACAATTTCCTGATGGATTGTGCTTGGCTTCCAGAGATACCTAATTTTCCTAATTTTATTTCCTCATTATTTGACTGAACCTATTTCTAGACAGAAGGCTCTGATGCTCTGTATGAGCTTAACAGCATAATGAATTCATCTTTTCTAACTTAACAGATACAAATAAATGCTTGTGTTTACTCCCACAGGTAACAATCAAATGGTGCTATTATAGCAGCGGATGCGTTTGCTGTCTCAAAGCTATTCTAGCAGGAATTGCAAGATGTTTTCCTGTTTGAGGTTGAAAAATACAGATTCATCAGGGTAAATTCTTCTTTCTGTTCTTTGTTCTTTTGTCTCTCTAAATCAATAAACTGATGCCAGATGATTGCATTCCTTATCAGTGAAAGCTTCAAAGGAGCATGTAAATCACAGGCTACAAATCTGTTTTGAAATATTCATTTCACAAGCAGCCTATACATCTGGCAACTTACATATCATTACAAGCAAAGCCATATTGAAAGTGAATGCAGAGATGGAGCTTGGATTTGGATGTGAAGCCTATAATTGTATGTTTATACTTCTGATCTCTCAATATCCAACTAAGCTATGACATTGCATTTGGTTTTACATCAGGGATGGAGAACCTGTGGCCCATTAAAAAGAAGAAAAAGCTCCGTCTCGTGTGACCAACAACTGTGCTTCTGATGTTGATGGGTCCAAGAGAAGGTGCTTACTTACCTGAGGATCTTAGCAGCCAACTGAGCAGGTTTGTATATAAAGATATTATCTTTCCAGTAGTTTGGACCCAAGCCATATAGAGCTTTATAGGGCATAAGCAGCACTTTGAATGTTGCCCGGAAATGGACTGGTAGCCAGTGAAGTTATTTTTCAGTGGTTTTAACTAGGGGAGCAACATGCTCTCTGTAACCAGCCCCAGTCTAGCCAAAGCTTCTGAACACTTTTCAAAGGCAGCCCCACATAGAGCACGTTACAGTAGTCCAACTAGGCTGTAACTAAGGCATGTGTTACTCTGTGGCCAGATCAAACATCTCAAGGAACTAGTTATCCCAGTGCAGGGAAAAAGCTACCTTGTGTGTTTGCTTGGATGGTTTGAGGGGGTTTAATTTCTCATATAGAATGTGGCTTAACTCACTTGAGTCACTTACAACTAGTAGGATTGTGGGCATCTTGTTTACTTCCATAGCTTTTGAAATTCTAAAACATGTGGGATATGGGATAACCTATGTGGCAATGTGGTTTAAACCACAGAGCCTAGGGCTTGCCAATCAGAAGGTCGGCGGTTCGAATCCCCGCGACGGGGTGAGCTCCCGTTGCTTGGTCCCAGCTCCTGCCCACCTAGCAGTTCGAAAGCACATCAAAGTGCAAGTAGATAAATAGGTACCGCTCCGGCGGGAAGGTAAACGGCGTTTCTGTGCGCTGCTCTGGTTCGCATGACCCAGAAGCTATCTGCGGACAAACGCCGGCTCCCTCGGCCAATAAAGCGAGATGAGCGCCGCAACCCCAGAGTCGTCCGCGACTGGACTTAACAGTCAGGGCTCCCTTTACCTTTACGTGGCAATTATGTGGGGGATCTGGTCTTAGGTCAGGGATAGGATTCACCAGTTTTCTGGTCCATTCCATTAGAGGACTCCATCACAGAGGATGAAAGATATTCTACCTGATGCAACACTGAGAGGAACTGGTAAATCATTCTGTTGAAATCAGTAGAATTCTACCTCTGATACTTAAAAGATCTTCCTACATAGGGCACTGTTGGGAAATCAATGCATTTTAGGGGTTCCCTTGCTGAGTCAGCTTTTGATTCCACCAGTTTTGACCAATGAAGGTCACCGACATTCTTCACAATCTTCATTATCCAACCATCAAGTTGATAAACATATATATACAGAGAGAGAGAGAGAGCTTTTGAACATTGGTCCTTGAAAATGATTCAGAATTAGGTCATTAGATAATTAATTAATTAGGTTAGGAATTGATATAACCTATTGGGCCAGGCCTGGGAGCTGTACAGAACTCCTTTGAAAGTTTTCACCAACAATGTTTGTCCAGTTGAATGTGTCATCTTATTTTGCATTTCTCAGGAGCAGAGGCAAAGACAATAACCTATAACTTTTGCGAAAAGGTCTTTTAATTAAAGGATTTAAACTAACAAGGAGGCACCTATGTACCTTCACCTTATCTTTCAGATAAAGACCTCCTGGGGTAAGCCTGACAAATCCTTATCGGGAAGATAAAGGACCCTACTATGATGGGCCTTATCGCTTAATTAAATCCTAGTACAATGTACAATGAAGTCAATAATTGGTTATTCAAGATAGCTCTTCAAAAAATTGTGTCTATATTGGAGGAGGCATCTCTATTGGGCTCTCTTGCACTGTAGCGTGAGATGTAAGGGGATGGGTTACCTCACTTGTTGGCGGAAAGGAACAAATTAATTAAAAACAAGGTGTGAAGCTTAATGTGGAGAGCGGCTGATAAATGAATCTGATGGTTTGGCAAGATAAGCAGAGAACCTTATGTCTTGAATTTAGCACAGGCCCAATGAGGCTAGGTCTCTCTCATATTCGCTACCATAGACTCAGCAGTTACTTCCAGGAACAATGCTGACTCCAGGCTTTGGGGCAGTCACCTGAGCAGGTCCACATCCTTTCTTCTCCTCTGGACCCAATCCACACAACCACTCAAGAAGAAAGCACAAGGGAAATGGAGGAGGCTGCTCCTTCTCCTCACTCTTGGTCTTGCTTGCACGCATGGAGAGGGTTGATGTACAGGCAATGACAGCAGCAGGGCCAGGAGGCTCCGGGGCAGAGGTGGGGAACCTCAGGCTCAGGGCCTGATCGGAGTTCTCCTAGCCTGTCTGTCTGGCCCTCAGAGCTCTCCCTAGACCACATCCCTCACTGGTCCTGCTTCGCACCCTGAATGTTTCTCCCTGGCTGGAAAGTGTCCTTGAACGCAGAGAATGCCCTTTGCTTGCCTAGATGGAGGACACCGATGGCTGTGTGTGCAGAAATCAGTCTACTGTAAAAAGGCAACATCTCCTTCCATTGTTCTATCCTCTTGTGCCTCTGGCCCTACCCACCACTGCCTTGTGGCTCTCAGAAGGTTGCCCAGAAGGGACTGCAGCCTGTGGGCTGAAAAAACTTCCCCACCAGCGATTGGCAGTGGCTCCCATAAGGTCCCAACAATGCCTACTCCTGATTCTAAACCTACACCTAAAATCACTTTAAAAACAGATAGTGGGATGTGAAAAGTACAGTTGTACCTCAGCTCCCGAACACCTTGGGTGTCAAACATTCCGGCTCCTGAATGATTGAAAACTGGAAGTGAGTGTTCCAGTTTTCGAACATTCTTTTGGAAGCCGAACGTCCGACAGGGCTTCCGCAGCTTCCGATTCCTGCAGCCAATCAGAAGCCGCACTTTGGAAGTCGAATGGACTTCTGGAACGGATTCTGTTCGACTTCTGAGGTACGACTGTACAATGTTGCAGCAGAAAAAACTGATTTGGATCCCCCCGTTAGAAGGCAGGTACCTTCAGGTAGCTCCATTTTACACGACCTGGGAGGATAATAATTTTATCATTTATACTCTGCCCACCTGATTGGGTTGCCCAAGACATAGCACTGATATATTCAGGGTCTCGGGTCCCTCCTTTGGTGCATTTTATAAGTGATCCCCTTAGGTGCTTCTTTAGCACACTTGCAAGTAGATCTCTGTTTCAGTCCCCACCATCCAAGAGTGTCGGACTAGGACCTGGGAGATCAAGGTTCAGCCATAAAGCTCACCAGATGACCTTGGGCCAGTCACTGTCTCTCAGCCTCACATACCTCACAGGGTAAAGGTAAAGGTAAAGGGACCCCTGACCATTTGGTCCAGTCGTGTCCGACTCTGGGGTTGCGGCGCTCATCTCGCTTTATTGGCCGAGAGCCGGCGTACAGCTTCCAGGTCATGTGGCCAGCATGACTAAGCCGCTTCTGGTGAACCAGAGCAGCACACGGAAACGCCATTTACCTTCCCGCCGGAGCGGTTCCTATTTATCTACTTGCACTTTGACATGCTTTCGAACTGCTAGGTGGGCAGGAGCTGGGACCGAGCAACGGGAGCTCACCCCGTCGCAGGGATTCGAACTGCCGATCTTCTGATCAGCAAGCCCTAGGCTCTGTGGTTTAACCCACAGCGCCACCTGGGTCCCTTACCTCACAGGGTGGTTGTGGGGATTAACTGAGGAGACGTATGCCACCTTGGAGGTGGGATATACACACAAGAAATAAATGATAAATAATAAATGTTAAAAGCATCTCAGGCAGTAGGGCCTTGTATGGAGCAGTGGACTGCTTGCTGACTCCGCATCAGGTGACTTAATCTGTTACTTCACATGTATTATACCTCTGGATTAAGCTAGCGGGGGCTTCAGAACAATACATTTCCATGCCTGAATTCCATTTTTAGGTAGGGGCTCAGCAGATATGAGTCAAGAGATCTACATAACAGTTCAGTAGGTGATATTGAAGGACTGATGGAAAGCTCTGTTTACAGAGAAAGGGCTCTCACTTCCCCGCAAGGAGGCAATGGCAAAAAGGGAGATTGGGACCCAGCAAAGTTTCAATAGCCACCTTTCAAAATGCACTATTTTCTGAAGGCTGGGGAGGATTATTGGGTTGTTCTTGTTTTTATTTTTATTATGTATTTTATTATGTTTTTACTGTGATTTTATCCTGTGAACCACCCTGAGGCCTGCGGATGTGTGTATATATATACTATATATATATATATACTATATATATATATACTACACACACACACACATATATATATACACACACACACACATATATATATACACACTATATATATATATACTCTCTCTCTCTATACATACATACATACATACATACACACACACACATATACACACACTATCTATCTATATATATGAAATTAAATTTTACATAACAAATTTCAATTTAAACATATCAATCACCTTTACATTTAGGATTCTCAGAATCCCTTGACTTCCCCCCGCCCGTCTCTGGTTGCCATTGTCCATCCCTTTTTATTCAACTTATCTTCCCCCCCCCCCAATTTGTTGTATCTGTTATTAACTTTTCCAGTATATTTTGTCTTTTACAAGTATTACTCTAATCCTGCCAAAGTTTTTAACCGTTTACAATGTTCTCTTAAATAGACTATACACCCCCTTCTTTCCTAAACTTCTTCTCATCTTTGATTATCCTGGTCAATTTTGCCATTTTGGCACAGTCCATCATCTTCATCAGCCATTCTTCTCTGGTTGGAACTTTGTCTTCTTTCCATCTCTGGGCCAGTAGTATTCTTGCTCCTGTCATCACATACAAAAATAGTCTTTTCTGCTTTTTCGGAATCTCTGTACCTAAAATGCCTAACGAGAAAGCCTCTGGTTTTTTTCACAAATGTTATTTTAAACATTATTTCCAATCCATTATATATCATTTCCCAGAATGCTTTGAGGCCTGTGAATATAGGGGCGGTATACAAATGTAATAAATAAAAAATAAAATAAGTAAAGGTGCCATACAGTGCCTGATTTTTATGAACAATGCAGTTCATGTCAATTTAACTTCATTCCATTCCAGCCAGCCATTCCAGCGCAATGACTAAAAACAGGGGTCAACCTAAGAAAAGCAGGATTAGGCCTATGTGTTCTCAGTGGCCAACCAGAAGCCCACAGACCCTCCTGCAGTTTCCAGGACCTTGTATTCAGACCTTGGGGGCAGAGCATAGCCATCCTAGCTAGTAGCCATTGATAGCCTTGACTTCTTCATCATCATCATCATTACTTATCTGGGATAATATTATTCATCCCATTAATTATTATTATTACCATTTTAATTGGTATTTAAACAAATACAAAACCAAGAACCATTAAACACCAATCCAGCATGGTACACCTAATGGTGTTTATTCTATCCACTGACTTTACACACTGAGAAGACTGAGTGGCTGGTATAAAAAAGGTCTTGATAGGAGTCCTTAACAGAGTTGAAGGAATGAGTCCCCGTTCCTTGGAACACTTATTTAAAAAGCAGTCGGGAAAGGAAGAAACAGGTAGGACATCGCAAGATGACGAAGCCTCCTTTTCTCCAGGGAAAGAACGGCAGCTGCCTGCCTAAATAAAGTCCCAGTTTTTTAAAAAGGGTCTTTGGAGGATAGCAGAGCTGGGGAGCCCTAGAGATCCACGGCCAGCGAGTCACAGCTGGGCTGACCGGGAGCGGACTCGCAGCGAGGCAGGTTCAGGAGTTCAGGCGAAGGAGGGCAGAATTCAAGCCACCCGGCGCTGCCGTCGGTGGTTTAGGTTCCTGCCAATGAGAAGGCGGCCACTTTCCCCCGAGGTCAGAGGCTTGAAGCCTAAATTCCGCCGAAACGAACCAGAGCCCCCTCCTAAAACAGGAATGGGAGGCGAAAATGCGTAAGTTGGAGCGTTACTGCCGAGACCAAGAGCGAAGGCTCACTTCGGCGGGACAAAGAGCGTCAACTCGCAGCCGAGCGCATTCCCACGACCAGCAGCACCCTTTGGGGGGGTTTGTGAGTGTTAGCGAGATCCTCATCACCGGCGCTGTCAGCCTACTATTAGTATCAGGACACGGATGTGCTGGGGGCGAAAGACGGAATGGGAAGAATTACGGGTTTTATATGCCAAGCATATATTCCTTGTTCCGGCCCTAGGGAACTCGGCAGCGGCAAGAAAGATTAATTCGGATTATTTCCCAGCTGCCCTGGAAAAAGCCCACCTGCAGCGCCAACTCGATTAACAAATTCTGCGCATGCGCCACGCTGCCGCTCCGTCGAGATTTCAAACCGCCAGGCTTCCTCTGCGCGCATGCGTATTGCTATACAGTTTTTTTTTTGTCAGCGAAACCGATCTTGCGCACGCACCACAAGCCCTTTGCGTCACTGCCCAACGCCCACCAGCGGCCTTTTCCGCCCTACTTCCGAAACTGCGCAGGCTCGCGAGGAGTGTTTTTTTTCCCCTTCCCAGGCCTGTTTGCGGCGGGTTAACCAACGAGCGGCGCGCAGCCTCAAGGAGGGAGCTGGTCCTCCAGTATCCCGGAGTGCAACGCGGCATCAGTGGCGTCGTTCGCTCCCCCCGCCACAACCTGCTCCCGTCGTCTTTCCCTCAGCCACCGGCCGCCATGTTGTGCTAGCTTGCTTCGAGCTATTCGGCGGCGGGCGCTCACCCACCCACCCAGCCTCTCTCCCTCGCAGCGCGGCGGGGCCGTGAGAAGCAGGAGGGGCGCGGAGGTCCTCGCAGGGGCCCGACGCCATGGCAGCTGCCTTGGGAGGAGGAGGAGGAGACGGAGGAGCAGGTACGGCCGGGGAGGGGGATTCTCCGCCCGCGAAGGCCGAGGGGGCGCGGCTGGCTCGGGATACAAACGGCGGGGCCCAGTTGCGGGACGGGGAGGGAGGCGAGTGGGGAGGGGCTTCTGATCTCGAAGGGCGGGCGGCGCAGGTGCCCCTGTCAGCCCCGTCGTTTGCTCGGAAGGAAGTCCTGCTGTTTTCCATAGGGTTTAACCCCGCCCCCTCAATGTTTTGCGCTCGCGGGGTGTGTGTGTGTGTGTGTGTGTGTGTGTGTGTGTGTGTTATTTAGTAAGGCCTGTAGGAAGCAAAAGCGGATCGTGGGTTGTAAAGTGGCGGTCGTGGGATGATCCTCTATTGATACATTGACAGGAAATAGCTTGAGGGCCGCGCGAGTTTCGCCTGTGCTGGTGCGGTTGCTTAATCTACAGATTACGTCGAGAGGGGGAGAGAGATCGGTCAGAGCGCGCAGGGTTTGTTCTGGGGTATCTGGGAACTGGCAGACGGGGGAGTAGTTATTTGGGGGGGGCGGGGAGTGACAAGCGGTACGATGCTCTTATGAAAGGGACGCTTGATGCTGGAGCTGCCCGGGGAGTTGCCAACTGCCTTCATCAGGGAGGTGAGCCTGGCCAGCAGCCAGCTGTGATTGATGGAAGTTGTAGTCCAGTAACCACAGGCTGCTCACTTCTGATGAAGAGTGGGCCACCAGAAGTCAATGCTGAAGGACGCTTATGCGGGTCTGAGGATGAATTATGGGTGTGTTTCTATAGCTAGGAAAGCAGGAGAGACTAATCTGATTTGTAAGACTGTTCCTTGAAATAGTCTCATGTCACAAGTGTGGACTGCACTGGATTTAATACCAAGTCTTGGAACAGAGTATTTGAACAAGTGGGGAGTAAGGACTAAATGATCTGATATTATTCTGATTGGGTTGCTTCTCTCTTTAACACCTTTTTACATATTGTTGCACTCCACCCCAATCTGTGTGGAGCGAAATTCGAGGGGTTCCAGACACTTACCCAGGGCTTGTTTTCCTCTGAATGAGGAACAGCAGAGACTGTGATGTCTTTAGGATATATGGTTTATTTACACATATATACAACCTGAGTCGCCAATGGAGGGCCTTGTTTCTCCCATAGCCACAACTTTGGATTCATAGAGAAATCAAACATCTCTCTTGAGTCTTTCTCCAGCTTGCTGCATTGCTTCTAACTCACATCACTCAACTCTCCACTCTGGCCTTTTGTCTTTCTAACTAACACTCCACTGTAGAACTGTTCCCTTAGCTGGCCTGGCTATTCCAGCAATTGAATTTGTGCTGGATCCAAGAATTAGAAGGAAGGCTCAGTCATGTGTAGCCTACCCCCACAACTCATAACAATATTAAAATGTTAGTGCTATCAGTAATTCTTTCAATACTGCTGTGGTAGCATGGTTCAGTAGGGAAAAAATGTATTTTAGTACTATGTTCCCTCTTCTTTGTTAGGTGAATTTAATTTTGTTTGTGGTTGAAATGATTTTTCCATTTGTAGGTTAGAAACTTTATTTGAACATTTTAATCGGTTTGGTTTTTGTTCCCATCATAAGAATGCATAGTTACTTTATCTGAAAACATCCTAGAGTCCCTCAGAGTTTTTTCAACTTGCTTGAGAACAACTGAAGCAATGACAGTTAACGGGTCTTGAAGTAGTATCAGAGAAGAGATAGTGGCAAACTGACCTGAGGAAATATTGAATTCCAATTGAGTGTCTTGGCATTACACTATTAGATTTTATTTGGAAGCTCAAATCTTATTTTTGCAAAATTTTGTTTGGATTTAAATTATGAATTGTGATTGCAGTTTAATATAATTACTTGTGGATGGATGGCGGCTAACAGATTGAGGTTGAACCCTGACAAGACAGAAGTGCTGTTTTTGGGGGACAGGAGGCGGGCAGGTGTGGAGGACTCCCTGGTCCTGAATGGGGTAACTGTGCCCCTGAAGGACCAGGTGCGCAGCCTGGGAGTCATTTTGGACTCACAGCTGTCCATGGAGGCACAGGTTAATTCTGTATCCAGGGCAGCTGTCTACCAGCTCCATCTGGTACACAGGCTGAGACCCTACCTGAGACTGTCTCGCCAGAGTGGTGCATGCTCTAGTTATCTCCCGCTTGGACTACTGCAATGCACTCTACGTGGGGCTACCTTTGAAGGTGACCTGGAAACTACAACTAATCCAGAATGCGGCAGCTAGACTGGTGACTGGGAGCGGCCGCCGAGACCACATAACACCAGTCTTGAAAGACCTACACTGGCAGTACGTTTCCGAGCACAATTCAAAGTGTTGGTGCTGACCTTTAAAGCCCTAAATGGCTTCGGTCTCATATACCTGAAGGAGCGTCTCCACCCCCATCGTTCTGCCCAGACACTGAGGTCCAGTGCCGAGGGCCTTCTGGCGGTTCCCTCACTACGAGAAGCCAAGTTACAGGGAACCAGGCAGAGGGCCTTCTTGGTAGTGGCACCCGCCCTGTGGAACACCCTCCCTTCAGATGTCAAAGAGAACAACAACTATCAGACCTTTAGAAGACATCTGAAGGCAGCCCTGTTTAGGGAGGCTTTTAATGTTTTATAGATTATTGTATTTTAATGTTCTGTTGAAAGCCGCCCAGAGTGGCTGGGGAAACCCAGCCAGATGGGCGGGGTATAAATAATAAATTATTATTATTATTATTATTACTTGTCTGGAAACTTAAGATTTGTCAGAGTACTCCCTAAATGCTGCTGTCAGATATATCATGTACATTACTCATTTCCACAAAAACTATGCTGCAATTCTAACTGATGGTTCTGAATGCCGCCTTAACACTTACTAAGCTTTAGCAAGTAAGCACACAACTGAAACATTTACTGCGAAACTTCTAACATTCTTGCATTACATAATCTTCCTTGGATTGGAAAATTGTTTTATACTCCAACCCCCACTGTTCATTGTTAGCATGCCTAGAGACTTTTCACTCTCTAAACCAGTGTTTCTTAACCTTTTTTTCTCTGGGCCATACTTTCAGAATAAAAATTTGCTTGCACTGCACCATTTTTTAAAATAACAAAGAGAAGCAACTCCTAGCAGTGCTTGATTTATAAAATAGAACACAACTACTATATAATATGAACATGGGACACTTGGAAAGTATGAAACAATGCAGCTACATAAGAAAATGAATCATTCCCAAAATGTAATTATAAACCAGGTAATCTCATTTATGTTAGGTCTAATTTAAGACAAACTCATCTTCTCATCAACACAAACAAACCTTTCTCTTTTCTGATCTTTCATATTTATGAGAGCTGAAAATCTCTGTTCATAATAATATGTTGTGGAGAAGAATAGCCAATACTATTCTCAGAACTCTGTTCAATTGGCGATTTTGGATCACAACTAGGATTGTCCTCAGTATCACTTGATGCTCTTGCTCTCATTTTGAAAAGATGCCCATGCTCTGCAAATAAAAAAATACTTTGATACTATATACTACACTGAAATGTTTAAATGTTTTTTTGATTTTCCTTGAAGCTTTTCCTTGAAGGGAGTAAAAGGTAAAGGGACCCCTGACCATTAGGTCCAGTCGTGACCGACTCTGGGGTTGCGGCGCTCATCTCGCTTTATTGGCCAAGGGAGCCGGCGTACAGCTTCCAGGTCATGTGGCCAGCATGACTAAGCCGCTTCTGGCGAACCAGAGCAGCACACGGAAACACCCTTTACCTTCCCTCCTGAGCAGTACCTATTTATCTACTTGCACTTTGACATGCTTTCGAACTGCTAGGTGGGCAGGAGCTGGGACCAAGCATGGATTGAGATTGGGAAGCACTGTTTTGCAATGGTTCTGTTCCAGAGGTTATTCCCAGAAAGTAGCATTGGGGAACTACCATTTAGCACCATGGGATATGACCTGTGGTGTCCTGCAGGTTTAGTCTGATCTCTGATGTTGTTCAACATCTATATCAGTGATGGCCAAACTTGGCCTTCCAGCTCTTTTGGGACTACAGTTCCCATCATCCCTGACCACTGGTCCTGTTAGCTAGGGATGATGGGAGTTGTAGTCCCAAAACAGCTGGAGGGCCAAGCTTGGCAATCACTGATCTAAATGAAGCTGTTGCAAGCTGTCATCGGGGAATTTTGAATGAAGTGTCATTAGTATGTTGATGACACCCAGCTCTGTCTGTCTGTCTCTTACCTCTGAATCAGGAGAAGCAGTTGCCTGAAGGTGGCATTGGGCTGAATGTGTCCCAGCACATTGAAATTGAATCCAGACAAGATGGAGGTGTTGTGTGTTCCAGGTTCTTGGGTTTAGAAAATGAAAGATCTGCCAGCTCTGGGTTGGGTTGCACTTGCCCTGAAAGTGGGAAGGGGGGGGTACTGCTAGATCCAGTGTGATCATTTGAAGCTTAGGTAGTGAAGAGTACCTAGGTTTGCCAGCCATGTCTCATCCTTGATGGAGAATACCTAGATACAGTAGTGCATGGTTTTGTAGACCTCTGTATTGGATTGTTGTAATGTGCTCTGTGTTTGGCTGACCTTGAACACTGTTTGTTAGTTGACACTTCTGCAGAAAGTGGCATCCAGGGTGCTAACTGGCCAGGCGCATATTGTGCCATTCCTAAAAGAACTGCACTGGTTACCAGTTTGCTTCTGAGCTCTAATCAAGTGGTTGTTGCTGAAGTAGAAAGTCCTGAACAACTTGAAATATCTAGTCACAGTAATCTACAGCACCTTCATTTTACCTGGATTAAGTTTAAGATCGCTCATCTTCAACCAACCCAGTAGAGTTTCCAGACAGGTGTTCAGAGTTCAACAGCCTCCTTGAAATGAGCAGACAGAAAAATGAGTCATAGCTGAGTGTCATCTTCATATTAATGACTCATCAATCCTAACCTTGGAGTGGCTTCTCCCAACAGTTTCATGTAGATGTTGAAACACATGGGGGAATTGTACTCCTAAGAGTCATGTCAAATGAATTTGTGAGTACTGTAGTTACAAGATCCATACTTACAGTAGGCATATTTAGTTTGTCAAAAGGTACATTTGTTTGTTTTATAAACTTAGATCCTAGCCTCAATACTAGGACCCTGGGGTAGGTTACAACAATAAATACAATAAACCATCTGCAATAAAATACATTAAGATTAGAAATATAACAGAACATTTAATAGTTTTTTTTTTGCAGTCTCAGCTTCATTCTGCATTAATAAGCCTGATGAAGGAGACAAGTTTTCAGTTGGTGTCTAAAACTAAGCAACATTGGTACCAGTTGAACTTTCAGAGGGTGTGTATTCTACAAATGGTGTGCGGTTATTGAGAAGTTTTTTCAGTGGAACAGCCACAAGGAGGAGTAATGGCTTTCACAGTGTCAGTACCTGAGTGTCTGTACCCGAGTACAGTAGTAATAATGGCTTTTGCATATTAAAGAGGATGTCACATGAATTTTTGTACAGAGGTAACATTTCAGGGCAGGAAAGCCTTCTGAAATCCATATTCTTGCTTGCAGAAAAAAAAGAATAGGCTTTCTCTCAATTTCCTGCATATGCATGGAATGTCTTTCACAGCAGGAAGGAGTTAATGAAAACTAGGAATTGGTAGAGTTTTAATGTTAAACCTCTATTTTAAAAATATCAGGTTTTTCTGTTAACGTCCATGGCAGCTTAATGGAAATCTTAAATGCAAAAATCAGCTGAGACATGTACCACTTCAGACAAGCATAGAAAATAGTCATTCTGATCCCTAGCTTTTACAATATGCCCTTTAGTCTTGTTACCGTATTAATAAATGGTGCTGTGTTTTTTACCATTGTAACGTAAAAGAGCTTACATTTATTTAAGATGATTCTCAGTGGAGCACCCAAGTCCCAATTGATAAAAGCAACATAATAACAAGCAATCAAAAGACCAAAGAAAGCAGAAAGCAGTGGCAGTGAACAGCATCAATAACATAATGGCATTGAGAAGATTAATGGTACTTAGGCCTACTGGCAAACTACAGTAGTAGGATCCCCTTTAGTTTAATAAATCTAGTATATTTTTCAGTTCTTCTCATAGAAGAACAATTGTAAGAGCAATTGACAAGTTCTGAGGAGAAAAAATGTCAGCACTGCTGTTTTATGATCTGTGATTTTCTTTCTGTATTCTTGTGCAAATCACTAAATGTATTCTGCTTACAGATGATGACTTTGATCAATTTGATAAGCCTGGTGCAGAAAGATCTTGGAGGAGGAGAACTGGAGATGAAGACTGGGACAGGTAAGCCCTTTTGAAAATGTTGTTGTTCATTATATGGAATTCCATTTTGTTTTGAGTTTGTATTTTGTATCCTGCTTTTTTAAAGTGCAAATTCATACACTAATGAAGTTATCTGCCTGCTGTGTTCATGTCATATGCTCAGTTGTGGATAAATGTACACTTGTCGTGAAGAGCTTAGTCTGGAGACATGAACAAGTCTAGTATAATGAAGAACGTTGCGTAAAACGTTGGCAGGGTAAAACTTGCTCTTGCAGTTGGCTTCATAACTAAATGTACCGGTAGTTTAGTTAAGAAGAGAGAATTCCATGGGGAAAAATATTTTTGCTTTAAAGCATAACATGTTTTATCTTGGATACAAACAGGTTCCTAAAAATCCTCTTAAACATTTTTTAATATCTAAATTGACTTTTGCTATTTTTCCTATTAATGATAGTGGCAAATATTAGAGACCTCAAACCCAGGACTACCTTCTGTTGTGGCTGTTGTGATGCAAGCAAAAGGTTGTGCTGCATTGGCTTACAGCAGCATCTTATACAAGGCAAGTTGTACAGAACTGCATTGTTGGTGCCCCTAGATCTTAAGGCAAACTGAATGCAACAGCTCCTAGCAATATCGAGTGGCTAACACATTATCATTCCTGTAGACCTCAAAACAGGTTGCATATTTATTTTTTGTTAATGTTTTTGTGGTGCCCTTAAATATAAACATTTACAAACTTATAAAAGTACAATTAAAATAAATAATAGAACAGTAAAACACAGTACTAAAAAACAGGTAACAGCATTAAACAACAGCATTAAAACAAGCTGTAAGAGTTAAATAAAACTTGGGGGGGGGGGGAGTCTTTGCTGAAGCTGAAAAGACACCAGGATCAGTACCAAGCAAATCTGCCAGGGAAGAATGTTCCACAGGCAGAGTACCGTCACAGTGAGAGCCCTGTCCCCAGTATTCAACTGAGAAACAAGGCTCTGTTCACCAAAGCAGCAACTGCAACTAGTGCTGCCACTCTGGCACTATTTCAGATCAATATAGCAGTGTTTTTCAACCTCCTCGGGGCAACGGCACACCTGCCCCATGAAAAAAATCTCGCGGCACACCACCACCACATGCACCCCGACCCCCCCGACCCGGGGGGCGGGGTGTCCGCGCGCCCTGGCGGGAGGGAGGGGAAGGACCCAGGCGGGCGAAAATGGAGCGGGAGATCGGCGGGCCAGGCGCCCGCCCCCCCTCCCGCGCCCAGCCCCCCGGCAGCACCTCCACCCGGCCCCGAGCGAGCCCGGTGGCACCGGCACCTCCCGCCCGTCCCCGACCGCGACCGGGGCGGCAGAGGCAGCGGGCGAAGCGCCCGGCAGCCCCGGCGAAGGCGGCGGTCGGCGAGCGGGAAGCGGAGCCGAGGCGACGCCAGCCCGGACCGACCCGGAAGCGGAAGCGGCCCAGGGCGGCACAGCAGCCGGTGTCTTCCCGCGGCACAGGAGCCGGTGTCTTGCGGCACACTCCTGTGCCGCGGCACACCGGTTGGGAAACGCTGCAATATAGTATAGGAAGGAGGAGTAAGGCTGCAGATGGTGGCTGTAGCTAGGGAAGAGCCTCTGGAAATGCTATCATTGTGTACAGGTAGGTTCAAGTGGCCTGTAATAGTTGTGCCCCACCCTCTTCTGGTACTCTGTAGGGGTTTTGAGATAGTTCCAGAGTGCTGGCAATGGTGACTCCTGCTGCTTTAGTCAGCAGCCAGGACATGAGTGCAGCGGGACATTATTTCTTTGCAGCACAGCATATGATCAGGCACCCATTTGAACATGGTTCTTTTTTCTTTCAAACGTTTTGCACTGTGAACACCATTAGAATGGGAGTTTGCTTTTATATCTTGTTACTACTTCATAGCTGAATTCTTTCTTGCCACTTGGAAAGGATACTGGTGTCCTCTTCCCAGTTAGCACCTGCTTTTCAACAGAGCAAATGCTTCCACTGTGTTTGTGGGGTGGGAACAGAGGAGATGTAGAGAAAGAAAGTTGCTGATAATCTTTGATAAGAGGAAGGAATAGAAATTTTAGGTTACTCAAACTGTTGCATTTTTCAGCTCGAATAGATGATTTCACTTAGATATAAGTGTTCTCTTCGGAAATTGTATAGGTGAACTTTCACTTTCTTTCTAATGCAGCATCTTTAGGGTGGTTTTGATGAATGGCCTCCCGACCTATTGTCCTGAACAGCAATGAGCATTTCTTCCCATGCATGTTTAATTTCAGGAGAAAACATTAGGAGACTGGTGTTCTGTCAGTGGTAAGGGTTCTAGCCTGAGTGGATGTGTGTGCTAGTCCAGGGATACAAGGTCATGCACTGCTAGTGCCAGTTCAGGATCCAGTCAACAAAGTCAGGTCAAGGAGAGACTGGATTCCAGTTGGACAAGGTTTAGTAATCTTGAGGTCGGATGCCAGTGAGCATGATCAGGTAAGATCAGGCAAAGAAAGCAGAGGTTGCAGTCCTAAAACAGCAGTCACAGCAAGTAGCACCCTGGAGAGCTCCAAACAGAGTAGATAACTAAGACAAGACAGGCTTAAATGTTGCTCCAACATATGGCAAAACCAGACTGAGCTATCGGGGAGAAGGAGTGATAATATCTTGGTGACCACAAACTTGAGCCAAAAGAACCCCTAGCAATGTGGAAAATGTGTTGGAATTACATTATATGAAGATTGGCAGTCGTCTTTTGTGACACTCCTTATGCTCAGTAAGTTCCCTGCCTCATGCCATGAGAGGTTTATGCTGTGGTAAGTAGCTTTTCTCGAAAGGAGTTAAATCAAGCACTAACTATGGTTTTGAGACTGCTAATCTTTCTTTAAAAATAGATGAACATCAAAATGTGTTTTGCATTTGTTCTATTTAATTTGCAGTTCTTCAGTTCTGTTAAGAGTCAGTGGGCAAAAATGATCTGGAGGATTCAATATTAAATAACATGGTAAAATGGAAACCATAAGTTCTTTTAGAATCATCATGAAGCACTATGTAACTATTTGTCTCTAGCCTTTAAGTCACCTAAATAATAATAAATTTAATTGTTTGTTTATTTAAAGTGTTTTTACCTCACTATTCAGATGAAAGGGTCCCATAACAGCAGAGTTTTGATTTCGGTGGTTTCCTTAAAAAAGCTCTTTTTGAAATATGGCAACCCTGAAATTGCTTCCTCATTTCTATAACTTTGACTACTTTATGAATTACTACAACAGCTTTTAGAATCCTTGCTTCAGAAAGCTCATTGTAAGTCTGTGAATGATCTTTTCTTCCAGTGAATTAGACGATGACTTGCTAGGAGAAGATTTGCTGGCTGGCAAAAAGGTAAATAAGTAAGCTGTATGCATAAATATATAAAAAAGACATTAACGTCTTTGGTTCCACTGGTTTTCTGTTTTTGTAGTAGAGTGTATTGGAGCACCTCTGACACTAACCTGATTGTGTTTTTCTTCAAGCATGTGCTTGTATATGGCAGCCTGAAAAAAGTTCAACAAAGCCAGGTTTCCCAGCCAGTGCTATTTATTTCATGTATGGAATGATTGGCAGTTTCTCCTGCTTACTTCACAAAGTGGTGTGAGGGCAGTTATGAACATAAATGTACACAGAAGCTACTGCTAGAAGGACCTGTTATAAGGCCAAAGGTTGGTTATATAGAGCGGTTGCATTGAGGGAAAACTTGAATTATTCAATATTCTTGTTTAATAATGACAAATAGCTCTTTTTAAACTCTCACCTGAATATTTAGCAGGAGCTTGTATACCAAGTATCAATGATCTTGCCAGGCAAGTGCAAAAAATTAGATATTTGAATACAGGATTGAAAACCATCAGATTTGCAGCATTCAGCTTTTCTGGCCCTTATAGCAGTGCCTGGAAACAGACAATCATTTCATGTATCAACAGAAGTGACCAGAGAAGAAATGACCGCTGGGAGGAGCACAGAGAGAATAAACTCCATGGTGCACCTGTAGTAGCAAAACTGGACACCTTCATCTGCCCCACTTGCAATAAAGCGTGTCTCTCCAAGGGTTTTACTTTACCCATTATCTCCTGAGACAGATGGATGGCAAAATGTTACTAGCACTTTGTGAAATTATGGAAATCAGAGGAGGGCTGAGAAAATTTTCCAGAAGTTTGGAGGTGGAAAGCTTGTTAGGCTCCTTTTAATAGCTGTTTTCCCATTTCTGTGGGCTGGCAAAAGTAAAATGAGCATATTATTTTATGTAGAGTTGTGAATTCAGCAATTTGTGTTTTCTTTGCACTGAAAAATACCAGTGTTCTCCAAAGTATGCATTGCTATACTTGATGTAGCTATTAGTCCTGTTTGATGTTAAACATGGGTGCTTTTGTTTGAGACAAGGTCTGTATACTGTATGTAGTAAATCAAATGAGGAGGGAATATCCATTATAAGCAAGGTTCTGTGGTTGCTGTGGCAAGTGGACCCTAGCCTGTAATGTATTATAGCCACCTTCCCAGCTTTGGAGTTGTCTAGGCACACAAACTAGCAAGTTATCTCTTTCTAGCTCCAAACCCAAGGCTTAGAGTAGAGTAGGGGATTGTGTTTGATCTCATGCCGAGCTGCAGTGCAAGGTCAACAAAGGAAGGGTTATTGTAGTTTGGCTACTAGGATAGCAAAAATTGTGGGCCACAAAGTATAAACACTTGTGGCAAGTACCCACTCTCTTACTGACTTGAAGTCATGACTTTAATATCATTGACTTCAGTGCGTCCAGCTAACTTGGGTTTGGTGTAACCCATTGTTTCGTACAATCTAGCCCAGGCATAGGCAAACTCGGGCCTCCAGATGTTTTGAGACTACAATTCCCATCATCCCTGACCACTGGTCTGATTAGCTAAGGATGATGGGAGTTGTAGTCCCAAAACATCTGGAGGCCCGAGTTTGCCTTGTGTTGCAGTTTGTTCATACTGCTTCTTTAAACCTTTCATGTGGTGGTTTCCCTATCATTTTCCTTGCAGCATTATTAAACAAAACAAACAGTAGTAGACCTGTTGTCTCACTTTCTTCATCCCTGTTGCATTTTTGTTAATCTACTTAATGATCAAACTATTTCTTTTTTCAAAGAATTTTTTTAGCCTGCTTTTAAAATTGTCTTTTTTGGGTTAATATAATATTGTATATGTTGTCCTTTAAAACAAGTTGTACTAATATGCCTCTTTTTTGGTTACTTGACCTGCTTTCTGTTGGATGGAAACAAATGTTGACAACACAATTAACAAATTGGAAGGTGTTCAGAGCAGCATAACAGCTTATCCAACCTTTAGCAATTTTGCTGCTGTTCTCTGAACTCCTTCCAATTTCCACACACTTTCTGTCTCTAGATCTTTCCCAGTTAGCCTTTCAACCAGGCCTTTGGCTGATTTATATCCTTTTAAATGTGTTGCAGGTGTGTGTTTTCTTGTTTTTCTTGTTTTTATTATGTATTTTATGGTTCTATTTTGTATTTATACTCTGTGAACTGCCCTGAGATCTTTGAATTAAGGGCAGTATACAAATTTTATAAATAAGTACATAAAATAACAAAATAACATTTAGAATAGCAGCCTTTAGATGTTGAGTAAGAGAGAGCTGAACATACATACATTTGTTAAATCCTAAGTGCTTCACCACCCCCCCTGCCCAATAAAACCCACTTTATTGTCCCAAGGTCTCATCTTTTAAATATTCTGTCATGTAGCATGCTGCTGTGAGAGGAGTTTTTCTGTAAGTTCAGCAGTAATTGTTGGCTTTTTTCAGTTTTGTTAGGTGTTTAGTTTTCATGGCACAGTTTCCGGCCTGTTGTCTTGCCAACTGAACATTCTAGCCAGCAGTGTTGCCACAAGCTTTGGTACTACAAACTCCTATTGGTCAAGAGATATATGATGGTGCAAAAACCAGATTCTTTTTATCTTCCCTTTGTGTGGCCTCTTGTTCATTTCCATTCCACTTATACTTGGAGTGGCATATAACAGAGACACCGGTATGTTTTTCATAGGTAGGAGGCATTCTTCAAATGAAAGCTCTGATTCTGAGGATTCTGATTCTTGTAAGATCTCATGGCTACCACTTTCAAACCACTTTATTATTTATACCAGCCTTCCTCCAAGGAGTTTAGGGTGGCATACACAAGTCTCTCTCTTCTGTCTTAACCTTCCTTAACAAATTGTTGTAAAGCTTAGAGATAGTGATTGGCCCAAAGATGCCTTTTGAGTTCAGTAAGCCTACAACTTATGCACATCTACCTTGTGCGGATCTACCTTATGTGCTTGGTAAAAATAATAATAATAATGGAAACACTGCTCTGACAATCCCACCCACCATCGCACCTGATGTGTTTGGATTATACACAATTTTGGCTTTAGGCGCGATCCCTGGAATGTAACCCCACGTAAATTGTCAGCTTACTGTATTGTGACTGAGCTGAGTTTTAAACTTTGGATTCCCTGGTTTAAATCAAACACTCTTGCCACTGCACCACACTGATTTTCTATTACATTGTCTAGCCCTAGTATTGGAAAATGTGCTTTCCTTTTTCAAAGTCAGGCTGTTGCTGTGAGTTTTGAAATTGCTTGTGAATGTTGATTTTTTTAAATACGAATTTTCATCAGTTTTTTATGTAGCTCAAGTTTAAATACAAAATTTTCTACTGTTTTCTTCTAATCCAATGGTCTTTAACTGGTGGGTTGGGATCTAATTGTGGGTAGCAGCCTGATTGAATGTGGGTCACTACCACCATGCATATATATGGTAAAAGATGTTTGGGTTAAAAGTGGGCCCTGAGTCTGAAAATATTGAAGATATCTAATCAATTGGTTCATGGGCTGTTCAGAGTAAAGCCATAGAACAGTGTTAATCATGAAAGAATGCTGCTTACTGATAATTCCTTTTAAAAGGTTCACTGCTAAGAGAGCAGCCTTCTTTGCTGTGTTCTTAAATGTTACATATTGGGTTATCTCAAGGGTAATTCTTTAAATTTAAAATTTAGACACAGTCAGATATGTCAGATGAAGAATTGAATGATGATCTTCTACAGAGTGACAACGAAGAGGACCAACATTTCAGGTTTGTCTCTTACTACTTCAGCCCAGTAATGTAATTGGGTTTCTAGATCAGCCCCTTGAATGAGTCTTACCAGAATAGGGGTGTGCACGTGTTTCACACTGGGAAGAGAAGATAAGTTACTTTTTACATTGGAAGAGTATGACCAGAAATTCACATTTGAGACTGAGTTTTAAAAGTTGAAGAAAATACAGCTGCTATATAGAGTCTGTTTTATCAGATGCATTCAGAAATGCTATTACGCTGATTAAAAAAGTTGGTTTCCATCTTGGAAGCCAACAGGAGTTTATTTTTAATGAGACATTCCAATTGAATAATTGGTTAAATTTTAGGCCTGCAATATATAATTGTCTAAAAATATTTTATCAGCTAAAAAGCAGTTCTGTGGATTTGTCTGAAAATTTTATATTATAATAACGGTAATTTGCAATTGAAAGTTTTCAATCTGCATTGACAGTTTTTCTAAATTCCCAGAGAGTGATCAGTTAACATGTTTATTTTACTTGTGTTTAGTGAACAAAACTGAAAATGTTGAAATTGCCAAGCTTATCTAATATCACATATGCAGTTGTCATCCATTCATTGTTACTAATGAGTGTATGAAACTTTTTTTCCTGTAAAACAATAAGACATTGGAAAAAATTCCATCCCACATCACTGCAATGTTCTGTAGCAGTGAATACTTCTAAAAACCTCAGATGGCAAGCCCCATATTTCCTTGTGTAGGTAGCAAGGCCTCTCCTTAGGTGATACCTGTGGTAACGTGCATACTTTTAAACACCTAGAGAGATATCCAGTGAAGTCTGAGTAATCAGAGTAGACCCATTGAAAATAATGAACTTAAGTCCATTGATTTCATTGGGTCTATACTGAGTCTGGCTAACATTGGATATTACACATTATATGATTGTTGCCTAAGAAAGGTTGTTTTTATTCATACACAAACCTAACAATTTGACTGGATTACAGTTAATCTGTAGAGTTAACTGGTCAACTAGGTTTTTTTTTAGTTGGATGGAAATCCTAATAATTTGCATTGGTGCACAACTTCAACATTCAGTCCCATACTCTCTTCTGCATTAATTTGTTCATCTCTGTCTTTAACGTGTCATAGTTTTTTGAAAGATAGGCAAGAAAACTAGAGGATTGTTACTTCTGGACAGTTAAGGGCATTTTAAGGTGGGGGGGGAGATCCTATAGTTGGCTAAATTAAGTCATTGGCTTTTACTGCAGAATTTGTTGGTTAACTTCTTCTGAATCCTCAAATTCTAGATAAGACACTTTGAGGACACGTTTAAAATAGAACTTTTACAGATGATGCAAATTCCAATTCAAAGTCTATTCAAACAGCCCTACCCCTTTAAAAGCATTATTTCATTGTAAGAAATAAAAGTGAATGAAAGTCCAAATTGATGTCTGGCAGCATTAATGTAGCTTAGGCTGATGAGTAGTGAGTGTTGTGATAGTGTACTGTAGTCTGGGAATTAACATGAACTGCAGCTTGCTTGGCTACCTTGTACTTCTTGTCAGCCTAACCTGTTAGACCATCTGGTTGGTTTGATCCCTCTGGTCAAATAGCCTGCAGCTGATGATAAGCTGTGGTATAAGTATGCATATTATGAGTTTGTGGCATAGAGTCAAATCGATGTGTGAGCTACGCAATCTGCTATTGAATGCAGACACTGTATGATCTATGTGCATCCTGTACAGAATGCACATGCACACATCTTGCTGTCATACTGTGGTTAATATATTGATTTTTCATCTTTCCTTTTTTTTTACTCTTACCATAGCACTCAAGGTGTCACAGTTAGTCTTAATGCTACATCTGAAGTAGTTACATCCTTTGAACTCTCGGAGCATGCTAATGATCAGTCTGTTGAACAAGATTCAGAGTATGAACAAGGGGAGGATGAACTGGGCTATGGCAAATCAGAAGTGCCTGAAGAGTATTCTGGGGAATACACAGAAGAAGGGCAGTATGAAGGCCAAGAGGCTGAGCTGACAGAAGAATATGGGGAAGATCAGGGAGAAGAAGAGATTTATAATGATGGAGTGCTAGATCTCGAAATCAATGAACCTCTAGATGATTTTACAGTGAGTTTCTTTCTATTGTATTATCTGAGATAACATTGCTCCACATGCCTAGGTTTTTAGACTGATTTGAAATCTGTTTACCTCCCTAGGGATGTGGGGAAAATTAGACCTATTATCACTGTCTGCCAGTTTCTTTATCTAGGCTGTGACAAAGTTTGTGTTGACAGCTTGTTTGGCTGTAGGTAATGCTCCTTTGTCATTCTGGAAGGCAGTTGAGAATCATGACCTTGAGGATTGTATCCTTAAGGAAAAAAACAGCTTTGTGTGGTGGGGAGACAGTGCCAATTGTTAGAAGTACTTAATGCAAAAGCTTTTATCCAGGCTTTAGACACGATCTGATAAAGTCCTTCGAAGGTGAAAAGATTATTGACCTGCTAAAGACATCTTTAAGGTGCTAATATTCCAAAGTGATTGATGTCCTGCTTGCTCCTTTCCACCCCTCCTCTTTTTTTTGTAACTGAGAACTGTCTAAAGCTGAATAAAGAGGTTGGAGGTTACTTCACCAAATGTCATATGCATAATTGTTTCAGTTTCAGTTGCTGAAGCGGTTGCCCAACTTGAGTTGAAAATAATATAACTATCTCTTTGTCCAAAATATTGTGTACAAAAAAATTATAAAGAAGCAACGAATTCATTGATATTTTAAACTTGCTTCATTTATTTCGTGTAAAGCATGTAGTAAAGTGTTGTGCAAGGTTGTAAAGCATCTAGTTTGTTGGGAGTTACTAGAAATTACTCCGTAGGCATATGTTACGATATTAAAGGGAAAGAAGTATACTTCTTGGCAAAACTGTTGGATTATAGTGGTGCTGCACTGCTTACGAATGGAGTAGAGCCTTCTCTAAAATTGGAAAAGAAAAACATCTTAAGGAAGTGGTGCTATTTGCTGTTAATTTAGTTCATAATGTTTCATAGCTATAGTAGTTATAGTAACCCTAACTTACTGCGTTGAAACCATCAGTTTGTGTTGAAATAATCAGGGCTGGTGGCACCTGTGGCCCTTCAGATGCTGTTAGACTCAGCCCAGCCAGAATGGCCAATGGTAAGGGATGATGGAGTTTGTAGTCCTTCTGGAGAGTCACAGATTTCCCACTCATCGTTTATACTCTCCTAAACTAGTTGTTTGTGCAAGAGATGTTAGTACCTACAACATGGATTAGAACTTGGAGCATGCCACTTGGGGCCAGTACCAAACATAAATGTTCCCAATCTCTTCCCTCACCCTGCCCTTTAACTAACATGCTCAAATTCCCTCTTCCCTTCCTTATTCAGCCTTAATCACATCCAAGTGCTACATTAAAATCATGGTTAACATTAGTCGGTTTTCCTTGTAACCAGCTTTAAATTCTGGTTAAGAAGGAACCCTGGTTAAGACTGGCTCTGACAGAACAGTCAGTTGTGACCAAGAGACCAAGGCAGCTTAAGATGAAATTTGTTTCCTCCCACAAGCAGAAGCATTTTAAGATTAAAACATTTTCATCATGCAATTATTTCAGGATGAAGATTATATGCCGCCCTACAGTGAGCAGCAAGCAATTGAACAGCAAGAATATGTAGCTGAAGAAGAATTGGAAGAGGTTGCTGACACCCAGACACCTCCAAATGAGTCGGAAGAGGTACTTTTGAAGAAGTGAAATCCTAAAGGCAAAATACTGTTTAGCACAAGGGATTTAAAAGTATTTCAGGAATTGTCAGTGGTTTTTTCTGGTTTGCGTCTATTCTTGGCAGTCCTCATGTGAATCTTTTTTGGAAAAGATAGGAGGAGAAGCTGTTCAATGATTCTTTGTTAGCCTTGCCTTTTGAAACATGTTCTTTTTTCTAAGCTATAAGCAGCTCTGTTTGTCAGGATGGCCAACATTTCTAAGCTACAGACAGCAGTTGCCATTATCATTGAGGGCCGCAGGACATGTACACAGTGTGCCTGGAATGCTCAGCTCCTCCTCATCCGCTACTCCTACTGTTATGTGTTTCTCTTCCTCTGGCAGATCTCACAGCTACTTGTAGTTCTGCACGTGACCGCTCACTGGCCAGCCCCACTTTTTCTTCTCATATATGAGTTTCCTTAGCTTGTACCTTAACATTATCCTTAGGAGTGTTGGCAGTTAGCTGTGGTATGGGTTTGTGGCAGCAGGCCAGGGTAGAGGAGGGAAAGGATGGAACACACACATCTCCCCTGCAGACAAGACCTGGGGATTTGAGTAGTTTATGCTTTTTCTCTTCATTTTTCTCTTATTAACACCTGAAGCGACTTTGAAACATGAACTAGTATGCTCTTGGCCAAAAATAAATCTGTTTGGCGTCACTTTGTAGTTAAATAAGCCTAATTACAAGTAGGGCTGTACAACTGATTAAGTTGTACATGGTGATAACAACTCTTGATTTGTGTTTACTTTTTCCTCTTTTGGTGGAACTGACTCATCTCTCTAGAACCACTTATGTACAATTGTAATTTAATTTTCTTCAGGCTCTCAAAACATTGGAGGGAATTATCTGCATCGAACAGACATCACTGGCCATCTGCTTGTAAAGAGGTTTAAATTTAAACTAGTGGTTCCTATTTCAGTTGAAATATAGACAAAGCAAGATTTTAGTTAGCCAGTCTTCTAAAGAGTTGTCATTAGAAAGTTCTCTTTTCCTGACCTATCTTATCCACTTCAGAGTTGGAGGGGCCATGAAGGCAAGGGGTTTTGAAGCCTTAAGCAAGGCCAAACCTTTAATAAAAATGCCATATACTATATGCCACAAGAATTCTGACACTTGACACTTCAAGAACTTTGGATGAACAGACATCTTGCCAGCAGATGGAGACAAGAAATTCAGAGTGACTTAGGGCAGCCGTCCATGAGAAGACCAATTATTACCTGAGCAATAAGTTCATTTTTGTTTGACGCATTTTATTTCCCCCCCTCTTCTGCAAGAGACTAGCTGCCACTCTTAGCTTTCTCCGCCAGTATTTGAGGCAGGGGATTATATTATCCTTTTGGATTTAAGGTTCTTCATCCTAGTTCTCAGTTTCTTTTAAACTTGGAAGTTGGAGCTTTAGCTAGATGGTTTGACAGGCAGTTAGCTTTTTTCTTCATGATCTTAAATAAAGGCTCATCACCCAAGTTAGTGTTTTCCTCAGAACCCACTGGCTCACTTGGCATTTAAAGCCCATGGTGAGTTGTATTTTCTTAAGTGTGTTTAAAGCATTTCCTGTATCACAAAATGCAGCATGCTCTACTTGTGTTACAATGGTAGAAAATAGAATTGCAAGGGCTTGAAAACTGCCTAGAAAGTAAAGTGACTGAACTTAAGGTGCTGAGGCATATGGATGAGTCCAAATAATAGAATAATACATCATTTGAATATGCCACTTATTTTATCACTTTTAAATCATTTCAATTCCATATGGTGAATGAATGTACTGCGTATGTAATAAGCACCTCCTCCCTTCCTACATGTTTCTTGTTCTGTTGTGTTAGCCACCCCGAGTTTGTATACAGTGCATTTATATCCCTCCCTCCATTTCTTTCAGTGGGCTAAACAGCTCCAGAGTCCCATCCTTTCTGAATTTTCGAGTCCCAAGATCTAAAAGTTTTTTTGCCTGTAATATTAGTTTTTCTTTATCATTTTTGAGTATGTGGCAAAAACTTTCCAATAAGGCATTTGATATTGGCTTGAATTTCCTAACTGTACACATGAAGTTGTATTTTTCATAACCTACAGTTGTTTTCCTCGTGGCTACATTGTACCGATGGTTTTAGGTACCTTGTGGTAAGCATAGCCACCTTGCTCCCCCTCCTCCTTTGTCATGCTTCCTGATGAGACTATATTAGTGTGTGAAAGTGGCTGTTCATTTGTGGGTGCTAGCCCTTACACCTAATACTAAACATCTCCCCCCCCCCCCCTTTTCTGGTCTAGAAATATTCTAATCAAATAATAGTGGTGTGTGTTCATAAAGGGCTTAGAAACACCAGGCAGCTAGGATTCAGTTCATGGTGTTAAATCTTCTTTTTTTTATAGGGTACTGAGCTTTCTTGCAGCACATCAAGAAGTAGCATCAGGATCAGAATAAGCAAATATCAGCATGTGTTGTACGAACCAGAGATGGTAGCTTAAAGCAAACTAGTTAGTTATACACACTGTTCATAAGTTGGCTTGCTTTTAAATTGACCAAAGTTGGGTTTTTAAGCAGCAATCTGGGGGCTTACATGACAGAACAAGTAAAGTTTATGTGAAAGGGAAATTGGAACATGTGGGAGGAGGAAGCACGTGAGTCTCAGACTTTGCTCGGGTTAATACCGACACATGTCCATCATGATTTAGTGCTGTGTGCAAAGATAGCCACTGTAAAGTAACTTCACTCTAGCATATTGAAAACCTACCTGACCAATAATTTACACTTATCCTCCTGTGCTAATAGGCAGTTATTGAAAACCTAGAGCTTCAAGAAGAAACCAAAGAAGAGTCTGATGAAGAAGAGGAAGATGACGAAGAATCTGGTCGATTACGTTTCAAAACTGAACGGAAAGAAGGAACAATCATTAGACTTTCGGATGTAACGAGAGAGCGAAGAAACATTCCAGAAACTTTGGGTAAGATTTTTGGTTAGTGGTCATGGCACTAGAATTTAGGTGCTTTTAATTGAACAAACTAACACATTATTTGTACAGTTTAGTATGAATCTGTAAGCATTACTCTAAAGTGACCAAAGAGAAACACAGACCAAAGTGGATGGTAAGTTGGTCTGTAATAGAGGTTTTACTGGCAAGTAACAAAAAATATTTTCCCGACCATTTCAATTTTGTGTTGCCTTTTTAAAAATGCACAATGGGCCTGTTTAATTCTAATGTCAATTTAGAGTTGTATGAATGAGCCTGCATGAGCCTTGAGCCATGGGGATATCAGAAGATAATGCTTCTAGTTTTTGAGTAGTCACGGCTCCCTATTATGCCCAAACCTACGGCTAAATGAACTGCACAACAATGGGTAACTATAGTCAGTTTAAAAGTGAGGCTTATGCAGTCTTGTTCATGTAACAGTAGCCTATAGCTGCACATTGTTTGTGTATGTAACTCTGAAATTCAAGTTTAGACATTAGGTGAAAGCACATGTCAGCTATCGTAAATCCATTACTAATTTTGCAGGATTAATTTATTCTGTTTATTGGCCGTGTAATTCTGCCCCAGAGTTTGATAGCAGAACAGTTGGAGCTTTCTTTTTATTTCCTCTATTCCCTCTCCACTTTAAACTACTTTACTTTTAGGAGGAGGTTGTGATTTCATAAAGGTTGGAAAATACTGCTTTAATTCAGAAGCTATTTTTTAAAATCCAGATTCTTCTGGAGCAAATAACTGATATTTCCAATTTCAAAAGCCCTTCTGTTATCATAGATTATAAAAGTGATATGTTCAAAGAATCATAGAGTTGGAAGGGACCCCAAGGGCCATCTAGTCCAACCCCCTGCAGTGAAGAAATCCTGCCCACAGCAGTTCCTGGGTAGGCTCTAACCACCAACATTCTGATTAACAGCCAGAAGCACTGACCCTTTGCACCAAAGGCTCCCATCATCTGCCATTTTTACATGATCTATTTTAAGTCTGCATGGCAGTCATGCTTATGATTAACATTAAGTGTTACCATATTTTATTAGGTTGATAATTGTTTTTATCTGGTTGCTGCAATAGGCACAAGGTAGGAAGGCCTAAATTATAAAAATAAAAACTCCTAATAGGAAACAATACTGCAAGCAGTGTAAATTCTTTTTGGAATATGCTGTTCATTCCTTGGTATAGATTGGATGACTCTCATAATGGTGACTGTGACTGTGTCCAAGAAACAAAGTTGTTAAAAGGAAAATACTTTTTAAATGTCCAGGAAAAGTAAATATCTGTCTGATAAGCCATAGGTCTCACGTCAGTATTACATAAGTAAAAGAATATACTTTTGGTTATGTCTAGATGTGTCTCTCATTCTTAATTTGGGAACAAACGTGTTATCTCTAGGGTGACACGCAATGTCTGCTCAGCATGGGAGCAGGCCTTTCCACCAACACACACTTTTCTAGAAGGTTTGGCTGATTAAAGATGGTTCCTGAAAGAACTCTCACATTTATGCTGTCATCATAGTGAGGTGGAACCGGCAGGATTGCTACTGAATTATTTACAGTCTCAGTGTGCCATCTTGCAAAAGTACATGCAAACAAGACTGCTTTTGAAATGTTCTCAGTTTCAGAATCAATACAAAGGCCTTGTGTAGTTTGAGAACAGAACATGCTGGTATATCCCATGATGCGACAACCTCAGGAGTGTGTTTTCTGTTGCATATCTCAAGGACTGCTTCTCCCCATATGAACCAGCCCAAACCCTGTGATCATCATCTAAGGCCTTCCTTGTGTGCAAGAGGTCTGGAGATTGGCAACACAAGCACGGGCCTTTCCTTTCCTGCTCCCATTTAAATAAAAATATTTAAGGTGGGATAAAGTAGTGTGCTTTTGAGGAAAGGAAATGTGCACTCACCAGGTCTCAATTAGAGGAGTTTGGTACGTGAATCAGGAATCATTGCGGATATGGTAGCCAGGGCTTGAAATTTCAGATTCATAGGTGTTACAATACAGATTTAGAGACCAGTGTTGCATTGGGCTGAATAACTTCAGGTTTCTAGGTTATGAACCATATGGGATTATCTGGTCCTGATTTATCAAATAGTTTGATAAATTTGATTTCTCCTCTTTCCTAGGCTAAACATGCCCAACTTCCTTAACCATTCCTCATCAGGCTTGGTTTCCAAACCATTGATCATCTTGGTTGCCCTCCTCTGCACACACCCCAGATTTAATATCTTTCTTAAATTGTGGCACCCAGAACTGGACTCAGTACCTCAGGTGTGGTCTGACCAAGGGAGAATAGAATGGAACTGACACTGTATTTCTATTGAAGCAGCCTAGAATAGTATTAGCTTTTTTTGCTGCTGCATCACACTCTTGATTCATTTTAAGGTTATGGTCCACTCAGACCCTTAAATGCTTTTGACATGTACTACTGGTATGCCAGGTGCAGCTGTTTCTTCAGATGCCTCCCACTTTTCTTTCTTGTTGGAATTGTTGTTTGCAGTTGTGCCTTCCATATTTTACCTTTAAGAAACTTCCATCCATCTTGGACTCCCTTCTCTTTGAGTATTTCTGATCATGGGATCTCACCTAGTAGTTCCTTCAGCTTTTTGAAATCAGCCTTCTTAAAGTCCAGAGTGGATGTCTGACTACACTCAGCTTCCTCTTGCCTCTGTATCCTAAAACCCGAGCTGACATAAGCACTTCCTCCCAATAAAAGATGAAAATGCATACAGCCCGTCAAAAGGCAGAGTTTGAGTTGAACTGAAAGAACCAGGATATAGACTGACACCTGAAACTTGTGGAGTGTTTGAATGTGGTTGGCCTCCCTGATGTTTGCACCACAGCTAAAAAGGTCTTGTTCCTAGTAGAAATCTAACTCATTTGGTGTCTGTCTAAAACCAGCACCTTTAGTTAATCTCAGAAACAGGTAGGTGGATAATGTAGATAAATATATCATTTTTCTGATTGTGGAAATGGGTATGTGTTTGTATGTGTTATCGTGCTGCTATCTAGGCAGAATTCAGCTGGAAAAGGAGGTTATTGCGATCTTTACTAGCAGAAATCAGTTGTGCCGAGAAACATCCACAGTTACAGAAGCCCTTTCACTTTCTGTCCTCTAATCTGAAAAGTAGTTGAGAGATTAGTAAATGCTTCTTACCTGTGTGGTGCCTGCTTAGAAGGATTATTTAGTATACATAGAAATATATATAGTCATTTAATTGATGTATATTCACATGGTCCAGTAAACTATAGCATAAAAATGTTATAGCTAATAAAAATGAAAAGTTGAATAAAAAATGAAACAAACTGATTAGCAGTTTGCAAAGAGTTCTAAATGACGTATTTTATACAAGTCTTTCAGTTAATTTTGTATCTTACACCCAAGTTTTTCTTTGAAAAGCCATTGTCAGCTGGAGCCGTTAAAAGATCTGCAATAATTGATGTCTATTAGGGATCAACCTAATAGGACTAAAAAATGTAGTAGAACTGGCGTAATAAATATTACTTTCCTTTCAGTACTGATTGCTCTTAATAGGAATTACGGGTATAGAAATGAAACTTGGTTGTATAGCTACATTTCTTTACTTTAAAATCTAGACATAAGTTGAAAAAACACTTAAAAGAGAAATTAATATTTCAGTGGAAATTACAAACGTAATTTCCATCCTGTCACTTTTTGGTGACCTTTCGTGACAGCTTGTCTCTATTGGAGGGAAGCATTCTTACTTGCTGATTAAAGATGTCGTTTGAAACCATTTTATTACCAAGGATAGCAAAATTAATCTTGACATTTGGAGGCACTAGAAAAATAATTGCTGATTCACTGCATTAGGTGTATGTGAAAGAATTCTACAGTCAAGATTGGGTGTCTGCTGGCAAAAATATGTTAAACATTTTCCCTCATGAATGGAGCAGAGGCATCTCCTAAGTGCTGCTTTTGCAAATGAAAAGGGAAATCTCTTGGCTTGAAAGAGTTTTCAGGAGGGTAGATCATATTGTATTGCATATAAAATAGTGTTTTGGGAACTATGGCCCAAAGACTGCATGAGGGGGGAGGGGGTGTTACTGATCCTGCCCCCTCCTAGTAGTAGCTACTTGCAACACTGCTACGGAGTGTTCCCTGATCCTCGGATTTTAAAAAAAGTCTTAACACTAGAATTTGGGGACATTCAATGAAACTGTATATTGGAAGGTTCAGGACAGACTGGAGGGCTGAGTTTGCCTATGCCTGCTGTTGATGGATGTTTCCTTGGTTTTATAGGTACCTGCTTCCAAGGTGTGAGATACCCCAAGTGCAGGAGAAGCTGAATATAAAGGCTTCTAATGAATGAATACCCATGGGCAAACTTGTATATATCAGTTGAGAATGGCACCAGTAGGAATAAGGAATTATGGGTGGAAGGCAGAGGATAAAAGATTCTTGAGGAAATGATTTCTCCCCTCCATCTTGTGTAAAAAAACAAACACGAAACAAAACAAAACAAAAACTCTGACTGGAGGGCCCATTTTCTCCCTCCTCCCCGGAAGGTTCTTTTTTTGGGGGTGGGGGAGCTGGCTTTCATTACATCCCTGAAGCAATTGCTTCCTTGCCCTAGCAGAGATGTGTTAGCACATGTGGACTGCTCCTGAGCAATCCTCATAGAATCATAGAGGGACCAGGAGGATCATCTAGTCCAGGGTTCCCCAGACTACGGCCCAGGGGCCGGATGCGGCCCGAGGGGCTCATATAGCTGGCCCCTGGCGACCCCCGCTGCCGCCGCCCGCTCTTACCGGCGCGGCTGCCCATCTCCGGGTCGACGCAGCACTGGAAATAGCGTCTGTGCATGCGCAAAACGTCATTTCCAGGTCCATGGAGGCTGTGTGCACACGCACAAGCTATTTCCGGTGCCGTGTCCTGCCAGAAAAAGCGAGTGCGCACACTTATGGGCGCACGCTCCCCCGCCCTCCGGCCCGCCGTATGATCGTTGCCGGAGGAACTGGTCTGTCGCGTGGTGAGTCTGGGGATCTGATCTAGTCCAACCCTCTGCAATGCAGGAATCTCAGCTGGCCATCCAACCTCTGTTAAAAAAACCTCCAAGAAAGGAGAGTCCACAACCTCCTGAGGGAGACCTTTAATCAGAATCATTTTGGGGGAGTTGGGAAGCAATGGGCAGTCCTTCTGAAATTTGAAGATCTCACACTGTGCCCCTACCAGTTGGGGCATCCTTATTGTCCACACCCCCACATACTACTTTGAAATAAATGAATAGGGCTGTATTGTAGTATGCCTGCGTTTCTTGGAATTGGGAAGGACATAAATCCAACTGTATGGATCTGAGGGCTGTGAAGCTACTGCAGTCACACACATTTCCAATTTTAGTTTACAGGGGGTATCGTCCCCTTCTCTGTTTGTGGCCTGGCTCCCTGCAGTCTGTCTCCCCAGGCACTTTTCTAAGCTGTGCTCTGATGTTGGAAGTGAGCTTGATTGGGAGAGAAGTGCTTGATGAGGAGGTATGCTATGTAGCAAGTGCATGGGAGCTATGCACTTAGCTGCACACCCTTCTCGCTCTTAAAATTGGAAAACCTACTTTTCTGATTCTGCGGGACAGGATCAGATCAGAGTTGAGAGTGTCATTTGGAGCATTTTGTGCTCCTTTGTCAAGGCTGTAAAATACAAAAAACAAAAGTAATAGAACTGCATAACAAAGGTTGTCAGTGAGCTTGTACAGCACAGTTGTAGATACCAGATTCCTCCAGTTTGGTTGCATAAAGCAAGCTTCCATGAAGCAATTAATTGTGGTGTCAAGCCCCCTTCCTCCTACAAAAAACGAAAGGGAAAAGCTTTCAGGTATGAGAAGTACAGAGTTGTGAGTTCCATAGCCAAACTCCATTTTTATTTATATGCATTTAACAAAATTAATATACTGCTTACTCAATAGAAAACCTCTAAGCATGTGTGTGTGTGTGTATGTGTGTGTTTGTGTGTGTGTGTTGGAATGAGCAGTGAGAGTTTAGAAACTGAGCATTAGTATTGCCCAGGCTTTGCTTTATTTAACAGCCCAAAATATATTTCTGAATCTGTTGCCTTAAGTAACAACTTCAAAATGAAATTAAAAATTAAGCCGTGAGCTCCATTGCAGTCTGCTATGTAATGGAACCTTTATTGTGATTATAGAAAAAGGCATGCTTGAAGTAAGTTGAATTATTTTTTTCCTTGAATGTAGGGGAAAGTATTTTCCTCCTTGGTGGTAAAACTGAGGCATTTAACTTGCTCAAATAGCACTAGCAAAGCCTTGCATTTAATTAATTTTCTTACATTTGTATCCTGCCTTTTGTCTGTAATGGAATCCATCGAGCTATATGTGTAGTTCCCAGATAGTTACCCCATCTAGACACAGGCCATATAAACATTTGCCAGGCAGCCATAGGCAAGAAGAAATTGCAGGCAGGCAAGGAAGCTGTGTTAGTTCTATCAAATCATGTCCACAGCTTGAGGCTCAGGTTTGTCCTCTACCATCTATTGCAGATTAGATGTTTGACCTTTCTCCTAGCTTCTGCCAAGGAACCAGAGAAATTGTTTCTCTATAGAGCTCTTTTCTGCAGGATATGTCCTGCAGACCATGTATAGGGAAACAAAATAGAAGCATACTACGGTTATGCTATGTGTGTAACACACATTTTGTGTGTTATTTAAAACTGCTTGCAGAGATTTGCATCTAAAAGGTATGCATTTGGTCACCCCACAATCCTTTTGCCTGAGAAAATGAAGAAAAGCAAATGCTTGACTTTCTGCTAAGGGAATTCTGATTGAATTTCTTGAGATTTGCTCCAACTGGATGGAAGGGAAACCTTGTAGTGATACCTAAATCAAAAGAAATAGAGGTGGTGGTTACTGATGTTGATCCAGGAAGTTGCAGTGGGATCAGTTATAAGATCCATTTCAACTATACATCCTGATGCATTTTATTTATACACATTTTCCAACCTCTTCTGGAAATCTATTGTTTCCATATTATTTAAAGCACACCTTTTATTGATATGTTTAATGAAATCTGATCAGATAATAGCTGTACAACCTCTGCTATCTATAGTATGCCACATTAAGGTTATTGTGAGAGACAGGAAAAATAAAAATAGTTTCACAGATGGATCTTGAAAGAGCAACAAACTGACATGCAAGTGCTTATATTCCCAAAAACAAATTTAGTTGCAATCTGATTTGAGATGTTGGTGGAAATCTGCTTTAAGAAATTCAATAGCTGTAAACCACTCTTGCAAGAATAAAATGTTTCTTTCTTGCTAAAATGCAAGGATGCATTTCTATTTGCAAATTAAAAAGATCTGGTAAAAGTAATGTGTGTGCCCTATAATCAGGGTGGTGGGTGGCTGTGCAATTTTGTTGTGGCTGCAGGGAATTTTTTTTTTATTACTTCATTAGTCCTATTAATCCTTCTGGTAAATATCTAAAAGCGCCCCCTTCTTTCATCTGATAGAACTTTCTGCAGAAGCCAAAGCAGCATTATTTGAATTTGAAGAGAGGGAAAGGCAAATGAAGCAGGGGCGTTATGGCTCAAGAAGAGGAGGAAGGAGAGGAGGGCCTTTAATGTGTCGTGGGATGGGAGAACAAAGAAGAGACAACAATGAAAGGGGAAGAATGAAAGATCACAGGCCTGCGTTGCTGTCGACCCAGACATCTGTTACGGTACCCAAACACAATGATTATGGTGGTCAGGGTTGGTGAATTTTAGTTATTTAAGCAAAATTGTTGAAAACACTGACTGTATTAAGCTGCTTAAGGTTGAATTCAATAGTTCAGTTATTGATGGGAATGCAAGCACTTTCGTTTGTGCCCACCCCTACATAAGTCCAAGCCACTGTTGGCAGAGCATATACATGAGCATGGTTCCTCCACTGCCCCATCCTGAGGTTTCTGAGAGATCCTGTGCCCCAGGTTCTTGTGGGGGGGTGGGGGGAAGCTATTTTAGGAGTAGCCAAGGACCAATGTCAGAAACTGCTTTTAACTTCGCTGAGTTTCCAGTGAGGCTCCCATGTAGTGCAGAAAGCTGCTGTAGCTTTTATATCAAGAGTTGATATGAGGCTGGGTATGTTTGCAGTAGTAGCATTTTAAGTGGGAGAACATTCTGGTGGGAGAACGTAAAGGAATGGGACTGGTAGCTACTATAACCATGATGCTGAAAGCCATCACTTTCTGAGAAGCTGCTCAGTACAGCTTGATGGCAATGGCTTGTCTCCTTTTGGTGGCTCTCCATTCCCGCACGTTGGAATCTGAAGATGGGCTTCCTGTGTACATGGAGTTTCCATTTAGATATCATGGCTCATAAGCCTATGAATATCAAACTTCCAGGAGTTTGTGTAGTCAGTATTCTCAGGTGATGCCTCCTGTTTTCTGTAAATTTTTAAGGCGATACAATTTCGAGCAAATGTGATTTTCTGTGTTTTCTTTTTTAGACACATTCAGAAAGGATATTTCGTCATCAACAGCCCATTAGGAATCTCTTCCAGCAGCAGCAGCAACAGCAGCAGCAACAACAGATGCAGGGACTGTTACCTATTCCCCCTCAGCTTCATACACCACCTCCGCCTCAAGGGATGCATATGCCACCCCAGCTAGAAACACCAAGAATGCTGATGACTCCTCCTCCAGTGACATCTCAGCAGCCAAAAAACATACATATAAACCCACACTTCAAAGGAACTGTAGTAACGCCTGTACAAGGTGAGATTATATCAGAAAGCAACACTATAAACAGGCGCTTAACTTAATTTTGTCCTGGAGCAACCCCCTCCAGTTCTATAGGTACAGTTCACATGTGATGATGATGATGATTATAATAATTTATATACTGCCCTATACCCGGGGGGGGGGGTCTCAGGGTGGTTCACAGAATAAAATTCTGTGATTATTCTGCATGTACTGCTGTTTTACTGCCTTCATTTATGCAGAGGTGTGTTTGTAAGAAAGGGACGGGGCATTGCTGAAGTAGGGGAAAGGTGTCTATTCAGTCATATATATACAGTCGTACCTTGAAAGTTGAACGGAATCCGTTCTTTGAAGTCTGATCGACTTCCAAAACCAAAGCACAGTCTGATCGACTTCCAAAACCAAAGCACGGCTTCTGATTGGCTGCAGGAAGGAAGCTCCTGCAGCCAATCAGAGGCCCTGTCAGATGTTTGGCTTCCAAAAGAACGTTCGAAAATTGGAACACTTACTTCCGGGTTTTGATCATTTGGGAGCCGATTTGTTTGGGAGATCCAAGGTAGAACTGTACTGCCTTGGTGTTTACTGCCAGTGTATAGAAAACATTTCCATTAAATCAAAACATTTTTAATTCAGGCAAGTCCAGCAAGTGTGTGTGTATTGAATGCTGACTTTAAAATGTCAACATGCTTCGCTCCTTCATTCCAGTATTTGAACTACAAAATCATCTAGATTCTTTGAATACCTGATACTAGGAAGTGGTACCAATTTGTTTTATTTGTGATCTTTTGAGTCCAGTCGTTGGGTAACACCTACCCTGTTACTGTACTTCAGAACCAACATGACAAGTTACCTTTATAATTGATCATTCATTCACATATATATTGTTTAATTGTACAAAATTCTTGTGTTGCTTATGCTAGCTGAATCCCAATTGCCCTGTTGAATGCTCTTAGTAAATTTTTCCTGCCTGCAGCTATTTGGAAGAACGGGGAAGCAGCTGCCTATGAATATGACTGCTTATAAAAATGGCCTAGAGTCTTGGCTAAAACAAATTGATTTAAAAGGTGTGCTCCTTGTTTTTAGTGCCCTTGCTGCCAGTCCCGAATCAGCCAAGACCTGCTGTAGGACCCCAGAGATTTCCTGTGAGTAGCAGCTGTTTTTTCTTCTCTGATATGGATAAGCATACATTTGCAAGGAAATATTAATATGGCAAATAAAAGCGGTGCCAGTGAAATATAATTTTAAGGTTTTGTAAATATTGACAATGATCTGTGCAGTAGAAAATGTTTGTTAGAAGCTTAAGATCAATGAATTTCTGAGAGCAGAATTAATTTTGTTTAATTGTAATATTGTCGAGCCACTCTCTCCAATGGGGAGTGTTAAAATAGAAAAGTGCAATGATTTTTTTTTAAATGACTTTCCTGTTCATTACAGTCTTTTCAATACAAATAGGAGGAATGCTAATTTAATAAAAAGGTCATACTTAAAATGTGTTATGCTTGGAAAATATAAAGATCTGTACTAGTTTTGTACTTATTTTAAGCATTTAATAGCAGATGTTGAGTTGACACTGGCTAATTCTACCCCCTTTTCTTATTTTTGGCTTCTAAAATACACTTTCTCTTTCTCCTTGATTGATTTACTTCTCTGACATTAGTTCTTCTTACTCCTCAGGATCAATGTCATATAATCCCACCTTGCCAGTCCTTGCCATCGTCAGGGATATCCCCATGTAGAGCACATTGATAATCCAACCAGTTTGGATTACTGAATAATGTGGGCTATAGTATCAAGGTTGTCCTGATCCAAGAATGGTTGAAGGTAGTGCAGTAGCTGAAGCTGGGCATAGGCACTCCTCACCACTGTGACCACTTGGGCCTCCAGTGATGGTTTGGTATCTTGGAGTATCCCTAGACTACACACCTGTTCTTTCATGGGGACTGCTACTCCATGCTGAACTGACTGGCTACTAATTAATGGATCCAAGAACCAGCCATTCACATAATGCCAGGAAGTCAGTTTATTGGCTCACCCAGTCCATCCCTGCCTCCTGTACTGCATTTGCACAATCTTTCCTGGTTATGATGGTATGGAGAGATCTTGCTGGGTGTCAGTTGTGTATTGTTGATGCCATGCTCTTAAATTCCCAGATGGGTATTAAATTCCCAGATGGGAAGGACCACGTGTTTCGAGTTCCCTTTGACTACTTAAAGAAGCTTTAGGAAAACTAGCTATAAATAATTGTTAATATACACATAGCCTGTCTGCTTGACCGTAGATTCAAAGACAAAAAAATAGTTGCAAGTAGAAAATGTACACCTCAAAATGTGAGAGTGGATTTGTACCATCCATGGTCTTTTAATAGGATGATTATTTTTCCTTACATAATCAATTACTGTGTCTGTTTTTTCTGTGAGGGATTACTAATAGTCATTGCAATTACTGCATAAATCTGTATTACATCATGCCAAAAATGCTTTGAATCCTGTGGTTGAAATCTTTTCATTTATCTAATTTTACAGAAAATGGATGCATATGAGGAATGAGACAGCCTTACTTTTTACTAAACTAAGGCAAGGTTTTCATAGAGCAACTGCTCATTTGAAATAGGAACTTGATAGCTGTTACACATCAGTCACATTTCATTCTGAAAAACACTCAAGTTGTAGATAATGCCAGTCAACAAAACTTGATTTTTTTAAAAAAAGAATGTAATATATGTGTAGCCATTATTAGATGAACTGCATAATGCCTATAGAATAAATTATTGTGGGGGACCAAGGATGACTAGTCCGTATTCTCGGTTGCTGCTCGTATTTTGTTCAGAGGTGCAAACAGTGACCCATGGACGATCCAGTTCTATAATTGAGTTGGCATTGCCTTGTAGGGTATTCAGATGCAGAGCACATGAGCTTTGCTGATATGATGTTATTGAGAGGAAACAAGTGCTGCGGAACGAATGTAGTTCCTGAAAGATCTCCTGAAATGTCAGGCTGATGGTATGGTGATTTTTGTTTTTCCAGATTGCAGGTGACATTGTAAAACTAGTAGAATGTGTTGTTTAATCACACGTTGAATACATTTGGTAGGTCCTTTGGAGGCCAGAAGGTGCTTGAGAGGCCGGCCTTAATCTGTGGGCTGCCATTTTGCTATTCCTGCCATGCACTGCTGCCAGAAGTTAAGGGGAGAGGGACGAGTAAAGTGGCATCAATTCTGAGCCTAAACTGAAGAAAAGTAGAAAAAAGTGCTGCCTTTCTATAGCCTGTCAATTATGGATTGAATTCTAATAGCAAATAGCTTACTAGTTTGGAAGTCAGGATTCCATGTTTCTCTCATGAAATTGTAGGTCGTCGTCCCCTTGGTTTGTGGACCGACTTTCATTAGAATAAATAACAGCTCCCCGAATTCATACATAATGCAGAATTGCAGTTTTTCTTCAAAAACGAGAGTAGAAGCTTTCCTTCTTCATTCCACAGAAAGGGAGCCTCAGGACGTAGCTTAGAAGATTTCTTCTGCAGTTTAGATGATCTCCTGAACTGGGTCCATAACAATGATCTGTTAAAGGTAGATAGCCGTGTTGGTCTGTCATAGTCAAAACAAAACAAAATAAAAAAAATTCCTTCCAGTAGCACCTTAGAGACCAACTAAGTTTGTTCTTGGTATGAGCTTTCGTGTGCATGCACACTTCTTCAGATACACTGAAACAGAAGTCACCAGACCCTTATATATAGTGAGAGGGTGGGGAGGGGTATTACTCAGAGGGGTGGTGGAAATGGGTGAAAGGTTGATAGGTGTCAACTTTTCACCTATCAACACCTATCAACCTTTCACCCATTTCCACCACCCCTCTGAGTAATACCCCTCCCCACCCTCTCACTATATATCAGGGTCTGGTGACTTCTGTTTCAGTGTATCTGAAGAAGTGTGCATGCACACGAAAGCTCATACCAAGAACAAACTTAGTTGGTCTCTAAGGTGCTACTGGAAGGAATGATCTGTTAATTTTGGATAACGTCATAGTGACCAGCCAATTGGAAGTGTGTTTGCCTTCAGACTGGTAGAACTTCCTTTCAAACTCAAATGAGCACAGTTCTGACACTAACCGCTTTCAGTACATTTAGAAAATTTTAGAAAGCCCAAGTTACTGCAACTCACAGAAATTATGTAAATTGTTCATATTTCAATATTGTTTTGTTTTTTACACGTTTGCATTCCCAGTGCCACATATGTATCTCTTCATTACATCATATAAGCATATGTTTACATAGTTGTTTAAATTAGGGGTTTTTCTTCTATGTCACCTTTAATTCTTGTAGTATAATAAAACAAGAAGTTCTTGACCTTATCCGAAAGGACTAGCAGTATGTTTCTCCCTAGCCCCTTTAGAAATGGTTGATCAAGATAAATTCCTCTTGGGAAAGACCACAGACTTAATAAATCATTCATTCTAGTAGTTGAGGGGCTTGCTTTTTCAGTTGTCTAAGAACCTTTTTTCACAAATTATGAAAGCCAAGAGCCAAGCCTGTACAGTGGTACCTCGGGTTAAGTACGCTTCAGGTTAAGAACGCTTCAGGTTAAGAACGCTGCTAAGAACAGAAATTGTCCTCTGGCGGCGCAGCGGCAGCAGGAGGTCCCATTAGCTAAAGTGGTGCTTCAGGTTAAGTACGTTTCAGGTTAAGAACGGACCTCTGGAACGAATTAAGTACTTAACCCGAGGTACCACTGTATTTGGTTCAGTATGCAGCTGTGTTGACTGGGGTGGATGAGAGTTGTAGTATAAAACATCTGGAGAGTACAGGATTGGGGAATGCTGCTTTACACATACAGATGTTCTGTGAATAGGCCTTTATAATAAGTAAGTTTTCAAGAGTGTCTTGTGACCGGCATTATTTTGAGCATTTGAGAGATGACTGATTACGCGATTGTAGCAATAATATTTGTTTAGATGTTAGATCTCAAATGGCAGTGGGGTTGGGGGGGGGGGAGAACACCCTTCTGCAGCAATGTTTCTGCTTTTGCTATGGCGGTGCTGTTAGAAGAGCAGCAGTAAATGAAATTTTCACTCTATTACTGTGCAGCAGCGGTGGCGAATCCCACATAGTCTGGAAAGCATTTTGTTTTCTTTTTAACATGATACAAGGTATCAGGTGGTCGTGATTGACATTTCTTGGATAGAGCTTTATACAGTATTTCATGCAAATCATGTTTGAATGAGACTGCTGAATCAAATTACATTTCTCTCCTATTATAGCCCCTACAGATGTGCAACTGAGCTTCCTCAGCATCTACTGGCAAGCTTTCCTTATGAGGACTTGCCATTTTCACAACTCGTCTGCGCAGCCCTATAATTGCAACACTTACAATAGTGACAGAGTGATGAGTGTTTTCTCTTATCAAATCTATAAGTAGTAGCAAGCAGATGTAGTGCAAGATTTCCAACCCCGTCCCCCCCACTCTATACGCTGTCAAACAGTGTCAGGCTGGCAGAGGGAAAATGCAATTTAAAATGCAGGTGACATAATAACAAACACCCTCCATTTGCTAGTGGGCTTCTGATTAATCACTATTACCATACATTATCATACCATCAAATTTAATCATATCAGTGAATTCCCATCTGCAGGAGGAGCAGCAGAAGCTAAATATGATGGTAACAGCTATTAAACAAGAGCTGCAAAGAAGACTTCTAAAATGAAGCAACCCTTTCCCTTGTTGTGTTTTTTCCACAGTTTATTGATCTTACAAACGGTAAAATGAAGCTGAATTAACAGTTGTCCACTCTTTCACATGACAGATGCAACCATTACACACACACAAAAACAAATCCCAGAACATCAAAATTCACAAAAGCACTATGCTAAGGAAGTGTTGAAATAAATGTGACCTCACTTTTGCCCTTCAATCTACAGTGTGGCTAAAATAGTCAGGAGCTGGGGGTGGATTATAAACCTCCCCAGGAATATAATAGGGGTCCCTGATGACCAAGATCCCTTAATACACCATGCATTTTTTTGCGGGGGGGGGGGAATCTTTGCTTTCAGTATGCAGGAATGTTTGCTAATGATCTGAGGAAAAATGTAGATCAGTATGGAATAGGATGTTGTGAACAGGCATGTTTAGCTTGTGGATTTGTGTGTGTGTTTTAAATAGAATTTAAGCAGGAACAGGAACCCTAAACTGCTACAGGTAATGATTCATGTACAAATTTCTTGTACAGTGAAACAGGAAGCATTACCACCACCACCACCACCACCACCACCACTACTACTGCTACTACCACTATTATTACTATAAGATGCCTTTAAAAAAGAATACAAATTTATGTAGGATACCTTTTAGTGGATATTTGCCCTGAGAGCCTCCATATTTGGAAATAGTATACCTTATGAGTAAGAAGTGCTGGCAACAAAAGAAGAGACACATCATTGTGCTTGGTGAATCCTGGAGAGAAGTATATTTTCTGTTCTCTTGTTCCCTTCCACCATCCAACAAACCCCTGGTTTTAAATTCTATTGAGGTCTAATATACAATCTTTCCATTTCCCCCGATGCATAGTTCCAGCAAAAATGTGTGCTGGTATTAATATTTTATTTCTTCCTGTCACACAAGCCCAGAATGGCTAACAGTATTCCTGAACCGCAACACCAAAAAGTGCCCAACTTCAGAAACATTTCTAAAAAATTGATAGCTGAGCTGTTAATTCTTCATTTTTTATTGCATTGTGATAATTTTAAAAGTTATAGCCAGTTCCAGTTTTTTAACCTCCTTACACTCACCTCCTCCAAGTTAAAACCACAACTCTAAAATAAAATACAATGTACAGTACCGTATAACAGTAATACGGTAGCCCTACAGTAGGGCTTCTCGTACTATACTCCAAAGGCTTGCAAAAACAAGTCTTAAGCTGTCACAGAAGTAAAATAATATGGGGACAACTGGCCATTGGGGGAGGCCTAGCTTCATGTAGTGTCCCCCTGGGCCATACTCATGAAGGGTACCATAAGCAGGGCCACCTGAGCAGATCTCAAGATCCAAGCTGACTAGTACTAGAGAAGGCACTTCTTAAGATCCTAAGCTTTGTGTATTAGTACCGGTACCAACACTGCACTGTGCTCAGGATTAGTGTAATGTGATCCCATCTTACTGCTCCAGGTAACAAATGGGCAGCAGCATTCTTCATCAGCTGCAGCTTCTGAACAGGAAAACCTCACATAGAGCCCATTGCAATGCTCTAGCTGGGAACTGCTACTAACATGAGTTTGGCCAAACTGCGAGATGCAGTGAAGGATTGGCGTGCTGTGGTCCATGGGGTCACGAAGAGTCGGACACGACTGAACAACAACAACAAGCTGGGAACTATTGTACCTAGATTATCCTGGTTAAAGAATGAGCTGGCTAACCAGCCAGAGCTGGGCATTGCCACTCCTTGCCACTGAGGCAACCCTGTGTCTCCAGTAACAACTTAGGATCTAGGAATACCCACAGACTACACACATGTCACTTTATGGGGAGAGCTACCCCATCCAAAACTGGCTGCTATTTAATTCTAAGACCCCAAAGCCATCTTACCCACAGTCTTGTCAGGATTCAGCCTCAGTTTATTGGGCTTTATCCAGCGCATCACTGCCTCCAGATTCCAGCACTTGTACAACCTCCCCTGATTCAGTTTGTGTGGAGAGACAGAGCTCAAATTCATCTAAATATTAGTGACTCCATGCTCTAAATCTTCAGATGGCATCTCTGAAGGTGATTGGTTTTAGTCATTTCCCCTCCAGAAATGGGAATGCTTGTCATCCCAAAAAGCAATCTAGAATTTCACCTACTTTAAAATACTTCTTCCTCCACATACAGTAAGTCACCCTTGGGTATAAGAACCAGAGACTGGACCCTGCTTCCTTTTTGTTGTCAACATGCATCTAATTGGTGCAGAACTCAGTCAAATGAAAAAAAAAAAAAAGCTTATGGTGAAGACCAAAGCCACCATGCATTTGGGCATGGCGGTTTGCTGAGAACATGGTGGCTGTGGAGCCAATCTTACATTGAAGGGATCTGCATGTAACATTTCTGCATGCATCTTACCCCGTGGTGATTGAATTGAACTAAGGTCATTTACCCAAGAAAAGCCAAAGTCCAGTGTATGCTAAAGTAAGAGGATTAACATTTTGTGACAGATGGCTATAGTTTTAATCATGTCATAGGTTATAGTCACTGATTCTTTGCATTTATACAATTTTTAATAAGAATTAACAGAGTATCCCTACTTTGGTGTCAGTGGCATTCTTCTAGCCTCTTTGCATGTTAAGTGAGATTAATAAATGAAAACATGTTGTAGAGACAGGGTGTAATTTATTGAAAGATTCACGAAGTTTCAATGACATTGTTAAGGTATTTAATTAGTCTCTTTGAAAAAAAGTCTAGAGTGACCCTTTTAGGAAAGCTGATAAGTCATATAATAGCTGTTAGATCCTCTTTATGCCTTGCTTTATAAGATTAACTTTGTGCTAAGCAATTTATGCTAAGTTTTCTCTTTTATTGGTAGCCAAAGTTATCTGTGGTTCATGAATAGATTATAACAGATAACATCATGTAATTAACAAGAGATGCCGAAAAGTAAAAGTACAATTTCTGTAAGAATTGTATGAGAGAGAATGTTAATTTCTTAACTAGGGGGGATATTTGAGAGGATAAAAAGGAAAGCAAAATAGTGTAATTCTTTGACAGGATTAGGGTAACCTTATCTCATGTTCTTTCAGAAAGTAGGATTGCCTGCGTATGTGGAAGTCATGCTCAATGAGCCATTCAGATCTCTATAACAAACTAGACAAAAGTTAGCTAGTGTTGAGGTTTTGCAAAAGTAATCAATAACATTCTGGTTAAGCCTTTGATATGATGCATAATGGAAGTACATATGCAAAGAAGAATGGCTGAACAATGCTTGATGAATCGTTTTTATAGGCATTGGTTAGCCATAACTTGCAACACCTAATTAGTGATAGGCAAAGGCTGGCATTATTAAATGTCACGCAAGGCTGCAGATTCTAGTCAGTTCTTAAGCAACAATAAACTCTTTGATTGACTGAAATGTTGTCCCTGATCAGTTGGGCAATACACACGGATTATTAAGAATGCATGTTTGTACAAAAACCTTAGGTAGCACACATCTTCTTTGTGCCTCTTCTAGGATGATGCTTGCTCTGATCACTACATGTATCAACTAAAATATGTGCTTTCCTCCTGCAGGAAATTATTGATTCATTCATAAACAGATTTAATCAATTTAAAAAGCCTCAACCAACCAACTAATAAGGTGACAGCCCTAATTTCACAACTTCAAGGTTTGAAAGCTGTTATCTACAAACAGTTTGTGGCTATGAGATTGAGCTCTAGGTCTGATTTGTCTGGCTGACTTTGCCTCTGCCATAAACTCACTACATAGCCTTAGGCAATCTACCATGTCTTGTTGTAGCCGATCCACTTACAGTATGGGGACAAACTAATCTACTTTGCAGGGTTGGTTTAAGGATGATTGAGACTCTATATGCTTTTACTTTCATTACATTTATATCCTGGCTATTTTCCATTATGGAACCCAAGGCAGTAAAGTGAGGCCTTTTAAATACTAATGTGTGGTAATCTATAAATGCTTTTACTATAAAATGTCAGATGCTTTGAAATGAGCCACTGCTTAAATGAGCATAAGGTGCTTGCAGCCTTCAAAGTTTTCTACGTGAATATCCTGTAGCAAACACTGTTGAATGTAATGTTTTGAACTCTCAGTCCAGAAAGCCAGACCTATGGGATTGTGCAGCTGGACTGTGCTTTTGATGGGAGTGGGGTGGGGTAGCAGCAGTGCCGGGAGTACCTGGCTTTCTCCCTGGTTAAGATCACAACTATATGTATTCTGCAAAGCCATGACCCTCTTCAGTTTACTTGGTGGGTTTGAAAAAAACAAACAGCAACAAATGCCCAAAATGCATTATCCCAAAGCACATTCTTGCAGTGTTACGATTTAGGCCATATAAAAAATCAAGATCAATTTTATCCGCTTACAAATGAATGTTACTTTTAGCATCTTGTGGCTCTTTGAAACTGCCTATATGAGGCCACGAAAAGGAGTAACTACTGTGCATATCAGAATTTATTATGTTTCCCGTATGCTTGTTTTCTTTTGATTTGTGGTACATATGTTGCTGAGCACAAAAAATAGCATTCTGACTTCTAAATTTAACAGGAGTGTAAAATGTTAGCAGTTAAATATCTATCAAAGAACCTTGGTTCAGATTCTGAAAGAAGTAGGCTATTTTGATATTATATTTGTCGGTGTCCTTAACTGTGACTGTAGAATTGTGCATGGTATATCCATGGACCCAATGCTACTTAAATGTTTCACAGTCCACAGAATTGTACTGTACTTGTATTTTCCCCCTATCAATGCAACACATCTGTAGGTAATGTCTGCTGCAGAGTTCCTAGTGGTGTATACTGTGCTTCAGGTTTTCAGAAAGAGATAGGAGAAGATTTAATGGTACAAGTAAATAAATGATTAGCGCATGAGAGGTTGTGTGTACGTGTGTAGGTAGTAGAAGCCTGTTTTTCTGTAACTCAGGTCTGTGTTTAGTTGATTAAAAAATGTAGCTCCCCCCAAAAAAAACATAAAATGAAAAATTGTAGTTGGGCTAACAGGACTAATTTATGGACAATTGTATACATACATTTATAAAGGGAAGCTAAGCACGGGAGCAGAAGTGTAGATTTCAGAGCAGGGGATGCCACCACCTTCGAGCTCTGTAATGGGAGCTGTCACCATCCTGTGTGCTGGAGCAGCATCCAGTTTAGAACGTGGCTCCTTGAAACCAGAGTAAAAGCTGACACACAAATTAAGTACTATAATTTTAATAGTCCAGTTCTTACTCATATGCAGAACAATTTTCCCCGCTAACTTTGTGTGTGTTGAAGTGGGATTTAATTGTACTGTATTCCTTGCAGCCCTTAAATTTATCCATGAATCTTTGCTGTTGTTTTTAAGCCTGTACGGTAATACCGGTAGTAAGGAAACATACTGATTGTGGGTAATACTGATTTTTAGAAGCTTACCTAAAAACACTGCTGAGTTGAGAATACTCTTGACTGTTTAATGTGCTGTAAGAAGAGATGTGACAACATAATATTACTTCCCACTAATTTAGTTAATGGGTGTTTGTGTCATAAATGGTCCTTGTCTTTTTAGTAGATGATATGGCATGTTCGTTCATAGAATCAAAAGGGGGAAAATCAATTACTGAGCTTAAATTTTAAATGGCTGCTTCCTTTGCTGATTGTGAAATAGCTGAATATCAGTCTGAAGCATTTATTTGAAACCAAGGGTGGCAAATCTATGTTAATTTTTCTGTATCCTGTCTGTAACGAATGCTTCAGATGCTTAAGTATTTAGGGTTATGTGCTTTGTGAAATGTTGATTCCCTGTTATTCTGGAAATATGATTTCTTTACTTCAGAAATGGAGGGGGGGATAGAATCAATTTATGACATCCAGAAAATTAAAGTAGCTTCATTTTGGTTGCTTAGGTTGTACTAAATAGATAGCAAAGAATAGCATGGTTTAAAGAGATAAATGTCAGGAGCATTTTCTAAAGTAGACATTCAGACTTTTGGATTAATGGGATAGAAGGTCAATAATTGCATGGATTTCACTAAGCTTGAAAAGAGATGGCATTCCTGTGGTGCTGCTGTGATTATTAAAACATTTTGAATTCATTGTAAAGATATTGTGCTTAGGTTCCATGTTCACTGCCACAGTGAAAGATATGACTCAGTAGGGTTGCCAATTTATACAGATTACAGAAAGGTATTTTAATCTTTTCCTATAAAATAAATAAATATTCTCAGTAGTTAGGCTATGTAAGAAGTTTTTATAGGGTTTCCTGTAATATTTTGTACTTACTCTATTTTAGAGATGTTGTACATTGCTTTGGGCTCCCAGTTGAGAGGAAGGATGATAAAGGAATAAAATTAATCTAATAAATGAGCTATAGAAGAAATGCTTCAGGATTATTTTAACCTCCATTTTTGTTCCGTGTGTCCCCTTGTATTATTCAGGGTCCTCCAGATTTTCAGCAGAATCCTCCTGGACCTGTTCCTACCAACTTCAATCAAGCCCCAAGACTCTCCCTCCAGGATCAATGGAGAGGACCACCACCGCCTCTGCCACCACCGCCTCCACAGGATAGAGAGCCTTTCTTCATGGGAGGTAATGTCCTGTCTAGCATCAGAAGCGGCAGCTTGTAGTCTTAACTACAGGCATCCCCCCACTTACATGGGGGTTACATTCTGGGCCCCCGTGTGTAAAAGTGAAATTGGATGAAATTTGGAGCACCCTCTAAGCACCCTTTAAACACCCTCTCTGCTGCTCTCTTCAATCCATATCAAAAATACTGTATTCCAAAAATATCCACAACTAGAATTGAAGCTCTGGCGCTGGCAGGAGGCTGGAAGACACACAGGAAAGGGGCTGCTACTGCTGCGCTGCCCCACACATCAGCTGTTAGGTGGGGAGGCTGAGCAGCATAAACAAATTCCCACTGCTTATCCGATCTCTTTGGGGCGTCCTCTGTCCTCACTAATGCCCTCCTCATGCTCCAGGAAGAGTGTCCTCAGAAACCATGAGGACTCTCCAGGTTCCTCCTGCCATTTCTGGATTTGAATTGAATTATTTAATAATTTCCCATTGTCACACTTATACACGGTTACTTTCCCATCTGTCACTTCTAGGCCATTGTTGAAGCTGGCAAATCCTCCTATATCTGGAGCTTGGGATTTAGCAATTAGGTACCACAATATCACTTATCCGATTCTCTCCTGTAAATTCCTAACATAGTCATGTTTACTGGCTTATACATTATTGTAACATATATGTAAGAAGAAAACTTCTAATATGTCAACTGAAAAAATGGTGAAAACTTTCACAGACGTAACTTGGATTTCTCTTCCATTGTAACTCATTGGACAACCCTTAATTGTGTTAGTTGTTGCTGATGGCTGCTTTCAGTTAAACAACAGAACTTCTAACCGAAACCGTCTTTCCCCTATTGATTTTCCATGAAGACATAAATAGTTCTGCTTGCAGGACTTACCTGGATTCTGTGGATTGTTTGGGGTGAGAGCGTTCCTCCTGTTTTGGAGAAGGGTTTTGAACTACAGGGACCTAATGGTCCTCTCTAACCCAGGTATCCCCTCCAGGTATCTAAGGCTCTTAGAGAGTGATAAAAGAAGCAAAAGTATGTATCTCTCCCTGCCCCATTTGTAACAACTGTGCAGTCTAGACTGTTTTGTGAGGAAAGGATCTTAGTTTAGTGGCAAGTCACATGCTTTGAATGTGGAAGGTGGCACAGTCCCAACGAAAAGGAGCAGATAATGCTTAAGGAACCTTTTCATGTAATCCTGAGGAGCCATTGCCAGTCCGTGCAGACAATATTGGGTTAGATGGACCCAATAATCTAACCTGGCTTTCCCCAACCTGGTGCCTTCCATATATTTTGGGTTCAAGTTCCCACCATTCTGCTGTATCATCCTGTGCTGGCTGGGGCTGATAGGAGTTGTACTGCAAAACATCTGGAGGGCGCTAGGTTGGGGAAGACTGGTTTAAACTAATATTGCAGCTTCCTATGTGAGCTGAGCGTTATCTAAAGCAGGAGTGTGAGGACTAGGACGGCTGTTCAGTTTGCTCCATGGATAGATTGGTTTTATGACCTATGTTTTGTTTCTGACAGAGCCAAGATTTCCCAGCCATCACTTGTTTGAGCAGCGGAGCCCTCCTCCTCCACTACCGCCCCCACTCCTCAACAGCGGCCACCCCATTCCCAACCAAAACCCGCACCCATTCAGTCAGCCTGGACCAGGTTTTAACCAGCAGGGGCAGCAGCACATGTTTCCCAGAGAGAGGATGGTGAGGCCAAACATTCAGCCGCAGGGCCCAGTGGGAGTCCTTCACTTCAACCAGCCTGGAGCAGCAAATGCACGACCTTTCCTCCCTCCCAGGCAGTCGTTCATGCAGGTGCCAGGGCAGCCGTTTTTGACAACTCTCACACAGCCCAACATGCAGGTATGAAATCAAAGCAAGAGTTCCTAGGAATCTGCATTTAGAAATATTGTGACAGCTTTAACCTCAGTTCCCAAAAGTGCAATGCCTCCAAAGCTGCCCAAAAGTTGTTACTCTAGCACTCTTTTCACACCACTTTGATCAGCAGGGCAGAACCTAGACCTGCCATCCCCTAAGTGCTGCAAAAAGTATGGTAACTGTATTGATGAGTGCTTGGAAATTAATGTCCAGTTTTTTGCAGTATCCTTTTGCCCTCTTTTAGAGACTTTAAAAGCATGTAACAAACACATTTAGTTGACCCCCTCCTCCCTCTTGATCTTTTTAGCTGTGGGCCTAAGAATAAAGTGAGTTTGTGCAGGTGCTTACTTTTTTCGTCTTAGCTAGTCCTTAAGAGCCTCAAACCTTTCGTTGCTTATGCAGGAAAGTGTGGAAACCTTTGAGAAGTTCTCCTGTGCACAGAGTTGAATGTTTAATGTTTGAATTGATGGTACAAAATATAGATGAAATTTAAATGTGCCTTTTTATTGCTGTGCCAAGCATGAAAACATATTTATCCCCCTGTGCCCAGTGCTAATTGAATTACAAGGTTTAGTGGCAACTTTGTATTGGCATAGTGCTTCAAAGTGAAGATATTAAACTGCTTTGATTTTTGCAAGGCTGTTCACAGCTAATGAGATTAGAAAAGTTTGTAATGCAACATTTTGTTCAATATTCTATGGTTTCCTAAATTGATTTATTCCAGAAGAAATATGAAAATAATCTATTGTTTAAAAACAAGTTCCTGTACAGTGAATAGATTAAGCATGCGTCTAGAAAACAGCCATATTAGCTCACCACAAAGGTTAGAGCACCCTCTGCTGGTACAATTGTTTTTCATTTGAGGATACTAATAAATACACAGTGGCTGGTATAGTGCATTCCTTTCATTTATTAAGCTTTCTTTAAAGTTAACCATTGTGCTTTAGTAATTGTAGAAAATGTTTAGACTCCAGTTAGACTTCTTCATTGTTTTTTTTAAAAAGGAACAGCTGAAACATAATGCTTATGTGCAGTACAGCACTTTAACTTAGCCTAACTTAATTTTAGACTCGAATTGGGTGGTGGTGCACTTATTAATAAAGGTCTTTTCTTTGCTGGTTATAGTAATTGTGATATACAGAGTGCTGGTTATGTCCTATTAGCTACTTAGAGCTTGAATGTTTAGGAGCAGGCCTTTTTTTGAGTTTGCAGCTCATGTGTGCTTTCCTTTAAAATGTGCAGGGTCCCTTGCACCCTCCTTTGCAGCCACAGCATCAGCAGCACCCACAGCCGCCGCAACAACACCATCCACAGCAGCATCAACAGTCGCATCAGCAGCATCCGCAGTCACATCAGCAGCATGCGCAAACAGCCCAGCAGCACCACCAGCAGCATCATCATCAACCACACCAGCAGCATCAACAACACCAGCAGCAGCACCATCTCCTTGCAGTGCCCCCACAGCCTCTAATTTCTGTTGCCCCATCCCAGTTTAGACCTCACATGCAGGCACAGCAGCAGCAGTCAAACAGCAATCGGATGCAGTGTCAGCAACGACAAGGTCTGGTAAAGGCCAGGCATGTAAGTTACATATAAATACAGTGCAGACAACTCCCGTTTGGCGCATGTTCAAAGAACACACGGCTGTGCACATGCAGGGTGTTTTCGGATCCAGAAGGGGGCGGGGCGGGCTTATGTGCACTCCACTGACGTGTGCGATAACCTGGAATGCAAACCCCAGTTGTTGCCTGTAATAAAAAATAACAAGAACCCTAGTAGTTTTCTTAAAAAATGAGAAGGTCTGGGATGTGTGTGCATGTGTGTGTTTTGAGGGCGAATACAAACTCCTTGGGAGAGCTACCTGCAGGTCTGTGGATTAAATACCCCTGCTGCATGGTGTGACACTATTAGTGTTGTTGCTTATCGCTTGCACAGCCTCTATGACACTCCCCCTGTGCTAAATTCGGCTGCCTTGGCATTATTATTAGTAGTAGTAGTATTCAATTTATATACCGCCCTATACCCGGAGGTATAGAACAAAATCAGAATATAAAACCACAAAATATATAATCAAAATAAAAACAACAACCCATTCACCCCACCCCACCCCTTGTTTAGTACTAGGATCAAAAAAGAACACTCCTATTTGGACAGTGTCTTGAGATTGTTATCTTGAGCTTGAGAGGCCGAGTAATCTTACTGCTATTGGGCTGTGCAAAGCAGCACGGAGGAAAAGAGATTTCCATGGACAGCTTTCATAAGGCCATGTTAAGGGTTCTTTCTTTCTCCCCTTCCAAGGGAGGGCAATTTGAACATTCCAGTAGTGAGCAGGCAAATGATTCATTGCAGTCCTACCTGTGTTACTGAGTGATACTTCTTTAGTACTAGCAGTGATAGATAGAAAGCAGAAATAGCCCTACTGTCAATGCTTCAATGAAGTTGAGACACATGGGGGCAAAGTGAGAAAGGAAAGGGACAAGGATTGGCTTCCAAACTGCAGTGATGATGTTGAGCAGGTTAACTGGCAGTAGAGAGTGCAGCAAAGAAGTGATGACAGTTCAGGAGAGGCTTTGCCATGTAGTTTGCCTGCAAGGTTTTGAAAGAAAAGAAGGCAAGGATGTGTAGGACTGGCTCTGTGTGTGTGTGTGTGTGTGTGTGTGTGTGTGTGTGTGTGTGTGTGCTTAGAAACATTATTTAAGGAAGGCTGTGTCTGGAGGTGAAGTTGGCCACATTTGTTCACTTCTAGTCACAAATCCTGCAGTTTTGTCAATCCATGGTTGACTTTTTCCTTTGCTGTGCTAAAGAATTTTCAAACCACTTAGCACTGCTTTGTCCCTCTGTTTGTGTTCACCTGTGTTTCTTGAGACCCTCAGCAAGGTTGATACCTTCACTGCCACATAAAATGCAGTGCTGGGGGAAAAGATAATTTCACAGGACACCTGACTAGTTGTTAGTTCTGTTGCTTTGTCTGCTCTTCCTTTGGAAGATTCCATTCCTCAAAGCTTATCCAAGGCTGTTAGTACCATTAGCATGGCAAAGGGTACTAACCTGCATTTACTATTGAAATGACTGTACAAAGAAAGGTGATCCAGAATCTCCATATATTATCAGTTAAGCTACAGCAAAATCTGCATGCTTAAGAACTCAGTGCTATCAGGGTTATTTTAATGTTGATTTTTTTTTCCAGAACACACCAACACAAAACATTTTGAAGCGTCCAAATCAGCAACTCCAGTCACCTGCTCCAAGGAACAGTAACTTGCGGGAATTGCCAATAGCACCTTTGCATGCAATTGAGGCTGCTAACAACCGAAGAACCTCAGCACCTGCCGCTCAAGTAAAACCCATTACCAGTACCATGCCTACTGCAAGGCCTGTTGCTGGTGTGAAGAACCAACAGGGAAGGACTGAGACAAAGCCTAGAGCAGTTATTCCAGTGGCACAGCCTAAAGTGGAGATCAAATCTGAGCCACAGGTAAGGCCTCTCCTCTGTCTATCTATGTAACATAGTTTTCTGCATCTATACTAGTTTCCAGGCAGGCACAGATGAGCAAAATGGAGAGGTAGACGAAACGCCTCTACCAGCACACACAATCCACTTATATGTTGGTGATTCCCTCATCTGCTGAAAACATACGGCACATCTGTTACTTACATCTGTTACAGCAAAAGTCTCTTATTGTAAGCCATGATCAGGAATTGGAGCTCACTGTCATCAGTCTTGAGAGTCAAGTGTGCACTTTACTGGAATGAGAAGACGGAGCCTAAAGGAGAAGTCCATTCGGAATGGGGTATATGGGAAGCTCTTCCCCTCAGCCACCCAGATGTGGTCCACAGGTCATGGGTCAACCACCCCCAATGTTATCCTGTCTGTTGGCAAGATGCAGTGATAATATTAAATAATGAAATTCTGTTTTTGCGGAAACAAGAATCTGCAGTCATTTGCCTATTTTTATTTAGCTCTTGAATTCCATTAACTTGAGTGATTTTGGAGAATCAAGTTACTATGAAAGTACTATTAAAAGTCCCTAGGTGGAATCTGCAATGAACTTGCTAGAAACTCAGTTGCATGTAACTCTAAGCCAAACCATAGCTTAGCACAGAGCAATTGTGCAGGCTCCCTGAGAGGAGATTGTGACTACTTTGCTCATCTGCTTGTTCTGCTGTGCTGGACCTGACTAAGTCATTCTTTGGCTTAGCAGGTTATATGAACCTAGGCTCATGGTTTAGCTGTCCCAAACCAAGCACTAGCTGTAACCCACATGACAAATCTTGGTTACAATTCATAGTTTGTATGGAGAGAGCTAAACCATGAACCCGGGTTCATTAGACATGCCAAGCTCAATGCAGTAACAGTAAGAGGAGCAGAGTGGCCACAATCTCTTGAGAGCCTGCACATTCAACTCTTCATGCTAAACCATGGTTTGACTTAGCATAATGCACAAACTGAGTTTTTTTGGCTTTAAATGAGACATGGTGTCTTATCCTCAGTCACTCCTGTAGTATAGACATAATACTGAGCCTACCTTGCGGGATTGTTGTAAAAATTACTGAGACAATGCTTTGAATATTCTAAAGAACTATATAGCTGCTAATTCCTGTTATTATCCCTTACAGATAGGCTTGAATGATGAATATCAATGGTTTGTCACTGTAAATGCTAACTACTGAATGTTGATGTTTTTTCTGATCACTTGTTACAGAATATAGAGTAACTGTACTCACTGAAATAGATCACTTTAGGTTGAATTGGCCCGTAAAACTTAGACTAAAGTACTTTGCCCTGCGAGATGGGAAGCTTGCTAATTGCATTTTGGATGGATGGTATTTTCAATGTTCTCAGATTTTTGTTTCAGATGGTCAAAGTCACTGTGGTCCAGTGGGCAGAGAGTTAGATCTGGTACCCTTGGGTTCAATGCCAACTCTGCCTTGGAGTCATGTAGCATCTTAATCTTGATTTAGAAATATGGTAAATGGGAATGGGGACCTATTTGCTCAGATTGTTAGGGGAACTCAGATATTAAGACGAGCCTAGCAAATTCAAAATAGTATGCAATTGTAACTGGCTCCAGTTTCTCCTGCATACACTTTCGGCTGATGACTTTTTAAACATCTTACCTGCCAATTAAACATGAACATTGCATAAGAGAATCTTTGTGAAAGTAATATGTGAGTGAAACTAGTTCAAGTAATGTTACATTGATTCCATGGTGCAGGATCTTCCACTTTTTCACTGCTTCCAAGTGCTGGTGATCTAAGCTGCTGTGTGCCGAATGAGGTTTCTTCAAGATGTATACTAAATAAAGCATATCTGGTTGGTGCTTTAGGGGGTTAAACTATTGTAGTGTTTAATAAGGAACAGTTCTTAGCCTATTATATTATCCTTTAACGTTTGTCCTGTTGAAACTTGCAAACTCAGGAGCAACACTTGGAAGCAGCTTTTCTTTTGATGATCTTGATTTCCCTGTAGCTTCCTATAAGAATGTGTTTTCTGCCAGAATTTTAGGCCCCTTAGAAAGGTTATTTGATGCACAAAGGGTATAATACTTTCAGAAAAGCTTAAGGCTAGAATATTAAAGGCATTCCTGATATACCATTAATATTCCAACACTGCATTTGGCAACATTTTAATTCTGAAGAGAGTGCATGAGTTCAAGGTCAGAGAGATTGACTTGTGCTGTTCATTATAACCAATTATTGTGTGACAAATGAGTTTCAGATCAGGCTGAAAATTCTGTAAGAAAAATCAATAGTTCTAATCAGGGCCTTTCAGGTCATTTACCACCCTACCTTTTGTTAGTTTGTCAGAAAAGAGCAAGATAAAACCCATGTGACAGTGGGCTGCCTCTGTATTGTTACAGCTTCCATTTGAAACAATATTTTGAGATATTGAATTATATTAATAGTTTAATTGGTTTCAGCAACTTCTAAATGAGTTCCGATTTAGAAGGCTTCAGTTTCAGCATTCTGATTTTTTTCCCATTAAGTAAAGTCCAAACTAGAGTCATGTATTTTTTTACTCTTCATTGGTTGCCTAGTAATAAACTTGCATTGGTAGCTATGTCATTTAAAAGCACAATATTTCAGTTGATTTAAAATGCTCCTGGGAATGTATGCCATCAATGCACTGTCTTTTTTAAAAGCAAAACCAAATTTGACAAAGCTGGATAGGAGTTACTATCCCTATAACTTGTTTTCTTTGATGTTCTGTAGTTTCCTGATGAAGATGAAGAAACCAGACTCTACCGTTTAAAGATAGAAGAACAGAAACGCCTAAGAGAAGAGATCTTGAAACAAAAGGAGCTCAGGCGGCAACTTCAGGCTGGAGCTAGAAAAAGAGAGTTGCTTGAAAGGCTTGCACATCAGCAGCAATCTTCAACACAACAACAGGAGGAAGAAACTTCACAATTGCCCACCAATGGAAATCCATTGCTTCCCCTTCCTGGTGCACAGCCTCGCCAAAATGTGAAATGCAGGCTGATGGTTAAAAAGCAAGACCCAGTAGCTCCAACCCCCCCTGCTTTTCAGCCTAAGCCCCCAAATATTCTGCAGGCTGGAGATAATGCACAATTTCAAGGACAGCAAATAAAAACAGTAAAGCAGCTAAGACAGACTAGGACAGTGCCCGAAAATGAGCTCCAGCTGCCATATAAAGGGTTGCAAACAAAGCCTCCTGCAGCCCACTTGAACCCATCCCAGATTGCTCGTGTGGCATCAGTACAAGGCCAGCCTCAGGAACTGAAGCCTGGGGTGAAAAGAACTGTCATGCAGCGGGCAAACAGTGGTAGTGGAGATGGGCCCCATGTCGGCACCAAAGTCAGGGTGATTAAATTGTCAGGAGGGGTAAGTTACCAGGCTTGTCTGTCTTTTGTTTTCTTGTGTTTTTTTGTGGTCCCTGTCTGTCCTGTTGGTGTTATTTGCAAAGGCCCACAGAAAATGGAGATTGATAAGCACAGGCTTGGGGGACGGCAACCCACCTTTCAAACATTCCTGTTAATTTTGAACCGTCACAGCTGTGTATAGCTATTTTAAATCATTTTCCCCAATATCCTACATGTACGTTGCCCCATATTGTAATCTTGAATGGTCTTGCTGAACTGATCGCCAAATGATCAAGTGATCAGGGTAAGCACAAGTAGCATAAAGGAGGCAGACCACATGCTGGTGACTTAATAGAATGTTCTCATTTGATTTTGATCCAAATCAAAAACGTTTGGTAACTAACCACAGCCAAAAAAGGGCAGTGGATGATTAACCGAACACTAACCATTTGTGGTTATGGCCAAAAGATCTTCCCTCCTTTGTTCCTTTAACAGAAGCCTATTATGGGCTGTTGCTCTCTACTTAGTTGTGCTTAGGTCACTACCTGATTACTAGGTAACAGGATGCCAGACCTTAGGAAAAGTGACAATAAATTGAGGAATAATTTCCGTTTGGGAAAGTAGCAAATATGTAACGTCCCCCTTTAGGCCAGGAAATAGTGAGTTATAAACTGCGGTTTAATCAGCATTTTTCAGGAATAAAGCGTAAGAGCTGTGTATATCTCTCCTAGAAAGAAAATAAGAAACTTTGTTGAAGGACTTTGAAATGTGAGAAATGAGGAAATGGATTTAAGTTGAAGGGAAGTTATGTGTATGTTTAACCATATTCTCTCCCCTCACCCTCCCTCCCTGTCTCCTAATGACAAGAATAACAAAGTTTGTGTGCATTGTTTTTCAAGTAGCAGAGAACTAGTTCACAATAAAATTACATTCAGGCTTCTGCCCTGACTCAGATTTTGCTGGTATTGCAATACACAGGACAGTAGCTAGGAAAGCTTTCACTTTGGAGTTCTCCACCCCTCCCCAAGTAGGTTGTACTGTCCTCTGTTTTGTGTGTCAGCAAACAACCTCAGCACAGGGTGCATATAAATGGTACTCGGAGAGAAGTGGACAGAAAGGACTTGATAAAGACTAAGTAGAACTGAGCTAGGGGTTTATTTTGTTTATGTGTGTACCACACGCTGAACAGAAAAAATGAGACTGTTAGTGCAGTCCTTTTCATAGCAAACATGACTTCTAGTCCACTCTCAGGCAGGATATGCCAAACAGCCTGCTGGCCAAAACAAGTTATCCGCTCCTGTTGCAGAAATATTCTTAGGAATATATTTGAGGCATTATTAAGTACTGAGCCTTTAGTAAAGGTTCATCCAGTTTCATAGAGTTGGACAGCATTGTAAAAAACTTAAGGAGTGAGCTGAAATTATTTTAGTTTGTTTCACGCAGTGGTGTTTTTCTTCCAGAAAAATAATTAGCTGTATTTTCCACCTTTTTTAACCACTGTGGTTAAATTGTTAGGATTCAGACTGAAATAGTTCAGAGTGCAGAGAAGTTGTTTTAAGATGCTCCTTATTAAGTGCAGCTTAGTTGTAAGATCTGTTCAGCAGGGGAGTAAGAAGCCCAGAGAGGCTGTAGAATTTCCTTGGAGATTGTCCTGTAAAGGCTGGACAAGCATTTGAGGGATGGTTTATGTATGGAGGTTGAAATACAAAGAAGCTTTTGTGCACAGGAGAGGCATCTGCCTGAAAGCAGTGCTTTCTTCGAAATGTTTTGCTGCAACATCTCCCACTGCTAAAGAGGCAAGTTGCTTTTTAAATTGCAGATTGGCATGCCTCCTTGGCAGTGTGAGATGCTGTGGCAAGAACTTCAAAGAGAGCTCCAGCTGAGTGTGCATGGTCCTAGCCTTCACGTGCATAGAGCTGCTTTGGATTGAGGCCAATGTATCCTGCCTTAAAGTATCAGATGGAAATCTCTTCCAGCTCAGATTATAGTGATCCTTTGAGGAATCACTTTCGTTTATAAGATTTTGACAGGCTTATTTTCTTTATCAATAGTAATAGCTAGGCAATCTTAATTCCAACTGGTAAAAACTAAAGGATTGTTGAAATCATATATACCAGTGCAATAAGTCTCCATAACAAATTGTTGCAGTTATTCAGTGTAGCAGATATATACAATCTTTTTTCAACCACTTGCCTGATCGCCATAGGCAACTAGAAATTTCACATAGGTGCATGAGGTTGCAGAAAGGAAACGGAGTGTTCAGCCCCTCTTTTAGCAACCTTCTGCATTTATTTGCTGGACAGCAGGGGGTTATTCACCTTCTCTCCTTCCAGCGTGGGTAACAACCCAGTGTTTGGCCCTTCTGCTGACAACCCATTATAGGGTTGTAGGGTAGGAAGCACTCCGTTCCCCACTTGACATAGAAAGCAAGCAGGCTGCTGGCAGAGGCATGGAGTGCTTCATTCCTTCTCCAGCAGCCTGCTGGGTGCACAGGAAGTGAAGCTCCCTCTTACGCACCCATCATTGCAACTGAGAGAGCTGGTGGCAGAGTAGAGTCCTCCTTCTCTCTGCCTTCTGGGTTTTTATGGTATACCAGAGATGGCAAAGCCCACCACCTGCAGGCAGCTTTGAAGGGTGATCAGGGCCACCAACCTACCAATCACCCAACCTCATAGGACGGCAAATTTAATGCCAGTGGATCAGCACAGACATATCTCTTATCTTAGCGCTGTCCCACAGTTCTAAGATTGGAGATAGGCCTCTGCATCCCCTTTGAGGGTAAAAGTTAGAAGCAGATTCTTATCTTCAATCTTAATGTTAAGCACCGCAGTGCCACACTTATCTCTGATCTTAAATACTGTGGGACTACAACACTAAGATCAGAAATAAGAGATTGGGAAAGCCCAGGTGGGCGTGGTTTACCCAAAATGGCTTCCTGGGCCAAATTCAGAGGTGGGCCTAATTAGGCTCATGGGCTGGAGGTTTCCAACTGCTGTGATTAGTTACTCAGCAGGTGAAACACCTACATTTCTTGCATGGGCACACTGGAGGCTGGGGGTAGATCTAGAATGATTGATGCCTCTGCTGACAACCTGTTGGATCCACAGGAAGGAGTATCACCACTTAGTTGTCCAGCACAGAAACACAGCAGGTTGATGGTGGAGCCTTGGCATGCAGGACAGGCTTTGCTTCCTGTGTAACTAGCATAGAAACACCATAGACTATTGGGCAGAGTGGTCTGACCATTTACCATGACTTCACGGAGCACTCAGCATAGAAACCAAGTGAGTTGATGGAGTGGGAAGAGAGTGCTCATTTCTAGTTAGTACAGTGTTTTACTAGTCTGTTTTTTAGTCAGAAGAGAGGCTGGGAAAGGAAGACTGGAGTGCTTTGCTTATTGTCCACTAGCTACTCTTGTGAGTAAAAAGCAGGTGAGTAAAGGATGTTGCTGGGACTAATTTATCAGGCTAGGTATCTAGCTACACAGATATTTGGGTGATATATTTCCTCTTGTTGCAACACACAGACATATTTCACGCTGCAGAGTTCCTAAGGGACTTTGCTGTATCTTCCTCTAAACTTCTAAATAGGGGTGAGCCAATTTTCCAGTGCAGTGCAGAATGTATAGCTACATTCCTTTGTACAGAAAATTGATACCAAGCATGAAAACTCAGATCAAGATGCTTGATTAAATTTTCAGTAGTTTGTCAGCAAGTTACAACCATGTTACTTTGTTCCACATGCTGCACAGAGAAAAGGGGAGTTATTGGCAGCAAGGGAGACAGTCTGGACAATTTTGCTAGTCTAAGCTTACACAAAGATTAAGTATGTCAGAGCCCTCTGTAAGGTAGACATCCCAAATCCTGCTGAGTGTCTAGTTCTGAGTCCTGCCTAGAGCATGTTTTGGTAATTCCCCTTTGAGGCATCCATATATTCTTCCTTTGGGTCAAGGTTTTGAATGTAAGTGTTCCATCTAGGTCAGCTATATCATGTTCTGGCTGAACAGTAAATTGATCTTCTTTCTGAAAGTGTTGAGAACTACCAGCCTGTTGAAGACGTGTTTCCATTTTTGCTTTTGTTCAAACTCATTGACAAGAATATTGATGTTGGTGCTTTCAGCACAGCTGTGCCGTTGCATGTTTTTGCAAAGCCAACTGCAGCATTTGCTGGACATTGTGATATTTAATCCATTGTTTTCAGAAGTTTGAAGAAAAGTCATAATTATTCAGCTATCTTCTCCTTTAGAAGTGTATTATGAAAGCACTACCCTTCTCACGTTTGGTCATGAAACATTATTATTTATATCAGCTTCCCTATTTTTCACATAGAAAACCTATGTATAAGGTGGTAGATTGGCATGCAACATATAAACTGTCAGGTGGGACAATTGGGGTGCACAGATATTCATGGGAAATGACGATTCAGCTCACCAAAGCTTTCTATTGTGTAGCATGGGGGGAATCCCCGAGTTATGGGTTTAATTAAGGTGGGAACAGATCCCAATTTGGCCCATAAGGCTGTTTTCTCCAAACCACTTGCCCCAGTCGCACACTTGACATCATATGTGATGTCAGGTGAGGGATGGGTGGAGATGCTACTGATTGGCAGTTAGAGCAAGCCAGTTGGGTTGGCTGCACTACTGAGTTCCCACTGGGTAATTCTGGAGCCAGCTAGTCCTTGAATGGGCTTGCAAAGAGCCCTGCTCAGCACTTTGAATTGCCAATGATCAGCTGATCAGGGTACATCAAAGCACTCCATCACCTGTCATCATTGTGACATTGGGTGATTAACAGGTGGTGTTCCCACCCACCTGTCATATTTGGCCTGTGCAGGGTAGGGGAGATAAGGATCTGGCTTGCTGCGTAATTCCAGTTCCCTACCCCTGTTGTAGCAAATGAGAATGAGGCAAAACACAAGTGTGCGCAACCCCACCTGTGCTTGCTGTTCCCTGTAACCATATTCTCTATGTAGGAATTTTCTTATTTCTTATTTGGTTAGGGATACTTGTTTCCTGCAAGTCAAAAGTCAGTTTTCTGCCTTGAGGAAAGAGCTATTATGCAAATTGCACACATAGCAGAAATTCTGCTGATCACTTAGTCATTGATCTGCAGGATGCTTTTAACATTTCAAACAGAAATATTGAAATGGAGAACCACTTTCCTTACTGCATTTTGGGCCCAAATATGACTGTGCCATGGAAGTTGAGCACAAAAAATGCACTTACATTTACATTTTTACACTGTGTATTAGAAGTTTTTTTTAAGAGGGCTGCAATGTTTAATAAAATAGGTTCATCTGTTAACCTTCCAGACCATTAAAAAGGTGCCCCTGATTAATTAGGTGCCATTTTAGAAGAGAAAGCCCTTTTTCTCTCTTTCTCCTTCTAAACTGGTGCCTGCCATTTAGCTTCCCTCTTCTGTATTCTCTGTCCTTGTGGACATCAGATGGAGACTTGCAGATCCTTGGGCTGCCAGCACCTTTGTCTCTGGAGGGAGTTGGTGTGGCAAGGAAAAAGGGTGATTATTCTACCCCTACCTCCCACCCCACCAAGACACTGGGCATTTCTAGACAGGTTGTAAGGCTCCAGTTCTGCAGATTTGCTGTGGAGTGAGCTCCACTAAAATCAGTAAATCTTATTTCTGGATAGATTGTTCCAGAAAGCATCATGTTCTCTTCCTCAGAATTGTTGGTTCTGTGCATATGCAGATTTATACAAACTTGATGAAGACTTGTATGATCATTAACGAACTTCTTTGTTTTGCCTAGGTAATGAATACTCAAATCTATAAGCTGCCATATAAAATAATAAGAATTCTAAATTGTTGTAAGCCACCTTGAGTAGGTTTTTTTTTGGGGGGGGTATAGGATAGGACATAGCTGTTAGTATACATAAAACATATATAATATAGATACTGACTTAGCAGAGCACAAGTAAATTTAAAAGCATAATTAATCTTAGCAAATTCATGCTGTCATTCACAGTGGAATTTTTTTTTAATACATCGTGACATCAGTGACACAACACAGGCACTTTCACATTGACTTTTGACACACAAGATTTGCCAACACTTGCTAAGAATATGGTGGGATAACACTGGGTTAAGTTTATGCTAGGAAGTCAACCTCCCAACTCACTGTTGGTTGCTCAAAACAATGCTTCTGCTTTGCCTCTCCTTGGGTGCATATATCAATGTTGTAGTAAAAGCTCTCTCAGAAATATCTTTGTGTGTCTCATCCTCTTTGTCTGGAATACATTGAAGTTTCCAGAGTAACCATAAATTTAAAAGAATTTTAGAAATTGTGGCGTTAAATTTGCATTCATACTACTTGTTGATTTGATAAATAAGAAACTATGCTCTTCAGTTGATGTGACTCATTCTTCAGAGGAGTGTTCATATCATGTCATTTGCCTTTTGGGCTTGCAACAGGTTTTTAGTAGGAAGTCTTTGCCAAGGAGGAAGATTTTAGATAATGGCAGTTCAGAATTGGGCTACTATTTGGCTGAATGGCTGCTATGACTCTCTGCTTTTGCTGCTTTCTTTTCAGGCTTGTTGCATTGTTTGCTAAGGGCTGTTTTTGATCTTCAGTGCTAGCTGTATTATTTTGGAGCCTCTTTGGTAAGGTCTTCTCAGTAGGGACCCTCCCCCCTTAATCTAGCAGATGTAGAGTATGAAACTCAGGAAATCTCTCAGGACCTCTGAACTTCTTGGGTGCAACATGAGAGTGGCAGTATTTTTGGACTGGTGAGTCCTTTGCAAGTACCGGTATTCAGGGCTAGGGTAAATGTCCAGCCTCATCACTTGGGAGTTACCAATGTTTGGTCTGCGTCAGTTTTAATTGCATACTGTACCTGGTCTGCAGTGGATATTTTTTCAGAGCTGGGTTGTATTGTTGCATCCCCCCCCCCTTTTGTACTAAATGATTTTGCAGCTGAATGTTTAGGTGGGTATTAAAATAGGTGAAATAGACAATGCACACACGGCTTCCTTTAAACAAGAAACAACCTCACATCCCTGGGTTGTTCCCCAGCAATTTTCCTGCTTAACTCAGCCTGTTACAATGCCTGCCTATTTTTCTACCAACTACTCTGCCCCCCTTCTAAATAAATTTAGTTGTAACTGAAGCCTGATGGGCACATGCAATAGAATTAAGGTGAAAGAGGCCTAATTTAGTAGAATGTACAGAACCACTTCAGACTGCAAGTGTAGAATCATGAATGCGCCCGTACTTAAAACACTATGCAAGTAAAAAACTAGCACAACAACGTGGGCTTTGCTAGAAAGTTTCTCCCTGATGTACATTTATATTTATATTATTTACATTTACATTTACATATACATTTATATTTATATTATATTTATATTTATATATTTATATTTATATTTGGGTTTCAATAGGAGGGAACATTCAACAATAGATACCCCCCACCTGCAGTCTGAATTCTTGTCAACCACTTTTACCATCTCATTCTACTGCCTGTCTAGGTTGGGCCCAAGTCCCACTAAAACCCATGAAAGAAGTTAAATACTATTCATTTGAGCTGTATTTAACAGAGTTGTATTGAGTTGTATTTAACAGAGCCTAGTCTTGTCAAACCTTTGCCTCTGTCTCTCAGCCCTGCCTGCTTTCCAGACCCTCTTTGACTAAACACCCTTAGGCTCGGTATCCACTTGGCCCCCTTCCTTCTGCATCCATTGTGCAGTTCTTCTGTCCTTAGGCTCTGTATTTTTCTCTCTCAGCCATACTGGCCTTTCCTTTAAACTTAGAGTAGTTGTAATATGTACTGCTGGCATCTTCCTTTGGAGCAGCACTTGACAGAAAAGGGGTTCATACAATTTGCACACAAGTGACAGCACAACACAATTATATATTAGCAATTTTTATTATACCTTTCTTCCAAGGGACTCTGGGTGCCTGGTCTTGCTTTTCCCCGTAATCCTTGCAGCATCTTTGTGGAGAGAGAAAGTGACTGGCCTTAGGTGAGCTTCATGGCATACCGGTAGTAGGAATTTGAACTTGCATGTCTCTGGTCCTAGTCAAACACTCCAACCTCTACATCACACTAACTCTTTGATCACCTTGCCACTGAAATCCCCTTTGTGCATGCAGATGACCTTTATTCTCTGCCTGGCTTCTCCCCTGCATCCCCATAAATGCATCCTCATAAATCATGAAAATGATCTAGTACCCGCTTAACATTTTTTTCAGTGATACTAAAACACAACACATGCAAAAGGAAGCACTTGTGACAAGCTTGTGCTACAGAATTGAACCCCACATGGGCAAATGGGGGATCCTGTAGAAATAGGTCGCTGCAAGAGAGAAAGACTCTAACTGGCAGAAGCTTTGATGTTTGGGGGTGAGAGCTGATCCCAGGGAATTACTCTAGCCATTATGAAGTTACTTGCCCATTCCTTGAATTAGGTGGACTGACGCTATTAATAATTATTTATTCCTCTGCTTCTTAAACTTAAAGGATCATGTATGGAAGAGGAAGCTTCTGTCATCACAGTGCCTAGACGTGATGGCAGTTAAGGGGTTTGAGGGGCATATTTTTACATCTTGGGCTAGTGATGGCTGACTTATGGGCAGTTCTAGTATTTCCTTCACTATAAATAAATCCATTAGCCTGTGGAATAGCAAGCACTACGATTTGAGGTTATAGTACTAATTGTGACAGTATAAACTAGTATGGCGGAGTAGTGATGACGGTCTTATGAAGCAGGTTTGTGGTTATTGTCCCTATATTCCTTTTTGGTGATGGAATTTAATGTGTACATGTTGGATGATACCCATTGACTACTGTGGAATTACATAATGCTTAACATTAACTGCTGTTCAACCATCTTATGTTGTTGTTGGGTGATTTCTCCTTAGCCAAAGACTGACCTCCCTTGCTCAGAGTGATATGTCTAGTCCTCTGTCGTCTGAAAATGCTGAGTCTTATACTGGACCAAGAAACACACCTTAGTCTCTGTGGAGAACTGCACTAGTGGGTCTTTCGTATATGGAAACTCTGCTTTGTTTTATGTAATTGTTGCAACTGTTGGTAGTCATAGTGTCTCCAAAGGCTGAAACAGCACAACTGTTCATTCCACTCTACATGAGCTATCGGCATTTATATTAGGAGTGAAAAGAGTGGAAGAGGTGGGGAAATGGGGGGGGGGGAGAGAAATTTGCTTCAGTTGGGTAGCAAGCATTGCTTTCTAAAAATGAGAACTGTTCAAAAAAGTTCAATTATTGTATACTTTTGGTTTTTTTGCATCTGTATTGCTCATCTCATGCAATAAAAATGTTTAAATAATGTGTACTTTTATAGCCCTTTTATTGTGATCTCATAGATCATAACATCGGTTCTATTATATGGAAATCCACAACAATATTGGAGACAACTCAAATTTCTGTTAATGAGGGAAGGACTACGGCTTAGCTGTGATTTCATTCAGACTCTGTATTTTGCAGTTGTGCTCAGGACCTACCTTACTTCCATTAATTGAAACTGTGCTACTTAAGAACTTCAGGGTATTTTTCAGCTCCTACTACTGTAAGTCTAGATAACACAATCCTACCCAAGGCTGAAACAGCACAACTGTTTACTTCAGAGGGCTTCCATGGTCTTGCCCACTCATACCTCTCCACTCATACATTCCTGCCAGAACTTTGTTCCTCCAACTGTGGCATCCAAAGGTCTGTTCCCTCAAAATACTTTCCTTTTGTCCCTTGCTGCCCTGCATGCTTGGTATTACCTCCCAGAACACCTGCAGTTTCCTGCCCCCAAACCCCTCTTCAAAATCCACCTGCCCTGTGAATCATTTGGCACAGCCCCTTAATTCCCATGCCTTTCTGTAACTCCATCTGTAGCTAAAAGTGTTCATTGCTTCCTCCCCTCCCCGCCCCCACTCTGTTTCCTGAGTCAAATTTTAGAAGGTAGCCTCCTCAGGGCAGGGAACTGACCTTTTGCAGCCTGTAAAGCGTTATGGCACACTGATAGTACTACTGTATAGATCAGTTAATAGCAATTGCAAGGAGAACTAATTTTGTTCCATAAAATGGACCAGCTTCTTAGAGAAAGTACAGTGGTACCTTGGTTTACAGCCATAATCCGTTCTGGAGGTCCATTTGTAAACCAAAACAGGTTGTAACCCAAGGTGTGCTTTCGCCAGTGGGCCTCCCAAAAAAATTTGTCCATAATCCAAAAAAAGGTTGCATACCGGGACATGCACTTCCGGGTTTGACGTGTTTGTAATCCAAGATGTATGCAAACCAAGGTACCACTGTAGTAATGCTACACTTGAAACAAGTAGAGAGATGGCTTCTTTAAAGTACAGTGGCCCATTATTAGGATAGGCCATTGAAAAGGGTAATACTGAAACCATGCATCATCTCAATTCCCCCCCCCCCACCTCCCCAGGTATTTTCATCTCCACAAACTTTAATTATAACTTGAGTGTGTGTGTGTATGGAGTAAAATAAATATCAAGTGAGCGGGCACTTCAGTGTTGGGAAATGCATTGTGGGCTAGAGGGCTATAGATTACTGGCATCTTTTGTCTGGGCTGGATTAACCATCATGCTGCATAACCTACAGTAGGGTCTCTGCCAAATTGTCTTTCTTGCTATGAGTAGTTACCTCAGTAGCCAGGTGAGGAGAGCTCCTGCCTAGAAATTTCATGCAACTCCAAGGCATTGTTGGTAATTTTCCAGGGAGACCGGGGCAACTGGCAGGCCCCCAGCTGGCTCACTCACCACCGGCCAAACTCCCGGTCGAGTTCCGATCCCTGGAGCAGCAAAAATCTGGGACCTAGCCTCCAGGAAGCTAGGCACGCCTTTATAGTCCATTGCACAGCAGAAGTGGCACGACAGAGGCTGGCATGAGTGTATTTACAAGCATTTTATTAAGCAAACATCAGGACAAAGAGATGAACACGTGCGATCTCTTCCATGTCCAAAAGAGAAAGAGCTATGTACAAAACGGAAGTTCCCAGCAGTGCTGGGATGTTACGCAGACATGTGACATGCCACAGTCTCACGTCTGCTCTTAAGGTGGAATGGAATATCACAACAGGCATAGCAGCCGTTCCATCATCACAGGAAAGGAAAGCAGAGTCTATCCTGGTCCCAGCTGGGAAACACCTCAGAATACTTAGGAGACTTGCCTGGTATGAAGATCCAAGAAACCGTTCTATCAGAGAGGATACCAGAAGAGGTTGGGAAAGATGACAGGGCAGGGATGGGAAAGGCTGGCTACACTTTTGGTATCCTTTTTAGAAATACATTTGTGATTGCATGCCAAGCATTTAAGTCACAACTGATTGGTCATGTTTTATGAAAACAAACAAACCTTGTACCCAACCTCAGCTTTAAATTATGTGTACAAATATAACTGCTGACTTCCTAGCCTTTCCTAAACATTTACATCTCAGCAAAGTTGGTTAGAAACGGTTAGATTCTAGAATCGTACTTCCTTTTTGCTTCCTGCATAGTATAATTTGCTAACCTTTTTAGTTAAGAGGAAGTGTCTGTCATCATAACTTCTGAACTACAGGCGCTTAACCATTTCATTTTGCCCCCACAGAAGTCAGGTAGGGGTGTGTGTGTGTGTGTGTGTGTGTGTGTGTGTGTGTCCACCACCACCATTCCAGTTGGAGTTTTATTATTTTTTACCATACAACCATACATAATCTGTTTCCCAAGGCAAATGTAAACTGTTGCTGACACTCTGAAGGTATGAATATTTCTCAGTGATAGTTCTCAGTGTTCCTCAAATTATGAGTTAATTGTTTCAGTTATAAAAATAAGATACTGAGTTATGTATTAAGAAATCATCACTTCATTAGCTCTCCCCATTCCTTTATATACAGATTCTTGGGGTGCATGACAAATATTGCAAGCAAAATACGAGGCAATCCTTATCACCCATTTTTTGTGCAATCAAGGTATTGCAGGGGTTTGAGTCATCATTATTCTGCCCATTATGTTGCTAGATAGAAACCAGTGAATTTGGTCAATTTTAACTTAACATTTCACTTGCCACTAATGCATACATGTTCGCGTTTTATAAATTATTGTGTTTTGTGTTGCTAAATGTTTAAAGTCCTCCTAAGGCAGGATAACACATTGTAGCAAGGACCATCTTTGTGGTTTTCACAGCTCATCAGTGTATCCTTATATCTGTAACCTTTGAAGGGCATGTTTTTCACATACATGAATTCTCTTCAGAAAGGAAAAATATGGATGATTATGCTGGAAACACCAGGAACATGTGTAAAACAGTCTGTATAGCACCTTTGTGCATTCATGTAAGTGCCCTGAGCTGCACTGGTCTTTGTGTGCATGGTGTTGCTCACAGCACACAAGTGCATCAACAACAAAACATTCATTTCCAGTAGTATGCTTAAAATTGAATGCTATTGTGAACATTACCAGAAAATAGAAAAGAAAAACAAGTCACCCTATCTTTTCCTGCTTCTATCTTCTCCTGCTTCAGCCATCCTGTAGGAAATAAGAATTGTGAGTGTATGTGAGCCCAGGTAATGTATGGAATACACAAGTCTTGCTAGTGAATTCCCCATAGGTGTTCCAGGGGCATTGCTATGAGAAATAAACCAGAAAGTCATTATGATTCAAATAATTGAATGTTGTTACCCACCATTATGTATACAGTACGACCACAGCACACGTGCATTTTACTTGTGTGAGTTCAATCATATGTACTTGGCTCTGGTGGTGGTGGCCTTCCTGGCGATGGTTGCAGCAGAGGAGATGGCTCCAGAACAAGCAGGGAAGCAACATAGGCAAGCAGACAGAGGAAGAAGAAAGCTGCAGGAGAGAGGAGAGAGGCTCAGAGAGCTGTAGGCAGAAGAAAAAAGCTGGAATGGAGCCACAGCTCCTGTCTCCCTCTGCATTTAGACCTCTTAGGAATTGGGTATCATGACCATGTCCCCATATAAACTTAGTTTGTTTATTATTTGTTTCATAAAATTCATATGCTGATTGCAACCTCCCCCTCTCAAAAGTGGTTTACAAATAGGTTGCAATCCCTCCCCCTGCCCTGGCAGTAAAAATAGTATGTGCTGTCTGTTTTTAAGACTTCGGTCTCTCTAAACTTTCTAATTCTTTGTGGTGGTGTCCCTCTGCTGATGGAGGACACAATGATACAGTGGAGGTTTCTGTCAACAGAATGGGAAGGGAGATTATACTTGCTGATGCCCCCCCCAAATAAATCTGCTCAAGAGACTTGTGGGGTATGGGAGAGCTTTGAAACAGCATGCACAGTGGCATGGGAGGGGGGGGGAATCAAAGCAAATGGTTTACCTCTCTGTTCCTCTGATGGAAACCTTCACTGGACAGAAGCACTTCCTGTCATTGGAAGGACACAGTTGGAAACAATCCCTAGTCTTTCACTCACTGTATGATTACAGTGGTACCTCGGGTTAAGTACGCGTCAGGTTAAGAACTCCGCTAAGAACAGAAATCGTGCTCTGGCGGCGCAGCGGCAGCAGGAGGTCCCATTAGCTAAAGTGGTGCTTCAGGTTAAGTAAACTTCAGGTTAAGAACGGACCTCCAGAACGAATTAAATAGAATAGAAGAATAGAATAGAATATATTTATTGTCATTGTCCCCTTCGTGAACAACGAAATTACTTGGCTGCTCCATCCACCCAGATAGGGCACTCCACGCAAAGACAAAACAACTACAAAAACACTGATTAAAACCATACACACTGATTAAAACCATACACACTGATTAAAACAATGATAAAACATAACAGGTAAGATTAGATGACTTCAAAGTCCAGGCTTCCCACTCAAGTACTTAACCCGAGGTACCACTGTAGTTTCTTTTGCAAATTAAGCAGTCAAACAGGAGACCAAGATTCAGTGCTATATGCAAAGTTATTAAGGGAGGACGTACAACTTCACTTCTACCCAGAACTTCCATTCGGTTTTTAATTCCATCTTCCTTACCCCATTTAACTGAATGTCTAAAGACAAGTCCACTTAAGCATACTGCCCCATCTCATGCCAGTGTTGCCATTGATTATAGAGCTGCCAATTGGTAAATATAGTTGCTAATGAACTTGCTCAAGAAGTTGGTTTTGGAGTATTTTACCCCTCGGTAAAAGAGAGAGACAGAGAGCAAAGGCTGAGAAATGGACGTTTTTAAATGGCTCTTGTTGAAAAAGGACTTTTTCTCTCAACGTGGGCGTTTGAGGGTCCTGTGGTGTAAGGTTTCCTGTTTCGCTCATCTTCACAAAATACGTCTGCAGAGCAGTTTTTTGCTGCCTGTGTCCCTACAATGTGACACTTCACAAATCGACCCAAGTTTATTTCCTTTAAATGCTTTATCCGGCAAACACATCCCCCTCGCTGTTGGGTGATTTTTGAATTAGCTTTAGAAAAGATTACATGGATAAACACAGCATTGTCGTCGTTAATAGAAACCTGTGCAGTGAGGTCTATGGGCTGCAAGATCGGTAACAGTGCCAATGACAGTGAAGTATGGCCTTATCGAAAGGAGAATTCATAAGAGGCTGCCCTGGGACACTCCACTACTGTCCTTCTGTGTATCCTTACAATGTTATCTGTCCTCTCAGTACGGAGTATCAAATGTCTATCATGAGTATAGAAATTAATTTAATGTCACCTGAAGACATGCAATTAATCTTTTGGAGGTTTTCATAATACCTTTACAGAAAGAGTTGCCAGTTTGGCGGATTTGGATTTTGGGTTTTAGTCAAAGATAAGGAAAATTAATTTTTCATCAGGGTTAATACAAGCTAGAAGGGCCACAAAGGCTGAGAGAGATGGTTGGGGAATTTGTCAAGTGTTGTCACTCTGGAATAATGCTGCTTAACGCCTGATAGGTGTAATCAAGAGTTGAGATTTCTATAGAAGGGGATTAATCAATTTGCTCACTACAGAATGCTTGCTGGTGATATCGCTCATTCGCGGGGTTTTAAGAATTAAAATAAGATTTGATCTGTCAAATTGCAAGAAGCTCTGACAGTATCAATGGGGCAGTTTTTTATCAGGACATCCTCGAAGCATTTGTTATAAATAAATTTGTCTGGCTAATATTGGTGGCAAACAAACTTCATCTTCATTGTGAAACTGTCAGGGTATCCGTGATAGAGTGCACAGCATACAAAATTCTGGTACTCCTTCATAGGTCTTATTTATTAAAGAACGCATGTTCGTTACAATAATGCATGCATGGTCTCTTAAGTTTCTGGAGGTAATTAGTTCATATTTCTGCAAATAAACCATTGATCTAGATATGGTTGGACCTCATTCTTTTATGTTCTTGAACAATCCAGCTGGACTTTCAAGGTGACTTCCAAGATGCAAATGACAATAGAAAGTTAATAATATTAAGCTATATGTCAGTGTGTAACATCTTTAGCTTAGGAATGTCTTATACCCATCACTGAAAATTGGCAAGGATCGTGTGTTTTTTGTTTTTGTAACAAATTACTTGTGATACAATACTGTTTGATATAATAATGGGATGAAAGTATGTTTCTTGACTTCCCATTGTTCGCATTTTTAATCTGTAGGGTCTGGTATTTTGCGGATCAACAGTTTAAGAATTGACTGTGACTAGCGCGCTTGCCCTTTTAGCTGTACTGTCCCACACCTAATCCTGTTCTTGGTTTATCACTTTGCATATGAAGAATAAGAATATATTAAAGGTCATCTGAAAATACTGGTCTTGATTCAAAATGAAAGTTGGCTTTCAAGGTTTGAAGATCAGCAAATCTACCAAAATAGTGCTAATGTATTACTTGGTTATTGGCTCAGTTCTAAGGCTTGCTCTGTTAGCAGATAATGGTTGAGGATGGGAACTATCTGGTTCTGTGCAAATGCAGCCTTGGCACTGTCGTTGCCAGAGGCTACACAAAACATGTTAATATATTGGTAAAGGCTCAAGTAAGTGAAAGGCTAAGCAAAAGTTTCAAGTCTACTTGGCAGAGTTAAATGTACATAAACATAACTCTTAGAACCACCCTAAGACCTCCGGGTATAGGGCGGTATATAAACTCAACAAATCATCATCACAATCATCATTAGAAAGGTTTGCATCCCCTCTAGGACAACACTGGTTTTAATTGATTCCCAAAATTTGGAACGATATTGTAATCTACATGCAACAGAATGACACCCTTCTCAAGTAGCTCTTTTGGTGGATTCACCTAGCTTGGACATGATGACAGATGGATTTCTCTGAATCATCTAGTGCTATGGCAAAAAAGATTTGCACACACCATAATGAGAAAATAATAGACGTTTGGATAGTCCAACATTCTGCTTCCATCAGTGGCAATTCAGATGTCCCTAGACATCTCAAAAGCAGAGTGCAACCCCCCAGCCGTGTGCCCTGCAATATTTGGTGCTCAATATGCCCCTGAACCTGGCTATTAGTCATTGATTTTCCATAAACTTGCCTAAACTCCTTTTAAAGCCAGCAAAGTTAGTGGCTATCACTAATCCTGTAGGAGTGAATTCTGTTAGGCATTGTTTGACTTTATTTTGTCTGACCTGAATCAACTGCCAGTTGGTTTTATTGGACATCTGAATTCTTCTGTTTTGAATGGAGTGGAATTTTCTAGCCATTTTCTCCATATCATTTGCAGCTTTATAAGCCACCATCATGTCTCCCCTTTTTGTAAACTAAAAAGTCGCAAAAGCTTTTAGCCTTTCCTTATAGGAAAAACACTACAGCCCACTTATAAATATATAACACATAAAGAACTTTACATTTTGTAATATAAATTATATACAGTGGTGCCCCGCAAGACGAAATTAATTCGTTCTGCGAGTCTTGTCGTCTTGCGAGTTTTTTCGTCTTGCGAAGCACGGTCCTGCGAACCACTAGATGGCGCTGTTTCCCATAGAAATGCATTGAAGCGCGGTTTCCCATAGGAATGCATTGGGAACTCGCAAGACGTTTTCGTCTTGCGAAGCAAGCCCATAGGGAAATTCGTCATGCGGAGCGACTTCAAAAATGAAAAACTCTGTCGTCTAGCAAGTTTTTCGTCTTGAGAGGCATTCGTCTTGCGGGGTACCACTGTATATATAGACACATACATAGTATAATCAACACCATCCTATAACAATGCAGATTTGGCCTGCAAGTCTAGTTCTGATAAGGATCTGACCTGTGGAGCAAAAATGTTCCCCATTGCTGCTGTAGACAGTAAAAATTGACCCAAGAGATAAGCTGCCCTTGTGCTTTCAGTTTTTGATATAGAAGTTGAATCAGGATCTGAAATTTCTATCCAGATTAAAACAATTCAACCTCTCTTAACAGATATCACCACTCTAGTCTATCAAATCCCCTTTTGGCACTTAGAAATAACAATATAGAATTTAGGTTCTTATCTTGAGCTCTCTCTGTCATACTGATTGACCTTTTTATGATGGTAGATAATTTATTGTTTCTAAAAAAAACAGTCTGATCAATATTTATATATATTAGAATGGTAGAGTTATAATACTCAGCAGATAAACCATCTGGGCTAGGAAATTTGCCATTTTTAATTACTTAATTTTCAGTCTTTTGGTATTGTAAATGGGGATTCTAGTTTTTGTTTCTGGTACTCATTTGATATTTTTTGGTAAATATAATTTTCTGCCATAATTATTTCTCCTTTACAGAATTTACCTAATTGAGCAGCAACATTTTTACTAAATTTCCCAAGTGAATTATGTGAACCATAAATACATGCCAACATGATTTCTTTCCTCAGCATTGTACCTTTAATCATAACTACCGTGCTTTTTAAATTTTAAATGTCCCTTTCTGCATTTGGGAAGCTAAAATTGGTGAGTGCTACCCAGAGAAAGCAACTATAAGCCTAGATAGAGGATATAGCCTAAGGAGCATGCAGTAGGCAGCCCCCACTGTCATCAAACTAATCTGGCATGTGGATGTGATTCTGTTTTACCCATGCAAGTCACAGATGTTTTCATATATTAGGCTTTGATTCATTTATACACGTAGAAGAAGTTTGCATAGACTCTCTCCATTGTAGCTAGTAACCTGTCATAATGTCGGGAGGGGGGCGGTGGTGGCTTTTTGCCAACTCCCCATTTCATAATTCTATTTCCACTCGACATAACCCAAAATTTTGAGCCAGTTTCTGTTTTTAGCAGAATATAGTGCCTGTGCAGACTCTTCACACTCAACGCTGTAGTAGCTTTGCATAAAATGTGGGCTGCATTTTGTGGATCCTGAACCACTGTGGTGTTGTTTCCCACAGGGTGGTGAGAACGTTGGCTTTTCTCACTCAGAAGTGCCACATCACCGGCTACAGCAGCCCCTGGATCAAAGACATCAGCCTGTGCGGAAGGTCACGTTAACAAAAGGAACAATACAGCAACCGCATCAGCACCAGCTGGCACAGATCCACTCACTTCCCCAGGGGCTGAAAAACATCCCGGGGATACATCAGGCAAAGAAGGTATGGATTCACAATTTGTATTAAAATCACCTTTGCAATTAGTTTGAAAGAATAGCCAGGAATGAATTCCCACAGTTATTCAGATGCTGAACCAGTTAAAACATGCCAGCTGCTAGAGAAGTAGTAAAGAGAGAGTTGGCCGTGTCAAGTATTTGCAACTTTTTGTATTGTCATTTTAGTGTTAAAGTAGACGTATATCACCTGAAACTGTCTTAATCTGCATGGTGGTTCTAAGGAGAACTTAACATGATCTTTGCCACAATGAGCATCCATCAGGTTAATAGAGAGCTCAGTTCCTCTGCTATGCAAACCTATAGAACTTTGTTGCCATTTTGTGCATCAGGGTGTTGCCCTCTTAGCATTGGACTTGTCTTTGCAAGCTCTGAATTTGGAGGGCTGACGGCACCCCTGGAAATCAGAAGGCCAGGGAGGCAAATGAAAACTGCTATGGCAAACCCCAGTTTCCAGGACGGTTGGGCAGTTATGAAACCTCTTAAGGGAAACAGTGGCATAACCTTTCTGGTGCTGTTGCTTCCCCCCAGAGAGGAAATCCTTGTTACATTGACATGTCTCCATATTTGCACATTTATAGCACGCAGGGAGTCTGAACCGTTTGGCTGTCAGTCCAATGAACAAGCTTGTGTGTGTAAAATTTGCCAACAGCAACATGACACCTTTTAATCGGTCTCTGCTTTCATCATCTCCTTCTAAGTGAATTACTAACTTGCGCGTTATCTGTCAGATTCAGTTAGGCGAAAGCAAGTAAATAAAAAAATGCAGCTTACTTTTGTTCTTGGCAGGTCATTACGCACGGGAGAGGCAGAGGCATTGCGGGCCAGATGGGCCGAGGACGCTTGATGCCAAATAAACAGAATCTCCGAGTGGTAGAGTGCAAACCACAGCCCTGCATTGTGTCAGTTGAAGGGCTTTCTTCATCAACCACGGATGTCCAACTGAAAAACCTGCTGATGTCGGTAGGACCTATTCAGGTAAATCACCCTGGGCTTGTGTTGCTTGTGCCAGAAATCTTTCATCTTACAAAGCTCAATGTCTTTGATGGGAGGAGGAGGAGGAGGAGGAGGCTTTTAGCAGTTAATTACATATATTTAAAGATGCCTCCCCCCCCACACACACAGGGTGTCTGAAAGGAAAAGGCTTCTAGATGAAAGAATGATCTCAGCTGTGATGCAGCAAGCACAGAGTGTCGTTCATCTCAATGCAGTGTCACACAAACGCCTTTCATGGTTGTGCCAGAGCTGCTCTTGCTAAGGGTTCAGCATACTCGCAGGAAAATGCTGTGTCCTCAAAAAGTACAGAGAAAATAGTCTTTTAACAGAGAAAAGAGGGTGCTCAGTTAGATAACACATCTTGTGGCTGATGGTGGGCTCTGCTGCTTTAGTAACTCCAGTATTTATCACGAGCAAGATTTAGCATCAACGAGAAACTTTTTGGATATGACTTCTTCCCTCACCCCCACATGTGGCAAGATCGTAAGTGGTACTTAGGTTTTACCACTTCCCCAGCACTCGAAGTAGACACCGAAACCAGGCAAGTCCTGTTGTTTGATTTGCAGTATATCCTCTAAGCATGGACAGTGAAGCCTTTTGAACTGCAACTCCCTCCCATCAGCCCAACTAGCACCAGCTGAGTCTGATGGGAATTGGAGCCCAAATACCTGGGAGTGACCAGGTTGGGGAAGGTTCCTCTGACCTGAAACATTAGTTACCTGTTGGCCGTTTATATGTTCAAATGAATCTCTGGAATTCAAGGCTGACAGCTCTGCAGCAGCACTGCCAGGGAATATTATCAGATTATCATCACAGTGTCATGCTTGTGAAAACCACTCCTCCATTCTTTAGAAACAGTAAAGGTAAAGGGACCCCTGACCATTATGTCCAGTCGTGACCGACTCTGGGGTTGCGGCGCTCATCTCTCATTATTGGCCGAGGGAGCCGGCGTACAGCTTCCAGGTCATGTGGCCAGCATGACTAAGCCGCTTCTGACGAACCAGAGTAGCGTACGGAAATGCCGTTTACCTTCCCGCTAGAGCGGTTCCTATTTATCTACTTGCACTTTGACGTGCTTTCAAACTGCTAGGTTGGCAGGAGCAGGGACCAAGCAACGGGAGCTCACCCCATCGCGGGGATTCGAACCGCCGACCTTCTGATTGGCAAGCCCTAGGCTCTGTGGTTTAACCCACAGTGCCACCCGCGTCCCTTAGAAACAGTACCCCCCCCAAAAAAAATACAGTTATAAAACTAGCTTTGTAAAGGTGGCAATCCAGTTTCATGTTAAATATTCCACCTTTTCACTCCCTAAAATAATAATGTACTGCTTAATATGACATGCTAGAGTAGAGAATACACGACACCATCATAGATTGATGCATTAATCATTGATTCTTTGTAAGTGGCTTAGTTATTTTTGCAAACTTTGTGTTGAAGTGTGTTTAAAGAGAAAGATGTTTTTAACATGACAGGTATGCTTTAAGAATGTAATTAAAGGTGACTCCTTGTGGCTTGAGGAAGGGGAGAAAAAGTGACTGTGCCTTTTTCTATGTGTCCCACTTTGCATTCTTAGAGTGATGGCACAACCTAGTGCTCACTTAGGGTAATGTAAGGATTGTTTGTTTTAAAGTGAGCAGCTTGTAAATTAAAAATGGGTTTGAATCAAAATTGATGTATCATCACATGTTGTGTAGGGAACCTTACGTTGGTATGAGAATAAGATTGCATATGAACTGATGAACAATCTTACTGTGGAGACTTCTACATTTCTTTGTATTCTGTGCAACAGTGAAGAGTCCCTGCATGTTTTCCTTCATCTGCAGATCTCTGGGTGGTTCATGGTATAAAAATACAAGATAAAAACACAGTTCCCATGTGTTGGTGGACTCTGTATTTTTGCCCCACTCCTACACAAGGTTTGTGCTCAGTCCAGCAGGAATATTCAGTACCTGAACAAAAGACCAGTAAGCAAAATCCAACCTTCCACAGAAGTCCATTCCACTCCTTACAATAACTCTCCCTCTACCTTTCTTTGAAACCAGCTCCTGAATATGATAGAAAGAATGACTGGGGGTAATTTGGTGTGTGGAACTTTCGGTTTGTATTCTTGGACAGAAGCTTTTTTGGGGGGTGGGGGGTGGGTGGAGAAGCGATAGCTTGTTCTTGGCCTTCAGCCAGAAGACCAGGACAGAGTGGGGCTTTTAAGGTTTTAAGATTGGATTATTAAGAATATAAGGCTCTAGGAACATGCATGAATAAGCCAATACAATGGAACCAAGAGGGGGAGTGGAGGGTAGTCAGTCGAGTTAAGATTTATTATCTGAATTGCTATAATTGATTTGTTTTGTTTTTATATTGTTGTGGAGTTTTTTTGAATTTTGCTTTTTGAAAATTAATAAATGGTTATTTAAAAAATAAAGGACAGAGTGGGGCTTTGGAAGAATGGTAGATCTACCAAGGTGGAAAGCAACAGCAGAGGTGGGCAGGACTAACAGTCAGAGGACTGGGGAGAAAATGTGGCCGCCAATTTTCTTGGCTTAACAGGGGACATCTCTTTCCCCAGATATCCACTCCAGCCTTTTCTGGATGCCTAGCATAGTTGCTGGAGTGCAGCCCCCCACTAGACATGCTGCCAACAACCAACCTTCTTCCAGTGTGGCTGGTGCAGGGGAAACCATAGAAACCATGGGTGTTGCCTGCTTTGGGACTCAAGCCAGCTCCTATCTGCATTGCTCTGCCCTTCCATTCTGTCACACTACAGTAGGATATTCTTCATTATTCTGTGGATATGAGGAGGGAAGACTTTACAATGTGGAAATTTCTGGGTCTGTGCACAGGCCCATTGCAGGATCCTTCTCAGTCAGGGTCAGGCAATCCTGTATCAGGAGGGGTTATAGCTCAGTGGTAGAACACATGCTTTCCATGAAAAGGTTGCAAGTTCAACAAATAGGGAGAGTGAAGGGGTGAATACCATTGGTCTTAAGGCTGACCAGTGAAACCACACTGCACCCAAAGCAGCAAAACCGGACACCTTCATTTGTGCCACCTGCAATAAAACATGTCTCTCCTGTATTGGTCTCTACAGCCACAGCAGGCACTGTAACTCTCCAGCTATTTGACTTTATGCCTAAAGTCTCCTGAGGCAGACGGTTGCCAGCAGAATAGGGCTGACCAGCTCCATGCCCATGATGACCCCAAGCAGCTGATAGCCAAAGTTGGTTGGCCGTGCTAGCGTGTGAATGAACGTTTGAAACTGGCTTTATAGATGGAGGTTTCTGCTAAAAAGATGTACACAAATACTTAAAGCTGAACAGAAACTTTAGGAGAGAACACTTTGAAGGGAAGTGTGCAATTCACAGGTAGTTGAAACCTACACCAGTGACTCTTGTGGAGTCATTTTGAAACACAGTGCTATATATACAAAATGCATCTCTGTATTCTATGGAATGTTAGGAGAACAACTATTTTGGTTAGTGCTTGAAGGTTAAAATGATGCTTCTTGTACAGTATCCCACAAGTAGAATTTGAACAGTCTATAATAATGTAACCAAGCTATGCAGACTTAACTCCATTTTATATGTTTTCCTAGCACCTGTATTTGGAAGCCCCAAAGCAGACGCTGGTACAGTAAGTTATTAGCTAATAGTTGGATCAAGTTACTTAGTATAAGAACTTTATCTTAATTTCTTCATTATGCAAAACAAAGCATTCTACTCAAAACATTGCTAATTTTCCTGTTTGAATTTGCCAGGCTTATGACCACAGGGGCTCACAGCAGAGTTTCCTGGAAAAGAAAGTAATAAATGAGTGTTAAAAAGATCTTGATATGGTATACTCTTCCTTTAAATCAGGGGTCAGCAAACCTTTTTTTGGAGGGGGCCGGTTCACTGTCTCCCAGAGCGCACGCGATGGAGGGGACTTCTGTCTCCCCCCCAGCCCCTCCCCTCCCCCTGCCTACCTATGCTGCTGCCGTCGGCTCTGTGCTCTGCCAACTGCTGCTCCTGTGCCTGCCCTTGCGAGCGGTAGAGGCTGTCGGTGGCGGTGGAGGGACGAGCAGCCTGAAAGGGCTGGCTGGCTCTGGAAAGGGGCTGCCCAAAATGGCCCTCAGCCAGCTCAGCCCAGCCCCCTTCCTCCACTACGCAGGGGAGGGAGAAGGACGGGGGAGGGAGGGAGGAGGCGTTGCGGTGTGTGAGAGGGAGGGGGGATGGTGCCGGGGGGGGAATTAACGTGAAAAAAATAACAAACAGAATTGCCGATCCATGGAATGTTGCGGGCCGTAGTTTGCCGACCCCTGCTTTAAATCATAAGGAGACTTGAGTTAAAATAAAGAAAATAAACATTGTTTGTGCAAGTTGCACTGTTTAAAACAAAGCTCAAAATGCATAGGAAAGAGAATGTTCCTTCAGGCAGCAAGAGGTAAATGGGAGAGAATCTGTGCAAGGAATCGAATGTTCACTTAACAATGAATGAGCTTTAAACAAGAATCTGAAAGAATAATTCATTTCTTATCAGAAGTGCTTAGCACTAAACACTTCAGCCTGTGACTTGGAAACCATTCTAAGTCTTGTTAGCTAATGTCATTGTGAAACTTGGCAAAGTTAATTAAAAAGCCAAATAATTAACACAATGGGCAGTATGGTGCAAGGATCATGAGTTGGAACAGGCAGGGAGCCCGAAGTGAAAATTTACTAGTAGCTCCCGTTAAAGTGTTTGGATAACATACCGGTAGTTGAACAAAACAGATCCAGTGTTGAGTGGGATGGCCATTTTACATATTTGGCTCCCCATGCCTTCCAGCAGTCCCAAGGCTAGGACTTATCTTTCCCTCTCCTGAGACCCCAGGCACTCAAAACATGGAAGTATGTGCCACTGTATACTCAGCTTGGCTCTCTGATTTTGGGGTGGTTTGTGCAAAGCAGTTTTGTGCAAAGTGGCCCTGGGTTGACTGAATTAATGCAGTACGTTGGAGGGGAGCCCCAGTGGCCAGATAGGTTTGACCACCACATTTGGCCTGCCCCAAGCGGAGGTTCTTCACCCCTGGTTTAATCCATAATATTACCAGCTCTGTCTATACAGAGAGTTTTATATAGAATGTTGACTTGGAAAATGGTGCAACAGCTAAATATAGCTTCTTCTTTTCCCCCTCAATTGGCTGTCACAGGAGGCTGGAGGCTAAAGCATTGGGAGGATGTCCTGCAGTAGTTGAGAGAGAGACACCTAACTTGGTTGTGAGAATCAGTTATTAGCAGCAGGGCCGAAGAAGTTTCAGGAGAGGGGAGAGCACCAGTTGACACAGGAGGAATTGCTGCATGTCGCTGACGAGGAAATGACCTCCTATGGTTACTTGTCCCTCCTGTTGACTTATGTGGACCTTTAAGCATGCTGTTCCCTTCAGGGAGAAGAAGGAATTCTCCACCATAAGTGACTGTTCTGTGGGAGACAAAATCCCAACCTAGATACTTTGACTAAATGCAAATGGCTTCTGTTTTTGTAAGCATGTTATTTAACTCAGTGTACAGTGGCAAGCATTGACTTCACAAATAATTTCATTCATCTAGTTATATGTTGGCGATGGGGAAATGACCTAGCAGACTGAATAGTGTTCCTGCTGGTAAAAATGGGGCACATACCTGGGGAAAAAAAGGGTAGGGGGATGAAAGATTGCAGACTTGAGGAAACATCTTTTGCCCCCCGCGATCTGTTTTCCACAAGTTATTGCTGAGATTTCCTGCCCAGCTTAAGTCATGATGCCGAACGCCACAACTTTGTTTACTCAGGTTCCTCTTGTAAAAATTTAAGATTAAACAGTGTTTGCTATAAAAGTACCAGGATTGGGAGGTGTTCATTTAAATAAGAATAAGAATAAGCTAATGCCCTTTGTTGCAGTGTTCAAGCTGCGATCTGTTTTTTGTTACATAAAGGAACACAAGGACCATTAATGCATTTTATAATGATGTTAAGAGAACCCCTCTACCAGAGTTGCTAAGCTAAAGAAATGTCTAAGAGGGGTTGTTTTTTTAAAAGTAGGTTTCATTTTGTTTTGTGTTCATTAAACTTTCTGTGAGGTTTCATGGCAAGCGTCAGAAGCCTTATTCAGATATAAAGTTGAAGTTTTGTTGGCTTTTGTTAAATTTATTACTTAAGAGCTCTAAAAAAAGTCCTAATAAGATGAAAGGCATTTTTCATTTATCTGTGAAGACCAATGGATACTGCTGGTATTTAATCTTTTTTAATTTTTCTCAGGATATGTATTTAGGTCACAGATTACATGTTCTTTTCACACACTCATTCTTGATAGTGATTTCCATGTTTTTGATTCCCATGAAAATGTGTGATCCTTTGTTTATGAATGGGTTCATAAAGAAACTTGTATTCATTCCAGAAGTGTTCAGGTAGAAATGAATGTTGGTTGTGTAAACACACACACACACACACACACACACACACACACACACAACCCCTTGTCTCTCAGGACCAATTTACAGGTTACTTGCAATGGGGGAAATAAACATTTCTGTATCATGTTAAGAGTTAAAACAAGCACTCCATAGCCAGCATCAGGAAGAGCTGTTAGAACCACTTGGGAGGAGCTTTAGAAGTTGATATAATTGCAGTGTGAACTGAAATATCTTCACATGTCATTCACCTTCTGGAACACCAGTTCATCCTGTAGGAATTTTGCCCATTGGGAGCAGACATTTCAGATTTGCAAAATGAACAACTAATTGACTGGTTTCTTTTCACTCCATAACATTGTCACTTGCTCTCTGAACTCAGCAGAAATATTTTGAGAGAATGGTTGTGTTTTGACATAACACTAAACTATGGTTTATTGCCACATGAACAGTTCTCATGTCATCCCTTCTCCTTCTGCAAGGCAGCTGTGGGGAGATTGGAAGCATTGCCTTCCATTTTCCAGTACCTGCAGTTTATTGTTATGTTCAGAACAGAACTGTGGTTTGTTAAACCATGGTTTTACTAAACAATTGAACTTCCAAACTGTGGTTCAAAATCCTGTCTTGTTCAGAAAAGCTGCATTTAAAACTAATCACAGTTCCCAGTTTGGACATAGCACAAACCTTGGTTAGTTGCAAATGAAAGAGGGGTGAGGGAAGCAGTTAATGCATGTCATGTTATATTATGGTTTATTGTTACACCTGAACACAGTCATTGTCCAGAACTTGTTGAAAGATAGCAGTGCAGAATCCACACATTACCAAAACAATTGCATTCAACTGTACAAAAGAATACAAGCAAATTCAATTGTTTTTATTTCACTTAATATGTGTAACTGGTTGTAGGCTGCACTGTTTTCCTGAATTGTTGTTTGAATACGAGAATGTCTAAAGCCATTGTTTTCATCCCTGTTTGTCTCTCCTTATTTAGCAATAAATGGACATGCAAGATTATTTCGCATGATATTAGAAATGTGGTGGTGGTTTTCAAATATTCAAGTGGCCAGCTGATCATTCAAACACCAAGTTGCAGTGTGCTATTTCATGAAGTAATCCTGTAAATCTCCTTTTACATGGATGAGTAGAACATTTGCAGCTAGTCTTGGGGCCTGACAAATAATTGCTTACTTGATTTTGATGGGTGTAAGCCCACTTCAAAGAAAGATAATTGAAAATGGAATTTCATTAGCCTGGTATTCCTCATTATTTCTGAGTAGCAAAGAGAAATTATGCTCAGTGATTAACCACACCATTTGAAGGAACAAATGTGTTTCTGTACAGAATATTTTTCAAGTTCTTTAAGCCCAGAAAAAAAATTGAAAAAATTGGGTAGTTATTTTTAAATGCAAATATTTATGTAAGTTTTTTGCTGTTACTTTATTAGTCATAGTTTGCTTCTTGTAATAAACTTGTAATCAACTGATGGCTGGTAGTCCTGTTAATAAATAGCTGCTTTCCAGACTGGTATTCAAGATGGGTGTTAGAGATATTAAAGATTTCTGCCTTTTTTTTTTTTTTGGTAGTCCAGCTTTGGCCATTGTGTATTAAAGCCTGGGTGTACACTCTGTTTTATGTCCATAGTAAAGAAACACTACTTGCAATAATTGGTCTTGGGTTCAACTAGCCTGGTTCTAAACATGTTAACTAAGCAACCATTGGTTACTTGACTTTGATGGGTTGTCCGTTTCCTCTGAGAACTTGAAATTAGCAAAGGAAAAGGTTGAAACAGTGGCATTATGCATCCTTCAAAGACAAAGGACTTCCTGCTAATACAAGCAATATTGTGTCTGCTACTTACAATATAGTAATAATTAGGAGAACCTGCAAGTAGCCTTCTGAAAACAGGACTATTCTTACAAGATGGATAGCTCAGATTTCAAAACTAGCAGAATTCTGCAGTAGCTCTCTTTCGACTGTTCCACAGAAAGGTGGAGAACTGGTGTCTAGAATGATTTGAGTGGTGGAGGATTAATTATAAAGCTAATTATTCTGTAGTGTAAGGCGGAGCTTTCCAAACTTTTCATGTTGGTAACACATTTTTTTAGACCTGCATCTTTTCACGACATGGTAATTCAGTTTTACTAGCAAACCGGAGGTTAAACTAACCCCTTTCCAGCCCCGGGAGGAGCACAGGGAGCGTTTGCGCGACACACCTACACACTGCAACTGACACAATAAAGTGTCCCAACACACAGTTTGGATAGCTCTGGTGTAGGGGTTCCACCAAAATTGAACCTCCACTATGGTGTATCTGTGTTTCTCCAGTTTGGGGGAATGTGAGGTTTCTTAAGCCTGTTTACTCCATTGTAAAGGAGAGGGGTTAGTATTTAGATCCAGCCTACTCTAAATACAGCCATTAACAGATTGGGATGCACTTGGATTATCTGTCACACCACATAAATTCCCAGCCACTTTTTGATTTGGTACCACAGAATCAGGGCTATTGTCATAACACCTAAATAAACCCACTGAGTTCAGGTTCATTGAAGGAAGCCACCAACTGTCCATTTTGGGGGAGAACTGTATGTTTATTCATTTCAAGAACAGCAGATAAAATGATACCTTTGGGCTTTGTTTGTTTTATATTCATTACTTTTACTGTTTATTATATAATATATTTAAACTGCTTCTGCAAGTTGGGGGTGGGATAGTGTGAATCTACCCTGATTCTCTCTGAAACAGCTGTCCCCTCCCCATCCCAGAAGCTTGATTAGGATGGCTTTATATAGAGACTGCATAAGTATTTCAAATGATTAGAATCCAAGTCTGGGCAAAGCTCATAAAATGTACAATTCCTTAGACCCGCATTCAAAGGCTTCCAAAGTTGCCTCTTTGCAAGTACCCTGTGCAGCACAACAGGTCACCAAAATTCAGGACAACTTCAGGAACACCCTTTAAACTTAGCATGAGAAGCCGTTGAGTATTGGGTATGTGTAAACATGCTTTTGTTGGCACTCTGGTCTTCAGTTCCAGCATCAGATTTTTAGAGACTACCAGTGCCTTTGACATATCTACCCCTGCTTTAGATGATCATTCATGCCAAAGGCCTCAATAAATTGCCTATTTTTGTTGCATGTTTGGACTGCCGGGGGCAGGCCAGAGGAATAAGGGATGGGATTTCTCAATCAACCAGCAAGCCTGAGAGTGCATGGCTGGTGAGCTTGCTGGCTTACAAGTTGCAGAGGCTGGAGGCAATGGTGGTGAGATTCCAGCCATGATGTTCTGATTCTCTGCAGCAGCCTGATTCCACCTTGTAGAGAAGGGAAATAACTCAAAGCTCTGATGTTCTTTTAAAAGGCAAGCAATATAAGGTGTTTTTCTTCTTGTCTTCCATAGAGTTTACAGATGCTTCCTCAACAGCGGAAGGCCATAGCAAAATTTAAGGAGCCCTCTGATGCTTTGAAATTTCAACAGAAGTTTCACAGGTAAATATTAATTCTAATTTTGCCATATCTAAAATACCCTAGACACATTCTACTCAAGTCGCTATACAAGACCCTTTTGCCTTCTTAAGAGATGATAATCATTTCACTTAAGCCATGTCCACCTTGGGAACTTCCAGTAGGCTGTTGTGAGACACAGGATACTGAATTAGGTAGGCCTTTAGTCTGATCCAGTAGGGCTGTTCTAATGTTACATTTATGATCATAAACAAATATTTAATTTCTTCTCTTCTTTGTGGGCCTTCCACACCGCTAAACCAGTTTCCCATGATGTCTGGCCTGGAAACCTATAGTGCAAGCAGCACTTAAACCACAGTTTCCCTGTTTGGGTGTCACAGGAAACTTGATTAACAAGCCCTGAAGTCAGGCACCTAAATGGGGCGGGGCAAGGAGGGAGGACCTGGCTTGCATGTCATTCAGCAAACCATGGATTATTAGACTGACATGGTTATGTCTGAAACATGTCTTGGACTTGTGATAGAAATGTGCAGAAAGTAAAGTTCCTTAGCTTCACTTAATGGTATAAGCTATTGTGCTCTTTGTAGAAAACGTGTTCCTTGACCGTTGTCTGCTGACCTTCTTCTTAGGCATATGATAGATTTGTCCCACATCAACGTGGCACTGATAGTGGAGTGACCTGCTGAACGCAACTGGTCTGTTCTTCTACATGTGGCTTCCTTTGAAGGAAGTCGCAAGGCAGGATCTCCTCGTGATCTCCAATGCCAGCTTCGCAGTGCCCCCCTGAAACTTCAGACTACTCTGTGACACTACAGACAGCAGCAGCAGCTTTACTGCAGTGGAAGCTAGAGTTAACAAGGATCCAGAAACGGAGAGTTTTGTATTGGCTTTCTTTTACCGTGTTGACACATGGAGCTATAGGTCTCGTGTCCTTGTGCACAAATCTGTGTACACGGGTGTTTTTTCAAGAAATGTACTATGTGATCACAGTGACTCAGATTGAAAGAACACTAACTTTGAAAAAAAATGTGCTTCTTCATAGCAAAGAATATTTGATAATGGTTGCTCTTATCTTCCATATGGGCTGTTGGAATGAGATGGCGTCCATACCTATCTGGATTTTATTTTTTTTAGCTAAGTAGATAGAATAAAACATGGGCTGTGTAATTTGTTGGTATTTTTCCAAGAGTTCATTCTTAAAAGCTCTTATTCCCAGTGAGGTGAAGCCAACAATATGAAGTACTGCGCATGCTCTCAACCTTTTTCGCTTTCCAACATCACCTTGTAGGAATAACCTTCCCCTTCTCTTCTCCTGGCTTAACAAGTCTCTCCTTCCCAGAGTATCTGAAAGGCAGGACTATTAGCATTCTTTTAGTATATCTTAGATTGCCTTCAAAGGCGATTGCAGGATGTCAGGGTGGGGGTGGGAACCTGTACATGTTTACATTCAATATAACACTAGTAGTAGTATTCAACGAAACAAGATTCATTCCTGGCAGGTTGTTATGAATGGTGCCATTATTTTGATTAGCATCTTTCCTTGAGATTTTCTTGGTATAATAATTTTCAGCAAAGACTGCATAATGGCAGAGGCTGTCGAACTATACAAGTTGAATTTACAAAGACTTTTTATTCCATGGGATGCCAAGATGGTCTAAAAATTATGTGCAGACTTCAAGGAAACTGTGTTTTATGTAGGAAGTAAAGCTTTGCATTGTATCCTGCTTGTTTCTTCCAAAGGAAGGGATCTTTTTGTTACCAAAAGCTCCTTTGTACCCAGATGTCTTTTGGGGAGAGAGAGAGAGCTTCCTTAATTTTTAGAAATATTTTTCAGTGCTAATATATTAGGCAACTGCCAGAATGGCAAAAATACAGATAATAATCTGTAATTAGAAAGCAACTACAAGCAGTGTGTGTGTGTGTGTGTGTGTGTGTGTGTGTGTGTGTGTGTGTGTGTGTGTGTTGGCTAGAATAAAAATGTTAGAGCAGGAGAAAGAATTACCATTTAAAAATATTTAAGGCTTGCATTTTATGGGAAATTATGAACTGGTTCGTTTTTAAAACCAAACTTTATGTGCAGGTAGGATTATAAAAACTGAATTCTGAATTCAGATGAAGCAATTAAGCTATAAATATTGTCATGTCGTTTAATGGCAAAATTGCTTTCTTTCCCCTCTGGAAATATTGCAGGAGTAGCTTAATTAGGGTGCTGTAGTAGTAAAAGTTTGATCATTTTAATTGTGTTTTTAATGACTTGCTAGTAAGCACCCTCCCGCTCCTTGTGAAGTTCTCCATAGAGCCATGCTGTGGGGGTGAGTTGTGTTTCCCTTTGCTGTCGTATGCCTTTCGTTTTTGCTTCTTAGTCTTAGTTCATGATGGATGGCTTAGTTCCCCTCTGCTCAAGAGCGCTTCAAAGGTTTACAGGCATCAAGCATTGTTCATAACTGAACGGACTGTACTTAACTCCCAAGTCAGCGCTGCTCCTTGTGCAGATGCTAAGCCTGCCTTTTAGGGATGATTTTGAAATTATTCACAAAGCTTGGATCTCCATTCCACTGTGCAGCTACAGCTTCTCAGTAACAAATAATAGACTTTGCAAAAACAAACAAACCCGGATTGGTCAAGGTGGTGGTTGAACTGCATGGAATATGGGTAACTTTAATGAGCTGAGCTCCGTAGTGAGCAAGACTTCATTGGTTTGGCTTTGTAAATGTGCGGGTTTCATGGTGCCTAAGGAGCAAGCTTACAGTTCAGATCTGCTGGTGTCAACGGGACTTGCGCTTAAGGAAATTGTGAGGTTTTGTTGTTCAACTGTTTACAGGTTTCAACCTCTCTGTCCATGGGAAATAGACTGTGGTATGGCATTTAATACGGTTTGTGCTTTTGTCTGAGTAAAGTGTAGACACGTTTGTCTGATCTCATCTGTTACAGGCTATAGTGTGTGTGTGTGTGTGTGTGTGTGTGTGTGTGTGTGTGTGTGTGTACAGCATTTCAATACAGGGACATTCCTGTTTGGTTATAGAAAGAGGGAGAAGTGTGCAATTCTTTCCCCTAGCAGCGGAAAACCTGTGATCTGGGTGGCAGGCACCCAGCCTCTGGGTTGAATCATTAAGATAGTGTAATAATATATCTTGATTGATTAATGCTCACTTGGAACCAGATATGTTGGCAGGATCACAGTGTGGCTTTTCTTTTCTTCCCCCCCCCTTTCCTTTTCTGTTTTTTTGATGTGCTACCCACAAAAGCAAAATCACAGTTAAGAACAGGAGGCCCTGTCCTTTGTACAATGTTTCCCCAGTTTAATTTTTGTAGAAGATCTGTTGCAACCATTATCTTGTTCTTTCTGTATCATGCATTTGAAATAAGATGTGAAATGCAAGAATTGCATTTAATGTATTATGTAAATAAGGGACTTTTAAACAAAATGTAAATGAAGCTCTTCCTGCGCTTGCAAATTCAGCCACATCAAAGCTTATTTGGTGGGGAGGGGTGTTGTTGTCTTATCAAAGTTGAGTGGAAGAAGTTTCATAAATGTTCTTTTTTTGGTGTAACTCTTCAACTTTTTTTATAAAGATGCTAGTAAGTCAATACATATATCCTGACCTGTGTATTATTTGTCCATAAACTTTCAGAAACCTGGAATGGATATTTAACCAGTGAATACTATCAGTGGAATATTCCCCCCCCCCCCGTTTTTTTCTTTTCACTTAAATTTGCAACATTTCCTAGTATACTTCAGCTCATGTCCTTGCTAACAAAAAGGTGCAGCCAATTTACATGTGATACTGGAATAGAAATTATGGTTTTATAGCAATGAACAATACGGTAAATAAGCTAAATGGGAAATACAGTATCTGTCGTTTTTACAGGGATTTGTGTGTTTTTAATTTGGGCAAGGGAGCTTTTTAGGTTTGGTAACCTTAATTTATGAAATATATTTACCTGCTGAATAATAGTGTTTCTATCAAGACTGTGAAATGGAGGTTGTTTACTTCATTCTCATGATGTAGACGAGTCATGGGAACTTGCACCAATCCTCCCGGTATCAGTATTGTGTTTTAACACTCCTTCAAACTATCAAAAGAGTTTTTGTTATAATGTTGAGCATAAAGGAGAGATGCTCAACTTAAGTGAGTTTATAAATAGCGTTCCCCCCCCCCTAATACTAGGACCTTGAACTATAGAGGCTAAACATAAAGTTTAAGTAGCTAGGGAACAATATATAAAATATATGTTGCTGCAATCTACAACCCACACCACAATAGATTTTTTGAATAGTTCTAATGTCCCATGGACCACAAAGAAGGAGGAGGAATAACTGGCCTCTGACTTCCATCCCCTTGGTCAGGGATGAGGAATCTTTGTTTCTCCATATGTTGCTGGACTACAACTCCCATCATCCCTCACCATTAGCCATGCTGGCTGAGGCCAGTGGGAGTTGGAGTCAAACAACATCTGGCAGGCCCCAGGGTCCCAATCCTTGCCCTTGGTGGTATAATACCACAAAATATATGGCAAGTCTCAATCACTAATGAAGAGAATTAGGGTGAGTTTATATGATCATTTATATGGAGAAATATTGGCATGAGATGACATTTCCCCTTCATTCTTTATTGGTTGTTTGTTCCTATCATGAGCCCCACATGGGGAAATCAGGAGGGAGCACATTATTTGCAGCTGATCTTTCATGGTACTATGTGTCATTACCATGGGAACATGTACCCAAACGCTAAAGAAATGAAGAGTTAATGTCATCTTGTGGTGATGCTTTTCCCGGTAAGAATTGATACTGAAAACTTACTCTTTCTAGTTTCACCACATTTTACTTGTGGCTTTTATCCGCAACTTAATCAGCCTTGACAGCCAGTTTCCCAATGATCTAGCCTGACATTTTTAGCTGGCATCAGATGGCAGTCAGATTGACTTAGACCCACGGGGTACACTTTAGATACTAGCTCAGTCCTAAATATTTTAGCTTAATTATTTTTTGCTGCACTTTCTTTCCAAATTCCACCATCATATTCTTCATCTGGAGAACCTTGTAACTTGCCAGCACTTCCCAATAATTTTTTCGCTAGCATGTGGAAAGGGAATGAGATGTGCTTCCTTAACCCTCGACTTTCCTGGATAGGCTCATAGTCCCATGGATGTTATACAGGCGTCTCCCCACTTAACACAGGGGTTACGTCCCCAGGTACTGCGTGTATATGTGAAATTGTGTATATGGTTGGGGTGGGGACATCACCTATGAAGCCTGTAAACATCCTCTAAACCTCTGGAAACCCTTGGGGGGAAAACCCTTTAGAAAACCAGCAGCAGATAATGAAAACTCTGCCAAAGACCCGCAAACTCTACCTCAGTCGCTCCCTCCTTTCTCAAATTCCAACTCCCCACAGGCCTCAAAGGTCAGTGCAAAGGCTCCTGGAATAGCTAGCTGTTTTCCCCACACTTTGTGCGCCATTTTTGCAGTTTCCCCGGTCTTTTGGGGTCTCTTTTGCGCCTTTTCCCCAGTTTTAATCAGTTTAGTTTATTATTTCCCAGTGTCGCGCATATACCCAGTTGCACATGAGTCTGATGTGCCTAAGTGGGGAGACGCCCGTATTGCCCTGTTCCATTGGCCTTCCATTACATGAGCTCTTTATCAAAGTCTTTAAGTTCCTGGCCTCTCATACTTCACTGATGGGCAACCCCTTCTTGTGTCTTTCTTTGATCACTTGCTTACATAACCTGTCTTACTGTCTTCTTAGCTTTATTTTGCAGCAGCAATTTTGGACAAAATGAAGATTGTTTTAAGAGACAACCGAGGGTTACAATGAGGTTTTAAGCCATAGGGTATCTCTAGACTCCTGACTTGTTGAGTGCTTACCTGTGGAATGTTGCGTTAGCATCGCTCTTTATATATCAGGATGAATTTATAATCCCAATACTATAAGAGGATTATTGCAGTAGTATTAAATCCTAAGGATTTTACGTAAGGTTTTTTTTTATAACCTATTTAATCTTCTTTTAAGAAACGAGCTCGTTTAGCTACCTATATAAGCCTGGAGGGCTTATTTACATACCACTGATTCACATTGAATCTCATGTATACCAGCTTCTGGTATTTATACTTCTGTCTGGGGAGAATTTTTCTTGGGGTGGGGGATATTCAGCGGGTTTATTCCATGCTCACCTTTGGGAGAAGTGTCACTTCACATTACATGAAAGTTTTGTGTAGAAGGTCAACTTTTTAAAGAAATAACAATAATAATGAATTGCCTCTCTTCCTCATTGGGTTGGATGTAGATCCGATAAAACGAAGGCAACCTGTGAACACTTGCTGATTTTTCAGAAGGTCATTGTTAGAGGTTATTAGCACATACTGACAAACTGGGAAGCTAAATCCATAAAACCCAATTAAATGGAGCATCTAGTAGGGTTTTTTTTTTAATGAGTTAAAGCAGGAATGTTATCTGTTCATTCGGCGAGGATCACTGTTAACTCTCAAATTGTATCATATTTATCTGTTAACTCTTAAATTGTATCAGATTTATCTGATTATTTGTGCATCTTAACTCTGGTGTAGCAATTTTTCTTTCTCTGGTTTCTGCGTAACTACAATTAAATACAACTTTTGTTTTAAATAACCAGATTACTTTCTTCACAGGTATAGGACACTGGGGAGTTGATTCCTGCCCCCCCTCCCAAGCTTGACCTGGAAATAAATATATTTCTTTTTACAGATACAACTGATGCATTAAACACTTTTCATTCACAGCAAACCTTTGGGCTAATGTATCTTATGCTGTCTAAGCTTTTTAAAAAACACTAGCAGGCTTTTTCAATTCTAATGCACAAAATGCTTTATAGTTCTTAACTCATTGACCCTCAATAATAATACCCCGAGCAATAAAACGGCCTTTGTGAGGCTATTTCCACAGAGGTAGTAGTGTTAATCTGCTGTAGAAAGTAACAAAGAGGCTTGTAGCACCTTAAATAAAACATTTGGAAATATTAAGACATGTGCCCAAGGCCATCCAGTTAGCTAAACCTCATAAGGGGGTGTCATCTCAAATGAAACTGATCTGTAGAAAATGTAACTTGAAAAAAGAGACATTGCACATACATTTGTAAACCAAGAAATCTTAAATAAAAATATGTTAAACTACAGAAAAATAAAAAATAAGGGGGTGTCATCCTTTTGGGCCATGACTTTCCACTGTCCAACACTGATTTACTACTTTCCCATATAGCTATTTAAGAAGATAACTGCATCTCTCTTTGCTGTCATCTAGTTCCACGGCTCTTCTTCCTATTTACGTGGCCCGTACAACCCAATAAGTTGAACACATTAGTTTTCCTCCTCCTGGACCATTGCAGATCTAAGAAACTTCTTTAAGTTCTTGGGACACCTGCTTGTGGGTGTGCAGTGATTCAGGAAGGTGTCAGTGTAACTCTGCTGACCTACACCAAGACCCCTGCCAGTTGCTACAACTATCCTATAGCCAGATCATTCAGCTCAAGACAAAGGCTCTCCCACACCTCATGCTGAAGTATTGTGGTCCCTGTTGGTTGCTCTCCTCTCCAAAATGGTATTCCTGCTTCTGACTCCTTCACTGTGAGGCATGGGAGGATCTTGCAGGCGAGGCATTCCACACCCAGAGTGCAACATACGGAACAAATAGAACTGCACCCCTGAGTCTTTCACCAAATCAAAAGCTTAAATTGGAGAAGTGCCAGCGGTGTTTGCTCTCTGCTTAGGGCACGGCTGGGGAACCGTTGGCCCCAGTTCTTGGACTCCAGCTCCCATCAGCCCCAGCAAACATGGACACTGGTCGGGGTTGATGGGAGCTGTAGTGCAGCAACATCTGCAGTGCCCATAGGTTCTCCGCTCTGGAGGATCCCCATCTCTGGGCCTTCCCCTGTCACGGAAGTGAACCTCCTTGAACCCCAAGAGTCCTCTTGGCTTCAGGAACCCCAAGCACAAGACTCTCAAGCCCCTCCAGCCATTGCTGAGCCACTGGTTTTGAATCCATTTGGCCAATTCACTAACAAGGTACTTTGTATCAATATTTTAGATCAAAAAGAGGCGTTTCCACATCTCTTTGAATATTATTATTATATTCATTCATTCATTCCCCAACCATTTGGCTGGGTTTCCCCAGCCACTCTGGGCGGCTCCCAACAGAATATTAAAAACACGCTAAAACATCAAACATTAAAAGCTTCCCTAAACAGGGCTGCCTTCAGATGTCTTCTAAAAGTCAGATAGATGTTTATTTCCTTGACATCTGATGGGAAGGCGTTCCACAGGGCGGGCGCCACTACCGATATTAAAATAGCATTTTAATGTTTGCAGGTGCTTTAGCTGCTTCTGAGGTGCAACTAACCTTTTTCTTTACAGGTTTCCTTCTTTTTAGGAACAATGTGCGTTGCAGAAAACTGGGGGATATATGATTTAACCATTCCACTTCTATGCATTCCTTACTCATACAGGAGAGTGTTACTTTTGGCAGGCCTGGGAGAACGTAGTGTTATTAACCTTTTCCTCCCCTTCTTCCTTTTTGCAGGCTCTCCTAATTCTCTCTGAATTCAGTGGTAGGAGTAGCTCTATAACATTTCTCACGTAGCAATAGTGTTAACCTTTTGGGCCATTTATTATGATGGCTGTGGTGTGATCCTATCCTGTAACTTCGTGAAATACTGTATACAGCTTGAGCACAAGAAGCAATGCCGTTCAGACTTGTATTTCTCTGATATGGACTGTGTTTATTAGGATAAATGCAAGAGACAGCTCTGACATGATAGTGACTTCAAGGGGGTGGGGTGGGGGGGCTGCTTCTGGCCTCCTCGTGTTATCTGCAGAATCAACAACCCAACTTATTTTGCAGCTCATTTTGTTGCATGTAATCTTGTGTGCATTTTTCCTTCAAAATTCCTTCTTGCCTTGGAAGATTTCTCTGGAGGTTGTAAATGTGATATGAATGTAAAAATGCATGACTTCTCAGAAATGATCAGTGTAAAAAAAAGAGAAAAGATTGGATTCCAGATTTCAGCTGTCCTGCAGTTAAAACGCATCCAAATGTAATTGAAATGTGCAAATAAAAGTCCTTTAATTGTACCTTGTTTTTGTGCACTGTGGTTTATTTGACACACAGTAAAACTATTTTCTAACGTGAATGCAGTTTTTCACAGTACAGTGGTACCTCCGGTTGCAGATGGGATCCATTCCGGAGCTCTGGTCGGATACCGAGGTTTCTGCAACTGGAGGTACCTGTTCTGCGCATGCACGTAGAGCGCTTCTGCGCATGCGTGAACAGCGAAACCCGGAAAAATACTTCCGGGTTTGCCGCTTTCGCAACCCAAAGTTTACGTTACCCGATAGTAACGTAAACTGAGGTTCTGCTGTATTTCAGAATCTCTGCTTGCCATAGTTCAAGGGCTTAGGACAGCTTGTCCCCACAATAACCCTGTGAGGTAGGAAAACCCGTGACTAAATGAGGTGAATATGACTTTGCTGTTGTGAGAGAGAAATGAGGCAAGATAGACATCCAGACAAATCAATCCCTCCATCATTTTAGCTTCACCGCTGCCACCAAGTGAATATATTTATTGTTCCCTGGTTGCCTCCAATAAACAGCCCTTTAACTTCCTGGGCTTTAACTGACCCCGCCTACTCCCTGTTGCAAGTTCGCCTTCTTCCCTATCACAAGTGGCTTTGAAGAGGGCATCATACTAAGAATTAAGGACAGGGTGCCTCTGACCATATGCTCAGCCCTGGAAACGGCTCCACTCCTGATCCCGCCCCCCAGCGTTCCTTGTTTCCGAAGCCTAATTTAGGATGTGGTTTTTGGTGGTAGGTATTATTAGACAACTGGGAGTCAGAAACACCTGCAGATCTACTGCAACCCCCTGCGGTAGATCCCAATCTACCTTTTGCCCACCCCTGCAATTGGTTTGGCAATATTCTTGGTGGTTTTACCAGAGTGTCTCCACTAGGTGGCAGCAGAACTTGGCCGTTGTAAGAAGAAAGTTTGCAAGATTTCACAGGTCCCTAAACCTTTTAGCTTGTGGCTGGCTCATACACTTAAAAGCAACTCACGCCTACAATATGTGTGAGCCATATTTGAAGGAGATAGCTCTCCCAGTCTGCTTTTTTACTGCAATTGCTTTTTAGATGCTTTGATTGTTTTATCCCCTTTGGGTTTGCTACCCTGGGCTCCTTTGTGAGGAAGGGCAGGATATGAATTTAATGATGATGGTGATGATTATATAAACACCATACAGTAGTACCTCAGGTTCAGAACTTAATTGGTTCTGGAGGTCCGTTCTTAACTTGAAACTGTTCTTAACCTGAGGTACCACTTTAGCTAATGGGGCCTTCCGCTGCCGTCGCGCCGCCACCATGCGATTTCTGTTCTCATCCTGGAGCAAAGTTCTTAACCCGAGGTAATATTTCTGGGTTAGCAGAGTCTATAACCTGAAGCGTCTGTAACCCGAGGTACCACTGTAAATTGTTCAATCCCCCACCCCAGCTAATTGATGAACCAAAGTAAGATACTTCTCTCTCCACGTTTACCACGGCCACATCCCCACCAGGCATTTAAAGCACTACGATTCAACTTTCACTAGGCATGGCTTCCCGCAAACTACAGCCTCGTGAGCTGTAGTTTAAGGGTGCTGAGAGCCGTGGAGTGATCCTCATTCCCCTCACAAAGCTACAATTCCCAGAGCTCCCTGGGGAAGAGGTATTTATGGTTATACCGCTCTGGGAACCGTACCTCAGTGAAGGGAATATCTAGCAACTCTCAGCGCCCTGAGCAAACTATGGGTGTGAGTTGGTGCCCAGCAACACAATGGCTAGGCCTGCATCTACTGTGAGCCCAAAAGAGGCCATGTTGTACCTATGCAGAAAGAACCAGTGCTATGCAGTTAGAAACAGACTTGTTTCTCCATTGTGCGGATGCCCTTCAGAGGAAGCAAAGTCTGCCGTCCACCCCTGATGTTGGATGTCCAGCCATCAACTCCAAGAACCCCACAGGTGAGTGCAGTACGTACTGTATCTCATGATATAAAATCCCTACCTACACGCAGCAAATGACTGGTTGTTTTGCTAGGGATAATGTGCTCACGTTTCTCCGGCCGCTACATTAAAACACAGGGTCAGCTTTTCTGTGTTGGTGAGAGAAAACCCACACTCTAACCAGTTCCTCGTAGCTATAAAAGGTAAAGGGACCCCTGACCATTAGGTCCAGTCGCGAACAACTCCGGGGTTGCGGCGCTCATCTCGCTTTACTGGCCGAGAACCGGCGTACAGCTTCCGGGTCATGTGGCCAGCATGACTAAGCCGCTTCTGGCGAACCAGAGCAGCGCGACGAAACGCTGTTTACCTTCCCGCCAGAGTGGTCCCTATTTATCTACTTGCACTTTGACGTGCTTTCGAACTGCTAGGTTGGTAGGAGCAGGGACCGAGCAATGGGAGCTCACCCCGTCGCGGGGATTCGAACCGCCAACCTTCTGATCAGCAAGCCCTAGGCTCTGGTTTAACCCATAGCTCTCCTTAACTGGGGGCAGTTTGTTCTCACAGTCCTTCATAAGCCCTTTCCTAAAGTAGCAACCTTTTAGGTTACCAGTAGAGGAACCTAGTAAACTATGAAATATTATGTTCTTTCTCTTTCCTCCTGTTTGCACCCCCCCCCCGGGCCTTGCCCACATGTCCCATTTAATCAACGACATCTCGAACGAGAAATCAGTTCCTCTCCTGGAGAGGCGTGGTGACTGCATCACGTCTCATCAGCCAAACCCTCAATCACTCTGTTTCGGTCAGCGGGTGGTCGGGGACCCTTGTTTTCATTTAAGATCCGTTTTTAGAGTGTCCATCATTTTTTCTGCTGCTGCCTCCCTCCCTCCCTCCCTCCCTCTCCTTCCCCCATACCCCACCCCTGCACACATGGGGCCCCAGCCTCTCCTCCCCACTTTCACCTGCGTTTCTACGATTTTTATTCCTTCGAGTTTGTGACTAAAGTGGCCACAAGCACCTGAAAATTATAGCAGCTAAAAGGCCGTTATGGTTGCAAATGAGGCTGAATGATTATATACTTGCCAGCTGCTTAAGGTGAACTGATTGGACCTAATTGTCGAGAAATAATTACCTCCTCTTGGAATTTTTTTTTTTTTTTTAAGGGCAAAATGGGCTCTCATGCTGAATGCAACTGATGAAAGGGCTTCAGAAAGGGATGGAGCCCAGGAGGGGACACTCAGGCCAAGAGTGGTTTGGGGTGTCTACATTATGCTAGCTTCTCCCCTATGACTTAAGCTACGAGCTCCCTGGCACCTTAGGAGCTGGGTGTCATGCTGCTAAGCCAAGTCATTGGTCGTTCCACCCTCCCTGGGATATTCAATTAGTTAAACATCCCCCCCCCCCGCAGCCCTCCCCTGATTCTCCAGTTGGTGCTTGGAATGATGCCCAAACCCACCCCTTCTTCCTGATTAGAAATGGGGTGAGATCTCTTAGATGGGTCTTTTTTTTATCTCGGGGAGGGCGGATTTGCATAATTTGCAGCAGGAAATATTCCATGTCTTTAATCAGCAAAAGGCCCTCCTTTGCCCCAGCTGCTGTAAGGGGGTTCAAGGGACAGATGCAAAGGACAGACGAAGGGGAGGTGACATTTGCAAGCAACCACGCCACAGACTTCCAGACTTGGACTCTGCTTTGTTTCGTTGTATAGGTGTATTCTGCAACATGTCATTGATGCATTAGGGCAGGGGTCAGCAACCTTTTTCAGTCGTGGGCCGCTCCACTGTCCCTCAGTCCATGTGGGGGGGCCAGACTATATTTTGAAGAAAAAAATGAACCAATTCCTATGCCCCACAAATAACCCAGAGATGCATTTTAAATATAAGCACACGTTCTACTCATGTAAAAACACCAGGCAGGCCCCACAAATAACCCAGAGATGCACGTTAAATAAAAGGACACATTCTACTCATGTAAAAACATGCTGATTCCCGGACTGTCTGCGAGCCGGATTGAGAAGGTGATTGGGCTGGATCCGGCCCATGGGCCTTAGGTTGCCTACCCCTGCATTAGGGGATAGGCTCATACTGCACAGTGCACTCACCATTCTGCTTTACAGGTATTCTGTTAACATTCACTAGGATTTTTATGTGAATTTCTCCAAATGCATACGTTTTTGGTGCATTTTTGCCAACTGCAATGCATTTGTGCATGTTTGCCACTGATACATGCATTTCCACACACTTTCCCCCGTAGCGTATGCATTTTTCTACACGTTACTTGGTTGGAGAATGGCACGCAAAAATCAGGGAAAAGCGTTTTTGAAGGCTAGTTGCGTTTCTGTTTGTATTTTGGGAAGTGTGAGTTAATTAAGCTTGCCACTAAATGAGAACTAAATTAAATGCATCTTCCATCCGTATAGTAAATTAACTATCATGGCTACCTCATGGTTAGCAGTTGCTTGAACCCATTCCTGGAGATCCTGTCTCCAAAGCCTCATGAGAGAATCAACACTGGCTTCCATAAGTTGCATGAAATCTGTTAGGAGTCTGTCCTGGGCAAAGAACTGAGGTTGCAGTATAAACTGATCTCTTAAAAATTGCTTCAATTTTCAATTTTTTAAATATAAAGATTGTTCCAGACTTTGCACCTGTGCATAGCCAACACAGTCTCTAAACTTTTTCTTGGAATACAGTGGTTCCTTGGTTTACGAACTTAATCCATTCCGGAAGTCCATTCTTAAGCTAAAGCCATTCTTAAACTGAGCCATGCTTTCCCCAATGAGGCCTCCCGCCGCCGGTGCCCTTCCACCATTCGACTTCCATTTTTAGGCCAAGGTAAAGTTCACTACATGCAGCAGGATGGAGAATGAGAGATTGAGGACGGGGAGCCTTTAATCCTCTAGTTCAGAGGTTTTCAACCTTTCTGAGTCCACGGCTCCCTTGACCAACTGCGTTCTTTCTTGTGCACCGCTGTGGGGCTCAGGAGCCCAGTTATGTCACCCCTTGCCTGCAGAGCTGGCAGCCTCTCACCCTTTTTCAAACGCCCCCCCCCCCTTGTGGAGTGTTCCCTCAGCCTCCCCTCCCCTCTCCTTGGGAGTCCTTTGGGCAGCTGCTGCTTCTCTCCCTGGTCTCTGAGCTGCCCCCACCACCCCAAAGAGAGGTTCCTCCCAGAAGCACCATTCGCCTGCGGAGCTTATAGCCAGGGCTGCTGCAACAGACAGCTGTGCAAGCCTTTGGGAGACAGAGACGCGAGAGGGCATCAGAGGAGGGAGGAAAAGAAAGAGGGGCAGAGGCCAGTGTTTCCCGCAGCACCCCTGACCATCATTCAAGTTGTTAGACTACAACTCCCATGAGCCCCAGCCAGCATGATGGTACGAACTGCTCCCCACTTCTGTCATAAATGCTTTGCTGGTTCTCCAGACCCACCACTTTCTTCCGCCTTGCCCTGCTAAACACAACAAAGTTTGCAAATCACAACACAAATCAATGCGATCAGCCCCCAGCACATTTTCTACCTCATGTGGTCTCACTTGGCCTCTTGGCTGAATGAAAGCAAATGGGCTGGGGTTTCCCTGCTAATTGATTTAAGGTTAAAATTAACTTTTAAATTAGGCAGTGTCTAATACTGAACAATAAAGGTGGGATTGGGGTTAGCTGTAAAACTGGCTGATATGCAAACAGAACACACCTCTGGCCAATGCACAGCCTGTGCAAGGGGTACACTGACTGATCTAAACTTTACAGAACTGGGAGACCTGTGGTTCTCCTCAAATTGTTGGACTACACACAGACACACACACACACACACACACACACACACACACACACAATCAAAATCAAATGGTCAGTGATGGTGGACTCCAACAACACCTGGAGGAGCCACAGGTCCTCCACCCATGGCTTAGAGCAGGGGTTAGCAAACTTACCACGCCTCGGGCCGGTGTCTGCAGCGCTGATCGCGTGGCGGACCGGAGGGCGGGGGAGCGCACGCCCATATGCGTGCGCACACGCTATCTCCGGAGCACTTCCAGGTTGGAGGAGCACCGGAAATAGCTTGTGCGCATGTGCATGGGCCTCCTCCGACCCGGATGTGCACTGGAAATGACGCTTGCACATGTGCACAAGCTATTTCCAGTGCTCCTCCGACCCAGAAGTGGGCAGCCGCGCCGCACCGCACTGGTAAGAGCGGACAGCGGCAGCGGGCGGCAGGGGTCACCGGGGGCTGGATAAATGAGCCCCCCGGGCCGTAGTTTGGAGACCCCTGGCTTAGAGACTCCAACTCCCAGTGCCAATCCCTATCATGCAAATGAAACCCAGTATGGTTTGTGAGGCCTCTTGGCTTCAGGATCCTCGGCCAGGAACAAAGGCACAAGACTTCCAGGCCTCCACTGACCATTGTCGGAACCCATTTTGGCTGCCATTTTGGAACCCGTTGGGTGATTTCACTAATAAGGCACGTGAGGGTTTAAATCCAACAACATTTATAAGGTCACACGTTGGGGGAAGGTGGTTTTAGAGAAATGGCAGAGGTGTTTTTGCTTTGGATTTGTCTGCATGCTGTCACTGCAATGTGGTCAGATTTTGCCAGGTTTAGAAGTGTTTTGAAACCCTGCACAAACCATCTTTGATCAGAGAAGACAGCAAGAAACAGGACATCATTGTGGGAAACGGTGCCTCTGTCCTCTCTATCACAAACTATTATCTGTCGGCTATTACCAGGACATATGAAATAGTATTTAAAAATTTAGTATAAACACCAGGGGCGTACCCAGGATCAAAACTAGGGGGGGGGGGCAAGCCATGGTCGTTCAGGTTGTGACATTTCAGCACGGAAAAGGCAAATGAAACCAAAATGTTAAGAAAATTATATATAATTATAGCAGTGCTTTATTACGGTAGTGTAATAGGAGCCAAATATACACTCCTTTTTTTAAAAAAAGAAAACTGACAAAAGCTGCTCTCTCTCTCTGGGTTTTAAGGCTCCTACAAAGCCCCCTGGTCACAGAGAGGCCATCAGCCAATCAGGGAGGGCTACAGAAGACAATTGTGATGCAAGCATTACCTTAGAGATAACGGCCCTGAGAACTCCCTGCCTCAGTCCACTCAGTCCACTCCTCTACAGCCATGGAGGAGGATCTGATGGTCCTGGAGTTGGAGGAGGATCTGATGGTCCAGAAACTGGATCGGGTGGAGCTGATACTGATCCTTTTGCTCATTTTACTATGGGTAAAATGGGTAAGTAAGATGTGAGATGCTGGATTTCGGCATCCATGTTGTCCCTTGTGGAAACATAACTGCCTAGGTACCGGTAGGAGAAGTGATAAGCATTTTCCAACGTGACACCATTGAGTTGGATTTGTGGCACTGCTGAGGGGTTATTTTGTACTTGTTGGTGCAGCACTTTGGTTTTTTGGATGTTGAGTGATAGGCCAAGCTTTTCGTAAGCTTCTGGAAAGATATTTAGGATGGTTTGGAGGTCATCCTCTGAGCATGCGCACACTACATTGTCATCAGCTTATCGAAGCTCTGTGACGGAAGTTATGGTAACCTTACGGTAATGAAAATAATGAATAGAGTTGCGGCAATAACACAACCCTGTTTAACACCTGATCCCACTGTGAATGGTTCACTTTGAGAGCCATTGTTATCTGTGATTGTTGCTGTCATATTATCATGGAGGAGTCGAATGATGTTTACAAATTTACGGTATCTGGGCAGCCAATTTTCAGAAGGACAGTCCACAGGGCATCAAGGGCGTAGCAACAGGGGGGCGGTCCGCCCCAGGTAGTGCCCGGGTAGCGCCCTGGAGAGGGTGACACTCCTCTGGGCCCCGCCCTGCCTATTCAAAGCCGCATGCAACCCTGCTCGCCGCCGTGGCATGAGCCGCCGCCCACTCGGCGGCCCGCCCGCCCGGCTGCCACAGCCTCTGCAAAGCATTCACACTGACCATTTCCCCTTCCTTCCTTCCTTCTTCTTTTTATCCAGAAGACCAACCAGCGGCCACCCTGCTGCTACGTTTACACCCCATACCTGAGGTGAGTCTTGATTCCTGCAGTGCAGGGGGCTGGACTAGATGACCCCCCAGGGGTTTTTATAGCAGATATAAAATCATGTCAGAGGGGTTCTGGCCAGGGGACCTTGTCATTATAGGTGTTAAAAATCGTTCTCTTACTGCATTATATCAGGGGCAGCGCAAGATGTAATGCATAAGGTCCTCTACTTCAGGGCATCCCCTAATGGAATGTGTTTTTATTTAAAATGCATCTCTGGGTTATTTGTGGGGCATAGGATTTCATCCCCCCCCAAAAAAATATATAGTCCCCCCCCCCAAGTTCTGAGGAGCAGTGGACAGACCCCCTGCTGAAAAAGTTTGCTGGCCCCTGCTGTAGGTTCTCTGTCGGTAGGGGAAAACAACAGAGGCCAACCAGAGAATATTGAGAAGCAAAGCAGCTAGTAAGCCTGATCTTTATTAAACTGTTGCAACAGGGTCCCCATTCCCCACACGCAGGAGGAAGGAGAACTCTGAACAATGGTGTGCAAGCCCTTATATAGACTTATGAAATTGCCCACCCTGTAGTACAAGACTACCCACCAAAACATCATACATACATCACAGGAGGAGGCGGTCGACAGCAGAACTCCCGCCTGCCAGGATACCTGATAATGGTCACTGATTGCATTACCTGGGCAGCCTGGCCATTCTTTTGTGATGGTCAATACTCTAGTTCCTGAGTCCAGGTCACAGGCTCACCCTATTCATACACAAATACTCCCTTAAGACAGGATTTGCAAGCAAAAAGACAATGGGAAGGCTTTCCCTATTTGCCTCCCTACCTGCAGGGGAATATTGGAGGTCATTGGGAGAGTCAAAATGGCTTCAGGATTGCTCTCCCATATTATTTCAGACACATGGTTCATATAATGAGATAGTTGTGCATTTATGAGTATTTCTTCTATATTTGAGACATTAACAATTTTATCACATTATGTTGCTGGTGACAAACAAGACAAAGTGAAAGAAGCCTGTTCTGACCTCCTTCCTTTGCCTTTCTGCCTCTCCCTCCTGACCCCCTCCAGGTACCCTGCGAGCAATCACCCCAGCGGCCCGGAGCACCCACCTCAACTGTCCAATGAGATCCTGGATGACAAGTCCCACCCACGGGGTACAGCCCTTCCCTCGTGTTCTGGGCAAGCGGTGGAGGAGCAAGGCAGCCGCCCCCCAGCCTGGGGACCCAGAGAAGGCCGTCCGCCTGCTGACAGAGCACCTTTCTGCCTCTCCCTCCTGACCCCCTCCAGGTACCCCGCGAGCAATCACCCCAGCGGCCCGGCCCACCCACCTCAACTGTCCAATGAGATCCTGGATGACAAGTCCCACCCACGGGGTACAGCCCTTCCCTCGTGTTCTGGGCAAGCGGTGGAGGAGCAAGGCAGCCGCCCCCCAGCCTGGGGACCCAGAGAAGGCCGTCCGCCTGCTGACAGAGCACCTTTCTGCCTCTCCCTCCTGACCCCCTCCAGTTACCCCGCGAGCAATCACCCCAGCGGCCCGGCCCACCCACCTCAACTGTCCAATGAGATCCTGGATGACAAGTCCCACCCACGGGGTACAGCCCTTCCCTCGTGTTCTGGGAGTGCTGAGCGGCTGAGCGTGTGTGAAGGCAAGGTCCACATGCCGGACGCCTCCCAGACGTGCCAGGGCAAAGAGGGGCTGCCCTCCAAGCTGGACAGGATTAAAGGCAAGCGGTGGAGGAGCAAGGCAGCCGCCCCCCAGCCTGGGGACCCAGAGAAGGCCGTCTGCCTGCCGACAGAGCACCCAGGAGAGAGGCTGGACCTGAGGCCTAAAAGACCCCGTGCCTGGCCCACCCGCTGGTGGCATCGCTGGACCAGGACCAAGCCACGCACGACCTGCACCGTGCCCTGGCCAAGAGGCTGGAGAAGGGGCACGGCCGGCCATGTGTGGAGTACCCTGTCTGCCTGCTTTGCGGCCGCTGCACCACCTACTGCTCCCACCCACCCAAGCAGTACAGCCCTTCCCTCGTGTTCTGTGAGTGCTGAGCAGCTGAGCGTGCAGGAAGGCGAAGTCCACATGCCAGACGCCTCCCAGACATGCCAGGGCAAAGAGGGGCTGCCCTCCAAGCTGGACAGGATTAAAGGCAAGCGGTGGAGGAGCAAGGCAGCCGCCCCCCAGCCTGGGGACCCAGAGAAGGCCGTCCGCCTGCCGACAGAGCACCCAGGAGAGAGGCTGGACCTGAGGCCTAAAATACCCCATGCCTGGCCCACCCGCTGGTGGCATCGCTGGACCAGGACCAAGCCACGCACGACCTGTACCGTGCCCTGGCCAAGGGGCTGGAGAAGGGGCACGGCCGGCCATGAAGGGGGAACCCTGTCTGCCTGCTTTGCGGCCGCTGCACCCCCTACTGCCCCCACCCACCCACGTGGTACAGCCCTTCCCTCGTGTTGTGAGAGTGCTGAGCGGCTGAGCGTGCGTGAAGGCGAAGTCCACACGCTGGATGCCTCCCAGACTTGCCAGGGCAAAGAGGGGCTGCCCTCCAAGCTGGACATGATTAAAGGCAAGCGGTGGAGGAGCAAGGCAGCCGCCCCCCAGCCTGGGGACCCAGAGAAGGCCGTCCGCCTGCCCAGAGAACGTTCAGAGGAGAGGCTGGACCTGAGGCCTAAAAGCCACAGCAGGAGCGTCCCAAAACCCATCCCGCAACCGGAAATGAAGCCCGAGCCAGAACTGCCAATGCCGGCCCCCAGCACGATGCGTCACGCGCGCCCCGGGAAGTGGCTGAAGTGGCTGCTTCGCTGCATTACAAAGCTGTGAGGCAAAGCCGGCAAGCCCCCCAAGAAGCAGGGCTCCCGCCTTTCCTCCCCAAGTCCCCCGAGATGCCGTGGTCCCCTTAATCCTCTCGCTCCCAGGCAACATTCTCACCTCGGCACGCCCAAGGCGCCACGGAGCCCACAGAAGTCCGGGGCGCTGAAGAAATGGTCCAGGCAACCCTCCCCAGTGCAATTCAGGAAGGCCTCGTCCAAGCAGAAATCCCGCAGGAGCAGCGCACCCTAAGGGCCTCGGCAAAGACGCTCAGCCCGCTTGCCTTTGCAGCGAAAAGGCTCCTTGGCCAGAGGGCTGGGGAAGGGATTTCCCACAGGGACCTTTGCTTTCCTTATCCTCCACAGGCAGGACACAGCAGGTCTGTGTTGCTTCTGCATTTTCTCTGTGAACTGGGGGGGGGAGTGTTGGTGGGAGGGGGACAGAGAAAGAGGCCATCACCGCCTCTTGTGGGAGGGAGTTCCACAGTTCGACTACAGGGTGCGTGATGGGCTGGAATGGATCTTCCAAAGGGGGCCCCTCTAGTCCCCCATCCCAGACCCATCAACTGCCCCAGTTTGAGCAAAGCATCCTGGAATTACAGCAGCCATTCCAGCTTCTGCTTGGATCCCAGGATGTTCAGTTTTGGTCTTCGCCAAACAGAAACGCTGATCTGGCCGCGGGCGAGGTGGGCCTGCAAACCCTCCTTGGCCTCTTTGGCGAAGACCAAAACTGAACATCCTGGGATTTGGGGGCTTGGAGGCATTGGGAGAGGATGAAGGGGACCACGGCATCTCGGGGGACTTGGGGAGGGAAGGCGGGGATCCCTCTTGGCTCAGCCAAGTCAACTTGGCTCGGGGCGGCCACCAGAGAGTGGAAGCCGGAGAGCGGTCGGACGCGAAGGGTGGAGTGAACGAGAAGGAAGAGGAGTGTAAGAGAAAGGAGGCGTTGACAAAAGTAATAGCATTGAAACGGAAATGGCAAGGAGAGAGACAGAGTAAATGCGAAGAGACTAAGGGAAGAACAAAGATGGAGTCGGGGTCCCGGGAGTGAGCAATGCGGAGAATAAGATATTCCGCCTTTGTTGCAGAAGTGAGGAGGCGGAGAGTAGAAGAAGTAAAAGGGAAAGCAGAGACTCTAGACGAGACCCGTAGGGGAAACAACGACACCTACTGGAGAGTAAAGAAAGTTTGAGAAATATTAAAATAGACTATTGAAGGACATGAGGGAGAGAACGGGACTCTGCTTGAGCTTATATTCATGGTTTATCTCTGTGCTCTCTTCTAGTAATAAATGGATTGTTGGTGGAGTATTCAACAATTTTTAATAGTTAATATTTGAAGGTAGATGTATCTCTAGAGAAAAAAGAGAAGGGAACACCCAAAGAAAAGAGAAAGAGAGTCTGATAAAGAAGTGGAAGTGTACAGAAATTGGAAAGATGGCAGGCAAAAAACCACAAGGGACAGTAACACAGACGGTGGGAAACCAACAGAGTGAAGAGGGGAGAATCTGTCATAAAAATTTGACTTTGAGTTCATGATTTTTACTTGCTCTTTTCTAGGTAGGGTAGTATTAATAAGACAGTAATAGTAATAGTAAATCGCAAAGTAAGGGAAGAAACATAAGGAACACATGAAGATGGACGATAGGAGGTTCTTCGCTGATTTTAAATTCTGTGTAGGGGTAGGAGGGTAAGGGGGGGAGGAGAGGAGATAAGGTTGTAGGGAAATAGGTGAAATGTATGTATGTAGGAATGTATGTATGTAAGGAGTAGTAATGTAAGCAATGTAATGCATGGCATAATGAATGTAGGTGTTTATATGTCTGGTAGGAAGAATGGGAATGTGTAAGAGTAATGTTGTGTAAGAATTAATATAAATGTTTGATAGTGAGTGCGAAGGTGTTTAGGAGGGGAGGGAGGGAGGGGAAAATAATGTGTGATGATGTGTGAGGCAGGATGATGTATGGATTTTGTATGTATGGATTTGTATGTCAAGCAGAATGCTTATGGAAATTGTATTTGTTGTATTAATAAATAAATAAATGTTAAAAAAAAAATTAAAAAAATTAAAAAAGATTTTTACTTGCTCTTTTCTGACTTGACAAAGACTGACGTGGCTATCCTATTTAACAGGGTAAAATTTGAAGTAATCTTTTTTCTTTTATATATAAATTGATAACAAGAAAATAAAGGTATGAATTTCAATATCATCTCATGGAATGTGAACGGTTAAAATAATAAAGGCAAACGAAATAAGATCGAACATATATTAAAGAAAGGGAAGTGGAACATAATATGTCTCCAAGAAACCCATGTGGTGCAAAAACATGGAAAGATACTTTGTAATAAGAGAATTGGCAAGGAATTTATGGCGTTGGATGAGAAAAAAAGAGGGGTTGTGACTTATGTGAAAAATGGGATAAAAGCGGAAAAAATATTTGAGGACAATGAAGGTAGGATAGTGGGCATCTGGGTATATACAACAAAAGGGAACTTGATTGTGGTCAACGTTTATGCACCCAATGGATGTAAAATAAACTTTTTCCAAAAATTAGAAAAACTGATAGGTGAAGCAGTAAATGAGGAAGAAATGGTGTTGGTGGGAGACTTTAACAGAGTGGTACAACCAGAGTGGGACAGAACAAGTAAGAGGAAAAGAAATAAAGGGAAATTACCTGAAATTTTCTTTAATTTAGTTAAAAATTATGAAATGCATGATGGATGGAGAGTAAAACATCCAGAGGAAAGAAAATACACGCATTATCCAGGCTCAAAAAAATCAATGGCCAGAATAGATTTAATATGGATGACAACAAGATTGATGGTAATAACAAAAAAAATGCGAAATAATGGAAAAATCCTTATCTGATCATAACCCTATTATGCTAAAAGTAAAAGGAAATGAAATGAGAAGAAATAGATGGAGAATGGATGAAAATATATTAAATGATGAAGCTTTTATAAAGAAATGTAAGGATTTAATGAAGGAATTCTTTAATAATAATACGGAAAAAGATACAGATTTATTAACGATATGGGAAGCTAGTAAAGCATTTATAAGAGGGATATATATTCAACAGAAAAATTATGTGAGAAAAAAAAGAGAGATGAATTTAGGTAAAATAAAAGAGGAGATTGGTAAGAAAGAAAAAGAATTATCAGAAAACCCAAAAAAGATAGAATTGGCTAACCAAATTAAGGTATTACAAAAGGAGTTATCTATTATATTAGGAAGTGAAATAGAAAATAAAATTACATGGTTGAAACAAAGAACATTTGAATCCGGGGGAAAGGTGGGGAAATTATTGGCCTGGCAGTTAAGGAAAAAACAAAAGGAAAGGACAATTATAAATATTAGAGAAGGAGAGAGAAATTGGACAGATTTAGATGATATAAGGAGATGTTTACACAAATATTATAAGAAATTATACCAAGGAAGGAGGGTAGAGGGGAAGATATTGGAAAAATATTTTGAGAATCATAAAATGAAGCAAATTAATGAGGAGGGGGGGGAAGTATTAAATAATCCAATTGTAGAAGAAGAAATTCATAAAGCGATAAAAAACCTTAAATTAGGAAAATCCCCAGGAACTGATGGGCTGACAGCACAACATTATAAGGTATTTAAGGACGAATTGATGAAAACATATAGCAAGATGGTAAATAATATATTGCAAGAAGGAATCTTTCCTAAGTCATGGCAAGAAGCATATATAGTCCTGATCCCCAAAGGTGACGAACAAAATTTGCAAGTAGGGAATTTTAGGCCGATATCCCTTTTAAACGTAGATTACAAAACTTTTGCGGAGATATTAGCGGACAGATTAAAAGATATTTTAAACCGCATAATTGGACATAACCAACAAGGATTTCCCCCAAGGAGGAAAATGTCAAATAATACGAGAATACTGCTAAACTTAATCGAGTATTTGGATTGGAAACCCAGTAAAAAAGTAGCCTTTATTTTTCTTGATGCCGAAAGGGCTTTTGATAATCTGGAATGGGATTTTTTTGGAGAGAGTACTAGAAGAAAGTGGGATAGAAGGGAATTTTTTAAGAGGGATTAAAGCAATTTATAGTAAACAATTGGGGAGATTAATTATGAATGGAGAGGTGTTGAAAGAATTTGACATAACAAAAGGAACTCGCCAAGGATGCCCACTATCGCCCTTATTATTTATTTTATCAATAGAATGCTTAATAGAGGATATAAAACAAGATGAGTCAATAAAAGGAGTAGAAGTGGGGAATAAGTCGCATAAGATCCGAGCGTTTGCCGATGATATCATACTAATGATTGAAGATCCATGGGATGGAATTGTAAATCTTAAAGAAAAGGTACAGCAATATGGAGAGGTGTCGGGATTCAAAATTAATGGGAGAAAAATGAAAATAATCACCAAAAATATGAAAGGGAAAGAATTAGAGGAATTGAGAAAGAAAATAGATTGGGAAATAGTTAAAAAGGTTAAATATTTAGGTATTATAGTGTAGCCTGAGCAAAAGCAGGGTTCAATGTTGCTCCCGAGGGAGAGGGAGGAAGGAGTCAAAATGGACACCGAGGTTTGAATCAGAGAAAAAGTTTATTTCTACATCCTAGTGTTGGAGATGAGAGGGAATGTGGATGAGGGAATATTGATTAATATTTCCTATCCCAGCTTGTGCTAACAAGCTCCAAACTAGCAGAGTTTCTCATCCCCAATAAAGCGCAGCAAAGCGTGGCGTTTAAGTTCCTATGAACTTCTAGAATAAGGCAGATCCTGGCACATATTTCCCCTGGTTCCCTCTTAAAAGAAAATACACGACACATAAGCTTATAAAAGTATAAAGGTTTTACTCACAGTCATTTCAAGCTTCTACAGTCTCAGAAAGGCAGGCTAGCTTAGATTAAATGTATTTACATGTGGAGATTCTCCTTAAGGGAGAAAGGCTCCATGTGGGCCTCTCTTGGCTGGAAGCCAAGAGAGCATCTCCTGAGATGTTGCATCCTCGGAGTCCTGGTGGGAAGAGAGGGAGAGTAGCAGCTCACCTGTATCTTTGAATAGCTACAGGTAAGGCCACTCCCACTTCTGGTCACACAAAGGAAGTGATTTCAGTCTTGGCACAGGAAACTCTACCTGGAGGACCAAGTCCCCTTTGTGTACACTCTAGGAATGTTGTGATTGACTGCACCAGTGTTATACATCCCACAAACCCCTTCTCAGTCTGAACAACATTTAACAAACATAAAACAACTTTATTCAACCACCCAGAGTCCCAGCTTGACACGCAGGTTCTGGAAACTCTCTCGTGGCAAGGGTTTCGTGAGAATGTCCGCAGTCATCTCCTGAGTATTACAGTAGGACATTTCTACTAGTCCATCTTGGATCATCTGGCGAATGAAGTGATACCTGACCCCAATGTGTTTTGAACGTGCAAGGAACTTTTCGGTTTGCGCTAGCTGCAGGCAGCCTTGATTGTCCTCCATCAAGCTGACAGGTCCTTTTCTCGGCAAACCAAAGTCTGTCAGGAGTTGATCCAGCCAGATGATCTCTCTGCATGCTTCCGAAGCTGAAATATATTCACTCTCTGTGGACGATAAGGCTACACATTTCTGTTTATAACTGCCCCAAATGATAGGTGCATTTCCAAACATAAAAACATAACCACTTGTGGATTTGTAATCCGCCTTATCCCCAGCCCAATCTGCATCACTGTACCCAACCAACTTAGGGTCCCTTACAGCTGGCAATCTTAATTTACAATTCATTGTACCCTTGAGGTAACGCACCACCCTCTTGACCCCACCCAAGTCATGTTCAGTGGGAGAACTCACTTTTCTGCTTAGGATCCCCACTGCACTTGCTATGTCAGGTCTGCTGGTAGTAACCAAATACAAAAGTTTACCAATCGCTGACCTGTATTCGCTGTTGTCTGGCAGCAGCTTCGAATCTTGCTGATTCTTTAGAAAATCTGTGGCCATGGGTGTCGCGACAGGGTGTGCACCTTGCATCTGCATGCTTTCTATCAGTTCTATTATCTTCTGCTTCTGGCTGAGAAGAAATGAGCCGTCTTCTTCTCTCTCAATTTGAATTCCCAAGTAATACTGGACAAGTCCCAATTCCTTTACTTCCACCTCTTTGTTGAGATGTCTGACTATGTCTTTATAGTCTCTGTCATTGGACGTTGATATTAATAAATCATCGACAAAAGCCAGAATGTAAGAGAATTGTCCATTTCTGTTCTTAGTGTACAGGCACTTGTCAGCTGTTGACTGCTTGTACCCAAGCTGAACCAGCATTTCATGTAATTTCTGGTTCCATGCTCTTGCAGCTTGTTTCAAACCGTAAATTCCTTTCTGAAGTTTACATACAAGATGTGCCTCATTTTGCTTGATAAAGCCTTTGGGCTGCTTCATATAAATCTGTTCAGAAATCGTCCCATGAAGAAAAGCTGTTGCTATGTCGACATGATGGACTGATAGGCCTTTAGATGCTGCAATACTTAGAAGTAATCTAACACTGCTGTATCGCACTGTAGGCGCAAATACTTGATCATAGTCTTCGCCATACTGTTGTGAAAATCCTTGTGCTACAAGCCTAGCTTTGTAGCGTTGCACCTCCCCTTCTGACCCCTTCTTAAGCTTGAACACCCACTTGGACCCAATTGCCTTCTTACCAGGAGGTAGCTCTGTCAGGGTCCAGGTCTTGTTGCGATGCAGTGCATCCATCTCTTCCTGCGCGGCTTGCTTCCAGAGACTGGCCTCAGCAGCTGGCAACCGTTGAACCTGTTCCCACGTGGAAGGTTCCTGTGGTGGCGCCGACCCTGCAAAGTAGGACAGTCGTAGTGGTGGAACGCCTTTGTTGGACCTGGAGGAACGTCTGACCTCTGGCTCTTGTTGAACCGCATCAGCTTCCTCATCTCCTTCCAATGGCGGCATCCCTGCATACGGATCCTCTTCGTCTCTGGAGCCTTCTGACATCTGGTCCTCCGCGTCTTCTGGGGTGTCATCTGTAGGGGGTGCTACAACACTAGGAGGTACAATACTAGGAGGTGGATTAGTTTCTGGTATGGCTTCAAAAGGAAAACTTACAAACTCCTCTGTTGCTGGCTCATTGGAACAGTCAATTGCTGTGTTCCTTGTGTCAGCCTTTTCATACTCCTCAAAATGAATCACGTGATGTGAACTTGTTTTCCCTGTTTGTAAGTCCACAACTCTGTAGCCTTTTCCTCCAGAAGCGTATCCAACTAGGATACCAGGCTTTGCTCTGGAGTCAAGTTTATGTCTGTGCTCCTTGGGCACGTGGTAATAACACAAACTTCCAAATACACGTATGTGTGACAGATTTGGGGCTCTTCCATGCCAAAGTTCAAATGGCGTGCGCTCTGTGCCTTTTGTTGGCAGCCTATTCTGTATATAAATCGCAGTATTTGCTGCCTCGCCCCAAAGTTTCTTTGACAAGTTGGATCCTTTTAGCATACACCTTGTCATCTCTAGGATGGACCTAAATTTCCTCTCAGCAATAGAGTTCTGTTGAGGTGTGTAGCTAACTGTGGTCACATGTGCTATGCCTTCCTGAGCCATGAAGGCTTCCATTTCACGTGAGCAAAACTCCCCACCATTATCAGACATTAGGGTGGTGGGTGCTCGCCGGAATTTGTTCTTGACCATGCTTACGTATTGCTTGAACAATTCCACTGTTTCACTCTTCTCTTTGAGAAGGTATCCCACACAAAACTTTGAATAATCATCCAAAAAGATAAGAATATACCTATTTCCTCCTAAAGAAGGTATATTCATAGGTCCAGCTAAATCAGTGTACACAATGTCCAGAACTTTTGTGCTTCTCTTTTCTGCACAACGTGGGAAAGAAGGTTTGACTCCTTTTTCACTTACACAAGTTATACATTTTGGTGTGGGTGTGTTACTTTTGTTTACCTGTAGACCTCTCACAAGATCTCCATTCTGCAGTTCCTGGATGACTCTGATTTCCCGGTGACCCAGTCTTCGATGCCAGAGCTCCAGATCTGCTTCATGCTTCTGCTTGGATTGGGCGACTTGTGCTGATTGGTTTTCTGAAACGTTAATCTCATAAACACCATTGATTAGTTTCCCTTGAGCATAAACCTCATCATTTTTCGTTACATTGCATTCTCCATTGGCAAATGTAACCTTGAAACCTTTCTTGTCTAAAGCAGACACACTAAGCAAGTTACAATTCAATTCTGGGACATATTGAACATTAGGCACAGTTGTTTCAAGAGATTCATTGTTCACCTTGAATTTCAAACGCATTGAACCTGCACCTTGTGATTTTAGAACATTTCCATCAGCAATCTGGATTTCAGTCCATTCACTATCATTAATTTCTCTGAAATATTCTCTTTTATGCGCAAAATGGCTTGTAGCTCCCGAATCTAAAATAAATTGGTCACTTTTCCTTTCATTTCTTTGCACATTTAAACTCTTTTCTTGCAGTAGAAATGTACGCTCGTGACCCCCCTTCTTTTCACCTTTTGGTTGAAAGGGGCGGGACTTATTCTTGGGCTTCTGGCAACTCCTTGCAATGTGCCCTTTTAAATTGCAGTTATGGCATATTAATTCTTTGGACACTTCCTTAGACTTGGGAAATTGCTTAGAAACATAACTTGTGTCCCTCCTTGGATTCCTTTGTGGAGAATCAAGGTAATCTCTGCATTCCTCTCTTAAGTGATTTGCTAGTTCATTAAAAGTCAAATCTCTTGTGTGGTCCATTATACTCTTAAATGAAGTAAATTCTTCTCCTAATGATGCCAGCATAAAAGTCACTTTGGTTGCATCATCAAAAGCTCTGGGAGTTAGGGCAATCCTTTGAACAATTTCATTAAAGTCCTTAAAATGCCCTGTAAATTGTTCTCTAGAATTCATCTTTAACTTCAGCAGTTTATCCAACAAATGTCTATAAGAGTTCTCTGATGATTGTGCATAAACCCTCTCAATATCCTTTAGAATCTGAGATGCATCACTTTCATAGTCAATCAGAGATAAATGCTCATCTTTCAAACTGCTCAAAATTATGTGTTTAGCTTCTGCATCTTGCCTTTCCCAATCTGCTTTCTTGGTTAAATCAGCAAAATCAGGTTTGGGATCTTTCACCGCTTTAAGCACTTGTTTTGCACCAAGATGCACTAAAAGGCGCTGCTTCCATTGCACAAAGTTACGATCATTCAGCAGCATAAAGCTTGATCTTGCTTCACTATCAAAACCTGAGCTTGCCATCTTAATCCTCAAAAATTTAAAAAATTTCCAAAATTTCAAAAATTCCCAAAAATGGTTAAAATTCAAAAATCAAAACTTAAAAATCTCAAAATGCAAACTAATCTTCACTGCCTCTGAGGTCTGTGAGCTCTGAGGGAGGGGAGGGGTCGCTAATCCCCCTTTCACAGCACAATGGAGAACAAAAGACCATGTGCTTACCAGGAAGTACAAACAGAAAAATTCTACTCTGCCAAAAATCACAATCCAAAGCAATCCTTTAAAAATACACAAAATACGCAGTTCTGGGCCTCAAAACCCTTTGTTGGAGATGAGAGGGAATGTGGATGAGGGAATATTGATTAATATTTCCTATCCCAGCTTGTGCTAACAAGCTCCAAACTAGCAGAGTTTCTCATCCCCAATAAAGCGCAGCAAAGCGTGGCGTTTAAGTTCCTATGAACTTCTAGAATAAGGCAGATCCTGGCACATATTTCCCCTGGTTCCCTCTTAAAAGAAAATACACGACACATAAGCTTATAAAAGTATAAAGGTTTTACTCACAGTCATTTCAAGCTTCTACAGTCTCAGAAAGGCAGGCTAGCTTAGATTAAATGTATTTACATGTGGAGATTCTCCTTAAGGGAGAAAGGCTCCATGTGGGCCTCTCTTGGCTGGAAGCCAAGAGAGCATCTCCTGAGATGTTGCATCCTCGGAGTCCTGGTGGGAAGAGAGGGAGAGTAGCAGCTCACCTGTATCTTTGAATAGCTACAGGTAAGGCCACTCCCACTTCTGGTCACACAAAGGAAGTGATTTCAGTCTTGGCACAGGAAACTCTACCTGGAGGACCAAGTCCCCTTTGTGTACACTCTAGGAATGTTGTGATTGACTGCACCAGTGTTATACATCCCACACCTAGGACTGTAGAAAGGCACTTGCGTGATCGTTTACAGCAAGCCCACCAAATGCTGTTTGCACGCAGCATTTATACACTTCTACCCAGGAGTTCTGTAAACCTTATAAGGAAGATCCTTCCTCCTTCCATATAAGGAAGTTCCTTCCTCCTGCACTTTGGCTGGGCCCTTATCTTGCCCTCCTACTGTGGTTTTGCCTGTGTCCCAGTGACGCATGTCCTGAGACCTTGTTTGCTAATCTTGCCGTCCTTGTGTCTGGTCTGTGTTCTTTGCCTCAAGCTAATGGAAGTGAAAGTTCATGACACTGCTGGAGCCTTTCCCTATGAATCTATATGGGGCCTCATGCAAAAGGGTCTGCAAAATAGGGATTTCAGGTAGCACTGTAACATAGGAATTTCAGGTTAGGCTAACCTCCTTCTTCATTCCCAACTCCTCTTATGGACCGCCCCCAGGCGCGTCCCAAGAAGAAACTGGGTGAAATTCACGTGTCAGTGCTATAACCTGGGGTCGGACCAATCTGGACACCATAGCATGCATCACATTTTGCAAACACTGCAAGAAGCAAGGTATACATAAGCAAAGAAGAAGCAAAATTAACAAGGGCCCCATCATCATCACCAAAATACCTCGGAACCACCCTAAGTTCGGGAGCCAATCGTTTAACCAAGACATATCCCATCCATTCCATGTGTGAACTGGCACATGATGGCCGCTAGGTGGCGTATTGCCTCTCCATCTTGCACTTCTTACTAGTCTTAGTGCTCGGTATGAGGCCTTAGTAATCTGTACATGCCTCCATACCATAGGAAGAATTTATTATGCTCCCTGCCTCGTGACGTCTCAATGTCAGACCCATCCATTGGGTCTGTCTTTGTCACCGTCATCATCACTCTTTCCACTACCAAGATGGTGCCCCTGTGAGATACCCTTAACGCCTCCCCCTTTTGCTTTCTCCTGAGCACTGGTACACCTGATCACCTCTGTTTTAGACATCAGCAATCTGGAAGACCTATGCACACATCCAGCATGAAAAGAATGGTTATCAGACATAGCATTACTTGTCTCTCCAACCTTCCCACCATCCCCCATGTTTACATCACAACATTTCCGGATGGTAGCTCTCTGTTTACAGCCTGAAAAAGAACAGCCATGCTGCGTCAGCTGGAATTCCATCAGCATGCTGCAATTCAGTCCTGGAATGAAAAACTCGTGAAACAACAAAATGCTTTCCAGTGCCACTGGTCCAGGTGCTATGCACCTCCAAGGAGTGTCCACTTGAGTGGTGGAACAGTTCCTTGCTGTCACAAGTGTGTGCTCTTAGCAAAAGTCTCTTCTTGAAACTCTGCTTTCGCTGTCCGAATGTCTTACAGGACAAATGTTCCACTGCTTTGTCTCCAGCAGTACCACCTGCTGGTTGCAGTGATGATTGGGATGACATCACAAGTCAGTCCCCTTTCATTCTGGAGAGTCCTCCCTCAGAACAGGAAACAGTTCCATCTTCTCCAAAACATAACTCCAAACACGACTGGAGCTTTTGGGACAGGAACCTCCCACAACACGGAACTGAACCAATTGTGGGGGGAAAGGAAAATTTTGATAATTGGGGGAAAGATTTGAGTAAATTTATTTGGGGATCCAATATAAACTGTTAACGGATGTGAAGGAGAGAGGGGGATGGGGAGTGCCAGATTTAAGACTGTATCATGCAGCGGCAGGGATCTGTTGGATAAGAGAATGGATTTTATTGGAAGACTTATTGGACTTATTGGAATTGGAGGGATTCAGAAACGTGACAGCATGGCAGACATATTTAATGCAGGAAAAAAAGAGGAAATTGCAAAGAATTTACAGACCACATTTAAAAAAAAATCTTTATTGAAAATCTGGATAGAACATAAAAGAATACTTGAACCCAAAGTACCCTGGTGGATTTCCCCATTCGAAATGATAGCTGTAGTAAAAAAAGGAGAAGAAAAATGGTTAACATATCAGGATATAATGATAAAGGAAAATGATCAATGGAAATTAAAGACATATGAACAAATAAAGGAGCATTGTGCAAGTTGGTTCAATTATTTGCAAATTCAAAGTATTTTTAAAAAACATTTGGAAATTGGATTTAATGAAAAGAAATCGAAATTACAAGAATTATTAATAGAAAACAGAAATAAACCATTGGCAAAAATTTACAAGCATTTATTAGAATGGGAGTTAAAAGATGAGGAAGTCAAAAATGTTATGATCAAATGGGCACAGGATCTAGGAAGGAACATCTATAGAACCCAATGGGACAGCATCTGGAAGGCTAGCATAAAATTTACGGCCTGTACAAGAATAAAAGAAAATATGTTAAAGATAATATACAGGTGGCACTTAACCCCTGCAAAATTGGCCAAAATATATAAATCACAACCGAATTGCTGGAAATGTAAAGAGAAAATAGGAGACTATTTTCACTGTTGGTGGGGCTGCATTAAAGTTAAACAATACTGGAATATAATATATGAAAAGATGAATTTTTTTTTTAAATTTACCTTTGTGAAATCGCCGGAAGCATTGATTCTGAGTATAATACCAGAAAATGTACCAGAGGATAGAAAGAATATATTTTTATATGCAAGTGCAGCGGCGAGATTGCTCTTAGCCCAATATTGGAAGGGGGAAGAGATCCCGACAGTACAAGAATGGCAGTTAAAGATGGTGGAATTCATGAACTTAGCAAGGATGACGGCAGCGATTAGAAATGTAACAAAACAAAAAGTCAGAGGAGAATGGATATATGTTGATGAATACTTAAAGAATGAGGGAGTAAAAACAGATTTAATGATTTGCTTAGATTGATACATAAACTGAAGGAAAGAAATTGTAAAGAAAATTAATTATGTTATCAAATAGGTTATGAAAGAAAGATATTGTAGTAATAGGATCTACCGCAAAGTAATAAAGAAAAAGGAATAAAGAGAAACATGAGGATGAACTGTAGGAAGTAAATTTTAAAGGTATGTAGTAGTAGTATGTGGTAGTATGTGATAAAGGTATGTGGTAGTATGTGGTAGTAAGGGGGGAAGGGGGAGGGGATAAATAGGGGGAGAGGTTGGAAGATATGGATTACAGGATTGTATAAGATCGGAAATGGGGGGGAGAGGTTGGAATGTATGGATTATAGGATTGTATAAAACAGGAAATTATGAGATGTGTTGTATGAAGTGGATTGTATGATGAGTGAGGTATGCTAGAATTTGTGTAATGAATGACGTATGTTATATTTTGTTATATTGTAATGAGGAAGTCACGTGCTTTGAATGTGTGGTCTAGTCTAGAACTGGTGTCAGCGGCTGAACATCTGCTTGACATGCGGAAGGTCCCTGGTTCAGTCCCTGGCATCTCCAGGTATGCTGGAATAGGACTGTGTAAACATCCCAGAGGGCTGTTGTCAGTCAGTGTAGACACTATGGAGCTAGGTAGGCCAGTGATCCAACTCTGGTTAAGTTACCCCTCTATAAAAGTAATATTTCATTTCCTCAGGTCATGTGTCCCCTGTTAAACTGGCATTGTGGAGGAGGTTGTCCCATATAATGGACGGAGGTGGAGGATTCTCCTTAATGGAAAAAAGTTAAGGTACCCCTGACCATTAGGTCCAGTCGCAGACGGCTCTGGGGTTGCGGCGCTCATCTCGCTCTATAGGCCAAGGGAGCCAGTGTTTGTCCGCAGACAGCTTCCGGGTCATGTGGCCAGCATGAATAAGACACTTCTGGCAAACCAGAGCAGTGCACAGAAACACCGTTTACCTTCCCACTGGAGTGGTACCTATTTATCTACTTGCACTTTGACATGCTTTCGAGGCTTAAGCAAATAAGAGAGCCAGGGAAGTTTAGCAGTTAAGAATGTTGGGCTAGGACCTGAGACCCAGGTTCAAATCCCCACTCAGCCAAGAAGCTCATTGCATGACCTTGGACCAGTTGTTCTCTCTCAGCCTTGCCTACTGGTACCTTACAAAGTTGTTGTTGTTGTTCAGTCGTTCAGTCGTGTCCGACTCTTCGTGACCCCATGGACCAGAGCACGCCAGGCACGCCTATCCTTCACTGCCTCTCGCAGTTTGGCCAAACTCATGTTAGTAGCTTCAAGAACACTGTCCAACCATCTCATCTTCTGTCGTCCCCTTCTCCTTGTGCCCTCAATCTTTCCCAACATCAGGGTCTTTTCTATGGAGTTTTCTAGGGAGCCTCAACTTCAGGATCTGTCCTTCTAGTGAGCACTCAGGGCTGATTTCTTTAAGAATGGATAGGTTTGATCTTCTTGCAGTCCATGGGACTCTCAAGAGTCTCCTCCAGCACCATAATTCAAAAGCATCAATTCTTGTTGCATCAAAGCATCAAAGTTGTTACAAAGATGAAATGAAAAGCGTGTTTACTGCCTTGGATACCTTGGGGGAAATGGAGGAGTATAAATGTAGTAAATAAAGAAAATAAATAAGGACTGTGTTACTGGAAAGGTGCCTTTTCCCAAGTCAAACCATCTAGCTCAGTACTGCCTACACTGACTGGCAGCAGCTCTCCAGGGATTCAGGCAGGGGAGATTCCTAGCCATACAGGCAGATGCCAGGGAGGAAAACTCAGGTGCAAGGTGTTCTAACCACTGAACTATGACCCTCCCCTTAAGACATAGATACATTGGAAGCCACATTATGCAAAATCAAACTCTTGGTCCATCTAGCTCAGTATTGCCCACATTGACTGGCAGTGGCTCTTCAGGAGTCTCTCCCAGCCCTAACTGGAGATGTCAAGGATTGAACCTAGGACCTTCTGCATCAAGGCAGATACTCTGCCACAGAGCTATGACTCCGCCCCCTGCTTTATTTGCAGATTAAATAAATAACTGGAATGTTGGGAATTAGAAAAAAATGAAACACCACTAGCTGCTGGTCAGGGGCACTCCAGCCATCCTTAGAGCCATTTGCCCCTCTACCCACCTAACCCAATTCCCCCTTCCCTACCTGGCTGACTGGGGAGTGGGTTCCGCTCTGCCAAGGGGGGACGCGACAGAGGTTGGCACCCTCTTCCAACAGAGCAAAGTTTGCTCATCTAGTCTTCTTTTGTTTCCCCACCTGGCATTGACCTGGGCTGAGAGGGATGAGATGGAGTTTACTTCCTGCCTTCCTCTCCCTCTTTGATTCCAGGTTGTTGGGAGGGGGGTGTTTCCCCCAATGCATTGCCTTTTTAACCCTTCCCTGGCATTCTTGGAAAGGGATGGCCAGAAGGAAAGGTGCCTTTCTGCTCTGAGCAGGCTGGAAGGCAGAGAAAGAGGGGGGAGATGGGGAGGAGACCCACCTACATGGCTGAGCAAGTTTCTTTTCCTCTAGTTTGTGAGCAAAATAAATGAATGGTTTTGTGTGGGGGCTGGTTTCAGAAGGGGGGAAAGTGCCTTTTTGAAACCTTCAGGAAGGATTTTCTTTCTTTCGCTCATGAGGGCAAGTTAAATAGACGAGGGGAGTGGAAGGCAATGGTGTGCGAGGGGAAAAAATGTGTGCGAGGTTGGCTTCAGGGTCGTTACCAGGTCTGGGGAGACCTACATATCTAGCTGCACATGCTAAGGTTGTAAGGGATGCCTCTGGCGGCTGAAGCACCAGTTGTTCTCTCTTCGCTGGCCCTTTAAAGCATGCCATGAAGTCTCACAGCCAAAACACAGACCCCATCCACATCCATTATTAAAAAAATAAAGGAAAAACACACAGATACCTGTGTCTCGCCCTACAGCTGCTGCTGGACTCAGAGGAGCTTCATTTCCCTCCTGTGCTGGGCTGGTGGAGGCAGCAGCAGCAGCAGGCAGCAGCAGCAGCCACGTGCTGAGCCGGCAGGAGAGGAAACAGCTGGCAGCAGAGCCAGCTTAGCCCAGCCCTCTTCCTGCTCTCAGCCATGAGCTGCCCGCCCATTGGCCTGTGCCTCAGCGATATTAGCCTATGGCTGCACTGGGAGGAGGGAGGGAGGAGGGAGGATGCAGTGAGGGAGAGGAGGGAAATGGTGCCGAGCCGAAAAAAAATGCTTCTGGAAAAAAAATTAGGGAAAAAATGCTTTGAACGGACGCTGATCATTTTTGCTTCTATTGGGGGAGCTATCTTCTAGGGGGGCAGCTGCCCCCCTGCCCCCCGGGTACGCCCATGCTAAACACCAACAACTGGGAAACACTGGCCTGCGAGCTCTCCAGTTGGAGAACAGCCTTTACCAAAGGTGTCATGTGCTTTGAAGACACTCGAACTCAGGACGCAAGGGAGAAATGTGCTAAGAGGAAGGCACACTTGGCAAATCCACACCATGATGAACTCCCGCCTAGGAACCAATGTCCCCACTGTGGAAGGACGTGTGGATCCAGAATTGGCCACAGTCACTTACGGACTCATTGTTAAAACCGTGTTTATGGAAGACAATCTTACTCGGCTACGAGTGATTGCCAAAGAAGAAGAAGAAGGACTGTCCTCACACAGGGTGGGTATCTAAAGAACTTTTAACTGAGTTAAGATTTAAAAGGGATATGTACAAAAAATGGAAAAAGGGGGAAACCACCAGAGAGGAATTCAAACAAATAGCCAGCACATGTAGAGACAAAGTCAGAAAAGTTAAAGCACAGAATGAACTCAGGCTTGCTAGAGAGGTTAAAAGCAATAAAAAGGGGTTTTATGGGTATGTCCGTAGCAAAAGGAAGAACAAGGAAACAGTGGGGTCACTTAGAGGAGAAGAAGGTAAAATGTGAACAGGGGACGCAGAAAGGGCAGAACTCCTCAATACCTTCTTTGCCTCAGTCTTCTCCAAAAAAGAAAACAATGCCCAACCTGAAGAATATGGAGCAGATGATTCAGCAGGGGAAACACAGCCCAGAATAAGTAAGGAGGTAGTACAAGAACACTTGGCTAGTTTAGATGTATTCAAGTCTCCAGGGCCAGATGAACTACATCCCAGAGTATTAAAAGAACTGGCAGAGGTGATTTCAGAACCACTGGCAGTAATCTTTGAGAATTCCTGGAAAACAGACGAAGTCCCAGCAGACTGGAGGAGGGCAAATGTTGTACCTATTTTCAAAAAGGGGAAAAGAGAGGACCCAAACAATTACCGCCCAGTACGCCTGACATCAATACCAGGAAAGATTCTAGAGCAGATCATTAAGCAAACGGTCTGTGAGCACCTAGAAAGGAACACTGTGATCACTAAAAGTCAGCATGGGTTTCTGAAAAATAAGTCATGTCAGACTAATCTGATCTCATTTTTTGACAGAATTACAAGCCTGGTAGACGAAGGGAACACTGTGGATGTAGCCTATCTTGATTTCAGCAAGGCCTTTGACAAGGTGCCCCATTATATTCTTGTAAAGAAGCTGGTAAAATGCGGGCTAGACAATGCTACCATTCAGTGGATTTGTAACTGGCTGACCAAAGGGTGCTCATCAATGGCTCCTCTTCATCCTGGAGAGAAGTGACTAGTGGGGTGCCACAGGGTTCTGTCTTGGGCCCAGTCTTATTCAACATCTTTATCAATGATTTGGATGATGGGCTTGAGGGCATCCTGATCAAGTTTGCAGATGACACCAAATTGGGAGGGGTGGCTAATACCCCAGAGGACAGGATCACACTTCAAGGTGACCTTGACAGATTGGAGAACTGGGCCAAGCCAAACAGGATGAATTTTAACAGGGAGAAATGTAAAGTACTACACTTGGGCAAAAAGAAAATGAAAGGCACAAATACAGGATGGGTGACACCTGGCTTGAGAGCAGTACAAGTGAAAAGGATCTAGGAGTCTTGGTAGACCACAAACTTGACATGAGTCAACAGTGTGATGCAGCAGCTAAAAAAGCCAATGCAATTCTGGGCTGCATCAATAGGAGTATAGCATCTAGATCAAGGGAAGTAATAGTACCACTGTATTCCGCTCTGGTCAGACCTCACCTGGAATACTGTGTCCAGTTCTGGGCACCACAGTTCAAGAAGGATACTGACAAGCTGGAACATGTCCAGAGGAGGGCAACCAAAATGGTCAAAGGCCTGGAAACGATGCCTTATGAGGAACGGCTTAGGGAGCTGGGTATGTTTAGCCTGGAGAAGAGAAGGTTAAGGGATGATATGATAGCCATGTTCAAATATATAAAAGGATGTCATATAGAGGAGAGAGAAAGGTTGTTTTCTGCTGCTCCAGAGAAGCGGACACGGAGCAATGGATTCAAACTACAAGAAAGAATATTCCACCTAAACATTAGGAAGAATTTCCTGACAGTAAGAGCTGTTTGACAGTGGAATTTGCTGCCAAGGAGTGTGGTGGAGTCTCCTTCTTTGGAGGTCTTTAAGCAGAGCCTTGACAGCCACCTGTCAGGAATGCTTTGATGGTGTTTCCTGCTTGGCAGGGCGTTGGACTGGATGGCCCTTGTGGTCTCTTCCAACTCTATGATTCTATGATTCACACAAGACACATTCCCGTTCCTCAAATACAAGCCTGTGATATGCAGGTATGGTCTCCTCTTGCATTTAAAATCAGTACAAGCAGTTCCTATAGCTCTAACGGAGGTCCCATCAGGGACTGACTTTTAAAATAGCTGCTTTCACTAATGCTGCATGGATGAATTGTTCTGTTCGATGGCGTTCCGGTAGAGACATCAATCTGCCACTAGAGGGCACATCTATTCCACTTAAAAAATGGACTCCCAAAGTGAGTTTTCATAAAACATGCAGACTTTGCAGCTGCAGCATCAACAGAGGTCCTTCTCCCTATCCATCCTGCTGAAAAGATGAAGCTTGAAAGCTCCCTCACTAGTTTGCTTTGTTTTAATAATGAATTTTGTTTGCTTTGTTTTGTTTTAGTAAATGTGATCTCTGATAATTTCAATTTCCCATTTTTCGAGTCTTAAATGTGCATTATCCATATTTCCACATCAGTTGCTTTTAAAAACACACTCATGGAAATACATTAGTGCTTTAGTGTGAATTTCTCTTAACAGACACTTTTGTGCATAGAATTGCCAAATATGCCCATTTTTGCAAAACAATTTCCCCAGATATAATGCATTATTTTCACTAATTTCATTGCTGTGCATACTTGAACCAAGTATGTGCATGTTTGTACACATTACTTGGCCTGGCAAAATTCAAAGAAGTGCATGTTTTGAGGGATGGTTGTTGTTTAGGTCTCGGCATTGTTTCTGGAAGTGTGAAATCAAATGCAGCGAAGAGAATCAAATGTATCCCCTGTTCCAGACAGCCAATGATGTTGGAGCGTCTCTTAAAAACAGGAAATAAAGTAGGGAAACCTCACAAATACCTTCGCACTTCGTAAGGAAGTGGGTGGGGGAATACAAATGCAATCTTTAAAAAGATATAAAATACACTTTATTATGATCTAAGAGCTCCTTTACATTATAGGTTTCTGCTGCCATGTGTCCATAATGCGCATAGAGGGGTCTCTACCTGAACTTAGGAACGTTGCCTGCAAACAGAACTGCACTTGTGAATCGCTTCAGATTATTTCTCTGATCATTTGATTCAGCCGCTGTCGCTCTCCTCTCCACAAATTATTGCAGCATTTTCTTGCGCTGCCTTTCTGTCAAGGCACACACACTGGCTTGTAAATTTGAAATACTAAATCAAGCAAGTGGGACAGAGCACAGAGCAATAGAGTTTCCCCAGGCTGGCTGCTCCCATTCAGCATCCTAGCCAGGCCATCAGACTCCACTCCAGTCATACTCCCCCACAGCCAGATTTCCTCCCTGGCCCCCAAATGACTCTCAATATTCCGTGGCTACTGACCATGCAGACGCTTCACTGGGCTGTTTGTGTGTCAGAGAGGGGCAGGGGCCTCCTTAGTGTTGTTGTTGTTGTTAACGTAGTTCTGCAAATTTCAGATTTTTCTCAGGTGTGCCAATTTGTTTCTCAGTAATCCCATTCTGACTCCACTTCTCATCACGCACATCTTGCACTTTATCAAATGCCTTTCCAAATGGGCGATGCACAATTCAAAAACAAAAAACAAAAACCAACTATCATATGTGGAATGCCCTCCCATCAGATGTCAAGGAAATAAACATCTATCTGACTTTTAGAAGACATCTGAAGGCAGCCCTGTTTAGGAAAGTTTTTAATGTTTGGTGTTTTATCACTTTATTATTATTATTATTAAGCAAGCCTACTGTGGGTGAAGTCACAGTGTCCACACCTGTGCTCCTAGTCACAAGGTGGAATTAGTGAAGATAATGTACAAAGGGCATCCTGATGGAGAAAACTGCACATTAAAAATACTAATGGGTTCACTAATAAAAAATTATCTGTAAAAAAAAAAATACTGTTGGATTCTTGGGGGAAGAAGCAATGCAGAAATGTGGGAACTGGATTCAATATTGAAAAACAAAGAAACTGAAATGGACAGATTCATCCATCCTTAGCCATCAGTCACCCCCCCATGATGTCATCTGCACACAAAGATGCTCTGTCAAGGTAAAGTGAGCCTGCACTTTCCACCATCGGTGCCCCTCAGTGTGGAGGAATAGACTACAGGACTAACACACTTGCCTCCTGCTGTTGCCAATGCGCGTTGACAAATTGGTTTCCCCTGTGCTGACAAAGGAGTATTTTGCATGTAGATGCCATGCAGTCCACCCAAGGTTTAATGTGGGTGTGGGGAGAAAGTCCCTACAGACACACCTCACATTCCTTGCATATTTCGAGCAAGATCAGGAGGCCCTTTGCACTTCCAGGCCACTTCATATCACCTGTACACATCACCTGAGCCATAAATGGATGCTTTGAGCCTTTGCTCCTAAAATGTCTCAGAGAGAATTGGAAGAGGGAAGCCTCGCTGGTGCCACCCAAATAACATGTCGTGCTTAAGACTGCAACAAGTCTTTGGATTATTCCAACACAACTGGGTGAAGATGATAGCTTTCAGACGTACCGGTAGTTCAAAAAACAAACAAACCGTGCCATCTTGGAAGAGAAACCCGGGCTGTGTAATCTGATACCATAGGGAGCGGCAAGCCTCAAGGAAATTCACAATATACGAACTTTTAATATAATTGGCAAACCCTCCTGGAAAGGTACAAGTGAAAAGCAGACGGGTGAACAACAGCTGTGGAAAAAGAGGTTTGGATGTTATAGGGACTGAAGGAAGATGGCGACTGTCCATGATTTGGCTTTTGGAATCAGAGTATCAAGGGGCAAGGCGATCGTATGGTTATGAAATAAGGACTTAAATCCACACAGGGACATTGTTTGTTTTGATTTATTTTGCTTGTTGGAATACATCAGAGGCTGTGAAAATATAGGAAGGGTAAAAAGCAAGGACAAATAGTTGATTAGATAACTACGGAGTTTGAAGCATGGGAAACCTCAAAAAAAAATTAAATAATAATTCGGCAGAATTGGAACTTTTCTTTTTATTATTATTATTGATAATTGGATAAATAATTTGAAATGTAATTTGGAATGTTGCAATGTGATTATGTTGTATTGGAAACCTTAATAAAAATGATTTGACAAAAAAAGAAGAAGATGATAGCTTTCAAACTTTTCATGTTCACCATAATTACAAGCAGAAGTTGAACATATTGGCGTTCATTTGAGTTTTGTGACTGAGTGCTGGTGCCTGCAGCTAAAAGACTGGGAGGCAAACCAGCAAATCCCTGGTTTAAATCTTCCCTCTATAGTCAACTCACTAGGGCAGAGGTGGAAAACTTGAGCGCAGAATCCAAACACCCCTCGCCCCAGTCTTCTATATGTGGCTCTCTGGCCTCTCTTCATGACATCCCCTCATGGGCTCTGTTTTGCACCCTCCTTGAGTGAGATGATAGAAGTTTATAAAAATTATGCGTGGCATGGAGAAAAGGGGAAAGAGTAAAGGAATTCTCCCTCTCTCAATAACACCACAGATCGTGGCTGTCGAATGAAGCTGAATATTGAAAGATGAGAGACAGACAAAAGAACGTACTTCTTCACGCAATGCATAGTTAATCTATGGAACTCTCTCGCACAGGAGCCAGTGATAGCACCACCAAGCTAGATGGCTTTAAAAGAGGGTTAGACAAGATCACAGAGGAGGGAGCTCTCAGTGGCTACCAGGCATGATGGCTATGCTCTGCTTCCACAGCTGGAGGCAGTAATGCTTCTGAAGACCAGTTGCTGGAAGCCACAGAGTGCTTTCACGTTCGGGTTCTGCTTGCGGGTTTCCCACAGGAATCTGGTTGGCCACAGTGTGAACAGGATGCTGGGCCAGGTGGGCCATTGACTTGCTCCAGCAGGTTCTTGCTAGGCTATTATGACTGTCTTTTGCCTGGCTGGAATGTCTCATTGAACTCTAATAATACTTAGGCGTGCCCAGATTGTAGTCACAGAGGAGTGTGTGTAGCTAACCTCAAGATAGCTTAGTTGGTAGAGCATGAGACTTGATCTCAGGGTTGTGGGTTCGAGCTCCATGTTGGGGAAAGATCCCTGTATTGCAAGGGGTTGGACTAGATGACCCTCCTTTCCAGATCTACAACTCTATGATTCATTGAGCACTCCTGTTAAGAGAGGAGGGTACACTGTTCAAAGGTAAGCTGTACATTTGCTGTTCTGCCCACTTTTGCATTTGGCCCCCTCCAACACCTGGAAAGTTGCCCAGAAGAGAAGCTGGCCTTTGCGCTAGGGTCTTAAGAAACTAGGGTTTCTTAAGACTTAGGCAAACCATGTCTCCTTGTGCAATTACACACACCCCCAACACACACCACTACTTCCGCTAGCGAGTGTCGCTAGCTTACTGGGCAGTTATGCAGAAGAGGGACTCAGATTATGATGTGACCATGAACATGCTCTATAGATTGTGAGTATTGTTAGCTGATAAAAGGGGGAAACTTCCCAGGCACATTTACAGACAATCTTGTAAAAGCGGCTCAGCAGGTGGAGGTAGTGGAAGGAGAGATGTCTTTGTAGCCTAGTTGTTTTGGGAGTCTGTTCTTGGTGTACTCTTTCCGTATATTTTGTTGGAGTGCCAGTGCTGTGCTGTGGTTAAAATGGCGGCCTAAAACCAAGGGGGCCTGGTTTAAATTCCCAACACACTGTGACCTCTGACGTCTTGCTTCTTTTTGGCCCCGCCTGCTGCACAAAGTTGCTGGGAGGATAACAATGGGATAAGCCCCGTGTGTGCTGGCATGAGCGCTTTCCTTAATCCAAACCTCTACTCACTGCATGTAATTACTTACATCCTAGAGTTATTGTGAAGATACAGTATGTGGAAAGAATTCCACAAATGTCACTTTGCTACGATGGGTGCTAGATATTGGGGGTGTTTTATTTTTATTTCCACACTACATCTTGTAGTGTGCAAAGTGCACGTTTAGTGCTCCTGCATCTATCGATGTCTGTGCTTTGCAGTTTGGAATAGTTCTGGTGTCATGAGTACTCATGTAGATTTTTCTCCCCTTCTCGCTCATGCATTCCAGGATTTGTAGCCATGGTTGGAGCACCCTTGAAATGTATTGGAAGAGGGGTGGGATGCAAATCATATATGAAATGAAGAGTGAAGATCACAAAGGATCAGTGACCTGCTTACTCATACAGTGGATTACGGAGGAGTATGGATGACTTCCATTAGTGGAAAGTATATACACAACTTCCAAGTCAAGGTTGGAGAAACTACAGCTCTCCAGATGTGGCTGGACTCCAACTCCACCATCCCAGACCATTGGCCATGCTGGCTGAAGCTAGTGGGAACAACATCTAGAGGGACACATGTTCCCCATTCCTGCTCTAAATAGTGGTTGTCTCTAGCCCAGGAGGAAATGTGATCTTCAATGTTAAATTTATGTCTCTTGCTTGTCCATAGTATGGTCTGCAAGTCAATCTATTATGGTCAATATGGTGCTTATTGAAACAGCTTGATTCTTCAAAGTTTGGAAAGTGGATTCAGGAAGATTATACCACCAGTATAGCTGATAACAAAAAACCTCTAAGGTGCCTGTTTGCAAAGACATTAGGGAGGGAATTATCAATCACTTACAGAGAGAGAGAGAGAGAGAGAGAGAGAGAGAGAGAGAGAGAGAGAGAGAGAGAGAGAGAGCACACCCCAAAATGTACATAATCTAAACTAAGTTTATAACCTCAGATGTATTAACATTCCATCAACAAAGACTTTACAACCTTGATGATATTGACACATCACCAGGTGAACGGAGAATGATTTTAACAGGCCTAAAGGCCATCACTTAGTTTGGAGAGAGTTCTCAGTTCCCCACTTGAAGGTGGGTTTACAACCCTGAAATTACTAGCAGACTCAAAAGCCATGTGTGTAATAGCACACACAGTCTTAGTCAGAGAGGAAAGGCGAGATAGGAGTCTTGCTATGGCCTGTTACTGAATTGAGGTCCAAAGGTCCTCTTCAGTGTGAACTGAGGATAATCCAAAAACCCTCCTCCATAGGATGAACTCAGGTTCAAACAGCACAGTACGTTAAGCATGTGGCTTCTGCCAAACCACACAGCAAATTCCTTCTTGGTGCCCATAAGATTTAGGGACCTTAGGGGAATCATTGGTCATCTGAAGGCAGCCCTGTTTAGGGAAGCTTTTAATGTGACTAGGGAAACCCAGCCAGATGGGCGGGATATAAATAAGTAAGTAAGTAAGTAAGTAAGTAAGTAAGTAAACAAATAAATATTATTATTATTCCAGATGTTGCTCTTGGATTCCAACTTCCATCAACCCTAGCCAGCGGCCAATGACCAAGGATGATGGGAGTTGGAGTCCAGCAGAATATGGAAGACCCCTAGTCTAGGGCAATATCTGCATCTTGATAGTAACCAAAACACAATTATTTGAAATTCACACATCTCCCAATCAGTTCTCCAACCAATCAATGAGTACATAAATGTGTATATTTGGATAAAAACTGTGCGTGCAAAGGAGTACATTAGTGAGCATAATATAGGTAAAAAGCATTGTGCTAGAGGAAACGGCTTGCAGAAATGTGTATATTAGTCAAAATCGCATTAAAAATGTGTACGTTGGAATAAATTTGCACTAAAATACTGATGAATCTTCATGAGGACTTTTTAATTATTATTTTTTTAAAAATGCAGAAATTTAGAGAAACTGAAATTGACTGATTCATCCATCCTCAGTTACCTAAAGATCAGAGATTACGTTATTTGAGAAGGTGACTACTTAATAATGAGAGAGCTTTGGCCATACAGCAGCCCTTGGAATGATGATGTCAGATATTCACATTTTCCTACCTCAACAACAGTTTAAAATGGAAAAAAACAATGTGATGCACCAGGAATCCTTTGTTATTATATACTAACCAGACTGTGCATGGCACATTTTATTTCTATAAAACTATTAAAACTATTACAAAATATTCAAAAATACATTTTAGTAAATTGACAGCGGTTATTTATCAGTTTATTAATGCAAAACATCCTTTCCCCCCTCCTCTGTACAAACTATTCTCCATTGTCACATAATAGCCAACATGTGCGCTTTTTTAAAAATATTTTCTCATAAATTTCTTCTTCTTGATTTTGAAGGTAAAAATAAGAGAGCTTCTCCCCACCTCCCCAGAGTTTTGCAAATGAACTAAGGTGTGTGTAACAGTCTTGCGTTCCAAGAGTGTGGTTGAAAGGGGTGGCTGTTATCTTTTATACAAAGCAAAATATTTCCAAAGACAATTAGAAACAATACAGAAGCTGACATTACATTTGATACTATTTAAATTAAAATAATATATTCTTATATTTTACACTATTTCAAAAAAAAATGAAATGTGACTGTTAAGTATTGATCTTTCTCTAAAAAAAAATTGAATTTACAATTCTGTGTATAAAAATATAATTTACGGACCCCCTCCCCCCTCCCTATGGAGTAGTATGTCTCTCGTTTGTTCCAGGACTCGCTGTTGTAGAAGAGCAAAGCAACGTACAGATGGGAGGGACAGAAGTTTTACTTTTGGAAAGTCTGGACATGTGTCACACATAGAAAAATAGAACTCTGTGCACTTTTGCTTGGCCTTGCAAAATAATTTTCTTCTCCCCGTTGAGTGTACAGTTCACATGATAATAAATTATCAAAGAAACTATTTAAGGCTCTTGAAGGTCGGGTTCATATCCTTTAAAACATCTATTTCCAAATACCAAACAAATAAATATCCAGGAGATGAGGACAACGAAACAATCAAAACAGACAACAAAATAGAAATCAAATAAAAAATATATATATTTATGAACTAAACTGGGGGGCAGGGGAATATTCCTGGGCTCTTCCTGCTCCTTAAAGTCTACTTTGGACTTTCCTACTATTATTATTATTGTTTTAAAGTCTTTCATTCTCTTTCTTTCTTCATCTTAGTTTTCTCTCCCCCCCCCCCCGCCGCCTTTGTACTATTTTCATCATCATCATTGTTCCTTTGCAGGCCACTTTCCCATGGTAAACCATGCTCAAAGCGGCTCACAACACCAAGAAGTTTACATAAGGTGATTCTCTGTTCTTATGACAGGTCAAGGTGGGGTGTGGAGAGGCGTCCCCCTCAGCTGGCCATGCCCAGTGGGTGTATCATCTCAGAATCCAATACCCAGCGGCCAATGTGGTAGAGGAGGCGGGAATACCAGTGGACTCCTGCTGGGGCGTCGTCCGGGGCAGCGGCTGGGAAAAGGACCGGGGAGGAGAGGCCGCTGGGGTACAGCATCGCCAGGAGAGCGTGAGTGACTCGGAAAGGGGCAAATGCCCAGTGGGCCCAGCTATGCTCCTCGATGACCGCATAGCACGATGCCAGCACCTGATTGATGAGGATAGTGCCCTGAGCAGTGAGCGGGGCGTAGGCACCCAAGGCCTCTTCCCGCAGGGATACGCTGCGCACCTCGGCCTGCAACAGTGTCTGGCTCCCTTTGCCCAGCACGTAGACGTGTTGTCCCGGCTGAATGCGGCTGGCGAAAACAGGCTGGGGCTTGGAGTGGTTCTGCGGCGGGGCCACGAAGAGCAGGTGAGCTGCCGTGAGCAAGAGGCGCGCCCGGGGCCTCCGGGTCTCAATCACGTAAAAAAGCTTGCGGACGGGAGGCTCCTCCTGGTCCAGGAAGGTGAGGAACTCGCTGTAGAGCAGCTGCCCTTGCACGTCGGCTGCCAGGACTCGGTCGCCAGGGTGGAGGTCCTTCACCAGCTTGGTGCCCCCTTGCTCCAGGTTCACCCAAGCTGATCCAGGGAAGCAACCGCCCGATTTGGCTGCCACTGAGTTCTCTGGAGATGGAAGAAGGGAAGGAGTGTTAGAAGAGAGCAAGGACACCAACCAGAAACAGAACAAACCGGGACAATTGTCAGGGACCTATCAAAATCCGGGTCCTGAATCTTACCAGGAGCAGGAGGGCAGTATAGATTTGGAACAGTGGTTTGCAGAGGGACATAGTTCAGAAGACAGAAGCTGGGAAATACTGGAAACATCGGAACTAATTCTACTGTGGCTTCTCTAATAGTAAGATGGTGATGAGAATAATAGTAGTAATGTTGTTGTTGTTGTTAAACTGCCCTTCAACACAAAGTTTCCCAAGACAGGGTACAAATATTCCAATAAAGCACAACAACAGCAATAAAACAAAAAAAATATTACTCAACAAGATGGCAACAAAGCACAGCTGAAGATATTTCCTACAAGATAGCTTGGCTGCAAGCTTTTCTGTCCCTCAAAGCCAGAAACAACAGTTTCTGATGCTCAGGCTGTGAGAGCCAATTCTTACAAATCGAAAATGGGACTTTCTATGCACAAGTGGGCAATATCAGCAGGCTTGTGGGGTGAGGGTACCCAATATTTGCAGAAGTACATAAATTCTGTAGGGAAGGAACCCTAAAAAGTGGGGGGGTCTAACCCCCCAACAATTCTATGTTTCTGATAAATCAATAAAATAGATATTTTAAAGAATGAGGACCGAGCATACTCAGAGGCCACAGAATGCTGACTGATGGCTGGAGGATCCTGAGGTCAAGCGACACTCTCTCCCTCTAGTTAGCCCTGCCTCCCACCCTCCTTGGGTGTTTGTGGTTGCCTGGAATGAGTCCTTGAACTCAGTAGTTTTTGCTGGTGGTGAGGATGGAGAATAGAGAGGGGTGTGTGTGAGGGAGAGTTTGTGTAGAAACCAGGCTACGGTGCACTGGAAAGAGATACATTGGCTGCTCAGCTCACTTTTGCCTCTGGTACCACACGCCACTTGGTGGGAAAGGTGCCCCACCTGTGCTCTAGACTAGAGAACTGGGGAAAGTCCAAAGCGTGGTCAGATACAGCCATCCAGGGACTCAGCTACATTAGTAAAGAAAAAGCATTTTATATGCGTTATAACACCGTGACACCAGATGGCGCTGTGGGGTTCCGTCTTTCACCAACGTGATGTATCCCACTTTGAGGTTTACAACGCATTTTCCTGAAACACTTTTTTGACGTGTCTAGATCCAGCCCAGCATTGCCTGAAGCGCTGCCACCATGACCAGAGCGCACCACAACACACTGACGCAGCAGGAGACCCCACTGTTGTCGTTTTGCTCGGGGCTCCCGTCAAACCTGGAGCTGGCCCTGGGAAGGACTGACGTTTGTGACAGAAAGGGCTTTCTGGCAGCTCACTAAGAGACTTGGGCTGACTCATCCTTTACTACCCCTTCCTGAAAATGGTCCCTGACTAAGAGTATTGCCATTCAATCCCCTTCAGCAGAGCACAGTCATCCTTTTGTGGCTGGGGCAAAGGCTCTGATCGACTCCGACAAATGCACTATGCCGCTTCTATTGCATCCCCTGTGTGGGGGTGCAAGATAACAGGTGCAGTAGCCTTGGGGGGGGGACCTCTGCTCTGCAGCAGGAGAGTGATGGGCCAAGGGCCCTTCAGGTGGCCCTGCAAGCGGATGCCTTCACATTGGCCTGCAGCTTATTCACCTTGCTGCTAATCTTGCACTAGGACCCTCGTACCTATGGGACCGCCTCTCCTGGTATGCCCCACGGAGGACCTTAAGGTCCATAAATAGCAACATTCTAGAGGTCCCGGGCCCTAAGGAAGTTAGATTAGCCTCAACCAGAGCCAGGGCCTTTTCAACACTGGCTCCAACCTGGTGGAACGCCCTGTCTCATGCAACCCGGGCCCTGCAGGATCTGATTTCTTTCCGCAGGGCCTGTAAAACAGAGTTGTTCTGCCTGGCCTTTGACCTGGATCCAGCTTGATCCCCTTCCCCTCTTTCCTTTTCCTTCTGTGATGGAACTCCTATTTGGGGACTTCCCTGGGTTTTTTCTGGCCCACGTAGGACCAGTCTGGATAGTTGGCCTTGGTGAAGATTTGACGCTTTTACCCCCAACAGTTTTTTATTTGCGTTTCTACTGAAATGAGGCTGCACTTTAATGTTGTATTTTAATGTTGTTTTTAAGTTGTATTTTAATCAATTGTTTTTATGTCTGGTGTTAGCTGCCCTGAGCCCGGTTTTGGCTGGGGAGGGCGGGGTATAAATAAAATTTATTATTATTATTATTATTATAAAGTGGAGCTGCTTCTGGAAAACTCACTCTCCTCCTGGCTCGGGTCCATGTCTGCTCCTAGATCACTACTTGTAATTATGATTCTAATACATTCCTAAGTGCAAGGGAAAATCCAGGGCTTAATTTGAGTAGGGATCAGCCCAGGAACTTGCCTTGAATGCCAGAGGAATAATTAAGAAGGGAGTGCTTGGAACGTGCGTAAGGAAAGCCTTGTCTCCTCACCGCTGGACATAGATATTAAATATCTTGGGTTGATTATTTCCTGCCTGTCCTTTTTTGCATTTAAATGCTCAGTGCCTAGGTGAGACTGGGAAAACCCCAGCTGCGGCCACATTGCTGATTCTCAGAGCTTGCTGCCACAAAACTCTTATTGCCACAACCACAGCCCTTACTGCTTTTATCCTCACTGGTACATTGGAAACAGGCTACATGCTAAATCACCAGCTAAATTAAAATGGGTCAGAATAGCCACGGTCTACCTCTGCATATCTGGGGTGAGGAGACCAGCTTCCGGATTCAAGAGTGTAGCTCTGAGCCTTGCAACTACGACTTTTTTCTCCTTTTTAAAAAAAGATTAAATGCTGGGAAAATCCCTACCGTTGGCAACAATACTGGGCTGAGTGGAGGTGCATTATAATGCCAGACGAGGAGTTTCTAGCAAAACATGCCTGCCTCCTTCCCAGGACAGGCTAGGAAGCTTTGAAATCTAATCTCCCTCCCGCCTTGTTCCTTTCCCACCCGTGCATGTTTGTACACCTGCTCCCTTACCTATGAAGTTAGCACGCATCACAGTGGAATGAAAGAAGGAGCAGGGAAAGTGTTAAGGGGCTCTCCCTCCTTCTTCCTTTCTCAGCTGCCCAGATGCTACTCACACAAGTGATTACAATGAAAAGCGGGGGGGGGGGGGGAGAACCCCACCCAAGGCAGCGTTGCCCTTTTTCCTTTGTCTTTAAAGTTCGCACATTCGAGACACCTGCCCCCGGGGTTGCCGGTGTAAGGTGTGCGATGGGGACACAGATTGGCTTTCACTCGGGACGGGAGGATCTGTCAGTTTGGCTTCATTGATGTCTCTTGTTTTCCCACTCTTAAGCTCAGCTCGTTTCTGCAGCAGTTCGCAACTTGCCAGCATTTTAGTGTTCATATCTTTGGATGCAGTTGTCCCTATTAATAACATTTACCCACCCCATTTTGAAAATGTTTATATTTTCCCTATTTTAGCAACTCTTCCGTATATGCCCTTTGTCCCTTCATAGACACATTTTTGGGTTGAAGAACTGCATTGCAAAATTCGGAGAATTAAACATTCCTAAGGATGGCTGCATTTGGGTGCTGTGGGCAACTTAAATGTAAAGGGGACTGAATTTCTCTCCTATCCCAGGCTTGAACTCAAGGATGTGAAACCAGCTGTCCTTCTAAGCAGTGCCGGATTTACGTATAAGCTAAACAAGCTATACTTAAGGCCCTACTCTCTTGGGGGCTCCAAAAAATATAAAGGAAAAAAAACCTGGATGTACATTTCCAAAATATAAGATAAAAAACAAATAAAATAAAGCCTACATACAGCAACTGTGTTTTGTGTTGTGTAGGCTCCTATGATGTAAGTAACGGGCCCCGTCTGCTAGCCTGCTCCCTGAAATATCACTGGTTTGCTCATTTCGATATATAGGGTGCCTAGGGCTTGCTGATCAGAAGGTCGGCGGTTCGAATCCCCGCGACGGGGTGAGCTCCCGTTGCTCAGTCCCTGCTCCTGCCAACCTAGCAGTTCGAAAGCACGTCAAAGTGCAAGTAGAGAAATAGGTACCACTCCGGCGGGAAGGTAAACGGCGTTTCCGTGCGCTGCTCTGGTTCGCCAGAAGCGGCTTAGTCATGCTGGCCACATGACCCGGAAGCTGTACGCCGGCTCCCTCAGCCTATAGAGCGAGATGAGCGCCGCAACCCCAGAGTCGTCTGCGACTGGACCTAATGGTCAGGGGTCCCTTTACCTTTACCTTTACATTCTGCATGGACTTTGTATTTTGCATGGACTTTTCAACAATTACTTTGATAAAATACATATTATGTTATGTGCAAATGGCTTTAGATACCTATTAGGTCCATAAATTACCATGTAGCATATATTCAACACAAAAAACAGTGACAATTCGTTGTTGACAAAGGACAGCTGGACATATAAAGGGCCCCATTACCTTCAGTAGCTATATTTCAGCTTTAGCAATGATTTCTAAATGTGCATCTATACATATGAATGGGCAAATCTATCCTTTTTCTGAGCCATGCATTCCATCTTTTGCTAATGGAAAAGTGCCCCCCCTACAAGCCCCCTGCCATGCTCACAATCATAGGGAGCTATTCAACTAAACCAGGCATATGCAAACTCGTCCCTCCAGATGTTTTGGGACTACAACTCTCCCTAGCTAACAGGACCAGTGGTCAGGGGTGATGGGAGTTGTAGTCCCAAAACATCTGGAGGGCCGAGTTTGCCTATGCCTGAACTAAACCCACTGAAATGAATGAACATGACTAAGTTAGGTCTATTAATTTCAACAGGCCTACTCTGAGCAAAACAGAGCTGAATGCCACTCACAGAAATCAAAAGGGGATTTTTTTTAAATTTCCATGAACACTTCAAGCGTGCAGATAGTGATCTTGAAAAATCCACCCTGAGCCAAGGAAACATTTGTGTGGGTGCTGCTTGGTCTGCCAAGTGGGTAATGTTTGGAACAATATCAAGGGCATCAGTTGCTGCTGATTATTGTTGTTGTTGTTTTTAAAACCAGAAATGTTCCAATTCTAAAATGAAGCCCCCATCTTTAAACAAAAACTAATGTCACAAATTTAAAAACGTCATTAGAATTCTATTCCACCTGGGTTGAAAAGGTTTACTTTAATCTGATTTTTGTCTTTCTGGCCTATTGGACTAAAAGGTATGGATATGGTTATCGGCTTAAATGATTGCATGTTTAAAGTAGGAGTTATTTAGGGGAAAGCCAGCTAAAAAAATCCCAAGACCAGAGGGAGGCAAGGGTGTAAGAAGTTCAAATTTAAGGTGGAAATTAGGTTAAAATAAGGGAAGAGGATAAGAACATAAGAAAAAAGCAGAAGTATCAAGATGCCAAGGTTGGAAATAAGGTTTGTTTCAAGTAATTCATGTTTGTATTTTATGATGTTTTTAAATTTAGGAGTATGTAAACTGTTAGAGAGGAGTGACAATGAATTCAACAGAGGGGGGCTTGAGGAAGTCAACCGAAATATGAAATAGAGGAAGGAAGGACTGCCTGGCACACAGAATTGTGCCAGGCCCAAGCAATGATATTAAAAAATGTTTGTAAGGTTAAATGTACAATTATTATGCCATCCCTGTGAGAGAGGGGTATGAATGTCGCTTCTCCTGGTGAGAGGGGGGAAGCATGGAAAGTTTAACCGCTATGTTACTTGCTTATAAAATTGTAAAAACCAATAAAAAAAATTGGGGGGGGAAAAAGAATTCTATTCCACCTTTCTTCAAAGGTGGTACCCATGGTTTCCCCACTCCCCATTTCCCCCCCACTGGCCCAAGATCATCCAGTCAGCTTCGTGACTGAGTGAGGATTTGAACCCTGGTCTCCCAGGTCCTAGTCCAGCACTTTAACCACCACACCACATTTGGGTTGTGTGCTTGTTTCTGAACATTCCTTAGCCGGAGCATCCATCTGCTGGCCTCACCTATTGCCCTGCTTGAATGGCCCATGGCCAAGGGCAAACACTTTGGGCCAGGTTTCCCGACTGACACTGGGGTCTGAGGCCATAGTATGTTCATGCAGGAGATTTATCTTCCTAGAAAGGCTGAGCACATATGCCCTGCCCCTCTCCCCGTCTATCAAACAACCAGTTCTTTGCACATGCAAAAATACATCCTATAAACCAGGGGTCACCAATGCAGGTGTGCCTGTGCCTATATAGACCTCATCTGGTGCCCACGGGACCCACAACCCCACCCCTTTCCCCACTGAAATTTATGCTCAAAAGAAGCCTTCTTTTGTAGATAACAGAACACTATTTTTCAAGCACTTCCACAGTAGTTGCGGCCTACTTTGAAATTGCCCCACCCTGCTGCAATTAGGCTTTAAAGAAACTCCTTCTATCGACTCCAATAGGAGACTATTCAACGGCTTGCTGTCCAATACTTCACACACACACACACACACACACACACACACACACACACACACACACCCCAAGGTTTTGCACAAGACTCGTGTTTGCCTTTCCAGTGCCCAACAAATAAAACTATACTGCTGCCATACTTCCTGCGGCGGATAATATACATGGGTGACTGTTGGAATCAAGGAAATTTGGGAGGGAGGATTGATGTGGCAGGAGGATAAAAAACAAATAAATTTGCTGTTTATTCTTCAGAACAACTCATACTTTAAATAGGTGCCTCCTACTCTACTCCATCAGCTAAGTCTGTACTGTGAAAATATAAGTTATACATTTGTGGTTCTGTGTCTGTCTCTGTGATTTGTTTTGCTTTGGTTTTGGTAATAATTTTTTATTATCTGTATATTTAATTCCAGATCCAATCTCTATGCATATAAAGTTGCTAGGGTGGCCATTTACACATTACCAAAGAAGAGGAGATTCGCCAGCACAAGAAATGACGACACCAACGGGTGTAAAATTTGCACATGGACAGGTGACCTCCATCCCTGCTTAGTCTGCCGTCCAGGTGCTGAAACTGTTGATGGGACAATTTAAAGACCCTTGCAAGTCTCCCTTCTAATGGACCTCTATCTATGCAGCAAACAGTCCTTCAAACTGACCATCTTCTGATCGCTCTTCAAGATAGAGGGCTGACCTTTGCAGATTAGGGCTCCAGTCCTGCTAAAAGTAGCATATGCAAAATTGATGCAAATTTGGATCATGGGCCCTGAGTTTTTAAGTACCAAGCAATGCTCCTGTTCTTGGAATTTACTTGGGAGAAAAGACAGCTTCTCCCACTAATATATGAAGTCTACCTGTAAAAATCACATCCTATATATCTGTATCTATACAATGCAAACACACACACCTTTCAAAAATAAAGTCTAAACGTTCTTTTGCCACTCTGCAATGTCTTAAAAGAGCAAAAAGGTGTGGCCAAATGACCTCAGCGAGGCAACTCTCACCCTAGGGTCATTTTGCCATCTCTATCAAATATATCTGCCGGATATAAATTGTCATCATCATTGCATCAGGCATTGAGTGCAGCTGTGTGGTAGCTGCAGTAAAAACATTGACTGTAGGGGCTCATATTTCTGTTTTGTCCAAAGCAAGCAAATCCATGAGCACCACCTACACTTAAGGACCCACTGAAGTCAATAGACATGTTAAGTCATGCCAATGGTTCTACAGTGAGTAGGACTTAGCTGAATACAACCCTTACATTGTGTGTGTGTGTGTGTGTGTGTGTGTGTGTGTGTGTGTGTGTAAGAGTGATGAATTTTATAAGCATATATATGTACATAAAACCTGTGCAACTGTTGCTGGAATAATGTAGGGGCAGTATAAAACTAGGGAGCTGTACTCTGCAGTAGCCACTGAAACTCTGTTACTATGGAAACGCAGTTGCCAGGGTGAAGAGGGACCTTGTGCCCTCGGATTTGCTTCAAACAGCAGACAAAATCTGCGGTCCTCCTAATGGCTTCACAGGTCCCATGTCAGCACACTTTTAATTTGGCTCATTACTGGCCCAGTTTGAACAGGCATATCTCGGCTGAGAGAAGATGGATGCAGCCACTAAAAGGTGTGTACACCAAGATTTCTTCCTACTCATCCCTGAAATAAAGAGCCCTCTTATCCTGGTCTGTCATTTTGCCGGACACTGCCCGGACACTGAGGTCCAGCACCGAGGGCCTTCTGGCGGTTCCCTCATTGCGAGAAGTGAGGTTACAGGGAACCAGACAGAGGGCCTTCTCGGTAGTGGCGCCCTCCCTGTGGAACGCCCTTCCAGCAGAGGTCAAGGAAATAAGCAGCTATCCTATTTTTAAAAGACATCTGAAGGCAGCCCTGTTTAGGAAAGTTTTTAATATTTAATGCTGTATTGTTTTAACATTTGACTGGAAACCGCCCAGAGTGGCTGAGGAAACTCGGCCAGATGGGCGGGGTAAAAATAATAAATTATTATTATTATTATTATTATTATTATTATTATTATTATTATTATTTTGTGACCTGTCCTTCGCCCAACCCAAGCCTGCATTGTCCTCTGCATCACCAAATCAAGACTGTAAGATCTTTGGAGCAGGGATTTTTGACTGAATGTTCTTGCATTTTGCCTGGACATGAGCCTTTTCACTCCCTTGTAACATAAAGCCAGGCCCAAGCTAAACTGACTGTGTTCGTCTTGAGCTGACTGACTACGTTTGTCTTGAGCTGATTCTCTTTCAGCCGGGACAATACTGAAGGGCAGGAGAACAAAGACAATAAAGAGCCTTCTGTCTCTCCCAGAACCTGAAGCCTCAATTCCTTCTCATAAACGTCAGCCAATAACATGTCTACTGTAATATACCAACTTCCTTGGACATATTTATTGCCTGAAACAATTTAACACCTTTCTCCAAAGAATCCAAACATATTGGGTGGGTCTCTGGCTCTACCCAGGAAGTTAAACATCAGAGCTCAAACAAATGCTTCTCAAGCTCAAACAAGGAGCAGTTTTCAAATTCAGATTCAGATGTGGGTTTTTGTTTCTTGCTGAATACTTGTATTCAGATCAAAAAACCTTTGAGGACTTTCTCTTGCTTACAGACACCCCAAATTCACCCAGGGTCAAGCTACTCTCTCACGGAGGACACAGCAGCCACCCCCAGGGATTGTGAGATGAAATCCCAGTTCCTTAGAAAACTTGGAAGAGATACTTAACCTTGTGCCCTCAATATAGCATTGCTTTGGATCAGCATAGTTCACATGGGCCAATTTTACAACATAAAAAAAATCCTTAGTATCCATAGGACCAGGAATAATAATAGTAATAATGGTCCATCACAAGTTCTCCTTAGAAATTATTCATGGTCAAAGCAGATCTCCAAGGAAGGTGACAGATACTACAGTTTTATGAATGAGGAACTTCCTCAAGGTTACACAGAGAGTTCATGGATGAAAAAGGATTTGAACTCAGCAAGCCTCCCTACTTCAAAGCCAACACTCAGTTTGTTGCAAGAGTTGGACAAGAAAGAACATAAAAAGCACGCCATGATCCCAAACACACTTGTTTGGAAACAAGTGTTTTCCCCATGACATAGAGATACCATTTCCATGGTGCCACTATTGAGTACCAACGCACTGGAACTTTCAAAAATAACATGCACCAGGATGTAGTTCTTTGAAAGGCCACCACAGGATGATAATTTTAATGTATCTGGTGCCATAAACACTTCCTATTCCTGGAACTGCCTTCCGAAACACCTCTGTGCCTCTCTCTCCTACTTCAAGAAACCCAACTCCAAACCCACATTTTCTGCGTAACCTTTTCCACAACCAAGTAGCCACTGGTTGAAGCAGACCACTTGAATGAAGCTCAAAGACCACTGGTGGTCCATGGACCACAGTTTCAGAACCACCTGGACCAGCCCATCTGCTGGCAATCTAAATGGAGTCATATCACAAGTCAGAACATTCCACCCAAGGAGATCTGGGTTCCAGCTTCATTGCTATGTTTAAAGCTGCTCTTGGGTGTGGGTTAATTGGCTTAGACAGATGAAGAAAGGTGGTAGCCTGGCACCAGAGGGGAGCCTCAGGAACAGTTAGCAGCTGCCAAGACCTTTTCTCAGTCAACTGGAATGAGAGACTCAAAGGTTGCTTAATACCCTAAGAACTGTACCATCATCCTTGAATGTCATAGAAGCAGCAACCTTTCTACACCGAAGACAAACAGTGCAATCCTGTAGGTGTTTACTCACAAGTAAGTTGCACGGTGTTGTAAATTGCTTCACGGCTTTTCGTTGTGGGAAGTGAGTCACAAATTTAATGAACCAATAAATATAAACGGTGTTCAGTGGGGCTTATTTCCAGGGAAGGGGCACCGCTCTCAGTAGGCATCTGAAGGGCTTGAGATACATGTCACGTTTGTGACATTGTCACAAATCTTTATAAAAATTGCACGTGGTTGCAGGTAGTTTGGATCTTACCAGAATTGCACTTTGCAAGTGCATCCAAACTGCAGAAAAATATTAAAGGGGAGGGAAGCAGGCAGATTTGGGACTTGAAACCAAAGATTGTGGCTTTAGCTTCCTGGACCAGTTTTGTTTCCATGTAAGTGTGCATAGTGTTGCAGTCTTAGACAGACTACTCAATTTCCCCAGAAATCTTGGTGAGTCAGGAAGGGGAAGAGGGATGACCAAGGGTATTAATTAGAGAACTATCAAGTACCCCCCCACAAAACTACAATTCTCTCCATCCTCTGGGAAAGCTGTTGCAGTTAAACTGGTATACATTTGGAATTCAACAAAGAGTTTCAAAGGGAGGGCCAAGAAGACCCATTTGAAGATTGCTGGACACCCCAGACTCTCAGAAAATAGCACCAGAAGGCAGGATGTGGGCATAAGTTGCCCTCACAGCTTTCTCTCAAACGGAAAAAAAGTAGAACTGAGTGCTTCTGCCATACTTTCCAGACATGGGACATCATGGTACAAGTCTTCCTACCCCAGGGGTAGCCAAGATGGCAGCCTCTAATGTTGGACCCCAACTCCCATCAGCACCAGCCAGCATGGTCCATAGTCAGGGATGATGGGAGCTGGAGTCCAACAACATCTGAAGGGTGTCCTGCCCCACCTCAACATCAGGTGTAGTGTCTGGGGAGGATGCGCAGGGCCTCATTCTGAGTGAGAAGGAAGCACTAGCGAAAGATTCCCAGATACATATTGCCAAGGGTTTCCCATATGACCATTCGGTCCAGTACCCGGTATCTAAAATTACCTCACAGTCCCACCCTCCAACATCAAGAGGTTTTGCAAAATAAGCTGCGTGAGCTGGCTGAAGTCAAGTGCCATGCTGGGTTTCGATGGAGCCAGGATGCTGAAACCCATCTTCCCTCTCTGTCTTTCGAGTTCCCTCTTCCTTCCTGAGTGGGCTATTTCCAGAGCAAATTTCCTCCTAAAAGCAGGCTGGGCCGGGGCAGCCAGTGGCTCAGCGCCTGCCCTCCCTCCCTCTGTGGCTAGCCGGCTGAGCAATTACATTTCGAAATCAACCCTTGGAACCTTTCCTAATGCCTTTTCTCAGGAAGGGGTAAAATAGGAAAAACAAAACAAAACAGATTGGTATTGATCGGCTAACAATTTTATCTCCCCGGCTTGGGAGTGGAGGATGGGGAAGGAACCGAACAGAAATCTTCGGAGAGGGGGACATGCCAACGAAGAGGCAAGGACGCCCTTTGCAAGGAAGCGAAAAGAAAAGTCCCTGACACCTTCAGACGACCTCCCTCCCCACCCCACCCCCGCCAGCCACCCGTTCCCCCCCAAAGTCCCGGCTTCTTCAGCCTAGGCTTTATTTGCACACTCGGAGGGGCCTGATGAATAGGTCCAGTTGTGTAGCAACTCAGTAAACATGCCAGCAAGCTGGCGGAGGTGTGAAAATCTGCTGCTTTGAGCAGGCCCTTATTTGGGTTCTCTAATTAAAATCCAATAAAAGGCCAGCATTGTCATTCTGATCTGTGCAATAAAAGGGAGGCACTCTCAGAAGAGAGGACACTTCCAACACTCTACCCTGGCCCCCTATTTGTTCAGGTGTGGGGGGGGCCTCTATGCCAATTCACACACGCATACTTTTGCAAAAAGAAGACCCTATACAACCCTGCCTCTCCCCCACCAAAGGCCTTCTAAGAGCTATTTGCACAGACCAAGACACTTTTCCAAAACACTCAAGATGTGTATTTGAAATTGAAATGGAGGAGTTTGCTCTCTCTCCCCCCCCCCTTGCCCACATCAGCCCCCACGATCCGTCTTGTCTCTTATATGGTGCCTTTCCCCTCTTGACAGTCATTCAGGCCTTGTGGGGGGGGGCAGCTCGCCTCTTTTGCATTCCAATCTCCGGGATCATACTTTTTGCAAACAGAGATGGCGGCTCAGAGAACCTCCCCTGCCTGGAACGCTTTGGTTTTTTAATCTCCTCATCGCATTCTCAGTCATGAAACCAGAGCTCGGCCATTGGTAACCAGCTGGAGCAGACGGGATTCAAGCCAGCGCTGGGGAAATCCGTGTTGTACAGTCACACGACCTCGTGTGACATGCCCTCCAAGCTACCCTCCTCCCTTCCCAAATCCTGAGCGTGCCCTGAATCTCAATGCCCAGATGGGAGCCTGGTGGGGCGATTTGCTTCTGATGGAATTGAAGATGGAATTGGATGGTGCTGAAGATGAGTATGGGAGCAGCCTTTACCGACATGGCACCCTCCATGCTACAAACCTGGGCTGATGGGAGTTGTAGTCCAACAATCCTTGGAGGGCACCCAGTTGGCAAAGGCTGCTTTGGTGTATAGCACTTGAAATGGCTGTTGAAAGATCTATAAAGGGTGACTTCTTCCCTGATGTGAAGGCCCTATAAAACAATTTATTATTGTAGTATTGTTCCTTTTGTGTTGACCTTGTAGGTGGTAGCTCGGCTAACAGACAATTCATTCCAGAAGGCAGGTGAGATTGAAAACTTGGATTAGAGCTGATTTGACTCCCCTGGCAGAAACCAAACTTTAAAAAGAAATCCTGCTTAAGTGGGGGTTTAGAACTGGACCTAGGAGGCATGGGCATAGCCAAAAGGGGGTGGGGCAGCTGCCCCCTAAATCAAGTAAATCAATAAAAATACTTAACTGACTGACGTTCTCTCCCCCCCCCCCCCAACATGAAGCCTGCCCCACAACCTAAATCCTGGCTATGCCCATGCTGGGAGGCAAGCTGGAGCAAGATCTATTGCTCAGACCTAGTAAGTTCTTCTCCATATCCCATCTGCCCCTGATTCCCTTTCCTATTTCAGTTCTCACAATTTGGGCATAAAAACTATGGTTTCCTAATTCCATTTAAAACAGCAACATTATAGAAATAAGGTTTTTTTCAGGGGTGAGAATAAGAGTAATAACTTTGGCACCTTGATATTAAACGGTAGTGCCTTAAAATTAAATGAGCAAGACTTCAAATCTAAGTTTCACTTAAAAAGTAATTCTGAAAGACAAATTTCAGTGAGAACCTGGAAATGTTTGAGAGATCCATAGAAATTCTGGGATCAATGGGAATTTTTAGTTCCAAACTTGGACAAGATTGTGTTGCTGTTCCTCCAGTTGTCTAATTTTAATATTATCAGTTTCATTATCTTGTGATCCATCATTGAACAATTACAGGGTGGAAATGCTGTGTTTACATTTGTATATAAGCAGACTACAAATAAATATTTATAAACTAAAACTATTTGGGTTCCTTTATTTAGAAATGAACAACTTCTTCAATACTTATTTTGTGCCCATGGTGTTCTAGACTGCAGCGGAGATCAAATGCTATGAAAACCTGCCAGCTCCCTAACAGAGGTCTTGTGCTTCTAGTAACTGAAGGACAGGACAATTTTTCAAAAGGTGCTAATTTTCTCAACACAGAGCACAGCTATATTTACTGAGTTTCCCCTGTGTCATTGGAGCTAGTGAATATGCACAAGTGAGACAAAGGGAACTGGCAAGCACTATTACTGTACATCATAAGAATAACACTATTATACCATTTCACATTATTGCACTGCTATACGGTGCCGTGGCTTCAACCCCTCCAATGAGCATCTATTCAGGTCATCTGTTCTGTGCTATCATTGTTCTGGCTCTTGTGGAGTTAGAGAGAAATGTGACCCGAAGAAGAGGCAAGGCACTGCGGCAATTGTCCTTCACTTCCAAAAGAGTATTGGGGGAAGGCCCTTTTAACCCTCACACCACCTAGATTCTGTGGCTTGCCTCCAGCTACACTCTGCTCAAAGCAGAGCAACTGAAATTCATGGTTTGTAATCAAACTAGGTTCTACTCAGAGTGGATTCTAATGGATAAACCTAAGTTAGACAAGTCTGTGCACTTCGGTGGGTCTACTCTAAGTAGAACTTAGTTGGAATCAACTCAGTAGTCCATTTTGTTCATTAATTCAGCCTTCGCCCACCTGGTGCCCTCCAAATTAAGTTGGACTACAACTCCCATCAGCCCTAGCCAGCACACTGGCTGGAGCTGATGGGAGTTGTAGTCCAGTAACATCTGAACATCATTGCATTTGCAAAATCTTCCTTAATCTACAAACCACAGTACAGGTCTGTGTCTGTCTGTCTGTCTGTCTGTCTGTCTCTCTCTCTCTCCTGCACTATTTTTGTATGTATATCTTATAAGGACAAACATAGATGGTTCTTGGCTGCCACCACAAGATGTTCCACACTCACTATAAGGATCATTAAAAGTATGTGAAACAGAAATTGCCACAGCCCATTATTCTTCCTATCTACTCTGGGTCCAGATTTTAACCATTTCCATGCCCTCTGGACCCAGGGTTAATAACAACTAGATTGGTCCATAACAGCATCCAGAAGTTTAGGACAGAGACTTCCTCATTGTAGATAGGAAGAATAATGGGCTGTGGCAATTTCTGTTTCTGAGTAAGGCTGCAATCCTAACCATGCCTTCTCAGAGGTATGTCCTGCCAAATCTAATTGGGTTGACTTGCAGGTAAATAGGGCCAGGGCAGCAGCCTAAATCTGAAGCATCTTTAGATGTAAATGATACCTATACATAAACTTGACGTTGTCCAACATAAACCACCAATTACAGGTAGGTAGCCGTGTTGATCTGCCATAGTCAAAACAAAATAAAAAATAAAAAATTCCTTCCAGTAGCACCTTAGAGACCAACTGAGTTTGTTCTTGGTATCTGAAGAAGTGTGCATGCACACGAAAGCTCATACCAAGAACAAACTTAGTTGGTCTCTAAGGTGCTACTGGAAGGAATTTTTTTATTTTTTATTTTGTATAAACCACCAAGTCCTTTGGGGATTGCCAGTGATCCTGCAGCACCCAACATGCACCACAATAATGATTAAACTATCCTGTATGAGTGTGTGTGTGTGAGAGAGAGTGAGTTCCTGTTTTGGAAGCCAGGTTTTGGAGGATGGGAAAGTCTACACTATCATATCCACAATATAAATGTTTAAATATAGATAATTTGCAAGAGCTACAGGGTGGAAATCCAGTTGTAGTGCCTTTTTGAAGGGACATGAATAATTTGGGTCAGTTGTTAATTATAGTAATAATTATTAACTGGGAGAGGGCTATCAATGGCTACTAGCCACAGAGGCTACACTCTGCCACCATAGATGGAAGCAGCAATGCTTCCGAATAACAGTTAATGGAAACCACAGGAGGGGAGAGTGGCTCCTGTGCTCAGATCCTGCTTACAGGTTTCCTACTGGCATCTGGTTGGGCACTGTGAGAATAGGATGCTGGACTGGATGGGACATTGGCCTGATCCAGCAGGCTCTTCTTATGTTCTTAAATCCAGGTGGATTCTGAAAGTTATGGATGAGTCCCCCTGAGCATTCCCTGCATAGGAAAGTTAACAAGAAAAACAAGGAATATTTAGGCGCGTTCTCTGCCCGGGGAGGGCAACCAGTGACTCTCAAAATGTCATTGGACTACAATGTCCATCACCCCTGATCATTGGCCTGGCTGGCTCAAGCAGACAGAGCTGAACAACACCCAGAAGGCTGCTGGTTCCTCGTCCCTGGCTTATGCACATATTATTACACATACATGAAAATACACACACCTTTTCATCTTCTTCCTGTAAACTAGCCTCGTAAGGCTCAGGTGCTTTGCTTTCACTGCTTAATTAAATAAGTTGACGCTGTTCAAGACTTTTTAAATGTTACCTCTCATAGCCTGAAGCCAAAGAAATGTGGTATATGCTGTCTGCACATGCCCACGGACCCTCTGTTATTTAAACAGGGGCAGTGAATTTCCTACTCGTTTCATGGTGGGGGGGGGCAGAGATGGAGCTCTGTGTGTGAGGGTGTGGAAGGGGAGAAGTAGGAGGGTATAGGGATTTAGGGATAGGAACTCTTTTCATTAGAGGCTAGTTAGAAGAAACCCGAGCTGCTTCCATCCTCTACTCAATGAAATCATCTCCATTGACTTAAATGGGTGGCTGGTCCCCGCCCTCCTCCCAAACACGGGCGCGCAGTTAACGCTTGTTTCTTATGTCAATCGATATATTTAGAGCAAGTTCATTATTTTTCTTTCGCGAATGCATGTTTCTTGGTGGGGGTTTTTTGTTTTTGTTTTTGTTTTGTGTTTTTTTGCCCCAGCTGAAAGCTGCCATTGAACTACTGTCTAAACGCCAGGCAACAAACAAACGAGAGGAGGTGGCAAAACAAGCGGCCTGACACCTCCGAAATAATTCACCGTTAACTGTTTTGCTAAAAAGCGACAATTTATGCAGATAGCTTGAGGGGGAGGGGGCCGGCCACATGCGTGCATTTCTCCGCCGGACCAGCAGGTGGCGCTGCAAGCACGGGGGATTCCCAGTACCGCCAGGTGGATTATAAGAAGGAAGCTGAAGGTGTGGGGGGCGGGGGCCGTATTTTTGGCCCATACACCCTGTAGGTTTGGGCTCATCTAAACGGTGGCCATTTGTGATCCAGATTAAAAGAATTTGCCTCATGTAAATGTGCCGATTTACAATCCGGATTTGAGAAAACAACTTTTTTCATCGGAATTGGGGTGGTTTTATTGCAGATGACAGAGAAGCAGGAACAAGAAGAATAATGAGGAAGGAGTTTACTAATTAACCTATTTTAGGATGAATATAGGGCGAGGCGTGGTGGGAAAGCATTTGAAATCCAGTCGACACAGGACTTGGCCTCTTCCAGCTCGTTGCGAAAGAAAATGGGGTCTTAGGCACACCCTGTCCGTCAGAAAGCAGCACTGGCCCTATGTAAGAGCAATTGTGCCGGGTAAATTAGTTTGTGGGTCGCACTGCCTGAGAATGAGAATTCTCCACTAGAATCTTTTTCTTCTTCCCAGAAGAGCCACAAAGGGGATTGCCCTCCTACACACCCCAAATCCCAGTGCCAAAGTTACATTTGCTCCAGAGTCGTTGGAAAACCTGGCCTCCCTACAAGACTGAAGGACGAGCAGCAAATGACTGAGCTGTCCCTGCCTGAGAGTTGTTTGCATTTGAAGTGACGGATGGGCTTGAGTTGGGGGTGCCAGCTGCTTACAATCCCAAGGAACTATCTAGGTCAGGCCTGAATGGGCTGAGTCAGTTCTAAGACAGTCTGAAGGAGCTGGAATTGGATTGTTTAAAGCCTCGAATCTTACTACAGGTGCAGCAATGCACTACTACCCCGGTTTGAGCGCTAGGCCAGTTCAACTTTCTGATGCTCGCCAGGGAGTTAAAAGTGAGCTGAGGAGGGAGTTAAACCGCATCATGGGCGACCCACGTTGTAGCCACACTGACTTGGAAGCCTGCACCCTTCGAAACCAGCCTCCCTCACTCGCTGCACCTAAATCCATCTTGCAACTTTGACTCGCAGCCTCAAGTGCATTTGCCAGTGATTCAGCAGAGAAGGAATCCCGACTGCTAGGGGCAAGCCTGGCCTATGACCAGTGAGCTTTGACTCTTCCTCGGGATAGGGTAGGGTGCGTGGGATCTAATCTCCTCCTAGTGAGAACCCAGCATCTCCCTGTCTAAACACAGTCCTGGAAAGTAAAATGCTGCTGCTTGCAAACAAGTCGAAATAAAGCTGCGCAGACGTTGTACTCTGGAGTTGGAAGCAGAAAAACAAAGGGCTTAACTGGCTTGGGGAGAGAGGTTTTCAACGAGCTCTCTGTATTCAGATTCCTAGACAGTTTTCCTTGGAAGTAAGTCTCACTGACTTAAATGGAGCTGGCTTCAAGTGGGCAGCGGGACTGCAGCCTTTAGATCTGGCAGGCAAGCCTGGGACAGCCTTTTCTCAGGTAGTTTCCAGAGGAGGGTGGGAGCCACATCTCAGTGGAGTCTGGGGCAAGGTCTCCCCATGGCAATGAAGGACAGATCCGTCCATGAGAGGTGGATTCTCCCTTACATTGTGGGTTCAATGGACATTCACTGCAGATTTCACATTGGAGTTTTATCCGTTAGGGCAATTGGGGCCCTGTCCCACTAAGCTCAGCCTTGATTCCTCCCAGCCCATCTGCTTGCCTTGGTGGCACTGCCTGGACCTCAGCGTTGAGCTTGTACAATTCAGCAGAGAGGACAGTGGAGACCAAAACTAGTCAGCTCTCCTTTCATTGGCTCTGACTCCAACTACGGTTGGGCTCCCTGTCTTCTGCCCTACCATTTCCACTGAACACCAGCCACCACAACTTCTCCATAAGCCTGGTTGGAGAACCTGTGGACCTCCAGCTGTTGCTGGACTACAGCGTCTCTGACCATTGGCCATGCTGGCTGGGCCTGGAGGGAACTGGGGCCCAGTGAGGTTTGGAGAGCCACAGATTCCCCAGTCCTGCCCTAAGCACCATTCGTTCTCCACACAAGGCACAATGAAGTCAAGTTGATGGACACCAGCAACCAAGGATTTGGCAGATTTGTGGAGAATGGGTCTGCCAGTGGCTTGGCAGACCGGCCATGATAGCTAAGCAGAAACCTCTGCACACAAAGGCAGTCTACCTGTGGATTGCTGACTCTGGGCTAGCTCAACACCTTCACACCTACTTTGTTAGTTTCTCAGAAGCATTCGCCTTGCCACTATTGGCGACAGTATGCTGGGTTAAGATAGGCCTGTTGGGTTGCCCATGAAATCACACATCACAACAAAGCTCTTTGTCTTTTAAGGTGCTATAGCTCCACTGGCGCTTCTTAAATTATCTGGCCAATTGCCATGGGATTGTTCCACTTCTCCATTCCTTGCTTGTCCCCCTAATACAGAGTAGGCAGTATTGGGAATACTAATCCTAAATAATTGTAGTTGTAGCAACTGTCCTATAGCAGGACTAATTGTTGGCTGTGAGATCCGGTGACCAGCCCCTTTCAGTATTTCAACTAGCATGTCCCTGGCACAAAGTGAATGTCAAGTACTACTAATACTAGGATTTGCTTACTACTAGCAGCAACAGTTACAATAAGCTGTTATGATCAAAGACCAATCCCTTCTGTGTGATCTATACAGCACCTGCTATGTTGTTTAGAATAAAGAAACAGATGTGAACTACTACTGTACTTACTACCTGCTTACTACTAGGAGTCGGATCTTAGCACTGCTCCTTCTCTTTCTATACAGGCCAAGCTATGTGTGTGGTTGGCATCCGTCTGTCTATAGAGAGACAATGGAGTGCGTTGGGTGGGTGGGTGTTGAAGTCAAACCACTGCATTAGCAGCACTGAAGTGGGGCACAAGCCTGGGCAGTGTGTCTGGAGGTCCTGGGCTGCCCAGGCGACAAGCCTTGGACCTCGCTGATGCGTCCAAAGGAAAACAGAGCAAGACTTTTGGCACCAGCTTGGCTGCTGAAGTTGCCGGAAGGAGGCGCACAAGGCGTCTTGGGGACTCCAACCGTCTTAGGGACCAAGCTAAGAGGTTAATAACAGAGCAACATCTATATTTAAGGGTCGGTTCCCTAGGCGAATGAATGAGCCGCCCCCAGCCCGCTTCTTACCGGCCTTGACCGAGCAGTGGATGTGCGCCTTGGACTCGTAGTACACCCAGTCGAAGCCGGCCTCCACGGCCAGGCGCGCCAGCATGCCATACTTGCTGCGGTCCCGATCCGAGGTGGTGATGTCCACGGCGCGGCCCTCGTAGTGCAGCGACTCCTCCGAGTGGTGGCCGTCCTCGTCCCAGCCCTCCGTCACGCGCAGCTTCACGCCAGGCCACTGGTTCATCACCGAGATCGCCAAGGCGTTCAGCTTGTCCTTGCAGCGCTGCAGGGGTGATGGTGAAGGGGAGGGGTGTCAAGCAGAGCACACGAGCATCGCGAGGGGAGGAAAGGAAGGCCAGCCGCTCCCTGCTTCCCCACTCCCGCCATCCCAGAGTAGTAATAGCAGCAGCAGCAGCGACCCATCCACACCTCCCTTCCGCGCGCATCTTTCTGGAGACGCGCGAAAACTGCAAGGGATTAAACAGCACTCCGGTACCCGAATCGTATCGCTTCCCTACTCCTCGCATTTCGAGGCGATAGATCAGGAATGGGGAACCTGTGGGGCCCCAGGAGCTGCTGGGCCCCCTATTCCCCGCCACTGGCCACTCTGGCTGGGGGTGATGGGAGCTGGAGCCCAGCAACATGATGGAGGTTCTCCATCCTTCAACCCTAAAACAGATCGGTGCCTTCCTTGATATGGATCTGGTGCGCTCCTGTCAAGGCCAGGATCCGGGAGGGATGTCAGCTAGGATCGTGCCCGCTCCTCTTCCTCCTGCACTCCAAAATGGGCTCCAATCCCACCCCACCCCACAGCAGTCTCACTGCTGTTGGGCGCTGATGCGCTCTCCCACTCTGCGTGGACCCCCGGATTTCCACGCAGAGCCAAGAGGAAGACTCAGACTGCGAAGGCATCCATGGCAACCATCCCAGCGGCTACCCATGTCTCCCGGCCTGTTGCCCAATTGACTAAGCCCACCCCCTCCCACCCCAAGGATATTCATTCACGCACGCACGCACGCACACCTTGACTAGACCCATACCCACGATGCTTATTTTTAGGGAGCGTTTGAGAGCAGAGTGAATCGAATATGAGAACATCTTAGAAGGCAGGGCGGGGAGAAAGGTGCGATCCACAGATGTTTTGTGGGTGGTATCCTCCAGTGACCGAAGCATTCCATCGCAAACATTTTTTTTTTAGAAAAGCTCTTTCTGAGGTAAGAAGGAACCGTGTTGATTCCGAAACCGGGACGGGGGGGGGGATCTGCTTAGGATCGCAGCCTTAAAGCTTCCCATCATCTCTCCGAAAACCAAAAAGGCTTATTTACTTCTTAAGCTATCTCCTCTGCCCACTCACTACGGAGGAAAACCCGTGCGCACCCAGGATTTCATCCTGAACGTTTCTGCCTGTTTAGGATACATCGCAAGTCGGTTTTGCGACCAAAGGCTCCAGTTGGGGCCGGGAAAGAAGCAGGCGGGTAGAAAAGACGGGAGCAGGAACTACCGGGCAGAGACCAACGGCATGAAAACGGCTGTGGATCACGTGGAAACTTCCTTGGGAATAAGTCCTTCAGTAGAACTTGCTCCTGTATAAACGTGGATAGGATCGAGCTGCACGAAACGTGTGTGTGTGTTGCGGTCTTAACCCTTAACCCATCACGGAGAACGTACACATAGGCTCTAATCTCTGCCCCGAGGATCGCTCACAGGCACAAAAAGATACGCTTCTGCGCCGCCCTACACTGGAATCTCCCGAGCAGAATCTTTTTGAATCCCATAATTGGAACGTGGGGATATAGGAAGCAGCTGGCGGTATGTAGCTCCATACCGTCTACACTGACTGGCAGTGGCTCTCCCAGAGTAGGAGTCTCTCCCAGCCCTCCCTGGAGATGCGCGGAATTGAGTATGGGAGCCCCGGCAATGCTTCCCACTCGCGTCCCCGGCCCTTCCAAGCGCCACGGGTGTTCGTTCCTTATGTTTTTAGAGAGGGCAAGACCCCTTTCTCCACACTGGAAGCCAAGCAAAGTTTACTGGAGGACACAAATGCCTTCTAGATCTCCCTGCATCTCACAATCTCGTGTGTTCGATCCAACGGGATCCAGCTGCTGTATGGTCACTCACGCGCGGAACCGCACGTTTAAAAATGTGCCTTTTAGATAAGAGTCCGAGGACTGAAACAACGAACCTTGTCACGGTTCCCAGAAAACAAGCATGTGCACCCCAGGGAGAAAGAGGTGGGTGCAGAGGATGGCTTAAGCTATGCCCCATTGGAAAATGCACCCACAAGGTCAGCCTTACCGACAGCCCCGATAACCCAGAATGACGCCTCTAAATGCGTTTACTCCGAAGCCAGTTCGCTTCGCCTTCTTGGAACCTATTTGCAAGTAAAGTTGTGATCCTTACATGGGAGTAAGCCTTGCTGAACACAATAGGACATGCTTCTGAGTAGACATGCCTACCATGGTCCTGCCCTTTGTATGCTTAAAACAGCAGCTGCTGGAATCCTCCCAGGTGTCCATGGGACTGGCCACCCCATATTTTTACTCCCAAGCAGAACTGAGATTAAAATCAGGGTGCTAAATGGGGAAAGTCCCGTTTATTTCAGTGGGGTTGACTTTTGAAGCAAACTGAAGGCTAACTTTCTATAAAGTTAAGCCTTCCAATATATCAGTGATGGCTAACCTTGACACCCCAGATGTTTTGGGACTACAACTCCCATCATCCCTGACCACTGATCCTGTTAGCTAGGGATGATGGGAGTTGTAGTTCCAAAACATCTGGGGTGTCAAGGTTAGCCATCACTGCAATATATCTACAGCATTGACTCCAAAGGTTCAGTCAGAAGCACACAAATGGCCAATGGGACTTACTGCTTGCTACGCAGGATTGAGGACTCAGCCCCACATTTTCTGCTCTTGGATCTACTCTACCTACTACCTTATTCAGAATAAAGTTGTAAATCGTAAAGCCTTTGCTAGACTGTGCCACTTCAAGCTGAAGTTCTGTGCAGGTCTGACGGCTTCTTTCTCCAAACAAACCAAAACCTCTCTGTGCACTCAAAAAAATAAGACCAGGCCAAACCCATCTTCTCCCTGAAATGCTGTTTCTTATCTGCATGAAGATTATTTACCTTTTGTGTGGAGGAAATTCAAACATGCAAACTCCCACCTGTAGCCTGAGATTATAAAATCCAAGAGCCACTGCGCCACTTAATTCTGCTCAGTGTCTATACTGGCCTCCTAACCACCAATACAACTGGCAAGTGCCAAGACAGCCGTTTCCGCATCTTGCTCAGCAGCTACTGCTGAATGTGCTCTCTGGGGCCCATTTGGGTGCTGATGCGTGTGGATGTTCTTCCGCTGCTTTTAGGGATGGAGAGAAGTTAGAAAGTATGTATTGGGGAATGTATTGGGGAATGTATGTAGTGGGGAATATATAGGAATGTAGGATGTTGGATGTTGGATGTTGGATGTTTGAGACGTTTGTAATATTGTAATTTTGCGTTGTGATAAATAAAGATTATAAATAATTAAAAAATTAAAAAAAAAGGGATGGAGAGAAGAGAGAGCCGTAGGTCGTCAGAAGAGCACCTGCTCTGAATGCAGAAGGACGGTACCAGGTTCTGACTGTCCCCAGCATCTCTAGGTGGGAGGGACTCTTGGCCGAGGTCTTTCTGTGTCATCTACAACCCTGCAACCCCTCCGTTGTCTCTCTGCAATCGGCAGCGGGGGACCTCCTGGCGCTCGTTTTCCCTGACCTCACTATAGCTATCAAAGTCCCAACAAGCTTTGCCACAGGCCTGGATTGGCCAGGGGAGGAGAGATTGCTTGAAGGACAGAGAAAAGTCCAAAGACACATACCAAAACACAGGTCGTTCTCTGGATTATATTTTTCCTTTTTTTTCCCCAGACATGGAAAATGTATAATCTGCCCTCAATTAAATAACAACAATCCGGGCAACCTGCTTTTCTATGCATTATGCATTCCGAATTTTAAAAAGACTTTGCCTTTCTTCGGGGAAAGGCACCTCCCCCTACATTGGAGGGAGCTCCCACTAAATAGCAAACTTTGCAATAAGTAGCAAAAGCCACGAGTGCCCTTTTCAGGTCCTTCAGAAAGGAGGGAGGTTGAGGGGGGGGGTTGGGGTTCTTTTATGTGTTTTTTAGGGGGGGCGTTTCTGCTGCTCAGAAGGAGCTTCTCCCGCGTCTGTTCCAGCCTTTCCAAGAGAGAAAGCACCCAAGCACCCAGCCGAGGCCTAGGTTTCCGCTTCCTACGAGCAAAACGCCACCGCTTAGCATTGCCGGGAAGGGCTTTGTATTAACAGTGACCTCATCATCACCGCCGTTATCATAATTGTGGTAGGAGAGGCGAGAAGCTGATCACGCAATGAGTAGAAAGTGCCCAGACTTGGCGCAAACTCCTTGCGCAGCGTGGCCCGGGTCGTGGCGCAGTCCGCCCCACTGGCCGGCCTCTTTCCTTTCCCTTTGCACCGCGGAAGGAAGAGAAAGAGGAGGTGGGGCACCTGAAACTTTGACCATCGCTGGCTAGGCTGAAGGAGGGGGGGGGGGTGTCGTAAGGAAAACCGTACACCCTCCGAGCCCAGACACCTGAACTTCCAGGGCAGATTCCATTCTCAACGGGAGGCCTTGGAGGGACGAGGCGCACGGTGGCCGGCAGGGAGGAAAGGGCAGCTTCGGGGATTCTCTGGCAGCTCCCTCCGAGCAGCCTCTTTGCCAAGCGCAGAGAGGAGGGGGAGGGAAAGACCGGCTGAGCCGGGATTGTCAGAGTCAAAAGCCGTGAAGCCTCAGCTATTTATTAATTCATCGGGTCGTGTGCCGCCGATCAAGCCCCGCTCTGCTCAGCCACCGTGAAGCGCAGCAGGACCGCGTCGGTGGGCGCCGTGTGCGTCTGCGCGCGCACGCCAAAGGGGCCTGGCCGAGGGGCTCAACAAGCCGCCTGCCGCCTCCGCGCCTTCCTCTTTCCCCCGAGCCAGCCGACCCACACTTCCAACAGGCACCTGTCGGGCCCGCCGCAGCGCGATCCTGTGCGTGCCTATCCCCAAGCCAGGCAGGGATCGTTTTACCCGAGAGTAAGCCCCGCTGGCGGTGGCTTCTGAGTAGGCAGGCAGGCATAGGATCGCGCTCCTATGCACCAGTCAATACGTTCATAGCGAGGCTGTGGGGAGCCGTCCCCGCCCCACTCTGTGTGAGATTTACTCTCGAATAAACAGACAAAGTCCCGGGCTGCGAAAATCTGCAACCCTATGCCCGCGTGCCTTGGGAGTAAAGCTGCAATCCTATATATCGCTGCTTAGAAGTAAACCCCACTGAGCTCAGTAGGATTTACTCCCCGTCCCCTTGAACTCGGTGGCACTGACTTCTAAGTAAATATTCATAGGATCGGGCTGCGAGAACGACCTTCCAGACTAGGTCTGCGTGCCTCTCAGAGCTCAGAGTTCCCGGGAGCTATGAAGGGGGCGGCGGCTCCTTAACGGCTCCCCTGGGGTTTATTATTATTATTTCAGACGAATTCCAACTTTATCATAAAAGAGCTGGCACCCTTATCTTGCCTGCAGATCCAGCCAATGGCTGGCCGCGTGTGTGTGTGTGTAGGGCTGGGTGTGGGAGGCGGGGTGGGGAGAACCCTTCAACCAAGAGCTTCTGTCACCTGTAAACTTAGGAATCACCCGCCAGCTCTGAGCTCTCTCTATTTGCGCTCTTCTCCCCCTCCCCACTCCCGGAGTTAATATTAACCAGCGGCTAATGCATTCAAGCAACTGCTCTGAAAGTTTAACAATTCCGTCCAGGGCGTCAGATCTCTCTCTCTCTCTCTCTCTCTCTCTCTCTCTCTCTCTCTCTCTCTCTCTCTCCTCCCCGCGCCTTCCTTCCCCCCTTTTCTTTCCCCCAAGGTTGAAAGGAGCAGGCAAACGCTCGGCTGAATCTCGGCTGCGCCGGGACGAAGCAGGAGGCAAGGCGTGGGGGAACAGATCTGACGAGGTGACCCACCAGACTAGGATTCATTCATACTGACATTCTGCATATCAAAGGCACATCCCGCCCCATGCTTTCTACCCTTCCCTCCCCACAACCTGCAGCACCGCATCCACACTTGGGATCGCAGCAGATTCGCTTCTGCGGATGCCCTCGAGGCTGCCTTTGCGCTCCGCCTCGAAGGACTTGGGCACCGAGGTCTGCTTATCCGGCCCACCCAAACGGGGATCCCACTCTCCTGCTTGGTTCTTGCTCTCTTTTTAACCCACCCACCCCCCAAAAGTCTCATCCCCACCCTCGAAATCCCCACCCAGCGTCCTTCCAAGTCCACTGGACGAGTGGCAGCATCGCTGAGGCGCCTGCCAGGCGCAGCTCTCCTCACCCTGCCCTTCCTCCCATTCCACACACTCCGCACCTCGCATTCCCAGGTGCCCCCTTTGTATACAAGGGAATACGAAGCACTGTGAAGCGTGTGTGTGTGTGTAATGTTGTTTTTCTGTTTCCTTCGTCTGAGGGAAGTTGACAGAAGGTCAGAAGTTCAAACGCTGCTAGCTAATGCAGCAAAGGAGGCCAGCCGAGTAGAAGGAAGGGAAGCTTTGCTCTGCGCTCTGCGCTCAGAGAGAGAGAGAGACCCCAAGGCGCTTGGGAAGAAGGCTGCGGGGCTGGAGGGGGGGGCGTGTGTAGAGAAGCAACCTAGAGCCGAGCAATAGAGGCCGGCATCTCCTCCTGGCTGCGCCCCCCCCCCAATTGCTCGTATGTATCTGTGCCCTGTTCCCAAGCTCGTCCCATGCTCTCTTGGGGAGGAAGGAACTTGCTTGTGATTGCTTTTCTGATTGACTTCGCCTAAGAAGATCTAGACATAACATGTTAGGCTCGTGCTGTGGGGATGCGCGCACAGAGGGAGAGGGAGAGGGAGAAGGGGAGGGGGGGTGCGTCTGTTCCTGGAGCTTCCGCGCCACACAGCAAGTCAGCAGCACCAGAAGACGGCAGCGGCAGCGGCAGCAACAGCAGCAGCAGCAGCCGCCTCGGCCGCCTTTCAAAAGGATACAAACTGAAATCCTAGCCGTTGCGATCGATACAAGAGGAGTAAGTGGAGCTGAAAATGCGAGATGGGCTGGACTGGCCGCCGCACAGCTACCCCCAGTTCTTGCGTCTTGGCAGATGAGGAAAGTGTGCGCGTATGGGGAGGTGGAGTGGGGGGGGGGAGATGATGGAAGGAGACTGGGAACTGGAGCAGAGGAGGAGGTCGCCCACAATGGCACCCCTCTTCCTCGCTGCTGGCCTTGCCCTCTCCATTTGCGCTTCGCCTTCTTTCTCTCTCGCCTTGCAGGAGGCGGGATCGGGCGCTGAACTCTCCCCAAGCCCCGCGCGCTGGCCTGTCCCTGGTTAAGGGAGGCTCGCGCGCCTCGGCGCGGCGCGCGCGTCAGCACCCTCCTAAGGTGCAGTCAGATTTAAGGTGGTCGGCTGGAGATCGCGGCCGCCGCTCTTCCGTTTGGCCCGGATAAATCTCCTAAACGTGCGGAAAATCAGGCCGCGGGAGAAGAATGGGGAGGAGGAAGAGGAGGAGGAAGGAGGTGGGGGAAGAGGAGCGGAGAGGGCAGAGTTTAGGAAATCCCCCCCACCTCCTCGTGGAGACTCCAGCTGAGCTCTTATTATAGAAACGAAGGTGGGGCTTAAATATATTAATAGCGACTGAGGTGCGGGGAGGAGGGGGGCAACGACTGTTGACCTATATTTGGAAGGAAACCCATTTCTAGGGACTGGATGACATTGCAGGTAGTTGGAAGGAACTCCGGAACTAGGAGGCTGGTGCGCGGGGGGGGGGGGTTGGAGTTTATGGGAAATAGCACCACCACCCCTGAGCAAATAGCAATCATTAGCTATGATTCAGGATGATCAGAAGAATTCTTAACCTAGTAAAAGGTTGATGGTTAATGGAAAATAGTTCCAGGATCCAATTTTAGCCCATATCCAATATTTATGGCATCGGGTGCATTTTGAATATGTATATATATCTATATATGCATGTAGCTATATAGATAGATAGATAGATGCGCCAGCCATACATCGGATATTCTCCCTTTCTCTCAAACAAGTGATGCAATGCTGGTTAAGTTACTTGTCCCTCCCCCTCTTGCGGTGGGGGCGGGGGCGGGGAAGGAATATAGCTCTGGTGGTGAGCATCCTTAAAGGAAAATCGATAGATTAACGCTCTGTTTGGCACAGTTGCAAAAGATGGTTTTGCAGCACGGCGATAAGTCGAACGCGCATAATAACGGTGATCACGCTGTTGTTGTTATTGTTATTATTATTATTATTATTATTGCCACTGAACTTCAAGCTAGCCTTTCGGAAGTGCAAGATCTCGACCTTACTAGCAGAAGCTTGCAAGGTGCAATTAGGGAAAGGTGGTTAATTTAAACTGTATGTATCTAAATTTAAAAAATAAAAATAAAATAAATGCCCAAGGGAAAGGAGGGGTTTGGCACAGTCAATATGCACTTAAGGGCCCCATTAGCGTCACCCTATTCGTTAGATCCAAGTAGGTCCCTTGGGGGGTGGGGAGGGGGCAGGATGCACTCAGAACCAGCTAACCAACCAACTCCCAGGGAAGGGCATAGCGTGGTTCTCCCTGCAACTATCACACCATTCACACGCGCGCTCTCCCCCTCTCTCCAGCCTCCCTGGTCACAGCCCAGGAGAAGGAATAAATGCACACAGATAGGCAGACAGGTAGAGGCGCCCACCCGCCCACCTTTCTCTTGCAAACTTATGGAGACCCATTGAGAAAACAGAGCTAAGGACGAGGAAAGGGGAGTATGGGAGGAGGATGCCGGGATGCCTTGAAGGAGAGGACGCTCCCACCGCGGCTGCCGCTTAAACTCAGGGGGTCCCCCCTCCCCACCCCACCCCGCCCCGCATACACAAAGCGCGAACGTCTGAACGAGAAGAAGCGGAAGGGTGTATTTTTTTTTCCTGACCTGTGTCATCAGCCTGTCGGCTCCCGTGTTCTCTTCATCCTTAAAAATAATGTCAGGGTTGTAATTGGGGGTGAGCTCTTTAAAGCGCTCCGAGTTGCGGCTGATCTTGCCTTCGTACCTTCCACTGGCGCCCAGCGTCTTCTCTGCCACGTTGGGAATGAACTGCTTGTAGGCTAAAGGGGTCAGCTTCTTCGGGTGCCGCCTCTTGCCGAAGCCCCTGCCCGGTCCACAAGCCAGCCCGCAGGAGAGCAGCAGAGCGCCCACGAAGACCAGCAGGAGACCAATTCTCCGCAAGAGCAGCATTCCGTCCGTGGAGGAAACGGCCACTTTCCACGCGCGCGCACGCACGCACACACACGCGCGCACACGGCTCCCTGCCTGGCTGCTGGGTGTGTGTGTGTGTGTGTGTGTGTGTGTGTGTGTGTCTCCTCTCTGCCTCTTTCGGTCTGTCTGTCTGCCTGTCTCAGTGCCTCTCTCTCTCTCTCTGGAGATCTGCGGTTCTTTCAGAGCCTCCTATCGCCTTTTCGCTGCCTGCTCCTTCGGATACTCTCCCCCGATCCCTAGCCAGACAGGTGCTGGAATGGCAGCTTCGAGGAGGTCGCTTGTGATAACGGAACTCATCGGAGTTTGGATCGTGGCACCGGGAGGCAGAGACCCCCCCAAAAAACGTTCAGGAAAGCAAGAATGAAGGCGGAAGGAAGGGGGAGGGAAAAAAAGGTCTGGATTCTAATGGGAGCTCAGCTACAAACGCTTGTGAGTGGAGCCTGCCTTTAGTTCTATATTATAGCTGCCAGGGCTGAGTTCTGATTGGCCGAGGCGGGAGAAGCTCGCCTTCTGATGTATTAACCCTGAAGAAGGCAAAAAAAAAAAAAAAAAGCATCAACAACAAAAAAAATCTTGGAACATCTCTCATTCTCTCGCTCTTCTCTTGTACCTGAAGGGCTTGGAAATGAAAGGGGGTGGGGACTGAGCTTTCTTGGGATAACATCAATTACATGTTTTCTTTTCTTTTCTTTTTTTCTTCTTCCACTCCTCTTAAACTTTTTTTTTTTTTGGCAGAGTGGTAAATTTTGTTAGGAAGAGTAACAGATGCTGGTGTGGAATATATAGAGCGGAGTGGAAGCGAGACACCTTGATACCTGCCCATCTAGATAGAAGCACAATGGAAAGGACCTTTTGAAATCGCGTGGGGTGGGGGGAGAAGTGGCACCTGGAAATGGCCCGCACCAAAAATAGGATCTTGCCAAGCATTTTGCAAATACTACTTGGTGGGGGCACGAGGGGAGAGGAAGAGCTCGGTCTCCGTTGATTTGAGCTTCCAGAACTTAAGGGGGCAACTTCCCAACAAAGTTAGACTTAGCACCTCCGCCATCCTGGCCTCGAAGACAAGGAAGGGGGGGGGTATTTTTAAAGGGATTTATTTTTACATAATAAGATTGAACAAAGCGTCTTCTGTTGAAATAACTTTGCGGATGAGGTTATGATATATGCAAATAATATAAAATACGGATTGGGGGGGTGGAATCCGAAAGTTTTGAAAATAAGTTTTGCTTTATCAAAGTTTATTTCTTCCTCCAGTTGCCGTGGGACTCCTCACACGTCATCAAGTGAACGACGCGGATGGGGCTAAGTTTAATGTGAAATGAATGGTTGTCTCCCGCTGGCTGGCAACGGTCGCCTTTATCCCGGGCTGCAGAAAGCTCCTGGTCGGACAAAGGTGTTGAGAGATGAGCAAAATCGTGGAGAGATGGGCCTGGAGATAAGGGCAGCTTCAACGGCCTTTGCCGAGTCCCAGCCATGAGCAAACAGGTTGGTCGTGCCTGTTGTTCGCTTTGGAGCTTTCCAAAGAAAGCATCCCACAGGAATTCAGCAACATCAACTCACTGAAATAAATGCGGACATTTTTTTTTCCCTGAGGAGGGGGGTATAAAAAAAGTTACCACCTATTTATCAAGCTACCCACTACGATCTACAGAATGTCTCCAGACTTTTCACAAGACTCGTTACTTGCAAACCTTGCTTGGGAAAAAGTGAATTATCATAAAATCTCAAACAGACCCCAAGTTTCGAAAGAAGTGGGTCATTCTGCAAAATTGTAACAATCTGCAGCAAGCATAGGTTTTCCCTCTGTTTACTCCGGAGTAGTCCCATTGGTGTAACAAGGTTGCTCCGGAGGTGAGCTGTATATTTTAAAGCACAGATCCCTACAGGAATTGCCACGTTGAGCCCCAAGTCCCAGGCTGGTTTTGAACTTCGTGTCTTTCCAGATGTTTACCCGTGAGAAACGTCATGTCGACCTTTACTTGGCAAGTAAAGTTGCTTAAATAAGCTCTCTAGGGCGAAGCCCCGAGCCTTCCCGTACTTGAAAGTAAACTCGGCGGGGATCAAGGGACTTACTCCTAAGTAAACCAAACGTATTTACTGGAGTCGTGAGCCCCAGAGTGAAATGACTCTCCTTTATCATTTTAGTGCATCAGCTTAACCAGTTTGGGGACCGGCGCTTTCTAGGGCAAACGTTGGATTGCCAATCGAACCTGTTGCAACCAGATGCATCACGCTCACCCGAAAATTCAAAAATAGAAGTCAGACACCCCCGCTGCCTTTACATTAATTTATTTTAATGCGTCATCATTGATTTTCTGTCAACAACCACCCAACCCCAACTCTCGACGTCTTGTTGTGGTTCCTAAGCTAGAATGGACAGCCTTTAAAAGTTTGTGACGTCCCGTCTAACTTTTCAAAGAGAAAACACGAGGGCTGCAAACTGGCTTGACATTTTTTTAAAAAAATAATAATAATAATCACACGTCTTATATATGCTCCCTGTGTGTGAAAACAGATCCGAAGCATCTCCGTCTACAAAACCTTATTAGACAAGAAAGACGGGTATGGCCTTTTGATGTGGCTTTTCTTGGAGCTCGTCGATGAAACGGGGCCAGGAGTCAGAAGGAGCAGCTACTCCTGGCTGGCGAGGAGGATCAGGGCTATTGCAAAACTTGGATCGCTTCCCCCCACCCACCCCGCCCTCCACCCCACCCTCCTCTTCAACGTACAACGGGGGGCTCGAGCCATAGGTCTGGGGGCGCGGGAAGGCGCGGAGGTTGCGCGCCCAGCCAAGCGCGTCTCCTGCAGGAACAAGGAAGCGCCCCCCCCCATATCCCGGCCTCGCCCTCCTCCCACCCCGCGATCGCCTCCTTTTCATTATCAGCTCGCCATATGTACAAACCAGTGACCCAAAGATCACTGCAGGAGAGGAAACGCGCCAAGGAGGAATTAATTACTACGCGCGAGTAATAAAAAAAGTGGGTGGGGCGGGGGGGGCCGGCGAGGGAAGGAGGAAGAAAAGTTGTAACGAGGTAGGAAGTTCAGATCAGCTCCGCTATCAAAGGGGAGATGAAAGAAAACAGAGCTGCTGTTCGCTAGGGCTGGGTCTAGTCAGCTTCACCTAAGCTCTGGGGCTGCAGCTGTTCCACCCTCCTTCTATCTCTCCCCCCCCCGCCCCATCTCTTAGAAATGATGCAAAGGAAGGTGGACGAGAGAAGCGCAGACGGAGCCCCAAGGTGTCATTTATTCCAGGACTTTCTCCTGAAAGGGGACATTCCGTACACACCCCGACACACACACAAAGAGGGCTGCATCATGCCCAATCATTCTTGAGAGCGGTTGTGCGTAAATGTCACTTTTTAAAACTGCTTCTATACGGGAACTGCTTCTACACAGCGTGCTCCTTGAATAAAACTTCCCCGTCCCATATGCCTATTTCATGTTGTCCTACCTCTAGGAGTGGTGGCGTGAAGAACGCATTTCCTTTTCCAGAGGGGACACCACAGAAGCGAGGCGCGAATGCTGAGTTCTGGCCTACACTGCAATGCTGTTGGCTTCAATGACTCCAATATTCCTTGCAGGCTTCTGAAGGCTAAACATCTCAAGTCGGGCGCGGGGAGGGGGGGAAAGGATATTTGGAGCTTTTGAATGTTTTGAAACGAGTTCAGCATGATTTATGTCTTTGGTTTAAACCATTTCTGTAGAGCATTATGGTAAAAGAAAATCCTCTGAGAGGTGTACAGCGACTTAAAAACCTGGAAAATTACCAATATGCAGCAAAACAATCAGAAGAGCAGTAAAATGGAGGCAAAATATGGAAATATACAAAAATGACAGGGAATGATCAGGGAAGGCCTGGCGGTGGTGGTGGAATTTGCCTTCAAAGGACACCTGAAGCAGATAATTGATGATGTTTCCCCTAGGGTAGGGAAAAACGTGTGTGCATATTTAATATCCACAGTCATACACACAACGTGTGTGCCTGCCTGTGTCCAAGCAACTCTAACCATTAGATCCTGGGCCTAGATGAACTCTGTGTGGGGATTAATCTCTTAGCCTCTTGAATTAAAAATAAAATAAAAATCAATGGGAAACCAGTTGCCTTTGAGATCTGGAACTCACGCTATGGTTGGCTCTGTCTTCTGAAAGAGCCCAAGAAAGCTGCCCTCATAGCTGTCGATTGAAGCGATGAAAAATATACCATAGAGACCCCGTTGTTCAGATGGACGGCTCCCCACTCCAAGACCCAGGATGGGGGGCACGTGTCACCACTTAACCCTTCATTGATGTATATGCATATATGTTTATGTATATAGCGAGATAGATAAAGAGATAGATATTTATGTATATAGAGAGGCAGTTAAAGAGACAGATGTTTTGACACCATTTTCTTTGGTCTCGGCGTCTTGAAGGCAGGAAAATCCCCCGTCCCTCACAAGGCGGACTGCCCGTCTCTCTCCTTGTGGTCATCCATACCTGAGTTCTCCCCCCCAACCAAGCAAAGAATACGACCCTCCCTTCCTTTCCCTGCCCACCTGTCTGTTCAGGCTACACATAGTTCTGGACTTGAACCCTCATTAAATTCCCTACCCAGTCAGATTTTTTAATGGAATAATAATGGTTGCTTGCAGCTCAGTAGCTGTTGATAACCTGCACTTTCAAAATGTGAATAACAAAAAATAGTTATTCCATTAAGGACAGTCAAGATGAAGAAACGGGGTGGGGTTGGGGGTAGGAGTGCGTGAGCTAGGCGGACCAGTGGTCTCACCCCGTATAAGGCGGACTCCTGCGCTTCTTCACTATGCATATCACCCTGTCCCTCTGAATTTGCCTTAGAGACTCATAAAAGTCCACCAGGCTCGCTCTCTTCTCATGCCTTTCCTCTCGTGGCATCTGGGTTGCCTGCAGAAAGCCCCAGGTTGAAGGCCCGACACTTCGAGGTAGGGTTGGGAGAGACCGCGCTGCCTGAAACCCTGGAGAGCCACTGCCGGTCAGTGTGGGCAATACTGAGCTAAATGGACAAATGGTCAGTATACAGCTGCTTCCTCTTTTCCACAGGCAGGCGATAGCTCTTCTCTTTATTACACCAGACCAGACCTACCCAGCCCATCGCAGTAGCACCGAACATCTCCTTGCCTGTGAACTTTCTTTGTTGTTGTTTAGTCGTTTAGTCGTGTCCGACTCTTCGTGACCCCATGGACCAGAGCACGCCAGGCACTCCTGTCTTCCACTCCCTTAATAGCGGCGCAGATCCTAGCTAGCAAATCTGGAACCTCTGTCCCGGTATTCACATCCCGGAGGCTTCTGAAAACCCCTCAGCCCAGACATCTGCATTTATGTTCCCCCGACCTCTGTTTTATTATTCCCCTTTTATTGCAAGGCACTTTTACGCTGAATAAAAACGAGTTCTCTCAGAAGTGAGTTGCACTGATTTAACGTTGCACAGATATCACAATGTCGTGGTGGGGAACGCAGCATTTTAACCATTTGAGCTTGAAAAGGTCTTCCCGTATCTCTTCTCTGGTGCAAAGGCTGTTTATCTGGCCTCCCCTTTGTCCGCAGGTAGAGGCGTGCCCTCATTAAAAAAGAAAGTTACTGGTCCTCAGTGTTTCTCCCAGCCAGCCACGCACTCCGCTACCTTCCTTCCTTCCTCTTTCAGAATCCTCCCCACTATCCCCAGCATCGCTTTCATTTCCACTGCTGAATCCTGACCTTGGTGGGGAAACGACCAAGCTCGGAGTCGCTTCGGGTTCTCCTCTCCTCTATTAAGTCGAGGAAGTTGGGGTCTCCCAACTCCCAGCACTCCGACCCCTCGCTTCCTCCCAGGTCCCTGCCTGCCAATTCCTTCCCGAAACGGTAGGAGGCTCCCTGGCCACGGCGCGCCTTTTATTTGGAGCAGCCGAAGCAGGATGGCGCGGGGCGCGGGGGCTAGTCTGGTGACCTGCGAAGTTTCTCCCGGGGCCTGGGCAGAGCATACTCGTCCCGGGAAGCTCCCTCGTCCCTCCCATGCCAGGGTCTCTCCTTGGCATTCAGGCCGGGGAGTTTACAGCAGCGCCCTCCGAGAGGTTCCGCTTCCAAAAGCGTGCGCTCTTAAGCGCCCTTATGGCGCACAGCGGCGCTGCCAGGCTACCCTTTCCTGGGGAAATCCACCGGGAAGGGCCTGAAGTCAGTGGCACAGCACCTGCCTTGCGAGCAGAAGGGAATGATGATGATGATGATGATGATGATGATGATGATGAACTCTCCAGGGCGGCTTGGAAATGATCCCTGCCTGAAACCCTGGAGAGCCGCCGCCAGTCAGTGTAGACATTCCCCAAGCCCGATGGATGGCCCAATGGACAAGCAGATGTGCGTGCATTGGGAAATGTGCAGAGTTCCCTATTCCCTATTCAGTTTTCTTTGCTTCACCCAAGCCATCTGGACTCAAATGGCTCCGGCACAGAGGGGTCCTTTTCTAGGCAACGGGGCGCTTTGTGGGTTTGTCTGTCTCAGGGGCCCGTACCACCTGACTGGCTTTGGGGCTCTTGGTTGCACCTTGACTGGGTAGCATTTCCTCAGGCAGCATAACATCCTGGGCTGGACGGCCATACGAACTGAAAGCAAAAGATTCCCTCTCCGTTGCGCACAGCCGGGTCCTTTCTGCGCTCCCCGCGAGGTCCGCCTTTCCCTCCTCTTGGTGCGCAAGGAGATTCCCTCTCCAGCGAGCACAGCGCGCAGGGCCCGCCTCGTCCTCTTTTGGGGATGCGCGAAAGATGCACTTCCTCGTCCTCTCTTGTAGGGCCGGCGGGAAGGGCTTCGCTGGATCGCAGTCACGGTCAGCAGGATCAGAAGCGAGAGAACTCAGAGTTTTTAAGAAGCACTGGAATGTGTACAGGTGTAGTGCCTGCCTTCTGTAGGTAGGGATGGAGCTTAATTAAATGGAGACTACTCAGCTGGAGGCCACATTATAGCTAACCAACCTACTATGAGTTTCTCTTGTCCAGGCATTGACCAGACGCAGAACTACCCTGAAGCGTACTTAACCCGAGGTACCACTGTACTGAGTTTCAGGAAGCATTAAAAAAGGCCAAAAAGGAAAAAAGGAAAAAGAATAATCATGTGCCTTAACACCATTTCCTGGAACCACCTTCCCAGGTACCCAGGGCAAAATGAATAGTCTTCTTGGATAACAACCCACCTCCCAAACCTGCTTTGCTGCCTTCTAAGTAACAATCCTTCAGGTATTTGAAAAGTTATCCGTTTTCTCTTTCTCCAGTGCAGCGTTTCTTGCACTGCTCATCTTTCTGTGTATAATCAAGAGCAGTGGTGGGAGACCTCCAGCCTGCAGGGCTTATCAGGGCCCATTGGGGGCGGGGTATTTTGGCCAAGCCACGCCCACCTGCCCTACAGGTAAAAAATCTGCTTGAGCCAAAAGCAGGGGGCGGGGTTGCAGATAATGTAGATCAGCTGATCAGTGGTGCCTGCAAAGCACTGTGCTAGGCACTGTGCCAGAGGGTGCTTTGACCTGATAATTGTTGTGTCTTCAGAATGCTGAGCGTTATCTGGAGGTGGCCTTAGCACGTTTAACCAGGTGGATTTGCCTTGTTCTTTCCTCACCCAACAACCTTGTGAACGAGATTAGGCTGAGAGATGGTGGCTGGCCCAAGCTCATTCAGTGAGCTGGATGTCTAGGTAGAAAGTGAAGCTGGGTCTCCTTAGTTCTAGTCCAGCACTACATCACACCGACTCTCCTCTTAGCACAAGGCAACATGAGGTGGCACCACCTCAGATGAAACAGTCTGTATGCTATGAAGACATGAAGATTTTTACTAGGGTGAAGATGGTCATGGAAATGGTAAAGGAAAGGTAAAGGCACCCCTGACCATTAGGTCCAGTCGTGGACGACTCTGGGGTTATGGCGCTTTATTGGCCAAGGGAGCTGGCATACAGCTTCTGGGTCATGTGACCAGCATGACTAAGCCGCTTATGGCGAACCAGAGCAGCGCATTGAAACGCCGTTTACCTTTCCAGCGGAGCGGTACCTATTGATCTACTTGCACTTTGATGTGCTTTCGAACTGCTAGGTGGGCAGGAGCAGGGACCGAGCAACGGGAGCTCACCCCGCCGCAGGGATTCGAACCGCCGACCTTCTGATCGGCAAGCCCTAGGCTCTGTGGTTTAGCCCACAGTGCCACCCACGTCCCTCATGGAAATAGTAGCAGCCGCCATTCTCCACCAGTGATGATACTTGAGTCACATGACCTTGTGGTACTCTTAAGTCCATGTGATCTCTGCTGTTCTCCAAATCAACTTGGTTTTCTCTGAGCATTAGGGCTCTCGAAGAAAGCTCTGCTCAGGCATTTGGCAACCTGGGCTTTTTTGTTTCTGGGGGGTCCACAGCAGGCTTACACAACCATGTGATATCATCCTGCTTTCTTTGTATTTCTTGATTGACAGGACAGTGTTAGCCAATGTGGTGTCCTTCATATGTTGGCTGAGGTTGAGGGGAGTTGTCATCAAGCACCATCTGAAGGGTACCATATTGGCAACCACCCTGGGCTATGATGCCTCCAGAGCGCTTGTGGGTGATTGAGAACAATGGAAACAAGACCACCTTTCCTGTGGAGAGCCAGATCTGCTTCTAAAGTTGAACAGTTCAACTTGGTTCTTCACCCTTTCCAGCCTAGCCATAGTCTGTCAAATGAGTTTTCTGAAACCAAAGAGAAATGGGGAAGAAACACATATGCCATGAAACAATCCACATTTCTGGGCTACTGCTGTGCAATACTTCTGGAAAGCTGGCATCTCTTTCCTCTCTGTAGCCTCAGCTCACGACACATGGTGGAACAAGGTGGAAAGACTTTATAGAAAGGTTCATCTGAACTGAACCGGGTGGCTTTGGTGGGACTCAACAAGTTGCCCCATCAAACCCCACTGCTCATTTTCCCAGTGAATTTCCACTGCTAGCCTGACTGCATCATTGCAAGAGTCTCCCCACCCCGCCCCTCGGGTAAGCCCAACTGTGAAAGACCTCAGCAGCTATACTTTGCCTTCATTATTCCACATCATGATTCGGTAATAAAAAAAGATGAGAGATCTCATCTATTTTTATCTGTTTTAGTTTAAAATAACTGAACTGGTAGCCTATTACTTTGCATTATTTAAGGGCAGGGAGAGGCGCTGGAGCATCTTCCCTTGTAGTGGAGTTTGCAAAAGTCTTATTTTTAAACTCTCTAAGGTTCAATGCCCTGATGTAATTTGCTTTTATGAATGCAGTGGCAACACAGTGGATGAAGATGGTTTCTCTGCAGAGGGAGGGGGGCAACCCCAGACACTATATTTGTGTAGTTCTAAGACTGGAGTTTAATTGCTCTCCTAACAAGCACTCCTTCTGCACTCACCTCCTATAGATAACAATTATCACTTTAAGTGAGTGTTAAAGCTGGATTTTTGGAACCTTTAAAAAACTGTGATATTTATCATGAAAAGAGCTTGGGCCAGATTCTTCTCTCATTTGAAGTGAAAGCAATGTATCAACACTGGGCACAACCCTTTGGGAATGTCTCTAGTACATGCTCCATTGAAGTGAATGGGATTTGTGGAAGGGGCACATGAATGGCCTTGAGCAGCTCTTATTTATTTCAATGGGACGAGTGCGATAATTTCTTAATGAGTTGTGCCCAGCTGTGTAAAATTTAGCACGAAACAACCATGCCAGAAGCTTAATCTCCAAATAATTATTTTCTTCACCAACAAGATTAGTTTTAATACTCACTATTCACAATTTTTTCACAATATTTTTTGAGAGTTTCAAAACCTGTCTTCCTTTTTTTGGCCTATGGGATCCTTGATTGGCTACGATGACCTAAGAGATGAGGAATATACAACAGCAAGAGAAAAGGCAATGACACTGTTCAGGAGTGATATGAGAGAGAGAGAGAGAGAGAGAGAGAGAGAGAGAGAGAGAGAGAGAGAGAGAGAGATGGATATTCAAATAATTGAAGTATTTTCAGGATATATTTCTATTCAACTGAAATGTCTGTTTTTGAAAACTGAAAAGGGACACTATTCAGTGGACTCATAGTAAGTATTAATGTGCTATCCTTACTGACAGTAGCCAAATGGTTCTTTCATAACAGTGATAAAAGAGACACCCACAGACACAACCCATTTTATCCTCACAATAACCCCGAGAAGTTAGAAAAAGAGAAAGTAACTGGACCAAGGCTTCCCAGTGATCTTCACATGCCTTCTCCTTGGTCCAATTCCAATATGCTATCCACTGCACAGCATTTGCTCTTTAACATTCCTGACTTAAAATATTACATTATTTCAGGATATTCATTAGAGTGACTAATACAAAATGTCAGAAGACAAGTAAAAATGAATGCTTTAGCTTTTAGCTGTGCCGGGTGCACCTCTGAAATGTGCCAACAGTTGTACAGTACATGATACAGTAGCTAGCTGTTGTTCCTCAATATCTTCACTCACCTCCCCCCCACCCAAGAAACATGTAGGCTCAGCAAGTCACAAAGTACCCCTAATATGTTCACACAAGACATGCCCTCTCCCATGATGACACTCATGTTGACTTCACCACACAAAAATAGCCACTTGAAGGAAGCTTGAGGATGAGTGGCTTATGTAGAGTTCAGACCCTGGGAAAGATATTGGTGTGTGTGGATGTGGATGAAACGTACGGTAGGATGTGAGGGGAGATGGCATGTAACTGCGTAGGATTTAGAGAAGCAAGTCCATGCTTGGAATCCTTTTTGGTGGTTTGGGTTTGGGGAAGTGAGTCGGGCAAGATTTGAGAGGATCTAGGGATGATTAGAGAAGTTTTACAATTGTGAACAGTTCGATGTTTTGATTGACTTCCTGTGCTCCACCTTACCAACAGGATCAGGGGTTGTTAAGAGAAGAGGAGGTTGTTATGGATCTCTGCAGGGGTCTAACAAAGAAGGGAAGCAAAAGGATAGACTGGAGCATATAGCCAAGATAGGAGCAGACTTGGGTCTTTCAACCATACCCCTGTGTAAGGCCAAAATTTAGCACCCCCACAGGTAAGAGTACAGCTAAGCAGGGCCAGGGCCAGGGTGAGGAATGGAGTCTGTGAGCCCTACAAGTGGAGTGATTTGTTTCGGAGAGAAAGTCTGCTAAGAGGTTTGGGGAGTTATAGAGGGCTAGGGGAAGGACAGGAGGCCAATCACAATGAGGAAGGATGGAGCAACGCAGAGAGACACAAAAACTACTTGGGCCCAAGAAGCCCATTATACTTTCCCAAAGAGAGACAATGGCTCAGCTAACATCCTGGAAGGTTTATGATCTGAGTCCACCCATAGACGCTGCTTCCCCTGACAACTCCATCTGCAAGATGTTCTCAAGCACGAGGTTCTATGGCGTTGGCACCTTGGCTGGTAACAATATGCACATTCAAGGAAACCACTGCTTCCTCTGCATGCTAAACGGCAAAAGCCCTCCCAGCATAGATGGCAGCAGGGTTTGTTTATTATTAGGATCTACATTTTAACTCCTTTGTCTTCTTTGGTGAGGGAAGCAACGGTGGGCTTAGCATGCAGGTCATGCTTCCAGTTGCATACGATTAGGCAAAAAAATGTTTTCCGGGTCACATTTTGGATTTTCTGAACGATGAGATGTTACCACGTCTTCAGCACACAATCCCTCAAAAGGGAGATGCTAAGAGAAACCCAAAGGCATGAGTTACATTCAGCCTGAAACAATCTTCTTAGCTCTAGCAGGGCAAAGTTGGCTTGCCTAAAGTACACAAACCTGCAGACTGGATCAAGACTCGCTGTTTGGGTAAGGAGGAGGAACAAAGCCTGCTCTCTGAAGTCCACCACCCAGCCATGGTAACCACTGTATTCACTGGGCCATGGTAGCAGGCGAGGTATGTGCAAGATTGTCTTGGGGTTTTCTTCTTCCCGTATGTTTGCAGACCATTTCTGAACCTGGCTTCCATGATTTCTTTCACCTCTTGACATATTTACACCCTTGCATTTCAAGATACTTTGCTGGATTCAGTGGAGAGGTTAGCAACCTGTTTGTGTGAAAGTTGCCTTTTCCTATCTGGGGATGTGAATGGGAATGGCTTTAACGGAGGGTGTTCCCATGTGACTGTGCTTTTGAAAGCCCAACAGCTGGGCTGAAGTTGCTAGAACCGCACACTGGGTTGGTTTGTGGAATAAGAAATTGGATAATGGAGCAATTTCTGTGTTTTGCAAGAAGTGTTGGCTTACTTTATTAGTGCAGGTGGGTGGGAGAACAAACCCCAATACATGTTTGCGCACACATCTCTTCCACGTATGCAAGATACAGTTTAATCTCAGTTGAATGCACACATGCCTAATCCACCCCCCTTTTAGAGGGAAGGATTGTGGGGGGCAGGCGTATGCAGATGCAGATGTACGCATGCCTCAGCTACCACACTGTCTCACTTTTCTTTAAAAAATGTGATAATTCTACTTAGTTTGGTGTCTTTTTTATATTTATTTATAATTTTCGATTATAACAAAAAAGAAAACATTTCACACATCTGTCAACCGTAATTCAGTCATTTTGAATCTCGACTTCCCTCGCCCCTTTCTGCGGTTCCTTAAACTTGTTTTCGTCTTTCCCTGCATATCCCAAATTGACTCAACCTATTCTTTTTTAAAAATAAATCAATCAATCTGTTATTGTATCTTTTTAAAAAACTGCAAGTTTTTACAATAGTCCTGCTAATGTCTTGATCTGTTTGCAATTTGTTTGTAGGTATTCAATAAACCATTTCCATTTCTTAATAAAAAAGTTTGTTATCTTATTCTTCTGGTAAGTTTCGCCATTTCTGCATAGGGAACCTATGGCCCTCCAAAAATTGCACTCCAACTCCCATCAACCCCAGCCAGAATGACTAATGGTCAGGGATGATGGGAGCTGTAATCTAGCAATATGTGGAGGGCTGCACGTTCCCCCTCACCAGCCTAAAAAATTCATAATAACTTCAAAATTAAACAAGTGTCTCTCAGGGCCCATCAATGAAAATGGGCCTTTCTGCAATTATCCAACTAAAGTGATTTCATTGATTTGACTATTGATTAATGCTTGTTGCAGGCATCCTAAAAATATTAAAATCTCTTAATATTAAGAGGAGATTATCCTCAGACTGCCCACAGAGGGGTTCCCTTTGTTTTGTTCAGAAGCAGCTGGGCATGAGATATGTCCCAGGTTTGGTCTTGAAATTCTCTCTCTTTTCTTATATTTACTCTAAGGGAATAGAATGTGATACCTTAATGCAAGCAGAGAGCTGTTCAAGAACCTCAGCAAAAGCATCCAGTCACAGCAAGTGGAAAGCAGGGATTGCCACAAATTACATTAACTTTTGAGGCAGTGATACCTTTTGAGCAGTGTGGCTCAAATCGAGGGTAATGTGACAACTAATGCATTGCTCAGATTTGTTTGGAAGATTTAGTCAATTTTAATCGGTAATTGCATTTAGGCAGCAATTCAGAAATGCCCTCATCTTTTTTGGCTCCAAGTATTATTATTATACTATCCCCAAAAGTCTTTTGGGCAACATGATACCATACTCCCACTGCAATGCAATCTGGACAATACTTGCATAGATGTTTATTGAAGTCACACCTCTAGAGGTCCACTGCTCTCATCAAGAGCTACATGTCTAGAATGCATGGGAGGGGCTCAGAGGATCATAGCATCATACAATTGTAGAGTGGGAAAGGGACCCAAAATGTCATCAAGTCCAACCCCCTGCAGTGCAGGAAGCAGAATAAAGGTTGCTGTCTGGGTCATGTGGCCAGCATGACTAAACCGCTTCTGGTGCAACGGAACACCATGACGGAAACCAAGAGTGCACGGAAACACCGTTTACCTTCCAGCCGTGGCAGTACCTGTTTATCTACTTGCACTGGCATGCTTTCGATCTGCTAGGTTGGCAGAAGCTGGAAGAGAGCAACAGGAGCTCACCCTGCCATGGGGATTTGAACTGCCGACCTTCTGATCAGCAAGCCCAAGGGGCTCAACAGTGAGCTAGATTGACCAATGGCCTCACTCAGCATAAGGTCGAAACAAAATAAAAAAATTCCTTCCAGTAGCACCTTAGAAACCAACTAAGTTTGTTCTTGGTATGAGCTTTCGTGTGCATGCACACTTCTTCAGATACAGCATAACGTCGTTTGATATGTTCGTAGGATGCTCATTAGGTTACCTTCAACAACGAACCCTTTTTGCTGATGCCAGCTTTCCAAGATTCATGCTGATTTGAACAAATAAATACCGTTTAGACACATCCACCAGTGGCTATTAGTCATGACATCTGTATTCAGCCACTGTTTGCTGCTAGAATACCAACTGCTGTAGAGCAGGCTTCCTCAACCTCGACCCTCCAGATGTTTTTGACCCACAACTCCCATGATCCCTAGCTAGCAGGACCAGTGGTCAGGGATGATGGGAATTGTAGTCTCAAAACATCTGGAGGGCTGAGGTTGAGGAAGCCTTCTGTAGAGCAACAGTGGGTGAGGGCTATTGCCTTCAAGCCCTGCTTCTGAGATTCTCAGAGGCATCTGATTGACTACTGTAGAAAGCGGGATAGTGGACTTCAGTTTAATCCAGCAGGGCTCTCTTTGTAACCCAGCCTGAGCGTTTGGAATATAGTTGGGGCAAAATCTGAAAACCGACTTGGCTTTTCTTCCTTTACTATGCTTTTTGTAGCGTCCCTTTGGAGGAACTTTGCTTAGGTGCATGAAAAAGCCTTGTGGATTGACAGCTTGCATAGTTAATGATCTCAAAGAAGCCATCTTTAATGTCTCATACCAATAATTATTAAGAGCGATGTTCCAAACCTGGCAGATTCATATAATCTATCACTGCAAAGTTCTGCCCAGGCATATATTGACAAAAGGCATTGACAGGGTCTAATGAGACAAAATCGCTGCCTGACAAGGTCCTCATACTGCTTCTCTTGATGATACATTGCAGTGGCTTTCAATGGCAGTAGTTCTCCTCAGTGTAGTGAATCATGTTGAAGTCATGAACCCTACTTTCCCACCTCAGCTGTGGATCAACTAGTGCCTGGCTTTCTTCTAAGGTTCAAGTTCCCACTCAAAGCTCAGTGGCAGATCAACTGCCTCGCCTGCAGAAGGTCTCAGGTTCAGTCTCTGGCATCTCTGGATTGATCTTGACTTAAGGATCTTAGGGTAGTACAACCGGGAAAGAGCTCTCTACCTGGAACCTTGGAGAGCCACTGTGTTGTCCATCAACAGTTGCACAAATATATGCATTGGTTCATCTAGCCAAATATTGCCTCCGCCAGTCTTCACCAACCTGTTGCACTCCAGATGTTTGAGAAGACAACTCCCATCAGCCTGACTAACTATTGCATTTGTACGTTGTTGTAATACACCCTGGGACCTTATGGTGAATGATTGATGGTGATAATAATAATAATAATAATAATAATAATAATAATATTCAGTGGAGTAATGGTTTCATAATGTGCTGCAGAATGCCATTAAGTTGAAAATAACAAAAGTATACACAGCACAGATAAGAAGACAGTGGACCTTCTCAAAAAACATTTTTTTTTAAAATGCAGGTTTGACAAATATATACATTTTTGCAAGCAATGTCCCTAATATATTGCATTTTCTATGTTATTTTCAATAATATATACATTTTTAGGTTTGCCAAACATCCGGAATCTCCTGGACATATACGGAATACTGTGGATGGAAACAGTGTCCAGGCGGAAATAGCTAAAATGTCCTGGAAAATCTGGATGTATGGCAACTCATGTTGTTTTTGTTGATTTTCCTTAAAAATTTAAAATACTTTTTTTTTTTTTTTTTTTGCAACTTTGCAAAAAAATAATAATCTCAACAACTTTTGTGTCCGGATTTTCACTTTTTGAAATATGGCAACCCTAATTTATAGTCACACTTTACCCTATCATATGCATTTTGTAATACTACTTGGCTAGAGAATTGTGTTGCGAAATTCAGAGAACCGCAAAGTGCAAAGGATGGCTGTGTTTCAGTCTGCATATTGTTTCAGAAAGTACAAATTAGACAAGTTCACCTTCAAATGTGAATTGAAATAAATTGATCCCCGATGCCTAGTTGATAGTGAGGAATTGAGCTAATGTTCATTTTACCTTTGTACAAGGAGGCTAGTTTAACAACCCACACTCACAAATTGCTCTTGATCCTCCATCCAGGCAAGCAAGAGGCACCATCAGAGTTCGAGGACACATTCCAGCCAGACAAATACATTCCAGGAGGGGGTGAAGCAGGGCTGGTGAGGGGAGTGGCCTGGGGGAGTGCCAAGGGCCAGAAAGGGAAGCTGCATTTGGCCCCTGGGCCTAATATTCCCAATCCCTGTCAGTTTAGCCCACCTCTAATTTGGTCTTCTGGTTTATGAGTTGTTCTCAACAGTGCACCTCATCAGTCTGTTTTAAACTGCAGTAATGGTCACATTCTTTTTAAACAAGAAGAACAACAAAATCCCAATGTTCTTCCAAGAACTGGCAAACCATTGTTTACTGTACCCTAGTGTCTGTAAAATATATGAAATGAATATCCTTTAAGTGACTATTGAAGAGGGCAGCAGTTTTGCACCTGATGTCAGATCTCTCGTTTGCATTCTTAAACAACAACAACACACACATACACACACCCCTTGAAAAGCTCACATACCAGGAAAAAATGACTTTCATGTGCATTAAATAAAGGAAAGGTAAGACACGTCCAGGTATAAAGCTGTAACCATCAAATTCACTCTTCATGTCTATGGGCTGCTGTAACGGTGTGATTCCTTTTATGATTGTATCCGTCACGCTGTCAAAAATGAAATCTTATCTTCACTCATTACTAAATATACAAAGGGCTGGGATTTCCACTTGGCAAATGCTCCTGTTTACCTGAAGGCTTGAGCTCTGCCTGAGCTTTGATAAAGTTCATTTACAGCTGTTTGCAGAGATAGATTCAGCTTTTAAAACCTTTAAGCTGCTTGAGTTTATAAGCCAGGGTGCGCTCTGAATTGCATGGGGAGGGTGGGGGTCTGCTTTGGAAAGGGAAATTGGAGGGGAGGGGAGGGCAGAATGAAGTTTAATAATACTTTGCATTTATGGAGTGTGCTGCGAGTTGAAAGTGCTCCCCATACATTATCTGATGCGGGAGGCAAACAATGGTTTTTAAGAGAGTTGAAAGACGTTTGAGAGACGCTTTGCTTCTCATTGTGTACACACACACACACACACTTACACACACACACTTCTTTTGGCGCACTGTTGCTTCTGGTGAAACAGGTTTTGCAGGTTTATGGGACCATGAAAAAAAACCTGGCAAACCTGCATGTCCAGGAGCAAAAGTGGGAAGACTATGTTGTTAGTTATTTCTCTCTCAAGATGCCTTTAACCCTCCAGAGGACGGGTAGCGGGGACGGAGGAATGATTCTTGTTCTCTAGCCTCAGGAAGCTGTTACATTAGCCTTCACCAACCTGGTGCCCTCCAGCTGCTTTGGACTACAGGTCCCAACATGCTGCCTTACACAGCATGCTGCCTTACACCTAACCCTAACCCTAACCCTTACACAGAATGAACAAATGGCTCCAAAAAATGCAAGAGGCAAGAGAAGTGATACCTGTTGAATGTATTTATTTTATTTATTGCTTTTATAGCTCACCTTTCCTCCAAGGAGCTCAAAGTGACGTACCTGGTTCTCACCCTCCTCATTTTGCCCCCACAACAACCCTGTGAAATAAGTTAGGCTGACCCAAAATTGCCCAGTGAGCTTCATGGTCGAGTGGGAATTTGAACCTTGGTCTCCTAGGTCCTAGTCTGACAAACTATCCTCTTCAACACACCTGTTAAAGGTGCCCTCTTTTTCAGCTGGCCAACCCGACCCTCACAACACCTCTGCAATATAAGCGCCTGTCATTAGCCTTATACTGCAGATGAAAAGCCAAGGTTTTGCCAAGACTCTAAGGCTGCCAAATGAGTTCCTTGTCTCATGGCACACTCTTCCAGTCTGATCCTGTGCATATGTACTCAGAAGTAAGTCCCACAGCATTCAAATGGGATTCCTCCCAGGTAAGCATACACTGGGTTGCAGCCTTAGCCACCAACTTATTTTGGCTCATGTTGTGTCAGTGACTCAAATCTGGGAATCAGACGACATCCAATCTGCAATATCTTCTAGCACAAGGATGGAGAAACTGTATCCCTCCAGAACCTGCTCGGCTACAGCTGTAATCATTCCTGACCATTAGCCATTGTTCGGAGGGTAAGGCTACCAATGACTTTATTGTACACTTTTATGATTGTGCTTTACATAGCACCGAACACTTTTAGTAGTAGTAGTAGTAAGTATACATAAATTCAAATGCAGATAGAAGCAATAATTTTACACACACACACACACACACACACACATGCTAGGCAAGAGGATAGAATTCATCCAGCCTACTTCTGGCTGCTGCTATCTAGCTGTTGCCCTCTAACCAGGCTGACTGGGGCTATGAGAAGTAGTAATACCCAATCAGAGCTTTTCACCCGTCCAGACTGCTCTAAAGACCCAATCACAAAGCTGCTGGGTTGAACTATGGAACTTGTTTCCATGGGAGGTAGTGGTGGCCACCATCTTGGAATGGCTTTAAAAAAGGATTATACAAATTCTTGGAGGATAAAGCTATCAGTAGCTACTAAATCTGATGGCTGTGTTCTACGCTCACTGTGGGAGGCGGCGTGCCTCTGAATGCCAGTTGCTGAAAACTGTGGGAGGGGAGAATGCTGTTGTGCCCATTTCCCAATGGCGGGGTAATAATAATAATCCCAGAGCCTGGCTCACCTTTCACATTTACAATGTCTGTTTCCAACAAGCTATTGTAAGGCTATAAGTTAAGGAGCCTGCTATGCCCAGGCATGATTGCTCTGAAGCCCTGTTGACTATCTTGGGTTAAACAATAACTTTCTAGGTGTTCCCTGCTCTCCTCCTGATTAATGTTCCAAATAACTTCGCTACCAATGGAAGAGATTGAAAATGTAAGACCTTTTAATTTTATTAAAAGAAAACTTCCTCTTTAAGAAAACAATTCAAAATATACAGGAATGCAAGTATGTGCTCTCTTGTGAACGTTCTGTAGCAGAGCAGATGAGGCCTTCAGAAGTCTGCAAACGTCTGCCTGGGCTTGATAACCATACAGCTCTGATCTTCGATTCCTTTCCACCTCCCTAGTTCTCACTTTTCCCAGTTGCTTCAACCTTGGCAGTTTATCACATTCACACCCCATTTTCTTCCAAGTTGCCCAGACATGGTGCTGCTTATCCCATTTTCTCCATGCAACAACCTTGTGAGGCCAAGCAATGCTTACTTGCCCTAAGTAATGCAGTGGGCTTCCAAAACTTGAATCCCAATTTGATTCACTTCACCACACTGGGGCCTAAATTCTCTACCATCTTTGCTAAACTCCTCTAAACCCTTCTGCAGTTGAGTCCATCAGCAAGATAGGAACACATTTGCTTTGATATCTAAATATGCATGTAAAATCTTTATTATTCCCAGAGTATGTGGAATGCAGAGTTAAAATTCTGTTACTAGAAAACTCATAATTGGTTTTCTTTGTCCAGATTTTGGATATTAGTAGAGCAAGCATGAAAAGAACTTTTTCGGAGCCTTTATCCAAGACTACTTTTTGTATTTCATGATTTTCTGTATTACAATGAGAGCTAGAAACTTGGTTTTTTGTAAACCATTAGTTCACAGATTCTCCAAGTTCAAAAACACTCCACTAACTTATTTGCTCAAAAGTCAGCTCTTATGAATTATGACATCGTCATGGCCACTCTAGGTGGATTCAGAATTTTTGTTGTTATCCTCAGTTGTCCTGTGGCTGTAATCAACAACATGTGGCAATTCACCAGAGGGAGCTAGAGGGCAAACTCTTTGTTAGATTATGCTAAAAAGACTTCAGATGCATATTTAATTATGGGGACATAATAATGGTTGCTGTCCTTATTGTGAAACTCTTTGCCCTCATCATATGTGGTTTTTAAAGCTACAAATTGCGATGCTTTCCTATTTCTGCCCTTTCGTTTGGTTGGGTTGTCTGGGGATAAATGATTTGCATCTCCCCTAAGGGAAACTTGGTGGCATGAATGAATATGACTGAATTTGCCCTCTACAGCTCTCTTAATAATGTTGCTGTTTGAAATGAACCTCCTGTTGCTTATGCTTTGCTTCTATGGAGAGGTTTGCTTGGCCCATGCCTGTGTTTCAGTGTCATAACAAGGAGCTTTGAGGCAATGCCTGCGATGAGAAACTATGGACTGGAACACGTATGGAATCAGTGCTGGAATTGGTAATGGGTTGAATGAGGGCCAGCAAACTGATGCTCCAGCTCAACATGGTGGTAGAAAGTTCAAGTGTGCAACTTGCGGATGCTCTTACATTGGGCCCTAGCTTTGAATGCCCAACTCAGTCCAGCAGACCAGATGTCCAGCCCATTCTTTGCCACACTCTAGGAACATCCATGTCACACTGTTGTGATGTATTCTGTTTGGGGCTGCCTTTGAAAACTTCCCAGATATTTCAGTGGATCCAAATTACTGGTGCTGTAAGGTTTTTGGCCACAACAAGATACATGGAACACATTTCACCTTGGCAGGTGCTCTGGCTGCCAGTATGACTCTAAGCACAATTCACAGGGCTAGTGTTAACCTTTAAAATCCTGCATGGCTGGGAGCCTAGGTACCTGAAGGCCCACCTTCTCCTGCATGAAGCTGCTTGCTATTTAAGATATATCAGTAACTGGAGAAAAAACTGGTAACTGGTATCTGAAGAAGTGTGCATGCACACGAAAGCTCATACCAAGAACAAACTTAGTTGGTCTCTAAGGTGCTACTGGAAGGAATTTTTTTATTTTATTTTGTTTTGACTATGACAGACCAACACGGCTATCTACCTTTAACTGGAGAAAAAAGCCTTGCCTTTGGAGATTCGGCTGATGGTGACCAGGGAGTAGGCTGGCCATGTTTTTTGGTTTCTAGAGGACAACACCCTATTTCAAATAAATCCTCTATTTGAATGGCTATCTGGACCAAGGCCAGCATGTATGTATGTATGTACGGTATGTATGTATGTATGTATGTATGTATGCATGTATCTTATTTAGAGCTACATACTGCTTAATCAAAAATGATAATCTGTGGACTCCTTTGGGAGAAAGAGTGGTATATAAATTCAAGAAATAATAATATAAACATACATAAAATATTATTTCAAAAATAGCAATAAAAAGACAAGACAGCAGACATAATAAAACTTCAGTAAAAATGAATGCCAACTATACAAACAGGGATTAAAGTCTATTTCATTTATCCCACTTTCCCTTGAGAATTGTATGTATGAGATTCCTACTTCGCAGTGATGAGGTTACCTTTGTAACTTGTCAGGGGCAAGTCAGTAAGAAAACACCCAGTGTCAGTGAAGTTAATTCTTTTTTTCAAAGAAATCAAAACAGATCAGGCCTAGTGATCATAGCAACTCTTCCCAGGAGGCTTTTGCCCCAATGAGGCAATTGCGAGTACTCCCGCCTTCCCACCGCTCTCTAAGGCTCCTCCCCAGCAGCCTAAGGCTCCTTCATCTTGTCTCTCTTTGCTACACCTTCTTCATTCCTCTTCGTGTTCTGGGAGATCAGTGGGGAGGGGAGCTGGTGGCAGCAGGAGGGGGAGATTCCCTGGCTTCTTCAGCAGCCTGCCTCATCTCTTTCTCTTGGCCCCTCTTCTGTTGCCTCTGGTTCTGGACTGCTCTCTGCCACAGCCTCTTCCTGCTCACAAAACCCAGTTACCTCTTCAGCTTCCGACACTTCCTCCTCCCAGTCTGCTTCCTCTTCTGCCTCTGACTACTCATTGTCATCCCACCACCAGTCCCCTGGCTCTGAGCCTTCTTCCCCTGCAGATTCCCTTGGGGGCTTCCCCAGCTGGTTCCCCACACCACTGGTCTGCATCCAGTCAGTTCATGACATACATAACTTTAGGTGTAAAAATGAAAGACCTGGGGGTTACTTGGGTGAATTCCATTTTCTGCCCAATTGCTTACTGGGAGGGAGAGGCATGAGGTGGTGAGGAGATCAGCATGTTGTAAGCACACCAGCAGAAGTGCTAGATTGGCTCCACCAGTGCATTTGCACCATGCCAACCTACCCACTGCCTCACCTGTCCCCTGCTTCCCAGTAAATGATAGCAACCCAGTTGCTGGGAAGCCGGTATAGTACCTCTGTTCTATCTGGTGGGCCACTCCTGTGTGTCTCCCATGTTTCTAGTCTCTTGCCTTCCTGGTTTCCTGAACATGAGCAGAGCCTCACGCCATCTCATCAGGATGAAACCGGTTCTTGAAAACTGCATGTCTGCTTGCAGAATGGATAGCCCCACAGCATTTTATTTTTAAATAGCTCATTGCTGTGTCGAGGTCTAAAAGGTTTGCAATGATTTTTATTGTATAAACAGGAGCACTGTCTTTCCCTAAGATTCCAGCAAGCTGAAAAAACTGCATTGATTTTATTTTTCTAAATCATTTGTCCAGGAAAAAAACAAGAGAACACCACAAAACAAATACCTGGATTTCTGATAGCTGATATCATCTTAATGCACTTGTTCCAAACACACATTTTAAAGGTAAGACGATATGGGCAGTCTCTACCATTTAGGGTGTCATTGTGTCCAACTTTACAGAGGCCAGCCCTCTATTTGAAGGGCTGTTGGAGGACATTCCTCTATGATTGACGATATTGTCTATTTCATGGGTTGTCTGATCCAAGTCTGGCTTAAAGATGAAAAGCAGAGGGCACCTGGAGTTACCCATTGACAACACCTAGACAGTAAATCTAGTCACCTGATCTTCACACTATGTTTAGGGGAATGCTACCCCCACCCAAAAGGGACCCAGGTGGCGCTGTGGGTTAAACCACAGAGCCTAGGGCTTGCTGATCAGAAGGTCAGCGGTTCAAATCCCTGCAATGGGGTAAGCTCCCATTGCTCGGTCCCAGCTCCTGCCCACCTAGCAGTTCAAAAGCACGGCAAAGTGCAAGTAGATAAATAGGAACCGTTCTGGCGGGAAGGTAAAACAGCGTTTCCATGCGCTGCTCTGGTTTGCCAGAAGCGGCTTTGTCATGCTGGCCACATGACCTGGAAGCTGTATGCCCGGCTCTCGGCCAATAAAGCGAGATGAGCGCTGCAACCCCAGAGTCGGACACGACTGGACCTAATGGTCAGGGGTCCCTTTACCTTTACCCCCACCCAAGTATGTGGTGCCTGAGGCAGTTGCCTCATTCTGCCTAATGGTAGGGCTGGCTGCTGTTGGGCCTTGCTTGTTCCATCAAAAGATAGACCAACGGGAGGATCAGGGTAGGAGAAGCTGTGAGAGGGACAAGAGATCCATTGTAACAACAGGATAGAATGGAGCACATCAGTGCTCCAGTGGTTCACAACAAACCTACAAGGGCAAAGCAATTCAGTGCTTGCATGAAGTGGTGACTACATGCAGCATCTGAAGTTGGCCTCTGTCTTTGCTGGGAAAGCAACCATTGCAATTCAAGGCAAAAAGTAGGATTGAATCTTCAGCTCCATTTGCAGCCCATCTTGATGAGGTGGTTGGTTTTTTCTTCCTCTTCCTCTTCCTCCTCCTCCTCTTCAAAAAGTATAAAATATAAAAATAAAGCGTTGGATAATCTCCAACAATAAAAGGCTTCCAAGTAGTAGATCATTGCCAGACTCTTTACTGTAGATAAGTTCAAGCAAAACAAGTGTTACACCCAGTGAATTCTAGTGTGACCTCACCATACAAACAGGTGAAAGATCAGGAAGTTCATGATTAAAGGCACAGCACTGTGTTCTTTTCTCTTTCAGGCATGAGTAAAAACCAAAGTCTAGGTTCTCAAGGGAGGTCAAGTCTGTGTAGAGGTCACAGGAAGCTGACTATTTGTCCATATCCAGCACTGACTTGCAGAGGCTCTCTGGAGACACAGTGGTTACTAGCCATGCTGGCTAGGCTCTGCCTCTACAGCTGTAGGCAGCAATGCCTCCGAATAACAGTTATTGGTAACTACAGGAAGGGAGAGTGCCTTTGTGCTCGAATCCTGCTTGCAGATTTCCTACAGGCACCTGGTTGGCCACTGTTGGAACAGGATGTGGCACTAGACGGGCCATTAACCTGATCCAGCAGGCTCTTCTTATGTTCCTGTCAGCAGTGGATGGTGTGGTAGGTCTGTGCTGTACACAAGAGCTCTGTTTGACTGAGTGCTTGATTGGCTCTGCCCACGCATTTGCACTGCACCAACCTCACCACCACAGTAACCCTCCCCTTCCCTCTCTCTTGCCTGGTATGCTGCAAAGACTCAGGGAGACAGAGGTAAGGTGAGTGACACAGCCCCTCCTGAATCTCTGGAGAGCCACTGCCAGTACTGGGCTGGATGGACAAATAGATCCATTTGCAACTGAATTCCATGCATGTTTTCTCAGGAGGAAGACACACTGTGTCCAACAGGGCTTATCCCTCCCCCATATCAACATGCATAGGACTGCACTCACAAAGCCCCATTGGGTTTTGTTTTCTGCTTCAAAGCAGCTTTGATCACTATAGTGTTAAGGGTTGGAACAGCAGGGGTGTACATAGCCAATAGCCGGCTAGGTTTCGCAAAACTGAACACGTTTGAGGGAGGAAGTTGCACCGCTCATTATCTGTACCATGACATCACAGATAACATCCAATACATGCCTGTGATTCTTGCATAGCAGTCCCACCCAACAATCCCATCTGTCAAGTATGTGTTGTCCGGGGGAAGTACTGCCTTTTATACCGAAGAGTGCTTGGAGTGCAATATTCCCCATTATGGAAGTACAAACTTAAGGGGAGATATATGGATTCTGCTCAGCAAATGTGAACGAGCTGTTATTGTGCAAAAACATTATTGTGCCTTGGGGCATGCCTCTTTTCTTCTGCTTTTGGGAAAGAAAAAAGGAACCCAGGGACAAAATTGAGGGCTTGAAAAGGAAGATATGATGTATCACAAAAGGACCCCTCACCATACTGTACTTCAAAGCTAATATTGTTCAGTGATTATCTCAATTCTGTTCCTCGCAGCCATTCCTTTGAGGCCAGTACCGGTATATAGCACGTGTGACTTATAGAAATGGGACAAAGATCCCAAGCGTTTCTCCTAAATGGAGGGGAAGGAGGTTACAAAATGAGGGAAATACAGTGAGAGAGACATCAACCCCACTTGTTAGCAAAGTCCCTTAAATAACACAGATGGAATCCAGAGAGAAGAGAAATGCATAATACTTTACTGGGTAAATGGAAGAATAAAAGTAACATATGAGGAGAAATAAACAGAGGAGTGTTTGTCCTTCTTAGTAATTCAGGCCTAGCTGATACATGTATGTCAGTCCATACAACTAACATTCAGAGGAAAACTCCCACAAAACTAACTAGCCAATCAGAACTCAGATTACCTCAGCAAGGATCATGCCATTCTGACTGGTTGCTAGGCAAGACATCCTCCACCACCACCACCACCACCACAACCCCTCTTGGTTGGTTGACTGTTAACAGAATTAATTCTTAGGTTACTAACTGAATGATCTCTGCTCTTGTACTTCCAATACAAGATGTATTTCCTAAGAATCACACATTCTGTAGGAAATGTTGGGTAATTTGAGGTACCGGTGCTTAATGATCTCTGGAGGCACGTATCTGCAGTCAAATCCAGCAATAGAACAGTTTATGTCTTAAGATCAGGAACACTGCAAGAGTATTGACAAACAAGGTGACCGCAGGTTCCTGACAAATGACATTTGAGCGGCATGATCAACTTTCATAGGAAGAATGCCAGACCAAATATCCTTCTCTTTAAACCAAAAATAAACTTGCATTATCTCCATAACACTTGGCCCCAAATTACAGCAGGCTGAATTTGAGATCTGTTTCTAGCGTTATGTATAGAATTTGTTTTAAAATATTATTCCTATAAAAATATATTTCCTGATAATGTAGAAATCTGGCACAGAAGGATAGTAGCCTAAATTTAATCAGAAAACAAGAAGCAGTGCAGTTTTGTGATCTCCTGATGGTCCGGCAGTCAGACAGAACTATAGATTGTAATTTACAATAGAATATGAGCTCTCTAAGCAGCCAATTCAATTTTATAAGTGCCTTCCTGGTTTAGGTTAAGGTAAAAGCCTTTAGAATAGACATCCTTTCCACAACCCTATAAATAGTGAGCTGCTAAAAAGTGTCACTCAGCTCTCTCAACATACAGGAATGATTGCGATGCTAGGCACACACACACACACACACACACACACACACACACACACACATATATATCAGACAGCTTCATCCATCTCATCAGATACTGGCCTATATATTATTTATTGCCAAAAGAAAAGGAAAGATTTGAAGGCCTAATGAGACAGAGAAGTGAAAATTCTGCACATTGGACAAACATACCCTTCCATCATTTCTCCATTGAAAATAGGGACATCCTAATCCATAATACTAATACTAATATTTATACCCCACCCATCTAACTGGGTTGCCCCAGCCACTCTGAGGGACTTCCGGCATATATAAAAACAGAATAAAATATGTAACATTAAAAAACTTCCCTCTACAGGGCTGTCTTCAGATGTCTTCTAAAGGTTGTAATTTAGTTATCTCCTTGGCTTGGGGGGTCTCATAACTCCATTCATTTCTTCAATGAAAATAGGGGTGTCCTAAGGAAAAACGGGACATTCCAGGATCAAATCAGAGACAAGGATGGCTTCTGTAAATCTGGGACTGTCCCTGGACAATAGGGACACTTGGAGGGTCTGCATCGGACAAAGGCCATTCCCATAAAATGAGATATTTGTAAAAGGAAGCTCCAAGGTTTTGGGATGCCTCAGGAGGGAGAGAGATCTGGGGTCTTCCTCAGCCAAGGGGCATGGGGCATACATAAAACCTGATGGAGCAGCTTTATACATCTTACAGATACTCAACACAGCCCTTCCTCTTCAGGCAGAGGAGATGCTCTATAAGGCCAGTGTAAGACATTACAGTGTAAGTGTAAGGGACGTGGGTGGCACTGTGGATTAAACCACAGAGCCTAGGGCTTGCCGATCAGAAGGTCGGCGGTTCGAATCCCCACGACGGGGTGAGCTCCCGTTGCTCGGTCCCTGCTCCTGCCAACCTAGCAGTTCGAAAGCACGTCAAAGTGCAAGTAGATAAATAGGAACCGCTCCGGCGGGAAGGTAAACGCCATTTCCGTGAGCTGCTCTGGTTTCGCCAGAAGCGGCTTAGTCATGCTGGCCACATGACCCGGAAGCTGTACGCCGGCTCCCTCGGCCAGTAAAGCGAGATGAGTGCCGCAACCCCAGAGTCGTCCGCGACTGGACCTAATGGTCAGGGGTCCCTTTACCTTTACCTTTAAGACATTGCACCTCCCAAGGCAGCTACCACTGCTCAGCTGTCCTACCTGCTCCCACTTCCACTTCCACTTACCTGTCAATTGCTAATGTGGTGTCAGCACTGGCCATGCTGACACCCTTTCCCCTCTGTCTTGCTCTGAGGAAGGCCTAGGTGTCCTTCAAAGCAAGGCATTATGGGCAAAGTAGCCCAGGAAAATGTTTGTGTCATGGCAACTGGAAATTGTTGAAAAAATAGTCAAAAGATGAAAGCTACCTGAGGCAGTTGCCTCATTTTGGTTCATGGTAGAGCCGGCTGTGGCTCAGGATTCATTGCATCAAACATGGGATTGGACAAGATGCCTACAAGACCCCCTCCAACAATGCAGAAATCAAGACTGAAGCAGAATCTGCTGGATTTGTCTGGTCTCTGGCACCAACCATGGAAACATCAACATAACTGTGTATTCTTAAAGCAGCTGAAAAAGTTAGAATTCTGGGCAGTGGATTTATATTTACTGGAAGTCTCATTCTTATCTTGCAAATTCACCTGAAGTCTAAGAACACAAATCCCACCTAGGAATTTCTAAATATCGTCTGTATTGATTCTGTTAGTCATGCCTTTTCCCCCAAACAACCCCCTCCAAAAGACACAGCTATTCTTAAAGATGGTAAACATTGGCTTTCTTGTCCTATCATCCCAGGTCATGTATAAATCTCTTGCTTTTGATATACACACATTGATTTTTGTTCCTATTATTGTTTCATGACTCAAAGCATTTTAATGATGATTTACGGGGCTATATATTACCAGACTATAAACTTCTCTTTGCAATTAAAAACAGTTAAAAAAGAAACCTTCAACTTGAAAGCAGAGCCTCTGTTTGTTCACTGTGGTTAAAGCACAAAAGATTGGAATGCTGCATTTTCCAGGACAGACAGCGTTGTGCGGGTTTCAGCAGTGGAAAACTTCCCTGTATTTGGTTACTTAGCTCTGGTGGACTTTCCCTGTGAAGATTTAAGCATGAGAGCATTTCTGAAACCCTCCTTCCTGCTGCGTTTTATTAATGTCCTTGAGCAATAGTGAATTTCATCTCACTTTACATTTCACTCTAGAAAGAGCTTCTGATCCTTCCTTTTATCAACACCAACTTTGAGATGGACAAGATTTCCAGCTGTTCCATGTCCAGAAGCTGACTAGACTGACCGTCGAGTCTTCAAAATTAGTGATGAGACAGCTTCCTCCATTGCACCCAAGGATAGCAGGCTGCTTAGGGCAGGCCAAATGACACACACTGCCCTGCCCTCCATCAACTCACCATTGCCTCCAGCATCTGCCGTTCAAGGCAGCCACTTCACTCTGCCTTATGTTAGGGCTGGCCCTATCTTCTTTAGAAAAGCAGCTGTGATGTTCTGTGTGAGAGAGGGACACAGTCTATCAATCAGGACACTGAGGCCCGGTTACTGGTGAGGTATACTTACCATTTCCTTAAAGCTGGCTCCCATCTCGCCAACTGTCAGACGCTACCAAGAACTCTTTGTGCAGGTGCCCCAAATTGTGAGCCACCAGATTAGGGCAACCTCCCCAAGCCCAGTGCAATCAGATGTTGTTGGACTGCAACAGCCACAATCCCTGACTATTGGCCACACCAGCTGGAACTGATAGGAGCTGAGGTTCATAAAACCTAGAGGACATCAGGTTGAGGAAGGTTGGGCTAGAGCATTTGCCCCGACAGGGGATGGGTTCCAGGTACTGGGCTGGCCATCTGCTCACCCAGGCTAGTTATTGGTCCATTTCAACAAGAAGGGCTAGAAAGGCCTCCTCTTCAACCTGGAATTTTGCTTGAGTAATGTCTACGGCCATACTACCCTGAACATGCCTGATCTTGTCTGATATCGGAAGCTAAGCAGGGTCAGGCCTGGTTAGTACTTGGTTGGGAGACCGCCTGGGAATACCGGGTGCTGTAGGCTTTATAGGGACCCAGGTGGGGCTCTGGGTTAAACCACTGAGCCTAGGGCTTGCTGATCAGAAGGTCGGCGGTTCGAACCCCTGCGACGGGGTGAGCTCCCGTTGCTCGGTCCCAGCTCCTGCCCACCTAGCAGTTCGAAAGCACGTCAAAGTGCAAGTAGATCAATAGGTATTGCTCCGGCGGGAATGTATACGGCATTTCCGTGCGCTGCTCTGGTTCACCAGAAGCGGCTTTGTCATGCTGGCCACATGACCTGGAAGCTGTACGCCGGCTCTCGGCCAATAAAGTGAGATGAGCGCCGCAACCCCAGAGTCGGACACGACTGGACCTAATGGTCAGGGGTCCCTTTACCTTTACCTAATGATTCTATTCCCTGATTATTACTTGTTTCAGCTCTTGGCTTGTTCTGTGACTCATCACCCTCAGCAGGTGCGTACAGCTATGCCCAGTTAGTAATGTCTGAAGAACAGAAGGATAGGCAATTGGACAGGAAGTCCCCATGCCACTCCACCTCCAGCTTTCATCTTCTGACAACTGAGAAAGTCTCTTTCATCTCCCTTCACTCAGAGCTGTAAAACTTTTATATAAGTTGATTTCATGCAATATTAAGAGGACGTTTGTTTGCTTGGATGGAGCAGGGGTGTGAGACTTGTAACAAATGGCTTTCCACTGTGCTCACATTTGAAAAACACCAGTGGAACTTAATAGTGGAGTTTGTTCCAGTTCGGCTCATGAGGAAGATTTTTTTATTTAAAAAAAAAGGATTTGGGGACCAAGCTGTGGAAAGTATTTTGCATTTGTGGTGTTTCCTGTACTTCTTTGTCTGCTGTCTTGTCATTTACACAATATTAATTTCATGGAATCCTATGAGTCTGAAGGGACCCCAGCATTCATCCAGCCCAGTCCCCTGCTGATTGAGGAAATTACACATTTTAAACGCATTGAATACATGGAGAATATTGGGCTTCATTTTTTATATGCATTTCAGTTGTTCCCCTCTCCTTGTCATCAAGATCTCTGAATTTCTGCTTCTGATAAGTGTTGATCAGACATGCACCAATTGTTTTACAGGTGATATACCAGCAAATAGGATTCTTTGCTTGCATTTTCTTTCAACAGAGCTGTAATGTACAAAATGAAATTCGTCAGGTGCCTGGTATTTTTTTTCCTGCCCCAGGAGTAAATGCAATGGGTCCATTTGATTTTCTGACAGCCTTCATTGCTGCTTTGTTAGTCTCCTTTGCAATTTGTTCACTTAATGCGATGGCACTGACACCTAAACGCTAAATAATAAATGGTAATACAGTAAACTGGCATGTTCTAAATAAAGAAAATGGTTTTCCTCTTTATTTTTCTTGCTTAGAGGGACATGGATGGCTACAAGGAAGCTCCATGCTTGCGGTGGGGTCATACTGCTTCACTTACAGCAACAAACTATTTGGGCCACCTTCAGTCTCACAAATGGAGAGACCATCAAACAGAAACTAAGGACCACATCTAGACTGTCAGTATCTTGCAGGAGGGATTCAAGGGCCTGCTGGGAAATATAGGTTTGCATAATTAATTAATTAATCAATCAATCAAATTGGCATCCACCCACTGATATTTCCAGTACCTCTGACCTGGATGAAAGTGCTCTGTTGCGCAAGCCCAACAAATCTACTTCTAAAAAAGAACTGCCTTCTTGCGGTTAGGAAAGTGACAGGGAAATGCATTGAAAAGTGTGAAATTAACAAATGATTAACAGGAAAATGTACAAAACACCACACAAGCGAAGCAGATTGCCAAGCACTCTAGAAGACAAATGATTGTCGTTGAGCACTTCTAAGCAATGACTTTTTTTTTTTAAATAGCTCCTTGAAAAAATAAGAGGCTACTGGGCTGGTTCAAAAGGCTTTACAGGACAGTTCCAGTCCACAGACAAGGATTTCTCCACCACTAGTGTATCTTAACCATGCCATGAACTGCAGGGGAGAGCAACTCCTTTTAGTCATCAGACAAAACCCCAACCAAAACTAGTGGGTAGGCATGACATGACATGGCTGGGGCTGGTGTGAGGGATGCATCAATTCCCTGACCCCGACCTGGGTCAATGCAAGGATCCGGATGCCCAGCCTCAAGGCCGCCCACCGCCCACCTTGTGGGTTTTCTATGGGCATCTGGTTAGCCACTGTGAGAACAGGATGCTGGACTAGATGGGCAAGGCTATTCTTGTGTTCATGCCCCAAGGGAAATTCAGTTAGGTACGTCTCCATGCGGCTCAACAGCATCATTTCTCAAATTAGGGTGATTCCTGATAGTGTGTTTCATTGCACACTAAAGATTCACTGTAGATCTTTTATTTTTCCATTGCTGATATGCTTATACATTCAGGGTCAGACTAGCAGGATGAGTGAGTGAAGGTATCTCTGTCTCACTTTTTAAATTGTTTTCAAAGAGCAACTTTGGGGTCCTCCCAATCTGGATTAGAACTATGACACGTGGGAGGGGAAGGGATCTTTAACCTCTTCCTACTGGAGCAATTTGTAGCACAGGGGTGAAATTTTCATCGGAAAAATGGAGTAGGGGAAAATGATAACCCCCTCCCCTCTGCCACTGTCCTGATCTGGATCAATACCCTCCTTCCCCTCCCCTGCTCTGCTGAAGCTGTTATTTGGAAAAAAGGGGTTTTTGTCCTTAATGAAGAATTAGAACAAACTCACTGCCTGCCCCAAATGGGTTAAACTACCTTTAATTGTAGGTGATGAATATCAAACATACACAGAAGATAAGAAGAGCTGTTAAAAATAAAGAGAGTCATCTCTTTTTCTGCAAATCAAGTCGGTAATAATGTCGGAAAAATCTGAAAATGAGTGCAAGCGCTACCGACTGTTACTCAGAGCAAAGAATTATTGATCCTTGGCTGTCTCTATTGATTTTATGTCACTTCTGTGATTTAATCATGTTTTTCCTTGTTATCTCTTTGCAGCCTTTTCTTCTATTGTCTGGCAGAAGAACTCAGCCAAGGCCTTTTCAGTCTGTGATGATGGCGATCAAAATAACTTTGACTTCCATTTGCATTGTTTTCAAGAAATGATTAAACAATCCCAAGGCATCAAGACCCCTTTGTGCCTCTGTGTCATGCCATGCAGAATGGAGCACTGAAAACACTTTCAGAAGGAGCGGGGCGGGGGGGGGGGGTGTCACTTTTCTTAGAAAGATGGAGATAGGCTGGTAAATCCTCCTCTGCTTTGGACGGCATATTGCTATGAAGAGATTCAGCAGTCTGCTTATATTCGGAAGCACTTTCAGCTGAAACACAGGGGCTGAGTGGAGAGTGTGCAGATTTGCAATGCTTTCTCTGCCTGATGGAGGTAGAGAACGGTCTGGTTTGCAACTATAAAGGTTCTCTATGCTGATGGTTGTTAGTTTCCAGAAAAGAAATATCAGCTGCAAGGGGTGTGTGTGTCTGTGTGTGTGTGTGATCTGAATCAGGTCCACAACGGGTAGCCTGATGCAAAGGAAAACACGGTTCAACGCACCTTTCAGAGCTGTGTAGGAGAGAGAATTTCAGCAGGAGTAGTCTTGCCATTTCCGCAGACATAGCTTGCCCATCTACTGAAATTGCCTCTTCTGTGCAAGTACAGACCCTCCAAGTGTCCCTGTTTCTCAGGGATGTCCCTGATTTAGAGAAGCCATCCCAGTTTCTGACCTGATCCCAGACTGCCCCACTTTTCCTTAGGATGTCCCTATTTTCATTGGAGAAATGCTGGAAAGTATGGAGTTATCTGACCCCCGAGCCATGTGAAGGCAATCCTGTATAGGGAAGGTGTTAAAAAAAAAAAGTTTAATGTTTTATTATGTTTTTATATATGTTGGAAGCTGCCCAGAGTGCTGGGGCAACCCAATAAGATGCGCGACGTATAAATAGTCAATTTATCATTATGGAATGGGATGTCCCTATTTTCATCAGAGAAGTGTTGGAGTTATTATGCAACTATTGAGGTCCTCTAATGGTTCTGGCGACCCTCAGCCCACAGCATGCGTGGAGGAATAATAATAATAATAATAATAATAATAATAATAATAATAATAATAATAATAATATATTATTATTTCTACCCCACCCATCTGGCTGGGTTTCCCCAGCCACTCTGGCGTTTTCCTCTGCTGCACCATTTCCCCACATAAAATAATCCCCAGGTTGCTATTATCCCCCAAAGATGCTATATTGGCAGATGGCACCTCTGAGGGCCAAGGATGGGTGGCAGGAGAGATTTTCTGTGGGAAGACCATGCAGGGGGAGAGTCAGATCCCCCTTCCCCTGGACAATGGTACCGGTCCAGATTGGCCCTTCCTTCCTTCCAAAACCAGCCCAGGATAGTGTCTATTCTGGCTCTTAGTTTCCTTTAAAGTGGAAGTTGTTTTCATATCTGAGACTTAGGTACCCTTCATGTTCATTCACAATCCTTTTTGCTCACGATGGTATCGGGGCAGTGATCTCACTTTCAAAACTCGGGGGGGGGGGCACACTGCTGCAACCCCAGTCAGTGCATGTCCTGCAACCTGCTGCTGAAATCCTGTGACTTTTTTGTATCAAAAATGTTCTGTGTGTGTTTGTGCACCCTGCTTTTGTTGCAGTATAGTGCAAGTGTACCCCTCCAGATGGCAATAATGCAATAATATTGGGGAAGCGTTATTAAACAAATAAAGCAGAATGCTGTGTGGATGGCTCAGTATAAATCCAACATTAATGCACTATTCCTGTGTCAATCACACCTGCAAAACACACACACACACACACACACACACACACACACACCAACCAACCAACCAACAAACAAACAATCGAACAAACAAACATCAGTATGGAGGAGTCCTTAAACAGGTACTGAGTTTCAGGCATCCACTGTAACATAGCATATTTTTAATTACTGCAACTGAGCTCTGGACTTTTCTTGATTCGGGGAAGCTGGTGAGAAGTCCAATTGTCCATTTCATAACCAAGGGATGACACAGGGGAGACAGAAATGTTCTGAATATTTATGACATGATGAAATATCATCCTGTATCTGAAATATTAAAGAGACTGATTTGCAGGTGCCATTTTAAAAACCAACAACTAACAAAACTTGGCAATGTATGTTTCACTAGACACAAGATAAGCCCAGAGAAGAAACTGGGATCACATTTCCAAGGCTGTCAAAAGCACTGTGGATCTGAACACTTCCAAGACTGGCACTCAGAGGTGCCAAACTTTGTGGAATTGCTAATGGCAAGTGGCAGAGAAAAGGTCAGTCGAGTGTAGAAGGGGCAGAGTTGGTGGCATCAGAGTAGGTGGAAAGAGGGGGAAGAAACCCCAAAGAACCATCAGTGTTGCTGCACATTGCCATATGACAAATCTAGAGTAGGAGGACAAACAAATCTGTCACGCAAGTGAGTGCAGTCTTGAGCAGAAGGAGACTGCTTTTCAGCATCCTAGTGCTATGTCTATACAGTAGTAAACAAATACTGTTTGCCAGGAGCCTCAAATCTGTGGTGTGTTCATGCACAGTGACAGCTTTAAAAACACCCCCTTCCTAGGCAAGCATGTGCTGACTATCAGGTCTCCTGAGGCTCTGTGTGGGCCTCCATTAAATAAACTTAACTTTGTGTCTCCTTGTTTCTGTGTAACCTCAAAGCTGTGGAAGCTGCTTCTGGGTGGCTACTCCTTACCCCACTCCCCTCTTTCTGTGACCTCCAAAATAGGTGCATATTTTTTTTAAAAAATGTTGCTGCTGCTGCTGATACCGTAATTGTAAAACATAGGAGTGAAGATGCTATTCCAGATGTTTACTTGTAAGGAGAGAATCCCTCACATCATGAATAATATCTCGTAATAGAGAACAAAGCTGTCAAATCCAACTACCAACACTAAAGCAGTTTGAATTTATGTGTGTGTATATTTTTAGAAGAAAGTACAGGGAATTATGGGGAAATTATGGGAGTGTTAGCATGACAATTTTGGAGATTTTTAACTTCTTTCTCCAAAGTTTGCTTAAATATATAAATAGCATAGCTAGCTTCCTGCACATTATCACCGATTTTGGATCACACCTATAATGATAGCACAAGTGAGAATTTCCGAGGTATTTGCTGAATGGAAATCCCTGCGAATGGACTTGAGATATTTTTACTGTTGACTGTCCCATTTTCAAGATACAGACACAGTGGACACAAGGACTTTCCTGGAATGTTGCTAGGTTAAGTAGAGGCATTCTAGAAGCCAAGCCCAGACCACAGAAACTTCCAATCGACCCCCTTCAACATCGCTCTTTTCTCAAAGCAGCCCCCTCTATCATGCACTTTGATGTTATGGTAAATTCTGAAGTGTAGGAGCTCACTAGAAGGGGAAAAAAACCTAGCCACACCCTGATTCCAAAAACTTCCAAAATTGATTCCAAAACTTCACTGCCAAGGAAAGTATTAAAATGCAGGCATTAATATATTGATCCACTATTACACACAGAGAAAGAGACCAGCAGTACATACCACAATATCCAATGAATGTGATTGGCACAACCTTTAAAACTTCAAGGGGCCGCAAGACTTTTGCTGCAATAGCCTAACACAGTTACCTTTCCGGAAAGGGTACCTAAAAACGATGGCTTTCCCTCACAAATTTGAATTTAAATGCAGTGTTTTAAAATGTCAGGACCTGTGCTGTAATGTTTAGAGAAGGGCAAAATCCTGTGGACACCCATTAATGTACAGTCATACCTCATGTTATGGATGCTTCAGGTTATGTGTTTTTGGGTTGCGGACCGTGGGAAACCCGGAAGTACTGGAACGGGTTACTTCTGGGTTTCGCCGCTTGCGCATGCGCAGAAGCGCCAAATCGCACCGGCACTGCAGGTTGCGGACGTGCCTCCATCACGGATTATGTCCGCAACCCGAGGTTCCACTGTACACATTAATCTGACATCAGATCATGTTGTATAGGCATTTGCAAATATTTCAGAGTTAAGATTTCCATTAAATGCCACCAGTCACTGCCTGTGCCCAAGTACCAGGTGCTCTTTTACTAGGAAAGATGAAAGACCTCATGTTGTTGATTCTGTTTAGTTTCTAAGTCATCTTTGTTTTTCAGGTAATACACAGTGAAAAGATCCTAGAGACTTTTATTTTACAGAACAGCTCATGGCGGAAGGAAAAAGAATCTCTGCCGTTATACACATGGGAGTTGTTGTTAAGGAACAGAGGGAATTTTCCCAGAGTACATCTTCATCATCTTTATCTGTGTTTCTGTCGAGGGCACAGGTACATCTTCAAGGGGATTTGATTGCTCTTCGCTTTGTTTGAGTGGATAAACCTCCTAGCTATTTGCACTTCAAGCTGTTCTAACAGTGAGCCTTGCTTTTATCAGTCAGCCTTTGCCTGGCAAAAGGGACTCCTTTTCTCCACTCTCCATTTGGCTTTCTGTAAGATCGCTGGGAGTGGAGTTGGAGGGTAGGGGATAGGGTGGGAAGTTGACCTTACATAGACCCTCAGGACAAAACCAGAGGCCTCTTCCAGTGAAGAAAAGGCAAACACCAACCCACAGTTACCATATACAGAGCACACCCTGCAAAAATTTCAGAAATCTCACTGATAGGATGTTGCATAGTAACTGACTAGAGACCTTCCCTCTTGCAATTTACGTGCATGTCAAAAGGGGAGGACAGCCACATAATACTGCCTTTCCTGGTTTGCTTGGTTGGGGGAAGTGTTTCTTTTAAAAAAATAATACAGAAAGAGGCTGGACAATTCTCAAGGCATTCCCAATTGTCTTTCGAATTCTATTGTGCTCAAGTGGCTGCCAACTTTTCAGCCAGCTTCTGCTGCTGTGCCTTTAACAGATGTGCCATCCATTATTATTATTTATTAATTAATCCATTATTATTATTTATTAATTAATAACAGCAGCAGCAGCAGCAGCACAGCAATTAGCAGGTGATAATGGTTATCTCTACCCTGCCCTGCAAAACCCTCCCCTGCTAATTGTCTCCAGAACAATCTGCTACTAATAGCATGGTTGAAAACTGGGCTACCATGTTAGGCGTTTTGAATTTATTTTAACAGGAACAACACTTAAGCATTTCGGAACTATTTTACGTAGATATTTTGTTCTTGCATCTTTTGTTAACGATAACAAAATATTAATAGAGCAACCTGATTAATAGAGCAATCCTAGTGAGGGACTAGGGCAGCGTGGAGCAACAGACCTTCTACCGCACCCAGAGCACTGCTGGCCATTTTGTTTTTGCTGCACCAGCTCCAGGCTGTCACAGCAGAGGCAAGTGGACCATCCATCCAGTGGGTACATAGGCAGCCCAGTTCCACCTCTATCCTGCCTCATAATGCAATTGTGGCATTATGCAGGCAGTGCACTAGCTACTGCCAGCAGCAACACCATCATCTGTAGCTGGCAGAAGGAACCTGCACCTAATCCCCCTAAAGCAGCACTGTTCAGAGAGTTAGAATTGTACTTTCAGTTGTGCTCACAGTAGATCCACTGGGATCAGTAGACTTGTGTTAGGCATGCTAACTTAACCCAGTTATTTCAGTGCATCTGCTTGGAACATGACATGGTCAGGTGCTCAACACTGCTGCCACCGTTATCACAATATGGATTCATAATGTTTGAAATGAATGAAGAATTTGTTTATTCATTCATTCATTCATAAACTACTTTGATTTTTATTGGTTACAGTTACAAGTCCTCGCTTGGTGAAATCTAAAGGAAACATAAAGTGATGGTGTGGAGAACCTGGAGAAGATCCCACGGAAAGCGACGCTACTGCTGTTGACTTGACCTAAAGCCAACACCCATCATGGGCTGCTAAGAGCACAAAGCAGCTTTGAAGGCGAGTGTGGCCATGCAGTATGCTTTGTAGAAGGCAGTCCTCTGTTAGAAGGATCCCTGTGTTTGACAGGCTGTCTGGCTTAAATATGAATAACCATAAAAAGGGAGACCTGCAAGGGTCTGGAACAGGCCCATCAATGCTGTACAGCAGACAGAGCATGTGCACAGGTCAAAGCCTTTTACCCTCTAGTGAACTATACTGTGTTTCTGTTTAATTCTTTCTTAATGTGCATCCATAAATATGAATCAGCACATGCAAATTTCATGCAAATCTGCACTCTCTTTTGCCTCCTTTTTTGTGATCCCTAAGTGGCCACCCAATCAAGAACAGAGTCTTCATTTGCTCCATGTGTCTCAAAGGCCTTCATCTAAGTAGGTTAGGGCTGGATGTTCTACAGGGAAATTTCAAAACACCCCAGGGACAAGATACAGAGTGGACACATTCTCAGTATTGTGGAAACTCTTAAATCTCTTACACACACAAGCAGATGCTTGTGTTTGCTTCGGGGCCTACTATCTTGTAACTCAATTAAAATTTTGGCTAATTAAGTCTTGCTTGTTTAGCTAGTTGCTAATTCTGTCTAGTTTTATTTTTCTCCATTCATCTAAAATGTGCCATTGATAAGGATTCTGTTGTTCCATTTAAAACTCTGATCATTTACTCAGCTCTAGCGATCGGAATATCTCAAGACTGACCCATGCTGAAAACATGTCATTCTCCTGGGCAAAAGTCCTCCCCTCCCCTTTGCCAAGAGTGCCTCCCATGAGCCTCTCTTTCTCCTTGAAACACAACACAGTTGCATCATGGGAAACAGTCCCAAGATGCCATAGTGCTGAAGGCTGTTGAAATCAGAAACTCAGGGAGAACAGTGGTCCAGATGCATCAGCAAAGATGACAAGAATACATCCCAAGTAGAGCATTTAATAGGCAAACAATTGCTCCAATTTAATAACTCCAGAAAAAGAAGCTTTGAGAACATATCCCTTTAGTCATGTGCAGAGCGGGGTGGAGGGGGGGATCCTTTGTGAATAGAACAAATCTCCTTTTAAGAACAAATGATACTAATGACTACTGAAGCATTTGTTCTTAAATGGGTAACACAACCTTTAATTCAGCACCATTCTTCCAGAGGTGGCCTAGCTAAACATCTATCTTCAGTTAGTGGAAAACACAGCTGCTATGCTTCTAAGTGGCACCAGCTATATAGGGAACACTGGTTGCTGGTCCATGTCCAGGTGCAATTTGAAGTGCTGGCTGTCACCTATAAATCCAAGGTTGGGAACCTGTAGCCCTCCAGATGTTGTTGGACTCCAACTCCCATCAGTTTGTTCTGTTCTTGTTCTTGTTTTTATTATGTACCGGTACTTTGTGGTTTTATTCTGTATTTTATGCTGTGAACCACCTTGAGATCTTCAGATGAAGGGCGGCATACAAATTTAATCATCATCATCAGCAACAACGAAAATGATCATGGATGATGGGAGCTGGAGTCAAACAACATCTGGTAGGACGCAGAAACTTACATGAGCCAGCGTGCACTTTACAGTCTTCATTGTAGGCCTTCCTCCAACCTCACCATCCTAAGAAGAACGCTCTATTCAGAGAAGAAGAAGAAGAAGAAGAAGAAGAAGAAGAAGAAGAAGAAGAAGAAGAGTTTGGATTTTCTATCCCGCTTTATCACTACCCAAAGGAGTCTCAAAGCGGCTAACATTCTCCTTTCCCTTCCTCCCCCACAACACTCTGTGAGGTGAGGGGCTGAGAGACTTCAAAGAAGTGTGACTAGCCCAAGGTCACCCAGCAGCTGCATGTGGAGGAGCGGAGACGCGAACCCGGTTCCCCAGATTACGAGTCTACCGCTCTTAACCACTACACCACACTGGCTCTCCTGGCCCCTACTTTGATGTATTCTCAGCACCAGGCAAAGAGCAGAAATCTTTAAAAACTGCCCAGACTTTCCAGTATGTTGAATAGTTGATTATCATTTGTCTTTTATCTTTCACCCTGGTTTATTGAACATCCTGTGGTATACTGGGGCAGGACCCAGGGTGCAGGAGAGAAAGCACCACTTCAGAAGTTTTTCCTGGGGAGTGGTGGTGTCATCCACCAGAGCTCTGGAGTAACTGGTGAAACTCTCCTTGCTCTGGCAAATGAATGAGGTGATAAGAAAGGCTTTCAATTTTTAGTATTGGTTCATGACAAAGAGGAAATCAGAGAATGAGGGAAATAATCAAGCAGAGACTGGGTACTTCCTTCCTTTGATGGAGTCCCAACTTCATGCTAGCAGTTTAAATAGTAACAGTTACTTGCAAGTCAGTTTGCAGTTCTAATTGAAAGCTGAAGTGCTTTTGCTGATGCTCAATGTGCTTTATAAGCAGAGCCTATGCAGCCAGAACAGCAATCAGTTGAATGGAACCTATGCATTGGATTGTGGCCATGTCACACTGCCGATCAGGGATATGAATTGCTCAGGTCTCCCCCAGCCAAATTCCAAAACCATCACAACAATTTTGAGAGGTAGGACTGACCTCCAAGGTCACCCATAGGGTTCAGAGAGGAGTCAACCCTTAGTTCAGGTCCAGTGCCCTGAAAATTATCCACATGTTCTTTTGTTATGTAGTTTATGTGGATCTAAGGCCATGGTTCCCAACGTGGGGCACACACCCCACAGGGGGGCAATTTGATTTTTAAGGGGGGCAAATCAAGAATGAGTTATTAACAGTGATTTCTTATGTTTCTAGTGGCTTTATATACAGTATATAAATATATATTGTGGCATACACATTTTAAAAATTAAAATCAGAATGTACATGGCGGTCAGGTTAATGTGTATCAAGTTCATGGTCTTTTAGGCTTTCTCCACGTGAATAGGAGTTCGCTTTTTGAATAATAAGAATTATATGTCACGGGGGGGGGGCATCAGGATTTTAGAAATGCTTAGGTGAGCCATGGGCAGAAAAAAAAAGGTTGGGAACCACTGATCTAAGGGAACAACGTTTCTCCCATTAATGGTGATCCTGGAATAGATAGTCTAAAATAGATTTAGGTACATAGATATTGTTGTTCTTATTTTTAGCTGTTGGTTGCCTTGGGCATTTTTACCGGAGAAGCAGAATAAAAATATTTATAATACACAAATAATATATTTACCTTCCACTCTAAACAATGAAAGATGAAAAGAAAATCCAGATTAGAAAGAAGAAGAAAAAAACATTACCGCCAATGTGTCATCATTTTTACCCCATTGCTCAGCAACCTTCTGCCACTTTGGCAATGTTCAAGAAGAGCAATAAAAATGCCACTGCGTCCTTCAATACCCTTCCTTTGTATCTGCCACTCACATAACCTGTAGGAGTTATAGTGACACAACTTTGCAACAAGCCAGCCATTGAAAACTCACATGCTTGGAACAAGCGAGCGCAGAAAACAGCAAATGGCACGACGATTGTGAATTGTGCTAGATGGTGAATGTTCGTGTTTCTTGCAGAAATGGGTCTTTTGTGACTTGGAAAGCTCGCAGTTTGTGGGTCGCAACCTTAGAAAAACAAGATGACTACAGAAAAAAACAATGTGTTTGAAATATATAATAATATACATTTGATATGACTAAAATAACAAGGCCTTGTTTATCCCCGAGCAGTAAGTGCTGGGCAAAATTGAGGACATTTCCTGCATTGTATCTGGATCAGGGATGGGGAATCAGTGGCCTTCCAGATGTGGCTGGACTACAACTCTCAGCATCCTTTACCACTGGTCATGGTGGCTGGAGATTATGGGGACTGTAGTCCAAAACATCTGAATGGCACCAGGTTGGGGAAAGCTGTACTAGACAATAGTGGGCTAGATGGCCAAATGTATTAGCATAAGGCAACTTTTATGGTGGGTCTGCTCAAGAGGAGAACAAGTGCTAAGAATGGTTCTTCATGTGGTCTGGTCCTTTGAACGTACCACATGGCTACCAAGCAGTGGGGGCAAGCAAGCCTGGCAGCTTCTGGCTATGGTGGACTAACCCGCGGCACTGTCACTACTAAAGAAATATGGGCTAAAGAAAAGTTAATGGCTGCCCTAAGACTACTGCAATGAGTCATGGACAGGGCTGCCTTTGGAAACTTCTTGGAAGTTTTGGTTAGTTCAAAATACAGCAGGTGACTAGGACCAGTGGTAGGGAATGTATCTCACCAGCTCTACTGCTCCATATCCAAGTGCAGTTTGAAGTGCTAAATGGCTTGAGACCCAGGTGCCTCAAGGAGCTTGCCGAAATGCTACCATCACCTGCAAAGTCCTTTCTTGGAGGCTCACTCCTTCTGAAATTAGGCAAGCGGTGGCCTTCTTCATGGTGTCCCCCTGTATGTGGAATGTTGCTGTAAGCGGAATGGTGACAAGTTTGATATCCTTTCAGTGCCAGACAAATATATTTTGCCCAGGGAGATACAACCCAATTAAATTTGACCAGTACATTCCAATTGTTTTATTGGGGTGTTTTTAGTGCTCTGATCCCATTTTTACTTCTGCTTTTTTTGTTTTTTTGTTTCATTTCTGCTTGATGGAGTGGTCTCTCTCTCTCTCTCTCTCTCTCTCTCTCTCTCTCTCTCTCTGTGTGTGTGTGTGTATGTGAGAGAGAGAGGGAGGGAGGGAGGGAGGGAGGGAGAGTAGTTCTAGGAGCTTTGCTAAGCTAAATGGTGGCATGGAAATATTTTTTATTAATAAAATGATTTATTATTTACATTTAGAAAAGTATTTATATACCACCAACCCATGTAAAACATCAAGGCAGTGTAAAATATATACAAGAGAATAGAAAACATAAAAAATTACAAACTAATCATGAAACAGGCTGGCTAAATTATAAATAAGCCCAAGAATGCTGTGACCTGACCACTGAATAGATATTTACTTTCACCCTTTGGAAAAATAAATTCACACCCAGAGTGCTGAGCCATACAGCCCACTCAGCCCACTCCTGAGCAGCCCAGCTTCGTTTTTTAATTACAATGGTCTTCGTAGTGTTGCTTGGGGGTGCTTGGTGAGGTCTGGAAAAAGCCTTTAAGGGTGGCTCAATTCCCCACCTTTAACACACCCCATTTTTGTCATTTTGGGTTCTCGGAGCTGCCATTTCTAAACTGCAAAGTCTGCTGCAGAAATGCCGCCTGTCACCCCCGTGCTGGTTCTGCTGGCATTTCTCACTGAGACATAGCGAGAGCGTGAGCAAAAACTCACCCACTTGCAACACAAATAAAGCCAGCCAGTTTCTGAAATGTCACGCACCCGCCAAAAATGTTATGAATTCGTGGCATATGAGGCCTCCTCTCATGGTGCTACGGGTTTTTAAGCAACAACAAAATACCGCCCTGGCCTTGTGATATGAAGCCTGCCCTCCAGATGTGCTGCACGACTTGACTGTGAGGGACATCAGCTTCCATGATCACAAAGTCAGTGGCACTTGAGACCTGCATCAACACACAGCAATCTCAGGCAGCTACAGCCCCCAGCAACCTGGCAGGGCCCATGTCTATGGCCTGCCCCACTGCCCCACTTTTAAAATAAATTTAGTGTCCTGATCAGCCCAAGAAATCACCATTTTTATTTCCAGTGGCTTCTGGAGAGGACTTGGGCAGAAATTTGGGTTCAACCTAATTTTACTGAAATTTGCACTTCTCTGAATTTTGCAACACAGTTCTCTCCAACCCCCAAAATGTATGTGTAAGGGGAAAGTGCATGCAGAGAGGAATATATTTGAGAAAATAGCACACACACAAATACATTATTTTAGGGGAAATTGCTTGCAGAAATGCCTGTGTTAGGCAAAGTTGTATATAAAAGTGTGTATATCAGGAGAAATGTGCACTGGCAATGAAATTTCATGAAGGCTCTCCCCCCCCCCCCCTTTTAATTGCAAACCTGATGCAAAAAGGAAGTGAACTGGAAAGACTGGAAAAATGAGAAGTGGGCAGAAATTGAAATAGATGGATCCATCCTTTAGTACCCATCATTTGGTGCTGTCTAGCTGCCCACTGCTGCCGCCACTACTACCACATAAACCTACTGAGGTCCATTAACATACCTGGAGCTCAGTTTTCATTTTTTTTTAAAGCCCTTTTTAAAAATCCATAAGCGTTTAAGTTCAAAAATTTCCTCACATACACATTTTTGTATGCACTTTTGCCTAATGCACACAATTTTGCAATGCAATTAGAGTGCATTTTCTGGTATTCCCCCCCCCCACATATATATGCAATTTTATGCACGCTTTACCCTGGTTTATGCAGTTTTGTATGCATGACTCGGTTGGAGAACTGCATACCTCAGTTGGTTAGAGCATGGTGCTGACAATGCCAGGGTCGCAGTTTCGACCCCTGTACATGACAGCTGCATATTCCTGCATTGCAGGGAGTTGGACTAGAGGACCCACAGGGTCCCTTCGAACTCTACAATTCTATGATTGCAAAATTTGAAGAAGTGATAATTTTTAAGGATGCCTGTGTTTTGGTCTGCGTATTGTTTAAGAAAGTGTGAATATGGTAGATTCGCCTTTAAATGCGAACTGAATTGACTGCCCAACCTGTCTTCAAGGTAGCCATTAAGACAGGCAGGATTTCATCACTGAAAACCCTAGACTTGATCATTGCCACAGCTTACACCAATAAAAGGATGTACCCCATTGATTTTTTTTTTCAGGGGAAGCAGGATCAGGCCTCTATTTATTAAGTCACTAACACAGTTGGCCACAGTGGGCTCTTACAGCAGATGGGCAGCTCCAATTATCTGGTGTCCATGATGACCGAGTCCCGTCAACAGCTGTTACAAAATCCATAGAAGGCTAAGATGGCAGAGTCAATTATGATATCACAGCTAAACATATGGCAGGATTGGTTCATTTTTTAAATAAAAAAAAAACCCCAACCCTATAGTTGCACATAACATTATTGTTACTTTGAGTTTTGTATTCAAGGAAGTGCAATCCTACAGTCTTAAACTTGGTTGCCCTTGGATCTGGTCCTCCACACGGAGTTCCTAGCTCTACCATAGAAGGGTAATTAAAGCAGTCGCACCATCATTATTTATATGGCAAAGACGTTAAATATTCTCCATGTTGTTAATAATCATGTTTTTCAGACCTTTATTGTGCAAAGAGATCTACAACTCTGACCACATCACTCCTCTTTCGGGTAAGCAACATAGAAATTCCCATTTTTCAGAGTGACAAACAGTGACTTACTAACAGCTTGGTGTGTTCGCTCTCAGAGATGACTGCCTTGGCCAGACAATGGGTGGGTTACATCAGCAGCAACCTTTCTTATCTGATCCAAATTGCTTGTGTCTGCTTTAGCATATTAAATATTCTAAGTCAACGGTGGAGAACCTTAGTCTCTCCAGATGTTCTGGACTCCAACTCCCATCAGTTCCAGTCAGCATGGCCAATGGTCAGGGATGATTAGAATTGTAGTTCAGCAACATCTGGAGGCCCAAATCATCTGGAGGTCAAACCTGTAAAGAAGGAAACCTATGACTCTCCAGATGTTGCTAGACTACAACTCATATCACCCCTGACCCCGGGTAATGCTGGCGGGGACTGATGGAGTCCAAGAACATCTGGAAGTCCACAGGTGTCCCACTCCTGATTCAAGAAGTCTGGTTTCACTCAACAGGAAAGCCAATTCAATGCCGTTGCAGGCATTCATTTTCTGCATACACTTTTATCTCTTTTTCTTCAGCCCTGGCTTGCATCCCTTCTCATCGTCACAAGTAACTACAGGTACCAATCTCCAACTTCTATTGCTGAGGTCTTCCTAGGCTAGGTGGCCTCTGGAGGTTGATGGACTACAACTCTTGTCATCCCAGACCATGCTGGCTGGGGCTGATGGAGTCCAACAACATCTGGGACTGGCTGTTGACTGGGTTAATTGCAAAACCTTGCCAAGGTCTAGTCTTGCTGGGGCTCACCATTCCCTCTTCTGCCTTGCTGGGACGCCAAACCTGCATTTGCATCAACAGATCAGCTCGAGACCTTGCACTGATTATCCCTGTCACCTTGTTTTACTGAGGGTGTATTGTTGACTCACTTGACCTTGTGTAGCCCCACTGCAAATGCAACTTTTTCTGGGCTGTTCCAGGACAGGTCGCTTTCTGGATTTCATTTCAGAATATAAGATTCATAACAAATGCAATGTTTTAAAATTCAATGTATCGAAAAAGATTTTTTTAAAAACGTATTAAAACAGACAATTCACATCACTCGAAAAGATTTTCTCTGAAAAACAAACAAACCCAGTTGTGATTTTGTCTTCCTTTAAGGAGTGATGCCATGCACCTAGAGATGGTGTCCGAAGACCCATAGGGTACTGTGGATATCTCTCTACACTGGTGGAGGTATCTGTGACTAGATCTGTGACTAAAAAGGTATGTGGTTGGTTTCTTTGGTGGGTTGGTGTAAAGCAGGGGCAAGGAACCTTTAGTCATCCAGATACTATTGAACCACAGCTTGCATATTTCCTGACCGTAGGCCATGCTGGCTGAGTCTAGCATGATCTGGAAAGTCACAGGTTAACAACCCCTGATGCAATGCTTAGCTGCTGTTCTGCCAGTGTTGTGTCCAGAAGGCACTGAGTTGGGTGTGTGTTGGGGATGTGTTAGAGAAGCTGTGGATTCACATGATCCTAAGCTACCACATTCCCATGAATCTGAAACAGGCCTGGATCGCTGGTATAGTACATTTCATCCCAGTGGAGTCAATGAGAAGAAGGAAAGGTTAAAAGGGGGGGAATTAAGTGCCCCCCCGCCCGCTTCCGCCATAGCGAGGCAGCAGGTAATTGGAGATAGTAGTTGCTCCCTCAGAGATTTCTCCCCCTCCACTGCAGAATTGCTCTGTCTCATCAGATTTCTTAATTTCAACATATTCTGACCTATTTATTTAGTTTATTTTCCCCTTCAGTAAGAGAAGGTGTGGCTGATGTTTTCCAACGTTTAGCAAAACACGGTCTCGTGGCTAAAATCATGTAAGAGATAATTTCACACTGGGATATAGGCAAATTTTAAATCCAAATTTAAACAAACAGCAATTGATTCAACTCCAATTTTTTACGAGTATTTCTTAAATCTCATATCTTTCTTCAGTCTTGTTAAACATACCCACATGAGCACCCCATATCATGGAAATTTTGAGAGTGGCGACCCAGGAGGGGGCTTTATGTGAGCGAGGCATCTAAACTGTCAAATTCCTTCCTCATAGAAGTGTGCTTCGCAGTTTCATTGTATCACATGGTGAAGGCACACACACACACACACACACACACACACAGTGAAGAAATCAAATTATTATTATTATTATTATTAATAATAATAATAATAGTTACTCTGATTATTATTATATCAATATCAAAAGCAGTTTAAAACACAAGGCAATTTGTGGCCTACTGGGTCATATACGTTTTACCCAGTCTGTCTCATAGATTCCTTCTGTTGATCCTCCCCACAAATGGGTGGCAGACCATGGATGGGTCACATACCACAGTTTACCATTCCTCAAGCATGCTCACCTCTGCCATGTCTCAGGGATTTCTGCTCTTTTGTCTTGACCTCTGTTCTGGATCCCTACGATGCTTACTCACAACAAGCCCACCACTCATCCTGTCACCCAAGATAGTTATGCTGCCTGAGACAAAGGACAAGATGGCATGTACAGCATCTGGCTGGACCGACAGCTGAATCTCATGTCAACATTAGTGGTGGGGGGAAAGCCTTCACTGCACCTGAAAGCAGCAGGCTACCCTAGGAGATGCAGGGCCGGCAGTGTTGGCCAGACAGCTCTATTCTCCAATAGAGGGAAATGTCCGGGGGCTCAGGAACAGAGCTGGCTCATCCATGAGCCAGACTAAGGCAGCTGCCTTGGGCAGCAGAACCCAACGGGTCACCTTCCTGTTTCGCCTCAGACAGTGAATGGGCCCGACTGCCCCTACTCATGTTGCCATGACCCAGCACCTGCTGTCTGAGGCAGTGAATTCACTCTGCCTAATGGTAGGGATGCGGGTGGCGCTGTGGGTTAAGCCACAGAGCCTAGGGCTTGCCGATCAGAAGGTCGGCGGTTCGAATCCCAGTGACAGGGTGAGCTCCCATTGTTCTGTCCCTGCTCCTGCCAACCTAGCAGTTCGAAAGCATGTCAAAGTGCAAGTAGATAAATAGGTACTGCTCTGGTGGGAAGGTAAACGGCGTTTCCGTGCGCTGCTCTGGTTTGCCAGAAGCGGCTTAGTCATGCTGGCCACATGACCCAGAAGCTGTCTGCGGACAAACACCGGCTCCCTCAGCCTATAGAGCGAGATGAGCACCGCAACCCCAGAGTCATCCATGACTGGAACTAACGGTCAGGGGTACCTTTACCTTTACCTTTTTAATGATAGGGATGGCCTTGCTTTAGCAAACTATTCACCATGGCATACTGTTCACCTGGCTTTTGCCCTCAAATGCATGTGGGCACAAAGTTCTGAAGAAAAGTCTATTGCTCTTATAGGAACCTGGCTTCTATTGCGTCAGGCTCATTGATCCAACTAGCTCAGTATTGTCTACACTGACTGGCAGCAGCCGTCCAGGATTTCAGGCAGGGTTCTCTCCCAGTCCTACCTGGACATGCTGGGGATTGAACCCGGACCTTCCTCATGCAAGGCAGATCGATGTTCTGCCATGGATCTATGCTCCTCCAGCAGAGTTGCTTCTTCCTGCTGATTAAAGCAACCATCCCATCTCTCTGTGATCAGGTTGGCTCTTTGATGGTTCCGAGCAATGTCCATGCCTGTTGGAAGCATATAATATATATACACTCTAAATCAGCAGGTCAGGCGTAAAGTCTGGTTATCTGACTTTAATAGTTTTTTAAAAGCCTTATCAGCATCAGAGAATTAATATGTAAAACCAGTTATGCTAGTCATTTCTTTGGGGGAGGGGATGTTTTCCAGCTGCTTAGCTATGTTTGCAGGCTCTGCCCTCATTAGGCAATATTAGTTGCATTTCATGATTAACAAACAGATGCTGTAAGATGCTTGCAGGATTCAGCATAATAAATGTCCCGGCGGCTTAGGAAATTCAGGAAGGCTGAACAAAATGTTTCCCTTATTTGCTGAGCACGAATTTTGGAACAGGCTCAGTGCGACAGGCCAGATGCTGAGTTTCACAATGACATCAGCGCAAGCCTAAGATGAATTTTGTGCACCGACAACAACATTACATACCCCCCTGTATCTGTTGAATGCATCTCCATGATTTGCAGCAAACGGCCAGTTTGCACCCCCATCCCTGGTCTCAGACATAGGGCCACCTCCAAAAAAAAAGACAAGTCACTGTCAAGACTATTTGAGGAACTGTTGCATTCACCGATCAGGCCACAACTCTGAACTTGGGTTGCCTGAATTGAGGAACAAAACAGAAAGCTAATTTATGCCATCCCACTGAACTAGGGGTTTCCAGACTACCTTTGCGCTTGTGAAGGACGGTGGCCATTCCTAAAGCGACCATAGTCTCACATTGGGATGATGCAGATTGACAATTGCATGTGACTTGTAATGCAGGAACAGGGGGCAGGGCCTCGTCTGTGATGGCACCCCACTGGTGAAACTCTTTCCCTATGGAATGCACAGTTCTCCAAATATATGCACATATACCCTCAAAGAGTCTCTCAACTTTCAGCACTCTTAACAAACTACAGTTCCCAGGATCCTTTGAGGGAAGTCATGACTGTTAAAAGTAATATAAGAGTGCTTTAAACGTGTAGTGAGGATGTGACCAGCATGGGGCTCATCTCCATTTTCACCTTCTAAGGAAACATATGACCCTCCAGATGTTGATGGATTACAACTCCCATCTTCTCTAACTATGGGCCATGCTGGCTGGGGCTGATGGGAGTTGGAGTCCAACAACATTTGAATGGGTCTATCCACCCATGTTCTAAGCTATTGGGTATGCTATCCTTTTCTTTCCTGCACACCAGATGTCCAGGGAGACAGTGGAAGGAGCAGGTAGTGGTGCGGCAATAAAACTGCTAACACATTTGCAAAGCTAAGCAGGTTCTGGTATGGGTTTAAATTGGATGGGGAACCACATGTTGAGATTCCTACATTGCAGGGGGTTGGACCAGATGACCAGCAGGGTCCCTTCCAACTCTACAATTCTATGAATCCTCATTCATTTTCCCACCTGGAGGAAGCTGGTTTTCACTTCTTATGAACAGGCAAATATACACCTCTGCTTTATTATTTATGTCCCCCTTGAACCACACCATGTCTACATTCAAAGCAGAGTACTGGGAACAATATAACGAAGTCATATAGATGCAAATATTTGCTATATTACCACCATATAATAGGTGATGAGAGACAGGCAGGCAGAGAGAGGTGTAAAGTCTTATTACCAGTTCCCCTATTCCATATGGGGTCAGGCTTCTTCTCCCCCTCCCCTTCTTATTTAAATTCAAATGAGTCTACGAAAGATATAAAACCCTGATATTCTAGCGACTGAGACAGCCCCAGGTCTGACTTTGAACAATTTATCACAGGGACTAGCGCTGTCAGGGGATAAGTCATAGCCTGTAGCTGAGAAGTCTGTAGCTTATGAAGAAGAGACAAAGCCAAGTGAGAAGAAGGAAAGAGGGCAAATATTATATATTTTCAGGGTTTGGAAACCCCAGTGTTCACAAGCCTATGCATCAGGTATAAGTGTGAAACAAGTGAGAAAAGTTTCCTTAGATAAGGAAACACGGGGAAATCTTGGCAGGAAAAGGTATCTGCTTGCTAGTTGGGTTCCTGGGGGTGGTGGGGAGGGGGTTGCACTCAGTTTCATTCTCACAGTCAGGATTAAAGCTCTCTGTAGCTGCCCCTTAACACATTTAATGAATGAGGATGCAAGGCACTAGGCTCATCGACTCCATGGAAATGAATGGAAAATGCAGGAGAGCACATCTGTGTAAACCTCATACCGTGGACCTGTCACTCTCAATCAGCCTAGCCTAGCCTGCAGGGTTATTGTGAGAATAAAATAGGATGGCCCCCATGCTCCGAGCTCCTCAAGGACACAAGAGGAGCTCTGTTGGATCAGACCAAAAGCCCTTCTAGTCTAGCATCCTCTTCTCACAGTGGCCAACCAGATGACCCAATGGGAAGCCCACAAGACTGTTAGGTTCTAAGAACGTCAGGGCAAGCTCTGACCACCACTTATTCTGGTTATACTTTTTTGCAATTTTCTAATTGCTTTTTTTTACAAGTTTTGGCAAACATTATAGCATAGAATACAGTTTGGGAGGTGGAAAAATAAATCCAGATTAACTATTTTAAAAAATGTGTTCTCAAAATACAGTTATAGCAGCTAAGTAGTTTAGGTATCTGAGATTTCACCATAGGATTTAAGTGTCTCTTGATCACTTCCTTTCCTCCCAAAGGAGACCAGCTTGTTCCTTCAGGCTGAAAAATCAGAGGGGAATAGAACTGTATTCACTAGGACAGGGGTGGCCAACTCCCAAGAGACTGCAATCTACTCACAGAGTTAAAAACTGGCAGTGATCTACCCCCTTTTTGGGGGTTCAGGTCAAAGTTGTTGAGCTTTAGGAAGGAGGAAGGCCCGTTTTTGGGGGGTTCATGTCAAAGTTGTTGAGTTTTTTCAGGGAGGAGGTAAAATGTTGAGCTTTTTTTAAGGGGGGTCACAGTTGTTCAGCTTCTTTGGGGGGACCCAATGATCTACCAGTGATCTACCGCAGATGTCCAGTGATCTACCAGTAGATCACGATCTACCTGTTGGACATGCCTACACTAGGATATGCACAGATTCAAATATTCACCTTGAATCTGTGCATTAAAAAAATAATAATTACTGTATTTGTTTCTGAGTCGCTCTGTGCTCTTTCCACTCTAATCTGTAATTTAGTTTCCAAGTCACTTTGTTTAAAACAAATATCTGTTTTCCCCATTTACTATAATGGGAAATCTAAAATGGGGAATCTAAAAAATTTCACCCATTTGGACAAAGTAGATAAAATTTATAGGCACAGGAGTTTCCCCGCTTTCCCCAGAGTTGATTAAGCCTGCAAAATTGCAGACAAATAAGCCCAGGGTTCTTTGTCAGGAAGGAAAAGGGATTCATTTTCCTTCATAATCCCTTATGATGAGCTGTCCCTTGCTCTTTCTGACTTGAAAATAAGAGGTGACAGAATTGTGTGTATTCTTGCATGTACATTTTTTGAAACATTGCAGCTTCATATTGGTCTTTCCTTTCTGGTGTTTGGTTGTGTCCTCTGATAGGCCTACAACATGAGTCTGCTACAACCTTAATTTAGTAACATTTTAACTTGCTTCAACTTGGGTGAGGGAGACCTCTGAATCACCCTGATTCACCCCATTATTCAGCCCCCCCAAAACTGATACTTCCCTTAACCATTTCAGTCCTGCAGGGGGTTTTTTTGGGGTGTGTGTGTGAAAACAATATTTAGGTACTGTATTTACACCCCACTTTTCAAATCAAAAGAAAAAAGAAGTCTCTTCTGACTCACCTTTTCTCTAATCTAAAAAGCTTCAAATGTTGTAACTTTTCCTCATATGAAAATTGTCTTGGGCCTTTTCTGAACCTTTTCAGTGCTGTTAATTGCCAGGGATGATGGGAGCTGAAGTCCAGCAACTCCTGGAATACGCAATGCTGAGATGTGTTTCTTGTGGTGGTGCTTTTAGCCACAATGCTATTATAGTTCCAGTTTCAGTATTTATGGGGTGTTTTAAAAAAAATAAAAATTGGTTTTTTTAAAGATATAGTGACATGCTTTTCATTTGGGTCACATGTGGAATATAACACATCAGCAGCTACCTTCTGGTACACAGCTTTCATTATATTTCGTGATGATATCATGGCTGATATTCTGCAGAAATTATATTCCACTCCCGTGGAAAGGATAAATCTAAACTAATGGTGGAAATGAGAAGGCAGCAGTTTCATGATCTAAATACATCGTACCGTCTATGAATATAATCTATTTTTGTCAGTTGCACTGAAAAGAAATAAATTACTCATCATTCAATCCATTATTATAATAATAAGAGCAAGCCACTGCTTTAATTGCATCAGTTAAGTGGACAGGACTTTGCCAGTGCTCATAAACGCCATTACATCAAATCCACAGAAAATTAATCAGTTGATTTATTAAAGGTTGATGGACAAAGGAGGTGTTACAATCTCTTTTATAATTTAACCTGGACTTGAAATACACAGGTGTTGAAGGGCAACTTCTGCAATGGTTAGTCATGCAAATTACTCCAAGGAGGAAAAGGAAAAAGGAACTCAAAACTGTTAATAGCCTCTATCAAGTAAATGTGGGCTCTGATATATGAACTGATCTCGAAATTGTTTTTCATTTATATATTACAATGCATTGGTATTTCATAAAAGGTAGTGATCTATCATGGGGCTATGTACACCTATATTTCCTCAAACGGTGTCTTGTATTTTCCTTGGCAATATCAATTTTCCTCCTCTCTGGAGGTCAACCAACATTTATAATTATTTATCATTTCCAGAGCGCTTTCCGATTTGCAAAGTGCTTTATAATCCTTATATCACTCAACCTCACAGGCTGTTAATATTCTTGCTTTACAGCTGGGAAATGGAGACGTAAAGACAATGGCTTGCTCAAGGTCATCCAGTGGCAAATGCTTGAACCCAGACCGCCCAGAAATGGCCCATGCTAGACTCAGGTTTGCAACAAGGCCACTGCCTAAGGGTTACAGGAGTGGCGTTCCCTTCTGGGCAACCTTCCAGGAGCTGCATGCTGGTGGCGGGTGAGGCCAGAGGCAAAGGTCGGTGCCACAAATGCAAATTGTACCTACATGCAGTAGGCTAGTTTCTACACACATTCACTTGCTGTGCCTGTGAAGAACTTATAATTTCATTGTATCGTGTTGAACATTACTGTGAACTGATGAAGCTCTTGCGAAACCTGATTGATATCCGGAATTCAGGTCTTCAGATCCATTTTCGCCAAGGGACGGTGCAGAGATGCCTGCCTGTGACCACCATCACGTATGACCACGTCTTGAAGCTCACCTTGCGACCGTTCCCTCTCACATGACTCTGCACGTCTTGTTGTGAACTATCTGAAGCACTTTCTGCGAACTTGCACTGTGCTAGGACGCTATCATTATTGGCAGAGTTGTGCTACCAGTATCCTATTTGTTCATAGTTTCTCCAGGCTTTGATACCATATGCACACTGCATTTTAGGATGTTTTATTGAGTAAATTGTTTCCTACATCTGCAAGCCGCTTTGGTGTTTTGGTTTTGTTTTATCCATTGTTATAACACCTGGTACTTTTTTGTGTGTCTACACACATTCACACAACCCTCTCTATTCTCCACCTAGGCAAGGAAGAATCATAGAATTGTATAGTTGGAAGGGACCCAAGGGTCATCTAGTCCAACCCCCTGCAATGCAACTAAAGCATCCATGACAGATGGCCATCCAACCTCTGCTTAAAAATCTCCAATGATGGAGAGTCCAGACCTCCCAAGGGACAGCTCTTACTGTCAAAGTTTTTCCTGATGTTTAGTTGGAATCTCCTTTCTTGTAACTTGAAGAGTTCAAGGAAACATTCTGGTCAGGCAAAAATACCCAATAAGGGTGGGAAACTGTGCTGGTGATGGTTGAGAGTCCAGAGGGCTAGATAGAGAGACCTGGATAGGTGTAGTTGCTCCCTGGCTTGAGATTCCCCACCCCGGAGCTGCTGTATCCCTGGACTGACTGATGCTCAGAGCAATTCAAATGTCGCAGATGATACTAGCCTGATCCAAAAGGGGCTCTTCTTATTTTCCTATAAAGGAGTTTGAATGGGGAACAGATGGTCACAACTGCTCTGGCTTCTACGTGTCAGATGCATCCTATGTTTGCCTTCATCTTACTGCCAAAGAGGTAAACACTAAGCAGTATAGAAATGTGACCTTGGGAGTGGACCTCACCAATACCTTGGCCCCCCTCATAATTGCCATTTTAAAAGGCTGCAAAACCATTAACAGCAGCAGCAGCAGCCTACTCCTCACCACTTTTAAGGAACCCCTTGCAGATTCTGAACCTCTCTCCCTTGATATTCTTAATGGCACAGAGAAGTATGGAAATGCCCATCTACCCTTCCCCCATCTCTGCAATATTTATAGTAAATGGTGGGTGTTGCTATTTAAATCATGTGTAAAAGGAGTAGAATGTTCAGGTCCTTTTAGACTGGTCCCTGGTCTCCAGGCAACCCTTTTTCTGTCTTTCTTTTTCCTTCCACCACTTACAATCAACCAAGGGGGAGGGAAAGCATTCCAGCAGGGCAACGTTGGAAGCATGTCCCAATTTTAGAGTTCACAGATAACAAATGAACAATAGAGAGAACAAACAGAGAGGTGTATTTTTTCCCCTCTAGTCCTAAGAAAACCTCTGAAATTTTATACTCTCCCTTTGGAATCCGAGTGCATCAGGTTAAAAGCATTTCAGGTTTTAGGGGCTCCATTGCCAGAAGCTGACTTGGGCGTGTGGATACAGTTGGTTTTGCCCAAGTATAGGCATGAACAAGATGGCACCCTCCCCGGCAATCAGACCCTGGGTGACCCAGGTTGCCATGGCCTGCATAAGGACTGGTCCCCACCCCGCAAGACCACCTTGGGGCACCCAAGGGCAAAATCACTGGGGTTTTGTTTTTATCTCATTCCTCTGGTGTGCACACACAGGCCTCAAGCGTTTCCTGCATGTTCTACTCCACTGAGGAACACACCACCATTTCCTTAGGTGCTGGCTGTTCTTACATGCTCACACACACCTCCTGATAAAACTTTTATTTTGCTCCTTCCACAGGCACCGATTCCTCTTGCTCATGCACACAAACCTCTTGCATCTCCCCCTGCACCACAGACACACACACACAGAGTGAAGAGATCTATTAGCAGCAGCTCTTCACCTCAACCCTGCAGTTTGCCCTCCGCTGAGGCACTTTTCTCCTGCACCTGCCCTTCCACAGCAGGCTCCCAGGGAGTAGAGAAATCAGGAGCAGCTCCTCAGCTCCAGCCTCTTCTCTGAAGCGTTGTCATCTCCCTTGACCTCTGCTACTGACTGCATATCTTAGCAGTCCCAGCCCCATAGCTGCCCATCCACATTCCGGATCTAGCTGCTCACCCCTTCCATCTGGGTGCCTTGCAGCTAGGCTCTGGGGTCACTTTCAATCCCCTGTAGAATCTCATCCAGCAGGGCCCTCAACCTTGCATGAAGTCATGCAAGCTTCACGGAAGCTTCTCAGCCACTCTGGCAGCAGCTTCCCTATTTTATCCAACTGCTGCTGCTGCTGCTGGCTTTGTTGTTGCTTCATTCTCTCATGCCACTCAATGAGTATTGCTATTCTTCCCTCCATTTTGACTGAGGCACACCTCGCCCACAGGCCCTCCTCCAAGAAAGATGAATCTCGCTTCTGACACCAGTGTTGTGCTCCACCCCACTCTCTGAATGTATGTGAGATTCCAGGGGTTCCAGGTGCTTACCCAGGGCCTGTGTTCGCTATTAGGATGAGGTACAGCAGAGACTGTGGTGTCTTTATGATATATAGTTTATTTACACATATATACAACCTGAGCTGCCGATGGAGGGATTCACAGCATCAACAAACCAAAAGGGTCTTGTTTCTCCCATAGCTACAGCCTTGGGTACAAACAGAAAGCAAACAACTCTCTGACTCTCTCTCCAGGTTGCTGCTTTACTTCTAGGTCACGTCACTCCCACTTTCAAGTCTAAACTCAGGCTTTGTCCTTCTAACTATCTCTGAGTTGAGGGAGAGGCCCCACCAAATTGCCATCTCACACAGAACTCCCTTTTCTTGGTTCTCTTAATGGCCCATCACCCAGGCAATCAATCTCAACACAGGAAACTAGTCTGGCGTATATGTTAACACTTGCTGGATCCAGGGATTAGAAGGATCTCGCATATAGCCTACTTCCTCCCTCACAGACACATAGCATTATAGATCTCGAGCACAGCCAATGGGACTGAAAATTCAGGTTGACATGAATCAAACCGTAAAAGAAGCCAACAATCAACACAATTTCTTTCTCAATCGTTATACTCCAGCTATAATATCTAGATAAATGAAATTGCGTAGAGCAGCACAATCTGGTAGACGTTCTTCTTGAAGAGCTAAAAAGAAGGAATTGAAAGAAAGTAACAAGAGGAAAATATCTGGCCATCATTTGACTTATCCAAACCTTTACGACTTTTGGCCTAAATAATATAAAGATGAATCACATCTTCACTTGGAGCTGAGAGTCACCGTTAGCAAATCAAAGCCAAATTCTAGAGAATTGCCATTACGGATTCAACAGGACTGAACTTGATTTGGAATCTGGGGTTTGCCCAGACAATACCAACGTGCTTGGAATCTGATTTGTTTTGTGAAACTTTTTTCTAGTGGGGGGGGGGGCAGTTAGGAATGGTACACATTTGAATATTGCTTGCAGATTCACTTTAATGGGTGCTTCCATCTCTCTGGTGTGTGTACTCAGTGTGCCACATCGAGATTTCATTTACACCAGAGTACATATAGGGTATCCTGCAGTGCAGTAAACAGTCTTTCTCACAGGCACTAACCGTTTGTTTTGCAGACCGAACCCCTTTGATGCATGAATGAAACTGCATGTGCAGGTGACTCTTAGGTTGCATACACACTGACCAATTGCAGCACAACAAATATAGTTCTTTCTCAATCAAGAAATATTCGTGTTCATTCTCAACATGCTGCTTTCAATCTAGATTGATTCCAGATCCTGCCATCTACAAGGGTGGGGGCAGTTACTTGATATGCGCTTGAAAATCCTCCCCGTTATCAGGTTTTTCCACTCCTTTTTTCCTGCACATGCCCCAGAGGAATGAAGAAGGAAGTGGTGATTGCCATCTTGATGTAAATTTATCCACAATGTCATTGGGTGGGTATGGATATATCCTCCACTGTTGGGACTGCCTACATCTGTTTTCACCTGTTTTCAAATGGGCAGACTGCAAGGTAATGCAGAATCAATCTGCAATGAGTGGGGGGTTTTTTGGAATGCAAATTTTTTCCCAAGAACATTTGGGAGGGTTACAAAATATTCAATAGATCAGGTGTGCAGACTACGTAGAAAAAAACACTACTCAGTCTCCATTGATTCTAGAATAAAAATATCACATGTACACAGCCTGAGTGTTATATTGAAGCTGAGCACAGAGATATCCCCCTCCCACCCCAGATTGTTTCTCTCTTATCGTTTGCTGTTCTTCTGGGGGGGGGGGAGAGATGAGGACCCTCTGGTGGCCAAAAGAATAGCTGCAAATCCCATTGAACATTAACCACAACTATGTAAACGCATGCTGAGTTCATGTCCCTCTTTGATAATATGTGTGACAAGTTTTCTCTCTCTACATCACATCAATCACTTTAACTCCTACGCTTGAGTTTTTTTTATCATCCAGATGTACTCAATAAAAATACCTGAGCATTATTCTTTTCCTGCTAAGAGCGTTCTCTCTCTTTCACTCTCTCTCTCTCAAAATCACCTGTAAATAGGCCAAAAACCGGCAAGCTATCAGCAATTTGCCTGGGAAAACAAAATGACTATTTTGTGTCTATTCAGACTCTTGCAATCCCTTAACCACAGTTCTGGTGTGGCCATTCTGTTTTTTTTGGATATCTTCAATCTTGACAATTCCTCCTAAAATGATTAGTCATCTTCAGTCCATTTCTTTGGAAATAATAACAAAAACGTGAGCCCTCTAGTGGTCAGACAGAAGTCTTTCAGGTCCTGTGGACATTAACCAAAAGCTATGGTCAAGTAGGCTGATTGCCGAAGAATTGATGCTTTTGAATTATGATGTTGGAGGAGACTCTTGAGAGTCCCATGGACTGCAAGAAGATCAAACCTATCCATTCTTAAGGAAATCAGCCCTGAGTGCTCACTGGAAGGACAGATCCTGAAGCTGAGGCTCCAAGACTTTGGCCACCTCATGAGAAGAGAAGACTCCCTGGAAAAGACCCTGATGTTGGGAAAGATGTAGGGCACAAGGAGAAGGGGACGACAGAGGACGAGATGGTTGGACGGTGTTCTTGAAGCTACCAACATGAGTCTGACCAAACTGCTGGAGGCAGTGGAAGACAGGAGTGCCTGGCGTGCTCTGGTCCATGGGGTCACGAAGAGTCGGACACGACTAAACAACAACAACAACATTGGTCAAGTAGATGTGCATGTTAAGAGCTGGACTTTATTTATACTGATGTAACAGTAGGCATAACCATAACATACGGCTTTATAGCAAGTCATATTAATGGCCTGTCCAGAACCAGAAATACCCCTCCATAGTTTTAGGCAGAGAATTTACCCAGCACTGCTATCTGAGATGCTGGACTGGCCCAGGACATTTTGATGCCTGAGACAACATGGCACTCACACCCACACCCATTCCACACAGAGAACCTGACCAAACTGGTAACTGGATCTCATTTCAGCACTGGAGATGAGGCAAACTTCTCCACTGCACCTGAGGGTAGGAAGCTAGCTTAGGACGTCAAGGCCAAGCCATGTGGCATACATTGCTCTGTTCTCTAACACTTCATTGCCACTCCCTAGCATCTGCCACCTGAAGCATCCACTTCACTCTGCCTAATGACAGGGCAGGTCCTACAGAAATGCATTGCCCCAAGATAGTCTGCAAGCAAAACCATCGTTCCTCCAGCACACCAAGCAAATCATGCATTCTACCCAGTGATGCCTGCTGTCTTGGGCACCCTTCTGAGCACTCTGAAGTCTCACTGATACAGACCAGGATTGTGACTCCACTCAGGCAAGGAGGTGGATCAAAACCTTGACATATGCTTGGAGGAACATCAAAGGATGTAAGCCCCAGTTTTCTTCCACCACAAAACCTCCATGGAGAAAAAGGTTGGAAGTGTGAGCTTAGGTACCGAGAGCAGACAAAATGAGGCCCTGTTGGCTCACTGCATAGGAATTCCCCCCCTCCCTTCCCTGCCTCGTGCTCAGTGCCTGATTTCTTGTGTGAGAAGATTTGGTGCAAAATGAGGTCTAATAAGCAGCCTCAAGCATTTGTAGATGCAGTATAGAAATTAGTTAAATAAATAAACCTTTTGGATAAACTAGTATTTTACCCTTACTCAGCAGATCTAGTCTCAGCCATGCAGAATCCCAGGGAGCCTGCCATATAAGTGGAACTCCGGGTTTTTTTTACCTTAGATTCTGTTCTAAGCTGTGCATATGCCATACATATGAAGCACGACTCCCCTCCGCATAGAATCATGGGAGCTGTAGTTTACCCCTCACAGAGCCACAATCCGCAGCAACCCTTAACAAAATACAGCTCCCAGGATTCTTTGAGGGGAAGTTATAATAATAATAATAATAATAATAATAATAATAATAAATTTTATTTATACCCCGCCCTCCCCAGCCAAGACCGGGCTCAGGGCGGCTAACAACAAGTATAAAAAAAATTGATTAAAATACAACTTAAAAACAGGATTAAAAACAACATTGAAGTGCAGCCTCATTCAGTAGAACTCAAATCAAAACTAATTGGGGAAGAAACTGTCAACTCTTCTTATGCGCTTTAAATGTGTGCAGCCTTAGACAAGACACCTCCTCATGCAAAAGCTTCCTGCATGATCGTCAGAGAACAAAAATGGACCATATCACTTCCCCACTCCAGATCAACCTTCTTCATAATGTCACAATTATGTCAACATACAACCACATCCGCTTGGCTGTGTGCTTGCTGGAAGGGGGGTGGGATCCAGTTTGGCGCGGTGGTGCAGGGGAATGGCACCTAAATGCAACCAATCAGGGCAACAAGTAAGTGTGCACTCAGTTATGGGGGAGGGGGGAGTCAGCTTTTGCTTTTATGTCCTACTAGGCTTCCCGTAGGCATCTGGTTGGCATCTGGTGAGAACATGATGCTGGGCTATTTGGGTTTCTGGTCTGATCCACTATGGAAACTGTCATGTTCTTAAGCTTTGTGGAGATCAGAGGGGTCGGGGTCAGGCCCCTGAAAAATGTCAGGCCACTGAAAGCCCCTTTCAAGCTAAAATAAAATAAAATTCCCCTAGTATTTGGGCCAACTGTTTACATTCATGTCTGCATGCATGTAGGCATAATGTGGCACCATTTGGGTGGGCAGAACCAGCCCTTGCTCACCACCCTCTATAGTTTTTACCCCACATGTAATTCTCCTCCTGTGCTTCTATAACTCTGGTTGATGTGAAATACAAAAGGAAACCCCAGGAAATGCCATCAAAATACACTTTTTGAAGCTTGCTATGAACCTTGTTCCTTCCTTACTGAAGTCTGCCCTCTCCCAAATCTGGTTTTTCCCCCCAATTTTTTTTATTGATTTTACAATTTTAAGCACATACCATAACAGTTAAATTTTCATACTCCCCCCCCCCTCACTGTGGGAAGCAACATTCATCCCCTTCTCTCACAAGGGTAGTCACAATCATCGTACATTACTAACATTATTTTTTATCATTGCTTAGGCCTGACCCAATTCTGTGGGCCAGGTATTCCTTCTTTCCTCAATTTCATATTTCGATTGACTTCCTCAAGTCCCCCTCTGTTGAATTCATTATCATTCCTCTCCCTCTCCCAAATATGACACACACACACATACATACAAACAAACAATTCTCCCACAACTACATACACAGGCCAGAGAGAGACCATTTTAGAAAACAGAGTCAAAAAGTAATTTTATATATGAAAACTCAGAAAAACACACATTTGCATGTACACCAAATACAGGCATGTATTTAATGTTTTGTTTTGTGCCCTTCTGAGCATTCTGTCCTCAAGCCATCGATCAAGGGAGAAATCTGGAAGGCAAGTTTTATTTTCTTGGTAAAATATACCTGAGTGGCGTAATGCCACAGCTTTATCATCCTTCTTCTTTAATGCTTCTTCTTTTAATCTGTATGCCATAATAATGTCATTAGAGGGTGACTTCATCTTTTCAGCTGGCTATTTTTGCCTTGCCTAATGCTTGTTTGATCTTTCATTCAGGTCTCTATTACCATACATATCTATTAGAAGTCAAAAGGGTTTTTTTAATGTTTAGTCTGACAGCAAAACACCGACCAGAATGCCAGCTTTATTAAACTCCTCAGTCATGAGAAGGGATTGGAGGTAAGTTAACTTAATCAGCACATTTTTTCCTCAAGCCAGAGAGGATAAATGCCTACAGTTCAAGGAAGCTTTATTTGTTTCAGTTTGATGCTTTTCCCCTTTCAAGAAAAGAAAAAGCAGTGCAATATTAAGTTATACTTGGAGCAGAACAATTTGCAATTAATGGCACTGCAACAACCCCAGTTTGCTCTTAGCCAACCCTCACCTGCCTGTTTTATTGCAAACAGTCCTGTCAACTTCTTACTCCTTACTCCCAGTTTTCCCCTCATAGAATTCAGCAGGGAAGAGGATGGCGACAAACCTAGACTTAGTTGGCTCTGCCTGTCATTGACTCTGGCTCCACCTACTGTTGGCCTCCCTGTTTTCCACCCTACCAGTCCAAATGGATGCCAGACACTCTTGCCCCATGCCATGAATCCACATCTGTGAGTCCACGCTGGGCCTGCGTCAGAGTCATTATAGGCTTGAATGCCCATTATGTCCCACAAGAATATGCAGTTCCAAGAGTTAATATCTAGGTACCTGCAGCTCTGTTCCTAGTTAATGGCTAAGGGTAATTCACTAAAGGGTAAGTTTAGCATAATTACTCAGGGTAAAACCAAATTATCCCAGAAAACACTGGCCAAAAGAATAATAAATGCAATCCAGATAAGCACACGCAAGTTAAATTCGTTTTCAAAATGGTCGGCTAACTACCTGGCCATTTGCTGTTTGCCCAGGCTCAACCTGAAAGTCCCTCTGCAGGAACCATCATTCAGATCCCAAACTCCATTACTAAAAAAAGTGTTCTTCCCACTGGTTATATCATTATAAGTGTTTACTCTGCCAGAAGCTGGAAGAAAATTGCTCTCTGAGAAAGAGCCAAATTCCATTACTAGATTTGCAAGAGTTTTGACAGTAAAATTAATTAGTTAATGTTTGTAAAGTGCTTTGAAGATGAACGGCACCTCGTGAGGTTTAAGTACGATTATCATATGTTAGTGAGTCATTTTGAAATGTTAAAGACTGAGAGGTACTTGCTAGGTTACTTTGCCTTATGGCTTTACTTATAAACTTCTGCCACAATTTATTAAGCATTACCAAAAAGAGAATGCCATGCTTTATTTTGAAACAGTAGCATGGGGGACAGGCTTCCAGCCTAGATCTTGAAGCTGATCCAGCTAAGCAATATTTTGAGGAAATTGCCCAAAGCCAGAACTAATTGTTTTGGTGGTGGGGCTCTCCTTCTGTTTGAAAAGCAAAGTTTCTAGTCTCATAGTTGTAGACAATAATTTGGAAATATGTCGGTTCTCAGTCTTCTCCCCTGACTAAAGTATTCTCTGTTCATCGTCTGCGACCTCCCCCATCCCTCATATGAATGCCAACATGCCTAGAAAGAAATCTGGGAAGTGCAGTTTGTTAAGAATACTGGGAGTTGTTAGGAGATGTCCCCTCCCTTCCCTGAGCAAGCTACAATTGACAAGAGTTCTGTGGAAAGAGAGGGATTCACTGTTAAACCACTCTGCAAATTTTAGCTCTGTTGGGGTGTCCTAGCAAACTACACTCCCCAGGATCCTTTGGGGGAAGCCCTGTTTAAAGCAGGGGTTGGCAAACTTTTTCAGCAGGGGGCCGGTCCACTGTCCCTCAGACCTTGTGGGGGGCCGGACTATATTTTGGAAAAGAAAAAAAAGAATGAATTCCTATGCCCCACAAATAACCCAGAGATGCATTTTAAATAAAAGCACACATTCTACTCATGTAAAAACACCAGGCAGGCCCCACAAATAACCCAGAGATGCATTTTAAATAAAAGCACACATTCTACTCATGTAAAAACACGCTGATTCAGTCTGCGGGCTGAATTTGGAAGGCGATTGGGCCGGATCGGCCCCCGGGCCTTAGTTTGCCTACCCATGGTTTAAAGTGTTATAGTATAGCTTTAAAAGCCTATTATGGTCCTACCTCTTTGAATCCACTCTTGACCCCTAAGAATGACAAACTGTTTTAAGTGGGACACCCTGAAGAGGCAAACTGAGGACAGATACTCAAAATCAGAGACTGTTCCTATTAAATAGGAAGCATTTGGTTGCTAAGGCACAACTGCTTACTAATGACTCAGGAGCTATTCTGAACTACCTTCGTGACCACCATATGGCTTGAGCACCTTTTTTAAAAAAATATTCACAGTGTGGTGACACATAGCTGTCCATCAGTCTCAGCAGTGCCCATTACAAAAATCACTGCATGAGTGGAACTCAAACTGATACATGTCAGTAATGCTTTCAAACCAGGCTCCTTCACTCCATCTTTTCTGACACAGTAGGAATAACCTTTCCTCTCTTTGGGTCTTAGTGAGTATTATGTTTCATACTTGCTAATTGACCTCCCTTTCACAGGCCGGATGTAAAAATTATCCAAGAGAGTGTTGATGCTGCTGTCCACACTTAATCGCTCAGCAAGTGCAGGGCTCATTTAAGCTGCATGGCTGGGTTGGGGAATGCGGCTTGAAAAACAAGATATGTGTCCCTGCCAATTGTCATCATTTTCTACAGAGATGGGAGGAAATAGGCCAATATTAATGGAAGAAAGAAGGCCCTTAAGATACACAGGGACTAGGCCAATCCGGGTTTTAATGATAACATCCAGAATTCGGAACAGAGCCTGGAAGCCAGTGGAAGAGATGTCTTCATTTCAGGACATCTGTGTGTTTGCAAAAAGGTCCTCAACACTAGGACAGGGGGAGCCCTTAAGCTGTTGCAGGCCTCCAGCTCCCATCAACCCCAGCCATCATGGCCAATGGTCAGGGATAATAATATTAATAATAATAATAATAATAATAATAATAATACCGCCCATCTGGCCGGGTCTCCCCAGCCACTCTGGGCGGCCTCCAACAGATATAAAAATACATTAAAATATCACAGGTTAAAAACTTCCCCAAACAGGGCTGCCTTGAGGTATTTTCTGAATGTCAGATAGTTGTTCATCTCCTTAACCTCTGCTGGGAGGGCGTTCCACAGGGCGGGCGCCACTACCGAGAAGGCCCTCTGCCTGGTTCCCTGTAGCTTTGCTTCTCGCAGTGAGGGAACCGCCAGAAGGCCCTCGGCGCTGGATCTCAGTGTCCGGGCTGAACGGTGGGGGTGGAGACGCTTCAGGTATACAGGACCGAGGCCGTTTAGGGCTTTAAAGGTCAGCACCAACACTTTGAATTGTGCTCGGAAACGTACTGGGAGCCAATGTAGTTCTCTCAGGACCGGTGTTATGTGGTCCCAGCGGACACTTCCAGTCACCAGTCTAGCTGGTGATGGGAGCTGCAGTTGTTATTAAAACCTAGAACAGCCTGCGCCCTGAGTATCTCAAAGGCCGCCTTCACCCATGAATACCTTCCCACGTCTCCTCTTTCGTAACACCTGATGAAGCTGAATGTAGGAAGATTCAGGGCGGACAAAAAGAAAGTACTTTTTCACACGCCACATAGTCAAACTATGGAGTTCACTTCTACAAGAGGCATAAGTTGCTATTTTTGTGCTGTTGTCGGTGACTAACTTGAAGATCCCTTGTTGGAAGGGCAGGCCACAGATTTAACCTTAATAACTAAATTAATAACTAACATGCACCCCAAGGCCTTTTGGGGGCATCCCTTGGCAACATTTGATCTCTCCCCCCATCAGCCCTCACACTGCCTTCCCAAAGCCAGCTAAGGGAGGCACTAGGCTTTGGGAAGGAGGTGCCAGGCTTTGGCAGGATCCTAGAGCCCTCCCACCTCCTTCTCAATGCTGGGAAAGTGCTAACTAGGCTTTGGGAAGGCGGAGGGAGGACTCTGACAGGGTCCTAGTGAGCTCTGGGTCCTATGAACTCAGCAGTGTTTAGCTTATTTCTTAGTTGCTATTCTGTTAGTAATGCTTGATAGATTATAAACGCCTTATTGATTTGTCAATTATATGACTTATGCTGTGATTGTGATGTTTAGCTTATTTTTAAGTTGCTGGTTTGTAAATTGTTTCATTGGTTGTAGTTGTTTTACTGATTTGTTAATTATATTATATGATTTATGCTGTACTTTCGATGTTCTATAACACTATTTTTAAGCCACTTTAGGATTCATTTGAACGGAAAGTGGTATAGAAATACAAACAGTCAATCAATTAGCGATGGCCACCAACTCGGATGACTTTAAAAGAGGATCCGACAAATTAAAAATTATTATTATTCTGACTGTGAGAAGTGAAGTTACAGGGAACCAGGCAGAGGGCCTTCTCGGTAGTGGCACCCACCCTGTGCAATGTCCTCCCACCAGATGTCAAGGAGAAAAATAACTATACAAATTTTAGAAGATATCTGAAGGCAGCCCTGTATCGGAAAGTTTTTAATGTTTGATGTTTTATTATGCTTTTATATTTGTTAGAAGCCGCCCAGAGTGTCTGGGTCAACCCAGTCAGATGGGCCAACTACTACTACTACTACTACTACTACTAATAATAATAATAATGCTACCAGTAGCTACTAACCCTCATGGCTATGTTTGAGCTCCATTGTCGGAGGTGGTATGCTTCTGAATACCAGTTGCTGGACTCCATAGGAAGTGTGCTGTTGTGCCTGGGCCCTGCTTGTGGGCTTTCTATCAGAACAATTTGTTGGCCCCTTAAGTACAGGATGCAGGACTAGGTGGGCTACTGGCCTGATCTAGCAGGCTCTTATTTTCTTAAAATGCCTGGGCTGGCCAATCATATTTTCACAGTAAATTGCTTAGCTCGGTGGTGTCCCTCCTCCTCTTTCATTTCACAAAGAAGTGCTGGTGATAACTTCTTGTCACCGAGCCAGGGTGTCACTCGATATGCAGAAAGGCAAAGCAGTTTAAAAGCTGCTCCACTAAGAACTTCCTCTGTCAATTATGACAGTAGAGTTATGATTGCCTCCTTTTTATCTCCTGGCTTTGATGACAAGCTTATCAGAGGCTGTGAAAGAAAGCGGGGAGCTAATTCAACCCGCCGAGCTGTACAGGTGAGTTTTCAAATCATGTACAGCTGTTCCAAAGGCAAGCCTTCGCTCTGAATGACAGGTGCTTTCATCAAGAGCGCAGCTCAGTTTTGACAATGCCAAGAATTTTTGAGGAAGGCGTTAGGAATGTGTGCACTGAGCTATCAAACTGTAGTGGCTCATGATAAACTATCTTGTTTTGATTTGCTAGAAGTTGATAGGATCATTAAAAACCAAGCAGCTCTTAGCTCTACTCAAGATGCACAGGGATGGCGGCTTCTAATTCAAGAAAGGCAGGACAAGTGAGAGATGGAAACATCAAATTCTCTCCAAATACTGACTTTATCTTCTATTTCATTTTTCCTACATCATTCTGAATTATGGATGCTGCTGAACAAAGGCATGTTTTTAATTTAAAAGGGGGGCATTCAGATATTGAATCTGTCAAGTTTAATATTAGCTACAACAAAACGTGCCCCTCGTGTATTGATTTCTACAGCCAATTTTTCTAGAAAAAGAAGTGCTGGGACTCACCATGAACGCCTCCCTCGTTCTCTTAGAATGACAAAGGTGCCCACCTGAGAGGTGCTGGAACCCACATGAGAGCTGCCAGAACTCAGTTTGGGTGAGTTCCAGCTGGGGGGAAAAAGCACAGGCTGTAACTCTCCAATGGTTTGACTTCATCCCCAAAGGCACACTCTTTCATTGTCTTCCAAGAGAGATGCCAACAGTCCAGTCCATCAATTTTAATATTTAACTCAATTGGAAACAGGAAGCTGACTTACATGGAGTCAAAGCACTGGCCCATTCAGAAGGCTCTTCTTAGATCCTTATAGTCTATGTAGTACCTCCAGATGTTTTGGACAACAACCCTTATCATCCCTGACCATTGACCATGCTAACTAGGGCAGGACTGAATCAGATCTTCATCTAATCAGGGGTCTTTTTCCCAGTCAGAACTTGTCAGAACTCAGTTCCAGCACCTCTCAGGTGAGCACCATTGCCATGATAAGAAAATCAGCAGCACTTTGTGAAATAAAAGAGACTGAGCTAGGGGAGGAGCTAAACAAGTTAATGTGAAAATATGATTGACTATTATAAGAGAACAAGGGAGGCGTTCGTGGTGAGTTCCGGCACCTCTTTTTCTAGAAAAATAGCACTGAGTCTAATGATTTCCCAACTAAGGGATTTTGCTATGACTATTTAATGATTGGAGCAACAGGGATTTAATTTATTACAGTTCAATAATGTTAATGTTTTAGACCTGATTTTTCAAAACAAAAATAAAAAAGGATGATATTGTTGATGGATGCTCCAATCAGAGGTGAAGTCTTGGATGCTTTCATTTGATCATGTTAAGATCCTAGCCAGTGCCTGCAAGGTCATGTGATGACTTGCATATTACAAAGATTGATAAGTATTCAAACAGCATTGTGTTCTCGTCTCACCTTATGTTACCTTTCCAGCAATACTTGGCAGCGGAGACAATCCATACATTCAGCTACAAGCCATCGAGTAATGAGATCTTGAGTGATCTACATAACCACATGTGTGAATCACCCCTTAGGTAGCATCCTCCCATTACGGAGAACTGCATGCTTCTAACTGGAATATTTTTAACCAATTGAATTAAGTAGCTCCATGGTGTCATGATGAATAGAATGCCAGAACCCCAGCAGTGAGAACTTGAAGCATAATAATAAATGTATATCATATCAAGGAAGAAACATCCAAGAGCAAAAAGCGTGCAATTCCAGCAGTGCTATGGAGAGTGATTTAAAAAAAAGAAAAAAGAAAAAAAGCACACCCTTAAATGAGCACTGAAAACGTCTGTCATATCAGATCCATCAAATCTGTCAGTCTGGTACATGCACTTAATTAAAATGATGTAACCATCTGTTCAAGAGGGGACATAGGGAAACTTTAATTGATCGATTAGAATTGTTGCCATCCCCACCCCCCAAGCCACAGAGTGATTGGGACTCAGTAAATACTATCTTTCCTGGAACAGAACAAAGCAGGGTTTGTTTATAATCTTTGACTTGCAGTCCTTCCTTCAAACTTCTGTAAGCTTGTGGTTTGACGTTGGACCTCGTACTGTTGGACGTGCCCAAGAGTTCCCTATCACTTTCTGATAGCCAACGTAGGCTGCTGTGTCCCCTGGTGTGCTCACTTTGGAGAAGTCTAGGTGTTTTGCCACTCGGCCTCTTGAGGATTTTGTTTACAAAAGGGAAGCTGCTTGAGGTTACACCCAGAAGCTTACGGTTGGTGCTGCTCACAAAAGGCCAGCAGCTGTAAGAGCGTGACATTTGTTGATCACATGGCCTGGCTGTTTCTGCCGGATGATGCTTAATTATAGGGCTGCAGGGGAACTGAATGGACATGCCCTGTTAGAAGCAGGACCATTCACAGGCAACCTCCTCACAGATGAACCAGTCTATCCATGCCATCTAGATCACTTAGACCAGGGAACAGGACCATCCTGGGGCTCCTCTGCTGAGTGACCTGTGGAGGAGATGACTGCAGATATGGTGAAGAGCTGCTGAGAGCCATGTGAGTCAGTTTCAGGAAAAGAAGAATAAGAACACATAAAAATATGCTCTCCAAATCAGAACCACCAGCTGGTGATTCCTTCCCTGTCCTTGGGGTTAGGGTTAGGGTTGGGGTAAGGACCCTAGCTCAGTGGGAAAGGACATGGCCCCAGGTTCAACCATTGCTGTCTCCTGGCGGGGCTGGGAATGTCCCCTGTCTGAGACCCTGGACAGCCGCCATTCATTGTTGACAGTACTGAGCTAAATAGACCCAATGGCTATGGCCTACTTCCTCTGTTGGAGAATACCAGTTGCTGCGAGTCACAAGTGGGGATACTACTGTTGTGCTTGGGTTTCCCATAGGCATCTGCTTGGCCCGCTTGAGAACAGGATATTGGGCTAGGTGGCTCTGATTTGGTCTGATCCAGCAAGCTGTTCTTAAGTTCTTATGATGAAGTCAAAACAAAGAATCAATTTCTCCCAAAGGATGGAGAAAGGATAGCCTTTCTCATCCTGGGCCTAGGCTGGCCAAATACAAAGAAGGAATGGTGACTGGTGATTGACTGGTAGGTCACTAGTAGATGTGGCCCACTGGATCCAAAAGGTCCACCACCTCCAGCTTGTTTAGATTCTCACATTCACTCTTATAGCAGATCAAATGATCAGCAATATGTTAGAAGGGTTCCAGGGGACAACCTCCGACTGCAAGAGATATAAAAGAAGTTTCACCCAAAAAGAAAATGTAGGAATTAGTTATGACTATGGATGTAGGATAATTTTATTCAGCTAACCTAATTTGTACCCCACCCCACCCCTGATTAATACACAGATCAGAATGTAATTATCCATTGGATTTTTCAGTTCTCCAAATTTTACGCTACAGTTCTTGGCTCAAAAAACGGTGTAATAAATAAATAATAAATTAGGATAAAATATGTTTTTGTGATAAAATGTGTGTGTGTGTGTGTGTAATATTAAATATGCATTTTTACAGATTTTTTAAAAAATCAGATTGATATGAAAACAGGATGGACTATGAAAACAAAATGGAATTTGAAATTGACACAGATCATGTCCGTTCCAAATTAAGACAAAGGGTGAAAGGCACATGACATCTCTATGACAGTTGACACCTTCATGCATATCTAGCCCATGAAAGCTGATGCCATAATAACATTTTTTTTGTCTTTAAGGTGCCCCAAGGCTGTGTTGGTTTTGTGGTAGCAGGCTAACATGGCTATCCTTCTCAACAGGAGATTGAATGCTTTTCATATATATTCAAAGTAACAGCTATTTTGTAGCCTCTATTTACTCTCACCCTAGCAGCCCATTACATAGAACTAGTGACACTTCAGCAACACTCAAGAGAGTAACAGCTTAATTATTCAAATGTCTCTAGGGCTGTTGTTTTTTTCTGGGTAATTGAGGTTATTCGTTATTCATGATGGTGGGAGTTTTGTTGTATTTAATGGACAACATGGGATATGCCCCTCTTATGGTTCACCAGAGCTGATGGATTATCAAAGCTGAAGCAAAACATCTATTCCCACTCCCATACACACACACACACACATTAATAAACAAATGGCAACCCATACCTAAAGATCTCTGGAACAGTCTCTGTCTCTTAGTTTCCAAACAAAGGCCAGTAAGTCAAAGCTAAAGCAAAATGTTGAGTTAAATTCAGAGGTTTCTGTTCAGGACAAAAATTCAAAGAATTCCAAGGGAAGTTAAAAGTGTTTTGATAAGACATGTGAAATGTGTCAGGGGGGTGTCACACAACCTTCAGTTCAAATAGCACTAAAGCATTAAATGCCTTTCTGGGGGGGGCACCCCTCTTGCCCATCTATGGAATTAGGGAGTCCACAAAATTGTGTACTTTGTAAGGAACATAGACCCAGGGTGTCTTTTCCATCCACGAGCAAGATGAGTTCCAGAGAAGCAATCAGATATGTTGTTATCTCTGGGGATCATATTGTGGGGAGGAGCCATAGCTCAGTGGTCAAGCGCAATAGTGAGACCTGCAGCAAAAGGTTGGAGCATGGAATGCTCCAGAGTGTGGAATGTTCAGGATGCGAGTCATTATTCTCTCTTTCTTTCATATGGTTTCCTATTCCACCACCACCCTCCATAGTCAGCCAGCATTCCACAGCTACTAAGCATGCTCAGTCCTCCCTGGGCTATTTCAGGTGTATGTGCAGCAGTTGTCCTTAGAGTATTCCCCCCGCCCCATATATTTTAAAATCCACACAAAAGTTTGCTTATTAATATGCCTTTAAAAACAGGGATACCTAAACATGTTTCAGAAGTTCACAGATCAATGCAGAAACAGAACGGAACACTTATGGGTTAACACATGTAAAAGAAACATAGGCGGGAAACATAGGCAGAGTTACCCATTCCCAGTTATTCTGTTAGAAGACTGACAGCACAATCCTGCACAGGCGACTCTCAACTTATGCGGCGGTTACATTCCAGGGATAGCACATTAAGCCAAAACTGCATATAGTCAAAACGCACCAGGTTCAATGACAAGTGGGACTGCCAAATCTTTTTCCCCAGATGCCCCCCTGTTCTGCTCCCCCTTCATTTATTTGCCAATCACAGAAAGCTGAATGCACACAAGTTGCGAGTTACCTGTACCCACATGCAAGCCCCACTGGGTTCAAATGGATGTACTCCCAGGTAAGGGCATATAGCATTGCAGCTCACTGCATAGTAAAGAAAATCACCAGACCTGCCTGAAGGCTTCTGTGGAACTTAGATTTTCTATAGCTTAAATCAGGAGTAGGCTGTGGACACAATAGCACCCTTGAGGTCTTCCTCCAGTGTTCACCAAGTCCCTTAGTCCCTTCACTTACTACTTCCTTGGTCATGAGGTGGTGAGGGCTGTTACCGGTACTTTTTCCTTCCTTGAAAAGTACATAAAGTTGAAGGAGGAAGTTGGAAGTGTGACACCCTTCCCCACTTCCTGTTTCAGCTCTATGTGCTTTTAAGGCTTAGATTGGTTCTTCTGTATAAATGTTTACCCAGATCTCTTGGGAAAGTGTAGTGGGTGTGTATGCACACTTTCTTTCTCAGGGTGGAGTGGGAGCTGATCCAGTGTGGGGTAAAAAAGTGATACCCGTGACACGCACTCAAAAGTCCAAATATGCTGTAAAATACTGGCTACCCCTGGCATAAATGAACCAAGAAGTGGAGGGCTACATCACTGCTTCAACAGCTTTCTGTGGGTGCAGCAGTCAGCACCGCTTCTGCTGATTGATGATTTTGGCTCCACAACATTTTGGAAGCCGAGTGTGTTCTACTCAACCTTCAGTCCCATTGTTACTTGGTGTAACCATAAAATTGGAGCTCTTAAGTGCATTTCTTGTCACAAGCATCCTAAATCATAGGCAACCTAATTGTGCTAGTGTTTTTAAAAGTTTCCTCTCACAGCCCAGCCTCTCTTTCAAAGTCATAAGAGGATATTCAAGACAATCATATTTAATGCATTCAGTCATCCAAACTGCTTCCCCTCGGCTTCCCTCAGCATAGTTTCAATTCTCACAAACCGCTATGATTTCCATGCCTTGTTCAGTGCTGTTATACAGTTCATTAGGAAGCTTCAAATGCCTAAATGGGTAACCTGTGACCCTCCAGGTATTGTTGTTGTTCAGTCGTTCAGTCGTGTCCGACTCTTCGTGACCCCATGGACCAGAGCACGCCAGGCACGCCTATCCTTCACTGCCTCTCGCAGTTTGGCCAAACTCATGTTAGTAGCTTCGAGAACACTGTCCAACCATCTCACCTTCTGTCGTCCCCTTCTCCTTGTGCCCTCAATCCTTCCCAACATCAGGGTCTTTTCTAGGGAGTCTACACTTCTCATGAGGTGGCCAATCCAGGTATTGCTGGATTCCAATTCCTATGAGCTCTAGCCGGCATAGCCAAAGGTCAGGGATGGCAGGAGCTGGACTCCAACAACCTCTTCAGCAATAGAACATATGAAGAGTCTGCTGGATCAAGACAGTGCCCCATCTAGCACAGCATCCTATTTTCACAGCACACAACCAGATGCCTATGGGAAGCCCACAAACGACCTGGGTACAACAGCACTCTCTTCTCCTGCAGTTTCCAACAACTGGTATTCAGAAGCATGCTGCTTCCAAAAGTGGAGGTGGAACATAACCATTGATAGCCTTACCCTCCATGACTTTACCCTCTTTTAAGCAGTCTAAGTTTGTGGAAAACACTGCCTCTTGTGGGAACAAATTCCAAAGTTTAACTATGTTCTGTGTGAAGGCGTACTTTTTTTGTCTGTCCTTCCACTGAGAGTTCATTACATTTATAATCCACTCTTCCACCAAAGCATAGAGGGTGGCATACATGGCCTACATCCCCACCCTCCTTTCATAATTACAACATGTCTGTAAGATAGTTTAGCCTGAGAGATATGGTAGTGACTGGTCCAAGGCTACCCAGTGTGGATTTGCAGCAGGGTTTTCTTAGCCTAAGTTGAGTACTTTAAGCAATAAACCTGAGGCATGAGTTCTGGCAATGTTCAGACCATGGTGAATATAGGGAATCTCATTAGGCTTCTGGGTTTCATCAGAGCAACTTGTTGCTATCCCTAGGAGCTATCCATGGTCCTGCACTACACTGGTCTAATGTCCTCCTTGTTAGATCCTTTCTTTGCTGCCTATTGCTAGACTTGGCCAGTTTCCCCCAAACATTGCTCAGCAACCTGCACACTTTCAGCTTGGCTAGAACAACACACCAAGCACATTTTTATAATGGCTGCCTCTGTACACAGAACAGGACAAATAACATTTATTGCATCATGTAGTAAGCCATGCTTCTATGGACAATAAAATTATGTTTGCATCCATTGTCTGGTCAAGGTTAATTCACATGTTGTCCACTGTGGAGAAGTGCTCATAACATGAATACAGCCAATTTGAATGATGGTCTTCATCAACGTGGCATTAAAACTCCAGTAATCTAGTAGGCATGAACAACTTTGCCTGTAGAAGCAAAAGAAGAAATCTTCTGTTTTTTATTTAATTTCTGTCTCACCCTTCCACTGAGGAGCTATGTTTCTCTCTCATTTATAATCTTCATAACATCCCTGTGCAGGAACGTAGCCTGAGAAATCGCCACTGCTCCAAGCTTATCCATTGAGTCCCATGACTAAGCATGGATCTGAGTCTGGATCCCCACACAGGGCTGGAAACTGCAGTCCTGTGAAGTGCCATTAAGCACAACAAGACTTGCTTCCAGCTGCCTTAGTTGCTGATCTCTGCTCAAATTTCAAGCCTGCCATGATGAAAGCGAGACTTCCTTTGTGCTAGATAACTGGTGTGATGAGATGCCCTTGCACAGATGGGGGCAATTTGGTGCAAGCACCTCTCATGTGCTTCCTACACCACAGATGCCTTAGCTTTACCTCCGAGTCTTCTGCCAAAAGACGTCTTCTGTGTCTGGCTCCAAGGGCCTTGCAACTCTGCTAGTGCAGCACTTTAAAAAAGCAACACAAATGTGACTCAGAGTCATGTGTGTTGCTGTGCATCAGTCCCTCTGATCCAGCCAGTGTACTCTGTCAGATGACCTTTGCCACTGGCTTTCCTTGCATTTGCATTTACCGGCAGAGAAATGCAACGCGACGCTCCTCCCTCTTCTTGCTACTGTACTGGCAGCACGTAGTAGCTGACCTAGTTCTATCTGCTTCTAAGGACACTACTCTGACTCTTGCTTGTGGATGGGGAAAACACACACATACCCATTAAGTCCATAGTTCCAGCAGTGTTTTAAACTGCGGACACTTTGCTAACAAGGAGTTAGAGTAGCCAGATGGAAAATGGATGAGGGCTCCTGCCCCTTTAATTGTTGCAAGTCAGTCCTCTGCAATGAGCAACAGATTGCAAAGTTTTGAATCAAAGAGGGGAAGGGAAATTACCAGGCTCCCAGGGTGGGGTCAAACTATGACAGGAAGAGTCATAGACTCATAGGCAAAGACTGGAAGAAGACAGAACTCCAGGGGAGGGGGGCAAGGCAGCATCAGGCAGATTAGAAACATGGCTTGACAGAATCTCTTGAGTGGTGGGAGAAATCTGGAATCTGAGGAATCAATTGAGAAGAATTAAAAAGCAATAAAATAGTGTCTGGTTGGCAAACATGGTAAGTGCCTCCATATTGTTAACAAGGTTGACATGGGGTACAATTGCTGTGTCTTCTGCCTCTTTCTGGTAACTGATAGCCACCAACCTGGATGGCTTTAAAAGATTAAGCCAATTCATTGTGGATAAGGCTATCCATGGCTACTAGCCACAATGGCTATGTTCTCTCCCCACTGTTGGAGGCAGTATGCTTCTGAATGCCAGTTCCTATGAGTCACAAGTGGGGGGAGTGATGTTGCACTCAGGTCCTGCTTTCAGGCTTCCTATAGGCACCTGATTCACCACTGTGAGAACAGGATGCTAGACTACATGGGTATTTGATGGGCTTCTCTTATGTTCCTATGATGTGTGGTGCGCTGTGTTGACTCCATGTTTTTTTTTAGGGGGGGGGGAGCTTGGGCAAGGTGTCACCAGTGGACCCAACCCTCAATGGTGGCCCCTCCTCCTCTCCAAGGCATCAGGAGGGGTGATGGGGCTGGGAGGTTGGTGTAGTGCAAACACACCAGCAGGAGTGGAGGATTGGCTTTGCCATTGCACTTGCCTCATCCCTCCACCTCTTGGTAAATAGCAGTGATGGAGCTGACTAGAAGTTTGGTGAGTGGCACCAGCACACCACACCATTGGCTCCAGGGTGCAAAGGGCCAGACCCTAACCCTTTGCCCCTAACATTATGGGTTTCACACTCCAGCTATAGCATAGGTAGCCCTGGAACACAGGCATGCATTTGTGCATTGTATCCAGTCCTTTATTTAAGGATCATAACTTAGACCGAAAACATCAATTTACAATCCCACCAAAAAAATATAATTACATAACTCTGCAGCTGCAAGTACAACAAATGATAAACCACCCAGCTGTCCAATGGCTTAAATCACTCTATTAAATATATATATATATTGCCAAGCACAGCCCAATTTTTATTTTTATTTTAAGATTTTAAAGTAAAAGCAAGTGGAAGATAGGCCATGGTCTATTGGTGGACTGTTCAGTGCCTTGCTGTTCTGCTGGGAGTCTTAGGAAGAATGCCAGACCAGAAGTCCTGATATGCCAGACTAGAAGTCCTGATCTGACTTCTTATGCTCTGAAGCAAGAGGATATAATGGGTGTGTTAAAAAGTCAAAGAGACAATAAATGAATTGTAGCTGGGAAACAACAGGAAGACAAGATGGAAAGACACATACAGTTTCCCATTTCATAGGCTTCCCTTTGCCTCCAGAGTCATGCTTCGTGGTTTGCTGTGTGCATGACTACATGCATATCGTGATTCAATTTTTCACAAGTATAGAGGAAAAAGTGGCAGAATGCAGTGCTGGGAACAAATTTCACCTTCTTGGAAATTTCAGTTTTCAGTTTTCTTCCCCCCGCCCCCCCAAGTGCCTACCTGTAATACACACGACCCCTCCATTTTTGCCACCATTGCCCTGTGAAGTAGGGTGGGCAGTAACAAAGGACACAGATTTGCATAAAATTTGCATATGCCAATATACATTTATACATACACACTTAGATTTTTTTTTTACTGTACTTTGAATAGAAATGCAATACATCCCACTACAGTGAAGAACAAGACTATGAGCAGGTGGCCTGTGTGCTTGAATTCTAGTCTGCTGTCCTGGTTCTAATTGTGATTGGATAACTTCAAGGTCCCTCCTCCTCTCCCTTCCTATGGTTCTTTAACTTTAAACCAGACTTGGACTAGAAAGCCCTTCCAACAGAGGAGACCTTCAAATAGAGGACTGATAGACCTTCAAAGAGAGGGCCCATGCTAAGGCTACTGTGAAGCTGTAGGTTGCCTAGTGAGGGTCACAGCCAAGCACAGATTTAAACCAAATCTCTGTTATCCTAGTTCAGCCCTCTATTCACTGGATCACACCAGCTCTACTACCAGCTGGTATGTATATGGACTATTTCTGCTGCCATCTCGGAAGCTGGAGATGTGTTTGTATACAGTTCTCAGTGGTTTTCAGAGGGTTGTGTGATGGATAACTCCATACCAATATGCATAATGAGCAAAATCAGAAGAAATTTGGAAAATGAATTTTCTCAATATACACATTCAACTTTTGTTGACAAAAGAGTCTGGATCACCAGCATGTGGAACTGGGATTGTTTTCCTTATGCACGGAATACCAACTGCCCTGATTATATACGATGGTGAACCAAATGAGCATCCTTGAGAATTATTTCTTCTCTGGCTGAAAGCTCAGCCGCTGACTAGTTTCATGTTTTACAGATCATGTGCTACCTGTTCTAAAAATAATTGCACTATAGATCCAAACCTGATGAGCAGCCTTCAAAAGGATTCACTTTCCGAAGGCAGTGGAAAGAGGGAGAGAGAATGCAGGGTGGGAGATGCAACTTCCATACAGAAATGAAACAGACAATGCATTCTTATTATTTTGAAGAAGAAGAAGAAAAAGGCCATCCAGGCTCTACCTCTAAGCTATTCATCAGCCTTGTCTGTAGCTTTAGGAAATGGATTACACATATGGTTAATGGGCCTTTGTAAATATGAAGTAAGATTAGCATGCAGAGGTTCTCTCTGGGGCAGTCTTCCCATTTCAGATGGCTTGTGCATTTATATTTTTCTTTTAGACGTTTAAATCCTATGCAAATAGCTACAGCCAATTATATGAATCAGAGAGAAAAATACATTTTCAGTTACAATGACCCCGGCGACTCCTTACAGACTCTCCTTTTTATTTGCAAAGAATGCATTATTTGTACATGTGTGGTTTATTTCATCTCAGGGCGAGGGGGACCCCTTGCTGCTCAGCTGAAGTCAAAGTGGGCATGTCAAGACACGCTGTAGCAGAAAGCTACTTTTTGATGTGCTTTAGGATGATATCTATAATGGTAGTTTCCTTTCGCTTGATGCCACACAAAAAAAAAAGACAGTTTTGCTTAAAAGTGATTTCTTCTGGAAACTGCAAAACAAAGCTTGCCAAGCATTAAAATACAATTTTTAAAGGATACAACTGGGTAATAAGTTTATGGAGACTAAATCAGAGGTGGGGAATCTCAGGCCCGGGGGGGGGGCAAATGCAGCCATCCAGGCCACCCTACCGGCCCTCAGGGTGCTCTCACGAGATCTTGCAGAGCTGCCGAATTCCTGTGAGATTTTGCAGGAGCATCCCAGACCTTAGAGCCAGTGTGTGGAGGGGGTCTTGCTTTTCAAGCAAGGCAGAGAGCTTAAAAGCTCTTTTTTGCACCAGGTTTTCCCTTTAAGCTCTCTGCCTTGCTTGGGAAGCAAGGCCCTCTCCACATGCTGGCTCTAGAAGCCCCAGGATGCTCTCGTCAGTATGGTTGAAAGCATCCAAGTTAAATGGGTATAAGATGTGATCATACTGTACAAAAAAAAATTGCAAATCAATTTTCCCTAATTTAATGTGTTTTTGTCTGTTATTTTCATGAATTCATGGATTTAGTGCACACTTTACCCCAGTATATGCATTTTTGTATACAGTGGTACCTCGGGTTAAGTACTTAATTCGTTCCGGAGGTCCGTTCTTAACCTGAAGCGTACTTAACCTGAAGCACCACTTTAGCTAATGGGACCTGCCGCTGCGCCGCCAGAGCACGATTTCTGTTCTTAGCAGAGTTCTTAACCTGAAGCATACTTAACGCGAGGTACCACTGTACGCTTCAGGTTAAGTACGCTTCAGGTTAAGAACTCCCCTAAGAACAGAAATCGTGCTCTGGCGGAGCAGCGGCAGCAGGAGGTCCCATTAGCTAAAGTGGTGCTTCAGGTTAAGAACGGACCTCTGGAATGAATTAAGTACTTAACCCGAGGTACCACTGTAATCAGGGACCCAGGTGGTGCTGTGGGTTAAACCACAGATCCTAGGGCTTGCTGATCAGAAGGTCGGCGGTTCGAATCCCTGCGACGGGGTGAGCTCCCGTTGCTCGGTCCCAGCTCCTGCCCACCTAGCAGTTCGAAAGCACGTCAAAGTGCAAGTAGATAAATAGGAACCGCTCTGGCGGGAAGGTAAACGGCGTTTCCGTGCACTGCTCTGGTTCGCCAGAAGCGGCTTTGTCATGCTGGCCACATGACCCGGAAGCTGTACGCCGGCTCCCTCAGCCTATAGAGTGAGATGAGCGCTGCAACCCCAGAGTCGGACACGATTGGACCGAATGGTCAGGGGTCCCCTTTACCTTTACCACTGTAATCAGTATTCTAGAAAAGATCATACCTAAACCATTATTTTAGACCAGTGCTTCCCAAACTTACAATAATCACATACCCCTTTTGAGAGTTTAGCCTTACCAGCATACCAATTCTCTAGCAAAGATAATTTGGGGTACTTTTAACAACAACAACAATTGTAATACTATTTTATCTTTGAATTGTTTCATGCAGCTAAAAAACCTATGATGTAAAATAAATAAAAAAATGCTGTGCACCCTTTGAAACTCTTTTTGGGAATATCACTGTTTGAGACCAACTCTACAATCAGCATTCATTTCTGTACCATTTACACTGAACCAGTTCTGATGGTTTTTGTCCTTTATCAACCTCATGCAACCTTGCGAGTGCATTTAGTCTAGCGTAGGACACCTAGTTGCTTCCTGTTATATCATCACTTTTGTTCATTTTTTTTATCTCCCCCCCCCCCCGCATGCACACACTTATCCTTTATTATATGGGATGTTAGGTTTCTATCTGATACACATGTCAGTTGGTTGAATTATAATTCCAACTCTGTCAAAGTGCTCTTATGATAGGATTAAGAGTGTTCTTTTCTTTTTGTGTGCAATCATTCATTAAAATACTTTTGTGCTAAATTACAACCTGCCTGTTGCTGAATGCTATCATTTGTCACAGAGGTATTTGCAACTTAATTCGCACTGAGTATATTATTAAGGCTGCAGTTCTATGCACAGTTACCTGGGAGGAAGTCCAGCTGAGTTGAGTTGGGCTGACTTCTGAGCAGACGTGGATGGGATTCAGCTGCCAGATATGTTTGTTAATAGGAAGTGGTGGTATTATTGTGACGCTGACAGGAGGCAGGCTGCCTCTGAATACTAGTTGCTGGCAGTCATAAGAGGGGAGTCCTAAGTGCGCTGAGGTCTGCTTGTGGGTTTCTCATGGGCTGGGTGTGGGGCCTGGCCACACCAAGATGCCATGCAAGAGACTCAGAGGTAGAAGAGAGGCTGGAAGGATGGAATCACATCACCCATGTAGCTGTCACGTCTGGGTCATTTCAGAATAGAGATGGGTTGACTAGTCAATTATTTGAAAACCTTGAATGTTCAAAGAAGCATTCCAAGGGGATCCAAGGGTAGTTCCACATTAGCTCTGCCTCTCAGTATTAATAGCATTAACATTAATTGTATTCTTATGCACGGTGCTTTTTTCTGGGGGGACGCAGGGGTAAGCATACCCCTAAACATTTTGTGAATCTACGTTTGGCCTCATTGAGGGGCAGTACCCCTAAACATTTTTTAAGGAAAAAAAAAGCACTGCTTATGCATGTCTACTCCTCTCCAGGGTTTTGTCCAAGCCATTGGAGACTGTGCCTATTTACGTGCCTTTGCTCCTCCCACTTCATGCCTCTTCTGGTTCTGGGAGACCAGGGAGGAAAGGAGCTGCTCATGGCAGGAGGGGGAGACACTCATGACTCTTCACCAGCCTGACTTATTTATGCCTCTTGGCCTCTCTTCTCCCACCCTCCTGCTTCAGCTTCTGCCTCTGCCACAGACTCCCCCAGGTCACTAAGCCCTGTTGCCCCTTCAGCTTTCGATACCCCTTCTTCCTAGTCTTCTCCCTCCTCCCTCTGACCACACAACCATTGTTCCACCATCACTCCCCAGGCTCTGGGCCTTCTTTCCTTGGTGGTTCCCAGTGGTTCCTCCCACAATTCCTCTGTGTCTAATCAGTCCATGACAATAAGGTCTGATCTTATGGACCAGGAAAAACCTGGGCAAAAAAGATAGGCTTTTTACAAGATGTCTGAAGCAAAGGGCATTACATTATATAGGAGCAATATTGGCAGGATACCATTTTCAGGTTGCTGCCCAATGACATTCTGTAGGGTGTGGTATTATGGATTTCCTCCAATGATCTAAGTGATCTTACAGGTCTCTATGAAGGCAGGTGGTCCTTCAAGAAACCTAGTTCTGAAGAACGGGTAGGTAAAGTTTTTCCCAAACATAGCTACCCACCACACGCACACTAAATCAATCAATCAATCAATCAATATGTCCATTTCTTGGGTACCAGGAATTGTGCAATCAGCAATAAATAGAGTTAGTGTGATTATGGAATTAGTATAAACATTACTTTTTTACTGTCATCTGGCAGCACCGTAAGAAATTACAGCCACAATCACAGAAATGATCACTGCTCTGTTCATAACATTATAATCATTCTACCAGCTACATACTGTGAATCTATAGCAACTGTATTCAGGAATTTATTCTATTTTCTTAAATGCCCTAATGTATGGACTTTGAAATACGGTCCTTGGGAAATTGCTTATTATTTTATTTATTACAATTATATACCACCTATTAACTCAGTTCTTTATACCAGTCCTCAATGGCATTATTGATAATGCAAAATAAAAGACACAGTCACACACACAAACACACAGTAAAAGCCAATTGTAAATACAAGCTGGCATTTAAAACCACCTAAAAGCCCACACCAAAGCAGCAGCATAAAATCAATTCTAAACCAGCATAAAAACAGTAAGGTGAAAAGAATTTGGCACAAGAAAAGGAAAACTGCCAAAAATGTAAGCAGTGAAAAACACTGTCCTGCCCAAAAGTATTGAACGGAGATTCAACTGGTTTAGCTTTTGTACATGGGACAAGAGAGGTGTGCCATCCTGCTCTTTGATTTAGGCAGCAATTTTGCTCTTTGCCTTGGACAACCCTGCCTCCTTTGGAAGGTGGCAAAAATGCTGGATCCTGACATCTTTACGCCAGAGATTCAATACCTCCAATGTCTGTAGGCCTTGACAGGTTGAAGCACACAGCTCCATCTCGATTGGTACCTGATATACCCTTTTCACCACAGTAGCTATACACAACTACCTGGATTAGCGAAGCTACCATTGCTGGATTGTGTGAAAAGTAACTGCTAGATACCTGAAGGAGCGTCTCCACCCCCATCATTCTGCCTGGACACTGAGGTCCAGTGCTGAGGGCCTTCTGGCAGTTCCCTCACTACGAGAAGCCAAGTTACAGGGAACCAGGCAGAGGGCCTTCTTGGTAGTGGCACCCGCCCTGTGGAACGCCCTCCCTTCAGATGTCAAAGAGAACAACAACTACCAGACCTTTAGAAGACATCTGAAGGCAGCCCTGTTTAGGGAGGCTTTTAATGTTTAATAGATTATTGTATTTTAATGTTCTGTTGGAAGCTGCCCAGAGTGGCTGGGGAAACCCAGCCAGATGGGCGGGGTATAAATAATAAATTATTATTATTATTATTATTGGGGAATCAAATCCTCCTTTCTCAATGACCACCTCTCCCACTGGAACCAACCCAGACCCTGCAATCATAATTTGAAGCCCTTCTTCGTGCGCCTCCTCCGTAAGAGGTCCGGAGGGTGGCAACAGGAGAGTGGGCCTTCTTTGCGGAGGTTCCCTGCTTGCAGAATGCTCTCCCCAGGGAGCCTTGCCTGGCGCCTTCATTACATATCTTTTGGCACCAGGTGAAAATGTTCCTCTACCACCAGGGCTTTGGATAACGAAGCAATCTTTGGCTTTTTAAACTGTGTTACTATTTTATTTATTTCTGTGTTTTTATATTGTAAACTGTCCTGCGATCCTCGGGTGAAGGGTAGGACAGAAAATAATTAATTAAATATTTTTTATTTTTTTTAAAAAAGAACAGCCCCTCCCCCCAATATTAAGGACCTCTTCAAGAATCCACTTGTTGGGCCTGCATATCTGTCCTCTCATCATCTGGGCTCCATTGCTATGCCTTGGTTCCTTTGAAGAGATTGCAAAGCTCCCCATTCTTCCTTTGAAATGTGGGAATAAATTGCATATTGAGTTTTGCAAAGTGAGCGAGGGGCCCTTTCAGCCAGTCAGGTTCTTTTTTTTTCTTTTTTTTTTTCAATAGAGGAATTAAGACAGGATGGGAGAGTAAATGTGAGTCTGAGCTTAGCAGTTGTCTTGGGCACAGACTTCCAGAAGCCCACTGCCTACCCTCATTGTGCAAACAAGGAGAGAAAAGAAATGTCTTAAATACCTTTTGTAGGATGAGTTTAAGAACACAATGATGGGACTTGGGTTGCTTGAAAAATTGGAAATACAATTGTGGGGAGAGAGAAAACCCCTTTCCTGACAAGACTAATCTGAAAGGGACTCTTGAAGAAGAAGAAATATTGAAGATAATGAAATGTTGTATGACTACTAACATGGAATAGATGTGGTCTTCTCCTCAGCTTTGGGATGACTGACACCAGTCGGATTACAGCAGCGGGCATGATTGAGGCAATAGAGCTTTGACAATTCCTTTCAGAAGATTATCTTCTGGCTAAGAGATTTAAAATCTTCCTTCTCTGCATGATGATTAAGATACTTGGCATTCAAGGCTAAGGCTTGTACCCTTGGAAAACTGCATTTACCAAAACTTCAATTATGAATCCTGTAAAGGGGCCGGGTTAACATTCGGGCATTTTTCTCATGAGCTTTGTACTTCAGATTTTTGAACAGGAGTACCAAAACAGAAAATATGTGGGGAGGGTTTGTTTTGTTTTTAAGCTGCAATATTGTAAAAGCCACTTTTCTGGGTAAGCCCATCCAAAGGGGTTTACATTAAAAACAAAACAAAACCCATAATGAGTCAGCAATAAATAGGTTATCAATAAACAGCGCAGTAAAAGCAAAACAATATAATTCTAGCCAATAAAGCAATCACATGCCTGGAGGCAAATACAAAAAGATACTTGCAGGTTTTTGAAGCTGTGCAAAAAACCAGAAAAAATATGAACTGTAGACCAGAGTGCAACGAGCGTCCACAATAACACACCACCATGGGCAAAGATATTTTGTCTGTTCTTCCTCCAACTCTTTTGAGTCCCCCTCCAGATGGCACTTTCAATGTGGGTGTATATGCAATAAGTGTTTGTGCTTTAGGTTAGGACTGGGTTGTTGTCTTTCTGAGGAAATAAAAGAACACACACACACACACACACACACACCAGGTGGAGGCTACAGAGGGATCCTAACCTTTAAGGATGAGGAAGAGAGAGACTTTGTGAGGGGTCAGGGAATGTGGTCAGGAATCAGGTCACCTAGTTGCCTCTGACAATGGCCAACATTTTCGAAATGAGTGAGGATCTCTTTTCATTCCTGCTGCCACTGGTGCTTCCTCTTGGCCCTCCAGGAGCCACCTTCCCCATGGTTGCTGGTGCTCTCCCTTCTCCCTCTTTGCACCCCGCAGCTGGCCAAAGATGTAGTTGCAACCTTGAGAGCAAAGAGAAGAGGAAAGAAGAGGGGTAAGCAACTGAAATATACTCGGAGTTGAGTGTGGATTTCATGCTCTTTATTCAGCTCATAGTAGCAAGGAATGGAAGTTCCCCCAGAATGTCTGCTTTATATACATTACGTGATTGGCTAATTCCAGGATACTCCTGTAGGCCAATCAGGTTGCGGATTCACTTCCACCTGGAGCTGGATTGGGTGGCTCCTGCGGACCAATCAGACTGCTGCATTCTGGATCCTATTGTTCTAGGACCAATCTGACTGCTGCATTCTGAATCCTATTGTTCTAGGACCAATCAGACTGCTGCATTTTGGATCCTATTCAACTCAGTACATAACAGCAACACAGTGCTCACTGACACCCCAAACCTACCTCTCCTTCTTGCCACCCATTTGTCAGTGCCCTAAAACGCCAGCTGATCCAGCAGCAAAAGAGAGAGATCCAGTTCTCCTGGTGGCAGTGTGCATTGGCACCCTAGAGCAACCATCCCGCCCCCCCCCTTTTCTTTTAAAGCATAAGGATGTAATTGCTGCGCTAAACCTTCACTCATTTCCACAGAAATGGCACCAACAACCAAGTATGCAGGAGTGGCTACACACACCAAGGAGTCAGTTTAAGTTGTCACATTGCCAGGACACCTTAGCACAGCAGCACAACAAAAGTGTGATGAAAGAAGAGCGTCAGAAGGTTTGTGGCCTGCGAAGTTATGGTTATTATTATTTTTTTAAGAACATGGGAAGCTACAGACCATGCCTGGATTGCAACAAATGTTGTGTGACCATCCAGGAAATTTTGGGGCTGCGCTCTTGTGGGAGCCAAAATGAGACATCCCAGGATTTAATCAGAAGTCAGGATATAATTCCGGGATGTCCCAGTCAAATTGTAATGGTTGGAGGGTATAGAATCTTACAGGTAAAAGCTCTTAAGGTGTGGAGAGAATCTGTTTATTTGTACACCAGCGAAAAAGAAATAGAATTATGTACAAGCAGCAAGGCTAGCTGGCTTGAAACGGAATATCTGTTTCATTTAGTCCAGATAGTCTTTCGCAGGCCATAACCTGTATTCTACCTCCTTCTTTGGAAGGGTTCTGGAGGTTGAATTTTCTCAGAAATCACAGTTAAAATGCATAGGAAACTCAATTAAGCCAGGGATGAACTCTCTATCACTGGGGTCCGTCCCCCCCCCCATGTCAATTTCTAATGGGATGTAGTCTTTATTTCATTCCTCCAAATATTCTTTTTGCTTCATGGATTCTTACTTGCTCTGTGTTTTGATTCTAAACCATGTCAGAGCTAAGCACACATAATTCCTTTCTGAGCCTCTCTATCACTAACAATATAAGATCAAATAACCAACTAATTAAAATTTATGTCCACCTTCTCTTGAAGTCATCATTCATGTTCCCCGGAGGAGGGTTTTTTATTATTGTGTGATCTCTTGAGCATATTTTTATGTATACTCTAGCCCATGAGATTGGAAATAGAGGCTTTATACTCATTCTTTCTAGGTAGATGGGAAAAGTCTTAATTCAGTAGTCAGGGCTGGCTTTTTGCTATGTCTATCTTATAGTGCAAAGGATATTCCACCTCCCAAATGTCCTATCTGAAAATAAATATCAGGGCTTCACTTGCAGTTTCCACTCCTCTCTGTACAGCTGCTTGCCATTCCTCCAGAACTAACGGACAGTTAATTCATTTATCTCCATATCATAATCATATAGCTGTATGAAATGAGTATCTGACTTTCAGGCCATTGACACAATGGCCCCTGAGCGCCCTCTCCCACTTCGTGGAGTCCTTTTGGCTCCCTGATATACTCTAGAGCAGGGGTCCCCAAACTAAGGCCCGGGGGCCGGATGTGGCCCAATCGCCTTCTAAATGCGGCCCGCGGACGGTCCGGAAATCAGCATGTTTTTACATGAGTAGAATGTGTGCTTTTATTTAAAGTGCATCTCTGGGTTATTTGTGGGACCTGCCTGGCGTTTTTACATGAGTAGAATGTGTGCTTTTATTTAAAATGCATCTCTGGGTTATTTGTGGGGCATAGGAATTTGTTCATTTTTTTTTCCAAAATATAGTCTGGCCCCCCACAAGTTCTGAGGGACCTGCTGAAAAAGTTTGCTGACCCCTGCTCTAGAGCTTAGAGTGAGGAAACAAGGTGGGAGACGGCTGGAAGGCGAGTGGAGGAAAACTCTAGTTGAATGCAATCAAACGCTGGTGAGGGCTCATCATTGAGCCTACCTAGTGGCAGTGAAGGCAGCAAAGAAGGCATACATTGCTACCTCTATTGCACCATCTAGTCCTGTTATGTTGGATGAGTTTCAGTTTGTAAGGCTCAAGAATGCAGACAAGGTCCTTGGATCAGTCAGGGCAACCACTTGCACTCTGGAGCCTTGCCCCTCATGGCTGATAAAAACTAGCTGCTAATTCCAATCATTTCCATCACTTCTACAGCACAATATGTGGTGCTATTACCAATGTTATTTCAGTGCCTCCTTTTCACTGTGCTTGTCATTATCTCCTAATGCTGTGTCTGAGCTACTGAGTCATGCCCATCTCTTGGTTCCTCTGCCCCCTCTTGAAATATTTCAGGATGTCACCCACAGGACATTTCCCTTCAGCTCACAATGCACTCGAGGTCTGTCTCCCTGGGAGAGGTATAATCAATGCCTTTACAACAATGAGCTTTCTGAAGCTCCTGGAAGTGGCATTTAATGCCTGTTAAAAATTGGCAAGCTCTGCGTTGCTTTCCAGAAAAGGGAGGCGAGTCATTATCATGGTGTCTCCTCCAAAAGGAGGAGGGCAAAGCTGCCAAAAGGGCAGAACAGCTTCCAGTAGTATGATGCATCTCTGTCAGGCTGCCTACCTGCTAGGTCGCACCCTGTCTATCATGGAGAACAGCCACACAGGCAGTATCTTAACAGCAGCATGGGAAGTGTGGTGCATTGGGACCTGGGAGAGCAGATTAGGACCTGGGAGAGCAGCTGTCAGATCCCCATCCAGCCATGAAGCCCACTGAGTAACCTTGAGAGGCCAAGTAAAGGAAGGATGGGACAAGAATGATCAAGAGAAGTGAGGGCAAAAGGAGTAGGATGCTGATATGCCCATCTGCACTATGCATAGAAAGCAGTATCATATACTCAGTCATGGGTTCCTCCAAAGATCCTGGGAACTGTAATGGATGCTGAGGGTTGTTAGGGGACCCCCACCCCCCATTCCTCCCACAGAGCCACAATTCTCATATTTCTCTGGGGAGAGGGATTGATTGTCAAATCACTCTGGAAATTGTAGCTCTTTGGGGTCTCCTAACAACTCTGAGCACCCTTAAGAAACTGCACTTCCCAGCATTCTTTGGGGGAAGCCATGAATGTTTAAATGCATGATGCAGATGCGGCTTCCATCATAGGACTTGTTTTCTGTACTCCTGACCATCTTTGTTGTCCTCCTCTGAGTTTGTCTACACCCTTCTTAAAATGCAGTGCCCAGGAGCCTGAAGGCATGCAACCTCTCAAAACTTCTGGTTGGTTCTCCCTACTGTCACAAGTCTGACCTGGTGCTTGAAACAAGAAACCAAGTAGCTACAAGTCTACAGATTTGTATATGCGTTTCTGAAGAAGTGATATGACTGACATAATTTGAATTAAGTGGACACCCACAGACAATTCTTAAGTTCCTGAATACGGAAATTTCAAATTTGAGCTCAAAAATACCAAATTTGGAGTATATTCTACTTTCTGTAATATACGCTTAATTTCTGACTTCAAGTCTCAAGACTTATACTAAACTGGATAATTGAAGAAAATTATCTACCACTGACTCTGAAGAAATTGCAAAATGGAGAAAAATCCCTGGAAGGACATTTTACACCCCCTTTCCTTTTCATGAGAAACTCTCCCAGCTGTTTCCGGACAGCACTGTCTCCCATCTAAACTGGGAATTGTTGTAAAATGTGCAATCCAATGAGAGATCGGATTTTGCTTTCTGACAACTATCCCAGGATCAAAGCCATGGCTGCCCTCCAACACCTATGAAGTTCCACATCAAAGTCTACACCGAAAATTTATTTTGTTCCCACTCACCTTTCTTTAGTCCTGAGTTTCAGATGATGAATAACTTATTGGCATATTCAGATCAATCGCAAGAGCCTTAGGCCACAAGAGTTAGCATGGCAGGTTTAAGCAAAGTATGGTGTTGTTTAAATCCACCTTGCTATTGTTGGACAAAGGAGATCTTAAGATTAACCCTTGTTACATCCCAGAGTGGCCTGAATGGATGTGGGGGTCCTATATCTATGTATAGCCTCACAACAACCCTGTGAAGTAGGTTAGAGAGCATGACTGACCCAAAGGCATCTAAATATGGAAATCTGAACTCTCATTTCCTCAACCAGAGTCAAACATACTAACCTTACTTTGTGTTTCACTGTGCTTATGCTACATTTTGATAATATAAACTTGTAAACTCCTAATTTTCTGACTGGAGTCACAACGATTTTATACTAACCAGACAGAAGGACAACACAACAAAAGATCACGAGTTAGAAAATAAGGAGTAAAACCCCTTCCACCCTCTCACTATAAATAAGGGTCTGGTGACTTCTGTTTCAGTGTATCTGAAGAAGTGTGCATGCACACGAAAGCTCATACCAAGAACAAACTTAGTTGGTCTCTAAGGTGCTACTGGAAGGAATTTTTTTAAAAAAAATTATTTTGTTTTGACTATGGCAGACCAACACGGCTACCTACCTGTAACTATAAAAATCTTCTCTCACATGTTTATATTACCTTTAAGCAATTTGCATCCTGCCCTTCAGAACTGGTGCTCTCAAGGCAGCTGCCAGATTGCAGATTTCTCCCTTACTTCTTTTGTCCTCACAGCAACCTTAGAGGATAAGAGATAGTTACTGCCAAAGAGCTGCGCATATACTGAGCTTCATAGCTGACTGGGGATTTGAACTCAGGTCTCCGCGAACCTAGTTGGGCATTCTAGTCATTACATTAACCATCTCTACCCTGAGGTGGTCCAGTCCTGTCAAACGGAAAGTCCTTGCCTCCTAAGTGAGAGAACAAGTACTTATTCTGTTGATTCAATGCCCTTAAAAAATTAGGAAGCTTTCCCCCCTAAAATATAACAAAAATCTAACTTTAGTTATGTGTTTTAATACTTTTTTTAAAAAATAGAGTTTCATTATGATTAAATGCACATCTAAAAAGCTACCTGAGATTGACAGTGTCCTAAGAATGATTCCCTCCTCCCAGCTTGGCAGTTATTGCAGTTGAATAATCTTTGGCAAGGAGCATAGATTTTTGACAACACATTAAATGGCTTTTCATCTCAACGAGACAGGAAACTGTGTTCATAAAAATAAATTTAGCTCTTAGAACAGGTGAGCGCAATTGACAAATAAAAGTTAAATGAGCTGAGAAAGATGTTAGATTCAGCATGTTATGTTGTCCTATCACCGCTGACAATTAAAAAGTAAAATAAATTATGAATGTCTTATTTTTTCTGTATTTTACTATTGCCAACTAATTTGAGGCTGCAATTCTAAACACACTTAGCCCTGTGTGACTTTCTTCTCAGTACACATCAGTGGTAGATTCATGACCTGTGCCCCCCCCCCTTTTGGGGCTCCTATTTGTTCACTTAAATAAATGTTCAAAAATACAACAGAGCTAAATGCGTAGGAATGAGTTAATCAATAACAAAGTTTATTTTTTTTTAGTATTATGTTATTAAACAGTGCTTTTCATTTCTGATTAATGAAATGAACTTCATTAAAAGGAAAAAAATGAATAAAAATTCAAAGACAAGTCAATTTGATAGAATTACAAGCTTGGTGGATCAGGGGAATGCTGTGGATGTAGTATATCTTGATTTCAGTAAGGCTTTTGCCTTGGTCAGACCACATCAGGAGTACTGTGTCCAGTTCTGGGCACCAAAATTTAAGAAGGATATTGACAAGCTGGAACGTGTACAGAGGACGGTGACCAAGATGATCAAGGATCTGGAAACCAAGCCTTGTGAGCAATGGTTGAGGAAACTGGATATGTTTAGCCTGGGGAAGAGGAGACTGAGAGGAGATATGATAGCCATCTTCAGATATCTAAAGGGCTATCACACAAAAGATGGAGCAAACATGTTTTGTCTTGCTCCGGAGTCTAGGACCCAAACCAATGGATTCAAGTTACCAAAAAAAAATTCTGACTATACATCAGGAAGAACTTTCTGACAGTAAGAGCTGTTTGACAGCGGAACAGACCCACACAAGAGATGATGAACTATCCTTCATTGGAGATTAAGCAGAGGTTGCATGGCCACCTGTCATGTTGAGATTCCTGTATTGCAGGGGGTTGGACTAGATGCCCCTTTGGGTCACTTCCAACGTTACAATTATATGGTTCTATGATTCATAGATAGTCATAAACTTTATACATGTTTCTTTGACCTTTTTTGCACAAAATTGTCCATTAACTTGTCAGAATTTTACGCCATGTAATGCAGAACTCTATGGCAAGTTCAAGAACACAACAGCACTATACAGCATGGCAATGCCAGTTCATTGTTTGCAGTCATGCTTCAAAGTTATCCTCTCAGTTAATGGAGGTGCTGCTTATTTCATTCATTCATCAATATCCCACATTTCTCCCAGCACAGGACCGAAGGTGGCTCACAAAATAAATTAGAATAGCTAATTTTGTTGCATGTCTATAAATCTGCAACAACAGTTTATTTCTTGTACCCTGTTCATCTGACTGGGTTGCCCCAGCCACTTTGGGCAGCTTCCAACCAAGTATAAAGGAGCACATCAAAATATCAAACATTAATGCCACTGGTATACATGCGCAGCATTGTAAATTAATATTCTAATTCCTTAAAAGGCAGGGGAGAGTATAGATCAGGCTTCCTCAACCTCGGCCCTCCAGATGTTTTGAGACTACAATTCCCATCATCCCTGGCCACTGGTCCTGCTAGCTAGGGATCATGGGAGTTGTAGGGCCGAGGTTGAGGAAGCCTGGTATAGATACAATTTTACATAGTTGCATATATATTAGGGATATATATACAACCCCTGCCAGCTTCAAAACTAAACTGCAGGTTGAGGGTGGGAGAAAATGGGTTAATTTAATATGTGTTCTTAGCCATGGTAACACCAGAAAAGGTGATCACAGAAGGGGCAAATAAAATTTCCAAGGGGCCAAAGTTGTGAAAAGTGCCTTTCCCTTAAGTAGGGATGGAGAAGAAGTTTGTTTCATTTCACATTTAAAGGGGAATCTACTTAATCCTGAACCAAGAAGTGAACCCAAACATGTCCACTGTTCAAAATTCACAGTTTTCCAAATTTTGCAATGCAGTTCTTCAGCCAAGTAATGTTTACCAATGTGCCTGCACTAAGGTGAAATATGCATAAGAATACATATATTTGTGAAAATAACATACAATAATGCATTGTATTAGGGAAAATATAAATATTGGGGGAAATACACTGCAAAAAAAATGTGTCTAGAAGGAGGAAATGCATAGAAAAATTAGTGTAGCCACACTGAAATTTTGACGGGTTTAAAAACAAATAAATCACAGACCGATGTGGAAATGTGGAGAACAGAAGTGTGGAAAAATGAGAAACTGAGAGAAACTGCAATTGACAGATTCATCTCTTCCTACCTTCAAATAACCACAGGAATCCAACAATGGATATAGATTGAGCTGCTTGTCTGGGGTTGTAAATATCTGCTTGATAATTTTGTTGTTTTTAAATGGCTTTTACTTTCAGTTACTGATGGCCTGGTGTGACCAGGTGACCTGATGCCCAAGTGTTGCCTGTTTGAAGGAAAAAATAACCGTACTGTACTTAGAAAAGCACCAGCCTTTGCTTACTGCCACTAATGAGCAGGACACTTTCCAGTGGTGAAGATCTTTGCTGCAAACAATCCTCACGCCTCAAAGCAAAATCAGCCTGAAGTGAGTGATCATGTGTTCTAGAATATCACTCAGAAATACTTTCATGTCTGACTCACTCAAACTGGAGCTCTACGTTGACATTGTCATATGCTGATACATCGCTGAAGTTTAAAGGAATTCCTTTCGAAACCAAATGTTTGGCTGGCGATGAAAGGAAATCAAAGAGCTTGTTCGGAGTTACATTTGATAATTACAGAGATAAACCCCCTCTACTACGCAAGATATGCAAATAAAGCATTGCTATTAATGGAGTTAAATGCCTGTTGACGATAGGCCTCAAGCACCTCAGTCAAAGGTATGTCCCTTGATAGTCTAGTGGTGTTTTTGGAGAGAAACATGCTGTTTCCACTGTGTGCTCAACTCCATAGCCATTGAGACACTTGGAATGGGACGGTCCTTTTTCAAATCCCTCTGCCAACATTGGTAAACCTTTTGTAATTTGCAAGGATTCAACTTCCCAAAATCCATGCTCCGCCTTCTCACTACACTGGAGACACGGCAGCACCCTTGCCAGAGGGCAAAAATGACCCTTTCATAATTGAGGCCACAATCCTACGTCATTTTCTCAGAGTAAGCCTGAGCTGGACCATTAAAGAAGGCTGATCGCCGAAGAATTGATGCTTTTGAATTATGGTGCTGGAGGAGACTCTTGAGAGTCCCATGGACTGCAAGAAGATCAAACCTATCCATTCTGAAGGAAATCAGCCCTGAGTGTTCACTGGAAGGACAGATCCTGAAGCTGAGGCTCCAATACTTTGGCCACCTCATGAGAAGAGAAGACTCCCTGGAAAAGACCCTGATGTTGGGAAAGATGGAGGGCACAAGGAGAAGGGGACGACAGAGGACAAGATGGTTGGACAGTGTTCTCGAAGCTACCAACATGAGTCTGACCAAACTGTGGGAGGCAGTGGAAGACAGGCGTGCTCTGGTCCATGGGGTCACGAAAAATCAGACATGACTAAACGACTAAACAACAAGAATGCTTGCTTCTGACAAAAAAGGTGCTTGCTTCTGACAAAATATGCATAGGAAACACATACTTTATGCTACGACTTAGGTCAGGGTGCTTTCCAGATATTGCTGGACTACAGCTCCCATAATCCCTGAACACTGACAGTGCCAGGTGGGGCTGATGGGAAGTCCAAAACATCTGGAAGGCAGCACGTTGGCTTCCCCTGATTTATGCTTTGGGAACGGTTACCATATCACGACTCTTTTATGGCTCTGATCCACCTGCAGTCACACACAACTAGCTGCTTTCGAGAACAATTGGCCCTGGATGGGGAGATGCACCTCTTTTCACATGCAAATATAAATCTAGCCAAGGAATGGGGGATATATGAACCTCCAGATGTTGTTGAACCACAGTTCCCATCACCCCTCACAATTGGCCTTACTGGCTGGGGCTTCTGGGAGTTGAAAGAATTGGCCTCCACAGTCACCTACAGATGTACCGCTAAGGCTGTGTTCATTGTAGACAATCTTACTTGGCTACAAGTGATCGCCAAAGAAGAATGAGAAGATGGGAGTTGGGAGTCCAGCAACACCTGGCAGGACAGAGGTTTTCCACCCCGATTAAGCTATTTCACTGTGGTTCAGGTGTGTATCTTCATCTGCAAACAGGCAGCAAGGTTGGCTGTGAACCTAGCGAGTGGGTGGAAGGCCACCAGGAGTCCCTTTGTAAGCTGCTACACACTTCTGTTTTCAAAGAAGAATAAGATTAGAAGCAGCATGGTGTAGTGGTTAGAGCAGCGGTAGCCAATGGAAACAAACCAAACAATGACCAGCCTGTTCCTCCTTGTGTACTGTGTGATCCTATACAGTTCTACTCAGAAGGAAGTCTCATTTGAATTCAATGGGACTCACCCCAGGTAAGTGAGTATTGGCTATGAGCCACCGAAAGCCGATGATTCAGGTGTTGCTGTTTGCCATCAACTTGCAGGCTGTACAAAAAGCGTTTGGTGGTGACTTTTTGTCTAACCAAAGAGCACACCCATGACAGACGGCCTGGTGAGCATTTTATGAGGCTGTTTCATTGCACTATCTCTTCTGTTTAATTGTGGCATCTTTCTTTCTTGTTGGAAAAAAAATATTTAGATAGAAACATGCCACATTTATTTCTGACAGATTGCACTTAAAAAGCTTATGGTTTGTTTATAGCATACCAAAAGCATTGCTGTTAATGTAACATTTCATGCCTAATGAACCAAGACTTCGCTCCAAAGAGACAATGACGGCAAACATTGCTTTTTGTCACACTTCATTTCCCCCTCCCCATGTTTTATGGCTCTGCCCATCCTTGCCTCCGCAGACAAAATAATGTCAGATTGACAAGTCAAATCAGTGAGATTATGCCTTGATGTGATAAATCGCCAATAACCATAACATTCATTCAACAGCTTTTAGGGCAAAGAGATTATTACTGCGGCATCAGGATTCTGAAAAACATACACAGACTGCAAGGCTGCAAGGCTATGCACACGAACCTGGGTGAAAACTCAACTGGATGCAGTATAATTTGCTTCTGAGTAAATATCCATAGGATTGTGCTGTTAACGTGATGGATGTAATACCCGGTCCAAGGCAAACTTGAGAGATTTGTCCTTTGCTAATTTCAGTATCAACTGACCTACTCCACACTGTCACCACCCACCACATCTCAAGGTCCGCCTCTCTCCATATGAACTGATCTGGAGCCTGTGATCACCATCTTAGGCCCTTCCTTGCGTGCCTCCTTCATGAGAGGTCCAGAGGGTGGCAACATGACAACAGACCTTTTCTGTGGTGGGACCCAGTTTGTGGAATGCTCTCCCCAGAAAGGCTCACCTGGTGCCCTCATCAGTGGCATAGCAACGGGGGGGGGGTGCGCTCCCGGTGCCACGTCTCCGGGGGTGACAAGGCATGCGGTTTGCTGGCAGCGCCACTCCAGCACCATATGGACGGTGCCGGGATCCTCTGCTCGCGGCTGCAGCTGCATTTAGAGAATCCTCCGTTCGCGGCTGCGGCATGCAGCCTGGCACCATCCATACAGTGCTGGAGTGTCGCCGCCGGCAACCTGCTATGTACAGCACATGTGCGGCGTCGGTACGTACAACACCTGCGTCGTACGTAGTGACGCTGCACATCATGTGCACGTCATGTTTGCCACTCCGGGTGCCCGAGTGGCTTCCTACACCACTGCCCTCATTACATATCATTAAGCTCCAGATGAAAACATTTCTCTATAATCTGCCTTTGGCTGATTAAGATTCTGTGGCCTTTTAAATGTGTTTGTGGGAATGAGGGCTATTGGTTTGTTTTTGTTTTAGTATGTGTTTCGTGTTCTCATTTTGTATTTTTATGTTGTGAACCATCCTGTGATCTTCAGAGAAGTATACAAATTTAATAAAACAAATAAATAATGGCAAAGGGCATCCAGAAGAGGACCTCTTATGATGGGCAGGTTCAGGCAGAGTCTTTTAAAGAGGATTTTGCATTGTGCCTGGAGATGGACAGGAAGCCAGTGAAGCTTCAAAACCTTGGAGATGTGCTCTAACCACTCGGTCCTCGTTATAGTTTCCTTGCTGTGGTTTTTTTTAAACCAATTGGAGTTAATGATCAATCTTCAAATGACCTGTTGCAATACCGTAATCTGGACCTTAGTAGGGCATGGATAACAAACATTCTCCTATTGAAAGCTACGTTGTGCCGCCACCAGGGATGGGTGACTGACCATTTTGGTTTCTCTGTTTCTCAAATTACTAACCTTAAGTTCACTTCTCCACATTTCCTCATCAGTTAGTATTTTTTTAAAGTCCTCATGAAGGTTCATCAGCATTTTAGTTCAATTTTTTTCCTAATACACACACTTCTGTATGCAGTGTTGCCCAATACACACATTTTTGCAAAGCAATTCTCCCCAATATGATGCATTTCTATACCTTGTTTTCACAACAGTATGGATTTTTATGCACACTTTACCCTACTAGATGCAACATATTGCGTGACTCGAGAATTGCATGGAGAAGTGTGAATTTTGAAGCATGGCTTGTTGCTTCAGAAAGTGTGTGTTAAGTAGGTTCCCCTTTCAACGCAAACCGAACCAAATTCATCCCTCTTTCCTAGCCACCAATGCCGCAAAGATATCAAAAATCAGGGCCATGTCTACCATCACCCTCAAGTTGTGAATCTGGCTTTGTAGATTTGAGTAGGTTCCTGTCCAGAACAGGTTGGTCAACACTTGACTCTCCATTTCTCATCAACACAAATGTCAATCGCAGTTCAGCAATAATAGAATCTGGAAGAACTTGCAGTTTTGTTTTATTTTTATTTTTTTTAAAAACCCTCCCACAAGTCTCTATTCAGCAATGACGGTGTCAGAATGGCAAAATAGGATGAGGAAGAAAACAATCCTCTTTTTACTGAAGTAGAAGAGAGCAATAAAGCTTAGAAAAGGAAAGCACAGGCTGGAGACATGAGGCAGTGGAGAACAGAGACTCTGAGAAGGAGTCCCCATCATGAGCCTGCCTATAATACTGATGAATAATTTGTAAAGGCACATGACATGCCCAATAAATTACAACAATTTCTTCTATTAACTGGTACTTAGGCTCCTAGTAAAACAACTTTCCTGGAAAAGTAATGGCTGGATTTGTGCAGGAGCTACACTCTGTAATTTAATAACACTTGAAGTTCCTAAGGGCAGGCAGAGAGTAGTTATTACCTACCTGTTCCTGAATTGGAGATAATTATCATCTTTACTCACTGCTCTAAACTAACTCTTGACTTTTTCCTCAAGCCAATTTTGTTGGTTCGGGAGGGGATGAACAGTTCTTGAAGTTGCATGTGTATTAGTGAGTTTGGGGAACATATTCAGGCATATGGCATATTATGGCACACTATGGCATATTTTATTTATGGTTTTAGTCACCTTGCAGAGGGGGCTGTTCTTGTTAGCTTTAGTTCATTTAGATTTCTCTGTTTCTCATTTTGTCTCAGCTTCTGTAATAAAAAAGGTAAAGGACCCCTGGACGGTTAAGCCCAGTCAAAGGTGACTATGGCGTTGCAGTGCTCATCTCACTTTCAGGCTGAGGGAGCCGGCGTTTGTCCACAGACAGCTTTCCGGGCCATGTGGCCAGCATGACTAAACCACTTCTGGTGCAACAGAACACAGTGATGGAAACCAGAGCATACGGAAATGCCGTTTACCTTCCCACAGCAGTGGTACCTGTTTATCTACTTGCAGTTTGACGTGCTTTTGAACTGCTAGGTTGGCAGAAGCTGGGACAGAGCTCATCCCATCGCGGGGATTCGAAGCGCCACCCTTCTGATTGGCAAGCCCAAGAGGCTCAGTGGTTTAGACCACAATGTCGCCCACATCCTTCTGTACTACCCTTGCCCTGAAAGTGCGTACATTATCCTCACATCAGAAGGTGTAAATGTTGCATCTTGGAAACAACAGTGCTGTCGGGAGAACAGGAACTATAGCACAGTTGCACTCTTTGTTCAAATGGATTGTGTAGAATGTTATAGTTTGATTGGGGGTAGGTGGCGAATAGCCTCAACTTGTGGTCAAAGAGATGGACTAAATGTCCTCTTGGACATACTACCAGATTCTATGGGGGTGTGAAGGGACAATGTGACCACCTTCTGCAAATATCTCTGCCAGGGACATTTAAACAATCATTACCCTTTTCACATGCTTAAATTGTTGCTGGTTTTATTACTTTTATGTTGCATTGATGTGCTGCATTTTGATGAACTGTTATTTACTACCCTGAGAATCCTCAGATTTGAAAAACAGTTTATTAACAGCAGCAGCAGCAGCAGCAGCAACAACAACAACAACCTCCACCACCATCCTCAAATGTTCATTTTCCACCCAGGGAATCCAAATATAATTGAGAGCCAGATTGGTAATTTGGATCCAGAATGATTATGAAAGAAATTGACAGAGAGCTTCATCTTCATAAATATCTCATTTGTGTGATGCTGTTGCAGAAGTGATGCAAAAAGACTGAGTTCTTTCTATAGCCACTAGTGAATTAATGCCTCAGATACAAGGCTCTCTTCGCCAGTGTGAAAAACTGGAGTGCTATGACACTGAACTCCTGCAAGAATGGTCCCTCCGTTTACTTCAGTGGAGCCAGCAATTCCCTATGCATAAACAGAGCAACACTCTCCACAGAAGTGAATGGGGACATCTTTATGGGCCAGGGATACTGATGTCCATAGCACTCCTATATTCACAGGGAGTCACTGGATTTGGGCAAATTGAGCTCTAGACTCCTCCAGCACTGTAAATCTGGCCGTATTTCATCTGTCCATCACAACATGGAACTGTTTGATCCATGTATTAATCAAAGGACTGTAGGTGGTGGTTTCCTGGGCTACAATGAGAACTCATTGCCAGATAGTGACCCCACAGTTGCTAAAGCTCCAGATTCAGAGCTATAGTAACTTCTGGGCACTATTCTGCTGATAATGTGGGTGCTCAGTAGTACACACACCAGGAAAACCATAACGTGGAGAAATTTTCCTTCTAGGATGTTTGCACAGCAGCAGAATTTCCTTGTGTCAGAGAAATCTTTGATTCAGAAGGAAGAACTGGTGTTGTTATAAAGATGGAATTGTCACCCACTTGAAAGGCATGCCATGGATTTCAATTTTATAACACATTCCGCAGTGTAATGCAAGTACATAATTATCTGTCAAAGCCAGAGAATTTAAAGTTTTCACGAAAGCTGCATCATAATATAATGCTACTGTCATAATAGCTATTGTGATGTTCTCTCCAAAGCTCTTTTCCACTTGGAAGTATAATAGCCACTGAATAATACTCTAGCACCAGCTCATTTAAGCCTGAAACAGATGTTTAACTGAAGGAGAATAATGTTTAAGAAGGATTACAAACTGAAACAGGAAGTATTTTGTGCCAAAAGATTGTGCTTAATGTCATTCATGATGTTGACAATACACTGAAATTGATGTTTCAGACAAAGGTTTGCTTTTCATTTATTTGCGATAGTTTCTCCACATGATTATAGAAATCATAATACCTACAAATACCCACATAGAAATGCTTAGAAATGTGGGCTAAATAGTCAGACACGCCCATTATTGGGGCGATTTTGTGAAAATGACACCTGGACAAACATTGAGCAGCCTTGTCTGTCATCAGGCATAGAAACTGATCAGAAAGGTCAGAGATTCAGCAGACTCCACAGAGATTCATTATGATAATATGTATTTAACTCATTCTGTGCAATCCCTCTTTGATCTGGATGGTAGACACAGCTATAGGACTATGTGCGATTTCTTTTCGGTAAAGGTTCTATCATCTTATGGGATTCAAAAATAGCTGGGGAAATTGAAAGGGCGCCATGAATGGACCCAATCCACAGAAAGTTAAACAGCTGAAACCAATGGGACATTTTCACCGTGACTAATCTAAACCCCATCCTATTTAGCACAACTGATCTCCTCTGGATTGTATGCTTTCTGGAAAGTTTATTTACACGCATTTTTATTTGTTCCTTCTGATTTGCACAGTGTCACATCTACCAGACCAAATGGCAGCCAATTCCTAACAGAATTCCAGTCCCTGGGGCTAGTTCACACACACACACACACACACACACACACACACACACGGTATCTCATATCTGTGCAAGTGAATGCCTCCCATTTGGAAGCATTGCATCTGCGTGGGCAGAAGGCAGGACCAGACTAAGCCCACGGGCAACAGGGGCAGTTGCTTGCCATAGACCCCTAGGGGCGAGATGGGGAATTGCATTCCTCTCCCCCCCCCCTTGCCCCTGTTGCAGCCTCATGACCCACATCCATATAGATAAATGAAGTGAAGCTCACTTGGATGGACTGTAACTGGGAAAACTGGGGAGGATGCAGTTCTTCCCTTGCCCTGGGATGGTTCTCCCCTTGAAGAGGAAAGGACCACTGCCAAAACAGTCCCCCCACTGGATTCAGAGTCAGGTGCAGTGACATGAAGGCTGGGGAAAACCTGTAGGAAGATATATATCTACATGCTGCTTAAGGACAATATATACTATACCAGCGTTAAGGGCAGTAATAGGAAGAGGTATCAATTGTAGGTTTTAGGGTTAAAATTACAGAGAGGTATACTGGCAAGTAACAGCAAAGTATGCAAATACCATTAAAAACAAACTGCAGTTCAGGACAGCATCGATTTTTGGGTGGCTTTTCCATCCCATGCTGCGCCATCCTCAAAATGCCTACAACAAATCTAAAGAAGACATTTCTTTGAAGCGCTTCTATTAAGCCGGTTGTTTGTTAAATGCCATGTTGTTTTAACCTGCAGCTACTTGGTTGGTGTTTAGCTATTTGAATAAGCACTTTGGGGGGAAGAAACCGGGATGTTTTAAGAGTGTTTTCTCTCCCTGTGAGTTGCTTCTTTCAAAAACCCTTTCCTATTTAAAAATCCTCCTTTTGTTTTTCTGCAATTTCGACTCTAGCTTGTTCTCCCCTTCTCCCTCCTTTTGAAAACGCTCGCCCCTTTGAAAATTCCCGTCTTTCTAAAATGCCAGAAAAGTAAACAACCAAATGTGGAAGGATGCCCTGGCCAGACAATGATGTCTCCAGCGAGTGTTTCTAAGTTAAGTGCTTCTTTCAGTGTCGCCATTTCTATAGGTCTGGTTAAAAAGGAGCGGTGAATGCCCTACATCACGACACCTGTGTCTCAACAGATGATGGATTTGTTAGGCATTTGATTGGGAAGGACTTCACCACCTCATACTGTTTAGTACATATTATTAAAATAATAGAATCTGCATAAAAATTAAAAAATTGGGGGCATATCCAGTGCTTCGGCTCCAGTAGTAGAATGGACTTTCATGCATACAACTAAGTTGCTTTTTCTCTTTAATAATAATAATAATAATAATAATAATAATAATAATAATAATAATATATTTATACCCCACCCATCTGGCTGGGTTTCCCCAGCCACTCTGGGCGGCTTCCAGCAGAATATTAAAATACAATTCTTCATCAAATATTAAAAGCTTCCCTAAACAGGGCTGCCTTCAGATGTCTTCTAAAAGTCAGATAGTTGTTTATTTCTTTGACATCTGGTGGGAGGGCATTCCACAGGGCAGGTGCCACTACCGAGAAGGCCCTCTGCCTGGTTCCCTGTAACTTCGCTTCTCACAGTGAGGGAACAGCCAGAAGGCCCTGGGCGCTGGATCTCAGTGTCCGGGCAGAACGATGGGTGTGGAGACACTCCTTCAGGTCATTTAGGGCTTTAAAGGTCAGCACCAACACTTTGAATTGTGCCCGGAAACGTATTGGGAGCCAATGTAGGTCTTTCAGGACCGGTGTTATGTGGTCTTGGTGGCCACTCCCAGTCACCAGTCTAGCTGCCGCATTCTGGATTAGTTGCAGTTTCCGGGTCACCTTCAAAGGTAGCCCCATGTAGAGCACATTGCAGTAGTCCAAGCGGGAGATAACCAGAGCATGCACCACTCTGACAAGACAGTCCGCAGGCAGGTAGGGTCTCAGCCTGCGTACCAAATGGAGCTGATAGACAGCTGCCCTGGACACAGAATTGACCTGTGCCTCCATGTCTCCTCCAGCCCCCATGTGCTCTCAAAATCAGCCCTGGGGACCTCCCCAGAGCTGATCAGGGGGTGTGTGAGAGAGGGGGGGGGAGAAGAGAGGAAATGGAACTCATGTTGCAAAACTATGCACGCAGAGCCTTGGAGACAACCCTTAAGCTGCCGTGCTTGGAAGTCACTGGAGAGGGTATTTCAAAGTGAAAAAATGAAGGTGGATTTCACTTGAATATGTTAGTGAGCTGCTGCAGGGACAACCAGTGGATTTCTTTAGCTTGGAGAATCTCCTGCAAAATGTTATAGATGTTAAGATCAGGACTGATCCCTTTTGGGTAGCAACATTGCCAAAGTTTGTAAAGTTTCAGTTTGGTAATGCTCGAGAATTATTTCCCCGAGGATTGGTCTGATTAAAACTATCAAAGGAGATTCTGCAAATATGCCTAAAAGCAGCATTGTGGTTGGTGTGATTGCCTTCAAATATGATTTTTACAATGGAAAAATGTGCATGATGTGAATACTCACAAACAAGATGACCTGGGAAAGTTGTGCAAAAAACCTTGTGTCTCAATACCATTCATTTTATCCTAAATACTTGAGCAGAAGTAGGGATGTAGGAAGGCATCACTTCCTATTCTGCCTTGTATTCATCACCTGCAGCCCCGTTTCCACTCTGCTGCAGTTTATCTTCCTCCAAAAAACTATGTTATTCATGCAACTGTCTGTTGTGGCAAAATTACATGATTACATATATTATAATTACGTTGCCATTACACTATTCCACCCCGTTCATTTCAAATGCAAAGGAAACACAGTGCAAATGGGGAAAACATAATCAATTATATATTGTTTGTGGACTGAAAGCAACAACAACAGCAGATGCCCATTGTATTCACTGGATTGATTTTCATTCCATATTCCCTTCACTGTTTTTGTTGGTATCTAAAGAAGCAAGTCCCATAGATGGTAATGGAACATATTTTCATCTAAGTGTCCTCCAGATCACAGCGTTAAGAAAACACATTTGCTTGAAGATAGGTTCCACTGTGATCCATGAGACTTTGCTCCAATCAACACTTTGACCACATGACAGGCCTAGTTGTGAAAAGTCACTTCTGGAGAGGAACTGTTAAATGTGGGCTGGGTAACAAAGGCAGCCAAGCTAGGCAAACCTTTTGTATATCCTTCAAAGTGGACAGATTGTAAGACCAACGAAAGATCTTGTGGGCAGTTTCATCTTTTATCATCTCAAGTCATCATACCTAAATTCTATGGACTAGAAATCCTGATATCTTTGTCATCGTACATGATGTTCTCAGGACCTTTTGTGGTAGACATACATTTTGTGGTAGACATTATGCTGTCCCTGGTTTTGCCAACATGGTAAAGAGAATTGTCATTGTTATAGCTGAAGTAGCAGAGATGACATTTCAATTTGCTTCGCTCACACGCAGGGAAGTCATGTCAGTGAGAGTCCTTTTCATCTTTGGTTTAAAAGGAAAGCGGAGGGCTGTAATTCCCACCAGGTGCAGACACTGATTGGGTATGGGTCATGTTCCTGGAAACAGGGAAATGTGAAAACCAGCTGAGAAGTGGGAAGGCACACGTGTGCGCCTTTTCCAAAATCTAATTAGCAAACGATGTCTTCTCCTCTGCGATGGAAAGTGCAGAGCACCTCCATAAAATATCCGTGAGGTCTGCAGGACATTTTGGCACCTACACGGAAGTTAATTAGCTAATATTTGTAAAGTGCTTTGAAGAAGAGAACTTCTACTGAAGTGTTATGTTTTATTAGCTGAAGGTGGCAAGGAGAGAACAAGTGGAGACTACCGAAAAGGAGATGGGAGGAAATGGGTCCTGACAATCTTTTGGTGGGGCTTTGTGTACTCCATGGATACATTCAAGCCTGCCGTTTAGAATGGGGCGCAGAATGCATCTTTCTGAGAATCTTGTAATAAAGAAAAAATGTTTCTAGTCCTTATGGATGTTAAGATATGCTTGAAAGTACACAAGCTCCCTGATGAAATCACAGAAATTGAATGCGAGAAGATGGTGTTCTCCTACCCTTGCCTTGCTAATACAGCAGCATCTCTTGTCTGCTACATTTTAGGCCCCAGATCCCCAAACTCACCCCAGGTGCCCTAAGATGGAGGAAAACATACATTTGGATTGGATCAGGGTGCAGCCACCAAGCTGCCAAGGGAGATAGCTTGGCCAGAGCTGTCATCAAATAGTATCTGGTGCTATGATAACTTCCCATAATCCACTGGAGAGGCAAACCAGGAGCCCAGGAGGTTCCCGTATAGCCACACCTTTAGGGAAGTTTCAGGTGTATGGCACAATGATAGTTATGCCAATGTTTTCATGATAGGTATGATAATGTCTGCTTTGGCTAGAGAAGACCAGCTCTTCCCATGCAGTTGTTACCGGTAGCAACACGGAGAGCTTTCAGTCAGTCACCATTCCCCAAGTGGTGTTTGGATATCAGCTTCTGAAGTTCATCCTGCCAATAATGGCTTCAGTCAGACATAGCCTAATACTGAGAAATCACTAGTCTATGTGGCCCAGTAATGCTTATTAATATTGGGCAAGCGACTTCGCTGCATTGTTTCCAGCATCCAACTTTTGTTTTGGCAAGCCTAGACAGGCAAGTAATGCCCTTGTTTGTGGACTGAACGAACAAGTTATGCCCACCTGTCCCACACCTGACCTCTGACCTGGTGTCAAAGTGGTCCATTGGGGTTGGGGGTGACCCAAGATCTGGCCCACCAGAGGAGTCCAGTTCCCCATCCCTGCTTTAACACATAGTTGTGCTATGCATAGTTATCTTGAAATGACTGAATTTGTTAATAATTTGGTAACATTTTCATATAAATTTGTTTTAAAAGTTTTGCTTTTATCAGTATTTTTAATGTTCTTTTGTAAACCTCTTTGAGTATGCTTTTGTTATCTACATTTTTTTAAAAAAAAAATATTCTGGACTGGGGGGGGGGGCGGCTGTGATCCCCCAGACATTGTTGGAGTACAACTTTCATCAACTCTGATGGCTTGCTACGGCTAATGGAAGCTCAACATCTGGAGAGCCACAAATTAACCATCCCTGAACCAATCTAACAGGTAGTGACTCTGAAAACCTCAAATACCAGCCTAGATCTTTTAACCACAGATGCCACAGATTAAACCAAGGACTTTCTTAATGCCAATATAATGCCACTCAGCTGGGGGCTATCCCCTGCCAAAGCTGGGTAATCAGGTGGGGGGGGGAGGTCGAATGTAGCCATGCAAGAACACACATTTCACTATTTCTGAAGTTTCCTTTATTAGTGCTTTAAAGGTAAAAAACATCCTCTTGAAATTTCTTATTTCATAGACCTAAAGAACCATTTGGGGACACTCAAAGGTGGGTAACAAAAATATTGGATCTTATAGGACTATAAAGGGGAGGCTATCATTTCTCTACTGCCACTGCCACTGCCACTACTCAGTCCAGTTCGGTCCAGCAAGCAACATACTGAAAACAACTGTATTGTTTTAGCCAACCCTTTTTGTTTGATTAGTTTGGCATCCTCTAGAATCTAGCACAATGGAGGATTGATTTTGCAAACTGAAGAAGGGGTTGATATTACTAACTAGTGTGCAGTCATCTGCATATAGCACTGCCAGTTCCCTCCTGTCCAGTCTTGGAGGGGTTGTATTAAGACCAGTGGCGGAGCTTCATGCTCCGGCACCGGGGGGCGGAGAGCATGCGGGGGCAGGACTGGCGTGCGCCCTGGGGGTGGGGCATGCGTCCTGGGGGCATGGCGTGCTGCTGGGGGTGGTGCGCTCCCCCTGCACTCCTGCACTCCTCTTCCTCCGCTAGTGATAAAGACCAACCATAGCAACAGTGTTTTAAGATGATGATGATGATGATGATGATAATAATAATAATAATAATAATAATACCTCCCTGTTTTTCCAAATAAATGGGAAGTTCAGTGACTGCATTTCATTTTTTTAAAATGTTAATTTGTTTATGCGTAGTTTGATGTCTAGACTCTTACTGAAACCTGCCAACCCTGTAGGGCAATGATAAGAGGGATGTTCACATTTAATGAATGTACAATCTTTGAGTAGTTGAGTAGTACACTGGTAGTTATTCACACACAACATTCCAAACAGTGCACTGTCTGTATAGCTGTGTACACAACAGCTGAGATGTACAAATGCTGCCCCACTGACTGCTACTGGGGGTGAGCATGTCCTCACTTTCTCCAAATGTTAGAGGGTGAGTGCCTGAAGTGGAAAGCTGTTTCTACTCTTGTAGGCTCCCCGTGTGATCAAGAACCTTTGGTTCTCAATGGTTTTCCTTTTATAGATTCCCTGAGCAACGGAGAACAAGCTGCCCACTGCAGAAGGTTGTCCTCCAACTAGCGGAGATGACAGGAATGGTCATGGGGAATGGAAGGAGACCAAGCATGCTTGTCCCTGCTGTCCCCCATTGTGTATTGACTTAACCCAGAATGTGTACGCCTGAATGAGACTGATTATTTCATGTAGTGAAGACAGTACGATGTCACAATGCTACTTCTGACATGATGATGTCACCAGACGTCAGCAAATGGATCAGCCAATCAGTAACACAAGGATGCTACTGAAGGCCAATGAAGTTGCTTTTAATAAGCAGGGGGGCATTTCCCCAAGGAGTAGCCGAAAGTCACTGGAAGAAGAGAATATTGCTAAAAAATGTTTGCAAAATGGTGTTTTGACACAGCACTATGCAATATTTATATACCCTGGTGGGTTTTTTTTAAAAAAAGAGGACACCAACAATTGTCCCCTGTCATTCAACTCCCACCCCTCTCCATGTCTGACAGGGAATCTTAATCAAAGACCCAAAAGAATAGAGCAGCTAATTTACCATTTGCCATTGCCCGAGGGGGAATAAAATGTATGACTTCACAGATCTGGCAGGAGTCACACTGCACCATGCCAAGTTTGATCAGACTATTTCAGTGGTTCAGCATTCTAGAAAGCAAGCACTAAGGACTCAAAGTGATGTTGACTCAGCCATTTGCTTGCTGCCAGGGAACGTTAGCAATTTCTAAGCGCCTTCGATTCTTCCATAATGAAAATCCATTTAGACAAAGCCACTTCCATGCACTGCTCATTTTCATTTGGCTCCTGGAGCCTGGGCTGTATTGCTAAGTGAGGATGCAGTCATCTCCCTCTGACATCATAGGCACACAAGGAATTATCTTGTTTGTCTCTTTGGGTAATTGTTGATGGGAAGGCTCGTTTGTTATGTTTAGACACACCATTTGGGAGAGGAGGTAATGGGGATTTCCCCAGAGGAGGGGAACAGTGGAAGATTTTATTACAAAAGGGAGATTTTTGCAGGAGTGTCCTGAATATTTTGCTGCATCTAGGATTACTTGATAATAGACTATATAATGGGCCTGCAGGCTACTGGAATAGGACTAGGAGTGAAAGAACAGTACCCAACCACACAGGTAATTTAAAGCTTACGTTTAGAATTGGTTCAGCTCCCAAGGCCATGCGCCTTGCCTTAGTTAGTTTGCAAGACCAGTTGTGTTGTTGTTTTTTAAATGTCATCCCAAATCCAGATGTAGTCAGACACAAAAATATGCATGCGACATGCAATGACAGTTAGGGTCTCAGGATTCTTCTTTCACTTGCAACATGCTCTGCTAATGGGAGGAAATGGTTAAGAAATGGTCAAAAGGGATAGGGGGTGGCCCTGTTCTGACCTCAGTGTCATCTCTACACTGGTGGTAAATGTTAAGTCAAGGCTGGGGGGGCCCGGGGGCCCTGCAAGTTGTCACTGGAATACAACTCCCATCATCTCTAAACCACCTATCATGCTGGCAGGGGCTGATGGGAGTTGGAGTCCAGCAACATCTGGAGGGCATTGCTGTGCTACGTGTTTTCCCTTCCCTGTGCTAAACGTTGCTCATATGGAGTGAGCTTTGGAAGTAGGAGTGCATCCTGTACTCCATTAGTTTCATGCTGGGGGGGGGGAACATGAAGATAAATAAATAGGAATGTTGCCTGATTTCAAATTGCTTTCTTGTAAAGACTTTAAATACAGATTAACAAAAAGAATATAGAGATCAGAGAAACACAAACAAATGCTTGCAATAGACTATGCACCATGCATGTCTTCTACCATGTTCACCCATCCAGATTTTTTATGAGCCTCTTGCTACTTTAATGTGTGGATTTGCCCACAGACAGTTGCATCCAGCTCTTTTCTTATCTTGCAGATTGATCCGTCCTCCTACAGGCAGCAACAGTCCTCGCTCCTGCAGCTATTCAGCAACAAAAGTGAAATGACATGACCAAATTTAGCAAAACTTCAGCTCAAGCTGGGATTTGAAACCACAGTCTCCAGTAGGGAAATTGCTGTTCATCATTATTCCACTTCATAAGCATTCAACAGAAATCAAAGTCGCAAAATTCATTTTTTATTTATTAAAAAACAACATATTGCCAACCCATGAATATGAACAGCATTTTTTTTTAAAAAAGAAAAAAAAAAGAAAGGCAAGCTTTAAGATGATTCAAAGTACCAGGGGAGAATATCCACTCAGGAGATCTTAAAACTACACCGGAGAGAGGCATAATCTCAGAACTGTGTTTTGAGATTAGAACTGCCAAATATTCTCCAGTTTCAATTCCAAGGTCAAAAAAGCAATTTTTATGGGACTGAAATGTTTTTGTGAATCTTATTCACATTTTTTTTCCTTTCTGTGTGGTTCCATTATTTTCCTGGTTCTGCTGTTGATCCTTCTTGGTTGCAATCCTAGCCAATAATGGGTCATAGAGTGAATGGGACGTTAGCCTTGACTACGTAATGATGTCATTGAGGGCAAGTTAAAGGCAAGATAGGGCTATGCAAATGAGCATGGGGACATTTCCCAAAGAAGTTCAACATGTTACCCCAAAGATCAGTGTTTTCAATACCAATTTTAAAAACTCATCAAAAAGTGCTCATTTATAGTTCTTGTTCAATGCTCAGAGAGATCAGTTTTTGATGAAAACATCTACTGAAAACTGCCAAAGAAAATCATTTTGCTGGTGAAATTAGAAGTGGAGTGAATTTGGAGTATCCATATAAACATGCCCGAGTTTTGGAAATGCAACTGAAGAGGTGGGATTATCAACTCCTGATCTAGAAGCAATGTCTGCCCTGATTAAAGCTTCATGATAATAAAACATAATTCAGGAGTGGCCTGAAAGTCCCCTACTCCTGCTTCTTCCTCCTCTGCCTCTTGTAGCTAACAGGATTACCAGACCAAAGCTGGTAAGCAGATCAACTGCCCATTTTGGACTTGGAATCTTTTTCTCACCAAACCCACCAAACACCCTGGCTTCTCAAGTGATGAAACCCTATTTCCCCCATTCCATTTCCGCAGTCACCCTGTTGTTCTGTCTTCAGTGGCTTTCCCTACTTATTTAAGAGGAGAAGAAGAGTTTGGATTTGATATCCCGCTTTATCACTACCCTAAGGAGTCTCAAAGCGGCTAACATTCTCCTTTCCCTTCCTCCCCCACAACAAACCCTCTGTGAGGTGAGTGGGGCTGAGAGACTTCAAAGAAGTGTGACTAGCCCAAGGTCACCCAGCACCTGCATGTGGAGGAGCGGAGACGCAAACCCGGTTCATCAGATTACGAGTCTACCGCTCTTAACCACTACACCACACTGGCTCCCAGAGCACAGAGAGGCTCTATATGTGCATTGCAGTGAACATGAGGCACTGCACTAGGTTGGTCAAATAACCTATATGGAAACAAAAGCTGGGACTTACTTCCAAGTAAACAGGCCGAAGTCAGTTGGCCTGTAAAAGCCAGCCTCCTCTCAAGGTGGCGAGGAAATACAAAGTCCATTCTGCTATTCTATCCAGACTCCAGCTGGCAGTGCAGAGGAGGACTTGCATTTGTCCACCTACTACCTGGAACACCATTTTTAATATGTCCCCTTCCATTCGAACCAATGGGAAAGAAAGGGGAGGGAGAGATTTAGTCATGTTCAGGAATGTAACTAAACATCTCCCTGATTGGGGGGCATATTGCGGCACTGGACTGTCTTTAGATTTTCCGATACAAGCTGCCTCCCACAGCACCCCTAGAACACCCCTAACATACCTGCTTGGGGGCCCTACCACCAGTGGAGCACCAACCTCAGTTGGGTCAGGTGACTGGAGGAGCTAGGAACAGCCAGGAGGAAGGCTCTGACATTGGATCTCACTTCCCAGCATCAAGGGCTCGATGTGAACTATCCTATGGCACCTGGAACAACTAGTCAGGGACCCAAAAGTATAGGGTTACATCCTTGGAATGCCAACCTACATTCAGTTACTAGAATGTAATTCACATTGAACTCAGTGAGATGTACGTCTCAATAAACAGGGTGTGTATCTCAATGGATTCAACAGGACTTACTTCCTGGAAAAACAAACAAAATTAGGAAATGGCTTCTTCGCATAATTAAAAGTTGTTACAAATCTATTGGAAGCTAACTTCAACTTACTCAGCTGCCCTGAGAGCCTTACCTGGCCCTGTGGAGGGATAGAAGTGTTCAAAATAAAATCAAACCATCATTTAACTTCTACCTAGAAAATCTGTAATACGTTATATTCCTAAGCTTGCCATTAAATTAGCTGCAATATAGATGTATAAGTGGTAACCTTCTTCTCTCAAAATGTAACTTGTATTCTTATCAGAGAGGTAATACAATATTTGATTATTCTCATTTGTGCTCAGAACAAAATGCATTGTGTGGAAATCCAGGCAAAATTCAGATGAATAGAATTGTCAATCACCTATGTCTCAAGCATCCTGCTCCCTTGAGTTTCTTCAGCCTAATTTAGCTTTTTTTTTTTTAAAACTAGTCAATGAGTTCAATATGTTGGGTCCCAATTCTAATTGCCATGAAATCCTGTCGATTAGGTTTTGTAGTGTGTGCAAAATGTGCTGACAGTGTCATGGGACCGTCTACATTTTTCCTATCCAATTGTTGAAATCAAATTTTTAGCAATATAGTTCTAGGCAGTTGTCTGTCAATCACCTCCCCCCCCCCCATGTCCCTTAAAAGTTAGCAGGCCTTTTGCTTCTTTGTGGAAGGCTGAGGACAGTCTGAGTTACTCCGAGAAGATTAAAATCTTTAATTTTACATTATTTCCAGCCGTCTCTATAGAACAAAGTAGGCTTTACCTGTTGAATATGAGGCTTATGTGGAGTGGAGTGCTCTTGAGGCATTAAGAGCCAGCCTTGAGCAGCCTCTGAGGTTTAAGCTGAGGAGAATTCTAAAGGGATTACCACAGCATTTTACATAAAATGGGAAATAAAAACAGACTCGAGCAATGCATGATCATAAACACATTCCTGCTGTGATCAAGAGCCCCGTTCCCATTGCTTTTCTAAGACTGGGGCAGGAAGGGCTGTCAAAGGGCAACCATACTTGTAAGGATTTAGTCTTGTCTAATTTAGAACGAAATAGGGGACTGAGTACTTTGTATCTCTTCTATTGTAAGAAGGCGCTCCAATCCGCAGTCTCGCCAGTTCATAGGTGAGAAACTCGCATATAATTACTTTAATGCCATTTCAAAGATTGCACAGCTTTCTGGAGAATGTGGCGAGGGGGGAGCGAAAATTTGGGCCGGGGGGAGAGAGATACTTTATATATGACTAAATATTATATAAAGTGTGTATATATGTGTGTGGATATATATGTGTGCGCGCGCGCATGTGCTGGACTAGATGTGTCTCGGGGGGGTCCTTCCAACTGGGACCACAAGAGTCATCTAGTCCAACCCCCCTGCAAATCAGGAAACATTTGCCCAATGGGGCTCAGACCCACAACCCTGAGATTAAGAGCCTCATGCTCTACCAACTGAGGAGAATATGTATCAAAGCACTTATAAAATTGCTTAATACACCATAAAAACAATAAACAATACCACGAAAAACCAAAATTCAGTACAAAACCAGCAGTATAGGAGTATTTAAAAACAAATAGAAACTGGAAATTCAAATCAATGAAAACAGGGTCTGATCGTATGGGTCAGAGTAAGGCTGTGCAAAAAGATATATCTCAGGCAACTGTTGTTTTCTGCTTCATGCATGGGAGAGAGAAGGGCATTCTATAGTACAGGGGCAATAGCAGAAAACCCCTGTTTTGAGGTGATTGCCCTATGATATTCTGTAGGGTGTGGCACCACAAGTAGAATTTCCTCAGATTATCTCAGTGATCTTACAGGTCTATACAGGGGCAGGAGGTCTCTCTGGTACCCTGATCCTGAGTTGCATGTGTGTATTATTATATTAAATATAAATACTTCCTAGTCAATAAATATTTGGTAGGCATCTTCATTGTTTTCAACACCTGCTAAAAGCTGTTTTCTTTAGGCTAAGCAGCCCAGACATGTAATTTTATTACATTCATTTTGTTCTCAAAAGTGTTGCATTTTATCTATATTTCAATAATTTTATTATGTCCATTGTTTTTAAAGTCTGTTTTTGCTGCTATTTTAAATGATATTTTATATTATTCTAACTAAACTGCTTACATATTAATTCAATAATCTTTATAAATCTCAGTAGGGTTAGACCTGTTTAGTAGGGATTTGAACCTGCGTTTCCCTAGTCCTAGTCTGACACTTTGACCTCTACACCACACTGGTGTTCAGGTTCAGTCTATAAGTAAAGGGGATTCCATATTTCTTGAATCCTCCAGGAATTGGGAACAAGTTGCTTGGACATGGATGCATTTGTAGCAAATCAGTACAGGACTGAGGAATCCAAATGGGAAGTGCATGGAGTTCTTCATATCATCTTATATTTATATAAGACTCGTATCCATCCTGCTTCTCTGCTTTTTTTAAAAAAACAACCTGATGTGGTTTATATAATTTAGCAAAGATAGATAGACACGAAAGATGGATAGCTACAGAACACACTTTAAAAGAGAACACACCATCCATTTAAAGCTGCTAGACACAACCATTCAAATTAAAATATATGCACCGCCAAACAGTAATTAAAATTAAAATATAGGTAACTCAAAAATATCATCTCAGCATCGGCGCAACCTCCTGGCTAAGAACCAACATACAAGTCTGCAGAAATGGAAAGGTCTTAAATATTTTCCCTGTAATTTTGGATTGCTGGATTTGGGTGGGATTTTCCACAAGTTGGAAGGGAGTTCCAGTTCTTGTCAATTTCACCTCACAATTAGATGTGGGGCCTAATCCAAAGATCACACAACTAGGTGCCTCACCTAAAAAGTATAGGGAGGAGGTGCTTTCTTACTAGGCCTCAACTTCAGCCCAAAGCATAGTGGCAGTCAGTGGAATTTATACCACATTGGGCCTACGTGCACCTTCCTCTTCACCCCTGTGATAAGACAAGGTGCCGTATCCTGTCCCAGCAGCAACTGTTTCTTAAATGTGTCACTTGGGGCTCCTGATAATAGTTACAACGGCCAATTAAAAAGACATGTCTGACAGTTGCTAAGGGTTGTATCCAACGTAGTGATTAGTGAAAGTCACTTAGCGGTACGCTTGTTCCGCTGGCAAAATGATTTGCCCCAGCAACCAGTTGTTGCACTGAGAATGCACGAGCAGGTTGCTGGTAACTTTGTTGTGAAATAAGACTGTTTAATCTGTTACACAAGGAGCTGCTGCTAGAACAGCTGCTGCACTGGATGCCTCTGTTGCATAACAGTCACTCGCCCATCTGCTAGTGCAAAAGGCCTTGCACTATCAGACAGACAACGTTCGACACAGTCTGCCAGTAGGAATCATGGAATCATGGCATTGTAGAGTTGGAAGGGTTAGGACTTAGGTTGCAATTGAGAAAAGGCCATCTTGGCCACAGCAGCTGAGTCCAGAAATGACCATATCCAGTAACACATCTAAACCACCAGCCTGTTCCTTCAGGAGAAATAAAAAACTCTTTAGAATAGCCAGTTGCACTTTCTCAAGATCGCATGTGAGTGGCCCACCAAGGCCAATTCCATTTGGAATTTGGTGACTGTGCGATGTCTTTTTGACATGACATGGAAGTCAGCTCCCATAAATGGGTCCCGATGTCCTACTTTACAGGAGGCACTCCTCTAATGTCCAGCAGGCTCATCTTATGTTCTTATGGCAGAGAGATGGCCAAGAACTGCAGAGGTGAGGAAGGCTGACATTTTCATATTGTTTTGTTATAACCAGCCAAACCTTTTGTCTGTGGGCCTCTAGTATATTTTTTTAAGATGGGGAGAAGCAGGAGAACGTAATGGTCAAAGTTTATGAAGAATAAAGATTCTCTCCCAATTCAGATTGGCTCATTAGATAAAAAAACCTTTTGGCATTTTTTCCTCCTTTTTTAAAGGAGTTGGGGAAGGCCTACTTCAGGAGAAAAGTTCTTGAAAGATTCTGCCTCATATCGAGCTTGAGAGAATAAGTTTCCCATTGCTAAGCAGCGCAGCTATTAAAGCTCGACAAATATTGACAAGGAGAAGTATCACAGGGAGATTTTCCATTTACACAGCCCGAGAATAGGAATCTCTCTCTGTTCTAGTCTCTTCTGTTCAATTGTAAACACCCTGAAAGAGAGGGAGGAAGAGGACAAAGAAAATAGAATTTGGTCGTTTCTTTCAAATATAAAATATGGCAGATGAATTCTGATCAATCTATCAGCATTGTAAATCACAGGAGGGGGAAAAACTTTTATTTTCCCGTCTCTGTTGACTTTGCAGTTTCACCATTGTGACAACAACACAGATCAGCCTGCATTGTAGTGGCTCTGCAAGAGACCTTTTCATACAGTTTCCCTCCCACCAGCTTGCAGAGTCTGGCGAAGGTGAAACTATGTCATTATACTGGAAATCCTGAGACTGATCGTTATGCTAATACCCATTAGTTCTTCTTTAGCAATGCAGGCTGCAGAAAGTAGTAAATAAATCTTATTGTCACTGTCAGAATAATAGTCGACTCCTTATTGGTGCAAGATACTTTGTAGCCAATGTACTCTGCAGAGAATTTCCAGTATTTCTCAAATTGCAATGCATTCACAGGTGCAAGCCAAGGCTCATTCTCCAGAATCCTATCCCAGCAGGAACATATTGCTGTAGCCAGTCAGGTAAAGTAACAATCACATTTTGTTATATAGTTAGTAAACAATATTACGTTGTTGTTGTTTTTTAATAGATAGACCTTTCCCTTGTCTCTCCTAGTCAAAATCTGGATTGTAAACTGCTTGGAGTTGGGGGTCTTTATTTTATTTATACAATTCTTAGTCTTTCACTGAAAAACAGCCTCAAGGCAGCTTACAGCTATGGGAACCGTATACAGTAAAATGCAGCTGCAAAAAGAAGTCGCGAGATCAAAGCAGGAGAACCTGCAGAAAGACCACAAGATTCAAACAGAAGGTTAAAGGGAACCCAAGTACCACTGAAAGGACCAGAGAATAGGGTGGACCGCCTTGTGCCTAAATGGCAGTAGGGTTGGGGCCAGGCAAATGTTTTGGGGAAAGAGTTCCATATTTGGGGGGCCACCACAGAAAAGGCCTCATATTTTGGGGTCACTCACAGAAGGGCTTCTGACAAAATTGGGTTTAAATGTCTTGGCCATTAATTGCACATCTGCAGTTCAACAGTCAGCAGTTTTACAATATCAAGAGGAAGATGAGTGAAATAATTTTAATTTCACAAGCACCTAGCAACCTTAGGAAATGCCTCTGTTTACCCAAACTCCACCAAATGACCATTCTGAGCTCCATCATGGGAGACATAAACCCCAGGAATGCAGGGAACCAATGCCCTTGGGTAAAGTCTGGACAGGAAGGAGTAGATACCCAGCCATTGCCTTTCATGCTTTGGTGACTTTGTTCCAGATTGGAAACACAGCAAGGGAGGAAGAGTTAGAGCCCCTTCTATTCCCACTCCCCATTCCAGGTCTGGATCCAGATGGGGGGTCCCCACATCTGCAGTTTTCTTTTGAAAAAGCATTCATACAACCAGAGCCAACCCAGGACCATTTCCATGCCTAAGGTGAAGGACACGATGGCACTGCCTCCAGTCCATGTGCAAAAGGCGACCATTGGCAATGGCATAGTCTTCCACCACACCTGAGGGCTACAGACTAGATCAGTGGGTGCAGGGCAGGCCATGTGGTTTGCACAGCATTTTCCGCCTTCCACCCCTCAGCATCTGCTGCCTGAGGCAACTGGCTCACTCTACCTAATGGTAAGGCTGGCTCTGCCTGCAACTGCAGATTGCATGAATGGCATCTCATGTAGTTCGACCTTAATGCCGACCTAGAAACAATGATGCCAGCTGAGCTCCATGCTTCAACACGATTGCCACCCTGAGCATTGCAAGTGGAACTTCCCAGACTTACTCTAAAAGTCATCCCAACATGATCTGAAGATTAGATTGCTTCGTCTTGGCTGGTGTTTATTTTGTTGTGTTGAGATATAGCGGTTGATTCCTTTCCCCCCTTTTTATAATAGAGATTAAAGGCATTCTTGTCATTTTTAATGACTGGCACTTTATAAAAAGTATTTGAGCATCGACACCGACTTTAAACATGGAAAAACTTAAGTGGCATTTAATAGCTAACTTATTACAACGCAGGAATTCTCTAAACTTTATTTCCCACCATGGAGGAAGGAGGAGTCCCAGTTTGCATGATAAAGGCAGGCAGAAAGGTGAACAGAGCAGGTGGAGCTTTTGGGAGCTGGAGATGGCTCCACTGTGGCTGCTGAGCATTCAAGAAGGAACTGAAAAAGAATGCAAAGTTGAGGTATGCTAAACATTTCCAGCTGTACAGTTGGCTGAAATCATTAGAGAGTAAGAACCTAAGAAGAGCCCTGCTGGTTGAGGGCAAAGGTCCATCTAGTTTAACATCCTGAAATTAATAATAATAATAATAATAATAATAATAATAATAATAATAATAATAATGTATATGCTACCCATCTGACTAGGGGACGTGGGTGGCGCTGTGGGTTAAACCACAGAGCCTAGGGCTTGCCGATCAAAAGGTTGGCGGTTCGAATCCCCGCGACGGGGTGAGCTCCCGTTGCTTGGTCCCTGCTCCTGCCAACCTAGCAGTTCGAAAGCATGTCAAAGTGCAAGTAGATAAATAGGTACCGCTCCAGCGGGAAGGTAAACGGCGTTTCGGTGTGCTGTTCTGGTTCGCCAGAAGCGGCTTAGTCATGCTGGCCACATGACCCGGAAGCTGTACGCCAGCTCCCTGGGCCAGTAAAGCGAGATGAGCGCCGCAACCCCAGAGTCGTCCGCGACTGGACCTAATGGTCAGGGGTGCCTTTACCTTTTTTTACTCATCTGAATGGGTTACCCCTGCCACTCTGGGCGGCTTCTAACAAAGTAAAATACAGTAAGACATCAAACATTCAAAACTTCCTCATTCAGGGAGAAGTCTGCAAGCAAGACCTGAACACAATAGCACACTTACCACTTGTAATTCCCAGTAACTGGCACCCCAAGGCCTCCACCAGTGGATGGGAAGGGCCAGAGGAAAAAGTGAGCAGAGCTATGGGTGTCAGATTTACTTTTGTACAGTAGGCTAGCTTCTACACACATTCACGCCCCTATTTCTCCTCCATTCAGGCAAGCAAGAGGCATGATCAGAGTTGAAGGACACATTCCAGTCAGGCAAAAACACTCAAGGAGGGTGCAATGCAGGACCAATGAGAGGTGTGGCCCGAGGAGAGGGGTGTGTGGCTGTGGGGAAAGGGTGTTGCCTGAGGGAAAGGAGGCATAGAAGTGATTGGAAGGGCTCATTTGGCCCATAGGCCTGAGGCTGCCCAATGCTGCTTCAATGAGCAAGGCTGCAATCCTATCCTCACTTGCGTGCTGGGAGGAAGCACCACAGAATTTTAAAGGGCTGAGTAGGCATGGTTAGGATTTGGCTGTAAGATGAGATTGCTGTTTCGCTAATGACCAAAGTGCAGCAGGCATAGCTGTTGAAGTGGCTGGGTGAACAGCCATCGGGGGTTCCTTGCCAGCTTTCTGAAGAAAAAATGGGGTAGCACCTTTAATAATAATAAAAACAATAAAAGAGCTCAAAGATATGTGGCCTGAATTTTGAGCTCTTTAGCGTTCTACACTTCTGCGAACAGGAAAACATTCCAGGGCCAGTTTGACCAGACTAGCTTCATGAGGAGAAAATGCTTAGTCTGAGTTTTTGTGAGATCCATTTAGTTAGAAAATTGCAGGTTGAGCACAGGAAAGGAGGCGATTGGATTACATGGGGAAGAGCCAGTGCTCGGCAGCAGAGCACCCATTCTGCATTCAGAAGGTCCTAGGTTCAATCTTTGTCAGAGAACCCTGCCTGAGCCCCTGGAGAGCCACTGCCAGTCCGTGTAGACAATACTGACCTAGATGGACCAATGGTCTGACTCTTTATAAGGCAGCTTTCTTTGCACATATGGGCCATGCCTACTTACTAAGGACTCCTCCACCACTGCTGCCCTAATATATTGGTGCTTTCCAAAATGATCAACAGATGAACATTTCTCTAAATGAAGAGTGCATAAATAATGCTACAACTCTTGAATGGCAAGGATTGTTTTTTGCTTTAGACATTAAATTGCAGGCGCCATCCATCTGAATCATTTTATTACCCACCAAAACAAAAGCTCTTGGCGAGACCTTTCCAGCCATAATTAGTTAATGGCTACAAAATACAAGCAGTCATTGGACAGCCTTGAAGGACTTTAGTCATCCTTTTTCTCTTTCTGCGCTACTGATGCAGAAGGCAACTTGCTGTTTTCTTCTTTTTAAGATGTCCCTTGCTACTAATAAGCTCCTAATGGTGCCATCTTCTGAGTCAGTCACCTGACGGCAGCAATTTCCCCAAGACATGACTCAGCATTACAAAAAGAGATGGAGCCAAGCTATCATGTCCATAGCCAGAAAAGAACCATAGAATCATACAGTCATGTGGGATCTTGAAGGTCATCTAGTTTAACCCCGTTCTCAATATAGGATATTTAATGAGAAACACAGCTTCGGAATCCCTGGCAGGTGAGCATCTAGTCACTATTTAGATACCTCCAGCAAAGGAGAGACCACCGTCCCCGGAGGCCACTCCACAGGCACCGAAAGTTGCAACAGACACATGCAACTCGATTTGTTTTGTTTTTAATGTTGCAACATGACAGACATCCCTGGAGAAAAGGCCCAGACCACCAGGGCCTGTACAACCAAAGCCCAGACTCTTATGGGCACTTTCCCCAGAGTCTGAGGAATCAGATGCCTCCCACCACACATCACCAGTCCAGCAGTGCAGGGAGGGAGGCTATGGAAGGGAGGAGTTCCCATGTCTTCAGGCCAAGGCATTGGCCCTTTAAGGCTTTGAGGTTCTCTCAAGGGGGTGGTGCCTGGAAGTGGTAGTCTGGAAAGAGGTTTCAAAGGCCTGCTGCAAAACAGCTGCTCACTTGGAGCTATCCATGGTCTGGCAACCTTCAACCAGCCAAGCCTTGAGCTTTAGCCCTTTCTCCTTGGGATCTGGCACTGACTCAGAACAGGGCAGAGACATAGGAAACTAATTCATCCCAAGTCAGACCAATGGCTCAGTACTGTTCACACTAGGGAATTTAGGGTTTCAGACAAGGGTCTCTACCAGTCCTAGCTGAAGATACCAGAGATGAAGCAGGAACCTTCTGCACGCAAAGCAGATGCTCTACCATTGAGCTATGGTCCTTATACATGTGTGATTAAGGATTGAGAACAATCAGAGGAGAGAAAGTGATACCTGGCCGCTGGTTCTACATTTCTATAGCAAACCAGCACCTGGGCAGGCTCTAAGTATGTCCAACTGCACAGCAGTCTTGATCTTCAACTAAGAACTTTAATGGATGTTCTAATTTCAGTCATAAACAATGCAATACATTTTCTTTTTGCCAGACACCTCTGGGTGAACCCTGTTTTCCCCAAGAGGCTAAGCAGTAGCCTTAACTGGCTGGCACTTAATTCTTTTATCATATTTATGAATCACATTTTTCTCTCAAAGTGCTCAAAAAAATGTTCAAGTGGGCGCTGCTGTCGAGAATGCCCCCACAGGTCTTGGTGCATTCCCACCTTATCATGGGAAATAATGTAAAGTAGGGCATCCCCTGCATGCCTTAGCACCTGAGGATGTCGAGGCACTCCTTCAGATACTTATGTAAGCTTCTGTGCTACCATGCTGGTCAAGAGCATCATATGACCCATGTTTGCCATGCAATATTTTTGGAATGTACTGTTCTATTTTCTGTGAGAGGCGGGTACTTCTTTGGCTTCTTTGATGATAATAATAACTGGTGGGCTTCCAGCAATGTACCAGTCTGCACAAGAGAGAGCAGCAGAAGCATTCTGATCATGGAAGGCCTGAAAAGGAGAGGTGATTTGGCTTGAATAAATATTTGACATCATTAACTTTCCACAAGAGACATGCGAAGCAAATTGAAAAGAAAAAGATGTCATTTTTTAAAGCATATTATGTGCCAATCCACACCCATCACACTCCAATGTGCATTGGACCTAGGACACTGGCATTCTGCTATATGTGTCCTAGCTCAACTCCACGCTCAACCCAACTCCACCTGTGCTGCAAACATGATTGGTTAACAGGTCCTTATCTCTTCCTGCTGCTGCCTGCACTGGCAAGTTGTCCTGGACAGAGGTAGATCAACAAAGGTACCGCAGAATCCACTTGGATTTCATTCACACCAACAGTCATTCTGGGGGGGGGGGGGAATAACTTCAAAATGTCCTTCATTTTCTGGTGTGCTCAAGTGATCAATCTCCACTTGAAATGATAACCATCGACTCTTGGAAAGATCAGGGGCTCAGGACTTGTTTTGCTTTCATCTGTGGATAAATGGCTACATGGCAAAGCTGTTCTTTCTGATAGGTGAAGTTCACAACTCCATGGTAAAACATGGTGACCCATGAATGTTCACAGACTGTTAACAAAACTGTGTGGCCAAAACATCCTGGAACATTACTATTTATTGCAAGTTACTATGTCAGTAAGTAAACCCCCTGATGCTGACCTTCAAAGGGGTAACCACTGAATCTCAATTAGTTCTTTTTTGACAGGACTTCTCCCACCATCTGTGGTCCATTCTCTGAAGGCCCCCCAATTTGTACATTGCAGTTGCACAGGTGGTTGTCAGTGCAAATACACAGGAATGGAGGTTGCTATGGAATGCTCAGGCTGCAGTGTTTCCCCCAAAAGCCATGGAGTCCTCAGTGGAAGGGGTTTCTAGTGCTAGAGCTAAGGTTTGATAACACAACTGGTTTAGCTGTCAACAAGAAGTCAGGTGCTGCTTTCATTCTATCCTAGGACATGAGCCAGGTATGATAAATAAATTGAGTGTTGGTTAACCTCCAACCTCTACTGTTTACTGTCTAATTAGGAGAGAAATGAAAATCTTCTGGGGATTCTGCAGAAGTCAGGAGTGTTGGAAGTGTAGGTTCCATGGGTGGTACATGAGAAATGCTCCAAGAGGTTTACTGGAAACCACTCCTGCAAATTTTGTGTGGTGGAAATGGAGGCTACGAAAGAAGGATGCCTGAGCAAATTTGGATTGAAAATGTAAAAGGGAGGTTAACATCCAACCTGAGATGCAAGAGATCAAACCTCCAACCAATTTGTAAAGAGAACAAAAAATTATATATCAATTTTCAACATGCATGTACCAGCTTGTTTGCTGAGATTAGGCACACAGGCCTGGGGATCCAGCATTCATGTGCGGGCTTGGGGCAAAAGTATGCTTTCCTTTGCCTCTCACACAAAGGCTGATGACAGGGTCAGCAGCTGAACTTGCACAGAGCAGCTCACATTAAACAAACAATACTCTTTTAAAACTTTTTTTACCTTTCACCGTTTTCCCTCAGTGGCAGCACACTAAATGAGCTCTCGAGGATTTTGCTCAATATGCTCTTCCTTGGTCCTCAGCCCAAGGGAGTTGCCCTGCTACGGTTCCAAGTCTGCGTCCCTTAAGCCCGTGGGGTTTCTAGCCATTCTGTAGGAACCCGGGGATGCCTCTGAAGAGTGATCAGTCATGGGCCCATGAGGTTCCAGAAAGACAGCTTGCCCACTCTTATGAACCTTCCCTTGCACTGTGTGGAGTACTGGTAAACACTTCATGAAGGCAACAGGAAGGCCTAAAGAGCCTGATGAGATGCCGGTATGTACTGAGAGTGAACCCAAGAGCCCTCTGCAATAGCCTCCCCATACTTGGTGCCCTCAAGATGTTGTTGGAATCTGACTCCCATCAGTCTCAGGCAGCATGGCCAATGGTCAGAGATGGTGGGGGCTCTGGTTCTAAGCATTTGGAGGGTGCCAGGCTGGGGGAGACTGCTCTACAACATGAAGAATTAAGGCTCGGGCTTCCATCCATCCATCCAAGTGGCTTGTTAGGTCCTTTACAACAGATCCTTGCCATTGGGTTGGCAACTAGTGACAGGCAATACACCCCAGGGAGTTTGGTCCAAGAGCTGCCACTTCTAGGTTCCTAACAAGACTTTCTGTGGGGAGGAGACTGAGAGAAGATATGATAGCCATCTTCAAATATCTGAAGGGCTGCCACATGGAAGATGGAGCAGGCGTGTTTTCTCCTGCTCTGGAGGATAAGCTTCAAGTTACAAGAAAGGAGATTCCGACTAAACGTCAGGACTTTTTGACTGTAAGGGCTGTTTGACAGTGAAGCAGACTGCCATGAGAGGTGGTGGACTCTTCTTCCTTGGAGGTTTTTAAGCAGAGGTTGGATGGTCATCTGTCATGGATGCTTTAGCTGAGATTCTTAGAATCATAGAATCATAGAATCATAGAGTTGGAAGAGACCACAAGGGCCATCCAGTCCAACCCCCTGCCAAGCAGGAAACACCATCAAAGCATTCCTGACAGGTGGCTGTCAAGCCTCTGCTTAAAGACCTCCAAAGAAGGAGACTCCACCACACTCCTTGGCAGCAAATTCCACTGTCGAACAGCTCTTACTGTCAGGAAGTTCTTCCTAATGTTTAGGTGGAATCTTCTTTCTTGTAGTTTGAATCCATTGCTCCGTGTCCGCTTCTCTGGAGCAGCAGAAAACAACCTTTCTCCCTCCTCTATATGACATCCTTTTATATATTTGAACATGGCTATCATATCACCCCTTAACCTTCTCTTCTCCAGGCTAAACATACCCAGCTCCCTAAGCCGTTCCTCATAAGGCATCGTTTCCAGGCCTTTGACCATTTTGGTTGCCCTCCTCTGGACACGTTCCAGCTTGTCAATATCCTTCTTGAACTGTGGTGCCCAGAACTGGACACAGTATTCCAGGTGAGGTCTGACCAGAGCGGAATACAGTGGTACTATTACTTCCCTTGATCTAGATGCTATACTCCTATTGATGCAGCCCAGAATTGCATTGGCTTTTTTAGCTGCTGCATCACACTGTTGACTCATGTCAAGTTTGTGGTCTACCAAGACTCCTAGATCCTTTTCACTTGTACTGCTCTCAAGCCAGGTATCACCCATCCTGTATTTGTGCCTTTCATTTTTTTTGCCCAAGTGTAGTACTTTACATTTCTCCCTGTTAAAATTCATCCTGTTTGCCTTGGCCCAGCTCTCTAATCTGTTAAGGTCATTTTGAAGTGTGATCCTGTCCTCTGGGGTATTAGCTACCCCTCCCAATTTGGTGTCATCTGCAAACTTGATCAGGATGCCCTCAAGCCCATCATCCAAGTCATTGATAAAGATGTTGAATAAGACTGGGCCCAAGACAGAACCCTGTGGCACCCCACTAGTCACTTCTCTCCAGGATGAAGAGGAGCCATTGATGAGCACCCTTTGGGTTCGGTCAGTCAGCCAGTTACAAATCCAATGAATGGTAGCATTGTCTAGCCCGCATTTTACCAGCTTCTTTACAAGAATATCATGGGGCACCTTGTCAAAGGCCTTGCTGAAATCAAGATAGGCTACATCCACAGTGTTCCCTTCGTCTACCAGGCTTGTAATTCTGTCAAAAAATGAGATCAGATTAGTCTGACATGACTTATTTTTCAGAAACCCATGCTGACTTTTAGTGATCACAGCGTTCCTTTCTAGGTGCTCACAGACCGTTTGCTTAATGATCTGCTCTAGAATCTTTCCTGGTATTGATGTCAGGCTGACTGGGCAGTAATTGTTTGGGTCCTCTCTTTTCCCCTTTTTGAAAATAGGGACAACATTTGCCCTCCTCCAGTCTGCTGGGACTTCACCTGTTTTCCAAGAATTCTCAAAGATTACTGCCAGTGGTTCTGAAATCACCTCTGCCAGTTCTTTTAATACTCTGGGATGTAGTTCATCTGGCCCTGGAGACTTGAATACATCTAAACTAGCCAAGTGTGCTTGTACTACCTCCTTACTTATTCTGGGCTGTGTTTCCCCTGCTGAATCATCTGCTCCATATTCTTCAGGTCGGGCATTGTTTTCTTTTTTGGAGAAGACTGAGGCAAATAAGGTATTGAGGAGTTCTGCCCTTTCTGCGTCCCCTGTTCGCATTTCACCTTCTTCTCCTCTAAGTGACCCCACTGTTTCCTTGTTCTTCCTTTTGCTACGGACATACCCATAAAAACTCTTTTTATTGCTTTTAACCTCTCTAGCAAGCCTGAGTTCATTCTGTGCTTTAGCTTTTCTGACTTTGTCTCTACATGTGCTGGCTATTTGTTTGAATTCCTCTCTGGTGGTTTCCCCCTTTTTCCATTTCTTGTACATATCCCTTTTAAATCTTAACTCAGTTAAAAGTTCATTAGATAGCCACCCTGGCTTCTTTAGGCACCTTCCATGTTTTCGTCTCATTGGTACTGCTTGAAGTTGTGCTTTTAATATCTCCCTTTTAACAAACTCCCATCCATCATGAACTCCCTTCCCTTTAAGTATTACTGACCATGGGATCACACCCAGCATTTCCCTAAGTTTTCTGAAGTCGGCTTTCTTAAAGTCTAGAATTTGAGTCTTAGTATGCTTGGTTGCTCCTTTCTGATGTATAATAAACTCCAGAAGAGCATGATCACTCCCACCTAATGATCCTACCACTTCTACCCCACTAACCAGGTCATCACTATTGGTTAGGACCAGATCTAAAATGGCTGATCCTCTTGTTGCTTCTCCCACTTTCTGGACAATGAAATTGTCTGCAAGGCCAGTGAGGAATCTGTTCGACCTTATGCTCTTGGCTGAGTTTGACATCCAACAAATATCAGGATAGTTGAAATCCCCCATTACTACTATCTCATTTCCTTTTGAATGCTTGGTCATCTGTTCCAGGAAGGCATCATCTATGTCCTCAGTTTGGCTTGGGGATCTATAGTAAACTCCCACCATGAGATCACTGTTATTTTTCTCTCCCTTAATTTTGACCCAGATACTCTCAATTTGGCTTTGAAGTTTTAAATCATGGATCTCTTCACAGGTATACACATCCCTGACATATAACGCCACTCCTCCTCCTTTCCTGTTTGGTCTATTTCTCTTAAATAGATTGTATCCCTCTATTACTACATTCCAATCATGAGACTCATCCCACCAGGTTTCAGTGATGCCTATTATGTCGTATTTAGTTTGCTGTACCAAGAGCTCAAGTTCATCTTGTTTATTTCCCATGCTCTGTGCATTTGTATACAGACATTGAAAACCATTGATCATTCCCCCTAGTCTCATACTTAAGGATTTTTTCCTCCCACCACTAGGTCTGTGCGCTGTTTGCTCCATTTGGTCCTTGACTTTTGGATGATCATCTTCAGCATTTGATAGACTCCTACCTTCAGGACCACTGTCTCCCTCCCCCACATAAGTCAGTTTAAAGCCCTCCTGATGAGGTTTTTGAGATTGTTGGCAAAAACATTCCTCCCAACCCTTGTGAGGTGCAGCCCATCACTTGCCAGAAGTCCATCTTCAAGAAACTGCAGACCGTGATCTAAGAAACCAAACCGTTCCTGCCGGCACCATTTGCGAAGCCAGTTGTTCACTTCTCCTATTTTCCTCTCTCTTCCTGGGCCACGGCGTTCAACTGGGAGGACAGATGAGATGACAATTTGTGCATTTAATTGCTTCAGCTTCCTGCCCAGAGCCTCATAATCACTTTTGATCTTCTGGAGGCTATGGCTTGCGGTGTCATTGGTTCCCACATGGACTAAAAGGAAGGGGTTTTTATCCGTGGGTTTAATTATTCCTTGCAGCCGTTCTGTAACATCATGGATCTTGGCCCCGGGGAGACAGCATACCTCTCGAGACATCTTGTCAGGCCCACAGATCACTGCTTCCGTACCCCTCAGTAGGGAATCCCCTATCACTACTACACGCCTCCTCTTAGGCTTGGTCGGGATTCTTACATGTGCTGTCCCTTCCAAGGTCGCCTGCACATTCCCAGAGGACTGACTATGTTGCTCGTCTTCATATACCTCATCAACTGTGATGAGGGAGAGATCTTCCAATGGAGTCTGTTCTTCATCTTCCAGATTTGAGAGCACTTCAAATCGATTTTGTAGTTCTAAACACTCAGAGCGATCCCTGGGCATTCTACTTCTGTGAGTCACGTTCCTCCTTACATCTGGCTCCTGAGTTGGGGAACTGATCTCCTCCTCAGAGATGTGCCCTGTCTCCTGCTTGGTGGAGACAGTGTGCTCTGCTGCATCCAAGAAAAGCTCCAGCTCTTTAATTTTCTGGAGCGTAGATACACGGGCCTGAAGTTGCTGGACCTTGTCTTCGAGTAGGGCAACCAACTTGCAGTTGCTGCAGGTGTAGCTGTCTACAACCTTTGGCAAGAAGACAAACATTGCGCAGGAATTACAGGCGACTACAGTTGTTCCCTCCCCCTTCTGAAGTTGCCGGACCTTGTCTTCTAGTAGGGCAACCAACTTGCACTTGCTGCAGGTGTAGCTGCCTACATCCTTTGGCAAGAAGGCAAACATTGCGCAGGAATTGCAGGTGACTACAGTTGTTCCCTCACCCTCCATCTTGAAGCTTGAAGTCAGGACACTCAAAAAAGAAGCCTAGGTCTCCCCAAGTAAACGTTTGAGACTAGCTCTCCTCTATCAAAAGATAGGTCAAACTGCGCGCGCCGTTAGGCGCGCGCCGCTGCCCTCTAGGCACTGATTAGCTCCGCCCACAGCTAGTCACCAGACAAACACACACACACAAGCCAGAAACAACTCTCTCACACACACAAGCCTGGGAAACACACAAACAAATAAGGAAACAAATAAGCACACAAACTTAATCACACACAGCCCCAAAAAGACAAGCCCACAAAACCTACAAGCTCAGCTCACCTTGTGCTCCCTCCTCAGTCGCTGCCCTCCAGGCACTGATTAGCTCCGCCCTACAAGCTCAGCTCACCTTTTGCCTACTTCCTCAGTCGCTGCCCTCTAGGCACTGATTAGCTCCGCCCACAGCTAGTCACCAGACAAACACACACACACAAGCCAGAAACAACTCTCTCACACACACAAGCCTGGGAAACACACAAACAAATAAGGAAACAAATAAGCACACAAACTTAATCACACACAGCCCCAAAAAGACAAGCCCACAAAACCTACAAGCTCAGCTCACCTTGTGCTCCCTCCTCAGTCGCTGCCCTCCAGGCACTGATTAGCTCCGCCCTACAAGCTCAGCTCACCTTTTGCCTACTTCCTCAGTCGCTGCCCTCTAGGCACTGATTAGCTCCGCCCACAGCTAGTCACCAGACAAACACACACACACAAGCCAGAAACAACTCTCTCACACACACAAGCCTGGGAAACACACAAACAAATAAGGAAACAAATAAGCACACAAACTTAATCACACACAGCCCCAAAAAGACAAACCCACAAAACCTACAAGCTCAGCTCACCTTGTGCTCCCTCCTCAGTCGCTGCCCTCCAGGCACTGATTAGCTCCGCCCTACAAGCTCAGCTCACCTTTTGCCTACTTCCTCAGTCGCTGCCCTCTAGGCACTGATTAGCTCCGCCCACAGCTAGTCACCAGACAAACACACACACACAAGCCAGAAACAACTCTCTCACACACACAAGCCTGGGAAACACACAAACAAATAAGGAAACAAATAAGCACACAAACTTAATCACACACAGCCCCAAAAAGACAAACCCACAAAACCTACAAGCTCAGCTCACCTTGTGCTCCCTCCTCAGTCGCTGCCCTCCAGGCACTGATTAGCTCCGCCCTACAAGCTCAGCTCACCTTTTGCCTACTTCCTCAGTCGCTGCCCTCTAGGCACTGATTAGCTCCGCCCACAGCTAGTCACCAGACAAACACACACACACAAGCCAGAAACAACTCTCTCACACACACAAGCCTGGGAAACACACAAACAAATAAGGAAACAAATAAGCACACAAACTTAATCACACACAGCCCCAAAAAGACAAGCCCACAAAACCTACAAGCTCAGCTCACCTTGTGCTCCCTCCTCAGTCGCTGCCCTCCAGGCACTGATTAGCTCCGCCCTACAAGCTCAGCTCACCTTTTGCCTACTTCCTCAGTCGCTGCCCTCTAGGCACTGATTAGCTCCGCCCACAGCTAGTCACCAGACAAACACACACACACAAGCCAGAAACAACTCTCTCACACACACAAGCCTTGTGCTCCCTCCTCAGTCGCTGCCCTCCAGGCACTGATTAGCTCCGCCCTACAAGCTCAGCTCACCTTTTGCCTACTTCCTCAGTCGCTGCCCTCTAGGCACTGATTAGCTCCGCCCACAGCTAGTCACCAGACAAACACACACACACAAGCCAGAAACAACTCTCTCACACACACAAGCCTGGGAAACACACAAACAAATAAGGAAACAAATAAGCACACAAACTTAATCACACACAGCCCCAAAAAGACAAACCCACAAAACCTACAAGCTCAGCTCACCTACATTACAGGGGCTTGCATTACAGGGGCTTGAACTAGATGACCCTTGAGCTCCCTTCCAAGTCTACAATTCTACGATATCCTCTCCTTTCCCATTTCCTTTACAAATGTGTGTTTGTCAGTTTGGAGATTTTCTTCTATTCTTATGCATTTATTCAGAAGGTACCAACATGCAAAGACAATAACCCCAGTCCAGGAACCCAGAGTTATGCATGCTATAGGCGCATCAATTTCTGGGGAAGTTATGCATGCATGACTGAGGTGTGATGGATCATGGTCAGCTTAGAAACAAGAGGAAACTGAGCTCCCCAGGGGGATGCAGTTTCAACTGGCTGAGGAAACCCTCCTGCTAATGTCCTAGAGGTGCATCGGACATCCCTGGAACTGTTCTTCATCTTCCCTCTATCAGTGCTGCTAGGTATTACATTACTTGTTTGAGCAGGTACTCACTATACTTAGAGAGGGGAATGCCACATGTACCATTAAGTTTAACACCTTACATAACAGCAGGGATTTAGAAAGGGGGGGATTTTGAGGTCACCCGCTGCATTTGGGCTCCTTTTCAACGGCTCCCTCAGCCATCTGGAGGAGAAAAATAATTGAAACGAATATTATACGTGTGGAAAAGCCAGGAATGCCCCTTCAACAGTATCTTTGAACTATAGCTTCTGTGCCCTTGGGCAACTCACTCACACAGCAACGTCTTGTACCTCCCTTGGCTATAACAGTAACTTTGGCTGTAGCAGTAACATGTACACCCTTTGGCAATCCGCTTACATGGGGAGTGAAAAATGCCTTTGCTAAAAAGTGCAGCTCCCTCCAATTAATTCGCTGTTGTAGATTTCTCTCGTTTCATTCCTTTTCTCATCATTTCTGGAAAGCAACTTCCAGTGCCCCGTGGGTATAATAAAGCCTCCAGGGTCCTATCTGCAGCAGGCGACACTGATGCATGTACGGAGTCACTGGGCTTAAAAAAAACCAAACCCAGAGCAGCTGTTAAGCCAGCAAAATTCTTAAAGGCACAGCTAAGAATAAGGGGAAATTTCATGACTATCATTCACTACCGTCAGGTGTGTCACTTCAACGGGGAGGGTGAGGCAAAGATTTTAGGGTTGGAAAGATTCCCAGCAAAGGTTAAAGGCCTGCTCTTGGATACATTCAAGTTGACTGAGCAGAATAAAAGACTGTGCAAGAGCATCTTTCTCTCTCTTACTTGAGCCTTCATAATACCTATATGAATGGTTTCACTGTTGGTCAAATAGCAACCTCTTATTTACAGTCATACCTCGGGTTACAGACGCTTCAGGTTGCACGTTTTCGGGTTGCGCACCGCGCCGCACGTGGAAGTACCGGAATGGGTTACTTCTGGGTTTCGGCACTCGCACATGCGCAGAAGCGCTAAATCGTGCTTTGTGCATGCGCAGAAGCGCCGAATCACGACCCGCACGTGCGCAGGCGCGGCGCTGCGGGTTGCAAATGTGCCTCCTGTATGGATCACGTTCGTAACCCGAGCATCCACTGTATTTGTTTGCTTATTTGAGCAGACCCTCAAGGTGTCCCTATTTTCCAGGGACAGTCCCGGATTTACAAAAGCCATCCCAGTTTCTGATTTGATCCCAGAATGTCCCGCTTGCCCTTAGGACATCCCTATTTTCATCAGAGAAATGTTGGAGTGTATGGTGTTATGCGATTCCCGAGCCAAGGAGATAAGTAACTATACAAGCTTTAGAAGACATCTGAAAGCAGCCCTTGGATAGGAAAGTTTTTATGTGTTTAATGTTTTCTTATGTTTTTATATATGTTGGAAGCTGCCCTGAGTGGCTGGGGCAACCTAGTCAGATAGGTGGGGTATAAATGATAAAACAACAACATCAATGTTGTTGTTAAATAATAGGTCACCCCTATTTTCATCGGAGAATTGTTGTAGGGTATGTTTGAAAAAATTAAATATTTGCCTTCATCATATATTAGAGGAAGAATAAATGATAGTAGTCTTGGAGAGGGCGTTCCTTAACGAGGACATCCATGCCAAGAAAGCCCCCTTAATGTCTTCTGTGCTTTTATTATATTGTGTCATGGAAGGTTTAGGAGACACCAGTCAGGAAACAAGACGAGAACTTTATTGTCTCTCCTAAATAAGAGCAGAGCAGCAACAGGAAGCTCCTGATTCAACCCAGCTTCAACCGAGTCCAGTGCCACCTAAGTGGCTAAACAATATAATGATACTATCCACACACTTCATATACCTAGCACATTGGTCAGTTTTACTGGTGCAGGTTTATGTTCAGTGGTGGCAAAGTGGTGAGGTATGAGGCAATTTGTTGTGATGGAGATCTCTACCCGCCACCTCCTCTCATTAACAGCTTTTCCACACAATGTGGAGCCTTGTGATTAAACACCCGTTTGTGCTGTGTTGCTCCAGGTCAGGGAGACTTGGGTTTCCACACCTGTCACTAAAGCAGTAGTTCAAATGGGTTGGTTATAAATATGGCTGATCAAGAAGCACATTTTCTGTGGAACTGCATCCTGCAGTCTAGCATCCACTTAGATGGTGTTTTATGTGATAAGTAAAAACCTTTTGGTGGTGTTTAGGTTGGACTCCCATGCACCCCTAGCCGAGAGTAAGCTCCAGTGAACAACGTTAAGCTTAACTCTGAGTAAACCTATACAAAATCACACTGTTAGTTGGTTTTGTTTTGTTTTCTGCTGCTGCTTTTGTTGTTAGGTTGGAACAACTAGTTTTAAAGCTGTGTTCTGTTGGGTTTTAATGATATTTCCAATTTAGAATATTATTATTATTATTATTATTATTATTATTATTTGACATTTACGTGTCACTTCGCAACGGAACCGTCTAAAAGTGACTTACAAAAAAGATATTGCTTAAAGGAATTGTTGTAAGACACTTTGAGAACTGCAAATGAAAAAATGGGGTAGAAAACAGAAATTGTTCATCATCTGTAGTCAGAGAAGGAAGTGGGTAGGTCCCCTACCCTCTCTAAATAGCATCCTGATTGAGATGTGTAGCGTATTTTGACTATTTCTGTAGTTGTCTTAAAAAAAATACCTTCACAACTATCCTAGACTACATCAGCATCACAGTTAGAAGCCCATCAACCCCACAGCAGGGGAGCCAGCTGGCAACCTGGTGAAAACTTTGATGTACAGGGAACCATTTGCACAGGGAACAGAACAAGACTGTTTATCCCTGCTGCTTCTTTCTCCATGAGGCATAAATAGTGCCTGTCTTAGGCATTTGTACATCTGAAGTAGAAGAATGCCCACCCAATTCTAGAGGTCTTAAAAAAGAAAATCTTGCAGAAATTGACTGGGGAATGGTGCTACCTCTAGAATCTGCTGCCAGACTGATTGTTTCATAGGATTTTCTCCTTTTTTTTGCGCCCCTCTATTCATGTAGGTGACTCAAAACAGCATTCATTGGGCTTTCTCCTTTTATCATTGCCACACAGCTGTGTGACATAGAGTTAGGCTAAGAGGTGGTGATTTCATAAGGCCATAGAATTGTAGAATCATAGTAATGTACGGAAGTGAGAGCTGGACCATAAAGAAGGCTGATCGCCGAAGAATTGATGCTTTTGAATTATGGTGCTGGAGGAGACTCTTGAGAGTCCCATGGACTGCAAGAAGATCAAACCTATCAATTCTTAAGGAAATCAGCCCAGAGTGCTCACTGGAAGGACAGATCCTGAAGCTGAGGCGCCAATACTTTGGCCACCTCATGAGAAGAGAAGACTCCCTGGAAAAGACCCTGATGTTGGGAAAGATGGAGGGCACAAGGAGAAGGGGCCGACAGAGGACAGTGTTCTTGAAGCTACCAACATGAGTCTGACCAAACTGCGGGAGGCAGTGGAAGACAGGAGTGCCTGGCGTGCTCTGGTCCATGGGGTCACGAAGAGTCAGACACGACTAAACGACTAAACAACAACAAAGAGTTGGAAGGGACCCAAGAGTCATCCTGCCCAACCCCCTGTAATGCAGGAATCTCAGCTAGATCATACATGACAGATGGCCATCCAACCTCTGCTTAAAACCTCCAAGGAAGAAGAGTCCACCACCTCTCATGAGAGAAATAGGGGTCTCTTAACAACTGTCAGCATTCTTAACAAATTAGAAACTAACCACTAGCCAGCACCAAACACAGGAAGGACTGCAGCTTGGTGGCACATGCTTTGCATGCAGAAGGTCCTAAATTCAATCCTTGGTGCTTCCCGATGAAGCTGTCAATATAGGTTTCTCTAAATTCCTCATTGTTGCAGTCTTAAGTTCAGTTCTCTACATCAATTTGCAATTTATTTATTTTTAAATCCTCATGAAAATTCACCCACATTTTAGTCAGAATTTTCCCCAGTATACACATGTGTGTATGCAATTTTGCCTAATATACAAATTTCTGCAAGGCGATTTTTCCTAATATACTGGGTGCTTGTGTGTTATTTTATTAACTGTGCACTTCTGTGCACCGTTTTATTTTGTTTTCTAAGTCAGCTTCAACAAAAAGAAGCAGGGCATGGTAATTGTATGTAAAGACAAGTAAATTAATAAATGATTGGTACGAATGGGACACCCAGAGCAAGGCCCTCAGCAAGGAAGGAAGAAATAGTTCGTTTTATACCTCTTCATTGTTGCAGTATCTTATGAGAAGTGCCAGGGTGTATCTTCCATCCTAAATGGACTTTCCAGCCTACAGGCACATTGATACAGCTTGATTCCTCCTACTCTGCTTTATAGAGTCATAGGCTATAATTTCCCCAAGATAGTAAAGTATCCATCTTTTTGTCATGAGATCTTAAGGATTTCCACTAGGGCTACTTCATTAGCTAATTAATAAGCTATGTTGATCAATGAAACCCTTTTGATTAATTAAAAATGTGCACCTAGTGAGTTCAGCAGCAAGGGTTTTTCTTTTTCTTTTAAAGAAATGTGACCTTTTGTAATAGGACTACTTTAAAAAGCCAGAGGAAATAACCATCATCTTAGAAGAGACATTCTCTTTTCTTCCCCACCAAAGAAAGAAGGTATCTTCTGCAATGAAATCATTTTGTTTTTCTTAGAGAGTTCTTGTTCTTACTCATATGCAAATATTTTAAACCACTACTGTATTAAAATGATTCCAATTCATGGCTTGAGTGTCTCGAGAGATCTAATTTCTGTTCTCATTTCACTACTAAATACTATTTGACTTTGTGACACTTAAAGCAGGCCTGCCCAGTTTAGTGCTCACCAGATTTCATTGGACTACACTTCTGATCTTCTGTGACAATTGGCCATACTAGTCAGGGTTTTTTTTAAAAGTCCAACAATATCTGGAAGAGAGCAAGTAAGGTAGGATGCTTTAAAGGCTGGGGAAGGGGAGGAGAAAACACCGGGTGTTTGGGGGAAAGTTTAATATAGGCACAGCATGATTCAGAATAGCCCTTCAGGGGCACGCTTTAAGAAACAATTATCATCAAATTCGACTGTAGTAATTAGAACAGGGGTCAGCAACCTTTTTCAGCCGTGGGCCAGTCCACCGTCCCTCAGACCATGTGGTGGGCCAGACTATATTTGGGGGGGGGGCGGGGAATGAACGAATTCCTATGCCCCACAAATAACCCAGAAATGCATTTTAAATAAAAGCACACATTCTACTCATGTAAAAACACCAGGCAGGCCCCACAAATAACCCAGAAATGCATTTTAAATAAAAGCACACATTCTACTCATGTAAAAACACCAGGCAGGCCCCACAAATAACCCAGAGATGCATTTTAAATAACAGGACACAGGGAGGTGCATTCGCAACCCGCAGCGTTCACAACTCGCGCCGCTGTGTCTGCGCCCACGTGTGACACAATTCGGCGCTTCTGCGCATGCACAAAACGCGATTTAGTGTTTCTGTGCATGCGCGAGTGCCGAAACCCAGAAGTAACCCATTCCAGTACTTCCGGGTTCGGCGCGTTCGTATCCCGCAGCAAGCGCAGCCTGAGGTATGACTATATGGAAATATCATTTTACAATAGCGAAAAAAACCCAATTTGCATGGCTGCAAAATGTTGATTCAATCACAATCAGTTCTACTTATTTACTGAAAGAAATCCTTTTCTCCTACAACAATGAGGGAACCAAGTATATCGTGTATGGGTTGGCAACTGAAAGCCCCTGGGAGTGGGGTGTCAATTGCCCCTCCTAGTTTTTAGCTAAAAGGCAAAAGAAGACTACAGTGGTAGTGTAAGGGCTCGGGGTTGTCTCCTCGAGAGTAAAGAGGCAGAAACATCCGTTCTTCTAAAACTAATGCTTTATTTACAATCTATATACAGCAGAGCGTCTAAGATTCATGTCCGCTTGAATCGGTTCCAGAATCTGGGAGTGGCTTCTGCCTACTCCGCCCCCAGCATAAGAGCTTCGGAATACCGAACCGTTTCCGCCTTTCCTTACGTTTTTTCCCCCTACGCAGCTGGAGCGACGGAGATGACTGACCGCAACTTCCCCAGGTCAATTCAGGGCTCTATCAGCATCTCTGACCCTCCTCTCCACCGCACTGCCTGACAGTTCCTGTTCGCCACCACTGGGGCTGTCCTTGCTATCTCCACTGGACTCCGAACTGCTTTTCAAGAGAGGCTGCACTTCCCTCCATTGCTCCCTCCCTGCCTCCAGTGCCTTGTGTGAGGACACGTAGTTTCTGTCACCTTGGAGGTGGGTTAGGGATGATAGCTCATCACATGCACACACAACTTCCCTCCGGCAAAACTAGGGTTGCCAACCAGCTTCCCTGACTTTACCTTCTGCTTGCCAGATTCTGCCCCAGCTCCACCTTTGGCCTGCCAAATGGCATACTGGTTCCCTTCATGCCTTTCCAGGCTCACCAACCCTATCAGCTTCTCGCTTGGCTCTGCCTACCCGGCTTGTTTTGAAATCAAAAGTTGGCAGCCCTTAGCAAAACAAGGTGCTGACCCAGGGGCATAGAGGTTTGTTTAGGGTTTTTTTTTTTTTGTATTTTAATGTGCTACTCATCAGCAGGCAAGCACACAGCAGAATGGGGGAATTGTACTGGGGGGTCATATGAGGCCTAGGCAAGTAGCTCACTCATTGCCCCATTTCCCCCCACCCCTACCCAATTCCTCTAGATGTTTAAAGACCGGCTTTCAGCCCCATTCTAAAGATGTCACAATAAAAATGACAGGTTCTTCCTTTCACCTAGTGCTGTACACACTTAAAGAGGTGCTGCTGCTCCTACTGCTGTTGCCGTGGCCATAAATCTTACTTAATCACCAGATCAAGGTTCCATTTGCATACAAGAGAGAGCTTGAAAACTACCTGAACGGTTGCCAAGAACGTAACTAGCATGCATAACCTTCAGAGAGGTTATTAGAAGGCAGAGGTGCACGAGTGACTTGAGGGGTGGGGGGAAATATGCAATGGTAATTTCTTATCATCAGTGTAAGAGGGCAGAAATGAGTCCAAGAAAAACATGCAGTCAAGGATCTCAGACAAGGAGGAGGACCAACTGAAACAATCCTTCCCGAGCAATAGGTATGCTTGTCAACATTCCCTTTACATGTTGCCTGTCAATTGCTGGAAACTGTAATGGCCCTCAGGCGTGGTTAGTATTGGCGGGGAGTGAGCTTACTTGCTCCATTTGCAACCCACCCCTTATGCTGTGCTCGCCAGGGAACACACCAGAGGCTCAGGTGCAGTGCTGGATTTACATATAAGCTAAACAAGCTATAGCTTAGGGCCCCACTCTCTTGGGGCACCCCAAAAAATTAAAAGGGAAAAAACTGGATGTACATTTCCAAAATATAAGATAAAAACAAATAAAATAAAACCTACATACAGCAACAGTGTTTGTGTTGTGTAGGCTCCTATGATGTAAGTCATGGGCCCCGCCTGCTAGCCTGCTCCCTGAAATATCACTGGTTTGCTCATTTCTATATATAGGGTGCCTACATTCTGCATGGACTTTGCATTCTGCAACGACTTTTCAACAATTACTTTGATAAAATACATATTTTGTTATGTGCAAATGGCTTTAGATACCTGTTAGGTCCATAAATTATCATATGGCATATATTCATACCAACATGAGTCTGACCAAACTGCGGGAAGCAGTCGAAGACAGGAGTGCCTGGCGTGCTCTGGTCCATGGGGTCACGAAGAGTCGAACACGACTAAACAACAACAAAGCATATATTCAACACAAAAACAGCGACAATTTGTTGTTGACAAAGGACAGCCGGACATATAAAGGGCCCCATAACCTTCAGCAGCGTAGGGCCTCATCAAACCTAAATCCGGTCCTGCTCAGGTGCCTTCACAACAGGGTGTTCTCTTCTGCTACCCATACACAAGAAGACATTAGCTTCCAAGGGTCAAACACAGCTCCAACATTGGAAAGATCCTGCCTATGCCTCCAGGAGGAAGGAGAAATTAAGGCTGCAATCCTAACCATGTCTACTCAGAAGTAAGTCCCACTGAATTCAATGGGGTTTCCTCCCAGGTAAGTGGGGTTAGCGCTGCAGCCTTTCATCAAACAATACACCTAGATCACAGAAATGGCCTCATTGCTTGCTACCATCTCTGGCTCCCTCATTAGTTAGAAAGCTAAGGCTCCATCGGCACTGTATCTTTAAAGCTCCACCATACCACTTTACACAGTCATGGTTCCCCCTCCCCGCCCCCAGAGAATCCTGGGAAATGTAGTTTGCTAAGGGTGCTAAGAGTTCCGAGGAGACCCCTATTCCCCTCACTAAGCTACAGTTGCCGGATATTTCCCCCCACCTGCCGTAGCCGTTAGGATGAATGGGAGGTGGGTAGGCATAGGGCCGGCTGCAGAAAGGGAGCCTTTTCTCTGTCTCTCCCGCCGCCTCCATGAGCAAACTGGAGGAGCATGGGGATGGGCAGAGAGTGTGGGATCTCCTTTCGTTGCCTTTGTACCCCTTCCCTTCCCTTCCCTCCCCCACACCTCGTACTTTGCCACAGGCCCCTACTTGTTCACAACATTTAACAGCCCGCTTTGATATGCAGCCAGTGGTGTGTTTTTTTGTTTTGCCATTCCCGACTCATCTTTGATTCAGAAGTGCTCATGCCAATGAGATTTTTCAGAGCCAAAAGGAGGCACGGCTACTTAGCAGTTTTTGAAAACTCAGGCTGTAAGCAAAATGAAGGTTTGGCAAAGAGGACTGGATAATGTGATTCTCAAGTCTGGAAAATACCTTTCGCGTTGCAGGTGCTACATATTCTTCTGCATGGCCTAATAATAGAAAATGCCAGGCTAATGGAATATTACAGGAAGCCACTTAGGTGGACATAAATTTTATGAGTCAAATGGCCTCTCACAAAACGCCAGCTTGAATCCTGCAATGGGTTTGGTATAGTACATTTTGAACTGCAGCACATTTTAAAATAGAAAACCCAGGGATTTGCTTCATGGTCATCCATACAACAATATTTAGATAAGCATAAAGCACCATACATTTACAGTACATTTAAAGCACATGGCTTCTCTCAAAGAATACTGGGAACTGTGGTATACTCTAATTAAAGCTACAATTCCTAGCACCCTTGACAAACTACAGTTCCCAGGATTATTGGGGGGGGGGAGCCATGTGCTTTAAATGTGTTTTAAATATATGGTGTGGATGTGACCTAAGACACATAGGAACATTTTCAGCAGCATTAAAAATCTCCCCATTTACATTGCCTACTCTTGCTCTGTCAATGGATTCATTTCTTGTGGGATTCCTGATTGGCCAGCACCATTCATGTGACTAATCCATAAAAAGAAGAAGCAGTAACCAGAAAAAAAGGGGGGGGCAAAGCAGAATGGGACCAGAAGACAACTTCACACAGCATGATTTTTAAAAAGTGAATAATTGCAAAAAGTGGTTTGCAGCTCAGAAAAATTGAAATGAGAATTTTTGGTGCAACCCTAGTTTACATGCACCTGGTATGGTTTTCCACAATCCTTTCTACATTATCATTTGCTGCAACCCCACTTTTTCATTGTACAGTTTTGTGTGACTATGAGTTGGTTCACACATTAATGTTTGCATCATAGAATTGGAACCGACTTTGGAGGTCATCTATTCCAATCTCCCACTCAATGCAGAATCAAGACAATCCTCAAAAGCAAAAAATGTTCATCACTTCCCAGCACATATGTCATCAACCCTTGCAATAAGTTACCGGAACCAGTAGGTACCAGTTGGGGGGCGAAAGACAGAGAGGCAATCTATTCTTCCTGCATGGATTCCTCCTCGAGTAACCACTTGCCATCATGCAGTGTATTTCCTCAAACTTTACTTCCTTCCTTCCTGATTCTTCTCCAGTTCAGTTACTGTTGCTGTTGGACCTTCAATGCCTTCTTTCAACCACCAGTCTTACCAGAATATTAGTTTTGCACTCCCCTGTTATATACAGTATGAATGGGTTTTCACAGATGAATTGCCACAAACAAAATTTTCATACGACCCATGAAAACTCAAAAGCACAATGCTTTTAAATGGAGTTAGGGCATACAGTTGTCTGGAGAAGAGAGTTCAGATCCAGAAAAACCAAGTGATGTACATGTTTAAACCATGTTAAAGCCAAAATGAGACACAGCAACCAAAACCCTGGCTGGGAGCAGTGATGTGGAATGAAGTGGCAGGTCCACCTTCACACACACCAAGCCCTTCCACTTTTGACATCCAGGATGGATTGAAAGCTAGTCCATTTCCTGATGAAGGGACGTGACCCAGGCCATTGTGGATCTGATGCGGCATAAAGAAAAAAATGGAATTGTTCCACCACTGTCTAACAGCCTGCCTGCAGCCTCCTCTCGCTTCCTTATATAATGGTTGCTGGAAGGTTAGAGCAAGGGACAGGGAAGAAATTCTATTTAGTTTGCATTTAAAGGCGGATCAACCTAATTCACTCTTTCTGAAACACTGCAAACACAATAATCCGTCAAAATTCGCATATATCTGAATTTTGCAGGACAGTTCTCCATCCAAGTAATGTGCAAAAAAAATACATATACTAAGGTAAAATGTGCATAAAACTGCATATGTTCATGAAAATAACATGCAAACATGCAGTATATTAGGGGGAAATGTAAATGTTAGGAAAATATGCTTTGCAAAAATGTGTATAGAGTGGTACCTCGGTTTACGAACTTAATCCATTCCTGAAGTCTGTTCTTAAACCAAATCCGTTCTTAAACCGAGGTGCACTTTCCCTAATGAAGCCTCCCGCCGCCAGTGCCCTTCCACCGTTCGACTTCCATTCGTAGACCGAGGTAAAGTTCGCAAACACTACTTCCGGTTTTGCGGAATTCGTAAACCGAATAGTTCGTAAACAGGACTGTTCGTAACCCGAGGTACTACTGTATTAGGCAAACTGCATACAAAAATATGTGTATTCACACTAAAATGCTGGTGGATTTTCACGAGGAATTTAAAATTAAATAAATTGTAAGCTGGTGTGGAAATGTGGAGAACTGAACTTAAGACTGGAAAAATGAGAAACTGAAATTGACAGATTCACCCATCCCTAGTTGGAGCACAAAAAAGCAGGGAAATTTGAAGCCTCGGGGAAACCTTGCATTCCAAGGCAGGGTGGGGCAGAGAGGAGCAATTTCTGGCAATAACTTAGCCTGGAATTAAAACCAAATCCAGTTGTGTGTAAGGATGCTTGAAGAACTTGACCTTTGCACATTCTGGTGTGACCTCACCTGATGCTATTGGACTATGGTGTAGATCAGAACACAATTGCTCTTTGGATTTTGATCTTCTCTCACTGTTGCGATGTTTCTCAGCTCAAAGAAATATGTATCCAAATGCATATAAAATGAAAATTTTGAGGTAAAACATGACAGAAGATACATTTTTGAGAGATGTATTTTGTGAAAGTATATGTTTTAAAATACATTAATTAATTGCATGTTTAAATGTTGATTTTTGTGCTTTAAAAAAGTGAAGTCAGATTAATGCAGAAACTATTACCACCACCACCACTACTACTATTTTATTGAATTTACACCTAGTCCTTCCTCAAGGACCCCAGAGTGGCAAACAGTAGACAATTTAAGACAATTTAAACAAGTACAATCAAAAATATCTAAAAGCAATGTCACTTAAAAACCTTCTCCCATCAAATGATCATGAACAATATTCTTCAGCCACCAAATGTCTGGGTTAACCAGAATGTTTTCAAATTCTTCCTGAAAATTAATAATGATGGAGACAGACACATCACACTAGGCAGAGCATTCAACAACCAGGGAACCACCACTGAAAAGGCCCTGTCATGGGTCAATGCCAACATGACAGCTGCTGCTGGCAGCACCACCAGTGAGGCCTCACCTGGCGATCATAGATGGCAGAGATTTAAAAATGAGCCTATGTCGACATGACATGGGCCAAAAATGAACATCCATTAATTCCTAGCTGGTGGATTCAAAATTGTCCAAGCACATGCATAATTTTGACAGCTTGGCATGACCATTTTAGGTCGCATTTACAATCACTACTCCAAGCTGGAAGAAAGTCGGGGGGAAGTAACAAGGCTATTGTTTCCATGTGTCTGGTTCTTGTATTTTATTATTATTATTTATTATTGCATCATTCCTCCAGGGACCTCAAGGTGTTGTGCATTGTTCTCACCCTCCTTGTTTTATCCTCACACTGACCCTGAGAGAGGGTGCCTGACCCTTGGGTGAGCAGTGAGCTTCATGGCCAAGTGGGAATTTGAACCCTGGTCCCCAGGGTCCTAGTTCAGCTCTCTAACCACTACACCACACTGGCTCATACTGCACATATGTTTAGCTCTTGGGCACTTACTACAGCAGTGTGGGATCTGGGAAAAGGAGCTTCCATAGCAAAGATTTGGGCCTAAATTGCATGTACACCATTCTCTGCCCTTTTCAGGTTAGTAAGTGCTCGACTGAGTATTTTGCAGACCTGAGGCTAGAAAAACCATTCCAACAATAGGATTTTTATTGTTCTTCCTTTTTAAAGAAATCTCATTTGGTGTCCCTTTCCTGCTAAGTATCTTCATTCTTCACCCATCATAGCCCTTTAAGACCATGAACACATTTCTGAAAACACACCTAATTTCAACTTAAACCCTTTGATGATGTTTGCTAAAATACAGAAGGTGCTTCTCACATGACACCGGATATTACAGTGTTTGATTGCCACGTCTGTGGGCTTAAGGCAGTTTCTAATGAAAGAGTTATGATTTCAAAAATCCCCCAAATTATAAATAGACTCTCCCGGCTTCTGTTTTGCCTTTGAAGAGGATGAAATTTCCTCACTCACACAAACTGCTCGGAGTTGCTGCTCCTCTGTCAAACTTAAAGGTAAAGGTAAAGGGACCCCTGACAGTTAAGTCCAGTCGCGAATGACTCTGGGGTTGTGGCGCTCATCTCGTTTTACAGGCCGAGAGAGCGGGTGTTTGTCCGTAGACAGTTTTTCCAGGTCATGTGACCAGCACAACGGAACACCGACACCAGAGCAGCGCAGAGAAACACCGTTTACCTTCCCGCTGGAGCAGTACCTATTTATCTACTTGCACTTTTGGGGGTTCTTTTGGACTGCTAGGTTGGCAGGAGCTGGGACCGAGCAATGGGAGCTCACCCCATCGTGGGGATTCGAACCGCCAAACTTTTGATCAGCAAGCCCAAGGATCAGTGGTTTAGACCACAGCGCCACCCACTTAGGGCTAAGTATTTATTTATTCCAAATCCTGCTGGAAACAGCAGAATGGGACTTGAGTTTTAATTTAATTTAGTGGCCAAGGACATTTTGTTGTCAAAGTCTGAGGAGAAAATATGACACACAATATTCACCCACTCAATTCCCTGTACAGAAGCCAACTGGACTGGCAGGTGAATCTACCTTCAACCCAAGCCAATGTCCTCCACCATACCTGAGGGCAGTGTGTTAGATTTATGGGCATAGGGCAGCTCCTGTGACACACACAGCTTAGCTGAAGGCCTGCCGTATCCCATATGTGTCATTTTAAAAAGGGCTGCAGAGTCTTCGTTCTAGATTAGTGTCTTGAAACAGGTGGCAGGTGAGTTTGAGGGTCATCTCACATACCAAATACATTTCTTCATACGTATGACAACCAGTTGTTAGCCACTACATTTATAGAAAAGAAAGGACTTCCTCTTGCTTCAGGCAAAATCTTTTCTCCTTGGTGCATGCTGCTGGGGAACAACCTTCCCCAACCTGGTGCCCTTCAGATAGTTTGGACTACAAATCCCACCAGTCCCAGCGAGCCCAGGAGTTGTAGTCCAAAACAGCAGGAGGGGACAGGTACAGGAAGGCTTCTGTGGGAGGCTGGCTGCAGCTCTGACTTGATCAGGTCATTTTTGGTTTGAGGTACCAACAGTACAATCCTGTGCCTGCCTACATAGAAGTCAGTCCTATTGTGTTCAACTGGAGCTAAATATAAGACTTTGGCCATAATATCACTGTTTTGAGTTTAGCTGTGGTGTTTTGTGTAGCTCCAAAAGATAAGAGAAGCTCTGGTGAGAATTCAAAAGTAAGACAAATGACTCAGCAATTGAATGATTGATTTATGGAGAAAGATTAAAAGAGGGAAATGTGTATAGCTAAAGGGGTGACATGATAACTGTCTATATGTATTTTCAAGATGTATACCAAAGAAAGCAAGGAAGTGGTGAGGGTGGCTGATGATGGCTTGGAAAATTCGGCACAGGAATTCAATCACTACCCCAAAAGCACACAAACTAGACCTATGAAAGGACGCTGTTAGCAAAATCTGCTGATCAGACACAAGCCAAACAGAGAATGCTACTTATTCCTTTCCATACAGAATTCCGAATGGGCTGGTTGAAGGTGTTTAATGGGTACAAAGACCATAGAGCTGCAAATGTATTAAAGTCTGTGGCAAAATCTACCTGGTGAGAAAAATGATCAAACTGCTCCCCCCCCCCAAAGAGTTAAAGATGCATTCTTTACATTGTCAAAAAAGACAATAGTGGAAAATGCATGATAGGACACATAAGATATGGACAGCTGCCAGCATGTTGAACAGCTGCGCAGCACATAAGAATTACTGCAGCTGTATTTAAACTAGAAATGAAATCTATTTTTTTATATATAATTTAATGTGCTCAGGCTTCTTTACTTATTGAAAGTGAAACATTAGCAATTATGAACTGTTTATTTCCTTGGACGGTGTGCTGTTTTTGTTTCCATACATCTCCAAGTTCACAATGTCAGGGAGGCATATTTGTGGCTGGCTTCATCACGAGGCAACCAGAAGACTCTGTAAGACCCCCAAACCTGAATAGCTATATGGGCTGCCCTGAGATTCTGGTGAGATTTCCTAGAGCCAAAGGGAAATCGTGTTCAGCAATAAGAATAAAACCTTGCCTGTTTAAGATCAGTTATGGCTGTCTTGTGTTGGCTCAGATCTGTGGAACAGGAATATAAGAATGGCCCATTTAGTCCAGGATTCTGTTCTCACATGGGAAGGTCACATGCAGGACCCAAGCCCAAGAGCATTCTCCCTTCTCATGGTTTCTAGCAACTGGTTCAGAAGCATTGCTGCCTCTGACCATGGAGGCAGACCATAGCCATCATCACTGGTAATCATTGACAGCCATCTTTCCCATGAAATTGTCCAATCCTCTTTTAAAGCCGTCCAAGTTGGTGGCCGTCACTGCCTTCTGTGGGAGAAGATTCCATAGTTTAACTATGTGCTGCATGAAAAAGTGCTTTCTTTTATCTGTCTTGAACCTCCCAACGTTCAGCTTCATTGGATGTCTAAAGAAGCCAAGGCTGATGCCAAAGCAGATGCAACCCATGGTCGGCAATGATGTTGCGCAATGTCACCGATTGTACTTGCTTGGGTACACTTACCCTTTACCTTGGTCTTTTAGGTCCAAATCCAGGTTGGGAGGATGGTGTGCCTGTGACCAGAAAGCATGACCCACTTTGTCTTGGCCCTTTATGAAGCATGTGAACTCTACTATTCTTGGAGGAAATACTCTTGTGAGTTGCTCCGTGCCTGTTTGTTCTCTACATCGGTAGCCCTGGGTCTTCTTGGAGACATAGATGCATTACAAAAATGTAAAATAACTATTTACTGGCAATTCACAAAACTCAGCTTATCCAGTTGTTCCCAGCTCTCTCCCCAGTTCCGTGTGATTGACTGTTAAGCCACTCTGAGAATTGTGAGGGGAAGCTCTGTGAGGGGAAGAGGGGCCTCCTAACTATTCTCAGCATCCTGAATAAACTCTTCTCGTCTTCATTGGCGATCACTCGTAGCCGAGTAGGATTGTCTTCCATGAACATGATCCTAACAGTGAGTCCATAAGTGACTGTGGAGGCCAATTCTGGATCCACACGTCCTTCCACAGTGGGGACATAAGTTTCTGGGCGGGAGTTGATCACGGAGAGGGTTTGCCAAACTACAGCTCCCAGAATTCCTTAGGTGACTGTTTAAAGTGATATTGCAGTGCTTTAAAAGTATGGTGTAAACGTGCCCAGAATTTATTGTTATATTTCCAAAGCATTCCTGATCATCCCTGCCCTTCTGTTTGCCTTGGGTTTCCCTTTTTGTAGAAAACTAGTGCCAGTTTGAAAATTTGCCACCATTTCCCCAGAAGTGAGTGGAATAATGAAATAAATAAATAAATGCCTGATATGCCATTCTGCTGAAATGCGATTTCTGACACTTGCCTAGGCTAAGTGTTGGCTCTAACGCCAAGCTCTCTGCTCCAATGCTCGTGAGCAAATGTATTTCCTTCTGTCATTGGAGCTAATTAGGCAAGGGCTTGTGTTCATGTCAAGCGTTGTGTAACACTGAATACCTTGTCAACACTTAATAAATTAATAAATAACAGGATGATCTATTAATGGCTTACTGGCTCCTTCCTTTCATTCTTCCCCCACCCACCCTCTTTACCAGAGAACTTGAACTTTCCCTGTTATATTTAGCAGAAGATATTGTAAAAGGTTAAGTTTACGGCAAACTGTAATTACAGAAAACCCAAGGCTTCTGTGTGCCAGTCTAACAAGATTAATACCTTTTTCGACAGATTTTAATAATACGGTTTTATAATATTTAATTTTGTTCATAAAATGTCTCTCAGTGGGGAAGCCCCCTTCCTTTTTTCTTTGTTCCTTCTTTTTAAAAATATAATAAATACCCAAACATTAACGCTCTAAAACAATTTAATTTGTTTTTCTTGGCACAAAAAATGTGTAATGATGCAGGATTGCTGGAAACTGATTTTGATAGGACCACAGAGGGATCAACTTCAGCTTAATTTGGACATTTCAATCTATTTTGATAGGCCTCTGAAGCCTGATTTTCAATTGTGGATCAAATCCATTATTCTCTCTTTTAAGTCCATATCCAGTCAATGTTTGGTTTTTTGCGGTCCTGATTGAATGTCTGCCCCCATATATACTTTATTGGTATCCTGCCCCTCCTCAATGGAAGATTTAAACCCATAATAACCCTGTGAGGTAGGTAAGCTGAGACACTTTCCCAAGACTGTCCAGTCAACTTCCACACTAGTCAAATCTCATCTGTCAAGGCTTAGGTGAATGACTGTAGCTCAGCAAAACTTCCCAGGTTCAATCCCCATCATCTCCAAGTAGGTCTGAGAAAGACCCATGTATTAAACCCAGCTGCTAGTCAGTGTAGAATTAAACTAAATGGACCAATGGTCTGACTCAGTATAAGACGGTCTGCTACGTTTCTTACTTGCCCAGTTCTGGATGTAACACTTTAAATAGGATAAACTGGAATCGGTTCAGAAGAGGGCAACAAAAAATGGTCAAGGGTATGAAAAAGAAGTCCATTGAAAAACAGTATAAGGAGCTGGGTAGGTTTCACCTGGAAATGAGAAGAACGAGTGGAAAGATGATAGTAGTCTTCAAATACCTGAAGTGCTGTGACACAAAAGGTAAAGGACTTCTGACTGTTAAGTCCAGTCGCGAACGACTCTGGGGTTGCACACTCATCTCGCTCTATAGGCCGAGGGAGCCGACGTTTGTCCGCAGACAGTTTTTCCGGGTCATGTGGCCAGCATGACTAAGCCTCTTCTGGCAAACCAGAGCAGCTCACGGAAACGCCGTTTACCTTCCCGCCAGAGCGGTACCTATTTATCTACTTGCACTTTGACATGCTTTCGAACTGCTAGGTTGGCAGGAGCAGGGACCGAACAACAGGAGCTCACCCCGTCGTGGGGATTAGAACCGCCAACTTTCTGATCGGCAAGCCCTAGGCTCTGTGGTTTAGACCACAGCACCACCTGTGTCCCCTGCTGTGACATAGAAGAGTACAAAAAGTTGTCCTCTGCTGCCTCAAAGGCCAGAATTACGTTATCCTTCCACTATCAGAGAGAGTAGGCTTCTTTGAATGCCAGTTGCTGGGAATCACAAGTGGGGAGGGAGCTATTGGGTGATTTCCACAAGCATCTGCTTAGCTACTGTGAGAACAAGATGCTAGACCAGATGGGCCGTAGGCCTGATCCAGCAGGGCTCTTAACTAAATCTAATGGGCTTAAGTTCCAGGGGAGTATATATTGGTCCAAAGTCTTAATCTTAAGTGAATTTGACAGTGAAACCAATTATCTGGGGTGGGCAAGCTCTCTCTTACTGAAGGTCTTCTTCACACACAGGCTGCACAGCCATATGTTGGGAATGCCAATAGTTCTGGATTTCCTGCATCAAACAAGGGGCTGGAGTAGGTCTGAAATAACCCCTACAATTCCAGGATTCCTGGATGAAGGGTCTTTTTTTCTGCAACATTTTTCCTACGTGGGCTTAGCAGAAACAACGAAACACTCATTCATCTACATCAGGGATGGGAACCCTTCAGATGTTGTTAGACTCCATCAGCCTCAACCAGCAAAGCCAATGATCAAGGATAATGGGAGTAGTAGTTCCCCACCCCTGATATAAAGACTACCACAAAGCTGAGCCACTCATGACTTTTCTGCACCACAGACATAAAACGTATTTAGTAGTTATACCCTCTCTCCAAGGAATCCTGGAATAGAGTGATGCTAAGCTTCTCAACCAAAAACTTCTCATTGCCTTCACCAGATTATAGTCTCCAGGAACCTTCGAGGAAAATCACCTGGTTTGAACAAGCTTGTGGTATGGATCTGCTCTGGTTTCAACCAGAGGGCAAGCAAAATAGAGAGATTTACCTTCTAACTGTACTATATCATGGCAGGTAATGTCTTCAGCATCTCAGCCAGTTATCATCTTCTGCCCTAAAGCAGCAGAGGGACACACCCTGTTCACCTTGTCCTTTGCTTGTAACCAATTAATCAACTAAGGTTTCAATCAGAGATCGGCATTTTGCTCTCTGAATAACAGGTGCAGCTACCAGCAAAGGCAAACACCAGCACCAAATAGGCCACAGAAACGTACAACCTCACATGGATTCTCTGCACCAAATCTGATGAGAAAGAAAAGTGGGATGTATTTCCTTTGCTTCTCCCTCCTTTTACTCATGATTCATGCAACTCGTCTTCTTCAACACAGTACGTCTCATTATCCATTTGCTGTACCTTACTGCATTGTAGAAGTCACTGAAACTGCATTTGATTGAACAAGTATCTGGTGGTCCATTTCAACCTGCTTCTGCCACAGCCAGAACCACAGATTTGCTATTCAGCTCTACCTAATTCCCTAGAACAAGTTCCACTTCCACTTTCCTAAATGTCAAAGGGCCCATCAGTTGCCTATGCTCAATATTTCTTAGTGCAGCAACTCACCCTTGTACCAGTCTTGAATAGCTCTGCAATAGTCTAAAAGAAAGCATATGTTCCTAGAAATCTAGGCTGATCTACACAACCATCTTTTAAGAGTCCAACATGTTGACATTTTCTCAGTGGTTCTATCACACTAAATCAGTTTTGTGGAAGTTTTTATATCTGTTCAGATTACAACACCCCACAGTTGTAAACATTTCCAGAGTGAAACTGAGTGCACAAGTTAGGCACACGTCACAACACTGACTTTGGTCAGTGTGACATAGTCTAAAAGTCCACCAAAATATACATTTATAAAAGATCATTCAGCCAATTCTCTCCATTGCTTTTCTTCATGGCAGAACCAAAACTAGAACAAAACTGATCAGGGTTCTGTTTTGGCTTTATTGGGTGCAAAGGAGATGCCCTGTGGGTGAAGATACTCCTGGCCTGGCAATAAGAAGTATAAAGACCTTTAACTGTGTGTCAGGCTGCTTTCTGACAGCAAAGGTGGAAGTTAAGTAAAAAGGTGGAAACTCATAGAGGAGTGGGCAGAAGATATATGGGAATCTACCGTTAGATCCCTGGGTGATTTGCAGTAGTTCATCAAGAATTTCTGACCCCAAATTGTTTGACAATGCGAAACAATAAAATGACTTTCCCCAAGTACCGTACTTTCCCCCCAAGACTTTCCCCCTTTGAAAATGCAAAAGAAGGGTAACCAGGAATGGGCTCGTTTTGATCTGCCTAGTTTCAGCGTGTGCACAGAGGCACCCTGTTTTCCCATTCTAACAGTATGGTTTTTAGACATGATTGTGGTTCATGGACGCTATCAATAGCTATTAGCCATGGTGGCTATGTTCACTGTCAAGGCAGTATCCCTCCAAATTGCTGGAAAGAACTTATGTTCAGGTCCTGTATATGGGCTTCCCACAGGCATCTGGTTGGCCACTGTGAGAACAAGCTGCTGGACTAGATGGGTCTCTGACCTGATCCAGCAGGGCTCTTCTTAGGCTCTTACGGTTGACAGATTTGGAAGTTCTAGTAATAAACAAAGTAGATTCAACAAGCCTGAAGTCTATCCCACATTCTAACTGAGTGGTGCAATAGGAATGAAAGCTGGGATTTGATTCCCTCTATTCTTTTTTGAAGTGTTGTCCCTCTTAAAATGTCTAAATCAGAATCTGGATTCTTTATTTGTCCAGGAGTCACAACTTCTGAATATAAAAAAGGCAGTTTATAATACACTCAAAAAGGCATGCATTTCTTTTCGTACTAGCAGCAAAACACACTCCCAGATGCACACAACAGCCAGAAAGGCCTGCTTGTTCTCTCGTCTGCAGTACATGGTCCACTTACTTATCTCAACCCATCCATTCTTCCACACTAGACATCATGGGGAAGATATGAAGAAGTTGCTACTGAGCAAGCAATGTTCTTGATTGTTTCTCATGCTCCTGTCACCTCCCCCAGGAAAGTAACTGCATACTGTACAGACAATTGTCCATGGCTTTTGTCGAAAAAACATCTGCCAAGCATGTGAGCTCTCCCTGGTCTTGTAGCCCTAGCTATCTAAATCCTGCTCCCTGAACCCTTCAGTCAGCTTCCTGCTTCTTCCAGACTCCTTCCACTCTTGGTGCATTGTGCAAAAGCCTTTCTAGGCTCTCAGCTGAGCTGGCACTGGACACAGACTTAATCTGGTAGTTTGGGAGGTTTAATCACTTATTACATCTTGAACTCCTAAAACTGAGATTCATTTTGAATGTAAAGGGGACCTTACATTTGTTTTCCAGTGTCACTGTTACTCACCCCAAGACCTTAGCAAAGGGCATCTATATATTAATTTCAAATGCATTCATCTGTCTAAATGAAAACATTTTCAATTAGCATATCTGTGGCATTTCATGATAATATATTGGAAGAAACATCAGGAGATTCAAGGGTATGCATTGGGGTGGGGAGAGATGCTTGTTTCTAATCTCATCCCTGTAAATATGAGAGCTATTTTCAAAAACCCTAAAATGTATTCTAGGTGAAAGTTGTGCCTGTCCTCATAGCTCTGTTTTATTTCTGTGTCCAATAATTTCTTCTCTATATCACGAATAATCAAACATTCCTGTGTCAACAAATAAAACTGAAGACGGCCTAGAACATCCCTCTTTTTATTCTACTCTTAACTGAATCTGTTTGGAATAGCCTAAAAATGGCACTTAAAATTTGACATTAAGGAAGGATTTTTTTTTCATCCTCCTACATAGATGTGGGTTAATTAATGTTTTCCTTTCATAATGCTGAATAACGCAAACTTTTACTGTAATGGTTTCTGCCCTCTTAATCACTGTTTTTATTTATTTCAAATCTTTAAGATCATTTTAATGTCTACTTCTGTCTTTGTCTTTTCGGCATTTTAAGCATCTGATTATATGTGTGCTGGAAATGCAGTTTTGTGAAATAATTGTTTACTGGGATTACTTGAGCCCAGATTTGACTTTTTAACATGTGAAAACAAGAAGCCTTTTAGAAATGATTCTCCATGTAGAAATGGCAGGAAGGTGTAACATTGTTAGACTGTGATCTAAATATTAGTTCAAGTCAAAATTCTAAGGCATCGTGATAGCTGCATTTGGGCACAGATCCAGCAGAGCACTTAAGGAAGGAGGTCTAAGGTGTCATTTACTATGGAAGGAGACATTGCTCCATCACTCCCACTGCCCACTCAGCCAGAATATTTCTGAACATGTCACCCCTTGGTCTCAGCCTCATGTGCAGTTTCTAGAACTCAATGGAACATCACAAGAACATCTCGTGAGATCTCACCAGAACCTGTTGCCATTGCCACTTCACACGCAGCAACACACAACCCAGCTAAGACTTTGGCAAGGAGGTGGCACCTTCTCATTTTGCCTCCGGTGGCAAAACAGGATGTGCCACCCCTGACATATTTGCACAACTCCCTCTTCATGAGAATTTCATCTTCCAATTATGTGCACATGGAAGCCTGGTGAATGTCCACAATGGCCACTTGTTAGGCACATTAACCTCTCAACTTACATTACCACTAGCATCTAATGGCATATACCTGAATTTCAAGTAGCGAAGTTTCTCCTTTTATATTCTGTGCCAATCTTATATTTTATGCCAATGAAATCTCTGGTTTTACTAGTGTGGAGATTGCAAGGGACTGAGATTTATGCGTTCATTGGTGCATTTGTTTTAATAAATTTAATAAATAATTTGTCTTCTGGACGTGTTGGATTTCAGCTCCTCCCCCCACCCTCAACAGTGTCTTTTCATACTTCCTTTTTTGTGTGCTCCATTTCTCAGCCCAGCCTACCCTGCTGGGTTAGTGTGAGGATAGAATGTCATACTCCTATGCACCCTTTTTAGATGGAGGGTAAGCCAAAGATGTGCATAGTATGCTGCTGCTCCCACAAAGACACAACTGCAACAACCAAAACTCTGCAGCTGCTTCAACAGCTGGCAAACAGAGATGAGGAATTCCCCTCCCACCACCAATCTAAGCTCTGATGCCACCTTCTCCTGTTGCTCTGGGCAAGCCTCTGAATCTCTCTGACTCAATTTCCCCATCTGCTCAATGGGGGTATAAATATGAGGGAGGAGAGATACATGTGTTATGGGGATTAATTAATTAGCTAATGTCTGCAATGTGCTTTGAAGATCAAAGGTGCCTGCTCAAAGGTGCCTGCTTTTATGGAGGGTGTTGACGTTGACGTTCCTCGTCTTGGCACAAGGAGATCTGGGGGCGGATGATCACCGGGCAGAAGTTTGTAAGCTGTGCAAAACAAAAGGGCTCCTCTGCAAACAAGGAGTTCCTTTTGAGCACCCATAAAGGGAATTGATATATCGACTGGCTCAGCAAAGGTACTACAAACACAGCACTGATCCTAAGGAGGAGGATGCTTACAGGAAGTGCCCATTGGGCAGGATGTAAGTAAGAAGGCAGGCAGGTGGGACTGACTAAGGACAGGTCAACACTGGTGGTCAGTACCCCATTCATCCTCCCCTGCTTTATAGAAATCTCACCAGTATATTGAGTGGAATGAAATCAGCACACATTGACCATCTACATCCAGAACCATGCAGCATATTTTTAAAATATTTTGCAGCCCAGTAATCCAAATTCTGCTGGAAGAGATATTGGATTCTGGGACCCAGTAACTTGAGAAGAGGAGCCAGGTGTCTGCAGTGGCCACTTCCTAGAACTTCTTGCCTCCTTGCAGGATTGAAGCCCTGACTGGGTAGACGCCAGCAACACCTGCTGCTCCATCCCCAGCTGAACTTGGTCATCTAGAGCAGTGTTCCCCAACCTTGGGCCTCCAGCTGTTTTTGGACTACAATTCCCATCATCCCTGACCACTGGTCTTGCTAGCAAGGGATGATGGGAGTTGTAGTCCAAAAACAGCTGGAGACCCAAGGTTGGGGAACACTGATCTAGAGGGTTGGTGTGCTGCAGGTGGGCCCACCACCAGAGGGGGAGACATCAAAAGGAGTGTCCTCTTTGGGGGCTACCACTTTGGGGTGACATGAGGGCAAGGGCTTGTCACCCTGCCCAAGAGAATAGAGGAGGACTGCCTGCCCCTGAGGGTTCTGTTCTCTCCCCCATTAACATTTACATGAAACTACTGGGAGAGATTGCCTGGCTTTTGGGGTTTGGTGTCACCAGTATGCTTACGACACCCAGCTCTATTTCTCCTTTCCACCTAAATCCAAGGAAGCTGTCTCAGTTGGAAACTGCTGTCTGTCATCAGTAATGGACTGGATGAGGAAGAACAAACTGAAAATTAATCCAGATGAGACAGAGGTGCTTTTGGTCAGTCAGAAGAAGAAGCGTTTGGATTTGATATCCCGCTTTATCACTACCTGAAGGAGTCTCAAAGCTTTCCTTTCCTCCCCCTTTCCCTTCCTCCCCCACAACAAACACTCTGTGAGGTGAGTGGGGCTGAGAGACTTCAGAGAAGTGTGACTAGCCCAAGGTCACCCAGCAGCTGCATGTGGAGGAGCGGAGATGTGAACCCAGTTCACCAGATTACAAGTCTACCGCTCTTAACCACTACACCATACTGGCTCTCAGAAGTCAGAACATGGAATAGGGATTCAGTCTGTGCTGGATGGGGCAACACTCCCCCTGAAGACACAGGTTTGCAGTTTGAGTGTGCTTCTAGACTCAGCCCTGAGCCAGTGATTCCTGAGGCCAGGAGTGCATTTGCACGGTTAAAGCTAGTACACCAGATGTCTGATTTGGCCACAGTGGCACATGTCTTAGTTACATCCCATCTGGATTATTGTAACACGGACTACATGGGGCTGCCTTTGGGAAGGGCTCAAAATCTTCAACTGGCTCAAAGAGCTGCAGCCAGATTGTCAAGCGGGGCTGGTTATAGGAAGCAGACAACTCCCCTGCTAAAACAGCTCCTCTGGCTACTGGTCTGTTTCCAGGCACAATTCAAAGTGCTGGTTATAACCCATAAAGCCCTGCATGGCTTAGGTCCAAGCTATCTGAAAGACCGTATTCCCTCAAATGAACCTGCCTGCATTTTGAGATCTTCTCTCAGTTCCACCACCCTCCCAGGCACACTTGGTGGAGACATAAAAGAGGGCTTTCTCGGTGGCTGATCCCAGGCTTTGGAACTCGCTCCCTAGAGAAGCCAGACTGGCTCCCTCCTTGCTGTCCTTCTGCCGGCAGGTGAAGACTTTCTTGTTCCAATAGGCTTTTGGGAATTGACTGCTTTTAAGAAAAAGGGTTGGTGCCATGTTGTTTTTATTATAATTAATGGTTTGTTTTAAACATTGTGTGTGTGTTTAATTCTATGTTTAATTGTATATTAATGACTGGTTTTTCTATGTTTTTAGCAGTTCTTGTTTTCATATTTAAGCCACCTTGAGCCCCATTAAGGGAAAAGCTGGGGTATAAATAAATAATAATTAATAATGTATTTATTAGATGTCCATCCAACCCTTAAACCTTAAAAAATATTTAAAAGTAATCAAATCTTTCTTGTAGGTAAATAATTTCAAGATTGCCAGAAACAGTATCTTTCAGCTAAACAGGCATGTTTTTACAAAATAAAAAATAAAAAAATTCCTTCCAGTAACACCTTAGAGACCAACTAAGTTTGTTCTTGGTATGCGCTTTCGTGTGCATGCACACTTCTTCAGATACCATGTTTTTAACTTTCACCTGAATGTAAATAATGAATAAAAAGAGAGTCAATTTGCATGTTTTTTTTTTGTTTTGCAAAAATTTGTTTTGCTAATCGTGGGGTTGGGGCAAGAAACCATTCAGGCTACTTGGATACCTACCTCACCTGGCCTTTGATATTTTAGCAGGCATTAGCCAACATTCTTCCAAGGATATCTCTGCAGCCCTGAGGGCTAGAAATTATTTATAGAAAGTGGAAATTTTCAAGAATGCTTTACTCAGTGGAGCCACAAAAATTAATGGGCATGGCTAATTTAAGTCCATTCACTTCACTGAATCTACTCTGAGTAGAACTTATTTGGATATTTGGATAGACACCACAACATATGCCAAAACTGTCTTTTTCTCTTGAAAGATAAAAAAAATTGAGTGCCTGTATGGCTGGAGTATTGGACTTATCTCTCAGGTTTAAGTCACCTTACACTGGTTGGGGTGTATGTGTGTGTGTCTCTATCTCTCTATCTATCTATCATCTATCTATCTATCTATCTATCTATCTATCTGTCTGTCTATCTAATCATATAATTGTAGAGTTGGAAGGAACCCTGAGTGATAAAAATATAAATGACAAATAGGAGCTGCAACATAATGTTGCAGTATGTCTGGAACACTCCTGTTTAGGATAATCCATTGCATTCCGCCTCCACCTTGACATTCCACTTCACTCCTCCACCCTACTCCAACAGTTGGTCGGCATTCTATGCCCATTGAACATTCACATTAAGGCTGGGTTTGTGTGTGTGTGTGTGTGTGTGTGTGTGTGTGTTTATTTGTTTGTTTATTTATTATTAATTGCTTCTACTTGTCACTCCCTTCAGAAACAAATTCCCTAGGTGTTTTCCCTAAAGATTGTGATTGTGTGTGTGTGTGTGTGTGTGTGTGTGTGCATATATCTGCAAACTATGATATGGTTTCCCTGAGCCTGCTAGCATCTCTCTCTTGGGTATGGATAGTGTTAATTGAGCTATATAAGCAGCACACTCACCTCTGAACACCTGAAACAGAGGGAGTGGTTACAGCAACCTTTGGGGACTGATGTCATCCTGAGGCTACCGCCTACTGGATCAAGGAGGATACCTTGGGGGCTCTGGAGAAAGGTGGCAAATTGCAGGCATAATTTCATCCCTGAAAGGAGTTCATCTGAAAGTCACTGCCATATACAGTAAGCACTAACTGATAAGGACTGTCAAGGCGGGAGGGGGGGAATAGTGTATCAAAAGCTAGCAATTAAGCAGCTGACATTTGACATTTTAATTCCACTCACTATTTTTTTCTCACAAAACCATTTACACCTAAACACAACAGACACAAAAGATACCAACATGACTTATAATGAAAGCGATGATATTAAAAAATAAACCCACTGAGCCAGCATTTTCTTTAGGTCAAGGGTAGAGAATGATGGCTGAAAGCAGGCTAATATTTTAGTCTTGCTTTGCTATCATCACTAGGGTTGCAAGATGCCACTAAGAGGGGCACAAATAGCCAAGGCCTTTCATCCAGCTTTTCAAAGCCAGATCCTAATGGGCTTCTTTTCCAGCACAAAGGGAAATGTCCTGGCTGTTTAAGGTTTTAAACAGGGACATTTTATCATGAGTTGAGGAATCCTTGATTCTTACAAATTTTAATATATGCTCTCATATAGTGAAGAAGAAATAAAATCCTTTTTTAATAGAATCCATTCTGTAATTAAGAACAATGGCATATTGTCATCTAGGGAGAGACCCTTCTCATAGAATCATAGAATCATAGAGTTGGAAGAGACCACAAGGGCCATCCAGTCCAACCCCCTGCCAAGCAGGAAACACCATCAAAGCATTCCTGACAGGTGGCTGTCAAGCCTCTGCTTAAAGACCTCCAAAGAAGGAGACTCCACCACACTCCTTGGCAGCAAATTCCACAATAGTGGCACCACAGGTAGACAATCACCATCCTAGACATGGTCCACCTGGTACCATCTTTGTGGTCTTTTTCTGGTCTTGTTAAATAACTTACATTTTACTGTCTGAGCCTCTATTGAGTATTTAAAATTGTGAGTGGGTGGTGGCTGACAGTAGCTGAAGTCCAATGACAGCTACAGGGCCTGAGGTTTGCTACCCCTCAGAGGATTTGGCCAGGACTGGGGAGATCCAGATTCATATCAAACTGAGCTTCCAAGCTTCCTAGGGCTAGTCACTATCGTTCAATCTAACCTACCACATACCCTCCAACATTTTCCCAATGAAAATAGGGACGTCCCATTCCATAATGATAATTTTACTATTTATACCCCACGCATCTTACTGGGTTGCCCCAACCACTCTGGCGGCTTCCAACATATATATATATATATATATATATATATATATATATATATATATATATATATAAAACATAAAACAACAAATACAAATACAAATATCTTTATTATGGTCAAAGACCAGAGAAAACATAAAACAACATTAAACATTAAAAAAAACCCTCCCCTATACAGGATTGCCTTCAGACGGCTTGGGGGGTCAGATAACTCCATATCTTCCAACATTTCTCTAGTGAAAATAGGGACATCCTAAGGAAAAGTGGGACATTCTGGGATCAAATCAGAAACCAGGATGGTTTCTTGAAACCAGGGGCATCCCGGGAAAATAGGGACACTTGGAGGGTCTACTACCTGACAGGGGTGTTGTGAGTATAAAACTGGGTGGCAGGGCTTGGGGAATAACCACATAATGAGCTTCTTGGAAAGATGGGAAATTCAAAAATAAATACATATTTGGGTAGTTCTTATTCAGTCCCCCTCCTTTAGATCTCTCAAGTTCTTCTCAACAAATACTTATCCCTATGAATTATTGTATACAGAAATGGTGTCCAGTAGGAATGATCTGAAGAAGTGTGCATGCACACGAAAGCTCATACCAAGAACAAACTTAGTTGGTCTCTAAGGTGCTGGTATCTGAAGAAGTGTGCATGCACACGAAAGCTCATACCAAGAACAAACTTAGTTGGTCTCTAAGGTGCTACTGGAAGGAATTTTTTTATTTTATTTTGTTTTGACTATGACAGACCAACACGGCTATCTACCTTCAATAGGAATGAGTGTGTCATGTCTGACACAATCACTTATAGCAGAAGCCCCATTTAAGTGTTCATTCATTGGGCTTTAACAGTGTTGTTCAAATTTGTTTCTTGAAAATTATGGAGCTACTAATATTAGAAAGGCATTTTTAAAAAAGAATCCTTTTTTAACATACTGATAAATGGCACAGGAATAGTTTTCAAAAGAAAAAAAAATGAGAGGTGGGGGGAAGTGCTAAATTCATCTAAGTATTATTTAGTTTCTGATGTTCATGACAATCACTGTACCTATTTTGTCTGACATAAAATACATGGTTTAGGAGTTTAGAAAACACCCTGGAATTACTGGGATCACTCCTATAAAATTGCAATACTAAAGGAAGCACCTGGATTGATAATTTAGCACTCTTTAATGTTGGCAAAAGAGTTTATCATAAAAATGAAAGGTTGGAAGGCTATTATTAAGTGGAATTGCAAAGAGATTACATGTTGATATGTGTACTGTAATAAATGCTTTACCTTTAATTTGTGTTTTTACTAACTTGCGCTGTGAATGAGAGAAACTTTCAGCAACTGTTGATTAAATGTGCTGTCAGAAACAGAATGTCTGACAGAGAGAAACGAGGCTACTTTATTTTCTCAAAAAATGCAGCACAACATCTCTGGGGATCATGTTGTCTGACCAACAAATGAGATCAAGGGGCACATAATGTTGTGGTGCTTTTTTAAAAGTTTCTTTGAGATCAGACCAGCAAAGGTTGCAATCCTAAACAGACGTACTACAGAAGAGGCCTCACTAAACAGTACAGGATATGATCTGAAGTGAGTTTGCCTAGGACTGTGGTGCGCAGCCGCAATCCAGAACTGGCTCTACTGTTAGACAGAGGGAGGTAGCTGCCTCAGGCATCTGTATTTGGCTGCCATGAAAAGGCAATTGACAAACACACAAGACGTAACCGGCTGTGCATTCACATAAACAATACACATTTATAAACATTTGATATTGTGATAAGAATATATAGAAGAGTATTGTTTATGTGAATGCACAGCCGGTTACATCTTGTGTTTTTGTCGAATGTATTTCATGTAACGCAAGGTTTGATGTTGTTTTGCAAGTTGCCATGAAAAGGGAGTAAATAGGAAGAGGCACTTGTGGGATTTTTCTACCTCAGGCACCAATTGGCACTCATCTGACTGGCTTTGGATACCAAGATCACTTCATTGGCTTGGGGTATTCTACATTTTGACTGCCATGTCTTGGGCTGACCCTGCTGTAATCATATAAGCCCCATTGAACTCCATGACAGTTTGGGTAAGTAGGCTGCTTCTATTACACTGTATAAGTTATGATGCTTTGAGGCACATACCGGTACTTGTCAATAAGACTGAACTTGCATGCCCTCAAGTTGGCAAGACACATTTGACAACAAGGGACCAAGCCTTTCTTATCATTAGCCCTGTGGAATACTCTGCCAATAAAGATTGAGCAGGTGCCTGCTCCAACATTTAAGTGCCTGCTGAAAATTTGGGGAGGGATCTTGCCAATGATGGCCCCCCACCAGGGTAGGGCTTAGTCTCACTTGTGGTAGCCACCATATGCTTTCTCTGTCACTGCTCCTTTGATGGTGGCAGAGGCACTACTCACCATCTTCCACCAGGCCCTTAGATATGCTACCTGAGCTACAGGTGTATGAAATCAATAAATTTCACAGACCTGTAGGTCAGGGCTTTACATTCTGGGTAACTCAAAATGGTGGGCAGCCACTGTGGATGGTTGGGGTGATGAGGAGCCCTTCCAAGCCCCTGGGACCCTTGTACCAGGCTTGATGGGAAACCAGCAAATGCTCTATGGAGACAAATAGATGGTTGTCTCCACCGCATTTATATCAATGGTTTTCCCCATTGTCCTCATTTTCCAGTAACTCCATTCCATTCCATTCCTGATTGTCTCCCACCCACCCACCCCACAATCAGGATTTCCTTCCTTCTGCAAAACTCAGGGTTCCCCTGAGTCTGCCAGTACCTTGTGCATGGATGGCCGCATACTAGCTACATGACACTCTTCTGGAGATCAGAAATCAAATACAAGATGAATTGTTATAGACAAAATTTTTGTGTTGCTGCTTATATTTAGGGTTGGTTCTAAGGGTACTTGTGGTGTCTTAAGAGCCCCTGAGAGTGTAACCTACCTGTGTGCATCAGCATCAACAAAATAAGACATCTTGTAAGTTGGTCTTTAAAAAAAATATAGAACCTCAGTATATTATCTCACACAAGGTACCCTAGTTCTACTGAGACTCTGAAATGCAAATGTGTGCTGCCGCTGTTGTGCTGGTTACAGAGGCAAAACTGAAATTGGAGGAAGCAGATGCTGTCACCCAGTGCTGAGGCTGTTCTTGCTGAGTCTGAACAATCACTTCAAGAGCTAGTAATGAGAGGAGCTGAAGCTGCTGCTGATTACAGACTACATCGGAACGTAAGAAAATGAAAGTGATGACACCTTCTGAAAGGGGATATTGCAGCCACAATATGAACCAAGAAAACCAAGCAATTTCATTCCCAAATCCCACTCTTGGAAGTAAACCAAACTCTCCCTTTTAAACCAGAGAAAGAGTATCATTCACCTATTCCCCAATTAGCAAGGACTATGGGTCACAGGAAAAAAACAAAAATGTGTTCTGGACATCACTAGCCATTATTATTTATGTGTCTAAGAGCATTTGTCAATATAAACAGTGGAATAAATGAATGAGAATAAAACCATGATTAACATGGGGGGGGGGGAGAAGTTGGATCTATACCCCCAAAGGCCTTGCAATCTAAATTTTGACACGAGAAGAGAAAACAGATTACAGCAATGGCAAAGATAAGGCAACAAGTGCGTTCTTGATCCAAAGTCTTTGAAGTCATCCAAAGCATTTCCCATAAGCACAGATCACTCAGGTTGGCTCACAGCCACAAATCTTTCTAAAGCAGATTGAATGTTGGCATGGCAAATGATGCTATGCGTTCAGGATACTGTCAGGCAAAAGTACTACGGCTCCTTTTCCCCCTGAAAATAAAACTGGGGGGAATAGTCTCTTTTACTCAGTGTTTGTGTGAATCAGCCTTGGCTTCTATTGGTGGATGGATTCCCAAGCAACCAGGGATTTTCTACCAAGCAGTCACCAATGGCAGCAATGAATTGGAACCACGTTGTCTGAAGCAATGCATCCATCAATTCTTGGGAAAAGTGTGGTAATTATGAAAAACATGAAGCTTCCTGATACCAGATTATACTTTGTTCATCCGATTCATTCTTCTCTACCTTGACATAATCTCACAAGTGGTGAAAGGTCTTTCCTGTCACCTGCTACCTGCTCTTTAGCCTGACAGGTAGACCATACCCAACCAACAGTGCGAAGAGTTGTGCCCACATAATTTGCATTCGCAAAACCAAATAGAAGTACCTTCCATCTCAAGAAATCGCAAATCTCTTTAATTTCCCAAGTGCTTTTCCACCTTTGTTGTGCTGGTGTCTGATTGATGATCACTCACATTAGGAGCTGGAAAAGTGTAGCTACCAGCCCTTGCATTCAATTTCATTTGCTCACAGACAGCTGATGAATTAGGCCAAACCAGCACCACAACTAACTAGCTGTCACGTATATATTAATTTGAAGGTTTGTTTGCTTATTTATGGGCAGTCTGATCCTCCATTACTGCATATGGCACTGGGGTTGTAGAAAACCTTATTTTACGCTAAGGTTTCTAAGCGTTTTGGTAGAGGATGGAAATAACTTACCAGATCACATCAGTGCTGGGGCATAATCTATATTTGATTATCTGTTTATTCACAGTAAAAATAATGGGTGACTTTCTCTCTCCCAATGACCCTCAATGTGATGCACAACTGTTATAAAGCATAAAAATGCCACAGAAATGTCCTGAGTTATTTGCTGTTCATTATCCATGAACACAAACACAGATGAGCAGTTCCAGTTGTACAACTGCTGACTATCACTTGTGCAACGTATAGGTTGTGCTATTTACAGTAGATACTATACACAATGCAGAAATAATTAAGAAAATCTCCTACAAAAGTACAGAAGCAAGACGTTCAAGCTTAAAGAAAGTACACACACCAAAGCCTATCGTTGTGAGTTCTCATGAGCTTCTAGAAGATAACTTGTTTTAAGAGATCCCTTCTCTCCCCTGAAGCTGCCTCAAGCACCCCAGCCCTTTTCTCTGCCTTTTGTCATAAATAATGACTGCAGCCTGGGCTGTTCATTCTTGGAAGCCTTGGCCAACGTGGTGTCCTCCAGACATTTTTGGACCACAACTTCCATTAGCCCCAGCTGGGGGCTGGTGAGAGTTGTGGCCCAAATTGTCTGCAGGACACCAGGTTGGCCAAGCCTGTCTGTGGACTTGGATTCAGGGGTTTAATACTATTTTAATCATTGTGATCATGACCTGGAGCTGATGGGTCTTATGTGATTCCTGTTTCGGAGTGCAGGCTATCTCTCCTAGCCAACTCTATTTCTACCCTTCTCCGTGTTTGGTTGCTTCCATGACCACATATAGTGTTGTTACCAGGAAGGCTTCCCACCTATTCAGTGAACACAGGTGGCCCTTTCAGGTGTATTTTGGAAGACAGAATTGGTTCTAAATCTATTTGCTCAATTTGCAAACTGAATGTATTATCTCACAAAACCAAGGCACTCGTTTCATAGTCTACATATTTGGTGGCAAGTACTGGGGAGGGGGTCCCAGCATCAGTTCTGCCAGGTTCTGAGCCTCTGGTATTTTATTTTTCCTTGGATGACTTTAGAAGAGGGTTAGACAGCTGCCGTCTAAAGTGGTACATCTCATAAACCAGTTTACTATCTCGGTTTAGAAGAAAACCTCAGAAAGTGAACGCAACTTCTAGTTTTCCCCAGAGGTTTACGGCAGGTGCTTCCCTGCCCTGTTCTATCAATTTCCATGCTGCATTCATCTAGACCCTGGTTGGTCTTCCCCTGTGATCCCTCACATCCCTAAATCCAGAGTTGCAGAAACACCTCCCTTTGAAAATGAAATCAGTGGCATGCCACCCCACGCTCTCACATTTTGCTAAGCAATAAATGTAACAAAAGGAAAAACTTGCCTTTCACTGACTATACAATTGTCCTTGCTTTGGGACTGACTGATTATACACATTTTCACCATCTGCAAAATAAAATATTTCCTTTTCCTTTCAAGGTGCCATTATTGTGCCGTGCAGCTTCTGCTGGATGATGTCATGGGTAGTGTGGTTTCAAACAGAAGCAAGCATCTGAGCCAAAATATCCAGCAGATGTTTCAAGAGCGCAGCTGGCCGCATGAGAAGGGTAATTTTAGCGCTCTCCAAATAATTCAGCAGCGAGACTTGTGCTCTGCTTCTAGATCTCCTGCCTGGATATTTGCAAAAAGGCATTGGGGGGAAATAGCTGGTCCCTCTCTATATCTACCCACCTATGTTGTTCATACAACATCCATGCATGGTTAGTTATGCTGAGAGACGGTGACTAGCCCAAGTCCACCTCGGGAGCTTCAAGGCTTAGTAGAGATTTGAACTCACGTCTCCCAAAGGTTAAATCCACTACAGCATACAGGAACATCTCACATTGGCAAAGTGTTTAGTGAAAGCACGGAACCATTGCAAAACATAGATACAGTCTACTATGCATAAAGACATTTAATTGTCTGCAAGTATTAATATAATAAAATTTAATGTTATAAAAATCTAAAAGTAAGGGCAGAGTGCTTGTCAATTATTCTGATGCTTTTGCAATCATTGGCCGGAACGCAAGGAATGTGAGAATCTGCCTTGAACCAAAGTACCTCAGTTTTGCTTCTACTTTCCAAGTGTAGGTTTCACTCAACTGTACCTGGAGATGCCAGGGAAAGCTCCTGGGGCCACCTGTGTGCAAAGCGTGTTCTCTGCCCTTAGCTGTGGCCCTTTCCCTAAATGGAATATAAAATTCCAGCCCTTGCGGTTCTGAATAAAGGGCTGATTTAAATAGGAACACAGGGATATGCCTTATACTGAGTCAGACCATGTCTCTCTGGCTGCATTTTGTCTACACAAACTCAGCAGTGGCTCTGCAGGGTTTCAGGCAGTCTTCCCATCACCTGATCCTTTTAAGTGGAGACACTGGTGGACTGAACTTTGGACCTTCCACATGCAAAAGTTCCAAATGCCAAATGTGTATTCTAGGTTAAAATGTACACAATATGTACATTTTAGGTTAAAATTGTTATTTTAGGGCAAAATGCATACTAAAAATGCAGGATTTTCATGTGTGTGTCTTTAAATTGCAGAATGTTGCAGAAATAGGGTGGAACAAGTTTATGAACGAACACCTGGAAAGCTGACAGGGATTGGAAATAAACCAATCCATCCTTTCCTATGAACGAATATATTTACCAGCAAATAGATAGGTCAATGAACCTTGGGAGACAATATGAGATCAGATCAACACAGATTCAGAAAAATCACATGTTGTAGTCTTCTGGGGTATATACTATTTCAGAATACAGGTGGGAGAACTGGAAGGAAGGAAGGAAGGAAGGAAGGAAGGAAGGAAGGAAGGAAGGAAGGAAGGAAAAGGGATTTGCATGCATACACTCATACTAGGAGAAGGCTAACAGTCCTTGGAGCCTGTACCACATGAATTTTCTGCACAGGGTTCATTGGTATAACTTTATAATGGTATAACTGGTATGACTGGTATTACTTTATAAATACTGAGTTTCATAGGATGAAACTGGGGAACAGAAATTGAATTGATGACAATATTGTATTGAAGTGAAATACTGTATTGAAGTGAAGGCTACTCCATGTGTATTCCAGGACATATCCCAGGAAAAATATCTGAGATCCTCAAGAGTACAGTGAGGGATTATATCCCTGCTGGTACTCTGGAGCACAGGACTTTGAGTGAATAAATCAGGAGCAAAATTCAAGCCAGCTCTCAGTGCAGTGATATAGGCAAGGTACTGCTTTTCTCCATCATGATTTAGGTCACAGTTTCATGGCTATTGCCATAGCAACCTGAGTTTTTGCCTGTATGCAGACTTCTAATGGTATACCACAAGGTGAAAAAGAAATAAGGCAAGCGAGAGAAACCAAGAGATGTTAAGCAGAGCATTGAAGCACAAGGCAGTTAAAGGGAAAACATTAAATCACTTTGCCAGTGGGAAGAAATGGCAAACAGTGGTGCTGGGAAGAGCCCAAGATCCATGCCAAGAATACCTAGGGTTCAGTTTAGGATTTCATGGCCTCCATGGAAACCATGGGGCAATCTCAAATGGTCGCTGGCCTGAAACTTAGAGCAGGGCATACCCTCGATTTGGTATTTTCTCCAACTTGAGAGGGTGGCTGTTGTTTGTGGAAGTAGGAAGGGGAGATACTGCCCCATTATAATTGCCAGATCACTTCCTGGTGAAGTCTGGGCTTCTGGAACTCACAGTGGCAAGTATGAGCGGTTTGCAGGACCCTGAGAGGCAGTCCTTCAACTGACTTAGATGCTGCTTTTACAGAAAATCCAGTTGAGGTATCCAGTGTCACATCTGGCCTGGTTAGGGCGGGGGGAACACTCATGTTTCAGAGAAATTACTTCCTTTGAGTTCTGAACAAATCACATCTTTTCTTTTGACACAAATTAAAACCTGTAAAATAAAAAATCCAAAAATACTTCATCTATGGTGCTACTATTCCTGCAGAAGCTCCTTCAGTTATTTTCACATCTCTCTCGCTCCTCTCTCATGACAATTGATTAGCATTTGCCATAAACAGACTACATTTATTATATCTCTCCTCCTGATTTTTTTTTTTTTTAAATTCTAGCAAACAGTAAAAATTCCATTTGGAAACTTGGCCTCCTATGTATTATTTTTCTTTCTTTCAAATCCAATCCCAGCAGTGGAAGACACACTTTGCATGTAGAAAATCCCAGGTTCAATTCCTGGCATCTCCAGGTAGGGCTGGGGAGGACTCCTGTCAGAAACAACAGAGCCAGTTTGTGGAGACAATATTGAGCTGTGAATTCAAGAGACTATATTTAAAATAAATGCTGAAGGCCCATGCGTTTCTATTTTTTCAGAAAATATTTTTTGCATAGCTTTATATAGTTCCCCAAGTCTGGGTACATTTCTCTCCTGGCACACGATTGCAGGGATCATACTGAGCAGAAATGATATTCATCTGCATGCCATATTTACTTCTGCAGAGCTTCCCCCTGTAATTTAGCAATAGTTAATGAGCACTTAGGCATCTATTCACAAAAGTTTACTAATGTCTGCCTATTGGGGAGCTTTTCTCATGAAGACTCCAAGTGTTTGGGTGGCTGAACAATCAGCCTCCTAAATATTAGGCAGAACAGTAGAAAGTATACAACTTTGGGGAAACTTTAGATGGAAATTCTATTTTCATACCAAGATAAAATAAGGGAAAATTCTGCTTCTGTGCTCAGATTTAATGATGCAAATCACACAGACGTGCAAATGTTTTTAATTCCCATAACATGTTCAGATTCTTGCATTACGTGTATCTGAACGCTTACAGTGTTTTGGCAAAGTCTGAGATGTAAGAATACAAGGAAAGAAGGAAGCATGGGAAAAGATGGGAGGCAAAGGAGTTGCCAGGAGTATTGAGAGCTGAACTTTGTCCATTGCTCTCTGATCTTTTAATATCCCCCCAAAAATTTACCTGAACTTTAAAAACTGATGTACCCATTAAGGTGAGAAATGTACATGCAGTTAAGATTCCATGCATATAATCCCAGAAGTACTAGTGTGTTAATTGAGTTATTTTATTCTTAGATAAGAGTGTACAGGATTGCAGTCTTTAGGGGGGCGATGGACTTTAGAAAAGAACATAAGGTGAGCTTGGTGGATCAGTTCAATGGCTCATTCAGTCCAGCATCCTGTTCTCACAGTGGCTGACCAGAGGTCCAGGGTGCAACACCAGAGCAGTGCGGGTGGGGCTGCATTACTCTTCCCGCTACTGAACACCGTGCCACTCCACTGCTGCCTAACAGGGAGGGAAGGGGTAAGGCAGCAGGAAGCTGGGCAGGGTGCAGGTTCAGCAATAAGAGCATTGGATTAGCTCTCCTGACCAGTCCACATCTTCCAAGCTCCCTACTGCCTTACACCTTCTCTTCTCCCTTCTGGTAAGCAGAAGGTTCAGAAACTGGGACAACAATGCAGTTCCACTTGTGCCACCCTACCAATCTCTACTGCCTGAGATCAAGGAACAGGTTTGCCTCAATGTTTGGATATGCTTGGACGCCATGTTGACTGAAGATGGTGGACTGGCCCTTTCAAAATTGCCCTCATCTTTTGGGTTCTTTGAATTCCCAAGCAATGCTAGGTACAAAGTGTCTGGTAGATTATAGACCATAGTACTAACATTAGCAGCTGTCGGATTACTATTTTATCCAACTTTATCCTTCCTAACCAATGCACAGGGCAGAGCCACCCATAAACCAGCAACTACCACTTTAAATTGAATTTAGTCTCACTGATTTTACTGATTTCCCCACTTCCTTGTGTAATCTTAATAAATGAGTGGGCTGTGAGTTTAAGACACTGGAACTGCGGCGAATAATGCAGACAAATCCGCAAATGCCATTTGTATGTCCAAAGCAATCATATTATCCCTAATTAAGTTTGAACATGACTGAAGGGCTATGCAAGAGGGCACAAGGGAATCTTTAATTTCATATTCCACAGCGGCATGTCCTATTTGTTTGCTTTGAATCCTCCCCTTTCAATAAGGTGAAAACTTGTGCTAATCCTCCATTCACCAGTTGCCTGGGTGCGTGTGAAATAAACCATGTGGACAAAATAAACCATTGCTAGCTGCAATATTCCATTGTGCCTTAAGCTGCTTCAAGGAGCCTCTTCACAGGTAGCCAAATACCACTCTGGCCTCTTCACATATTTGTTGAGGATCCTACCTTTTTTTCTGTCTTTCTCCACAGAACACCCTTGCTCAGCCATTGAAGAATAGCCAAGATCCAGGCATAAAATGAAGAGGGGGTGGGAGGGGTGGGGGAGACACGGGCGTTAAAGGAGCCCAAACTGGCTTTCTACACACACAAGGAGATAATTGGCATGGCTGTAATTTTGGAGCCCTGAATGACATGAATAAAATGGAGACATGGGAAAAAACTGAAAAGGACAACAGTTTCCTGGCATACACATAATCACTCCATTTTTCTTGGGAGGCCCAGTGGATAAAACAGGACAAAAATGTTTTTTCTCCATTAATTGCTTTCAAACATCGTCCTGCTAAATGCCTAATTAAAAGGTAGAAGTGTGGTTGAATCTTACTTCCCTCCCACCCACCCCTCTTATTTCTAATGACCACCTATTGGGGATGGGAAAAAGAAAATCAATAGCAATGTCCTCACAATTTCTTTTATGGAGGCGGAATAAAAGAGATCAATGGGAGAAGTTCTAAGCTTACCTTAAACCTAAGTCGCAGCCTCAAAGACCAAAGAACAAAGTGAAGGGGATGTGGACAAGTTGCGCACGGATGAGGTGCACTCAGTATGTGCTGCACGTATTGCAAAGCCATCTTTTATACCCTGGTCTACTTTATTGAATAAATTATGAATGGATGTGTTGCTTTCATTCCATCCTACCATCATGTGAAGAGATTCTCTGTATTTCTAGCTCTCTTCAAAACAGAATCACCAGGGTTTTTTGTTTTTGTTTTTTTTAAAAAGGAAAACTCAGGTTTGTCACTTGTATTATGCTCCCCCCCACCTATGTCTGCAATTTTTCCTATCTATAATTCCTTCTAATACTGAACTCGGCGCCCCTGTGTCAACAGGACTGGAGCAAAAACTTGACTACTGAAAAAACAAGCAGGAGGTATCAGCATGGTTGGGAAAACCCTAAGATTTACAGAACTCCCCTATCCCAAAAAGGCAAAGACAAATGCATGTTGTTTTTAATGAAAAGTCTATTAAGCATGAAAATGGGAGAAACGCCTTCCATTTTATTGGACCCATCAGCTGTCAAGGAATGAATCTGAACACAACTGAAGATAGTTCCAGGTACATGCCCAACGTATGCCTGTAATAAGCAGGCTGAATAGCAAAAACACTAGATGGCCATATCACAGTATTTCTGGATTTTATACCTTCCTCGGGAATATAAAACAGATAATTTGTGTCCTCCAGGCAGTTTTTATAACAAGAGTCATTTAACGCCTCTGGTGCTTTAAAGGGGAATTAGCAAAGGCATTATGTTCTCATCACTCAGTAGGCATCAGGAGTTTATGTTAACATTGATTAAGGTATTACTTACCTTAATGGAGAATATTTTTGCTTTTAAATTGGCCAGTATAACTAGTAAGGCAGGGCTGGGGGACCTGTGGTGCTCCATGTGTTGTTAGAATCCAACTCCCATCAGCCCCTGCCACCATGGCCAATGATCAGGGGAAATGGGAGTTGGAGTTCAGCAACATCTATAGGGTCCACAAGTCTCCCAGCTGTGAAGAATGGGAGGAAGTAGTTGACACCCACTATTGGCAGTGAGGGGAGGGGTATGTGCTGCCGTGAGAGGAATGGGCAGGCTGGGTCAATAGAAATGCAACAGGACAGTCTGTTTTATGGTTTTGGCATATGTTAAATAAACTACTACTACCACCACCACCAACAACAACAACAACAAGACTGCCTATCAATAAATATTTCCTGGCCACCATAGAAACAAGACAATGTTAAAAATAATATATATAGTCATTCATATCAACAATAAGCAAATATAGACACCCACAAAAACCAAGACATCATCAACAGTTTACAGTTTGTCTTCAAATCGCAATGAGACTGCAGTCACAGTCCCACTGACCTGGGAGTAATCCCCACTGAATTCAGTAAGACTTCATTCTGAATAGATAAAGTTAGGATTGTGCTGTAAGTCAAAAAGGCATGAAGTTACCAATTAAAAACCTTGGGTGAATAAAAGGGGCTTCACCTAGCAGTGAAAAGACCACAGAGAATACACCAGGTGAGCCTCTCTGGACTCTATAGCCAGGGTGATACATCCAAAAGAAGCCCTCTCCTTGGTAGCTAGTCACTTCCACCCTAGGTTCCTTTGGAAGGAGGGCAGGATACAAATGTAATAAATAATGATAATATTTCACTTGGTGGGAAAGTCTGGGATCTTAAGATTTCTGTTAGCTATGTATGAAAAAAGCATAAAACTTTGGACCTTGAAGAAGGTAGGACATTCAGTTTTTCTTCATTTGCAGAATAATTAAATGACCTAATTGACAGGCCTAGTTTAGTTTAGTGGATAAGTAGTGAAACTGTTTCTGAACTGTGCTACTTCAGACTGCCAAGTGGCGTATTGCATAACAACGTGAACTGAGAAAACTAGGATTATAGGGGTAGGACAGGACAGTTTTAGCCTAGTGTTGCATGTAGGTGTGTGTGTGTGTGTTTAAGTGGGAAACATACAAGTCCCTAGCTGAAGTGTAAATGGCAGTCCAGGGCCAGTTTTGCCACAATTACTACTTTTGGGAGGAAATGAACTTCTTTCTCTGGATGTCCCATGGGGTAACAATCTCCTTCTTTGTTTTTCCTTTCTCCAGATCGTTCAAGAAGGCATCCAATCCTCACAAACTGCACAAGTCTGGAAAGGGGGATGTGTGGATCATTTGTACACAGCAGTGTGGACTTCCTACCTCCTGGTGCTTTCAGATAGTTGCCTGTCTCCATTGTGAGAGGCAGTCCTATCCAGGTTTATTGCCAGGGCCCATCTGTATTGTCACTGGTGACAAAGAACTGACTTGTCTTGCTAGGTATCACAAAGTGTGGGACATCATTGGAAACTATTAGGCAGTGCTCTGTGTCTTGCTAGCTGGACCACTGGAATAATTAAAACATTTTTTTACAATATTTATAGACCACTTTATTGACAATAAACCTCTAAGCAATTCATATAAAACAGTAAAAAATACTTCTTAAAGTACCGATAAAATCAAACATTAAAATCAAATTGACATAAAATTTAACAATATATAAATAAAATGAACCGTTTCAAAACAAATATACATAATAAAAATACGTATTGGCGTAGACTTGCCTAAACAAATAAGTTTTTAGCAGGCAACAAATTACAGTGATCTACCCGCTGTGGGTTAAACCACAGAGCCTAGGACTTGCTGATCAGAAGGTCGGCGGTTCGATTCCCTGCAACAGGGTGAGCTCCCGTTGCTCGGTCCCAGCTCCTGCCCACCTAGCAGTTCGAAAGCACATCAAAGTGCAAGTAGATAAATAGGAACCACTCCAGCGGGAAAGTAAACGGCGTTTCCGTGCACTGCTCTGGTTCGCCAGAAGCGGCTTTGTCATGCTGGCCACATGACCTGGAAGCTGTACGCCGGCTCTTGGCCAATAAAGCGAGATGAGTGCCGCAACCCCAGAGTCGGACATGACTGGACCTAATGGTCAGGGGTCCCTTTACCTTTACCTAATATCAAGGACCTGACATGGATGCAGGTGGCGCTGCGGTCTAAACCACTGAGCCTCTTGGGCTTGCCGATCAGAAGGTCGGCAGTTCGAATCCCCGTGACAGGGTGAGCTCCCATTGCTCTGTCCCAGCTCCTACCGTGCACTGCTCTGGTTCGCCAGAAGCGGCTTTGTCATGCTGGCCACATGACCTGGAAGCTGTACGCCGGCTCTTGGCCAATAAAGCGAGATGAGTGCCGCAACCCCAGAGTCGGACATGACTGGACCTAATGGTCAGGGGTCCCTTTACCTTTACCTAATATCAAGGACCTGACATGGATGCAGGTGGCGCTGCGGTCTAAACCACTGAGCCTCTTGGGCTTGCCGATCAGAAGGTCGGCAGTTCGAATCCCCGTGACAGGGTGAGCTCCCATTGCTCTGTCCCAGCTCCTACCAACCTAGCAGTTCGAAAGCACACCAGTGCAAGTAGATAAATAGGTACTGCTGCGGCAGGAAGGTAAACAGCGTTTCTGTGCGCTCTGGTTTCCATCACGGAGTCCAATTGCGCCAGGAGCAGTTTAGTCATGTTGGCCACATGACCTGGAAAGCTGTCTGTGGAGAAACGCCGGCTCCCTTGGCCTGAAAGTGAGATGAGCGCCACAACTCCATAGTCGCCTTGACTAGACTTAACTGTTCAGGGGTCCTTTACCTTTACCTTTTTTTAGTTCTTGAGAGTAACTGCTACCACTCTGAAGGATCAGTTCCTTGCAAATGCAGTAGGAACATTATCTAATGACCAGCTCACATACTCTTAGCATTTCTGTTTACTGCCTCAGCTAGAACTATCAATCAGCTATGAGTGTGAAATATACTTGTTGTTTTAATTGCAAAACAAGAGCATACGCCAACCAATGATAAGGATGGCATAGGTGTGTGATCAAACACTTAAGGAGTACAAAGTATTTTGTCCATAACAAATCAGCATGCAACAATGACATCATGATATAACAAGAACTACCTTGTCGGGCACTGCCATTGTCTGGGCAAATTTAGGTGTATACCAATGTTACCTCAACAGAAGAAGAGATTGTGAAATTCCAGGGGATGGTTTTGGACCAACTTAAGAAACAATCCTTGCAATGACAAAAGTTCCTTGGAGCGACATCAGGATTAACAACGACGAAAGCCAAGAGCCTCACCCTCCATTGACAGAAAGAAGATGCTGCAATGTTTGATACATAAATCCAGAAAAGCGATGGTAATAACGAGTCCAAAAGGTGACAAAAGAAAAACAAAAATGGGAAAGGAAATAAACATTGTTTACAAATGGTGGGGCACAATCAATACAGGTTTATGCACAGTTCAAGGTACTCTTCAAAACACACACAAAACTCATGAATACGACTCCTTCATTCAGTTCAATGGAGAGACCACTGTATTCACACTTCACGTGCCAGAAGGTGTGAGTGAGAACTTTCTTGCACAGGCAAGACCAAGCACTCACAAGAAATTGCCCACAATGACTTGGCTGAGTTTATGGCATCCCAGAGTTGTTATGACCAGTACTGGCTTGCTGAAGGCCATAGGTACATAAAAGGCCCCACATACAGTGGCGCACCTAAGAAATTTTAGATCCTGGACGTAACAGTCTTACAACCCACCCATAACCATTTCATAATTCATAACCATGTGAATTTCTTCGGTTGTGAAGCATGCAATTAACATTTCTCTTCTCCTTCCACTCCATCATTCCTCTAAAAGAGAAGGAAATACACATCCAGTATGCGTAGCTTTGCATTTTAAAAACTTGCTTAAATCTTACCACCATGACTACAGGAATAAAATAGGGGTTAGCTTCTGCTGTTAAATATATTTACTGGGGAATAAGTATCACTTTGTAGTAGAAAGAGGTAATATATTTTAAAATAAATAAAATGAGCACCTGTAAGCATGGACAGGCCTAGTTGGCTGCAACCTGACTATAAAATGGTTTTAAAAATAAGAAGAAATAAAAGGTAATCGAGATGTGTTCTTTTATTTCTAACCTGTATGGATAAGACTGAATGAAAGGGATAGCTATGGCAGAATCAATCATGGCCATGGGAAAAGAACTGGGATGACAATGCACCCTATCCCTCCCACTTCAAACACTGTATACAGAGAAAAGGACTTTCAGGTTTAAAGCCTAAAGGTTTTTTTAAGTCTGCCTAAAGCAGGGGCATTTGGTTCATCCTCTAGTCCTCCAGATGTTGTTGGACTCCAAGCCACATCTATATCAGCCTAGATAGCCAATGGCCAGGGGTGCTGGGAGTTGCCATCCAAGTTCATCTCAAGGCAGGGTGGTTGTGTGTCTTTCTTTACAAGGGGTAGTCTTCTATTTTGAAGGTTTGGCAGTCCTTTGTTTGAAAGTGTCCTCTCTTTGAGGGCTCTCCAATCCAAGTCTGGTTCAAAGATGAAGAGCCATAAAAAGGGAAAGCAGAAGCCCTGAAGTAGCCCATAGTCTGTAGCACTTGGCCAGTGAAATGAAATAAAAGTCATTTTATTTAAAAGTCACAAAAGTCACATAGTGAACTCCCCACCGGTCAGATATATAAAGCTTCGGTTTAAATTATAAGATTTTTTCCCCTACATTTGCGTTTACACCAGTAAATTGCTAAATGACAATTTCAGTGATGGAAATCCTCTTTTTGGTAATGCAGGCCGCCCTATCTGGAAGGTCACAAGGCAGCCACCCCTGGTCTAAAAGACTGCCTTCTCCCACAACCTGCCTGCTACTTCAGATCATCATTGGAGACCCGACTCTGGTCTGTCCCACTTTCAGAGTTAAGACGGGTGGTTTCTGGAGACAGGTAAAGAGGTGGCATTCCAGTTTTGCAACACCCTCCTTAGGGAAGTTCATATAGCAAAAACCTGATTGTTGTGCAGGTGTCAAGCCACGGTTATCCTATTATCCTAAGCTTTTCAGCTAACAATGGTTTTGTCTCTTTACTCATTTTATGGCACGCTACAGTTTTAATTCTTGTTTTAGTAGCTTCATTGTAGTGTTGTTTGCTTGATGGATGTTTTCTAATGTATGCCACATGGACAATCTTCTGAAAAAACTGGGAAGTGGTGTATAAAATGCAACCCCCAGAAAGTGCCACACAACCTGGCATGTTTGGAAATGGCATGTTGAATAGTGTAAATCATACATAGTGAGCCTTCTTCTCAACAGCTTATTAAATTTGAGACTGAGTTGGGTAAAAAACATTTGCAATCTACAATCAAGTTGAAGCACTCCCTGTTTGTGAAGTTTCAACTCCTGCTCACTTCTATTTTACATCATGGGCTTGTATTATGAGAGAAAGAGAGAAGTTTAATTGCCAGGGTGGGGGAAGGTAATCCTTTTGTTGTCAAATGCTGCTTCTGCCCCCTATTGGTAAATGTTCTACAACTTTAGATTGCTTTTTCAAAACCACAATAGTTACAAAATTGACAACAGATCAATGTTCGCCATAGCCCTAATTAATTTTTACAGTTGTGTATGGACTGGAACTAGTGACGTCATACTATATCCCTGAATCAAGCCATTGTTGGTTGGTGGATTGGTTTTTAAAACCTAACAATGGCCACAGAGTGGCTTAACAATCAATCCCTCTTCACAGGGAATCCTGGAAATGTAGCTCTGTGTGGGGAAGAAGGGTCTCCTAACACGTTTCAGCACCCTTAACAAATTACAGTTCTCAGCATTCTTTGGGGGAAACCATTTCTGTTTAAATTGGTATCATAGCACTTTGAATGTATGGTGCGATGTGGCCAGTGTGGCCTGCACAACTGAGCCCAAGGCTGATTGTGTCATTTCCTTTTGATGGTCAAAGGCAGAAATGCTTCTGAATACCAGTTGCTGGAAAAACGCAAGAAGGGAGAGTGCCCTTGTGCTCGGGTCCTGTTTGCGAGTTTCCCACAGGCTTCCGGTTGGTCACTGTGAGAACAGGACGCTGGACGAGATGGGCCATTGGCCTCATCCAGCATGTCATTTGGCCAAAAAAGGTGTGCCTTACATTTGAGTAAAGCAATTTCCCTTAATTTAATGCATGTTGGCATGCTATTTTTCAGCAGTATATCCATTTATATGCACGCTTTCCCCATGTGTATGAATTCTTGTATATATTACTTAGCTGGAGAACTTCAATGCAAAATCTGGAGAAGTGAAACACATTGTTTCAGAAAGTTCAATTTAGGTGGGTTCACCTGTAAATAAGAATTGAATCAAATTTCTCTCCCATCCCTGCACACAACCTGATGGGAAGTTTTCCAGTTCTAGAGAGGGATCTTCATGAACTGTCCCCATTGGTCACAGTGATTTGGAAGCACCTTGTCATACTGGCCAGTTCTGACTCCTCACCTTATCATAATACTATACACACACACACACACACACACACACACACACACACGTGTCTAGTCAATGCATGCTGATGAGGAAACAGGATCATGCCCACAGGCTCTGGCCTCCCAACATGCATTTCCCAGAATGGTGAGCATGCCTGCACATGTAGGCACTACATATGCTTTCAAGAACCCTGCTTTGGGCAGCGTCTGTTTGTTTATCAAGGCCATTTTCACACCATACATTTCACACCATACATTTAAAGCATTGTGACATCACTTTAGATAGTCACAGCTTCCCCAAAGAATTCTGGACATCAGAGCACTTTAAATGTATGATATGAATTTAGGCAGTCCATGTGCTGCGTATATTTTGGGGTGGAGGTAGCCTCTGAGTAGTTTACAATGTATCTTAATATGTCATAAATATATATCAAATACCAAAAAAGTCCTTAGAAAAATTACACATGACAGAACACCCCAATTAGCTGCTAAATAAGGCATCTTCTTAAACATCAGAATAGAGTGGCAAGTACCAAAAAATGCAATGAGAACTACAGATCTTAAAACAGTGTAATTAAGAGCTAAATAAATTCCCCTAAAAATGTCAGAATAAAACAATGAAAGGTAAAAAGATAAAGGACCCCTGACAGTTAAGTCCAGTCGCAGACGACTCTGGGGTTGGGGCACTCATTTCGCTTTACAGGCCGGCGTTTGGTCTCAGACAGTTTTTCCGGGTCATGTGGCCAGCATTAATATCATGCAGCTTCATAGGAGCTTTAAATGTTGTCAAATGCTGCTTCTGGCGCAACAGAGCACCAAAACCAGAGCAGCGCATGGAAACGCTGTTTACCTTCCCGTCGGAGCGGTACCTATTTATCTACTTGCACTTTTGGTGTGCTTTCAAACTGCTAGGTTGGCAGGAGCTGGGACAATGAAAACAATGAAAAGCAACAACCCAAAAAAGATCCACTAAAAATTCCAGGTTTTAAAATAATGTGATCGACAATTAAGAAAAGGAAAAGTGAACCCATTCTTTCCAACCCAACATATGCCCAACCAAACAATTAAACAAGCCAAGCCAATCAAATTCTCGGCCACCCATCTAAGAATAAACACAACCTAACCTAGCTGCAGAAAAAAGGCTCCTACTGCACCTAAAGGTCCCTTCTACTCTGTTCCACTCAGGCACACCCTCTCATAATAACACAGTCAGAACCTACACAAATACAGGTTGTCCAGACATGGGCTCCTGGACAAGTTGTGCAGAATACATGTAGGGGCTGTGAAGGGGAACAAGCAGGCACAATCCTGCACCCCCGCACGCACACCCTGCCCACAGACTGTGCACATATGAGATCTGACAGCCTTTCCAAGCTCTCAATGCTCAAATTACAGGAGGCTCTTTTGTTACTTCCCCCTTACTTGCTGTCTTTCTGAAGACTACAATGAGGGGCAGGCTTAAGGTTAAATTGGGTGAGAGCCATGGCTGGGGGCTGTGAATTTAATGACCAGTCTTCCTACTTTAGGAAGTCTTCCTACACATATATTGAGCACTGTGGGGCAGGGGATCCACTGTCTGAGACATCACCATGAGGCCAGAGAATATTGAGTGTCTTCAAGATCATATATTCAGTCCTGATATTCTTATGGAGCACACAAGCATGGAGAGAGAGAGAGAGAGAGAGAGAGAGAGAGAGAGAGAGAGAGAGAGAGAGAGAATGTTAAAACATGTTGGTTGGGGTGGTGAACCTTCTTCACCCTGAGGGTCACATTTCCTTCTGGCCAGCCTTCAGGGGGGCACATGCCAGTGGTGGGCAGGATCAGAGGCGAATGTAGGTGAGCACCGGATGTGAAGATAACCTTTGAACATTAGACTAGTGCCTATACAACTCAGCCTGTCATCAGGAGGGAGAGGTGTGTAGCCCTGCCCTTTCTGATGTGTCAGTGTCCTTCCCTGTATCCTGGGTTGGAGGATGTGTTTTCTAGGAGTTTAAGGGGCCTCCCCCTTCTAATATGTCCACGTCTGACATGGGGAGATGATCTAAGCACAGAAGCCATAAGGGGTGAGATGTCTGGTGAGGAATCTTAAAATGCTGGTTTAAATGTGCATTCTGCACTTGACCTCCTTTGTAATGTTTTATTTTGGAATCTTTAAGCTAACATTTCCTGTTAATTATGTTGCAAATGTATACTTCGTATTTTACTTTCATCTGTAATGTTTTATTTCAAATGGTTTCATTTGATGTTTTAATGTAGGCTTTAAACCGCTGTGTGATGTTTTTCTTAAAGCGGTATAGAAATGACATGAACAATAACAACAATATACAGACCCCTCTCTAGCCACCATCCAGGCAAACAAGAGCCATTATCAGACTTCAAGGACATATTCTAGCTAAGTGAAAGCACTCATGAGCTGCAAAAGAGGATCAGTAAAGGATGTAGCCTGGGAAGAGGGGGGGATAGTTTAGGAGAATCACAATGAATAGAGAGAGATTACTTGAGGGCCACATTTGGCCCCCGGGCCTGAGGTTCCCTACCCACTGTGTAGACCACCCCGCTCTCTTTCCCATCATAACTTTAAAAAAATTCTGTACAAGTGAAACAGTAGCAAACGTTTTAACACCCTTCAATTAAAATTTGTTAGACCCACCTGGGTTCAGAAAGTGGGGGGAGGGGGTATGATTCATGGGTAGTATCCGAACCACAGGACACCAGCTGGCCATTCCTGGTTTAAATATTTGAGAAGAGAATATAACATCACCCAACAAAGAGAGATGGGGAGAAAATCTTTGATATTTTTTTCTCCTCCCTTTGTACTGAATTTATGATTAAATAAGCTCCACTTTTATGTTAAGCATAATAGAAAGATATGTGGAAGATGCTCAGTACTCATCCTTTATGGATTCATTTAAATTCCACATATTAGACTAAGAAAACACCTGCATTTAAAAAACAGCTTTACAAAGAATGCTCAATAGCAATTGAAAATACTGTTAGCACAGGTGTTGGCTGAATATCTTTGATCTTTAAGGCTCGCTTTCTTAAAAAAGCATTAGGGAGAATGAATGTGTGTGTCTAAGTCAAAAGAGAAAGTATTCTTTCTAAAGCAGACAGGAAGAAAAATAGCTTCAGCTTGTATACCGGCTACTTTCTAAGGAATACAGGCCTCCGAATGACAAGCGAAGGGAAAGCGCGGTCGCTTATTGCCCGAAATGAAATGACATGAATTCAGCTAACTCAAGCCTGCCACTGCTAAGTGTAATACATTATTCATGGAGGTCTGTGATGAGATACTTCCCTGTACCCTGGTGAATTCGCTCCCCAGCATAAATCTGAAATAGATCATTTACTCTAGATTAATATCATGCAGCTTCATAGGAGCTTTAAAAAAAAAAAGAGCTTATATGGGGCAATGCGAGGAAATGCATACGTTTGCAAAGGGAACGCTGACCACACAAATGGAATCCTGGCTCCATTGAAGCACAGGTCAACTGTGGATCTAAGACAACAGCCGAAAAAGCCCACCGAGTTGCAGAAAGATGCTGGATGGCAAACCAATGACTTTTAACCTGCGCTCAGTCACAGGCTCACTGTCTGCCCTGGGGCATCTTTGATTTCTATTTAGGCCACACAGTATTATTTATTAGTAGTGTTTATTTGATTTCTTACTCACCCTGCACCGTGAGGTCCCAGGGCATATTACAGCAATTTAAAATAATATTAAAATAAGTTTAAAACAAATTACAGTCAAGAGAATAGGGTATTTCAATAATAGATAACATAGTATAATAATGATAATAGTGCAGATAATAATAACTAAACTATTCAGAAGAGAATAAGAAGGTAGGGTGGTAATCCTGCGATAAGATCTGCTGGGATGAGCAGTTTAGGATGCAGCAAATCTTCAGCTCAGCTGATTCCTGGATCAGCTCAGCTGAACCAGTGTTAAATCTCCAACCCCAGCTCAGCCAAAAGTACATCTTGGCACTCCATGGGTGGGACTGGAGAGGGCTGACTTAGGCTGGAGCCTGTTCTTGTGCATAGGATTTCTCCCTAGCAGTGTGAAATCCAGTATAAGCTTTTGGACAGCACAAATGATACATCCACACTCCAGGAGAGTATTCTCTATGAGATGGTATTGAATTGGCTTGGTGCTCCAATCAGGAGCATGACACTGTCAAACATGCCACATGTATGCCAATAATAGCCAAAATATGTAGAAGCGACAAGGAGAGTGTGAGCCTCAAAATATGCCTCAGGACACCACTATTCATAAATTCACATCCAGGATAGTGCTCTGTATGAAGTGGCAGCCAAATTTATCCGGTCCAACACTTTATTTGGATGCAAGACACTGTAAAGGACACAAACCTATGTCGATAGCAGCTAAAATATGTAAAATGAAGAAAGTGGAGATACGCACCCCAAAAATAGCACTTGAGAACCCTCACCCAAACCTGAAAGAGTGTGTTTGTACATATTCTGGCAATCATTTGTGTGGATCCATGGACATCAGCACCCTGCAAAACAATGGCTCAGACTATACAATAACACAGTATGGTATAAAATATAATTATCATCATTACGATATTATATAAATGTTAGGGATGTTAAATGCCCTAGTTCATGAGACAGATGTTGAAGGTGGATGGCTAGTATCATCTTTGCTCCATTGTATTCATTGTATTCATTATCAGGCAACTAAAAAGGTCCAAATCTAAAACTAAAAAGGTCCGAATCTAAAACTAAAAAGGACATGATTGCCAGCATTTTTCCCACCCTCGTCACACAAAATATCTTGCAGGAGCCATTCCAAAGCTTAATTCTGCACTTGCTCCTTTATTTTCCTGAAGGAGTTTTGCCTAGCAAGCCCATGTCTGCAATAAGGAAAGCATTTGGCATTGTGGGATTACAAGCACAACAATCAAAGTAAAGCCTAAAAAGCAGTCCCCAGTTCCAAACTCCTTGCTCTTGCAGCGTAGGAAACTATTTTATACTTAGGTGCCAATTTTTGCATAAGCCTTAAGCCTCACACAAGCAAACAAAGGCTAAAGGAAAATTCGGCTCCCCGCCTGCATCACTGGGGCAAACACAAACATGGGGGTTGTACATCTGACAAAAGGCCATTTGGGTACCAGACCTTGCTTTGCTCTTCTTATAAGGTTTGCCTCCTGCTCTTTTCAAAGAACTAAAAGACAAGCTGGGAGATGCACAATCCCTTTGGTCAACTGGCCTCCATAACTTCTCATTTTCACACTGTCCTGTTAAAGGTTTGACTTAAAGGTGCTCTTTAATGTCTCAATGGAAAAGCAAGCTGGCAAAATACTCTGGTTCTCAAGGATCCAGAATGACAAATGGAGCTCAGGAATAATGAGTAATTTGTTTGTCTCCTAAAAGTTTAGATCATCCACTTATTTCAAGAAAGTGACCTCAATGAAAGGAGCAGGATACACTGAAAATATATAATAATAATACATACTGACTTTTTAAAAACATTTTTTAAGGCAAGAAAAGACACAAAATCCTGCAAACAATTCTGCTGCAGCCAGTGGAAACTACACCAAGGAGCCTGCTGTTTTCTAAGACTTGATACAAGTCGTGATATTGTCTTTAGTAATGAGTTTTAGAAACTTGCGCAGTTCAATAAAAAAAGAACCAGCTGTGCTGTTCTTATATAAATGCATTTGTTCTACTCACTTCAGGACCAGCCTTATTATGAAGTAACATGACACTCTTGCTCCAGATGAGATTCCGGAAGAGTTATTGGCTCTCCCTTTATATCCCATCTTTCTTCCATCTTGGAACCAAGGTGGTATACCGGTATATTTGGCTCCCAGTAGGTCTCTCAACCAGGCACTAACCAGACTCAGACCTGCTTAGCTTCAGCAAGATGGTACCCTCCCATGTCTTCAGATTACACCAATCTTTACAATCATTTAGGGCCTATTTTTCCCTAAGCTTTAGGTAGGGATGTCTGTATCTGTCAATTTCAGTTTATCTCAGAGTCTCAGGTCCCCCCCCCCCATTCTTCTATTCAGTTATCCACATTTACACATTTTTTTCAATTCCTCATGAAAATTCACCAGCATTTCAATGTTAATCCCTCGGAATATTTACACATTTATATGATATTTTGACCATTTTAGGTGTGTCCAATTGATGCACAGTCGCTGACGTGTGGGTCCATTTATGTTGAAGTTAAGAGTAGCAAAATCACAGCTAAGAAGCTCAAATGTGACTGAAATCCTTCCTTGGAAATTAAACCAATGTCCAGATTTTCACATTCAAAAACTTTACTTCCAGAAACTTATAGTTAAAGATGAATTAAAACACAATATTTACAGTCACATACTTCTCCAAGCATGGCTCTTCTTCCAGCTTCCAAACAACTGTATTTCCCTCTCTTTCCAGAGCTCAGCTTTGCTCTCCTTATTTCAAGCAGAGAAGTACTCCAACACTCTATTCAACTTAGCAGTGCTCACAATGGATTCTAAAACACAGTCATCTTGCTTCACATAAAAATGGAGTCTCTCCTTCACTAGATATCTCCCATGTAACCAACGTTAGCCAATCACATGAGAACTACTAGAGAAATTGGTTTTTCCTAGGGGAAAGCGGGTGGTGCTGTGGGTTAAACCACAGAGCCTAGGGCTTGCTGATCAGAAGGTCGGCGGTTTGAATCCCTGCGACGGGGTGAGCTCCCGTTGCTCGGTCCCAGCTCGTGCCCACCTAGCCGTTTGAAAGCACGTCAAAGTGCAAGTAGATAAATAGGTACCGCTCCGGCGGGAAGGTATACGGCGTTTCCGTGCGCTGCTCTGGTTCGCCAGAAGCGGCTTTGTCATTCTGGCCACATGACCTGGAAGCTGTACGCCAGCTCCCTCGGCCAGTAAAACGAGATGAGCGCCGCAACCCTAGAGTCGTCCGCAACTGGACCTAATGGTCAGGGGTCCCTTTACCTTTACTTTTTAAGGGGAAAGTGGCAGGACAAGTTAGGGCGCCTGCTTGAAGGTGGTAGGCTTGCATCAAACAACAAAAGCAGAAGAACATAAATTGTTGATCAATGATGCCAAGCTCCAAAGGTCCTTTCTTCATGAGGTCTGCCAGAGTTCAAAACTGCCCATTTTCAAAAAATTGCTGAGAATTGTTATTCCTTTCCCAGAGCTACAATTCTCACAGTTCCCTGTGAAGCAGGATTGATTGTTAAAATGCCCTGGGTGTTGAAGCTCTGGGAAGAGAATAGGCGCCCAAATGCTCAACACACTTAACAAATTACAGCTCCCAGAATTCTTTGGGGGAAGCCATGATTGCTTAAAGTGATATAGTGCTTTAAATGTATGGTGTAAATGTGCCCTTGGTCTTCATCTGCAAGGATTTTATCTGTAGAATACTGTAATGTTTACTCAGAAGGAACAAGGTGGAGTCGAGGGAAGCAGATCTTCTGGCCTGGAAAAATCTGTAAGTCATATTTGTTTTAGTTGGATGTTTTCCCCTCCCCCCACCCCTTGTTGTTTTTAATCTATTCTAACCTTCCCCGTTCATTGTATCACAGGGAATATTTGCCTATTGTCGAAGCCCAATATTTTCCTGATGGTTCCTGGCATTTGACTTGTCATATGACTTTGATGTGGTCTGGCTTTTGCATTTAGGGTGGACGGCTTTTCTTTTGGATTGACTCTGGTGATCGCATTGTGGTTTTGTTCCTGTTGTTTAGATGCCTTTGCAATAGGCATATTAGAGATTCATTGACGTAACTGGTAGCGAATGTTACCTCTGTTGCGAAATCTTCAAAGTGCTGGCAATCCTTGCTCCTTCCATAGTATCTCTCGCATTTTGAAACAGCTTCAGTGGCGTCAACTCCACTAGAGATGGCTAAAAATAAAGATCTCTCCTATAGAAGAAGAGGGCGAATCATCACCCACCCATGGACAAGGCAACAAAGCAAGAGCTTTGATCAGATGACAGGATGACAGATTTATCTGAAGATCATTAAAGTCAACGGCACCTAAGTCCCATTGAAACCAATGGGACTTCAAAATGAACTTTTCACATTGATTTCAAAAAGACCTTAGACTGGATCTGATCCTAAGGCTTACTTGGGAATAAGTCCCACTGAACTTAGTGGCACTTTAAAAATTACTATTATCAGGTTAAAACAAAATAAAAAATAAAAAAATTCCTTCCAGTAGCACCTTAAAGACCAACTAAGTTTGTTTTTGGTATGAGCTTTCGTGTGCATGCACACTTCTTCAGAAGAAGTGCACGTAGAAGTAGGTATCTGAAGAAGTGTGCATGCACACGAAAGCTCATACCAAAAACAAACTTAATTGGTCTCTAAGGTGCTACTGGAAGGAATTTGTTTATTTTTTATTTTGTTTTGACTACGGCAGACCAACACGGCTACCTACCTGTAACTATTATCAGGTTGTAAGATATAGCAAAACCATTGACTGTTAGACTATGGGGCTCAGAACACAAACTGATGTCTCTCTAAACTCTTCTGAAATTAAGACTCAGTCCCAAAACAGGTTCACCCAGTCACCTGTGCTCTTTTCCACTGCTGCCACACTCTTCTGTACTTGGCCCTGGCACCAGTAGTGATAGGAAGGGCTGGTGATGGGGCCTCCATAACATCCTAGAACACTGTTCAAGCTGCTTCCTTGGAACTCTGGAGATTGTGGTTCCCAGGGTGCCTGAGTCCTTACCAGGGTGGTGAGGCAGGAGCTCCCAAACCACATTTACCAGAGTACCTAGTGCTCAGGGGGATTCTATCGCAATGTAAAGACTAATGGAAGCTGTATTGGAGAGCTTCTCTGTTGCATGACCCTCACGTCTGTTGCCAACAGGCAAAAATGCCCGCGAATTTTGTTCTGTCCACATTTTTACATAGGCTAACCCGATTCACAATTCCTGGGCTGGAACGCAGTTCACACTTCTCTGAATTCTGCAATAGAGTTCTCAGTTCATGATATGTACCAAAATGCATGTAAATGTGCGTATCTTGAGACAAAATACATTTTAGGATAAAACGCATATGAAGTTGAATATATATAATGCATACTAAAAAGAATGTGATTTTCATGTGTGTGTTTTGTTTTCATTGCAGAATGGTGTGGAAACAGGACAGAAACCAGCATGGATTGGAAACCGATTTATCTCTATCACTAGGTAAGTTTGGGGGTAAAGAAAGAGATGCCAGATGGGAATTTAGACCTTCCCCCCCTTCCTCCCTCCCTCCCTCTCCCTCCCTTCTTCTCTCATTGTTACTGAGAGACGTGGGGAGCTAAGGAGAAGTTCCCATGCCTTCTTATGCTCCTTATGATGTAATGGGGAGTGTGATGGGATCGGACTTTGGAACTCGTATGACGATTGACTGATATTTTGCTTTTCCTCCTAAAGGAACCCAGGCAGCAAATAAATAAATGGAAAATAAATAAATAAATCTTTACCGGACCCCATTCCACACTGAGCAAGCCCATCACAGGAAAGTGTTTCCCTGATTGCAAGAGCAGTTCATTTGCCAATGGAACAAGAAGATGTCAAGGGTGTTTATGGAAATCTCCCTTTGGTGCAAGTTTTCAGAAAAAGGTTGGGCTGTCATGAATTGTTCCTCAGCCCAGCCTTGCCCAGCCCAGCCTTGGAATGCAAAAATAATCTGAAGCCCATTGAGCTTCCCCCTTCCTTTGCCTACAGCCTCCCAACCTCTCCTGGAAACGGAGGCAGAGAGAAGCTGCTGGGAAGCAAGTCAGCAGCTTGTTTGTTTTGATTTTTTGACACTCCTTGATGTTGTCTGAACTGGGCCTTGAGGTGTCCCTTTAATTCATTTTATATAATAATTTTATATAATAATAAATTAAAATAATTTAATTCATTTTATATAATAATATAAAAATCTACCCCAGCTTTCTACTGTTCATTTATCAGAATGGCTTGCAAAAATTAAAAATAAAAACACAATAACCATCTACACAAACACACCAATGCATGAACCTAATTTTTTTTTTGGACGGAGATGACAGATAAGACTGAGCTTCACATATAATAATTAGCAGGCAAAAGCGTGGTAGAATAAAGAGGGTGCCCTTTGCACTTCATGAGGCTTGGCATCATCTCCTTATCCAAGACTGTTATTTCCACTGAATTCAATGTACTTTTGTCAGAGGTGGAGCTAGCTGCTCTGGCACCCGGAGCTGCCTGTGGGGGCGGAGCTAGCTGCCCGCAGGGGTGCGCCGGTGCTGGCACACGTCCCAGAGGGGTGCACCAGCGGTGGCAAGCATCCCGGGGGGGCACCGCCTGCGGCGATGTCACCCCCCTCAGGGATGTCACCCGGGGCGGACCCCCCACCCCCACCTTTCTCCACTACTGACTTTAGTCTGCCCACATTGCTCACATCCTGCCTTGCCTGCTACATTTGGCAGCATTTGTTCTGGACGCCATAGGATGCTCTGCATCGGGCTGGGAGTAAGGACCTTCCACATGTTACACTGTGTGTAGGCCAGGCACGTGGAGCCTTTTGCACTCCGTAGGCCTGATCTTTATCTGGCTCCACCTCCCTGGATCAACTTTAACATGTCCATCCCACCTGTTCAAATTCCTTGCACAGGGGTTCCCAAGTGCCTGACAGTCATCTGACTCCCGGGCACTTGAGAACCACAGCACAAAGGCCTAATCTCAGCACTTTGAGAACCTTGCACAAAGCTGGCTGCTGGGTGCTTGGGGACCCCTGTGCAAGCCCTGTGCAGCCCTCCTCCTGCCTAAGGTGCAGCCTGCTCTTTGCAGGTATTGGCTGCATGAGTGAGTTTGTCAAGGGAAGCTGTCGCATACGTTTCCGAGCACAATTCAAAGTGTTGGTGCTGACCTTTAAAGCCCTAAACGGCCTCGGTCCAGTATATCTGAAGGAGCATCTCCACCCGCATCGTTCTACCCGGACACTGAGGTCCAGCGCCAAGGGCCTTCTGCGAGAAGCCAAGTTACAGGGAACCAGGCAGAGGGCCTTCTCGGTAGTGGCACCCGCCCTGTGGAACGCCCTCCCACCAGATGTCAAAGAGAAGAACAACTACCAGACTTTTAGAAGACATCTGAAGGCAGCCCTGTTTAGGGAAGCTTTTAATGTTTGATGGATTATTGTATTTTAATATTTTGTTTGGAAGCCGCCCAGAGTGGCTGGGGAAGCCCAGCCGGATGGGCAGGGTATAATTAATAAATTTATTATTGTTGTTGTTGTTGTTGTTGTTGTTGTTATGCAGCCAAAGCTTGCCTTCCTTGGCCAATGCACATTCAGGAGTGCACGTTAAGGCTCCTGATTTTACATTGGCACCCACATCTCTTCTTGCCCCACACCTGACATCAAGTATGATGTCAAGTGTGGGACAGGTAGGTGTGGTTTGACTTGCACACCAAAATTGAACCTTGGCAGGCCAGGTTTGGCCTACAGGCTGAAGGTTTCCCACCTTGGTATAGGTGACTAATGCTCTGTATAAGAGTGCTAGTTACTCACATTATGTGCTAGAGATTTGAGTGGAACATGGGGCATCCCTGCATCAGTTCCGACTAGATTGACCTGAGAGGCAGGGCTATTGTTATGCCAAAACAGTAAGCATCCCCCTTAACCCTTGAAATATAGGAAGCATCTCTTTTCCACTACTGTTGCAGCTTGAAACAATGTGCAGAAGTGCCTTCGACGACATAGGAACATGAGGGAGTCCGCCCATTGGTGGATCACCTGCTTTGCACAGTAGTTTAGTGGCAAATTCAGAAATGTTATGATGGTCACCTCTTCTAAGATTATAGAACTTGCTAAAATTATACAATAATCTATAATTCTACCATAATAATTAGGGACGCATTGCAATGTTCAATGCAGATCTCCTGGTGTTGCCTTTCAGCTAGATCTACTATTTTCTGTGCAGATACACGGGGAAATGATTTTGCTCCAATGTCTTCTTTCGGAGTGCTTTCTACGATGTTCCACTGCATGTAAGAGAACTTGCACAACATGCTCCTGAAACTGAAGTACCTTATGTTTCCAGTGTTCCTAAATGCTTAGTTCTGGAGCATACAGTAGCTCCTATTTCATGGTGATTGGTGAGCCCTAGGACAGTGATGGCTAACCTTGACACTCCAGATGTTTTGGAACTACAACTCCCATCATCCCTAGCTAACAGGACCAGTGGTCAGGGATGATGGGAGTTGTAGTCCCAAAACATCTGGAGTGTCAAGGTTAGCCATCACTGCCCTAGGACAATGGAGACAAGCCCTGCAAGGAGACTGCTGCAGCCCCATACCACACCACTGGTTTTTCATGCAGATAGTCCCAAATTCAATCCCCAGCAGCTTTAGGTAGGGAAGGACTCCTACCTGAAACCCGGGAAAGCTGCTGCCAGTCAGTGTAGGCAGTACTGAGCTAGATTGGCCAAGGGTCTGGCTCATTATATGGCAGCTTTCTATATTCCTGAGTTGGTATGGCAATGCTACGTGTGTTTTTTACAGATGGCTATAGTGGAGAGAGGCGAGATATTTCCCCACAATGGATATCTTCCCCCCAATAAGTAGTTAAAAGTGAGTGTGCCTCCATAAAACAAGGTAGGTAATTAAAATTATTAACTATAGTCAAACCCATAGAGCTGTGCAGTGCCAACTGCAAACAAAAGTAGGGCTGAACAAGTCTGAACTTGCCACTTTTTATTAAATCTTATTTAAAGTACTGAAATAAGTGGAGTGTCTGATGAAATATGCAGGGGGTTTAAACATGCCACAGCTGATAGAAAACTATACGTGTCTGTGTTTTGACTGGCCAAAGATTCCTCTGCTGAATTTGTAAGCATTATTCTAAAAGGGCCAAATCGGTAGGCTGCGATCCAAACCCCACTTACCAGGGAACAAGCGCCAATGAATTCTAGAGGACCTGCTCCTGAATACACATGATTAGGATCACACTGAAAAACAGCATCTGAGCACAAATTCTTCAGGCCTTCAGTATTACTTCAGGTATCTTACAAACTGTCCTTAATCTGTCAAAATTATCCTGGGCAGATGAGAAATGTTGTAAACTCTCGTCTATGTACAGAGAATAATGTCATTTTAAGTTCGCTAGACCGATAGCAATTCATCCTACCTATTTTGCTTTTGGCCAAGTTCAAGATGTTACTATTAGTATCTACAGCCCATAAAGCTAGTTTGCTTGAAGGATTGCCATACCTCATACAGTATATACCACCTCAGTCTATGGAACTGGCACTGTTATAGGGGCCACATAACACTCATTCCACACATGTAAGAAATAGTTTTTTTAGAGTGGCAGCACCCACACTTCGGAACTCCTTACAGTACTTGCTTTTAATCAATCATTTTAATTGTTTTATTTTATATTTTTGTAAACTGCTTAGAGATTTCCTTTTAAAAATACAATATATATATATATATATATATATATATATATATATTTGTAAAGTTATAAATGAAACAAAAAAGGGAGTATGGGAAGGCAGCCTAGGCTTTGGTTTAGGATTAGCATTGGGAAAGCAAGATTCATGTGACTTTAACAACTGTATCTCCACAATATGAACTATTATTTATTATTATCTATTGAATGTATATACCACCCTGATGTTGGGAAAGATGGAGGGCACAAGGAGAAGGGGACGACAGAGGACAAGATGGTTGGACAGTGTCCTCGAAGCTACCAACATGCGGGAGGCAGTGGAAGACAGGAGTGCCTGGCGTGCTCTGGTCCATGGGGTCACGAAGAGTCGGACACGACTAAACGACTAAACAACAACAACCACCCTATATAGCCACATGACCCGGAAGCTGTCTGCAAACAAACGCCAGCTCCCTCGGCCTATAGAGCGAGATGAGCGCCACAACCCCAGAGTCGTCCGTGACTGGACCTTATGGTCAGGGGTACCTTTACCTTTACCACCCTATACCCGCAGGTCTCAGAGCGGTTCACAGGACATAGCTGACTTCCCATGACAAAAATGTGTGTTATGCCATGCCCCCATGTTGTGTTACACCATGCTCCCCATGGCAGCCATTTTGTGTTGTGCCAAGCCCCCATGGCAGCCATTTTGTAACTGGCACCCTTGGTGCTCTCAAAATCCAACATGTGGCTCCTGATCCAAAAAAGCTGGTGACCACTGCTAAACTTGCACCCAAATATGCATTTGGATACCCATTTCTTAATTTTACACCGCATGGCAATGGTGGTAGTGCTACTGTTGCGACCCACGTTAGATCAGGCCATGACCCAGAAGCAGGTCCCAACCCACCAGCTGAAGACCAATGGGTTAGAGTGTGAAAAACCATTGCTGTATCATTCTAATCCATCAATAACATTTTCTCATGATAGCATTTCCTTAAGCCTTGGGAATATGCTTGCACATGAACTGGGCTGGCCATGTCAGTACATGTCCATGTACTTCACTTAACCTTTTATTTTGATTCACAGATATAGCATGCATACATATTTACTTGAATTGTATTACACAATGGACAATAGCATTTGCTTTAGAAGGGCCAGATCCCGCAGCTGACTGCATGGGCGGTGGCTCTCCTCCACCTGTTCAAAGCAAGCAGACATTCTTACTGATGACTAAACAACACGAGACCTCGAGTCTTTGACATAAGAATCTCATTAATCACACCTGCTTGACACGGGCTAAGATCCGAATCCTGCAGTGTGCATGAAGTGTATCACTAGCAGGAATTGTGCCCTTATCTTCAGCACCTTAAGATATTATAGGGGCACATGGATTTCTTTATTTCAAATGTTTATGTCCACCATTCTATTTGAGACGGGTCTGCATTGCACATTCTCTGAGCTCCAGAAAATAGGAGAGTCCTTTTGTGCATTTCGAGTTCCCTGTATATTTCATTCCCTTCAAGTGGACTAGAAAAGCCAGTTCATTCATTGTGGCAGGTGTGCCAACTTGAAAAACATATTGGGGAAGGGGGCAGGTAAGCCCACCCTGCATAATCAATCACATGATGCAGCACACACCATTTGAATGGCAATGTCCATCAACCTTTTTGAGGGGGCCTGAAGGGACCTTGGCCCCTAGGAGTTGGCTCCTATGCATTGTGGCAGTTTTGGAAGTAGCCAGACACTGAACAGACACTGGTGCCTAGTTCCATATGATGGTGCTCATCTGCCAGCAGGTTTGTTTAGATAACATGTGGAAGGTTCATTCTACAGTAGAGATGGGGAGTCTGCGGTTCTCCAGATGTTCCTGGACTTCAATACCCATCATCCCTGACCACTGGCCATGGTGGCTGGGGCTGAAAGTAGTTGGAGTCTAAGGACACCTGGAAAGTCACAGTTTTCCATCTCTGTTCTACGAGCTCTCTCTACAGGCAGGGCAGATGGAAGGACCGTAAACCACTAAAGCAACATTTGTCACCTCTGTGTTTCTGGGAGGGAAGGAGCTAGCTTTTGTCATACAAAGCTACCCATTTAATTTTACTTTCTCAGTTTGTCATTTCTCTAGTCTGTAGTTCAGTTCTCCACATTTCAACATCGGTTTGCATTTTTTAAAAAAAGTCAGCATGAAAATCCATGCACATTTTCACACGCATTTCTCCTAAGACACACATTTTTGCAAGCAATTTCCCCTAATATATGCAATGTACACTAATTCAGTTCTCCCCAACATATGCTTTTCGTACACATCTGCCTTTATAATCAGTTATTAATGATACCTTTGATTACAACACTAAATGCATTCTTTGCTTGTGGAAGAAATGAGTTTCTTCTGCAATATGCAATAAATGGTTTCCACTGTATTGTTTTTGTAAGCATATTTTGGCTGGAAAAGGGCATCAGGCAGACCCAGGCTTCAAGGGTTCAAATCCCCACTCTGCCATGAAGTTCCCTTGGTGACCTTAGACCAGTCTCTGCCTTTCAGCCTAACAGGGCTGTGAGTCAAAAAAAAAAATGGAAGGAAGTGGGGAACCATGTAAACTACGTTGAACTTGGTGGAAAGTTGGGAATATGTAAATGTAATAATTAATTAATAATTACTTGGTTGCTGAAGTGCTAATTAGGCAGATTTCCATTAAAATGCATACCAAACAAATTTGTCTCCCATCCCTCCTATGAGCAGTGTGGGCTCCTGGCCAAAACATCATGTCATCACTAGCCAGACTTTCTCCTACTTAATTTAGGGTTCTCTCTGAGGCTACTGGTCTTCACTTCTCTTTCCCCTCCCAACTGTTCGAAAATATTAGCTTGAAAGGGTGACCAGAAAGGGGAAGTCCAGACAATGCACAGTTTCTTCCCTTAAATGAGGCAATCTGCTGCCAAAGGTCTGCATCCTTCCAGGGAGCACAGCTATGGCAATGGATGCGCCAGTGCTTCAAGCTTCTTGCGGTCTTGCCTCTATCAGGTCAACTTGAGAGCATTTAGCCAGGCTCTGAATTTGCTCTGAATGTCCAGGGGGCTGACCACTCATCAAATCTGAGACAAGGGAAGGATTTCATAAGAAGGTAAGAAGAAGCTGCTGGATCAGGCCACTATTCCAGCAGCCCGTTCACAGTGGGCAAGCACAAGGGCACTCTGCCCTCCTGTGGTTTCCAGCAACTGGTATTTAGAAGCATTACTGCCTCTGACTGTACAGCATAGGCATCATGGCAGGTCGCCATTGATAGCTTTATCCTCCATGACTTTATCCAATCCTCTTTGAAAGCCATCCAAGTTGGTGGCCATCACTCTCTCCAGTGGGAATGAGCTCCACAGTCTAACTAGGCGCTGCATAAAGAAGGACTTTCTTGGATACCCCTGAATTCTAGTGAGGGAGAAAAACTTTTCTGTAGCCACTTTTCCCCATGTCACACATAATTTTATAAACTTCTAGCATGTCACCACTTCCTTGCCATTTCTCTAAACTAAAATGTCCCAAGCACTGCAACCTTGGGCTCATCCACACTTCCTGCCACTTTCCCCTGGGGAAATCCCCTGAATCAGAGCAATTGTCAATCGGTTTTTCTCCAGATTGGTGTTCGTTCCAATTTAGCGCTAAAGAGCAGGTTTTCCGGGGAGAAATGGCAGGGCAAAGACAAAACTACTTGGACCTGTGCCTAGAAAGCAACAAGACAAATGGGAAAACATTTGGACCCTTGTTTTTTATGCATGGGACGAGCAGAAGTGTGAACAAGCCCCTTTCCTCATAGGGGAGTCACCCCATCCCCTTTATTATCACCCCCCAGGTTAGACTCACTTATTCTTTGGCAATCACTCGTAGCCAAGTAAGATTGTCTTCCAAGAGAACGGTCTTAACTGTGAGTCCATAAGTGTCTGTGGAGACCAATTCTGGATCCACATGTCCTTCCACAGTGGGGACATAGGTTTCCGGGTGGGAGTTGATCATGGTGAGAGTTTGCCAAATGTCCCTTCCTCTTAGCTCATTTCTCCCTTCCACCCTGAATTTGTGCTTCTTCAAAGTCCAGACTCACTAGATTTACCCTGGGCCAGCAATACTGATAGACTGTATTTTCCCCTCCTCTGTACTCTGTGTTTTGCTCACTGGCTTGCTCACTGAACCATGTTTGGTTCTTTATTGTACTGAGAACTTTGCTGCATGGACTCACTTTTCAAGCTCCCATGCTCAGCCAAATAAGTAGTGGTGCAAATTAGCAAAACAAGAAAGTAATTAAAGCAGATTTAAAAACCTGTCCACCATCTTGACTACATCAGTATCATGTACATATTTAAGATACCATTTTGATCAAGAGTTCAAACACTTGTATCACTTTTTTAAAGCGTTTAAATTCTGATTAAATAAACAGATGCACTAATTAATCAACTAAATACTTCAGCATTAAGAAAACCCAAACAAATCAGAATGATGGAAATGATAAAAGCAGAAGCACACAACAAAGCCTGCAACAAACCTAATGCCAGCTCTGTCTGCATAGCTACTACTCTACTGTACAGGCAGCAACTAATTTGCACAGGGGTTGTGTTCCAGAGCCATGTGTGTGTTGATGGGTCACACTCTTCCACAAGAAGCTCAATTTTGTCACCCATGGCTTGAATCAGGAAAATTGGTTTTTAATCACGCTGCATTTGTTAACTAGCCTACAAGTGCCAGGATTTTTCTGCTATCACCCCTCTGGAAATTTATATTTATGGATAACTTTTTTGCAAGACAGCCTTTTGTTCCATCAGAGCTAACTTCCATCAGAACCAACTTCAACTCCACATAGTAAACACACAGTCACCACTTGGGAGAACAGAGCAGGTTGGGCTCAATGATGAGTATAAGAAGAAAGTATTTTGGCAACATTCCTGATATGAACTCCTACACTCTGAAGCACAGCCCCTATATGTCCTTTGCATTGGTTTTCAAAGGGGGGGAAATACAACAGCCTAGGGACAGATGTGCCATAACTATTTATGGTTTCAAAAGAATAGAACAGGTTTGGTGAGAATTTAAAACACTGTGAACACCAAGAAATGTTCTAAGAGGGGATAGGCATGTTCTAAAGGTGTTTTATACAATCTTCTGGCTCAGAGCCCAGAACTCAGTTGGAACAGCTGTGTTGAGCACCAAGCAACTACTCTTTGAACTTGGAAAAACCTATGATTAGATCTAAGTAGTGGAAAGGTGTATGAATGAACAGTAGGAGCCTTCTATCCATGATATCCTTCTACATTTCTCAAGTCTGAGCTGCTTATTATTGCAAGAGCACAGCTTTGTATTGCGGCAGGGGGGCGATATCTTTCACAAGGAACCCATTCCATTTGGATTCTGCTTTTGTAGCAGCCTTAGGTCTCATAGCTCAGCATGGAGCCTCTCTGATCAAGGTGGCCTCAGGTATGGTGTTGGAGATCCCCAGAAAAACCACAGGGCTGTTTCCACATATCATTGGGCTGACAAACAGAAAAGGATGTATGCTCAAATTTTGTTCCAGAACGTGGGAGGGATGGTATGGAAATAAGGGAAATGGTAGCTCCATTGTCAAGGTGAGACCATGTCCTGGTAAGGTTTAGTCCCAAAGCATCAGTTCCCTCCTGCAGAAGTGGGGGGCTGAATGTATTAAGTTGGCCCATGTGCAGAGATATATGAAATCTGAGCAATTCTTGAATGCTCTGGGGAAATTTCCAGAAATCAGAACAGGTACTTTATATGGTGCTGCCCTTAAGGACGATCTGGAAATTACAGCTGGTGCAAAAGAGGGCAGTTAGGTTCCTCCATGCAGCATCGTACCACAAAAGTATAACACCTGTGCTAAAAGAATTGCATTGACTGCCAGTTTAAGGCTTACTTATGGACTTATAAGGTTCTGAACAGCTTGGGCCCAAGCCACCTGAGATAATGGCTCCTCTTGTATAGAACTGCCTGTTGATCAAAATAATCAAGACACCTTGTTAGATGCACACATCCAGCAGAAATTCATCTTAATGGGGCTTGAAAGAGGCCCTTCTCCACAATGGTACTTGCCTTATGGAATTATCTCTTTTTGGAGGTGTGGCAGGCACTTACAGTGTTGCTGTTTCATCGCTTATTAGAAACAAATCTCTTAGTTCAGGCATTCTCAGGTAGCTAATTCTTCAGTTTAATGAACCTTTCAGTGTCTTTTTAATATATATTTTAATTTGCTGCCACTGTGGTTTTATTGTATTGCTCTTGGTTTTGCAAACCACATTGTAAGCATTCTGGTGAATGGCAGTGATTCTAATTTTTAGTACATATTTTTGCTTGGAGAAACACGCTGGAAATTTGCAAAAGTACACATTTTGAAGGACAGCTGCATTTTGGTTCATGTATTTTTTCAGGAAATGACGTAGGTTGTTCACATTAAAATTAATACATTTTAATTTGTCCCTCATTCCTAGAGTAACATTGGATGGGAACTTGATTTCACAATATATTGTGAATATATTGTAGGTGAAATGATTACATACACACACTTCTCAAAGTTCTCTTCTGTGAATTAGCAAATCTTCTCCATATAATCTCCAGATGGACACATACTTTATATTCCACATTGACATCAGCACCCAGTGATTTTTCAGAACCAATCAAGTCTTGCCAATATCTGAAAAGTCACAAACAACAGTTTGCAGCACCAGGCAGCTGGCATGCAGCACCCCTGACACCACCCTGGGATCCTGTGGGATAAAGGATGTGATATACATTTTAAAAATAAGTAAAATCTGGCTGCAGCAGGACAGCAGACTTCAAATGGCATTAGGGCATTTTGCAGTCACTTTTTTCACTTAACTTGTCAAGAAACGTCCCCTATGATAGGAGGCAGAAACAAAGCTGTCAAATTTTGCATTCTGAAATTCAAACGTCGAATTTCAAGAGTACATTTCAAAGTCAAAAAAGGAAGTGTCAAGTTTGAAAACTTGTTAAATGTTCAGTCTTTCTGAAATTTCATTTGCATCATGGTCCACTGAAAAGCATGTTCAGATGGATATAGAAACAAGTGACTCGGTCCCTGGTGGCTCTACAGTTTTTTCTCTTGCCCTGGACAAGTTCTTAAGTTAGCAACGCACCATTCTTGCTGCTTCTGTGTGGTAGCTTTCCACAATCCTTGTTCTCACGGCTGCTTCTAAAGATCAGTGCAATCCAGCAAAAGTTTATAAGTAATTGATTCTCATTGAAATAAACAGGGCTTAAGTAGTCAATGACTGGAAGAGCACTGAGCCCCCTCTATCCAGCTCTGCTAGGTTCTGTTGGTCTCCCGCTATGTGTAGGATGGTGCCATGGAACTACCCCTTCCGGCTGCCACATGTGCAGGCAGATGGAACTGCTGCTAGTAGAATCCTCACCAGCAGCAGGCAGTCGAAGCCCCTGAAATGGTCTTTCAGGGGGAAGGGGTTGGGCTAAACCAGATTCCAAGCAACCCAGCCACCATAACATGACCACCTGCCACTCACCTTCCACCCTGGCCGCCAAGCACAGCAGAGCTGGGGGGGGGGGGGAGAGTTAGGACTGCTCCCTTAACCACACTTCCAGTTTTCCGTGTGGCTTTTTTCATGTCTGATTTTTTCAGATTGTGCCCCAAACCTCTGCTTGCTACCACTGAAGATGATCTAGCCTGATTAATGCTTGCAAAGGTTTAAGATGAACCAAAAGGCACTGTGGATTGCACCCATTGGACTATTGTGGCCTCGGGAAGATTTTGCAACATTGTCAGGTGCCAGCAAAAGAATCTCAGCAAGCTGACATGCCAAGATTTACACAGGAGGGTAACCGCAGGTGCTTATTTTTTTGTCTCCTTGTAGTTCATCAGCGTCACGCAGCTGTTGGCTCATTTTGCAAATGTGTCAACTCTTGGAATAACAGCAACTTACGTAGGTTGGGTGCAGTGCCAGGAGATAAAGAGTTTTACAGAGCAAAGTCATAAAGCACTGAGGGCACAAACCTTGTGGTAGTTAAGGAGACTTCCCACTTATCTATTTGTTTAGATTTTAACACATCTGATCCTGCAAGTTCCAGGTGGGTAACAATGCAGGTAACAGAAATACAAACAGCAAATACATGAAATATTAGCAAACATGAAACTCTCGAAGGGGTGTGTGTGTGTGTGTGTGTGTGTGTGTGTGTGTGTGTGTAGGTTTATCGTGCTGACAAGAGCTGTGATCCTGGTGTTCATGGCATGCTTACAACCCAAATTCTACTGTTGAAGAGACCTTCCAAATATCACCAATATGCCCTTTTAATAATTGACAATAATTTATTTATTTTTAAAGGGGGGAATAGAAGTTAATAGGCCAAAACAAGTCCCCAACTTGTGTTAAGGCTATTTGCATTCTCCCCCGCCCAAATATTAAAACCCACAAAAGGGAGGAAATGCAAACTAAGCCATTAGAAGTTATTTGTGTGACAATCAATGTGCATTACAGGCATCTTTGTGGTTCGTATAAAATCCATTTTTGAGCAGAACTCCTGGGCTCATCCATTATAGGTCACTGTGTATTTCAGCACAAGTTTCTGTCGGTGTTATATAGTCTTTCCTAAGATACAAGACTACCTGGGAGTAGTTTGCATAATGCTTTGTTTTTGCAGATCCCATGATTTTTCCCTCTTCAGAAAAAACTTGCTTTTTTCTACATTTGGCCCAGCCTTGGGCACATACTCATATGTGAGAAAATGCATCTGAACCAGTAGACCATAAATGCACCTTGCAACAAGTTGGAAAGACTTGTGTGAGGAAAATAATATTAGCTCAATTTAGACATGATGGGAAAACATTTTTTCACAATATGTGAATAAGGCTGTAGGAGCCTTGAGTTTCTCTGTTATTCTCCTCTTTTGCATGCTGGTAGGGGGTGATTGGAAGCTTAGACTTTGGCTTTAAACAAGCCACAGTTCCCTGTGATGTTCAAATTCAGGGCACTATGGCTGATTTAAACTCTAGTTCAGGGGTGGGGAACATGTGAGCTTCCAGGTGCTGAATTCACACTCCATCAACCCCAGCCAGCATGGCCAGTAGTGAGGATTGATGAGCACTGTAATCCACAACATCTGCAGGGCCAAAGGTTCCCCAGTCCTGCTCTACTTTGTGAACAAACCAGGATCCCAAACCTGAATTGAACCTGGTTTTTTGTTTCCTATTACACCTGAACTCAGACCATTGAATGCAAAAGTAACCCAATGGCATAGTTTAGGGATCATGCCAGGGACCAAATGTGGCCTTCAAGGCCTTTCTGTTTGGCCCTCAAGACTCTCCTCAGGCTGCGCACCTTCTTCAACCTTAATCTCCATGAATTTGTCTAACCCTATAATAACAATAATGTTATTACCGTACTTATACCCTGCCCATGTGACTGAGTTGCCCCAGCCACTCTGGATATAGAGCTTCCAACATAATATAAAAACAAAGCAAAACATCATACATTAAAAACTTCCTGATGTAGGGCTGTCTTCAGAAAGTTGTTTAATTGTTTATCTCTTTGACATCTGATGGGAGGGTGTTCCACAGGGCGGGTGCCACTACGGAGAAGGTCCTTTGCCTGGTTCCCTGTAACTTCACTTCTTGCAGTAAGGGAACCGCCAGAAGGCCCTCAGAACCGGACCTCAGTGTCCGGGCTGAATGATGGGGGTGGAGACACTCTATGTCAGTGGCCGTCACTGCCTCCAGTGGGATTGAGGACATCGTTTTAACTATTGTATGTGCCATGTAAAGCAGCTTCATTGGAGGTCCCCAAGTCCCAGCATTATGAGAGAGGAAGAAAAACTTTTCTCCACTTTTTCCTAGCATGCATAATTTTTTAAACTTCTGTCACTGCACCTCTTAATCACCTTCTCTCTAAACTAAGAAGTCCAGGTGCTGCAACCTTTCCTCATAGGGTGGTTGTCTCTGAATGTCGCTGAATCCCAGTTGCTGGGGATCACATGTATGGAAAGGACTCTTGCACTCAGGTCCTGTTTTGGGGCTTCCTATAGGCATCTTACGATTAATTGTGGTAATCGTACAAAGATTACCACAATTAAGGACAAAAGTGGAAAGGACCTAACAGAAGCAGAAGACATCAAAAAGAGGTGGCAGGAATACACAGAGGAATTATACCAGAAAGATATGGAGGTCTCGTACACCTCAGGTAGTGTGGTTGCTGACCTTGAGCCAGACATCCTGGAGAGTGAAGTCAAATGGGCCCTAGAAAGCCTTGCTAACAACAAGGCCAGTGGAAGTGATGATATTCCAGCTGAACTATTCAAAATTCTAAAAGATGATGCTGTTAAGGTGCTACACTCAATATGCCAGCAAGTTTGGAAAACTCAGCAGTGGCCAGAGGATTGGAGAAGATCAGTCTACATCCCAATCCCAAAGAAGGGCAGTGCCAAAGAATGCTCCAACTACCGCACAATTGCGCTCATTTCACACGCTAGCAAGGTTTTGCTAAAAATTCTACAAGGCAGGCTTAAGCAGTATGTGGACCGAGAACTCCCAGAAGTGCAAGCTGGATTTCGAAGGGGCAGAGGAACCAGAGACCAAATTGCAAACATGCGCTGGATTATGGAGAAAGCTAGAGAGTTCCAGAAAAACATTTACTTCTGCTTCATTGACTACGCAAAAGCTTTTGACTGTGTCGACCACAGCAAACTATGGCAAGTTCTTAAAGAAATGGGAGTGCCTGATCACCTCATCCGTCTCCTGAGAAATCTCTATGTGGGACAAGAAGCTACAGTTAGAACTGGATATGGAATAACTGATTGGTTCAAAATTGGGAAAGGAGTACGACAAGGCTGTATATTGTCTCCCTGCTTATTTAACTTATATGCAGAATTCATCATGCGAAAGGCGGGACTGGATGAATCCCAAACCGGAATTAAGATTGCCGGAAGAAATATCAACAACCTCAGATATGCTGATGATACAACCTTGATGGCAGAAAGTGAGGAGGAATTAAAGAACCTTTTAATGAGGGTGAAAGAGGAGAGCGCAAAATATGGTCTGAAGCTCAACATCAAAAAAACTAAGATCATGGCCACTGGTCCCATCACCTCCTGGCAAATAGAAGGGGAAGAAATGGAGGCAGTGAGAGATTTCACTTTCTTGGGTTCCATGATCACTGCAGATGGTGACAGCACTCACGAAATTAGAAGACGCCTGCTTCTTGGGAGAAAAGCAATGACAAACCTAGACAGCATCTTAAAAAGCAAAGACATCACCTTGCCAACAAAGGTCCGTATAGTTAAAGCTATGGTTTTCCCAGTAGTAATGTACGGAAGTGAGAGCTGGACCATAAAGAAGGCTGATCGCCGAAGAATTGATGCTTTTGAATTATGGTGCTGGAGGAGACTCTTGAGAGTCCCATGGACTGCAAGAAGATCAAACCTATCCATTCTTAAAGAAATCAGCCCTGAGTGCTCACTAGAAGGACAGATCCTGAGGTTAAGGCTCCAGTACTTTGGCCACCTCATGAGAAGAGAAGACTCCCTAGAAAAGACCCTGATGTTGGGAAAGGTTGAGGGCACAAGGAGAAGGGGACGACAGAGGACGAGATGGTTGGACAGTGTTCTCGAAGCTACTAACATGAGTTTGGCCAAACTGCGAGAGGCAGTGAAGGATAGGCGTGCCTGGCGTGCTCTGGTCCATGGGGTCACGAAGAGTCGGACACGACTGAACGACTGAACAACAACAATAGGCATCTTGTTGGCCACTGTGAAGACAGGATGATGGACTAGGTGGGGCTTTGGCCTGATTCCACAGGGCTCTTATGTTCTTACTAGCAAAACTACACATGCTCCACTTTTTCTCAAACACTAAGCTGCAGATTTTGCCCAGCTAGCAAGCTTAATTCCAGAACTGGTTGGTGAAAACCCCCAATAATATCAGAAAATGAGTATTTCTAATATAGGATTGGACTGTTGGCTCATTCATTTAGTAAGAAGAAAGGAAAGTCTCAGAAATAGCCTCACGGTCGGTCTCTCTCTCTCTCTTTCTCAATTTGTTTCTGACACAAACTGAAAGCTGAGATCATCTATATGACAATTAAAGGATATAGACTGATTCCTGAATGCTCTTTAAAGATGAATTACTTATGGATTCCTAAAGGCCCTCATCCCCTTCTTGCTATAATCTCTCAATAAGTACCGCTGTCTATGTTGTTCAATGTTTGACATAAACGATTTGGAGGCAGTATATATTTCATCTTGGTTGATACAAGAAATTACAAGTGGACTAAGAGCTAGTGACAGAAGCTGACTTATCAAAGGTTTCTTAGGTACATAAACGAAAAATAAGTCACCATTCTGCTGCCCCTCCCAAAAACTAAATTCCTTATTTTACAAAAGGCCGTATAATCCTTTCATTTTCAAACAAATGCCACAGCACCGTTGTTATTCTAACTTAAGCTCACATAAACCGTACAATGAGGAGCATGTTTAATGTGTTTTTTAATAGCCTTGTTTGAAGGACTTCTTACTGACATCACATTGCTGGGGAGATCCAGAGGGGATTACTTGTGTCAACCCAATCCAGTGGTTGGTAATTGTAGCACAAAGGAGCGATCCGAGAGGCTGAGCTAACACAGCCACGGCAGAGCAAAGCCTGTATTTATTCCTGCCTTGATAAAAGCTAAGAGAGAAATTCAACAAACCTAAACCACTAAATTAATTGGCACTAAAAGCATGTAATAGTTATCTAATCTATTAATTTTTAGTTGAATATTAACTAGGGTGTCTGCTATGACAGGTATTTGACCTGTGCAGATAGAATGGACGGGGACCAGCCTTGCAGGCAGCTTTCAAGTGAACAAAAATAATTAGTCGGCAGGAAAGGGTGACAGCATTCTTCAGCAGCTACCTGGCAGTCTAAGATTTTTATTTGTATTGACTTTCTGGGGCCAGACGTCTTATGCTTGACACAGCCTGTTCCTCAGCAAGCAGAGGGAATTTCAGATTGAGCTAGGCCTACTGCTATTTAGCCACTGAAATCCCTTGCAAATATTGTAGCACCATCTTCTCTGTCTCCATGGAACTAAATATGCCAAGGCCTGGTTCACACATGACACTAATAGGTTTTTAAACTATAGTTTATGACTTACCCGTGTTATGTGTGAACCCAGCCTAGCAGCCTAATTGTAGTTTATTAACTAGGGTTGAACAGGGACCAGGTGGCGCTGTGGGTTAAACCACAGGCTTGCTGATCAGAAGGTCAGCGGTTCGAATCCCTGCGACAGGGTGAGCTCCTGTTGCTCGGTCCCAGCTCCTGCCCACCTAGCAGTTCAAAAGCATGTTAAAGTGCGAGTAGATAAATAGGGACCGCTCCAGCGGGAAGGTAAACGGCGTTTCCGTGCGCTGCTCTGGTTCACCAGAAGCAGCTTTGTCATGCTGGCCACATGACCCGGAGGCTGTCTTCGGACAAACGCCGGCTCCCTCGGCCTATAGAGCGAGATGAGCACACAACCCCAGAGTCGGACACGACTGGACCTGATGGTCAGGGGTCCCTTTACCTTTACCTTTTACTAGGGTTGAAGGTCACTCATTAACCAACGTTTGTAACTGGTTTATAAACCTTAATTAATGTAAGCCATAGCTTAGTGTTACATGTGAACCTAAACTTCCTCCTTAACTATGCTTCAAGAGCCATCACCATCTCAAAAGCTTGAGCAGCAAAATATTCAAACTACTCTCAAGGCTCAGCTGTTCTCACTGGGGTTTTTAACTGTTCTGTGTTGTAACAAACCAATGTTTAAGTGATTATTATATGCCAGACATCTCAGCTTTAACTACGGTTAATGTTAACTATGGTTAAGATTACCCACGGTTTAGTGTTATGTGTGAACCAGGCCTTTTTGTTATAGAGTAAGGCCAAGACAAATGTGGACTCCTGCTGTGGCAGAGAGCCTGGAATTGGTGTATGCTCTGTATTTTTAATATTTTGTTTTCACACATGGCCTTTCCCATGTCTGGCTTCATTGTGTGGTGGAGAGAGATATTTTCTATGGGCCGGATTCAACTAATCCATTGCACTAGCAGAAGTTAGTGCAAGGAGTTCTGCTAGTGCCATGACCCCCCACATGTCCCCTGTGCCTCCCCTAAATCTGCTCTGGAGTGCTTGGTATTGAAGCAATGTAGCCAAACGGGGCGCGGTTGTGCTTGGTTCTATATTAAAGCACTGAGGTTATCAGGTACAGCTGTTTCATGGTTAGCCTACCACTGCCACACCCATGCAGGTGCTGAAGTGCTATATGTTTGTCTGCTTTGTAGGTTAGATACAATAACATGCATGCATAGCCTATGCCCATTTGCTTAGAACTATAAGAGCTTTCTAGGATCAGCTGTGTACTAAGCCGATAGCCATATCTTTCCTTATCTAAATAGCATTTGCAGCACCCCACCTATTGAGTCTAAGCACCTTATAAGAAGTTATGAAAATTAACCATAGGTTCCTGTACAAAACATGAAATACATTGCATGCTGTGAATTCGTGCTTAGCAATCCATATGGCCAAACTGCAGTCAACAAATTATTAACAACCACATCTGTGCAGCAAGACAGCAGCAGCATCAGATGTCTGGTTTTCAACTGGACCATTTCACACAGATTGTTTCTGCCCCATGTGATCCTGAAGAAAACCACAACCCCCACTAAGCTGGTATTAGTTAAAGGTAGATAGCCGTGTTGGTCTGTCATAGTCAAAACAAAATAAAATAAAAAAATTCCTTCCAGTAGCACCTTAGAGACCAACTAAGTTTGTTCTTGGTATGAGCTTTCGTGTGCATGCACACGAAAGCTCATACCAAGAACAAACTTAGTTGGTCTCTAAGGTGCTACTGGAAGGAATTTTTTTTATTTTATTTTGTTTAAGCTGGTATTAGTCTCAGAATGAAAGCTCCCATTGGCACCAATTGAAGCTCCTATATTGGCATCAGGGCAATGTTCTCCTAAAACCTTAAAGCATGGAAGGTGGAACCTGTGGCCCTCTAGATGTTGCTCGACTCCCAACTCCCATCACCCAGCCTGGCCAATGGTTAAGGATGATGAGAGTTGTTGTCCAACAAAAGCCAGAAGAACACAGGTGCCACAATATTGGTCTTAAGAAATCCTTTGTGCATTATTTGCTCCAGGCTCCAGTTCTCTCCCTTTCCTCCTGTATTGATTTTACCCCATAAATGAATTTTATGAAGGAGGGTAAAAAAAAGAAAAAAGGGAGGCATCCGCCAGGTAAAACCTATTTAACGTGGGCACACATGTTTATGAATCAGATAAGATTTGTATGTCTGGTAGGCGGTGGCACTAAAAGCTTTCTATGTCACGACATCAAAGCAGCCAAGAGATGAAAGGCCATATTTGTGCATCATAAATGAGATTTGCATATTGTGATACTCCAAGAATCTTTCATTTGAACAGGTGGAAAAACAGGGAAGCAGGGGCACCCACGTGAAAACAAAGCCTTACTTGCGGTTGATGATTAAATTTTTATATAGCTTTGATATAACCACGGCAATTAAGCCTGGGCGATGAGCAAGGACTTGTTTTGCCCTTTAAAAAGGTACACATTGTTTACTAATCCCTCATTTTATATGATGAATCTATCACCATCTAGGCACAGCTGCGACAAGCCTTTTTAGAGGACGGGTTTCATCCCATGTAACAAATTTCAAACTTTTCATCTCTTTCTCTCTTTTCAAAAAGAAGCAGCAGCTTCTTCTTGACAATTGAGGCTCAATGAATCCGCGAGACGCGTCATTTCATAAACGACTATTTCCACCTTTTGTCAAGATCTGAGACGAGGTGTATACAGTGTAAACATGAACCCAGGATCTTTTTACCAGTCGAAGTTGGCCTTGAAAGTGACTGTCAGAAGCTTGTGGAATGTGCCTTGATTCAAACTTATTGAAATTTTCACTTTGTCTCTCCCCCCCCCATCCCAAACTTCAAATATTCATTGCTGCTTGTTCTTCACCCTTGAGAAGGAGGAGGGCAAAAAGACAAATGACTTTAATTAAGAATTAGTTATGAGTGAATGAGTCGTCTCTAATTATATCAAGAACCTTTTAAACAGTTTCACTCAGGCTTATTTGATTTCTTAATTACTGAAATAAGAAAAGTCCCCTATACAAATTGTGTTGGCTTTGGAAACAGAAAAAGCTGTCACGCTGTTGCTTATTGTGGATTAACCGATCATGGACTGAGAGAAGGCGGCGGCGCTACCAAAACTGCATCTTTGTTAAATGCATCTAATGGAGTGGATCGTTGCCTATGAATGCTATATGTGACTCAGGTGCCAGATGACTATGTTATTTTTCGCTGTAGCAAATTAGCACAGCTACTGTTCCAAAATTGGATACATGTTGAATTTTATATTTCAGTAAAAAGGGCAAAGCTGCTGATGGATGAAAACAAACCCCAAACCGATAGATCTAACCACAAATCAAACATAAGCTATATCCACATGAGCTGCTTAATTCTGAAATCCTGGAGAGCTACTACCAGTGAATTTAGACCATGCTGAGCTATTAGAGAAGGGCTGTAGCTCAGTGGCAGAACATTTGCTTTGCACACAGAAGGAACCAGGTTCAATCTATGGCATCTCCAGGTAGAGTTGGGAAAGGCAGCTGACTGAGAGAGCTGCTGCCAGTTAGGGTAGACAATATCTAGCCAGCGTAAGGCAGCTTCCTACTCAGCATTCCTTTCCTACTTACACAGAAATCAGATGTCATTACCCATCCATTGCATATAAATATTTCCTCATATTTCTTCCATGTTTTCTCAAACCACCAAAAAGCCAGATTTTATGTTTATTTTCGAAAGCATGAAACTGCAGCACAATCACCTCCAGTGTAGATCGTTCTTAGTGCTTACGCTTCTGAGTTTTTTGAAGTTAATTAATTACTGCCTAATTGATTACAAGCGACTCCTCACTTACGTGGGGGTTACGTTCCAGGCCCCTACCCCACTCAAAAGTGAAACGCGCATAAGTGGGGAGCCCTCTGAAGTACTGGTACGTACAGCTTCCCGCCTAACAGCTTTTGAGCGGGGTAGTGCGGCAGGCAGCGAGAGCTCCCATGCGCCATTTTGGAGCCCTTGGAGTCTTTTTTCGCCTGGATGTTTGGCTCACTGACATCCTCTTCATGTTAGAATTGAATTATTTATTTATTTCCCAGTTACACATTTGCATAAAATTGGCAAATGCTAACGTACAGGTGCAAATTTAGACATAATTACTATAATTTAGATAGCATGCATTTTGCCACAGTGGAGAAAACATTGGCCCAGTGACCTGTGTGTCTGCACAGTCTGTTGCCCAGGTGCCAACTGTTGATGGGCAACTTCAAGACCCCTGTTCTCCTTTCTTATGATTCTTTATTTTTAAAACTGGGGTCTTCAAAATATAGCTGAACAAATAACAATATTACTTAACAGTGGTGTGACTCAGTAACAAGCCACTTCCTACCTGCCTATACACCAATCCTGGGACAGGGATATCTGGATAGATCAGCTCTGCAGGGTCAATGGCACTATGGAGATCTGCTGAAGGGTCCTGCTCCCTTTGCTCCTCCTCTGAGGAGACCTCAGGTCAGGTTCAAGGTCTGGGCAAGTATGAACCCTGACAATTCTACTGGAGGGTACAGAGGGTGAGAGAAGGGATACTTGTGCAGTTGTCATCTTTGAAGGCAGCTGCACATTTCTGCATAGCATCTACGCCCCATTCATTTCATTGTCATGCTTTCCATGACCCATAAGACTGGACCCTGTTTGTGTCTGTATATATAAATTTCCTGAATTCCTTAAAAAAAAATTGTAGAGTTTTCTGCTGTGTTACTAGTTTTTAGGTTTTACTGATATTGTTTGCTGTTTTTATGTCTTACATGGCTTAGAGGTTAAGCTGTTTGTGAATGTTTTAAATAAATAAATCATTTAAATGGCGCTTAGACACGGCAGATGCACATATGTATCATACAGGCATTCACTATCTCATGCAAGTCACAGAATGAAAAAGCTAGCCAAGCATTAGAGGCCATTCCCCATTCAGCATCCTTGGGAGCCATGCTGCTTTATTTCAAGGTGTTCCCAAAGCAACTGAGATTTTCTTGGTGCTCGACAGCCATCTTTCCATCTCAGCACAAGCGTGCCTCTCTTTTCCGGCATCCCCTTGCCCACAGTTCAGTGACTTCATTCTCTTTCCCCGCTACCTCCAGTGGGGTCTATAACGGCAGCCCGTCTTGTGGATGTGAGGCCTTTCCATGGTTCCCTTGGGAGTCTACCAATTACATTCTTTCAGCTAGACAGAGAAGGTCAATCGAAGGAAAGGCTTAAAACATTCCCCCTGCCCCCTCCCTGCCACCCTTCCCTGTTTCTCTGCAAGCTGCAGGCAGAGTCACTGCCTCGGATTCCAGCTCTTATCAGGCCGGAGCGTGTGAGATTTCATCACATTTATTTCCATCTCTCTCGTATTATAGCTGCGTGGACGGACAGTGATCCCGGAAGAATATATAGGAGAGGGGAGCCGAAGAGCAAGATTAGCATCAGGAATAAGTGTTTTCCTTGACATGGCTCTAGCATGCCATTTGGGAGATAGAATGCCCTTGCAAGTATTCTCATCCATACAGCAGCAGGACCCAAGCCTTGCCTCTTGTGTACATAAGAAACAGCTTATAGACAGAGGTGTTGTCCACTAGTCCCAGACAGCACTGCATGCATGTGGTGCATTACAGTGCCATCACATTGGGACAGATTGAAGCATCATTACTACACCACCATGATAGCACACAGGTACATTAACCACCCATTATTTATTTTTATTATTATGCATTAAATTTCTATACCTCCCTACATCAGAAGATCACAGGGCAGTCTGCAATATTTTATATAGAGATATAGATATAGATATAGATATAGATATAGATATAGATATAGATATAGATATAGATATAGATATAGATATAGATATAGATAGATATATATCTATATATATCTATATATCTATATAGATATATATAGATACATATACCTCACCACACACAGTTTAAAAACCCATAGATGATTTAATTAATCAAAGTCCTGGGAGAAAACAATATGTTTTGAAGCTGTCAGGCGAGCCTCCCTGGGGAGAGCATTCCACAAATGGGGAACCACCACAGAAAAGGCCCGCTCTTGTGTTGCCACCCTCGGACGTCTCGTGGAGGAGGCACACAAAGAAGGGCCTCAGATTATGATTGCAGTGTCTGGGTCGGTTCATATGGGGAGAGACAGTACTTGAGGTATTGTGGTCTTGAGGCGTTTAGGGCTTTATAGGTTAAAACCAGCACTTCAAATTGCGACCTGAAACTAATTGGCAGCCAGTAGACTCGACCAGGATTGGCATTATATGCTCAAGCAGTCTTGCCCCAATGAACAACCTGGTAGCTGAATTCTGCACCAGCTGAAGCTTCCGAACCATCTTCAGAGGCAGCCCCACATGTAATGTTTTGCAGTAATCTAACCTAGAGGTTACCACAGCATAGACAACAGAAGCTAGGCTTTCCCTGTCCAGATAGGGGCACAGCTGGGCTACCATCTGGAAATCACTCTGTGCTAGCAAGGCCACCTGAGTCTCAAGTGAGAGCAAAGGATCCATGAGCACCCACAAGCTACATACCTGCTCCTTCAGAGAAAGTGTAACCACATCAAGAGCAGGCAACGTCTAATCCATCCGGTCTAGGGAACCGCCCACTAACAGTGCCTCAGTCTTAACTGGATGGAGCTTCAGTTGGTTGGCTCTCATCCAGTCCATTACCAAGGCAAGACAATGGTCCAGCACATCCACTGCCTCACCTGCAGATATAAAGGAGAAGTAGAGTTGTGTGTCATCAGCATATTGCTGACAATGTACTCCAAAACTTTGGATAATCCTATAAAGATGTTAAACAGCATGGGGGATAAAACTGAACTCTGAGGAACCACACACTGAAGGCTCTACTGGGCTGAAGATCACTTCCCAAGCATCATGCTCTGGAAGCAACCATCTATGTAAGACTGGAACCACAACAAAGCGTTGTCACCCACCCCTAACCAGGACAGGCACTCCAGAAGGACACCATGGTTGATGGTATCAAATGCCGATGGGACACTAAGGAGAATTAACAAAGACACATTTCCCCTGTCTGTCTCCCAATAGAGGTCATCATACAGGGCGATAAAACAGTATTTGTGCCCAAACCGGGTCTAAAACCTGATTGAAATTGATCTTAAAAATCAGTTTACTCCAAGAACATCTGGATTTGGTCTGCCACCACCCGCTCAAGAATCTTGTCCAAGAAGGGGAGATTGGCAACTGGCCAACTGACATGCAATGGAACTATTTTCTTGGCCCCATGATTTTTGTAAATTGGGGCGGGGAGATTGGGTGAAAATGCCATATGAAAGTTGGATTCAGTTATGGGTGGCTAATGGGGGCAATCTCCAAGAATGTCCCTGGAAATGACGTTACATCGTGTCAGTCCTGTAAGGGAGAAGGGGGCACATTTTTCAGCCCAGGGGCCACGTGTCAGGCAGGATGGGTGGGGGGAAAGTGGGCTACTGTCCAAAGCTAACAATAACATTCATTTCTCTGCTCACTTTTGCCTCTCACCTTGAGAGAGGCAATATAGACCATGGGCTCAGAAAGGTTCCCCACTCCTGTCCTATATGGCCTATAACTTATGGCTTGTATCTCAGGGGCTTCTTGTTCTTATATGAACCTGCCAATACACGGAGTTCATCTGCATAGACCTTTCTCCAGGTCCCCACACCTGCATAGGTGGGAGGGAATTGGATGTCCCTGGATGCCATGCCGTTTGTAGAATCTCTTGCCTAGGTCCATGCACCTGGCACCAACAATTATGAGTATTAGGCATTAGGTTGTATTTTCCCAGGCACTCAGGCTCAGAATGTTCTTGTTTTATTGCTTTCTGCTTTCAGAGCTGTGAATTGTTAGAATTTCTCAGCTGCTGTGCTGGGAATCTTTTTTTAGTGCTCTGAAAAAAGTTTTACCCTGTTGCTATTTTTGTTGGGTCATTGTTGGTAATTATTTCTTTTATGATCATTGGTTTTTATGAGCTACCTTTTTAATGTTTTGATGAGGTGGTGTGTTTATTAAATAGGATAGGGTAGGGCAGCAAGTGAGAGCTGCAATATCTGTGGTATATATTTAAAGCAGTATCATACCATTTGAAACAGTCATGACTTCCCCAAAAGAATCCTGGGAACTGTCATCTGTTAAGGGTGCTGAGACCCCTGTTCCCCTCCCAGAGCTACAATCTCAGAACGGTTTAACAGTCAATCCACCTCCGCAAGAAACTCTGAAACTTGTAACTCGGTTAAGGGAATAGGGGTCTCCTAACCAGGTGTGCCGGGTTCTGCCCCACATTGTGGGTGCCCGGCGTGGGCCTGTGACATCACATGGTAGGAGGAGGCCCAACAAGGCCCATCACGGACGCAGGAGGAGGCCCAACAGGGCACGTCACAACCTCAGCCCCAACAGAGGCCCTACAGTGGACCACCATGGCATCGGAGAGCGGTAAGGCAGCTAGCGGCAGCAGGTGGAGGCTGGGCACCCAGAGTCAAAATTTTGTTGATACTCAGGCACCTAGGGCCCTGCAGAGATGGCGCCTGTGCTCCTAACAACTCTCAGCACCCTTAACAAGCTACATTTTCCAGGATTCTCATTTACATTTCTGCAAACTTTGGGCCTGCTGATTCCTCCCCCCCCCCCATTTATGTGTGTGCCGTGTCATTTTGACTACCTAACGATTGGCCTATAAAGTATTGATATAGGAGGAAATGGTAATGATAGAGAGCAACAGGTGCAACAGGAGCACCCAACATCAGTAAATTATGTAGCATGGAATACTTAAAACATTTTCAGGGAAATGGAACAATAGCAACAGAACAGATCTAAAATTCCTCACTGTTTTTGGCCTGTATTCAGCTTCCCTCTTGAAACGTTCCTCCATTCACTGAAGCACAGTGATATCATCACCTAACTATGTCCTGATATAATAGGACAGCGTTTCCCAACCGGTGTGCCGCGGCACAGGAGTGTGCCGCAAGCCACCGGCTCCTGTGCCGCGGGAAGACACCGGCTGCTGTGCTTCCGGGTCGGTCCGGGCTTCCCGCGCCGACCGCCGCCTTCGCGGGGCTGCCGGGTGCTTCGCCCGCTGCCTCTGCCGCCCCGGTCTTCCGGGTCGGTCCGGGCTTCCCGCGCCGACCGCCGCCTTCGCGGGGCTGCCGGGCGCTTCACCCACTGCCTCTGCCGCCCCGGTCGCGGTCGGGGACGGGCGGGAGGTGCCGGTGCCACCGGGCTCGCTCGGGGCCGGGTGGAGGTGCTGCCGGGGGGCTGGGCGCTGGAGGGGGGGCGGGCGCCTGGCTCGCCGATCTCCCGCTCCATTTTCGCCCGCCTGGGTCCTTCCCCTCCCTCCCGCCAGGGCGCGCGGACACCCCGCCCCCCGGGTCGGGGTGCATGTGGTGGTGGTGTGCCGTGAGATTTTTTTCGTGGGGCAGGTGTGCCGTTGCCCCGAGGAGGTTGGAAAACACTGTAATAGGATACATATAGTGACACATCTGAATTTGTGCATGCTTGCTTTGGAGTAAGCCTCATGAACTCAGTGCAAACTATGTCTCCATAAACATGCACATGAGTGTGCTATACATGAGATAAGCATCATCAGGCCAGTATTGGCTACAGAGAACCACCACTTGATCTTATTTACAGAAGTCAGTGTTGCCGTGAAGTCAGCCAGTGGCAACAGCGGGCAGCTCTGAAGCACCAGTGGCTCCAAAGCTGAATGCCAAACATTTTGAAAACAAACAATTTTTCCCCTGAGACAAAAGTGCTGCTAGAAGAACAGCAAGAAATCAGCTGTTTCATCCAGGCCAAGTTTCAACCAGAAACTGAATACTACAAAAAATACACAGTCCTCACCCTCATATTGGCTATGCATCCAAGTTCATTTCTAAACCATTGACTGGGCTGTACTGGAGTTCCCTGTGTTAGAGTTGGACACTGTATTTGGGCAGGGGTATGCAGAGGATGCGGGTGGCGCTGTGGTCTAAACCACTGAGCCTAGGGCTTGCCGATCAGAAAGTCAGCAGTTCAAATCCCTGCGACGGGGTGAGCTCCCATTGCTCGGTCCCTGCTCCTGCCCACCTAGCAGTTCGAAAGCATGTCAAAGTGCAAGCAGATAAATAGGTACCGCTCCGGTGGGAAGGTAAACGGCATTTCCGTGCGCTGCTCTGGTTCGCCAGAAGCGGCTTAGTCATGCTGGCCACATGACCTGGAAGCTGTACGCCGGCTCCCTCGGCCAGTAAAGCAAGATGAGCACCGCAACCCCAGAGTCGTCCGCGACTGGACCTAATGGTCAGGGGTACCTTTATGCAGAGGTACAGATATTTCTTCCACACCTTTGAAATCTAAATGATACACTCCAAACAGCTCTAAGGCTCTTAAGGATTATTTTAGAAATGCCCAGTCTTCCCAAAAAAAACTGTATCAGTTCCTCCCAGGGCACAAGAAGAAAACAGGATGGTTGCTTTTATTTAAAACTAGCTCAGAATTACTGGACCAGCCATAGCAAACCTTCCAATTATATTTTTGGAGTGGGGTTGGAAACCTCAGGCTTAGGGGCCAAATGCAGTCCTCCAGGCCTCTCTAGCATTGGTCCTTTGAGACTCTGCCCATGCTCTGCCTCTTCCCTAGGCCTCACCTCTCCTCAAACCTGCTCCGCACCTCCTCAAGTGCTTTTGCGTGTTCCTGGACTGTGCTAATGCCTCTTTGCTTTCTTGGATGGAGAGTGTTGTAATGTGCCATGATGCAATGTATGAAAACCACCACTGGGGGGTTCTGTAACTGTCAGCCCTAGTTTGTCCCCATAGTTTTTCCATAAAGGCTTGTTGTGTGGATGCACAAAGCTAAGAATTGCATCTATTGCTCAGACCACTTTTTCCTCTGGACCTGATGGTTGGCCTCAGGACAGAAAAAGCTATCCACTCCAAGATTTGGAGCACCTGGTGGGTTCTTTTAAAATGAGATTTAATTTAAGTTCTGTTTAGAAACCTTTCATTAGTTCGGGGCACAAATATAAGGTATATTCATTCTAACTTTCCTCCTCCTGTAACTTTCCTCCCACCCTGCCTTACTGCCAAACTCGCATAACCGTCTAACTCTTCTGTAAACTTGTCAGTACACTCTGTTATTGTGGCATTTCTCCCCCTTCCCCTTTTCACTTAAAGAAGAACTGAGATTTCAGTAAAAGTCTTGATGTCTTGGATCACCATAGTTGTTATAAATTTCAGGAAATCTTTGAAGATGTTGTGACCTTGCCATTATAAGTACTGTTCAAAAGTGGCCATTTGGTCATGGCTACAGCATCTCTTTATCTACATAATGCAGGCCAGGAACAGGAGATCCACATGCTGTCATAGTAAAACAATTGCATCATTTAGTGCTGCTTTGGAGAAATCTAGGACCAGCTAAATGCAAACAAAGAAGGCAGCCAAACAGCAGAGGGAGGGACGAAAACTATCAAGGCACTGAAGCATCTTTCCTTTGAGGAAAGACTAAAAGTTGACATTCAGAAAAGGTGGTTAAAAGTGAAGATGATCAGGGTTTCTTGAAGTACACATGGTGTGGATAAAGTGGATATAAAGGTAGCGTATATCTCTCTTTTTCATAATACTATAACTTCAGATATTCCAATGGAATTGATTGGTAGTAATTCAGTGGAGAGCAAAGAAAATAACTTCTTCACACAAAGCCATATGACATGGAAATGCCCACCAACTTAGACGTTTCTAAAGGGGACTGGATGAATTCATGGAGAGTGGGTCTATCAGCAGCTATGATCCACAATTATTAAATGAAACAATATACCTGAACATCACTTGTTCGGTGGGGCGTTCAGCAAAGGAGGCAATTGACTTCATGCCTTGCTTGTAGCTTCTCAGAGGGATCTGACTACAGGGCTGGGGAATCTGTGGCCTTCCAGATGTCTTTGGACTCCAACTCCCATCAGCCCCAGCCAGCATGGCCAATCAGAGGCAGTTTTAGGGTAGTGCAACCAGTGTGGCCGCACTGTGTGCTGTACTACAGGGGGAGCCACAACAATGCTGTAGAATGGAGTGCAAGAAGTGGAGGCACCAAATTTAAATGTTGCACAGGGCACCGCTGTAATTTGAGAGCCCAAAGTCCACCACTGGGTCACAGGTGAAGTGTTTAGAGTCCAGCAACATCTAGAAAACCACAAGCTTCCCATCCCTGAACTAGATGGAACTTTAATCCAGGGTTCCCCAAACTTGGGTCTCTAGCTGTTTTGGGACTACAGTTCCCATCATTCCTGACCACTGTTCCTGCTAGCTAGGGATGGTGGGAGCTGTAATCAAAAACCAGCTGAAGACCCAAGTTTGGGAAACCATGCCTTTATGTTCAGGGCTGTTCTAATGTTCTTACATAGTAGCAGTAGCATTTAGTGCTGCTGGTTAGCAATGCAGTGAAAAGCACACAGAAACACACCTTTAAGAAGAAATTCCACAGAGCAAAGGGCATCGCTCAACCCCTGTGTACCTTTGAAGGTACCCGTGTACCTTTGTACACACCTTAACCTCTGTTGGACTTCCCTTTGAGATAAGAGTACTTTATTTAAAGTGTTGGGGGGTTCCCCTTCTGCCAGCAAGTGTAGGTATTTGCTGGCATCTTATCTACACATTGCCGTTTCCTTGATCTTGTCAACCAATAAATGGAAACATACTTTACAGTCACGCAATATGTGCACTTACCTGTTAGTATGTTCCATTTATCCCAGTGGGACTTACTTCTGAGTAGACATGCCCAGGATTGCAGTGTTATTCTCTCACCACATACACATGCCTAGAGACATGTGATTTGTAGCTTTTGAAAGGAGTTGAGACTGGGAGAAAAATGTAGCCGTATTATTATGCAACAATACATTGTGCTGCCAAACAATGGTGTCATAAAAACATACGGCCCGCACACCTGTGAATGCTGGCATAAAGTTTAAATCAATAACACCAAAAAAGAAGTTGGCAAATATCCAATTATTTGTCATACAAAAGTTTGGCTTAACATTTGAATAAGGTGTGTTTTTATTTTTTATTTTTGAAGTGTAAATTGAACAATTTGGTACTTGTGAGATAGCCCTGCTCTTTAAAAAACAAAACAAGGTATTTATTCAAAATTAATATAAAATTATATTAATTAGGCTTACATAATCCCTGTGGATATTACTGTTTTCTTATTAGCATCTGAATGGAAACAGAGTACAGCTGATGCCAAGTGGTGTGTAGATATCTAAAGTTTGAAGTACAGTTTCTGAAATATGCATATAGAATCACTCAAAAACAAAAATGAGAACCAGTTACCCATTGTCTCTTGTTCACTCTAATTAGGATATTGGATTGCTTAGAACACTGCTCTGAATTTTGCATGGCAGTTCTCCAGCCATAGCATTTGTTCAAAAATGCACATACTAGGGTAAAGTGTACATAAAAATGCATGTGTTAGTAGTAAAAGTAACATACAAAGATGCATTATATTAGAGGGGGAAATTTGAAAAATTCTGTGTATTCGGCAAAAACCATCCAGATTCAGAAAGGGGCAAAAAAATCAGAAACAAATCTCAGTAAGAAGACCAAATAAATAACCAATTACAGCCAGGCCAAAAGTAAGTTGGAATGAAGAACCATAATTGTGGCCAGGTATGGATGGAGCTGACTGTCTTCTTCTGGGCTGTTCCTTTCATTTGAAGGGCTTAGAGATTTAACCCACCCCACATCTGCTAAGGTGTGGCAGCACAATCAGAAAAAGGGGGACCTGAGGTTCAAAGGTCACATCTGTAAGACCTAACACAAAAAAATAAAAATAAAAAATTAGCAAATAAGATGGTAGAACTGTTTCTGGACTGTGTCATTTCAACTTGCCAGGTGGGGGAGTTACTGCATAATTCTATGTTTTTATTGGACAAAGAATTAATTTTCTTTCAGGGTCACATAACAGCAGAAATAAACCAGCTAAACTTCTCCCATCATTAAATTTTGGGGAAAGCACACATTGTGTCTGCGTGCAATATCAGAACTTTTTCCAAAACAAAAGTGCCTTAGGGACATCACAGTAAGGTTGGTATCTGGTTTTTATATTAATGTCCAGAATCCAGGCCAGAGGCCCCAACCACAACAACCAGTGCAGCTGCTGCCTGCTTGGAATGCTGGGCCGCTGGTGAGAGAACCATGGCTATGGCAATGACCATGCCATGGTGAGGGAGGCATGCCTCCTGGCCCTGGCCCAAACATTAAGGCAAGGAGGAAGCAAGGCAGGAAGTGGGAGGAATTGAGGTCTTTCTTGCAAGTATTTAAAGGCAGGGAGACTCCACTGTGGGCCCTGGTGTACATCAGAAGTTGGACCACAGTCCACAGGGACACTAAAACTACAACTAGGATGTGGATAAGCAACAGAACTTTCTGGTACTTATCTCAACAAATAACCCTTATTTGTGCCCAGAAGTCAACCTCCATATGCTTCAGGAAAATCTATCTAAAGGAGGAAAGACAGAAAGCTGACTTCTCAGTCAAGAGCCACTTCAAGGAACTGGTATGCATATTAACAAGCCTTGCTGACAAAACCTGCAGTGCTGTACAAACGCTCCAGCCAATTTTCAGATGTTAATTGCTTTGCCACTTTACTCTTAAAATAGCAAAAAGCCTCACCCACATTATGGACTGAAGCTGAACCTTTAGTGAGCAATTTTTTAAAAAAGAAAAAAAGAAGAAGTGTGATAGTACGCCTGATTTAAACATACACCATACTAAGTACAGTACACTGTAATCTAAACAGAACCAGATTTTATCATTTGAGGCAAAGTTCACCTGATCCCTCAGAGACCTGAGGAACACCTATTTACTTGGGTGATCAAAGCAAGATTTATTTATTTTACATAACAAAATGTATACACCATACACATTGTAATATTGTTGTAATAAAACCTCTAAACAGTTTACAAGAAATCTAAGCGGCTTACAAGATGAAGGAAATGGATTGACTCACTGGTTCCTAAAACACCCCTGGCCTGGATAAATAATAGTATATTAAATTGTTATAATTAGCAATAGTTGCATAATATGCATATTGGGCTGCCCAAATTTCAGAGACTGCAAATTGGTAACCCCACTTGAAGTACTCAAACTGTATCAAGAAAACTGTAAGCATTGACTACAAATGGTAGTTCCTGAGTTAGTTTTCCAATTTGTTGGAGACCACAAATGCTCAAAATTATACAGAGCTCAAGCTATTCATGCATGTGAACCTAACAGAGGTACAGTGAGCAGCTACATGACATAAGGTGCTTTTGGGGGTGGCACCCACTTTGTCAAATTCTTTGCCCCAGAATATCTGGTCACCATATATATACCATAAGCACAGTACAATACTTAAAGGTCACAAACGATGACCTTCGAACAATGACCGAATGAGAAACAAAGTGGAATTGCAACAAAACTGGAAGTAGGGATTGGCAAGTATTTGCATCCAGGAACAACCAATGATTGAGCAAGAGGCAGTTGTAAACTTATAGCTCCTACCTTACAACTAGAAATGGAACTGGAACTCCTGAATGTTTAATAGCTGTGCAGCGGTCTGGACTCCAGGAGGGATGACTGCTTCTTTGACAATGTGGTGTTGATGGGAAAGGAATTTGCAGCAAATGAACTTCACCTTGACGAGATGCTGTTAAAGATCCCGGAGACCTCCCTAGACCAGGAGATCACAACACTGCATCTCAACTCCTATTCCTGATAGGGTCAATTCGATGCCGCAAATTCAGAGTGCTCCCAAAAGTCATACATTCACCCTGGAAAAGGATGGTGCGTGGAGCTGTGTAACCGGGTGATTGCTTGTGTCATGTCTGAATGGGTTGTCACAGATAGGAAAGTACTGTCAGTGGTGTTGCCTCTTCTCTCAGCATTTCAGATTCAGTGCCTTTCTTTCAATGGAGCTAGATCACATATGTAGTCACCACTTATCATACACCTGTGCTGAGAAAGTATGAGCATGCGTGAACTTGGGGAAGGACCATAGCGCAGAGTTAGAGCATCTGTTTTGTGTGCAGAAGGTCCCAGGTACGATCCACAGCATCTGCGGGTAGGACTTGCATAGATGACACTCAGCCAGATGGACCAATGGTTTGACTTCGTATAAGGCAGTTCCTTGTGTTCCTGTGTTAATTGAACCTAGGTCAGAATGAAGTACAGGTACCATAAATGACTTGGCAGAATTCAACTCTTTTCACCTCTGGCATACTTTATTGGTGCAAGTGTTTATGCTTGGAATGTAATATAATAACAATTCCTCCCTTGCAGATAAGGATCTTAATTGATTTTGGAAGAACATGATATGCAGTAGTATGGTAATCATTACAGTAGAACTGCTTTATCCATTTTAAAGCTGCATCACAAAGAGGGGCTGGCACTTCAGTCCTATGTTATTAAAAGTGGATTAGACAAATTCATGGAGCAACTAGTCAGAATACTGATATAGAGCTTCCATGTTTGGAAGCAGTATACCTGTTGATGGGGAACAACAGCAGGGGAGGGCTGTTTTCTTCTAGCTTGGCTTGTTGGCTTCCCAGAAACATCTGATTGGCCACTGTAGGAAGCAGAATGCTGAACTTGATGGATCTTTGGCCTGATCCAGCAGGGCTCTTCCGATATGGTCAATGGAATCCAAGGTTATGGGGAGACATTTAGATGACTAAGTGGGGAAGTTACCCAGCTAATAAGGCAACTTTGCTTGACAGCCATCTGTCAAGAATGCTTTGATGGTGTTCCTGCTTGGCAGGGGGTTGGACTGGATGGCCCTTGTGGTCTCTTCCAACTCTATGATTCTATGATTCTGCTGTATGTGTTACATGGAGAAAGAGTAAAGTCACAATATCTTCCTCTCAGCTTTAACTGAAGTGCAGGAAGGCTGGCTGCTGAATGCCTAAGAGTGTTACTCTTGCTATTTTTGTTCTTTCAGGTAAGTCCTTCATTTTACATTTCGTTTAAAAAAAATTCCACACTAATCTCTTTAAAAGCAAGACAAATGCACTTAAAAATAATAACAATTGAGAGCTGTATGGTGCATATTAGGCAAGCCTCTTACTTTCCTGTATTTAGAGCAGGGAGGGGGAATCTGTGGCCTTCCAGGTGTTTAACTCCAATCCCCATTATCCTCAGCCAACATGGCCAATGGTCAGGAGTGATGGGAGTTGTAGTCTAACAACATCTGGAGGGCGGCAAATTCCCCATCTCTGTGCTTAGATGGAAGCCTAGATGATGATATTGTGGGGTTTTCCAGAAAGGTGAACACCTAAGAAGGCTGTACAGTGCAGACCGCAGGTGAGGTCATTTGTCACATGATAGAAAGGACACTCACAACACCCCAAGTCTATCTTAAAACAAAGGTAAGCACAGCAAAACGTCACACCCCACCCATGAGAATTTTACCAACATCGTATCTACTCTTTGATAATTTTCTATTTTCTTTTCTTATTAATTGATGGAGATTAAGAGTGGGAAATGCAAGAGGAGCTACACCCATGAGCTGTAATGGGCATCCACTGTAATTGCTACATATGGATGCTCATAGTTTGGCCCTATAAACCATCACTTCCTTCTGTGTCAAAATGTTTGGTGTAGAAATGAATTTTTGTATCTGAGCACAAGACCGGATTTTTAAAAAACAAAAACAAATAAATTTGCTTCTGTCTGATCCAAACTCAGGGAAAATTTTCCACGGGAGACCAAGCCCTAAACTACCTTCTTACGCTACACACCAAGACAAAAATTTATAACTCTGCCTGCATGTTCCAACCTTGAGGAGGGGGAAAAAATCCTTATTATTTATTTATGCCTGTTGTGTTTAAGAAGTTAAATCCCCAGAGCATCTCAATTTAGATCAAAAGCAAGCTACCATACTTCACCTGGCACACCTGTGCCTTATGATTTCTTAATTACCTGCCTCGCATTCCCAAAGCTAGAAGGCAACGGGGCAGGACTCATTTTCGCGCATGTACAAATCTCTGAAATGCACCTAATGTAACAAAGCCTTTCCAGAATGCCTGAGGTGTCAACCAGTTTTAAAGAATCCCACAGATCCCAAGCCACTTGCATTCCGGCAAATTGCCTCCTTCCAGGTTTTGAGGGTTTAAAATGATGAGGGAGATGCCATAGGGCTCTCGGGCTGTGGCCAGTTATGATTGCTCATTTCTGGGGATTTCCATCATCCCACCTGGCCACCAAAATGGCACTGAACCTGCCATCAAAGGAATCTTGGATCCTGATTTCAATGAGGCCGGGGGCAAGGAGAAGATAAGATATTGAAACTGGGGAGGTAGATGCATACAGAGTTCCCGGTTTTCGGGGGGGGAGGACAACTGACCGCTCTTGTGCCTTTATTTTTACATTTAAACCTCGCTTTTCTCCATTTAAAAAAAGTTAATTCACACGGTGCATATTTAAAAGTATGGCATTCACTCCCTCAGGAAGCAGTGATGGCCACCAAGTTGGGTGGCTTTAAAAGAGGATCAGACAAATTCATGGAAGACAAGGACTATCAGTGGCTAATAGCCACTGTTGGAGGCAGTATGCCTCTGAATACCAGTTGCTGGGAATCACAAGTCCCTGCTCCTTTACGTTTCCCCATCAATTAATAAGAAAATTGAAAATGTCCTTGTGCCCAGGGTAGTCAAGGCAGTACACAATATTTTCCAAAAGAGTCTCCTCTCCATACACCAGACCCAGACCTGTTCAGCTTTGGCAAGGTGGCTGTATCATCTGCCTTCAGATAATACCCTTGATCTTTCAAAATCAGCAGGGAGATATGCCTGTTAGGGTCTCCCCAAATACAGCTACAGTATCTGTCTGGAAAGCCGGCAACCCCAGGTACATCTCTCCCCACTCTTTATTAGGTTTCATGCCAATTCTCTTTTCCTTTAAGAGTACAGGTTGCACGTGAGTAGAGCAATAATTAATGTTCAATTGGAGTTACGTGGCTAGAGAGCTCTTTCTTATTTCTTTTACCGCAGCATCCCTAGGGGCCCATAGTAAGCCTCTTAAGCTGGGAATTAGTTGCTATAGCTTTGCTATGAGAACCAACTCCACCCAAAATATAGTGTAACTTGATTGTTTGCCATGTCCTTTTGGGGACCAGCACATGTAGCTTTCCTTTGATATTTTCTTCCTCCTTTTTTAAAAAATATGCAGGTGCAAACACTGAAATCTTCAGGAGAACATTGGTACAAGGAAAATGCTTCTTCAATCCTTTTCTCTAAGAACTCCCCCAGCAGCTTTTCCTCAATAGGGAAAAGGTACCAATACCTTATCTCTATGGAGAAAAAAAAGCACCTGGCGCCATTTTAGTGGGGAAATTGCCAGAAGAAACTCTCCCTCTTTACTGGTCTTCCACTGCAAATTGCAGCCTTTGTGGCTAAAACATCGATACATTGGCACGGTGGACTTACACACTACTTACCTACATAGTTAACCCATAGTTCCAGACCAGTAGGAATCAGAATTGTAGGTGAAAGGGACCCCCAAGTCATCTAGTCCAACCCCTTGCAATGCAGGAATCATGGCTAAAGAATCCCTAGCAGATGGCCATCCAACCACTTTTTAGAAACATCCAATGAAGGAGAGTCCACCACCTTCTGAGGTAGTCCATTCTGCTGTCAAACAGCTATTACCACCAGAAAGTTCTTCTAATGGTGTCTGAACTTAACCAATAACACCAGTTAGTTAGGGAGTGGTGCTGATAATGCCAAGGTTGCAGGTTTGATCCCCGTATAGAACTGCATATTCCTGCATTGCAGGGGGTTGGACTAGATCAGGCACCCCCAAATTGCGGCCCTCCAGATGTTTTGGCCTACAACTCCCATGATCCCTAGCTAACAGGACCAGTGGTCAGGGATGATGGGAATTGTAGTCCAAAACATCTGGGCCAAAGTTTGGGGGTGCCTGGACTAGATGATCCTCAGGGTCCCTTCCAACTCTATGATTCTATGATTAATAATTACTCCAAAGGAAATCAGTGTGAGGCATGTACTTTAAGTTTTCCTTATATTCAGTCTTCCACTCTATGAATCCACTAGTCCCAAAGAATTATCACATTCTTAGTATCTCAACCAAACTACAGAGATAATAGGACGGTAAAGTTGCTATGTTATAAATCCATAATGCAATAAGAAGCTGAAATGTGTAACTCTGCATGTACATGGTCACAGTCAAGTGGACAGTGCCACATTGTGGCTTCCACTACTGCACAATCTGTATTCATTTCAGGGAGGCTTGAAAGAACCTCTGGCAATGGGCTTCTGGATTTCTCCTGCTGCGGTAAGCAAATTTCCAGGTCCCCGGATGTTCATAGCAAAAGGAGCTGATATACTACCAGATTTGTATCCATGTGAAGATCACCACCACATTTCCATCTCAGTCTTCTTTTAGGATTGAGGGAAAGAGTGAGCAAGGAAGAGCATTTCATGTTCACAAACACGAAGGCCAGATTGTTCAGCGTGTTGTGTCCTTTCCTCGGCAGAAAAAAAAAGCCTCTCATCTAATGTCACCCTAATTGCCCAATTTAATTTCATTGTAGCAGCTGATTGTTAAGTATCCTTGCTAAAGCTGTTTAGCTGAAATTGGATTTGCAGTTCAGAATGAAAAATTAATTCATGCAGAGTTTATTTAAATTAAAGAGGCAAAAGCAGCCACCCGTCATCCTCGTGCTCAAGAGATTCAAACAGATAGATGCCTGAAATGAGCTGCATTGAATTGCAAAGAGCCCTCTTGCAATCATCCTAGGTTTGTTGAAGTTGTTCGGTGTTAGGCTACCCAGCGGAGGCATGTCAGCTCCCATCAATAAGCGGGTGAATTATTCTTGCCCTCACAAACCCTTTTATTATTTGCAATTTAATTCACGATGCTGCATTCTAATACAATCAGGAGACAATTTTCTTTTAATTGCAACTTTAGGTACTTTCCCATGGCCTGAACAGGGATGAGGTCATGGTTGACTTTATTCTGCATATCATCCATAAACATGTAGGGAGATGGGAGTTTGTGTGATGATTCATGTGAGGATAGTAGGAGTGAAGAACCACTGTGGGGGTTGTGGCTTCATTGCTTGGACTTCAATGTGGGAATTGTGCTGGCCTACTAATGTTCTATATAACAGTACTCAGTAATATGAAATGTGAACCCCTTTCCACTCTTTATTATTAAAACCTAGATTGGTATTCAACTAGTATTTACTCTGAGCAGACCCACTGAAATTAATAGACTGAGCCATGCACATTAATTTCATGGGTCTACTCTGAGTAGTTGAATACAACCCCTAATCTTTTATCTGCAACATCAGTTACACGTTTAGTCCTGCTAAACGTTTCCTACAAGAAAATTGATCCTTGACTATTTCCTAGCAAGCATCACTCCTCTGTTCAAAAACTGCAGCTCTTGGCTTTAATCTAACGTTTCCTGGGCTACATGTTATTCAAACTGATTAGTCAAATCACTGAATGAACCCTCTTGTTAATCTGAATTTAATTGACATTCACCCCAGTTTGCCAGAAGCCAGCCTTCCTTGCTTACCCTTCCAAGAGCTGAGGACAAATCTCAGAATGGCCTTACACTCCCCAGCACAGCTAACATTATAGACTGCCTCTCTTAACTGTTGTTCATAGAGGTAACAGAAGCATTTCCCTAACGCTAAGGAGAAGCTTGAGTTGAATTCAGAAACAAAAGTTATCTTTATCATCCCAGGAACACGGTTTTCACTTTGGAAAATATGGTTTTCTTTTCTCTCTGTGTTATTTTATTCTCTTCATAATCCAGGTAAAAATACTAATTCAGAGCGGTTCTACACATTACACAGAATGCGGCAGCTGACAGGTGTTAGAAGTCAATTGTACCATCTAATTGAAATTGAGAGTCATTTTTTTTAATGCCCCCCCCCTTAAAAAAACACACACACACACAAACATAAATACACAGCTTGTATTCATTCTGCTGTGCTAGTTTACCTAGTGTGGGGAGCTCCTTATACAGTATTAGGAATCATTCAAACATATGAAAACCTCCCCTGCAGTCTGAAGTGGTGCAGTCCAAAATTCTATCGCTGAAATCTGCAGCCATCCTGTATTCTAATTCTGATTCGGTTGTTCAGCTTTACGTAGCTAAAAAGGCACCATGCAGAAAAAGAACAATGCACCTGAAGATTCAAGCTAATCCTGATATTTGCAACAGTTATGGGAAAAAAATATGGGGCAAATTACCTAAAGGATGGAGATTCATATTGTTAGATCTGCTCTATTATGGAGAGCATTATCTTTATGTGACTCTTTCCTTATGTGTTAAATACCAGATTTCACAGTGGAATGGCATGTCCAAAGAGAACAATCCTTCCATTTAAAGTAAATTATGACCTAGTCCCGTTAAAACCAACAGAACTTAACAAAATCGCAAGCCATTGCACACACACCCTGCCCTTCATGCCATTGCTTTTCCACTTCCATGGTCACAACTAATTTTTGCTGAATTGTATCCTTGCAAAGCTCAGTCTAAGGTAAACTCGTATTCCTACATGGATAAATATCCCCACAATAAAAGAGTAATACATGAAAGGGTCCATAGGCCACATTCACATCATACATGTAAAGCGCTATTGTACCAATCAATAGTCATGGCTTCCCCCAAATAATTCTGAGAGCTGCAATTTGTTAAGTATGCTGAGAGTTGTTATGAGACTCCTATCCCCCCACCAAGCTACAGTTCCCAGAGTGGTTTAACACTCAATCCCTCTTCACAACCTTGGGAATTGTAGCTCTGGGAGGGAAATAGGGCAAATGGGACCACCGTTATAGCATAATATCATCTTTAAGACTAAGGCCATATTCATACCATCCATATAAAGCACTATGATACTACTTTAAACAGTCATAGCTCCCCCCAGAGAATTATAGGAACTGTAGTTTGTTAAGTGCTGAGAGTTGTTGGGAAACTTATATTCCCACCATAGAGCTACAATTTCTACAGACGAGCTAATTTAGAACTCAAGAGTATTTGAATTTCCAATGGCTTTAAGGGAACTAATTTGGTTTAACTCAAGAGGTGCTATTTGTTGCATCTTAAGTAAAACTCTCATTTGCCCTGCTACAGATCACTGCAAGAATGGGTACCCTCTTCTAATCTAGAAATAACTAGGCTTAACTCTGGTTTGTTGAAGTAAATTTGCTACAGTGCTGAGGAAGTGTATGGTCTCACCTGGTGCTCTTCAGGAATTCTATAGGTTGGTTTGCACAGACATGCACTTCACTTTATTGCTCAACACTTGACAATTCCTTGATGAACGCATAAGCCAAAAGCATTGTGCTCATGGAGATATGAGAGCAGTAGCGAAGTAGCAAATTCAGATGTGCAGGGTGCCTTCCTCACAGCCATGATTATACAACCTTCTAAGATTATACAATAATCTTATAATTATACAATAATAATAATTAGGGATGCATGGCAATGATCAATGCAGAACTCTGTGTTCTGCCTTTCAGCTAGATCTACTCTTTTCTGTACACATACATGGGCAAATGATTTGTGGTGCTGCAATAACCTCTTTCAAAATGACTTAAGCTGTGTTTTTCATGAAGGTCCATTGTACATAACAAAACTTGCACAACATCCCCTTGAAACTGAAGCATCTTGTGTTTTCAGTGTTCCTAAATGCTTAGTTTTGGAGCATACAGTTGCTAAGATGTTCCCCTTTTTTTGCTGATGGGGCAGCTCTAGGATGCTGGAGACAGGGAATCTGCTGCAAAAATAGTAATAGGTCTTTGACCCCCATCCCACAACCCCAGGCCATTGCACCAGTGTATAAAGAGTTCTATTTGCAATGCTTGATCTTCAGTTGCACACTCTGCAATTGACACTTGATGCTGTGGTCCCCAAGAGACCAGTGTGCATGTATCAGCTTACCCTGAACTGAGCCCTTCGAGCATCACCTGAGGCACTTCTTCATGTGCCCCCTCCACAAGAGTTCTGGAGGGTTGCAACACAGGAATAGGCCTTGTCTGCAGTAGCTCGCTCTGTGCCTTTGTTACAGGCAAAAACATTCCTCTTCTCTTAGGCCTTTGGTTAATTAAACAACCTATGGCCTTTTAAACTGTTACTGTGTTATGTATTTTCCTGCTTTCATACTGTAAACTGCCCTGTGATCCTCAGATGAAGGGTGGTATAGAAATTTAATAAATAAACAAAAACACGTGGGTCAAACTGGAGCAACAAAACCAGAAAGGGGAGGCACCCAGCAAGAAGGAGAGAGGCAAAGTTACTCCACACATTTTAGAGAAGCCATAGTGACACGAGTATGAGTGGGAAGAAACCTGAGCAGATATCAAGACAAAAGCAACTTGCAGACAGCCGTGAAGAAGATGAGATGTTCTCTGCATAACCTTAATAATCTCCAAACACACTTACGGTATAACAAAGATCTTGAATTCATCTCTTAATGCCTAGAGGAAATTTTCATCCAAAGGCGGCGTGACATTGAGATTAGCTTCTGATGAAGGCAGCCAAGTTGGAAGGAGGGAGAAAAGCCAACACCTGGCATTTCAATTTATCTTACCTTTCAAGTAATTTATTCAGTAAATAAATAGCTGATTACCACAATAAGCTTTCCTTGGCTTTGAGAGCTGGACTGACTATTGGAGGCTATATAATTGAAAGCCTGCGTATGTTTCAAAGGGAGGGGAGAGAGGGCAAGCGAGAACCTCTTGAAACACACAGCTGGATGTTTTAGTGGAGAATAACATTCTTTATACTCCATAGACTTTTCTCTTAAATCTCAGCTGTCATCGCTGGGTAATATCCCCACCCTATCAGATGTCATGGATGCCCCAAATTTCCCATCGCCCTCCGTCTACTTAAAATGCTTTTGCTTTCTGTCTAATTGGTAGAAGATCAGATAGTGGCTGTCTTCAAATGAAGTCTGTTGTTTTTAGAATGTTAACAGTCTGAAACAGAGCATGACAAACAATCCAACCTCTTCAATTGTTTCAGTATATCTTGAGGGTAGGTGCACTTCTACTGGGGCTAGGATCACCAAGGATGGAGCCCCTGTTGCATTACCAGAGTTCCTCCACAGCAGAAAATGAGCTGCTTTGAAGCTGGCTCAAAGGCCTTAGAAGGTATTTCATGGCCTGGATGTCGGTGGAATTTTAGTATCTTCCACATCATTCCATGGGCCTCCAGAAACAACAGGGCTAACTGTTCACCACCACCAAACAGTAAAAAGGATCCCAGGTAGCCGTACTGAGAAAGAGCTGCAGCCAGTGACAGTAGACAGTACTGAGCTACATGGACCAGATTGGAACAAAGCAGTTTTCATATATTCAGCAACAAAATAGGCATACCCCTAAATAGATTCCCTACATTATAAGCAATCCAGGTACCAGGACTGAAGTTGTTCTTTTAATGGTAGACATGTAGAAGAAGAAAACAGGCCCCAATGCAGGACCCAGTTCAACCCTAACTAAATCCCATTGAAATAAGGGGAAACAAAGTGCAAAGTTACAATGCATACAGTTAAGTGGGAGTAATCCACTTAACTCAGAGGCTTTACATTCAAATGATTTCAATATTATTTAAAAACAGAAGAACTATGCTGGATCAGGCCAAAAGCCCATGTAGTCCATCCTGTTCTCACAGAATGCCTATGGGAAGCCCTCACACAGGACTCAAGTGCAATTTATTTATTATTCTAAAAAGCTTTATAATACAACTTATTTTGAAAGGAACTCAAGGCAGCTTACATCATACAAGATAAAAATGGATATTCATCAGTCACACATCAACCAAGTATCGTGGAAGAACAGCATTAATGGAACAAACCAAGGATTCAAATAGCAAAGGTCAGCCATTATAAACAGCAAGCAAAAGAGAACATAGCTTGCACACAGGTGGGTCAGGAGTGGTCTGCCTTGTGGATTGGCCAATGGTCAAGTTCAAGGAATAGCCCACTGCAGAGTCCAGGCGAGAACCCTTTGTAGGCAATACAGCAAAATAGCTTCAGAAACCTCAAACAAGCCTCACCAAGCTTACTCTGCTGTAAGCTATTAGAGAATACAGAGACTGTACCTGAAAACCATCCAGCCACACCAAAGGGCAATGCTGCAAATAAAGGTAGGGCCAGTGCTCAGCCCCAGAGTGGAGCTTGGAAGCTCAGCATGCCTGTTTTGCAATTTAAGTGATCAGCTGAGCACCCTACCCCAGAACTGAATCAATGTCTGCTTCATCTAGGAGCTCTCCTAGGTCCTGCACCACTTCACTTCACCCTGCTATGAGGATCTTGTCTGTTGACTGTTGCATGCTGATTGGCAATAAATGACTCCAGCTGCAGTTGAGCCTGAGTTCATTCAAATTGTATTTAAATATATATCCATTAATAAAAAATAGCATACAAAAATGCATTCTGTCAGAGGGGAATTGGGAAAATGCATATACTAAGCAAAATTGTATTCAAAAAAAATTGTGTGAAAATGCATATGAATTTTCATGCAGACTTTTTATTTTTTTAAAAAAGAAAACACAAACATACACATAAATGTTCAAACCAAACTTAAAGACTGGGGAAGTGAAAAACTAAGATAAACCAAAATGAATAGATTTGCCCATTCCTAGCTGTATCTCATTAAGTACTTCCTTTATGTCTCTCACACTCTAAACATGACTGATGCAGAGCTTCAGTCTGCCATCAGTTTTTTTAAGACGTTTCTTTCAAACTGTAACACTTAAAAACCATAACCAACGTTATAACATAGTCTGTTTTCATCTTTTGCACATTCGTGTTGTTATTGCCTTTAAAAAAGCAGCCTGTGTTGTGTTTCCAAATTAACAACATCCAGTTTTAATAAACAAAATTTAATGAAGAGAACTGGGAGTTAATGCTGCAATCCTACACATATCTTCTCAGAGATAAGTCTTACTAAGTTCAGACGTATTCCCGGGCAGTGTATGTAGGATTTCAGCCTCAATTATTTACAGAAGAAAACTCAATTAACAGTGTAATCCTAAACTTGTCTCCTCAGAAGTAAATTATACTGATTTCAATGGTGCTTGTTTCCAGGTAAGTGGGGTAAGAATTGCAGCTTTAATAATCTAAATCTGGTTTAAAGACGCAACAGAGTTGATGAAGAGATGAATTGCTCTTCTTGTTGTGTGTGTTTTTGAAACAAATAGATTTTCACAAGTGAAGTATCTAGTTCCTTACAGCTACTTTAGGCATTTAACTTGTTACTACATGACTACAACTATAGTCCCTACTGAAATGAGCATTTCCCCCCCCCCTAATTTTTTGTCACATCATTAATATCTTCATTCAAAGATCACACATCTTTACTTCAAATAAGCCATTCAACCATACAGTCAACATCATATGACCTCACTTACAAACAACCTTTGACAGCTGGCAGAAGGGTGAATAATGGCGTTCCACCTGCCCTCTCCGAGAATTCTTGCATACTTGTTTTATATCTTTGCTTTGAATGATCACATTGCAATCAGTAACCTCCTAAATTTACCAATGATTTTCACAAATGCATTCGCTTTCCTACTTAATTCAATTTTGTTTGTTTGTTTTCAAACAGAATTGCACATTTAAGCAGAGAACTTATATATATATATACATATATATATATATATATATACATATATATATATATATATATATATAGGCTGAAGGAATCTTGGCTCCCATCCAGTTCTAGTCATGGGCAACAAGATGAGTGTTAACAACTGGTGGTCTCAGGTGAGGATGCAGACCCCCAAGCAAATAAGAAAATCTAATCAGACCGTTCAGTGAAATCTAGATGTTCATTGCAGTGCAGATCCAGTGCAGACTGTTAAACAGATGGAAAGCTCTTCAATCTGAGCAGGCTGAAAGCAAAGAGTAAGAGCTTCAGTATGCTGATGACAACGTAGTGTGTCCACGCAGAGGATGACCTCCAAACCAACCTAAATATCTTTACAGAAGCTTATGAAAAGTTTCGCCTATCATTTAACATCCAAAAAATCAAAGTGCTGCACCAACAAGTACAAAATAACCCCTCTGCAGCGCCACAAATCCAACTTAATGGTATAACGTTGGAAAATGTCGATCACTTCTCCTACCTAGGCAGTTACCTTTCCATAAGGGCCAACATTGACGATGAAATCCAGCATCGCCTGAGCTCTGCGAGTGCGGCTTTCTCCCAATTGAAGTGCAGAGTGTTTGAGGACCGGGACATTCGCAGGGAAACCAAAATGCTTGTTTACAAAGCTATTGTACTACTAACCTTACTGTATGCTTGTGAAACATGGACCACTTATAAACGCCATCTCCAACTCCTCGAAAGATTACATCAATGGTGTCTCCAAAAAATTTTACTCATCACTTGGTAAGACAGGCAAACTAATATCAGTGTACTGGAAGAAGCAAAGATCACCAGTGTTGAAACAATCATTCTTCAACATCAACTTCATTGGACTGGTCATGTTGTGCGGATGCCTGATGATCGTCTTCCAAAGCAACTACTCTATTCCGAACTTAAAAATGGAAAGCGTAATGTTGGTGGTCAACAAAAGAGGTTTAAAGACTGTCTCAAGGCAAATCTTTAAAAATGTACTATAAACACCAACAATTGGGAAACACTGGACTGCGAGCGCTCCAATTAGAGAACAGCCTTGACCAAAGGTTTCATGGGCTTTGAAGACACTCAAACTCAGGACGCAAGGGGAAAATGTGCTAAGAGGAAGGCACGCTTGGCAAATCCACACCGTGATCAACTCCTGCTCGGAAACCAATGTCCCCACTGTGGAAGGACGTGTGGATCCAGAATTGGCCTCCACAGTCACTTACGGACTCATTGTTAAAACCGTTTATGGAAGACAATCTTACTCGGCTACGAGTGATCGCCAAAGAAGAAAGAAGACTGTTTTAGATTTTCAGGTTTATAGTTCTAGGGTTTACCTTTAGTTTGTACTACTGTATGAAATTGATTTAAATTGATGTTGTAAGCAACTATGAAAAAGCTGGATAGTAAAATTATAAATTAACCAGCTCACAGACCTGCTTCAGGATTTTGGATGCACTTGTAGAATGCCTGTTAAAGGACCAGGAAGACACATTTTCAAATGACACTCACTGGGTGATCTGGGACCAATAACTTTCTCTTACTCAGCCTAGCCTACCTCACAATGGTGCAGGGAGAACACAGGAGATTGGGAAACACGAAAGCTGCCCTGATCTCCTTCAAAGAATGGTGGGAAGCAAGTGTAAAAATAAATAATTCATGAGTCCCAGCAGCCCAAAGTAATACAGTCAGGATTCATTTTATACATGTCTACTCAGAAGTAAATCCCATAGTGTTCAATGGTATATGAATATAGCAATGCTACTAAAGGGTAGGATTTAGCTAAGTTACTCAGATCAGACTCATTGAATTGATAGACCTAACTAAGTCATGTTCATTAATTTCAATGAGTTTACTCTGAGTAAAAGCTGAGTACCATCTGAAGTGGTCTAGCCAGTTAACTTTTACTTAGAGTACACTCATTGAAATAAATGGATGTTAGTTGGTAATGTTCATTATTTTCAATATATCGACCCTGAGTAGAATAACACTGGATATAAACCATAGAATTCTTTCAGATCCACCATCACCAGAATGGAGACAGGTTTTTTTCTTTAATGCCCATCATAAAACTCCAGTGAGTTGTAGTCATGGATGGTTAACAAGAGCCAACACAGTCAAAATCATCTGGACAGGAAGCCAGCACACTTTTGAGGGCCAGAAATATTACTGGAAACTCATCTTTCCAAAAATTATTATGCCTCAAGTTTGCTTCCGGCTACTAGGTCAAAGTGCTTACATCCAATTAATGATATACACCTACGTCTACCCAGAATATAATTTAGTTGTGACTATACTTTATTGCTCCAGTAATCCTTTGAAGACCAATCTAACAGTCATTGTGGATCTTTTATTAAAAGTGCTACTATATAACAAATGCCACAGTCTCCAGTTTTGCCAACAGACTCCTCTAAGCAGCAAATACTGTACACAAAAATCAATTAACAAAAAACAGAGGGGGAGGGTTTCAAATACACTAGCTAATATGCTTTTCTTTACAGTGTAGTACTATGGCCTGAATGTCACACAATATGCATTTTATAGCAATAGACACAATTAATAATAATAATAATAATAATAATAATAATAATAATAATTTATTATTTATACCCCGCCCATCTGGCTGGGTTTCCCCAGCCACTCTGGGCAGCTTCCAACAGAACATTAAAATGCAGTAATCTATTAAACATTAAAAGCCTCCCTAAACAGGACTGCCTTCAGATGTCTTCTAAAAGTCTGGTAGTTGTTTTTTTCTTTGACATCTGGTGGGAGGGCGTTCCACAGGGCGGGTGCCACTACCGAGAAGGCCCTCTGCCTGGTTCCCTGTAACTTGGCTTCTCATAGTGAGGGAACCGCCAGAAGGCCCTCAGCACTGGACCTCAGTGTCCGGGCAGAATGATGGGGGTGGAGACGCTCCTTCAGGTATACTGGACCGAGGCCGTTTAGGGCTTTAAAGGTCAGCACCAACACGTTGAATTGTGCTCAGAAACGTACTGGCCAATGTAGATCTTTCAAGACTAGTGAAATATGCTTCAAAGAGCCCTCACACTTTTTTTATGTAGCATATCAATATTGTGATAAATAATGTATTTGAAAGCACCCTCAGTAAAATCTATATTTATCTCAACAAGACAAATTCCCGTTTTCAATGTCTATTCCAGTTTTCATACAGATCTTTGCATGAAAACGTATCTGATGAGGCACCGTAAGATATTTAGTGGGGGAAAGGCATCTTGTTGTGATTTATCAAATGCATAAGAACCAAGAATGGCTTTCTGTTCCCATGGTGTTCAGATCTGCACACAAAGGCCATGTTTGCGTGACAATGGCAATGCAATCATATCCTTTCCCAGGGAGGAAATCAAAGCTACTTTGCTCATCCACCATCTTTTTAGCACATCTCAGGGTGGCACAATAGCTAAGCCAACGTTCTGCTCAGTGTGTCTTTCAAATGCAAGATGGTGGTTAAACTCTCTCCTCTTTAACCATGATTGGTAGCCAGGAATAAACCATGATGACTTCTCTATGAGATTTTCATGTTCTGCAAAACCTCTGGTCCTGTTGCACCAAGGCTGTGACCAGAGATGGCCAAAGATATGTTGGTGATTTGAGCAAAAAAAATCCAAATGTTGAGCCTTCTTCCCAGTGGGGCATAAAAACATAATAATGAACTACATAACTGTGCATCAAGTCTGGGTGCACAGTGGAGCCTTGAGGTCCTCTACCTACCTACCTACCTACCTACCTACCTACCTACCTACCTCTCTCTCTCTCTCTCTCACACACACACACACACACACACACACACGGCGGTGGGAGTTGTTCTGTCTGAGAATCTAATTCCATACCTCCCTTTTGCAACACCAGTGGAGAAGAAATGGGATCTTCCTTCCTAGAGAGCATCTCTTTTCTGTAAAGAATGTTATGGTATGCCAAGGTATAAAACTTCTTGGTTTACTAATGACTACAGGAATTTGAAATGTGTGTAGTTCAGGAATGAAGAACTTGTGGCCCTCCAGAAATTGTTGAGCTACAGCTCCCACTATCCCTCAGCATTGACCACAGTGGCTGGGGTTGATGGGAGCTGGAGTCTAACATCATTTGGAGATTAAGTTCCCATCCCTTATATAGTTTTGTGGGGCTGGAACACAGATACAAATGAATCTGCAGTCTCTTTGGATACATTGATGAAGTTTACAATCAGAGAGAGGAATAACATCACATTCTCTATGGAAAATCAGTTATTATTTGGGGAAGCCAGGATGTGCTGAATGAAACATCTGTTTGAGAAGCAGAGGAAGAGAGTGAAATAAGGCTCCTGGTGTAGTCTAATTCTTTTCCTAATTCGTTTTTAAAAAAATGTTCCAGTGCTTCTATGTATAATGAAAAAGCCTACGCAATTGCCACACTAATCATTTATAATCAGAAAATAGTCAAGTCCCATTGTATAACTGAACCAGCAATATAGCACCATCTGGTGTGTGAAGAGTGAAGATGCAATATGGGAAAAAATGCAAATGCAGTTTTGTAATAAACAAGAAGAGAAGGAATAGCAAAGTGTGCAATTTTAGGAGGGGCCACCACATGGCTTGCGGCAAAAGCAGCAAAAATTATGGCAATTTTCAAAATCACCTGGTTTTTGTTCAATATATGCCACAGTTATCAGACTTCTAGTGCAGAACATTTCTGTGAAAGTATTCCACAAAACACCAAATAATAATTAGCCAAATAAGAACACTGGAAAAAAGGAGTGAAAAGCAAATGGAGCTCATTTGCCCCACCCTTGCTCCTCACTCCCACAGAAAGCATCTGAGTTGCCAGAACTGATTATCCAGATCACCCTTCCTAATCTGTGCCAACCAGATGCTATTGGATTCTAGTTTCTGATATCTCTGACCATTGGCTGTGTTAGCTGGGGCTGATGGGAGCTATAGTCCAAAACATCTTGAAGATCACCAGGTTGGGAAGATTGTAGGAACAGTGAAGACAAAGGGCACTGTGGGCAGCTTTAAGGGAGGCAAAAGGAGCAAAGACTGACATAGGGATGCATAAAGTCACCAGTCTTTCCCAACCTGATGCCCTCCAGATGTTTTTGATGACCATTCCCATCAGCCCCGGTGTCAGATACCTGTGCTGGCTAGGGCTGGTGGAAATTGTAGTAAAAAGAAAAAAGAATACCTGGATGGTACCAGGTTGGGGACAGTTGCCTTACACCAAGTCATACTGCTTGTCCATGCAGTCCAATACTGTCTACTCTGAAGGTGCATCTTCATGGTCTTTCCCTTCAAAAACTACCTGGTCCTTTTAACTGCAAATGCCAGAGGCTGAACCTGGCGCTTTTCCTGATGGGCTTGGTCCAAACAATGACAAACTATTGGTGCTTTACTATTCCCATTTTAAAATATGATGGGATTGGATTGCGGATATAGGGTATTCTACTTCATGTATTTTGCACACACCCAAAATGCTCAGTGGATGACTGCAACATGCATACATGACATTAAACGATGTTTCGGCATTCTTTGGAAGCTTTAATTTCTGTTTCTCAACTAACAAAGGTTTGTTGTTATTTCAGAAACTGGAACTGTGGTTAATTATAACTATGGTTTAAGGGGGGAACCTCTGGCTCATGGACCAAATTAAGCCTGATGTCATATGTGATGTCAGGTGTGGGACAGGGAAGGATGCAACCGCCAGTGAACAATTGGGAGCCTAAAAATGCTACTCTGGTGGTTTTATAGTAAGTAAGACTTGCTGTCAAACTCGAATCAGTCAAAGCAGGGCTTACTGTTAGCACAAATGATCCTTTCAATTGCTTGCCTGAATGCAAGCTAGCAATGCAAAGGATCTTCCTTATAGCCTAATCCAAGCCCACAAACGTAAGGGAACTAAGGATCCAACCCACTGGCTGTAAAAGGTTCCCCACCTATAAAAATAAGCCACTTTGCTATATAGTATACAAGCAAGAAATAAAACTTCCTTGCACTTACACATGAGACCGAGTGAGATTTTCTTCATGTTTGGAACTAATTTACTCCTAGTTTAACCAGGAGTTAGTGAAAATATAAATGGGGAGTGTAAGTAGAAGAAAAAGTAATATGTGAACTGAGACAGGAAGTCTATAATATTTTTATACACTGGGTCTGATTTAAGCATCCTTATCACACAATTGAAGTGATTAAAGCTTGGTAAGGGAGTGATTCCTTCTTGAAATCCATATTCATGAGGACCTCCTCAAAATCTCATGTTATTCCATGTCTTTTATTCTTGATTAATTTGGAGTGTTCTCATCACTGCAGATACAGATTAGAATCATCACTGGCCCTTCAGACACTCTTTACAAGGGGTTAGAAATGCTTCATTTTGGCAGGTTTTAATCACTTTCTTTCCTTAACAGAAAGTCCAACTGTTACCCCAACTGTTCTAATTTTGGACACCTAAAACCAGGATCCCTATTTATTTTCATTTCATTTATGCATTCACTTACCCCAACTTTCTGAGGCTTATACCCCGCTTAGAGTGGCTTAAGGCTTTTTTTTTAAAAAAAATGTGTAAATTAAAATTACAAATCACTGTTAAAACAAATCAGTAAAATAAAATACAAAGACAGATGTAACAGATAATAACAGCCATCAGCATAGGCACTTATGTAAGGCAATGCAGAACATTTTCAGGCAAAGGCTGAAATTCTAACCTTGCTTAACTGGGAAGAAGCCCTACTGAATTGAATAGGACTTACTTTTTGAGTAAGCACGATTAGGATTAAGCTTCTGGTGTCAATTTTGCTCAAGGATGGTCTAAGACATTTTGTCGCCTGAGGCAGAAAAATCCTACAACTGCCCCTTCCTGGGAGTAAAAATGCTACAATAATAAATTAAATAACCAAGATTTTGTTGCCCCTTCATTATACCCAAAACATTATACTGCCTCATTCTCCCTAATGGTAGAACCTGCCCTGAGTCTACTAGTCTCAGGTGAGCTCCAGACAGATGGGCAGGTTCCTGAGCCTCTTGGGCTTGCTGATCAGGTCGGCGGTTCTAATCCCCGTGACAGGGTGAGCTCCCGTTGCTCTGTCCCAGCTTCTGCCAACCTATCTGTTCAAAAGCATGCCAGTGCAAGTAGATAAATAGGTACCACTCTGGCGGGAAGGTAAATGGTGTTTCCGTGTGCTCTGGTTTCCGTCACAGTGTTCCGCTGTGCCAGAAGCGGTTTAGTCATGCTGGCCACATGACCCGGAAAGCTGTCTGTGGACAAACGTCAGCTCCCTCGGCCTGAAAGCAAGATGAGCGCTGCAACCCCATAGTCGCCTTTGACTGGACTTAACCGTCCAGGGGTCCTTTACCTTTTACCTTTGCTATGTGGACTTATTTGGTAGGCATGAATGAAGAAGACAGTCAGATTATCTCCGCATATTCAGATCAGGTCCAGGTGGATTGAACTAAGAGAGCAAGGTGCTAAAGGTCACTTTGAGAGGCCTGCTTTCTATTCTCACATATGTCCATTGCATGAGACACCCAGAGCAAGAGCAGCTGCCATGGTGGCGCAACTGGGGCTGCCTTGCTCTCCCGGCTTCCCAACCCAGCATATCCCTGTAACTTATTGAGAGGGGCAAGGCACAAAGAGCTCAGCTTGGTACAGGTGCAGCATTAGGAGCACTGGATTGGCCCTGCCACCACTGACTCCAGACTCCCTACCAATTCTGCTTGGGATAGGACTAAGTTGTCAGAGGGCAAGGAGTCTAAATGAACCTCAACTTGCACCCAAAAGTGGGTTCAGAGAGATTCTCAATGAGCCATAACTGAACCCAAACCTAAGACCCCTCTTGAAGAAGAAGAGTTTGGATTTGGTACCCCACTTTATCACTACCTGAACGAGTCTCAAAGCGGCTAACATTCTCCTTTCCCTTCCTCCCCCACAACAAACACTGTGAGGTGAGTGAGGCTGAGAGACTTCAGAGAAGTGTGACTAGCCCAAGGTCACCCAGCAGCTGCATGTGGAAGAGCAGAGACGCGAACCCAGTTCCCCAGATTATGAGTCTACTGCTCTTAACCACTACACCATACTGGCTCTCTGGTTATCTTGACTCCTATCCTCCTACATTTTGTGTTTGAGTGTGAAGTGTATGAAGGGCTGTAGCTCAGTAGTAGAGAACATGCTGTGGATGCAAAAGGTCCCACACTCAATCCCCAGTATTTCCAGGTAGGTCTGGAAGAGACCACTGTCTAAAACCCTGGAGAGCTGCTACTAGTCAGTGTAGACATACTGAATGCATCTATATAGACTGATGGCCTAACTTTGTATAAGGCAACTTCTTATGTTCCTAATACAGGCAGAGTCCATGTAAATGTAGATGGCTTGATCATAACACCAGTCGAGTTCAATTTCTATTTTTGTTGGCATTCTTAATCTAACTTATTAAACTCTGGACAAATTTTCAGTTCAAACTTTGCATTTAAACTGAAATTTCAGATCTGGTATGCTGATTTTATTTTTTTTAGAACATGGAATTGGGGAAAAGTGTATTTTGCTGGAGAGCAGGAAAACCAAAAGGTGGGATGTTTGGTACAGAATTCAGTTTCCTATAAATCTCATATTTCATGAAAAAAAATAAAACAAAACCCTTATGGTGGATTAGAATAAATGCACTCTGGATCATGTGTGCTGTGGTACTGAAATTGTAATACTGTTGCCATATGTTTTTATGCTTTGTTTCACTGTTTAAATATTATTTTAACTGACTGGTTTTACTGATTGCATTAGACACTGTTTGTAGAGGAATATATAAACATGGAAAGCAAATAAATAAACCCTAACTTTTAGCCCTCATGGTTGCAGATATATGCTTGAAAAAGTGTGTGAGACACTTGCTGAAATTTTTGGAAATAAAAAATGGACAGTATAATATTTCCAAAATAACATTTAAATTCCAGTGTAATTACCAGTTGGATAACGAAGAAACTGGTCCCTGCAGTTCAGGCCTAGTTAAGTTGGTTACAGCTCAATGTCATGCTGTCCATTTTGGTGTCAACAGCCACTGCAGTGCTTTAATTATGGGGTCAGGGGCTTTTGCAACAGTCCCTGTACCTACTGTTTCTAGAAAGCTATGGGGGACATGATTTGGCCAAAATTGGAGAAGTTATCTATGGATTAAGGCTTGTGGATTTCATTAAGTGTTCCCCTACCTAACTCCCCCTTGACTGCATTTAAGGGCATCAGCATGGGGAAGAATATGGGAAATTATGGGCTCCAGAAAATGGGATTCCTGGGCTGACACAAGGCTGGGTTTCAGCCACAGATCATATTTTTCCTTTTCTCCTGTCTACGTCATAAAGGAGGCGCCAATGGACTCCAAGACACGTACATCAGTTGTACAGACTTCATGCATAACCCACTCCTGATTCATCAGCTCATACTGCTGAAGATGCAAGCCTCTGTTGAGTTGAAAGAGCACCTTGCTGCTGCTGCTGCTTCTATCAAAATTACTATGGAGAGTACTTCAAGGAAAGTGCCACTTGTCGGTAGCTTTGGAGCAATAAAATCCATATAAACCACAATCAACTTAGGGAGAATTCACTGACAGGTTCATGGAGCATTGGTCTATCAATGGCTATTCATCATAACAGCTTAAGAATGCATCCTCCAAGTTCACAGGCAACATCAGATGCTGGAAACAATCACAGGTGGGATGTCTCCTCTCCAGCCTCTCTTGCTTTTGTAAGCTTCTGGAAGTCATTTGGCTAGCTACCTGTAAACTGGGATCCTGTCTTTGCTTCCATTTTCCCATACATCCCCATTGGCAAGTACTGGAGCTGAAAGATCTTTGATATGATCCAATAAGTCGCTTTCAATTTCCGCCACCCAGGGAGACTCGCCTGGTGCCTTTGTTACGTATCTTTAGGTGGCAGTCAAAAGTAAGTAAGTATTCTTTATTATGGTCACTGACCAGCATAGTAAAATGCATTACATCCTCAATATTTAAATTTTGGTATAAACTAGTATAACTTATCTAAAATAACTAAAATGACTTATCTAAAAAGGGATCAAGCATCCTTTGATCCTTAGGTTATATTAATTATTTACTATTCACTATAAATTAAAACTCAGATCAGGAGTTATTTTGAGTATCTCCTGTGTAGGCACTCCGGATTCTAATAGCATTGGCGCAAAATCTTGCCACCATAGCGGTGACCTTTGAATTTGAGTCTGACAGGAGCCATTTAATTTGCCGTTCTTCAGATTGTCCCAGTAACCCATCAAATATCTTTAGGGTAGATTCTTTCCGGAGGTTTCTGTATAGGGAGCAACGAAAGAAAACATGGCCAATGGTCTCTATTTCTCCTGATTTGCATGGACAGAGTCTGTCTTCTAAGGGGACTTGTCTATACTTCCCGTATAGAACCGCTGATGGTAGAGTATGGAACCTAGCCAACGTAAATGCCCTTCTATGTGATGGAATCTCTAGCTGGGTTAGATAGTCGGCTGGGAGCGGCAAGTATCTTCGTTCTGATATCGGGAAGGATGGGACTTTATTTAGATCATTTTGTCTCTCGATGTCAATTACCCTCTGTTTGACTATATTTTTTGCTGTTTTATAGACACAGGAAAAGAGGTGAGTTGGCTGAAGGCCTATAGTCATTAGTTTGTTTTCGATAGCTCTGGACCAGGGCGATTGATAATTGTCTTTCAGTATCGACGGGGCCAGGCCCTGTGGGTTTAGATGTAATTTTAGCCATAAATTACACGCTTGTATCCATATTTTGGTCTCCAACTGTGTCATTCCTGTTTCTAGCCGTAGCGTAGCATTTGACACACAGGGAGGGGTCTTGAGAGCTGATCTGATGAACTTAGGGCAGTCAAAATATTCTTCTTCTTCCATGCCTTTGGCTAATTAAACAATCTATGACCTTTTAAATTGTGGGGGTATTGTTTGTTTGTTTGTTTGTTTGTTACTATGATACGTATTTCTCTGTTTTCATACTGTAAACCATCCTGTGATCCTCAGATGAAGGATGATACAGTATAGAAATTTAATCTTAATAAAAATAATCTGCATTGTGTCTCTGGATCGACAACCCATATTGTTTTCCCTTGTTATTCTTTTTATTTTTCTTAGGGGAGAGAGAGAGAGTCCTGTTTGTTTCTTGTTTCTCATCCAAACCCAGTGACATCAGGGGCTCTTGTCTAGAGTGGTTTCAGCCTGGCAACCAAAATGACGTTTAAGCAACACACTTCCTCTCCCTGATTCCATCTCCGCTTTATGGCCCTGAACAAGTTTATCTAATAGTGTGGAACAATGTAGTTTTGAAAGGCACAAGAATGTTTCATCCTTAATGTGGAAATGCTTTCAGATGAGCGGCAATGACAAACAGGATGCTATGCAAAGATGTTTATAGGGCTGTTTACCAGAATGCCATTATTATTACCATGCTATAAACTGCAAAAGATTGTAGCCAGACTAGCAACGAAAACTTCAAAAGAACTGGACAACCATATTAGCAACTTCCTAGAAACCAGGGCTACTTCTGCAGGCTCTGAAGTTATGTGGTTGAATTTTCTACAAATCCTCAATACATTTTGAGGTGAATCACACTAGGTCCTTAGTTCTTCTGCACTGGTTCAGGACTGTCATGCCATATAGAAATGTTTCCTAAGTCAGTAAAAAAAAAGGTAAAGGGACCCCTGACCATTAGGTCCAGTAGTGACCGACTCTGGGGTTGCGGCACTCATCTCGCTTTATTGGCCGAGAGCCGGCGTACAGCTTCCAGGTCATGTGCCCAGCATGACAAAGCCGCTTCTGGCGAACCAGAGCAGTGCACGGAAACACTGTTTACCTTCCTGCTGCAGTGGTACCTATTTATCTACTTGCACTTTGACATGCTTTCGAACTGCTAGGTTGGCAGGAGCAGGGACCAAGCAATGGGAGCTCACTCCGTCGCAGGGATTCGAACCGCCGACCTTCCGTATTTTTCTTGACCACATCCAATCTAGGCAAATCCAAATATGGTCTGGAAATCACTCCAACTTCATCAAATCCTGGATTTTGGTACTATGCCTAGTAACTATATATTCATCCCACTATAATACAACTCACTATGGCCACAAGTCACTCAGTAACAATGCTAAGAGAATGGCTATGGTTAGAATTCATGGGTAGTATGAAGAGATCCTGAAGGGGGCTGTTGGGCCCCCCCACACACACACACATGGCTTCGTAGCTAAGCCAACATACAACTGAAGCCAGATGTGGGGGTGCATGAGGATTCGGGTGGGGGGTGCTGAGAGCATCCCATAGCAGATTAAAGGGCAGCATCAAAGAGTGTTCCCTTCAGGTCCCAGAGGGAGGCAGCAGGAGGGGGAGGGGAACAAGAGCAAAGGCGAAGGAAGACAGAGGAGAGAAGGAGAAAGCAAAGAAAGGAGGGAGATGAAGAAGACAGTAGTGGGGAACAGGAAACAACTACAAAAAGGAAGTAGGGCTGCTGCAATAAACATACTGGAAAGGGGAGAAAAGGGATCTAGGGAAGTGAGAGACTGAACAGGTCAGAAATGGGTGGGGAGAGATGGTGTCCAGTGATGAAAAGGGGTAACCAAACTCTTGCAGTAAGGTCCCACCAGATTGTTCTCTAAAGAGACCACCTGAGGTTCTTAGGACTTCTTAGACTTTAGGTACGTAGGCACTGGTGGACAGGAATAAAAACGGCTGAGTGAATGGCTTGGAGCTTTAGCTAAAGATGATTGAATTGGTAATCAATTGGTGCATTCAAGTTGATTGATTCATTGGCTGTTTGATTAAACTTGCTTGGTTTTAAATTGTCTTGGTACTCCCTGAAGTGAACAGAGGTATAGGAAGTTTTATAAATAATATAAAATAAGTCATCATTTCAATGATGTAAAGACCCTTTATCTTGCGCAGACTTTTTTTTCCCCCCTTCAGGAACATGGAGAATTTTCAGGTTTTGTACAGATACAAAAATGCAGTTTACAGAAACATCTTGGAATGGTTCAGGTTGACCAGATTCTCATCCTTCTTAGGAATTAGGGCTTCTTGTCATGGTGGCTGCTTCCCACTATTCCTTTCCAACCAGTAAAGGAAAGTGGGTGAACCAGGGTCATCTTTGGAAACCAACACAACTCCCAGGTATGCTTTACTGCTTGCATTTTTAAGCAGGACCTTTCAACTGACTCACAGTTAAAATTACTGCTTCCGTTGCAACTACCAAAAGGATAAACTGCAGAGTAAATGTACAGCATAACAGTACAATGATAAAATAGAACATACTGCTTTAAGTGAGATTAATGTTTCCCACTTGGAAGGCTTCCAAACTGGTGTCGTCTAATTGAGTTAAAAACGTGTCACATTCCCCATTAAAGTTTCAAATTCTTCTCATTTGCCAGCAGAAATATAAATGTCAATAAGAACCTTCCCAGTTTCAAAGTACAAACTTCAACACCACTTGCACACTTGAGCTGCAGTGAACCTTTACAGCAGAGAGGGTGAATCTCTGGCCCTCCAGATGTTATTGGACTCCAACTCCCACCAGCTTCAGCCAGCATAGCCAATGGTCAGGAATGAAGGGTACTGTGGTCTAGAGCGACACAGGCTCCCCATCTCTGCTTTACAGGATCAAGATGTCCAGAATGGTAGCGTCAACAGCAAAGACATGATGTCCCCTTTAACTGGAACAATACTGATCACAGTTTTAAAATATCAATTGCACATTTTAAAGGCATATTCTGCCCTTTCCAGACATGCTTCATATATTGGGAAATAAGGTTTGTGGGGTGTGTTAAGGGAGGGGTATTACTTCTGGTGGGGAGACACATCACACTCCTTCTGGGGTAGTTTGTCCACCTTTGGTCCCCATCATGTGCTCAGCTCTCACCTGTGACTCTTAGAAGCTTTCAACATGCAACAGCAGGCACACCCTGAGAAATGGCTTTGACTAGCTAGCTAAACCAGGTGAGGGTAGTTGATGGGTCTCAAACCCTCAGTGAGTTAGGGACTTCCCCTGCATGCAAAGACAGGCTCCAACAGATTGTGTGGCAAGACCAATGGTGGGTCCGATGGTCAAGAAGGCAGTTTCCGCATGTGCTATAGAGGGAAGTGGGGGACAGATGAGTTGCTCAGAGCAGGCCGACTGAATCATAGAGGCATGGGAGACCACCAAAAGTGCCCCATCAAAAGATCTCATTGATAGAGGTGGAGTGTAAGGAATCATACAGGTCACCATAGTGAGGAAGATACAAGACACCTTGTGTGCCTAACTAGATGCAACTGTTGATGGACAACTTCAAGGCTCCCACTCCCCCCCCTTTTTTATCCTTATGGGACTGAACAGCCCTCAAAAAGAGGACCCCTTCAAACAAAAAGAGAGGGCCGCTTTCTGCAAAATAGGACACACGGCCACCCTATTCTCAGCCCACTATCTGATAACTTTTTAATGGGGAGGGGGTAGAAATTGTGGGACCATCTGTATTGCAAAGCATGTGCTCTACCATTGAGATATGGTCCCTCCTCTGAATTGATCCAGAGTAAATGGTATTGATCCAGACAGGAGGTAAGCTTAATATGGGGGGAGGGGGTTAGCTAGAGCAGAGAGACGCCCAAGGCCTACAGCAACACAGCAAATCATAAATTCTAAATAAATCAATGTGATGTCTTTGTGTAACAACACTACTGCATGGATAATAGGCTGTATGAGAATGTAATGTATGCTGCAGTCCCTATCATTTCCCAACTTAGGAAAGAAAAATAACAAATGCTTGAAAACTCTGCCAAACAACAAAGCTGAGATTTTATACATGCACATCAATTTCGCCCTAAAGCCTTAAAAGCCCGAGGGGTCATCCCAGCCCCTTTAATACCAAAGGGCCTAACTATGCCGCCGATCGTGCACCAAGCCCAAACCTGCTTTTGTCTGAGAAAAGATGAAAGCTCCCTAAAACAGGTGAAGGCTCCTTTTGAATCATCACCTGCAATTAAACAAAGGGAAACTTAGAGGAGGAGAGGTAAGCTGAACTCTCTTTTAAAAGACACCAGCAGAGCAGGTGGATGCTTGCCGAGGATGGCTGTGGTGTCTGCTGTCATTCTTTCACCAAATGATGTGCAGTCATGAGGATTTGCTGCACGGAGGCAACAGGTCAGTGGTGACGAAGGCTGATGAGGGCAGAGCACGGGAGGAGAAGAGGCAAGAAAAAAAATTATACACACACACACACACACACACACACACACACACACAGCCCACATATAAGACTCAATGGGAGAAGACCTGGTTGTTTAATAGCATTCCTAGATCTCTGATGAATTGTAGTTGCAAGGAGAATTTCTTTAGGACCATCTATCAGAGGTAGATTACTTCACATAGACTAACCAGAATATCTGGTGTATCGCCAAGAGCAGATTGTTTGCATATCTTCTGGCAGTGTGAAAAAATTAAAGTAATTCTGGAATAGTGTATTTGAAAATACAAGAAAACATTGACTACAACTTGCCACACCCTCCGAACCACAGATTCTCTTTGCTATCTGAGGTGAGTCTGACAGACTTAGAAGTGATGGCAACTCTTCTAGAGACAACCAGAAATTGCAATATTTACTAAATACTGGATGATTGAAGAGGCCCCTCAATTGAAAGACCTGCTAGAGAAAGTATAGCAAGTAGCTACTTCTATTAAATTGACATACTTAAGAAGAGAATAACCAACAAGAGAACAAGTTGTTAAAATAATGAGCCCTTTTCATAAGGGTTGAACATACCTGAAAATAGGTTACAAAGGGAGATGCTGCCCGACTCTGCATTATACACACAAACAAATTTTCCTCATCCCTCCCTTCCCTTTTCTTCTTTCTTTTTCTTTTTCCTTTCTCTCTTCTTTCCCGCTTTCTTTTCTCATTTCTTCCGCCTTATTTTCCTCTTCCCCCATTTTTTTCTTCTATGGTGTTTTCTAAGGAGGGCATTCCACAAACAGGGAGCCACCAACAAAAAGGCTCTGTCACAGGTCTATGTCAACAAGGCAGCCTCCTGGTGGCAGCGCCATCAACAAGATCTCCCCAGCTCCAGCTCTTTTTTGAACTAAGGGCTGGCTCAAATATCCTTTCCGATAGTTCTGATTCAAGTCTCCTGTCCCCTTGGAACTACTAAGGGACAGCACCCCACTCTGGTACAAAATAATGAATATTTGGTGCCAACATATAAAGCCCTACACAGCTCAGGGCCAGGTTATCTGAGAGACCACCTGATCCCTTATATATCAGAAACTTGTTTCACAGTTAACTCAGAGCAGGGCTCTCAGTGTGGCTACCTCTGTTTTGTGGGATAGCATTCCTGTCAAGATAAAACAGACACCCACTTTCCAGGCACCCACATTCCAGAAACAATTGAAGACATTTTTGTTCTGATGCATTTTTCCAGCTGGATGTAAGTTTCCTCACTGGGTGTCTATTTTGTTTTCATATTTTAAATGTATTTGCTTTTTGTGTTTTTGACTCCTTTTTGATGTTTTTGTTGCACATTGCCTTGAGATGCTTGTGTAGAAGGTGATTAATAAAACAACAACAATTATTATTTTGCCTGTCACCTTTGCTAGCTTCAGTAGTCCCAATTTTGGTTAGTAACAATTATTCTTTCCTCAGTTTCACTCATATGTTCCCATGGCACTCATCCAAGGCTTTGGAATACTAAACCTGCTGAGCAGGTAACGGTAGTTAGTTTCATTCTCCAGGTCTTTGCAAGGACTTGCACTTGTGGTATTTAAAACATTAACAACATTAACTCGTTAGGCCAAAGTCTGCCTCGGTGCAAATACCACAGTGTCCACTCCATGGAAGCCAATATGGAGAAAGGACTGTTTAAAAATAATAATAATAACATCAGTGGTACTCTGCTCCATATTATGCCAATCATTTTGGACCTGGCTGCAGGAAAAGAACACTCACCTGATGTCTACTTAGAAGTCAGCCCCATTGAGTTCAATAGGGCTTACTCCCAGATAAGTGGGTATAGGGTTGCAGCTTTTGTCCATTAGAGTCAATCCGTTAAAAACCTTTTGATCAATTAAAAAGGTGCGCTTGAAAGGTGCCAGCAGACGTCTGCTGGCCCAGGATAAATGGCTGCTAGGCTACTAACTGGAACTGACCTGAGGGGACACACCCTCTGATGCAGCTTCACTGGCTGCTGGCGTGCTCCTGAGCACAAGTCAAAGCACTTACTTTTCAAGCAGCTTTATATGAGTACCTGAAGTACCTGTCTTTTCTCACACATACCATGATCAGAGGGCCTTCTCTCGTCCCGGTTCATGGCCACCACAGCACTCATCTGCTAGCAGTGACGCTTGTTAAGTTACCTATTCATTGTGTGAATAAATCCTTGATATATTTGTAAATGTGTTTACACTGAAAAAACCTCCTTTGAAAAAAGATAATTCATATGGCTTATATATTCTGAACCTTGGAGTTCTCAGGGTGGCTTCGTTCTAACGTTTTGGGAAACAGAAAAGAACAAGTAGGACCTTGTTAGTGCAGTGGGGAGTGCTCCTGTTCAGGATGCCTGCTGTGCCCTTCTCCAGGATATGCCATTCCATTCCATCCCACTCCCCATTTTCCATTCCTTCCCAAGGTCAGTGGACACGCTCAGTCCTCATTTTGTCATCGTCGTCCCCCCAAAAGCTTTCCCCCCATCATCTCTACAGACCTTGGGGTTTCATCAAGCCTACTGATCCCCTTCTGTGAGGATGGTACTATTTTGGCAGTAGAATGAGTTTGCTAGAGTTCCCCCAGAAGCATGCAATGGCACGCTGTGTGATCAGATCCTCTCCACCAAAGCTGCTCGCCAGTCATTCTGCGGCTCAGTTCCACTTTGCTTGGCCTTCACTGGCTGTGCCCATGCCCTCTTCCCCCTTCTGATTGGAGAGATTCCACTAACAGGCATTTAGATTGGTAAGGATGGGAAGAGCAGATAAACAATGTAAGCTCTGCCAAGCTAGCGTATCAGTGTTGGGGGCCTCAGCAGTGAGGAAATGAACTACCAGGGGGAAGCTGGGGACAGGGAAGGAAATCAGAAGCTCCTGGAGGGGTTGACAATGGGGAGGTCAGGGAACCCTTTAATCAATGAATGAAATCATCAAGCCCTGCTCCCAGACACACATACACCCTGCATTTTAGCTAAATCTTGGCTCACCTGTAGCCCTCTAAAAAGCAGAAGCTAAGGGGGTCAGCACAAAAAGGACTCAGGAGCCTTGGCCCACCTTTAATTTAAGAACTCCCCCTCCCCCCCAAATGGTGATCTACACTGTCAGTGCTTTTCATCTGTTCACATTTGTGTTTATACAACTGTTTTCTTAGTTTGCTGGATGGTGTCAGCAAAGAAAAATTAGTTTCTGAAGTACAGATCCCCCAAACCACACTGACCAACTGGAAATAGAAATGAAGAAACACAGCCAACTCTCAGAAAACAACTAGTATTCCCATAGCTGTCAACCTTTCCCTTTTCTCGTGAGGAATCCTATTCGGAATAAGGGAATTTCCCTTAAAAAAATGGAAAAGTTGACAGCTATGAGTATTCCTGATGTAAAAGCTGGAATCTCAAAAAAGAAGAAAGGCCAAAAAGAATGGGGAAAGAAATGCTTCCAGCAACAACATTATGGATAATAATATGCGTCATCCACCAGATAAGCTGTTGCTAAGAAATGAGTACAGATGCGCCAACTTCTCTTTAGTGCAGGAAACCGCTGGGTCAAAAATACTGAAATTAAAATACCCTTTTAAAAGATGCAGGTGTAAAACACTGAAGTTTGGTTGATAGGAGGTAGTCAATGGAAGGTTGTTGTTGTTTTATGAAAAGGAGTGGATGAGAAACATCTGTAACAAGAAAGAGTGTGCTTTAAAATGCAGAGCAAATACCTCCTTAAATCTTGCTGCAAGTCAAATTCTGCTGTTGGGTGCAAGTCAATAAACACCATCGACTTCACAAAGAGACAGTTATGAATATTCAAAAGCAGAACTTGATCCAGTGTATGAGAATGACTATACATACATACACAGAGGGTGGGGAGAGAGAGGGAGAGGGAGGGAGAGGGAGTTGTTATTGAGTGTTTCTGAAGGCAATGTGTTTCAACATTCCAAGAAAAGAAGAGGCCTCTAGAACAGATCAACCCTGTGCTGGAACCAAGTGAAAACTACCCCCTTGTTGCAGTGCTGGGGCATGTTGTAACACTTTGCGTGTTGGTGCTCCCCTGGAGCATGACATGCAGCTACAGAATAATGAAGACATTGAATGGCTTGATTGACAGGGCTCCAGCGGCACACAGAAAAGAACAATGATTGCAACATAGTGGCAACCCCCTCTCGGATTAAAATTTCCTTCTCATCTGCAGAATCAGGAGGATGCCAGCATTTGTAAACATGCTTTATTAAAACAGTTACCACGGACACACACACACACACACACACACACACACACAAATGTAATAAGAACCTAGGAAGGTTCATCCTAAATAGAACTCAGTGGCAAGGCTAGTCCTACTGTTAGGCAGAATGAGGCAACCGCTGCAGGTGGCAGATGCTGAAGGGAAGCTGTGGAAACCCTCAGGCTGTTATTTCTATACCGCTTTATACTCTCCTTTTCTCCAAACTCTGCAACCTTTGTTAATGGTATAATGGTGTTTAAGTTTTTTAATGTAAGTCACTTGGAGACCTTTGGGTAACAGGTAACTAACAAGTCTAATAAATAAATAAAATAGTAAATAAATAAATGGAAGTGTTTCCTGCACTTGGAGAGCCCCACCCACTAGGAATCAAGCACCTGCCTAGTTGCATAGCACCTTCCTGGGCTCTGCTGCTGTTTTTGTCATACTGCAGTGTGATGAAATGTCAGGAACAGAATTTGATAGACAGATAGAGAGATGACCCTGATGTGCCTTCTTCTGAAACACGAATCAAGTATTTCATTTTCCATGGGTTCCTTTTACAAGGGCAGCTTGTAACATGCCATAACTTTAAGGATATGATTACTGGGGACTCTTAGGTAACTCTGTTGTTGTGCCCAACAAGACACTGATGTTTTAATCACATTACTGAACGGTGTGTCTGTTTACCTTAAACCATCAATGTTCAGTTCTTCAAAGCTCTTTGTATTTGGGTTCTCACCCTATAAGCTCATAAAGCATCTAGGTTTTTTACCTCCCCCTTCTTCCTTTCTTCAGACTGTGCAGTAACTACATTACAGTTGGCACAGCACCATAAAAACACGTTGGCAGTCAAACAAATAGCACCACACGAGACCCAACATAATTGTGGGTTATTGAAAAATGCTTCCTGTACATGGCTGGAATTCCCCTTGCAAGCTGAAAAGTTTTCTTAGCTGGCCAAAGTTCACTGTCAGAAGTGCCTGCACACCTTCATGTCCTCCCCTGGAGAACACACTTGATCCATGACTTCAAAGCTCAGCCAAACGAACCTGTCACTTATGCCTTAGAACTCTTGTCCAGTGTCACCTAACCTGGAAGCCAGCTAACCCTGGGCTTGGGGCCAAGGTATCACTCACAAAATCCCACTCAGCACAAATGTAAGGAGCAACAGGGGAGGGGGAGCACAAAGGATTGAAGGAATAAAATAGGAAGGGATTCACTATCTTCTCCAAGTTATTTCTCCAGGTGACTCCCTTTACTTCTGTGCCTGATAAAGCACCCTCGCCCCCAACTGCACCAATGGTCTCCTGCACAAAGTCCAAGCCAAAAGTGTTTAATGCCATCAAATTATACACTTGGTTGTATTTATGGTGTAAGTCCCTCTTGATTGTCGGTTCAGGTATTATTTATTATTGTTATAATTACTATTATTGTTTTTTATTATTACTACGTACTACTGCTACTACTATTACCATTGCTATTGCCTACATACATAATTTTCTTTGTATACCACCTTTGCGCAGTTCAAACCATGCTCAAGGTGACTTGCAACTTGAAAAAAATACATAACTACAATGTAACAAAAGTAGTGATATTAACAATAAAATATTAAAAAATACACAACCAAGTGGAACAATTTCCACATAAATCACAAGATCTAAAATATACAAAAAACCAACAGCAACAAACCCCTGCCAACAACCCTGCAAACAACACCCCAGCCCTAGACTTTACAATTATACAATTGTATAATTGTAGAGGCAACTCTCATTTTATGCACGTTCAAGGCATACACAACCACTGATGCACACACTTTTTTCAACCCCAAAAGGGGACAGAACAGGGCAGGGGTGGCACAGGATGGACTTATACATGCCCCACTAACAATGACCCAAAATGCAACCCCCACACAAAAGGGGAGCTGCCTGTATAAGATTGTGTGTATAAGAATTTACAATTATTATGATTATTTTTACATTCATATCCCACTGTTCCTCTAAGGAGCTCAAGGAGACTTTCATTATTCTTTCCCTCCCAATGTTATCCTTATAAAAACCCTGTGAGGTAGGTTAGGCTGTGAGGCAGTGAGTGGCACAAGGTTACCCAGTGAGTTTCATGGTTGAGTGGAAATTTGAACCCTGGTCTGCCAGATGCTAACCACTACAGTCTGGTACAGGCTCAATGGTGGGGGGGGAAATGAAATAGACAAATAATAAAATACACTCTTCTAATTTATTCTCAAACAAATGAGTTTTTAAACCCTGGTGGCTATCACAACCTCCTCTGTTCTACCGTACTTTAACACTTTCTGTGTAAGCACAGGCCATACCCCGGCACCCTGCAAAGGTCTTCCACCACTAGACTCAGTTCATATTTCTGGTGGGTTAATTAATTCATCTGCATGCACCAAATCACCATAATCTGAAGCTAGTTTTTGAAGATGCTGAACCCCCAGCCACCTTGAACTGCTTTGCCACTTTTACTACAGATTTATGACTCATGAGTTGTATTGCAGTTTAAATATTAATACTTCAGGCAAAACATCCTTTCCTGTTCTCCTCAGCATAACATCATTGTTAATCTCTCTCCTTCATGTTAAAACATTTTCTAACTTTCAAGCGGCACATGCAACACGCCAGAACATTTTCAACATTGCAGAACCCAGGAATGGAATGACTAAAACCTGTGATTTATTCACCGGAGATTTGTTAGAATTTTGGCAGTGATTTATTCTCCACAACAAGTTGCTTGAATTGCAACATGGTGCCCTAATAAGATTCCAGAGCATTTAACATTTCAACACGAACATTAGTCCTGTCATAAGTAGTAATAGTGACACCTTGTGCCTATCAATACACATTCTAACCAGAAGTCTTGAGTCATCTAATCCATTGTTTTAGCTTTGTAAGGCAGTCTGGAAGCTTCTTGCAGAACAGGGGGAAATGCTCTAAAAATCAATAAATGCATCCGCCATGATATTCTCCAAAAGCCAGTAAATAAAAACAGGTGGAGCTGATACAAGCAATCCAAGTCAGCTTTGTGACCATGTCACTGAGGAGTGTTGAAAGTGAGGACAGTTTAATTGGCTAACTGAACATTTCCCCAAAGACTGTCAAAAAAGGAGAGGCATTATTTAGCACTGCAAAACGTGATCACAAAAACTGGTGGGTGTTAGTCCTTGCATCTGCCTGAACATTGCATCAACATTTTAAGTTCATACCTCGTTTTGAGTATGGCCACATTCTTAACATACATTTAAAGCACTATGATTCCAATTTAAACAGTTCTTTGCCCCTCCAAATTTTTCAATAAAGCAGTTTTGTTTAGACACGCATATTACTGGCATGTAGATGTTGATGCATTTTCATCTGTTTTGCTATTGATATTAATTGTTTTGTTGTTATTTCTTGCAAACCACTTCAAGTTCATGTGGTTTATAAATTTTGTTAAATAAATAAATAAAAGTAAATGCAGTTCTCCAACCATATTGCACACAAAAATGCATAAACTGGGTTAAAGTGTGCATCCAAATGTATATATTAGTGAAAATAGCATACAAAAAAAGCATTATATTAAGGGGGGGAACCTGTTTTGCAAAAATGTGTACAGTGGAAAGAATCTCATATAAATATATGTACCGGTATATTAGGAGAAATTAGCACTAAAAGCTTATGGTTTTTCATTAAGAATTTAAAAAAAAGAATTACTAACCAATGTGGAAATGTGAAGAATTGAATTTAATATTGGAGAAATGAGAAACCAAGAGAAACCAAATTTTTCAGATTTGTACATTCCTAGGACTCCCGGGACACTTTGAGAACTGAAGATAGAGAACATTTCTCTAATTGCGTCAGCATGGGGCAGTTTCTCCTTTCATGTTCCAGGCGTTATAGAATAGAATCACAGAATTGTAGAGTTGGAAGGAACCCCAAGGGTCATCTAGTTCAACCCCATGCAATGGGTTGGGATCCTTGCTCAGCTCCACATTTGTAAATCTGGGATAACTGATAAAGAACCATAAATGACTGGATTCCATCTGCACATATTACTAATTTTAATCATGTGCCCTAAGAGCAATGAATGCAGGTAGGCATGCCATTAGAGTATTATTAGAAACGCATATTAATAAACTGTTCCACACATGTGTCTTCCACAAAGTAATCAGCTAATCAGAGCTGATTAGTTGCTCGGATCTAGCGGCATTGTAGCCCAGCATTGTAGCAATCATAAAATAATTCATGAATAAGATAGGCCTGTTGTGTTATTCATGCAAATGAATTTTGCTTTGGCCAGTAGACTATGTACTCATCCACACCTCTGCTTCCCCCACTACTTTCCCTTGGGGAAACCCAGTACATACTGCTGAATCGGAGCAAAACATCAACCAGGTTTTCTATGGATTGGCATTTGCTCTGATCCAGCAGTAAAGAGCAGGTCTTCTTGAGGAAAGTAGCATAGCAGATGGATAAACTGCTCGGACCTCTGCTTTTTAGGAGCAGTACAAGTTAAGTGTGAATGACCCCTATTTTTCAAAGAAAACCCCAAAAGTATCTGCCACCTCAGCTAATCACAAAAACAAAAAAACCCTGTGTTGCAATGAGAACCAATCACAGAAATATAGACACAACACGTAGGCCAATAACTGTTAAGAGCATATATACCGGTAATAGAATAATGGTATCATTCAAAAAGTAGAAATAAATCTATTAGAGTTCATATATACAATGTAACAGACTAATGGTGCAGAACGTCAAGCCATGTGTTCAAGATAGGCGTCAAAGGTCGGTCTCACAATGGTTATTCAAAGGTTTCAACAGAAGATGTCTCAAAAGTCTAAAAAGTAAAGTTCTCTCAGTAGTTTTTCTGAGACATTTTCTGCACCATGCAAATGTTCAGGCTCCCATATGGCAACATATCTCTGAAAGCTGGAATACAATTCTTTTCATTACTGATGGAATTTGAACTTATTTAGCATTTTTTGAAGCCATTGTAACTGTAGTATGTAACTGCAATAGGGACTAGGGACTAGTCTACAATCCAGATTCCTCAAATTTTATATATATTAACCATACATTTTAAAAATAAAAATAAGTGGAAGCTGCTGTTTATTAAATTGTAGATCATCTCAAATCTAAAAAGGAAGGAAGCTATGTTTCTGCCAAACCTATCAATATCCTTCAAAACTGTATTAAAGTTTTATTAATATATCAATAAAAAAAGATAATTAGTCAACTAAAAATCCATCCACTGGTTCACTGCCCTAAAATTTTATAGTAAAGGAAAAACAACCCTTTTTTATACATGATTAATCATTTAATATATTTTAACGTGGGTCTTGTACCACCCTGTCACGGGTAAGATGCCTGTGATGATTTTTAAAATTTTCTGTACTGAATCCAGGATTTTATTTTGTTTTAAAATAAATTATACCTACCGTAATTGCAACTCTGTTACTTCTACACACAAGCATCTCTAACTGGGAGACTTGGAAAAACTTGTTAATATGTTAGTTAAATGCCTTGAGCATACACAATGTTATCATCTTGTACCAATTTAATAATAGTCATTTAAATTTTAAATGAAGGCAAACTAATCAATAAAAACACACATGGACTCTCATGGGATGCAGAGAGCCCTAATCTGCAATTAGCATGCAAATAAAGACACAGCAGGAAGCAATGGAGAGTATTGACTTAATTGCAATATTTTAGGAAAGGCCTATATACAAGAAACAAGTGACAATCTTGTTTTTTCATCAGAGCAGACTTGGATATGTTTCATAGACTTTGGCCATGATCGAAGGGAGGTTGTTGTGGCCATTGAAGGGAAGACATGCCTTCATTGTGGGCTGAGTTCAGCCTCTGTTCAGCCTCACTCCCTAGTCTCATAGGGCAAATCATGTCCTCCCTAAAAGAGGGCACGTGTTGCGGTGAGACCTGGAGACTGACCTCCTAGTTGTGGGTGGGTCTATTGGATAGCCACAACACCCGACTGGTAGGTCCCTCATTGCTACGTTTAATCTGGCCAATGGGGTGCAGTCTAAACGGATCAAGGGACCTATATATACCTATGCACATGACCCAGAGCTTCCTCTTTTGGTTCGTGTATCAGAACACCCGCCCACCTCTCCCTACTTTTAGGGCATTTTGCGATTGACCTTGCTATGCCATCGTGTGTCGTCTGTCATTGGAACAGGGGCACGGCAGGAATTTTCCCCACTTGGCTGATTGGCTGTTGCCATTTGGGTTTCGCCTGCCGCGTAGCAAATCATCACAACTTGTATGGTTGCGGATAGGCACTGGTTCAGGTGGTAGGGATGGGAGAACGCTCTCGCCATCCCTATGTGTAGGGTATTCCGTTAAAGGAATCCAGGGACTCAACTTGGTTTGGTCAACCCCCAAGAGGGGGTTGTGCCCGTGCCTGAGTCCAGGGGAGCATTTGGGGGGGGGTGAACAGAGTCTGTTCCCGGGCTTTTCACCTACCTCAGGTGTTCACCCTTGGCTGACCAATGATAGATCTCTGGGTCAGCGCTACCTGAAAGGGTGCAGGGAGCTAGTCGAACCAGAGCCTATGCAACCACTCACTTTTCTGTAATCAATAAAGTTGTGGCCTAAATTCTGCCAAAAACCAAAACTAAAATTTGAGTCAAATGTGTGTTTATTTAGGGGGGAGGTCTCTGGGTCTGAACACGCAACAGAGGGTTATGCTCCCTGGTAGGTGGGTGTCAAAGGACAGCACTAGAGAAGTCTGAGGATGAGGGTAGGAAATGCCATCTGAATTTTCTCAGCACCAAAGTCCACATTAGATATTGCCATAATGCATATTTTGGAATTTTCTCATGGGCCAGCAGGGCTAGTTTTACTTTTTGTGGGGTTGCACTAAAGTGTTAGAGCATATTTGAAGCACATTTGATTTTTTTCAGAAATTTTACATTAAAAAATATAATTAAGTGGTATATAAACCCTGCTAGATATGTAAATAAATGATTATCATTATTTCCCTGGGTTTCTGATATGCCTCTTCTAACTCTATTCTTTCTCACTCATCTTCCTGCCTTCCAGCAGCATTAGCATATAAACAACTATACACTGATGTCCTCCTTTTCGTGTGGGATTTCCCCCCCTAGTGAACTTTTTGGCTGCAATCCTAGGCAGCCATATGTGCAGTTTGGGAAGAAGTGCCTAAACGCACAGCTGGAGGTGTTGGGAATGGGAACATTTCTTTCCTTTGGCAGCTCAACCAGCAGAATAGGAAACCTGCTTCCTTTTCCCTCCTCCCTTAAATCAGTTTGCCTGTTCAACCAGATGATCAGTAAAAGTCTTCAGAATCATCTCCCATTTCATGCATATTTCTCGCACTCCTACACATATAGCTTTCTAGAGTCTGTTATTTTGTCTTTTGACTTTTAAAAAGTGTCTCTCAACTACTGAGTGTGGGGTTTTTTGTTAGTTTTTTCCTTTCAGATCTCCAATTAGAAGGCATATTATATTGCCTCTGCTAAGAGACCAGCTCTCTTTGGTCCCACCTCAACTGTCACCTAGCAGTAGCCATACCATCAAACTACCTGAACTACTCCCAACTCAGCTGCTCAGTATAAGAACTGTAGCTTTAAGAACTTGTACATGAGCTTGTTTTATGCCCTCTTCCTTCCCCATCCTTTTTTCCTTGTGTGTCATGTATTTATACTGCAAGCCTGAGGGCACTGGCTGTCTTACTATTGATCTTTATCAACCATTCTGATAGGTTATTTTGGCTAAAGTGTGTGTGGGGGGGAGTCTTTAAATAAATAAAAAACAATAGACATTTAGAGCAACATTTTTAAGGATTAAATCCTCTCTCTTAATTCCCTCACATTTACACTGTATGTTGGGTACTACATATAATGCAGTGCGACTGTGATAGCCAAGCTAACTGTATACTTTGTGTCCTGTGTGTATATGTGTAAAAGGTAAAAGGTAAAGGACCCCAGACGGTTAAGTCCAGTCAAAAGTGACTATGGGGTTGTGGCGCTCATCTCGCTTTCAGGCCAAGGGAGCTGGTGTTTGTCCACAGACAGCTTTCTTGGTCATGTGGCCAGCATGACTAAACCGCTTCTGGCGCAAAGGAACACCATGACGGAAAGCAGAGCGCACAGAAACGCTGTTTAGCTTCCCGCCACAGTGGTACCTATTTATCTACTTGCACTGGCATGCTTTCGAACTGCTAGGTTGGCAGTAGCCGGGACAGGGCAACGGGAGCTCACCCCATTGCGGGGATTCGAACCACTGATCGGCAACCCCAAGAGGCTGAGTGGTTTAGACCACAGCGCCACCCGCGTCCCATGTGTATATGCGTATGCATGTGTGTGTTACACCCCAAAAAGTGTTTATACAAGGGAGGAGCAACCTAGATCAGGTTGATGAAATGAGTGGTAAAAGTTTAACTTTTCAGTCATCTGACTTGTATCTCATTCTCTCCAGAAGCAGGGACCTTATGGTTTTAAAGATGCTGTTAGAGTTGGATTCCAACTTCCATCAATGCCAGCCAGTGTGCCCAATGGCCAGGGATGATGGGAGTTGTAGTCCCCCAACTTCTGAATGACCACAGGCACCTCATCTCTGTTCTGTTTAGTCCAGTTGCAAAACTGGGGTTGCAGCACCCACCCAAACCCACCCATCCTGAATCCTCTACAGATTAGCAGAGTTAAACCCCAGCTGCTTTGGAAATCATGCCGAAACCAAGAGGTTTACATTAGGTTTGAAGGATGAAATATCAAATGCTGTTTCTATTTATAAACTACTACACTTTTTTTCTTTTTGTCATGCTGATAAATATCACCTGATGAATCAGATAAGAGAAACATTGGCAGAAGCCCACATTCTGATCTCATCCAAAGCCAGCCTGCTGCTGATTAATGAGTTGTGATATCATAGTCTGTGAGGACACATACTAAAGTGGCAGCGAAACAAGTAAGCACTAGACAGTGTCACACCTTCTTTCTTCTTTAAAAGTTGAAATTTGTAACTTCACAAACAACTTACATATAAATATATTTTGTTTCATCCAACACCTCGGTCCTCGGTTGTTGTTTTATCCAAACTCAGTATTTTTACTTCACTGTTGTAATTCTAGTCACACCTGCTGTAAATAAATATCTGAACTACACATTCAGGACAGGAGATATAGCTCTCTTAGAAATGTAAAGGTAAAGGTAAAGGTACCCCTGACCGTTAGGTCCAGTCGCGGACAACTCTAGGGTTGCGGCACTCATCTCGCTCTATAGGCCGAGGGAGCCGGCATTTGTCCGCAGACAGCTTCCGGGTCATGTGGCCAGCATGACTAAGAAATGTACCAGCTCAATAAGTTGGCGTAAATATATAGAGAGAGAACGGATCATTCCTGGATGCCAAGATCCAAGTTTGGGGCAAGTACTCTTTGATGAGAGAACCCCAGGAGAGATTTAAAGTCACAAAACATGCAGCAAAGTAAAGCATAGAAAGGCTAGGTTGAAGTATGCCTTTCCAAGTCAGTTCCAGAATGTCCCCTTTAAAATTCTCTTTCCAAAGTTTCCGTCTTCCCCCAGTACAGTGAACCCTCGACTTACGAAGGTAATCCATTCCAACGGGACCGTCAGAAGTCGAAAAAATCGTAAGTCGAGTCCCCATAGGAATGCATTGGGGAGAAAAAATTCGTAGGTCGAAAAAAACCCTATCTAAACTTCGTAACTCGAGTAAACCCTATCTAAAACGGCCGCGACTTCCTTTTGGAAGTCGAAAAAATTCGGAAGCGCGCGGCCCCTTTGATCCCTCGTAACTCGAAAAATACGGAAGTCGGGGCATTCGTAAGTCGAGGGATCACTGTATAGGGAAAAGACCCACGCATTTGGCAAGTTGAAAACTGGTTTACTTATAAAGGTCAGGTTAAAGTGCTTCAGAAAAGTTGCACAGGCAGTAAAACTTAGCTTAGTAAGCAAGTTGTAAAAGTTCCTAGATTATTGCTATAGGTACTCAAGAGAGGCTTGTGAAAGCCATGCAGTTCAGCTGAAGCAATCAGCTCAAACCTCTTCATAAGCTGATCTTCTGGATAAAACAGGCTTGATTCTACTCAGTGTAGACCTATGAAAATGAATGCACCCAACTTCATCATGTTCATTAATTTCAGTAGGTCTATGCTGAGTACAGCTTAGCTGAATATGACCCTGTGCCTTTTAGAAATACCTGAAAACACATGTAAATCAGCCCATGTGTATAGGTATGCCTTAAAGGGACCAATGCAACTTATGATTCAAGTATATCATTAGTAAGCTAAAGAACACTAATGGGCTGTCTCTTATTCTTTCTTTTTTGAAAAAATGTCTCCGGGCTTTGTAACATAATATGACAAAATGAGTGGTTACATTCCATTCATAAATTGATTAAACTGAAGATCACACAGGTAAATTATATGTAGAGGCTGGAATTAGCACACATAATGAATTTTTTTCTTTAAATCTAACCAGCTAGCCAATTGATTTTTTACCTTCACAATTCCAGTTTATAGTGCCATTTCTCTAAGTGATGTTCTTCACCAGGGTCTAATTTAAATGATGGATCCTTCTCAATTACTGTCCATTAGAAGACAGGAAAACATTAAAATCAACAGAGTATTGTGAGAATTATGGGTTAGTCTTTAAGTAGGAGATTGTAAGTGAAAATTAATTTAACATGTTCATTTCTGACCTGGATATTTTAAAAGGGAAGAAGAGATTAAGCTAGAGTTGTTCTTTGACCAAGAAGAAGAAGAAGATTGGGCATGATACGGAAGAGACAGGGGACAGTTAGGGCAGTCATAGATTAAAAGCCAGATGTTTATCTTCTCCAAGGCATGAATATGTTCCTCTGTGGAGGTAAATGGAAAAGTTCCTGAAGGCAAATATTGGGTTAGCAATCCTCAAAGCAGAGGTAAAAGGTAAAGGACCGCTGGACGGTTAAGTCCAGTCAAAGGCGACTATGGGGTTGTCGTATTCTGGCTATGTCCGGGAAATTCCATACATATGGCAACCCTAGTTAACCCAGTGACTGGCCCAAGGTCACCCTGTGAGCTTCATGACCAAGTGGGGATTTGAACCCTGGTCTCCCAGGTCCTAGTCCAACACTCTAACCATTACACCACACTGGCTCTACTTTTGAGTAGAGCCTCTAAGCAGAATGGAAATGGGCACTAAAAAATATTCTAAAAATGCTTATTAGTGTGAATTTGAAAGAGAACTATCTTAAAACAATATTCCAATGGTATTTAACTGCACACAGAATTAATAAAAAGAATTGGCCAAAACATGCATTGCTCGAGGTACAACGGAATTAAGATGGATTTAACAGATATCTTTTGTTGTTGTAAAAAAATAAAAATGCCTTTTTAGACAAAAGTATTGAATATTATATGAATAATAACAAGCTACAATCTTCCAAGAAACCGTAAAATAACTCTCCTTTTCATACTTCATCCTAATGTCATTAATACTGATTTACAACTGATTACTGAACTAACAACTGCAAAACACTATACAGTATACTGAACAAAAATGGGAAAATTAAAATCTTCCTACCATTGGGTAGGGAAAACTTGGCAGACTATCTTGATGATAAAACTTACATATGAGAGAAGCGGGCCTTGTTTTTACATTTCTGGAATCACAAAGTAAATGACAATATTTTTGTTTTACATTTATTCATGGTATTATAGAGTTTTTGTTATGTTGTCCCTCTCCCCTCTTCACATGTTATTTCCTCGAGCGGTTGGCTTCCCCCCCCCCCTTTCACTTGTTTTCCTTCTTTTTTGCATGAGAAGCAAGCATGATTGATGTATAATGTGTTTGGTTTTTGGTTTTTGGTTTTTGCTATATATTGTCACAACATAATATTTAACAAATTAAAATAATAAATACTGTGACTTAAATAAATAAATAAATTAGAATGTCTTTGTGGTTTAAAATCATTTTCCACATAAATTACTTCTGGAGAAGAAACGGGTTGCACTAATGGTAGCGGGGAAGCAAACTCAGAGGAGAGAGGCATAAACAGAAAATATACAGAAAATTCTACTTGAGTTCTAGTGCCAGAAATGCAAAAAAACAAAAACAAAAACATTTTCCTTCTCAAACTCTCAGGCAATATTTTATCTTCCTGTCACAGTGTGTGTGTGTGTGTGTGTGTGTGTGTGTGTGTGTGTGTGTGTGTGTAGAAAATCCCCAAGCTGATAAACTAAAAGCAGGCTAGTGCTGCTGCAGAAAAAAAGATAATATAATTATCCTAATGACATCAGTCAAAGAATTTCATGTAACTGAAGCTGAAACTATGAATGAATGAGGATACTAATGTTACAAAACCTCTACCGCTCCCACCCCTCTCCTGTGGAATTAATACTACGGAGACCTATAAAAGATTAATCAAGGTAAGCAATCAATAACTTCTCAAGTGCTAATAAGCACTGCCATGTTCTATGATATGTTGAGCACTTTATCATGTTTAACCATATGAAGATTTATGGAAAATCCATTGTTAAAACTAAAGGATGAGGTAATGCACCACTTAGTAAATGAAGTGCAATTACAATTTATGCTTGATATTATACATTCCAGAGATCTGCAAAAATCATTTTGATTTCTTCCTTTTTAAAGAGAGGAAACTGAGGTACTGTGGTCACACATCTTGACATGCAGTTGTGTGAGAACAGCCAGGAAGTCAATGGTACCCATCTCTCAAGGAAAGTAACCCTGAAATACTGTGCTTTTCTTCTTCTCAAAACAGAAACACGCCAAAAACCTATTATAATGTTATTCAGTTGTTTGACTTTTACTCAACAAATCTGAAAGATAAAATATAAAATCTATTAGGATTAAAAAGGTTCCTATTATTACACATCATTCTGAAAGATTTGTAGGCCGGTCCAATGAAGGGCTTAATGGCTTATTAATAGCCCATAAAACAAAGGCCTCAACCCAAAGGGTCATTGACAGGGACCCTATGGGGCCCTACATCCTACTGCATATTATTAACTAAACCTACCAAATCATGTGTTTAAGAAAGCTGCTAGAATTACGTGAGTGGATTCCATGTATTTGTTATGACAGCCAGCAATAAGTATTTCTGCATGACAGTAAGTCTAGGACACGTATTTATTTTACAGCTCCATGTTTTAATTGATTCATCAGCGACCTTAATCAATTTTAATCCATCAAGTGTTATGTGGCAGGAGTTGACAACATCCTCTGGCCAGGATCCAAACAACTGTACAATTATATCTGTATACCAAAGGAAGCCTGGAGCTTGTGTTTGCTTGAAGAGCAGTCAGCCCATGATCTGACTGGGAAGTTTTGAAGCAGAAGGACCTTTCAAGAAGGCGTACCTGAGGGAAGGCTGCAACCTCTATGCAGTCCTATCAAAATAGTCTTCTATGTAGCCCCCCACTATTCAACCCAGACTCCCTGGCAGAAGCCTGAATCACTCTTGGACCTCTCCCTCAGGAGCCATCAGGACCCTGGTCCTGCAAAGGAAATGTGGCTCCATAAATACCAAAGGAAAGGATAGCCCAACACACACAAACACATTTCATTACTTGTAGGAGTATACTGTATACTTGGACGCTTTGGGGCCACTATTGGACACCCTGAGATACTTGTGATGGCTTTAAACATAAACTATGGGTAATATTGTAACACTTACTAGTATTAATTTTCTATAAGTATTTGTCATATGATCCAACATGGGCAATCCATTTGTGCATAACTTGATCCAAAATGAGATCCATGCACAGAGGGTTTCTTCCATGAATTAACTGGACTTCTTGAATCATGATCAATATTTCTAAAATATCAACATTGTAAATTAGCACTTGCTTGTCAAAGGAGGTGGTACAATGAATCACATCTGGGGTGGGGATCTGTCTATTTCAGTTTCTTGTTTTTCAAATGTTATATTAAATCATTCACATCAGTTCACAATTTTTTAAAAGTCCTTATAAAAATTCATTCTGCTATGAATTTGCTTAATATATACATTTTTGCCAAGGAAATTTTCCCTAACATGATGCATTTTTCATTGCCATTTTCATTAACATATGCATTTTTGCACACATTACTTGACTGGAGAACTGTGCTGCAAAATTTGGTGTCCTGCAAATTTCAAAGGATGGCTGTGTTTCTGTTTTGTTTCAGAAAGTATGAATTAGGTAGATTTGTGAACTGAATCAAATTTGCTCCCACATTCTGTGCCTACTTGAGGGCCTTGGTTTTGAAATGATTACAATGGAGGATGGTTAACAGGAAGGGGGAAATCATAGGTACTGGGTGTCCACAAACACCCTTAATGACCCTTTCTGAGCACCTTCTCTCTAGGATCCTGAATAAGTGAGGCTGATATAACCTCTACAGCTTACATATCTTACTTAAGGAGTGGCTAACCCTTTTTGGTCTGAGGGCCACATTCACCTTTCATCGGTTCTCCTGGTGTGTGTAGTCACCCAAACTCTCACATGCAAACACAGACACCACCACCACCACTACTACAACAACACACATGTAAATCTGCTGAAGAAGAGGCATGTAGCCTTTCTTTGCTTATTAAATAATCAATCTGATGACAAGGGAGGGGGTGATTTGCATCCCCATCAAAGTGCTGGGCATGGTGTCTAACTTAAAAAAAATATTTTTGCCACCACTAAAAGTCAGGTTTGGGAAGCCAGAAAAAAAATGCTTGGAGAGCCACATCAGGCTCCCCAAACAGGGTGGTTAGCACCCCCATCTTACACTTTATGACACAATTCATCCATGTGTTGTTTTTCAGAAATAGTAATCATGAGAATTCACACACAAAAGCACACGCCAATATCCCCTAGCACTAATAAGTCATTCAAAACATACTGCTTTCTAAAGAAATGCTGCTACATATACAAAAGCCATCATTTCTTAGACTCTCCAGGGCATAGGATAAATAGTCTAGGATTTATAATGACAGATTTAACATACACTACATTAAATGTCCCAGGCACTTTCATTTACCTCTTTATAATTAAATATTAATCAATTTCACAAATGTATACATTACGTTTAACCAAAGTGTATCGATCCTTTTCATGTTTGAAAAGCAGAACAACCACATTCTGCTTTAATACAGCATGTTTAGAATGCTGATTGATTAAATCCTCAGACGTTCTTGTGGTCCAATGTCATTGCAGAAGCAGACCCACTTGCAAGGTTTCAGTAGATCCTTCTGTGAATTTGATTTATTCTGGTGTGTCGGTAGAGGGGTTTTTATTTGTTTGTTTGTACAAGTGTACAAATAATATAGCACTTTCCTTTTCACCAGGAAGGGTCATGGCAGTGTGCAGCAATCAGAATAATTAGAAAGTCTTGACACATATTTCAGCAGCAGGAAGGTCCTCGAAACCAGGCCTGCTTAACTCATATCTCTTCAGCATTCCAGGAAAGATCTCCACCTGCACTCAGAAATGTTTGCCTTGTTATTCTTGAAGCCAAAATACAAGGAGGGACCACCTCACTCTCACCTTTCAGAGTCCTTTAGTTGACCTTACTTTCAACTTACCACAACTGGAGAAGCAAAAGACCACACCAGCACTTAAGCATGTCTGGCCTTCTGGCGAGAGATAAACCTGTCAAGGGTCCTCCAAACTGGTGTTTTCTGCAGGTATAATCTGCAACATGTCAATGACACAGTAATAGTGCATTAGTGCTGCATTTATATTGGACCATCCACACACAGAATCATAGGATTGTAGAGCTGGATTGTAGAGGCAGGAGTGCCTGGCGTGCTCTGGTCCATGGGATCACGAAGAGTTGGACACGACTAAACAACTAAACAACAAGAGCTGGAAGGAACCACAAGGCTAATCTCACCTAGCCCCCTGCAATGCCCAAACTGAGATTAAGAGTCTCATGCTCTACCAACTGAGTTATCCCAGAGGAAATCATTCTGCTTTATAAATTGCTCTGAGATGCTTAACCAGCCAATATTATTGCATTATTGCTGTCTGGAGGGGCATTTTTGCACTATGGCGCAATGAAAGTGGGACAAAAAAAACTTTTTGTATAAAAGGTTCAGGATTTCAAGAGAAGGTTTCTGGACGTGCACTGGTTTGAAGTACAGCTGAAATGGTACTTCATTCACACACTTTTCACCCAAAGAAAGCTGCTCTGGAATCTTTATTCATGCAAGTGGCCCCAGCGACTTCATATGAGTCAAGGTTTCAGGAAGAAGCTCTATTAAAAGCAGAGCCACCCAGATTTCACACTGCAAGAGATAGGCACAATAGATTGGCTTTTTATTGCAGTTTACCAGACAATGATCCACCAAGGCTGGGGGCAAGTAAATAGTTCTGTTCCCTTCCAGGGGTGAGGGCTGGGATCTTGTAAATCCCCCAAAGGCTAAATTAGATTTGACAAACTTAACCTACCTCAAAGCCCAATCAAGCATACCCAAATAAATTAGTAGAATACCGTTGCAGCAACAGTTGACCTTTAATTCAAAAATTAGCAATGGCATTTATTGTCAGGTACCGGTATTTTAGGTAGCTTAAGCTAAGGAAGTTTGGGGTCTAAGGTTGCCAGGTTACAATGCAGAGACTGCCCCATTGCCTTTACATCTGCTGCTGAAATGTGAGTTGGAACAGCCAAAGACTCTCTTATCATTTCTCTCTAATCCTTTGGTTCGACCTCTTCCCTCATTTACTAAGAACATAAAAACATAAAAAGGGCGAATCCAATGGTCCATCGAGTCCAGCATTCTGTACTCACAGTGGCTAACCAGATGCCTATTGGAAGAATACAAGCAGGACTGATGAGCACAGCAACACTCTGCCCTCCTGAGGTTTTCAGCAACTGGTATTCAGAAGCAGATCACACCCATTCAGAACATCCAGAGTTTGGAGGACCCTATAGCAGGCTGCAGGCAAGAGACTGAGGCTGTGTACACATTGCCACTTTAAAGCACACAGAAGGGTTTTTGAATTGAGTTTTCTGCATGTGCTTTTATGCACAATTGTCCACGTCTGTGATTTCTGGCAGGACTTCAAGGAGGATAGACAAAAGGGCTGGAGTAAACACCTGAAGGAGGCCCACATATCTGAAAGAGGCCCACCTCCCAAGCAAAGGCAGATTCTCTAGGTTGCAAAATGGCAACAATGCTACCTCCGCAGTTTTGTTTCCACATTGGGCTGTTTTGCTTCCCCTCCTCCAATTATTTTCTTTTCCTCCATTTTGGGTGGGTGGGTGGATGGGACTCCCCAATCCTCGCTATGTTGAATTGTTGTATTTCTCCACTGATGTCTAGGCCTATGGGCAGTTCTCATTTATTCTCCTGAGGAAATTTTTTTAAGCTTCTCAGTATGAACTGAGAAATTACCTGTCCGGAACACATTATGGTTCTCTCTGTCCTTTTAATATCTATGTGTCTTTTCCTATGCCCGCTTTTCCCAGCTACTCTATTTTATTCCCCTCCCATCCAGTTGTCATTTTTCACCCTCACTGGGCTACTGCTGGAGTGAGGGAGTACCCTCAGAGGAGTTTTGTCTACATTTTGTTTGTACCTGGGCAAACCTCAAAATTACCCTTCCCCTGCTGCTACTGCGCTCATATATGTGGTGCAGTTTTGGCTACATTTTGTGAGCATGTGAAGATTTGAATTAAAAAAAGAGGGAATGATAGCAAATGGAACCTCCATATTCAGAACCAGCCAATCTCAAAATACTAGCTGCTAGAGACAAACAAGTGAGGGCTGTTGTCTAAATATTCTTGGGTGTTTCCTAGAGATATCTTTTTGATCACTCTTGGAAATGGTATTCTAGACTAGATGGGTCCTTGGTATTCTGAAGCAAGACTCTTCTGATGTTCTGAGTACCAACTTAAAATTCATTTCACATGCAGCCCCTTGAAAAAAAAATCTATTTTTGGCTCATTCTTATTGCAATTAAAAAGCAATGTTAAAAATGTACTTGATATGCCAATCCCAAAAGCATATAATAGGCACTAAATATCTGCAGCTTCCACCCACCCCATACAATATAATATGTGACAACAAAAGTATTATCCTAAGGGTTTGATAGAGACATCCATGTTAGCTGAAATCACTGGGCTTTGATTGCAATCCAGACATGAACTACTTAAAGCATGCCAATTTAAGAACAGTGCCTCTTTGATCCAATTTTGCCCAGCCTTACATCATTTACCTGTCTCTGTATAGTCTCACCAAACGATTGGCCTACAGAAAGAAATCTTTTGAGGGCAGGGAGGAACAAATTTTAATCAGCATACGTACATTCACTAATCTCTGTAACATTAAATTGCAAGGGGAGCCATTTCTTCACTGTCAAGATTAAGTTTATCTGAACTGCAACATCTCACTTTCCAACCATTCAAGCAATATATATTCATTCATTCATTTCTATCCCATCCATTCTCACCCCAAAACCAGTTAAAGTAAAACAAAATACATAGAATAAAAACAAAGAAGTCAATTAAAAACCACTGAATACCTGCAAAGGTATTCCCAATGAGACCTCCCATTGGGGCAGCCATCAATAAAATCTCAATTTCTCTCCCGCCTCCCCACCCCTGTGCCCTTACTGATCAAACACAGAGCACAGATGGAACACACACACACACACACACACACACACACACACACACACAGAGAGAGAGAGAGAGAGAAAGAGAGAGAGAGAGAGAGAGAGAGAGAGAGAGTGATGCTCTCAGATTATCTTCAAAAGGCATGAGCAGGGACCCACCCACCCCCCATTGGGGTCCTTGAACTAAAACCATTACTTTCCCTGTGGTCTGCCACCAGAAAGAGCATGTCCATACCATTTTGCCCACCCTGATAAAAAAACCCAATGTTGTGCTGTCATGAAACCATGCATTTTCTCATCCTTGCTACACATCACAGACTGCTGCCAATGGGGAAGGGATTCATAATGATGTAATGTCACATAGATGAGGAGTATGCTTTACTATACAACAGGGGAGGGAAAACTTTTTACAGGCCAAGGACCACATTCTCTTCCAAGATCACGTGCCAGTGGTGAGTGGAGGGAGAAACAAAAGTTGGCAAGGAAACATTGTACAGTGGGCTGGTGTATTCACACACACCCCTCTCAATTCTCCATCTAGGCAAGACAGAGGCATTATCAGAGTTCAAGAGAACAATCCAACCAGGCAAAAATTCCCAAGAAGGGTGTAAAGGAGGGCTGGTGAGGGGTGTGACCTGCAGAGCATCCTGGGGGCCAGATAGAAAGGCGTTTGGATCCCAGATCAGAGGTTCCCGCCTCTGCTATAAAAAATAAAGTGGAGGGTTGTCATTTTCAATAGCAACCCCATATCTATTTTAATATGCAGTTATTTCAAATATAAATCAAGGTGGGAAATGGCACAGATCATAACTAGGTTCAGAAATAAAAGAAAATTGAGGTTTCCTGCTATTGTTGCACACTCTGGTGCTATTGTGCACTAGAGAAAGACATGGTGTGTTGCCAAATGGTTCTTTTGGATTCAGGTAGGCAACAAAGAACACCAAATTTGCTCTTTAACAGATTTTATTCATAGGATGAAGATATAAAGAACAAAAGCAAAGGCAAATAATCTTACACCCCTTTGTGTTGCTTTTGTAGGAAAATGTTGCGTTCTGAAATTTCCATTTTCCATCTGTGTGGGAATAGGTACAGAATCTTAAGAGCCAAGTTGCAGCCCTTGTGCCAGCCTAACATCTGTGTCGGATTCTCTCTAAGCAGGGGTGCCATTGGGACTTATATACCGGTACCTTTTCCCTGCTGGTCTGCTCCCACCAAAGCAAAAGACTGACTAATATTTGGCAGAAAGTCATCACAAATAACTCCTAAAGCTAGCTGATACTCCCTATAGCAGGTGTCAGTGTGAGATCCCTGTGGAAGTCAATCTAGGTCATCACAATTCCTATACAGAGTTGCTTCAGTAACTATTTTATAGAATAAAAAGAATTAACAACTTAAAAGCCCAGGTTCACAGGATTTCTAGGCATTACCTGGGCATGAGAGGGAGAATTGCTTGGCACCGCCCTAATCTCCTCAAAATAACGATTGTCTTCTGTGGTGTAGCAATATAGATGGAAAACTTCCACTTCTGATTTTAAACTAATCACAGTCCCATCTGACATCTGAGTTGGGGGGTGTCTATAGTTTGATTAAATACTAATTAATGAGAACAATACAAGATCAAATAGAGCCTGGCTCATCCTAACAAACCAGTTTAAAGAAACCACAGTTCTCCAAGTTTGGACATCATGGGAAACTGTGGTTTGTTTAAAATCAGAAGTTTATGATCTCCTACTCTAGCATGCAAAGAGCAGGAAAGGGAGAGGTGCAAACTTGAAGTTCATGCAAGCTCATTGACATAGCAGGCAATAATAGTTTTCCATTGCATCTGAATGTGGCCACTATGGCTCGGGTTTTCTGCAAATTGCCCTTTATTCAGATTCAGTGGTAAAGAGTGTTTTTTTCCAGGGAAAGTCATGGGGCAAACAATAAATTGCACAGACCCATGCTTTCTAGGCACAGTACTGTACAAACAGAAGTGTGGAACAGCACTATGTTAGCAAACTATTATTTATTTAATTGCACAGACACATCTGTATGGGGCTTACAGTATACAGGATGTAATTACTTAAAATATATTTTGTTAATTTTAGATACCTATGGCAGTGCAGTATATTTTGGGACATTCTCCTGCCCCTTAAAAGGAGGATAGAAAGCAGGTAGCCACATACTCCAAATCTTGGGACATGTTTCATTGCAATGCACAGTGAAGCCAAGGTTACAAAAAGGACATCAAAATAAATGGGAAGGAAGCAAATTAGAAAATGGAATGAAAGAGCCTGCCACTTAATAAATATTAGACTAGCATTTGCCTTCAGCAAAGAGTTATTCATTTATTAAATTATTTCAATTTATATTCTCCAGTGTTACAAAGACTCTTGTCAACATGTTTTTAAAAATATTAGATAAATAAAAAATGAGGTGCTGAGACATAAAATAAAAACAAACTCAGATTGGCCTTCTGCTAGCTAAGCTCTGCAACTAAGTGCCAGCCTATGCAAAGCAGTCTTATGAAGAAAATTCTTAAATAAGGCTGTTGATTTACAAAGCATAAGCAAGTTGAAAAGCTATTCCTCGATGGCACCACGTCACTGAAGAAAAAGGAATCTGTGAGCATTCCAGGAGCAACTGAGTCGTCCTCTGTGGAAATGGAACATGGTGGGCTGATTATCCTTTTGCTACTGTGGGGTTGAAGACATTCTGGGGCACCATGCAGAGACTCAGGCCCAGGTGATGCTAGCCCCTGACCTCCCCCACAAAGGGACTCAATCTCAATGACTCAAAACGAAATTAAGAGATGGAACAGGTCATGCCATAAAATACGTCTTTCTGTTTTGCATTGTTGCCATGCATATATATTTTTGCCATATTTATTTATGGGACAATCTACCATACTCTCCTCTCCTCTGCCCATGTGCACAGTTCTAAACAATGTAATCCCCTACCACCAATTTGTCATACTTGTGGAAAGCTATGCTCACAAATAGGCTGTACATGCTTAGTGTAGGGACTGGGTTGGCACCTTGTTTTAGCAATATTGATTAAACATTAGGAAGAACTTTCTGACAGAGCTGTTTGACAATGGAACGTACTAGCTCAGAAGGTGGTGGATGACTCTCCTTCATTGGATGTTTTTAAAAAGAGGTTGGATGGCCATCAGTCAGGGATTCTTTAGCTGTGATGGTTGAACTAGATAGCCATTAGAGTTCCTTCCAACTCCACAACTGTATGATTCTGTGATTCATTCATTCATTCATTCATTCATTCTCTAGAAAACATATACAGGCTCAAACTCAGAGACTATTTGTAAGCATTGGGGAAGGGGTCATGCTAAATGCTATTGCTCCTTAATAATGCCCTCTACGTTAAAAGTGAGCATGCCATAAATAAGTCTTATAGCCTGCTTTTCTCTTCAGCAGCCCTGTTAAAGGATCTCCACTGTCTGCCAATTTGCTACTGGGCCAAGTCTGAGGTGCTTTTTTTAGTTTACAAAGCATTCAACAGCTTGAGGACCTGGCTCTTTGAAAGACTGTCTCTTCCTTTACAGACCTTCCTGGGCAGCTAAAGAGGCCCTCATGGTGAGGCCACCCTTTACGTCAACTCAGGGGTTACTCAGACCTGGGCATATAGTATGGTGATGCCCATTATGTGACTAGGGCTCCTACATGATAGTAAACAAGCATTGACTGTTGTTTGCTTTTGACTCATGCTGAAGTCATTTTATTATTTTATTAATAGTCCTCAGAATAGCAATGCCAGCCTTTCATTTTGATTTTATTGGTCACTGATTACTTGTATTTCTGTGCTTTTTTATTGGATACATTTTGAATCTGCCTTCTGAAAGTGGTTCTGGCTACAAAGGCTATACCACATATTTTGCCCCCTTGCCTCAAATGTCTGAATCAGCTCTAAGGCATTTAGAAACAAGTCAAAAGCAGGTGTCAGAGACATATCTAAGGTAATAAAAGGTTTCCGACAGGAAGCCCATTCTCATCATTTGGGACAAAACGTGAAGAACAATTCATCTAAATAATGAAAACTACAGTGCGATGGAGAGTGGCAGAGTGTAATTATCCAGCTGGCACAGAGCCAGGTCACCAAGTGTTAACACCTTTAATCTTCAATCAGCAAGCCTTTCATATAAGGACAGGATTCTTTTTCTAAAAAAAAAAATCTATCTGTGGAATGAATGAAAAGACAGCTGAGGAGGAGTGGTGGTGGTAAGATCCTATCTTCTTTCTTCATTGCTTTATCACTATATATGGATGTAGAAATTCTGAAATTTTGATTAACTTGCAATCTTTGAAGTTAAAAAATGTAATAAATTGTAACACCATAGCCTGGCAAACACAATATTCCTTTATGCCAGCTACTGATAATTGTGAGGAGCTAAAATAAGCTCAAATGCTAACAAATGGATCTCCTCAGCACACAGTGAACTAAAATGGTTGTAAAGTTTCCAAGTATTGGATAAAAAAAAAAATTTATTTAGATTTTTTTATTTAAAAAATCTGTCCCTCTGCCAAAGTTTCGTGGTGGCTCACAGTCTTTATATATATATATATATATATATATATATATATATATACAATGACCAAATAAATGTGCACCTTGCTCAGCAGGCCTAGAGGACGTATGTGTCTTACACAGCAATCATCTACAAGTTTACTCAGAAGTAAGCTCCACTAAATTCAATGGGACTTGCTTCCAGGCAGGGATGGGCAAGTAAATACATGGCCCTCAGGACTCTCCCCGGGCCCCATCCCTCACCAGCCTCACTTTACCCTCTCCTTGAGTATTTTTGTTTGGCTGAAATGTGTCTTTCAACTCCTATAACATTTCTTGCTTGCCTGGATTGAGGACAGAAACTAACTTACAGTGCAAAGAAAAAAATACAGTTCCTGCTGTATGAGATTATGCATGATGTGGATGAAGAGAGGTTTTTCTGCCTCACAAAATACTAGAACCCAGAGCCATCCAATGAATCGCAATGTTAGAATATTCAAGGCAAAATAAAGTACTTCTTCACGTACCAAATAGTTAAAAATAAGGTATTAGCTGCCACAAGATGCAGTGATGGCTGTCCACTTGGACAGCTTAAAAAAAGATTAGACAAATTCATGGAGGCTATGGCTATCAATTGCTACAAATCATCATAGTTATATTTGCCTTCCTCTGTCAGAGAAAGCATGCCTCTTTATGCCAGTTGCCGGAAATCACAAGGGGGAAAGAAGTTGCATGCAAGCTTCCCAAAGGCATCTGAGAACAGTATGCTGGACGCCATGGGCCTTTGGCCTGATCTAGCAGGGCTCTTTGTCAGGATCCTAGGTTATGTATTTCCCTACCTACGCTGATTTACAAAGCAAGTTGTTCTATTTTAAAGTCACGGGAAGTAGATGCCTCACACATTTTAAATAAGAGATATCCCACCTTACACAAAGCCACTTTACAGAATCAAGTAATGAGTGAGCTTTCCTCAGTTTAGCAATGTTGATAGCAAGATTAATTATCTTTCTGTTGCGATGCAAAAGCTGCCACAGTGATGTGTCACTGCCACTTAACCAGCAAAGGCTTATTCATCACAAGTGACAAGCCGGCAGCAAAGTGAAATTCTTGTTCCAAGAGTTGTCTCTATGGCTAAAGGTGCTTTGAACACAATAGTTCCCTCAAAGCCGGATGAGGACGTGAAGAAGAAGGAGGGGGGAAAGAAAGAGAGAGGAGAAAGACGGAGAAGTACTTGAGCCAAAGAAAATGAGTGGAAGAATTTAAGCAATTTGATTTAAAACAACAACAAAAAACCCTGACCTTTTCAGATTTAATCTGAACACCCATTAGGTAAAGAGGAAACACTGTTTTGCTTGTTTGTCTCATTTGAATTAACTCAAATTCCTGCTAAGAACAACAAAGCACTTTCTTTGTCCTCCTTAAATTAAAAGCTGGGGAAGGCATGTTTACAAACAGCTTAATTGCTTTCGTGCAAATACTGTGTTACATTCCAACATCCTGTTAAAAAACCCTCTGGATTTTCACATGTTCCTCTTCAAGGTGCAAAGTTGGAGTTGGTGGGTAACTTGATATTAGTGCCACTGTGCTGTGCTTTACAAGCAAATTGTAGCAAGGGAAGCTTTCGCTTACCCATTGATCTGTCTAAAAACATAATGGATTTTCTGGCATGCTGTGGCCTTTCAGACAGAAAACTAGCACCTCAGGGAGAAAGGTTCTAGCCCTGAAAAATGAGATTACCCACTTGCAGTCTGAAATGGAACAGTTCATTATACCACCCCAGGATTCTTCTGATATTGGCCTACACTTGTTGACAGGGGCTAAGAGATAACGATGTTGGGGCCTACGGGCTCCTCCGAACAACCTGTTTATTGAGCATTCATCCTGATTTGCTTGCACAAAGCTTATGCAAAGATCTGGTCATTATTGAACATTTATTCCAATTTGTTTGCAAGCAATGAGCATTCATCCTGATTAGCTTGTGGGATATTTATACATCTTCCCATCAATCATTTGTTCATTCCACCCTTCTCAATGAATTTTCCCATCACTTTCCTAACTGCAAACAGTCTAATTCTTTTTTAAAGTGGATTTGTTGTGCTAGGGTGACAGATCATTTAAAACTAATTTCATTGCACAAATGTGCATTTCCAGTAGGCACTTAAATTACTCTCACAAAACATTGGCAGCACCTTAAATGAAGTTAACTTGTGCTGGAATTCTAGTTAAGGATAGCCCAGCAGGAAGAAACACACTAAAATACAAAGTATCTAAAAATAGCTAAAGTCAACTTGTTGAGAGTGGAAACAACACAGTTTATCAGTTATTAACATGTTGGGAGGTAGGAGAGGTGCAGGTGAAAGAACACATCTCAAAGCTCAAAAAGCATTGAGCAAAGTACCTACAGAAGTGCTATTTAGCACAGGAGACACCTAATAGCTTCTTTCAATAAAACACCTCTCACCGCTGAAATTAGCTCCATGGCTTAATGAAACCAGCTGGCTGAAAGAATTTGAATGAACACAACATGCTCACAAGGATAAGTGTGACAACAAATAGTTAATTGATTTATCCGTCATCTAAAACAGTTTCTGGGGCTGAACTGACTTGTAGTCCAAAACATCTGGAGGGTACTATGTTGGCCAAGGCTCATCTAAAAGCACTGCTCACTCATACAGCTGTAGTGATACAATGAAAAATTTGCCACTACATTTCTGTGGGTCTTGCATCCATCAGTATGTGGTTCTAGGTGTCCACTTCCCAGTAAAGGTTTGTTCTGTTGTTGGTAAGATCCAAGGACAGTTCCACGAATGAAGAAACTTAGCACTTAATCTCATGCGAGCATAAATACACCCTTTAAAACACAAGAGAAATGGCTGAACTTTACCATTAGGCTTCCATAAAACCACATTGCGTACAATCCCATAAAATGAAGTTAATATGTAATTGTAATCATAAAAATTACATTAAAATACTGGTATTGTCAACTTAATGGCACCATAAAAGAAACTGCTATAATGGCAGTCTTTGTTAGCCCACTTGTATCACTATTAATTAAAACCTAGCCTTTAAATTTGGACCTTTTGGTAGCTAGAAACATTGTCAATGTTCACAGGAGATTTCATGCATATAGCAAAGTATAATGGGAAAACCTTTCTTTCAAAGCTGTGAGCATAACTGTGGGCTGATCTACACGTAGACAAAAACTGCATGCTCTGATATGCCATGCCACTTCAGATTAGAGGTGGGGAACATGCATAGGCTGTGCACCAGATCTGGATTTAAGATCTAGATTTGGGATTTGGTCAGATCTAGGAAAGCAGAAGTTCCAACTAGACAAGGATAATGAGGTTCTGCTCACTTAGTTTCCTTTCAAGAGTCCCCATTTTGGTAGTTCAATCATCTCCCCATTAGTAGTTATTTTATACTACAAATGTTCAAGGAGGGGTGTCCTGCTTTCGTTACACTATAGTGCAAGAGTGCCCCTCCAAAAGACATTGGCAATAATGCTGGGGAACCATCACAGAAGAAGGAGAAGGTGAAGGAGGAGAATAAGAAGAGTTTGGATTTGATATCCCGCTTTATCACTACCCTAAGGAGTCTCAAAGCGGCTAACAATCTCCTTTCCCTTTCTCCCCCCCAACAAAAACTCTGTGAGGTGAGTGGGGCTGAGAGACTTCAGAGAAGTGTGACTAGCCCAAGGTCACCCAGCAGCTGCATGTGGAGGAGCGGGGAATCAAACCCGGTTCACCAGATTACAAGTCCACCGTTCTTAACCACTACACCACACTGGCTCCTAATAAACTAATAAAACTGAATGGTGTGTGGACAGTCCAGTATAAATCCAGGAAATCCAGCCCTTCAAAGATAAAGGTTCCCCATCCCTGCAAGAACAACAGCATATTTGTCACATTAGGCAGGGATTCACCCTTTGCACTGCTCCATCCCCAGTAATGGCCAATGGGAGACCAGCCACATTCAGCAAGGAAATCTATTTCCCCAATAGACCAGAGAAGATCAGGAGACATGTCACAGGCCCAATAAAAGCTTCTAGGTGAGGCTTGCTCACTGGCCTGACTCTGAGCAAACAGGTGTCTGCTCTTGCTGGCTATGAATCTCCATAAACTTGCTCATCCTCTGACCTTGTCTTGCCCTGTCCTGTCCCATTGCATCCTCAGCATAACAAGAACTGCAATGGGCAGTAACAAGGTTGACTTGTGCTATTTGAGCTAGTGGAGCAACATGCAACGTGGGGAAGGACCATAGCTCAGTGACTAAGCACATAAGTTTTGAATGAACAAGCTCAGTCCTGAGCATCTCCAGGCAGCTGGCAATGGGAGACACCTCCCTGCCCAAGTTGCTGGAGAGCTGCTGCTAGTCAGAGGAGACAGTATTGGGCTAGGTGAACCAATGGTCTGATTCAGTATAAGGCAGCTTCGGGGATAAATATGCATAAGATAGCAGACTGGTGAGCCCAACCCTAAGTATGCTAAAGACAGATCGCTTTATTAAAATTTCACAGCACATTCTCTGTTGCTTACATCAATTGTCATTTTGATGCGCACTTCACTATAGATACAATAAAGTAGTGCCAGAGGTGCTGCTGCTTTCATCATCCCCTAAAATGAGCCTGGGCTTGGGGGGGGGGGCTTACTCCAGCTAAAGAAATATGAACGGCAATGAGTAACAAATGCCAGGGGAACTCCTTCGTCAGTTGGTTGATGCCAGATTCCTGGTTCTTTTTTTTCCCAAGCCAGCTGCCAGTTTCCTTTGGAACATGATGCTGGGAAGTGGCCAACTGCTTAACAAAAACTCATTTAATTTAGAGAGACTTTCAGTTTTATACTCAATAAACTGAGACAGCAGTTCGCTTAAAAAAAAAAAAAAATCTGCCCGCATGCAACACTTGCAAAACACACACACAGTCCTAAAAAAAATAAATCCTTAGGTATGTTCTCTTTTCAGAAAGGAAGAAAGAAAAAAGAAAGAGAGGGGGAGAGAGAATCTCAGTGAACCACTGAAAGACAAAGTGGGTACAGTGTGTAGATGGGGAATGTAAAGGAAGATGACCGCCTAAATGTGGCTGCTTTAGCAATGGGTGACATTTCCAGTGGGCACCGGAACAACTAGATATTTTACGAATGTCAACTTGTCCCTGCTGCACTGGAGTGCTGTATGTCACGTAAATGAAACAGAGCCTCCTGAGTCAAAATCCTTTTTCAACTGGAAAAGGTCATACCAGCAAAGAGAGAAAAGGCAAGTGGACAAATGCACGTTATGCACACAGAGACCCAAGAATGAACTGACAGGAAAGTTAAAGCCAAAGAAGAAGGCAATCCAGTTTTTTTCATGGGCAAGCAATACAAGACAAAGTGTTAGATTATATGAAGCAAAACCATACCTTTATTCTGTTATGCACCTGTGGGAGATACTACACACTTTCCTTACTTTCCATTGCTGGGCAGGATATAATAATGTTGGGTTGCTAAGGTCTGGAAACTTTATGTCCTATTCATGGGCCAAGGGGGGCAGGGAGGGGCAGCTGCCCCCGTAAATCAATAAAAAACAATAAAAATACATAACTAACTGAGGTTCTGCACCCCCAACAAAGGCCTGCCCCCCCCAACATAAATCCTGGCTATGCCTATGGTCCTATTTCAGTTAGCCTGAGAGCCCACTGAGCAAGACTTGAATGAACCTGATTTGGAGGGGAAGATGCCCAGCAATGTGAAAAAGGCATCAGAGTTTTTACATGTGTCTGGCTTGCCTTTCCATAATAATTGCTAAGGCAGGTAACCTTATATGAAATTTACAATACCAATACAAACCAAATGTCATGAAAATTAAACAAGAGAAACAGTTCTAAAGGGTGGGTTTTCATGGGGGAAGCCTGAGGCAAAACAGTTAAGACACGGAGGATTATAGTGCAGGCCTCTGCCTGGAAAGAGAAGGGCAAAAGGTAAGTGTGGATAAGCCCAAAATACAACAAGATCTGGATCAGGCCAGTGGCCCATCTAGTCGAGCATCCCGTTCTCACAGTGGCCAACCAGATGCCCATTGGAAGCCCACAAGCACAGCAGCACAACATTAAAACAATGTTAAATGATGTACATTTAAACAGCAGCAGTGACAAATTCATAAACAGTATCCATGTTGTTGTTGTTCAGTCGTTCAGTCGTGTCCGACTCTTCGTGACCCCATGGACCAGAGCACGCCAGGCACGCCTATCCTTCACTGCCTCTCGCAGTTTGGCCAAACTCATGTTAGTAGCTTCGAGAACACTGTCCAACCATCTCATCCTCTGCCGTCCCCTTCTCCTTGTGCCCTCAATCTTTCCCAACATCAGGGTCTTTTCTAGGGAGTCTTCTCTTCTCATGAGGTGGCCAAAGTACTGGAGCCTTAACCTCAGGATCTGTCCTTCTAGTGAGCACTCAGGGCTGATTTCTTTAAGAATGGATAGGTTTGATCTTCTTGCAATCCATGGGACTCTCAAGAGTCTCCTCCAGCACCATAATTCAAAAGCATCAATTCTTCGGCGATCAGCCTTCTTTATGGTCCAGCTCTCACTTCCGTACATTACTACTGGGAAAACCATAGCTTTAACTATACGGACCTTTGTTGGCAAGGTGATGTCTTTGCTTTTTAAGATGCTGTCTAGGTTTGTCATTGCTTTTCTCCCAAGAAGCAGGCGTCTTCTAATTTCGTGAGTGCTGTCACCATCTGCAGTGATCAAGGAACCCAAGAAAGTGAAATCTCTCACTGCCTCCATTTCTTCCCCTTCTATTTGCCAGGAGGTGATGGGACCAGTGGCCATGATCTTAGTTTTTTTGATGTTGAGCTTCAGACCATATTTTGCGCTCTCCTCTTTCACCCTCATTAAAAGGTTCTTTAATTCCTCCTCACTTTCTGCCATCAAGGTTGTATCATCAGCATATCTGAGGTTGTTGATATTTCTTCCGGCAATCTTAATTCCGGTTTGGGATTCATCCAGTCCAGCCTTTCGCATGATGAATTCTGCATATAAGTTAAATAAGCAGGGAGACAATATACAGCCTTGTCGTACTCCTTTCCCAATTTTGAACCAATCAGTTATTCCATATCCAGTTCTAACTGTAGCTTCTTGTCCCACATAGAGATTTCTCAGGAGACGGATGAGGTGATCAGGCACTCCCATTTCTTTAAGAACTTGCCATAGTTTGCTGTGGTCGACACAGTCAAAAGCTTTTGCGTAGTCAATGAAGCAGAAGTAAATGTTTTTCTGGAACTCTCTAGCTTTCTCCATAATCCAGCGCATGTTTGCAATTTGGTCTCTGGTCCCTCTGCCCCTTCGAAATCCAGCTTGCACTTCTGGGAGTTCTCGGTCCACATACTGCTTAAGCCTGCCTTGTAGAATTTTTAGCAAAACCTTGCTAGCGTGTGAAATGAGCGCAATTGTGCGGTAGTTGGAGCATTCTTTGGCACTGCCCTTCTTTGGGATTGGGATGTAGACTGATCTTCTCCAATCCTCTGGCCACTGCTGAGTTTTCCAAACTTGCTGGCATATTGAGTGTAGCACCTTAACAGCATCATCTTTTAGAATTTTGAATAGTTCAGCTGGAATATCATCACTTCCACTGGCCTTGTTGTTAGCAAGGCTTTCTAGGGCCCATTTGACTTCACTCTCCAGGATGTCTGGCTCCAGGTCAGCAACCACACTACCTGAGATGTACGAGACCTCCATATCTTTCTGGTATAATTCCTCTGTGTATTCTTGCCACCTCTTCTTGATGTCTTCTGCTTCTGTTAGGTCCTTTCCACTTTTGTCCTTAATTGTGGTAATCTTTGTACGAAATGTTCCTTTCATATCTCCAATTTTCTTGAACAGATCTCTGGTTTTTCCCATTCTGTTGTTTTCCTCTATTTCTTTGCATTGCTCGTTTAAAAAGGCCCTCTTGTCTCTCCTTGCTATTTTTTGGAAATCTGCATTTAATTTCCTGTATCTTTCACTATTTCCCTCACATTTTGCTTGCCTTCTCTCCCCCGCTATTTGTAAGGCCTCATTTGACAGCCACTTTGCTTTCTTGCACTTCTTTTTCATTGGGATGGTTTTCGTTGCTGCCTCCTGTATAATGTTACGAGCCTCCATCCACAGTTCTTCAGGCACTCTATCCACCAAATCTAAAACCTTAAACCTGTTCTTCACTTCAACTGTGTATTCATAAGGAATTTGTATTCATAAGGAAACAGTATCCATATCCATGAAAATATTTATATAAAGTCAAAGCATTACAAGGCAGCGTAACGTAGAGCCACCTATTCATAGAACCGCTCACCCAACCTCACTTTCACCATCCATTCCATGGCCGGCATTTGGTACCTCACACAATATCCTCATCAACTAGCAGCTCACATGCCACAATATTAAAGGTTTTCCCCATCTCACTAATGGGCCCCTGCCCCACATGCACTGGACCATCATAACCTGGGCCCAGACCTTTAAACAGTAACGCCATAAACGCAACATAAAAACAAAGACAACACGCGGACTCCATATTTTATTGGGCGGTCCATTACAAAAAGTAATCTGACTCCTTCTCAAAGAAAGCTCCACGCAGAAAGCGTTGCACACAGATATGGTGTCAAGGCATGAACACAAATGTATAGCATGTATAACCCCATTTACTTGGTAGTATTGTTATTTTGTATTGTTCTTAATGTTCCTTTGTTTATCAACGTTCTTCATTAAGGATCCCTGCAAAGACCAACAACAAAGGACTTCTATGGGGTGAAGAACATAAAATTCTCTCAAAAAACAACAACAACATAACCACCACACAGCAGCACATGAATAAGGAGCTTATTCCTTTTTTTATTCCTAGCAAGGAACTTAACAGCACTGAGGAAATTCGTATTTCTTTTTAACACTTCAGGGGAACTTTACTACTAACCTGTTCTTGAGGGTTTGGGGCCTTACAGAAAGGCGGCAACAGGCATCATCTGTTCTGAGGTAAAATAAGCCAGCTGCCCATAATGGTGGCTCCTCCCTGCCTCAGTTCTACCACTGAGCATGTGCAGCCTTGTTAGCATGATATACAGCAAGCAGGCTACACTTGCTCACCAGTGACTGTCTATTTTAAAGGTGAGTGAATGAATGAAAGGGGAAGCGACTACAGAATTATTATTTTTTGTAGTTCCACTACTCTACAAATGCGCTAACAAATGCCAACGATTACCAAGTGCCTGTTTGTTTACTTCCACCAGGCCTTTGCCCATGGGTAATATTTAGAGCTTGGAAACACTCCTATGTTTGAAATGTGCTTAATGTTTACAAATCTGAGGATCTGCGTGAGAATTCCCCCTCACACAGGCTGTTTGAAGCACACAGGCTTACTTCCAAGAAATGTTTCAGAGCGGATCATCTCAGGAGACCATATTATGCATGTTGATCTCTTGGCTTAGTGAAGAAATTCCTATGCCAAATGGATATTCTCAGATTCTTAAGCAGCAGTTAGGCCTCCTCTAGGAACGATTTGTTTCAAGTACGCATATGAGCACTCATCCAGGCCCAGAGGTAGCAGTGAAGGGGAGCGATCTGTAGTGGTAGCACCCACTGTAATAGCAGCAGCAATTGGGGGGGGGGGTGGCAATAGGGGCAGTGGCAGCAATGCCCAACTTGAGCTTTAGTTGGAGCTAGCCAGGCTATCAGCTGCACCATGCCAAGAGCCTACTGAAATCTGACACTGGCCTTGTTGTCAGCCTCTTTCAACATCTGCTACTTGATGCTTTCAAAACTGGAAATGCTGCAGATTGAATCTGGGGGTTGGAGCAAACAAAGCACCTGCTCTGCCACCAACTTGTGGTCCACACCTGATGTCTGCTCTCAGTTTGACAGTCAAACCCACCTTCCACAGCTTGTGACACAATCAAGTGAAAAGGCAAGCTTCATGCGAGTCAGCTGAAGACAAACCAAAATAATATGGTTGATGTGTGAGAGAAGCAAGAGATGATGCTCACTGTCATGAGCAAGAGGTGATGCTCACTGTCATGCGCCCTCAGTGCGGGGTTTGCCTGCTTCTGGCTCAGCCTTGCATTTTTATTATGACAACAGTGACATCCGGTAGCTTTCAATCCTAAACACTTGATGAAAATATGTGATGGAAACTTTTCTCTCTCTCTTTTTTCTTTCTGGAAACATGAGAAGAAGCTGCTTATCTTTGGGAAGACGCTACCTTTGATGCTGATGTAAAAATGTACAGAATGTGTCTAAACTCAATTAAGAAGTGTCTGAAGGGGGAAAAGAAATCACTTAACCTCTTCAAAACACTTCCTTTCCCCATTCTAGAGACGGCTGATGTGGTCTTTGAACAAGAGTAGGAGGGCAACCAAGAATTGTGCTGAAAATTTGCTTCTTTGAAGTAAATTGCCTACTTCAAACTACTGTCTCTAAGTAGTTTCATAAAGGGGGGGGGAGGATCAAAACTAACATGAATTACAGTTTAGAGTAAAATAATGTTGCCAATCTGCTCAAGGTAGCACTGCCCACCTTACCTTACCTTCACCTCCGCTTGGCACTGCTCTTGCACAACTGCCTGTCATGAGCTGTTGGAGTTGTGCTCAGCTTTCCCCATGTGGTAAACCAGAGAATGGCACATAGCCTTTTCAGTGACGTGCCTTTCACAGACCCTGGACTGTTTCTGCCCATTGGGATCTTCCCAGGACAGGCAGGAGCATAAAGAGCTTCCTGTTTCAGTTGAACCTTGACTGAGCAACAAGGTCTTCCTGAGCTCTGACATAGATGGTCCTGTATCCTTTGGTACTGATTCGCACCTCAGCCCTGACTACTATTGACTATGGTCCAGCCCTGACATCACTGAACCAAAGACTGCTATGGTCGACACTCTCCACATGTGGAGGCACTGTGGAAACTTTAAATGTGTTATCTGTCCAGTCCCATAATGCTAGCAGTTACCCTTACAGAACACTTAAGAAGAGCCCCCCTTTCACACACACACACACACACACACACACACACACACACACACCAGCAGAGAACATGGGGGAGAGGACTGAATTCTTAAATGAGATATTGGTGCCAAGACCTAAGACAGGTTTGCCATACATCAGGAAAATGTCTGCCATGTCCTGGTTTTTGGGTGTAAAAATGGCGTCGGAGGGAATTTTGCCGAATTGGCAAAATGTCCGGTAAAACCCAGATGTATGGCAATGTTATGGAAAAAGCAACAGAAACAGCTTCCAAAGCTTGAAATCACCATTGGGGGGGGGTCTCCAAAAAAGCTCAACAATTTGGGTTTGTTCCCAAAGAAAGCTCAACAATTTTGGTGGGTTTCAAAAAATAGCACAACTTTGCAGGTGTCAGGAATTTTACTTTTTGGAATATGGCAACTCTACCTAAGATCATGAATTACCTTGCATGTTTAATTTTTTAAAAAAAATTAAGGGGGGGGGAGTTGAACAAAAGACCACAAAATACGATCTGTAGCATGCAAGCTACTTTTAAATGCAAAAGATGTAAATGCTAATCAAGGTTAAGAACATTTTGCTTCCATAAGAATCAAATTCCTTTAAAGAGTTTCTTTTTTGTGCAAGGAATGTAAATGCTACACTTAAAACAAACTGAAATTTATTTTGTTAATATATAATAATATTAGAAACTGCAAGTATGTGTTGTGTGGAATTTAACATGTATCCATACAGCTCTGTACAAAAATATTAACTTTAAACTACAAATACAGAGACATCCTATAGACTTAAGTCACATTCAAAGTTCTGGCTGGTGATGCTATAAAACAAGACTACATTGAGGATAAGCTCAGTGACCCATTTCAGAAGGAGGTATGGGGAGAAGGGTTAGGGACTGAAACTATCCACTTTAAAATGCCTGCCTCTTTTAACACGAATCAATTAATGAAATGGTTTGCTGTTAAATTATAGCCTGCACTCGCACACATGATGTAAATACATGCTTAATTCCCATTGAAACCAGTCAGTTCTGCTCAAATTAAATTGAATTATGCATAAAGAAAAGAAGCTTCTTCAGAGCACAAAACGCCCATAGCACCCTCTGCTGATAAAGAGGGAAGAGAATAAAATTCACAGACAGCAATTCTACAAACATAGGTGTTTTTTTTAAGAATGTTGGGGGAGGGGGATGCATGAAAAATGCATACTACATTAACTGTCATGTAAAGCGATCTATTAAAGAAAATTGTACTTGGAAGTCTACATTCAGAACATCCCAGCCAGATGAAAAGATTCTAACCAAGCAAAGACATTTCACAACCTTCCCACATTTCCATTCATCAGTATTCATTTTGACATTATTTGATGCCACCACTCAACAGGCCATTGAATTATTCATTTGCCTCTTATTGAAAAAATTAAGGATGTAATCAATGGAGTGCATGGATACTTAGTAGGCTTGTATTGAAATGAGATGATGGGGCGAACTAGGGTGCAGACTAGATAGGATAGGGTACCACTGAGTGTTCGTACAGAGGTGAGATCACAAAAAGCTCTTCTGTTAAGTCAATATATTTTACTTACTGATCAATGGCAACTTAATATAAGTTAAGAGTCAGGAAGTAGTGGCTCATAGGCAGTACCCTGATAATGCCATTTGTCAAAACCAAATGTGGACAAGTAAATTAAAACAATTCTTTAAAAAGATAGTTAAAAAGGCTCTTCTTAAAAACCTAAAAACTCCCTTAAAAGTATCAAGTCTTCAAAGACGTTTTATGATCTAAGAAAGTCTTTAAAAGAATCCTTCCAAAAGAATTTAAAAATTATAAAGTAGCACATTTGAGACCAACTGAGTAGTTTTAGGTATAAGCTTTCGTGTGCATGCACACTTCTTCAGATACCTGGACAAGTAGTAACTGCTGGGATAGGCTTGGCCAGAAGGCCATTATGGAGCATAGATATTGGAGCTGTGACCCATCCAACCACTTTTTTCCCCTACAGGAAAATGTCCTTCAAAAGCAGAGTCCAGCATGACACTACAATACTGCACTGTAATTTATTGGCAACTTCCATTCTGTTCAGTCTAGTCAAGCTAGGAAGTATTTTTTTTTCCACTACAGCATATAATTGTTCCTCTTTAGGTGTTAAATTAGCATAGGAAGGAAGTATTATCACAAATGACTTTTGTGAATGGATCAGTTTGGCTTCAACAGAAATGTAAGACATTCTGCTATCATTTGCAAACCCGGCCAGATGGGCAGGGTATAAATAATAAATTATTATTATTATTATTATTATTATTATTATTATTATTATTATAACAACATCTCTGTACCAGTGTAGATGTTCCATTCCAACTTGAATACTTCATGCGTCTGATGAAGTAAGCTCCAGTCTACAAATGTTTGTACCACAATAAATGTGTTAGCATTCAATTTCTACAGCGTTGTGACTTTGACAGCAGAGAAGGCATTCAGAGGCCCATTTGCCCCACACTTACAGAATTTTTATGTTAGCCTGTCAGCTCAAGCTAATTCATTACATCAATTGCAGCTCCAGTGCCCAACACACACACACACACACACACACACACACACACACACACACACGGCTGCCTTCCTTTTAGTTCAGTATTGTCTATACTGACTAGCAGCTCTCAAGGCAGGGGTCATTCCCACCCCTAGCTGGAGAGGTCAAAAATTGAATCTGTGTCCTTCTACATACAAAGCAGCTGTGCTCCAGCCCTTCCGCACCAGAGCTCTGAGGGCCAAACTATCTATCTATCTATCTATCTATCTATCTATCTATCTATCTATCTATCTATATTTAGTGGCTCTCATTTTTCTATGTAAGCTGCCATGAGTCCCATCAGGGAAAATCGGGGGTGGGGTATAAATAAATCTATAAAATAATAATAATAATAATAATAATAATAATTTGATTTCATATATTTGCCCTTAAGTGTATAGGGGTGTAACATAAATTGCCAATGCAATGAGTCTATCTAGATTCGAAATGTAGGGGAGGGGGGGGGAGGGCTTTAGCCTTTGACAGCCTTCCTGCAATGGCCTGTTTTTGAATCAACCCTTGCATGCTGGCAATTAGCATACTGGGGGAAACTTCTCATTTGCTTTCATTTTAAAACTCACATGAAAACTAATTTTAAGATGCTTCATACTGTTGTTTTTAAAAACATAGTAGTCGACTTTGGAATTGCTCAGAGCATGCCCTGAGATCTACTGTGATGACAGTTTTAATAAAGCAGCTGCTACGTGCCACCAAGCCTAGCTTGGTGCTGCCTTTTAAATAGGATTGTTTGTCTAGAAATGCAAGCAAAGGCCAGTCTCTGGACTAGAAGAGGCACCTTTTGATTGCACACACTGAACTGAATCCCTAATAAATTTCCCCACACCTTTGTCTGAACCAAGGGAGGCAAAGGTCTGCATTTTCTCACAAGCATGTACAAGCCTCATCCCAAGTCATATGGCTTTCAGCCTCAGAATCTCACTATTTATTGACTTAAAGAGTTTGTCTGAGTGACAACGGACATCACTGATTTGTTACTTCTGTCATCTTTGCTACCAGTGCGCTTTACTTCAGATCAAAGTCAAAAGCCTATCATATATATATATATATATATATATATATATATATATATATATATATATAACATATACAAACCACAGTGACAAATAGTATGCTTTGTTTGACATTGCAAAGCAAACAAGAAATTGCTTTCAATAACAAAGAGAAAGAATCCCCTCTTTTCAGTCCTAATTCTAAAGCCTGAAATGCTATGAACTAGAGGTTTACTTCACGCTCAAGGAATGAGCCCCTTTCAAAAATATAACCAGCCTGACAAAAGTTAAACTGGAATTGCAATGTTGAGATTTTTTTCAAAATTGTGTACTAAGGAAATGAAAATAATTAGCTTCCCATCAGAGGTAAGTATTTCTTTTAGCACAGTTTGTTTATTAGAGCCAATACAGTAACATACCGGTACATGCAACTGCAGAAAATAAAATAACCATAAACGTATACAATAACCCCCAATAATTAAACAAACATTGAAAAATACATACAAATATCAGTAGTATTTGCATACCTATTCTGATTTAGATGCAGCTCAACAGCCTTGAACCTATGCTGTCCTAGATTTCAAAGCCAAAATTCTATGATCAGGAAATCCCAAACTATGGGAATTCAGGACTCACAAAATAAATCATGCAAACACACTAATTTTCCACTTAATTTTATTTGACCTAAATATTGCAACAATGGTTAGTTGGTTAGTAGTAGCCTGAACACAGTTTAAAATAACATCACGCCTAGATATTGAACTGCAAAATAGTGCAGTTGGGAGCAGTACAATGAAAACATAGCTTATACTCATGAATGTGACCCAGAACCCTGATGTGCACATAATTCCTGTAGGGTCAAGCTTCTCATCAAGGCCAGCACATCCCGAGTCGGCACCCTGTGGGTGGTGAAGTTGCACTGGCATCGGCACAACATCTTGCTGAAATTGCATAAGATCTTGCAGAGTGCACAAGATTTTGCTGGAAATTGGTGAGATCTCACCAGCAATCAGCACTGCTTCTCCACCAGTGACAGAAGCAGTATGGCCAAAGCTGGGAGGCATGGCAACAACAGCAGGGCAGGCTGGCACTTCTCATTTCACCTCCAATAGCAAAACAGGACACACTGTTCCTGCTCCTCGTTCATTCCAATAGAGGCTGATCTGTACACATGTTTCCATAATCATAAAGGAATCTGCAGGCTTCCTCAAACTCAGCCCTCCAGATGTTTTTGGCCTACAACTCCCATGATCCCTAGCTAGCAGGACCAGTGGTCAGGGATGATGGGAATTGTAGTCTCAAAACATCTGGAGGGCCGGGTTTGAGGAAGCCTGGAATAAGGCAAATAACAGTTTCATAATAACCCTGCTTTGAAGTGCCATCTGCAACATGTATACCAATGTTGCAGGTAATGGTCCTCTTGTTGTACTGCTGACCACACTGCTAATCTGTCTGTTTAGCTAGCAGGGTCGTCGCATGTCTACGCTCACAGTTGTTACAGGCATGCCACTCAACCCAGGAGTATCAAGGGGTGTGGCCTGCATGCACAACCCAACTCTCCTTTTGGTCCAGTCAACATATGAGGGGCTCGTCTTCACACTAATGATACAGTATATGGGATTGTGTGCATGAGCAGGGAAAGCAGGGATAGCCAGTGTGATGCTCCCTTTTGGTTATTGTATTTTTATTCTATTTCACTCTGCTATACACATTTGGATAATGTGCTTTATGTGCTTTTTATTTTGTTTCCTTGGCACTGGTCACTTACTGCAGCAATCAAGGTTTGATTTGAATTTATATCCCATACTTTCAACATCAACCTATGTTCTCATGGCAAATAACCAAATAGTAAGAAAGCAAAAGTACAATTTTAAATAGTAATAATGAAAATATAATGCATACAAATTATCACAGCGAACAACCTAGTCAAATAGAGTAAAATTAAATTGTCCTAAGTGCCATAGCTCAATGGCAGCGGACCTGCTTTGCATGCACAAAGTCCCAGGTTCAACCCAAGAGACCCCAGTTGAAAACCCTTAAGAATGTCACAGCCATTCAGTGTACCGGTAGACTTTCGAGAGGACCCACTGCAGAATAACACAGAATCAGTCTGCAATTAGCTTTTACTTTATTTTCGGAATGAAATCAGTTTTCCAAGAAGCGTTTAGGGGCAAAAAATATGCGATAGCTCTCGACTGTGGGTAGACTACATAGAAAAAACAGAGACTGTCTCCACGGAGTCCTGGAGGGAGGCGCGTGCATATAGCCTCAGTGTAAGGCAGATTCCTATGTTCCTTAAAATGCTTACTTTGATAACTCTTAAAAAAACCCGAGGAAACAGAAATAGGGAGCGTCTACAAAACAGGTGCTTACTACTGGCTACTCCTAACTAGGAAAATGAGGGGTCTGGTCTCGCTGACCGACCACCCTCCAGCTCTTCTCCAAGTGAAACACCTTCTACTGCGGTCTCCTAACAAAATCAGCAGCAGCGTTCAATGTAAACCACGCGCCGGATCCACCTGAGCCGCCCACCGCCAGAGGTGCGTACGCGCCTGCGCCTTTCCTCTTCCTCGCCGCTTTGCGTATTCTCCCGCGCGCCGCAGACGTTCGTTCCGTCGCTCGCGCGCGCTGAAACCTCCAATCACAACGAATAGCTGGCGTTCAACCGTCTCCGTCGCCGGTAGGCGCGCGCACGCCGCGCTCTTCACTAAAACGCGCGCGCGCAGTCTGTTTGGGCGAGCCCGGTCGCTTAGCAACCGGGCGCGTGGCCGAGCCTGAGGGGGGAAAGAGCGGTTGACCAGGTCGGTGTGTTGGAGGGGCGAGGGAGAGAAGCGTCTCGGGAGGCAGGCAAGCTGAGGGGGGAAGTCCGGAGCGGGGGCACTACTGTTAATCTGTTTATTACATAATTCATATCTAAGAGTTTGCTGGTTTCCTCCTCCCTCCTAACCCTTTTTCCTTATCTTTTATGTAGCAAAAGCCTGAGGGCAGGGACTTTTCTTTAGCCGTTTGTAAGCCGCTCTGGAGCCTTCCTTCCCTCCACCCTTTTCTGAAGAGCGGGGTAAAAATTAGTTAAATAAAATAAAACCAACATCTCGCCTTTCTTCCAAGATGCTTCAAGCAGCGCACATCGTCCTCTTTCCTCATTATCCTAACGAAAAGCCTGTGAGGTAACTTCGGCAGAGCTGCTTGGCTGATGGTGGAAGTTTGAAACAGTCTCCCTTGCCCTGATTGGACAGCAAACCTTTTCAGCAAGGGGCCGGTCCACTGTCCCTCAGACCTTGTGGGGGCCGGACTATATTTTTTGGGGGGGGAGGAAGGAACGAATTCCTATTCCCCACAAATAACCCAGAGATGTATTTTAAATAAAAGGACACATTCTACTCATGTAAAAACACACTGATTCCCAGACCGTCCGCAGGCCGGATTTAGAAGGCGATTGGGCCGGATCCGGCCCCTGGGCCTTAATTTGCATGACCCTGCTCTTAACTAACCGCTCTGGCGTGCCAACTTGAATAAAATACAGTATTGCAGGGGGCAGTTAAACCCTGACCTGCGTAATCAATCACTTGCCACGATGCACGGACAAACCATTCCATTCGAAAGGCAATGCCCATCAACTCTGGGAGGAGGAGGGGCCCCTCAAATAATTTATAGGGGGGGGGCAAAGGGACCTCGACCCCTAGGAGTTTGCTCCTATGACACCACTGGACTCTTTTTAAATTGGGATGTGAAAATATGTAGCCCTCTATTTTTATTTATTGAATTTACCGTATATACCGCCCTGTACCTGTGGGTCTCGGGGCAGTTCACAGAATAAAATCAAGATATAAAACCACAAAATACATAATAAAAATAACAACAACCCAGTAGCCCCCCCAAAAAAACCACATTTTATAAGGGCATAGCAATTCCCCTCACCATTAGATGAGGTGGTGTCCAACTACACCCAGAGAGATCCCCGATTTAAATTGACAAGATAACAAATCAGGATTCTAGAGGACGGGGTTTTTTTTTAATTTAAAAAAACCTTTTAGCACCACAGTATTAAAGCTGGGGACCTATGGGAACAGTGAGTAAAAACATTTAAAATTAATTTTAAATTTTAAAAAGATGGAAAAATTGGGAGGAGCGTGCAAAACCTTCCGGCATTATCGAAATAAAAAAATTCCTTCCAAGTGAGGAACCCATAGGAAGAATCAGTTTTATAAAAAGCAAATAAGATAAGATTTCTTTATTGTCATTGTACAAGTATAACGTTGTACAAGTGCAACGAAATTGGATGCCATCCCATAAAAACAAAACAAAAAAAAGCACAAAAAACCACATTTTCAGCCACACATGCACATGCGTACACTCCCATCACAACTCTCCAATGTCATATTATCTGGTTCAGGGGTCAGCAACCTTTTTCAGCCGTGGGCCAGACCACCGTCCCTCAGACCATGTGGTGGGCCGGACTATATTTTGAAGGGGGGGGAAATGAACGAATTCCTATGCCCCACAAAGAATCCAGAGATGCATTTTAAAAGCACACATTCTACTCATGTAAAAACACGCTGATTCCCAGACCGTCCGTGGGCCGGATTGAGAAGGCGATTGGACCGCATCCGGCCCATGGGCCTTTGGTTGCCTACCCCTGATCTGGTTACAACATTTAAGATGGTTATAGCTCTTGGGTAGAAACTATTCTTCAATCTTCAAACTTTTATTTGGTATCACAGTAAAATGAAGAGCCCTGCACCAAAGAAGTTACCAGTACATACTGTATTCCAAAGTTTGCTATAGAAGAGGAAGATGGCAAAGGAAGATTACACATCCATTTCAGATGTCCTTATTTAGGCTTAGCTTCAGTGGGAAGATGAAGATTAAAGGGCTGTGATGAAAAATATGAACAGGTAGAAGTAGTATAGAGCACAGCTCGGAAACCTATTGCCCTACAGATGTTGTGGACTACAACTCTCATTTCCCCTGACTATAGGCCTTTTAGACACAGGATGGTGGGAGTGAGAGTACACCAATATTTAGAAGGCCATTGGCTTCCCAGTATTCATCTGGACAGAGCCTGGCCCAGCCAGTGTGGCAGGTGCACAATGCAATACTAGTTACCTGCCAGACAATGTTTTTGTTGGTCAGTTTAGTGACAGTTGGAGGAGAGCTACATTTTACTTGAGCTTTTAAAAACTCAGGACAAAATTGAATTCTTGTTAATGTATCTTACAGTATGTGTTCATAAGATTAAGAGGTTGTATATAGAGAGAAGTAGAGAGAAGTGGAGTGCAGTGATCGAAGTAGGAATCATAAATAAAGTACAGTGTTACGGGGTGTTGGGTGCCAGTAGAGGGAAAACCACAATGGACACAATCACACAATCCACTAACAGTCTGTTCTGAAGTCCCCCTAAAAGCAATGGTGCTTAGCTTAGTTACAACAAACTCACATCCCGTTGCTTTCAAAGGGATTTAGTTGCAATTATCTTTTACTAGATTTTGTCTAATTAAATGTTGCTGCTCAGTCCTGTCCATGCTTTGGAGCATGTCCTGTTGATTGAAAGTAATAATTACTTCAAGTAACTATGCTTGGAATTATATCCTTAAGATAGCAATGTGCATATTTACAGATAATTTGCACACAAAAAGGAGTAAGATTTTTGGTTACAGCAAAGATTAGCAAATGGGGAGGCCAAGGTTTCTGATTAATAAGAAGATACCATAAATGAGTGTAGAGGTAGTACTGGGAGACAATTAGAAACAAGATGACCGAGAAAGAATATTTTTATATTGTGGAAGAATAAAAGAACTAGTAGCTCATCTATAGTCAGTCATGCTTTGAATATTATTAAAGAAGAAGTCAAGAGGAAATCTTAAGTTAATAAATTGTTTTTTATGTAATAGAAAATGTAGACTATTTGAAACATTTTAGAAGAAAGCAGCTTGCTTCAGGTTTTGGTCAACCATCTAGGGCGGGTAGGCAACCTAAGGGCCGGGGGCCAGATGCCGCCCAATCGCCTTCTCAATCTGGCCCACGGATGGTCCGGGAATCAGCATGTTTTTACATGAGTAGAATGTGTTCTTTTATTTAAAATGCATCTCTGGGTTATTTGTGGGGCATAGGAATTCGTTCATCCCCCCCACACACAAAATATAGTCCGGCCCACCACATGGTCTGAGGGATGGTGGACCAGCCCACGGCTGAAAAAGGTTGCTGACCCCTGATCTAGGATGACCAAGCAACAATGAAAAATAGTTAAACCTGTGACATGGAAACTGTTGGAACAATTGAAGAACTGAGAAATGTATTTTATAAGAGCTCACTGAAGTCTCTGAGAGGTCAGCTCTTCCAGATATATTCCTGAAGACTTTTTGTCCACCACATATGTCACCAAAAATAGGCATGCCTGTTTTATAGCATTCAGCTGTGACACTGAAACTGACTCACGGCATAATAGACTTGGCTCATAGAGCAACTTCAACACGTGCCAGTGTGTTACATACATATTATATTTTGGGTTATCATTCCAATTACTTCTCTAGTGTTTGTGTTTGTTGTTTTAGGACACAATTTTGACAGTCTGTTCTATCAAATGTTTAGATCAGTGAAGCATCCTTCCATACTGAAGATAACGAAATCATCATTGCCTCCAGTTCCATGATGCAAACGAAGTATAGCAAGGTGCATGAATTGTATGGTTGTAAAACATGCTAAAATTGTAACTTTTGCAATAAGGTATTATAAATAGGCCCATTTGATGTATACAGAATATTATCTACTGACGGTGTTTTTTTTTAATGTGTAGTTGCTTTGGAAGGCAAGAGTAGCCTAAGGTTTGGTTTTTAATTACATCGAAACAAAATATGTTTAGGCATGTCAAACTTTTATAGTTCATAATGAGTTTATTGCACATAATAATTATGGGTTCAGTAATTAAAAGTTTAAAAATTGCTGCTATTTTATTTAATATAAATGATAAATCAAAGATTTCTTTTGCCTTTATATAAGTAAAAGTTAGGATGTGTCAAACATCAATCTTATGTTTCATATTATGGTAATTGTATATTAGTAAGACTTCAAGCATGGGAGTTGTAAGAGTATAAAGCCTCTGTCAAGCGAAAAAACCATCATTGGCTAAGGGCTGAATTTCTTTTGTTGTTTAATATGCAGTACATAACGTACACATACAGAAGTAATTTATAATAATAATTATGAAACTTTATTTAGGGGAGTTCCTCCAAACGAGACTCTGTAGCACTTACCGCCGTGGCATTACAAGATCACATTTTACATAATCTTCAGCTGCAGAATCTTTCATTAGCAAATCCTTTTAAGTCAAAGACACAGAGTAAAAAGAATTCATACAAACCTGTGAAGAAGGAGACAATCAGAGCAGTAGTTGATACTGGACTAAAGAAAACAAGCAGGCACCAACAAAAAAATGAAGATCCAGAAAAGGAGTATGTTCTTGATCCTTGTCCTCAGCCTCTCACGTTAGGTAAATTATGTTACAATGTGTTATTTGAAAGAATATTAATTAAATTATAATAAGTATTTTTTCCATATTGCAACAAAGCAGAAGAAGAGTCCTACTTGTCCTTACAAGTAGACCCATGTAGTCTGCACTGTTTGGAAGCTTATGAGCAGGGCACAAAGATAACCTGACGTGGTTTGCCTACGCATCTACTATTCAGAGATAATACTGTCTCTGAACATACAGGTTCTAAATATGATAGGTAGAAGGAAACTTTTAAAGACCAAGGTTAGTTCATTTCAAGACTTAGAGTAAAAAAAAATGGTAGGGAGGTGAAAACCTAATTTGTGAACTGATATGGCTATGATTACCTTCAGTTGAAATGTAATACTGTAGATTACTGTGGTTGGGTGGGGGACCACATAAGGTGCTGACTATATCTTTGATACCGGTAATTGTGTTCACTCATTATGTTTGCTAACATAAAGAGGTATCTCATGAAGGCTAGGGCTTGCATGCATGTGCATAATATACTGTGTGACTTCATCCTTTAAAATACCATAGTAGCTCTGGCTTTGGGTTAAGGGGCAATGTCTTTAAAAGAACGTATTATTTCCTCTTCACCCATATATGTAAATTGCCACTGTGATAAAGAATAGCAAAATACAATCCTTCCAGAATAAATAACTTTTTGTAAGAGAGTTCTTTATATCAGTGGACTAAAAATACAGTGTAATTAAACTGTATTAGCACCATCTAGAGTTGTATTATTACTGCAGGTGGGATAAGCACTTGGGCAACTATTGCTTTTTCAAAAGGCAGTTACTAGTCTGGGCATAAAACTTTTACTTAACCTTTACCTACCCCTTGCTCAAAACTTTACAAGTTATGTTTTCATAATGATTTTAGGGCAAACCCATGAATAATGCCTGTAGTTAAACACTTACTTCAAATCAAGAAGCAGACGTGTCTCATAATAAAAACACATGGATGCAGAAGCTTAGAATCCTGCCTCAGGAAACAGGAGTTGCACAGGCAACACATAATATTGCCATGAGATAACATGTTATATTATCTGGCAATCAGGAAGGCCTGCCCAGCTCAAATGTCTACACTTTTCTGACTCCTAAAGTTTCTAGCTCACTCTTATTAACCCAATAATAGAAAAGCATTTAGCTTTTTCTTTCCCTTTCAACCCCTTCCCCCAGCACTTAAAAAATGTGACTCAAGCATTTCCAGAGGTTTAAAACTCTAATCCTGCAAGCACATTAGATACTTACAGGTATGTTTAGAAGTCTGCAACTGGAAGCTCATTAAGATATGTAGGTATGCAATCATATAACTCTCTGGGCAAAGGGACTTCATAGTTCAACACTGCCAAAAATTGTTAAGATCTTGGTTTCCGTACATCATCCTGTATCTTGGACCTCTTCTGCAACTTTCTTTCTGCTAATATCTCAACTGCATTTTTAAAACGGGATCTTACATTTGTTTGCGTATTTAAAGCACTTGCATCCCACCTTTAAGCTGCATAGCAAATGCCCATGCAAATAAAAAGCCATCAGAATTGGGAGGGATCCAGATTGGACATGCACACAAATCTCTGGTGCAGTCGTAGGCCCAAATTGGGCTTGCTGCTGCTATTGTGCAATATATGAGGAAAGTCAATTCATATATGATATGACAAAGGATTTCTCAGAAACATCTTTGCAAGAATCACACCTTCTGTTAGTTCAAACAAATAAGCCTGCAAGTTCCAAGAAATTTACAATCAGTTGATCAGTCTGTTTTCGTTAAATTGTTCAATGCACTTTCTGTAAGTCATAACATGGAATGGTTTCTGTGCTACAGTAGGTAAATACAATTATACATATAGGGATAGGATCTGAAGTCTACATAATAAGATGTTCTGACCATCTAATTTTGATTCAGAATTTTGCTCATTGGCACCCTGCACTGCACATATTCTCTCAGTAACTTCAGTTGAAGAGTTGTCAGAGGTTTTGCTTGCCTGAAAAAAAGAGTTTACCTGTTGTGTGCTGCTTTCAGATGGCACATCTGCCACTCTGAATAAGTGAGACTTAAGGGTTCATAAAACAAATCAATTAATTTTTCATTTAAATGTAGATTTTAATATTCAGATTAGTAATAAGTTTCATATGTGCACATGCACAAAGCATTAATTTTTGGTGGTTTCTTGTGGGACTAAAGCCAGCCTGCACACTGTCTGAAAGAACTCTGTCCAACAGAATTCCATTTTTAAAAGGGACAAATAAAGTTTAATTCACTGATTGCCTATTATTCTGTTACTTTCATCAGAGCCATTATTTTCAAACCTATGCTGGCATGGTATATGGATGTATGTTTGTGTACACAGGAGGAAAGCTACCATGAGGAAAAAGCTTTAATGTGTGTCAATGTCATTACCATATTTTGGACTTTGTGTCTATAGCTCAGCAACTTGGGTTGGTGGAACTTCCTGCCATGCCACTAACCATTGAGGAATGGGAGCATGTGAAACAACGATCCATAAAACAAGGAGATTCAGTTCAACCTTGTGCCATATGCAGAGAAGAATTTGCACTTCAGCCACAGGTATTTTGTCTGTCTTAGCATTAAGTCAGCTATCCTATGAATATGTTGAAATATGGACTGAAATTACAGTCAAAGCATGAACAAGACAATTGGGAAAGGATAGCAAAACTTAAATTATATCATTTTGCCACTGTACAGGGTCTTTTTGTATCAATGTGTGTTGATCTAATGTATGCTGAAGTTGGGCATAGGAAAAGTTGGACCACTTCCCAACTGAGAATGGAATAGTTTGCTACTCCTGAGCAAGCATTGAATTCCTCTTCCCCAAGCAGTCTTCTGTCAACAAAGAGCTGGAACATGCTTTTTAATACAGAGTACCTTGTGTAGCTACTATAAATAGCTCAGGTCTAGGCCTTGTGAAATAGCTCAAAAATTGCACCATTTTTGTAACGGGGGGGGGGGAGAGGCAGGCCACGGGAGTTGAAAAACTTTGGAAGAAGATCCTTAAATTTATTTATTACAGTCAATAATAAAAACTTGTTTTTATCACCAACAATAACATTTCCTGAGCAGAGCTCATGATCATTTTTAGGAATTTTGATTGTACTAAGGTAGAATTTCTTAATTGCTTGCAATCACGCTTTTAAGAAAGGGAAAGCCAATATAGGTTAGGAAACAACTTTTCAAAGTAGTTACTGCAACTTTTTGTTCTTGATCTGAAGTTGCACATTGTTATTCTAGCCAAATCCCCCAAATTGTTAATGTAAATTTTGCTAGATAAAGGTAAAGGGACCCCTGACTATTAAGTCCAGTTGCGGATGACTCGGGTTGCGGCGCTCATCTCGTTTTATTGGCCAAGGGAGCCGGCGTACAGCTTCCGGGTCATGTGGCCAGCATGACTAAGCCGCTTCTGGCGAACCAGAGCAGAGCACGGAAACGCCGTTTACTTTCACGCTGGAGCGGTACCTATTTATCTACTTGCACTTTGATGTGCTTTCGATAAAGATGGCTAGATAAAGGTTTTGCTAGATAAAGAATTACAAATTGTGATTGAGTCCTAAATATTCTATTTCTTCAATGAAAGCTATTTATCTGACATGCCATTGGCAATTTCCACTAGTTATATACCGGTATATTTTTTTGAACTTTTAAGTTTCACAAGATGTTTTTATTCTCCCCTAACAGGTGCTGCTGTCATGTTCTCATGTGTTTCACAAAGTAAGTAAACCCTACGTTTATTAAAAGTGAAATGTGCATCAAAACAGTCTTGTACATTGTAGAACTAATGTGAATTTAAAGTGTTGAAGTCAGGCTTTTGTTTCTAAGGTTCACAAGTTGAAATAATTTGAGGATATACTGTTTTGAGATAGTTGCTCTTTCTTGTAACACTAAGCCAAACCATGGTTTAGCATGAATACATGGACTCCTAGAGAAAAGATTCTGGCTGTTTTGCTCCTCCTCTGTTCCTCCTCCTCCTGCTGCTGCTGCTGCTGCTGCTGCTGTTGTAAGCTTAGCTGCAGTTCAACATAGTGTGGTGTCCAAACCCAGACTCATGATTTGTCTCCTCAACACAACAATGGCATGTTGTAAATCATAAACAAATCTTGGTTTACAGCGCATAGCTTTTCTGAAGCAAGATAAACCATGAGCCCAGGTTCAGATGATGTGCTGAATTAAACCATGGCTTAGTTCTTCATGATAGGATTGAAGAATGAACAAAGTAATTGTGATCTCCAAGAAAGCACACTAAGCCATAGTTTGGCTTAGCTTTACATGCAAGATGGATCAATGTCCTTTATCTTATTGTGAAATGTTATCATTCATCTATATAAAGGCAAACGTACCACAATTGCATGTAGTTACGCACTCTTGAGGTTCTAGTTATGTCAGTGGACATAGTGTTGCATTCCATTTAATAATTAAGTGTATCAGAATCAACGATATGCAAGATTTAACTGTGTATAAGAATAAACAATTTGCAAGATTTAACTATGCATGGGTCTTTATTTACTCTAGCTGTTTCATAGTTATTTTATTAAAGTAGTTTTATTAATATTCTAATATTCCTCTTAAAGAGCCAACACTGTTTATTACAGTAAATCTGGAATTGACAGTCTGAGTAGTGCTCTAATAAGGATGGCAAAAAGTACCTATACAACATGGAAGTATAGGAAGAACAGAAACAGATCAGGAATTGTAGGAACTCCTCTCCCCAGTCCAATTCCATTACTTTGAAATAACACGTTTCCAGAATTTTAGCATCATGTACATTCACTTTCCCCTGCTGCTAGTTCCTGTGCAAGCTTTGCATAAATTGTACCCACAAACTCATTTGTATAAAGATGGTGGGGTGGTAGGGGAGAACACATTTCAAGCAGATTTAAAGGTAAAACTGAATGTTATTTTTCTAGGCATGCCTGAAAGCTTTTGAAAGATTTGCAGGTAAAAAGACCTGTCCAATGTGTAGAAAGATCCAGTATCAGACCCGAGTAATTCATGATGGAGCACGCCTATTTAAAATAAAGTGTGCTACAAGGTAAGGATGACTGGCAAATGACAAAACTGTTTTCACTGAGAAACATTTATTGGAAGATCTGCATACACAGTGATGGGTGCTGTCAGGGCTGGTCGGTTCCTCTTCATATTATAACACAGAAGCTTCTTGTTCTTTTATAATTTTTATTAAGAATTCACAAACAGTACTTATAAATAGTGCTTAACTTCAACACTATCACTCCTCAAAGTCATTTAATTCAGATAACTTCTGAGCTCTGCTTCTCCCTGACCAGCAACTCTCAAAAAGGCAAACACGAGGCTCCTTTCGTTTTCCCGCTCTTTTCTTAACCTTCTGTCAGGGCTGGCTTGTACCTCCCCTCCTCTGAGTTTGAGCCAAAACTTAACCCTTGCCTTTCCTGAACATTCTAACTCTACTCCCTGACATCACCCCCTCCCCTAAGCCCCCCTCCCTCCTCCTCGCTCTCCTCTGTTTCTGAAGGGCTGAACCCTATGAACTCATCTTCATCACTATCTGTCTCTTCGAAAATTTCTTGAAGATGCCAGTTATGGGGCTTAGGTTTGTGGGGATATTTCCAGTGAAACTCTCTCTGCAGTTCCGGGACATTTATTTTTTCTGCTGGTTCCCATGAATTCTCAGATGCATCTAACCCTTTCCATGCAACCAAATACTGTAATTTCCTCCTGCTTATCCTCGAATCTAATATCTCTTCCACTTCATTCTCCTCTTCCTCCATCATTGTGGGGAAAGGAGGTTGTTCCCTTGCCACTTGGTATTTATGAGCTGGTACAAACACTGACAATAAAGACCTATGAAATACAGGGTGTATTCTCATATTTTCAGGTAACTGAAGCTTGAAAGCGACTGGGTTAATTTGAGCTGTTACTTGGAAAGGCCCCAGTCTTCTTGGTTCTAGCTTTTTACACCTCCCTCGCAGTGGTAGTCCCTTGGTAGACAGCCATACCCAACTCCCTACTTGGATTTCTTCCCCAACCCGCCTGTGTCTGTCTGCAGTTATCTTGTAAGCCTCCTTAGCTTCTTCCAAATCCTCCTTCAATAATTCATGAATGCATCTCAACTCCTCTACCATTTGCTCTGCTGCTGGTACTGCTAACTGCTCCTCTTGTCCCGGGAATGCCCTTGGGTGCAAGCCATAGTTTGCCACAAATGGCGCTCTGCCTGTAGACACATGCAGTGCATTATTATACGCAAACTCTGCTAGACTCAGTCTCTCTATCCACCCGCTTTGCTGACAGCCCGTATAACACCTTAAATATTGTTGTAGGGTTGCATTCGTTCTTTCCGCTTCCCCATTGGTTTGCGGGTGTCTCGCCGACGTGAGGCTCAGCTCTACATCTAGCAACTGCATTAATCTCCTCCAAAATTGTGATGTAAATTGGGCCCCTCTATCTGAAATAATTTGTGATGGCATACCATGCAACCTAAAAATATTATCTAAAAACATCTTCGCGGTTTCCTGTGCTGTAGGAATTTTGGCACAGGGTATGAAATGCGCCATCTTGGTTAGCATGTCAACCACCACAAAGATCACTGTTTGTCTGTGCGATGCCGGTAGATCTGTTACAAAGTCCATAGACACCACCTCCCAAGGCCTTCCTGGTGTGGGCATAGGTTGCAACAACCCGGCAGGAGCTGCTCTGGGTGCTTTTGCTCGTTGACATACCTCACAAGCCCTTACATATTGTCTTACATCCTCCCTCAACTTCGGCCACCAGAACTGCCGTGTGATCTGATATAATGTTTTGTCTCTCCCAAAATGTCCTGCAGTCGGGTTGTCATGGTGTTGCCTCATTACTTTACCTCTTAATTCACCTTCAGGTACATATAGCGCCCCTCTCCTATACAACAATCCACCTTTTCCCTCAAAACCTTCCTCTTCCCCTCTACCTTGTCTCAGTTCCTCTATCTTCCTTTGTGCAAACTCATCTGTTACTGTCAACCGCTGGAATTCCCTGCCGTCCATTACTATGGCTGCACACTTCCACTGATCCGATTTCAACATTTCTTGCAACTTGGGAGTTGCTTCCTCTACCATATACTCAGGTTTGCGCGATAGCGCGTCTGCCCTAACATTCTGATGTCCAGGTACATACTCTATCCTAAAATTAAACCCAGCAAAAAACTCCGCCCACCTAATCTGTCTTTGATTTAGCTGTCTCGCAGTTCTCCAATATTCTAAATTCTTGTGATCCATTTGTACCACCACCTGATGTGATGCCCCTTCCAAAAAATGCCTCCACACTTTAAAAGCTGCATACACAGCTAAAAGTTCTTTATCAAATATGGTGTAGTTCTGTTCTGATTGACTTAGTTTTCTTGAGTAGAATGCACAGGGTCTCCAGTACCCTTCCTTGTCCCGTTGCAGCAGAATTGCTCCAATAGCCCTATCAGAGGCGTCAGTTTCTATCTTCATATGTCTACTTGTGTCTAGGTGCATAAGATACTTTTCTGAAGCAAACACCACCTTTAATTTATCAAAAGCCTCTTGAGCTTCCCCAGACCATCTGAACGGTCCCTTGCCTCTCAGACAATCTGTTAGTGGAGTTGTGATTTTGGAGTAATTGCCTATGAACTTACGATAGTAATTGGCAAATCCCAAAAACCTCTGCAGATCTTTCTTGGTTTTAGGTGCCTCCCATTCCACTACTGCCCGAACCTTACTAGGGTCCATGTGTACTCCTTCGTGAGAAATGCAATACCCAAGGAATTCTACCTTTTGAGTGTGGAATTTACACTTCTCTAACTTCACATATAACCTGTTGGCCCTCAACCTTTCTAACACCTGTGTGACATGTTTTACGTGTTCTTCGATACTTTCACTATATATTAAAAGATCATCTAAATAAGCAATACAGAACTGATCCTGTATACCTGTTAGGACGTGGTTGATGAAAGTTTGAAATACGCCTGAGCCATTTTGCAGACCAAACGGCATTACCAAGAATTCAAACATACCATACTTAGTACAAAAACTGGTTTTCCACTCATCCCCTTCTTGGATCCTTATCAGATTATATGCTCCTCGTAGATCAAGCTTGGTAAAGACCTTGGCTGACCTCAGTCTCTCTAAGAGGTCATCTATACGTGGCAGGGGGCACGCACGAGGCTTCATTTGGCTGTTAAGGATTCTGAAGTCACATACCAATCTCGGCGCCCTTTCCTCCCCTTTCTTTTTGACAAAAAAGACGGGAGCTCCCCCCGATGCTGTGGACTCTCTAATAAAGCCTCTCTGCAAATTTTTTTGCAGGAACTCCCTCAGTGCTGCGGATTCTACTTCCGACATGGCATATATCTTACTAGGGGGCAATTGTGCGCCAGGGATTAGGTCTATCTTGCAATCATAAGGCCTATGTGGTGGAAGCTTATCCGCTTCTTTTTCACAAAAAACATCCCGGTAAGCAACATACTGTGAAGGGACCTCATTTTCATTCCCCATCAACTTCCCTTCCACCTCTGTTCCCATCACTTCCACCAAGGTTTCCCCCCTTTCCCCCAAACAATGTGTCATGCAATAGAACGAACCAAAAACCAAAGACCTTTGATTCCAAGCAATCGCCGGATTGTGACGCTTGAGCCAACTCATGCCCAGCACCATTGGGTGTCCAGCTAGTTTAGTCACATAAAAGGCCCTGGTCTCTGAGTGATGGGCCATGTCTATCCTCATTGGTGGAGTCTCATAAGCCACTTCTCCTGACAGTAGCGGTCTGCCATCAATTGTCTTCACTCGCAATGGAAACTTTAAAGGTAACAAGGCAATTCTGTGTTCCTGTACCAATTTCTGGTCTAGGAAGTCAGCTGATGCTCCTGAGTCCAACAGCGCCTCTACTTTGATCCTGTGTCCATTTGGTAGCTGTAGTTGCACCTTCACCGTTAGTCCTGGGACAGGTGGTTCCGCGTGAGAGCCTTCTATTGCTCCACCCGGCTGCAGGCTCCCATTTCCAGCCGGGGATATTGGTTTCCCTGATGCAATTCCTTTGGGCAAGCCTCTCCTTCCGTGTCAGCTCCAGACAGAGACTCCCATCCTTTACGATTGCGACAATGTCGTGCCAGATGCCCTGGTCTTCCACAGACAAAGCAATGTCTTGGGTCTCTCCCCCTCCCTTCGTTTCCTCTTCTCATGGAAGCTGCAGTCATTGGGAGGGGTCTGGCCGCTCCTAACTCCATGGGTTCTGGCCTCTCTCGTCCAGGCAGGTTGCCAGCTCTGCTCTGCGTAATTTCTGTAATGGTGCTTTCCCGCCACCGCGGTTTCCATTGTTCCTTCTTTTCACTAGCCCTCCGTTCAACACGTAGACTTAATTGCAGGCACGTTCGGACCAGGGAGTCCAAGGAATCAGGTTCTGGCATTTGGGCCAGTTGGTCTAAAATCTCATTATTCAGTCCTTCCCTAAAAAGGGCTGCAACCGTTGGGGAATTCAGGTCCCATTTTAATTTCTGCACCAGCAAACTGAAGTTAGACCAATAAACTCCCACAGTGTCCTTTCCTTGTTTCATTCTCAACAGCTGTCTAGCTGTGGCTGTTTCATGTGCAGGGTCTAAGAAAATTGTGTCTAAGTACCTCAGGAAAGTTTGTAGATTTCCCAGGGCTGCATCCCTCCGAGCTATCAGGGGTATAACACAGTCCTTAGCCCTCCCTTCTAGGAAACTGATTACATAGGCAACCTTCTCTTGCTCCGATTGAAATTCCTTATCCTTTATCTCTATGAGGTAAGAAATTTCTGTCTTGAAAGCCATGTATTCTGAGCTTTCTCCCTTGAAACTACGTGGATGTACAGTGAATGTTTTACTCACTTTATTTCCACATGTCGCTTGCAGCATGGTTCTGTGTTCTCCCAAGGCTGCTGACAGTATGTCAACTTGACTTTTCAACTGTAAATTCTGTTGCCATAAGTCCTGTAAGGTTAGCTGAATTGTTGGGGTTTCTCTTTGTCCACCTTGTGTTGCAGCTCCGTCCATTTTGTTTCTCCTTCTCTACTTAATGTGAAGAGGCACAGAGCAGAAGTTATTCTGTCAGGGCTGGTCGGTTCCTCTTCATATTATAACACAGAAGCTTCTTGTTCTTTTATAATTTTTATTAAGAATTCACAAACAGTACTTATAAATAGTGCTTAACTTCAACACTATCACTCCTCAAAGTCATTTAATTCAGATAACTTCTGAGCTCTGCTTCTCCCTGACCAGCAACTCTCAAAAAGGCAAACACGAGGCTCCTTTCGTTTTCCCGCTCTTTTCTTAACCTTCTGTCAGGGCTGGCTTGTACCTCCCCTCCTCTGAGTTTGAGCCAAAACTTAACCCTTGCCTTTCCTGAACATTCTAACTCTACTCCCTGACAGGTGCAATGTTATACCAGAGCTAGAGAAGGATACTTTAACTTTTTGATTTACATTTTAATGGTTAACATTTAATTATTACAATTTAATCGTCTCATATTTAAGCAGAGATGCAAAGCTTCTATGCAAATTTTCACTTTGAGCCAGATACTAAGTTAATTTTAGATTAAGGTTGATTTTGCTCAGAAAATGTGTAATCATTTACCAGGCTCATTCCAGACCATGTGGTTCGTGCAAGTGCCTCCACTGGCACAGTGGAATAGTAGTTAACTACGAAACTACTAGAAATTATCATTTTTGGGAAATCTTGCCTTTGATGGTAGATGTATGTGAAACCAAATGACCTGCTAGCAAGATTTTAAAGATAAAAGAAATACCATAATAATGTTTCTACCTGTAGAAAATCTTTCTAACTTGTAGTAGCAATAATTGGTGTGAAGTGGTAAAAAATGGAAGTGTCTAGTCAGGAGATCACAGTCAAGGGCTATGTTTTGCTGTTGTAGGAGAGCCTGTCATGTTCTAGTAGTGGTGGAAGACAAAAAACAATAACTGGTGCAAATGCATTCTGGATGCATGATGGCCACATAAATTTGCTTAGCAGTTTTGGCTCCATTTAATAGGAAGCCATTCCTCTAAAGCTAACAGAAATTAGCTCTTTTTTCATCCTATTTGTTAGTCCCAAGATAGGAGCCCCCAAAGCTCGCAAAGCCCTATTTCTAGCCTTCATTCTGGGTGTTTTGATCTGTATCTTTTCTTGCTACAGAATTCAAGCTTTTTGGCGGGGGCATATTGTTAGGAAATGGTATAAAAATCTAAGAAAAACAGTGCCTCCAAAAGATGCCAAATTAAGAAAAAAATTCTTTGAAGAAAAGGTATGTGTAGCATTTTTTAATTCTTAACAATGTTCCCCAGATTCCTCAACCTCAAATTATAGTGCTATAAAAACAAAACAAGTCCAGCATTTATTAAATTGTTCAGAATAAGTTATACTTTATACAACAGAAACCTAATACACCTTGATAATGTTTAAAAAGATATATAATGACTCTGGGTTTTTCCTGGAGATTCTCTTCTGCATGCATTTTATGTTTAGTAAAACTTGCAGGCAAGTGTTCTTTTGTTTTTTTCTCCTATACAGTACATGGTGGAAGAACTGGATAGTTACAGTGCTTCTGATTTAATCTCAGTTTTAGTTTAGACCTTTACCTATGGCAGTGTTTTTCAACCACTGTTCCGCGGCACACTAGTGTGCCGCGAGATGTTGCCTGGTGTGCCGTGGGAAAAATTGAAAAATTCAAAAGATTTTTTTTTAAAAAAATGTCAAATTTTCACCCACTAGGCGGGCGCCGGACTGTGTCCTGGGTATGGGGGGGTGGGGGTTTTGACCCCACCCTCGGCCAGCAGGGGCGCCGATTGGCGCTCCTCAGGGGGACACCCTCCACTTTTCTGATGTCCGGGCTGTGATTGGTCCAGACTCCAGCCTGGACCTATCACAGTAGGACATCATCTTCCGACTTTTTTTAACATTTTCTAATATGGTGTGCCTCGTGATTTTTTTCATGAAACAAGTGTGCCTTTGCCCCAAAAAGGTTGAAAAACACTGACCTATGGGATAGTGAGAAGAAATGTCTCCATTTTGTGTAGAAGTCCACTACACAGAAATATGCTGAGGACACTACCATGTGGAATAATTTCAAATGCCTTTCATAGTTCCATTGCTGAAAACAAAAATGTTTTTGAAATTATTTAAAATAGTTATTCTTAGTTCTGCGGGAATCTTACACTTTGTAGTTTTGTAGAATTTTCCTATTATATTCTCGAAGGATTATTTAATTGTTAGGCAAAGTCATGTTTCATACATAAACCATATTCAATGCCCTTCTAATTATATGATTCAATTCCCAAAAATTATTCACATATTACCTATTTCTGTGGCTATCTCTTCTATGTAGAATAACAGCAGCATTCATTCCAGTGTTAGAGACACAAAGTAGTTGCAGATATTAAGAGCTTATGTATATTGTAACAAAAGGAAATAATGGTTATGACAATAAGAAGCCATGTCCTCTCACCCATCATGCTCTCTGCCTTTCTGACCTTTCAGGTTCAATCATGTTGCTTTTCAATGCAGCAAAATCATTCTGAGTTGACTTTACTGCATCAGTTACAATCTAAGATGCGTGGTTTGAATCTTCCCACACCTAGTTAAAAAATTGCTTCAGTGCTTTACTGTGTCACAGTAATTACTAGCTCTCACCATGTGAGGGCATATTTAAACAATATATTTGACTCTCAAAACTGATACAGGAAATCACCTCAAGGTGACTTTTATCACATCAAAAAGTAACATGTTAATCAAGCTTCAGTCTTAATCTTAAAATGCAATCTGTACAACTTGAAAATATGCACTTACGGAATTAGAGGTAGAAAGCTAAATATAAAGAAGAGTTGGCTGAGCCACAGCTTGCATAATCATAGTCCCTGGCCATGATCTAGAGCAGTGCTTCTCAACCTGTTTTAACTGATGCCTCATTTTAGCTAATACAGAAAAACCACCACTCACCTCAAACCCAACTTCCCTAATTATTTTATTTTAATGTTCAAATGAATGGAAATGTCATGATGTTCAGTTTTTTACTTATATTGTACATATTTTTTTGGAAATACACACACGCACAGAATATCTTCATATGCCCCTGGAGATGGGATGCCTCCTGGCTGAGAAATACTGAACTAGAGTTTGTACACAGCTCACATACAAGGAAGCTTTAATTATAAATTTTTAATTTCAACAAAATTATTAATTATTAAATTCAATTAAATTATTAATTATTAATTTCAACAAAAACACAACAATAGATGTTCAGGCCCCTCAGGCCCTCCATAACGTAAACTTTGCCTTTTCCTTCTACAGATTTTCTTCTATTTTCATTATTTAAAAAAAACTGATCAACCATACCAACTCTTCCTTAGTTGCCATATCCTTGCCGCTTCTTTCTAATACAGGGGCACACTACTAAAACTACTCACATAACTTGAACATAAGAGGCAGCATCATTATATTAACGGTGTTACATTGTAACTCTTAATTCTTTTGTTTTTCTTAGCCTCTAATTTTTCTTCAGTCCTAGTACATATTCTTTCTCCTCTCTCTGCACTGCCAGGAAGTTCTCAGGAAGTTGCAAATAGCCATGGAAGGAACTGCAATTGATCCATGGGCCCCTCAAAAAGAAAAGGCCTGCTCTAATACCTAGTCTTATTAAAAGGACCAGAATGCAGGACAGTATTTTATACCCTTAATGTGGTATACACACTGTCCTTGAGCAAAGAGTGAGAATGCATCCCTTTCCCCCCTCTATCCTGGTCTAGAGCAGAATTCAGTTGACAAGAGAAAATGCAGGCGGCCAGGTCAACAGTGTTCCAGCGACACTCCTGAGACTAGGAAAGTTGGCATTTGTGTAATTTGTTTTCTTCTGTATATATTAACAGTTCTTTTCTCATGGACTTAAGGCTATGCCAGGGGTGGAGTAAGAAACACCTGCAACTCACTCTGCTCCATCCACTCAACTTGCTAGGTTTGATGGACAGATTAGTAGTAATAATCAATCATCCTTGTCTGCAGAAAATAACTCATTCACATTCAGTTCTCCTTATGGAAAACCATTGTTCCTAATCATGTACTGCCCTCCACTTTTGAATCAGAGCTTCCACACTACTTTTCAGAGTTATCCAGCCTCATTGTTCACTTGAAATATACTTTTTAATATGTGTACACTTCAAGGTCTTATGGGCACTCAACTTGGTCTTGAAAAATATAAGGATGGAACAATATAGGGCCATAGCTGTTTGCACCAGTATGAACTTTATCCAGTTAGGTTTGGATATAATGGTCACATGGACAATTGATGTAATAAACAGCTATTTATATATTATTATTTAATATTAATATATTTAAGGGATTTGAGCCCCACTTTCCACTATACAATATGTCTCAAAGCTATGAACAAGACTTGTGCCCCCTTATTCTCTTCTCTCTTTGTGTCAACAAGCAAGCATACCAGAAAGTCATTGGTAAATTATATTTTCCTTTCTGTCAGAAAATCTATAGTTAATGGCTTTAGTTAATGGCTTTAGAGCAAGCTAGGATATCAAGCCACATTTTGAAGTTGACTTCATATTTTGGCTTTTTCCAAAGCAGTTAACTGTAGTTTTCTGATTTGAATGTGATATAGAAAATAGATAGAGAAACAATAGTTAACTGATGACTTCTGGTATGTTTGCTTGCTCACAAAAGTGGAGGAGTGAAGTGGCTGCACTTGGGGACACAAGGCTTGTTCATATATCTGCTACTTATGCAAAGATACAATAATTTAAACACAGGTACTGCCTCCTGCCAACCAGCCCCTCCCAGTCCCTTACCACTTAATCTGCTCCATGAAATCATGATGTTGCCATTGTTGGATACATCCATGCAGGACCAAAAGAATGACACAAATCAAGAGCATGTGTCCTTATCAGCATCATCTGTGTTGCTCACATTACTTATCTACAAGTACCTACTGATAGATTCAACAACTTCGAAGATAAAAAACATAGCCTGCAAAAACAAGATGGCTTTCATAGATAAAACATGTGAATAAACCAAGTTTCTCTTTATCATTTATAATTCAAGCACCCAGGAAGATGCACACAGATTTCCATTAATATATATACAAAAAATACTGTAGTATTTTACTAGCAAGTGAAAGTTATGGCTGATTCTGCACGCTATTAATCACTGTAGGTTCAAAGCTATCCAGTACACTTACATGAGAAGTAAGTCCCATCCAAATCAGTGGGGCTTAATTCTGAGCAAACATATAGGATTGCACTGTAAATATCAGTTTCTTAAGGCACTTAGTCTGCAATCCTCTGCACATTTACCTAGAAGTCAATCCTTGCAGGCCTTAGTTTTGAGTAAACATGCATAAGATTGTAATGTCACCCTGTGATCCTACAAAACGGGTGTTTCTAGATTGCAAAAAAGCATTTTAATATGGAAGTCCTACCTTTTCAAAAGTTACAGAACCACAGTTAAAAATGCTACAAAAAGATGTCTGAGTAAAATGTATTAAAATATATATTGACTTCCTTTAGCAGTAGCACAAAAACAAGGATCAGGGTTTGTACTGGTAAAGAAATTCTACAGTTAGACCTTGTGTTTGAAATGTCACTGTTAAGTAGAATGTATTTTATTTGTCTGACTGTGGCACAGTAGCCTTTTTATTAATCCATTCAAGATTTTACTAATAAACATCAAAGGGGTTGCAAAAGGTTACTGCAACCAAGCTATGCTAATTTTTAACACCAATGTATACACAGAGTGAAGTGTTGCCTAGAATTCAGTGTGCTTGGTAGTGAATTTCTTTGATCCTTATCTAGAACTGTGCTTGTATATGTCATCTAATTGAAGTAAGATATTTTATTGCTGTAATTAAATCTTTTCAAATGCATTGCATTATCTTCAACTTAGCTAAAAATGCAGACAATTGTTTAAGAAGGTAGGTATATTATTTGTAAAACCGTGCAGCTTGTTCTAGTATCCTCCTTCCCCACCATGTGACTTCTTCCCAAAGATTTTAATTTAAATCTCACCAAACAGCATAATGGTCCATGAGTTTGTTTAGCCATTTGACTTCCTTTATCACATAGAGATGGCAAACATTCTGTTGCTAACTTGATGTGGCTCCAGGCAGCAAGGCTATGAGGATTTTAAACCAGTAAAAGCTTATCAACTGATTCATTGATATGCTGTAAATTCCAGTCTTTTCATTTTACTTTAAAGTCAACACATTAGTAAGCAATTTGCTGACATAAAGATGGATTGCTTTAAAAGGGTTCCCCTTGGGTGGACAAAGTTCACCTCAATGCTTTTGTGTGCATCTTTAATTTAATCTTGTTCTTGGGCGTTGCCTAAAACTTGTGACTGATGGTGCTTTACATATTGATAAAAATATTTAGAATGCCTCCACTTTGTCATATTGTTCAAGTTGAAGGGCAGAGAGGTCACGAAGTAGATACAAAATTAATTTCTTAAATATAGCATTCTTTTCCAAACAGCTTTTCTGGGAAATAAAGATATGCCGGTTTTTTCAACAGGATATTTTCCTTTTATCCATTAATTAACTACCTTTCCTTTGAAGAAAACATATAACTGCTTGTATCCTGAGTTGCTTATCCATTCATGTAAAGTGAAAGGAGTAGTTTCTGCCACCTCTCCTTCTGTCTTCAGCCCACACCACCATATCACAAACCATCCCCAAAAGTTCCCCAACCCCCAGGAGGGAAAGTGCCAGGGTGAAGGAGAGGTGGGAATGCTCTATTCAGTCCAGAAAGGAAAACATTAGGATCCCCCAAAACTTATCTTTTAATACAATTTACATTACAAATTTATATTTTTGGTGTCTGTTGAAGACATTCCCTTTTCAACAAGCCTTTTAACTATATTTTTTATCAGTATCACATTTGAAATTGTTTTCATAAATGTTTTTATTGCTGAACACTTTAGGATGTTTCATGGGAAGCACTTCATAAATAAAAATAGATTAATTGTAAACACTGACTTTGGTCTTAGTGACAGGAAGAAAACTGCCCTATGATCCTCAGATGAAGGGCAGTATAGAAATTGAATAAATAAATAAATAAAAATATTTAGGAAACTTCATTCAGTTTCAAATAGCCAGGGGCAGTTTTAGATAGAAAACAGGCAAAGGGTCCTAATCCTGATTGGGAGCACCTTCTGGATTGTGGCCCCACATTCTGGGTGAGAAGCAGATGCAAAGCTAGTAATGTGGATAGGGAATAGGATTCATTATTTAAGCCATAAGGGTGTGTCTTAACTCCCTGCAATGGAGGCAACCCTGGCACTGATGCCTCATATACTCTTCAGATCTGCTTGCAACCTATTACAATGGGGGTAAAATCTTTGTCTTACCTTTCAGTTTTCAGAGATCTGCCAACGATTATTGAATTCATATGATACCCGCATAGATGAACTCTTCTCCGAGATTGATTCTAATGTAGCTGAAAGTCAAAACGTGTTTCAGCAGCTAGACAAGAAGTTGGGCCCAGGCATAGATGAAGTTGAATGGGAAAAGATACAGATGCAGGTTGGTTTCAGAGACAAAAATGCATATTACCTCAACCTAGCTAAAAGACATGGGACGCAGGTGGCGCTGTGGTCTAAACCACTGACCCTCTTGGGCTTGCCAATCAGAAGGTTGGCGGTTCAAATCCCCGCAGTGGGGTGAGCTCCCGTTGCTCGCTCCCAGCTCCTGCCAACCTAGCAGTTCGAAAGCACGCCAAAAAGTGCAAGTAGATAAATAGGTTGTCTCCGGCGGGAAGGTAAACAGCGTTTCCATGCGCTGCTCTGGTTTTGGTGTTCCATTGCGCCAGAAGCGGCTTAGTCATGCTTGCCACATGACCCGGAAGCTGTCTGCGGACAAACACCGGCTCTCTCGGCCTGTAAAGCGAAATAAGCACTGCAACCCGAGAGTCATCCACAACTGGACTTAACTGTCAGGGGTCCTTTACCTTTTTTTAGCTAAAAGACTGACTCTACCTCCTGTGCTTTGTATTAATTGACTGGTAGCCTTTTTTGTACCTATTATTTACATTTTTGTCCTCCCTTTTCCGGTGGTGTGCATGTGCTACTCCCATGAGGGAGGATTGGCTCACTGGGCTACTTCTGCATTATTATCTGTGAGCTTAGGATTTGAACAAAGTGTTGGACTACTTTTTTCTGATCCAAGTTCAAAACTGCTTCCACTATACACCGCTGCACACAGAATTATCGGTGTGCCTAGTTCAGACAGCAAAGCCAGCTATTGGTGGTTGCCAATGCCAACTTGTTCTTGAAGCTTTAACATAATCTACCTTAGAGTTCTACCACCTGTCCAGCACAGAGTATAGTTACCTGATTTGCCGCATTAACCCTTCATCCTGTTCAGTGTTGGCATCTTAGTGACCTAACCCATTGAGCAAGTTCAGGGAACCATTTTCAGTGCCAGGGCTTGGCTTGATCAGAACTCACCCACCCTCCATGGGCCGTTTTTGAGAGAGCTATCCATCTTACATCATATGATCAGGCAATTCAAATTTCAAGCCAGGAACAGGTTCAGGCTAATCTCTGATTTTAAGAGCTGTAGTGCTTAGCACCAAAACTTGGAAATAAAGAGATCTCTGTGGTCATATTAGGTCATAGATTCCACTTAGACCTCTGAGTGGGGAAGCAGATGCAACTTGACTAGTAAATCACTTAAACTACTCTTAAATAAGTTGAAAATATATTAAATATATTCTATAGGAGTTTGTTTATTTATTTTTATTAAATCTACTGCCTTACATTTTATCGTGATATTTAGCTGATGATATATCATGATGTTGAAATCCAGATATTGCCCTGCCCTACAAACCCACTAGAAGTCTTTCCTACATTTAAACATTTATTTTCTCCACCTTTCATCAATGAAAGTATTTTTTATTTGACCAGAAATGACTGACAGACTTTAGTGCTGCAAAAGTTGGTGTAGTCTAGTATAATTCCAGTTTCAACTGTTCTGTCAGCTTAAGAGAGCTGTTGCAAAAATGAACATTTCAAAGCCAATTTTCATTTTTTTCACGTTCTTTTGGACTTTTTTGTGTATGAATACAGAAGTGTTGCTAGTAAGCCAGTTCAGTATTTTCTATGCTTACCATTTTCTTTCTTTCAGGCATTCCGGCAAGACATAGTTGACTGCCCAATTTGCATTATGCCGCTCATCTACCCTACTCATCTGCAGGACGGAATTCTCCAAGCCAGCTACCCATCATGCTCCAGCAAGACTGTTCTGCTCTCCTGTTCACACATGTTTCATAATACCTGTGTTCAAGCATTTGAAGACTTCTCCTTGGGAGAAAGACCCATATGTCCTTTATGCCGCTCCCATTATCAGAAGAAAATACTTAACTAATGTTTTAATATAATTTTTCAAGGTAACTGAAAAAAGGCATTGGGTTGTATCCAGAAATTTAAGTCCATTAATTTTAATGGGTCCACTTTGAGTAGGCCTTAGTTGAATGTGTATTATAGAAATATTAATAAATTTCAAGTATATATGAATTACTTGCCTTTTTCAGCAAGAGCTGCAACACAAGTTTTCCTTGTGCATATGTTTATGTCAATAACCAAAGATTTCTGTCACTGGCCTTCTGGCAAGTCAGAGTAGGATGGGCTTTTATAGTATTGGATACAGGGTATCTTTCTATAATCAGGGAAGGGGTGGAAGAGATGTCAGATTTATGGGGGAAGGATTTACCAGGCCTTAATTAAAACATAGCCATTGATTTACATCCCTTTCATCCAGTTTCTCGACACCAGAGATTGAAGGCAGAGGACATCGGTAGTGTGGTAGCAGTAGCAACTAGGCCACCATCTTCAATCTCGTCCCCCACAGACTCCCAAGCAGGAGAGAGGTTTCAATTCCTGCCAAGGAGTAAGCATTGAAACTGGGAAGAAAGGCTCAAACCCTCAAATCTGTAAGCAACCTGGGGGGTCATTTCATGCGTTTCACTAGAGTCGGATGTAAATACATGCTAGCTCCATCTCATCACCATTCCTATTTTTAGAACAGGGTTCTAAAACACAAGAAACCTCCCTGCTGCAATTGCCCTTCATGGTCATTCCCATTGTTCCACATTGCAGGCAGTCACATTATAGAACCACCATCCTAATCCCTGAAGAGAGCTTTTCTCTCCCATAAAGTCAGTTCCTCACAAAATAGAAATAATATTATATTACTTGTACCTAGCCACTCTGGGCAGCTTTCAGCAAAATATAAAAGAACTCACGAGGTTGAAGAATGGCTGTGTTTATCCACAGGATAGCCACTTGAAGGATAGTTAACAGGAAGGTAACTTTTATTTGTGGGTTCTACAGAGTCCCAAATGGTAAGAATAACAAGCTCACCAAGAGATGGGAGTAGGAGGTAAGCAAGAGACAATTGAGGCAGTTCTCAATAGCTTAGAAATGCTTTGTGTGAAGCCAGCAAGCTTTTTTTTTTTTTCATTTCTGGCAATACTTGCAAGATTTGAGCATGTGCTCCTTGCCCAGGTGAGTGAGGCACAAGCCAAATACACTCAAAAGAATTTTATTCCCTATACTCACCATGATGTATGACAACAGGCTAAACACCGCGGCTAGAAAAGACAGCACCAGTATAAAGGCAATGAGGAAATGCTAGAACAGAATTCCAACTCACTTGGAGACAGAAACAGTGTCTTCCTGCTTGGTTATTTTCTGACTACACTACTCAAGAAGGAACCTCTTGTGTAAACTAAGCAGGAAGACACCGGTTTTACCTCCTTATACATACAAAAAGGTATTGTACAGGAGTGAGGAGAGGAGCCAGCACTCCTAGTCTTCCAGAGCTTTCTACAAGATTCTGCCTGTGGTCAGCTTTCAAATCATGGGATGTATGTATTCCCCTACCTGGATGTGCTTTCATCCATCTTCTATTTAAAAAGTGTTCCTGGGCACATTAATGGTACACCCCAAAGATCTGTAAAGGTGGCGTAACTTATTGCCCATAAACTTCACCCATACAAACAACTACATACATTGCTACCCACTCCCCATTTCTTCTGAAGAAAGTTCACAAGCTCCCTAAGAGGAGAAAAGAAAAATCTCAGTGCAGGCAGAACATCTCTGAGATGTTCTCAATACCAGGCTGTACACAATGTCAAAGTGTTTTAAGTGAACAGAAGGCAAGGTGCACCATTATGAAGCTTGAGCTGAATAAAACACCTCTGAACCAAGTAAGCTGTAGAAGAACATATTGTCAAATCCTTTAATTGACACTGTAAAACAGGCAACTGTGTAAAAGAGATTGGAGAAAGAGGTGAAGGTAAACGTCACATTACAATCTGTAAACAAAGTGTCCTAGTGAATCCAACTTCTAAATAACTCCTCTATGTCTGCTTGACATTAGCTTAAAAAGCTAAAGAGTAAAGATGTGCTCAGACTTTGCAACAACAATTCTGTCACGCCGCTGTGTTAACAGTGTACCAGTGGAGGAGAAAGCCAAACAATGGCGCACTTAAGACACTTAACTTGCATACATTTTTGGTCTGATTTGATATACATCTAGCTCATACAAGAAAAGCATATTTGTGCTTTAGCCTCATAACAAGGCAGATGGTTTATGACTGAAGTAGGTTTTTGTACCTTAAAAAAAGGTACAAAACACTTGACTACACAAGTCAAACCACTAGGAATACATTACTAGTATCCATCAAAGAATTACTAATACCGTCTACTTAAACACATTTAAGCCTTTATAACTATTTATGTGTAATTTTTATCACTATATTTGAAAGAACTTCATCTGTAAAATAATTTGAACTGAGGGATAAAATGACAATTTTAACAATTTCACATGAACAAAGTCAAGGAACAGGAGACCATCACATATATTTATAATGCGGGGGGGGGGGTTGCTGAATCTGTCCCCCTTCTATTGACCCTTATTTCACATGCATCTCCAGAGTGGTGCATTGTGAATTTTTGTATAAGTTTGGAAGTGGGAGGCAGCAATAGCCAGGTTATACCGGTACTTCAATTTCACAGGGTGAGATGGGCTGTATTATTCTTGTATCAGCAGGAAACAGTGATTTGCTGCAATGGCACTGGTCACATTACTAGATAAGTCCCTCCTATTTTCCTGCCAAGGCATTAAAACTTTACAGGGGGCAATTTAGTATTTGGCCTAATTTCATGCAAGTGGCTGGGAAGGGGCGGGGAATGGAAGGGGAGGAAGAGGTCCTACCCATCACTGACCTATTTAACACTGCAAATATTGTCCCAAATGTCGCCCTTGAGAGGGAAAGAAAGTACCACACCCCTGATTGAGATGCACACCAGTACATAGGATAAGTTGCACACCTGATCCTAAGAAATTACAAGAATTGAGATGGAGCCTTCACTAATCAAATGACTTTTGGGGATGGGGGAAGATTTCATACCCTGTACCATTAACGCTAATCACCCCAGTATAACCAAAAGCTAAATTTTCAGGGCAGCATTTCCTCTTGCACAACTCCTGATTTGAATGGGGCTGTACAGTAGAGCACTTACAGGTGAACTAACCCAAGTTTATTAAGGTACTTACAGAAGATTCCTCATGCCATCTGCATTTATTGTCTTTGATGTTTAATTTGCAAATTTGTCTAAGTCAGCTCTCTACCTATGAAGAACATGGATTAAAATTCTCAATAATTTGGTATGAACTTTGTCCAAAGCATGATAGCCACAGAATCACAAATACTTTCAAATTCAGTTGGATCCATCTATATGTTGACTGCAGTAGCTATGGTAATAAGCATACTGTTGATGTACCTTTACTATACTTATTTTTTTTCTGTAGGCATATTACTATTATGACATGCAAATGAGTATGTTTCAATGTGGTGTTGAGTGGAGGTGCCAAGCACACTAAACATCCTAAAACCAATCACTACCATTTCAAATTGAGATATAAGGTATCAACATCTGAACTCTTGGGCCTGGTTCAGATAATCAAAATGCTGGTTTAATAAGCTGGGCTAGGCACAAACACACTGCTCTCAACTCTCCCTTTTGCTCTTGCTTTGCCGTTCCCTTCATATGAATGGAGAAACAAGTCAGGAAGCAGAAGCTCATTGCAACTTCCCTTAACAGCTTCCAAACAAGCTTATCCACAAGTTGGCTGGCTTGTTCAGAAGCCATTTCCCCATCCACATGTGAGGTGAAGTTATAGTTAATTCATAACTACAGCTTCCTGGCTTCCTTCCCCACTTATGTGAAGGGTGCTGTATGTGGTGCACAGCACTTGTGCATATCCTGGCTTAATCTGATTACCCTAACAATGTCACTGAGTGAGTCGATTTCTCTACATCTTACACTATGGCAAAAAGCCCCCAGTTTACAATTTATTCCAGTTCCCAGAAACAATTGTATGAAAATAAGTTCTGTCCTGCATCTGTTCTATTTGTCATTTCCACTGACAATATTAGAAAAAAAATCTATAATGTATTTACCATAAATGCTACCTTCCAAAATTTAATGCAAGATTAATTTTCATAAGAAATCATATAAAACTTAAAATAGTATCTAATGTCCAGGAACTCTACACTGCTGTCAAACAATGCGAAAAATGCTTGTGAGCCCCAATGGATCTAGTAACATTCTGATCTTCCTTAAAAAGCAGGATAATTTGCAGAATTATTTCAACATTGTACAACACATCAAAACCCAGTTTTGGATTTACTGAGATTAATATAATACTGATATTTTCAAAGTGAGGTAAAACATTAAAGTTGTGAAGATCCAGTTAACATTATGGGATCAAACTTATAAAATGTGCTCATCTATGAATGGCCAGTGTCACTTCATCATCCAAGAACTACAAACCTTCAGCAAAGTTTCATACAATGTCATGCTAGCCTTTACAATCTACCTACCTCTACTCACAGTATGTATGCTAACTTCCTTCAGATTCATGTGTTACACACAAGATTTGCTAAAGTGTAACAATATCAATGAAAATTGCATGCCTTAATTGGAATCTATATTTTCATATTTAAAAAACTGGAGTTGATAATCTGCTACCTGATTACTCCATGTTTTTTAAAAAGATAGATCAACAAAGGAAATAATGAAAAAATGGTCTATTCTAATGAACTAGAATGCACTGCACACTTAACTCAGGGCATCTAGAGTGGGATAATTGTTTTAACACTTGTGGAAGTTGTGTGCTATTGTATCCTTTTTCTCATTGCTTATGCATATAAGGCGACACATTACACAGAAGGGAAGGAACAGAATTCTCTGTGCATTTAATGGAGATGTGTGATTGCCCTAAAATGCATGATTATGTACACAACAATCAGATGTCTGTGAAATTACAATTTAGCACTGCAACCTAGGGTTACATTATTGTGTAATTCATGAGTCTCAGTGGAAGTTACCTTTAGTGATAACTGTAGGCCAGTTTGCCATTTAGAACCAGGAACTGCTGGTATCTTAAGACACAATGACGGTGAAAACTCATCAGACGGGCAATGAATGTACTGATCCTGGATCTTACCGTACTCTCTTTAAGTTGTCAGTTTTCGTAAAGAAATTTTACTGAAAAAGCAACTCTAGTAAAGGATTTGCCATTTTCAACTAGCAAGGCTCATCTCAGACACCCAGCCTAATTCTTCAGCAAAAGGTTTATGCTCGGGAGATTCTTGGCCTATTATGTTGATAGATCAATATGGAGGTGTGTCCAAAGAGGAATGGAGTTTTCTTTTCCGCTTCCAGGTTTCAAGACACAATTCTGCACCAGCTGACACAGTAATTTAACATGGATCAATCTGGGCAAGAATAGTACAGTCTGATACACCCAGCTTTCTTGGGTGCAATTTTTTTTTATCAACTTGGACCCAATATACAAACAGGAAAAAGCAATACAAAAACAAGTGCTATGAAGTGACAGGAATGTCATGAAGTCAAAAGGGCTCGGTTCCACCACCTGCTTTTCACAGTGTTTTCTGGTGCCCGTTTACAGCCTTTGCAGCCTCAGAGTCTCTTGCATTGTGTGAGAGGTGAAGCTTGTCTAAACCTGCAAAACATTTCAAAAGATAGTCAATTTAAATTTATGTTTCACTTCTGACAAGTATAGGTGTTTTGAAAATCACATTAGTCTTTGTTCCAATACATAAATAAATTGAAGATTTTTGTCTGTGGAGACCTTATCTGAGAACATGAGAAACTAGACAGGATTATAAATGGCACAAGAACAGCATTTGTGCAACTTAACTGCCCCTTGCAACTGCCTAGCAGAACTTGCAAACACTGTAAAGTCATAATAGGAAGCATTTCCTCTCCCCAGGTCTAAATATTTGGTTGCTGACAGGAGAAGCAGAATGTCATGGCATCATTATACAAATTTAAATTCTATCAGTCGTTACAGAGGGGGAGGGGAGCTGTATTTGAGATGTCCATCACATCTCACTTTCACACAACAAATACTGAACATTCTACATGGCTTTGTCTATTGATTTCTAATGTGTTAATGTGAAGTTGCATTCATACACCTGCAATTTCATTATTACTAAATTTTCAAGTAACAAAATAAGCCTCAAAAACTGTAAAATAATAAACTACATCATGCAGTTTGAAAAGCACAACAGAACAGAACATTCGTCTACTCAAAACATCTCTCGATCCATGAGTCTCTGGTGGTATTCTAATGTTGCAATTCCTAAATTTCCACCCCAAAGCTTTCCAGCTTTTGCATCATTATCCAAAGCAAACCAATTGGCATGTCATAACCTGATAAGAAATATCCTGTACCCACTCTCAGTGTTGGTGGATTTGATTGTGGCAACACATTCCTTAGTTACATCTTATCTGAACTACTGTAATGTGCTGTTGTTGATGCTGACTGAACAGTGAAAGTTCTACTGCTTCAGAATATTGCACCCAGGCTATTGAACAAGGCAAGCTGTAGGTGGCATGCAACTCCCATATTACAAGAACTTCATTTGGTACCAGTCTGCTCCCAGGGAAAATTCAAAAGTACTGGCTGTTAAATCATGACAAGCCAGAAAACTACTTGGCCTAAATTGTGTAGGCTTTTGCAGATCATAACTAACATTCTGATGGTAGATAAAGCTTTTATTCAAACAGGCTTTTGGCTTCATAAGCTGGCTTGCTATAGACACTAAGTATGCAAAACAATTGGTTCAACTAGTTTTTATTTTTACTTTTGCTTCATTATAAGTTGCCTTGAGCACCACTTGATGGAAAGATGGGATAAAATCAAACAAATAAATTGTTTTCTTAAAAGGAATAAACTAGGTGAACTCAACACAGAACCACTCACCACTTATGTCTTTTTATACCAGAGACGAGGGTACCTTGAGTTGTAGGTTTCACATGAAGGAAGCTGGAAACCCACACCAGGCAAATTTCTCTCCCTATAGCTCTAGAGGGATAGTTTAAATTCAAATTATGCACAATATGGCTATCAAAAGAAAGAGAACAAATGTTACCTAATGCTTTGAGAAGCTCCTCTCTAACTGCAGAGGTGAACTTTCTAACCAGACACAGGGTTGTCAAAATGGCAAAGAGAATATTGTAGGATAGCACGATGTAGAAATTTCCTAACCAGTTAAACCTTCCAAAGTCTCCAAGGAGATCAAACCTGGTAATACCTGCAGGGGGAAGAGAATGTGACATAATCCAGAAAAGCAAATAAATGAGGGTGATATCTAAGATTGAAAAATGACCTCCAAGTACTTTAATCGAAATAAATTAAAAAATAGTCTAGTAGCACCTTAAGAGACCAACTAAGTTTGTTCTGGTATAAGCTTTCGTGTGCATGCACACTTCTTCAGATACACTGAAACAGTAGTCACCAGACCCTTATATATAGTGGGAGGGTGGGGTGGTTTTTTTCTCAGAAGGGTAGTAGGAGATGGGTGATTGGCTCAACGGGTATGATAAATCTGTTGACAACTGTTAACGACTGCAATTAGTCCTACAGGAAAAAGCAAGGGATAGGATGCAGATGACCAAAAATAGCTTTAGCATATGTAATGAGACAAGAATCCAATATCTCTATTCAGACCAGGTCTCTCCATACTTTTCAGTTTAGTACCGTAATAGTTGTAATTCAGCAACATCTCTTTCAAGTCTATTTCTGAAATTCTTTTGTAATAAGACAGCTGCTTTGAGATCCTGTATTGAATGTCCTGGGAGATTGAAGTGTTCTCCTACTGGCTTCTCTGTCTTGTGATTCCTGGTGTCAGATTTATGTCAATTTATCCTTTGGCGTAGGGTTTGGCCTGTTTGTCCAATATAGAGAGCTGAAGGGTACTGCTGGCATTTGATGGCTTACACAATGTTAGAGGATGAGCAATTAAATAGGCCTGAGATGGTATGTTTGATGTTGTTGGATCCAGTGATGGTGTTGTCTGGGTGTATGTGGCAGCAAAGTTGGCATCTGGGTTTATTGCAGGCTCTGGTACCAATGTCCATGTTAAGTCTGGTTGCTGTATTATTGTGGGTGAGGAGTTGTTTAAGATTGGGTGGCTGTCTGTAGGCAATGAAAGGTCTTCCTCCCAGAGCTTGAGAAAGAGAACTGTCGTTGTCTAGGAGATGCTGTAAATCTCTGATGATGCATTGAACTGTTTTAACTTGGGAGCTGTATGTGATTACTAGTGGTGTTCTGTTATTTTCTCTTTTGGGTCTGTCTTGCAGCAAGTTCCCTCTGGGTATCAGTCTGGCTTTGTTGATCTGTTGTTTAACTTCATCAGGTGGATATTTTAGTTCCAAAAAGGATCGCTGTAGATCTCTTAGGTGAGAATCCCTGTCTGTAGAGTTGGAACAGATGCGGCTATAATGTAGAGCCTGGCTATATATAATTGATTGTTTGGGGTGGTAGCTGGAATCATGTAGATATATGTTTGTCGGTCAGTTGGTTTTCGGTATAAGGTGGTGTCTATTCACCCATCCTGTATTTTTATAGTAGTGTCCAGAAAATGTATTTCTTGCATAGATTGGTTCATAGTTAGGTTGATGGTGGGGTGAAAGTCACTGAATGTTCTAACACAGATAACTTTACTTTCCCATTTGCCATTCCCATTATGACAAGAGCCCTCCTCATTTTATCACCCAGAAGCCTGCTTTACGCATACTATGAAAAGCTTCATAGCATCCAATGTGGTGCATTTTGAAATTCTGCAAAGCACCACATGACTCACTGTACCCTAATGCACTCCACTAATCCTGTTTGGACAGCTGTGTATGTGCATTTTGTTAGCTGTGTTTTAACTGTTCATCTTTGCAGTTTTAGCCTTCCTTTTATCTCTATGGCAAACAATATAGGAATTTCATTTGTGTCCCTCAGCAGGGAACTAGGGAGTCTTGCCTTTAATTTGCTTTCTGTGTAGCAGCAATGACACATGCTCTTGTGTGCATGTGGGCACACTCATTTTTTTCCTGATTATATTTTCTATAAGAAGGTCATCTTCATGCCAGTTGACAATGAATATAAGGTTTTCCCACCACCCTAGAAAGCCATCAGCAGCAAAATATTACAGACCTATTTTTACCCCTCACATTTTTTTAGGCTGAAACACCTAATGACTGCAATTACTCACTTCATTATTTAAATGAATGTGTACTAAAAGTTAAGAAAAAATGCTAAATTGATGAGACTTTCAAAAGCAGTTTGTGGAATAGCACAGGGGGCTTGCTCCATTAAAGGAAAAATATGCCTCTAGGCATGATCAAACATTTGAGAGTTCCTCAAGTAGCTCTTTCTAGGCTGTTGATGCTAGTTTCCTTTGGTTTCCCTCGTTCTCTCTACTTATCTAGCAAGTGAGTATCATCAGTAGTTATGACGGAAAAGCTCATATTTGCTAACTACCGGTATTTATAGAGGTCTTATTTATTTATTTGTATCCTGCACTTCTGAAATGGTCTTCAGAAACCTCAGAATCTAAACATTAAAAGAACAATATGGTGCCAGGCAAGTCTCCTGGAGGAGGATATTCCAAAACGAGGGCAGTGGGGTCCCACAACTAAAACTGCTCTTGTCCTGTTATAAACCACCACACCTCAGAAGGCCAGGAAATCCAGAGTGAAAGCTCACAAATTATAGTTTCCGTCGCTACACTGCAGCCATGAAGGGCTTTAAAGGGCACCAAGACTTTGAACTGAGCTCAGAAAGAAGACTGAGAACCACTGCATCCAGTCTAGCACAGGGGACTATGATCCCACCACCCACCCCTGTTAGCCTTGCAGCTGTAACCTGAGCTACTTGCAATTTCCAGACTGTCTGCAAAAGGCAGCACAATGTACAGCCCATTGTAATAGCCCAAGTATATTAGTTTTGTTATCTGTGGCTGCAGCTGTTTTCCTATTACCGCAATGACAAGGTCATTTGTGTTATGAAACAGTCTGTGTGGCTTTTCAACAAGACCACCTCACTGAGGTTTGTGGCTATGAAGACACCTGAGTCTGGATTTTCCACAACCAACCCCAGACCTATCCATTGTGCTACACTGGCCTCCAAACTGCAAGACTGCATTCTTGGACAAACCTGATGGTCTACATTCCATCTGACTTCAGGACTAGTTTTAGCACTGAAACTAGCTTGGTTGCCCTGACACCTGAAGGACACAGGCGTATGGCCTTGTTAATTCTGCTAGACCTCTCAGCAGCTTTTGATACCATCAGTCAAGGGCAGGCTACTCAGTTTCAGAACTGGGGCACTTTGAATCAGTTGCTCCATTCATACCACAGAGGCAGATTTCAGGTGCTGGTGGGAAACTACCACTGAGCTCTGTGAAATTTAGACTACAGCTGTGTTTTAGCCTTTTGCTGTCCTGTCCTTTTACTGCTAATATTTATGCCTTATGTTTATTTTTAATCTTTGCTAGCCACACTGGGAGGGCAATTTGCTTGAAATCAGGCCGTAAAGTCTGTACACACATTGACACACAGCAACCCCAGGGTTTGTCGGTATAAGATTCTTACTGTCTATTTTTCCTCCTTGCATGAAAAAAACCACTACACAGATGGCAAGGGTGTGCTACCAAACAAATATATGCTGACTTTTCCCAGGGTCTTTCCTCTTAACTCTGTCCCTTTAGGGCCTACCACCAAAGCCACAGGCTTACAAGGAAACTTAGGCATTGCTGCTTGTGTTTCTGGAACCCCAGCAGTAATGCTCAAAGTATGGTGCTGACATGGGAAGAATGATCAGAGTCTGCACTGGCTTAAGAGCTCCAGCAAAGTATGTTCAGAAAGCTGTTTCATAAGACACTCAAGTTGTACCTAGATTTTCTTTCCTGAAAATATGACTAAAACAATTTACTGATCTGTAGGCAATGACACCAAACTACACACACCTCAATAAAGAGTTCTCTAAAAAACAGAAATAAGACTTACCCAGTGTCCTTGACATAACTGGCAAAGCTGAACTGAGGACTAAGATCGAAACGCAGTTCCCAATTATCTGTTTGAACAAAAAAAAAAAGTATTTCAATATGATTGATGAGCTCTAGGTCTACCAAGTAAGGCACTGAAAACACACCCTAGCTTCTTGTAATTTGATTTTAAAGTCTGTCCATCCCTAAGGTTAATGTTTCCTCTGCATTTCTCCAGTATTGCTGTAAGCCACGTGTTCCCAAACAACTCAAGTCTCCTCTAAAAATTCTTATATAGACCACAGGGACTTTTGAAATTGGCATATACCGGTACTGTATCATACAAACACAAAGAAAGCATAAAGGTAAAGGGACCCCTGACCATTAGGTCCAGTCGTGACTGACTCTGGGGTTGTGGCGCTCATCTCACATTATTGGTCAAGGGAGCCGGTGTACAGCTTCCAGGTCATGTGGCCAGCATGACTAAGCGGCTTCTGACGAACCAGAGCAGCGCACGGAAACGCTGTTTATCTACCCGCCGGAGCGGTACCTATTTATCTACTTGCACTTTGATGTGCTTTTGAACTGCTAGGTTGGCATGCGCACAAGCTATTTCCGGTGCTCCCCCAACCTGGAAGTGGGCAGCCGTGCAGCACAGCACTGGTAACAGCGGGGGTCGCCGTGGGCCGGATAAACAAGTCCCTCGGGCCTTATCCGGTCCTCTGGCCTTAGTTTGGGGACCCCTGCTCCTGACCCTCCACAGCAGATTTGAGGGAGGCACAGGGGGAAGGAGGGAGGAAGCCCCACTGCATTAGAGGGAGTCCTTGCACTGGCTTCCGCTTATGCAATGGGTAGTTGAATCTGACCCTCACACATTAAGCATGGATTACACAAATATGTGATGAGCACCATTGGACAAAGGTAGAGTGTATCAATCTAATAAAATAAAATGTTAAGCATTATACAGTATAGATGGGGACTGAACCTTACTGTTTCCTTTCTTCAGTTTCACAAAGGTATGAAAAAACAGCTGCCCTTAACTTAACCTCTGGGTACAGAACTGCTCTTTCACATTTCACAGTGCTTGTGCAAGAGATGTACCTCATATCAGTAGCACTATTATATTAAAACTCACCAAAACACAATATAAGTTTTCAAACTCTAGATATACGGTATGTAATTGGCCCACAAATCATTTTTCTAACATGCTGTATGTGAAGGGGCTGAGCATATATAATGGGACTCCTCAACATTTTTAATCAAGGATCATCTATAGTTGTTTACTTTCCCACTTTCAAGAATTGCTTGCAAGATGAAAGCAAATCTTTCCCCCCTCCTCCAATTCTTTGAATACAAAAAAGAAAGAAGGAGAAAGGGAATCTCAAAAATTCGGAAGTTAATGGCCAGTAGGTTTTCAGTTTAAATAATTTTGCTCTGTTTGTGGGAATGACTTTAATGTGTACAGCCCAGCACTAGTTCTTCTAAAGCCACTATAAAGTTCTGGAAAAGTCAAAGTAGCCTCAGAATAAAAAGTGTTGCTGAATATAACTACTTCCTATTTAGTTATTCAATTTGAATTAATTTGCCTGCATTACTTGTAGCCACCAAATTCTTTGCATTTCAAAGAAGCTCCTAAAGTACAGTTTGCACAAAGTTACTCATTAGCAATACAAGGGGGGAGGGAACCCTTCAACAGATTTTCTATGGCTAGTTAACAAGCTTGGCCATTCCAGCACTTTACAAGTGAATGGATGCCATCCAAACTAAACAGAACAAGGCTTTTCCTTCCTTCCCCTCCCCCCCAAGACAATTCAGGGCCTGAAAAAAATCTTCTAGTCTGTTTAGCAACTTACAAACACTAATCACCACAAATGAGCCATTCAGAGCAATTACCATCTGTGGGAGTCAGGTTTGCCTCGGGTGGAAGAAATGGGCAAGCAAGAGGAGGGAGACATCACCAGCTCAGACTTTTTAACCTACCTTTGTCATCGTTGTGTCATCCTTTCTGGGAGTGAAATCTCCAAAAAAGCGTAAGCTATAGAAGCCAACAACCGAAGAGACCATTAGATAGCTGTGAGAATCAAGGAATAAAAGAACAACTAAAGAATGTCGGTTTCAGACTCCTGGAAGACTTAAGCACCACAAAGGGAAGGGGGGAGGGGGAGAGAGAGAGAAATAACCACTTTTGAGTGCATGGGAATGCCTGGCCTGTCATTTTCTCTCTTCTAGGCAAGTGTCATAGTAAATTAACAGCGTCCCAGAAAATTAGACAGAATACTTGTTAACGGACAAGAACGCCTACTGAAAGAAAGGATACAAAATCAAAATGATCTCGATTGCTGCTCCCACAAAACCAAATGTGAACAGAGAGGCATTTCCTATGCCAGGCCCCTGCAAGATTTAAGAAATAAAAGTATTACACAGAGAGCACTATTTTTTTCCTGCCCATAAAATCTCAAGTGCATTGGACAGAAGTACTGTACTAAAAATGAAGAGTTATGAAGCATCATTTTCTGATAATCTTCTTACTAAGCTAATCCCTAGCCATTAATAATCGCACACTATCAAGGCTGAAAACATGAGCCAGACATTCCAAAACATAATTATTTTCCATCCATATAAGCTACGATAGAATGGCAGTGTGCACATTCAGAACAAATATTGAAATGCACAAATAATTTGACGCAAATAAAGGGAAACCAGGGGAATTGTAAAGCAGCTTGCCTTACTGGCTACTGCAGGCTCAACAGTAAATGCAACTCTTTCTAAATCATGCTCCATGTGTAAATAGAGAAACAGAAAAGTCACAATATAAGCTATATATGAAGAAGGGTGATTGTACACAACTGGAGCTTTGTTCAATCTTGCTGCTGAAGTGATCCCTGTTGCTTTAGATACATGCCACTTTAAACAGCTTTCCCCACCAGCGGTAGTGTTAATGGTGACATCTAACGGCTCTGTGCATTATTAACCTGAACACATATGCTGCTGCTTCAGACACTTGATTATTGAGATTGTTCCTTTTATTCTATTTAGATATGTTCCACATGCCAAACAATGTGCGAAGCACACTTTACAATATGAAAACTTGAGGCTGAGTGACTGCTATTAAACTCAAAGTCAGGGACAGAATTCATACTTCTGAACACGTGTCTCTGAAGGCTGGAATTCTATACTCATTTTCCTGAAGCCCACTAAATTCAATGGGACTTTTCCAAGTAGGCATGTATTAGATTGTGCTATCAATGTGCCTTTTGCTGATGTTAATATCACAAAAGAGTAACACTTTACCCTTGACCCCTTTGGCATTGCAGTTTCATCAACCAGCAGGCAAAGAATATTGCAAGCAACCAAGAGGACAGAGATTGCCTAAAAAAGAAAAAGAAACATCAAGTCATGAAGGTTCAAAAATGTTTGCTGTATTTCACACTGATTACCATTTCTGAGGAATCCCCCTCTGTATTGGAGAAGAAAACTGAGTGCTAATGGCTTAGGGCAGAGGTTCCCACAGGATGTGACCTGCCACACTGGTGTGGCAGGAGAGGGTGGCAAGTGTGGCAGGAAGATTCAAGGACAATCAAAGAAACATTTAAACATTTCAGTGTAGTATAGTATCATATCACATCAATATAATTGTTTTATACTCTCTGGATACCCCACAATCATATTATAAAGTAGTTGTGTTCTATGTTATAAATCAAGCATGAATAGTTGTTTCTTTTTGTTTTCTAATGTACTTCTTATCAATAAAAAATTGGTGTGGCACAAGCAAATTTTCATTCTGGAAGTGTGGCCCAGGCCCAGAGAAAAAAGTTTGAGAACCACTGGCTTAGGGAGACAAAAACAGCTCCTTATTATTTCTGTTACTCAGCTCACACACGTACATGAAAAAGATCACTAATCTCAAAAGGACAGGTGGGTTTTAAGCAATGGAAGGAAATTACAGCTTACAGTTTCAATTAGCAGCAGGATCATTACAGCTGGATACACAAGATTCCTCTCCCAAGCTGAAGCCTTTTTCCGTCGTTCTTTTAAGAGAAAAATAAGCAAACTTGCTATATTAAGGTGTTTAGAGACAAACATATTTTCCTATTCTGAAAGTAGAAGTTCTCTAAGATATAGATCCACCACACTTAACTAAAAGCAGCCCCGATTAATATTGTAAGCAAGTCTACTGTGGAATTCCAAGGACAACTTCCTAGCCTACCTCTGGTTTCAGGAGCAATTTATAGGTCAATTGTCCTGCCCTGCCAGGCAGTAAGTGGCACTCACATTACTCCACGTATTATTAAATTGTTCCTAACCATGACCAGGCAAAGTATTGGAAGGATTCATTTTGGGGACACCAACCACCTACCCATCTTTCTATCTGGCTTCACATATGAGGAAGTACTTGGTACATTCAAACATTTGGCTCCCTGTGTGGAGTCTGCAATGGTACCCTTTTCACTACAGATTACATCACATGGAAAAAGTTTATCAAAAAGAGCTAACATCCCATTGACAGAAAATGTATATGTGATTTATTTCCTCTTTTAATATAATTTTCCAAAAGCATAGTCAACCCATGGAATTTGTTACAAGGTGTGGCAATTCTCACCAACTAGGGTGGCTTTAAAAAGTGATTAGACGAATGCATGGGAGGATAAGGCTTATGATGGCTCCAGGACCAGAAACAAAATGCATCTGAAGACCAGCTGGTAAGTACAGCTGCAGCAAAGGGCTACTGCACTCATGACCTATTTGTGGGTTTCCCAGAGGCATCTATGGGAATCAGGGTGCTGGACTACACAGGTCTTTGGTCTAATCCAGAAAGGCTCTTATTTCCTTATCTTGTGTGACTATATCCATCCATCATCAGATGGGATACTTAATTTTGAAAAAAACAACTAAAATCTATTAAGTACATATTTACTGAGTCCCATCAGGGAAAAGGACAGGGCATAAATAAATCAAAACCCATTTACAGGACTGCAGGGTTTCCCCCCATGAAGTGTGAAACCTATTTACACAAGAGATCGTCTTGGTAATAACACCTGATATAAGCACACACATTTCTAACACCACCCAGAAACAGTTTTAAACTAAACGAACACACACAGGGAACCACAGAAAAGGCCCGATGTAATTACCCAATTTTGTCTTCATACTCTTCACATTATTTAGTTCCTGCTTCAGCTGCTTTGTGTTGTACTCCACTGGTGAAGACATCCCTGTTCAAGAACAAAAACATTGCCACTTGGTTAAAGGTAAAGGGACCCCTTGACCATTAGGTCCAGTCGTGACCGACTCTGGGGTTGCAGCACTCATCTCGCATTATTGGTCGAGGGAGCCGGCGTACAGCTTCCAGGTCATGTGGCCAGCATGACTAAGCGGCTTCTGACGAACCAGAGCAGCGCACGGAAATGCCGTTTCCCTTCCCGCTGCAGCGGTACCTATTTATCTACTTGTACTTTGACGTGCTTTCGAACTGCTAGGTTGGCAGGAGCAGGGACCAAGCAACGGGAGCTGACCCCATCACGGGGATTCGAACCGCCAACCTTCTGATCGGCAAGCCCTAGGCTCTGTGGTTTAACCAACAGCACCATCCGCGTCCGCCACTTGGTTAGGACTACTAAAACAAGCATGGCTGGATTATAATGGTGCAATAGAAGCAACTGCGCCAGGGCCCATACCAATAGGGACCCAAGACTATGAGCTGAAGCTGCTAGCCCTCCAAGTAGAAAAGTTATGAAGCAAAATTTTCAAGCAACCTTCCAAATGATTTCTGTGAGAAGACTCACACCGGCTGCTGCCAGCTATGTTTTTAGCCAATGAATTAAATCAGAACTGTGACTGATGAGTTGTTTGAATCCTAGACTATTGGAATCCCTGGGATCCTAAAGAGTTGCTGTTTTCCTTCCTCTTTCCTGCTTTTTTCTTATTTTCTAGTCCTTGGCATTTCCATTGCCCTTCCTTTCTTTGCAGAAACCAGGATGCACCTTTCCTGCAGTGGTCCATCTGCAAAAATATAAACTGTCCTCTGCTTCCACATGAAAAAAGGCAAACACCTGTTTAACCATTTTACATCAGGAGCAGAACCATAGATCACAGGTAGAGTATAATGTTTGTATGCATGGGGTCCCAGGTTCAACCTCTGGCATCACCAGTAATGAGGATAACAGCACAACTAGGAAAGTCCTCAGAGAGCAGCTGCCCCTTGGAGCAGAGAAGAGTGAGCTAAATAATGGGCTACCCTGTATAAAGGAAGCTTTATTTGTCAATACAGGTGTTTGGATGCTCACCAAATCTCGCTGCATCTGCAGTAATTTTCACATCAGTGTTAATGGGAAATACATCAAATCTTTAATATTTACACTGACGCATAAATGACAGGTCTTACAACTTCCTCCGAGATGATAACAAGGCAACACTAATCCCAATATTTTGCCAAAGAGCAAGGCAACATTTTAGAGCAATCAAATCAGAACTCTGAAAGACAGCACAAACTATTCAAAGCACTACAGCCTCTCAACTTCATTTCAAACAAGCACAAAAGTTTAATGTCTGCATTGTCTAGCCAATAAATCAAACTGGTAGACAGAACATGTCCAGACTAGTCATGAAAAATTAGAAGGGATTCTCCAAGAAAACCACAAAGCAGCTCATTTAAGGTCAATTTAACAGTATTATTTTGTTTTTCTTCCAGCCCCAACATAATATTTCAGTACCTCAAAGGAAACTGTAGGAGTATCTATTTGCATTCCCTGTAGGTGATTGGCAGTTCAACACCAATTAGTTCAAAATTACACTGTTACTAGTGCGCAATAAAAACAACACCTTTCATCTTTCTTACATAGGTCAGAATACCTTCAGAGCCAATAACTTTGATCAAATAAGCATTTTTGATCCTGCCCCACCCGTCTCCTTGGATTCAGGAAAACTAATAGCTAAAGGCAACTTTTCCCTTTTAATATAAAGAAAGTCCTAGCTTTATTCTTTTGGTGTAGGAATGATGTGGGTATTGAAATACAATATGCTAGAAACACTTCTGCCAACCCAGTCTCTTTCGCAACAAGAAAGTTTAGGCAGATCATCCATTGCAGGGATGATTTCCTCACCACCAAAAAAAGCATATGGGGAAAATAAAGTTAAATGAAATTCACATTTTATAAATTATAAGTGTTTTTAATGACTGGCATTATCTTAAAAGGGCATTTTTAAAAGACATGAGATTAATAATAATTTAAGTTTTTTCAGTTTGATTCCTAGAAGCATTCCACTAAGCCAGAACCGAAGTAAAAATATTGCTGATTCAGATCCACCGTCTAGGAAATTATGAAGATTATCGCTACCAAAGTTTCTCATTCTTTCCAGGATTAGAGACAGGTTCCATAGCCCTTCATTATGCTAGTACAGGCATCCCCAAACTTCGGCCCTCCAGATGTTTTGGACTACAATTCCCATCATCCCTGACCACTGGTCCTGTTAGCTAGGGATCATGGGAGTTGTAGGCAAAAACATCTGGAGGGCTGCAGTTTGGGGATGCCTGTGCTAGTACCTGAGTTTCTGCCAAAAATGTGATTAACATCTGTTATATGTGTGTCCACACTTGCAAACAGGTGCTCAATACTTCCTTGTTCTGTATTTGTTAATTCTCACTAGCATACAAAGACACGGTTCTTCAATAGGTGTGTTTGTTTTTCTTGGATAGAGTAGTGGGACAATCGAAGGTCCACAGCACCACTGAGTTGACTGTCCCACAAAGGAAGGAAGATTCTGAAAAGCTTCCATGTTTAGCCCAGGGGAATTTTTATGTACAATGCTTTATAACACACAAACCAACTAACCAATTCAAGAAACTGAGGAGAACATTCCCTGTTTTGTGGTTGCAGTTCCAACACCTCTGATCCTACACTGTTGCAACTGTGGATAAACAGGAACTGCAGCTTCCTACTCCAAAGCTGTTCTTTGGAGTTCTTCAGGGAGAGGGGATTTTCATCAGGACTGGCATGGGAGAAAGGGTTAACTTCCCTTCCCCGCAGAGTCCTGATTAGTCATAGGGGCAGTATCTCCAGCAATTGCTGGGCCGAAGCTTTCTTCTACCCAATGAGACAACTGGTCCATCCAGCTCATTACTGTTTACACTGACTGGTGGCAACTCTCCAGTTTCAGGCAGTCCTACCTGGAGATACCAGTCTGGTATCACTGGAAACGCATGTGGAGCAGATGCTTCACCACCAAGCTATGGTCCTTCCCAACGGTTGCCTAACTAGCTGACCCCCTGATCAGGAGCACTCAGCACTGCAACGTTTTGTAGCAGGCCCATCTGTCCACAAAAAGTTGAAAATAATCAAACTAAAGAAAATGTGACTGTAGTAACTAGACATATTCCAAAGCTTCTCAGCTATACAGTAAAACATCTAAGCAACTGAAATGCATATTTTAGTCCTCCCATCTGATTCCGTGAAAGGACAGAATTCAAAACTAATTGTGTCAAAACACGATTTCTCTTAAGGAAAGAAGGGGGGGGGGGCATGACCATTCCATGAGCACCAAGGAAACAATAATGAAATACACAGCAACAATTATTGTGCAGTTCCATCATAACATCAAGCTTGGTAGTTAGGGAAAAAATAATTACTCCACTGTAGCTTCAAAGAAATTCACTGACATTTGTGCTAAAGGTAACATATAAACCTGTTCAATTAAACAGATGCTCTGGTCTAAAAATCTCAAGGTAGTCTTTGAAATTCCAACTATAATTCCCTGTATTTTAGATGCTTATAAAAATAATACGATTCTCTATGGTTACATTATGACATGCAATGCCCTTGAGCTTGTTTGGAGGTTCTAGCAGGGCAGCACAACTATCATATACCCTTGACCGAACTTGCAGCTTCAGGAAGGATGCACATGGAGCGGTGAGGGAGGAAGGGGACACCTGCCCAGTCAGCCAGATCAGCCCAATCAACCCTGGCGATCAATGGAGTGACAGATGTCACAGCCAGATCACCCTCAAAACAATGTCACTTCATTGTAATTGTCACCCTATATTTGTTTCTTGTTTCTTTTTCTTATAATAGCACCTTCATTTCTATACTGCCAGCACAGTACACAAACACTTGGGCCACAATCCAGCAGCATGTGCATACCCTCTGATGGAAAAGGACAACGTGGTATTTCTTTCTGTGAGTTTCCTGTAACGTTTTATGCATAGCATGTAAAGAAACGGTTGGCACCCATCTGTTTCAAGAGGCAAAGGAGTGTGCCTCCAGTGGTTCTGAAGTCAAATCGCTGCATTAGCAGCACCAAAGTGACCTCCCCAGGGTGCAAGTCTGGGCTGTGTGTATGGGGGCCCTGGGCTGCCCAGGTGACAAGACCCCCCTCTCTTGGCCTCACTGATGTAGTCCAAAGGAAAGCAGAGTGCATTGGGCACCAGCTTGGCTGCAGCAGCTTCTGGAAGGAGGCATACAAGGAAATGTATTCTTGGTTTTGCCTTTATTTAAAATGGCTGCCTACATCACAATTCGTTCAGAGCGCAATGCAAGTGATCTGCAATGCTTCCTGTCCTTAAGCAAAGGCATGCTTGGATCGAAAACAAATGTGGCAGCTGGTAAAGCTTAACATTTCTGTAGAAATGACAAAATATTGCCTCTGTATACAACCAGATACAAGAAGAACCACCGTAAGTATCAAACATACCTACCATTTAGCCTCCTCATGATAGCTTCTTCTTCTAAGGTGATGATATATATCTGTTCATCCAAGTCTTCAAGGATCTAAGTCAGAAATTTAGATACTAGATAAATATGCATTACAGGCAGTCCATACACAATTCACCATGTGCATAACCTAGAGAGAATAGGAGCCTAGGCATGAGGACAACCTATACTGCTGGGCCAAGTGTGAACTGGCCCTCAGCTGACCAAAATGGCAACATTTATTTTTAAAACAATGCTTCTGGCATTCTCCTAGGTTTTTCTCTTGGTTCCCAAACACAATTGATAATTTTAAATTTGTGCAAATAGAATTGATCCTATGTGATGAGCAAAATTCTTCATGTTGTCTACATATGGGGAAAGTTTGTTTAAAAATGTTCAGTTGACGACACAAGTATAGATTTATTTATATGTAGGACCCAGGTTACAACATAAAAGCAATTTCCTACAACAAAGACTATGAAACAAAAACTTTCAAGTTTGTTCAGACCTACCATAATATTTTTTCTAGAAAAGTATTACAGTTTAAGCCACCTGGCCTGAGATAGCTCAGTCAGTAGCACATGAGACTCTTAATCTCAGGGTTGTAGATTCGAGCCCCCATATTGAGCAAAGGATCCCTGCATTGTAGGGGGTTGGACTGGATGAACCTCAAGGTCCCTTCCAATTCTATGATTCTATGAATCTTTGATTCTAACAGAACTTGGTCAAACACAGACTGTTTAGGTAAAGCCACTTTCTAGTTTGGGATTCAGATCCCAAGTATCATATTTTCGGGCCCATTACAAACATGTTAACATGTGCCTTCTCCACACACTTGCCATGATCCCATACATAAAATTTCATGTTATCATAAAATAAATTTTTCTAATTTAATTCTGAAATTAAATTGTACACATTTCTGAAATTGCACCGTGGGGCACACTGAGGTTTCTCTGCCATGCCCCCAAACACTCCTCATTTCTGCTATTTTGTTAGAACACAAATTCCAGCCTGATTGAAAGTTCTACAAAGCTTGCTGACTATTTTGTAAAAGATTTGGTCCTAATAAAGGGAGTAATGTTTTGCTTTTTTTATCATATTGTACCAACACAGCAGCAAACGTTTTACGAATAAATCAATTCATTTCACAGCTTTATCTTTCTGCACTCTTTCATTGCAAAATCATGGATTTTTTTTATAAAAAAAATCAATTTCTCATTAGATCCCATGACCGACAAAATAGCCAGGTGCCATAACTGCTCTGCAGTTTTTGATGAGTGCAAGCTTGCTTACAGTTATTTCAGTGTCTGACAGAGAACCTGGCAGTGTAGAAAAAGTATGGAGGGCTATACACACTTCACTGAAAACTAACTGCAGTTGTTTGTTGCAAATCTCCTTTAGTAAGGCAAGTGATGATACTTCACACTCTTTTCCAAGTGGACTTGGAGTATTATTTTCAGGTGGAAATGTCTCTGAAATATCTGTAGGATATGTGTGAAACAGACATTTAGAAGTTTCCTCCAGTTTATCAGGGCCTAGTTAAGTATTTCATGACTGAACAAAATATAGAACACATGGGTTTATTTGATTACAATTTAGCCTCATTAGCCCCTCATGGTAATGGGGTTACAGCCTGGCCAGACCAGGCTCCTATTGATCTCAACCCACCCACCCCCATGCATGGGACCTGTTTGGATCTGCTTATTGCGTCAAAGCAGGCAACACCTACCGTTGGCTTTACAAGCAACTGACCCATCACTGTAAACATTCGTGAAAGTCCCACTGGTGTGCATACTGTGGAGGAAAATGCAAGATAACACAGTTCTAGTCTCCATTAAACAGAATCTGACAATTAATATATGGAACGGGCAATTGTCATTAGCAAGAGAAGCTCCATTCTGCCCAATAGTTTCATAATATGTTGTCATGCAGCATAGGGATTGGCTGTTTTCAAGTAAGTTTCTAATAGAGGTATGGAGTTAGTCTTACAGTTGTCTGAATTATGGCCAAATACATTTCCTTTTTCCATTTTATTATTCTGTCTTATTCTCATATCACTGAAATTTAAAACTGAGAATGATTAAAAAAATGAGTTGTTTTGTCCCATTTATGGGAAACTACCTCCACCCTGTTACTGATCAATATGTCAATATTCTGCCACCAATAATGAATTTCCTGGGAGCATCTTGTAGAAGTTTTATCGTTCAAGTAAAAAGTTAAATTAGATACAGTTTGTAAGCTTGTATTTCTATGCTGCAAGTTGCCCAGACAACAATGTCACTGAGTGACTATACATAAATATACTTAGCAGATAAATGAATAAATATCCCTCCCCTTTTAACAAATGCATCTACACTCTGAGCATATACTGGGATAGAAACAGAGCTCAGTGGCAGAGCATATGCTTTCCCATGCAGAAGGCCTTGCTTCAAACCCCAGCATCTCCAGCTAAAAGTATATCAGGTAGCATAACATCATAAGAAGAGGCTGCTGAATCAGACCAATGGCCCATGTAGTCCAGTATCCTGTTCTTACAGTGGTCAAGATGCCTACGGGAAACCTGTAAGGAGGACCTGAGCACCATCTGTGAAGGCAGAGCATAGCCTCTGTCATGGCTAAAAGCCACTGAGGGACTTCTCTTCTATGAATCTGTCTAACCCCCTTTTAAAGCCATATAGATGGTGTGAAAGATCACTGTCTGAGACCTGAATAATAATAATAATAATAATAATAATAATAATAATAATAATAATAATAATTTATTTATACCCCGCCCATCTGGCTGGGCTTCCCCAGCCAGTCAGAGTAGACCATTCTGAGCTTGTTGAACAGTTTGACCTGGCATAAGACAGGCTCCTCTGTTTCTGCATACAGTGGAACCTCTACTCACGACCACAGTCCGTTCTGGAGACCCATCCTTATGGCAAAACGGGTCGCTGGGAGAGGCGCCGTTTTGCGCAGGCGTGGGCGGAGATTGCCCGCTTCTGTGCATGCGTGAACGGCGATCACTGCTTCTGCGCAGGAACAAACAGCGATCGCCACTCCTGCGAGTGCGCGAATGGCAATCGCCGCTCCTGCGCATGTGCGAACAGCGGCAAATCCGCCGGTTACTTCCGGGTTTGCCGCAGTCACAACTTGGGACGTCCGCGAGTGGAGGTGGTTGTAAGTAGAGGTTCTACTGTATCTCATTGGGGGCACCCAAGCTGCTGTACGCAGCTTTGTCCTGAGATGTTTATTTGTGCGGTTCAGGCAACTGGTAAACATGCTGCTATGGGTTGATGTCTCCTCTTGTTCATACACTGCAGACTACAATTGTAACTTTTCATGACACCTTGCTAGCTCTCAGATATGTGGTCTCCAATTTCCCTTCTGTAAAATGGACAAAACTCAAAACAGAGGGATGTAAGAAACAAGTCTTTAGATTTTTTTTTTACATATGAAAAGGTGCTGTTATGAATGCCAAGATATGGTTTTTCCAGCACTGAAGTTTTCGCAACTAGTGAGCGCATTTATAAACAAATGTTGTTAATGCTAGTCTAACAAAAACAAATGGCCGGGGTGAAAGGATATAGGTGTTGATACTAAAACGCCAAAAATAATTACATATGCATTACTTCCTCTTCTAGTATATACTGCAAGACTTACGTAGAAGTAATAAACATCCCATCAGTGATATACAGGAATATAAATAAGGGAGGTAGAATTCCCAAAGATCTGAAAATAAAAAAGGTAAAATGGATTCAGCTTGTACACTATTATGTCTCATTTGGGCAATAACATGGGAAAAAGTATACCAATCACTGTGCAATCATTCTCCTGCTGTCTTAGTAAATAATTATACTACCACGCTTACAAATTTTTGGACCACAAACATTTACTTTAACACTTTAACTGACTGAAGACATGAACAAATCTATCCTATGAATGCATATATTTGTCAAGTTGCTTTAACCTCAATTAAGACTTTTGTTGAGCAGAGAAATGCAATTCCCCATACCTTCTGTTCGCTGGAGTGGCTAGAACAGCCATCCCCAAACTGTGGCTCTCCAGATGTTTTGGCCTACAACTTCCATGATCCCTAGCTAACAGGACCAGTGGTCAGGGATGATGGGAATTGTAGTCCAAAACATTTGGAGGGCCGAAGTTTGGGGATGCCTGGGCTAGAACCTAGAACTGCAAGTTATTCATATCAATGTTTTGAAAACAAAAGAATATGTTATAAAGATGTCCGTACCATATAAAGATTCCATACTCGCAGCATCATTGTCTATGAGAGCTGAAGCCACCCAAACGATTCCAAGGATAAGCAGTGCAAGAAGAATGAGCATAACAAGGGTTTCCAAAATGCGTGCTTTGATCCCCTGTAACAAAAAATAACTTGCATTTAAAACACGCACAAATATATATTGACCCACATACAGCTGATCACCATATATTTCCTTCCATAAGTGACTTCTGGGAGCCTAAACTAGACTTTCTTCTTCTAAAGCCACAGACAACAGCTTACAGTTACTAACTGGCATCACAGTTTTTAATAATTTTATTCCATAAATCTTAATATTTTCACAGGAGCATTTTCAAATGAAAAATTCCTTTTATTAAGTCACTCAGCTGAGAAAGGATATTGGTCAAATGTTATCTATAGTTCCAGTCAAGAGAATGGAAAGCCAAGTACGGTACATACCGGTAATCCAGCCGGCATTGGTTTGCTCAAGTACAATGTGCCAATCCAAATACAGTCTTCCACCATAATGGTTTCTGCTCCTTGCAATGTGAACACCCTCAAGAGCACAGCTAAGACACTGCACATACTTGAGATGCAATACCAGTTCCTTCGCATGTAGGTTATTGGAGATGGCTGGGCTTGATATAAACATGGCCCAACACACATCAGTTTCTCCTGGGCCAGACACCCAGATACTCACTTTAAAGTCCCAGCAGTGTCAGAGGGCCACTTTCAATTCAGCAAGAGAAGGTTGCAAGTTTTAAAAGCTTAGCTTCATTTTCATAAAAGCACTTCAAAAATCCTTCTATACTTCCAAATCCAATTTCCCTATGTCTATTGCATTTCTTTTCACAATTACAGCCATCCTGCAGAGGTGCATAAAGGACCTGATAATTAATTCTTCTAAAAAGCAGAATATGCCTGTAAAGTAACTTTTCAGCTCATGTATGAATGGCAGCTGACTTTACAGTCTTGAAGCAATGAGAGACTAGGAAGCCACAAAGCATAATTACTAAGAAAGAAGCCCTCTCTCCTCCCCTAATAAATCTGTATTAAAGAGGATTACTATTATGTCAATTGAAACACATTAAGACATGCCTCAATAAGTGTGTTTACATCTTATACCTAGAGGGTAGTTTCTCTCCATTCATGAAGTATATGTTTTCTGATGACAGTTCCCTTTTGACTCTGGATCAAACTTTTGACTTAAAATTTTCAGATTTTGTACTTTTGGAAAATTCCGGCAATAAGTAGAAGCAGAAAGTGCACCAGGCTACCAAACACATACAATTATATGGACTGGCTAACAAATATTAAGTATTATTGACTCAGAATCAAATGAAAAATATCAATGCTTACCCCAAAGTGCTATCTATCAGCAGTAATATATACATATATTAAAGGAAGCAAAACATAAAATAAGAATACTAGACTAAGGGTCATTTAAAAATAATATATTTGCATACATATTTATTTTAAAATATTTTGATACCACCTTTCAAGTCAAGTATTGAGGTGGTGTAGTAGAACAATATTAAAATTTTAAAATACAGGGAGAAAATGGAAATAAAAACTAGGGAAGAGATATTACGACAAGCAACAGCAAAGGTCGGGGAACAAAACTGTGTTTTTTAAATACTACAGGGTTGCATTGGAAAACAGGGAGAACAAGCTCCTTCTGGTATCCTGGCCCCAAACTGTTTAAGGCTTTATAGCTCAATATCAAAACCTTAAACCTTATTAGGTGACAAAATTCAAACTGATTATTAAGGTCAATTAAAATTTTCAAAGATCTTAAACATAAGCTGCCTATTTCAATAAACTGAATCAGCAATGCAAGAGTTCAAGTACACTAAATTATCAATGAAGTTAAAACAGTCATATTCCTTTAAAAAAGTGGAGGAGGGGCCTGAACAATAAGCTGACACGTTTCTACAGAACTCAGGATTTAACACACAATTCTGGCAGAATATCTTGGTCTCTTGCAATGTATGTTAACATTACTTTTTATTGGCACTGCCCTCTATGCAACTGGCAAATCTGAGAAACATCCATGAAACAGACCCAACCTTTTTACACCTGCTTAATTCTTTTTCTAGGAGCTGTACTTAGGAAGAAAATGTTGATAAAAAACATTCTTTGCTAAAGCTAGCACAATAATTTAGCATTCCAATACCACTCCAGGACTTTTAAAAAAAATAAAGAATGAGGCAAAAATGAACGAGGCAAAAATATGTAAATTCATTTGTTTCATCTAATTTATTCTTGTCAGAGAAGGAATGGGCAGGGTTGTTGCATGGTGTAGACATGGACCAAATTACTTGCCCATCATCTGTACTGATTACAACCCTGAAGTCACCGATGATGCTGCAGTTTTAATTAGCAACCATAGTATCAAATGTCCTATATTGTGGCTTTTATAGTTCGAGGATTTTCAAATTTATGTTTAATAATAGCCTTAGCCACTAGTTGCAAAGAAAGCCCTAAGCCGGCGAGGATGCCACTTTAAACAAAACACCTATAGTAGTATGTTTTAAATGAATTTTAAAGAAAATATTAACTTAAGATGTTAGCACATGTCAAAACATTGGATAGCCTTTGATGTCCCTGATTAAATAACTTTTGCTTCTAGTTCTGGTAATGAAAAAGTAAATGGGGTGTAATATAGTGCAGCACAATTCAGCTGCATACCAGTAAACATTTCGCTGAGATGAGAGCACTAAAATTTCAGTCTATGATGAATGACTTTTATAGACAAATAAATATGAGAGTAAATGTCAAATAAACACACACTCCTAACCACATTCCATCAATCTGTTTGGAAAGCCAATATTCACAGTAGCTTGTGCTTATCCCAAACTTCAGATATTTAAGCAGGCATAGAGTGGGCTTCTGTCATATAAAGGAACTCTCTTCTCATTAACAATTTTTCTGGGAAGCTATACAGAAAACCCTGCTTGGAAAAAAGGCAAGAGCTTAATCAAGAGATGATTCCCCAGTGAAGAACTGCCCTCTTCTTTAATAGTATTACCAAGAAATAAAAGGGATTAAAGTTATTCCAGAATTTTTTTAGAGGAACAAAATGTTTTTAACAACAAATCTGCTAAGTGATGCACTACAAATATTCCATCACAGTTAAGATAATTCTGCACTTACTTCTTAAAACATGTAAAAGTCTGTTAAGATACCTGGCAAGAAAGCCAAGATCTAAAGCATTTGTACTAAACTATATTCAAAGATGATGCCAAATAAGATTCTCTCTCTGCCAAAAAATCAAACATTAAACCTATATGTAAGGCTGCTCCATCAATTTCTAAACCTGCTATTCTTGGCATAGCTGAAATTTCAAATAACGTAGTTATGAACTCCAAAATTTATTAGGAATGATCCTCTGAACTAAAGAGTCACAACGTATCAGTCATCTATATTAAATAGCCAGCACTAATTTGCTTTTTTTCTGTTTAAAAAACATATAGGACCTAAAATCACCACAAAGGTGTAAATTATTTAACTGAAGTTTTATAGATTTTTTTCTCTTTGCGTATTATCTGTACAGTGCTATGCAGTCTCTTGTTGCAAATTGTTTCTCACTGCTGAAAATTTAGGAAATGGTTTTGAAGAACTACAGAAATGCTTAACATAACTTGAAGCACTGTGCTGTGGCATAAATAAAGTCTTTTGGGCAGTGGTCTCTCTCTCATATCTGTACAAAAAATAAGGCTAAGCCTGTTTTATTTTTAAACAGTTTTCTTATTACAACTGTTCTATGCTAGAGAGGGAGAGGTGGAAGTGGTGATGGGGTTACTACTTGACACACAACAGCTGGTGAAATATTGCTCTATTTTTTGTAACAAACACCAAGATCAAAACATTATGCAAGTTAAATTTCCTTGAAAGGTTCCCAGCAGGAGCCTTCCTTTTTGTTTTTCGCAGCGCTTGATTTCCTTTCACCCACAAAAAAACGGCTCACCAAGAACATCCATGTGCCACTAACACTAAGCAGCACTTCCTTAATCACTTATTTCCAACAATTTATGGATGATCAGTGGCAAAAAAAACGAGCAAAAATAATGAAAGAACGCAATGAAGCGTCCTTGAGACATACTGGCTTAGACTTCCTACTCATTTCTCTGTCTCTTTAACATTGGGGGCCTGATACAAATTAGCCACTGAGGGGGGGAAAGTCATCTGGTCATAAAATACAGTACAGGGTCACTTTTATGTAAGTTTGCCAAAAGGGACATAAACCAGGACAATTTCAAACTGTGACACAGGATAGAAGTATATTAAAACAATCTTTGTTCCTCCTCTATTGTGCTGTCATGTTGCTCAGCTTTATAGATATTCTGAGCACCAACACTGGCCTCTTCACTTCCACCTGGCCTACCTAATTAATTAAGCAAGGAAGTTACCTCAAAATTTTCTACCATTTGCTTTTATTATCAAGCACTCTCTTTTGATGTTCTCAGAGTTAACTTCTTAATCCACAGACTTTTTGTGCTGTGTTTCAAACATGAAGATGTCTGGATACTTTGCATAATTGGTCAGGATGTTGCTGTCGCTCATGGTAAACTTTATGCCATAACTTCAAGGGCAAAAAACAAAAACAAAAAAACCCAAGGTGAAAGTATGCCATGGTGTGTTTTTTTATTCATGTTTCAAATTTAGCATTTCAGTAAAATACAAATGATGCCCCTTCAGAAGCACTTCTTACTATGATAATGCATTTGATGATATGTCAAGAAGCATCACTATAGCTAGGTTATGAACACATATAAACAGCATTTATCTTTCAATTGAGAATAAACACAAATTGCACTTATGGCCTTTGTGTACACATTGTGTGCCCTGCTCCCCTGGGTTCCTTTGGGAGGAAGGGAGAGATAGAAATTTAATAAAATACATACTGTACAGCTGAGATTTCAACATATAGGGCGAAATCCAAATAGCTCCTTAAGCCAATGCAAAAGGTTTATCGTGGACCAGGGAAATTTAAGAATTATTTTCCTTTCCACAACGCGCATCCCCATGCTGTACCCCCTACAATAGCAAACTCAGGTGGCTGAGTGGCAATACAACGGAACCAAAATGAGATTACTGAGAAACAAGAGGGAGATACCAGCTTACTTAGGTGAACTTCAAGCAACTTAGAAGTCTAAAACATTTTTTATTAAAAAAAAATCAGAGGGGGAAGCCTATTCTATTCTATCCTGATCACATGCCGTAGGCAGGAGCATTGATTTGTGGGAGGTCAGCTCACTCTGATCAGTTTTTCAGACTCGCCAAGCTGTAGCAGGTGTTAACTGTGTCCTTCTGTAAAACATCTAAGCAGAATTGTATACCTCCCACCCCAGCTCAAAACATGGATACATAGGAAAATGTAGAAGTAAATAATGAACACATATTTTTAACAGAAAACAGAAAACTGAACTGCATACCCAAGAGGGGAGGGCCCTAGTTAAACCCTCGTCACCTATCGCCCTATTTCTGTAGGTTGACGAGGGGTTAACTTGCTTGGGACATACCACAATGGTTCCCAACTGGACGGGTCCCAATTGCAGTGTTAGCGATCAAAGCACCTGATGCAAAACTGTGCAGCCGAATGCCGCATCAGAAGACAACTTGTAAGCTCCTTACAAGTCATAGTATTCTAGAAGATATACTGCCATATTTTGTTGCTGATAAACTTGTCACCGTTTTAAAAACTCATGAGTTTTTGTGTTCATGGGTGGAGGGGTGCTATCTTGAAAAAAACATGTCTAAAGCTCCTTGTTATCAAGAACTAATTCCACAGTTCTTTGGATCACAGGCTCAGAAGGCAATGGTGTTCTGTTTTGTTTATTTATGCATGTATGTATGTATTATTACATTTATAGCTAAAGGTAAAGGTAAAAGACCCCTAGACGGTTAAGTCCAGTTGAATTCGACCTTGGGGCGCTGCGCTTATCTCGCTTCAGGCCGAAGGAGCCGGCCTTTGTCCGCAGACAGCTTTTCCAGGTCATGTGGCCAGCATGACTAAACCACTTCTGGCGCACGGAACACCATGACGAGTGCCAGATCACACAGAAACGCCATTTACCTTCCTGCTGCAGCAGTACCTATTTATCTACTCACGCTGGTATGCTTCCGAACTGCTAGGTTGGCAGGAGCTGGGACAAAGCCATGGGAGCTCACCCCGTCATGCGGATTCAAACTGCCAACCTTACAATCGGCAAGCCCAAGAGGATCGGTGGTTTAGACCACAGCACCACCTGCGTCCCTATTACATTTATATATCAAGGTGGTGTAATAGTTCTCTCCACTTCATTTTATCCTCACAAAAATCCTATGAAGTAAGTTAGGCTGAGGAATTGTGACTGGCCCAATGTAACTCGCTGAGCTTCTTGGTCAAGTGGGGACTTGAACCCTGGTTTCCCTTGTCTGACATTCTCCCTAGTCTGACATTCTAACCACTATACCACACTAGTTCCAAGTGCCATGAGGTGAAAGAAGGACACTCCCATTGCTGTTTTGGAAATGCTTGCAGAAGGGCTTCCTCAAACCATCACACAGTGCTGTAACAATTCCCATGCTTCTGCTTGCGCAAGCAGAAGGACATCCTTGATTTAGCTTCATTTTTCTGACACAGTGCTCAAGTGCATGGCATAAAATAGTCTTCCACAAGCAGAAGACACCTTCCACATAGGAAAGTGTAGCTTGGCTCTAACACAATGACACTGAGAAGCTGCCAATTCACATAATAGGTAAATTATTCCAAAAAGAACCAGCTGAAGCACCAGCTGCATATTAACCAAAAAAAAAAGTCCAGTAGCAGATGAACAAAATCTCCTTGGGTAAAATATAAATCAAGAATTAAAATATAGGAAATTAATTATATTGCCCTTCTTATGTGCTTTTAATGCTTTGTGCATCACAACGAGTGAAAAAGTGGATTCTAAAAGTAAGCCTAAGTGAAATAATTTGGGTAACTAAAACAATTATGTTTGTTTACTATCAAGGCAATAATGAACTCCAAGACATTTAACAAGGATGTAAGTACTGAAAACCAGGTTTCAGAGTGAAGACGGATCTATCTAGATTTACAATTTAAAGAATATGGAGAAAACTGCAGACCCAATAAAAAAATGTAACAGTGGACTAAGGGAAAAGGCCATTTAAGCCCCTTTTAAAAAGCAGTGAGTTAATCCCCTTAGGCCTAAAATATCCTGTCTGAATTAACAGAATGGTTTAATTAAAACCCTAGACAGAGAATCGTGTTTAGTTTGATTTTCAGAACACTGCATCCATCCGTGGTGAGTGGCCAATTTCCGTATCTGTATCTCTGTGTAATATGGAAGTGGTTTAAAAAAAACAACTTTTGCCCAAGGGAATCAATGGGAGCCTTCCAGAGGAACCATATGCCATATAGAATGAATGCCATCAATTAGAACGGAATAACCCACAATAAATTTGCAAGCAGCAAAGGGTGGTAGTGATGAGGATTTATCTTTTTTAAACAAACAGAAAATATTAGTCTAGTTGTTATAAACATTACTAAGGCCTACTTTTCATTATCAAATTATGTCATAATTTATTATACAATATATTACACTGGGGTAGGGGGTTAAGTTCCAGCAGTCAAGCCATCAGCCGGTACCCAAAAAGAATCAGAAGATTTTATTTCATAACTGCAAATTTAACACTGTCTGTTCCTTAACTGTAGTAATAGGTTCAGGTAGGTAGCCGTGTTGGTCTGACGCAGTCAAAATATATTAAAAAATTGTCCAGTAGCACCTTAGAGACCAACTAAGTTTGTTCTGGGTAGAAGCTTTCGTGTGCATGCACACTTCTTCAGATAAAGAGTAATAGTAGTAATATATTAGGAAAAGGTAGCAGAATTACATATTCCCATCAGCCTTAATCAAAAGTAGTATAGCTATGGTCCAGAGACAAAGCCATGGTGAACACTATCCAAGACTTGTTTCCAAAATCAGCACAGAGATAACAACAATCATGTCGAAAGAAGCAGGGACTGAGGGGAGTGTGTGTGTGTGTTTCTAAAGAAAATGCACATTCCTTAGCTGAATCCCAGCTCCATAATGATGATTAGGGGATTGGTATCATTACATCTGTGGAGGCCTCAGATATCAGATACAGATTGAAGTCCTACCTAATGGGAGAACCTCAAGACTTGTTCAGGGGGAGGATAAATGGCTTTTCAAATGCTATAAAAATACTCGCCATAAAGTAATATCAAACATCAGTTCACATGTTTTGAATTAGATAGTTCAGAATTCACTCACTTCATCACTTACATCCTCATAGAAACTTGCGCCTACTTCCATTAACAAATGGTTTGGGAGCACCTAATCTTGGTCCCTGAAATTTGCCATTTTAAAGGAAGGTGTAAATAGATACAAGGAAAAAGTGAAGAGTTTTAATTATTTATATTCAGGCTGCTACATTTAATCAATTTATCCAGAAGCACATTTACACAGATTATTTTTTTAGCTCTAATTTATTTACATTTTTTATACAGTAAAAAACAAATTCATTATTTTGGAAAAACCTATTTCCATTTCATTTATTGAAGAGTATGATTGTGTGTGTAAGAAAGTTTCATAAACACAAACACAAACACACACACACACTACAGATACAAAAATTCCTCTGCAGGAATGGTATGTACATTTTCATACACCACCACCTGCGAAGCAATGCAGGTATCAGATATTCAGTGAAGAGCGACAGCTCAATGGTAGAACATCTGTTTTGCATGATGAAGGCCCCAGGTTCAATTCATGTCATCTCCAGGTACAGGTAAGAAAGACTCCTGTCTAAAAACCTGGAGAGCCGCAGTCAGACATGTTGACAGTACTGACCGAGATTGACCAATGGCCTGACTAGCAGCTTCCAGGATCACTGGGATATCTGAACCATTTTCATGCTCATACGCTGTCATATGCATTTTGTCCTGTCTGACTACTAAGGTGGGTGAGGTGAGGTGCTATGAGAATGGGCTTCAAAATATAAATCTGTCTGAACAGGAATGCGACTTCTAGATTGTATCTATGGGGACTCCACATGAAGAGGAAAGGGTTAATTCAGATGGCAGACGTGAGGGATAACCTGCAGAAGGAAACTAAGACTAAGAAGGAGACCATACCAAACAATGGGGGGAGTTAGCAGTCAGCAGCTGTTCTATTTAGCTGATTGCAGTCTCTGGGAGCTTGCAACTGGGACTTGTAAACAGGGGTGTCTGAGGTGTGTTTTGAGGGGAAGGCCCAGAGTGCTGTCACAGTGAGCCTGGTGCAAAATTTTACTCAATTTTTTAAGTGTCAGCCCAATGGTGGACCTGTCTTTTTGTGGCCCTGAAGCTTGAACAGTTATGGGGGCCCATTTGCAACCAGCAATGTCTAGGTAACCACTGTTATTTTCTTCAATGGGGTTGTTCCACAACAGATCACTGTACCTTTACAACAACTGTGCTACTGACTCTCAAACTTTGGGATTGTTGAAATATATACAACCAAAAATTAATCAATTTAAGTCGTGTGACTCAATTTGGGTCTACTATACCCAAAATTGTAAAGCAATGGGACTAAGGTCGCTTCTGGGCCCCTTCAAGATTAGGGGCCCTGAAACTTAAGTGTCAGGGACCTGCCCTCACGCAAGGCACTTGAGACGGGGAAGGAGGGATGGAGGGAAGTGCAGCCTCTCCTGGGTAGCAGTTCTGAGTCCAGCGGGGATAGTAAGGAAAGCCCCAGTGGTGAGGAGCAGGAACTGCCAGGCAGTGCGGTGGTGCTGAGGTGTTTAAATTATTAATGCATAATTCATATATAATTTTACTGTAATATATTTCATAGATTCATAATGTAGTTCAGATATAAATTCCCTAAATAAATCTCTCTCTCACTCGTTATACTCCTTCAAAAATATCATTTGTGTACTGTGTTATTTGTTTTATTGTAATAGCAAGGTTATCAAACCTAATATATTAAGAAGACTAGCCTGAATGCAGACCAAGAGTTTTGTATGCTACTATTATATATTTTAAAGTGCCTATTACTCAGGTTTATACATAATTATTGCCAACGCCAATTACTATCATCATTTAATACACATTAATTTGTTTTAGAATAGATTCTAAAAGCTGGCCGTTAGTTTTGTAAATATAGCGTTGTTGGCTGCTCATAGTATTTTAACCATCACATTCACCTATATTTAATATCCACGCACCTTTTTTAAGCCAGCAAAGCCTTCCGACTCCAGAAAGAAGAAAGCAAAGGGCATCAGTACAAACAAACAAAGGTTGGAAAAGAGAGAAACAAGATTCCATAAGCCTAGAGAAAAACAAAATGTATGTGTTACTTGTGAAAACTGCAGAACCTTTAAAGTATAACACAAAATGAGTTCTATCACTTATTCCACAACACCCTCACTGAAGTGAACATGTTCCGTTATTTCTAATGATTTCAAGTTTACTAAAGCTGAAAGGTGGTGGGGAAATTAGCAAAAGGGGGGGGGGTATTATCCTGCAAACCCCCTTCCCCGAGCTGTCAATTTGGGAGAAATGTAAAACAGGGCACCATTGCCCTGGTTTGATTTGGCTTCTCAAATGTCTTGTAGCTGAATCTGATTGACTATGTGGCAGCGTGACATCAGTACACTGGTTGTATGATCCCTGGCTGGCTATATTGCACAGATATCCTGTTTTTTAAAAATAGAGTATACCAAAGCAGCTACCCAGAGCCAGCAAATATGAGCAAAATGGTAGGAAAAAAAGGCCAGGTTTGTGAAATCTTCGGAATAAACATGTTGGTTCTGTGAAATTTATTCATACCAGAAGTGTTTGTCCACGATTCAGCTTACTGCTGAACTTTATTCTCATATGCTTATGAAAGACCACTATATCACTTAATAATTTATTACCTTCCAGTGTTACCAGCAGAACCCAAATATAATGCTCATTTCACTACTCTGAATTACTTAGTTTGAAAACTAGATTCCTCTCTTGGAGGAAATCAATTTTCTGGATCCTTATCAATCAGGGTTTTGGCCTGGTTTTGGCACAGAAACTGCTTGTATGATAGCCTCTGTCACGAGGAGAGATGGGGAAATATGTCCCTGTTAAGTTTCCTTAACCTCTGATCCTGGCCCGACTGCACTGGCTGCCAATCAATTTCTAGACCCAATTCAAAGTGCTGGTTTTGACCTATAGAGCTTTAAATGGCTTAGGACCGCAATACCTCAAGGACTGCCTCCCCCCATATGAACCACCCAAGACCCTGCAATCATCCTGTGAGGACCTTCTTCATGTGCCCCATCCCAAGAGAGGTCTGCAGGGTGACAACATGAGAACGGCCTTTTTCTGCAGTGGCTCCCCATTTGCGGAATGCTCTCCCCAGGGAGGCTCTGGCTCACCTGGTGCCTTCATGACTTATCTTTAGGCACTGCACACAAATGTTCCTCTAATACCTGGCCTTTAAAATGTGTTTTTACGGGGTGATTTCTTTTGTTATTATGTGATCCATTTCGTGTTTTCGTTTTGTATATTTATGTTGTGCACTGCCCTGTGATCTTTGGATGAAACACTGTATATTAAATTAATTAATTAATAGATTGGCATCTGAAGTGGCTCAGTTACATGCCTCATGTTGTCTAGCTCTCTAAAAATTACTGCAGGCAATGCAACATAGAACTCAACCTCATCCATTCAAAGTTTGGTCCTCTTTTCTTTCGAAGAACCTATGAGGTGAGCAGCTTGTGCAAGATCTTCATCAAGGGGGGGGCAGGGAATCAAACTACACCCTGAAAATATGTTTTGAATGTTTTGCTATGCACACCTAATTGTTCTCCTATGCTTTGTCCACAAATATTTGTGTGCCAAAAATTGCTTTTATATGTATGAAGCAGCATAGGCATATTACTGCTTGTAACTCTTTTAACCCCAAAAGTGAGGATATCATAAGGGAGGAACAAAAGGTTGTGCGGGGAGGGGGTAAACTGGCTGGATGCGCAAAACATGGGGTGAGCAACCACACCCTAAGCATTAATGTGGCTGATGACAAACTACAATGTATGAAGGATTTTATGAGCAACCCACACAAACCTTGCCAGCTTAACTGATACAATCTAAATGTTAAAGCATTTAAGTAAAAGAAAACTGCAATTAAGCAAGCATGTTACCACTTCTGATAAAGCCTCACCCTTGCCGACAGTACTTGTGGAATAGAATGCAAGTCCTGCATTATGTGGATGTGAAATTTTCACTATATTCTATCCCCATCTGCTGGACACATATGAGATAACAACAACCTCACATTTGTCATGTTCATTTTATGCATTACTTAAGTTCCAATATCTCAGAGTTTTGAAATTGAGCTAAATTTATCTGGTGTTAGACATACTGTACTTTAAAATTATTGTTTTCACTTTAAAATGTTATCTACCTTGGCTTTCAGAATCATTACAAATGAATAACCGAACTAAAATCACTAGCCTATTCCAGTTAGCTCAGTTGGATACGAGTGTGGTGCTCATGATGCCAGTGTTGTGGGTTCAATTCCCATACATGCCACCTGCATATTCCTGTATTGCAGGGGGCTGGACTGGGTGATCACTGGGCTCCCTTCTGAGTCTACAATTCTAGGACTCTAAGTGTAATAAACCTGGCATTCCTTAAAGGTTTGCATCAAGCACAATGCATTTTCAAAGTTTTCAAAAGGTTTCTGAATTCAATTAGACATCCTTTATAAAGGAATCTACCATATGAACAGACTGCAAAATTACTACGTAGTACAGACTGTACTACGGTGGCCACCAGACACTGTAGTACACTCCTGAAGAACAAGGACTCCTCAGGAGTAAAAGAATACTCCTGAACAAGCTACTCTTCCCAAACAAACAAATTCCTCAGGCAACATGGATGGTCTGAAGCTGTGCTCTGGTGGGGCTCTTGAAGGCTCAAGTCTTTGCACCAGCTCCATAACTTGTGTTATCCTTGTCTACCTAGCTATTTGCTGGGCCTCCCTCTGTTTTGACTTTAGACTGCCTTTGAATCATGTCACCCCTGGGTTTGAATGTATGGCCACCATCGGACTGCGATTCACATACCGTTCAATGCTGACTCTCAGCTACACTGCTTGCGTTATCACCTATGGAAAACCAGTTGTGTGTGGTTCAGAATGCTAATCTGAATACAGTACTGGACAGAAGTAGAGCAGGACATCTCTGACCTCATAAAAACAAACCCTATAATGAAAGCAAAGCAGCCACTCTTCCCACGTTTCGTTCTTCTCACACAGAACCAGCTAATTGGGGATGCCGCCACAGCCCACAAATCTAGGATGGATAATTGAGGATTGTCTAAAACACAGCATTCAACCCCTTCTGAAAAAGTCCTGTTTGTTTGTTTGTTTGTTTGTTTGTTTGTTTGTTTTTTAACTGGACCAGGGGTCAGCAACCTTTTTCAGCCGTGGGCCAGTCCACCGTCCCTCAGAGCATGTGGTGGGCCGGACTATATTTTTTTGGGGGGGGGGGGAATGAACGAATTCCTATGCCCCACAAATAACCCAGAGATGCATTTTAAATAAAAGGACACATTCTACTCATGTAGAAACACGCTGATTCCCAGACCGTCCATGGGCCGGATTGAGAAGGTGACTGGGCTGCATCCGGCCCATGGGCCTTAGGTTGCCTACCCCTGAACTGGTCCCAAGACCTCAGGGTGGAAAAGAGAATGCTAATTATTGTACCATGTCCCTTGCCACCAAAAGCCAGTTTGACTAAAATCATCTTGTATCAATTGCAGAAGATGTACAAGTTCATGATTTGGAGAGCCTTTATGAAAAAAGAGCATTCTAAAGATGAAAAGCAGGTAAGATTACCTGCCCAGTTTACTGAATGCCCCTACTTAGGATGAAAAAATATTTCCTAAGGTAATCTATGTACCCTAATGGTTCTGATTTGATGCATAGCTGGTACACTTAAGATAATTTTGTGTTACAAATTCAAATACCAATATTAAAATTATATAATACAAACCATGAATTAGAGATCCATTTAACCACTGAATATAGTAGCTATGTGGAAAAGAGAGCAGGATTTCATTGCTGATTATTGAGAAAGGTAGAAGAAGGACAGCACCAGCTGAAACTGCAAGAGTAAATGTACTCAAGAATAGCCTGAAAATCAAAAAGAACCATTATTGTTACTGCTAATACAACAGTTCAGACACAAACTGTTAAGTTAATGAAAACATCTTAAAAAGAGCTTCAATGCATAACTGCCACTGCTTTGCAGGCACCAGAGCTAATATTCAACATGCGAAGTTTATTTAAAAAAAAAAAATGGATACCTATCAAATATTAGCTGCTATTATTATTAATTTATATATGGCTTACACATACCAAAATGGCCTCTAAGCAGTTCAATTAGCACACCACCCTCTCACTTCCTTTTCTTTCCTTATACCTCACAAAATACTATTCCTGAACATGTTAAAGAAAACCAAGCAAGTCAAATCTGTCAAGGTTAATGAAAGTGCTCCCTCTGCTGTACAACTCTAGTACTGCTGAAGTGATGAAAAGCTCTGCATGGGAGCAAATTCAAACAAATTTTGGTTTGCAGATGAATACTAAAAAGGAAACACAAACATATGCCACAATCCAAAGAACAACACGACTAGATTGGCATGCACAAGAAGGCTCTGGGCTGAGAATTGTCAGATTGCAGCTCCCATGTCATATGGAAAGCCAGTTATGATAATACGGTCATACCTTGGGTTGCGAACATGATCCGTGTGGGAGGCACGTTCGCAACCTGCAGCAGTACGTCTGCGCATGCACATGACACGATTCAGCACTTCTGCGCATGCATGTGATGTCATTTTGTGCTTCTGCACATGTGCGAGCGCCAAAACCCATAAGTAACCCGTTCCGGTACTTCTGGGTTCGGCGCGGTCTGCAACCCGAAAACGCACAACCCACAGTGTTCGTAACCCGAGGTATAACTGTATTACTTTTATAACAGTTCCTTATAAAAGCTATTCAAAAAGTCAAAATTCTCAGTGGACACCTAAGTTTTAAGGAAAATTTAAATACGGGGAATGCAGATTCTATTTTCAGATTTTGCTTTCATCAGGCTATTTGATCCATAAACACTGTATCAATTGTCAAAAACTAAGAGCTAAAAAGCCATGCAAGCAGCATATATTTTAGTTTTGTGCTTGGAGAGCACAAGAGTATTCTTCTTCTGCAACAGAAAAACACTTATTTGGCCTCATTCACTCATTATACTAAACCATGGTTTATTAAAATAAATTAAAACCAACTCTTAGTGTTATGTAAGAATCCTGACCAGAAGTGTAACTACGGTTTGTTCAGTGATTTGAAACCATAGTTTGTTTTTGGTTCACTAAACATTGGCCTGGTGTTACGTGCGAACCCAACATCCTTCTTTAACCACAGTTTGTTTGCCCCCCCCCCAACTCTAGAAAAACTACAACAGCTTGGGGCAAGAGCAGCTGGAAAACAAATAAGACTTTGGAAAAACAATCCACAATTCATTTGATTGTCTATGGGTTTAGCATTATGTACAAGCAAAGTATATTTGCATAGCACCAGAAATGTAATGATAGCCTATATAAGATATACATATACATACGAACATATACATACGAAATTCTATTGACAATAGCATCTTCATCCTCTTGCTCATCTGAAAAATAATATTTATTTGTATTACATTTTATTTCCAAGACAACTGTTGCCTACTTTTTACTTCTTTTACAACATTTTTATATATAAAAAAGTTAAAGTGATCAAAATGCACAGATTACAAATCAGTGAACCCTTGTTTAGACTGCCCTAGTCTTTGCCTTAAAGACAGATGCCTACACAGCAAGATAGCCCAGTCTTTGCGCTGTCATAGTACAATGCTCCTATATACAAGCTTTTTTCCTCCACTAATCTCAAATTCAGCATTTGAGTCTGCATCACAGTTTACAAAACCTATTGTTCTTGACTGACTGCCTTTGGACAGTCAATGAGGCAGCAAGTGAGGAAGTCACTCATGCTTCCTCTATGACTGTTTTTAACTTTTACATAGGCAAGAGACACATCTCGGTGGCAAAATGCACAGTCCATGTTATCCAGTGCATAAACAAAACAAACATCTCTCCCTTAACCCAGTGGCGAAGCTACGTGCTCCAGCACTGGGAGCGGCGTACATCCGGGGGCGTGGCGTGCATCGGGGGGGGGGTGCGTGACAAGCGGTGCACGGCTTGGGGAACCCAGGGCAGACCGCTGCTCCCCGCTCACACCTTCATCCGCCAGTGCCTTCACCCTCAAATGAGACCCGGAAATGCCAACAGAGGAAGCACAAGTGACTTAAGTTTCCTCCCTTGCTTGCTTTGGTAGAATGTCCTAAGGCCATCTTATGCTTATTTTATTTGCAAACACTTATATACCACCAATACTAAGAAAAAATATGGCACTGCAAAGTATAACATCAACAATAAAAGTGCATTAATAAATTCCGTTGATAAAGAGAAGTGAAATCTCAAAGCACTTTGAAACCATAGGTAAAAAGTTTATTTGTAGATGGGAGTGCACATAATTTAGGGTGAAATTAGAATACAGTCGTACCTCAGCTCCCGGACGCCTTGGGAGTTGAATGTTCCAGCTCCTGAATGATTGAAAACCAGAAGCGAGTGTTCCGGTTTTCGAACATTCTTTTGGAAGCCAAACATCCAAAGGGGCTTCTGTGGCTTCCGATTGGCTGCAGGAGCTTCCTGCAGCCAATCAGAAGCCGCACTTTGGAAGTCGAACGTTTTGGAAGTCAAATTGACTTCTGGAACGGATTCTGTTCGACTTTCGAGGTACGAATGTACGTACAATTCTTAATTAGTCATCACACTTTCTTTTCTTCTTAGCACTTTGGCTTTACTTTAACAATTTTAAAGAAAATGGAACACTGAAATTGTGCTTCCTCTGTGTTCTACCATGAATTTATATTTACAGATTGGACTAGCAGACATTCTCTGAATAGGATGACTCCCCGCTCCGGCCTTGATAGGCAGGGTCTTCAAGAATGTTGCCTCCTCTTCCAGGGGGAGAATTTGTCCTGCCCTCCAGACCTAACTGGCAGAAAAGAAACAACCCCTCAACCCCAAAATAAAACATAGCTCAGGGTAGATAAGAAATGAGAAACAGATTTAAAAGAGGTTTAATTTTAAAATTTCCAACTGTAAGGTGCAAGACAATATGAAACCGTATTAGTTATTAGGATCTATATTAAGAAATTATATATATATATATATGATTTGACAAATCAGTGCAAAATTTCATGTTTAAAGAGAAAAAAGGAAAAACACAGTTTTGGAATTTTGAAACCTTAGAAAGCTCCATTGAAATATTGCCAGAAAAGAAATGAAAATGTAATAAAAATATTATGCAAGTTTTTTTAAATCAAACTTCATATTTGTTTTTTATCATACTTCATATTTGTACTTTATAAAAGTACTGCATTTCATAAATTTTTAAATAAAAAAAGAGAAATGTGAAAGTTTAAAGGAATTCATTTTCATAAAGCTACATTTATAAATATACACAATGTTAGAGATGAAAGTGAAGAAAAATGTCAAGATGGCTTGATGGTGCAAGCCACCAGAAGCTTACCCTTACCTAAGTATAACTTAGTTTTTTGACGGATAAGAAATGACCAACCAGATGCCTGTGGGAAGTCTGCAAGCTGGACATGAGCGCAACAGCCTTCTGCCCACCTGCAATTCCAAGCAACTGATAGTTGGTGGAATAATGCCTCTGACAGTGGAAGCAGAACATAGCCATCATGGCCAGTAGCCTTGGATAGCATTGCCGTCAATTAATTTGTCTATAATAACATAACTGAGTACAAATAAATTTGGATGTTAAGTTTATGTTTTATTAATTTTTCAATTTGCAGATTTAACAAGTAATTGGGGGGAAATATCATGAAAAGATGGGGAATAAAGTAAAGAAGCAGAAAAACAGGATAAATAGTACTAACAGTAATAGTAAACCATAACATATTGGATACACTGACCATCAATACGTGGATCTTACATTAAAAATACAAGTTAATATAAGCCCTCCAGTTAAACCTTAATCTCAAACCCTTAAATAGTTTACTGACATAGTAATGATAAACTAAATTAGCAATCCTGAACCCATATTTATTTAGACTGCAACCATAATGCTATTTGTACCACTAGTATCCCTGTCATGCAACTATTCATTAGATTGCCACCATGCAGTCTGTAGACATTTGGTAGCTAGGTGGCAGCATGGCACAGACAATGAGCTTTCTTTCTGGCAATTGCAGTAAGGTGCTTTCCAAGACTGTTAACACACATCTGCTTCTGCAGGTTTTGCCCCACTAGGTTATTGGCCCATTTTACATATGGTGCTGTTGCATTACTTACTTGTTGTTGATTATTTTTTAGATTGTATATATAATTTAGTACTTATTTGTTCTTATACATATTACGGTAACAGTTTAGTATGGGAATTTTAGATGGTAAACCACTTGGAGATCCTTTTATCAGAAGCAATATATAGAGACTTCCGGCGTGGTGCGCTCAGAAGACGGGTCAGGGGAGAAGGAGCTTATAGTACCAAGTCGCTCATCCCGTCGCGGCTTGAGAGAGAGGGGGCACGAGGACGGCGTAGCCCTCCGGAAAGATTGGGGAAGTGGTCCCCAACCGAAGAAACCCAGCGGCGCAAAAAAAGGGAGTTCCTGCACCCGCTATTAAAAGCGAAAACTGCAAAGACGAACCGGAGAGGCAGGAAAACCCCAGCGCAAAAGGGAAAACTCTCAACCGCGAGACGTCCCAAAGACCCAGGAAGCGAGCACCAGGTACTCTTTTTATAAAAACCAAGACAAACCAAGGGCACCTTTTAAAATAAGAACATTAGTCAGTCAACTAACAAAGGTGTCTGGAATAATCTAAGTTAACAAGTGTGGTTAAAGCTTATAAGTAAAGAGAACAGAGACTCACCAGGTGGAGACCTACTCAAGTTGCAACAAAGGAGCTGTGTGACTGAGAGGAGAGACTGAGACGGGAAATAATGATACCCGGCATTAAATAAACTATAAAAAACTTATTTAAGAGAAGACGAACAGAGGAGACTGAAGGATACCGATTAGATAGGGGAAGAGAAAAAAAAAAAAAAAAAAAAAAAAAAAGTTGAGAAAGAAAGAGAGAGGAAAAGACGCCGAGGGAAGAACAGGACGCCGAGGGAGAGCGCGGGCGGGCGAGGCGAGGAGAGGTGGAAAAGACTGGAGGCGGACTGGGGGCGGAAAGACTGGAGGCGGAGGCGGATTTACTGGAGGAAAGAAGAACGGCTTGAGTATAACAGGGAAAAGAACCCCAAAACGCCAAAGACAAAGGCAAAAGAAGGGAAAGAAAGCAAAGAGAGTGCTGAAGAGCAGCGGGAGAGAGCCCGAGGGGAAAAGGCAGCCGGCGTTCGAGTCGCGAGGGAAAACAACGAGGAAAAAGGCACAACTGGATTGAGAAGTAGAACAGAGAGGGGGGTGTGAGGACAATACTGTGAGAATTGTGAGAACGATATTGAAGATAGGGGGAAAGAGGGTAGAAAATGACCAAGGGAAATGGTCAGGATGACAAAGCATTAGTAAACGGAGCCTTTACAACTCCTAGAGTGGACTGAACGACAAGAGTAGAAAGGGGAGGGGGGAAAAGTGAAATAAGGGAAAACAGTGCCACCCAGGGGACGGAGGGGAAATAACACTGTAAAAGACTAATAAATTAAATGCTGAAACGAAGGGGGGGGGGAGTTTAATACATTAATACATTGGTAACGTGTTTAACCTTGCATTTTGAAAAATGTTGATAAAAAATAAGATGTAACTGTTTTTTGTACAACTCCACAGGGGCTCCCAAAGGAGTAAAATAGAGTGCAGTTAAAGTATACTGCTGAAAGACAAAGATAATTTAATTGAATTACCCCAAAAGACCTCCGAAAGAGAACAGAGACACCAATTGGCAAAATGAATACAGGACAGAACATAGACAAAACAATGGGAAAAACAAGACAACAAACACTAACTGCCGCTGCACAAATAAAGAGACAATCAATCTCAGACTCAGACCCTTTGGGGGAGCTGAAAGAGATGATAATAAAAATGGGCAATAACATTACTGAAATGGATAAAAACATAAATGAGAAATTAGACGATATGGACAAAAAATATGAACACAATGCAAAGGTGATTAAGGAACTAGCAGAACAGGTTAAAGATCTATCAACAAAACAAAAAGATACAGAAAAAGCAGTACAAGAGATTAAAATTAAAACAAACAAACAGGAAGAGACTACAAAGAAAATTCTGAATGAAAACAAAGAGCTTAAAAAATCCCAAGAAACAATCAATGAAGAAATAAAGGAACTAAAAGACCTACACGAACTAATATTAGACCAGATGGCTCTCTTAGAAATGCACCAAAGGGAATTAATTTTGCGTTTTAGAGGTGTACCAGAAACACCCAATGAAAATATAGAAGATAAAATCACAAAGGAACTGGCAGTCTGGTTGGGGGTCCAACAAGAGGAGTTGTGGATGGACATAGACAAAATATTCCGTATAAAATATGATAACCCCAAAGATTACAAAGGTCCAGGAGACTGTCTGGTCTTCCTCAACTCCAGACTACTGAAAGATAAAATACTGACAAAAAGAAGACAAACTAACCTAATAATCGACAGCAAGAGCGTGAAAATCTTTAAAGAAATCCCAAGACGGATTTTGAAAAAGAGGAATCCGTATAAAGAACTGACAGATGCACTCAATAAAAATGCTATTAGATACAGATGGGAGTACCCGGAGGGTATTACTTTTACATTTCAAGATAAAAGGAACACGATCAGAACAGGAGAGGAGGTAACGAAATTCTGGCAGAAAAATAGGAAGAAACTAGGAGGGAGATCACCAGAAAAGGGAAGAGAAAGGGAATCCCCAGTAACAACAAAATAAAGTGATCAGAAGACGAAACCTGAAAAGAACTTTTTCTTTTTCTTATGTTAAACAATAAACTCTTTTTAATAAAGTTGAATTTTAATAAAGTTGAATTAGAAACTTAACTAGAACCGTAGTCTTGATTAGAAAACAAAATGGATCTTAAAATACTATCCTGGAATGTGGGGGGCTTAAATGATAAAAATAAAAGAAACAGAGTAGAACATCTCCTTAGGAAAAAAAATTGGGACATAGTGTGTCTCCAAGAAACCCACATTGCAAAGAGACACGAAAGATTATTAAAAAATAGAAAATTGGGACAGGAATTTGTAACATCGAACATCAAAAAGAAACGAGGGATTGTGATCTATGTTAATGAGAAAATACAAGCGGAAAAAATCTTTAATGATGAAGAAGGTAGGATGATTGGAATAAGAATAACAAAGGGGAGAGATCAAATAGTAGTGGTAGGTCTTTATGCTCCAAATGGGGATAAAACAATTTACTTTAAACAAGTAGAAAATATACTGATAGAACACTTGGAAAATGATATGATATTAATGGGAGATCTGAATGGGGTTCCATCGCTAGACCTGGACAGAACTAAAAGGGAGACAAAAAACAAGAAAGGAAGACTACCGACAAGCTTCTTCCAAATGGTGGAAAATCTCAGTCTAAATGATGTTTGGAGAATCAGAAACCCCACTGAGAAACAATTTACTCATCTCTCAGCAGCAAAAAAAACGGCAGGGAGAATAGACTCAATTTGGATCACTACCAAACTACTTCCAGAAGTTAGGAAAGCAGAAATACAGGTTAAAACGATCTCAGACCACAACCCGGTAACCGTAGAGTTAGGAAGAAAGCAAAAAGGAATTAGAAGATGGAGACTAAACGAAAGCATATTAAATGATGAAGAAGTAGTAGAGAGGGGTAAAAAATTATTAAAAGAGTTTTTTGAAAATAATAAAACACAGGATACCAATATCAGAACAATATGGGACACAAGCAAGGCTTTTATTAGGGGATTCTATATACAACAGCAAGCTAGGAAGAGGAAAATGCAGGAAATAAAGATAGGAAAAATAAGAGACGAGATAGGGAAAAATGAGAAACTGCTAGCAAAAAACCCACGAAATAAAGAAGCAGAGGAAGGAAATAAAATGCTACAAGCACAACTAACATCAATATTAAATACAGAAATACAAAACAAACTAAGATGGTTAAAACAAAGAACGTTTGAATGGGCGAATAAACCTAGCAAGCTGCTTGCGTGGCAACTCAAAAAAAAGCAAAAAGAAAGTATAATAGACCAAATAAAAGTGGGAGGGAAAATAATCACTGACCCAACACAACTTCAGAAAGCTTTTATGGCTTTTTATGAAAAGTTGTACCAAAAAGACAATGAGACAAAAAAAGAAATCCAAAACTATCTAAAAGACAAAAAGATACCAAAAATAGACAAAGGAAAATTAGATCAACTTAATGAACCAATAAGCATGAGTGAAATTCATGAAGCGATAATGAAAGCAAAATCAGGGAAAGCGCCAGGAACAGATGGGCTAAGTGCAATACATTATAAGAAGATGGAAGAAGTACTGGCCACACCTTTAAAAGCACTAATAAACACAATTACTGAAGAAGGTAAGATACCAGAATCCTGGGAATCTGCCTCAATAGTTTTGATCCCTAAACCAGACAGAGATAAAAGTGATTTGAACAACTACAGGCCAATTTCACTACTTAACAACGATTATAAAATTTTTGCAAATATTCTGGCAACAAGGTTAAAAACAGTTTTAAATGAAACCATCACACAAGAGCAAACAGGTTTCCTTCCAGGAAGAAAGATGAGAAATAACATGAGAATGGTAGTGGATATAATAGATTATCTAGAATGGAGACCGGGTAAGAAGGCAGCATTTGTCTTGATAGACGCAGAAAAAGCCTTTGACAGAGTGTCATGGGAATTTATGGGGAATATACTGGAAAAAATGGAATGTGGTAAAAAGGTGACAACAAGTATAAAAGCAATATATCAAAGTCAAAAGGCAAACTTGATAATAAATGGTGAATTAACAAATTATGTTAAAATAGAAAGAGGAACAAGACAGGGCTGCCCCCTTTCTCCACTACTATTTATCATGGTGTTGGACGTCCTAATAAGAACTATCAAAGATGAAAAGGATATCAAAGGAATCCAATTAGGGAAAACAGAATACAAACTGCGGGCATTCGCAGATGACATGATATTGATGCTTGAGGAACCAATAGATAGCATTAAAAAATCACTAAAAGTGATGGATGAATTTGGTAAGGTGGCAGGGTTTAAATTAAATAAAGCTAAAACAAAGATATTGACCAAGAACATGACAGGGAATGATAAGGAAAGGTTGGAAGGAGTTACAAACCTGGAATGTGTCCAAAAAGCTAAATATTTGGGGATTAACTTAACGATGAAAAATATCAATCTATACGAAGATAATTACGGTAAGGTGTGGAGTAGTATTAAGAAACAATTAGAAAACTGGCAAAAATTAAACTTATCCTTCTGTGGGCGAATCTCGACTATAAAAATGAATATACTCCCAAAACTAATGTACCTTTTCCAAATGATCCCAATATGGCTAAAGGGTGAATGCTTCGATAAATGGAGAAAGGACATCACGAAATTTATATGGGATAACAAAAAACCGCGAATAAAATTTAAATTGCTAACTGATGCACCACAAAGAGGTGGCCTGGGTCTACCTGACCTAAGGTTATATTATGAAGCGGTGTGCTTGGATTGGATCAAAGAGTGGGTCCTATTAGAAAACTGGGAGTTACTGGAAATAGAAGGTTGGAACAACCGATATGGGTGGCATGACTATTTGCTAAATAACAAAGTATCTACACATAAAGAATTTTTAACCCACCCATTTAGAAAGTCACTCTACAAGGCATGGGAAAAATACAAATGGCTATTAGAGCCAAAAACTCCAAAGTGGGCATCACCCTTAGAAGCGGCAGTGGTAATCAGATATAATACACAGAGGCTCTGGCCAACGTATAATGAACTGACAACAATGGAGGGGAACAATATTAAACTAAAATCCTATGAAGAACTGGGAAAGGTCTGTACCACCTGGCTACAGTATCATCAATTAGTACAAAGATTTAACCATGACAAAAAAGAAGGATTTGAACTAGGAACATCAAAGTTACAATCAGAACTATTAATACCAAAAAAAAAGACAATTTCTAAATTATATAATTTACTTTTGAAATGGGAACTAATTGATGAAACTACAAAAGAAGTCATGATAAAGTGGGCAGTGGAACTGGGCCAGGTGATAGAATTAGAGAGATGGGAGAAATTATGGAAAAACGAAATGAACTTCACTGCTTGTGTAACAATAAGAGAAAACATGGTTAAAATGTTTTACCGTTGGTATCTAACGCCACAAAAATTAGCCAAAATCTACAAAGACCATTCTGACAAATGCTGGAAGTGTAATACAGTAACCGGCACATTTCTTCATGTATGGTGGGACTGTAAAAAAATTAAACCATTCTGGAATGAAATTTATGAACAACTAAAAAAAATACTTAAGATAACATTCAAAAAAAAACCGGAACTGTTCTTGTTGGGGATAATCCCAGAGCAAATTCCTAAAAATAAGAAAACTATAATACTATACGCGACAGCAGCAGCAAGACTGCTGATCGCAAAAAATTGGAAAGGAAGGGAAACCCCGACATTAACAGAATGGAGAAGAAAATTCTTGGAATTTGTGGAACTGGCTAAAATAACAGCCAACATAAGAGGGCGAACAAATCAAGAACTAACAAAGGAATGGGAAGGAATAAATGAGTACATGAGAAAGTACGGTATAGAGGTAGGAATATGACAATATGGATTGTAAAAAGCACACAGGAATTGGAAATTGGAAATAATGTAAACGAATTTAAATATGGATTCAGTCATCAAGAATTAAGGCAACGGAAATAAGAACAGAGAAAAGGATTAGTACATATATAAGGTCACACGGAGGTGAGGGGAAGTCAGAGGAAGGGGAGGGGGAGGGGGGAGGGATACAGGGAGGAAAAGGGGATTTATGAATGTAGATAGATTATTGAACGGAAATGTATTTAAAACGTATGAATGCATTTCTATGTATGTATGGTTGTATGTCTGTATGTGAATAATAAAATCTAATAAAAATCTAAAAAAAAAAAAAAAAAAAAAAAAATATCAGAAGCAATATATAAATTATTTAAATAAATAAACTTCGCCTTCTATTCGAAACAAAATAAAAAAATTCCTTCCAGTAGCACCTTAAGACACCAACTAAGTTTGTTATTGGCATGAGCTTTCGTGTGCATGCACACAGCTACCTACCTGTAACTTCACCTTCTATTAACCAACTTGCAAAATTATAAATGAAGAAAACAGGCACAAGTTAAGAGCTAAAGTCCTAACAAGTTGGGAAACTCACACTGCAATAAATAAAGGTTGGGCAAATACAACAAAGAGATAATGTAAAATAGCTCTCTGGTCAAACACAAACTTTCCCCTCATCACCCAAAACACTTTTTTGGCACTGTGCCCCAATATCACCAAGAGCCTCTCATCCATTTCCCATTTTGATTGCAGTCTACATATGACTATAAAAACAGTTACCTCCTTTCCTCTTGTATCTTCTGATAATGAAGTAGGAAACAATATACAGAATAGCAAACAGAAGAAAACAGATCTGAAAAAGAAAGTTACAGAGTGAAGAGATTCACATCATATAACAAGCAGCAATTTAGTTTTCAAAAATACTAAAGTGACACAACTTATAATAAATAGAAAGAAAACATTATACCAACAGTATAATTACTAATATGCAATGCTTATGTTACTTTGGCTATTTTTGTAGTTTTCCCAAAGTACTAATTTTACTGCTGCAAGGGCCACACATAAGAAAATTCACCACTGTATCTTCTTAACTAGTCAAGATATATTAAAAAGGCCAGATTGCAAAGGAATTAATCCATCATTTTTCAGGAACAATGTGTATTAAGATGACTGCCAGTCTTATTGTCCAGTGAGCATGCCAGCAAACTTCTGTTTTGCTTGCACAACACATTTGAAGATATAATCTGGCAACTGACCCAGAACACTAGTAGGATGCAATGATGGCGCTCCAGCACTCCTGCAACACACGAAGTCTGCTAATTCATTGCATAAGTCCAGGTATTTTTTACTGGATCAGGCTTGTGAGAAAATAAACTATGCACTAAAATGGTGTTGAATTTTATACTACCGGTAATCATTTGTATTTCTTTCAACCACTGACATGTAGACAACCACTGTACCCAGAATATAATACAGGAAAACAAAGCCAGACATGTTAGAAATAAAGTAGGAACAAAATGAATGGAAAGTTAATCAAAGGTTTTAAAACATTACACTTCCTGTAGTAGCCCCACAATCTGACACTAAAAATCCACCTATTCAAATTCATAATTTATGGGATGTCAATTCCCAATTCTACCGATAATTGACTAAGACTTGCAATTCTATGTACACTTACCTACCAGCAAGCAAAGAGTAAAGACTCCAGAATTTGGGGCTGCACAAAACATCTCATGCCAAAGGACAAAGTATAAAGTTTGCAATTTGCACTACATGGGAAACTACTTCTGTATGTCTTCCTTCTTACAATGACTGGCAGCTGAACAGAGTGATCAGTGAAAATCAGTGGCAATGTATCTTTCTAACCTGATTTCTTTTATAATCCTGTCAGACCTTGAACATTTTCATTAAATGTTCATTACAATCATCATCTTCATCATCATCACACTAATAGAAACTAGGAGAATGGAATACAACAGTGTTGGCAATGTGGTGCCCTCGAGCTGTTGTGGACTGCAACTCCCAGCCTCAGACAGCAGGGTCAACAATGAGGAATGATGGGAGTTGTAGCTCACAGAACCTGAAGGGTACCAGATGGCTGCCCCCAGAATCAAGTGTCTAGAAAGAAAGAATGGCTGCCGTGGTTGAATAGGAATATTCTACACTGCAACATTCTGTTGCAGGTCCCACTTGACTCTTACCATAATTGAAACATTCTGATACAAAATGTGATGAAAAATGCAACATGAAAGTTAGTATTTCCTCTAATAATGGGTGTCTGTGCAGTGTAATGTTGCCCATGGATAGCAAATGGCCAAAGGATTGCACTCCTCACATACACAAATTCCATTTTACTATTAATCATGTTTAGTAGTCAGTATGCTGGTTCAGGAATAACACCAAACCATGGTTTGGCATTACGTATATAAGAAGAGTAATTAATAATACTAAAAGTACAAAGGCACAACTGTGCCTTAAATGTCGGAGTAGAAAAGCAGGATTTTGAAGAAGAACGAACTCAGGACGAAAGGGAGAAATGAGCTAAGAGGAAGGCACATTTGGCAAATCCTCACCGTGATCAACTCCTACCTGGATCCAAAATTGGTCTCTACGGTTCCCTACAGACACACCGTTAAGACCATATTCATGGAAGACAATCTTACTCAGCTATGAGTGATCGCCAAAGAAGAAGATTGACTGTATATTTGGATGGAAGTAGAATATTCCCTTCCCCCCATGCATATGTCAGGACTTAATCTCAGCTGGATTGTACCTGAACAGTATATTAATTTGCAATTTCTTTGGACTCTGGCTTTATTCACTGTGCTTTCACTCAAATTAGCTATCTCTAAATGCCAATAACCAGTTATATCAAATGACTGGACACATCAGCACTCTACAGGCCAGCGCTTGTCAGCATATAGTACCCCATTCCTGGTTCAGCTCATCTTACCCAGCACTTGTCATTAAAACCCTGCAGAGTGCTTCTATTATCCTTCATTCTCAGGGTTTCAGGAAGGAGATAATGAAAATACTAGAGGGTTGTTTATGCAAAGACTATTTTAAAATACATTATCTACAATTAATTGGCTAACACTTACGTTCTCATGCAAAAACACTTATGGATTAAAAATGGCTTGCTTTGCCAAGTTCAATTTGACTGGAAGCAGGGTCATATTTAATTCTGAAACAGTACTTCCAACCCACAGCAAGAGATCTATTATTCCAAATTAAATCAGTGTGATTTAAAGCCAGAATAAAGGTAGTTCACATTTTTGCAGAGAACACCTAACGCTATGCAGGGATTTGCACATGCAATCAATTTCTGACTTCCAACTGCAGCTGCCCACAATTTCATCACAGTGATCTTCAAAGTGTATTTTTAGGATAGAGTAGGAAATGGGTCTATAAACAATTTGTCAGGTGATGTGATAGACGATAATCAAAAGTATATCCTTTCCTCACCTCTTCCTCATGCTAAACCTCATCCAGTGATCTACAACTAACCAACATGGTTGGCACCCATGTGTCTCGAGAGACAATGGAAGAGTGCGCCTTTGGGGATGAAGTCAAACCATTGGAGGGTTACAGCATCTGCTGTGGCTGTAGAGACCGATACAGGAGGGACATGTTTTGTTGCAGCGGGGGCAGATGAAGGCACTAGGAACTAGAGTGGTTAGATAAATTGCCTAGAATGAAACATTATACATAAGAGATGGCAGCTGCCAGCATATCCTTACAGATAGTTAATTTCAATTGCACAGTACCTGTATCTTTCTGTTGTTTGGCTAGTGGTTGAGACTTCACCAACCAAACTACAAAATGATACAAGTGAAATTAACTGTCAGTAGGATAATGTTCTTAACCTGAAGCACCACTTTAGCTAATGGGGCCTCCCCCTGCCGCTGCACCCCCGCTGCCCGATTTCTGTTCTCATCCTGAAGTAAAGTTCTTAACCCGAGGTAATATTTCTGGGTTTGCAGAGTCTGTAACCTGAAGCGTATGTAACCTGAAGCGTATGTAACCCGAGGTACCTCTGTATTCTGTAATAGGGCAAAGAAAGGTTGGCAATGTTATTATCACATTCCAAGCATATTGTGTCCAAGGACCAACATTTCTCATGGCTAGCGCTTGCAAAAGTAACTGAATTTAAGCTCTAGATTAGAACTTCTTAGTGATCAGATGCTGTGTTGTTGAGCTACAACTCCCATCACTCCTAGCCAGCATGGCCAGTGGTCAGGGATAATGGGAGTTGGATAAAAATGCTGAATGTGTATCCAGATAGATGACTGCATGGAAACACATGAAGAAGAAGAAGAAGAAGAAGAAGAAGAAGAAGAAGAAGAAGAAGAAGGGGATGGGGAGAGGAGTTTGGATTTGATATCCCGCTTTATCACTACCTGAAGGAGCCTCAAAGCGGCTAACATTCTCCTTTCCCTTCCTCCCCCACAACAAACACTCTGTGAGGTGAGTGGGGCTGAGAAACTTCAAAGAAGTGTGACTAGCCCAAGGTCACCCAGCAGCTGCATGTGGAGGAGCGGAGACGTGAACCCGGTTCCCCAGATTACGAGTCTACCGCTCTTAACCACTATACCACACTGGCTCTCACATGAGGTTGAATCCAGGCTGAAGGGGGCAGAAGCTGAAACAGGGGAAAGCACTTCCACACGTGCTCGAAAGAGTACAGCCATAATTGCAAATACAACCATGGATCCCTCACAATAATTTTTAGTTATTCCCGATATTTAATAATTCCCAATATTTTCCAAGCTTAGTGATAGAGAAACTGGTTATCTTGCAGGTTATCTTAGGACTCATGATATAACACAAATGCATGGAATCGACAGCAATGCCTCCCTTAAACTATCTTTCTCAGTGGTACTACTGTTGAGTCTGCAAAGCATTACAACTGTAAACCACATTAAAAGGTTTGGAACAATTTATAACAGTTTCCCAAATTGAAAGCAGTGAATATAATTACAATTAGCAATCTTTCTTCTATACAGCAGGTGGCAACAGACTGATTCTAATGCAAGAGTGTTCCCATAAGGAAATGCTTGTGTCCTTCAGGGCCATTTGGCAACTAAACAAAGTACTAATAGCTACATGCAGATCCATCTCAAGCATCATAAATAAAGATATGCCACTCACAGACTTCTGCAAAGAATATCAAATCAAAATTTCATTTTTATTTGCATTCTTTGGTGCCTCAGAAATGCTTTAAAAAAGAATGGAAATGGGAGTGGGGGCATAATATTGTCAGTTGCCTTTGCTCATGAACTGCTTTGATTACAATTAAAGAGATGAACAGAGCATCAACAATTTATTCCATATGACAATAGTTATCCATCTTCTTTAGGAAAATAGTGAGCCTGGAAGACCTTAAGAATGATGGTAGCATTCAAGAATTTCTCAGTCCAACCCATCTGTAGTATAACAACAACGATGGCCTATCATATAGAGTTGTCATAAGGATTACTGAGAAGGATATTGACAAGCTGAAATGTGTGCAGAGGAGGGCGACAAAGTTGGTCAAGGGTCTGGAAACCAAGCCTTATGAGGAATGGTTGAAGGAGTTGGATATGTTTAGCTTGGAAAAGAAGTGACTAAGGAGACTGAGAGGAGATATGATAGCCATCTTCAAACATCTAACGGGCTGTCACATGGAAGATGGAGCATGCTTGTTTTCTCCTGCTCTGAAGGCTAGGACCCAAACCAATGAATTCAAGTTACAAGAAAGAAGATTCCGACTAAACATCAGGAAGAACTTTCTGACAGTAAGATAATATCAATCTCACTGCTTCAGAAAAGAACATTGAAAGGACTGTACTTTCCATACTCTCAAGCCTTAGCTTATTATTATTGGTTTTAAAATTGAAGTTCCCAATTAAAACAGGAGGGCAGTATGATAAAGCCACAACAATATCAAGTTCTCTTCTGCTGCTTTTTGTAACACACCTTTAATAAGGGTGAGGAACCTCTTGCCAATGAGCCAAATTTGGGGTACCATAGTTCCTAATTTGGTCCACGAGGCCGGTTTCCCGAAACCATGCCCATCTGCCCCACACCTGACATCTTATGTGATGTCAAGTGTGGGGCAGCTAATGGTGTGTCTGGATCATCTGTACAACAGAGTTCCCCTTGCAAAGCCCTTTGCACTGGTGTTCCCAGACACCTGACAACCAGTTAGCTGTCAGACACTTGGGAAGCACTGCAGAAGGGACAACCCTCCTGTCCAGTCAGAAATGAGGACGGAGAAAGATCTGGTCAGTCGGGCCAAAAGGTTCCTCGCCCATGTTAGAAGGTAAAAAAGGTGTATGTTCTAGACATAGGCATGTAGAAGAAAATTTGAAAATAAAGAAGTTGTTGGCACATGTTAATATGTTTTTAGCTTAAGTTGATCTTATTTATATTTTGAATTGTTTGAAATACATGTTTGAAACTTTTGAGAACTTAATGTGTTTTATTGTTTGTAAACCACTTAGAGATTCTATTTATAATCAAGCAGTATATAAATCTTGTTAAATAAAATAAATAAAATTCCAAGGTGGCACTTTTACAATAAACTATATAAATAAAACTCAGTATATCAAATTATTCATGATATTCTTTAGTATAGAACTACATCCACACACCTGCATATTTATGGAAGCTAAGAGTTATAACTCATAAAAATTTATCCCAATGTATTGATTTTTCATACTTTTGATATGACAGATTTATAATACTCTACAAAAGCATTAAATTAGAACCAGTACTTTCCTCCCCTTAGAATAAATAAGAAACTAGCATTAAGTTTTTATCAACAAAATATAAGCACAAACAGAAGGATTTGGAGTCACTAAAAACGTATTATTCTGTTTACAGCAGAATATTACTCCCTAACACAACTGGATAAAAGCAAAAATCAACAACCAACAATCAAAAACCAAGCAGATCACTCCCCCTTCTCATAGGCTAATGTGACAGGAGAGCAATCCTGCTTAATGCTGGGTTCCTGCTTAATGCTTCAAAGGCTCCCAACAATCAGCTGGCTGCCAAGCACTTTGACATCTGCACAAAGCAGGCTTTGATCAAGCCCAATTTTTATCAGTATGATGTCAGGTCAGGTACAGGGCAGGTGGATGTGACTTGCCCAAAATGGACTCGGGGGCCAAATGGGGAAGCCTGGTGGGCCAACACTGACCTGAAGGCTGGAGGTTCCTTGCCCTGATTTAAAGCATTGGGATTTGGTCCGTGAGATGCAGGTTCATATGCCCACTCAGCCGTAAGTTGTGCTGGTGACATTGGGACAAAGGCTTGCCTGGCACCTTTGTTGCATATCATTAGGCACCAGGCAAAAACATTCCTCTTCTCCCAGGCCTTTGGCCACGTAAACAATCTATGGCCTTTTAAACTGGGAGGTGTGTTGTTTCTATTTGTTACTATGATTCATATTTCATGTTTTTTATGGTAAAGCACCATGTGATCCTCAGAAGGGTGGTATAGAAATTTAATTCATTCAGTGGTTTTCAACCAGTGTGCCATGGCACCCTGGGGTGCCTTGAATGATGGTCAGGGGTGCCACGGGCAACACTAGCCCCTGTCCCTCTTTCTTTCCCTCCCTCCTCTGATGCCCTCTCACATCTCTGCCTACTGCAAGCTTGCACAGCTGTTTATTGCAGCAGCCCTGGCTATAAGCTCTTCAAAGGTATGGTGCTTCTAGGAGGCAGCTCTTTTTAGGGTGGGGGCGAGGGCAACTCAGAGACCAGAGATTGCAGCAGCAGCTGCCTGGAGGACTCCCAAGGAGAAGAGAGGGGCATCAGGAGGCTGAGAGAACACTGCACAAGGAAGGGTGTTTGAAAAAGGGTGAGAGGTTGCCAGCTCTGCAGGCAAGGGGTGACATAACTGCACTCCTGAACCCCACAGGGATGCTGCAGAAAGAATGTACCGGTAGTTGGTCAAGGGAGCCATGGACTCAAAAAGGTTGAAAGCCTCTGAATTAATAAATTAAACTAATTAATAATAAATTCACAATTAACCCCATGGGGAAAGTATGAGGTGCAAATAATAATACAAGACTGAGTTTTCTCTAGTTATTATAGATCATACTATTTTACCAAATATTTGCAAAAATATTTGCAAAAAGGAATAAATGCTGAAAAACTTGGTGTTTCCCAAAGACCATAGAACAAGTTTATTAGCTGAGCAGGCATCCAGATTCTGGGGAACCATTCAAATTCTTGCCCAGCCAACAGAATTCCCAGATTCAACCTCAAAACTTTAGGCCTGTATTACATTGCCACATTCACTGACAATACTGAACAATAATTTTAAATAATCAAATTTCAACAAACCATGGATTAGTCTATGAAGCCTCCTCATTTGGGCAAGGCATGCCCATATGCCCAACATCTGACATAAAACGTGACACAGTTTCAGTGTGGACTGTTTAAAAGCCCTTTTGCAAACAGCCCACACCGCTCTTTGAAGTCCCAACAACTGGGGCTACAAAGTGCATCACCTGCTGTTATAGTGACTATAGTAACCCCACCTGCCTGCCAAATTTGGCCCAGCAGGCACGGGGAGGTAAAGACCTGGCCCACCAGGATTCGCTCAACTTCCAACTACCAAAATCCAAAATAAATGTGGATTTATAAGTGTGTGAAATAGGCATTTATAAGTGTGTGAAACAGGCACTGCAATACTAACATGCCTGCGGCTGTGGCTTCAAGTAACCAGAGGAAAAATGTAACAATGATGACTGAATAGTTCAAACCGACTCTGGTCAACATTCACACCGAAAGAGAATACATTTCACCTTGAACTCAGCTGAATAAATTTCTATCCATTTTTAGCTTCTCAGGAAAACAACTGTCTGTGATGCAAGTCCTACAGGTCAAATAAAGGACCAATTGTACTGTTCTTTAGAAGATTCTCAGCAACATGCCAGGTAGGCCAATTAATCAAAAGTTATAGTGAGAAGAGAAAAAGCCTTTAATCTAACATTATCACATTCTTGTAACATTAACACATTCACATTAATACTTGGCTTCCATTCATGGTTTGTCTGGAAAGAAAACAAATCTGTGGGCCCAGGTTCACACTTCACAACAAGCCAGATTCTGTATTGGTTTGGGCATGTTTCCTCTCCCACATTGGCACAGTCAGGAGCAGGGTAGGAGAAAAGCACTTGTGCACATTAATTTATTTTAAACTATGGTCTAACAGTATGAACAAACCCAGCCAAAGAAAAAATAGCATCTCTAAGGAGACATTTAAAAAAGATATTGATTGGTAGTTTGTGTGGAAAAACTAAGAAGAAATGGCAGCAGCCAAATCACAAATATATGTGATTGAGTACCCACATTTCCCCTTAATTTTTAGAAGCCGCATACAACACTGGATCCAATCTACCGGTAACTGTAAGCACACAACCTGATAGCTCAGTCAGTAGAGCATAAGACTCTTAATTTCAGGGTTGTGGGTTTGAGCCATGCATTGGGCAAAAGATTCCTGCATTGCAGGGGTTTGGTCTAGATCAGTGTTTTTCAACCTTTTTGGGGCAAAGGCACACTTGTTTCATGAAAAAAATCACGAGGCACACCATATTAGAAAATGTTAAAAAAAGTCGGAAGATGATGTCCTACTGTGATAGGTCCAGGCTGGAGTCTGGACCAATCACAGCCCGGACATCAGAAAAGTGGAGGGTGTCCCCCTGAGGAGCGCCAATCGGCGCCCCTGCTGGCCGAGGGTGGGGTCAAAACCCCCACCCCCCCATACCCAGGACACAGTCCGGCGCCCGCCTAGTGGGTGAAAATTTGACATTTTTTTAAAAAAAAATCTTTTGAATTTTTCAATTTTTCCCACGGCACACCAGGCAACATCTCGCGGCACACTAGTGTGCCGCGGAACAGTGGTTGAAAAACACTGGTCTAGATTACCCTTGTGGTCAATTCCAACTCTACAACTCTGTGATTCTAGTATCAGAAAATCTTATCTACCTTCAGCAGAGAAATGAGAGTGAGTAGGAGCAGGGGAAACCAAGTCCATCTCTCAGAACACTTATCAGTGCAACTGTTGACTTTTCTACTGCAGTTACTGTATCTGGACTGAAGGAGGGACCATACATACAACATCCCACCTGTGAACCAGAACAAAATTCATACTCATGGAAGAGGGATTTCTCACTTCCCCCTACCCTCTGCAGTACCCAATAAACTTCTCCTGGGTTTGGAGACCCTTGGGAATGGTGTACAATATTGTGCACATGGCTGCAGATAGAGGGGGGAGTTGGCTGATATCTCCCCCTTATGTGAATAGAGGAGCAACTTAGGATCCAAGTTAATGTTCTTCATCCATACAAATTTGCCCTCTAATTGGATTAGGAACCTAAAAACTGCCATACATAATTAGTCCTTAGACAAAAGTAGTCACTCCCACCATAGTAGACAAATGAACTCTGGGAAGGGATTGAGAGAAACCATGAATTAATAACCATAAATTACCTCTCTCTCAATGCAGCATATTCTATTTAACACACCTACATGGAAAAAATACCCAGAGGATCTAATTTATACTAGGGGATTTCACTCAATACAGTGGACGCTCGGGTTGTGAACATGATCTGTGCGGGAGGTACGTTCGCAACCTGCAGCATTCGCAACCCGCAGTGCCGCGCCTGCACACGCACGGGTCGCGATTCAGCACTTCTGCACAAAGCGTTATTTAGCGCTTCTGTGCATGCGCCAAAACCCGGAAGTAACCCGTTCGGGTACTTCCGGGTTCGGCGCGGTGCGCAACCCGAAAACACACAACCCGAAGTGTCTGTAACTCAAGGTATGACTGTACAGCAGAATGAATGCCATTTACTTAGGCAGTAAACAAGCACTGAGGATGAAAAAACTGTATTTAATAATTATTTCAATTATTTTCCAGGTAACTAATTAAGGATTTATATTTAAGATTTTCATGAAACAATAGCACCATGAGTAGTCCTTTAAACTTTTATACGAAAACCCTAAATTCTACACACAAATCACCAAAACTGTAAATTTAATATCATTCACATTTGTTCAACTGGGTTCTCCTTAGAACTGTTGCTATGGTCTGTGAGCTTCTGGAGGGATATATATGTATTTAGCATTGAGAGGGTCATAGGAGTCTGGTGCAAGGCAACCAGAAAAGTTATGTCTTTTGATCACTGGCCATCAGTCAACATGTTAAAACTCCTAGTGGTGAAGCAATAAAGCCGCTAGCACATTTGCGAAGCTAGTCAGGGTCTGATATGGTTTCAATTGGATGGGGACTGCAAGTTAAGATTCCTGCATTGCAGGGGGTGGACTAGATGACCCTGATGATCCCTTCCAACTCTACAATTCTATGATTCTTTTCTTTTCATTGAGTTGTGATCTCCATGAATACTGAACTACAAAATCCTAGTTTCAGACCCATATTCCACGGTTTACAGTCAACAAACTTTCTAAACTGCAAGTCATCTCATTTCTGAAAAATGTATTGTGCATTATTTATAATCATGTAGCCTTTAAAAATGCTAAATTGGCATATTTGGTACATCTCAACCATCATTTACCCTGAATGCTATCACTTCAAAGACTGAAAAGGATGTTATAAAAAGAATTTCCACACTGGAGTTTTATAATTCAATAGAAAGGAAGTGAAGGTACCCAGGGTGCAATTTCACTTCCAGAAAGTCCATTTTCTCATATATTGCTAAGAAAATGTTACAATTTGTTTGATGTTTATCTGTATTTTGAGTCTGATTAATCTATTATTCAGAGCCTCAATGAAGCAAGGGACTAGGTGAGGCAAGCTATCTGAAACTGAATCCAAACAAAGATGGCATGATGACATGGGTACAAGAAACTGACTACTGTATTATTCTTTGGTAATTTTGTTGTACATTTGTGCTGTCTGGAGAGCAAAGGGATGGTATGACTGCCAAGTCCACTTTCACAAACTAAATTTGTAGCTATTCAAAATGCAAAGTAGGTTCATAGCACCAGGAGAATTGGACCAACAGTAGGAAGATGCTGCTGAGAATTATGAAAAAAGCAGAAGGCTAACTTAAGGTTATTATGCAACTTTTGCACAACACAGAAGTGTTGCTGTGCTATGTGTGGGCTACAATTTCTGAGAAGGGCTTAAAATTCACTTTACTGAAAATATCAGCTTACAACTGAAGGGAAAAAAAGGTTTTATAAAAGACCAAAGCTGATAATAACAAATCCTCAGAAATGAGTATAGACCCTCAGTTGTTCACACCTTGATCTACTAAAACAAGCAAAACAAGAAGGGTCACTATAATCAAAACCAACGAGTTAAACAATCTGATCTGCTCCTATGCTGAAAGGCAGGATTCTCCATGCGTTAAATGAACAATGTGTACCAGGGCCACAGGAACCAGCCTGATTCCGGGAATAGTGTAAAAAAGCAATTAAGGAAGTATGCCAGGTTACAAAATGCTTCCAAGAACACTAATTTTATCCAACCTGTTACAGTTTTTTCAATAAAAAATTAGAGGCCAAAACTGAAAACACCGTTTGGGGAAAGTATACCATAACATTCCTAGAGAAATATTATATATTCTATTTCTGGTTAAGAACAGCATTTAACACAGGTTGAACAACTATAAAATCCATTACTAAAAGTATTGTGCAGAGGAGATGACGTAGCCCTGTGACACTGAGGTGTTAACCACATATTCCCTCATTCTGATGCATGCCATGCTCAGTCTGGAGAAAGTGTGAAAGACGTGTGTAAGGAAAGAAGGAATGCAACAAGCTACCCCATACTTGCCTATGGAATTTACAAAGCAACATGGTGGTTTTAATAAGTACTGCCTTTATCAAACATTAAAATCAGCCGAAGGAGAGACAGAAATGTAAAATATTACACTGAGGGGTATTGAATAATGGGATGGAGGGCATGCCTTACAGCACAACAATTCAAGGTGGCATCAGGCAATAAATAAGCAGAAGTACAATTTACTCACACATCCAACTTTTCAGTATTAAATTGGCACATCGCTTAATGGGGAGACGTGCAGATTCACTTTTGTATTTGCGGGGGTGGGGGGTGGGGAGATGTGATAGAACCCAAGTGGACAACTCCAAAGAGGCCATATAGACAGTTAAATAACTCTGAATGTACCCAGCATGAAACTATGCAAAGTTGGGGGGGGGCAACAGGTTGGGGGGAAATGCTGTGAGAATAGTATTTAGTATGTGGGGGAAAGCAAAACATTAGGGGGTACAGAGTCACAAAGTACATAGCACTTACGAGGTAGTTGGCTAATACAGGACTGATGTGGAGAGGCTAGACCAGGCATCCCCAACCTGCGGCCCTCCAGATGTTTTGGCCTACAACTCCCATGATCCCTAGCTAACAGGACCAGTGGTCAGGGATGATGCGAAACATCTGGAGGGCTGAAGGTTGGGGATGCCTGGGCTAGACAAATTATGTACTCTTGTACTTCACTGGGTAACCTTAAACCCATTACCCTAACCTACCTCACAGTGTTGTTATGAAGTATAGTGGGGTGGGGGATCCATGCACTTTTTGAGCTCCTTTGAGGAGAAAGTGAGGTACAACTTTTTTTTTTCCAAAGATGCTGAAAGTCAATTGCAAACAACATCATGACCTCTAGAGATTCATCTATACTGTAAATGTGTGGGGAATCTTTTTCAGCATGAGGGCTGTATTGGCAACCTTATGGGAGTGGCATGCCAGTTTAGGTGGGACTAGAGACAAAACTGGGTGGAACAATAGGCATGACCACACACAAAAAGTAGGGTGTTTCTTTATGCACATACTTTACTCCATGCTTTACTCTGGCAATTAAGAATTATCCCAGTTCAAGGACACATTCCAGTCAGTAAGAAGCTGATGAGGAGCATGACCTGTGGAGAGTCCCAATGGCCAAATAATGAGGCCTGGAGGGTCACATTTGCACCCTAGGCCTGAGGCTTCCCATCTGTTCCAGAAGATGGAAATATATGCAACAATCCTGCACACCTGCTCAGTACATGATATGCAAAAGTAGTACTGTAGATGGTATTTATAGAAGGGCCATGGTGACACCATATACTTCCAGGCTTGTGTTAAGGTTTGGGTTACGATCTGGAGCTAGGAAGCGCTCCATATGCAAATCAGAATGGCATAAGCTTATTTGTAGAATGTACTTCCACATTCAGCAAAGGAGGTAAAAGCAGTGGATAGTTGGATACATCAAAAACACATGACTTGTGCAAAAGGTGATGGACTGAACTTCGAATGCTTCAATTTTACTCAGAAATTAGTACTAATGAAACCAATGAAACCACTGAGAAGTTTTATTACAATCAAGCAGTATATAATTTACTTACAGGTACTGAGAATCAGAACTAGAGAGTACAGCTACAATGTGTTTGGTACAGCCAATCCAGCTGCCGTACTTGGTATGGGCTGTGTTTGGGGAGAGGGTTATATGAGAATGAGGAGGACACTCTCCTGCAGGAATGTATGATACATACCACTTATATTGGCTGTAAAGGTTTTTTCTCTACCCTGTATAGCCATACTGTGGGCAGGCATATGAGCATAAGCTTTTCCAAGTGAAAAGATCTTCGTGAGCTAAGTGTCAGTCAGCCAACACTTTATACCCTGAAATGAAAGGTCACTGCAAAAGTGTCCCATGAATACATTTGACCCACATAACTTATGCCCAATAGAGTGCAAAAGTATCCCATGAACACATTTGACCCACATTACCTTATTTGTTTATTACATTTCAGACATGTTTGTTTACATATTTATTATATTTCTAAACTGCTCTTCACCTGAAAGGGATCCCAGTGTTATATACAGCAAGTAATAAATACAATAACACAATGCTATATTTTAAAGTCACAGACCATAAAACCAATTATGTTACGGCAAGTACTTGGCATAAGCAGAACCCAGAACTCTGAGACATCCCAGACTTAGGAAGAATGATGCTGCTAAAGGGTGGTAAAGTGCTATTTATTATTGTACCTCCTCTGCCTATGGTGGGAATAAAAGAATTATAGAACTTTAATAAATAATAATAGTAATAATAATAATAATAATTAAACACCCCCGCTCAGGTGGAGAAACTCTTTAGGCCAATCCTCCTTGGAGACAGAAACAATGACCACACACTACCAAAGCTGCACAAAAGTGCAACGCTGTTAATGGTCTCATTACATTTTTGCCTTCGCAACTACTGTACTACATAATGCTTAAAAGCCTGGCTTTAGTCCCTAAGCAGCGACAGTAGGGGCAACACGCACACAAATAAGGAAAAACGTGGAATAGTTTCTTTAAACTGAAAGGCGAAGCGTGACTTGCGGAAGGCCAGGGAGGAGGGTGCAACTTAACCACAAGGGAAGTCCTTTTAGAAAACAACAGCAGCAGCAGCAGCAGCATAAAACGCAGGTGCAAAACACACGAGCCTGCTCGGCGCGGCTTGCAAAGCGAGAGCGCAGCGCCGTCTCCCTGCACGCGGAGGCGGTGTAGGCGGGCCTTCGTGAGGGGGGGATGGGGGCAGTGCAAGCGAGATACTGAACGGGCAAATGGGGTCGACACGTTAGAACCGTCGGGGGCGGTTCAGGAGGGAGGGCGAGGGGGCCGTCGAGGGAGGCGGTGCCAGCAGCCCCGAAAGGACCCTCGGTTCCCGGCGGCTACGCACCGTGTACTCCCGCACTTGGCTGTGGAAGTTCTGCTCGCGGATGGTCACCTCGTCCGCGTCCATCCTCTCATCGCCGCCTCGCAGCCCCCTCAGGCAATGGCGGCCGCCGCCCCAGCTCCTCCTGCTTCCAGGGCGACGGGCGGGGGACCATGGCAGGGGGCGGCGGCGGATGCCCCTGACACCTGGGGGTGAGCGAGTGAGGGAAAGAGGGCGGAGGGGGCGGGAGTGAGGCGCGTGCACAACGCGACGCTCAACGACGCGCCGCCGCCTCCTTGCTCCCTCGCCGCGGGGTCTGTCACACACCGTCCTGCGGCTGAGGGGGGCGGATCGGGCAGCCTCTCTGAGGGGGTACCTCGCTCAAGGGTGACGCTGCGCCTGCGCGAACAAGGAGGGGCCCGCCCGCGCGAAGGGCGGGCAGGGGGCAGGGCCTCCGCGACCGCGGCGCTCGAGGAGGCGGAGCTTAAGCGGCGAGGGTGTGGCTACCGCCGCCTCTTCGAGTTGCAAGGAAGAGAGGGGAAGCTCGGGGCGCGAGCAAAAGCTGCGAAGAGCGCGCGCGCCTCTTGAGGGCGGAGCTTGCCAGCGGTAGTGGGCGTGGCCGTGGAGTTGTTGACTTAGGAAGAGACAGGGGCTTGGGAAGAGGTGGAGCCAAATATGCAAAGTGCGGCGGGGTTTACTCAAAGGTTCGCGGGGTTCGAAATAGGCGGAGCCAGTCTGGCTATTTCACATGGAGTCGCAGGCGCTGATGTTCTCATTTTTTATTTTATTAATAATTTTTATTGAGTATAAAAAAGGGCTACACATAAAAGAAAATTACACATAAAAGAAAAAAAAAACATTTCAATACAGTATCTAACAATCTTGATGTACCATACATTCTAACATACATTCCTAATCCCATCCTCCCCCCTCCTCACTCATAATCCATACACCCTTTCTTTGTCATACACTCCCTCATGCATTCCCCCCTACATTCTCCATAATCTTACACTCCCCCCCTTATCTCATCTCTATACATCTTCCCCGTATCATAAACACTTTATCTCTCCCCCTTCTCCCTCCCTCCTCCCTTCGAGTACAACCCTCCTCATCTTGATTCCCTCCCCTTCCCATTCCCCTTCCCTATCTTCCCTTCCTACCTCTAAAATCACCTCCTACCGATCATCTTCGTGTGTTCTGTCTTATTTCTATGGTATATCATGTGTTATTTTCCCCTTTATTTAAATTTCACCTCTAATCTCAGCCTATTTACCTACATTTATCCTTTTTTCTTTTTATTTGCTTATCTTATCTTCAGCATGTATGTCAATCCAGACAAATTGTTAAGTTTGTATTAATTCCTTCCCTTTTCAGATAGTCCTCTACATAACTCCATTCTTTCTTAACCTTCTGTTTATTTATATTCCTTATTGCAGCCGTCATCCTAGCAAGATTCATATATTCTACCATCTTGACTTTCCAATTCTCTATAGATGGTATTCCTTCCCCTTTCCACTGCTGGGCCAGAAGCATTCTTGCTGCGGCTGCAGCATAGACAAAGATAGTTTTCCTATCCTCAGGTAAGTTTGTTGGTATAATACTTAGCAATAAGGATTCTGGGGTTTTACTAAAGGTGACTTTTAACATTTTTTTCATTTGCTCGTAGATCTGGTTCCAGTACACTTTAATTTTTGTGCATCCCCACCAACAATGGATATAAGTTCCTGTCTGCTCTTTACACCTCCAGCAAGTTGGTTGGGATCTATAAATTCTTGCCAACTTCTCAGGTGTAAGATGCCACCTATAGGTCATCTTCAAAATATTTTCTTTCAAATTTGTGCAGGCCGTGAGCTTCATGCTCACTTGGCGCTGATGTTCTCATAAGCGGAAAGCCCACAGCGCAGCAGGTGCATGCTTATTTCCAGTACAGGAAATTTATGTTTGTCTGCAGGGCCGGCCCACCCATGAGGCAAGGTTGCAGGGTGTTGGACTAGATGACTCTTCGGGTCCCCTTCCAAGTCTACAATTCTATGATTCTAAGGTGAGGCGATGGCCTCTAGTGGCAGGATCCACAGGTAGCACAAGATTTCCCCCCTGATGTTCTAGCTTTCCATGTATAGGAAATTTATATCCGAGAGAACACTCAGGTACTTCCCCCATCTTGCAGGCTAAAATGGTACAGTCCAGTAAGTGGCGCTTCTGCTGTTTAGTGTGAGTCACTTAGTCTGAACCAGAGTCCAAAAAACTGGTCCATCTTTAAGTAACAGCAATGACACATCCGTAGGAATGACACATCCAAAGAAGGCTAAAGTAAGAACCCTCTCTTGACTCCTCTGCATTCTTACTGTGTTCCACTGCCATGTGTCCAAGTTCTATCTGCCTGTGTCCATAATAAATCAACCACATTCCTCCTTCTGACTGAATAGTTGGCCCCTATGGAACCAAAAAGCAAAATGAAAAACAGTATTTTTCATTCTCATTATTTGAAAGCAACTTGGTGATATTCAAGGGGCTTGCAGTTTGGCACATTCACAGAGATTAGGAAAGAAGAGTCCTTTGTGGCCGCAGGATAGAGGGGATGAACCAAGCTGCTCCCTCTTTCCAGTTTAAAATGCACAAGGTGTGGATCAGTGGTAGAGGCAGAAGGTCCCAAGTTTTGTCCCCAACATATCCAGGTAAGGCTGGGAATATCCCCTGTCTGAAACCCTGGAGAGCTGCTACCAGTCAGTGTTGACAATATTGAGGTAAATGGACCAAGGATCTGTCTTGTTATACAGCAGCTTCCTATGTTCCTAATTACTTCAGCTTTGATTTCAGTTACTAGATAACCATCCAACAAGAATTATTAATTATGAATCTCACAATTGGTCTGTGATCATTTTTACATTTAGCAGATAGATGACACTGATTCCTATTTAGCTGTACATTTGTAATAGCATTACTTACTTAAAGAGACTGTAAGTACTGACATCATTTCCATTACACATCACCAGTATTTTGATAGATTTGATAGTCACTGCTGAGGGCTATTTAACAAATGATTTGAAACAGTTCATTTAGCTCATATTTGTTACACTTTGCTTCCATGGATGTGTTAATGTTAAAACTGTCAAAAGGTGATATTTAATTCAGTGATAGAATCATTGTTCCTAGGGTAACAATTCATTGTCCCAAACTATCTATAGTTACCTATTTTAATTCATTCTCACTCATCAGTCACTTATAAATCTTCAAGTTCACTTTTGTTCTAGATGTATGCATCCAGAATAAATACCATCTGCCAAAATTGCACTAAAATTGTATATTCTTGTATTTAAAATGTATATTCTTATTTCTTAGAACAGCCTGATTTCTGTGTGCTATTCATTGTGTTCTCGTGCTTTACCAGCCCAGCCCAGGGAATCTACCAATCTGCATGGATGGATATTGTACAAATGTGAGGATTTGGGATTCATCATCTCTGCAAATATACATGTTTACATCACTAGTGGAAGAAGCATCTGAATCAGCACTACAGCAGATATTCCAACAAAATCAGGAAAGGCTGAAAAAGTTGGGTATCTTCATCCTGGTGAAAAGAAGCTTTGCTGGTGTTCTTGCTTGAGTAGCAGTGGATGTCTTTTGTTCCTTTGGGCAGTAAATGGGGCCAGAATGTCCTTTCCATTTTCTTGTGCAGTCCCAGGGCAAGTGACAACTGAGGCTAAACATTCATTCATGCAGAGATTGTGTAAGCGACCTCCCTGTGGCTGCTGCTTTGGACAATGGATGGTGGCAGACTGGTCTCCTGCTTGCAGTGATGTTCTTTCTGGGAGGCAGCCTCCCAGTAACCATAGGTCCCCTGACATGTTCAGTTTGTTCTCATTAAATGCATGTTATGGATCTGTACACACATGAATTAAAAATGCCCTGGAGATACTCTGTTAATTCTAATTGCAAAGCTCTAAAAAGATCTAAGCTTGAATCCAACCATGTACAGAGAGCCAGTGTGGTGTAATGGTTAAGAGGAGTAGACTTGTAATCTGGTGGACCGGGTTCGTGTCTCCGCTCCTCCACATGCAGCTGCTGGGTGACCTTGGGCTAGTCACACTTCTTTAAAGTCTCTCAGCCCCACTCACCTCACAGTGTGTTTGTTGTGGGGGAGGAAGGGAAAGGAGAATGTTAGCCGCTTTGAGACTCCTTCGGGTTGTGATAAAGCGGGATATCAAATCCAAACTCTTCTTCTTCTTCACATAATGGAACTTCTTCTCCTGTCCCCTTAACCCCCCCCCTTAACCCTTTGGAACAGATTCTGAGTGTGGGGAGGGGAGAGGAGGGATAAGTGCCATCACCATTCCCCGCAGTCACCATGACATGCACAGGAAGTACAGCAAAATGTGAGGTTTATATTATGTGAGGTTTATAGTATGTGTCATGAAACAGGATTTCTTTTTTTTCAGAACTGTTCTGGATTTCCATTGCATGCCTTGGTTCTCCTGCTCTCTATCAATAACAGCCACCATAGAAATACATTATGATATAAATCACAGATAACATCCTTTTGAAAGTGCAAAGGGGAGTGATCTAAGGAAGTGCAGTCACTGTGAATTACTGGGCAGATCTGTTGAAAACATTTGACCAATAATTTATGAGTTTGGGGTATTTCTTGACATGTTTTTAATGTGGGAGTATGGATTTTTCAGAGTGAGCCATTCTGGGAAGTGTCCGTCTTGAATCACTCTAATTTCCGGGTTATTGGATGTATTCCATTCTAACGGCTTAAAGTTTGTGGAAAGCTAACTTTGTGTACAGGTTTGATTTCATAGTTGATCATTGTCCTTTTAATATCCGTTGCAGGGGCAGGGAGGGGGCAAGGGAGGGGGCAATGCGTCGTGCTAGGTTGGCCCTGCCAGGTAACTCATTAGGCAAAATAGACTGGGGTGTGGTGGGAAATTGTATAGTAACTATTAAGTTTCAGGAACATGGAAGGCATTATGGAGGAGGATGTTGGGTGTGAGGCAGGACAGTGGGTTACCTTGGGCCATTCACTATCTCTCAGCCTAGACCACAGGCTGGTTGTGAAACTAAAAGAGGGAGTGGGAGAACCAGGTATGGCATTTTGAGCTCTTTAGAGAAGGGGGAGATAGAAGTATAATCAATCAATAAGTAAAACTTGCCTCAAGCCATAGCAAAAGGATGTGGGACCTTTCAAACACCCATTAGAGATGGAACCCATATGTAATATGTAATATGTAATATTAAATGTGTCCCTGTGTGTACTCCTGTGGTCGTACAAAAGGCTGCTGAAGATGTCAGAGACCATCTTGGTCAGGCATAGGCAAACTTGACCCTCCAGATGTTTTGGGACTACAGCTCCCATCATCCCTGACCACTGGTCCTGTTAGCTAGGGATGATGGGAGTTGTAGTCGCAAAACATCTGGAGGGCCGAGTTTGCCTATGCCTGATCTTGGTTGTGAGTCCTGGAAAACCTGCTCACTGCTCACTGCACCACACTGGCTCCGATATGTCATTTTTAACTTCAGGGCAGTATTTTTAAATACACCATTGCTGTCTTCACCAACCAGTTGCCCTCCAGATGCGCTGGCAGGGTCTGATGGGACTCATAGTCCAAAGAAACTGGAAGGCACCAGGTTGGCAAAGCCCACGTAACTATATTCTTGACGTCAGCCCCTTAGGAAGAATTATCTCCCAATTATACATAAAAGATGACCAAATAGGAAACACCTTAAATTTATATCAAATTATAATCGAGTTATTCTCCACTATCCTAATTATGTGCATTAAATATTTTTTATAGGGCAATAATTTCAGAGTCTCATGTTTTGTGGGCAGCTGCTATAGTGGTAATTGCATTTTAACTTGAGAAAGACAGATCGATCAATCTCTGGTCTCAGTTCAAAAAAAGAATGTTTGCAACTGTCACTTAAGTCATTCATTCATCCTTTTGCGATATGTTTGAGGGGCGCTTCCCATTAACACCCGTAAGCTGCTTGCTTTCGATGGGTGAGTTAATAGATAACGCAGGTAACTATGGCATAGTAATCTACCTGCTTGGGTAACATGCAACCTAAAAGTACCATCACACTTACACTCGACCTTATGTCTGTCTTTCAAGTTTCTCTATGGGATCGGGATTGCTCATATTGCTCCCAATGGGACAGAAGCAGGCTGTCTTATTTTATTGCACTCCATACCCCTGATTCGGGGATCTGCAGGAGCCTTGATGCAGTCATAAAGCTCTTGCACAGTGGCTTTCCCTTTCACTGAAATGTAGGGAAGAGCGCCTTGCATTAGTCCAGGTAAGAAGACTGGAAAACAGCCCAGTGCTTGAAACACTTCAGATAGCTCCAGGTGAGCAACTTGCTCCGCCAAAGGCTGGAGGTGATCTAAGGTGACTTGTGAGTCTTGACCACAGATCCACCCCTTTCAGGTTTAAAGGTAAAGGTAAAGGGACCCCTGACCGTTAGGTCCAGTCGTGGACGACTCTGGGGTTGTGGCGCTCATCTCGCTTTACAGGCCGAGGGAGCCGGTGTACAGCTTCTGGGTCATGTGGCCACCATGACAAAGCCGCTTCTGGCGAACCAGAGCAGCACACAGAAACGCCGTTTACCTTCCCGCCGGAGTGGTACCTATTTATCTACTTGCACTTTGATGTGCTTTCGAACTGCTAGGTTGGCAGGAACAGGGACCGAGCAACAGGAGCTCACCCCGTCATGGGGATTCGAACCGCCGACCTTCTGATTGGCAAGCCCTAGGCTCTGTGGTTTAACCCACAGCACCACCCGTGTCCCATCTTATTATTTATTGAATTTATATACCGCCCTGTACCCGGAGGTCTCAGGGCAGTTCACATAAAAGATCAACATAAAAACCAAAATATATATGTCAGGGACTGGCCCGAGCCAGGAGGGGTGGCGGAGGGGCCAGTGGGACCAATGGGGCACCCATGCACGGCGGAGGAGGTATTGCGGGCATGGGAAGAGGAGGAGAGAGCGCCGAGGTTGTCGCCAGAAACAGGGAAGGAGGTTTGGAGAAGTGGCAGTGAAAGGGGGTCGCCGCCTGTGCTGACGGCGGAGAAGCAGGGGGCGAAGGAACCAATAGGAGGGGAGGAGAGGATGGAGTCAGAGGTGGAACAAGGGGTTGAGGAGCTGGCGAGAGCCTCGACGGCAACCTCTAGGGAAGATGAAAGTGAAAGGGAAGGGGCCAGTGCTGGGACCAGTAGGGTCAAGAAGCGGAAGAGGTGGAGTGAGAGGAGGCGCTGGAATTTCGCTAAGCTTTTATGCTGGGGGGAAAAACGGAAGCCCTTACTCGAAGGATCTGATTCATCCGAGGAGGATGAGGAACTGTAAAGCTTGTCAGTGAAATAAACTCTTAGTTTAGTCAAACGGACTGTGGAGTGGTTTACTCTTGAGGAGGACACACCATCATCCTCACAGCATCCTTCGAGTCTTCGCAACCTCCTCAAAGAGTGAGAGGCTGCCGAGATGACTGCCCCCAAAGAAGACGGAGCCGGAGCAGCGCAGTACGTCGACTGGGAAGAGCGAGCTAGGGACCTGGCACAGAGGTACGAAGTGGCTCAAGCCCGGCTCGAGGAGGCGAGACTGCATGCTGGTGCAGGGAGAGGGGCAATGGGAGGACGAAGAATGCCTTCCCACGGCAGCAGGTTTTATGGCAGACCAGAGGAATATTTGGGGTTTAAAACGGACATGATGTACACCCTGGAATTACACAAAGAAGAATTCAGAAATGACGCTGAGCGGGTGGGGTTCGTGATTGCGCATTTTGAGGGGCCCGCTAGAGATTGGATTCGCCCCTTGATTTTGGCCAAGAATCCCGCCTTGCAGGACTTAAAGGCATTTTTTGAAGGCATGGACATTGTTTACACTTCGAGAAGCGCTCTGGACCTTGAGGCAAGAGAGCTTTTGTCGCTGAGGCAAGGGAACATGTCCGTGAGAGAGTATCAAGCTAGGTTCTCGCTTCTTGCCCATCGTTTAAATTGGGATCTGAATTCGCCGCCGCTGCTAGCGATGTTCAAAGTGGGACTGTCGGATGAAGTCCAGGATGCGCTCGCAAAAGCAGGGCCCCTGGAGGACTTAGATAGTCTAACGCAAGCAGCTTTGGCAATTGGGGTGCGTTTGGAGTGCAGAGACAAGGCGAAGCGGGAAGGAAAGCAGGGGAGGTGGTTCAGTCTTCGGTCCCCTCCCCCGGCAGAAAGGCCGGTGAACGCTCAGCCACAAGCCCAACAGGAAACGCCCATGGAGTTGGGGGGAGCCCGCGCGCGCCCTTTTTCAAGTCCAACGGTTGGGAAGGGGAGTGACACAAAGGGCGGGAGAGTCGTAAAGAAGTGTTACGTATGTGGGAGGAGCGATCACCTGGCCAAGTAGTGTGAACAAAGGAAAATCTGGCAGGGAATGGCAGGGGCGCTCCAGAGAGAAGGGGGGGAAGAAGCTGCGGTGGTGGGAAACGAAAGTGCCTGGCGGCAGGGCAAGGGGACGTGCAGCCAGGCGCAATCACAGTAAACCGTCCTCAGAGCAGCGAATCCCCAAAGGTCTCGCCCCCCCCAACCCTCACCACCACCCCCAACACACCGAAGCCAGGAATAGTGCTGGAGATCGCTCTGGAGCTGCCCAATGGCTGCGCTTTGCAAATCCCGGCTTTAATTGACAGCGGGGCCAGCACGGATTTTTTTGATAAGGACTTTGCTCTGCAGCACCAAATCCATCTTCTGGAGGTGGATTTCCCTCTCCAAGTCACCACAATAGATGGCAGAGAGCTGAAGGGAGGGGCCGTCACGCACAGCACACCTCCCATGAGAATGCAAATTGGGAGACACTCTGAAGTAGTCGCCTTCCACGTCACTACTTTGGCAGGTCCGCCCATCATTCTAGGCATGGGATGGCTCACTCAGCACGATCCTGTCATAAGCTGGAGCCAGAGATCTGTAACGTTTGGATCAGCATATTGTATGGAAAAATGTTTGCAGCAAATGCACCCCCACAGCCCAGCGGCAGCAGCGGTACTGCAAGCAGGGGGGGTGTCACTTCCTGAGGAGTATGCAGACTTCCAACAGGTGTTCAGCAAAAGAGAGGCTGACAAACTGCCCCCCCACCGCCCCTATGACTGCCAAATTGACCTGCTGCCAGGAGCGCAGTTGCCACCAGGTAAGCTCTACACTATGTCTGAGCAGGAGGTGGCAAATTTGAAGGACTTCATTGATAAGAACCTGGCCAGAGGTTTCATTCGGGAAAGCAAGGCAGTAGGGGGCAGTCCCGTGTTCTGGGTGGACAAGAAGAACACGCAAGAGAAACGCTTAATTTGTGATTTCAGAATCCTAAATTCCCTCACGGTACCAATTTCTTACCCCATGCCCAGGATTGATGACCTGCTGGCAGCGGTACGCAAGGGTAAGATTTTTACCAAGTTGGACCTAAGGGGGGCATACAATCTCATCAGGATCAGGGAGGGTGATGAGTGGAAAACAACCATGTATACACCCCTCGGAGCTTATGAGTATTTAGTCATGCCTTTCGGTTTACAGGCAGGCAGCCAATGCTTTCAGGCATTCATGCATCACGTGTTGGGGCCTCTGTTGTTCAAACACGCAGTTGTGTATCTTGATGACATCTTTGTATACTCTCAAAACCCGGAAGAACACGTGCAACACGTCAAGCAAGTCCTGCAAAGGCTACAGGAGAACCAGTTATGTGTCAAGCTGGAGAAATGCCAGTTTCATGCCACGGAGGTGGACTTTTTGGGCTACCGTCTTTCGGACAAGGGCATTGCCATGGACACCGACAAAGTGGAGGCAATCCTGCAATGGAAAAGCCCCAAAACCAAGAAGGACGTCCAACGTTTCGTCGGTTTCGCAAATTTCTATAGAAAGTTCCTACCGGCATTCGCCGACATGACAGCCCCAATCACGGACTGCTTGAAAGGCAAGAAGAAATTCCGGTGGACAGAGGAGGCTCAGCGCGCCTTCGAAACTCTCAAAGAGGCTTTTGCCTCAGAGGGGCAGTTGCTACATGTGAATTCTGCCAAGCCCATCAGGATAGAGACAGATGCCTCGGATCGGGCCATCGCAGCGGTTCTGCTCCAGCAAGATCCTGCGCAGGAATGGAGGCCGTGTGCGTTCTACTCCAGGAAACTCAGCAAGTCGGAGGCTAACTACGCTGTTTGGGACAAGGAGCTGTTAGCAGTGGTAGCGGCGTTCAAGCACTGGCGTCACTTCTTAGTGGGCGCACAGCACCAGATCCAGGTTTACACGGACCATAAGAACCTGGAATACTGGCGAACGGCCAGAATCCTCAACCAGAGACAAATGCGATGGGCGGAGTTCTTTGCGAACTTCAACTTTCACATCCAGTATGTTCCAGGTGACCAGAACGTCAGAGCAGACGCCCTATCCAGGAAGCCCGAATACCTGGAGGAACAGGGGCCTCCGGTGGCAAGAGCGATCTTCAAACCTGAACAATGGAGGTGTGGGGCGACTTTAGGGGGTCGGGAAGAGCTTGTGCGCCTCACGCAAGCCGATGACTTTGCACTGCGCAAACTGAGGGAACTCAGAGAAGGGGATCCCAAGGCAAAAGGGTTTGAAGAAAAGGAGGGGTTGTTGTTGTTCAAAGGGGCACTGTATGTTCCAGGGGAGGAGATGCGGGCAAGAGTTCTCAGGCAGCTCCATGACAACCCCACGGCGGGGCACTTTGGGCAGTTCAAGACCATGGTGTTGGTCACAAGGGAGTTCTGGTGGCCCAGAGTCAGGCAGGAGGTCAAGGAATACGTCAGGGGGTGTGAGGTGTGCCAAAGAGCCAAAGGGGAGAGAGAAAAGCCTGCTGGGCTGCTGGAACCTCTTCCCACTCCCAGTAAACCGTGGGAAGCGGTCTCCCTAGACTTTGTCACAGATCTACCCCCATCCAAAGGAAAAACTGCCGTGCTGATAGTAGTTGACCTTTTGACCAAAATGGCCCATTTCATTGCCTGCCCTAAGGTAGTGTCAGCTGAGGAAACAGCCAAGCTGTTTGTACAGCATGTTTTTAAGCACCATGGCTTGCCAGAAAGGCTAATTTCGGATCGTGGAGTTCAATTTACCTCACGCTTCTGGCGTAAGCTCATGCAAATCTTGCAGGTACAGGTCAACTTGTCTTCTGCTAGACATCCCCAATCTAACGGGCAGTCAGAACGTGTGAATTCGATTCTGCAACAGTACTTGCGGTGTTATGCCTCTCAGCAGCACAGCGATTGGAGCGATAGGCTGGCTCTTGCCGAGTTTGCGTACAATAACGCTCTACAGGTATCTGCAGGTATGTCTCCTTTTCAGGCAATCTACGGCAATCATCCAAGAGCCTTTCCAGCGGGGGAGGGCGAGCGGAATGAGGGGGACGTGCCAGCTGCGGAACAATTTGCGGAGGAGTTGCTCGCACTGCACCAATTGCTCACAGACAATCTAGAAAGGGCAAAGAGTGCTTACAAGAGGGCAGCTGACCAACACCGCAGGGAGGGGGAATGTATCCAAGTGGGAGACAGAGTGTGGTTGTCCACGGAGGGGTTGCCCATGCAAGGAAGGTGCAAGAAGCTGCGGCAACGCAGAATTGGGCCCTTTGAAGTAGTGGAGCAGATTAACCCCGTGGCGTTTCGGCTGCAACTGCCGGATTCCATGAAAATTCATCCTGTGTTTCACAGGTCGCTCCTTTCCAAGTTCAGAGAACCACACAGGTATCAACAGGGGCACCAGCAGGGGTCACAGGAAGTACAGCTGGTAGACATGGAGCTATTCAATGAGGCTACGGCTATCTTGGACTCCAGGTGGAGAGGGGAAGAGTTGCAGTATTTAGTAGCATGGGAGGGGGAGCCAGCGTCGGAGAACGCTTGGATTCCGGCGGAGAGTGTCACCAAAGAGTACTTAGTGTGGGAATTCCACGAGCTGTACCCCGACAAACCGAAGCCGTACAGATGGCAACTGAGAGAGGTCTTTCAACCCACAGATTCAGAAGGAGGGGACTTTTGGGGTTTTCCTCCCTCGAGTGCAGGGCACAGTGGGGTTGAAAGCGATTGGCAGGAAAGCCTGCATCCACCAAGGGGAATGAGGGAGGAGGAAGGGGACGTCGAAGCAGCAACAGATGAATTGTGGTCGGGTTATCCCTCTCCTCCCTGGTGCAGAAAGGATTGGGAGGAGGTGTTTCAATCCTCATCGTCGTCATCCAGCGCAGACACCACGGTTTTTCTGGGATTCCAGTCCTCACCTGGAACGGCAGGAGAGAGCGAAGTAGGGGAATGGGACCCCGCAGGGGATCTGGGTTATTCTTGGGAGACACCCACCGAGCCGCCTCAGGAGGGGAAGGGGGGCTTGGGAGGGGGGATGGATGTCAGGGACTGGCCCGAGCCAGGAGGGGTGGCGGAGGGGCCAGTGGGACCAATGGGGCACCCATGCACGGCGGAGGAGGTATTGCGGGCATGGGAAGAGGAGGAGAGAGCGCCGAGGTTGTCGCCAGAAACAGGGAAGGAGGTTTGGAGAAGTGGCAGTGAAAGGGGGTCGCCGCCTGTGCTGACGGCGGAGAAGCAGGGGGCGAAGGAACCAATAGGAGGGGAGGAGAGGATGGAGTCAGAGGTGGAACAAGGGGTTGAGGAGCTGGCGAGAGCCTCGACGGCAACCTCTAGGGAAGATGAAAGTGAAAGGGAAGGGGCCAGCGCTGGGACCAGTAGGGTCAAGAAGCGGAAGAGGAGGAGTGAGAGGAGGCGCTGGAATTTCGCTAAGCTTTTATGCTGGGGGGGAAAACGGAAGCCCTTACTCGAAGGATCTGATTCATCCGAGGAGGATGAGGAACTGTAAAGCTTGTCAGTGAAATAAACTCTTAGTTTAGTCAAACGGACTGTGGAGTGGTTTACTCTTGAGGAGGACACACCATCATCCTCACAATATATAATCAAAATAAAAACAACAACCGAATAACACTCCCTCCCCCCAAAAAGAGCCACATTTTGAAAGGGCATAGGACAGTGGTGGCTAACCTTGGCACTCCAGATGTTTTGGGACTACAACTCCCATCATCCCTGACCACTGGTCCTGTTAGCTAGGGATGATGGGAGTTGTAGTTCCAAAACATCTGGAGTACCAAGGTTAGCCACCACTGGCATAGGATGTAAATCAGATCAACCAAAGGCACTAACTGCCTGTGCCATGTGCCTGCCCCTCCTCCCATGACATACCTCCCCCTACCCAGAACCACTGTAATTTGGCCTCCCCCTTCTCTCCCCCGCTCCTCTCCTCTGAGGCAAATCCCACCAAGTACCCTTACAGCCCAGTTAAAAAGAGTTGAAATGCTAAAAAAAAATTAAAAAGGATGTAAAAACAATTTAAAAGAAGTCCTCTCTGCTGAACAGCAGTGCTTATATAAACCCTGCTGAGAGCCCTGCTCCTGCGTCTATCCATCTGGTCCGGGGGGGGGGGGCTGAAAGGCTTCATAAGGACTGCTGCTTCTGCCCAGCAAGGACCACCCTGCTGAGAGCCTGAGGGCCCTGCTCCTGCCTCTCTGTCATGAAGGAGTGATTCTGTAAGCAAGTATCGCTGGGTGGGACCCCTCAGGCAAGTGTTAACAATTAGTCGCCAAAGCAGGAGCAGGTGATGGGGCTGTGCCAGCATTTCTCAGCCCCTATAAATCTTCTAGTTAAGTTTTAGTTTTGCACACAGGGGAGCTGAGGAAGTCAGTACTGTATCTGGAAATGGGTCACCATGCCTCAGTTCGTTGTTAAGCTTGGGCTCTTCGTAGGAAACTTCTTTTTGGCCCTGTTGGAGATGCTTCCATAGGGATGTAATTGGTCAAATCTTTCAGGACCTTGTGCACTTTTCCTTGTGCTGTGTTTTGTAAGGAGGTTTCAGGAATTGCATGTGCTGTCTTTTCCTCGCATCTGCCAGAAGCCACCTGGCCTGAACAGCTAAAAGGCTCCTGGGAGGCCACTGGGACATTGCTGCTGCCTTGAGTGTTGGAACCTTTAGGCTCTTAAAGGGCCACCCACCTGGACTGGAGGAGAGTGCTTCTTCTCGTCACTGCTCCCTGTCTGGTACACTCTCTGAGCCACTGGGCAAGCATGGTAGCATGGGAGGTACTTGGCTCCTTGAGGCTCTGGGGAAGGAGCTTCTGAGGGGTCTTGGGCAGCTCTGGTCCAACTCTGGCTCTGTGTCCTGCGCCGGATCCGCCTCTTCAGCCAAAAGCACTGCAATCTCAGACGCAACTACACGAAGCAGGATAAAAGAATTGTTGTTGTCCTTTACTTCCATCCCTAAAATTTTGTATTTAGATTTAGCTTCTGAATCACCAGTAACTGAGCTAAATAAACAGTTCAATGATCTACCAAGCTGCTCACTTCTACAAATTAGTCTTTGTGTGGCAATTGATCCTGCAGCAAAGGATCAGCAAACCCATGTGTGATCTCGTCTTCCATGAACTGGAAAACTGGGAGGGGGTGGTTCCCTCCAAAGGAAGGGCAGATTTTGCAAGAGTTTGTTTCTCTCAAGGCGGAAACAAGTGTGACTTACCTGTTGATGTGTTCCACAAACACACCACCACCTTTTAAATGCAGTTCCCATCAGTACTGCTCCATATAACACTGGTGGCCTTTTATACTGGTAACCCCATCCCTATTGGCATTTGACCAGCTCTTGAAGACATATCTGTTTAGACAAGTGTTCTCCTAACCTGAACCTCCTGATGAAATAATTTTAATAGCTGTTTTAACTGCTATGCTATTTTAATGGCCTCATTTTATTGTTCACTCCAATTAATGGAATTTTAAGATGTTTTGCTGGAATTGTTTTACTGGGTATTTCAATTATGCATGGATATATTTTTATACTTGTAAACCACTTAGAAGCCATACTGGCATGTAAGTGGTATATAAATTAATAAATAATATTAACAGTATACATTCGGCATTGGTACGCCAGTGGTTTATCCACCTGGGTCACTGCTTTGCTAATATGGCAACACTATCAGCAAATAGTCTAGCTCTGCATCACATGTAGTAAGTGTTCCCCATCATGCTTAAATACCGGTATACTTGCCAAATGAGTTTATTTAAACATGATGGGGGTGTGGAACATTTGCACAGGTAAATGATTTAGCTAAAGACCATGTAACAACTGTTTCATTCCCAAAATTACATGCTGCTCACACAATTTAGATACTGCACTCAGAAATCATAACATTTAACTATAATATATTTCCCCCAATGGGTTTACATAATCCCTTTTTGCCATTTTCTCTTTGACAAGAAGCCATACACTTTTATTAAAGGCTTTTCCCTCCCAAAAATGTTAGAAATCTTAAGGGCCATCAATCATCTTAATTCTTACAATTAATAGAGGCAAGATTTATTCTTAAATCATGAATGCTCCTTTCTAATTAAATTCAAATGAGTTTAATACCTCTCCAAAGTGTTCGGATAATAAGTAGTCCCTTTTTTTTGGACCTTAACATCCTTGATCCCTGTCAATAATTAGATTGGGTGGCTTATAAAGCACAATGCTTGGCATTTTTAAAAATCTTTATCTTCCTCTTCTGTCTCATTAACAAAAATGAATAGGTTCACTCTTCTGGCAGAGGAAACCATGGGGATTCAATGTTGCTCAAGGACATGACAGATTCTAGGGATATTGAATTACGTCCTTCTGTCCTCCTTGGAATAGCCACTGATGAACAGGAGACCCAGATTTCCAAACTCATAATTATTTCTCAACCAGAAAACTCAAATTGTATGATGAAGAAAAAATATGCAGAAGTATAAACTGAGGTCATTTTCAATATTTGTTCCAAAAAAAATTTTTTAATTCTTGGCAGGATGTTGCAAATGGTCAGAGCCTGCATGAGACATTTTGCTGTTTCAAGCAGCTATGGTGCAGCCCAGAATCTATTAGGGATGCTCTAAGTAGTGGATTTCCTACCATGAGCCGGTGCTTGGATTGGATTACCTTTGAGGTCCCTTCAACTCTTATGATTCTAGGAGTATCTTGGGCAGGCATATGCCAAACTTGGCCTGCCAGATGTTTTGGGACTACAACTCCCATCATCCCTCGCTAACAGGACCAGTGGTCAGGGATGATGGGAGTTGTAGTCCCAAAACATCTGGAGGGCCGAGTTTGCCTATGCCTGATCTTGGGGGTTTCACTATTTAGGGTCTTCTCATGATATTCATAGCATGAATGCTTTTAAAATGTGGTCTGTTCAGCGATGTGCTGGAGCAGATGATTCAACCTTAACCACTAAACAAAATGCAAACTGCTTTAAAGCTGTTGGTGTTTGTTAAGACGTTTACATTCCCTACATCACAGGCCCTGCACTCACAGCTTCCTCTTCTGAAAGGTACAACTTTCTGCCAGGGCACATTTTGTGACTTTGCTAAAGGCAAAGGACAGGCATGTGTGCCTCTTGTCAGATAGCTCTAAAAGTAGATCTGAATCACATTCTGACTCATTCCAAAGCACTCAGAAGAGGTATTGAAGGAGAAAGAGATGTGATGTGATTGTTGACCTCCTAGCAGTAGCTCAACAGCCTGGCTGTTTTCAGTGCCCTCACCAGCGTTAGGGGTAAAAATATATTTATGAGTGCAGCATAATTTAATATTTGTATGTTTCTTATTTTGCTCACTACTGTGTGAGGTACTTGATTGATCATTGCCAGCCCTGCTGCTTTTCCAGAATGCAGAAAGTAATTATGTGAGCAGCAAATCTAACTGATCAGCTCTTAGTATCGATAGTCAGGAGAACTTGACCCAAAATGAGGATAACAGCAGTTAGGACTGAGATTACCCAAAGTATAGTAGGCTTCCGGTCTAGCGCGCTCACCAGGCGGCTGGGTTTAGCTTCGCGGAGCGAAGCGGACCGGTTGTTTTGGGGCTGGAGGTACCGTCACAGCGAAGACGGACCTCCGAAGAAACTTCAGGCAGGGCGGCCAGAAGACGAGGATCCCGGCAGCGCTCGAACAGACTCCCTAGCCCCCCAGGAACGTTTTCCAGGGAGCGGTGAAGGTGGAAGTCCGGAGCGCATCGGGGAAAGCGGCTTCCCCAAGGCAACGAAGCTGCAGATTGCTGGCTGGAGAGGAGCGCTAGATTCTCCTATAAAAATAAAAAGGACATCAAATCGTGAGTAGAAGAATTGGGACAATAATTTTCTAAGATAATTAGAGACACGAGAGAGGATTAAAAAGGAAGCCCACCTCTCTCCGCAGTGTGAAGAGGAAACAGAAAATAAGTGGCTGTAAATAGAGACTTAAATAAGTTTAAAAAATTTGGATTTTGTTTGAGGATTATCTTTGACAAGCAACACTTATGAACAATGTGGAATGTTTAAATGTTGGAGTTAGGATATAAAGCACCGCTCACCCTCTGGATTAAAGAGAGCCGGGACAGAGCGGCAGACTGTATTGTTAAGAACAAAGAGCTTTGAACACTTTTGACACTTTCGTTTCCGATTGAGACACTTTGATCTGACAGACAGCTACTGTGCCCAAATTTTGACTTGCAGAGGGCTACAATTGATTTAAAGCAACATACTAGCCTCCTGGTTTTACTTTGGCTAAAGTTACAACTTTTAAAACTGTATAAAAATGGCTGCTACATTCCCCTGCTCTGGATTGGGATGGGAACTGCAATAGTCTGTGATTTCCTGTTGCCTGCTTTTCAAAACAACAGCTGCACTGAACCTTATCAAACCACAAGTGACCTTGAAATTGAATGCAGGCAGAAAAGCGATGCCTGTAAAAAGAAAAGATTCTCAGGCAACATTACCAGAAGGACCAAGGAGAGACTCAGTGGCTGAGGGTTCGAGTACTGATGTACTTCTGGCTGCACTAGAAGAAATAAGGAAGGATGTAAGACAACAGATTGGAGAATTAAGCAAAAAAGTTGATCAAAATACAGAAGCACTCCAGAATATAGGAGTTTTGAAGGCAGAAGTTGAATATACAAAACAACAGGTGGCAAAAGTGGAAACAAGATTGCAAAAATTGGAAGATGACAGGGCAGTGGACCAGGCCGGTCAGAAAAATGTACAAGCTTCGATTGCTTTCATACAGATGAGGCAGAGAGAGGGAAATCTGAAGGTACGTGACCTCCCGCAGTTGGAACAAGGAGACCTGAGGGACTTCCTAGCTGAAGAATTCGCAAGACATTGGAATCTGGAGACAGAAGAAGTAAAGGTATCAATAGTGAAGGCCTATAGATATGGACCAAGGTCAAAAAAGAACTCTAAAGCAGTAAATGATTGTATGATTGAATTCCACAACAAACAGGAACGAGATTACATCTTGGGCCTTCACTACGAAAATAACCTAGTAGTGCAAAACCAGCAAGTGGTTTTGTTTAAAGACATTCCAAATTACTTTCTGGACCTAAGAAATAACTATACAGATCTAACAAGAGAATTGAGAAGGAAAAAAGTGATTTTCAGGTGGGAATTCCCTCAAGGCCTATCATTTACATACAAAGAGACAAAAGTGAGAATTAGATCTCTGGAAGATAAAAGGAAGTTTTTGGAGAAAAACAACGCAGATTTTGGCCTACTACCAGACCCGGAGTTTCCACTACCAGGAGCAGGACCAGGAGCAGGATTTAACGACCCCAAAGGAGCAGGAGGAGGAGCAGCAATATAAGTCAAGATGGCCCTTAAATTATTGACACTTAACGTAAGAGGTTTGAATATAAAACCTAAAAGGAATCGTGTGTTTCACAATCTGGCTAAGCAAAATTTGGATTTGATATGTTTACAAGAAACACACGTTACAAGACTGCACAGAAGAGTTCTTCAAAATAAAAAATTGGGCCAAGAATTTATCTCATCAGCTAAAGTTAAGAAAAGAGGAGTTGTAATATACGCCAAGGACAAATATGATCCAAAAATGCTTTTTAAGGACCAGGAGGGAAGGTATGTTGCTATACAAATAACAGTGCAAGGCGAAAAATTTTTGATTTTGGGAATTTATGCACCGAATGATAGTAAATCGGACTTTTATAAAGAACTCCACGACAAGTTGATGGACTATATGGATTACAAAATGGTGGCACTCGGTGATTTTAACGCGGTGGTTTCTACCTTGATGGACAGATCTCAAAGAGTAAAATTTACAAATGATGGTAGACTACCAAAGACTTTCTTTGAAATGATAGAAAATTTGGACTGGATAGATACTTGGAGATTAAAGCATCCAACTGATACCGAAGCCACATTTCATTCAGAGGCGACGGGTTCGTGGAGTAGGATAGATATGATATGGGTGTCAAGGGAGGTGTCCCCCAGGATACTCAACGTGGAAATACAACCGAGAACATGCTCTGACCATAATGCAGTACAACTGGACTTAAGACTGACAACACAGGGTTCCTTTCGATGGAGAATGGACGATTCGTTGTTCAGGAATGGAAACATATGTGAGAAGGCTCATAAGACCCTAAAGGACTTCTTTGAAATAAATTTGAATACAACAGTGGAGAAAAGGGTCATATGGGACGCAAGTAAGGCAGTTATGAGAGGATTCCTGATACAACAAAAGGCAATAAGGAAGAAAATACAAACTGAGAAAAAAGAAGCCATTTTACAGCAGCTTAAGGAGAAGGAAAGGAAACTGAGAGTAACGCCTAAGAATGTACAACTACAGAAGGAAATAAAATATTTACAGGCGGAATTCTCTCAGTTGACCAACCAAGAAATAGAATGGAAAGTCAAGATGATGAAGCAGAATACTTTTGAATCTGCTAACAAATGTGGCAAGCTGCTGGCGTGGCAATTAAGAAAAAGGCAGAAACAAAACACAATAACAAGCCTATAAATTGACGGAAAGACCATCGAGAACCCTGTGGAGATCAGAAAAAACTTTCAGAAATTCTACAAAAAGTTGTACAAAGAAAACAAGCAAGATCAGAACTTGATAGAGCAATTTTTGGAGAAAAACGGATTGCATAAAATCCCTGAAGGAAAAAAGGCCGCACTCAATCACCAGATAACAAGAATGGAAATAGAGGCAGCAATTAGTCAGATGAAATTGGAAAAGGCACCAGGACCAGATGGACTTACAGCAAAATACTATAAGGAATTAAAAGACTGGTTAATCCAACCACTGATGGAAGTCTGTAATGAAATTTTAAAGGGAAGTAAGGCACCCAAATCTTGGAAGGAAGCTTATATAACTCTGATACCTAAGCCAGATACGGACAAGACTCAGATGAAAAACTATAGACCAATCTCCCTCCTAAATGTGGATTACAAAATTTTTGCAAATATAATGGCCAATAGACTTAAGAAAGTTTTAATGGAAGTTATACATCATGACCAAGCAGGCTTTCTCCCAGAAAGACATTTAAATGGGAATATAAGAAACATTGTGGATATCTTGGAGAAGCTGGAACTTGAGATAAACACTAAAGCAATCATGATGTTTGTGGACGCGGAAAAGGCCTTTGACAATATTTCATGGAGTTTTATGAAAAAGAATTTTGAAAAAATGGAGATGGGAGGGGGATTTATGAATGGCCTAGAAGCAATATATACTGAGCAAAAAGCAAAGATATTTGTGAACAATGTGGTATCAGAAGACATTAAAATCGAAAAAGGAACGAGACAAGGGTGCCCGCTCTCCCCGTTATTATTTATAACGGTCCTGGAGGTGCTTTTGAACATGATTAGAAAGGACAAGGAAGTAAAAGGTGTGGGAGTGGGGGCCAAGGAATATAAACTTAAGGCCTTTGCAGATGATTTGGTGTTAACCCTGCAGGAACCAGAGTCCAGTGCGTTGAAGGCACTGGAGATAATACAAGAATTTGGACAGGTAGCTGGTTTTAAATTAAATAAAGCCAAGACCAAAGTTTTAGGGAAAAACCTGACACAGGAAGAAAAGGAGAGTATTGAGGCCAAAACTGGACTTGCATTTGCTAAAAAAGTAAAATACTTGGGTGTAAATATGACAGCAAAAAATTTGAATTTATATAAAGACAATTATGAAAAGGTCTGGACTGAAATCAAGAGAGACTTGGAGATCTGGAGTAGATTGAAATTATCCCTGTTGGGCCGTATAGCAGTAATTAAGATGAATGTATTGCCTAAATTACTATTTCTTTTCCAGGCGTTACCAATTGTTGATAAAATGGAACCGTTTAAAAATTGGCAGAAGGATCTATCAAGATTTGTATGGCAAGGGAAAAAACCCAGAATTAAATATAAGATTTTAACAGATGATAAAAGAAGAGGGGGCTTTTCCTTGCCAGACTTAAATATATATTTTGAAGCTGCAGCCTTCTGCTGGTTAAAGGAATGGTTCCTTTTGGAGAATACAGACGTACTGGACTTGGAAGGAGGTGATAATGCTTATGGATGGCATGCATATCTATGGTATGACAAGGTTAAGGTCCACAGGGGTTTTAAAAGACATTTGATTAGAAAGGCATTGTTTAGAGTCTGGATGAAATACAAGGATTTGCTGGAGAAAAAGACACCCAGGTGGTTATCACCATTGGAGGCTAAAGCTTATAAAAAATTAAATACGAGAGGAAGTTGGCCTAGGTACTCGGACATTCTTGTGCAAGAAGGAGAAAGTGTCAGGTTGAAACCTTATGAACAATTAAAAGACAAAGTGACAGATTGGTTACAATATCATCAGATTAATGAATTGTTTAAAATAGACAAGAAACTTGGCTTTCAGACAGAAAAGTCAAAATTGGAAACGGAGTTGTTAGAGCCTAAGACAAAGAATTTATCCAGAATGTACCAACTATTGCTTGAGTGGCATACACAGGATGAATTTGTTAAATCAGCAATGATAGAATGGGCAAGGGATGTGGGACATAACATAATGATGACTGACTGGGAAAGACTATGGAGGAAAAGTATTAACTTTACAGCTTGTAGTTTGTTAAAGGAAAATATAATGAAAATGATGTATAGATGGTACTTAACTCCAGTCAAATTAGCTAAAATCTATCATTTGCAAGATAAAAAATGTTGGAAGTGTGGTGAGGCAGATGGTACTTTTTATCATATGTGGTGGACCTGCCCAAGGACGAAAGCCTACTGGGAAATGATATATAATGAAATTAAAAGAGTGTTGAAAAACACATTTATTAAAAAACCAGAGGCATTCCTACTTGGAATGGTCAACCACGAAATACCTAAAGATGACCATACTTTCTTTATGTACGCCACAACAGCAGCAAGGATCTTGTTTGCAAAATATTGGAAAACAAAGGACTTACCAAAGCTAGAGGAATGGCAGATGAAGATGATGGAATATATGGAACTTGCCGAGCTGTCCGCGAGACTCCGAGACCAGAGGGAAGAGGCGGTGAAAGAAGATTGGAAGAAATTTAAGATGTATATCAATAAGAGTTGCAAAATTAGTAATTAGATAAATCTGAAGTTAGATAATTAATTTATAGCATAGTAAAAGATTTGAGATTGTTAAGGAAAGAGGATTGATGAATGTAGATTAAGATAAGATATTAGATTAAGTTAAGGCATAAATTTAAAGAAATAATCTTTTGGAATAATAGAGAATAAGTTTAGTAAAAATTAGATAATGATAAGTATCTGTTAAAGTATTGTTTTATTTGAACAAGAGACGCAGTGAGAGAGCGGTGGGGGAAGCCCACCTAACAAGATAAGGGACTTAGAATGGGAGATAAAATAATTGTAATGTGTTATGGTGTTATGTTGTTATGTTGTTATGCTGTTATGTTGATTTTATGTTGTTTATGTAGTTTTATTTTGTGTATTGTGGTTTGTTGTGTTTATATTATTTGTTGTATAAGTAAGAAAAACCCTAATAAAAATCTTTAAAAAAAAAAAAAAAAGAGATTACCCAAAGTATAAAAGGGGGAGGTTAAAATCCCACACTCAAATGCCATCTTCAGAATTTTATCTTCTGCAATTCTGATTCAAGGATAACCCTGCTCAAACCATCAAGGTCTCCTACTTCAAATGCAGCTTTAGAGAAAGCTAATCCAAAAAGATGGGAATCCTATCATATACTGATAGAGGAGATGATGGTACCATATTCCAGACCTCAGTACAGTTCCTTATAATGACATGGAAGATGTGGCGCTGGGAGGCCCATATAGTGTGGAATAAACTAGGAGCCCAGTCCTGGAAGGAGCAACATCAGCTCTTCTGGAAGAGCTTCTTCTCCCGCAGCTATTACAGTCACTTAGAGCCACTCCAGCAGACTGCCTCAATGGAAGAGCTGGGAAGCAGGGCTCATTCCATCAGCTGTGCTGAAAAATCAGTGCCACCAGGGTACCCCTTCCCCTGAACTGCTTCCATTCCAGCTAGTCAACATAAGGAGTACTATTTAACTCCCCCCATCCCCCATCCATCCCTGTCCCTTTTTCCTTTTGCACTGCATAGCTTGAGATTATAAGTCTGTGAGCAGGGACTGTCTTGTTTAACTGTATGTAAGACACCCTGGGAGCCTTTTGGCTAAAGAGCAGGATACTAGTGCAGGCATAGGCAAACTCGGCCTGTAGTTTTGGGACTACAACTCCCATCATCCCTAGCTAACAGGACCAGTGGTCAGGGATGATGGGAATTGTAGTCTCAAAACATCTGGAGGGCCGAGTTTGCCTATACCTGTACTAGTGCAATAAATAAACTATCGAGGAACTGACACTCTCAGCTTACATGCACATGGCTTCTGCCAAAGAATCCTGGGAACCATAGTTTTCCCCCTGCACAGAGCTACAATTCCCAGCACCCTTTAAAAACAAAATTTCATCCTGCTCCCTTTAGCTTTCCTTTCCCATTTATGCCCAGCTACTAATCTCCATTGCCTGCTACAGCATACTCCTTGCTCTGAGCAACACCAGACTGTTCAGTCCCAACTTTGTTTTTTAGAGTGTAGGATTTATAAACAATACAAAATGGAATAGCTTAGGTTGCGTTCTTCAAACCTTCCAGTCCTCTTACCAAAGTCATGCTGTGCAATCCTAAGCCTTCAGAGGGGCTTCCTCCCAAACAAGTGTGCACAGGATTGTGCTCTTTGCATCTTCCCCATGATGAATCCATACCAAGAATCCCAAGCAGTAGATATTTGTAAGCCAGCGGATGCACTACGAGGCTGTGAGCTGCCTGTTCTAGAACTGTAAGTTCTGGGCCCGCAGCAGAGCATCCGTCACACAATTGACAATGATTTCTTTACATGATCTCAGTTTAATCTGCATATGTTTATTGAGAGATGAGATTTAATGGGTGAGTCTAACCTTGCTGCCTAATTATGTTATTGCTGCTTTAATATTTCTCTTTAGAAAGTCTCCTGAAGGGAATTGGGCATCTCCCCAGAAGGGAAAAGGTTTTGTCTTAACCGACCGGAAACATTTATACTGATGTCAGGAAGAATTATGGGTATGGGTAGTAAGGTAAAATAAAGTCATTAAAAGTGAAAAATTTTGTTTATATGTAAATACATAAGCTACATTAACCAAAGCATTATGCTAATTATTTCTTTGCAACGATGCTAACCTTTTGCAGAATATACATGGGTACCAGAATGCCATACATTAACTGCAATTCCAATTAAAGTGTGCATTCAGAAATGCAGGTGCCTCCCTGTATAGGTCCTTAGGGCTAAACCACATGTTACATACTGCAGCTGTGTGTGTCTGTAACATAACCACAATGGCTAGTTCTTCACTGCAATGAACCATCAGGACAGAGTGGTGACATGGACAGGAGAAATGTTGGTCTGGGCTATATAGGAATGTTTAACCTTTCCCAACCCATTGCTTACTCCCTGCTGTCCTTCACACACACACGCACACACACGCATGCATTTCTGCTTGTGGGGATTCCAGACCCATGATTGTGATGGGAACCCCAGCCTGGAACCCCAGCAGGAAATGGCGGGGAGGCCAGCAGGGGGTGGGATAGTGAGTGAAGCACCCTACCCTGTTACTTCTTAGAATCACAGAAGAATAAGAGTTGGGAGGGACCTTGGAGCTCATCTGAATCTGCAGTGCAGGAGGCAACTACATCATCCCCAAGAGATGCCCATCCGGCCTCTGCTTAAATATCCCCAGCAAAGAAGGGCCCAGAGGCTCCCGAGACAGTATGGTCCACTCTCAAACAGCAAGTACTATGAAGAGGTCTCTAAGAATTAGCCAAAATCTGTTTTGGTGCAATTTTCATCCATTGGTTCTAGTCCTGCCCACTGCAGCAACAGAGAGCACATCTGTTCCATTTTTCACTTGACAGCCCACTCCAGAAATTACTGTAGTCAGTGGAGGCTACACACTCTGATCATAGTTGATGGAGGGAGGGAGGTTCCACCCACCTCAAGATCCTACCCATCTATTGAACTTTGTGTCTCTGTTCAGGTATTGTAACCACCCTCACAGGCTGAGAATCACTGCTTACTGAATCTTACCAGCCACGCATAAACCATCAGTCCAGTTGAACTCAACCGGACTTTATAACAAATACACCTGCCAATAATAAACATATTTCAGGATACAAGAAGGCAGCCTTCCCCAATCTAGTGTTCTCCAGATGTCATTGGACTATAACTCCCATCATCCCTGAGAATTGGCAGTGCCGGCTAAGAGTCCAACAACTTCTGGACAGCACCATGTTGGGGAAGGTTGCATTTAGGCAACCAGCAAAGGTCATAAAATGGCAGTGGCCGAGGATGGAACCAGATGGATAAGCGAGATCAGAAGTTCAAGGCATGGAGCCGTTGAATTTCCAGGCTCAGACCCCAACACAGGAGCCCCTCAAGCCACTGACCCCTTAAACGTTTGTCCCAACTCCCAATATGCACCTTGAAAACCAAATTCTCATGAGGAACTAGCCCCTATTTCACCACAAGCCTCGCCATCTCTAGGCAATAACAAGGCAACAAAGTGAGAGCTTTCTTGAGAAGCGACTGAGAGCAAGGTTGCAGGCCAGAGGACTGCCCCTTTAAAGGTTCACACTGTTCAGCAAAAGTGTGGAGTCTGGGAGAGATGATTTGGCTGAGAAGGATAAAGGGGCTACAAGGAGCTATCCAAGGTCCTGCGACTCCAGCCTGATACTAGCTTCCTTGCTGACTAAATCACGCCCAAATATCTATTGTGCCCTGTGGTCAGGGCAGGACACAGCTTCTGATGACAAGTCTTCAAAAGATGCCTAAGAACATCAAATATGTGTTTACAAAGCTAATATAGAGAATTTACAGTAATTCCCATTTGTATTTTTTTTTAAAAAAACAACTAGATCCTCTTCTGTTTACATGAGCCATCAAATCCGTATCCAGTACCAACGATGAGATTAAAAACCTATAAATAGGGAGGGCGGTCCCTGAGTTAATGGATGTTTCAGAAGATGGTGACTCCAGCAAGTGACTTCAAGCCTGCTTTCGGCAGGGATCAGTGGTAAGGTGGAGTTTCCCATGGAAAACTTGGATCATGCAGCCAAGTAACATCTCTACCTGTCCTACATCTGACATCAGATATCAGGGGTGGGACAGATGGGTGTGGTTTGCAAAAACAACCTTGCAGGGCTCAGTTTGGCTGCTGGGTAGAGGTTCCCCAATCCCCCAGCCCTGTTACAAATGAAGGATGCAGCCTTTGTAGCTTTGGGAATTGATTCTACTTTGACTTTCTCTTCTCCCCACTGTGATCATACATAGGAACAGCTGCGTGAAAATGACAGGCATGGTTGTGGTTTAATGGGAATAACGACTGACATCAAGGGCTAGAGCAGAAGGGACTGACATTTTTTGGATATAAAAATAAAGCCATTAATTTAACAAATATGGAGAAAGGACAGAGGCAAAAGGAAATGTCCCCTTGTTAAATATTTACCACTTGAGCTTTGATGAAAACCACCCTATAAATGACAATATAATACAAGTAAGTGTTCCCAAGGTTAGGTCAACTTTCACATTGAAGTTAAGTCTCTCATAGAGGGAAGAATTACATTTCTTGGCATGGACGCATTAATTATATAAATTTCATAAAGGAAATGCAAAGTCCTATAATGTGTGGCATTGATTAATGATGCTCTTCTGATTTATGGCTGTGTATTTTTGAACTGTGATATTTAACAAGCAGCTACGGTAATTTAAAAGCTAGGTTTCTGTCACAACTTTTTATGATGCTTCCAGCAATCCTATTGGTAGCTTGAAAATTACTGTGTTAACACTTTGGAAGGCCAATTTCTAAACCAACAGCTTTGTTTCCACTGAGAAAATAAAATTATTGTGTATTAAGAAATTGTGTTATATCTGTTTCTTCTGTCCCTTGCATATTTCAGAGAAAGTATCTCCCCCTGCTGTGATCTTGACTGTTCTTTAAGCTTTGGCATACAGGCCAAACGTAGGGCAGAACTTAAATGTTACACTGAATACACAGCTACCACCAAAACCAGCAGCTGTACAGCTGCCTCCTACATGCCCAACAATAATGCTGAGCAGATCATTGGCTGCTCCTGGCAGGAGGAAGAAAATATACAATGCAATCCTATGTCACTGCCCTTAATGGACCAAAGGGTCTGCCACCCATCCACAGCCCTGCTGAGACTGCTGACTGGGGACGAAGGTGAGGAGGGGGCAGGCAGATCACTGCACCAACCTGGAGCTGGCAGAGCAACTGGGCCCACACTGGGTTTGATGCCATCACGTGATGGCAGTAGGATTGGCTTAGTATCCAACAGATCCAGGGTCAGCTCAGTCATTATCTCCCACCCTACTGGAATGCCCCCATTTGGGGGCTTTTGGCTGGCTGCTTCTGGCAAGGAATGCACTGGCAGCACTTCTATCTTCTGCTGAATCCAATCACACCCAGCCTATTGCAAAGAGGGTTGGCATTGCTTTTCCAATTCTGTTAGATGTTATATAGGGAAAGGGAAGCAAGACACAGTTGCCACTTTCAGTGGCAGCTGTGCTATTTGCATAAAAGCTGGGTTTTTTGTTGTCGTTTTAAATAAAAACATGAAAATAAGTTATGGACGCATGTGGAGAAAAGTCTTATATGAATTAACATCCACATTATTGTATTCTATTTTTATTGCATGAAATTTACATACTGCTTGATTATATAAAAAAAACTAAACAGCAGCTATAATGGTTATCAATGTCTCCATGCTTTTTCAGAAGTTTCATATATTTGTACATCACAGACATACTGTAGATGAATTAAATACATCTGGCCATTAATGCTAATTTTCAGATCTTTGAAAGCCATTCATCTTTGAAAGCATGACATCAAGTTTAAAAGCCCTCCTTTATTTGAAAGGTTAAGCCTATTAAACACTTAGCGTGTGTAGGGGTTTTTTTGTTGAAAAACAGCATATATTTAAAAGTCAGCACACTGCTGTTACAAAGAATTAAGTTATAGCAATTTTTCATGCTGTAAGTTTTAAAAATTATTTTATTTACACAGTCATTTCAAAGCTATGTGCAATAAGAACAGCAAAGAAGCTGATATATTTAAAACAAAACTAAAACAATACAAAACAGGGAATCATGGCAAGGACTCTATACAGCTGAAAAAGCCTGCCAGAACAAAAAATGTCTTCAATTGTTTCTGCAAAGTGCAGATAGCGAGCACCTGTCATATCTTGACAGGAATGTAGTTCCACAGAACAGGGGCAGCCAGGTTAAAGCTCTGCTCCAAGTTACTGTGGAACAGACTTCTGTGATATTTGGCACTTGCAGGAAAAAATTTCCTGCAGATCCTAGGGATCTACTGGGTATTGTTATTAATATATATATATATATATATATATATATATATATATACACACACACACACACACACACACACACACTGTCCTTCAGGTGGTTTCTCAAGTAATCTGGTCCTGAGCTATGTAGGGTCTTACAAGTGAGTATGAACGCCTTGAATTTGGCCCAGTTGCAGATTGGCAGCTAAGTGTTATATGCTGATAGTTTGCCCCAAGCAAGCTAGCCACCGCATTCTGCCCTTAGACCAACCCCAAGGACAGTCCCACATATAGCACATTGCAATAATTCGACGGCGAAGTTACCATTGCATGGACAACTGCGGTTAAGCTATCCTGATCCAGAAACAGCCAAAGCTGTCTTACCAACCACAGTTGGTACATTCTCAGTTTATCAGCATCTTTCTTTACTCTGTATGTTGGCCTTTGTTTTCTCTCTCCTTCCCAAAGTGTCTCCAATTCACACTGCTGCAAAGGGCCTACTGCATACCTGGAAACCACGGAGCAGGCACTGCAAAAAGTGAGGATGCAACAGTGCGCGGTGGGGACCAAAGGTGGACAAAGTAACCCAGAGGCACTACCCCTCTCCCAACACCCCATACACCCTGATGCTAGTAACAGAATATCCTCTGCGAAATACTAACCAAATGCCAATTTCATAGGAGTTTTCCTATGCATGAGTAAAGTGCAATTTAACCTTGGAATCTTCATGGGGATAAATATATAGTTAGAAATATAACCTCTAAATACTTTGACAGATCAGCAGGACCTCCTGTGCCAATGAAGGAGAAATATCCATTAGGCATAAAGGACTTTGTCTTGGAAACGGAAAGCTGTAGTTCTGAGGCTCGTGCCACCTAAGATACATGATGTAATGATTGAAAATGGAGAAATGCATCGAAGGTAACAAACCATCTTCTGAAAATTAATGAGTTATTAACGTTTTCCAGCCAGAGCTGGATGCAAATGCTCAGTACTTAGGAGGACAAGAAATGACAGCCTTGGGACTGCAGCCCGGGGACAGCAAGTCCAGGCTAGCTAGGCACTGCAGAGGATACAAATAAGTCAAAGCTGGCAAATTGGTTTCTTGCTGGCAATTATCAGTAATATGGCTGAAGGTTGGCCAGATGCAGCGACTCAGTTTCCTTTTCACCTTTAGAGTAAGAACAAAGCAAGAAAATAAAAGAATCCTGGCTCCTTCTTCTCTCCTCACCCTCCCAATGTACTCTCTCACACACGCACATGCCTTTTCCTTGGCTGTGCTTTTATAAATCACTGTACTTTATCAAACACTGTGGCTGATGCTGTGGGAGATACTGATGACCTAGTTCCCTAAATGCCCTCCCCCACACCCTGCACATCTCTTATGAGGAAGCACAAGGAATAGTGGTGAGAGAAGGGTTGTAAATGGGCCTGCACAGGTTTGTAAGCCACCTCAAATACTCTAAGGGAAAGGGTAGAAATGTTTTCAATAAGCAAATCCATTCCTATTGAATCCAGGTACGAATTTATGAATAAAGCATGTATTATAAATATGCATAACCAGGAAGTGCGCCTAGCACTTACGATGACCATTATGTGGGATAACCAGCCTCATATAGCCAACATGCTTAAGTCTAAAGCATGAAGGGGCTAACCATAGAGTAAGCTGTCCGGCTAGCCTTAGTTCACCTTGAGAGGGACTGGGCAATCAAGCCTGTTCTTCATCCTCCAATCTACCTGAGCTCAGCATATAAAGAAGTCTGAGCTGCTTGCTCCAAACTCTGACTACATGGCTCTCACAAGCCACTTTGGAGTTCCTATACCGATAATTTATGAACTTTCAACACTGTAACTAAGCCACGTTTTACTGCTTGTGCAACTTTTTCTCAATGCTTTTTCTCAACTTTTACTGCATGTGCAATCTGACCATTGGAGAGTTTGTAAGTAAACCATTTTTATCTTACCAAATGTGTGGTCTTTTTCTATGCTAGAGGAAGAGGGAAGTTTTGGAACTCACAAGGGTGTATTTTAAAGGTCTAACATGTCTATATTTCCACACTTTACTTTGCTGCATATTTTGTGACTTTAAATCTCTGCTGGGGTTCTGTCACCAAAGAGTACCGGTACTTGCCCCAAACCTGGATGTTGGCATCCAGGAATTCTTCTTTTATATACCGGTACCTATTTTTTCCTTGCCACCAACACATTAAAGCCCTGAATAGACAAATATCTGAAAGAACACCATCTCCCATTTCAACCCATCCAGTCTTCTAAATAGCAGCTTCAAAACTTTGGGGCAATCTTCCTACCAAGGTGTACATCACCTCTATACTCCTTTAGAGCCAAAGTAACAAAAGCCACAAAGTGCTACTCAAGTAATAACATTCAATCATTTAATGTAGCAGCACCAATACTTTTGAACTCCCTGCCTATTGATATCGGGCAGGTGCCTTCACTGTATTCTTTTTGGCATCTGCTGATGACATTTAGACAAGGCTACCTAGATGTCTTAAAAGTTTGTATGAGTTTTAATGTAACTTTTTTTATTATTCTACTGTGGTTTTAAGTTAGGGTTGTAATTGCTTTAGTGATAATTTTGTTGTCTTATCTTTTTCTGTGAACTGATTTGAGGGTTTTTTTCCACAATCAAGTGGTATGTAAATTTTATGAAAGAAATAATAAACAAACAAACGCCAGAAAGGGAACATCAGCCAGCCCTGAACCAGATCTATTAATGCTTATAGCACAGCAGTTCTTTGCAGCCTTGAGGAGCCTATCTCCATTCTCTTCCTTTTCTATGAGTAGGATCTGTCTTTTTAGTCTGAAGGCTTGGCCTCTTTCTTATTCTTAATGAGCAATTGCTTTGGGAGGCTGAAAATTTTGCCATTTGTTGATATTCTGTTGATATCATCTCATATGCAATGGATTGCTTAATTCTGTTTGCTTTTAGTTTATGCTTTGAATAGTCTCAGCATGGCAACGTGTGTTTTGTTGAGAGTTTACAACAAAAGGCTACGCAGATGAACAACGAAATGAAAACCGTCTGAAAATGGAGCGATAATAACTCTCTGAAAACCGGGTAGGTGGGTGGGAAATAGTCACAAATAGGGGATTACAGTACTGTATGGCTTTTGCGTAGTATAGGATCCATTCCCAGAGGGAACTACATTTCCCTGGGTTCCTTGCAGAGGACAAGTCAAACCGGCAAAGGGTCCCGAATCTTGTCCAGGTTGCAACGAAGGTCCAGCAGGTGGCGCTGCCGTTTCTAAGGCCCGTGTTCGAAACAGCCGCCGTGCCAAGATGGCGGCGCCCATGAGGCGCAACGCTTGAGGGGAGAGAGAGGCCTGAATTGTGTACACCGGCAGAGGCCATGAAGCGGGCGGCCACAAATGGCCAGGCGCGCAGCAAGAGGCGAGGGCGGCAGAAGCAGAAGGCCGGGAATCTGCAGAAACTGGGGCTGGCGGTGCGGGAGTTCGTGGCGGCTGCCGGGGGGTCCGAGGGCGGCGGTGGCGGCCTCGGCCTCCACTCGACTCCTCTGCAGGAGCCGCCGCCGCCGCTGCCGGCATCGAGCAGCCGGAAGAACCGCCGGGAGCTGCGTCGAGAGAAGCGCAGGTTGAAACGCAGCCGGCGTCGTCGTCTCCTCAACGGCGGGGAGGCGGTGAAAAATCCTCGGCCTCCTCTTTCGGCAGCGCCAGCTGGAAAGAAAGAGCAGCCGCCGGAGAAGAAGAAGAAGAAGCAGGTTTCCCTGCCGGCCCCGGAGCCAGAGAAGCGTCTCCCCGCCGCCGAGGCCCCTCGAGAGAGACCCGGGAAGGCCTCGGCCCTGGCGCGCAAGCGAGCCTTGCTGGCGGCCAACGAGGAGGAGGAGCGGGAGATCCGGCGGCTGGAGAGGCAGCTGGGGCTCGGCAAGCGTCGGAAGAAGAAGAAGCAGCCGCTGGAAGGGCTGGCGGAGGAGGCGGCGGCCCTGCCTTCCAGCTTCGCCAGGGACGGGCTGGGTTACGTGCTGGGAGCCCTGGAGACAGGGACCCCCTTCTCCGGCCTGTACGAGAGCAGCGAGGGGGAAGGAGAGGAAGAAGAAGAAGGAAAGGGGCCGGGGGGAGAGGGGGCTGAGGAAGAGGGGCTGAGGGGAGATGAGGAGGTGGGCCTGGAAGAAGAGGCCGAGGAGGATTTCGAACTGGAAGAAGACCCAAGAAGCTCAGAAGAATCCAGCGGGGAAGGAGAAAGCGAGGATGAAGAGGAAGAAAGCAGGTCCCCTGGCCTAAGGATCCCAGAGTCTGGAGCCAAGGAACCCACCTCTCCTGGAGAGCAGGATGAGGTCTGTTTTTTTTTAAGTATCTGCAGGATGTTTAGGGGGTCTGTGTGTACCAATACTTAGTGAGATAGACATGGGTCATAGCTCAGTAGTAGTACATCTACTTTACAATCAGAAGGTACTTGGTTAACTTCCCGGCATCTCCAGGTCAGGCTGAAAGAAACTCCTGGAAGCCTGCTGCAAGTCAGCATGAGCTATATGGACCAATGTTCAGACTTGGTATCAGGCAGCTCCCTGTGTTTCCTAAGACATACCTTTGACAAGTGCACAGCAACAAGCTTTCTCCTTTGAGAGCAGCAGCTAATCCGAGCTTCCCAATGAGCGTACCTTTCAAACGTCTATAAGTTAGCAAACCTACATTTGTCACAGTCACCATTTACATTTTTAGGTACAGATGCCAATGTTAAAATGTGAAGATTTTTACCACGTTGGCTACCGCATTGTCACAGAGCATTTGTTTCCCACCTTTCGCAATATCAGTGTGCCAAACATTCACATAGATGGCTTACATTATAGTAAAATATACAGAACAGGTTCCTTTTCATACATAAAGTACATGAGATCTCAATATTCAACCATTTTCTCAAATATTAAATTATTTAATTAATACATCGTCTATTTTTTCTTTTCCTTCTTAAAGAATCCTTGCCAAGATGCTACAAAGTATATTCCCCCACATGTGCGAAGGTCTGAAGAGACAATGGATGCCCCAAAAAGGGAAGAATTGGAAAGGCTGAGGAAAACACTGAAGGGCCTAATTAACAGGTATTATTATTATTATTAGTCTCTAGCACCCTTCATCCGAGGATCACAAGGCAGTTTACAATGTAAAAACGCAGAAATATATAACATGGTAACAAACAAAAACAATGCCCCCCAAACACATTTTAAAAGGTCAGAGATTGTTTTATTAGCCAAAGGCTGGTGAGAAGAGGAATGTTTTTGTTTGGTGCCTAAAGGTATGTAATGAAGGCAAGCCTTCTTGGGGAAAGTATTCCACAAATGGGGAGCTTGTTGCCACCCTCTGGAGCTCCAGACAGGAAGAAGTATCTCAGATGACGATTACAGGACGGTTTGTATGGGGAGTATTGAAATTTTCCTTACAGAGATCAGCCAAGACAGCACATTTAAGGACTTCTAACTTGCCCTACTGCAATTTTTATTTGTTGCTCCACGTGTTATTGGCATCTCTTTGTGTTCAGTTAGGGAAAGAAAGGCAGGAAATAAAGCAAATAAATTGAGCTGAATGGCCTATCAGTTTTTCTCAAATGGACAAAAGTGTTTTTATAAATATATACTTTAAACACCCATGAACACACATTTTGAAATACATTTCCCATGACTGGATGTTAAAATGAAACAGAACATTAAAGCTAACGTTTAACTTTATTTCCATATGATTTACTTTCCGCTAGGTTGAGTGAACCAAATTTAGCCTCTATAAGTGGACAGTTGGAGGAGCTCTACATGGTGAACAGTAGAAAAGATATGAATGAAACGCTGACAGATATCCTTATCAGTGCTTGCGTTACAGAATCGGCAATGCCTTCCAGGCTGGTGATGGAGCATGTGCTTTTAGTTAGCATCCTTCATCGGACAGTGGGAATTGAGGTAATTTTTCTGAATCTTCCTTTTCTCCAATGTTGAGTAGCACAGTAATAAAGGAACTTTTCTACTATGCCTTTCATTTGGGTTCTACTAACAATTTCATGACATTTTGATCATTTTAGAATTTATGATACTTCGTGTTTTTTTTAGAGCAACCGGAGCTCACCCCGTCACGGGGATTCGAACTGCCAACCTTCCAGTCGGCAAGCCCAAGGCTCAGTGGTTTACACCACACTATCACTGTGCAAATTTTCTGCAGTCACACGTTCATTTTAATAACTGACCTGCCCTGTGTACAGGAGCATCACCATCCACTGCAATCTAAGGCTGTTTTCAAAAGTGGTGCTTAAGTGGACTTCTGTGCTTCTCTGTGAATTATATTGAACTGCTACACTTGTTCTTTTTTAATCACCTTGATATAGCTCATTAGCATTTGCAAGGGTGTCCTGCCAAACTAAAATTCATTCAGATATCACTTGTGAAATATTATTGAGTGAAAGGACTTGTATGTGTAATGCAGCCTAATGCAGTGATTAGTAATCTTATGCTAGCACAGCAGCCAATATTATATATTATTATATATGGCTTTTAAATTGCTGGTCAGCAAATTTTAGGACCACAACTTTAGTTTAAAATTGTTGGCTTTCTGTTTTAAAGTGCTTAAATGGTCAGCAGCTCATGGATCATGTTTGTGTGTTAAATGTTCCAGGTTGGTGCTCACTTTTTGGAAACTGTGGTGCGGAAATTTGATGAAGTCTACAAAAGTGAAGCTGAAGGGAAAGAATGCGAGAACCTCCTTATCTTAATTGCTCATTTGTATAATTTTTATGTAGTGCATTCACTGCTGATCTTCGACATCTTAAAGAAGCTTGTTAGCACTTTTTCTGAAAAGGATATTGAACTAATTTTGCTGCTGCTGAAAAATGTAGGCTTTTCCTTGAGGAAAGATGATGCTTTGGCCCTAAAAGAACTTATCACGGAGGCCCAGAAAAAAGCAAATGCAGTAGGAAAGCAATTCCAGGACCAGTCAAGGGTATGAATGCCTTTTTAAAGTACCTTTTTGGGATAACTTTTTCATCAAAATGTGGTATCCCATGCTTTCTGTGATGGAGGGAATCTGTCAGCGGAACAAGGGGCGAGGCATTTTTTGGCAATTTCTTCTTCATCCTCTTGAGGGGCACTCGGGTGGGGGTGGGGGAGGGGGAGGAATCCCTAAAAATCCTCTTCAACCAGGCCTTTGGCTGATTAACATCTGATGCTCTTTTAAATGTGTTGTGGGAAGGGGGATTATTGGTTTGGTTTTTGTTCTTACATTTGTTACGTATTTTGTTTTTTTATATTGTATTTTTATGTTGTGAACTGTGCTGAGATCTGCAGATGAAGGGCAGGATACAAATTTAATAGGCAATAGTAATAATTACCTCCCTCTCCCCGTTCCATCAGCAGATAGAAGGCACTGAATACCACCCTAAAACAGAGTTTGGTAGGAACTTTAGTATTCCTATATTTTCCCAACACAACTTGCACTATGGTATGATGGGTTGGGCATTCTCTGGAAAATCTACAAACTAGAGCTTCTTCAGTTCTTCATAAATCAGTCAAACATTTGATTTGGTTTGACACATTTAAAAATTGGTCTTAGGGGGTGGGTATAAAACTTCAGTTCTAGTCCATTTTTTTAATGCTACAGATCTTTGCCATTTTAGGTACTGGAACGATAATGCAGACTTACTGTCTTTTTCTAAAGGTTTGTTTCATGTTGGAGACCATGCTGGCACTGAAAAACAATGACATGAGAAAAATCCCTGGTTACGATCCAGAGCCAGTTGAGAAACTAAGAAAGCTGCAGAGGACACTGGTAAACTACATGAAAAACCATATTGCTATATTTCTTTCATACACTGTGAACAAAGACTTTAGTATTAGCAAAATATGCTACTAACATCCTGGGCCTTGGGAGCTCCTTATGTAGAACAGTTGACTGTCATAGTGCAACAAGGTTTGGTTTTCAGTATGAGCATTGGCTGCTGAGTTTACCAGTGGTTCAAAAGGAGGAGCACTTTCAGTTCAAGTAAACCACAGCCTGGTTTCCATCATATCTGTTGCCAGATGTAACTGGAGGACATCTAATTAGGCTGACAACTGGGTATAAAACCCTTTATTTAAAAAATATTCTGACATAGCATTTTTCCTTTCTATAAGACTCATAATAGCAGTTCTGGAAAAGAAGCTCAACTTCGAGTGTCATTGGAATCTCTCCTAACTGCTGAACAAGTTGGTCGGTGGTGGATTGTTGGATCATCCTGGAGCGGAGCGCCAATGATTGACAGCACCAGCAACCAAATGCAACCAATACTAACTGTAGGAAAGGTAAATGTGATCCTCACTATTAACGTCGTTCTGGAAGTGTGTCTTAAGACAGTCTCCCAAAGAGCAGCCTTGCTCTAGGGATTCTTAATGAGCATAAATGAAGGTATTTGTGGTGGCTGTGCTTAGAAATTTATTCCTTTCAAAATCTGTTCAAAGGTACAGACATACATCATTTTATTTGTATGCCGCCTTTCCATAGTTAAAATCAAGCTCAAGGCAGCTGACAACATGAAAAAAAAATAGGAAAGGGGGCTTCACGGCAGAAAACTGGTGCTGGGCTGGGAGCAGGTTCCAGATCAAATCCTTGTTGCTGCTTTTTCTTCAAAAAAATAATAATACAGTGGTACCTTGGTTTACGAACTTAATCCATTCCAGAAGCCCGTTCTTAAACCAAAGCATTCTTAAACCAAGGTGTGCTTTCCCATAGCAACGGAAAACTCAGTTTACAAACAGAACACACTCAACAGGAAGCGGCACATGTTCTGCTTCCAAGGCAAAGTTCGCAAACCAAAACACCTACTTCCAGGTTTGCAGTGTTCTTAATCCAAGTTGAAACAAAATTTAAAAAATCCTTCCAGTAGCAACTTAGAGACCAACTAAGTTTGTTATTGGTATGAGCTTTCATATGCATGCACACTTTGAAAGCTCATACCAAAAACAAACTTAGTTGGTCTCTAAGGTGCCACTGGAAGGAATTATTTTTTTTTTGTTTCGACTACGACAGACCAACACGGCTACCTACCTGTAACTTAATCCAAGTTGTTCATAAACTAAGCTGTTCTTAAACCAAGGTACCACTGTACCCATTTTAATTGCACTTTTCAAAAAGTATGAATAACATGCTATGTAGTTTGGCCCTGAGGATTACATTTTGAAAATACCTGTGTTTCCTCACTTCCTGAGAAAGTTATGTAGCTTGAAAGCCAAATGTTTGACTTTGCTCATATTCCTGATGAAGATGTTACCAGACTGTTTGAAATTACGAAACTCATCCAAGATATTAAGAGTTTGTGAAATGTTAAGTTTTCGACCCTTTCACCTACTCAGGTGAGTTCGAAGATTCTGGAGCTTGCTCGTAAGCAAAGAATGAACACAGATATTAGGAGGAATATATTTTGTATCTTGATGACTAGCGAAGACTTTTTGGATGCCTTCGAAAAACTTTTAAAGTAAGTAGTCGCCAGGGTAGGATAATTTCAGAAACTTAAGCCACTGTTTCAATGTGAAATACCTTTCTTGTAAATAAGAACCAGCAAAGTCTTAGCTGGAGCAAGTGTATATTCTGCCTGGTGCTAACCCGAAACAGTTAGAAACATTCTTACAATGCCATCTCAAGCATGTTTATTCAGAAGTAAAATATTCAGTGGAGCTTACTTTCAAGTAATTGTGCATAGGATTGAAACCTAAGATATAATCCCATTTTTGAAAAAGAGCTTGCTTCATAGAGGGAGAAAATAATTTTTTTTTGCACCTTTTTGTGAATTTAGGCCTGTTCACTGAAATCAGATGGCGGTCCTGATGGTTTGCTTAAAGTGTAGCCTGATGGATGTAAAAAAAAACACCTTAATGTTCCTTTAATGGCTGTGGATGTTCTCCTGAATGGGCAATCTATCTGCAGGGGGTGGGATCACATGCTAGTGCTCTGCAGGGTGAAGGGGACAGCATGAAAGTGAGAGGTTGAATTTGAAGAGGAGAGTTTTAGCTTGGGTTAGCTAAAGTGGAGCAGCCTTGTGTGTAGCTGCACTGACAGCTTTCTGAGGTCTGATGGACCAGCAGCAGACTTGCAGTCTGCCTGTTTCCCGTAAGCTCTTTTTGTAAACTTTAAATTAAATGATTTTTTAAAAATCACAAATTTCTCTCATCCAAAGGCAGGTGCCCACACTTGCTGGGTCAAGTATTCTTTATCCTTTATCAAGAAAGGCTACCAGCTGCCTCTAGCAGGCTCCACTTGCTCAGTAGTTAGAAATTAATTTATTTATATTTATATTCAAAGTACATATCTGTGCAAGTGAGGGACCTGTCCCTCAAGCCTTGAAGAAGACTCAAGTACTTGATAGTGATGACGAATAGGTTTCTCTGTAAGACAAACTGATTCTTGGACCCTGTCAAAATGAAATGAAACCCTATTGTGCCGCTCCTGGAAACTTTTGCCATGCGCAAAGCAGAGAGTACATTAACACTGGTGTCTGGAATATGAGCTGTTATTACAGACTGGGACCTAGTATAAATCAAACCAACATGGAAAGAATAAGACTCCAAGGAATGTGAGGCAATCCTGAAAGTGAGCCTGGAGGTTGCATGGCAGGAGATGAGGGTCATGAGTGATCATCAGCTGCAAGGGGTCAAGGTTGACCCAGAAATCCAGCTTCTTAACTCTTAGTTGTGGGTGGGATGAATGAGTAGCTGAGGGACTGTCTGCTCAGGAGCCTGTCAGCAGTGATGAGAATAAAAAAGCTGGAAGAAACACTTTTAGTAAAGCTGCTGGGGAAAGGCTCTGCCAGACTTGAGCAAGAGAAAATGCTCTCCACACTGGAAGTGAGTGGTTTGCAGAGAGACTAGCTGGAGCCTGCAGCCATGAGCGAGAACAACCTCTTCTTAAGCCTCTTACCACCTCTTCTCTGTGCCATGACCAGGCCCTTAAATTTGCACACCCCAGAGGCAATGCCATACAGTGGGAATAATTCAGAAGCCTGAAAGGGAAGTAAACAGATGGAGAAGCTTATCTGCCTCTATTAGAGGTCCTGTCCACTACCACTGGGGCATGAGAGGAGAATAAAGATTTCATGGCAGCTCCCTGGAATGGAGTCAGTCTTAGCAATCCTAGATAAAGACATATTGTAATGGAACAGGATTCAGTGCACATGTAGTAAAAAGCAGAAGGGGTAACAAATCTGGAGGAGAGTCATGAGCCTGGCACATTACAATTCCTGCTGAACAACTCGGGGAGGTTCTTGGCAAAGAAATATTCACTGCAAGACTGTTTGACATTCACATGTTCCTTATGGAAGCATGCTTAGAAATGGCTTGCCAAGCAGACGTAAGAGCTACAGACATTGAATTCCACGGAGTGGTATCTTCCCTACTTCAGGGATTTGGGGTGCCTAGGTAGAAATGCCTTACAAATGTTAGCTGCCAAGCTGCTTGTTCGATTCGGGTGTGGAGGTAGGTATCACATTTTGGTGGTTGAATGCACTGACAAAGAGTAAACCTCACCCTGCTTTTGTTGCTGAAATGCCATTCATCTCAGAAGTCTTCCTAATGTAATGGAGGACACAGGAGGAACTGCTTATGATTAAGGATATTCTGATTCATGTTCTGAGAAACTGGGAGCCAAAGGAGTGCCTGTATAGGAATGCTCTGGGGCCTTGTTACTTGTTGGAATTTATTCTTTCTCTAGAGAAGTAAATATAATTGGTGTGGAAATATTCTGTTATGTAAATAACTAATCATGGTTCACTTGTATGTTTTTGGCTACTTGCTAACTTCTCCAGTTCTCTGTTCCGGGGAGAACTTTCAGCCAGGAACCATTTAATGGTAGCTGAACCACTTTTGAGAGAGGGGATGGTATGAGTTTGTCCATCTATCTGATTACTGTAAATGGTCTGTCGCTATGGCTTTCCCTAAAGTGTCCCCTGATGGGATCTGACAAAAGAGCCTTAATGTTCCTATAATGGCTATGAATGTTCTCTTGAATGGGCAATCTACCTGCAGGGGGTGGGATCCAAAACCAGGACTCCGCAGGGTGTATACATATGAGGGAGGGTGGGAGAGAAAAGGTCATTTGAATTTAGAGATGAGACCTGGGATTTTTAGCTAGAGTTGTCTAAATTGAGATAAAGCCTCGGAAGGAGGTGCTCTCTGGGATCTGATGCAACATTTGCAGGTTTGCTGCCCGGTGGACTGCCTGTTACTGTCCAATATGCTTTGCTTGTATATTAACTAAAACATATACTATAAGGATACAACACAATTCTCCAGCGCTCTTTCATATGTAATGTTGCTCCCAGAGTTTATCACTGCTCAAGAAAGTGGCAAGAATCCTCCATTTGAACAAGTAGGCAGCAACATTATTTAAGATTCTGATGTTAGGAGTGGACCCTACGTCTAAAAAGATGAGAAACAGTTGAAACTCAGAAAAGCAAAAGATCTCTTTAAAGGGTGTGTGTGAGAGAGGCTGCTTTTTGCCTTAAATTATAGGCAAATGGCACACTTACCAAGTGAAGGAATCCTTTTCTGTTTAAACTCAATCAGAGAAAGCCCAAACAAGGAAGCACTTGAAAGAGTGAATATGGAAGCTCAATCAAGTTTCTTAGTTGGAGAGTGCCTAGTACAGGGGTCGGCAACCCGCGGCTCCGGAGCCGCATGTGGCTCTGTAACACCTTTGCCGCGGCTCCGCCATGTCGCCGAGAGGGAGGGCAAATTGGCTCTGGCGCTGCCGGCTGCTGACCCAGAAGCTCGGAAGCGGGGAAACAGAGCTGCCCAGGCCAGGCCAGCCCAGAAAAGGGGCCGAGCCTCTGCGGGGAAGCTCCCGCCCCGCCCCCGCCTGGAGGAAGCATCGCGGCGCCAGGGTCGCTCTCCCCTGCTTGTCCCAGGGAGCGCCGCTTGCGCACGTGGGCGGATCAATGGCCCGGTGCGGAGCGGTGGTTCCCGTGTAAACGGAGGATGTGGGAAGAGGTTTGTTGCGTGCCATCGCTTGCTGAATCGGGTGGGAGAGGGAGAGTGGCTGGCTGGCTGCCGGTCTTCCCTTCCCTTCCCTTCCCTTCCCTTCCCTTCCCTTCCCTTTCCTCCCGCCCCCGCCTGGAGGAAGCATCGCGGCGCCAGGGCCGCTCTCCCCTGCTTGTCCCAGGGAGCGCCGCTTGCGCACGTGGGCTGATCAATGGCCCGGTGCGGAGCGGTGGTTCCCGTGTAAACGGAGGAGGTGGGAAGAGGTTTGTTGCGTGCCATCGCTTGCTGAATCGGGTGGGAGAGGGAGAGTGGCTGGCTGGCTGCCGGTCTTCCCTTCCCTTCCCTTCCCTTCCCTTTCCTCCCGCCCCCGCCTGGAGGAAGCATCGCGGCGCCAGGGCCGCTCTCCCCTGCTTGTCCCAGGGAGCGCCGCTTGCGCACGTGGGCGGATCAATGGCCCGGTGCGGAGCGGTGGTTCCCGTGTAAACTGAGGAGGTGGGAAGAGGTTTGTTGCGTGCCATCGCTTGCTGAATCGGGTGGGAGAGGGAGAGTGGCTGGCTGGCTGCCGGTCTTCCCTTCCCTTCCCTTCCCTTCCCTTTCCTCCCGCCCCCGCCTGGAGGAAGCATCGCGGCGCCAGGGCCGCTCTCCCCTGCTTGTCCCAGGGAGCGCCGCTTGCGCACGTGGGCGGATCAATGGCCCGGTGCGGAGCGGTGGTTCCCGTGTAAACGGAGGAGTTGGGAAGAGGTTTGTTGTGTACCATCGCTTGCTGAATCGGGTGGGAGAGGGAGGGTGGCTGGCTGCCGGTCTTCCCTTCCCTTCCCTTCCCTTCCCTTCCTTCTCTCTCACCCTTTGCTTGCTTGCTTGCTTGCTTGCTTGCTTGCTTGCTTGCTTCCTTCCTTCCCTCACCCTTCCTTCTTTCTTTCTTTCTTTCTTTCCTTCCTTCCTTCCTTCCTTCTCTCTCTCTCACCCCTGCTTTCCTTCCTTCTTTCCTTCCTTCCTTCCTTCCTTCCTTCCTTCCTTCCTTCCTTCTTTCTTTCTTTCTTTTTCTTTCTTTCCTTCCTTCTTTCCTTCCTTCTTTCTTTCTTTCTTTCTTTCTTTCCTTCTTCCTTTCCTTCTTTCTTTCATTCTCTTTCCTTCCTTCCTTCCTTCCTTCCTTCCTTCCTTCCTTCCTTCCTTCCTTCTTTCTTTCTTTTTCTTTCTTTCCTTCCTTCCTTCTTTCCTTCTTTCCTTCCTTCCTTCCTTCCTTCCTTCCTTCCTTCCTTCCTTCCTTTCCTTCTTTCCTTTTTTCCTTCTTTCCTTCTTTCTTTCCTTTCCTTCCTTCTCTCTCTCTTCCCTCCCCTCCCAGCCTTTTAGAGGAGGAAAACCAGAAAAAAATATTTTACACCCACCCCACCCCCACCCCCCACAATGTTTGAAAACGTCAGCTTTGTACTTAAACACAAATTGGCCGGGAACTTCATTGTCTGTGTCTTTATTAATTTATTTAAAGAACAACAAACTGGTGATTGCAGTGTTATATTTGTTTTAAATGTCGCAATGGTTTTGCGGCTCCCAGTTTTTTTTTTTCCTTCGGAAACGGGTCCAAGTGGCTCTTTTTGTCTTAAAGGTTGCAGACCCCTGGCCTAGTAGGAACACATTTTTATGCACCTTTGTTGTTGTTGTTTTTAATTTGGTACAGTGACAACATGCTTAAGAGGGTGTGCTTGTGACGTTTCTCAGAAATTTAAGTCCCACTAACCAACTCGGCTGCAGGTGGCTTAAATTAAACTCACTTTTTTTTTTTACAAAAACATTATTACTGTAAGCAAGCATATATGCACAAATGTAACAGGAGGTCCCATAGACCCCACTATAATAATAATAATAATTTATTATTTGTACCCCGCCCATCTGGCTGGGTCTCCCCAGCCACTCTGGGCGGCTTCCAGCAAACATTAAAATACATTAACACATCACAGATTAAAAACCTCCCTAAACAGGGCTGCCTTCAAGTGTTTTCTAAATGTCATGTAGTTGTTGATCCCTTTAACCTCTGATGGGAGGGCGTTCCACTATCTAAAATTAAATTCAGCTATGAATTATTGTTGTGTATGAAATGTGATGTACTCACTTCATGGATTTCGGTGGGCCTTCAGCTGCATCTTCAGGTTAAAGGCCACCTGTCATAAACATTTGAACAATGGTCTATGTACCACAGCATTTTTTTGAGAACCTTAGTGTTCTGGCATCCACATATCTCCCTATGTTCATTCTCAGCTCTTTGGTCAGGAAATGCCAATATTTTTTACTCTGTGGGCACATCTGCAAACTGAAGAAACTTGTGGGCACCACATACACACCTCAGCCACGCACAAATTATTATATTGGCTACAAAAGAATGCTTCTTTCCAGCATAATTTCAGTGGGGGAGTGGTGTGTGACAGGGAGGGTCTCGTGACAGGGAGAGCACCATTGGTGACCCTTGCCGCTAGCTACAGAAATTAGTTGCATTACTTTTGATCCTCTTGACTAATAACAATGGCAGTGTTTGCTACAAATTGCACATTATTGTTCCATTGACTTCACTGAAAAGTGGCTTGGTGTAAAATGAAGCATTTTACCCTAGCAAAATCAGGCCATCCCAGCCATGTAGTTCATCTCCGACTGGGTAACTATAGATGAAAGCCTCATTTTGAAAGGATGCAAATTTTGTGCTTGACACTCTCTGCATTATAATATTAAGCATTTTTCATTTTAATTGGCTTTAGTGCTGCCAAGCATTTGACAGCTCTGGAATCTAAATCAGACTTATTTGACAGAACAGGTACAGCACAAGTTAAGACTATTCCTTGCCAACAGCGTCTTAATCCTCTGCATGGTCCAGCTCTGTGAGTAAGGAGGCTGTTCAGTCCTGCCAGACTTTCTGCTGAGGCAGCCAGTGGGAACTCATTAATGCTGATTATATTTTTGTAATTAGGTTGGTTGAAATCCCCAACACCCTCAATTAGGAATTGGAAAAACTTGAGAGGGTAGTTTTCCTTGGGTCACCCACTAGCAATTTCTTAATTCAGAATAGCTTGGCCTCTCTCAGCCTGGTGCTCTCTTGATGTTTTGGACTACAGCTCTCATCAACCCCCAGGAAGGACAGCTGGTTGTAAATAACCCAGATTTTTGTAACCCAGAGGCCAAACATAGAATTGTAGAGTTGGTAGGGACCCTGAGCATCATCCAGTCCAAGCCCCTGCAATGCAGGAATTTGCAATAGTCCTATATGAGGATCAAACCTGCAACCTTGATGTTAGCAGCACCACACTCTAACCAACTGAGCTATCTACATATTGTCATACAGAGGGATTCCCTCTCCCAATTCTTTTGCACACCACTGCATTCAAAGATGGATCGTAGTCCTACCTACCCTTCCTGTCAAGACTTTTCCCTTTATAAAAATTAGTAATTATTCCACAACTGTATAAAGCACACAGTTAAGAATGCTTTCTTTTCCAGAAACCCATGGTATGGATCTTGTTGTCCATATATTCTTGAAATCATTATGCAGAATACACTGCAATGAAGAAACTGGTTTGGCATAAACTATTTAGAGCCTTTTTCTTTTTTTTTTAACTTGATGCGTAATGGATTGAGTCCCAGTCAAGAATGAATTGGGTGGCAGTAACTCTTCCATTTTATGGTAGTTCAGCCTAAACATTCAGGAAATGGAATTTACATAATGGCAATTGATGTTTTAGGCTTAGGCTGAAAGATCAGCAGGAGAGAGAGATTGTCCATGTCCTCATAGACTGTTGCCTGCAAGAGAAGACTTATAACCCCTTCTATGCATATTTGTCTGCCAAGTTTTGCGAATATGAAAAGCGATTCCAGGTAAGCTAAGAACTTGTCTTTCTCTTTACTGGTTGCACCTTTTAAATTTCTGGGAATGAAAGTGGTGTTATCAAATGGTAATATATGGTAGCTAAATACATGACTGCTAAATGTAATAGCTGCATTTATGTAGAAAATACGTTTCGGGTGGGGGGAGTCATAACCCTTCCATATTGCTTGTAAAGCCGAACAACAGCATTGTCTCAGAAAGAAACCACAGCTTAGTGATGGATTGTATGGGAAATATTTCAGAGTCATTCCCTGCCATATCCATTTAAATGATTTGGACACGGACACACACACACACAGAGAGAGAGAGAGAGAGAGCGCAAATACACATTCTGGGACCAGTGTGCTCCAGTGTTTAAATTCATCCTCAATTCTGTATTTAGTAAGGGACAGTCTCTCATGACAAGGACACCATAAGGCAGGAATCTGTAGCTGGAGACATAAGAGATGCTGTCTGCCCTTTCACACAGATTACCTTCCCTCTCCCCTCTGTCCTCTTTCTCCTTGAAGCAACTCCAAGGGAGGGAATGACTGATGATGCAAGCATCAGGGAGAGGACAAATCCATTCTCTAGCAGAGCATGGTCTGCATGATCTCTCCTCCTTTCCAAAGAGGCCAGACCAGAAGAAAAAACAAAATAAAAAGGGAAAATCTCTCCCCTGTACCCTACTCTCTTCCACCTCTGATCCTCCAACTGGTTTACGTCTAAAAATTTCCCTCTGGAGTCAGAGGCTATCACCATTTGTCCTGTCAGAATGTACTTCACATAACTTACAATGCTGCAACAAGTAATTAACTGCATAAAGTGATCCTACCTTATATTGATGATTTAGGGCTGGGAGGGGGAGGTCAGCTAGTGAAGCTAGCACCATATCCTATGACCTGCTATAATACCATGGGGAAGGTGGGTAGCTTTGATTGCAGTGGAGGAGAATGAACTGTGCCAACCCCTGAGCTGGGATAGGATTGTGCCAGTTTCTAGGACATGTCCAGGAAATAAAGGGGCTTAGATTTAGTGCCCCTGTGCCCACCCCAGTGTGCCCCGCTTTAAGCTTTCTGAAGGCAGGGCAGGGTCCTCCAGTGATAGAAATGTCAACCTGCTAGTGTTACCTTCCTCTCTGCCAGCAGAGCAACACTTAGTTTGCCTTTTGAGGCCCCTCAACCAGATTACCTGTGAGAGTAGGATTGTTAATAAACAGCCTTTTCTCTTTTTATTTTATTTTTTAACTAGATGACATTCCAGTTCAGTATGTGGGATAAAATAAGAGATTTGGGAAACCTGTCCACTACTGCTTTATCAAATTTAGTTCAACTCTTGGCTCATCTGTTGAAGACTAAGTGTCTGTCCCTCACTGTTTTCAAGGTAAGTAAAACTCTGTTGTTGTTGTTGTTGTTTGTTGTTAAAAAAAACTTTACTTTTAAATATCATGTTAGGGTCATGCATAATGCACATGTTCTTTGGTATGTAACATCACCTAACAAGCAAGGCAAAGCAAATGGTTATTCTATGGGGGGAAATCTAGGTTTGCAACAGTATCCATGCAGGGGGTACCCAGGGTGATGCTGTTTGACCACATCTGCCATCAGCCCCAACCAGCATGGCCAGTGGTTGGAGATGATGGGAACTGTAGTTTGACAACAGCTGGCAAGTGCCCTCTTAGCTGCCCTTGAGGGTGTTAAGATTTAAGCAAGTTGCTGTTGATCTCATGTTTCATGAAATCTTTCCCACTTCTTTCTTAATTGGCCAGTATGTGCAATAAACAGATGTCTTTTTGTATTGAATTCACAATTAAGCTTTAGATCCCATTGTATATTCAAACAGGTGAGCTGAGTTCTCTGGAATTATTAATGACTGTTCTTTTGGTAATAGTGTACAGGTGATTTATTTAATACTAATAACATTAGCATTTTCATGACAGCTTAATAGCTTGAGAGTATCTTAAGAGTTTTTGACATTTCATTGCTTTTTAACTAGGTAATTGAATTCAGTGAATTAGACAAGCCAAAAGTCCACTTCCTACGACAAGTACTATCTGCACTGTTCTTGAAAACAGATCCAGAAGAACTAAACCACATCTTTGGAAAGTAAGTCATCCTTGGGGTTCCAGGTAGAATTTGTCAAACCATCAATTTAATGATAAAAGGGGTTCTGTCTCAGCTGGGAGCTAAATGGCACCTTAGACCTAGGATATGAGCGCAACAACGGAATGTCTAGGTGCACTTTTTTAAAACAAGAATACAAAGCTGAAAATGAATGAACTGCAGCTAAAATATTACGTTCATTTTTCACATGGTCTAGTAGTCCTTCCCCTGCCCACCCCCCAATATTCTTAAGAAGGTCTCTTCTCCAGTCTTCAAAGAGTAGCTAGAAGTGGGGAGGCAGAAAAAGGTCCTCCTTTCCTTCCACTCTGCAGTTTTAATCTGAAATCTTAGGTGCAGTCCTGCGTCCAGAGCTCAGAAAACTGCTCACGCTAATGAAATTGCCTGTCGCAAAATGCACCTAGAACAATGGGAGTTTCGAACACTGGTCTCAGGTAGAATTTGTCAAACCATCACCTTACTGTCAAAAAGGGGTTCTGTCTTTTCTCCCCGTTACTGTAGTTTAACTGGAACTAGAAGCTGGAGCATCTCAGTTTGGTTTTCCTTATGGTGTCACCAGCCTAGCCATACAATGCTCCAGAATATTTTGTAAGCCTCTATCCTGCTTGCCTGGCTATACCCTGTTAGTGAAGTAACATTGCTCTAAAGAAAATACTGGGTTGGTTAATTTTTCAGTTCTTTGTGTTTTTCCAGGTTGGCTGACAACCCTAAATTGGGAATGTTGCATGAAGGCTTGAAGCTTTTCCTCACCCATTTCTTGCTGAAGAATACTCAAGTTCACAAAAATGTTGAAGAAGCCACTTTGCTAAAAGAGAGAATTGAACTAGTGACTAGGACTTTGAAAGCAAAAGAATCTAAATTAAAATTGTAGTGTTAGGTCTAATAATTTTTATCTATGGGAAATGCGGACTTAATGGGGGCGGGGGAATGACTTGAATTGGATGGTCTTTCATAAACAGCAGACCTCATGTTCTGATCAGTTCCTTCACAATAATGTGGAGCTGGATTAGGTTTGATATTCAAACTGGCTAGTATTTATTGTCCTTCTGTTCAAAGACAAAACACAGTCACTAGTGAAGTCTTAATAATCTATACAGTGTATTTTTGAAAATAAAAGTTTTGTACCCTTGCATTTTAATGTAGCGTTTGAACTTCTTAAAAAAAATTCCACAACATATGCGAGTGGTATTGCCACATCATGTTTATAGTGCTAATTTAAATTCCTCATTCTCATGCCAGTCTGTTGTCACTCCCCACTCCCCCAATTCATTCTACTAAAATTTTGATAGCTAATGCAAACAGTACATTGGATGTCTCTCTGACAGGCCATTCACTATTGTTTAGCTACATGCCTACTATAGATTATTGAAATCAGTGCAGAAACTCACATTGCTACTCCATGTTACCCACTCCAAATACTTTGGAAGTCCCCCCCCCCCTTGAAAGTTCCTTTCTATGTAGTCAAACACTTTTTGTACATACAAAAAACCCATTATTTTACCCATTACCGTACTTTCCCTTACTGAATTCCATAGAAGCCAAATGTCAGATGAGGGCAAATGTCTGCTGTCACCTTATAGATTAGATTTGCTTAAACTGAAATTTTTGCTAGGGTCCTCACAGTTCTCGGGTCCATTTGCTGCATTTTCTTCTGCCTGTGCTTACAAAGAAGCTGATCAAGAGTAGCTTCTTAAGGACAAATATCAAAATGGTAGCCACACTTTCCTCATGCAGCAAAAGCAGCAGAAACTTGTGCCTCATTAAATACTATGAAATTCATTGTGTGTGCAAAACAAAAGCTTTTTGCTGCAGTAGCTTTATTAGTTTTAAAGTGCCACTAATTATTGATTTTGGTTACTGTCCACAAATCTATGACCTCATCAAATCAAGCTGAGTAAAATAATAAGCAAGCCAAGTGGATTTTTACTTTACAGCAGAGGTTCTTAACCTGTGGTCCATGGATCTCTAGGGGTCCATGTACCAGGTGCAAAAAATGACTTTTCCATTGGGATTAAATAAATTGTATACAGGATTTTATGTGTATATGCATTTTTCTGGTAAGAGGTCCATAGCTTTCATCAGATTCTCAAAAGGGGTTTGTGACCCAAAAAGAACCAATGCCTTACAATCTGTATCTGAAGAAGTGTGCATGCACACGAAAGCTCATACCAAGAACAAACTTAGTTGGTCTCTAAGGTGCTACTGGAAGGAAAATTTTTTTATTTTATTTTGTTTTGACTATGACAGACCAACACGGCTATCTACCTTTAAATGCCTTACAATGTCACTTAAGTTTCATGAGGCAGTGTATCTTGCCTGACCTTCCAAAAACAGGAGAAGAAAAGGCAAGACATCGTTTGGAGTATTTGTGAAAGAATCGCTCAACCACTTCATTTGGTAAATTGAATGTCCATGTAACAAAAATTAGGACTTTTGCTTGCCTTGTGTATACTATGAAACAAGTGTGTGGAACTTCTAGCCTTCTAGATGTCATTGGACTACAACTCATTTATGAATCTCTTTCAAGGAGGCATGCCAAAGTATTCTTGAAACACAATAAAAACCATCTACAAAACAACTATGCATATAAAAACAATTAAAACAATTGTATATATAAAACAATTTCAAATAAATTCAGATACTGACAAGATAAGATTCGGTACTTAGAAGTCTTGTTGAAAGACAGGCCTTGTTAAAGAAGAAAATAGCAGGCACCAAAAATAAAAGATGGAATTAAATACAGAATTGCAGTATGACTCCAGTTTTATATTTCCTATTGTGGGGGAGAGAGAAGGGTTGTAACTGTTTTGGACTGTAACTGTCATCCCTGACCATCAACCATGCTGCCTGGGACTCGTGGGACTTGTTCTCCAACAACATATGGAGAACATCAGGTTGGCTCTCCCTATGGATAAGAATTCCATGTGGCCAAGGGAAATGTGGCTTCAAAGCCCTGTATGTTTGTAAAGCTTGCTATGTGTTCCTGGACCCATCAATCTATCCTATCTCAGAGACTTAAGAATAATGAGGAACTAACTACTTCCAGAGTTGGGTCCATATGCACTACACATTTAAAGCAGTATCGTGCCACCCTAAATAGCTATGGCTTCTCCCAAATAATCCTGGGAACTGTATTTTGTCAAGGGTGCCGAAGGTTTTCAGTATACCCTTATTCCCATCTCAGAGCTCCAATTCCCAGAGTGGTTTAACAGTCAATCTCTCTTCCCAGGGTATTTGTTGTGGGAAAGCCAGCCTCATATAACCAACATGCTAAAGTCTAATTAATGCATGAAGGGGTTAAAACCATAGAGTAAGCTGTTATGCCAGGCTTAGCTCACCTTGGGAGGGACTAGGTAGTCAAGCCTTTATTCACCCTCCCATCTAAAAAAGAAGCTCAAGGTGTGAGGAGGGCTTGACTGGCTGCTGCAACTTAAGACTGCATGGCTCTTACAAGACTCTCTTCAGTTCTTATACCAGGGATTGGCAAACTACGGCCCGAGGGCTAGATGCGGCACCCCCAGGCTCATAAATCCAGCCCGCGAACCCTGCTGCCCGCTTGGTCATGCCCCGCACGCTGCAGACACCATGGGCATCATGACGGGCACGTCGTGAGGCTTCAGCTGGAGTTTGGCACACCTGCTGGCCCTGTGCCTGGCGCCCAGCTCAGAGCTGGTGGTGGTGGCGTGCTCAGCGGCTGCGCTGGAGCAGTTGGAGGGCGAGCTGCACGTCACCTGCCCAGCACGGGGCCAGCAGGCGCGGCCTGCCCGCAGACCAGGCCCCTGACGACAGGCCACAGCACGTGGTACACGCTGCCTGGGAGCTCTGTGGGGATGGGCCGATGGAGCGGCTGTTGCTCATCAACAATGCTGGTGAGCGGGCGGCGCCAAGACGCGTTCCTGAGCACGTGCAGAGTGCATTCCTCCTCCAGGTCCGGAGGCAGCTGCGGGACCAGCTTGCAGGGTATTTATATTTTTCAAAATATAGTCTGGCTCCCCACAAGGTCTGAGGGACAGTGGACCAGCCCTCTGATGAAAAAGTTTGCTGACCCCTGACCTTTACCAATAATTTAGGAACTTTCACCATTGTAACTAAGGCCCAGTGATGGCCAAACTTGGCCCTCCAGCTGTTTTGGGACTACAACTCCCATCCTGTTAGCTAGCTGGTCCTAGCTAACAGGACCAGTGGTCAGGGATGATGGGAATTGTAGTCCCAAAACAGCTGGAGGGCCAAGTTTGGCCATCACTGAACTAAGCCAAGTTTTACTGCCTCTGCAACTTTTTTCTGAATACTGCATGGGAAGGCACATGAATCTGACCATTGGAGAGTTTGTAAGTAAACCATTTTTAACTTACCTAAAGTGTGGTCTTTTTTTCTATACTAGGGGAAGGGGGGGAACTTTGGAAGGAACTCACAAGGGCATATTTTAAAGGTCTATCAGCCTATATTCCCTTGCTTTACTTTGTTGCATATTCTATCTATCTATCTATCTATCTATCTATCTATCTATCTATCTATCTATCTATCATCTATCTATATCTATATCTATCTATCAGGTTTATATACCACCCTTCATCATAAAATCTCAGGGTGGTTCACAGGATAAAAGATTTTGTGATTTAAAATCTGCTGGGGTTTCCTGACCAAAGAGTACTTGCCCCAAACTTGGATCTTGGCATCCAGGAATTATCCTTCCTATATTTTATTTTTTACTTGCACCAACATTTATTATTGTCTTTGATCGTGGAGGCAGATCAAAGCCATCATGGCAAGTAGCCATTGATAGCATTATCTTCCAAGAAATAAAAGGTTCCAAACGTTCACTTTCAGATGTTGTGCCACCATGCATTAATTTGCCTTTATACCTTGGAGGAAATAAGTGAACGGAGACTTAAGCTGAGGCACAACAGTTGTCCTCCTCTGTGAAACGAAGCTTTTGGGCAGCAAGGGCCATATTTTATGCTAACCATTTTAATTCAGATAATAAGTGTCCCTCAGACATTTGGAAAACCCTGGTCCAGGATGTAAGCGTAATGTTTGATTAAAGACATAGTGCAGCTGTCAGTTGTATATTCCACACAGAGCTATTGTCGTGGATTGTAGCTTTTTTTTTAAAGTCAGGGCAATGAGATGTTAAACCCACTATTCTGGTTTTTGGATCAGCGTTAACAGGAGAACACAAAGAAGTCTGTTTTGTAGCTTGAGAGAAAGTGTTACGTGGATAAATCACACACAATCCCCTTTGGCACAGAGCTTTAACGCTGCAGCACCTGAAAGTGCTGAGTCTCTGCAGAACTCTTTAGCATTATATTTTTTCCATTGTGCTGCGTGAAAGAGGAGGATGAGTTCGATATCAGCACTTCTCCACAAATGTGCAAGTGTGTCGGCGTGACAGCCAGGCTTTGCCTTGGCAACTTAATATTATCCTCGAAACATCTGGAATCGTTTGATTTGCATTGTTCAAGAGAACTTGATCTGTTAAACTGTCAGAGGCTGGGGGTCCAAACGGTGCCAATCAAATGCATATTGTCAGGGAGGATGCATGTGTTAAGTTTAACGCTAACATTCCCTATACCTCCATCCCACACTGGATTCCAGAACATATAAAGTTCTTTCCGCAAAAGCCCTCATTCGTGACATGGTATCCGAATGGACTTTGCCACAACTCTGCAACTGCTTTCTGTATAGAAATAAGGCTGAGGGCTGAAAGTATTTAATATTTTTACAAAATGCCAAAAGTGCTTAGTAAAGGAAGGCTACAATTAGATAACTCGCTAATTGGTACATTAAAAAACCAGGATGCACACAGCAGAAATAATGGCCTCTGGCTTAGATGGGGGAACCTCTAGCCTTCCCAGCATTGTTGGACTATAATTCCCATCATCCCTGGTCATTGACCAAGGCTGGCGAGAGGTGGGAGTCCAACGACTTCTGGAGGGGCACAGATCCCACACCACCAGACTTGGTTCATCTTTGATCTGATCCTGCAAAGTTCTTCTTTATGTTCTTAAGTCCAAAATAGCAGAGCCCAGCATGAATAATGGCTGCACTGTTGACTTCAGACCACAAGCTGGACCCTTACCACTGCGTGGCATATTATTTCTAAGAGGCCTTTGACAGTCTCCCTGTTTGTATGGTTTGTGATCAAGCATTTGCCCTGAGCCCACGGAGAACAAAGGTATTGGTGTTTTGTTTTTGATTTTAATATAGTATTGTTGATTTACAGGTCCCAAAGAGGGCGTGGCCTGGTTGGAATCAAGTCGCCGGTTCTAAAAGATGGCTTTGAAATGGTGTTCCTATTATTGCACTTGACTGCATTTTCATTTTTGTTTTTGTGGTGTAAAACAAACCAAGCAACATCTGGCAAGTGGGGAGGTCGTGCTCTAAAATCACATTATTATTGTTCAATGTTGTGACATCAGATAGGTTTGTGAATATTTCAAATACAGATGCAACCACCCTTTTTGCCCCAATAGATGGGGCTTACAATTTGTAGGGGACTCTTTTTCCAGCTGGCACTTCTCACAATTTCAGATCTCCTAAACCTAAAGGCCCTTCTTTCCCATAAAGCTTAATTTACCTCTCGCCCCAGAGGCATATGAATCACACCTGCTTCTATAAAAACAGTTACTCTGCCACCAAAACCTGCTAGAATCTGCATTCTCACTTAAGTGAAACACCAAATATGCCACAGTAGCCTCCCACTAGCATCGATCTGGGTACTTACCCAAGAGTTGCCAACTTTTCAGTAAGCTTCTGCTACAATGCCTTAAATGCCATTTTAATCTACAGAAACTAGCAGCTGATGTTTGTATCTATTACGTGAACAGCTTTGCCCGCTAATTCCTGCAGATCAAGACTCTGTTAAAAGAGGAGCATCTGGTTAGCCCAGGTACAGCAGACCTTTGGCCCTTCAGTTGTTGTTGGACTACAACTCCCATCATCCCTGACCATTGGCCATGTTGACTGGGACAGATGGGAGTTGGAGTGCAGCAATGTATGGAGGTTCCCTGCCTTTGCTCTAGCCTGTCCACAGAGAATATCTGCACTGTGAATAGCTCATGTTTTGAATCATACTGAAACGCATAAATAAAATAAAAAAAACTATACATTTGGGCCAAGGCTGGCTGCTCTAGCTGATAACCAAACTGCAAAATAGATAGTTAGAAGGACTGACGTACTATAATGACCACAGTTCCAGCCCAGCATCAAAACTTGATGACACTTTGGGTCTGCGATAGTCAGTGACAGGTTGTGGACAGGGTGGACCTGCAAGTAATGTAATTTCATTTGGTTTGGGAAGGAGAGCTTGTTCTTAAGTTCAAATGCTGTCTGATCTCCATAATGGAAGACATGGAAAGATTTTGCTGCATACATAAAAGAAGTTAATAGAAACCATGTTGCTTGTCCCTTGTTCTTCAGTCATCACTAGTGATGAATGAGTATTTGTTTGTTGGCATCCTTCTGTCTTGAGAGACAATGGATTGGACTTTCGGGGATGAAGTCATACCGTTGGAGAATCACAGCGCCTGCTGTGGCTGCAGATATCAGTAACTTGTAACTGCTGCCTCCTGTGGTGTTTTTGTGGTGTTAGCAACACCAAAGCAACCTCTACGGGGTGCAAGCCTGGGCAGTGTGTCTGGAGGTCCTGGGCTGCCCAGATGACAAGACCCCCCCCTCTCAACCTCACTGATATAGTCCAAAGGAAAGCAGAGTAATACATTTGGCACCAGCTGGGCTGCAGGAGTTGCCAGAAGGAGGCGTACAAGGCACCACCTTAGGGACTCTACTCCGGTTTTGTGTAGTGTTTACTCCTTAGCTTTTTCTTCTCCCAAAGATGTCCTGCAATGCAGCAGATATGGGTTTTTCATCAGGGTTTACTCCTGAAGCCTTCCTGGTAATCGCAAATATGGGAAGTGCTATTGCACTCAGGTTCTACTTCACATTTCCGAGAGACAGCTGACAGGCCACTGAGAGAAGAGGATGCTGGATCTGGTGGCCTGATCTAGCAGGACTTTTATTAAGTTCTCAGCAGACTGGTTAATACGGCTGGAAGTGGCTGCTTCGCCCATTGGTGAGTCCACTAGCTGCCTCTTCCAGAGGCCAAAACACAAGAAGAGAAGTGCTTGAATACATGTGTACATCTTGTTAAGAAGGCAGGGCCAAGCTAACTGAGCAGGCAAATAAATCTGACTTCAACATTAGTGGTGATGAGGACAGCATCTACCACTCAACCTGAGGGTAGCAGGTTAACTTAGGAGCCACTCCTTGTGACCACAAGTGTGAAAAGTGCTTCGCTAGATGGATCGATGGTCTGATGGTAAAGGACAGCCAGGTGGCTGCTGCCCACATAAACACACAAACACACAGCATGAACCTCCTAGCAGAACCAGCTCTGTTGGGCATATTCTGGCAGAATGTGTGGCTTTGGATAACTGGGTGCTGGCTGGCTGCCACCATTCCCCATATAGCAGCCAAAGGTAACTGTAACTGCATTTGAATTCTTCTTGACCTCCTTGACCATGAAAGGTCTTGTATCCTGTTACTAATCATTTGAAAAAGTAGCCCACACCACCCATCCAAAGGCCAGCAGGAGTCTAGGGTGAAACTCCATCCGTTTTATTGTCTCATGATATAGCCCTGAAGGAATTCATATATCCTGGTCAAAAGAGAAACCAGATGTTCTGCAACTTGGCATCAGCTAACAAGTAAATATGGGATCTGGGGGCTTAGGCCACAATCGTGACCCCACTTACCTGGGAGTGAGCTGCACTGAATACTATTGGATTTACTTCTGAGTAGACATGGTTAAAATGTAAGAAGAGCCCTGCTGGATCAGACTAAAGATCCACCTAGTCCAGTGTTTCCCAAACTTGGGTCTCCAGCTGTTTTTGGACTACAACTCCCATCATGCCTTGCTAGCAGGACCTGTGGTCAGGGATGATTGGAATTGTAGTCCAAAAAAAAAAAAGCTGGAGACCCAAGTTTGGAAAACACTGATCTAGTCCAACATCCTTATCTCACATTGGCCAAACAGATGCCTCTGAGAAGCCCACAAGCAGGACCTGAGAACCACAGCATCACTCTCCCCAGTTGTGATTTCCAGCAACTGGCACTTAGAGGCATACTGCCTCCAACAGTGGAGAGAGCACATAGCCATCCTGGCTAGTAACCACTGACACAGCCATGAGTTTGTCTAACCTCCATCCTGGTTGGGGGCCACCACTGCTCCTTGTGGGAGCAAATCCCACAGGACTGCGGTGTTAGGCAGTAGGTGCCAGGCAAATGGAGCAGACCTACAGCACGAGACAAGGAGCCTTCCAGGATGGAGCTGGCTCTGTGATGAACCCTTCATTTAGGAAGACTGCTGTTTGTTTACAGGGCTTCCAAGATAGAAGAGTCTAGCGCTTATGTGTTAGGGTTTTCTCATCAGTGAACAGTTTTCCTTAGAACACATGGATCCTATTTGGACTTATTTGTTATAGCCCTTAATCTTTACGAGATTGTTCATTAATGACATCCATGTGGTGGTCCTTGTTCCTACTCACTGCCTCTTCAGCAGAGCACCCAAAAACATTTTTTAAGGCTTTGTTATCTATTGACTCTTAGATAGTCTTTGGATCATGAACATTAAAAACGAAAGTGTAAGGTTACAGGCACGGACTTGTGTATGCATGTTAACATTACAAGACCAAAGAAGAGATAGAAAAGTTGTTGTTCAGCATTTTTATTTAACACTAATAAATCACCCACAAACTTTTTATAGCAGCGTGTAGCCCATAAGCTGGCAGCTCTAAGTGCATGCAGGCTTTAGAGTTGCACAGGTCACTTTGTCATGCCAAATTATGAAGGGGGGATTTGAAGCTTCTGATCTTAGGCTACAGTTCTCTAGCCGCTGGGCTGCAATCCCAGGCCCTTAAGCATTATCAGCATACTGTGGTGCCTAATGAAAAAGCCTGTGCGACAGGAAAGCCCACACACTCTCACACCAAGAAAAGCTAAATAAAGAGGCTTTGCTTTCTTCCTGGGCATGCAAGCACCCCTGTGACCCCTCTGAGCCCAGGCTGTTTCCCTGACCTAGCAGTTTTCACCTGTCTCCAGAAGGGCCTAGCTTGAACCAGTGTTGACTCTGCCCCATTGGCCCCAGGAAGGTAGCCGGGAGAACTCAGCTGGGGGCTATAGCAAGATAAGCACCTTTGTTCCCCTCCAGCTGAGTAAACCAAAATAAGTTGCAAGGGCAGTGCTAAATCTCATATAAACCAGGCCTGTGTTTTAGTTGGGTGGCCACTACTGAACAATCCCAGTCTGAGAGGGAACCTCCACCCCCATCTCCCTGCTTCTTGTTTGACTTCAGGGCAAGCGGAGGCTACTGAGGGGTTAAATGTACCTTAAGCAAACACGAAAGGAAAATGAATGGATGCAGGTGGTGGAGCGCCCCCTCCCAGGTGGAGGTGTGCCTCATGCATTAACTTTTGATTAGAGCAGAGGATGCAAATGACGAGAGTTTCAAACTATCGCAGTCTAAAGGACTGCTTGGCTAAGCCGCCCACCTTGCAATACTGTCTGCTATGCTTTGCTCATGGGACGCGGGTGGCATTGTGGGTTAAACCACAGAGCCTAGGGCTTGCCGATCAGAAGGTCGGCGGTTCAAATCCCCACGACGGGGTGAGCTCCCGTTGTTGGGTCCCAGCTCCTGCCCACCTAGCAGTTCGAAAGCATGCAGTGCAAGTAGATAAAGAGGTACCACTCCGGCAGGAAGGTAAACAGCGTTTCCTTGCGCTGCTCTGGTTCGCCAGAAGCGGCTTAGTCATGCTGGCCACATGACCCGGAAGCTGTACGCCGGCTCCCTCAGCCAATAAAGCGAGATGAGCGCCGCAACCCCAGAGTCGCCCATGACTGGACCTAACGGTCAGGGGTCCCTTTACCTTTATGCTTTGCTCAGCTTTTGGCAGGACCCTAGTCCCATCCCAGAGCTATAATTCCCAGAGTTCCCTGTGAAGAGGGATTGGTTGTTAAGTCGCTCTGGGAACTGTAGCTCTACGTGGGGGCATAGAGGTCTCCTAACACCTCTAAGCACCCTAAACAGATGTCAAGGAAATAAACAACTCTCTGAGATTTAGAAGACAATTGAAGGTATAGGGAAGTTTTAAAGGTTTGTTGTTGTATTGTGTTGTATTTGTTGGGAGCTACCCAGAGTGGCTGGAGTAGCCCAGGACTCAGCTATGTTAGTAAAACAACAACGTTTTGAATGAGTTATAAACATGCAACACCAGATGGTGCAAGAGAGCAAAAGAAAAATTCTATGAGATTTTTATATAGTGCTTTCTTCATAACGATTTAATTTCTGACTTATTTATAGTGGGGTTTTCCTGTGTGTAGATCCACCCCAGTCAGATGGGTGGCATCTGAATAAATTGGTATTAGCATTAGCGTTAACATTAGCATTAGCATTACAGTGGTACCTCAAGTTACAAACGCCTCAGGTTACAAACGCTTCAAGTTGCAAACTCCGCTAACCTGGAAGAGTTACCTCGAGTTGAGAACTTTGCCCCAGGATGAGAATGGAAATCGTGTGCCGGCGGCGCAGCAGCAGCAAGAGGCCCCATTAGTGAAAGCATGCCTCTAGTTAAGAACAGTTTCAGGTTAAGAACGGACCTCCGGAATGAATTAAGTTCATAACTAGAGGTACCACTGTAGTAGTATTACAAACTGCAGCTCCCAGAATTCTTTGGGTGAAGATACGACTATTTAAAGTGGTATCCTACTGCTCCAATTGTATACTGCAGGTGTATGGAACCTGCAGCCCAACAGATCCTGCTGAACTTGACCAACCCCTCACCATGCTCGACCTGGCTGGGGTAGGGGGGAGTTGGACTCCAACAACATCCAGAGGGCCACAGATTCTCTATCCCTGGCCTAAGCTCTTCATTGAGAACCTCTGGCCTCAATCTCAAATGCTGGTTGCAGCGAGGAGTCTGTGGCTATTCAGGAGAGTAGAACTTCTGGGTGTTTGACACACAAACAAACTCATAATGGCAGCTGCAGCTTCCTTCCGCAGGGGCCTCTCATCATCTACAAGCAAGTACCCTCCAAACCTTCATTTGTTAATAGGATCCCTTGTAATCACTCCCTTGTAATCACTTTCATTTCTGGGCCGGGAGTGAAAAGTATGTTCCTATGGCTTCCTTCCAGGGATGGAAATCTTACCTAAAAAGCTACACATTCCATTTTCTAGCAGCACAGCCCCCTCAATGACCTTTTCTCTCCCCCCCTCCTGCATAGTTTGCACACCCACAAACCAAATAAACCTCCTTTTTACATCTTTATCAACCAGGTTCAACTTTTTTTCCGTTTGCGGGAGGGGGGTAGTGTTTGTTTACTTCCCACTTTCTGGAAACACCTGGAGAGCTATGCAATGATTTATGAAGTGAAAGTGTTAAATGAGGCCGCCAGCTGCTAAGACTGACAGTGCTTTATACGTTTTTATGAGGTGCCCTATTATGGAAAATGAACTTTAATCCGCCCATAAAAAGTGGGATCTGAAAACCATATTTACTCTAGTAATCTGGCATGCTGAAAGCATTCTTGGGACACGCAGGGAAGGCTTTAAAGGGATAAAGGTTATACAAAAGGCACAATACACTGGTAGGGTTTTGCCATTGCAGCCTGTGGCCTGCAGCTACAAGTCTTATTTACAGTCTTATTTACACTCCTGAATCACACGTGAATACACACACCTCTTGAGACACACAGGATAATTTCATCCTAAGAAGACTGTTGCTCCAGCTTGCTGGAACCTTATTTACATTTTAAAACTACATTGATGTGGCACTTTTTTGTATTGCAACCCTCAAATCCCTCCCTTATTCCAAGGGTTCCCAACTGACCAGAACAATCCAGGGACAAACACACACACACACACACACACAGAGAGAGAGAGAGAGTGTGTTTACTAGCTTGCTGCGCAAGATTATATTCTGTTGACTTTGATGCAAGGTTGACAACTTTTCCCGTTGTTCCTTTGCCTGATGTTACAGATGTTAAAACTCCTGACACTTTTCCCACCCCCTTTTGTTCTATGCCATTAAAAAGTTCATTTGGCTCTTTTTATAATAATAATAATTTTATTATTTATACCCTGCCCATCTGGCTGGGTTTCCCCAGCCACTCTGGGTGGCTTGCAGCGCATATTAAGACATAATAAGATATCAAACATTTAAAACATTTTTTTCATTTTTTAAGATGCATCTAAGTGCTATTAAAGGCACAGGAGCAGAGTATTTTAAAAAGTTGGCAACTAAAGGTTTAGGAGACTATTAAGACCAGGGTGGATATTATACAGGCTTGTGACATATGCAATGGCTAAGGATAGAAAATCAGTCTGTAGAGACTTTCTCTCTGCATTTGTATTTGTAAGGTCTTGTTTGTATGGTTAGCAAGCAAAAAAAGAACACTCTTACTTCTGAAAGTACTGACACCTCACTGCTTGCGACCATCTGTGTTTATTCAGGGCCCCACCAGATCTCCTCCTTATTGCACATTCATGATGATTTGCACTCACGATGCTATCAGGGCAGTCACATACGAACCAGTTTTCAACACTGTTTTGCCTGCAAAAGCTTCATTTCCTTTGAGAGCACATCTCATAACTTCCAGTTGAGATCCTGTAACTTTTTGTGCCACAAATGCTCTATTTCCCCCCTATTTCTATAGCAATAATGTGACTGCATTAGGAAAGCATCGCAGAACAAACTAAATACAGACACATAGAATCATAGAATCATAGAGTTGGAAGAGACCACAAGGGCCATCCAGTCCAACCCCCTGCCAAGCAGGAAACACCATCAAAGCATTCCTGACAGGTGGTTGTCAAGCCTCTGCTTAAAGACCTCCAAAGAAGGAGACTCCACCACACTCCTTGGCAGCAAATTCCACTGTCGAACAGCTCTTACTGTCAGGAAGTTCTTCCTAATGTTTAGGTGGAATCTTCTTTCTTGTAGTTTGAATCCATTGCTCCGTGTCCTCTTCTCAGGAGCAGCAGAAAACAACTTTTCATCCACCTCAGTGCACTATTACTATGTCAAAAACACATTGCAGAATATATCTGCAATAAAACACCAGTCTGGAGAGTCTCTCAGAAGTAAAGCCAGTATGGTGTAGTGGCTAGAGCAGGCATCCCCAAACTGCGGCCCTCCAGATGTTTTGGCCTACAACTCCCATGATCCCTAGCCAACAGGACCAGTGGTCAGGGATGATGGGAATTGTAGTCCAAAACATCTGGAGGGCCGAAGTTTGAGGATACCTGGGCTAGAGTGTTGAACTAAGACCTGGGAGACCAGGGTTCAAATCCCCACTCAGCCATGAAGCTCACTGGGTGGCCTTGGACCTCTCAGTCTAACTCAGGGTTGTTGTAGAGATTAAATGAAGAGCATCATGTATTGAGTTCTCTTGAGAAAAAGGTGGTATGTGTGCAATAAATAAATAAATAAATTGAATTCAATCACATCTTTACAGACCGCCTCTCTGTGTGTTTACTCAGGGGTAAGCCCCACTCATTTCAATGGGGCTTACCCCTAAGTAAGTGTGCATCTTTCGCCTCTTTGGCTTTACAACAACTCCGCAAGGGAGTCCACTTTTGTCCCTCTTTTACATCACTGCTGTTATCCATTTTTTAAAGGGATAAGTGGACGGGGTTGTAGAAGAGAAACAACAACCTCTGGGGGCGGGGGGGAGAGTTCCCTCATTCACACACCTGGAGTCAATCCGGAGTCACTCCGCTACGTTCAGAGAGGCGGGGACCTCTTTCCGCCGCCCCTTTTGGTGGCAGTCGCTCCGGCTCGTTTGAACCCAGAAGCGCCTCGTGAAGGATGGCCGGAGACCGAGCCAGATCGCCGACCGGCAGTAATTCACGGCTCGGGCGATGAATGGCGAGCGGCGGCCCCGAATTAGCGGCGATGAGCCGGTGATGATATTTGAATCTGCTATAATTGATTTGGGGAAGCGCCTCGCTGACAAGCAGGAATTGATCATTCAATTTATTAGCCAGATAAATCCCATCGCTGCTAAGGGGCTGGAGCGGGGATGCTTTTGCTGAGTAAGACGTTTAATTTAAATATATATATAAATTAAAACGGGGGCGGGGGAGCCAGCAGCCCTGTGCTTGACTGCACTTGGGAAGCCTGAAGCCGATCCATCAATAACTTAAGCTGGAACGCTAGGGAATATTGTTTTGGTTTTGCACAAATCCGAGTCCTTTGTCCAGCAGTTGGCAACGTGGCACCTTCCAGATGTTTGGGACTGCAGCTCCCATCAGCGCCAGCCAACAGATGAGCGTTGTAGTAGCGTCTGGAGGGCGCCACGTTGCCAACGGCTCCCGCTGACCAAGGTGCTGAAGACGCTCGCTCCTTTTGGGATCCACTGCATGCATGTTTGATCGGAATCAAATTCCTGTTGATTTCTATGGCGCTACGAAGTGAGTTTTAGGATCGGAGATTCACCCAAGAGGAGAAAGATGCTTTTAATTAGCCTGAAGTCGTTTACTCCAGAGGCGCTCTACTGACTTCAGCGGTACTTTTCTAGCTGGGTGGGGAAAGTTGGGTTGTTTATTCAGAACAGAGTGCATATTAACTCAGAACAAAGGTTCCACTCTTAACCCCACTTACCGGAAAGCAAGTGCTCTTGAATTCAATAGGACTTACTTCTGAGTAGACATTGTTAGGATTGCACTGGCGATTCCTCCTTCGAGTGTTTAGGATTGCAGCTTAATATTACAGTGTAGGCACCTGGTGCTTCAGAAAGTAATCTCTGGGGAAAGGCAAATATTTCTATCCCCTTTTCCAGGTTTTCCATTTTTCTTTTCCAACTGACACACAGCAGTCCTCAGCTATGGACTTCTAACCTCACTGAGTAGCTTGGGGGGCTGACCCCTGGGGTGTTGGTGTTCTTTAAAAGTTTCTTGTACTTCTGTAAACCTGAGGGTTCCCCCTGTCTGTCCCGACATTATTCTCTTATTTCTCAATGGCCTCGTTGTTTTCTGCTTCAAAGCTATTGACAATTACCACCTAAACCCGCTATTAAAGGGAATGATTTTTAATTATTTACCCAAACGTACTTCTTAAAGAATATGAAATATGCTCTGCATACAACTTGTCAGGGGGTTAGAGCATGGTGCTGATAACACCAAGGTTACAGGTTCAATCCCCATATGGGACAGCTGCATATTCCTGCATTTGGGAGGGGGGGTTGGACTAGATGATCCTCAGGGTCCTTCCAACTCTACAATTCTATGTTTCTGTGATTCTATATCCAGTGTTACACAGTGCAGCCAAATCCTGAATCCTACATCTACTTCAATATCTCTTTTTTCCATTTGGTAAAACAGATAGAATATACAAGTTTAGAATGCAGCAGATAGAGCTGGGAAGGTTTTTTTATTATTATTATCTGGGCTCAGAAAGAGAATCTGAATGGGGAAGGACAATCAAGTGTGCTGAAAGTAATGCAGCATCAGCATTTGGGCATACATTTGTTCTACGCCTGCTGTTCCTGATCCAGCTAGCGAAATGCGCAGAGATCAGTTTTCTCTGCTCCCTTGGCCTCTGGTGTGGGATGGAACGGCAAGTTTCCTGCCAGTTCAAAATATCTACACATTAGTTTTCCACTCTGTTTTCTCTCCAAACGGCTCCCAGGCTGTACAGTGAGCAACACAGTTCAGTGCACAGGAAATATACGCAGTCTGTTGTACTGTAATCGGTTGCAGTTGCAAAATTAAAAGCCCGCATACAGCCCTCTAACACTGAAATACTATAAAAACATAGATTTTATGTATCTCAGAAGTTCGGAGTTGCATTTTCAGCGTACGCTCGGCATATGGATGCATTTTATTAGAGGCATTTATGCAATGTTTGATCAATATTGATCAAATGCCCCCATTTTAAAATGCAGTATGAAAGAAAGAAGCATTAAAACCAATGGGCCTGATCCAGCTAAAAATCAAACACAAAGGGACTTTTAGTCTGATCCAGCTACAGTTAAGAATTGTGTGCTTATAATGGAGGAAAGTCCTTACTTAAAGGCATCGGCCTTCTGTGATATGAAGCCATTGAGCAACCCTCAACCTCTGCACTAGGAATGTCATCACTGGTTGAACCTGACCTACAGTTCTTAAGGCACACACACAAAAACCTAGAAATCCTAATTCTATCTGCTTCGTTTTAATTGAGTTGTGAATTGGTTTTGTTCAGCATAAAGCCTAGGAAAAATTGACACACAGAGCCTTAAAGCCAGCTCTTTGGTTCAAGGAATCCATGCAGTACTCAAGTACAAAACCGTTTTATTTTACATAACCTTTGGGACATTGGGAGAAGCCGATTAATAACTTAGCATGCATAAGTAGAGGTATTTCTTTTTAACTCTTTTTATAAATACAATGTACAAAAATAAAGACAATACAGTCCTCCCGAGATTCCCAGCAGTTCCAAGCTTCATGGTCGTAGGTTTCCCAGATTGCTTCTTATAAAGCATAAAAACTCTCAATACTGTCGAAGAGAAGAGGCAAAGTGGTCCAACGAGCCACATGTCCAGTGTCAGCTTTCAACACTGTGGCACTGACATAATAGAACAGGGAATCGTTAATCAGGGCTGCAGAAAGGAGACAACTCTAGCTTTCAGTACTACCTGTACTGGGTTGGGGGGCTCATCAGCTGTGTCTTGTGAACTGAATTTTTCAATTACCAGGTCTGGAGGTTGGCTCTTCTGACAAAGAGCTGGCGACTTAACATTCCCACCAACCACTAGAGGACAATGTGGTTTTACACTCCTGTTCATTGAGCAATGCTAAGGAGGAGCTAAAGGAGCATTGGAGGGAGAATAGTGGAGGGCAAAAATGGGAGGTCAAGCCACAGGCCAATTAAACAGGAGTGAACCGTCAGCCCTATTTTCCTTAAAGGCCCAGAAGCTTCTATACTATTTATACAACCATGCTGGGCTTTGGATTCTTTTTAAAAAATATGTTTCATTGCTGGCTTTTGGAATTGTTTGTTTTAGAGCGGTCATGGAAGGGAGGTTTTATTTATTATATATTGTAATGCTGTTGTGACTTTAAATACTGTTTGCAAGATGTGTCGGGGGAAGCTCTCAAAGAGCAGCCCATACAATTATTAATAAGAATTGGATTAAGAGAACTCTCATGTGCTAAGTGTCAAGGACTGGCTGGGCGAAGAGGAGTGGTGGAAGGCACCAGCCAAGGTCAGAGGGAGACGATTGGGAAGAGGGGCTGGATGCTGAAGGGGCAACAGGGTATAGTGATCAGGAAGAGCCTGTGACAAGGAGCAGTTCAGACTCCGAGGCTGAAGCAGTGGAGGGGGTCAAGAGGCTGTTGAAGACTCCAGGGAGTCTCCCTCTCCTGTTGCACCAACCTCCCCCTCCCCATTGGTCCCCAAGAATGCACAGAAAAATGAGGAGAGCAGGAAAGAGGCCACAGGTGTGCAGACGCAGCTTGAGACTGTTTGTGAAACATCTGGGAGAGGAGAAAGAGTAGAAGGCAGAGAACCTTCAGTCCTGGCAACTGTTCCATAGGGGCAAGACCTACTGGGCAGTGTTGCTGAGTTGTATGCCATTTCCTTGAATTGTTAACTACACAGACAGCGGAGCTCTGTGCCTTTCATGCTGACCCACGTCTGACTCGAGCCCTGACACTAAGCCTGAGCCGGCGGGGGGAGGAGGCAGGACACTGAGGAACATGGCTGTGTAAACTGGGAAGTGCAGGGTTGTACATAGAGCGCCATTGGGGCCAGTAGAGTCAGTTTCATGGAGGACAATGAGAGCATTTGACTTTAGACCAGCCTTTGCCAACCTGCCACCCTCCAGATGTGTTGGACCACAACTCCCATCAGCCCCAGCCAGCATCAACACGGTCTCATATGGCCCAGCATCATATGGCCATGCTGGCTGGGGCTGATGGGAATTGCAGTCCAAAAACACCTGGAGGGCACCAGCTTACACAGAGAGCAACAAACACACCTGGGGTTGGGAAAGGATTTTCTCCTGAACCAGTGCAAGGAAGGTGGCTCTTGGCTCTGTTCAGGGAGCCGAGGTGGGGGGCAATTGTGGGTGGGCTCCCCCATGCCGTCCATGAGGCTGCCTCCCATCCTCGTCCCCGTCAGAGCAGTCGGGAGACCCATAGGGGCAGCAGTGTCCAGGCCGATCTTCCTCCTCCTCCTCCTCTTCTTCATCGTCCTCTTCCTCATCGTCCTCTTCCTCCCGGTCACTGTCCCTGAGTTCCTGCAAGCGGCGCCCCCCGTTGTTTTTCTCTGGGGCTCCCGCAGGCAGCACCTCATCCCCCACTTTGTCCTCCCCAACACTTCCTCCTTTCTGCTTCTCTGCCTCCTGAGCTGCCTGCTCCTTGGCCTTCTTGCTCCGTTTCCACTTCATACGCCGGTTCTGGAACCAGATCTTCACCTGGGGAGAGGAGGGTGGAAATAAGCACACAATGTGATCAGGCAACATACATGGGATCAGAGCTATACCATGAGGAACACAGTCTGTCACAGAACGAGCCAGCAGTAAATCACACCATTCAAAGTTGGAGTCAACTCTTTATTAGCAAAAACACGATCTCCACAGACTTGGTTGAGGGTCAGGCCTGACAAGCACAGAAGCTAATTCTCGGTGGCCTTACTGCATGAAAATCAGCTGCGAGACTGAAAGTCCCTGGCTCCCTACAGCCATCTAAGTCCCCTCCTCTCCAGGGCTTTTCCCAAGACTATGCCTGCATACAGCCTGTCACTGCTCCACCCGTTTCAGCCCTATTCTGGTTCTGGGAGACAAATGGGGAGAGGAGCTTGTTGCAGCAGGAGGGAGACTGTTTGAAGAATGAAAAAACTGGAAAGATGGTTTGTAATATTTTAATAAATCTATCAAGGGAGGGCTTCCATATGGCATCTGCATTTACCAAGACAGCATGAGCTTGGGCACTTTACTAATCAAGAGATTAGTGGCAGTAGTGGGATTTAGACACCTCTCATTCACAAACATTATGTCAGCAATCCTTACACCAGCCCTGGAAGTAGAGCCGTTTTTATCACCCCTGGGCTAAAGCAGAGTGTGGCTTCACAAAGGCCACCTGGAAAAATTATGATAGAACTTAGATCGGAGCCAGGGCATTCCTGGTTCACAGCGCCCCAGACTCTTAAAGATGGGGTAGGAAGAGCATCACCTCACACGCTGCAAATGGCACAACCAATCAGTGGTAGTTGTGTGTTTTAACAACAGCTGGCAATAAGAAAAACCAACAGGCAAAGATCAGAATCTAGCATGGTGTGTTGTGGATAGTCACAAGTGTATCTAGAAGAAAGAGATCCTGGTCTAAGTCCTTGCTAATCCAGGAAGTTCACTGGATGATCTTGGGGTAGTCACCACTTCCACCCACAGGGAGGAAATGGAGTAACTCCATATAGGCCACCTTCAACAATTTATGAGAGTGGGAATGAGAAACCTATGAGATACGTGCCCCCCCCCATGTTGCTGGACTCTGATTCCCATAATCCCCAATTACAGGTTATGTTGGTCGTGGCCAATGCCGGATTTACGTATAAGCTAAACAAGCTGTAGCTTAGGGCCCCACTCTCTTGGCCCCCCCCCAAAATATACTTCTTAATTGCATTTCAATATTAATATACTTCTTCTTAATTGTATTTCAGTTCAACAATTACTTTGATAAAATACATAGTTTGTTATGTGCAAATGGCTTTAGATACCTATTAGGTCCATAAATTACCATATAGCATATATTCAACACAAAGAACAGTGACAATTTGTTGTTGACAAAGGACAGCTGGACATATAAAGGGCCCCATTACCTCCAGTAGCTTAGGGCCTCATCAAACCTAAATCCGGCCCTGGTTGTGGCTGAGGGGAGTTGAAGTGCACAGACTGCACAGACTCCCCTCCCATTCCCCCCCCCAATAATTTTTATTGTTTTTCATTCAAATAAATAACATATAATTACAGTAACTTGTCCAGTGATACATCCTTAAGCGTCATATGCAGTACATAATACATAAATAAACATATTGCTTATGTATTATCAATTCAAGTAGCCTCTCCAGTTAGATTCTTGTGTTGAGGATGGAATAACAGTATCTTCCATCTCATTTATAAAGGAAAAGAAAGGAAGCCAAATCTCACCAAAAGGGTCTGTCTTTGAAATGCTTCTAATCAGTCTTTTGTGGCAAGTAAGTCATTCCAATTGAGCCACATTCCAAATACTATTTAACCAGATTTCATTGGGGATTTCTATAGGTTGTTTCCAATATTGGGCTATTGTTAATTGGGGGGGATACTAAATCTCAGCATCTAAGGTTATTGTTTAAATTTGAGTCTAATGATAACAAGAGCCAACTTGGGTGAGAGGCATTGCTGTGTAATTGTGGAAATAATGTGAAAAACCGTTTCCCAAAAGGAGTATACCAACGCAACGTGCAACTCCACCATGCATGAAAACATGAGCCTATCTCTCCACAGCCTTTCCAGCACAGCTTTTTATTTTGGCTAGACATGATGGAGCCCAGTGCCAGCAAAATATAATTTTGAGAGAAGCCTCCTGCAAGCAGGCAGAAATTGTTCGTAGGGATGGGTGGTGCCAAATTGATTCCCATTTATGTTCTGCAATTTTGAACCCTATGCCTCCCCCCCCCCAAAAAAATACTGTCCGGAGGCCTCCTATATTGCCTGCGTGTTGTTCTAAAAGAATCCTTTAAATTAAACCCACCTTAGATTTAAAGAAGGAAGGAAGACACAGAGAAACATAGTACGCTACACCGAGTCAGACTATTGGTCCATCTCGTTCAGCAATGTCTACAGTGATTGGCTGCAGCACTCCAGGATTTTAGATGATGCCAGGGATTCAACTGGGGACCCTCTGCATGAAAAGCAGCTGCTCCACCCGTGACTCAAGGCCTTCCCCCCACGAAATAGCACACAGTACAATCCCACACATTCCCCCTAAGAAGTAAACCCTGTTGAATTCAGTGGACTCAGTGCCAGATAAGTGACAATGGGATTGCAGCCTTTATTGCCTTTCCAAGTTTCGAAAAGGGTCTGGAGCACTGGAATGGCAGGGTGGGGTGCTTTGTAATGTAAACAGAAACCAAAAAAACAACAACACTATTTCGCTCCCCCATGTTAATATTTTGGCTGAAATGAGAAAGACTCAAAAGTTGGGACCCGAGCGCTAACTTGGTGGTGAGCTTATTGGACCTCAAGGGGGCGCCAATTTAAGCAGGTTCCTCCTGCCTGCGGAAGATGCGCAGCGAGCCCAGCAAGGGAAAAGCCCCTTCCTCTGCAGGTGATCCCCCTCCTTTGCTGAATCCAGCTCCTTTCTCTCTTCCTCCTCCTCCTCCTCCCGTCCCCAGCAAGACACTCACCTGCGTCTCGGTGAGCATGAGAGACGTGGCCACCTCGAAGCGCTTCGGCCGGGACAGGTACTTGTTCAGCTTGAACTGATGCTCCAGTTCCAGCAGCTGCTGGCTGGTGAAGGCCGTGCGGGGCCGCCGGCACTTGCCCAGCAGGTTGGACTGTGCTTGGGCTGAGGGAGGGAGAGAGAAAAGGAGAAGGCGTGAGAGAGGACGAGGAGAGAGGAGCGCGCCACCCACTGCATCCCTCCAGCCGCGCTCCGTTGCGCAGGGGGTTCCTCTGTCCTGGGAACCGCGGCGGAGCTCAGGACCCTCCCGGAGAAGCTGGGCGTGAAACGGAGATGGAGATTAAGGGGGAAGGAAAGGCGGTCTAGAAAGACACACAGCGACGAGATCGCGGGCGAGAGGAGAGACTTCCTGCATCTTCTGTTTATGTAAATCATGCTGGGAATTGTTATGGAAAATCCTCAAAATAACTAACCCTATGGAAACCCTCTCTCTGGGGTTATTTCCGTGCTGTTCAAGTCCCCCTCCTCCTGTCTCCTCTTCCTTTGTTTTCGCCCGAGTCGAATTTTGGACTGTAAGCTCCGCGGGGCGGGGACATGGTCGCCTGGACTCGACGGCGTCTTATTTTGCTTCAAGTAACGGGAAAATGAACAGCCGCTACCTCCTCTGGGACTCGGGTCCCACCGAGCGCTTTGCCCCGCTAGCCTCCCCTCAGTTTATTGGTACCGGTATGTGAGGATATGCTGCCTCGGTCAATGAGGACTGAGGACACACCATATATTTAAATCACATGACTACCTGACAAAGAATCATTTTGCTCTTATGACTGTCCTGATATCTACTAATCAGTCTAAAATCTCCTCTCTCTCTTTTTAAAAAAAGTTATCTGCCCATCACTGCAGCTTGTAGTTTCGCCGGTTAACGATGCATTTTTATTTTACATTTGTTGCATCTATATAGCATCTATTGCATTTATGTTTCGTCTTTCTTAGCATTCCTGAATGCTCCTCCTGTATCAATGATCTCTCTCTCTCTCTCACACACACACACACACACACACAATGCCCCTTTCCACAGCACAATCGTATACATCTTTACTCAAATGCAAGCCCATTCGAGTTCAGTAGAGGGTATAAGATTGCAGCCGCAATCAATGCATGAATGAGGCTAGGGAGCAAGGCGTGATCCTCGGGAGCATCGAGTTGCCCTGCGCAGGAAAGTATGGAGAGCGCGGACCGGGCTAGGAGCAGCGGCTGCTTAAGACATGTGTGCGAAGCAGAGCGGATTATCTCACAGCCAACTGCTTCTCATCATAACATCTTTCAGATCCATGATGCTATCTAACATCTAGGAAAGAGGGGAAGTGATTTAGCTGTATAGGTTTGGGCACAATAATTTAATTCTATTTTAAGAACTATTTTTTAAAAGATTCCTTACAAAAATATTCCGACAGAAGCACAGTATTGGTCGCGGAAGGATGGAGCCAGAAAGGGGATCTATCCAACTACGGCTTCCTCTGAGCCTATAGCCCTCGGTCTGAAGTCATGCTCTGATGTCATGGACACGAAAGAAGAAAGTCAAAGGGACGATGTGCATCAAAGGTGCCCGCTGGATCAGGCCAATGGCCCATCGAGTCCAGATGCCTTCGAGAAGCCCCAAAACAGGACATGAGAGCAACAGCTCCCCTCCTCCTTAGGATCCCGATCAACTCATATGCAGAGAGGCTGCGGACACGCGAAACCTTTAAAGCTCATTCTTTCCTTCAAAGGATTCTGGGCACTGTAGTTCATCCTTTGTAGAGTTACAATTCCCAGCATTCTTTAGCCAACTGCAAGTGCCCAGAATTCTCTGAATGCGCCTTGAAGGTCTCGCGGAAGAAAACAGTGGCCTGCGCGGCGTTGCTCGCCTTCTCCTCCGTGAATTGGCCCGATCCTCTTCTCCTGCTCGCCTTGCAGATCGTGAGGCGAGGACTGGACCGTCGCAAAAGCGCTGCGGCGAAGCCAAGGAAGGCAACGGACAAACTCGCCGCCCTTCCAACGGCCCCGTAGTCTCCCCGTGGCCACCACCGCGCGGTGCAAAGCCCAGCCCTTGGCTTGGCAAGTTCTAAGAATCCCCAACAGGGAGAAGTGTGCAAACAGGGGACTTCCTTCTCAGTTTCTTCTCCTCCTCCTCCTCCAAATCCTAGGCTTCACCTGGAAGGGTGATCCGTCCGAGGGGAGGCCTCGCTTCCCCAGATTGCTCTCGCTGACCCCGCGCCCTGGTGGGTCTCTAGACATCTCCTTTCTCACCGAGGGAGCCTACCTCTCAGCCACGCCAAGAGCCGCGGGAGGAGCGACCCTTCCCTCTAGCCAGCCAGCCGCGTCCCCCCCGCCGGGCCTTGCTCGCCCCCGAAGAGCTCCTGGCCGCGGCAACGCCCGCAGAGCGCCGGGAGATGGAAGCGCGGCGCTCCGACGGGGCACCTTGGAATGAGGGGAAGCGCTTCGCACAATCCCAGCCAGAGAAGCCGGACGATTGGGTGGCCTCGGGGCGGGGTCACCAAGCCCATTCTCTGATTTCCCAAGAGAATAATTGGGAGAAAGTGAAAGGGGCGCGATCCAAGGGCTCAGGAGAGCTCGCCCCCCCCCACCGCACTGAGGGAGAGGGTAAGGGGCAAACCCGTTGGCGGGTTTCAACTAACGCCCCCTTTTAAGCAATGGTGCCCTCTTTATTCTCGAACCGGACTTTTTAATTAAAAGGACTCTTGGGGAATCGATCTGGGAAGAAAAGGCCACAGAAAGCAGACTCCGAAATGACATTTTTTTTCTCCCTTGACTAGACTTTAATTAATATAGAACCAAAACATACCCCGTTACCATTCCAAAAGACTTTTGGAAATAAACGGGGGCTCTTCTGCAAGCGGCGTGGAAAACGAGAGATGTTTTCCTCCACGCAGTACGAATTAAAAGTCCTGTTTTCTAGGGGACTGTCTGGCAACCAACAGAATGGTCTGCATTTGGGTGTGTTTTATGCCGCCCGGAGAGGGTCGTCAGTTTCCACCAACTGATATCGGGGATATCAATGTAACTGTTGGTCTCTAAGGTGCTACTGGAAGGAATTTATTTTATTTTTTTTATCTTGTTTATCCTCTTGTTAATATTGCCCTGTAAATACACCATGGAATTAAAATCCTGCTATCCATGGTGGGCTTTGACGGAACAAGCGCTCAGTCTTGAGAAGTTTCATCAGTCTTCTGCGACTTTGTTGTTAAAAATGTGGTAGGCTTATTACGCTAAATAAACTAAATAACTTTAGGAGAAACGTGGTAAGGAATGCAAAAGAAAAATGTAACAGAAATAAATCCTGAGAATGTACCGCTTTCTTGTCGCCTCAAAAAGCGGGATCTAAACTCTTATATTTAGCAGCAACCCGGGTTTGTTTGTTTTTTGCTAGAAAGCAAATCCGCGTTGCGTAAGTCTGTTATCAAACAACCAGGGCTTTTGTGATCGCCTTCAAAACTTCAAAGCCCCGTTTTTCTAACCGGAATTGAACATAGGAAGATACAGGCCACCTTTAACCCTCGTCGATTTCAATATCAATGCTTAATTTTTATTTATTTGTTGCTGTACTGAACCCGCTGTTTATCAGTCTCACCACCGCTTTGGGTACTTTAAGAGGATTGCTTTCAATAGAACAATTAGTTTTATTTGCAGGAAACCTATTAAAATATCAGAATAGTAGTTGGCGTTTTTACTCTCTCCCTTAAATTCCCAGAACCTCCTGCCACGTGCAAACAGCACCGCCGAGGCGGTTTTCGCACCCCGGCGCGATTTCCCCAAGCCTCCCGTTATGGTCTTTCTTCGGGCTGTTTGTTCACACGTGCGTTTTATTTGCGGGAGCAGGAATTTTGACAGCTTCCCTAATTATTACTTTTTCCTGTCGGAAGGGCCTCTTTTCTTCTCCTTCAAAAAGGAGGATAAGAAACAAGTAACTTCCCCCCCCTTTTTGACGATTTATCAAGAAAAGTAAGCCTAACTCTGAGCTGCACTGCTTTTATAACAAAGTTAACATCAAGTAACCAGACACGCCATTATCTCGGCGAGGTCGCTTCTCTCGAGTTACAGTATTCTTAAAATGAAATAATAATAATAATAATAATAATAATAATAATAATAATGGATTTACTGAATGATTATTGCACAGGGAGGGGGGAATACAAGAAATAGCCTCGCCGAGGCCTAGCTGCAATTTTACCCCAAATAGTACAAATCTTGGTAGTGAATATTAGGAGGTCAGTCTTTTGGATACACATTAGCCCCTGTGTGTAAGAACAGCTAATTGTTTGACTTCGATATTCCAGTGCTCCCCATACAATTAAGAAAACGTATTAGGGATATTATAGCAGGGTCATCCGGTGCACCAAGGGGGGAAAATATTTTAAGATTCCTACATTCTCAAGGGAAGTCAGTCCAAACAAAGCACAAGGTTAACCCTTCCGCTGAAATAAATGGGACTTAATGGGGACTGGATCATCCCCATCGCCTTTTTTTAAACGAAGCTCTGAAATTGTCCCCATGATACCCTAAATCAGTTGCTAGATAGGGCGATGGACAACCACCGGACAATCCGATGGATTCGCGGTTTAGGCTCCAGTGAGTCGGCCGTTGCCCTGTGCACAATATTTGGCCTTTCCCCCCACCCCCACCCAACCCTTCCACTGCTTCTCGTCTTCGTCCGTGTTTGATTCCCAAACGAACGAACCCCCAAAGCACGCGTTTTGCGGGTTTAAAGACCTCCCTGCTGGAAAATGCACCGGCCTTTTCCTTCCTTGTTGAGAGGAGCCGCTCCTCTCCAAGGCCACCTCGGCTTTTCCAAGGGCGACATTCCTTTTAGCGGGGGTCTCCCTCGCTCACCCCCCAAAACCTCATCCAAATACACCATCCTCGATCAGCCAGGGAGCATCTTTTTATCTCAAAGGAGGAAGCGAGGAAGGGCGAGGAACAGAATCAAGGCAGGCGCCATCGGCGCATTTAGGCCCCAGCTACTGCCTGGCAGCGAGAAAAACGGATAACAAAGGAAAGATCGCGACTCCCTTGTCCTTAAATATACTTACATTACATATTCCAGAGGAACAGGGTCTATATCATAGGTGTGTGAGCGTTCACACAATTGTATCCGTGGTGCTTAGGTATGCATCTTCCCACCCACCCCTCTCTCTGGGAAACCCAGCCAGATGGGTAGGGTATAAATAATAAAATTAAAATTAAATATAAAACAGACACACACAGCAAGAGCAGCACGCATCTAGTGGTGCGCATGCAAGCTCACACGCATTATTATTATTTGCCTGGGTCTTTTGTCCGATCTCTCTCTCTCTCTCCGTGCTACTTACAGTTGAAGTCAGGCATCTTGGGCAGGATCATGCCGGCGGTGGAGGCCCGAAGCCACTGGTCCAGCTGGAAAGTGCCGGCGCTCAGCTTGATGGGGTCGGCGGCCGGGTGCGACGGCTGCATCTGCGAGTACGAGTACGAGAGCGCCGGGTGCTGCGAGGCCAGCGCGGCCGCCGCCGCCGGGTAGCCGTACATGGGGTGCCCGTAGAGGGCGGCTTGCGGGTGGAGGCCGGCACCGCCTTGCGGGTGCAGCCCCAGGGCGGCGTGCGGGTGCGCGTGGGGGTGCGCGTGGGGGTGCGCGTGCGGGTGGGGGCCCCCCGCGGCGCCTCCCCCGCCGCCCAGGAAGCCCGGCTTGGGCACCAGCCCGCAATGCGCGCCCAGGAGCCGAGGCGGCGACGGGCTGTCGGTGCGCAGGCACTCCGCGGACGAGGGCGGAGGTTCCGCCGACGAGGGAGGGCTGCAGCTGGAGCTGGAGCTGGCGCTGGAGCTGCTGGAGCGCGTGCTGGCGTGGCCCGACAGCGACGTGACCAGCGCCAGAGGCGACGTCTGAGCCGTCGAGGCCGCCGCCTTGGGAGGATCCACGGCCAGCAGCGCGTCGATGCGGAAATTCTTGGATTTCTCCATCCCGGCTCTGCGGGTTTAGATGGTTTCGGAGAGGCTCATGGGGTCGCCTTGCAAGCAGCAGCTCCGGAGGAGGAGGAGCAGAAAACCCAAGGCAGCGGCGGATCAGCCCCAGTCCGCAGCAGCCACACCATCCGCGCCACTTGCGCCCCCGCGCCCGTTCCGCGAAGACTGCACGGATACAGCGAATGTCTCCCCCAGGGGAAAGCGCTCCCTCTCTAGCCCGCGGCAAGGCTCTGGCGAAAGCGCTCCGGACCTGCCGGCTGGGCTCACTTGAAGGCTCGGGAGAGGCTCCCATTGGCCCTCTGGAGAGGCAGGCCACCATTGGTGGCCGGAGAGGCGATCCGGAGCAGCCGATTGGCCTTGGCACACAGCTGTCAAGAATGCTGGGGCTCTAGGTCCCGCCCACCAGGGGGGAGCTTCCTGCTCTTTTTGGCCAGCGGGGGCTGGAGAGGGAAGGAAAGAGAGCGCTTAAGGTTTACGCAAAACGCTTCATCAGACGGATTTCCCAAGGAAGGGAAAGGATTTTTTTTTCTGCATTCAACAATAGCGAAGGAATCGCGTCTCTAAGTTTCTTTCCTAAGTTAGGAAGCTTCGTATGGCTGCGAGAGCGACATGCTCTAACCTTAATTAGTGGGGAGAAGAAGGAAACTTCTCTTTGCTTTTCTCAGCTACTGAAAGTTATTTGGGCAATTCACGCAGCTAGGCGAGGACTGAGGCTGTGTGTGAGAAGGGGGGAGAGAGAGAGAGAGAATCTGAAAGAATTAATAGCAGCCTGGGGAGGCTCTGCTCAAATGAGGCTGTCTGTCCCGGGTGCTGAGTTCACCAATGTTCCCTTTGCTTTTCTGGGAGCCCGTGTGGATATTATTGCAGAAGGAGGGAACTCCCGGTTATTCCTGCATTTTACTTTTCTTCTGTAGGTAGCATAATTAGGATAGGACGAGGTGTATCACATCTGAAGCCTGATTATTTTGGGGTGGCGTAAAATACTTTCCTCGCCCTCTTTTTAAAACCTTTCTTTTGCAGCGGTCAACAGTCGACCTTTCAGGGATGCTTAACAGTAGCACCCGAAGACGACCTTTGTGAATATATATATAACAAATATATAAACCCCAGTTGTTCTTCTGTTTTGTTTTCCCACCCTCCTCGCATCTTGACCTGGATATGGAGCGGACGTCCAGTGTTTGAAATGGCGAATGCTGCTGTTTCTGGAACGTTGGAGACTTCAGCGTTCTACTCCCCGGAAATGGAACGCGGGAGGCGGATGCATTTACCTCCAAGGATGATATCAAAAGAGTATCAACTCTTTGCTAAGGTGCTATATTTACTTACCTAGGGATCAATGTTTAAATATCGCATCCTTCGTAACAGAGTTGCAGGTGCAGAAATAAAAATGAGATGAGAGTAATAAACTCCGAGTGTGGCCGTCTTTTAGAAAAGTTTTCTTCGCGCTCGTTGTTCCGCTTTTCAGGTTGTCACAACTGAGGACCAGTTCGATCCCATGGATGCTTACTTGGAAGTAAGCTCCTATCAGTTCAGTGGGGCTTCTCCCACATGCATGGGACTAGGGTCTTGGTATTAATATTTTTTCATCCTTTTCATCATTAAAATAAAAAGGATGCCGAAGTCCTGAATTGATATTTCAGTCCGTTGTTAACCAAACATACAGGGGAAAAACTCTGAACTTGCTTAGGCATCATAGCCTTTACGCGAAACGATGCACGAGCCTGGTTTTAAAGGGAATGAAAAAGAGTCTATTAAAACCCCATTAAAATTAGCGTCAATGAGATTCTTGTTTTCTCCCCTCCACCAACTGCAAATTTTCTTGTCCATGTCTATCGAGAAAATTGGGTCCTTTTATTTCTCCTCTCCTGCCTATTAAATGTATTTAATGTGGATAGGTTCTTGTCTTCCAGCTTCTCCTCCGATTCCTGGACACCTGAAATTAAATATTCCCCGCCTCGACGGTGCCAACAGCTTTTTAACGAGCTGGAAAGAATAAACACGCTGAGGTCAAAGAAGTCAGGTCCGCCGCCAACGCATGTTTAGTCGATGGTGTTATTAAATCTACTTATCTTACACAAACACGGCTAAATGCATATATATATAAATGCACCAATATATATAGGAGGCATATAGGAGGCATATAGGAGGCGTTAAGAAAGCGAGCGGGAAGAGTTTTGGGTTCATTTGCTTTGGGGGAGAAATCAGAAACTCCCAAGGCGGCTACAGCAAGTTAGAGAAAGACAGAACCGCCGGCGGGAATGTGAACGGAAGGTCACGTAACGTTGATACAAGGCTGGCAGAGAGAGAGCAAACATCGGGTCCTTTGCCTTTCTCTGCACCCCTTTTCTTGTCCCGCTCTTTGTGAAAGAGACCAAGTCCGGCTGACTTTGTACCGGGAAGGCCTCCAGACTATGCTTGCTTTTGCTGCAGAAACGACGGCAGCCTCCGGGGGTCAAAGAGGTTTATGAAAATGGGTTTCACCTTTTGGTGCCTTCGGGGGCTTCTCGGGAAATAGGAGATCTTGTCCCAAGGAAAGCGAAGCGTGTGAAGAAGAACTCCTGACCCTCAAAAGCATTGTAGGATATCACGACAAATAAGCCAGCCTGCAGCCTGTTTTATGGACGTTAGTTGGACGGCGGCTGATGATGACAATATTTCACGGACATCATCGTGATCATCTCTCGGCCACGTCAAACTAGGCTTAGTGTTTCGTTCCTACACCGCTTAGCAAATAATATTCCTTGTAGATTTGCTTGATGATTACCTACTCGTTTATGAATACAGGGCAGGAAACTTGGGGCGCACGTGCCTTGGAGCATGTGCAGAGGGCCTCTCCCCTTCTCACCAAGTTTCCCGCGCGCGCATTGAGGGAGGGGCAGGAAGACTTCCCCAAAACACAAAGACTTTGAGGGTGGCACCTGACCCTATATGGCAAATATCCCCATGAATTCAAGAGACCACGTTCATGGGCCTCTACTGCGCTCCTGTGAGCCTTTGTGTTTCTCCAGATGATTTTAAGACAGGGAACCTGTTAGACTCCAACTCCCATCAGCCCCGGCCAGTACAGCCAATGGCCAAGGATGATGGGAGTTGAGTCCGAGAACATCTGGAAGGTCACAGCAAAGGTTTCCCATCCCAGGAAGCTGTCCAATAGGATGTCCGCTAACAATTTGTCCCTCTAACGGTCTAACGCTAACCTATCATTGTCGAACGCTGAATGTTGAGCGGTTCAAGGGCTCTCCATCTCATGAAAGGAGAGGTCTTATCTCTCACACACCTGGAGATGCCGAAGATTGAACCTGGGACCTTCTGCCACTGAGTCACGGCGGCCGCAGGGTCCCACCCATGTCTTCTTGGAGGGCTTTCATTAACTAGTTCTGTCTCTTCAAGGTTGGCTGGAAACGCACCGTACAATTAAAGCAGACCCAATAATCTTGGGAACTGTAAGATCTTGGGAACTTGTTAAGGGTGCTGGGGATTGTAGCTCTGTCAGGAATAAACTACAGTTCCCAGTATTCTATTGTGGGTGGGTGGGAAATGTGCTTTAAATGTATGGTGTGTACGCAGCTCTGTTATGGGCGCCTCTCACAACGTGGTGACGCGATTTGTAGGAACGACCTGGCAACAGGTAAACGTTGTTCTCATAATATGCTCATTCAGCCAACCCATTGATAAAGGCGCAGCAGCAAGGCCTGACTGATGATAAATTGGCAACCCAATTCTATGGCTCTGTTCAACATACCAGGATCGCGGGCAAGTCATAGAACGGTTGAAAGTCTCCTTCTGGAACACTGAATAGCACTGAGGCGTAAATAACACAACAGCAATATATTGTATGATCATTCGTTTTGGTTACTTCTAATATTTTGTAAATATCCAAAGATATAGGCCAGTGGTTCCCAATTAGCTAATTGCTGAGGATTCCCTATTTTTCAAAAGCCAAGCCAGGGACCCCCTACTTTTGAAAAATTTGCTAACTCTATGGTAGTTACCTCTGCAAAGCAATTTTATGAACAAAATTTGGAGTAGCCCCTAATAAGCAAAGGATTTTAGGTATACTAAAATAAGACCATAAAATTTGTGATATTACCATGCAAAAATGACCAAAAAAAATTAGTTGGGGGCAGACAAGGGATGAGTCTGCGGACCCCCTGGGTGCGTTCCGCGGACCCCCAGGAGACCCCGGACCCCTAATAGGGAACCACTGATATAGACTGTTCCTTCTCAAAGAATTATGACACGTGTGAAACAAAGGAGACAGGGTGCCCTTCCTGCAGCCAAGAGATCAGGCTATTGCACTGGATTGTTTATTTGCTAACTTAAGTGGGGATGGAGGGAGTTGGGTCGCACCAAACATTCCCGCGTGGAAATCAGCGGAGAAAGCAGGGATCGGCCCAGCCTTTCTAAGTGGGCGAAAACTTCCAGGTTTGTGACCTCACCATCAAGCTCTGGTGGGAGTCATTCAGGATTCTTCCAGGGTCTCTCTCTCCCCTCCCCCTCCCGGCCTATAAATTATGGGCCTGTTAAACACATCGCTTTCATTTGTATAATGCACTCTTCCCCACACTTTCTCTTAGAGGCCATAATTTATCCATCAATCCCCTTCGCCTCCCGGCGCTTTTAAAGACGTCTCTGATAGAACTAGGAAGATGGGCTTTTGCGAAGGTCCCAGCGACGCAAGGAAACATCAGCAAATAACCGATTAACACCGGAGGGCTGACCCCCCCCCTTTATTCTTTTTAAGTCGTAGTGGCAACGCAGGTCCCTTAAACCAAAACTTCGAGCACAATTTGGAAGCTACGCGATGTTGAAGGAGGTCAAGTTCGCAAGTTGGTTCTCACTGCGTTTAGACTTAGCAGCTGTTATTTATGATTGTTACATACACCGACAAAGCAAAGCAAATATACCTTAAATGCAGGCTTCTTGCAGCGATGCTCCAGGGTATTCCTCCTCCTATGGCAGGGAGGAGCGGTTGCCAGCTTTTTAACTGGCCTCTGCAGCTGTGCCTTTAACTGAGAGGCTTTTGAGTTGCAGGAATTAGCTGTCGGAGCTTTTCTCAAAGTGGAGATAAATGTCACCCACCATCTGACACCTCCTGCAGAGGAAGGCTCCGAGTTAAAGGCACAGGCACCGATTTTAACCCCGTCAGCCCCCTGACAACGATCGGCATCCGTCCACAATGGGGTCTTTAGGGGAAAGGAGTGGCGTGACTTGCAAGCGGGCTTGGGGTGACCCCATCTACCCCGCCTCTCGGTTTTTATAAATGAAGCACATCTCCCAAACTCATCAGTTAAGACTGAACTGAAATCGGCCATGACTCCTTCGGTTGAGCAGTCGCGACTCCGGATTTACAGCCGGAGCTGCTAATGGGGGAAAGTAGGAAGCCTTCTAATAGGAAGTCGTTCTTGTTCTCATTGCCTTTCCTTTAATCTGCTTTCCGTGCGGAAAGCCGGGAGATTAGCAGTTTGATCTGATTATATCCCTGTTAAAGTTGTCCTTCGGGGTTACAGACCCTGTCGGCAGGAGGAGACTAAAGGAGAGGGGCAGAGAAGCCAGCCAAACACCTCGATTTTATTCCTTCTTTTTTGTTTTAATACTTTCACATCATGAGCAATTTGTTTCTGTAAAGAGTGAGAAGCGTAGGGTGGTGATTGTTCTTTAAAATCATTGCCCCCCCCCAGCCTTTATCATAAACCCGACAGGCAGTTAGCGTGCCAGGGCTCAATGGCACAGCAGCAGAGGCCAGCGGAGAAGGTGGCAACCCGTTTGTGCGCATTAGGTTGCTGTTAAAGGCACAGAAGCAGAGTCAGGAAAAAAAGTTGGCAACCCTAGCAAAGCAACCCAGGCAGCATCTTCGTAGCCTAGGCTCCTAGGGTGACTCCATGTTTCTGACAAACCTGCTGGGCCTCTAAGAGATTGTTAGGTGAAGCTTCTATTAAAATTGAAGTGCAAGCAGGAAAAATATCTGAACCTATCCCGTGGCCGTCGCGAGGATGTTGAAGGCACTGACGCCCTGATAGTGGTCCCCCCCGTATGAGATCAGATGCCCTTTGTGGTGCAGAGGACAAAATGTTTGGATTCACAGTCTATCCTATGCATATTTCTTCAGGATGTTCGCCATCCTGAACAGGGGAGAGTTGGGTTCAATCCTCTACTCCTCCATGAAGCTATTCTGTAGTCTTGGGCAAATCTGATAGCATAATGCGTTTATATGCATCAACGGGAGTTTGAATTTCTGCACTGAAATACCTTGGAGGAAGGCGCTTTCCCCTCCAAGGAATCGCGCTGAGACCTTTAACTGGAAAGTCAGAAAGCTTATTTTTATTATGGGACAAGCACACTTGGATAGCAAAGAGTCTAACTACAGTATCTAGTTGGCAATCCAAGAGAGCCACGCGTGCCTCTATATTCTCAGCAGAGAAAGATCCAAAGGATCCTAAGAGGCTCGGAATAAGTGAGGAGCGAAACAAGAAGTGAAAGTTGCAACTAAGAATATCAGTCTAAGATCAAAGAAGAGGTCAGTCCAGAGAACCTCCTCATTCCTAAACTGTCACACACACAACGTAACAGTTTAGGAATGGGGAGGTTCCCTTCTCTATCCGTTTTAACCTCGTGCAAACTTATTGGCCAGTTGGGTTGCATCCCCACACTTCCAACATTACATTATCACTATTTATCAACCTAACTAACCTCGCAGGCTGGTTGTGAGGCTAAACTAAATAAATCCTAGACCCGAAACCTATTTCCAGAGCCAGGAGCATGAGACTCCCATCAGCCCCGGACTGGTCAGCATGTCCAATGGTCAGGGAGTTGTAATCCAGTAATTTATAAAGGACCATCTCTGCACTCGCGATTGGTTCAAGTTGCTTTGAGCGTCTGCCACGCGCAGTAGCCCTTCCCGCTGGCTACCTGAACTACTTCTATGCCAGCCGGTCGCTAAGAACTAGGGCTGCGTTTGCTTCTTTCTTCTTACATGTTGTGCCCTTCAGATTATAAAACTGGGAAGACCATCACCCTTCTTCACGGCTGATCCCCGGTAACCTGCTGTTGCGAGGCATCCTGTCTCTGATCCTAAAAATCGGATATAGCCATCTTGACTAGCGGTCAAGGGCTTGTGGATTTCATCAAAGCCCCCCTCTCTCTCCCACCCCCCCCTCTCCACAGCTCCTCTCCCAATAATCCGATCACTAGGCTGGATTGCCAGGGATACTATAGAAGGAACAGTGATTTTTTTTCCCGTCAGGGATGGGGCGCATTTCCTCCTGAGCAACCTTCTGGGGTAGGAAGCACATGCCAATTGGTAGGTGGGAGCAGAGGCAAAAGTGAACAGAGCAAAGGATGCCAGGACCATGCGCAGAAATGGGCATGCCTTGGTGCATGTGCAGAGTGCACTTTCCTCTGCAAGGAATAACCGCGCAACCGCATTTCGTCCGGGGTTTTTATATACATACTGACTGTATATGAAATGGAATACGATTGTGCCTGAAACTTCTTCGTTTGTTCTTATATCTCTGATGGCCCATTTCATGTACGCGGGGAGCCATCAACTGACATTGCAGTCATCTCGTGAAGGTGATACAGCCCAGGGGGGCTTTGACGTCAGACCCAGCACCGAACGTGAAAGCCCTGTACCCTGAACACAAGGCAGGCAGGCTGGCTGTCCAACAGGTAAATCCCACTGAGTTCAACAGTGCTTGCTCCCAAGTAAGTGTGCCTATTGGACTGTAGCCTTAAGCGCAATTAGCTGTAGCTGGGTCGATCAGGGGACAGGTCTTTGATTCCCAGGCCGGCTGGCAGGGGGAGAGAGATAATCTAGCTAATGAACTCGTTTAAACGCTCCCAGGTGACCCTCTCCCTCTCAGCCGAACTGATCTTTACTGAGCAGGAAAGCCCCGTCCCCTGCACTCTCCCCAGGGCGCATGCGCCCTCCTCATACCATTTAATCAATCTTACAAAGGGGAATTTAAATCTCTCGTTTCTGCATTCTGTTTAGAGATTCTTCACATTGACCGTTTTCTCGAAGAAGAAATAACGTGCACAATTTTTTTTTGCCCGACCATTTCGATCGTGTAAATTTCTCATCGCCTTTGAAATTGAGTGCCTCTTGAAAGGTTTAGGCGTTCAAGACATTTTTCTTCTGTTGAATCCTAAATTTTATTAATTCGGGGAGTGGAGGTGGGGGCTTGATAGATGACCCCCTCCTATTTCATCGTAATTTCATTATGTGGGTTAATCATGGGGAGGGTTACTGCTGTCATTGGTATTATATATATATAATCTTCATACTGGGCCCCAGGTTCTCTCACAGGTCCGATCCTAAACCCATTATTAATTTGACGCAGGGGAGAGCATTGATTTAAGTGGAAATGAACCTGAGAGGCATGTAATGAATTCTACGTAAGGAAGGTTGCCAACTTTTCAAGCGGGCCCTGATGCTGGGCCTTTAAGAAGCACCACGATTGCAACAGTTGGCAGCTGGTAAGGTTTTTTATTTCCGTGCCCTGCAAACCGTCCTCCTGCAGATCAAGTCTCTGTTAAAACACAGCAGCTGAGAAGTTGGCAACATGCAATAATTGCCCGGGTGAATGGATGGCTAGATCTCAGTCTGTCGCAGAAAAATCAGTAGAGTCTTGCAGCATCTTAAAGCTAAATTTTATTTATTTTAGTATCCCTTAATAAGCATGGCAGCATGCAATTATAATTTGCTCCACATTGATGTCAATGGGCTTAGCTCTGAAGCAGCAATTAAAGTGTACTGGGAAGGCGTAGCGACTGCCTGCAAAATAGGATCCCTATTAGCATACTGTGGTAGAAAGAAATTCATCCGATCTCATTAAATTCAACAAAAAAAATATAATATTCCAAGTTCTTTGGGGGATCGGATTCCCTTCAGCCGCTTTGGCAAGAGAGCACGAGGAATCGTTGGCCGTGGGAGCTTCCAGGACCTGCCAGTGACCTCTTTAGATCTGACCGATGCACCTGTGTTGATCCAGCATTTTTAGCCTTGTTCTGGGGGCGGGGGAAGCGGGACTGCTTTATCTCTTCCGAGATAGCTTTCTACATCCTAGGTGGTCCTCCCATTCAGGAAAAAGTTCCCAGGGCTGGCCTGAAGTTCTCTGGGAAGCTTCGAAACAAGAAATAAAGTCAACAATCCTTCTCTGATATCACTGCCTCCCCCCGCACCTACTGGTGATCAACACGGTACACGTGGGGGCTCCATTTCATAGAGTTGGAAGGGTCCACAAGGGTACAACAACCGCCTGCGATGCAGGGATCTTTCACCCCCAATTTGTCTGTTACAGGGAATAGCCGATGGTAGACTTGCCCGGCACGAATTTATTATTTCAGTCTTTTTGGAAAAGAGAAAGGAGGCATCTTCTAAGAGAGTCGCTCACCTAAGGCGACTGCAAACAGCACAATAAAAGCTTCACCCGCTGATTCCTAAATATCCACCCTCTGTGAATGGCACATATGTGTTGGGTTTTGTTTTCCCCCTTTTTTCCTGGCCAGTTGGCAACCCTAAACCAGAATGGATAATTCTGGGCTGAGGACAGGAGGAGAGTCGAGCGCTCTTCATCACACGATGGTTTTGATGGGGAGGGGAATCAATCTGCGGCCCGAGGAGAAAAACGAGTACAGTGGTACCTCAAGTTAAGTACTTAATTCGTTCCGGAGGTCCGTTCTTAACCTGAAACTGTTCTTAACCTGAATCACCACTTGAGCTAATGGGAGCTCCTGCTGCCGCTGCGCCGCCAGAGCACGATTTCTGTTCTTAGTGGAGTTCTTAACCTGAAGCGTACTTAACCTGAAGCACACTTAACCCGAGGTACCACTGTATTTAGTTTTTAAAGTAACGTAATCGGTGACTGCAGCTTCTCCATATGGCTCCTCTTCTGCCTTATCCGGTTCCGTGACTTGGAGCCGGCTTGTCGGCGGCCATCTTGTCGGTCCCAGAGACGCCTATTGTGCGCGACATTTTGCCGACGCGGCCTATGGAGCGCCTTCGCTAGATTAGCTGCGGGAGGGAAGGAGGGAGGCCGAGAAGCGCCATTTCCAGCTGGAGGGATGTCCCCTTTCGTCGCCTCGCTCGGGGGCTGAGGCTCCGCTGCCCTCCCCGAATGGGCGACGTGGGTCAGGCGAAGGCGCAGCGTCGCTCGGCGGCTGCCCTGAACCCAATAAAGCTGATGCGTTTGGGCCGATCCATCATCCGCCAGCCACGCGCCGCGCGGGCCCTTCCAGTCAGAGCCTCTGCGCCGTCGAGGCTTCGCTTTGCTCTGGGGAAATCAAGCAGGCCTCTCGACCCCCCAAGGGGAGGCTGCCGAAGGGGCTCCACCGGCGCAGCCTGCGGTGGGGGAGACGCTTAGGGGACGGAGGGGTGGGCAGCTTTTCAACCATCCCTGTCGACGCGCCATTAAGAGCAGCTTGATCAGAAGCAGCAGAGGGTGAAACCGCATTGACTCACGATTCACGTTGGCATGAAAGGGATAAAGTCGCTTTAGGAAATAGCTGGGACTTGGGAGAGGTCGCTTTGGGTTGTGCGGGGAGAAATGGAGAAACCCACGTGGTCTGGGCCCTCTTTGAAGACAGTGAATATAGAGTAGAACAGAAGGGATATATCATCAACCATCTTTGCTGATAGCCTCTTGCCTTTAGAAGAAGAATCTTTATTTGCATCAGCCACTAGCCATAGCAATAAAATAAAATGTGCTGACGATAGAGGTAAAAACTTAACTATAGAAAAAACATTTTGGGGGTTTACATCAATAATCAAATAATCTTATTCTAATTGCCCCTGCTAAAAACCTTGTGCTAAGTGGCCCTTGCAGCCTGTGTTTGCACAGCAGCTAGCAGGGTGAGAATGTCACCCCAATATTTGAAACAAACAAACAAAAATCCTTCCAGTAGCACCTTAGAGACCAACTACCAGTAAGTTTGTTATTGGTATGAGCTTTCGTGTGCATGCATGAAGAAGTGTGAATGTACACAAAAGCTCATAGCAATAACACTTAGTTGGTCTCTAAGGTGCTACTGGAAGGAATTTTTTTTATTTTGTTTTGACTTCGGCAGACCAACACAGCTACCTACCTGTAAACCCACTATTTGTCCACCTATCCTCTCGTTTGACTGGCAGTCCTACACGTTCAGATGTAACTGCAAAGGATCGGATTGTATGACAATAAGTCTCATCGTAATCCGCTTTCCCCTTTTCTCCCAAGCACACTTTCATCGCATTATCTGTAGCTGCCCGTTTGCTCCTGGTCCAGCACCGTAATAGTTCACACGCACACACGGGTCCTTAAGTGTGCACCAAAAAACAGGGTAAAAACAAATAGGCAGCAATCCAGCTGGTGACAATTTGCCCATCACTGGAACTCCAGAGGAAACGAGACCCCTTTGATTATTTGTTCTGATGCAGCAATTAAGATAAGGTATGTTCCATTGGGGGATGAAGGAGAAAGGTGGGAACCATGTGTCGCAAGCTGAAACGTTTCCTTGAAGCAATTCCTTTTGTTTTCAGTTGAATTTAGGAGTACTTCAGGTGTACACTCAAAACATTCCTGGACTCCTTCAGTGCTAGGAGAGGCCTGTTTACATCGAATAAATTTAAAACAAGAATCTAAATGCTATGAACTAATCAACACCATATCACACTAGCAGCCACTGCAAATAAATCAAATGAAGAGTGGGTGAGGGATAGCCTGTTAGTCCCTGCAGGGGAAAAAACAATGATGAGGTGCCTACAGTAAAGCTTTAGGCTGCAATCCTGACCTGGGAGCAACCCCATTGAACACAATGAGACTTAGTTTTGCCGTTACTGTATTATCATCAGTTGGCAGAGCACCCATACTGTACTTACATGTACGGTATAGCGGGAGGCTATAAACATTGGTGCCAGATGGCCTTGAAATGCAAGAAATGTCTAGCCATCAGTGTCAGTATAAGACATTTTGCTGCCTGAAGCAGAGCAGCAAAAGGCTCCTCCTCCCACCCAGTCAAGTTAGGGTGCTTAGTAGCCAAGGCCAGTCCACATTCTAGCCTCAGCCACTGAAAGTCTGATTAGTGCGTTGCCTCTTCCCATTTGTTACCCTTTTGTTGCAACCCAAATTCTCGCCTTGCTCCAATTAGGACACACTGCTGTTCAAGGTACAGTACTGCTGAGATGTATGCAAGAGGAAGAGGGCATTCACATTTAACATTTCTCTATCCCCTACAGCTCAACCGCAGGGAGATAAATTGGGAGGCTGGGGAGAGCTTCAGTCCCATTTCTCTGTGAAACAGGTGCAGTGAAAGAATAAAGGGCGCAGGGAGAACATGGCATTGTCAGTGACACTGTCCCTGCCTGCAGTGCTTGTGGCCAGGTTTATAAATGACTCTGAAAATCGGGCCACTTAGTTGGAGAGAGACCATCCTTTGATTACATTATTACCCTCTCCTGCTTTCTGCCTTCTGAAACATCCCCAGTGTAACGCAATGCAGATTAAGAGGTGTTCACACGTGCCAATATGTTCAAATTCTCTTGCAGAAATCCGCTGTTTAAATTATACTGTGGACTTTCAGGATTCTTGTGGGTGAGGGATACATATAATTCGTACTGAACGGTCTAAATCTTCAAGCCTATGTTCACTTTCCAGGAAGCAACTGAACACAGCACCACTTCCTTCTGAGTAAACATAGACAGGATTAAGGTGTAAAAAAAGAGGGAAAGTGCTAAATATTAAATAACCTATTTTCTTCTTCAAATAGCGAGGCTTAAGATCATTTTCATTCTTCTCCTTGCATATTTCAAAATAATAGTAATAGAAATAGTGTTCCTATTTAAAAGAAGATGAGTATCTGGGAAAGTCATGGCTTGGCAAAATCCGTAGAAGAGAATTGAGCGTAGAAAGCAAAGCCGTGTGACCCAGAGCAGCGTCTGTAAGCCCTCTAATGGAGGAACAGCAGCCAAATTCACATTGGCAAATGGCAACAACGGTATTGCATCTTGCAAGTGCTCAACACCTTGCTTTTGACACCTAATTTTTAATCAATGAAAGCGAAACGTGGCTTTGCATTACGCTGTTTACTGGCAGGTACTCGGATAAATTACGGATGTGCTTGCTTGGTTCTCTTCCTTGAAACTGACAGGCAAAGATCCCCATTCCATCAACATAGAAATGCCCATCTGCTCTCAAAGATGCTTAGACCAGTGAGTTTAAACAGCTTTTAAACCCCAACTGTTTGTACAGTATATGGTTGTCATGTTTTCAGCTGGCTTCTGCAGCAATGTCTTTAACGTCTGCTGAACCTGCAGTGTCTCTCCAGAATTTCAGGCGGAATCTCAGTCCAAGTTCTCGCTGGAGATTTGGGGTCTGAACCGAGAACCTCCCGCAGGTGCTCCGGCACGGAGCCAAGGCTGTTCTCAAGAGCTTTCCGAGGAGAAGCTGCCTTAACTTTCTGCAGCGAAGCAACACAAGAGTCTTGTGGCACCAGTCGAGCCAACACATTTATTGGGCAAAAGCTTTCGTGCACGAGGGTCCGTTTCCTTGCTAATCTTTAAGGTACCACAATACTCTGCTGTTCTCGCTGGAATGAATTGAAATCCAGAGGACCACCGTCGTCTTCTTTATAGGAACCCATTTTGCTGACCAGCGTGGTCTCACTTCCTTTCAGCGTGTTGCTTTCATCTGTTGCAAGAACCCCTGAGAAATGCGAAATACACCGGGAGGTCCAGATTGGAAGACCCCTGGCGCCCTAAAGACGTTTGCAGGGCGGATACGGGCTTCCATGCAACTTCTCAACAGGGATGTCCGTAGGAAAGGCTCCCTCCCGACCCCACCAGGTTTTGCGCCCAGTGCACGGCGGTGGGGCCGGGTGGGTTGTTGGGCCCAGCCTGCCCGTTCTTCTGAGCAGCAAATACTGTAAATCACGGAATTGCAGAGTTGGAAGGGACCTTACGACCATCTAGTCCACCCTCTCCTTACAGTGCAGGAATCTCAACTCAAGCATCCATGGGGCAGATGGCCGCCGGAGCTCTGCTTTAGGACCTCAGTCGGTTGCGCGTTGCTTCAACGCAAAGTCGCCGAGCCCCAGGAGGATTTCAAGTTAGCACAACTTTTCTCCTTATCCTGCTTTCGGTTTCGAGGGTGTTGCGAATGGGAAACTGGATTTTGCTTGATTCTGATCGTCTTGGTTTTGCTTGCATTTTATTGCCACCCTCTTTAAATAAAGACTCACTTCCAGCTTGCTCGAGAGTTTTCTGTGTGAAAATACTTTTTGGAGAGGGGCGCATCGCAAGGCCTAAGTGGGGAGGGGCCATAACCATGGGCGAAGCCAGGATTTATGTTTGGGAGGGGCAGAACCTCAGTTAAGTATTTTTATTGATTTTCTTGATCTGGGGATGGAGGGAGCTGCCCCCCTGCCCCCCTGCCCGCTCCCATGACCGTAGTTCCGTGGGAGCCACTTCGGCTTTGCAGGTCCCAGGTCCCATCTCCAGGTAGGGCTTGGGAGAGACACCCCTTGTCTGATGAAAGCCTGCGATGCCGCTGCCAAGGAAATGGTCCTAATGTTTTCGCATCGACCACCTCCGTTTTTCTAGCGATTGAGCGCCCCTTGCAATTGCACTGGGTGGGGGGAGCCCTACGTGGCTTTGAGCTGACGGATAAGATGTTAGAGGGGTTATGTTATGCTATGGAAATTATTCTTCTTGCCTTAGCGAATTTAAAAATCCCGGTCATTATTTCTGAATTTGCACACATGCATGCAAATTAGCGTGTGCAACTTGTGCGCAATCTATGGACACGCGCCTTGGAATGAATCCTCTTTTGTTCCCCAGGAAGGGCTTCTGATATCTCACATTCTGTGGGCAGAATTTCAGAGAAATCGCCGCTTGCACGACCTTTCGGAAAACACCTTTTGGAATTTTAGCAACGAAACTGTCAACAACTCAAACACTCTTCCGAAAACGTGGGCAAAACCATGTATATGTCCCTTTAAGCTCATTCCCCTCGGCTATTCCCATCCCCCCTTCGATTTAATTTCATTAAAACGGAGCATGAATATTTCTATTAAACCTAAAATGAAATATGAAGCCATTTAGACTTTGCCTGCACCAATCATCCAGATTTATGACTTTTATTCATCACATCAGGAGCTGGGGGGTGAAAATGAATTTTCTTCACCCAGGAAGGAAATAAAAACCCAGCCTCGGTCATTTCCAGAAAGCTGTTAATTTGCCCGTGTGGTAATTACTTTCACAATTAACTAAAATACAAATCAACTTGACAAATTGGGTTAGTTTAGATATTAATTAGCCCTCTTAAATTTATTCATTATGAAAAGACAATTTAAGAGGACCCCGGGTGTCTGTTTTATTGCAATAAATTATGGGTAGGAAATGGGGCTCTAATAAAAGGGCCCCGTGGAAACCTCTGGAGGAGGGGGCTCTTGCGATTTCACCCACTCCACTTTGCAATTGACAAGGCCTGGCGCATTGTTGCAGTTCCGGCTCCTGCGGTTGGAGACAGGCAAGATTCCACCGACTAGGTGTTTGCCTGTGAAAACGTTCCTTTAGAAAGGTTGGGCGTGAAAGGGGAAAGCATTGCATTGATTACACGTGTCAAAATAATAAAAGCGGGAGAGAGCGCTAATGGGGCAGCAGTAACCTCGGATTGGGTCTCAACGCCACCCGAGATGAGTAGCCAAAGCGCCCTTCCATCTCCCTCCCTCCCTCCCGCGCCAAGTTAGATCTTTCTGATTTAACACCATGTCGATAGAATCATTCCATGCCTTTTAGCTTGTGATCTTTATAAATGTCCCTCTATTAAATTAGAAAATGATTCTCTGCTCGTTTAATTGTATTCTTTCGTTTTCTTATTTCCAATTAATTAGTCCTATCGACGTTGCAGTATTTTAAACGACTGGAGTCCGTTTGCAACCTTAAAATATATGGGTCAGCACACGTAATTTGGTGCTAGACAGAACTATATAATGTGGGTTTTAACTACTGTTCTCTCATTCGTCTTCAACGGCTGTTTGAAGGCGTCAAAGTCTTTATGGGGAGGGTGCGATGAGAGCTGTCTTTTCCAGCACCCTTCGAACGAGTGGTTTTGAGATATAATACATTTTTTGGCCATACATCTACTGGGGGGGGGGAAGGGAATGGAGGTGGGGGAGGAAGAATTTTGCAAAAGGGTGAAAGGAAAAAAACACACCCACTGCTACTTGCTGCTTACAATCTGTAAAGTACGAAGAAATGACACCATTGAGTAGGATAGCTTGAAAGTCTTGTTTTAAAAACACAATGAAATCCTGATAGATACTAATTTTAAGCAACGGCCGATCTGACAAAAAACCACCCTACTGAATAAGTGACTGGGAGTGTCGGGGAAATTTATATTCAATACATTGTTTACTGAATATACATGCATTGGCTTGCAGGTTTTACACCGGTATAAGTATGAGAACACAAATATGCTGGAATACATACATGACAGCCGCCCAGAGTAGCTGGGGAAACCCAGCCAGATGGGTGGGGTATAATACTATTACTACTACTACTACTACTACTACTAATAATAATAATTAATAATACATTTTTCTGTACACGCATGTCATTAGCAATTTTGTATATACTTCTTTTTACATGTCCCAGCAAAAGGATTCCTCTGATTTCATGGGAACCCTGACTTCCGTGTAAGCGGCTCAAAAACACACACCTGCTGCTACAAGTTCAATTATTTTCAATACTTTCAAAGAAATTTATTTAGGGACTGGGTGGAATGATAACTTTGTGCGTTAGTGGTTTAAATATCCCTTTCGGTCGTAACGTCCTTTCCACTGGGAGTTTCAAGCTGATTCTTTTATCCCCGATTCTAAATGGTAATTACTTGGAAGTAAACGCCATGGATTTGGAAATAAGCTCCATAGAATTCAGCGTGACTTACGTCCAAATTAAATATGGTTGGGTCTGAATCTGAAAAAGCATCTGTTTAAGACTGCGATTCTATACACAGTTACCTGGGAGTAAGCCTCAGTGACCTCAGCGGAGCTTCCTTCTGAGTAGATACTCACAAGGCTGCGCTGTAAACGAGGCTTGCGTTCACTTCTGAGTACTGAACTGTATGCTGGAGATTTTGATTTTAAAAAACAGACATGATCATATTATATTTAAAGGTTGAGCACAGAGAGACTGACCAGGGCGTTTGTCAGGAAGAATTAATTGAGAAAAGGGCGACAATCTTGTATTGTTCCAAATGCGTTTCTATCCTGATTTCTGGGGAAACAATTGTCTTGAAAGCTGTGCCACAAGCGAGGACCCGTTTTCCTGAAGGACTGCTATCACCGAAAGCTCAAATGACGAAAAAGAGCATCGTGCCATTTCGATACCAATCCGATCCAATTGGCTGCTGTGACCTTTTAATTAAAAAGAAAAAAAGCTGCTATCGCGAGTAGAATCCCAAATCTGACAAGGAGCCTTTTTGCAGGCAGGAAAAAAAACAACAACCCATCAAACCTACCACATTTTAAAAACACTCATAAAAACAACCGAGTTTAAATCCCAATTGACCTAATGTAGCTGTTTACAATGAAAGGAAAGGAAGAATCCATTCCTGTAAACTCGACGGAGGTCAAAGGGGCTGTATATGATTTTTGAGGAATTATTCAGTCATGAGATTCTAGGTAAAGGTAAAGGGACCCCTGACCATTAGGTCCAGTCGCAGACGACTCTGGGGTTGTGCGCTCATCTGGCTTTATTGGCTGAGGGAGCTGGCCTACTCCCATGATCCCTAGCTAACAGGACCAGTGGTCAGGGATGATGGGAATTGTAGTCCCAAAACATCTGGAGGGCCAGGTTTGCCTATGCCTGCCCTAAGCTGTGCTTGGTCTTGCATCTCAGCAGGAGAAACACAAAAGAGGTGTCCTCTCCCAAGGTTAGAATGGTGAAGAAGAACGTAGGAAATGAGGTCAGAAACTCTAAGAGTATCAGTCTTACACCTGAGCGAAACTCAGCATAGGTTATGCCGTGGTCCCTTCCAACTCTACAATTTTATGAGTCTATGAGAAAGGACAGTCTAGGAAATGTGGAGGTTCCTCTCTCTATCTACTGCTTTAAATGTCCCTCTCATGCACATCCCACCACCCACCACCGGAGATGACTTCCTCATTCTGTCTAGGAACATAGGAAGCTGCCTTATACAGAGTTAGACTATTGGTCCATCTAAGTCTAACTCAGGATTGTCAATAGTGATTGGCAGCTTCTCTCCAAGAGTATTTCTCAGCACTACCAAGGATGGAGCCTGGGACCTTTTGCTTTGCAAAGCATGTGCTCTACCGCTGATCCATGACCCTTTCACACGCTGCCCAATGGTTGGGCTGGCCCTACAAAGTTTATGTTGTGACAGGGCTGAGACAAATTCCACATGGAAATACTTTTATTTTATTATTATAGAGCAGCAAAAATATGTGCAGTTTAGGAAGCCTCAAATGGCTGAATGACCATAGCAGATAACCAAAGAGAACACAGGTTAGTGAGTATATTAGAGACAAGAAAGAACAATAGTAAATCACTGGGATGCTGTTCTCCCAGGATAGAAACTCTATACAAGTGACAGGATATAGCAGTTGGCTCCTATGCGAAGAGGTGAAGATGCAGTATGTGACAATGAGAGCAAAATACATCCTATACATTAGATGAAACATACGTCCCCAGAAGCACCATCCATAGACATCCCAACTCATTGAACTGGAATATCATAGGAAGACTGTGTAGCTGCAGCACATGTATTCTGGTTAGGGTCAGAGGAATTCTTGCGGTGGACTCTAATCTGTAACACACGTGTGCTTGTCAGGGGCCAGTCATGTCATCAAAGTGAATCCACATGGTCAGTAAAAAAATGCATGATAAATTGTTCTATTAATATATTGCTTCAGCATACTGAATGCTTCCCTACATTAAAAAAAAAAGACACAAAACCCTTAGCCTCAGAAGGCTAGTGGATTAGAAGCAACGACTGTTGTCCTGGTGTGCTGACTTTCTATGTACTTGGCCATTTTTGTTGTGACATCATTTATACCTTGCTTTATGACCATTTAGTTGAATGGGATCTATGTTGCTAGAGAGTCCCCAGAACCATTTCACACATGATCACAGGGACAACTCTGGCTTTGCCACCTACTGTGCACTCAGCATTAAGCTTTGACGATCCACTGCTCTCTGATGAGAGCTCCTATGATATGGGTTTCACCTAAAAATGCACCTAAACATGTGCCGGTAATATGTGGCTGCCTTTGGTGTAATCCAGTTTTGCTTAGTCTCTTTCTCCGTTTGCACTCTGCTAGCTAGATTAATATCATGCAAACACGAGGCAGGCAGCCATATGCACACAGATAAAAATGAAGATCATTAACTGCTCCACAAATTTAAAAAATTCCTTCCAATAGCACCTTAGGGGTGTTAACGACTGCAATTGGTCTTGCAGGAAAAGCAAGGGGTGAGATGGTTAAAAATAGCTTTGTCATGTATAATGAGATAAGAATCCAATGTCTCTATTCAGACCAGGTCTCTCCATGGTTTTAAGTTTGGTAATCAGTTGCAATTCAGCAACTTCTCTTTCCAGTCTATTTCTGAAATTCCTTTGTAATAAGACAGCTACTTTGAGATCTTGTATAGAATGTCATGGGAGATTGAAGTGTTCTCCTATTGGTTTCTCTGTCTTGTGATTCCTGATGTCAGAATTGCAGCCGTTAACAGTCGTCAACAGGTTTACCTCACCTATCAGCCAATCACCCATTCCCACCACCCTTCTGAGTAATACCCCTCCCCACCCTCTCACTATATATAAGGGTCTGGTGACTTCTGTCTCAGTGTATCTGAAGAAGTGTGCATGCACACGAAAGTTCATACCAAGAACAAACTTAGTTGGTCTCTAAGGTGCAACTGGAAGGAATTTTTTTTATTTTGTTTCGACTACGGCAGACCAACACGGCTACCTACCTGTAATTGCTCCACAAATTGTCAATCTAAGAAAGGAATGTGGGGTAGAACACCCCCCCCCACACACAACTTTTAACACTGCAATTCTAAACATGTCTGCTGACTTACTCTCAGCTAAGCACAAATAAGATTTTAGGCTAGCTCTCTCTCTCTGACTCCCCTCTACCTACCCCAAATCTCTTATGCTCAAATTATGTCCTCTTCAAAGCATCAAGGTGCGCCACCCACTTCCCATGCAGAGCAGACGTATCTCTAAAACTGAGAAATAAAACAGACTGTTTCCAATGCAGAAAGTCTTGGAGAGTTGATTTATTTCACAGGGTCCTTCTGGCATCTGCCACTTAATGTTGTCTCTTTCACTCTTTCAGAATGGTGATGTGGGGGTCATTTTCCGGCTGCCAGTTTTATAGGGTGCCATGATTTTGTGAGATTTATAATCAAATATGATTTGCTCCTTTCTCACAAGAAAAGCATGCAAATGAGTATCCTTGAATTTAATGCAACTCCCCATGGGATTTATTTTAAGCATGCACTTAAATGTTCAATAATGTGTGTGAAGTGCATTGAACACTATAAAAGTGCTATAGAAATGTTTGGTATTATTATTATTATTATTGGTAAATGTAGCAATGAATTGTCTCATTGTGCTCTGCTCCCCCGCCCCCCGGATCAATGCAACAGGAGTCATGGCACCTTAAATCTAACTTTTATTGTGGCACAAGATTTTCTGAGCTAGAACCCACTTTTTCATATGTATGAAGTATTAACCTTTCTTAGAAGATATATACACACATGCACTGGCAAATGAAAAATATATAAATGTAAACAGAAAGGGCAAAAGACCATGAAATTTGTGGTTTTGTGAAATTTCTACAAAGAACTCACACTCAAGGTGGGAAAAGACCAATCCATTCATAACTGTGGTTGTGATAATGCTATATTTCTAGTTATGCTATGTTAGATTAACACCTGTAGTAGGAAAGAAGCCTGTTGCTCTGATTAAGCTCAGATTTAATAAGCATAAGATTTCCTTATAAATTCTAGTTCAGCCAAATTGAGTCTATTCATTTTAGTCTCTCTTTTTTTAGCAGGCTTTATCGGTTCCCATCTGTTAATATATGGTTCCGGTTGAAAACTTAGGATTCTTAAGACATGGGGACAGATCCTTGAACTCATAAATGAATATACCACTATACAGTGCTTTTTATGTGTGGTAAAAATCTGAGATGTCAGTACTCATATCTTGATAAAAGGGCTGTGGGTGTCAGCACAAAATGGCTGCCATGGGCAGCAAAAGAGGCGATGGTAGAGTTCATACCATTGAGTAAAACAAGCACAGCCATTATGACATAGCACAATTGGGTTAGGCTACAGTTTGAGGACTAATATGGTCATCTCTCACTTCAGAAGTGATCAATAACCAAGGAAGGGGCAGTTTAATTGTCCTAATTTTGCCGCTCAGACATCATTCTGCTGAGGGCTGGAGGTTGACATCGCTGGATAGGAAACAATATTTAATAGGTGGAGGAGCAGCTGGCCTGCTAATATAGCAATAGATAATAGGTGGCGAGTTCACAGGAGCATATGATGGGAAATATATTGATAATGCCATTTTTCTTAAACTTTTGAAAATGTATGTAATGAATGTAATTTCGGGTTGAAAATTAATTTAAGGTATAAGAATCATTGGATTCAAACTCATGCTTTTTCCGCCCTAATGGCACTTGGTGCTAATAATATCTGTCTAGCCAGCTAAAGAGGTTTTAAAAGAGTAGGCCATTAGAGTAGCCATCTGACCTTGATTAAAACTGCATTAACCTTTACATTAAAATGCATTTAAAATGCAGACATGCTGAAAATATCAAACATAAATAACATAAATCTCAGCGATTCTGCGGCTTTACTAGCTTATTTGTGTGAACGGCAGCAATTTGTTGCCGTGACATCTACAATTTCCCAGGGAGGAGGTAGCATTTTTTGTCGCATTAATTTCCGTGCTGTGAGTTGGCATTGCTCTGGATGGTAATTGGGAGGAAGCAACAGAATTAATGGCCATTCCGATGAAGTTTCACAGGACACAATCTTTGCTGGAGATGGTCCGGAAGATCGTTTAAAGTTCATTTTAATACCTTCCAAGTCAGCGGCATCATTTTGAAGGGCAAATCCCAGTTGTCAGGGTCTAAAATTAACTAAGGTTGGACCGTAATGGCGTGTCACAGGTTTTACATACAGAAGGTCTCAAATTTAACCCCCAGGATCTACAGGTGGAGCTGACAGACAGCCCTGCCTGAAACTCTGGAAAGCCATTGCCAGTTGTCAGGGAATGGTCTGAATCAGAGGATTAGGAAATGTATTTTCAGGCAGATCAGCTCTTCTTTGAAGAGGAGGAGGAGGAGGAGGGGGAAGATCCAGCGGTTTCAGAAGCAGAGGGAGACACAAACACTGAGCAGCTTAGACAGGAGTTGCCTAGTTAAGAGATAATGGACAGAGAAACAGAAGGGAGGGAACAGCCAGCAGAGACGTCATTAGAGAGTGTGTGGGGGCCCTCCCTCCCCAAGAACTAGGAGGTCCGTCCGTATTAGAGAGCAAAGTATGCAGAGCGGAGGAGGAACTTCCCGTTGGCGCCAGGATGTTGTGGGAGATGGAATGGGGAGGATTTAGAGTAGCCAACTGCTCTCCTTGTGGAGAGATGTGGATTTTTGCTTGCAACCAGATGATTGAATAAAAAGAACTATAAAATATAAACTGCTCGTTAATTCTTATCTGTGAAGTTACCAAAGGGAGGGTAGGACTCTCCACGCCTGTACACCAGTCAGCACAGTCGATATGGAGATGGACAGACCAAATGGTCTGACTTGGTATAAAGTACCTTCCTGTGTTCCTGTGTGCCTAGTTGCACCACTACCCTTCATTCTGGAGCCCAAGGACAAGTGGCAATTGGAGCTGAGTATTCTTTCTCCCTGCATCTGCTCTTCCATTGGCCAATGGATGGGACCAGGTAGGTCTTCTGGTTGCTGTGATGTTCTCCCTGGGAGGTAGGAGGTGCAGCCAGCCACCCAGTCACCCTTATTCCCTGATGGCAGAGGCCAGAGGCAGCTTCCCTTCAGGTCTGCAGTTCCAGGGGCGATAAATGCATCATGCTATTTATTGTAAAGAATTGGAAGTGATGTAACTTTATGTTGGTTCTCACAAGCAGCAGGTGAGGGGGCTGCAACTGTGACTGGAAGTTGTGCAGTGGACTGCTCCTCCACACAAAGAGGTGTGTATGACCGATGCCACAAGCAACTCTGAGTTCATACCACACACCTGGCTGGCATATTTGCACAGGTTTGGTGCTGTGTTCACTCAGGTCAGCTCCTTGGAAATGTTATCTCAGCATAAATATCTCAGTCTCCTTTTAAAGAACTCTAAGCTGCTGAATTACAGTGTGTGATTAGCATAATGAAGGGAAAGACAATATTGACATTTCCTATATCTGCACTCAGATAATGCTATATGAAAAGAGATATCTGAAATGCTAATGGAAATGTAATTGATGTAGCCTGGGCACTTACATTACCACCCACTAGAAAGGTTAGGGGAAAGCTTGTGAGGTAGATAAGATTAAAAAGCATTACTATTGCATTAACGCAAAACATATTTAGATTGCCAAATTTGGTGTGAGATGGGGTGCTAAGAATTGCTTTCTGATTCGGTGGCCTTCAGCAGGCAAATGGTGCTCTTTGAATGAGGCTAACACTATGACTTGCAGAGGGCTGTATTATTTTGGAGGCTTGTTTTAGAAAAGAGAAGGAGAAAGAAAGAGAGATAAGGAAGTTGAGCAGAAAAGGAGAAGAAACACCAACAGTGCCCAATCAGTGGCGAAGCTGCATGCTCCGCTACCGGGGGCGGAGAGCAGGCGGGGTCGTGACTGGCGCCCCCAGGGGGCATGGCACGCATCCCGGGGGCATGGTGCGCGTTCTGGGGCATGATGCACCGCCTGTGGGGGCGTGGCACCCGGTGTGCATGGGGTGTGTGCGGTGTGTGTCCGGGGGCCCCGCTGCAACGGCACCCTACCGGAATAGTGGTGCCGGGGGCAGTCCGCTCCCTCCGCCCTCCCGTTCCTCCGCCAGTGGTGCCAATCTATGCTGAGCTGGGTATCTCTAAGGCAAGTTGATTTGTGGGAGTGGCAAAGCACATCCTGAGCATGTGTAGAGTGCATTTCACAATTGAGGGGAGCCTAGGAAGCTACATTAAGTTATACCAGGTCAGCCACTATTGTTCCACCTAGCCCAGGATGAGGTCATTCTAACTGACAGCTGGTCTCCAGGGTCTCAGGCCGAGACAAAGTTCTTTCTTATCATCCGTTACCTGATCTTTTAACTGGAGAGGCCCAAAATAATACCAACAGGCGGGATATAAATGCAGTAAACAATACAGTGGTACCTTGGGTTAATAACTTAATTCGTTCTGGAGGTCTGTTCTTAACCTGAAACTGTTCTTAACCTGAGGTACCACTTTAGCTAATGGGGCCTCCTGCTGCTGCTGCGCCGCCACCACACGATTTCTGTTTTCATCCTGAAGCAATGTTCTTAACCTGAGGTACTATTTCTGGGTTAGCGGAGTCTGTAACCTGAAGTGTCTGTAACCTGAAGCGTCTGTAACCCAAGGTACCACTGTAATAAAGTTATAATCACGGGTCTCCCAATGTCAGGTCTAATTTGACTCTCCACAGCTGCTACCCCTCACTCAGTAACCACCCACCTACTCAACCTGTATGGTTAACATGACAATTAGGTTTAGAGGCAAAAATGGCATTCATGCAAATTGCTGGGCAGGGACTGAATCTACAAGCCAGATTCAAAAGTTACGTTGATTGGTCAACATGTAGGCCACCATTTCCTCACCCATGCATAAAAGCATTGTTCTTCAACCTTGGGTCACCAGATGTGGTTGGATTACAACTCCCATCATCTACGGTCAGCGTAGTCAATGGTCAGGGCTGATGAGAGTTGTAGTCCAACAATGTCTGGGCACCCAAGACTGAAGAACACTGCTTATAGACTAGTTCTGTTCAAATTCTTACTGCCTGGTTCAGAGTACTGGCATTTCATTTAAAAATAAATAGGGTAGGCTTCCTTTTTCTTGATGCACCTAAACGCACTGTCAGCCAAGGTTGTTTATTCCCACTGGCAACCAGGCTATTGTTTCAAAGGATGGCAGAGATCCAGTGTTCTCTTGGTTCACAGTGCAGCTCCAGACCAATCAACCTTAAGTTGTTTAAGGCTGCTGTGTACTTTAAGTGTCTATAAATCAGCCTAATGAATAAAACAGCACATGCAGAAATTCATTACATATTGGATACACTGGGGTGCGATTTTATAATTTGATGCATGCTTGTTTTGCAGCATAACATCCAGCATATGGAGGCAAAATTACAAAAGGCTGACATTTCTTTCCCTGTAAGTGGAAGGCATTTCCAAAATAGATGAAAGGAGAAAACCCAGCTAAATGTTTTATTATAATAAAGTTACTTGAGGCCAGAAGTTCAATAAGGAGGATTTATAAACGTATCATTCCAGTTCTTGGAAGGATTTCAACATAATTTGCTCGTGGCGTAGCAAAGGGAGGTGAAATCCATCTATGGTCCCTGCGGAGCAATAAATACACAAAAATGTCTATTTAGATTTGCCATTTGAGTTTACTGTGTCACACACACAAAAATTGCTCTAGATCATCCTGACCAAATATTTCTGACTCTTGCGCCAGTAAGGAATCATTTACAGTGTGCGTTTTTAAAGTAACGGATACCACTTAAACTGTAAGCACAGTGTTCATGTATGCCTGCAAAACAAAACCTGGTCCTTGTTAATCCCTGCACTCAAATTGGTCTACTTGGATGAGTAAGGGCTACCAATGTGATGAACAGCTTGCAGAGGTGGGCTCCAAGGTTTCCACCTTCCACAATAATGTTGCATACTCTTTTAGGCTGAGTTGACAGTGTAAATACATTACAATAATGGAGGCTTCATTTGATGCCCATTTGTAAAGGCACATAGATTTTTCAGTTTATCCAGGTAATTAGGTTTCTCTGTTTTCTTCCCTTCTTTCTGCTGTGAGGCCACAATCATTTTATTTACAACCTGAAGCATCCTTACTACAACCACCTGCTGCTGATAAATTTCAACACATAATATGGTAATTCAGACAAACAACAATTTGTTTCAGTAATGTGAATAATAAAACTGCACTTCAAATTCTTTACAAGGTTAACTAACAATGCTTCACTTGGATCAACAATTCTGAAAATCAAATAATAATGTGCTTGACTCTACAGCCTTTCATATACGGTAGGATTTTTACCTGTTAGGCTTACAAACCCTAAATTTGTCCAGAACTGGTGGCAGAGCCATAGCTGTCAACTTTCGGATTTGAAAATAAGGGATTTTTTCAAACTTTCAGATTTGAAAATAAGGGATGCCGCGAGGGCGGTGCAATGGCACCAAGTAGCCTCGCCACCCTGCACTCCAGAGGCTGCGCGCGAACGGGTGAGCGAAAGAGCGAGCGCATAGACGGCAGGCAGGCTGGCTGTCTGGTTGGGCGTGAGGGTCTGGCTGCACAAGGCATGCAAGCTCCACCCCCAGTCGGTCTCAGACTCCTTATTGGCAGCCGAGCAACGCAGCTGAGGAGCCTCCCTGGCCGGCAGGGAGGGAGAGGAGCTGCTTCCTTTGAAATATGGGAAATTTAAGGGATATCAACAATCCGGGATAGCAGCGGGAAACGGCATTGGAATAAGGGAGTTTCCTGCAAAAAAAGGGAGGGTTGACAGCTATGGGCAGAGCGAGACACGTGAGACATTGTGGGAAGGATACTGCCGTGCTCCCTGGATGACTGGTGGGCATCACAGGTGCATCTTGAGGAGAACCTTTGCAGTTTTTCAGACAGCTGAGAAGCTTGTGCCACTTAGTATCATACAGACACAGAAGTGGGAAGAGAAGGACACAGAAACCACACACATCATTATTGCCAAGCAGAACCCCTACAACTCGTGGGAGCCTTCATGAAAATTCAGATGACGGCATTAATGCAGAACACCCTCCTTGCTTTTCCTTGCCATGGAGGGAACTATTGCCAGGATGGACTCAAGAATCCAAAATACCTTCCCAATTGCTTTCAGAATACCAATGGAGATTAAGTGAATTAATGTCCTACAAACACAGCCATCAAATGTCCTACATAGTCATTAATCAAAAGTGTGTATCACTTACTGTGTGATAGCTTTCCAATAGTGTCTCAAAGGTAATGAGAACGTATTTTCCTTTTCTTGCCAAGACTCAATAGGTATTTAGAGGCACAATATTTTTATTTATTTATTTAATGAATTTTTATACCGCTTTTTATCCGAGGGTTGCAGGGTGGTTTACAGTATGAAAACACAAAAATACATAATATTATGAGGGTTTGTTTTTTTAGGGTGGTGGTAGACTGTATGCCAAGACCCTTCTAATTCTGAGATCCAGCAAGTGTTAAAATCTATTCAAGGATTCAAATTCTCGGAAGAGCCAGGCTCGCTTCCTGGTGAGGTAATGGGTCTTTAAGGTAACAAAGGAAGTCGCTCTGTGCCAGAAGGATGATGGGTGGAGCCTCCTTCCCCAACTTGCTGGTAGTTAGAAAGACAAAGGCCAGAGCTGAGAGTTGAGTGATGTGAGCTAGAAGCTGAAAGCAAAGCTGCAGGCTGTGAAGCCAGAAACATACCTGATTTATGTTGGAATCCAAGGCTCTGGCTATGGGGGAAGCAAGGCCCTTTTGAGTTTTTAATGCTGTAAACCCCCCTCACAAGAGACCAGGGCCCTGCGGGATTTGACATCTTTCCACAGGGCCTGAAAGACAGAGCTGTTCCGCCAGGCCTTTGGTCGGGGTTCAGTCCAATTCTTTTCTTTCTGTATAAGAACAAGCATTAAGGAGGCCTCCTAGCCCGCTCACAGGTCCTTTATAAGACCAGTGGTAACAGTTGGCCCTGGATAATATTAACCACTCTCAATTTTACCCGTGGACTGCCATCTGTCCAGATTTTAATTTGCTCTGAACTAATTTTAAAATGTATTTTAATTAACTGATTGCCCGTTTTTATGTTCTTATGTTCTTTGTATACTGTGTTAGTTTTGTTAGCCGCCCTGAGCCCAGCTCTGGCCAGGGAGGGCGGGGTACAAATAAAAAATTATTATTATTATTATTTATTGTAGACTCAGCTTGTATATAAGTGTAAATAAACCATATATCATAAAGGCACCACAGTCTCTGCTGTACTTCATGCCAAAGGAAACATGAACCCCCGGGGAACACCTGAAATCTCACACCACTCGAAGATTGGGGTGTCATGCAACAGTAACATAATAACTAACAAAACAATAACCCCTCCCAATATAGTTCTGAACCTGTTGACAAGGCTCTTTATGGATCATCTCTCTCACAGCTATGACGTTTGTCTATCCACTCCACCAGCAGCTGAGCTAGATTGGAAACCTTATAGTCCTTCCAATCACAGCACTGGTGTTGTGAGCAAATACCCTTATGCTAAGTATACCATCCTAGAGACCTTTCTGTGGATCCAAGCTTGATGCTCCATGAATGTCAACATGAATTCCACACAAGTCTAACTCCATTTCATACTTCTCCACTACAATGGAGGGATATATGGCTTGAAGAAACCAAGTGATCTTTTTTTTCAGCCTTCACCTTGGGTTCTAAGTGGTTGTTTCACTGGAAACATTTTACTAAAAGCCCTTTAGATGGAACCGAGTCCTGTAGGAACAAAGCCAGCAATTAATGAAATATGATAAAATAATAAAAGTTGTAATACATTAACTATATTATCCTTCCACATTTGGACAGTTCTTTTCATTATATCCTCTTTATGGACATCCTCCAGTCACATTTGAAAAGCTGCTTTATTGCAGTTCTGCGACTATTTTGGTTTCCAGACATTTAACAATCTACTTAATACCAATGTTCTCATTTGTCCTTCCATTTTCCACTGCAAGACATTATGCAAATGTTGAAGAGGTTTTTCTTTTCTTTTCTTTTTGTTCCTGTTCTGTTCTGGATATTACATCTGCACCATTCTTGTAAGGCTTCTGAATCTTTGTTTTAAAGTGAGAAGGTATCCCAAGGAATCCCAGGGAAACCTGACTATTACTCCCTCTCCATCAGTTTGTCTGGGATGAAAATAGCATGCTTATGAGAAGAAATCTCACCTGCGTATGCACACGAGTTGCGTTTTAGAAACGAGATTCAGATTCATAGTGGGAAGGGATCAGTAGATCATTTCGGCCAGTGTTAAGATCCCATCACAGTACCAGAGTGATGCAAAAGGGTTAAAATAAAAAAGCGTAGTCTTCTTTTCTGTAATTCATTTTCAGTCCAAGTCTAAATGCAGCTCAGCAGAGCAGCGATATTTGGTGACTCAAATAAAGCAAGCAAGAAACAGTCTGATTTTGCTTCCTGCTAGAACAGTCAAAACAGGAGCGTGTGGAGCACCTTGCAGCCCACAGTACATTGTCAGTGGGCAGCACTTGCCTTGCTGGGTTCCACACTGAGCAAGAATGGAGTATATCCACGGAGTTAGGAAGCTGCCCTTTCAATCTCCCTCGGGAGGCTGTGGACTCTCCTTCATTGGAGGTTTTTAAGGAGAGATTGGATGGCCATCTGTCACTGATAGATAGAATCACAGAATCGTAGAGTTGGAAGGGACCACCAGAGTCATCCAGTCCAACCCCCTGCAATACAAGAATCTGTTGCCCTAAAATGGGGCTCAAAAGCACAACCCTGAGATCAAGAGTCTCACACTCTACTGACTGCTTTAGCTGAGATTCCTGCATTGCACAAGGCTGGAATAGATAACCCTTGGGATACCTTCTCACTCTGTGATTCAGACTGAAATGGTTTATCTACGGTAGCTTAGTATTGTCTACTACTTAGAATTGCGGCTTTCTCCCGATTGAAGTGCAGAGTGTTTGAGGACCGGGACATTCGCAGGGAAACCAAAATGCTTTGTTTACAAAGCTATTGTACTACCAACCCTACTATATGCTTGTGAAACATGGACCACTTATAAACGCCATCTCCAACTCCTCAAACGATTCCATCAACGATGTCTCCAAAATTCTACACATCACTTGGGAAGACAGGCGAACTAATACCAGTGTACTGGAAGAAGCAAAGATCACCAGTGTGGAAGCAATTATTTTTCAACATCAACTTCGTTGGACTGGTTATGTTGTTCAGATGTCTGATTATCATCTTCCAAAGCAACTACCGGTACTCTATTCCAAACTTTAAAATGGAAAGCGTAATGCTGGTGGTCAACAAAAGAGGTTTAAAGACTGTCTAGAGGCAAATCTTAAAAAATGTAGTATAAACACCAACCATTGGGAAACACTTGCCTGCGAGCGCACCAATTGGAGAACAGCCTTTACCAAAGGTGTCATGGGCTTTGAAGACGCTCGAACTCAGGACGCAAGGGAGAAATGTGCTAAGAGGAAGGCACGCTTGGCAAATCCGCACCGTAATCAACTCCTGCTTGGTGACCAATGTCCCCACTGTGGAAGGACGTGTGGATCCAGAATTGACCTCCACAGTCACTTATGGACTCATTGTTAAAACCGTGTTTATGGAAGACAATCTTACTTGGCTACGAGTGATTGCCAAAGAAGAAGAACACAGACTGGCAGCAGCTCTCCAGGTTTCCAGGCAGGGGCCTTTCTGCAGCCCTACCTAGAGATGAAGGGACTGAACCCAAGACCTTCTGCAGCAAAGCAGATGCTTTTCCACTGAAAAATGGTCTTTCGCTATATCATATCTCCAATAGTAAGCCCACCACCAATGACAAGGAGGTACTTGTAATCATTAGGAGTTGTCCTAATCAATGGAACACCAGCTGAAACTTACCAGTAGTACAAATGAGGATGGTATGTCTTATTTTACTTAGGTTTCATAGAAACTGTGTGGTGTTCTTTATATATCTTTCATGTGTTTCTTCTTCTTCTTCTTCTTCTTCTTCTTCTTCTTCTTCTTCTTCTCATTCTGAAATAGCATTCTTCCACTCCAGGAAGTAATTTTTTTTTTAATTGCCAGCCGTGATCTGCAAGAGCTTTGCCAGGCTGTGAGAGAAATGTCAATTAATTGTCAATTCTGAATACTGAGGAAATTGATTAATTGGCACCATGAAAATCCCCAAATCAGCAGCAATAAATAATCCTTTTTTAAAAAAAGTTTTGACCCAAGAAGTGCTAAAACACCTCAGATTACTGCTGTTGCTGTTAAAAATGACTGATGAAGCTGTATTCTCACTGTAATCTTTGTAGGTCCTAAAATGTCTGACTAATTGATCATCACAAGAATGACACAAAGCCAAGAATGGAACAAAGTGTCACCATTGCTGAATGAGAGACCCCACATCTATAGCCCTCATTTCATTTCTATCTTCCCTCCACAGTTTTGCTGGTGGGCACCCTTGATTGTTGAAGAATAGGGCAAGGACCGTATCTTCTTAACCTTTGATGTCTATTGAATAAAATGCCATGCTTGGGCTGGATTCTTTCAGAGTTGTATTGAGGGTAGCACCATGGATGCATGTTATGGGGGATTTAGTCATGCAGATTAATGAAGTGTTCCAGTTACAGGTAGGCAGCCGTGTTGGTCTGCCATAGTCAAAACAAAATAAAAAAATTCCTTCCAATAGCACCTTAGAGACCAACTAAGTTTGTTCTTGGTATGAGCTTTCGTATCTGAAGAAGTGTGCATGCACACGAAAGCTCATACCAAGAACAAACTTAGTTGGTCTCTAAGATGCTACTGGAAGGAATTTTTTTTATTTTGTTTCAATTAATGAAGTGGTTGAAGTCTGAGATGGATGAGTACCATAGACGACTCTGGACAACATGAGAGTGGTCCAGGCTACTACTTTGGAATGCTCTCTCATGCAGTTAAACCAAACAAACACAGCTCCCTGCACATAGAAAACTAGCATGCCAAGGAGAGAGCTGACTAGAACCTTTCTCCCTGAGGTACTACTACATTTCTAGGGAGGTTGTTGTTGTTGTTGTTGTTTGTTGTTACAGTGGTACCTTGGTTCTCAATCTGTTCCAGAAGTCCGTTCCAAAACCAAAGCGTTCCAAAACCAAGGCATGCATTCCCATAGAAAGTAATGCAAAATGGATTAATCCGTTCCAGACTTTTAAAAACAACCCCTAAAACAGCAATTTAACATGAATGTTACTACCTAACAAGACCATTGATCCATAAAATGAAAGCAATAATCAATGTACTGTACTATAAAATAAACAAGACAGTATTGTAGATGATAAAAATTAAAACTCCCCCCCTTACCTGCACTGATGACAGTCATTGTTTGGATGGGGGGCTTTTATTCATTTCTGCAGTCACACAATCAATCAATCAGTAGCTGAAGTGGGTTCCACACAGTCACAAAAACAAATTAACCGAAAAAGCCTCAAAAACAAAAATGCAAAATAAATAGCAAAAACAAAAGCGCCAAACTTAATCTGTTTCGGAAGTCCGTTTGACTTGCAAAATGTTCGAAAAGCAAGGTGCAGCTTCTGATTGGCGCAGGTGCCCTGGAAACAATAGCCGACAACCGCACTGGACTTTTGGCTTCTGAAAAATGTTCGGAAACCGGAACACTTACTTCCGGGTTTTCAGCGTTTAAGAGCCAAGGCGTTTGAGAATCAAGGTACCACTGTATTATTAAAAGGGACCATTCAAATACCACCCTGTGCATCTGCAGTAACATGCAATCAGGGCTGAGTCATGGAAAGAGCCAGGAGTCTCTGCCACAAAACAATCAGGGTCAGAGGGCCAGTCAGAAAGCAAAAAAACGGAGAACAAACCAGGGGTTGGTAATGAAGAGCAATTGGGATCAGAGGGCAAATCAAGAGGCAAGAATAAAGATGAAGCCACAGTTAAGGAGCAAAGGAAACTCCAGAAACACAGAAGGAGAACAGAGCTCAGGTAGACGAAATTGCTCAAGCAATGATTGAAAAAGCAGCCTTTGTTTTTAAAGTCTGTTGACTTTATCAGTGTTTTCTTATGAATATTTTATACTATTTTGTGTAAAGCACTTAGAGATTTTATTATTAAGTGGTTTATAAATCTTGTTAAATAAATTACTTCCTCTCTATGATTGGCTTTCTGTGTAGAGGATATATTTAATGGTTTGTTTGTGTTTAAAGCTCTACATTTTTATTTAAAAAAAATTACTTATGTTCCTGGCACACAAGGAATTAAAGCAACCTTCCCAAATCTAAATCGAAGAAAACAGCATTCCCATTTTACAACACACAGTGAAAATAGCAAGTTGTAGTGATTCCTTATCATCTGAAACACTAGCGCTGTACTGATCTTTTCATCATATTTCATTATCAAATGCAAGGTTAAATTCATTATATAGACATTGGTGGTGTGCGCTTTGCAAGGTTAATGCTAGTACAGTGATAACTCCTCTTTGAATATAATTATATTTTCTTGCATTCGCCCTGATATGTATATTCCCTTGCTGGCCTGGATGATATAGGAAGCCCATGTTAAGTCTTTAAGCCAGCTGTGTTATTAGCATTTGGCATTAGAATTCATTATATAAATTTATTGAAGTGAAAGTGGAATCTACCAAATACAGTGTGTAAAGGGCAGTTGTTGCCCAGGATATGTTTTCTACATTATGCTTGTAGCTAATGACTCACGACGATCCATTACCAGTATATATTACACTTTGGGATGATGCCCAAAAGCTATTTCCACTGAAAACAGTTTAAAATTAAGAATCAATTTACATGGGCCATATCAACACACATCAACCTCAACATGTCTCTTCTCGATGGGAACCCTGGTTTTCTAGCCGAGGAGATGAATGAGTAGAACACTCAAAGTTCTGGTGACGTGAACAATCCTCATTCCTCCACTTTTTTATCTGGATTCCTGGACACATTGTTCCAAAGTCTCCCGCTGTGACCCATTTGCCGTATAACTCTTTACTACAAGGAAAGTTACATGGCTATTTTTTAAATTAATGTGGATTCCAAGTTGCAGACTAGCATTAAAAGGTGGATCTGAAAAGATTCAAGGAGGTTGATGCCAAATGATATCTCGGAAGGCAGAGGAATTGCTGGATATGATTTTCAGGGATCAGAGGTTGGTAATCCATACAGCTCTTTACTTTCTCCTATCTCCAGGCAGGGCCAGATTTAGGTTTGATGAGGCCCTAAGCTACTGAAGGTAATGGGGCCCTTTATATGTCCAGCTGTCCTTTGTCAACAATAAATTGTCGCTGTTTTTTGTGTTGAATATATGCTATATTGTAATTTATGGACCTAATAGGTATCTAAAGCCGTTTGCCACTGTTGCTGTATGTAGGTTTTATGTTATTTGTGTTTTTTTTATCTTATATTTTGGAAATGTACATCCAGTTTTTTCCCCTTTAATTTTTTTTGGGGCCCCCAAGAGAGTGGGGCCCTAAGCTATAGCTTCTTTAGTTTATACGTAAATCCAGCACTGTCTCCAGGATTAGCAAAAGCAGAACAAATTACACAAAATAAATGCAGGAAAAAATGCTATGCAAAATTAGAAATAACATACTTTTCATAATTGAAACAAGGCACAGAATTCTATTCCTATTTTTATATAATTTGGTTTGCCTTGCTACAGAATGTCAGCGTGTGTGTGTGTGTGTGTGTGTGTGTGTGTGCAGGATAATAACCTGTGGGCTGCATCTGCACTTCAGGGCTTTGACTATAAGTCAGTGCCAATTTAAAGGCAGGCTAAGCAATGAACAGCTGTGACAATTGTCAGCTGAGTAGGGAAAGGATCTCCAGGGAAATGCCACACAGGCGATTCAAAGGAGGCAAAGGCTGTTCAAGTTCCTGGGAAGTCATAAAAGGCAACGGGACACTTGCCATTTGACTCCCACCAAGGCAGGATCAACTTAATAAATCTGAGGGGCAGACGTAGTGGCGTTTGGCACATGATTAACCCAGAGCATTACTCTAATTGGTTTAATTCATATATTTACTGTCAATCTTTAAAATACAACTTTGCGAAGCTTAGAGCTTTAAAGGGCCGAATGATCCCGGGGCAAAGCCACCCTTTGCAAAAAGCCTGCAAGAATGATGGGTGACTTGTTCGTTCGGTAATCACATATTTTTTTCATATTTTTGGCTAAGATTGTAGGAGTATAATGTGTGCTTAATCTCCAGACAGCTCTCCTATTTAAAATAAAGCTCAGGTGTCCTCACTGTGGCCAATGTTAGGAACACAGAAGAATCCTACAGTGCTATTATTGTGTGAGCAAGGAAAGTGGGCCTTTTACTGCCTCCTTTCTGGCATGACTGCCAGACTGGATAGGCCAGCCATGCAAGGAACTCTCAGGTAGGCAGCCATGACACTTAATTTGTATTTGCCCCCCACATTGAGGGGGCCCGGTGTCATGTGACTCACCCCACCCCCACCCAGCGGGCCAGCACTCACCCAGGGGGAAGTGGTGGAGGGCGGCCCCCCTCAATATGGGGTGTGAGGCTCAGTCCCTTGCCCAGAAATATTGAGGGGGCTGTAGCCCCTTCTGCCCCCTATAGTTGGCACCGCTGAAACTGGACATGAGTGTAACAGCACTTTGCCCCCTTGAGATTCCCAATAACTGATATTCGGAGACATAATGCCTCGTAGAACACAGCCATTGTCCACCATGCAGGGTGCACAGCAAACACTTATGAGGGGAGGCAGAAACAGCATCCAGCTTTCTTATCCCTCACCAGTGCCCAAGGTAGCTTGCTTTTGTCTGTCAGACTCCAGTTATACTGTACATTAATGAAGTCATGTACCGTAGGATTTTGGGCAGTATGACTGGTTTTGCCGAAGTACGCCCCTGATGTAGACATTCGGCATAAAATGGAGTACAAGAGTAAAAACGTCTTGTAAATTAGTGTTTCCTGTAAACCACTTAGAGATCTTACTTCAATTAAGTGATATATAAATTATGTTAATTAACTAATTAATTAGTTTAAAGTCAAAAGAAGAAGAAGAAGAGGAGTTTGGATTTGATATCCGGCTTTATCACTACCCGAAGGAGTCTCAAAGCGGCTAACTTTCTCCTTTCCCTTCCTCCCCCACAACAAACACTCTGTGAGGTGAGTGGGGCTGAGAGACTTCAAAGAAGTGTGACTAGCCCAAGGTCACCCAGTAGCTGCATGTGGAGGAGCGGAGACGCAAACCCGGTTCACCAGATTACGAGTCTACTGCTCTTAACCACTACACTACTGCATTTTAAGAAAAATTAAGCGAACATTCTCGTCCAACTCAATCCTATTGCAGCCACTTACAAGCAGGCTTCCGGTCTCCTCATACACAACACTTCAGGGTTGATTTTCAGATACTAGTAGCAGAGGCAAGCAAAGTAGGAGACAGGAGCCTTTCTTCGTGACTCCCCTCACCACTTATCCGTGATGGAGACTGGGAAAGACTGTGTAATCTTGAAGAGACAGGTGTATAACATGCCTTCATTACAGTGCGCAAGTCTGCAGTCTGCATTATACACTGTAGGAACTGAAATGATCTAGAAATTGTTGTATGCAAGGAATCAGTTCTAGGTGAAACTAGCAAGGAAAGGAAGTTAAGGGATATTTGACTAGTATCAGTTTCATAAATAGTTTTGTAGTAGCACACTGCTAAGCAAAGTCCCCTCCCCTTCTGATCCAGTCTTTGTGAATCATTTATAAACTTGCACAGGATGGGCTGTAATTGAGAGACAGTAACGTGTGACAAAACACCCTGCAGGTTTAATACTGCCTTTTAAAACACTTAAATAATTCCTGTATATATATTAAAAAAGAAGTTATATCTTGTAGATACCTGCTGTGCGAAGTAATTAATAATGATTTTTAAGTGCCCTAATAAATTTGGGTTTCATCGCTATCGTCTTGCATATCACTGACTTTTTAAAACAACGGCCAGGAGCTCTTAAGGAGGACAATAACACATGTTAAAATGTACATTACCTGACATTTTCCCTTGGCACATCAATTATAATTAAAGAGTAATAAGAATGCCAAAATGGACCTCTCAGACACTTTCAGAGACAGGGTCTGGCATTAATAATTAAATCCATTAATTGTAACTACTATATTTTAGGGGTTTGTGTGTGAGCTTGAGCCTTCAGGTAGAGCACAAACTAATTCATTGCTTTTGCAATCCTGCCAGTCTTTGTTAATTAAGGTTCTTGATTTACTTAACTCCAGGACAGATGCGTTAGGAGTGCCCAAAAGTAAGCCAACAAAGGGCCACTAGTTCATATTACTGAAGACAGTTTGCAACCTCATGAAAAATGTTTCTGACGGCTTCACAAAAATTGATCCTCAAAATGGGTTATAATTGTTTTTTAAAAAGTTGTGGAGAGGGTGGAGTTTCTTTTGCTCATACATACTTGTGATTAACAGTGCAATCCTATGCCTGTCCACTCAGAAGAAAGTCCTGCTGAGATTCAAGTGTGGTGGTTAACTCTGGCAAATTTGTATTCATATTGGATCCAAAATTCGAAACAGCCACCATGCTCTTTAGAACAGGGGTCTGCAAACTTTTTCAGCAGGGGGCCAGTTCACTGTACCTCAGACCTTGTGGGGGCCCGGACTATATTTTTTTTGGGGGGGGGGGGAAATGAATGAATTCCTATGCCCCACAAATAACCCAGAGATGCATTTTAAATAAAAGCACACATTCTACTCATGTAAAAACACACTGATTCCCGGACCATCCATGGGCTGGATTTAGAAGGCGATTGGGCCGGATCCTGCCCCCGGGCCTTAGTTTACCTACCCATGCTTTAAAATGTCCATTTTGAATTGTTGGTTGTAGTCCATATGGTGGTGGCTGTTGCAATCTCTGGTTGACTACTGGTAACTAGTGAGAAAGCAAATGAAGGAGGCCAGTCCATCACCAGCGATGCTCAAGGAAGCACTGGACAAACTGGCAGGGCCGGCTGAATCAGAGTACAGCAAGTCTGCTTTCTTCTATCACGGCAAGGCTCTTTTGTGTTTACCTTTTTGAATTGGTAATATGTCTACTAGATGCTGCTGCTTTTAGGCTATTTCAGGCTGTTATCATTATTTTAATTATTTCAAGCATACGGTGTTAGATCTTGGTACGCTGCTTTGGGGGGTTTATTGGAAAACTGGCTTATAAATGCAAATAAATGAACAAGATATAATTCCTTTTAATAGGAACTAGATGTACATTGCCAAGAATAAAAAGTGTCGCGGTCAGCACGAAAGGGACACGTTGAAACTGGCCCAGAAATTTAGTTTATTTATAAGGGTGGCTTTAGGGGTTGTGTTTTTTCAGCTATGGTCAATCATACCACTTTGAGTTGTCTCTACAAGCTTAGAGGTAAGGTTGGAATGATTGATGAAACCCTGAGTCTGCTGAATTTTATGTGAATTTTGTCAGTGAAATTGCTTCTGTGTAAGGACATGCCTATTCTTGCTGACTTGTTAGCATTTCGTTTTCGTGGGCAAGAACAGCAAATGTTCTTAAAGCATCCATTAATTAACTTCAATTAATTAACAGTAATGGCAATCATTCATCTAAACCCCTTAGTGGTAACTGCAGTCCTGTATTCTTGTTTAATGTAATTATCTATATTAATTTCTCTGATGCACAAATACCATGTCCCATATTATCTTCCAGCTTTCAGTTACCAGTCCTGAATGCACTCAATCACGAATGTGACATTCAGCTGAATGGATTATGGAACTTATTACATATTCTCCAACATGTTGAGTCCCCAAACTGGGATGCATGTCTTTCCATCTGCGCTCCCACTCGAGTCACCAGACCCATGCGAGATCACGGAGCCCCCAAGGTGTGCTTTTTTCAGGGCCATAGTCTCATGGCACCCAAAAACAGATGCTCTCATGGCACTTAAAAACTTCCTTGAACAGGGCTGCCTGTGTACCCATGACTGGTGCCCACTGGGGCAAGCTGGGGATGGAGAAGGAGAGGTTGTGGGCGTAGAACAGGCATCCCCAAATTGCAGCCCTCCAGATGTTTTGGCCTACAACTCCCATGATCCCTAGCTAACAGGACCAGTGGTCAGGGATGATGGGAATTGTAGTCCAAAACATCTGGAGGGCCGAAGTTTGGGGGTGCCTGGTGTAGAAAGTACTTGTGGGGTGACAGAGAACAGCAAGAGGATGGGGAGTCAGAGCACAGGAACTAGAGGAGCAGGACCCATCACCACCACCATTGGGGCCCCTCTCTCTACAAACATGACAGAATCTGACCTATAGGGAGTTCAGAGTTGTTAGACTACAACTCCCACCATCCCTAGCTAACAGGATCAGTGGTCAGGGATGATGGGAATTATAGTCCAAAACCAGCTGGAGACCCACGTTTGGGAAACCCTGCTCTAGGAGACTGAGGCAGGCAAAGGCCCATAGTCCAGCTCACTAGCTGGCCAGGCGTGGCTTGTTAGCTCTGGGAGTAGGTGTGTGATTCCTCAACTGGATTAGGCTCAGGGCAGGTGAGGGTCACATGCCTCATAAAGCCCAGATGTTACAATCAAGATTCAAGGGATAAAAGGGAAGCAGAGCCAAGATGCTGTGTCTGCTCAACTTCCCATATTGATGAACCATGGCTTGGGTATCCGAGGAGCTCCATGGGACTGAACTGCAAGTACCCTAACCCTGGATTGGCTGTATAGGCGGGAACCTGCCCTTTGGACTTCGCTTGTTGTATTGAACCTGGACTGTGTTTCTTGACCTGTTGGACTGCCAGATTAGCATTTGCCCTTTGAACTGGTCGCCAGGGTTCTGGACAGATGTTCTCACTCAGTTGTGGGTCAGACACCGATTGCTGCTGACAAGGATTCTCATTGAGCAGATTATTAGCACCATCAGCATTGTATGGTTTGTAAGAGCTGTTAAACTTTTGTTTAGTGTTAACAATTTTTTTATGGTAAGCTCAGTGTGGTATTCAACCAATGATCTAATAAATTGTCCCAATAAAATTTATCAGTTGAATTAATCAGGGTGTAAAACGACTACTGCACACTATATTTCTTGCTGTTTGATTTTTATTTAAAAACGTGCTGAATGAAAATTTATGAAAACAATTAAACCTGTCACGAATAGAGTCAGACTCTATGCCTATAACTTAAGGTAACAGCAAGTCACTAACAGCTACAAGATTATAAAGTTAGCATGTTATTCTTGGGAAGTGTTACATTACAGTCATAAATTACCACTCAGCAGTCCATTAATTCCAAGTTGGTCTCTGAGAAAGAGGTTTTGTTTCTGTTGCTGCCAAAGCACCAATTGTCACTTGAGTAGCTTGTTGCTCTGGCACTGGAAACCATAATGACTGACAGACCAAGTCCAGATTTAAATGCAAGTTTTCAGAAGAAGAGGTACTTATTTATTTTATATCTATTTATTATTGCATTTCTCTCCAAGGTGGTTCTCCTGCCTCTCCATTTTACCCGTACAATAATCCTGTAAGGCAGTTTAGGCTTAGAGATGGCAACCGACTGAAGGTCGCCCAGTGAGCTTCATGGCTGAGCAGGGATTTGAACTCTGGCCTCCAGTTTCCTTGCCCAACACTTTAACCATTGAACCACATGGTTGGTGATTGATAAAAGACCAACATATGCCTGCTTTGATGGTTTCTGGGATTATTCTTCACTAGCAAAATGCTAATTATGATGGGCTTGATGTATGCAGAAGGATGAATTTTGTCTTGTGAAAGCCTCTGGGTTTGTGGCTATGGGCTCTGACCCATCACACCTAGTATGGGATGGCTGTAGGTTAGGTTTTGTCACCCAGTGTCATGGGTGAAATACTTCCCCCCCCTCCCTCCACACAGCAAAAATGAACCTCTTTACTTTTAAAGTGTGTGGTGTATAGCATACCGCTCTAGGATACGTCTGTCCATCCACAGTTCAAATTTCTTTTTATTCATGAAATTTGCAAAATGATGTTTGGCCAGTCATTATCACTTGGCCTAGACTACCTCACAGGGTTGTTGTGAGGATTAACGAAAAGTGTGTGTGGGGGGGAGAAAAATATGTATGTTACTCTGATTTCCTTGGAGAAGGGGTAAGATAAAAGCATAATAAATATAATTTATTTTTATTATAGCCACTTTTTCTCCAAGAAATTCCAGACAACACACATAGTTATTTGCTCTTTCTCTGCCCCAACACCCTTTAATCCCATCCTAACCCTGTTAGGTAGGATAGACTACAGCTGATGTAGCCTTCGAGATGACAGGGGCTACAATTCCACACACACACCGATCTTTGACTATGCTTTCTGGAGCCAATGGAAGCGGGGAATCTGTGGCCCTTTAGAGATTGTTTGACTTCTACTCCTATCATTCCTGACCATTAGTTGTTCTGTCTGGGGCTGATGAGAGCTGGTCCAACAACATCGGAAGGGTCACAAGTCTCCCATTTCTGTTGTACTTCAAAACATCTGGAGGGAACCAGATTGTGGAAAGCTCAAGCACAATGTGATATCTCCATCCGTGAATTATCGTGTGAACCTGCCTTTAGTCTAAAGCAAGAACTGGGAACCTATGATTCTCCAGGTGTTGGTGGCCTACAGCTCCCATCATCCCTACTCGTTGACCCTACTGGCTGGGCCTATTGGGAATTGTAGTCCAAAAAATCTGGTGGATACTAGGTCAAGGAAGCCTAGGATGCATGGAAGCAGAGCAACCTGTGACCTTCCCAGATGATGTTGGACTTCGTTCCTGACTGCTGTTCTGGACGGGGCTGGAGGGCAGTGGCTTTCTTTTCAGGGGGCACTCAAGGGTACGCAGTACTGACACCTCTTTTTTCTCGTCGTAAAAAAGTGTGGCATTGCTGTAACAACTTCATGGTGAGTACCAGCACCTATTTTTCTAGAGAAAAGGCGCTGCTGAAGGAAATTGAAGGGAGTTGCAGCCCATCAACATCTGGAAGACCACAGGTTCCCCACTTCTGATGTACAGATGTAGACTGAGGTTTTTTCCAACACTCAAGTGGTGTATCAATTTTATGACATAAAAAAAATAAGTACATTTAAAGCACATGGCTTTCCCCCAAAGAATCCCGAGAACTGTAGAATACTTTTCACAGAGCTACAATTACCAGCGCCCTTAAACAACGATTTTACTTTTTTAAAAAATTAATTGATTAAATTTGTATACCACCCTATGCCTGCTGGTCTCAGGGCAGTTCTAAGCATAGGTTTGTAGATGTGTGTGTGGAGGGGGTGGGGAGGAATACAAGAAAAAGTGCAGCCTGCGACCACATCCCAATGAAACCTTTATTTGTGTGCAACATAAAAACAGTGGCCACACAGGACAGAAACCCCAAGAAGAGAGGACCCTTTTCTTTGGGAGGAAAACTGCCTTAGGAAGCCCGGGGGCAAAGGAAACTCCTTTCTCAGAAGAGGCGAGAAGCCCCATCACAGCTGAGGACACCACGTTGTGTGTGTGTGTTTGTTTGTGTGTGCCCCACACAACGAGAACCTGCTCTAAAAACTCCGCCTTGAGCTTCCTCTGCTTTTTTCCCCGCCTGTCATCCTCCTTCAAAAAGCGCCGGGCGCGCCACCTCGCTCTCCCGCCTCCCTTTCCTATAGGAGGCGCGAGCGCGCCCGCGCGCCCGAGAGGCGGGAGCGCGCTGAGGGAAAGCTGCAGTCGGCGGCGGCCATCTTCTTTCAGGAACCGGCTGATTTCCATCCCCCCCCACCTATACCCCCCCTCCACCTCCGCTGCAAATGAGGCAGCCCCAAGCGAGACCCCTTGCCACTCACTGAGCCGTAGCCGCTGGGTGCCGGGGGGGGGGGGAAGCCGGAGGCACACGGAGAGACACCCACACAGGATAATTTGGAAGTGGGGCGGGGAGTCTCCCTTCCTGGCCGGCCGGGGTGCGGAAGGGGTTGTGGGAGGAGGGGGCGCCTCAGTCCTTGGCATTAGGAGCCCTGCACCGGGAGTGGGCGTGAGGCTGGGGGCTTCCTCTTGGGGTCGGGCGCCCCTTCCCCGGTCCCCACCCCCCGCTGGCTCTTTCTGCCCTGCCAAGGTGCTGCTGGTGCTGCTGCTGAGGAGGCGGAGGCTGCTCTCTCTCTCCCCCTCTGGATGGGAGGATAAGCTGTAACCATGTTCAGCTTCGAAGGGGAGTTCAAAACCAGGCCCAAGGTGTCTCTTGGAGGAGCCAGTAAGAAGGTAAGCGCCCCCCACTTCACCCCCCCAGTGCCTGCGCTGCCCTTCTCAGGTCTCCGGGGGTCTCTACGCGATTTTTTGTCTCCGCCAGCCCCGTTTCCCAGCCTGCGTGCAGATTCCGGTGGGGCCCCGCGAAGCAGGCGTGACTAAGGTTAAATCTGAGCAAACCCTTGTTTTCCTCGGTGTCTAGTGTTTCCTCACCTTTCCTAATAATAATAATATTCATCATCATCATAATCATGATTATTATTCCCCCACCCCAAGACCAGGGACCTCTCTCAGACCTGCTGGTGCAGCTTAGCACCAGTGTGTCCTGGGTTTGTTTTTGTTGTTAGGAGGAAAAGGCGCCTGGAGAGTCATTTGTCGCCCCTTATTTGCTCTTTCCTGGAGAGGGTTTGCTTCAAGGCCGAGGGGTTTTGAAAAGAGAAACTTGAGATGCTTTTGGTTGCGAAACAGCCAGCAAAAAGACAGAGGCGTGATTGGAAGGGGGTGGGGTGGGGAGAAGGGGCCACCGTCCCATTTGTGAAACTCCTGTGATGCATCAGCTCTTGCAAGTGTTTCCTTCTCAGGTCCCTTGGCAGGTCCCAGTTGGGTGAAACGTAATTGTGGGAGGGGAGAGCTAGGGGGCAGCGGATAGGCCTCAGTCTTGTGTTGTTGGGGGGGGGGTAGTTATTGCAGGAGGAAGTTTAAGAATTTAGTCACTGTTTACCTGGGTGTGATTGAATTGAGTAGGCATGGTTAGGGTTGTGCTGTTAAATTCCCACATTGCACTCCTGAACTGTACAGGAGTCTGCAAAACATACTGATTCTCGACACTGCCTTTTTAATACACGATTTGAGGAAAAACCTCAGGTTTCTGAAGTGGATAGGACAGCAAGGAATGCATTCCTTCACTTTGGCCTAGGTTTTTCTTTTCTTTTTTCATTTTCTTATCAGCACTCTCTTACTTAATTCGTAGGCTTCTCCTAGTGCTGATAAAGCACAAAGGGGCCCACTAAAAATGTCCATGCACAATATGGCATCTATGTATAGCTTTCAATTTTTTATTTAAAATAAGTATCTGTAATCTAAATGAATGGATTAAATAGGGCCAGTTATTTTATTTTGGATTAAATAGGGGTGTGTGTGCTTTTTAAGTATTGAGATGGCACAAACTGAAACCTGGCCTGGTTTCAAAACTGCTTTGTGTCTTTTAGTCGTTTAGAGGCCTTATGCAAGTCATTGGTTCTTAACATAAGTTTCCTGCCTGCAATGGGAGTAATAATGCTTATCTCATAGGATTGCTATGCAAAGGAACAGGTTTACCCACAAATGCAGTCATTTTGCATTTGCTTTAGATAACTATAACGGCCTGTGTGTTTAAATGTACCCATCATTCAGAATTGAGGTGGACCTAAAAGCAACAGCTGGTCAGTCTGGTTTGAAGCTATTCGGGTAACAAATACAATATCTCATGAAGCTTGTGAAGCAGTTTGCATACTGAAAGTACTGTGTCAGTTAAGAATTAAAATGCTTTATTTGGATTCTTGATTTTTATTTTTTATTCTGAAATTTAAAATACTTTTCATGAATTGTATGAGATGGGGTCTTTAAATGATATATTGTGTAATCGGCCATAAATAAATATGACAGCACACCCTTTTCTGTGCAGTGTTACCTAGGCCATATTTTCATGAATCAGATGCACATCAGAAGTATATTAGGTATGTGTAGCTATTCATCTGAATTATTGAGGAACTATCTACTGACACATTTCTGATGGCTAGAAGCCATTTACGTTCATTAAATCGCATGTGCGATAATGTTTTCTGCACTGAAGAATAAATCTTGATATGCAAAGCCAGCAATTGGCAGGGTATGTCCTATTCTTCTGGAATGTATCTTAGGTGGTTTACATCTTTTGTCATCAAATTATGAAATTAGGCTAACTGTGCAATAATATTGAGCGTGATTTATTAAGACTTAGATCAGGGATAGCTGATCTGCAGCCCAGATCTCTGCACTGACCCAATAGTTTGGTAATATGTAAAATAATTGCAGGGGGGAAAAATAAAAACCCTGTTCTGCTGTGGTGCTGAAATGTTTCTGCCTTAATTTATCCTGTGAAGACACCTCTTCTCCCTCTGGTGAAGCGCTATTACAGGAAGGTTTTGGTAGACAGGAAACAGGAATAAGCACTGTTTAGTGTTACACTGGACCAAAGTGTGCTGACAGTAGAAGAAACCAGTCAGTTTATTGTTCTTAAGATTAGATCTGCCAGGAGAAAGAATGTGACTTTGGATTTCGCATGGAGTACTGGGGAAAACTGAGCTCTTGCGGAGGCTGAAACACTTGCGTTTGTTTGCATTTAAGCTGAAAATTTATAGGGATACAGCGTTATTTATTACACTTATATACTGCCTTTCTGCCAAGGTGCCCAATATGGTTTAGTTTTAAAGTACTAAAACAAATGAAACTGAATGTAAAGTTGGCCAGGGTGGGGAAACAGTCTGTCTGGAGCAGGCCCTGATTTCTTTGCCCTCCTCCCTTGGTGTCTTCCTCTTGGATTATTACCTAAATCACTTGAGAGGCTCATTGGTGAACATTTCCCCTTCCTTTATTATCATGCCTCTTTCAGTTTTCCCCATCCCCTGTAAATTTGATCCCTCTCCCATCCCCACAGACTGCCTCCCATAAATTGGTTTATTCAGTGGAAGCTTTCTGTAAGAATTGCCATGTAAACATGAGGCCCATTCCCTCACCTCTGATGTGACCCCTCGATCCAGGTAATGGTGGTGGGGACAGCTAAAGTGGGCCATGGTAGAGCTTTGTAAAACGATGCAGAAAATGAATAGACCTCTCCCCCTGCTCCCCCCCCCTCATAACACTGGAACACGGGGTCACCCATTGAAATTGATCCACAGTAGATTCAGGACAGAAAAAAGGAAGCACTTCTTCCCACAACACATAATTTATGGAACTTGCTGTCACAGGATGCAGTGATGGCCGTGGCTTTAAAATGGAATTGGACAAATTCATGGAGAAAAGGTCTATCAATGACTATTAGCGATGGCAGCTAAATGGAAGTTCCATGTTCAGAAATGGTATGCTGCTGAATAACAGTTGCTGGAGGGAGACTGTATGAGAGGGCTGTTGCCTTCATGCCCTCCAGGTTTTCCTGGAAGTATCTGGTGTGGTGTAAATAGGGTACTGGGCTAGATGAACCTTGGTTCTGATTCAGCAGGTTATCCACACAGACATCCTGGAATATGTGCTTGACAGATAATTCTGTTGAAATCAGCAGAATATACCTTCAAAGAAATGCGTTTAAGATAAGGGTTTTCCCCAAGGATGCAGGAATGTGATGGATGCTTTAGTGCTGGGTCTAATGCTTACATACTACTTAGAGGCAGCTTCCGTTGTTTTAATGGTTTTGTCCATTTAAACACCTTGGCATTGACTTCTCTAGAGCTCTGTGTGAATGAGTGAAGGGAGAAGCAAGGGAGCCCAGGCTTTTATCCTCAGCTCCAGTTTGGCCTGAGAAAGTCACTATGTTTTATTTAATGTACCGGTATTTGTTCTAAAGTATTTTTGAAATTGTGAACCACTTCAGGTTCCTGAGCAGAAAGGTGGCATATAAATTTAATAAATAACACACATGGGTAAGTTGCATGTCTGATAACCTTGGTTCCCGAATGGCTTATCTACTGTAACTTCCCTTTTAAAATTGCTTTGACTTAATTCCTTAATTATACAGTATTATAGTTCCGTAAATACATTCCATCATGGTGCTCAAATCCATGAAATACTTTCATATGCACTTTTCTTTTAGCACCTTCTCTGACATTGGGCTGTGGGTGGGTATTGTTTGGAGAAGATGAGTATTTATTTTGATATTTATATTTATGCAGTTTAATTGAATGAACATGTATTTGGCTGAAAACTTTTTCTGAGACTTTGTTGGGAAAATCAGAAATTGTAATGGATGTTCGTTCATTCATTCATTACTGTTAACTGATAGTGCCGATTGAATTCACTGCAGTTTTAAATTGTGTTAATTACTCTAGTTTAAACAAAATGAAGAAATACTCACATTTGTGATGGAGGCCGTTAGGTAGAATGACTTTAGGCTGATTTGTTGTGTGTCATTGATTGTGTTGTATCTAAGCACATAAAGAGGAAGATGCATGTTACTTTCCTGCAAAATATTTTGGAAAGATGATGCTTATCTTTATGCATAACTTTAAATGCATTTGTTTAGGTAGTATATCATGTCTTGTCTTTTCCAGGAGGAAAAAGCATCTCTTTTGCATCGCACACAGGAAGAGAGGCGGAAACGAGAGGTATGATACAAGTACAGTAAAGCCTTTTAAAATAGCTGCCAGTTGAAATATTGTGTGATGAAAATGCTTATGCTTGTATTTAAAGCACCGAACAGCTGGACCCCGAGTATCTGAGAGAATACTTTCTGCCATTCAGTGAGATCCATGGACAGTGCCCTCCTAGGGCTCCCTGTGCAGTGCTAGGTACATAGGATTGTGTGTAGGGGGTGCTATTTAGTGGTGGCTCCAGAATGGTGGGATTCCTTCCACAGTGAGATTTGTCTGCCTTGTTCTTTTACTCTTAGGCAGCGGATCAAGACACCCCTCTCTTGACAGGATTTTGAAGGAGGGGTGGGGTGAAGAATGATTAGCTGATTTTCTTTATACAGTGGTACCTTGGGTTAAGTACGCTTCAGGTTAAGAACTCCGCTAAGAACAGAAATCGTGCTCTGGCAGTGCAGCAGCAGCAGGAGGTCCCATTAGCTAAAGTGGTGCTTCAGGTTAAGTACGCTTCAGGTTAAGAACGGACCTCCGGAACGAATCAAGTACTTAACCTGAGGTACCACTGTAGTTATCTCTCTCTTTTTTAAGCATTGATGAGCAGTTTGATGCTGTCTTTCGTCCCTTCTCTGTGTTGGAGTTAGGAACTGATTTAGATTAAATTAGTATTTTATTTTATTGTTTTGAATTTTTTTTATCAGTGTAAACCTCCCTGAGGCTTACTGGCAAAGGGTGGTATATAAAACTCCTAAATAAACAAAATAGCTTGGGTATTGGCTTTTAAAACTTCCTGTTTTCCTCATTTTGTAGTTGGTGAATTTTTGAATGCTAAATACCGGTAGTAGGGTCCCCCCTGCATTACATTGTTTTGCACCAAATTTATATTTTGCTGGGATAATGTATGCAAGCATGGTACCTTAGAATTGCTAACATGATCCTGACTCACTAGCAGAAAAACTAGTTGTAGGGCTGATTCACACACTTGTTTGGCAGACTAGAGCAGTGTCTACTATGCCATTCTACTTAGGGATTTGCATGATAATGTTTCCTGATTAACCATGGTTTACTGACATATGCATAGGCAGGAAGGAGCTGCCTCTAGCTTTCATCCTCCCCTCTTGGACTCCAACAATTTCTTTTCCTGCTTCCCGTACAGCTAGGCTTGTTGTGTCACCTGAACCAGCCAGTTCTTCTCAGTTTCAAAACAAGCAAACTTCAAGCAGTGGTTCCTGATAGTCTGTGTAGAGTTTGTTAACAAACCACTTTTCTTGATCTGTATGATACACCAAGCCTGCCTTTAAAGGAGAGTGGAGCTGAAAATTGATGGAGTCATGCAGGATGGGGAGGAAAAAGGGGAGCACCTCAGCCCAGGGCTCACTGCAGCTTCTTCCTTCTTGGGTGCATATTACTAAGCCGTGTTTCTATGTGTTGTGTGAACTGGACTTAGGCAGCCATGTGAAACACTGCCTATGTTTGAGACTGTACATCCCAACCATCATTATAAAGTTGATTAACTACAACCATGGAAATTCTTTTATCAGCTCCAATGAGCAGATAATTTGCCCGATTCATTATTTGTAAGGCTTTGATGCAGAAAATGTGCATAAGAAACAAGGCACTCTGTATTTGCAAGAATATATTTTGTTGCATTAATGTACTTCTGAAGATGTAGCATATATCGGGAAGAAAACATGACTCAGTCTATTGAGAATAAAATCAGACACAGCTTTAAAAAATGAGTGTAGTGAAATTGCTGCAGTGACCTCAGGCTTCAAACATTTGCAACTATGGGTCACTAATTGACAATTATGCATTCTTGGATGAAACCTATGCCTAATGAGGAGAATATAACTGTCTTGTGTTATAATTCAGCTGTGTGCTGTGGAAGATCAGTTACTGCTGCTGTTGAGATTGCTGTTGAATTTTCCTGTTTTGTTTCTGTTTAAAAAAACCCAGTACAAGTTGATCAGCAGGCTCCCTGTTTCCAGGGTTTGTCATTTGAATATCCTTGGCTCACTTGTTGCCAAATCTTTATTCATTCAATTTCTTATTTCTGTTCTATCATTCCTTCATTTATCTGTGCTGCCACAGTAGTGTATAAAAATCTGAATTCCACCTGAAGTAATTTATTTCCCTCCCCCATATTTAAATTGTAATGCTGTATTCTCATTCTACCAATATCTATTAAGCAGATATTTTAGTAGCTTTGGGTCAACATTTTCTGTTTTGACAGCCATGGGGTACATAAGGAATGCTGGGGCACAGTTGTACATAGATATTGGATATGAGATGCAAAGCTTAGTTTTTATTACCTGGTGGGAAAAGCAAGGAGCTTTGTAAGGTGGTGATGCTCTGGTCTCTAAACAATGGATGACCTGCCCAAACAGCATTGGCTTGAGTCTTCAGCAAAAAGGCTAGGAACTTAGTTTTTTCAAAAATTAAAAGAAAGATTCGACAAGAAATACATTATATGGTAAACTTGTTGGATATGGATATAATAAAGAAAGCTTGCATAACAGCAGAAAAGGATATCAATGGAAAAGCACAATGCTCCTAATGGGCAGCGAGATATTTGTGTTCCTTTCAGTCTGTCTTGTTTGGCTATGGCTTGGTGTCGGGCAGCATAAGCCCAAGTTAGGTGGAGAACCCAGACCTTCTCTACCACAAGCTTCACTGCTTGTGTTCCTCTGATACTATTGAAGAGATAGTTTTTTGTGTGTGTCAGGTTATTCAGTGACTGCACAGGTGTTTTCTTGTTAGTGCTTTGTTCTATTAACTACAATGCAGCAAATTTTATTTTGACCTTTGTCTTGTCTCCTTAGGAAGAAAGGAGAAGGCTGAAAAATGCAATAATCATCCAGTCCTTTGTTCGTGGGTACAGGGACAGAAAACACCAAGTAGGCATATATATATTTTTTGATTGACTTTTCTTACGTGCTTCTGAGTTTGCACAGTGACCACAGAAAGATATATCTAACAGTTGACACTGTCACTATTTCAGCCTGCCTTCTAGTGACTACTACCGTGTTTCTCATAATATAAGACATGCCTAAAATATAAGGCATAGAAGGATTATAACGGGGTCGCAAAATATAAGGCATACCCCGAAAATAAGACGTACCGGGTTCCGGTAGTGATATCGGGTACCTGGTGAGGTGCAGCCCCTCCTAAACACCCAGCAGCGCGCACCACGTGGGGCCCCAATCCAGCTCCCGCCAGCTCTCTCCCCCAGCACAGCCAGCAGCAGCAGCGGGCACCGCTTGGATCCGATCCAGCGGGACTCAGCCGCAGCGCGCCAGTGGATCCCCGATCCACCGGGCGCAGCAGCAGCGCGCTGAGTGAAGCCCTGAGTGGCCGGGACCCGGACCCAGCCGCAACCGCTGGAAGCCGCTAGAGGAAGTAGCAGCATCCTCGCTAGCTCCTCCACCAAACCCCGCGCAGCCCGCAGATCCCAAAAGCAGGCTTCTGCTGCTGCCCGCCTCGCAAGAGCAGTGATCGGAGGCGGGCGGGGGGGGGGGGACAAGCGGGAGAGGCGGCGGCAACAACAGCAGCAGCAGCCCCTCCAAGCCCTCCTCCTCCTCGCCACCCCTAGCCTCGCCTTCGCCCTCACCGCCCTAAGGGGCCCTCACGCAGCCCTCGCCCTCCAGCGTCCTCCTCCTCCTGGACGCTGCCACTTAGGCACGCAGGAGGGAGAGCCGGCAGACGGACGGCACCTCCTCAATCCTGCACACTTCACCTCAGGGCGTTTCCCGCCCTCGCAGGGAGAGAGGCTTCCCCCTCCCTCAGTCGGGTGTGTAAGGGCTGTCTCCTCCCCCCCCACCTCTCCGTTTCATTCGGCTCCTTCATTGCTCTCCTGCTGCAATCCAAACCTGATTGTGGCTTTTCTCTTTCTCTCTCTCTCTCTCCCCCTCCCTCCCTCTCCCTCTCCTCAACTTTCCCCATGCTTTCCTCTTTCTTTTCGTGTCTTCTTCGGCCATGGACTATTATTTTCTTCCCCTATCCGTGCACTTGCAATTCTCTCCACCACCACCCTCCTCTCCCCAAATTCCTTTTAGGATTTTCAGTTTTCTCCTCACTGGTTCTTCCTTTTCTTCTCTCCCCCCATCCTCATTGCATCCTTTTTCTCTCTGCCCTCCTTTGCTACACACACACACACGGGGGGGGGGGGGAGAGAGAGAGAGAGAGAGAGAGAGAGAGAGAGAGGAGTGTTGACTTTGCTTGTCCCCCGCCACCCCTTCCCAGCTCCGTGAAGCATCTCCGCTGTTCCCCGCCGTGGCAGCTTCCAAAAGCCTGCTTTTAAAAAGCCTCGGTGGGGGGGGGGGAGGGAGATGTTGCACAGAGCAGGTGGCAGCAACGTGAAGCATCTCCATTGTCCCCCGTCGTCCTTGCAAAAGCCTTCCTTCCTTCTCCCTCTTTCTTTCACTCTTTCTCACTCCTTCTCTCTCTCTCTCTCTCACCTTTTCCTTTCTTCCTTCCTTCTCTCTCTCTCACCCCTTCTGTCTTCCTTCCTTCCTTCCTTCCCTCTCTCTCTTCCCTCCCTCCTTCACTCTCTCTTCCTCTCTCTCTCTCTCTCCTTCCTTCCTTGTCTCTCTCTCTTCCTTTCTTTCTTTCTTTCTCTCTCTCTCATCCCTTCCTTCCTTCTCCCTCTTTCTTTCTTTCACTCTCTCTCACTCGCCAACCCCGTTCGCCAAAGCAGGCTTGTTTTTGCGATCTTGGCGGGGAAGAACCAGCAGCACCCCTCTGCTGCCCCTCCCAGCCTTTTAGAGGAGGAAAACCAGAAAAAAATTTTTTTTCTTGTTTTCCTCCTCTAAAAACAAGGTGCGCCCTATGGAGCATCCTATGGAGCAAAAAATACGGTAATTATAATGGAATATATGTAGATTGCTGTACCACACTTAATAAAAATAAGACATCCCCCGAAAATAAGCCATACTGTGTTTTTTGGAGGATAAAAAGATTATAAGACGGTGTCTTATTTTAGGAGAAACACGGTATCAGTGTGTGCAGAAACAATGTATGCTGATCTGCTGTAGAAAACCCTCTGATACTTACTACTTCCTCAAACCCACTATGTAATAGCCATGTGGACAAGCTTGTACTGTATGTTAGTCATTCTCTCCCTGCAGTATAAGACTCCTGTTCAGTGATTCTCTGGACTGGGATTATTGGTTGCAGCCTATGGGGAAATCATAGTCTTAAATTTAGTTTGGAACTCCATTTAGAAGGACTTGTGATGAATAAGAGCACAGTAAAAATGAACTATAACCAGAAATATAAAATATCTATTGTATGGCTTTAAAGAACCCTGTGCTTTCTCCCAGGAACATCTGTTTATGCCCAGAGGTTTGCCAAATACCTTCCCTTTGACTGCAGCTCCTTGTGCTACATAGGAAGCTCTGGAGCCTGACTTCTGGAAACAGGCCAGTGGGCAGGAGCAAACTCTACAGATAGCCCTTTCAATCCTTGCCTGTGTAAAAGTGCAATGAAATTATGAAAATATGTACAGTGGTTCTAATCTGTTATATTTATTCATATGTATAGTAGTAATGTCTGTTGGGAAACTTGTTAATTGTAAGTCTCAATTAGATGAATAATGCAGTAGAAGATGAATTCACACAGAAGTACGTCCTTCACATTAATTTTATTCTTGGTTCATTCTAGCTTTCAAAATGAGTTCTAATTCTGCTCTTAGTACATAAGCAGTTCTGTTTCCATAGGATCTGAGAAAGTCGATGTGTACAGATGACAATACTTGTACTGATTGATTATGCTTTTAAAATTTCTGAAAATGCTATGACATCACTTTGCATTTTTGCACCTTTGTGTACAAGCCAATTTAACCTCCACACTTGGCCTTGAGCAAGTGATTGTACCGCATTGTACCCTGGGTTATAAACAAAAATCAATGCTGAAGAAATTATATGCATAAAATTGTTCATTGGCTTATCATTGAAAGCTGCAGCTTCAAATGAGTATATTTGAAGCCTGTGCTTCATAATGTTGACAATACAGTACATTAACTTAAATTTTATTCTTCATTTTAAGTATTCCATTCAGAGGAGCGAATTTGATTACTGTGCTAATCTAGCGCAATCTGGAGGAAGTTTCTCCACCGCCAATGGAGCAAATCTGACTCTTTTAGTTCGCCAACTTCTGTTTTTCTATAGGCATAATGAGGATTCTAAACGTTTGGTAAGTACTCAATGAGAGTGATTCCAGTTTCTTGTGTGTTTTTAGTAATTATTTTTAATTTCTTGGTTGTCAGTACTAAATGAGTACTGTTCAAAAGACAGTGAGGTTGAATCTGGATATGCAGAAAGTTACTTGTCCTTGTAGAGAGGGGGTGGCTTTCCTATTCTTCCTCCTTTTCTGGTAGCAACCCCAAGAAAGGACTCTTTCTTCCCTCCCACAAGGTCAGGGTTTCTCTAAGGCCAGTATACCATCTGCTGCAAGAGAATGGTGCCACCCCAAAAAATCCCCGCTTCCTTTTCTGTGGGAAAACATGCTTTCAGTTTTCATGCTGAAGTGTGTGGATCCACCCAAAGTTTCGGAGAACATGACATCCTAATAAACATTCAGATGCTGTCATAAGGTCAGTGCTGTCTAACCTTAAGGGCTTTATTTATTTCATAGCAGTTTATAGTTAATGGAAGATGGCACAGGCTTATTTGGCTGAGTATGCATTGGGGCGGGGAAAACAACACTTAGGAATGAACCTGAGACTCATAGGTTCCTCTCAAGAATGCCTCTTCCACATAAAAACCTTTTTGCAATGCTCATGAGGCAACAACAAAATAAAACGTATATGCAACACCCAGCAATTTGTTTCTTCCTTTGGTATATGTTGGTGTTTAAATGAAATACAGCTGAAGTGTGGAATCTTTGGGGGTAAGGGGGTCAGTGTGGTGAGGTCACATCACTTTCCTTCTCTTAAAAACAGCTGCAGGGCACTGTATGTGTATGGTTGCTAATTCGTTTGCTTGTGCTAGTTCCTAATGCGCTAGTTCCTGGATTGTCCCTCTACACACACCCTACTCCACTGGAGCAGCTGTTAGCCATAGATGGTAAATATCATTGTGGTACCTTTGTTTTTTACCCTCCATGGCTATCAGTAACTTGGGAAGGAGGATTTAATTTAGCGCCAGAGCATAATTGTGTGTGTGTGTTTAGGAAGAGTTAGCCTCTTCATCCTCAAGGAACCTATCCAAATAGGGTGCCCTAGTGGTTGCTTTTACCAAAAAGAAAAAGATGTTGAACTCTCCTGTTGCACATCTTGTTTGCCCCTCAATTATCCCTTATTTCTGAATACAGATTAGTTTTTCTTAGGCATAAAACAGGAGAAAATAACCTGGTCTATTATTCAAGCTCAGCGCAGACAGATTTGGGACCACCTCGTTATGGACAAACTAATGTGCCACATAAAGATAGCTAACCACTTGCCCAAAATTGGAAGCTTTGTTTACCATTTCGTGCCTCTTCTTGGCATACTTTGATGACATATGACCAAACGCAACACTACCCCCCAAATCCTAGATGCTTTGGCTGTGCTGATTTTTTTTTTAAATCCTGTTTTGGGGTATTCTGCTTAGGAGTAGATGGGGATTAACAGTCTCACATGATGGTAATTAACAATTAGAAATAAAGGTCTGGGAGAGGGAAAAAGTCTCAGCTTGGCACCAAGCAGACATTATGTCGGTCATACGTTTCTAGGGGGAGTGTTCCATAGTTAAGGCCAGGGGTGGGGCACATCATGGCGAAGGCCCTCTCAGCACTTGAGATTAGGAACACTTGAGGAAGGGCCTCCATTGATTCATCTTGAGGTACAAGAGGTGTTCCTTTAGATCAGGAGGAACATGTGACCCTCCAGATATTGTTGAACTTTAGCTTCCATCAGTCATGTCCAGCATGGCCAAGGTCGGGTATGAAGAGAGATATAATCTGAAAACACCTGGAGGCCACAGATCCCCATTCCTGCTTTAGATGCTCGTGCATGCTTTATGTACATGAACAGTCACAAAAAGCACCAGTGTTACTTTTTAGAGATTTTAACACTTGTATTTGCGGATGTCTTTTCCCCCCACCTCCAGATATGGATATGTCAGAACTTGATTAAGCAGAATTCTCAGTTTGTGAAGCAGCTTGATGGCCCTGAGAAACTTACATGCCTGTTCCAGATAAAAAGGCTGTTGGGCTTATGTTGCAGGTAAAAACGAGTAAGCTTAAATCAGCTCACTGCAGACTTAACCAGGTTCCTTAACTGAATTAGCTCACTTAAGGGTACAAATCTATATTAAATATGTTAAATGGCCATCGTGAAGTCTTTAGCCCCAGTTGGCTCTATGGACAAGAGCACTTTATGTTTTCTTTTGAACTCTGATGTCTGAAAGCTTATTTCATTGTTTGCAAGTTAGAATTGTATTCCTTTTTCACTAGAAGGGAAAAGCTATACCGTTTGAGTGACAAGTTTTATTTTTGTCATAGATTGCTGCAAAACTGCAATGATGACAGTCTGAATGTTGCACTTCCTATGAGGATGCTTGAAGTATTTTCATCTGAGAATACCTATTTGCCTGTTTTACAAGATGCTAACTATGTAGCATCAATAATAGAACAAATCTTGCACTACGTGATTCAAAAAGGTTCGTGTAATGATTGCTTTTCAAAATTTTATTGAACATTGAATATGTAACAGCTGCCAGCTTTGTGAATGAGCTACATTTACAATAATACCCAACAATTGTGAATATTGCAGTAATACTTAAATGAAACACAATCTTCTTATGTCTTCGAAAATGCTGTTTCTTATTGAAATATTGTAAGTGTTAATGCCTTGCAGATGGTTGTATATGTTTTCAAATGTTTCCTGATGATTCAGGTTCACAAACTGATTCAGGTTTTTTAAAAATGTGTGTGTTATTTTTTACTCTTGCTATTTTAACTTGTGATGGCTTTAATGTTCATATCACCTTATTGTTAGCTGCACTGAGAACATTCATCCTTAAGAATGGCATGTAAGTGTTTAATGCAAAGTCCTTTTAACGTTCTTTTTTGTAATTGTAAAACCATGGACTACTAGGCTCAAATTCCATAATACTATGAAACAGCAGATTTAGCTGGTGTTTTGAAGAGCCAGTGCTTTGAATTGGCACTATTTCCTAGATTTAAATAAAACTAATTGTTGGATTTGATTAACTAGATGAGATCAGTTGCCAGTTTGTTTCCTAGTTTATCAGCAATGCTGCTAAAATTATAGTTACTATATTAAAGCACATCTCACAATGTGGTCTTTGGCCCATAAAAGCTGGTACTTGGTATCCTACAAGACCTGTAGTTGTGTTTGTGCAACCTTTGACATGCCTCTGCCTCTGAAACATATTTTAGTCAGTTGTAAAATAATTTTATTGTTTAAAAATAAATGTATGCTTAAAATGGGTACAAATGCTTGAATTCTTTTTCTTTCAGGATACTACAGGTCTCTTTATCTGCTAATAAATAACAAGCTTCCATCAAGTATTGAGTATTCTGATGTATCTCAAGTTCCTATTGCAAAAATATTGTTAGAGAATGTTCTGAAACCATTGCACTTTAATTATAGCTCCTGTCCAGAAAATGCCAGGTAAGCATGTTTAGTTGTGCATTGGTATGTATTAGTTTAATCCCCCCCTTATCATGGCAAAGCACTAATAGGTACTAATGGAACAAATATGTAAAGCTTTGTGAAATGACTAGATCATCTCTTTCTAGTCTTAAAACAGCCTCTTATTACTGTTCTGCAGACTTGTTTAGCAAAAATAAATACAGTAACAAGAGGGTAGAAACAGAATTTAAAAAATGCACCTTGACAATTAAAAAGAAAAAAATCCCAATGGGTAAAATATATTTCTAAACTTGAATATTTTATTGTATTGTCAATGTAGTGGTGGAAAGGTATGTTCACATTTCCCATAAAGAGAATCTTTTCTTTACCTTCTGCAGGCAACAGAATTTTGCTGCTTTTACAGAAGAATTCCTGGCAGCACCTTTTACAGACCAGATATTTCATTTCATCATTCCAGCGCTTGCAGATGTGAAGACCTGTTTTCCTTATGAACTCTTTTTGAATGCACTATTGTTAACAGAAAGCAGGCGTTTGAGGAAAAGTGAGAGAGCTCCTTGGCTTTTCTACGTTGTTCTAACTGTTGGTGAAACATATTTAGGTATGTAAAGCATATTTAATCAGTTAAAGCATCCATTTGTTATATGCCATCCCTGCAGTAGCTGGCTAGGAGCTTTACAGTTGCAAACATTATTATTATTACAACTATTATGCCTCTTCTACTACATCCTATCTTTCCTCCAAAGGCCTTAAGGCAGAGTACATTGCGATTCACTGCATTGTTCACCTTAAGACCTTTATGAGGTATGTTAAACTGAGAGTTAATGGACTGGTCTTTGGTCACATTCATGCCCGAATAAGAGGTTTGAACCCAGGTTCTCCTACTTTCAACCTTGAACATCCCAGTGAAAATTTAGCAGGTTGACTTTATACTGTTATAAAAATGCAAGGTGATGGTGATATTTGCAATAGAATAAATATGTGGTTTTGGTTCTTTACTGAACTCAGAAACCCAATGCATAATCTAATCATTGTTTTTAGGTTCTCAAGTTTAGATATTGACAAGAGTGAGGTCTTAAAAACTTAAGAAAGCTCAGCATCTCAAGATTTGAAAAATCTGCACACCATGTGGCCTATGAACCATATGTATTTTACTTATCCCTAAAATATGCACAGTATCAGCAGAGGGTGTGCTGATTAGTAGACTTTTTCAGTTTCTTACAAAGAGTCATAAGTGATCCCTGCTCAGTATTTCTGTGTTCTTTATTCTGTATTTAATCTTTTCCTCAATATAGGATCTCTTTCAGAAGAAGGGCTGCTTGTGTACCTGCGAGTCCTTCAGACATTTCTTTCTCAGTTACCGGTGTCTGCATCAGGTGCAGACTGCCAAGATTCAACCAGTGACTCTGAAGATGAAGATGAAGGAATTGGCAAGATGACTTCCATGCCTGTAGGTATTAAATGTTGTCAGAAGAAATTGCACAATGGTAACACTCAAGCTTGGAGTAGGCTTCCTCTTCTGTAATACTCCATTCTTCGGCTTTTGCAGCAAAATATATTGGCAGTAGTGAACTTATATTTGGCTTGGATCTATTTACATATGGGCGGTTTGCAGTTTCCCTTGTATTTTTGGTGTGGGGAAGCACAAATGTTTAACGTTTTGTGTGTGTTTAACTTCGAATATTGTGTGCAGTGCCTCTCCCAACCCACCTCATTTCCAGGTGTTTTGTTGCAGGCTGCTTACAGTGGCTTTTTCATGGCTAGGCATGTCAATTGCAGTCAAATAGCACATTACACAGGTGGCTGCATAATGTACTGTGATTTATTGTGGAAGAGAATGGAATTCTAATGGGGGCATAGAATTTAATGACTGTTCAGAGAGATCAGTGAGGTTGTGTATAAAAGCCTCACTGCTCTTTGTATGCATTTATAAATAGAAGCCTGATTTGTCAATTTCAGGCAGTAAAAAATATTAAAGTTGCTGGTATTAGGCATCACACATTGCACTTGGACACATGCTAGTAGACACTCTTTTTTACAACAGACTTTGAACTAGCCTTTACTATTTAGGTGTTTTTTTTAATAGTTCGGATTTGAGAATTAAGGCATTGTTATGTTTCTTATATGCTTTTGGAAATCTGACCTTGAAAATACACAAATGAAAAATAACTTGGGTCTTCAAACACTATCTTGAGTTGGCTTGAGTTCCATCAAGGAGTCATTTTAATTTATTTTATATAATAAAAGTAATAATAAAAACAATATCTGTCAGTCTTGGAGCTTTAAAAACTCATTCTTGGGTATCTTGCTTGAATATAATTTCTTAATAAAGCCAAGGATACAAAGTGAAATAACTAAAAAGTGAAGTTCTGGCATAAGTTAACCAAGACTTGAAACCACATTTCTGAAGAATTTGAATACTTGGAAATTAGCTTTCAGTGGTTAACCAGAACATTAGGTGAAACTTTGTAGAACAAGAGCCACAATACAGTGTGGAAAGTTCAAGATTTTACTCTGCCTTTTAGGTGGTGTGGCTTGTCTTGAACAGAAGGACTAATATAGTACCAGCCTCTTCCACGTACTGTGGGATTCAGAAGCATATCTTTGCATTTCTAAATCCATTTAGAAAGTAGAACTGATATCCTGTTTTTGCTGAAAATTGCAATAAGTGCTTTGAGGCTTGTTAGCTCTTCCCACCCAAAAGAGGTTAATATACATCATTATTTAAAAAACACAGATTCTTTGAGATGTTAAAAAAAAAATTCCCTCTTGCAGGGAGATGGAAGAATATCAGTCCAATATATAACTGAAGAGTGTCTTTCAAAACTGGATACAAAGCAGCAGACAAACACTCTGCTAAACATGGTTTGGAGAGATTCAGCTAGTGAAGAAGTTTTTACTCTGATGGCTTCCATCTGCCACACATTGATGGTGCAGCACCGAATGATGGTGCCAAAAGTCAGGTAAGTCTAAAAAAAGAAAAGTGCATTTGCAGTCATAAATCTACTAATTTAGGGGCAATTCTGGCATGCTTTCCTGTGTGCCTGAAACACTGGTCCTAAGTTAACGCTACTTCATCAGCAGTATGTGTTGGAATTATTTGGAAGCTCACTGTCCAGAAGCCCTAGAAATGTACTAAGGATAGCAGGATATAGGGCAGTTCTCTTTGATTTTGACACTTTTTGGTAAAACTGAGATCCTTGGTTGCTTTGATATAGAAACAGATCGTTTTATTTAATTGACTATGCACTTGCTGAGAGAACCTTGAAAACAAGGCTGTGGTAGGGATCTACAGATGTTTGGAAACAAGGAGGCAAAGAGCTTTCCATCTTAAATTAATTTAGATCTTTAACAATTGTGGGTTTCCCATATACCCTACCAGGGGTATCTAGTAGACCATTGTGAGAACAGGATGCTGAACTAGATAGTCCTGCAGGCTCGTTTATGTTCTTGCGTTTCCACCTCTTTCTGCAGCTTAAGTGTAAGCTACCGGTATTTGTTTTAAAAGTAAAGGTAATGCTGTTGGCCAATAAGAAATTCCAAATTCCATAATGGGGAAATACCTCTTAGGCCAGGGGTCTGCAACCCGCGGCTCCGGAGCCGCATGTGGCTCTTTTACACCTTTGCCGCGGCTCCGGGGTGGCGTGTCTTCTCCCGCTCCCCTTTCCCTCCCGTCGCATCGGTGTGTGTAGTCGGGGGGGCGGCGGGAGAGCGAGCTGCAGAGAGAAAGAGAAGTTGGCGAGCTGCGACGGGCGCGTTGACGGCAAACCAGAGCCGAGCGCGGAGCCCGAGAGCGAGAGCAGCGCCTCCTCCTCCTCCTCCTCCCGCTTCCCGGCTGGGCAATTGACAGAGCTCATTATCATGCTGCGCTCACTCGCTGCCTGTCTAGGGCCGGAGGGAGGGAGAGCGAAACGCGCGCGCACACAAAAGCTGGTGTGTGTGTGTGTGTGGAGAGGAGGCAGCGAGCCCCAGACAAAGCCCGTGCAGCGCGCACACAAAAGCTGGTGTGTGTGTGTGTGTGTGTGTGTGGAGAGGAGGCAGCGAGCCCCAGACAAAGCCCGTGCAGCGCACACACAAAAGCTGGTGTGTGTGTGTGTGTGGAGAGGAGGCAGCGAGCCCCAGACAAAGCCCGTGCAGCGCGCACACAAAAGCTGGTGTGTGTGTGTGTGTGTGTGTGTGGGGAGAGGAGGCATCGAGCCCCAGACAAAGCCCGTGCAGCTGTATTTGAGCTGGGCCAGCGCTGGCAGACGTGCTGCCATCTTGCAGGAGGCTCCTGATGGACGCTTGCCTAAATCGCAGCGGCGTGGGGCGGCAGGGGGAGGGGCACCGTACGTCATGCGCAATGACGTCACATGGCCCCGCCCCCTCGCCTAGGGCGCAAAAAGCAGCTCCCAGGTTTTTTTTTCCTTCGGAAATGGGTCCAAGTGGCTCTTTTTGTCTTAAAGGTTGCCGACCCCTGTCTTAGGCCAACCAAAATGTGACAAAAATAGTGTGCAAGCTTCTGAGTTCTCCGGAACTCATTTGGCTTTAAAAAAAGGTATGGCCCTAATGTGGATTTTGGAATTTTATAAGAATTTTTATGCCACCTTCCCACTTGACAACTTAGCCAAGCTGCTGACCATTACCTTTTGCCCACATTAGCTGTTAACCCCTGCAAGTCCCTGCAGGACTCCATCCCAGACCAGTTAAACAACATTATTGTTATGGGTATGGCAATGGAATGTGCCTTGCTCACTGTTTTTAAGTGAAATAAGCAGGCTAGTTGCTAAAGCAGCATGAAGGCTTTCCATGCTTTCTAAGGAATAGCCCACTCACATTGGGAATACAAATGCAGCGCTTCAAGCTTTATAAAAATTGCCTGTAGTACACTAGTTAGACGAGTGGATAGAAATGTGTAGTCTTATAATCCAGAATCCTAATAAACATGAATCTAGTTCTCTAAGCCGAAGGGTGCAGTTTTGTTTATTTAAAATATTTTAAGCCGCTTGTCGTCATAACTGATCGCAGGGCATGTATAAAACCATAAAATTATTTCTAATACAGGCAGTGACCGTTTTAGGCGTGTCTGATATGTGCGTGACTATGCACACGCGCATTGCGCTGAACCTGGGAGTGCCCCGAAAATGTCGTAAAAACATCACAATGCAGGGCAGGGGTGGAACAGGGCAGGGCGCCCTTATGTGGGCCCTGCCAATGTGCATGGGAGACTGGCTCAAATTGGTTGCTGCCTAATTTCAGAGTAATTAAAAACACCTGGAAGTGCATAGGTAGTCTGTGCATTTCTCTCAAAACTTGGTGTACATGATTCCGGCTGGCTAAGCTAAACTTTTCTCAGACAGCAGCTCCACATGCCCTATGGGGCTGTGGTGGTGATGGGTTAGTTTCAGAAACAGTTTATTGATATATCTTTGTGGGTGGGTCCAGCTATTAACGCAGGGGGACAAACTAAAAACCCCGGCCCGCCTCTTTAAGAGGTTAGCTAAATGTGAGAGGTGTTGATTAGAAAGACTTAAACATTAAATGTAACTGTGGACCTCCATAAAATAGTGACAAATACAAGAGGTAGTGCTTGGTGTTGGCTGATTCCCCCCCCCCCCCCGGAATAAGTGGTACAGCTACTTCTTTAATTTTAAACTCACAAGAAATGGTGAATTGCACAGTTACTGGGAATACCATAAATACTCCTGGTATTTTGGGAATGCCCTACTACAGTTGACTCAAACTGCTTGGTAAACAACAATATAGAAAGCTCTTTAGCCCACTGGTGTTTATAACTACTCAAGGAAGTAAGATGTCAGTGAAACTGTGATCACTTGATTAGGGTAATTAGTTCTTTGTCAACTAATGGCATTAGAACAGGATGTGAGACCTGGAGATCATAGCAGAAACTGAATTAGTATACCTCTCTTTATTGCAAGTGGTCTATTGCCTTGGATAGTAATTAAGGGATTTAAATGGACCATTGCTCTGACTTGTGGTTTATTGGTGAACTGTGTAGGAAAGGTGCTTAATTAGTGACGTTTCTATAGCCTTAATTGTATGACGACAGCCTCTATTTCCTCCAAGGAGCTGTGCTTAAAGTCCTGTAGTTCTTTGTGTGAATTTATTTGGTTTTGCTTCCAGGTTATGAAAGTGGTTAACTTTAATTGCGTGCATGTTAAGCTGGCAGCCCTTTCAGACCCACAGCTCACCTTTAACCCAAAGGGGCCTGCTTTTAATTGTTTTACTGTCTGCCTTTCTCTTCTTTTGGTGACAAAGGAGAGATTTCTGGCAGGTGCACGGTATGTGTACCTGCTTAAATTCACTTTTATGTAATCAGTCAATAAAAATAAAGGCACTCTACCCTCCTTTCACCCCTCTTTTTTTTTACTTTCTAGTTATGAGGGGTGGAATACTAAATGAAAAATGGTGTTCGTATTGTTGGGATGCCCTACTACACTCAAAGACCAAAGTATTCAATTAGAGCAATATGCTGATTTCCAGTTCTGTTTCTGGGAAAGTTGTTCTCTATGGAAGAATTTAAATATTGTATTTATTGCTCTCTATCAAATACATTTTTATTGATCTGTTACCATTAACTGTAGAAAGGTAGATAGCCGTGTTGGTCTGTCATAGTCAAAACAAAATAAAATAAAAAAAATTCCTTCCAGTAGCACCTTAGAGACCAACTAAGTTTGTTCTTGGTATGAGCTTTCGTGTGCATGCACACTTCTTCAGATACACTGAAACAGAAGTCACCAGACCCTGATATATACCCCTCCCCACCCTCTCACTATATATCAGGGTCTGGTGACTTCTGTTTCAGTGTATCTGAAGAAGTGTGCATGCACACGAAAGCTCATACCAAGAACAAACTTAGTTGGTCTCTAAGGTGCTACTGGAAGGAATTTTTTTTATTTTATTTTGTTTTGACATTAATTGTAGAGTTTAACATATTATGCTCTCCCTTTTTTTTTTTAATGCAAAAAGCAGAGTTACACATAAGGGCAGGTTAAGAGTGCAGTCCTAACATCTTTGTGGTGTGTTCACACTTGCAAAGATGGTGAAATAAGTATTTCTTCACAGCCATTTGGTAGATGGAGGACTCTTTGTTGCTGTGCTAGTATTTGTGCCAATGTAAGCACAGGGCATTGCTTCAGGTCAGGCTGCAGTGAGTGCACAGGCCTTGAGTGTGTGTTGTGAGAAAGCAATAAAGATCAGAGGCAAGCAGTAACACTGGTCAGTGTCTCTATTCCCTGCCTTTTACCTTTGTCTTCAAGTTAGGAGTTAGGAGGATCCGGGGCAAGGTCTGAAGGATACAGCAACTTTGCTGAAGCTTAAGATATCTGGGTCTGTTCTGTTCCTGAGTGGGAAACTGCCTGGGAGTCCTATGTATGCCATCTGGAGCTCCATGATGGAAGAAAGGTGGGATATAAATGTAATAAATAGATGGGAGACATGGAGTATCTGTATGATGGAAGGGCACAATTACTATGTGTATTTAAACCCGTCGGAGCCTGTGGACTTCCTCAAAGCATTTCTACTTGAAGGAGGCGGGGGGCAGGCAAAGAAACCTGCTTTGTACAGGATCTGCTTGCCCACCCACTACTCAAAGGAGAAGGTGCTGCCTGTCAGCTGATATCATATGTGACATCATCTGATGGATGAGTAGGCGTGGTGTGGGGGGAAATGGCCTCACGGGCCAAATTGGACTCCCTGATGGGCCAAAGGTTCCCCACCTCTGTTCTAATTGAGAAAAACCATTTAGCTCAATGTCTACCCAGAAGGAAGTCCCATTGATTTCAGTGAGCCTTACTTCTAGGTAATTGAATATTAGATTGCAGCCATACTCTCCTCCCATGTACTGGGAGTACTAGTTCCTTTTAACTGCCTGTTTGATTTTTCAGTAAATGGGAATGTCAGGATAGATTCTAGAATAACTAGGACTATACTATGCTATTGAGTTTATTTCTATGTTGTGTTAGCATTGTGAAGCACCAGGTGTACAGAGAAAAGCAATTTTGGAATAAATTGTGCCTAAAGGAAATGACCATTTGTTCTTAAGCAGTTAGTTCTTACACCTCTAATCCATCTTTGTCAATGTGCTATTGCAGTTAAATAACTGAATGTTTTCATTTCCTATAAAACCCATGTGGCTATTCTTTGTAGTGCTTGTTAATTTCACTTCATGTAGAGCTCTCTTCTCTTTCTTTTGGTAAAATTAATTTGAATTGTCTGCTTTCTAATTTTGTTTCCTGTCTGCTTGTTGCCTGTTAAGATGGATAGAAATTCTGAATAGACTGAAATTTCAAGAAGTACCACCCGGAAGTAAAATATGAATTACTGCTTTTATTCCCGGTTATATACTGATATGAGAGATGACTTTGTCCTATGGAATTGTAGACATCCATTCCTCAGCTACTATTTTGTTATGCCTATATGTTACATTTTTAGTTGGTCAAAGTTAAATGCACACTATACTTCTGCAAAATCAGATCTTGGAATTGCTGAATAATTCACAAGTTGCTTGCTGTGTTATATTTTTCCCTGCTTCGAAGGAAAAACTTGTTGATTGGTATTTACTGGTTCCCTGTTGGGCATGGAAATGTGAGGCTTAGGGAGTATGAGCTATGGCTGTGTGTGGTACTTGCTTTGGGTCAGGCGTAGGCTGGAACCATGGGTAGCTAGAACCAAATTTAGGCTTGGAAGGGGGCTCTCAGGAACATCCTGTAGAGGATCCTGGATTTTTCTGTTGATTAGACAAAAACAGATTGAGACTAGTGCAGAGGTGGCTAACCTTTGGCTTTGAAGATGTTGCTGGACTGTGGTTCCCATCATCCCTCACTATTGACTATGTTGACTGGGGTTGATGGGAGTTGTTGTACAGCAACAACTGGAAGGACGAACAAGGGCTGTAGAGCAGTGTTTCCCAACCAGTGTGCCTCCAGATGTTTTGGGACTACAATTCCCATCATCCCTGACCACTGGTATTGCTAGCGAGGGATGATGGGAGTTGTAGTCCCAAAACATCTGGAGGCACACTGGTTGAGAAACACTGCTGTAGAGCACATGATTTGCATGCAAGCAATCCCAGATTCAGTCATAGGCTTCTCCAGGTCTAGTCGGAAGAAACTCCTGTCTGAAATCCTGGAAAGCTGCTGCAAGTCAAGGTAGACCGGGGATAGCCAATGTGTTGCCTTCCAGATGTTGCTGAACTACACTTCACACCAGTCCTTAATGTTGGCTGGAACATTTGGAGGGGACCGTGTTGGTTGTTGCTGGTGTAGACAATATTGTGCTACTGGTAGATGGACCATTGGTCTCATTGGTTATAAGGCATCTTCCTTTGCTTTTCGAAATATGAGGATTTCGTTGGTTTGTTTGGGAGGTCTAGCTAGATGAGCTTCTAATAAGCCACCTCAGGACATTCTGAGGAAAATGGTATTGTGACTTAGTGGGTTTTTCTTTTACATTCTATCCTTTTCCAGGAATAGATTGGTAATTAGTGGTGCTCACGAGAGGCCAGAGTGGGGATTAGCAAGCAGCACACAGCAGATAGAGTGCCGCCCCACAGTGTCCACTGGTCAGATCATGTGGCGGTCTTATCACCAGGTCGCCTCCTACAATGCTTCATTTTCTTTCAAGCCAACATAGGATCGCTTGCTACTTATTTAATTGGCTCCCCTCATGCAAGGAAACTCTATTCAAGCACTTGGATATTGGGGTTTGCACCTTGATCATTAACATATCTTCTGAAAAATTAAGTGTCCATATGGCTGATTCAAGACAATGTATTTATTGGTTCCTTATTGCATGAGAACCAGGGTGGATAAAAATCAATGTTTTTTTTAAAATTTAAATCTGATTTTTAAAAATTTAAATCTGATTTTTAAAATAAAATGCTTTTGAAGGAAAAATCTTTCTAAAGATAGTTTTCTATTTAAGTTACATTATAGTTCAAAGGCTATTCATCAGGAAATAAGATTTGTTTTACATTTTTCATCTGTGCTAAAACTCAGTCTAAGGTTTTGTTTAAAAAAAATCATTTAACCACATCAGTTAACAAACATGGATACATATGCTATAATGTTACTGTTTTAGTTAAATTGTTTAAATTGTTACTAAGGAAATTGTTGTTTTTCTCCTTCCAATAAAGTACAGCAGAAAAGTTGTCCAAATATAAAGTTAACTTATTAAACCTCACAATAATTTCATAATTATCTGTCAATGTATTTCTAATAGTATAATCAAATCAGTAATTTTTGATATAACTTTAAAAACTACTCTGAAAATTTATTATTCCAAAAATGAAACCATCTGGTTGTAAATATTAAGATTGTATCTTTCTGTAAAAAAAATGATTTAAATCAAGTCTTACTGACTAGTGATTTAAATCGTGATTTAATTCGTGATTTAAATCGATCTGATTTAAATCAAATCCACCCTGATGAGAACTGCTCATCTTCTAACATTAGGCGGATGAGACTCAGGAATATTGGCATTGGTAGTTAGAGAGAATCCATGTTTTCATGTTTTCAGAGAAACTGTTCAAGGCACCTCTGGGAAGCAGTTGTGCTTCACGGAAACGTTCTTTGCAAAGGGAAGAACATTTATGAATGTATCCTGAAATTACTATTCTGAACATAAAAGTATCTAGAGAGAGTTTTGTTTGTTTGTGCAGGATAGATGTCCTGGACAGGCATTAGCAGAAAGGCAGCATTTGTTTACAGTCCCTTGCTGGTGTATCCGAATGGCTCACTTAATCTTATGTAATTGCAGTCACATCTGTTATCTTCTACGGTACCTGTAGCACCTTCCAGTTTGAAGGAAGTGTCAAAATGTGTTGCCCTACTGTGGTGACCTTTTATCCAGCTGTATGAGCTTGTCTCATTCTATTGTATTCTCTTCATTAACTTAAATGGTCTCTGTGGGAAACTGGGCCCAATTTATGACCTAGCCAGAAAATCTTGCCTTTAACTAATTAACTTACAGCATCACCTCAGCTAAATAAAGCTTAATGGGTCATTTAATCTCTCCCATTTCAACAGAAATAATTTTACACTTTTTTTTAATAAAAAAGAGAAGCCAAGGCTGCACAATATACCCTTCTGCCAAACACACACAAATCATGTACACTTTGTGAACAACGATGCTTGCTTAGAGAATCTGCAGGATTCACATAAAATTGCTCTTCTTTACCCGACTCTTCCCTTAAACTTAACAGATGTAAAATAAATAAAGCCCAAAGCCTTGGGGGCCTTCAGCAGCCCAGTAGTTCAAGCTGAAATTGGGTACATCCTCTTTTCAACTCCCCATTGTTTGAAGCTACCTAGTTATCCTATATTTGTTCTTTTTAAAATATTTTTATTTTGTTTCTCAGTCAAAGACTCTCAAGGTGGCTAATAACATTTTAAAACGATATGTACATTCAAATTACAACAAGTAAAACAAAATACTAAACTGACTCCATTAGCAGATAGTAATAAAACAGCAGTACAATCAAATGCTACTAAAAGCTAGAGAAAATAAAATGTCCTAACAAATAAGGATAATATGTGTTGGGTGAGATGTGTTAATGTACATAAGTAATTGGGTTATGCTGCTTTACAATAGCTGCCAGAAATGGAAAAAGGTGATGCCATTTAAAGATTGTTTTAATTTCATTTGAATTTCTTTAAGCGTTAATTGTTTATAGAGCTGTGGTTGTAGATAAGGGTGCACTTTGCCAGGAATTTCAAAGCTTTTCCTTTTGGGATTGGTAATAGTAGATGTAGCTTTGGAAGGAATTTGCTGGCTTCCTGGACTCTTTTCCTCTTAGTTGGGTTGGGAAGTGGATCTAAAACTCCACCAGCACCTCAGGCCATTTTGACAGGAGCCTGGGGCCACCTACCTTTATTTGTTTTCAGCTATAATTATTCATTCCGAATATTCAGTGCTTTAAATTTTTTAAACACCTTTTGCTGTTGCCACTGGGTGAGAGAAAAAGGTGCCAGTGGATGGAAAGAATTCGTGCGGTCCCAATTCTTCTTTTTCAATTCGGCCCTGCAGGAATACGTGTCCTGCATCAGGTGAGCACAATTTTGGGGAAACCCACTGTAAACCAAATGGTGAGGCCTGGCAGTCCTAGTTAAGCCTGTGGACCTGAGGTTCTGCACACCTGCCTTAGGGAGATACACATTACAATTCAGTGTTACAGACCCAAACCATATTCGCTTTCTCAGTGATCTTGGAAATTCCATAGGCTCTTGTGGCTTAAGATATGGCAAAAAATACATGTAGTAGTTCTTGAATATGTGAAATGTTTTTTGCACAGAAGTTCAATGTTTTTGAAAAGTTTTGAAGGTTATAATTCTGTTAAAGGGTCCTCCCAAAATATCTCAGTTCACAGCGGCTTTTGTGTAATAAATTGAGTACATGTGACTAACGCAGGCATGTCCAACAGGTAGATCGTGATCTACTGGTAGATCACAGGGTGTATGTGGTAGATCACTGGTAGATCACTGGCTCCCTCCAAAGAAGCTGAACAATTGTGGCTCCCCTAAAAAAAGCTCAACATTTTACCTCCTCCCTGAAAAAACTCAACAACTTTGACCTGAACCCCCCAAAAGGGGGAAGATCACTGCCAGTTTTTAACTCTGTGAGTAGATCGCAGTCTCTTTGGAGTTGGCTACCCCTGAACTACAGCTATAATTTGGAAGGGACCTGTAATGATAAGTGAAGCATAGAAGAACAGGTTATGTTTTAACTGATCACCTCTGATTACTTGTAGCATGGTAAATGGGTGCTATTGTCTTTACATTTGGAAGGCATCTGTACAGTTAACACAGATAAAATAAAGCAAGTTGACTAGTGCTGGAAAGAATACCTATTTAGGCATGTTGCTTTGAGATAAATATTGAAATGAAAGTTGACAAAGCTGCTTTTTATTACCCACACAAATAGTCTTCAACCTATTTGCTTTTTCCTTTTTAGACTTCTGTATAGCTTGGCTTTTAATGCCAGGTTCCTGAGGCATCTTTGGTATTTAATCTCCTCAATGACTACACGAATGATTACTGGGTATGTAGTATTCATTAATAATCTAAATGTAAATGGAGCAGTGTGTGCCAATGCAGAACGAAACGGTGTGTGAGAATAAATGGGAGGTGTGTTGTACTTCATACAAACTTGGAGACAGCAGTACCATCTTAAAGAGGCACTGCCTCCTATGTGAGAATGAAGAAGGAAGTTTCCTCTAAAATGATGCCTGCTGTCTTGTTTGCTGGCTTCCCAAAGGCATCTTGTTGGCCATTGAGAACAGGATGCTGGGCTAGAAGGGCCTTTGGTCTGATTCAACAAGGCTCTTCTTAGTTCTTAACACATCTATGCATCATCTAAAAACAAAATACACTTTAAAAAAAGCATACAGAGGTACCTTGGTTCTCAAACTTAATCCGTTCCAGAAGTCCGTTCCAAAACCAAAGCGTTCCAAACCAAGGTGCACTTTCCCATAGAAAGTAATGCAAAACGGATTAATCCGTTCCAGACTTTTAAAAACAACCCCTAAAACAGCAATTTACCATGAATTTTACTATCTAACAAGACCATTGATTCATAAAATGAAAGCAATAAACAATGTTCTGTACTCTAAAATAAATAAGACAGTATTGTAGATGATAAAAATAAAAAATATTTTTTTTTCTTACCTGCACTGATGATAGTCATTGTTTCGAGGGGGGGCTTTTATCCATTTCCACAGTCACACAATCAATCAATCATAAAACAAAAAACAAGCCTCAGTCACAAAAATGAAAAAGCCACACAAACAAAAACGCAAAAAAATTGCAAAAACAAAAGCACCAAATATCACATCAGAACACTGCAATCAGAAATGGAAGGGTTTAATTACAATGGGGGTGGGATTTAAATGAGCAGTGCAAGGGCAGAAACGGGAGGACAAAAGCCTTAATTACTATGTGGGGGACTCAAATTAGCTGCGCAACAGTAAAAATGGAAGCTCAGGAGCACGTTCGGCTTCCGGGGCAAAATTTGAAAAACGGAACACCTACTTCCGGGTTTGTAGCATTCGGGTTCCGAGTTGTTCGGGAACTAAGCTGTTTGAAAACCGAGGTACCACTGTATTTATATTGATAACTGGGAATGCAGCACAAGGTGAATTTTCTCATGTATGCTCTCTTTTCCATACGATGTTGATTATGTGGAGGAGCAAACACATGAATAGGAGTTATTTCTTTAATTGGGGGGGGGCAGCCCTTTTACACTTGCAGAATTTCACTACTGAGCTAGCTATTATTATTGATGAACCAATTCAGCTTGCATAAGATGAAATTAAATTATATTTGTTACCCTTACTAAGCCAAAATATGGTTGTCCATGCTGACTCTAGATCGTGAAGTTGCATCAGTCTCTATAAGTACTGTGATGCACTGATACCCCTATCAAGTCTGCCCATCCACCTGGGAATTTAGCTTTGGTTTCCCCTCCCCCCAACTTCAGTGCACCTCATTTTTCCAATTAGAACATGCTATTTAAGACTTCTTAATGTGAGTGTCTGTACATTCTGGTATGTTAGTGTCTTCTCTGTAGATATTCATAAAATAGCTTTTAACATTTTTAATGCCTGGCTAAGTGACAGAGAATACCTAATGTTCCGTTGGGCTATTCAGCTGCATGTTAACCGTCCTGAGAATATTATATAAACAGAAACATAAATGCCAGCATTATTTTATTAGAATCCATGTTACAAGATAAATTATGAATCTTCCACCTTTTAAATATAAATAAATTATATATTTATTTATTTAATAAATTTGTGTACCTCCCTTCATCCAAAGGCCCAAAAATATTATTTGCTGATTCTAAAAAAGCATATTTCATCGCTTTTAACTTGTTCCATATTGTGGCATCAGGAAAATAAAAATCACCTGAAGTCCTCCCTCCCCCCCGCCGCCCTGCAGTTCCCAGGTCCTAAGATTAAATTTATGACGGTTCTTCATCTTTTGTTTCGTTCTGTTAAGGTCTATGGTGCCACTCCTTCAGGTGATATCACGTGGCTCACCGATGTCTTTAGAAGATTCTAGTCGGATCATCCCTCTGTTTTATCTTTTTAGTTCCTTGTTTAGTCACTCGCTTATTTCTATACATGATAATGAATTCTTTGGTGATCCTATAGAAGGTAAGAGTATTCACCTCAACAGCTTTTGTCTAGTGAAATATTTTCCCTCAAAACTCATATTGTTATAAACACATAGTTGTGTGTGTGTGTGTGTGTGTGTGTGTGTGTGTGTATTCACACACACCCGGGCTGGAAGTGTACAGTATTTTCCAAAATTCTACAAAACTGAGTAACTGTTGGTTGTCTCATTGTTTTGTTGTTGCTATAATTATAGCATAATTTTGAAATATTCCCCTGTTCATTTGTCTGTCCCTGCTCTTTAATATCTCTCAGGAGTGGAGGGGAAATGATGCTGAATTTGCTGGGTTTTTAGCAACTTGTGACTTTCAAGCTGGACAGAACCCATTGGACGCGCAATGGTAGTCTGCAGGGTGCTTAGCCATCCTTTATTTTGGCAATTGAAAGCAGCCAGGCAGTAAAAAGGAGCATCCTGGTGCTTCCATACATGGTGTGTAGGCTGTGTTGGGCTTTTTGGATTAGAAGTTGTATGGATCTGGTTAAAAATAAAGTGCCAAACTTGAGTTTAAAAATTGCTGCTAAATTGTCATAGATAAAACAACAGCGAAGGTTTTATTAGACTTGCCCTGCTTGTATAAAATTGGCATGCAAAAATGTTAAAACCCAAGCCCTATACTTAATCCGCTATATTAGAAATGTTGCTAACTCTTAGCTACGTTGAAAGCAAAGAGGCATAATTCTGACCAGGGACATTAGCATAGATCCAAAATACCGTCTCCAGTTCTGTCTTGTACTTTGGGTCTAGAGAAATAACTTCTATTTATGTATTGTCTAGTTGTAGGTCCAAGGCAGTCATCGATGATGCCTTTTACGTTAGAAGAACTGGTATTATTATCACGCTGCCTTCGAGATGCTTGCTTAGGAATCATTAAATTGGCATATCCTGAAACCAAACCAGAAGTTCGTGAAGAATACATTGCAGCATTTAGAAGTGTTGGAGTCACCACAAATACAGAAATGCAACAGTGCATCCAAACAGAACAGAAACGGTGGATTCAACTCTTTAAGGTACATTATGGTTTTAATTTATATATAGAACTTCCCTTTTCATGCACTTTAAACATGGCGATAACACAGGTGATGATGTCTACATATGGAGTTAGCACCTGATTTAATTACAAAGACAGTAAGAGAAATTAGTTTTTAAATTAAAGAGTTTTTTTTATAGAGTATGTTTCTCCTGATTGTAAAGGCTATTATAAAATAGTATTTCTGGCAGTATACTTTTAATCTAATTGAATTTAAGTGGGATCTTAGAATTGTGAAAAATGTCATTATATCTTAGAACAAGTAGTTTTCCAGAAAGGAGAAGTGATGTAGAAAATGGGTGCTACGTTTATTTCTAATTCAGCTACTGATGTTCAGCTGTCAGTTTTTGCAGATGTTAAATGTCCATAAATAATGAGTATCCTAGGGTCACCATTGTCCTATGGATGACTATTGGCATGTTTAGAGCTTATTACTCTGCTTTCAGACAGTTTGGAACAATGCAGTAAAAAGGACTAAACTGTAGGGCTTTAGAGATGGGTCTTTTACAAAAATAGATAACATAAGTTGGTTTTTTATTTTTAAAAGAAACTATTCTGTTAACACAAGGGTGGGGAACATGGGACATTCCAGATATTGCTGGACTATGGTTGGCTGGGCTGATGATAGTTGTAGTCTAAGAACATCTGGAGGACACCTGGTTGGCAACCCTTTGTTAGTGAATCAGTAAGGCTAATAATGCATTCTTCAGTTTTCCCCTATTGTTGTTTTTTTCTCTGTTGAGACAGACAATCTTGACGCTATGCCCATGGTCCATACTTCATGTACTGTTTTTTTGGGGTGTCTGTATGATTTTAAGCTCCTTTTTGAGTAGCATGCACGTTGCAGAGCCTGGCTGAAAAGCTATTGTGTTGATTTCAACCACCTATGGGTACAGCCAACTAAGACTTTGTTTGCACATCAGTTACAGTGTTTCAGGGAGACTGTTCACAACTAAGATTGTTCAGGAGTGTGCTCTTTGTATTAAACATTTCTAAATGAATAGTCTTCCACCCAGTCTATTTTTTCTTTCTTTTTGGCAACCCAAGGTTGAACAACACTAAGGAGGTGGGTTAGGAATCGAGAATATAACGGTTGTGCAAGAAAGTGCTTGACTTGCCATGAAATTTCTGCAGCAAACACATATAGTCAGCTAAAATTACTCATTAAAGGAGTGGAAGCAGAAGAAATGCATTTTCCAAATTGAATGCTAGATTTACAGTCGGTTTAATACTGGCGACCTCTCACACACTAATGTTCAGTTCGAGTCATCAGCCGTCCCTTCAGGTCTTTTATCACTGCTTTTGTCAAGCTATCTATTTAATTGAAAGAAGTTAATTGAATGAAAATGATCAACTAAGCTTGTATTAATATTGCTAATGGAACTTTCTTCTTGGCCATGTTTGGAGAAAGATGTCATGCTAGACTTTAGGAAAGGCCCATTAATGCTTGCACTTAACCTGATGGGCTAATTAAGGAATGCTTATTCATTCTACAAGTCTACAATAGCCTCTATCCCGCCCATTTTGCCCGATTTTTACAACACATTTCACTTACGAGCATGAACATTACGGACATTACCAGTGATGAGAGTAACTGATAATGTTTTGATTGTGTTGAATACGGTCCTAATGCATCACTAAAGTTAGAATTTTTGCAGATTGATCTAATATCTGTTTGCACAATTTTATTTAATTAGATGTCCTTTCATTATCCTGTTACATGCTCAGTTTGTTAAGCTGTGCAGAGAGGCCCAACATATGTTTTTGTATGTTATGAAATCATGCCATGTCCTTGCATTGTGCATCATTGCATCCATTTAGCAAACTATCTGGTGTTGAAATCTACAAAAAGAACTGTTTTAACGCCTATGTAGAGTTGTTAAAATTTGGAAAGATTCCAGTGGCTTAATTAATTAAAATTGTGCAAAGAAAAGCAAGTTGCAGTATAACGTTCACCAAAGAAGAAATATATATAATGCATTTATCTTAATCTGTGTGTATTCTGTGCCTTTAAAAATGGAACTGCACAAGATACACCTCTGTGGCCAAGGGATGGAAACATGTGGCCCTCCAGATCTGACTCCCATCATCCCTGAACATACCCCATGGCTGATGGGAGCTTGAGTCTAACATCTGGAGGGCCACAGGTTTCCCATCCCTTTTGCCCAACACAAAAATAATAGAATCTCAGCTGGTCAAAGCAGAGTGCTGATAACGCCAAGGTTGCAGGTTAGATCCCCGTATGGGACAGCTGTGTATTCCTGCATTTTAGGAGGTTGGACTAGATGATCCTTGGCTTCCCTTCCAACTCTATGATCTATATGTCAGATATAACATTGACCCAACCCATTATAATTTCACTTCTGTCATGTTCTGTGAATGTAGGAGTCTATGGTAAACAAATTGAATGAGTTTTGTAGAATATAATCTGTAGTGCTAAAGGTTTCAAGTCCTGCATTTTTGCATGAGATTCAGTTTTTCGCGCGAATGTTGTAGTGGGTGATGCTCTCACTGATAATCAAGTAACCCATCACAAAAAATTCCCATTATCTAGACATACAGGCACAGTTCAGTCCTTCTCTTTGAAATCTGCCCCCAAAAGAGAAGAAATCTGTGTCTCAAGCAATGTGCATTCCTGCTTCTAAAGTACAGTAGTAACTTCTTACTTAAAGGAACCAGTTTGCAACAAAGTTACTCTTCCTTTTGTGCCAAAGGGCAGCTGAAAGAGATGGATTGTAGGTGCCACTTCAAAACAAATAGTGTTATCCTTGTTTGCGTGCTTCTGCTGTTGACAAACCTGGGTCTCTTTCTATAAAGGTCAAAAGGATTCATTGCTGTTTTGACGTATCCTTAGTTTCCACTCTCCAATAATATTTTAATGAAAATTTGGATAAAAACCTATTGAAGTAACAAAGTTTATGAAATTGTTTCATTTCTATCAAAAAAAACAAAATGCTTTCCCCATATTCTAGTTCTAAATGTTTTCCAAGAGATTCCTAAAACAATTTGTAAAAACAACAGAACCTTACTTAAGAGAATAATTTTTAAAGTTACATTTAGTTTTAGTTTCGGAATAAAAAGGGGACAGAATAGAAATTTAGATAATTATTAGGCATGGTGTGGAGAAAGTGGATAGAGAATTCTCCGTATGGAATTCTCCATAATAGGGCCCCGATCTAGGGCCCAAGATGAAGTTGGTTAAAGGAAGTGCTTCTTAACACAGCACATAGGAATTCACTGCCACAGGCTGACAACATGGGTGGCTTTAAAAGGGAATGAGACAAATTAATGGAGGATAAAGCAATCAATGGCCGGGCACTACTTCTATAATTATACACAGCATGCTTCTGAATACTAAATTCAGACGGATTCAAATTACAAGAAATGAGATTTTGCCTAAACATTAGGATTAACTTTTTGACAGTGTTAGAAACAGATATGAAAGCTAAGAACTAAATGGCACTTTAAACCAAGGTTATGGGTGCAAAGACTGAATGTCTAGGCACATCTTTTTAATAACAAGAATACAAAACTTGAAAATGAATGAACTGCATCTAAAATAGTGTGTTCATTTTTCACATGGTCTAGTCCTTCCCCTGCCCACCCCTCTTAATATTCTTAAGAGGGTCTCTTCTCCAGTTTTCAGGGAGTGGCTAGAAGTGGGAAGGCAGAAAAAGGTAATCCTTTCCTTCCACTCTGCAGTTTTAATCTGAAATCTTAGGCGCAGTCCTGCACCCTGAGCTCAGAAACTGCTCACGCTAATGAAATTCCCTGTGGCAAAATGCACCTAGAACAATGGGAGTTTCGAACACTGTTCTGACAGTAAGAGCTGCATAGTAGGGGGTTGGACTAGATGACTCATTGGGTCCCTTCCAACTCTACAATTCTGATTCTGCATCCTGCCTTTGCACTTCCCATGGGCTTTTAATTGGTCATTGTGAGAAAAGGGATGTTGGACAAGAATAGATAGGCCTCTGGTATGATCCAGCAGGGCTCTTTATGTTCTTGCCTCATTTTTAGAATAAAGAATGGTTCCCTTTTGTAAATCCCACCCCCCTGGTGTGTTTCTGAGCAGGCTTGTAGGAAATTGGTCACCCCACCTCAAAAAAAGAAGAAGCAATAAAGACGATCTCTTCCTCAGATTAATTTCTTTGAATGTCTTTCAGATTACTTCCCTCAGTGCTTGAAAGGTTTCACATGCAATATCTCATGACGTTTGCAATCAGGGCCTAATGGAATCAGTGCTTGAGTGACAAACTTGGCTAACCTGCATTGGATTTTACAAAGGGCAAAAAGTGGTGAAAAAGATTCTGCATAATCATACAGATCTCCTAATGGTCCCCCCACCAGTAGTTTTCTAACCTGTAAAAAGTTCACTTAATAAACCAGGTCATTAAAAAAAATATCTTCAGTATGTGGAAAGGAAACCCTTTTGATTGTCCATTAAGTTCTTTTGCTCCTTTTGGCATCTGCCCACTAATGCACCAGTTGAGACATTATTGAAGTAATTACATTTTTTAAAATAAAAAAAATCCCCTATTGGCTCAATACTGTACAGCATAGTGCCATACATCTACTGTGCTGCTTTCAAACTTGATATAACTGTATGGGAAGGGCAAGGATTTTGTTTAGTCTATTAAACAAAATTAAAGATGAGTGTCTTAAAATGTTCAATTACGATCTGGGTCTTGGATCATCATATGCACTCTTGGATCTTGTGAATGTCCCAAGGAAGGGAATATGTAACATCTCTTTTCTAGCATTATTCTTTTCCCTGCCTCCAATAATCACCTGTGATCTAGCACTGGTAACTGTTGGAGGAACTGGATATTTACGTAGGTGTTAATTTCTTTTATGGTCACAAATCACCCGATGTATGAGATAAATCAATAGGCAAGGTCAACTAAGCCAGTTACTATGGCAATGACCCAGTGTTGTAAGTCATGTCAGCTCATTAGTCAGTCAGTCTTTCAATGAGTTGGAGTCTGTGTTATGTCTTGAAGGTGGAGCAACAGAGATACTTTATGCTTGTATATATCTGTATCTGTATCTGCAGAGCCGACAAGCTGTATGTATATATGAACACCTAGAACTGTATTACTAAAGCCTTATCTTTTACAGCCGTAAACTATTTTGGATTTTAAGCTGCCTCTGGGTGGTGACTGGAACTGTGGGCAACTACTTCTATGTGGGTATCTTACTCAGATCTCCTGCCTCCTGAAACTTTGTCCTTATATCATGAGGAGTAGATACTGGCCTGTTCAAAATGCCTGTTCAAATGTAACGTTATGTAATGTTAAACCTTTACAACAGTGAGCTGCAGCAAGCCTTGGTCTTATACATTTCCATCTCCTCCTTGGGTGCGTTTGTAAAGAGGAGTTAAGAAATACTCAATTCCATTTTAAAACAACTGCCGCTTGTTGTGACATCTGAACTGTACAAACTGTGGTTAATCTTAACTATGGCCCATTCCAACAAACTGTAGTAAAGATTAACCACAGTTTATCTGGGTTCAGATGTCATGACAAACGACAGTTAAACTGAACTGGAAGCAATACTTTGCTGAGGCTTCCTGTGGCTCATTCTTGTAATGCTGAACCATAGTTTAGTAGTATATCAGTTGTCTTGATGAAGAAGTAATTTAAATAATTCATCTAATGAACTTCGGCCAAATATTTGATTACTTAATCATGTCTCTTAAGAACAAAAATACTGTAAAATTGTATATTTTAAAATATTGCTGCTTTGTCTGTGGTATTATGAAAAAGACAATGTTACAATCTCTATTGATATATTTCTGCTATTCAGGTAATCACCAACTTGGTGAAAATGTTGAAATCTAGAGATACAAGAAGGAATTTCTGTCCACCAAACCACTGGCTTTCAGAACAGGAAAACATTAGAGCAGATAAGGTAATACATATGTGGCTGTTTTAAAAACCTCTTAATTCTTTTAAAATCAAACACTGTACAGATTTAAATTCAATTTCCTTTTAAAATCAAAATACTGGTATTAATGAGCACATATGTACTTTAGTACAATTCTGGTGCAGGTGTTAACCCGACTCCTTGAAGCATTTTGCATGTTTATGTCACTTGTTCTCAGTTCACTATTTGTGATATATTTGTCATATCCTATGCATGTTTACTAAGAAGAAAGTTGCACTGAATTCAGTGGTACATACTTGGGAATAATTTTGTGTAGGATTGTAGCATTAATACACAAGGTATTTGTCATATTCCCTGATAAACTTGTGATGCCTTGCTCTGTGGCCCAATGCATATGTAGAGTTAATCAGAATTCAGGGGTTGGGAGTGGTGTTTTATTTGAGTTGAGCATTATTTTAATACATGGTGTCTGTTTTCCTAGAACATGGTTTGTGGTATCTTAACAGAGCTTTATTCTGTTTCTGATAATGATAATGATTAAACTGCAGGAAATGTTTTTGTGTTAAGGTTTTAACATGAAATATTTATCTATTACATTTAATAAACAACTAGGTTACACAGCTTTATGTGCCATCAGCCAGGCATGTATGGAGAGTGAGAAGAATGGGAAGAATAGGACCACTGCAGTCTACTCTAGATGGTAAGACAATATTGCTTTGCCTCGGAAACTGAAGATGTTGCATCTTTTCTTTCTTTTAATAAATGGAGAGCCTGTTTTTGGAATTTGAGCTTTCCCAATCTGTTGATACAGCATTTAAGAGAATTTGTGCTCCAGTCACAATGCAGTTCATTGGCAATAGCATGCCTCTGAATTGTAGTTGCTGGGGAACAATACATTGTGCTCATGTCCTCTTTGGGGCTTCCGCAAACATCTAGTTTGCCACTGGGACAACCAAACAGGATGCTGGACTAGATGAACCCTTGGTTTGATGTTGTAGGATTTTTCCTACATTCATTCCAGCAGTTGTTAATATACCAACAGCCTCTGGGATTGAGTGAGCTGAAGTTTACCTAGGCAATTGATGGTACCCACTAAAGACCAGTACCTTTTTACATGGCCAGTTGGTAGGTATTTGAAATTCCACTGTATTTGATGTCCTCTTACCGTATCTGTGCAACTGATAGATTTGCATCCAAAATCAGTTTTCTCTGCCTGTTCATGTCCACTTTAATTTCTTGATGAAATAAAGGCTTAATCTCCCATAGGTTGTTACTCTACCTTTCTTGACTGAATGCCCTTGAAATGAAAAAAGATGTGATCAACATGATTGTGTGAAGAAGGGCACATAACAGTGTGTTTATGATTTGTTTAATCCCACTTGACTCCATATGGGCTAGAATCAATTAGTGTGAAAGAACCACTGACTCACATATGGCTGTGTTTATTTGTGCTTTTTCATTTACTTAAATGGCAAGCTCTTGAGTTCTAAATGTCTTGTGTATTGATGACTCCATCCCATATTTCTCTTTAAAGATGGAAACGTTGATGGGGCAATGTAGATAAAATTGACTAATTGACCAGAATAATTGAACTGCTGAAGTTAGATAGTGGTTTACCTTTGCTGTACATGCACTTTGTTTTAAAATGCTTTTAACCCTTAGCTTAATAGATAGCATACGTTGACCGTAATTAAAACTGTTTACTGAAAGTTAGGAAAACACTCATTCCAAGGGTTTACAATATTGATATTTGCCAAAAGTTCTCAGTTCTGTTTCTGTTGCACTAAATAGGCCCTCTTAATAGCTCTAGTTAAAAATAGCTTGAGGAGCTCAAAAGTATAGTATCTGTTACTGCTGATGCTTGCTATTGAAAGGCCAGCTAGTCACTGCTACCCTGCAAACAGATGATGATAAATTGCCTCTGAGCATTTCCTCTGCTTTAATACTCAAGTCATACATACCCAGTCTTCCAAGAATTTTTACCATTCCTGCAGACAGTGTCTGCCTGTGCTTGGGAATAGATCTTTAATCATTTATTCAAATAACTAAAATTTTGTACTTTTTTTGTTTGGGGAGTTTTCATTTCCAACCAAATTGGTTTGCCTTTGTCCACATGAACATTTATATGAGGTGTACAGTTTGACACAGACTACACCTCTCTTGTTCCAGTGACTATAGCCAGGACTCAGTTAGGGTTATTCAATCGTGTGTGCATCTGTATACCTGGTGGGACTTCCTACCGTTTCATTTCTGAACTACAGCTTCTCACTTTGCATTGGAGGCCACTCCCAGTATCCCTTTGAGTTTGAGAGCTACATGTTGAGTGGCACAAAGTATGTGGATGGTTCAGTAGGAAGAAATGCCACCAAATCTAAGTATATGAGCAGTAGCTCCCCACACAACTATTTGGATCTTAGTTTATCATTGCTTTATACAGTCAGCAAGCTTGGCTCTGTATGGAGTGGTGTCTTTACCATCCAGAATGGAAAGGTAGTATATTATATTGTGCACTAAAACTGAGCGCTCTCTCTCTCTCTCTCTCTCTCTCTCTCTCTCTCTCCCTCTCCCTCTCCCTCTCCCTCTCCCTCCCTCCCTCCCTCCCTCTCTGACTTTCAATTTAAAAAGTGGGGTTGGATCCAGCACCTCTTTCCGTGTCTGAGGAACGACAACTTGCAATATTGACTGAGCTACCTTTTGTGGTTCCTTTTGAAGAAAGAGTAAAGGTACATCATCTCTTTAAGTATTGTACTTTTGACAGTTTGCCTAAACCCAATGTATTTGCTAAATAAGGAATCTTGCTGCATGATTTGTAAAGGACCCTGTTTTGCAATACAGAAATAGGCGATCTTTCTGGGTGATCCTATCATTCCTGATGCCATTTTAAAATAATAAAGTGAGTGGTGGTATGGTTCAAAGGTTCTTCAGTTTTAGTGCCTCCGTCTTAAAGTGGCTGGGATGTCTCATGGTGTGATTTTTTTTTTTTAATCCTACATGTGCAAAAGCTATTCTTCGCTCCTCCTCTCGCAACCTGGTATAATGAAGGTGTTTTGGACTACAGCTTTCATTAGTGTGCCTAATAGTCACAGACGATGGGAATTGTAGCCCAAAACCCGTGCAGGGCACCAGGTTGGGAAAGTTGCCTTATGTGATCACAGCTGTGTATGCCTTGCTGGTGTTTAACAGTCATTTGTTGTTCTGGTTGCAGAGGATGGGCAACAGTAGAGAAACAAAGTCCAAAGCTCTGTTATACTTTCAGAATGGGGAGTGCCTTTTTTGGGATGGGGTAGGGCGATCCTGACCTCGGCCTATAATTTAGTTATAACTTTGAAAATCATCAGCCCTTTGAAGTATACCACAAAGTCCCTATTGTTTAAAGGGGCTGTCTTCATCTTCTTAGTATAAAAAAAACCTGTAATAACTTTCTAAGGTTCTTTTGTTGACTCTACAGCTTTCAGCTAATTAGCAAACTGAATTCCCAGAATTGTGCTGCCATCAATGTGTGCTAGTACTATCAAGGAAATGAAAGATAGTTTCATGGGAGAAATAAATCACTGTTTCCCAAGAGGACAATGATAAATGGAGGGGAAACGTGTTGTTTCGCTTTGATGCAAGACTTACAAGTGATACAGAACAGAATTATAACTTGAAACTTGCATTTGTCAAGTTTCTTAATGGAGGCATAATACTTTTTTTTAAAACTATTCCCTATGCTAACAGTTTACACACATTAACAAACTCTCCAGTATATTATCATAAAACAGTTTTGAAAGCAAGCTGGAATGTTGTGAAATTGTGGGATATTGAAAATCCGTATTTACATGGGATTACTTTTTCTCTCCCTTTTATTACTCTATTTATACAAGATATTTCAAAGACTGATCTATGCTGACAAACAAGAGGTTCAAGGAGAAGGCCCATTTCTGGATGGAATTAATGTCACCATTAGGAGGAATTATATTTATGAAGATGCATACGACAAACTTTCCCCTGAAAATGGTAATGTGTTTTTAAATTAATGCTAAAATAAGTTCATAGTAATAAAATCACTTGCCTTGGGAACTATAAAAATATGAGCCATATACTATTTTCTTGTATGAAAAGCTTACATCCAGATTGTGGGCCAATTTGGTTAGTGCACCATATGAAGATGAATAATTTTCTACCTCGGAATTCCATCTATCTATCTATCTATCTATCTCTACTGCGCACTTGTGAAGCTGTGTTCTATTTTGGGATTTTAAAAAAGCTTTTTAAAAAAAGCCTGTTGCACATTAATTTTGCCTAGATTTCTTCGATGTGTTGCCTGTTTTTTCACATGTTGTGAGTGGATTTTCATACTTTCAGTAGGATTTCAAGCATTTGATTTGTGAACAGCTTACTGGTGGATAGACTGTTGTAAGTTGAAAGAGCTCGTGATCTGAATAAAAGGCAGTTTTGCTTCATCTTTCAAGGTGAACATTCAGTGATGAAGCTGCGCTTGCTTTCTAATTAAGGACAGAACCACTGTAGAAATGTTAAGTTCAGCGGGCAGTAAAAACAGAGGGGCTTCATTCAGTAGTTGGGTTCCAGAAATAAACCCTGTAAGTCTTAAGACTTAAGTGGTCTGATGGGAGTTATCTAACAGCACCTTTCAGGAGCGCAGGTTCCTCATCACTTATTTAGAAAGACTTGTCCTGAAGAAAGCCTGAACCAAATGCAACTTTAAATTTTGTTTAAGTGGAACTGCAATTGTTTTATAACATTAGGCATGTCGATAAGGTCAACAGACTTCATAACATATTTTAAAGGGGTACTTTACCCATCAGTGGATTTTTGTGAAAAGAAAAGAAAAGAAAAGAAAAGAAGAACCAACATGAGGGAATCCATTACATTGGGACAATACTAATGAGTTTTAGGTCATGAACTTTTAGATTGCATATTTTATTAACCCTTTAGGCACACCACTGTATGGTATTTCTTCAGAAAGTTGTTTATAAATGCATGCATGTGTAAAGAGTTGTGCATTTGCAAATTCTTATGTAACTTGTTTTCTCTTTCTCTAGAACCAGATTTGAAAAAAAGAATTCGTGTCCATTTACTTAATGCCCATGGTCTAGATGAAGCCGGTATTGATGGGGGTGGAATATTCAGAGAATTTCTGAATGAACTGCTTAAATCAGGATTTAACCCTAACCAAGGTTTTTTTAAGACCACTAATGAAGGACTGCTTTACCCTAACCCTGCTGCACACATGCTCATTGGAGAGTCATATGCAAGGCACTACTATTTCCTTGGGAGGATGCTTGGAAAGGTAAAAAAATAAAAAAAATAAAAATGCAGATATATATGAATAGGGGCTGCTTGTGTAGTGTATGGGATAGACGTGGATTTTTTAATGGAATGTTTTCAGAAATGGAAAGTATTTGGGAAACAATAATAGGTTTGTATCCATTTTCTTTGCCCTTTGTATGAAGAGAAGGTTGTCTTCATTTTGATCATGTGTAACATTGGTTTTAACAATATTGATTGCGCACAGCTACATTCTTCACACTTGACATTCTTACTACTTGCGGGTTTACTTTCTTAATGCTCCGTGTTTAAAGTGAAAAGATACACACACCATTTTTGGCCAGGACATTTTCCAAGTTGAATCACCTTCACATACAAAATTAACAAGACTTCGTAAGCAGGTTATAGATTATGATGCCTGAATGATCACTGGTGTCAGATAAATTTCTTTTTCAGGCAGACAATGATAGATAGATATGATAATGAACTCTCTGATTTGATAGGGTTTCATTCATAGAATCAATCTCAAGCCTGGTCATGGTGTCAAGTTTTAGTTTTTCAGTGTCAGGAAAAATGCATTTGATTTCCACCAAGATGATTCCTTTTCCTTCCCAACCCAGCAACTTTTTTTCTTCTCTAGTCCTAAGGTACTACAACAGCACTGAGCCGTGATAAGTTAAACAAAAGAGCAGGATTCTATTAATTACCAGTGTTCCTGCTTCTCTAGTTTCCCTCTTAACTTCCAATATTGGCAGTCATTTCATTGAGCTCCCACAGTGACACCAGTTGCACATAGGGGTGAAGGTGCAGTAGAACAATTTCACACATGTTTTTAGGTGTACACATAAGATATTTTAAGTATACATCAAACATGTAAATCACGAACCTCACAGGTGCGTCTTTGCAAACTTGTGTCATTGGGAGCCTTGTTGGGTTGGAGCACTCTTGACTGCACACTCTGGATTTGTCTCAACATGGTGTGTGAAATGGCCTTTGCCATCTGGCCATATCAAGGCTCCACATAACAACACTAGAGAACAGTTACTTTGTGCTGATCTCGTAGCTACTTGTAACTGCTAGAGTAGACATGTATTGGATCTGGAAGACTTACCTCGCCAACATCTAAAATACAAAAGCCGCTGTATTTTACCTGGATATTAACAGGTTAATTGTTAAAGTATTAAAAGGGGAGTGGGGGGAGTTTGACTTTGGGTTGGGAAAAGCTGAGTGGCATGGCTGTTCTTATACTTTGAAATCAGAAGGAACCCAGTTACTTGTCATTTTGAAAGCAGTCAAATATTGATGTGTGTGTGTTCTGTGTTTGCATAAGGCACAAAATGACTATGTTATTTAATAATTAGCTGTACCCAGGTGCAGAAACACCCTTTAACTGGCATGTTTGGAAAGCTGATGAATTCAGTAGCAAGATAAGGCACGGTTTTACTATTTGGTCCCTGCCAGTATTGTGGTTTTAGTTAAAGACTTCATTAAATTCTTCTGTTTTATAAAAATGCTTACCTTTTATCCATTTGCAAACAATTTCTGAAATGCTGCAGTTGTTTAGTCTTTGTATAAATAAACTGCATGCCATACAAAGGAAGCAGTCTGAGATCCACAGAAATTTCTTAATTGTATAAATAAAAAATGCAGAGTGTTGATGCTAAGAGCTCTATTTATATGACAGTATTATCAGAAAACAAATACATTAACATTGAATGATTTACCTGTGTAGCTAGCCATTCAGTGGTAATCACCTAGTATATTTTAGTTAGTGTTGAATATTTCTTACCCCAAATATTTTTAATCCCCCCCAAATGTTTATTATTAGATAAAATAAAGAGCATAAAGAAATACTACTACAGCAGGATGAAAGCAGCATAGGGTAGGACATTATCATTGATCTTGTTCTAAAATATTACAAAAATACCCATTTTACCATAAACATGGCTTATATGTATTCTTTTGTAATAAGTTATCTTAATCATAGTTACTATGGATCAAATTTTCTCAACCCATGCAGATATCCTTTTTTTTTTTTTAACTCTCTTGTTCCAGTTCTGTCTTGAATAAATTGTATTATATCCCTGGCAATTTATAATAATACACATTAAAAGCTCTTCATTGTGGTAGTTGCAATTTTGAAAGAATATTACCCCCCTCCAAATATCTTTGAATTATAGATACTTTATATCACAGTCCTAACCATGTCTACTAAGAAGCAAGTCCTATTGAATTCACTGGAACTATTGAATTCAGTGGGGCTTTCTCCTAGGTAAGAAAGGTTAGGACTGCAGCCATAACTACTTAGGATTAAAGGTAGATAGCCGTGTTGGTCTGTCATAGTCAAAACAAAATAAAATAAAAAAAATTCCTTCCAGTAGCAACCTTAGAGACCAACTAAGTTTGTTCTTGGTATGAGCTTTCGTATCTGAAGTATCAGAGGTATCTGAAGAAGTGTGCATGCACACGTATCAGAGGTATCTGAAGAAGTGTGCATGCACACGAAAGCTCATACCAAGAACAAACTTAGTTGGTCTCTAAGGTGCTACTGGAAGGAATTTATTTTATTTTATTTTGTTTTTACTTAGGATTAACACATTTATAGAACAATCCTATGCACTTCTACTTGAAAGTTAGTCATATTCAGTTCAGTGAGGCTTACTGTTAGATATGTAGGGTATAAGGTAATAGATTCATTGGCTCAATAAAGCAGTTTAAAACATTTTGATTGACTAATATATTGATCAAATAGGCAGCAGATTTTGAAAATAAATTCAGGTTGAACTTTCAGGCGGCAACAGAGACATTATGAAACAGCAGGGAATTTCTCTTAAGGTGATGGCAACTACAACAGAACCAAGTGTCTGAAAATGTTGAGTACTACTGCTCAGTACTACTACTACTACTACTACTACTGAGAACTGTTTCACTTGCATGCTTTTCTTCCAGTTTTTAAAAATCATTTGACTGAAACTCTTATGATTAAGTATGGCTGCAATCCCAATCCCACTTACCTGGGAGTAAGCCTAATTGACTCTAGTGCTCTGGAGCAGAGGTGGTTCATTTGTGTGTGTGGCAATATTACTGAACTTCCAAGAACTTCATGGCAGACACAAATTCTACAGGGAAGGTTTTCTCCAGTACTGCATTTCCACCATGGGAAAAGCATGTTTAACTTTCATGTCATGCAGTTGTTGAGGGACCAGGTGATTTGCTAGAAAACTAGACACTCCTAAGGGGAACAGGAGCAGATTAGATATCTGAGCCTGCTCTATGCTTTGAAGAACTCCCAGGTTGGTTCTATCCTTCTTTATCGTCACCTCAAATAGATGTCAAATAAAACCTAGAAATCTTTTTTTGTAATCTTTTTAAGTCTCCTAAAATAATTTTTAAAAATCTTTTATCTTTATATCTTTATTAAGTAAACTGCCTGATATTCTACTTTGGTTGTTTGGGCCTTTTTTATTCAATATGTTAATAGCACCAAGAAATGTGCTATTTGAATAATTTCAAAATGGTATGAATTGGCTAATGATTCAGAAGTATAAGAACTCAGTATTGTTCAAGAGATTTTAATAATTCCCTAATACTAACTTATTTTTGAAATGGTTTTAACATAACTAATATGCTTGTCTTCTCTATACCAGTTCCTTTCACATAACCAATTATCTTTTCATTACAAATGGCTAAACTTAGTACCAGCATTTATAAATATGTGTCCAGCACTAAAGGACTACTAAAAGTGTGGTATTTTAACACTAAATCTTTGAAAGGGAAAAGATTGTATTGATTGATTGTGATATTTATTGGGTCATAATGTATTTAAATTTTCTTTAATGCATATGTTAGTGATTGTTTACTGTGATAAAGTGCACAAAGGTCTCTGCAAGCAATTCTACATGGAAAGAATTACCTCATGTCAGTGGTCACTTCTCAATTAAAAGTTCCATTAGCAGATGATTCCAGCTTCTGGTTTGTGTACTGATTGCATTTTATAGCTCCTAAATCAGGCTTCCTAGACAGGGAATAAATAAACAGTTAAAGTATGTGGTAATGGCATCCTGATCTTCTTTTGCCTTTGGAAACACCTAGGTCCATTTAAGTCAATTAAGTTCAGAATATTTAGTGGAATAAATTGTCATGTTTGAACTCTTACTGAAAATGAGTACTCTGCTGATTTGAAGATATTGATTCATCTCAATACGTGTTCCCACCATATGGATTAATTATAATTACTTCTGCCCAGTTGTTGTTTTTTAAAACAAATGCTTCATATAGAAAAGTTATACTTCTTGCTGGTAATTTTATTCTACGAGCTCATCTTCATGAGCTTGCAATGGGATAATTCTTTTGAACAAACTAATTCTGGGACATTTGTGCTCTTAAGCACCTGTGGCTATCTGTGCAGAGTGGCAAAAATGCTTCCTTAATGCAGATCATTATAGGAAATTGTAGTCTTGTGATTTTTGTTACGTGCACAGAAACAGATGTGCAGGTGTGTGAAATACGACTTCTGCTTGGAAGATAAGCACAAGTCCTCCCATATCTGTTTGTAGTTTTGGTTCTCTGTAAAAATGACTACAGAAGCTGCTGGGGAAGTAGCAACAGCAATTATTATGGATATAGTAGAATAAGGTAAAGGTAAAGGGACCCCTGACCATTAGGTCCAGTCGTGACCGACTCTGGGGTTGCAGCGCTCATCTCACTTTATTGGCCGAGGGAGCCGGCGTACAGCTTCCAGGTCATGTGGCCAGCATGACTAAGCCGCTTCTGGTGAACCAGAGCACTGCAGCGCATGGAAACGCCATTTACCTTCCCGCTGCAGCGGTACCTATTTATCTACTTGCACTTTGACGTGCTTTCGAACTGCTAGGTTGGCAGGAGCAGGGACCAAGCAACGGGAGCTCACCCCGTCGTGGGGATTCGAACCGCCGACCTTCTGATCGGCAAGCCCTAGGCTCTGTGGTTTTTAACCCACAGCGCCACCCGCGTCCCTTATAAAGTAGAATATATAGTAGAATATTTAGCAGCAAATCTGTGTAATTGAAATGCCAGAGGCCCATAACGTTATCCTGTGTGTCTGCTTATAATAGAAGTACATAGCTATTTTTCTGTTTAATATGTGTGAGTAATAGTTTCTTTCCGTGTAAAAGAGTAAATTAATCATTCAGGGGATCGTGAATTTGATGAAAGGAGCAATAGATGAAATAAATAAATACTGAGGATTGCATCCAATGACTGTGTGAGCTGAAGGCAGTTTCTATGACTGTCTTTTTCTGTTCCTATGCCCACCCCTGAACAATGGGGCCGTGCCATATGGGGACTGCAATGTGGTTGTGGTTGTTGTGGAACTCACGTGAAATTAAGTGGAGCACCATTGGTCCCTCCATCCGCTTTCAGGTGATTCTCCTTCCCACTGCAGTCTCATATGACAAGCAACCCCGCCCCCCGGTTCAGCCTGCGGTTCTGGAGAGGGTTTGAGGGGTACAGAGAGCTGCTGGCAGGAGGGGGGGAGTAGAAAAGTTGGCTGCACAAACTGTTTTCCATTTGCACAGTCACTTAATACCTGTACAACTATGAGTGTTTATGAAAAAGGATATAGCCAGGAAGAGCAGTGTAATACATCAGGGGAAAATGTGTTTGAGACTGGACAAAAAAGCATGATTTAACAAACAAAATAGAATGTTTTATTTTAGTATTGTATTATTTTTAAATTGTAAAAATACTAAGTTTGTCTTCATATTCTGCTTTATATTAAATCTGAACATTAGGCTGCTGTGGCTGCAGGAGGCGGCCATATTAGGGGAATATTTAAGAAAAAATAAAATAAAAGGTTTGTAAAATGATACAGTGGATGCATTTGAATGTCTACACTAAATCATAACTTAGCAAGACACGACTGGGCTTCAGCAGACCTCAGACTTGCATGCTTCTCCTCCCGTGAGGCCAGTATGAGTTCAGAAGCAACCATCGTAGCTTAACAGCATTTTGCACGCTTAAGAATAATCGGTACCAAGAACTTCCAAACTTTTCTTCCTGGCTGCATGGGAGAAGGAGCAGGGAGTGCGCAAGCCTGATGTATTTTTAGTTTTTAATTTTGAAAATGAAGGACCAAGGTGAGCTTGGCTTGATCAAGAAACCCCAGAAGTCTGGGCATGTGTGCACCTACTACAATGTGTGGCTTAATATATTTTGCCACGTAGGAAGAGAAGGGCTTAACTGTGACTAACTTATCAAAGAACTGCTGTACATTTCACAGATGCCTGTTTAAAAAACTTAGCTTTTACTCTAATTGCATTATTAACTATTCATCTCACCTTGTTTATACTATGAATGTTTCTTTTGTCTTTTATACTTGGAAGAACTTGGCTATGGGAAACTGTGTTTAATTAAAATTATAATCAAGATGGCACAATCAAGGTGGCCTAAAAATGTTTTATATAGTTTTTAGATTAAGTTATAAATGTTTGCTGTGGAGCTACCTGAAGATTGATAGATCTGCATTTGAAAAGCATTATTTTTATATTGATTCTTAATGTAGTAAATTACTAAAGTTATTTGGCAGCAAACAGAAATGGCCTGTGATGTTGTTCACATTTATTCTCCTGATAGCACCACAATTTGCATTAATTGCATTGCTAGTGCACTCACTTATATTAAAAGGCTTCTACGATAATTAATCCTTTTTATTTCAAATCATTTTGGCACAATTTCCAGCAATAAACACTCATAAAAGACAGACACTTGAAAAATAACATGCAGGTTCTTTCAATATACCTATTGCTATTTTCCCTTGACAAGGAGTTATTGATAGGCTTCTAGGAGCCAGTGTTAACATGTGGCTAAGAATTAAGACCCATATGAAAAATGGTAAGTGGATTATTTTGCATAAAAAATAGGCAGTTCTTGAATCTGTGTAATTAACCTGTGTTTAGAAAATACCTTGATTTATGCCTACATTTGTATTTCAGTTGCATACATTATGGAAATTTAATTTATAATCCATTTAGCTGATGTGATCATAGTGTTTAGGGCCATCATTTATTAGTGCTTGTATATTAAATGCTTTAAATGCCTAAACCTGACTTGTGTTGGGGGTGGGGAGGGGGAAATATATATAAGGATGCAGAAGTATTTGGTGAGTCAGTGATGAAATTCAGCTTCAGATTTCAGGTAGCTTTGATATATTTACCAAAGTTGTGGAGTGTGTGTGTCTGTTACTAATTCAGAATAGCAAACTGTGACCATACAGATTGCAAATTAATGATTTACACTTGAAGTTTACTTTTTCAGCTACACAAACAAAGGTTTCAGTTTCCATCCCTTTCCTAAACCATTCAGTGGCGCACACATAATGCCTCCTTGGCTTTGATCTTGTTATTCATACATTCTTGGGGCTAAACTGTCACACAGTGTTTATGTGTTAAGGTATTTTGATAGGGCATCATTAGGAGATGGGTGCTTTTTACTGCTCTTCGTGGTTCTGTAAATTTTTCTTGACCCTGAATACAGAAAGTTTTAGAAGATTTGCATTTGGAAATAGAAGGAAGGAGCTCCTCTGTGCTCATATACGTGCTGTTAATGAGAGTAATTATGGCAGCTCCTCCAAGAGCAGAAACCTAAAGACCTAGAGCAGAGGAGTATAGGATATAGTGCTAATCACAAATGAAACAAACCAACCTAGAGTAACACAATCTGCAGCTTCCAGTGTTTAATTGAAAGCTGTCATTAGCTATCACTTTATGGCCAGATAGATAGGCGCATCGTTCTGAATGTCTAGGTGAAAGCAGTATATGTCTACCATTGATAAATAGGGTGGCACATAATTCAGTTTAATACTATAACAGCCAGTAAATGCATTGGAATTAAGGACCCTTAGCATATAGAGGGTGGGGTTGGTGTTTGCCTATCAAAAATCCCGGTGAGGTATGGAAAAGAAACGCCTTTATATTTTAAGGGCCAGGAAACATTCTAGCAGTGAATTGACCGAGTGACCCAAGGACATTGTTTCACTTGTAGGAGAACTTGAATTTGAAACTGCTAGATAGCAGCAGTGGTGCATACCTACGTTTGAAGACTTTTTCTGACTTCGATTTTAATGCATTATCGGTAGCTAGCACACTGATTTTTGTAATATTTCATACAATGTGTATCTCTAAATACATTAGAGATGCATTAAAAAGTTTGTACATAATTAACCATATGCCTCTCTCGTTCGCATTTAGCTCTTCTGTCCAAGTGCAGAATTTGGCATGGGGTGTGGATTCCCAAGTTGTGAGAATCTCTCCTTTCACATAAATAAATGGGGGGAAATGGACACAGGTCTTTACTGGGTGGAATCTCAAAATATAAAATGGGGTGGGTGGGTGGGTGGATGAGAGGGGAATTAGATTCAGGGCTGGGAAGGTTAAGCACTCCTTAGTTCCTTTGCCCCTTTCCATTACTAGCAATGGTAAACCAACCAAGTAAACATGGCCATACAAATCCTCAAAATTTTCATAACACAAAATTCACCTTCATATGGGGAGAGGTAGTCCTTGAGGTAGTGCAGTCCCGAGCTGTTTAATGTTTATAAGTCAAAACCAGCACTTTGAATTGAGCCCAGAAACTAATTGGCAGCCAGCACAGTCTGGCCAGGATTGGCATTATATGTTTAAACTCTGTTGCCCTGGTGAGTAACCTGGCCACTGAATTCTGCACCAGCTGAAGTTTCTGAACTGTCTTCAGAGGTAGCTCCACATACAACACATTAGAATGGGGCTAGAGAGAAAATCAAAGTTTCCAAAAGTAAGTAGAATTGACTGAATACACACAAGAGATAAGCTGCCATTTATTGAGTAAGGAGATGGTCTTTTTCATTTTGACTTCAAATAAAAGCATTCAGGTTTTCTTATATAATGTTTTGGCAACTGTTAAATGACTGAAAGAGATTCTCTGCAACTTACCATAGCACAGCTTGACAAGTATTTTCTGAGTTTTGATGTTGCTAATTACTTTATGTATTTATGAGACTTGTTTTAATGTTTTTGTTTATGCATTTTTTGTATCGCCTTTTATGATACATATTGCCTTATACTGATACAAACTGCCCGATGACCACTTTTGGTGAAGGGCAATATAAAAATATCGAAATAAAATATTTACACGGGATGGATGATATGAAGATGAATGGGGGAACTTGTATAGCACTCCCATAGATGGAGGAGATATGCTGCTAAGTTTCTGAAGTGAAAGGACATAGTAAATACTCAGCTTCTGAATTATATAAAAATAATTCTCAACTTTACATTTTTTTAAAGGCTTTATATGAAAACATGCTTGTCGAGCTTCCATTCGCCAGTTTTTTCCTTTCAAAGTTGTTGGGAACAAGTGCAGATGTGGACATTCATCACTTGGCTTCACTAGATCCCGAAATGTACAAAAACCTACTTTTTCTCAAGAGCTATGAAGGGGATGTGGAAGAACTTGGGCTGAATTTTACTGTGGTGAATAATGAATTGGGGGAAGCACAGGTAAGGGACTTAGGCTTTTCCGTTCCACTTAACTTAATTTCTCAGCAATGTTTCTATTCAGATGTCATAATGATAAAGCATATGTTAATCAATGACTTTGTAACTTGGAGTCAAAGCATACAGGCACTCTTTGTATTGATACTCATCAAACTAGCTCTTATGGCAAGTCACATATGCCTTTAGATACAAGCTTTGGTTGTTATGGGGAAAATTATTACATAATTTTTGTATTTAAATTAAAAATGTTTTGCATCAACCTCAAGTTTTTCAGTTTAATCAGAAGCACTTATACATTGGGATATGCAGAGAATACTGCTTTACAAGTGTCACAAAGTGTTTGCCTGTTTGACTTGCCTGTCGAATTGTTTTCATAAATACCGTAGTTGTAGTTGATGACTCTAAAATGTTGGTATGGAATACTGAATTTGTAGACATTCAGGATGCTATGAAGGACAATTCTACATGGTAGGTAGTGACTCGAATAGAAAACCCTAATAGTGGGTTTTCAAGAATATATGAGCTCAAATACAAAAGAACTGGACAATTAGTTCCAGAGGAACTTTGCGTTGTGCTTTTCGTACTGCCATGCGGCAAATGCTCACTGAAACAGAGGAGAATTCGAAAAGCAGTGTGTGATGCAGTAAGGGGGTCCTGCTTAAGCCCTTGGGTGCACCTAAAGTATCTCGTTGGATCTCTGCCATTGTAATTACGTCTGCTGGGTGCTTCTGAGAATATCCTTGTGAAAGAATTTAAGAAGAACAATTTCATATCTTAATTGACTGTCTCTATAAGGAAGCAGTTCAGCTACCAATAAAGGAAAGCTATTATTACTTGGAGAAAATCCAGTCTCAGACACAATCCTAATCATGCTATTCAGATCAAGGGGACTTTTATGTAAATCCAGTTAAAAGTAGGGTCCCCTGAAAGTCTGCTGGATATTGGGGAGAGAAGTCCGGTAAGAGGCCATTGTTAAAACAAAGTCAGCAAGAGCATCAGCAAAGCTATCTGAACTTGTGTAGAGTTTAGCCATTGTATTGTTAATTGCAGAAGATACTTGTTGCAATTGGCCACGCCCATCATCATCATCATCCCCTGCTCATTGTGTCCATTTTGCTAGTTGTAAAGATTATGTACCAGAGTCTCGGATTAAACCACAATATCCTAAATTTGGGTGTAAAGATAAGTATTGAGGTAGAAAGGGAGGTGGATTTCATTTAGAACCTAGCTTTAATTCATGATGATTGCATTGCTTAATAATGCCTAATAAATGCATCCCAAATCTATCACCATCAACCACATTGTTCATGAGGGGGCTCTTCAGGCCTTGGACTCTGGCATAGGAACTTGTGTTACATAGTCAGACCACTGGTCTATCTAGCTGTTGGTTATATATGCTGGCAGCACCTCACCAGAGTTTCAGATGTTCTCCCTCTTAGTTTACATCCCTTCCGCCCTTTCAAAAAACTTACTGTAACTGTTTCAAGGAAAACAAATTGGAAAGTGTGATGATCCTGTTGACTTCACAGAAGCGTTGACAGTGTTCAATCCGTGTTGATTAAAACTTGGCAATGGGAATTGAATGGTATATTGGAGGGCACTAGAATTGCAGTAATTCCAAATGTGTGTTGCTGTGTGGCTATATTGTGCCCGGTAGTCTGACACAAAAGGCATCCAAGCACAGAGGCCTCCTTCTAGACTAGAAATGTTTGATAATGGAGCAAAGGGCTGCATTAATTGATCAATCTAGACCTGAGTGTCAGCAGGGACGGCCTGCCCTCTTTTGCTGCCTGAGGCAGAGCGGGAAGGGGCCATGCCCCAGATAGAGCCTCACTTACCAGTGCATGGCTTCTGGTGAGATCTTGTGACAGAGGTCAGTAATATCTTGCTGGAACCTGGAAACTGCAACTTAAGGGTAGACTGGCCCCAAGTTTCACATTAGATTCTGGTGACGGGGAGGTCTAGAATGTTCTGAGTGCTGTATCCAGTTTCTCTCTCACACAGCACAATGATTTTCAGCAACAAGAGGGTTGAGCTGTCACTTTGCACCTTCGAATATACCCCGCAAGATCTAACATGGCTTGGGGATACCCCACCTGGTCCTGGTGCTATCGCTGAGACTTTGCTGTATCCGAGATCTTGGGGCCTATAAAGCATTTCACTAGCCTGGTTGGGTGACATCCTCGGCCCCACCTTGCATACATGCGTAACGGACCCAGAATGTGCCATCAACAGATATCCACAATGCTTTTTTTTTGTGGGGGGGACAATGCATTTTGAATTCAGGAATCTTCTCCAGAATTTTGGCAGAGTAGAACTGATTCATTCCTGGCTCTGCCAAAACTTCACTGACTGGAACTCCTTGCATTTCCTCATCCCTAATTATATATTAAAATATTTGTGGTCAGAATGTTAAGTGTATTCTTGAAATAGTTTGCTTCTACGCTGCAGCTGAATATCGGTGATAAAGCCTCTTTAGGGAATGTTGATTTATTTACTTATTCATGGAAGAAGTTCTTTTGGGTTTGGGTGTGGTCAAAATGAAAGGAAAAGCATTTTAAAAGGTATATTGCCGGTTTAAAGACCTGTGAACTGTGGCCTGCATAATTTTAAATAGACTTTATAGTTATGCCATCTAGTGGCAGAAGGTGCAACAGAACTACTGCCTAAATTTAGTTAGGAAGGAAGGACTGGGTTTTTAATTTCTGCTTATATCACGCCGCAAAGGCCCATTTGCGTTGATGGTTCTACATACAAATAATGCATGAATTAGTGATCAACAGCAATATTGGGCGATATATAGGCTGATATGCCACCAGATTGTCATCAAGGATATTAGGATTTAGGAGGAAAAACAGTTCATAAGACTGACATTTATTTAATAGAATAATTTTATGTTTTGCAGGTGGTTGAACTGAAGCCTGGTGGAAAAGATATTCCTGTCACTAGCGCCAATCGAATTGCATACATCCATCTTGTGGCAGACTACAGGTTAAACAAACAGATCAGGCAGCACTGCCTTGCATTTAGACAGGGTCTTGCCAATGTTGTTAATCTTGAGTGGCTTAGAATGTTTGATCAGCAAGAAATTCAGGTACTGTTGCATAGCTCTGTGGACAAAATAATTTAGTAATATAAACCTTTGAAAATCCTGCCTGAAACTAAACTATGCACCTATCTTTCCCTATCTGTTCTAGGTTTTGATATCTGGTGCACAGGTTCCTATTAGTCTAGACGACCTTAAAACTTTCACAAACTATTCAGGCAAGTATATTGTAATTCAGATGATAAATAAGACAAAATCAAAGGCATGAGCCAGGAAGGTTGAGCCACGATTTTCAATTGAAGAATTAACTGTGTTTAACTTCTCCCCATTTCATGGGATTCAGATTGGTTCTAAATTTTAGTTGGATCATTTTCCACATCACAATTTTTAAGAGCAATACTTAAAACAACAGCAACCAGTTGCAACAAAGGTCTTAATTCGCCCAGTTTTATATCAGAGAGCTCTTGGATGATGCCAAGTGCCACAAAGAAGACTGAGAACACCAAATATATAATAATGTCATACAAATGTACAATAATTCATGATGCTCAGAATGCCTAAGAATGTCAGCTAGAATGAGTTTTTAAAGCTACATTAATACTCTTATAGGACATGAAATACTCAAATGTAGTCCAATTTTAGTAAATTATCTTGGATTTTAGCGTTTCGAAACCTGTTGCAGTCATTGGTGGGAGACCTTGTCACACTATGTCTGCTGCTTCCCTCCTGCTAATCTGAGTCCAACCCCTCAAATTTAAATATGCATATGTTTAATGAAAAGATAGTGAAGGCAGATAACCTTCCAGTTGGAAACTCTATAATTGAAAGTCCTGATTGCTGTATTTGATATTGTACCCTTTCCCCATGGCGCTGAGTCTCCCAGGTGGGTCTTCTTTTCCCAAACTGGTCTGGCTCAGACTTGCTTAGTCTTGGAGATGGAACTATCCAAGGTGCCTTCTCACTCATGCCTTTGTTTTTCACCATTTCTGCTTGTTACATTGATTGAGCTCAGTTTTAGAATGCTGGGCTGCTTCCAAAATGTGTTGAATCTTATAGATGTTGCACACTTATTGAATCCCTGAGGCTAATATGGAATGGGACATGCCATTCTGTTGCTCTCAGTACCAATGTATCAGGTGCTTCAGAATATGTTGGTTCTTTTGCTGGCACATGTGGGCTGTACAGTATAATCTGCACATCTGATTTTTTGCAGTGAGTACTGTAAGACGTGTGAACAAAAGAAACCAGTAGTGAGGTAACTTGCAGCATGGCTGGTATTAGATGAGATCTGATTGACACATTTCAAACATTCAGATTTATCAATGTATCCAGAATGCACTGTAGCTGTCTCCTAACAGTATATCAATGTTCAACATTGATACAGTTTGTTTTTCTTTTGGAAACTTGTAGGTGGTTATACTGCAGATCATCCAGTAATCAAAATCTTTTGGAGAGTTGTAGAAAGTTTCACCGATGACGAAAAACGTAAATTGCTCAAGTTTGTGACAAGCTGTTCACGGCCTCCACTCTTGGGGTTTAAGGTATCTGTGTTCCTGAAATTGGCTTAACAGAAGCATAATCTGATTTATTGCAGCCATTCCCACGCTTTAGCAAATTAAGAAATAATTGCTCAACAATTTAAGAAAAAAGCACAATAAATAGGAGTACTCAACATTTGCACACGGCGTTAAGTGCTCATCAAGTACCTCTGCCTGATTTTGGGGGTTCCTCCATGCCACTGGCCCGTGGTGAAGTATTTTCAGGGCATTGAGGGATTTTGTGTTCTTCATTGAGTAATTATTTCTACACCTTGACATGAGAAATAAGGTTTCCCAGATATCTGGCTTATCACATATTCTGTGCCGCCCATCTCTTATTTTTGCATTTTCTGTTGTGCCTGGAATTATTTGTTAACTTCTTGATATTGTGAGCTGCTTCTTGATATTGGGAATCAGCATACATATAGATGACGACGATGTACAGCTTTATATTTCTTATATGCTCGTTACAGGGACTGTGCCTACCCAGTAAAATCCTACCACGTAGTGCATATTATTTGACATGAGGAGCAGGAAAGATGCTTCCTCCATTTATGGGCAAAGATTCCCAACAGCTGTTACTGCTGTCTGATAATTGTGTAGGTTGATGAATAACTCCTGTCAAATGCCAAGAGCTGTTATTGTTTGCCCACCAAGCTCAGGGAGATGTACTGTTACCATGCTGCGCCCAAGCAGCATAGGAGCCCTGAGATAAGTAGCATAATTCAGTGTGACTATTACAAATGCTGTTGCAGTGCTTTTTTGAAGATGAAGAGCACCATGTACTGTAAGTAGTAATTAGTATTTGCAATGAAATAAGTGGATTCATTTAATGAAAAAAAATATATTGAGGGCAGCAATTAGTACAAAATGTCTTCGGTAATTAATTGTACATAGCTGCATTAAAGTAGAAGATAATTAAATGTTACTGTTAAGAACATAACTTTCTAATAGCCTGGCTTTGAAATCTTGTCCATACTACATTGTGGAACCTTCACCTTTGCTAAAGTTAGTTCAGACTCATTTAGAAGAATGCAGTATGTCTTGAAGTACTTTACTTATAAATAGCACAGTCACGACTTGCACTATTTAAAAAAGAGAAAAAATGGAAGCCTTTACTGCCAGCAGCTTCAGCTCACAATAACATATGCTAAAGCTAATTAAAGTTTAATAAGTTTAATAAATGAGATTGTTACAGACCAAAAAAAAATCATTAAAGTGCAGTTGGAAACTGTTAAGTTCCAATCAGGTCACACGATAAATTGATGATGCTTCTCACTTCTCTACTATTGCAGATTCCCGTTCCACAGTATTTAATTATTCAACAAATGGTGCCCTTGGCTTGACATTTCAATATAGAACTTCATTTTTAACATTTTTAAAGCTTAAAGTAGGAAAATTCAATTAGCATTTTGAAAGGAACACTAAAAATACAGCATTTTATCTATGACATACATTTTAAGGCCTCCATTTAAACAATAATTTAACTTAAAATCTCATTAACCTTCTGGCATGGGGTGTTAGGAATTTTTTTTCCAGTTTCTAAAACCAGACAATCTATTTTCACTCACCAAAGCATTTGATTAAATTAATAAACTCTTGTAAAGAAAATGAGAGCTTTGGATATAATGTGTAAATGTCTTAGGCACCCCTAGGGTGGGTGGGTGGGAGGAGAGAGCTTGTTTTCTAAGAATTGAGGAAAACCTATTTTCTTTTCCTTTTTGGGGGGGAGGGGTAAAACCATTTTACACTTTGGGAATGTTCTTATTTTGTTAGAGGCAGAGTTGTTAAGTAGCTAGATCAGAGCTTTCCAAACTGTGTGTCGTGACATGTTAGCGTGTTGGCTGCAGTGTGTCTTGCAAACGCTCCCTGCACTTCTCCTGGTGCTGGGAAGGGTTGGTTTCACCTCTGGTTTGCTAGTAAAACTGAATTACTGTGTCACGAACTGATGCATGTCTAAAAAGTGTGTCACCAACATGAAAAATTTGAAAAGCTCTGAGCTAGATGAAACGGGAATAGGCAGCATGTCTGTGACCAAAATGCTCCTTCAAAGCACTTTGATACGGTTTGACATTTTTGGGAGTACCAGATAATAATCTCTCTGTGTGTTTGTGTGTGTGAGAGAGAGAATATATTTGATTCCTCAAGTGTTAGAAAATTATTACTTTCTGCTGAGAGCTGACCTCCAGACTCCACACAACAATCTCCCCACCCCACCCCCCATGCTCACAATGGTGTAACGCTACATACTTTTTCCTCTAAGTGTTGTATTGCTGTAAGAAACAAATGGTTTGAGGATTATTTAAATGTATGTGTGGATAAACACCAAGTGCACATTACAGATTGCTCAACTTCATAAGACATCTTGATTCCTGATAAACACATGCAAATTAGTTTTTCAGTGAATCACAGTTAGGCTTTTAACGATAGAATATGTGTTTTGTGGAACAACAGTGTGTGGTTGTTTTTAATCTATGGGCCAATAATCACATTGCTGTGTTAAGTTTACACAAGAATCTCAATGCTAATCCAAACAAAATAAAAAATAAAAAAATTCATTCCAATAGCAGCACCTTAGAGACCAACTAAGTTTGTTCTTGGTATGAGCTTTCGTGTGCATGCACACTTCTTCAGATAACAAACTTAGTTGATCTCTAAGGTGCTACTGGAAGGATTTTTTTTATTTTTTATTTTGTTTCGACTACGGCAGACCAACAGGGCTACCTACCTGTAACTAATGCTAATCCAGTTTTACTTTTAACAGATGATTTCTATGCTGTATCAGAAGCTGCTTTTGAAACTCCTCGGTTTCAAAACCAGCATTTGCTGCTTTTAAAGAAATTCTACTTCTTCAACCTTTCTGTGGATCCTGGCCAGAATCTCAAGCTGGCAACTATCATTCTACAACACTGTTGAATAGTAAAATTATGAAAATGAACTGATGTGGGCAAAATACCTTGTAGTTGTCTATTTCACATAAAATTCCACAATAGGAGGTTATTGTGACTTCAGAAGCTAATAGCGTATCTCTTAATACAATTTTAACATACGTTTCGGGGCTTCTTTGAGGCCATGAAGAAAATTTTATTTGGATTTGTTTTTTCTCATCGTTTGGATGTTTGCTCTAATCCTTGTTTCATCGTTACATCTTCTCTCCTGCCCCAGGAATTGTATCCTGCTTTTTGCATACACAACGGAGGCTCTGATTTAGAGCGACTGCCCACTGCCAGTACCTGCATGAATTTATTGAAGCTTCCAGAGTTTTATGATGAGAACCTTATGCGGAGTAAGCTGCTTTATGCCATTGAATGCGCTGCTGGATTTGAGTTGAGTTGAGCTGAGCTACTATAATGCTCTGTTGAGGAACTAATCAGTGCCTACTCCATACGCACCACCCACACCAAGCAGATTAAGAGAATCCCACCTAGGTTTCTGCAACTCATCTTTCCTGTCAAATACTCTCAAGTAGGTTTCAGTTTCAGTGCAAGATGTTATTTCTCTGTCATTCATTAAGCATTTAACTGTATCAACGGTATCTTATTCTGATTTCAAAATAATGAAGCTGTGTGCAGTCTGGTAGGCTTTCCAAGAAAGAGCATATTTGGGGCACAGTAACATCATTTTGAAAATAACCAAAGATGAAGCTTTGGCTTTGCGCTGTTCAAATACAGAATAATTCCATAAGCTGGCAATAAAGCAACATACAAAGCAGCCCACGAGGAATAAACAGGGTGATGACTTTGGAGAGGGAAGCAGGCATTTTGCAAGTGGTTCGGAACTGAGAGGCTAAAAGCAGTTCCACTTTTTTTTTCTTCAAGCGGCAGAAATTGTTTACAAACCTTTCTGCAACTGCAGTTTGTTGCAACGGGGGGTGGGGTGCATTTTTATTACCGTGGTAGGCATTGAAAGAAAGTGTTTATTTCACTTGTGTGCGTGCGTGTTTTTTCAAGACCTTCAGTTATCTGAATGGGCATGCCTGTTCTTCAGTCACTACCTTAACCTGTGTCTTGATTAACTGGACATGTTCTCTCCTTCTTCTGTTCCATTTTCTCCTGTGTGCCTGTAGACTTTTTAATGCGACAGACTTCTTTGGCATATATAATACATACAATAGCTGTGACTTTGGAAAATACTTGTAACAACTATTAAAATATATTTGAACTGGAAGCTCCAGGCTTTTAATCTTTTATATCTGAAAGCCTGTGGGTGGGTGGTTCACATACGCTCTTTAGCTTTCTCTGTCAGGAATAACTGTGGATGGTGTAGAAACTGGGCTTTCCTTCGTTATTTGCCATGATTAAACAACCACGAATCCATTTGCTCAGTTAGCAGTTAGCTGCTTGGACACGGGGAAGGGAGTGCATCACTGAACTATGTTTGACTGACAAGGCAAACATTTGTTTCATGTGGTTCAGAAATGGTTATGGCACTGGGTCAACATTTGTCTTCACGTGCAATTCTCACCAAATTATTTTTTTAATAATATAATTAGAACCTAAATCATTAACGGGCAGAATCAAGTGTGTCCTTTATTGTCAGTTGGAAAAGGCCTGAGAACTTTTACATTGGGGGGCCCTTCCACTTCCGGCCTCCTAGACCGAAAGCTATTTTACTGCTGGGGAAGCTTCTGAATTTCATATTTAATTAGCAGTAAACAGCAATATATTTTAAATGTGCAGAAGAGCTCTTGAGTGATTTTAAGATGTTTACTAGTGTTAGTACAAAAAAAATGTATAATTTCATGATTTGGATAAGAAATGAAGTGTTAAAAATACTATTTGTAGTCACAATGTACAGAAATAAAACAATTGTTTTCTTTTTGGTTTTGTTCTAAGCTGCTTTATTTATGGTAACATTTACAATGCCCTGCCTATTCTGTTCCTGATAGTTGGCTGCCTGTGTTCTTTTTATTTTTATTTTTATATAGATTATGGAACTTAACACAGAAGGACTATAGAAACCTTTAACAGGACTGCTGCCTTCTCTAAAAAGCAAAGCCTGGACATTTCCTTTTTAGAAAACACACACCATTATTTATTCTATAATCCAAAGTATTAAATATTTTGAAATTATTTTTTCAACTGAATTAATTTGTTGGATTAAAAGATGTCATGTTTGTAAGTTGTAAAATGTAAATTAAACTCTTTTTGTATTGAGTCATAGTATTTCCAGGGTTTTGTTAGTTTTAGGCCACATTATTTTAACGTCTGGTAAGTTACAATTTACTCTTGTTGTGCAAGCATAAGGCACAGTTTCTAAAATGTTATCGAGGAAGCTAAAACAAGAATGAGGCTGACACTGGCCAAAATGAAATGAGCTATTCCCCACCCCTTTCTCTTCCATGCAACATTGCAACCATTTTTAAACAAAATGTTTTTGGAGGCGGTTTGGCATGTGCTGTAAAGTGCTGCTCTTAGTGCTTTTGGAAGTATTATTAGCACATATTTGACTTTGTCCAGTACGTTCCTGTGGGCAGGACCCACAGCATAGGTGGTGTAAAACTCCAAGGGCTAAAATCTTAATGACAATTGGCACAATGAAAAAAGCAGGGAGCAGCAGAGCCTGAAAGGAATACAGTCAGTTCTTTCCAGCCTTGGAAAATAAAATAAAAAAATGTATTGCAACATCATGCTGCCTGGGAGCTGGCAGTCATATTTATTATGCAACGGACTAGCAAGATACCAAACAATTGTCAGAATCTGTACAGAAATGCCCATGTTGAATTAGTAGGTGAATGCAGCCCCACTTGTCATATAGCTACTGTATCTTTCCTAGGGCCTCAGTTCCATCTCTGTATCCCTTGCAATCCTTACCTTAATCCACTGGCCGTGTTACTGAGATGTCCACTGAGCCACAGAATTGTGTATGTAAATATGACCCTAGAAATGGATGAGCCCTGGAATAAGGGGCAGAGTTTAGTTTTGTTCAGAGAGAAACTTTGGAGGGTGGCATCCACGTCTCCACAAGCCTTGCACTCACTCAAGCTGTGTTCGCACTGGCGGTGTGGAGGGAGAGGTCACTCAGTTACAGTCGTACCTTGGTTGACGAACGCCTTAGCAGTCGACCGTTTTGGCTCCTCAACACCACAAACCCGGAAGTAAGTGTTCCGGTTTGCGAACGTTCTTTTGGAAGCAGAACGTTCGGCAGGGCTTCCGATTGGCTGCAGGAAGCTCCTGCAGCCAATCGGAAGCTGCGCCTTGGAAGTCGAATGTTTTGGAAGTCGAACAGACTTCTGAAACAGATTATTATAAGGCTATGGTGGTTCAGAGGGGCCTGTTACCTGGCTCACTGGGCCAATTCTACACATACTCTAAATACACATTACTAAAGGATTGGTCTGTCTGTAACGGTTATACACACCTTTTTGCACCCCCACTTGGAGAAGTTAGAGGCCTTGCCACAGTTGGTTGTTTGAATCATTTGCATGAGTGTCAGAAAAAAGCAAACTCCTTCAAGTCAGAAGATGCCTCCAGAATGACAGGTAAGCTGTCCATGGCCAACTCCAGCAATTGAGTCTCTTCCCAAGTCTCAAGTGTTGCTTTTTACACAAGAAGCTGCTTTATACCAAGTCAGATCACTGGTCCATCTAGCTCAGTATTGTCTACACTAACTGGCAGCAGCTCTCCAAGCTTTTACATGGGACATTCACAGCCCTACCTGGAGGTGCCAGGGAGACCTGTATGCAAAGCAGTTGTACCACTGACCTATGGCCCTTCCTATTTTTCTTATTAAAGATAGCTTACACAAATATAAAAGCCATGCACCCTGTTCTTTGACAATTGTTTCGAAGGCATTTTTTTATTGCTGTAACTCACTCTGGGACCTGCTGGTGAAGGGTGGGTACAAAAACAACAAATTAATATGGCTCATAGCAAATTAAAGCCAAGTCCAAGAACAAAAGTTTCTCCCTCTCCCACACACCTGCCCACTCTTCAGCTTTAAGGTTGTCATTTGCCAAGTAAAAAGCTGATGGGCATCTTATTCGACAACACAACCCAAGCTATCAGATGGTCATCTGTTTGCTCCTAAGTGAGGGAATATCAGATTATCTAGGACTATTAACCACCTCTCTACCCAATCAGTTGGCCACTGGGCCTGTGCCAGTCCCCTGCTGAAGCCCTGCATGTGCCTTTGGCTTCCTGCCAGATCTTGCAAGAGATCCATGAGATCCCACTGCAACCCAGAAGCTGCGACTTAGCCACTTCTCTGCCGATGGGTGGGAGGGACAGGCATGGAGGTGCCAGATAAGTAAGGAGAAGTGGTGGATGTGGCAGCTTCCAGCAACATCTTGCAAGAGCCCCCGCAAGATCTTGTGCAGCTCTCATGAGATCTCCCTGGAAGCCACTGCTGCTCCAGCAGTGCTGACAGACGGGCACTACCCCTTGGATTCCACTGCCTGAGGTGGCTGCCTCAGTCTGCCACACAGATGGGATGACTGGTCAGCCAGAAGCCTATTGATAGTAAGAGAGCGACAGCTGTTTCTTAAAAATGATGACCAGAAATATTGGGGCAGCAAGGAAGAAAGGTGTCCACTGGCCTCACCAATGCTACCTGGGCTTTGCCCAGACCAGGGTTTCTCAAAAGCTTTGGTCCCCAGATGATGTTGGACAACTCCCATCATCCCACCCTAGCTCTCCGGACCAGTGGTCAGGGATGATGAGAGTTGTAGTACAAAAACATCTGGGGTCCCAAGGTTGAGAAAGGCTAGAGACGTTGCTCCCGCTCTCCACCGCTCTCCTCTTAACAGCGCAGCGCCTCCTCATATCCGCCAGGGGGCGCTCGTCCGCGCCCGAAATATCCCCCCCTCCCGCCTGCGGCAGTGGAGTAGGGGGCGGGGTGGACGCCAAAAAGCAGAAGGAGTTATTCTAGAAACTTCCGTAAAGTACTAAACCCCGGCGGAAGTGAGAGCAGAGACTTCCTCCTCTCGCGTTCTCTTCCTTCCCTTTCTCTCCAGGTTTACGGGCACAGAGAAAAGAAATGATAGAGAGACGACCGAATCTCACAGATCGGGACTTTCCTGGTCCACTTTACGGTAAGTCAAGAGCTGCGTTAATAGAAATGAATGAGGAAATTCCAAGATTCGACCATAACCGTGACTGAGCGACAACGTATTCACCCGGAAAGACGGCAGCAAAGAGAATTATTATTATTATTATTATTATTATTATTATTATTATTATTAAAGCCCAGTTTTTATTTTGGTGTGCACGATTTATTTACTTTTTAAAGGTTGAACAGAGTGGCTTATGACAACCGCCCAGCGATACTTCGAACCTTTTGCAGGCAGGTATTAGAACTATCAGGGACCCAGGTGGTGCTGTGGGTTAAACCACAGAAGGTCGGCGGTTTGAATCCCCGTGACAGGGTGAGCTCCTGCCAACCTAGCAGTTCGAAAGCACGTCAAAGTGCAAGTAGATAAATAGGAACCGCTCTGGCGGGAAGGTAAACGGCGTTTCCGTGCGCTGCTCTGGTTCGCCAGAAGCGGTTTTGTCATGCTGGCCACATGACCTGGAAGCTGTACGCCGGCTCTCGGCCAATAAAGCGAGATGAGCACCGCAACCCCAGAGTCGGACACGACTGGACCTAATGGTCAGGGGTCCCTTTACCTTTATTAGAACTATCATCATCATTATTATTTATTATCATCATTTATTTCATATGCATGATTAAGTTGAGATTCCTGGATTGCAAGGGGTTGAACTAGATGACCCTTGGGGTCACATTCAAATCTACAATTCCATGATTCTATGATTATTTTGTTACCCCCGCCAAATAGGCGGGGTATAAATAAATAAATAAATAATAATAATTACCTACCTTTCGCCCTAAAGACCCCAGGGCGGGTACACACAAACACAAACACACACACACCTCTCTGAAAATAATGAAATGTCATAAACCAGGGGTGGAAATTGAAACATTTTTAATATGTGTAAAAGCACATTTTTACATGAAATATTTACATGAAATTAAATGAGAGATTAGAACACTGGTAAATTCCTGGTTGCCTTTGTTTGGGGCGGGGAGGGGGTAGGCTGCTCCCCAATCAGACATTATATCAAAATTATTTCCGCCAGGCGGGCTGAGTTAGGATGAATGAATGGGGAGGAAATCGAGAACCTCTCGAAACCTTGGAAGTTCACCTAACGTGTCACTCTTCCATTTCCTACATCTACGGAGGCGCGCTGGTCTGGGGAGGGAGGGAGGAAACAAAAACAAAAAAAACCACCACCAACGGCTCTTCCGACGCTTTCAGCGTGTGACGCACTTCCTGTTTGCGGCCCTGAGAGGAGGAGAGGCATCGTCTCCACCGTCACGGCTGCCGCTGCTTTATCAGAGAGCGGGAAGGGACGCGGGAAGGGAGAAACGGGAGCTGAGCGCTGCAGTCGCCGGCCTTGAAGGAGAAGAAGAGCTCGCAGGTGAGGGAGCGCTGAGGGCGCGGGGAGCCGTTGCGGGGACCCGTGAGGGAAGGAAGGAAGGTGACGGGGGGAGAAAGAAGGGGTTTCTGAGGGGCGGCGGGGGGGTTGGTATCGCAATAGCGGGGTTGGCGCCAGGGGCGCGCGGACTCCCCCCTCCTCTCATACCCTCCTACGCCTCGCGCTGTCTCGTGATTGGCTGAGGCCCGCTGCAGGGGGTGGGGGGAGGGAGAAGGATGGTTATTTCTCGGCTCGTGCTGGGCTTCGCCTTTGCTTCCGATTCTTCCCCCCTCCCCCACGAACATCCCCTCCCCCCCGACACACACTGTAGATTCTCTGGGCATTTGTGCCTCCTTCGCCCTCAAAGGTCGCAGTGGCCTAGGCGCCTCTTTCTTCTTCCTTTGTCTTGCTGGTCTTCTCCAGCCCCACCCCCACCGATCTGCTCTCCCCCCCCCCCACCGTCCTGGGGTTGCCACCCCCGGGAAGCTGCCGTGGACTCCATGGGGGGTGGAAGTGGGTGCCTCCCCCTAGCGCCTTCCGTGAAACTAATCAAAACAAAGCACAAAAGGGGGGGGCATCGTGGAGTGTGGGTGCCCCATAGGAACGCGTGGCGTGTCTTGTCTGGGTTTCAGAGCAGAGGGGAGCGATTTCAGTCGTTCGAGGGCTTCAAGCTTAGCGGAGGCCCAACTTTTAAAAACGCTTATTTTTTTTCCGTCCAAAATAAACGCTTAAAAATTCAAAGTAGATCGTATTTGTTGTACATGCAAAGAGGGGGCTATAAGCTTTCCATTGGCTACATGGAACCTATTTCATCTGCGGTCCACGAAAGCTTATCGTACGATAAGTGAAGGCACCGTAGCGCTTTTAATTATTATTTTTTGTTTTCATTTTTGCTGTAGTGAGCTAACATGGCTTCTTCTCTGGAATGGTATTGCTGTGAGCGATTTGTTTTCTGTGGCAATTGCCTGTTTTGTTTCTTTTTAAAATCCTTATTGATTTTACACAATGCTTTGCAATTGCAAGCAGCCTTCCTGCTTTTTTGTAGGTTGCTTTTTAACGGCTCTGTGCAAATGTTATTACTATTTAAAATATTAAATTGAATCCTTGGTTTCTTTCGAAATTGCTCAGTGAAGAAACTGAGCTGAGGTCAGAAACTGCCATTTGAAAACTATTAGGAGAAATAGGCTAATGGTGCTTTGCATGTTTACTTGGATGCGACTCCTGTTGAATATGGTTGGGATTGCAGTCTAGAAGATTTAGAAAGAATAGTCTTTAACTGGCAGCTGTTAAATTGCGTTCGGGGGATGGAAACTTTAGAAAGTTGGAATCTTAAGATTTAAAATTTAAGTAGATGAATACTTTGTATTCCTGTTAAAGCATAACTAATAATACTTGTTTGACAAATTTTAGATAAAAGTATTTCTAAAATAAAATAAAAAGAGTAGCAGGGTAACTTTTAAAGGACAGTAAATCTCAAACAAACAATCCCTTGGTTGGTTACTTGATTCAAATGAAAATTTGGAGGTTGTGTAGAGATTATATATACAAATATATGACTACCTTGGGTTTTGTAAAACTAGTGCTGGGTCCAATATTTCATACTTGGCCCAGCTTTTTGTCAGGAGTGGGTTAACAAAATGCCCAAAGTTCACATATTAAATTGTTGATTTTGTTCAGCCTTGTGTAAGCTGCCCTAAGTAAGCCTTATTTGAAGAGCAGGAGATAATAAATTACTGAAATATGTGTTATTTGCTTCAAGTGGGTGACTTAACAGCAAGACTAGAATGGAGGCCATTTATGTGGTCCCTCTGTTGATCTTTTGGGCATCTGGGATTTCCCCTGTTTCTCTAGGAATTTCCAGACTCATAATGAAGGAGATTAAGTAGTAAGAAGGACACGGGTGGCGCTGTGGGTTAAACCACAGAGCCTAGGGCTTGCCAATCAGAAGGTCGGTTGTTCGAATCCCTGCGACGGGGTGAGCTCCCGTTGCTCAGTCCCTGGTCCTGCCAACCTAGCAGTTTGAAAGCACGTCAAAGTACAAGTAGATAAATAGGTAACGCTCCGGCGGGAAGGTAAACTGCGTTTCCATGCACTGCTCTGGTTTGCCAGAAGCGGCTTAGTCATGCTGGCCACATGACCCGGAAGCTGTACGCCGGCTCCTTTGGCCAGTAAAGCAAGATGAGCGCCGCAACCCCAGAGTTGTCCGCGACTGGACCTAACCGTCAGGGGTCCCTTTACCTTTTAAGGATAGTAAAGTGATGATACATTCTAACTCTACAATTCTATTTATTCTTTACAAAGCATACCTTTTATTACTCATGAAATACCTTTTGTTGCTCAGTTGTGCTGTGATCCACCCTGAGATCTACAGGTGAAGGGGCAGTATACAAATTTAATTAATGTTAATAACACATTAGATTTAAAAATGGAAATTAATTATTCTTCACTGTGTAATTGTGCATTTAGTCTTAAAGGTCTAAGTAGGACACTATATTTGTCCCAGAGTTCATTTGTATTCCACAGGAATATTATCTTAAAGCCAAATTTTAGAAGTTAAAAATGATGGTTAAATGTATATACCATGGTTGAATTTCCATTATGATGGCTGTACTTTAGTAATTGTTTTAGGATTAACTAAAAGCCAAATGCTACATTAGTTTGCATTATTTTCTATATTATTATTTTTTTTCTTCACTAAGCTAAAGCTTGCTTTAGCCGAAGGCTTTTACTCACCTTTTAGTCTATATTTCTGAATAATTTGGTCCTGGGAGTGAACTTAAGAAGCTGTTTTGTGCAAAATCAGGCCATTGGTCCATAACCATCTGTTTCCATATCACTGTTCTGACAGTGGTTGTCCTATTCCTTTTCAAATATTGCTTCTTTAGTCCTTTTTAAATGGAAAGTACTGAACCATTTATTTGCAAAGCATATGGTTAAACAGACATCACTATACCTGCTAGCCAAACCAGACTGAACAAGAAGTGAGAATTTGGCCTTTTAATAGGATCATTTGAAACCTTAAGGAAGTATTTAGGACAAGAATCATTCAGGAGATAATTAGAAGGTTAAAGCTCAAAGGTCAAGATTAGAAAAAAGGTTGGGTGGAGCATCAGCAGGACATAGGAGTATTCTTAGGGTTTTCAAAAATTCCCAATAGAGTGCCACTGTCACCTTTATGCAAGGATTTCAGCATTAGGCTTATAAAATGCAGCGTGTGGAAAGGCTGTTCAGGGAGAGCTTCCCTTGTGATGAGGAAAATTGCACAGGAGGCGGCGATGAGACCAAGAGCAAGTATCCTGTTGCCCAGCAGCTATTGTCTCAACACACAATCAGTAGAAAGACTGTTAGCCAACGAACTCTTTATAATTCAGTTTACCCAGTAAAGTTATATACTCATTCAGACAGAAACAGAGTTGTGGCCATCTTAGCTGTACTTATTCCAGTAGCTGAGTTCAAAATACACTAGACTCTCAGAAACATTTATGACTATGGTAAAGACCTGGATTAACATAGTGTAAGCACTACCTTTTAAGTGGAGCTTTAATTGCTTTTCATATTGAGGCCTAGATTTATTTTTATTTTTTTTGAAACCTGGGGACCTGGCAATTTATTGTGAATCAAGCACGGTATTGGAAAAGCTGGGGGAAGCCTATGCTTTGTCCTGTGCAGCCCTTGCTAACTCCCGCCCAAGCTCCTCCCTGCCTCCTGCAGGCAGCGAATCACAAGAGCAGCCTGTGACTGAAATGATTGAGGAACCACATGGAGCAATAGCTCTGCCTCCAGCTTCCCCCTGCATATGCTACTCCCCCCCATCTGTGGCGTTGGGGCAGTGTGATGTGTGTGATTGTCTGTGTGTGGCTCTCCCCCTCCCCATATGTTTGCTTTTGGGGCAGAAGCTGTGAATTATATTTGAATATCTAAAAGTATGACACTGAATTGGCTTTTTTCTTGTTTAGTAATGTAGTTAATTTTTTAGGGAGCATTCTCTCACCTTACCTTTGATATCTCTGCTGCCAATTACTTCTACAGCTTTTATTTTAGAGAAAACCTGCTAACTTAAACATTATTGGTACAGTACTACAACACAACAGTTTTAACAAAATGCTAAACATAAATAATGTTTTATCAGTTTTAAAGTTAGACCCATAAGTAGTAGAAGTTGCCAGGTCATTACCATGTTCACCTCTACATAGCTCCTGCCTTATTTCAGATATTGTGATAAATTGAAATATTGCGATGTGTGATATATCGTGATGTTAAAAATCAGATATCCCCCAGCCCTACTACCTAATACACAGTTCCCTGAGGCAGGACACAGAGAGGTTCCTCACACCACATCTTACTTCTGGATTTAATGACTAAATAATTTTTTTTTAATGGTTGGAATTAATACACTTTTATTAGGGGTGCAAAAAGAGGTGCTTGCCACTAACCCCTCCTGTGTCTTCCTCCTGCATGTTTGTTTTGAGAATGTTTGAAATGGTGGGGGGAAACCCCTGTGGTTCCATTTTTATCCAAATGAACTTAGAAAGTTCTTCCAGGTCTCCTGCAATTGCTAGGTATTGAGGGAGATGCACAGTCTTCTATCACTTGCACAGTAGTGAAGAAGGGAAGAAAGAGCAGCATAATGTGCCTTGCTACCGTGTTTCCCCTATTTTAAGACACCGTCTTATTTATTTTTTTCCTCAAGAAAACACACTATGTCTTATTTTGAGGGGATGTCTTATTTTTATTACGTAAGCCCAGCCCAGCCTTTTCCTTGGTGCCCTCCAGAACTGCGCCTATCACTATGGCTTATTTTCGGGGTACGGCTTATATTTCGCAAATGCGAAAAAAGCCTGCTATGGCTTATTTTATGACTATGTCTTAAAATAGGGGAAACAGGGTATTTCTAATTTTATTGAAACATTTGTAGCCTCAGTTTTGGATGCTGAAGTTAATCTGTAACAATCATGTGTTTTTATTGAGGTTTCTGAATTTTCTTTTCAAGACCTCTTGAATTATTGGAAGCACATAACAGATGAAACAATCCAGCTGGATTTCCAATAAGGCATGTAGCTAGTGCAGTATTGTCTAGCTATTGTTGGGCCATAAACTTCAACATGCCTACTTGCCATCAACTGTCATCTATCAGCAGTCATTCTATTTGCTTGACTGAGAGACTGGTTCTATTTGGCTCCTATCTGAATTGTTTATATTCAATCTGTTTATAAAAACATTGTAACTTTTAAGAACTGACACATGAGTTTGCTATTTTGCTTCTTCCCTCCATGCTGTTTTCCTTTTGTTCCGAGTTTTTTAGATTAGAAGGCTGCAGACAGGGATTTAAATCAATCTAAGAGTCTTTTTCAGCTGACGAGCATGGTAACAATGTCTTAAACAAATTCCTCCCCTTTCTCCCTCAATTCCATTGCAAATAGAGGGTTTAGGACAGTGTCTCCCAAATCTGGGTCTCCAGTTGTTTTTGGACTACGATTCCCATCATCCCTGACCACTGGTCCTGCTAGCTAGGGATGATGGGAGTTGTAGTCAAATAACAGCTGGAAACCCAAGTTTGGGAAACACTGCTTTAGAAGAAAGACAGATTTACACTGCTAATACTAAAGCTGTACTCTTTTTTAAAAAAAAAAACCCTATTCTGCAGCTCTGCTGATGGAATGCGGCATTGTCAAGTTTCAGCTCCTTCTGTGCCTCTTCTACTTTTTGGGAGCCCTTTGGAATAGTATAGTAGAGGGGGAAATTAGAAAAAAAATAGAATTGTATCCCAAGCATTGCCAGCGGAGTTCTGCTGATGCAGCAGCAGTTCTGTTTCATTTCCTCACCCTGCCCCCTCCCCTGGGGCATCCATCCAATCTTCTCTGGAGGGTTCCCCAACCCTTTGGAGCGGAGTTTGAAGGTGCACAGAAGACTGCAGAGGAGAGGATAAGAAAATCCCATAGTGCTAGGCAAGTTTCTTGTGCTAGTGGAATGAGAACATTGGATACTGCCCAGAACCTGCTTGTGAAAGCTTCCCCTGGATCATTGTGTCTTCTGTGAATGGAAGAACTCCTTTGGCTACAAACCAAAAGCTTGTATATAGATGTGATGTGTATTTCATGATGGGTGTCTTGGTAAAATTCCCTTGAATGTACCATCAGTTCTCCCCTGCCCCCCTCCAATTTGTATTGCTTTGTACTTTCATGAAATGGTTGTGTAAGATTGGAGACATGTCAATGTAAAGCTGGTGCATGATATTTAAATTTTATCATGCAGCTGTCTTGACTATTGCATTCTTTGCATAAATCCTATGGCCACTGCTGCTGCATACCAGCACCCTCCTTTCCTTTCCATTTTCCTTAGTTTAATTGGCCTCTGTGATTCTCTTGATTTATAATTACACCCCACTAGGTGACAACCTGAGACTAAAGTGTTAAGACTGAATGAATGGAGTTGTTGTCCAGCACCCTTTATCTTCACTCTTTCCAAATAGTGGTGGTGGATGGCTTTTCAAAATGCTGACAGATTAAATTCTAATGAAGCAATTAGCAAGAATTTTCTTGATGGCACAGAATTGGCATGTTTACAATAAACTGCTCCTTCATAGAATTCTAGTTTTATCAATAAGCAGCCTCAAACATATTTTGTGAAGTACCATGAACTATTGATAGAATTGTTGGTTTTTTAAAAGTATGAAATGTCGGAGGTACCACATTTTGGAATTCATGAAATGCAAAGATACCAATTTGATAGCTTTCCCTTGCTGAAAATCTATATAGTTAATTTATAATTCATGAAAATTGTGACCAGCTGTTTGCCCTGCAAGCTAGTCCCTGAATAAGTTGACCTATATTTTTCTGTGTTTTGCTTCCTTGTTGGATTTTTCTGAAGATGCATTTTCCAATATTGCCTGCATTGATACTAGTTTATGTAACAAATGCACATACTGGCTGGTACCAACTTTTATTAGCATTGTACTATAACTGTGCTTAATCTTAAAATATAATTAGAGTGACTTTTGGAATTTGTTTCATGAATATCAGTAAAGCATGTAAGGTGGAGCAGCTATACACATTGCTTAAATGTGTTTACACATATATTTATTCATTTTGTATTCACACGTCAAGTTTGCAAGTGCACCTGCTTAATTAAAAAAAATTTTTTTTTGCTACAACTCTGATTAGCTTGTTCAGTAGCGATATGCTTTGCACACATTGTGTGGTGGGGCACTGAAATCTGCTTTCAGTTTTCCTTTTGCATTATAGTTGGGCTTGTAAGATTATGACTTGCCAGAGCAAAACACATTAACCATTAGTCATATGAAGCCTATACTCTTAATCTAGAAATTAGGGCTAGAAATTAATCATTAAGTATTTGTAGAGCCATAGTCAAAGGAAATCCAGGTTCTATTTACTGCATAATGGTGAGGATATAATTTTCTGCACATTTTGCTGACGCATACTGACAGGATATCCCTTATCTTTTCAAGGCTTGTCAGGCTGATAAATGCTGAAATGGATTTTCTTCTGCTTGCTGTTCATTCCTTTCCCCCCTGCATTGCCATTCTGTTCTTACTTGTAATTTGTAATCTTATTTACATTTCTTATGGTTAGCTTTTCCTGTATATTCTGTATTGGTTTAAAATGGAAATACTTTCCAAAAACCACTTGATACTTGACATTCAGAAACTTACTGGCTCCTTTCTAATCCAGGCTTCAACCTAAGTTTGGTATTGAAACAGGCTTGGTTGCCCTGGTGGAGGACTTATGCCAGGAACCAGCGAGTGCAGTTCTTTTGGTCCTTTTGGACTTATCTGCAGCATTTGATACCATTAACTATGGTATGTTTCAGCTGTCTGACATCGGTGGTGAGGCCCAGGGTATCCAGTTCTCTATACAGTATCTCTTGAATCCATTCTGGCATTGCTTTCTTCCCCAGGTGAGGCCATGAACGTTTTGGCCCATTGAGTGCATTTTGAATTTTAGAAAGTGGTGTGGGTGCCAGTCAGAAAATGGCTGCTTTGGGAGGCATGGCTTTGTCCCAGCCCACTTCTGTGCCTCCCCTGCAACATTACTTTCCATTGAGAGCATTAGGCACTTGGGTTAATAAAGTTTCTCCACGTGCCATTAGGAAATGGTGCAATTGAAACTTTTCTAATGAATATGGATGAAAGGGACCCTTCTGTTTTTCTCCTAGAGCTCTCTGTGACTGAAGGGAGAAGGGTTCATTGAAATAGGGTTTGGAAGAAACTGGTAGATACAGGAGAAATGAATGCATGCATGTCCAGTTCAGCTATTTGTTAAACTGAAATCTATGATTAAAGCAGACTTGTTTCTATCATGCAGCTTGTCTTTTCAATCAAAATTTGCAGTGTTAATATTTGTTAAAACCCTTGTCCCCCCCCCCCCAGGACTATTGTTATCAAAGCAATATAAAACATGGTGGATTATTATGAAGTTCTAGGAGTGCACAGACATGCCTCACAAGAAGACATTAAAAAAGCGTAAGTACCAATCTTTAAAACTCTTAAGTAAACTGCAAATATGTTTTGAATTTCTTTGAATGTAATGTCTCCTCCACATTTTGGGTGGCTAACATGGTCTCATACATCAAGTTACTGTCTTCATTGCTTGTGATCACTGAAATTATTTACTGTATCAGATGATGTTCTGTACCAGACAACTGTCTTGAGAATCGATAAGTCATGAGAAGAATTCTTGAATACGCTGTTCCAGAAATTCTTGGGCTATATCCAAGCCTGGTTTGCTCTCGGACTCAATGCATTTTTTTCTCCCCTTACAGCCTGAGTTCAGAAGATTTTGCTTTTAGCTAACACAATTCTCATTTTGTCTAGACTGGGAATTTGTGGGTAACATTGACTGTGGTTACTTTAAACAAGCCAACTTCATAAAGGATGATTTGAAGTTGACTTACTTTGATACTAACAATAGAACATGAAATTTATTACGGTCAGAGACCAGCTTGTGAAACACAAATGGAACTACAATCCCAAAAGCAAAACAAACATTTAAAACAATATACAACAATTGATTTTAGGTTTAAAAATGCGGTAGGCATATAAACACATAAAAACTTTATGATAGACTACCATAGAGAAATGACGCAGAGTCGCCCGTGGATCCGAGTTTGGGAATTTTCTTAACAAACTAGATTGAAACGGGGGGGGGGGGTGTGGTCTGCGCCTACAGATCTGTGCACAGAATCTGGCGGCCATCCGGGTCGTCTTGTGATCTTTGCCAAACAGGAGAAGATCAAAATTTTGCTTTACTGGGAGGTCAGCAAGCCTCACAAGCAGGTGGTCAATGGTTTCTCTACATGCCTCATCGTAAAAGGGACTTATAAGTCTTCCTATATCCCCCAAAGGACAGGCGCAGATTCTCTGGTCAGATGGGACTTTTTAAAAGGATCCTTCCAAGACCGGCAAGGTTAACAATAGTTAATCACAATTCCTAGGTGAGAAGCTTTAGCTTTGTCCTCCCTCAAAGGGAAGGAGCAGGTGTATGTGAACTAGGGAAGAGGCTAGGCTCCTTCATATAGCATTAAATCATGATTTTGCTTTCAATCCAATACAGCCTTTCAGTACAGCCTTTCAGTTCAGTACAGTTGTACCTCGGCTCCCGAACGCCTTGGGAGTCAGAACGTTCTGGCTCCTGAACGATCAAAAACTGGAAATGAGTGTTACAGTTTTTGAACGTTTTTTTGAAAGCCGAATGTATGGTGCGGCTTCCGCTATTGTTTCCGGTGCGGCTCCGCAATCGGGAACCGATCACAAGCTGCGCCTTGGTCTCCAAACTTTTCGGAAGTCAAACTTCCGGAACTGATTCCGTTTGACTTCCGAGGTACGTCTGTACAGCCTTTATACTACGTAGGACAGTATTCCTATTTGCTTGTTCTTATGACTGCCCTAGGTATGCTGTTGCAGTGTTTCTGACTTAAAACAGCTCTGCATTTCCTAGAAGCAATCTGCCTATTTTAGCCAAGAACGACTGTCCAAATTTTCAAATACATATCTTAATGAGATACTTTGATCAGTTTGGTTAACTATTAGGGGTAAAACTATAAATAGCATTCACTTCCTTATTCCTTCAGCTGAACTTTTTCTGAGAGCTTGTTCAAATGAGAAATTAGGGAACGAGGCAATAAAAATTTGCTGCAAGCAGGTTTCATACTTTAGTATGTACAGCAAGAATCAAAGTTCATCTTGGAAAAATTTAGACCTTAATCAGGGAACATTCACTTGTTTTATTTGTTTCAGGTTGAGATTCTTCATTGTTTGTAATAACTTCTTTAATGTTAGTTCAACAGGAAATTAACTTAATTATGGCAATTTAAGGAAATTATATGAGTTGCTACTTGTGCTCTCCTATGTGAAGACATAGGCTCAGTTCAGGTGATTCCACAAACCATGCCTTTGGAGGATCTTGAGAATGCTGCTGGCTTCTTCTCTTTTCTCTATTTAGTATTACAACTGGTTTGCTAAGATAACTGAATTGACAAACTATTGCTAGTATTTGCCAGAATCATGTACTATAGTTTGGAGGGCAGGAGCTTATCATTGTTTGTCAATTTGAATATCATAGCAATCTAAGGTTAGTGATTATTGGGAAATGAAGAGGGTTATTAAAAGTATCTTAAATCTTGCAGGCCTTAAAGCTTATCAACGTACGCTGTATTATATTACGCTACTATATCTCTGCCTTCAAATAATTCATATTGGGAAGTTACATATCATTTTATTAAATGCTCCTGTAATCAGTAAGCATCTTTGAGTCCAGTGCTGCAATAGGAGAGGGGAATTCCCTCTGTGTGTGTGTGCTACATTGGATTACACCCACTGCATTTAAAGTATGTGTTTGCTGACTACTTTAACACATTAAAGGTTTGCCTGGTGCCTTCTTTATGCATCTTTAGGCGCCAGTCAAAAACGTTCCTCTTTAACCAGGCCTTTGATTGATTGGCATCCTATACCCTTTTAAAATGTGTTGGGGGAGTTACTGGGTTGTTTTTGTTTTGATTATGTATTTTGTGGTTTTATATTCTGATTTTATCCTATGAACCGCCCTGAGACCTGCGAGTATACTACTACTACTACTACTACTAATAATAATAATAATATAACTTAGCCAATTGAATTAATCAATTTTCCCTCTCATTTTGTATGTGTTGTCCATTTAGAATAAAATCAGTTTACACAACTTCTCCTTTTATTTCAGGTACCGCAAACTGGCATTAAAGTGGCACCCTGACAAGAATCCAGATAACAAAGAAGAAGCTGAAAGGCAATTTAAGCAAGTAGCTGAGGCTTATGAAGTTCTGTCCGATAGTGAGTATTAGATAAATTTAAAACGTGTTTTTTACCTTCTAAATCTGACTGCAAATTTGGCCCAAGCCAGTTCCTTAACTTTGCAGTTTGGGAAGTTAAACTTATTTTTAGAATTGATTGCCATCAAAATAACTCTGTGCTGGAATTTTACAGCTTACCTTCCCAGTTGGGATGAGACCATACTACTTGCCAAAGCAAAAGCTGCTGCTAATCTGAGCTAGTAGTGAAACATGTTACACAACTTTTATTTCTTGCCAAAGAACTGGCTGTGGCTGGCTGTGCTGTTTGTTGAAGGGGAGGTTTTTGTTTTTTACAAGGAATGCTCTCAACTACTTTTTTTAAAAGGAGGGACAAACAAGGGTTTGTGTTGTGTGTGCTCGTCTGTTAGTATATTGAGTGGGATTATATTATTAATTATAGAACAAAGCTTATATTGGACATAAGTTGGTCACACTATTTAACAAAAGCAAACACCAAGGCTTAGCATTCATTCTGTATCATGGATAAAACTGCTTTGTTCTCTGCAAAATATGTTTTATATTTAGGGAAATGTCTGGACCCAATAACTGGATCCTCTCATAGTGTAGCATACTAGCTTTTTCATTTGCACCATTAATAAGCCATCAAGTTTATTAGCAATAATAAGATTATGGCACTCTCTCCCCACAGAGGAGTACTGCAAGTTTTTTAATGGGTTTTTAAAGTCTACTTATTTTGAATTGCCTTGTTAAATTGACCTTTTTTAAATGCTTCAGGTTTCAAATAATGAAACTGTTTTGAAACCATTTTAATATTACTAGTTTTTTGGATTTTATGCTTTTTATTTTTAAATAATTGACATGTCTGTTGTTTTTTTAGCTTTTCTATTATGTTGAATTTTCTTACATGGGTATATGTACAGCCTATAATAGTACAGCCTATAAGGACAGCCTATAATAATATTACTGCTGCTGTTGATTCCAGTAGTGTTTGGTTTGAGAGATTCGTCAAACAGGGTTTTTTTATTTGAAAATTTCCTGATATTTCTGGATTGTATTTTTCTGCAACACATGTATTTAAGTCATATGGTTAATTTATAGATTTTGAAGGCATTTAGTTGCAATTTGCAGGAAAGAATAATACTTTTTGCTTCATGACTGAATAATAGATACAGAAATTTTTTTATCAAAGGGCCTTGTCAGTTAGCAGCTTGAACTTGAACACCATTAAAAATTCACACTAAGTAATGAATATGCCTCTGCTTTTTATTTTATTTGGATGATTACTGTTAAATATAGCTGCATCAAAATCATGTAATTAGTTTTATATGCATAGCTTACATATTGAGGCCCATTTTATTACACATTTTGATCCTTTCGTTATGATTTAAAACAGAATGTATTCTTAATATATAACCTTAATATATTTTTTCATGTTTCATTACTTTCATATCAAAGTAATCTATTTCTTATCTGTTCTCTGTTCTTCATAGCTAAAAAACGTGATATCTATGACAAATATGGAAAAGAAGGCTTAAATGGAGGAGGAGGTACGTAGGGATTCAATGCTTTCTCCTAGTTTAATGCTATGAATAACTTTTTAGCTAAAAATGTTTCTGCCATGTTAATACAAACAGGTTAATTTGGAGATCCAGTGAATGCCACCAGTGCCTACCATACTGAATTCTGGCAAATGTATGAACACTCATTGGATCCCCCAGTCAACATTCAGATTTGTTCAGTAGCAACACAATGGAACAGGGAGTGTAAACCACAGAATCAAAATTGTAACTGGAATGAATCACTCACTATATTGTTGTTCAAAGTTTAATGGAATGTTGCTATGGAAAAATTGATGGGAAATAAAGTAAGTTGCATGAGATCAAATATGTGAAAATAAAACAACTTATATATGATGAAATCTGAACCAACAGAGCAATTTGATTTAATTTGCATTAACTAATGAATGGGATGAAGTCATAAACAACATGAGACTTAATCTCAAGTTGTGAGTTCAAGCATTGCAGGGGGTTGGACTGGATGACCCCCATGGTCCTTTCCAATTCTACAATTCTGTGATTCTGTGGTTAAGAAAGTGATCAATATGAGTAGGTAATATACTCTTCTCATAACTCCCTGCAGCCCATCTGGATGTGAAATAGTTCTGAGTTCCACAGCATATTTGCCAACCTGAGCTCTTTTGATAGGAAGGGCCAGATGATTGATAGATAGATAGATAGATAGATAGATAGATAGATAGATAGATGATAATTAGATCAATAAAATTCTCAGTTACCAGTCCAAGGCAGAAGGCCTTTGTGGTCTTCAGCTGGGTGAAGAACTAAGAACTAACTAAAAAAACCCTCCCTGAATATACATTTTATATTGATCCGGAGCTGAACCGTGGGAAGGGCTTTCCCATTTATTTTATTACTTGCTGTGGTCAGACCTACTTAAAACGCAAGCTATGAATTTACCATAATCTGGGAAGGGTGAAGAGAGTAACTGGGAGCCCTGCTTCATCAGTGGTTTTCCACGCAAGGCACGGTGGAGATCGAGCTTCAGATCACTACTCAACTAGAAGTTCACTGAGTGACCTTAGCTTGCTACCCCTTAGTTTAGTTAAGGGTGAGCTTGATGATAATAAGGGAGAACTATATATGCTTCCATGGAGGAAGTAGGTTAAAAATGTAAGAAATGATATGCTAATGAATTTGTAATTGCTAATTCACACAATGACTCAGATTTTGCAGAAAATCTTTGTCATAACCTTTTAAAAAGAATATTCTAGTCCTCTTAACACAACTTTAAATACCTTAGAAATGAGCTTAGTTTGTAGTCTAAAATGTATGTTGAGGATTTGGGGAGCTTTAAAGCATGGAAAGAATTCTAGGGAAGTCAAATATTGTCCTCTAAGATTTCCTGATCCAGGAATCTTCGATTGCAGCTCTTACGATTGTAGTAAAATTGTCAATATGCCTCAAGAAAAATAATAACTTTGACAGGTTTGTCATACTGAACCATTACTGAGAACAGTATAAATGAAAATAAGTTGCAAATGTTAAGAGATTTAGATGTGTTAAGATCCTGAAGAACTGGTGTGATATTGAGTGCTCTCTTGTTGCAGGTGGAACTCATTTTGACAGTCCATTTGAATATGGTTTTACATTCCGGAATCCGGAAGATGTCTTCAGGGAATTCTTTGGTGGAAGAGACCCATTCTCGTTTGATTTCTTTGGTGAGTATACAGCTTTGACATTTTTGGAAATATGGATATGCAAAATGTTAAAACGCATATGTTGGTAATTAATATGCTGCATTTTTTCATGTATGGATCCCAATAAGGGTGTGGTGATAAAATCTGAACCTTTTATACTTGCTGTTGGTGTTGACAGAAGGATAGCTTCAGTATGCACAAAGTCTTGACTTTGTATCTTTAATTGGATATTTCAGGGCTACTGTGAATTTGTTAAATAGGCAACAGTCTACACCAGTTGTTGGAAAACCATAGGAGGGGAGAGTGTCGCTGTGTGCAGAGCCTTCTTGTGGGTTTCCCATAGGCATCTGGTTGGCCACTGAGATGCTGGACTAGATAGGACACCAGCCTAATCCAGCAGGGATTTATTACGTTACGTTCTTGTTGGTAGCAGTGCAGCTACAGAAGTGATTTGCTTTCAAGCTTTCCCTTTTGAAATTGACTTACTTATTCGTGAAACATTCTGAGGTCTTATGAAGCTAGTTAAAGGTAAAGGGACCCCTGACCATTAGGTCCAGTCGTGTCCAACTCTGGGGTTGCGGCGCTTGGTGATGGTGGATTCTTTGAAGAGCACAAGCCGGGTTAATGCAATCTAGCTGGCACCCCTGCTTGGGTAGAGTGTGCTTTGATGGTATGGGAAAGTGTATGGAAAATTGGCTAGCAAGGTGCTTCTGAACGAGCTAACCACGTTTTCTCTGAGACTGCACCTTAATGACCAGCTAGAATACGCATGCGGTAGAAGTGTCTGAATCTCACTAGAGTTTCAGTTCCCTTTTCCTTCTTAAACTTACAAATGTATTTTATTTAACAGAATTTGTATATCACTTAATTGTAAATAAAATCTTGAAGCAGTTTACAAAAAATATGCCATATACTGTAAAATAGTTAATCTTGGTAAAAGCTAAAACAAGATATATATTTTTAAAATCACAATATAAACAAAACCAACAGTTAAAAATATACATTACAGGTACATGTCAACTTTACATGTCCAGGTAGGCTTGCCTAAACAAAAGACCTTTTAGCAGGCGCTGGAAAGAATGAAGCGAAGGTGCCTGCCTAATGGCAGTGGGCAGGGAGTTTGAGTGTAGTTGCTGCAGTAAAATATTGATTCCTTACAAGTGGAAAAGTGCCAGTTCTGCAGATTGAAGTGATCAAGTGAGCGCACATGGGATAAGGCAATCCTTCTAGTAAACTGGTACCAAGCTGTTAGGATCAAATACTAATAGTAACACCTTGAATTTGGCCTGGTAACAAATAGACAACATACTGCACAAACTGCAGATTCTGGACCAAGCGCAATGGAATCATCACATAGAACTCATCTAGGGCAAGCAGTTGGCTGATTTCTCTGATAGAGGAACCGCTTACCCACAGTTCCTGACTAGCTGGGATTCAAACTCAGCTTATTTTTCCTCATCCATCCCACTACTCCATCAAGGACCTGCAGTGCACAGCTTCTCATTCTTCAGATAGAGCACAGAAATAGAGCAGAATTATTGGCATACTGGTGGCACCTTGTCCCAAACTTCCTAATGACTGCACCAAAGTGCTTTCATAAAGCATTGAGGATAAAATAGGGATGGCAGAGTTAAAATTGCATTCCTTGTAAGCAGGGCATATTTAATGTGTCTTTAGCTAGAAAAAAAATAGAGAGGGAAACTTCTGTATCTTTACTAGCAAGTGACAGAAATCAACTTGAACAAAGCTCTTGAAACTGCTACCTTCATTGAGATACCAGTGTGACAATTGATCACTGAACTATAGTATATAATTTATCATTCATTGGTCAGCTAGGGTAGCTCAGTTGGTAGAGCATGAGACTCTTGATCTATGAAAAAAGTTTCAGTTGACAAAGCTTAGTATTACATAACTGTTTAAAGTTATGAGGCTTCACATGGAAAAGTTAATTTAATTCATAAATTAAGGCATTGCAACTCAAAATATTGAATAACAAATTAATTTAATGAATTGACTTAACTGCAATTGGTACTTTTTGTAGATACCTACTCAATGATTATCAGTTGGCTGCCAGAGGATTCTAATGAAGGATCAGAAGAAAGGTCTATAGAGGAGCTGGAGGATGAGTGTAGTTATGAGTCAATAGAAGTGGCAGAGGAGCTGGAGGAAGTGCTAGAGGAAGAGCTTTATGAAGAATATTGTGAAGATTTTATTGAGGTCTTTGAAGAATATGATGAAGGATCTATTGAGTTGGAAGAACTACTAGTGGAGGAGGAGGAGGACTCTGAAGGAGTAGCAGAAGAGTCATTTGAGGAGGAAGTGAGTTTAGTGTCAGAAGAGTGGACAGAAGAGCCTAGCAGTATAACCTTGGAGGATCTGGAAGAAGAAATAAGTATAGGATCAGAGTTGGAGGAATTCTACTGAAAGGAAACATTAAAATTAATAAATTATTTATCTAAAATGTCTCTTTACTTCGCTGAGGGTGCTTAGTTGTAGAGTACAAAGTAATTTAGCAATAGTTCAGTTTGAATACAACAATACTTCAAGCTCTTACTAGCTTTGGGAATGTTCAGAATACTTAACAGATCCTGAATGCTTGCTTTTATGTAGGTGACTTTGTACATTATATAGGCATATGGTGCCTATCATAGCCGTTTGCCCCTCCCAATTTTATTTTTGAAATTGAGTTTTTCTGGCTTTTTTTTTTGTAACCATGGGGGTGTTTAGCTAGGGTTTATTAAAAGTTGTTTGGGAGGGTGTTGTGCCTATTTTTGAGATGTTGCCTGCTTTTTTTGTCTGTGCTGTTTGTATTTGTTAGTAGGTCTAAGCATCACCAGTTTTTCTCCTGTGAAATGAGTATTTTGTGGTGCACAGTTTCTTAGATTTCTAAAAGTGCCTCTGTTTGGGAACCCCTTCAAAGCAGTGTAGAATAATATCTGTTAGCCTGAATAATGAATTGGCCTTCTGTGTTGAAGTACTGTAAAATTACTTATTTTTCATTTGAAATGTTAATACCGTGTTTCTCCTAAAATAAGACACCGTCTTATAATCTTTTTATCCTCAAAAAAACACAGTATGGCTTATTTTCGGGGGATGTCTTATTTCCCACATCAGCCATCCCAAGTGTATCACATGTCTTGGCACCACAGAGATCCTGTCTAGTGAAAAGAATTGCAATGTCATAATGCTCAGGATGCCGGTCACTAGGAGGATTGTGTTGCTTTTGCCAGTTGCAGAAATTTTTTAAGGTAAGCGCAGCATTTGAGGACACATCAGGCCCCTTCTGCTCATCATAGATGACCATTATTTTCACTACCACCAGACTGACAGAGTTCCGGATGCTGGGATGTTTATACAATTTGGCAGCCACAGACAGGAGTGTCAGAAGATAATGTTTCAGCCCATTGCCATGGAACTCTGCCATAGATTGGTCAGCTACAAGCAAGGTTTCCACATAGCGATGGCTTGACACAAATCTTTTCTTCCTTGTACTTCTATGTCCTGCGTGAGCCGCGTGCTTCGTTACTGCTGCTCCTGCTGCAGCCGCTGCCGCCTCCTCCTTCTCCTTATGCCGCTGCGGCCGCCCTTCCGCAGCCAAGGGGAAATCGGAGTCCGTCACTCCGCACTTCGCTCCGCCGTCTTGCCGGGGGCTCCTCCGCAGCCGGCACCGTAGGACATGCAGCTGAAGGGGCTCATCTCCTCCTTGCGGGAGGGAGGCGTTGGCCGGTTGAATGAGGTATTCGACACCGCGCAGGTAGAAAGCCCTGCGGAGCCCTCCACACAGGCTGAGGGCGGCGGCGGAGTGCGCGTCGCCATTGACCGTGCCGGAGTAGAAGCAGCCGGCCAAGGCGCCGGGCTGCTCGGAAGCCTCTTCCTCTTCGCTCCGGGGCCGGCTGCCCACGAACTGCAGCATCAGGTCCGGCACCAAAAAGCTGCTGTCGGGCTGCAGCTCCAAGCTGAGGCGCTCGCCAAAGGCGTCCAGGCGGTAGAAGCACTGCTGCTGCCGCCCGGCGGAATCCAAACTCACGGGCACCACCAGCGCCTTCTCCTCCTCGTCGGGCTGCCGTGGGCTGCCCCGAGCGGCCAGGCAGAGCAACAGCGCGCTCAGCGCCAGGCGTGCTGCCGCCCTCTCCATGCTGTGCTGAGGTAACTTGTGGAGGAGAGAAGGGACCGACAGGAGGGCAAGCGAAGACGCCCCGAAGGCGGGCGTGGGCTCGGGCAGTGCAAGCGCCTCAGCAGCTCCTCTCGGGACGACTTTTGAGGCGGGAAGGGGTGCCGCCGGGCTCGCCTCGTCAAGTGAACTCTCGAGAGTCCACTGAGGGAAGCAAGCGAGGCGGGTCCCGGCTTCCTGAGCGCCTCGGCTGTTTGCCTTGAATGCGCCGCGCTGCTGCTGGCTCCCGGTGGATCGGGGATCCACTGGCGCGAGCTATGGCTGCGGCTGGGTCCCAGCCACTCAGGGCTTCACCAGGTACCCGATATTATTACCAGTACCCGGTACGTCTTATTTTCGGGGTATGCCTTATATTTTGCGACCCCTTGAAAATCCTGCTATGCCTTATATTTTAGGCATGTCTTATATTATGAGAAACACGGTAGAGCAGCACAATTAGATCAACATTAATGAATGAAATTACTTTGTGGTGGTCTCATTCAAGCAGTCTGAGGGCTTATATAGAAATATGTGTTCAAATCAAAGAAGTAGTAATCAAATTGTATCCTCTTCAAAATGGTTGCTGAAATTGCTCCTGCTTGGTTTTACAAGTATTTCGTAATTGTACTGAAGGGGTGTTAACAGATGAGCAGATTTTCAGCTACCTTGGTTTAATTGTGAAGCTTGTTTCCTTTGGGGAGCTCTAACCATATTGACAAGTATCTTTCTACACAGTTGGGTTTTGGGGGGTGGGAGTTGTCTATACACTTGACACCTAATTAATCAATTTTGTTGCCTTATTAAGCAGATCACCAATATGTTTCTGTTTCTGTTGCGAATAAAGTAGCACATTTTTTGTGGTCAACACATATTCTTTCTCCAAACATCAATATTTTATCTTTTCTGTTTTGTGTGATATGGACATTTCTTGATACTGTTGTAACAAGTGCCTGGATTCACATGTGCGCAGCCCTTGTTATGGATGTGTGTTAACCCTTAACCTTTACCCACAAGAAGCTCTCACACAGAGGAATAAAGAAAGTTTGGCTTATTATATGACATAGGAGTGGCAGAGTAATTAAATGCTGCTTCAGACAGCAAAGTTACAAATTAAGCAGGTAGCCAATGTCTCCTAGTAGGAGGGGCTTTGAGATGAGGAATTTCTGTCTTTTCCTAAAGAGTTCCTGCCCATTTCTCACCTGCCCTTGCCTCACCTTGGACTGAAAACTGGCCATCTTGTTTGTTTAACCAACTTTGATAGTGAGCCATTTATTTGACTCTTGCCTTCTGTCTGCTATCTGCCTCCCATTGAGGAGTTGCGTATCCTGTGCTTGGCAATTAAATTTGCATGTGTTAATCTTTAGGTCAGATGTGGGTGAACTCAAGATATGTCTGAATGCCTTTCAGGAGGCTTTTGGTATCAGGCTTGCTCCAGGGTCACCAAATTTTATCCTGGAGGGTTTACTGTCATGTTTAAGTTGTGCCAACCTTGTACGTATGCCATGATCTACAGAGAGCAACCTTATCACAAGTTCAGATTCACACACTCCTGTTCACACTGTATGAGGCCCATATCAATGCAAAGCATTATTTGTACATTTGCTTTCTCACACACACCTTAATCGCTGTCCATTTTAGCCCTACTGCATTACAGAGCATACACAGGTGAACTTTACAGAAGCATTGCCATAGAAATAAAACAAGTTGGCTCAAAATGAACATGTGGTAGGTGAGGTTAAGAAGGACAAATATGCTGACTGCTATCAGCTAAGCCAGTGCTTCATGTTAACTGTCAATTCAGTGCATCCCATTCAGTGGAAACTGCCTTATTCCTCTACTAACTGGCATTGGAAGGACAGTGAGAGATTTGCAAATGGATAACTCTCTTAAGATAAGGTATTGCCTGCTTCAGTATATAGTTGCATGGTATCTGCAAATGGGGGGATCTGCAGACAGAGGAAGAGATAAAAGATCCCCAAATAACTTAAGTTTTCACATTAAGATTATGGATTATCACTGTAGAGTGGGATACTTCACTCAACACATGTCAAAATCAGAGTTATTTTGGGTTTTGATTTTAGGACACGCTGACCTGTGCAACTTGAGCACCTCACAGAATGCAAGCACAAAACAAAGGTTAAAATTAACTATGTGCAAGTTAAGGTTTAAACTCTCTTCTAACTTCTCTACAATTTAGTTTATCTACAAATCATGTGTATGATATTTGGAGCACTATCACACTAGGTGCTAGGCATGTAGACAGATGAGGTCAAATAACTTGAATGGAAAAGAATACCTGGTGAATTAAGTGTGTTGATGCAAAGGCATACAGTGATAGAACTGAATGGGATGAAGTACTCAGTGTTGCTGAATGGTAAGAGAAGGTAATTTGGTGTTCCTATGGAATTGAAGAATTGAGTCTCCCCCAACTACAATAATTTTAATATGGACAAAATAGGGGTAACTTCAGACCTTCTTCCACTTTACATTCATAATCCTATAGGGTTGAGTGTGACAATGTGTTTTAAGCAAATGATCAGGTAACTTAAAAGAAAAAAGCGAAAGAAAACTTGGTTATATATAGATGCATAATAGTGGGCAGTAATATAATATTGTTCATGTTTACACAAGTGACCTTCATAGTTTGCTAGTGAGTCAAATCACTTTAGCAGGAATAATTCAGACTGTTGCATTAGTAGTTTACCTGGTAGTGCATTCAGCTGAAAAGGGATATGTTGGAACAATTGTTCCAAGCTTTTTGTATCATTTGTAGTGCTTGGGAAACATCCTACCAAAGGACTAATGCTTGTTTTCATGTAGGATATAGTTTTGCTAACATTGTTATCCTTTATGACAATAGTAATAGGGATTTCTCGCTACACATTCTTTTTGAGACTTGTGCAATGTCTTTTAGTGACTTGTGCAATGCACAAACACTCATATAATTGCAGTCTAATATATAATTAATATAATATATTATAACTAATATAATTAACTAATAACTAATATAATTGCAGTCAACGGGTCGGAGGGCTACTCCAACTCAATTTTCGTTGACCCTTATTTTCATATGCATACGAATTTACAAGAAAATAATTTGATTTATCCAGAATAAATCCTCTAGGGAAAAATGTGTGCTATGTGGAATTATGTCTCCATTGCAGTTAGTTGGTCTAGAATGATGATCAGTTTTATCCCATTGCCAATTTGCAAAAACACCCACAAGTTTTTTGATGTTGGCTAAATAGCTGTCTATTCTGTAATATTATTTTCTTGGAAATTTGATTAGGTTTACTTGGTGCCTTGGTCTCTTTAGAGTTCTGTGTCTTTCTAAGCCAGCCGCAGTGCCCTGTAAATACATTTTGGTAGTTCTGAACTTAATGGGTTATAAGTCCTGAAATTAATAAACTTAAGTCGGTAATGTCCATTAACTTCAGTGCATTTTTGCTAAGTAGGACTAGCACTGAATACCACCCAATATGGATTCTTTGAGAGTTAAGTGGATCCAGGATTCTGGGCAAAATCTTAAACAGTTGCAACTGAAGGCCACTGTTAATTCTTTTGCCCATGCAGCTCTTGACTTAGCCTCAGGCTTATACAGCAGAAGAGATTTTTTTTGTAGCTTTCACCTCCCCCATTTTTCAATTTGGACATTTACGAAGATAACAATTAGCAGTATGGGGAGCTTGAAGGTGATGGGCTTGTTTGATTTACAGGTGCATTGTTAAGCCCTATTGGAAAGATGTTGTTCAAATTAATTAGTGTGATTAATGACCAAGTGAATTGTGTAGCAGCAACAGACATCATTGTTTTACCAACAGTACAACAGTGGTTGAAAACCTAGAACCATTATACAAATCTATGATGCAACCGCATTTGGAAAACACTACAGTTCTGGTTGCTGTACCTCAGAAAGGACACTGTAAGTTGGAAAAGGGCCACCAAAATGATTGAGGGGATGGTGCAACTCCCCTGTGAAGAAAGATTGCAGTGTTTGGGACTTTTTAGTTTAGAGAAAAGGTGAATAAGAGGTGACACAATAGAAGTTTATAAAATTATGCCTGGCACGGAGAAAGTGAATAGGGGAAATTTTTTCTCCCTCACCACACTAGAAATCATTGAGACAGGTGAAAGAAAGTACTTCTTCACACAGCAGATAGTTATATGGATTTTACTCCCATAGGAGGCAGTAATAACAGGAGTAATTAAAAACAAATTCACTGGGTAGGATCTACATTGTTGGTTGCATGTTAGTCCCGTTGAACTCAATGCCTTATGTTTCATAATTTCAGTGGGACTCTGATTCAGCTAAGGTAGTCTGGATCCAGCGTTCCATTTTCAGCCATTCATCTTCATATAGTTGTTGAATTCCATTGCTTAACCTGTCTGCTTAATTCATCTTCAAACACTTCATGCATATTGATACAACTTATTTTTACCGACTATGGTAAAGTGCTTGGAGTATAACTTTAGCATTCAGGTAGTACTCAAGGATTTAATATACGCCCACAATCAGATGTAATGGACCATTTAAGTTTATTTAGGGAAGACATGGCTTCTACAATAGATCTGGTTTCAGAGAGGAAAGACTAGCTCTCAATTTTAAAAGAGATAATGCAACATATAAAATCACCATTGAGCTTTCAAAATGCCAACTACTTTAACTTCACATTGCCAGAAATGTTCTTGCTTGGTTTCTTCAAGCACATCCATTGTGGGTTTTCTAATACTCTATTATGATCTGTAGTCTTTGTGAAGGCTTTTAAGATATTTTGTTAAAGTGAATCTAGAAAACCACATTCATCTCCTTTAACAGAGTTTAGTAGTTATACTTTCAGGATTTTGAATATATAATGTAATTCACTAAATGGCAATGATGAATTAAAAATGAACTACCTGCAGTGACATTGATCCTTTCCACCAAATCAGCTGCATCCCTTCCGATAGGGAGAAAAAGATCACAAAGGCTGTAAACCTGTGCAGACTTTCGTGAACACAATGAGATATACTTCTATGTATACATGCATAAGGTTGCACTGAAAAGCAGAGACCACTCCATGTATCTGCCAGTTGGAGAACTAATGTTTGTTAAAGATGGAAAGTGTGTGATATTGCAAGTAGACAGCAAGCACTGGCTTGGCTATATTTAATACTTAAAAAGTCACTAATTTTGTACCTTACTTAGAGTGTTTAGTACTGAAGATTACTGGTATATGATTTTTAAAACTTTAATTTTATTTGCAGAAGATCCTTTTGATGACTTCTTTGGCAATAGGCGAGGGCCACGTGGAAATAGGAACAGAGGTGGTGGATCATTTTTCTCCGCTTTTGGTGGATTTCCTGCATTTGGGAGTGGTTTCTCTTCATTTGATACGGGTAAGGTGAATTAAATTCAGTTTAGTCAGCTAATGTAGACAATTTCCCAATTACAGCGAAGTTTAAACTATAAATGGTAGGATTGTTTGATGATCCACTAAGTTAAGGCTTGAAAATTTGGGAGTCATCATCCCTGAACATTGGCTGTGCTTGCTCAAGACTGGTGGGAGTTGTACAAAAAAACTAAGATCATGGCCACTGGTCCCATCACCTCCCGGCAAATAGAAGGGGACGAAATGGAGGCAGTGAGAGATTTTACTTTCTTGGGTTCCACGATCACTGCAGATGGTGACAGCAGTCATGAAATTAAAAGACGCCTGCTTCTTGGGAGAAATGACAAACCTAGACACCATCTTAAAAAGCAGAGACACCACCTTGCTGACAAAGGTCCGTATAGTTAAAGCTATGGTTTTCCCAGTAGTGATGTATGGAAGTGAGAGCTGGACCATAAAGAAGGCTGATCGCTGAAGAATTGATGCTTTTGAAGGAGACTCTTGAGAGTCCCATGGACTGCAAGAAGATCAAACCTATCCATTCTGAAGGAAATCAGCCCTGAGTGCTCACTGGAAGGACAGATCCTGAAGCTGAGGCTCCAATACTTTGGCCACCTCATGAGAAGTGAAGACTCCCTGGAAAAGACCCTGATGTTGGGAAAGATGGAGGGCACAAGGAGAAGGGGACGACAGGATGAGATGGTTGGACAGTGTTCTCGAAGCTACCAACATGAGTCTAACCAAACTGCGGGAGGCAGTGGAAGGAGTGCCTGGCGTGCTCTGGTCCATGGGGTCACGAAGAGTCAGACACGGCTAAACGACTAAACAACAACAACAAACCTCTGGAGCACCACAGATTCCCTTCACCTGAGCTAGAATTATGAGAACTGAGAACTGAAAGGAAACAGTGCTGAATCCAGAGCTATTTTAGATGCACATAAAGGCTTGAATTTGAACTCGCCTGTAGTTTGTTTTCTGGAAAGTTCATCAGTTTCAAAAGTGATTTTCCATGTGCCATTGGGTAAAATATTATTAGTAATACTAATACTAATAATATACCACCCTTCCTCTGAAGAGCACAGGGTGGTTTACATCATAAAACTAAAATTACAGTTTGGATTCCAGCTAGCTTTTATGAAATGGGTCATTATGCTGTCTTCAGCTCTTCAAAAGGCTTGCAGCATAGGTTTAAACCAGTGAATCACATAATTTTAACTTTCACAAGGAATACATCATGCGGCTTACTGTTAATGTAATTTCTTAGTATCATTATATTAGATATATCATATTAAGGACCCAAACTTCATTTTGAGTTGGAGCATCGAAAGCTGAGGAAAAACTACAGCTAAATTTAAGAGATTGGCGGTTGTTTAAAATTGCTGGAATCAGGATATAAACTGGTATCTGAAGTTAATAGACGTGGTTACACATAGTGGCCTGACAAATCAGTTCTGCATTTTACTGAGTTTTTTAATCCATGGAAAAAGCATGAATGAAAAACTGTTGGTCTTTTGGGGGGGTTCAGGGGGGGAGATGTGCCCCTTTTTTGCCTTGGTTCAAGTACATTCTGACACTTTGATTCCCTTACCAGGTTTTACTTCATTTGGTTCTCTGGGACATGGGGGCCTTACTTCATTCTCCTCCACATCGTTTGGTGGCACCGGGATGGGCAACTTCAAATCTGTATCGACTTCAACTAAAATAGTTAATGGCAGAAAAATTACTACAAAGAGGTACAGTGATCTAAATTCACATTTTCAGTAGGTTAGTTATGTAACTGGTTTTCTGTAGTCTTAATAGATTTTTAAAGACATTGAATTATAAAAATATATTGCTTCTCTCTTTATTACTTGCCCAAGGAAGGAAACAAATGCTTTCACTAGCCAGAATTAACTTCAAAGTGTGTATATACTCTGTTTACATTAGTGACACTCTCAGTTCCCAATAAGCTTAGGTTCTCTGTTTTCAGGTTGCTGTCTCTGATTTTCCCAAGTTTTGAGTGTGGTGTTAGTGGTGTCTGAATTAGCTGAATATTCCTGTGATTGAGGTGCCAAAGGTCCAGTCCTAGTGGATTAGAGATGTGATAAATATGTGAAATTGTGATGTCAGATCTGGCTGAAATTGGAATTGTGCTAAAATGGTGGCTCAGGATTTCATAAGGGGTTCAGTTTACATAAGCAGTCAGAATTGTTCTAAGCTTTTGCAAAAAATGAAGCTTTCCAGTTTAGCTGCTGCTATTTGATGCCAATCAGTGGTAATCACTTTATGGACAAGATATCCATGTGCCACCTGGTTGCTATTTTAAAAAAAAACACACTTCAGAAAAGACTATTAAATGGATTTTTATCCTGCAGAATTGTTGAGAATGGACAAGAGAGAGTAGAAGTTGAAGAAGATGGCCAGTTAAAGTCTTTAACAGTAAATGGTAAGGAGCAGCTGCTACGCTTGGATAACAAGTAATTCAACGCACGCATTTAACAGAAATGTTAAGGTATAACGAGCACCCTTTGAGGATTAACAGGAACATTTTTTTGAAGATTTCAAACGAACTCTTTTCATTATACTGTACGTAATCTAAAGTATTTATAAACGGCTCATCGGAGCTCATGATACTGTCAGACTTTTGCGTTTATTTGCTGGGACCACATGAATAGGACCATTTTTTGTCCTTAAAATTGTTGTAAATTTCTGTATGCACTTTGCTTTTTATTAAACCTGATTCTAGGTGGACAATTACCCTGCATTAGCACTAGGGCAAAATTGTACACTAACATTAGCATGAATCCTGCTTTTTTGATTTCTTTTGTTTGTTTGTTTGTTTGTTTGATATGTGAGCCAACTAGTAGTTTAAATCTACTGTGAAGTTTAACATTTCTGAAGCAGATTTAGTTTCAAGCTTTCAATATTTAGTAGTGAAATAATGTTAATATGTTACAGATGGTGCATTTTTGGTTTAAACGAATTAAGGATGTTTTCTAGTTGTGCATGAATGCTGGCAATTTAGTCAGTTTTGACATCTAAATGTGTAATGTTTAAGCCTAGGCTAACAAGTTAAAACTAGTGAGCTTGGGTACTTTGTCATTTTTGCTAAAACGTTAAAAAAATGAATAAATGCTGATGTTTGTGGTGCATTCTTTCATGGGTAACATTTGTAGCTTTTTTTGTGCGCCTGTGTAACTTGGATGATAACTATACTCTGCTTTTCAGTACCTGCTTACTTGAGACTTTCTTCCTTGCAAACCAAATGTTGCCCCATATAAGAATTGGGTGCCACAAAAAACATTAATCACAACATTCTCCACTAGAAAAGTGTTATTTCTCTGGATTAGGTAAATGTCATACCAGCGGATGTGAAACGATTGTTTTTTTGCCTCTGCCTGCAACCCCCCCCCCCCGTCAGCGCCAGAGAGTTCCCCGAACCTTTTGAAGCAGATTTTGAGAATGTGTGGGGAGAGCAAGTGTTAAGTTCCATTTGCACGAAGCTCATTGCTCAAGCAGGACACCAGAGATTGATATCGCCCTCTAAATTAATTTTTTTGTGAACTGACAGAAATGCAGTTCTAACCATTATTTTCCAGTGAGCAATGCTTTTTGTTTTTTCCTGAAACAGTAGATGGCTGCAAAAAGCAAAATAAGAAACATATATTTGTTTTTCAGTTTAAGTGTTGCATTTTTTTTAGACTGCCATTTCAGTCAGATGCGTACATGGGTGAGTCCCTTATTCGATATAAACTAGGCTCCAGTGAAACCTGTTTAAATTAAGCTATGAGACAGAGGATCACACTGGAAGTGTGGGAGAAAAAGGGGAAGGTAAACCTTTATCAGGACAGCTTTGCTCTAAAACCTTTTAGATCATCATTAGTTGTAATGAAGTTGTTTCCTACTGGTGGCTAACCTGTAGCCTTCTGGAAGTTGTTGGACTACAGTTCCCATCCCATTGTTGTTCCTGGTGGCTGGGACTGATGGGAGTTGTAGTCCAGTAACATCTGGAGGACTACAGGTTAGCCACCGTGCTATATAACTTCAGCAAAAAGTTGTTAATTTTTAGTTGTTAAACCTGTTAATTTAGGAAGTGCAAGCGCACTTTGTATCCATTTCTAAAACTAACCATAAGTCTAGTTTTGGATATTCTGCCTACAAATTATAGAAAACATCATTCCTGCATTGCAGGGAATTGGACTAGATGACTCTTGGGTTCCCTTCCGACTCTACAATTTTGTGATTCTATGATCTTACCCTTTTAAGGTCCTTCCTAATGTAAACCTCTCATTGGTTGGCATATGTTTATATATCTTGGGCCATGTCCTCCAAATTGACTGTCCTTGTATGCTTAAAAATGGGAGGGGACCATTTCACCAAACTCCTTCATTGGGAGAAGAAGTTCTCCAGCACTTCCTTGTGGGTGCGGAGCTCACCACTAGCAGTGGCTGTAGAATAGTTTCTTTCCCCCTGAGTTCCACCCCACCTGCTTGGTGCTACAAAAGTGGCAGCAGCAATGGCCATTTTGACTGGCTGACCACCATTTTGCATCCTCCACAGTGCCCCTGGCCAACTGCCATTCTAGAGCATGTGGGACAAAGGAATGAGAAAAGGTCAAATGAATTTTTTAAACACAGAATTCATTAATCAGTAACCTATTATGATCTATATTTCATTTCTTATTTCTGTTCTCTTTGGAAAACATCAGTCTAGAATGATGAGGGTGAATGATACTGAATTAGGAAAGGCTAATCACACTTCCTATAATCAGAAGCCTTTAACTGAAACACAAACTAGCTGCCTTGTGCATTTTCAATTTAACTCATAAATTCCATCAAAATTGGTAAAGGAGAGCATTAATAGGTTACTTTCATTGAAGAATCAGCCCCTGGTACCTTCTCAACATTCACAGTTTAAGAACTATTGACAGTGCTAGCTGTAACTTATTATTAAATTAGAATCAAACTGTATTGTTGAGCAAAACTTGGCAAGAGTTAGAAGGCTAGCCCATCAACAATTATATTATTGTGATAAAATAAGTAGAATACTGTACATTATTTCATATTTCAAAACACAATGTTCTTAACTTGCCAAATGGGTGCTTTTGCTGGACTGGCTCTATGCAGGCAAACATGGGGCTGTGTATATACTGTGGTTGAAAATCAGAACTGTGTGCCAAGAATTGTCAACATCCTGCATCCTGCCTTGCAATTAAAATTTACATATTTGCTTATTTTGAAGCCCTCTCCTATATCACTTGAAATCTCACAAGACTGCACCAGGCATGAAACATGCATTATCTGCAAAACCTTTCACCACCAACCTTCAAGTTGAGGGCATAATCCCATGGGAATTATGAGAAAACATGTAATTGGCATCACTGACAGACATGCCGCTCATACTTTGCAGCCTATCAAGAGCTGAGATTTTCAGGATGCTGAATTCTGCGCTAGATGATTTTTGTACTTGTGCAATCTGATCATAGAATGCACACAGCCCCGGTATACCACTTGCTTGCCAGTTCTATCTCTTCCAAATGCGCTGCATTATGTTTAGCAGCAGCTAGTCATTTGGATGTCAAATCTAACTCTTAGCTGCTAACCTTTCTGGTATTGCAAGCCAAGCTGCACTTTGTGTTGTCTGTAGGTACAAGGTGTTAAATTTGATCTGGCGAAATGTGGTTCTTGCTGCTTAGCATTTGTGAGAATAAATCCAGACCTTACCTGGGGGTTGGGTGTATTGTTTTTAGCCCAACAGAAACCTGTTAGTCAGTGGCCTGGTCCATGCATCCACAAAAAATTCAGTTTACCTGTTACCAGTCTGGAAAGGGTAAAAGGTGTTCATTTACTTTCCTGGCGGTTTGCTTCATGGCATGCACCTCCCCAAGACAAAGAACAAAAAAAAATGAAGATCCTTAGAAGCCAAAGCAAGAACAATTGCATGACCCAGAGTATAAACATGGTCTATCTATTATCTATCTATCTATCTATCTATCTATCTATCTATCTATCTATCTATCTATCTAATGTAAACTACATCGTTGAAGATACAAAAAAACCCCAGAAGACTGCACACTAGTAGACAAGTGTTTTGACTGCTTAGTATTTTTCAATTGAGATTGTTTTATCAATTGTCCATTATATGAGTGATCAACTCCTGAAGAGTTGGTGGTTCTTGTGCTTTTTTGAAAGACTGAGCAGTCAGACTGGATCTTTGTCTACAGTTGTGCCATCTTCTGATTTATATTATTTGGTTTTTTGTTTCTGTACCTTCATTGATGTAATTTGTTTTCTAGTATGTACAATACAAGCGAGTATGTACAATACAATACCATTTTTCTATTCCGAGTCATGTAATTGTTTTTGCTTATGCAGCTCCCCAAACCAGTGCCATTCCCCCTTTTCTGGAATATGCAGTGTAAAATGTCAGAGGCTTGACAAGTCCATTTTCCACTCCCCCTACTTTTTTTTCCCAATGACATGAAATTTTTGTTCCAATTACTTTTGACCATATGTTTAATTTGTAGACTTCCTCAGTCTGCCTAACAGTTTATTTAGAGCCCCCCTCATCTGTCACCAGCATTCTGTAAGGTGACAGGTTCTTGTCAAAGTAGCTTTTGCATTTTTAAAAAATAAAATACCCTTTCATTTCCAAGTATGTATATTTCTACACACCTAGAAAGTTTCCTGTAAAAACCACTCCCCTGTCTATGTATGGCTCTGTTTCTCTTCCTAAATGGTAAAGCATACAACCACCTGAGTTCTCAATTAGAAGGAAGAAATGAGACCTACAGCAAACTATTCCAGTGTGCAGTACTCTCAAGTATTCCAACCAGCCATGTTCTCTTCCTGGATATTCCATTCTGCCGCCACCCGGGCTTTGTTCTCCCCTATCCTAACAAGCACTCAGCATTCTGTGACTGCTGAACATGCTGCATCCTCATGTGGATTCCCCACCCCCCAAAAATCAATTACTGCAAGTTTTGGGGTTCCCATGAACCCACTGTCTTGTTTCTCAGTGTTTTGGCTTTAAAAAACCCTGTCAGCACTGATCAGCTGAGATTGTTATTAGAGGGGGGTTGATTGAGTAGGATGGGAAAAGGAATTAGAGGTGAAATATTCAGCAATGATAACAAATGGGCAGGTTATGGATTTATACTTAATTCCTACCACCCTACTTGTTTTAACACATTGGGTATTGGTCCCTCTTCCTCAGTGTTGTCCGCACTGAGTGGCAGAACATGGACATTCCGCATGCAAGCAATGTGCTTTTTACCACTGACCTATGGCAGTTCCTGACTACAGATTCTGCTCCATTGGCACACTGTTATATTACGGAATGATAGTTTTGACTCAGTCACTTGTGGGTTTTTCTCGCTGCAGCTGGCTGGTGTAGCTGATCATCTAGTCTTGAGAATAGCTGATGGGCTGCATTTTACAGCTGCTGTCAGAGAAAGAGAAATTTATCTATTGGATCCAGACTTTGTTGCACTTAGAAATCAATGGAACAAAGGCATGACTTTATTTGTGCTGTTAATTTCAGTAGGGTGTATGTGCAGCTAAGTCTGAATCAAGCCTACTATGTGTACTATGTTTAAATCCTGTGGGTAAGTACCGTAGCTGTATCATAATTTTCTGTAAAACTTTGGCATCCTTTATTTTCAAAGCTTGGGTAAGTCTCGAAAGTTGTTTCTAAGGGCCACTAAATGCATGCTGTACTGTGGCTTATTTGCGTGTAGGTGACGGTCTGCAATCTTCTTCTGCATTAGCACATGAAACACATTCCCCCCCCCCCCTGTTTGAAATTTGACCCAGTTGCTGAAGCATCCGATACTGAGACACGCTAATACCAAATTTTCTAAATTGTGAAGTTTATTATTAAATACATTGTATTAACCTGTCTTCTGTCTAGTTACTAGATTGAACGCTGTCATTTGTACCTTGGGATTGATTTCCAACAAGGTATTGCTAAACTGTCCCCTTTAAAATGTTGTGTTTTGTAAAGGTATAATTTATGTGAGTGTCTTAAGTTTTGAGACGTCTAATTTAATTTTGAAAGATTTAAACATTGACTTATATGTGTCATTCTCATGTCTGGGCTTTCTCTGTTGCCCATCTGCCTGGCTGAACATATTGGTTTGTATGCAAATGGCATTTGTCTGATGTCTTGTATAGTGTTGTGTCCCAGTACGTTTTGGAGTCTTCATTAACCATACGTGTAGGTTCACATTAGACCCAAATGCTCAAACATAAAATCTGCTTAACTCTTGCTTAGCTGTTGTTACTAGATGAGCCACTTAACCTCAGTTTCTTCATCTACAAAAGTGTTTTTTTTTAATGCTATATGTTGAAAATTGATAAATGAGGCTGCAGTTGGGTATCTTAGTGATTGCATATAGTTTACGACCTGTGCCCTCATTGTGATGTGATATAGGACAATGAGGCCTTTGCCTTAATTCTCAGTTCTTATTGGTGGATACTTTGCCAAACCTTCAGTCTAATGTCCTCCATACAAGCAGGGTTTAGGTACCTCTCTGCTCCCAGTTATGATGTATCATAAGCTGCATTCGAAACTAATTTCATTTTCTGTAGTACTGTGGCATGTGAGACTGCTGTTTGGTTTCTCTCTTCTACCCGGAGTAGCTCTGTTTCAAATCTTTCTTTATGATGGTCACTGTCATTCTTTATAATGTATGGGCTGCATTAGTCTTTTTACTTACGATGCTCGGCAGAACTCCATTGCCATCTGGCTTCCCTATAACAATTACTTTGCTCTTTATACAAAATGCTTTTCCGAGCCTCAGAGTTGAGCTTGCTTGTAATGAGATTTCACATGTCAAATGACGGACAGTCAGCCCTATGAAACTTCTCTTCTTCCTTCACTCTTCATAATGAGTATTTAGTTTCCCTAGCAGAATATTTAGGTTACTTTTTAAGTTACATGTTTATGATTAAGGTCAGGTTGGGGGGGAAATTGAGTCACAATCTCTATTCAGCATGTTTTGAGGTTGTCCAGGGCAGACTGCATTCTTGCTTCTATTTTGCTGGCTGTAGAATTCTGAATTTATTTGTACTCAGGTTTTTGAAGAAGCTTTTAATCCTAGGGCTGTGCATTGGGTTGCTCACACTGGCCATATTGACTCCTGGAACTGCCTTATATTGAGCCAGATCATTGATTCACTGAGCTTGGCATTGTTTACTCTCACTGGCTTTCCACTATGTTCGATAAAGATCTTTCCTAGCCCTGCTACTGTGTATTCAATACAGTAGCTCCCTTGAAAGATCAGGTGAAAAATAAGGGAATTGCAGGAGGATAAGGCTACCAGTGGCTATTAGATAAGACGTCTATATTGCATGATACTGCCTGTGACATACAGTCACATCTGCACATATATCTGTTACTTTCATGCTACCTCACCACTGGCTCCCCAGCTCAGTACACTAGAGGCAAAAATACACCAAGGCACAAGGGGCATATGCATTACAGCACACACTTGAATGTGCTCCATCTCATACTTTTGGCGTTGACTGGTTTATTTGTTTATTTAAGGCACTGATATACCGCATAACCATTTGCATTTCTAAGGGATGTAAGGGACATTTGTTAAAAGCAAAAAACAAACCCAGTTAGTTAGCCACTATAAACACCAAGCCACCGGAGAGTTTAAACTGAACTTGGGCAAGAGCTGATTAGCCACAGAAGTTAAATCAAATTTTAAGTTTATTTGGCCTTAGGCTGCAGCCCAATAATTCTAAATGTACCAGAGAAAACAAATATAAATTAGAAAATGCTCCTACCGTAGGCAGTGCTTAAAAAGGAAGAAATTGCCCCATTCTAGTACTGACTGGACCATTATGTTGCTGTATGAGATGCAACCATTAGGTCACAAATCTGTAAAAATCTAATGTTTGGGAAGTTTAGAGTATTTTTTTATAATGCGCAGGTTTCAAAAGCTGTTGACAAAGGTCAGAATCCATGGTCGTAGGGTTTCCTCATCTAAGTTACCTCCTTAGACAAAAATAAAGTCCCTGATGTGCCTCTCAAATCATAATTCCACTTGGTACTTAAAAGGGCATTCAGCTGTGCTTTCTTTATGTGCGTCGTCCCAGAACGTTTACATAAGATTAGATCCATGGTAACTCTGTTTTCACCCATAAATTGCTGCAGTTGGATACACAAATAATGTCTTCCCAAGCAGCATATCTTCTGTTGTGGGAGTCTCTCAAAAGCACTCCAGTGACTTAGATTTCTGATGTGTGTACCCAAGGTAAAAAGTACTAGACTGTCACGTAATTAGACTTTGGATGGAGATTAAAGTTCACTGTTGGGTGTGGTGGTAAAAATTTCCTAAATTGCTGTTTGGGCCTGCTCATGGCAGCTGGCCAGGATAAGACACTTCAAAATAATAGCATATTATTCGAACAATGTAGGTCAGTAGGTGCTAAATCGACACCCCCTAGGACAATCTAGGGCGCCGCCTGGGGCAAGGAGTCACACATGCACTTCTTCCTTCCTTGGTGTGGTTGTCTTGAGAGTGAGAGACCCAGAGAGGCATGTGCCCTGGGAAAGGGAGAGCAGTTTCCAGAATGATGGGTGGCACAGCCTAATTAACGGATCACTGCAGACATCATATGAATTAACAAATGTCGAACATGACAACCTGTTGAAACATACAGGAAGAATTCCTTGAATGCTAAGTAGTGACAAAACTTGGGTTGAACCTTCTGCATTGAAAACAGAATGGCAAATCAGTAGCAGCTACTGATTTTGTTTATCTCTATATAACAAGAACAAACAATTCTTTTATAGGATGCCTTTGCTATTTGCATTTCATCTAATGTGCATGTTTTTGTTGCTTCCTACTTGCTCATTCAAAGAGCTCTCTTTGTACTCAGTGCCTTCTAATTTTAGCCAGAAATCTGTGCAACAGGCATTTGCTTAATCTGATTATGATTGAAAATGGGTGAAACTGTTTTAGTATTCTAAAAGTTACTAGTGGTCAGAATCCTGAATCCTATTGATGTGATTATTTAATTCTGTGAAACAAGTATCAAAGGTATGCTATCATTTTTCAAGGTTTGCCTGTATGAACACAGTATCTTTAGGAAGATGGGAAACTTTATTATACCGAGTCAGACCATTGTAGCAGGTTGGACTGGATGACACTTTGAGTCCCTTCCAACTCTACAATTCAACAATTCTATAATCCATATATCTCAATATTTATAATGCCTTGTTGACAGGCTTGTTCCCATGTGTGCTTCTCAACATTCTAGCTGCCACACAGCGCATGAGAACACAGTGGAAATTAGTGTAGGGAAAGGGCAGGAGACAGTTCCCCTCGCCCAGCTGAAATTTAGGACTAACCTTAGCTGGGGTGGGGGTGGGGGAGACTGTATTTCCATTGCTTTTGTTCCATTCAACCAAAGACCTGGCTTTAAGATGAGAGGAAAGAAGGGGATGCATCAGGTGGTATGGCAGTAAGGGCTCAAGCAAGAGAAGTGAGAAAGGATAGAGGAGCCATCCATCTCACTGGCTCTGAAATGTGAGGCATTTAGCAATACAGTTGTACCTTGGATCCCAAACGCCTTGGTACTCGGACGGTTTGGTTCCCAAACGCCGCAAACCCAGAAGTGATTTGTTCTGGTTTGTGAACGTTCTTTAGAACCCGAACGTCCAATGGGGCTTCCGCGGATTCCAATTGGCTGCAGGAGCTTCCTGGAGCCAATCAGAAGCTGCACTTGGTTTCCGAACGTTTTGGAAGTCGAACAGACTTCCGGAACCGATTCCTTTCGACTTCCAAGGTATGACTGTGCATAGGCAGGACTTGTCTTTGTTTTGTTTGGCAAACCAAAAACAGGTTGCCAGGACAAGACTGGGCAAATGAAGGACCCAAGCCATTCTGATAGGCATAGTATTATTATATATACCATAGGCATAGTATTATTATATATACCATTACATTTTCCTCCAAGAAGGACAAGAAGATGTGCATGGTTCTCCCCGGTAGATTAGGCTGAGAGACAGTGGCTGGCCCAGGGTCACCCAGTGAGCTTCATAATTTGAATCTGGTCTCCCAGACTCTGGTCCTATATTCTAACCACTATTCCAAATTGGCTCTAGGCCAGTGATGTCTAACCTTGACACCCCAGATGTTTTGGAACTACAACTCCCATCATCCCTAGCTAACAGGATCAGTGGTCAGGAATGATGGGAGTTGTAGTCCCAAAACATCTGGAGTGTCAAGGTTAGCCATCACTGCTCTAGGCAATGCACACTGCATTTTATAGCTCTGGCCTTAGCTCTAGACTTTCAGACAGAAAAGTAAATATATATTTTTTAATGTACACATTCCATGTGTGTGTCTGTTGCAATATACAAGCAATACTGCAGCAACAGCCATGTGACCTGGACCAGGGCAGGTTAATAGTGCTCCCAGTCTCTCAAGATAGCTATTCTGCAAGTTGTGCAACAATATATAAGAAAATGTGTTTAAGCTTACTGCTGCTTTTCATGATCTTGCATTACCTGGCTAGAGTGAGTGATCTAGGGCAGATGGTGCAAGCTAAGACTTGGTGGCTTGTCAGCTGGTGTCTGGGTTATGTTAAAATAGTTTTTTTCTAGACCAGATACACCCACAGTCTGTACACTTTCTGCCATATCAAAAAAGAACTGCACATTCACTGTGAAGAAATTTTGTTTTTCTCTGATTATGATAGCTCCCTGAAGAGTAACCTCCTCGGTGCCAAAGGGTGAAAATTTAGAACATTACGTGTGTCTCCTTCTGTGTCCAGTGGTTTGGGAAAGTGGCAAAGCAGTCAGATTGCCTTGGGAGTATACTTCCCAGGTACTAGCTTGCCTGTGTGTTGGGTGAAAACCTGTGACAAGCACTTTTGTATAAAGCTTGAATGCTTGTCTCTTCAGAGCAGTAACCCTGACAGTGAAGGCAATCAAGATAATCGTTCAGGTAGTAGAATTTTAAAAATGAACATTAATAGTGCTGTTAAGAGGCATTTCCAAGAGGCCTGTTTGCAAGCTGATGGACTAAATAAAGGCTGCTCAGTCAGAAGTAAAGTATTGGCTTGCTTACTCCTCTGGTGGAAGCAGAGATCTTTGATAAACAGCCAAGAGCTCTTTTACATGCATGGTATCTTTTCCTAGAACTGTTTTTCTCTTATAGGATTGGTGGTGGTGGTGGGGGGAAGTATTGTAGCTCCTTTGTATGTCCTTCCCTGAAAGTTTCAAGTTTACTGACCCTCATCACAAGCTCCAGCCTTCCTCCCACAGTTAGAGCTGGAAGGGGGAGCAGAGTGTTGTTATCTTCACAGCTGTGCAATATGAGAAGCGTGAGATTCAGCCCCCTCTCCAGTTTGGAACTTTGTCCCAGTAGCTATGCTGCACTTTGGAGGCACTCAACCCTCAGAAGCATGGCAGGGATATTTGCCACACGCCTCTCTATAGGTAACTCAGCATAAGGGTTGGCTAGTTGGCTTCATAGACCAGGCAAAATGTGTGGACCGCTAGTCAGCATCTTATAGTGGATCCGCCAGCAGTCTGGCTTACCTTCAGGCTAGAAAACACTTCTGTTAGTATTGACAGAAGGGTTTTAGGAGAACACCGGGAATTAGCACGCTGTCTTTAAGCCCCCTTCCAGGGCTTTATTTTATTAGCTTAAACTTACTTTAGGGTCTGTTTATTCCCCTTGAGAACAAAACCATTATTAGATGTGTTTTGGGTTTTCCTTTAGTTTTGTACTTCCTTGGATTATTAATGCTTTTATTTCCACCGGAGCCAAGTAACTTCCTCTTTGCATGGTGTCCAGTGTGTGCAATGGTCTTTGGGACTTTCTAAAACACTGCAACACTTGCCTACAAGGATAGTAACTGGTTTGCTTGAGAATACTGCCGGGAAAGGCTTCCTCACTTGCCAGAATGTGTAGGTGTGACTTGGTACAAGATTTCCCTAGAAAGGCGTTTGCTGCGTTGTATTTGATTGATGAGGAGACCTGTCCTCTATGTCAAACTACTACTTAAAAAAAACAAACCCATTCATTTGTTTCTGCAGAACCTGAATTCTGTTTTGCTTCATGAAAATAGGTGGGATTTTAAGGCTACACTAAACTTGGCTCCTTCAGCCTTTTGAGGCTCCTTTTTATGTGTCTGAGAATTGCAAAGCTAATGTGGAAAAGGAGCTGCAGAGCAAGTTTTTCCCTATATGACCATTAATTTCTCACATTACCAAGCAGTGCAGGAGTGACTCTGATTCAATAGTTGCTTGTGCAACCAGAATGTTTGCATATCTTCTATATACTAATGGGTTCCAGCAGATGCCTCACTAATTCTCCTTGAGGAAAGTAGCCTTAGTTTAAACTAAGAAGGACAAGTAATTTTGCAATTTACTACTCTTGCGTAATGTTAACTCAAGATCTTCAGCAGTCCCAAACATTTAAAAACATGCTAGCATAATAGCACAAAGCTACTTTTTCCCAGCTGGTTATAATCTCTCTCTCTATTCTTGAAGCAAGGAAAAGCTGTCCTTCAGATGTTATGGTAAACATATGTGCAAGTTTAGGAAGAATGTTAACTTAACAGTCCTTTCTTAGTTTGACAATAGAACATTCTTTCTTACTTAAATGATTTTCTTTCCTGCACCAGAGAACAAAACTCCCAAGGTAGCATTACAGACATTTAAATATGTTCCAACTGTTGAGACAATAAAAAACAGTCGCAATAACAATAGAACATCATAAGAATGTGCTGGATGAGGCCAATGTTGCCCATCTAGTCCAGCATCCTGTTCTCACAGTGGCCAGCCCGTTGCCTGTGGGAAACCAGCAAGCAGGATTCAAGAGCGCTCTCCTGTGGTTTCCAGCGGCTGGTATTCAGAAGCATTGCTACATCCCAACTGTAGAGGCAGAAAATAGCCATAATGACTAGTAGCCATCAATAGCTCTCCCCATGAATTTTAACACTTTTTAAAAGATCTCTAGGTTGGTGCCATCACTGCTTCTTGTGGAAGCGAGTTCCCTAGTTTAACTGTGCTGCATGAAAAAGTCCTTTTTCCTAGAAGAAATGGGATAAAGGCACAATATCCAAAGCAGCTAACTAGCCATTTTTAAAAGGTTGGGAATGTTTAAAGGGCTTTGCTGTTGAAAAAACCCTAAGAATTGCACCAGGTGAGCTTTTCCAGAGTAGAACATCCCATAAACAGTACTGAAGCTGAGAAGGTGCACTTAGCTGTTGCCCTCTGCCTAATTTCAGTAGCGAGGAGCACCAGGAGAAGGCTATCTGATGAAGCTCTTAATGTACCTGTAGATACACGGGAGAAAGAATATCCTTCAAGTTGTCAAGTACTGCAGGTTACTGCATGATTTCCATACATGGAAAGAGAAAGATGCACATTGAATAGACAACATGGAACATCTTGAGGAAGCAAACCGCTAAAAAGCAAAGGGCTGCCTTCTGTGGAGACCAGGGAGTGTCATGCCTCTCGTGTGTGGTGCACTACCTGTGTGGGACTACTTGTGTGTAAGGTGTGAGACCTTCTGACGGACATGCAATCCATAGCTGCATATTTAGCTTATTATACTTGGTGGTTGTGGACATTCCTTGTTTTATCAGACCTTCCAGCCACTGAGAAGTTACAAAGGGATGGTTGGTGTGAAATGGATTTTACTTCTTCAGTGCTGAGGAGGCTTCGTTCAGTGCCCACCTCTATTCCTCCCATTTCATCCTTGGAATGAGAGGTCTATGGCTTGGCTGCATTTCTTAAGCAACCAAGCTTTCTTCTAAAAGATTCTAAAACTTCCATTACACCAGACCAGGAGTTATGCCTTTGGCATCTATCCTGAGTACTTATGGGGCTTGTATGAGGTTTCACAGAATTATAAAGCCCGGATCAGCACACTTTGCAGTCTGCTGAGTAAACATAAACGGGTTGGGACATCCCATCATGGCAATGAGCAGTCCTTTGAGTGCCAAATACCCGTCAAAAGATACCACTGCAACGTAAATTATTGAGCATAAGACAGGCAGTTATCAGAAAGCAAGAGCTGCTTACTGTCGATAGCAGCCGGTATTTATACTGTGCATTCCAGTGTTCAAAAATGCATCTTCTGTACAATAACCTTGTTACCATGTTGTAGGTTGGGGATCGGAGGGTCAGAGAATTGTGGCTTGTTTAAGGCTAACTTAAGGGAGACTGTGGGTGTGGTGAGACTGAATGGAAGGCTTTCCTGTCAATATATTTAGCTGTGACAGTGCACTACAATTTTGGGAAAGGACGCTGGATTAGTTTTACTAACAGCTTTATACTGTGCTGCTTGTTAGATGGCTGTCTGCTACTGTATTCTGCCTTTTGCAAGCCACTAGTCTTGGGCTACGTATCCAGTGGATACCCTTCAGGACACAGATACCTTAACCACCGTGACTTATTCGCTGATAACCTCTGTATTGGCATTCTGCTGGCTTCTGAAGACACACCTGATTACACGCATTCCCTTGATCTCTTGACCTGTTTTAATTGCTGTGTTGTTTTAATGGGATTGTTTTATTGCGTGCTTTAATTATGGAGGCTTATAGTGGTGAAATTGGCTTTTAATCTTGTAAACCACTTAGAAGCCTATTTCAACCTAAAGGGGTATATGCATTAATAATGAACAATAATACTCTTGGGGAAGGATTGTTTGGCAGTGATGCTGGGCAGCCGGTGTTTGACTGTGGCATCCTTTTCATTAGACCAGGGGTAGGCAACCTAAGGCCCGTGGGCCGGATGTGGCCCAATCGCCTTCTCATTCCGGCCTGCGGACGGTCCAGGAACCAGTGTGTTTTTACATGAGTAGAATGTGTCCTTTTATTTAAAATGCATCTCTGGGTTGTTTGTGGGGCATAGGAATTCATTTCATTCATTTCCCCCCCAAAAAATATAGTCCGGCCCACCACATGGTCTGAGGAACGGTGGACCGGCCCACGGCTGAAAAAGGTTGCTGACCCCTGCATTAGACACTCGCTGCCTTGTCCCGCGACTGATGACTTGTTCCTGTGTCTTGGCATGAAGAGAGTTGATGGAGTGCAGACCTGGGAGAAGCTTTCTGTAAGGATTTATGGGAACAGTTGTCAGGGGTGCATGTGTGTGTTGTATATTCTACCACCTGAGTAGGGAGAAAACTGTGCACAACCATCCTGGAGTTAATGGGCTACTTGCACAGCTGCAAGGAAGGGTCTTGGTTCTAGTATAATGGGATAGGATGCTGATTAACCATACCATACATACATCCATGCCTGTCACTGTGCAGTGTTAGAAACTCTGATACATAAGCTAATTGCCAAATGGCACCTTAAAACCTAGGTTATGGTCGCCACAACGTACTGTCTAGGCACCATTTTTTCTCCAGTGGAGGAAATAATAATAATAATAATAATAATAATAATAATAATAATATGTTTCATTTCTGTACTACTATATATTTTAAATAAACAATTTCAAAGCTCTTTACAACACATTAATACATGAAATAAAACAACCCAGAATAAAATAAATTCAAGCTTCAAGGAAAATATTTCAGATCCTTCCCTGACTTTTTGCTTTCCCCATATTTATACAGAATTTATATAGCTGCCCTGTAGCAGAAGTACTCTAGGGAGCCAGCGTGGTGTAGCGGTTAGAATGCCGGACTAGGACCTGGGGGTTCAGGGTTCAAATCCCCACTCAGGAACGAAGCTCACTGGGTGACCTTGGGCCAGTCCCAGCCTCTTAACCCATCTTGCAGGGTCGTTGTAGGGATTAACTGCGGAGGAGCGTGAACCATGTACTTCTTGGAGGAAAAGGTGGGATATGAATGCAGTGATAAAGCTCTTCTGCTTACCTGCTTAAGATATTTTAAGAAATAAATTATTACAGAAAGAAATGTACTGTATCTTTGATTTGGCTCTTTGGCCCCATCAGGCCTCAATGCTTGCATTGACTTTAGTTCTTTTTTATAATTGTTTACAATTCCATTCAACATCTACTTTCATTATCCTTTTCTCCAAACTCTTATCAGCCCGGCCCAACATTTGAAAAAGATGGCCTGTCACTTTAAAAAATCCTTTCACCACTTAGTATATAAACCTGTGATTGGGAACACCTTCCAGCAATCTTTAACAAGCAGCAGTAACAGCTAGACCATGGGAGCGAGTACAGCCCTATTCTTGAATTTGTTTAGAAACTACCTTAGCTTATTTTGCTTTTGAATTTGTGCAATTTAGGTTTTCAAACCTTTTTTGTAAATATAGTATTAGAATTTTTACATTTGAGTCCTCAACCCTTTATTACTGCGCACTGCTTCCTTTAAGTCAAATCAGAATTATAATGCCTCATAGTTTTTGGTTTTATACCTTCTGCTTTTGAATCTTGGTCATTTAAAATCTTTCTATTTCCTTCTGAGGAAACTGATTAGTTCAGTGAAACGAGGTTTTGTAGCCGGCACCCCGTCAGGGTTTTTGCTAATTTATTTAAGCTTATTCCTTAAGTATTTTGATTTTCCTATTTGTTTACCTTATTTTTCACAAAATTTTCATTATAGTCGATTACCAGCTTAAGACAGCTGGAGAGGCCAGACTGATGAAGGTGTCCGTCACCAATCTGGCACCTGGGAAATTTTGAACGCTGGCACTGTGTGCGTGGACCTTAATTTGACTAGTAGGCCTTTTATAGTTGTGTGCTACCGGTATGTTCAGCGTGTGGTGCAGAGGTGAGGTGAGGTGGGAACTAGAGCGCTTGCTTCAGTGTAAGGGTACAGTGTCTGCTTCATATCCATCTCAGCCCGTCCCTGACGTTAGATAGGGCAGGGGCCCAAGAATGCATTATCTTCTAGAATTACTAGAAGCATGCTCGTTTTGTTTGTGCTGCTGCAATCGGTTCAGGGTACGAAAAGAACTGAGCTCAGAGGAACATACTGAAATGAAACTTGTCATGTTCAGGCGGCGACCTTTGGCACGTTCCATATCAGGCTGCCATGCCTTCATTGGTTCGGCAGAGCTTTTGTTTGGCAAACGGCTAGGCATTCTTCGACCATAAGAGTGAGCTTGGTTTCAAAATAGTTTGTCTGAGGCTTAGGCCTGCCAGATCAAATCTTCCAAAAATAGGAGGCTGTAACAGGGTGCTGCGGAAACTATCGAAAGGGCCTTGCTTTGTGAAGGTGAGACGTTGGGTGTTCTGCATTACGGTCTTGTATAATGTTTTATACCACATCTGCAACTGAAAATTCATTCCTGGAAGAGCTCTTAGCAAATTTACACAACTAAAAGCAGAGAAACATCCCGGAAGAATGGGAATTTCCCTGTTTGTCTTCTCTGTATTGCTCAAGGCTGTCGGAACACAGTGAACTGTCACAAATGTAGACTGAAAGTCATAGAGTGAACTCACCTGAGATTTCAGAAACCAGGAAGGAATCGCCCATGAAACATCAGCCATGTCTCCATACCGCAGAACTTTTATTTCCTCTAATTTACTACCCTCCACCATTTCCATTTTCTACTTCCCACTCTCATTTCACTCAAGTAGTTCTTCTCATTCTGATCTGTCTTCATATGATCACTTATATTGTCCAATCAGAGACCACCTAGTGTTGTTGGTTTTTTTGCAGATCTATAGATAACAGAGGAAGGCGGCATCATCTCCAAAGCTGTTGTGATTATTTAGCTAGAATGTGACAGTGTCCTTAAATGGTTCATCAGGAGCTGCAAGAACACAGAGCCAATGTGGTAGAGGATAGAGCAGGGGCGGCAACTTAAGGCCCCTGGGCCACAAGCGGCCCATGGGGGTTGTTTAACCGGCCCCCGAGCCACTCGCTCGGTGAGTCCCCATGCGCTGCGCTAAAGCGGCACGGGGACTTGCTTCTGGGGCGCTGGAAATTGCGTCTGTGCAGACGCTGGGAATCGTGGGCACGCGTGCAATCTGGCCCATGGAGGGATCTCCGCTGGAGTGAATTGGTCCAGGCAAGATAAGCTTTGCCAACCCCTGTATCCTGTAATTGGTTCCAAATCTGGTTTCAAATCTGCTGTAGTTGCCTAGGTCTCAGCTTTACCTACTAGTGTCTTATACTGGAGAAGGGGGGTATATGTGCTGCTCTGAGTCCCATTGAACTTTGTGGGGTTTACTTCTGAGTAAACATAGGCAGGGATGAGCTAAAAAAACAAATAAATTTATTCCAGACTTGCAAAATACCACATGCTAGTGATTTCACAGCTGCTTTGACATTCCATAAATGGTTTCTAGATGATTTCAGTCTCATGTCTACAAAGCATTGTTTGGCCAGGAATTTCTAAAATAGTGACTTTTCACATATCAAACCCTGGGATATTTCAAGGTTTTTTTTTAAAGTAGAACATATATCAGCATAAGTTCTTGTTTAAAAAAATACATGATGAGGTATAGCAAAGCATTCGTGTTTTTGAAAAAGCAAGTTGATTTTTGATATAACTTTGCCTTATTTGGAAGTGCTGCAAGTGTTGTGGGTTTTTCTGGAATTTCAAACACTTGCTGGAGAGAAATTTTAATATTCAGAAGCATTTGTATGAGCTATGGAACTGGCAGTATTTTGAACTCTGAAGGTTCCCTGTGTTGGAAAATGCTTCAGGAATTTTAGCGTGCTGTGTACTTCCAAATAAATGGAAACTTGCAGCCCCCCCAAAGCAGCTCCCCATTGGGCATTTAGTCTACTAAAATGAATGCTGAATGCTAAATTGAGAGGGAGGGTGGTCTTTGTAGGACGTGTTAGCACAAAATGCAATAAGAAAGTAATGGTTTTCCAGTTACCCAAGCCTCTTGGCTTCATTAATTCAGTGTGTTCCTAAGCAAATATCTAACCAGAGCTTCTTGATATGTAAACATTTGATTGCATCCAGTGATCTATGAATGCACACTGCTGTAGACAACACCACGATGGCAGCGTCTAGCACAAAATGGCATCACTTGGGAATCTGAGCTATCCTTTTTAAAGAGTTGACTCTAACGTGCATAATTTCAGAGGAAACCTTAAAAGCAACAAGGCAGCTCTCCTAAACTCTGGGGAGCTTTTGGTGAGGTTCTCAGTATGCAGCAGATGGTATCTAACTTTGCTCTGCTGTGCTTAGAAGGATGCTGCCTTCTGCCTGTTGAGGCTGAGGATGGCAAGTCTTTGCCTTCCATTCAAGATCTTTGCAAAATATTTGGTCAAAAGCTTCCAAATTTTGCTCAAGAATCTCAAATGCCGTTGCAGCAAATGCATTGTAATTGGTGCAGATTTTCATTTTCTTCCATGTAGAGCTGTTTCCCCCTACCCTCCGGCAACCACCATTGCCAAACCATTCACCGGGGTCCAGTTTACTGTAGTCCTTTGTTTTTGACTGTACTGTTTTTGAATCAAGCCAGCCTTGTCATATGCACTAATTAATTTGGCAAAACAAATATTAATCCTTGATTTGTCTACGAAGCTTTGATCTGGAGGCACAACGATGTAACCATGTCGCTGAAGCAAAGCGGCATTGAGTCTGCTTTGCAAATAGAGGCATGTTGCAAATATAAATATAAATTGTACACTGGGGAACTTGACAGAGAAAAATGTGAAGTGGGGTTTTTTGGGGTGGTGGTGGTAGTAGTAGATAGCCTGACATCATCATTTGGAAGTAAGTTCTCAAAGAATCATGGTAGCTTTTTCGGTCTAAGTCGGTATTTCAGCAATGTCCTATTAGTGTGAGTGGGAGCAGGGCAGTATTCCGGGAATGCATAGTTTTGGGAGGTGAAAGGAAATTGATTTTACAGTGACATCTTCTTGGGTCCCCCCCCCCCCGCAAGGGCTGAACAATAATTAGAAATAACTGCTGCACTCCTGCGGGATTTCTGCTTAAAAGCATGTACAGTGGTACCTCGGGTTAAGTACGCTTCAGGTTAAGTATGCTTCAGGTTAAGAACTCCGCTGAGAACAGAAATCGTGCTCTGGCGGCACAGAAGCAGCAGGAGGTCCCATTAGCTAAAGTGGTGCTTCAGGTTAAGTACGCTTCAGGTTAAGAACGGACCTCCGGAACGAATTAAGTACTTAACCCGAGGTACCACTGTATACCTCTTTCCATTAGGTTGCACAAAGGTTCATTTGTAATGGTGATCCCAACATGAGACAAAGGAAGCACTCCATTCTCTTCACCGCCACGCCCCCCCCAAAAAAAGTACAATGAAATGAGATGCAGCCTGAGGCCAGGGTGTGAGAGAGAAAGCTGTACCATCTTGTCAGAGCTTTGTCCCACAGTTGGTGTTTCCCTGCTTCAGTCATGCCTTGTGCTGGGATACATTTATTGCTGCTTCACCCTCAAGAATGGCAAGCTGAGTCTTGCTTCACCAGTAAACTCCCTCTCTCTTAACTATGCAACGTCCTATGAGAAGGAGTCATTTCTCCTATTAAGTGTGCAATCTTAGAACAGATGTTTACAACAGTTCTGAAAAAGTGCCCATTTTACAGATCTAGAATTGAGGCTAAGGTGTGGGAGGGGAAGGAGAATTGCCAAAAACACTCGCTGCTAGTTTATGGCTTAACTCATCATCCCAGGCCAGCACTGTGTCTGTTGAGTGCCTTTCTCTGTTGCTTGTCTCCTACATTTGGCATTTTTTAAGGGACTCTGGATGTACTGTCTCTGAAAATGAAGATTTATTTTGGCCATCTTTGCTCATATCCATCAATAGACCACCCTCTTCAATTTCGCAGATCTTTTTGCAATGCATCTAATCATCAGTATGTCACCGCTTCTCTAATGCTGCTGCAAATGACCCTCTTCTCTTATGCTCATCACTATGTTTTGGTTGCCCTCCAAGCCTTTGTTGCACAAATATCAGTTGCTAATTGTCTCTTTGCCCTTCCACAAACTGCAGAACGGATGCATGCAGTTTTGCTTCTGACAGTGAAGAGTTGTCAGTAAATTTGAAGTACGCATCTTCAGCAAATGTACTGACTTGTCAACATGCCTTTTACCCTTTTATTAGGCATACACTGAAAACATTCCTTATTAAAAGTGTTGACAGATTACTTCACAGTTGATCTTTCTCAGTGTGTAGTACTGCCCTCTGCTGGCTAGAATGTATATACTTCATTATATCATTTCCCCCCTTCTAGTTAAGAGGGTTGTGTTCAGATAATATGGGGGTTTGGGGTTTTTTTTGTCCTACCAGCTAGGCTAAACTAATTCATATTATTGTGACTCTGAAAGATGTTAAGAGAGATTCCTGTTTATTCAGATTTTATCACACAACCTGAACAGACCTTTGGGAATATGCCTTGAAATGCTGAAGAGTCATTTAATACCAATTCCAACAAGTTAGCTAACACCACGTATTGCCTTGTAAATGCTTCTGCAACATTAGGTCTTGGATAGCTTCAGTCAATCTAGACCAGTGTTTCTCAAAGGGTGTGTTACCTGCCACACTGCTGCAGAAGAAGAAGAGGATGACAGGTGTGGGCAGGGAAGATTCAAGGACAACCAAAGAAACATTTAAACATTTCAGTGTAGCATTGCATAAAAAGGTAAAGGTAAAGGACCCCTGACAGTTAAGTCCAGTCACACAAGTCTCTGGGGTTGCGACGCTCATCTCGCTTTACTGGCCGAGGGAGCCAGCGTTTGTCCGCAGACAGTTTTTCTAGGTCATGTGGCCAGCATGACTAAGCTGCTTCTGGCGAAACCAGAGCAGCGCATGGAAACACCGTTTACCTTCCCGCCAGAGCAGTACCTATTTATCTACTTGCACTTTGACGTGCTTTCGAACTGCTAGGTCCGATCTTCTGATCGGCAAGCCCAAGAGGCTCAGTGGTTTAGACCACAGCGCCACCCGCGTCCCTGTAGCATAGCATAGCATAGCATAATATAATGTTTTAATTTTTTTGGCAGAATATGGATAGGTATTTTTCAAAATGAGAGCAAGAACATCAAGTGATACTGAGGACATTCCTAGTTGCGTTTCCAAATGTATTCCTTATATATATAAAAAAAATCTGAAAGTGTGGCCAGTAGAAAAAAAGTTTGAGAACCAATAATCTAGGGGTATTACAGGAGACTTTTGACTCCTGCTTTGCCTTACCCCTGGTTCTGCTTAATTGGCTGCTGCTCATGGGGGCGGGACAAAGAAACTCAAGAGCATCTACATCACATGTTATCTTCTGCACCTAGACATTAGCAGAGAAGAAACATAGTTCATAAACAGCAAGTCAAGGGATCAAGGGGATGGAGCAACCACTATCTAGTTTCCAGCCCATACTTTTATTTTTATATATTGTACACTTCCATTTCTTCTTCATGCCACAGTTTAAGATACTGCCACAACTTCTCAAAGTCTTCCTGTAGCTCTTAGGTTTCCTTAAGATGTTCATTAATGAGTGAACACTTGCTGACCCTTAGAATAGAATTGTAGAGTTGGAAGGGACCACGGGGGCCATCTAGTCCAACCCCTGCAATGCAGGAATCTTTTTGCCCAACGTGGGTCTCGAACCCATGACCCTGAGATTAAGACCTATTGAACTATCTGCTAAAGAATAAAGCTCTGCCCCCTTTTGTTTGATTCTGGGCCAGCCCTTTGGGGTAAAATGAGGTTCTTGGTTAAACATAAGTGCAAACTCCTATCCAAAAGGGACTTGCATGACTGAATGAAGAAGTCAGATCCAAACAATTGAGCCACGCAAGTCTCTTTTTGGAAAAGATCTCCAGCGTTGCAGTTAACAATTAACACATCAGCATGATTGGAATTACCTTTTAAGTCATTTTACAATTAAATTTGGCTATAACAATCGGATGAAAGAAGCAGCTAGTTTTAACATTCAAATTATCAGTTGCTTGTGTGATAGCTTTGAATCCTAGCCGTTCTGCCTAAGAACTCTTTTCATAAGAGAATTTTAATTGGGTTAGAGAGGAATAAAGCCAATACTGTTAATTGCATGGAGAGAAGAAAACCCTATTTCAGTAAGCTGAGGGAAAACAAATATGAAACTTTCCCCCCAGTATAATTACTGTAAGGAATAACTATTCATCACTGTGATGCTTTGGCATTGGCATGCTTTAATTATAAGGAACATAGCAGTGTTGCTTCTAACTTCTAAATGCTAATTTTCAGTAAATGTCACAGAAGATGTTTTGGGGACTGGTGGGTGCAGGAAGAAAGTCTCTGTTCTGACCTCCCCCCCCCTAAAAATGATCTACCTTGGATTTCTCCCAAGTTACTGGACAAGTTGTGGTGGCCTGTGGGTAGGGAATTAAATGTGACTTGGCTGAATGTATGTAGGAATATACAGGTAGTTTTCTGGCTCAGTGGTAGATCACAGCTCTGCATACAGAGCTTCCAGGTTAAAAGCCTTGGCATAGGTGGTGATGGTAAAGCTATTGGCTTGACACTCCCAAGAGCTGATGTGAGTCACAGTACACAGCAGCCTGACCTGTCACAAGCCAACTTCCTACATTTCTGTCCCTGAACTGCAATCTTCATGGAGTGGAAGAGAAACCGGATCTGTCAAATCACATGTACATTCCTATTCATAATCATCCAGACCTCATGACTCTTCCTGTGCATGGTGGTTGGCGTTTGAAACTTTTCCTCGACCTGTCGCCATCTGTGCTACTTGTACTGGTACCGGTGGAAAACCAGTTTTCAAACATGGAATGAAAAGAGTGTCATAATTTAGGAACTGGTTAGGCTTGAGGCTTGTTCTAGACCAGGGGTAGGCAACCTTCGGCTCCCAGATGTTTTGGGACTACAACTCCCATCATCCCTGACCACTGGTCCTGTTAGCTAGGGATCATGGGAGTTGTAGTCCCAAAACATCTGGGAGCCGAAGGTTGCCTACCCCTGTTCTAGACCTACAGAGAGAGAGAGAGAGAGCCTTATCATTAAACAGCCCTAGCTGGCTTCATAGATATGATGATTATGACTTATTAAATTTGTATACCGCCCTGCATCTGAAGAGCTCAGAGCTGTTCGCAACAGAAAAATACAAAATACATAAGAAAACAAACAAAACCAATATCCCCCCCCTTCCCATGAACACATTTAAAAAGCCATAGATTGTTAACCAGCCAAATGCGTTGTTGAAGAGAAGCGATTTCACCTGGCACTTAAATGTATGTAATGAAGGTGCCAGGCGAGCTGCCCTGAGGAGAGCATTCCACAAACAGGGAGCCCCTGCAGAAAAGGCCCATTCCCATGTTGCCACTTTCTGGGCCTCTCATGGAGGAGGCACCCGAAGAAGGGCCTCAGGTGATGATTGCAGGGTACAGGTTGGTTCATATGGGAAGATGTGGTCATTGAGGTATTGCAGTCCTGAGCTGTTTAGAGCTTTATAGGTAAAAACCAACCCTTTGAATTGGGGCCCAGAATCGGCAGCCAATGCAGTCGGAGTAGGATCGGTGTAAGATGCTCAAACTGTCTTGTCGCACTGAGCAACCTGGCTGCCGAATTCTGCACCAGCTTAAGTTTCTGAACCATCTTAAGAGGCAGACCCACATATATAACGCATGGCAGTAATCTAACCTAGAGGTTACCAGAACCTAGGCAGCAGTAGTTAGGCTATCCCTGTCCGGATAGGGGCACAACGGGGCCACTAGCCGAAGCTGATGGAAGGCACTCTGCGCCACTGAGGCCACCTGAGCAAAGTCCAGCAGAGTCCAGCAGAGTCCAGCAAAGGATCCTAAAGGACTCCAACGTTGTCTACTCACTCCTTCAGTGGGAGTGTCACCCCATCAAGAGCAGGCAACCTCCCATCCATCCAGTCTAGGGAACCACCCACTAACAGTGCCTCACTCTTATCGGGATTGAGCTTCTGTTTAGAAGAAATTCCTTTTGCTATTCAGGACTAGCCCTACCATTAGGTAGAATGGGATGTCTGCTTTGGGTGTCATGAAAGAGCAGCAAGTTCTGAGGTTGTTTTTTTATTTTTTTACTGTATTACTATTTATTGCATTTATTTTTCTCCTAGGAAATGAGAGAAGTGTTTGGGGGGATTTGTTTTGATTCAGGTGCCAAAATTGGATACCATGCACTTTGACTTGGAAGGAAGGGGTGCTGTTTCCCTTCTGCCACAAGTAGCAAAATATCTTGGGCCAGCATTGCTACTGCAGCACGTGGAAGCAACATTTCATTTCCCTGAGCAGCCTTTGTACGTGTGCTTCTTCTTCCCCAAACAATCATACCTACCCCCTCCCAAAAACATCCCCATTAAACTTTGTACAAATCGCACAAGCCACAACACAGTGACTTTCTGTTTTGATGAAGCAATAGGCTGGCCAGCCGCATCCTGGCTTCCAGGGCTATATGGAAACAAACCTGAGCAGATAAGGTGGTGCTGACTGTGGATTTGCTGTCCTTAAACGAACCGAGCAATTATTGTGTCACCTAAATCACAGCAGAGGGCCAGCAGGTCAGGTGTATCTTGCATTCTGTGAAAAATCAACTGAGAATTTCTCCTGTGCAAGGATGAGACTTGGTCCTATTTCGTGGGGACTGGTGAAGGAGACATTATGTTCTCTTACAGCTGAGAAAGGGCACCCCCTTAAAAAAAAAGTTATGGGCAGTAGAAGAGGAAGTAAACATCCTTCTTAAAATCAGTTTTAATAGTGTGTCCATGCTTCACTGTTTAATATTGTCCTGATAAGCTCCTCAAAGCCTTTGTCATTATAATAAGTCAGCTTTGTTTTGTAGATTACTTCCATTACTCAGAATTAAGACTGAGGGAAAGAGAAGATGGGCTTGGGCAGGGTTATGTTATGTCTGAACTTGGAATTAAACTCTAGTTTCAAGCTGGCACGGGGGTTCTGCCAGTCTTCCATGTTAGTCCTATTTGAAAAAGGTGCCTCAGTGGCATTTGAGAACTATTGTCATACTACTTTTCAGTGCTGTGATCCAAGAGCAACCTATATTTGCACATACAATAGTTCTTAAGGACTTCCTTGACCTGTCTCTTACTTCTTCACGCCAGTTCCTAGTGCTGTTTGTCACAGGACTCGCTTGTAACAAATGACATACAACCATCTTGCCATCCTTACCAAAGGATGCATGAGCCAGTAGGGAAAGCACGCACAAAATGTGGCACCACCTTGGATGACACCATGCTTTTATGAGCACTCATTAAATCTGATTAACGAGATGAACTAAGCAATGTGTTAGAAATTCCAGCACCTCTTTCATATTGTTTAATGTCTCTGTGGTGGTAAAAGTTTTCCTCCTGGCGCACTCTGCCTGCCTTTTCCATTTCTACTTTTATGTCTTGCCTCAAGAACTAATCCATTCCCTAAAACTGGGGCAGCCCTTTGGGGCGTCTCCTGTGGTTGGTTTATAGCTTACCGCATGAGGATTTTATTCCTAGTATCTGAGGTTGCTTTGTTTTTAACCTACGACACTTTGTAGTGGCAACAGAGGGGCTGACAGGATCTCTTAAAACCTTGGGAAAAATCCTTGGTAAGCAAAGCAGGTTTAAAACAGCCAGATTTAAAAGCACAGAAGTCTAAAACTAGATTTACAAACCCAAAGGCCTAAAAATGAAGCCTTTTTCTGACAGTGGAACTGAGCTGGGAAGTTGGATAAGCTCAAGTCTCAGAACAAAGGAGCCACTCACTATGCTTGTCTGTGCCTCTGTGAAAAAGGGAAAGGCCTGCAAAAGCGAGTAGGAGACTGTGAGATGGGATGTAAGCAGATACGTTCAACAGTGATGCCCTATATTCATGGAACATAGCTGCTTTTTTATACTCTTGCTCAAATGTGTATGAATGGATGGATGATGACAGCTCCAGATGGTCATCACTTCCTTCTGGATAACTCAAGCTTTGTTATGAAGGCACCTCTGGTGGGTTCAGTTGCTTTCTGGAGAGTTTATGCCAGCAAGGCTGAAGGTCAGGGATAATAGAATCTGCAGTCTAAAATATCTGGATGACACTAGGTTAGGAAAAACTGGTTTATGCTGGTTGGAACATAAGGCTAGGCTACACTGAGCTTTAGTACTTCCTTGTAGTAGGAACCTTGAACTTCTTGCAATACTGACCTCTAGTAAAATGTCAATTCTGACATGCCGGTGTGAACAGTTACCATTTTACTTGACAAGTTGCTTGGACTCTTTGGTTCTTGAATAAGGTGAATGAACCCCAGAGTACAGGTCTCAGGATTGCACGATGCTGGTAGTCTCTTCTAGAGGGTTGCAGACTCCCATCAACCAGACACCTTGTGCTTCAAATCCACAGGCATCCATTTAGGGAGACATGGCAGTCAAGGGCATCTGAGAAGTGGGTGCAGAGACCTGGTGGGTCCTGTAACCTCTTTGCAACTCACCATCTGTGTCAAGAGAAGTGCAAACTATTGATGTGAATTATGGAAGCTGCAGTGTTCATCACTGGTCCAGGAGAATAGGAAAAACCTTTGGAGAGTCCTGAGAAGCATGTCCTCTATTTTCTTTACTTTAGGCTTTATGGCTGAAAAGATTAGATACGTGCTTGGGACTTGTGTTTTCCACATCTCTCTTTAAAAAAAAAAAAGTTCTGCCTTAAGGTTTTTGCCTCATTTCATCCCAGGCAGTGGTCAAGATCACTTTGCACAAATCTCTTTCTCCCTTTGCATGATCTTGCTCATCTTTGCATTCTTGCAATCCTCAGCTTTCCTTTTGCCTCCCAAGTAAGCTCTTTACTTATTGCCAAAGTCCCCCTTTAACAGGCCTTGAGAAGGCTGTGTCACAATCAAATGCATGATCTGTTGGTACCATTTCTGAACACTCAAAATCCAGGCCTGCCTATGCTTTTAATGCACCTGAGTTTACATCTTGCTGTGTTGCAGATTTTAGCAGGACTTTTTCTTCTGGTTACTGTTGGCTGTCCCCTTCCAACTCTACCATTCTAGGATTCTAGTGGCATTAGATGTGTTCAGAGCATGGGATATTCCGGGAAGCAGAGTCTGCTGAGTACACCTGTTTTGTCTTATTGCCTCTACGTCCTGCTCACGCTCAAGGAGAATTTAGAGAACAGAGCACTCACGGTGTGTTATTTCCTTCAAAACAGAATGTAGTATGTACTTGCAACAACCTTTGTTAGGAGTTTTGACTTGCAAGTACGATGTTCTTCTACTTGCCTCACTATTCTAAAATGTAGCTGTGCAGTTACCCTGGCACTGTTTGTGGTCTGTGCCAATATGATGGGTAGAAATACTCATAGGTTGCAGATGGAGAAACTGAAGTGTAAAAAAAAAAAAAAGCTTAAGTGACTTGCTTGGGACAACAGCTGAAGTTACGAGACTGGCTTTTCTCTTGTTTCCATTGGAGACAGAGCCATCCTGGGTGACCCCGCTCATTTCTTTCTTGAATGGTCTGCTTTTTCCCCCCCTCTCAGGTGTAGCTGACGACGAAGCTTTTGCAGAGGAATGCAGACGCAGAGGACAAAACGCCTTGCCTTTCCAGCCTGCTAATGTCCGTTCTCCAAAATCAGCCCTGAAGCCTGCCACCTACCCCAAGCATACCTTTCACTGTAATAGCGATGAGGATGATGACTTGGTTGTGACCAACTGGGAGACGCCCATTTATTCATCAGGTGTGCACAAAAAGGTGACACAGGAGCCGGTAAAAAAGCAGGAGCCCGTGCTAACGCAGGAGCCGGTAAAAAAGCAGGAGCCGGTAAAAAAAGTTACGCCACTTAGCCAGAAGCCTAAGTCAAAGAACCCAATAAGATCGCGTTGCTGCGTACTGATCTAATGCTAACATTTCACATGCTCTATTCCTCTGCATTCAGACTAGCTTCAGGACTACGTTACCCTGCCCGTTTTCAGAAGATACCCAAATAAAATTCATTGCCTATGCCAAATCGTGCATACAGCTCACAGCAGAACTGTGTTTAGTAGCTGACACGTTGCTTGCTTTCCTTGCTCCGAATGCAGGTTTCTAGTAGCCCAGATAGATTTTGTTCTTTGTACTGTCAGGTAACTAGATTTTCAAAATTTTGAGACCTGGTGGAATCTCCTTGGCAAAATGGCTTGCCCTCCTCCTCCTCGTTTCCTTTAGCGAGTGTATGTTTAGCAAGGGCTGACATAAGCAGCAGCCCACTCAACGTTTTGCTCATTTCAATCGGTGCCAGATCTAAAACGTCTAATTTGCAGATTAATACTGCCAGATTCACATTTCCCTTGGTATCCAGTATTAACAAGCTCCTTAATGTGAATAATGCATTGTTCATACCCTATTTGTTTTTTACCGCCTGCCGTCATGGGAGACGCAAGTGCACTAAGTTGCTGATCCAGTCTGTTTCATGTGCTTACTAAAACGAGAAGCTGCGGTACTGTAGCTTAGTAACTGCACAACTGAATCTTCTCAGTTTCCCCCCTGCTATGGCTTAACTTCAGAACCAGTTTTGGGAAACTATTTTCAGGAAACCTCAGTTCACCATTGCCAGGCGGTCACTCCCCACTTTCAACACTTCTTTGAGTGCCACCGCAAGCAAAATGAACATGAACCGAGGAGAAATGATGATGTGAGGAAGATTTCACATAGCATGGTTTTTAGGTGCACACCTAAAGTGGGGGGTTGGATCCAAAGGTTTTCTCCCTCAGGTGGAAGGAGGAAGGGACTGTTTGGATCCAACCCACAACAAACCCGTCTCAGAAAGGGAGGTGTGTTGAGGAGCCCTGAGTGTAGAAGTTCTGGGGTGGATTGTGTTCACCTAGTCCCCGACAGAACAGAAAGGGGAATGTCTTTGGGTCTTTCCTTGCTATGGCAGGCAGCACAGCCAGATGGAGTGGGTTTATCCTCTCCCATGTTGCTCCTTGCCTGCAGGCACGTCTAGCCTCAAGCATCTTATTCATCACCCCTGCTTGTGGCATTCCGCAATCTGGGAAAAGCGGTTATGAACTTGCAGAAACCTGCTTTATGGCAAGGTTTGGCTGGGATGACACTTTGAGGGCTTCCTTTCAGCTCCCATGACCCATGGAGACCAGAATCGAGAGTGGTGACCACCTTGGGAAGCTTTCATGGTGCAAACTTAGGAAACTTGAAACAACCGAGAGGGAAACTCTTGTTTGCTTAAAATTAAGCACTAAAGTCACTTGTCAATAGGTTGCCAAAGGGCTGCCATTTTGGGGCCCTCAAACCTTTTGCCTGCTTCCCTCCCGTTGCTTCTGAGGCCATTGATGTGCCAGCCTTAATGGCCATGGATGGTCTACTAAGTTCAGAGTTGATCCATTCACTTACGTTAGTCATTTCTGTTTGTTTCAATGGATCTACTCTCTGCCTGACTAGCACTGATACCGCTCCACGTTTTCTCCTGATACTGCACATATCAAGGATGTGTTGTGATCAAGGCTGACATGCGAGCAGGTGCTAAACAGGCGAGGCAACTCCTGGTAACAGGAAGCTGACCTTCCCCACAACTTGAGTAACTATGCTTCAACGGCTAGTTTCCTTGTCAATTGCAGGATGCAGGGTTTTTTTTGAAGTGGCTCTTTGGAATAACACGAAAGAGGGGTCTGCAGCTGCTGCAGCTATGCCGTTGTCTTGCTGTTGTTTGTAATCTGACAACGTAATATCGGAGCCATCTTTGCTTTTTGCTTTGCAAGTAAAACGGGGGCTGTCAAATGCCCGCCCATCTCCTGCAGACTAGCGCCCATCATTTTAAAATGCTAGACATAGCACAGTTTGCTAGGTAGCACAGCCTTGGGCGTTAGAAAAACACACCAGGGAGCACATGTGATTGTGGTAAAGTTCCATGTTTTTTTTAAGGGACCAGAGGCTATCAAATGTCAGATTCCAAAATTACAATGCTTCCTCATTTAAAATCATTGCATCTTTTTACAAACTTTGTCTGATCAGGTAAGTATCACTATTCGCTGTACTGTGCATGGCAGAGACGAGACAGTTGCCAAAAATAGACTTTGGCACTGGTCAACTTTTCCCAGCATCAGTTATGGGGTGGGAGATAGGGTGCATTGGGTAGTGTGCATAGATGCCTACCATCCAGCAGGCCCCAGGTTCAGTACCTGGCATCTCCCATGAAAACTGATCTCAGGAGCAGGAAGGTATATCTTGAAGCGTAGTGTGGATGTGTCTTGAAGAGCAGCTGCCGTTTGAAGTATACAGTGCTGGACGACATAGACCAGTGGTCAGATGAAGATCGTTTCGTATATTCTATGAATCATGTTGCTAGAACTCTAGTACTTCTCGCCCCATTGGGTCCTCACTTCTTTGCTGAGACAGACGCCTGTGCAATTTTGTCTCTCCTGTGAGTTCCAACGGTTGGTTGTAGCCTTGTATCTGGAAGTGGTGGAAGTACCAGCTTACGTTGTCAATATTTACCCCCTGTTGGCAACCTGGTGATCCACTTACAAGGCTCCTGCTGATGGATTTAGGAGTCTTGCTACTGCCTTTGTTGGGTTCATACTGTCTCTGAATGAGATCATATGTTCTGCATCAGGGACAACTGTCCCTAGGATGGGTGATACCTAACTTGCAGTAGTTTGTCCCCCTGGTTAGGTAACTGACCGAACTGGTAAATGGCAGTAGTTCTGAAAAACTGGTTTGAGCAGCTGCCCCATTTTTGGAGTAGCAAAAAGTTGAACTTGAACCCAGTGAATAATTTCAACCTTGGATACGAGAGAAGAGAGTGCCTGTTGGTAGGTAGTGCTCAAAACTGTTGGTGGCTCCCCTTTGGGCTGGATATTGCCCACCCAAAAAACCCCTATCTGGCCTCTTGTTTACCCTACCAAATTTTTACCAATGCAATTAAACCTGCATTTTCCTTGTAAGGACAAGAGAGTTGTTTCTCAGTGTTTAATCTCTTGGGTTTTGTATGCAATTTCCCCATCAAAATAGTTTGTCAAAGAGTTTAGAAACAGATCAACCACTGTCCACGGAGCAGCCTTCACATAGCAGGTGATTTCAGCTCTAAATAATTGTTTGCACTACAGATTTCTATAGAATTCAAATGTAATGTTTGGCTTCTCTGCCGGTACAGGGCAATGCATTAAACTGTGCTGTAAGTATATCACGGCCCAAGTATTCTAGTGCAGGTTAGTCTCCCGTTAATGTAAGCACTAGAACTGCTTAATCCCCACTGAAATGAACAAGTGCTCTTTGTGTCATACATTGTCTCACTACTGCAAACAATACAGATAATTTAAATACCCGCCCACCCCATCATTTAAACTTGTACACATTTGGTAAGAAAAGAAACAAGGCCATCCAGAATTCCTTTGAATGTTTTGTGCACTCTTTTCCAAATTTCAAAGGAATGCCTTCAGAAACAATACACAGAGATGACCTTAAAACAGCCTTTAAAAACTGGTAGGGTTGTTAAAAGCCAAATTAACATGGTAAGACTTATTTCGACAAAAGTTTTCAAAACCTCAACTGATGGCAGGCAGGGTTGCTCTGAAATAGGACTGAGTAGATCACCGGAGAAGGGAGGGAGCTAAATTCACAACCTAGCCTGCAGTTTTTGAGAGGGAGGACCCAATGGAAGCAAAAAGGGCCATTTCAGTTAACAATATAGTTAAACTATATTGCTTTGATTTAGGGCTGGACGACGCAGTCCTTTTTGTTTGTTTCTTTTGACTCACAGGTGCATGGTAAACAATCTCGTCAAGACCTAGCCATAGCCTTTAGAGATATTTACAACAGGGAACTCTTCAGATGATGGATAGAGTGTCTCTGAAATGAAGGCTAATGGGAACTTTCCATATGGCCAGGAGGCCATTGCACTGAGCCTATGGCCGGTGGTCACCTTTTGGAAGTAACATAACATGTGGAGAAGCTAACTTTGGTAGGCCAACTGTTAAGGAAATGTGAGTGACCTGGGAGGAACCTTGCACTGACTGAAGCCATTTGCTTGTGCTCCTCAGGGGAGACCTGCCTTGCATTTTCAAAAAGGCTTAAAATCAGAATGCTTCTGCTTTAATGAAGGGAAATCTATATGCACAATGTTTTACCAGCCGTGTCTCCTCAGGATACAAAGAAGTCAGCAAGAGGAAGAAGCAGAAGCTGAGGGAGGAGCAGAAGAAGAAGAAGTCAGCCAAGGCACCCTATTAAAATGGACTTCGATGACCCCAAGCACAGACCCTTTCGCTGTCATGCCACTTGACCCCACCCACACTCCTTTCCTGGTGCTTATATTTTCTTACGGCTAATCTCACTTAGCAAGAGGGGGGGACACCATGGCTCCTCTCTAAAGTACACTAAACTTGCACTATTACGCTTGAGCACCACAGATTTGCTTGAGTTTCTGTATGACACCCCTGTCAGAAACCTGCTCCACGGAAGTCACTTCCATTGAAATCAGTGGGTTTGGCTTCTGAGCAGCGTGTTTTAGGATCAGGATGTCAGATACATCAGATAAGAAGATCCTGGCTTGAAATGTGTTTTATTTTTGAAAAATAATAATAATGTGGTAGAACCTCTTTCTTTCCTGGGGCTAAAGCTATCGTAGTCTAGTGTGCTGCTTCTAGAATGGTTGTAAACGATGTGTCTATATTTCCAAAAACAAACAAACAGTTTTCACCATGGGATATTCTGACCTCAGTATGTTTCTCATTTCATATGACCTTAATTTTCCTTCAAAACTTAGCTGGACTCCCCCATAATGGCTAAGGATCAGTTCTTGGGAGATTCAGCCCTGCATCTTATTTCCCACAGGGGAAGAAGCAGTTGATTTTCCTTGCTTGCATGTGCCATTATTTATGTGCTGTGCATCACAAGCAGTGGGCCGTGATTGTGTGAGAGCAGGTCCCCCCAAGCTTCTTTGTGAAATCAACCCTTGCGAGTTCACTATGATCCCCAGAACTCTCTCTCGAGCCAAATAATAAAAGGCATACTTTGAAATACTTCCCTGTGTCCATTGGCCGAAAATCAGCAGCCTTGATGATGTGTTTGCCAAGTAGAGCAAGGGTCACAGCACCCTGTCTCGCCTGCCAAAAATCACCCCTCTTCCTAGGGTGGCATGTGAGGCTATACAAGAGTAGAGTGGAGCCTTGACTAGCTGGAAAAAGCTGTATTCCTTGGTCAGAATACATATTTGTACATTGGGCATATACAGTGTGTGCTGGTTCCCATTTGGTCTAAATTGGGGTTGAAGGGGGTGAATTAAGGAGTTGGATGTAGCAAGGCAACTTCATTCCCCTCCATATAAATGTTTCATTTGCATGGTACACGGCTTCTGTTAACCTCATAAATACTACTAAGTTGGAGCCTTCCATTCCTTTAACTTTCCCCCAAGCATGGTTACTGTATAAGCAAGTTGCCTCCTTGCTGCTTAATCTGCGATTTGAAGTTCTCAGCTGCTTTGGTCTCCTGTGTGTTCTCCCTTCCCTTCTCTCCCTGATAAATTATGTGGCAATTCTCTTCCTTGGCACTGTTGGAAACCCCAAATTTCCTGGAGAAATCTTTGATTAGCCCCCCTAATAATGTATCTTAGGTCCAGGAAGATTAGGATGCAAGAGGATTTGGGGTACTTACTTGGATTAATCTTTAATGCTCGTATTATGAAAATGTAATCTTGTGCAACTCATTAGGTATTTAAAACACAATATGTCTGAAGTTTGATGCAGAACCATTCCCCCCCCTTTTGTTACATGAATACCACTGATTTGTGTCGTGCCGTGTTACTAATATTTAAAGAAATAAAGCAAGTTCCCCATTCCTTGGCTTTTCATTTTTATTTGAACAGCACAAAAAATGGATTTCTGACATTTATATATATAAAAAAGTCAGGGTGCTAAACTAACTCAATGGAAGTTTCTGCAAAGAGGAATTTTTTGCGTCGCTAACAAGATGAAGATTTATAGCTCTCAGTAGAAATGTATATTAATTGGAATTGCTTCTGAGGAGGTAACAAGAGACAGCAGGAGATACTATGGACAGAAGAACAGATAGCTGAAGTCTTGAGAAAAACTAAAATGCTACACACCCTAATGCTACACACACAGAGAGAGAGATATTTATTCACACAATAAATATAATTACATAACATTTGTAGAATCTATCCAAATATATTCTCAAGCACTTTGATACGTAGTGCCACCTTCATGCCATATGTACATTACAATTTCAATATACCATTTTTGAAAATTGGAATATTTTACTGCACACATTTTCTATGATTATATTTCTTGGTGGAATAAATTTGTGTGTGATTGCCTGAAATGATTTTATACTACGTTTACTATTATTTTTATCTTGAGTTTTAGCTCTCTGTTCCAAGAGATGCCAACATGACTGCTGTTCTTACGGGCTGCAGAAATAAGTGGAAGAACATAGTGACTCTGTTTCTCACTTATTGGAGCCCAAGAATGGATTTCTCGAAGACATGTTAGGGTTTGGTGCCTCCGGCCAAGGGAATTTCCGGTGTGCTGGGTTTTAATTTAAAGTCCAATAAAATGCCCAGGGGAAATGTGATTGTGTCGGTCTCGCTTCATTCACAGCTTGGGCCTTGCCTGAGATGACTGGAACTGTTGATTTTTGCCACCTTGGGTGCAACATGCCATTAATACAAGCACTTGGGGATCATATAGGTCCATCATGGCTGCAGGTGGGCTGGGCTATGCCCACAACTTGAATGCGGCCCCCAGAAGATAGCCTAGGAGAGAATGCGGCCTTTGAATGGGGAAAACTTATTCTAAATCAGGCATAGGCAAACTCGGCCCTCCAGATGTTTTGGGACTACAATTCCCATCATCCCTGGCCACTGGTCCTGCTAGCTAGGGATCATGGGAGTTGTAGTCCCAAAACATCTGGAGGGCTGAGTGCCTATGCCTGTTCTAAATCTTTTTTGCTGTGCATAAACTGGACAGTGGTCCCCACTGGAGGAGTTTATGCCTCCCGTCTGGAGATTCAAATCAGTTTGACTTGTTTCCTGCTTGCAAATGTAAGTTTAGATTTTTAAAACACACACATCCTAGAAAGTCCCTCTGACATGCTTCCTTGTACAGGTGATTTAACAGTATACAGACTCTTCCTGTACAGTGGTGACTAGCAGGTTTTACTGGCTATATTAGAGTCATTTCAAGGAAATAATTTAGGACAAGGCAAATTCGGGGCCCATGTGATTCATTTGTGTTGGAGACAATTCACATCCCTTCTAACTCTGATTCTATGCGTGATGGGGAGAGGGCTGCTTCATACCACTTCCTTGATTACTGTTCATCTGGGTGGAAAATATAATTTATGAAGCAGTTCTGAAAGCTCATCCAGATGAGCCCAATGTAAGTACAGGGTTGGTGGCTGCTGGGATAGCTCAGTCGGCAGAGCACAAGACTGTTCATCTCGGGGTCATGGGTTTGAGCACCACATAGGGAATAAGATCCCTGCATTGCAGGGGGTTGGACTAGATGACCCCATGGTCCCTTCCCACTCTTATGATTCTGTGTGTGATGGGAGAGAGGACTGAATCCAGGCAGGCATGCTATTTCATGTTTGGGGCATGCTTCTTGGCAGAGTTTAAGCCAAGCATAGATAAACTGTGGCCCTCCAGCTATTGTTGGACTAAAACTACCATCATCTCAGTGGCAATGCTGGCTGGGACTGATGGAAACTGAAGTCCCACATCTAGAGGACCACAAACTCCCCATCCCTAATTTAAACAAAAGAGTTGAGTTAATCAAGGCAACATTCCCAAAAGAATTGTTTGCGAATATTCAGTTACTTTCAATACCTGGTATGAGCTAGTGTTGTTTATACATTAGCATTCTCTCTCCACCTCCCCCCCCCCACTTTGTTAAGCAATGGGTTGTTTTTCCCCCTTTTTGGCATGCACACTTAGTGCACGGAGAGGATTTTTATCCACAATAGTCACAAAAAAGCAGCGAACTGGCCCAATAATTTCATGTGGGTTTGAAATGCAGTAGATGTGTGTGTTTAGTGGGAGGTGGTTAGCGATAGTAAACCCCCCCCCTTCCTAAATGCCACTGCCTGGATCCGGATGATTGGAAGGAGAAGAGTGTACTTTGCATCGAAGATCTGAGAAAAAAAGATGATCTTCTGAAAAGAAGTCTCAGCCGCAAAAACATTTGGAAATCCCCAGTTTTATCAGTTGCATTAAGTTTCTGCTGATGCAAGTGGGAAGATATGGGCGTTTCTACTTACCAGCCGTATTACTTATGCTTGGGGTTAACATTAGTGGAAATTTCCTGCAGTATTTAGTGAGCCTGTCTTTCCTACCTGTTAGCAGAATGCTGAAATGGAAAATTACCTGAGAATGATTCAGTAGGCATGAGTCCAGCTGGGAGCAGAACCAAGGGGAACGTGCTTTCCTGTAACATCACAGCTGAATTTTAGCCACACAATTCCTTGCATACATTTGTTTCAAGACGATATCATCTTGCAATATGCTAAGGATTTTGTACACCTGCCTTATAGGATACACACGCTTGACATCTTGCCTGTTGGAGCCAAGCAGAAGCAAATTATTTAAAATTGCCTATAAAGCAGCCACAGCAGCAAACAAAATAATCCAGTGTTGGAGTTTTCGCTAGCCAAAATATGTTTAATTAGTATGAATTTATATACATATAAGAAGGGCAGCTCTCATTCAGGACATTTAGCAGCTGATGTAGCGAGAAAACACTCAGAACTGGGAATCTGATAGCATCATGGGAAGCACATCTGGCGGGTGGGGGGGGTGAAGAGGAGAAATGGATATGATTGATCTGGGTTTGGGATTCTAGGCGAGTCTGGATTACTTAATCCTATCGACGTCTTTTTACATCACCTACCATAACATTTGCATGTTTGAACTGCCCAAATGTTCCTCTTGAATTATCCTTTCTGCCCCCGCCTTCGGTAACGTAGCTGTCCGTTTTGAGTCTGGCTGCCTCCCTTTAAAAAAATGAAATAAAATAAGCCCCAAGACTGCATGACAAAATTGTTTTTGAAGCAGAAGAAAAGCTGTAGGAGTTTCTTCATATGTGATCCCTTCTGCCTCTGCATATGTGACAAAAACGAAACACTGCAAATTACAGACTGGCAGAATTTGCGGCAGTTTCCATGACTGCAGCAGTCCAGACATGCACACGGTATCTTGGGTAATGAAAGTGTCTTCCCAGTTCACGTGTTACACTGATTTCTAGCAGTTTGAGATCCTGTTCCTAAGGGTGGTTAGAAGAACCTATAGAAAGGAGAAGCTTTTGAATTATCTTGCATGTCTGAACCAGCCCCGAGTGTGTGTGTTTCAGATGTGCTGTCTGTCGTACTGCTGTCTCTATACGCCACTTTATTGAGGTAAAGTTGTGATCCACGTTTGTTCCAGTCACCATGGTAGAAAAATCTGTGGTATGCCTGTGATTTGTGTAAAGGCGCCCCCATGTGGTGAACGCTCGCATTTCAGGCAGAATCAGAATTTGCTGTTTCCAAAATATAATCCAGTGTGTTTAGTCTTGACAGCAACATACAACAAATGGAAAGAATTGTGCTGAAGTTTTGATTTCTCTTTCTCCCCCTTTAAAAACTGGCAAAGTTCACATTCTAGGACAGTATTTCCCAACTTAAGCAGTTTTGATATCTAGGACACTGGTTTTTCCTCCTAAGTGAAAATTGGATGCCTACCTAGTAGTAACAACAACAACTGATTTTCTACAGAATGCGAAGACTTGGCAAATTAGCAGAATATAAAAATACATTTAAAAAACAACATCACTACAAAATATTGTCATTATAATATGATCCTGATGACTGAAAAACTACCATCATTCTTATTGGAAGACGATTTGCCTGCATGCTTAGATTTTTGGTACAGATTCCTCAGGCTAAAAATATTAATAGCAATGGTTCTGATACATGCACCTCGCTTTTGAATGGTCTTGCAACAGAAGACACAATTTCCTTCTAAGCATGTACATTCCCTTATTATGTGCTTTAAAAAATAAGGTTGCATGTTAAAGCATGCACTCAAATATGCATAAAGGGGTAAGAATATAATAATTTCCACTCTTTAAATGAATGCCACTCTTTGAGCACTCAAGGACTAAGACAGGGCTAAGACACAATTTGAGTGGAGAATCTTCTGTGCATCCACAGTTACTCTTGTTTTGACAGGTGAACATCAAGCCTGGGAGCGGCTGGTTTTTCTGTTTTCAGGAGAAGCTGCCTGTACTTTATTTGGTGCAGAAATGACATTTAAATGCAAGAGAGAAGGGGGGGGGGAGGCACGCTCCGAGAGTGTATTTAAAAGCATTGCCACGTTGGAAATGAAACTATTATGCCCTACACAAATCTGCAAAGCAGTGTCGTGGTTCGCATGTCCATGGTGTCTACTCTCATAGGATCACACCACCAACAGCCAGAATAAATGTTATGCATTTGCTTCTGTTTCCATGGGGCCAAGGCTGACATTTTGCAATTTGATTTATATCATTTATTAAATTTGCATACTGCCCTTCATCTAAAGATCTCAGGGTGGCTCACAGTATAACAATGCAGAATAGCACCAGAAAGGACATAATAAAAACAAGAACAAAACCAATAGCCCTGCCTCCCACAAACACATTTAAAGGACATAGTGTTAATCAGCCTAATACCCGGTTTAAGAGGAATGTTTTTGCCTGGCGCCTAAGAAATGCTGGGGAGAGTATTTCCAGTGTGAGTAACACATGGTCTTCTCCTTCCCTTTTTTAAATGTAGGGAAGTCTATATTTCTGTTTCAATTGTCCTCTTTTGTGCAGTAATAATTTGTCTGCATACTTCTGATTTCTACTCATTCATCTGCTGATGTCTCAACAAGAGGGTTTGGGTTTCTAACTTTAAAGCATTTAAGAGCTGAACAGCAAAAAGAGACCCATCTCACGTACGGTTTTAATAACGCAATAACCACACACGTTACAAGGCTCAGGTTAGATTTTGTCCAATTGCTCCCTGCTCCCATTGGTTGGCACAAAATGGTTCCCCCTCTTCCCTTGAAAGTGGGAGCTCTGCTTCTTGGCAGAGTAGGAGGAGTGGCAGCCACCCAATCTAGTTTGTACCAGCAGCTAATAAAACAAACTGGAACAGAGTTTCAGAAGAAAGCACCAGTTTTCCCTTTTTGAGTTCTGCTCCAAATGTCCCAGGCCATATGCTACCTCCGTCCATTCTTCACACGCGTCTATGCTCTGCTGTAAACTTTAAAAAACGGGTCCAGCTTTTCATAACTCAAAGGGATAAATCTGGTGCCAGATCTTGGGCTTCATCTGAAAGTACAGATGGGAGAAAGTGGTGTTTGCCAGATAAGTTTTTCGCCACAGCTGCTCATGCCTACGATGCTAAAAGGCAGGTAGAGCTGAGTAATGTGAACTTCAACATCAGAGAATTGTGTATACAAATAAAAAATACAAAGCTCTTTCCATAGCAGCTAGCCTGGTTTAGTAGAGATAAATGGTGGTCTGAGTATTTGCTTTTAGTGGTGGTGAAGAGAAGTCGAGCTTTTTAAAATTTTGTGTGGCTTTGTTGCTTGTAAGGGCAAAGCAGAAACAGGAGGAAACAGTCTGGGAAATAAGTGGTGACATAGGAGCAGAGCAGAAACAGAGAGACCCAAAGGTTGTAGCCTTTCCTCACGAGGAATTGCTCCATTCCCTTGATCATTTTGGTTTGCCCTTTTCTAAACCCTTTCGATACAACACCCTTGTGGAGCTGAGCTGACTGGAAGGGTACACAGTGTTCCAAGTGTGGTCACACTGTAGATTTGTATAATGGCCTTTATGAAATTGGCAGCTTTATTTTCATTCCTTTCCTAATTATCCCTAGCAGGGAATCTGCCTTTCCCCACAGCTGCCTCACACTGGGGCAATGCAAACAGATCCACTATGTAACAAGAAAAAAAACAAAGGGGGAACGTTCTGAAAACAATTACAGCTAAAAATATCTAAAAGCAGTTACAGTGAAAAACATTCTATGCAGTGATCAGGGGCCCTTAAGACCAGGTGGCTGGCAAGATCCAAAGGGGCAACAGATCCAATGTAGATCTTTATTCCTCCCTTGCTGCTGATGTACATCTTCACTCAACCCTTCTTCTCTGGCAAGGCGAGGTAGGAGGCACCATTTGGTGGTTTGCCTCAGGTGGCAAAATGTCTTGGGCTGGCACTGGTGGCCAGGAACTGTATTCTCCACCCACCCAATGACTGGGTATACAGTCATGTTTTTAAATCCCCCCTGAAAGTTAAAAATGATGGTGACAGGTGCATCCTCAATAGGGAGGGCATTCCACAACTGGGGAACCAACACTGAAAAGGCCTTTATCATGGGGCAGCAGCAACTGGGCAGCCCCTAGTGGCAGCTGTCAGGGTTGCACCAGATGAGCAGGAGTGGTGGCAAGCCCCCCTAGGCGAAGCGGCAACCACAGAAGAGTCCAGAGAAATGGAGGGACTCTTATCTGAAGAAGACTGGTGGCGACACTCCTCAGAAGAGGAAGAAGCAGATGGGGAAGAGGGAAGGTCAGAACAGGAGGAGGAAGAAGTTGAGCCAGAATCAGGCCCTTGTGAGGAGAGGAGCCGGAGGGCCCCCTCCTCTCCTCCCATCTCAGCTGTAGAGCGTAGAGCTGAAAAGCGGAGGGAGCAATTGGAGGCAGTTGCAGCTCGTAAAAGGTGTGGTGATGAGCTGGCTACTTAAGGAAGGCCGGCTGCTTCCCTCACTAGCACCTGCAACTGCTGTGCTGAAGCACGGAGTTGTGCCTGCTCATCTTGCTTCTGATCCTGTGTACCTGACTTCGGCTGGTTCCTGACTCGGACTGCTCCTGACTTCGGCTTCTCTCGACCCTGGTACTGATACCTGACCTCGGCTGGACTGTTCCTGACTTTGGCTTCTCTTCACCCCGGTACTGATACCTGGCTTCGGCACGCCATCCTGTTGGCGCCATAACAGCAGCAGCACCAACAAGGCCTCACTTGCCAATCACAGTGTTTAGGATTGTTGGTGCTCTTTTAGACTTGGGTGCCAAGCCATTTAGGGCTCTATATGCTAGTACCAACGCCTTGAGTTGGGCCCAGTAGCTCACTGACAGCCCATGCAGTGCTTTCAGGACCAGTATCACATGGTCTCATCAGGCTGCCCCAAATACCAACATTCTGCACTAGCTGCAGCTCCAGACCATGTACAAGGGCAGCACCAGGTAGATCACATCACAGCAGCCCAAATGGGATGTCACTAGAGCATGGACAACCGAGGCTATCCTGGTCTAGGGATGGCCATAGCTGGGCTTAAGCACTCCTAGCAACAAAAGCCGCTTGAGACTCCAGTGACAAGCTGGAATCCAGGAGTGTTCCCAAAATATGAACCTGATCCTTCAGGGAGAGTACAACCTCACCCTCTCCTACAGCTGAAAAACCAATAGTAAAACCAACTTGTTCATAAGAACATAAGAAGAGCCTGCTGGACCCATCTAGCTCATCTTGGTCTTGCAGTGGCAAACCAGATCCCTATGGGAAGCCTGCAAACAGCCCCTGAGCACCACAGCCACCCTCCCCAACTGCAGTTCCCAGAAAGTGGTATTCAGAAGCACACTGCGTCTGCCAGTGGAGGTACAACATTGCCATCATGGTTAGTTAAGTCCCAAAACAGTCCAAGACCCCAAATGTCTATGAGCATCTGAATGTAATCAGAAAGTGACACTGCAATATTCCAGATAAAGATAGTTTTTAAGCCTGAGCTACATTTTTGAGAATGACCTTCAATAGGTAACTTTTTAAAAATTCATTAAAGTTGCACATTCATTAAAGTTACACAATTGTTTTAATCATGGCCTATAAAAAAGAGAACCCACTTAAAAATCAGAATTAAACATAATGATTAAAAATTCAATTTCTTGACTGCACTAAATGGGCACATTCTCTTCCTTTGTCGATTAACATTGCAAAGTACACACCCCCCCCCGATTGTGAGATACCGGCTGCCGCTCAATGAAATCACATTTACTTTCAGGATGATAAGCTGCATCAGCTAGAAGCAGGAGCCAGATATTAAAAAACGAGGGATTTTGCCCACATAAAAATAGAATTTCATACTTGGCTTCATACCTCACTTCAAACACCACATGGTGCCGTGGTTTAGCCCCTGTTTGCTCCTCCTAATATTTTTGTCTCTAAGAACAATATCCTACCCACGTCAGGGGAGCACAATTGATGTTGTCTCCTTCTGATGCTGCAGGTAACTGTAGTCTTGTGCTCGCGCCGCTGAATGTGACTGAGCCCTCATTCACATGTACCTTGGCCTGCTTCGTGGGGTCATTCACAAAACCTTTTTGAGCATAGTCAATACACAGTAAAGCTCCAGTTAATTGCCTTATTGACTGGTCTTGCAAGTACCGTAGATGGGCCAGTCCTACTGTTAGACAGACTGAGGTGCCTGCCTCTTAGGCAACAGGAGCTGGGAGGCTGGAGGGCAGCGATGAGGAATGTTGAGGATGTGAGCAAAAAGCAGGAAGATGCCTCCTGCTTCCAGTTTCCCATTTCATATTTTAATGGTCCAGATCAGAATATTTGCATCTCCCCCCCTGCCCTGTAAAGGAGGGGATATCATATGGAGAAGAACAGGAAACAGTTTTCTTTCCGCCATTTCTACTCCAAGTGGAGTAGAGTCTATATCTACAGTCGGGTCTTGGGCCAAAATGCCGCTCCTGCACCGGCTCCTACAAAAGCAGTTCGAAGAACGATTTCTGTTGTTTGTCTGTCAGTTGAAGCCTAGCATAGTGGAGGTTGGCCCAACTCAATCATGCTGTTAAGATGCACCTAATACTTCAGAGTCCAGACAAGAGCAGAGGAACCTTAACAAAAACAACATTTAATGGAATTGTGAAGCTTATCTAAATGAGGAAAAAAGTACAGGGGCGGGGGAGTTATTTCTCATGGCAAGAAGCTGATCCTCTGAGATTTCCCTGGAGACAAATTCAGCAAATAAAAAAAAGAACAAGAACCTTCCTTCCATAAAACCAAAGGGAATTGTCAGCTCTGAGGCAGAAATTGGAGAGCCCACTCAGGCAAGAAGTGGATTAGGTGATCTCCTATCACAACACGTGCTTGTTACAGTGCCTTTAAAGGCTTTCTGCTTCCCCCATTCATTTCCAGCTGTGGAAAAGATTGAAAGAAGAAAAGAATACATATTTTTGCAATCCTTAATACAAGGTGTTCCAGATGGGACCATGGCCTATGCTTAGAGCCTGCAGCCTTTATCCTTACAGGGCTTCTTGTTGCAATTCTTCACAAAGTATTTATTTGTGGGCATATCATCCACAAAGGAATCCTGAGCAAGACCCATTGAACTCAGTGAGACTTAGGATCACAGCTCCTCACATTGGCTCCTTTCAAGCTTCTTATTGATTACAGCTAGACGCTAATTGGTTCATATTTAGCCTAACGTAACTCCTATGGAAGTCAATGGGAGACCAATCAAGCCAATGGCTCTTGATTATGAACAGAAAGAAAATCTTTTGTCAAGGAACATGAAGCCACTTGAACACTTAAGAGTTCCAGTTACATCCTTAAGACTAGTCAAATTGTGATTAAGTCTTGAAATCCTTTCGTCTATAGCTGCCATTCTTAAAAGGCTCTAGTGTTGCATGGGGGGGCCACCATCGGGACAGGGGACAAAACAGCCTCGTTTGCTGCTTTTCTCATGAAAAAGAACAATTCCCTCCCATCTTTAAGTTCTAGTAATTCAGCACTTTGAGGTCTTCTTCCCCCTTTAGCTCAAAGGAGCCCACCCCCAATTCCCAATCTGGTAACTGAAGCAACCATGCCTATATACTTCTCCCTAAAAGCTAAACATATGGGATGGGCAGACCTGTCCATTGTGGTTTCTCTCGCCTTCTGATTTTCTCATTTCTCCATCCTTTAAAGAACTAGGTAGGCCTGACCTACCTGCTCCACTCCAACTTCCACTTCTACCTGCAAGAGTCCAACTCAGCTGCTAGAAGCCCCCAAGAGAGTAGCCAATGTGACAGAAAAACACGACTGACACCTTTTATCCAGGCAAGTGTTCCATGAAAGGAAGGGCAACTACGACATCACCCAGTACGATGGATAGTTTTATTCCAGCTCGACCCAAGATGCCAAACTATTGGGTGGGCTTCAATGGAATGCTTTTATTGCAACGAATTCTAGAAGGGCAGTGTGTTAGTCTATTGTGCCCATCCCTGTTTGGAGCATCTCTACCCAAGAAAATAATTTGACATAGTTCAGATATTAAAAAGGGTAACTCTCAGAAACTGCCCCCTGCCAGCTCTTCAAAACAGAGGACCATCCTCTGTAAAATGGGACACGTGGCCATTCATACACTTCAGTAGTCAAGGCCAATGTCAGCATCCAACATAGGGCACTGGGCAGTCCCTGGGGTATCAGCACCCTAGATGTGTCCACCAGCATCTGGCCAATGGACATCTACAAACCACCTTGTTAAATTTCCCACAATGCCCTGGAGCGAGAGGCACTGTAGGGCATTGTGGGAAATTTAAAATGGCAGCCAGCCAGCATCTGTTGGAGGGGCCTGTCTGGCACTGATTGGAGGAGTAAACCAAGAGGCCACCTGCATTTTACTCTAGTGGGGAGAAGGCTGTTGGCTTCCCATGAGCATCTGGTTGGCGACTGTGAGAACAGGATACTGGACTAGATGGGGCATTGGCCTGATCCAGCAGGCTCTTCTTATGTTCCCCACAAATGTGTAAACTAGGGGTGCACTTAGTTTGGACCTAATGTGTAAACTAGGGGTGTAAACTAGGGGTGCACCATGTATTGGACATGGTGGGCTTAGTTCCAGGAAAGCTTGCACTGCCATAAATTTGTATTTAAAGTGCCACAAGGTGTGTGTGTGTGTGTGTGTGTGTGTGTGTTTTGTGTGTTTTCTTCATGAAATCCCAAGGCTATACTTTTCCTCAGTGTTACCCTTCAGAATGTCATCTTCACTCTTCTTTGACCTTTATAAGCCAGTATTTAACAACTAACAAAACAATGGCAACAGCTCCAAACTCTACAGTTTTCCATGAAAATTTCCACAGTGCATTTCCTTCCCAAATACCAGATGCAACGATTTCATGATGTGGTTTCTGAAGAGGCCACTGGAGGGACATGTTTACTACGGAAAGGGAGAAAATCAGCTGCATTCAATGCACCCATGGCGGAATGGGAGACAGCAAATCCGTCAGTTCTGCTTAAAAGCGGAGAATATAACACAGCCTTGGTTATTAGCTGAATATACATGGGAAGGCAGGAACAAAGGGTAACAGAGCGGTTTATGCATCCTGTATATTGCTAAGGCCCCCCAGCTTCGTTTTATGACATTTGCAAGGCAATGCAAGGAAATTGGATTGTTTCTCATAATTTTTAAAGCATTAGCCCCATTTTAATGGGGGGCAAGTTTAATTGCATTTTAGTAGTTTAATGGGCATTGTATTATGGGCTGCATTATTTTGTCTTTAATATCTCTACCTGCTCTGAGGTCATGGGATGGGATGGGATAAATTCAAATAAATTGCTCAGCCTCTGTATGGAAGCTGCATTGCTTGACCTCAAAGCCAGCCTCTGACTGATCCTAGATGTGTGTTGGGGCATGGTTTGGGGAGCTGGGATTGCAATTTCTCACTGCTAAGGAGAAAGCAAATTAAACATGCCCAGAGAGGCCGTTCTCTCATTCGTTCACATATTCTAGACAGGGTTACCAAATGGCCAGAATTTTATCAGCTTGAATTTCACTCTATTGATCGACTGTTGGAACTAGAGGATGAAAATCCCCCCCCCCAAAAAATAAAAAACCCAGCCAAGTCATTTTAACAGTTTGGGTGATCTACATTTGGACAATGCATTCAGCCAGACCATGTGTGTGCATTTCCCCCCTGAACATGCCAGCCTTCCTTTGAGTGACCATTTCATTCTTCAATGAAAAGACTACCAGATCCTGCAGCATTTCCAAATAGTTTCTAGGTAGGCAAATAACCATTCCCTTCTCAAAGAAAAGACACTCTGCACATCTTCAGGGCAATTTCCCACCTAGGTCTTTTTTAAAAAAAAAATCATTGGGAAAAGAACTCTGCTTATACTCAGGGACACTCACAATTTGTTTTTGCATGTGAACCTTGGCAAATTTTTGTTCCAAGTGCCCAGATGTTGGAAACAAAATCCGAAGCCCCAACTCAGCTAAGGACCAGCACTTAAAGTGACAGTATTTCAGAGAGGTAGGGTATTATTTTGGCAAACAAGTCATCTTTTGATAATGAAGCTGTATTTCTTGCTGATATACATTTCCTTTTCTCTTTCTCCGTATACCAATAACAAAGGAATATATCAAGTTGTAAATTGTGTAGTTGTTTCTTCCACACAGCGGAATGCACCCACCAAATCTTCATCAATCCTTTATGGCAAAAAAGTAATTTTCTTCACCCTGGAGAGAAGGATTCCTGTGACAAGGACTCCAGCCCTTTTCTTTTTAAAATATGATAGCCAGCCAAATGTGGAAACCTGAAGATAAATATAAAATACTACTCAGCTCGCATTCGTGGATACATGTGCTTGGCTGCTAAGGGAAATCTCTCCAAGACTTTTTCAAGGAACGACGGAACTTCCTCAGCCCAAATTTTCACCCCATATATGGTGTTGGCTACTCCCTGCCAGTGTGGTGTCCTCTAGCTGTCAGCTTCGATTGATAGATATTAAAATGTCTAATTTTCAGAATTCTCTAGTAAACAAGGGGGCTTGAATTAAATGTGCACCAAATTTCAACTTTACAGGTGATAGCGAAGTACCCCTACCATTTTGAAGTAGGGGTAGAGTACAGGAGAGATGTTGAAGAAGAAGAAAAAGAAGAAGAGTTTGAATTTGATATCCCGCTTTATCACTACCTGAAGGAGTCTCAAAGCGACTAACATTCTCCTTTCCCTTCCTCCCCCACAACAAACACTCTGTGAGGTGAGTGGGGCTGAGAGACTTCAGAGAAGTGTGACTAGCCCAAGGTCACCCAGCAGCTGCATGTGGAGGAGCGGAGACGCGAACCCGGTTCCCCAGATTACGAGTCTACAGCTCTTAACCACTACACCACACTGGCTCTCCATTATCACCCCCTTCCTTGGTAATTAAGGTTTATTGGATTGTATACAGATGTTGACTTTTCTCTAGGTTGTTGTTTAAAAAATGTTCTTCCTAACCTATTAGTCTTTCAACAGAGAAAAATATGTATTTTCCCCATACACCAGGAGCCCAGAAGAGGTGATTTTGAGCAGACAAATAGTAGGAGATGCATTTTCCTCCCATGAAATGGGTGGGGTGTTTTTTTTTGCAGTGCCGTGCAGAGCCTCCTTTCTTCCTCTTGACAAATGGGAACCAATCCATGGGTCCCAGGGAGCAGGTGGACCAGCAGAAGGACGTCTAGTGCCAGAGGGGGAAGTCCTCCTGAGTTCAACAGGGCTCACCCCCCATTTTAAGCAGCATTAGGATTGCAGCCTCAGTCCCTGCTAACTTTAGCTGGATCATAACCTCATTTGTTGAAGCGCTTCAGTATCTATCAAGGACATCACTTGCTGTGCTGGTATAAATTGAAAGTAGGAAGCTGCTTTCTGCTAGGTCAACTGGTTTGTCCATCTGGCCCCTGTATAGTCTACTCTGATTGGCAGCAGCAGCAGCTGCCAGACAGAGAAAACCAGTGTGGTGTAGTGGTTAAGAGTGGTAGACTCATAATCTGGTGAACCGGGTTCGTGTCTCCGCTCCTCCACATACAGCTGCTGGGTGACCTTGGGCTAGTCACACTTCTTTGAAGTCTCCCAGCCCCACTCACCTTGTTGTGGGGGAGGAAGGGAAAGGAGAATTTTAGCCACTTTGAGACTCCTTCGGATAGTGATAAAGCGGGATATCAAATCCAAACTCTTCTTCTTCACACCACCTGCTACAAGTAGTGGAATCTGGTCCATTGGGATGAATGGGGAACTGCCCCACCAACCACAGTTGCCCCCACCTGCCTGCCTTCTTACTTCCATCCAGTGCAGGGGGATGGCATTGGATGCCAGCTTCCTCCTCCATAGTCTCAGTGTTGCTCTTGTAGAACCGAGTTCAGGGAAAAGTACAGTATGGGGACAAAGTTAGAATGTCTGGCATTGGGTCTGGCGCCACCTACTGCTGGGCTCCCTGCATTCCACCCTATCAGACCCAATGGGCACCACTGAACCCAAGACATTCTACCGGTATATGCAAAGCTTGTGCCCAGCTACTGAGTGACAGTCCCTCGCCTATGAATGGGTTGTGCCAAATGCTATAATACCATTGCACCCCCAACCATACATTATTCCAGTGCTGCAGGCAAACACACCAGTGCAAATATTTACAATTGGGATGTCAGATTAGAATTAATGGATGATGATGATGATGATTTTACCACTATAAATTGTCTTGCTTGATTTCCCCCTTCAGTGACCATTATTTCCTCCAAATCAAAGCTCTAAACCTGTATGCCCAGGTTTCTATTTATCACAGCTAGTTAAGGCTGAGCTTGGATTAAGAAATGTTTCAAATGCCAGTTCATTAAATTAAATTGTATAAAGGCAAATTGTACTCTTTAGTGAGCAGGTCTTCTCCCAGATGAATATGCACCAAATTGCAATGTAAAATATTAATTTCTTCTTTATACTTGCTTTTAGGAATGCTGTAGCTGGTTCCGGTGAAAAGCTCCAATTTTCTAATTTGATGTGAATGTTAACACTGAGATCGTAAAGTAGAATTTCTTTTACTCTCCAAGGAATGACTAAAGACTGAGCCCATATTTAATTTGCATAGTATATTACCGATTAATATATTTTTAAAAATATCCTTTCTGATTTACGCTTCATTTTCATTCTCCGCTTTCCAGGGGAAAAGCTCACACACTGAAAATGGGAACTTTTGAGCAGGGTAGCTAAAGCAATGGGGCAGGCAGGGGGCGTAATGGAGTGAGATATATTAGATCAATGGAAGAGGTCAGAGGACAACGCTTGGAGACCTGTGGCACCCCACTAGTCACTTCTCTCCAGGATGAAGAGGAGCCATTGCTGACCGAACCCAAAGGGTGCTCATCAATGACTCCTCTTCATCCTGGAGAGAAGTGACTAGTGGGGTGCCACAGGGTTCTGTCTTGGGCCCAGTCTTATTCAACATCTTTATCAATGACTTGGATGATGGGCTTGAGGGCATCCTGATCAAGTTTGCAGATGACACCAAATTGGGAGGGGTGGCTAATACCCCAGAGGACAGGATCACACTTCAAAATGACCTTAACAGATTAGAGAACTGGGCCAAGGCAAACAGGATGAATTTTAACAGGGAGAAATGTAAAGTACTACACTTGGGCAAAAAAAATGAAAGGCACAAATACAGGATGGGTGATACCTGGCTTGAGAGCAGTACAAGTGAAAAGGATCTAGGAGTCTTGGTAGACCACAAACTTGACATGAGTCAACAGTGTGATGCAGCAGCTAAAAAAGCCAATGCAATTCTGGGCTGCATCAATAGGAGTATAGCATCTAGATCAAGGGAAGTAATAGTACCACTGTATTCCGCTCTGGTCAGACCCCACCTGGAATACTGTGTCCAGTTCTGGGCACCACAGTTCAAGAAGGATATTGACAAGCTGGAACGTGTCCAGAGGAGGGCAACCAAAATGGTCAAAGGCCTGGAAACGATGCCTTATGAGGAACGGCTTAGGGAGCTGGGTATGTTTAGCCTGGAGAAGAGACGGTTAAGGGGTGATATGATAGCCATGTTCAAATATATAAAAGGATGTCATATAGAGGAGGGAGAAAGGTTGTTTTCTGCTGCTCCAGAGAAGCGGACACGGAGCAATGGATTCAAACTACAAGAAAGAAGATTCCACCTAAACATTAGGAAGAATTTCTTGACAGTAAGAGCTGTTCGACAATGGAATTTGCTGCCAAGGAGTGTGGTGGAGTCTCCTTCTTTGGAGGTCTTTAAGCAGAGGCTTGACAGCCACCTGTCAGGAATGCTTTGATGGTGTTTCCTGCTTGGCAGGGGGTTGGACTGGATGGCCCTTGTGGTCTCTTCCAACTCTATGATTCTGTGATTCTGTGACTATGGCCTATGGAGGTGAGGGGATTAGGGCTACAGTTCTATGCATACTAACCTGGGTGGGAATAAGTCTCACTGAACTCACAAGAGAGAAAAGGGCCACATGGTAGCAATGCAACTCGTACCTGCCTACTCATGAGATTAATTGAGTTCAGCGGGGCCTACTCCCAGGTAAATGGGTACAGGATTGCAGCTGAAATGTGTTAAATCTAGACCTTGAGCACCCCCGGGTGCTTTTAAGAGTTACACGGAAGGGATGATTTTGCCATTCACCGTGAATTGTGAATCTTAAAAGAGCCTGCGAGATGCCAAATTTCATATATCGATTTGAATGAAAGAGACGGTTCTTTGGCTGCAAGCATTTAGCATGCTGTACTTTCTGTATTCTAAAGGCTGGAGAGAAATTCCATTTCCCTTGATGATAAAACGTCTGCAAGATTCAGAGCATTAAAGAGGATACAGCAAGGAAAACAAGACAGACACACACACACCATGACTGACAAGGCAGTTTCCCATTAAATCTACAGACAATTTATTTATCAGGCAGCTAAGATGACATAGGTAATTTTGAGCTAATGCACCACCTGCCAATGGTGAAAAAGAACATCCACAAAATAAAGCTGTGATTTTTTTTTAAAGAGATCATTTGTCCTTTTATCTTTTGGGTTTTTGGAGTGGTGGTGGGCTTTTTTTTGGCACCTTTAAGATGCATTCCAATCACATCCCCCAATATCTATTTGTCGCCAAGATAACTAAAGCATCAAATGAAAACTGTGAATGTGATGGCTTATCTCAAATCTTGCATTTCTAGGCTCTGAGCCCTCCCCCTCCAGCCTAAGACTTGTGATAAAAATCGCCAGGCCCGGAAAACTTGATAAAGTTGCAACCTAACAGCAGAATATTACATGTGGAAGAGATGGATAATTCAGCCTGCAATCAGCAGTTCAGCTTTGCTCCACAGTAGTCCAACTGAAATTCACATGGACTGGGGCTTTTGCTGCAGAAAGGACTATAGCCTACTGAGGAAAAGCAAGTGCAGGTGTGAGACGTTATTTAGATCAGGGACAGGGAATTTTTTGGGTCCTGCAGGTGTTACAGGTGCACCAGCTGAGCCAATCTGGCATTCCCACGCCTGCTGCCTTGTCCCTCACTGTGGGAGATTAGAAGCCAAACCTAGCAAATGCATATTCTTGCTAGTTAACTTGAGAAGAAACTAATTCCACAGAGCTGATAGGCAGATACTCAGACCACAGAAATACAAGTGGTGGAGAGGGCTCTGTGTGATGTCATTTCCCTCCTTTCCTGGAGAGGAAGGAGCATGTAGCACTTCCTGTTCCTCTGTCTCTCTTTTCCTTTGACCAGCTTTGGATGCAGATTTCTGCTTACTCCAGCTTTAGGCACATGGACCTGGAGTTGGTTATCCTGTAAATATAGGTATTTTGCCTGCTTAGCTGCCATTGCTGTGAACCAATGCACAATTGCAAAGTAAGTAAATATTATTTTTTAAATTTCCTTCCCAGGTTGTTGCCTGGTTCTTTGTTAAGCAGGGTAGAAAGGGGGAAGCCATCTTACTTTGTTTCTGGACTTGCTCAAAACAAGCAGCTTAATTCCTCTGCTTTTAATTTTGCTACCAGGGGTGAGGTTTTAAAACTCTGTTCAACCCATGGCAACCTTACCTTAGAGGCCAATTCGGGCACTCTCCTCCCAAACTATAAACCTCTCCCTCAGCCAGGAAGAAAGGGGCAAATAGTTTCAGCGACATCGCAGGATAGGTGTTTTTCATTTGCAGCCGTTTTCCTAACAAACACTGAGAACAGGGCTTTGTGTAGGAGCTGTTGTACCCATTACACCAAATGGAAGGGTATCTAGAGTTCTGGGCTATACGCCTTCAGACTGAAAATTTTTATTTGAATTCTCCCAGGTCACTCTGCCGCCTCATTCCATGCAGCGTGTAGAATACCTGACAATTTCTAAAAGGTTTTGGGAAGGGGTCATAGCTTGGTGGTAATGGAGGACACACCTGTGCATGGAGAAAGCCCCAGGCCCAATTCCTGGCATTGCCAGGTGGGGTTGGGAAATGACTCTCTTCTGATACTCCAGGGAGATGCTGCCAGTCTGTGTAGACAGTTCTGGGCTCAATGGCTCAATGGTCTGACTTGGAGGCAGCTTCAAGTGTTCCCTCTGAGACCTCAGAACTATGTCAATACCTAATTATGACATAATTTAGAACAGGCACCCCCAAACTCGGCCCTCCAGATGTTTGGCGACTACAATTTCCATCATCCCCGACCACTGGTCCTGTTAGCTAGGGATGATGGGAGTTGTAGTCCCAAAACATCTGGAGGGCCAAGTTTGGCCATGCCTGATTTAGAAATAAAAGAGCCAGGACAGGGTGATGACTGGTATTGGATTAACACTGGGGAGAGGCTCCAGTCCTTCTTCAGACATGAATCTCATTGGGTGACTGTGGGCCACACTCTCTCAGCTTGCCAAGGTTGTTGTGAGAATCAAATGTGAGGTTGGAAAGATGTTGCACACCATGCTGAGCTCCTTGTGGAAAGGCTGGAGTATAAATTTTAACAACCACCACCACAACAAATTCTTGCGAATAATTTAATTAACCTCTGGCACACCCAATTATCCTAATCTCCAATGAATGTTTGTTTTAAATCTCCTAGGTGGTGTTTTATTTTCATCTGAACATGTTACAATCTAAGAGGAGGCAGGCAAATATGTCTTATTTGCCTAGTGTAGTCTATAGTCCTTCTCCCGATATTAGCTTTACGTATACTGGAATACTTTGTATGTGTCAGTGGTTTAGGGACAATTTGCATACTTGGCTGGAGCTGATAGGAGTTGTAGTCCAGCACTATCTGTAAGACCACAGGTTTTCCCATCCCTGGTTTTTGCAGTCAGCAGAGTCAAGTGGCAAAGTTTCTTCTCTTGGACTGTACCACTTCAGGCAGCAGGGGTGTTCTAAAGCAAACGCAAAGTGCCCTCCATGGATGGAGTGTGCACTTTAGAATTCCCCTGTGACATTTGAGGTTCTGGGGCAGGCAAGTCAACAACAACAGCAGAGGTTGGACGGCCATCTGTCATGTATGCTTTAGTTGAGATTCCTGCATTGCAGGGGGTTGGACTAGATGACCCTCAGTGTACCTTCCATCTCTACAATTCTGTGATTCAGTGATCATAAATAATCCTTGAAGGAAGAACATGCGAAACGTCCCCGGACTAAGATGACCTTCAAAGTACTTCCCCAACCAGAATGCCTCTAGTTGTGCTGTATATAAAGCGTGTTTTCCTCAACATCTTAGGGCAGTGATGGCTAACCTTGACACTCCAGATGTTTTGGGACTACAACTCCCATCATCCCTGACCACTGGTCTTGTTAGCTAGGGATGATGGGAGTTGTAGTTCCAAAACATCTGGGGTGTCAAGGTTAGCCATCACTGTCTTAGGGTCTCCTTCCTTGAGAGCTGTTCAGCTCTCAATGTCCATTACCTGATAACATTTATTCTTCAGCGACAAACACCGTTAAACCGGAAGACTGAGAAAGAAACCAAGGGATCTATTAAGAAGGCAATGTTATGTGTGATTATTCTTGGGTATTATTTTTCTGACTGCTATAAATGGGTGACAGAAACGCCTTTTTGCGGCTGTCTCCCCATTGTCACGTTCCCCTCTTCGTCTTTCCTCTTTGTGGGGATAAAGATGTCTTGTGTGATGTAGGCTGCTGCGAGTTCAGGAGCAAGAGACTTCTGTAGCTTTAGTCCATGAATCACAGCTCTTGTGCCTTTCCCCCACTCATAAAGAATAGGGTTTTTATTATTATTTCCTCCCTGTGAGGCAAAGCTTTTTATATCAAACAGTATTTTCAAGAGGAATGAGATTGTTTGGGCAATGGTAATAACGGCAAGGCTTTCTTGCTTTGGGGTTCATTTTTTGCTTTACGATTACCCGCCTGAAATGGGTACCAGTCATATTTTGCAGGAGAGCCACAATTTTGAGGCTGGCACCATTGCCCTCAATAAGGTCAATTGATCATCCTTGCCGCAAGGAAATGGGAAAAAAACCCAACAAGAGATGGGTCACTGTGCACGATGGACTCAGCGAAGAATGTGGCCGGATAGAGAACCTTAGCTTCGTTGGGCTAGTTGGTCCGTGCAGACAAGTCTATCAACGAGAAATGTGTCATATACAGATTTCTGTTTAGTAGACCTTTCTGTCTCGGGCTTCTCGTTTATCATTGTCTCCCTGACAGGAGCTCTGCCCTGTTATCCTGACTTGTATGTCATTTATCAGTGTTAAGTTCAACAAAAGAACATCCCTTTAAACCCTCTTTAACTTTTCACATGCTTCTGCTGTTGAATAATGGTAGCTGTCGCCATTGGCCCAAATATCCCGTTTTGTTGCTTTTCCTTATGCTGTTAGCTGCACAATAATGGGCTGAAATGGCTATAAGAACTCTTGGAAACCCAGCACATATATATGTATATTTCTGCATGAGTCATATACCCTCTCCCAGTTTTCTTTTTTAAACTTAAGAAAAGGAATGCAGGAGGACAGTCTACTACAAAGACTTGCAAGAAAGGAATATTTTGTAGGCCCACCTAGAGTTGGCTATAAATATCACTTATAAGGCACGTTAGTATTCATTACCACAACAGGGCTAAATGGTTTTTAAGCAGGTAGGCACTGGATAAAACAAATATTTGTAGGACTGTGGAATGAATATTTGACATGCTGCAGCGGAATTATCGTGTGAGAAAATTCAGGTGGAATTCTTTTCAGGCATTGCACTTGCTCGCAACTTGGGCTTGTACTTTTGAGTTTTGTTTTTCACCCCGAAAGGCTTGGTAACAGAGTTTTTACTTTACAGTAGCATTCATACTCAAAAGGCAAAATTGTGACAGAAAACAGCCCCTTAAAAAAACACACCCACCAATCACCTTCATTAAAGCATCATTCTTCCCTCTCCCTGCCAGAGATTTCTTACATGCCAGCCATGTTTTACATCCACCTGTTATTCATATACTCCAGGGGCTGTATTTTAGAAAATGGAATTATCCCTAGTTTTACCTGTTAGCATGCTGGGGAAATGTGTGCTAATGCTCAGCACTAAAAGCACTACCTCTGTCTGTTCCCTCTTTTGGGCTGAGAACACTCCTTTGCATTTAATTCCTGCTATTTTGAACAGTATAGTAAAGTACTTTGCTCTTTGCTCTCTCTCTCTCTCTCTCTCTCTCTCTCTCTCTCTCTCTCTCTCTCTGTGTGTGTGTGTGTGTGTGTGCGCACACACACACACACACAGGCTTAAAACACAGATGGAGAGTCGCCAACTTTACAACCGGACGTTGCAGCTGTGCCTTTCACAGGAGATTAATCTGAAGCCATTAGCAGGTGAGAACGTTTATCTCCATCCCAAGATAAGCTTTAATTATTATCAACTGGTGTATCAAGGCACTGGTGACTGGTTGAAAAAGTTGGCAAGCCTAGGAATGGCTCAGATATGTCACTGTTCCACTTCTGGGATTGATTTGTCATTATGAGGTGTGAAGCCACACATGGAAATGAGGACCCCCATTTATACATTATATACTTTAAACACTTAGGGTTCCATCTTCATACAACCCTTTGCTGACCCCTGAGTTTTACCTTTCGTAACTAAGCAACATTTTGACTGCCCGTGTATCTTTTCTGACTGTGATATGGAAGTGCATGTGAATCTGGCCTTTGAAGAGTTTTGTAAGTAAGCTATTTCATGACTTACCAAATGTGAGGTCTATCTCTGTGCTAGGGATGTGGGGTTGCTTGGGAAAAGCTTTGGGAGCATTTTGGGGGCCCCCACTTTAAAGGTCCTACTACAGCCTATATTTCCATGCTTTTCTTTGATGCATGTTTTGTGATTTAAAATCTCTGCTAGGGTTCTCTCACCAAAGAACACTTGCCCCAAACTGTGGTCTTGGCTTCTAGGAATCCAACAAAACTGTCATGGCTTCCCCCAAAGAATCCTGGGAACTACAGTTTGTAAGGTTGTTGAGAATTCTTCAGCCACCCCGTCAGAGTGAATGATGTGAGAACAGGCTCTGTCACAGGGTTTCCCAAACTTGGGCCTCCAGCTGTCTTTGGGCTACAGTTCCCATCAACCTTGTCCTGTTAGTTAGGGATGATGGGAGTTGTAGTCTAACAACAACTGGAGACCTAAGTTTGGAAACCTTGGCCTAGCAGTGCTTGTTTTAGGGCCCGTTGCCACATTTAGCCAAACACTTAGAAGTATGAGGGTGGGGCACTCGCTTTATGCTTTTGGAGATGATCTAAAATGAGGAGGAAGGCAGAGGTCAGCCATCTTTCTTCCCAGCTCTACTGGTATGTTTGGAGCAGGTATGAGGGAACCAGTGACCCTCTAGATATTGTTTGACTCCAACTCCCATCAGCCCCAGCCAGCACGGCCACTGGACAGGGATGACAGGAGTTGTAGTCCCTCAGTATCTGGTGGACCACAGGGCAGCCACCCCTGGCCTAGCAACTACCTTTGTGGTTTGTTCATGGAATATAGATAAATATACAGTAATACCGCAGTCTTCTTTAACAGCTTGAGAAAACAGGGTCAGACGGATACAAAGCACGGAGAACAGTAGTTTTGCTCCATGGGGAAGGCATTGTTCTGTCTATTGCTAGCTTTAGACTTTGGTAGTGGAATGACTGATGACAGTGAGGTTCTCTGCTTGGGATGGAGCAACAAAATGATTATTTACATGGACAGGCTTAGCCCGGCTGCTAGCCTTGCAGCACTGCCACCTTTTTTTGAGGTACTGGAAATCTTTTTAGAGCAGAATAATGATACTTGTTACTCTTAATGTATACTGGTTGGGACCAAGATATATACATTATGTATTTTTGTAAACCACCTGGAAGCTCTGCTGAAGGGCAATATGGAAATCTCTAAAATATATGTATGTGTATTAAAGTGTTGTTCTGAATTCTGTTTTGGAGTAAACCAAGCAGCTATATTTTCCAGTGTGGCTTTCTGGAATAGAGCGCTTTGGGGGCTTTCAGAGCATTAATAGGAATGGAAGGGTTGCTTCTTTGGGGAGGTTCTAAGTCAGTGTTTCCCAAAATTGGGTCTCCAGCTGCTTTTGGATTACAATTCCCATCATCCCGGACCATGGGCCTTGCTAGCTAGGGATGATGAGTTGTATTCCAAAAACAGCTGGAGACCCAAGTTTGGGAAACCCTGTTCTAAGTCTCATTTACTTGCAGGCATCGGCTGCAAGATAGATTTCTCCTGCCTTCAGCCAGTGCTTGCAAAATGCTGTCGTCTTCCTCCTCTCCCTGCCATCTCTGTGCTCATAGCTTCCCAAAATGCCAAGCATAGGGTTGGCAATGCCCCTTGTGCTATGGTTCCTCAGTACCTGACAGCAAGAGATTTCAACAGGTGGGTGGGACAACTCACCTGCCAATTATGTGATGTTGTAATGAGGTCAGTGATTGACGGGTGGGTTGCCCCACACAGCTGTCAAATTTGGCCAGTATAAATCTACCACTAATGCTAATAGGACAACAGAGTCATTACCTATTGAAACTCTTTTTGGTATTAGTGTTGTTGTTGCTCGCTCACTCTGGTTTTTAAAAAGATGTAAGTTCCTTTGGGTGGGCTTGCCAGCAATTTTGATTTAAAGGTAAATCTATAGTTGTATGACTTGAAACTACAGAGGTACCTCGGTTTAAGAATAGTCTGGTTTAAGAACGATTTGGTTTACAAACGCCGCAAAACCGGAAATAGTGTCTTGGTTTGAGAACTTTACCTCGGTCTAAGAACGGAATCCGAACGGTGGAAGGGCACCGGCGGCAGGAGGCCTCATTAGGGAAAGCGCACCTCGGTTTAAGAACTGTTTCGGTTTAAGAAAGGACTTCCGGAACGGATTAAGTTTGTAAACCGAGGTACCACTGTATACGTGAACCGAAATGCGCACATCCTTTGAAATACTGTACTCACGTCTCTCGATTTCACAATGCAGTTCGGCAACCAAGTAATGCATGCAAAAAGGCACTCAACAGGATAAATATGATATAATAGGATAAAGTGTGCATAAAAATATCAGTAAAAAATGAAAATGCCTTATATTGAGGAAAACTGCTTGAAGAAAAATGTATATTGGGAGAAATTTGCACTCAAGTACAGTGATCCCTCGACTTACGAATGCCCCGACTTCCGTATTTTTCAAGTTACGAGGGATCAAAGCGGCCGCCGCTTCCGAATTTTTTCGACTTCCTATTGGAAGCCGCGGCCGTTTTAGATAGGGTTTTTTCGACTTGCGAAGGTTTTTTTGAGCTACGAATGCGTTCTCTAACGCATTCCTATGGGGACTCGACTTACGATTTTTTCGAGTTCCGACGCTCCCGGCGGAACGGATTACATTCGTAAGTCGAGGGTCCACTGTATTAGTTTTCATGAAAACTTTTTTTAAAAAACCACAATTTTATGTGAAAATGTAGAGAGCTGAACTTAAGACCGAAAAAACAAGAAACCAGGGTTGACAGATTTGCCAATCCCTAGTGTATGAGCATAGGTAAAAAAGGTAAAGGTAAAGGACCCCTGGATGGTTAAGTCCAGTCAAAGGCGACTATGGAGTTGCGGCGCTCACCATTTTTCAGGCTGAAGGAGCCGGCGTTTGTCCACAGACAGCTTTCCAGGTCATGACTAAACTGCTTCTGGCACAACGTAACACTGTGACATAAGCCAGAGCGCATGGAAATGCCATTTATCTTCCCACCGCAGCAGCACCTACCGGTATTTATCTACTTGCACTGGCATGCTTTCGAATTGCTAGGTTGGCAGAAGCTGGGACAGAGCAACGGGAGCTCACTCCATCACAGGGATTTGAACCACAAACTTTCCGATCTGCAAGCCCAAGAGGCTTAGTGGTTTAGACCAGTGCTCCCCAACCTTTTTATCGCCGCGGGCCGGTCAACGTTTGATAATTTTACCGCGGCCCGCTGAGGGGGGGACATTGATTGTTTATATTTTAGATTGTTTTGATGTAATAATTTTAATTTAATTGTATTTAAACATGCCTTCAAGATAAAATACAGTTACACCCAAAAATGAATATAAAGTGATTTAACATTTTAACACCACAGTAAATAAAATAGAAATAATTTAATGTTCCTTGGGCGGCCCGGTACCATTTGATTCACGGACCGGTACCAGGCCACGGACCGGGGGTTGAGGACCACTGGTTTAGACAACAGCACCACCTGTGTCCCTGTATGAGCATAACAATAAAATTTAGTATAGGTCCCCTATACATAGCTGTCAACCCTCCTTTTTTTTGGCGGGAAACTCCCTTATTCCAATGCCGTTTCCCGCTGCTATCCCAGATTGTTGATATCCCTTAAATTTCCCGGATTTCAAAGGAAGCAGCTCCTCTCCCTCCCTGCCGGCCAGGGAGGCTCCTCAGCTGCGTTGCTCGGCTGCCAATAAGGAGTCTGAGACCGACTGGGGGCAGAGCTTGCATGCCTTGTGCAGCCAGACCCTCACGCCCAACCAGACAGACAGCCTGCCTGCCATCTATGCGCTCGCTCTTTCGCTCACCCGTTCGCGCACAGCCTCTGGAGCGCAGGGTGGCGAGGCTACTTGGTGCCATTGCACCACCCTTGCGGCATCCCTTATTTTCAAATCTGAAAGCTTGAAAAAATCCCTTATTTTCAAATCCGAAAGTTGACAGCTATGCCCCTATATGTGTTTTAATTCAGCACAGAAATCCAGAAGTACAGGTCTTTGCACATTTAGCCATCCTCCTCAGTCCAGGAACACAGGACTACATATTCTTTCCACCTCCCTCTTTCCTTTAAAGTTGCTCTCTTTTGAGTTGCAGCTGTGAGTGGGAGCAGCTAGAAGCATCACCGAAACAGGAGTGGGCAAGCAACTTTAATTAAACACCACTAGGCTGGAGTGCTGGGTTTTGTTATTCATGGGGCTTTATATTATGCATTTTCATTTCGCCTACGAAGAAATAAGGTGCACGCAAAAATAGAGGGAAAGAACATTGAAGGTTATGAACCAAGCCAATTAAAACCAAAGTGAGGAAATTCAGACATTTAAAAAACTAACAAGTACTTTTCATCTTTAAAGTGCTCTATGAGCTCTAGCTAATTATGCCTGGTCATGTTTCCTACCAGGGTGGAGAAATGCTGTCTTAAAGCAAGGGCAGCTTAAGCACATTTTTGCTGCTTCTGATATCCCAGGACAATGGCTCCCAAACTCCCTTCAATCTCATGTTTTCCTTCTGCATATTCAAGGGGCAGGTTGGAGGCTGAATGTGGAAAAAAGGAAGCCAAATAACTGTAGTAAAATCAGGAGATTTTGATTCACCCATTTTCTTGGAATGCTAGTAACAACAATGCATCATTCCCTAGAAAAATCGCTGATCCATTAATACTCCAAAATCCACAAATACTTCAAAATTGGGATGGACTGAATGATGGAGCAAACCTTGTTTCCATACTACTGGACTACTGCTTGGACTACTGCAATGCGCTCTACGTGGGGCTACCTTTGAAGGTGACCCGGAAACTACAACTCATCCAGAATGCGGCAGCTAGATTGGTGACTGGGAGCGGCCGCCGAGACCACATAACACCGGTCTTGAAAGACCTACATTGGCTTCCAGTACGTTTCCGAGCACAATTCAAAGTGTTGGTGCTGACCTTTAAAGCCCTAAATGGCCTCGGTCCAGAATACCTGAAGGAACGTCTCCACCCCCATCGTTCTACCCGGACACTGAGGTCCAGCGCCAAGGGCATTCTGGCGGTTCCCTCACTGCGAGAAGCCAAGTTACAGGGAACCAGGCAGAGGGCCTTCTCGGTAGTGCCACCCGCCCTGTGGAACGCCCTCCCACCAGATGTCAAAGAAAACAACAACTACCAGACTTTTAGAAGACATCTGAAGGCAGCCCTGTTTAGGGAAGCTTTTAATGTTTGATTGACTACTGTATTTTAATATTTTGTTGGAAGCCGCCCAGAGTGGCTGGGGAAACCCAGCCAGATGGGCGGGATATAAATAATAAATTATTATTATTATTATTATTATTTTATTATTATTATTATTATTATTATTATTATTATTATTATTATTATTATTATACGGTCTGCATCTTATGACAACTTCAATCCATTATATTTTTGGGGGGTTCTTTCTTGAATGCCCCGCTTTCTCCTTCCCCCTTGCGTTATTTAACATGCAGCCTGATGAAGAATTCTGGAGAACTTGAACGCTGGCTCACTGTTTTGGAACTTTGTGCTTGATCCTAAGCAAGGCATTGCCCAACTCTGTGCAAGGGCGAAACTAAGCTTTATTTCACCCGGGTCAAAGACCCAATTTGGCACACTCCCACATGCATTTGCGTACAGACACACACACAGGCTGGTGCCTCAGTGGCTGCCCTCTGGAGGCTTCACCCAGGGCAAAAAACCCGGCTAGACCCACTCCTCTGTAGCTATGGCTGTGCTCTGTGTTTTAGATTTTGTTTCTTACAGCTTCAATGCAGCTTTATTTTTTTGTTTGTCGGTGAGCTCATACATGATGCAAACAATTGCATTCCTCTGTTTTCTGTTCCTTGCACCTGGAAACATCGTCCCTATTTGAAAGGTTGCTAACGGTGTTTGCCAGTTGCATTTGGCCTATCTAATGCTTGAGAGCTCAGGTGCCTTTTCCCCCTTGAACTGAAGTCTGTGCTAAGAGAAGGCCCATTTTGTCCTCCTTTTTACCCCGGTTCCTTTTTGCGGGGGAGTGGGGTTGGAAGAAAGAGAACCGCAGCTTAGACCAACTTTCTCCAAGCTTGCTGTGAAAAAATGTTGGTTCAGTTGCACAGCAGTCTTGACTCCATCTTTTTTTTTTTTTTAAATAATGACCTCATAACAGTAGTATGTGGCCTTGTATTGACATTTGGAATGCATATAGGAGCATACTGTTTATTGGATCGAGCTATTCACAGTTGTACTGTTCTGACCTTGAATTTTTCAATTGCATTTAAGTGCTCTAAGGAAGTCATGGGGAGAGGACTTCTGGCCCTCCAGATGCTGCTGAACTACAACTCCCATCAGGCCCAGAAAGCATGCCCAATGGCTAGGGATGGTGGGAGTTGTAGCTCAGCAACATCTGGAGGGCCAAACGTTCCTCACACCTGCTCTAAAGCAACTACAGTGGTCCCTCGACTTACGAATGACCCGACTTCCATATTTTTCGAGTTACGAGTGAAGAAAGTTGCCGCGCGCTTACGAATTTTTTTGACCGAATGGAAATCGCGGCCGTTTTAGATGTGGTTTCCTCGACTTATGAAGTTTAGATGCGGTTTTTTTCGACGTACTAATTTTTTTCTCCCAATGCATTCCTATGGGGACTCGACTTACGATTTTTTCAACCTACGGCGGTCCCTTCGGAACGCATTACATTCGTAAGTCGAGGGACCACTGTATTTGGATATGGAAATCTCTAAGAGGATAAGTAGAGTGTTAGTAGCCAATTGGTGGCATGGTTGCCCCAAGTAGCAGGTATCCTGGGAATTTGCACCATGCCTAAGCAGGAGTTAGGAGGACACCCCCTCCCCCGGGCCTAGGGGATAGTTTTGTGTGTGTGTGTGTGTGTGTGTGTGTGAGAGAGAGAGAGATGCTGCAGATATACCATGAAGCATGCGCTAGGGAGATACTTCCTCTTACTTGACTTGGGGAATGTTTGCTAGAAAATCTTTGGTCAGCACGGCTATGGCAACTAGTGTAGTACAATGGTGCAAAACTGGAGCTGTGAGCTAAGGGGTTCCTGGTTCAAACTTCCATCACACAAATGTACATGCGTGCATTGAAGAGGAGCGGGATTGTGGCAGTAGTCATAATCTATCCTTATTCATTTAAAGTTCTGATATGAGGTTCTGTGCATACAGCAGGGCATGCACAGGGCTCTTGCTGCTAAGTGTTTGGGGTGAACCGGGTTCCTGGTCTCCATTTTTAGGGCTGGAGTGCGATGCCCAGTGCTACTGGCCAGCTAACTGGAAACATTGCCCAAACCTGAATTTGGTTTCTGAGCTGTCGTGAGATGTTAGCAATGCTGAGGACCAGAACCTTGCTGTTAAAATGTAAATAGAAATCATTAGGATGGCAGTTTCTGCATCTGGTAGCAGATTATATGAACAAATTGCTCACGGTACCAAGCATATGGCAGGCCGAGCAACTCAACGAATGTGCTTTAAACCTGTGCTACTTCCTCATGATGGGTGCTTGATGCAAGACTGACATCACCTGTGCTATTCACTTTTGCACTGAATAAGCTGTGGGATAGGATTCTTCCCCTTCACCGCCTCCTCAATCCCCTATGTTGCACCCCAGCCCAGTCTCCGAATGGTGCGAGATTTCAGGAGTCCCAGGGGCTTATGCAGGGTTGGTGTTTCCTTTTGGGAATAGGGCACAGGGGAGACTGCAGTGTCTTTGTGATATATGGTGTATTTACACATATATACAACCTGAGCCTACAATGGGGGGGGGTTCACAGTATTAACACCCCGAGAGGGTCTTGTTTCATGGTTGTAGCCTTGGATTCAAACAGAAATCAAACATCATGCTCTGCCTCTCTGACTTTCCAGTCTGCAGCTTTTTCTCTAGGTCGCATCACAGCCAACTCTGCTCTCCCTCCCAGGTTTTGTCCTACCAACTATCTAAAAACTGGAGGAGGGACCCCACTCCATTTCCGGTCTGGCCCAGAGCCCCCTTTCCTTTTCTCTCTTAATGGCCCATCACCCAGGCGATTACCTCAATGCAGGGAGCTGGCCTGTCTTATATTTTAACACTTCCTAGGATTATAGGTGTCAGGCGCCCACAAACTCATAACAATATAATGCACTATAAAGTCTACCCCAGCCCCCTTAGATGCCTGTGTTGCACTTACGTCTGGCGTAGTAAATTATTCAGCAAATATTTTGCTTTTCAAATTTACCCTGCATATCAAAAGGATGTGTTTAACTGATAAAAGCCTAACAGCTCCTTTGGAGTCAATTATCAGTGATGTACAAAGTATTTTCCAAATTACTACATGAGCCATAATGCATCCGAGGGATGCCTCTAATCTCTCTGTTGTTGGAAATCCACTTTGAATTGAATTGCCTAAATATGGATTGACCAGGGTGATAGCTTGCTCTGTAAATGGGCAGGATGTGCTCGTACCGAAATGCACAATCAAATAGGGGGCCATATTGTGTTATTCTGTGCTGTTATGGTCTATTAGGTAAATATTATCTTCCTTGTGGATTTGTTGTAGCTATACTGTATACACAGTTACCCGATAAGCCATATGGTCTTTCAGATAAATAAAATGTGTTTCTGGAAATTAGAAAGCGATGCAGCCCCAAAGCTGAATTGATCTCCTTAAGCCATAATGACTCCAAGGAAGCCATTGGTGTAAAATACAATATTATTAGAAGAAGAAACTCAACCCAACATTGCTATGCATTTTTACATGACCCTAAAATAGGTGTTTTTATCGTTCGTTCTGTGTGCTTCAAAATTCATCTGCTCCCAGTAAACAGATCACTAGCACACTGAGGGTTTGAACAGCATTAAGGTATTTGAAGAATAGTTTGATTTTATTTAATAGCTTTATTACAGGGCGCGCAGAACTGTGGCATGATACATTGGAATGGGAAGTACAGTATTGTTGCTTTACTAAAAGATAAAAATGTGTAGGTTGTACCCAACTAAGTTATACTCAGAGTAGACCCATTGAAATTAAGCTAGTCATATTCATTGATTTCAGTGGGTCTACTCTGAGTACATGGTCATAACATGTATTTACGTTGGGAGGGCAGGGCTCCCAACTGCCCTGTTCCAGAACCGAGCTACCGAGCTGCCAGTTGCATTCCTTGAATGCGCCACAACATCACCCAAGCATTTCACTTTCAAATATTCTTATTATTTCTACTATTAGTTAAGTATTATTTATTTATTTATTTTATTTGATGGGGGTGGCAGCTGCCCCCCTGGCTACACCCATGTCTGAGTATGACCAACGCTGAATGCAAATCTGTTGCGGAATGCAAATCTTATAAATCAAGTTACATAAGCCTCATTATGGGGGAATAATTTATTCTATGAAGTTGCTTTTAGACCACATCAGGTGGTTCGCTCACTGAGTCTGCTGTCATCTAACTCGGCTGCCTCAGGATCTCAGACAAGAGAAAGTTCTTTTCCATTTCCCACTATTTTATTATTTTGAAATCCGCCACCACCACACACAGGGGGTTGAACCTGGGGACTTCTGGGTGCAAATAAGTGCTCTGCTGCTGAGCTATGTTCTTTCTCCAAATAATGTTCCTCCTCCTTATGAGGAGGAGCAAAGGCCAATGTATATCATCAAAGTCCTGCTCTCTTACAAGTGGGATCCTTCTTGGCTTCGTTCTGGTTTCTGTGATATTGCCAGGTATTGACCTGGTACATTCACCTTAAAGACTCTTTCTCTCTCCCCCCACCCCATATATAAAGCTGAAAGTTCTCCAATGCTCACTTTTGGCGATTTTGAAGGAATCATGCAATGCAGGTAGTAGTTCTGACCATGGATTAATTTTAGAAGCTGCAGGAGGGAAAAGGTTCCCCAACCCTGTCCTAAGGAATACTTGGTTATTTCAAGTACATCTTCGAATCACAGAATTGTAGAGTTGGAAGGGACCACGAGGATCATCTAGTAGTCCAACCCCATACAATGCAGGGATATTTTGCCTAACATGGGGCTCAAACCCACGATCCTGAGATTAAGAGTCTCATGCGCTACCGAGTGAGCTATCCCAGACTTATCTTGTTACATCAATTTTCCTTGAAGGGTATGGACTCTATTGGGCAGGGGGTAGTGGGATTTTTTAAAAAACAAGATGCGTGTGTCAGGGTGCTTAGGGCAGGGGTAGATAGATGGAATTGTTTTCTTATTTTGCAGAGGCAGAAAAAAAGATAGGGTAGTTATCTCAATGAAGAATATCTTTCCTACTTTTGAATAATGTCTTTCCAGATATTCTGTTCTTTGGTCCACATCATGTTCTTGATATCTCTGTTATAATTTATAATTTATATGCACTAAACAAAAGCACTCAAGAACATATTAGCACTCTTCTTGTTCAGTTGGTGCTGAACTTCCTAGGAGTATTCACTTTCTTGGGTGTTTTTTAAAAATTAGGCAACAGGCTGTTTAATTGACATGAAGCCCTTAAATTCTCCCTCTCTGTATTTCAAAGGTATAAGAGAAGTTTCCTTAAACCTATAAGAAAATTGCAATTTGTAGATGTGTCACAAGAACGCCACCAGACAGAAAGGGATTACATTTTTTTTTTAGTATGCAGTTGGGAACTCCAGTGTCAGAATTTCCTTTATTAAAGTAGTATGAATACTTCTTAATGACCAATAGATTTTTTTTTTTTTTAAAGTATGATGATGATCGTGGTCCATGTGATTAGAATCACCCATTTTGCAGTGCTTGGGAACGTAAGTGGGTGCCTGATAAGTGTATCAAAGAGGTCAAAAATTCCAAAATTAAATAATCAGGCCCAAACGAACCACTCATTTTAAATAAGTCTGAGCCAAGGTCTGCAAAGCCTCAGAAAGTAGGTCTGCAGAGCCAGACTCAAATGGCCCAGCCCTTTATCCCCATTGCACTGTGTGCGGGTGTGTGTTTGTGTGTGTTTGTATATGTATACAAAGTTAGGTATAATCATGGCCATGCCAGAGGTGGTTTTAGGGTAGTGTGACCAGTTTGGCCGCACTGGGCACCAACACCGCAGGGGGCACTGCAACAACGATGTAGAATGGAGCCACGAGAAGAGTGTGTGAGCACCGAATTTTAGCATTGTCCAGGGCGTTGCTGAAATTTCAGCGCCCAAAGTCCGCCACTGGCCATGCCGTTCTGTAACGGAGGCTGCGTACACACGATACCTTTAAAGCACTTTCGAAGCACACTATTTCTCTCAAAGGATCCTGGGCACTTTAGTTTGCCCCTCCATAGAGTTACAATTTCCAGCAACCTTTGACAAATTGCAGTGCCCAGAATTCTTTGAGAATAAAATGTGCTTCAAATGTGCTTTAAAGGTATAGTGCACATGGAGCAGCCGACTGAGGGTGACAAATGCTAGCTTAAAAAGGCACCCAGTTCGTGGCTAGGCTGAGATTTGAACTACGGATTTCTAGGTTATGCCCTTAATGAGTTCATTTAGATGGGGGACCTCAGGCTGGGGGTCGGTGGTGAGCAAATGCAGCCTTCCAGGCCTCCCTACCTGGCTCTCAGCCTGCTTTCCAGACAACACACCTTTCTGAGCCTCACAACATTGCTTTGCACCCTCCTAAAGTGTTTTCAATGGAATGTGTCCTTGATCTCTGATTATACCTCTTGTTTTCCTGCAGGGAGATGTGTGAGTGTGAAGGAACAAGCCTGTTGTGCAAAGGTAAGTTTCATATTTATAGCTCTGTTTACTTTTGCCTATGGCCCTGCCCTCAACTCACATTTGGCCCCCAGAAGGGAACGTGGCCCCCAGACTAAGAAAGGCTCCCCAACACCCCTGATTTAGAAATATGTAGAAAAGAGGCCCTACACTATAGAACAAGGCAGCCTGAACTCTTTGTGCATTTTTGTTTGCCAGTTATGTGCACCACACTCCTTTGTCTATTCCCCGCTATGTTGATAGTGCTCAGCTAGGCGCTTCCTTTTAATGTTTTCCTCTCCCTCCCTCCCCCCTTCAGTTTCAAAGGTGTCTTTGTGCACGTATGGCTAAATTAATTTCTGTGACACACATTGCTGAAATGTAAACATGGTGCCACTTTGATTTCCCATGAAGATAGAACACATGCTGTTTCAGAAAAGAACATGCAAGATTGCAGGGAATTGTGGAAATCAAATGCTAATTACGAGTCCAGATGGGGGAAGATGGAGGGAAAGAAGAAAATAAAAGGAAGAGAAACAAAAGATGAAGAGAAGGACAAATCTCCTTTCCCGACTGTTCTGTGCAACTGTCAGTCATTTCTGAATATCCAAAAGAAAGTCATCATCAGTAGAGGGGTTATTCCATTAGGAAAAAACCCACTCGTGTGCCACATAAAATTATCCTTCAGCATTACTTATATAAGGGCCACCATGTCTCCTTTTATTTATGTTTGCTTCACAAGGGATCCAGGTGTTCTCCTTGGCAAGAGACAGATCCAAATAACGGTTGACTTTCTTATTTATGTATGCATTTATTTATTGGTAGGGGAGCACCCATTGCAATTTCTCCACCTCAGTAGCCCTTGGTGCAACCTTAAATCTGCATTTTGCTCAGCACTGCCGGGTCCGGTTAAAGCTAAGCAACAACAACAACTGTTTTCCATCTTCTCACAATCTTCATGTTTAGCTTTGTTCAGTAGTGGCCAGTGACCTTGGAGCAGGTGGGGCCACAGCTAATGAGAGGTGGAGTCTATTCATTCCAGCTTTGCCCCTGTCATTTTCCCTGCTTAGTTCTACAAGGGCAACAACACTGGGAGGAGAAGGAGAAGGAAGATTGTTCTTATTGTTGATAAGCAGTGCCACTCTTTGGACTGGCGGTTAGTAGGAGAGCAGTTCCATGCAGAGCATATGGCAGCAACTAAGCATGCATAGTTGGGGCCAGCTCATAGCTGTCAACCCTCCCCTTTTTTGGCGGGAAACTCCCTTATTCCAATGCCGTTTCCCGCTGCTATCCCGGATTGTTGATATCCCTTAAATTTCCCGGATTTCAAAGGAAGCAGCTCCTCTCCCTCCCTGCCGGCCAGGGAGGCTTCTCAGCTGCGTTGCTCGGCTGCCAATAAGGAGTCTGAGACCGACTGGGGGCGGAGCTTGCATGCCTTGTGCAGCCAGACCCTCACGCCCAACCAGACAGCCTGCCTGCCTGCCGTCTACGCGCTCGCTCTTTCGCTCTCCCGTTCGTGCGCAGCCTCTGGAGCGCAGGGTGGCGAGGCTACTTGGTGCCATTGCACCACCCTTGCGGCATCCCTTATTTTCAAATCCGAAAGTTTGGAAAAAATCCCTTATTTTCAAATCTGAAAGTTGACAGCTATGGGCCAGGTACTTCTAGACCAGGACAAGAAGGGTTAACCCTGCCTTGAACAGGATTAGTTTTCCCAAGGTTTCAAGCACTGACTTAAGGCAGTGTTTCTCAACCAGTGTGCCTCCAGATGTTTTGGGACTACAACTCCCATCATCCCTCGCTAGCAATACCAGTGGTCAGGGATGATGGGAATTGTAGTCCCAAAACATCTGGAGGCACACTGGTTGGGAAACACTGACTTAAGGTGATGGGTTTGTGGGCGGGCACCAACCACACACAACACACTAAGCTCCCCCTTTTCCATTTCATTATGCTTTGTTACTCTCAGTGAGTTGGAGAAAAGTCTGGGGTTCTGAATAGCATTGGGGAGTCTACAGAAGGCTTGTGTATGTTTGGCGCCATGTCGTCTGGGATGGCAAACCATGGGCAACATTCTCTATGGTTTGTTTCAAACAAGCCAGCTTCAAAGCGTGAGTTATGAAGCCCGGCTTGTGAAACTAACCATGGTTAGTGTTAACTGAAGTTCGCCTTGTCATCTAAGCCAGCAACTGTGGTTAACGAAAACCAGGAAGATCAGCTGTGTGGCGATAGGAAGGAGTTTGAGTCTGGAGCTTCCTGCTGCATGGTTTAGCATGATGTTGCAAACGTATAGCAAGAGCACATGCGCAAGAAAGAGGTTAAAGAGCCTTTTCCTCTGCTTTAGCTGGCATGGTTATGACTTAATGGGCAGAGACATCAAACCATTGCTGAAAGCAAGGTATCGTTTCTGTTAAATAGCCTTGCCTATAAAGACAGGAACCTTTACAACTGTGTGGCTTGATTGAGAAAGAGCTGGAGTGCGGTATATTCTGTAGTCTTTTTGTTGTTGAAAAAAAAATCATTCTTGAGCATCTAGCTAGTATTGCCAGTTGATTTCTGTATGGACACTTGGGAGACAAAGAAAGAAACATAGTGGAGATTTGAAGTTTAAATTCATATGCCCTTGATGATAATTCCCCATCAAACAATCCAGATTTCCCCCCTTTAGTTGATGCTACATTCAGCAAAGGCATTTTGTAATTGTGGGGGAAAGATCACCTCATTAAAACAAAAAAGCACTCTGCTTAATTCTGAGCTGCTTCCTTTAAGCAAAACTATTGTGCCTGATGGCTGGGAGCCTTGATTGCATCTCTTCAGAGGGGAACACCCTGATTTTGAACTACATCCTGGGTCGTCTCCCCCCCCCGCCCCCCTCCTGCTTGTCTTTTCCCTGATTTGCAAGTCAAAGAGTCGAGGTATATTCTTGCTTGAAATGGGTTTACTCGTTTCTCAATGGTAGGTGATTCCCCCCACCCCCACCCCAAGGGTCTGTAGCTAAACATATCGCCTCCCCTCCCCCCTCTGCCTGTTTTTTTATCTTCAGAAATGCTGCAAAGTTTTGCTGATCACATACTCCTCAGTTCTTGAGGTCCCCCCCTTCAAACTCCTGTGGAGAGAGAGATTGCAGTGAGAGTTATTCCTCCTGACCTCTCCTGAGCTCCCATTGAGCTAAAGGTCAGGGGTCATTTTCTCAGACTCCCCATAGAGGAGCGAACCAAAGGTCATTCCTTTAACTCACTCTGAGTGGGATGTGATGATGATGGTCTCTCTCTTCCTCTCTCTTCTCTTCTCTTCTCTCTCTCTCTCTCTCTCTCTCTCTCTCTCTCTCTCTCTCTCTCTCTCTGTATATATATGGTATGTGTGCGTGCGTTTGTTGCAGTATTAGTGTTTTGTTTTGCTATTATTGCAAACCTGCAGCCATTGAAACACTTATGCAGCAAGACAAACATGAGAGAAAATGCCAAAAATAAAAATGGCAAGTTCTGAAAACAATAAAACCATTCCTACAAACCCTAAAAAAAAAAGGAACTCATCATTACAGATGTACAATTAATGCCCCATGAACGACTGGGTCACACCTCAGAGCGAGCCTTGTTAAATAAAAATAGGTTCAGTAGGTTCAATAAATACAGACTGGGCAATGTTCATCTGAGAATGAAGAAGCCATATTCCTTTTTATGTCCCTCTGATGTCTTCCATTCTAAACAACACATTCCTAGCCAGCCCCCCTTCCTTCGTTTCTTCAAATGGATGGCTTGGCCTTTTCTGTGTCTTACAAAGGGAGTTGTTATGGGGCTATGTCTTCTGTCCGCCCCCCTCCCTGGATTATATTTGCTTCCCATTCAGCAAACCTGTGAGTCTCATGCTGTCCCACGAAGAAATTTTTCTGTCTTCCCTTGGCATGAATGGTTTTGCTTTTTTTAAAAAAAACTTCCTATGAAGGAAGACTCATCATCACCACCATCAAAGGTCTTCCCATTTCGGAGCACCCCTCCTTTCAGAAATAATAATTGCCAAACTGTTTCCCCCTCCTCTTTGCCTTCATATGTAAAGGGAAGAAACGAAGGGAAAGAGGCTGGTATTCCTTGATTTCTTTGGAATGTCTGAGTGCGGGCCAGCCATTATTTCCCAGTCTGGATTCCTCTCCAGGAGGAGGGTAGGAAGGCTTATTTCCTCTGATCCCCTCCTTATCGAAGAGAATGGACAGGCTCTGTCAACGCCATGGCCGCCTCTGAGGCTGCTCCTTCTCCTTGACCTGTCCCTCTTCCCTCTTCCACACACATATATGTGAAGAGATCTCTTGGGCCTCTCTCCCCACTCCTGAATAAATAGAGAGAGAGGAACTAATCACAGGGCATTAATTACCTGAGGAGGGCCCCTTCTCTCTTTTTTCGGAAGGACACAATGACTAAAAGGGAGAGAGGCCTTTGTTCCTTCCGTGAAGCCTGTCCTCATTTTGACAGAAGCGACCAAGGCAGTCTACATTGGGCTGTGGAGAGAGATTGTGGTGGCAAATAGGTTAAAATATGGTATTTGGCCTGACTGCAATGGTCAAAAGAAATGTTCTGCTTGACTAGAATGAGAGCAGGGGAATCAGTCACATTTCACAGTATAACAGCTTAATTTCTGTTTATTTTTGATCTATAGAACTGTGTCTGCAGAGACATTAATATGGTATAACACAGCAACCATTTTAGGCACATCCAATATGTGCACGATGCACGCATGTGTATCACACTGAACCCGGAAGTGACCCAAAAAACATCACAAAAAGAGGCTGAATGGGGTGGGGCAGAGGCAGAACAGGGTGTTTGCGTATAATCGGAACATCCATTGAAAAAGCCTGCAATTTCTTGCACAATGAGCCGGAATACAACCCCTGTGCAAACGGGAGTTGCCTGTATAGATTTGGCTAATTGTAGTATTACAAAAGAACATTTTGGCCCTTTTCTCACCTTCACTGCATATGTTGACTGATTGACCTAGTTCGCACACCATGGTAAACCACAGTTAATGGTTTCCCATGAATGCACCAGACTGAACTGCTTTGCTGCTTCCTACTTGCAGTGGGAGGAAATGGCCCCTGGCTTAGCGTTCTGTCCAAATCAGGGATCATGGTTTGTTTCATGCCAGCAAACCATGATCTGTAGCCAAGGTTTGGTCTTCGTTTACTAACCGCAGTTAATAAGAGTGAAACAAACCATGATCCCTAGTTTGGAAAGAATGCTAAGACTGTAGTTTGCTTCCTCCTAGCTTGAACTGGAGCAAAGAGGAAGTAATACACTCATGCATGATAAACCATGGTTTGTCCCCTCCAAATAAGTGGGCCCATGGAGGACTTTGAAGGTCAGAACATGGAGCTTGTGCTGGATCTGGTGCTGGCTATAAAGTAGGTATTTGTAGGAGGGGCATTGTGTCAGGTGAATGATTTATGCAGGTGAGTTCTAGATAGACATGAGGCGGCAGTAGAATATCAGAGATCAGAAGATGGCAGTAGTTGAAGCGAGTGATGATCAAGGTTGGAGAGGGAGGGAGAGAAGTGCTATAGTTTTACAATACTGCAAAGCAACATAACCTGGGAATGGATCGAATATGGAGAACAAAGTGCAGAACGGAGGCATCAAGGCTGTGCACCTGTTCAGCAGAATGGATGGTAATGTCAATTCAAAGAAGGAGCCCTAGTAAACTATGCGAATGGTGCAACATGGTGGTAAATAGGCACAGCAAGGTAGTGTAAACACCCATAGAGAGGAGCAATTGATTTCTGCAGAGAATGAGCTGCCCCTAGTGGCTATTGAGTCCATATCCCATAGTGTCAAACTTGCTAATGATTTTCAGTTCAGTAGCTGGATTGTTCCCCATTCTCAGTTTGAATACCTATAAGTAAGTAGCTATCAGAAAATACGCCACAAGTCTTCATAGATCCTATAAGTCTTCAGGACTGTAAAGTGTCCTGGCCCTATAAATGGCGTCTCTTAAAGCTACATACAGTTCACGAAAGTGTGTGTGTCTGTGCTTGCAAAACAATATTATGAAATGCAGAATCGGTAGGCATTTACATTGCGATGAACTCACATGCTTTGAGTGCCATGGTGGGTATTTGTGTCTGTGCATTGCATGGTGTCTTGAACAAATCACAGAAGAGGTCTTTCCCCCCATGCTAATCATGTTTTAGTTAAGTTATTGTCACACAGTTGTTCGTTCAGAATTATGCTGTGAGTTTTATCCATTGTTGAGATTCTTTTCTTCTTCTCTGGAATGGAAAGTACAAATCCACTTTAAAAATGCTGAGATCTTTTGACTTCTCCCAGAAAACTTTTTTTTTATCAGTCTAAGAGGATAAGAAATTCATTAGCTTAAGTTGTATGATTCTACCAGCTCATTAGAGAGCTGTGCGCTTTTCGGTTAGAGGATGCCTCCCAGCTCTGCACTGAAGCTGTCAAAGTTAAGGATGAAGGTATGGGGCCACTTAACCATCCTATGAGGCAATTTCTTATTTTTAACTATGCAGACCAAAGGGTTCATTAGATTAGCTTAATGAATAGTTATGGGCCTGATGTACACTCCTCCCCCTCCATTCATTACGGTCTAATTGCAAACAAAATACACAATTGCCAAAAAGAACCACCCCAAGAAAAGAAATAAAATGTAAATTTCAGTTTATTGACAGTAATTATGTTTTCAGAGCCACAGTTCTTAAGTTTTCTTTCATAACCAGGTAACACAAACATTTTGATTTGAATGTCAACACCTCAGACCTGTAAGAGTTCTAAACAGTTGAAAAACATGTACATCCCTGCACAAACCAGTAATTATTTTTACACAGACCTGGAATGATTACCGGTACATCCAGAATCTTCCATTCTGCTTGCAGTATTATGAAGTACTTGGTAATTTATTTTAATCTCTAGCATCTGAAAAGTTGGTACTGGAAAAGCAGATTTTTTATAAAATGCATAGATGAGAACACACACACACACACACACACACACACACACACACACTGTGTGTGTGTGTTCATTCCAGTTGTGCTTTGACAATCTTCACAGTTTTGGTGAATTTATGTATCATCTGGAAAGTTCAGAATAGGGCAATTGGCCCCAAAATACATTCTGAAGCATCCTTAGTAAATCTTTTTTCACTCATGGAAAGAAACAGAGGCACTCAGGTGGAATTTCTCTGAGATTTCTCAGCTGTGGGCCAAGGCATCACCAGAGATAACCTCTCGTATCTTTCCTTCAAGTGGTAATGTTAAGGTAAAGATGAATGATTGCTTTTCATTTCCCCCTAAAGATATGAAGTAGAAGATAATGCCCTGTGGCAAGATTTATATAACTATATTATTGTATAGCACATGTGCTTATGTGGAACATTGTGGGTACCCTCCCTGTCTAAAAAACTATTTCAGATATTCTCTGTTGTATTATTCTAATTTTCTTAGATAAGATAAAAATGTGTTATACAGAAACATGTTTCTGGTGGAATAAATCTTTAATCACCATCTGGGGCTGGCTTCTGGCAACTCTCTGTGTCTCTCTCCTCCCTCTGCAGCCACACACTTATAGTGGACAGGTGACAAAGAGCACTTCCTTACTTATACCAACACAACTATTGAAGGTGCATGCCATGGAAGGGTTGGACGTAGAGGAATGGTGGGTGAAACCAGCTGGGGAACCACCAAGGGAAGAGGGCTGAAAGTCTGGGGAGTGGTGGTGGGACAATGATGAGTGGTCACAGGGAGAAAACTGGGAAGAGGAGGTGTCAGGAGCTGAAGAGGTAACACGGCATAATGAGCTGGGGAAGTCTGTGGCAGAGAGAAGTCCAGAATCGGAGGCAGAAGCTGGAGGAGGGAGGGAGGGAGGTCAAGAGGCAGAGATGAGTCCAGCTGGGGAAGAGGCATGGGTGTCTCCCCCTCCTGCTGCAGCAAGCTACCCTCCCCTCTGGTCTCCCAGAACCAGAAGAGACATGAAAAGGGCAGAGGACAGGTTGGCTTCATGTAGGCACAGTCTCCAATTGCTTGGGATAAACCCTGGAAAAGGAGGGGATGGTTCTTTCAGTCCCTGTGCATATTAGGCCTGACACTCTGCCAAGTCTGCTCCGATCATGTTCTTGCTAATAAAGAGTGCACACTTCCACAGTGTCATTTACTGCTAGTTCCTGGCAATGCAGGAGCCATGTCTTTTTCACTTGGCATGCTAGGCATGGGAAACCTGTGGCCATCTGTATGTTGTTGAGCTTCAGCTTCCATTGCCCCTGATCATCCACCATGCAGGTGGGGAGTAGTGGTCCAACACCACTTGAAGGGGTGCTGGTTCAAAACCCCACTATAAGTTATTGAACCTTCCTAAATAAAATAATCAGTATCCTGTTTGTAAACATTTTCCGGCTTCCTTACCAGCTATGAAATACAGCAGAGTGGTGTCTGCGAAGACTCAGGTGTTTTAAAAATTATAAGTTCTGCTCAAGTGAGGATGATACGGTTTCTGATCTCCATTTGTTTCCATACGCCCATAGACAATTTATTTTCTTTGTTCTCAACTATGTGATTTCAGGACAAACATCACATCACATGATTCTCAGTAAACTATTAGCATCCCAAGGAGAATACCACTAAAATTGTAATTACCACAGCAGTTTGTATTAAAGAATCAAAACAGCAAAGCATTTCAAAAGCAGATCTCTGATTTTTAATGTGTTATGTTTTAGATTGCGAAAGCATGGCTGTTTTGACATCACAATGCAAGGGAACAACTAGTCAAAATTAACCAAGCTCTTAAGCAACGTATGGCACCTTTTGTATTTCCATCCCACCCCAAATGATGATTTCCGTAGTTTTGTGGCTAAGCATAAACACATAAAATACTGAAAATCATTCAGCAAGCAGTGATGGAGGAATATATGTGTAAGCTTGGCAATGCAATCCTAAACGTGTCTCCTCAAAATTATGTCTCTCAGAGTTAAATAGGGCTTACTGCCAGGTAAATGGATCTAGGATTGCAGCCTAAAAGTCTGTAAAATGCGCTGTTTTATCATAATGAAAACCATTTTGACCAATGATATTGTGATGAGCTCCGTATGAAAGTGATAGTACACTGGAGTAGTCTAAATATACTTAATTGATTCGCTGGGCTAACAATTTGGAGGGACTGAGTTTTTTTTTTTGCAAGTCCACAATTTTGCATTTCATTTCATTCTACGTTTCAGCAAAAAAAATGGCTTCAGACCTTTTCCCCTTCAGCATGCTAGTGAAAATTCCAATAGCACACACTAGTTTAAAAACTAGGCTTATGACAGAATAACCAGTTGGCTGACAACATTTCAGCCTGGTGCTCCCCATTCTGATTGGTTACGTTGCATAAGGAAGGATGACGCTGGATTGGCCGGCTTTGCAGCTGTTGCTATGACTCTGCTGTTGCTAGGATCGCTGCTGTCTCCAAGCCCTGCAGGAAACATGTAATGAATTATGGATGGTTGATTTTCTCAGAGAGGCCTGATCTGTAATGCAGATGAGCTTCAAAGACCCCCTTTTCTTCTGGGTTCTTAAAAAAAAACACACACACCCGAGTTTTAAATCAGAATCTGGCATTTGCAGTAGTCCCTAGTCACAGTAGTAACTACTGAATACTGATGTTAATTCTCATGCAAAACAAAGGCCAAAAGGTCACTATCTGCTATTTGTTCAGGAAAACCTTGTAGGATTTGCACTGAACGCGGAGACCGCTGGGGTATTTCTTTTTAATTTTTTATTATTATCATTCTTATTATTATTATTATCATTATTATTGCTGCTGCTGCAAAAAAAGCAGCATATGGTACAGAGCTCAGAAGAGGAGCCATTAGAAATAAATGCCTTCTGTATATGGTAATATTATTCTCAGCAGGGGTTCCAAGACTAGGTTGTGGACTAGTTAACAGAATTCCCGCTTGCTCTGTTGCCTTTGTCAACAAAATTGTTGCCCAAATGTGACCCCAGGATGTTCACAGCATGCGCTTTGATCTAGAGCATCAGTAGCTTTTCCATGGGCTAGAAGTACTAATTCAGTGACTGTTATAAAGCATACAGAACGCCTATTGCTTGGCAAGTAAAATGCCATCTTTGATGCACCAGACATAAACCGTGGTATCTGCTTCAAGTTTGGGGGTGTGGGGAATGCTGCTTAAACTGGGAGGGAGGCCATTTGAAATCAGTGGGGATTACTGAGAACATAGGAAGAGCCTGCTGGATCAGGCCAGTGGCACATCTAGTTCAGCTTCCTATCCTCACTGTGTGGCCAACCAGATGAGGATGATAATGATGATTTATTAAATTTGTATACCATCCTTCATCTGAAGATCTCGGGGCAGCTCACAAAAAATGCCTGTTGGAAACCCACAAACAGGACCCGAGTGCAAGATCACTTTCCCTCCCTGTGGTTTCCAGGAACTGTTTTGCCTCTGACCATTGTCTCTGACCATGGAGGCAGAGCAAGAACCATCATGACTGGTAGTCATCAATAGTCTTCTCCTCCATGAATTTGTCCAATCCTCTTTTAAAGCCATCAAAGATGGTTGCCATCACTGCTCAATTATGGGAGCAAGTCCCATGGTTTAACTAGGTTGCACATGAAGAAGTACATCTAGAACGCTATTTGCGTGTTCAGACCTTTTAACCTCACCCCAAATAAATTCAGACAAGACTCAATTTTGGTTTGGTTTTTGGCAGAATATAGGCCACAACTTTATTGATTACAGCAAGTGATTGGTTGCATAGGCTCTGGTTTGACTAGCTCCTGCTCTGCAGGTAGCACTGATCCAGGGTTCCAGCATATGTCAGCCAAGGGTGAACACCTGGATAAGCGGAAAGCTGGGAACAGGCTCCACCCCTTATTGCAAATGAGGTTATGAGGGTTGCTGATGCTGGAGAGAGAGGTTTGGAAGAGAGATTCATTACTCTCTCATAGCAGATTTACCACAATGGCAGTTGCTCCAAGCACATTAAAACTTATATTTACATCTGACCTCACCCACCTTCAAACATTCCCCACAAAAATACTTTTGGATAGAATAAGTTGCACTTAGCTTTACAAATAAGTGAAAATTTTACTCAGTTTTCAGAAGATACAGCAAACAAGCCTCCAAACTGTTGGCAGTAAAATACAGACCAAAAGTGTTCCAAATGACTTAAAAAGAGAATTATGCAGTATTAAAGATGCAGGCAGTAAAAAAATCTTTTGGAGAGATTCTGGGCTACCAACATGCTCCAGGAAGTGTTTGTGTGTGTGTGGGGGGGGGGGGAAGAAGCAGAGGCTGCTGGGAGCCGGCTGATCCCCTCCCATGGTAAGGAGCTCAGGGCTTCATGCACACAGGTGTGAGTCAGTAACTGTATATTACAACAGCTGAAAGTCTCTTGGTTGAGTACTCTGCCTTTGAGCAGAGCTTCTTGCAACACTGAATTGAATGAGAAGACTTCTGCAGGTAAGGGACCATCAAACACACACCAGAATTTCCTTGCCCCAAACTGGATTGGGGTGCAAAAGCCTCATAGAGAAGGCCTTCCCAGGTAGAACTTAAAGTTGCTGAGCTATATGTCTAAGAAATGTCTGTGGCATACCTTCCAATGTCAAATGCAGAAAAAAGACACTCGTTTTATATTAAATATGGGAAGCAACCCAACCATGTTAGATAGTTGCTTCAATATAACCAGGCGCTGTATCCCACCAATTAATTTTTTAAGATGGGAGCATCTGTACTGTTTGGCATATTCAGCCTCATTCCTGAAAGACAAGGAGTATTCTGAATTCTAAAATCCTGTATACATTAATGGTTATGAGATCCAATTGCCAGGTAAGGCAGAATGAATTTTGCCAACAGCCAAATAAGAGACAGTTGGTAGAAAAGCTCTAATATTAACCAAGAAGTAAATTGCACAGCCGCTGAGACGTATCTAACAAACAGGTGCAATTGGAAGGTATTGACTTAAACATATTGGGGATATTTATGCACAAATGATATGAAATTATCCATTTACACTAGATGTTAATACTTTTGTACGTATAGGCACAGTTTTCTTTCTGAGTCCCAGTCCAAGCTGAACTGACGGATACCTTTGACACTCTTTATTGTGTACAGTATAAGATATGTTATGGCAGCTCAAACTACTATTGCCTTATGTGATTAATCTTGAGAAAGGTCATAGGTTGTTGCAATTGGCTGAAGGCAGAACAGATCCCCAGAACAAATGGGAAGTTCAATATCAAGGCCCGTATCCAGGCTGGAGCTCATCTCCCTGTATCAGCCTGTGTGGAGAAAACAAGTCTCCACGACAACACATTGGGTGTGTGGGCTATTGCAATGAGTGGCTTTCAAAGCAGATCCCACAAATTCATGGAGGGTAAGGCTGTCAATGGCTTTTTGTCTTGATGGCTGTGTATTACCTGCAGTGACAGAGGCAGTACACCTCTTAATACCAGCTGCTGATAATAACGAGTAAAGGGAGTACTATTGTCTTTGTGTCCTGCTTGTGGAGGCATCTGGGTGGTCACTGTGAAAACAGGATGCTAGACTAGATGGGCCTTTGGTCTGTTCCAGCAGGGATCATCTTATGAAATGATGATGCCTCAAGAGACTATTAGATCAGTAAAACTGATCTAATACTATGCAACTCTTACTTCAAACTGATTTCGAATTTGGTTTTGGTTCTCTGTTGGTACGTCTTCCCACTAATTGAGGTGTTTGAAATTCCTGATTGAAGATGCTGTATGGCATACTTTCAGTTTTGGTTGTGAGGTTGGCGAGTACATTGCAAGGGGTGTAGAGCAACATCAGCCTCCTCAGAACATTCTCCACCTCCTTGTTCCCTTTGTGTCCTTAGATTTGCCAGTATTGTCAAATATTTGTGTGGCCTGGTTACTATATGCAGTTGATATTTCTGTGTTGTTGTCGGTAACGATCTTTAAATTCTTGGAAGTGCATTATATAATTCTCCCCCCTTCCCAATTGGTGTGAGTGGTTTCGTGGTCTGTTTCCACACTTCGAAGGGCCACCCTCAGGCTGCTGCATACAATAAAACACGACATTTTGGGTCTATAACTGCAATATTTGTATACTTATCTAGGAATAAGCCCTATTGAACATAATGGGATTTAATTCTGAGTAAAGATGCATAAGGTTGCATCTTTTACAAGCCTAAATACTTACTAGAGAGTAAGTCCCACAGAACTCAGAGGAACCTCTGGGTAAATTTGCAAAATACTGTGTTTTAAGGCTACAATACTATACACACTTACCTGGGAGTAAGCCTTGATGAACTCATTGGAACTTGTGTCTGGTTAGACATGCGTACAATTGCAATATGGTGTTACTGTTGATTTTTCCTGTAATTTTTGGCAGACCAGCTTTGCACTTTGAGGGAGGCACTGCAAGTATAGCCTCTATTTTAGTTGCATCTGTTTTTAAAACACCTTTGGGTGTATTGATATTTTTATTTCTCACCTGCCAAGTACACATTTTTTTATTCATTTTCACCTTTCCTTTCTTAAAATCCATCACAAACTTGTTTTAGCCTGTCATTATGTAATTATCTGAACTTCTGTCATATCAGGTTTGTTTGCTTGTTTATAAAATTTGCATACCGCCCTATACCTGCAGGTCCCATTCATCTGCCAAGTTGCCTTGGACACTATTTTAATAGGACAGAATTTATTTATTTATTAAAAACCAAATAAGATGAATCCCAGCCATATGACACCATCAAGATTCTCAACAGTTCTTTGGCTAACTGTTGGCTATACTTCCTTGAGCTGAAGATTCCCAAATTCTAATCTTGTAAATATCTGTTTGCCAAAATGTAAATTGAGCATATACTGAGTGTGCTCAGTCTGGAGCTTTGCCATCCAGATGACTCTGCCAAATTCCCTCACTGATACTGAAAGATGGTCACCAAGTAGGTAGGTTCATCTGAAACTCTGTGCATGCCCCAGATCTGTTTGTGTGGTTTGGCTTTTCTCTAAGCAATAAGTGCAGCATTATGGAAAAGCCCCTGTGTTGTAGGCCAAGATTGGTTCCGGCATGTGCCAGTCATGAGCTGTAGACAATAATTGCCAAATAGATATTCAGGAGCCCAGTGCTATAATTAATGCTACCAACACCATTAATTTGGTCATATACTGTATTCCTGACATCTCCAGATAGGGGCTCTCCAGGATTTTGCCCCAGTCCTGCCAGTCAGTGTAGGCAATACTGAGCTAGATGGACCAATGATCTGACTGAGTATTTGTTCCTCTTTCATATTTCAACTTATTTCCAGCCTTTCTATGGCATTATGGCATCAGATATGTTATCTGGTCTCTGCCAGGCTTTGTTGACTCCAGCTCTAGATTGACCTACTCTGTAGTTCTTCCACCATGACTGTCACCTTCAACCCCCCCCCCCCAATGAGTTGGTTATCTTAAAAATTTATCACTTGCCGCTAGAAGCTTCTGTGCTGCATTAATTATAATCGGTTAGTTCTGGGTTAATTTTTTCTTTTCTTTTTCTTTGGACTACTGCTCTGGCAACCTGGGGCCTTGAAACACATTTTTGTAATCAATATCAGCACCGCACTGATCTTCTGGGTATGTTTCTATTAAATTAACTATTTGTACACAATTTGAATTAGTCACGCCCTGTAGACTCCGTAGAGATTGTGCATCAAAATCTACTACCTAGAATTCCAGCTGAGCTGTCTTGTAACTTGAATAGCATGTATAAAGACATGTACTAAACAAATTTTTTTTTACCAAACTCTTAGAAATCATATCCAGGGTATGGTTCTATGCTATCAATGTAGCATTTGAATGTTCAACTGGTTCAGCTTGTAAATTACAATGTGATATACCTGTAATTTTTCGAAAGCCATTACATTTGTCAATGCCCAGAGTCAGTCTACCGTTTGGGGATCATTCATGGAGAGGACCCACGTGCTTCTTTTAGAGATGAATAATTCAGTATACCAATTAAGAAATCTTGTACTGTAGGTTTTATCTGCTTCTGGCAATGCAATTGTATTTCTGCTTTGGAAGGCCGGCCCTACCATGAGGCACAGTGCAGCCTCAGGTTGCAAATGCTGAGTGATGGATAGTAGGCAGCCTGCTTTGTACGCTGTAAGCTATCTTGTTGCCCTTAAGTGTGGCGGAGGACTCTTGTCTCATTACCAGTGTTGAAGTAACATCCAAATGCCAGTCTTGTCAGCTGTTGTACATGTAATGAGGGAGGCACCATATTGTCCTTTGCCTCAAGTAGCAAAATGCATTGAGCCAGCCCAGCTGCCTTGACATGCTATTTCCCCAGTTTTACAGATTATAGGAAAATTCTTGCATTTGCCATGTTTTGTGACTTGAAACAACACTGGTCATGAGCTTTTGTCAGGGGGGTTGAACTCAGCACCCCAGAATGGCATTTCAGAAACATGTCAGATGCTCAGTTAAAAAAGGGAAAGAGCAAGGGTAAGGTAGACAATACTGTTTGTTTGTGTATTGTCTTATGCAGGCTTCCTCAACCTTGGCCCTAGATGTTTTTGGCCTACAACTCCCATGATCCCTAGCTAGCAGGACCAGTGGTCAGGGATGATGGGAATTGTAGTTTCAAAACATCTGGAGGGCCGAGGTTGAGGAAGCCTGGTCTTATGTCACCAAGCCAGCCAACAGGATTTCTGGGCCTGGTTCACTATGCGTATTGGGCCTTCTGCCCACAAACAAATTTATTTTCCTAGTTTAGAAAATATCAGGTGGGTGGCAAGGCTAAACTACTTCCTGTTCATTTAACTCTTAACTGCCCTTTGCCAGCCAAGTCACACACCCCCCCCCCAATCTCTTTCTTTCCTGAAAGATCATCACATATGCAGGTTAAACCTGCATGTGTCCTGGTATGCTGAACAGTCAGAGGATTTCTTCTGTGTAATCCTATCCTGAGATTTCTTTCTTGGTCAGACTTCTCTACACAGGGGCTGAGCTACTGAATAAATTGCCAAGCCAATAAAGTAAAACATGATTGGGAGTATGGGAATATGTCACTGTCATTTTAATGATCCCTTGATCTAAGGCGGCGCTCTGAGGTGAGTGACTATTCTTGACACTACAAATGGAAGAATCTGTTGATTGGAATTTGCTCTTAGTTTTTCATTTTACCAAACTTGAGTCCATTTCCTCATAAGTTTGTGATTCGTTTATTTAAAAATGCTCTATGTGCCCTTCTCACCTCCTTGCAAGGTGGTGGTGGGGGACTCTGTTGCAACAGGAAAATAATTTAAAAAAAAATGCTCTATGTGAAAATTCTTCTCCATTTTCAGGCACATACACTTATTTTGGTACCCATCTTCCCTGATATATGCAGTTTTGCAAACCATTTCCCCTAATATACTGTACCTTTGCATGTTAAGTTTACAGATATACTCATTTTTCCCCTGTACACTTTTCCCTAATATATGCGTGTTTGCATGCGTGCGTTGGCTAGAGAACCGCCCGTTTGGGAAGCGTGAATTAGGTGAGTTCACATTAAAATGTGAACCAGAACGAATGTCTCCCTCATCTCTGCTTGTAATAACTCTTTGTTAAACACCTGCTGCTGCCCCCAGTCGGTTCTAGTACCATTCTCAGCTTCATGGTTGAGATCCTTGGTTTGAGGCTGCTTCTTCGGTTGTTTTTCATTCCAAGAATGAGTGGGTAGATGAAGCTTTTGAGCAAACTGCAATTACACAATGTCACAGTTGATGAGATTACAAAGAAGTAAACATGTTGTTAGTATTAGAGGGGATATTTTTAACAATAGCTGCTTTAAAGGCACACATTGGCATCCTCTGTGGGGAATCTTCTTTGGAGGATACAAAAGGCAGGAAGAACCACTTAAGCCAAATTTTTTCAGCAGACCAGAAATATAGTGCAGCGATGATGGGTGACTATGGTTTTTAAACTACGTACTTTATACTAGGGGCTGATGATTTTCAAACTTTCTAGCATCCAAGAACACTTTTTAGATTTACTTATCTGCAGAGGGCAAAGAAATTGCTGTGACTGGAGGGGGAGCCCTTTCCTCATGCTTTGAACCCCCTGGGAAACGCAACAAACCTCCTGTACCTCGAACTAGATGTAGACAGGGCAGATGAATGGGGCAGAACTGTGGGCAGCCTGAGGAAGTGCCATCCACCTTGGGCCTGCCCATAGAAGGCAAGCCCAAGGTGAGACCAGGTTGATGTCCACTGTTTCCAGGACCTCTTCTCATTGTGAGACTTTTGTGGATGAGCTGAGAGTTTGAACCCTCGAGTAAGAACCCGGAGGCTGAGAGGAAGGGTGTGTCAAAGGAAAATTCTCTCTCTCTCTCTCTCTCTCTCTCTCTCTCTCTCTCTCTCTCTCACACACACACACACACTCACACACACACACACACACACACAACTTTGCATCAATGCAACACTTTTATACGTAACTGTATTTTTGTACCATTTTGCTTAAGTTGTCTGTTGTTGCCTTAGTTTTTTGTGCATCGCATTGAGACATTTTTAATATGTTAAGCAGTGTAGAAATTAAATAATCAATCAATCAATCAATCAATCAAGAAGGTGGTATTGGTGGTTCTCTTTTATGGAAGTCCATCCACCATCCCAACGGTGGGCCATTATGCAGCAGCCAGATGGCTGGGAGTTCCCTTCAGATCTCATATAATGCCACATTTTAACACAGCTGCATTGATCGTCAGTCGTTTCCAGGCCCAGTTCAAAGTTCTCGTGTTGGTGCTTAGAGCCCCAAATACCTGAAAGACCACCATCTCTCTCGGGTACTAAGAAACTTGGGATGTGTGCTTGTGGCAGCCTGGGAGAGGGCCTTCTCTGTGGCAGCCCCCAAGTTGTGGAACTCCCTTCCCACAGAGATTATACAGCTTTTTTTGAATGCTGAAGACACACATCTTTATCCTGTCATTTGGACCTTTAAGATGCACATTTTTAAGACCCAACTTATTTCTGTAACTTTAAGTTGTTTTAAACTGTTTTAAATATTGTTTTAATTGTTGCAACTCACATTCAGACCTTAGGGTGAATGAACTAATGAATCTAATCTAATCTAATCCTCTCTGGAAAACAGCTCTGTAAATTTTTTTTACATGTGCTGCTGATACTGCATCTCATTTGTTGTTGTTTTGCTTGTCACGCCAGGGGTCTCCCCCACCCACACTTTTGCTCATTCAACCCCTTTTCAGTTGCGATGGCTTTGCAGTCTGACAATGCCACCACCTACGCAGTTCAGCAGAAATTATAAAAAGAGGATTGTGTCAAAAGACTTGCGCTCTTGAACAGCCTCCGCTAAATACCATATTTTGTATGAATGAAGAAGGTTAGGATTAATTATTAAGAGGAAATGTTGCATCCTTTTGCCCTCATTTGACTGAAAATCGTCACCAAAGTGTATTGCAGGAAAGATGTGATTTTTGTGGGAGGAATTTGCGCCTCCCACAATCTAACCCTGTTCCTCTTTTGGCCTGACAGGGATTTCTTTAGGGGAGGGCAAGAGCAAAAGACTGAGAGCCCCTCCCTGTTCTCTTCACCTACAACTTCATTCCTTTCATGTGCTCTTTATGACTAAGATAAATTTTGTTCAGGCAAGCCTGTGTTTTTATCTGTTTTTCACTTAACCGTTGGTTTTAAGTTTATCCTGGTTTTTTTTTAAATTAAAAAACCCCCTGTTTTAAACCTTTTTTCGGAGCATTTTAATGCTTTATTTTTTGAAAACTGCCTAGACGTTCCATTAGCAATCAAGCGGTATATACATTTTCTTAAATATATGTGGTTTCCTCCCCCTGTTTTAGAACTTCTTCAAAGGAAGCAAACAAAAGAAGGCACAAAATGGCTGCTTTTCTCCCTCTCGTTGATGCCTCTTGGGTTTTCAGTCCCTTTTCTAAAACTATTTTTTTTTGTAGTGGTTTATTCACTGCGCATTACAAGGCTCCCCTAAGCAATGGGGGCAAACAACCTTGCCTATTTTCCTTTGTCTGATCTTAGAGACCTCCTTCCCATTCAGCCCTTTCTGAAATTATTTCCTTTCTCTTGTCTGCTGTTCTGACTGGAGACCCCCCCCCCCGCAGGTCTGCCACTCCACTCTAGGCTTCTCACCCCCCCCAAATACACACAGACACCTTCCTTGACTGCTGTTGTCTCTTTGCAGCTATGTTCTCTCTCGCCAGCCCCTCTTTATCTCTGCTTACATCTCTGTTTGTGTGACAAGGAAAAGGTTGGCGGATGAAGGAAGGAGATGGGAATTCCCAGGTTGATCCGGAGGAAAGAAATCTCTGCCGGGTTTCGTTCAGCAAGGAAATAAGCAGCCTTTCTGTGCTCCCCTGCTAGTGTCAAAAACACGACTCTGCCAAGGCGTGTGGTTTGCGTCTGGCTCAGGTTGGCGAGGGGCCCTTCTGAGCCGCCCTGGGGCTCTCGGCCGGTGCCAGTCCTGGCCTGTTGCTGGGCTTGCCCTTTTGCCAGCGTGTGCTTGCTGCAAACAAACTGGCTGGGACCGAGTAGGGGTGGGTGGCAGTTAGGAGCCCGGAAGGGATGGAGGAAGCCCCGTTCTCCTGTCCTCCCCATGTGCTGGGCCCAAATGCCCCAGGCCCCTCAGTCTAGCCACGATAGACTCTCCTTCCTTGGAGATCTTTAAACAAACGTTTGGTGGCCCTCAGTCAGGGATGTTTTAGTTGTGCGTGGCTGGGGGTTGGACTAGATGACCCTTGGGGGTGCCTTCCAATTCCATGAGAGCGCACACAATTCCCAGGCTTAGAGGCTTGTTGGGGGAAGCACTAGCTGGTGCTCTATGGAAGAAGAGTTTGGATTTGATATCCCGCTTTATCACTACCCGAAGGAGTCTCAAAGCGGCTAACATTCTCCTTTCCCTTCCTCCCCCACAACAAACACTCTGTGAGGTGAGTGGGGCTGAGAGACTTCAAAGAAGTGTGACTAGCCCAAGGTCACCCAGCAGCTGCATGTGGAGGAGCGGAGACGCGAATCCGGTTCACCAGATTACGAGTCTACCGCTCTTAACCACTACACCACACTGGCTGCTTGAATGGAAGCTGCTTGAAGGCTGGTGGGCCTGGGCAGGGGGTGGGGTGGGCAAAGATGGAGGTGCCTGAGCGTACCCCTCACTTGCAGCCAAGCCCACCTGGTCACCCATCTTCGGGGGTGAAGTGGGAGACCCAAACCCCGCCCCCATTTCCCCTCTTCGTCCTCCCTGGCCGCTGGTGTCTTTGGCGTTCAGTGCTGAGTGATTTGTAGAGAAGCTTTTAAATAAATTTTTTTCCCCTTTGTGCCCATTGCATGTGATTTGTGGGTTTGAGCACTTGGGTCGTGGAGAGGTAAGAGCAGCCTTTGCGATACCATATTGGTTTCTCAAGTCCGCCGGAAATGAAAAACAGAGACAAGTGCCGAATTCTCTGTTTAGGCAACAAGAGGGAATGAAATAGGCATAGGATTCTTGGATTGCAGGTGGTTGGACTAGGAGACCCCTGGAGTCCCCTCCAACTCTATGACAGTCTTACTCTTTCCATGCAGCATAGGTCATGGCATCTATTGACAGCTTGGAACAATTGCTGAAGCGCTGAGGGATCTGCTTGGCTGATCAGTCGGTCGCTACTGAGGTCTAGCACTTGTGTCAGGCATTTACCATTCTACTTGCAGTCGTGTCTGATTTGCCTCCTTTGCCCCCTTGCATCTCATTGGCCCTCAGTCTTATGTGGTTAGCTCCGGCAGCTAGTTTGGGGTGCCAACATTGAAAGGCCAACTAATTGCTAGTTATTTAATTTATTGTTCCTAATCCCTGCCAAGCTATGCATGGGGTGTGCACCCTTAACCAACTACAGCTCCCTGGATTCTTTGTGGGGAAGCCATGACAAAATGGTGCGATGCATTAAATGTACGGTGAAGATGTGGTCTTGCCTCTTCTTTGTCTTCAATATCGGGAATATATATATATTTTTTACAATGATGGGCAGTAGGTCCCGACGGAGATTATGAAATCGGAGAACTCTGTTTACCAGCAAGTAACCTTCTTTTCTCCTTCATGAAATGCTTTGGAACGAGAACACTAATCAGCGGTATCACCCTCTTAAGACGCGGAGCACTTAATTAAATGAGAATCGAAGCGCTACCCTCATCCGCTGCAATCCAGGGAGCAACATTTTACAGGAGTGTGAACAGAATGCTGAGTAAGAGTTAAATATAGTTCAAAAGCAGGCGCACACAGAGGCAGCTGAGCTTACCAGATTTCTCAGTGAATGCACTCTCAATCCACCTGATGCCAGCATGCCTGCTGATGATAATAATCCGTGTTATTCATTTGGAAAGAGTGCACTGAGTAGGTCTGCTCTTTGGATTTATTCCTAATAGCTATAAACAGGAAGAAGTACAGAAGTCTTATGGCTCAGAACTAGGATCCGTTGCATAGGCACAGCTCGTAGAACGGGATTAAGGCTTCTGACTTTGGCACAAGGATATAACAGCATACGAGGGCAATCGGAGGTTGAACCGAGAGTTAATTGTTCTGAGATCCATTATAGTGCAGCACGTAGTGACCAGACCCCCCTTGTGTTGCTGGGATTTTCTTAAAAGATGGGATGGACAGAATATGCCCAAGTGCAGGCAACTCTCCACCCACTTATGGGTTATATCCCGGGGCCCCGCATGCATAGGTGAAACTGCGTGGGGAGCAACCTCTAAACGCCCTTTCTGTTGCTCTTTCCAACCTATACCAAAAATACTGTATACAAAAATATCTACAACTTTAGTTGAAGCTCTGGGGCTGGCAGGACTGCTGTGGCCAGTGTTCAAGGAACAATCCACCTTTTGATGCAGACACTTCTTCATTCATTTTAAATGCCATATATATATACATGACAATATACATAAATAGGTACCAGAGTGGTACCTATTTATCTGCTTGCACTTTGTGCTTTTGAACTGCTAGGTTGGCAGGAGCAGGGACCGAGCAATGGGAGCTCACCCCGTCGCGGGGATTCGAACCGCCGACCTTCTGATCGGTAAGCCCTAGGCTCTGTAGTTTAGACCACAGCGCCACCCGCGTCCCTAAGGGGGTCATGCACATGCCCAAACAGCCTTTCACATCCTTCCTCCGTTGGGGATGGGGAATTGTGCCTGTAAGCAGCAGAGAAGGTTTTCCCTGTCTAAATCCACCATCTGAAGCTGAGTATGTATTCAGAGTCCTCGCTTGAGTAATTTGATCAGTGCCTACCAGCTTTGTGGGACTTCCCTGCCCCAATTGGTGCTCTTCAGTCTCTGAGCAGCTGCAGCACAGGCAACCCCATGTTTCTGCCACGTGCTGGTTTGAATCAGTCCATGGCATTTTCGAGAACAGCTTTGTGAGCACCTGATTTTTTTGGGGGGGGGAAGAGAAGGGTTATGCTGCAACTAAGCCTACTGAGAAAAGCTTTTAAAGGCTGCTGATCATTGATCAGAAAGATGAAGTTCAATGGTCTTTCTAAAACAGTTTTAACCGCAAGGCAGGAAGGAGACCCTTAAGCAACATGTGGTAGGCAGAGAGAGCTGGGAAATTAACCTATGCTGCTGATAAGAAAGGTGTTGACGATTTGAGAGAGAGAAAAACCGGGAGTGAGACTAGCTTTAGGATTTATCCTGGAAATGATTGGATAGCAGGAAAGAAAGAGGGAGAGAGAAGCAGCAGCAGCCTGCTTTTTCTTTAAAGTGTTTGGCATCCTTGTGGGAGATTTTCTGGATTCTGGTAAGCTATTTTTGCCCTCTTTGGAGGAAATAGAAATGGCTTGGCCCTTAGCAACCCAGCTTACTTCCTAGTTTTGCAGGCAGAAATATGTATGTGTCGGGTGGGGGAGAAAGGCATGAGTATGCGGGGTCCTGTCAGGTGGCAGGAAGAGAGATCCTCTCCCAATAAAAGGAATCAAAAGGGGAATAAACTGGGATAATCAATTCTCCAGACTTTATTGCCTCTAGCTCTTGGGGTTGTTCCTTGGAGATCTCTCTCACTACAGTGAAAGCCAGAGCTGTAAAATGTCTTGCAATTTTTGAAGGCATCGAGGGAGAAAACCTCAGGCGTAAAACAGACCCAAGTTGGGTGTGCAAGTTCAGGGATTTGGGTCAACTTATTATGGTGGCAATCATAAGCATACCTCCTTGGAATCACCTGTTTATTTGTATATGGGGCTTATTCATGCAGAATTAGGTGAGCAGCACAGTTATGAGCCCTACCACCTTTAACAGCTGTCTTGACACACACAAATTAAATAGGTGTAGTTTCTTCACCAGTCCTGGCTGGTTGAGGCTGATGGGAGTCCAATAACATCTGGAGAGTCCGAGGTTAGCCAGCCCTGCTGAAACTTTTACAGTGTGTGAGAGCTGGAATGAGCCCAAGTGAGACTCAAGCTTCCATGTTCGTGTGGCAGATGTTAGTTTCACTTTCACAAAATCTGGGAGCAACGCAGCATGAACCGGGGACCACGGTTTGTAACAAACCCTGGTCAGCTCCAGAACAAGCCAGCTTCAAACATGATGCTGGAGAAACCAGCCAGAGTTTAACCTTGCTCAGACTTGTTGCAGCTCATGCATATAGCGCTAAATAGCCAGGAACGGTGCAAAAAATGAAAAATAATGGTCTAGCATTCTATGGCTCAGCAATACTTAGATGAACCCTACAAGGTAGATCACTATTAATATTTCCATATTAATTGTTTGGGAGTGGACCGAGACTGAAACAGTGGCTTGCCTAAGGCTGCTTAGTGTGTTCCTTTCTAAAATGGGATTTAATGTGAGAGCATCTCTGCTCACACTCTTAGCCTCTGGCCTCATTCAAGTGAGCTATAGGCAGGTGGCTCCACACCTCTGCCTCACCACACTGGCTGTGACTGTACGAGCCAGTCTAACCTTTCCTGGTGGGCCTTTGATCCCGGTGAGCAGGGTCTCTGTAACTGACCTCAAATCTCTGGCAGTTTTGTGTAGGTGCAGGTGCAATCTGGGTAGTTTGCCCCCAAACCTTTGCCAACACCTTGAATTGGGTCTAGAAGCATATAAGCAATAGAAGAGGCAGGTCTCCTTTTCCTCAACACCTAGGCTGTTAAGGAAGTTCCTGTGTACTCTGCATCCAGTGTGTTCCCACTGCTGGTTTGGGAAGTGGTGAGCTAAAATCCACATCTATCCTGCATTTGCCCTGTTATTTCTTACGAAATACTGCATCTTGATGCAGTTTCCCCTCCAAAGCAGCTTTGATTGAAAATGAGAAAATGAATGGCTTAGCTGTGTTTCCAGCTGGTACACAGCTCTAGACATGGGTACCGGATTTGAGCATATGACAGTCAACAGCCAGGGCTAGGACTGTGTCCTTTGAGATTATGGTACTTGATCATCTCCATACATCTTTTAAGACCTTGGGGATGATTTGTGTTGTGGGAAAGTGAGAGAAAAAGGAGGAGAGAGGTGCAAAAGGAAAGGATTCAGGTTTTCGACTGTCATTTCTTGTTTTGTGTCAACTGGCAAGATATATTGAGGTGGTTATGGTTAGTGTGGGTGTACTTGGATGTTACCAGCACAGATATTGCTGATCAAGCTCCATCGCTAAGCAAATTCCACATACCTCGATGAGAGAACCACTTATCTTTGCACAAATGCACCTGTATTTGCTTTTAATAAAACTTGCTAATATTTATGAAGCGCCATAATGGGGATTTTATTTTGATCCCTAAATCTACTACATTTATTAAAAGCCATCCGGTTATTCTTTTGCTTTTCTTTTCTTTTCTTTTTTTTTTAAAAAAAACATTGCTAAGCAAACACATTAGCTTCAGTCGGTTGATTTGGGGGTGGGGGGAACAGAGCAGGATGCTATCACGCAATTTGCTATACCCCAAAATATCTATGGCTCCCTAGACTGTCAGATTACATTCTTATCCTGTTGAAACTAATTGAATTGAAATAAGTGATTAACAGAGCATCTGCACAATTAGATGGGCATTTTTCTTCCATTTCAATTATATCATACTTGAAGGGAGAGAAAAGAATCTCTTAAGGCGGAAGAAGCAAGGAAATGAGGTATAAATATCCATCAGTACCATTATAGCATAGTCTCTTACCATTTCCTTTAGAGGACTCTATGTGCGAAGATTTATAACTCAGCAGTGTTGAAAGGATTTACCCAAAGCAATCTTTGTTCTGGTTTTAATGCAGTTTCGAAGCTTGGCAAATAGAGGTGGAGGAAAGTGCCGGAGGTGGCAAATCAGGGATTGAATTAGTGCTTGTGTAACTGCAGTCCTAGTTAACTAGGTATCATCATTATAAGAACATAAGAGAGTCAGTGTGCTGTTGTGGTTAAGAGTGTCTGGTTGGGACCCGAGTTCATATTCCCACTCTGCCATGAAACTCATTTGGTGACCTTGGGCCTAGTTATCGCCTCTCAGCCTAACCTACCTCCAGGGTTGTTAGGAGGGAAGGGAGAACCATGCGCACCATTTTGAGCTCATTGGAAGAAAGGTGGGATATAAATGACATAAAATAGATAAACAAGAATCATGTGGGATCATACCAAAAGCTCATATAGTCCATTTCTCATAGCGGGACATCTGATGCCTGTGGGATGCCCGCAAGCAGGGCATGAGCACAATCACCCTCTCACTGTTGTTCACCAGCAACTGGTATTGAGAGGTGTGCAGGTGACTCCTCATTTACACAGGGGTTATATTCCAGGCCTCTGCGTGCATACGCAAAATTGCGTAAAATGGGGAGTACCCTGGAGAGTCTTCCTGGCTCTGGAGGAGACCCACCCCAGAAACCCTCTTGGGTGGGTTTCCTTGCAATTTGGAGGGACAGTGAGGCTTTGTTGAGCTGCTCAACCTCCCCGCCGAACAGCTGATGTTCGGGGTAGCACAGCAGCACCAGCTGCTTGCCCACACGCCAGCTGCATCCAGTGTGCTCCCACAATTGGTTTGGGAAGTGGTGCACATATTATGTGAGCTGCAATCTATATCTATCCTGCTTTTTACCGCTGGTTCCCAAACTGCAGTGATTTTTATTTGTTTCTTAGAATTCCCAAGGAATGCTGGCACGAGGTTGCTATTGACTAATAAATTGCTTCTGCCATGAGTTTCCGAGGGTGAAGAATTATACTGCTTTAGGATCATGAAGTAGCTAATAAAAGTCTTAGTTATTGGATACATGCTTTTATTTTTTTTATTCTCATCTTGTCTAACAGTTACCTTCTGCTAGAATCTAGCCGCTAGACTAGATTGCTAAATCTTGGGTTAAAATCAGTGTTTGAATTACAGGAGAGTTACAGGGGGCCTAGACCATTTTCTTCTGCCCATTTAACTAATCTTTTTAGAAGGCTATGGAACTGTGGATATGATTTGGTGGGGGGAAAATAAAGGGATTCCGGGGCTTTCATTAAGGTCTCTCTTCCTTTCCTCCCATAATTCAAGCTTTTTCTGGAAACCACCCCAAATTGCTGTGGTGGTGTTCTCATTCCTTTTCAGTCTCAGAAAATCAAAAAGTTTCTACTCTTTGCTTAAACACTCTTAAGATGGATCTTTGCTCCCACCTCTAGTAATTCATGGTGCCATTGTAAAGCTAGAAATTGTATTTTCGTCTATCAAGCCATGTTTATGATTGCTTCAGTAATTGCAGTGTTCCTTATTTTTCCTCAGATTGCGTTATTTGAGTTTGTGCATTCAATTATAGTAAGTTCATTAAAAATGTTCCGTGCCTCAACCCACTCTAATGCTCCTTTAAATAACAGAAGTTGCCACTTTGAAGCAGACCTGAATGAAATTGAAGTCGAAGCCTAAGATTAACAAAATTAATTATTAAGCAACATTACCATAAAATGGGATTTCTGTAATATATTTTAAATGCTGTCCATAAATACTGCTGCTGTTACACTGTGTTGGTTTTGAGGGCTCCTTGGAGTTTTGTATCAGTATTAGGGGACAGCTCCTTGGCTATTTTCTTCATCATCTGCTCAATAAGTCTGTGAGTCTTTGTGAGTCATAAAAATAGTGAAGTCCCACTGTGTACTGGACTCTCTCTCTCTCCCTCTCCCCCCCCCCCTCTCTCTCTCTCTGTGTGTGTGTGTGTGTGTGTGTGTGTGTGTGTGTGTGTATCTATATATAAAATCTCAAATATAACAGAAGGCAAGGGAGGCAAAGTGAGAAAAACATTGCCAGAATCTATAGATTCATATAAGCAGTCCATGTGTCCAAAGAGGTACCTAAATGAGATTTGACGATTGTAAGTCATTCATTCCAGTGTAGAAAGGGCAGTGAGAGCTTCACTGTACAGTGGATGGTGGGTGTTTATCATTTCTTGCTTGCAATGTAAGTCTCTTTGCCACGCTAAGGGCTCACAGGATCTTTGTCCATCTGTTAGTCCTCTGCCATGTATTGGGAATCAAGAGGCACTGCATTTTGAATTTTTTTATGTGATTGGGGCATTGTTGAAAATGATGTCACCGTGGCTTTTCAGTGCTTGCAAAAATATAATGGTACCTTGGTTTACGAACTTAATCCGTTCCGGAAGTTCGTTCTTAAACCAAAGTGTTCTTAAACCAAGGCTTGCTTTCCCAAAGAAGGTAATGGAAAATGGATTAATCCGTTCCAGACGATGAAAAACAACCCCTAAAACAGCAATTTAACATGAATTTTACTATCTAACGAGACCATTGATCCATAAAATGAAGGCAATAATAAATGTGCTGTACTATAAAATAAATAAGACAGTATTGTAGATAAAAATTAAAACTAATTTTTTTTCTTACGTGCACTGATGATAGTCATTGTTTGGATGGGTGGCTTTTATCCATTTCTGCAGTCACACAAACAACCAGTAGCTGAACTGGGTTCCGCACAGTCACAGAAACAAGTCACAAAAACGAAGTCACAAACCACAGTCACAAGTCAGTCCCCTAAAACGAAGAACAAGTCACAGTCAAAAAAATGAAAAAGCCACACAAACAAAAACGCAAAAATAAATAAATAGCAAAAACAAAAGCTCCAAATGTCACCTCTGTGTTGTGTGGGTGCTCGGGACTCAACAGCCGACAGACTCAACAGGAAGCCTCTGATTAGGAGCTGGGGACTCAATTTACAAACTGAACACACTCAACAGGAAGCGGAACATGTTCTGCTTCCAAGGCAAAGTTCACAAACCAAAACACCTACTTTTGGGTTAGCAGCGTTCTTAATCCAAGTTGTTCATAAACTAAGCTGTTCTTAAACCAAGGTACCACTGTATTGTGTTTATGGGAAACTGAGCCATGTGGCTCTTTCCTCCAGGACACATAAACCCATGATCATGTGGAAGAAATCCCTGCTGCAACTTTCCCAAATCAGCATCACTCCTCCCAGAAATAGCTGCATTGTTGGCACTTTGCAGCTCCCTTTTGACCATTAAAACTTTTAAGGGATGGAAGTGGCCCAAGAAATTGGGTGTTGATTCTCATCTGGATGGCCAAAACTGAACAAGCACTTAAGAGACCCTGCAAGCTGTTTGAAACATGTAAAGAATCTTAGCATGAGCACATTCCTTTTAGGAATTTAAATCTGATCATTGGGGTGTTAATGGGGTGGTGAGAAAAACAACAACCCCTCTATAGACCTGCAGTCGCTGCATAATGAGATATCAAGATTAGAGAGGTCCTGGGAGACCTTATTGCATTTTCAAACAGTGTTAGAAACTGAGATATGAAAGCTAGGAGCTAAATGGCACCTTAAACCTAGGTTATGGGCACTACAATGGAATGTCTAGGCACACTTTTTTATAACAAGAATACAAAGCTGAAAATGAATGAACCGGCTAAAATCTTATATTCATTTTTCACATGGGCTAATCCTCATCTGAAGACTGCAAAAAACAAAGCCATGCTTCCCTTGCCTGCCCTCCTAATATTCTTAAGAGGGTCTCTTCTCCAGTCTTCAGAGAGTGGCTGGAAGTGGAGAGGCAGAAAAAGGTTCTCCTTTCCTTCCACTCTGCAGTTTTAATCTGAAATTTTAGGACTGCGCCCAGAGCTTGAAACTGCTTCTCGCTAATGATATTCCTTGTTGCAAAACGCGCCTAGAACAATGGGAGTTTTGAGTGCTGTTTTCAGATCCCTAATACATTTGAGAAGCTAACACATTGATAAATTTGTTCTAAATCCTCCAGTTATTCTAAAGCAAATCCGCACATTGCTTGTGCTTGCTGTTCAATGTATTCTAGAATGTCCAAATTAAACACACACACACACACACACATGCCTACCCTTTTTTATTTAAGGTTTTGGGTAAACAGTATATTAATTTCAATTTATTGCATAAGATTTATACATGCTTATAATCTGTTTCTGGATAATCCCTCTGAAACAGTCGTTCTTTCTTAGACTTAATGGTTCAGCGACCAGGATGATTTCTGAAACTGAAACATGGAAGAAGGTTTATATTACCGCTGTCACAAAATATAATCAAGCCCCTCTCATATTTGTCTTGAGAATTATTAAAGCGTAGCCTGCAAAGTGGCCAGTGTGGAAATGCAATTCTGGTGAGAATCATCAAAGGATGCAATGAGCGAGTATAAAAATGCAGCAGTGGATCTAATTAGCAAAACTAAAATTGCAATCCAATCCCCAAATAATTGTCATTAGAAATAAAATCACATTTCAGGCTGAAGATGCTCCTTGGCATTTTTTATTTTTTTATTTTGCAGTCATGATTAGTACAGTGGGGGGAAAAGAGATTTGCTCTTGTTGTTCCTTTAATTGCAATCATTTAACCCCAGTCAGTGGGATGTGCCAGTTTAGCAAACCATTCTGACATAGGGGGAGAAAAAACTTCCATTCAATTCCAGGGTGTCTTGGACATTGGGGTCAGACCTACTTGTCCCCCAGAATTTCCCTCACCAAGGCTTCTGTTTTTCCCTCTGCCTTAAATATAATAGCCCAATTAATTTTAATATTTGCCAGCCTGTGCATCTAAGTCTATCAGAGGAGATGTCATAGAATGAAAATACTAATGGGATATGTGCCAATTTGCAGTTGAAGTAAGGCTGCTTTTAATATAAGCTGGAGAGCTTTTGTATTAACCTCTAACAATGGAGGAAAATCAACCCGTTGCAGCTGATTACTTAAGCTACCTCCAGTTACATTTGCACAACAAATTTGAATTCCAATCATTTTGCATACTATTTCCACCTATGTAATTGTCTGCTGGCCCTTATTATTTATTATGCAAAAGTGAAGGTGCTGGCTTCTCTCCCTCCCTCTTTTTGAAGCGTGAAGAATGAAATGATTTTGTATGCAAACAGTTAAAATTCTCCTGTGTATTCCCATTCTGTATGTGTTGATAAATTCACTTACGATGAGTGACAGTCTGAGGGTTTTGGGGGTCAGATCGGTCACTCTTTCCATGACACTGATGAAAATGATAAACTAAATGCCAGAAGTGTCCCTGGTGCATCATACGATGAAATGTGTAAAATGTCAGTGTCTAGCCAGTGTCTATTAATAACTAAATATGATTGCATGTAATGAGCAGATATTTTCATGTTGATTGAAGTATGATTTCTTTTGATCTTCCAGATGTTGCTGCTTAGAAATTCATACTGCTCTTTGGCTGCTAAATGCATAATGACCTTTTAAAACCTTTTAAACTCTTTTTCAAAATCCCTATTATTTTCAATGTGGAAGTCAACCTGGTGAGCTTCTTTTTCCCCCCATGTAGGTTTGAAGTTTATCCTTTCTTCATTCCATCCTTCTCCTTTTATTGTCTACTGATCATCATTATTCTTTGTGTCCTTTTCGCTTTCTTTATCAACACTGCCCTCGTTGAACTATTGCAGGGGAAATGGACGATGGAGGCAAAGAAAGCATTGGTTAAATTCTGTGTGTTTTGATGGCTGATTTATTAGGTGTTGCATTTTGAACCTTCCCAAGATCCATCAAACCGCAGCCTCCCAATGTCTCTATCCCAGCCTCCTGAACTAAGGTTCATTGGATCCATGGCAGACCTTATCAGCCTAGTACAATTTTATAAAGGCCGCCTCCTATTTCTTCAAATGAGCATCCATTCTAGTGCTGAGTCCCTAGTCTTGTACGGCAGTGGCTGCCAGTAGGGATAAGAGGCATAGGAATCCAAATGGGCTGCTTGGTGCCTTCGCAGCCATGGGCTTCATGTCTGTCTCCAGTGCCGGATTTACGTATAAGCTAAACAAGCTATAGCTTAGGGCCCCACTCTCTTGGGGGCCCCCAAAAAAATTAAAGGGAAAAAACCTGGATGTACATTTCCAAAATATAAGATAAAAAATAAAATAAAACCTATGTACAGCAACAGTGTTTTGTGTCGGTTCCTGTGATGTAAGTAATGGGCCCCGCCTGCTAGCCTGCTCCCTAAAATATCACTGGTTTGCTCATTTCTATATATAAGGTGCCTACATTCTGCATGGACTGGTTACATGGCAACATGTGCAAATGGCTTTAGATACCTATTAGGTCCATAAATTACCATATAGCATATATTCAACACAAAAAACAGTGACAATTTGTTGTTGGCAAAGGACAGTTGGCCATATAAAGGGCCCCATTACCTTCAGTATAGCTTAGGGCCTCATCAAACCTAAATCTGGCCCTGTCTGCCTCCATTCCTTTGCTCACCTTATATGCCATCCTTTGCCAGCCAAGTGCCTGCATGGTATTGTGGACCTCAACTGGCAACAGATCCAGCAGGCAAGGCTGTGCTGGCGGGGTTGATGGGAGTTCTATTCCAAAGCGTTTGGAGGGCACCAGGTTGGCACAGACTGCTATATAGTAGTATGGATCCTTATGGAGCCAAAATGACACCATCTTTGCACAGGAAAGAAGGTATCAGCCTGTTCAGAGGAAACCCATGGTTTGTAGAAGTACCAAAGGAATCTTTGGGGGAGGGGGGGGAAGGGGAGAACTCAAAACAGCTCAATTGAAGACTGAGCATGCTCAGTGGCCATGGATTGCAGAGTGACTCTTGGTGGGGAGGCAGAGTTAGAATGGAGGGGAACGGAACGGAATATATTGGAAAAGGTCACGGCTGGCTGGAATCCTGAGCAGGAGAGCTTGGCACTGCAATATCTTGTTGCAGATCCCTCCTGTCAATCTTGCCATTATTATCATATTAATTCATATCCTGCCTTTTTCCCTGACAGGGACTCAAGGCGGCTTACAGATAAAAGAGAAACAACTAAAACGTAGGTGGGATCATAAAAGGATAAATAAATTATTGAATTTGTTAGTTGCCTTGACTTTCAACAGACAGGCAAAAAACCATTTTATTCTGTTAAACATTTGCACACACACACACACACACACCTCCCTACACAACTGCTATTGCATCAGCAACTATTGCTGTTTATATAGGTGTCCCCTAAAGACTGATTATAAATATTTATAATTTAAAATATAATTATAAATATTATAACTATAAATATTAAAGTTGTGATTTTTTATTGATCAATCTTTAGATGTGTTGAAATCGCACAATAAGATGCAATACACACACACACACACACACACACACACACACACACGACCCATTTGGATTCAGGCTTAATGTTATAATTTCTCTTGTTAAATCCCTGGCAGACAGGAAGCATTCAGTGATGTGATCCCACACCTGCAGTAAATAAATATAAGCCATAGGTTTACTTGGTTCATTGACCACTCTCTCCATTTGTATAATAGCTCTACCTTCTGTGACTTGATACACACCTGCAATTGCATCAACAATTATTGCTGTTTATTTAGGTGTCCCCTTTTCAATGGCATGAAAAATCAAAACTGAACAATGTAATCGGAATAAATCGATATAACATCATCCTTATCATTATAGCAATGGTAAAAATTGTAATGATGAGTCAGGGTCATCTGATTTTGATAGTTATTTTGGGTGCCCCCCTTCTGCTGCTGTTCTGTGGTCAGAGCAATGCCAAAGAGAGGGGTTGGTCTTTGCCCCCCCCCCCATCTTCTGGCGTATTATTACTGGTGCAGTCAGAGGTGTGCGTCTGTCTGTACATGGCAAGACTGGAAGTCACCTTCACACACAGAAGAAAATAGCAATTTCAGAATACTGCACATTCTAATTTTCTCTGATACCTTGCCCTTTCTCTAGTCTATGTACTTGATTCTTTTGGTATACTGAACGAATACAGATTATTACAGCCAAGATCTGTAGCCATTTCTACCCGCTTCTCAACCTTTCAGGTTATTTAAGAGAATAGTTTGCTTGTAAGACCATAGCAACCGTAAAATCATATAAATTGCAATGCACAGATACCTCCCCATGCAGAATTTCATATCATGTTAGCCCTCCCGCCCCCCTGCACACAATTAGTTGTTTTCCCCACCAAATTAAAAATCCCCAAATGTTATCACCTTTCCTCATTCTTACGGGATTTGGGGAAAATAAAAAAAATTCCTTCCAGTAGCACCTTAGAGACCAACTAAGTTTGTTCTTGGTATGAGCTTTCGTGTGCATGCACACTGAAGAAGTGTGCATGCACACGAAAGCTCATACCAAGAACAAACTTAGTTGGTCTCTAAGGTGCTACTGGAAGGAATTTTTTTTATTTTATTTTGTTTTGACTATGACAGACCAACACGGCTATCTACCTTTAACTGGGATTTGGGGAGTTTCTGTTCTCTGTACTTTTACAGGACTAAAAAAAGGTAAAGGACCCCTGACAATTAAGTCCAATTGCGAACGACTCAGGAGTTGCGATTTACAGGCCGAGGGAGCCAGCGTTTGTCCACAGACAGTTTTTCTGGGTCATGTGGCCAGCATGACTAAGCCACTTCTGGCGCAATGGAACACCGAAACCAGAGCAGCGCACGGAAACGCTTCCTTCCAGAGAGGTACCTATTTATCTACTTGCACTTTGACGTGCTTTCAAACTGCTAGGTTGGCAGGAGCAATGGGAGCTCACCCCATCATGGGGATTCGAACCACAGACCTTCTGATTGGCAAGCCCAAGAGGCTCAGTGGTTTAGACCATAGCGCCACCCGCGCTACAACATCCTTTTTTAGGTGTAGTGAAATATTTCCAGTGAAATATAATAATAGAATCATGGAGTTGGAAGGGACCCCGAAGGACACAGTCTTGCCAAAATCTTGTGAGATCCTGTGGAGCGGGCAATATCTTCTGCTGTTTCAGCAGGATCTCACTGGAAATCAGTGCTGATCACCAGTGGCAGAGGTGGCATGGCGGAATGCCAGGGTGGCATTTCAAGTGGCAAAAAGGGGTACATCATCCCTGGGTGTAATGACCAGAATTGTGTGGGATATATCCAACCTCATATAACCAAGATGTTTAACTCTAATTAATGCATAAAGGGGTTCAGACCAGATTAAGCTGCCAGGCTTAGCTAGGTCACATCCCCTTACCTTGGGAGGTTACCAAACTCTTAGTTCTCTCTATTTCCACCATGTGAATCTACCAGTAAGGACGTCTAAGCTGCATGCTCCAAGCTTAGACCACGTGGCTTTAGCAAGCCATCTTTGTGTTTCTATACAAATCGTTTAGAAATATTTGCCACTTTTTGGAACCTAAGTTATACTGCCTTGTCTTTTCTTGGTGCTGTATGGAAAAACACACGAATCTGACCTTTGAAGAATTTGTAGGTAAACCATTTTTAACTATGTCTCCTTCTATGCAAAGGGGAGTGGGGAACTTTGGAGGAAACTTAGAAGGGGACATTTTAAAGGTATATTTCCATGCTGCATGTTTTGTGATTTTAAATCTCTGTTGGGGCTCTCTCTCACCAAAGAGTACTTGCCCCAAACCTGGATCTAGGCATCCAGGGAATTCTCCATTCTATTTTACCAAATACCAGAAACCAAAAGTACCCCAAACCAACAAACAGCACACAGTATTTCAAGCATGTGCTGCCTACTATTCATGGATCATGGCCCAAACAGTTAACAACATGCAGTATGACTTGATCTATTCTTACAGCAAAAATCAATAAATAATGTGAACTGAGATTTATTAAAAACATTTAGGGAGAGGGAAAGTTGTGTTTTCCCATTAGTAAGGGGAGGACAGACAAATATTGTTTCTATTACATTCTAATGAGGTTTATTTCCCTGCCTTCTGCCAATATGGCTGTGGGGAAATTTAATAATTGTTAGAGAGTTACAGGAAACAATCCATGCTTAATTTGTTTCCACAAATGAAATCCTTGCGGTCACAATTATGTGTTGGACAATATTGTGTTTTCCTTCTTCTCTTCGCATTCTGTTTCTTGCCCATAAATGCAAGGTATATTTAGATCTGAGGGCTAGCGAAAAAAATGGAATCAATCTTTTAAAGGGCGCAACTTACCTTTCTTTCTTTCTTTCTTTCTTTCTTTCTTTCTTTCTTTCTTTCTTTCTTTCTTTCTTATTAGTTCTGTGGCTCTCCTATTGAATCAAGATTGATTTTAAGAACAAAACCTTCAGAGGAATTTTTAAAATACATATTTTTCATTTGACAAAAAGGAGCAAAGCGGTTCAGGTTGTGAGTACCGGTATGTGCAAACCTGAGTTCGATCACCCTTGGTGCGTCTCCCCTGGGTGATGCTGATGGTTCAGTAGATAGTGCTACTTGCTATTGAGTGAGTGCTAAATGTAGGGTTCAGAAACTGGGAGAGAAGTCTATTAGTGTTAGAAGTGTTCCTACAACAGTACTACCCTGTGCTTTGCTGCTTATGTTACACAGAACTCCAGCTTGGAGAAGTTGGGCTCCAACACTCCTAACACAGGAACATAGGAAGCTGTCATGGGGGCCCTCACAGGGTCCTTGAGGAGTCCTGCCTCCTTTCCAAAGCCTAGTGAGCGCATTCCCAGCTTTGAGAAGAAGGTGGGAGGGCTCTGGAACCCTGCCAGGGCCTTGTGTCTCCTCCTCAAAGCTCATAACGTCACTTAGCCTGCTTTGGGAAGGAAACACGAAGGCTGGTAGTGTGTGTGTGTGTGTGTATGTGTGTGAAATTTTGGCCTCGCTGCTCACCCCCCGCGCAACAAGGCTGTGTGCGGCCCACGCGTTCCATGTTGAAGTACTCTTGCAGCCTCCTTGGGATGAAAAGTTGGACCGCCCTGGTCTATGTTGACTGACCGTGACTCTCCAATGTGTTAGGCAAAGGTTTCCTGCCCGTGGTTTAAGAGATAAACCAAAGGTCTAATGCAGGGGTCAGCTACCTTTTTCAGCCATGAGCCGGTCCACTGTTCCTCAGACCATGTGGTGGGCCGGACTATATTTTTTGGGGGGAAATGAACGAATTCCTATGCCCCACAAATAACCCAGAGATGCATTTTAAATAAAAGCACACATTCTACTCATGTAAAAACAAGCTGATTCCCGGACCGTCCGTGGGCCAGATTGAGAAGGCGATTGGGCCGCATCCGGCCCACGGGCCTTAGGTTGCCTACCCCTGGTCTAAATGGATTTGGAAGAGGGTTTGAAGGAAGAGAGAAACACAGACAGTTTTGTTAGTGTTCTAGGAGGGTGTTCCAGGATTCCAGGACATCAAGGGGGAAATAATGAAGATGCTTAAGGGAGCAGGAAACATGAATTCAGGGGGTGATAGAGTTGGGGGCGGGGAGTTAAGATAATAAACTGCGCTCTAAAGGTCTGAAGTATACTTGAATGTATTTTGAACCCAAACCAGGATGTGATTCATAGACGTGGGCACCCTTCAGAACACATACATTATGTGCTTGGATATCTGAAGTACAAAATGTCATCTAAAGAACATCACCACCGAGTCTTAATTAATGAGCACCATTAATACATTTCGAGAATTCACCCAGATATAACACAAACGCCAATTTTAAGAGCACCAACCGGACCCAGGGGGGGGGGGGAATGTTCACAACACGTTTTCTCCTACCAACCCTTCCTTTCCCCCAGTTCCATGTTCTGCATGACAAAACTTGGGCCACGGGGGAATCTGAAAGGCTCTTAATTAGGCAGAATTCACAAGGCTAGCAAAAAAAAAAAGTGTGGGTGAAGGTTAGACATGAAGATGAGGATCTTGTTTTGAATGAGTCCAAGATTTGGGGGCGGGGTGTGTGAACAAAGCAGGAGAAGACAGACTGGCTCATTTACGTGACTAGGTACAAGTCCCCTTGGGCAGATGTACCCACTCCAGGACAGAATGCATCATTAGAAATTGTCTGTTCCAATTGCACCGTTTGCCATATTTTTTATATAATGCTAGGTATCAGTCTTGAGTGATTGTTTTGGACCGAAATCAGTTTCTCAATAAGCAAAAGATATCCAACAGATCTACATTACATGTGGACTACGTGGAGAAAACAAGGGCTCGGTCTCCTGGGATTGTAGAATAGGATGGGTATGCACAGCCTTGGTTTCAACCGGCCTTCTGCTTTATTCTTGATTGTGGAGGAACTGGGTGGGGAAATTATGAGACTGAAGCACACATTCAGCTTCAGTTGAGTTCATTTCAAGCACAAGTTCAGGATAGCTAGCTATGCAGATCACAGCAAAAGCGCCAAAGGAATAGAATAAAGGGAGTTAAAACAAGTACTGGCTCAGTGTTTTGCTCTCTCCTGATCAGAAGTAGCTTTAGTGTAGAGCAACTGTGATGGAAACTCGCTGTTTGGGTTTTTTCTTTTCCTTTTTCCCCTTTTTGCAGGTGGAAGTTAGGCTCTGATCATGATGCACATCAGTGCTTAAGAGAGCACAGAGGCCTGTGCTATTATAGGATGGAATGCTGTTAGATAATTCGCTGTCCCTGTACTGTGGTCTCAGGTGGCTGAGCAGTTGCAGAGTACATGTGGAAAGGCTTCTATGAAACATAAAAGATGCATGCTGAATACAAGCACTGTGCCTTCTACTTAGGTCACAAATTTAGCATTCTCTCACAGCTTTGCCTGTTTGGTTTTGGGAGGCAGGGTTCTGTACAACCATTGTGCCATGGAAAATGCACATGGCTAATTTTTTGCACGGACAATGAACACAAAGACACACACCAGTGCTACCTTTTACTAAAATCCTGGGGGTAGGGAGTCCAGGTTTTAACTTCACCCACAGCTTGGACATGGGAAACATTGAGCATGTGCAGAATACATGGCTATATAAGCCCTATTCAGACATTCTTAATCCCTCTTGCAACGAGGGAGAGCACTGCTGTCCCCATCACCCCCCGCCATGAGTTGGAGGGGTGGTTTTAGAAATGGGGAGCCTGCTTGACTTGTGTCAACTCCCAATGTGATCTAGAACCCTCACATTCCAGGGTTCTAAGCTGCATATAGAACCAACTTGAGTTCCTGCTGCAGACATTTGGCTAAGATGGTGAGAGGAGAGCTGGTTTGCTTTTCTCCGTTTTGCAAGCAGAGTTCGTGGGTTGTATCCAATGTTAGTCCTTCTTGAGTAGACCCATCAAAATTAATGGACATTAGGCCTATTGATTTCAGTGGAACTGAGTTGGATACAACTATATGTGTTTCTCATACACAGCTGCAGAGTTCCATGGAATTATTATATGATCCCACCCAAATTCTGTAGCAACAGCTATTGATTGCTTTTCTCAGAACAGTATTCCCATGGAACTACTGCAGACATCACAGATGAAGCGTGAGTAACTCACGAGTCTAGGCTTTCTGTAGAACTAATATATCATCCCCATTGACATGAATGTATATTGTATTTTACAAAGCAACACAAAAATAGGGCATGATCTTCTACTTGATCTCTGGATGCATGTGGATCTCGTGGATTTCACCACGGATCAAAAGTGTTTTGCCTTCTCTCTTGCTCCTTGTTTGCAACGTCCAACATGGCTGTCACTGTACTGTATCCTACAGGCCTTCGGTAAAAATCAGAAACTGAAAGCAGCCCCTGTATTGAGCTCTGTCTAGAGCATTTTGCTGAATGTTATTGTGCACAGTGCCTCCAACTATACTTCCAAGGTTGCAAAATGAAATGTGAGTGAATATTAACACCAGTGCAATGAGGTATTAACCTACAGCTCAATCCTACCTTTGTCATTATTTGTGTAAGCAGAAGGGGTGTGGACACTTTTTAAAGCCCTATGGATACTGTAATTTTGATGCCAGAGAATTACAGCACAGACATAAAAACAAGAGGCAGGAGAAGGGAGCTGCGGGTTAGGATGGAGGAGAAATTTGACCCTGTTCATGTTTATAGGCGAATCTACCTAATTCACACTTTCTGAAACCACATGCAAACCAAGGTCTCTTGAAATAAGCAATCCCCTGAATTTTGCAGTGTAGTTCTCCCCCCCCCAAAGTAACAGGTACAAAAACAGGTACTAGTGAAATGTGTGTAACATGTGTAAAAGTTACTGAAAATAACATACTTTTTTGCTATATTAGGGGAAATTGCTTTGCAAAAGTGTGCATAGGGGGGTAATTTAATTTAAACACATGTATTAAGCAGAAATTTGCACTTAAATGCTACTGTATTTTCATGGGATACTCTTAAAAAAGAAAAGAAAGCGGCAACCATACCACAAATCGATTTGGAACTGTGGCGAACTGAACTAAGTGTGAAAAAATGAGAAACTCACAGATTTGCCCATTCCTAGCTGTGGGGAAAGGGACAGTTGTACCATTGAGAGGGGAAAGTTGCGTCTGCGCTGGGGATAGTTTAATCCCCTTAGCTTGGCTTGGCAAAAGCTGTTGTTAGAATGGGATTGTAGTTGTAATGTAGATGCTGCCATAATTACATAACTGAAGAACAGGCTGGCAAGATGGCAAAACATAAAAATGAGAACAGAGGTGTCCTGGGTTTGAAAACCAGTGCCTCACATTGCTCCCCTCCCTACCATCCCATGTTTTCCATTTGTTGTTTCACAGATGCTTCAGTACGTATTCAAATCAGAGCAGCTGACGTTGAGCCTCTTTGTGTATGCTCAGGGATAGGGCTTGGTGTGGCTGGTAGAGAGGGGGTGGAGAGGGGAATCTCCTTAGCATACGGCTTATTAGTATCATCAATCATCAGGGGTGTCATTTCTAAATTCCCTCTCCCTCACCTAATTTGCTAAACTTAATTCTTTATCACACCACAAAAGCCAGCATGAGAGATGGAAGTGATAATGAGAGGTGGCTTGCTCATCCATGCCCTAATGCAAGGCAACTTTGCAAGAGTGAAGGGCGGAGGCAGACTTGGGTTTTTTCTGCTTAGTCACGTCGCTTAGGGAAGATTGCCGAGTCGTGTCTCGCTGAAATCGCCAGCTTAAATCATCTTCTGCTCGGGTTGCTTTCCCAGGCAAGTCTGATCTGGTGGGAGAGAGAAACCTATACGACTCTACTCTGGGTTGCTATCAACACCACTTCCAATGATCTCCACGTGGTCAGAAGAGGGTGAAAAAAGCTGAACATTTGGTTCCTGCTTGTCTAGGACTGGGGGATTTTCACGGGTGGCTGAAGAACGTAGCCTTATAGTCCAGCGTAGTCCAAACGTTGGTCCACCGAGATCAGCCTTACCGACACTGATTGGCAGTGGCTCTCTAGAATTCCAGGTTGAGGACATTCCTAGCTGTACCTGGAGATGCCAGGGATTGAAGTTGCGACCTTCTGCCTTACCAGTGAGCTATGACCCTCCCCCAGTTATAACTACAGCTCATAAAGTGGTGTTTATGGCAATGTCTCCTGGCAGTCCGAACTCCACGCTCTTCCCTCTGGTGTGCACTGTAGGGCCTGCAGACAGTTTCAGTGGATGGCTAACGGTCAACATCTCAACAGAGAAGCAGCTTCTGTGAAGATCTGCAGTTTCTACATTAGGCTGGATAAAGAACCTACAAGGATGAAACAAACGAGACTTCCATGCGTTGTTTTCTTATTTCCCCCTCCCCTGTCCTTTCTTTTTCTGAGATTGTGGGGTGTGTGTGTGTGTGGGTGTGGGTGTGGGTGTGGGTGTGTTGGGATTATGAGCCCTTGAGTGTTGTTCAATCTCCATGGATCTCAGAGAAGCCTTGCTGGTGTATCTGGGCAGAAAGATTCCTTCCTTGGTGCTAGAGGCAGGTGCAGTTTCTGCATCCAGCTTGCAGAAGTCACAAAAGGCGTCTTCCTGGTCGATGCAGACTTGTGATTACTTGGCCTCTGTCAAAGTAATGATGGCTCTTCCCGCGCCTTCCAGAGAGTGGAGCTGGTGGTTCTAAGTGGCTTGGCGGTTGTGGCTAAAGGTTGCACAGGAGAGCTTTTAGCATGTAGCTCCTTGGCTGACACAAGCCTCCCTCGCTGGGCTTGACAAAGGCAGGTAGAAAGCCCTGGCAAGAAAGCAGAAACAAACTGAATGAGTAATAAATCAGGTCCAGAGCCCAGCGGGGGATGACCTTTGCAGTCTTGTGTGTTAGAGCAACCTGCCTCGGCGAACCTCCTTTGGCAAGAGGGATCTGCATCCAACAGTCGACGTTGCCAACACACAGCACTGGTGAAGGCGCTATTTATAGGGATGCCTTCCTGCAGGGGGGCGGGGGGGGGGACGGATGCACAGGGACCGGAATACAAAGGAGCTGCTAATTAAAGAGCACTGTTGCTAGACACTCGTCATACGTATTAGTAAAAAAACAACCAGGGAGAATGAAGGGTTTCATTCTAATTCAAGCCATAGCAGGCATTAAAAGGGAAGAGTTTGAAAGGAACACTTTTAAAAAACAAATATATTGCTCGCAGTCCCCTTGCTTTCATTTGTGCCTCTGGGAACTTTTGCATTATTTACAGTGGACCACTCAAGCGTTAGCTACTAAGGGTGCAATCCTGAACCCACTGAGATTAAGCCCCACTGAATTCAATAGGGCTTGCACCTGAGAAGACATGGCTAGGATCGTGCTGTTAGCCTATCCCTGGCCAAGGTGTGGAGAAATTGTGGGGCCCCTCTCATCAGCCCCAGCCAAGGTGGCCTGAGGTGAGGGATAATGGAAGCTGTGGTCCAGGAATACCTGGGGGAGGGGCGGGGCACAGCTTCTCCATCCCTGCCATGGTTTAAGAGCTTATGGGACATACGGTGGGTTTCCACAGCCTTCACTGTTTAATTCATGAATATGAATTACAGGTGTCCTTTCCCCCCCTTATGCAGCGGGGGTTACAATTCCTGGACCACATCTTGCAGTATAATGCAACTGTCAGATGTGATGTGGTTATCGTTTCAATAATTAGAATGTACAAAATGCATAAAATATAGCCAAAATGCATTAAAAACACAGCCCCAAAGGCTGCAAAATACAGTGAAAATGTGAATATTTGGTTGCATTTCGTAGTTAATTTTTTGTTCATTTAAACCCTCCACTGTTTGATGCAGAATCAGGGTGGAACGGATTATTGACAGAGAAATATGAGACGCAAAATGAAACAGAAATAGGTGCATGCTCTTCTGATAGACTCCTTCTGCATCTCACTTTGCATGGAGCTGTATGAGTCTGCTTCTCGTTTTGCCCACATCTCATGCCCAAAGCTGGCATGAGTAGCTCAGGGGGCTCAGAATAATGTGTCCATCAGGGATAGATATTGGCTTGACCCTTCACTAACCCTCTGCTGCTGCTGGCTCCACTTTCTGGCGTGCCCATAAAGCACCTCAGAACCTGTTTCTCTCGGCTAGGAAAACACTGGACAGGCTGCAGGGAACTTTCTCTGTGCTGTTGCCTTCAATGAGCGCTAATGCCATACGTTTTCAGGGAGAGAGAAATAGTTCTATAACCATATTGCTTTGTGCTGCCACCAGTCTCCTTTGTTGCAGAACTCCCAAATAATCTATCACAGCATCTTGGGGCTACATAAAATGCAGCTCAAAAACGCAATGGGATACATGATTATGTCCAGATGTTGATGTGTGGAGTGCTCCTGTTCAGGGGGCCAGCCTGCCAGCCAGCTGGGCATGCCCCTTTGTAGCATACTCCAATCCATTCCATTCCTGCTTCCCCATTTTTCTGATCCCCCCCCCCCCCGTTGCATCATTCCATGTCCATTAAGCATGCTTAGCATGGATTGTTGGGGGAGGGTTCCCCTTAGGATATTTTCCCCCCTAACATTTTGCAGGAGGCTTCTGCAAACCTTGCCCCCCCAACCCTGCTCCCTATGTATTTTTGTGGCATGAGGATATTTATTTATTTGAGGCACTGCCAGCCTACTTTTCATTCTGTTTGATTTCAGAACGGGGTACAATATAAAAGAAAATGCAATGCATACAACATAATAAAGCCACATGGCATGCAAAACTAATGTAACCTTAAAGCAGTGTTTCCCAAACTTGGGTCTCCAGCTGTTTTTTGAACTACAGTTCCCATCATCCCTGACCACTGGTCCTGCTAGCTAGGGAACAATGGGAGTTGTAGTCCAAAAATAGCTGGAGACTCAAGTTTGGAAAACACTACCTTAAAGCAGTAACACAAGGAAGAGCATAAATACCTGGCAGATGAGTTCACTAGTAGTATAGAAGATACGCTCGGGAAACCGTGATTTGCATAGCCTTGGTGGAGGTATGCTCTCGTGGGCAGCCTTCTGGGGGCTTCATGCCAGCAGTGGGCAAGGCTAGAGGCAAAAGTTGGGCAAGGTCAGAAGCAAAAGTGGGCAGAGCAACAGATGTGGCTCTTCTCTTTGGACAGAGGGCTATACTCCAGCTGTGCCCAAAGTCAGAGGTTTCTATCTATATCCATATTTCCATCCTCCACCCAGGGAAGCGAAGGCATCACCAGTTTTTAAGAATACATTCTGGCCAGGCAAAAACATCTGAGCAGCCTGTGGATCAGGACCAATGAGAGGTGTGTACTGGAGAGTGTGGGCATGTGGCCTGGGGAGAGTTCCAAGGGCCAGGTAGAGAGGTTGGAAGGCCGCATTTTGGCTGAGCCTGAAGCTATCCTCCCCTGCACTAAAGCCACCCTAGTTAAAGAGAGACATTTCTGCTAAGCCTGCCATATTTCCTTGATATTTTTGTAGGGTGAAGCATCTGTATTATTACAGAATACACACCCACCCACCTCTGCATTTGTGTTAGTGCTAGTAAACTTAAACTGTAGATGCAGCAGGCTATTAACAGTAGGTGGTGTATCATTATGGCACTTAGTTGTGGCTCTCAAAAATCTTGTCACTTGCAACTTTGACAGAGCTCCCAGCTGTGCACGAGGCTTAAGACACCGGCAATTTTCACCTTGAATAAAAGTTTAGTGGCACTCATTGTTTTTAATTTGCAGCTTTTAAGACTTGAAGTCTTCATTTTATGGATTCCCTCCCCTTCTCTTCCCTCAGAGAAACTCATTTGCTTTGCTGTGTGTAACCATTGATTCCTCGTATTAAGGGATTGATAAAACAGATTAGCCGCAATAGAATGTTAATCAAGGCCATGTTTCAAAGTTACTACTTCCCAAATTTATTCTTCCTCCCCCTGCCCGCTCCTTCTGCAGACGGCTGTTGGTTGATCAACTGGTAGTAGCCGAGAAAACCAGGCACCCTGAAAAGATTAATGGGCAAGACAGTAAAGCAAGACAGAGTAATGGGACAATGCAATTATATTTGCTGTGTTGTGTTCTTGATAGTTGTGCTTAACTGAGGGGTGCCTGGGAGCAAGAATGTCCAATTAGATTTACAAGCTCTAGAGATGGCCATTTTATTGCTAGATTCATTGTTGCCTGAGCCACTAACATACTGTTGGGTGAGTTGAAAGTGTGTACAACACCTTGAAGCTGTAAGGAGAAACTGGTTTATAATAATCAATTTGCAGGGATGTGGATGCTGGAGAAGTATCTTTTTCCATGGGGGTCAGCAACTGACGACCGCTTGGTGAAATCTGGCTCAAGACCAGGGGTGGCCGGAGGGAGTTGGTGACCCCGGCCATGACTTGTGACTGTGACCATGAGATAAAGAGGCGGGACACAGGCGAAGTTTGGGTAGAACATGGGATCGTGCTTATTTAAATATATGCAAATTATCTGCAGTGGGACTGCTCAGGAACTTGGCTGTTAACCAGTCAGGTGAGGTGGAGTGAAATAATGGCCCTAGACGTTAAAGATGATTGATGGGAGAATGGGGGGTGGGGTGGGCTACCTGCTAAACCAGTTGCCATGGAGGAGGAGGAGGGATTATGGAATGGACCAGCTTTTGTAAATTTCGCTCCGTTTCTCATTTTTCCAATCTTAAGCTCAGTTCATATCAACACATTGCCACATCAGTTTGCGATCACGAGAATTCATCAGTAGTTTAGCGTGAATTTCTCCTAATAAACTCATTTTTGAATGCGTTTTTGCCTAATATACACATTTCTGCCAAGCAGTTTTGCCAGATATAACACATTTTTGTGTGTTTGCCAATATATGCATTTATACACACACTTTCCTCAAGTACATTACCTGGTTGGAAAATTGTGCTGAAAATTCAGAGAACTGTGTGTATTGCTTGGGAAAGCGCAAATGGGTAGATGTACCTTTAAATGTGAACTGAATTGAATTCCCCACCCTGTCCCTAGGAGAGGGCAAGAGGTTGATAGAGCATGGAGCTGTAGGAAATTTATTTTCTTTAGTCTTATGTGCCACTGTGAAGCATTATTTGAGTAAAGATGGTCTGCCTACCCCACCCCCCACCCCTTGCAGAATGAACTGCTTCTCCCAGACCCTGCATTCAAGTGGGGAATTGGGGGGAGATTCAAAATACAGGTGCATTTTTATTCTTCCTCTCTTGTGATATTTATATACTCCCCCATGTCACAAAGCAGACCATAATGCACTAGCCCTGCCAAATATGGGCCAATTCAGGGATCATGTTGTGTTATGCATAAAGTCCTATGAAGCAGATTGGCAGTTGCCCAAATATATGCAGTCCAAAAATAAGTAATGCAATGGGAAGCAACATTAACTAAACCACAGATATAGTTCCAAAGGCATTTGGATAAACAAGATTGTGCTATAATCCATCAGGAAAATATGGAGTATTTAATGCACCATTTTGAAGAGCGTCTCAAGAAGTGTATGAAACTGCCGTCTCCCTGGAGGGTTCAGAGCAGAGGAGCTCTTGGTTTTTTGTTTTTGCTTTGTTAAATTGCTGTCTGCGTATTAAGCTCGTGGAATATATTAGGGTGGGTGCTTTTTTGTGGTAACTTCACACTTTAGTGACAGATGTTGTTTCTTTCCTGAGCTCTGAGGGTGCAATGAACCCGGCAAAGCCTTCTCGGGTGGCTTCCAGAAGTCAAAAGCTTTTGAGCTGTCAGTCTCCACCAGCTTTTCGTTAATTCTCGTTTGACGTGGCGTCTGGGGCCAGGCTCTTGTCTTTGCAGCAGCGAGAGCTCACAGCAGGCGGGAGCAGCTTAATCGATCGGCAATACTGGTCACCCAGAAAGAGTGTTAATTGGCCTGAATACTTCAAGCATTCGACATGGACTGACCTAATCACCAGGCACAGAGGAGCTGATGTATTCTTGTGGGGAGGCAGAGAGGAGAGGGAGGAATTAGCAGCCCAGGCCTCTGGACAAATACAACCGAGGAGGTGGTGGCCACAATTGTCCGAGATATTAAGGAAAGAGGACATCGTTTCCAACCAAAATGGTCAAAGGCTTGGAAACGATGCCTTATGAGGAACGGCTTAGGGAGCTGGGTATGTTTAGCCTGGAGAAGAGAAGGTTAAGGGGTGATATGATAGCCATGTTCAAATATATAAAAGGATGTCATATAGAGGAGGGAGAAAGGTTGTTTTCTGCTGCTCCAGAGAAGCGGACACGGAGCAATGGATTCAAACTACAAGAAAGAAGATTCCACCTAAACATTAGGAAGAACTTCCTGACAGTAAGAGCTGTTCGACAGTGGAATTTGCTGCCAAGGAGTGTGGTGGAGTCTCCTTCTTTGGAGGTCTTTAAGCAGAGGCTTGACAGCCATCTGTCAAGAATGCTTTGATGGTGTTCCTGCTTGGCAGGGGGTTAGACTGGATGGCCCTTGTGGTCTCTTCCAACTCTATGATTCTATGATTCATGGTTCCCAACTATCTATGCTGGGGTAGGGGGCGGGGGCGGTCGGTCAAATGTGGCCTACTAGGCATCTTTATCTGGCCTTCAGGAGTTTCCCCAGGCCACACACCCTCAACAGTGCCACTCCACACCCTCCTCAAGTGTGTTTGCCAGCCTTGCTTGTCTGGATATAACTCAGAGACAAGTGGGAAGGTGGGTGTCTCTGTGTATGCCGAAACCTATGACTTCTGTGTGGTTGGAATGCAGCCTCCTGCCTAAAGGGTAAGGGTCAACGTTACAATTTCACCTCTGCTCTTGCCCCCTTTTGCAGAATCTTGTCTATGTGGGCAACCGCAGGTGGAAGACATATTGCACTATTTACTGTGTTGCCCACTATACATTGGACCCGGGAGGCGATTTCTCACCTTGTCGTCCGTACAGGAATGATGTCTCTCCCCGGCAGAAAAGGCCCTATGACTATTTAGCGATGTAAACACTTCAGTGATTCATAAAGTCGCCCATTTTGCTTTGGCAGCCAAAAAGATCAGAAAGAAGACCCTGGACAATATGGCAGTGAACTGTTAAGGGAGACGCAGAGATCTAAATAGAGACCATTATTTGTGGCGCTACACCCCTTTTGCTTGTATTTGTTTTTGATTCAGATTTGTCATGACCAATGGCTAGCACAATAAAGTATTTGGATTGGGATCACCCCCTTTTTGCCTGCCCAGGCCAATAAGGCGATGCAGCCCTCAGGCTGAGAAAGGTCCCTCCCTCCCGGGCTATACCATTGTGGGGAGGGGCCAGAGGTGTGGCTGCCTACCCAAGTAGCAGTGGGAGTTCCCAGCTTACCTGCATAGGAACAGAGGAGTTGGTGGGTCTGGCTCTGGCAATGTGTGTGTGTGGGGGGGGGGGAGGCTCTAAAACTGCCTGTTGGCTTGATAGGTATGCACTTTGGTGGTTAGAGCAGGAGAGGGAAACAAGGTCCCGCCACAAAAAGTGCTCCTTTTGGGACTGACATTTGTGCGCTTTCGGTCTTCATCTTCAAAATGCTGGGCAGGGCAAGTTATTCCTCAGCACCAAATGAACAAAGGGCTTTTAAGGATGCATTTTCTTCCTACTTCTCAAACTTTCTAGCTACATTTTTTAAAGTGTTCCGGTTCTCCTGGGAGCTCATTGCAGTTCAGAACAGCCAGGAACCTATTATATTTCACTGTGTGGTGAACTAGTTCTGTCCAAAACCTGCCTTTCCTATACAAAATAGAACGGTCCCTTATGAACAGTTACTATATCTGTTAAGGTTCCAATCCTATGATCTACTCCTGAGTAAACATTCATGAGATTATTCAGTAAGGCGTTCTTGCCACAGGTGGCGTTCGGCTGTGGCCACAGGCCAACTCAGAGTTAAGCACATTTAAGGCCATTGAAGGGGTCGTGAATATGCTTAACTACATTGCATATCATTCGTAAGAGCGTGGTAGTGATCCTGTAACATGACATTTTGTTCAAGAAAACACATCTCTGATTCCTGACCTATGCTGTCTTGACAGACAGCGTACAACAAAAAGACTGCCTTATTATAACAGGCCCGAAATACCATTAATGAATTTAGTGACATTTCCCCACCTTCTCGGGACTTTGCTACTGCAGTAACGCAAATGTAGACACAAGTCTCACATTTAACTGGTTTTGCACATACTAAAGACACAATGTAAGCACAGCAGAAAGCGCATCGCAGATACCCATACAGTGGTACCTTGGGTTACAGACGCTTCAGGTTATAGACGCTTCAGGTTACAGACTCTGCTAACCCAGAAATAGTACCTCGGGTTAAGAACTTTGCTTCAGGATGAGAACAAAAATTGTGCGGTGGCAGCGGGAGGCCCCATTAGCTAAAGTGGTACCTCAGGTTAAGAACAGTTTCAGGTTAAGAACAGACCTCCAGAACGAATTAAGTTCTTAACCCGAGGAACCACTGGATAGTGTTGACGTGCTCTTCCCTGATCCACCAACACCATCACCGTGTCTAAGCACACCGTCTATGACTGGGGAAGACAAAGCTGTCCGTTAATCTGGTATCAAGTTACCAGCTATTGCTGGAACATAAGTTTATGATCACTTGCTATGTACGTGCAACAGCTAAGTTAGACTACCATATGCTGTTCTTATATTTCCACCCACACAGTCCATGCAAATCTTTCGAAAAAGCTCAAGCCCTGCCTAAGGAGGGTGTTGTGTGGATCCCACGTGGCAACAGCAGATGAAGAAGGGAGCACTCTAGGAGCACAATGATGACTCTGCCTGTATCATCCACCTCGCAAGGTGCTCTTCGCCATCTGTTGCATTTAACATTATAGTTTCCTTTAAAAAATATACTTCGGGTGATATTTAAAGCTTATAAGCAACTACATTGGAGTCCTTGCCTATGATTTTATTTTACTTTTTTTAAAAAAGTACATTTGCAAACGCTAAGAATTCATAGTAAAGGTCGTGACTGACTGTCTTGGTTAATTCAAATGGCCTTCAAATACCTGGTGGGCAAAGATGTATCTGGGCGTCTTTCGGTTTCATATATTTTCAAAAAGATCTTGCCGGTCAACTTCTTGCAGACATTTACTGGGGATGAGAATGAGTCAGTGAACCAGACAAAAAAAAAAAAAAAAAAAAAGGAAAACAAAACCCCAAGAGTGGATTAGCTAAGAATAGACAATGGAAGAAACACGCAGAAAAACAAATGGCAATGAGTGATCATGCCACAAATCACTAGGAAATAAACCAAGGTTGTAAACCAGAAGTGAGGAACTTGTGGTCCTTTGGCCATGCTGGCTGGGACAGATGAGAGTTGGGAGTCCAACAACATCTGGAGAGTCACAAGTTCCCCCACCCTCTGTAGATAAACCTGGATAGATAATGGCAATATATCCTGAGCTCCTTTCATCCCTTAGGAAATGCTGTCTTGACCTTCCCTGGACTTGTTGCTATTTCAGCAGACCATCTTCAGGGTTCTTCTACCTTGTGAGATCCATTTGTTGAGTGCCAAGGACAGTGTATTTGAAGGAGAGAGGTCAAAATTGGGGAATTCATTCCACCTGGAGGCTTGCCTAGCTCCATATCTCTACCTGGTTTAAGGCGCTTGGTGAAAACAATTCCTACTTTATATTTGGTCACAGTTAGGTATGGATGAATCTGTCAGCTTCAGTTTCTCTCAGTTTCTCCTATTTCTATTCTTAAGTTATCCACATCAGTTTGTGATTACAGTGGTACCTTGGGTTACCAGCACTTCGGGTTACAAACTCTGCTAACCTGGAAGTAGTACCTCAGGTTGAGAACTTTACCTCAGGATGAGAACAGAAATCGGGTGGCGGCAGCGGGGCGGCGGCAGGAGGCCCCATTAGCTAAAGTGGTACCTCAGGTTAAGAACGGTTTCAGGTTAAGAACGGAACTCCGGAACGAATAAAATTTGTAACCGGAGATACCACTGTATTTTAAAGTATGCATAAAAATCATCAGGATTTTAGTGCAAATTTCTCCTAATATACACATTTTTACAGAGCAAAATTCCCCAATATAATGCATTTTTTGTATGCTGTTTTTACTAATACATGCATTATTTTGTGCACTGTGTTCTAGTATGTTTGCACACATTATTTGCCTGGAGAGGCTGAATTCCAAATTTTGCACTTTGAACAAGTGCAAATTATGAAGGATGGCTTTGTTTCAGTTCGCATAATATTCTGGGAAGTGCAAATTAGGAAGGTTCAACTTTAAATATAAACAAAACCTTATTTCTCCCCCATCCCTGGCCACAACCCATTAAGTACATAGGGAATGTTTAAAACTCTCTTGCTTTCAAATGAAACTTAAATGTGTGTAACTGTGGATTAGGTTGTGGCAATTTATGTTGTCTATATGAATTTTGGAGGCTTTATGATTCTAGAGGCATGATTTCAATATTAATCTTGTTGCCAACTGCATTTTTGCAATTACATTTTTGTTTTTATGCTGGAGAGTTCATTGCTGATTGTGTAGCACACTTCGTGCACTTTTTATGGGGACGCTTTGTTGGATTTCTTTTTTAAAAAAGAAATAAATGGGAACAATATAATAATTTTGTACACCGTGTAGCTTTCCGTCTTCTGCCGGCTGACCTTTTGGTAGCAGCTCCAGCTCTTTGTGTTCAGTGCTCCCCTGATTGTCCTTTTAAAAGGAAACGCTCCTTCTTGCTTTCAAAACCACCAATATTGTTATGTCTGTCATAGCTAGCCTCCTAATTTGACTAATGAATTAATACTCCTCTCTCTGGGGTTAAAAGAGCTTGTCATTCACAGATGTGATGTTTTCATCCACAGGCCTCCTGCAGAGGTACAGGGGGAAGCGCTGTTCCTAGGTGATCATATTCCTGCCAGCTTGCCATTGTTACCACACCTGAGGCCTTAGCCGTTCTGAGAGAGTCTAAGGCTTATGCTGGCTGTCTTATTAAATCATCTTATCTGGGTTCCTGCTCTCTTTTGGCTCCGTTCCTGGTCACATTTCTGTCTGGGGATTCATAGCTTATTTCACCATGGTGGTTTTCCCGTTCTCTTTCTGCTTTTCCTGGGGAAACCCAGATTCTGCAGAATACCCTCCTTGCAAATGGCATCATAGCTGATAATCACAATGTGAAGAATCGTCCAACCTGCCCTCTGCAGGAAGGACGCCAGAAAAGAGAATAATACTAATACTACCACTACCGGTACTACTACTACTTCTGCTACTAATTATTATTATTTATACCCCACCCATCTCTGTGTTGATTGGTATCCAGTTTTACACCTTATGTTGAAGCATGTGTACATAGGCATGTTTCGTATCTAAAGCATACTGGGGATCCAAACATTAGTGCAGTTCTTGAGTTCAGGATGGCGTGCATAAACCATCCTAGCCTTCTTACAATTAAAAAAAAAAATGAAATCAGATATTTGCCATCATGAAAGGAGTTCTGGTCTTTCAACAAGTTCACATCTCCTGTTTTGTGGACCACAGCTCTGGAATCTTCTTGAAATGTTTGCTTGTTTGTTTGTTTATTATAGTAGTTTATATCCTGCCCTTTATTATTCAGTGACCCCAAAGACAGGTTACATAAAAGGTCTCGTAAGATTTATTATTACTATTATCTAAACAACAGGCAGCAGCAGTACTGTCATATCATCCTAACAATGATGTCAGATCCCCTCGAGAACTGAGACGCACAGATGGGTTTTCATCTGCTGTCAAAAAACAGATGATGGCAGCCTGAGCTCTAATGCAGAGGGGAGGGAGTTGCACATCCAAGGCTACTGAAAAGGATCTTTCCGGGGCCACCATGGTTTGACTCAGTGGAGCGATTACCAAGAGGGTCCACCTACAGATCTTAACCAGACTGATTTAGCAAAGGAAGTTACTTCAGGTATCCCAAGTCATTTAGGGCTTGTAAGATGACGCCAACACCTTAACTGAAATGAGTCTAGATAATCTGCTTCCTCCCAGCACATCTGAAGTTGAACACCCTGCGCTATCTCAAGCATCTTGCCTAAAAATGACATCCCGGTATTTGTTACTGGGTGGTAGTTATCACAAACCATGGGTCCAAGTGGGGCATCTTGAGGCAGGAGCCTCCTCATGGCCCCATTCAAGACTTCACAAGGAAACACGGGCCACCCTGTCTGGCTAGTTTTGATTGGCTGCAATAGGCAAGGATCAAGGAGGCAATGCCCCTTCAAACATCTCATTCCTAGATGACAACAGCCCAAACTGAACGTATAAACTGGCCTGATAACACTCTGGACCCCTCTTCCAGATCTGTGCAGACAGCAACGTAGTCGTTCATGGTGAGTGTGAGCAACTTTGCTGTCAAAATCCCTCACAGCAGTCATATAAGGGTTCTAATGCTGGAAGACCCTCCACGCAGTGTCTCTCCTCCCCACTCTGTATGGTAGCTGGAGTGGTGGCGATGAAAATGCTTCTGTATTCCTGAGAACCACTGCCAGGAAGTTGTGCTGGTAAAATGCGGCTACTTCAGTAGTTGGTATTCCAGAGTCTGAACCGGCCGATAGTTCACCCATGTTCTTTGAAGCAGCTCTTCCAAGATCTGTTTGAACAGAGACTCTTTTGGATGTACTCCCGTGGTGCTCTTCTGTCGTATATTCCATCTCTGGACTGCATTGGGTCATTCCCAGGGCTTTGGGGGTCCTACACTGATCGTGTGCTGAAGCCTTAAAAATGTGGTCCATCCCAAGAATTCACCTGGGCTGCTTGCACCTTGAACAGCTCCTTAGTGGCATCTGGAATTAAATGCTAGGCTGCATGACCCCTTGGTCTAGCTAAGCCATATTTATGATCTCAGTTACAACTCTAATTTAAATGCCCTCCACCCCGACGTTTTACACCCCTTCAGTCAAATATAATCTACCCAGTTCCTACTTTGAAAAGTATTCCACTCTGCAAGAGATGTGTTGGTGTTAGGGTACTTGCGGCCACACACCTATTTAGCTTGCTTGCTTGCTAGGAACCCGAGGAAACGGTGCCACATTTATCACTTTGCCCACCGACAATTTTAGCAGCATGATTCGGTGTCACATAAAGGTGGCCTGAAAGTGAGGATGCTCTGTCTTAATCTGGTTAAAAACAGAGCATGAGCAAATGTTCTGGAGACAGGCAAGATGAATGATTAGAAGAGGTTAAATACGTCCCACTGTGGAAAAAGTAAAGAGATTAGGGCTGTGGAAAGGAGGCAGATGAGACCCCATCTATCACGTTTCTGTGACATAATGAATGGCATTAAAGAGTGCAAGATAAACAATCCTATGTATCTTCTGGTAACGCAGGGCAAGTTAGTTCTGAAAACTATTTTTGTTCCCCTCCCTAAAGGCATGCCTTTATTGCATCTGACTCCCGTTTGCTATAAAGCAGCCTTCCCCAACCTGTCGCTCTCCAGAGAAGTTGGGGCTGGTGGGAGTTGTAGTCGAAAACAGCTGGAGGACTGGCGTAGGCTGTTCTCATGCTTATTCTTACATTAGAGTTGCTGATTGTCGCGGCTGTGCTATGCCAGTGCCTCTGCTCCCTGCAGTTCCTAGGTTTATGTATGTGCATATTGCAACGAGTTCTACACAAGATTGCATGCGTCTGTGCATGAAACAAAACCAGCTGCAGCCAGAAGCAATGGCAGCTGTGCCTAGGAGAGGTTTCTCCCTTGACTCCAATCACCAACTGTATATATATTTCTTCTTTTGCTGTGGGTATTCTTTTAGAAGAATGTGTCTCAAGAATTTCAGTTCCACCCTGTATGGGGATTCTTTGATGGAACTTAGCAATTTACGTCGGGTACCACAGAGCCTAGGGCTTGCCGATCAGAAGGTCGGCGGTTCGAATCCCTGCGACGGGGTGAGCTCCCGTTGCTTGGTCCCTGCTCCTGCCAACCTAGCAGTTCGAAAGCACATCAAAGTGCAAGTACCGGTAGATAAATAGGTACCGCTGCAGCGGGAAGGTAAACAGTGTTTCCGTGCGCTGCTCTGGTTCACTAGAAGCGGCTTAGTCATACTGGCCACATGACCTGGAAGCTGTACGCCGGCTCCCTCAGCCAATAATGCGAGATGAACGCCGCAACCCCAGAGTCGGTCACGACTGGACCTAATGGTCAGGGGTCCCTTTACCTTTTAGAATGCTACCCCCAGCTGCCCTTTAAATATGCACCCTTGCTTATTGTCCTCTCACCTCTGCAGGACCTATGCAGTGAGAATAATTTTACAGTGCCATGCCAGCAATCACATTTGGCTCGTGATGACATGAAGGCAACAGGAGTGCAAGTGAAGGCAATGTAAATGAAGTGGCTGAAAAGTCAGCCCAAAGGAGAGATTTTTTAAAATTATTCTGCTGAAAAGGGTTTGGCAGTGTGATAACAAGAAAACCGGCATAATATCTTGGGCACTAATGACAAGACGATGTGCAAATGCAAATGGTGTCACTTGTCTTGAAATGTGGAAATGGAGCTTTCTTCTCCCCATGTGGAGATACTCAAGTTGCCCCTCCTTTTTTGCATGCTACAAGTTCCAGTTAAGTGTGTGACTGTGTGCATGCATGAAAGGGGTTTTCATGGCAGCATTTCCTTGCCACTGGTGTGTTGCCAGTACTTTTGGACAGTACTTTCCTACACACCATAGTAGTTGTGGATGCTGCTACTGGCTATCTTTTGGGTCTCTAGAAAAGTTATATGGTGGGGCGGCCAATGTAGGGCCCTTCAGACTTCAACTCGTCCCCAGACATCATGGCCAATGGGCAGCAAGGATGTGAGTTGTAGTTCAAAACATCTGGAGGTTACCACATTGGCCACACGTGGTCTGCTAAACTTTCAGGCTATGGTCTGGGTCTTCTTTAAGAAAGTCTTAGACAGGTACAGAAAGCTTCAGAAAGGTCTGAGGGTGCTTGTTGTAGTTCCAGCTCTTGTCTTGGCCTGGGTGGGAAAACCAGCTGGGAAGATCCATGTGTGTTGCTTTGACCTCCCTTTGAAAGGGGGCATAATATGCACCTCATTAGATAGAGTCAGGGGGTTGGTATTGAGCAGAAAACTTTGGAAAGCTGTACTCCTCTGTTCTGCTTTTCTCAAGCTCCACCTGGAGTCCTGTGTCCAGTTCTGGGTGCCACAATTTAAGAAGGATATTGGCAAGCTGGAAGGTGTGCAGAGGAGGGTGACCAAGATGATCAAGGGTCTGGAAACCCAGCCTGATGAGGGAGTTGGGTATGTTTAGCCTGGAAAAGAGGAGACCGAGAGAAGATAAGCTAGCCATCTTCAGATATCTAAAGTGCTGTCACATGGAAGAGGGAGCAAGCTTGCTTTCTCCTGCAGGACTCAAACCAATGGATTAAAGTTATGAGAAAGGAGATTTTGACTAAACATCAGGAATAACTTTCTGACGGTAAGAGCTGTTCAACAGTGGAACAGACTCCCTTGAGAGGTTGTGGACTCTCCTTCCTGAGAGGTTTTAAAGCAGAGGCTGGAGGGCCATCCGCCATGGATCCTTTAGTTGAGATTCCTGCATTGCAGGGGGTTGGACTAGATGATCCTAGGAGTCCCTTCCAACTCTACAATTCTGTGAGTGTATACATAAATGATGATTGCTAGAATACTGTACTAAATGGGCTACTGTCACTAAATATTACCTGGAATGAGCTTCTGAGCTTGCTGTCTGCAATCCTGTGTAGCAGAAGTACCTGTCTGCCTTTTGAATTCCCAGAGGGCTGTAGATTTGTCACATTAGCAAAGTCAGTGGTAGTGGGGAGACTTTCAGATTACAGAGAAAGAACAAGCGTTTCCAAGGCCTTTACTAAAGACCAGCTTGAAAGCCTTGGAACATCTGATTGAAAAGATGGCCGGATTTGTTAGTGATGCGACTATGTCAACCGAAAGTGCAGCGCCCTGTGTATAATCACGGAGACAGAGACACAGGGCAGTGACTAACTCAGCATCATAATGTGTCAAGCAGCAGGAGACAAGCACCAGGCTCAGCATCCTTGTGCCAGGAATGTCAGACATTACTGTCACTCAGAGACTGGCACTATTGTTCTGCCTCCAAATACAATTATATTCCCTTCTTCTTCTTCTTCTTCTTCTTCTTCTTCTTCTTCTTCTTCTTCTTCGTCTTCTGTGTCATTGATGAACACAGTGCACTAAGAATGTCCCTTCGGTACCCCAAACCCCATTTCCCAAGTATTAAAATTCCCAGAATTTCAAAATGCAAGACACTCCAGCAGTTTTTAATGAGGCAATAAATACTTTGCTTCCCGCATTTCGGCAGGTAGCTCTGCTTTCAGGTTGCTGGCATGTCCTGAACTATCAGGACATGTAGTACAGCAATACTGAATTTAAGAGCCAAGCTGCATGATAAGTAGATTCACATTGTGAAACTTTTGCTGGCTTGTGCTCTCTTCAGACTGCAGGTATAAAAGACATCCTGCATATATTACATTATTATTCATTCTTACATTGTTGTTACTCCATTTATAGCCCACCTCTCTTCGAAAGGAGCTCAAAGTGGCATATATGACTCCCCACCTCCCCAATTTATCCTCGCAACAACCTGTGAAATAGACAGAGGCTCAGAGATAGCGATTAGCCCTAGGTGAGTTCCATAAATGAGTGCTGAATCGCAATTCAAATCCTGGTCTCCAGGTCCCATATGCTCATGTGTAGAGCATGAACATGCCAGAAACAAATGTTCCTTCTCCCTATGCATTTCTTAACATGGTGGTGTTAGAGCATGGTACTGATAATGCCAAGGTTGCAAGTTCGATCCCCATATGGGACAGCTGCATATTCCTGCTTTGCAGGGGGTGGGGCTATTTGATCCTCACGGTCCCTTCCAAATATACAACTCTATGATTCTATTTGTGACAATTCCAGAGTGGCTGGGGGCAACCCAGTCAGATGGGCAGGGTACAACTAAATTATTATTATTTCTGTTTGCTTGTTTTTAATCGAGGGGTGCTGTGGAGTCTGAAGTTGCACAGTTTAGCAAGAGCTACTTGATGCAATTCTGATGAACATGTAGCTGGGCTAAACCTGCAGGTAGGCAAGTCAGGCTTGTGGGTGCAAGAAAATTCCAGCACTCTGTTCTCATTACTATTAGGTGGAATGAGACTGCTACCTCTGGTACCCAATTTTCAGCAGTAGTTTTTTTTTAATGGCTTCCAGTACTGCGCACTTGGATTTGGGCTTGGAATTAGGAGCATAATAAGCTGAGTTATCCACTGGTCCATCTAGCACAGTATTGTCTACACAGACTGACAGTAGTTCTCCAGGGTCTCAGGCAGGAGTCTTTCCCAGCTTAACCTGGAGAGGCTGGGAATTGAACCAGGGATCTTCTGTGCAAAGCTGATTCTCTGTCACAGAGTCTTCCCCATTAAGACTCAACTTGCGTTCTTGCTTCTCCTAGTGGCTGCTGGTGCCCAGTTCCAGGCTTAGTCTCTTGTTTCCTTGTAGTATTTGCATATGCATTGGGTTAAAAAAGAAAGAAAAAAGTCCACCTTCTTCAAAACTGCATACATCTGTGTTCATCTGTAAGCATTCTGTGCTATCAGGACCAGCAGAGATAGATGTAAATGGCAGTGCTAAGGGAAGGAAATATTTAGCTGGTGGGGGCAGAGTTGTAGAGAGTCTTGTAGGGTAAGGAGAGTTCCAGAACCTTCAAGCCTACTTCCCCATCTTCAAGCCACCCCCCTGCTTTAGAAACAAAACACCAGACTTCTCTCTCTTTTTTTTGCAGTAGTCACAGAACTCCACAGACAGCATAACTTTATTCACAAGTGAGGTTTTTTTTTTTTTAACAGAGGTAGAACAAAATACTTTGTATGCTATTTTTTGTTTTTGTTTTAATTATATACATCTCTAATATATTTAACTGAACAAGAGAAACTTTTCAAAGACCCAACAAGTTATGTGGTCGGATAGATACAGTACAAAGACCATGCAGAGGGACACCAGGAGTGAGTTGCTAAAAGCAGGGATGGTGAACCTGTGGCCTCTTGGAAGACTCCAACTCCTAGCCAGTATGGCCAACGGTCAGGGCTGATGGGAGTTGTAGTCCGGCAACACCTGGTGGGCCACAGGTTCTTCCCACCCATGCACTAAAATGGCTGCTCTCACATAACCCCACTGGGACTCTGCCAAAGTCACACTGAAATGAATGGAAGTGGTCCACACTTGGTGGATCACACCCATTGTCAGATAAAATCCTGCTGGTGTTAATGTTTTGTTAGAAGGAGGTAACTAAGAGGAAATCTGCCAAGCTTTTAATTAGATTAAGGCTGCAATTCTTTACAAACTGACAGGGAGTAAATTGCCTTGGGTCAATGGGACTCGGTTTGCAATAGGCATGTATAGGATTGTGATTTCAGCCTCACACATTTCATTTTTTGTTCAGTTATTAAATTTTTACAAACGGCCTAAATGATGAAATGTTTTTAAAATGCCAAATGAACTTTTAACCATAAAAGCATAACCAACAGTTTGCAAAGCAAAGTAATAGCATCTATACATTTTAAAAAAGTGAATAATCAGAAATATGTTCACTAAGAGAGTTCCCTAAACACATAGGCAAAATGTAAATTAAAAAGGTGACTATTGTTCTGTAACAAAAACTAATCAAAATTCTATTCCAATAAACAGGCTTTGTTCCTTAAAAAAAATTAATGCCTGTCCCAGTAATTATGAGGTTGGGCTGTTTTATATTAACATTATACTTGATTAATAAAGCACAAACTACAGGGAATACTGCTATCATTCCTCTGTGGGATGTGTTGGAGTAGCATTATACATCTATTTTAGGAAATACGTGCAATGGACATTTTACTCTAGGGTTTTAGTAACTGCTGGGGAAGAATTAAATTTCACTCCTCTGAAGGGCTGTGTATGGACTGAGTTCCATTTATTTGTGACGTCAGCCCATTCAGAGCCAGAGTCATTCCAGCAGCTCCTGGAGAAAACCTGCTGCCTTTTGGAACTTTGGAAGACTGTTCTGTAAGCCCCTTGTAATTTGGATTTTATGGAACTATACATCAGGTAGTTAGCTATAAAACCCCTCCTCACAAATATCATGGGACAATAGAAGGAAATTGTTATCTACGGTTAATGTTGTCGTAATTGGCTAGAGTGGCTTCTCTAATATTTCACTTTGAAGAGCTTACTTTTTAATCTCTTGGGTTATTGGACTAGATGTGCCTTTGGTCTGAACCAGAAGGCCTCTTCTTGTGTGTAAGAAATCCTGGATACTGAAGTGCTGTACTTGCACTGCTGCATAACAAGCCATTTTCCTAAGGCCATCTCAGTTGGCTGAGCATTGCATGAGAATGATGAATTGTGTGGCTCTCCCCATACAATTGGCAACTGTGGAGATGCCCATGACTTATGCCATTCCCATAAGCTTTATTCAGGTTTTTAGGACACATGATGTGCCAGGCTGAGCATGTCCATGGGATTATGTCTGCAGCAGGTCAACCTATGAAACATGAGCAGCTGTCCCGGTGATCTGGAACTCACAAAAGGAGCTTATGCGTGTTGGCATTCCCCCCCCCCCCCAGTTTAGAACTTCCTTTTTGAAATTGGAATGGACCCATTTGTATGGAAATTAGAATAATATAAACACGCAGTGATTTGCCAGAGGTGAGCCAAGTACCTAAAATATCATTGTAACTGTGTGACATCACTGTTCTAGGAGATGTCTTCACTTCCATTCCATTCACATGGAGTTGTGTTAGAAACTTTCAAAGAAACGATTGAATAGGCAATTGGTGAGCTATGGGAGAAGGCTTGAAATTGGTTCAAAACAGAAACAGAAGTAACCGCCTACAGTTCAGATTATACACGTTCGCTCTGTAGAGTGTCTTGCCTTCAGTGGCACTTATAAATCAGCATTACAGGATAGCAGGCTTAAGAGAGTATGGAATACTTTAATCATAGATACTTTAGCACCTCTAGAGCTGGGGAAGGGAGATCAGAAGGACAAAGAAAAATGGACTTGCAGCACAATCCTATGCATGCTTACTCAGTTTTTTAAAAAAAACTTCTAACTTCTTGCCAGTAAGAATCTATTCATACAGATAGGAAGGTTGGTTATTCTTTCCAATAACTGGGATCCCTTAAAGACTCAGTGAGGAACAAGTGTACAAAATAGCTGGCTTTTCTTTCTTTCCGTGGGTTTTGCAAATAGTTCTAATAGCTGGTTGAATGTAGACCTGGAGTGGTGGCCAACATGGTGCACTGCAGATATAAGGGCATATCCAGAATCCTCTTTAGTGGGAAGCATAACCAGACATGTCTTGGAAGAGGGCAGGTTCTCTCCACACACTAACATTCCCTTTTTTGCCATGGGAGCCCAACCCTGAAGACCACTCAGCTTGTTCTGGTCCAAAGTAGGGTCATTTTCAACCATGTTGAAAGTAGAGATCAATGTAGGTTGAAACACAGAGGGGAGTGAACCAACTAAACAGTGGACCAGATTCCCCCAGATGTGGACCAATGGTATGATTTGCCCTAAATCCACTGACATTTCTTTGCAGGCTAGTACAGCGGTACCTTGGTTTTCGAATGTAATCCGTTCCGAGTTCTGAAAAGTTCGAAAACAGAAAACTCAATACGGAAGCCACGTGGCATTTACTTCCAGGTTTATGGTGTTTGAAAACCGAAATGTTTGTCAACAGAGACGTTCAAAAACCGAGGGACCACTGTAACACACCATCCCTAAGAATACAGGATTTTGTGAGAAAGAGCTGTATGCCAAGCTTCCCTTTTCGGAATCTATGCTTTGATCTCAAAGTTGATGCATGAGTGTGCAGAAATCCATAGCAAACCGTTTACCTCCAGAAAATCAAATTCAAAATGCTAGCAGATGCTGTTCAACTGTTTTTTTCCTTCCCCAAACTCCTAAAGTAATAAAGAAAACCTGTTAAGAAAAAATAACCAATGAAAAGGCCCTTTCCTTAACCACACCCTAAAACTTTCCATTTTAATTATTATTACAGAAACTCTAAAGTGCTGATGCCATAAAATAAAAGATATGGCTAAATATACAGCAGGTGTAGACAAAGAGGATAGAGGAGTCTGCTTTAACTACTTTACAGGAAAAATACGCTAATGAAATGTGCAAACCAAACATTTTCCATGTGCCAGGAACTGTGTGCAGAAATGTACGCACGAAAGCTAACACATCTGGAGCTTTTAAAAACAATTCTTTAATTACTAGGAGGCCGCATAGATGCTTACATTAAACAATGGAGATAAAGGGTCTAATCCTGTAAGCGCTGCTAATGCACATCTTCCGTATATTTCAGTGGGGCTTGCAAGTGTGAAGACGACAGGATGCGTAGCAGTAGTGGCCGGTGGATGGGCCATGGAAGTCCCATTGAAACCGACAAGAGTGTGCTTCAGCTGTGCTTGGTGGATTGTGCCCAAGAATTGAAACGTGATTTCATTCACAGGATGCTGTGATCTAACTGTTCTAGCCAAATTATACATTTAAAACAAAACATAACTGTACAGAAATTTACAGACACACACCTCAGATTGAGATCCACAGTTAAGTGCTAAAGCATGGAAACAAATAATTAATAGCTAGCATACTACACAGTAATTCAAGTAATCTTCTTTAATTCAAAGCTCAAGCAAATGAAGATGTTTCCTGCAAAAGCATGTTTCAATCAGCAAATTGAAATCAGCAAATGCCAGGGGCATGGAAGCCTCCTTGTATGCAGCTTTGCATGTGCAGTAGGAGGAGGCTGGATCGCTCCCTCTTATGTTTAAAAGGGAATTATTGGACAGTTTTATAGTAAAAGACAGCAATCCTAAAAGCACTTATGTGCAAGTAACATAATGTAAAATAAGGCTACTTGTAAGTGGATTAAGAACTAAAGGCAACAACTATTGGTTTTAAATTATTCTGCAAATTTGGAAACAGAAGTGGAAAAAGGAACTGCTATAATTTTGAATAACTATGCTAGCAATTCAATCAGATATAAGCTCCTAAAAAAATCTCTTTACTGGTCTTTAAAAAAAGCATGCACTTCTGGATTTTTTTTTTAAAAAGGTAACTTAATCTTGAGATATAAACACAAAGATAGATGCAATTTCTCTTCTAATTCTAAAAAAGAAAGAAAGAAAACCAACATTCAGCAGTTTGCCAACACAGGGGCTTTCAAACCCTCTTGTGAAGTTCAATTACTTTGCCTTTCTTTCCCTCTATTAGGGCAGTGATTCACAATAAAAAAGTTTGCTGTGCTCTTTGGAAACTTGGGCTCCTGCTAACGTGACCGACTTTTTATCCCTAGTTGTGCTAACTGTGCGGGCCTCTGGACTTAAGAGCTCAGATTTGCCTCTATTCATTGCACAGAAGATGAAAAGTAAACAACCGTTAAGAAAAGTGTTCCTTTTGCCAAGGCGCAGCATGAAGCGGCACAGCCTCTTTATGCAAGAAGTCGGAGCTGTGTTTACTAACACGTGGCATTGTTCTCTGGTCTTGCTTGGCCTTTGTAAGAACAACCCCTATGCTTGTTTTTTTATTGTCAAAAAAGTAATAATTAGGCCCCCTGCCTCTTTTATTCAGTCCTGGAGAAGTTTACAGATACACAAGAGAGCACTATGTTGCCAAAGATACACTGAATGCACTGCGCATCCACAACACGGTGTATTTTCTATTAACAAGGTGTACATGTGCTTTCAACGCGTGAGATTCAGAACATCGTGGATGTTAGAGGAACTAGAGGGATTGTTCTTGTCTCTTAAGCCAAGGTCTCAGTGTGTATTATTTCTGAATACCATAACAAGAACAAGGATATACATTAACTGCTGGACTTTTAACCGGCAATAGAAGTTTGTAAAGATCCCTATCAATATGTGGTTACAATAGCAGACACACAAGTTAAGGTCAGGCCACGGTTTCCAATGACATTCACAGGGACCGAGGATAATGGAAGAGGGAGACGAGCGCCTTGGGAACCTTCCGGGGATGACGAGTCGCTCACTGCGGAAGAGCTTTGAGGATTGCGTTCACTTCTTCCGCAACTGCCGTCAACGCAAACTCAAACTGTTCCTGTAGATAGAACAGTCGGGATTAATGTTCTGGAGCATTTCCAGGAATCCTGGTGAAACACTTAGCAAAATATCTAAGGACTAACTGTACAGAACAACAACAAAAAAAAGAGGCAAAGAAGAAAATGTCCTGAGATTAAGATTATAGACTCAATGTGTGCCCACCATGTAGCTTAATCACTGCAGCTCAGAGTGACCTTAACGACAAATAACTCATCAGCACCATTAGTAATGCTAGCTATTAGCCTACATGAATGGCCTGTGAGCAGTGAGAGAATGAGAGCAGCCCAATTATTTATTAATTTATTACTGCAGTTATATCCCACCTTTTTATTGAAGGAACTCAAGTTGGTGTACATGGTTCTCCCCCTTCCCATTTAATCTCCACAGCTGCCATGTGAGGTAAGTTAGGCTGAGAGGCAGTGGCTGGCACCAAGACCACTCAGTGAGCTTCACTGCCGAGTGGGGATTTGAACCCTGGTCTCCCAGGTTGTAGACTGACACTCTAACCACTACACCACAAGGACTTTCCCTCCACCTGAGATACAAAGCACACCCAATGCACATTTAAAACACATGACTTTCCCCCAAAGAATCCTGGGAACTGTGGTTTCCTCCTCACGGAGCTATAATTCCCAACAAGCTACAGTTCCCAGGATTCTTTGGGGGAAGCTATGTGCATTGGGTGAGCTTTAAATGTATAGTGTAGATCTGCCCACACTCTCCTAGTTTCAACACCGGGTGATTATAGAACAGGGCTAAGGAACCTGTGGTTCTCCAGATATTTCTGGACTACAACTTCCATCAACCATTACCAGGCATGGTCAGTGGTCAGAGCTGATGGGAGTTTCCCATCATCTGGAGGGGAGTGCAGCGTTCCCAGCCCTCTTTTAGGCCAATTATTGTGCAACTTTGTCACAAGATTTTCAGAGGTTTTACTACTTAAACTCTGGGAAATGCATGCTAGCAGCTCAGTTCCAAGATTCTACATGTACGTATTTAATCAGATGTATATGTGTATCCTTATCACCAGGATCCAGATGTACATAACATAATCACTAAAAAATTTACAACCATAATTGAGAGACTACTTGGAAACCATAAATGCACCACCTTGGGCTTCGTAACGGAAGAAAGGTGGGATATAAATTTAAGGAGAAAATATGCATTCATTTTATGTGGATTGCTAAGTGACTCCCCTGTAACCTCTAGACCCCAAATATAGGGAAGACAGTCATGATTAAAAACAACAACAAACATATTGAAAGGGATCATTTCCACCAACCAGTGAGCTATGAAAACATGATGCAGTGTCTGCTTGTAAACCCAATGTCACTGCTGTTTATTTTGCCTAGAGATACACTCTAATTGGCATTTCTATCCTGATTTTTAATCCACTGTTTTAAATTACTGCAAGAGGCTCATCCCTTATTTGTATTCAGCTGGGAGAGAACATGGTTTGTTTAAATCTATCACATGTACAAAATTCTCTGGAGACTGCCCATTACTGGCTCATAGCCAAATATTTAGAGTTTGCAGTGTCCTTGGCACAACAAAGTAATTTGGGCAATTTTAACAAGGGGATGAATAGTTAAAAGGAAGGTGAGCAAAACCTTGAATCCATATTTTTTTATACCAGATCATCAATAACTTTAGCCTGATATTTTGAAGTCCTTTCAAATACATTTTTAAAAAAAGCTTTAGCCCAGAGCCGATCTGTGACTACATGCAAAACGTAAATGAATAGAATAAATCAGAATTCTAGATCATACCCTAATTGTGTTCTTAGACATTTTTTTTAATTGTAGGGTTGGATCCAATGGCTGCAGGAGTGGAAAACAGCCTGCACAATCAAACTTTCTCCTCTGCACCATTGGAAAAGCTATTCCAGAGAGTTGGGTCCCCACTCAGAACAGGATGGGCTGTGTTGTTATAGGTCTGCTGCAGAAGGTGGGGGAGAATCACCTGAAACTGGGTGGAGGAGTCTTGCAATTTCACACAATCCCTCCAGTCTACTACAGTCCTATACAACGGAGCCTACAATCCCCAACCACCCTCTGGAGAAGCTTTATGAAGGCTATAGGGCTGCAGAGGAGGAGAAGTGGACAAGAAATTTGAGTTGTGCAAGTGGTCTTCTACTTGCATAACTAACACACACAACCTTTAAAGAGGATTGCTGGAATGTGCATCTTCCATCGTAGCACAACTTTACATTTACTTATTCAATTAGCGTAAATAATCTATTATTACATAACTTTATTATTTTTATTTCAACCTGTTCTGTCTCCCTAGCGGTGGGTTTTCCTATCAAAATCACTTTCGGAAGTGATAATGGCTTGGATCCTGACTTCCATTAACATACTTTCTACTCAAATAACGGAGCTCTGCTGCCTTCCACTTCCCACTGTAGTCCCTTACTCAACTTCCAAAAAACTGCTCTTGAGGATTAGGGAAACCTTCAGAACAGCATGGGCTATGGCCCTAGCAGAAGAAGGAATTGGTGAAAACAGGAGACTCACACTTGCATAAGCAGAAGTGTCACGGCATGAGAAAAAGGAACTTTTAGATCTAAACCAATACATACCTGGTACTATATTACTTCTGTGGCCTAGTAGTACTTCTACTTAAGACTTCTAACTTTTTCAAACATATGATTTCTTTGACATATTCCATCAACTTAATGTTTAACCTATTTTGTCCTAATTTGAGAATCTTGTCTTGAACTCCAGCCTTCTTCCTAAGTATGCTTGATGAACACTACCAGTTAGATAACGGTCACTATATTTTCAGTGAACTTGCATTATTTTTAGGAAGTAACCTATCCTTGAAGATTAGGAAAGTGTTTTCTTCAAAACACATATTTTCTTTAGTCATCTAAACATTGCTATACGGTATTTAACAGATCAACAGTAAGAATTTTCAGAAGAAAAAGCCAACACAAAAGAATGCACTTTGTGTTAAATTATGCCCTATCCTACTTTTCTTTTGGGAGAGCTAAAGCAAAGTATTAAGGTATTTAACCCAAGTGGATTTATTGACAGTACCTTTGTCTGGACCATGCCAGGTCTCTGGTCTCTCAAGTGCTCCAGAGTAGCAGCAATATCAATCTCTTTAGCACCTGCCGGAAATAAAAATAAAATAAATCACCAATTGGACTGAGTTCAAAGTGATGATAATATATGCTCCATCTGTCAATCTCCTGCTACTGGATTCCCTTTGGGCTACGAGCCCAATTGAAAATTATACAGTCATCTCTCAGCAGACTTGGCATGCTGCTCAAGAATTGGCATTCAGAAACGCAGGAAGAATAAAGCCAAGGATAGCTTTGATTAGCATTAGTTATTTTTTGAGAAAAAAATGATAAAGAATCATTAAAAGATGTCTGTATTGATGCTGACAGGCAGCAAAATGCATTTATTGACAATTAACTCAGTGTTTCAAACTCATTCGGAAATGTATATATTAGGGGTGTGAACTGGCCTCAGGATTCATTTTGAATCTGTGCTTTAAACCCGCCCCGCCCCCACAGATCTGTTCCTAGGTTGCTCTTGTCTGTCTGTGATTTGAGTCCTGAGCCACTCTGTGTATAACAAGATTTGTGTTCCACATTCACTTTCTTGGCAAAAGTGGGTAAAATTTGCAGGCACAGAAGCTCCTCAAGAGTAGATCAAGGCTGCCAGATAGGCAGACAGCTGTAGGGTCCCCCCCTTGCATGGCACCTTTAAAATTTATTTAAAACACACACACACACACACACACACACACACACACACACACACAGTCTATATTTTTTCATTTTCTGCCATTGGACCAAAATACCAAAATCCATATTAGATTAATATTTTTGAGTGGGGGTATGTGTCTTGATCTTTTGTAACTTAAAATAATTACAAGGTGGGCATTGTACAAGTAATCTTGCTTGTACATTTTTTAAGAACGTGAGCAGCCAGTTTAACTTTCTGGTGCTTCCTTTTGTCCTCATATAGGCACTATAAGGTGAAGCTGCCCCAAATGCTGTTTGCAGAATGCTGATGAGCTAAGGAGATTTTTCCAGGATTCAAGATCATATCTGAAATTAGGGTGGTTTTTTTGTTTTGTTTTTACCACAGTGAGGATCCATTTATGCTTAAATTAAACCACTATTTTTCAGCAGTGATCTCTGCTATGTTAAGGCTATTGATTTGCCTAGCATTGTCTCAATTTCTCTTGTCGTGCCTTTCCATGTGGCCTGGGGGTGTAAAACACACAGACTAAACTGAAGACTCACAAGATCCTACATAAGAAACACTCTCACTACTCACATTGTGAACTATACAAAACACCACACACACAAAAGTACTGTAAATATTTGCGGTGGATTTACACAACCAGTTTAAGTGTAGGATTGCAATGCAAAGTGGTAAATTCTTTTTTTGCTGTTTCCCCCCCAAACACCATATAGTTAGCACACAAAGGGAGAAGATTCTGTGAGTTGCTTTAAGCATCACTGGAACTTTAAACAAAATTTCTGCACTAAAATCACCAGAATGAAGCTGCCAAAGTGGACTGAATCCTATTTTGCTTGGCGGTCAGGGAAAGAAACTAGATTGATAAATGTAGACTTAAGCCATCTTTCCCCTTGTGTGGTAGGGAAGCAAGAAGTCTGGCATCAAGCAGCTGGCATAGGGATTACCGAATCTCAGGAGGATTAACAATTCTGGCCTGTAGGAGGGTCACCAGAATTGTATGCTATGTAACCACATGGTGCCTTCAGGACAAAGCCTAAAAAATTCTGAGTGACGCTCACTTTTAGTAATGTGGAACGTTCAACAGGAGCTAGTTACTCCCTTAGTGTGGTATAGTGGATATTCACTCTCCTGTTGCAAGGATAAAGTAGGATGATCACATATATTCCTTCCTGAGCTTCTTGGAGGAAGAGTGAAATGCAAAACCAATTAAAAGTGATTAACATAACCCTAGATGTTATGTTAATCCTAGATGGGCAGATAAAGGTATGGGATATAAATTGTTCCCAAGTTTCAGAAAAATTCAGTTGTAGATATAATATGCAGAAGATATTATTAGGATGGGAAGACAATGTAGGAAGAAAAATGCTAGGATATTGATGCCTTTGACATTACATCAGTGGGGTGGGAGCTGTAACATTTACAGGTAAAGGCCTGCTACCATATGAGCAGGACCATTTGCAATGGTTCTTTCCACCTAGCCATAACTCCTGATGCTTGCTGGGTGATAATTATGTGCATGATCAGACTCTCCCATACGTTGCTGAGCCTTTAAATGGTGCTGCAGCAACGTGGGGCGAACCTAAATGACTTACCATAATACCACTGCTGTAAAGGCTACCATTTAAACTTTTTATTCCTACTTTATTTACATATAAAGTTCACGTTGAAATGAATGGCAGTACAAAAGGCCCAGTGAATTACCTACTGCTCAGGTTGTATTAAAACTACCTGTTTCTTTTTCAAAGAAATTGTCAAATGTAGCAGCAGAGAGTACACCTAGCAGATGTGGTGCTGGACTCAGAAGACTTGGATTTCAATTAATTCCCAGCTAAGAGACCGATCTTCCCATGTCACCCTGAGGCACTTACTTAATCTGCATTTCAGACAGCTGCAGAGCAATAATCCTAGGTGGGAACAACCAAACAAGCTCTGCTGTCAACACCACAAGTTTTAGCTGAATAATTTGAGGTGTTTTTTTTAATGTTCTTTGAATAATTGGGGGGAAAATGGGAAATTTTATTTATAGAAGCATTTTGGTTTAACCCTCATGGTCTGGGTGAGTTTATAATATATCCATTTGCAGAGGAAGAAGCGATACTGAGGGAACACTAATACCTTCCATGTTCACACATTTGTATCATACCCTTCCTGACAGGAACTTATGGTAACGTAGAAGAGGTTGAGAGATGATGTTGGGCCTAATAATCAGCAATTGGAAACCACCCCCTGCCCAAATCAAAGGTCAGCACGTCAACCACTACACACACAACCCTGACTATATCACTATATTTCAACTGGCTTCATCCTTATTTTTAATATATACACATAATATATACAGTCATACCTTGGATCCCGAACGCCTTGCGAGTAGAACATTTTGGCTCCCGAACGCCACAAACCTGGAAGTGAGTGTTCCGGTTTGCGAATGTTCTCTGGAAGCCGAATGTCCGACACGGCTTCCGATTGCGTGCAGGAAGTTCCTGCAGCCAATCGGAAGCCGTGCCTTGGTTGTCGAACGGACTTCTGGAACGGATTCCGTTTGACAACCAAGGTACTACTGTACATTGGAATCACAGAGTTGTAGAGTTGGAAGGGACTTTGTTGTTTGTCTCTCCTACAATTTTTACTCATAAACTCTCATTCTTCCTTCTGTGCTCCAGGACATGGATTTCTTCACAAGTGTACACATCCTTTACAAATAATGCTACTTCCCCTCCCTTCCTGTTTGGTCTATTTCTTTTGAACAGGTTATACTCCTCAATTCTTACATTCTAGTCACGAGTCTCATCTCACCAGGTTTCAGTAATGCCTGCTAGGTATATTTGCCATCCTATATTAAAGTTCCAATTTGTCTTGTTTGTTTCCCATACTTTGTGCATTAGTATAGAGATAACTGAAATCATGAGTCATTCCCTCCAGCTGATCCCTTCTTGTGGTTTCTTGCCCTTTGGCAGGTTTTTAGAGCACCACCTCAGTTTCCTGTGCACCAATGAAGCTATTATCCCTAGTGCCATATGTTCTTCTGCTGTCAGTAATGATGTCTCTCTCCCTCAGGATCTAGTTTAAAGCTCTCCTGAGCAGGTTCATGAGACTCTTAGCAAACACATTCTTGCCAACTACTGTGAACTACTTTAGGAGCACTGGCTACTTCTGTAGTGAAAAGGAGCCTGAACGGTGGCATGCAGGCCTCAGAAACTAGTAAAATGTCAATATGGTCAGGAGGTACAGCTCCTGAACTCTCATGTTCATCTTATTCTGAGCCGTTTCTCTTCTCCCTAGTCCCCTTTGAAGCAGAGAAATATATTAAAACATTACACATATATTTCAAGTTTACATAATTTGTTCCCATTTATTTAATGGAGTTTTCTGGTTAAAGACTTCGGAGTATTTTGGTACAAATTTTCCTATTAAAATACTTTTGTATGTTGGAAAACAGGCTGTTCATTGGATCCTGCTGCCATTTGGTGCTCCCTAATGGCTGTAATAGCAGATATTGGGTATCAAATTGGTGAAGATCCTGTAGAATGACCTTTATTTTACTCTGGTTTCACAACACATAAAAACTGTACTAAGATGGGCAATTGGCTGGTTTTCAGGCACCTCTAACATTAATAGAGCACTTCCTTTGGGAGTGAATTAAGTTACAACCAAATCCTGTTCTAACAGCTTCAGGGTGCTTTGAAAACGCTACATTCCATGTGGAACTTAAATATCCATAGAATTTATTTTTCCACATTTGTGTTGACTAAAAGCTTTGTTTCTTGATAAATAGTAGCATTACTTGGCTAGCCCTTTCATGTAGATCTTCATTATCAGTATTCTCTGAAGCAGCCCACCTAACTCCTGCTGCGAGGCAAGCAAGTACATTCATATGCCACAGAACTGAGAGCCCGTAAAAGGTCTGGATTAAGCAAGAAGATCACTAACTCAGGCCAATTCTGAGATGCATCAAATGCCAAACTTAATTAACATAACGCTATACAGAAATTTTTCACTGCTCCATTTTCTTCCTTGCAGCTACCATGAAAGCTAGCAAGAAGAATCCCATTTAGGATATGCTAACCACACAACAAACAAAACAAAATACACAGAATACCCAAGAAATTATAAAACAAAATTCCATTGTTCGTCAATAGTCAAAGCATTAATTTAAAGAGTCAGTCATAAAACATGCCATTCTGAGCTTAGTTCAATGCTCTTTTGAAACTTAACTATGGATTGCAAGACAGATATTTGGATGGAAAATGCTTGCTTGCTTCTCCAGTCTTTTGTATGGCTGTACTTTTAACCAACAACACAATTTCTACTGGTGGTGTCTGTTATTTACCTCATAAATACAACTAGGTTTTGCATGCAGAAATGTTGCCTGCATCCTCTACAAACTTGTCTCTTCTGTGACTTCAGTCCATGAGATTTCTTATTTCCAAATTGATTACTATTTCAAACTTATTGATAGCAGCTCATTCTTTTCAGGATCTTCTAAAGCTCTGGAAGTCTTTTTTCTTCTTCTAAAGATATTGACTGTGTGTGATCAATTCAAAGGTCCCAACCCTGAATAAATGAGGCAGTTTTTATAGTTTCTGCTGTTAACTCATCCACTCTAAATACCACAGGGCTGCGGGGAAAAACACTCAACTTTTAACTAAAATAAATAAATAAATAAATGAACAGTAAATTGTTTTGCTTACTTCCAATGAAAAGAAAGGCTTGGATAACTGTTCAAGGAAGTATCAACTCCTTGCAGTGCATGATCCAGCTCCTTGCTCAAATGGTTCTATTATGCTTAAGTTGTATTTAATAATGTTTGGAAGTCTGTGTGTGCCTACAAATTTCTCTACTGGAATATGAGACTTTTCTTCTGGGTGAGTCACGTCACATAGGGCTTTGGAAGCACTACTATGTGCTGATCAGCAGTTCTGCAAAACCTTCTCTTGTCCAAACTGCATCTTTACATATTCCACATCTGACATCACATGACGTCAACACCAAAAAATTATTTGTACCCTGCCCATCTGCCGCAGCCACTCTGGGCAGCTTCCAACATACATAAAACATAATAAAACATAAAACCTTAAAAAGTTTCCCTTACAGGGCTGCCTTCAAATGTCTCCTAAAGGTTATATCGTTACTAATCTCCTTGGTAAAGTAAAAGTAAAGGTAAAGGACCCCTGGAAGGTTAAGTCCAGTCCAAAATTGACTATAGGGTGTGGCGCTCATCTCCGCTTTCAGACAGAGGGAGCTGGCGTTTGTCCACAGACAGCTTTCTGGGTCATGTGGCCAGTATGACTAAACCATTTCTGGCACAACAGGACACTGTGACGGAAGCCAGAGCGCATGGAAACGCCGTTTACCTTCCCGCCACAGCAGTACCTATCTATCTACTCACACTGTTATGCTTTCGAGATGTTAGGTTGGCAGGAGCTGGGACAAAGCAATGGGAGCTCACCCAGTCATGCTGATTTGAACTGCTGACTTTACAATCGGCAAGCCCAAGACACTCGGCGGTTTAGACCACACCACCACCTGCATCCCTGCTCATCTCCTTGACATTTGATGGGAGGGCATTCCACAGGGTGGGTGCCACTACCGAGAAGGCCCTCTGCTTGACATCAGGTGTCAGGTAGGTGGGCTTGGCTTGGCTGAAATGGCCTCGCTGCTTTAACGCATTTGAAAAAAAAACCTACCATGTTTTTGAACTCGCTGGGAGTATTCTCTAAAAGCATGCTTTAAAAAAAAGTCTTTATCCGTTAAAAACTAAAACTATCTTCTTCCATGTTTGCATTTGAATACGGCTTGAGGCACAGTTTTTACTGTGGTTCACTATCTGTTGAAAAAACTTGCAGCAGCCAACAATACTGCATAATTGTGTTAAACTGGCTAACTCCATCGTCAGTTAACATTACATTAAAAGCAGCTCACTCAAATAATGCCTTTGTAAATATATAATAAGATTTTGTTGAACGCAAAGAGCTATTTTGACAAAACTGCAGCCACAGTATTTCAGAGAACATAGAATGTTCTTACTTGAAATGACCTAAAATTGGCTTGTGAAAAATATGCCTAAAAATGAAAGCAAGATTCAGGCTGTTTCTGCTGCTTTCACTTTTTTCCTCCATCGGATAACTGACTGGGTCTAATGAGCTACAAAGTTCAAGGCTTAGCGATTCAATAAAAATCAAAACCTAGAAGGCAAGACAGCTACTTTTTAGAACAGAAGACTTTTCTCCTTCTTTTTGGGCTTCTCAGTAATTATGTCTCTGTGCCAACCCACTCATATCCTTTGAACTATCAGATCAATAACACTGAATATTTTCCCCAAAACTACATTGTAAAATATGGCAATAAGAAAGGCCTATGCAGATATTTATTTGGAAATTGGATCTCGGAAACAAAAGTTACATTGTTGGAAGCCAAAAAAATTATTCCAGATTTATAAAACTCTGTAAATTAATGATATTTCCACTACAACATTACCGATTCACAATTTTAATTAAGCCAACACATGTGGGACAAGAAGTGGCATAGAAACATATTATTGAGCTTAACTGGATTGCAGACTTGTGAATCAGGCTTGTAAACAGGCTCCATATTGCTTCATTAAGCTCAAACATGGGTGGAAAGAAATAAGGTATACAGAAATTATGCAAGATTTCTTTCTTTCTTTTTTAGTATGTGAGCATAGCTCTATTCTTATGCTTGAACATTATGTGTTTTTTAGCTATAAGTTCTGTGAGATTTCACAGGGCAAAACAAGCAAAATACATAAAACAATCCCAGTTTATAAGTTGAGGAAGCAGCATGGGGTGACTGTATGTGAGTGAACATCACTTCACATTTTTATGCTACAATCCTATACGCATTTGTCAGGAGGAAGCCCCATTGAACATAGTGGGATTTATTTTTCTGCATAGCATTGTAGTAGTTTTATTTTAGTTAGAAAGAAAGCAAAGCAAAGGACTTGCATGAAATAGGACTTTTGAGGAAAGATTTAAGGACAGAGAGAAGTGGTACCACATTGGTTTTACGGAAGAAAGTTCTAGGAACGAGGACAAAGATAACATGGTACGCAACTTCAGTTTTACTCAGAACAGATCCACTGAAATGAACATGACTAAGCTAGTTCCATTGATTTCAATGGATCTGCTCTGAGCAAAACTTAACTGAATACCACTCAGTGACTTTGGGGGTCAGGGTCTCTTCACACTGCCTTTTATTCCAACATCACAGCTGCAGGCCTGATTTAGCTTCCAGTTTTGTAATCTGTACTCTTTCCTAACTCCCATTTATTTCAAGGTGGTTGCATAGGTAGCATGGACTGTGGCCTCAGTATTCAGGGCAGACTGCAGAAAAAGAAAAGTGGTGTGGGAAATTTGGTATGAAGAGTTTTCCTCCTCTCTCCATCCCGACCCCATAAAAAACCAACACATATAATGATTACAATGGTAAAGAATGGCACTTTGGACCAAATGTAACTTAATACATGAAACAAAAAGACCACGATGTAAATAAAAAGTGCACCATAATTCATCTGAAGTGCGCACACATGTGTGCCGCACCCCCGCCTCACAGAGAGCTGCACCAAACACTCCACAACTGCATTATGCAGCTGTTTGAATAACAAAAGGAACTAAGGTCCTGGAATGTATGTTCCCAGCACAGCTCTCCTCCAGCCATCATGAGATCTGTAAATATACCCTCCTGCTACACAATGCACAGAACAAAAACACCCGAAACACTTAATATTAGCAGCAACTATTATTGGAGTACTCCTGTGCTAACCATGTATATTAAGTGAAGTTGAACTTCTGGTTAGAGGAGAAACTGGACAAATGAGAAACTCATGAAATTGTAACTTCAATTTCAAAACGGAACTAAAAATAAACAAACAAACCCAAAACCCATTGGGTTTCCGGCTCCCTCTTAAAATTCCATAAGATCATTTAAAATGTGATTTTTCTTGTTTTAAATCAAAGGCAGGATTAATAGCAGAAAATACGAACTTCTAAAGTACTGAAATACAAGCATCGGTGCCTTGTACAGTCAGCTAGGGGAAACTTTTTTGAACATAGAAAAGTAAACTATGTGAAGAAGGAGCCCCTTTTCCTAAACATGCACTATTTAAAGAGCCACTGAAGAGCCAAAGCACCTTACTGATTGCTTTTCACTTTCCCACTGCTGAAACTAAGTGGTGCTGTATTTACTTTGATTTTAAAATCCATTATTGCCTGCTTTCTAATAAACCAGAGTGTGGAACAAGAACTCAGATTACTCTTATTCTTAAAAGTCCTTAAAAAAAAAAAGAAACAAAACCTGAAGGCCTTAATCCTTAAAAGCACTCTCTCCCCCCTTCTTTCCCCCCTCTTTTCCCTAAAACATGTTAGCAGATGCTGTCCTTGCAGCTGGCCCTAGACTGAAAGTGCACTTACATTTTTATGTTTAGAACTGAAGGACTCTAAAGTTAGTGTTTGCACCACAGAAAAAGCAACGGCAAGGGTATTCATTGGTACTTGTGCAATTCATTCTTTGAGAAAAGGAAATGGGAAAGAAAGATTTCATGTCCTGGACTTCAGGCCTTTGATCGTTTGATGAGCGCTGGATTCTCAACCTGGGCCTCAAACTTCTCAGGCCAGACAAAAGAGGGCTAGGCCTCACAGACCGGTCCCTAGATTCCTGTCAGAACAAAAACTTTGGCTGCCTCACAGTGTGACAGCCTGGGAAAGGCCCACCTCAGCAGGGCTGAGATGCCCGCTCTGCCCTTTGATCTTTCATTTAAACTGCCCAAAAGCGCCAGGTCAGGGATTTCAGACTGCACACCCCCAATGGCAGAGGGGTGCAGGTCAAGAACAAAATGGGGCTGACCAATCTGAAAAACCCTGCAACTCTTTTCTTTGGCCAGTTTCACATGACTTGTCTTGCATTGTGCCACACTAAGCCCACACTTAAAATGGAATTTGACATTACATGGTACAATGGAGTCAGTAAATGGCATTCTTTAGAGCTCTTGCAACAAAGTCAACCCTTCCCTTAAGTGGTTGAAAGCTTGAAGATAGAAAATACTACTTGTTTACTATTCTGTGAAGAAAATAGTATGTATTTTGCAGTTTTGCTTTCATTGCAACCTCCGATGGAAAGCTGGAACGAGCTTAACAAAGGTCTAATAAATGTGGCATGTCTGCTCCCTCCCTCAGCTCAGTAACTTTGATACAGGCAGATCAAGATGCCACTTGAAATTCAAATATTGTAAGCAGATGAAATGACTTTTTTTTTGCACAAATGGCAAAAGATCCTCAGTGAGTTGTTTCATTTAGTTTTTTAAGGGGGTGGGAAATTATAACGTAGCACAGTGCACAGAAAACAGAGTCATACTGGACAAGGCATACATGGCAAGGTCAAATTGCCCAAACCAAAAATGAAGACAATGCCCACATTCTCAAATAATAACATAGCCACCAGTATTTCAAACATGAAAATAAGAGACATCCCTATGTATAGATAAGCTCAGGGGCATTGCCTAATGGACAAAAGGTAGATGAGGCCTTTTTAAGACAGGACACACATATACACACACACTTTGTGCATAACACTAAAGCAAACCATTGCTAAGCATGAACATGTGATTGTTTGGATACTTGGCTGCTTTGCGGCCCCTCAGTCTTTCTGCTGCTGTACAGCCCATTAAAAATGCATGGTTTGGCTTTGTGCCACATCTGAACCTGGGTTCATAGTTCGACATAGTCCACACTACAGGGAGGACTTGGGAAGGCCATGATTTCTACTGAGACATCTACATGCTCATGAAGGGGTAGGTAACCCAAACTTGGGTTACCTGAAGCTACCCAAAGGCCAACATCTAACTATTTAGCTTCTGTACTAGGTTTCAAGTTCTCTACCAAATTCCCCTCTAGCCCAGTAGCACGAATCCATTTGCTTAAGACACGAACCAGAGACAAGAGCACAGGATGACCTCTTCAGTAGCATGTGAAGGCTGCATAGTGAAAGCAAAACCGCAGTCCAAGGGCAAAGCTTACGTACATAGCTAGACATGGCTAGATTAGTGTCTAGATCTTGGGATGTGTCGAAGCCCAGCCAAAGTTCACAGGAAGGAACTCCTTATAAGGTTTGCAGAACATCATAAGGCTATTCCTTATATGGGTAGAGGAAGGATCTCCTAATAAGGTCAGAGTTCCTGGGTAGAAATGTATAAAAGCTGGATGCGAACAACATTTGGTGGGCTTGCTGAGGAATGATCCCGCAAGTGCCCTTCTACAGTTCATGGATGTAGAATAAAAGCTTTTTCTCTGATTCAAACCTTGGTGACATTTTCGTCTCCTTTTTTCCCTCTCAATCTGGAGCAACGTTGAACCCTGCTTTGCTAAGGCTACACTCACACTTAACTATAGTTTGGCTCAGCATTACAAATGAACTGGGCAACAGACAGGGCACTAGAGACCAAGAGGGCACAAGGCAAAATTCACTCACATGGCACATAAAGGTGTGCTATATATGCCACATTAATGGTGCAATCCTATGCACGTCTCTTAAAAATTAAGTCCTGTGGAATGGGACTAACTTCCAGGCATGTATAGGAGGAGATATTTTTTGGGAAACCCCATATTCTAGATCATCTGCTATCCTAATCTTTCAGGATCATTGGAAATAAGGCAAAAAGCACTGTAAATATGTTAAGATGCATTACTTATGATTAAATCAAGTTTTTGGGTGCCCTGCTTTGCATTACTTTTGATATATGCAGAATTTCTCATCATACAAAGCAGTCTTTGATGAGTAGTTCTGTCAAACCAAAGACTTCATACTGCTGCATCTACAAAGTTGAGCCGATGAGAGGTTTTTTTTTTAATGTTTAAACTATCTGAAAAAAGTGTGCTCAGGGAGGGGGCGATTTTCAGATAATGCAGGTTAGATTTCTCAGCGATCAAACTAAAAGGTTACAAGCTGCAGACCCCACCCTTTCCTCACTCTTTAATTCCCAATTACATGAATAAAATAGAATGATATATCTGTTTTTAGTAAAAAAAACAACAACAAAAAATCTAGGATAGGTATCCTGAGTATCCCTCCAGTATACTATTATAGATTGTGTAATACAACAAAGCGCCCTTTGACACCATATTCAGTGGAGGTGCAGACATGATAGGTGCATTGCTCAACAATGATGTCTGCTATACTGAAACTATTTAAGCAGCTGATATATCTTCCATTATTTGCAAATGTTCTTTTTTGGTACTAACGGGCTCCGATCTCAAAAACTAAATTTATCAAAAAGAAAACAGCTATTCTGTAAGCAACTCAAGAGCAATCTCTCTTCCTCCAAGGGTTTCAGAGTAGCATATGTAGAGCAAACAACTCTTGGAACTGTGGAATCGAAAGTGAAGAGGAAACCAACATTCTTTGAAAGACTATAGTGATGACACAGTATAGTTTGGTGAGATACCTTCACACCTCAGTTTCACCAGGCATAGATTACTCTAATTTATGACTTTACCACATGGTGATGATGCCTGAACTTTTCCCACGTGAGAATCTGTGGCAGAGAAAAATCACACAATGTTCAGGGTAATAAAGCCGACCAGAGTGGCTGGGGAAACAGCCAGATGGGTGGGGTATACATAATTTCTAAAATGTTATTGTTGTTGTTATGGTATTCTTATTAAATCTGGCCCTAATAGTCAATTTACAGAAAAAGACAGTTATTTGCATTTAAAGTAATATACTTTGTCAATCTCAAACCTTTAGTGGCATATAAATACTGGTATACTTTTGTCATCTTCATTGCTTGGGCCTCAGTGAAATGATCATCAGTGATAGGTCTTGCATCATTATGAAGTGGAATAGATTGAGATTGCAGAGTTCTATGCTCAGCTTTGTAGGCAAATTTTCTTATGCTGATTCCTAGGGCTTCCAGCTAATACAGTATAAGAGATGTTCGGGGATGAGGTGGGGAGACTAAGCATCAGTGGCTTTTTTAAAAGGGGCAATGATTAGACTGTTTTCCTTAGGGCAGAGGCCTGTAAACTGGTTTTGCCCAGGCCACTTGGAAGGTAAATAATGGGAACTTCACTATTTCAGTGCAAAATTGGGACACAAATTTCATTATCAAGAGCAGGCATCCCCAACCTTCGGCCCTCCAGATGTTTTGGACTACAATTTCCATCATTGCTGACCACTGGTCTAGCTAGCTAGGGATCATGGGAGTTGTAGGCCAAAACATCTGGAGGGCCGCAGGTTGGGGATGCCTGTTCAAGAGCAACCCAGGTGTGAATAAAAACAGCTTTCCTTTTTCTGCTAACTGCAGGACATGGTTTGTAGTATTTTATTGCTACAATTTGTTTTCTCATACATTTAATGGCTAGAGCATTTAAGAAAATAATTTGCTTTACTGGAAAGAATCTGGTATGGATCATAATAGAGCTCCATATTGAGCTGTTTAGATGCTGACTGTAGAACACCCACACACCCACACACCCTCTGGATGATACCCAACTAAATCATGTTCAGGGTCTGGTCATGAGTAACACAGGAGATCACCCTATGGTTTTAACACTGCTTGGTATTCATTAGCACATATGTTATTACTTTATATTATGGTTCTCGGCATAAAGCAACTATTAGCCGCATCATTATCTGCTTTGATGAACTGGGCTGCATTTCTACAGCCTAAGGTGTAATACAAATCACTGAATACTCCTAGAATCAGTTGTTAATTCCTATACATGCCTTGGAGGTGCAGGTATCATTGGGAAGAATTAAGCATTCCTCTCAACATAGATATCTGGTAAATATATAAGCTGTTGCTTCGCCTTTCAGTATTTACTACTACTGACCTCCTATCAAGCAAGCTAAGTTATCAGAAAGCAAGCAGCTACTATCATTCAACACTATTTTAGACATGCTTGCAAGCTTAGGCGTGCCCACCTGTGATTCTGCCCCCCCCCCATTTTTTTAGTTAAATACCATATCCCCGTGTCATGTCATAAACTGCTTTTGAAAGTCCCCTCAATTTCAAAGTGCATTGCCATGTAGCTTAAAAAGCTGCTCTTCAAGAAACTCTAGCTTAAAATCCCCATGGCCATGCAGAATGAGCTATGCTCTTCTGCCCGTGTGTTAATTAAGAGGCAATACAGGAGGTGTATTAAGAACATAAGAAGAGCCATCAGGCCAATGGGCCCACCTAGTGTACAGTCATACCTCGGGTTACAGCCGCTTCAGGTTGCGTGATTTTGGGTTGTGCACCGCACCAAACCCAGAAGTAATAGAACGGGTTACTTCCGGGTTTCGGTGCACGCGCATAAGCGCTAAATCACGCTTTGCACATGCGCATAAGCGCCAAATTGCGTCACGTGTGTGTGCGGACGCAGCAGCACGGGTTGCAAACGCGCCTCCCGCACGGATCACGTTCGCAACCTGAGCGTCCACTGTAAATCTTTGCCCAGCTTAAGAGTAAGTAGTGAGAAAAACTTCACTAGCACAGGCATAGGCAAACTCAGCCCTCCAGATGCTCCCATCATCCCTGACCACTGGTCCTGTTAGCTAGGGATGATGGGAGTTGTAGTCCCAAAACATCTGGAGGGCCAAGTTTGCCTATGCCTGCACTAGCACAATGTGTGTGAGTGAGAGAGAAAGAGAGGGGTTGTGGTAGTGGTTGATGTTAAAGAGCAGGAGAAAGGCCAGAAAATAATGTTATATTGCTTAATATAACAGAAACTCCGGTGGCCTATTTGATGCAGCTTCTGCAGCTTCACCGGAATATTGTGGAAACTTCCTGACTGAACAAGAGGAAAGGAACATAAAGAGAAATATTTCAAAAAGGTCAAAATATTCTACTTGCTTATTTCAGTTTTCTGTCATCTTCAAAGCAAGAGAAGCCCTTGAACACAAATTACGGTCAGGTGAATGTCAACTGCTGCATACCACATGGAGAGTGAATGTAGGGCAAAACTAAATAAATATTTACTGCGTATTTCATAACATTTTTTGCCAATAAAAGTTATGTAAATTTGTGAAAGTACAAATCCAACCACACACGTGTGAGATTCATTCATATAGAGCTCCAGGGGTTGAAATTTTCCTTCACTTTTAATCACTGTGGACATTGGAAAAACAAAATAAAAAAAAAGCCCCGAGAACATTCAGGCGAAGGTAAAATTTGCCTCTAATCTATCTGAGGCCCTTTTCGCGAATATTGCGCCTGCGTTGCCATGACAACGCCACCACATCTCAGAACTCAAAAAGCGACAGCACTTTTGATTCTCACCTTTGGCCATTTTATTGAGAACCATGTCAATTAGGATGTAGGTTCCACTTCTTCCCGCACCATCACTACAGAGAGGGGGGAGAGGGGAAAAAACAACAACCCATGATCAATTCAACATGCTCAAAACCCCGACAGAAATGCGATGCTGGAAGTATAGTAGCATAAAGGGCTGAGTTGAGGTGGAAGGATGATACAGGTTAGAGAAGCTTTCTTTAACAAACTGTCCTCACAAGCTTGGCAGCTGTTATATTATTATTTGGGTAAACTCTACAATTCTGCAAGATGAATTTGTGTTTTCCTTAAGGGCAAATACTTGCTTATTTTAGAAAGACATCTCCAAATATTTTTGAACAGTTCTGTGATAAAGTGAGTAATTCTAGAAGCCAAGTATCAATGATCAAGAGCTGTTCAATCAGGTCTGTTAGCAAAAAGCTGAAAGGACACAGTAGACCTTCTCCAAAATGACTGCTCTCCCCGGTATCTGAGCTTACAGGAACATTCATGTCAACAAACCGACCTTTCAATCACTTGCATCTTCTTAAACTGGGGGGAAAGGATTGTATTATTTCCTTATAAATTAATTGGATACTAGCCACCTGGGCTTGGGGAAAAATGCTGCCAATTTCCTTTTTCTTTAATACAGAAGCTGACTTGCTTAGGGGGGAAATGCCACGCAGGTTCTGAAAGTATTTCTAACCCTCCTTGGAACACACGTGATAATTTTGGAGACTTCCGAGTGATCCATGTGAAGATGTCAAGATCCCTAATCTGAAAGCAGTTTCCATTTGCTGTCAGAAACCAGCTTCTAATTGGAAAGGTGTTTTCATATATGTTGCCAGTATACAAAATTAAGATTCTAAGCAATCAATTTTTCTTGTCCTTTCCCCCAGTTTTTAAGGTGGCATTTTTGTGACTATGCTTGACGGAGAGCGGGGGGGGGGGGGGGAGAGAGAAAGAGTAAGGGAGATATATCACTGGAGGGGTGTGGGGAGAAGTGATGTTAACTGTAGTTTTGAATGCATTCTGATTTAAGTACAATTTACTAGATCAGTTTTTTCTTTTTAACCACAGATTTAACGTTTTGACACTAGGCACTGGACTAGAAATAATTGAGCGATTTAAAAAAAAGGATTATTTGACAAGGATATCGTAATATATGTAAAAATTAGAAGGTATGTGTTTCTTCCCAATTATAGCAAAATAAACCGTGCCAGTCCAGGCAAATTCAGAAGTCTACTAGAGTCTTGAAAATGGCACAATTCCCTGAGTTTTACGCAACGGAGCCTCAAAACTGGCAGGGTTTTCTGGTTATAAACCACAATCTATGAACTCTCTTATTTGGAAGCAAATTCTCAGCTGGCTTACCAAATAATATGCTTCTTGGAATTCTATTCTGTTCAGGAGTTCCTTAGTCTCAAACCTCTTCCCTTCCTATTAGCTTGTGGCATTATGGCCATGGAGGGGAAAAAGACATGCAGCCATGAACCAAATAAAGGCAGCTTGGATCCCCCAGTTCTGAGTCTCCTACACCACGTCAGTCCTTGAACTGAACAAAGTATGGCATCCATGCCTAAACTGTATAATGAAATTTCTCTCAGAGCAGTAACACGTGATACTGGGAAAAGTAATGTTTGAAGGCTTTTGAAATAAATGTTCAATGAGATGCCAAGCAAGTAACAGAGTCTATTTATTTACAGATGCAGAGAGGGTGAGGCTACAATCCTACACTGATTTACCTGGAAGTAAAACCCCATTGAACTTGATGCGGCTTACTTGTAAGCAGGTATGTGATAGTGCTATTTGGTGCCTGTGTGCACTGTACAGTTGTAGGTCGGAGAGAGAAGGAAGAATTGCTGCTGAGATGGTATTGAGATCCTACTGGTTATTTCTGATAGGCTTAAGCAACTTTCATATTTTCATGATGAAATCTGAAATGTGATGAATCTTCCCATTTACTAGAGACTCTCCTCATCAGCAAATACAAATGTTTTTTTGGGCAGAACAATAAGGAACAGCTTTTGCTCATTCGGCAAATCAAGCTACAGAATCATTTGCATATTTTGTTCACTCCATGCAATCTCCTTCTGAGCCTCTTTTGAGGGTGGGTTGAAAATGGTACTTGCCTGCAATGAACAATTACCGGACAAGAACGACCCCTGTAGCACTTGTTTACTTTTCTGTAATAAAACAAATATAGACATTGATAAATATAATACTTTCTGAGGTAATCATCAGAAGCATTCAAAAATAAAGTATCTTCCACATTTTACCCCCCCCAAAAAAAGATGGCTTGGCATATTAAAGTAGCTCAACCCAGGCTATGATCTTCCAACCCGTTTTCCCAGTTAAGGGCTTAATGAAATTGTTAGGGCAATGGGTGTAATTTTCCAATCATTCCTCCTATAAAATAGCCATCGGGACACATTTTTTAGTGGACACTACCATAGATAAACCTACACAGTCAGAGAATAGCAACCTTCGAAACTGCCAGTCTAGCTATCAAAAAAGATTGTCGCTGCTCAGTGCTTGTATGCAAAGCCAAGCCCAAATCACATGGAAGTGTTACAATACAGACATATTAGTTATATGCTACACCATGTAAACATTCGTGCTAATGCAGTGGGCTGTTGCAAATGGAAGCTCCTGTACATACATGTCTTCTTGAATTCTTGAGTCAAAAGAAACAGAATTTTCACACATAACAGTAAAACGCTTTTTTAAAATATATTTCACACATCTGTAATGCAAATGAATGTAAAATCTACAGTTGACAGAACACATATTCCATTTGAAGAGCACTTTTTCAAAAGCTAAAACCTCACCAATCAGCTGTTTGGCAGGAAAGGGGAAATAAAGTAAGACTTGCTTCTGATTAGTAGGAGTTAATCTTTGAAAAAGGTCTCTGCGTGTACAGTGCTAGATGCTTGATTGGAGATGCACAGGACCTATTTGGTGCATGCAGTTCCTCACTGTGTTAGGAAACCTGGTTTCACATACATGCAGGAGCTGTAACGCCCCCCTCCCCCAGTCCAATTGGGGCACATCTTTCTGCTCCTCAGTAACTCCCACATACTAAAATAGCATGAGATAAGACTGAAATATCCTGTTTTTCAGCAAAGAATCAATGAAAAAAATGCTATCAGTGGCATCGTTTTTAAAAGATTGTTTCAGCAACGTTGTTCACCCTGGTTTCTTGCTGTTCATGCCGTGTGTTAGAAGAGTACAAATAAATTTGGTCCTCTTATGTTAAATCTTGCAATTAATCTGCACTGCTGCTCTTCCACATTTTCACTGAAATTGATGTCTCTTAGTTTCAAAGTAACTGTATTTAGAAATGAAATGTAGAAGCTGTATTCCTGAAAGAGGGGGGTGGGGGTGGGGACATTAGGAGACCATTGAGGCAGTCATTGTTCTGTTCTTCAGAGAAATATGTAGAATCCAGTTAAGCCTATTTTTCCTCACGTCACAAAGTTGCCTTGGGCATTTTAGTGCCTCAACTTTAATTCCCATCTGTAAAATGGGAACATTAGTTATCTATCTTACAAACTTGCTGCAAGGATGGGCATAAGAGCAGCTCTACTTAAAGTTCTTAACAACTATCACAGATAGATTTAAAATGGGAAGTAAGTATTTCATCTAAAATTGAAACCCAGCAGCCCACAGATCCTGTCTGTAGTGTGGGTGATTATAATGTTGTTTTTGTTTTTAATATGTACTTTCTGGTTTTATTCTATATTTTATGCTGTGAACAGCCCTGAGAACCTCAGATGAAGTGTGGTATACAAATTTAAAATTTAATATAATCACCACCACCACCACCACCACCACCACCACCACCACCTTCTGAGTTCTGCAGGGTATTTTTGTGTGAATTGGGCTGTAGGTTTAAAATAAAACCCATTGAAACTACCCCCCTTTTTGCTGCAAAGTGCAATTTGGGGCTTACTACAAATAAAAATTTTCAAAACATACCACAGAAATAGGTAAGATTTTTGAAGCAGTGGCATCTTTAGGCAAAGCATATCCAGACTATGGCTTAAATCTAAAGGACCACAAAATTAGTTCCAATGTGCCCAAAGGGACTTTGAGCTTTTGTTTCACAAAAAGCCATCCTGCTGCCACATGGCAAGCTGCTTTCAAAATTGAAGTGTCTTCCAAAAGCAGTTTGTGATATTGCAAGGGGATCTGCCGCTCAAAAGGAAAAATCCCAAATCCACTAGGGATTCCGAAGCCCAACTTGGAATCTTTAGCTTTCGCCTTTTCCATTTCCACACTAGGGCTGTCTCTCAACAAGGGTCATCATTCGTGTAGTATTGTTTCAGTGCAGACCTCAACACGGTCACATCACCAAAATGTGGTCTGATTAGCAGGAATGCTCAGTGGGTTCTCCCTCTTCCCATAGCAGGTGCACTGACATTTTCACTAACTATCGCCCTTCAGGCATAATCATGTGAGGGATAGTGAGGGATAGTCTGGACTCCATCATGGTAAAGTGAGGAACTTTTGGTTTTTCCAAAATACCAAAGAATTCCTTCTTTACACAGCTATCCTCTAGTTCATGGCAATTTAGAATGGCAATGAGGGAGTGGAGCTAGTGCATGCCACCCCCCCCCCCCGCCCGATTACTCAGTAACAGAAAACCTGAACAGGGCTTATACTAAGCCCAAGCAAGTGTTCACAAACCCACTTTGACCATGGTTTGAGGCTTACTATAGCACAGTTAGAAAAAGCACTATATCCATAATGGAAGGGCAGGGCATTTCCATTTAAAATGTAGGAGTTGTGAACCGGAGGAGTATTCCCAACTGCCCGCCATGTGGTAAGGTAAAAAGGTAAAGGACCCCTGGATTGAGGTTGAGGCACTAAAATGCCCAAGTCCAGTGAAAGGCGACAATGGGGTGTGGCAATCATTTCACTTTCAGGCCGAGGGAGCCGGAGTTTGTCCGCAGACAGCTTTCCAGGTGATGTGGCCAGCAAGACTAAACGGCTTCTGGCTGTGACGGAAGCCAGAGCGCACGGAAATGCCGTTTACCTTCCCCCTACAGCGGTACCCTATTTATCTACTTGCACTGGTGTGCTTTCGAATTGCTAGGTTGGCAGGTGGGACAGAGCAACGGGAGCTCACCCCGTTGCGTGGATTCGAACCGCTGACCTTATCAGCAAGCCCAAGAGGTTCAGTGATTTAGACCACAGTGCCACCCGCTCCCCAACCATGTGGTAGAGAGGTTGGTCTGTTTGGGCGAATCTACCTTCAGTTGGCCGAGACATGCTTGGCATTCATTACTTACAAGCAGTCCAAGGGGTGGGCACTGCCTGTGAGCTTCCTCCTCATTATTTCCACAATGCCCTGGTAGAAATCAGCAGGGAGAAGGAGGATGGGGACAAAACCAGCATTAGTTGGCTCTGCTTGTTCTTGGCTCTGCCTCCGCCTACCGTTGGGCTCTCTCTGCCTTCTTACCCCACCAGTCCCAATGGGCACCAGCCACCAATGCAACCATGACAGTATGGCAGCATTAACGGGCAGAATTATATTTGCAATGATGTGCATTCTTGCAATGTTAAGTGCTGGATCAAATGGTACAATTGTTGCAGATTGAATGGTTAAGTTCTCATCCTAAAGAATGGGGATATCAGACACTGGTTTGAAATCAAGGTAGCATGATTAATTAGAGCCAAAGGCTTTCTGAGTGGCGGAGGTTTAACATTTTATCCTTTTTTCTAAGGGTAATACTTTCCTTATTATCATTATGCTGAAATAGCATAGTCTTGGACTTGGGAAAAATGGCCTTGGGATAGAAATACACGACCAGCAGCTCATTAACAGTTGGTCTCCTGAATGCACAGCAAAAGCCAATTTACACTTCACGTAGTATGGGCAGGTATGTTAGTGTTTGCTGTGTGGCTGAGAGATGTGCCTCTCCAAACACAGATGAACACATGCTAGCACTGCGGCTCCCTGGTGGACCTGTCCCTGTGTGTTTAGGGATATTGCACCCCACCCTTCACACTTTACAGCAACCAACAGCAGGCTACTCACAGGGGCATGTGAAGCGTTAATCAACTCCAAGGACTAGCTAGAAGTGTTAAGACATTTATTTTCATATTTCTGTTTCCCACATAATGCCCATTAAAAATCTGCATGGTCCCTTACCTATAGATAATCATATTGACAACTTAGCATAATTTGTCTTTTTTATTGACACCTGAATCGTATTTCAGAAGGCATTTGAAAATAATTATTTCAAAACAAGCTTTGCTGAGAAATAGCTTTGGAACATTGAGATATACATGGTTTCATTCAAAGTTTAGTCCTTTCAAACTCAGTAAAAACCTTTTTTTGATAAAGTTAAGGTTCCGGGTGTTTTAATATTTATTTATTATTAAGTTTATATGCTGCACCTTTCTCAAGGAGCCCAGGGTGGCAAACATGGCAATACTAAAAGGATACAATTAAAACTTCTAAAAACTGTTAAAACATCTAAAAGCAATCAAACTAATTATTTCAGGTTTGCCAGGGATAGAACTGTCAACCATTAAACACCTGGGTAAATAGGAATGTTTCTAAATTTCTCCTAAAAGTTAATAGTGAGGGAAAATGACAGACTTCACTAGGGCAACTATTCCATAAACAGGACCACCTACTGCCTACTGGGCAACCCCTGATGGCAGCACCATTGTAGGGTTCAAGTTGGTTGATATTGGAGAATGTACTCTTTTGCGTAATTGAATCCCAAGCCATTTAAGGCCTTATATGCTAGTACTAATACCTTAAATTGGGCCCAGTAGCTCACTGGCAGCCAGTGTTGTTCTCTAAGGACCAGTAACACATGATCCATTGGGCTGCCCAACTTACCAACCTAGCAGCCACATTCTACACTAGCTTCATTCTGTGGAACATCTTCAAGAGCAGCCCCACATAGAATGCATTACAGTAGTCCAGGTGGGAGCTATCCTGAGCCAGGAATGGCCAGACCTGGCAAATCAGCCTAAGCTTGGCATAAGACCTCCTAGCCACAGAAGCCGCTTGAGACTCTAGTGACAAGTTGGAATCCAGGAGTACCACAAAACTACAAACCTATTCCCTCAGAGGGAGTACAACCCCTCAAATAATAGGTTGAACACCTAATTCCTGGACCCAGGAGCCACCAGGAACCAAATAAAGTACATACATACACATATAAATATATACATTTACACGCACACGCACTTCAAGAAGGAGGAAGATGAGAAGAGGAGCAAGAAGAATTAAATAGGAAAGAATGATTAGTAATACAAACCAACCCTTGGTTCATTGAGTGAAAAAGAAATCACCATGCAACCATCAGCAAGCAAAGGTCAGAGGTCGTTAGAAGCTCAGAAAAGGGGTTTCCCATATTGTCCCTGCAGCAGAGTCACAGTTTCCAATGATCACTTTTGTGACTATGCAACTGGGCTTATATTACTAGCTGCAACATCACAAAAATGACACTGGCAACCGCTAATTAGCTGGCAAAATAAGAATTTGACCATTTTTAAAGTGATCAGTGTTAGTAAATGCCATTGCACACAGCAAGCAGTGATAGCATAATATATATTTTAAGCAAAGCCCTCACATGTGATGCTAATTATCTTTTAGCTTAGCAGTGTCTCTTTAAAGTGTAAATGTGCTCCCTCTGGGCTCAAGGAATATTTAATTACACATTATCAGTGCATGACTAACAAGCTAGTCCAGAGTTTAAACGATTGGTCTATTGTTCAAAATAAAATTAGGTTTCTATAACCATTAAAACTGACCAGTGTTTTCAGGAGAAGTTTCATTTATCAAGCACTGCATTCTGCATGGATATTTTAAGCTTATGGAGGGAAGAAAAATCTGCCTTCATTCACCAATTGATACTAGATTTCACAATATTTTAATTCATCTACTCAACACAATACAATCTGAAACATTGTCTAATATAGAGGAACAAAAGAAGTGCAAGCTTGTTGTTTTCAGAATCTCACAAAATTTGCTTCCAGGAGTGAAAAATGCACATATATTTAAGAAGCTCTGGGACAAGCTAATTGGGGGGGGGGGATCCAATTTTTCCTGGTGATACTTTCTTAGTTGTTTATATTTCCATCTATACATACATACCTATGTAAGCATATAAATGTACATACATTTACAAATATATATTTGTATATAGACATGCTGGATGCGTGTCAAAACATTAAAAGGATGGGAGTCACACTTAGTAAGACTTTATCTGAGTATCTGTAGTTGCAAAAAAAAGGAAAGTAGCTAAGCAAGAGGTACTTTTTTCTGAAAGTGTGAAACATTAAATTTCAAGATCAAGGGAGGCAGAGTATTTATTGCTCTGGCTGATCTTAAATTGCTTCAGTTGTCAGGTAATTAAGATTGTCAATATACTTAAGTTCCCTTTAAAAAGAGCATGGAGGGTTTTGTTTCCCTTAAAATATATAAAATTGATTCTATTTAAAAGCAAACAAACTGTGAATAGCTTTTAAACCTTTACCTGAAAAGCACCTCCATTACATATAGATTACATTTTCATTTTATTTTCTTTTAAAACCAGATGGCTTCTAACTCAGTCACTCCAACCTCTACTCCTGTGGCCTTTTGCTCTTGATGGAGCATTGAAAACGGGCTTGTAACCTTTACCCCTTGGTGACGGCAGCAAGAAGAAATTATTGCTGTCTACCAGTGCTGGTGTTCTGATTTTGATTTTTAGCTGAAGTAAGCAAAACCTGGGTATGTAGAACTGCAGCACTGGTACTTAAACAATGCAGAAACCTGAAAATCTGAGGGTTGGATTCAGATTAAGTTAATCATACCTAGGTCATGACAAATCCCACTAATTTAAAAACAACTAAGTTAAGTCAGGATTCAACCATGGGTCTTTATGTAGCCTGCAAACAGAAATCAACATGTGCAAAGCTTTTCAAGACGCAACTGTAAGCCACATAGACCACTCCCCCTTTTTAATGTGCCAGTGTGCATTCTTATGACATGCCTCATAAGAGCATTTATTTGTAAAGTGCAAGTTCAGAGGACTCAACAATGGTATTTTAATCATCAAGAGCAGCATTACATGGAAGAACTTTCATATAAGCGGTATTGCAATTTGCACATTCCAATGAATTAGTGTGAGACTGTCAATGAACTCTGCTAAACAACATCTTAGCATACCTTCAAAATGCGAGGAGGGATAGTCCTCAGAAACAATGTGTGATTTCAGAAGCTACCTAGACAGTTGGAATATAAAAAGCAATACCAGGCCACTACCCAAAACTAGGCAGCAGATTCTTGTTGGGTAACAACTGTGAAAGTGACCAAAAATGTTTTCAGTACACACGGTAGCCTGGAAATGGCACTCCTAACCCTAGGAGGTCTGGGATGGAGAGGGTTAGGTAGACTAGCACACCTCATGGCTTCTCAACCCACAAGAAGCAGCCAGTTTAGTACCCAATTTAAGATGCTTCTCCTATGAGATGCTTTCCCTGGTATCTTTAATCTTCATATCGTTCTAATTCATGCAATTGGTTCGTGAGGGCCCATTTCACTTGATGCCCCAAGCAGGGCATGGTGACATTACCTTGACACATTGGCATGACTTTAGCAAAAGGGCTCCATGCATGAACTGTACCAGGAGGCAGACACATGCAACAGCATGCCCGGCTGTGCAGGCAAAGTTTCCCTACTGTGACCACTGCAAACAAACACCTTATGCATAGATAAAATCGCTGCTCTAGATTCCAAGTTAGCACACGGATCATGGTGCTAAAAATACAGTGTGCCATCATTTACTTACACACAGAATCTGCACCACTACAACAGCCTACAACTCCATGGCTAACATAGCATTCAAAGTATCCACTGGTTTAGGATAATTCATTGGTTCCTGACTGGGTTCTTAAGTGGGATTATTTCTTCTGCATGGCAGTTTTTAAAAATGTGAAACTATGGGCAGATAATCAATCTAGAAAGAAATGGGGTTTTCTTTTCTTTTCATATATCCGAGTTTCCTTATGAACAACTTTTGATGGCATTTTAGGTGGCACTCAGAAACAGTTCCAGAAGCGTGTCTGACTCACCAGCCACTATGCACCTAACTTAAAACTATTAACTCTTTGTGTTGTACCTGCGAAAATCCAGAAGGGACCTTGTGGAACTGGGCACTTTCTGATCATGCCAGGTAAGGAAATGGAACTGTGTCACGGTTCGAGTCTCATTGGTTTGTAGGTTTTTCAAGTAGAAACTTCTCACAAGGAAATCTTCACACCAGATGTGCTCTGAGACCAGATTTACCTGCCATTGCATGAAAAATATAAAAGTGAATTAAATATGGAATACAGCAAATAACCACACACACACACACAGCATGAACTATTGGGAATATCTGATATTTCAAAATATCCTCTTTTGGACGGAAAATATGTGCCATGTTGGAGTGGGATTATTTAAGAATTATTCTCATGTTGCTTATCACTTGAGATTTACTTCCTTTTAACTCAAATACATATTTTTGACAATCTGCTCCGATGGGAAAAGTTGTATGAACTTAAATGCCACTTTTCCAAGCAAAAAAAGCCCACGTAAAATAGCCTATGCTATTAAACTAGCAATAAACACAATAAAAAACCCAATTATCGCAAACACAATAATAATAATGCTGCAAAACGTGGGTGCTACCACCAGAGAACCAAGGAGGAGGAGTTTCTCACAAGAGCCCCATGAAATCTCATGAAACTCTCACAGGTTCCCGTGGGGCTCTTGTAAGATCTCTCTAGAGCCTAGAAGTCGTCATTGTGTGACCCACTGACCCAGGTAAGCGAGGCTTCGGTGGGGGTTTGGGGACACAGAACGAAAACTTTCCCATTTTGCCTCACGCACTGAAATGGGCTAGACTGCCCCTGCTGTTTGGTCACAGAGAGGTAATGTGGCTCGAGTTATTTGATGAATAGCCGGTTAGTCTTATTAACTTAAAAAAGCGTTTTGTATCTCAAGCCTAAACATTTGTGCTGGATGGACCTAGCATTGTCAGTGGGTAAGGGATATGCTTTTCATTAAGGCTCTGGATTCAACCCCAGACACCTTGAAGCTTTGAAGAGTACACAATACTGAACTACATTGACCAGTGGTCAGGCACAGCATAGCAGTTTTAAATACAGTGGTACCTTGGTTTGCATACGTCTTGGATTACAAACACGTCAAACCTGGAAGTGCGTGTCCCGGTTTGCAACCTTTTTTTTTTTATTATAACCCCCTTTTTTTGGATTATGAACAATTTTTGGGGGGAGGCCCCATTGGCGAAAGCACGCCTTGGGTTACAACCTGTTTTGGTTTACAAACCGACCTCCGGAATGGATTATGGTTGTAAACCAAGGTACCACTGTATTCCCAACGCAGAATAAGGCCCCTGCGATACCAGAACAGGATTGCTATGCAATTGGTTCATTCCATTTACAAATAGGATTTGATTTTGATTTAAGCCCATTAGTTCTGCTTAAATCCCAAAACTCTTATCTTAAGTTGTTTTAATACGATCACCAGTAATTCAACCTAACTTAGGTGAATATATATCTTTGCTTCTTTATCCTGCTTTAACATTAAGCAGAATCAGAGCTGATCCTGCACCAAACAAATGCATTTTAAAAACAAACCATGAATGCAAATTACTCGTTTATAGCCTTTATTTTAACATTATGCGCACATTTCCCCCCCCTATTTTATCCTAAAATACAGAGTTTAAAATGTATTTTGAGTTGTTGGTGCTTTTTAAGCCAAGAACTGCATTGAAAAATTTGGAGTAGGGCGAAATGCAAAGGATGACGACATTAGAATCCACACCTCAACGTACAGAAGGTGCTGTTCGAGTTAAGTTTGCATTCACAAATAGGTAATCTCTATCCACTGTGACTACTGCTTGCTGACAATCCGAGACACACAAAAAGAGGTCTGCACTACCAGTCCCCATTTAATTCCTCCTCTCCCCCCCGCCACTTGTGTATAATAAACTCTTCCCCCATGCATATAGAAGATGCTGGGGAGGAGGATGTTGGAACAAGTCAACAACTATGGCTGTTTGACTCATGCATGGAATCAAGCTGGAATCTATAGATACAAAGCCGAGTGAGGCCATATTTGTTCAAGAAGTGTTGCCATTAGTTATTGCTTATTCAAAGTATTTCTGTATAGTATAACCTGGCAAGACAATTTTACACACAGGAAACAAATTTTGCTTTAACTGACTTAACGTGGCCCTGCAGATGTTGCTGGACTACAACTCCTATCCAGCCCTGACCATTAGGCATTTTGGGCAGAGCCCATGGGAGTTGGAGTTCAACATCTGGAGGGTTATGGGTTCCCCATATCTGTTTTAATAGAAACAACAGTTGCAGATGCCCTGTCTGCAACAAAGTAGTGGTCAGGATGGAAACTTTAAAAGGTACCTATTTGGGTCGAGAGGGAAGCCCTACTGATGTATAAATGTATCTGGTTTTCAGCAGCTCATTGTTGGTCAATTTGTCCTATACACACATTTTTGCAAAGCAAAAATATAATCCCTAATATATTTTGTGTTGTTCTCAAGTGAATAGAATGAGAAAGATGGTGGGGGTCTACCTCTTAGGAATTATGGTTGACATAGGTTTCGCTCAGGATAAGCTTTTATATTGGAGTCACAATGCCTGGTCTTATAGCAAGATAGACCAGATTGCAGCAGCCACCTCAGTGCATTCTGCTATTTGGGGTTTCACAGCTATGTACATCTACAGTTCTGAATTGAGAAAATGCTAAACAAAAATTAGTTTAATTATCAAAATCATAGGTAGGCCTTTTGATAGGGTGTGGAGCCTACAGCTGCTGTTAAATATTTATAGGCACAATATTTTCTTATAATGTATACATTTTAATTTCCCCCTTATTTGTATTTTAAACGTGTGTGTGTGTGTGTGTGTGTGTGTGAGAGAGAGAGAGAGAGAGAGAGAGAGAGAGAGCACATTCTAATTTTCAAACCTCTTTGGTCATGTATATATTTAGAATCTGCACAGAATTGCTTTCCTGCTAACCGTTCTATCAAGATATGCATAGAATTTTCAATGAAGCTGAAATGATTCAAGAACCACAAGATTGCATTTTATGGTAGACCTCAGCTCAGTTTGCAGGTCAAATCCCATTAAGCAATATTTTCCTCTGTATGAAATCAATCCACACACTTACTGTCAGGTTTACAAGCAGATATTTTGTTTAAGTACCTCGTAGATATGGTAGAGGTTTGACCCTTCGTCTGGCCAATAGTGGTAGCACTGTTTGACTCCGTTTTCAGCAAGGGGTGTCAGCATGACAATAACGACACAGCCGTTTTCCCAGACCATCTGCACACAAAGAAAGACACCGTGGCCACACTGTGACTGCCTAATTACTGCATGACATGTATAATTACGGCACTCAGACACACAATCGAAATTTATTCCATTCACAGGAAATGTATTTCATTTTCATTAGACACTTTTCTCTGCAGCTGCTTCCAAATCTCTGAATAAGCTAGCGTCATATTTTGCATGTTTACATGAAATATTAAAGAATATCCAAAGAATTCATCCAAATACTTTTAAAATAAATTCTATGCCTTTCTTTACAATTATCTCCAGTTCTTTTTCACTTTCACACTCCCAATTTACAGAGGAAACAATAGTGCTTTTCGTAAAAAGTCTCCTGCATCATATTTGGTCGCAGTACGCAAACCCAATATGGATGTGTGTAATTAACAAAACAGCAGCAAAATCTGTCATGCTAAGTCAAAGAGAAATGCTGCTTCTTTTAGATGCCTGTCATGTTAAAAGATAATCAGTTGAGCTGTCATATTAATGCTAGAAAAACAGCAGACAGAAAAACAAAAACCAGTTGTCTTCTGGAGTGGTATTGGTGCAATACTTACTCTCCCACCCCAAATGAATCATCCTACAATAAGTCAATGGGTCTACTCAGTAGCAAAAATCGACACTACAGGTTTCAGATTTTACTCATAAAATTTTCAAGAAATACATGTAAAATAAAATATAATGCAACCTACCCTCTGGGCTATATTTTCCCAAAATATACAGATATCACCATGAACATATGATAACAAGGAAACTTCAACAGTGGGGCTGTTTAATAATGTAGTGTCGCCCCAGAGCAAGCAAACAAGAATCTAAGGCACTCTCAATTAAAGGTCCGCTAGATGTTATTCATAGAAGCAACAAAACAAGCTAGGGTAGTATATCTGTGCTGGAAAAACAGCCTGTTGTTGAACAAAAACCCTCCTCTGAATTAATATGGAGCTGCATAATCAAGAAAAGTCTTCATTATTGTGGTGTACATTGATGCTATATTTGCATGCAATTTTCATTGTCTTTTTATTAGCATACAAAATTATCTCATGAAAAGGAAATTGGACTTACTGCAAAGGGTTACGTTTATTTCACAGAAATATTTATAAGCAACTGCATTGAAATGTAAATGGAGTAAACAAGAAAAGGGGGCATTCGGATAAGAAGCACAAGGATGTTACATTCAATTAAAAGCTTCCTTCTTTGTGGCCCAGGGATTTATTTTTACCTTAATTTCATTTGCTTTATTTACACAACAATGAGTCTTTTTAAAAAAAATAAAAATAAAGAAGTCTTCTATACAAATTCTGGATAGCATTAAGACAAAGACAAAGGTATACTGTATTGCTAGGGACTACTTTTACACACTTTTATTGTAAAACCTCTTTGTCTCTCTGGAAAGAGTAAAACTTTCTATGCTGACCCTGTATTCCCAAAGTGATTTCCTGGTTCCACTGAAATCAGAGAGTATAAATAATCTTGCTACAAATTCTTAACAATGCAAAAATAGTATGTTGGATCTAAAGCAACAAATAACGACTGAGGGTCATTTTTCTATTTCCTTAGGAGGTTTTTATTAATTTCAGCAAAACCTTGAATTAAAAGATGCGGCCAATTATATTAGTTCATACACTCCACTCCAGAGAATTCTACAGTCTCTCTCTCTTATTTTAAGTGTATCTGTACTATAAAAAAAATAAAACACCACCACCACCACAAATTGGCCAGGCTAGCTTGTGCTTCTATCATGTAACGATTTAATGTGCCTTTAGAAGGTATAGAAGCTCAATGAAGCCATTACGAAAATGAGGAGAAACACGGTTTTTATGAGTGCAATAAAAACACAATGATCTAGGTCATAAACTAATCATCCAGCAGTTGCTTGTGCCACCCAAGTGTAACATTATGGAAGCCCACTCATTTAGAGAGAGGGAGGGGAATCCTTACAGTTTGGCATCCCTTTCCATGGGCTTAAAAAAGAAAAAGAAAAAAAGACATAGGGAGAGCAGCATTTCATTACAGAGGAACTTCCTCAAATCTCTGAAAATTTCCTTTAAGCATTAATCCAAATGAAAGTTAATTTCAACAAACAATTTCAAAGTTACTCTAGGGTACCATATTTCTTTCCAAGTCATGTTATGAGGTACATGACGCTCAACGCTATCAATGCCACAACTGAATTCCAACAATGGAATTCTAGGATATTGCAGTCATATTTAACACTTTGATGTCTATACCATTTCCCCATTAACCCCACCTCCCCAGCATTTTCTCCTATCCTTTTCCCAAAGCTAATGTTTTATTAGCAATATAATTGATGTTGGGGGGGGGGGAATACAACTTAAGTCTTAGTCTGCTAATAATTTAGGCATTTATTTTATTTATTACGTTTATATACCATTCTAGCATGTTGCTCTTTGAGAAGTTCCCAATTTATATAGAAACACTACCATCACTTTGATGTCTGCTTCCTGAATAAAATGCTTCACAATAAGGCCAGTCTGTGGTGCCCTCATTCTTCTGTAAGAATATATGTTCAAAGGACCAAGTGGAACATTTGTAATGGCTGACCAGGTAGACTAACTGCTACAAATTAACTAAAGATGGATGTCTGATATAATGCTGTATTTTAACATTTGACTGTAAGCCGCCCAGAGTGTCTGGGGAAACTCGGCCAGATGGGCGGGGTAAAAATAATAAATTATTAAATTATTATATTATTAATGTGCTATTAAACATCTGCATTAAACATTCTTTGTATTCGTCTCCCATTCCCATCTCCTACCCCAAACGTAGAATAACCTTCCTCAACTCCCTTTTAAAATGAATCCAATCCAGGCACACAGCACAGTCTGTCACCTAACTGTACCTCTTCTGGGATCACTTGTTCAAAATCTTGCTGTATACATGGAAAGCCAACAGATGTCGCTGGATTCCACCTGTGGGCCTCAGTTCTGAATGGGCTTGTGCTTACATGCAGGTTGCCACATGACAAACATCCAATCTTTATCTAGCTTCATACTCGCAACCCGGACCCAGCACTTCTTTATTACCAAAAGAGACCTGGATCCTGACAATGGGCAGGTGCCTAGTTTGGATCACTCTGGGAAGCAACCACTGAATTCCATGGGGAAGGTGGTGGAAGCCCAAGGGACTGAAAACCCCCCATCCCTACTGCTAAAAGTTCTCTTGCTCATGCCCTCAGACAGATGCTTCCCCCAACATGATCTGCAGCTATGCAGATCCTGCCTTCACAATTACATGAGTCTGAGAGGTAGCAGAAGACTTGATAGTACCCCCTGAAGTTCATACCAGGCACAACATGCAAACTTTGTCATTAGAACAGAGCTCTCCAGGAGGAAGGACTTAGGAGACATCACTCTGAAGGGCTATTTCACTTCTCAGTAGCCTCCAGAAAGGTTTTCCTGAAGCACCCTACTTTCGCTTACTCAGCACCTCTATTGCCACCTAGTTGACTTCATTGTTTTTATGCTGGTGCCTAAATAATTGCAAAGCTGATCCTGGGCAAAGTCTCTGGAGCAGAAAGTTCTACAAGTGGGACACTATAGCTGCACCCAATTGAAGACCTCAGCAGATGAAGTGGGCGTCTAGGAGGGTTGAAATCAAGGAGTGGTTCCTTTAGATTCCTGTGCAGTCCTAAGTAACTTGGCACCCAGGTAAGGACTTGCATCTTGAAATGGTCTTGTAAACCGGCAGCCTATGAAGCTATTTCAAAACTAGCAAGACAGGTTCCCACAAAGGTGCCCCAGTTCCAATTCAACATTAAAAAATCTTAGGGAACATAGTAAAATAGTAAGATATGGGACCTGTTCAGCTCATGGCTATTGCTTTGCATGGGACTGAAAAACAACAACAGGATTAGCCTGTAAATAACAAGTTTACTCACAACTACGCTTCCTAACTCAGGCCAACCAGAAATCCTAATTTGAATTTTATGGGCTTTGGCTATTAAAGTATTGAAGAGAAATAAGGAGAAGAGCACTGGTTTGACTATGAAAATCAGGGCTTAACATGTACTAACCTAATGCAACACTAAGTAAAACTCCACTGATATAGAGGTACAGGTTGTATTTTGGTTCCCCCATAAACTTCCCTTCTTGTCCAACCCATTCACAATTGCGAGGCTGATCTACTCCAGAGTAGGGTTGTTCTGCTATTCCTGTGGGCTTCAAGAGAGCCTTGAATTCATAATCAGAACAGGAGCCCATGGGAAAATGGGTTCCATCAACCTGCATAAGTGCTACCTGGATATCATGGGCCTTCAAATGAGACCTCTTTGATGTGGAGCAACTTGGGTTTTTTGGTGTTAAGTATTCCTTATTTTGTAATCAGAATCCACCCCCCTTCCCCCCCCCCCCTTGAGTGAATTCAAGGTTTTCTACCCTGGGAAAATCTGAAAAGCACAGCAAAACTAAAAGCAAATCTGCTGCCACCTTGTAAGCTGCTGCTGTTTGTATTCTCTTCCGTTAAGGTGGTGCCAGAAAGATCTTTGCAATGGAGGCGTGGGTGGGTGGGTGCAATCCAGAGCTTGCTTGCTTGTTTGCAAAGTGAAAAGAAAAAGAGGATCTGCTTCTGCTTCCACACTTCCAGCTACACACTGAAGACTGGGGAAGGGACCCAAGAAAGACTATTATGGGGTGGGGGGAGGTGAACTATGGCTTTGTTTTTGACATAGGGTGCTGATTTGTGTTTGACCCACCTTAAATCTTTTTAAACCTTGCAAGTGTGTTGGAATTCTGAAATTCCAACAAGCAGCCATTTTTAATATATTAAGACTTAAAGGAGCAATGCTGAATCAGCTGTTTGGTTCATTAAACAGTGGACAAGATTTGGGATCCTGCCCTTGTGTGAACCTCCCCCTAGTCTGAAACACATATACGAACCTGCAGATATTCTGGGCACCTGATATTCAGGTAACTTTTACTCAGAGTAGACCCACTGAAATTAATGGACCTAAGTGAGGCATTCCTGCCAACCTAGCAGTTTGAAAGCACATCAAAGTGCAAGTAGATAAATAGGTACTGCTCCGGCGGGAAGGTAAGCGGCGTTTCCGTGCGCTGCTCTGGTTTCGCCAGAAGTGGCTTAGTCATGCTGGCCACATGACCCGGAAAAACTGTCTACGGACAAACGCCGGCTCCCTCAGCCTTTAAAGCGAGATGAGCGCCACAACCCCAGAGTCGTTCGCGACTGGACTTAATTGTCAGGGGTCCCTTTACCTTTAAGTGAGGCATATTCACTAATTTCAGTGGATTTACTCTGAGTAAAACTTAGGTGAATACGACCCTCTTATCTTTTCTTTTCTTTCGTTCTTTCTTTCTTAAGCCCCCAACTCAGTTAAGGATTTAAAGGGGGAAAGCTTATATAACATGAAATGCTAAACTTTAAAAAGCACCTATTTGGGTCCGGAGGGAAGCCCTACTGATGTATAAAAGTATCTGGTTTTCAGCAGCTCTATGCTTGCATTACAAAGTACTTGAAAAATTAGTGGCAAGCAAATTAGTGGCAAGCATTAGTGGCAAGCAAATGACATTTTCCAACCCTGTGCACATGTTGTTAGATAGGAATAAGGCCACATCTGGATCTTAGCACACTTTCTACCTCAGTTCCCTAAACCTCCTGGTAGGAATTGAGTGACTGCTACTTTTCCTTGGGGTTTCCACGATGTTCTCTTCTCAGCAGATCCTAGGTAGGAACCATTTTTCATCTCGGTTCTCCCTCTCCCACCCCAAATTTGACAACCCAATTGTCACCTCAAATTCCGCTGATATCCATTCTATTCCCACAGCCCAGGCTTGCTTCAACTTGGCATGCTAAGATTCCACACACAGACTCATTCAGCACAGCTAAAATTGCTCCGTGGTCCTTCAGGAGAACCTTTCGGCCTTTTTCTGATGTGAGGGGTGGGGGCATGTTTCACCCCAACAAGCAGACCCCACATGCACATCTGCGGAGTGTACACTGAACCGAATCCATTTGTCCACAAACGAAATCATCATCATAGCTATACCCAACCCAGTGCAGGTTTACTATTACATGTATGAGATTACAACCCTGTAGTTTGCTGCAGGCTCACAATACTGTTATGCTTAAGATGCAGTTAGAAATGTATATGCAATTGTAAGAAGAACCGTAGCTCAGCAGCAGAGCATCTGCTTGGTATGCAGAACTTCCCAAGTTCGATCCCTGACGTTTCCATTAGGACTGGGAATGTTCCATTTGAAACCTTGAGAGCCACGGCCAGTCAGGGTAATACTAACCTAGATGCACCAATGGTCAGGCTGAGGATAAAGCACTTCCCTGTGTTCCTAAAAGCAGTTCAACAAAGGCTTTTTACCTGCCAGAAGTCTGTGACCGTAGAAGGCAGGGCGCCCTGAGCAGCTATATAAGCAGGGTTCCTAGGATCATGGTCCATCTGAAAAAGGAAAAAGCAATTAGACGCAGTGCTCAATAAGAACAGAGAGAGAGAGAAAATTGCCACAAAACAGCGAAAATAGCAATTTTGCAGTGCATTAGTGAACTGATCAACTAGGAGAGCACTTCTCTTGAAAGGAGGAAAAAAGTGTGTTATTTCCTTTCCTCAGAATAAGAGTTCCTTTCTCCAACAGAACAGGATTTGTAGTCTAGTACTAAGATGTCACAAGATCAGCGATCAATGTTCTAAATATGTAACATGAAATCATTTAAGGAGCATTCGCTGACAAAAAAAAAGCATTTACTCGGGGTTTTCAGTCTCATAGCAACCTACAAGCCACTTCAAAACATTTCTCAATGCAGGGCATTAGGGATGCTGGGCACATTTAGGCATCTCTTCCATTTCTGTCATAGCACTCAAGGGCATCCAGAAACAAGCCAAAATTGAAGAACAAACTCAATCCTGGCCTTTTCTGGTCAGTTTGTTTGTTTAAAAATGCAGGCTTCTAACCCTCAATAAAAGAAGTTCTGTTTAAAGACCTTAATTATTACATCTATTTCAAAGAGTGACTGGGTAGGGAAAAAAGAGATCCTCAGAAACAAAGCTACCGAGAGTAAATAGGATTAGGTAGTTACAATGAGTGTTTTCAAACAGATGGGTGGGTTTTCTGGTCTTAAATCTTTGGCCCCATTCTCCTGATAAGGACAAGATTGGCTGATGGGAATTTAAACACAAGAAAAACAACAAAAACCCCATTGATTGTAATCCTTAGAAAGAATTAAAACACACACACACACACACTCATGAACAAGGCTGACATTATGCTTGCAGTTGCAGGAGCACAAATCTCAATTATTTCAACAAGTACTAAATTGTACTGAGCAGTGGAATCCACCCTCAACCCCCCAAAAAAGGTTTTATCAAAATTTTAAGCAATAGCAGATAGCAGCACCCCGTAACACTCAATATATTAACATTTATAAACACAAGTCAGCCGTTCTAAGGCGAAACTACTTGTTAGGTGGGAGATTCGTGATTGCATTTTCCAACTTGTTTGGTTTTACTTTTAATGGGGTTGTAGTTGTATGAGTTTGCTGGCTGTGCTTTTAACACAATTTTAGGCACATCCAGTGGTTTGGGGATGTGCAGTACAGTTTCTAATTTATTTTGTTTGAACATCAGTTTTCCATGTGGTATCACAAACCGCTTCTTAAAAACCCATAATTTCACTTCCTGGTATGCTGGCGATTTGAAGCAGATTGGTTAAGATTTCTCCTGATTGTTAAACAATAGCAACAGCAGATTCCATAATTTCAAATGCAGCACATAATATCCATTAGGGTGTATTACTGTTCAAAGAACCACAGGCCAAAATATATTTTGGGAGCATGGAGCTAGTCTCGCCTAGCCACTGCTCATTTGAGTGGGTGGGTCCCATGATTGAAAGAAATGGCAAAAAACAGGTATCTGAAGCACCTCAGAATAATAAAATATAACACGTTTTAATATACAGTGGTACCTCTGGTTACGTACTTAATTCGTTCCAGAGGTCTGTTCTTAACCTGAAAATGTTCTTAACCTGAAGCACCACTTTAGCTAATGGGGCCTCCCGCTGCACCGCCACTGCCTGATTTCTGTTCTCATCCTGAAGCAAAGTTCTTAACCCGAGGTAATATTTCTGGGTTAGCAGAGTCTGTAACCTGAAGCGTATGTAACCCGAGGTACCACTGTATATATTTAAAACCCCAGTATAATTTGTAACACATGCTTGCTGCTTCTAGTAGATGATTTAGTTTTACTTTATTTAAAAACTTTAGCATATCCAAAGGAGAAGGTCACATTCATTTATTTACATGACCACATTTGGAAGTGCTGTGCTTCTTTCATAACCCAGCTTTCCCTTTTTCTCTCCTGAAACACATACCATGGCAAAAATGGGAGCACAGGTAAAGGGAACACTGGCCTTAAGGAAGGAGATGCAGTGGCCTAACCAGCCTAGAATCATTGGACATCATTTGCAATAGATGAAGCCTGCAGTGTGTTGCCTAAGGCGTAGTATAAAGTGCTTGCCAAATAGCAAGAGCAAAACAACTTTCCCCATCTAAATCAGATTGCCTAGATGAAGAACGCTAAACAGGCACAGACTTTTATGTGTGAGCTTGCTCCAGTTCTAGCACTGAAAAAAATATATCACTGGGTCAGAATATTCTGAGACACCCCACAATTTTGCCCTAAACTACAAGTCTTTAGCAGATACAAGTCTATCTGGGCTGGTAGATCTTGGGGTTCTCATGGGTAAAATGGCATGCCTGAAGTGTGCCCGTTCTTGATCCAACAGATGCTGTTGGGATTCCGGCTCCCATGGCCAGTGGTCAGGAATGCCACAAAGTGGCACTCCAGCATCATCTCAAGGGCCACAGGTTAACCACCCCTGGTACAGGCAAGCAGCTCATCACCACAAAAGCTCATTACTAAAACCATTTCTGCACTGGATTACTTCAGACTGCTGGCAGCACTTTGCAAGTGTGAAAATGCTTTTGTGTGTCCGTCGGGGGAGACTGACCCTTACACATGGAAAACTAGAATGATGAGGTTAAGGATAGACTACAACTGGGGTGGCCAACATGGTGCACTCCAGATCTTGCTGGACTCTAACTCCCATCATCCCTGACTACTGGCCATGCTGGCTGAGACTGATGGGAGCTGTAGTCCAACAACCTCTTGAGGGCACCACATTAGCTGCTAGTATAAATCTTTGCCCTTGTAGGCAAGACATTGGATTACACGGCATTTGTTTGGTTCTACTTGTCCATTCCTTATGCTGACATTTCAAATGGTGCGAACTTTGTGAATGAAAGGGGGGGAAGTGAAGCTGTGTGTGTTCACAATGTAAGAGAATAGGCAAGCTAAATCAGTGATGAGGTGAGTGCCACTGTCACGGAAGAAATACTTCTAAACCCTCCACTATTTGATAAATCAGGAAAGGGCCACTCTTGGCCTTACAGTATAAATCAACTGTTGTCAGAAAGCTGCAGTTTGAGCATTACAGACATCATAATGAGGAAAGACCGGTCAAACGTATCATCAAGTTAACAATAACACAGACATTTGCAATTATTATATTCTGGTGCGCAGAAAGCAGCTATGGAGAAGACACATGCAGGTTAGGATTACTAGTTTGCATAAAGAAATAGCTGGGTCACTTTCAAATTTGCATGTATTATATCACTTCAATGAATGTAAATGTTTAAATTGCCTGTTGTCTACTACTGATGCGGAGCAAAACAAAGAGGAGAAAGGTTATCAGTCTCACTAAAAACTGGCATTGCCTAGCGCGCTTATGTTCTCAGAGGATATCCAAGATGGCAAAAAAAGCTTTCTTCCATGCTAATAAATGAATTTACAGACCCCTGCCAAGATTAAACTAATTGAAAATAATAATGCATGCCTTTATTAACTTGCGCGTTTTAAAATTCCCAGTGCTAAATATATTTGGGAGGATTTGGATATTAACTCACAATTTGCACTCTGTTCAGCTGAAATGCAAAGATCTAAATAGATGCACAGCCTATTAAACTACTTTGGATCTCATGATAATAACATGCAAAATGGCAGCAAAAGTGCTGCTGTATACTTAGGTATATGTGGAAAACTGTCCAGTTTTGTTCCACTTGGTACTGAGGTTTTTAAATTTATTATGGTTGCAAACACAAAGACCCCTGGATACAGGCTGCCATTAGGACACTTAACAAAACCACACCAGCATGGAACTTAAAACTTGCATCAGGAACTTAAAACTTGGCAATCTAGTTTCCTAGGTCAGGCATGGGCAGGGCTGAACCAAGATACCTGAGGCAAACCATAAAATGGAGGAACGAAGGGGGAGTGAAGATCTACATTGGGAATAAGGACGGGGAATAAAATCAACCTTGCCCAATGTTTGAAGGCAGGCACATATCCCAGCAGACCCCAGAGGGCAGCTCCCGCCATTTCCTCTCTAGGTGTGGGAGGAGACTATCAGTGCCTATTATTCACTGAGAGGCCACTGTAGAGGCAGTATTGCTGCCTGAGGCAGTTGCCTCACCTTGCCTCACGGGTGGGCTGGCTGGGGTTATGGGCAAGCAAGAGTTAACAGGATCAGATCTAGGTGATATCAGGGCAGGCAAGCAGGCGAGAAGCAGAGGAGCAAGTTCTGAGAAAGGTTTCAGGTTGCTCAGGAAGATGGTTCACAAACAGTACAGGGAAGTAGACATCGAAGTTCACCTCTGGTCCTCCTCCTGCTGCACTGACAAACCATGAGCTGAAAACCTAAGAGCAAACCTTGGTTACAAGCTCACGGTTTGCCACAAGCCCAGCTTCAGATGACATGCTAAGCCAAACCATGGCTTAGCTCGCAGCAGAAGCACAGGAGAAGCAAAGCGGCCATAATCTCCTCTCCGGGAACTGGTGTGTTTATGCTAAGCTTGCCTTAGAGCAGGCTTCCTCAACCTCGGCCCTCCAGATGTTTTGAGACTACAATTCCCATCAGACGTGACCACAGGTCCTGCTAGCTAGGGATCATGGGAGTTGTAGGCCAAAAACTTCTGGAGGGCCGAGGTTGAGGAAGCCTGCCTTAAGAGTTATGCATGACTAGAGTAGGTTGCAAGTCAAGAAAGGTTAGTCAAGACCTCTTGCTGCTGCTGCTTCTTTTTTGCTGAGTCAGTGTAGTAAGAAATTGCTGCCCCACTTACAAACCATTAGGAGTTGGGGCTGGGGAGATTCAGGTTCAAAACCAATTCATCCATGAAAGCGACTTGAGGGAAACCCTATCTGTGTTGCCCTGGAGAAAAGGGCAGGAGAAAAGCATGCAAGGGTAAACTAGACAGGCAGTGAATGCCCTGGGTAGTCAGTCACATTTGTCTCAGCCATGCCTCATTCTACGCTGGTGGGGCATGGATGAAGTCCTGAGATAAGAGTCAAAAAGCAGCAGTGCCGTCAGACCAAAGGCAGGCCAGAGTCAAGTCCTGGCAGTGGAGCAAAGGCACAAGCTGGAACATTATCCTGATGCCAGAATAAACCTTTCAGCCAAATCCTTTGAACCACTGAAGGTCATTCGGGATCTTAGCACCACTGAGATCAATTTGCTCAAATTCACGTTAACTAATATAACCCAGCTGGAAACATCAACCAATAAAAGCTTAGCAGAAAATGTTTAGGCTGCTTAAGAGTAAAGTTTCTGAACAATCCCTGAGGGCATCTAGATATTCTGAGTGCAGAAACAATAGAGAAGTGTTGTTAAATGAAATCTGTATGTTGTGCCAAAACGTCTCGAACATCAAAGCACAGCTTCTTCCTCTACACTCAGAAATTATCACTACAGATAGATAAATCGGAAACGGTCACAAAGTTCATTTTAGAGAATAAGACAGCAAATAATTGGCTCATTAGAACAAATATCAACGTTTTTTGATCTGCAAAGGTTTAGGAAGTTTAGACTTTCTTGAAAAAAAAAAGCTTACACAGATATAGTTGGTAGAGTGTGACTATGTTTTTTTAAATGCATAATTTACACATGTTCTGCTTTTCACAAAATTATCCTTTTTCACAGTTGCTCCAGCAAGCCAGGAAGAGAGCTAGTCTACCACATATCCAGAGTTTCCATGATAATACATGTGACTAAGGATCACTTGAACCAAAGCACAATTAATAGCTCTGATTCTGGTATCATACGAGGAAGAAGGAATAATCGAAAGGCGCCCAAAAGAACCATCTGCCTCGTTCCAACTTATCAGAAGAGAACTCCTGCAGGGGATCAGATCAAACCACCTCTAAACCTAAGATGTTTTAATTCCAAGTCATCTAAGCTCTCTCCCTCCCTGCCTGTCCCCAAATTAAAATTGATTGACAATTCCTAAACTAGAGAACACCACGCTGAATACAAATACATTGCTATAATCAATTCTATCTGAATTTTTAAAATATGTATGTCAATTCTTTTTGCATATTTATGCTGCCCCCAAGTAAATGCTAAAAATGCTAATGTGTAAAAGATTCAATTTTTTTTTATATTTAGAGACAGTGTTATTTTATCCTTCTGTTTTAACAAACTTCATGCATATGCTTCTGCGCTGAAAAAAAATCTAGATATGAATAAAAACAATGCTCCACTGCTTACCAAGGGAATAATAAGAAAAGATTTGATATTATGCCATTATTTATTGTGATAAAATCTTATACAAACAATGTATCTGTTCTGTGTGACTCCACTTAAACTGAACTAGCTTCATACCAATTTAGATCTGTATTTTCCCAGTTAGTGTGCCGACACAACATACAATTCAGACTTCTTTTATTTAGTTCTTTGGCTTTGAGCAATGTAATATTTGTGGCTAAGAACCAGCTAAGATCATTTCTGCATGTGTGTTGGCTGTTCAATTTATCCTGACTCCCTGCATACTTATTTTAAATGCATGGTTAAACTTAATGTGTATAAAACCAACACATAAAACCAAAAGCTCTATGAAATTAATTTTCTTTAAAACTACGGGCAAGCTCGAAGGCAGTTTTGTTTCCACACTGCAATATATTTAAAACCACCACACACACGACTTTCAGCGGGTATAATACTACTGAATCACCTCTTTCCTCTATTAAAAATAAAAATGATACAGGAGATGATAAAATTATGACTAATATATTAAAAGTATATTAGAACATATAATTATTATAACTGGCACCTGCCTTTCTTTCTTTCTTTCTTTCAAAAAACCCCACCTTTTTAAAAAATCCCTCTTTTAGAAAATGAAAAAGATAATGGAATGAAATAAATATGGTTTTGAATGTCATTACAAATTTCAGAATCTATTCTCACTGATAAAAATTTGTATGCTGTGTTTGAGCAAACTGTCATGTTAATCACATTCCTCAGTCTGGTGGCTTCAGTAATAAGCAAGCTGAAAGGTAGGTGCTATTTTGTTTTTGTTAATGTGGTTGATGGGCTCCCCTCTCCCCCTCTCTCCAACACCCTAAGAGGGGAAAAACAGAATTCCCATTTACTTTCATGACCTCTGATTTAAAAACAAAGATTGCACATTATTTACTACTGGATGATTTCCCTGGAATTTAATGAGGACAAAGTACAAATATGACAGATGTAATTATCATAGTTTTATTCTGCACAGTCAGGGTCTCCTTGTGCTGTAATTGCAAGCTTTTCATTCAACCGCTGGCAGCAGAGTTATTACCTCGGTATTTTACGTTATTTCAGAAAACAGGAAGGAGGACTTCCAGCTCAGTTTTATTCCAAGGAATTTCTAAGCACCCTCGCATTGGAATAGTAATTAAAAGCAACAACGATCAACAAGGTATTTCATCAGATCTCTTTGCGGAGTTCTCTCCTTGTTGTTTTTTGAGCGCATTAAGTGTAAAAAAAAAACCAAAACCAACCCTGGGTTTTCACAACGTATTGGGAGGGATGGGAAAGTGGGGGCAGGGAGGGGGGCTGCTAAGCAGTTTCGAGAAAGAAACATGTGGGCAGGTGGCCAACGCATTGTCTGGGGCAAAGAAGGGCTCCCCCCGCCCCCAGCATGTATTGCTTTACTCATTTAGACTCAAGCCAAGGTTGAGTGAGCCCCAGCTGGAGGCTGGGCCACTGACCCTGGCGCTGGAAATACACAACTATAAGTACACCCCTGGAAGCCTCCCTTTCCAAGGCCTGAATGTAATTGCTTTATATTACACTCCGGTTTCATCAGGCCCCTCACATGCCGAAGGGAGGCGAGTGGAAATAAAAAAAAAAACTTTCTAGTCCAATTCATAGTTTATAGCTCTAGCGTTATTAATTTTCTGTTTGGAATACAGGGCAATTCTCACCTCACATCCAAAGGCTTCGTGGCACAGATGCATCAAACATGCCATTTTATTGGCACAGTAATTGCTGGAAGCTATTAAATTTTGTACTACTTTGTTTATTTGTTTTGAATTTAAAAAGATTATTTGCGGTTGGTGAAGAAGATCAAACCGCTGTTATTTCAGGTCTCCACACATCTGCTACGTTTCATTAGCCTTTCCCTATCCGTTCTTGGCTAGACTAGGGTTAAGTTCTCAAAACAAACAAGATACGTTTTTAGCCCATCCGTATGAAAGTTAACAGAAGCAAGTTCTCCGCTGAGGACTTGAAGCTTACTACTAATATTGCATTTACAAAATAACATTACCTTCAATACCATGAAAATAGTGAACACGTTTTAAATATAGAACCAGTAACAATCGTGGCATCAAAAAGCTATTTGTTCCTGTCAATAAAGAAACATCAAGCAAAAATGAAGTAGAATTTTACAATATTCTGGTGTTACCCTAAAGCATACTTTGCTCTTGGAAAGTACAAAGGACTGTGAGACGGCTTGTGTGACACACAGTGAAGCCTCATTGAAACATCTATTTTAGCCAAACACAGTTTGATTTGTGTGAAACTGTAATGACTGGAAGAATTTGGACTGAGATGTGAGAAATGGGAATAGATTTCAGTTACCCTTGGTGAACTCTGAAAGGAAACAAAATAAAGTTCTGATTCTGCTGCAGTTCACTTCTTGCAATGTCACAAATTTTGCCAATCTAAATTATCAGGGCACACAATTTTGCCATACAATAAATACAAAATGGCTACTTGGCTTTAAGGTGATCCCAATGTCTTTCCTCAAGATAGATGCTGTTTCAGAGGGCATATGCTGTAACCTTACCAACAATATTTTGTCAATGGGGAAAAGTAATTCTTCCCACAACTATGGGAATGATAATGAACAGTAAGAACAATCACTATGTCCCAAGATATAAGGTGTTTTACTAGAACCTATTGCAGGGACCTATTGTATTTACTCTCCCACCCAGAAACTCCCCATTTATCTAAACTCTCACACTGTAGCATTCTTAGCCAAATGATTAATACAACTGCTGAGAGATTTGAAGAACATCCATTGTACGTAGCTGCTATCAGAAGCAGGCAAACTGCTGGTCAGAAAGTCACAGGAAGGGAAATATTGGACAGATGTCACCATGCGGACTCAATAAATTGCTATTATAACCTGCATCACAATCAACCTTTTTCTTCCATCAGAACTAACAGTTTCAAAAAGGCAAAAGTAGTAATTTTTTTTAAATACTTACAATAGGACTTGCGTTGATGTAGTCCGAGTTGTCGTGACTGTTTTCAGCTTTCAAACATATCCTGCAATGATCATCTGATTTTTTTAATAAAAAAAGTTAAATCAGTATTCATTCATATTTATGCTAAAACAGATCTTTCAAAGAGCATTTCTGAACAGACCACTGCTATTCACACTTGCTTCTAAATACAGACATTTCCAAAAGACTGATTTAAATGGCAAGAACCACATAAAAAGTGTTCTTGATATGGAACTTGCTATGTTGAGAAATAATTGCTATTAGGCAGGTGCCTTCGCTGTATTGTTTTCAGGACCTGCTAAAAAAAATAAAATGTTTTTATTTACACAAGTCTACCATGTATTTTTTTGAAAAAAGAACTACTGATTTTATTTACAGCTTGATACATTTTAACACAACATGTTTTTAACGTTTGATTTTATCAGTATTTTCAAATGACTATTTTATACCATTTTATGTAAACGGCTTAGCAGGTTTTTTTTATTTTTTATGATGAAGCAGTGTATAAACCTCGCCACATAAATAAATCAGTAAAATGGTTTGGTGTCTAACAAGTTCACTTAAAAACACACAACGATGTTTAATATAGACTGTGCTTCAGGTTCAGTAGCCCCTAGCAAGGGCATTAATTATGCCAAACCACACACCTTTCCCTGTTCCTTCTCTGTATGAGCACGACAGTGCTTAAAGACTGTTGCCAATAACAGCAGGTTTATATTAAAGGGATTTCCACCCCAAGTTCATATGTAGGGTAGCTGATGAAATTTAATAAATAGCGTCGATCTCATGGTACAGCCACGTGCATTCAGTCTGGTGTACAATACAGAATGTTTGATACAGCTAACAGAATAAACAAGTACATGGAATGGGAATGTGCTGCTTTTGGTTGTGCATGAAGAGCACAAAAAACTTTTAAAACACATATATGCCATGGCTACTCTCGGCTCCACTTTCCACCCAAGGCCCAACACGGAGAACAGCTGCCTTGTAAGCTCATCTATCAAAACTATCAAAAGTGCTTATACACTTGATTGGGTCTAACAGTTCTAACTACAAGCCAAGAGCATCATGCACTTTTGGATAAAGGTATTTGTGTCCAAAAGCCATGCATGAAAACCGCACCATGAGGCTGTCGAAATGAAATATCATTTACGCAAAACGGCACTTGCTGTTATCATAGAATTGTAGAGTTGGAAGGGACCGCGAGGGTCATCTAGTCCAACCCCCGGAATTTTTTTGCCCAACATGCTGGGAAGTAGTGCAAAGCATACTCTGGAAGCAGCAGCATCCACCATGAGAAGTCTGAAGCACACAGCAAGACAACAAGATGGGCCACAGGAATATTAACTGTTCCTTGCACAGAGTGGCTGATAACAGTTCTTTCAACACATTTCCTCCTCTAATTGCAGCAACAGGCAAAGGGGAAAGCAATTAAGTAATGAATCCAGCTTAAACTGTACATACATGCTACTACATCTTGTGAGCGGTTCTTCTGGGCGTTTTCTTCCTTATGTGCAATGGTAGCTGTGTTGGGCTCAGCCTGATAAGCACAAAGTGCTTCCCATTCTTTCTCCAGGCGATTCTTGTTCTTCAAGTGGTCTTCCATATAGGACTGAAATGAGAAAATTTCATCAGAGGTAATATTCTTTATACATTCAGCATTCTGCTATTCCAATTAACATCTGAATGGACTAGAGAAGACTAAAACCAGGCATAGGCAAACTCCGGCCCTCCAGATGTTTGGGACTACAATTCCTTTTTTTTTTTTTAAATAATTTTTATTAGGTTTTCCAAATTTTTGTCCAGCCCTGATTCAGGCCAGATCACATACAATTTATACAATCTCTGATGACTTCCTCACGCCCCCCCTCATTGTTTTCATTTATCATAATATACATTCTTTCCAGGTTTCTAATTCCACATCATTAACATTTCCATAATTTCTTAATTTCAAATCGTTTACCAACCACTCACATCTTTAACATTCTTATCTTTTACTTTAATCAGATCCCTATTCCCCCCCCAGTCCCCAGTGCAGACTATTTCATTATCAAAATTGCTTATCATTTATAATATCTATCAATCTTATATCATTATTTTCCAAAAATCATACTGTAATCATTTCCTGCCATATCCAAGTTCAAAAACCAGTAGGCCACGAAACAGTTACTTCATATAAATGTTCATCCTATTCCTGCAGGATCCAACTTTGGAACCCATTGTCTTTGCTGCAGAGTAGCATCCAAAACGATAACCATTGATGTCTTCGATCTTTCATTCCATGCTTGGTCCAGATTGTCTCGACTTTCTCTCTGCTGCTTGACGTTGACGTTGAGCTGTAGTTTGTTGACTATTCTCTTAATGTTTCTCTTTTTCCTAATGATGACGACAGCTCTTGACTTATGGTGGATAATTCTTTTGCAGCTGATTCTCTTCTGAGTAGACTTTTTCTGTTTATGCTCAACAAGTACACTGTTCACAGGGTTTGATTGCAAATCCTGGCCAATCAGACCATTGTTTATGCTTTGCTTTATCTCTGTCACAAAGCTGTTCCCAGCAGCAGCCAGTTCAGCTCTCAGCTCTTTCACTCCAGCATTGTAATCCTTTCTGAGTTCTTTCAGTTTCTCCAACAATGTTGACAAATCCACATCCTGTTTCACCGCCATTTTTAGCAAACAGTTTTTTTCTAACTTTTCCAAACTTTTTCAAACTTTATAAAAGTTCCAAAATTCCAAAATAATCCTCTTGTTCACACAAATTAAATTGACTTCATCTGCCCCTAGGACCAGGGGAGGCGCAGGGGTTAAATCTCCGAAACAAAGTGTCAAATTCCAAGCATTACTTCTCAAGCTTCTCAAGCTGTGCAACAATGCCCTGTCGTTGTTACACAATGGCAAGGGACGGACCTCCGTATTTTCGCCCTCAAGCCAGTCCAAATTGATTCAAAATTAAAGCTTTTTCTTGCAGGTTACTTACAGTTCCTAATTGAAGAATTGGGAGGAATCGGCGCGCTCAGCTGTGGCGATCTTGCAGCTTCGCCAGACGGGGCTGTGAACGGACCCTGGAGCTCCGCCGCCCGATCGTCCGGGAGCTCCGCTAAGAGCTCCCTGGGACCGGGATCGGCGTCCGAGCTCTTGCGGGTCCTCCAGACCCCGGGACGCCCTTCCCGGGGGTTTTGGGGGTCGCGGCGCTGGCGCGAGCACCCCTTTGCCCGGTCTGGCGGGGGAATGTCAAGAGCGACATGTCCCCCCGACCGCCATCTCCGGCACGCCAACCGGAAGTTTGGGACTACAATTCCCATCATCTCTAACTAACAGGACTAGTGGTCAGGGATGATGGGAATTGTAGTCCTAAACAGAGGGCTGGAGTTTGCCTATGGCTGACTATAACACTTTGGCTCAAATTCAAGAACTGCTTGACTACGGCTGTCTGCCCAGGGCTTGCTTCGTATCTATCTATCTATCTATCTATCTATCTATCTATCTATTATTTATTTGACTTATGAACTGCCCTTCATCAACAGAACTCAGTGTGGTTCACAAGATAAAAGCAGAAATAAACATAAACAACAAAACAGTAACCCACCACCTCCCACAAGGCTGAAGAATAGCCAAAGGCCTGGTTGAAGAGGAATGTTTTCGCCTGGTGCCTAAAATATATATAATGAAGGCGCCCTGGCGAGAGCATTACACAAACACTAAAGGAAAAGCCTGTTCTCGTGTTGTCACATGAAGAAAGGCCTCAGAGTCCAGGTTGGTTTATACAGAGAGAGGCGGTCCTGAGCCGTTTAAGGCTTTATCGATCAAACCCTTAAGGAACCTGAGTTTCTCAAAACAGCACAGCAAACTAGTTTTAAAGCTGAAATAAGTTTCAAAAGCAGCTGGATCCCTGCAAAAGCAGGTTATGATATTGCTGAGCCAAAAGGGGGCAGGGCGGGGCTGCGATGTAAGAATCAAGCTAATTTGCTGTTTGGCCACGTGGTGCAATTCATGAGTTCCACCTGAGCCACAAGGCCCATGAAGCTGGGCTTCCGACATTAGAGTCAAAGTGAAGAAAACAGGAACAGGGTTGACTTGCTTCTCTGGTTTCCCCAACGTCTGCGTATACATCCTCTTGTCTCATGCCTAGAAAGCATTGATCCATGCAGCTTTCTGCTTGTTCTATGCTGTCTAGGCATGAGTCAGAGAGGTTTTTTACTTTTGTCCTGCTGCTCCCCACCAGAAAACTTGCTCTTTAGTGCTAAATCAGAGCAAATGTAAATCTGGAGATAGTCCGATTGGCGTTTGCTCCAATTCTGTGATAAGCAGCAAGTTTTCCCAAGGGCCAGTGGCAGGTCAAGCAGAAGTGCAGGGCCAAATTAGTCATGGTGTTAGTTTTTGCATTTAACCTGCATATATTTTTTAAAATGTCATCACTGGGGTGGCGGGGGAGGACTGATAATTAACGGCGTCAGGGTAGGAGGCAATAAAACAAGGAAGTAGCATGAGAATGGCAAGACAAAGCAAAACTGAAGGGAAGGTCACACTGTAGGCATTCCATGTGAAGAACAACAGGCTGGTCCTAGCTCAAAGAGCAACACAATGCACTTTGTTATCATATGCTTACTCCTATCCTAAACCAGTCAGACTCCAATTCAAATCAAATTCTTCTGTAATTTTCAATAGTCCTTTCAAAGTTTCCAGATAAGTATTACCAAGACTGTGATGCATGCATACTCTTGTTTAATTCATATATATATTACAAAGGGTAGGGAGTAGATTCAGAGAATTCAAATTTACAAAAATAAATAATATATATTATAAAAGAAATGTAGGAGGTAGTTGTTAAATGCATTTTTTTTAAAAAAAATCCAGCATGACAATTTTTAGGCTTATATTGTAAATGAAAAAGGTTTTCTGTTTTTTTTAGGTGCAACAGGTAACAGAACTTGTCACATTTCTTGTTTTGTTTACAGTAGTCAATAAGGGTCCCAAAAGTATGACGTTTATTGGCCTTTTTCATAACTATTGTCACAGGGTATTAATTTTTTGTGTGCATCTTAAGTCTTTGCACACAATTCAACAAGTCTTCATGCAATTTCTGACCACATAATCCTACATCAAACTAATTAATTCCTGGCAGTTAGGCTGGGGGGGGGGGAAGAACCCACGTTTTTGACTTTGAGATCATGTCACCCCACTACAAATTTATTTGTATCTTCTTCCTGCATATCCTGATTAATTACTAAAAAGTATAAAGTACTTCAAACTTCAGAAGAATTTCATAAATTTAAATAATTCCAGCCTCGCTGCATCTTCAGAAAGGACACTGAAGAAGTGGAGCAGGCACAGAAAGGATATGCAAGACTTCATACTTATGAAGAAGAGTCATCCATTAAATCTGATAAGCAGCCAATTTAAGTACAGTGGTACCTTGGTTCTCAAACAACTTGGAACCCAAACACTGCAAACCTGGAAGTAAGTGTCCCGGTTTGTGAACTTTTTTTGGAAGCCAAAGGTGCTCTGTTTTGAGTGTTATGCTTCCGATTTGAGCGACACACTTCCGTTTTGAGTGTTACGCTGAGGTCTGTCTGTTTTTGCTATTTATTTTGTGTTTTTGCGGCTTTTTTGTTTTGTTTTTGTGACTGTGTGGAACCCAGTTCAGCTACTGATTGATTGATTGATTGATTGATTGACTGACTGCAGTACATTGTTTATTGCTTTCATTTTATGGATCAATGGTCTCGTTAGATGGTAAAATTCATGTTAAATTGCTGTTTTAGGGGTTGTTTTTCAAAGTCTGGAACGGATTAATCCATTTTGCATTATTTTCTATGGGAAAGCGTGCCTTAGTTTTGGAACGCTTTGGTTTTGGAACAGACTTCCGGAACGGATTAAGTTTGAAAACCAAGGTACCACTGTACAGTGGTACCTCAGGTTACATAAGCTTCAGGTTACATACGCTTCAGGTTAAGAACTCCACTAACCCAGAAATAATGCTTCAGGTTAAGAACTTTGCTTCAGGATAAGAACAGAAATCGTGCTCTGGCGGCGCAGCAGCAGCAGGAGGCCCCATTAGCTAAAGTGGTGCTTCGGGTTAAGAACAGTTTCAGGTTAAGAACGGACCTCCGGAATGAATTAAGTACTTAACCAGAGGTACCACTGTATTACTACTTTGTGTTATGCATAATAAGCCCATGAACACAAATCACAACAGATGCTGTGATAACCATGGGGTATCTCTCTGTAGCAATCTATTAGCCATGATAGCCAAAATGACAGGAGGTGCATATTTCCAACATACCCTGAACTTTTCACTAAGACTGTTAGTAGACCATTGGTTTGACTCAACTTAGCAATTACTATGCTTCCATTGACAGCACAGTCCTAACACATTTTTACTAAAAAGGTCCACTTATTTCACTTATTTATTATTAAATTTCTATCCCAGTCTTCCTTCCAAAGGAGCCCAGGGCAACTTACAAATAAAAATGCCAAGATTGCAACCTATGAAGTCACTCCTTCTGTCTCCCAGAAATGGAGGTGATAATGAATACATTAATTTTTTCCCCTTTCCTTTCCACCAGTTTAGTAAAATTGTGATGCCATCTTTCTAATTGTACAGTGAACAGCATCAATGCTGATCTTCCTTGCAAATCAAAACATGCATTTGTTTGTGTGAAAATGCCGCCTGAAGTATGGTCTAATTTTCTGCAAAACATTCATGCACATTTGCAAGCTGGTTTATGGAAATCGTATCTGCCAAGGGCAGTCAAGCTAAAAATAGAGGCATTTGGAGAAGTGCGAAAACTGCGAGAGGAGTACACATTTAATGCCACTGAGATATTTTGGATTATAAGATTTGTTTTGATGGAGGCAGTGAGAAAATGCTGGTACTTGAAAGCCACAGTGCCACCTATGTCTTTGGTCTTTCCAAGGTTCTGTGGTACTGTATCATTTTGATGTGAAAGGATTATCCCATTAGGTTAAAAGGCGTTTGGCACACATAAAAGAGACACCTCATAAAATAGATTTTCAAAGATTATACAACAATCCTTTCAGGGATTGGGGGGGGGAGCTATATCTTCAAAGCTCAAACTTCATCTGATTTTCAGTGGCCTAGTAAGCCTTCATAACTACAGAACCCTGCATAACTACAGATGGACCTTTGTGAAAACACCTGGATCTGCCTTTGAAACCAGCTTAGTACTGCAATGGTAGCCAAAGTTCCACTTGCTGAAAATTCTCCTCCCTGTGCAACTACTGCAGAAACAAAGCAGACCCTTGAGTATGGCAACTCTGTGGGTCACTTCGTGCATGCAAAACAGCTACTTCAGGACACAGAAAGCTGCCTTCTACTGAGTCAGATCATTGGTCCATCTAAGACAGTAGAGTTTGCACTCAAGAGTTTGCTCAGCAGGGTTTCAGAGCAAGGCCTTGCTCAGCCCTACCAGGCACTATGTGGGATTGAACTTGTTATGCACAACATGTGTTCAGCTACAGAGCTACAGCCCTTCCCCAGTTACTGAATACTCTCCATGCAAATGTGATGAAATCCCACTGTATCAACTTTATCCATTTTTTTTTTAACCTGAAATCATTTTAAGAAGACATGATGACACCTCTGCGAGAACTTGGCTGCGTCTGCAACTGCAGGCCTTAGCAAGATGAATGCAGGCAACCATCTTACCACAACTACATGGTTGCTTGGCCAGCTGTTTCAACTACACTGTATTTTTCTTCCTGGCCTAAATTCTTCTATGCGGTAAGTTGAGGGGTCCTTATCCAAGTGGTAAGGTTTACTCACGTTTTTCATGTGATAAGCCTGTCTGGCTAAATTGCTACAGTCCAGACATGCTAACAACTTCAGCATCTTCCTATCTCCAACAACTCACATTTTTCAGAGTTGATTTTTTTAGAATGGAGAAAATCATACCCGCTTTCCCCTAAATTCTGGTTATGAGTAACACTGGAAATTGGCATACAGAGATGATTTAAGATTAACCAGTCTTCATCAGGATTTTGCTTTGTTTATACAGTGTGCTGGGGGGGGGGGAGATGGGCATAGCCGTTATGCTCCTAAAAAGGCAAACAATGACCAGGCACCATGCTGAACATGAGCTGCAGACTAAAATAAATTTGCAGGCAAGATAAAAACATTTGTCAAGTGCAATAAAAATTTTTGAGATGACATATAACTTTTCCATCTAAATCACACATTTTAATTTATGCTTCTCTAAGCATAGGTAACCCCTAAACTAGGTTTGGTAAACAAAAACTTTTCTTGTCTTCTGAGAAACCTTGGCATTGGTAAACTTAGCAGACCTATATCAACTGAAACCTACCCAGCAAAGCATGATGCCACAATCTGTGTTTCCAGGTTCATTTGTATTGATATCAATACAAAAGCTTTTCCACAGAGCATCTCGCAAAATTATAAAAGCTTTCCTATTTTAATAAGAAAGGTAATAATCCCCCAAGATACCTGCTTTTAGGGTATCCTTCAGTGAGAAACTGCAACTGCTGTAGCCCCTGCTATACTACAGAGCTCTTGCAACAAATCCAACTTCAATTCCCATTATGACATTTGGAAGAAATTTGTCTCAATTTACTTGCATTTTGTTGAAACCGGGGCATAGCAAAGCTGCTAAGGCACCTCTTGCCCTTAGTTGAAGTTCCTAAAAATATTTCCAAACAGAAGTGTCAGGCCAGCAGATTTAGCAAGTCTGGCATCTTCAAACCACACAGGGACTATGTCAATCCCCTTTTTTCAGTTCCAAATGGTTGTAAGGAGGACCAGAACAGGAGGCATAACTGCTGTGCAAAACCAGCTAGTGCACTGCCAGCCAACCCCCCCCCCCACGAGAAATTTCTTGTTTGATGTACTTCTTACTATATTCCCAATACAGACACTTCCATCGCTGGGGAGGCTCTTGTCTCAGCCAAAGAAAGCAGCTTCCTCCTGTTAAGAGGGGAGCTGTCCTTGGTACCAAAATATGTACTTTAAATGTGAATAGTACACCCATTCAAGGAAGAGATGTGCTATTGTTAGGTCAACTGAAGCTTAAAGGTAAAGGTAAAGGTAAAGGGACCCCTGACCATTAGGTCCAGTCATGACCGACTCTGGGATTGTGGCACTCATCTCGCTTTATTGGCCGATATGTCTCTAAATACCAGCAGCATGGGATCATGAGCAGGAAACTGTTTTGTTTATGATTTTGGCTTACCACTGTGAGAACAGAATGCTAGACTACATAGGCCACTGGTTGGCTCCACCAGGGCTCGTCTAACATTCTGATAAAACTTGTTCCTAGAATATTACCTAGGTGCCAATTTTTGCTCAAACACCAGTTTCCACCACTTCACATTAAGTTGGCAGATGTAGAACTGTTCACCCTCCAATATTGTCATATTTAAGGTTAAGAGGTTGGAGAAATGATGGGCTGCTAGGCCACAGCTCAGTGGCAGAGAATATGCTTTGCACAGAACACGTCCCGGGTTTAATCCCTAGCATCTCCAGATAAGACCCTGGACAGCTGCTACCAGTCAGTACTGAGCTAGATGGAGCAAGTGTATGATTGGATCAAGTGTAAGGGAATTTCCTATGTTGCCCATGCTGTTTGACCCCTTCAGCAGAGCTGCAATGCACTTTGCATGAGACTGTACTTGAAAACTGTACAGCTGGTGCCAACTGTGCAGCACCACAACCTTTGCAGGTATGTAGGTGCCTATCACACCAGTTCTCTTCTGCTTGCATTAGCTGGCTTCCAGGAGCAACCCAAGATGCTGGCATTTTACTTGTAAATCTTTAGCTCAGTGTACTTGAAAGGAACATAGTCTTTCCTACGAACACTGGAAGACAGAGCTTTTCCAGTTGTACTATCGCACAGTGTCTTTCTTGCTGCAGTTAAATTTACCTGGCAATTTATTTATGCTGTTTTTATGCTACCTTTCTCCCAAGGAATCCAAGGTGGCATGTGTGGTTTCCCCCCACTCTATTTTATCCTCACATGAACTCTGTAGCACAGCTAAGAGATGGTGATTGGTCATTGAGCTTCATAGCCAAGTGTGGATTTAAATATAGGTATCCCTGGATCCTGGCCAATATGCTAATTACTACATCACACCTTCTGCTATGTAGCTTCAGGAATATGCTCACAGTTTGGAGTATATATATATGCTTATACTAGTGCTGGACTGTCACAGTGTCATAAGGCTCATTCATGTACCTATGATGGGTTTTGCTGGTATATAGAGCTACCTAGTGGGTTTTTCTTTTTTTTAGTTACTGCATACTTCTGCTGATTAATGGAATGTGGTAGCCTCCTGCGCTTTTTAAGTTTTAAGATAATTAATTGTACACTATTGTTTAGTCTCGGACAGACTGTTGGAGCAGATGTCTAAAAGAATAACTAAATGCATACCCCCACTGCTTGGCCTAGCATGAATTACATAAATTTTCTATGAACCCTACAATCAATCATAATGAAGTAAGACATGAATATAAAATTCTCACCAAACCCATACCAAAACCACATCCACATCTTGTGCACATCCTCTAAGCTATGGAAAACCATTTCTCCCCAATTTGCTTAGAACTCCCAGACAGCCAGATCACCCCCAAATGGAAAATTACAATTAAGGTAAGGATGCATTAGAAATCTTAAGTCTTGATTTATAGACAAACATTGTTGTAGCAAACTTGTATGAAACTAGGTAACACTTAGGTTAATGCAGCACATCTCGTGTGCTTATGTTGTGTATGTGTGTATATATATATAGCATAAAATACAGATATTAGCATCATATATATATGAATTCATTAATAATGTTTTGCCAACTGAAAGGAGGTTTTGAGGAAGTACTGGTCCAATGATAAAACCATTACCTTTTAATTCTTAATGGTGGTTTGTGCTTTTAAAGAACTGGCACTACTGAAGACATCTCAAGTGAGCCAAACCTTATTCAGAGATTGGTCAGCACAGCTAACCATTGCTCAGGGCAGGTTTTTCGAAACCTTATGCGATAGCTGTAATTACACACACAGCTAGTCAGAACGGGCCACCCACGTAAGTTGTAAGTAGACAACCCTGTTAACTGGATCCATCCTGGAAAAGATCCAACTTCACTATACAGGACCCTCCTTGATCTGCTTCAAAATGTTGCTCTCTAAAGAGTCCAGGTCTGAAGCAGGCTGGGAGCAGGCTCCCCTTTAGCAGCAATCAGGATAGGAGGATGGAGCTGGGAAGACATGGAGGCTTATTTGCCTGGCATATATGCACTCCTGGAAAGAAGGAATCCTATCATTGGATCATTTCACACGTTCCACTAAACTGTTCTCATTGTTGTTTTAAAAGCACTAGGGTTTCATGTGAACGAGCAGTGTCTGCTCCATGGGGCGAAACAAGCCAGAGTCTGGTTTGAACTGTCATCTGGACCTGGGCTCATGGTTTTGGGTGGAGGAAAACAAACAATGTTTGTTAAGCCAAGAACAAACTTTGGTTACCACTTGAGGTTTTCGTTTGGAGACACAGCACAAGCCCAGGTTCGTACATCATAACAAAGCCTACCCCTTCATTGTTTTGTCTACAGTTTGGCAAGAACAGCTGAATTGGAGCAGGAGTGTTTATGAATTTTTGAACAGTGTTGCTCAGCATGCTGCTGGTTCACATCAAGCTATCATTTGTTTTAAACCATGGCTTACTGTGACATGCAGAACAGCCCTGGTTTTGTTTAAAGTTGCAAAGGAGAGACCTTTGCCACATTAAGTGATACACTGCGGCTTTAAACAAAGCTAGAGGCTTCTTCAGAAAGAACATTTTCTCTTGCAAGCCCCTCAATTTCCATCTGTCTGTAGTAGTGACTGGAAGAAGTAACTGCTTTTTTCTCCAGCAAACCAAACAAAAGAGTCAAAGGAGAAACCAAATCCACATTTCTTCACATCAGAAACGTAACACATGAAGCACTGAAAAAACCTGTGGGGAACAAGACACATTAGAAATGAGTATTTTTAGCTGCCATGTACCCACTTGAATGACTGCAAGAGAGTAATCTCCATTGAAGCAGGTTATCACCTTAAATTGTTCCATGTTATTAGTATTGCAACTAATGGGCCTAGTCAACAAACTACATGCTGGAATTGTAAATATGAATGGCTTTTATATGTGGTTTTCACTGAAAACAGGCTTCTAATAAGTGAGCCAAGTTGCTCAATGCACTTGTCAGTTGTTGAACTTTCTATCCCTCCCCCTCCACCCATGATGCAGGAAAAGATCTACTGCCTCCAACTCTGAGATAGGTGGACTTAGGTACTGATGTTGCTGAGATCACATGAAGCTGTAATAGGGTCATACAGAGCTTGTAGCAATTGCTAAGACAATTGTACTTATTACACGATAGACTCCTTAGATGATGCAAAACTCAACTCCCCATTGCTGCTATGCAATACTTCTGCTTTCTAACCAATTAAGATGGGAGGGGGCAGCAATTTTTATTGGGCTTGATGTGTCTCAGAGCAGGAGTTGGGTTGGAAAAAAACCCACTATTAAACAGAATTAAAACTGAGACCCATTAGCTCATCTTCTGCATCTCATGGATGAACTCATCCCCCAGAGGCAAATTCAGTAAATTAACACTTTTGTCATAAAGTGTCAGTTGCCTTTCACCATATAATGTATGCATTTCATGCAAACAGAATAAAACCCTCCCTCTTTCTGCAATTCATGCCTTTCCTATGAGATTTCCTGACCCCTCTACAGAATACATTAAAAGCACTAAAAACTGTTTCCAGCGAGGTCACAGAGGAAAATGTTTTGTACGACAGCACATTGTTTTAATTATCTGCTCTCTGAAAAGCGCCAGATACTGACGGCTGATTTCCTCCTCCCTATCTGGAGAAATAATGCCTGTACGATATAATTCAATGTGTTTATATCTTCTTCTTTTTGATAGTGCACTGCATTACTGTATGGGGTGATAGAGGTCCCTCTGGTGGGGTCCTTCTGGGGCAGTTTGTCCACCTTTGGTCCCCGACTCTGCACTCAGCTCTCACCTGTGGCTTTCAGCATGTGACAGTGGCCGCACCCTGGAAATGGCTTCGGCTAGCTGGCTAAACCAGGTGAGGGTAGCCAATGGGTCTCAAACACTTAGTGAATTACGGACTTCCTCTGCATGAGAAGACAGGCTCTGGCGGATTGAGCAGACGAGACCAATAATGGGTCCAACAGTCAAGGTGGTTTCTGCACGTGCTGTCGGGGGAAGTGAGGGGCAGGCGGGGCTTGCCAACCTGGGAAGGGAGCCCATCTAGGAGAAGGAAAACTCTGATCTAAAACCTCTGCTGCTTTGTGGGATATCTTTGGGAGAAGAAAAGGCTACTGCACAAGTCTGGAGTGGAGTCCCCAAGATGGTTGGATGGTGTCTTGTAAGTCTCCTTGGCTGGTGCCAAATGTATTGCTCTGCTTTCCTTTGGACCACATCAGCAAGGCTGCGAGGGGGGTCTTGTTGTCCAGGCCCTCCATGCACACTGCCCAGGCTTGCACTCCAAGTAGGTCACTTTGGTGCTGCTAGCACCATTGTCTCTTGAGATAGTCAGATGCCAACAACAGCATCTAACCACTTTTAAGATTCAGTCTCGAAATTTTCTGGACCAGCCAATACAATACCACGGTGGGGTATGCCAGTCGATACACCAGAGTACCACAAATCATATTGGGACACTGGAAACAACAGTGAAAAGCTCTCTTCAAAGTCTGTTAAGCCTTATTAAAGCACTACTTGATGAAGGGTTGTTTTTTTTAACCACAACACACACAAAAAGAGCTCATTCTCCTTAACTATTAGACACTTTCAAATAAGGAGTACAATTTGGAAAGCATATTAATTATCCAAAATTAAATGAGGACATATTACATATTAATTGAATCAGAATTATATAAAGCACTATATGCTGTGTAACCTTTTCTTTTTTTAAAAAAAGAGTCCTTGGCTCCTCCTAGGAATCACATTTTTTTTGTACCTGAAGACAATTCTATGCTACATTCCAGACTAAATGACACAATGAGATGTTTACACTAAATGGCAACCTATGTTCTATTTACTTAAATTAATATACTCGTTATGCGGTGGCCGTTGCTGGCTCTGCTTTTCGCAATGCTCCAATAATAGAGTTTTGCAACATGTAAAAGGATTATTTCAATCCAATCAGCAGGTGCTGGGATCAGTGTGTGTCAGACAAACACTTGCTAATCTCCTTTCTTACACTTTGCAGCTGCCAAAGGTGCTCAAGTGAAATCCAAACGAAATTACTGGATACAACCTGGTAGGGACTGAGATGCAGGGCTTTGTTTCACCCACTTCCCTTTGGAACACCTGAAAATTACATTTTATTCTAACCATTGTTAACAGTTCAAAGAGACGGCATCAGGTATACATATTTTTAAAGGGGGCGTAAGAGAGAGCAGCAGCAAAACTACATACTTAAAAATGAAATAGTGTAAAAGCCCTTTCTTACACTATGTAGATACTGTTAAGAAGGTAAGCAATTTATAATCCTGATTTAGAGATTAATAGCTATTATTGGTGAGCACGGTACACCGAGAACATGTCTGAGATTTGCACAAAAGGGTTCCTAATTTATTATTCCTGATGTCTCTTAGACCTTAAAAATAATCCAAGTTATGCAATGAAGTTTTATCCCTGCAATTACTTTGTCTGAAATAAACCTTCAACAAAAGAGAGGGGACATTTGTCAAAGGGGGATAATTCCTAACTCTTTTCACTTTTGCACAGCCTTTCATCTCACAATGAAAACCACACACACACACACACACAGAAATCACCTCTCAGAACAAAAAGAGAGAGGTTATTTCCCCTTGTTTGTGGATCAAAGGAACCAATAAAAAAACCACAAAATAAAATAAAAGCAAAATTTACATCATCCTTGAGTAATCACTGGTACTGGAATCTCATTATGACAAGATTGCTGCTGAAGAAGAATGGAGTAATTTCATTTAAACAACCCTCATGCTCCATTTACACAGGGACATCGTAGTTAAGGATTAGAGCCCAATCAGCGTAGATTGATTTAAATCAAGTTGCCCATTTTGAAATCCATATATTTCTTGGACAAGCATGCGTATTAACTGGTTGCTATAACAATTCAGATATCCCGGCATGCAATGAAATATGATTGTTTACTACGAGCACTTTTGCACTACAAATTTGTATCAGCTTAGGACAGAGGATTTCAACCTTTCTGAGTCCACGGCTCCCTTGACCAACTACATTCTTTCTGCGGCACCCCTGTGGGGCTCAGGAGCCCAGTTATGTCACCCCTTGCCTGCAGAGCTAGCAGCCTCTCACCCTTTTTCAAACACCCTCCCTTGTGGAGTGTTCCCTCAGTCTCCCCTCCCCTCTCCTTGGGAGTCCTTTGGGCAGCTGCTGCTTCTCTCCCTGGTTTCTGAGCTGCCCCCCACCACCCCAAAGAGAGGTTCCTCCCAGAAGCACCATTCGCCTGCGGAGCTTATAGCCAGGGCTGCTGCAACAGACAGCTGTGCAAGCCTTTGGGAGACAAAGATGTGAGAGGGCATCAAAGGAGGGAGGGAAAGAAAGGGGGCAGAGGCCAGTCTTGCCCACGCCACCCCTGACCATCATTCAAGGCACCCCAGGGTGCCACGGCACACTGGTGGAAAACCACAGGCTTAGGAAATAACAGAGTTTGTTTTGGCTCTCTCTGTATGCAGGCAAGAATGCAAAGCATGATAACTTACTTGAAGGGCAAGATAGAAATTGCAGACATGTCGATTCATAAGTCCTACTTAACAAATCAGGATTTACCTCTGAACAAACATGCATACAATTATGCTGTAAGTGTTTGGTATCCAGGTAAAATAGAATTCCTCCATAGAAATAGAAGTGAAACTGCATACATATATAAAATGTATTAATAGGTAAAGGTAAAGGGACCCCTGACCATTAGGTCCAGTCGTGTCCGACTCTGGGGTTGCGGCGCTCATCTCGCTTTATTGGCCGAGAGCCGGCGTATAGCTTCCGGGTCATGTGGCCAGCATGACTAAGCCGCTTCTGGCGAACCAGAGCAGCACACGGAAACACCGTTTACCTTCCCGCCAGAGCAGTTCCTATTTATCTACTTGCACTTTGACGTGCTTTCGAACTGCTAGGTGGGCAGGAGCTGGGACCGAGCAACGGGAGCTCACCCTGTCGCTGGGATTCGAACCGCCGACCTTCTGATCAGCAAGCCCTAGGCTCTGTGGTTTAACCCACAGCGCCACCTGGGTCCCTTAAAAAATGTATTAATACCATACCATTAATCGCAATAAAAACAGCATGGCACCAGCCCTTTCATTAAAACCAGTTAAGTTTCCAAAAGCCTGTTGGAACAAAAAAGTCTTCACCTGCCAGCAGTACAAGGAAGGAGCCAGCCTAACTTCTCTAGGGAGGGAGTTTCAAAGTCGGGGAGGGGCAGCCACTGAAAAGGCCCTCCCAAGCATGCCTGTGAGGGTGGTGGGACTGACAGAAGGGACCTTCCTGAAGATCTCAAAACCCAGAGAGGTTCATATGAGGGAATATGGTCTTTCATGAAGCATGGACCTAAGCTGTGTGGGGCCTTATAGGTCATAGCCAGCACTTGGAATTGAGCCCAGACTGGTAGCATGTGCAGCTGTTGTAGCAAAGGAGTAATATGCTCCCTATAACAATCCCAATTCACACATTACCTTGTCCTCTTTTACCTCCTCAGCTGCTCAAGCACCATGTGTATTATGGGATGAGCTAAGTGGGGCCATTTATTTATTTACTTCCGCAAAATGCACAGACGTTTTCCAGCTTCCAGAGTTGGTCAACACTTACAATCAATGCACCAATCTATAACAACAAACAGAAGAAGCATTGAACAAATAAAACAGAAGCCCCAATTTGATGCCAGATGGGGGAGGAAGTGTAAAATAAATGTCAAGCACGAAATAAAACAAAGAAAAACAGCAGGCATGATGGAGCACCCCCTTGCCCCAGTCACTTCATAGAAAGGCTTTGGCAAATGAATGTCTGAAACCAAAGAATGAGGTTTAGGACAGTAATTTTAATCCTGGAAAGTGGTGTTCCTTGAGGCCACTGGACTCTGCACTGAGATTTCTGAGTCGTCTTCAAAGGCAGCTCGGCACACAACATATTGGATATAAGCCAAATGTTGCAGGGACATGTGACAACTGCAGCGAAGCAATGATGTGTTTCATTCCCACAACAACAGCATCCTCCCCTTCTTCTGCAAGCATTCAGGGCTCCACAGCCCAAAGGCTCCCTCCATCAGCCTTAGGTGGCAGCGGCAGCACCCAAAGGAAAACCTCCAACATGCGTATTAATGAATAATAATAATAATAATAATAATAATAATAATAATACAGTGGTACCTCGGGTTAAGTACTTAATTCATTCCGGAGGTCCGTTCTTAACCTGAAGCGTAATTAACCTGAAGCACCACTTTAGCTAATGGGACCTCCTGCTGCCGCTGCGCCGCCAGAGCACGATTTCTGTTCTTAGTGGAGTTCTTAACCTGAAGCGCACTTAACCCGAGGTACCACTGTAATAATAATATAAATGTGCTTGGAAATGGACTGGAAGCAAGTGGAGATCTTCAAGCAATTGTGAGATGTGTCCCCAACAGTCCCAGTTACTGCCTTTTGAACTGACCACAGTTTCCAAGCAGCAGTATGTGCAGCAGCCCAACCTGGAGGTTAGTAGAAAACAGATAAGCATAGAAAATCTCTATCTGACCAGAAAGGATTGCAACTGGCACACAAGCCTTAGCTTAATCATTCTGATAAACTTTGTCTGTACACAGACCTGCATGCATAATGTATGCACGATAAACAAAGATGAAGCCACAAATCTAACTCTTAACTTAAATTAGGGGAAACAAAAGGCCCCAGGTCCAATCCCTGGGAGATGGGGCTGGGAAAGACTCCTGCCTGAAGCCACAGCCAATCACCATAGACAATGCTAAGCTAGCTGGACCAATGGTCTGACTTGGTATAAGACAGCTCTTTGTGCTCTTATGATTTGTCCCAAGTCATTCAGCAAACTTCATGGCTGTGCAGGCGTCTGAATTTGGGCCTCATGTCTAAGCTCAAGCACACATTGCTAAAATAAAATAGGTCGCACATTCCAATTACCACCATGCTACTTTCTAACAACAACACATGCACACACTCACAGGGCCTACAGATGTTAGTACTCTTCCCCATCCCATAACAAAATCCAACATTCTCCAGCAGGGAAGCAGAGGGTGCTTTCGGTCAAGGACACTGAAAGAGATTTGCGTAAATGCTGTGCTTCTACTGACAGACTATTCTTGATCCAGCAGAGGTTCCCATCAGCCAATGGGGAGGGAGGCTGTTTTCTTCAGTTCACCCTTTACCCTCCTGCCCAACCTCTAATGCTATTATGATGGGTTCCCAACCCTCTGGAACAGATTTGGGAAGGTGATGGGAGCTGTAGGGGAGAAAATGAGTATGTAATAATTGCCTCTTTTATGAATGCCTCTGACAGAAGCCTCAGAGCCTTCTGTCAGCAGAGGAACGCCACTGAATACAAATAGGGGAGGAATTTGTTCGGTCTGCAATTTTGTGCACCTATCCAATTCACACTTTCAGAACTAATATGCAAACTAGCCTTCAAAATTCACACTTTTCTGGATTTTATGATGCAATTCTCCAACAGAAAAGGAAATGTACCGATAAAAGCATATTATTCGGGGAAAGTGAAAATAAATGTGTACGTTAGTGAAAATAATGTACAAAATGCATTATATTATGGAACAGTGTGTGCAAAAAGGGTATATTAGGAGAAATGCACACAAAAATGTGTATAAATTTTCATCCTAACTTTTTTTTTAAGGTTTGCAAACGAATGTGGAAATGGGATGGACTGAATGTAAAATTGGGGAACTGAGGAATTGACAGAAACCAAAACTGACAGATTCGCCAGTCTCCAAATATAATCCATAGTCTTTTGAGTCCTTAAAACTGAGATGAGATGACACAACTCAATAAGACAATATTTCTCAGCTCTGTTCATGCTCAAAAGGAAGCAGCACCCAAGCCTAAATTTGTTCAATGACTAATGGAAACTGAAAGTGATATTTAATATAAATATTTACGGGTGTTTCAGAAAAAATGGGAATGTGTATCAAATGCTTAATGCTTCAGCAATTGAATACTACATAGATTAAAATCTTCCTACAGATGCCAATGCAGTAATCACAGCCCAGCCTTTCTTCACAGGAATATATATGTCTTTCTCAACATGAATACAAAATTGTGGAAGTATTTTGAACAGTTACATTAGATTTGAGCCACCTGGAACAGTTAGAGAGCAGGCACATTATTTAGCAGATCCACTTTTTAGAACATGGGTTGGCAAACTAAGGACCGTGGGCCGGATCAGGCCCAATTGCCTTTTGGATCTGGCCCACGGACAGTACGGGAATCGCCGTGTGGATCGCCAGCGCGCACATTCTTTTCCTCTCCCTCCCTCTCCCTCACACAGTGCCTCCTCCTCCTCCCTCCTCCAGGTTTCTTCCCTCCCTGCCTAGAGGAGGAAGGGGGCTGTGCTTTGTTGGTGCCAGCAGCAGCAGCACTCAAGTGGCCGTCATTTTAAGCAGCCCCTCTCCGGAGCCCTTTCACACGCCACTCTCGTCCCTCCGCCGCTGCCACCAGCCCCTGCCGCTCGCAAGAAACGGGTAAGCAGCCACCGGGGCTAGTGGTGCTCTTGCATCATTTCCCCCCCCTCAAAATATAGTCTGGCCCCCCACAAGGTCTGAGGGACAGTGGACCGGCCCCCTGCTGAAAAAGCTTGCTGACCCCTGTTTTAGAAGGTGGTACACAGTAGTCAAAATTGTGTGGTCTTACAATCAGAGCAGACCCATTGAAATTAATGGACCTAAGTTAGTCATGTCTATTATTCTCAGTGGGTCTAATTCGAGAAGCGCTAACACTGGATAAATACAAGAGATTGCTTTCAACCTCAAATAGAACACATTTATCATTATATGAATACATGGCAATAGGCTAGATTGAAACATGTGGTGTCTTCCATTTGGAGCCATAAACAACCCTTCCGAGTGGGAGGAGCCTCACAAAGGAAGTGCAAGGGCTCAATGACATGCTCTCAACTCACCAAAGCGGCTCTGCATGCTTTAGGCTGAAATCTTATTGGAAGTAAATTCCATTCACTTTAAACGAGAGTGTAAATATTTGCACTGAAGATAACGAGTTCTCTACAGTTAAAAGGGCAGGCACATCCTCCTTTACCACCTTGCTGGTTTCGTTTCACATATTATCCGACCTAGCCCAACAGCAATATGAAAACCCAGCACAGCATCCTATTGAAATTCCTGGCTGGTAACCACACTTATTTATATATAAATTACACAAATTAAAATTCTCATTGCAATTACAGGCCTCACTTGCCAAGTATAATGCTAATTATTCAGACATTTTAACATGGCGATGGTTGGTGACAATATTGCATTTCATATCCGCTTTTAGACCCTACAAACATTGAACAAAATCGCTGTCGGTATGTTAAAACCCCTAATATAAAATATATCTTTAAATGTTGGTTGTTACACCCTTTATCTCAGCCATCTTTGCTCTGATACCGCCTTGCCCCCTTACTCCATATACCTGTGTATGTGTGTTTATATACATTCCAGATACACAATATATGAGCAAGGAGCTCTGTGGCAGTGCCCAGATGAACAGCTTCAGCCACCATAAAATATTCATTCATTTGAAAAATGTTTGCAATCTGTCCAACTTAAGAAAATCCATGTTAACCCAGGAGAGGGTTACTTTCATTGCAAATAATGTTCTCGAAAACTCTTACGGGCAAAATGCTTTAGTGAAAAGTTAAAAAAAAGAAGAAGATAGATTTAACAATTCCAACATTAAGCATTAATCCTCTTTCATTCGAAACTATGCTGATAATAATTTTTGCTTGTCATTCAAATGGTAAGTAATAATTATAGATTTGGGGCTTCCATCCCTGCTTCATTAATAGTAAATTGCATGGAAGTCTGAAATGAAGTCAGATATGATACATCTCAAAATGCAATTTCCATAGCTTTCCTTAGTTATGTATAATTAATTACAGAGTTAATAAGGAGAATACGGCAAAGAAAGGAAGTTTATTCAACCAGGCTGCCTTCCATTATCAGATTCCTTTTGTGCAGTTTTCTTTCTTTCAGCAAATTTGGGTGACAATAAACCAGAACTGAATACATACATTACTAGCTGGAGCACTCAATGGTTTTAAAAAATTGTAACCTAATACAAGAATGTGTGAGATTTTTTTAAAGGAGGATACTTTATATTGTTCAGTAGCTCCATTGATTTATTTCAATGCATTTAAATATGTATTTTCAATTTAGAAGTTTATTAAATGCAGTTTTGTTTTGTTTTGCTTTACATTGTATAGAAACAAAGCAAAGGTTCTATATTTGTCCTTCAAAAGGAGAGTCCAATACTACTTCAATCTGGCATCCTTTTCTTATGTCCCAAAATGAATAGAAAAGCCTAAGGTAGTTGCAGAGTTGGACTCCAACTCCCATCAGCCCCAGCCAACATGGCCAATGGCCAGGGATGATGGGAGTTGTAGTCCAGTAACATTTGGAAGGCAACAGGCTCCTCCCCCCGGTACAGGAAACGGCAGGTGTAGCAATGTGAATATAGGCAGGCCACATGTGGGGAGCAGTTTCCCACTCCCAGTCAAACCAGTCTACTGCCTGAGGAATAAAAAGGCAAGGCATTTTTCAAGAGATGCACCTATTCCCTTTGCCCTTCCAATAGCAGTCTGTGGATTTATGTAACTTGGACCATGTCCCGTTGGCAATACCCCTATGGCTCTAACTTTCAGTTCCTCTGCTCTTACTGCCCTTCTAGCACACACATATATATATTCCACACAGAATTCTGTACAGGTATCAAACTACTGTGACTTTTGGATATTCTTCCTATTGGACCAGCGTGGTCACCTGTGGTTTTTGGCCAATAAATGCAAAATGGCTACCCCCTGCGGTTTGGCAGCTTGTAGACCCATGGATGCAAATTTGTTAATATTACAGGCAAACTAATGCGGGGAAAATTGAATTCCGCCTCAGTGCAAATACAGAAGACCACCTCCACACCCTATGTCCCAGTCCACCATCCATCTTATGTTGGACTAGAAGCCTAGTTGGACTAGGAGGGATTTTAACAGTTTTAGTTGCTTGGTCTGCCAACTACCTAGAGAAGGTGGATCCGGCCTCTTTTCACCATCCACTAGCTCAATCCAGGCTGCAATTACATAGGGCTGCCTTTAAAAAACAGTTGCAAAACTGTAAATGTGGCTGCCAGGAAACCACTGAGAACAAGGCAGTCAGATTAAATGACAGTTATCCTACAACAATTGTCCTGGTTACCAGCTGACTCCTGGGATGAAGATAAAGTGCTGGTAATAAAATTTAAAGCCCTTGTTGGCAGCAATCAGGTTATCTTAAGGATGTCCTTTGCCTATATGAATTTGCATGAGTTTCTTGCTCTCTGGTGAATCATTAACAAGTATACTATTGGTGGATATCAAGAACAGGGCCTTTTCAGTGCTGGTACCACAGTGTGGAATTCTCTCCATAGGAAGGTCTAACATGCTTCTCCCTCCTTTTTTTTTTTTTGATGCTTTCTAAAAAGAGGTGCACACATTAGTGCTTTTATTACTACTGTTGCATTTTTATATTCTTATAATGTGTCTCTTAAATGTAGGCCATTTTGGAAAACTAGTTTGAAAAGCAGGTTATAAAACCAGTAAGTAAATCCCCACTTCCAAGTTCACGAAAGAAAACAATAAGGTAGCAAAACACAATGTGCCTTTAGCTGTTCCGAACGAAAATTAAGAACAAAGAAAGGGGAAAACAACAGCTGTGGCTCCAAGGCAAGAGTCCATGTTGCCTCTTGCAATGAATGGTACAAGTCAGTTTTCCCTGACAGGTAAGATAAGTGCAAAGAGTAATTCATTTCCTGGTATCTTTCTGCTTGACTATCTAGGCACCCACATTAAAACACAATTTCTCACTAATACATACACAGAAACCAGCTACATATTTTCAAGCATAGTGATTGAACACCCCTATCCAAAGTAATGAGAGTTTAATTAATGCATACTATATTTTAATACATATCTACGTTGTAAAGGTTCTTTCTGATTGGTCTTCACCGAACCACATTTTTAAGGGTTTCCACTGCCGTTCTCAAGGCTTTGTTTTCTTAAACAAAGATTATTTTAAATGCAATATGTAATAATATTTGAATAAATAATTAGGAGGGTTTTTTGTTTTGTTTTTTTAATAGGAAGGTAAAAACCATCCACAGTCATGTTATCTCATTTGGAATGCCAAAGACATGGTATTTTCAACATCCAACTGCAAAAACACAGACCATCTAAAGAGTAGAACAGATCTCATAAATACGGCCTCACGCAACTGGTGTAACCAATTATGGCAACAATGATATTATTTAAATAAGAAGTATTGCATACCTTTCATATTTTATGTATATCTGCCTAGCACTGTATTGATACGAAATCCCCTGGGCATGCAACCTCTGTTACATACGAAAAACAGAAGGCAGCCAATATATTAGGTGGATGACCAGGGAGTTTCTTAAAGGACAAACATGGTGGGATACAATGGTGGAAGGGTTTGGAGCCAAAGACAGAAGCTACTGAGCCAAGTCTCATTTTAAGCCACAGGCTTAAATCTGTAGCCCAGGGAGGTAACTCACTCCCACTACGACCTGTTTGGAGCTAGAGAGAACACATTGCTTCCCAAGCTGTCCTTCCTTGCCTTGGGAAGGAACAAAGGCTCTGTCTTGGCTCTATTCAGATGCAGCCTACTGGAAGGGGAGCAAGGTATATGTGGCATTCACATGTGCAACTGGGGGCATGATCATGCTGGAGTACAGGGCTGCATTTGTGCAGGCATGACAGAGAGCAGGAGAGATACAGATGGAGACAGAATGCTAATTTTCATTGAAAACAAATGTATGATATGTGTACTCATGTATGATGAGCGAACTTAAGAATAGAATCAGATGTGCATTCTGGAGGAAGCTCACCGGCCACCAATCACCAGTAATATAACTCTCCATGCTCAAAGAACATGCTCAACTTGCACGTCTTTAAAAGGATTCTGGAAACACTAGCATTGGACAAAACACCATTTGTTCAACCTTCCATTTAACTTTCTTTTCTTGGCATTCAAGCAAAAGAAACCCTTTCCCTCTGACCTCCTGAAAAATTGCTATTACCGCGCCTTCTAATAAGAACAGATATTTTGTCTGCCCTTCGTCTTTCACAGAGACCAAGGCAAAGCAACACAGAATTTTCATGAATCATTGCTATTTGCTTATTTTAGGCTCAGTGGGTTTAATTTGTACACACTCGCAATGAATGCCTTGCAGTTCAGATTCCCAAGGTGCTGTATCAACATTTCAGCAGCCCTTTTTTTAACCCTTACAACCTAATGCATAACACATGTTGTCCTCTTCTTTTATCTACCAAATATCAGCTTACTCAAGGTTGAATGACACCAACTGAGTGCAGGATAATGAAACAGCACTGCTATATTCCTAACCAACTAAAAAAAACACAGAAAAGTGCTCAAACATGCAACCTGAATCCAATTCCAGCTTTCGTCAAGTTGACAGATCAAATATTAATACACAAATGATTACTGTAAACATTTCTTTAGCACATGCATCTCCATTTATATTTCTTTATTTTATTAGATCTTATCTCAAAATGAGCTTTACTTTTGGGGGCATAAACCATAAAATTTAGCAAGACAAAGTTTTATTTAATTTTTAAAGGCATTATTTTGTGAGACCATGGGGGGGGGGATAGATCTGAAAAGGCGTAACGGTTGGGTTTTTGTGTGTGTTGGGGTTTTTTTTTTGCATATTGAATCCAATTCTCATCTCTGAATGTGTCTGTTATACTAAAATTCAGAGTCCCAGGAAGTTATTTAGCTAGGAAAACTGTTCAGACTCAGTACCTGGTGTTTAACAGTTTTGTTTTAAGTCAGTTTTATAGAAATTTATTGAAATTGGCTTTTGCAGTTAAAATTTAGAGTATATGTTCAATTCTAACAATTAAAAACACACACCACAAAACCAGCAACTTAAAACTAAGACGGTAATGACAGAGGAGGTGGAAGAATGCATTTTGAAAAAAAGCAGTGCTGTAGGGAGACAACAGACTCCTCATCATGGCTGGCCAAGTCAATGACATAATTATAGAGCAAGAAGCCAAGCTGTTTTTCACCTACCCAAAACTACCTGAAAGCATCCAGCGTTCAGACAGCTACACAAATATATTTGCTTAGACTGTCAACAGAACTTAGACCTAGACCCCTTTTGCTGCCATGTCAGGTGCCAGAATATTGCCCTTTTTGCAATGCACATTCCAAGCACCCATTCTGATTCTTGCTGCCAAAGAATCTTGAGATTCATTTTCCATCCATGTGAGAGGCTGCTTCCTAAGGCTTTGAAGCTAGTGCTTTAATTTATTCCATTTAGCAGCAGGGCTGCTGCTGGCTGGGCTGGCCTAAACTTGGCAGAGGGAAAACAAGCCTTTTAAATATAGTTTGACTTATTACCACCCTTCTGCTGGTGTTACGTTCTGCTGTGTTCCCAGGTCAGGTGACCGAGCTGAACTGAGTTACGAGTCCAGAATAAGTCCCTCCTGCCCCCCGAACACCCGTTATTCAGGGATTACACGCAGCAAGTTCAGCCCTGGAATGTGGGAGTTAAGTTTGAGTATCTCCGGCTGAACTGGGGTTGGGGACTAAAGGCTGGCATTGCTTGGCTGAGCCATTTAATTTTCTGGCTGAGCCAGAGATGCTCCATATCCTAAACTTGCACACCCTGGTGGATCTAGGGCTGGGATTGCACTCCAAGACAATAATGAGAAGAAACAAAACTAAAGTGCTAGGATTAAATTTAAAGTTAAAAGATTGGTAAGAAGATAACAATCCTACTGGCTTTTAAAGAGCTGCGGGTTTTTTGTTTTTGTTTTAAAAAGAAAGTATTATGCACTGCATTTCCCACAGTGCATCTGAAGAAGAAGAGGAGTTTGGATTTGATATCCCGCTTTATCACTACCCGAAGGAGTCTCAAAGCGGCTCACATTCTCCTTTCTCTTCCTCCCCCACAACAAACACTCTGTGAGGTGAGTGGGGCTGAGAGACTTCAGAGAAGTGTGACTAGCCCAAGGTCACCCAGCAGCTGCATGTGGAGGAGCGGAGACACGAACCCGGTTCACCAGATTACGAGTCTACCGCTCTTAACCACTACACCACACTGGCTCCTCTCTTTAGTTGAATTCAACAGCCTTAGCACCTTACCAATATCATGTGCCCAGTAGAAATGTCCATGTTGGACTGGACTGGTTCTTCGCACCAGGATGAAGTGCTGCTTCGAGCAGAAGGACTCTGGATGGGCCCATCGCTGAACTGCGAAGATATGCTGTTAATGCGAGACGTATGCAGAGGCTCTGGGTGGTCTGAGGTTTTCACTGCCATACGCTGGCGGCACAACTCCTAGAGGAGACAAGAGAGAAGGGATATCCCGGGATTAAAATCCAGACTCTTAAGAAATCATCCACCAAAACACACATTTAATACACAGGGGTTGTCCCTACATGCAGGCTGTACTTCTGTTACTGCCTCTGAGCTTCATGTGCAGAACAACTGCATGCCAGACAGAAGGAAAGATGCAACACCAGCTTTGGTCTGCATGCAGGATTGCTGCACTATGTATATTGCTTGATTATCAAAGCTTATTAGGATTCGTGCAAAGCACAATATTTCAAAATATACAGATTGGAGTCAAAACTATGACCACTAGAACCTACCTACTCTGGAATACTGATGTCAGTAAAGCTACTTTGGAATAAATTTCGGCAGAGGCTCCCTGCTTGTGGAATGGTCTCCTCAGGGAGGTTCGGCTGGTGCCTTCATTATACACCTTAGGTGCCAGGCGAAGATATTCTTCTTTAATCAGGCCTTTGGCTGATTGGCATCTGATGCCCTTTTAAATGTGTTGTTGAAGGGCAATTAATGGGTTGTTTTGCTTCTTGTTTTTATTATGTATTTTGTGTTTTTTTTAATATATTGCAATTTTGTGTTGTGAACTGCCCTGGGATCTAAGGGTACAGGGCAGTATAATTTTTAATAATAATAATAATAATAATAATAATAATAATAATAAATGTTAAATGGTACCACCAGCAGGGGGTCCCCAAACACAGCAGGGCTGGCTTACAACATTTTGAAGTAATCTATAGCACTATTTAAAATGGGGGGGAGGGGTCCTCATAAGACCATTGGTTCAGAGTCTAAATTTGCCTAACTGCACCAGGGGGACAGTTTACCATTCCAAATTGTGTAGCCAAGTTATTCAATTTCTCTGCTCCATTTTCACTTGGCATTATGCATATATTCCAGGGTTGGAAAAACCAGATGACTTCTTTCATGCCTCCTTGAATTACAATAGCTACATGAAACTCATTGGGAGACAACTGAAAACAGGGGTGTGTGGTGCAGGTTTCCCAAAAATGTATAGAAAAGGGGGAGGGGCTGACAGATAACTTTCAAAATGTAGATTCTAGGAGTCCAGCTAATTTCCAAGGTCTGGATTCTCTGTCTGGCACTTAAAATACAGGAAATCCACTTCTAACACTTGAATGCTACATGTTAGTTTCCTCTAACATATACTGCATGCTTTACAGTTTCATTTTTTAATTACATACAGTGCGTAAGTTTTTTTAAGCAATTGCCTACATGTGCCACTATTATGGTACATATGCACTAGACTTGTAGCTAGATAATCTTAGGGTCCATTCAGTAACACAATTCTCAGGTAGCCTGATAAGTAGGTCAGGCAATGGCAGTCCATCAAGGTTTCCTGGACCTTTTGCTTTGGGAAATGGCAGGGGTGCAAAGACAGAAGCTGAAGGGAAAGCTCCATTTGCACCCCACTTTCTGATAACAGAGCCCCGAGCCAGAGCCCAATCGCATTTGTATGGTGGAGGGGATGCATCTGCATGAGTTTCATATCAACCCGCCCTTGTTTCTTGTGCTGCAGTCCAGACGGTATCTGGACGCAAGTCAGAGGTTACTTTTCATAGGTACTTGAAGGCATCTCTAAAATAACTTTTGCCCAACTTGGTTACAGGCTACAGTCATAGCTTGGAAGTCGAACGGAATGCGTTCCGGAAGTCTGTTCGACTTCCAAAATGTTCGGAAACCAAAGCGCGGCTTCTGATTGGCTCCTGCAGCCAACTGGAAGCCCCGCTGGACGAGTTCGGCTTCCAAAAGAACGTTCAAAAACCGGAACACTCACTTCCGGGTTTCGATCATTCGGGAACCGATTTGTTTGGGAGCCAAGGAGTTTGAGATCCGACTGTATTAAGTAGAACCGGCACCGATGTGGTATTCTGGATGGTTCTGCTTATTTGTATAGAAATAAAACTTTCTAGCATCAATTATCATTTGATGCTTACATTATATGCTTTCTTGGAATGGGAAGCAGCTGAGTAAAAAGTAAATGTAAGATGAATTTTAAAAGGTGAATCATTATGTGATTTAACATTAATTGCTGCAAATAATATTTTTACATATATTACATACTGGATCAATGCATAATCCAATAGAGGATGCAAGTCACTTTTCTCTTCAAGTAAAAGCTGCATTTGTTTAGTCTTCCACCTGTTCTTAGTACTCATATCTTGACCAGGGCTATACTCTACAACAGGTTTCCTTTGTTCAGACTGCTGACATTAAGTTGGGGCAAGGGAAGCATTAAGAACAAGTTAACAACCAGAAATTAATAGCTCCTATTTATACAAAAGTAATATGGCTGAAGATGGCATAACAGTTATGCAATCTCTGTTTTTCTACAAATGTATTTTTAAAGAAATATAAAATAACTTTTGCTCTTAGGGCAGCAGCAGAAAAGGAGGCCCGCCCCCCGCCCCCGGTTGGAAGATAACAGATATGGAAAAAGTAATGAGCCAATAATTTATATTAGAACAATTCAATTCCTTACTGAGAGTTTCACAAACCATTCTTATAGTAGCTTCTGAGTCAACTATAATTGCTTTGCATACCCAAAGAAAGCAGTAATGGTTATCTGAGTTACACAATGGGAAGTGCAGCCAAGATGCACAAAGGGTACATCAGAAAATGGGCGAGAATGATACCCAATGTTAGTCATGCTCAAAGTAGATTCCTTGAAATAGATGATGGAGCATCACCCAAAAGGACAATCTGTTTTTAAAGCAATAGAATGTTTTCTCTTCTTCCTACCCTTTCTTTATCAACACAACTGCTTCTAATATCAGAAGGAACAAGAAAATAAAAATTCTTTGGGGCAGTGACAGTTCTTTACTTGCTTCCTTCTAGCCCAGCCATGGCCAAACGTGGCCCTCCAGCTGTTTTGGGACTACAATTCCCATCATCCCTGACCACTGGTCCTGTTAGCTAGGGATGATGGGAGTTGTAGTCCCAAAAAAGCTCGAGGGCCAAGTTTGGCCATGCCTGTTCTAACCCAACCCGTCCTGGCTTTTCTTCTGCCGCAGAAAAACAGGAGACTTGAACGGCATCAGCTAAAAGGAACATCTTGTTCTATGGGAGGGGGCAAAGCAAGCAAAGAGGAAAACCTCTTGGGTGGGTAAAGGATGCAGCACCAAGGCCTGTGTAAAACCATCTCTTGGGCCAACACAAGCAGGTTAGTACCCAACCATATACAATTCTGGGCACCACACAGTAGAGGGTAGTACTATTAATATCTCCAACTATGTATCCCTTTGCTCCAAATTCAAAGGGTCTTTAGAGGAGAATTCTTAGAATACATTCTGGAAACACCTGTTGTGCATGCTGGGAACTCCTAGAAACCTGTTTTTGCTTGCAATGACCACGTGCAATGTCATTAAAACTGTAGGTTTGTTCTGTGGTGGTTTGGACAAGATCTCACAGTGCAGTGACACCTGCCCAGGTGAAACACACCGCCCAGTGAAGTTGGGCACTGACACCGTGCATACTTTATCAGATGCTACAAACCATGTGATTTTACTTTGAGTATATTAGAATCATAGAATCATAGAATCATAGAGTTGGAAGAGACCACAAGGGCCATCCAGTCCAACCCCCTGCCAAGCAGGAAACACCATCAAAGCATTCCTGACAGGTGGCTGTCAAGCCTCTGCTTAAAGACCTCCAAAGAAGGGGACTCCACCACACTCCTTGGCAGCAAATTCCACTGTCGAACAGCTCTTACTGTCAAGAAATTCTTCCTAATGTTTAGGTGGAATCTTCTTTCTTGTAGTTTGAATCCATTGCTCCGTGTCCGCTTCTCTGGAGCAGCAGAAAACAACCTTTCTCCCTCCTCTATATGACATCCTTTTATATATTTGAACATGGCTATCATATCACCCCTTAACCTTCTCTTCTCCAGGCTAAACATACCCAGCTCCCTAAGCCGTTCCTCATAAGGCATCGTTTCCAAGCCTTTGACCATTTTGGTTGCCCTCCTCTGGACACGTTCCAGCTTGTCAATATCCTTCTTGAACTGTGGTGCCCAGAACTGGACACAGTATTCCAGGTGAGGTCTGACCAGAGCGGAATACAGTGGTACTATTACTTCCCTTGATCTAGATGCTATACTCCTATTGATGCAGCCCAGAATTGCATTGGCTTTTTTAGCTGCTGCATCACACTGTTGACTCATGTCAAGTTTGTGGTCTACCAAGACTCCTAGATCCTTTTCACTTGTACTGCTCTCAAGCCAGGTATCACCCATCCTGTATTTGTGCCTTTCATTTTTTTTGCCCAAGTGTAGTACTTTACATTTCTCCCTGTTAAAATTCATCCTGTTTGCCTTGGCCCAGTTCTCCAATCTGTTAAGGTCATTTTGAAGTGTGATCCTGTCCTCTGGGGTATTAGCCACCCCTCCCAATTTGGTGTCATCTGCAAACTTGATCAGGATGCCCTCAAGCCCATCATCCAAGTCATTGATAAAGATGTTGAATAAGACTGGGCCCAAGACAGAACCCTGTGGCACCCCACTAGTCACTTCTCTCCAGGATGAAGAGGAGCCATTGATGAGCACCCTTTGGGTTCGGTCAGTCAGCCAGTTACAAATCCAATGAATGGTAGCATTGTCTAGCCCGCATTTTACCAGCTTCTTTACAAGAATATCATGGGGCACCTTGTCAAAGGCCTTGCTGAAATCAAGATAGGCTACATCCACAGTGTTCCCTTCGTCTACCAGGCTTGTAATTCTGTCAAAAAATGAGATCAGATTAGTCTGACATGACTTATTTTTCAGAAACCCATGCTGACTTTTAGTGATCACAGCGTTCCTTTCTAGGTGCTCACAGACCGTTTGCTTAATGATCTGCTCTAGAATCTTTCCTGGTATTGATGTCAGGCTGACTGGGCGGTAATTGTTTGGGTCCTCTCTTTTCCCCTTTTTGAAAATAGGGACAACATTTGCCCTCCTCCAGTCTGCTGGGACTTCACCTGTTTTCCAAGAATTCTCAAAGATTACTGCCAGTGGTTCTGAAATCACCTCTGCCAGTTCTTTTAATACTCTGGGATGTAGTTCATCTGGCCCTGGAGACTTGAATACATCTAAACTAGCCAAGTGTGCTTGTACTACCTCCTTACTTATTCTGGGCTGTGTTTCCCCTGCTGAATCATCTGCTCCATATTCTTCAGGTCGGGCATTGTTTTCTTTTTTGGAGAAGACTGAGGCAAAGAAGGTATTGAGGAGTTCTGCCCTTTCTGCGTCCCCTGTTCGCATTTCACCTTCTTCTCCTCTAAGTGACCCCACTGTTTCCTTGTTCTTCCTTTTGCTACGGACATACCCATAAAAACTCTTTTTATTGCCGACAGGGCCGCCACTGTTTCCTTTCTACATTCATTTATTCACTTTATTAATTTATAAAATGCTAGGTATTAAGCTACTACCTTAGCAGCATGCAGCAATAAACTCCCCCAGATAAAACAGTTATGAAAAAAATATCAAATACCCCTTGCAAGTGAAGTCATCCATCTGAGAAAATGTTTAGAAATCAGAGATTCTCCATTAGCGCTGACTTACGTCTATGAGCTGCAGACGAATGCAATAAATGCTGCGTTGTTCAGTGGAGCTGACACTCAGCCAATATTTAGTAGTCAGACCAGTAAAACTATGTTCTATCTGTGATACTAAATCTGACAAAGCAGCAAACTAATGGGTTGCCCCCTGGCTTTAACCATCGTCCTCCAGACTGGATTCTGGTTCCATCCCAGAACGTGATTCTAGACTAGCTCCACCTCAGCTTTTGGCCCAAGCAGAGGTCAAGGGTTTTGGTAATCTTATTTGCCGCCAGTGGACCACCCCCATTATTATGACTTCCATTTCAAAAAAAGTAATCAGAGAAACCATACAACACAACAATAGCGGACTGAAACCCTATTCCTGAGCAATGGTGATGTGCTTACCGCCCTTGACGTTATTTCTAAGCACTTGCCAGTGTGGAGCCATTTCAAACATCCCCCAAACCATCAGTATCAGTTCCGCTAATTTAGTTCTCTGTTGCTCCCACCTACCCACCCCCAAAAAACAAGAACAAAAAACCTGTCCTGAAGTGAAATGAGTAGGGCAGACCGAAGGGCTACTTTTGGCACAGCCTTTTTATATTTGAGTAGTCAAAAGACCTAACATCCTTTATTATTTCTAAAATGGAGTTACAAATGCAAGTCCTCTTCATATCTGCGAGGTGTATACTACAAAACATAACAACAGTTACAGAAAAGCTACAAACTTCTATTGCCTGTGTCACCAGATTTACTACCCATATCCTTGGACTACCCATCCACCCTAATCACAAAATTATGCTCTCAGAAACTGCTCACAAAACTATGAGCAACAACTGAATATTTGTTTCCCTGCCTAATGGGCTTGGTCAACACTGCCTGCGTAGTTGAACATTCCAGCTTTAACTAACTGAAAACACTACTAATGGCTTCCCAGCTCAAGCAACATCCTCTTTCCTGCAGAAAATTCCCTAAAACACACAGAGCAACAGGATCCTGTCTGAAAGAAAAACACCCTTCCAACTCGTGTGTACTGCTGCATTGCAAGCTTTCGTTGTACATTTGATTTACGAGTGTCGTATTGTGATTTTTATATATTGCTGGTAGATACATTTATATATAGGGGACCCAGGTGGCGCTGTGAGTTAAACCAGAGCCTAGGGCTTGCTGATCAGAAGGTCAGCGGTTCGAATCCTGCGATGGGGTGAGCTCCCGTTGCTTGGTCCCAGCTCCTGCCCACCTAGCAGTTCGAAAGCACGTCAAAGTGCAAGTAGATAAATAGGTACCACTCCAGCGGGAAGGTAAACGGCGTTTCCGTGCGCTGCTTTGGTTCGCCGGAAGCGGCTTAATCATGCTGGCCAATAAAACGAGATGAGCGCCGCAACCCCAGAGTCGGACACGACTGGACCTAATGGTCAGGGGTCCCTTTACCTTACATTTATATATTGCGGTTTTAACTGATGTTGAGCTATCTTGAGTTTTAACAAATGTGTTCCGAAAAAGCAGGATATTCATTTGGAACTTAAACCCCCATTATTTACAGCACCAATATGGGGAAATGATAACATGGCCTTTCTAGGTATCCTCCAATGGATTGTTAGACCATAAACATTTATTTTAAAAAGCTAACTTGATGCTTATGAAATTGTTTCATGTTACATGGGAATTGCTTGCCAATGGAGACACTACTTCCTTCTTATTTCATTTCATCACACCTACTATCAAACATTTGTGTAATGTATTTACCACATGTGATAGAAAATCTTAATGCTGTGTGGCAGAAACTACCCAAATCAAACTAAAACATTTGGAAATAGTGTTATGGTAGTTTGCAGAGAGAGCCTTTATGTGTGTGATATTTTTTTAAAACAAAGAGACAAAGTGGTGATCCTAAACGGAACATTTATAAAAGCATATATCAAACTCTCCCCCCACCACAAAAAAACATTTTTTTAAAAAATAGAACCAGTTCTAAATAATTCCCAGTTTTTCAACAAACTGATGACTTGGCAGAGAGGCAAGAGATGCTGAAATGGGTTTTTGAAGAAGAGCAAGTCAGTTTACGCAAGGCTAAAATTAAAATCAGCCTTTGTTTTCAGATATATTGTATTTTCTTATTTAAATATACAAAAAAGCTGGGATGTTAAAGACCCCCCTTTTATTAAAAATATAGCAAGGCGAGTACTTCCTGCAAGCTCCTCCTCTTTCTTTGATAGGTGCAATTAGACAGGGGGACAACGTAGTTATCGGCAATGTAGTTATTCTCAGATTAACAGGAAGTTAAATTGGAGCATCGCACATGAGATTTTCTGTCAGAAGGGGTTGAATGGTACTGGGCAATGCTATTGAAAGCAACACCTTCTAAAATACTCTTCCCTTTTCAAAGTAGCGCTGAGGTTTTCCCTTAAGCCACCAGAGAAAAGTTGGATTAGCCAAAGTCCCTTTAATCTTAAAGAGAGAATGGGAACATGTTCTGTACATTGCTGCCCAGGTGCTCCTACATTTGAGCTCCTGCGGCCAATTCTTATGCACAGTCTAAGCCTTCTGCATTCGTGACCTGTGTCAGCCAAGCACTGCAAACACAAACACACTCACACATCCTCAGAAAGTGAATCTCACCATTTAAGGAAGCGAAGGTTTCCTGTTTCAATGTGCAGACTGCATAACACCACAAGTGCCATCTCTTTCTGGGTGTCCCTGCTCTGTGACAGCAATGTGCTTTTGCTGCCACATGCTTTCGCAGCAGATGACAGCCATCAAGCTGTCACAAAAGTGTAGAGAAAATGAGACAAAAATGGGGGATACACACACACACACACACACACACACACGAGAATCGGTAGAACACAACCAGGCAAGGTTTAATTGTGTAGTGCCCAGAAAAATCTATTAGAACTACCTGCTCTCCCATGAAATATTTATCATGTGCACATGTAAAGGAGAGGATGGTTTTATAACCAGGTAAAACTAGTTCTCCCCCCCCCTTTAATTAACTTTCCATCACAGACGCCCATTGGCCTGATTCATAAACCAGTTAAACTGCAACACTTAAGTTCAAAATTATTTCAGCTGCATTGGTTTTAATGGGATTAATTCATCTAGTATCCAAGCACTGTGGTTAAACTGGTTAGAATTTCTTTAAGGAAACTTCAAAGTTCCCCCATATGTTATTGAACCATACAACCCATAAACCCTGATCACTGGCCATGCTAGCCAGGGAGAAGCCCAACCTCTGGGGCTCAAGACTGGGAAGAGCTGCTGCCACCCCCATGTTCGCTGAGTCACACACCCCTACTTAACTTAACTCTTATTTGGACGGCAGGGGCGCAAAAGCACTGCATTTCTGACATGTAATCATTCACACACAACATAAAGTCAACGCCACCTTGGCACAAGCAAGCAGAAAACATTATTTTACCAGGATGGAGATTTTTGTGGGAATCACATGGCAAGATTCTCAACATGCAGGACATAATTTTCCTCAAGATGAGCAGATGAAACATTGACATTCTTTTATAGACCAGGGCAACCCCACTTTTCATACCTAGTGGGCCATTGTCATTGGTTATTAAATAGGGTCTCTTGAGGGTGGGCATAACACACTGGGAAACTCTTTTGTGCAAAAGAGCTTCTCAGTGAATGCCATTCATTTTCAAGGCATGTTCCATTCATTTCGACAATGCTTGCACAGGGCAAGTCCTTGATGATCGCTCCAACCCTAAACCCTACTAATAAACTTGTGCCATTTTCATCCCATCCTTCCTCCAAGGGGGGATGATGTACCTCTAAAAATAAAAGGGCTTCCCAACAATGGTGTAAGGTAATTTAGGCTGAAACCAGAGAGAGACTTCCCTGGAGTCACCAGTGAGCTTCATGGATGATTCAAGATTTAAACCTGGGTCATCCAATCCTAATCCAACACTCAGATTATCACTATATCACACTGGCACCACTGGCTCACTAAACCTGCTCCATACTGAGATTCCAAAAAGAGGAAAGGAAGAACCAACAACAACAGGCCAGCTAAACCAAACGCTCCAAGGTTGCTATGTGAAAATCTGTTGACAATGCATTTAAGATACGTGTAACCAAACTATGCCCAAGAAACACAAATCCTTGAATTTTTAAAACCCAATTCCTATAGCACCACACTCTATAATGAGAATGCAACAAGGGATACATGAGTTTGTACTACATACTTCTTACTATAACAGGGAGTTGCAATTCCCTGCACTTTTTACTTGGAAGCACTGAACTGAAAGAAGAGGGAAGTCTTGGATGCAATATATGCCACCTTCCATCTACAAACTGGTCTAAACCACCAGACTCCTTTTTTATAAACCTAAGGCCCGTGGGCCAGATGCGGCCCAATCGCCTTCTCAATCTGGCCCGCATAAGGTCCGGGAATCAGCATGTTTTTTCATGAGTAGAATGTGTCCTTTTATTTAAAATGCATCTCTGGGATATTTGTGAAGAAGAAGAGTTTGGATTTGAGATCCCGCTTTATCATTACCTGAAGGAGTCTCAAAGCAGCTAACATTCTCCTTTCCCTTCCTCTCCCACAACAAACACTCTGTGAGGTAAGTGGGGTTGAGAGACTTCAAAGAAGTGTGACTAGCCCAAGGTCACCCAGCAGCTGCATGTGGAGGAGCGGAGACACGAACCCGGTTCCCCAGATTACGAGTCTACTGCTCTTAACCACTACACCACACTGGCTCCACACTGTGGGGCCTGCCTGGTGTTTTACATGAGTAGAATGTGTGCTTTTATTTAAAATGCATCTCTGGGTTATTTGTGGGGCATAGGAATTCGTTCATTCCCCCGCCAAAAAAAATATAGTCCGGCCCACCATATGGTCTGAGGGACGGTGGACTGGCCCACGGCTGAAAAAGGTTGCTGACCCCTGAACTAGACAGTGGGTTTGTTTTGGTTTTTTAACTTTGAAAACAGTTCCAGGTGAGGCCAGCTCACAGTATGCAGTACAAGAGAGCACTCAAACACTCCAGTATTCTGAGAGAACATGTTGAACCAGGTGTCTGGGGCCAAGGGAGATCCTGGGGTCCCTATTGTATGCACAGAAACTTATACCACAGATACAAAAGATCGCAGTCCTATCCCTCATTTTCCTTTTAGTTTGCAGGATATATGGTAGTTCCATGGTAGTTCCATGGTTTGCATCTACCAAGGGAACACAACGTCACATTGGAAGAAAAGGAGTATACAGTAACTACAGCAAAGACTGCTCAGTTTTCCTGTGGGATTGTACCAGAGCTACTATGGAGCTCAGCCACCACTATGAGCTCAGCCAAAGAACCTAGTTTTACTATATACTATCACTAGGGGGCAGCATGACAACATTTTCTTGCCTATGATTCCACCACCCACTTTTACAGCTTAACATTTAAATTTTGAGCACTGCATTTAATTCAAATTCCCTCCAGATCTGTAGTGGATAGTTCTGCTTTGGTGGATAGTTCTGCTAGATGCAATTATTTCAAACTCCCACCTTCCATGCACACCCCTAAATTACCGAGAATGATCCAGCTTTAATTGTAACGCAGTCGCTTGCCATCCTAAAGCAAAATGTTTTGTCCATCTAGTGGTGTTTTTTTATATATTTAATGTGTATAATTTTTTTTTTGCGAAATGGCAGCCACTTACAATCAGTCCTTTGATGAGCAGCCACTTACAATCAATTCAGGAACTAAATAAGAGAGTGAGCAGGCAGACAAGTGTTCTGGGGGAAGGAATGGAAAGGCAAAAGTACCTCTGGATAGAAACCACAGAGGTATAAAGATAAGTCTATTTTTATGCTTCTCACCTCAGGTTAATCTAAGATCAACCTGAAATAAAATTCCCAACCAAAAGAAGCAGCTAAACAGAAAATCTTTGTTATGCTGCAGGTCGTTGCTAAGGTCACTTGACTTTCTCCATCTTAGTCACTTTCATAGATTTAAGCATACCCATTTTGAGTATTCTCACTCTACTCTGAAGAGGGGGGGGAAACAGTCACTACTTACAGGAAAGCCCAAACAACTATGTAATAGAGATAGATAGGACATAAGGTTATTCTTCTTAGAAACTGCTATGGAAGTTCTAGAAAAACGAAATTCAGAAGGAAGGGATTGAATGAAGTCATTGAAAAATGTTAAGAGAAATTTAGGTTATAGTAAGAAAATATTTTTTGTTTCTTGCTCTTATTGTGTTTTTCTTTCTGTTGTTTTTTCCTTTTCTCGTGTTGTATTTTTTCTTTTCTTTTTATTATATATTGTAGTGTTTTTCTTTTAAAATGAATAAAAATTATTATTATTATTTTAAAAAGGAAAGCCCACTAACGATGGCTATTACTAACCACCAGAAATTTCTCACATATTTTCAGATTCATCCCACTCTAGCTCATCATAAGAGCCACACTAAAGCCACAGAATTTCCAGATATTATATTTCACAAGTATGCACATGTTTACCTATCATCCACATCTATCTCCAACCATGCAGACAATGCTCCACATGAGTAGCATTACACCGTATGTTTCAGAAAAATTAATATTTCTCCTCCCCCTCTCTTTTTCTCTCTCCCTCCCCTCCTCCATTTCCCCCTTCTAGAAAAACCCCGAAGCAAAAATCCTTACTATGTTTCCGCCCTTTCTTTTGTGGAGAAACATTAAGAGGAGACTTTGTTACACAGTAATCATATTGTCTCTGATATGGTAACATTATAATTTTTCCCCCACACGGAGCTTCCTTTACTGACCCCAAAATGACATTGTGAAGTCTAGGCAAAAGCTTTATTCTTGTATACACAAAGTGTGAATCTGGGCAGTAGTCGCAGATCGAAGGCTTGATTGTCCTGTCTTCCAAGTGATCAGTTATTAAAATTAAGAAGTGCCAGAGCTTAAGCCTATCCTCTCTCCCGAAGACCTTTCACCCAGCTCCCAGATATTGGTTTGTGTGGAGGGGAGAGGTGATCAATGGCTAGGTAAAAAAAGCATTGTTGGGCGTTGTCAACAGTGCTCAGTTATTGCTACTTCACAAGCTGCAAGGCTGAATCTTAGCACTGAAAAGAGCTTCCAGGTGCTAAATCCTGTATACAGCCAATTCAAATTTCTCATTATTATTATTTTTTACAGAGGCCAATGATCACAATACAGTAACTCTGGAAACTTTATTCCTATATTGCTAACATTGGGTTGAAAAACAGGAAAGACAAAGCAACTGTCTGAATCAAGAGATAATCTTCTGGACTGCCACATTTAATTGGAATTTTGCCCAAGTGATACTGGGATCCAAAAACAATAAAGAAAAAAAAAAGGTAATCACAGCAGTATAATTCCCAGGGATGGACACAAACCACAATATGTCAATTCAGTGCTTCCAAAAAAAATGTCCACTTCAGTCCAAAGCATTTCAGAAACTGCCGGATTCAGGTCAGGATTTAATTTTCAGTAACCCTTCCTGAGTGGGTAAAGCCTGCCAAATTAGAGGCAAACAGGTCTATGGTGTGTGTTTTGTCTGGCCAAGGCACTTTTAAATTTTGATTTTTTTTTTTAAATAGTCTACAGCTCTCCCCTCTCCCCTACATTTTTGACAGAATTGGATGGAATTTTCAGGAATGGTAGCCTCTTCTAAAAGAATGAATCCTGCCAAATTTCAGAAGGATAGCTACAGTGTGTTTCTTGCAAGGACAGCTTTTAAACTATAGTGGTGGTTACTAAAAGGATTCACTTAATCTTCCTTATTGTTTTCTGGGCAGTTTATATTAAAATAGCATATAGCAGAGAGGGGCCCCTGTGTAAGAGACCAGCCAAATTTCAGAAAGGAAGATGCTAGGTGCCTTTGAAGTTCATTTTTTGTGGGGGAATAGTGAAAGGGATTAAATTTCCCTCACTGTTGTTTTGTGGGCAATGGTTTAAGTGGAATACATGGTAGAGGCGTCCCTAGGAATATAACAGCATGAACATTTTCAGAATGATAAATGCAGGGGCTAGGCAGCTAAGATCAATGAAGAAAAAAGAAGCTTGAGGTTTGTGTTCTCAACCGGCACCAAAAATCCCAGAAACTAAATTACAAAGCTGATTTGACAGGAGTGGATGGGGGGCATGTGGTACAGAGGCAGGACAAATGTCCAACATTTTCCAAGCAACTACCACTAGCAGAACAAGAGGACAGAACCAGAGCAAGGTGCCACCCTACTTCATCATCTTTCGCCCCAACACTGTGATTTGAGAGCCCTGGTAAAACCATTCCCTCTCATTAGAAGCTAGACCTATCAGACACAAAACAGCTGTCCCCCTCTCCCCACCGTGGCACATTTTCCCTTTATGACAAGCTTAGGGGAAAGCATTTTGATTTTTGTGGCTACACTGCCTGCAGTGTTGTTTTTCTGATGTCTCAATCTCCAAAAAGTGCCCTGAAAGTCCCTGTTTAGGTCTGGGTGACTTTGCCACTTCAGCTTGAACAAAGCCCAAATCTGTCTAAAGCAGCCTTCTTCAGTTGGGGGTGCATCTGAAATCTCCTGCACACTATTAAGATTTTCTATTTTGACGAGCCTATCATAAAGAAAGCAGAGGGCCTCAAAAATGAGGGAGCTGGTTAAAAGAAAGTTGCAGGGCACGTCAAAAGGGTCAAACCTCTTCAGAAAGTACGCGGCTTAACCACAGTAACAGAAGCCCAGTGAGAATGTATTCTGCAGATCAGGAAAAGTATCAGCAAAATACAACAGGACACCAGCATGGTTAATAAGCAGCATCAAGGAAGCTTTTAAAGGAAAGAAGGCTCCCTTCAGAATTTGGAAGCTGTTCCCCAAATGAGAACAAAAAGGAACGCAAATATTGGAAAGCAGACATTAAAAGAGATACAATACCAGGAAAAAAGAAATAATTTGAGGAATATATTGCTGAAAGCAATAAAATATTCTCTAAATATGTCAAAAGCAGAAAAATCTGCTAGAATTAAACCAGTGGATAACAAGGTAGCCAAACATTTGCTTAAGGGAGACTTCAGAGAAACTAAGTTCTTAGTGTCAGTTATGACTGAAGATCATGCAGGTAAAATACCAGTTTCTAAACTGACAAGAGAAGAAGTTTTAAGTCATATTGACAAATTATGAATTAACAAAATTACTAGATGCAGTTGGTATCCACTTGAGGGTTCTTAAAGAACTCAAATGTGAAATTCCTGATCTTTCTAATACACATATGTATTTTTTTCTATTAGATGAGTCTCAGTACTTGAGAACTGAAAAGTGACCAAGGCAACACCCTTTCTTGAATCCACAGGCAAGTCAATTCCTGTTCTGGGCAAGTCAGTAGAAGGTGTAATGGAAGATAAAATGATCAAGCATATAGAAAAAGTTGTGCTGAAGCAGAACCAGCGTGGCTTCTGAAAGGGCTTGTCCTGCCTTGTTAAACCTTTTAGAGTTTTGAGAGGTAAGAGTGATCCAGTAAAAATATGGTATACATAGACTTTCAAAAGCCTTTTAACGAAGACCCTTGCAAGGGTTTGCTGAGCAAATTTAGGAGACACAGGGTAAGACCAGGTTTTCAGTGGTACAGTCACTGGTTAAAGACCAGGAAGAAGAGAGTAAGAATAAATTCTTACTTAATTTAAAAATTATTACTTAAAACAACAATTTAGGGATGTGTCACAGTCTGGTCTGGTGCCAGACTCCACAGAAAAGGAGGCAGGGCTGAGTGCAAGGCAAGTCAGAAGTTGCAGTACTATGGACAGCTCCAAGTGAGCAATGAAGGTTGAAAACAGACTGAGCCCTCCTAAAGCTCTTTGATCTCCCAACTACAGTCATACCTCGGGCTACGAACGCTCCAGGTTACGTACTTTCGGGTTGCGTACTCTGCAAACCCAGAAGTGTAACCTGGCGTGCGGATGCTTCTGCGCGTGTCCACGCGGTCCGCTTTCGCGCATGCGCAAAATGGACGCTCGGGTTGAGCACTTTTCGGGATGCGCAGGGCACCCTGAAGCGGATCAGGTATGTAACCCAAGGTACCACTGTACTGCTCTCAGGCTCTACCACCTTGCAGCTAACCTTAGAATGTCAACCCTCTGGCCTGAAGACCTGTTCCCTAGCCTCCAACCTGGTGTGTCCCCTGTGCTGCTGGACTGGTGTGGCCTGGGGTGAGGCATCTGGTTCCTCAGCGGACGATGCCCAGGAGGGTCAAGATTCTAGCCCTACAGAAACAGGAGGCTCACATTCCTCAGCCTTTGTGGTTTCCTGTTCTCCAGCAGCAAACTCAGAGCTCTACAGCCCCACTCACCTCACAGAGTGTTTGTTGTGGGGGAGGAAGGGAAAGGAGATTGTTAGCCGCTTTGAGACTCCTTAGGGTAGTGATAAAGTGGGATATCAAATCCAAACTCTTCTTCTTCTTCTTCTTCTTCTTCTTCTTCTTCTTCTTCAATAATGATGGAAAGTCTGCAGACTCTTAACTCAAGAGTCAACTACTGCCACTAGACTCTGGGGTACAGAAAGTGCAGTCCCCCCATAAGAATCAGTATTGATTCCTGTGCTTTTAAACTTCTTTACAAATCAGCCAGAGTTATTAGTGAGCAGTGAGGTGCCAACATTTGCAGGAGACACCAAATGGTCCAAAATAAAAAGGGATTGTGAAGCGCTTCAAACATTATGTCTCCAAACGGGGTGAGTGGACAGTGAAATGCCCAAAGGGATTCAATGTTAACAAAAGCGATGCACACTGCAGCAAGAAACCTGAACTCCACATCTATGTTGATGGAGTCTGAGCTGGCAGCAAGTGCCCAGGAAAAGTGTCTTGGGGTGGTGGTTAAAATGTTAACATTGTGTGTTGCCACAGAGACATGTTACGGATCACTAGGAAAAGGACTGAAAACAAGATTGCCATTATGCAAATCTATGGTGCAACCGCACTTGGAATGCCACACATCAAAAACAATATTGTAGAGATGGAACAGGGTGGTGAAAATGATCAGGGGGCTGAAGCAACTAGAAGGGCTACAATGCTAGAGGCTCTTCACTTCAGAAAAAACAGTGACTAGAGGGAACAGATTGTGCATGCTGCAGAGAAAGTGAATAGGGATAAGTCCCCTCGCCCCACCTCTCATAATACTAGAATCCAGGTCATCCAGTGAAACTGAAGAGTGGGAGATTCAGAACAGACAAGCTTCACACAATGCATAGTTAGAATATGGAGTTTCCCGCCATTGGTGATGGCAACCAACTTAAAAAGCAATTAGATAAACTTATTGGGGGTAAGGTTGTTAATGGCATTTTTAAAATGATGGCTGTAATACTTCTCCAGGATCAGAATCTGCCTGTCTCAAGTACCGGTTGTCTGGAGAAAAAAGAGCAAGTTCACAGGTGCTGTTTGTGGCCTTCCTGTAGTCATCATTGTGGATTATTATAAGCCTTTGTTCTGGCTTAGCAAGGCTCTTCTTCAGCCCTTATATCTTTATGTTTTTGTTCACAGTTTCCAATGAAAGAGGAGGGATTCCTGAGAAGCTGCACACTGAAGGTGGTGGAGCTGTAACCTCTTCCAAAGCTTCGTCTGGTTTTGAAGAGCACCTAGACTGAGCCAAGTGGACTGTCCAAACATCTTGCTTGAAGAGAACTTCCCACATTGACTTCCTAAACCATCCTCACAGGTATTACATTTCTACCCACTAAATTGTGCAGTTGGTTAGAGCGTGGTGCTGATAACGCCAAGGTCATGGGTCCAATCCCTGTCTGAGCCAGCTACATATTTCTGCATTGCAGGGGGTTGGACTAGATGATCCTCAGGGTCCCTTTCGACTCTTTAAATCTATGAACTGATGAATGCCCTGTGTGTGTGTATGTGTGTGTGTGTGTCCGTCCATTTAAGACAGCCAAAAAAGAAACCTAAATGTAGTTACTGTAAGAAAAGAGATGTTCCCATTTAAAAAAATAGAAAAGGATTATACCATATTCAATTTCCTGACATACTACTTTGGATATAAGTTATAGTTCCATTCTAATGTATCACAAAGGGTTTCCAATTGTCCACGAGTGTGGATTTCTATCTTGCCAGAGTCTCTTGGAGTAATGCCACACACTTTAAACCCATTCATCTGCTGTCAGTAAATCCCATGTCTTGAAATCATTATCCATGCCACAATAATACAGTTGTTATCAAAGATTAATGTTCCTTTTTAATAGATTGTTCAAATAGCTCCAGCGACAAAGGTTCAGCTCTTAAAGTATTTGTTCTCCTATTGCATCTTTCATAATTAAAAAAATCTTTTCATAAATCTGCTATATATTTGCACAATCACCAGGTAAGTCTGAGAGCTACATTTTGTTTTACATCTCCAACAGTACGAGTTGCTAAAACCTTGGGGGCAAGGGAAGGCTATGCAATACCAGACCACATATATATCTTATACTCATTATCTTTAGATTACACATCCAACAGTTATTTTGCAGCAATTTTTCCTCTTCCCCACTTTACTTCCTACCCACAATTGTGAGGTAGTAACAATAGAAGAATCTTACACATTTATGTTAATAAACTTTTCTGTGGTGTTTTGTTAAAAACATAATTTCAAAGGTTGCTGCTGTCCTGTCATTAAGTTTATTTTTTTTATACTTAACTCTAACAAGCAACTGTTGCAAGAAAAGAATTACCATTTGTCTGTTTCTGAGTTTAATTCTATACGTGCTGTTACAGTATTGTGTACTTTTCAGTTAGATCTCTTATTCTGTATAGCTGAGTTTAAAATTAAAGTTAGTTCTAGCATGGTTAAAAAAGAGGTGAAAAGATTGTGAGATACTTAGGGTAAAACACCTGGAGAAAACTGATCTGTATACCTTATGCCTCTACGCAACTGGCTATGCTTATATATATATATATGAATATGAGTGGGGCAGAAAAATATTAACATTGATGGGGAAACATCAGCACCCTAATGAGCACACTTTTAGTTTTATTATCTGCATAATACTTCAAAAACAAACAAAACCTGTTTGAGACAACAGAACGACAAAATAAATGTGGACGTAACTACAGGCAATAATAGCTCTTTATCATAGCATCTTCATGTCTCTAGAAGGGAAGGCTGACCATCAGTCTGCAACCTAACTCTAACATCAATAAGCTGTCAAAAGAAAGCTAGAGACATTCTGAACCAGAATAGGATTTCGGTCCCATTGCAAGGGTTGTAGCGGACCAGATGATCATTAACAGAGGAAACCTTAGGCCCCCTTCTGCACAAAATTTGGAGCTGATGTGGTATACAGAAACCATTATCAAGCAACCCTATGAATACAATTTTTGGCAGTAACAGGATGTCAAACTAGAAAGCTATCGCCTCCTCTCTCCAAATAAAAACAGGCCATCCAACAGATAATCCAAAGGCTAACAGGAAGTCTTGGTCTTCCTCATTGTTGTTCTGCATAATATGTACCAAAAAAAAATAGTTTGCAAGGCAGGGAATAAAAGAAACTTTCTAGGTTGCAAGTGAAGTGATCAAGCTTTTCTAACTCAGGAGCTCTTTAGGTAGTTAAGAGAGGTAAGAACTTGCTCCAAAAAGTCATGAAGATAATGCTGTCAATGATAAGACTAGTCATGATGGCAACACCTTAGCTCAAGTATCAGAGACAATAAGGCTCTGAATAGACCACTGGGAAACAGCAAAAGAGTTCTACTGCCCTCAGGTCTTTCTTGTGGCTTCTCATCTGGTTGGGGACCATGGAAATTAGGAATGCAAACTAGAGAAGTATTTGGTCTGATCCAGTTGGGCTCTTCTTAAGTTCTTATCAGCTTATTTAAAAAAGAGCCTGCTCTATGACTACCCCGCTGTATTTTATTTTGCTTTTAATTTTAAGAGTTTTTGCATCAGTGAATCAAAAACTTTACCCCTCTTTCAAAGTATGAAATATCATGGCGATTTGCAGTCAGTGCTCTTTTCTCCATAAAAACCAAAGGATTGTAGCTAGCCATGTTCGGAGTAGACCCATTGATATTACTGGGTATTTACCAGTTTGAGATTTTTTTAAAATATGAAATGAATAATGATGACGATGACAAGACTAACGTAGCTCCATTAATTTCCATGGATGTGCTCATAGTAGAACTTGGTTGTACACAACCCCAAATTTCACAAAACTACACCCTAAACCATACCTCCATCATGCAGCAATCAATCGCTCTACCATCACTGAGAATGGAAAGTTCCCTGTAAAGAAGTCTTCTGACCGTAGTCCTCACTGTGGTGCAGACGTGTTGGCAACTGGGGTCCTATTTAAACTAACCCTAGACTGATCAGTTCCCATGCTCAGTTCCAAGCACCGATTTTAACCTATAAAGCCTCACATGGTCTAGGACCCCAATACTTCCAAAACTACTGCACACCACATGAACCAGCCTGGATCCTGCATCTTAAAGAGGCCCTTCTCCATGTGCCTCATCCAAGGAAGGTGCAGAGGTTGACCACACGAGAACAGGCTTTTTCATGTGGTGGTTCCCCATCTGCGAAATGCTTTCCCCAGGGAAGAATGCCTGGAGCCATCACTGTGTGTTTTTAGGCACCAGGCTAAGACAATTTTATTTCCCCATGCTGTTGGTGGTTAAGTTCACCCCTTCTGGGGAGGGGCGGAGGACAGGTCGTGTCCTCCTTAGTGTATTGCTGGATGAGCATTTTAGGAATTTTGCATTGTACATAGTTTTAAATTTGGCTATTAATTTGCTTTGTTGGTTTCTATTTTGTTAAAAATACTTTCCTTGTACGAAGGGGTTAAGAAATGCAATGAATAATAAAATAATAAAAATATGGCACTCCTTTCCCATGTCACTTCCCTCACTGCATGCCTGAGGTTGCTTCTGAGTCATCCCAGCTAGTACACACTTCATTTGCTCAATCAAGGAAAGCAGCTGCTGCCATTAAGCAAACTTCTGCCTACCTTTGGGGTGTTTTTTTTTTCCTCCACATCGCTACGGTGAGTTTATATAAATGTGCACACCAACTCCCCTTCATTAATATTTATTTAGAAAGTTTATAAGCCATTTGCACTCTCTTTCTCTCTCTTTTTGTGTGTGCAAAGCTTAGAAAGCCAGCTAGATAACAGGCATAGAACAGGGAAGCCTACACTGAAATTGTGGAAGTCATGTGGCCTTCCAAAGGATATTCCATTTGTTTAGTAAATAAAGATAGGACCATGTCTCTTCTGACAAGAGCAAATGAGATAGATGATAGATAGACAGACAGACAGACGATAGAGATAGATAGATGAGAAAGCTTACATTTATTGTACCAATGAGGCATTGTTCTTCCATTACAAACAAGTACTAAATCACAGGGTGAACTCTGTTAGGACGTGTCCTGCCATTAGATGTACAATCTACATAAGGGGTCAGCAGACTTTTTCAGCAGGCGGCCGGTCCACTGTCCCTCAGACCTTGTGGGAGGGCCAGACTATATTTTGGGGAGGGAAATGAACAAATTCCTATGCCCCACAAATAACCCAGAGATGCACTTTAAATAAAAGCACACATTCTACTCATGTAAAAACACCAGGCAGGCCCCACAAATAACCCAGAGATGCATTTTAAATAAAAGGACACATTCTACTCATAACACGTTGATTCCCAGACCATCCACAGGCCGGATTTAGTAGGCGACTGGGCCGGATCCGGCCCCCGGGCCTTAGTTTGCCTACCCATGATCTAGATGAAGTACTAGTTTGCTTAGGGTTTCAGAAAACTAGCTCAAGTACAAAAGACATGGGGAACCCAGGGCCACAGTAAGACCTAAAGCAGAAGGGAAGTACTGAAACTATTACAAGTCTTCCAAGACCATGAACAAGCTGCTCCCTTGCTTTCTATAGTCACGTCAGCCACACATGGAGCAGATGCAGAAATGGCAGCAGATCAGACACTAAACAGGATGCCCAAATAGGTAAGAGTAGGATCTGAAAACAGGAGCTGTTGTCTCTCCTGAGAATGGCACAATCTTAAGACTAGAAAATCTAGGTGGAAAGCATTTTCACAGAACCATTTTAGGAATTTCCATTTAATTAATGGAATTTGCTATAATGCTCAGTTCCAGGCTTTACCATCTGAAGAACGAACTTACATTTGCTATATATAAAATCCATGGCAGAAATGCCCATTGCTCCATAAGGCAAGCCTTGTAAGCCAAGTGCCAAATATATGCCTGATATATTCTCATTTGTCTCAATACAAGTTAGAGATGCTAGCAAGAAATAAGCACACACAGAAAACCCAATCTATTTATGAGCCTGGTGATGTAATTTATGGTAAAAAAATAAATTTCTATCTGCAAATATACTGGTATTCTATTTGAACCAGCATTTTTTCTGAAAAGAACCCATTTCTTAAAAAAAAAAATTGTTGTGCAATGTTGCTGAAGCCATTGTACTTGTGTCTGAATAATGACAACTGCAAAAGCAGTCATATTCAGCTTCTGAATATGAAATACACAAGTAAAGTCTTCTTGGCCACTGGAGACTGCATTATACTGCAACAAGCCTGGCATGTTTTAGTATAACACTTGTACACGATGTAAAAGAGAATGTGTACTCGGAGGGCTGTAAATTTTTGAAATGAATGTTCATACTATTTTATTTGCTTTTTAACATTTCATTCCACAGAAGCACAGAGTATCTCGAACTAACAGTACTCCCTTCCTTCATTTCTTCCTTGATTTGCTGGGACGTGTAAAACGGTGAACTGTGACAGCACATGGGGTTGGTCACTTATAACTCCTGCCTCCCGGTGTCTACATACCCAGTCTCAAAATCAATCCTAAGAACAGCCCTGGTCCATCTAGTCTAGTATCCTCTTCTCAGTGCTAGTCAAAAAGATGCTTCTGGAAAGCTGATAAGCAAAAGTTGAAGGCAGCAGCACGTTTCTCCTAAGTATTTGGTACTCAAAGACATACCAGCCCTGAACATGGAGGTTCAATTAAGCCACCATTTCATAAATTAATTTTATTAAAAAAATTATAAAAAATTTATAAAAATTAATTTGCCACCCTTTGATAGATTTACCAGAGTGGTAAACAAAATAAAATAAATGCACTAAACATGAAAGGTACTGTGCCTGATGTCTCAAAGACATCAAAATGGGCACCAAGCCAGATAGCTTAGTTGGTAGAGCATGACTCTTAACCTCATGGTCATGGGTTCGAGCCCCAGGTTGGGCAAAAAGATTCTTGCCCTGCAGGGAGTTGGACTAATTTCATTGTACACAGGTTGTACATTGACAATAAAGGTATTATTATTATTATTATTATTATTATTATTATTATTATAGTGGTGCCTCGGGTTACAGACGCTTCAGGTTACAGACTCCACTAACCCAGAAATAGTACCTCGGGTTAAGAACTTTGCTTCAGGATGAGAACAGAAATCGTGCAGCAGCGGCCCCATTAGCTAAAGTGGTACTTCAGGTTAAGAACAGTTTCAGGTTAAGAACGGACCTCCAGAACGAATTAAGTTCTTAACCCGAGGTACCACTGTATTATTATTATGGATGACCCTTGTGGTCCCTTCCGTCTCATTCTATAATGAAAACCAGGGTCTCTGGGAAGAGTGCTCCAAAGGTGGGGCACCACCACTGAAAAAGCTCTTTCCTGGTAAACCACCAGCCGTACCTCTGATGACAAGGGAAGGCAGAGAAGAGTCTCTGATGGCGGCACATGCAGGGAGACCAACAACCCTTCAGGTATTCTGTCCCCAAGCTGTGTTGGGTTTTAAATGCCACTTTTAATTGGACCAACAGCCAGTGTAGCTGGTGAAGAACTGGTGTAAGATGATCATAACATTCAGTTCCCATTAATAGTCCAGCTGCTGCATTCCGAATTAATTGCAGCTTCTGAACCATCTTCAGATGCAGCTCCAGCACATTACAGAGGTCACATCATAGATAAAAACTGCCTGAAGTGGTCTAATCCTTAAAAACAAAACACAACAAGACTGGGTAGCAGTAAATTCCATAAATGATGGTGGCACCTCTGCTCCCCCTCACAAACCACTACTGTACACGTGGAAGTGTACAGAATCTACTGCCAATCAAATTCTACTACTCAAGGAGGACAAAAAAATAATACTTATCCACTCATAAATTTGCATTTACTTTGGAGATCCTCCCATCCTTTACAAAAAATAAATGAATAAATAAAAATGGCAATTATTTTCGACCAAGCTATAGTGATCCATGCACACGGGTTTCTGTGAACTTGCTTACACAAGGGAGAGCAGAGATCTTTGGGGAAGAGAGGATGCCTTTTTATCTAGTCCTGGGCCTAATCTAAAGTTCCACTTTCATAAAGTGCTGATTGCCTCCCTCCTGGCTAGGGAGCTGGAAAAATAGCCCAGGGTGTCTACTTCCTGGAACAAACTGTGACTCTCCAGATGTTACTGGACTCCAGCTTTCTTCACACCTGGCTGCACTGGGAGCTGCAGTCCTACAGCATCTGAAAGACCATAGATGCTCCAACCCTATCTTGGGGGTATAGAAGAGAAAGGAGTCGGCGTGCCTGTCTCAAGATCTATGTCTATAGTACATGAAACATATTAAAGTTAGCAACAGGCCACAAGGGAAGCAGAACAACAGGCATTTTCAAACACAGCTATTCACATCTGCAATGGATCTCTGAATGTATGTTCTTCTGGTTCAATGTAAGGACTGTTCCCTTCTTCATCTTGCCATGTCTTGCTAATTGTCAGAAATGAGACGCTAGGGGCCTAAAGCCTTTTAAATAATATTTTGAAGTCTAATCTGTCTATACTAGGAGTAAAGTTCTACTGAAATTGGAATCGGGAGAAGAAGAATTAGAAACTTTTTTCCCCTCAAAGAAGAAATAATTGCTGCTGAAGCAACCAGAGGATTCAAATTAAAAAGGACTATAGTCTTTGGATGATGAATACCAGGGTTAAAAACCATTGACAGTCACCTTTTCTGGTTCAGTTGCTTTTAACTATAGTAGATAAGGAATAACACATCCCATAACTGCTAGTGATCTGTGGGTGGGGGGAACCAGAAATGATTCCATTGGCATGGACAGATCATTGCCTGGCCAGTTTTAACTTTAGAGGTAGTTCTGAATGTGTGAAGCCATATGCAGCTATGGTGTGGCTACACTTCACGCTCGCTTGTTTCTATTCCCCAGAACAGGTTTTTGTGTGTGATGCTCGCCAGAAGGCAGATAGAATTTTACTACATTACTGGAATTCTGAGTTTCCTTTTAACTTTGCGAATCTGTTTTATACTTTTAATACTATCAATTTTAAAAAATATGTAGTTCTTATTGGTCATAAGCTGCTTTGGATGAACTTTATCTGGGAAAGTGGCATATAAATATCTTGAAATGAAAAGAAAAAAGAGAGAAAGGTATTTGTATCTTACATGTAAGGAATCCTACAAATCCTCTAACCTTAGAGGATTCCTGCACCTAGAAAACCATGTGATATTAACAACTTGTGTGGCCTTCTAACTATTCTTTGCTATAGGGCTATGCAGGTCTATGCGAGCTTCAAGACTGATGAGCAGGGGAACCCGGGGAACCCAAGAAGTATGCAGGGACTATAATGAAATATGAATTGCTGCTATGCTTGTGCAGTGCTGCCACATGATTGTATCTGTTGCTGGACAATGCAACTTTAGACTATGCATATCCAAATATCACCCTCACAAATATAAGGTCCCTGCATATACAAAGCTGGCAAGTTGCAAGGGCCGGAGAAGATGTAGCACAGCTATCTCCCAAACATGCTAGATTTGAATTTGCAGAGACTTGTTTGTCTCCCCTCCCCCCATAAGAAAAACAACAGCAGCAACACTACAAGCAACCAAACGTTCAGTCCCCTCTCCCCCACCCTTGCAGTCTGCTGGAGGGTACAGTGGAGTAACAGATACTTCATGGGAATGTGCTTGCATTTGCGTTTGGCCTCAAAATTGAGGAATTGGTCTCATCCCTACCTCCGCAGGCCAAATTTGACAGGTTAGTGGGGCTGCCTACCTGCCAATCATCTGATGTCGCAATGCATTAGGTGACATGGCACTTTGAAGGCCCAACAATCAGCTGATCATCAGGACTTCAGAAGCACTGTGCTCGGGGCCTTTAAAGTGTCAACAATCAGCTGACTGGCGGCACTTCAGAAGCACCTATTGGCTCCATTTTTGTGTGAACAGGGCTTGCACCAAACAGCCTAGACCAGGCATCCCCAAACCTCGGCCCTCCAGATGTTTTGGACTACAATTCCCATCATCCCTGACCACTGGTCCTGTTAGCTAGGGATCATGGGAGTTGTAGGCCAAAACATCTGGAGGGCCGCAGTCTGGGGATGCCTGGCCTAGACCCACCTAGGCCGGAGGCTCCCACCCCCTGCTCTAAATCAGATGGGAGGTCTCATCAACGAGGAAGCAAGGGAACTATTCATTTCACCCCAACCAAGGCCAACCTTCAGAGGGCCGCATGAGTCTAGCTGAAGCAGGAAAACAGTATCTTTTTAATAGCTTCCCCACCATTGCCATCAAATATACTGATGCCATTATTTAAACTTTTCTTCTCCGCCCAACAAATCCTCATTCATTCAGTTAACGCCCTTTCCTGCATTAATTTCCATCAACGATCCCTTCCCTTCATTAACCCTCACAAAACCATTTTATTTTATTTCCACGCAGTGCCAGCCCATTCCCCTCCACAATGTCCCCCCAAGCTCATTCCCTTCATAGTCGCTGCATTATTTTCGACTGGTTATTTCCCCCACCCACCCCTTACCAGCATTCTTAGCTGCTAAATGATTGCCTCTCCAGCACAAACACAATAGCACAGCATCAAAGTTCAGCCACTAACCTCTCCTTCCCTTGCCACAACTCTGCTACCCTCTCCCTTCCGTATGATGCGCGACATGTGTTATGAATGACTCTTGCCCGTTTATAGACACATAGAGACCCTAATTGTTGAGCTGTAAGCAAAATCCTAGCCGTGCTGCTCCTTAATAGCGGCCCCTGAAACAGTCACACAGATAGATAGGCAATTAGCCATTTGTGTCAGAAAGACACGGGTTAGGGGCTTCCAGGAAGCATCGGTGCAATGAGCTAGAGCAGAAATCTGTCATTTAAGTAGCGGCCATCACATCAAGCATAGAAATCAAACTAACAGCTATTGCAGAGCAAAGTCCCAGCGGTTTCTGGCAAAAGGATTCGCAGCCAGGACTCTACGTTGGCTACTCTGGCTTGCCTGGAGGAGGGAACAAAGGAGAGTGCCAATATGTCTAGTACCAGCTGCTTTCTCCTCCTGTCACCAAGACCAGGCCAAAATCAAATACGAATCTCTGAACAAGTTAAGTTTCTCCGTGACCAAAAGCATTCTAAGGCTGAGAAGGGGAAAGGGTTGCAAGTCAGATGCAGACAGAGGCTATCCAGGGAAGTCTTTCGAGACAATATTGTGTCCATGAAGAATGCCATTTAATTCTAGGTGGCACTCCTGGCATTCCAAAAAGGGAACAGCATTCAATTCAAGTTTTACCCGCATTAGTTTTCCTTGCAGTCTTAACTACTCTCGCAACATAAATATTTATTTGCTCTGTATGGCACCCAATGGGCATGTCAAGCTAAAATTGTTGTGGTGTTTGTTTTTTTGAAAAATTCAAGGAATAAATAATGCAAGAGGCAAGGTTTAAGGTTAATTACTTTAAAAAGATCAACTCCCAGAGATTTGGGCTCAGTCCACCGTGCCACTTTCCTTCTTGTTCTGAAGAATATCAAATGTACTTGCACATTTAAGTTTGCCTTGGAGAAATGTCATTCCCCCAACCTCTCCACCTCCGCTACTTCCCTGAGAGAAGGGTATTAGCTGAAACTGTGCAGAGAACTCCCTGTACGGAACAGAACGAAACCAGAAGAACCAAAGAGACAAAGGCTCATTTCTCTTCCTGCCCTGTCATTTCAATTCCTAGAGCAGAGGTCACCAACTTCTTTGGGTCCTTGGGCACATGTAGTTCTCCTCTCTTTTCCTCCAGGTCAATCTCTCCGCAACAGAAAGAAAGAAAACATGCAACACAAAACACTTTGCTTTTTTCCAAGGGGCTTGGGGAGAAGTTGTATCCAACAGAACTAAGATTCTCGTGAATCTGCTTGATTTTATGTGGGAATCTTCCTGAAAACCATCACCAGATTTTTATTGATAGACCACACATAAACAGCACCACTAAGCTTCAGTCCAAGGCAGAAATTTATAATGGCTCTTAATTTTTTACATGCAGTCTGATGGTTAAACCACTGGGGGGGGGGGAATCACAGAACTTTTGTGGATGAGGAGGTGACCTATGGTGCTTTTCAGGGGGTTCAATGTTATAAAGAAAAAGAAAAGAACTCAAAAAGCTTTGTATGGTTACAGTGCTTGAAAGGCCCAGATTCCTGACTCCGGTGGTTCAGTCAATGGAGACCGATGTGAACTGTGATTTGTTGATGATTTCGTTTGTTGAAAGTGTGTGTGTGTGTGTGTGTGTGTGTGTGTGTGTGTCGGGGGAGGGGGAACCCATGAAAAATTATTCAATTCCAAGAGGATTGTACTGGATCTGAGATGTTTGTGTCCACCCACACACATTTACTGTCTCTTACACTTCAGCTTCCCCCACACCAGCTGCCCCTTATCTTCAAATACACTCCCCATTCTCTCGGACCCTCTTGGTCACTCCACTGCCTGTTTGGTGCCAACCTGGACCCTTGATAAACACATATAGATGAAAGGAGGAGACTGTCACATTTCCAACTTCCTCGGCTGTATGAGGGGGTCAGTACCCTTCCCAACTCATGACATAGGGAGTGGGGAGGAAGGGTTCACAGGAAAAGGTTTCATTGTGGTCATGGGTGCCATAATGGGAACGACAGTTCCTTTTGTAAATTTTCCTACCCAGGAGCTGGAAATAAATGTCTCTTCCCACCAAGTATGAATAATTCTGTCAAATATACATGCACTGTACTGGGGCGGCCACTGCAGAAGCCTTGCATGTCACTAATACTTGAAAACATGACCAATACATCACTACGGGTTAAATGCGGAATGACAAAATTCCTTTGGTAATATCCCCTTAATAAGAATAACTATGCAAATACTGATCAACTCGGATCAAATAAAATACACAAGATCTTTTCGGGCAGATAAGAGATACAGGATCCATTTGTCAAAATTGCTCCAAAATACAGTGATTTGCAGTTAACAACAATGGTGGTCTCTAGCAAGAAAAATGCTGCTCACATTTCCCTCTGAATATTACTACAACACAATGAATATCTGACATAGTTCAAAGTGGTTTTTAAAATCTCAGCTATCTACAGAAACATATCAACCATGAGTTTTGTTGGAAAATTTAAGGTTGGCAGAACAGTAATCAAGATACATTGCTTTAAGAGGTGAAGTGGAAGATGAGAATCATAAAAGCCACTGTGCTACATTAGTTTTTGTAGTTCTTACAGACTTTGGTCTGATCCACGTCACCTGTTAGCATCACTGGAGATGACTCGACATCAGCCTCAGGCACATACTGTTTAATTGACTTTAATAAAATATTTATGCCCAACCATCCAACATAAATGCTTACTTTGGTTTCAGGCAATTACCCTTAATTTTATCCAGTTAAATCTCCACACCTAATAACTCATTCATATCTATATCCCTATCTGTATCACAATAAATGTTGACTATAAACTGTGACTTAACTGCACATTGTCAACTAACTATGTATTCATACAGGGCAAGTCCTTTAAAAGAGGCCCCGTGGATACAGAGTACACATGTTCCACAGGGCCTCTTTTAAAAGACTCACCCTGTACATGCACTGGACCTATTTAATAACCCCCAAATCTGGCTGTTTCAAAAAGGCATGCAAGAGGACTTTTTTCAACAAATTAGGGTTCAAAAGCAAGTCCAACATCATATTCCCCTTAGAATTCAATCCTATACACACTTTCCTGTAGTAAGTCCTATTGACCTTAATGGGGCTTGCTTTTGAGTAGACACACATCAGATTGCACTGAGTAGGCATGTAGAAGATCAGACTTTTTTTTTTAACAGGGTAAAATATGTTTTGAACCACCACTATAGACACCCTCACATTGCTTCAGAGCTCTACTTTCTTCCTGCTTCAGAGGAGATACTCGTCTTTGTAATGTTTTCCACGCTTATGCAATTGCTTCAATGCCATTCATAATGCGGAAATGTTATATGCCTCTCCAAAGACAGAGCGATTCTCTGTGTCATATGCTACAACGTTGGGTGTTTTGAATATCCCAGCTTGTCAGATGCCATTAGTCTCTTCCAAAGATGCTTATCTGAACATGTCTGGCCATTTGATACAATTGCAAAATGATCCTATTTTCTTCCGAAATTTATACAGTTTATTAGATTCCACCATTAAACAAAGTTGTTTCACTTCTATTTTCACAGCAAGTTGATGTTCAGTATCACCCAAAAGGTATATAAACTTGCTCTGATCTTATAAGACACATTATATTTCTGTAAGCTGCATGCAGAAATAGGAAGCTATCCATGCCCAGCGCTCAAGTACTATATGCAGAGAAACGTATCTGATGATACAAAAAGCGGAGAAGGTTAAACACAGAAAATTCAAGACGTACGTTATCCTAGGATGAATCATTCTGAACTTGATTCGTCAAAGACAATCTGAAAATTGACAGCTTAGAATAAAATACCGAAGCGGGGGCAAGCTATTAAAAGTTGGCAAGAAATTCCCTTGAATTTTAACAGAACTTGCAAATTGTGCAAGTTATTTCAAGGCCACGTCTTCCATTTACCTACACTATCACAGAGGCTTATGGTTCGGTATCACTTGATAGATCCCAAGCCCTTGAACGTTTGCTGTTTCAATATTTCGAAGCCTTAACCAAAGCAAAATGCTTATTGCAACCAAATGGAAGCTTGTGGTAGCAACCCTCATACGGTTGAAACAAAAGTGGGGGACTCTTGAATGCTCACCTCTGGAAGTGCAAAGTGATCTATCCAGTTTAATGCAATGCTTGGAGAGATTTCACAGCTTTAATTCGCTTGCACGCTGTTTTCTTGCAGGAGTAAATATGCTACTCTTTGCTTGAGACTTAACAGGCGCAAATAATCCATTGAGAATTGTATTAGCATAAAAGATGAAACGGGTGTGTGGGAAGCTTAGCAACCTCAGCCTCATTCTATTTTAACACTGATTCCCCCACTGGAACAATATTTTACTGATGATTATTCGTGGTCGAAGAGATTACGTTCACTAATAAAGTTCTCCAGTTCAAAATGAAAAATAATAATAATAAAAACAATGCAAGCGGGGACACTTGGCACCGTCTTCTACAGCATAGCAATCCACCATGTAGGGGTCAAAAGCCAGAATGCAGTTGTGGAATCACAAGCACATCTCTTGGAACAGAACCAGCAGAGCATCCCTAAAGAGCAGCAATCATCAATGCACACTGCCATTAATAAATTGCTCACTGATGACAATGAAAATATGCACTTACTGGCAGTGTTTACACACTACCCTCTTTGCACTCCATGCCTGAATGCTTCTCCCCTCCCCAAACCCTGGTTTATGTACAAGAGTCTTCAAAGCACGTACAAGTAAAACCAGCTCAATGTTGTAAAACAATAAGTTTATGCTGAAGTTCCTTTGGTCGCATAAATAATAGAGAGAATATGAAGTTCGCAAAATATTGAACTGGATCTGTTTACTACCACCACCAAATAAACTATAACATTTTTTAAAAAAAATCTAAAGCATTTAAAAAAGGGGGGGGAGTGTATGTGGTAGAAAGAAATAAGAATTTCTTCTAATGGTCTGGGGCTCCAACACAGATTTAAATCAATTGCTACATGTGCAATTAAGCAAGGATGTGACAGTATTAAAGTGGACACAGAAGTAGATGGAGCTCATCGAAGCATGTATTTGCATGTTACACACATGATAATTTACACTCTTATCGTATTTCACACTGACTGCAGGAAAAAAGCACCTGTGAAATCAAGCTATGTCCTCCCCTATTCCCAAAAAAGAATAATAAAAAAATACACCTGCCATGTGCAATTTTTTTTCTTTTCTTAACCCAGAGGAAGCAACACAAAGCAAAAATTCATGAACCAAACTACAGCTCTTGGTATATGCCTCTGTTCCATAAATATACAACTCTGAATGTTCAAAGTGCTGCGTTTTATATTTTATATTACATTGCAAGAGGGTGACAACTCAAAAGATTTGTTTGATGGCTGACAGATTTTTTTTTTAAAAAAAATTACTGTTAATTAATTCTTAAATACTTTGCACCCTATTTGACAAAAGGAACTGGTTCAAGCATGGCAGACGTATAAGAAATATTTCTGCTTGGGGGGAAAGGGACACCTACTGATTGGTGCAGAGTAGATTTATGTTCCATAACATTCATTATGCCTCAACAACTATGGCCTACGTGCATAGCATGGTTATTGCAAAACCCCTTTATGAGATCATTCATACACTGAAATCACTTGATACTTTAAGACTGACTTCTAAAGCACTGAGGTTTCAAGAAAACCTTGAAAGGAAAGCAGTGCAAATGCTCTTTCAATGACAATACATTTCTCACTTCTTCCTCTGCTTTCCTAACAACACTACATTGCATCAATTAGAAGCAAAGCCTCCAAGAACTGAATATTTCAACTAACGTCCCGTATTACAGGAGGACAAGGTGGATTTGCTTCCTCCCCCGCCCCTTAAATGCTGAAAAAGTAGGACTGGTTTATTTGCATAAACAGCATAATATTCTGGAAAGCACCAGAATGACAGTCACTAGCACTATTCTTGCTAATCAAATGGTGTGCTTTCATTTTCTACTTTACTCACATCAAATGGAAAAAGCGTGGATTAAATATTTAAGCAAAAAGCGTGCTACAGTTGTAATAGCAGATGCCAGTTTTAGAAATTACATTATATTCAGTGAAATCCTAAGTGTTTTTACTCAGAAGCAAGTCCCTCCAAGTTCAATGGGAGTTATTCTCTAGTAAAAAGTTTCACATTGCAGCTGGCCCGCTAAAAGGAAGGCTGATTCAGTAGTTACATGCACCCTAAAAGGATTTGGAGTTTGTGAACATTTGGTGTGGTTTTTGTCTTCAATAATCCCAAGCAAGAACCAGAGAATGATTACCCTTGCCAGCACTTTCTTAATACGACAGAAACGTCGTTATGCAAACTCCAGCTTTCCTATCTTCCTCCTAACACTGTAAGTCACCTCATGTAGCCTGGGGTCAACACAGCCCACAGTAAATAGCACACACATTAATTCGAACTTCCAATTACGAAAATGTTTTGAATGATCTCCCCAGGGCTATTTGAACGTATGAAGTTGTTCTGTACTTGCTTTGATGAGGCATTGGGAGGAGAGGGGAGGACACTCAAGACTTTCAAGAACTACTTTAAAATGGGGGGGGGGGGGAATGACATGAATTAATTCATAAGAATTCATTCTTGTTCTCTGGAGTACACAGGATGGAAACTTTGCTACTAATTCTACCTGGGAAGCAGCTTGAACAGAACAAGTTTCTAAACAAGCACCCGGAAGAGCCAGAACAGGCATTGAATGGTTTGGCATTTGATTTGATTGCGATATTGTATTGTCCTTTAGCAGCAACTGAATTGAAAGCCAGAGACTATGCTGATTCCCGGAACGCAACAATCAAGCCCTCCTTCAAAACCTGCATTTAAATTCCAACCAGCCTACCTTTATTCTTATCAAAGATGTCCTTACAAAAAGCGGTGGAACTATTTGGGTGAGGGGTGGAAAACCCTCGAACCCCCGTTCAAAATTTGGATTGACAAAAGGAACTGACTTTTGAGTAGACATGTATAGAATTACAGTTTTAAAAATGCTAACTTTAAAAATAGTTGCGTTAAGCATATATACTATTAATTGTTATACTTTTTAAAAAATATCTATCATAGAAAAAATTAAATAAATGAAGCTTAAATTTCATTTAGCATCTGGATTACAAATTCTTATTAAACAAACCAGAGCTCATTATAAAATCAATATCAACTTAGCCAGTGTGCCCCAAGAGAAATGGCAAAAAGGTCACTCCCAGAAATTCAAACAATTTTCCTGCTGGAAGGGCATGATTTTAATTACAGATACCATTAATTAGAACTGTCACAGGGAAGATTGTCCTCTTACTTATCACAAATAAGTATGATTTCCCTCAGATTATTAAATTTATATGCATTAAAAGGGAGGAAGCTCATGTGTTCCTTTGTAAATGATAACACTTTACATTAAAACTGCCTAGATAAAAATTTAACAAAACTGGTTTAACTGTTTGTTGTTACGTAAACACACTTTTTTTGGTTTTAGCAAATGTACCTTTCTCTTCACTGAAATACCTCCCTCTCCCCCCCACCTCCCTTTGATAAGTCTCTCTCTCTCTCTCTTTATTACTACTTTAATTTAGAAGGTTTTCTCCTCCTGCTTAGATCTCAAGTTGAAAGCTCTTCCTCTGAAATGCTAATAAGTTGGGCAGATGTTTGAATTCAGCACTCTTACTTGAACATTTCATTGGGCATGCAATGCTGCCCTCCCCCATGGAGGAAAGCACACAGGACAAAGATGAGGAGAGAGGGAGAGAGAGAGAGAGAAATTGGAGGGACCAGGATACGGATGCAAGTGCCCTGGGGTCCTCAGGGCAAAAAAATTTTTAAAAAAGGAAGGCTTCAACTCAAAAAGTGTACTGAACATTTTATTATTTAAAAGCGTAGCTCATTGTTTTGAACTTTAGCATTTCTTAGCATTCTTCTACAACTCGGGAGAATTTTACAGGAATACTAAGATTTGTGGACAGCCAGATAACTGTTATGATTTGTCCAATTATGTAATGTTCAGTACAATATCTAAAATGCCTATGCAGGCAACAAGAAAAATAAGGATTGCCTATCAGAAATAAGCTGTCAGCCCTTGATCAGAGCTTCCAAAACAGCACCCTTCCCCTCCTATTTACTACAGAAGCCTCGCCTATAATGTTTCCATATTCCTTTGCTTCTATCTGCAGTCACTGCTCTCAGATTTTTTTTTTATTAAAAAGAAAAAAGGGGAAAAAACCAACAGGCCTGCTTCTGACTTCTCTAGCGCTTACAAATTTATCAGCATTATATTCCAATCTATCTGAATAATGGGAGAAACTGACAACTGTGCAGGTCAAAGGTTCTTTTCATATCACACCTCCAAGAAGTCAATGATTCAAAGAGAGGAACACCTTCAGATAACTGGGTGATCCATGCCTCATAAATTGTAAAGGTTGTTTTTAATATCTAAAATGCAGTGACAGGTTCTAGATATTGATGTGTGTGGGTTTTTTTTCCTTTTCCAGAGGCATTGAAATTGGCAACTACTTCTCTTAACGTTTCTAATTAGAGGCACATTTACAGCAAGCTACAAGAATAGCAAAGATTAATAACAAGCAATAAAAAAGCTGCTACAGTCTACGGGGGAATATTAATGGAGGGACGCCCAAATAAGGCATTGTTTAAAGGAAGGGGGGGGGAGAGAGAAGCCTACCTCGGCTATAAATAAATAAAAGCAGCACTCCCTTGCGTGGGGGATAATAAATAATGGTTTTAAGTATCAGGAAAAAATAAAGAGCTGATGGGAGTGGAGAGGCCGGTCCCATACCTGATAAGCAGCAGTCGCACTGGAGCTGTTGTCGGAGCCCAGGCTTGTCAGCTTCTCCTTCAGTCTGTGGTGAGAGCTGTGGCGGAGGCAGTAGATGACCCCAGAAGCCACAAGGATCCCAAAAATGCAAGCGATGGAGAGGAGGGTTAGTATGATGAATTTGGTGGTGTCTCTCTCTTCCTGGGCATGGTGGGGCAAACGTTGGAGCTTGCTTTTCTGTACAAATAAAAATAAGAGAGGTGGGGGGTTATTTAAAAAAAAAAAAAGCAGCAAAGGCAGAAACAAGAGAGCAACCACTACTTGATCCCGCCGCCCTCCCCCTCCAATGCCAACAGGTGAAATTACAACACAAAATGAAGAGAAATTGCCACAATACAAAATTGCAATCAGGCTTCCCTAGCATAATATTTCTGGGGTTGTAACTAGAATCCTATTCATTGAAAATAAGCCCCAATGGATAAAGAGGGTCTTATTTTCAGTAGACATATATAGGATCACACTGTTTATTTCACACACCAGTTCTTTGGGATGTGTCAGGATAGGAATTAAAGTTTGGAATCCATTCTGAGGCAGGGTCAGTCAAAAGTATATTCCATTAAAGTCAACGGCATTTGCCTTCTCCTCGGTGCAGTACAGACTGCACAGGCAACTCAGTCTTACATGTTTTTACTTCAAATTACACACTGCAGAATTCAACGAGTCTCCCTCACCCCGTACCCAAATCCTATACATAGGATTGTGACCTTAAATGAACTAGAGCAATACAGTCAAAAATCCACCCAGCTAGCAGAAAAGTAGTATCACTGTTTTCCTCCACACCCTAAATGAGATGTAAATTAAAAAGATAATTCCCTAACACATACCTGGCAACATCGTTCATAAAGTATCTTTAAAAAGTAGGTAAGACTGTCTTTGTGAGCCTATTGAATTTGTCATAGGAAAAAAATATTTCCAGCAATAAACCTGATAAGATATTATCACAGCCGGTTTCCCTCATGATACTCTTTACATAAAGTAGGATGTAGATTTCTTCTGCGTGACACCTGAAAAATTGACTTCTCAAAAAACACTGTTCTCCATTAACGTTTTATTTTTACTTATGAGGGAAGTTATCAGATGGGGAGGGTTCATCTCTCCCTCTTTTCTTCCTGGGACAGAAACAAAACAAAACCAAAGTTCAACCTTTCCAAGCTCCTCCACGTTTGTGTGTGTGTGTGTGTAATTTTGCGTGTCTGTGTGTGCACGCACAGCGACAAAAAAGAAATCCTGGTGATGCCTTTCGCTTGTCTCCATGCGCTCAAAAGTTGTCCAATAATTTCCCCTCATTAGCTTCATTATAAGCTATATTAGCAACAATTAAAATCGCAACATGGCTATGAAAAGCCCAGGCACGCAAGATTGCAGGCTCGCTCATTTGGCCAGCGCTTGACAATTACTAGGGAAATGAATTGAAAAGCACGCCCCTGCCTCAGCTCTGGTTGCTACAAGATGAGAACAATTAGCCAAGTCCTCTCCACCACCTCATTTCGCGTGGTAACAAAATGGACCCCCCCCCCGAATGCCTGGCCCGGCCTATTCATTATCTCGCCTCTCTTTAGTAATTTTCTGCTCCGCATTCAGCTGGCCGCCGCTTAATTTCCTCCCGGCTAGCACGTACACAAACGGCTCTTGTGTCAGGCCCCACTCCGGTTCCTTTCTCCCTCTTTCTTTCCTTTAAAAAAAAAAATCTTGGAATCATAAAAGGCCACCGAAACAATTAGCGCCGCGTCTTGACTGGGAACATAGCTTGCCATTAATTAGCCTCCTTGCTTTAGCAGCGCGCCAGTTTAGCGCGGGGCTCGGGCTTAATGGAACGGAAAGGCAGGTCCGGGCAAACCGTTCCTCCCACCCTTCACCGCCTTGTTGCGCAGGAGCAAAAAAAAAAGGAGCGAGGCTCGCCGGCTGGAGAAAAAGGGACCGACTGACGGAAAGGAGGCAGGCAGGCAGGGCGCGCAGTCGCCCGCTTGCCCGCCCTCGCGGCTTCGTCGGGGAGGGGCTCCTTCGCCAGCCGCTCGCGCCACTTTTGCTCTCAAGACGCTGCTGCTCCTGCTCCTGCTTCTCTTCCCGCTGCATCTCCAAAGCGCTGGAGGGATCGAAGAAGGACGCGCTCCGGCGCTCTCCCGCCTCCTCAGCCAGCGGGAGGAGTCTTCCTCGCTCCCCCCCTCCCTCCCTTCCTTCCCCCAATCTCCACCTGCCTCTCCTCTCCTCCTTAACCCAGCACAGAGGAGGAGAAGGCGGCGTTGAGACCTCCGGCGCGCAAAAACGCGCTCGAGTAGATGTGCGATGCTTCGTCTCTCGCCTCCCTTTCAAGCGGGCGCGCCTGCCCCGCCCGCGTGTCCTCAAGACCACGTCCACCCCCCCCTTCCCTTGAGATTACCGGGAGGAGAGGGGACCGGGAGGCTTTGAGGGGCGCCTCCCTCCCACTCCGTCCATTTTTCAGTTTAGATGGGGTGGGTTGGTGCTAGGCTGCAGTCCCGTGCTCGCTTACTGGGAGTGGTAAGGCCCGAACTGAACACAGTGGGACACTTCCGATGGGTCAGGCTGCACATCTCCTTGGTTTTTAAGAAGGCACAGCCTGGAAGTGGCATTACTGGGAAGGAAGCCCTACGGAGATAAAAGGGCCTGTCCTGCAAGTAAGCATGGTTCAGGCCGGATCAAAAGGCTACGGTCCTATATGGCAACCTACTGAACTTTTTGGAACGGAAGGGAAAGCATGCGCAGCAACGGGCCGCGTGCCCCGTTGGAGTTCAACACGGAAACAAGTGGGCACTGGAATATCAACTCGGTCATTAGACCTGCAGCCCTACACATCCGGATCCCCAAACCGCATTCGGACGCAGAACTTAACTCCCAGTGTACGTGCTTTGTTCTGAGGAGTGTGGAGTATGTGCTCTTACAAGACAGCAGCGCAGCGACTCTGTTAAAGATTATTTGCGAGATTGAACACGCCATACATTTAAAGAACACTTTTCTCAGGAATCCTGGGAACTGTAGTTTAAGAGTTTAGGACTTCAGTTCCCAGCATTCTTGGCAGGCTACTTTAAATGTGTGGTGTGTACTCAGCCTAACCAATACAATCCTTACAGTACCTACTTGGAAGCAAACTATGAATTCTGTGGGACTTAATACCAGGTATCAGGGTTGCAGTCTAAACGAGCGGGAAAAGTGGGGCCAGTTCGAGGCAACCTCGGCTAAAACGTCTGGTGCGCCCCAATCCACGTAGCAGCGGGAACCGACGGCAGTGAAGTCCACAAACCAGCAGAGAACCCAACACCCAATTGGAAAACCTGGCTGTAAACAAAACACACCCCAAGCTGCAGACGAGCTTTGACTAGGGGTCTAGTGGATCCCGTTGCTGAAAACAGTGGGTGGGTCCCGCTTTGCATCCCCGCTAGGAAACAGATTCAGGGAAAGCGCCCCGAAGGGACCGTAAATGGGTTTGGCAGGCGGGGCGAGGGCGGGCAAATCCGTTGCTCCCTAACATGGCAGCTTCTCCCACAGGTCTCTTCGCGCGTCCTCCTCCGTCCCTCCCTCTTTAGGATCTCCCTACCGCCCAGTTGCCTCTGCTTTCCCTTTCCTAGGACAGCCATATGGTCGCTCGGCCCCCACCCCACCCCGCCCGGGTTTCTTGGGCCCCTCCGCTCAGCGGCGCCCTCCTCAGCCCCGCCTTTCCGTTCCTGGAAAGTGCCTTTGGCCGCGGCCCTTCCTGCTGGGGAGGGCAGGGGGTCGCCCGATAAAGCTCTCCTCTGGCGGCGAAAGGGCAGGCCCTCCCCTTCGGAGGCCAATTCAGGCTGCTGGCTGGAGCTCAAGGCCTGGCCTTGGCTTCACTATTAGCATTTCATTGAAAGCGCCCCCCGGCCCTCTGGCGAGGGAGAGGTCCCTATCTGCATCTAAATAGGGGCGTTTGAAAAATGATCTTGCCCTGGACTGGAGACCCGGCCTCGCTCGCCGCATCTTCTCTTCCATCCCCCCCTCCTCGGGCAGGGCCTGGCCTGAAGGGGCCTTAATTGGACGCGCTACAAAGTCCCCGAGACAGAAGGAGCGGCTGCCCCGATGTTTAGGCTTGCTGTGGGGACAGCTGCCGCGAAGGCAGGGTCCCCCCACCCCCGTCTAACTCTTCCTCCAGCAGCTGCGCACCCAGCAAGGCGGAGGCAGGGGGCGCCTCCGGCCTCTTCGCCAGGAGACCCGGCCATTGAATGCATGGCCCCGATCCTGGACGTGATTCGTGGGAGATGAGCCTTTCCCTCCAGCCCATGTCGCACACGAGAAATCCCACTAGACGCCTATGCTTAAACATACTTCGAAGGTGATGCGCATGATAGTTCAGAGGTAAATAGATGAACAGCTCCGATCCTAAGCGGTCAGCCCCACCGAACAAAGCCAAAATAACAGCAGGCCCAATGCATATTTACTCAGTTCCATTAAGTTAAATGACGTTTACTCACAAGTATTGCAAGTATTACTCACACGCGGTTGCAACCTAAATATGCTTAGGATCAGGGTTGCTAATTGGTTGTTGCAACATTCAGGAGATGCGCGCCCACGCACCTTGCGTACATATATAACAGTGTCATATGGAAAGAAGAGCGATTCTATTTATGGTTTGTATTTAGAAACGCCATGCATTAGAAAGCTTTTTCTCTGTAAATTATTGCCCGGCTTATTCTGTCAACAGTGCGGATATTAAATAACGTCAGTAAGAAAGAGAAACCCACACTTGTCCACTGTAGTCATCCCCCCAACCCCCCCCCCCAACCTCTCTATCATGAACATGCTGGTGGGTCGCTCTTTGGGACTCGAATCCCTGTTTGTAAAATGGGACTAATTCTGCACTGGGAGTAAGTCCCATCGAACTAAGCAGACGTGTATAGGATAGCGATGGTACTGTCCTCTTTCAGGATTCTTCTGAAAGAAAGAGAAAAAATGAAGCAACAGAATCCGCTTTGCAAAGTGGCGAGTTCTTCTACCACTGATATAAACGATAATGGTAAGCAAGCCTCTTAAATCAAGAGCTGTCAGGCCCCTTTCGCGGAGCTGACTGGCCCGCGGCCACACGATCCTTAATACAAAATAAACGGGGTTCTCATTCGCATTTTTGGCTCGGGGAAAAAACAACCCGGCAAACATGTGAGGAAATCACCATGCAAAGAGAATATCATTACAAGCTCTATAATAAAGCGCTGTCAAACGTAAGAATTAAATAGATAAAGCAAATAATTTATTTCCCTTTACTCTTCAGCAGCGTTTCGTTTTTGTCCAAACCACTTCCAGGTTTCCTATGGATTCAGAGTTTGGGTTGTTGTGGTTGTTGTTGTGGTTGTTGTTGTTTGTAAATAGGTTTAATTTGCATAACGATGTTCCTCCCTCCAAGCCGAGCTGCAAATCGGAACGGGGTTTCAAATTGCTTTACAAATTGACTGCTCATTGTTGAAAAGCGAAGATACCGGAAGCCATTTTAAGCAGGGCCCGGAGTGCCAAACGGCCCCCTGTGCGCCACCGCCGTGTTGCTGCGCGCACGCTTCGCGGGGGGGGGGGGCGGATTGCCAGCAGACTTGAGGCGGCCTGCCTTGGCTTTGCCTTTCCAAGCGACGGGACCACTCTTATTTCAAGGGAGCCAGCCAGTCCTCGACCAGCGAGGGGAGGGGTAGGACTGGGGGGGACGAGGTGGCACAACGAGGACCGTCACTTTCAGATATGGCAAGGAAACTGCCCGCGAGTTGGGCCCCGCGATTACGCCGGTGGAGGTTCCGAATGGAGGGCTGGAAGCAGGTCCAGAAAGCACCAGCATCTCTCCCTCTCGCACACAGAAAGGCGCTCTGCTTTAAAATGGCCAAAGTCACCCCTAGGTGGTATCCCTGGCTTGGATGTAGTCGCGGTAAGGCAAGTGGCTAAGGCAAAGCGGGCGCGCGTGCAGGTTCTTTTTTGCCTACTTCGCCAAAAGAGGAAGCCACCTTCCCGCTCTCTTCCGCAAGCACAATGTCCTCCCCATAAAATATCTGACGATAACGCCAGGCTCAGGGTTTGTTTGTTGGTTTGTTGGAAACTCGAGTTTCTAGCCCTCATTGTTCAAACAAAACAAAGCGTTTAGATCGCGTGTGGCCCTTAAAGAATTTAGTTCTGTAGCCGATATGCGCCCTTTCAGGGCAGAAGAGGACGAAACCGAGTACACACGTTAGCTCGGCTATAATGTCAGGAGTTTCTCTTTTGGAGGGATAGTCCCTGATAAAGCGCTTTCCCCTCCGACGGTCCTCAACTGCGCATCTTTCCCACCCTGTTCTAAAGATGCCGCTTTGTACGGATGACCCTGAAGTTACGGTTCGCGTAATGAACATAATTCTGTTTCTGCAAATATTGTCACAGCTCAGGTTTAAGCACGTGGAAAGCAACGCAAACCTTCAGAGGACCTGCTTCTGTTGTCGGAGAAACAGGGCGTGCTTTCGAACTACACAGAACCCTTCTTCACCATAACGCAGTCATATAGGAAGGGGCATCTGACGAATTTCTAAACAGCGAGGTTTCTTTCCATTCCGACATATGAAAGACTGGAACGTAGGCAGTCCCTCTTCTCCAAACTGGACCGGCTTAATTCCTAATTTGCAAACATCCCAGGAAAACATGTAACGCCTGCGACCCTCACTCAGGATCCTCAAACCGGTTGCAACATCGATCCATCCATTGCGCCCCACCCTAACTTCCCCGCAGCTCGACCCAGCTCCGAATGGTCCCGCTCCAAAGTTCAGGGACAACTCAGGGACAGCGCTGCTGTGCAAATAATACGGGTCCGAGGGTCCTCCTCTGAGCGCTTCCCCCGATTGTCTCCTTCACAACCCGGAAGGGAGGTTTACTCTCTCCATAAAGGTCTGCCTAAGATTGCTGCCAAAAGTATATACCGCCAGCGCTCTAGAAGGAAGCGAGAGTTCTGAAGGACTTTTGAGATCCCGAAAACATTGCTGTGAGGATGATTTCAAAGCGCTGGTACCCACCTCGGGTGCATTCTCAAGACAACTTAACACGGATCCCTAGCTATCTCGTCAAACACTCTATCCTTCTTACAGTCGGGATGGTTAGTGTAGCAAATGGCTTCCCCCCACCCTTTATATGAGGAAAGCCTTTTTTGGCAGCATGACCTGGGCTTAAGCTCAGGATCAGGTAAGTGTTGGTGCCTATTCAGGATCGGTTGATAGGAAGTACAAATGTGGGATCCTGGGCCCTTAGAGGAGGGGGTCATCCAAAGTCGGTGGGGGTGTCCCCCCCCCATTGCACCCTTTGGGTGGTGAGATTTGGATACAGAGACCAATCGATCCTATCATATCCATTGCTATTTCTGGGTCAGCTAGCTGTGATTGGAAGAAGGTGGTGGGCTTGAGGTTTGGAAAGAAAACCTTCCCTCCTGTCAGGTTGAGGAATCAAAGGGAATCCAAAAGCAAGCTAGGCTTGTATTGGTGACATTAATCTGGCTTCTCCAGCAACAGCCCTACCCAGGTGACACAGGATTGAGGGTAATGATTTGTTTCCTGATGCACCCCTGGATAAAATGCTTAGAAATAAAAAATAATTGTGAATCCTCAGGCTGTGCCCCTGCTACACCAAGTAGAATTTGGGCTTGAAAAAAGAAGCAGATTTTAACTAGCTGTTTGTTTAGTCTAGTTTCCCATTCCAAACTGGACTCCACCTGACACCCTCATGCGCAGGAGGAAGAGGGGGCAGGAGGGTTCTTTAACCCTGGAGCTCCCAGTAATCTCCCACTTTGCCTAAGACCCCCCCACCCCACGCCACCCCATCTCCCCCCTCCCTCCAGCCAAATGCTTCTATTGGATCCAACAATCAGGCCTCGCGGAACAGAATCCAGGGTTAATTAGAGGCGCCCTGTCAGACTTGACTCAAAATGGGGGGGGGGATCTTTAAATATGTATGAATTTGACATTTACAGTTGGACGTCTTTAAAGCACAGCATCCCCTTCTTCTGTCACTGGCTCAGTTTTGACGCTGGGATGTTGAAGTGTGTGTGTGTGTGTGTGTGTGTGTGTGGACAATGCTGTTGCATAACATGGGAACAATCACAAATATCTTCCTTTTAAAAGTTTAAGGCCTACCAAATGCAAGGATGGGGGGGGATGGACGTATCTTCTTCTTTACAACAAAAAATTCAAAACGGACTCTAAGGAATAATTAAAGTGAAGTGTATTAAGAGTATCTACTGAATGTTTATTGGCAAGCACCTTAAAACTATGCTTTAAATCAGGGGCTTCTCTAGGACTGTAAAACAGGGACTCTTAATAATTTCTGGGTTTCAGTCCATAATGCCAGTGCAGAATGATGACTGCCATATACATTTATTAATCTTACCCTACATAGCAGCTCAAAAGAACTGGCCTCCCAAATGCATTGACAGTCAAAAATGTTATTTCTCATTGCATTGTCTCTTCAAGGAAGTAAGAAAGGCAATTTTTTTGCCTTTGCACCCAGCTTTACTGCCCCCTCCCAAAAGCCCTTTGCACAGTTGAGTTTCAATAAGAAAACACCCACCCCTCCCCCCCAAAAAAAACGAAGAAGCTGATGTAATCCAACCATGTTTGATATCCTTTCATTGCATCCTCTTCAACAGTCACAGGTCTGACACACTTCCTCAAGAGTTTTCTTCAGGAGGAAGATGTGTGTATGACTGTGAGCCCAGCCAGATTGGAGGTTGCAGCTGCAGGTAACATTCCACACCAACAACGACCTGTAAATGCTTAATATACTTTAATATCATTCAGGCAAGTGAATGCACTGGAAACTGAAGGCAACGATGGAACGTTTGAAACTACCCTCAGTTATCTTCATAATATAGATGCTACCTTAGATATAGGTGCTTTACAGATTATCATCCTTAAATAGCAATTCACATCCCCCCCCCCGTTTAAAATGGACATTGCCATTTTACAAAGTAAACTTTGTAAGAATGGAAATGCCATTCAGCTAAGAACCAGCGAGTGTAAGCCTTCGAACTTCAAAAGCCATTGCTCAGTTGAGATAAGGACACACTTGGCTGGCAGTTGATGCATACTGCCTTTCTACTTCTGAGAAGAAAAACGCATTTCAATATATATTTTTTTCTAAAATAACTTGGCAGCAGTATTTAGTGGCGCATAATGCAGCAGAGGGGTTTTCCCCCTTGGTTTTTTTTTTTATAATTCTTTGTTGATGACACATTATAATAGATCTGAACACAAATAACAATGAAAACGAAATATCTCGGTATGCACAGATAAATAAAACTTTGGGAAATGATTTATCTTAAAATATGATGACTTTTTAAAAAACCCACCTAATGCTATTTTTAATTGAGAATACACTCCAGAACCTAATAAATGGGAGAAGTCAGGCAGAAATAATCATGTATTAATTCTCTACATTACAAAATCTTTTCAGAAGCTATTATCAGAGCAAGAGGCATTGTGGTTGAGATTCAGGGTGGGAGAAATCCTTTGTGCAACTGAAAGCTATTGTTCCTCTGTGCTGATGAAATTGTACTTGCAAATCTGCCATTCAAGGAGGCCAAAAAAGGAGGGGGGGGGGTTGAGTCCCAAGAAGAAGAAAAGGAATGACAAGAAAATAATTATTCTTGACTATAAACATATATTAATATACATTTGGACTCAGCAGGATTAAAAAAAGGGGGAATATATAGTTTTGTAAATTGTGCAGCTATTATCTATAATATTACTGTTAATATCATCTAACCACATTTTCCAAGAAAACTCCTTTGGAATAACTGACCTTGTTTTCATGTAGTATATTTATTAGAGTCAAATTATTGATTTGACTAAATAAACCTTATATTAACTGTGATCTTCTGGGGGATATTTTATTCTCGGGATAAAAAAAAAATGCAGGAAATATATGTTTACTTAACCTTTTGATACTTATATGTACAAAAATCATCCTTACAGTAAATTGGCATTTTAAAATATTTTTTATTGTTCTTGTTCTTTACAATGATACCCATTATCGCAAAAGTGCTAAACACATCTCCGTGGAAGCAGATTAACTCATTAGTTTAAATTGAATATGCACCCAAGTTAAGTTTGCTAGAATTGCATCAAATTGACTGGACCGATACTCAAGTAAATGTGTTTAGGGTGCAGTACAACACAATTGCAGAAGCAAGGCCTTAAGATATTAGAGCTGCTTCAACACAAGAATGCCTCGTTATTTGTGTTCAAAATAAAATGTGTTCCTGTTTACTGACTGTCACATCATACACCACAAAAAGGACACAATTTAGTGGCTCACAGTGCAACCCTAGCCCTGTCTACTCAGAAGCAAGTCCAACTTGAATTCTTGTTTTATTTATTATTATTTATTAAATTTTTATACCGCCCTTCACCCAAAGGTCCACTGGGCAGTTCGCAACATAAAAATGCAAAATGAGAACACAAAATACACAATAAAACAAAAACAAACAAATAACCCCGCCTCTCACAAACACATTCAAAAGGCCATAGAATACTACTTGAATGGAGCATATGCTCAGGTAAGGGGTTAGGACTGCAGCCTCAATCTCACATGAGGTTCTTTAAGATTAGCAAGAGGTTTGTATATATAGGGATGGAGACAGCATCCTCATAGCTCCCTGTCCTCCATTAACACCTCGGATGTTGATTCAGAATTACTTGTAGCAGATGTCAGTTCATCACCTGAAACAAGGTCAATTTAATGCTTTTACTTGGAGAAGGAAGGGGAGGGGGCTGCAGTCAGATGGGAAGGTACTTCCCCCCCCTTCTTTGAGAATCTATGGAGAGGTTGAAAAGATTAGACAAAATTGACACACACAAAAGGCAGATGGATTTCTGGGAACTCCAGCTTATTCAAATCACTGAGAAAGGTCATGGTGCGAACCACAGACCTATTCTTCTGGAGGGACACAATGATCCTTCCTCAACCTTCAACCCCACAAAGCGGGGGGGGGGGGAGCTTACTTCTCTATACCTTTTAGAAGGATTAATATCCTGCAACAATGAAGGAATCGAATCCGAGGCTTCAGACAAGTTTCAAAGATACCAGCATCAATGGGAGATACTTTCTTCTTGTTTCGTAAGTGAAAATAAAAGAGCTGTTTTTGTTGTTTACCAAGAGAAAGAGAGGAGGAGCTGCTTGCACCAACAAACCAGTAACCTTGCTTTTCATAGGTATTATGCAATTTGTATACTAAAATGTCAATAGTTGTCCAAAGGGTTAAAAAAAGAAGAAGTGGATCTCTCTGTCTGTCTGGCAGTATTGTGGCAAGATGAAATTTACAGGCATTTTAATATTCTCCTAGGCAAAAGAGAGAGAGAAAGGAGAAACAAGAAAGGGTAGATATATGCACAGTATAAATATATAGCTAATTACTTGTCAGAAATTTTCTGAAAATATGAGTAAAGAGAGCTCCCTCGTTTATCTATGTATGTATACACACACACTTTCGCATGTATATGTTTCGAGTGCTTCCATTAATATAGACATGCCATATTTGTAGTTTACTGTACCCACATTGCATGTGAGTACGTATACACACAGTGCTCGCATCTATTTCCATTGTTTTCTGCCATCCTGTCAATATCCTGATTGCCCATTGCACTTAAGATCTCTAATGAAACACGCCAAATTTAAAACAAAAAATTGAAGCGTATATCCCATTTTGCGAGCTTCCCTCAAGACTGTGCTAGGATGTGTGTAAACTTTTATATATAAAACAAAGCATAGCAGAATAGGTCGGCTGTTTCAAAATCCTAGGCTGCCTAAATCACCTGCTTTATGTCCTTCTAATATAAGGCTCACAATACTATGCATGTAAACCCCGCAGGCATACCAGTGTAGGCTGAGCGTGGATATGGAATCATATATATACACGCCGTCTAGAGAGACGCATTTGTCCTCAACTCCCCATTTTGCTCCCAATACGTCAGCAGCTAAATTTTAGAAGGGATGGGAGGACTATAAAAGGAAGAAGTGTGGCCAAACTTTGCTTTCCATCTTGCGAACGAGTCACCAGCACAGGAACAAGAGCAACTGGGAGGAACTTTGCTCAACCGGCTAAGCATGTTGTTGTTGTCCTCCTCCTCCTATCTCTGGGGTTTTCTAAGGAACGACCAGGACCAGAGTGATGGGGGACTTGTTGGAAGAAAAAAGTGCTGCTTTGGGGGCTGGTGAGGTCATGATGATTCGGGAAAGTAGTCGAAAACTGACTGCTAAGGTCAGTGCAAGCCAGGACAGAGGAGCTACAGGTGAAATCTTAGGACTATCGATGCTGAATAGGAACACGGGTTAATAGCCACAGACGACTTGAGCCAGTCGGGGATCACTCCGGGGACCTTTGGCGACGGCCCACGAGGCGAAAGAGATAGAGGATCCGGAGATCCTGCAGGGCGAGCTCTGAGCGGTCCCATCCGCGCATGTCAGCGGTGACCTTTGCACAGAAGCTGCTGCCGGGCAGCTTGGGAGGCAAAACAAAAGAACTTTCTTGTCTTTCTTGAGAGAGAGAGAGAGAGAGAGAGAGAGAGAGAGAGAGAGAGAGAGAGAGAGCTTGGTCGCCAGCCACACAATACGCAACAACCAGGGAAAGAATGTGCCCATTCCTCAAGTGCGCGACTGGCGCGGGAGCGAGAGATCGGCTGGGTCAGATTGCGCTTCTGGGTGCTTAACAACTGGATCAAGGGGGGCTGAAACCACACACACACACACCCCTCCCTTCCAACTTTTTCCGGAACAGGGGCGCGCGAGAAATGCTTCAGCAAAACAAGGATAAGGAAAGAACCAGGGCAGACGGGTTCTCTCACTACGCGCCGAAGCCGCCGGCGCGAGCTACCAAACCACCGAGCACCGTTTTCACCTCCCGATTCCCCTGGCTCTTGTCGCCCAGCACCGACCCTGCGCAAACACGGCCGCGATTCTGCTGCTGGCGGCGACTTCAGCGCCAGCAGGAAGGAATGAGGCAAGCTCCCGCGTCCCAACCCTTCCGTCCCCGTCGGGGCAAAGCGCCCCTTCCTTCCCCCGGAGCACGTGTCCAAGAACTCGCCCCAGGAGCGCGGCTGGGGCCAGAGCTGCTCCAGAAAGGGCTCCTCAAAAAAAAGGGCCGCCGCAGAACCTCTGAGCATGGGCAGAGGGCCTCCCCGTCACCTCTGGCCACCACCGACCACGACCACCGGTCTCTCTCATTCTCACCCAGGCCGGGATTCAGCAACTGGGCGACAAGGCCAGAGCGCCCCCCCCCACCCAATAAGCACGAGGGCGTCAAAGAAGGCTCCACGTCGGGCGTCGCTGAAAGGGAAATTCCGCGCGCCATTTCCGCCCCTTACCTGCCGCCATGCCTTCCGCCTCCATCCGCAGGGCTCTCAATCCCCAGAGAGGCATCTCCAGCAAGAAGAAGCAGCCGCCGCCGCCCAACTCGGTCCCCGGGTCGGAGCTCCAACTCCCTCCCGTCCCTCCGCCAGGCGATACAAAGGCGGGAGGCGGCGCTGCTGACAGGCTCCCCTCCCGGTCCCAAGGCAACACGACGAAGCCGCTGGTTCCGGCGCTCGCCGCCGCCCGTTTCCCAGGGCCCGGGGCCGCCGCCTCCGCGGAGCTGTCCATCATCCCGGGGCGCGAGGGGGAGCGCACCGAGGAGCGCGCGCGAGGGAAAAACGCCCGTCCCATCCGCCCGGGCTCAGCCTCTGCCCCTCCTTTATATTCGCCCGCGCGCAGCAGCCCCTGCTGTCGGCGGCAAAGCACATGGCCCATCCACCGGTTGCTATAGCGATGCCTCCCCTCCACAGGTTGCTGACAGCAATTGGCTGGCGAGGCTCGGGCTCTTCAGAACCCCCTCGCTGGCGCGGGAGGCTATGAATGGACATAGTCTTTGTCACTCATTTGTAAAAGCTGCTTGGGGTTGCTGCTGTCCCCCTTCCTCACGCTCACTTTCTCTCTCTCACTCTCTCACACACACTCCCCCCCCCCGCAGTCATTTTTGTGCCACTCTTGCCAAATGGAAGCTGAAGGGAGAACAATGAGGGGAGCGTCGCCCCCCTCCCCGCAGGCTCAAAACATCAATGAAAGATAAAATAAAATCAAAACCCTCTACGATTTGCATCAAAATATAAGCACCCAACATGTCCGTGTCCCTTGCTCTTCTAGCACGGACTTTTCCTGAAGGAGGGGGGTGGGTAAATAAAATGCCTGTCAGAATTAAGGTTGCTAGTACTGCACTGGAATAAACTGGAATATCTATTAGACCTCCGGTTTGCAGAAATACCCAATGCTACCGGTATTCAGTTGTTTGAGGGGCAAACTCCACCTAGTTTCATTAGTGTCATGGGGTCTGTTAAATGCTTGTAAAGTGCTAAACTAATTTAATTAGTGTTTGGAGAGCTATTAAATAACCAGCTAATATTACTATATAATTGATGTGGCAAAATTCCTAAGCCAAGAGTCATATTTGAAAGCCTTGATGTGGACCTCAGTCCCCAGTCACACAGCCCTTGTCTGTTAAAGGTTGCTTCACGCTGCATAAAAACATCCATCCATCTAGGCCAGTACTGGCACCAGCTCCCCATAGTTTTGGGAACATGTTCTGCAACCAGAGATTTTTAAAGCTAGAAATTCAGGATTTAACCTTCAAGCTTCCACATGCGAAGCAAATGTTCTCACACGGAGCAGTGGTCATTTCCTCAAACCAACATTTCTCTATCCACAACCATCTCCTGCCGCCATTCCAGTACCAGTGGCAGAAGGGGAAGAGAGGAAGCCAGGCACCTTTAGCTGCTGTGCCCCCAGCAATTTTGTTAAGGTGGCCACAATTTGACTACAACTGAAAGGAGTCCTGAGGTGGTATTTATGGATTGTTCCTCTTCACAATTCAAGCACCAGGCCACTCCCTTCTTCCACCACTCTCAAGTTCTGCTGCTTGCTACACTGGATGAACAAGCTCCTGATGTGCTATTGATGAACCTTGAGGATTTATTTTTTAAAATATATACACTAACTTTGACTGTTAAAACTGCCCCCCGCTCAAAGCAGTTTACAAAAGGATAAGAGAATAAAATCAAGGAAAAAACCCAACAACCCTACTTTAAAACACACAAAAGTTAAAATACAAAAACAGATTAACACTACCTTAACTTTCTAAGCACTTGGGCCAACTTGTCTAAACATGGACGTTTTCAGTAACAGGAAGGCACCTGCTTGATCTCAATAGGCAGGGAGTTCCAAAGTTCAGGCGCTGCAGCACTGAACGACCGAGTTGTTATAAATGTGGAACAAGTATTATGTGGCACCTGTAGCTGTGCCAATTCCTCCAGTGGCATGGGTGGGATAGGTAATTTTAATTCTATTTCAGTCCACTTCCTTGAGTCGCTGCATGTCACCCACAAGCCACAGCTGGGCTACTCCTTGTTTAACAGCTAGTATAATTCAGTGCAATGAGTACTGTTCTGGAGGCCACCTAAATTGAAGTCAAAGTTTGCGATATCCAGCGACTTAACTCTCTCAGCCTTTCTTCCTTAAGAGGAGGGCACTGGCAACAGGTTCCTACACTGCCCGGTCTTCCCATGCCTCTCAAAAATTCCTGGTTGTGTCCTCAAACTGAACCTAATTTTTAAAGTTGCCCCGCACTGCCTTTGCATATTCTCACCAAGTGTTCCTGTACTGCTGAATTGGCCTTGCAACTGTGTCTAATTCCGCCTGCAGAGCTTTGTAGCGCTCGCCTAGCTAACAATGCAGCAGGGGCTTTGCTCAGCTGCTCTCCACACTCTTGTCCTGGAAAATGGGAGCCCCCCAAAAAACCCTGTTTCTCCATAAGGGAATGCTCTGCAAAAATTGTGGGAAGTCTGAATGTCCCTCCCTCGCTGTGCCTCTCCTTTCAAAGCATTTTGTGCCTGAAAGGGATTCTGCTCCTTGTTTCAGATGAGTTCAGCAGGATGAGAGATATGGGTCTTTGTCAAAGAGAACACTGTAAGACATGCAAAGCATTTTTGAAAGCAGAATCTCAAAGTTATCCCAAATGCCTAGTTATCTAATTGTAGTGTTGTATTCATAAGGCCATAACACGCATGAAAAGTAGATGGCACTTCCACTTATCTGGCTTTGGGTGCCCAAAATACCACTGGAGATGTGGTCTTTTGCATTTTCTGTCTCTATAGTTCCAGCTCAAGACCGACAGTAAAATCATAATCATCTTTCCAATTTCTGATGAATTCTATTCCCTACTGCTGGTGCTGACGTGAGATAGCTGGTTAACATTTAACTCCTGCTAAATGTTTACTCCGTTAACTAACCGTCTGCTCTCTCTCTGATGAAGTCCCGATATTAGAGTGGCATTTACACTCCCATCCTTCCTCAAGTGTAGCATTTCTACAACTCGCAATGGTGCAGGAGTGGAGGAGGGAGGGGATGGATCTGCAGGTTAAGCCAAACATCTGTTTGCACAGCGCCTTTGAAAATCCCACAGCTGCAGCAAACAGGAGAAGAAAGGAAGAAAAGAAATGAACCCGGGGAAAGGAGCTCTTGTCAGATGCAGATGACAAGTCTTTGGGAGGCCTCTTTAGTGTCTGGCACTCTTGAAAGCACCATGCTCCCCTCCTGCCTCCCCCTGCTATTGTTTCCCCCCTTTGCCACGACAGCTGGAGATGGCAGGCCCAAGCACGGCAAAGCTAGCTTCTCCCTAACAAGCCCTTTTCTCCCCCTTTTGTAGGCCCCCAGCTGCAGGGGGGAGGCAGCTAGCTGCTAGGCCACCTCCCTGTGATTCTGCCTCACCCTCCGCTGAAACCCCCTGTTGAATGGTCTCTCCACAAAATGGGAATTTCTACCAGAGTATCCTTTAATCTCTTCCTCCACATCCCCTAGAATAACCCACCAGGCCCCTTCTATAAGGACAAACGGTTCCAAATGCAACAGGCCATTTCACAATCAGGCAATGTAACCAACCATGAGAAAGGATGATGGGAGAGGAGAGGAGTGGGGCAGTCTAATCAAGCTCATCCCAGTGTTGAGATACTTCTTTAAAACCAGATTGCTGTATCATCTTTCACTTTTTGCCTCCTCCGACCTGCACACCATCCTATGAGATAGGCTTTGAGAATTCCCACTTTACAGACAAGCCATAGAAGATGTTAAGTGGTTATTATTTCACCCAAGTAACTCCCATAAGGGAGTGGGAACCTTAACCCAAATGCTAGTCTACATTATCCACAGCACTACGGTTGCTACCTTGATGTGATAATCCAAAATAATAAATGCTGAGCTTAGCTCAATATGCTCAATATGCTCTGCATGCAAATTGGTCAAAGTGTAATACTCAGCACTAATACTCATACCCCTCCCTGTTACCCTGGAGAGTTGCTGTCAGTCAGTGAGGAGACAACACTCACTTACATTGTCAAATGGTTTGGCTCTCTATAAGACAGATTCCTGTGTTCATACCTGCTAATTGTGGAAAGATGCTCACAAGACTATCTTGTTTTTGTACTTCCCACAACAACATTAAAAAAAAAAATCACATAAACACACTGTTCTGGATTACTTATTGCTGATCAGCTACCATTCCACTGCCCAATCGTCCCAGAGTTCATATGTGTAAATATGAACTTGAGAATGAGAAGACATCACCTTCCCCCCCTATTTCTTAACATGCCTGAGTGTCAGTTCCTACTCCCACCAGCTAATGAGTATTAATGAATCCCAAATCCTTATTAAGTCATTTATTTACATTTGTTTAGATAATAAAACAAATCAAAACAAAGCTAGTGTGGCAATTATGCCACATCTTTGACACTCTTTAACACCAGCCCTTGGCTCTTAAAGCACAAGGCCCATGGAATATTCACAGCCAACATGAAGTTTAAGCATGATATAAGATTTTGGTTGATTAATGTTCCTACTTTTGTATAATCAATTCACTCATTAACCATCTTATAATAAATACAGAAAGTCTCCCAGCACAAGGGATCTTTGAAGGATATGTAACAAATAACACAGCTTCTTTTGGCTTAAAGCTGTGGATAAGCAATTTGTCCAGGCAAACCATTTCATGGCATTCCCCATGTAGAAATAAGCAGACTTTGCCTACTACTCCATTGGCACTGAGTCAGTAGTCTTTCACAGGAGACAGCCTGGATTACAATCCTATTTTTAAAAATCCATGTTAAATCTGCAATGAACAAATCAATCATTTAATTGCACCAGACTACTTAACTCATGCTTTCAATTTCACTGAAGGAGAAGCAGGTTTGAATTAATAACATGGCCGTGTGTGTGTGTGTGTGTGTGTGTCTGTGCATATTGCCACACACAATCCACCTGACCCAAGCTAGAAAACCACGTAGATGCATATGAACTAACTGGATATTATCTTCCAGCACTGTGGCCCTTGGAAAGATGCAGTTACGAAGTTTTCTAGCAACATCGCAACCACATGCATGCATCTCCTTTGCCCTCTTTGACCCATTTCACATGTGTTAGTGCCACTTAAACCACTTTTGAACACTCTCCTGTCCTTGGTGTGTATATGAAAAAGACAAAAATACAGTTTCAAACATACTTGTATATCAAACCAATTGATAGCCACACAGGGAGGCAGATTTACAATCGCATCTTAACTTTCTTTCATGGCTTTGGTTTGCCGTGTGGTCATCCTTAAGAGCAATTATATATATATATTTAAGTTAGATTATTGTGCCACCATATTTTTTTTATTACAAACATTTCAGCCCCACCCTTCTGCTCTAGAAGTTTCCAGAGTGGCTATAACTAAAACCAACAATATCTTTGTCGCTCTTAACAATTGATTCCATTGCAACAATTCCAGTTTGCAGGCAGTGGGGGGGGGGACACACACACACACACAATGCGGGTTCAGAAAAAGAAGAGGGAGCACACTAGCAGAAGCACAAGCTACTACCTGGGCTCTGTACCACCACCAGCACAAGAAAAATAAATATATGCAAATGTGCATATTATCTTTTTCCATGCACACTTCATGTAGTTAGAAACCTGCAAAGTAGCTGTCCCCCTCCAGTTCCCTAGTTCCTAACCTTTTTGCTGACCACTATCCTTTAAACATGGGAATGGCTTCAATGACGGGACATGGGAATGGAATAAAGTCACCGACCCAAGCTGCTGTTGGAGATTCATTCCCCGTGTGCAGTCATGGGTTTGTTGTCTATCACATGACTGGGTATGTGTTTTGATTCCACAGGAATGGGATGTGACGGAGACAGGATGTTATGTCTTACTGTGTTCCCTGAAGTGGGATTATTGTGCTTTGCTCTTTCTCTTTGCTGCCTGATGATAGAGAGAGCGGGAGCCATGTCTAAGAGCTCCGTGTGTGTTTATATGTAAATAAAGTTGTTGTTTAATCGTTTAGTCGTGTCCGACTCTTCGTGACCCCATGGACCAGAGCACGCCAGGCACTCCTGTCTTCCACTGCCTCCCGCAGTTTGGTCAGACTCATGTTGGTAGCTTCGAGAACACTGTCAAACCATCTTGTCCTCCGTCGTCCCCTTCTCCTTGTGCCCTCCATCTTTCCCAACATCAGGGTCTTTTCCAGGTAGTCTTCTCTTCTCATGAGATGGCCAAAGTATTGGAGCCTCAGCTTCAGGATCTGTCCTTCCAGTGAGCACTCAGGGCTGATTTCCTTAAGAATTGATAGGTTTGATCTTCTTGCAGTCCATGGGACCCTCAAGAGTCTCCTCCAGCACCATAATTCAAAAGCATCAATTCTTCGGTGATCAGCCTTCTTTATGGTCCAGCTCTCACTTCCATACATCACTACTGGGAAAACCATAGCTTTAACTATGCGGACCTTTGTCAGCAAGGTGATGTCTCTGCTTTTTAAGACGCTGTCTAGGTTTGTCATTGCTTTTCTCCCAAAAAGCAGGCATCTTCTAATTTTGTGACTGCTGTCACCATCTGCAGTGATCATGGAACCCAAGAAAGTGAAATCTCTCACTGCCTCCATTTCTTCCCCTTCTATTTGCCAGGAGGTGATGGGACCAGTGGCCATGATCTTAGTTTTTTTTTATGTTGAGCTTCAGACCATATTTTGCGCTCTCCTCTTTCACCCTCATTCAAAGGTTCTTTAATTCCTCCTCACTTTCTGCCATCAAGGTTGTGTCATCAGTATATCTGAGGTTGTTGATATTTCTTCCGGCAATCTTAATTCCGGCTTGGGATTCATTCAGTCCAGCCTTTCGCATGATGAATTCTGCATATAAGTTAAATAAGCAGGGAGACAATATACAGCCTTGTCGTACTCCTTTCCCAATTTTGAACCAATCAGTTATTCCATATCCAGTTCTAACTGTAGCTTCTTGTCCCAATGAGTTTTCTTGGGTTTTTGTATAAGATGACATAACTCCACTTTATAGATCACAGCTAAAGAGAGCAAACCTTTAAACTATAGAGAGTGTTTGTTCACACAAATGTTGTTGCAGCAAAGGATGCGATGGTGTATTTATGGTACCTGGGCACTGTAAGATGGAAGCACGTTTTGAAAAGTCAAAACAGGGATGCGGCAGGGCAACAAATCAGAATGTGTCAGAGGGGTGAGGATAAGTGTATGTCTGGAAGCTGCTCTGATCTATAGCCATAGAAAGAGAAGGGGGAAAGCAAGAAGACCCCTGCTTGATTGCGTTGAAGTCACATCTAGTATGGCATCTTGTTTTTCCCCCAGATGCTTATAGGAAGCCCACAAGTAGAACACTCTCCCCAACTGTGATTCCCATCAACTGGTGTTGTTGTTGTTGTTGTTCAGTCGTTCAGTCGTGTCCGACTCTTCGTGACCCCATGGACCAGAGCACGCCAGGCACGCCTATCCTTCACCATCAACTGGTACTCAAAGGTATATTGCCTCAAACATTGAAAGCCTTCTCCTCTATGAATGTTCCCTTCTCTTCCACTGACAAATGCTCCCAAGGAGAGCATGTTGTTATGAGTTTGGGTGAGGAGTAGTCTGTATGCCGAGACCCTTCTAATTCCTGGAATAGCCAGGCTAGCTTCCTGGTGTGGTAATGGGCCATTAAGGAAACAAAGGATAGAGCCTTTGTGCTAGACAGAAAATGGGTGGGGCGGGTGGTTAAAAAAGAAAAAGGCAAAAGTTGAGTTATGTGAACTAGAAGCTAGAAGCTGGAAGCAAAGCTGCAGGCTGGGAAGCCAGAGAGAGAGAGCCATGCCTGATTTATTTTGGAATCCAAAGCTGTGGCCATGGGAGAAGCAATACCCTTTTGGGGTGTTAATGCTGTGAACCCCTCAATCACAGGCTCAGGTTGTCTATAAGTGTGCAATTAAACCATATACCAATCATAAAGACAGCACAGTCTCTGCTGTACCTTATTCCAAAGGAAACACGAACCCAAGGTAAGCGACTGGAACCCCTGGAATCTTGCACTGCTCAGAGATTGGGGTGGCATGCAACAATAAGAACTAGGGGTTCCTTTTAGAAGAACAAGAGCCATCATTCAGCAGCAGTATTTTTAGAATACAAAGAGAGGCTGCTACTTTCTTGTGCTTTTGCAGAACAAGCTACCATGTCATTTCAATGAAATGTCATGCCACTCTAATCTTAAAGATAATTCTCAGTTCATTGAGAGCCAAGCTAGACATTACACAAACTTCTGTGTTACTTTCCTTTGGATTATTTTTGCTAATTATAAACGGGAACACCATATCTTTCCCCTTAAACACCACAGATTTTTCTTTTCTTTTCTTAAAAAAACCAACGGTTTGGAGAGGACACTCTTGAGTTGAAAAATGTGCAGTGGGGAAAATATCAAGTAGCTGTCCATCTTCCACTCAGACTCAACACTTGTACAAGTTGCTTTTGATTTTTCTTTTTTTAAAAAAACAACAACAACCCACACCTTTGGAAGAAAGCAACATGGAATTCCATGTAACATCTAGTTTGGCATCTCTCTTTTTGGTCTTAAGCAGAAGTATTTAGAAGAAGTGTTTTGAGGATTGCTGCACAATGCACTCAGGAGTATGGTCCTTTAGATTTTGAAAGATCCGTGCTAAATGTGTTATGATATTTTTAGGCGACAGAATGCTTCTTAACATCTACACGAAACTGCTAGGAGATGGTCGTGAGGGGACCTTTGGCTGAGATGCCACGAATATGCAGGTTACTCCCAGCTTTACATTTGCTTTTCAAGAAATCCAGGCAAGGCACTGGACATTCTAAACCAGTGCTTGAACTTGATCATAGATGACCTGAAGCTCAGTTCGGACAAGACAGAGGTATTGGTTGTGAATGGATCACCCGCCTAGTTAAGCGGCTTTCAACCTGCTCTGGATGGGATTGCCCTCCCACTAATGGAGCAGGTTTATCGTTTTGGGCTGAACCTTGATCCAGAATGGTCACTGGAGGGGCCTAGGTGGCTTCAGTGCACAGAGTGCTTTGGACAGCTTCAGCTGATATACCAACTGCAACCCCATCTGGAAAGAGATAATCTTGTGGTGGTTATTCATTCTCTGGCAACCTCCTGGTTGGTTGGTTGGCTGCACTGCATTATATGTGGGGGTTTCCCTTGAAAATGGTCCAGAAACTTCAGCTGGCTCAAAAAAGGGCAGTGAGGTTATTAATGGGAACTGGAAGATATGAGTATATGTATTGCACCAGTGCTCTCTCACCTGCACTAGCTGCCAGACAATTTCTGGGCCCAATTCCTTTAAACTCCTAATCAGCTTTGGACCAGGTTATCAGAAGAATTACCTCCTCACATATTACCTCCCCAACTAGACCTTAATATCTTTATCAGAGGCTCTTCTCCAGGTCCCCCAACCTAAGGAGGTGAGGCAGGTAGCTTTAGGAGAAGGGCTTTTTTGGTGGTGGTACTCCAATGATGGACTGGGCTCCCCAGTGAGGATCACCTAAACGCAACAGCTTATGTTAAGATTTTGTGGGTTCTTTTGCATCGGGTCTCCCAGGCTATTTAGAACCATGGAGCAATTTATTTTTAGCTTGGTTTTACACACAGTTTTAAAAAAAATATCTTATGTATGCTGCTTTATGCTGATCACCATGTGCACAACTCAGTGTTTTAACTTTGCTGATATGTTTTGAATTTTGTGTGAGCTGCCCAGAGGACATTGTTAATGGGTGATCAATAAATGTCAAAATAAATAAAAAGGGAATGTATTTTATTAATCTAGCACTCAGGTTGCTTGTTGAAGGAAATGCCGGGTTATTCTGTGGTAAATACATAATATTGACAGCTACGTAACTAGGCAGCAAGTGTTGTTTCTCAGTGGCCAATGGCTGCTTTATTTAAATGCTCCAAGTCTGCTTGACCAATTTTAATCAACAAGATGTAATCTGAATTCCCACAGGCTGTTTGCAATGCTTATGTAGTTAGATTTAACAACTAACTGCCTGTGGATCTTGGAATTATAATTATAAGTTCTCCTCAGTTTCCCTTAGGCTCAGCTACCTATCCTGAGGCGCCCACTCTCCTTTTGGCATTTTAGTTCCTAAGCCTGTGGCGGGCCACCAACATAGTACTCCCAGTCACCCCTTGTCCCACCAGTACCTACTATGGCACCATCAAATGGTCTTTGTAAATATCTCCTTAAAAACCCATAATGCTGTTCCTACCTGGTTTGTTTCGTACACTGGCTCATCCTCTACCTTAATCATCCTACCTTATACATGCCCGCATTTCATTGGATGCCAGAAATGGGTGCCCATTCTCCCATCTGTGGGGGCAGACTTTGGTAATATGCAGTGCTTTTTTTTCTGGAAGTACGCAGGGGTACGCATACCCCTTTTGTGAATCTAAGTTTGGCCTCATTGAGGGGCAGTATTTCAATATGAGTAGGAAAATGAGAGTACCCCTAAATATTTTTTAAAAGGAAAAAAAAGCACTGGTAATATGGCACCCTGAGCGAGGCAAAAATTTGGTGCCCCCAAATGGATCTTCTCAATAATGGGTTTTTCAATTTTGTGCCCCGTCATCTTGGCATCCTGTGTGGGGGAAACTGCTCAAACCACCCAAAATCTGGCACTATCGCCTATTCTGAATAAAGGAGAGGTTCAACTAGCTTCTCCCTATGAGCAAATATGGCAATGGCTGATGTTTCTTTTTCTCCATTGATGAAGTGATTAACTGAGGGCATGGCCGCACCATTTTATTATCCTGTCTCTTTTTCTGCTCGTTTAGTTATGGGAATTACTATACTATGCCTCACGACAGCCATTTTGTGCTAGGCCACCCCCATAGCAACCATGTTGTGTTATGCTATGCTCCCAGAGCATCTCATTTGCGATAGGCCACACCTTCACAGCTGTCACTCTGTGTACCTATGACACTTTCTCAAAATCCCAGTGGAAACCTTTGTATGCCTACACGTATTGTGATATCTGAAAATATCTGGTACACACTCCAAATAATGCTCATATCCTTTGAAGGAATGAAGCTGCACCACCATTTCATGTAATGTTCTTTATTATTAAATGGCTGCTTTATTTCCTTTTTTTAAAAAAAAAATAGAGGTGGTGCTAATCAGAAAGAGGGTAAATGTTCACATGAGGGTCAAACGTTCAGAGAGATTGAGAGAGAAGGTGAAGGCAAGAAACATAACGTAACAGGGGGGATGGAAAGATATCCAAGATTCTGTTCCCTTCTGCCAAGAGGGTGAAATAATATATATAAGGTGTGAGTTAATGACAGAGAGGAGACCTGAAACACTAGAAAAAGATCTGAAGCACGGTGGAGTTAGAGATCACAGAGAAGGATGAAGCCAGGGGATAAGTTGAACTCTGAAAGAAATGGAAATTGATGAGTATTGGCTTGATTAGGGAAATAGCCTAGTCTACTCCTAGGTGGATGTATTTTTCTCTGTTGTTTTTATTTTGCTCTCACAGACTGCTGAACTTTTTTTAAAAAAAAGCTTTTAAAATAACATCTTTTCGAAAATTGTTAACTTGCTACTCACTCTATACCTAAAACTGTATGGATGTCTGGACCAAGGCCCTCTTTGTACATGCAAGTACATGCAAGTTGGATCAAGTTGCATATTTAGACTCTGGCATATCCCCACATGTTATTCCCCTGACACAACCAAGCATGTTTTCATTGCCACCTTATGCATATTTGACCCAATCCACAAAAGTGGTCTACTGGTTCAACCTCCACTGTACCCCTGCTGCATAAAATGGCGTTGCCAGCATAGAAACTATCACAGAAAGTGTTCTTGTGCCTGGCTGGGAGGTTTTGCAAGCAGCATAATCAGGCAGATCATTTGCTGCTGTAGCTGCATGTTTGAAGGAAGTGGCGAGAAAGTCTTGTAACCTTTAAAGAGTTATGTAATAAGTTATCTGAAGTCTGAGATGAAACTTATTGCTTGGTTTCATGTTCATTAAGTGTCAAAAAGCACCTTCTATTTCTGGCAATTTTCAACAATCATTGGTAATATATGCAGTTCTTCTCAGGACCATGTTCTATCTCCCTTTTGCTCTCTTATCAGGACCATGTTCCATCATCTCTTTGCTCTCAGGCTCATTTACCTTCAGTGCTGTTTAATCAAATTGGTTGTGGACAACCATGTGATTTTTGTTGATAGTATCACAATGCAGTGCCTGACACTACAGCCTTGTGGTCACTCATAAGCAAAATCACATGGAGAGCCACAACCAATTGGATTAAACAGCATGAAGCTGGAAACAGCCAAGGGCAAAGATGAAGGCACAGTCAAACAGCAGCAGCAGCCAGAGGAACAAAAAAGTGTCAAATGACGCTGAAAGAATGCAAATGTTTGGTGTGCTGAGTAATTCGTTTGGCAGTGTCAAATGTGTTAATTTTAGAGGGAATATGAAAATGAGAATATATTTGGTGATAGCTTAGCTTCATCTATGAAAGGAAGGGAGTGCGATCATATGCCACCACCAGTTGTCCTAATTGCATGTTTTTATGACCATGATGATGAAATGTACTAAGCTATGAGTAAGAAATACACTTATAAAGAACTTCCCAGAGATCACAGCTGTACGAAGCAGCAAGAGCTGCTGAAACAGTTCTGGAAGGCCATGAGTAAAGTTCTGAGTGAAGAAGAACAAGTTGCTTCTACCGACTTCTTTGCTACTCAAACTGCCTAGGTTGAACCTTTGGTTTCTGAGCATCAATCCCTACTCTAGCACAGGCTCCTTTCTCCAGTGTCCTTCTCAGATAGGATAGCCACTTATGCATCTTTAAAAAAAGGTCTAAAGAGGACACAGCTTTGCATAAGATATGCATATGTTAATATATGTTAATATATTAACATGTTAATATATGTTAATATGTATGGATTGATGCAAATCTAAATAGAATTTGCATCTATCCACATATTACAAATTTAAACAGAAATACAATCATTCTCATCAGACTGGGGAAGACTGCCACCAGATGACCAGTGTGCATGTTTGTTCAGTCTGCTGCCCAGGTGCGAACTCTTGATGGTCAACCCCCGAGGCCACTGCCCTCCCTTCCTGCTCTTTAAACTGGACTGGGCAACCCTTCAGATAGAGAACTGACCTCTGCAAAGTGGACATATAGTAACCCTACCTAAGATCATTCAAGGGAAAAGATGGCTGGTTACTAAACAAAGTAAAGGAGGGAAGATTTACATATGCCAGCTACTGGTAGCCCTTCTAGAACAAGACACCCCAGGGGTGAAAAGTTGACTTATTGGTGGTACTTGAGTGTACAGACATAAAAACCAAAGGAGATAAAGGGTTGTGTCCCCCCCCCCTTTCCTGGGCACCTGGGACTTTGGGGGAAGTCTTTTTACTTGCAACAGGAAATAGCATCATGCATTTTATGCATAAGACAGTAGCCAGCACAAAATCTAAAATTACTGTTTTGCACCAAGGAACTTCCAGGAGGCTAACTCAAATTAAAACAAAAACTCAGAACAATCAGTAAATAGAGGAGCAAGAATTAAAACAGAATTGTTATAATTTTCTTATTCTTTTTGTTAAAACTGCAAAGGTGTTTTTTTTTTTTAAAGAATTAAAACAGCAGAAAAATGAACCCAACGCATAGCCTCTGAAATAAAAAACACTGACTTTCATTTGCTGCCAGACAGTCAGAAATGAAGGAATAGAATGAACTTCCCCAAAACAGCCTCGGTAGCACCATAGAAAAGGCCCAGTCCTGGGTGATTGTCCTGCCATACCTCAAAAGCCATGGGGATTTTGGGGGGCGGGCACTGGAACTTGGGGCTATGACATTTAGCATGATCTCCTAATGCAAACCCATACCTAAACATTCCACCTATTTCAGCACTCTTTATTATTTAGAGTGTTCTATTTTTCCAAAGAAATAACATCAATTCTATGGCACCGGACAAGAGGTGACTTCATACTAAAATCTGAAAATGTCATTAAGAGATGCCTAAATACATGGGATTTTCTTGTTCATGGTTGAGGTTGGAACCCAGCTGTCTGAGAAAGGCTAGTGTAGCCCTTAAGCTGCTTAACTTTCTTGACAGCTAATGGTATATAAACAATCCTGTCTATAGTTATTTCATAAAAGGGGAATGGTGCTACATTATAATAATGGAGAAATTTTGGTTTGTCAAAGATCCATAAAAATCGGTGAGATTTTGATTACAATGAGGCTTGGAAGAACTTCACAGCTCCTGATTAGTACCAGGCTTTTCAAATTAAAGAAGTTCATTGAATATATGCCGTCTCCTTTATGCAATGACTCATAGACTTACATAATGACAATTCAAAGCAAAAGGGTGAACTCTGGAAATAAGTCTGCCAAAGTGAAACATCTTTAGGCCCCTTGATTGCATTAGGAGAGTTAAGCATCCCTACCACTGAAAAAACTGGGACAAAAAAAATGGATTGTGCCATCTGTTTTTAATATTAATTTTAACGGGATGCCGTTATTATCATTAGACCTGTTCTCCAATCACTAGGGCACATGTCAAGACCGAAGGGCTTCCTTATCAGTAATTTAAATGTTTACAAGGAAAAATAAGTAAATTTAACACTTTGAGATAGATTGTGTTCTGTACAGTTAAAGTAGCTTGCCCCCACCCCAGTCCATAAAAGGTGTCTATTACATCCTTATATTTTGTTACGATGGCTGAGTCTCTAAATGCAAGTCCACTCCACTCTCTGGACGCTTATCAATCGCAGAAAGCATGATCTGGAGATTTTCCTTCTCCCTCTGTAATGCAGCAGATGGGTAAATGCCATCTACACTTCTGTTTCATGGTAGCCATTCCTATCATTAATCGAGTTACTCATTACGAAACCATTTTTTTTTTAAAAAAACCCTAAGGTCCATGGAACAGTTCCTGAGAGGGCAGACATGTCACAACCATCTTCTGAAGAAAGGATTTGTCAGCCTAAAAATACCACACAAAGATGCCTATTTCAGAAATGCCATTGAGAGATTGACTTTAAAATTAGATGTCACCATCTCCTCAAAGCTAAATTACTTTTCTTATTCATGCTGGGGTGATATTAGAATCTGACATCCCTTTTGTGTATTTCCCCCACACCCCCAAAACTATTAGTAGCTGGAAGTAGAAAGCAGGAATTTAAGCAGATTAAAATAGAAAACACCACTAACATTGTAGCCCAGCATACAGTAAATAAATATTTGCCAATTTACTTCCTTGTGAAACACCTTTCAGCAATTGGCATTTTAAAGATCATTCTATAGTTTCATTTGGCACAAACATCTACTGAACAAGAAAGAATTTGCAAGTTTGCTATTAGCAAGGGGTGTGTGGTTGCTTGAACTTTCCATTAATTTAGGATCCAATAATCTAACACGAGATTACTCCAAAATTAGGAGCACCTGACCTTCCTACGCCTCTGGCCATGTAAGCTTCTGGGCAGGGTGACCAAACACACCTTTAATAGTTTTGCGGAATAGTTTTCTTCATGCAAGCTACAGCTGCTGAAATACTCTCTTCTACAACACTATTAAAGGTGCAGGAGTCCTGAGCTAATTTGCATCTTGCTCGCCCTATTTCTCAGTAGCCTTGGGCCAGTCACACACTCCATCTAAACCTACCTCACGTGGTTATTAAATCGGGAAGCCCTTGTTCCCGCCCCCAAGGCGTGACTGCGAGGGTGGTTGGACCAGTGAAGGGCCTACCCCAAAGATCTAAAAACCTGGCCAGGTTCATTTGACGGAATACAGTCTTTCAGATAACTTGGGACTTAAGATCTTATTTAATGCCTCTATACTTTAGATGTGGAGGGGACCTCTGTAGATATTAAAATCTATTGCTATTCCTACTTTCCAGATGTGTGAAGTGAAACCCAGCATTTTGCTGCCCTCAAGGTAACAAATTACTTCAGGGAGAGTCCAGAGAACAGTCCTTTCTGAGCAGCTAGTTCACCCTAATGTCTACTGCGTCACGTTGTGTGCGTTCCATCTGGTTTAAATCATGCTCCTTTGAAGTGGCTGCAATTCACCTCCGTCCACCTGTTTTCAAAACCAAAATTTAAATAAAATAAAATAAACCTTGAAATTCTTGCGTTTATTTATTCATTTCAGCTGTATCCTGATCTCAGTTTCACTTTTCAGTCTCCTCCTACGCCATGCTGTGATACTGGATGACTGAAAATATCAACTTTGCACAACTGGGATATGAACCTCTGACCCGCAGTTATAAAGTTAGGTATGCTAACTAATCTCAAGTACTAAAGCAAAAATGTGTTCATTACTCAGATCCTTATGAAGCGTTTTAGCACACCTAGCTCTATCTCTTGCTTTACTGCTTCACAACTTTTACTGGACTAAAGAAGCCAAGGTAAATACATACAAATAGATTGCATCCAGCCTAATTCCTTGGGCAAAAAGGTAAAGGTAAAGGACCCCTGGATGGTTAAGTCCAGTCAAAGGCGACTATGGGGTATGGGGCTCATCTTGCTTCAGGCTGAGGGAGCCGCCATTTCTCTGAAGACAGCTTTCCAGGTCATGTGGCCAGCATGACTAAACCACTTCTGGCACAACAGGACATCGTGGTGAGTGCCAGAGCGCATGGAAATGCCTTTTACCTTCCCACCACAGCAGTACCTATTTATTCACATTGGTATGCTTTCGAACTGCTAGGTTGGCAGGCGCTGGGACACAGCAATGGGAGCCCACCCCATCACACAGACTCGAACTGCGGACCTTCTGATTGGCAAGCCCAAGAAGCTCAGTGGTTTAGACCACAGCGCCACTCGCTTCCATAATTCCCATAATTCCTTGGACACCCAAATGGCAACAAATAATATGCAAAAGCAGGGCCATCTTTCCCCATATATATTAACAAAACATTTATATTTTAAAAGGAAATTCATGGGAGCAATGAGAACACGATTTATGCTTTTTGGGGGGGTTGGGGGGATCATGGTAATTTATTTTGCTTTGAATTAGCCACAGGAGGACCCAAGACTAAAAGCACCAGCTTTGACCTAATAAGTGTAGGATCTACAGTTTATAGAAGGATCGATGAACGGGATCCTAGATGTATGACAGGTCCCATTCACATTCCCTAGCCACCGATTCAACTTCAAAACAGTTGTACAGCAGCCATTCCTCACATAAGATGTCCACATATAATGATTATAGAAAAAAACTGCATGGCACTTTCAAGTGTTCACAGTGCTTCTCATGCATTATCTAGTTGTAGTCCTTGCATTATTATTATTCTTTATATTGCAGAAGGTGTAGTCGTGGGGAGCAAGATGCTGGGATAGATTGGCTTGCAGAGTAATAAGTTTATGGCAGAGTTAAGATTCAAATCCAAGACTCCCTGATACATAAGCTCTGGCTGCATTCCTATACCCACTTATCTGGGAGTAAGCATAACTGTAACCAATGGGATTTACTTCTAATTAGACATGTATAGGATTGTATTGTCAATCTCTTAGCTGCTACACTACAACAAAAGTAGCATAGGTAGGTATGGAAGTGCTGAAACAATCCTTTAGAAAAAGACAATCCCTAAGTACAAAAAGAAAAGAAAAGAAAAAGGAAATTATGTCATAAAGCAAGTGAACTTATTCTGATCCTGGGTTTCAACACCAAAAAGCAGTGTGTCCTCTTCCAGCATAATGTTCTGACCAAATCCAGTTGAGGTATTACTGGCAGTGGAAGGGATTGGTACACCATCATTTTTGAAGGTGGGGGAAGATGCGTTTGCAGGGGGGGGAAAAAGCTGGATGGATTTTGAGGGTGGGGCATATAGGGCATGGAGTCTACATAAGGGATGGCAGCCAAAATCAGCCCAGTGTGTTCTAAGTGGTATATGGAACCCTTTTCACATTGATTAGCCCACTTCAATCAACTATCCAACAAGAGAGCCACCTGGACAAGCAGTTTGTGAAGGCGAAGAGAAGCAGCAGCTCCATTGAGCCCCCTGCTCAATGGGGGTCCCCCTCAAGTGCACAGCCATGATGACTCTTTGAAACAGTAACTTCCAAATGGCAACTGCAGCAATATTTATTTGCCGAATCCATCTATCTTTTCATTTCCATCCAACTTTGTTCCTGATGCAGCTAACACGTCAAAATTATATTAAAGCTATGGGTTTTCCTGCATCTCTCGTGGTCTCTTTGCCCATCCTCACTCCATGTACTGTGGAGGCAAATCAACAATCCTATTTTTGGGAAGGGAAGGACAGAAAGAGCGGGGGAATTGTGCAGTGCTGTTACGCACATCAGATGGTGTTTCCTGGTTCAGTAGACAAAACAGATTTAAAGTTCAAGGCTAATTCAAAGTGGATTTTAGAAACACAAAGTCTTAAAACATTTGCACCAAACTGAGGGATTACACTCTTATCTTACCCTTAGAAAAGCCTTTGGCTGTTGGTGCTTTTTTTATGGCGGCTCAGATTTTAAATTGGGTCCACAAAATGTGCGTGTCTGGGGTCCAGTCACCTGCTTGGTTGCCTATTGTTAAAAGGTAAAATGTCTTATGGTATTGAGAAAAGGATTTGCATAAATTGCTTTCACCTGCTGGCCATCCCAGGTTAATGAAAGTGAAGGGGGCATGGAGCGGAGGGAGAATCAAGCAGCTTTGTGGGACTAATCTGTTGTAACTATTTCACTGCCACTGATTAGTAATCATCCTGAATTTGCTGAATTCTGCAAACCACTGGAGGCATCGCTACTGATCTTACTGAAAGCAGAGACTGGCCTTACTGCTGATCAAACCCTCTTTGGAACTTTTCTCCATACCAGATATTCCTCTTGACTTTGCATCAATGTGGAACATCTTTAACACTAATGAATCTGCACTATAGCACACATCTGGCCAATGGTATCTGCCATTGACAAATCAGATGCAACTGGCACAGGCATAAGGAATTAAGCCTGAGCACAAAAGTTTATGCTCATAAGATGCTTCCCATAAATCAGTGTTCTTTAAGCTTGAGTCCCCAGATGTTGCATTTCCTAACTCTTCTTTCCTTGGTCCTTTCATCTGCCCTACTGTCGGCATTCCCTGGTGTGAAAAGCAGATGGAGTCTGCACACAACAACAGGCAAGGGAGGAGGCCAACAAAAGGAATTAGGAACGAAAAGGAAGAAAAAAGCAGTGCCTGTTTCATTGCACACTTTCTTGCTTATTACGAAACTACAATGGGAATATCCAGTTTTCAGCCTGGCAACTCTAATCATTGTTCCAACTGGAGTTCCAAGCCAATTTCCCTAAACTGCAGATAGCATTCTGCTATGGCTGGGGTGTTGGAGACATGCTAAATGCTGGAGTCAAGACAGTAGTTTTGATACTTGATTTTATGCAAAATTTCCTTATGGCCAAGACTGCCATATTTAGGAACATATTGGACCAAGGCAGCTCAGTATTGTCTACACTGACTGACAGCAACTTTCCAAGGTTCTAGACCACTACTGCTCCTCAGTAAAAAGCCTGCTGGATAAACTCTGTCTAGGTTGACCATTGGCTCCTCCTGGACAGGAAGGAGTACAAGAGGTCTCTTTCTGTGTCAGAGGCGCTTTGCTTAAGCTACAAGGTCCATCTGAGCTCTTTTAAATCTGGTCTTGTTCTTTGGTCCTGACTCCTGGGCTTATCCATGCAGTAGGATAGCTCAGTTGGCTAAAGCATGGTGCTGATAACACCAAGGTTGAAAGTTTGGTCCTTGACAGCTGCATAGTCCTACATTGCAGGGAGTTGGACTATTTATTTGATCATCAGGATGCCTTCCAACTCTACAATTCTATGATTCTACCAATCCTGCCTTCTGCTTTGCCCTCATCCTCCAGTCCTCCTGATTCCCAGCTCCTCACTCTCTTCAACTACATCCCATAGCATTTATGGATGCGGGTGGCGCTGTGGTCTAAACCACAAAGCCTCTTGGGCTTGCCGATCAGAAGGTTGGTGGTTCGAATCCGCACAACGAGGTGAGTTCCCGTTGCTCTGTCCCAGCTCCTGCCTACCTAGCAGTTCGAAAACACGCCAGTGCAAGTAGATAAATAGGTACCGCTGTGGTGGAAAGGTACACGGCGTTTCCGTGCGCTCTGGCTTCCGTCACAGTGTTCCGTTGCACCAGACATGGTTTAGTCATGCTGGCCACATGACCCAGAAAGCTGTCTGTGGACAAACGCTGGCTCCCTCAGCCTGAAACCGAGATGAGCGCCGCAACTCCACAGTCGCCTTTGACTGGACTTAACCGTCCAGGGGTCCTTTACCTTTTTTACATAGCACTTAACTAACAATGGGAGTATTTCCCATCCTTACTTGCAGAAACCAAGGATTGAACTTTTGTATGCAAAATGTGTGCTCTATGACTGAACTTCCTGTTTTCTGGCAGGTTTTGTGTGTTTTTAACAGAGGCATGATGGGCAGAAATTCAGCAATGCAGCCATCCCAAACAAAGAAATAAACTGATGTGAAAAGCTTCAACTACCCCATGGTGGTTGTGTTTCTTTCTAGCTCCCTTTTACTTTCTTGGCTTATATCCTTTCAGATTTCTAGCCTTTGGCTTCAAGTTCCCTGCCTGTTCAAACCTCCTTGGAATGCAGCCTCTTGTCCCTAAACCCTGTGGAAAGTTTTCTGCCTGCCAAACTGACCTTTCAATTCTCTCTCAGCAACTGCACTTTTTATCAATATTTTATAGCAGGCTCTTCCTCCTAAGTTGTTAGAATAGTTTATGTGGCATCACACAGAAAGTTCAGTCAATGGCAACAGGGGCCTTACAGGTAAAAGAAAACACCTGGGTTTTTTTTCCGTGTGTGTGTGTGTGTGTGTGTGTGTGTGTGTGTGTGTGTGTGTAACAAAGATAACTACAGTATGTCCTGGCCAGTTACTGACTTATCAGTGTTTATGGTTTTAATAGCTTGGTTTTATTTATCTTACAAGCAGATTTGTCTCCTAACTTACTTTTCAAATAAATATCTGAATAATATTAAAAAAAATATCAGTGGAAAAATGCATCCTATGGACCACATGCAGCTTTTAAGGATCCTTTGTTTTAAAATCCCAAGAATCCTCATTTTCTTATTGTTGTTGCTCAAAATTTCCGATATAATTCAGTGACAGAACATGTTGATTACCCTATAATGAAACCACCTCATTCTCTTTAAAATCATGAAGACAGGGTGGTTTCCAGTCAATTCTGAGCTGTATGTGGTACTATTTTATTTTGTAACAATGTGAAAGTACTTAAAACGCCCAGGTAAGGATTCAGTTAGTACTATCTCAGTGAAGGAGATTTTCTTGAGAGACTCATTTAAACCAAGCAATCGGAATTAGGGGATGGGGAAGGATCAGGTCCCTAGACGATATAAACCAGTTTAGAACCTGCTAAAGGTTTTGCCATTCTCACACTACAATCCTATATGTTACTTTGAAGTTAAGTCCCACTGTTTGCTCAGTGGAGTTCATTCTCCAGTGAGTGTGTTTGAAATCACAGCCTTCATTTCTAGAACAGGAAGTGCCATTATCCTAGGCTCCTTTGAGAAATTGGCAAGGTATTTCCTATAATGATTAAAATAATGTCCCTTATGCTTTAGCAGCCATGCTCAGAAGCATTTTATTTATTCACCTGTTCCAGGACTGATTCCTGGCACTGAAAACATGTTCTAAGGCTTACGTTCCGGATGATTCATGACTCATATATAAGGCCCAATACTTTGATAAAGCCCGCCCCCCTCCATTCCTCTCTCCCAATTTCAAATGTTCAGGAAAGAATGCACTCAAACAGAGAAACAGATAATTACATCATCTGTAGCAGAGGCATTACATCATATCAAAATTGCTTCTGCAAGAAAGACGTCCTGCTGGGAGGATGCTGTTACCTAGCAACTTCTGAAATGCCGATTAACACTTTTTTTTAGTCTCTCTCTCTCTCTCTCTCTCTCTCTCTCTCTCTCTCTCTCACACACACACACACACACACACACACTCTTCCTGTCTCTCATTCTTCCTATCAGGTTCAAACTAGACATTCCAGGCACTTAAATGTATTTTCCTGACCTTTTTCTTTAAAACCAAAAGCAGCCTCAGTCAGAACACTGCATGTTTGAGTGAGCCACAGCAAATGAGGGAAGGGAATGCTTTTCTGCAGGGTTTATCGAATTGTCCCTCCCTCCCCTGCCACCGCTGCCTTTCACCCATCAATGACAAAAGCATCTGAGTGGGTGACTTTGATTTTTTTTCTTAAAAAACAACAACAACACCAAAAACCCAGAGGGTAAAGAGTTAAACAGTCCCCCCCCCTGCTGTTCCTCTCCTCAAATTCACAGCTTCCCAATCTGTTTTGGGTTGCTGGGGCACGGGAGGAGGGACACTGTGGGAAAGATAATATCCAATTAAGTTTAGCCCTTGCCATAGTCATCGTGGGCTGTTATGAAATGAAATCTAATTAATTCTTTCCTAAGAGACAGAAAAACAAACGTAAAAGGAGCTTTGTGCTACAAAAATGGAAAATGTGAACATTCCATGGTCAGATCTGCAAGCAGGGTGAACTACCAAAAAAATAAAATAAAAAATAAACCACCCAAGTTGCTAATAAGTTGATATGTGTATTTTAGCAGGTTATAGTTGTTCGCATTGGCAGAACATAACATGGGAAAGGCAATAGCTCAAGTCGCACGGCATCTGCTCTGAATGGAGGAGGTTTCAGGTTTGATCTCTGGTATGTTCAGGTAGGGCTGGGAGAGACCACTATCTGAAATGCTGGAGAGCTGCTGCCGGTCAAGATAATAATGACAACAAATATACCTGATACCCACCAAGGAGAGGCATAGTGTATTTTGCTGACATTGTTGCCTGCTGCATTATGGATGGAGGGAGGGGTGGGTGTCTTTTTCTAGTTGCCCTTGTGAAGTTATGTAAAAAATCAATTCCTAAGAAATAAAGTTTTTAAGACAAGATGATAATGACCTAGATCAGGGGTCAGCAAACTTTTTCAGCAGGGGGCCAGTCCACTGTCCCTCAGACCTTGTGGGGGGCCGGACTATATTTTGAAAACAAATAATAATAAAAATTCCTATGCCCCACAAATAACCCAGAGATGCATTTAAAATAAAAGCACACATTCTACTCATGTAAAAACATGCTGATTCCCGGACCGTCCGCAGGCCGGATTTAGAAGGCGACTGGGCCGGATCCAGCCCCCGGGCCTTAGGTTGCCTACCCATGACCTAGATGGACCAATGGTCTGACTCGATATAAGACAGCTTCCTACATGTAAGAAGAGCCCTGGTGGATCAAACCCGAAGTCGACATTAGCCCAGCATCCTCATTCTCACAGTGGCATGCCTTGAGGAAGACCACAAGCAAGACATAAAGGCAATTTCCTCAGCAACTGATACTCAGAGGCATGCTGTCATTGTGACTAATAGCCACCAAGAGCTGCATCCTCCATGGGCTTGACGTATCACCCTTTAAAGTTATCTAAGTTGGTGGTCATCACCGTTTCTTGTGATACTGAATTCCACAATTTAACAATATGAAGAAGTTCTTCCTTTGGGCTGTCCTAAATCTCCCACCACCCAGCTTCGTCAAATTGTCCCCAGCTTCTAGTATTATAAGAAAGATAGAAAAAACATATTTCCGCACCAAGCATCATTTTAGACACCTCTACCCTGTCCCCTCTTAGTTATCTTTTCTGACCCTTCCTTGATAATTTTGGTTGCTCCTTTCTACAGCTTCTGCAGCTATGCGTTAGCCTTTCTGAGATATGTTAACCAGAAGTACATACAATATTCCAGGTGGGGTCATACCACAGATTTGTAAAAAAAAAAAGATGTAACAAAGTTGGCAGTTTTATTTCAGTCCCTTTTCTGATGCTCCCTAACCTGGAAACCTGTGCTGACCATACGCCCGAATCATTCTCTTTTATTCAAAACAATGAATTTCTCTGTTTCACTTCTGCTTTGACTACATCTGCCAGTCGTCGTGTATGTAGCACAGCAGTTTGACTCTGCCTTGTCCCAGATCATAGCCCAAAGGCATATGATGCAGCAATTATGCTGGTGCTAAGCAAGCCTGAGTTTGTTCGCTGGCTGGCTGGGAGACCAGCAGGGAACACTATGTATGCTGCTTCGAGTTCCATGATGGAAGGAAGCTTGGATATAAATGCAATGACTAACTGCTAGTGAAACAGGACCAGAGGCTGGTATGATACAATAGTTCAGCAGCATTTGGGACACAGCTGTTTAAACTAAGGTTACTTATTATAAAGAGGCAATGAAGGATTGGCACACACACACACACACACACACACACACACACACACACACAAAACATTTATTGAGAGATGGAGCTTATTCATAAACCATTGGAATTATGCATAATGTCCCCTAGTAGTAACCCTCTGGAAAGCAGGTGAGCCAATCAAGTCTGGAAACCACTGCTGTTTTTAAAAAAAATTAAAATCTGGATGGGGTTTCCTCCCTTCCCACACCACAAAGCTTCAGGTTCCAAAATGAATGAACCAAGAACAACTAAGATTGTATCACACTACCCAAAGAACTGTTCATAGATGTATAGAAATAATATGTTATAACCATTCATGAGCAATGAAAATCAGCTAAAACACATGGTCAGCAACAAATGTGCTAGAGCTTTCAACATATCTAAAGCAATATGGAAAGGGCACATAAAACCAAACTGCACACAACTCTATAATTTTACTGTAATAGAAGTGAATTCTGACTTCTTTTTAACATTTATTTAACTCCAAGATTGTGTTAGGTACTGCATACTATACAAATATTAATATTTCATACTTTAATATTTTGCTGCTTTCCTTAAGAAATGGCTGTTCCCGCTCCACTGCTAAAAAAGAATGCACCAGTGATATATTCGCCAAAGATCAGATCATGGGGTTTAAAAAAAGCTGAAATGCCACAGAAACTGAGATTTTAATGATAAAATATTTACACATTATGCTATAATGGCATTGCTATCGTCATGGCTGGCTGTTGGAGTCAATAGTAGAAGATCAGATGAAGAAACCTTATGATATTATTGCTGCAATCCTACACCTAGTTTGCACATGTGCACATTCCTTTGAAGTCAGTGGGACCATATCTGCAAATAACTTATCACTTTATCAGGCCAGAGGTGAAGTGCTTTCCCAAGAAATTTAGATTCCCAACCCATGTTCCATTGATGTGGGATGAGCAGGTAACACATTTATTTTTCACTTAAGCACTGACTGTCATGACCCCACCTGAGCAGCAGCCAGGACTCTAACATAGAGAAGGAGGCATTACCTGGATCAGAAAGATGGAACCAGGACAAGGGACCTCCTGACAGGGACATCCAAACTTGGACCTCCAGAGATAGCACCTCCTGAGCCAGTTTCCCCACTAACCAGGGACCTTATGTTCTCTAGTGCCTGCTCATCAGCACAGGCAATGCACAAGGTGAGAGTTGCCTTGGAGTTGGGTTCTAGGGCAGAGGACCACCTTATTAAGGTACTCTACTCTTCAGAAACTCAGTGGAGAATGGGAAGGATAAAAATTCTCTGGTGAGCTCCAGATCTTGCAGGAGCTATCCAGGGTCCTGCAACTCCAATGACCAAGCCTTCCATTTGCCTAAACATGCTGCCTCTAGGCATCCATTGGGCCCTGTGGCCCCCTGTTTGTGGCCAACTGACCTTCCAAGGGAAGAGTCAAAACTGCTGGCATGTGAAGTAACCATGCTGCACATATTTCACAAGGTTGCTACTGGGAAAACACAGGATCTGACAACACAGAAACAGCAAATATGATAAATATCTAAAGGGCAGCTTCCGATGGATGCTAGGGCGGACGGGGTGGAAGGTATAGTTGATGGGTCAGTGCCCCATGAATTCACAACCAGAACAGAGGAAGGGCATGTGCTTGTATATTGGTCCTGCATGTCTCGACCTGTGCATCCTGTCAAATGAGAGCACGTGATCCAAGGGCCATAGATGTGTGAGGCCCTCTTAAATGTACTATTGCAAGGGCCTCATTCTATTCCTCTCCCTTGGAGTCAATTTATTATCCTGTGATGGATTTCATTTTATTCATGGAGAGCTCTGCCTGCCTCTCAACTACGAATGCCAACAGCCATATTAGACAGATGTGAGTGGAAAGCCTTCAGGGCATTTACTTGTAACTGACCTTCACAAGTATCACAGCAATTTGCTCCCCACTTAGGGCATTGTTGGGTAAAGGCTTTTGGGGTAGATGGAACCAGAAGCAAGCTTAATGCTTTGCTTGTTAAGGCTCATGAGTAAAAACAAACAAACAAACAAACAAACAAACAAACAAACAAACAGTGGCAGAGGCAGAAAGTCAGAGTTTGTTCAGGAATATGTTCTAAATGGCCAAAGTCTACTTTTTCCAAGGTGAGAAGCAAGTGCCTGCTAAGAGACCCAGGACATAGCTCAGTGCTAGAGCACATGTGTCACACACAGAGAGAGCTCCAGGTTCATTCCCCAGCATCTTAGGTATGAGGCTGTTAAAGACCTTGTGCAAGTCAGGTGGTTTTCGTTGGCTAATTCATATATTCCTATGATGGAAGACCTGGGTTCAGTAACAGGAATGAGGAAGAGGGGAGGGGAGAAGTTGGATGTCATGCCTTGGGTAGGTATAGTGCCAGCTTGCAGGACAAGCAGCCCTGAAGAAGGGTATAAATTATTGCAGGGTTGGTGCTTTGTAGGATGGGCAAACAGGTAACGTAGCTACACATCTGAAGACTTCACAAAGTCAGATCAATCCATCTCAAGGAAAGCCATTGCAAGTTCATAGTGCAGATGATTTTGCAGAGGTCTGTTCCCTGTAAGCCAGGAGTGCCAAACCAGTTTTGACTCAAGGGATATTTTAGACAGACAGCCAACACTCAAAGGTCCATATGCCAGTGGTGGATGTAGCTATGTATTTGTGCATGTGATGTATACACAGCACACACTCACATATACTCACCACAAATACAGCACTCACCAGACATGTAGGCACACAACATTCTCTCTCTCCCCCCTCCCCACAGTGACTCATGCTCAGAAGGCAAGGTAGGGGAAAGTACAGGAACGGGTAAGTATGGAAACAAATGATAGAAATCAGGATCTGGGAATAATACATATGGTGTGTTCTGATTAACACCCACAGACCACAAGAAGGAAGAAGTTGTTGTATACAATTTTGCAGTGACCAATCATGGAAACAGGGGAGAGATGGGGCAAGACTAATGGCTAATGAGGTATTTGGGCCTTGGAGGCACAAAGTCTGCAAGGAAGAGGTGGCTGTTCAGGGAACAAGGCTCCAACTTGTTCCTCCATTGCAGGGAGTTGGACAAGATGACTCTTGGTGTCCCTTCCAACTCAATACAGTTCTATGATTCTAACTCCCAGAAAGTCCCTATTCTGACACCCCATTTGGTTGCAGGCCTGACATCTGGTGCAACGAGAGTAAAAGCTGCTGCAGGCACCTGCAGGGACGAGGGAACTTCCCTGGCGCTAGGTAAGCTTCTTGCTATGGATCTGAGCATTCTACTCTTCCATGTCAAATGGCACCCCCACCTAGATATTTCCTATCCTGAATAATCTCTTGGGGAAGTTCAAATAATAGCAGCAACCATCTTATGAAGCCCCCAGATTTCCGACCTTTTTTTTCCTGCAAAAAGATGATACTAGCAAACGGCTGCTTTGGCTGGAGAACAAGCACCTTCTGTTTTTTCCACAGTGTATGCTCTTGAATACCAAGGAACTAATCTAATACCACCTAAAGCTCCATTCACTTGTCAGCTTTACAGCTGTCCAATCAGCAGGGTTTCTTAGCCAAAGTCATGCTGCCCTGCAAAGGAGGAAATCAATGGGGGTTAAAAATGCTCACACCGAGGCTTGGTGTTGATCCATGCTGCCATTAATTTAAGCCATTTGGGAAGGCTTAAAAAGCAAGCTAATTATTTTCTGTTTGCAATTCTAGTGCAGGGCTAATACACAGAGTAGTAGCTAGTCTATAAGGAAATGTAAACCTGTCAGTTGACTGCTAAGTGACCCAGCTTATACAGCAGCTGCAATTAGAAAGTTATTAAGCTTGGAGTCGCTTCAGCCAGGGTTACATCTGAATGGCTATGCTCCTAATACAATCCATTAGGCAGCTCCCATTTATAGCTGGGTTGGAGCACTATCAATTTTTAATAGTATTAGCCTGGACAATAAGCCAGCGTAGGCTGTCTAGACCATTAACCTCCAGCTTAACGATGACTAAACAAACACATACAATATACCCTTTTCTCCCTTTTAAACCTTCTCTAGTCGGGCATAGATGAGTATTAGGCTGCAGTGGTGACTGAGAAGGACCATCAAAGCCACTTCAGTCTAGTACCCCATCAAACTTTTGTGTCGTTCAACTTTCAGTATAGAAACTGCTCTTCTGCAATAGGCAAAAAATAAATTTTGTGTGTGTGTATAAGGACTAGCTTACACATGTGAATTGGATGCTATCCCCAGTGTGCTTTCCACAGAGTTCTTCCATTTTCCATTTTGAAACTTTTGGGTAAGCCCAGTTGTGTCCACGACAGCTGTTTCCATTACTGCAGCACCATTTAATAATAATAATAATAATAATAATAATAATAATAATAATTTATTATTTATACCCCGTCCATCTGGCTGAGTTTCCCCTGCCACTCTGGGCGGCTCCCAATCAAGTGTTGAAAACAATACAATTTTAATTTTGGGGGGGGGGAGGCTTTCATGAGATCCCTTTGCAGATCTCATTTTGATTTGGACACACTTGCACTTTGTTGTTCTTATACAATGAACATGTAAAAACAATATTTTGGGGGTAGACAATTTCAGACACCAGGCTACAGCTTCTTGCTAAATTTGGTCTCTAATTAGAGCCAGAGATGATACAGTAGATCAAAGTTTCTATGTTTGCCTCATAAGCAGCTTCTCAGAAAAAAAAGAGGATTTCCAGCCCCTGGAAGCTGACAAAATAAAAATTCAAGAACAAAAATGTAAGAAAAACTATGCCTCTGAACTACACCAGAGAAATGTTTTTTAAACTCTCTCTGAAAACCAGAAGTGTATAGACTCTACATTGCTCCCTATGCATTTTTCCCAACCTCAGCTTCCACCCTTAACTTGTTCACCATTCACCTACCTTAAGGTTTAAAGTGCACAGAAAAGGAAAGGAGAAATGTGCAAAATATATTATCATGTACTGGAGCTCTAGATCAAGTTTAAAATCTGCACAAGTATTACGTTTTTCAAATATGGGAATGTCAATATTCATATTCTGTTTTTTAATGCATGTTAACAATATGGGAAGGTGTAGTTTGATTAGTGTGAGTTTATTAACCACAGAATTTATTTGATGTTAAATATTTATCCTTCTTTTCCAGTCATAGTGGTTTTCATGTTGCATAATCTGCCGAGCAGCTAAGGCAGTTTCAAGCATGTCACTCACATTTTAATTATTATTTGTTGATCATAATTCATTAGTATGTCAAAGGGTTTTCTTTTTCTTTTGGGGAGAGATGTTCTGTTTTGCTTTGGAGGCGTAATATGGATGAAAAAGTAATTTGGGTTTAGCAGGGAGAAACCTAACTAAGTCCTTATTGTCCAAAATAATAATAGACAGTAATTGGAGGTTTTTTTAATTAAAAAAATGAGCTTTTATACAAAATGTTTGAAGCACAATCTCATTAGTGTAAATTTGAGTTTATTCAAGGGATGGCTGTGGCCTGCAATATTTACTTCTAGAAAGAAAGAAAGAAAGAAAGAAAGAAAGAAAGAAAGAAAGAAAGAAAGAAAGAATTCATAAATGAAGATGCAGAAAGTTACCATAAGACTTGGTTGGCAACTCAGTCCTAGTTTTACAGGCTGGTAGCCAAGCTCCATCCTCAGATTTCAAAGTGGTCAGCCACCATATACCCTTCTTGCCTGTTGGTTGGCAACTGAAGGACCAGCTAAGACAGGAATTGACCCTGTATTATCCAGAATCTAAGCAAGATGTTATTGCTTTTCGAAGGATAGGTCCACATGAAAGCTCCCTATGCTCCCCCTTCTGCATTTTACTGTAGCTGCATTCTCCTTAGGCAGGAATAAGGAGGCTCAGGGGATCACGTGCCCACTCCAATTCAAGAAAGAGCAGAAAAATGCCAGGAAAGGGAACAGGCACAAAACTTGTAGGATTGGCTTTAAATGCAGATACATAGAAATCTGACAAGCACCTGGTTTAAGAACATCCTATACGGCATGATATGAAAGCCAGGTGTGGTTTGGCCATACCATGTGCGACCAGTATATTCTAGGGAAGGACTGCAGTTCAGTGGTGAAGCATCAGCTTTGTATGCAGAAAATCCCAGGTTCAATCCCTGGCATAAGGAGGTAGGACTGGGAGAAACCCCTAAGAGAGTCACTGGCAGTCAGTGCAGACAGTAGAGAGCTAAGTACAACAATGGTCTGACTTAATATGCTGTCCCTCCGCCCTCTTCACATGCCATGTTCTTGTTTTCTTCTCTTTTTATATTGTTCTTTGCATGGGAAGCAAGGATGTTTTGCCGCATAACAGTTTGTGCTACATATTGTCACAACATAATATCAATAAACATTTTAACAGATAAAATAAATAATAAATAGATGGTGCGAAATTGAAGTTTTGCACAATGTGCTGACACACACACACACACACACACACGGAACATTTATTGCTTTTCTAGTCATATGCTTAATAGCTTGGCAGCAATCAATCAGAGTCATACATAATTAGTTTGAAAAACTAAGCACGGGAAATGAGGATACATTTTAGTGAATTGGAACAGGAGGCAGACAATACCCCCCTTTTTTTTTGCTTTTCTACTACTAATGCAGTAGGGTTTATTTTGAATGAAGGCAGTATGAGTTTAAATTAAATGTCAAATATAATTTAACTTTAAAGCATGAAGTGGCTGACTGTGTTCACGGAGGAACTGGCAGCCCTCCTGAGTGGTTAATTGCCATCCACCCAATAACGAGCTATAAAAAGATCACTCATTTTCACTAGTGAGCATTCAGTCTACTTGAGGGGAACAATCTTACATATTTTTAAATCGGAAAATATTCCAGTACCCAGAAATCACTGCTGCCTAAAAACTTTTTGTGTGTGTGTGAGATAGATCCTCTTGAGGGGCTGTTGGCAGGAGAGCAAAAGGTGTGGTCTCAGGGAGAGCTAAGCTGAAATGTCTCAGAATAAATTTTAATATTTCTGACATTTTTCTTTTGCTGATCCTTCACCCGCCCTCTACCGCCCACCAGACAAAAGAACAAGTTTTTCCACTGAATATTCATCACCCTCATCATAATTTTGAGAAATGCTGCCCCTGCCCAAACATCAATTTCCCTGCCCCAAAATAGAGTGGATTATTTCAAGATGCCAGATATGCCCAGTTCTAGTCTCTGGATGCTTTTCCATCAAAAAGCAGTGTAAAGGGCTTCTGGAGAGGAGGGAATGAACTACTATAATTCATTCAAAATATATAGAGGTGGATTTGTCCAATTTTTTCAATGCAAACATAACAGAAATGTGCCAACTGCACTCTTCGCACTGTTGGGTTTTTTTTTAAGGCCACAGAATCCTAATGTAAACCGAGAGACTACTGGCTGCAAAGAACAAAAATCTGACTGGCAGGGCAAATGACTTCTTCTTTTTTGCCCAAATTTCACCATTCAGTTATGCCTGGCTTTCAGTTTCTTGGTGAGACAGAGTTCATCTGGCGAGATTTCCTTCTCACCTACAACACTCATTTATCAAACTGAGCCAAAATTTCAAATATCAGCAAAGTGTTTCCCCTCCCTACAGCTTCCTGCATTAGAAGCTTACTAAAAACCTGCACTCCCAGCACCCCCCTTTTTTTCTGGGGCTCCACCATCTTTTGATCCTTTGTCTCAGCTTTCTCTCCTCATCACTGATTTCTCTCTTTCTCTCTTCTCTCTCTCAACTTCAGAGCTTTGGCTCTCCTCCTGCATTTCCCCACCCTGTAGTAATGTTTTGATGACATGTTTGATGTGTTTTCTTTGGCTTCTGTAAATTTCTTTTTGAAACTGGGTGGCTATAAAGGTAAAACAGATTAGAGATCTATGTAATGGAAGCCCTTCCTCTCATCACTGTATAGAGATCCGGATCAAAGCTTCAAGGAACTTCATGCACTCTACAGGCAAAATATTTGATTCAACCAATTACTGAGTGTGAGGGAGAGAAAAGGGGGAAGGATCCAGGTAGGCAAAAATGTGCATTGCACCTTTCTATGTGGAAAGCCTTCAGTTTAGCACAAATCCTGCTAAATTCTTATCCCATCACTAGCAGGTCTAATAATGGTCAAGTATTGAAATGAAGGGAACTCCTGATTGATGTGCGAATGCACATGTTGCGAAAAACACTGAACCCAGAAGTGACCTGAAAATGTCACTAAAACATCACTAAAATGTCACCAAAAGGGGCAGGAGCAGAACAGGGTGGCACTCTTTACCTGGGTCCTGCTGATGTGTCTGGGGGTCCAGGATGTAACCCCCATGCAAAATGAGGATTGCCTTTAATTAATTTATTAGATCTGTAGTAACTAGAGAGGCCTAAGGCAATTTAAAACAGCACACAAGTTAGTTACCTGTTATCATGAAATTACATTCTAAGCAATGTGGTGAAATATTTATAACTTAACCTTACAGACTTATCAAACTATAAACAATATCTAAGACACTTAACTCCTTTTTGGATCACCACTGCAGGAGTAGAAGCAGCAGCAATTTCATTTGTTTAGCTGTAAGCCATAGCAAAGATAAGGGCACTCGCTGTAGTGGAATGCTGCAGTTGTCTCTTTTCCTCTATCGTGGAGAAAGCAGGGAGGAAATCTGTTTTGTCCTGCTTTTTGGGAGGGATTATACAATGTCAGTGATCCAGAGGCATGCAGATACTGGCTACGAAAATGGTTGACCAGGAAGCAAAAACGCCACCGAGCTTGCAAGATGGCAAACCAGACACGAGGTATGTGGGGGAAGGAACAGAAAGTCTGAGAGCACCTCATTCTGCACCCAGCTAGCAAGTTGTTCACACTGAGCCTGATTTAAACATAATTTTGAGCAAGTAAGTGAGTTAGGGTTGCTGTCTCAGTGAACATAGGAATAACTGAGAGCAAGTTGCATGGAACACGATGGGACTGATTTCTGAGCAGTCATGCATAGAATTGCATCCCTCCCGCCCCAGTTTTATCATAAAATTTCCCATGATATATCATTTTAAAATTCTTCCTCACAGCACCAAAAGTTTGTCGGAATTAGCCCAAGGTAAACAAATACGGCTAGCAGAGTTTGTTAAATCAAAGTGCATTGATGAAAATGTGCCAACTTTGTACCATGGACAGAAGCCCATATGGCAGCTCTGCAAAGGTTGATAGTTTGCATATTTGGTTCAGAACCCTTTTTTATAGCTTTTATCTGGTCAGGTGCCCCCAAACAATAACCATAAGGTAGTGCACAAAAGCTACAGAAAGCCTATAGGGAGTCTATAAAATATCTATCACGGAGTGTTAGACAACGGGCATCACAAGCTTGATGGAGGAGCAACTTTTACTTTTACACATCTTTATACAAACTACTCTCTCCTTTTTCCAATAGGCTCACTCTTGGGAACAGAAGAGTCTCGGCTAAGTATACCCTAGTACAGGATAATGGGCAGTGTGTCCTTCTCTGGCTTTTACTCACTGCTGGACTTGAGCAATAAAAGGAGAATTGCAGCCATGAATCACAAACACTAGTGTCTTAATATTGTCTTTCAAGAACAGGAAATACAAATACCACTAAGGCGAGATGAGTCCCTTGGATACCAGATACACCTCCAGGTAAGCGGTTTCCCCTCCCTTAAAGAAACAGCAGTTGAACAACAACAAAATCTATATTAGGTATTTGCCCTCATAAAAAAAAGCTCCAGTGGGCTTGAAGGGGTTCTGATGAAGTCTCAGAAATCGGGGGCTGCTGATGCTGTTTGCTGTCAAAGAAGGCTCCCTCCACAAGAGCATTCCCCAACCCTGAAGCGAATGAAGCAGCCTCTGTTTACATAAACCTATGAGGACACATGCACCAGCACTCTCCTGCAGTATGAATCATGGCACTATTACATTTCAGCTCTCTGATAGACGAGACAGGCTTTCTTTGTCTCCCTTTCTTGCCATTACAGAACTTGTAGATATTGGCATGACCCCAACCCCCCACATTTATGCAGTCAGGTTGCTATGCCGTGGTGGTTGGTGCTTAATAACACTGATAGTGAGGAAGTTAGAGAGCCCAGTTAGAGAGCCAGTGATGAATGGAGACACCTAATTCTACTCATATCATAGAACTGTAGAGTTGGAAGGAACCAGTCATCTATTCCAACCTCCTGCAATGCTGGAATATTTTGCCCAACGTGGGGCTCGAACCCATGACCCCGAGATTAAGAGTCTCATGCTCTACCGACTGAGCTATCCTGAGTTGTCCCCACCCTCCTCCCAGCTGTGTTCCACAAGGGTAACACTGAGACGTAGGTAGGGGAAGCATACAGCCTGGGCCACTCCTGAACTGGTTGTACATAAGAAGGCAGGCAGATGCCCCATGCACCGTAATAGACCAGCCTCCACTGCAGCCTGCACTGACTCTGTCTGTTTGTCTGTTTGTCTGTCTCCATGGCTCAACTTCTCAGACCCAGACTACATCAACAGATTGTGATACGGTCATCCACCTTGATTCTTTTAACTCAAAAGAGTCTCCCCCACCGCCTACCCAGTGAAGAAGCTTGAGGCCCGTTTTTGGTCAAAACGTCACTGTAAAAATCCAATCAAATAAGAAACTGGAAGATGCCGCTCCCTGTCAGGAAATGAGAAGTTTTTGCCAGGGAAGAACTGGTGCTTTATGAGCCCAATGTAATGTGGAGAGGAGGGCAGAGACTGGAAAAAACCAGGGCATGTGCCACATTCCTGTTGATCATCCAAGCCCTAGACGTTCAAGGTCCAATTTTACCATGTTCCATCCTAAGTTCTGTCCTGTTTTCCTGGGATAGGCTGCCACTTTAGCATAGCAGCACAAACCATGATTCACACCACCATAACTAAACAGAGAGCCCTAGGAGCAGGGTGCCAAATTATGCTCCTAAGCATATTTATTTATATGTTTTCTCCCCCACTGAACTCAATGAGACTTCCTTTCAATTAAATATGTGTTTAGGGATTGAGGTGCCAAAGCTTTGATGGGGTGAAGGCATTAGGGGACCGCAGAAGATTACAAGGCAGAAAAACCATTCTTAAGCCATTAAAAGAGCTATTCTCTTAGTTTGTTTTTGCAGTAAATAAAACATCATTGGCTCCTTTAAACCATTCATTTGCATCAAAAGATTCATTTGCATTTGTTTATCTAATCCAGAAAGAGCTTACTATAATAGAGCACACTCTCACCCTCAATAAGGCTATTCTTTGCAGCAGAGTAGTGTGCCTTCATAGCTACAATGCTCTCAAGATGGATTTTGGCAGTGCTGGGATCTGCTCCATAGATGAAACCATTTGGTTTTCTTTATTGTGTTTACCTCATTTGTTGGCTGAAAGAACATAATAATTACATCAGTGGGAAGCCCAGTGGATTAAGTGTGGGGGCAATGGAAATGGGAAGACCCCCTTCTATTTGTAACTGTCCCATCTCCTGACATCAGTGGTGTTCTCAGTTTGATATCAGTACACGAGGCCAGAATGAAATCCCGTATTTTTCGCTCTACAAGGCGCACCTGACCATAGGACGCACCTAGTTTTTAGAGGGGGAAAGCCCCAATTTTTTGTGGATCAGCTCAAATTCCTGCAGCTTCTTTTGCAAAGGAGAAAAGCCCCATTTTTTGTGGATCAGCTCAAATTCCTGCAGCTTCTTTTGCAAAGGAGAAAAGCCCTATTTTTTGAGGATACTCCTAATATAAAAGAGATTTATAAAATGGAATGAAAGCCCTCTCTGAGGAATACAGCCCACTCCCCCATGTATAGATTATTCTGTATTCTAAGCTTAGAAAACCTTATTCTCTTACAACAGAAGAGGGGAAACATGGTGGCTGTTTGCAGAAAGAAGGAAGCAAGTGCACACTTACTACCGGTACTTAATTTTTAAATATATATATATGGGAAGGCCAAGTGCTGAAAGGTTGGAACAGGTGTATGAGGATAAGACAACGTTAGCTAGTTTTCCAGCTTTGTGTGGTTGCCTTGTGATGTGCATGTGTGGCTTAGTATAGAATGGATTGCAGAATTCACATCTGATTGGTCTATTTGAAGACACACAGATTGACCCTAAAGCACCCCAATGCTGATATTATTGAATGAGATTTTGTGTTGTCTGAAAGCCCCAAACTGTGCATCCTTCTTTGCCTAACTGAAGTTAAGAAAAACTGCCTTGAATAATTGCACTCTAGTAGTTCTCAAAGACCCAAGTGTTTTTGAGATAAGGCCTCATCAGATTCATTTGCTTGGTGGTTCATGCTGCAGTAGAGAAACCACATGGAGTCAAAGCTCAGAAGCCGTAAGTCTGAAGCCACTTACTTGGAAGTAATCCCACAGACTTCCATAGTGCTCCTCCAATTCAGCATGTAAAAAAGTATTGTTGTTTTATTACTTTTCTTGATTGGGTTTGTTCTGCTTACAAGGGTTTGGGGGAGGGAGGACACAGGAAGCCTTTGGCTTAATTGCCAGACTTTCTTCAGTAAACAATACAAAGTGATTAGAGATGTTTTTTTGGCATGCGCAGGCCAAAGCCACCTAGTGAGAGTTCAAAGAACAAAGCAAACCCTCATTGGAAGAAATTATGCAGCTAACTAAACTTGTATATCTTGGAGCCAGCCATTTCTCCAGCATCTTTGCCCCATTTATCAATGCACAATTACTGTCACCATTGTGTGGTGTCATTAGGCGTAAGGTTACAAGTGCCAGTCGGGATAAAAAAAAAAAAAATTGCAGTTATGTTGGCATAATTTTTCATTATCATCTTCATTAACCAGAGCTAGTGGGAGTAAGAGTTTATCCTTGCTCTTGTCATCGTCATGACAACGCTTCCAAAGCTTGTCTGCCAAGAGTCCACCCAATACAAAAAAAGCCTGAATGTCCTCATTATTCCGCCTCTCACAAACTCACCCATGCCAAGGGTGATACGCGTTGCAGAGGGCCCTTGATTTATCCCCTGTGATTTCTCTTGACAGCCTGGTATGGTGTCTCAGCTTAAGGCAATCGGTCTGATTTCACAGTTTAATTACTGCTAATCTGAGGGAGCGTGGTCAATGCTAATGAGCCAGTAGCAATCAAAGCAGTAATGGCTACACTCACCCTGTTTCATTCTTGTCCCCCACCCCTTTGAAATAAGCAAGACATAACCCCACCCCTGCAGCATACTGGGGGGGGGGGGAAGTCTGATGTACAATATGTTATGAAATTATTTCAAGCTGAAACACACATTCTGAAGTATTGGTGTCTCACCCTGCACAGAAAGCATATGCTCTGTTGTCAAAAGTCTTCAAATTATTTCTTTATTCATAAGAATATTTATAAGCCTTTCCCCGATAAAAAATAATATATCAAGGCGGTGCATAATAAAAGAATTAAAACGATAAAATAATAAAGTACGGGGGGTGGGGGGAATAACCAAATTCATTATCTAAAAACACTTGACAAAACATTTGTTTTCAAAAAGTGGTGAATTGTAGGTGTGGTATTCAAAATTACTGGTACCACTATGCTAAAATCTTTGGTTTGCATAGAAACAAAATGTATATGAGATACTGTAATGGTGTGACAGTTAGGAGGGTTCCTCCAGATTATCACAGTAAACTGGACAGTATATAAGGGACAAGGTGGTCCTTCAGGTTAACCTGGTCCTAGGTAGCTTAGGACTTGTATATTAACAGCAAAACCTTGAACTTAGCTTGGTAATGTACTGGCAGTCAGGGTAGAACTATCAGCACTGGTGTAATATGCTGACGAAGAGCTGTTCTGGCCAAAAGCCAGAGTAGACCACTTAGAGCATATTGCAATAGTCTAGTCTAGAGGTTACCAAAGCCTGCACCACTATGGACAATCTACCCCTGTCCAGGATTGGCCAAAGCCAAAGCTGGGAAAAAGAACTCTTAACCACTAAGGACACCTGTGCCTCCAGTAACAGGGATGTATCTAACGGTACTTCCAAGGTACATACCTGTTCCTTCAGGGAGAGTGTAACCCCATCAAGAACAGGAAACCTGACAATTTCCTGAAAATGGGAACTGCTCATCTACCAGCCTTCTGTCTCACCAGGATTCAGCCTCAGTTTATTGGCCTTCCTCCAGCCCTTCATTGACTCCAGGCAGTGGTTGAGAACTCACACCATCTTGTTTCAGATGTTACAGAGAAGCAGAACTGTGTGCCATCAGCTTCTTGGTGCTACCTTGCTCCATTAGAAGAAGCTAATGACTACTTCCAAAGCATTGGGACAAGATGGTACCCTGAGGGACTGCACACTGCAAATCCCAAAGGCATCTGCCCAAATCCATGCTCTGTGAATGGTCCTGCAGGTAGGAATGAAACAATTGAAGTGTAGTGCCACCAATTCCCATCCCACAGAACAGGCCCAGGCCCAGGAGGAGACCATGGGTGATGATACTGAATATACTGAGTATACTGAGAAGTTGAGCAACAGTAACAGGATCTCACACCCACTGTCCTTTCATGCTGAAGGTCAACCATTGGGGCAACCATTGCTGATTCAACCCTGAAACTATTCCTGAAGCTGGATTGAAATGGTTCAAGGTAATTGGTATTTTCCAATTACTGGTAGGTAGCCGTGTTGGTCTGCCATAGTCAAAACAAAATAAAAAATAAACAAATTTCCTTCCAGTAGCACCTTAGAGACCAACTAAGTTTGTTCTTGGTATGAGCTTTCGTGTGCATGCACACGAAAGCTCATACCAAGAACAAACTTAGTTGGTCTCTAAGGTGCTACTGGAAGGAAATTTATTTATTTATTATTTTGTTTTGGTATCTTCCAAGATTATCTGTAGTTGCATCACCACTACTGTCTTGATCACTTTGCCCAAAAAAGGAATATTAGCAATTGGCCAATAATTGTGCAGCACAGTTTGATCTAATGTTGCCTTCTTTAGGGCCAGTTGTATAATTGCCTTTAAAAAAAAATGACAGAAGTGTTTCTCCTTCTTGTAATGAGACATTCACTATTGTCTGGACCAGAGGTCGGCAACCTAAGGCCCATGGGCCAGAAGCGGTCCATGAGGGTCGCTTAACCAGCCCATGAGCCGCCCTCGAACCAAGCCACCGGCTCGGCGAGTCCCTGTGCGCTGCACTAAACCGGCACAGTGCGGCACGGGGACTCTCTTCCGCGGCTCCGAAAATCGCTTCTGCGCATGCCCAGATGCTGGAAATCGCTTCTGCGCATGTCTGCGGCGCCGAAAATTGCTTCTGTGCAGGTGCAATTTTTGGCGTCTGGGCATGTGCAGAAGCGATTTCCGGTGCTGCGGACATGCCATGCCCGGTAAGCCTTGCCGACCCCTGGTCTGGACTCACAAGGGTTGCCATGGTGGATGACCTTTAATCATCCAAGATGAGCAAGGTTTGAGAGCATATGTGATGCATACATACTTGCAAGCACCTTGCACACATCCTCAGGCTGCAACAACTGAAACTGATCCCGTAAAACTTGGGGCACCTTGCCTGGACTTGATATAAAAAGGAAGCAGCCATGGATGCTAAGCTGTATCAGAGGAAGCAGTGAAACCACCCAGAGGGTTCGTTAGCCAATCAATTCAATTTCCAGCAATGGAAAAGTGAAAATATACGGAAACTCTGGATACAAGAAATCCAATTCAAAGAGAGACAAAGAGGCAGACTTGAGATGAAACAAAAACTGATGAAGGAAAAAATGCATTCAAAGGTTGTGACAAATTTACCTATGCACAAGATCATGCCCTGTTTTAGGTATTTAGTTTGGAATAACTAAGTGCCATCTTTCTCTCTCAGCATTTAAACCATGGGTCAGCAAACGTTTTCAGCAGGGGGCTGGTCCACTGTCCCTCAGACCTTGGGGGGGGGACTATATTTTTTTTTTTGGGGGGGGAGAACGAATTCCTGTGCCCCACAAATAACCCAGAGATGCATTTTAAATAAAAGCACACATTCTACTCATGTAAAAACACCAGGCAGGCCCCACAAATAACCCAGAGATGCATTTTAAATAAAAGGGCACATTCTACTCAGGTAAAAACATGCTGATTCCTGGACCGTCCGCGAGCCGGGTTTATAAGGTGATTGGGCCAGATCTGGCCCCCAGACTTTAGTTTGCCTACCCATGATTTAAAACTTCAGAGACCCTGAACTGTTCCAAAAGTTTAGAAACTTCCAAATCATCCTCAGAGGCAGGATACTAGTGTCACTACTGAACTGAAATGAGACGAAGGAATCCAAACTGCAGCTGCAATGGCTGTGATCATTCCAGAAATCTCTGTTTGGGATATCATTTCATTGGTAGTAATGGGCAGTTCACCCTCTACATCTCTTCACTCGTGCTGAAACTCAAATACGCTTTTCTCCCCTTTCCCCGATCTTCAGACAGAATGTTCCCATTTGCTGGTATACCAGTTAGTACCTTCTGCCCGAATCTCAGTGGTCCCTGGAGGAAGCCATCTCAGCTGGATGGAATGGAGTCAGAATGTACCAAGTCAGCAAAGAGGTCAACCACTTGCTCATAAATCATTTAGTGCACGTCATGAGTTCTAGCCGGCTGCCAAGACAAGTAACATCGTGTGTTGGGATCGTGCCAGGGGCCTCTGCCAGCTAGAGGCAGGCAAAGGATGGGCATGGCAGCTTTCTTGATGGGCATTTGCCCATTGTTGCCCCACTGTGGCACTACCTACTTGGGGTAGATTCAATCATTTTTTGCCAAAAGGGTGTGCAAAGGAATGCAAAGTAGAAACGCCTCCCGTTTTTTAAACCTTAGCATGTGTTACACTAGGGAAGTCCATCACACAGTTGCGTCACTTGCATGAGGCTAAAGTCATGGGTGCTTCAGCCACCCCTCTCCTGCTGTTTCCACATTGCTTAGAGCTAAGGTATGGGTTGGCTTTGAGTTACATCCAAACCAGGCTTGTGGTATGTTTCTCTCCAAACAAACAACAAATTATAACTACAGTGGTACATGGTTCTCAAACGCCTTGGGACTCAAACAACTTGGAACCCAAACACTGCAAACCCAGAAGTAAGTGTTTTGGTTTGCAAACTTTTTTCGGAAGCCGGACGTGCTCCGTTTTGAGTGTTACGCTTCCGATTTGAGTGCCACGCTTCAGTTTTGAGGTCTGTCTGTTTCTGCTATTTATTTTGCATTTTTGTTTTTGCGGCTCTTTTTATTTTGTTTTTGTGACTGTGTGGAACCCAGTTCAGCTACTGATTGATTGATTGATTGATTGAGTGACTGCAGTACATTGTTTATTGATTTCATTTTATGGATCAATGGTCTCGTTTGGATGGTAAAATTCATGTTACACTGCTGTTTTAGGGGTTGTTTTTAAAAGTCTAGAACGGATTAATCCATTTTGCATTACTTTCTATGGGAAAGCGCACCTTGGTTTTGGAACGCTTTGATTTTGGAATGGACTTCCGGAACGGATTAAGTTTTAGAACCAAGGTACCACTGTACAGGGAAAATAAACCATGAGCACTGGTTGGAACGTATTGCTTAGCCAAGCAAATGCTACTTAGCTTAACTATGGTTTAAAGTGATGTACAAACCAGGTCAATGCATGTGTGAGAGCACTTGTGTGTATGTGAATGTGGGGAGCTTGCTTTCAGGCCCGAAGCAAGAGAAAGATTGAAGTGTTTGCTTACACGGGCAGCAGAATGCAGCATTATTTCATGATACTGTACTGCGGAGTCTCTTTCCTCCCAATGGAATTATTTTTCCCCCTTGGTATTTTCGAACTGTTTTTGTCATCTGAGAATTCACAGCAGCACCAAAAGGCATCTCAGCATAGTGCTATTTAATAATATATCAAATAACTCTGCCAATTACAAAATTACAGCCCAAGCATATGGACATTCCTACTTTGTTCATTTGTACCTACTTCCAAGTAAATGGGCACAGGATTGCAGACTTAGGGGTAAACTGCAATCCTGTATCCAATTGTGCGTGCTGAATTTCAACCTAGGTTATAACGGAGTTTAGTTATGCAAAGAAAAAACAATATACAGTAATATTACTGGCTTAGCTTTTCAGCTAAGAGCATGACACACGAATGCATAATGTTAATAACCGTTGATGACTTAGCATGCACTTGCATTTATGGGCTTGGGTTCTGATAAACAATCTGAAGAGCAACCCTTAAACTTAACCAATGGAATTCTTTTACCGTTGAATGTCTGTTTTGGTACATGATTCCTTCCACAGAGACTGTATGTACCAGTTTCTTGTTCTAGTTTTCAATTATTAGTTTTGTTTTATCTTTTCATATCTGTATCACAAGTCTCTTAGTGACTATAACATTTAAAGCTGCTGAACCACAGTTTCCCACATTTATTTGGATTTCTCTTGATATTCATCAAACTTTAAAATTACATGATTAGGTTACAGCAGAATTCTGGCTGATAAGAAAAATAAAATTAATTCCCGCAGTCCAAAATAGAGAGTTTATTAAACAAATTTAATTAAATATTAACAGGAATAACAATCATTTCTGCTTAATGCACATGGGACTGAGATAACCAATGACACAGTAGCCTGGTAGGAAATGCTAATTAAAATACCTGAACAGAGCTAGTCTTATGACAGGGGGAAAAACTTCAATATATGCTTGTTTTATCTAAGGTATTAACTCCCACCCCCCCACCTTTGTGGAATTAATTTTGTGAGCTTCTCTGTCTTTTGAAACGTTACAAAAAACCAAGTAAAGGAATGCTCTGAGAGTCTTTGACCTAAGTAAACATAACGCATTATTGTCTGTAATATAACATTATCTTCCCATCTAAACTACACCTTTTCTTATCAGCCATAATTATACTGTGTATGCAACACAGTCCTAGGCAATTGGAGAACCTGTCTTCGTGAATGATCTAGCTTCCCACCCTCATAGCCTCAGCGTGTGCTCAGGCTATAATGCACACAGTTCCGTTCTTTAGCTTGGGAATAAGTCCCACTGAGGGACGCGGGTGGCGCTGTGGGTTAAACCACAGAGCCTAGGGCTTGCCGATCAGAAGGTCGGCGGTTCGAATCCCCGTGACGGGGTGAGCTCCCGTTGCTTGGTCCCTGCTCCTGCCAACATAGCAGTTCGAAAGCACGTCAAAAGTGCAAGTAGATAAATAGGTACCGCTGCAGCGGGAAGGTAAATGGCGTTTCCGTGTGCTGCTCTGGTTCGCCAGAAGCGGCTTTGTCATGCTGCCCACATGACCCGGAAGCTGTACGCCGGCTCCCTTGGCCAATAATGCGAGATGAGCGCCGCAACCCCAGAGTCGGTCACGACTGGACCTAATGGTCAGGGGTCCCTTTACCCTTTACCTTTAAGTACCACTGAACCTACTAGAACAGCACTGCATGACAAGTGTTGCCTGGTATCTGCAAAACCTATGTTATGGAGGGAGCTGCCCCATCAACATGTCAACAGATGACTTCACACGCATGTGCTGAAAAATATTTGTGAACAGGGGTGAAAAATATCTTACAGATTCAACCCACTGCCTGCCTGCTGGATCTTGCTAGTTTAGAATACTTGCAACTTTAAAAACGCTTATTTTTGGTTGTTTCAAATCCCTTTGAAGAAATCATTTCTTCAGTGGGGAAAAAAAATATTCTTATTAAAACATTTTGAGAAAGCTAGCAGGAAGAGCTTTTCACTGAGACGGAAAGAAGTCATGGAAAGAGTCAAAGAGCAACCTGCATGGCAGCTGAAATGTGAGCGCTTCTGGGAATTGGTTTAAAAATTTGGAAGAGAAGTCGCAGCTCACACTCTGGATGAGGAACAGGCAGGCGGGTATCCTTTCAAGTAGTAATTTCTCAAATGATATTCTGCTCACTGGCAAGCTCCCGTGTTATTGAAACTGTATTTCTTGAATTGTTTGAACTGGTACAATTTCTAACCTATAATAAAGCTGCCGCCTTCTGTTTTTCTAAAGGAATACTGCTGTTGTTGTTTTTCTCCTCCAGGAAAGGGGTGAAATGGCAATGGCCCTGCCTCTTTCTTGAAATAAAGAAATCAGAGAAAACAGACAAGACAAAGAAGGATGAGGTTAGATTTGAGACAAACCTAGTAAGGAACAATATTAAGAGGGGGACGGAAGGGGAAGAGGCGGAGGGATAAGAAGCCTTCAGGCAAACAAGCAAGAAATGCAGCAGTGGTGAAATAAAAGGGAGAACAAAACCGAGTCACATTTCATCTCAGAAACTCAGGATAATTCCTTCCCCTGCTAGAAAAGGTCTTAAAGGATAACTGTACTAGAGGACTCTCAATTCAACTTGGGTTAGCAGTGCTAGAATGATTAGGAGAATTCTAATACATTTTCATTCATTGCAATCACTGGAGCCAGAAGCCCATTCGAGTTAGGCCAATGCGATACAATCCCTGAATGGTAGAGAAAAGGATATCATCTAATATTGATATCTTCCACCAATTGGCATTGCATAAAATAACAGGAGCCACATGAGGGCTTGGCTTTCATTTCCACAGGTCACCAGATACCAGGCTATCATTTGCTTTAATTTGCCAAAATAGTTGAGGCGTGGATTTGAAGCACAGGTTTCAGTGATATGCAGTGATTAGGGGGAGTTTAAATTTAGACACCTTTTAAAGGTCTGACCTTGTGGATTCAGCATAGTATACAGCATCTCAAAAATATTAACATGTAACTTTGGACAGGAGGTGAATGCAACCAGGTCTATGTGGCAGGAATTTTGAGTCTGTGTTGATCACTCGTCCAATTGGCTTGTCTCTGCTGGGGTGGCTTGTGTGATTTCAGATGTAATTTTGCCACTGGTCTTTTAATTTAATTTAAAACTGCACTGAATAACAACAAATGTGTTGTCTCTTATCTTATGGGTGGCATATCACAGAGTTCATGACAAACAAAAGCATTGGTACCTTTGGATCATTAACAGATCTGACAACGAATGAATGAGCTTACCCTTTTGATGATCTGATTATTCTGTTGATTATTTTTGTTAATTGAATCAAAAAGAAAGAATTTTTTTTTACCTAGGATCCCAAAGTAAATGGGGAAAAAATCTTAAGTGTAAACTAATTTGCAGTTTAAGCTATTTCTAGAAATAAAGGCCATCTTTTAATATTTTATTCATTACCAGTCCTGTTTATAATAATCCACCCAAACAGCTTAAAAATAAGCAAGTGCAATCCAACAGATATGTGGGAGATTCATAATGACATAAAAACACATAAAAAGGAGCCTGCTGGGGAAAAAATGGGACACCCCTTTTTGTGTGTGTGAGATCGTGGTGGCCATTTTGGGTGCTGTGATCTTGTACTGTGTTCAAGGAAAGGCAATGAAGAGCCCCAGAGTGCACATTTTTGGATGCCGTGCAAGATCTTGCCCTGAAAAAGCACTTTTTTTCAAGGCAAGAGCAAGGCGTGGGTCACGTGACTCACCTGATGGGCATCCTGGTTTTGTGTCTCCAAAAGTTGGATGGCATGGTATGCTGTTCTCACAGTGACCAACTAGAAGTCCATGGAAAGCTCACAGAGAGGAACCATCTTCTCACTTAGGACTCCCAGCATTCAATGGTATACTGCTTCTGACAATGGAGGGAGTGCTAACCTATAGCCCAGGGGTCAGCAACCTTTTTCAGCCATGGGCCAGTCCACTGTCCCTCAGACCATATGGTGGGCCGGACTATATTTTGGAAAATGCCCCACAAATTACCCAGAGATGCATTTTAAATAAAAGCACACATTCTACTCATGTAAAAACACGCTGATTGCTGGACTGTCCACGGGCCGGATTGAGAAGGTGAATGGGCTGCATCCGGCCCACGGGTCTTAGGTTGCCTACCCCTGCTATAGCCATTATCCTCCAAGAATTTGTCTAATCCTCTTTTGAAACCATCCAAGTATGTGAGCATCATTACATCTTGTGGGACCAAATTCTACTGTTAACAAAGTATTTTCTTTTGAACCTGCCAACATTCCACTTCATTGGATGACCATGGATTCTAGTATTACAAGAGAGGGAGAAAAACTTATCCTGATCACCTTTTCCACACAAAGCACAACCATTTTGTTAACAGTCGTCAGGACTGGAGGCTGATCTTAGGGCATGTCATATATTTTTATTAGAAGATCTGCGTTTTCACATTTGAGTTCTTTAAAGACAGATTGGCATTTACTTGCCCTTGATCATACTAGGGAAAGCTATGCACTTATGCTCAATTGGTTACTTTACCAGATAAGAAGTACTGTACATCTTTGTGGTTCCAGCATCTGATATGGCTGATATATTATCAGTGCCATAATCAGTCATTAGACAAAATGAGTCCTGGGCACATCTTCTCCATCTCACTGGAGAGTTGACCGTATCCTAGGTATTAGATGTGGGGGGCAAGCTCATCCCTACCTTTCTCTCTAGGACCAACTGTGACCGCTAATGAAAGGAAAACGCTCCCCACATCTGACACAGTTGTGTGCTCAGTTTGAGACCAACACAACACGGATAGGAAAGGAATAGTCACACACACTCTGGGAGTGTAGCTGGTAGCCAGTAACACAACAGCTCAGTACAGTATTGGTTAGGACCATTACCCGATTAGAGAAATCATACTGTGCTATCCTACTCATGCTCACCCAGAGGTAAGCTCTGCTGAGTTTAATAGGACTTATTCACATGTAAGTGAATACAGCACTGCAGCCTTAGTCAAATTAATTGTTTAATTTGGCAAATCTTATTTTTTTCACAGGAATAAAAACAACAATTCTGACAGGATGGATTGTCTCATGGATGCTTTAGCGGAGATTCCTACATTGCAGGGGTTTGGACTAGATGATCCTTGGGGTCCCTTCCAACTCTACAATTCTATGACGCTATGATTTTATGACAGGGAAAACTTGTTTCTGTATGTACACTTGTGTTGTGGCAGGTACCATATTATAAGAGCCAACCCTTTCTTTGTGAAAGAGGGACGGGATGTCTTCTCTAAGATGGTGGTGATCATCTGCAGTTCTTGTAAGCACCAGTTGTTAAAATGGATGGTTTTTTGTTTTGTTTTTTTAAATATTTATTTCCTACATTTCCTCTAAAGAGCTCAATGTGGCAATACATTCCCCTCCCCATTTCATCCTGCCCTGTGGAAGACCCTCCCATCAGATGTCAAAGAAACAAACAACTATCTGACTTTTAGAAGACATCTGAAGGCAGCCCTGTTTAGGGAAGTTTTTAATGTTTGAAGTTTTATTCTGTTTTTAATGCTCTGTTGAAAGCCGCCCAGAGTGGTTGGGGAAACTCAGCCAGATGGGCAGGGTATAACTAAATTTATTATTATTATTATTATTATTATTATTATTATTATTATTATTACTACTACTAGCGGACCCAGTCACGCGTTGCTGTGGTTTTTGAAATTATGCCTGTAAGGTAATGACTGGTGATTGGTCCATGGTCACCCAATGAGCTCCATGACTGAGTGGGAATTTGAACCCTAGTCTCCAAGGACCAGGTCCAATGCTCTAACTGCTACAATCTGCTGCCTGATCAGAGGCAAAGTGTTCCAAAATTATCTGATCAGTGAATCAACTAAAGGTTGAACACCAGCATATACAGTGTTCATTACTCCAAGAATGACCAGCTCAGCTACTGCAGTAGGCAAAAATGGACAATGACGACAACAACAACAACAACAATTTATTACTTATACCCCACCCATCTGGCTGGGTTTCCCCAGAACTACATTTCTATGCTGTTGTGCAACGCTCCTTTTCCAGATAGCAGGTTATGGGAACAAAAGGGCTTCTTTTTGTGAGTGTGTTTTAAAATACAATGAATATTGCTTTTTTTATTGCTAAGACAAAATAAATTATTAATAAGATTGTAAATAGAAATAGAAGTAAATTGAAAAATAAGATTCATCCATATGCAATATTATTATTATTTAAATGTCTGCCTACAAATCATTCACACGTAATGCCTTCAGGACACAACTCTCTTCTAGCTACCCAAGAGACCTTTCAGCTAGCTCTTTATTATGCAGGGTTAATGCCATACTCTGCAAGGTACCGTATGGCATGCCATTGTGACGTAAGATGACTTGATGTTTTCACAAGAGCTGTTCTCTTTAAACGTGTCATCTTCTTAATTCATTCTCCCGATGAGAACAGTAGCATGTTACAGCTTTTCGTTGTACCAATATTAATTACCAATGGCTTGTTTTACATTGGAAGCAAATAGCTCACATGGATTAGATTCTAATCTATTTTTTTTTAAAAAAACAACTGCGATGAAACAGCCCATTGTTCTCCTGGCAGGAATGGCTACTTTTTTCTCTCTCCAACCAACAGAGATAGGGAATAAAACCTTACTGATTTGTAACATCTGCAGCAAGTGTAACAGCAGAAGTAATGCTTATGGTTTCAAATCTCATCTTTGTCAGGCTGAGTTCTGATAATGCTCCTTGGAATCCTGCTATGCTGTGGAATTGTTGTTAATTTCATCATGACAAGCCTATGCTGGAAGGGCAAAGTCAGTCGCGGGGGAAATGAGACTTCCAGTGGTGCAAGCCTTTCTGCTACGGGAGTGCAAGGTCCCCTCCAAGGCAGGCTTCCTATTCCCTTCAGGCTTCCAAGGCATGGTGTGATTCTTAGAATCATAGAATTGTACAGTTGGAAGGTACCCCAAGAGTCATCTAGTCCAGTCCCCTGCAATGCAGGAATCCTATCTGCAGCCATCCCTGAGAAGGCTCAAACCACCAACCTTCTGGTTAACAGCCAGACACACTGACCCTCCCTGCTGCACATCTACTAAAGGTTCAAGAACATCACATGGAAACCTGGATTTGGGAGTCATTGCAACAAACTACGGTATTATGGGCTGTCAAAGTCTGTGTTTCAGGAGATGGAGCAAACTTATTCAAATGGGTGGAGGAGGGCAAGGTTAAAAAAAAATGTTTAGGGGTCTTATCTTTGATGATGAGATGTCAAAGGGATTTCCTCTTTGTGTCCCGTCCCCTCCAATTTCCTATCCTGACAAAGATCTAGCAGCCTACAGTTCTGGGAACTGTAAAGGAAGCTTCAAGGATACAATTAGGGCTTGTCCACACTTGTTCCATGCCTAGAAAACACAGGTCCAAGCAGTAGTCGCCCTCCTTTCCCATGGAAAACCTGCTTTTTAGCTTTAATTTGGAACAAATGGAGATATGTGGAAAAACCAATTGCCATTTGCTCCGATTGAGTGCTAAAGCAACAGAAGTAATTAGATTATAACACTGTGATTAGGATTTGATAGATGGAAGGTAGGATGCAGCAGAAGGGGAGAAACAACAACAACATGGAAAACAGGGTGGGAAGTCGACAAGAATAAGAGAAAAGACGAAACTGTGTTTTGATTGTATATCCAGGATATAGTCTCTTTGCACCACTGCCTTCGGGTAGAAGATATAGAACAATTAGATCAAGAACAAATAGATTGAAGAACAGTTTCTACCCAAGAGCTATAACCATCTTAAATGCTGTAACCAGATAATATGACCTTGGAGAGCTGTGATGGGTGTATGCGTGTGTGTGTGTGCATGTGTGACTTTTTTGGTGTGTGTGTGTTTTGTGTTGTTTTTTCTTTTTCTTCTGGTTTTACGGGATGGCATGCAATTTTGTTGCACTTGTATAGCGTTGTGCTTGTACTTGTGCAATGACAATAAATAAATTATCTATTATCTTATCTATGTAAAAAAAGTTGAAACTTCATAAAATATAATTGGAAAAAAATGAGTGGTTTCCCCCAGGGGAAATCAGTGAGACAAGAGGAAGTATGGAGTTTGGGAGTAACAGAAGGGGAGAAGAAGGGAGAAGAACACAACAAGATTAACTTGAGACTCAGAAGGATAAAACCCATTGAGGCCCATTTGCCCATGTGACTGAACATTAGGATTCATCCCCCCAGCCACATGAGAGCAACAAGATAGTTGCTCCTAACTTGGGGCACTTCTAAAGTCACCTCCAGTTTTTCCCCTGGAGAAGTATAATATAACCAATAGCAAGGTTATCTCCAGTTTATGGAGATAACATGGAAATCCTTTTTCTGCTCTAACAAGAGTTGTTTATCAGAATAACATTGCTCAGGTAGCAGCCTCTGAACCTTGGCTATGTAAATAAGCTGTGTATGTCATCTACCAATGGGGCTATTAAGTATCATTATGAGAACTTGGCTTCCCTCCTAGACCACCAAAGCATATCTGCTGGAATGGCTAGAGCTAATATTTAAAACCACTTTAATCTACACTGCAGTTAATGTATCTAGATATGCAAATGGCAAATTTGCTAACAGAGTAGATGGTACATAATTTAGCATTTTCAATTTACAACAGAACATCTGAAAATACACCCCTATTTATGCTAATCAGTCCTAGCTTTTATATTCTGGAAGGTATTGCAAATAGGGGCTCTAAAATCTAAACAGAAGTAGTGCGGGACAGAAACAAGTTCCAAAAGTAAATTAAATGTATAATCTGGTAATCCACTCCCAGAAGGCTCTTAAAAGAGAGAGGGGGAAATGAGCAATGGGTACTTAAATAAATTACCCAGAAAATGACTGCTTGAGAGAAGAGTGAATATTATCTCATCAGCAAGATGCACAAAAGAAGGGGGAAACCAGAGAAGTCTAAAAGGGTGGAGATATGGAATCACATCTTGTTACTTGAGTAGTAAAAGGGAAGCTGTGAAATGATCTGTATGGAAAGGACTCTCACAAAATGCAGACCTACGTTAGGTGGAATTCTGGTGCTGTTTCATTTATAATTTACTCATTAGGAAATTCTGCAAGGGGGCAGCATAAGACTTGGTTTAAATATATTAATGTGAACATTAGTGACTGACTGAAAGAAGGAAATAACCTTACACCATACTGAATCAAATATGTCTTAAGAAAATTAATTGAGGCAGGAGTGCTAGCTTGGCCCCATGACCTTGGGTGCCCGGGACCATGGGTGCCATGCAGTGTGCATGGCCTTGGCACTGAAATTTGTAGGCGTTCGGCCCCTTCATGGGGAATTTTGTGGGTGCTTGGGCACCCAGGACCTCAGGGGGTTGGCACCTATGAATTGGTCAATATTCCATTTTCAGATCCAGGTCCAGGCAACAAGTGGCGAAACATGGTGATAATCATCAAGGAAGTTGGTGTGGGGAGTAGACCCCTTTCTTTGCATTTTTAGACTGAACTAATGCATGGTTGACAATACAGCGGGCTGGTGAAGGCATGCCCAGCCTCAGAGCTGAAGCTCGCTCTCCTTTCCTCTCACTGTGAAGCTAGCCCTTATGTTTATAGCTCCTTTATTTATTTATAAGTAAATCAGCGTATCAGACTAAAAGACAGATCAGGCCAACTGCAGGAGATCAGATCCATCCATCTGCTTTGTACAACAATCACTACATTAAAACAACAAAATTAAAGTTAACAAATTGAAAACAAACACATGTTACAAGACAGCAGATGGAAAGCAATCAATTTAGTGGTGCCCTTTTAGATCGAATTTCTCCATAAGCCTAGGTAAAGAGATTATTCAGGTAAAGCTAAACAGCGATAGCTCCAGCTGTTCCTCTGAGGAGAGGGAGACCCATAGATTTTGCACCACCACAGATAAGTCTCTTGTGTCACCGCACTATGAGCTTTGCCCAATGGCAGCACATCAAGAAGTGCCTCACCTGCTGATGGTTTCTGAGCACAAGCCAAACTGCTGGTTTTCACCTTTAAAACTCAACATTGCCCAGCCCCTGTTTACCTGAAGGTAGGAACTCAACATCCCATAGGTTCCTCCCCATGCTTTGCGATCTTCCATTAAAATTCTTTTGTGACCATCTCACCATCTGATATGCTTAGGGGTCTTTTTGGTAGTGATGCCTTAGCTGTGAAATTTCATCCTCGGAGAGGCTCCCTAATCCATCTCCCTTTGCAATTTCAGAAGATGGTTATTTCAAATGATTGCCAGATTCAGACTGTTATGATAATTAGCTGCTCTGTTTGTTTTCAATTGGAAATTAATTTTTTTTCATCTGGTGTTTTAATATCTATGGCCTTTCACTGCTACACTTTCTTTGTTTTGATATTGTTCTTTACGGCTTTCTTGCCATTCTTCTTGATTTTACCAGCATGGATTGCTTTGAGAATCTTGGGCTACAAAGCTGTTTATACATTTGAGAGCTGAATAAATTAATCTATAAAGACCTGTGTTTTCACAGGAAAATGAATTGGTGGTGGGTTGAATCCCTGAATGCATATGATTTGTACAACTCACAGTTTTGCACCTCTGTGCCACATCAGGACAGCTAGATCACATAGGCTGTAATCCTAGACTCACTGAACCTGGGAATGGGGCTTCCATTAGATTGCACTGATAGAGCCATTCTCAGTGGCTGCAAACTTTTCTCCTGGAACTTAGCATCTGTTGAAATTCTTACAATAGGAGGTATAGCCAGAACATGGTTTTGCTAGTAGCTGTTATGGAGTAGCATTCTCATTTACATATCGGATCCTCTTAACGGAGGGTCCGGGTTGCGGGCTGGGCACAGGACACCCTTCCCCCCCTCCAGTGTGGGGCAGGGCTCACCTCAGGGTGTGCGCTCCAATGGGAGCACAGGGTGTGTGGCCATGGGGCCTATTAAAACCGCGGCGTGGTGTGGCGCTGGAGGCCTTCTTGGCCTCGCGCCGCGCAACACCTACCCACCCACCCTTCATTTAGGTTGTGTCTTTGGCCTTGCTATGGACTTTGGTTGGTTGCCTGTTTTGGAATGGGGACCTGGTAGGAATTTTTCCATTTGGCAGATTGGCACTGGCCACTTGGTTTTCGCCTACCTCATAGCAATCGTCACAACTTTATAAGGTTAGGCGGTTAGGCATTGGATTAGTGATGTGTGGGAGAAGGGAGGTGTGGCCATCACCTGCCCCTCCATGACCAACGGTATTCCGTTAAAGGAATTCGGGGGTCTGGATCTCGTCCAAAGCCCGCGGAGGGGTGAGGGCCATGCCATGACCCAGTGGGAATCCTGGGGTGAGCTTCAGTCGATTGCCATGGGTGGACTTCCCTCTTTTGGTGGTTTGTATTTTAATATTTTGTTGGAAGCTGCCCAGAGTGGCTGGGCAAACCCAGTCAGATGGGTGGGGTATAAATAATAAATTATTATTATTACTATTATTATTTATTATTATTACCCTTACCAGACTCCCTGCAAGGCGGGCAGGAGTCAGATATAGTCGTAGGTTGCCAATGCCTAAGCCAATACCACTCACATTCTGAATTCAATAAAGTTGTGGCCAAAGTTTGCCCATTAACATTTAAACTTAAATTACCATACGTGTCATTGTGTCTTTATTTCCAAGGGGGTGGTTTGTGGCCTTGACGCGCAACATGCTTTAATCATATTTTAACTGCATAATTAGGCTTGTAATGAGTCACTTATCTGGTAGCCTGTGTTGAATAAGAATCACCTCTAGATGACTAGATAAATAAGCTTTCGATAACCGGATGTTTATTGTCATTCCGCCCCCCACCCCACCCCAATGCTATTTCATTGATAAGTCATAAACCACAAGATGTAAGCAGGCAGACTTGTTTCTGAGGGCATGTAGCTGTTATGAACTTGTTTGCAGAATTTGGGCATTTTATATTTGTTTTTCATCTACTGCTTCTGTCCATTCCACTAGGTTTTAGGACCATGAATAATCACTTTGGGATTCCTAATGGAAATCAATTCATAATTGTAAGAAATACATAATAACACCACTACCATTTTTTAAAACATCAATTAAAATAATAGTTTGGCTAATAGAACCATGTGTGTTGTGGGCTTTCCTGCATGACATGACGCCACCGAGTCAGCAGTTGCTAGACTGTGAAAGAAAGGAATGACAGACATTTCCAAATGGCGAGCCACACATTTTCATTTTCAACTGCTCCTGTCCTTTCAATATATAAGCTCCCAGGCTTTGGAGACATGCAGCATGAGCTGAGATGGTGCGGCGGTTAGAAAAGTCCATGCCAGCCTGGTTCCATCTCTTTTCCTTTATGCTGTTGGTTCAGCACACACATTTGTGACTGATGGGGAAAACGAAAACCCACAGCTTGGTTGCACAGACAGAAAACACGCAGCTTAGCCGAATGTTAAGCCCGAGACATACAATGCTTGGTTCAGACAGAGCAAGAAATGCTACACTTTTCCATCTGGCTATAAAGCTCCAGATAAGAAAGTCAACCAGCAAAAATCCAAACCTTATTTACCGCACATTATTGCTGTTCAAGCACCTGAGATATCAAAGAGACATTCACAAAGGAACTGACCACTCATGGCAGAGATGTCCTTGACTGCTGTCATCTGATGAAGTGGGCTGGAGTCCACGAAAGCTTGTGCCATTACTATTATTAAAATTTATACACCACTCTCTATCCAAGGATCACAGGATAGTTTACAGTATGAAAATGCAAAAATACACAACATAATAACAAACAAAACCATAACGCTTCCTGCAACACTTAAAAAGGCCATCAACACTTTAATTAGCCGAAGGAGAATGTTTTAACCTGACGCCTAAAGATATGTAATGAAGGCGCCAGGTGAACTTCCCTGGGGAGAGCATTCCACAAATGGGGTGCCACTGCCAAAAAGGCCCATTCTTGCACCACCACAATATTCATTGTTGTTTAGCTACAACAAAAACTTAGATGGCTACCACTACGGAAGTGAATTGCTAGATATTTTTTGAACCTCATTCTGATGCAAATGTGTCATATCCATTTGCTTGAAGCTGGTTGTAGAACTGGCATGCATGTTTATGTTTTACCACTATCTAAAGGTCTCCTCTACTGCACTCTCAAAATACTCCACATTTTCTTCCTTTCTGCCCCGTACAATTGGTACAGGGCAGAACACTTGTGTAATGTCATTTCCCTTACTTCCTTTTAATTAGATATGGTGAACATGTGGCCCTCCAGAGGTTTTTGGACTCCATTTCCCAACATCAAGGCCAGTGTAAGAGCCACCCCCTCCACATTGCTTACTTTTGTTTTAGTGCTATATTGTTATTATTCCATCAATCAATCAATCAATCAATCAATCAATTTATAGAACACTTGACAACATGAATCCATTGAAGAATGTACAGGATAAAAACAGATAAAATCACAAAAACACAAGCTTTAAAAACAGTAAAATCAGTTCAACAATCTCTAAATTCTAAACAATCTCTGCAAACTCCAAAAACAGCAAAACAATTTCTTCAGATACAAAAACTGATATTTCATAAATTTATTTCATAAATTTCCCCAGGGAAAGCCTTCTTCTGCAGGTGCCTAAACATCACAATGCTAGATACCAGACTTTGGCTGACAAGTAATTCCAGAGGGCAGGAGTTGCAAGACTAAATACCCAGTTGTGATTGTAAGTTGTTTAAAACACAATATTAAAAACAGTTTAAATGTTGTAACCCATCTCAGGACTTTAGGTTGACTAATATAAAGCACCATGTCCACTGGTGACACTGTAAAGTCAATAAATGATAAAAAGGAGCTAAACCTATTGCTGAACAATCAAACCATGTCTGATTTTGATTTTGCTATCTGGAATTAATTCAAAAGAATTAATACACCAGGTAGATAAGCACCAACAATGTGACAAACTGCAAGGTTGAAAGATTTTTATTTGAGAAGTATCATATATTCCCAAATCATTGAAAATGTTATACCAGTCAGCTTGACATTTGGTTCTCACATATTTTTGTGGCATTTCAATACCTACAGAGGTATGAGGAAATTATAGGACCTTGGTGGGTTTGATGTACAAGACTTTCAAAGATGCCCCAAGAGTGCAAAAGCCCAAAGCTGTATTATCAAAAGGTATATTTGACCTGACCAGAGTTTTAAATAGTTGGGATTTATATGCCCACTGAAGTAAATGACAGTAATTAGAAGTGTTTCCAAGGAATTTAATTGGTCTGAGGAGAGGGGAGAATCTGAGATGCCTCTTTCATGAGGTATTTTCAGATTTTTTTTTTAAATAAAAAATGGCAAATTCTAAGCATTTCAGGAATAGAGTATATGGGGATGATCCATGCAACCTTTTGGGCAAGTTGGGGAATAGGCTGAAGTAACCTATCTTACTACTTAGATGTCAACGATCAATTATCACAGCCCTGCAGCCACAAAGGCTCTTTTTGAGTCCAAATGTGGGATAAAAGCAAATGAATGAACATACTTTTAAAAAGCAGGATGTACAAGGGGGGGCAGAGATGGGGGGAAATTGGGGGAGGTTGACTCCTTGGCATAGTATTTGCTCCTGAAGGTCTACTCCCCAAAGGTTGTCCTAACAGCAGAATTAAGACAATATTTACAGGAACTTGATTAAATTTTTTTCCCATTGTTGCACTACCGGAGACTGAATATCATATCCTTTCTCTCCTATCCTTATATGAAACCTCTCGAATGTAGCTTTCTGCTGAATAAATTTATCTCTGCAAGCCATTTTATCTGTACATTATTGATTAGGGCTCAGGGAGTGCTGAAGACCCCTAAGCACTGTTGGACCTTCCATCTGATCCCTGTGGTTGACACGGCGAGCATTTCTTTAAGGTTTGTATAAGCTGCAAACAAGGGCCAACTGACTCCCCATTGGATCTCAGATTAAAAGTATGGAATTTGCTGTAGATCTCCCAGTAGTAACACCTGACTTTTCAAAATGCATGCTGTTAACAGTGCTTAAAACCAAGGAAGTAGAACATATTGGTGGGGTGCGTGGAAAAGAGAGGAACCAAACCCAGAGGCGTAGGAAGGTCAGGTGGTACCCGGTGCGGAAAGCTTCTTGTCACCCCCCCATTGATTATTTTTTTATTTTAATTTTTGCCTGCAAAAATGGTTTTATGTTATTTCATATTTTCTTACAAAGGAATAATAATAAGTAATAATAATAATAATAAACTTTTATTTATATCCTGCCCTCCCCGGCCAAAGTTGCGCTCAGGACAGCTATCATCAGATACATAACATTTGTATAAAATCAAACAATAATTAAATTACCTCCTAAAAACATGTCAAAATCAAATTAAAGTCTAATTAGATGGCTTTCCGCAGGGTTAGGGTTGGGAACAGTAATTGCTCCACTGAATTGAAATTTCAGCCTTCACGACATAGGAAAACGGCCAAGTAAACAGCTATTTTCGTGGAGGAGGGTCAATATATTAACTGATATGCATGAAATTTCATATATAGTTATATAATCCCTTGTGTAGTAAGATAAGACCTTTGGAGCAGGCATTTTTTAAAAAAACAACAACACGTTTTTTATGAACCGCCCTATTAGGGCAGTAATTGTTCCTTGATAATTTGTCACCCCCCTCCATGATGGAACCTGGGGCGGACCGCCCCCCGTCTCCCACTTCCTACGCCCCTGACCAAACCTCCCAGAAGAGAGATACCTTGGTCTGGTATCTACCACAGCCTCCAGAGGATATATCTCTCTCCACCCCAACCCCCACTTTACAGATATAATAATCCCTTTCTTCTTTGTTGGCTCCTTTCCAGAAGCTCACCCATGAGCAAAAAGCCAACGGAATGCAATGTTTACGGGATCAAATAATTGCATATTTAAGACACTTGAGCAGGTTACAGCTGGGTCTAGCCATGTGAGGCCAGCCTGCAGCTCTTAATAGCAGAGGAGGTTTATTCTAGCATGGGTTTGCAAAGAGAGGCATCACGACAAGCACTCACTTACATTAACCGCAACAGCAACATGGGGACTTGTTGACATTGCAAGCTGAGTGTGGTTTAATGTGGAGTATAGGGAAACTGATTTAACAGCAGCTGTTTGGCGGAATCTTCACAGAAAACATCTGGGAATCACTACAGACGTCACCTACAGTTGTGTGCGGGTCAAGCTATGTTGCTATGACTCTAGAATTTATATTATTCAAGCACTAGGCCCAGCTCACATGTCGTGGCGAAATAGTTAAGTGGTCTACCATGAATACAGAGATTGCTGTTGCTTCTCCCCTGTGGTTTTACCATGCCATGCGAACACGGACACTGTAAACATTTAATAAAGTGGGTCATTTGTCCAAAGACCCATTGCAAAAGTATCCAACTGCTTCTGCTTATAATCCCAACAAGGTCACACAGTTGGCCAGATATTTTGACATTTATTTCTTAATACAAAAGAATGCAGGTCTATTAATTCCAAGTAACGTCAGACTTTTAACAGTGCCACCATATGCATATTTATTCAAAAGTAAGACCTGCTGAGTTCAGTGGGGTTTCCTTCCAAGGAAGTATGCATAAGATAGCAGCCTCAATCTATCTTTGTAAGTAAATTGATTTAACCTGTTATAGCTCCATTTCCTTTTAAAAGTGGGGCAGTTAGGTAATTTTACACTCTAGAAGTACCCATGTTTTTTTTATGGGAGTTCCAATTCTTCAGAAGCCAGTTCTGCTGTATTTGGAAGTCCTCTTGCTCACCCTTGGTAGAAAAGGAAGCAGGCTACAATCCTCAAGACGCCTACTAGGGAGTAAGACCCATTAAACAAAATGGGACTTACTTATGAGCAAACATGTAAAGGCTTGTACTGCCATGCTGCAAGTATATACAAACTTAATTGGGAGTAAGATTCACTTAACTCGATGAGTCTGACTTCTGAGTAGACATGTACAGGGTTGAACTGTCAGAAAATAGTTTGTATGCACAAAATTGGATAGAAAAATTTGAAACCTAAACAACACAAGTCTTTTTTTTAATCTATTGCTGACATGAAGATAACATTCTGAGAAATCTCATTTTGATTAATATTTCTCACTTTATACATATTTACATGACACAAACTAATGGTTTGAGATAATGCTGTTTAAAGTTTCTATTGCTCCCATTACCTCACAATTGGTTTGAACAGGAGTCTTAAACTGAATTCACTTGTTTTCATCATTGCAAACAGACTATTATTTAAGAAAATGTGCTACTAAATGCCGGAACGTTTTAAGAGGATTCTGTAAAAACAAGCAGCAATTTGAATTCATATGGCAGATCTGTTTTCCTATATGAAAAAGGAACATAGCTTGCATAGCCCCAACACTGCAGCCCTTCCTTTCCAGTGTACAATAGCCAGGTGCTTCTGTTTGAAGCGAAATATACGATGTGTTAATGGAATGCCATCTACCACAGCTGCTTGTGGGTTCCTTGGGCAATGGGGCAATTTATGATGAAGGTATTTTAAATAAATGATATTTTAAATAAATAAACTAAATAAACGTGGCACTTATATTCAACTAAGTTTTTTGCCCACTAAAATCAATGGCCCCAAGTTAGTCCTGTGCATTAATTTCAGTGGGTCTGCCTTGTGGATGATTAATGTTGGATGCAACGTACAGGCTATTCAGGGGGCAGAGTCCAATGCACGCATTTTTGCCCAGCTTTGCTTCCAGCTGCAGCGCCTCACATTGTACTGGGTGCTACAAGGGTCTTTGGGTTTTCCTTAGCAACTTTTCGGAATGCTCACAGGGCTTGGAGTGCAATTCAAAAAGTCTTGGGGTGCAGAGGAATTGCAGTTATTTGGATCTTGGCCAGTATGTGCAATACAAATGGACCAACATTGAGAAATTCTATTGGCTTTTAAGTATGCTGTGGCTGCTGTCATATGGCTTTAAATGAAATGGGCCTAATATATTAAAAAAACACACCATTGAATCTGAATTTTGAAATATATTCATACATTTCTATTATTATAAATAGGAAGACACACCTGACATCCTTGGCATGTACCTGACCCCTTTCTGCCAGCTTTGCCCAAAGCTGGGAGCCAATCTGTGACTCCAATTTGTAAATCTGGATCTGGCTTGATCCAGTCTGAACTGATCTAGACCTGGTCCAAATCAGAATGGAATAATAAAAATATCATGTGGCTAACAATAAAAATTAAATAATTGTGCAAGCCCACTAGGCTAGAAAACACACGTTGTTTCTTATAGTTAGTGTAAATAACAACAATAACAATAGCAACAATAAATTCTTAGGAACGAGAAGAGAATTTTATTTAAAAAAACCAGACAACAAACAAACAAACAAACAAACAAACAAACAAACAAACAAACAAACAGGATAGGATTGAGATTGACTGGGAAAAAGTAGAAAACATATATAAGATAAACAAATGCCAACAGCCCCACCAAACACCTTCTAACAGACAGAACATACAAAAGAGTTCTGCATTTCAAGACTCCCCGCCTCCCCCAAAGCACAATTGGATATGCTTGGGTAGGGTGAGTATATTCTAGCCCTGCAGCTCTTATTAAGCAAAGTTTAGATCCTTCCCCCAATGACTGCGAATGGAGAGTGTTGGTTGGGCTGAGATCAGAGGTGCTGTCTTGTGTCCAGGGGGGCGGGGGGGGGCAGCATGCATCACATAATGACGCATCTTCAGGAGGAGGCCAAGCGCAGAGTCTGGCACAGTGTGGCTTCCTCTCTTGCACCCAGGAGCAGCCAGCCACTGAACCACACCACACTCAATCTCCTCCACCCCCTCAACATTGAGGGGGCCTGACCCCCTGACAGCAAATATTGAGGGGGCCAAACCCCTCTGCCTCTAGGAGTTGGTGCACCTTGGTGAGATCATTCTAGCCTTCCTCTGGCTCCCCTCCCCACACCTTGGCACTCTCCTTATACGGGATGGTAATTAATGACAACGTTTTGGAGTCGCCCTTCTGGCTTTCTGAGAGACTGTATTGAGCTACAGATCTGCACAAAGCTGCATAAATTGATTCAGCACAAGCTAACATCCCTGCAATGCTTTGCAGCTGCTTCAACCCAATCTGGACAGGGTACAAATAGGCCCAATTCAGTTTTGGATTCAGCCAAATCTGGTGCACAGCCTTATTTTTGGCAGCATTAAAACAGAATGTGGGCTATCCCTATATCATCAGAAAGATGCAAAGTACTTCTTTTAAGAGTAACTCAGTTGTAGAGCAGTTTCCACGGATGCAGAAGGTCTCAAGTTCAATCCACAGCATCTCCAGGTAGGGCTAGTTTAAAACTCAGGAGATCCTCTCTGTGTTGACAATACTGAACTGAATGGACCAATGGCGTGGTTTAGTATAAAGCAGCTTCCTATGCTTATTAGCACACTGGATTCTTGGCAGAAACACTGTCTCCATGCAAGTGTAGAAACAAGGTCTATGGTACAAGTGTGCTCTGGGTGAAGCAGCAATCCTTTTTATCCACTGTGAATTTGCCATCTTTCAATTTAATTATACGTCCCCTTGTTCCTGTGCTTTGAGAAAAGAGCATCTCCCAATCTGTCCTCAGTACCATTCATCACTTTCTATACATTTATCATGTCTTCTCTTATTTATCTTCCTCCCAGAGCTAACTATCTCCAGCCTTTTGGATCCCTCGTTGAAGATGGCTTTCCCAGGCTCAAAGTAATTTCCTTTGTAGTTGCCGCTGTTGTTACCCATCTAAACTTCTTCCTAAGCAGCAATATCCCTTTCTTAGGTGAACTGCAACACAAGGAATTTCAGTAGAAAGCAAATAACTGTTTCTCTAATGACATTTTCAATGTGCACTTATTATATACCACATCTCTTTTGTGTGTATGTCCTTGATAACTCAGATTCATTTTCGGAAAGTGAGCAGAGAGAAGTCTCTGAAGATCACTTTAACTGACAATGCTTTGTCCTCCTCAGCTGAGTTTAGCAGTGAAATAGAACAAAAAGATGAAGACAGACAGACATTTTAAAATGTGGTGAGAAAGGTTATGATACACATATTGCTGCATTCCGAAGGCGTTCAATTTCAGACAGAAGATGTGTATTTGAAATCAAACCGCCTCCACCATGCTTTGATAGGCTGTGTTTGAACATAACATTAAGCTATGGCTTATGGTTGTGGGAACAAGACTAGGTGAGCCTTAGGCTCATGTGCTGCCCCTTCTCCAGTGTAAAAAGGTAAAGGTAAAGGTACCCCTGACCATAAGGTCCAGTCGCTGACGACTCTGGGGTTATGGCACTCATCTCGCTTTACTGGCCAAGGGAGCCGGCGTACAGCTTCCAGGTTATGTGGCCAGCATGATTCTCCAGTGTAGCCTTGAGCAAATCAGAAACTTTCACTTCCAATTAACTACAGTTTAGTGTTACATCCAAATCCTATGCTGTGGTTAATCTCAATATTTGTTAATTGAAACCAGTCACCTTCATAAAGGTTTGAAGTTGGCTTGTTTCAACAAACCATAGTAAAGACTAACCACAGTCATGTGGTTTTGGGCATAACACTAAACTGTGGTTTTTAAAAATGGAAGTTTATGATCTCTTCCTCACAGCTGCACCAGAGAGCAAGTGAAACATATAAACAGACCTGAGATGAAATAGCCTATACTGTATATCTATTGTCAGGGCTATGTGCACATTATATATGTTCATTATGGGAATGAACTTGGGTGATCCATGATTTTCAGTGTTGTGATAGCCCCTTGGAAATACAACCACATAGATATTATTCCAAGTAGTAAGCTGTCTATGTAATGCAGCTCCCCACACAGTTCCAGTGACTTTCATGAACAAAGGGTTGCTTGGTGTCGTAAAAATCTATGCGATTGCATGGAGGTATGCTTCACAGATGTGGCTTGCCATATGGAAAAGCTGCCATATGGCTGCATTTTCATTCTAAGTACCCTTCCACATGTGCAAGTTGCATGTGTGAATCAAGTTTTAAAGCAATCCAATTTCCTCCTAACATTACGTCTCACTTTATAGCTATCTGTATTTCAAGTCAACAATATGTTCATCTAAGTATGATAGTGTGGTTTCAAGTTGCACTACCATTGATTCATCTGGGCAGAGGGAAAATTAGACTGCAACTGTTCCAGCAAAATAGTAACCCATGGCAGCAGGCTTTATAAAACTGGCCAGAAGAAGCTGTGGAACAAAAGCAAATCCCTGTACCCATTTTCATATCTGACTGCACATCCAACTTGTCTAAAGCTGATAATCATCTGGATAACTGTATGATTTTTAATGTAATTTAATTTTTGTCCATCTTCCTTGTATCTATTGACCATTTGAATATGGCCATGTCATTTATAGGTAAATTTAACACAATTCTTTCCTTTCCCCCCAACTAGATGCTATTTTGAAAGGTCTATTGTAGCACATCACAGATTAAACAAAGAAGCAGCTGTAACTGAACAAGCAGAAAGGGAATAATCCTGCAAGTCCCCTCGGTATGCATTCCCAAGGTGAACTAGATGGACTCTAAAGAAAAATGTGTATTTTAATAACTTTTAAATCCCCATCGCTCTGACACTAGCTTCAAAACAAACAGCAAAAGAGGTTCGAGAAAGCACTGTAACCTTTTCAATATTCTTCATTAAACTCCACCATGTATGGCCCCCAGAGTGAATTGCATCATCAAATCAATGGCACCAAAGCCAGCTCTGATTTATGAAAGACCTCACCATGCCGTCTTCATATACTATTTATTTAAGCACCAAAATGTCTTACCTATAGATCCCTAAGTAATTACACACTGAGAAGACTCACACAGTGCAGCTTTTCAAGCGAAGGAGGTGGGCATTTCAGAAACAAAAAGACTTTTCACAACTGAATTCAGGCTAATACTATAGACTTTTAGGCACATTTTGCTTTGGGTTTTTAACAGCTTGGGCGAATTAAAAGAAAAGGCAGCTAGCAAAAAAAAAAAGGGGCGGGATAGTGTGCACGTATTTTCATCACAGTATAGTGTGGGATAGAATCCTGAGATAGGGGCCACCATAAATAGTAACTACATCTCTTCTAACCTGGTCACTAAGCAATAGTCCTCTTTCTCTCCTGCTTTGCTGCAACCGCTGCCCCCCCACCCTTGTCCTGTTCATCATAGACTGAAAACTTTGTGGGCACAGGACCATGCAATGTCTTTGTTCTCTACAGCACCTAGCACACAGTTGGCATTAAATATGCACAGGTCCCTTCCCCCCCACCATCAGCATTAAAATGTTATTAGCTTTTTAGTACCTGTTTCAAAAATGGTTATAAGAACATGCTTCTGAAAACCAGATAGTTGGAGAAGATTCAGAGAATATTTCTGTGTCCTGGCACTACAGAAAATGTATGGGATCAACATGGGACAAAGGAGAACATTTTGGCGCAATTTATGAGATTCATTCCAGCACTGGAGACCACGGTTCATGCTGAGCATATGTACAATATCTTTTTACCTATTTGTGCACAACACAATAACTTCTTCTTCTTCTTCTTCTCTCGCTATTTTTTGGGATCAGTGCAGCAACAATTGCTTCTATAGCAGCTGATTTCAGCTAAACCTCATACCTCATTTAAACTTAACCCAACGGATTGAGAAAAATGAAAATTGGTTTCATTTTTTTCAGGTGCAACAATCCACAAAGCCTACCCCACACCCAGTGTTCACATGTCAGAATCTGTATGACCATTTAAAGAGTTGGAACTAATGGAATGGCTGTACTTCCTCACCATTACCCCTTCAGGCAAAGCACCTCCATTTCAGATTTCCAGAAGAAACAGGACGATAATCCCATCAATTCTTCCTAGGTCTTGTAGTGCTTTTTTTAAATGTTCAAACAATTGATTCTATAAGCATGGACTCCAATAACATCACCTACTAACATGCTCGTCCATCAACGTAGAAATAGCAATAACTCCTTTTCTCTCATAACTAGAAGAACCACACTGTATTTATCAACTTTTAAACGGAACTTGCCAACATGTCATTTTCTTGATTAGTTTAAAATGACAGACTCCCTGGTATAATAGAGGTCTACAACACTCTCAGTAATGGACAATTCCTGGAGACTAATCGTTTTCAGGAAATGTGAATGCTTTGTAAAAGGCACTACTTCATACTTGGATAAAAAGAAAAGTTATATCACAATTGTTGAGTGGGCTTCCTGATGGCTTCACTTTGTCCATTTTTGTTGTTGTCTAAAGTGCTATTCTTTTTAGTCAAACAGGCTCACACTCAGTTGGTTTTACATGATTTTAAACCATCTTCACAGGGCTAGCACTGGCAAGGAGGGTATAATCCATTTGATCCTCTAAACACTTACGGCTCTATGAATCCCAAGCAGATGCTTCTGAAAGGTAAACATAACAGCACAAGGTAGCCCTGCAGAATCAGATCAGGCCCTCTAGTTCAGAATCTAGATTCCTACAGTGGCCAACCAGATAACTCCAATAAGCTAAGTTCTCAAGAAGTTATCAGGCTGCTCCACTGCTATGCCACATATAGCTTCACACAGTCTTCATGGCTAATAGTCGTGGAAAGACCACTCCTCCATTAATTCGTCCAATCCCCTTCTAAGTTGGAGGCCACCACCACATCTTGAGACAGTTCATTCCACAAGTTATGTGTATGTGTTGAACATAAAAGTATACAATATGCAGTTTTCACTGTCCAACGTTTAAAATTGTCTCACCCCCTCATAGCTTTTCTTCCTGTAGGGTTTAAAACACAAACATACACTTTGAACCCCACAGGGGGAAAGCTACCTGGGGAGTAATTTAGAACAGAGAAATTGTACACAAGGAAAAGGTTAAGTGCCCTGCCCACCCACCCCTGCCGCTTCTATGCTCTAAATCCACCCACATCCATGTGTATGCTTTTTCTTTTTTAAAAAGCATCAGGACTCCATTACACACTTTTGTATAGAATGTGTACTTAGCTCCAACAGTTATTGGAAATGCCACATATTCCTTTACTTTCAATCAAAGCCACCACCTTTGCTCTGAGATCTGAATTTGTTCCACTATATTCAAATAGCTTTTGATTTTTTTTAAAAAAATTTTTTGCCACTTTAAGAAAAAAGCTGGACAGATAAGAAGGTTTCACAGTTAAGAGCTGAGCACTATATCCTGGATATATCTCATTAAGTTTTTTAAAGTACATATGCATGGTGCGAAAATAATGTTGCAAGTTTGAAAGGCTTAATAGGGCTAATTACCACTTCCAAATATATTCAGATTTTAAAATCTCATTGGGCAGCATCCAACACACAGCTGAGAGCACTTGTGAGATATGCAGCCAAACTCTATACACGTTAACCTGGAGGCAAGTCCTACTATATTCGATGCAAATTAGTGCCAAGGAAGTGTTGGAGATTCATTCCCCGTGTGCAGTCATGGGTTTGTTGTCTATCACATGACTGGGTGTTTTGATTCCACAGGAATGGGATGTGACGAAGACAGGATGTTTGTCTTACTGTGTTCCCTGAAGTGGGACTATTGTCCTTTGTTCTTTCTCTTTGCTGTCTGATGATAGAGAGAGGGAGCCATGTTGCAGTGCTCTGTGTGTTTTATATGTAAATAAAGTAGATTAGCCAAAATGCTGAGTTGCTGAGGTCTGTTACACAACTGTGCACACTCTGCGGATCAGTAAGTGTGCTGATGTTTCTTGGCATCAGTTGCTGTGATGTTTGGGCTGAGGAATGCTTTTGAAGCTCCCGAACGATCACCAAGGAGAGAAGGAACATACCAGTTGGGCATGTGTCTCTGCCAAGGTTCTACTCGTGTGTAGGACATCCTGACAGGAAGTATGTATAGGAGAATGGGTTGAATCCAGTACTTGTTTAAGCTTTCAAATGCTTTGAAAATATATTTTATTAGAGTTTCTGTATATTTTACAAAAGTTACTTTTTAGACATGACATTGAATCATGAGATCAAACACCATAGGGACAATATACCATACTTTTCCGTGTGCAAGACTATGCTTTTTTACTCTAAAACAATGTTCAAAATCTGGGCTCGTCTTATACATGGATAGTCAGGCAGTCAAATGTCTATGAATCATGTTCAGCAGAATAAATACTTTAAAAACCCACTATCCTGGCAGCACAATCCTAACCATGACAACTCAGAATAAGTCCTACTAAACTCAACAGGACTTATTCCCAGGTAAACTGAATTAGGATGACAGCCTTATTTACATACATCACCTGCTATCCCTAAAACACTTTATAAGTTTGCTAACATGTACAATTAGTATGTTTAATGACTACAGATACACATGCACAATTGAGTACTTCGTGTTTTGGATGTTTTGTCTGAATGCACTGCAATAGTCTAACACAGCAGTTGTAAACAAGGAGCTGAGAGGAGTGATATCTATCTATCCTGAGTTCGAGTGTCTTCAAAGCCCATGGCACCTTTGGTAAAGGCTGTTCTCCAACTGGAGCGCTCGCAGGCCAGTTTTTCCCAGTTGTCAGTGTTCACACTACATTTTAAAAAATTTGTCTTGAGGCAGTCTTTAAACCTCTTTTGTTGACCACCAGCATTACGCGTTCCATTTTTAAGTTTGGAATAGAGTAGTTGCTTTGGAAGACGATAATCAGGCATCCACACTATGTATGTATATTTCAAAAAACAGGACGTTATTTTTCAAAACATTCCACCTAATACTTTGTTCCTGTGATTAAATGCTCTCTCTGTACTGCAGAGGGGAAGGCTTAAGGTTGTCCTCTCCATGTGCAGTGCAAGTATACTTCTGAATATCAGATGTAGGGGCAAACAAGCAAAAGCTTCATTTCCTGCCCTGCTTGCAAACACCCAGTGATTGCTGGTTAAACAGAAACAGAAAGTTGGACTGTGACGCAGCAAGGGAACCACATTCTGATCAAATCAATATTTTATTATTTATTTGAAAATGTATGAACTGCTTCTTCTTCCTCATAACAATGTACTTGTTATGCATTTCCAGGTGCTTATGCTCTTATATAACCCAAGGTGGGCTGAATCCAACTAAGTTCTACTTAGAGTAGAGCCAATAAAATTAATCAACCTCAGTTAGTCAAGTCTAACTTAGTCAACATTGATTACAATGCATTCCAAGACCATGTAAAAGTTTTCATATCAAAAGCTGCCAGAAAAGGAGGTACATGTCGACAAAACAAAAATCAAAATAGCAGAATTACACTGGTTACATATATTTTTTTATATGTAACTTTCTACTCCAGCACCCCATTTCCCGAAAGAAATAGTGATACATTTGGACTACATGCATTTAATATTCCCATTATTCCTTTTTAATTTTACATTTCGTTCATGCTTTTGGTTGATAAAACTGTCATTACAGCCTGTCAAATTAGCCTGGAGTCAAAATTAATGTGAGAAGAGATGGAGGGCTTGAGACTTTTATTCGTTTTCACACATTTGTTTTTCTGTAGTGCTTCATGCCACAAAGTTAAAAAGGACCCTTTCTCTCCCTTTCACCATGGAGAGAGAATTGTAAATATAGCTGCAGTTCAGAAAGAAAGAAAGAAAGAAAGAAAGAAAGAAAGAAAGAAAGAAAGAAAGAAGATGCCACTAGACTTCAGTGAATGGTGATTGTTCTCTCCCACACCATATCAACACATCTTGGATAGAGGTTCAGAACATTTCCCCCATTATAAATTAACAAATGCTGAACAAAAATAAGGTGAGAACAAAATAAGATTTTTAAAAATGCACTGAATTTTTAATAGGCAAGAGTAACGGGGGCGGGGGGAAATGCTACAGGAGGACATAAACCAGTCCTTGATCTGTCTCTGCCATTCAGTATGTCTGGATTTATTTATACTTTCACGTAGGAGCATATTGGTTAGCAAGAAATGAAATCTTGCCCCTGTTCAGTGAACTAATATGATCAAGAAAAAGATTAGATTCAATATAATTGCATCACTTATATACAATGTTTAATTTCACCCTATCACTTAACCATCCTAATCATTCCCTTCATCAGACCAATTTGATCATATCATTTATAAACACAATTTGCTAACCAATATTTTTGCTAGCCAGCTGGAAAACTGATTGTGCATTGGGCTTGAGTATATGTGATTATTCCAAGCATTCAATGTAGTGCCCTGAGTGTTCAAATGATGACGGAATACTGTCACTGTAGGAGCGCACAAACTTTTGAGTTATATATTACTCATTAGGTACAATAGAAAATTAGATACTTCTCAGCTAGAAAGACAGAGACATTGGGCTAATGGCACAAATTATTGCTCCGCTTCAAATAACTTACAATTAGGGGCTGAGCTGAAACTACTCACAATTTATGTGAACTTTTTTTTTGGCAATGTGGAAAAATGGCCCCCTCTTTCAATCATTTCTTGGCATACCTTAGGAAAGTGTTTGGTTATTTATTTGTAATGACCTTTTCTCACTCTCTTTACCATTGCCATCACTTCTTCTCAGTAACATTATCAGATAGCCAAATCTGGTGTAGCATTGTGGTGCCATCTCCAACTCCTTGAAAGATTCCATCAACGGTGTCTCCGAAAATTTTTACACATCACTTGGGAAGACAGGCGAACTAATATCAGTGTACTGGAAGAAGCAAAGATCACCAGTGTTGAAGCAATGATTCTTCAACATCAACTTCGTTGGACTGGTCATATTGATCCTTGCCCATCCTGGCTAATAAAAGCTAGCCGGGAAGGGCTGGGCGATGGGCTCCGCGGGGTGGTGAATGCTTCCCTCTGCGAGGGAGTCTTCCCAGACCCGCTGAAAGAGGCGGTCATTAAACCGCTTCTTAAAAAAACATCTTTAGACCCGGCCAATATGGCCAACTATCGCCCAGTCTCAAATTTACCATTCTTGGGCAAGGTGATTGAGCGGGTGGTTGCTGAACAACTCCAGGCACGCCTGGAGGATGCGGACCATTTGGATCCCTTCCAATCCGGATTCAGGCCTCATCATGGGACTGAAACTGCCTTGGTCGCGCTGGTTGATGATCTCCGGCGGGCTAGGGACAAAGGTGAGAGCTGTTTCCTAGTCCTGCTGGATCTCTCAGCGGCCTTTGACACCATCGACCATAACATCCTACTGGACCGCCTAGAGCGATTGGGAGCTGGGGCCACTGTTATACAGTGGTTCCGCTCCTTCCTCCTGGGCCGTGTTCAGAAAGTGGTGGTGGGGGATGAGTGTTCAGACCCCTGGACTCTCACTTGTGGGGTGCCTCAGGGTTCCGTCCTCTCCCCCATGCTTTTTAACATCTATATGAAGCCACTGGGAGAGATCATCAGGGGGTTTGGGCTGGGTGTTCATCAGTATGCGGATGATACCCAGTTCTACCTCTCTTTCAAATCAGAACCAGTGAAGGCGGTGAAGGTCCTGTGTGAGTGCCTGGAGGCGGTTGGAGGATGGATGGCGGCTAACAGATTGAGGTTGAATCCTGACAAGACAGAAGTACTGTTTTTGGGGGACAGAGTGCGAGCGGGTGTGGGGGACTCCCTGGTCCTGAATGGGGTAACTGTGCCCCTGAAGGACCAGGTGCGCAGCCTGGGAGTCATTTTGGACTCACAGCTGTCCATGGAGGCGCAGATTAATTCTGTGTCCAGGGCAGCTGTCTACCAGCTCCATCTGGTACGCAGGCTGAGACCCTACCTGCCCGCAGACTGTCTCGCCAGAGTGGTACATGCTCTAGTTATCTCCCGCTTGGACTACTGCAATGCGCTCTACGTTGGGCTACCTTTGAATGTGACCCGGAAACTACAATTAATCCAGAATGCGGCAGCTAGACTGGTGACTGGGAGTGGCCGCTGGGACCACATAACACCGGTCCTGAGAGAACTACATTGGCTCCCAGTACGTTTCCGAGCACAATTCAAAGTGTTGGTGCTGACCTTTAAAGCCCTAAACGGCCTCGGTCCTGTATACCTGAAGGAGCGTCTCCACCCCCACCGTTCAGCCCGGACACTGAGATCAAGCGCCGAGGGCCTTCTGGCGGTTCCCTCACTGCGAGAAGCAAAGCTACAGGGAACCAGGCAGAAGGCCTTCTCAGTAGTGGCGCCCACCCTGTGGAACGCCCTCCCAGCAGAGGTTAAAGGGATCAACAGCTATCCTACATACAGAAAATACCTGAAGGCAGCCCTGTTTAGGGAAGTTTTTAATTTGTGATTTTGATGTATTTTAATATTTGTTGGAAGCCGCCCAGAGTGGCTGGGGGGACCCGGCCAGATGGGCGGGGTACAAATAAAAAATTATTATTATTATTATTATTATTATATTGTGCGGATGCCTGATGATCGTCTTCCAAAGCAACTACTCTATCCCGAACTTGAAAATGGAAAGCGTAATGCTGGTGGTCAACAAAAGAGGTTTAAAGACTGTCTCAAGGCAAATCTAAAAAAATGTAGTATAAACACTGATAACTGGGAAACGCTGGCCTATGAGCGCTCCAGTTGGAAAACAGCCTTTACCAAAGGTGTCATGGGCTTTGAAGACACTCGAACTCAGGATGCAAGGGAGAAACGTGCTAAAAGGAAGGGATGCTTGGCAAATCCAAACTGTGATCAACTCCCGCCCGGTGACCAATGTCCCCACTGTGGAAGGACGTGTGGGTCCAGAATTGGCCTCCACAGTCACTTAAGGACTCATTGTTAAAACCGTGTTTTTGGAAGACAATCTTACTCGGCTACGAGTGATTGCCAAAGAAGAAGAAGCATTGTGGTGCCATTCCATCCATGGCATGATCACTGAATGTGTAAGATAACTGATCCAGGAAGTTCTGTCCATGTTTTCCATGGTAATTGCCATCACCATGAACCAAATGAACTATGTAGCACTGTGATGCCATTGCAATCAATATGTGATTACTGACTGGATGGGACTGTACATATAGTATCTACATGGGCCAATGTAACACTGGTAGTGAAGATGTTTTGTAATGTATCTGAACTGACAAAAATATAACCAACCTAACTCTCTAAATAGCTGTGCGTTTTCTTGTTCCACAGAAGGAAGTGTGGAAAAATGGGGGGGGGGGAGAGAGATAGGAGGCAGGGCAGGAAAGTCAATGTGAATAGGTGATGGTCTATGACCCTTAAGGCCAAGAAGCCCTTGCCAAAATTTTGCATAAGGCATCATCTGAATGTACACGATGCAACAATATTGGTGACACTAAGGAGGTCTGGGTCTGTGAGACTGCTTGGATGCCCCTGCACTTCCATCAATAGTTGAATGGTAGGCTATACATTCAACGAATAGACAAGTATACATACTTCTAATGGCTTTATATTGCCAGAAGGGTGGGGATTCAAAAATATTTTCTTTACTTCAGACTGATTTCAAATAAATTTCCATTTTTTGAATATTTGTCTTTGCCTTTAGCTTATGAGGTGGATCAGTTAGGAAAGCAACGTAATTAGACAAATGCTGCTTCACTTCTTTCTTTCTTTTCTTTTTCTTTAAAAAAAATGCTCTGTTGTTCTCCTTTTAAAATGATGGTTAGAGGAGTACGGGAGGAAAAAATATTTTTGTACGGTTATTATTTCTCACTGTAACTTGAATTAAATCCAGATTAATATGTTTAGTCTAATGGACTAAGTTTGCCACTTCACTCTCCTCAATGAAGAGTTAAATGAACACAATGCAAAGCAACACAGGGTGTGGGAGCCTGGGACCAGAGAAGCCTCCATATTTCATTTGCTGTAATAGTGATGGATGCTCCATGGATATATGAAGGGCTGTTATTGCAACTTGCTTGACAGCCAGCATTGAAATTTTGATCTATTAGCCTTCTGCTTCTTCTGTGGAATGCACAATGCAGGCATCCAGGTAGAATTTTGCCATATATATTATATATGGTGATTGGAAAGATCTATCCTAATTTTCCTGAAGTCTAAGAACAACTTTGGATAGAACACATGCTGTTTTCAGTAGAGTACACAAACCTGGCAGTCTATGGCAACTTTGCTGACATGACAGCAAGAAGCAAAGTTGTGTGATTTCTTTCTTTCTTTCTTTCTTTCTTTCTTTCTTTCTTTCTTTCTTTCAAGAGAAGTATGGAGACATCACCTTGCCGACAAAGGTCCGTATAGTTAAAGCTATGGTTTTCCCAGTAGTGATGTATGGAAATGAGAGCTGGACCATAAAGAAGGCTGATCGCCAACGAATTGATGCTTTTGAATTATGGTGCTGGAGGAAACTCTTAAAGATAAACACTTTACTTGGTGAAGCAGGTTGGAATAGCTGGATCCTACTATAGTTATCAATTATGGTGCTGGAGGAGACTCTTGAGAGTCCCATGGATTATCTGATTAGTCAGTGGGAATGACTATACTTCCTCTCCCTGCTGCCCTGGCTTCTAGGCACCACTACCGGCAGAGTAGTGACAGGAAGTAGTGGCGGGAAATATTCATGCTCTTCCTCTGAATGTGGCTTCATGGAGATAGCATGTAGGCAAAGAGATCTGGCTGCCTGATTGCCGTCTAAAGAAGACTAAAAGAAGTGGTAGTGGAAGCCCAAAAAGTGAATGGTAGTTTCATTAAAAATTCCCCTAGTACCCATGCTGGGGGGGGGGATATTAACACAACTTTTGGCTGACCAATAAAATTTGGTTTCAAGTATTTGTACAATGAGGCCACTGTGCTATTATGTTGTGTCAGTTAAACACACGGTATTACGATCCTCCGCACAGCAGTCCGCACATAAATCTCATGAAGTTGGCGGGGTTTATGCATACTGAACAGCATGAAAGGAAACAGTTGTGGTATTAAGCATCCAAACCTATCAATACAATTGGCTAAAATATCTATTCACTTTTACATATTTCCTAGCTGATCGAAAAGATGCTTTTTATCTTATGTCGAACCACTATTTAAAGGGTATTCATGTTGCAGACAGACAGTATAATCTCCTTTCTGTGCAGCTGACAGCACACAGAGATGCTCAGTGTAAAGCTCAATGATGTACAAGGAATTTGTCTGCTATGAGATAACTGGTCCTTTTCTTAACTCTCTCCTGATGGATTGTGGGAGGCAGGCGAAATAACAATCTGCTGCCCAACTGATATGTCATTTCTGAGCTCTAAAAAAGAAAAAAGAAAAAGGAGAACTGGGACATTATAAAAGGTGAAATTATTTATAACAAATGCCCTTATTTAGAAAGAGATCGGAAAGGGGGTAGGCATGAACATGACACATCAAATGAGTGGTGCAAGATGAAAAAAGCATTGTTGATCAAAACGTGCATTTGCATAGATCCTAATATTGGCAGCTTTTATGTGCCTAGTTTGGGGCATCTAAATTTAAAGGAAATAATCACGGATCCTTCTCGGTGAGCCCCAAAGCAGAAAAGATGCCACACCATCTTCTTTGAATGGTGGCATCCTCTGCCACTTTGACACAGGGCAGGCTTTCACTTCCAGTGAAAATGTGAACTATGAAAAAGAGAGTACCTTTACCTCCCCACTGACCAATGGCAGACAGCACCTACCATTATGGGATGGAGAAATGGATTCCAGATAGCCATGACTTACTAACAGGCCTGTTGGTTGCCACGTTAAACACCAAGCATTAGCTACTGATCATTTTCACGAAAACCAAAGTCCTATTTTCCCATTGTCTTACATGCTGTATAGGTGGTTGCGTTTTTTGTTTTTTTAAAACAACAACCCCAAACTTGTTAATCTTCAAACTTTTGCCAGTTATTCTGAATGAATGTGAGAAGCTACTTCAAATGTATTTTCTTCTCCACAGGAGCTATGCTTCATTGCTATTTCAAAATTCACTTGAAGCAGCACACATCAAAAATTGCAAAGCCACACACGATGTTCCTGCAGCATTTGCAGACCTTAGATTTTGCACATTGTTGCTTTTTTGTTTGCTTCCATCTTACCACCCCACCATCTAATAATAGAGCTCTACAATATCTATAAATGAGAGGTGTGAATAGGTATGACGCATCAGAGCTAGAACGTAAGTGGCGTACAAAAACCAAGTTTTCATTAAGGTGTATTCACAAAGCCAAAACCATACATTGTGTCCTATTGTTATCCTATTTACCAACCTCCCCCTAATTAACAATGGAATCCTATTGAATTCAACAGGGCTTACTCCTCAGGTAAATGGGAATACAACTGCAGCCTTAGTTTATTCCTCCCCCCCCCCCAGAAAACCACTGTATCTTTTGTAAAGGATGGCCACAGATTCTAGCTAGTATTTAAAACAAGGTCATAAAATGGTTAAGAACTAACTAACTGACTTTCCCTGTGCTGAATGGGAAAGGTCTGCATGGGGTTTTTAAAACAGGATTCAAAATCCCGCAAGAATTCTTCGACTTGCCTTCAAGTGAACACAAACAGAGGCCCTCTGCAGGTCCGTCCTCCTCACTCAACAAGAGGAAAGTTGGGGACTGAGCGGGCAGCGCCATGTGTATGGAAACATCGGGGGTCAGATGTTCGTGTGTACCCCTGCACTTGTCGACAGTTTTAGCTCATATATGTTCAGGTAAATACACACACTTTCACACACAATTCCAAAACATAGAGCGAATCCACAGGAAGAATAGGAATCTGCTCTTTTGCATATCTCATTTTTACCTCCATGAGAACACAACTGGAGATATTGCAAATAAATCTGCAAAGGTTACCCTTTCTGCAAAGGAGGAGGATGGGCACCTCTTGGGCACCATCCATCAATAATGTTTCCTGTACAATCCACTGCAGAAATGAAAGGTACCTGGCCAAGAGTTTGGTAGTCCCACTGAAACAAATTAGGGCAGTGCTAGAAGAGAGTAAAGCTCTTCATTTTGATGGGGTTTGCGCAAGATGATCTCCCAGCGGATTGTGACACATGAACACGGCACCCATCACATCAGCCTTCCTTGCATGCTGTTGCTGTCGTGTCTAATCAGACAGTGAACTTCTTGGGACAAGTGTAGGGATTACTTGTTGGCTCCAGCCAATATGATTAAACACGTCTATTGGCAGCACGGTTCAATATCTGTCCTCCGTACTTGAAATGTACTATATTGAACCATAAAGAAGAACCTGAAAATTACCTCTGTGCTTGCTGTGTGTGAAAGAGAGGGAGGACAGACAGACACTTAACTGGAAATTGAGCGGAGATCTCTGAAGATTATCCGGCCACACTATATATAGATAGATGTCATTTTGTTCGTGTATAAGAAGGATAAGGGGAATTAGTGACAGTGCTGAATCTCAAATGGGGGGGGGGGAGCTGCATTCAAAAAGTGGATTTCAGCAGCCTGAAGCCCTTTCAAACCAGGCCACCCCTTCCAAAGTTTTGAAAAATTCTAATATTGCATCATTCGGCTTCCCCAAACTTACCTGGGGGAGGGCAGTTCTGAGAAGGCCTAAAGACACCAGAGGCTGAAGTCCTGGACACGGCCGTGCCCAAGTGGTGCAAGGAAACATGGAAAATGCAATTCTCAACAACACTGTTGTTGTTGTTTTAAAACCTGCAAGCAATATGTAATTAATGACCTTGTTTTACATTGTTTTGCCATCCCCCTTACACTGAAATGATTGTAAGTTACGTAGATAGTTATATAACTTAGTAGACAGTAAGATGAATAGTTCTATCTTGTGAACCGCCCTGATATCTTTGGATGAAATTTTATAAAAAATAATAGACGCAGAACTGCAGCGGAACAGAAACAGCACTGATTGTGATGAATACAGGGTTGGGACAGAAATTGCTCCCTTCTTCCTTCCCTAATAGTAGCTAAACCATGAGGTGCACGTTAAGTGTCCTGTCAGAACAGTATCGCTTTGGCATGCTGGGGAGAAAACCAGACACTCTAAGCTTTGAAATACAGTGGTACCTCGGGTTAGGTATATCTGAAGGAGTGTCTCCACCCCCATCGTTCAACCCAGACACTGAGGTCCAGCGCCGAGGGCCTTCTGGCTGTTCCCTCACTACGAGAAGCCAAGTTATAGGGAACCAGGCAGAGGGCCTTCTCGGTAGTGGCGCCCGCCCTGTGGAATGCCCTCCCTCCAGATGTCAAAGAGAGAAACAGCTACAAGACCCTTTAGAAGACATCTGAAGGCAGCCCTGTTTAGGGAGGCTTTTAATGTTTAATAGAGTATTGCATTTTAATGTTCTGTTGGAAGCCACTTCAGGTTAAGTACGCTTCAGGTTAAGAACTCCACTAAGAACAGAAATCGTGCTCTAGCGACGCAGCGGCAGCAGGAGGTCCCATTAGCTAAAGTGGTGCTTCAGGTTAAGTACGCTTCAGGTTAAGAACGAACCTCCGGAATGAATTAAGTACTTAACCCAAGGTACCACTGTAATTATATCTTGCCCTTGCCAGTTTCAGGCAGATTTATGTCCATCCTCATAGTCCCACTGAAAATCCAATTCAGATATGGACAGCTTTTTCCGAGTATTTTGGCATAACAAGGTGCGGCTCTTTCAATTGCTCATGTTAGAAGGCAAATTGAAGTCTTTGGGATAATGCCAGGGGAAAAAAAGTGGTTTGAGGACACAAGGCAGACTGAAATTCCAAAAAGAAACTATTGGTAAAACATTGTTATGCTTTCTTGTTGCCAATCTTATTAGAGAGAAGTTGTTCACACAGGGGACGCAACTTCTGCAGAAAGTTCCCTTTCTTGACCCTTGTCCAGTAATTGGACAAATAAGTACACAAAAAGAAGGTTTAAAGGATACTTTTTTAAAGGAGGCTTCACAAAATATTTAAAGGATTTACAATATGTTAATGGTGCATTCCTTACACGCAGAATACAAATGAAAGATACAGTCCTACGATATTGGCTGCATTTTCAATCAATACCAAACTCTTGGGTTTCTGTGTGCTAAAGTCTCACACACTTCTTGCTTCCAATAAGATGCAGGAGGGGGAGAGTTGCAGCACTGGCAGAGAAAATAAGAATCCCTGTGACTCTGGGAAATATGTTCTCACAAGGTCACACTCAGATAAATTATATCAGCTGCAAAACTAAATCCACAGAAACTGTATTGCAGATAAACAGAATACCTTTCTTCAAAGGTCTTCTACCTGCTTCTCCATCTACCACACAAAATTCTCTGCAAAGTTCTGTCTAAGAGGAAAGGATATACACGGAGGTTATTATCCATCTGTAATGCAAAGTCTTCTTGACACAGGGCCAGGCATACTAGACATGACACACGCTAGACAAAGGAACACGAAGGGACCCTGATATTATGATACTTCCATTGTCAGTAGCAACAGAGGATGACTTCAATCCATCTTGAAATTAATTTTGCATTTTAAAAACCGAAATGGTCTTTATTCTGGGTGCAGTGCCAACTCTTTCATCTTGATTATTTGTTCTGTGTTAAAGCATTTAGTTATACCTCCCACTGTGCAATGATTGAGTTCATGGTTGCAAACACACTGACCACAGATGCAATGAAAGCAATTGATATTGCTCTAAATATTTGAAGATGGATGATCAAATGCAAAGTACTAGCAATGTCCTTCCAATTAGTCTAGTTCAGATCATATTCAGAAGTCTTCCATCTTTGTGAGATGATGGACTTCCAATTTACCTTTAGATAATCTAGAATATAAATCATGAAGAGAGCATTATGTGTACAAAGAGCTATCACAGAAAAAGCCTGTTCTCTTGCCTTCATCCACAGGACCTCCCTGGACAATCTTAGGGTTCAGACAGGTATACATGGGGAAAGGTGGTCCTTTAGGTATAGGGGCCCCAAGGCTTATACAATTCCAAAGGTCAAAGCTGGGACTTTGAATGAAGCTTGGAAATTGGCAGCCTGTGCTGTTGAGCCATGAACAGTGCTTTTATTGATTTATTTCCACTCCTTCTTGCCCCCAGTTAACAATCTAGCTGCTGCGTTCTACCCTAGCTGTAGTTACAACCTCTTGCTACGCTGAAGGAAGGATCAGTTTCACAGAACATTTTAATGTTGCCCCATTGTATTAGAAGAAATGCAATATGGAACATGCAAACTGCAAGAAATATCGGAGAGTTTTCCTCCTCAAGACTACAGAAAAGGTATTCAACATAGTGAGTTTGAGGAGATTCAACAATGTTGGGTATTTCAGAAGAATGGGCTTCCGTAAGATATGTGCAATATGCACCTCAAATGTGACAAAAGTCTTCTTACAGATAAATGGGCAGCTGGAAGGTTATTATGGGTTCTTGTGAATTTGTTTAGAGCTACACTCTTTATCTCAAGGAAGTGATTTTCCTATTAAGTAAAATAGGTTTAAGAGATTGCTAAATATTTATTTAAGTATTTGGATACAAGAGATTTATAACTCTGTTCTTGTTAAAAAGCAAATTAAAATGGTGGCTTTCTTATGAACACTAGAAAGGGAGACTCAAAAACTACTAAACTGACTTAACAATTACAGGGGGGACTTTTTCCCCCTCCAAAAAAATGGATTATAATAAGGCAATATCAGGCCATAAGGTTATGCTGCTCTCTAGAAGGGTGTTGATCATTAACTGCATCACGAGGGTCAGAAATGAGTCTACATTGTTAACCTACTTCTAAAAATTACTGCTACAGAACAGTCTGTAACACTGTTCTTGTAACGTTAGTTAATGATTTATGCTACAATGGAAATGAGGCAGCAAAATGATTCTTGACTAAACTTTACCTTCAGCTCTAAACTTCCCACACTCATACCTCAAGCACAGACGTATTATACAAACACATAGTTGCATTCCTACACATACCTACTCAGAATTCCCATTGAGTTCAATGGGGTTTACTCTCAGGCACATTAGTATAGCGCAGCCTAAGAACAGCATACTGTTTATCCCCCAAATGCTGTAGTATTTGAAAGCATCATTATCACGAGTTTTCTCAAGGAAAACCTCAGAGCCTTAGTGTGTTCCATATTCCTCAGGTCCACTCAGGTACATCTACCTGCTGAATTTTGCACTTGTCTGAGAACTTTTTCTCTGCATTGCACCAGCAAGACCAACGGCCCTATAGGTCTTGTATTTGCTACTTCCCACATTAAAAGGTAAAGGGACCCCTGACCATTAGGTCCAGTCGTGACCAACTCTGGGGTTGTGGCGCTCATCTCGCTTTACTGGCCGAGGGAGCCGGCGTACAGCTTCCAGGTCATGTGGCCAGCATGACTAAGCTGCTTCTGGCGAACCAGAGCAGCGCACGGAAACGCTGTTTACCTTCCCACTGCAGTGGTACCTATTTATCTATTTGCACTTCGTGCTTTCGAACTGCTAGGTTGGCAGGAGCAGGGACCAAGCAACGGGAGCTCACCCCGTCGCAGCCCCACATAATGTCGTTGTCTCACATTATCCTCTACGTAATTCCCCACTTTCTCTTCAAACATAACTTCTCCTGTGGTTTTCTGCTGATAAGCACCACCTTTTCCTTGTAGCCATTGCTTCCATTGCCTGGTGTACTGACAGACGCCAAAAAGGACTCTGAGACCTCTGAATCTCTCAGTCCCAAGCCCTGATGAGTTCAGTGTGGAGAACCGTGATTCCTAAGTTCAATACTTTGGGCCCAATTTTGAAGAACTCCCTTCCAGCTGGGATTAGATGTGGGCATGCCTCCTTTTTCCAGTGTCTACGGAATGCCTTTTAAGTCCAGCAAGCATTTTAAGCGATATGGTTTTTAACTTTACAACACAAATCTTTACTGCATTGCTGAGTTTTATGTACACTTAGTAACAACCGTGATTAAGCAGTATATGAACTGTCTAAATACATAAACATAGTTAATCATTAAATAATAGCATCATATTTATATTTATTTATATTGTGGTTGTTATTATTATATGTATTAATATAACATTAATAGTGTTTTGCGTGTTTAGACCTCTTACCCTCCCTGAAATAAACGCACACAAGAGACAGATATTTGGTTTGGTTTTTGGCAGAATTTAGGCCACAACTTTATTGATTACAACCAAGTGAGTGGTTGCATAGGTTCTGGTTCGAATATCTCCCTGCACCCTTGCAGGCAGAACTGTCCCAGAGCCACATTCGTAGGACAGACAAGGATGAACACCAGGGACGGCTGCTGGTAGGGTTACCACCCAGCCATCCTGATGTCCCCAGGACTCGGCCCTAGGCTGTACCCTTTCGGGAACGACAAACCAATTGAGTCCCTGGATTCCTGTACCAGAATATCCTGCATTTGGATAGGCATGACCACACCACGTGCCACGCCTATCACCTGAACCAGAGCCTATCCGCAACTTACAAGTTGTGACTGATTGCTACGCGGCAGGCAAAACCCAAGTGGCAACAGCCAATCAGCCAAATGGGGAAAATTCCTACCGTGCCCCTGTCCCAATGACAGACGGCACACGACGGCATAGCAAGGTCAACGTAAGCCCTAAATATATGGAGAGGTGGGTGGGTGTTCCGATGCGAAAGGCCCCAAAGAGGACGCTCAGTAGCCTCGCATGGGCTTAAATAGGTCCCGCGTTGCTGCATTTTTACGACGCCCCATTGGCTGGATTGCACCCCAGCAACATGGGACCAACCAATCAGGGGTTGTGGCCTGCTTTTCCAATTACCCCCACAATGCAGGGTCGGGTAGCCGGTTGCACCGCAACACGTGCCCTCTTTTAATGGAGGACCCGGTATATTATTAAATAATGCTATTGATGTTGATACAATTGATAATAGATGGTTTCAGTGCTTTTTTTTCTGAAAAAAATGTTTAGGGGTACTCTCATTTTCCTACTCATATTGAAATACTGCCTCTCAATGAGGCCGAACTTAGATTTACAAAATGTTTAGGGGTATGAGTACCCCCAGAAAAAACGCACTGGATGGTTTACTTCCTTGGGATTGCACTCCTGAAGTTATGTTGGGACAACATATGCAGTTCCATGCCTTTTGCAAATGAATACATATTCAATATTCTGACCATCTTCCAGTGTGTTCTAAGAGCCCAACAAAAGCATCCTACTCCAGGGGAACTCACTCCTATTTGTGGATATTCTTCTGATGGAATAGTGTCTGAAACTCAAAATTTCCATGTCTTGCTGCTGATAGTCCATTTAACCCAGCTTCAGTCTTGCCTCTCCTGATTTCTTCTACATCATGAACTGCTTGAATTAACCACATCTGGAGTTACGGCACAACACATTTCCCCCTAAGAATTGCAATTTGCTATGGGATTCTAGAAGTCACTTGGCCCTGATGACCCTTGATGTGACTGCCTCTGGATTCATTATAACAACAAAGATGATAAATATTAACAGAATAAAAGAGGAAACATAAAGGAGAGCAATGCCTAGGTAAGCTTTTCAGCAAAATAATGCACTTTGTGTCCTAAAGACAGGCTATTTCTCTGCTCTTTCTGTAGACAGAACATTACCATACCATTTGATAATGACCTATCAGAACCTGTTCTTTGATTAAAGGCAGCTGCTTTTGATTACAATCAATGAATCGTTAATTTGTGCTCAGCTACAAAACAGTTGGATTCCATCTATTATTCATTCCTGAAGCAGAAATTCTATTTAGACTTGAGTTCTGAATTTTTACGAAAGCTTTCTCTCTCTTGGCTATTAATAATTTTGTTTTGAAGTCCGCTCTCTGAGGTTCCATGATGGCCTTCCTTTGTTATGCTGAAACTCTGAAATAATGCATTCAGCTGCTGCCCTGATCAGTGCATCCATCTCCCTGGCCGTATGTCTAACATGGTCCGATTTAGGCTTCTGAAAGTCATGTGATGTTCTTTTGATTCTTTAAAATCCCCAGCATCTCTGTCCAGTACAAAATGAGCTGCATTCACAAAAAGAACGGCACACTTTAGGTTGTGGATTAGTTTACAAATCAGCTGTGTGTCGTCTCACCAAATATCTCTAAATGAATAAAATGTATATAAAAAGCATTTGTAGGTTCCACAGCATTGGCTCCTTTCTGAATTTGATTTATTTATCCTGTAGCATTCTTGTGTTGAAAAGACATATTGCTGCAGTCAAGCTACAATCTATCTCCTGTTGCATATGCACACACTTCAAAACACATGGTGAATGCTTAGAAATCTGTCTCCTAAAGGCCAAAGAACCAGAGCCATAGAGTTTGCAGTGGCAAGAAGGCTGGAGTTCTTTTGCATCTAATCTCCTACTGTGTGGGTAAAAGCAGAAACCTAATTACTGTGCCATCCGTGTTTTAAATTGTTCCATAAGCAAAATGAAGAATATCGTTACAAAGGTTGCACGCCCCCCCCCCCCCCAACCTCTGCCGTGCAGTCACAAGATTGCAGGGGGTTCCAGGCATGTTCCCAGGGTTGGGAAATTCGAGGCACAGCAGAGGCTAGTGTCTTTTAGAAATATGGTTTATTGCACACATATTTACACCTGCAGTCTTCTATGGAGGCGGTGGAGAACATTATGCCCCAAGAGAGACTCTCATTGCCCCTCTTCAGCAAACTTGGGCTGAAAGCAGTCAGTCATGGCTTCAAGGCCAAGATGGTTCCTCCTACTTCCTCCCTCTTGTTCCCAGAGCACCTTTAAATTTCAAAAAGGACAACTTTTCCTGTGACATCATGCCCCTGTCAACTTGGCAACCTGCCAATTGTCCTGTCTCTGTCCACTCCTTGGAGGTGGGGGAGGACAGTGGGTTGTTGTTGCATTGTCAATGGCCCTTAATGGCTCAGGCCTTAGCTCAGGCTGGTTTGCATAAGCAAACCCAGGGATTTCCTGTCTCGCAGGGTTCTTTAGCTTGCATTTCCCTTCATATCCCAAATATTATCTCAGTCCTACCATTTATTAATTTCTACCATTCACTAACAGACTCCAGGACCCTAGAACGAGGACATTATTGAAATCAGTTATATTTTAAATGTAGTCTGTATTTTTAAAAATAAATGCAAGCCTGCTGAGATCAAGTTTCTAAACATATTCCTGCTTCTACCTGTAGAGCAATGCAAGATGTTAAAAAGTTTTTTTTTTCATTTATCAATAGCTCTGTTCACATATTATAGACATAATCTCAGTAATGCAAGTTGGTTCCAAGGCGAGCTAGCCTGGTTCACAAATCTGTTCAATGCCATCAACCAGCATACATGGAACCTTGCTTGATAGATGGATGATGACTGAACTTAAAACGAAGCCAACGATCAATATGTGCTGGCTTACTATCAGCAGCTACCACCACAACATAAAATGTTTGGCAGGAAGCAAGAAAGTTAAAAGTAAATTCTAAAGTGTCAAGATGCCCTGATATTAGCCCCGCATGTGCTACGGCTGCTAGACTGATGCCTATAACTTAAGAGGCTGTATAATGCATTCGAGCCAAGCCATATAGAAACTTCTTCAAAATATTCAGCCAGTGCATTCTCCACAGCACAGGTGCCTTTACACTGTCAAAAGGTTTATTCCATCAACAGCTGGGTCACAGCATTCTGCCCCCAAAGTAGCAGTAATTACATTGTACTACAGTGGTACCTTGGTTTAAGAACAGCTTAGTTTATGAACAACTTGGATTAAGAATGCTGCAAACCTGGAAGTAGGTGTTTTGGTTTGCGAATTTTGCCTTGGAATAAGAACATGTTCCGCTTCCTGTTGAGTGTGTTCCATTTGTAAATTGAGTCCCCTGTTGCTATGGGAAAGCACGCCTTGGTTGAAGAACACTTTGGTTTAAGAACGGACTTCCAGAACAGATTAAGTTCGTAAACCAAGGTACCACTGTGATCAAGTCTTGAAGCTACCAATGCATAGACTACTAAGCATAAGCTATTCCATTCCTAGAAGGCCATAGACCAGCCAAACCCAGTAAACACTGAAGACTGTGCTTTTTGCCTGAACCATAAGATTGGACCCTGCTTTGTGTGTCTGAATCCCTATCTTATTTGGGTTTTTTTGTGGTTTTATATGATATTATACTATTGATTTCTGTTTTATTTTGTTTCCATTTTATTGCTTGCTTTTATTTCAAACACTGCTTTGAGATTTTTTAAATATTAAGTAGCTTTTCAGTGATTTTAAATAAATAAAAAGGCAATAGAAGACTGGATTTTATTTACTTTTGTGTATTTTGTGTATCTTGCTTTTCTCCAGCATGCAGCCAAAGGTGGCACAGGTGTGATTCCTGGGCTGATGCACCAAAATGCATAATATCCTTGTCGTTGAAGAGGGTTGGATGAATTACGTGAACTGCCTCCTTAAAATCTAACTTGGTTGTATTTTCATACTGAAGGAGACGGGGAGTTAAGAATTCAAAATGCCCCTGAGCTGCTTTGGAAATCCTGGTTGGAAGGGTCACAATGAAAAACTCAAGGAGCTGAGAAGAATTTTCAGAAAATTAGGCATACTACAATCTAGTCCTAAACAAATGTTCTGTCTTGGTAATCCTCAGGTATGCAACAATCACTAGATTATGCAGAGCCATCCAAGGATTCTGATCTTCATAAAAGAGAGCGGTTTAGATTGCACTCTGCTTGTTCACTAGAACAAGAGTTGTGTTTATAAATTATGCTCAGCTGAAACATACACTGAATAAATATAGCAGCTCCGAGATTATTTTATTTTCTTAAGAGGAAAGCTGCATAACTTACTAGCCTTATTGCAAAGTAACAAAGGAAAAGATGGAGGTGGGGGTGGGAAACAGTGTTATGTGTTCAAAACACCCCGGGAAACAGAATGGCTGAACAGAGCAGCACAGTAGTTCAGCTATAATGGACTACAGTTTCAAAGACTACATAGGATGCGTAAATGTCAGATTTCCATTACTGGCAGCATGAGGTCTTTGCAACAGGGCTGCTTTTATTAAACTCTCACGTCACAGTTTGCTCTAATTACTGCTAAAATGCCATCCATCATGGCAGGTATCTTCAGCCTATAAACACATCTCAAGGTACATTCATGCACAGAAGCAGTTATTGATGGTAGTTGCACAACCAGGGTGAGGGTGTCGGAAAAGGCTTAAAATAACAACTCATCAAGTGTCAAGAAATTGATTACGCAGGCATGAGACAGGATACAGGTTCACATTGGAGATGGTCTGCAAGTAGATTTTGGATAATGGACAGCTTGATGACCACTCTGTTGGCATCAATACATAGTTGAACCATTCTTCTACAGACAATGCTTGCAACTGAGTTTCGGGGATCTTCTATTAGTGGGACAGATCCAGCTGGCCACATACAGTGCTCTTTCAGTACTGTTTCCCCATAGGAAATGAGATTTCTGAGGACTTATCTGGTATACAGCCATCAGGACAGAGGACCAAACCAGATGCACACATGTTTATTAAGCACCCGTAAAAATGTTTCCTGGTTGGCTTGCAGTATCATTCTTGTCGGTTAAGTGTTGGTGATAAATACAGAAGAGGAAGAAGAAGAAGAAGAAGAAGAAGAAGAAGAGGAAGAAGAAGAAGAAGAAGAAGGGCTCTAGTCAGATTAGGATAACTTGGCATCCATCAGCTTGCCATTTCCAAATCCATCACAATCTTGTAAAGCATCATTAGATACGTGTGTTGAAAATAAAGGAAAAGAAGATAGAACCTTGTGAGACCACAAAGGGAGTACACAATGAGATGGTGGTGTGGTGTGGTGTGGTGTGGTGTGGTGTGGTGTGTGTGTGTGTGTATTAAACTCCAATGCTGTGGCCTTGGACAGGCAGCTTTGCAGGAAAGCATAGCAATCTTATATATATATATATTTGAAAGGCACAAACCAAGAGTCTTTGAGCCTTGAAAATTGCATCGTACATTGGGTATAATACACTAACCATACACAATCTGGCTTGTCTCTGTTCAGGTACAAGTACTGGGAAACATGTTCATTCTCTTTATTATGGTCTGAATTTTTGTTGCGCTTCGTGCATTATGGGCATAGTGCAAACCTTGTTTCTTTCCTTCTTACCTCTTCTCTGTCCTTTTCCTCCCCACTGTTTGAGTAGATACTGAAAAATACTTTCAAATTGTTTAATGACTGGAGGATTGCGCACGCTCTTACATGAGGGGATATGGCCTGGGCCTTTGTGTCTTGTGCCGTATGGGTGGTACGCTGCATACAGCAGTTTGTGCATGCATGCAAACAACCCAGGGATTTACATTTTTTGTTCCTCAAGTCACAATAAAAGCAATTGGGAGCCATAAAAGATGAAAGACAGAGAAGAAGAAGCCTTGAGAAATGGGATTCTGATAATTGCAAACAGCAGGGAGAGTTCTGGCCAGGAGAATGAAAGGAAACACCCATTCGGTACCTTTTCTAGCACTGGGACAAGATAAGCAACATGACAAGAGCTTGATGTCTCAGCCTTGCTGAGCTGGCGGAGGGGTAGAACAAGTTAAATATTATTTCTTAAAGGAGGAAAAGCATTGATTTTGTTATACATTATATGCAAAAATAAAAAATAAACCATAAATGTTCATATGACAACTTGGGTGGAAACAGCAAGTGAATGAATCACTCCAATATCTGGTGTCTTGAAGCAGCATCTTCATTGTAGAAAAGAAGGCAACCTTATTTCTTGATAATAAAGTTTGTGGTAGAAACTGCACTTGTTATGGGAACATCTTAAGCACAGTTCATTGCCTGATGGGCATTAGGATGATGTGGGAGCTTCCCAATGGTGACGGGAAAGCTACTGTCGCTGCTAAACACATACACAGAAATGCTAATCCATTGAAGAGCCCCAAAATTGGCTGGAGTCATCTGATGGGGCATGGGGGAAATCAGCATTGAGTGTAACTACACCAATTCCCTAACATGCCTCCTTGACCAGCCACAGACATTGGCAAAAATCTGTACCAGGACTGTGATCTGAGAGCAATTGATTCCCTTTTCATTTATTCCAATGGGGAGGGGAGGAATGGGACAAAATGGAGAGCATTTCCCCTCAACACATTTTTTTCTGTGTTTTCCCCCCTTCTCCTTGAGCAGGGTATGGTTTGGATGCTGCAGACATTTCACAGACATTAAGTACAGTGAACTGCCTACCCACTATTATAGGATTGCTCTGCCTGGCTGCAAACCAATAATAATATAATAATAATAATTTATTATTTGTACCCCGCCCATCTGGCTGGGTCTCCCCAGCCACTCTACACATTCTTAGGATATGGACTGAAAGCGTAAGAGCTATCACTCTTTGCTATTGTTTTGTCCTGCACATGGTCATCCCGGAGAGAAAGTGCTTCTGACCCATCTTTTGCCCTACTGGATATTCAGCGGTTGATCCTAGTCCTAGTCCCTAAGTATCTGCCAAGGCCAGTCCATGGCATTTTGCTGCCTGAGGTAAAGAACAAGATGGCACCTCCCCTGTTCCATGCACAAAAGCTGGCTAGACTGGTAGTTGGGATCTTCCTTTGGCACTTGTGATGGGATAGAGTTCTCAACGCCACCCAAGGCCACAAAGCTATCTTAGAAGGTGCAGGCTAGGCCTCGTGACTCATAGCTCTGCCCACTTTATGCTCCTCAGCAACTTCGACATGAAGTGGCCATCTCACTCTTCTTAATGATAGGGCTGGCCTTGGATTAGGTGGAAACTTATGGTATGTGGTTTTTTTTTTAATGTATGAATATCGTTGTTTTATTTCATTGGCACCAGGAGTAAGGAATACAACCCCCCACCCAGCTCCCCGCAACACAAAGAGAAATCTCGTACGTATGTCAAGTTTAGCTATCAAGCGGTCATTGGAAAAAAAATTCCTGATACAGAATAACAACAATGCTTGCGCTTATTATAGAAACTACAGCAAAAACATGACCTAGAAATGTATTCTTGTTCAAATATTTGCTACTTGGCTATACATTTTTATTGTAAGTCTTAATTGAGACTAATAACTCTAGCTTTCTTTCTATAGCCTGCTGTGAGGATACACACACACACACACACACACACACACACACACACACACACACACTATATATATATACACTGTGCTGTACCTCCCTCTACTGTTAATGTGGAGGCTGCATTTCCAATATTTTCTGGCCCTGAGGTAAATGTAGACACTGGAATATATAATAAATCACCAATGAAACAGGGGACTATGAAGGCAAGACAGCAAGTTCTGTTTCTTTTCCGATTTTGACCACAAAACGGATGCTTCCATATGCTTTAAAATAACTTTTACATCAGCTTTCACCCCAGATTGTAGCTGGCTAATGTGTAGGTGAAATTATGGTGCGGAATATATTTCCCCGCCCCTTCCTAAACTGAAAAGATAAAATTTAGATGGAATCTGAAGTTTGGCTACCCTGGGCCCAGTCCTATGCTAAAATTCCCATAGAAATTTGGCCAAACTTTTGTCATTCACAATAATTGAGGACTGGTGATGAATTAATAACAGCAACAACAACTGGTAAACATTAAAGCAATTCACACCCTGCAGTTGTCCTTAACACTGCTGTGATATACAAGTAGCTAAAAGTCTTTTAAAAAGCATTTGCAGTAGGCACTTACTCAAGTTTACTTCTTTTGATTCTAACAGTTTAGAGTACTTAATTCTTGGGTGCTATAAGATGGTCTGTGGGGGGGAAACAAATGGCAAGTGTTGAGCATAAGATTTACCTCGATCTCTGGAAATAAAGCTGTAAAGCAGAGGTTTTCAACCTTTTTGAGTCTATGGCTCCCTTGACCAACTACATTCTTTCTCTGGGGCTCAGGAGCCCAGTTATGTCACCCCTTGCCTGCCGAGCTGGCAGCCTCTCACCCTTTTCTGAACACCCTCCCTGTGGAGTGTTCCCTCAGCCTCCTCTCCTCTCCCCTCTCCTTGGAAGTCCTCTGGGCAGCTGCAGCTGCCGCCCCTGGTCTCTGAGCTGCCCCCCTGCCCCAAAGAGAGATGCCTCTGCTCCACAGGGGCCTGGGAAGCACCCCCTGGCCAGCCCCAGAGGCAACACTGGCCACTGTTCCTCTTTCCTCTGCAGAGATGCAAGAGGGCATCAGAGGAGGGAAGGAAAGAGGAACAGTGGCCAGTGTTGCCCGCGGCACCCCTGACCCCTGACCCCTGAGGAAAAACGGGACTCCACATTGCCATCCGGTGGCACAATGTTATATCGCATATACAACGCATATAAATCACTTTTTCTTTACCAGTCTAGCTGAGTCCCCAAATAGCTACCCCACTCTTCACTGCAGAGGGATATGCATTCCCTTTTTTCACCACCAGTCTAATGTTCGGCACTAGCACATTCTCACAACCATCAGACTTCCAGACATAGGTGTCCACGCTTGAAGCAGATGAAGGCTGACACCACGTGCAGAACTTGGTGCCAGCTGGCTTTGTGAACACTGCGGTGACAGTGGTTTCGTGAGTACTGTCAGCAAGATGCACAAAGCTGTTCTGCACAGGGCATCTGGATGTGCCATCCATGGCTGTCAACACTAGCATGACAAGGAGCAGTGGTGAGAATAGGTCCTTAATCAGCGCAGGCATGAGGTTTCCTTTCGATACCCCCTATGGCCTTCTTTCTCCTTTGAATTTCTTCCTTGACTAAGCTCTGGCACCGTTAAATATATCATCTGCTTAAGGAAAGTTTCTAAAACAGACAGCCAAAAAAATGTGTCTATAATTCCAAGTCATCTTCCTGCAAAACAACAGATAACGTAAGATGTACTCTGCAAGGCCTAAACCTGTTCCAGGCCAAGAATTCTTGACTGTTTTGTAGCCAAACAGAATATTGCAAAAAAAAACACAAAAAAAACCCACACCAAAAAACCAGAAGATTTAACAGTCGTGAGAGACTATTTCCTTTGTGTAATTATTTGATATAAAGCTAGCAATATGCAAGGATCATACCAGGCTAACATATATCACATTTTGATTCTTAAAACCACTAACCTCCAAACCATAGTTTGAAGTGGTTTTGCAAACCATGGTTTGAGAGTTAACACTTGCCTGATTTGGACATTACAGCAAATCAAAGCTAGAGGAAGCCCCCAAAATAGAGCAAGGAATCGGTGTGTGAACACATGGCACATTCCTCATACCTGAACCATGATTTGGAGTATCACCAAATCAATGTTGGGCAGCCCAGTCTTCAACATAACCATGCAACTAATCATAGAATCATAGAGTTGGAAGAGACCACAAGGGCCATCCAGTCCAACCCCCTGCAACTGCCCGGCAGGACACTAGTTCCTTAACTTGTACTGTTAAAATAATTTGGAAAAAGTAGTATAAATTTTAATTTTATAATTCCTCAAACTATAATTCTATTTTAGTCAGGGCATTTTTATGGTATCCATTGGAGGATTACTTTGTAACCACTTAGAGATTTTTTGAATATTATACAGTTGGCAATTCTTTTGAATAAAATAGAATGAATAAAATAAAATAAACAACTTATAAAGGTAAAAAGGTAAAGGACCCCTGGACGGTTAAGTCCAGTCAAAGGCGACTGTGGGGTTGTGGCTTTCTGGCTTTCAGGCTTTCAGGCTGAGGGAGCCAGCGTTTGTCCACACACAGCTTTCCGGGTCATGTGGCCAACATGACTAAACCGCTTCTGGTGCAGCGGAAAACCATGACAGAAACCAGAGCGCACAGAAACGCCGTTTACCTTCCCGCCGGAGCGGTACCTATTTATCTACTTGCAGTGGTGTGCTTTTGAACTGCTAGGTTGGCAGGAGCTGGGACAGAGCAACGGGAGCTCACTCCATCACGGGGATTCAAACCGCCGACCTTCTGATTGGCAAGCTCAAAGAGGCTCAGTGGTTTAGACCACAGCGTCACTCGTGTCTTATAATGGAAGTTGTTCCTCAGGGACCTTTGGGAGTGAAAGTGATAACCTGCTCCTGTCACTACGACTGCCAACTTTCTCCCTAGAAATCATCCTGTGTCTTTCCTCATTTCTACGATAATCAGAAACTCCCTGGTTTCCTCTGCTAAAGATGCAGTGAGGTCTAAAAATAGAATTATAGTTCGAGGAATTATAAAATTAACATCCATACTACTTTTTCCAAATTATTTTAACAGTACAAGTTAAGGAACTATTTCTGAGGAAAACAGTAATCTGTGTATGTCAGAGGCAGGGTTCTGGTCCTGTTCCTCTGACACTTTTCACATGTGGGCAAGGCCTGAAGCAATCCTGCTACCTCTCCTTATTTCCCAGGGAGTAGAAATGAATTTCTAACCCATTTCATTATATGTTATTCTATTCCTTACAGGCAACGAGGCTTATAGGAGAATAGTCTCCTAATACCCTCATCAGGAGGTAGAAACACCACTGAGGAACCAGGCTTCAAGGAACATACTGCCGAAATATTTCTTAAGAACAGGAACATAACTGATGCCAGTATAAAGCACAGGCCCACGTGACGCTGCTGTATGCAACTTTTAAAAATATATGCTCTCTTCTCACCCCCGCCCTCTCTATTTTAATAAGGAAAGCAGCATTTGTTTTCTCAGAAATGTATTCCAAAGTCTGGAGTCCAAAGGAGAATCTATTTAAAAGCACAAGCCAAAAATGCAAGACTTTTATGTTAAATTGCTGAAGAAGATGCCTACAGGAAAAAAAAACACACTCAGTTTTTGCTGGTGATTTTATGAGCTCGGCATTTGTGTAGTTGCAGCATTTCCATATCAAACAAATCCTGGCATGGAACCTTTCCTGCAAAACACAAAAGGACATAAATGCACCAATTTGGTACAGATCTTTGCACATAGGAGATTACTTTTATCAGTTGCTGAGCTGCCTTTTCAGTACAGATGCCAAGGATCTCAGGTGATGTTGCTAATTGGAATGGGAAACTGCACAGGAAAGAGCCCATCAAGGCCATCAGTACTTTGTATCTGTCACATCACCACCACCACTACCACCACCACCACCACCACCATCGTCATGCCACTGCTCCTCAAACATTTGTTCTAGCAACATCTCAAGCTTCTCTATTACTCTGTCATGTGTCAGCCTGGCAACCTGGAAAGAATGTATATAAGAATGTTTGGTTCCTGTGTCTTCCACCCTTTCTCAGATAGACAAGATGCACTAGGGCTACTGACCATTGTAGTATAAGAAGAGCATTCTTATATACTGTATTTGTGCTTGGTTCTCCAGCTGCACAGCCAGGGAGAAGAAGATACTTCAGAAGGTCATAACCATAGCCCAAAATATTATTGGTCATCCTCTCCCATCTCTGGAAGAACTATACAGTTCCCGTTGCCTTAAAAAGGTTAACAATATTTTAAAGGATCCATCTCATCCAGGATATAGTCTCTTTGCACCACTGCCTTCGGGTAGAAGATATAGAACAATTAGATCAAGAACAAATAGATTGAAGAACAGTTTCTACCCAAGAGCTATAACCATCTTAAATGCTGTAACCAGATAATATGGAGAGCTGTGATGGGTGTATGTGTGGCTTTTTTTTTGGTGTGTGTGTGTTTTGTGCTGTTTTTTGTTTCTGTTTTTTTAACGGGATGGCATGCAATTTCGTTGCACTTGTATAGCGTTGTGCTTGTACTTGTGCAATGACAATAAATTATCTTATCTTATCTTATCTTAGTAAGGGCTACAGATTATATCTGGAGTATTCGTAAATGGAATGGACCGGGCTTCCTCAACCTCAGCCCTCCTGATGTTTTGAGGCTACAATTCCCAGAATCCCTGACCACTGGTCCTGCTAGCTAGGGATCATGGGAGTTGTAGGCCAAAAACATCTGGAGGGCTGAGGATGAGGAAGCCTGGAATGGACCAATAATGCTGCAGCTAAAAATACACCAGCATGTCAATTATTATCCACGACATAAAGGCAACCTAGTACACACAACTCATAAAGTGTTCTGATGATGACTGGTGCAATTCCATTTCCAAAAACTAGGATGGGAGTACCAGCATGTAAGGCTCTCTGCTATTAGAAATTCCCTGGAAATATATTATAAACAACACACGCATCTACTGTATTTTTCCGTGTATATGACAATGCTTTTTGCAAAAAAGAAAAGAAAAAGAAAAGGGTCAAAATTGGGTGTCGTCTTATACACGGATAGTGAATGCAGAGGGGGGACGTGTGATTAATGGCAGCAGTGAGCAGGAGATTGGCAGCGGCGATTGGGCGGGTGATTGGTGGCTATGGCAAGGCCTGCTGTGGCAGTGGCGATTGGTGGCTGTAGTGAGGCGGGCAGGCGATTGGCGGCTGTGGCAAGGTGTGTGATCGGCAGTGGCTGTGGCAAGCAATCGGCAGTGGTGGGCAGGCAGGTGAGTGATTGGCGGAAGTGACCCCCCCCCAAAGTGAAACAACTTAATTTCTTAATTTTGGGTTTTAAAAAATAAGGGTCATTTTATACATGGGGGTGTCTTATACAGGGAAAAATACAGTATTTAGTTTTACAAATATTCATGCTTAATCACATTCCAAGACCGAGTAACATATGCAATAGTTTAGGCCGCTAGAATTTTCCTTAAACATTTGTTGTATCAAGTTTTGAGCTGCAGGAATAGGAGCTTGTTTAGCCCTGGCTCTTTTAGATTGACTTTTATTTATGTTGTGAGCCACCCTGAGACCTGCAGATGAAGGGGCGGTTTACAAATTTAATTAATTAATTAATAATTACTAGATTATAATTTACTTTCAAGAGACCCTAGCGTTAATCTGACAGCTGCGCACAAGTAACTCTTCTTGCAAGTAATTTTCAATTAAATGACTACATAAGCAACATCAACTCCAGCCACGCCTGCCACATTTCAGCAGTTGCTGTTGCTACAAAAGGAGAGTATTTGGTCTCTGCACAGTTCATCAAGCATGGGGAGGTAAATGACTTCAAAACTCTTAAGGCAAGTGATGAAAAATGTTACTTACCTAGTGAGTGGTTTGGTCACTCCAAGACTTAAAATGAAGATGATACACATGCTTTCATTTTTGTTCAATTATATACCTACTAAATAGCTTCTTTAACACATGACATTCTCCCTACGTGTAAAGGTAAAGGACAGGGGTTAACTGTCCCCAAGGTAACTTACCCCAAGGTAAACTGACCATTAGGTTCAGTTGTGACCGACTCTGGGGTTGCGGCGCTCATCTGGCATTATTGGCTGAGGGAGCCGGCGTACAGCTTCCGGGTCATGTGGTCAGCATGACTAAGCCGCTACTGGTGAACCAGAGCAGCGCACGGAAACGCCGTTTACCTTCCCGCCGGAGCGGTACCTATTTATCTACTTGCACTTTGACGTGCTTTTGAACTGCTAGGTGGGCAGGAGCAGGGACCGAGCAACGGGAGCTCACCCCGTCACGGTGATTCGAACCGCCGACCTTCTGATCGGCAAGCCCTAGTCTCTGTGGTTTAACCCACAGCGCCACTTGGGTCCCTTCCCTATGTGTAGTCAAATCCAAATGCTGCCCCTCAGTCTAAGCGCCAAACTAGATAAGATGGCAGCCAACCCCTCTCCACAATGGAGTTGGAGCCGTTGCGTTGGAAGAGAAGGGTTAACCCTTTTCCTTGTACCATTTCTGGGATATAAAGGATCATTCTCTCTTACTCTGCAGCTGCTTCTAACATATATATGAAAGTTCTGTTCACGTATCAATATGTGATCAATACATAACAATATCCAATTTTGTGACTTTTTATATTGGTTCAGATTGTTACTATCAATGTTTGATGTTTTATTCTTATTTGTATGTGTGTTGGAAGCCTCACAGTGTGGCTGGGGCAACCCAGGCAGGTGGACGGGATACAAATAAAAATTATCATCATCACCACCATCATCATACACACACAGGCACAGAGATTTCCATGCAAAGCTTAAGATGTGCAAAGTGGCCAGTCCTAAAGTTGAAGGGCTAGCCCCGAGAAGGAACTGCTGCCAGATTTCCCAGTTCTTAGCAGGATATAACTGCAATTTGCTGAGGGACCTGTTGGGACATTTGTTCCATGAGCTGGTGCTGGAGGGGAAGCCTTTGTCCAAATGGGATAACTGGTTCAAACAACAACAAGCTGGCTAAAGTATCTGTTACAACTAAAATCTCTAAACCCAACTTGACTTTACTCTCCATTCTGTTTTGGCTTTCAAACAGTTAGACAGGCATATTCCGAAGCAGAGATTGCATGGAGAGTGGTACACGTACTTGTTCTCTGTTAGCCTGTTGATTTGCTCTGCATGATGTAGGCTGGCTGATTTTGAAGTACAGGAGAGAAAAAGAGAGAGAGAGAGAGACTGAAATCCTGTTTTCACTAACCTGAGGATAAAACCCACTGAATTCTGTGGGATTACTTCCAAGTAACCGTGCACAGGATTGTGCCGTCAAAAGCTTAGAATGGCACAGCTCCATTGACTTCCATAATCTCTAAACCCGGCATATTATGTTATGAATAGTGTATCAAGATCTCTTTTTAAGGACATGGAGGAAAAGCTGAGTATGAGATCCTTGCTATCTTCCTAACATTTCTGGAGTGCTAATGGTAATGAGTACGCTTTGAGGGAGCAGATGCTGAATTTAAATAAAGAAGTGGAGTACTTTCCTTGTGACAATGAATCACACATTAAGTGTAGCATAGGTTTGCTGTCGTGCCAAGAACGGCTCAGAAAGAAAACTAGTCAATTATGATGATGTATGTCTGTGTGTGTGTGTGTGTGTGTGTGTGTGTGAGAGAGAGAGAGAGAGAGAGAGAGAGAGAGAGGGAGGGAGGGAGAGAGAGAGAGAGAGAGAGTTGCGTGTCTTTCAGATATCTTACAAATCAGAAAAATTAGCCAAGCAATCTTGGCTAAGGCATAGAAATGACAGCATGTACACTCCTTCAGTTTTAAGAAGGTAGCTGTCCTATTAGCTCACATACTCCTCGCTACTCTCTATAAAGAAAAACTTTCTATGAATGGCTAAAAATCAAAAGCGCAGAAGACAAGGGAGGGAAAGCATAACTACTAAAAGCAAACCTTGTTTCCATGAGAAGAATATGCAGGCAGATGTAGCTGAGAGAAAGCAGATGAAAATTGCACAAACACAGAATCCCCACCTCAGCTGTAAATAAAAGAGATTTCATACTCCCCACAATTTAAAAGAAAAGAGAATGTCACATTATAAAAATAAGGCGCTTAAGCAGCTCCAGATAGGGCCGTGTTCTTCCAGGCACATATTTAATTTGTGCAGTACCCAAAATTACTGGTTAATGCAAACATAAAAGAGAACTGCAAGTTTTAGAAATTCTGATTATATTGGTGACCTTGTCAGGCCAGTTAAAACTGGCATTTCAGCTGGGAGAGCCTTTGTATTTTCTGGCCTGAGAAACTTTGCCTCTATCTCATGTATTATTCAATAGTAAGCAGAACAATGAATGAAACAGACTTTTAAAAGTGAGAGGGGATTCCCCCCCCCCAAAAAAAGGGGTAAAACCTGCTATGGATAAGTAACAGTTACTCGGTTTTTCCCTACAATTTATGGGAAAATTGCACCTTTTGGAGGACTGGAGATGTTCTTGCTTGTTATTACAGGAACACCTTCAATTTTGCACATTTCTCCATGCTGACTTGCTGCCCACAGGGTGCTAGTAGAACAGCATATGGTACAATGTGCTCTCTCCCCCTCTCCTTATAGAGAGCCACAGTACAAGCTCTGGCAAGCAAACACTGCAAGAATCAACCTCTCCTCAAAGCCAGAGATTTGTTTCTTAACAAGGTTCTGCGAAAGATACCTTAGAATTTCAAGAGTCCTTGTCTGCGCTACCTTGACGGATCACTCAGAATGTGATAGTGTACACTTGTTTTCATCAACACTAAGTTGCCTAAAAATCCCATAGAGCATTAAAGCTCACATTTATTTCATTATCTGAAGGCTGGGAATCAGTATTCTCAAAACCACAATTATGGTACTGCATAGATATCTTACATTACCCATGGATTTGCATTAACTTCCTGTAGACTCAAATTTACGCTTAGATAGACAGAGTGCTAGGGGAGCCATCCATTATTTACCCTGTTTTATTTTTTTAAAAAAACACACACATTGGAAACACAAATACAGTAGCAGATAGTATACTTCTTCTTTTTTAAAGGCATATCCCTTAATTCTTTAAAAACAAGGAAACCACCATTCTTTGTGTGCCTAGCTTTGTACTGTTATTTTATGGGAGCATTCTCATTACCGGATACTGCAAATGTAGCTTTATATAGCCAAGCAGTCCCATTAGAATGGATTGGATGCCTTGTGAGTACAGTTATAGCTTTTCATGGTCAAAATAGATTTCAGCATATCTATGAAATTTACTCAGTGCTGTGAAATATATCTGTTCTCCTTTATTTAGCCCTGGAAGCTAATATATCCTGAATTCTTATGCACTCATTTCGCTGGCTGCCCAAGATTCACCACCTGCCACATTGGCATGTTTTGCTTCCTATGACTGAGCACATGGTCTCATAGTTTGGAAAGTAAAACTAAAGTAACAGATACAGTTTTAGTGCCACGGAGCTTTCCCTCCTGTATTGGCAAATATTTCATTTGTACTAATAAAATGCCTACTCTTTTAAGAACAACACGGAGTGTAATAATGTAAAACAATATGACTGAGGAAAATAAAACTGATTTACTAAGGGGTGGGAGGGGGATCCATCTCCACTCCTGTGTTTGAAACTGAATGCACACACAAATATTTATGAAAACTGAGCTGTTGCATTATGTTGGTGCTGAAAATCTGCAACATAATAAATATCACATTCAATGCCCCCCTTTAATATGGGCAAAGACAACACGTAAATGGTGTGGGATGCCCAGATATACAGCCCAAGGAATTCCTTAGTTGCCTGTTGGCAGCAGGGCAGTCCAAATCACCACATTTTCCATATTCTTCTAAGGGACCATAGTTCAACCCTTCAACATGTTGAGTCCCCAAACCAGGACACACGTCTTCCCATCTGTGGTCTTGTGCAAGTCCTGCGACCCACGGGAGATCACAGAGCCTGAAAGATGCACTTTTTCGGGGGTTGTGCTCTCACGGCACCCAAAAACATGCACTTTGGGGTGCTATATGCAAGATCATGGCCCTGATAAAGCACTTTTTAAGGGTGAGATCTCGGTGCGAAATTGGATGAGATCACAGCGGCCTGCTCTTGTAGGGAAAAAAATGGGATATCCTGGTTTTCCCAGGACACTTGCAGAGTATTCCATAGGTGCACTTACATGGCAGATATATTATTTGGCTGGGAAGAGGCAAATTTTAGCTCACAAGGAGGTAAATCATACTAGCTATCAGCTTCCATATTACTACTCCAGAGTTATTGCTTAGCAAATTCTCCTCCTATTAGTAGAGTTCCTTGGACATTTTGCGTATTTATTAATATGTGTGAAAGTGATATGTTAGAATATGACATCATGGTGGGGTAGGGGTCCAAATATTCACATAGACATACCCACCTTCATAAAGAAAAACAACTGAGCTAGAATAACAGAGCGGCTGGCAGTACAAGAAGGGCTGGGGAGATATGACAACTTCGACTAAGCTAACAGACGGGAAATCACTTGATTTGGTCTCTGCACATCTTTAAAATCATGCTCTGTGAACATTGTTATGACAGTGAAAAACAAGATTTTTTTCCTTGTAAAATTAAATGTCACTCTTGATAGCATAATATCAGAAACCTCATCCTTCCAAGTCCACACCAATATGTTACACAGAAAATTAAACTCTCTCTGTTTATTGAGTAGATAATGCAGTCTTCAAATGTGTGAGGACCCCTGCTAGGTGAGAAATTAAAAAAGGGAGTGCTATAAAGTCTAATGGTATGTATGAAATACAGAAAAAGGTAACTTAATTGGTAATCAGAAGAAATCATAAAACTAATCATGCAATTAGTTTATTAAAAAGCCAGCATATGAGGTGTGTATAATTACCAGAAAACAATGCCATGGTGTCTTCTAGCATTAATGAATTAACAATTATGTGAGGTTTCTTTTTGGGGAGGGGGGGGGAAAGAGAAAGGAAGGAAGGAAGGAAGGAAGGAAGGAAGGAAGGAAGGAAGGAAGGAAGGAAGGAAGGAAGGAAACACAAATACAAATCACAGCATATGAGAAATTTTGTTGTAACAATCGTTTTCTGAGATAACTGGACACGCATTCATTGGGAACATCCTCTGTGAAGCATGGGAGTTGTGGCAGATGCTGGCTGTGCTCTGTTTTTACAAGAAAAAAACACCACACAGGATTGTACATTTTAAGAGTTCACTTCAAACAGTATAAGCCCCTTTCTGATGTTTTTCATAGATACAGTGGACATGGATGGAGGGTGGCATCACTTAGCAAGCTCTGCCCCTTTACACATGTGCATTTGTTGTAAGCTCTGAAGAGATCCCTGTATTTAGAAGTGTACAGAGAGTTCTCTTTGTGCATTTGAGCACTCTGCTTTTCTAGGCTTATAGTAAGCACATACATACAAGAATACACCTGTATTCAGAATTGTCTCTTGGGTGATTCCCACTGCTGGGTATGTACACGTGTTCCTTTCACTTGTTCACATAATCAATCCATCTAATTATGCAGGCTGACGTCAGCAAGTTCCTGGATGGTATCCCAGCGAGGAAGAGATAGGAAACAGGCATACAGGAAATATGACAAAATGCTAATAACCAACACCATATGCTGAGTAAACAAATCACGCCACCCATCACTGCACTAAACCACACTGCTGTCTCTATGGTATGGAAGAGAACTTCACAGGCAGACGAGAAGTTGCCACATTTACACAACTGATTCCACAATCTCCACCTTGAATTTATTTGGATTCCATCTCTCTCTCCCCCCCCCTCTCTCTCACACACAGACTTTGTGTGCGAAAGCTTATACACTACACTAATTTTTATGGCCGCTTGTATGTGCGCACACACACAGCATTATTGTGTGTACTACACAACATCTGCACTGGGCTAAGTGTTAACATGTTTCCCTGAAGAACCAACAAAGCAAGTTCACCCTCTCCAGACCTCTGCCTCTCTAGCCTTGGAAGTGAGAACAAAGACAGTACCTAAAAAGAAAGAAAACCCACACAAAAGAACCTCAACAGCAGTAGAAACAAATCACCAAAACATGTGTCTCAGAAATGATGTATAACCTTGTGGTTCATTCAATTAAAAACAAAATCTTAAAATGTATTTCTTTTTTCCCCTTAAGGGCATATGCCTTAAGGGGGAAGTGAGGCTCATTATTAATTTACTGATAATCTAAAAGAGGAAGATATTAATGCCTTGATTTTGAAAAGGTATAGAATAAACTGAGAGAAATTACAAATTCTCCCCAACACCTGCATGCCAAATAATGCTTGAGCTTTCTAAAGAATTTAGAATGAGCCTCCTTCAATGGAACTTGTTGAGGAAAGTGCCTACTAATCACAGAGGCCAGAGAATATAGTTTGAAGGCACATGATTTTGCTGCTTTGTTATAACAGGGCAGGTCAGTGCTTGTATGGAAGGGAGAACTGAGTGAGAGCCCCTTGTAAGCCCCTCTGAATTTCCCAAAGGTGGAGTCAGAGATATAGATGTAATGAATAGGTGATCCTGACACTGTACAATGTTGCAGTTTGATTATTCGTTCAAGACTGCTTACATATATGTAGGGAAAATATATTATTTGACAAGGCCCTGCAGAAAAGTAATTTTTTTAGAGAAGGGCAAAGGCCCATAATTCAGTATTATCACTAGAACATAAAGTGCTGCAGATAAAACCCAAAGCGTGTCCTCTGTCTCATTAAACTGAATGAACAGGAGCACAAGGGCTGAATTCAATAGCCAATGCAGTGGAGGCAATGCTGGAAGGAACTTAATGTGGAAAGGCCAGGGACAAACATCTGCTCTGCTGTGAGGCTCAGCAGCCTTGGAAAAGTTAAGATCTCAGCCTAATCTACTCAATACCGGTAGGGTTTTTATGAATGTCTTGGAAGAAGGGGGGGGGATATATAAAAATCGCAAAACAGCCACAACAGTTGCAAAGAATTTTGGGAACCCTTAAAATTCAAATACTCTTAGGGTGCTCAATAAAAGACACGAATTTGCACAAAATTTGCATATGATAATATATATGAATAGGTGCAAATTTAGACATTGTTGTTGTTTAGTAGTTTAGTCGTGTCCGACTCTTTGTGACCCCATGGACCAGAGCACGCCAGGCACTCCTGTCTTCCACTGCCTCCCACAGTTTGGTCAGACTCATGTTGGTAGCTTCAAGAACACTGTCCAACCATCTCGTCCTCTGTCGTCCCCTTCTCCTTGTGCCCTCAATCTTTCCCAACATCAGGGTCTTTTCCAGGGAGTCTTCTCTTCTCATGTGGCCAAAGTATTGGAGCCTCAGCTTCAGGATCTGTCCTTCCAGTGAGCACTCAGGGCTGATTTCCTTCAGAATGGATAGGTTTGATCTTCTTGCAGTCCATGGGACTCTCAAGAGTCTCCTCCAGCACCATAATTCAAAAGCATCAAAATGATATAAATAGAAATATGGTATCGTAAGAGGGAAGACACCAGATGACCTTGTATGCCCGCTTAGTCTGCAAACTAACTGTTGATGGGGAAAGCTTTCCTGCTTTCCCATTTTATGGTTCTCTATGTTTAAACCAAGCTTGGACTAGGCAGCCCTCAAAAGGAGGACATCTTCAAACAGACTTTCCTCTAATAAGACGTTCAAAACAGACAAGCATCCTCTTTAAAGTAGGTCCACCCTAAGAGTGCATGAAATTTGGGGTGCAGGTATAGAGCAACATTTTGAATGCTGAAAATGGAACATTTGTGCATGCAGATTAGACGGAAGTAAATTGTTTCTGTCCCTGCATCGACCACAGGAGTAAAATCAATGGTAACTGGGTGAGAAAAGTGCAAACAGATACGTGCTGTTTGAACACTGGTATTCTATTTTGGGAAATTAGTCCTATTTGCAGGCTGCTCTATTATTGAATGTTAAGCTGTCGAATGATTGGAAGAACCTCACGTTTCCTCACTAGCTCATCTGCATTTTTTTCTTATTGGGAGAAAGTTGCAGATGAAAATCACTAGGATCACTAAAATCAGCAAAGCTGAAAACTACAAGAGGAGCTGGGGCTGTGCTGCCATCTGCAGGAGGTTGTGAGGCTTCCATCTCCTGCTTAACACGGTTAGGACATTACCTGTCTGTTATGTAGTAAGCTTGGATCCTAGAACAATAGGCAAATAGGATCCTAGAATGCAACAACTGAGAAGACCAATCAGACTCCAGGAGGAAGTTAATCAGCCTATTAGGCTGGTAGGATTGTAGAATGCAACAACTGATTGGCCTGCAGGAAAAGACCAATCAGGCTTCAGGAAGGAAGCAGAATCAGCCAATCAGATGGAACTCATTGTGTAAATAATATATATAAAAGCCTGAGGTTTTTTTGTTGTTGGGGGGGGGGGGGCAATTCAATCAATGTTTTACAAGCTGCAATAAAGAGCATGAAATAACTACAGGACTTCGAGTATATTTCACTGTCATACAGACATGCAAGACATGCATTCCTTATGTGTTTACTGGTGATTTCACTGCCTCCACCAGGATCATAGGATGGTCAATTAGTGGGCACACCTTGTGTGCCAGATCCCATGGGGCAAGGCAAGATCAGGGATTAGAGATAGCTCTTCTAAGGTTCCACCCCCTTGTGCAGAACCTAGTTCCTGAAAACTAAGTGCATTCCCTGTGCTGCTGGGCACTGGGTTCCTCAGGCTCAGGGGAAGATCCCAGTGGCTGTACAGGTTCTATGGGAGGTTGTTCTCTGGGCTCCTGCCTGCCAGCTGCAGGCCCAGTGGTCTCCCAATCTCCAGGAGCAGGCTCAGTCTGACTTCTGGTCTGGCTCCTTAGCTGATGCCTTTGCAGCCTCCCACTCTGGCTGGGTTGCTATTGGACCCAGAGGTCATGGCATCTTGGCTGCCTTGATTGCACCAATAAATAGGAAGCCATCTGAACATCCCTGAGTTCTTGCACCTCTTTGCATAAAGCTGCAGATGCTAATGGATGGTCTTGTCTTCATTCCCACAGCCTTGGCTTTATTTATTTTCCCAGGCAAAATGGGGTTTCCTAGAGTCAAGGTGCTTAAGCTTGCTTAATACGGCAGCTGTGCTGAGCTCCTCAAATAACACCTGGTTTCCTGCAAGTTGGTGTTAAGCAGTATTTTCATTATTACTTTTACTTTCCTCCCTGCCTCCAAAGGAGCCCAGGAAGGCAAACGTGAGAAAGTTAAAACAACAGCTGTATTTATCATAACAGAACACAATCACTATGGGTTGTATTCAACTATCTTTTACTCACTCTAGACTCATTTAAATTAATGAACCTAAGTGAGCCATGGCCATTAATTTCAATGCATCTGAGTAAAGTGGAATACAACCCCACCCATCTCCATTTTAAGCCTGTAGATAGCACTTTGCTTGCTTTTGTAGAAAGACACAATGATGCCATCACTTCCTTCCTCCCGAGACTCAGCTCAGAAACATCAGTTCAAGGCCATCTGACACAGAGTTCATCAAGGCAGTGACACCTCCAGCTTCAATTTGTGCAACGACTTTAAGCTGGCTCATCCTTCAGTGCCTGCAATTTCTTTCCACGAATCAAGAAAGCTAAATTTAAAACATCGTTCCAAAGGAACCCAATTTTGGTGGTGGCGTTCCACCAAAACATTGGGAACTGGAAAATTGGAGGAAACCTGTTTGTGAACTGTACTCCATGTAGACAAAGCATTTACTTCATGTTCCAAAAAGGATAGAGTTTCAATGTTGTAGCCTACCCTGTGATCTTAGGGTGAAGTGTGGGTGGGTAAATATTAATGAATTGATTAATTAATTAATTAATTAATAATAATTAATAATACAGTGGTACCCCGCAAGACGAATGACTCGCAAGACGAAAAACTCGCAAGACGAAAGAGTTTTTCGTTTTTTGAGTTGCTTCGCAAGACGAATTTCCCTATGGGCTTGCTTCGCAAGACGAAAACGTCTTGCAAGTTTGTTTCCTTTTTCTTAAAACCGTTAATACCCAGGGTGCATTGCTTGAAGAGGTGCAGTTGCGACTTGACTTCGAGGAGCAACTCATAGCACGCGGTGTGGTAGCCTTTTTTGAGGTTTTTGAAGACTTTGGTGATTTTTGAAGCTTTTCCAAAACTTATTTTGCAGCCATTTGGTAAGTTAAACTTTTAAAACTTTTTTGGGGGTTTTTGGATTTTGGGTTGGGGTGTTTGGAATTCAAGGACTTGGTGTTGGGGAGGGGTTTGCAAGAATCTGGAAGCTTGTGTGTTTTTTTCTGCATTTTTATGGTTTTTTGTGACCATTGGGGCACTCTGCTGTTGTTAAAAAAAAGATTTCTGGGTTTGGATTTCTGTGTGGTGGGTGGCTGGGGGGGTCAGGGAATTGTTGAGAAGGGGTTTGCAAGAATCTGGAAGCTTGTGTGTTTTTTTCTGCATTTTTATGGTTTTTTGTGACCATTGGGGCACTTTTCTGTCATGTTTAGAATGCTTTTCTGTCATGTTTAGAAACTTAAATTATTGTTCCTTCAATTTTTGAAATGCTCTTTACAGTATGTGTGACTTTAAAGAGCACTTAATAAACTCTTTTTGTACCAAATTTGGCTTTGTTTGGACTTTTTTTGACCATAGGAACGCATTAATTGATTTTCAATGCATTCCTATGGGAAACCGTGCTTCGCAAGACGAAAAATTCGCAAGACGAAAAAACTCGCAGAACGAATTAATTTCGTCTTGCGAGGCACCACTGTAATAATAATACATAAAGCACAGGCTTTACTTGGAACTTCCTGCCTATTGACACCTTTGCGGCACTCTGTTCAGTGCCTCCCTAAAACATTTTCATTTAGGCAATAATAATAATAATAATAATAATAATAATAATAATAATAATTTATTTATACCCCGCCCATCTGGCTGTGTTTCCCCAGCCACTCTGGGCGGCTTCCAACAAAATATTAAAATACAATAGTCTACTAAACATTAAAAGCTTCCCTAAACAGGCAAGCCTATCAACACACGAAGATGTCAATGGGTTTTGATATCTTTTATTGACAATGTTAAATTATTTTAAAATATGTTCAATTGTTTTAAACTGTTTCTATTGATAATCTTAATATTTCATGTAAACAGCTTAGAGGTTTTATCAATCAATCAATTATTGTGTTTGACGAAAAGCCATTACAAATTCAATTACAGATCCAGCAAGTCAATTAAAACCTGTTAAAAGAAATCCAGAGATATACGTCCATTTACAATAAGTCAAATTAATGAATCGCCTGCACGGTCTACAGCATTGTCTTTTATATGGCTAGCACAAACACTTTTAGCGGCTTTAGCACATGGGGCTGTTTTGTATGTGGCAAGCAGATCACAGTCAGATAATGCTTAGAGGTTTTATTACAGCCAAGGGGTATATAAATTTTGTTACATAAATAGATAAATAGGAGTGTGATTTCTAATGAGATATGCTTGAATTTGAGCCTTCTTCTGTTGGGAGCCCTTACCCATAACCTCAGCAGCTTGTGGTGATTATTCACTACAGGGAAAGAGACTCTTCACATTCTCAAAGGTTTCCTGTGTTATTTAGTTTAGGTGTTCCAGAAGGCAGGGTGAATTTCTGGCACTGAAAACATATTCCTCAGATAAAACTAAATTCAAATGATAAAAATTCAAATTGATAAAACCAATTCAAATGATGAAGCATTTGGGTGGCTGAAAATTACCAATTCCTATTCTAAAGGTTGCATTGAAAAAGTGTTACGCCTCTCTGACAAGAAGAATAAGCAAAGTTGGCATTCCGATTTCTCCCATGTCCTGGGGCAACTAAGGTGCCAAGGGCAGGTGAGAGGGTGGCAAGAGAAATCATTCCGTTTGAAGCAGTCAGATTTCACATAAGTTCAACCAAACGTGACCATCCCACAAATTAGATTATATTCAGGGTCCTGATGTCCTACTTCCTCAGCAGTTTAACTACAATGCATTCCCCTCACGATGTGTTCAACGTTTGCAACTTCTCTGTGCATATGCAGTGAGAAGGAAGCACAATTTAGGGTAGCAGAGACTCAAGTCTAGGGAAAAGTCATTTAAGTTTTGTAAAGGTTGAAAGGAATTCTGACTGGCAGCTACAAAACCCTTTTTTTAAATAAATAAAAAAACACATCTGTGAATTAATATACCCAGGGACAGCAAATGACTGCAAAGTGGGGTGGGTAGCTGGCATAGAATAAATCTAGAGGAAGAAAGCATCTGGTTCTGTAAAGTTTTCAGAAGCAAATTACCAGGTCTTACTGAAATCAAATTACCAACATATATGGCCGTAAGATCATTGAAAGAAAAAGCATCATGTTGAACCCAGTACCAAATGGAAGATACACAACCCACAGGTGACAGTATAAATCACTGGATTGAGCATGCATGTGTGTGGCTCAGTTTGATATATTATCATCTACTAGAATATCAGTTTTCCTATATGTCCATGCCATTTCTTCTTCTTCTTATAGAATTGCAGAATTGGAAAGAATCCTGAGAATTATCTAGTCCAACGCCCTGCAATGCAGGAATACACAGCTGTCCTATATGGGGATTGAACCTGCAACCTTGACATTATAAGCTCCATGTTCTAACCAACTGAGTTGCTTCTCCTTCTCCTTCTCCTTCTCCTTCTCCTTCTCCTTCTCCTCCTTCTCCTTCTCCTTCTCCTTCTGTATGGCTGGAAGGTCTTCAAGGCCCAGATTTTTATTTTTATTTTGCATTTGATAGTGCTTTAAAAAATAAGGTCCGCAAGGAGTTGAAACGAGATAAATATGTCACACTCTTCAAGTAAATGTGTCACTTAACACCCTGTTCCTCAAGTTTTTGGTTTGCAGTCAAGAATAACAGGCCGCAATGGTGTCCAGGTCAGAACTAGGTCAGCTACCTTCAGGTGAGAAGAATTCAGTGGAGGGTTTCTTGTAGCTGTTGCAAATAGAATTTGCCAAGGTGAGAATGTTGAAATGATCTTACGCAAAGACCTGTTCTAACCTGGCTATGCTCTTTTGAATGTCATCTCAGCTGTCAGACCTGGCTCCCATGCTGCAGAAGGGGAGAAAGGCAGTGGCAGTATGTAGCTAGCATGGAGTAGCCAAAGCAGTGTTTTTGGATTAGTGAGCAAGCTGACCTGGAAATTTTAAAAGGAGTCAGGTAGAGACATATATTGATGTAAACTTTACACTGTAAAAAGGCATCTTTGCTGGTCACCCTACAGAGTGCCTTCCTTGATCAGAGCTGGTTGCTGGTTCAAAAGCTCACCCTTTCAGGGTGCACCGTGCTCTCGTTACCAGGAATTACTGTCCTTAGCATTCTGGATTTCTTTTTACAGTGGTACCCCGCAAGACGAATGCCTCTCAAGACGAAAAACTCGCTAGACGACAGAGTTTTTCATTTTTGAAGTCGCTTCGCATGACGAATTTCCCTATGGGCTTGCTTCGCAAGACGAAAACGTCTTGCGAGTTCCCAATGCATTCCTATGGGAAACCGCGCTTCAATGCATTTCTATGGGAAACAGCGCCATCTAGTGGTTCGCAGCACCGTGCTTCGCAAGACGAAAAAACTCGCAAGACGACAAGACTCGCAGAACGAATTAATTTCGTCTTGCGGGGCACCACTGTACCTGCAACTAGTGCATTGCATTAGGGCTTGGGGGGGGGGGAGGAGAGAACACTTTGCTGGGATCTCCTGAGGCTTGGAGGGACCAAAGCAGTGCAAATTCCTGTCTGGCTCAAGGCAATCAAAAGTTGTCAAAACGGTGATATTCTTCTTGTTGCTGCTGTGAAATGCCACCAAAGCTTTGTAGACAAAGATGAAGAAAAGTCTCCAGGAATCCCACACTCCCTTTTTGTGGTGTTTCTCATGATTTTTCACTCTTTTCCGTAAGAAACTCATTATCTATTACAATAACTAACATAGAATAATGAACCCGAAAGAGCACAGATAACGTTTCAAATTGATCTACAGCACTTTGAATATGCATGCAATTCAAAATGCACCGTGGCCAAAATAAAGGTGAATTTTTTATTTTTTAAAAATTGTTTGAATACTAACATTTTCCCAAAGAATAGTTTTAAAGGCTATGTGTCCTAGCAAAACTTTTAGAGTATCTTTTTATGCACATTTTGATGTTTAAAACATAATCCTAGCCAGAGAGAATTAGAGTCCTGTGTGCCAAACTCCAGGTGAGCAATCTCCTTCCCAGGTAGCTTCATCCCTTATGGAATTTAACTTTCAACTAATGATGCCTGGCAGTTTGGTGCTCTGCCAGAGATGTTTGAAGTGAGCAGAGAGTGGCTCTGGAGTAGCCTGATAAAATGCCCACTGCTAATATGACAGCTTGGGGTTTCCCTGATACCTGAGGTAATTCTCAGGTATGAGGTAGCAGCAAAATTAGAAAGAGAGAGTAGGTGGGAAGAAATTTCTGTTGTTGTTGCCGATTACTATTAGATTTTGTTTTAGATTTAAACAAATAACAGTGTGACAATTATCCCCCAAAACCATTCAGCATCCCCTTCTCACCCAATAAGATAAAAAAGTCAGTACTCACAACGTACAGATGTTCAACGTACATAATTTTAATTTTACTTGGATGAAGCCCAGACAGTTGAAATCACACAAATTAAATGCTCAGAAGGGACCTTTCCTTAACCACATTCAAGGACTGTGTAATATATGAACTCAAACAAGAATGTATTAAGAAAGGAAGAAATATATCTGCATTGGATTTAATTAAATAGGTTATATACCTTGCTTAAGGGTTGTATACGGTGTACATCCTGGACTTGATTAGTATGTTAGGAAGTAACCAGTAAAGAAATTTGTTACAAACATTACCATTCATCCTGTTGCGCTCTATATGTTGTAACTATTGCATCTGCGTAACAAGGTATTGCATTTGTTTTGACCCAGAAGCCAGGAGTGGCACCAGAAAGCTCCTTAGGCTGGTCAGAGGAAACCATTTGAAATTTCAGAACTCACAGCTTGTTTTGCTCTCGGCCAGTAATACTTGATACAAAACACTCTGACTCTTGTTCAAAAGCTGATAATGATAGTATGCAAGGATCGTTAGGATGAATGGGCTGCTTCACAGCAGATGATGCTGAGTACCGCCAATTTTGTATCCCCAACTTTCGCACATTCAAGCATATTACTGAAAAATATGTAACTGGCGAGAATTCAATGAAAGACTGGTAAATCGGTTTATCCAGTTCGACAACTGGCCTTTGAACATTCTGTAAATTGCTACCAAGATAATAATAAGGACAGGTCCATGACATAGTCGATAAAATGTAACCATATTTGAAGAATTTCTTATGAAGAGCGTTACAGTCTACCACAATTGAAGAGCAAAATTGTTGAACAGTTTGGGCACAGTGTTTCTGTAAGTAGCACAAATGGTGTTGAAATGTTCTTACATTTAGAAAAAGTGCTCATGTCATTCATTGTATTATAATAAGCCTAAAGACCAAGACACTGATGTACAGTGTAAAAAATGAATAGCAGCAGCTAGCTTCTTTGTTTAAAAAAAACGATATTAAGGAAGTCTGGGGATCTAGTATATCCTATACTTTTAAAAAACCAAAACCACATATCCAGCACAGAAGAGTGCCTGCAGTTTTTGACACACTCTCTTCATTTACTGCAATGATCAATTGTTAGTGACACAAACATACAAGTATAAAAAGCATTAACAGGTCAAGTGCTGATGCAGGCTAGCAGGCCTGGAGCAAAAACAGCAGCAATGCAGTTAGCACCTGCCATGCAACTGCTTCATTAATTTGGATGTAAGTAACTTGAATGCATGGGAAGTGGGTGGTGCTGTGGTCTAAACCACTGAGCCTCTTGGGCTTGCCAATCAGAAGGTCGGCAGTTCGAATCCCCACAACGGGGTGAGCTCCCGTTGCTCGGTCCCTGCTCCTGCCAACCTAGCAGTTCAAAAGCACGTCAAAGTGCAAGTAGATAAATAGGAACTGCTCTGGCGGGGGAAGGTAAAAGGTGTTTCCATGCGCTGCTCTGGATCATCAGAAGCAGCTTAGTCATGCTGACCACATGACCCGGAAGCTGTCTGCGGACAAACGCCGGCTCCCTCGGCCTATACAGCAAGATGAGCGCCGCAACCCCAGAGTCGTTCACGACTGGACCTAACGGTCAGGGGTACCCTTACCTTACCCTTACCTTACCTTGAATGCACTTGGGTTTTGTTTACTATATCATGAGGTCATCATGTATGTATGAGAAATCTTCAGCAATCATTCCAGATGCTACAAAAAAATATTGTGATTCCTCATATGGATGTAACACCAGATACACTAAGGGAAGCTGGAAACAAAGTCATTTGCTGCTATCCATGCTGTCAGTTTGATGGATTAAGCATCAAGTACAAAAGTTTGCCTCCATTAATATTTGGTGCCAATGTTGGATTACTTTGCACATCATAAACAAGCACAAATTCAAGTATGGAGTTACACCTTTGGTAATTTTTGACCAACCACTGTATCAGAAAGATATTTTGATAGGTTCGGCAGATGCAATAGAGAACAACAGGCAGAAATAAATAACCAGAGGCTTACACACATACTGTAGGTGAGCTAGCTTGGGATAATTTGGGTACCTGATGTCAGTATCAGGCCTTGCCAATATTTTCAAGAAATATACACAGACAATTCTGTAAAATATATGCTTAGCAGCAAAGCAACATCAAGAGCGATTTGAAGTCACACTCTTCTATACTCCGCACCATCCATCCTATTATTAAGGATAACATGATACCCCAGAAATATCCCACAATGATTCAACTGAGTTTCATAATGACATAAAAGAAACAGAAACACATGCAATTTATAAGGACTTCACAAATAACTTCATTGACATACAACAGGCATGTTCAGCTCAAGTCTTGGCAACAGTAACAAAACACAACTCTTAAGTTAGCATGACTTTCCTTTAAAGACAACCAAACAGCAGCCCTGTGGCTTCAGTACATTAGCATATCAAAAGACCACTTTTAATCTGAAAAAGTGGAAGCTGGCATTTATACTTATTTTTATTTTATATTCTGCCTTTCACCCAATGCAGGACCCAAGACAGCTCACAGCATGTGTTAAAAACAGAACGAGCGGGGTGGGTGTGGGTGGGGTGGAACCCTGAGACAATAAATTATAAATAATTTAAAAGCTACTATATTAAAAGCAACACTTATTCAAGCAACTTAAAACTGGGAACACTTCATCCTGTATGCCCCCCCTTGCCACTTATGGTCACTGGTTCTATGCTAAATCAGTTCAGTTTTTCCTTCAGCAAATGCTTGGACTTAAAACAATTAACTTCTAGTTATATATCTATATAAAAGTATACAGAAGAAAATGGGGTGGGGACACACACACACACACACAAAATATATCATAAAAAGTTGTGTGTAGATTTTTCCAGGGGCTCACTCTAGGAGCAAAGGGGGCAATTTTGGTATGTGATAAAGCTCATTTCCCTAAGCATTTTGGTATTTAAGGAAGTTTGAGGTTAAACCTGAACAATTCCTGCCTACATGGAATTATGGCAAGAGTCACACATAGCCCTCAGACTGCAGATTAGAATATTGCTTTTGGGAAAATATCAGCAAAATGCTCCAACAGTAATGCTGCAACGTAGTATTTCCCTTGCTAGATCAGACGAAAAGTCTATTTCAGCATTCTTTTCCAACATATGTCTCTGGGAAGCTCGTAAGCAATGCTGCAAGTATGACCAACAGCCTTTATCTATCAATTCAGCCCTTTCTCCTTTAATTTCAGAATACAAACTTATTAAAAATGTATCCAAATTTAAGCACAGGAAACAGAACTGCTTAGACTTGGATGCAGTCTAAGATACATGACCTTACACTATTTTTAGCTCTAATATGACTTTATCTCTTGATCATAAATATCTGCTCCAAAGCATCTGGTAGAATGATATTTGCAGCGATGTTGATATAATGTTCTTTGACCATATGCTGACACTATTGCTTTTGGCATGCCCTAGCCCAAGCAGTTACATGCTGGGATAGTAAGTCAGCTTCAGACTTCTGAAAGTGTAAATCTGCATTACCAAAGATGTGAGTTGAGTAAACTGTCAATTGTTTTCTCCATTCCCATTTGCATAGTTATAAAATAAAATTTATATTCTGGTTGGAAAAACAAAACAAAACTGGCAAACTTGCTGGTGTCTGTGAGCTAGTTGATAATTAATATTAACAAGTAGTATTTATATAGGTATAAGAATTGAGTTGTGGGCCCCCCCCCCAGCATTTTATTAGATCAGTTTAGCTTTGTGTAGGGATCTACAAGCATCAAACTACATTAGACAGAGTACACTTAATAGTCTGACATATTCCTAAAGCACCTAAGTTGGTCCATTAAAGTATGTCCCTTTATCTACTTGGTAATTATATCTTGTTCTTGGGCCACTGGCTTGATTTGCATGTTACACTCTAGCAAACATTTGAGAGTATATGGACTCCCGGAGAGGTAGAGATCATGTTTATGTCACTTCTCCCCTGTCGTTTTTCTGGCACTATTCCTGAGCTTAAGGCATGGTTTGGCTTAGTATGGCACACAAACCTAGGTTTAGGTCTCCTGGGCAAATCACAAGATGTAAACTGAGAACAAACCTGTGGCTAGTCTGAAGGGAGCTAAATTGTGAGCCTAGGTTGAGATGACACATGAACCATGGCTTAGCTCAGTGTGGAGTACCATCAAAACAACCAGGGAGCAATCTTTCTCTAGAAGCCCATGCATTTGCACTAAGCTGTGGTTTGGCTTGACATGATGTGCGAACCAGGCCTTTGTCAGACGGTGAGCGATGCTGTAGTCAATCAGCACAAGCAATCAAGAGAGCAGAAGAAAGATCCAATCAGGAAAAATGCAAGTTAATAGGAAGAGCAACACCCATCTCTTGTGTCCTAAGCTACACTGCGTACTGTGTGACAGCACTGAAGCCTCTTCTCTTGGGTTTCTATGGAACCCAAAATGAACTGCAAGTGGTGCAATGAAATCCATATGGACTGGTGGGGGACCCATCTGCTGCTCTCAGTGACCAGATTTAATGTCAGAGAGACAGAGGACAACCCAGTGCTTGTCCGAAAAACATATCAGTAAGCTACCTTTGGGGTACTCGGCACCACTTCTTTCATGTATCCTTTGACTTGGCCCTTCTAATGAGGTCAAAGCTTTCAGGCATGGTGGCTGTGGAAAACAGTAATTGCAGTTCTGTTGCTCACAGAAGATCCCAGTGCCAGGCACATCCTACACTATATGCTCTAAAAATAATTGCACATTTTAAAAGCACCACCTGGTTCAACATGAAATAAATTATGTTTTCCTCTAAACAATAAATGTCATTAGGCAACGATGTCATTTAACAGCACGGCACATACAAATTTGCTATGTTATGAGTTGTAGGGATTTCTCTAAGCTGTGTAAGCGTGGATCATTTTTCAAAGTGTGAAGTGCATACTGTCAAAATATAGCCTGCGGTGCTTTTATTATAAATAGGTAGTTTATTACAGGCAGTATACACAATTGTCCAAGCAGCTAGTTACCACCCTTAAAAGTATACTATGCTGTTAATTCTATAGGGAACATTGAAAAAAGAAAGAAGGAAAGCGCAATTAAAGAAAGTCCTCTATGGCTTGCATGGCATCCTAAATAACATACAGCAGAATATCAAATGCTGCGCATTAACAATAATGTGACATTTCTCTCTTCTTCCCTTGTGTTTGACCTTCCCTGTGAACCACTCACCCCCCACAATCAGATTATATATGGTCAAGTATTGCATTACTTTCAAAATTAAGCAGCTTTAAAACATGATAAATGCCATCATGAAAAGGTTTGATTACAGAAGTTAGGGAACAATGAGGAACAGTGCCCCTGCTTATTTTTTTTTTCAGTTTTAAAAAGTTGCACAAATTCAATATTTGCAAAATATATTTATCTCCCCAGTTGTATTTAAGCTGTTGCCAACTCTTCTGGGCACTTAACAGAAGAGAGAAGGAACATAACTAAGTATTTTTTGTTCTTCAGTGAAATGTCTGTGAAAGAAACTTCTTCAGCTAGAAAAAAATCCTCAAACAATAGAGGATCAGTGTAAGGCCAGCTATCCCCACACTCCACATCTAAACAATTTTTCATTTAATAATAATAAAAAAGTAAAAAATGAAAGTAAAAAGAATGAAAGTAAAAATAATCCATGGAGGACCTTTGTATGGACCCAGGTGGCGCTGTGGGTTAAACCACAGAGCCTAGGGCTTGCTGATCAGAAGGTTGGCAGTTCGAATCCCTGCGACGGGGTGAGCTCCCGTTGCTCGGTCCCAGCTCCTCCCAACCTAGCAGTTCGAAAGCACGTCAAAGTGCAAGTAGATAAATAGGAACTGCTCTGGCGGGAAGGTAAACGGCGTTTCCGTGAGCTGCTCTGGTTCGCCAGAAGCGGCTTTGTCATGCTAGCCACATGACCTGGAAGCTGTACGCCGGCTCTCGGCCAATAAAGCGAGATGAGCGCCGCAACCCCAGAGTCGGACACGACTGGACCTAATGGTCAGGGGTCCCTTTACCTTTACTCGTAACATTTAATTCATATCAGGCAACCTGTTGCCATATGAGGGGGAAGAAATTATAGACAGCACCAGACACTCCAAATAATGTTAAATACTGAGAGTAATAAAAACATCTGGCACACATAATAACAAATACCTCTATGACGATTCAGGGCACTACAGGGAAGGACGGAAGGAAGGAAGGAAGGAAGGAAGGAAGGAAGGAAGGAAGGAAGGAAGGAAGGAAGGAAGGAAGGAAGGACCTGAAAGACAGGGCAAGTGACTGCACCCACTTGTCAAGATTAATGCAGTGTAAACCTAAGCCAGCTCCCAGATACAAAGTTCATATTAAGGTAGCACCTCCAAATGCCCAGTCCCATTGCTAATTGCAACTTGCACTTAGAGGGACAGTAAAAATAAAGAGCCAGTTAATCTACATGTTGCGGCTCAGATTTCTATAAATTTCCTGTCAAGCCATTTTTAGGTTGTAGTGATGATCTCGGACCTAGTAAACATGACAGGCAAAAGTACACATAACCCAGAATGTGACAGTCAGTGCTTGCGACTGGAGCATGTGCTAATAACAAGTTCAAGCATCAGGAACCATTTGGGGGTGAAATGGAGTGCTGCTAAGTCTCTCTGAGTATAACTGTGTGCAAACTTTAACCCATGATGCCATAGGCGATTAACTAAACACTCTACTTGAACCACTGTCTTGTACAGAGGTCAGGTAATTCGCAATGAGAAGCACAGGTTGGCCAAGTGAGAACCATTAGAAAAGAGTGATTAGTTTTATTATTAACACCCCTGTGGTAATGCTGATTGCACAGGGGTTTCCATTTGGGCTGATTGTATACTAGGCAGTAAATGCTGACCGCTTCTAGCCGGAGCTAAAGAACCTCAGTGCACTTAATAAAATCTCAAACAAACAATCTCAGAGGCACAACTTTCTTTTCTTGTGGAGCTGCAGATTAATTTACTGTTATGTAACATGATCTAAGGAACCTCGAGAGAGATGAAATTAGGATGCAGCCACATTTCTACCAGACAAAATTAGTATGGTATCTAGAGGCCCAACTAGATGTAACGCAGAAGTCTGTGATCAGGAACTCTCTCTCATCTTAAAAAGGTTAATACAAGCTGTGCATGGGATGGTGAACTGAATCAGAACGGAGGTACCAGGGGAAATGAGGAGGTTTAATACTTTGCCCCTCCTGTGTCCCCTCCCTAAGAGCTGCTATTTTTCCCAGGGGAAACTTACAGGTGTTTATATGCCACCTGTATATTTTTCCACACAGAGCTTGAGGAAGGTGATTTTAATCACTGTTCCCAGCCAGATGGAGGGGACCTTGCTGTTTCACATCTCATGGGGAAACTACTCTTCCACTGTGAAGCAGGCTTTCTTGAGGAGTGAACAAAAATTGTTTGAGATGGCGGAACACAATATATTTAATCATACGGTGATTTTTAGAGCTGATAGGCTGTCCTGGGTTTCTTGGTTGACCTAGGAATCCAAGCCTTATGAGGAACAGTTGAAGGAGAGGGTGTGTTTAGCCTGGAAGAAACTGAGAGGAGATATTATAGCCACCTTCAGATACCTTCAAAGTGGCTGGGGAAACCCAGTCAGTTGGGCGGGGTAGAAATAAAATAATAATAATAATAATAATAATAATAATAATAATAATAATAATAACTTCAAGGGCTGTCCCATGTAAGATGAAGCAAGCTTGTTTTCTCTGGCTCTGGAGGATAGGACTCAAACCAATGACTTCAAGTTACAAGAAATGAGATTCCAACTAAACATGAGAAAGAGCCTTCTGACAATGGGAGCTGTTCGGCGGTGGAACGGTCTCCCTCGGGAGGCTGCAGACTCTCCTTCCTTAGAGGTGTTTCAACAGGGGTCGGAGGGCCATCTGTCATAGATGCTTTAGCTGAGATTCCTGCACTGCAAGGGGTTGGACTAGATGACCCTTCCAACTCCTCAATTATGTGATTCTGGATGGAAGGTGGCTTGAGATAACACAAAGCACGTTGTGCACAATATTGTACTACCCAAGTATCTGCAAGGCTTTTTAAAAGGAATTGTCAGTAGCAGCTAATGAACTGGGGAAGGAGAGTCCCTTGATCTGCCATCCCCACATGGCAGATACTACCGCAGAGGGCACTACTTTGCCCATAGAGAAGCCATGCTTGCTCACAAGGACATTGATCTCAGTTACATTTGTGGTGAAGTGATGTGGTGTATCTACACTAGGCATACGCTACACTTTGTTGGGACACGAGTGTTTACAGAGGAATGAAGAGAGCTAACTTTGTAAATAAAAGCAAAGGACTATTTGATTTTTAGAGGCAATGCCACAGTCAAGTTACAGATCCTTAAGTCAAGGGAATAGTAAGACTGGGCCGAATGTTTTGGCCCAGCAGAATTCATTAGAAAGGGACAACCGCCTTTTCCAAAGTTTTAAGAGCCAGGAGTGGGCATTCTGATAGGGGAGATGAGGTTTTTTTTTGGGGGGGGTAAGCAATTAGTTAGCTTACAATTATGAGGTGGCCTAAGGCCTTTTTTCTTCTCCAGAGGGGATAACGATCCCCTGCCCAAATATAGTGCTCCTGGAAATGATGCTATGTCATCAACAAGCATAAGTCTCAGGAAAGTTTCTGGTCTCGATATGAAAATGCATGGCTTGAGTCACACTTCCGAGCTGCTTGGAGTGGCTTTTACCTTTATAAAAGTGGCCAAGTTTAAGTGGGCCTCCCTGACTGGCCTGGCCAATGTGGCAGGGTCTGTGAATAGCCGCTTTCACTAATAACAACTTCTCCAAAACTTCTGCAAAATATCTGGCTACCATTGTGCACCTAGCAAATACAAAATTAAACACCTGCCTGCCAGACACCTGTATGCTGGAGCTGCGGAGCCATCTGCTGCACATACCACATGCTTTTATTTTATTACTTCTTTTTTTTAGGCTGGGTTGTCAAGGGAAATCATTAGAAAGAGAATGTCTCTGAAAAAAGGCTCTAGACAGCATGCCAGCACAGACTGCACAGCAAAGGATGCCAGGCCTGCCAATAGACGCTCCCTGTCACTTTTATGCTGAATCTACGCACTTATCAGTGCAGTATTTGCATGAGAATCTGAATGCTGAAAGAGATATTATCATAGTCCTGTTGGAAACAACCGTGGCACAATGGGAAAGATGATGTCCTGCCAAGCATTTCTTCAAACTTTTAAAAGTCTAATTAAAACTACATTGCAGTGGAACATACTGCTTCAATAAAGCGGAGAAACAGCCTCCATGCATATAGCAGCTGTCTAAGGACACTCCAAGCTATACTCTCTGCCTCCAAAGACACTGAACTTTGCATCAATTTCCTAATTTTGTTCTACTTCCAAGAGCTTCTTTGATGGCTGTATGGGAATGTCCACAGTAGTGGGAATATTTTTGCAACAGCTTGCAAGGGTGTTTGTGGAGGGAGAAGCATGGAAGTAGATACAATAGCAGTAAGGATTCATTGGAATGGAATGGAAATTTCAGAGGGGCGGCTGTGTTAGGCTGTTGCAGTAAAAGCAAGGAAAGAAACAAGCAAACTGCTAGGGTGCCATAACTGTTGTTGGTGTGGGAATGTTTTGGAACGTGGATGGAGATTTATAATTTAATATATCTCATCCTAACTTGTGCTAACAAGTTCAACTAGCAGAGTAACATTCCCTTTTAAAATACACACAGCGGAAGTTGCTTTGATTCTCTAGAATCAACTTAATCTAGTTTCCTGGTTTGTCACTATATTTCCCCTTTGTCCCTCTTAAATAAGACACAACACACGTCTTCTATAAAAAGGTATAAAATGTTTACTCACATGTATCCAGCTCAAGACAAATCCCAAAGAAGGCAGGCTTATTCTTAGTAAAGATATTTACAATTGGAATCTCTCCATGTGGGAGAGAAGTCGGCTAGGCCCCAGTTGGGTGGAAGCCAACTGAGCATCCTCCTCGCAGTTCGAGTGAGAGAGTGGAATGGAAGTAAAGAGAGACAGAATGGCTGCTGGGCAGTTGGTTTTGCTAATACCTTCCCAGGTGAAGCCACTCCCACTTCTAGCTTGCAAAGGAAGATATCTCAATCCATGTGACCAGGAAGTTGTGGCTGGAGGACTGAGATACCTTCTAGCATTGTTGTACTTGACTGCTCTAGTGTTTACATCCCACAAACCCCTTCTCAGGCAAATACAACATACAAACATAAACAACTTTATTCAACCACCCAGAGTCCCAGCTTGACACGTAGATTCTGGAAACTCTCTTTTGGCAAGGGTTTTGTCAAGATGTCGGCAGTCATCTCTTTGGTGCAGCAATAAGACAGTTCCACAAGTCCATCTTGCACCATCTGGCGTATATAGTGGTACCTGACCCCAATGTGTTTGGTTCTGGCTAGGAACTTTTCACTCTGCGTCAGCTTCAGGCAACTTTGATTGTCCTCTAGCAGGCTGACAGGTTCCCTTCTCACCAGTCCAAAGTCTTTGATGAGTTCATCAAGCCAGGCAATTTCTCTGCATGCTTCCGTTGCAGCAACATATTCGGACTCTGTTGAAGACAAAGCTACACAACTCTGTTTATAGCTGCCCCACACAACAGGTCCATCCCCAAACATAAAAACATGACCGCTTGTGGATTTATAGTCAGCATTATCCCCGGCCCAATCTGCATCAGTGTACCCAACCAACTTAGGGTCTCTGACAGCTGGCAACTTTAATTTACAATTTATTGTACCTTTCAGGTATCTAACCACCCTTTTCAGCCCCGCTAAATCATGCTCAGTGGGAGAATTCACTTTTCTACTCAGAATCCCCACAGCATTAGCTAAGTCAGGTCTACATGTGGTAACCATATACAAAAGTTTACCAATTACCGACCTATATTGACTGTTATCTGGCAACAGCTTCGAATCCTGCTGATTCTTCAAGAAGTCTGTAGCCATGGGCGTTGCAACCGGGTGTGCGTCTTGCATCTGCAAATACTCAATCAGTTCATGAACCTTTTGCTTCTGGCTGAGAAGAAATGAGCCGTCTTCTTCTCTTTCCACTTGAATTCCTAGGTAGTATTTGACATCTCCAAGTTCTTTTACTTGTACCTCCTTGCTGAGGTGTTTTACTATTTGTGTATAGTCTCTATTATTTGCAGTAGCAATAATCAAATCATCGACAAAAGCCAATATGTATGAATATTGTCCATTACTTGACTTGGTGTACAAGCACTTGTCTGCGTTTCCTTGCTTGTACCCAAGTTGCACAAGCATACTGTGCAATTTCTGATTCCAGGCTCTAGCCGCTTGTTTAAGCCCATAGATTCCTTTCTGGAGTCGACACACGAGGTGCGTCTCATTTGGTTTTGTGAAACCTTTAGGTTGTTTCATATATATTTCTTCTGAAATTCTCCCATGCAAAAACGCAGTGCATATGTCAACGTGCTTCACGTCCAATTGTTTAGAGGCTGCAATGCTCAAAAGCATTCGGACGGTACTATATCTTACGGTTGGTGCGAAAACTTCGTCGTAGTCTTCACCAAAACGTTGTGAAAAACCTTGCGCTACTAGCCTTGCTTTGTAGCGTTCCACTTCCCCTTCTGACCCCTTCTTAACCTTGAACACCCACTTGCACCCAATGGACTTCTTACCAGGAGGGAGCTCTGTCAGGGTCCACGTCTGGTTCTGATGCAGTGCATCCATCTCCTCCTGAGCGGCCTTCTTCCAGAGACTGGCTTGCGCAGATGGCATCTTCAGAATCTCTTCCCATGTGGAAGGTTCCTGTGGAGACACCGACCCTGCAAGGTAGGACAGTCGTACTGGTGGGACACCTCTGTTGGTTCTGGATGAGCGTCTGACCTCTGGTTCTGGTTCCTGAACCGCATCAGCTTCCTCACTCCCTTCCAACGGTGGCATGTCCTCATCTGAGTCCTCCTCTTCGTCTCTGGAGCCGCCAGGGATCTGGTCATCTGCGTCTTCTGGTGCGTCGCCTGTAGGGGGTGCTATGACACTAGAAGGCAGATTAGTACCATGTGGGGTTTCAGAAGGAAAGTTTATGAGTTCTTGAGTCCATTCTGACTCCTTTGAGCAGCCAATAACAGTGTTCTTTGTGTCTGCTTTTGCATGTTCATCAAAATAAATTGCATGGTGCGCACTCACTTTGCCTGTCTGTAAGTCCATTACTCTGTATCCCTTGCCTCCAGCAGCATATCCCACTAAGATACCTGCTTGTGCTCTGGAGTCAAGCTTGTGCCTCTGTTCCTTGGGCACGTGGTAGTAACATATACTGCCAAATACACGTATGTGCGACAGACTAGGCACCTTTCCATGCCAAAGTTCAAATGGTGTGCGCTGTGTTGCCTTTGTTGGCAACCTGTTCTGGAGATAGACAGCCGTGTAAGCAGCATCTCCCCACATCTTCCTTGGCAGGGATGCTTCCTTCAGCATACACCTTGTCATTTCCATAATGGATCTGAACTTCCTTTCAGCTATGGAGTTCTGTTGTGGCGTGTAAGGAACTGTGGTTACATGTGTAATTCCTTCCTTTGCCATAAGGGCCTTCATCTCATGTGAGCAGTATTCTCCTCCATTGTCAGACATTAAGACACCTGGAGCTCTTTGGAACTTGTTCCTAACCATGGCAATGTAATTCTTGAACATTTCTACTGTCTCACTTTTATCTTTGATGAAATATGCCACACAATATCTCGAAAAATCATCAATAAAAATTAAAATATACTTGTTGTGTCCAAGTGATGGAACACTGAGTGGCCCACACAAATCTGAATGCACAATATCCAGAACTTTGGTACTCCTTTGTTCTGTGCAACGTGTAAAAGAAGGTTTTACTGCCTTTTCAGTAACACAAGTTATGCATTTTGTTGGAGCTTGGTTGCTGCTCCCTTTTACCTGCAAACCTGTGACAAGATCACTTTCCTGTAGACTCTTAATGATGGTGGTATCTCTGTGTGCAAGTCTTCTATGCCACAGCGTCAAATCTGCGTCTTCCTTCTGGCTGGAGCGTGCCACTTTTGCAGACTGGTTCTCTGAAAGATTAACCTCATAAACACCATTTATTAATTTTGCTTCAATGTACACTTCACCATCTTTAGTTACACTGCACTGTTCATTCTCAAATGTGATCTTGAAACCTTTCTTGTCCAAAGTAGAGACACTGAGTAAATTGCAGCTCAGTTCTGGTACATACACAACATTGGACATTCTGGTCCTAAAAGATTCATTGTTTACATTGAACTCCAAATGTATTGAACCTTCACCTTTGGACTTTAAAATATTTCCATCTGCAACCTCAATTTCAGTCTCTTTATCATTTAATTCATTAAAACAGTCTTTTTCAAAACAATAGTGGCTGCTGGCTCCAGAATCTAATAACCACTTATTGCGTGTGTTTTCTTGGCTCTGGACAGCTAAACTCCTTTCTTGCAACAGCATGTTGCGTTCAGATTTTCCTTTCCTTTCTCCCTTTTGGTGAGAAAGATGAGAATCCTTTGCTTTAGCCTTTGGATCCTTGCAATGCTTTGCCATGTGGCCGCTTTTCAGGCATTTAAAACACACAATTTCTCTGGATTTTGTAAATTGCTTTGAAACAAAATTACAATCCTTTCTCCTAGGGTTGCTTTCTGGAGAATCAAATCTCTTTCTGCATTCCTCTCTTAATTCACTGGTCAGTTCCTTAAAAGTTAGATTCTCTTTATGATCCATCAAACTAACAAATGCATCAAAATGTGGCCCTAATGAGGCTAACAGAAATGATACCTTTGTTACTTCATCAAAAGATTGTGGAGTAAGTTCAAGCTTTTGAATAATTTCTGTGAATTTATCAATATGCTCTGTGAATTCTTCTTTTGAATTCATTCTCAGTCTAGTTAATTTGCCCATCAATGTTCTGTAGGAGTTCTTTGTAGATTCTCCATACATGCGCTCAATATCTTTTAGGATCTGAGATGCATCATCTTTGCTATTTATTAACGATAGATGCTTATTGCGAAGTCCACTCAAAATTATGTGCTTGGCCTCGCTGTTCTGCCTTTTCCAGACTTTAACCTTGGCTTCATCATCTGCACCTTGAGGCTTTGGTTTCTCAATCGCATCCAAAACATCCCTTGCTTCTAAATATGCTATTAAGCGCGTTTTCCAGTGCACAAAATTGTCCTCATCTAGCAGCATTAAGCCTGGCTTTGCTTCACTATAAAAACTGGCACTAGCCATCTTAAAATCCAAAATTTGGAAAAAATTTCAAAATTCAAAAATTTGTCAAAATTCAAAATCAAAATCTCAAAATTCTCAAAATGCAAAAAGCAAAAGCCTCAAAATAAATCTTCACTGCCTTTTGGGTCTTTTGTGAGCTCTGAGGGAGGGGAGGGGTAGCTTAATCCCCTTTCTCTAGACAATAGGACAAAGGACCATGCGGTCTCACCAGGAAATGCTCTCAGAAAAATCCTACTCAGCTCAAAAATGCAATCCAACGCAATCCTTCAAAAATACACAAAATACGTAGCGCTGGGCATACATAACCCTTTGTGGGAATGTTTTGGAACGTGGATGGAGATTTATAATTTAATATATCTCATCCTAACTTGTGCTAACAAGTTCAACTAGCAGAGTAACATTCCCTTTTAAAATACACACAGCGGAAGTTGCTTTGATTCGCTAGAATCAACTTAATCTAGTTTCCTGGTTTGTCACTATATTTCCCCTTTGTCCCTCTTAAATAAGACACAACACACGTCTTCTATAAAAAGGTATAAAATGTTTACTCACATGTATCCAGCTCAAGACAAATCCCAAAGAAGGCAGGCTTATTCTTAGTAAAGATATTTACAATTGGAATCTCTCCATGTGGGAGAGAAGTCGGCTAGGCCCCAGTTGGGTGGAAGCCAACTGAGCATCCTCCTCGCAGTTCGAGTGAGAGAGTGGAATGGAAGTAAAGAGAGACAGAATGGCTGCTGGGCAGTTGGTTTTGCTAATACCTTCCCAGGTGAAGCCACTCCCACTTCTAGCTTGCAAAGGAAGATATCTCAATCCATGTGACCAGGAAGTTGTGGCTGGAGGACTGAGATACCTTCTAGCATTGTTGTACTTGACTGCTCTAGTGTTTACATCCCACAGTTGGTACTGCGCACAGACTCTCTGTTGGCTTTACTCCTTTTTTTGAATGAAGCTTGAGCTTTTGACGCCATCCCTTGATATCAGGGGCGGTTTTAGCTGAGCACGGCTAGTTTGGCCACACTGGGTGCTGCACTGCAGGGGGGCACCACAGCAATGCTGTAGAATGGAGCGTGAGAGGCGGTAGGGTGGATTTTGGCACCGCGCAAGGTGCTGCTGAAATCTGAGAGCCCCAAATACGCCACTGCTGAAATAGTCTGAAGGCAGACAATGCATCAACCTTGCTGAAAGTAAGCAAGTCTTAGTCCAATCAATGTCTGGGTGGGATATAGCCTAGGAACCTAGATTCCATGATGGAAGAAGGTAAAATGAATACATTTCCTTTCCTTTAATCTTGGTGCTAGCTCTAGGTTACTTTCTCCATCAATTACAAGCTCCAAGGTTGCATTCAATGGGGCTTACTACCATGTAACTACAGTTACAGGTAGGTAGCCGTGTTGGTCTGCCATAGTCAAAACAAAATAAAAAATAAAAAGTTCCTTCCAGTAGCACCTTAGAGACCAACTAAGTTTGTTCTTGGTATGAGCTTTCGTGTGCATGCGTTTGTGTGCATGCACACGAAAGCTCATACCAAGAACAAACTTAGTTGGTCTCTAAGGTCCCATGTAACTACAGTTATGGTTGCAGAATAAGTCCTTTATTTTAATTGTCTCCCCTGCCTGGAGCCCACTTCTGATTGTATGTCCTCTCTAATTTCACAGTGTAAACTTTTCTGTTTGTTCCCTTCCTTTTCTTGTAGCTCTCATGGCTTCTAACATATTTGTCACAGCTTCACCACATCCATATCTATCAAGTCATTCCTTCTTCTTTTAAATGCCTCTGTTTTTTTCCTGCAATCTTCTCCAACCACTGAAGCATTTCTCCTTCTGTGATACTTAATGGATGTTTACTTTACCCCACCCAGTATTCTTTACTTACTCCTGTTCTCTCACTTCCTGTTTGTCCCCAAAAGGGGTGGGCAGAACCATATATTCATTCCTCACAGTACCTCAAAAACACCACCTTAAAGACCCAGCACATTCATGGTGGCATGAACTTTCATGGGATACATGCCATTTCAGTCAGAAGCAAGGCAAACACGCTGACAACACCAAACCCACACACTGACAACACCAAACAGCAGAAGCAACACAAGCAGTAATAGTGAGATTCCGAGGAAACCTTGTGCTAGATTTCTGAATGTGGGTAGTCAGAAAACTTTCAGCATAAGGAGCAGGTGTCTTAGCTGCTCATTACGCAGGTTAGGAGAATTTGCTGGTGTATTATACTGTATATCTACCATTACCACCTCTGCAGACTAGTGGTTAGTGTATAAGACAGGCAGAACTACCAGATAATCAGTTCTTCAGGCCTGTACTTAATGGCATCCAAATCCTAGGACAGAGGTCTTCACACTCTGAAACACTGAGCTAGAGATGCTGGAGATTAAATCCAGGACTGCAAAGCATGAGCCATATCTATGATCCCCTAGCATCCCTCAGGCTCTTGGGACTTGAACACTTCTAACCTTAGGCATGCCACTCATCTTTCAGCCTCGGTCATCTTGATACAGAGGCATATCAGTGACATAGCTTCACAAGACAAACACCAAATGCTGTATCACATTAATATTACTGTAGAAAGGGGTGTTGCTTTGCCTGTGTTTTAAATGCTCTTTTTCCTCTACTTGAGGATATGTTTCCTAACTGGAACTGGCAGGAGCGGATCTACTATGAAACCAATGAAGCTTAAGGGATTTTAGTCCACATTGCTTAATTTTGGGGGGTCTAGTGGACCCAAACTGAGTCACACAACTCAAATTGATTGATTTTTGGTTGTATATATTTCAACAATGCCAAAGTTTTAGAGTCAGTAGCACAGACGCTGTAAAGGTGGAGTGATCTGTCATGGAACAACCCCGTTGAAGAAGATAACAGCCATTACCCCAGACCTTGCTGCTGTTGCGAAGGGGCCCCCATGACAGTTCAAGCTTCAGAGCTCCAAAAATGTAGGTCCACCATTGGGGACTGGATAATAGAAGCACTAGTGCATAACCAACTTCACTGTTTTCCACCTAAATTCTGTGCCCACTTCAAAGTTCTAGTTTTGACCTTTGAAGGCCCTCATGGCATGAGACCACTCATCTGTCTCCATATGCACCTCTCTGTATCTTATGACCTTCTTCTGAGGCACTTTTTGGATGCAGCCTCTGGGAGATGTGTGGCAGGTGGCCACTGAAGAAAGAGCCCATTTAGTGGAGATACTTTGGTTATGGAATACCCTCCCCAAAGAGGCCCACTTGGCACCTTCTTTATATTCTCTTTGATGCTAGTTGAATACCTTGTATTTTTCCAAGGCCTTTTAATCTGTTCCTCCTTTAAATTCCTTTTTGTACAGGCCACCGGTATATTTTTTATGTTTCTCTTATGTTTTATGCATTTATTGTAAACATTCTTCATTTACTCTCCCCCTTCTTTGTTGTAAGCTATAGCGAGAACATGGTGATAGGATAGCATATAGATCTTTTAGGTAAATAAAAAGTTTCTTATCACAGAATGCTTTCTGAAAGGGTCTACAGTTCAGTGGCAGAGCACATAATTTGCATACAGAATATATCCCCCTCCCCCTGAATCTCCATTATTTCTAGTTAAAAGAATTGCATAGCAGCTGTTGTAAAAGAACTCTACCTGAGACCCTGGAGAACTGCTGCCTGTGAAAGTAGATAATGCTCAACCAGACAGATCACTGGTTCAACTCACTCTAAGGCAGCCCTTATACATATTTCAGATTTCGAATATAAATACCATGGTTTAAAGTGCTTGTGAAAATGATGGGATGGTGCTTTGAGATCTCCATGGTCTTTTTTTGCATACCTTGAATATCAAACCCAGTGTTTGCCAATCCTGTCCGATGTTCATGCTACACCAGTCCATCTTAGATTTTCTCATAAGAAAAAACTATTCATAACGCTTGGAACATATTATTATTAAGCACGCTAACATTTTGTTTCAAAGAGAACTCCACAATGCAGTATTTCTCAACACTGCATGAAATGTACAGTAACCTAATGCACCTTAAAATTCTGATGTCAACGGCACAGAAATCAAGCAAAAGAACACAAGTGCTTCAGGAGCTAGCTGTTTCTGTGCATGGGAACCGAAACGCACAAACATAAGAAAACACCCCAAAAGCAACATTCTGCAGTTATCCTCCCATTTTCAAATCACCCATATTTCATTAAGTATCATGCAGAATGTCTTCTGATTTATGGTAATTGACAACAAAAGCAGGATGTGGATGGAGAACCCACATTTATTTCAACCCTATACTTACTTACACAGGATTCGTGTGTAAATACCACTACCACAACCACTACTAATATAGGTTTTTATACCATATATATATATATATATATATATATATATATATATATATATATATATATATGCATGCTATTTTCCTAGGAAGAAGGTTCTTGACAGATCCCCCCCCCCGCCCCGATTTCTTCTCTGCAGTAGCAGATGCCAGAAGCAGCATCTGATACAGTGGTCACCTCTAGTGTTATCCCAGCATGTTCATGGCCTCGAGGACTTGGAGTGGGACTAATTTCCATATCAAACCCAATTTAGATGAAACATCTTGGTTTAAAAGAGAGAGAGAGAGAGAGAGAGAGAGAGAGAGCCAGCGCATCAATAGCCCCTTGATTAGATTTTTATCTCCTGAGCAGACAAATATGAATATTTATTACCAAGAATGCAGATTCCCCCCCCCTTTTTTTGCTATTTCCATTGCTCTGATCTTGAATATTATCCACTGCTAATTTTTATGAAAATTTGGGCAACATAATGTTTTCACATAAACTGACAGTTCTCGAGATAATCCCATTATTGTTTGGTGGGAAAATGACAGTTTCCACTTATTCATGTGTTAACGAGGGATTAAGTATTGTTTTTCATCGCCATAATGTTAAGATGGACTGGAAATTAAAAATTGAACATTGTATAGGAGAGCAGAGCTTTTGTGCACCAGAATTTGTTTGCATTCTCTTTAGGGGAATCTGTAAATTAGCAGTTTAACAATCAGCATCTTTTATGTCCCAGCTGAAAATGGCATCATGGAAACATCAATAGCATTTATAAAATAAATTCATTATCTTTCCTGCTCACTGCTCACATGGATACGCGCGCGTGCACACACACACACACACACACACACACACACACACAGCATGCATGACATCTCACAAAGAAGGGGAAATATAACAAAATTCAATGTTTCCTGATTGGGATAATGTTAAGAATTTTCACCTCTGTGCGACTGATTTTCTTACTTTGACTGGAAGTGTATTTTCTTATTCTTATGAACACACCAGCTGCATGATCCTAGACAACTGTTTGGAAGCAAGGGTCCTTAAAAGCAACAAGATCAGTTTGCAAGAAACTATACGTCAACGTATTTTATGTCAGTGGTTGTAAGGCAGCATTTTTAAATGGCCCACATTCTTAAGGTGATTTACAATAACATTCTAAAACAATAAAGCTAAATAAATTGGCCCATTAGCTTCTCAATCATCCAAGCCAAATGCCTTGTCAAATAGGTCAGCTCCCCTTCTCTGGGGGGCTGCTTTGCGGGCGGGAATCCCAGATCTTGTAGTGTGCCGGCAGTGGGTGGAGGGACGCATCCCACGTCAGGAGGACGCCCGGCAGCGTCATGCCCCCCAGCTGACCAATTGAGTTGGCCGGGGGGGCGTGGCTACGACCATTTAAATTGCAGTGCGACTGGGGAAGCAGCCTCCTTTTGCCTCCATTCATTGGATGTCCCAGCCCACCCACTCTCTTCTCTTGCATTGATTGACTATGGCCTTGCTATGACTAATGTTAGTCGCCTGGTTGTTGGGGCCAGGTAGGAATTTTTCCACTTGGCAAATTGGCACCAGCCTTTGGTTTTCACCTACCTAGTAGCAATTGTCACAACTTTGTAAGGTTAGGCATTGGGTAAGCCTTATTACGGGAGGAGATATTCTTGCTGTAACCCACCCTAGAGTCCTGCAATGGAGGGTGGGAAATATGTTTTGAAAATGAATGAATGAACGAATGAATAAAACTTGCTGTCTTTAATCCTTGAGGAAGAACGTTCCACAGCCTCAGAGCTGTAGTCTGGATTCTTGCTGCCATTGTCTTGGCATGCAATGTGGCTCAAGCAGGGATCCAAGTGGTTTACCGCTTGACCCACATTTTCTAGACATGGGTCTGAGCAGTTTCCTGACTGCTCCATGTTTTCTAGACATGAGCTGGAGCAGCTTCCCCCTTGCTCTGCTCCTTTTTCAGGGTAAACCTGCTCTTTAGTACTAAATTGGGGCAGGCGTCAATCCAGAGAAAACTTGAATTGCTGTTTGCTCTGAGTGAGCACTAAAGATTGGTTTTTTACTAGGGGGAAAGCAGTGGGACAAGAGGAAGTGTGGATAAGCCCCGAGATTATGTTGTTTAGTCATTTAGTCCTGTCCGACTCTTCGTGACCCCATGGACCAGAGCACGCCAGGCACTCCTGTCTTCCACTGCCTCCTGCAGTTTGGTCAAACTCATGTTAGTAGCTTCGAGAACACTGTCAAACCATCTCATCCTCTGTCGTCCCCTTCTCCTTGTGCCCTCAATCTTTCCCAACACCAGGGTCTTTTCCAGGGAGTCATCTCTTCTCATGAGGTGGCCAAAGTATTGGAGACTCAGCTTCAGGATCTGTCCTTCCAGTGAGCACTCAGGGCTGATTTCCTTAAGAATTGATAGGTTTTCTTCCTCAGTAGCATGTTGGACGCTTTCCGACCTGAGGGGCTCATCTTCCAGCGTCGTAACTTTTATATGCCTGTTGTTTTTGTCCATGGAGTTTTCTTGGCAGGGGTACTGGAGTGGCTTGCTGGTTCCTGCTCCAGGTGGATCACGTTTAGTCAAATCTCTCCATTATAACCTGTCCATCTTGGGTAGCCCTGCACGGCATAGCTCATAGCTTCTCTGAGTTATTCAAGACCTTTCGCCACGACAAGGCAGTGATCCATGAAGGAGCCTCGAGATTATACTAACAAGCAAAGAAGGTGCTCATAATAGGAAGAAGCACTCTCTAAGTCAGGGCTGGGGAACCTGTGGCCCTCCAAATTTTGTTGGACTCCAACTCCCATCAGCCACAGCTGGTAGGGCCAATGGTCTGGGATGATGAGAGCTATAGACCAACAACACCTGGAGGGCCAAGTTATGCACATGAACAAACTTCTACATACGATCTGAGTTTTTATTAATATCAGGTTTATATATGCGATAAAAATGAATATTAATAAGTTCTTAATCACCATAACCATCTTCACCAGTGGTATCATCAGAAAAGGATTGTGGAGCTGACATCTAGGATCCCTCTCAACACAATGAGCAAGGGCCCCACCCCCAGATGCAGCAGGACATTTTGAAGTGAAGTAAAACAAAAAACCATCTAAAGAGGGGGCCTTGTAAAGCCATTAAGCCCAGTCTAAAACCACTGAACTGCACCCACTGAAGGTAACAACAAGAACAATAAAAACTTCCAACTTGGGGGAATGATCCTGAAGTTCATCTCAGTGAATTCCCACAAAAGGCTTGCAAATGGGAGTCTTATGGATGTGTGAACGCCATGGGGTGGTAGCCCCTTGAAAATGCAACTGCATGGAGGCCACCTGCACCCAGCAAACCATGACCCACCCTCCCATGATAGTAGAAAACCCACATTTTAGCAGTCTGAGCTAGTGTGGCAAAAACCATCAGAACCTATAAAGAAGCTATAATGTAAGCATTGGTTCTCCTGAAGCAGAAATATAATTTTAAAAACACTAAAAGACATGCCATACGGAGCAGCCTTCGTATGGTTTCTTTTTCGGGCAGTTGGCAGGTCACAGATGTGGATGTGTGATCCAGCCCTAAGCCTAAATATAATAAAATTTTGTGTGGTGCCACTAGGCTGAGGCCAGTAGTTCTATAATAAGAGTTCCACTCCCTACATTACACTACCCAGCCTGTGGTCTAGGTATGCCACCGAAAACTGTTTTTTTAACTCCACTCTCCCCCAACTTGATGATAGCAGGACTCTGATAACAATGAGATTTATGGAGGAGATCAAAAGCATAATACAGCCTGAAGGGCTCAGTTATTTCTTTTATAGTGGTAGATAGTTCCCACTGAAGATAAAAGACATACTCTAAAGACAGAAAAAAGCAATGCCTCTTTGACAATTAGAGAACCACAGGACTGGGAAAGACCAGTAGAATTAAAATGTATACTAATGTTGGAGCAGTCATTCGATACCTTGGGGTGTGTGGGGTATTAGGGGAGGGGTAGTACCTCTGATGGGGGACATGTCTTGCTCCTTCTGGGGTAGTTTGTCTTTGTCCACCTTTGGTCCCCACCCTGCACTCAGCTCTCACCTGTGGCTCTCAGGAGCTGTCAGCATGTGACAGTGGTCATGCCCTGGGAAACAGCTTTGACTGGCCAGTAAAACCAGGTGAGGGTAGTCGATGGGTCTCAAACCCTTGGTGAGTTAGGGTCTTCCCCTGCATGTGAAGACAGGTTCTGACGGATTGAGTGAAGGAGACCAACAGTGGGTCCATTGGTCAAGAAGATGTTTTCTACACATACTGTAGAGAGAAGTGTGGGGGCAGATGGGGCTCATCAACATAGGAAGGCAGCCCATCTAGGAGAAGGAAAACTCTGGTCCTAAACCTTGGCTGCCTTGTGAAAAATCGTTGGGACAAAAAAAGGCTAAGGAGTAAACACTATACAAATCCAGATTGGAGTGGATGTCTCCTTCCAGCAACTGCTGCAGCTAAGCTGGCACAAAACACATTGTTCCGCTTTCCTTTGGACCACATTAGCAAGGTCGAAATGGGGAGCCTTGTGGTCCGGGCAGCCCAGGACCTCCACACACACTGCCAGGCTTGCGTCCCATGGAGGGCTGCTAATGCAGTAGTTTGAGTTCACCCCTGAAGGCACACTCCATTCTCTCTCAAGACAGACAGACACCATCAACAACATTTGGTACCTTTATAACACACACACACACACACACACACACACACACATACACACACACACACATTGTTGTATCCAATGCCAGTCATACTCACCCACTGAAATTAATAGACATGAATAACTGAGGTCCATTGACTTCAATAGGTCCCAGCGGATTACTATGTTAATATTCAATATGGCTATTTACAATCCAAAGAACGGTATCCACCTCTTTAGTCTAATAAAAAAGAAGTTGTGAAAAAGATTTGTGGCACATGGGAAAAGGATGCAAAAGCTCATGAATCAGCTGTCTTTCACTTCACCAAAACCATTATAACAAAGGTTGAGGTCAGTCATTTTTATTCTTTGGTGGAACAACCTCATACAGGTTAGTAATTTCCCCAAACAATGCATAAGCATAGCACGTTTTTTGCAACCAGTGTCTATATTGTATGGCATACTGGATCATAAAACAAAACACCCTCAATTTTAATTCTGCATTCATGTTCCAACATGCAGCCAACAGGTTTTCTGCTAGCCTTTTCCTTTTAGCTCTTTGCTTCCTTTCAGAGGACAGTCTGTGGTTAAAAACCAACAACATTGTCAAGCCCCAATTCAAACTGTAACTTGGATTAACATATGTTCTGTGTATTGATTATTATTATTTAAATAGCCCAAATGAAAGCAAAATAGGACATATGCATTCCCACAGCCACAAGGCATATACCTTCCCTCTTTCATTTTACATGTTGCTGAATAAAAAAAAAAGGAATTACTGCTGCTACCATAGCAACCGCTCAATCACTTCACAATTCTGCTTGTTTAAAAATCACACGCACTATTCCGATACAGAGGGATTCATGAGGCAACATGACACTTCACTATTGTGCTTTTCGCAATGTTTCAAGAGCACAACACGTACAGAATAAACTGATAGCTGCCTCTGAATTTCAGGAGCCATTTATAACTTTTTATTATCATAGCTCCCTGTCATTTCCTTATGCAAAACGTGCACGAAAACAGATGTAAAGATATTTGAATCGCAAGATAAGAGAAGAGATTACAGGAGACAACCCGTTTCAGAGCTGAAGCTGCGACCTGTCAGTCACAAGTCAAAATACTTCTTCTGCGCAGTATTCAAGGGGGGGATAAACACTTTGATAAGTGACAGAGGGAGTTGCACTGGATGGGCGTGTGATTAGCTTTAATCATAGACGAGTCGTCCTGGAAGTCACTGTCACGTTTGAGTTTCAAATAAAGATAATACCTGTAGTGTTTGCAGGACTAGGGGCATATGTTTCCACAGATCATTTTATGCTTGATTTAAGCAGGATTGCTCAAACAACTGCAGCCCTTGTATCATTTGAATATCTGCAATCCTTTGCATACTTGCATAGTAATACATCCCACTGAGACTTACTTTGGGGTAAATATGCACAGGCAGGCTTCTATTCCATAGGTACTTTTGCATATAGACCTGAGATTAGCATAGGCTGGTATTCTTGTCACACTATTGTCTAACCTGGGCTTTTCCTTCTTTTAGAAATGGCAACCACTGGAGGAGAGCCAGACTAGGATTGCTGCATGTCTGGAAGAATGCTTGGCCTTTCCCTTTGCAGCCAAAACCGCTCCTCCAAAGACCACCTCCATACCCTCCAACATTTCTCCAATGAAAATAAGGACATCCCGGTTAATAATAATAATAATAATAATAATAATAATGTTTTACCCTACCCATCCGACTGGGTTGCCTAGTGCGTTCCCAACATATATAAAACCATCATAAAACATGGAGCACTAAAAACTTCCCTATACAGGGCTGCTTTCAGATGAGTTCTAAAGGTAGTAAAGTTTTACCTATTTTCTTAGCTTGGGGGGGGGGTCACATAACTCTATATACCCTCCAACGTTTCTTCAATGAAAATAAGGACTTCCTAAGAAAATGCAGGACATTCTGGGATCAAATCAGAAACCGGGACACCTTCTGTAAATCTTTCCGGGTCATGTGACTGGCATGACTAAACTGCTTCTGGCGCAACAGAACACCGTGACAGAAGCCAGAGCGCATGGAAACACCATTTACCTTCTCACCGCAGCGGTACCTATTTATCTACTTGCACTGGTGTGTTTTTGAACTGCTAGGTTGGCAGAAGCTGGGACAGAGCAACAGGAGCTCACCTCGTCATGGGGATTTGAACTGCCGATCTTCCGATCGGCAAGCCCAAGAGGCTCTGTGGTTTGGACCACAGCGCCACCTGCATCCCAGTCTTGGGTCAGTAGTTGTCTCTCAGCCTAACCTACATCACAGAGTACGAGTATGACGAATATGGGATACAACCTGCTGCCCTCCTGAGTTCCGTGGAGAAAGGTAAGGATTAAAAAATGATTTATTTATTTTTTTTAAAGGCTCCAAACAAACAGGACAAACTAGACTGGTTATGTGCATATTAATGGTCATTTAAAAAAAAACCCAGAACATTTAAATAAACTCTTAGTATTACAGTATGGATAATGCAAATGGTATGATTTTGATAGAACTGATCTAGCAACACTGGTGGCAAGTCTGGGTCATCCGAACGAAGGGTGCTACCCTTTTTATCAGTATGTGTGAAGGTTGAAATCTCATGGGAATTACATAATAAGACACCGTGACATGACTGTGAATACTTACCGTTTGTGATACTGTTACTAATTTTCTTTGAGCCGCAATACACAGCCGCATTATACCTTGAAGACGTGTTTTCACAATTATGTGCTATGCTTCAAATTTCCTCGCTTAATTACATCAGCGCAGATAATAATCTTGCAGTCTTGTCTCCAGGAGGCACATACTCATTTGTAGAAAAAAAAACCTCCCTGCTCTGTAACCTTCTAGCACAGATGCCAGTTCAGAAAAGCAATCCCACTGACTTCAGTAAAATCAGAATTGCATCTGGAAAGTTGCTAACCTGTTTAAATGCCCGAGGGTTAATTACTTTTCCCACAAACACCCCCAATCCTAAACACATTATCTGGAAGCAAGCGCTATCGATTTCAATAGAATTTACCTCCAGGTAAGTCTGCTTAGGTTGCTGCCTTCGAATTACGTGCTTAGCTATATATGTCAAGGAACAATTCCTTATGTCAGGGAGCTTTCGCTCCGAACACATGAAATAAGACAGGCATATGTCATGACTTGAAGTATGAACCACAATAAATAAAAGACTTGAACTGCATTTTTAAATGCACAGCTCATGCATACATGCCTAAGTTTGGTGCACGGGTTAAACATATATGTACAACTAATATGTAGCACAAGTAATTGCAGACTTTTATGTTTATGCATTTGCTTGTTTATTTTATTTACATCCCGCTTCTTAAAAGAAATTGAAGTGGTTTACATAAAACATTGAAATATGCTGATAAGTAAAAAAGACACTAGTTAAATCCAGCAGAAAACACATTATCTAATTAAAAGAGGAACAAACCCCTGTTTGTTCACCAGCTGCATTCTCCCCAAGAACGTCCACCTTGCAAATAAAAAAATGCAGCAAGAACTCTGTATCCCTGACTCTGCAAAAACTCCCTTTAAACCTTGCTTTGGATTAAGTCTCATTTAACCAAACAAGACGTGCTTTTTAGAGTCAATCCTCATTGGCAGCTGTTTGCATGTTTCTCCCACTTTAAATGGCAGCCATCGCCACTGGGACCCTGATCTTTGGAACCAATAATTTCAAATAGCAGCTTGTGGGCAGGGGTGGGGTGTACTTTTGTCAGGATCAACAGTGAAGGGAGCAGAGGGCCGTATCCCATGCATGTGATAGTCCTGAACCTGGCCAGTCCCCTTTATCTGCTATTCACCACAACTGCAAGTGGTTTTTGAGCATCACATACAGTTTGGCCCTAGTCATGCTGGCCACATGACCTGGAAGCTGTACGCCGGCTCCCTCGGCCAATAAAGCGAGATGAGCACCGCAACCCCAGAGTGGTCCGCGACTGGACCTAATGGTCAGGGGTCCCTTTACCTTTACCTTTTAAGCATGCACAGGATAGGGCTTCAAAGCTCCAGATGTGGCTGCTTGTTGTTTCACTGCAATGCAAGAAACTCTGGATGTGGAATATTTGGAAGGCATGTAGGTTGCGGTGGCTTTCCTTTGGGCAGTCAGAGCCTCCAATATATCAAAGATGCTTTCAAACATCCTTGCAATCCCAGCTGATTATCTGGAGCACCTGACCCACCTATCACAATGAATTCCTGACTATCAAGAGCACGTTATCTCTTAGATATGCAAGGTTACAATTGATGGGTCCACTTCCTGTCCCTGTTGAATTTTTCTGCCCCCACCCCACACTGCTTGGTTTTCGGGCAAGTCATGTTCTAGGTTGCATTGCAATTGAAATAAAGGTTGCTATTCTATTGAGATCTGAGGACAGGCCTTCCGTAACCTAGACAACGTAAGTGTGCATGCTTTCGAGTCATTTAGAAGTGAAAATATTACAAGGGATACCTGAACAGTATAAGAGGAACAGTGGGGATTCCCCTATCTCACGGAGGGGAATAAACTTCTGTAGAAATGGTAAAAGTGGCTTGCTACTTCTTTGTAAAAATAACACCAGAATTTACAATCTGGTGTAATTCATGGAAAGTTCTGGAAAATCTTCATTAATAAATGATGAGCTATCAGTACAGGGTTGTGTTTTGATTTTTTTGCCTAGTGATGTGATTATAATGACTTAGAAAAGTGTTATATTTATACTTTAAAAAATAGCAGTTCACAAGCAGGCTAATCTACATATTGGAAGGACAAATACATCAAATTTAGGTCCCTGTGGATCTTGAGATGAAACAGAGCTTGAGTGAAACCAGGTGGGAATAATCAGACACATCAATTGCTTTGTTCGTCCTAGGGGATTTTGCTCCTGACATACTACAAAGCTAGGAAATCTATTTCTTAAAGGCCACAAAGATTTACTCATATGGTAGGTGGAATGTGATATTGTATTATGACAGATACAACAGTCTAATAATCAGAATTTTTAAAAGCCCTTAGGATGATTAACACAGTTCACATACGAACATCCACAAGATCTAGGATCTTATGAAATAACAAATCAAACATTTTAGATAATGACATGTACTGTAGTCACCTACCTCCCCCATGCCAATCTGCAAAATTTTCAGTCCTGTTGCTTTTTCGAGCTTGTCTTTGTTGTCAGCTGTTAGGAAAATTAAAGAACGGCAGAGTTAAAGGAAAGTTGAGAATGAAAGGATTTTGCATCATACACTTTCATCACTGCTGAGATGCCAAATGTTTTCCCACATTCATCCACACAGAATCCCTGTCAGTTGGATTATTTCAGTTTTACAGAGAATGGGATGAGGAATCAAAATGTGCCCTCAGCTAATCATTTAAACCATAGCTAAACATTTGAACCTAGAATCAAGTTCTTAGACCAACTGGCTCTATTTGTCACATAGCATTACATAAACTAAGAAACAGAGTTACGTTATAAGAAAGTAAATAAATAAATAATGAAAACATGTACAATGGTACCTTGGTTTAAGAACAGCTTAGTTTATGAACAACTTGAATTAAGAACGCTGCAAACTTGAATGTAGATGTTTTGGTTTGTGAACTTTGCCTTGGAATAAGAACATGTTTCGCTTCCTGTTGAGTGTGTTCCATTTGTAAATTGAGTCCCCCGTTGCTATGGGAAAGCACGCCTTGGTTTAAGGACGCTTTGGTTTAAGAATGGACTTCTGGAATGGATTAAGTTCGTAAACCAAGGTACCACTGTATACGCCCCACCTCATGTGGAGGTACTTGTTCATTCAATCATACCCTCATTGAAATCTGTTTAGGTCAGAAGACTACTGTCAATCCCATATTCTTGCAACAAATCACATGGAGGTCTCCGTGCCTAAGGACCGAACTTCATTCAGTTGACAATCTTGTTGATTTCTTTCTGGGGGTGGGGATGGCCCCAGTGTCTAAAGATATGGAATTTGCCATGAACATTCAGCTCTTTGCCCATTTCTACCAGTCTTCCTAATCCCATAAACTTTTGAACACTCCCCTTGCATTCTAGTTCTTGCATTAGAAATAAGTGCACACCCAAGGCTTCAAAAATGTTTTCCTCTCTTTGCTTTCAAGCATGCTCAAGAGCTTTCCTGGACTGCAGCCTAGAAGTGTAGATTGATAGATAATTCAATTCAGTATTGCTATTTAGTTATTTATATAGTGCTTCACGCATTCAAAGACTCAACTAACATCAGTCCATTTATTTATCCTTACAATTCCCCAGAGAGATAGCTAAGTAAATATTATTAAATCCCCTTTGTACAAAGAGAAGGGCAAACTGAGGCAAAGACGTGACTCAACTCTCCCTAGCTGCTCAGAATCAATGCTGGGATGGGGATTAAGATGCAAGCCTTGTTGAGAGAATAATGATTTCAATGTGAAAACGCCTACGTATTTCTTGCAATATATAAAAATGCATTTCATCTACATCAGTGATCACATTGGTTTGGTACATACAGTACTAAACAAGTTTTTTAAAAAAGAAAGTGCACTCAAATCCCATTGATTTCAAGTTTGATGTGTAAAGTGAATGTTGTCTCCAATATGTTATATATACGTCAGCAAAATACTGCAACCTGAATACGCTCCGTTTCACAGATATTACACAAATTTATAAGAAAATGGAAGTTATCTGCATATACTATGTATCTATTTATACATAGTTCTTCCCAGACAAAGCAAGCCTTGGGAAAAAAATTAGGCCCTTTGTCATGGCCATAATAAACAACAACATGATATTGAGGTGTTTTTCTGCCAATTTACTCCTCAAACCAGATAAACCTGACAAAAGAAGAAAACCTAACATAATCACAGGCTGTGGTGTTTGACACTCCCATGGCAATTGCTGTAAGAGCTCTGGCTTCTGCATGGAACTTTCCTAGTCACTGATGCCAGTAAAAGGTAAAGGTAAAGGGACCCCTGACCATTAGGTCCAGTCGTGTCCGACTCTGGGGTTGCGGCGCTCATCTCGCTTTATTGGCCGAGAGCCGGCGTACAGCTTCCAGGTCATGTGACCAGCATGACAAAGCCGCTTCTGGCAAACCAGAGCAGCGCACGGAAACGCCGTTTACCTTCCCGCCAGAGTGGTTCCTATTTATCTACTTGCACTTTGACGTGCTTTCGAACTGCTAGGTGGGCAGGAGCTGGGACCGAGCAACGGGAGCTCACCCCGTCGCAGGGATTTGAACCGCTGACCTTCTGATCAGCAAGCCCTAGGCTCTGTGATTTAACCCACAGCGCCACCTGGGTCCCAGCACTGATGCCAGTGCTGACAGGTTATTGAATGTTTATGAATATGCCTAGTGTTCAGAATTTTACAATACAAGGCCGAGAGGCCGATGAGGGTGTGGGAAAACATTGCTCCTCTGCTGCGCTCATCAAACTACTGGTCATTTGCGTACAAAGAGAAAATGGACACCGAGAAAATATTATCCAGAGAACGACATGAGTGAGTTCATACGAGTCTCCAGTTGCCATTAGTAATCAATTACATATTAGAACGACATATTAACTTCAGATATTCAAGCCTCCTCAAGCACCATTTATATTTTACTCTCAGAGCAGTTAACGTGAAGTAATCTCAATAACTTAAAACACAAGCCCTGTGAGGAAAGAGGTACTGACTTGCCCAATTCCAGGGTCATTCTTCTTTGAACATCTTTGAGTGAGCTTCACACCTAAATTGATATTTCTCATGTCCAAGCCCAATATTCTAGCCTTTATGCCGCATTTCACTAACTGAAATATAGCAGTAGTTTCCATACTTTTTCATACCTTGACAATAAACATTCCCAAACATCCGGGACCCAGTTCTGATAGATATAGATAGATAGATAGATAGATAGGTAGATAGGTAGATAGATATAGATAGATAGATAGATAGATAGATAGATAGATACTTCATTGTCATTGTACGTAGTACAACAAAATTGAGTGCCATCTGATGTTCCTTTAAGTCCCTTGTTCTGTATTAGTTCATGCCTCCTGTTTCCCTTTTCTACCCAATAAACTAGAAGTACATCTAGTCTGGGCTTGCTGCAGCGAGACCATAGACTGGTAAAGAAAAAGCGATTTATACGCGTCGTATATGTGATAGAACATTGTGCCACCAGGTGGCGATGTGGAGTCCCAGTTTTTCTCTGCCTGTTTTCCCTGTTTTCCCTGTTTAAATTTACACTTTAAACTGAAACGCTTCTTTGATGTGTCTAGACCCAGCTCATATTGATGGAAGTAATAATGGCAATTCGTGTTCCTTCATTATTATGAACTGATGGTTTGAAGTCCTTGTAAGGCAGAAGTGAAGATAAATGACACCTGTTATACCTTTTAGGAGGTGCTCAAATCAAGATTACCTTGGCATTATCAAAACAAAGTGTAGTGTGCTGGATTTAACTTTATTACTCAAAGCTCTGTCTGCAGTCCCCAAAACGAAGGGTTTAATGTTGCTGGTAGTGACACCATAGATTACCTTGGGAAATTTTATCCCCTTCCTGTAAGAAATAAAAAGTGTTGTGAAAGAGATCAGGGGGTGGGCTTTACCAATCCTTTCATAGTGTGGAGATATTATGCAAATCTGTGCTGGTACCTGTGAGATGTCAAAAACTACAGATTTATTCATTGGGATCGAAAATCTAAGGTATGAATGAAAAAGCAGAATGAAACCAAATTTTTCATAAACATATCTTGCGGAAAAATGAAAACCACACCCTTTTAAAATTCTTTAAACGATCTATGGTATGTTAAAAGCAGAATTTTCACAACATGCCTTAAATTTTGGTGTGGCAATCCTGATTTGTATTGATTACTGTGAGGAGAAAAAATGAACAGTATTCGGTTAAGGCTGCAGTCCTCAACACATTTACTAAGATATTAAGTCACACTGGACATAGTAGAACATCTGAAGAAATACGCATAGAATGGGTTCATCAGGCATTTTTTTTAAAAAGGATTATATGGTATGAAAACAGATCTGTGCAAATTTGTGAGCTGAAATTTTGCTCTCTGCTCAAATGTCAAAGACATCTTGGGAAACGATTACTTACAGAATTCATGGTTAAAAAGAAGAAGAAAACGAACAAAAACAGAACCATAGAAATACACCTGTACTATATAACATTTCCCTCAACTATTTAAAATATAATGAAGATGGCACACATTGCAAGGGAAAATGCAAAAAAATAAATAAAGGTGAGCTGCTATTTTAAGGAAAGGCAATGAACAACATATGAATTCATTTTTTAAAAAATCTCCCCATGAGACAAAAGGGTTTCTGAACACACAAAAAGAATACAAAAAGAAGTCCATTAAAATTAAATTCGGTAGATGAAGGATATGCAAATTACCTGAAGAAGTGGAACCCTATAATGTTCTCAAAATTCGGCAATAGTCTATTTAATTAGTATTTTAATTTATCAGAATAATTCTTTGCACTTGACAATTCCATATAATTAAGCACGTAGCTATAGTGGAATAATATCGCCTGCTCGCTTTATACCAGTTATTTTAACTGAAAGAATATGTAGAAGTTTCTTCTGTGATCTAAATTACAATGGGGACAACTTAATGGCTTTGCTCTATTAAGCGGCACGACTGGAGGGTTACTGAGTGTTCAGAGAGGTAGAGGTTGCCACAGCACAGGGCCTTGGATCTGACTAAAGGAGAGCTGAGGCACTTTCTGAACAATGTAATTTATTTCAGTGGTGTGTGGGAGACGGGTGGAAAGAAACCATTTCACGACAAAAAAACAGCTGAAATCCTTAAACTGCATCAGAATATGCAGCAGACTTCAATGAGACTGCATTAAAAAAAAAAGAGGGCTGAGACATTCTTCAGTGGCTAATGCAAATACAATTAGCAGACTGGTTCTTGTAGGTTAAGAATGCATTATTTCTGTTTCACTGCCAAAGACAAGCCTTCCGTTGGGTTGGGATAGATGACCTTTACATCCCTTCCAGCTGTAGCCTACTGCCATTTTATGAAATGAGATGGCTTAATGTTTGGTAACCACATCAAGCAATGCCTCATTAGGCAACTTTTGGGTACTAAGCACTCTGGGTCACGATGCCAAAGAGGAGCTTTCTGCCAGACCTCTTAATCTGTCAAAACAATTCAATTTAAGCACTGCTGACTTACTTGTTTGCTTTAGCCTATGTCTGAATTCACACTCTTCACTATAAAAGTGAAAAATAGGGTTTGAAATGAGAGAAAGAAACCACTGACATTTCAGCATCCTTTGGGCGTTTACCTTGCAGGAGAAGTTGAAATGTTAGGTATATTTGCTCCTTTGGAATAAATAGTTGACATTTGTATAGTCCACTTCTTCTCATATGAAGATCTGAAACTACTTAACAAATATCAAGTAAGTTTCCATGCCTCACCACATTAGGTGGTAAATGTAATTTAGCTAATATCCATTTGCCTTGCTAATTTTTAATACAAACCAGTAGGTCTGCTTAGGTAAGGCGAATGGATAAAACACAGTCATTCAGAGACAGGTAATTAAGAGCAAAACAACAACAACAACAACACATCGGGGTTGTCAAGCAGGGGTCATCAGTTTGGTGCCCGCAAAAAGTCTCAGTAAATATCCCCTCAAAAATGCACAATGCATGAGAGACTGTTTGCTCTCCTGCTCAGTTACTCAGCCTCAGTTTGCTCAGGCTCTCCTACATTAACCCCCCCCCAACACTCTGACATTTCACTGGATGCCAAGATTGAACGCCAAACCCACCTCCCATTCTGAACACAGGAAAGGGGCAAAAAGCTTCTTTTTTGTGAGCAGGTGTGGCGGAGCAAGATGGGGGAGCATGCCAGAACAATTTTGTGGTCCAGTCTGGGTTTTTCCTCTCGGCAGCCATTTTGTATTATGCCACACCCCCTATGGCAGCCATTTTATGACTGGCACCCACAGAACTTCCTCGGAGTTCCTAATGTTCCTACTGACCCTAAAAGGCTGGCAATCCCTGCCCTAGAGAAATAGGCACCACCATAGGAGTGTAGTACCAATGGATTTTATCCCATTTGTACCTCCCAAACATCTTGAGGGCCCCACATCCCAGGTCTAAAGCATTTGTAAAATTGCTCCAGCCAGTCTCTGGGGTGGAAAAAAAAAAGCTGAGAAGCTGGCACAAGAAGAGTGAAATTAGGAAGATTTGTAGTAGTGTAGACAGGAGACTTAAGTTCAGGGTGATGGGGACATAGCCCATACCTGGACCAGGCAGTGCCAAGGCTTATGGCTGGTCCTATTAACTCTCTAGCAAATGGTCATAGTTACAGTCAGTATAAATGATTAGATTTCTCATAATGTGGCATTGTTTCCGTCTGCCATCCTGTTCCTTTTGGGCATAGCACATCTGATCTTTTCTTTATTTCCAATTTCAACGCTATACTAGAGAGATTAATAATTTAAAAACCACCGCGAACGAGCTATATGTTACAGACACTGAAGTGACAATGTGGCTGACTTAAATGGTCAGGCGCAACACTGAAATGCTTCCTTTTTCCATATCCAAAGGGATTATTTGTCAAAGACGAGGCCAAAAGGTTGCAGAGAAAAGCTATCTTTGCCCCTCCTTTTCCATTCAAACGCAGGGAAATATGCAAGACCTTTATCGCTCACTTGTCTCTTTTCTAATCTCTGGCAAACCTGCAATGAAAATGGTGGCACAAAAAGGCTAAGCTGCACAGTAATAATAGTGACAGCCTTGTAAATGTTATGTCAAATCCAATTTTCAAGTCATTTTTCAAGTGATTTTAATTAGATATTGTTTCAATCTCTTTTGCATTAATATAATTTTTCATAGCAACGTCTCACCCTCCAGTCTATTGGAAGTATTTCCCCATCCCCCATCTGTATCTTGACGCCTTGAGTAATTTAAAATGGGGTTTTTGTTTACAGCAATTTTCACTGCACTGGTCCCATAAAGGCCACTACATCCAGTAAAACTGACACAGGAAAGGCAGAATTAAGGCTTCTTTTGCTGATCTCAGTGGAGCTTGTAATTTAGCTCTTCTGGAGACATGACAAGCACTGTGAAGGCTACAAGTAGATAATAAAAGATTTGTACCACTAGTTTCACATCAGCATTTTACTTCACTTACAACTAGGGCTACCACTGATTAAAGAAATCCCATTGATTATTTATATTAGGTTTCGCTAGTTAATAAACTATCATAGAATCACAGAATTGTAGAGTTGGAAGGGACTGCAAGGGTCATCTAGTCCAACCCCCTGCTATGTAGGAATCTCAACTAAGGCATCCATGGCAGGTGGCCATCCAACCTCAGCTAAAAAACCTCCAATGAAGGAGAGTCCACCACCTTCTGAGGGAGCCTGTTCCACTGTTGAACAGTTCTTGCTGTCAGAAATTCTTCCTGACATTTAGTCAGAATTTCATTTCTCGTAACTTGAAGTCATTGGTTTGGGTCCTACCCTCCAGAGCAGGAGAAAACAAGCTTGCTTCATCTTCCATGTGACAGTCATTTAGATATTTGAATATGGCTAGGATATCTCCTCTCAGTCTCCTCTTATCCAGGCTAAACATACCCAGGTCCCTCAATCGTTCCTCATAAAGCTTGGTTTTCAGACCCTCAATCATCTTGGTCGCCCTCTACTAGAGGCACATGTTCCAGCTTGTCAATATCATTCTTCAGCTGTAATGCCCAGAAGTGGACACAGTACTTCAGGTCTAACTAAGGCAGTCAACCAGCTACAAATCCACCTAACAACTATTTCATCTAGCCCACATTTTACCAGCTTCTCCAGAAGAATATTATGAGGCACTTTATCAAAAGCCTTACTGAAATAAAGATACACAACGTTCACAGTATTTCCCTGCTTTTGAAATCAACCTTCTTAAATTCCAGAGTGCATGTCCATCTACAGGTACACTCAGCTTTCCCTTTCCTGTGTATAATGAAGCCTAACAGTACCTCATCATTTCCTCCCAAGGTTCCCAGTTCTTTCACTTTATTGATCAGTTCCTCACTGTTGGTGAGGGCAGGTCCAAGAGAAATGATCCCCTTGTTGCTTCTTCAACCTTCTGGGAAATTAAATTGTCAGTGAGGCAACGGAGGAATTTGTTGGACTTTACATTCTTGGTAGCATTCGAGTTCCAACAGATATCAGAGTACTTGAAACCTCCCATATCGACTATATCTCTCATTTTTAAATGTTTGGTAACCTGCTGTAGGAAGGTAACATCCAAGTTTTCCATCTAGCTTGGAGGTCTACAGCAGAGTAAGGTCACTGTTTGTTTCCCCCTCCTACACTTCTTACCTATATACTCTCAACCTTCCTTACATGGATCTCTTCACAAGTTTACACATCCCTTACATATAGTAGTACTCCCCCTCCATTGATGTTTGAGCTATTCCTTTTCGAGCAGGTTGTACCCCTCAATTTCTACATTCCACTGATGAGTCTTATTCTATTTGTAAAACAGAATATTTAATAAAATAAATTTATATATATGACAAAAACAAAATTGCTTAATGGTCACTAGGTCTTCCCCTGTTGAGCTGGGGTTCACCCATGACAGCTATAAATAACACAGCAAAATACTGCTAAAACCTGTTATGGCAAGAGCCTCCTTTGTGCAATTCTCTTCTATGCAGGCCCTTCTACCTGCTGTGGAGTAGCAGTCCACTTATGCTCACCTGATGGGTCAGGCTACCACAGAGGATGAAGTATAGGCATTGTAAGTATTGCTGGTGGCTGAAAAGGATTTGAGGCAGCTTTTGGGAGGGTGGCGGAAGCAACGGCATTCTTTAGCTGCTCCATCCCCCACCAGCGCCAGAACCCCCCAAGGCTGCAGCGTCTGAGAGAAAGCAATGCTATCTCTATCCAGCCCACACTCCTTGGTCACACAGAATGGACTGCAAAGGACATGTGGCCGAAGAATGGAGTCAGAAAACTCACTTTTATCTACAGAACCACATCCTTCAAGGTAGTTCGCATCGATTTCACAGCTGGTTTTCCAGTCCACAGCTGCTTATTTTAGAGGGATGAAACTGTATGTACCTGGATTGCTCAAGTTTGAACGAAAATACAAAAGGTGAATGGGAGTGTAATGACCTCTTCTGCCTGCAAAAACAGTTCGGGGTAGACTGCATTTCTATGTTTAACATCCTGCATTCTTCTAGTAGCAGCCTGGATCTGTAAAATACAATTTTACAGAGGGTAGAGGAAACCTGCTGAAAAATACAGCTTTATTGATTATATTTGTTACTGCCTTTCATCGCAAATGTGGCCTAAAGCTTTAACTTACATTAAAGCTAATGTAAACAAACACAACCAATAAAAGTCTAAAAACACATTAATACAGATAAAAGGTGGGTCTTACATATCCCACCCCACGAAAATAGGCCAAAATATCCCTGTAAATGCTCGGTTAAAATAATTACTAATGCACTATTTAAAATATATAAATTGTATTAAATTGCCACTAAGACCAGAAGCAGAGGAAGAAAATTGTAAGACCCAGAAGAGACTTATTCAAGGCTGGAAGTTTCACTTCCCAAGAAGTGGTCTTGTTGTGTTCTAAAAACCCAGCTGATGATATTTCAGATGCAAAATTGTTCTATACAAAGGCTGTTCAATCAGCACCTTCGCAATAAGACTGGAATATGCCTTTTTGCTTACTATTATACAGAAATATATTTCTACTTTGGAGAGATCAGTTATACATCTAGACCAGCCTTCCACAACCTGGTGCTTTTTCCAGATGTTGTTGGACTCCATGCTCATCAACCACAGCCAGTATGCATGGTCAGTGGTCAGGGTTGCAGTCCAACAACTGAAGGGCTGACCTGGACAGCAGCATGCATTTAAAAATGCACCGCACCTTCTTTGAAAAACAACAAATTTTAACGAACACCTCTCCACCCACCCCCGGCAAAAAGAAAGAAAGAAAGGCCACGTCTGTTTCAATATTGTATTTAGCTGTTGATCTGTTCCACATCAAATAAAGCCTCACTTTCCAGGTCCATTTCAGTAATAACCTAGCCTATTGTTTGTTGCTCATCTGCAGGCAGCCTCTTGGCACAACCAGAATCAGCCAGAGTTGGGAAAACATTTGCAATATTTCAACTGACTGGTTTACTAAATCATGAGTTACACATTTAATGCACAAGGTCACCCACTTGCAAAATCTATTTACTGTGAGAACAAAAATATTTATTGCCAAAGATGCCCCTAGTAACAAGATCTGCCATAAAGCTTTTGGATGAAAATGAAGATGAGTTGCAGTAACATGCTCGCTGTTTCTCCAAATACCTGACTATATTCCCCTCCTTCCCACAGTCTCATCTTAATAAAGACTTAATAAAGAGGCTATTTTGCTGAAGTCAAAAGGATTTACTTCAAATCAGCAGGCAATGAAAAATCCAGTGTAAACGTCTTGTGTTTTACACACACACACACACACACACACACACACAGAGAGAGAGAGAGAGAGAGAGAGAGAGAGAGACTTCTTCTGCAATATTGCTTTCGCTATGCATTTGTTTGCAAAGCCACCTCCAGCCCCATTTGTTTTTTTGACGGTTAGACCCCAGAAGGAAGGCCCTATTTCATTTCACTGATTCTGGAGAGCTTTGAATTAAGCTTTAAGTCAGGGAAAGTTTCATCTGTAACCAGCGGACAGCAGGAACTGACATTGTGGAATCAGCACCCAGATACCACTACCATACAAGCTTTAGTAACCAATAGTGGAAGATGGTTGTAGCCTTTAGGACAATTCCATTCCTTCCACTTAAAGCATTTGAAGAATTCCCCCTCCTCCCTGCTCTCAAGCTGGTGTGGCAAGAGCTCCCCCTCCTGTTTTGAATTAACTTCAATCACTGTTTATTGGTGTAACCTTCAGCTATATGATTGTTGCCCTGAAACCGAAAAGCCACCATGTGTGGATTTTGTTGCGCATTCAAATGAGAAGCAGCCCTAACTTCCCTTCCAAATCAGAATACACTGCAAACACAGAAGTTTTCTAAATGAAACCAATTATTTTCTGTAAATATTTATACACAGAGATAAGGAAAGACAGCTATGGAAGAGAGACACTAAGGGGAAAGGCTACTGTTCGTTCCATTTCCACGTAATGCCAAACCACAGGGAGGTTTATTGGTTTGTGTGTGTGGGGGGGGGTTCTTGCTGTTTTCATGAATTTTGTGTTTTTATATTGTATTTTATGTTGTGAACTGCCCTGAGATCTATAGTTGAAGATCGGTATACAGGTTTATCAGTAAGTAAATAAATATACCCCAAGCTTCTACTCTCTCCCCCCCCCCATCTTGAGCATTCCAGTTAAATTAGTTACTTCCTGACTCAATAACCAGCAAGTTATGGTTTGTGCTGGCTGGCCTCCAAAACATTTTTTCAATCCATGGTTTGAATCAATTTGCAATCCTAGCTTAGAGGGAAAGCACAACCATACCTTGCCATTTCGGATGTACCAGTTTAGAATCTACGCTCACATTCACACCAGAAGATTCCCTCCAATGCGCTCAGTGGAGTCCACATGAACACTGTTGATCAGACTCGGCATAGGTTTGGCACCAGATTTGGGCTCTCAGATTTCAGTGGTGTCCTGTGAGTTGCTAAAATTTGGTGTGCCCCCACCTCTCTCATGCTGTTCTACAGCATTGTTGCGGCACCCCCTCTCCCTAAACCAGGAGAGGCATGAAGGGGGCGGAACACAAGTTAGATTCACGCAGGCACAGTCGCAGACTGCTTAGGGGAAACCATGGAGAGGAGGAGATTTAGGCAGCTGTGGGGAGGTGAGCACCTTCAGTGTCAGCAACTGCTTCATGGGGGCAAGACTTGCTGGAGATGAGTTGCTGTACACTTCAGCCTGATACTCCTGTGCAGATCCTGTTTTCGCTATTAAGGAGTTAACTGCATCTTGCTTGGTGTGATTTACTGCTGGCTCGCTCCTGTCAGCAACACATGGAAAACTGAACATGCCTTTCCAGTCATAAATGTATTTAAGGACTTAAAGCTTGCTTTGCAACCATATTTCTCAAAGCAGCTAGCAATTCATTTTTTAAAAAAAGATAACTAATACCCCAATCCAGCTGTGGAAGTATGTAAAAAAAAAGTTACAGTCATACCTCATGTTACGGATGCTTCAGGTTACGTGTTTTCTGGTTGCGAACTGTGGGAAACCCAGAAGCACCGGAACGGGTTACTTCCGGGTTTCGCCGCTTGTGCATGCGCAGAAGTGCTCAATCGCGCTTCACGCAAGTGCAGAAGCGCCAAATCATGCCGGCGCCAGTGCAAATGCGGCGCTTCAGGATGCGAACACTGTGGGTTGTGGACGTGCCTCTGTCACGGATTACGTCTGCAACCCGAGGTTCTACTGTAACAACCCTGTATTTACACATGACTGTATTTATGCATGAGAATGTGAGGAAGAACTTTTGAATGTGTACTCCACTGAAAGTAATGCAGCACTGATATACGACATCCATACTTGGATATGCCTTCAGTTTTACAACCACGGCATGTGGGGACCCTGCTTCCGTGTGCAGATCTCCTTGCCTGGAAAAGCGCACAAAAGTTCAACATGAAAGAGAATGTACAAGAACAGCACAACAAAGGAGACAAAAATCCAGACGAGTTCAGCTCCCAATCACTCACAGGCTTGCATTTGATGAAGCAGCCTCTTGGCTTACAAAGCTTCAAGTTGTAAACAGATTAATTAGTCTTTAAGGCGCCACAAATCTCTGTATCCTTCAGTGTTTGCAAGTATTTATTCCCATACTCATATCTACATTATACATCCAAACATATAGCTTTCTTACCCCAGTATGGTAATGACTCTGTGGATCAGCAATACAAATATCAATCATGTACGAAGTGTGCGGTTTCTTTTAACCAACCAGAGAGGATGTCTACTATTATCCCTTGACCCTCATCTTAATGTTCTCTTGCCACATTTCTAAAATATTTATGCCATGCACTGTACTAAATTACAGCAATTAAGACCACAGTGAGGTTTTATTAATATTTCATCAGAAATATAAGCTAATTGGAATTCCCCTTTTGCTGTTTTTTTGTTGATTTGCAGTACACACACTCAACTGTATTTTTCTGTATAGATTGTCTGCAAACAGTGTGAAGGAAGTCTAGAGATGCTGAAAATTTAAAGCAGAGAAGTCAAGGTAGGTAGTAGTGCTTCTCACACTCTTTTTAAGACTCTGAGAGACCCAGGAGCCAAATATTGATTAGAAGCCCCTTCCTCTTCAATGCACCAGGTGCCTGCTGGAAAAAAATCTCCAAGGTAGCCAACTAAATAGATCTGCTAGCACAAGGGCTTTGGGCTGTGCAAAAAACAACAACCCATGTTCCCTTTCCTTTCTTTCCCCTAAACACTCCTGTGCCCCCCTGGCACCTAAAGGTGTGAAATGAAGGTGCCAGGCGAGCTTCCCTGGGGAGGGTAAGAAGGGCCTCAGATGATGATCGCTGGGGAGAGGCGGTCCTTCAGGTATAGCAATCCTGAGCCATTTAAGGCTTTATAGTTCAAAACCAGCACTTTGAATTGGGTGAGGAAACTAATCGGCAGCCAGTGCAGTTGGGACAGGACCACACTCCATAAGATCTTGCAAACTCTTGCCATAAATCCACAGCAATGGGTGGCACGGCAGCAGTGCTGGCAGCGGAGACGGCGGAGGCAGGCAGAGCGGGGAAGCAGTTCCCATTTCGCCTCAAGTGGTGAAGCAGGATGCACTGCCCCTGCTGGTGCTAAACATCTTACAACTCATGTACAGTGGTACCTCTGGTTACCGGTACATACTTAATTCGTTCCGGAGGTCCGTTCTTAACCTGAAAACGTTCTTAACCTGAAGCTCCACTTTAGCTAATGGGGCCTCCTGCTGCCGCTACGCCACCGCTGCCCGATTTCTGTTCTCATTCTGAAGCAAAGTTCTTAACCCGAGGTAATATTTCTGGGTTAGCAGAGTCTGTAACCTGAAGCGTATGTAACCCAAGGTACCACTGTACATATTGCACAGTGCTGCAACACGCACATGCATTTTCCTTGTCTCTGTGTGTGCAATGCTTTGTTGTTCAGAGTCACACCCTGTGACATTTATCAGCCTACACAGAGCGGCAGAAAATCTCCAGAACTAGAAAATTTGACAGCACTAATGCAGAAGACATTAGTTGGTCTCTAAGGTGCTACTGGAAGGAATTTTTTTATTTTATTTTGTTTTGCAGAAGACATGGATATTGTGCACCCACCCACTCAAGGCTTAACAAAAAGTCAACGAGAAAAATAAAGCTATCTCACTCATTCTGTCTGTCTGTTGGTTCTCCTCCTTCTCTCCTGCTTACCTACTGCCTGAATGAGTGGCTGAGCAAGGACAGGCACTGCAAGCTGCTACTGTTGGCTTTCCCAGTACTGTGGTATGACAAGTAGCTGATCATGTCACACAGCTCATCTTCTGCCTTTGCTGCACTACCACCCTGACTAAACAGCACCCTACCTCTTTGTCTCCTCCCTCTGAACTCAAATCTGGATTGGGGCAGCAAGTTAAGGGAAACTATAGCAGCAGCAGGACCAGAGGAGGAGTACATGTTAAGTGTAATTGTTTAATGTACATCGAAATGGAAAATAACTCTGCAATGTGTCTGTATGTATACTGTGACGTATGGCCTGGAAATTTCCATTGAAGCTAAGGAAGAGTTGAGAAGAGAGCCTCACATTTAATCATTAAGTGGGGCTGTATCTTTGTGGCGTTTACCTTCAATCATATGAAAAGGATACCATTACAAGTCTATGCATTGGTTAATCTGCAGGCATCCATCTTGGGTGGAGTTAGTCTTTGGTCTTAAACTACTGGAGAGAATGGACATGCTAATCTCTCTCCAGGAAAACAGCCTCAAGCTAATGGAGGCTGGTTTGGAGGAGAGGCAGAGCTTTGATTTTTAGCCCTTGATGGAAGATATTCATAATCTAAGATATTTTATTGTCCTTATTCCATTGTTATATTTTATGGTTGTGTATTTCCCTCTTCCCTGCTAGGCTGAGCACGCATTAAATGTGGATACTGTTTCACCAGTGCAGCGGTGGCATATCTCCTTTCCACAACATAACGTCCTGATCCTGATAGACTCCAAATCCCACCAGTCCCGGCCAGCATGGCCAACGGGCAGGGATGCAGGGAGTTGCAGTCCAGAAGGGTAACCAGTTCCCTACCCTTGCTATACACACAGGAGTATCTCATTGAGCTTGATGGGATTGACAGCTGTGCGCACATGCATAGGATTACACGGTTACTTTATACATACACATACAATACAACTAGGCTTTGATGAGATATATATATATATATTTAAATGAAATAAAAATAGATTCACACTTGCAACAGAGGCTTTTGCATTCTTGGATAGGGCCGCTCCAAAACTGGCAACAGAAATTGCACATAGCCTTCTGCTACTTCCCATGCTCACAGCATTCTGTTCCTTTTTCACACTGTATTTCTGAATTTAAAAAAAGAAACATTGGGAAGCTGCCAGAAAATGATCAGACACATATCTCTGTTAACTTCAAAGAGGTCAGACACAAGTGCAAGAACCATGAACTCCGGAGAAAACGCTAAAGAGAGCTGTGAGACACACATCCTGTACCCACACCGGGCCCTTCTGAGATTATAAAGACACAGGGCCTCTGCCATTTTCTGCCCACTTCCTACATGAAACCGGAAATGCAGTATTAGAAAATGTCCTTGACCTTATCTCAGTATGTGTATTATAAATGAGATATAAATTTAACGCCTAAATTAAATAACTATTCCCCCCCCCCCTCGTCGTAAGTCCAAACATAGAGGATACACAGGAGTCCTTTTTACAGAGTTTTACATTGTGGAGGCTGAGCTCTATTATTCCATGCTGTAACATTACTAGAGAGGAATATAGTCAAAACAAAATAAAATAAAAAAAATTCCTTCCAGTAGCACCTTAGAGACCAACTAAGTTTGTTCTTGGTATGAGCTTTCGTGTGCATGCACACTTCTTCAGATACACTGAAACAGAAGTCACCAGACCCTGATATATAGTGAGAGGGTGGGGAGGGGGTATTACTCAGAGGGGTGGTGGAAATGGAGAGACCTGGTCTGAACAAAGACATTGGATTCTTATCTCATTATACATGACAAAGCTTTTTTAACCTTCTCACCCCTCGCTTTTTCCTGTAAGACTAATTGCAGCCGTTAACAGTCGTCAACAGGTTTACCACAGCTATCAACCTTTCACCCATTTCCACCACCCCTCTGAGTAATACCCCCTCCCCACCCTCTCACTATATATCAGGGTCTGGTGACTTCTGTTTCAGTGTATCTGAAGAAGTGTGCATGCACATGAAAGCTCATACCAAGAACAAACTTAGTTGGTCTCTAAGGTGCTACTGGAAGGAATTTTTTTTATTTTATTTTGTTTTGACTATGACAGACCAACACGGCTATCTACCTTTCACTAGAGAGGAATATATTTCAGATATGCTTTTCATCCAGCTAAAATATTTTTCTTCTATGTTTTTTTAAACATCGTTTTGACTATTGCTAGTGTTGAAGCCAACGGAAGGTAAAACTCTGATAAAGTACTGCAAATACTCAGCGACTCTCTAAATGTTTATAATGCAGTTTGAACTCCAGTTGTTCAAAGTGAAGTCTCGTCTTTGGTATGGAACATAAAGTACTTTAGATAGAAGAGGAGAGCAGCATCAAAGGAAGAACAACCGTTTGATGGCACAAATTTTATGTACTGATTTTACATTTTTTGAAGGCTTTATCTTTAGCAGATACGATTTTTAAAAAAATTGGATAGTACCACTATACTGGTAAGCTATGTTTTTAGGAGAAATCTAATCTCTGAGAGGTCTATTAGTGGGATACTATCAACAAGCATGGAAAAGCAGTTCACGTAAGGCAGATATTATGCAAGTCATTTGGACTGCAGGCTCTATTCCCCAAAGACGTATTAGGCATGCCATATCAAAATATATGAAATATGAGGATAAAATGTCTAGTTTCAAAATAGAGATTCTATTAAACTGCATTAATAATGGATGGACTGTATTAAGCTTTTGTCCCCATTCTAAGCATCATCAACAAAATGCTCTATGACTATGAAGCCAGTTCAGCAACCAGTTCAGAGGCAAATTCTAATCCTTCTCCGGGGTTGTTGTTGAGGGTTTTTAAAATTTATTAATAAAAGGATAGTTCTTATCTTCTTTCTTTATTATTAAATTGCCATCAAGCATTACAGACCTTCAAAAGATCTTTAAATGAGTTGAAGGCTTTATTGCAACAACAAACTTCTGGTTCTGTTTACAAAATGGTTACATAATTGGGGACAAGATAGACCCCCTACGAAACCTCACAGTACAAGTGCCATGGAGCTGAACAGCAGTCCCCCTATGCTAAAAAGAGTTGTGTAGGTAGTAGCAGAACCACTGGAATATTTTGACTCCATCCCTCAGCCTACAGAGTAATCCCAGAAGAATATCATGGTCAATTTTTATAAAAAGTCACTGAGAGGTCAAGGAGAATCAACAGGAAAACATTTCCCCTGTCCCTCTCCTGAAAAAAAAAGTGTAATTAACCAGAGCAAACAAGACTGCTTCATTGCCATATCCAGGCCTGATAATCAGCTTCATTCAGGTCCATCTACAGTTGGTCTGCCACTACTCTTTCGATCAGCTCCCCCCCCCACCCCAAGTGACATCTGCATCTAAGTGGTAATGATCTAACCTTTGGATTTGCAGTTGGCAGCAACTGAAATTGATTCTGGTGCTGGTTGTAGCCGGGAACTGAGGAACTAAGGATAAACAGAAGGGGAAAATCCAGAAGTAGGTAGCACTGCTGTAGGAAAGAGGATGCTGAAGGAGTTTCTGCAGACCCCAATTATCTACAGCAGGGATGTCCAACTCCCAATAGACTGCGATCTACTCACAGTATAAAAAAACTGGCAGTGATCTACCCATTGTTGTTGGATGGACCAAAGTTGTTCAGCTTTTTTGGGGAAGGCAAAGTTGTTCAGCTTTTTTTAGTATGCCAAAATTGTTTAGCTTTTTTTGGGCTGTGTGTGGAGGAGATCACTAAGGGGCCAGAGATCTACCAGTATCTATCAGGAACACTCCGTGATCTACCAGTAGATCGCTATCTACCTGTTGGACATGTATGCCTGATCTACAGGACCAGGTGGGGAAAATCTATGAAGAGGAAGAAACATTAGAGAGTCTAGAAGTTCAAGGAACCAACGTGGAGGAAGGGAAGGATGCTATTTGAGTAGTTTACTTGGAGCATCTAAATGCCTAAGGCCATTGCCTAACATAGGTCTTTTATTTATCTGTATATGAACAAGGAGGGGAAAGCATTTTCTCAATGTGTTATGTTCTCGTCCAGGTTCTCGTCTGCAGCTTGCCTCTCTTGCTCATTTTTGTTTTCCCTATTTGGCCATTTTTATCCTATACACATTTTCCCAAACAAGATAAAAATCCATAAATTAGGCTTCCAAAGGACGTTTGTGCCCTATGTCTCTGTCAAGGGTGATCAGAATCAAATGCTTGTTTCTGGAGACAGCTTGTCAGGCAGTACAATTACAAAAGCTCCCAACTCTCCCTACTCTAGCAGATATGGCGCAAGATAGGAAGATGGCTCCTATGGTAGCAACTAGGCAGAGGAACAGTGCCAAACACATTGATGCATTCTAAAAGGCACACTTAATTAACTGGCATGGTTAATGGTCAAATTCATCTATCACTTATTAGAATTGCTATAGAGATTTGATCATAAGCTAGCTTCCAGGTAGCTTCAGCACTGACTCAGCATTATTTTAAACAATCTGTGTGCATCTCTTGGTTCAGACAAGTATAATGGCAGTAATTTGTTTTGTTTTTGTTAGCCTGGCTAGATTGTGATTTGCTTCCTGCTCTGTTTTTTGTTTGTTTTGGTGCACGATGAAAAATGAAAAGTGAATTTGCGAGGAAATAAGCTGTAGCAATTTTTTTCCACTTCCTGGTTGTAATATTCATCAATTACTTATTACCACAATTTATATATGCCACTTAACATAGTAGTGTACCCTCCAACATCCCACCAATTAAAATTGGGACACATGTTTTTCAGTGCCATACTCCCGGGTGTGTTTATTAATTTCTTTGAACATCATATGGAAATGTGGCACCCTTGCAGATGGCACGGGAATTTAGATATGGCCACGAAGCCATGCAGTTATTTGTTTCCTAAACATGGCATCTTCTGCACTGTTGTGCAGCCTTCCATGGGTAGAATGTGCAATTGAATGCATTTTTAAAGAACCCAAAATTAAAATTAGACACAGCAACGCGAAGTGTTCATACCATTCAGAAGTTGAAGATCAGCTGAGGAACTCATATTTCTAAACTTACTACTGTAGTTGTATTTTTTGTGTTTAAAAAAGACAGGATTTTGTTATAATGTATCACACACCTATTTATTTTACAGTGCACAGTGTTTGTACGGTATGTTTGTTTATTTTAAAAAACCTTATTTGGTCACAGAATAAAAGCTAGGAATAAATGTCCTTCTGTGGATTGGTACTTTATTTTGTACTGGAAAAACAGTCAAGGAACAAATTGTGCAGCCTGTGTAGAATTATCTATGAATAATTTGTGCAAAATAAATATTATGTCTGCCTTCATTACACTCCTGTAAATCAGGACACCACGGATTCCATTTTACAGATAAGGAACAATCATTGAGAAAGAGTAACGTACCCAAGTCACAACCTGAACTTAGCTAAAGGAGTGACTTGTATTTAAATCTCCCAGATCATACTTGATCCTCTGAACTCCCCTATTTATTATTCTGTTATTTGCATGTGCATATAGAAGCAGGCAGATCTATTGTCTGATGGGCTGTTAAGGCAGTTTTGTTATTCACTCATTAGCTTTTTAACATTCTTCTCAATGGTGTGGATGTTACTGATGTTACAGAGTTTAATGTCATGGAGTATATAAAATGTGTTCTGTGATTTTTCTTGTTGTGAAAATGGATTGAGTACAAGACAGTCGGTGATGTTGCTTGGCCAAAATGTGGTATAGTCAAGAATAGTTTTAAATTTAAAACTTGAGTTATTGGATTGCATATAAGGATACATTCTGAAGGAAATCAGCCCTGAGTGCTCATTGGAAGGACAGATCCTGAAGCTGAGGCTCCAATACTTTGACCACCTCATGAGAAGAGAAGACTCCCTGGAAAAGACCCTGATGTTGGGAAAGATGGAGGGCACAAGGAGAAGGGGACGACAGAGGACAAGATGGTTGGACAGTGTTCTCGAAACTACCAACATGAGTCTGACCAAACTGCAGGAGGCAGTGGAAGACAGGAGTGCCTGGCGTGCTCTGGTCCATGGGGTCACGAAGAGTCGGACACAACTAAACAACTAAACAACAACAACAACAACAACAAGGATACACTTCCATAGTCTTGGCTGATGAAATACTAAATCTAAAACCACCACTGATTCGTAATTTTGTCACAAGATGTAGATCTGTATTTCAAAACAGTTTACAGCATGTATTAAAAGCTCTCAAAATATTCTACTAATATATTCACCACCACCACAAATTGCTCTCAGAGAAATTGCTGAAGCGGCCCAAATGTCTTCCAGTCTTTGCCAGATCAACTTTGATTCCAGCTTTTACATGATATGAGTTTGCCCACAGTCCAATTGATATTATCACACCAAATGCTGCAAACATTTAAATCGAAGGTGTTGAAAGTGCTGAAATGAAGCACCTTAAGGGGAGGCAGCTGTATCCAGCTCTCCTGAAAATAACATATTTTAAAAGAGTCCTTTACTTGGAAACTGGGAACCCTATGTCCCAGATGTCAGCTCTGTACGGGGTGTTGAAGCTCGTCATTTGCAGTGTACCAGCACAGCAGAGAGTAGGGCAGGGAAGGCCAACACAAGAGTTAAAAGGAAGTCAACGAATTAGTGAATCCCATACATCAATTAAAAATTGTTCAAGCTTCCTATCTTCCTAACCCTCTATCTGCTATTTGAGGTACTGAGACATGTTCTATAGCACACGGTTAATTCACATAGCACTTAATAAGTCAACTAGTCTCCTTTATTGGCATAAAAAGTGCATCGTATACATGGATCAGAACACAACACAGTTAATGAAGCATAGTAGGGGATACTTTAGGATAAAACTGTCCAGACATCGTGAGGTACAATGATGGCTCTTAGGACCTATGGTGACGTAATTTCAAAGCGTCACTCAAAAATCTTGCCACATTCTCCACGTCATTACTACAATTGTTCAACAGATAAGACACCCTGGAAGAGTCAGTGAGATAAATCCCCTCCTTCAATAAGGGGGCCAAATACTTATGATATATTTTTGCATAAAATGAGCAATAAAATAAAATGTGTGTGATGGATTCAACCTGTTTTGTGTCACAAGGGCAGTATCTTTCAGAGTATGGGATTTTCGAGAATCTACCTTGCAAAACTGCAGACGGTAAGGCATTAAAACCTGTGTAGGTGGGGATCGTAAAGCTGGTGTAAATATGGAGTGTTCTGGCCCAACAAGGGTGGAATTCCCAACCCCAATGGAGAACAGGTTTTGTTGGCTGCACTGCAAAGGGTTTGGAATTACATCTCTAGGATTCTGCACTTGATTGTCTTGAAATGCTTCCAACTGTGGGAACATAAGCAGTGACTTGAGTGGTAGGTCACAGGTTCTGATTTTGCTCTCAATGCAAGCTAGCCATTTGGAGTGGTGGGATTCTGCCAGCATGTGGAAAGTTAAAGAAGACAGATCGTACATGAAATGTAGGCAGAGCCAGAATTTTATAGTGGTTGAGCCATACTTTGGTTTCCAGCCAAAGACCTTATACACTTAATAATAATAATAATAATAATAATAATAATTTTTTATTTATACCCCGCCCTTCCCAGCCAAGACCGGGCTCAGAGCGGCTAACACCCATAAAATCACAACAAAACAAACAAAACAATCAATTAAAATGCAAATTAAAATACGATTTAAAATTTAAAATGCAGCCTCATCTTTAAGTGTTACGTACCACCAGCCTTATCCTGACCCGGAAGTGATATCCTTGGATAAGGGATCTGGGACATTAGTGCCCTTGAGGCTCCAGCCTGAAGGACCCCACTGTGGGTTCTAATAGATCAGAATAAGTTGAGAAATCTTACTTTATCTGGGATACTACTCCATGAGGCATCCAACCCAGAATGACTGCAGAGTTAGGGACTCTGAGACACTTGACTGGTCATATCTCCAATGCCGGATGTCTGAATGGACAATAATAAGTCTGAGCCAAGCCCAGACAAGGAAGTGTAGGTTTTAACTGCCTGCCTGAATGAACCTGATAGAATTCTTATGGTACAGGATCACTATTGGAAAAGCTCTACTACGTGTGGTGGGCAATTTTGCCTCTTGTGGAAGTGGCACCTGCAGGAAGGACCCTTTACAAATGAGGAATGTATAGGAAATGGGGTAAGACTTTAAAAAGAAGGAACATAAACCCTGCATTTGGCTCAGAAACAAATAAAAAAACTATGGAGATCTTGCAAAATAGGTTTTCAGCGGCTAACACCTGCAACTCTGCCTGGAGCTGCCTTCAAGAGCAGCCCCACAGCACAGTACTCTAGTTGAAAGATTACCAGAGCAAGAGCCTTTCCTTGATTACTTAAGTTTAATAGAGCAGCGGTTCCAAAACATTCCCACCCTGCTCCACGGACCACTTGATGTTTTGGTGAAACACTTAATGATTTTTCTGCCTGTTGTAGCCATTGTAATACGTTGTGCTAGGCGCTGCAAGGCTTTTAATTGTATTTTTAAAGACAGGCTGTAGACCACATGAAGGAAGCTCTTGGATCACTGGTGTTCCACGGACCCTTGTGTGGAAATTCCTGTCCTAGTGCTGATGCCCAGGAAATGACCAAGTCAAATAACGGGTCCACCATATATTACATGATATGGAGCCCACTTCTTCGTGACCCAGGAAGCTCAAAATATTAAGTGACAGTGAAAGTAATTTCATTTACAGTTCCATTAAAAAAAAATCAGTGTCAAGTTGGGTTCCAGGTGAGAGGAAACCTGCTGCTGCTGCCAGGATAAAATGCTAACTATTTGGAACTTATTTTGATATTTTATTTCAAGCAGTCTAAAAAAGCACACAGTTAACTAAAGGCCCAGTGATACTCCGGCAGAAGGAAATTAGAAGACTGTACAGGTAGAAAGAGGCCTTTTAGCCCTGCTAATATAAAGTGCTGTGAACCATACAATTCCAATTTTCAGCCTTCCAGTTCAGTTTTCATGTAGATCTTTTCTTTTTTGCAGTGGACTGGGTGAGAAGACGCAAAAGTCACCGTTATATACAGGCTTCTTTCCCATGGCAATAGACTTCAAAGGAAAAGGTTTACGGATCTACTTACAGGTGGTTAGGATCGATTTAAGAGCGTGTGGAGGCACTGGGGCTTGACTGACCTCTCAGATTAATCATGCTGTTTCATTTCTGCAACTCTGGAAATCTTTGATGCACCCCTCTCCCCTTCACAAATCACATGCCCAGTTGACCAAGCAGCACATGGGAATTGACTGCCGGCAACCGGGTCTATAAAAATTCTTAATCACTGGGTGATTTCTTCATCTGACGTGCACCGTATAACATATATGCACTCGGAACAGGCAATTGGGGTTAATTCAAAGGGGAAGTGACACTCAAGAGAGGTAAATCACAACTCGTATGCCTGGTTTTAAATAGAGGCAGAAAATTATGACGCATCTCTGCTTTTCAATTCATGAGGCTGGCAGACATTTTGAGAACCAGGAACCGTAATATGTAATAAGAATCAACACGTGAGGTCTTATAGAGAATGAAAAGCACCGCTGTCGTGCTTTATTTACAGCAATGAGGGATAGAACCATGATTTTCTAACTGTTCTAGTGAGACACAACAGAGGCGGATTTAGGGGAGCACAACTGGTTTGGTCACACTTGGGTGTGGGTGTGTGCCACAACTATGAAGTAGAATGGAAGGCAAGACGCGGGGACATGCCAAATTTTGGTGTTGCACAGGGCACTGCTGGAATTTGAGACCTCAAGGTCCACCACTGGACACAATAATAAACTTGTCGCACAACGGAAAATTGTTCACCTCTCAGACATGTCATGAAAAATAAAGCTCTTATTCAAATGAACCTTTACGTGTTAGAAAAAGGAAATGAAAGAATCAGAACTAGAGTTTGTGTACTTGTGTACAAAAGTACATGCACTAGAAACTATTTTGGAAGTTATGAACCTTCTTTGACCGCTTGCTAATCGTTACTATTTGAAAAGCAGCACATAATTCAGAAAAAGTGCCTACCTATAATTTTTTAGAATCAGCATCTTAGCCAGAAAGAAAGAAACACACAGCAGTGTGATGTAGAAAATCAGTTGTAACGAGATACTGGGCTTTCATTTAATCCCCAATTCTCCTGCCAGACGGTTACTTCAGAAGTGCGTAATAACACAGCCAAATGATCACTCTCCACCAGGGATATAGCTGCACTCTAAACTGCTGGTGATGGTTGCACAGCTCTAATTGCGAAACCCCCATTCTCAGTAATTTCACTCATGACAGCCAAACTTAAAAAAAACTTTCTGCTAGGATATTTGAAGACTAACATAAACCTGGAGGGAAGTTAAGCAGCACACAGCTTCAAAGGTTGTGAAGCAGCTAGCCCCTATGCATCTCAGGATCCATATACAGGTACCTGGTCCTGTTTATACACTCAATTTATCAAGGATGTTCAGGAGCATACCATGCCAGAACTGATTCAGGAAGACCATATGCTGGTGCAAAAGACTGTCCTAGGAAGAGACAATCACAGGACAAAGCACACCAGTTTTTTCACCACCTTAAAAATTACACACGAGTAACATGTGTGTTACTGCGAGCGACTGGCCAAACTGCGAGAGGCAGTGAAGGATAGGCGTGCCTGGCGTGCTCTGGTCCATGGGGTCATGAAGAGTCGGACACGACTGAACGACAACAACAACATGTGCAGTACTATCCCAAAACCCACACTAGGGCAATACTTTTATTAGACTACCAAAATATCAAAAGCTTTGCATGCAAGCTTTTGGGTTCTCAAAAACACTTAAGATCAGGCTAGTTTGTAAGCAAATCTGGAGGAGGAAGAAACGGTTGACTGATGTTGAAACCACCTAGTCTGCATTTAGTCACAGTCTTAAGGCTCTTCCAGATTTTCAAGATGCACCCAGGGCTACTGGGATGGAGAAACATGCAGTGGTTGCTCCTCCATTTTTATAGCAAATTGGTAGCAGGAAGAATTAAAGAAACAATCGAGTAGAGAGCTTCCTTGCCTGATTGCTATTGGAGGCAATTGTTACTTGTCACAGGTCAAGTGTGAGTACGCAACTCATAAGCCTGCTCTGCCTCCCCCATGCAAGGATTTAGCACAGGGACAGGCAATGTGGTGCTCTGCAGACATTGTGGACTACGATTCCTATCATCCTGGACCATTGGTCATGCTTGCTGGGGCTGACAGGAGTTGTAGTCCGCAATATCTTGAAGGCACCATTGGTTTTACCTTGAGTTCCACCCCCACCCCACCCCCGACTCAGCAATGTCAATAATGTTCAGACCATGTCAAAAAACTGAAGACAAGAACGGAGTAAAGCTGTTTGCTGTTCCAGGTCCATTTTGGCAATAATATTAATTTCCTGGTGAAGGAGGCTTGAAGGAGCAAATAATTATGATTTCCTGTTACTACTAATTAGATTTCATTTGCTTTTCCTATTTAGCCGCTCTAGGCACGTCTTGTCATTTATTTGGAATTATCTCGCAGTACTCCCTTCATATGTATCAATAAATTATCATTCCTAATTAAGCTAGCATAGTTGTTGTTTTTTGTTTTAAATGAATGAATGTTTGAGACTCCAGGGGCTTTGTACTTGGGCTGGAAAATGTAACGATTTTCCTGCTTCTGATATTTGGCAGACAAATTGGGTGCGAGGTGACCATTGCATTTCAGTTTGCAATATATGCATCTAACGGGGGCAGTTAAAATTAAAATTCAAAGTTACCTTTCACTTTCAGCACTTGGATAATTATTGAAAAACTAATTATTACGATGCCAGAAAGGACATGCATTAGCTGCTGGCAAACAAGAGGACACCCACAAAGCCTTGAAGTAGGAAAAGGAAGCAGAATTCCCAAAGCTATGCCTCACTGTGTATTATGAAGTCAAGGGCCCCTTCAGATTAGAGTACAGGAACATCAGAAACTGCCTTATACTAAATGAGACCATTGGTATCATTTACAGCAGTGGTTCTCAATTAGCTAATGTCAGGGACATGCCCCCCCCCGAACGCAGTGGATGAGTTAGACTCAGAGATTGAACTAAATGAACAAGGGTCAGACTTCTGCAGATGAGAACTGGCTGTCAGAATCGAGAAAGGGCAGTATGACACACACACCCCTTTCATGGAGAAGACTCTATTAACTCTCAAGAAGAGGAAGAGTTGGAAGGCAGCCAGAGTGTTGCTACGCAATCAGCAGATAAGCAGAGGTCTGAGTCTGGGTTGGGAGTGATGAGGAGGGGGGAGGTCAGCCTCTCAGTCCCCGATCCAGGCGTTTGGATAAAATCAGAAGGCAACAGAAGGGCAAGAGGGGAAAGGTGGGAGTCTGGCATCCTTCCTGCTGTGGAAGGGGAGAAATTTCAGACTGACCAAAAAATGTAAATGTGAGCAAGTGAGATGCCAGGCTCTTGGTGTGTCTTTTTGTAAAATAAACGTACATAAAACTGCCGGAGAGTCATTACTTCTTATCGGGACTTGATTGCCTGCCAGAGATCATTACAGCTAAGTACTGTCTTTTTCAAAAGCCAAGCCGTGGACCCTCTACTTTTGAAAATCATGATATCTCTATGGTAGTTTTTATTATGTGAGTGTATCTGTAAACCCCCAGGGGACCACCAATTGGGAACCACTGATCTATAGTAATACCCCTTTCAATACTGGCTACACTGACTGGCAAAGATCTTCCCTATCCTTACCTGGCTATGCTGGGGATTGAATCTGGGACCTTTAGCCTGTAAAAATATGCACTCTACCACTGAGCCACGGGTGCAATCTGTCATTTGCCACTTGGAAGTTTCGTATAATCTTTCCACAAGGGGCAAGCAAGTGGTCATCTATTGAAGCTTTGGCCAACCTGCTGCCCTCCGGATGGTTTGGACTACAACTCCCATCAGCCCCAGTCAGCGTGGTCAATGGTAGGAGATTATGGGAGCTGTAGTCCAAAATGTCTTCAGGGCACCAGGTTGAGAAAGGCTGATTTTGGTATCCAGCTATGTCATAAATTTATGCCATGTCCCTGCAGTCCCAAAGTTCTGATCCGCTGTGGATTGATGTGTGAATGAAAGAAGAAACAACAAAAACATTTCTCTCACACTGATGTTCACACTAATGGAGTGTTAATCCACCCCCTCACTTTATAAGACATAAAGTTGCTGAGGTGTGTAAAATCATCCTGCTTCCAAGACAATCATTCCATTAAATATTAATATACATAAAACGATGAGGAAGGCAAATGGTATTTTTGAAACTGTGAATTCAGGTATTTTTGGTTGTATATAAGGACACAAAAAGAACTATGTGGGGTTAGATTTAAGGATTCATCTAGCCCAGCATCATTTTTCTAGCAGTGGCCTGTCAGGTGGTTCAGGGAACTCATGTTGCTGTCACAGGGATAACATATCAATGAAAACTTTCAGAATAATGAAGACATCCATGAATCTGAGTACAATTGTGGCACATAGAAAGCTATTCTCCCAAATATTTTCTGCACTGGCTCCCCGCTTGTGAAATGCTCTTGGCACCTTCATTACATATCTTTAGGCGCTAGGCAAAAATATTTCTCTATAATCAGCCTTTTGCTGAATAAATAATCTATGGCCTTTAAAATGTGTTTGTGGGAGGGGGGATTATTGGTTTGTTTTCATTTGTGTTCTCATTTTGTAATTTTATGTTATGAACCACCCTACAATCTTCAGATGAAGGTTGTATACAAATTTAATAAATAACAGTATCTATGCTCCCAGAAATAGAACTATTTCCCTTTTAAGACATGATTAAAGCCCCATCACTTTAAAGAAGCAGATGCAGGTGTCTTTGTTTGGTTCTTTGGACTTGAGGATAAGGTAACTGAGAAACTGGGGTTTCCGCATTTATTACATTTAACCAAATATAACTAGGAATGCAGGGTAATAGCAAATTTCTCCCTTTTTTTGGACATTTCCAAGAAGCATGGCCCACTTATGCTTCTTCTTTAGATGTTTCAAGAATATATTTCAAGATCTTAGAGAGGGAGCAGTCTATAAATGTAAAATTTAGGTAAATTGCTAGACGGAAGAGAAGAATATGTCAATTACCCCCACTTCAAGTACCAGCCTATCTATCAACTCTTTCTAGTCATCGTTTCACTTTTATTAAAGCACGGTTTAATGTATTCCCCTCAAACGTCCTTTTTCATAGATTTTCTAGGGGCCAAGTTTCGGTCTTATGTGCCTGTGACAACCGTTCGATTGAATCTCTTCATCACATAGTGTTTGTCTGCCCCTTGTATTTTGCCGCCCGAAAGACTCTATTGCTTCCATTAATTCAAAAATTACCGGGGTATTTGGAAGAGTCTTGCCTTGCTCTTCTGTTGCAAGATTCAGACTCGATTATAACCCTACATATGGCAAAATTTCTGACATCAGTTCTGACACTTAAGAAACGCAATGGATTGTTATATACAGCTTGAAATTTTAATTTAATTTTTATCATATTTTATTCAATTGAGTATCCTTTTTAATCTATTTTATTGTTAGCAATTGTAAACCAGACTGTGCTGTTTCTGTTTTTGGTTGTTATGTTTATGGGCTTAAAGCCGAAATAAAATGAGTTGAGTTGAGTTGAGAATATGTCCAAAAATATGTAATGGATGTAGGAACGGAAAAACATCTTTGTTGCAGGGATGTGCTTGCCATCATAGTATCATTTGCAAGAACCAGAATTAGGCCCTTCTGTTTGAAAAGCACAACATAATGAAAAGCGGAAGCTTCTGTACTTACATTCACACCCCTCATTTCCTTTATCTTTTTTGTTTTGTTTTTTTTTAAAGATTTTTATTAGGGTTTTTCTTACTTATACAACAAATAATATAAACACAACAAACCACAATACACAAAATAAAACTACATAAACAACATAAAATCAACATAACAGCATAACAACATAACAACATAACACCATAACACATTACAATTATTTTATCTCCCATTCTAAGTCCCTTATCTTGTTAGGTGGGCTTCCCCCACCGCTCTCTCACTGCGTCTCTTGTTCAAATAAAACAATACTTTAACAGATACTTATCATTATCTAATTTTTACTAAACTTATTCTCTATTATTCCAAAAGATTATTTCTTTAAATTTATGCCTTAACTTAATCTAATGTCTTATCTTAATCTACATTCATCAATCCTCTTTCCTTAACAATCTCAAATCTTTTACTATGCTATAAATTAATTATCTAACTTCAGATTTATCTAATTACTAATTTTGCAACTCTTATTGATATACATCTTAAATTTCTTCCAATCTTCTTTCACCGCCTCTTCCCTCTGGTCTCACATTTCCTTTATCTTTTTTGGCCCTGTCCTCTCATTTTGCAGCTTGCCTTTGCACGCAGCCTCAAATGAGACGGAAGCAAGAGACCCGAGCACATTTGTACAGAGCCTTCTGCACCAACAGCAATTGCGGAGGAGGCGGGGAGGAAGGCCTCTCTCTTTGATACTGCCTTGTGGAGTCTGTCTGTTGCTTTTGCTTACTGAATGAATTGTCAGCTGGAAAAATCAATGAATGGACCTTTCCCGTAAGGAGCACAAGCTGCCAAGTAAATATTTGTACTGCTGCAAAGAAAAATCACCCGCAGCGCCAGTAACATGCAGAAGTTTCTTCGGTTGGCAGAATGGAGTCCCAGCCACTGTTTCTCTTCCACATGACTCTTTTAATTTGTAATTCGCATCTTCAAAAACATTTTGTTTATCTATCTAAAAATCTTTCTCCTATCTCTATCTCATGCAGATGGTGGAATACAATATTCTGTGAGTCTAATTGGCCCTCTGATAAGGGCCAATTAGGGAGTATTTCTTAAAATATTACATTGGAGGCCATGAACTTTAACCGCTATATGACAAATGCATATTAGAAATCTACAGTATTTAAAACTTCTACTTCATTTTTGTCTACCCTTTCCTTTAATTTACTGAGGCTGTGATCTTATACACAGTTACTTGGGAGTAAGCTACATTGAACTCACTGGGACTGACTTCTGCATAGAAAAGCACATGATTGCATTGCATCTCTACAGCAGGGGTCAGCAAACTTTTTCAGTAGGGGGCCAGTCCACTGTCCGTCAGACCTTGTGGGGGGCCGGACTATATTTTGAAAAAAAAAATGAATGAATTCCTATGCCCCACAAATAACCCAGAGATGCATTTTAAATAAAAGGATACATTCTACTCATGTAAAAACACGCTGATTCCCGGATCGCCCACGGGCCGGATTTAGAAGGTGATTGGGCCGGATCCGGCCCCCGGGCCTTAGTTTACCTACCCATGCTCTACAGCAATGAATACCATACTTCGTTCAGCACCGCTGAAAGCAATGTTAAAATTCTGATTGAAACGTATATGGAAGTTGAGACTGAATGAATGGCTCTAGAATCTCTTGTTCAAGGAAGATCACAACTTCTAGAATTCAGTATTTAGCCCCTTAGCCCAATTTAATACATTAAATTGTCTGATTGTGGCTTTTAGAGGACAGAAGAGCAAGAAAAGGTATGAGGATATGCAAGGCATCCTGCAATACAAGTTCTACTCTTGCCTTTTAGGGTATAATGATTAAAATTAAGCACTTTTAAAGCAAACTGATTTTAAGAGAAGGAATTAAAGCCTTTTCGTATATTTGCCATTGATTTAGATGACGCTTAAAAGCATGGCAGCAACGCTGCACCCGTTTACGTGGAAGTAAGTCTCACTGAACTTAATGCAAATCATTTGAGTAGACATGCATATGACTGTGCTGTTAATCAGTTTGCTCAGCAAAATAATATAATATATAATAATAATAATTTATTATTTATACCCCGCCCATCTGGCCGGGTCTCCCCAGCCACTCTAGGCGGCTAAACCTTGGATTAATCAGTGGGCATCAATTTTAATTAAAAAAACTTACAAGTTATAGGGGCACTATGAGATTTTTTTCTAGTGCATTACTGTAACAAGGAATTAACATATTAAAGGTGCTATTTTTGGTTTTTAAACTGTAAGATATCTTGTAATCCTTCAATACTGAAAAATGCACAAATTTGTATACTATCATAATCTCAATATGTGTTTTAATTTAACTGTTGATTAACTAACTAATTAATTGCCCAATTAATTAAACAGCAGGTTCATAAAAATTCTTTAATTGGTTGACAGCTCTACTGAAAGTGCTTAACTTTGATAATAACTATGGCAGAGTAAGAAATATTTATTATTATTTATTTGTTACATTTATATACCACCTTTATCTCCCAAGGATCTCAAGGTGGTATATGTGGTTCTCCTCCCTATTTCACCCTCACAACAACCCTGTGAGGTAGGTTAGGCTAAGAGATGGTGACTGGCCCAAGGTCACCTAGTTTCATGGCCGAGTGGGGATTCAAACCCTGGTCTACCAGGGCATAGTCCAACACTCTAACCATTATGCCATACTGTCTCTCTCTCTCTCTCTCTCTCTCTCTCTCTCTCTCTCTCACACACACACACACACACACACACACACACGATATATGATGGCACCTTCAAATACCGATACTCTGCCCTGTAATCAGAAATGCAGTGTGAAATGTGACAAGAATTCATTACGGAGCAGATATATTTTTTAAACAATTTTTAAAAAGACAATGGGAAAGAACCAAGTTCTTTTAATCTTGTGCTCTGCCTGGTAGCAATCAGCTTGAGGTACATTTCAGTTTGTTCGCTTGTCATCTACATTAAGAGACCGTCGGTAAGCTTTTCTTTTAAAGTAAATACTGAATGACACATTTATAATTAGACCTGCCTGACCATTCCTTTTTAGGTCTGAAGGATATGAAATGTGGACATGACATGCACTCCCTTGACTCCTGATCAGTGTGCTAAGAAGCTTAGACTTTCACCATTGATTAGCGAATAGTGGCACAACTGACACAACGTATAGCATAAGAACTATTTGTTCAGATACCGCAATGTCAATTATTGATTGCATGCAGGAATGGATAGGAACGGGAAGAAATCATTCAAGCTAAGCCTGCGCTTTCTATTGCAATCCCCCCATCGTCCCTGACCATCAGCCATCTGCAGAGCCATAGGTTTATTTCCCATTTTAAACCATCATATTTAGCTCTTTGTCACTAAATCTAGATTTGTTTAGGTGTAGCATGGTTAGAGGTAAGGTGGGGGTAGAGGCTGAGTTTGCCCAGACTTGGCCTTCTCCCATTGTCTCTAACTGTCTACCAAAGACCCTTTACAACTTCCTCTGTGATTCCTTATCCATACTGTGTTACTTCTGCTGCAACTGTACACATGTCAAGGCTGCTGTTGGGTTAACAGGAGAGGAGCAGTAGCCGGGTCAACTGCAAAGCAGGCAAAACTTTTGTAGCCACCTTCCTGTTTTCCTTTCCTACTGTTCTCCCCTGAAGGGAGATGAGAGACACTGGACCATTCCCAAAGGAATGATCTGTAACAGCTGGCTTTGACACCAGAGTTCTGGGTGTGGAGGGGAGGTTAAATTGGGGGGGGGGTGTTTGTTTGATGTGAATGAGTTTTGAACTATGGGGAGGTTGAGGTTTCGTTGATTTGCTAATTAGTGGATCAGAGTATTGCTTTGTTTATTATTTGAGTGTTGTTATTGTTGCTCGCTATTATTTATATGGCTGGTATTTTTGTCTTTGCTTTTCCATGGAGGTTCTGTTATATGCAGTGCTCTTTTTTCTTTTAATAAAAATGGTGCTGGTAGTCACCATATAATTGCTACAGTAAGTGCCACACCTTTAACATTTGAAGAAAAAAAGGCGCCCTTATTGTGTACGCTTGAGCACCCCCAGAAAAAAATGCACTGGTTATATAAATATCAACGTACTATATGATCTCCTCTCCTCCCCATGGTAAAGGGTAAAGGGGACCCCTGACCATTAGGTCCAGTCGTGACCGACTCTGGGGTTGTGGCGCTCATCTCGCTTTATTGGCCAAGGGAGCCGGCGTACAGCTTCCGGATCATGTGGCCAGCATGACTAAGCCGCTTCTGGCGAACCAGAGCAGCACACGGAAACGCTGTTTACCTTCCCGCCAAGGCGGTACCTATTTATCTACTTGCACTTTGACGTGCTTTCAAACTGCTAGGTTGGTAGGAGCAGGGACCGAGCAACGGGAGCTCACCCCGTCACAGGGATTCGAACCGCCAACCTTCTGATCGGCAAGCCCTAGGCTCTGTGGTTTAACCCACAGTGCCACCCGCTGTGGGTTACGATATGATCTCCAGGAGGAGATAATATAGTAAATATCAATGTACTATATGATCTCCTCCCCATGGCATTATGTATTATATATTTTTCTTTGCTGCAAGTCACTTAGAGACCTTCAGGTGACAAGTGACTGATAAGTTTAAATAATAATAATACTGATGATGATGAGTATAAGCTCTCTAGATTTTGTTGGACTCCAGTTCCCATCAACCCCAGTCAGCATGGCCAACGTCAGGGATGATGGGAATTGCAGCCCCCCAGTGAACAAGAGCTACAGACAGAGCTTGGAGCGGACACTCCTTTATTTGCAGTCAGCCTTCTCATTCTTTTCTGCTGGCATATCTTTTGCTTAGCCTCTATACGATTCTCATTATTGTGGAGAAAAATTAAATGATTCAGTCAGATTTCTAATCTATTTCCACTCCTCTTTCCTCCATCTCCTCCTTTCCCCCGGAAACTGAAGTAGCAACTTCTCATTACGTATCAATTTACACCTCAAAAATCAGAAACAGATCGATGCAGGTCTTCTGCATCTTGCAAGTTATAACACATCTTCCTTTCGTCACTCTCAGGAAAAGTGGAGGACGTTATGCAGAGCATGTGGTCTGCTTTCACAAATAATTTCTATGGAAAACAGCAGTCAGGCAGTAATACAAACCCAAGGTGACCTCATTACTGAAATTTGTTCCAGTTGTCATTAGACATATCACACTGTGTCAGTCAAATCAGGAAAGAAATAAGAGATACTGACACGTAGCACCAGTGATTAGAGATGAAAAATACAGTTACATTCTAAGAAACCTCTTGGTGGAAGAGGAAAATGTATGGAGTTTATATTCAACCACCCTTACTTGTCCCTAGGATCTTCCTTGCTCTACCCTTTTCCCAATTCCCTGCCAATAGCTTATTAGTTTTTCTCTCTCATAAAGGAAAGCACTTTTTCCTAAGGTGCCAAGGGGAAACAATCATCACATCTGGGATAGCACCTCTTTGCTACAGGCAAGGTCAAGTTGCTAGGATACCAAAGGGACGGTCCAGCTTCCTAGACTTGCAGCTCATAGCTGAGCTCACCAAAAGAAATAAAAAGTCATTTGTGTTCCCATGTATTCCCATGCTCTTTGTTTTTCCCATAATGCTTGAGGAAGAATAATTCTTCATGTGAAAGAGAAGAAATAGAACGTTTCCTACAACCCTTTCCTCACTTTCTTTCAGAGGCACACACAAATAAAACTGTTTCCATTTGCTACCCATTAAAAGAGGCGGGAGGCAGCTGCCATAACATTTCAGCAGTTGCAAAATGGAACCCAAAACATCCCTGCTTCACTGAAGGCTCTCTAGGTGGCCCTGGGCAAATTACCATTCTTAGCCTAGCATCTTATTTGTTTGGAAATAATACAGTTCCATGCACCGCCCTTAAGGGAGAAAAGGAAAATAAGTTTAAAAACACTGGATATCAAGAAGAGGGTGGATGCAAACCATTTTAGCCAAGGACTAGGTTCCATTAAAAAGCTAATGTGCAGATGTAGCCAGGAAAGGATCAACTAGCTAACAAGGAAGGGCAAAGCAGTTGAGCCTTATTGCTTTCTTCATTCAGAAAGCACATTTGTTCCACTGGTTACATGACATGTTCTTGCCTAACCCATTTGGCTGAGAATGCTAAAATCCCTCAAGGGGTGGTTCCATCCTAGATGCAATGTCTACTTCTGCCTCTCAACACAGAGAAAAGGAATTTACAACATGTGAAGGATCTTGGCAGCCCGCAAGTTAATTGACCATGTAATACAATTGCAGCCAACCAGATGTATTTTTTTCCATTTCTTTTGGCTTCACCATCCACATTTGGATGAATCCTCAAAAAAGAATCCATGGCAAAAATAAGTATTAATTTAAATAGACTCTAGCTCGAGGCAACTTAGTGTATGTTCAGAATTAAAAATCCACAGAAGTGATCAAATCAGTGTGAAATTTTTATTAAGTTTGGAGTTATGTGGCTGAAAGGCTGACCTCAATCTTTGAAAGATAAGCTGATGCTGCACCTAACATATCTGCTGTTGGACTACACTATTTCAGACTCTGTTTTGAGTGATGCCTTTCAACGGTCTGGTGGAACCCGGTGGTGGCATGTGAATCACTGGTGAATTTTTGTTGGGTCTAAGGAAGCTCCCTGCATAGGAACTAATCTGCTAATAAGTTGTCTTCCCTGGCTGTCTACAAGGTTAAACCTCGGTCATCAATGGCATTGCTGTAAATTAAGTTGTTTTTGCAGGAGGAATTACTTTCAGTAGTTTCTGTGGATTAACATTCTCGCTGCAACCCTATACACGCTTCCCTGAGAGTAAATCTCACTGAACTCTGACCACAGGAGCCAACTCCTAGGGGCCATGGGGGCTTTGGCCCCCACAATAAAATATTTGAGGGGACTGGGCCCCCGCAAAGTTGATGGGCATTCCCACTCAAATGGTGTGTGCACACTGTGTCATGTGACTGATTATGCGGGGTGGGACTTACCTGGGCTCCCACAATATTTTATTTAAGTTGGCACCCCTGACTCTGAAATGTACTAGACATGCACAGAATTGTGCTGATTCAGCCATTAAAAGTTCTGACTCTCATGGTACCATATTTATGCACGACATTTTTAAGATTCAAATGTGAATCACAAATTACTAACAATTTTTAGATTGGGGGGGGGAAGCATGAATCAAACAACGGAGAAGAATAAAAAGTTCACTTGATGCAAACAAGTAGCAAACTCAACTCCTGCTTCCTGAAAATTTGTTTAATATTAGCTAGGTCTTGCTGCAGCAACCCAGGCCTTTGGGAGTATATGCAAACCAGAACATTTGCATTTGGCCTTGAGCAATGTGCCTTATGCACGACGGTGCTCTCCCCATAGTTTTGAACATGCTGAAAGTCTTCACTAACGAAACTTCCAAGAGAACTTGAAAGTAGAACTGATAATAAATGAATGAAAAACTGCTATAGGTATTAGAAATAACAATGACATGAACAACCTGTGAAAGCCTGAGGAAATCCTAAATCTGTTACGCACTGTGGGAAAGAGTTATTCAGGAAATGGAGCCTCAGGAGATTCCACTTCAAATTAGTGCCAAAACTGGTACACTAAATAAGGTATATCAACAGCCATCCTTAGAACAAGGAATGATGATTGGAAGGGTAGCGCTCATGGCAGATTACGACTATGCTCCCTGCTCCACACCCTATTGGCTTTATTGATATCCTATGAGAGGGAAGAACCAGTTATATTAACTCTCTTTCAAAATGCTGAGTTTGAGATATTATTTGTCAAATGAAGAAGACAGAATTCTCAAAACAAGCCTTATTATTTAGTCTTGTCCCTCCCCCTGTGCACCAGATGCACTGTCCATGTTGAAGCATGTTGATCTTTCTTCTTAAAATATAAGGCAACCATTATAAAAAGTATAAAAACTGGTCTGGACAGGTGTGAGGAGACGTGAGGTGTCAATTTAATCAGTCTATAGGATTAGCCAGTAAGTGCACTCACAGTTAGCTTTTATTGTTCAACCTAAGCCACTGAAAAACTGCAGAATCATTCTATTTCAGGGCTTTATCAAGAGCAGAAAGACGTATATGGTTATTAATGCCAGCAGGAACTTTCAAAACACCCTCACTCCTTTAAAACATTATTGTCATGTTCTCTGACCTCAATTCCTTCTCAAGCTCAGAGGAAGCGATGGACAGGGAGGAGACACTGCTCATGTAGCTGTCATTCCTCACCCCACGACCTTCCAGGTCAGAATATATGGCTTTGCCAAACCCCTCAGACTTGGAAGACAAACCTTCAATGAAGTAAACCTCATTGCTGTATTGCAGCTAGTGGTTGCAGAATATGCAACAGTCCTTTTAGAACACAGACTGATCCCCTGAAGGGAGGGGGACAATAGCAGGACCAGCCCTTCCAGCGTTCATAAACTCTCACATAGCCTCTGCACTCTGCTGACACAACAGTTCTCCTTGTGTGAGTGAAAATGCTCTACTACAGGCATAGGCAAACTCGGCCCTCCAGATGTTTTGGGACTATAAGTCCCATCACCCCTAGCTAACAGGACCAGTGGTCAGGGTTGATGGGAATGGTTGTCTCAAAACATCTGGAGGGCTGAGTTTGCCTATGCCTGCTCTACTACATGCATCTTCTACAGGGCTCTGTCCAGGGTCCTGTCATGAACCTGCCTTATTTGGTGGAACTCTCCCCTAACAGTACTTCCGCTGAAGTACGTTCTCCCTGAGCGTCAAACAGCGATACCTTCCTTATATGTCGCACACCCTTGCTACTTCTCACTAGCTGTATGCTGGCAGAGATCAAACTACTGGTGGCATGTGAATCTGAAGAATTTTATGTAATCCTGTCTCAACAGAACTTTAATGTTAAACACTGTCATTGCATCTTGTTATTTCAAGGTTGCTCGAGGGGCTGTCAGATTTTTCAAATGGTATCTTATTAATTTTTCCCATTACTAAGAACATAAAATGCAAAAATCATAACAACTAACAGGAGAGTTGGACTGTAAAGCACAAATTTATCAGTAGAATGAGCTAAAGCATAGGATTACAGTATCTTTTCATAAAATTTCAATCTATATAGCATGAATATCAGACGAAAGGAGAATGTCAAGTAGAGGAATTGCATTCCAAGTAAACAACTGCCAGGTTGGTGAAGCCTATAAGTTAGATGTATCTGATGGAGCATTTTTTCCATCAACACCAGGTTCTAAATCCTCATTGTTGAAGTAAACTGACCAGTGTTTTTCCTTTGCCTTGCAAAAATAAGGGTAACTATAAATAATAATAATAATAATAATAATAATAATAATAATAATAATAATAATAATAATTTATTATTTATACCCCACCCATCTGGCTGGGTTTCCCCAGCCACTCTGGGCGGCTTTCAACAGAACATTAAAATACAATAATCTATTAAACATTAAAAGCCTCCCTAAACAGGGCTGCCTTCAGATGTCTTCTAAAGGTCTGGTAGTTGATGTTCTCTTTGACATCTGAAGGGAGGGCGTTCCACAGGGCGGGTGCCACTACCGAGAAGGCCCTCTGCCTGGTTCCCTGTAACTTGGCTTCTCGTAGTGAGGGAACCGCCAGAAGGCCCTCGGCACTGGACCTCAGTGTCCGGGCTGAACGATGGGGGTGGAGACGCTCCTTCAGGTATACTGGACCGAAGCCATTTATAAAGTCTTTATGAAGCAAAGTTTTGAATGCATTTAGAAATAGGCTAAGGGATAAGAGTGTGGAAGACTAAGTGTGTGTGTGTGTGTGTGTGTGTGTGTGTGTGTGTGTGTGACATTCAAAAACAGTAAATGAACATTTCGTAATTTCACATTATTATACTTAGCATAGCATTTCTGACCTGATGTCTTGCCGATCAACTACACAATCAATTCAAAATGCCTGGATCAAAGCTCATTTAGGTTTGGTGACAAACTGACCACGCTTGTTCAATTTCAAGCTCACTGTGTGGGTTATGATTTGTACTAATGGTTTATAAAGTTCAGTTATATAATAGGGATTATTTTAATGAACATGTATAAAGCTGTTTAGCTAAAGGAGCTAATGAAGTACTGCCAATGACAACGGCATTTCTCCTTAGAGGAGTTATTTCAAAAGTAATTTATCTCCTTCTCTAGTCTTAAGTTCCTCCAGGTTTCCTCTTTTTGGGACACAGGGGTAATGCATGACTTAAACTCTGGTTCTCTACCAGACAATGAGTTGCTGGGAAAAACCACAAACAAGCAAGTGAAGTGAGAAAACTACCCAATATTCCTCTTATGAAAGTAATACATTTAGCTATGTCCAGACCTATGTAACCCTCATGGATTCTTTATCACAATATTGCTGTATCTAAAAAGCATTCTGAGAGCATGGTAGAAAATTGTGAACAGATTTGATTTCAAAAAGCTACAATGTACCAGCTCATGAGCAGTTTAATAACTTCAAATTCACAGGGGAAATTCACCCACCTGAATATGCCTCTGCCCGCTGCTAAACCTTTTCAGAACATATTTCTAACTGATCTTACAAAAGAGACAGGTCATATGGGACCATACCTAGACAGATGTGCCCTAAACAAGGAAGTCTGACAACCCAGGAAAAGGTGCTCTCTCTCTCTCTCTCTCTCTCTTATCTACAGTCCTTTCAAGAGTCTCTAAAATTTGTGGGGAAATTGAAATGCCAAAGTACTTAACACTTGCAGATTATTCAAATTCCAATGATCTGGCCAAAACAAAACAGTGTCTGATACATTTTAGATAAATTACATCCTGTCTTTCCACATTTTTACATTAGTTTGTTTGCTTTTCCTCCAGATCAGTTTATCATGGTTTCAGTCCCTTCATGTTCCCTTTTATGTATTAAAAGAGGGAAAGGTAGTCTGTTTTACTTCCTGTTGTTAACTGTTGAGTGTGAGCCCAAGGACTGTTAAACAGCTGGTAAGTTTCTCCATAGGGATGACTTTTTAGCAGCAGCTAAGGAATATGGAAGTGTTTCTGTGTAATAATCACATAACTATGCATGTATTTTGTTTAATTGGACTGTTTCATTTTTAGCTGTAATTTATTTATATTCTGTCCTTGATCTGAAAACCTCAGACTGATTAACCATAAAATAACCCTATAACACAGAATAAAAACAGAAAGACACATAGACTATATAACAGACATTTTCAACAGGGTATTAGTGATGCCTCAATTATGGGTTCCAAAGCTTGGGTAAACAACCATGTTTAAACACTATGGGGCCACACAGAGCTTCTAATGGGAAGTTTTTGACATTTTTGCTGTGCTTTTATTCTGATGGAACCCAGTCAGATGGGCGGGGTAACGACGACGACGACGACGACGATAACAACACAAACATCCCTGGAACTGGTCCTGTAGCTAGGAATAGAACCATGGTAGCACAGTGTCTCCAATTCCAAAACCATACCTTATGAATGGATGTAGCCTTCCCCCTCAGAAAGCAGGCAAGCTGCAGTGAACTACAAGCACGCTTGGAGGTGGAGGAGGGTAGCCTCAGAACTAGCACTGGCATTTCTCTTTCCTAAATAATGACTTCTGTGATTGGTCAGAGCACCACAAAGGCCTCCAGACAAAGAACAGGACCTGCAACACTTGTCCAGGAGCTGTTGGAATGACTCCATTTAGTTGCACTAAATTGGACAGCGCAAGGCAGCACAGCCATGTGGCTTTCAGACACACACCCCCCCCCCCGGCCCCAAGTATGGCTGTGGTTTGCTATAGCCACAGAGTTATCAGTGCAGGGCCTTACATAAAAAGATGGTGGTTTGTGACCTAAGAGAAGAGATTTGGAAGTGCTACTTATTAGTACAAGCAAGCAGGTATTGGGTTCTTTATGAAAGCAGCAGAATATATATTGATATTGTGTAAATATTTGTAAATCTGTGACACATAATCAAGAATATTAGAGCTGAATAAAAAAAAATTATTCCTCCCCAAGCTCCCCCTTCTAACTTTATCTGTCTGTCTGTCTGTCTCTCTGTCTGTCTATAATCTATCTATCATCTATCTATCTATTCACATATATACAACCCGTGCCTACGATGGAGGGGTTTGCAGCATTAACACCCCAAGAGGGCCTTGCTTCCCCCATAGCTGCAGCCTTGGGTTCAAGCAAAAATCAAGCATCTCCTTCTCTCTCCCTTTCTCCTGCTTGCTTCTTTACAGCTTCTAGCTCACATCACTCCCAATTCTCTGCTTGCAAGTGGAAGCTTCTAACTAAGCAAGTTGGGACTTGGGTGGAAGCTTCTAACCACCCGAGCCATCTCACACAGAGCGACTTCCTTCAATCCCCTTAATGGTCCATCACCTCACCAGGAAGCTAGCTTAGCTATTCCAGGAATTAGAAGGGGACCCAGGCATTCAGCCTAATCACACCACCATCCCTGGCAAAACTCCTAACAGTATGAATGTAGTGTTCAAGTTTCAGATCAAGTTATATATATTAAAGCACCGGAGAGCCTGCCGCGTTTTGCCTAACAGGAGAAATGTGCAATAAATTAAATAGGAAGTAGTCTCTGAATAATTACACTTGAGGAGAGATGCAGGCGGCTGATGGGAATAATAAACATCTTTCGGAAGGATTGCCTTCCGAAGGGCTTCACCTTCTCTTTCTTTCAACATCTTGCCTTTAGGCATTCTGCAGCCCTGCACTCCCTCCCTCCTTCCCATGAGGACTTGCTGTGTGGCAGCAGCAGGAAATAACTGGTATGACTCTACATCCTAATTTGCTGGAGGTGCTCAGCTGCTACAGCAAGACCAGGCTGTGCAGTTCTTGAGCTTGTCTTCCCTGCAGGGATGTCAGGATAACGCGATTTACTGCTGTCAAGGAGAAGGCTGCCAAGGCAAGAGAGATGCTTCTTGCCAAGCTGTTGGCATTGAAATCAAACCTGTGGATCTGTCATGCACTTTTTGCTGCTTCAGTTCACAGGGAAAGACTATGACTTCTTCCTATCGGTGCACCGCTAAACAGAAGCAACATCTGAGGTTTGGAATGTGTTTTTTAATCAGGCTCCCTGCTGTTGCACGTCACATTCTCTTTTGCTCCTCTTCCTCTACTCTATATGTGTGTGCATATATTCAGAATGAAGATACTTGGTGCTCACCGACTTTCAGTGGTATACGTATTGTTAGGGTACAACAATATTTCCCCAAAAGATAGAAAGTTGAAATTTCACATATAGCAGAAGGTATGTCATCTCTGTGACTCTTCCAAGAGACAGACACATTACTGGACGCCATTATAAATCTGTCTCCTCAATCCAGGGCTGTGTTCAGTGTGTGACGGGTGGAGGACCCGTCCAGCATTAACTCTGTATGTCTGTGGCTAGGCTTGCACTGTGCTTGAATGCTAGTACGAGGTGTACTTTGCATCATACAGTTCAAGCCTGTGATATATTTTTAAAAAAATATTTTCTAGTGATCAGGAAATCTTCCACTTAGATGTGCAGTCAGATTTCAGCCATCTGCTGGTGACAAAGCCTAACAATTTTTGTATGCCCATGTCAGTCAGACATTGTCCAGTGTGTATGTGTGTTTGGACCTATGTATGTGCACCTGTACTCTAAACCAACTAAAAATACTCAACTCAAATGAAATGCATTGTGCATATAATCCATTGACCCAGAATATAAAATTTCAACCATGCATTTTTAAATTAAAATCTCCATTGCATACAAAGGGCGGTCTAAATACAAAACATTATTCTCATTTATCACAATACTAATGATTTAGAATTCCTTTCCTTTACACCTTTAAAGAATATCACACTATCGTTGAACTATCCATAAGCAGGAATAAAAATCTTTCTAGGTTTTAAGAGCTAAGTGGATTTTACAGGTACTTTCCCTAAAATCTGCTTACACTAAATAATGTTATCATCCAGATAGTGTTTCCAAGTCTTCGAAGCATTTGTCATAAAATTTGGTATTCCACTATTCAATCTGTGAGCACATGTATTTAACGTCTATTATCTTGTTGTAATACCTATAACAACCTTGGAAGGAAGTTAAGTATTATCATCCCCAAATTGCAGGCAGAGAGCCAAGGGAGGAGTTCGTGACAAACACAAAATTCAGAAAACGTATCTCCCTGATTCATAGCTCATTCACTCAGCCAAAAAAACTACAGTCGCAACAGTATTACATTTACCTGTATGGATATTCTATCGAAAACTATTTGGTATGTATTCCTCATTTATTATTTATTCATTATTTAATATGCAGGTTGCTCAGTCTTATTTTTGTTGTCATTCATTGTATGTAATGTATTCAATTTCATCATCAGCTGACGAAGATTCTTCTTCGAAACAGTTGATTCAATCCGGATATACTGTCTTGGACATCATCCATTGAAAGGCATCGTGATGTTCCCTGCCAGTTATTCATTCCATTGACTACTTCTTGGTTATGGACTGACATATATATTATTTTGAAGTTGATGAATTGTACATTTTGGATGACATTCTATTACTAATAATAACACATTTACTATATTCATTAGCCACGTGTTGCGGCTGTATTTGAGCAGATTATTCTGTATTACAACACAAGGGTTTGTTTTTGTCACAAAAAACTACAGTGGCAGTATGGTATATTTGAGTTCAGTTTCACTGGTGCATGGCAGAATTTTTAATATAATTTTCAAGGTGCTTGAGAAGGTGTTGTTCCAGCTTCAGGCACACTTGGAGGAAGCTGATTACTTGGATCCATTGCAGTCTGACTCCAGGCCTGGTGATGGCAATGAAACTGCCTTGGTCACCCTGGTTGACAATATTTATTGAGAGAAAGGTGGGAGAGGTGTGACCCTGCTTGCATCTCTTGGCAGCTATCAATACTGTTGACCATGATATCCTTCAGTAGCATCTCAGGGAGGTTGGGGTTGAGTGTTTCCATTCCTACCTCTAGGTTCATTTCCAGAAGGTAGACATGTGAAGCTACTGTTCAGCATCATGGGGGTCGCCCTGTGCTGTCCCACAGGGTTCCATCTTGTCTCCCATGCTCTATTAACATGGATATTATTATTATTATTATTATTATTATTATTATTACTATTATTAAAAAGCTAGTTAAGAATATTCTACTCTAGTTGCAACAGAGCATCTCCAGACAAGTTTAAACATCAGCTCAATAGTTCAATGAATACCTATGTATGCACTACATACCCCTAGGCAGCTCCTCCTTGAGGTGTGGGATGCAACAACAGTAAATGCTCACCCTAAAAATTGCCTGCCCAATGCGTCAGCATGAGATATATGAAAAGTAAAGCATAGACTTGTTTCCGCATGGGAAGACTGCAATATGTCATTCCCGCCCACCCCATCCTCAAAATTTAGTGTGTACAAACACAGGCGCGCACACACTTTTGTCCACTCCATTTTCTTCCTTGGAGCAACATCAGTTCATGCCCCAGGGTCAGGTGATGGGAGTTGAGCAGCACAATAAGCCAAAGCAACAATTGGCTTTGTGACCAGGCCCTGTGAGAACCCAATACAATGACGAAGGATAATTGTCCTCCCTTGAGGCTGGCTGCGTTCAAACAGGAGTCATACAGATTACAAACCTACTGTACAAGGAATAGGGCTGATACTGTATCCCTCTATTTTACAACACTCTGCTTTCTTGCTTGGTTCGTCTCCTCGATACAATGGAAGCACACACTCCAGTTGTTCTCTCGTGCTACAAAGCCTTTTTTTTTAAGGACAAGGGAGTCGTTTGTGTGCAAAGGTCTTAGTTCTTTTGCTGAGAGAGTAAATTCAAAAGCTTCTGAAGCCTCGTAGGGTGATGAATGCCAACAGAAAGCTGATAAAGAACGAGTCTCTAAAGTACCAACTTCAGCAATGCAAACACACACACACACACACAACCATAATCCAGGGTGGAGGGCAGAATCATTTGTTAATAACAACCTATGGTATCTAAATACACATCTGCAGGAGAAAACTCTCCACCCTGCACTCGTTTGAACGTTGTTACATGCCACCCCAATCTCTGAGCAGTTCGAGATTTCAGCGTTACAGGTGTGCTGACCCAGGGTTCTTTTGGAAATGAGGCACCACGGAGACATGAATACAACCTGAGCCTATGATGGAGGGGTTCTCCTAGGCGCAGCCCTGGATCTAAACAAACATCACAACCATACTTTAAAATATGCAAAAGTTAAAACATGAAAAGATATTAAAAACTCCTCGGCTTTCTAAGCCTCTGTTAGGCTTGTCTAAACAAGAATGTATTTAGCAGGTGCCGGAAAGAGTACAGCGAAGGCACCTGCTCAATCTCAACAGGCAGGGGGTTCCAATGTGTAGGTGCTGCCACACTATAAACGATCGAGTTCTTACAAATGCAAAACGGGTATTACGTGGCACCTTGTAGCAGTGCCAATTCCACTGATCAACGTAGTTGTGTGGGCACATGAGGAGTAAGGCGATCTCATAGGTAAACTGAGTGAAAATAAAGCAGTGGGAACTTTGGGGTGGAAATGGCCTTGTAATGCTGGACTTCTTACAGAAAGTTTAAAAAGAGTGTAGTCAAGCACATAGCTTGGGTTTTAGAAGTGCTGATTACGATTCCACAGCTAGATAATGCAGAATAGTCTTTTTCTGCATTTCAGGAGAGCCAAATATGCTCCAGGGGAGAAGGTGCTTAGCGTAATGGATATCAGTCATCAGAGAACTGTATTTTAGAGCCCTGTCAAGGAGGGAAATATATATCTATTTCTATCTCTATCTCTCTGTCGTCATCTCTATCTCTATCTCCACACCCTATTAACGAACCACTTAAGTTACCAAAGCCCATGTGATGTCTGAATTTAATAGTTAAGTTTCAGCAGAAAAGACACTGGCAAAAACTCACAAGGAGCTTTACAGAATAACAAGCCACACTTATGAAAAGATCCGTTGGGGAGCTTTACAGAGCAAGACGCGACACTTCTTAAAAGATCTGCAGGAGACAAAAGTACAATGTCATTTAAGCCACCTTTCTGCACTGCAAGAGGCGTTTCAGAGGCTGCTTGCACCTCACAAGAGATATAAGTGCGCCAAACTCATTTCAGTGTGTGACCATACAGAAATGTTTCCAAAACTTTCCAGGGTTTAAACTAGACAGCAACATAGATACACTGAGCAGCCGCTGGCCTATTTCTCTTCGCCCACCCTTCCTCATAAAATATTTGTGTGGTGTGACATCATCAGGCTCTGCATTGCTGAGAACCGATGATGTCAGGCAAGGTTCCAAGTCTCACATAATGGCTAGTTAAGCCCTCATGACAGAAGGGGAGTGGTTGTGTGTGCATTTCTGTGCGCCCAGGTAAAGGTCTCCTTTGGTTTGGTAAATACCAGCTTCCAAGTACTCCTGCAGCTGCACAGCTTGAAACTTCTAATGTTCATCCGATAGCTACCTTTGGAGATTTCGGTAAATCCCTTAAGTATAATTACTAATTTTTCTCACAGAAGTGAAAGCGGGAGAATCCTAACAGGGGTGTGAAAGGCTAACAAGCTGGAAATCTTTTGAGGCAGCAGCAGCACGCCACAATTTATTGATGTCAATGAGTTGGTGGAATTGTTACCAGCTCAAGAAGGCATGCACCCACAGAGTCTCGCATTTTACACATTCCCTTCAACTAACGCTATAGTTAAGGCCTCCTATTCCAGCTGAGGCAAGTGAACTGAAATGTCAGAAAGTTGCTCACTGGGGCCATTAGAAAGATGAGAGCTTATGTACAGGAGAAGGGGGGGGAAACAAGAGCGAACAACTAATAAGGAAAACTAATGCCTCATTCCTTTTCTCAGGTTTGGGTGTTGCTTTTAAAGAAAAATGATAGACTCGCCAAATTACGATGTGAAGAGAATGAGGAAAACTCCAGACTCCACTGGTATTACATGTAAAGTGTGGCTGACAAGAGTCTTTAAACATGAAGGGTGAATCATAAGGCAGTATTTTTTCACCTAAGCTTTTGGTAATCTCTTAGGCTTTAACCCATTTCTTGCTGCTCCCCACCTAGGAGATTACAAACAACAATAAAATGCTTGAGAACAGGAAGCAAGGGGACCCTTATCCTCCTTTTTCACCAATTGCTCCTGAGAAACCGAATGATGACTCTATAATGATCTTATAGGTAATGGAAAGGGAAAGTCCATCTTTACCTGTCGGTGCAGTAACAGTCTTCCTAAAAGGTGGTGATCAGAACACCACCAGCTCTAGGACAATGGTTTGTAGAATATGGCAGCTTACTTTTTCCAATACCAGTACTTGTGCAACAAAACAAATTTAAGTTCAGGGATTTTAAGATGTGGTTGCAGATTTTATTTTTTCACGGACTGATGCTAGCACTCATGAAAGAAGAAGAAAAAAAACACTCTTGGGTTGTTGTTTTTTGCATGCATTTCATTACCACGTGCCGACAGATGCAAAATCATAGTCTGTTCTTTTTTACTCAGCATCCCAGACACTCTCAGGAGGTTGCATAAGGAGAGCTAATTTGGTGTACTTTCACAGGAATCCGCAGGATTACGCTAGCTGAACAGAAGAAACACATGGGAGCTGGGAAATCAAATATGTGTTGCTTTCTTGCTCTGCCTGTACTAGCCTTGAGTCCATAAATATATTGCTCAATGAGGTTAAGCGAGTTGCAGATCTCTCAGTAACTCCTGAGGATACAGTTGCAGTTCTGAAACAGATGGTAGGTTAAACAGTCTCAGCTGGTAGGACTTACGACTCTGGCCTTTTCCACTTTATTTCCCTGTGGAATAATACATGGCCATACTGTGACAGGCATGTTTTCAGTGGTGTTCACAGAGCAGAGCAGACTCTGACACACCTCCTGAACACACGGAGCCCTCATCTAAACACCAGCACCTCAGGCATTCCTTTAATAAAGTGCGTCATTTTAAGGGGTAGATTGCCACCTCCTAAATCTTCTGAGAAACAGGCATGCATTCATTGAAAAACAATGTTGTTAATAAAACCAGTGTGGTATAGTGGTTAAGAGCAGTAGACTTGTAGTCTGGTGAACCGGGTTCGCGTCTCCGCTCCTCCACATGCAGCTGCTGGGTGACCTTGGGCTAGCCACACTTCTTTGAAGTCTCTCATCCCCACTCACCTCACAGAGTGTTTGTTGTGGGGGAGGAAGGGAAAGGAGAATGTGAGCCGCTTTGAGACTCCTTCGGGTAGTGATAAAGCGGGATATCAAATCCAAACTCTTCTTCTTCTAAAGACTTTTGCTTGAAGTCTTTAAAGTACTTCAGGGATGATACATCGGTAAACATGACAACAACCCTGCGAGGTAGGTAGTATAATTCACATTTTTTGCAAATGGTGGGAAAGAGGAGGCTAAGAAATACTGTTCTGCTGGATTTTACTGTGTGCCCATTGTTCCTTGCTGTATTTTAATTGATCCCCCCCACTGTATATGCTTTCTCATTTAGAATAATGATGGCTGGGGTGGAGTTTTGTACTGAAGGGTGCCTAATGCATGACTATTTTATTTTCTAAATAAATACCTGCTTTATGCTGTATCAGAGCAGTGGTTCCTCTAGCCAGTTATTGTCTCTTCTGACTGACAATGGTTCCTCAAAGTCTCAGGCAGGGGTCTATCCCAAAACCACTACAAGTGATGCTTTGAACTAGACATGTGAAGCACTCACCCGGAGATCTGCTATACGCAGAATGTGTTCTCTTGCCCTTCCTTATCCCCATTCTTTAAAAAGAAGGAGATTGTTTTATATTGGTTTGTTTGCTTAAATGTTTTGTCAGGTTTTTATTTTCATTTATCTCCTATTGTATACACTTGCTCAGGAAGAGATTTGGTTGAGGGAACTTTTAAACCTGGGCATTCCCTGCTCTTACACTCTAGCCACATCAGCTCTCAATCGTGAGTTCAGGAAGTTCCAACAACCCCTAGTTTACCATTAGGTCAAGAGAGAGATGCATTTAATATTCAGTATGGTGTGTGATCTGCAAATTGTTTCATAATCTTCTGCAGCCTGGCTTGTTCTCTAGCCCAAGAGGCTTGAACATTTGGGGCACAGTCTAATAAAAGTCGGCTCGGTAAACTGCCTGTTCGCCTGCCAAGTTCGGAACCTTCAACATATTGCGCTGAACTGGTTTGCTAATGATGCAATCTGGTCTCTGCGTGTCACCGGAATAAATTCAGAGCAAGCAACGATAGCACAGCCCCAGTTTAGTGGGTTGGAGCTGCGTGCCATGTTTTAACGCTTCCTCCTGAGATCAATTTCTTAATCGGAAAGAGATTTAAAGGCCCTTGAAGGGAAACAAGCCTGCTGCACTCCTCTGTACATCTTTTAGTAGCTCCAAGTTATATTGGTCCCTCTCTGCTCTAACATTTAAATAAACAGCAAAGCTTCCAAAACATTCCGACCTTCAAAAAATGTTTTCCGTTGAAGCTGAGCAAGTCTATCCCCATGAAAATGTATTTATTAAAGGTTGTTAAACAATAAAACAATTCAAACCCAGAAGTGTCCCAGTACAATTTGAAAGATAAGGGACATACAAATGCAAAAAAATAAATAAAAAATATTTATATATTTAGAAGACATCTGAAGGCAGCCCTGTTTAGGGAAGCTTTTAATGTTTGATGGATTATTGTATTTTAATATTTTGTTGGAAGCCGCCCAGAGTGGCTGGGGAAGCCCAGCCAGATGGGCAGGGTATAAATAAATAAATAAATTATTATTATTATTATTATTATTATTATTATTATTATTATTATTATATTTTTCTGCTCACTAAGCAACACAATCTGCAGGTTAATGCACATCCAAGAAACCTCTCCACATTCTCTTATGGTGCAGTGGGGATAGGCAAGTTTCTGCAGTTACTTATGTAACTTATAAAAGGGAACCAGACTTTATCAAACCTATTGTGTTTTGCAGTACCTTGTACCACTCTCTAATGATGCGTCAAATGTTCAGAGATGCTACGGCCCAAACACCCTTCTCTAAGCTGACTTTTGCAATCTAGCTACTTCTATTCTTGTCAGTGCCCAAAGAAACACAACCAGTTCCGTTTGAATGAAAGACTGATTAGAGTCAGTCCCAAGAGATGATAATGCAAGACAGGGGTCTAGAGTGAGTGACTGACTCGTGATGAGAGAAATCTCTAAGAATAGAGTCAGGCCCCAAATCCCACCACTGCAAGGAACCCCACTGGAACTCTGTGCTATATGAACCCTTCATTCAAGTCCCAACGCTCACTGCTTTCATGTCCTGAGCAACAAAGAACATAAGAATATAAGGAGAGTCTGCTGGGTCAGGTCAATGGGACATCTTGTTCAGCATCTCTGCTTTTGCAGTGGCCAACCAGATGCCTGTGGGAAACAAGCAAGTGGGATTTGAGCACAACAGCTGGTATTCAGAAGCATTGCTACCTCCAACAGTAGCAGGCGGGCATAGTCATCCTGGCTAGCAGAGAAGAAGAAGAGTTTGGATTTGATATCCCGTTTTATTACTACCCGAAGGAGTCTCAAAGCGGCTAACATTCTCCTTTCCCTTCCTCCCCCACAACAAATACTCTGTGAGGTGAGTGGGGCTGAGAGACTTCAAAGAAGTGTGACTAGCCCAAGGTCACCCAGCAGCTGCATGTGGAGAAGCAGAGACGCGAACTCTGTTCCCCAGATTACGAGTCTACCGTTCTTAACCACTACACCACACTGGCAGAGGTGGATTTAGGGAAGTGCGAGTGGTGCAGTCCCATGGGGGGCGCACAGCCAAGGAGGGTACCTTCTCAAAGCCTGATAAGCACTCGCCTGGCTCTGACAAGGAGGGCTCTGACAAGGTCCTAGAGTCCTCCTACCTCCTTCCCAGAGCTGAGCAAGTGCTTACCGGGCTTTCGGAAGGAGGTAGGAGACTTCTAAGACCCTGTCAGAGACTCGTGCCTCCTTCCCAAAGCTGGAGGGCGTCAAATGGCCTTGCACAGGGTGGCATATTACCAAGGCCTCCTGCTCTTTTAAAGCCATCCAAGTTGTTGGCCATCCCTGCCTCCTGTTCCATATGCACTGCGTGAAGAATCAATAATAAAAGAAGCGACTTTACTTGGCACTTTACAGGAGTACATGCAGTGGCAGCACCAGCCCACAAACATGTCCGCTCTATGAATGCTTGGGTTAATACCAGCCAGTGCTGCACGGTGTTCCAAGAAATCAGCGATCTGGAAAATTACCCATTCCACAAATAAAGGGGGAAGATTTCCTGTTTGCTGTTACTCCTTCAGAGTTTGCCAGAAATGCAGCAGGAGCGATGGTAACCTCTTACAAAACGCCACCATTTTCTTGGCAGTGCATGCTATGGAAATATAACAATGGTGATCAACATGGGTGCTGTAAATACCCTGTTTTCCCTATTTTAAGACGTAGTCATAAAATAAGCCATAGCAGGATTTTTTTGCATTTGCGAAATATAAGCCATAGTGATAGGCGCAGTTCTGGAGGGCGCCAAGGAAAAGGTGGTGCTGGGCTTACGTAATAAAAATAAGACATCCCCTCAAAATAAGCCATAGTGCGTTTTCTTGAGGGAAAAAATATATAAGACGGTGTCTTAAAATAGGGGAAACACGGTAGTGCTTGTTCTCTCCTCCCTGAAAAGTGTGGAGTTCAGAGGCTTTGTAGATTAAGCTCTTTTCAACGGAGGGAAGACTGGGATGTGATGACACCTCACTTCTCTGAGGTAAAGGTAAAGGGACCCCTGACTGTTAGGTCCAGTCATGACCGACTCTGGGGTTGCGGCGCTCAACTCGCTTTACTGGCCCAGGGAGCCGACGTACAGCTTCTAGGTCATGTGGCCAGCATGACTAAGCCACTTCTGGCGAAACCAGAGCAACGCACGGAAACACCGTTTACCTTACCGCCGGAGCGGTACCGGCTCTCAAAGCTCCAGCACCAAGTTACTCCTGCCCGGGGTGTGGATTTCCACACCTGAGCTAGGAATGGAAGGAATGCGGGGTAAGTTTATGACAGGTGTTCTGGGAACGTTGCCATAGTCAACGCAACAGGGCTCACTGGAATGGAGGGGAAGTGAGTTCATTCAGCCTCTTGCCTATCACAGTGCTGGGAGCTGTATCTTATCTTCCAATTACATATGTATAAGTTCCATAAGCTAAATCCTCAACACAACTCTAAATTATCTCTGTACAAACGGCTACATCTCTGTATCTCAAATATGTCACTTGAGGCTCCTTCCATCCTCTCTCTCCCTCCTCAGTACAAATGTTCATCCAAATGAGTTCCCCACTCCCATCCAGCCTCCAACTCCTGAATAAATGATTTCAAATATTAATATTCTTACATGAATCTAATATACTTTTTGCCACCGGCTAGTAGTACCAGGCTCTTTCATTGTTTAACAGAATGACAATGTACCTAATAACACTTCCAACAGTTATTGTAAAATTAAGAGAAACGCTACGTGTACAGTTCTGGTCAGTTCCCTGTGTAATGTTAGATTTGTATGAATAGTTTGAAAAAAGCAGCCCTATGTAATTTTCATAACAAAACTAATATCTGTTTGGATTTCTTCCTTCTGAGCCAAGCAATTAACAAACCTTGACATAGGTTACTTCAAGCAAGGTATTCTGTGCATCAATTACTGTGATTTTATGCATATCTAAAGACTGGAGTCTATCTATTGCCATTCACATTCCATAATTAACATTTTTATGACATTGGCATTTGTTGTTATTTAAAATGGACTCTGTTTATGTGAATATTCAAAAAAAGGATGTTGCTACACTTCAAACATGGACGCCGTTTTTCCACTATCTATATAATAATATGGAAATTTTGTGGCAGTCTTCAGTAAAACCTGCAGCAGTGATCGGTTAGGCCAAGGTGACATTGTGGAATGTTCATGAGCATTACGCTAAGGAAACTGAACTGCCAGACGCCAGCATCTGTGAGCTTGGCTGGGAAAACTCCTTGAGATGAGCTCTGGAAGAGCAAACAGCTTCAGGAAGAAAAGAATTTCCCTCCACCCTTTAGAAGGTAGAGGGAGATCTGGTCAGGGAAACTTCTTTGGGCATGGCATTTCATAAATTGGCCTTAACCAAAAAGGCCTTAGATCTTGTAATCACCCATACATTTGCAGTATGGCCTCTTCAGATTATTTAAAGCATAAGGGGGAGCATGCATCTGGCATCACATTGTGTTGGCACAGTATCAGGATACAGTTTCCTGCAGCAGAACAGCCATCCCAGGATGTAATATGACACAAATATAAGCAGTGTTAAAAGATACAAATAACGCTAAGGAAATACCATTGCTGTGGCAACTATTCCCTAATCAAGGCCCTTGGCAGCTACTGATTGAATCCTGGAAAAATCTGTCCGTTAGCAGCAAACAATCTCCAGTTCCCTAATTAAACCCAAATTGCAAGAGCACACCAAGCCTACACCTGAATTCTGTTTGGCTCAGAGCACAATTGCACCAAAGAAACATAAATCAACGTGCTGCAAAATAAAATGAAAAACAATAAAAACAACCCGTGCCCTACCCCATGAGGGCAATGGGTAACTTGGAAATTTATCACGAAGAAGAGGAAAATTTCCCATTCCCATCTTAAGATAGATGCTCATAAGTGGAAGCTGATTACACGGCAGAGTTTCTATCTTAAGTTTAATTTTCAAAAAGGAGTTGTTTTGTGGATACACAGAAAGTGCCCTCTTATGACTCCCCTCTTTTTTCTTTCTTTCGACAGAACATTTTCTACTTTAGTCTCATGTAATCAAAAGGGAGAGGGAATCATGAAAGGCTCCAGACTTAAAAACCACACAGAGGGTTTATGTTCACTTTACAAAGTACACAATTGGTGATTTATTTTGTGTTTTATGAGAGGCAGGGAACGGCAATTGGCTAACATGGTCCCCAGCTTCGGACAGACACCTCAGGCTGTGGTGAAACATGACCTTTTTAGCTATCTAGCACAAAACACTGAGGGAGCAAATATAACATCCTGACCTTTTTCAATACATAGCACTAAAATATCTGTGGGGCAAATGTCTTCGTCTCACATACAGCATCACCCAACTACGGTGCAAGGAATGTAATAAGCAGCAGAACTATTTCATCAGTCCACATTTTGGGGGCGGGAGAGAAGGCGAAGAGATTCATTGGAACACAGGTCCCCAGTGCTCCCTGCACTGCAAGCCCTTGGACCCTGGCAGGATGAAATAGGGGCCGGGCCAGGCCAGGCCAAGACTACAGCCACATACATCTTGCCCCGTTCACAAGCATTTTATTGCACACACCAGCTCTTGACAGTTTCCCTTCCCTCAACATTTCCTTGTATTGCGTTGAGGGCTGTCACCGATGGGCCCTGACTTTCTGAGAGCACAAGGGGATGAAGCAGTAAGAGAAACCTCCAGAAGAGTCCTGAGAGTGGACAGGATCCTTTAGGATCCCACACAGTATGTGGGGAGAACTTGCCTCTGCTCACCTTGGATCATTTTCTGAGCCAATCTAACATTCATAGCTCACTCCTGATGCAGAAAAAGGGAAGGAAAGCCGATAATCAGGCCGTGGTGAGCGTTTTGGCAAAGCAGTCATCCCGCTCCAGTAGACTCCCTGCCCTGTTATGCACGTTCGTACTGCGGTGCCTCAAGTTTAATATTGTTTTTTTCTGCCCATTTTATTCCTGGCGCTAATAATGATATTGCGGATGCCCTATCCCGTTTTCAGATGGAGCGCCTCAGATCCTTGGCTCCGGAGGCCCAGCAGCTTCCGGAATATTTCCTGGATCAGCTTTGGAACCTTGGCAGCAGATAGTCCTTCAGGGAGTAGTAGCATCTGTTTCTCCTTCCACTTTGAGGTCTTATAAGAAGGCCTGGATGGACTTTTTAGCTTTCAGAGCACAGCTCATGACCAGCCTTAGTACAGAGTCACCTTCCACACTTCAGGTGTTGCAGTATTTGGCTCACCTGTGTTTTATGGGTCGCGCTGTGAAGTCCATCCGAATTCAGTCTTCTGCCATTTCCTTTTTCTGTAAGTCCCTTTATTCTAGAGACCCTTGTGCAAACTTTGTGGTGCACAAGGCTCTCGAGGCTGGGCCAGGTTACAGCCACCTAAGTCGCCAGGTAGGAGGCTGGTCACGTTTGACATTTTGTGCGCTATATGCAGCAAGTTGAGATTAATTTGCTGGTATAATTTTGAGGCGAGACTCTTTACGGCTGCATTTTCATTGCATTTTTGGGTGCACTGCATGTGGGTGAAGTGGTGGTTTAGTCACTTCAGGGAAGGACTCCCAGGGGCTTGCTTTTGCAGGATGTTCACCTGTCTGATGCTGAGCTGGTGCTAGCCATTCAGAATTTTAAAACGGACCAGTTCGGCAGGGGCGCCTTGATGAGGCTGCCTGCCGCTGGTAAGCCCAGCCCCTTTTCCACTTAAGGATGTCAATAAATATTTGTCACTTCGCTCGCCTGGGGATGGTCCCTTCCTGGTCCACGAGGATGGGTTCCAGTTAAAGAGGCAACAATTTGCTGCAGTAATGCGCAAGGTGCTGGCAGCGTGCGGCCTGTTGGCCAGCGAGTTTGCACCTCATTCATTTCGTATTGGGGCAGCTAGTACTGCTGTGCATTGGGGCATGTCCGTTGACAGGATTAAAGATCTGGGCTGCTGGAAATCTGGAGCATACCGGGGTTATATTCGGAAGCGGCGTTGAGGTGCTGGTACTAATGTCGTTTTATTCATTCCTAGGTCCGCCTACCCTGCACATCTGGATTATCGGGCACAGCATTGTCCACTGCGCCAGCAGGAGGGCGGCAGAGTCTGGATTTGTACGCAGGCTCAGGCTCCCCGACCATGTGTGCGTATCCTAGATATCCAGACGAGGAATGCGTTGGGAAGAGCTTCTCCTGACGGTGCGGGCGAAGGTGTCTGGGGAAGGCACGCCTGCGGTGATGGTGGTGCAGCTGGGCAAGAACGATTTGCCGGAAGCTCCCGGCTTGAGCCTGCAGAACCGCATGCAGAAGGACTTGGAAGAGTTGAAGGCAGCTCTTCCTGGACTCAAGATTTGGTCGCAGCAAGGAAGCCGATGCCCAGCTGCCACCGAGAGGGCCAGGAGGCACATCCAGAGCACAGTGGCTAAGAAGGTTCTGGCCTTGGGCAAGACGGTGATCTGTCACCCGGGCATTACCTCCCATGATGCGTCCCTTTACAGGCTTGATGGGGTTCATCTGTCTGTGATTGGGAATGATTTGTGGCTGACCGCCGTGTCAGCGGGGCTAAGGGATTGGTTACAGGTGTGAGGGGTTGGCGGCGAGCGCGGGTGCTCGTGTGGCGGATAGGCTCTGGTTCAGGTGATAGGGATGGGAGAACGCTCTCGCCATCCCTATGTAAAGGGTATTCCATTAAAGGAATCCAGGGACTCGATGGTTTGGTCAACCCCTGAAAGGGGGTTGTGCCCGTGCCTGAGTCCAGGGGGACATTTGGGTGGTGGAGATAGCCTGTTCCCGGCTTTCCGCTTATCCAGGTGCTTACCCTTGGCTGACCTGCGCTGGAACCCTGGGTCAGCGCTACCTGCATGGCGGGGAGCTAGTTGAACCAGAGCCTATGCAACCACTCACTTTCTGTAATCAATAAAGTTGTGGCCTAAATTCTGCCAAAAACCAAACCAAAATTTGAGTCAAGTGTCAATTTATTTAGGGGGGAGGTTTCTGGGTCTGCACATGCAAATACTGGACTTTACTATTTTCTGATCATCACTATGAGGCCCCGAAGCTCACTGCCAAGCATGAGTTCCAAAATCTTGACTAGAATATTTGGAATAAAAAAACTACCTTGCTCCTGGTAAGAAATTCAGGAAAACAGGACTTATATGCAGTCTCTCTTGCTGCACTGTACATTTAAAGCACATTTATAGCACTTGAACAGTCACGGCTTCCCCCAAGAAATCCTGAGAACTGTAGTTTAACCCTCACTGAACTACAATTTCCAGCACCTTTAACAAACTACAGTTCTTACTATTCTTTGGGGGAAGCTATGTGCTTTAAATGTATGGTGAGGATGTGACTGTTACACTACTGTACTGTGTGATAGCAGTGATTTCAACACTTATCCACCTCATTCTGTATCATTTGTTTTTAGAACATTAAGCAGTAGCAGTTATTTCAACACATTTGCTGCATTTTGAGGCAAAAAAGGAATAAATAATGTATCTTCAAAACAATTCCACTAAGTAGAATATCTGTCTGTCTTCACTCTTACCAGTGAGGTCACTCTACCATATTAAGTCACATTGATAAGTGTGAAGACAATCAGATATTATTGTGGTGAAAACGTTTTGCAGATACATTTTTAGCCTTAAATACAATAAATGCACTTCAAACCAATCATTCTCAAGTACAAGATTATAATCTGCTTTCGTATGTTGCAAGCTAGAGATATTCAGACATTGGGGCAAGGCCCAAAAAGTGATCATGGAACTCCTGTGCACTCTTCACATTTTACTTCCAAGTTTAGGAGACAGTTATATTCATCATGATATGCCTCTTGAAGGATGTTTGTAGTTAAAGGCACATGAAGACTCTTACCAGAGAGCATATGAATGAGAAAAATATAGGTGGCTATAGAACTCATACAAAACTGGGGATCCTCTGGTCTTAGTCAAAAAAAATTGTGTGAATGATTCAAGTATGTACCTTTGGTTTTTTGTTTTGGTATAGTCTAGTGTTAAAGATTCCTGCTTATTTTCTCTGATTTTCTGCCTTATTATTCAAATGAAGAGGCAGTTTGCATTTTGACAACTGGTGTTTTGAGCTAAAGGAACAATCAGCACATATATGGCTGAGGCAATTTTCAGGGATTGATTATGCTCATTTAAAGCACCCAGACTTACTTACATTTATTTGTAAGAATTGGCTGTTAGATTTTGTGGTTACGTAATCTGGAGTATATTTGACATGATTCACAATCAGGCTAATATGAGAGAAGTCAGAAGTTCCTTACAGGGAAGGAAAGCAAGAGGTATGAACCCTTCTTAGTTGTAAAGGAAAATACAACACAATAAAAGCTTGGCGACATAGCTTGGTCATAGTCATAGTTTTTGCTTGTTCTGACATATTTAAAGGCAGAAAAAAATATGAGGGTAAAGAATGTTATTCATACTTCTAAATCACACACCAGTACTGTGAAGCATAACCAGACTGCTTCAGATTAAAATGAAAACTTTCATTAAAACATGCCCACCCTTGATTAAAGAGAGCTGGACTTTGATACTGGTAATGTGGGCTTAATATATACTGTACACTTTGAAGAATTTTGTGCATGCCCTTATTCGAGGTTGCATCTCTAGCACAGTCTGTTTCTTTACTGTAAAATTTGGGAGTGACAATAATAGGTAAACATGACTGGTGCCAGAGAATAGTACTGGGGGACTACATTTTGGCAGCTTAACTGCAGATGCTGCAAAGCACAAGTCTGTCCCCAGTGCTACATTTATATTATGCCGATGGATGTATGGGGTGTTAGGGAAGGGTAGTACCTCTGTTGGCGGCGGCATGTTGTGGGGTAGTCTGTCTACCTTTGGTCCCCACCCTGCACCCAGCTCTCACATGTGGCTCCTAGCTGTCAACATATGACAGCGGCCACACCCCAGGAATGACTTCAACTGGCCAGCTAAACCAAGTGAGTGTAGCCGATGGGTTTCAAACCCTTGTTGAGTTAAGGACTTTCCCCTGCATGCAAAGACAGGCTCCAGAAGATTGAGCAGACAAGACCAATTGTGGGTCCAACTGTCAAGAAGGGAAGTGAGTGCTCATCACATGGGGCTCATCAACCTGGGAAGGTAGCCTATCTAGGAGAAGGAAAACACTAGTCCTAAACCTCCACTGCCTTGCAGAATATCTTTGGGAGAAGAAAAGGCCAAGGAGTAAACCCTACACAAATCCAGAGTGTACGGCTACTTCCGGCAACTCCTGCAGCTAAGCTGGTGCCAAATGTATTGCTCTGCTTTCCTTTAGACCATATCAGTGAGGCTGAGAGGGGTGTCTTGTCATCTGGACAGCCAAGGACCTCCATACACACTTCCCAGGTTGGAGAGGGATGTCCCACTGTAAGGACATATCAACACATGTGGTGGGAATGTCCAAAAGTAGAAGTTTTGGGAAAATGCATTTACTTGCATATTCAAGATATATTGCATATTAGAAACAAAGAACTCAGAACGCATCTTTTAACTGCTGCAAGAACAACTATTGTCAGGACATGGAAATAATTAAAATTATTATCTATGGACCAATAGTATAATGCAATTTTGCACAGCCTTATAGGATGGCAACACGAGAACGGGCCTTATCTGCAGTGGCTCCCTGTTTGTGGAATGCTCTCCCCAGGGAAGTTCACCTGGCACCTTCATTATACCCTTAGGCACCAGGCAAAAATGTTCCTTTTTAACCAGGCCTTGGGTTGATTTGGGGTTTTTTTGCAGGGGCTATTGGGTTGTTGTTTTTATTTTGATTACCGGTATGTATTTTGTGGTTTTATATTTTAATTTTATTCTCTGAACCACCTTGAGACCTGCGGGTACAGGGCTGTATATAAATTAAATAAATAATAAAATAAATAATAATAATATCCATAGTTTACAGCAGTCTGGCATGCATGAAGTGCATATTTAATTTTTTTCACTTCTCCCTTCTTCCCCCTTCCTATAAATTTCCATTGTTATTGATACAAAATACATTTCTCCTTATGGTTCTCAATTTAAGCACCACACGTTACTATGCATCATTTCATATCTGTAATACCTAATAATTGTGGTATATACACTTTGAAAGAACTTTGTAAATATATTCAGAAACATTTATCTGAGTATTTAATGTTGTTTTAATTTTATGTAACTGTGCATGTCATAGCTCTAATGTAGGCAAAAATATATCTCGATGCAACCATATCAAATAGTTTAAAGATGATAATGAATTAAAATATATATATTGGGGGGGAAACAAACCCTCAAAGTCTATGAGGACTGCATTGTAATTTCACTTCTCCTTTACTTTGCATGAGCTGAAAAAATGTCAAGAATTGGAAATCGGAAAAAGGAGCAGTCCTCAATATAATACTGCTGGGCTGTGTTTTTTAAGGTCAGTGCAGCTTATAGTCATGAATTCAGAAAGGTTACTATTGTTTTCTTTTGCTGATTCCCCACTGCCCCAAAACATAAAGAATGAAAAAAGGTCAGAAAGTAATGCTCCTAAGACAGTTTAGAATTTACTAATCTACTAGCAAGGTAAATAAAAAGTCTGTTAATAGTATACACTCTGGACGATAAGATTACCAGTGGCATTTTGGCTGTGAACCCTCCTTTAGGTTGTTAGAAGAATGCAATGCAGAAAGCAAGGGGAAAATACTATCACCAAATATTGCCCATGTTTACAAATGCACACACACACACACACACACAAAATCTTCAACAACAAGCAGTGGGTCACTTAGGAACTCATCACACGGAGGGAGAGCAATTTTACTTTCACATATTTTTTTCTATTCAACAGTACTGCAATTGAAATTGGGGGGGTGTTGAAAGCTTTTATAGTCAAAAGATAGGGTTCTTTTGTACGAATACAATCTGCAGCTCTGGGAGCTGAAGATTCACTGCTTTTAATAGACATTAGTCATAAGGGTTGCAACGAGCTGCTTTTACATGGCTGATTTTGCACTGTGGCTCTAAACTGAAAGTATGAGTATCACCACAAAAAAGGGCCAAGTAATTCAGGGAGTTTATCTTCCCTCTTGAAACACCTCAGGCAGAAGGTCTTCTAGGCAGGGTTGAGTCCTAGCATCTCATTTGATATAATCCAATATGTATCTACTCAGAAGTAAGCCCTGCTAAGGTCAGATAAGAGTGTACAGAATTACAGTCTTATTCATTCATTCATTCATTCAAGATAAGATATTCAGGTGAACATCACAAAGTGATTTACATAGAAATATTGAAAACTATATGCACCAACTGAAAGTACGGAATAAAACAGTCAAAGAAAGCTACAAGAGAGAGAGAGAAAAGTAGATTTCCTCTCCACTCAGGGCAAGATAGTTATTGAGTGTTAGCTAGAAGAGGGAGAGACCATCTCAGCTGGGACAATAGCAGCCACTTGACCAGGGCTTGGCCTGCCACGAGTTCCATTTTGGCCTGTGAAGTCATTTAAAAAAGGACTGTGCCCACCTGTCAATGAGCTGATATTATGCCAATTGAAGCCCCTGCTAAAACAGAGGGAAACCCTTCATTTTAGTGCAAACTCCTTGTGATCAGAGTGTTGCCAGCTTCCAGCCTACCCGGTCATCAAAGAAAACGGCAATATCCTGAGCAGAGGATTCTGGCAAATGGCAGAATCCTATGCTCAGAGCCTATTGGTGTTGCAAGCAACCATGGATTTAGTGACCAACTCAAGAAACGACAGGAACACCTCCCCCCAGAACAGACATATGTTATCCACTGCAGATCTCATGTGGGTCTAGGTCATTCATGCAGGTCAAAGGGAAGAACAGCATGGGGCATCACCTCTTAGAAAGTTTTCCTGCATAAGCCCTGCTGAAATGTGTGGAAGCTTTGTAACAACATACCTGCTGCACAAGAGCTGTCATCCTCTGCCCATAAGAACTAAAGGGTCTGGAAGCACTCAAAGACTGAGTATGATCCTCCTAATTTAGAACCATCTGCAGGAAAGGCAACAATAAACCTCTACTCTCAAAAGACAAACAGTAAGTCAGCGTGCTATCTGATGTTATATATCATCTCCTATTTTCGAAAGTCTCCAACCACTTTGTTTGCCATGTGGTCTGGAGAAGTGACAAATTACCTTATTTGCAGACTTTTCCCTGAACTTTTTTGGTACCTTGAGGGCAAGAGAATTAGGTGTCTCTTCTAGAAGAGATACCTTGAGCTGGACCTTAGCCTTTGGGGATTTATATAGCACTCTGAGTGAGATGAATCTGTGAACTGGAAGGTGGAAAACAGGCCAGATGTGTTGTAGCATTAACATCTGTGGATGGGCACCACTAGTTTCTGCACAAGTTCTGCATGCCTACTGCAGCTAGTCAGGAGCAGGACCTACTTCCCACTTTGCTCTGCCTGTTCCAGTTCATTTCCCATGGACCAAAATGGTACTTCTCTCCCTAGATATAAATTTATTGCAGGTTTAAGATTTGATTCAACCCCCTCAGGATTGGATCCATCACATCTGAAGAAGTTTGGGAGTTGTCTGGGACCATCATCGAGTTTCTGATCTTCGATGGTGGTAGTTATCTGCCCAAGTAGTATAAATTTGTCCTGAGTTGGTGGCATGTTTTGTTCTGTTTAGTCGCTAATTGTCTTACCAAGTTGGTATGGCTTTACCGGCAAAGCAGTGTTTGTTCAACAGCACACACTGAAATATGGATGTGACACCCAGCTCATGCTGGGCTACGGTCTGTGCAACACTCGGCTTGGACAGAGAACCTTGCAGTGAAAATACCTGGTCTGTACACTGAGGAAGGAGATGGTCATGTGGGGTCAATCCAGTAACCATTGCAATACTCTCTTTGGCAGTATGACTGCTTCTGGCATCCCCAAGACCTGGTTTGATACGCTGGAAAAGCCATTTTTAGGTTTCTCCTAAAAGAGTTTGAAGGTGTGTGGAGAAAAGTGAACAAGATCACTATGCTGCTTCATGACCACCTGCTTATGGCAAGGTAATTTGACACCCAGACATTTCTCACAAGCTACCTCTCATCTATAGACTGGATGGCATTCATCTCTTGAAAAGAGCAATATCATTTGGTAGAGGAACGTGTGAGTTGTGCTGGTAAAATTTATTTAGGTTCCATGAGTGTAGAAGTGGAGTTGGACTGAGGAGTTTTCTTTCAATGGTGATTAGGTAATGGGCAAGGGCTATAATCAAGGAGTAGGCAGGGTCAAACTTCACATATCATCATGGAGGGGCCCTTAAGGAACCGTGTGGAGGTCAGAGTTCATGGGTCTGCTAATGCCAGGTAATTGCAAGTGGCTAAAGATAGTTCACATCATCTGCTGTCTTGATCTTTCCCATTGTATGGCCATCTGTCATGGATGCTTTAGTTGAGATTTCTGCATTGCAGGAGGTTGGGCTAGATGACTCCCAGGGTCCCTTCCAACTCTACAATTCTATGATTCCCAGAATTCGCATATGATGAACTGTGGATTTCTCTGGCTGCAGATGGGCTGCCTGATCTTCTCTTTGTCCCTGATCTTATGCAGTCAAATTAATGGAAATCATAGAGAATTGTTAAAAATGAAGTCCTTTGTTGGGCTTTTCTTTTCTTGGTTACACTGCCACATGTTTCTCACTATAAGAAGCAAGGACATCTGCAAACCTCTACATTCACCAAACAATTGAAACTGCTATTTTAATGTCAGACATCATTTCCTATTTTGGGAAGTCTCCAGTAACTTTGCTGGAGTGAATAATACAGTCTGATTGTATCATGAAATTGGTATGCTTCCTTGACTCACAGATACTCTGCTAATTTAAATAATAGTCTACCAGTCTGACATTGTCAGACTGTCTGCACTGTCTCCCAGGGCCATCACTTAGAGAAGGGACTCTTCAAAGCTACAGCTCAACAGCCTCCCAAACAAACGAATAAAAACACTATTGCAACCAGCAGTTTACATCATAATATCACAACTGGAAAGAAATTAGTGTGAATGCTGATGAAGTTTTCAAATAGCCAAATGAATTCCTTTCAAAATTATCTGATGCTAGAAAAACTGTAGGAGAGAGTTTTTTTTAAAACCCAGCAGGGAAGAGAAAAGGAAAATGGAGCATATTTTTAAACACAAGGCAGCTTCACGTCACATATGATTGGCAGTGTTCCAATGAAACAAAAATAATATCAACAGACGTCAAAGCTACAAATGAGGTTCATGAATGCTTCCAAAATATAATTCCTGGCCTATTTTGACTCAATGTCCGTAGTTTGGTTATAAAGTGTACTCGATGCAACATGGTATGTTAAAATCTCCTCTTTCCCTAAAAGGCGGTACAGGTATTTGGACTGCCACAAGAAACCCCTGAAAGCTATTTTGAATTATATATCATCTATCTATCTATCTATCATCTATCTACCTATCATGTTCTAACAGAGCAAACCACCACCCCTGCCCCTTATGCTAGGTGATGGGGGGGCACACTGGATTGAGTGAAGGCATCCCTCCATTGGGCTCCACTGAACATTTAGGCAGGCAGGAGGTACATGTGGTATTCCTGGCGATGGATCCCAGGGGAAAGCCACACAATGGCACATTCTGGACCAGGGTAGGGGTGGGACTGAGCCAGCCTAGGAGCCACAGCACCCTGAGTCAGTCTCATAGCCCTCAGAGGTCAGCATCAGGCCTGATCCAGACCTGATTGCTGTGCCAGCCTGGAGCCAGTGCGTGGATTGGGCCTAATCGCTCTGCCACCCTGCCTTCTTCCACAGCCGCTGAAACCAGCAGAACTGCAGCAATGGTCTCACTGCTCCCAGGAGTCCTAGCACCAACTCTGGCTTGCAGCCCGAGTTCCCTTTCCAATACAGCATCCGTAAAAGCTCTAACAAAAATCAAACATTTTTTTAAATCCCTCAATAATAAAACAACAATAAAAACAATAAAAACAGTAATAAAAACAAACATGGAAATAAATATATGCATTTCCCACCCTGTGTTTGAGATTTGTCCCTGGTTATACCTGTACTCCATTTCTTAAAGGACGGGTTTATTTCTTTCTTGTGCAAAAGCTTATGTCCAAAAAGGGGGTGGGGAGAGATATAAGCTACGGAGGACAGGTGTCTTTTCCTACTTTCTTCTTGCTCATTGTCTAACGCTTCCCTTTTGAATTATTAGAGATTACCATACTTGTTTTGTTTCTTTATTAACTAGGAACGTGTGTCACTGCACATGTTAACCAATTGGTGGTGTTGTGCTCCAGTTGGACGCTGGATCCCACCGAGAAGGTGGCAAGGCTGGAAGTGAGGCAAGGAAAGGAGAGGTAGAACTAGGCTGGAGGCAAGGCTTGTCAGATGTTGCAGGACCACAGATAACAAGTGAACAACTTGCTCCAACAAAGTTTGGAAGCAGACGGGTGCCTTTTAAGCTGCTTAGGTCACCAGTTCTCCATGAACCTCCATCCCTCAGGCAGAACTTCAGAGCCTTAAAGAGCCAACGCCCAGGCCTGAAGAATGGCACTCACCCTCCATTCCATAGCTTCCCTTCTGATGTGGTCCCTGCACCGCTGGACTGGTGAAGTATGGTGAGAAACATCTGGTTCCTCAGACCCAGGGGAAGGTGCTCATGAGGGTCCAGCCTGTAACCTTGGTGATCCAGGAGATTCCTCTGGGGATCACCAGCAGCTGGCAGATTAAGCCTTGAGCTTAATCTGGCTCCTTGATATGGCTGGTACCCTTACAGCCTCTGATTCTGTGCCAAGAGTGTCATGACATCATACCCATTAACTGCCCCGGGGTGGAAAGGGGACACCCCATTTTTTTCTTGTTAGAGGACAGCAGCCAAAATGGTCGCCACGATTTTGGGCTGTACTCTTTTTAAGCATGGCACTCAAAAACACTCATTTTGGGGTGCTGTGCTGGAAAAAGTGTTTTTTCGTGGGCCGTGATCTCATGTGAGTCACGTGACTCACGCAGGAGTGCAGACCCGGAAGATGACGTCACAGATTTTGGCTGCGTCGTATTGGAAGCTATGTGACAGGTTGGCAATGGTGGTAAGTCCCCTCCCAGGTTAACTACAGTGTGGGGGGGGTGGGGGTGTAACTGGGATTGAACCCAGGGAGAAGGTTTAAACCTCTCCTCCCTCAATGCTTTAGTTCTGATGAAAACTGCTCTCATTCCTGCACACAACTCTAGGATCAATATATTTTTCAGAATCTGACATGGCTGTTAGCCATGAAATTAAAGTTAACATAGAGTTTAACACAATACCTTGCTAATTTCCACAGCCAGTTTTCTTTAGCAAAACAAAACCTGTCCTTCACGACACCCCACTGGCATTTTTCACAAACTGCATCTTGTTGTTCAGTCGTGTCCGACTCTTCGTGACCTCATGGACCAGAGCACGCTAGGCACGCCTAGCCTTCACTGCCTCTCGCAGTTTGGCCAAACTCATGTTAGTAGCTTCGAGAACACTGTCTAACCATCTCATCTTCTGTCGTCCCCTTCTCCTTGTGCCCTCAATCCTTCCCAACATCAGGGTCTTTTCCAGGTAGTCTTCTCTTCTCATGAGATGGCCAAAGTATTGGAGCCTCAACTTCAGGATCTGTCCTTCTAATGAGCACTCAGGGTTGATTTCTTTAAGAATGGATAGGTTTGATCTTCTTGCAGTCCATGGGACTCTCAAGAGTCTCCTCCAGCACCATAATTCAAAAGCATCAATTATTCGGCGATCAGCCTTCTTTATGGTCCAGCTCTCACTTCCGTACATTACTACTGGGAAAACCATAGCTTTAACTATACGGACCTTTGTCGGCAAGGTGATGTCTTTGCTTTTTAAGATGCTGTCTAGGTTTGTCATTGCTTTTCTCCCAAGAAGCAGGCGTCTTCTAATTTTGTGACTGCTGTCACCATCTGCAGTGATCATGGAACCAAAGAAAGTGAAATCTCTCACTGCCTCCATTTCTTCCCCTTCTATTTGCCAGGAGGTGATGGGACCAGTGGCCATGATCTTAGTTTTTTTGATGTTGAGCTTCAGACCATATTTTGCGCTCTCCTCTTTCACCCTCATTAAAAGGTTCTTTAATTCCTCCTCACTTTCTGCCATCAAGGTTGTATCATCAGCATATCTGAGGTTGTTTATATTTCTTCCGGCAATCTTAATTCCGGTTTGGGATTCATCCAGTCCAGCCTTTCGCATGATGAATTCTGCATATAAGTTAAATAAGCAGGGAGACAATATACAGCCTTGTCGTACTCCTTTCCCAATTTTGAACCAATCAGTTATTCCATATCCAGTTCTAACTGTAGCTTCTTGTCCCACATAGAGATTTCTCAGGAGGCAGATGAGGTGATCAGGCACTCCCATTTCTTTAAGAACCTGCCATAGTTTGCTGTGGTCGACACAGTCAAAAGCTTTTGCGTAGTCAATGAAGCAGAAGTAAATGTTTTTCTGGAACTCTCTAGCTTTCTCCATAATCCAGCGCATGTTTGCAATTTGGTCTCTGGTTCCTCTGCCCCTTCGAAATCCAGCTTGCACTTCTGGGAGTTCTCGGTCCACATACTGCTTAAGCCTGCCTTGTAGAATTTTTAGCAAAACCTTGCTAGCGTGTGAAATGAGCGCAATTGTGCGGTAGTTGGAGCATTCTTTGGCACTGCCCTTTTTTGGGATTGGGATGTAGACTGATCTTCTCCAATCCTCTGGCCACTGCTGAGTTTTCCAAACTTGCTGGCATATTGAGTGTAGCACCTTAACTGCATCTTATTAACTGCGTTTATATATTGGTGCATCAGTGCAATTGTACAAAATCAGCATTTGTTAAGGAAGAAATAAAATGCAAGGAGGATGTCAATGTGGTAAATCAAGAACCATTTGATCTTCAGACATCACTTTCAGTACCCTCTCCAATAGAAAACATATCACTATTTTGTTTAGGGGGGAAATGACTCAAACTGCAAAATTTAAATGTAAAGAACAGGCAAATCCCTTAACAGAGCAAGCTGAGAATTGGTTCTTTCTGAGCTGAGCAGTGCTTTCCATCTGAACTTTACCTACAGAAGCTGTGATATCTAGACCCTAGGGGAAACATGCATCTTGGGTACCACAAATTGCCATTTCTTGTTTGTGTAGCAAGGAATGACAATTTTTATATATATAAAAAGGGGGGGATATATTCAGCAACAATAGGGTAGAGTTTTAGGATGCAATCACTTAGCTGTTTCCTCTGACCACAGTGGCACAATAATACTATCCATCTGAGTTAGCCTCTGAAGATCATTAGAAATGAGCACCAATAAACATACAAACCACCATCAGATTAGCAGACAAAACAGTAACCATGGCAACCATGGGTCAAGAGAGCTCGCCTGCATCCAACATTAATTTAAAAATAAAAATCCCCAAGTCTCGTTGGAGTCTGTCTTGTGAAACACAAGTGCTTGCAGCTCTCTAATCTGTGGCTGCCTTTGAAAACTCATCCAACATAACGCTGAAGCTGAGCCAATTAACATTAACAAAATTGGGTGAATTGCAGAGAATCTGGCAAAGCTGTGTTTACCAATTAGCCCCCACCCTACTCCCCTGCAATCCCAATCTTGCGCACCATGCAACAGAATAAAACACCGGTGCTGAGTAGGAAACTGTTAATTGCATTTTCAGAGTCGCACGGCTACAAGGTGAAACTAATCATATGCCTGATAACTGAATTTTGCTACCTACAGTGCCTCAGTACTGCAGCTCACTAATCTGTTTTGAAACAGTTCCTAAATATATATATATATATATATATATATATATATATATATATATATATATATATATTGTGTGTGTGTGTGTCCCTCCCATTTTTTCAGTGCCTGCAGCTTTGACCCCACAACATACTCTGGAATGTTGGGGGTTACGAGCTCTGTAAAAATAAGCCCTAAATAAATTACATTAGTAATTTTAGCAATCAAAACCAAACATGGCCAGACTGTGATTCCCCCTTAAAAAAAACCAACATCCCACAAATATTTGAATGAATAAATTTATTTGTACCGGTAACTAAACCATGATAATGTGCAATGGAAAGGCTAAAATGGCACCAGAACCACACCCTTATTTCTCTATATTGACGCAAAAAATTTCAACCTAAGTTTCGGGTACCTTGATAAAAATACTGCACGCATGTGGTGTGCTACAGGGAAGGGTTGAATTATTAATAACACAAAGAAATCTATTGTTTAGCAAAAGGTTCCCAAATATATGAACATTTCACATCTTAGATGCTGGTTTTGCAGCTTGAACTATTATTGGCTTCTGAACCCCTGCTCAAATTCTCAGGGGGAAAGCCCTGCTTTTTACCTATTTGGATAAAATCTGGTATCTAAGAAAGAGAGACTGATATTTGACAAAGTGGAGGAAAATAGAATGTATTAACCTATTCTTGTAAACATATTATTTCCCATCATATACTGCTAGCGTGAATTTGCATTCTTTTTTAAAAAGTCAGATATTCACTTTACTTTTTCATAATAAGATGCACCAACATTCAAAACCACATATATATTCTACTTCATGAAAAATATTGACTCCTGGCATACTCAAAATGATATTTTTAAAACGAATTCTTGATTCTAAGATATGGCATTATAAAATACAAATCTTCACAGAGAATTCCTCAATAATTGAACTGAACTGTGCTCCTAGATACCATGGCAACGAAAAACAACCACTTTTTAAAAAGCCTGAAATACATAAATATGAATGTGAGTGTCTGTTGGGTAGATGTCAGTCCAACATTTTAATATTGCCCTTTATTGTGAAATGGTCTGTGTCACTTGACACCCATAAGATATCTATTTCTCTACTTCCTTTCTTCATTCACAGCAGAATCCTCAACAAAAATGTGATAGCAATGCATGTTTACTGTCTTTGAGCACTGGTTCTAAAGCATATATGAGTTGCCAGTGCATTCTGATTCCATCTACATTGTGTGGTTTCTCTTCCTTCTCTCGTGACACTGAAACCATGAGAAAAACAAGGTATGGAATGCACATAACTTGTCCTAGTTCATGCAGGGACTCCACATCTATCAAAAGCAGTGATCTCTGAGACAGGCTCACGCCATAGGCATGTATGTGATTGTAAATGTTATGCTCTGTTACATTACAAACCCTCATGTTTCCACCTCTCTGTTCTATGTGATTACATAATAGATAAACCATTGGACATTGACTGAAAGTATCTCTGTTCAAGCTCCCTTGCCCACACCCAAAAATCTCCCAGGGCGACTCAACTACCACAGAGGGTTACTGCAACAATAAAATGGAGGTGAAAAACTGGGGGATGAAATATATGCCGCCAGAGCACTGCATATCCTTTCTTCTGAAGTGGCTGTGCAATCAAGACATTTGCTGCAGAGAGTGCTAGGATTAATGGTCTTAGTTAAAATAAATGGATTCATGCAATGCAAGAAGAGCAAGTTGCTGATCATTGAGGGATAGCACTGCAGTTTTCATAGCATGTGCTTACAGCATTGTCCACAAGGAAAAACAACTGTGCACCCAAAAAGAAACCTTAGAGGTTGTTTAGAAGGGAACAATAGTATTATCTGCAATGGGAACTACCAAGAGGCAGATAACTCAGTACACTAGCAAATTCCTGAATGTGAATGCTGAAGGCAGAAAGTGGAAATTTAGTGGTGTAGATCTTTATTGACTGGTTCATGGTCACTTGGGTATGAGATACCAATAACTGTGGTTTTTGTTTGTTTGTTTGTTCTGGCAGTATTATCAACCATGCCTTTTGCATTCTCAACCATAAGTTCTACCATAGCTATACGGTAGTATGCCTTCTGGCCTTTCTCAAGAATGAATAAGGTTCTGTATCGGGTTGTGAAACTCATGAATTTCTTGTTCATCTTTTAAAAAAAACAAACAAACACCACTCCACTGAAATGAGGATACTGGCATGGGGGATAGGGGAGCTTGAGTCCTTTTCCCTGCTGTGGTCCCAATCCACTACCACCACCACCCCTATAATATGCATGGAATAAGGGTCCAACAGGAACCTTTTTTTCATCATGCAAGTTGCTGGTGGGTGTGATCTGAACCAGGAGGACCACAGGGAGCCATGCTCTAAAGCTCTCTGACCCCATGGCAGGGTCCTGATCCACTCCAGACTGGTTATACCCAAGGGCTATGCCACTGGCAAGGCCTCTGGAAGTCTGCTCTCCCTTTCTACCAGTAAGAACATAATGCTGTGATAAAGAACAGTCTAACGCGATATGCTGGCCACAGATTAAGCAACTGCAGGGGGCTTCCTTCTCCCACCCTGTGGCAACTGCCAGTTGCCCCAGGTCCACAGAAGCAAGGGGGAAAACATGCTGTGGCTCCTTCCATCAGACAAAAATAATGATAAGAGCCATCAACTGCTATTCAGGCAAGAGCACCAGCAAGGGAAGAACAACGTGACCCCGGCTGGATATAAATGCCCACTTACAACTCACTATTTTGTTCCGGCTTTAAACAACACCTTCCCCCATTCATTTCCCTTCCCTTGAGTCTTTGTAAGCCTGCTGACAGTACTTGTTCCTCTCCTTGCTTTTTATTATTAGTATTATTGATGAGAGTTGGTTTGAGAGGATTTCCGAAAAAACAGGATGAAAAAATCGTGGCTATGTGATGTTGCATGTAGTTGTGCCCTAATAGTTGCATTCTTTTTATTTATTTATATTAATATTTGTAAAAGGGTTTCTATTCCAAAAGTATCATAAAATACCTTGCTGTGCGTATAGCTGGGAATTAAGTGGACTTCTCACATCATATATTTGCAACAATCTGTTTAAAAGCCCCGAAGAAGTAATGAACATTGAAATTATTTGTTTCCTGGTTAAACTTGCACCCAGCCTTTACACCAATTGGTGCTCAAGGTGGCTAAGAGCAATAATATAAATGCAATATGGTCCAATAAAGCACAAGGGTGGTTTTTTTCCCCTTAAAAAAATGTTAGGAATAAGCAACAGCTCCACAGTAAAGTACTAACTACATAACTGGGTTTTGTGAAGTGAGGAAATGCAACTGGTAGTTTAAAACTAGAATCCTTCTGCCATTTTATTCCCCATTTTCTGCATTGTTCCATTGTCTTTGCTGAGAAGAGGGAGTGATCATTATTGACAATTTATATGGCATTTTGATGTCAATACCATTTTGAAGGGAAAGCTTCTTTCAAAAGATTCTGTGCTGGTTTAACTACTTCAGTATGCCAAATGCATATCATGCTGTGAGCCATCACAGCAGTACACTGGTATTGATTTCGATAGAGACCAGAGGATTGGCAAAGACAGAAAGGGCACACTGCGCTTTCTGATGCTTATGCATTATTTAGGTTTCATGGTTTCATCTGAAGTTAGCGCCCACATAGATTTTTAAAATGACAGAACTTATGTTTTATATAGGCAATATAGCGGCAGGAAATGAGAGACAGGCACTATGCGACTTCTGAGGAAGTGTACTTCAGAAAAAACCTGGTACCACACTGTAAAATGCAACAAAACCAAAATAAAATTCACATAGAGGTAGGGGGAAAAGAGGGGTGATAATAATAAGCACAATGCAAAAATGAGTTTAAATTGTATTTACTGGAAACATTAAGTTCCCCCAAACAGGACATTTTTATAAACTGCGTATCAGAAACATACAAAAGAATGATAGAAAAATGCACAGGGCAGTGGGAGGGGACAATCCAGCCCATCTGTTACTAGCAAAATGCCCATTTTATAGCAGACATGAGCCTGTCTGCTCTGCAGACAGATATACTGAGCAGCACCTACTTGAAGGTGAGCAGGCAGTGTATTTTCTCCTCACTTTTGCTGTAGTGGCAGCAGAGCAGCAAATATTCATTAATCTGTTCCAGCACTCATAGTCCTCTCTTCTATGAAAAATCATACCCAGGGAAGCTTACAAACAGAATGACGTGCCATGACACAATTAAAACCAACCAACATATATCAACCAGGAAAATAAAGGAAGTGAGATCAGCATTGGTTAGCCATTATTGCTCCCACAAAGGAAGAGATGCTAAGGGTAGATGGATGCTTCTATTAATTAAAGAAGGGGGGGCAGTTTTTATCAATTATCCTCCCCTAGCAGCCCACAGTGTTCTCCAAATGTATGCTCCAAAGAGTTCAGGGATCCTCAAGGACAGGGTGGACGGTGACAAGGGGGCAGTAGTGGGAAGGTTAAATAAACAAAAAACGCCTCCCCATCTCTTCCAATAATGAAAATGTTCACTGGATCCAAAGTAGTTCTGTGAGGGTGCCAGCTGGATTCCACACAATGTGAAACAATGCATTTATGTTGAATGGAATGCTATGAACAAAACATTATCCACCACATTTTTCTTAAGTTTTTTTGGTTTTTTTTACAACTAAAGAGTAAGCTTTTTGATCAGGAAAAGCCCAATTATATATGTTCCACAGCTACCTTTATAGTCTTAAAATATTAAAATATTGTTAATGCATGAAGAGAAAGAGTGATGGCTGCTTCTTTACTTTAGAGAGTTTAGATAAAAGGCAGGCACACGTACGTGTGCGCACGCGCGCACACACACACACACACTTAAGACCCCTTTCAGCCAGCTGCAAGAGCATATACCTTCCAAGTGGTGTTTCATCTCAACCAGAGGTGACTACTAATTTGTTAAAGAAAAGAGGTCGAGAGGCACTAAATAAAGTTGACAGTTTCATAACATTAGCTACTCTGAAACAGAAAGGTGCAGAAAACAAAACAAAACCAAAAAATGATGACACTGTTTACAGGAACAATATTTAAAATGTATTAATTAAACCCAGAGCAGAACTACAAAAGGGGAGAGGCTCTTTGAAGTCAGAAAGTTCTGAATGCTACAGGAAGCTTTGAAGTTCCTCAGCTGCCTTTGTTTCTCACTCATAATACATGAGGACACTATGCAACGGTGAAGCTTTAACTTCCAAGGGGCCATTATCTATTGGTTCCACCATTAATGAGGAACTAAACCTAAACCCAGAGAGCAGGAGAAAGGGTTATGTATCATTTGATGCACAGTGCAGGCCTATGACTATCTAGGAAAGTTAATTTTCACTAGAGCCTATTATCACCAATATAGTTTTATTACAAATATAATTTTGCATGCACAGATGTTATTGGTTACAGCATAAAATCTGCCTTCTCCCATCTTCCTATGGTTGAAGTGCATGAGGAGAAACTCACGTATAAACAAGTAAAGGTAAAGGGACCCCTGACCATTAGGTCCAGTCGTGTCCGACTCTGGGGTTGCGGCGCTCATCTCGCTTTATTGGCCGAGAGCCGGTGTACTCCGGGTCATGTGGCCAGCATGACAAAGCCGCTTCTGGCAAACCAGAGCAGCGTATAGAAACACCGTTTACCTTCCCGCCAGAGTGGTTCCTATTTATCTACTTGCACTTTGATGTGCTTTCGAACTGCTAGGTGGGCAGGAGCTGGGACCGAGCAACGGGAGCTCACCCCGTCGCAGGGATTCGAACCACCGACCTTCTGATCAGCAAGCCCTAGGCTCTGTGGTTTAACCCACAGCACCACCTGGGTCCCATAAACAAGTAGAGGGATCAAAAACAACTGTAAAATGTTCACAGAGATAAAAAAAACACGGAAGTAGGTATGACAACTGGCAAGCTCCCAAATATGACTATATCAAGGGGAAATCTGCTTATTTGCTCGTTCATGAAAACTGCTTGAAAAGCTGCGTGCTGCAATCACTTTAAGCAGACAAAAGCTCAAACCCTCTCCATTCCAAATTCAGCCATATTTTTGTTTGGGCAGAGCTAGTTCAGAGTCTGGTACATCATGGACGGAGTTGGTAGGTTTTCCAGTCATCAGCACCAATTATTTGACGGAACACAGTTCCACTGGTATGACCGATGCTCACGGCTGACAAGCCCTGGACACGGCAATGTAAACTTTCGGTTGGAACCTGAAGGGCTCCACATCTGAAGTCGCTGCTCAAAGAGGCATAAAAAGGAACTACAAGAAGAACATGAGAGGCTATTTGAATAGTTTAGTGCAGGGATGGCCAACTCCCGAGAGACTGTGATCTACTGACAGAGTTAAAAACTGGTGATCTACCCCCTTTTTGGGGGTTCAGGTCAAAGTTGTTGAGCTTCTTTGGGGGGGCACTGATCTACCAGTGATCTACCACAGACATCCAGTGATCTACCAGTAGATCACGATCTACCTGTTGGACGTGCCTGGTTAGTCCAGGGATGGGAAAACCCCAGGAACGAATGTAGCTCTCCTGTCCCATCTCTGGCTCTCAGGAATCTCCCCACATCACACTCTTCAGTGGCCTGGCTTCACACCCCCGAACATTTTTCCCTCGCCGGAATGTGTCTGAAAATGCCTCTTGCTTTTCTGGATGGAAAATCAGGAGGGTACGTGAGTGTGTGTAGAAAGCAGGCTTCTACACGAAGGTAAAATTTGCATTCATTGTTCTTCCCACTTTTGCCTCTCCCACACAGCACTAGAATGTGGCCCTTAGAAGGTTCCCCAGGGCAGAGTGTGATCCTTCTGCTATGAAAACAAAAGGTTCCCCACCCCTAAGTCTAGTTTCTTCTTCAAATGGTGACCCTAGTTTTTCTGTAGGTGCCCAAAGGTCAACTATTTTTTATGATCAGGATCCCCCCACCTTGTATAATTCTCCCTCCACCCTCTGATTCCACCTCCAATTTAGCTCTGCCAATTGGCCAGCTACCTCTTCTGCTACCTCCTTTAAAGCAACACCATCCACTTTAAAGGAGCTAATCCACAAGAGTGATGCATGGCACAGTCCACTTAACAGTACCCCCCCCTCTCTCGTTCTCTCTCCCCGGCCCTCAGTTTGCTAAGAGAGAGGGAAGTACCACACTGCCAAGACACCAGAAATATCATGACTCTCCTCCCTACAAGAACGCTGCTGCTTTCAGAGAAAAGGTCATGTCCCCCAAAATGGCATCTTCCCTTCTGAAAAACTAACCTCGTTAAATTTAGCCCAACCCTGTTAACTCATTGTTACCCTTTCCTTTCTAAACATCCTTAAAATCGAGCGCTTTCCTGCTTTTCAATGTTGAGAGCCATTTATCTCTAGCAATACGATAATCACATTCTCATTCAAGCATGCAAATGATCGCTTCCTGTTGCCATGGCTTCAAACTGAACCCACTCCCCACCGCCATCTTCCTTTCAACCTCCCGCCCAACATGGCTCATTGTAGCGAGCTGTTTGTTACTTTTTAATGTGAATAGGGGAAAGCATGAAAAAGGATAAACCTGGATACATTTACAGTTTTTCTGACAGAGGATAAAAAGTGCTGCTGGAAGTGTTTATACATTATCCTGCGTTAATAAAACATTTTTGCATTAAATGACTCCCACTGCTTTCTATTTAAATTAAATTAAATTAAATTAAATTAAATTAAAATAAATTAGATAGCATGAGATTTCCCAACCGAAATGTAACAAGACAGAAAGTTAGGCATGCTTAAATCCCATTGATTTTTAGCTGGATCACACTACATATTTAGAAGCACACCTGCTTTAAGAACATAACCAAACTGGAAACTCTCTCACTGGTGTAAACAGGATCATTTTCCTCTTCCTTTTAGCAGCAAACCTACAGAGATTCGAGGTGGCAGACTCTGTGAAAAACTTTACAGCTACTGTGCCTCCAGCAAGCTACAAAAACTCTATCTTGCCCAAGGTTTACTGGTGGCAACACTGATAATGTATTGAACTGCTTTAGATGCTTGAGTTCAATATGCATTTGGTTCATTTAATCCTAGGTGTTGAGGGTCCTGTCCCAAATTTGTGTTCATTTCTCTGACCTGGCAAATTTATTTGGATTGTACATGCCGCTCCCATTGTAGGGAACACCTTCTCCCAACTGAGAGGGATTGCTTTAAAGATTATGCAAAATATCAACAATTCAAGCATCTCTAGGGCAATAACATTATATTATATAGAGGGAACAGTCGGGACTACAAGGCATGGAGCAGAATGGTGTGTTGATTTTACATGTACCTACTCTTTATGCCAACTGGTATAATGGCACAACCACTTGTTATATTCAGGAATGGTGGAAGGCTATCAGTTTGGAAGGACAAGAATATATTGACCGTTGACCTTAACCTAACACTGAGATAAACATGCTTTAAGTCTATTGGTTTGGAGCCAGACTTACCGGTAGTAATACTCAAGGGCAGTCTCATTTAAATCAGTGGGACTACTCTAAGTATGACTGTTTCTGGATCCAACCCACTGAAGTAATAAAATCATTGTTGGATTGTGGCCATTAAATAAAGGCGGGCACTTCTGTTCCCTTCTTCCTCATAATGCTCAATGTCTTTAATATCTGGAACTCTTTATATTTGTGCATCTGAATGAATATAAAACACTATCAGTTTTCATGGTAGTCCAGATCTCAGTCATACGGATGTCTGTATATATTTCAATTTTAACTCATGAGCTATTGCTGCAATCTATTTTAATTGTATATTTTATCTTCACGAATGCTGTATGCGAGCTGGTCTCCGACCGTAATAAATAAATTATTATTAATAAACACTAATTATAAAGCACCTCAGATGGTAAATTCCCTTCATTTCCATACTCTCCCATCCCCACTGAACTTTTTTTTTTAAATAAAAAGTTGAGAGAGCAATCGTGTGTGTGTGTGTGTGTGTGTGTGTGTGAGTGTGAGAGAGAGAGAGAGAGAGAGAGAGAGAGAGAGAGAGAGAGAGATTAAGTATACCTGTATATTAATACATAAAAATGAATATGGTACCATAAGCAAAGCTGCCAATGTTCAGTAAACAAATTTTCATACACAATTCAGAAGTACAAAAGCTTTTATTTAAATTCTTCTCCATTACTACCTGAATAAGGATAGAGGAAAGGCAGAAAAGGTAATGTTAGTCATGCATGAAGTGAGAGAATGAATATAGACATTTGTCTCTCTTTGTCTCTGAAGAAAAACTATTGACAAGAGATTCCCCCATCTGCATATGCAGCTGTCACGTCAGATTAGCTCATCAGGTAATGGAAATTTGGCCTCTGATCCAGAAAAGGTCCCTTTGCGCTGAAGAATTGAGACTGTTTCAAAGAGATTGTATTATCTTAGACAGCAGGATTAAATTAATATGGGAATGACTGCTACTGGAGGAACTTTTTCGTTAAATATTTCCTAATGGTTATTATGCAGAGCATCCACTTCTCATAAGTGATCTTATGTGACATTTGCTCAGTGCTTTTTGACCTTCTTCAGAAACTATGAAAAAAGAATGCAAAGTACAATATACCGCAGGGAGGAACAATAGAGGCAGCTGAAGGTATTACAAAAATAAATGCTTCGTACAAGACCAGTTTTTAGTCAGATACGCCAGTAAATGACAATTGTCCAATGTTACTTAGGCTGGCTATTAATCTGGAAACAAATCCAGATTGTCTGCACTGTGAAAATATTAGGCAACTTCAATGCACAGTAAGTGACCTAGTGATGTTTTGCAATTTGGGTACCAGATCTAAAAAGCACTCTCAAGTTGGGATGGATAAAGGCACACATACACACAGTTGTTCTCACCATTGAAGTTAATGGAGAAATAATCACATGACCATCACATCACATCCAAGACTGTTGACAACAATTCCTAGTTTCATGTTTTCAAACAGGTCAGTGTGTGGGCCTATATTATATAGAGACAAGCAATATAAGGTAAGCTGGAAACTAACAGAACTACATTCATTCTCTTCCATAGACGTTTCATGTTTAGAGTACCCAAAACTTCATTAGCAGTGCAGTCTTAAACGTTGTCTAGTCTTAGAAGCAATGTCCAGTGAGTTCAAGAGGACTTGTTCCCAGGTTATTGTGTACAGGATTTCAGCCTTAATCTAACATTGTAGATATGGTCCATACTGATTATTATTAAACCAATATATATTAATTAAGACACCTGCCTCGTTTATTATATTTTTAAAGTATGACATGTTTCACATATTGCATTATCTACGATCAGCAATTTAAAGCAGCCATCTGTCAGACAGCATATTAAAAATTTGAATGCACTTTAATTAATTTCTTCTCAAAATGACACAAAAATGTATTTAGAACGCTTTAGGTGGGTACCTTAGTTGGTAATCAATGTAAAGTGACTTTAAAAAAAAGCTTACCAAGCCAGCATTTGGTTTATTGTTGCAATTCTAATCATTGCTGCTGAGGGTTGTGACTGATAACGGCAGCAGTGATAAATGATGCCACTCTTCTATTCAAGGCAGCCGAATTGCATCAACTGCCCTGACATTAACCTCTTAAACATTGGCCCCGTCCCTTCAACTCATTTCTAGGGTCACAATATTGGGCAATTACTCTGCACTGTTTATTTAACAGAGAGAGTAAAATGTGAGCCATGATAGCAAAGTGTCCTTTAGGAAAAATAGTCCAGACAGGGTGGTCAAGCTTTTTCTCCAGAGGACCACATATACAGTTAATGTACTGTATGAGACTTCTTCCTGCTTCTCAGTGTACTGCGTTTTTGTTTTGCTTTTTATGCAAAACAATTCTTTAGGTAAATATTTATTTAAAAAACCAAAGAGAAAGGGGAGTTTAGAGGCAAAGTGATATTAATGCCTTCTCACTCCAAATCCCAGTAGCTTCAAATATATCATTATGGGTTTCTGGGTGCCAGAGTTTCTGGGTGTCTGGATTTAGTAAGTGCTAGAATTAACCAACACTTGGAGAGTTGAGCTGGAAGTCAGACCCTTAATAGCTCAGCTCAGCTTCCTATGCCCAGGTCAGTCTGATAATGGCCAGGTCGTTAAGCAAACAAAGGGGGTAGGTAGATGGTCAATGGTGCTGGAGGAGACTTGAGAGTCCCATGGACTGCAAGAAGATCAAACCTATCCATTCTGAAGGAAATCAGCCCTGAGTGCTCATTGGAAGGGCAGATCCTGAAGCTGAGGCTCCAATACTTTGGCCAACTCATGAGAAGAGAAGAAAAGACCCTGATGTTGGGAAAGATTGAGGGCACAAGGAGAAGGGGACGACAGAGGACAAGATGGTTGGACAGTGTTCTCGAAGCTACCAACATGAGTCTGACCAAACTGCGGGAGGCAGTGGAAGACAGGAGTGCCTGGCATGCTCTGGTCCATGGGGTCACGAAGAGTCGGACACGACTAAACGACTAAACAACAACAACAGCAACAAGATGGTCAATTAACAAAGCAGAGATTCTATGCCAGCCGGAAGATGGGTAAAGCCTCTCCCTAAGCTCCAACATGCCCCTCCTGCTTACCGGCAGTGACCCCAGCATTGGGAACCTGGTGACTCTAATTTAGAGGACCAAATATATTGTTTCTGCACATGAGAGCTCCTGCATGCACAGGGGCAGGGTTTTCTTTCCAAAGCCAGCTGTTGTGATTCAACACACTCAATACCTGAAGGGTCTTGCAAGACTCCTATGTTTACATTCATGCTGATTTCTTCTGGTCCACGCTGCCACTGACTATACAAAAGATGCAAGTTTTCTGGCTCTTTCTTGTAGCACCATTTCACCCAGCTTTAGTTTGTTGCCACGCCCTAAACACGCTGTGAAGGTGCTGCTGTTCACAACCCTATATATAAAAAAGAATTGGTTCCAGCGAACTATTCTAGTGGCATCAGAGGGGCTTGATCTGGATAGCTCATGCCCAGAATACGTAGAGAAAGATAGTGTACTACCTAAGCAAAGTATTCTTTATTAGTGTTTTTATAATGAAAGCCAAATTAATGAATAATAAATTAGTTTTTTTTAACTGCCCTGATATTAGGAACCTCTTTAAGTCTCTCTCTCTCTCTCTCTGCCCCCCCCCCTCAGTCTCTCTCTGTAAAAGTCAAAATTCACAAGGACCTTCAGAGAATAACAACTTGTGGATTTAATTACAGATAAAAAAGGAAAAGTGGCTTCTGTTAGAAACATGAGAAATCATGACCTAAAAAAATAAAAAAAATAAAATGGAACAGAGCTTCAAGAAATGACAAAGTTTGTCCTCAAAAGGCAGTCAATTAGTTTGTCATTTTTCTCCTTCTTTAAAGGATGGCCCTCAGTGTGGGATTGCAAATGAATTTACAATCAAATTTATTCATGAAAAAGGTGCTTATTTTTTAATGGAATCCTCACTGTTTACAACCCTTTTGTAGCTGCACATAGATCCAGTGTTATAGGTATGAGCTCAAGTCCAGAGTTCCCCTTAAAAGACCCCAGGGCTTGTGTTCATGCAAGAGGTGGCTTTGCTATAGGTTCTGCAGGTATCTGCTCTAAGTACACTTTGCTGGTTCTTTCTTTTATACCTGCATTATAAATTGTGTTGGACTGATTTGTAGGACCTGACAAAGACATGTTGCTAAGTAAAAGGGATTGTGTAGAAATATGTAGTGGCTGTAAACTCTTTTAGGCACCACGTTTCTGCTCCGGTCTTGCTAAGCTTCACCCATAACACATCCTATTTCAGCTGTCTCCATTCATGATCTACTGGATTTCACCTGGTTCTTCCCATTATTTACCAGATTTCACCAGAAAACTGCTGGTTCTACTTACAGGCTTCACCCAGGGGGCAAACCATTTCATAATCAAAAGATGGCAAACTTCTTCAAGGTGTGAGATGTGCGCCAGCACAACAGGTGGTTGGTTATGCGCCATTCTTAGAACTGCGTGCCCCTCTCAAATAAGCACTATTTAAAAGCCCAGAAATGATTATTCCAATTATCCGAGAACTACACAGATTGCAGCCTTTTCTGCTTTTATCAACACCTTTTCCTTATATTGAAAACATAGGGATCTTTAAGTAGTAGCTGTGTCACATGTATTGTTGCTGCGTGTTTTTTTTAATAAAAAAAAATTCTCATTATTCAGGAAAACTCAGTAATTGAGAGCACAGAGGATTGTTTTATGCCAGCTTCACCTTTTCATACTTTACAATTGTAATGAGGCAGGTGTTGATAGAGTGCAAAATGTATTTAAATCGAAAAGAAATAATGCCACAATCCACTGTTAATAAGTGTTAGAGTGTCATCACACACTTCTCCTCCTATTGATCTACCTGTGTGATGCAGGGAAGAACATGCATGCTAATGTAACCCACACCATGATCTCCACCAACTCTAGGGCAGTTCTTTTTCGTATTACTAAGTCTTAGGAGGACCACTATCGAATATATTGTATTTCTATTTGGCGCAAGAGAACTGGAAGACTATTCAGCGGAATATCTGAATATCTGAACAATGCACAGTGCTTTTTTTCTTAAAAAATGTTTAGGGGTACTCTCATTTTCCTACTCATACTGCCCCTCAATGAGGCCAAACTTAGATTCACATAATGTTTAGGGGTAGACATACCCCTGCGTACCCTCAGAAAAAAAGCACTGGCAATGTATCCTGAAAAGGCTTTGCACAATATAACTAAAGGGATCCATTGTGTTTTCATAGTACAGTGGTATCTCGGGTTAAGTACTTAATTCATTCCGGAGGTCCGTTCTTAACCTGAAGCGTACTTAACCTAAAGCACCACTTTACCCAATGGGACCTCCTGCTGCCGCTGTAACTCCTGCTACCTGTAACTGGGACCTCCTGCTGCCGCTGCGCCGCCAGAGCACAACTTCTGTTCTTAGCGGAGTTCTTAACCTGAAGCGTACTTAACCTGAAGCGTACTTAACCCAAGGTACCACTGTATTATAGAACTGTAGAGTTGGAAGGGACCCTGAGCATCATCTAGTGAACCAGGGACGTCCAACCAGGAGATTGTGATCTACCGGTAGATCCCTGGCTGATCCTGGTAGATCGCGGGATCCTTATCGTGTACAAAAAGTTACAGGAAAAAGGCTAAAAAAACTCTGTGCAATCCTCCCCCCCCAAAAAAAGCTCAACAATTCTGGGCACTTCCCTCTTAAAAAAAGCTCAACAACTCTGGGCAATCCACCCACCCCACAAATGCCCCTCCTCCCTCCAATGACAATGGGTAGATCACTGCCAGTTTTTTTAATACTGGGAGTAGATCGCAGTCTCTTGGGAGTTGGACATGCCTGACAATTCTAGTCCAACCTTCTGATTGTGCAGCTGTCCCATACGGGGATCAAACCTACAACCTTGGCGTTATGAGCGCCATGTTTTAACCAACTGAGTTATCCAGGGTTTTCCTCCCTCTTAGCACGCTGTAGGGCAAGAAAAACTTTTATGCTGCATGCTGAGTAGCCACCTCTTAGCCTGAACAGTCCAAATGCCACAATGGGGCACAAATCCAAGAAACACAATGCAGCCAAGGTCTGGCCATGTTTCCCAGCTGCATTCTTTTATTATTATTATTAAATAGTCAAGGGGAATCTTCGCTATTGGGCACAGATGTTTCAAAGTGCCATTGATTAAAAGAAACATGCAAGTTGCCCTGTAACTGTCAGAAGACGCATCATTTCACCAACTTCCTCCATGGTGAATGCATTGTTCATGCAAAGTTTCCTGTTAGATGTTGGAATTTTACTTCCTATAACGGGGTGGGGGGTGTCACCAACCTTCTTGGGGCAGGCAGCATATTTGTTCAAAATAGATGGGAGGGGTGAGCATCCAAGGCAATGCGGGCATGTTTAAAGCATAGCTGTCAACTTTCGGATTTGAAAATAAGGGATTTTTTCCCCAAACTTTCGGATTTGAAAATAAGGGATGCCGCGAGGGCGGTGCAATGGCACCAAGTAGCCTTGCCACCCTGCGCTCCAGAGGCTGCGCGCGAACGGGTGAGCGAAAGAGCGAGCGCATAGACGGCAGGCAGGCTGTCTGTCTGGTTGGGCGTGAGGGTCTGGCTGCACAAGGCATGCAAGCTCCACCCCCAGTCGGTCTCAGACTCCTTATTGGCAGCCGAGCAACGCAGCTGAGGAGCCTCCCTGGCCAGCAGGGAGGGAGAGGAGCTGCTTCCTTTGAAATCCGGGAAATTTAAGGGATATCAACAATCCGGGATAGCAGCGGGAAACGGCATTGGAATAAGGGAGTTTCCCACCAAAAAAAGGGAGGGTTGACAGCTATGGTTTAAAGGGCTGCACTCAGTGGCTGAGCCAGGAACTGAGCAAGAAAAGCAAAAAGTCTCTTGTGTATTGTGGATTTTCGCAGGGATGTTTACTGAAACAATTAGCACTTGTGGGCACACATGGCACATTGGCAATCCCTGTCTTATAATGACTTGTGACAGATGGGCAGGGCATAACAACAGCAACAACAGCAGCAACAACAACAACTGCAACATCAAAAATATAGGAAAACTTCATCCATTCGATTTTTTATACTTACTATAGAAAACTTACCTGGGAAAATCTCCCAGGGTGAGAGGTTGGCAGAAGGAAGGGAAGCTCCCAAGTGTGAGCTGGGAGGCTGCCGCCCCTTCTGTGTGAGACAAAGGGTTAAGATCTACCCTTCAAAGAGGGATCTGTATTTTCTCTCTCTTTCTTTTTTTATTTCATTTTAGTTTTACTTTTTTGTTGTATTATATGATGAAAAGTTTCAATTAAAAAAATCATGCAAAGGAAACATCCAACAAATATGAAACCATAAAAATTATTAAGGAGTTGCACTCTTCACTGCTGCCGCTACAGGCACAGGCCTTTGCAGAGTTTAATTTTACTCCTTTTCAAAGCAGAATGTTGAAAGGGGCTTTAAGAGAAACCCGCATGAAGGATACATGCTTGTGTTTGCTCCTTTCTTCTGGGTGGTGATTGGGAGCAGAACAGCGGGAAGAGGAGATAAAAGGCCCTTCAATTTATTTATTTATTTATTTATTTTTAAAAAAACCTGAGCAAAACGAGGGCACGCAGTTGTCACACTTGGTTATTTACATGATTGTACATGGTTTCTTATACTGAAGTGCTATGCAAAAAAATGAGCCCAAAATAGAAATAAATAGCACAGGGGGAAAAGATAATCTTAGAAAGTCCAGTTATGGATCGAGCATAATATTTCATTTACCAATTATTTCCTAAACATGGAGCATGCAAGCTAACACCCGCCTCTGCCCCACCTCCAAATGAAGCAGCCATGTAAACTTTAGCAAATGAAATTGCACTGTATTAGTGGCTCCGTTTTTCTCAATGCAAAGCCGTGATGTTGTAAAATGGCTCCCACAACTTCTAATTACAAAAACATTAGCTACCTGAGTCTCCTCCAGCTGAGCAGATTAGCATAGATCTTATATGCTGACAGTTATGACCTTCTCTCCAGCAAACACTTGTCAAAAGTAATTACCAAGATGTTTAGGAAGGAGTAATGCTGGTGTGCTTCTGCCCACCTTTGCTTGTTACTGATCTAAAACAAGTAGAAAGCTTTGCCAAGAGGCACCTTCTTAAATCTGGCATACAAAAATTTGTTGCCAGTCTGTCGCCGTTTTTAATGGGATATTAAATATTAGCTGCATGATATGCTGCCAATCAAACCTGCCATCACTAAAGGAGGCAGATAGAAAGAACCACTAGATGAGTCTTCCAGCTCTGTGATTGCTGTCACCACTTTTCTGGCTGTTAGATCAGGTAAGGAAATGAGCTGGGAGCAATTCATGTAATTATACCTTATATACATTTGTCCTCTACTAACTTTCAATCAAGAATTCCCACAAGTGAGACAGCTTCTGCGCTGAGGTCCTGGCTTTCTGGCTTCGGCCACTGTGAGAACAAAATGCTGCCTTAGACGGCCCACCGGCCTGATGCAACAGGCTCTTCTTATGTTCTTCATATTTACTTTGTAGATCTCCCCGCTTAACAATATATTTGTTTGGTTTCATGAAGACTCATTTTTGCAAACCGTTAAACTGGAGCTTGGAGATATGAAACGACTTTCTTAAGTACACATTAGTATTCTTGTTGGTACACATTTAATTTATACATTTGCATCAATGGGAGCTGTTTTGCATAGTTGCTCTGAAATCAAGGGGCGCAAAATGAATTCTAATGAGCAAACATTCCAGATAGCTAGGTTTTATGCAATAAGGCTTCACTAGTATTCTGCACCCCATTGTTCACCACAAGCTACGTCTGGATGCATCCAACATTTTAGGTTCATCTGCATCTCAAAGCCTCCCTCATAATCATGGTATTAATTACTCATATTCTTTGCTTGCATTAATATGGCCAATCCTGACTATGTAAGTGTATCACTGCTGTCCATGAAAAGTTCAAAGGTTGTTAGCAGAGGGGTCATACACAACATTTTACACTGAAGATGCTCCTTGGAATATACTTTGCTTGACTGTTCTTTGCCAAAAATGTCTGTGTTTAGATTGTGTAACAACCTGAACAATTGGCAGCCCAAATTGATGAGAACCATATAATCCCAAGCTGCTTTTTGAAAACTCACTTTGGGATATAGCAGTGCAGGCTGCTGTTCAGCAAACAATGCAATACATGTTGTGCACACTGACACAGTCCCAAAGGAGACAATATAAACCTCCATTTATTTTATTTGATGCAAGTACGTTAATCTGTGCACAGTGCACACATGGTACGTACAATGCATTTTCCCAAGGTATGGTCATTGTGAAACGTTTACCCCCAAACTGAAACAACTTGAGGCGTTTAAAACAACAACAACTTCAATATACAGTATGCACTTGTACCTGTATCTATAGTAAATTTTGACATCGTATCTTCAAAGTTCCATAAAAGCTTGCTTTCCCATTTGAAATCTCGCATGGGAAGATGGGGAGTAGAATCTCTGTTCCATTTTCAGTTGGTAGAGCATGAGACTCTTAATCTCAAGGTTGTGGGTTTGAGCCCCATCTTGGGCAAAAAAAATCCTGAATTGCAAGGGGTTGGACTAGATGATGCTTGTGGTCCGTTCCAACTCTACAATTCTATGATTTTGATATGAATGATACAATCCTGCACAGCTGTTGTGTACCAGCAGAAAGCATCTCTTTAAATGTAAGGAGATCCACCACTGCTCATCTCTTTCATCCTTTCCATGATAAGGAAAAACACTTTTAATATCGGCATGCCTTTCCTCAATCTAGGACCCAGTTTCAGTTTTGCAGATGTGGGGATTGATACTTAGCAGAAAAATCAAGATGCAGCTGTTATGTGTTTCGATAGTATGGATTTGCTTTATAGTATTTTGTGTTCTGCTGTAAGCCATTTTGGACATATTTATATAAAAACAGGCTTTAATATTAATAGCTTAACAAGAGAGGAAATAAATGCAATATGCCCAGGGCTGCTAAAAGAGCCTGCAGGAAACAAAACAACTGTGTTTTATATGTTGGCCACCACTGACCAGAGCTCAAGTTACCACTACTCACATTTTCCAGGAAGCAGCTCCCAGGTACCATGTCCAATCATATTATTATAATGAGGATTAAGGTTTCAGTTCCTCACTTGGCTTCATCACTCTTGTGCCAACTGTTTTAGTAGCAGTGTGACTGCACTAAGTCCTTTAGCTAATGATTATTAGTGAAGCTAAACATGGAGAAATGGCACTGCGATGCCACTTAAGGAACGAGGCCAAATTAGGCACCATTGCACAAAGAATTAGCAGATGTTACCTATGCATGCTTTAAAGCGATTTTTTCAATCATTTGTAGCTTTATAATGTTCTTGTTACTCATCCAAAAAGTTGTGGCCATATTCTTCAAAGGTGCGTATGAACAGGCAAACTTCCAAATAACTAGCAGGTGTAAACTGCCAGAGCTTAGCTGCCCGCAGGGCATTTCTGCAGATAAAAGGCAGTGGAAAGTCCACTGTTTCATTTCAAATGTATATTATCCGTGCTGCTCATTTTAGCAAGAGTCAAGATCAGACTTACCATCCAATTGTTGGAAATTTATCTGGAAGTAACTCCAATTAATTTCAGCTGAATGATGCATTAATATTTGATAGTGTAGGCTGATGGAAGGACTCGTTTTGTCCAGTGTCTGGCAGAGTTGCATAAATAAATAAGATTTATCATAGACTTGTAGAGTTGGAAGGGACCGTGAGCAGGGCTGTCTTAAGGATACCCGGCGCTGTGGTCCCTCCAGCGCCTCCCCCCCCCTTTTCACCTTTTTTACAGTGCTGCCAGCAGCTTTGCGGGGCTGGAGGAGGCAGGCAGCGGCTGGAGGGCAGCTCCTTCGGCGGGGAAGAGGCAGAGGCTCCGGGCACCGCGCTGCTTCAGCGCTGTTTCAGCGCTGTGGGCAAGGGCGCCATGCCCAGCCTCCGCCTCTTCCCTGGCGCCCGTGCCGCGGTCGCCACGGCAGGCGGAGGCTCCATGCACGGTGCTGCTTCAGCGCGGCGGGCGAGGGCAGTGAGCTGGTGCTGGGAGGTGCCGCGTCCAGCCTCCGCCACTTCCCAGGTGCCCTCCAGAACTTGGCGCGAACTTGGAGCCCTGGTGCCCCGCACCACTTGCCTCTATGGGCAAGACGCCCCTGACCATGAGGATCATCTACTCCAACCCCCTGTAATGCAGGATTATGCAGCTGTACCATATGGGGATCAAATCTGCAACTTTGGCGTTATCAGCATCACGCTCTAACCAACTGGGCCATTATGAAAAAGAGTTTTGGGTATCTCAGTGCTCTAGTTCTAATTCTGGAACCTTTGCTGCCTGCCCATGTGCCCGCTCTTTGAGCAATGCCTGCTCTACCTCTACATTTGTAAATGAATTTTTATTATTATTACAAGGATACCATGCTATTTCCAGAATTTTTTCCCCTCCTCCAAACAAAAATTTGCCATAAAGACTACCCTGAACTTATTACAACTTGGGAAAGGCAAGCACAAAACAATGTACTTAGTCATTATGCCTAAAAAAGAAGCTAAACTGCATCAAGCTGGATGCTTGGAAACCAATTGTATTACACAATGGGCAAGTTCTGTCATAAAAACAAAACAGAGCATTTCAAGGCCATATAGAGTGAATATTTTAATTCTGGATGGGAGAGAGAGAAGAGAGAGAGAACAAGGGGGGAAATGGTAGAGGCTTTGAGTTTTTATCATTTTCATGCATTATCACTTTAATTATTGACTATGCCAAGGCAATCTTAATAGGCTTTTTTTGTTTCCTTGAAAACTTCTATGAACAGCTTATATCCCTAGGTGACAAGCTTCTGTTAAAGATAATTTGCACACAGTTAGACTATTTAAGGATAGGATTCCCAAAAGCAACTTCTATATGCGGAGCAATTACTTAAGTTATAATTACACTTACAATATATCTGTGGGACCTACAGGACTGTCTTGTATAGAGAGAAACTTTGACAATAACTACCAAGTTGCATGTCTTCTAGTTCTGAAGAGGAGCAAAGGGGCAGGGAGAGGAATGGCATGAACATCATCAGAGGGCATACTAAATAATTCTTTTTTTGCTTGGTTTGCTTTTAAATTACTTTTACAGCTCTTCACAATATTGTCTGTAATACGCACCTGGAGGGGAGAGAGGAAATTGAGTTTCTGCATTTTTATGGGAACTAGTCCCAAGGCAGGAAACTTCCTTCTGCCAAACAGGGACATGAGAGGTTAAAGGCGCAGCAGTGGTGTGGCAAATGTTGAACTGTAGGAACTCTGCATGTCCACACCACAAGGTCCAAAAATACAAGGAGCTGTGTTGACACACAGCCACACCCAAATATTAGCATACTACCCAATTATTAAGATAAAGTGACAGTCACTGAACAGATGTTTAGTGCAGCCTTTAAATCAGAAATGCAAGCAATCTTCCAAAGAAGTTTTTACCATATAAGTTGCTAGCATGAAACAAGAACCCCATCAAAAACAGGGGGAGCAAGTATCACAGTTTGATTATTTTCCTCATTCTCAGATTTCCTCTCTGTTAAGGTTTCCCACAAATAGCAAAACATGGAAGCCTCGTTCTTGCCTCATTCACCGGCTAGAGCAAGGAGGACCCATGAATTTCCCTGGTTGTTTTGACAGATGACATCATCGCTCCTGCTCCAAAATAAATCTCGGAGTGTCAGTTCCCAACACCATAGAGAAGGCGGAGGCAGCTAGAAATTGTTCTTTACCAGAGTCCCTTCTGGACTATATAGTCACATTCTGGCACAGAACTATAGATCCCAGCAAAGTAATCAGGGGGAAGTGTGGGTCTGAAGTTGGAAGGGGTGCTATATGACTATATTCCCCCACCCCCTTACTAGTTGTCATTCAGTATTAATATATATGTCCATGGAATGTGTGGGTTATTTTGTTTTTATGACTGCATCTGCTATAATGCATATGTGAAATATACTCAGAGTTGAGTGTTGATTTCATGCTCTTTATTTCAGCTCATGGTAAACAGTGAGTGAGTGCTTTCCCCCAAAACCTCTGGCTATATATACATTTTTTACACAATGGGTCCCGTGTGATTGGCTGATTCAACTCCCCTCCTGGAGACTGATTGGACTGTTCCTGCCAGCCAATCAGGTTGCTGAGTCACTTCCTCCTGGAGCAGGATTGGGCGGCTCCTGCAGACCAATCAGGTTGCTGCCTTCTAGTATCCTACCTGCCTATTGTTCTAGGATCCAAGCTCAGTACATAACAATATGACTTTCATATCCAAAGATACAAAATCTGATACATTGGCAATATGAACTATTTCTTGAAACTCTTAAATGTTGCCCTTTAGTCCTCTACTCGTCCTCTACTACGCAGCGTAATCAACTCCAAAGAGATGTGACATGATTACGAAGCTTGCCCTTTAGGCGGAGGGTAAATTACCGAGATGCATATAAAAGTTATATTTTAAAAACCTACAGGTTTTGTGACCTGGGATTTTGTAAACAACAAGTAAATTATTCTTCCCTTAAGCATTGCCGACCCTAGAATGGATATCAAGTTCCTAGAAGCAATTCCACTGCCTAAGACAAACCAATGTACTAAAACTAAACAAGCATTTGTCTTCACAGAAGTACAGGCCCTGGATTCAAACGAAGTAGCTGCACCTCAGTCAATGGCACGTATACAGAATACCTCGAAGAGGATGATTTTAAAGTACTTTAATTGGTGATACCCAGTGCATTTATTAAAAAAATCAAAAAACCAGGACCACAATCCAGTCAACAAATAGTGGCGAGTGTGGTAGGACCACCCTCTTGTCACCGGCTTTGCTACAGCTCACCTGGATGGGGTTGGGGTAGTGTGGTGATGACTTTAGTCAGAGGCGGATTTAGGAGAGTGTGACCAGTCACACCCGATGCAGAGCCTTGGGGGTGCCACAAGGGCGCCGGAACTACAATGTGGAATGGAAGCCGAGACGCAGGGGGCGCCAAATTCTAGCACCGCACAGGGCACCACTGAAATTTCAGACCCGCCCCCCAAGGTCTGCTTAGGGTTGCATGGATACACTGGCAGAGCCAATCCATCACTCGCATGGGTCACACACACAGCACAAACCTTGCTGCCATCCTGCCCTTTCTCAGCCTCACCCAGGTAGCCTGTGGTGACATTACTGTCAACAAGGCAGCTCCAAGGATCTGGTTACCCTGGTGAAGGCAGAGCTAAGCCCACTCAAACCCAATTAATTTCTGTAGGAGGTTAAGTGCATGCTTAAACTCTGCAACTGAAATTAACGGAAATGGCCAGCACGGCGTCTTCACTGTGTTGTGCTTCATATTCCTAAGCAACATGGTTCTGTAAGTTTGTAAGGGTACATGGAGCTTTTGTTAGGAGACAGACACGCATACAGTAGAGGTTGATAAAGGGTACACACACAGCTGTCTAATGCACTTGAGTACTATCACAGACCTTGACTGTGCTGGCAGCTGCACATGGGAGTAAGAGTGTTGGCGATATCATCCCAGCAACAGTGACACTGCTGCTCATCGCAACAGGTATAGTGTGGGCAGCAACTACTACTTGCCACTGCCTTTGCCCTTCATACCCTGCTAGGATTGCCTCCCACCGTGTGCCAATAGGCTATGCTTGCAAATGCGCAAATCTACAGGTTTAACTTAATACCACACTGTATTACCTCCTAGGTTATTTGTGGAACAGTTGAGTGCCAAGATATTCAATCTACTGTACATACATTCAACCCACGGTACTTTTTATGGCATAGTATTTTTACCATCGTAAGCTCCCATGAGATTATATAAGCGACAATTTCAAACCAGTTTGATTGTTTGTTCTTACTCATTAAAAGCGTGCTTGAGTTACCCTGGGCAAAGTTACAGCACAGAGCTTGCCCAGACACCAAAGTAAACCAGGCAAACACTTGGGGGTGCCTGTCTCAGCTCTGATAATGTCTTGGGGAGAGAGGTTGTTCCTGCCCTTTTGAGGAAGGAACATTAAACGGGCAGATGAGAAAATAATACCCATCTTGATCTTTTAATGTGATATTGTTAAGCTGGTCAGCACAGGACAAGGTACAGGGAGGAGGTGAGGAAGCAGCAAACTTTTAATTCACCTAGAGCAGCAACAAACCTTGGGCCTCCGAGTGGAATTCTAGGCACGATTTCAGGTCAGCAAAACAATTTACAATCAAGGCTAGACTCCAAAATGACTATAATCAAATCCGCAGTGCACTGCCATGGCTCTTTTGGAGGAGGACGTTCGTTGTTGATCTGCAATGCTTACCATCTCTGGGTCATGGGAATTGTCAAATTAACTTGACAGCACAAACACGTTTATAGCCAATTCCGAAGTCCAGAAATAAAGGCTTAATTGTAGTCATACTTCTTTTGTGCTATACAGCTACACTAGCTGGAACTCGCTGATGTCAAATATTCATTTAAGAACTGTACGTTTTCTCTCTTTCAAACACAACACTGTGGGCTCTCTTTCATTATAAAAATCCAGGCCTCATTCTCTGCTCAGTTCAGTTCTTTTACAAATAAGGAAGTGTCAGGCAGTTTTAATTGAGTTGGAGATGCTACACTTAAGTTTTCCATTTAGGCTACCACCCCTTCAAATGTCTGTTTCATTAAATGTCAATCTTCTAGTGATAAGGACCCTTCTTGTTGTCTGAGACTGTCTTTCTAAATTCAATGGTGGGTGGAGAAAAGGGTGAATCTGACAATAAGGATTCTTACCTGCTGCTTTGGCAACATCGGCTGTGGTGATATTGAAGACATTTGAGTGCACTTTGAAGGTCACAGCTGGCCCCAGCATGCTACAAAACATGATGTGAAACAAGAGGTTTGTAACTAAGGAACATAACATACAATATATATTCAAGGATAATTTATCATCTCCAGTGTGTTTTATTAGGCTCAGCTAGAGGTTCATACATCTCAATATCAAAGTAAGGTGCATATTGATTTAGTTATGAATGAAAAGCTCAACCAAACGTTTTGTAAAAAAGTAAAATGAAAGTTGAACCAACAAGTATCAAGAGTAATGAATGGGTACCAATGTATTGCTTTCATTATTCCAATAATTATCAATATCCATTCATCATTCGCAAACCTGAAGATTTATTGCTACTTGGGTGGGCAAGGTCTGGAGAATGTGGATTTTTTATTTTATTTTTTTAAAAGGATGTGATTGTCACTTTCTTCCCTCCTGTAATATCCCTGTATAGGACATGACAGGGAAGTTCTTTTTTATCTTATGATGCCCCCATCCAATGTTAATGCCCACTTCCAGAATATTAGAGGCTCATGCAGATCTTTCTCCCCCTCTCCGGTTCCTTCCGTCCCTGCCTGCCTCCTTCCTTCCTTCACCTCACTCATCGTTTTGTGGTTTTTCAATATTCCATAATAATAATAATAATAATAATAATAATAATAATAATAATAATTTATTATTTTTACCCCGCCCATCTGGCCGAGTTTCCTCAGCCACTCTGGGCGGTTTCCAGTCAATGTTAAAACCATACAGCATTAAATATTAAAAACTTCCCTAAACAGGGCTGCCTTAAGATGTCTTTTAAAAATAGGATAGTTGCTTATTTCCTTGACATCTGCTGGAAGGGCGTTCCACAGGGAGGGCGCCACTACCGAGAAGGCCCTCTGTCTGGTTCCCTGTAACCTGAAGTGACCTGAAGTCACTAGCCATAGGCTATTGTTTGGAATTTTGAGGGGGGGGGGTTCTGCACACACAGGAAGGCTACAGAGTATGCAGAAATATCTTGCTTTCAGGTAGCTCGCTACAGGATCATTCACAAATGAGCAGTTTCAGGACTGAAGCCTGAGTCAAAATCCACAATTAGGTCATGCTTCCTTATGTCCAGACCACCTGGCATTATGTTAAGTAGCAGCTGATTTTTCAACTAGGGTTCGGCACTAAAGACCACATTAGGAACTTATGATGGCTCCGAGCCAGAGGTCTATGCCTCATTTACACATTTTAGCTACAGCTAATATTATTTCTGCATCATTTGCACCAACGTAGTGGTTAGGAAGCCACAGCTAGTCAGTGTCTTGTTATCATTCTCTAGAATCGAAAACAAAACAACCAAGAGGTATTTGTCTATTGAAATGTTATAGGTCTACTAAGCAGCAAGACACCTCAAATATTAAAATCAAGTCGTCACCCTATAAGTTAAAACATACACTCAATATAAAGGACATGTTTCTGCATTAAACATTTGAAGTTCTTTATGAAAACAAGTACTGGGCACCAAATTCATGTGGAGCCATCAGTTTAACTAATAAAAGTGTATCCCACAATATCCCCAGTTATTCTAGTTTCGAAGGTATCTCCTAATATCTCGGGTGACAAACATAAACTAATTTAGCAACCCTTTCCAGGGAGCACACCCAGTATAATATTAAGACAGTATACAGGAGAATCCATAGGTACATTAACATTAGTAGATGACAATATTCCTTGAACCATCTTCTTGCAAAACGCTTCAGTGCTATGCCCACCACAGATATAATGTATTTTATGTTATAATGTATTGGGGGGGGGATCTTTATGCCTTGACTCATCATCACTTTCAAAATCCATCCAATTCTTGAGAATTGTATGTTAGAATTCTATAACAAGATTGTTTAGACAATTCCTTATCTGGAAAAGGAACATTTAAATTGTGAAACTTTGTTGGCGTAGCTCCTTAAGCGAGAAGGTTGTAGGTGAAATCTTACTGTAGTAATTGTCCCATGTGGACAGTAAGGTATTAATAACATTTTGACACTTTAGAAAAAGCTGCTTTTTCTTCTTTATTATCCAGAGGATGGAGCACAGAAGAAGGTTTGTTCAACATTTTTAATTGCTGGATCACCTTTATCTTTTTATATCCAGACAAATTTAGCAGCATGGTAACAATGTAGTAATTTGGGAATTCCACATCTTCCTTTAGAACATGAGTACACATTACTGGCTTAAAACACAGCTAGGTTATTATTCTTTTCCTCAATTCAGATTGAAGCTGGTTTGGGGGGGAAATGTAGCAAAATGCAGTATTTCATTTAACAAAAACCTACAGGATAGGTATGAATTGTAGCTGTTATTGTGTGTCCATATGAAACTGTTAAAACATTTGTGGCGGAAAAGGAAATATTTTGGGTCCATTTCTTCTCATATCATGTTATCAACACTTATAATTTTGGTGCCACTATAACTAGTAAAGGTATCAAAGAAATAGAAATACACACCAGTTGGATAGGTCATTCATTTGTGGTGCTATCCTGGACTCTACTACCACTAACATACGTAAAAATGGAGAGAAGAATCAAACTTCGCTTCCTGAGAAAAATTGTTCATTTGGAGTTATTAAATATATCTTCCTAGAATGAGGAGGACAAAGGACTGCTGGAAACAAAATGATGTAAAAGGAAGATCTTTGGTCTGATCTAGCAAGACTGTTCTTACATTCTTATGGGAATAGATCCCATAGCAATTTATATAAACGCAAAGTTTTTTTCAATAGAGGCCATATCAGCAGTGAAATCTACAACTGTCCCATTATGTGCAACCTCCTTCACATGAATTCTGCACATCAGTTTTCATTATCATAACCTGTCCATACCTTTATTATGTATTGGATATGTTGGAAACTGACCGAGTAGAAAAGCAGCATCCCATTAAAAAAAAATCCTGTTGTGTTTTTTTAAGCAGCTAATAGAGCCTCAAACTCTTATTGAATAAACATTTCAATAAGAATGTGTGTACTCTAGGGAAAATTGGGTTTTTCATTATGTGCAACAGAAATATAATACCACAAAATAAAAAGTAATAAATGATAACAACAACAAATATTGATCGCATTGACTTTGGGAGGGATTCTGCCACTTTGGTATTCTGTACAGTGCCTTGCCCACTGTTGGTGGTATTGGTATATACATGCCAAGTGGCAAGATTTATTTGTTATGTTTACATCCCACAGTTCAGCCAAGGAGCTCAGAATGGCAATTTGAGCCTCACAACCAACCTCTGAGTAAAGTCAAGCAAATACAGCGGTATGTCCATTTGGGGAACTCAATAGCAGAGTGTGGTTTTCAGACTACATTTCCCATGGTCACGATTAGCACACTATTTTACTTTATGCTATTTGTAGGACTAGCAGCATTTGACTGACACATATAAGAAGGTGTAGCCAGCAGGGGGGGGAAGAAAAACCAGTAAATAAAGATGCAGAAGAACCTTCCCCCTTCCAAGACTTACTGAGAAAGATCTTGACGCCAGCAGCAGTGACATATGAGATATTGCTCTTTCACTCAGTTCACCACACCTCCTTGAAGCTTGGCTAATATTAACCACAATTGTTTTGACACCACTCTTAAATACTAATTCCCACTGAAGGGCGTAATGGTATTTATGACCTGATGCATTTCATTGCAAACAAACTGTTCTCACATATCACCCATGATCTAGCTGGTGAGTAAAGAACATTGCCTCCTTTGGGGCAGATTACATCACACGCAAATTCAACAAACTGTGCAAGATGAAAAAGAGGTCATAAACATAAAAACACCAGCGCCCAGCTGGTCAAATGAATCAAAACGCCTGAGAAGCATGGCATTGCTGCGTATCTTCAGTGACTAGAAAAGGATCTTAATCACAGAATGGAGAACTAGATTGCACCGTCAGTTGCATTCATGCACATTTTGGTTATCCTGGATTTACATCCGTTTAACAACGCAATTGTATATAAAGGTGATTGTGCAGATTGAGGATAGTAAGACAGCAACCCTAACCCTATTCAAAACAGTGTTTACTTGATCAAACAAATTACTTGAAATGTACAGACTAATTAACCCCTCAGTTGGTGGAATTTCTGCTGGGTTTTTAAAAATAAAATAAAAATAAAATTCAGTAATGCTACTTTCATATCAGCTACGTATTGGATTTAAACAAAAAACAACAGCCTCTGAACAACGTCGCAGACGGTTATCATCATTTACGGTGGGTTCCAGTCAATTTGTCAGGGATGACTTGATTCCATGTTAATGATATTATGTTCCTCTCCCTGTTTTTTACCCTTGCCACACACGATGATAAAATTTTTATATTTAGAATTATTATTATTGCTCTAATTCCAAGCATATGATTTCGCATCAATGAATGAACAACTGAAAGCCAGAAAGAGAGAGGTGCAACATTATCAATACAGCAGTTCCTGCATCACTTTCAGTTGCGGGCTACAATTACTTTTATAAATGAGGCCATTTAAATTCTTATAGATTGTGGACTGAACTTCATATGACCACACTTCTTTCCCTCCTAGGCACTTATTAGGGAAACATAAAAGGAAGATCACAGGGAAGTGAAGTTACAGTCTGCCATACCCCCTAGTGGAAAAGTATTTGAGAAGCAAGTGCTGCTGGTGGCATAGTAAAAAACAAACCATGGAGCTGATAGCAGAAGGAAACAGTTTTGTGGCTCCAAAAGCATGCCTAAGAAGTTCAAAACTATATGTAAAGGAGGACAGGGTTCCTGTGCCTTTCAGGGTTGTATAGAAAGCACTTCCTCTTCCCTGAAACACACCCTTGTTCTACATAACTGTTGGATACTGGAGTCTTATCCTCCTTTAGTCACACTATTCACAATGTGCTAAAGCACTGAGGTACAGGGATCAAATCAATGTACTTCTAGAATTAAAATGTGGGGGCTGAAGCCAGTCTGTTGTCGGTCCTGAGGATTAAGTCCCTAAGAAACAATGCACTTTGATAATTAATTATTTCTGGAACACTAAGTGACAGAGCTTGAACAATTTAAGTGGTATACATTTAGCAAAACACACCAAAATAATTTGGTCTATGATGCGTTTTGGCTTTCGGGCGCGATGTTGTTGAATGAGTGCGATGTCGCATTTTTATTTTGAGAGCTATCCACCAGCCACATTTCGGCAACACCAATACATCTGTGCCAACATTGGGCATGATCCGCTTGATGCTTTCTGCATGGCAAAAGGGGGCTGCTGGCTCACAGTCCCCAAACAAGCACAGCTGGGAGGGGGCAGGAGAGGAAGGTTTGTGGAAGGGAGATCCTGTATACAGAACAGAGCACACAGGAAAGGGAAATAAGGATGCAATGATTGACTGAAGGATAGCCTTATATTTTTAACTTAAAATGAATCGCAAGAGCAGACGGTAGTTAAGAATATGGTGGGTGTCTAGGAGCACACAGTTAGCAGATAACAAAGGAGTCAAAACTAGATCATTTAGATGAGATTGTGGCTATCATAATAATTTATTTTACCAAGTACAGAAAATGGAGTGAGTACCCAGATAGACCCTAATTTGAACTTGCACTTTAATTGGCTTGTCTCACACACAGTCAATGTTCCTTCCCTTCATTACCCCATTCCCTTCTTCCAAATTAACATGATGACAGGTCAGGGGTGGCAGCAAGTTCTTCCTCTGTTCCTCACGCCTTCCCTCATTTGTTCCCCCCCCCCCCATCTTTCCAGTGCCCAAAGTGCCATGGTAGCCCAATCTAGGTGCAGGAAATCTTGCAGAAACATGTTCTCCAGGGCTGCTTGCAGCTAGGACACTACTAGATTCTAGCCTTCTAGCGTTTGGAAGGAACTATTACAAGAAGTGAGTGTGAATCAAGGTGGGAGAAGAAGAGATTCCCCATCACACATACAGGCTTGACTTTGCCTTGTGGAAGTTTTCATAAATAATTTTAAATGAGCTCATATGGAAATAGATAACGTCAATACAAAGGCCGAAAATAATGCCTGGGGTTTAAAATTGTGCACTGTGGAACATGTCTTTCAATGAGGTCGAATTCTTTCACTAATACCTGGTCTCATTCTTAAAAGGTAAAGGTAAGGGGACCCCTGACCATTAGGTCCAGTCGCAGACGACTCTGGGGTTGCGACGCTCATCTCGCTTTATTGGCTGAGGGAGCCGGCGTACAGCTTCCGGGTCATGTGGCCAGCATGACTAAGCCGCTTCTGGCGAACCAGAGCAGTGCACGGAAACGGCGTTTACCTTCCCGCTGGAGCGGTACCTATTTATCTACTTGCACTTTGACGTGCTTTCGAACTGCTAGGTTGGCAGGAGCAAGGAACGAGCAATGGGAACTCACCCCGTCGCGGGGATTCGAACCACTGACCTTCTGATCAGCAAGCCCTAGGCTCTGTTAAAATTGAAAGCCTGCTCAGGCTGTACTTGGTCCTCAGGATGCTAAACGAAATGAGGAAGAAAGTCAGACAAATCTCGAACTATCACAAGGTACCATGTTGTTCGTATAAATTGGGGATCTCCTGCTTTAAGTCATGCATACTGGGGGGTGGGCGCCTTAATTCCACACAAAGGCTCATGAGGTCTGAACTGGCAATGACTGACTAGAAATGAAATCTTGACTTGATGTAGTATAGCTTGAAGAAGATGCTGCAGCAAGTGGGCGATTTCCATGTTAGGGATCATTGGGAAAAGGGATTGAAAATAAAGCTGCCAATTTTATAATGCCATTGTACAAATATATAGTGTGACCTCACTAGTTCTGGTCGTTTCAGCTTCAAGCAGTGCTGGAAAAGGTTCAGAAAAGGGCAGTCAACATGATAAAGGGGTGTGGCAACTCCCCAGTGTGAAACATGAGGTGGCTATCATGACACAGTAGATTTATTACATCTTTTCATGGAGAAATTCCAGCTACAAGTGTAGAAATTAGAGAAGTCTAATCTGTTAGATGCTAAACAGCAGCCATCTTCTAACCTTGCTTCATTCAGTGACAGGCCCTCAGGGCAGTAAGTCTGAATTAATTACCAATCTTCCTCATATCTGAGATATCACTTGTTTGGGGACTTTGATATATGTTTGTCAGATGTAAGTGAAATTCTCCTGCAGGATAATTACCCTTCACTGGTTCAACCTTCCTTTGAAGGGCTAACCAAGATATCCTGTTAGTTCTGTTAGAATTCTAATTCTGTATATGAAATTAAGTTTTAAGATCTACATAGTAATTGGATTTTAGCTCCCGAGGAAATCTACTTTTCTACTCACATGTTTTGGAAAGTCAGTTACTTTTTCAAAGAGCGGGTCATCGTTTAGAAGATGAAGGATAAGGAAGTTGGAGAACACAGACATTTGGTTCTTGATGAATTTATTTTGGATATATGGAAAAGGCAGGAATGGTATGGAAAAGGCTGGCTTCAAAAAGTGACGTAGATTTAAAGGTCAGAAACTATGCGAACTTCACTTGAACCTTGGTATATCAAGTAAGTAATTCCTCGCAATCAAGAATACCACCTTGGCTAAAATGCTATTTATTTTTAAGTACCTGTAAATCTTTCCTTTGCCCCTTACTTTCCTTCTTTCTGAAATATTTCTGGGTTCTGTTTTTGTTTTTCCAATTGGGTTTTGCTTTCCCTGTGTTCATAAAACAACCACTGGACACACTACTAAGATGTACTTTTATATTACAAGTTTGGGTTCTTTACTGTTTTAATAAGAAGCTGGTGGCAGTTCTGTAAAAGTTTATGAGGTTACATAATCTCAGTTTTGCTCACTCAGAAGTTTTGTTCTGTAGCTAGGCAGTGGCACAGTGTCAAATTTTGAAGTGCAGGAATTAATAATGGCAGCCCTCACAGCTGTGCCCCAAGAACAGTCCAAAAATGCAGAAAGCTGTTTTTGACTCGGGAGACCTGGGCTTGCCTCCCAATTAACCATGTGGCATGAATACAATCCTGTGCTGTGCATGGTTACCTGGCAGTAAGCAGCGCTGCCTATCCCTGATGGCACAGGTTTGACTTGTAAAACTCATTGATAAAAGATTATTAAGTCAGCTCAGATGCAACTTTTAGCTTCAAACTAGAAATGCAAACAATATTGCAAAGAAGTGTTACCAACTAAATTGCTAGCATAGAGTAGATGCACCACCAAAGAAAAGGAAAGTATTCGGGCTCTCAATTCTCTTACTTCCTGTATTACCATCTGCGGCAATAATAAAAACCTCATTATCAATTCATTGATTTGCCAGAGCAAAGAGAGTCCACCAACTGGTCTGGTGATTTGGCAGATGATGCCACAACTTCTGGTCTGGAAAAAATGAGAGCTGTGCTCCCCCCGCCCCCCAAAAAAACTCCTGCTCACCTACAATTAGCCAGGTACTGCACCTGGAACTCAGGGCCACCTCGATAGGTTAACCTCCTTTAGCCCTGGACTTGTAAACTTTCCAATAGTTTACATAATTGTTATTGTTTTATCATACCTGTTTTATTTACTATGATTTTATACCTGATGTTTGCAAATGTATAAGAATGGCAGGCTACTGCCGGGACTTATTACTTGTGCTATGGCCAAATGGCTAACGCAATAAACTTTGATTTGATTTGCACCAGGAGAGAGGAGACAGCCTCATTCTGAAAGACGTTGCATCAGTCTGGGCTGAACACAAACACCAAATAGCTGCACATTAAAAAGTAACTGCAGCATACCCAAATTGTGCAAGATTCGGCTTAGATTCAACTAGAATTACCAAGCGAATTTGCATGCTGAGTTAAATATACCTGTTTTACACCGTTCTGAATCCAAGCTACTCATAATTTCCTTAGATGTTCACCTTTACAACCAACACATGCCTTGTGTCATAACCTATCAGCATGATGAAGTGGAAACACCAAGTATCACAGCAGTGTTTAGGTTCTGGATGAGTAGGTTTGATTAAATGGCTGATTGGGTTTTTCAGGTGATATCAATATAACAGGAGGAAACAAAGAAAAACCACCACCAAAGGCTTTATCCTTCCACTTAGCAAAACTACTGCTGACATGCCAATTCAGGTACATACAGCTCTATCACATACGATCAGGAATGGGAAAGGAACTGAAGTGTAAGCTCTTTTGCCCTGTTAGTCACTAAGACCAGATCAGAGTTTCCCAAACTTAGTTCTCCAGCTGTTTTTGGACTACAACTCCCATCATCCCTAGCTAGCAGGACCAGTGGTCAGGGATGGTGGGAATTGTAGTCGAAAAGCAGCTGGAGACCCAAGTTTGGAAAACCCTGGACCAAATGGATCATTTCTATATGGCTTCTCACCCATTTTCTAAATGCATCTACTTAAATGAAACCTCCTGTGATTTAAATGGGAAATCCAAGTTAGAACTTTGGGCATGGTTATTTGTGACTTCTTTTAGTCTTCTTCATAACAGGTGAGGGCTGTGGGACAGGACTGAGGAGATGCAGAAGAGGAGGGCTATAACCTGGTTTTTTCAGCCAGTAAAATACACTTTGTTATCACTGGTTTTAAATTTGACTTGTTCCTAGCTGGTGATGTGATTTCTCTCAGAAATTCTGCACTTGAGAAAGTAAAATATGTTTCTGTACAAGTGCTGTACAACAATCACTACAAGTCAATTTAGAACTCTTAGTAAAAAAACAACAAACCATTCTCCAAAGGTATGCTGGGGGTCACGGGTTCGAACCCCACATGGGGCAAAAAGATTCCTGCATTGCAGGGGGTTGGACTAGATGACCCTTGTGGCCCCTTCTAGGATTCTATGGCTCAATTCTGAATCGAGCTAAGGGGACTTCACACGACACTAAAATATGCCTGGATTCACATTAGCATTTCAAGATGAACCTCATCAATGCTGAAAAACTAAAGATTTCTGAAAAGTTACCTGAAAAAGGACCAGATGAAGACATTTTGTTGCCTCAGACAGAACAGTCAATGCCACCCCCAGATTGGCGAACTTATTTTGGTACCTGAGGCAAAAACTCCCACAAGCATCTCTCTCTCTCTCTCTCAGTAAAAATGCAAAAATAAATGAAATAACTGACATCCCAAAGCCTTAGGCTTCCCTTTGTCTAATGATTCCTTCCCAGACCAGATGATGAGAGGCAGAGAGTGGACAGAGCTGGGTGTGTCATGCAGCTTTTCATCCCCAAAGCTACCCTGCTGCCCTCAGGTGCACTGAAAGATACTGTCTCTTTGCCAGTCTGGTCAGCGTCTATATTTGGAAGTGGGGAGAGGCGCCTTCTTGCCCTTCGTCTTGGGTAGCAAAGCATCTTTGACCAATATTGCTGGTGCTGCCACCACTTGATACGTTGTGTTTTCAAGTTACAGGCTTTACTTGAACATTCACTGAACTCCTATGCCTTGGGTTTATTATTATTATTATTATTATTATTATTAGTTTGTCTCATATATTTCAATTTACTCTACCATTATGCTTTAGGATACAGAATAGAATTCCCAATTAAAATAAACCCATGGGAAGTAAGGTCTAGCAAACCACAAATAAGCAAAATAGTTATTGTTTTTTAAAAAAAAGGAAACATATTTTACCTCCTGAGTAATGTACCTAGATTTACTTCAGGTTGGTTTGCTATATAGAAGTTCATTGTATGATAATTAACAGAGGATAAACTCTCAGAGGAAAGACATTAAAACATAGTGAAGTTGTTTTTTCCCATCATTACGTTTCACAGCTCTTTCCCACCTATCTGTTCACACCAGCACAGCTTCCTTCATTTCTGCTCGTGTGTTCGCACCAGGGGGCGTTGTTGGGGGAAGTACGTCTTCGCCCTGTGCCAAGGGGTGCACAACTTGGCTAGAGATTAATTGGGAATGGCTCCAATTGGTGTGAAGCTGGTTTAAGAAGCAACACATCAAGCACTCGTATTTTGTGTCAAAAGTTGTGTCAAAAGTTTAGGATACCTATATGGTTAGGATAATGTCACATAAACAAGGATTAAAAACCCAGCACTGGAAACGCAGTAAACGAGAGTGTGAACATAGCCATTGTTGCAAAACACATTTGTGGTAGAAACAACGGCACATGGACTAACAGGATGCCTATTGATGTTGCCACCCACTTTCATCTCCTACGATATTGGTCCAGCAATCAATCACCAGAGGCCACAGACACTCATAATTGGATTACAAAATCAAACTTATCATTTTGTGTCTGCTTGCATAATTATTCTGGCGCTTTAATATTCTTTTAATGATCACTAATGATGTAATACAAAATAATGGAATTTGTTTCACAGCTACATAACCATTAACAAAACAGATTAACCATAACTAGTACTTTCATAAAAGATCAAGAAAGCAGCCAGAACAACAAGCTGAAATGCCTGCAAGCTAAAATGCCAAACCCTTGTTTTCATCATCTTGTCTTTGCAATTCTGTACTCCGCATGTCGGATGCCACATGTGCTACAGAAACCATTCGGATAACTTAAGCATAATCACAGGTAGCATGCTATTGGCACCACACCCGAGACTACGTAGGTTGCAATCTTAAACATGCTTACTATAAGTAACATGAGCATTCCGAATCCTGAATCCCTAGTGCAGAAGGAGGTTTGGGTGCATCAGAGGTGTCCCTCTGACCAGCCCTGCCTGATTCCACCAGTCTCCACCAGCAGGGAAGTTCTGCCACTGAGAAGTATAGTAATGCACCTACTCAAATGGTGGGCATGAGCTACTGCAGCAGACACCCCCAAAACGGGGCCTTGGGGGGGGAGGCAGAGCTAGCGCAGAACCCAACAGACCCAGCGCAGACCCTGTGCACACTGTTGAAAAATCCAAAAGAAACAATCACTCACTGCATTGGGGTTACAAATCTGATCCCCACCATCGCCGCCTCGCTCTTGCAAAAGTAGTGCTGTTTGCAAACTATGCACACACACACACACACACACACACACACACACACTTTGCACACCCCAGAGGCTGTAATGGCAGCACATATATCAGCTTTATAAAACTGTATTTAATATGGAGGTCATGCACAAGGCTGTACAATTGTTTTCATCAGCTGTAACAAAGGAAGAGGAAAGAAAGAGGCCACTGTGGACGAATGCCGGCAGAGATGGTGGCTGGCCTTTGTTTATTTATTGATCTATTTAGTTATTAAAACTTTTAAAAACATAACATTCTCTCCCCCCCCCACCAAGCTGTCTCTCTTAAACTCGTCCCCCTTCCCTCTTGTTCTCATGCAAAACGGACAGAAATAGACTTTTTCCTCTTTGTCCCTTGCCTAGCTAGCCTCACCCACAATGGCTGAAGCGAAGCCTGCAAGTGACCTGCTTCTTCTGGCACTGGCATAGCATTTGTTCAGGGATGCAATTTTTATTTTTAACAGCTGTTCTTCTTATAGATCTGCCCCATCACTCCCCCCAACCACTAAGTGTTTTATTTTATTTATTTATTTTAAAAAATACAGTATGTTCATTTTTTGTACCTAGTCTCCCCTCCCTCAAAAATAAATGCTATTTAGGAAAGCGAAACATCCCCTTCCAACCCAATTCTGCCTGCAGAAGTGCTGGGCTTCTATAGAATGATCCATTTTTTAAAAAAAAAACTGGAAACGTTTGTTCTAGACACTGGAGGGGGGGAATAAAGACGCACGTATGGACATTTTCTGCATGGCATGCGCCCAGAATGGAGAAAGGTAGCATAGCAGAGATTGAGAGGAGGGACAAAACTAACAGTTTTGCCCAGTGGCAGACTAGAAATGAAGATCTATGAGGGGTAAAGCAGAAAATACAGAAGCCAGTGTGCCAATCCAGCACACAGAAAAATCTAGTTACAGGTAAGGTAGCCGTGTTGGTCTGCCGTAGTCGAAACAAAATAAAAAAAATCCTTCCAGTAGCACCTTATAGAACAACTAAGTTTGTTCTTGGTATGAACTTTCGTGTGCATGCACACTTCTTCAGATACACACACAGAAAAATCTGTTTGGGCACAGCCTCAGTTCCAGTACTGATACTCTATTGCACTTCTACACACACACAAACATAGATGACATGACTTCCAATGATGTGTGGGGAGGGAACATACTCCCTGCTAGAAGCATGTTCAACCCTTAGCTCCTATGGTAATGAATCACCTGTACTTGCCCATTTACTTGACATGAAAGAACCCAAAAAAATCTCAAAGTGGTTTACAACGCATTAAAACACCGCATAAAAACAATCCAGAGTAAAATAAATTCATGCCACAAGGAAAATATTTCAGATCCTTCTCCTAAGTGACATTTTGCTTCGCTCCTATTTATTTATCTACTTAATTTATATTTAACAGTCTCTCTTCTACAATCAAGAGTCACAGGGCTGGAAGAGGGTGGTCCTTGAGAGACAATTCAGGCTGAACTTTAAAATGAAAACTTCATTGTAATTCTCATGACTAATAGCTGTTGATAGACCTATCCTCTGTGAACTCGTCTTAACTTTTTTTTGTAACCATAGATCATTGCATACTATGGCAGTAAATTCGAAGGGTTAATTAGGCATTGTATGAAGATGCACCCGGTTTTCTATAACCTCAGCCTACTGCCAACCAATTTATTGGGTCTCCTCCCTCTATTACGAAAAGGGGAGTAAAACATATATCAGCAATGTACCTTAAAACAATTCAGAACCATTGCATTATTGTGGTTGAGGGTGGACGTTAGTGTTGAAGCAATCTAGGAATTAAGATGAGATTAATAGAAGGGTTGGACTTTGTGCACATACTTGATATCGGCAAAGGCAGTCATCTGCAGTTTCAGCTGGGCAGCAACTTGCTTTATTAACTCCAAACCCTTTTCCTCGCTCAGAGGGCTGTGGAAAGAAAGCAAGAATACACAGCATTACGAAAAATGGAACTCATCAATACTAGAGAGGCTAAAAGCCCCAAAAGAGTTATCACCTTGGAACGGTTAGGTGGTTCGAAGCCAACGCTTAACTGTATTCCTGTCACATAGCAATTGCGATATCGAGGGAAATGGGATCAGGTGCTTCCTCAGGCATGATGAATCACCTGAATTTTCCAGCAATAAGACAAACAATAAGGTGTAAATGGAATTGTTAGGAAGTGTAATGGGCCCAATGATGCAGCGACCAGTTCATCTTGGTCCTCAATGGAAAAAAATGTTACACATTTAAAAAAAAAAAAAAAAGTGGGAGGGATGAAGAGAGCCAGATGAGGTTGGAAACAAACAAATGAATGTCAAATTACAGGACTCTATAAAGTGGACGCGGGAAGACATTTCTTCTTCAATTCATTTGCTTCTGAAATGAATTCGTGCCCAGCAAAAGGAGAAACAAACATTATAATATTCAAGAACAAACAATAGTGCTAACTACACTGTCCTGAAGAGTGACTGAGGGTATGGAAGTTAATTTTCCTCTCTGTGTGTGTGGTGCTCAAAAAACGTGTCTTTGAGCCTTCTAGTCTTCCTCAATATCATGCTTTTTAATTATATTTTTAATTGGAAACCAGGCAGAGGGCCTTCTCGGCAGTGGCACCCTCCCTGTGGAACGCCCTGCCATCACATGTCAAGGAGATAAAGAACTGCACATCTTTTAGAAGACATCTGAAGGTAGCCCTGTATTGGGAAGTTTTTAATTTTTGATGTTTTATTATGTTTTTATACGTACTGTAAGCTGCCCAGGTGGGCAGGGTATTATTATTATTATTATTATTATTATTATTATTATTATTATTATTAGCAATACTTTGCTACCATCATTTGAGAAACAGATTTAGCTGCAAATCAAGATGATAAAGTTACAGGTTTGGTCAATATCAGCACAGATATCTTCAATGAATGCTGTTAGTCACTGAGTTTGCTGGCATACACCAGTTTAGCTTCCAGCAAGTGGCAACATATACCAGAAAATAGTGACATTCATAAATTTTGTTTGGGATTCTCAATATTCACCTGACCCACACACATTATTTACCTCCATCTATTTATTTATACAACACACACACACACACACACACACACAGGTACTTTCAAATGTATTAGTAAATAATCAGTTTTATTTTATTTTTTAAAAACCCTGCAAAATAATAATAATTAAAGTCAAGAAAGCTACTTTGTATGACTCCTTCAGTTGCAATATTATTGCACTTCCCAAAATTAACATAAAGCAGTCCTTAGGAAATTTAAACTTTATAACTTTATCCCACTTACGGCATCAGACGTCAGGGCACACTACTTAAAAATCCAGTGTAATGGTATTAAGAGTTATTTCTGAATTTCATAATATGTTGAAATAGAATGCCACAGACAGAAAAAAACCCCAGCACTCTTAGATATCACTCAAGTAAATAACCCATTGGGAGAGCTGGGGTCGAACTAAAGCACACACACACACCCAACACACCAACCCATTCAGGTTCTTATTTTTAAATACTGCAATACAAAATATTTCCCACATCATCACCAACCTATTATTAGAAAGCAACGTGGATTTTAAATCAGTAGTGTGATGTACAAGTTGCATGTTATGCTGAGAAGCACTGCTCTTCACATTTTGTTTAAAGTACCTTTGAATGATCGTGTGCAGTACTCTGAAGGAATATCTATTGATATAATAGCTTCTTTGGACCCCAGCTAGGAAAGTAATATTTCTTAATTTCTTCCAAACCTCATGCATCCACTCCCCTAAAATAATTCAAGGGACACTGTGCCATATACGTAAGTGGCACTCACTCTAGGCTAGTATTTAAATATATGGTTTTTCCAGACGTGTAATACAATGATGTTTCCGTTTTTCGTTTTTAAAAAACGTTGAGTATTTCCACAGGGAGGGGAAATGCTGTACCTAGGTTATTCATTAAAAAGTCACCCTTGAATTTCAAGACTAGGTAGTGGGGTAGAACTCTTGATTCTTCACAAGTCGCAATGAAAGCAGGGCTGTCACAGGAACTCGGGGGCTTGTGTGTTAATTAGATCCTTCACTCCTGAGGACAGTGGTTCAAATGTGTGTGAGACAAGAGGTGTCAGAAAGTGGAGTGGGCTTCTTTCTCTCTCTCTCTCTTTTTAACACTGTAATATTATTTTTACCCAGAGGTGCAAGAAAAGTCATACAATACGTTGCTGGCATTTCCTTCCTATCATTTGTACACATAAAACTGTAATATCTCTGCAGGCTACAAAATCAAAACTGAATGTCAGAGTGAGTTGCAAAAGCAACTGTACCAAGGCTGATCAGAGCATTTCGGTGCTAATATCCAGCAGCGTTACAAACACCCTCAGGAAGGCGAGAGGCAAAAATGAACACAATATTGTCATTACACTAGCCTTAATTACTTTTCTGGAACACAGGTAAGCCCATATTAAAGGAGCACACACCAATACAGTGGTACCTCAGGTTACATACGCTTCAGGTTACATACTCCGCTAACCCAGAAATAACGCTTCAGGTTAAGAACTTTGCTTCAGGATAAGAACAGAAATTGTGCTCTGGTGGCGCAGTGGCAGCAGGAGGCCCCATTAGCTAAAGTGGTGCTTCAGGTTAAGAACAGTTTCAGGTTAAGAACGGACCTCCAGAACGAATTAAGTTCTTAACCCGAGGTACCACTGTACTCTCTCTCTCTCTCTCTCTCTCTCTCTCTCTCTCTCTCTCTCTCATTGCAAAAACCCACACGAGAGAAACAACTATTGCAGTTTTTCAGTGATGAGCAGAAAACCTCAGAAACAATTCTGTTGCATTTAGTAACGAAACAGAAATAAAATCTCTTTATTTGCTTTTATTGTGGCAGTGTCTAGGGGGTCCTGTTACTGCCCCAACTGTTTACAATTCTTTAAACGTTTTTAAACAGCTTTTAATCTGTGGGTTTTAAATTTTGGGTGTTTTCTCTCTCTTTCTTTTAAGGTGTAGAATGTGCCTTGGAAGAGAGGGAGAGCAACAGGGGAGAGCAAGGGTAGGCAAGCAAAGCGGTTCAGAGTAGGGAGAGGTATGGTGTAGCGGCAGGGCACGCTGGGTAAGGGGCACAAGGCACCGGCAGTTGGTGACTGTACCATGTGCCTAGCCCTGCTCCAACCTGGCGAACTCTGTGTCAGCCAGTCCTCGGGTCTGCAGCTGTTGTTGTCGAATGCCAAGTCAGCTCTTAGTAAGACCTTCCTCACCCATGATCTGATTGTGGATGAGGAGACCGATCTGGTCTGTATCACCGAGACCTGGGTGGATGAGCAAAGTGGAGTTGGTCTCAACCAGCTGTGCCCACCTGGGTACTCGGGGCAGCATCAGGGCAGACTTAAGGGTTGGGGAGGGGGAGTTGCTGTGATGTATAGAGATTCTCTCTCTCTCTCTCTCTCTCTCTCTCTCTCTCTCTCCAGGCTCTCTGTCCAGTTGTGGGAGATCTAGAGTGAGTGTTCCTGGCATTGGGCAACTGGGACAGATTACGGATTCTCTTGGTTTACCACCCGCCTTGCTGCCCAGTAGTCTTCCTGCCTGAGCTGACAGAGTTGGTCTCAAGAGTCAGTGTTGAAGACTGCTGGTTTTGGGAGACTTCAGCATCCATGTGTATGTGAGCAATTCAAACTGATCTTCTTGGAAATTTCCATCTGTACTTTTACAGCTGCACTGAAATACTATCAAACAACAGCATACGAGTCATATGCATCTGCTCTTCCATTCACACACAAAAGATTTAATGAAACAACTTATCAGGCAACCATGCGTTTCCTCCACACTCTCCAAAACCTCAGTGTCTGGGTGAGCAGACATTATATTTTTATTCTCAGACCTTATATTTTCAAAATATAAGAGCTGTCTTCTACCAATCCATTACCCTGGAATTCATCAGCCATTGTGCTTCTTAATCCGTCAATGTATTTAAATCCATGTGGAATTTTAAATCCTCCACATACCCTTGGGGTAACTCACTGGGCACTTATTCATGCTCTGAGAAGTAGCCTTTCATACATGATGACTCTCTCTCTCTCTCTCTCTCTCTCTCTCTCTCTCTCTCTCTCTCTCTTATCATTAAGAACCAGTCTGTAAGTCATAACAAAACTTTGCCCTTTGTGGAAATTTACTTTCCCCAAAACAAAAACAACAAAACAAAAACAACAATATGTTTTGCCAAGAAGTGAACTTACAACTTGGAGAGAACAGACTTAGTGGGATTTCCCTAGGTGCAATCTGCAAACTTGTTTTATTCAATATTTGCTTTTGCGAGATCTCTCTTCAAGTGAATGCCACTGTACAAGCCATTGTTGAGAGCTAATTTGGAATGTTTTCTACTTTGGGCAATACTTGCTTTGCAAAGGAAGAATGAAGCGTAAAGTTGAGCAGCCAACCACCGTGAGACTCCCCTCCCCACTTGCATTGTGTTAATCTTTCTTGTATATGTCAAATATGTCAAGGCTCACACACACAAATTGGGTTGGACCCAATGCCCAGGATTTGAACCTGAAACCTTTTGCATGCAAAACACATTATCTAGCACTGAATGACAGCCCCATATCTCCCCATATACAAATGGATACCTTTTGCCTGTATAGAATATAGCCTTGCGACTTGAACTCTAACTAAATCTTGAATCATTTAAAATTAAAATGTAGAAGAGTTATTGCATGCAGCAACCCATATGTAAACAGGATTTGTGCTTGGTAGCCATGTTGTGGCAGGAATGGATCCTGCAGAGTTCTGTTACCTGAGAGCTCAAACAAGCCTGTGGTAATGATTATTAAGAACATTGCAATTTAACTTCATCTGGCTCCAATCCATTTCCCCCAGCCTTGTTTCCTCTAAGGCTTTATTAGCTACTGAACATTCATAAGCTTACTTCTGTTTTGACAAGACAGCAAATCTCTGCTTGCCACATTTTGCGCACCTACCTTCCTTCTATTCCTTCCCCACAGCAAATAGGTGTGAAATTTAAACCTTTTAACTCAAGACAGATTCAAGTCCAGACCAATTTATAAAGCAGATGACACTTTGCAAAAAATCAATTTCGGTGGTCAGACTATGAAGGTCAATGGGAATTACATATCATGAGAAAGGTAACAGGAACGTAGGAGTGAAGAAGAGATCCGTTCGCAGGGGCTATTATGGAAATGTGACACCAAATAAGGCTTTAGTAGGGGGGTGGGTCTCATTTCAAATACATGCTGGCTCCACCCACAACAGAGGCAATAAGAGAGTGCTTCCTTAGCAGAATTTGCCTTTGCCTGTGAGTTATATGACACTTCCGCAGCATTTCCATATTAAATGGAAAACAACCAATATATATATGTATATATATAACACATACTCCAGCACACAGAAGTTCCGTATTTTTCGCTCCATAACGCACACTTTCTTCCTCCTAAAAAGGAAGGGGGAAAGTCTGTGCGCGTTATGGAGCGAAGGCAACTCCCTCCGATTGCTGTACAGGCACTGCGATCGCTGTACAGGGAGAGCGGGTAAAACGCTGCACGCGGCTCTTGCTTTGCTTCAGCCAGAGTCCAGCACAGCATCAGGCTCTCCCTCCGATCTCTGTAACTTGAGCTGGGAAGGAGGGGTCCGCCTCTCCTTCCCTGCTTCCTGCACAGCGATCAGAGAGAGAGCGGGCTGTCCCTCCAATCGAGGGGGCAGGCACCAGCTTGTGTGCACATGCCGTTTGATGTGCTGACATAACTCGCGCATGTCACACAGTGGGCACACGTGACATGACCATGTCACACAGCATGCACGCACGTCGTTTGCACAGCCGCCATGGGATTTTGAGGGGCTCCAAGCCACTCCCTTGAAAATTTGGGGGGCCCTTGGCTCCCGGCCTCCTCCCCCAGTAGATGGTCCCCCTGACAAGTTGGATAACCTCATACACACAAGCAGGAATTTACTACCAGCAGAAGAGGAGAATAGTGTTCAGGTCAATCATGCACACTGATCCTTAAAACATTGTTATACAGCTATCACCACTAGGAAGAAATGAAGTTTGAGGGAGTTTTAACTGTCAGCTTCTTGTATCTGGGGGATCGTATAGTTTGACGCCCGGTTGGCCACATGCTGCTATGGCAGAGCAGTAGTAAAGTGTTAGGAAAGGTTTATTCCACAAACAAAACATTTTTATTTTTTTTAGAACACATACAATATAGTTCTTAGTAATCAATTTCCTATTATGGATTAAAACTGCTCTGCAATCTGCAAACCAATTTATTCCAAATTAATTTCATAAGCATTGGGCACACAGGATGGTTGCTGACCATCCACAATCAAACAGGGCAGGGGGTGGCCAAAAAATAAAAGACTCCCTGGGACCATTTGCTTCCTTTAGCTTAATCTGGAGTCACCAGGCACAATGGGAAGAGGATCAGAGGCAAGAGTAAAATAAGGCTGTAGAGAGTTTTGTGCTTTAAAGCAACAAAAGCATGCAGGACCATCAGCAGTCTCTTAAATGCCTACAGATGCAACAGATGGTGAAAGCATATAGACCTGGTGAGTGTAAATGTTATTAATTTTTAAACCTGTTTAATAGCGAAGTTGTTTTATGATGGTTTTATAACCAATGATGCCCTCTACTTTGGAAGGGTGGGGTATGAACTAGATAAATACACAAAAACTAGGGAAATTTGAATCAATTATTTTTGGGCTTTGGGAGGTTCACTAAGGAGTTGGAACCTGTAAGTCTATAACTTCCGATTTCCCCGAAAGCTTTGCAAAGATTCTGCAAAGTGTTTGAGGTTGAAACAAATCCAATCCTTCCCCGAGAAATTCAGAAATATATGAGCCCTTTCTACTACATGCTACAGAATGAAATTCCTCTCCAATGGTTAGATAAGGTTTCGTTGCTGCTTGTTTGCCTCTGTAATAGGTGTGGATTTGTGTGGGGATTTTTTAAAGTGGCTTTATTTTCCCACTCATAAAACGCAGCCAGGATTTATTTAGCCAGAAAATATCATAGCTCTAAGTAGATATTTCTGCTGATTCCTGGAAAACAAGAGATGTGTAGTCAAAGGTTTCGTAGAATCAACGTGTGACCTTCAACCTTCTTTACTTCTGCAGCCTCCTGATCATGTGCTTCTCCCCTCTGTATCAATTTTCTCTTTCCTTCCTCACCCCAGTCTTCACCCTTTTCCTCATTGACCTGCATCACCTTCCTCCAGTCTTTCTCTTTGCACTTCCTTGATCCATCTCCTTTATGGAGCTTTTGCCTTCTCCTTTCATATGCCCCTGCCCTTTCTACCCCTATTTTCCAAGGCCTTTCTGCCAGTAATGCCCCTAGAATAAGTGCAGATATGTGCAGTACGAGTGGAATTAGCCTGCCCACCCCAAGTTATTAATATACATTGCTGACTGAGAGGATAACCTTTAGATTAGAACATGGCTACAAATGATGAATTGCCATTGTTGAATTTTAATATTTCAGTTTGTTGTGTTGTTACCACTCTTCCTTTCCTTGACTCCTTGTCAGGGCTGGAGTCAGACGTGGGTCGGCAAGCAAGAAGCAGAGTTTGTCAGAGAAGTTATTCAAAGAAACAGCACACAGCTCAGCAACACTTCCCCTAGAGTCTTGCCCCTAGAGAGCAGTTGCCAGGACTGACGGTCTCCGCCTCCAGCTCCCTCTAAGGCTCCTCCTTTCCCAGATCATAGAATCATAGAATCATAGAGTTGGAAGAGACCACAAGGCCATCCAGTCCAACCCCCTGCCAAGCAGGAAACACCATCAAAGCATTCCTGACAGGTGGCTGTCAAGCCTCTGCTTAAAGACCTCCAAAGAAGGAGACTCCACCACACTCCTTGGCAGCAAATTCCACTGTCGAACAGCTCTTACTGTCAGGAAGTTCTTTCTAATGTTTAGGTGGAATCTTCTTTCTTGTAGTTTGAATCCATTGCTCCGTGTCCGCTTCTCTGGAGCAGCAGAAAACAACCTTTCTCCCTCCTCTATATGACATCCTTTTATATATTTGAACATGGCTATCATATCACCCCTTAACCTTCTCTTCTCCAGGCTAAACATACCCAGCTCCCTAAGCCGTTCCTCATAAGGCATCGTTTCCAGGCCTTTGACCATTTTGGTTGCCCTCCTCTGGACACATTCCAGCTTGTCAGTATCCTTCTTGAACTGTGGTGCCCAGAACTGGACACAGTATTCCAGGTGAGGTCTGACCAGAGCAGAATACAGTGGTACTATTACTTCCCTTGATCTGGTCAGACCTCACCTGGAATACTGATGATTCCCAAGCAGTCTCAAACTGTGTCTGGACAGCTCTAATATCTGTTCTGCTTGATGCATCACTCTGCTTGTCCTTGGAGAGAATCAGGGAGAGGCAGGCTCCCTGTATTCTTCTGAAGCCTCTTGCCCCCACTCCTCTGCTTCATCCTCTGAGTCGGAAATGCTCCCTGTCACAGGCTCTCCCTCTTCACAAAGTCCTGTTGCCCCTTCAGCATCCAACAACTCTTCCTACACTTCTTCCTCTGACCTCTCCTCGGTGTTCCACCACCAATCCCAGGGCTTTGAGCCTTCTTCCTCTGGGGTTTCCCTTGAGGGTTCCCCGGCTGCTGCCTCCCACCACTCCTTGTCATCCAGCCAGCCAGTCCCCGACCCATCAGTGGAGGCTAGTCGATTAGGGTGCGTATTTCCATCCCAATGCCCATGAGGGCCTTTACTGGTGCCAAGCTCTGAGCTTTCATTTAAAAATAAAAGTCTCTAGCTCTCCTAGAAGGAAAGTTATGAAGCATAACTTATGCACATTTAACTTGTACGCTTTTGGATTTACTATGGGGGATGGGCGTGGCATCCATACCATGGACTGAGGTCAAATTCTGCAGGAAGGACCAGCATACAGGGAAGTTATCCGTTTTGAACACTTTCTACCCAAAATAAAATGCTGAAGCAGCACCTGAGAGGATTTGCCAGACAAATGCCTATACTGAAACTGTCAACTCACCCCTAAGATTAGCACCAGTGCTTACTATGGGTCAGTACAGGTCACTGAAAGGTCACTCAACAAAAAGCAGGAGTGACCTGTTTGTTCTAACTACTGATAAGCAGGCTGCCATTTTGACAAATCTTCAAAACTATCACAAATCATTTATTTGGGAACTTTTGAGGAAAATATTTGTCTCTGCTCTATGACACAATTAAAATACCTGGTCTTCGCAGTACATTGAAGCAATCTCCTTGGATCAAGGCTCTGGAGCCAACGAAAACACACACACTGAGAATCCAAGTGTGAATGAATCACCTCTGACATCTTTCTAACCATACTGCTGAGTGCAATCCCCCCCCCCCGCCCCCAGTTACATCTGAAATCGCAAAGTGAAAAAGAACTCCAAGCTATTAACCTATGTGCATGAATATGCAAGACCCCTTTTACCAACAGAGGGTTCGTTTCTGCTGAAAGGATTTTGTTCCTTTATTATAACCACTTCTGCTAATAAAATTCTGACGAGCAGGAACCACAATGTACAGTTTCAATAAGGCAAGAGATGATTATAGGAATAAATGGTATTTAAAATAAAAAAGCATTGGACTCCAGATATCATTTTTAGTTGTGTTCCATTGCTTTATCTCTTGCGAGCTGTGTTTTTGTTTTTGTTTTTTTGTTTTAAAAGGGAAAAAAACTTGCTTACAACTGCATAGCTTTGAGATCCTTGAACTATGAAAATGTCAGGAGTGTCTATGTTACATATATTTCCATAATTCAGAGAAATTAAACCTCTACCAAATTTCAGCTGGGGAATTGGTCTTGCTAATAAAGGAATAAGCTTTGCTTGCTCCAGGCCTCTATGCTGCAAAGCTCTCTATCTCTACTCTATATTTAACCTTAAGGTCCTTCCCCAAACTGACACTAACCATTGAATATAACTTAAACTTACAGCTTCACTTCCAGCTGCCTGTGCTCTAGGCTCTGCCACCATCCTTCTTTGCTTCTTTCTATCACACTGCTCCTTTCCACATATCAGAAAGTGCAAGGCCATTCTCCACCGAGTCATCCCTCTTCCACACTGGACCACAACAGACCACTTGGTCCCATAATCTACCAGTGAACTCTTCTCTCTTATCATCCCCCTCCATTCTTTTACTCCCCAGTCAAAGCACGCCCTCTTCAAAGCCACATTATTTAAGGCTACTTTGTGCTTAGATTTAGAACATAGCAGCTGGGATAGCTCAGTTGGTAGGGGGCATGAGCCTCTTAATCTCAAGGTTGTGGGTTCGAACCCCACGTTGGGCAAAATATTCCTGCATTGCAGGGGCTTGGATGAGATGACCCTCGTGGTTCCCTTACAACTCTACAAATTCTATGATTCGGTGTACGACTCTGAAATGTATGGAGGGGCGTCTACACATTTCTTTCTGGTGAGAAGCACGGGGTCAATCATGGTTCCTATGGAGGCGAAATTAGATGAACCTACAGAAAATGAGCTAAATAAATAGAAGTTGTTGTTGTTGTTGTTGTTAAGTGCATTCAGCACACCCCTTTGGTAGGAATAGGGAACCTGCAGCTCTCGAGCTGTTGTTGGACTTCAGCTCCCATCTACTTCACACAGCATGGTCTGTGGGCAGAATCATAGGAGTTGTGGATCAGTAGCATCAGGAGGTCCACAGGTGTCCTGGCCCTCCACCATAGTTAGAAAAAAACATATGTTTCCAATCCTTCACAGATTGGATAGCTCAGTCTGTAGAGCACAGTACAGTACTCTTAATTTAAGGGTTGTGGGTTTGAGCATTGCAGGGGGTTGGACTAAAGGAAACTTGTGGTCCCTCCCAACTCTACAATTCTATGAGCCTAAGTTTTCTGTTCAGAAGGTAAATAGGGCATTGTTAACACACCCAGAAGTTTTATTTTCTTTTATTTTTTAAAGGACTGAGAAAAACTTGGACAAGCTCAGTGGTTTCCTTAAAATATCCTGGTGACAACTATCTGTCCCGGGGTCCCTTCCCCCCAGCAGCCTTACGTTACAGAGCACAGCAGCATGTATTGAATTGTCCAGGCAGTGTTTCTGGAAGCCAAGGTACAATAAGCAAACTTGAATTTCTGCCTGTAAACAAAAGAATGTTCCCAGCATAAATTGTATCAGCACCACACTGACCAGGGCTCGACTGCTTAAATGAAGAGATGCACACAGCCCAATCCTAGATATGTTTGGCAAGAAGAAAGTCTTGATGAGTTCAGTAGAGTTTACTCCTAAGGACGCGGGTGGTGCTGTGGTCTAAACCACAGAGCCTAGGGCTTGCCGATCAGAAGGTGGGCGGTTCGATTCCCCGTGACGGGGTGAGCTCCCATTGCTCGGTCCCTGCTCCTGCCAACCTAGCAGTTCGAAAGCATGTCAAAGTGCAAGTAGATCAATAGGTACCGCTCTGGCGGGAAGGTAAACAGCGTTTCCGTGCGCTGCTCTGGTTCGCCAGAAGCAGCTTAGTCATGCTGGCCACATGACCCGGAAGCTGTACGCCGGCTCCCTCCCCCAGTAAAGCGAGATGAGCGCCGCAACCCCAGAGTCGTTCACGACTGTACCTAATGGTCAGGGGTCCATTTACCTTTTAGGCATTCGATTTTAGCATTTGTCTCGCCTACAACAGAAGTGCTACTTCCAATATTTACCACAGGAAAATTGGGCCAAGAATCCTAATGTACAACATTCATCATATTTTGCACTGTGAAGCCTAATATTCAAAGAGCACATCTGTAAAACCATTAATACTACTACTAATGTACTCTGCAGTTCACAAGGCCACCAAAGGACAGTGTGAGAAGTAGATAAATGGCCTTCATTTTATGTATTTTCACAGGAAATGTGGAAGCCCTGACTTTTCTGTCAAAGCAGTTCAGGGAGATAGTAGCTAACAAAAAAGCATTTGGGTTACATTTTTTTAAAGGTTTTTAAAAGATATCACACTGGTAAGGTCATTTTAAATTTTACTCTTAGCTTTGAAATGGATGCTGCAGGTTTTGCATTATTTGCTGTTCCAGTATTTTGAACTACAGACACTGTTTCTTGGATGTTACTGTGAGCTGCTTGAATGTCCAGCAGACCTGGGGGCACATACATTCGAAAAATTAAATAAATATTTCAGTATTCACAAATAACCTATTTTAACCATTCTGTCACTGGAAAGACAGATTCTGAAGCTGAGGCTCCAATACTTTGGCCACCTCATGAGAAGAGAAGACTCCCTGTAAAAGACCCTGATGTTGGGAAAGATGGAGGGCACAAGGAGAAGGGGACGACAGAGGACGAGATGGTTGGACAGTGTTCTCAAAGCTACCAATATGATTCTGACCAAACTGCAGGAGGCAGTGGAAGACAGGAGTGCCTGGCGTGCTCTGGTCCATGGGGTCACGAAGAGTCGGACACGACTAAACGACTAAACAACAACAACAACATATTTTAAACACACACATATATGCACACAAACACACACAAATTTATACTTACTCTTTCTCTGTCACAATGTATCCATATTCATCCTCTTTAGAAGGCTTGGCATCCAGCTGAAGGCCTTCTCCCAATTTTTTTTGAGTTTCTTCATAGACACTTTTATCCTGAATCAAAGTATTCTTAATCCAGTGATGAAGCTCAGTCAGCTCTTTAGAGTTAGGTTCCGACTCAGCTTTCTTTTCAGCTATCAACTCCCTCGAGAATGTTTCGCTCTTCACATTTTCAACCCCAACCTTTACTTCCTCAGAGGAAGAGGAGGAGAGATCTAAATCCTCTGACTTCTTCATTTCTGTTCTAAAAGATTCTTTGGATATAGGCTCCTCAAGAAGATTTTCAGTTGCCATATCCTCATTCAGGAAATCAAGTAGTTTTTTACTCAAATGGTTCTCCTATATTAAAAAAAACAAAAACAGTGTCATTCATAACAATTCTGAACATGCATTAATGGGGTATCTATGTGAAATACAAGGGCACAAAACTAATAGAATCCTGAAGCTATGCTAAGTACATGAGTAGACACTGTTGTCCACTTATGAAAGATGAAAACTGGAAATCACTTTAGCCTGGGGTGCAACTTTTGACAGCTCTTAGATTGCAGCTTAGAAAATGTTGCCTGTATTTTCCCTGAAACTGCTTTTCTCTTCTTAAATTTGACTGATCTCAAGAGGCCTCATCTTTTGGAAGCACTGAAGTATGTCTAAACCTTAAGCATTATCATTAATTTCTTTTTGCCCAGCCTTATGTTACACGATGGAGCCCTAGACATCCCTGTTTGACTCAGTTCAAGTCTTCCTGCTGACGGTGGCATGAGTCCACCAAGTCTTTCCACCAAGTTATGATTTCAAATTCTGGGTCTTTCAAATCAGCTAGCCTTGAGATGTAGAAACAGCCCCATCACTTAGTCTAAATTCTTAACTCTTTGGAGGGGGGAACTGTCTAAGACCAAATTCTGGATTTTTCTTCTGCTTTACATTTCAGAAACATGACTTGAAATTCAATTAAAATCTGCTGTGAAGTTCCATCCCCAGGCACCTTGTTAGGTGGTGTTAAGAGCAGCACAATAGGGACGCAGGTGGCGCTGTGGTCTAAATCACTGAGGTTCTTGGGCTTCCTGATCGGAAGGTTGGCAGTTCAAATCCCCGCCAATGGGAGTGAGTTCCCGTTGCTCTATCCCAGCTCCTGCCAACCTAGCAGTTCGAAAGCACGTCAGTGCAAGTAGATAAATAGGTAACGCTGTGACAGGAAGGTAAATGACATTTCCAGGTGCTCTGGCTTACGTCACAGTGTCCCGTTGCGCCAGAAGCAGTTTAATCATGCTGGCCACAGGACCTGGAAAGCTGTGGACAAACGCCAGCTCCCTTGGCCTGAAGCGAGATGAGTGCCGCAACCCCATAGTTGCCTTTGATTGGACTTAACCGTTCAGGGGTCCTTTACCTTTACCTTAAAAGCCGCACAGAAGGCCTGGCCCTACTCACACAAGCTGTAACTGGGTCCCAAATCATTTCCTGCATTACTGTAAAACTGTGTAACCGAGACCAGGTCTTTCTCCTCCTTCATTTCAAGCACCATACACCTTAATTTTTTATGCATGGAAATCTTATGTCAAGGGATGCCTGGGAGAAATCCAAGCCCCAATAAACTCTTCTGGGAAGGTAAGCTCATTTCTGTTTACACCCCTTTTCTGTAAAATCAAGGGCACACACCATAACTTCAATAAAGGTGTCTTCAGTTCACATGATATAAAGGCTTTATAGAACCAAAGCTGGATTTTAAACAATGTTATTATTGTTTAGCTGTACAGTGGTACCTTGGTTTAAGAACAGCCCTGTTTACGAACTATTCGGTTTACAAACTCCGCAAAACCGGAAATAGTGTCCCAGTTTGCAAACTTTACTTTGGTCTACGAATGGAAGCCGAATGGTGGAAGGGAGGCCTCATTAGGGAAAGTGCGCCTCGGTTTAAGAACGGTTTTGGTTTAAGAACGGACTTCCGGAACGGATTAAGTTCGTAAACCGAGGTACCACTGTAGTGGTTATTGTGGTGGCACCTGTACTGTGGAACTCCCTGCCTATTGACATTGGGCAGGTGGCGTCACTGTATTCTTTTAGATGCCTGTTGAAAACATTTCTGGTTTGGTGGGCCTATCCAGATGCATGATTTGGTTATATTTGCTGCAGATGTTTTAATCTGCTTTATTGTTTGTTAAATATTTTAAACATTGTTTTTAGAGATCTTATATGTTTTAATTGGTTAATTTTTTTATAAAAAATGTGTTGATTTTTAAAAAAAAGAAAAGCAGTGACCATTTTAGGTGCATCCAATATGTGCGCGGCTGTACACACGCTCATTGTGCCAAACCCGGAAGGGACCTGAAAATGTCATAAAGATGTTACAAAAAGGGGTGGAACAGGGCAGCCTTATGTTTTTGCCAACATGGGCAGGATATAAATTTAATAAATAAGCAAACTAACAAATTAGCTGAGGCATCTGTAGCACACATATCTCATACGGTTTTTAGAGGTGAATGAAAATGCTACTCTGAATTTGCTGGTGCATTCACAGGTGGTGAATTGGAGGGGTGTGGCATTCAATGATGGGGGGGGGAAGGAGCAATACTGGCGAGTGACAGAACATATCCCCCCCACACTAGCTGCTGCTAATGCCCCCACTCCCACTGTTTGAAATCCACTGATGGTTGCAAGTGCACCTCTATCTGTGCTCCATTGTTGTCACTGTGTTGTGAACTGAACCTCAATTATTTTTATTACATTATATTTAGCATATCTTGTACGACGAGCATTTGGTACGATGGATTGTCGATATTTATATTTAAACATGCAATTTACCTCATTTTTAGTCCTGGCATCTTCATTCTGTGCCCCTTCATCTGTGGGAACATTGAACAAGCATGTGTTGTGGGACATTATAGAACATTATGTGTGTAATGCAGACACTACTGTACTGGCTTTGCTTTTCTATAGATTGTGGTGTTATTTACTGTACATTAAACATTAAGATGTTGCCGCTGAAAGGCGAAAATAAAAGCATAGATCAGGTTTGTCACTTTGACTCCATTTGGACAGCTTGCTAATGGAAGATCAATGGAAGCAGTACTGTAAGAGTGCATTATATTAATTAGTTCAATAGTATGGTCGACGAATTTACCTCTGTTTACCAGTGCCTTAAAATAAAATCAATACCATGTTTTCTGCTAGCATAGAAATAATGGCTACAGTAATAAATGCGGAACGGCAACAGATTTACGTTTCAGGCACTTTTCAGGGGAAAAATGGATTTCATGTGCTCATCTAATCCTTTATTTTAATAAAGTAGGCACTTCAAAATAATGGTTTCTCGGTTATTGTGACTACTCAGAGGTAAATACGGGATACCCAATTGCCTGTTTTAGGATAGGAACAGGAAGCCTTTATGAGGCTTATAAGCATGATAAACATAGATTTTTGTGCATCTCTCACATGAGTCACAAAATGACCTAACAATGGACCTGTTCACATCTCATTTTTATCCACAGCAATAAACTCAGACACTTTTAAATGATCCACATGTAAATCAATGTGCTGTTTGCATGTTTCCTGTCACATGTGTCTGCACACACCTATTTGGTCAATGAACACGAGGTGCCGTAAGGCTTAGTAAGAGGACTAAACACCTGTGTGAGAGTGGGGCGAGGAAACTGAATTCAGGAACACACAGGCCACTCTTACTGGATGGTACATGTTTTGTTTTTTTTATCAGGCCTCAAAACTATGAGTTCTCCAAAACAAATTGGTACCATGTCTACCCTACTTTTCCTGAATGGGTCATAGAATCATAGAACCGTAGAGTTGGAAGGGACCCTGAGGGTAATCTAGTCCAAAGCCCTGCAACACATACTGATGGCTAATTATTTTAGCAGGTCACTTAAATGCAGTGCCTGGTTCATGAGCAGTGCCGGATTTACGTATAAGCTAAACAAGCTATAGCTTAGGGCCCCACTCTCTTGGCCCACCCCCTCAAAAAATATACTTCTTAATTGTATTTCACATCAACAATTACTTTGATAAAATACATATTTTGTTATGTGCAAATGACTTTAGATACCTATTAGGTCCATAAATTACCATATAGCATATATTCAACAACAAAAAACAGCGACGATTTGTTGTTGACAAAGAACAGCTGGACATATAAAGGGCCCCATTACCTTCAGTAGCTTAGGGCCTTATCAAACCTAAATCCGGCCCTGTTCACGAGTGCATCTAAATTTTTTACAACAGTGCTATCATTTAACGAAGTGAACAATTAAGCATCATGAAAATGCAGCTGTATCTTAAGGTGGCAGTGGCGGAATGGGTTAATTGCATCAGTTCGTTGCTTAGGACAAGGGTGGGCAACACACAGGACTCCAAAGCCCAGGAAGCCCCAGTCACCTTTTCCTACAATCAGCCATCAGCTGGGTGTCCAGGAAGAGTGTACTGTTCCCACACTGCTAATAGCAACAGTAATATTGTGTAGAAGAGTTTGGATTTGATATCCCACTTTATCACTACCCGAAGGAGTCTCAAAGCAGCTAACATTCTCCTTTCCCTTCCTCCCTCACAACAAACACTCTGTGAGGTGAATGGGGCTGAGAGACTTCAGAGAAGTGTGACTAGCCCAAGGTCACCCAGCAGCTGCATGTGGAGGAGTGGAGACGCGAACCCGGTTCCCCAGATTACGAGTCTACCGCTCTTAACCACTACACCACACTGTACAGTGTAAATAGGAAACACTGGGGAGCAGGCTTTAACCTACCCCCCACAGTACAGTACTCTCAATCCAAGGATGTTCACTGCCCCTATGTTGATAATAGCTGCATAGAGACAGCAGTTTGGAATTTTAATGGGGAGGTAGATGTGTGGGAATTACATTCCCCAAACAGCTATCTCCTCCTTTAAATCATGGAGCAACCTGCACTCACCTAATTGCCCACAGCAAATTGGGATTGAGTGAATAGCACCCATCCCACCCTCTGAACACAATATAACCATGGCAGTAGGAAAGGGAAGCTACATGAACGGCCCTACTATTGGGCGAAGTGGCATAATCTCCTCAGGGAACAGATGCTGTGGGGCAGCAGTGGAACCCCCCTGGGTGTTCCTCTTAACCCTCTGCTCCCGGGACCGGTCTCATCTGTTGGAGGACAGACTTGTGGGTTACACAACATGTCCCTGTCCCCTAAACTAGCTTGCTGTGGTGTTGGCTGCTGTCCTGTCACTAGTGCTGAAGTAAGATTCGGCAGCCAGGCTGTTTGACTTCAGTATGTGGAATGTGTCAGGGAGGAACCATCTTGTCCTTCACCTCAGGCAGCAAAATATATTGGTCTGGGAAGCTAACGGTAAGGCAATGATAAGTGGAGGGGAGCTAGCAAGCAGCAGGGAGAATAGGGCAGTGAACTGGCAGTGGGACAGGTGAGCAGGTAAGTTCCTCCTCTTTGCATCTTTGTGCAAGGCTGTTTTAAGACTGAATGTCTTTAGAAAGGAAAGGAAAGCTGCCATGGTGGATATACTACCTTGTAAAGGGTAACCGGCTCTCATTAATCCCATCTCATAATCATCTTTTCCTTCGGCATCCACTCTCTTCTCTTCTGTCTCTCCTCCAACCTTCCCAGCGGCATTCTTCTTTTCTTCATCTACATCAACAGCTTGAATGGCATCAGCAATGATATCTGCCATCTCGTCCAGCTCTAGCGGGCTCAACTTATCTACATCCACATGATGTTTCTTCAGGTCCCTCAGAACATCCTGAATAAATATTTCTTAGGAAGGGAGGGAGGAGAAACTTGATTACTTATGAAAAGTCTGATGGTATATGCAAGGAAAAGAGAAACAAAGCATTGTAGTCTCTGCTCCAGTCCTCAGTAGGAGCTATTTAATTATCTATGAAGTCTTGACTACATTATTCTGTGCTAATCTGTATTCATAAATGTAGCCTTGGTAATGTTTTTTTCTCTCTCTCTCGTCTTATTCAAATGTGTTTATTGAATAGTTTCAATGTTACTAATTCATGGGATTATCTTCTTATATGAATCAGTAATTAGATCACTTGTCTCACTGGACATGCCTTGCCCTACTGAAACAATTGATTTGGGATAAATTAGTGGCGAAACTTTTCCCAGACCATCCAGGAATGCCTGTATCCCTAGGACAAAAAAAGTATTTATTTTATCACATTGGTGGTCTCTCCCTCTCCTCCCCATTACAAACCCTATATCAATACTTCCTAACAAAATCAACTTATGCTGTACTAAAGCTGCTTAACTATAGAAATAAATTATGATTACACTCAGTCAACCATAATGTAGTTTTTGCAGAGTAAAAACAGAGGGCCCATCAATATCATTACATATAAGAAACATGCCGTCTGCTGAAAAAATAAAAGGACCAGAGCTATTTTTCTACTAGGCGTCCCCAAAAGTAGCAGAGACTGTAAATAAATCACCACCACTTAATTATGAAGCAGCAATATCAATTTGACTTACCCAGTCACGTAAAGGGTTTAACTGGAGGGTGGGGGAGATCTCATGTGTGTCATGGCCCATCCCTGTGAAGTCTATCCAATACTGGCCATGAAACAGAGGACTCTCATCAGAACCCCAAATCTTATCATTCTACCCGACACAAATTCCCAGGTGGAGCTTCCCACAGACCTACCTGCTAGCCTCCAAACAGGACAGGTGGTTCAGACATCTACCATGAACCAATCAAAATGCAAGGTGCCCCAGCCTACCAATTGCCTTAAAACTCTCCACTCCGAAGTTCCCAACTTGAAGAGACAAGTAGCATAACAAGGAGCAGCTCAGAGGAGATTGCCATGTTTTAAAACTGTCATGGACTGTCTGGATGTGGAGGAGTGTGGGGAGGGGGGGAGGCACCAGCCAAGGAATCCCCAAGAAGGCTCAGAGCCAGGGGATTGGTGGTGGGACAGCGATGAGTCGTCAGAGGGGGAAGGAGCAGACAGGGAGGAGGAAGAGGTGTCAGAAGCAGAAGAGGTAACAGGGTTTAGTGAACAGGAAGAAGCTGCAGCAGAGCACAGTTCAGACTCTGAGCAGAATCCAGGGAGTCTTGCTCTCCTGCTGTGACCAGCTCCCCTCCCTTCTGGTCACCTAAAACACACAGAGAAATGAAAACGGGAAGAGTAGAGGGTTGTTGTGCACAAACGAAGCCTGAGACTGTGTGGGAAAGACCCTGGAAAGGAGGAGTCCTAGTGGGCCCTGGGAAGTACTTGCAACTGCTTCATCGTGGTAAGACCTCCTGGAAACTACTAGGCAGAGCTGTGGTTTGTTTCCTTGAATAAAGAGTTAACTTCACTGACCTCGGGTGCATTATTGCTTTGTTGGCGATCTACGCCTGACTTCCAGCCCTGACAAAACTTCCTATAATTTCAGTTTAAGCCCTACAGTTTTCAGCCACCAACATGCTTGCCCCGATTATATTTGGAGCCATATTGCTGCTGTCAACAGAATTCGCACATACAGATATCCCAGGTGCTACTCACTGTGGTACTTGCTAAACAACCATTCAGCATTAACCCAGCTGCTCACTACCAGATAGCCAACTGCTTGGTGGGGCTGACATGTTTTGTATATGCAGGCTCCTGCCTGGCTGGAAAGGACAGTATTTTTTGTTGTTGAAATATAATTTAATATCTAATGATATAGGTAAAGGTGACCATTAGGTCCAGTCCCGGATGACTCTGGGGTTGTGGCGCTTTACTGGCCGAGGGAGCCGGCGTATGGCTTCCGGGTCATGTGGCCAGCATGACTAAGCGGCTTCTGGTGAACCAGAGCAGCGCACGGAAACACCGTTTACCTTTCCGCCGGAGCGGTACCTATTTATCTACTTGCACTTGACGTGCTTTCGAACTGCTAGGTTAGCAGAAGCAGGGACTGAGCAACGGAGCTCGCCCCATCGCGGGGAATCGAACCACCGACCTTCTGATCGGCAAGCCCTAGGCTCTGTGCTTTAGACCACAGCGCCACCCGCGTCCATCTAATGATATAACCATGCTAATTTACATTTATAATAATAATTTATATTTTATGACCTAATCTTCATCAATATCAGGAAATAAATATGCCAGTGGCTTGTCTTTTAACACAAGCACCCTGATCTCATTTGTTTATGCTACAATACGAAATGTAAAATAAATATTTTCTGAACTATATTAGATCTTCTGCCTGTTCAAATGAGAGTTTTAGCTGCTTTTTGTTCTGATGTATGTCAGATGTGGACAGAGTAAAGGAAATGAGTTTATCAATGACCCCAAAGAACATAAATGGAAGATGACATCTGAGGCAAGATGAGAAAAAGTAGATAGATTTCTACAAAGAAAATCAAACAACAGACTTCTAAATGTGTTATTAACAGATGTTTTCAAAGGAGAAAATATTAAAAGATATTGGAGATGAAAAATACATTAAGTAAACAAAAGTAAGTGGAGGAATCTGAAAAGAGATAGCCAACAGTGCCAAAATATAGGTAATAGACTGAGAACATTTTCACCCAGTTCAGAATGAAAAGTAACCCATTGTTTCTTGTTACGTAAATAAGTCTGCATGAACTTGTGGTGGTCACTAACTCCCCTCCCCTCCTCTTTTGTGAAATGAGAAGACCACACACAAATTATTTAAAAAAGCATACCCACTTCCACTTTTGAACTATTTTTTTTAATCTTTAAAAGGGTTGTTTTCCATTGGTTTATTCTTTTTGTAAACCACTTGGAGGTTTCTTTGTGTGTGTGTGTGTGTGTGTGTGTGTGTGTGTGTGTTTTACAATCAAGCAGTATATAAATATTAGGAAACAAACAAATAAATAGCTGAACATGAGAGCTGAGTTCATTTCTGGGATTCATAGTGCCCCTTATATCATTCAAGTGATCTTGAGCCATTTGAAAGGCTGCACCTTCTACCTCCCGAGAAAAATATAACGGCAAGGAGGAGACCAACCTAGCCCCATCCGTCAGCCAGTTAAGGTGCAGTTGCCCCAATTGTCACTTTCCTCTTCCTTCCCCATTCTTTTTTCACTCTTTTGCATCATCTCCATATCCTCCAACGTTTCTCCAATACAAATAGAGACGTCCTATTCCATAATATGGGACATGGGTGGTGCTGTGGTCTAACCCACTGAGCCTCTTGGGCTTGCCGATCAGAAGGTCAGCGGTTCGAATCCCCGCGACGGGGTGAGCTCCCGTTGCTCGGTCCCAGCTCCTGCCATCCTAGCAGTTTGAAAGCACGCCAAAAGTGCAAGTAGATAAATAGGGACCGCTCCGGCGGCAAGGTAAACGGTGTTTCCGTGCGCTGCTCTGGTTCACCAGAAGCAGCTAAGTCATGCTGGCCATATGACCCGGAAAAAATGTCTGTGGACAAACGTCGGCTCCCTCAGCCAGTAAAGTGACATGAGCGCCGCAACCCCAGAGTCGTCTGCGACTGGACTTAACTGTCAGGGGTACCTTTACCTTTTATTCCGTAATAATAATGTTACTATTTATACCCTGCCCATCTGACTGAGTTGCCCCAGCCACTCTGGGTGGCTTCCAACATATATAAAAACACAATATAATAATAATAATAATAATAATAATAATAATAATAATAATAATAATAATTCTTTTATTTGTACCCCGCCCATCTGGCCGGGTCTCCCCAGCCACTCTGGGCGGCCTCCAACAGATATAAAAATACATTAAAATCACAGGTTAAAAACTTCCCTATTATAAAACATTAAACATTTTTTATATATAAAAAACTTCCCTATACAGATGACTTGGGGATCGGATAACTCCATACTTTCCAACATTTCTCCAATGAAAATAGAGACATCCTACCATAGCTTCCAACATCACTCCGATGAAAATAGGGACGTCCTAAGGAAAGCAGGACATTCTGGAATCAAATCAGAAACTGGGACAGCTTCTGTAAATCTGGGACTGTCCCTGGAAAATAGGAACACTTGGAGCGTCTGAGCCTGTAGGCAAGGACTGCCTTATCTTGTAATATATGCACAGCACCCAGAAAGAATGTAGGCACTTATAAATGTCAATAATAATAATAATAATAATAATAATAATAATAATAATAATATATATTCCTGGTAGACAAACCCAGCATGAGTTGTTTATCTTTTTGTTACTTTGGGGGATCTGTGCCATGTTTTTAAAAAAATATTTTTTTTAAAAAATGCTGTACAAAATTACTATAATGAGCCCTATTCATTTGAGACATGGTGGGATAACATTTAAATGAATGAAACATTTGCATTAACAGCCATAATTACATACTTCTATATAAAAGCACCCCATGGTGCAATCAAGCTTGCAAATATATTCACAGAAGCTAAACCCACAAGCCTAAACTTATCTACTTTAGTCATCTGTGGCCTAAACGCTGGGGGCGGGTTGAAAGAACTGTATTTTGCAAAACATCTGTCACTGGTCAGAAGCAACCTTTTCTTTACTTGACTTGGGTGAGCTGCTATTTGCAAGTCTGGGGTAAATTCTGTTGAAAAACCAAGTGGGCCGTGCCATGAGAAACCCTATGGTGGACGAATGCTTTTTGCCCAGAAGTGGAAGGAAGAGAAAGTCCCAACCAAGGAAGAGTGGATAACCAAGATCATGGACTATGCCGAAATGATGAAGATGACTGTGAAGAGCAGACACCAAGATGATAAATTGTTTACTAAAGAGTGGGGGAAATGTACAGAGTACAGTATCTTAATCTCAGATGCACAAAAACTGAAAATGATTTAAATGTACAAGAACATTGTTAAAAAATGAAAATGAAATATTTTTTTAAAAGAAACTCCATGGTGCATCTGTAACGGCATAGTGGGGTAGGGGAGCTGAAAATAATGACAATATATTTCACATCTGGCAACCAATGCACCCCTTTGGTTTCAGATAGTATATGGGTAGATGAGTCTAAAATGCCCAGGACACAAATTCTCATGGCCCTGTAACAGCTATGGTGCCTCATTTACCAGAAGTAATGTATTTAGTGTTAACTCTAGAAGTGTATACTTGATTCTGATCAAACATAAGAAACACCTGCTGGATCAGGCCAATGGCCCGTCTAGTCCAGTATCCTGTTCTCACAGTGGCCAACAAGGATTTGTCTGTTCTATCCATTAAGGTCTGGAGGTAAGCAGATTGCAGGTCAGTAGGCAAGTTGGGAAACAGACAGGAGAGCAGTCAAGTAGACAGGCCATCAAAGCAGCCAGCAGATAAGTGGGAATGGATGGCTGGAGAGCAGCCCAGTCCGCACTTGAGTGACAGGTTGCTCAGATTGAAGAGCTTCTAATCCTAGAATTAGAAGGAGTTTTAGGGTAATCTTCCCTTTATGGAGCTGGTAGCTGAAATGCCACCATCTGACCATTGGCAGTGGTGGTGTTTAAGCAGAGCAGAGAGCATACCTGAAGGAGCGTCTCCACCCCCATTGTTCAGCCCAAACACTGAGGTCCACCTCCAAGGGTCTTCTGGTGGTTCCTTCACTGGGAGAAGCAGCGTTACAGGGAACCAGGCAGAGGGCCTTCTCAGCAGTGACGCCCTCCCCGTGGAACGCCCTCCCATCAGATGTCAAGCTGAACTACACAACTTTTAGAAGACATCTGAAGGCAGTCCTGTATACATGTGCTGGAAGCTGCCAAGAGTGGCTGGGGAAACCCAGATAGATGGCTGGGGTATTATTATTATTATTATTATTATTATTATTATTATTATTACCAGGTGCTCCCTCCAATGAGAAGCTAACACAATGGCACAGAGATTAGGTCCTGAGGACCAGAGACCCCAGTTTGAGATCCTTGGATATTTACATAGCCTATCTTAAACTCCTATAGCCGTACAATTGCACAGGTCAATTATGAGCTCAGTATAAAGCATTGTGTGAGTTTAATATTGCTGTCTGATGGGCTTTCCCCTCCCTCCTTGCAAATTGGGTTCAATCCAGCGAAAACCTAGACTGCTGAAAACAACAAAACCTTTTGATAAAACCTTTCCATTTCAGTTTCATTTGTTTTCAACTCATTTTCTTTTCTTTCATTCTATCGTGTCTTATCTCCCCAGTTCCCTTCCCTAGGTTTCATAGTCTATAGGAAAGCACAGTCGTAATCTCAAGCAAAATGAAAATAAGGGGGAAAGAAATTCAACAGGAGAAAATGAATGACCAGCAGCCCCACTCCAGAGTCCACTGAAAGACATTTGGCAGGTCTTTCTGGTTCATTAAATAAAGCAAAGATAGAGAAATGGTCTGCATTCTGTGAAGTGTGTTGTTTCTCACACTGGGCAGTCACTAGGATGCTAGGAATACCTCCTGAAGATAAGCTTCTTGTTAGAGGAGACTGACATCTTAAGGAAAACTAAGCTGAAAATACGAAGCATTGCTGTTGCCCAACAACCACTGAAGATAGAAGCCAAGAGCAATCACAGGCACAATTTGAAAAATATGGCATAAGTATATTGGAAGATTCATTAGAAAATGTTTGACTGTTGGCAACAAGCTAAGAAAACGCTTGATTTGTGAGCAGATATTAAAGAGAAAGAAACTATTTGGAGGGTGGGAATGTCTTTCTTAAATTGTCAACATTGTACCTAAACATGGTGAAATGTTGCTCTGCAATGTTATGCCTGTGGAAGCCAAACTGTTAAAATCCAATGCATTTTGCAGCATATTGTTCCCTGTAAGTTTTAAGTATTTCTTCTCTGCAGATTCCTGCTAAGAAAGGTGAAATAGGGCAGTGCATGATAATGAAATCAGCATGGACCTAGTTTGCTCTAGCAGCACTCCTATTCCATATACGTGCAGGGCCACCTGGACTTGCGTTTACATTACAATTTGCTTTTTGAAACCTATTATCAGGCAGCTGCCTCACCATGAACCCTGTCACTTTGGGCTCTCTTCTGTCCAAGTATCAACACATCAATAGTGGATGGGATTTGGGGAGCAAAACAAAAACATGAAGGAGAAGACTGTGAGAAACAATATGTAAAAACACGGTATGTATAATGCTTCAGGCTTCTACGAAGGGAGGATCCTGGCCAATGGTCAGCAGTGATGGGAGCTGTCATTCAAAACACCTGGAGAGAACCAGGTTGGCAAAGGCTGCTCTACACACCAACAATACCTACCCCCCTATTAATAGAAAACTCCACCTAACACTGCATATACCTCCCTAGGAGGGCTGTCAATAGTTACCTGTCATGTGATGTCACAGACTCTGCCAAATTAAATTCAGACTATGAGGATCGGAAGAGCAAAGGCACTGCTACCCACAAACACGTGGTCCCAATTCCAAGCCCCCCACCCCTTAGCATAGTGGGGTCCCTGCTTTCACCTCCCAGCGCTCCCGTTGGCTGTTGTCACACCTTCTTCTTTTTTTGCCCACCCAGCAGCAAATGATGAGCGCCTGCAGCACTCCTACCACCAGCTGCTTCACATCACAACTTGCAGCCACAGCTGCTCAGCTGCACATGAGCACTGGCCTGTTGCAGCTGAGGAGCAGGAGGAGGAAGCAGCTACTTGGGCAGCTGCTAGCACTACACATAGTCCTCCCCGCTCTGCTTACTGCTGCTGTGTCTTCATCGTGCCTGTCTTCAACTCTGCACATGCAGAGAACATCACAAAGCCACAGGTAGGCGAGCCAGCTCCCCATAGGAGTTAATTTAAGAGAAATAAGAACATAAAAGAGCCTGCTTGATCAGGCCAATGGCTCATCTAGACCAACATCTTGTTCTCACAGTGCCCAACCAGATGCCTGTAGGAATCTCTCCCCCCCCCCCACACACTGTGGTTTCCAGCAACTGGTATCCAGAAGCATTAATGGTTCTGGCCATGGGGGTAAGAGAATAGTCATCACTAGCTAGCAGCCATTGCCAGCCTTACCCTCCCTGAATTTGTCCAGTCTTTTAAAACCATCCAAGTTGGGAGCCATCATAGCCTCCTAATGAGACGGGGTACCATTGTTCAACTATGCGCTGCCCCAAGAGTTCGTTGCATAGTCCAGGCTGCACTTCTGCAGCTCCTGCTCAATGTCTCCAGCATCAGCAACAAACCCTATTTATCAAGGTTGGAAAACTGTGCATGTTTTGCTGTAGTGCAACAGGAGTGGAATGTAGCAGTCAAATCATGGAGAGGGCAGCAGGGGGTGCCTGCTCTCCTGGCTTTGTGTGTGTGCATTGCTCTCTAGTCTACTGAATGCGCCGTTACATTTGTATCTTGGGTCTCTTAGTCTGGAACTTTAAGTACTACACCATGTGGAGTAATGGGGGTAGGAGGCAGCCCCCCTTTTTTGCTTGCAATATAGTGAATAGGTGGCAATGGCATATTCTACAGGTACTTCCTTAATGACAAAAGTGGGGCTATTCCCCAAATGAAGCTGCAAAAAGGAAACTAAGCCAGATCTTGTGATGAGGATACTCAAAATTCATACTGCATACTTCACAATTATAAAGTAATAATGTTACACTTAAAGAGAGGGGGATGTAAGCCTGGGTCCAAAAAATTACCTAGATGCACTGCTGCTCAAAAGCTTGCAGGTATCTTAATAACTTCAGACTATTCTTCCTTTGACTACAACAATGTATTTCAATTTTTTCTTTCTTTCAGGTAATTTCACATTGACTTCTCCGCACAACCCTCACAGAACTTGTGTGCATTGCAGCGGATTATGGGGAGTGGTTTATTGCTTATAAAAGGTGCACTGTTCAGGCCTGCTCAGTCTCACCATCACGGACTAGCAGTCTGCACTGAATCACATGCTTCCCCTCCCCTGCATTGCATGGGAAAATCAACGGTAGAGAGGGGACATGCCAAGACTGACCTTCTCATTGACAAATCCCCTGATAAAATTCTAAGGAATCCCGGTAGATGAAACTACTGGTCTGGAACAGGCATAGGCAAACTCGGCCCTCCAGATGTTTTGGGACTACAACTCCCATCATCCCTGACCACTGGTCCTGTTAGCTAGGGATGATGGGAGTTGTAGTCCCAAAACATCTGGAGAGCCGAGTTTGCCTATGCCTGGTCTAGAACAATAGGTGAGCACTCATACGAAGATGAAATGGATCCCTTACCGTCTACTGGAGTTAGAGGGACCTTCGTATCGCTCTGGACAGAACCAGGCACCAGTCCAGATCCAGGCCTCCTTATGAATGGTGGCCTCATCTCGATATCCCCTGGTTTCTCTTTCAACGTTGTTCCATCAAGATGGTCAGTCTGAGGAAGCTTGAGCCGATTGGTATAGGGGGGAGAAACTTTAGTCCTGCTAACAGGAGAACTTCCGTCAAGATTTTTTGTCGCAACTTTCTGAGAGATATATGCATTTAATGCCGCCAACAGAGCCTTTCTGTCAAATCCGTCATCTGGCTTCAGTGGGAATTTATCTCTCTGTGGTTGGTTGAAGGATCTCACTGGGATGTTTTCAGTATATTTTGAATGGGCTGCTGCTGAATGGGTTAAAGCAGGAGCTTTTCCTTTGGAGTTCTGCACCATGTAGTTGATGATGGTGTCAGGTGGGACGTTATCAACCTAGAAGGAAAAGGAAAGTTTGTATTAGAATCGGTCTTATGCTAACCCCTTCTAATTGGCCAACATGGGAACCCCATAAGAATACATAATGGTGTGTTTCCTGCTTTAACTTCATGTTTAAGCAGGATGGGAGGTAGCCCACATTCCCTGTGCAAATCAGGGCTGGATTCTGAATCATATATCAATTATGATGCACATTTACCTAGGTCTGTTTATTTTGTGCTGGCGCAAAGGGACATTGTGTTTATCTGTTTCTCCCTTATATAAGTTGCTATGACAGCATGGAAACCCTAGCATTGGAGGACCAATAATTGATCAATCCAAGCTTTGGTATCTGAGGTATACAGGGCATTTTCTGTATACTTCGAAACTGACATTTCTATTCACAAGAGCAGGATGCTTGCCTTCTAAATATAATGAAACATGATTCTTAGATCTTTTATAAAGAGACAGGCTGTGCGCAAACTCATGTTTACATGGTATGCCTTAAACTCCCACTGCTGGATTGGGAAGCCGATGATTATTTGCTTCATTTATTTAACCAAATGTATACACTACTTGGTTGTAATAAAACCCTCAAGCAGTTTACAAGAAATATTAAAATTATCATTTAAAACAGTTCAAAACAATTATTTAAAAAATAATTTTTATTAACAATAGCAAAGATGATATCTCATCAACGCCCACATGTCCTGATAAGCTTGCCTAAACAAAAATGATTTAGAGCCTCCTTGATGTCAATAGGCAGGGAGTTCCAAAAATACAGGTGCTGCTACACTAAAAGATCGATGTCTCACAACTGCGGGGTATTATCCAGCACCTGTAGCAGTACCAGTTCTGCAGATCGGAGCATTCAAGTGGGCAAACATGGGATAGGGAGATCCCACAAGTACACACAGCATTTAGCTGGCCAGTCAAAGCTGTTTCTGGGGTGTGGACACTGTCACATTCTGTCAGGGACTGGACAGAGGAGGAATGGTGGAGACCCCCTCCTCCCCCAGTCTGAACTTTGCCGAGAAGAGAAAGGCAGTATAGCTCAGAGGCAGTACAGCTCAGAGGCAGATGAGGGGCAAAGTTGGGAGATAATGGGAGACACTTTATCACTAGAAAGCATTCCAGACCCCCCTTCTCCCAGAACCCGATGAGCACTGGAAGTAGGAGAGCAAAGAACTTGAAGGCAAATGGCCCTAAGCAGCCACCGTAAGGTGGGTGGTGCTGTTGACGACTGAGGAGAGAAGGGGTGTGTGTGGAGATTACTCAGAGCAACGCCATTACTCCAAGAGGCTGCAATAAAAGACATTGGTAAGAACTTGTCTATTCCTAGCAGTCTACCATGGGGGGGGGGATTGGATTCCCTGGTGCCTGGCACATGCTGGCAGCTTCTAGGAGACTTCACCCCCAGAGTGGCTGGGGAAACCCAGCCAGATGGGCGGGGTATAAATAATAAATTATTATTATATTATTAGAGGTGCACTCCATTGTCTCTTGAGACAGATGGATGCCAACAACAAGACAACATTAGTTACAATCTACATCCACCTTGCAATTTGAGAAATGCTGAATTTTGATGAATTCCCCCCACCCCCAAAAAACCCCAGCTACAATTTAATAAGCCTTATGCAGACATCTGTGCCCCTTTCCCTGCCCACTGGTACGGACAGACAGCAGGTGACTTGGAAACACACCCGACCTTTGATGTGTTTGATCTGACCTACTGATGTGTACAACGACGTGCAAATGCAATTTGAAACACAGTGGGCAGAAATGACCTTGTAGCATTTTAAGCAGATAATGTGTACACAGCCACACTTGCAGAGGAATCAAGTGCCCGTGGGATGCCACGAAAGTGAACAGGAGGAAGACTGGTCCACAGCTCAGTTGCACAGCTCAGTTGCACAGCTCAGTTATGCAGTGCAAAGCTTCCTGATGAAATCGAAAAGCACCCATACCGACATGGAATCCTAATATCAGAGACATTTGTCCCCCTGCACCAGTGCTAGGAACCTTATGCCCAAGAGTATTTCTACTGCCTTATTATACTGAGCAAGTTGCCAGGGAATTGGCATTCATGCAAAGCATCCTGTGAGCTATTATTATGATAATGATAAACCATAAATGGCTTAAGATAATAACCTATTCTTCTCAAACCCTTTAAGATTCATAACTCCTTTATCTGTATCCACAATTGTTGTTCAACAATTGGATGTTACTGTACGTCCATAAAATAAGGGAGAAATAAACTGAATTGCAAGGTGCTACTTATGCTGTACATTGAATGTGAGCAAAGCGATGTGGAAATCGCAAAGACAAAGAGGCATTCATATGTTGTTGTTTTTCGCAAATGCAAAATAGTTCTTGAAGTCTAAAGAACAGAGGTCGCCCAAGGAGCAACACGCAGAGTTGCACATGCACAACTGAAGCTTTCTCCCCCAGGCCCATGAAACTCCATGCTCCCCCACCTAGGCTCCTAAAAGTCAGGGAACCTCTATAATGCCTGGTTGTGGGGAAAGGAAAATCACTGTCCTCTCTACCTGTAAGCAGTATTTGGACTTCAGCATTGTACTCTGAAAGCACAACCAAATTCAAACAGCCAACAAAAGTAATGAAGACCCCTTCCCTTTATACAAACCTTACGAGACAGTTTGCAAAAAGTTTGACCCGGATAATCAAAGGTGGCTTTTTTAAAAAAAAAAAACCCCCAAAAAACCCACAGCTACTCGAAAAGTGCCTGAACACTCTCAAATATTGAAGAGGATTTGCGATTTCCCCAAGTCTCCTGTAAACAAACAAGCCCATCAAGAAGAAGAACACAGACACTTCAAGCAGCCTTATACAAATTGGGTACAAGTGTCAATCGCAGGCTAAGCTGGTATCAGGAGAGGACCAGCAGTCTCTCAGCAGCTTGACAGGTCACAACACTGGCAGACTGGGATGCTCTTTGAAAATTCCTAATTAAAAATATGGCATCAACAGCAGCAAGCCTATTTTGAAAGCACCCTCATTTCTGACAACAAATGTAAAGTCAAAGGGAGAGAGAAAGACTAGAGCCACATACAGCCTGAAGTTCCAGTATTAACGTTAAAGCCATCTTTGACCGTGATTCACTATGGATGTAGACCTGCATTGCCCTGTTCTTTGGCATCTTTGTGGTGAAAGGTCTCTGTACTTTCCATTGGAAAACAAGAGAGGAAAGTTAATTCTATGTTATACTGGAAGTGCCGAGATGGACTGCACTGGATTGTATCCCCTTGACGAAAGTTAGCCAGGTCTGATTTTAGTAAAGAATAAAGTCATATGTGGCTAACTTTAGACCAGGAGATAAAATCCAATGAAGTCTTTCTTGGTACTTCTCGCCCTTGTTTCATAGCAAGTTTCTACAATCTTCAGATGGGGGAGAAACTCCTAGAGATAAAGGGAACGCAATACCGGTATGTATGCACAACAGAAAGGTACAAACTGAAAACCCAGTTAAGACTTAGCACAGGTAAATAATGCAGCGGCAGAATTATGTGATCTTAGAAAAGAGCAATCCCAAGTCACACAACTACTAAATTACATAGCACCAGGGTAATTTATTCTATTTTCTGCGAAGAGGAGGATGGGGGAGACCCACTGCATAGAACTTAGCTCTTCCTAATGTATGTTTTTAATCAAAGAATTAAGATTGTTTGTGTTACCGCCATTTTATCTGGTCTTTTTATTCTCACCGAGTACCACTGGACACTACTAACGTGCCTCATTTAAAAGTAAAATGAGTTTCACAGGGTAATCCCACAGCAGAATATCTTACTTGTTTTTTTGCGAATCTAATTGCTATTAATGACAGGGATTTGTAAATTCACTTTGCTGGCAAAATTAGCTGTATGGCACAGGAAATAGATAGCAAGGGATAAGAGGGCAAAGAAAGAGAGAGCTGGAGGGGGCAGGCTGGGAAAAGCAACAACATGAACATGCATCAAATGAGGTTTGATATTTGAGCCAGAGAGTAATTATATCTGACAACAGTTGAAAAAATGCGGAATAGGCTTTATCACATTGGAACTACTCCATATGTGACTTGTGACTGCAAGCTATACTTTCCTGTTAAATAGTCATGACTTTGCTCAAATACAATTGATTTTGGGAACTACCCTGGGGCTGCTTAGTGAGGTGGAGCCACCACCTAATCCAAATATCTTCTGGCTCTTGCCACTAAGGAGTTAAGATGGGAGCGCAATTTCTCCTCCTCCTCCTCCTCCTTCCTCCTGTACCAGCTCCAGGCTGGCACAGCAGAAGGGCCTGAACAAGCCCCCTCAACAACAAACGACCCAGCTTAGGATCCAGCAGGTCCTTGGCTCACCTTGCTATGTCCCTGAAAAATCCCATTTTGGAACCCTGTGCTTGCTACCACTGATGGGAATGCCATTGGCAATAGCTCCATAGCAGCCCATGGCTTTGGCTTCCGCAACAGTGGAGCCACCTGCTAGCGGAGTCTGGTGAAGGGACAGCTCTGCCGTATGCCAGCGCCCACTCCTTGAGCAATAGGGAGTTAGAATTGTTCCAGACCAGACACGGGCAAACTCAGCTCTCCAGATGTTTTGGGACTACAACTCCCATCATCCCTAGCTAACAGGACCAGTGGTCAGGGATGATGGGAATTGTAGTCCCAAAACATCTGGATGGCCGAGTTTGCCCATGCCTGCTCCAGACCATTGGTTCTTCTTAAAATAATGGCAAGCTCTGATAGTGCATGACACATCAGCCTTGCTGAAACCAAGTCGATCTGGATGGGGTCAATGCCAAATGGTAGACTGTCCAAGAATCCCATGCATGTCACCTTGAGTTCCATGATGGAAGAAAAAGTGATGTGTGAATGTAAAATAAAAGATGCATTGTTCAGGCAAAGGAACTACTGTTTTATCAGACTTTGTCAAGGTCTTAAGATTTTTTAAAACTATTTGTTAACTTTGAGTCATCCCTGTCTCTGCAGAGGATGAGCTTTAAAAAGATTTATTCTAAAGAACAGTTCACTTGACCCATCGTGGATGGTGCAGGTGACCTAGATAATACAGGATGAACAATAAAAAAAGAAAATAAATTACTTTGAAACATGTACATTAACTTAAAGTCAGGTTGACTATGACACACCGCTCACTACGATTTACTTAAGTAACTGACCCTTCAGAAAGAAATGTCACAGAAGTGCACATTATTTTATCCTTTGAAGACTCTTAAAATATTAGACTAGGCACATCTAAGTGAGGAAAAATAGTTTTTCAGCGGCCGTCAAACAAAATTATGGTGCACTAGATAAAAACTGTTATTAACAATAACTGAACCATCTGAAGACTCCACAGACCACTCAAGATAACACACTCCCACCAAAAGTAACAATGGTTACAAGGATAAGAATTCCTTGACATCAGAGGCTTCCCAGCGAAGGGGCATGCAGGCTCCAAGTCCAGCGTTCTCTGAGAATCCCTGGACAACATGACATGAAAATCTGCTAGATGTACCTTTACTACAGCTTAAGAACCAGACATGAGAGAATATCAGTTGCATTCCTGCATGTATCTTTATTTTACTGAACAGCTGCCGCGATGGCAAGAACTATACCTCGTACAGTTCATGACATGTTCTCCATATCCATAGATACACAGGGAAAAAATCCTGATTGCATGAACCGGCCTAAACTAAATTTTAATTAAGATTATCTTCTATTCTCTCTAATTATTTCATGCAAGCTTCGGGGAACGCTGTAACATTAAACAACCAGCAGTCATATTGAGTGATGGCAACAGGGAGATCATTAATATATCATGAAACCACCAGTGGCTTGGCAGAGAAGATGGATCGTCGTAGTTAAGGATCTTACGTAACCTTTTCCTGTCTGAGATACGCCGAAGCTTTGAAATAGTTTCAAAATCTACTTCAGAGGAAACCTGCATGAGGAAGGGTGTTAATTAAAACCCTCTAGTTAAAAGTGCCACGCCGCATATAGATGATCAAGCAAAAGAATTGGTCCAAAGACTCTCTTCGGATCAAAACTAGTAATAGTTTTGCCTCTGAAGCCTGACTGTGCAGTTGCCACTTGATGGGACAGACTGGAGGCTGAATGAATATCCACTCTGCTGCAAAGCACATCTTCTGCAAACTGCCTGTTCTATCGTGTGTGTTATGGGAAGGAAACCTGGACAAACAAAAGCAGCTGGCTTTCTATGGAGTTCAGTACTGTATCTCAAACTTCATTCTCAACTGGAAAGCCAAAATGCCCTCAAAAGCTTCCCCTGCTAATTTTATAGCATCCTAGAAACTCTGCACCACTCAAGCTTTTCTGAATATCAAGGGCCATAAGTTACGCGCTGAACTCTTACTCATTGCTGGCTCCTGCCTGGCCATACTTTTTTTTTTTTACTGCAAAATATATTTGCTAAGTGAAATGTGCACAGCTCATGCTGGTTACCAAACGCTAGAGAGACATTTTATATAGGACTTACATAATCAGTACAGCAATGTTTCTCAATCGGTGGCAGGGAGGGGTGTATGCAGTTCTCGGGGGGGAGGTGTCAGTTTCCAAAAATATATATACAATATATATATATAAAAGTAGGAATGTTAAAATATAAAAGTATGAAGTGTTATGTTGGGAACATGAGGAACGTAAATGATCTTCATGTCATCACAGGTGCACAGAAGTTCAGCATTATAATTTGAGTGACGTTGCGTACCAGTAGTTCATCAAACACAGTGCAGTTAATCAATTGCTTATTTATTTGGGCTGTTCATTTCCATTAATTCTGAGAACTTCAAACATCACTTGTTACTGGTATTACATATCAAATAGTGCTCAATTTAAGGCAGGGGATTTTTTAGTGTGCAGTTGGATGCAATATGTTCATTTGGGGGGACGACACTGTGCATTTTGGGGGGGGAATTGGAAGAAAACTGGACACACTAGGGGTTTGTCTTTATTAACCACTTAAATGACAATGTCAGGCACTATGTAATCAAATTAGATGAATTCAGCTGCCATTATGAAACTGCCCAAACCATATTAAAACACCTGGTCTTTTTGGCCAGAACCGCCTTCATCTTTGGGCAAGTAACACTCGGTTACATCCTTCTAAACACCCTTAAAATACTCCTGGTTTTGCTGCTTAGGTCTCTCTCACTATTCAACCGCAACCATTGCCTAGAGTCAGAAGAAATGGTCTGGCAAGCTTGCTCTCATACTTTCTACCACAACAGATATAGGAACCCAAAAAGTGGAAGGGGCTCAGGGCATCATGGAGACTGACCTTCCCCAAAACCCACAATTGCTCACTGTAGCATCAACCACTGAAATGTAGGTGTGAACAACCCACCACAGGTTAAACACTATAGATGATGAAAAGAATAGGAAAAAAGTATACGCCAGTCAATTTTTATTTTTATTTTACTTATCTGCAAGGTTATGAAAAATGGCACCCCATTGCCATCAAAAATCCTTTCAGTAGAAAGTTGAAAAACAACTTTTTGTCCAACCATGCCTATTAAGCAACTGATTATAATCCACGTCAGAGGGTGGGTTATGTTCAGTTCGTTTTCTGGGGAGGAAAAGGGGAGCTGCATAATTGCAAATTTCAGCCATTTATCACCTCTCAAGACCCTACTACTAATTTAGCCAGGTGGTATCCTGTAAAAATGTAAAGTAAGCCATTACAGTTGAACACCATCTAGAGAACTGCTGCTTGTTAATTAGGTGGCACTTTTAATCAGTGCCCTAAGCGCTGATTAAACTTACCATACTTAGGCTTGTCGTAGCACTTTGTCTTCGAAACACTTAACAAAATGTTATCACCGCTCCTCTACATACAGGGTAGCTGCTAAATAGTCATACACCAGAGGTGTAGAAGTTAGGTCAGGTAAGTAGGCCAGGGTCTTCTGCTAGCCTGGGTGATTTGCAGTAGATCAACAAAGGTTTATGGCTCCTAATTGTTTAGCAACAATCTAACTGAAGCTGCTGAAATGAAGAAAGCTAAAAGGGATTGACTTTTATGTGAAATTATTGTGAGCTCAGTTCAGTTCTGGTCTAGAAAACAAATTTCCAGACTTAGAATGTGCTCAGAGACACCCTGTGTCAGGAACGTGGGCCCCCAGTACACAGGGAAAGAGTCAGACTCAGAAATTGAGCTAAGTGAACGAGGGACCAACTCTGCAGATGATAGCTGGCTGACAGTCAAGAAAGGGCAGTTCGACCCCCTTCCCGGGGAAGACTCTGTTAGCTCTCAAGAAGAGGAAGAGTTGGAAGGTAGCCAGAGCATTGCTAGGCAATCAGCAGATAAGCAGAGGTCTGAGACTGTGTCAAGTGGAAGTGGGGAGGGCGGAGGCCAGCCTCTCAGTCCCCGTTCTAGGAGACTGGATAAGATCAGAGGGCAATGGAAGGGCAAGAGGGGAAAGGTGGAGTTTGGCGTCCTTCCTATTGTGGGAGGGGCGAAGATTCAGACTGACCAACTATCGTCAATGCAAGCAGGCGAGAAGCCGTGCTCTGGATGTGTTTTTCTGTAAATAAACGTACATAAAACTGCCAGAGAGTCCTTAATTCTTATAGGGGCTTGCTTGCCTGCCAGAGATCATTACAGCCTGTTCTTTAATTATAACCAGCAGTAGTCAGTCTGGTGGGGCAGAGCAATCATAGAAGGAGAATCAGTGCCACTGTTTTGCATTAACATTCTAGCCATTGGCCAGAAAACTAATGACTGCTGTGAGATTGCATACACCCCCAGGCCAGCCTTCCAGGAAGAATATCACAAAAATGGCAAAATCTAACAGCAAAGAAAAAGAAAAAAAATGTTTGAAGGAAGAACAGGAGGAAACAACAACAACCACCTTACCTTAAGAGAGGCTTTGTTGCCCCTTATCTTTGAATATAAATTTGGAATTGCAGACTGGGAGAGAATGTCCAAATAGGCACGGTATTGCTGAGGAGACTTGGCAAAGTTCACATCCTTTTCCAAACCTAAATTCCTGTTGCTATCAACTTTCTGCTTTGTGGACCTGCAAGTTGAAATAAAGTTAAACAACGTTACTCACATTATAAAACGTGCAGTTGGTTAACTCAGAAATTAACCAACACCTTTGAATATTAAGTATATAGTCCCCAGCAGCATATAACTAATACTTTTGAGAGGTGAAATACACTAGAATATTTTGAAATATCAATGTTTCGGTAAAAAGACACAAGCTCAATAAGATATATTCAGAAATAGTTAATAAGAATGGGTTGGATCAAATTGGGTCCCTCTGCAGACAAAAAGCTCTTTGATCCAACAGAGATTTCAATGAACTGAAAGGAGGGAGTGATTTTCACAGATTCCTTCTTACTCCTGCAATCTGTAGCACCTCCCTCCATGCTGTTACAAGGAGTCCCCAACCCTCTTGAACAGATCTGGGAGGGGCGCAGGAGCATCAGAGGGAAAGTGGAATCAAAGCTCTCTGCCTGTCCACTAAAAGAAGCTTCCACTGGATCAAAGAGCTGTGGAAGAACAAAACAAGCTTGTTATTTTTATTTTTACATAATAATCATCATCATCATCATCATCATCATCATCTTCTTCAATATGACAAGTTATTTGACAAACCATAAAAAGTAGTACTGTTGGGAGTGAATACTGGTTTCCTTCTTGCCTGTGATCAGAATTTCTACAAGTGCCATAAGTTCATGGTTTTTTATTACCGTAATTCTGGATTTGCTGTACTGTACTTGCCCCTCCTTTAGGAAACAGACCCGATTCTCTCCATCAGCTACCTAAAACTACTCTATACGACATAAGATCTCAAAATATCCTTGGTGATAGGAGCATTACAGATGATAGATTCAAAGCCCCTTGTTATTGCCAGAAGAGGAAATACTTAATTTGTCGTTTTAGAGCTCCCCTCCCCCCTCATTTTTAGAAGAACACAGCATTCTGCTGAAGCTTTCTTCCCTATGGAATTCATTAACGGATAGGATCTATCAGGGTTCTGGGCTTCAGCCATTTAGTATTTGTATGGATGCCTGAGGTGCCTGGGCTGGAGGGATGGTTAACACTGTCCTTCAAAGATTAAAAACAAAGTCCCTCAACTATCTGGAGCATTCTAAAATTCCTGGCGGGAATTTGGCCTGGCCGCCAAATTCTGCACCAGTTGAAGTTTCCGAACCGTCTTCAGAGGCAACTCCACATATAATGCATTGCAGTAATCTAACCTAGAGGTTACCAGATCATAGGTGACAGATGAAGAGAAAATGTGTACATTTATCCTGATCAAATGTCACTTCAATTCAATCTTTTGTTGATCCCAATATGATTACATCTCTTTTGCCCCATGATTGACAGGTTTCCCTTTATCAGCAACTAACTGAACAAGAGGGTCTTGACTTTCTAGGAAGGATTAAGAACAGGTAGAGCTAGAAGTGTTTCCATCACTTTTAATAGTAAGGCTTTGGGCCAAGTATAGATTCTCTTTGGTCATAAAAACCACTAACTTCCCTTGTACAATGAAGGAAATGGGGGGGGGGGGAATAAAAGGTCTTGCCTGTTTATAGACGTTGCCAAATAAAATCATATTTAGAAGGAATGTGCCACTCGTGACTGTGATGTCATAAATTTAATAAATAACCCTGAATTGGAGGTGAAATCAGAAGGAATAACATCATAGTCACTGGACTATTACATGTCAGTTTCTCTGATATAACAATGAACATACCGTATTTTTCCATGTACAAGTTTAAAATAAGAGGTCGTCTTATACACGGGTAGTGCATAGTGCATTTTCTTATTTTGGGGTTAATAAAAATAGGGGTCGTCTTATACAAAGGGACATCTTATAGACGGGAAAATACGGTAACCTTGAACCAGTTGCTTACGTATTGCATGAAGCTTCTTTCCAGACCTGAGCAATCACTAATTGAGCAGCTACTAGATCTACAATTAACTGTTTACATATAAGATCTGCCCTACCTTTATCAAAAACAGACAAAATACATAGTGAAGGATCCAGGATCACGTTTTCACCTGTAAGTGTACAGATTTCTGTATTCACTTGTTTCCAAAATTCATGAACTTTGGTGCAACTCCACCACATGTGCCAATAAGATCTCTGTTCCCCACTGCCCCGCCAGTACAAGGGAGATCCTGAACTTGTAATGTGAGCCAAATAAATAAATAAATAATATTTTCATCTCCCATAATCGAGAACATAAAACATTATGATACATAAAATGCATGGGTATTTACCTCTGTGCATCAGGCTCTTCTGATGAGAATGCCTCAGGGTGCCAATCATGAATTTTATGGAGATATGAGACTTCACGGGCAATAACATGCTGTGTATAATCATCTTGCCAGGTAAAACCTGGAAAATAGTTGTGCAGAATACAGTTTTAGAAACTCAGCACTTTGACAGAGCAAAAACAAAACAAAACGGGACATCTCAATCTTGTGTTATGAAAGCAATTATAATGAACAGAAATTTCAACTTCTGCAAGATTTTAAACAAACTTTCTACTTGTTACAGCCTGATAGGACAGCTGCAGATTTCCTTCCCCTGCAAAATCACTGTGGTAATCAGACCTTTCTCATGAAATACTGAAGCCTTTTAAAATGCTTTCTTCTAAGAAGACGGTGGGTGTTGCGATGAGATTTAAAAGGGAGATTAGTCTTAGAATTTTAGTGTTTCTTAGTCACCAAGGACCTATAAACCAGCTTTACTGTATAAACAGTATTTACTGCCTGGTTACAAAGAAGAGGTGTTTGACAATAAGTGAGTCAAAAATACAAGTCATGCCAAGCTTCAAAACTAAATTGTAGCACATAATGGAAAGTGGCTTTTCAAGGATGACTACTATCTCACCAATCTCACAATATACTATCTCACCAATCTCACAATATAGTTTCCATAAACCTTTTCTGTGACCTGCTTAGGAAAAGGTATGAATAACACTGATCTAGTGCTAATTATTCTAATGGACAGTGGAATATTATATATGAAGACCAATTCATGTTTTATTTACACTCAACTGTTGCAACAGAGACCTTTAAACAAGGGCAAGGTGTCACTGTAAAAGCAAATTCCATGCAATTATGCATTAATTACATGCACTACTGATCACACAATAATTATACAACTCCAAGAATAATTCTTAGATTTGTAAATGTTATGATTAACACTTTTAATTTATGTAGGCTTACCACCTAGAGTTATATGTAATTATTCAGTATCTACGTATCACATCCTGGCAATTATTGACATTCTGCTTCCCCAACCTAAGTCCACCTACTGAAATACTATCCACTATTGTTGAGTTGAGAACATGTCTATGATAACAATTATTACTGTATTAAAACTGCCACCAATCACTTTTAATTGCACTTCAGGTGCATCCCAAATCACTTGGGAATGCATCCTATTCATTGCAACATGTTTCCATTTGATCAAAAGACAATTCTACATGTGCTATACCACATAATTTTAAAACATTAGACATTATAAAAATTTCCCGATACAGGGATGCCTTCAGATGTCTTCTAAAAGTCAGATAGTTGTTTATTTCCTTGACATCTGATGTTAGGGCGTTCCATGTTCATATTCAAAATGAATATGGAAAATAAATTTTCATTTCCAAATTATTTTTACATTGGAATCATTGCCTCGAGTTTGGGGGTCTAGGAGTCTAGGACTATTTGTCCAATGGGAAATCTGATGTTCTGGGAAAGGAGGTGGTAGAATGCCTGAGATTTCAATGCCACGAGATGGAAAACACCAAATGTACAAGCAGGAGAAGAGTAGCAAAAGACAGGTTGGATCTCCATTAAAATAAAGAGGAAGAAGAAAAAGAAAGATAAAATGAAAATGAGTACAATTAAAATGAAGGAAAATTAATGTGATTATGTTTTAAAACATAAACTGAAATGAATGTGGTTTTTAAACAAAGGAAATTGAAAAATTAGACATCCCTAATTTAAGATTGCCGGAATAAATATCAACAACCTCAGATATGCTGATGAGACAACCTTGATGGCAGAAAGTGAGGAGGAATTAAAGAACCTTTTAATGAGGGTGAAAGAAGAGAGCGCAAAATATGGTCTGAAGCTCAACATCAAAAAAACTAAGATCATGGCCACTGGTCCCATCACCTCCTGGCAAATAGAAGGGGAAGAAATGGAGGCAGTGAGAGATTTCACTTTCTTGGGTTCCATGATCACTGCAGATGGTGACAGCAGTCACGAAATTAGAAGACGCCTGCTTCTTGGGAGAAAAGCAATGACAAACCTAGACAGCATCTTAAAAAGCAAAGACATCACCTTGCCAACAAAGGTCCGCATAGTTAAAGCTATGGTTTTCCCAGTAGTAATGTACGGAAGTGAGAGCTGGACCATAAAGAAGGCTGATCGCCGAATAATTGATGCTTTTGAATTATGGTGCTGAAGGAGACTCTTGAGAATCCCATGGACTACAAGAAGATCAAACCTATCAATTCTTAAGGAAATCAGCCCAGAGTGCTCACTGGAAGGACAGATCCTGAAGCTGAGGCTCCAATACTTTGGCCACCTCATGAGAAGAGAAGACTCCCTGGAAAAGACCCTGATGTTGGGAAAGATGGAGGACACAAGGAGAAGGGGACGACAGAGAATGAGATGGTTGGACAGTGTTCTCGAAGCTACTAACATGAGTCTGACCGAACTGCGGGAGGCAGTGGAAGACAGGACTGCCTGGCATGTTCTGGTTCATGGGGTCACAAAGAGTCGGACAGGACTAAACGACTAAACAACAACAACAATTTACTTTCTAGAAAATGTGTTTCAGATAAAAGTGTTAATCTATAATTCCTTTTAAAATGCTGTGTTTGGGAATAGGTCACTGTGAGCATATTGGAACAGCTTTTGGAGCTACAGTATCTTTAGCATTGTATCTCCAGGATTAATATTTAATATTTGAAAATGCTATAATATTTTTTCTTCAGGTTTTATTTTTATCCTGCTCTTCCTTTGAAGAGGCGAGTTTTGTGCATATTTGTTCATATTTTAACAGTTCTAAGAGGTAGGTTAGGCAGGGAGACAGTGCCTCATCCATAGCTTTCTTGTTAAAACAAAGATCTAGTGCAGACCCTCTTAACAATCTGTCACTATGCCAGACTGGCTGGCCTTTTGCATTAAGTTGCTCACCCCGATCCAAAATGTCCACAGGAGTCAAAAATCTACGTAAAAGTATTTCAAGATCAGGCTTGGTAAAGCAGCTTTTTAAATGTGCACATCTGTATTGCAGCTGTAGGTTCAGGGAAGAAAATAGAATATATTTTTGCTTCTGCAAGTCTTTCCAGGTGGATGAAAAGCTGTTCATGTCAAAACTGGTTTAAAAACTATTTTTAGCTGCTTTTACGATAACGTTTGCAATTCGCCTCGAAACATGTGCAAAAGGTGATTCATAAATTAACAAGTGATAATAATTTTAATTGCCACACATCAGGTTATTACTTTTAAAAGGATTACTTTTACACTGGTTTATAAACTTGTTTCTAAACACACTGGTTCTTCATAGCCTACTATTCAACACATTACATGGAAAAAGTTTCACTGAAAATATAACTAGTAATGCCTAAAACAATCAACTGCATCCTTTCACTGTTTCATTTTGGAAAGGGGGTAAAATCTCACCCACATGGTCCGAAATAAAAAACAGCTCACACAACAGCACTAATACCAAGCTGACAATTGCAATCAAAATTAAGACTGAGAAACAGCAAATGACGCTACTAGGCAATTTCCTGTCCCTTTTGTCTATGTTGCCATACCTACTGGCTTGCTCCTGGCCCACAACGCAATTATAACAATTTAACACCGATGGCTGAGCAGGATCACAGTCGTTCCGTTGTACACATATTATTTCCATGTCACTAATGTGGAACTGTACGGTGGGACACACAACTACCAATTATCTATCCCTGCTGGAGCTCTGCCTACACTGTACATATTTCCAACTGGGAATTCCCACAGATGGGCAATGCAGAACCACATTCTTCCATTGAGGAAGAATGTTAAGACAATGGAGCCGACAAGTTATCACTTGTAGCCAACAAAAATATAAACTGAAATGCTGCATGATTTAAGTAGTGATGCTTGGGGAAGGAAGGCTAGTTTGAGAAAGAGAATGGATTTTGTAAAATTGTTTTTGAGAAGTGCGTGCGTGCATGTGTGTGTGTGTGTGCACGCGCACACGCACGCACACACACACCTCACTATGAAATTAAGTACCGGTATAAATTCTGCAAGCACCTTGGCATGCCCAACAACTAAGCATAATTTCTCTCTCTCTCTCTCCCTCTCCCTCTCCCTCCAAATCCAAGCCTGAAGCAAACACGAAGAGGGGAAATTGTATTACTGCAGCCCAACGTTTCTCCCTGTACAGTGGTACCTCTGTTTACGAACGCTTCAGGTTACAAGCTCCGCTAACCCGGAAGTAGCTGCTCCTGGCTGCGAACTTTGCTCCAGGATGCGAACGGAAATCATGCGCCGGAGGCCCCGTTAGTGAAAGCGCGCCTCAGGATAAGAATGGTTTCAGCTTAAGAACGGACCTCCGGAACGAATTAATTTCATAACCAGAGGTACCACTGTATCTGTCCTGGTGCCCTTTGTAGTAGAATGCTGGTCAATATTAGTAAGGTAAATGTTATGCTTCTAGTTTGGACTTTAATATGCATAAAGCTCCCATTTTCAGACTGAATCCTCAATGTGCCTTGAGTCGCAGGGATACCAAATTTCAGCTTTCTGGGTGTATCTTCATTATTTTGAGGTACATTTAATGCCTGGTTTCAAATGCGAGACTTACACATGTCTCTCCTTCAGACTTTCCTAGCATTCTGAGCATCTTGGACCACGCGTGCACCCAAATCAGTTGTTGTTGTTGTTGTTGTTGTTGTTGTTGTTGTTGTTGTTGTTATGTGTGAGGGCACATGCTCCACAAGAAGAGACTGTGCCCCCTTGCTCTCCCATGTTGTTCTGTTGCTGTGCTGTTCTAAGCCGTCGGAACCCAGGCTCATGAGCTAACCATGAGCTACAACAAAGGTTTGCCCTGCTGGCTTGTGGTTTGTTCAGAAGAGCTAAACCATCACCCCAGGCTTGAAGAACGTGCTAAGCCAAATCATGGCATAGCTCAGAACAGCAGAGCAACAGAATGACCAGGGAGCAGTTGTGATCTTCTCTATAGAAGCCAGCAGACGTGTGCACTTATCCTAAGCCAGAGTTTGCCTTAGTGTGATATGTGAACCATGCCAGTGAAGGAAGGGAAGAGGCTCTCTGGACTAGTTCTCTGTGTTGCAGCTGTGTGAAAGATTGCCCTCTGGGATGAAAAAGTTCTGGAGCATCTAAGGAGCATCTACGGAGCATCACTGCCTCCTGTCTTCATCTTTTCCATCTTCCCCTTAAGAATTTCTGCCTCCTGTTTCATTTAAGGGCAAAATATGCATTATTGCTAGGCTGGCTTTTTTTTTTTTTTTTTTTTTTTTGCTAATCATTGTTCTAAATCACAGCTTGCAACCATGGTTAGAAACATACTAGCAAAAGGTGATTTGGGTACCATTGGTGAGAAAAAATGCTGTGCCCAAGTAAAACTAACCCTAGTTGTTCAAGAACTGAAATTGGGCAAAGGAAGCAGGAGCAGCCTACCGTTAGGCAAAGTGAGTCAGCTGCTTCAGGCAGCAGATACTCGGGAGTGGGCAAGGATAGAGGTGCTGAAGAACAACTTTGTATTCTACACAGCCTGGCCTGCACTTCCTAGGCTTGCATGCTACCCCTCCCCCCCGGTACAGTGGAAGATACTCTCCAATTAACTGGGTTGAAGTAAGATTCCACTACCAGTTGAGTTAAGATCCAGAAATAGAAATTTGAGGCGGAGCACACAATCTGGTTTGCCTTAGATAGCAAGACGTATTGGGCCAGCCCTGGAGGGGCTTTGTTTACTCCTCTCTGGTATGTCTGCTGCTGAAATGTGAGGAGCCATAGAGGAAGTATCACTCTCCAGCCTACAGTATTAGTCTTTTATTTGCACTTTTATTTGAAGAGGTCCTGATTAGTGACATACAAAGACAGTGGAACATGATAGACTTACCAAGCTCCTAAAAGAGTTTACCATTCGAGAACCTTACCCATAAAAAGCAATTTCCGCACAAAATTATTGTTACTATTATTATTTCATTTATATACTGCTCATATGCCAAAATAGCTCCGAAGCAGTTTACAACTATAAAATTAATGCATAATTAAAATACACGCAGTAACAAATCCATTGGGGCACTACAATAATTAAGCAGTTCACTTATTTCAAACATGTATGCAATAAGTGGGGTTATGAATAAAATGGCATGAATAAAATGGAAAACTAATTGCTGTGTGCATTGTTTGAGCCCACATATCCCATACCCCAAAATCCACAGTAAAAAATGAACACAATTGTGTATTGCCATTAATCAGTGCACTGCTGTGTCTTCGGCTTCTGTAACAAAATATTACACGTTCCTTTTTACTACATGGCTCCCTTTTTTCAAGCTGTGCCCTAAGATTAGTTTCAGCATACAGAACGATGATATGTTCCATTTTCTCTAAGTTTTTTCCTATGCCCTCCTGCTTCTTCAGCCTACTATTTTATTTCAGTGAGGAAACTCTTCAGTGTGATTCTTGGATATTTGCAGCCCCTATGTCATGTGTGCTGCAAATTGCTAATGCCTCTGTTAGCTGTCAGAATGTCTGCGGAATTGTATGTGATTGGCTTTCTTCTCTTGTTTTCACAACTAACAGGTCAACATATAGATGTGACTTTCTGCAGGCTGCCTTCCCAGATTCCCTAGAGAAGGAGCATTCGCTCTCATTCCCATTCCCCATTTTCAGAGCTTAAGAACAACAAATCAAATGAGGTTCTCATGTTTTAATAGACGACTTGCTCCCCCAAAAAAGCATCTATTTTCTATGTTAGATATTTATCTATGCACCAAAGATAAGGCCTTTCTTGTGGCTGATTTTAGCATCTATCAAAACAAACTAAATTTTCATTGTTTCTAATATTTCCCAGCAGCAATACTTTCATTTTAACCCTCAACACAAGCTGAGGGCTACAATAATAATTATGGGGAAGCTCCCATCCTCCATCATAGAGGGCAACTGCTCAGATAAACAGGAATGCTATTCACACAGGATTACATGGGAAGAGGATTAGCATGCAGGACACAAAGTCAATCTTGATAACAAGATGTTTTGAATAACCAAGTTGCAGATAATAGGGAATTCTACCTCTACTGTTAATAGTTCCTTCCAGTTTCCATCAGGCTGCTTTATTTAAGCTCTCCTGTCACTTTGGCATAATATCTGCCAGCTTTATGCGATACGTAATAGAGAAGGCTTCTGCGCAATTTGTCGGCAGTCTTGAGTTACCACTCAGCATAAAATTATCCTAATTCGAAATACTGACCTTTGCATAGCATGTCTTTGCATTCATTTGGGAAAGCGAGGGGAAAGTGTGTGCCCTGCTTGAGCCCACTTATTTCGTTGATGGGTGAGCAGCCTTGTGCTCACCCTGGGGGGGGGGAAGCATTTGCACCCTTTGAATAGTAAAATGTGTAATGCCTTGATGGGGGCTCTGCAGGCGGCTCTCCATGTCTTTGATGTAATGCCTGAAAGCCAAAATGCCAACCTCAGGAGGTGCCAGAGTTGTAGACAGCAGCAGTCAGAGGAGTCAGTAAGTAGGGAGCCCAGCTTATGCTCAGCAATGAGAGCTAGGAAGTGTGCATTATTACTCAGGCAAACAGAAAACCTCCTTGGATAACCCAGTGGCCAGTGGGGCCAGTCCAGGCCTGGAGCATCTTCATTGCCCAGGACGCTATTCCAAGCCACGGTTCTGGTGGCTCCTTAGATGACCATTGGCACACACAGCCAAGGAGTCCTGGTTTTCCTGCCTTTCTTACAGTTTGCTACTCTGTCCCAGCTCCCGAGCCCAAAACACATTCCTGAGGGTGTGAGACAGGGCAAAAGCAAACACAGGGATCCAGCAAAGACCGGTGAGCTGCCCATTCAGCTGGAAATGACTTGCAGAATATAATTTCCTTCCAGGGAATGGGTCATATGGCTTGGGTCCTGCCTGTGATTCCCCAGCAGAAAATATGTTGTGTGCAATTTCCAGCTGCGCAGGCAACCTAGCAGTTCTGTTAGAACCCTTCACCAGCTGCTACCTTGTTCCTCTTCCCCAAGGTAAGTGGGAGTAGCAGCTGGCAGAGGACTGGAGTGGGATGCAGAATCAAAGCAGGAATCTCTGAAGGTGCCCACCTCACTTCAGCTCACAGTTGGATGCTTGTATTAGGCACAATGCACATTGCTTTTTTATTTCTGAAGAATTCCTGGTGTCTTGTGCCAATCATGTAGCCTTGTTTGATGTCATTTCCCCCCACCTTTAAATTCTGTGCAACTGATTATATGGCAAGTAAGGCACAACCTGTCCCTTTTGGCCCGCTCTGAAAATGTTGATTTATTGAGTTATACTAACACTTTGTCAAGAGAGTTCTCCATCTGGTCCCTAGGTAGACACTTAATTTCTGGCTTCTATATTGGTTTTCATTCAACTATCTCCTGCATTTTCCATTGAGTTTCATTAATAAAATGGTACAGTCTGTAGGTGTTTGAATGGGTTCTTTATCATTTTCATCTAACAGCACCAGCAGCCTGAAGATTATTTAAGGAAGTCAACTCCCCACTGAACACCGTCAGCTGTGCATCAAGCTGATCTGAGCTGTGGCACAAAGTTGTGGCAGATGGGAGATGTAGTCCAGGTTGGGGAAAGCTGCACAAAGTGTTCCTGTATCACTAAAAATAGATGGGAAATAAGCATTCTTAACTTTATTTGATTAAATACAGACCTTTTTAGAAATGAGAGGTGTGAGCAATGTATTCTAAGTAGAGGAATCAGTTAGTCACCAGGCCAAAGAACTGGGCTCAGCAGAAGTCCTTCCAGAATCCAGAAGAATTGTCCAGACCAGCATCAGCCAATGTTGATTTTGGTCAGCATTTTGGTGGACTACAACTCCATCAGCCCTAGCCAGCATGAGCAATTTGCAGGGATGATGGAAGCTGCAGTCCATTTGGAGAGCCACAGCTTCCTCACCCTGGTTTCAAGAAATAAATGCAAGTGACAGAAAGGGGTACAACTGCTGACCAGCCTATGGCAGCCTTTTCCTACATCATTAAGTAGGACAGCTGGAAACATGGAGATAAGGTTTTATAACTAAGTATAAGTGCAACCGATGAGCATGAGTCTTGAAAGAGTAGAAGCTGGAGCTACTGCATTCGAGGACTAGAGCATGTGCCTGTCTTGTGTCACTTGACTCTTGATGGTGATAAAATGATTGCCTGACTTGTGGTAGAGAGAGGTTTCCTTGAACAAGATGTCCATTTATACCAGATCCCAAATTGCTCCTCAGTCAGGTTTGTTGAGCCTGCTTCAAATTTCTCAGTGCACTGGTAAAAAATAGTGGGTTCAGGTGCCATGAAATCACAAACCTGAAGCTGAATCTTGAGCCATTATGACATTGCAGTTCATAATATAATAATAGCCACCACAGAATAAGATCCTTTTATATATTGCCTTAGTATAGATATAGTCCTAATTTTTATTTTCTCCAAAACTCCATTTCATAGTCTTCCTATTTCCACCACCATGAATTTGCTTTATAATGACCGAGAAACAGCAACTTTACAAATACAGCAGATGTATACAAAAAAGTGCAGGTGTAATTCAATCTCCATGCCCCCTTCTGTGTTCTGAGGCTGCCAGCAATGAAGCCAATTATCACCAGTTGGAGTAGCAGCCTTTGAAGTGGGCACCAGTCTACCAAAAGGACTGGGGACATTGGCTCATATCAAACATTTTATTAAAGTAAGATGGAAATTTGGCACGAGCCCTAAACCTATCAGGCACGTTCAGATACAGCTGAGAAACAATGCCAGGAATCTTCAGGAACAGCAAGCGTAAACTTGACAAAATATACTAAGTCCTTATTGCCTGGTGCCCTCATTATATATCTTTATTTCATTTATTATTTGTTATTATTTATTAACTTTGTATATCGCCTTTCATCTGCAGATCTCAGGGCAGTGCACATAAAATTGCAATATAAAAGCACAAGATACATGATAAAGACAAGGGGAAAAGAAACAGTAACACACACCCCTAACACATTTAAAAGGGGTATAAGATGTTAATCAGCCCATGGCCTGGCTGAAGAAGTACATTTTGCCTGGGGCCTAAATGTGTATAATGAAGGCGCCAGCCAAACCTCCCTGGGGATATATTTTGTTGCTAGGTAAAAACTGTCCTCTATAACCAGGCAGTGGACAGGATGTTTTTATTGTATTTATTTTTCCTCTTGGTTTTCATGTATCTCTGTGTGTCATGGGGTTGGCTGTTGGTTGGCTGGCTGTAAATTGGGCCAGATAAGGTGACAAACAAATTTGATGAATAAAAAAAGTAAAATAAAAAGCACCTCCCTTGTTTGCTCCTTTGAAGAAACATGGATAGAGGGACACAGGGATATACAGTGGTACCTCAGATTACAAACACTTCGGGTTACAGACTCCGCTAACCTGGAAGCAGTACCTTGGATTAAGAACTTTACCTCAGGATGAGAACAGAAATCGTGCGGCGGCGGCACAGCGGAAGTGGAAGGCCCCATTAGCTAAAGTGGTACCTCAGGTTAAGAACGGTTTCAGGTTAAGAACGGACCTCCGGAACGAATTAAGTTCGTAACCACTGTACAGCTGAAGTCCCTGAAGCCTCTGGTGCTGTTTATGGGGCTAACCATCCCTTGACCTAGGAAGGAGGGAAGGAGTTTGTGGGCAGAAACAAGATAGCTGGTCCTTTGGGGATAATAGTCAGTTGAAATACATTACTGAAAATTAGAAAATAGTTGATTGCCCAAGTCCATTCCTATGCACCGGGAGATCTGGGGAAAGTACGCTCTATTGATAAAAAGTAATGTTATCTTAGAACGCAGCCGGGGGGGGGGGGAGAGAGAGAAGCCTCCTGTTGTATTGCGCTGATCTATATACGTGTGCTAGCCCAGGGCACTGACACACTGCAAACGAATGTGTAGCAGAAAAAATGCCTTCAGAGTTTCTGCTTGCACAAATGCTGCCTGAGAAATTAGATTGTGTTAACTAACATGCTTTTTAGGGGCATATTTACTTGTCATGGGATGACAGTGTGTGTCATGTTTTGCCAGTACTGATGGGATTTTTTAAACTAACTTATATCCATGTAAATGCTATAAGCAGCCCATTTATTATGCATGCCAATTATCAAAATAGGTTAAGCTTGAATCTTAGGAGTGACAAAAATGTCTTAGGAATGGGGGGGAGTCTGTGTTTTCGGCACTACTGTGTTGTGATTTTGCTGCTTTATAATTGCTTTGCTCCGATGCTGATTGATTTACAGCACTTTATGGCGCTCTATTGTATATTTTGTCTTAATATGTTGCTCAGCACTTTGGAGTTCTTTGAGACAAAAATTGGCATATACGGTAGTAGGAATAATAACAGCAGAGACAACAGTATACAGAATTCTCACAGTCATGGGTAGCGTTCGAATCTTTCAACAGAATCAAAGTCCTTGAAACCATTTCTACCACACACACAGTCATCTACACAGTGGTACCTCGGGTTACAGACACCTCGGGTTACAGACACTTCAGGTTACAGACTCCACTAACCCGGAAGTAGTACCTCAGGTTGATAACTTTACCTCAGGATGAGAACAGAAATCACGCAGCGGTGGCAGCGGGAGGCCCCATTAGCTAAAGTGGTACCTCAGGTTAAGAACAGTTTCAGGTTAAGAATGAACCTCCGGAACTAGAATGTGTTGCACTATGATTAACTGTTCAGAAAAGATACCTCTACTTTGTGTTGGTACATTAGAGTTCTTTTTTTAAATAAATACAGCTGTCTTCCCTTACAAATCATGTGCTTGAGCCAAATCAAGCTGGCACAGTATGCAAGCCTTGAGCAGCAAGCAGCATTTTAACCAGGTATGGTGTTCTTTCCATTTCTGCACGCTACGTCAGCCATTAATAGATGACAGCCATCCTACTTCAAACCTGATGGCTGCATGTTCTGCAGGCTGCAGCTATATTGTCCGCATAGGAGTGTGAGTGGGTGCAGACTCTTTTTATGTCGGGGGGGGGGGAGGTCTTATTTCACAGTTGTTATGTATTTCTGGCCAGGCATCTTTCCTTTCACCTATAGTATCTGTGACGAGACCCGGTGAAAGTTCCATTGCTGCATATCTGGAATCCAGTTCCATGTTCTATCTGATTGTCTATATAATATATCAGCCCTGTAAAAGGAAAAGGAGCCTCCATAAGGATCCATTGCCAAAAGAACAGTGTGGGGGCTTTCTGGAGTGCTGGGTCTAAAATGTGAAGTTATAGAATATTGTTAATGGATCTTCTACAGGTAAGCTTTGTGCTTATTTTGGGGGTTATATTTTAAATGAATCGTTCATTGTCGAATGGTTCGTGTTATTCCACAGAGATAGTTTATGTTATGATTATATTCGGTTGTTGTAGACTGCTTTGTTTTCTGTGAATCTCTATAATAATAATAATAATTTATTATTTGTACCCCGCCCATCTGGCCGGGTCTCCCCAGCCACTCTGGGCGGCTTCTCTGTGAGCTGAAGTGTATTTGTGGTGTATAAATACACTGACTAGGACTACATTGGTGACAACTAATCTGATAGCAGACGGAGGAGATTGTCCAGAGTTGAATTTCCATTGGCCCATGGTGTCATCTGACATCTGATGGGTTAGCAAACTGTAGTACCTCTTTCTGACCAGCTGCAGTGGTGATGTCCAAGCACTGGATAACAAGCTAATGGCTCCATCTTCTGGTCTAATGGCACAGTGAATGAGATGTCTGAATCTCACTGCCAGAATTCTTAATATGTTGCAGTTAAATGCTGAGGTATGTTAGCATCCATGCTACTGAGCATTCTCCTTTTTTCTTTTTTTAATGTGGAAGTAATTGTTTAGATTGTAAACTGGGAGCAGGACATGCATTTTCAACTCTTGTACAGAGTTAGTACTACATAATGTTGCCATCCGGCTGTCTCAAAAGACAATGGAGTGTGCCTCTGGGGCTGAAGTCAAACCGCTGTGTTAGCAGCCCTAAAGTAACCTTCCATGATGCGCAAGCCTGGTCAGTGTGTAAGGAGGTCCTGGACTGCCCAGATGACAAGACCCCCCCCCCTCAGCCTCGCTGAGCAGAGCAATACATTTGGCACCAGCTTGGCTGCAGGAGTTACTGGAAGAAGGTGTACAAGGCACCATCCAAACGTCTTAGGGACTCTACTCCAGATTTGTGTAGAGTTTACTCCTTAGCCTTCTCTTCTCCTGAAGATGATTCCACAGTGGAGGTTTAGGATCAGAGTTTTTCCTTCTCCTCGATGGGCTACCTTCCCAGGTGGAAGAGCCCCATCTGCCCCTCACTTCCTTCTACAGCACATGAAGACACCGCCTTCTTGACCATTGGACCCAGTACTTGTCCCGTCTGCTCCACCAGTAGAGCCTGTTTTCACATGCAGGGGAAGTCTTCTAAAGTAAATTATTAATTTTTATTCTTCTCATGAACACTGCAGAATAGTCAACAGATTATTTGTCTACTTTTTTCATACTTCATAAAATCACCTCTTTGGTATTTGCAGTGCAAAATCAGTTAGGGATAAAAAAAAAGTAATGTATGTATCACAGAGTAGCCCTTAAAAAAATAATTACTATAAATCTTATAATAAAGCTTAATTCATTACATATAATATGAAACCCTACCCATAAGACACAAATTTTTCTTACCTTTCTTTTTTTTAGTCTTTTTGATTCCTCTATCTCACAAACACAACCTCTTTGATTTTACCAGCAGTATGAATTTTACGTGCAGCACAATTTTTTTTAGCAATAAATACTGCTGGCTTTCTCTGGTTGGTGTTTTACAAAGGAATAATAGTGTTGGGGATTGGTTACATATCAAAAAAGCTTGCACTGCAATGAACAGACACCAGATGTCACTACAAGTAAAGCGCCACAGCAGAATACTGCTACTAGCAGAATAAACACCTCCTGAAAGGAACTTCAGTAGCATCTCAGAGGAAGTCAGAATGGCATATTGATGGCGATAAGCCTCTTGGAGCACCAAGTCATAAAAAAGTCAAGAAACCACAAGGAATGATATTTATAAAATATTACCATACAAATAAGTCATATCTGATTAAATTGTGGGTCATATCTGAACCACAATATTTTGCAAAGGTATTCGTGTTTAGATTTTGGTTTATTTATTTATTTTAAAAAAAACCAGAGGTAACACTCAACAGGTGACAAACTTGTTTCCAAAGTAAAGTCAAGTGACGTTTTCGAAAGATGGTGGCTTGAAATGCTCGGGTCACAAGTATCGAGTCACGATCAAATGATGGAACAGGCTGAAGCTCAGGGGTAGAGCATCTGCTATGCATGAAGAAGGTCCCCAGCATCTCCAAACTCGGAAACTTTGAAGAGCCATTACAAGGTGGACTATTGCTCTGACTCTGTATAAGGCTGCTTCCTTTGCTCCAACTCAGAGCACCTTCCACCCTATCTTAGCCCTCCCTGCTAAATCATTCACTAGACACACAACCACTTCACAAGCAAAGAGAAAAGCAAAGCCATGGCCTTTGTTTGTAAAAGAGGGTTAAAAACCAGCTTACACATCCTACCTCCCTAGGCAGCTGCTGAAGCAAAAAGCAAGCATCTGTGCATGTGCAGAAAACTTTGCACGCACATGGACCCTTCACAAGCAAAAAGAAACAAAATGAAACCCTTTGCCTTTGCTTGTGAAGGTGTAGTTTGTGTAAACTGAAGGCAGGAGAGAGTCTGCCCAGATCACTAGTTAGCAATGCTGTACATTCTGAACAGTTCACCCATCCCTGGGCAACAGGCCTGTTGTCCCTACTCATACATCAAGTTCAACAAGTGTGGGTTAGGGTTCATTCAGAATGGGCTCGGCTGGTGCTCAGTTACCTCTGAAACGAGCTTCAAAAGTGCTCCAGTATCTTCACCCATATATTTTTTTCCCTGCAGATGAAAAATAGCCACAGAGCAGTTGATTTGAGCTAGAGGGGACCATTTGCCAATGTTTCTGCAGCTCTGGTTCACAGCCCACTTTGGCTGGTTTTGCTTTTAATAAATAAATAAATGGTTGGGGAAGTTTCCCTGCAAGTGAAATTTTAGCCTTATAAATTAGCATATGTGGAAGCATCTGATGAAAGTGATACAAAATCACCATTGCCTCTGATGAAAAGTAATATTTTACACTTAAGTATTCCCAGGCAGGGCTTACTGTTTGCTATGCCGTATTTGATCACATACGGCCAATGTACTCTCCCCCCCCCCAAAAAAAAATCATTACCATAGCGGCCACAAGGAGGAAATAGTTGAATAGTTTTGAAACTATGCACTTTCAAAAGTGCAAATTTCATGATGAAAATCTGAAATTCAGCACAGCCTTAATTTTCAATTATTATTATTATTATTATTATTATTATTATTATTATTATTATTATTATTATTTTTAAAAAACCTTTTTTAAAGAGAAGTCCCAGAAAAAGTTGAATTTACTTTGAGGTGGGAGAGAAACGCCAGTCAGTACTGGTCCTGCCATTGGGCAGAGTAAAGCAGCTACTTCAGGCAACTGAATCTGGGTGCCATGAAAGGACAGAATTTTTTGAGCTACCGTGTTTCCCCTATTTTAAGACACCGTCTTATATTTTTTTCCCTCAAGAAAACGCACTATGGCTTATTTTGAGGGGATGTCTTCTTTTTATTATGTAAGCCCCGTCCCACCTTTTCCAGAACTGCGCCTATCACTATGGCTTATTTTCGGGGTACGGCTTCTATTTCGCAAATGCGAACAAATCCTGCTATGGCTTATTTTATGACTACGTCTTAAAATAGGGGAAACAGGGTATGCATGCTATCTTCATTTATTAGATGCAACACAGTTTGCTAGATGATAAAAGGCTACCTTTGACTGAAAGTTACTTAAAAAAAAAACCAAAAGAAAGAAAGAAAAGAAAACCATGCAACTCAGCAATTAACATGTCGTGAATTCACTCTTTCTGCACAACAGATGCCAGGCTAATCCACGTGGAATGGAGCAGAAGTGAAGTCACACCCCTAATAAAACGTCCACTGAATATTTGCTTTCCCTTTGATGACTAAGTGCTAGCGAATCCTCCCGCAATTCAAGCTCGTGGTTACGTGTTAGAGCATAACGTTTACTGAAGCAGCCATTCTTGCCAAGGATATATTGCGTTAATAAATCTTCCAAACAAGCCCTAGTAAATGTCACTTCTGCTTAAACGTTCAGCAGAAATCGGTGACAAGTGACGCTTCCTTTGCCCTTGTGGAGCCCGGGTGTTCAGTTGTGAATTCTAATAGACTTTCTGCCAGAACGAGCTCTAAATGTTTCTCAACAGTCTGGCTCAAAACACAGACAAAACAGCCGGAATATTTTTTTTTAATAAAAATAATCCTTAAAAAAATAACCAGAAGCTCTTTAAAAGGGCAGAATGCCCAGTAAACAGACAAAAATAAATTTACCTGCTCAGTCACTTGCAACTGAAGTGAGAAAGCTTTGGTTTCAATACTTTTTCTTTAGGTTAAAAAAGAAAAAAGGTTATGGTTTTCCTATGTTGTATTTACCCAAACAGCCTACAGGGATCTAGAACATGCTCATCTTGAAAGACTCAGGGTGAGGGTACAAACTGCATCAGGTTCTGCAGGAACAGGGAGGCACAGAGTGAACTCAGATAACCAAAGTTAAAATAATGAGGTTTCTACTTCTCTGCAAGACCTGCCCTTGGTGAGTATTATGTTAAAGATTTTATTGTAAACTTAATAAAGATAATGCAATGGCTAGTTCAGTCTCATATTAGAATTGCAATCTATTCCAGTATAATATGAGGAAATGAAAAATGGTAACAATTTAAACTGTCCAGGCATAATGTCCTTGTGATATGATTATAAGGTTTTTTTTATTTATGAGGAAAGGAGATGAAAAATGAAAGCATAATGAGAGGGAAAAGAAAGTTGCATGCAGAAGCATTTAAAACCCTATTTCAGCTTGAAAAAGGAAAAAAAAAATCAACCCACTGACTTTAATTTCATAAGAAATTCTTAATAGGGACATATGCTGTTCACCTAGGGACAGCCTGAAAATAGGAAAACAACACAAAGTGAAACACTATAATCAAAAAGGATAAAAGCATCACCAGGTAAAAGAACGGGCAAAGCTGATCAAATGTAACAGAAGGCCAAGGAATCAGAGACCTGCTACCTCTCTCTTTAGGCGATGAGACTCATAGGTGATGTGATCACCTGGCCTACCTTGATAGAGATTTTGAGTATTTTCAAAGTGAATATATTTCACCAGGGGCAATCTATTTTTTTTTTTTAAAGGACAATCTAAGTTGAGGTGCAGTGAAATAGAGGGGGGAAACCTTGCATCGGCCAAATTAAACCATTTGTTTAGACTGCCTTGGGAAGCGGTGTGGAAACCAGCATGACCCCCATTTCCAGGGCTGGCCCACCCATGAGCCTCAATTCGGCAGTTGCCTCAAGCAGCTGGCTGGGGGTCAGTTGGGAGGGGCGGCAGATCTGCGCCTCAAGGAGCATGTCATTTGCCACCTCGTGTGCTTGTGGCCCAGTGTGTAACCCCAGGCCTTCCATCCATCCATCCATCCGGTCTAGGGAGTCACCAACTAACATTGCCTCAGTCTTATCTGGATTGAGCATCACTGGGGCCCATGTAAGGTCACCCTGCCCCATTTTGCCCTGACCCGCCCCCTTTTGTGACATTTTCGGGCCACTTCCAGGTTTGGGCCAATGCCCGTGTGCGAGGCTGCACATATATCAGTCAGTCACTGCCTGTACCTGTGCAGAAGCATTCATGGAAAATTCTCTAATTCTACGTTGCAAATATTTTGAATCGTTTCCTTTTCTGAAGCACAACCTTGAAATGTCGGTGCCAATTTAATGTTAGTTTAGGAAGCAATAACAATATTTAGGTGCATCACTTATACATTAAAAGTTAAATAATCTGGATGATCAGATGATGTTTTCTATCTCCTTCCCCGCTTTTAACTGCATCTCCCTATAAGTTAGAAAAACATACAATAAAATTAACACACTTCTAGAGATAGGGTTATTTCTTCTGAAAATTAGTTTCTTGCTCATCTGCTGCCAGATGTTTGATTTAAAGTTTGCCAGCTGGCTTGGTTACAGCCAAATATCAAAGGCCTTCTAATGTTATTTCAGAAACAAAAATAATTGTCTGTGTTGTTCAAAGATTTTTGATATGAATTGTGAAGGTGCCTCATCTAGGCTGATTCAGACAGTTGATCCAACTAATTCTTGTTAGAATCTGGTAATATTTCATGGTGGATTAACATTTTACTACAACAGCTAAGATTTAGAGCCCAGTTTTAAATAAGAAATAAATCCAGCCAATTACTTAGGTGATTTTACACTTCAGAATAAACAAACACTTATTTAATTTCAGTTTTTAAAACAATATAAATAAAAGGCAGCTGAATATATCCATTAGGCTTCGGACAGCCAAGGAACTAGTTAAGCAATCTTCCATAGTTTCATACTAAACTGTACTGAGAAAATAAAATAAAATAGTGACTTCTCTTGTATTTAAAGTCAAGCCATATACTAGAAGACACCCCCGCCCCACTCAAAATCCTCCAAGGACAGAATGTGGTCTAATCTGGGGAAAACTTTCCAGGAGATAGTTAGATACTGCATGTGAAATAAGCTCAATCATTTGGCTTTCTCAATGGAAAATTTATTAGCTATTTGGTCTGCCCTTTTTGATTATCCAAGTCTATTTGTGGAAGAAGAATCAGGGTTAGGTGTAATTGTGTATATGTAAGCCTTACCCTATTGATCAATATCAACGAGACTAAGAAATTTAGCTATGCTGTTTTTATTGTACATTGCCTTGAGATAACCGTATAGAAGCTGATTCATAAATTAACAATAATAATAATTTACCAAATACTTTGTAACCTGGTAATTAGTTACACTAATCTGAGTTTGAGTGAGGTTTCCTTAAATCGCTTGCTAGTTTGGCAAATCAGTTCTCTTATCTCTTGTGAGTGAAATTCATTACAAACATTTGCTAAATGGTCTGTGGAAAGTTTGCTTTACAAAACATATGCTTTCATTGGGATTTCTTCTGGCCTATGTTGGGACTTCTCTTCACCGGCATAGAAAAATCCAATCCACACAACACTGTTGATACTTCTCTCTCATGTCAGCAGCCACGTTGCTTATTCCAAGTGAAAAAAGTAATTGACCCATGAAATTATTTACACACGCCTGAAAGATATATGTGACTTTTATGTACTTCTGCCTCACAATAGCTGCCAATTTGTAATGTCTGCACTTCCTGTGGAAAATTTGATGTTCATTACAATTACCGGTTAGATTCAGATTAGAAGTAGAGAGCCTTAAACGTCACAAAAGAAAGACCTGTTTTTACAAACTACATAAGCAGACGTGTCCTACCTATGTAATTGAAAGATGTGGTAGCTTACATTTGGAAACTCTCTATGCCTAGTTCATAAAAAGAGGTATAGTGGGTAATAATTTTCCTTTTAGAGATGGATATCCTTTTGTGTCCCGCCATTATCACTTTGCTACCTAAAAGAGGGAAGCCAATCAGGATATCATGCAGAGCATTATGCCTGCTCAGTTACTGTCTGCCATTCATGCCTCTGACTCAACTATGACAAGACAAGCCAAACACAGCACACCAGGCATATATTGTGGCCTGCCAGACAGCCAACAGCATCCCTGTTGTTGTCATCACCGGCTAGCAGCGATAAAGGAGAGCTATATTAAGGCAATGGTGAGCAGAAGGCAGATTGGGTTCCACCAGGAAATTTCTGAATAATCCTCAGCACATTTTATTTATTTATTTATTTGCATTTTTATAATTTGCACACACAGGTAACATCGCAGTAAGCAAAATATAAAAATGAAAATAAAATCAGCAAAATGCATCAGTAAGATGTGGCTAAAAAAGAAAAAGTATATTGAAAAGGCCTGTCTAAACCATATAGTTTTCAAAATATATCTGAAAGGGAGGGATGGTTCCTGCTAAACCTCCACTAGGCTTTGTGAATTAACAGAAGTACAGTCGTACCTTGGTTCTCGAACGGAATCCATTCCGGAAGTCTGTTCCACTTCCGAAAACGTTTGAAAACCAAGGCACAGCTTCCGACTGGCTGCAGGAGCTTCCTGCACTCAATCGGAAGCCGCAGAAGCCACGTCGGACATTCGGCTTCCAAAAATAGTTCGCAAACTGGAACAGTCACTTCTGGGTTTGCAGCATTCAGGAGAAACGTTTGAGCTGTTCGAAAACCAAGGTACAACTGTACCTTGAACCTGGCCTGGAAGCAAACTGGCAACTAGTACAGCTCTAATAGCAAGTCTGTAGCATGTTGCCAGTAATCGGGTCCTCCCTTAAAGAGGGCACGTATTGCGGTGAGACCTGGCAACCAAACCCTGTGTTGTGGGTGGGTACGATGAATAGCCACAACACCCAATAGGTAGGTCCATTGATGCAGGGTTCAATCAGGCCAATGGGACGCAGGCTAAACGGATCAGTATATATACCAGTATATATATATATATACTACCAGTATATATACCCATGCACGTGACCCAGAGCTTCCTCTTTTGGTGCATGCATCGGAACACCTGCCCACCTCTCCCTACTTTTAGGGCTTGTGCACTTGACCTTGATCGTCGTGTGTCGTCTGTCGTTGGGACATGGGCACGGCAGGAATTTCCCCCACTTGGCTGATTGGCTGTTGCCATTTGGGTTTCGGCTGCCGCGTAGCAAATCGTCACAACTTGTAAGGTTGCGGATAGGCTCTGGTTCAGGTGATAGGGATGGGAGAACACTCTCGCCATCCCTATGTGAAGGGTATTCCGTTAAAGGAATCCAGGGACTCGATGGTTTGGTCAACCCCTGAGAGGGGGTTGTGCCCGTGCCTGAGTCCAGGGGGACATTTGGATGGCGGAGATAGCCTGTTCCCAGCTTTCCGCTTATCCAGGTGTTCACTCTTGGCTGACCTATACTGGAACCCTGGGTCAGCGCTTCCTGCGGAGCAGGGAGCTGGTCGAACCAGAGCCTATGCAACCACTCACTTTCTGTAATCAATAAAGTTGTGGCCAAAATTCTGCCAAAAACCAAACCAAAATTTTGAGTCTTGTCTGAATTTATTTAGGGGGAGGTTAAAAGGTCTGAACACGCAAATCTGCTCCTGTGAACAGTGAGCAGATTGGCAAGGGTTCCCAATTCCCAGCGCTTGTTTAACAATATCAGCAACATGACTTTTTCCACCTGAAATAAAGGAAGACGAGCAAGAGCGAACTTGTTTGTGAAATGACTGGGACCACAGCTCAATTCAGCCACTGAAAACAGATCCATACATAGCCTCAGAATACACTCAAGAGAGGGCACGCTATTCTTTAACAGTATGACTCTGCTGTCCCCTTTATTATGAGACTGCTGAGCTACATTTATGTTGAGGGGTCACAAGTCAGATCAGCCTGCATTAACGTCTCCCTTTGCATAGCAAAGAATTAGCCATCTTTCCAGCAGCCGCTTTTGCACATAACTATAAACTAGACTCATCATGGTTTATCTGGAAGAAGCAGCACATTGGCTGATTGCTCTGGTGCAAGCGGGATAAACAAGCCAGGAGCCATTATGTCCAAACAGATATTATGGTTTGTTGCTCCCTATTCTTTCACCATTACCAGCTGGTCCTATGAAGAAATTACCTTTCTTCCTGTGTCTCCCATTCTTGGGTCCAGCACATCACCCGCTTTCTAAAAAGCAAGCTATTCTATTCAGCCAAAAACAGCCTATGGAAACAAAGGTATCTAATGGAGACAGCGAGAAACTCATCAGTGCACCAGCAGAAGGGAAATTTATTGAAGCAAATGCAATATTGTGCTTTCATCAGCCAAAGTGACAAAAGCTTTTGCTAATTTTGAAGACTAAATTTATATTCAGGAAAATAATTCAAAGTATCATTGCTTGACACCATTAGGAAATGGAGGTCAGGCATGCCAAGCTGGGGGGGGGAAATGAATTCACTGGCCACACAAAAGAGAAAATGGGATCAGATCATTATGGAGTGCAATGACATTATTTAAATGTCTTTGTTAATCAGGTTCCTAACAGAAGAAATGAGACTTGGAGAATGTGTTCCTCAGGCTCTTCCCAGCATGGGCCAAATCTGCTTAATATTCTAAAGTTGCTGAGTGCAGCTGAAACGCAGTACCACCTTTCTGTGAGTCCTCTTCCCTGCATGTTGCCTTTGAATTTGAGATGCTCTGGTATTTCAAGCTCTCAGACCTTGCAAAGGGCAGGGAATTCAGTATAAACACTGAGTTCCTTTCAAGCCTTGTTTATAATGATTTATACATTATACCTGGAGAAGCTTTCACAGGAAAGTCGGGTTTTGCGTACTAATTTCAAAGGAGGTTCTGAATGCCAGCTTTCACTGTTGATGTAGAACACACAGGGTTTGATTCTTCTCCATTCAGCCACTCAAAAAAAAGGTGCATAATGCATGTAAATAAAAGTGAACCGGGGCTAAAGGACAGCTATTCTAAAAACGCCCAGGACACAATTCAACACAGACTTAAATTCTACTGAAACAAGCTGCTTTGCATGTATTGGATTGTGTTCCCAGTGTGCTATGTACAGCACAGTCCTAAGCATGGTAACTCAGATGCAAGCCCAACTGCTTAAATGGGACTTTTTCCTTAATAGATATTCTTAGAAGGCAGTTTAAGTTGCCAGATGCAACTTACGTGGCAGATTTAGAAAGATCGCAACTCTGCACGCAAATGATCCAGGTCCGTGTCCTAGAATCTCCATTTAAAATAGTGTTTAGTAGTGCTGTTGCTACCTTACCTGGACAGCAGTGGGTTAGATGGGTCCAAAGTCTGACTTAAAGTGGCTCTCTGTGTGTTTGGACATATTACTCACTCTCATCAGCTCAGGGTACTTATTCATTTATCAAATTTCTATCCCACCTTTCCTCCAAGAGGCTTAATTAAGGGGGTGCACATGCTCCCTCTCTCTCATTTTATCCTCACAACAACCCTGCTATGCAGAGACAGACAGACAGACAGACAGACAGACAGACAGACAGACCTAAGACCACCAGATGCATTTCATGACTGAGTGGGGATTTGAACCTCTAACTACTGCACCATACTGAGTAACATAACAGATCATAGAATTGTAGAGTTGGAAGGCACCCTGAGGATCATCTAGTCCAGGGGTGGCCAACTCCCAAGAGACTGTGATCTACACACAGAGTTAAAAACTGGCAGTGATCTACACCCTTTTGTTGAGCTTTTTTAGGAAGGGAAGCCCTGTTTTTTGGGTTCAGGAAAAAGTTGTTGAACTTTTTTTAGGGAGGAGGTAAGCCCCGTTTTTGGGGGGTGCAGGACGAAAATATTGATCTACCACAGATGTTCAGTGATCTACCAGATCACAATCTACCTGTTGGACGTGCCTGATCTAGTACAACCCCCTGGCTCCTCCCATATCTTGCTGGCAGGGAAGCATCACCAAGGCATCTTGGTAACTTCTTTCCAACATCGCCATGTCATCTTCACAGTGCCTCCTCAATATTGCCACATCATCTCCAAGACACTGGCCGTGATTGGTGGGCACTGGTGTCATTTTCATGGTTGCAGTCGCTCTGCCCTGAGCAGTATGTTTTTGCCCTGCTGATCTGAAATAAGCGAGTGTAGGACACGATAGACTTCACGCCGGCATAGTAAGGGCGTAGTGCTGGGGGCCTATCTCTTCCCGTTATGTATTGGTGTATAGGATTCCTCGGTTAGCTGCTCCCCAAGTACATTAGACTTGAGCATCCAAATTCAGAGAGCCCACAATCTGTCTTGCCAAGTACAGATAAAATATTTCAAAATAGAAAACCAATTATCTGAGGAAACCAGGCTGTTTTTCCATGTAGGGAAAAAGCAGTGGAGCATGGAATGGGAAAGATGAGAGATGTTTCAGAGCAGGATAATTCTGAGCAGAGTAATAAGGAAAAAGGAAGAAAAAGAGAGAGAGAAAATAGAATCCAATATATTTCCCCGCCCCTTCTTCCCTTCCTGCTTCTCTCAGTTTCCTTGTCATCTTCCTTTCCTTTCCAGAACTGGCTTCTCTTATGCAGAAATGATGTAGCAGAGAATTAGAGGCAGTCCTCCTAGTCATAGCGCCTGTTTTGCCTGGTGAAATGTTGACAGGTGCTGTACATTATGGCATGTATTTGGGAAGACACAATAAATACGATCTGAAAAGGTCATGTCTCACGCAAATACCTTTGACTGTTCAGGCAGAATCTCTCTTAAAGCATAGCTCAGAAAATAGTTGTGGCAACACACTCCACCCCACTCTCCTGCAGCCTACGGAAAAGTGGAATTTCAAGAAACGTTTTAATTCCTTGTTAAGGATTCTGACTGGGGAATTATTTGCTGCTTCATTATACTGGCACCCAGAGAGGCAGTCATCATGCTGTGAGGAATATGCCACTGACTGTTCCATTTGAAAAAGGGGTATCTAGGAAATATGCAATTATTCTTGTTCTCATCAAAAGAATTAGAAAGACGGTCTTTTGATTAGAGAAAAGGAGCAATAACCTAGCTGTAGTTGCAAAAGCTGCACCTAGGTCCCTTCATCTCCATCAGGGTGTTTTCCATTAACATAATAACAGGGCATTCATGCACCCAATACAAAAAGAGGGTTAAAGGTTAAAACAATCCTAAGAGATTACTACAATTGCATTCTATATTGTCTGGTTACATATATGTGATATGAGATGGTGCAGGGTACTAATTAAAACTCTTGCATATAGCTTCTACTCTCATTAATTATCTTGGTATTTTCCACTCTCATCCATGAATATTTCTGTGGTTAATGATGCTACATCTCCTGTATACCAATTCACTCATGCATATGACCACTTGATTACCTAGCACAGAATGTTTAATCTAATTACTGTTTAATGCAATCTAAAAACGGGCTTTGCTTATTTAATGCCATGTACTAGGGCCCTCAGTTTCACGCTGGGATATGCTGGCATGAAGGTTTGTCCAAGGCAGTTATGCTACAGTCCAATGAAGAGGCTACCTCGGAGCAAGGTACTTTCTCTCCTGCCTAGGGAGCTCCATCGGTACCAGAATATCTCACATTTATATAACCACATTCTCTTTCCAAAGTTCTTCCATGCTTCCTATCTCACAAGCTCATTGGCTGTACTTGCCTATTCCGATTCTTCCGTCGAAATTTACCTGGTTTTGGGGAAAGCCTGTATTACTTTCCTCCTTGGTCCTTTCATACACCATTTCATCTCCTGCCCGGTGGTCCTGGATCCAAAGCGGTGAAGGACATCAACACCAATCCTCTCTTCTAGTCATTCCACTGAAGCCTGTTCACCTTGACTGATGATATAGGCCCTTGATTGAACTGCCCAAGCTGATATTTCATGCCCTCTGCTAGGCGACAGGCCCCACTTTTCTGAGAAAAAAACTATGCTAGAGGGAGATGTTTACAGACCTATCTCCATTCAGTCCCTCCATTGTTATAATCTATCCTGTGTTCTTCTTGGCTTTTCAACAGAACTCCTTCTTATAATACATGATATCCAATCACAGAACATTTCAGGATTTGGGCCTCTGCCATTGGCCCTTAAACTCTGAGTCATGATTCACAGCTTGGAGGTTTAGACAGCCAATCACGCTGGGAGTGGCCCAGGCCTTCAGAAATGTATATACGCAGTTACTTTGTGCCTGTTGTTCAGTTCTGTTAGTTCAACAAAGGTTCTTGCTGTTATCACTGTGTCTTGCCTCGTGGGAACCCACCTACACTTCACGCCCATGTTCCTTTGCTAGACCTGTGGCACCGGTTTCTTACTAACTTTTGTTATGTGACATTTTATTAAGGCATCATTACAACAACCATCAGTTTCTTAAGCAGAATAAAGGGTATGATTCTTTAAAGATTCCTACAACAATAGCCAGCAAACTTTAGTTTGGTCCAAAAATAAATGCAAAGCTTCTTAGCTAAAGAGTCCCATAAAGGGGAACGTCTTTCAGCTTTCTTCATTCCCTTAATGGGGTCATTTGTACATGGACAGAACATTTGGCATTTTAGAAAATCCTACTTCCAAGATGTGATTTATTTCCTTCCCCCCAAGGCACTTACAACATTTCTAGTTTCCTAAATTTGTTTGGAAGTCCCACTGGATTTAGTGGCATTAGTACCGTTGCCAGTAGCAGGAAAGAAATTGGTCTTCATGTTGTTTAAAGCACAACTGCTCTACTGGAGAATTAAGTAACCATATGAGGAGTACTCAGATCATCAGCGATGACATGGATTTCTTTGATTAATCCTCCCCTCACCCCAGAACATCTTGGTTGATAAAATAGTAGCTTGGCTCAACTAGAAAAGGCCCCTGGCTTTTTCCTTCTACACATAAGCTATGTTTTTATATTCCTCTACCTGGATGACCTGCCTCCCCTAGCAAGTCACCTCATTCTCCATGGGCTTTCTCCATGCAGCCTGGCGCCTACACCTGTTTCTGAACATTTCTAAACCTTTAAGGGTTCTCCAGGTACTTGCAGCTACAGTAATTAGCCTTAGACCCTTGTGAATGTCCTTCAGTCTGTGTTGATCAATATTAGGTTCCTAACACCACCTGAAAATTTGGCTTCAGCAAATAGATGTTGAAATCCTAATTTATTGTGAGTCAATTTGCACTGCTTTTCCTCCCAGACTATGCCTCCAATAAAATCTCTACCTATTTCATACTGTGCTGAAATAGTCCAAAGTCAGGATCCTCTGTGCTTTGAGTAGTACGAACACAAGTAATTATAATGTGAAATGTTATCATATCAGGAAGCAAATTCTACTTTCTTACAAAAAGAGTACACCTACATCACAATTCACACTCTTCAAAATGAGGTGGAGTATGGGTGGGTCAGAAATTCAGCTATTTGAATGCCTTCTTCCATATATGGACAGACAATTATACCACCTCTCTAAAAGGCATAAACCAAGCCTATGGGGAAATTATCAAATTATCTAGAGTTAGTCCTTTATCCAAGATTTCCTGAAGAGAAGATGTGTCCCAACTTCCTATGTTTTGGGAGATAGAAAATGTAAGTCCACGGCGTATTTTAGACTCAAGCCTTTTGTGTCTTGCCCAACAGTGGCTACAAAATTCGGTACCGAGGTACATGTTGTTTGGCCATTCTATAATTCGTGTTTATTTTGTACATAAAATGTCAGGTCTTTTCTTCCCTGTTTAACAGGAAATCACTTTTTATCACAGCAGCTGTAAAAGGTGAAGACAGAGAAAAGCTCATATACAAAAAAATATATTTCTGCCCACTGTATCACTCCCAGGCTGTTTTGTAAAAACTATTTCCTAACAGGAAATAAATATGTAAAAGGTGACATCAATTATTAAAGTTTCAATTACAACACAAAAAAGGCAGAAGAAGCCATGCATAGAGGAAATGACTAATTTGAAAAGGGAATAAACTGTATCTGTTCAGATAAACTGAAAGACATTTCATTTGTGGAGAATTTAGGCAGGATATTTATTCAGATCTCAACAAAAGGGAAACCGGAATCCATGTATGATAAAATCTTTTCGCTTTCTTTTCCCAGACAAAGGTCTGGTGACAGGGATGCTTTTCATATTCAGATCCCTCTGTTATTAGCTTTACTAACTCCTTCTGTATGTGACACTGCATCAGCTCTCAGATATTCCTCAGCACAGAATAGAATCCTTCCACTTTCCATCAGTGTTTTTGGCCCATTTAAGAGGATGAAGAACAAGTGTTTATAAATCTATAGAAATAAAGGAGACTTTGACACACTTTCATTTATGTCATGATCAAAATATTAAAACCAAAGAAAAAGCTTCGCGTTGTTTTTACTTAGTGGAAGGCTTTGAACCACAACAGTAATCTTATTTCTCAAACAGAAATAGTTCTCCCACAGGGACTATTCAGGTTTTAGGGTGTCCACCTGGCCTCTTGGAAATTTGTCCAGCCTCGGATTCCACATATAAACATACCCTTCATGCTTCATTTTATGCTCTTTGTAGAAGCATCTTGATGATACTCCGTGGGACTGTTTTGAATCTGCATACATTAAAATGACCTGGCAGAAACAATTGCTGCTTGTTTTTCCTACAGGAAAGGTAGCAACTTTTATGCATGACTGTCCAATGATGGAGCTTAAGGTCACAGACCTTTTTTTATGGCTTTGGGAGAACGGCTTTTGTTTTCATACTGGTTTCATTTAGATTGCAACATAATATGTTTTGTGAAAAGAATGAGATAGAATAAAGCTGGATCTGGGAGCAATTACTATTTTACAAGAGGGTATAATACAGGGGTGTTTTGAAAGTTAAGGAAGGATGGAAAGGTCTCAAATCATGCTGGGACTAGCCAACCATGCTCTGTGTAAAAGGGAGTGGGCAGACTTCCTCAGGTGAGTAGCCTCTTGGACAATTTGTTAAACAACTGCAGAGTTCAGTTAATGAATCCACTAGTAGTCCCAACATTAGCGTGGAATTGTGGGAGATAGTTGATGTGTTTACATCAACAGAGCTGCAAGCTAACCCCTAAGCACTAAGCAGGAGCAATTCTCCAGAGTGAAGTGAGAATCTGCTGAGGTTACCTGTGGACAACTTCTAACAACACCTCAAGACAGAGAGAAGCTAACTTCAGGTAACTAACTGCACATAGGCATAATGCATGCACAAACATTAGATGGCCCTCAAGCCATCTGCAACATGAAGCTCTGTCTGTGATCCATTGGTGTGTTCCATTCTTTAGCACTTCAGAGCCTCGCCACGTTCATTTCCTCAGACCTCAAAAGGTCACTCATCACTCAGTTAGTTTTAAACTAATGATTCAGGCTCAGTGGCTGAAAATTAACATTTTTACATAAAGTGATGTAGTCTAATTACAAGACATAAAAATGTACATTACTGGGACAGCCATAAATGCCACAAAGCAAATACATCTCATAGTAAATGAGCTAATTAGGACATAATTACTGTCTATTACCAATTGCTTTAGTGAGGGGAAGGGTTGGTAGAATAAAATACTTCCCTTGTTTGTTTATTTCAGCTGTATACATGACTTCCATTACTAGAATTGCATGAATCTGGTAGAGATAATTAGGTGCTTTCAGATAGAAATAGAGTGCGACATTCTCCATATTTAGGCTTGGCCTAGAAATATTTGAAATTAGCTATTACAAGTGTCAGTGGAGGCAAAGGTATCATATATGATGACCAAAGATTCCTACATACTGCTGTATTTTAAAAACTGTTACTGTTCACCTGATGCACAGCAATGCTAGTCAACTCAAGTTGTGTGCATAAGTCAAGGAGGAAGCAGATCATCAGCCAGCTTATTTGGGGTGTTTCTGCAGCATCGGGACTATACAAAGCTGCTTATTTATGGTTACCTTGAATTATCGATTCTTGTTTTTCAGATTTGGGAAGCCCCCATTGGAAAATGTTGGCAGGAACAGACAGGGTGTGGGTGTGGGTGTCCAATTCTGTGCCTAAAAACAAACAAAAGGGGGCAGCCCCTCACCCAAAAACAATTCAATAAGGATTGTGCATGCTCCTAGCCTCCTGCTGGGAAAGAACACTGGAAAACTGGAGTTGTGGGGTAAGGAATGCCATGCTATAGCCCTTTGCAGCTTCTAGTAACCCAGAGAAAGGCAAGGTGGACTGGATGGAACCCTGAACATGAGTAGTTTTGCTACAGGGAGTAGATACACTTCATTTATTGCAGCTTCAAGTAAAAAATAAATAAATCTAAAACTGGCCAGCAGGCCTGCAGAAGGACAATTCATACTCATGATTTACAGGTGAGGAACATTATGAGCAAAAAATAAAAACAATAAATTATTTTATATGCAACTTTGCTTGGTATCTTGGTAACTCCCAGTTTACCATTTGCCTGCCTCTGCAATATTCTTACTAGAGCTCACTGCTTCAAATAGGAAGCCACTGATTATTTTCAATAGTAATGTTTTTGATACACAGCAGCCCTCAGCTTGTCCCTGTGGTCTTTTTTTCATAATAAAAACACTACATTAAAGTTATGTGGAATAACTGGGCTGGGGGAGCAGTCTTAGGGAGTTATACTAAAAAAATATGAAATGGTTGCTGCCAAAACACTGAGAATTTTAAAAAAGCATACCTGTTTGTAAGCAGGAGATGGAGATGGAGATCTAAAGGGTGGACTCCGTTTTAGAGTGTGGTTCTTTACAGTAGTGTCATTTGAATAAGCCTCATATATGGACTCCAAATGCCATTATTTACCCAATAAAATCCAAGCATTTTTCTATTGACGCATCACGGCACATGGTGGTACTGATTCCAGGAATTTAACACTTGGTGTTAATGAAGATGGCACATTCAATATTGCCACTTTTTGTTTACACCAGCAGCAAACATTGCGATCCCAGGGACTTTGGAACCTCCTAAAATATCCCACTACCAATGTTAACTATATAGGACTGCATTGAGCTCTGTTTTAGTATTGCTATGGCAAGCATAGCGCTCAAAATGCCTGTTTCAAGTACTGTATCTCTCTTCCCTAACATAACCTATTCCACTTCTCTCATTCCATCATATATTTTCTACTAAAAATCTGCATTACTTCTCCTTTGATGACAGCTCTCTTAAGAAAAGCATGCCATCTTTGTTCTTTCTCCCTCCTCCTCAAACAAACACCAGCCATCTTTGTTCAGTGAAATCATTTTCAACCTCAATTACTTCCCATTTAACAAATGGTTTGGATAGGAGAGAGCTACCGTAGCAAGAATAACAGTTGGTGTTCCACAGCAATCTCTTTAATTCTGTCTTGGAGAGGAATTCTCTAGCAGAAAAGATGCTTCACATTTCTTTTTATGTCACTGCATTGTTGCTGTACAGCTTGTTTGTGAAAGACAGATTCACAGCACCCCATGAACACTTCTAAATAAATCTACGCTACCTTTCAGGGAAACAAGACAGAAAACAGCTTTTCCTTACAGCCTTTCTGTAAAGAAAGCCTCTAAACTTTAAAAGGACCAAAAACAAAAACAACACCCCACTCTTAGAGCTGGCACTATATATGCTAAGCTTCATGATTTATTTTTATTACAATTAGGGGGTCGCAACTCCTCAATACTACCTGGAAGCCTTGCAGAAATGAGTTAAGACCTGGGGGAAGCAATCCAGAAAATCAAGGCTTTTCTCCTGTCTTGCAATGGAAAAGGTGAAAACTGTACTTGCAAATAATAAAAAATTGTACGAAAGCTAGATGAAGACTATAGGGAACCTTCTGGGAACCCATGACAGAGCATGGAAGTGAATTAATATTCAGAATGTAAGGCTGCTAGTACAGTGATAAGGCATACATTTGCTGCTGCTATGCCGGAACTATTACCACAATATAACACTAACGTAAGTGCTAACCATGAGTCTTCACTGGTCTCAAAAGCCTGCCCTGGTCTCAAAAGCAAGCAACATTGCTTGCTTGCAGCCTGGAATTCTTTCAATCTACATTAGATGGACATTAGACAAAGGGCAGCAGTGAAAACAAACATTAGATGCTGCCAGTGAGAAAGGGAGGCTGCAGAGAAGAGACTTGGGTAACATATTTTCTTAGTCACTTTAATAATATTTTCTTAAACTAAAGCTATAATTTTAAGGAGTGTGTCACCGATGCATCAAAGTACAATCAGTCAATGGAAGGGCCCTGGAACAACCAAGACATTAAGAAACTCAAGAGAGCTAGTCAAAGCAGTTGTACTATATTATCTACTGACTTGTTACAGACTCTCCAAGTTTCCCTATTTTCCAGGGACAGTCCCGGATTTACCGAAGCCATCCTGGTTTCTGATTTGATCCTGGAATGTCACATATTTCCTTAGGACGTCCCTATTTTCCTCAGAGAAATGTTGGAGGGTATGGAGTTATGAGACCCCGAGCCTGTTGTAATTGTTCCATTCCACCTTAAGAGTTTATAGAGAATAGAATATTTTATTGTCATTGTCCCCTTTGGGGACAACGAAATTACTTGGCTGCTCCATCCACCCAGATAGGGCACTCCACTCAAAAACAAAACAACTACAAAAACACTGATTAAAACCATACACACTGATTAAAACCATACAATGATAAAACATAACTGGTAAGATTAGATGACTTCAAAGTCCAGGCTTCCCATTCAAGGCTGCGATTGCTCTGGAGAAGAAGCTGTTTCTAAGACGGCTTGTTCTTGTTGTCATCGTCCTGTATCTCCGTCCCGATGGTAAAAGTTCAAACAGACAGTGACCAGGATGCGATGGATCTTTCACTATGTCCAGTGCCTTTCTGTGGCACCTCATGGCATAAATCTGCTCTAAGGTGGAGAGCGAGCAGCCAACAATGCTCTCTGCTGCCTTAACAACTCTGTCCAACCCCATCCTGTCCTTGGTAGTACAGCTTCCGTACCACACACATAAGCCATAAGTGAGCATGCTCTCAATGGCACAGTGATAGAAGGCAAGCAGCAGCTTTTGTGGAAGATGGTTTTTCCTTAAAACTCTCAAGAAGTACAGTCTCTGCTGTGCCTTCTTCACAAGCCCCCTTATGTTTGCACTCCAGGACAGATCCTCCTGTATTTCAATGCCCAGACTGGTGTCCGTTGGCTATGTCAGTTATGTCCGTTATCTTGCCTGAGGTAAAGCTCAGAGTGTGTGTACTTCTGTCCTGATGATTGTTTTAATAAATGCTTTTTAAACGTTCATGCCAGCCTCTGTAGTGCAAACCTCTGCTGTGGTATGATTTCTGCTGCTCCAGGGATCAGAAGTCGACCGGCAGTTTTCGGCCGGTGGTGAAAGAGCTAACTGGGGGGCATGCCAGTTGCTCTGGTCTCCCTGGAAATACCACTAACAGAGCCAAGGAGATGAGTAACTATACAACCTCAATTGTAGGCTCAGGTTTTATATTTGTGTAAATAAACCATATATCATAAAGACACCACAGTCTCTGCTGTGCCTTATTCCAAAGGAAACATGAACTCTGGCGATTGACAGTTTTGCCTCAGCATTATGAGCTTAAGGTAAGAAGAAGAGGAGGAGGAGGAGGAGGAGGAGTTTGGATTTGATATCCCGCTTTATCACTACCCGAAGGAGTCTCAAAATGGCTAACATTCTCCTTTCCCTTCCTCCCCCACAACAAACACTCTGTGAGGTGAGTGGGGCTGAGAGACTTCAAAGAAGTGTGACTAGCCCAAGGTCACCCAGCAGCTGCGTGTGGAGGAGCGGAGCCGCGAACCCGGTTCACCAGATTACGAGTCTACCGCTCTTAATGACTACACCACACTTCAATTCAAGAGACAAAATTGTCTGTAAATCTACCTATATTTGGAACGTGTCGTGAGACAGCAGTTCGTTTCCATCATCACTTAATAAAACAATTGGGGGCGGAGAAGGTTTACTGTTTTCATTCAGCATTCTCCCTCTATAATTACAAATGTGCCCTCAGTCTGGGAATAGCATGAAGAACTTTTATCCAACAGATAAGTAGAAACATTGATAACAAAAGAACAGGTATAGTTAAAGCAAAATAAACTAGCAAAATATGCCTATCAACTTGCACACACTTCCAATGCATTTTCAAATGAGATCTTCAGACCCAATTTTAGTGTCATTCATGTTACTTTTATGTATATAACTGGACATATCAAGGGCTTCCCTGCACATTTTCTTTGTAAGTCAGGCTCTGAAAATTTTTCATTATCTGAAATGAATGAGAAAAAATTAGCATTGAAAACGGGTCACAGAAAACCAGGAGAGAAGGGAGATGAAATGTAGAAAATAAACAGAAAGGAGGCATGAATGATGTTGGGGAAAGGAATGAATGCAATTTTTGAGTGACAGTTTCTATGGAGGTCCATGATCAAGTTTATTTCTCCTTGCACAATTTTATATTGTTTAGGGGGGGAAATCATTGTAGGAGTAATTTTAAAGCTTGCAGGGGACGAAGCTTGGCAAGAACACTGAGACTTGGAATGTACCACAGAATTTGTTGTGCCTCTCAAACTTGTGAATATCATACCAACAGACCATCTCTGGCCTTATTGTGCCACATATACTGACTACATGGGAGCCATTTGAAACAACATTCACACAAAGAAGTGAAGAGTCTTAATGGGTTAGACTTCTGCTCTGCAGCCTAACCCTCAACCTCCATTCTGCCATTAACTAGCCAGAGCTTTCCTTAAAAAGTTTATGCAGCTATTTACAGGAATCATAGAATTATAGAGTTGGAAGGGACCCTGAGAGTTATTTAGTCCAACTTCCAGGTATCTCAACAGGTGGTTTACCCATCCAATTTGAAACCATATCGGACCCTGCTTAGCTTTGCAAGCGTGCTAGCAGTTTTATTGCTGCACCACTAGGACGTGTGTAAGATTGAGGAAAGGCAGCAAAGTACAACACAATAAAAAGGAAGCAGATAACCTAGAGCCAGTCTGAAGGTAGGGCAGAATGTGATTAATCCCCAAGAAAACACAAAGTTACTCAAAGTCCAAAGACTCAGCTCAAATGTCCCTAAGAGGATCTGATGGCTGAAAAAGTCCTGTCTCTCCAGCAAAGAAGCAAGGTGTTTGTTTGTTTGTTTTTTTTAAAAAAGTGGAGGTCTAGCCTGAATCATGTAGTTTTCAGCTGCTGAATGGCCTCAAATTGCATTTTTTGCTTTTCCCAGTACATAGTTGTCTAGGTTGGTAGGATGTGGTGGTGAGCAGACACTGGAGAGTATGAAGACCCTGGTGCAGGGGGAACATCAGAGGACCCATGCTGCTGGTGGTGGTCCTGGTTCAGGAGTCTCCAGCTCAAGAAACTTCTCACTCAGAGGTTCAGACCCCATGTCTGCAACTAGTGATGCTGGCATTTCCAGCCAGGCTCTTCTGTGATTCCGCTGCCTCCCAAGGTTGAGGTTGTAAAAAGCATGAAAACAAAACAAAGTCAGTTGCCTAAAGCCAACACACGCTTCCCTCAGGCTGTATGCTTTGTGGATTTGCAGGACAATAGACCCCTCAGATGAGATTAGAACAGGTTGCCTCGCCTAATATATGGCCTGTGTCTTAGGGTTCATCCACACTGCTGCTTGCCCCATGCCTAAAAGGCACAGCCCATGGAAAACTCCCTCTTTAGCTCTAAATCAAATATCAATGTTCTGACTGAATGCTAAAGAGCTGTTTTCCCCAGAGGAAAGCAGTGGGAAGTGTAGATAAGCCCTTAGTCTCTAACTAGTCTACCATCCTGGCAAATCATTACTGCAGACGAAAAACAGGGTCAAAATACTGCTTGTGCTTACAATAGGGGACTTGCACTCACCAAGTGTATGTCTGATACTTTCTAAAACAACTACTATACTACTACTACTACTACTACTACTACTACCCATGTAACATCGCATAAAGTCTGCCTTGTGGCTGGGGGAGCAGCTTGAGAAAAACTAATCTAACCTCCCTTTGGGTTCTTGCAAAAAGTTTCAGAGTTAACTCGATCCTGGCCAGAGAAAAACCCGTGACCGTATATTGATTACGTTTAAATGTCTTGAGAATAATTATTAATAATTCCTACTTTGAGGTATGCTTTGGTATTGAAGCATCACGCAGTAGACAAATATAGCTCTGGAAAACAGGCTATTCCAGCAGCATCTTTCTTTGGCTTTGTATGCTTAGTTTCCATTGTGGCCTTTGTACTATGCAGCTCTTTTATGTAGCCTTCTGGCTTAGCCCACCTGAACAGTTCGCAGTAATCGTGGTTTTTCAGTAGGATGCAGAAGGAAAATCATAAGAGGCTTTTACTGAGGGTGAAGGATTGGGGAGGGAATGAGGAGGGGGGAGTAAAGATTTTCAGAGCTATTCCCAAAATGAGAGGTCCAAAAAAATCAATTTGTAATTATCTGCCAACACAAATCTAAAGGCTTTTCTTTGATAAGGGTGGTAATACACAGGGCTGTAATGTGAATTATTTTAAAGAATAAAAGACTGATTGTCTTCATGACCTATATAGCTTTTAGTGAGCTTTCAATCAAAATTACATTTTATACAGCTCATGAATGGCTTTCCCTTCCTCTTTTAAAAGTGGGGGGTGGGGTGGGTTATTCCATTTGGTAAGCTTTCAGGCTTAAACAGGATTCAGATTTCTTCCTATGGCGATGCATTTTGTCCTCCTGAAAAATGAAGGCTCAGGCTTTGCGAGAAAGATGAAGCTTTGGCTAAACAAAAGGCTAGCCTTTCAGCCAAGATCTAAAAGAGAGTTGTCTTGGCTATTTATTATTCTGCAGAAGTTCAACAATGTAAAGAAATTACTTTTAAAAAAATAGAGAGAGGAGTGTGGGCACTTTTAGGAATGTGATTTAACTGAATTATTTACAGCACATACTAAAAACAGTTCAGATGAACAGCAAATGGAAAGCACAGCAGTACCAGACCTCTGTCGCTGCATAGACTCAATGGAGCCATAATCATTACAGGGGCATTTCTCGTATAGTGTCTAAATTCAAGGCTTAGAGACTCTAAGCCGGAAGCCTTGCTAAAAGGGCCCTCCATGACATTTCAGACTGATTTCTCCTAACAAATGCCATGACAATTCCCATCTCTCTCTCTCTCTCTCTCTCTCTCTCTCTCTCTCTCTCTCTCTCCCAGCCCACTTTACTGCTGCATTTGCAGCTCCGATAATGGAGCAGAACATTCGCAACTTAATTAGTCTTCCCTAATTGTGGGCAGGTGAGAGGTATGAGGCACTGGCTGGAATCCTGAACAGCTGCGAATATGCCATTTGTCATGGAATCATGTCCTCTAAGCTAACAATCTGGTTTCTCTTCAGCCATTTCAGCTGCTGGCTGCCATCCTTGATCTCAACGGTGATAACAAGTGGCTTACTGTGATGACAACTTTTCAGAGTTTGGGGTTGGGATCCCAGGTGATAACAAACGCCACTAGATACCGAATCAGATCTCAGTGTGTGCTCCAATGGACAGAGTTCTTGTGTGAAAAGAGAACAGTCTACTCGTTTTAAGTGAACAAGGAACTCTGCTTGTCCACTGAAACTTTTCTGTGACCAAAGCAGTGCCAGATATAATAATAATAATAATAATAATAATAATAATAATAATAATAATAATAATTTATTATTTGTACTCCACCCTCCCCGGCCAGAGCCGGGCTCAGGGTGGCTAACATAAAACTAACACAGTTTACAAATAACATAAAAACGGGCAATCAATCAATTAAATTGATTGAGCATATAGTGCAAGATTCATTAGTTTAGCAGGGGTGTTTTACCATTTAAAACATTAAAGGATATAGTCCTATTCCTCCCCATCACTTTACCCAATCTGCCAAAAGGAAGCCCAAACAAAAAGGTCTTTACAACAATGACAGAGGGCGCTATCTCTGGCAAGTCTGTCGGTGTACAGAATTCCTTAAATTTAATGGGATGGATGCTGGTGATGCCCAGGTCTGCCCATAGATACTAAAGTATCCAGGAGCAGCTATTTCTGTTCTGAACCAGTGTTTGGAAGCTGTGGCCAAGCACTAATCCAAACTAGATGGAGGTGATGCTGATTAGAAATGGTTCTGGTCTGCGGGGAGAGGCTTTTCTATAGCTGATGGGGTCTCTCTCTGACCCTGGGCTTGTCCACACTTCTGCTTGTCCCACTACTCTCCCCCTGGAAAGTCTGCTCTTTACCGCTGAACCGGAGCAAACATCCATCAGGTTTTCCATGGATGGATGTTTGCTCTGATTCAGAAGTAAAGAATTGATTTTCCCACGGAAAGCAGTAGGCAAACGGAAAACCACTTGGACCCATGCCTAGCACGCATGGGACAAGTGGAAAACCTCTTGGAGCCAAGCTTTCTAGCCACAGAGGGGCAAACAAATTGTGGATGAGCCCCCTATCTTACCAAGTAAAGAGCCTAGAGATAGCCCTGAACTCAATGAAGTTACTTGAGAAACAAGTCGAACTTGTTGCTCAAAGTACCTCTTCTTATTTCCAGCTGTCAAGGAGGCTTTTTCATCTCTTAGGGCTCAGGCAGACTTGCCCTTCCCTGCCGCTTTTCCCCAGAGAAAACCAATCTTTTCTGCTGAATCGGAGCAAATGTCAATTGGCTTTTCTCTAGATGGATGTTACCTCCGATTTATCGCTGAAGAGCTGGCTTTCCCAGGCAAAGCAGCAGGACAAGGGCAAAACTGCTCGGACCCTCGCCCAGAAAGCACGGGACAAGTGGGAAACCACTTGGAGCCATGCTTTCCAGGCGTGGGAAACTGGAAGTGTGAGCAAGCCCTTGGGGTAAGAAAACAGCATGGCTAGTTGGAATAATTGTGGATTGGTTTAATCTTTTTCTCTAATTTCACTTGCACATTCTTTCCTCAACTAAGCAGAGGCTAAACATCAGCAACATTCAGCACCGTATCAGATTCCTGATGACTAATGGTTCTACGCATTTGAAACAATTCACTTGGTGAGCAGCTTTTAAACATTATGGGTCCCATATGGAGGTGCCACCATGTGGAAGCAATTCTTGGCAACCTGCACCTGGGGCTGTAAGTCTGAATTGGCATTTAGTCATCATCTGTCAGTGTTCGTGTTGGCCTACATTCTTCATTAGTTAATATGGAGAAGCGGTTCGGCTTCAACACTGATGGTACTACTATATTTAGAAAAGGGGGATGTGCTCAAAGTTTGTTCTAAGTTCAAATTAGCACTTTATTACGTTTGAGCCTTGTTCCGGTTCATGCCTTAATATAGTAAAGGACACTGTGAAGGAAAGCAAGTGCGGATCTCTCAAATCCTTGGAGAACTTGACTCACTTCCTCCTCATCCTGTGACTTTAATGGGGGTAATGCTATAGTGGGGTTACAGTGGTGAAGGGGGAATTTAGGATTTGGCAGAATTTGTGTTTGTTGTACCTTCTCCCTCTTCCACTTTTCATGTTAGGCTAAATTGCTGTGAGGAACATAAGGCAATTCTAACTGCTGCCTGGATGGATGCTTTGCCACTAGGGCTGATGGTGTGTGTGTGTGTGTGTGTGTGTGTGTGTGTGTGTGACATCCTCTTTTGTGTGTGACATCCTCTTTTATACTGGGAGGGGGTTGCTCCCATCATTATAAGTTCATTGGCTCCCTCTGCGTGGGCAGGGTTGCCAGCACAGCCCTTCATTGGTTGTCACTGGCAGTGTATCCAAGGTTTCTGGGGGGTATACCTGGTTTTTCTGCCATTATTGCAACTGAGTCAGATGGGTAGGGTACAAATAATAATAATAATAATAATTATTATTATTATTATTATTATTATTATTATTATTACTGTATTTTCTTGCTAGTTGTCCCCTCACTCCTCATCTGGGTACTCAATGCATGTAGTGGGCATTCTGCCAGCATAGAAGCGGTAAAGGTAAAGGACCCCTGAATGGTTAAGTCCAGTCAAAGGAGACTATGGGGTGTGACACTCATCTCGCTTCAGGCCGAGGGAGCCGGCGTTTGTCTGCAGACATCCTTCTGGGTCATGTGGCCAGCATGACTAAACTACTTCTAGCGCAATGGAACACCGTGACGAGTGCCAGAGCGCATGGAAATGCCATTTACCTTCCCTTTGCAGTGGTACCTATTTATCTACTTGCACTAGTGTGCTTTCGAAATGCTAGGTTGACAGAAGCTGGGACAGAACAACGGGAGCTCACCCCGTTGCGCAGATTTGAATCGCCGACCTTCCAATTGGTTTAGACCACAGCGTCACCCGCTCCCTCATAGAAGCAGTATTAGCTTTGGACACGACTTGGCATAGGTCTAAAATTGCTCTGAAAATATGTGCATACAACTTAAATATGTATAAATTATGCACTTCAGGCATGCACTTGTACCTTACATACAGTGTCCCCTCAAGGCGAATTATGTGAACTCTCATTAAGCTGTATTGATGGATGCAGCAAGCATCTTTAGGCCTTGGAAGCATAATCTATGGCAAGTAAAAACTATTAGTGTGGGGGAAAGCTCATTTGCAGCTTTCAGAAACCTACAACTATCAGTCTCTGCCATGTAAATGAGCTGAAAGAAGTAGTATTCTGGGATGCAGAACATTCTGTGAAGTGTAAACGGGGGTGTATTGCTAATCATTTCTTTCCCTCGTGTGTAATTTAGCTTCGCTGTGAATGGTGTATATCGTTGGACTGGTTATCAAGCAATAACACTTCATCTCTCATGAGATATAGCAAGTGAAAGATGGTACATTAATCAATGTCAAAACTCAAAATTCATATTTTTAAAGACTAGCATTATTTTTCCTACTACAAAACATTCCCAAAATTGAAGCTAGGAATGGGAATCCACGCCTCTTCAGTGGAAGACTTTGTGTACATTGTTTATGTAACATCGTCCTCACAGTATGCAAGAAGGACTTTGATGCCATAGACAAATTAGTGGTACATTCAGGGGGATAATTGTTAGACAAGAGGGGAGTAGAGAAGAGGGGTTTTTTGGGGGGGGAGTACCCAGAAAGTTGAAGATCTAACTTACTTATATATTTATTTAGGTTTTGTGACTCAAGATATCTTAAAATATCTAAATTGGGAGCAGCAAAACAGGATTTAAAGAATCTCTCTAAAAAAACACTTGACTAAATGTTTTTTATCTCCCCTCATGGTGCCTAGACAAGTAAATATGACTTCTGTTTCTTATACATTTGAAGGCAGGTGGGGAAATTTCAGGGCTGGGTAACAACCATGAAGAATGCCCCTTGCTTGCACAGGAATGCTGAGAAACACAAAGTACTGTAGTAGTCACCCTTGTAGTATAGAGGCCTAAGAAGGTTTGATGCTCAGACATTTCATTCCCTCTAACATTCCTCAAATGAAAATGGGGACATTCTTGCAACTGGAAACAATGGACTAGAGGTTAACCAGAGCCACCTTTCCTTTCATGTCCCCTATGGGCTTCTATGCCACCAAGCAAAGCCCCCCCCCCTCTTTTTCTACCTACCCTCCTGCTTTTCCCTTTCTCGCTCAATCCAATGCAGACTCCCCCTGGACTCCCTCCATGCTGCTTCCGGGCACGTAAAGCACACAGAGGATAACATGCAGAGGAGCGCTCCCATTTGCCTTTACTAACTCTAAAAGGGGCCAGTCCCTTTGCCCCACACCAATAAAATATTTGAGGGGACCAGACCCTCCCAAAGTTGATCAGGATTTCCATTCAAATGGTGTGCCATGTGATCAATTATGTAGGATTACATGCCCCTTGCAAATATTTTATTCAAGTTGGCACCCCTGGCGACACTATATTGTGGCAAGGAAAAGGCTAATAAAGAGGTCCCTCCCCCAAAGGCAAGTGTTGAAATCAACAAGCAGGTCCGGAATGAAGCAAACAGGCTGAAAAAACATTTCATGTTTTGAGCAAAGGCAGATCTAGGGGAGCGCGACCAGTTCAGTTGTACCGACTGCGGCGCTTCTGAGGCTCTGCCGCAGAGACCACAGCCATAATGCCCAACCGAAGCTAAAAGATGGGCAGGGTGTGTGTGTACTGGATTTTGGCATAACACAGGACACCACTGAAATTTGAGACATCAAGGTCTGCCACTGTTTCAAGGCAATGATATTTAGAATATGGTAGGAAGCAAATGAAAATATTAGCATATGAATTCTGTGTTTTCTGCTGGGGGTGTAGATGGGAAGCTGTGCCTTTTTAAACCTTGCAAAATTTATTGAATTCTGTGTGTGCAGAAACTTTCTGGTGGCAAACAGCTATTACATTACAGGCAAAAAATAACATGTCTGAGCAACCACCACAAATTAGTGGATAGCTTTGCTGGAACATCACTTTGTGTTATTTTCCAATGCTGGGGGGGGGGGAGCAAACATCATGTCCGAAAGCTCCCTTTCTGTCCAACTATTGACTTTTTTGTAGTGACTGACAACACACAAGAGCTGACATAAGCTTTCTGTGTTTTTCTTCAATACCAAGTAGCTACCCCACTCTAGCAGAGCTCTGGGAGAGACCTTATTAACTTGCCTCTCTGTAAGAGTTAACCTTGGCAAGCATTCGGCACCTGCAGAATTAGTTATCCTCTGTTTGATGTGCTTTCGTGCTGATGGACAGTCAATGTTAATGATGAGTAGGATCTATCCTAAGATTGAATTTTATGTGTTTACAATGCACACATTTCTATTATTTGTTCAAGGTGCTTTCGACTGATAATGATTTCCAAAAAGCTGCATTTCCTATTGTTCCTGCTCAAACTGAAGGAAATGTTTTCTGCCATGCTGATGTTTCCATACAAATGATACTTTGAGCTCAGTATCCTTATAAATTTTGCCTCATTTCTCACAGCCACAAAATATGAGCACCCTTTGGCACAGCTAGTTTCCCCAGTTCCAATGTGTGTTCAAGAACTGAAATGACTGCCTCAGTAGAACAAATACACTGAAAAAATATCCCAGGTTGTAATTTTGCTGCTCAAAGCCATAGCTACGTGAATAACCACCAGAAAAATCTATTTATCAATATTACCGAAGACATTTGTGAAAAAGTCTGGTTTGATTATTGACAAATTCATGGCCAAGAGGATATGACAAGAGGACAAGAGTTCTAAATGTTCCCTATCAAAGCCCTTCTAAAAAGAGGTCAGGAGAAAGTGCAAATTTCCATCAGTTTTTCTCCAGTGCAATTATTGTATCTTTTTTCTACCAAATAATGTTTTGGGTTTTCATCATCATGGGTTTCGAAATGTTCAAAACAAACTGAATTCTTCCTCCCCCTGTGTGTTTTATTTCCTGTGTCTAAACAGTCAATGTAGCAAATTATATACTTTAGGACAGTGGTTCCCAATTAGGGGTCCGGGGACCCCTGGGGGTCCACAGAACTGCGGCCCCATCCCTTGCCTCCCCCCAAATAATTTTTTGTCAGTTTTGCATGGTAATAACACAAATGCTATGGTCTGTTTTAGCACTGTGCGATTTTTCAATATATTGGCCAAAATCGGTTTTGAAATCACACCATGATAACGATTTTTAGCTCCACTTTAGATTGGACGCAATCCACTTAGTACTGTACCTTATGCTGAGTCCATCTAGCTGGTCCATTGGTCCAAGGTTTCAGACAGAAGTATTTCCAATCTCTGCCTGTAGTTGCTAGAGAGTTAACACAGAACCTTCTACTGGGCCAACCCACCCATGCCATTCTGCTGCCTGAGGTGGGGCAGCAATGCCCATCCCCAAGTAAAGGTGCAAAGAACCAAAGGTCTGCCGAGTGATTTTAGCACCTGTGGCAAAAAAAATAAAACCCAACCCTAGTAAAACACAATAATTGCAAATTAAATAACTAACAATTTACTCCCCTTTCATGTTGCCTAAGATGGCTCCCACACTCTGCCTAATGGTAGGGCCGGCCCTGACCTTTTTGCATGCAAAGCAAAATCTCTGCTCTGCCACGGTGCTGTGGCCTCTGCTGCACAAGCTCCTTTCATTTCTGTTGGACTTGATTGGCTGCATGGGACTCATTAGTGCAAATAAGAAAGTCCAAGGATAGGGTCAAGTAGCTGAGAGGAAAGGGGAAATGGAGTATGCAGGAATCAAAAAGAAAAATCATAATGGGCAAAATGTGAGCAAGGCAAAGGAAATAAGGATGAATAGAATTGTGATAAAACGTAAAGATAAGGGGAGAAAGGAAAAACAGATGGTACAGAAAGGGGAAAATCTTACCTGGCTGGACATAAATAAGTATGAGAGGCAGAAAGAAATGGTAGCCACAGATGCATTCATAGGGCAGCAAGAGGGGGAAATGGGGAAGATGAATATGATGAGGAGCATGGAGAGAAAAAGACGAAACATATGAATGTTATGAAGACTGCTGAGTGCAGCACCGGGATAAATGGTTGGAGAGCGGACCTGAGTGAAGCCTGCTTCCTCCAGGTCTGCTCCCCAAGCTGCACCCCTAGGCCACCGTAGATAAGCTAGTCTGAATTGGAGGGCCAGGCGGGAACCAGTGAGCCTCTGCAGCAGACGAGGGGGCGCGGCAATGGCCAGAAAATGGTGCGGAGCAGCAAAGGGGAATTCTGGAGGCACCATGGCAGGCTGCAACCGCCGCTCACTTTTTAAGTCTGCTAAAGTGGCCATTATTATCATCATCACCAGAGAGAAAATGGGGAGAGGAGAAACTGAGGAAAGTAAGAGGGCAATTTGGTTAGGCAGGCAACTGGCAGAAAGAAAGGAAATGACTTCATAAGATGCTAACATGGATGAACAGAGAAAGGGGGAAATGGGAGGTAAAAACAGAGAGAAAAGACAGAGCTTAAGGAAAAAAAACATACTTAAGTAGATTTATTAGGATTTATGCAAAGAAAAGCATGCAAGCTTAGAAAGGGTCAAACAAACCTATCTTATTATTCAAATAGGAAAATATGAAAATGTCCAACCGCTATCAGTACCGGTAATTAGTTTCTTTTAAACAAATACATATGCATTTGTTCTTCAGCCCATTTTTTTTCCTGGTGATGAACTGGTTAAATGCTACATCCTGATTAAAGTAATGCCTGTTAAGTTCTCTTGTTGTAGGGGGTTGTGTTGTGGGATTTCTTTCATCAAGCTGCAAACTATGTTCCAGTGTCACTAACCATCATTCTGCTTGAAAAGTTCAACTCCTGGAGAAAGATGTGAGGCAGTTCTGTCCAATTAAACTGGCAGTGACCTGACAAAAACATCGTATTTTACAACCTCAGCCTCAAGCATTGTATAGTAAGTTCCTCCCCCCCCACCCCCGTTTCACTGCAATATACACAAACGCATTTGAACTGCTGGGATGAAGTGCTGTCAATGAGATGGTATTCTGAAACCTATCTGGTATGTTCTCTTTTCTCTCACTAAACACAATCAGATAGGGTTTATTTTAATGGGGTGGGTTGTTGTTTTTTTAACGTCTTTAGTGTTAGAAATAAAAGGATCAAAAATTCAAAAAGAAAAAAAAATCTTTATGGCACAGGATTGTACTTTTAATCCTGCATTTTCTTATCTATCATTTTAAGAGAGCAAGTTTCACAAATTAATAAGTGGCTATTTTGTTTCGTTTTGCTGAGTTTTGGAAAGCGGACGACCGATTACAAGATACAATGCGCTTTCTCTGTGCAAGGTTTTAGTTGCATAATTGTCCTGGAGCCCATACATTTAAGGCAGCGAAGATTAGTACAGCTAATGCCACAAAATATAGTTTACATTGTCCTCAGCTGAAGACAACAGGCTGACTGGCGTTGCAGTTAACCTTGCAGACGGGAAATAGGATCAAAAAATTTCTCTGCTACAACTGTTTGTGACAAGCTGGACATATTACACAGCCTTTCCTCTGAGTCGCATTACATTTTAACTGAGAAGGTCCACCTCTCAGTTAAAAGTTTGAACATGCAAGTCTCATAATGTATGTGCAGAAAGAACACAAAAGGAGCCTGCTGGATCAGGCAAACAGCCCATCTAGTCCAGCATCCTGTTCTCACAATGGCCAACCAGATGTCTAGGGGAAGCCTGCAAGCAGGCACTGAGCATAACAGCACTCTCTCCTCCTGTGGTTTCCAGAAACTATTATTCAGAGGCGTACTACCTCTGAATACAGTGGAGGTACAACATATCCATAATGACTAGCAGCCTTTATCCTCCATGATATTGTCTAATCCCCTTTGAAAACCACCTTACTGCCTCTTGTGGGATCAAATTCCATAGTTTAACCATGCGCTAAGTGAATCACTGGAAGGACAGATCCTGAAGCTGAGGCTCCAATACTTTGGCCACCTCATGAGAAGAGAAGACTCCCTGGAAAAGACCCTGATGTTGGGAAAGATGGAGGGGACAAGGAGAAGGGGATGACAGAGGACGAGATGGTTGGACAGTGTTCTCGAAGCTACCAACGTGAGTCTGACCAAACTGCAGGAGGCAGTGGAAGACAGGCGTGCCTGGCGTGCTCTGGTCCATGGGGTCACGAAGAGTCGGACACGACTAAACAACAACAAGTGAATCAGTACTTTCCTTCAGTAGGTAGAAGCTGTGTGTAAATATTGAGTTGACTGTAAATAAATCTGAAGCCTTTGTCAACACTTTTTCCTTTCAACTTTATTGTTCTTAAACGAGGAGCAGGATACTTACCCAATTTAAAATGTTTTATAAAATTAAAATGTTCTTCTATTTAATGAGGATGTACAAGAACCAGTGCCCTCTTACACCCTGGCACAAAAATAGAAATGTACCGGTATTTTCCAGAACAGTAAAAAAAAACAATCATCACGCTCTCTTTGTGTAATACTTAGCAAGCACATTAGGTTTGTACAAGAAACAGAAAGCTGTAGCCACAGAATCCAATAGCTCAAGCCCACCATCAGAAATACAATGTCCTGTCTAGAAAAAAATCTATCTATGAGATTTCTATCTATGCACATCATTGAAGAACTATCGGGTGAGCCTGGGAAATTTGACTAGAATGATCCCTGAAATTTACAGGGCAACACACATGGTACATAAGTACTCCCCCACCCCCCACCCCGTAATACAAATACTGCCTAAAGTTGCTAGCATGTTTATTTAAGAATACCCCTCTTCTTTCACGTCCCTAATTAGCAACATTTGTGTGTGTGTGTGTGTGTGTGTGTGTGTGTGTATACAAATGTTGCTAATTAGGGACGTGAAAGAAGAGGGGTATTCTTAAATATACATGCTAGCAACTTTAGGCAGTATTAGGCAGTAGACACCTATATGTGTGTGTGTGTGTGTGTGTGTGTGTGTGTGTGTGTGTATGTATATGCACAAGAGGTACTCCATGTGATTTTAACGTCACAAGCAAAAATGCCCTCAGGCCCACAGTACATGGTTGAAGATAAAAGATACTCGCAAAATATAAATGCATATTGGACTTCATTTTAAGAAATCAAGGCTACCACTATAGGTGTAGGGCACCTCAGAGGTTCCTTTGGCCATGCTGGCTGTTGCTTGCACTCCATTTTCCGTGCATAAGAGACAAGGGTAGTAGAAATACATTATTCGGGCTACCGTAATTTTATTCTTCTGGTTTATGGTAAAGGCCACCTCTCTACAGAGCTTATAATCAGCCATCCGACAAGCTCCACTGGAAGGCAAAGGTGAGCACAGATCATTGTGGGCCATGCCCTTGGAGAATTAGAACGCCACTGCCAATGCAACTCTTAGCCTCCACCTGTTGGGGCTGTGCAGCAGCACAAAAGATGTAATAAATATTCAAAGAATGCATCTCCTTTCCTTCCTACTGCTACAAACAAATGCACACAAACACACATCTTATCTCTCTTTCTCTTTCCCATTCCCCCACCCCACCCCTTCTTCTACTTCTATTGATTCTTGTAACAATAAGCACGCCAATTTTACTCAAATAAAGCAGTTGTGCCCCGGAGCTATGTGAATTCCAGCTTTTGATTCAGCAGCAATAGCCATCTCTTCAGTAGTGCAAAGGCGCTTTGAAAAGACCTCCCTCAAGTTATTATATCATTTTACCATGCATATGATATTGCTATCCGCAATCCTATTTATGCAGCTATAGAATTTGGCGCAACCAACCTGAGGCATCAGATTGTCATGCTGATAATGCAATATTGAGAGGGTTCTAGAGAGGGCAGGAGGACAAGAGGAAAATTCAAATTGAATCAGGAATGTAAGATGAAGGACAGGGAAAGAATACAATAACATTGGTTGAAAGACTGGTATATATTAAGAGAACAAAAGCCGTCTTTAAACAGTAAAGGTAAAGGGAACCCTGAACGTTATGTCCAGTCGCGGACGATTTTGGGTTGCGGCACTCATCTCGCTTTACTGGCCAAGGGAGCCGGCGTACAGCTTCCGGGTTATGTGGCCAACATGACTAAGCCACTTCTGGCGAACCAGAGCAGCGCACGGAAACGCCGTTTACCTTCCCACCGGAGTGGTACCTATTTATCTACTTGCACTTCATGCTTTTGAACTTTTTTAAACAGTAGGACATAAACATCTACAAGGCACTAAGCTTTCATCCGGAATTTTAACATACACCAACTTAACTATTTCACCTTTGGCCCCAATACCACTGTTATGCTGTTAATTTAGATATAGTTTTTAGTCTACGGGTCAGAAGGGATGGTCATTACCATCTGGGATGGATAAAAGACATAGCCCCATTTTTGATAGCCTATGACCCCAATAAAATTATCAGCCATGTTTGACCATCAGTAATGAGTAGAATTCACCAAAAACACAAACAAAAGAACCCAGACACTTTAATTATTCAAAACTAGTCAAAAATATATAATATCCAGCTTGGGGCACTTTTTATCCAACAACTTGGGCTCAAGAGGGCTGATATTGACTGGAAATGGTCCATAATGCACCAAAATAATTTTTGGGAGCATCACTGAAGAGATGCAGCACATACAGTAGAGTGCAAAATCTGTAAATAATGCAAGGGGGGAAATTATTTGCAGATTTCACTTATATATAAAATAATAGTAATTTATATGCCACCCATCTGACCGGGGTTACCCCAGCCACTCTGGACAGCTTCCAACAAATTAAAATTGTTCATATAGGCTGAGACATGGTCTGTCCTTTGTATATTAGACACAATTACCACCCTACCCCCTCATTTAGGCTGCTATCTGACACTGATCAGTGATTGATCATGTCTCTGTTAAGGCAACATTGGTGGTATAATCAATACTCCATGCCCCACCTTCATCTTTCAGCACAGTTCCTTGTAATTATGCAGGCCTTAAAATGGGGTGGTTTTGTATCTACCCCTTTATCCATGAGAAATAGATTTTAAGGATTCTTTAAGAAAGCTTTATCCATAACCTCCAGCCACATTCTCAACATATTCTTTTCTGCCTCTCTCTATTTATCTCCTCCCACCCCTCCCCTCAACCACTGAGCTCTGCTAACAACAAATGCATTAAAGCATAAAGTCATAGTTAACAGAGTACAACAGGTGGTTGCTACCATCTTGAGGTTTTTTTTATAACAGCCTATGATCCTAAGTAAGATTATTAGCCATGGTGGTGGTCAGTAATGAGTAGCTTTCATTGACCCCTTCCCCAAATTGTATTAAAAATAGCCACAAATATATAATGTTCATATTTGAGCAACAAAATGACAAAACTGCTTGATAGATGCAATGCAATTCTATCTGAAATAAAAGCCGGAGAGATTTTTTTATTATTTTTAAATAGAACTTGATTCAATGTCAGTATTTTTATGTATTTATTATGCTGCTGTGTTGCTACCATACCTTCATTCACAAATCCATAAAAGCAGCAAAGTTGAAGCAATCATCACCTCCTTCAAGGACAGATTCAAAGGCTTCTTCATTAGCATCCTTGCCACAAATGCAACATATGGCTATGCATGCCAAACCATTCTTCAGTGAGTACTGCAGAAGGGAAGGAGGGAGCCTGCAACCCCCAGACTCAATCCATCTCATGTATTTAGTGCTAGACCATGGTTTAGCATGCATATCAATGCGGCCTATAAGTGGTTCAGCCAAAATTAACTGAAGAACAATTTTCAAGGAAGAGTATTTTAAAGAAGAGTGGCATCACAGAAGTGTTTTTGGAGTGAATTCCAACCATATTGGGCAATAAAGGAGACCAGACATGCTAATTTAAGACAGCATGCTGTTGGGCAGGGTGAGGTTAGAGGATGGAGGTCACTGGTGGGAATGCAGCTGCAGGGAATAAGGGCAGAAAATAGAGCAATATAACAATGAGCAAGAGCTTCTGCTATATCAAAAGGGGGTGGGAAACCAGCATATACCATCATGAAGGAATTTCACGTGGCCTGAATGTCATGAGAGGTTAATATTTTGGGCTGAGGGATTGTAAACAGATATGAGACAAAGGTATGGTGAGTCATAGGAGTGGCATGTATGAGATTCTGGAATAGTTTGTACAGTCTAGAAAAGTGTTTCTCTCTCACACCAAGATTCACATATTTTGAGAATCTAGACATATTTAGACTGAAATAACATAACTATGAATACCCTCCAGTTCTTCTCACTCATTGTCCCATAATAACTCCAGCGTTCTCCTTCTTACCCAGATCCACACCTTCTGACATCTAAGACTGGCAAGGAGTTGACAGATACACTTAAGAAATCACCATAAGAAGCCTTACTCAGAACCAGTTATTCACACAATAGCTCCATCACATCAGTTTTTCATTTCAGGTTTGAAACCTGAATAGGATGAGAACTAGCACCTGTCCTATGAGGGCAACCAAAAAGTTGTTGTTTGCCTCAGCATGGTAAATACACCTTTTTGGCCACAGATAAAACACTGAATTTCTTGGAGAAGTACTTGAAAATGTGACACGAAGATAAGGCCTGCTACTCTTCCAGCAACACAATTGTTTTGAGGATGTTTGAGGAGACATTTGATCAACTAGTCTAATTATATCCTTTAGGATTTATATCTCTAAGGCTCTAATATAACCATTACTTTACTTTGAGTTGAAAAACAACAACACACCTTTTATTTACCAATGGTTATAGTAAGCGTTTTGAAGAATGTAAATCGTGGTGTGATAATGCTCTGAATTTAAAACAACAGATAAAATCAGAGGAACAAAACACAAATCCATAAGTGCGCATGACAACAAACCAGCTATTGAGATCGATTGCTGCTTACGTTCTATCTGTCTCTTACTTGAGTTCAGTATCTTCTGCTTTATGGAATATATTGACTTGCTCGCTTACTCACAAAATTGGATTCCTGATGATCCTTGTGATAAAATGCACAGCAAACATGGAGCTCAGTGGCAGTTAAGCAAACCTCACAGTAATTTAGTCTACTAAACGTCAATTTGCACAAAAGAAGGAAACGCTTTGTGGTCCGGTATTTGAAAGTTTAACAAGAATAAATACTCAGAATAATCAGTGGAAGTGATTGGCTGTTAGTTCCTTTTCCAGCTCTTTTATTAAAAATTATCAGGCAAACTACTGTTGTCAATTTACGAACAGGTGGATGCACAGCCTGGACACCGAAATGATTTAAATAAGTAAATAATAATAATTAATAATAATAATTTTATTATTTGTATCCCGCCCACCTGACTGGGTCCCCCAGCCACTAGACACCCTAGAACTTAAGTATATGTTCTATAATAGAAATCAGTAGATTTAATAAGATCCACTGTAATAGCCACAAGCCTTTTTGAATGAAAAGATTTAACATATCTTCCATAAAGTTTCATAAGGAAGAAATGCACATGGTAGCTGTAGCGTCTGTGTCTTCTACTGTGCTGGAACATGGTTTGAGGTTATTTCTCAGTGCTATCTTAAGCTGAATATAATATTTAAGTATTGCTTAAGTCCAATATTTCCTGCACACATACCGTCTTTCCCCCTTTTTAAGACACCGTCTTATAAAATTTTTTCCTCAAAAAAACACAGGGTGGCTTATTTTCGGGGGGATGTCTTATTTTTATTACGTCAGTATGGTACGGTACAGCCTCCCCCTGTGGCGGCACCACGGCTTACTTTGGGGGTATGTCTTACTTCTCACAAAGGTACAAAAACCCTGCCATGGCTTACTTTATGACTACGTATTAAAAAAGGGGAAACAGGGTATTTAAAGTAGATCCTATATTAATTACTTTTACTGCAAAGGATATCTTCCAGGGCAATCTTACTGATCCTTTCCTACCATCTAGTGTTGCAAATATGTATTAATTTAAGTTGCATTATTTTACTACAAGTGATTCGAAACTTTTTCACCTGCAGACTTCATTGCTTTTGGTGCAGTTAGGAATTGAACCACATGACCTCTCTGCTTTTGCAAGTAAACAACAGTGAATAGCTCCCAGCTACAAAAAAAATTTAAATCACCTAAATAAAAAAAAATTAAAAATTCAGAAAACAAATGAATATTAAGGCAGTAGAAGCATGACAAAAAGCACAGTAGAACACAGCAGGTAAAGCAAGCAAACCAAATAAATAAAGGAGGATAACACATCAGCAGGCAAATAGGGCAAAGGCCTGCTAAAACTGCACGGTCTTCAAATAGAGCCTAAAGTATATTAAAGAGGCAGCTCAGCAGATCTGCTCTGGGGAAATGATATACTGGGCATTGCCATAGAAAATGCCTTCTCAAATATCCTGACTTCCAACCAACTGTATGTCTGGTAGAATGAGCCTCCTTCAACTATTCACTGCAGATTTGAAAAGCATTTCTCATATTCTGCAGAAAACCTAAAATAATAGACAAAGCTATGCTAGTAACACATGTCACATAAAATGCACATAAAATATTCGCAGCCAGTGCAGTCGGGCCAGGATTGGCATTATATGCTCAAACCATCTTGTCCCGGTCCATTACCAAGGCAAGACAACGGTCCAGCGCATCCACTGCCACACCTGTAAAGAAGAAGTAGAGCTGTGTGCCATCAGCATACTGCTGACGATGTACTTTAGATGACCACAGAATGGAGAGGAGAGCATGCAAGGTCAATGCAGGAACACACAGGAGCAGCCCAGGGTTTCCCATTCTCTCCAAATTGGCTCTGTGAGTCCCTTCTTACATGGCTGGCCAATGGAATCTGCTTGAAATGGCCTTTTTATAGGGACTAGATACAGATCTGTGCCCCTGGGCCATCCATCCTCACATGGGCCGTTACCTATTCCTGGCAGTAGCGCCAATTTCAAGCTGCTCCGCCCATGTTGCAGACACATATTATGTATTCAGGATAGCACCTGAGGTAAGATGCAAAGATGAAAGTGAATGTGGATGACAGGTTTGATGAAGGAGTAGCATGGACGGAAGGCAAATGCATTTTCCAGTAGCAGGTTTTTAAAAGTGAGAGCTGACTTGCTGTACAGAAAAGGAAGGGACAATGACAGTCACAAGGAGAATAATGAAAGAATGCACAAAGGGGAAGAAGAGAACAAGAGGGATGGAAGAAACCAAGCAATTTTTGTGGGATGTATAACACTGGTGCAGTCAATCACAACATTCCTAGAGTGTACACAAAGGGGTCTTGGTCCTCCAGGTAGAGTTTCCTGTGCCAAGGCTGAAATCACTTCCTTTGTGTGACCAGAAGTGGGAGTGGCCTTACCTGTAGCTATTCAAAGATACAGGTGAGCTGCTACTCTCCCTCTCTTCCCACCAGGACTCCGAGGATGCAACATCTCAGGAGATGCTCTCTTGGCTTCCAGCCAAGAGAGGCCCACATGGAGCCTTTCTCCCTTAAGGAGAATCTCCACATGTAAATACATTTAATCTAAGCTAGCCTGCCTTTCTGAGACTGTAGAAGCTTGAAATGACTGTGAGTAAAACCTTTATACTTTTATAAGCTTATGTGTCGTGTATTTTCTTTTAAGAGGGAACCAGGGGAAATATGTGCCAGGATCTGCCTTATTCTAGAAGTTCATAGGAACTTAAACGCCACGCTTTGCTGCGCTTTATTGGGGATGAGAAACTCTGCTAGTTTGGAGCTTGTTAGCACAAGCTGGGATAGGAAATATTAATCAATATTCCCTCATCCACATTCCCTCTCATCTCCCACAAAGGGTTTTGGGCCCAGAACTGCGTATTTTGTGTATTTTTAAAGGATTGCTTTGGATTGTGATTTTTGGCAGAGTAGAATTTTTCTGTTTGTACTTCCTGGTAAGCACATGGTCTTTTGTTCTCCATTGTGCTGTGAAAGGGGGATTAGCGACCCCTCCCCTCCCTCAGAGCTCACAGACCTCAGAGGCAGTGAAGATTAGTTTGCATTTTGAGATTTTTAAGTTTTGATTTTTGAATTTTAACCATTTTTGGGAATTTTTGAAAATTTTTAAATTTTTGAGGATTAAGATGGCAAGCTCAGGTTTTGATAGTGAAGCAAGATCAAGCTTTATGCTGCTGAATGATCGTAACTTTGTGCAATGGAAGCAGCGCCTTTTAGTGCATCTTGGTGCAAAACAAGTGCTTAAAGCGGTGAAAGATCCCAAACCTGATTTTGCTGATTTAACCAAGAAAGCAGATTGGGAAAGGCAAGATGCAGAAGCTAAACACATAATTTTGAGCAGTTTGAAAGATGAGCATTTATCTCTGATTGACTATGAAAGTGATGCATCTCAGATTCTAAAGGATATTGAGAGGGTTTATGCACAATCATCAGAGAACTCTTATAGACATTTATTGGATAAACTGCTGAAGTTAAAGATGAATTCCAGAGAACAATTTACAGGGCATTTTAAGGACTTTAATGAAATTGTTCAAAGGATTGCCCTAACTCCCAGAGCTTTTGATGATGCAACCAAAGTGACTTTTATGCTGGCATCATTAGGAAAAGAATTTACTTCATTTAAGAGTATAATGGATCACACCAGAGATTTGACTTTTAATGAACTAGTAAATCACTTAAGAGAGGAATGCAGAGATTACCTTGATTCTCCGCAAAGGAATCCAAGGAGGGACACAAGTTATGTTTCTAAACAATTTCCCAAGTCTAAGGAAGTGTCCAAAGATATAATATGCCATAACTGCAATTTAAAAGGGCACATTGCAAGGAGTTGCCAGAAGCCCAAGAATAAGTCCCGCCCCTTTCAACCAAAAGGTGAAAAGAAGGGGGATCACGAGCGTACATTTCTACTGCAAGAAAAGAGTTTAAATGTGCAAAGAAATGAAAGGAAAAGTGACCAATTTATTTTAGATTCGGGAGCTACAAGCCATTTTGCACATAAAAGAGAATATTTCAGAGAAATTAATGATAGTGAATGGACTGAAATCCAGATTGCTGATGGAAATGTTCTAAAATCACAAGGTGCAGGTTCAATGCGTTTGAAATTCAAGGTGAACAATGAATCTCTTGAAACAACTGTGCCTAACGTTCAATATGTCCCAGAATTGAATTGTAACTTGCTTAGTGTGTCTGCTTTAGACAAGAAAGGTTTCAAGGTTACATTTGCCAATGGAGAATGCAATGTAACGAAAAATGATGAGGTTTATGCTCAAGGGAAACTAATCAATGGTGTTTATGAGATTAACGTTTCAGAAAACCAATCAGCACAAGTGGCCCAATCCAAGCAGAAGGATGAACCAGATCTGGAGCTGTGGCACCGAAGACTGGGTCACAGGGATATCAGAGTCATCCAGGAACTGCAGAATGGAGATCTTGTGAGAGGTCTACAGGTAAACAAAAGTAACACACCCACACCAAAATGTATAACTTGTGTAAGTGAAAAAGGAGTCAAACCTTCTTTCCCACGTTGTGCAGAAAAGAGAAGCACAAAAGTTCTGGACATTGTGTACACTGATTTAGCTGGACCTATGAATATACCTTCCTTAGGAGGAAATAAGTATATTTTGATATTTTTGGATGATTATTCAAGGTTTTGTGTGGGATACCTTCTCAAAGAGAAGAGTGAAACAGTGGAATTGTTCAAGCAATACGTAAGCATGGTCAAGAACAAATTCCATCGAGCACCCACCACCCTAATGTCCGATAATGGTGGGGAGTTTTGCTCACGTGAAATGGAAGCCTTCATGGCTCAGGAAGGCATAGCACATGTGACCACAGTAAGCTACACACCTCAACAAAACTCTATTGCTGAGAGGAAATTTAGGTCCATCCTAGAGATGACAAGGTGTATGCTAAAAGGATCCAACTTGTCGAAGAAACTTTGGGGCGAGGCAGCAAATACTGCGATTTATATACAGAATAGGCTGCCAACAAAAGGCACAGAGCGCACGCCATTTGAACTTTGGCATGGAAGAGTCCCAAATTTGTCACACATACGTGTATTTGGAAGTTTGTGCTATTACCACGTGCCCAAGGAGCACAGACACAAACTTGACTCCAGAGCAAAGCCTGGTATCCTAGTTGGATACGCTTCTGGAGGAAAAGGCTACAGAGTTGTGGACTTACAAACAGGGAAAACAAGTTCACATCACGTGATTCATTTTGAGGAGTATGAAAAGGCTGACACAAGGAACACAGCAATTGACTGTTCCAATGAGCCACCAACAGAGGAGTTTGTAAGTTTTCCTTTTGAAGCCATACCAGAAACTAATCCACCTCCTAGTATTGTACCTCCTAGTGTTGTAGCACCCCCTACAGATGACACCCCAGAAGACGCGGAGCACCAGATGTCAGAAGGCTCCAGAGACGAAGAGGACCCGTATGCAGGGATGCCGCCATTGGAAGGAGATGAGGAAGCTGATGCGGTTCAACAAGAGCCAGAGGTCAGACGTTCCTCCAGGTCCAACAAAGGCGTTCCACCACTACGACTGTCCTACTTTGCAGGGCCGGCGCCACCACAGGAACCTTCCACGTGGGAACAGGTTCAACGGTTGCCAGCTGCTGAGGCCAGTCTCTGGAAGCAAGCCGCGCAGGAAGAGATGGATGCACTGCATCGCAACAAGACCTGGACCCTGACAGAGCTACCTCCTGGTAAGAAGGCAATTGGGTCCAAGTGGGTGTTCAAGCTTAAGAAGGGGTCAGAAGGGGAGGTGCAACGCTACAAGGCTAGGCTTGTAGCACAAGGATTTTCACAACAGTATGGCGAAGATTATGATCAAGTATTTGCGCCTACAGTGCGACATAGCAGTATTAGATTACTTCTAAGTATTGCAGCATCTAAAGGCCTATCTGTCCGTCATGTCGACATAGCAACAGCTTTTCTTCATGGGACAATTTCTGAAGAGATTTATATGAAGCAGCCCAAAGGCTTTATCAAGCAAAATGAGGCACATCTTGTATGTAAACTTCAAAAGGAATTTACGGTTTGAAACAAGCTGCAAGAGCATGGAACCAGAAATTACATGAAATGCTGGTTCAGCTTGGGTACAAGCAGTCAACAGCTGACAAGTGCCTGTACACTAAGAACAGAAATGGACAATTCTCTTACATTCTGGCTTTTGTCGATGATTTATTAATATCAACGTCCAATGACAGAGACTATAAAGACATAGTCAGACATCTCAACAAAGAGGTGGAAGTAAAGGAATTGGGACTTGTCCAGTATTACTTGGGAATTCAAATTGAAAGAGAAGAGGACGGCTCATTTCTTCTCAACCAGAAGCAGAAGATAATAGAACTGATAGAAAGCATGCAGATGCAAGGTGCACACCCTGTCGCGACACCCATGGCCACAGATTTTCTAAAGAATCAACAAGATTCGAAACTGCTGCCAGACAACAGCGAATACAGGTCAGCGATTGGTAAACTTTTGTATTTGGTTACCACCAGTAGACCTGACATAGCAAGTGCAGTGGGGATCCTAAGCAGAAAAGTGAGTTCTCCCACTGAACATGACTTGGGTGGGGTCAAGAGGGTGGTGCGCTACCTCAAGGGTACTATGAATTGTAAATTAAAATTGCCAGCTGTAAGGGACCCTAAGTTGGTTGGGTACAGTGATGCAGACTGGGCTGGGGATAAGGCGGATTACAAATCCACAAGTGGTTATGTTTTTATGTTTGGAAATGCACCTATCATATGGGGCAGTTATAAACAGAAATGTGTAGCCTTATCGTCCACAGAGAGTGAATATATTTCAGCTTCGGAAGCATGCAGAGAGATCATCTGGCTGGATCAACTCCTGACAGACTTTGGTTTGCCGAGAAAAGGACCTGTCAGCTTGATGGAGGACAATCAAGGCTGCCTGCAGCTAGCGCAAACCGAAAAGTTCCTTGCACGTTCAAAACACATTGGGGTCAGGTATCACTTCATTCGCCAGATGATCCAAGATGGACTAGTAGAAATGTCCTACTGTAATACTCAGGAGATGACTGCGGACATTCTCACGAAACCCTTGCCGCGAGAGAGTTTCCAGAACCTACGTGTCAAGCTGGGACTCTGGGTGGTTGAATAAAGTTGTTTTATGTTTGTTAAATGTTGTTCAGACTGAGAAGGGGTTTGTGGGATGTATAACACTGGTGCAGTCAATCACAACATTCCTAGAGTGTACACAAAGGGGTCTTGGTCCTCCAGGTAGAGTTTCCTGTGCCAAGGCTGAAATCACTTCCTTTGTGTGACCAGAAGTGGGAGTGGCCTTACCTGTAGCTATTCAAAGATACAGGTGAGCTGCTACTCTCCCTCTCTTCCCACCAGGACTCCGAGGATGCAACATCTCAGGAGATGCTCTCTTGGCTTCCAGCCAAGAGAGGCCCACATGGAGCCTTTCTCCCTTAAGGAGAATCTCCACATGTAAATACATTTAATCTAAGCTAGCCTGCCTTTCTGAGACTGTAGAAGCTTGAAATGACTGTGAGTAAAACCTTTATACTTTTATAAGCTTATGTGTCGTGTATTTTCTTTTAAGAGGGAACCAGGGGAAATATGTGCCAGGATCTGCCTTATTCTAGAAGTTCATAGGAACTTAAACGCCACGCTTTGCTGCGCTTTATTGGGGATGAGAAACTCTGCTAGTTTGGAGCTTGTTAGCACAAGCTGGGATAGGAAATATTAATCAATATTCCCTCATCCACATTCCCTCTCATCTCCCACAATTTTTGCATCTCCACATTGATTGTAATACCGCAGGATATATCAGATACAGCACTATAATGTGAAGAAGAACAAAGAGACAAAGCATACAGAGAAACAGTCGGTTCCCCAAATGTTTGGATGGAAATGAAACATTTTGCACAACAAGGTGAAAATCCTTTAATAAAAAGCTTTCTATAAACAGCAGGCAGAACCAGCCTTATATTATATCTGCAGCCTCCAAGAGTAGCCTACCTGGGTCTTCTGAATTAATAGTGATGTTTTTGTAATATTTTTTTTACTTTAATTTATTGATACAGAACCTAACACCTCTTTGATCTCTGCTTTGATCACAGGTATAATTTGGAAGTAATCAATGACTATAAAACGGGGGAGAAAAATGGAAATTGCAATTGCAATAAAGCTGAATATCTTATTATCGGATAAAACATGCGCCCAAATGGCCGAAAATGAAACAAGCAGAGGAAAATTGTTACGAAAGAGTGAAAGAGATTTGCTGTGCATTATTTGGCAATGTAATTAATTTTCATGGCCTTTCTTGCTGGCTGCCCTACATAGCATTACCAACAGCTTCCTTCCCTTAGGCTCCTGAGCCCCGTTGTCATGAAGTTATGTCTTTGAGAGCTAGTTCCTTGCATTAAACTCAAACAGGAAGGGATTGCTCTTGCTCCTGGGAGAAAGTAGTGGAAGGGGGCTTCCAGCCTATTACTATTTTCAAGTGGGATTCAATCACATATCAGCAAATTCAGGCTGCAAAATTGAAGTTGGATTTGAGGTTTTGTGCAGCAAACCTGCTTCGCCAAAAGAGTTGACTTATTGCAACAAGGAAAGACATGCCATGCAACTTCCCCACAAACAAATAGGAATGCATGCTCAATAAATAGCCGGTGCCATCTGATTTCTCCACAAACAAATCAGGATGAATGCCGAAGAAACAGGTTGTCTGGAGGTGACCTAATAATTAACTAGACTGCAACTGGTCCTCCTTCAACAGGAAGGGCAGAAGAGGCTCCTGAATTCTGGGGAAGCAACGCAGCTCATGGCTATAGTAAAATGTTTTGCTCAAAGCTCTGCAAAAACTGGACCCCTTTATACCAATGAATCGATATATCCACATGCTATCTAACATTTCTGTTCTACACAGTACCTCTGTGTAACAGCTTCTCTAAGACAATTCTCAAGTGCTGGAGGATGAGCGGTGAAACTTCATACTTGTACACATCTATCACTGGCACTTGTTGACATCTCCCAAATACTCCATCTGGAGAAGGTAAACAAAAGGGGAGAATAAGGAAAAAGGGTGAATAAATCACATTGTTCTATGACATACCTACATATACAAAGAAATTTGCAATATGTTCTGTTACTATGACAGTTGTACTAAACGTGGTAATGAGAGAGAGATACCTCCTTGGTCACCTTCCCTTAAAAACTGCTTCACTTTTTGATCTAAGGCATCCTTTCTGGTAATGCCAAAGCAAATAAATAAAGCAGTAACTCTCATGAAAACCAGACTGCCAGGAAACATGTATGTTAGTTTGCAGAGAGAGGGTTTCTTCCCCCACCCCCCGGCTTCTTTTAATACAGGAGCTATGTAGTAGTAAATGAGTGGTGAATCAATAATAAGCAGCAAAGGCTAGTTTAATGTAGTACCCTCTAATGAATGCAATAAAAGGGAGTTGCTCGCGCAACAATGAGATATTAATGGAACCTAATTTATTTAGCTCCATTCCATTCATCTAAAATGACAGACCCTTCTCATCAAGCTCTTTTCATATCACACCTTCTAATTAATTTAGGTCCTAATTAGTCTTTATTTAGAGAATTGTTCATTTCAAGACAAGCTTCCTGTGTGGGAAGAAGAAGATAGGCAGAGGAGGGGGAGTTCAAACATTCAAATTACCTTTCTCCCTTCCATACAAAAGACTAATTTAGAACTCGGGTGCTTATAATATCCTCTGACCATCTGCAGCTCTAGGCTTCAAAAAAAATAGGTGCATTTATTGTTGTCTTCACCTGTACACAGTGATCCACAGAAAACTATTGAAAATGCAAAAAGTTTAATTAGCATGCTATTCTTCATACTGCTTGTTTTAATTCAGTAATTACTGCAGATATTGCATTTATAATCAAAAGGGACAGTGCAATTTGACTAATAGAACATAACATTGTGAATTAATTTGGAAGTACCTATTTATTTATACGGAGCTTCAACAAGATGAAAGAATAGATAGAGGGGGAAACAGCTGCTCTCAACATTCAAACAGTCCATCTATGGTATTAGAGTACACACCTATATCAACGTGATTTAATTTACATTATAAACTGGAATATTAACCTAAATTTGAAGAGATGCAGTTAAAATGTTTTTTAAAAAACTCCACAAATTTTCAAGTGTGATTTCTTCCTAACAGTTTGAGCAATAATTACTCCACACAAAAGATTTCTGCCACACCACCATATATTTTGAGTTAGCTTGGGTTTCATATTTCTCTGCCCTACAAAATACTGAGTTCTGAAGCTATGGACAGCTTCTAAGGCAGGCACGTCCAACAGGTAGATCGTGATCTACCAGTAGATCACTGGATGCCTGTGGTAGATCACTGGTAGATCACTGGCTCCCCCCAAAGAAGCTCAACAGCTTTGGCTCCCCTAAAAAAAGCTAAACATTTTTGCCCTGCACCCCAAAAAAACGGGGCTTTACTCCTCCCTAAGAAAAACTCAACAACTTTAACCTGAACCCCCCAAAAGGGGGTAGATCACTGCCAGTTTTTAAACTCTGCGAGTAGATCGCAGTCTCTTGGGAGTTGGCCACCCCTGTTCTAAGGGATACACGAACGCGTGGTGATGTTTTCATTCCTGGCGAATGCATGCTTGCTGTATTCTCTACACACTCTTACAACAAACCACGCAGGTCTGATTAAATGCTTTATCTATTTTGTGTTTCTCATCCTCAGAGATAAGCCCAGCAGCTGCCTTTAAGTAGCTACAAAACAGCACGGTTGTTCAGAGTATCCCAACCCAACCTGTTTTTGTTTTCAGATGTTCATTCAATGCATGTGAGGAGCAGAGATGCACATGGCATTCCCACCCTTCATCTATGTGCATTCCCGGAGAGCTTGGAGAGACCTTGGGGAAAGGGCTGTGGCTTAATGGTGGTACAGCATCTGCTTCACATGCAAAAAGGTCCAGTTTCAATCCCTGGCATCTCAAGGTAGGGTTGGGAATGTCCCCATTCTGAAACTGGCTGCTACCTGAGTGTAGACCGAGGGTCCCCAAACTATAGTGCATGGACCATCAATGTTCCACTAGCTTCACTGTGGTAGTGCATGGCATGTCTGAAGAGCACTTACAATTTGAATTCTATGGTGTTCAAATTGTGATACAGCACAATACAATGCAATCTGAGAAACAGCTTCTCATCTCTGACAGTAGTTGCTCACAGTGTGCCAGAGGCATACTAGGGGTTGGTGAAATCAGCCCCTGCCAGGGGTGCAGGCCTGGGGGCATGTGCAAAAAAAACCCCAAACACGCTATCAGACTATGGAGTGCATGATGTATATGTGTGTAGCGATGCGCGGCTGCTGTCACACATAAAATGTAGTAATTGCTAATGTGGCTATGGTAAAGTGTGTGTGCTTTTATGGGGTGCAGATACAGCTCCTTGGCAAGGGCACAAGGGACCCTAAGTACACCTCTACACAGAGGTCAAAGAGAATGCTGACTTCATGAGGAAGAAATCCTCTTATGTTAAACTTTGAAAGCCGTTTTAGTGTTAAGATTTTGTTTCTCTGGGATCAGCAATATGAAACCAGGCATGAGTGCATCTTCAAGATCTGGTCATAAGAACACTGGGCATCTTAAAGCAGCATATTGTTCTGGTGAAGATCATCAGCTGCTGAGAAGCATGTGTTGAGCATCAGAAAGCATTCACATGTGAATCAAAGAGCAAAACTGAAAGATTATATAGGATGGATCTAGATGGCAATAATTTCTCTTCCCCCACCCCCACCCCACTTCCTCTCTGTCTCCCCCTGAAAGAAAGAAGCTATAGTATGGGTTTTCAAAATGATTCCTTAATGAAGGGGGGAAAGAGGACTATGGAGTCTCTGGATAATAAAATGCTTGATAAGAAAATCAGTTTTGTAGAACACTTCTTTGATTAAATCTAACTCCACTTAAGAGAACACTATTTTTGCTTATCTTCTTCCCTGATACAGCATCTACTGTGGCACTCACTAAGTTGATTTCGTCAGACATCTTTCTCCATGTCTCTAAAGGTTCTAGCTACACTCATTCAGCTTTCCAGGCTTGGGAGAACTCATTACAATTCAAAGGAGTAAGTTCTACTTTTATGCATGTGAAGGAGCTGTTTTAACATTTGCTTTACCAGCGTGCCCCCCTGGGAGCTGTTGTTCAGTTTAAAAATAAAGAATGATCCAATATGGCACCCTTGGCTGCATCTGCCTACGCCAGCAGCCAAACTGCACCACATCATAAGGACACTATCCTGCAAAACGAACACCAACCTACTTTTTATGTGATATGATATCTCACAAAGCCAAAGACAGTTGTTCTGGTGCACGGGTCTTGTGTGTGTGTGTGTGTGTGTGTGTGTGTGTGTGTGTGTCATTTGTGGCTATCCAGGCCTCTCTATCTTCCCAGGGCACAGTTCTTTCCAGTCCAGCCTCATATCACCAGGCTTCAGCCCTCAATAGCCCTGGGTCTGTACCCTCTTTTTTTGCCTGCATGGAAGATGTGCTTAAACTGTGGTAATTCCTCATGTTTCCCTGCCTGCAGAAAAGAGGTGAGTGTAGAAACCTCTCACTTCTACAGTGGTACCTCAGGTTAAGAACTTAATTCATTCTGGAGGTCCATTCTTAACCTGAAACCTGAGGTACCACTTTAGCTAATGGGGCCTCCCGCTGCCGCCGCGCGATTTCTGTTCTCATCCTGAAGCAAAGTTCTTAACCTGAGGTACTATTTCTGGGTTAGCGGAGTCTGTAACCTGAAGCGTCTGTAACCCGAGGTACCACTGTACTGTACAAACATAACAGTGGGAGGACCTGTTGCTCCTCCCACTTTTGCCTCTGGCCCAGCCCACCACAGCCATGTGGCCTCCGAAAGGTTGCCCATGAGAGAATGTGGCCCCTGGGCTGCATTGGGGCTCCACCCATCCTCTAATGTAAATCTCTCTCTCTCCCTTTTAAGGGATCCCATAAAGCTGAAAGCGAAGTTAAGTTACCTGAAGTCATTCCTAAAATTGTGGGATTTGAGGCTAGTTCCATGTCACAGCCCTTGACCCACTTCATTTCATGTTCCTTAAATTGGCTGGCCTGAAATTACATTCAGTGGCTTTTAAATGGAAGGGCAATGACGTCTGCTTCTAATGATGCAGTTGCCACACTGAAGCGCTTAAAACACAATTACTGTATTCATTCAAGCTCCCTGCATGGATTAGCCTTCACTGCAAGTTTTTAACCATTGGACTTGGCACGGTGTGAGGAGGGGGCACGGCTATGATCTTAAGCCAGAATGGCTTCCTGCACAGAGCAACCTCCATGGCAGACACTTTCAAAGAACTGGTCACCAATATGTCTAATATACTAATATTTTCTTGGACGGTCTGAGTAACTCAAAACCAGGTGAGTTGACTGTGGTTCCTCTCTAAGCTCATTCAAACAACCCCTGAGTGTGTCATTCTTCCTTTAAATAAGAGGCGAGGCACCTCCAGCTCTTGAAATGATGTTGGTCTTAAACTCCCGTCAGTCCCTGGAAAGAGGAGAGTTGAAAGACCGCAGGTTCCTCATCCCTGCTGTAAATGAGCACAAGAAGCAGGGGGAATCTAGTCCAGCTCTTTGCTCAGTGCAGGATTTCAGTTTCCTCATGGGAAACTGTTCCGGCAATGGCTCCTCCCTTGGCTCAGATTGTGATTGGGTGCACAAAATCCAAAAATAGAATGAATGACAGTTGTACCCAAAGGTGATGCTTGTGGGAGGAGCTTTGCTCAACCAGTTCGCTGCAAGCAAATTGTAATCTGGCCCAATAAGGAAAGCCAGATTCATGCTTTATACTCCATATACAAAGAATAATTTCTCGCCAATATCCAAGCTTGTCAATTTTTATTTTTTTTAAGTTTGTATATAACCTTCATTTTCTGATTGATTAATCTTGACAGGAGTTCCTCCACAAAGCCCTATGTACAAGTTCTTCACACATTCAAAATTGCACATGGGAGGGATATGGCATCACGGAACAATATCTGTATTAGTAGATTTTTCAGCTTATTCTTCCCTTTGGAAAGCCATCCATAGCCTGTGGGGGGTTTCTGTTAAAAATCTTTTCCCAGAATCTCTCTTCATTAGATCTAGTCGAGGTGTTTGGGTTTTGTTTTGTGCTTCTTTTTCTCATGTTCATTCTACTGCAGTAGTAGCTGGTGAAGAGGTTTCTCAGTAGAAACCACTGTTATATTGTGGTAATTGAGAAGGGACTGACCATACTGGCTGCTGTACTCCCTGCCTCCAGTAACACATCTTGGCATGTGAAATTGTGTGTAGAAATTCCCTCCTCTATTGCCACACAATGGAGGATTTGACTAGCGAGCTGCCTCACCAGCCACAAGCGTTATGTTGTCTTTTTCCTACCTTAAATTTAATTGTTCTAGAGCAGCAGCCGACAACGCATGGCCCTCCAGATGTTGTTGGGACTCCAACTCCCATCAGCCCCAGTCAGCATAGCCAATAGTCAGAGATAGTGCGAGTTGTAATACAGCAACATCTGTAAGGCCATAGGTTTCCAACTCCTGTTCCAGATAGAGGAAGCTAATTTCAGACAGCCATCATCCCCACTCCACATACTCCCAAGAGACACTAACCTTTTTCTGCTTTGGCTCATTTCCCCCCAGCAACGCTGCAAACAAATCCTCTCAACTGTCGCAGTCACTTATATACCAATTTTGCCTCTCATTTAATTGCAAAACTGTCATTTGAAGCTTTCGAAACCTCTCCCATGAGGCAGCTCTCATGCTGCTTGTGTTCACACTGCTTTTGGTTAGAAAATAACTGTGGGTTTCAATTTTTATTCTTTATTTTTGTGTAGAGCTCACAATAGTTTGAGAACCTCTTTTGTAGACTCTAACAACTGCAGTTGGGCAGAGAGATATTTCTTGAATACTGTGCAACCCTGATGAGACTGAGAGAGATTTCTTTTGAAGTGGATTCTGTATGTTGTTAAGCAGACCACATTTTTATGACATGAAACTATTAGGCTGCTTTAAACAGGTGGATGCAACCAACAGTTGCAGTTGTAATCCTGTTACTATTATGACACAGTACCACATTTTATATGAGATTACTCTGGAGTAAGTTACATTAGGGTCATCAACTGAGGATAGAGAACTCCAGCTTGGCCCCAGAATGATATTGCACAGTAACTGCTGGTTAAATGTTTATTTTTCATTATTTCATTTGTTGTAAAAGAGATTCCAGAGCCATGTTTTCTTTCCAACATCCCATTCATCTGGAAATATCTCGGTGGCACCAGTTGGACTACCCTGAAGTTAATGGTTTGAGGCTTGACGCTTAAGGATGCAGACGGAAAACAGCACAGATACCTTCTTATCGTGAACATCCTTCCAAAAAATAAAAGTGTTTACTCTGGAACAAGGGGAGAACTTGAGCCACAATGCACTCAATTTAATGAAAGTAAAGGGTTTTTGTTGTTGTTGTTTAAGTTACTACCCTAAACCTGTCAAGCAAACTTGGTTCGCAATAAAGCTCATTCTTTCCCAGCTGCAGTCATATTTGGAACTACCTGTTAAGGGTGGAAAGATGAGCAGCAGCAGGGCAGCAAAAAGGAGGTTTATCTATGGCAGCTAATCTCCTCAATCAACAGCACTCGGCTCTGCTCAACAGCCGTTGCCAAGTAACAGGCCAGAGCTTCTCTTATCGGCTTCCTAATGTTTCATTGACTATTCAGACAAGAATAGAAAGCTGTGACATGGAGGGTTATATGCAGCACAAAATGAAAACGGCACATTATGTGGGAAGAAAAAGAGAAATCTTTTAGTACTTTTATATATATATGGATAGTCAGTGGCTATTGTTCCTGTCCTCCACCATCACCTCGCCCACCAAGGTAATTTTCTGCACTGCTCATTCTAAACCACAAAAAACAAACGGGGAAGTTATAAATTTACATGCATAAGACTCTTTTGGCCTTTCTTGGTAAGAGCTTAGCCGTTCATTGACATCACCAATTCCCTCTATAAAGGAAAGCAGCCATTTCTCAGTTGCACGTTCCACCGGCAGATCAGAGTACTGGTGGCAGTGATGAAGGGGACTGGAATCTTTGTACATTATGCCCTGCTTGTAATAAAGGCAAATGCATGTCAAATTGGCAACGTTGAAATTTTATCTACAGCAACATCTCTCACGTACACAGAGAAGGATAGCAGTTTCCAACTGGATCATTACTCATACAGCCTCTGCACTTTTTTCCTTTTCACATTCCAGGTTAGGCACAGGAAATTTATTGTTTAATACTTTGATACTTTAATAAAAACCCGATTTTCAGTGCAGAAGCATTTAATTAAAAACCTTAATTATGAGATGGAGTTTAAAAACAGGATCTTCTGTCATTCTCTCTTCAGGGTAATAAATAATCAAAAATTCTTATGCTTATCTTGCTAAATGTTACATACTACTTGGTAAGCATGTGGTATGAATACTTCCAATCTAAAAAAAAATACACCCCTTATTTTGTAATATGTATTTTATATCACATTCATAAATATTGGCTGCGCAGGAATTTCCTCAAAATTTGCACTCCTGTAAAGGAAGACATGAATGCAGCACCAGAATATTTCACTAAACCACATGGATGAAATATGTGATTTATTGATATATTATGCAAATACATACTACATAGACAGAACCAAGTCTCCCATTACATTTCAGAGGCACACATGAAACACTTTGGAGTAACATATTCCATGTCATATAGGATCAGAGAATCACAATGTATTACTTATATCACAGAGTGAAGACCAAGAAAGTTAAGTGCACAGGAAACATCATTTGCAACAGAAGTTACTATCTTGACTTAGGGCAGAACTACATGTTAAGAATTGTATTGTTGTTCCTTTGGAAGATTATTTTTTTCATGTATTGAAATCTGCAATTTGAAGTGGAAGGCCAATATTGGGGTGGGGGGGGGGAGAGAAAGAATAGGCGTCTTAATACTTTTTCCTACATGTTGTTTTTCCACCGAAAATTGCCCCCTCTAAGCTGCTTCCCATGGACTGCAAGAAGATCAAACCTATCCATTTTAAAGGAAATCAGCCCTGAGTGCTCACTGGAAGGACAGATCCTGAAGCTGAGGCTCCAATACTTTGGCCACCTCATGAGAAGAGAAGACTCCCTGGAAAAGACCCTGATGTTGGGAAAGATTGAGGGCACAAGGAGAAGGGAATGACAGAGGACGAGGTGGTTGGACAGTGTTCTCGAAGCTACCAACATGAGTCTGACCAAACTGCGGGAGGCAGTGGAAGACAGGTGTGCCTGTTGTGCTCTGGTTCATGGGGTCACGAAGAGTTGGACACGACTAAATGTCTAAACAAGCTGCTTCCACTACTAATGAAGAAAAGATACAAGTAGCAGCACCTTTTCCCCCACCTGGAGTTAAAGAAATTGTGCCACAATTTTCAGATGAAAAATAGCTCAAGGGAAAATGGTTAAGAAGCCTCTCTGAAACACATTGGGCAAACTGCAGCTGCATTATAATTTATAAGTACCAACAAAACTATAAGTAACTATAAGTATCTTCTAGTTACTTCATAACATGAGTATCATCCAGCAAGTAACATCAAGCAAATGACAGATAGATACAGAAATAGTTACAGATAGAAGCGACAATAGTTGGATAAATATAGATATAGAAACAGATATAGACATATGTCAATATCGTAAGATGTAATCCATTGTGATACTAACCACTGTACAGAACACAAAAGTGACAAGCAGATGGACAAGATTAGAACGGGTGGAAGCTACTTCAAAATAAGGGAGGGGCTGGGTTATATATTTCCCACTTACATGTAGTTATGAACATCAGTTTGCTCTTGTATTGTGCTGCTTATCCCTCACAACCTTGGGGAAAGTGTTGCAAAGTTCATTAGAAGAAAATGAGCACTCAGACTGAAAACACACAAAAACACTTTAGAGCTTTCAGTGACATCTAACTGAAAATTATGTGCCTGGAACAGGTTTCTGTGTTGTTCACCACAGCACATGATGAGCGTCTCAACTTGAAAAACCATTAAAATAACCTTTATGGAGAGAGAGAAAATAAGTTGTCCTCTGGTACCCAGCCTTGTTCCAGAGAATACTTTTGTTGTTGTTGTTTACATTTGCATTACCATCCCTAAGCGGTGAGTTTTCCACAGCCTGTGTCCACAGTTACCTGCAACTACAAGAGGACCATTTCTCAGACAGGCTTATGTCTGGCTTTGGACCTGACTGGGGAGCAAGCAATCAAAACCATCTCCACAGGTGGCATCCCAACAACCAGCTTCCTTACATCCTGCTCCCTTCTCCTTGCTGCTGCTGCTGCTCAATGGGGCACCCTCAGTATCAGACATGGCATTCCTGCCCGCATCTGATTTCCTCGGTCCCCCTTCCCTGTGCACATCCATCATGCATGGGCTGCTCCCTGTTGCCTTCAGATGGCCCCAGCCCAGCACCAAACCTGCCAATTGAAACAGCAGGTTGATATTGCTATTTTTTTATTTTTCACAAGACCTCAGTATTCACAATAAATAAAACTGGAAATGGATATCACCCCTTACCCCTTACAAAAAGCCCACCGTGAAAGATCTTGCTCTTTCATACTTTCCTATGTGCACATGCAGATACAGACATTCCCATGCATCTAAAAATGGGGAAAGGTCATGGAGGATAAAGGATAAGTGACTATGGGGAGAGACAAAAAACACATTCCGTCTAGGTCTGCCCACTGGTATGGATGCCAAGCAGTGGCATGTCAATGCATATCCAAACAAAATGTGTGGAAGCTTATATGCTGACCACACACACCAGATCTGAATGCAATGTGAGGACTCCATCTGGCAGCCCCCTAACTTAAGTCCATTGACTTCAATAGGTTTATTATGACTATGACTTAGCTGGATACAACCCAGTAAGCTTGAAGGACGTTTTAAAATGTTGAGGAAAGGGACTGTCTGGCAGTGCTTGCCGTGAGCTTTTTGCACACCTGCTACTGCTGATATAAACACAGACACTCTTAGTGCAATAACCACACTTACCAATTTATTTTCATTTTTTCTGCCACTTAACAGCAGTTCTGCGAATGAAATTGTTCTGTGCTGTTTGAATTATTAAGCAGATCCAACAAGACATCAAGCAGTTTGGAGGGGAACCAATCAAATTATTTTAACAGTATTTTGTAGCAAATTCATGTGGGATGCAACTGTTTTCTCTTATTATCTTCAACAAGGCCCCGCTAGCCAGACATCTATTATCTGCCCCAATTATCTAAATTCCCGGTATGTTCATATGTAGCACTATGTCAAGACATACCAACAAAAACAGCATTCTTGCTTAACCAAACATTTAATTATCTGAATGTTTTCAGTTGCTTTCCTGACAATTTGGATAAACAAGATTGGACTCGTGTACAAATCAGTGCCACAAATATATACCAATAACAAAGAACCAGCAGTCCTGTCAATTATAACAAAGTAATACAGCTTAATGGGAGGATGCAGAATAATGTAGGTCTTTAGGTTAGCTGGTTCTATTAAGCCACCTTTCCTTTCATAAACAAGCTAAAACACTTTCAATGGGGGGTGGGAGGATGCAATGTCTACATATTGCAATTCTTCCTTGTTGCACTTTGGTTCTGGTGTTTTTAAAGGCTTCAGAATAATTTCTGTAAAACCAACATGGATCATCTTTAATTACTATGTTGCAACCATGGTTATTTAAAAACCCGGCTTCAGAATAGTAGATGACAAACATTAATGAGCAGTAATGCACACATGGTATTGTAAATGAAAGGATAATGAAAGCAATTTATTTGAAAATTAAAATATGATTAAGAATGGCAGTCTGAACTAGGACGCAGATGCGAGGGGGGGGAAGCAACCAACATGCAACCAGACTCTCATTAATTTAGGGACTTTGTGAAATTGCTTTTCTTTCTCTGACAGTTTTTAATATAGAGTAACTTAACTAGCAGGCTGGGTATGTAGCCCAGAAGCCTCAGCCTCTTTGGAGAGGTTCAGAGGAGTTGGAGTACAACACATTCTTTTAGGTTGGGATACCAATAGTTTAATCTGTAACACAAACCAGTTAAACCATACTACTGATCTATAGGGATGTGGGTGGCGCTGTGGTCTAAACCACTGAGCCTCTTGGGCTTGCCTATCAGAAGGTCGGCGGTTCGAATCCCCGCGACGGAGTGCGCTCCCGTTGCTCGGTCCCTGCTCCTGCCAACCTAGCAGTTCGAAAGCACGTCAAAGTGCAAGTAGATAAATAGGTACCGCTCCGGCGGGAAGGTAAACGGCGTTTCCGTGCGCTGCTCTGGTTCACCAGAAGCAGCTTAAGTCATGTTGGCCACAGGACCCGGAAGCTGTCTGCGGACAAACACCGGCTCCGTCGGCCTATAGAGCGAGATGAGCACGCAACCCCAGAGTCGTCCTCAACTGGACCTAACGGTCAGGGGTACTTTTACCTTTACAACTCATTATATCGGTGTTCAAGTATCTGAGACACATATCAATAAAAACATCAAAAGGGCTTCAGAGTATTGGGCCAAACAGTTCTATTTCCAAATGCCTCCAGGAAACCCACAAGGCAATCATGAACAGGGCTTTTTTCAGCTGGAACTCAGCAGAACTCAGTTCCAGCACCTCTCATGTGGGCACCATTGCCATCCTAAGAGAATGAGGGAGGCGTTCTTGGCGAGTTCTGGCACCTCTTTTTATTTTTCCTAGAAAAATAGCACTGGTCATGAAGGTAACAGCCCTTCCATGTTGTACGCACCCAACAGCTGGTATTCAGGTTAATACGCCATCTGAACATATTTAGCTGCCATGTTAGGCCAAATATGGGTGGAAGATCTCATATGTAGCTTGTGATTCTTTTTCAGACTTTTCCCCTTCTTTATATGCAAATGGAAGGCTTCCCCACCCCTTTGTGTCATTCCCCTCCTTTAACACTAAGCTATACATAGGTATAGTTTGTGGTTGTTATGGATGGGTTCTGTATCAATTTAAAATTGTAAAACGGCATGTGCAAAAGGGTCAGTTCAAACATTAGACACTGCCATCTATGGTCAGAAACCTGGATCACACTGGAAATTCTTTAAATGTTGCCATTTTCTCTCTCTCTCTTATCAGGAGAAAATACCACAATATAATCTTTTCAATCAAAAGAAGAGAAGCGAAGTAGGAAAAACATTTTTAGACTTATTCCAGATAGGATTTCGTATCTATCAGCACTTTAAAACAATTTTAGACCTCTGGATGCTCTCTCACGAAAGTGGTATATATAGTAAATGTTTCATTTCTAGCCTTTTAGCTGCACTACACTTGACATATTAAAATGATATAAAAGAATATCAAATTATTTTTAATAAAACAAAACCCAACAATAAATCCTAATTAGAGGCCACATTAATCAGAGCACTTTTTCAGCGAGAAAGATGCCGCCTTGGCCTGGTGCTTAAGGAGCAAGGTCAATGCAAATTATATTTTAATGATAATTATTTCAGAAAAGGTGTGAATTTGCCAGATGTCATTGATGACTGGCTGATTCCCTCAGCATAAAAAAGGAAAGAATACCATGCTGCAAACAAAAGGTTTTCCTGTTTGGCCATAGTCAAGAACAGTTGTATGAGCTTGCCCATGATTAATTGATCCCAGCATCACTAGTTCTGTCCCTACTGAGACATAAAAGTATTCACAAGGTGTTCATGAGGTAAAGTTTAAACAAACTTTACCTCCAAACCCGAAACAGAAACCAAGTTTGAATTATGGTTTACAAGTCTGATTTGGAGGCAAACTCTGGTTTGTATTAATCAATTGGACCAAACTTTGTAACCCAAAGCAATTAAGGTATTCTTCAGCTACCTTCATGCCTCTCACCTTGTCAACATGTTTTCCTACCACTGTATGTAGTTCACATACTATCATCTAAGTGTTGGAAGATTCATTCCCCTGTGTGCAGTCATGGGTTTATTGTTTATCACATAGAATCATAGAATCATAGAATCATAGAGTTGGAAGAGACCACAAAGGCCATCCAGTCCAACCCCCTGCCAAGCAGGATACCCATGACTGGGTATGTGTTTTCATTCCACAGAGTGGGAAGTGGGAAGTGACGGAAGACAGGATGTTTTGTCTTACTGTGTTCCCTAAAGTAGGACTTTTGTCCTTTGTTCTTTCTATTTGCTGTCTGATGCTAGAAAGAGAGGGAGCCATGATGAAGAGCTCCGTGTGTGTGGATATGTAATAAAGTAGATTTAGCCAAGATGCTGAGTTGCTGGGTTTTCTGTTACGCAACTGCGCAAGCTCTGCAGATCCAGTAAGTGTGCTGGATGTCTTCTGACACCAGTCACTGTGATGTTCGGGCTGAAGAAAGCTTGGAAGAAGCTCCCGAACGATTGCCCAGGAAGGAGGGAACATGCCAGTCGAGCATGTATCTCTGCCAAGGTTCTACGTGTGAGTAGAGGCCGTTTCCTGACATGAAGTCCATTTTAAACATATAATAAAGTAGGTTCTTCCCTGTAAAATCCCTTGTGAAGAACAAGTTAATCTTTCAAGGCACCACAGAATTGTTTGTTTCTTTGTTCTAACAGCAGGGCCATATTATGTTTTAAAAGAAGATCAAAATCATATGTATAGATAGGAAATCTGTTTCACTATTAGGCATTGAAGTTTGAGGTATCCTCTGCTTGTGGTGAAAAGAAACATTTGTTATGCAATTTTCTACTCATTAATAATATGGAAGAAAGCAGTGCAAGTACTGCAATCTTGTGAACAAACCATTCTGTAAATCTAATATCTGTAAATTTAGAGTCTTAATGAAAAGCTTTTCCATGGATAGAAGAAACCACAGAAATTGTGCCAAACTATTTTCCAGGATGTTCCTACATTTTAAAAGCATGAGTGAAGAACAGCGTCAAGTTGGTGGGCCAACTCCATCTCCAGCTGCTGCAGGCAAACTTTTGACCTGCCAATCACCTGTTGTAGTTATGACATTAGCTGACAAGTTCAAAGGCACTTGCTTTTGGTACTGATCAGCTGATTGGCGCCAAGAGCAAGCTGCTTTGAAGGCACACTCAAGGATCCCTTTGAAGTCGGTTTGCAGGTACAATTTGCATTCAAACCATGCCTGCAAGCAGAGAAAAGCATTTCCATTTGCAGGCACAGTTTCAATCCACCACTGCAAATAGATTCTCCTTTCAGGAAAAGCTGGTGCAAAGCCCTGCCACACGGCCAGGTGCAGAGGGGCAAGATCTCCCCCTCTCACCCAGCAACAAAGCTGGGAGGTGGAACGGACATACCAGCTCTTTCGGGTGCCGCTTGAGGAAGCTACCTCATCCTGCCTCATGAATGGACCGGCTCTGGGCAAGGGCTTTCCAAGCACCACCAATTAAAAGTTCAGGGATTTAAAGGCACTGCTAATCAGCTGGTGCCCCATACAGTATATGCTGTCAGGTATAGAGCAGAGGGATATGGCTTAGCAAATAGCAAATAGCCTCACAGGCCAAGTGGGGAGGCCCTAATTAAGGCCGTGGTCCAGAGATTGCCCATCACTGCTTTCAAGTATTGTTCAAATGTTCAGGTTCTGATTTTGGGTGTATATATGATACACACACACACACACACACACACACCCCTGTCACTCAAGACAGACACTGATTAAATCCAGCTAAACAAGAGCAATATACCTTGTTTGAGTAAATGAGAAGGAATAAACATGGGTAATAAATTGGACCAAGGTCTGGTCCAAAAGTATATGAGACTACCTATGTTAAAGCTGGGACGCGGGTGGCGCTGTGGTCTAAACCACAGAGCCTAGGGTTTACCGATCAGAAGGTCGGTGGTTCGAATCCCCGTGACGGGGTGAGCTCCCGTTGCTCGGTCCCTGCTCCTGCCAACCTAGCAGTTCGAAAGCATGTCAAAGTGCAAGTAGATAAATACTGTAGGTACCGCTCCAGCGGGAAGGTAAACGGCATTTCCGTGCGCTGCTCTGGTTCACCAGAAGCCGCTTAGTCATGCTGGCCACATGACCCGGAAGTTGTACGCTGGCTCCCTTGGCCAATAAAGTGAGATGAGCGCCGCAACCCCAGAGTCGTCCGCGACTGGACCTAATGGTCAGGGGTCCCTTTACCTTTACCTTTATGTTAAAGCTATGTAGGTCTAGGTGTGATCAGTGCCTACATCAGTAAACACATTGATTGGGTGAACACCTGGGAGTGTGTGCTGCCTTGGGTTCCATCATGGCAGAAAAATGGCAGAAAAATGTAGCAAAGTGTTTTTCTTTAAACAAAAAACAAAATGTAGACATGTAAGTACAAGTATAAAGAGATTCTTAACATTACTTAGAGTGTCTTTTAGTTATTAACAATACCCTTTGAGATAATTACAAAGGATGCTTTTTGTCTGTAAAGTAAGTTCTGCCTAAAACTCACATGAAGGAAAGAAGGCAGCTCCAAGGAAAATGCCAATATGCCACAGAACAACATTATGGAAATAGAAATTGGACACCAGATTGAGTTGACCTTGGAGACTTGGCTTATCGCAGATGAAAATGACTTGTGAAATGACAATTTGGCCATAATTGACTAATGCTCTTCCGAAAAAAGACTTTCCCACTTCTGTTGACTAAGAATGCCATTTATCTCATAGCACTGAACAGGATGTTCTTAAATTCCACTATTTTAATACATTAAAATTTCTAGCCTTTTTCTTAAGCTTTAGGGAAAACAAAACCACACTTATGCTTCCAATGAAATGTGAGCAAGAGCAATGAATAATATTCATAACAAAAGAGTTGTTTCCTTACAATTTATTCTTGTGCTCACACAGAGACAAGAAGATTGCTATTCAAGAGTATATGTGCTTTTGCCCTTATTGCTTCGCCATTCATTTGATACACCTCTGAATCAAAGGCCCGTACACTTATCTAGATGGGTTGGTGTAGACCACAGAGGTCTATTCCCACATGCAAAATGCCCTATCCACTTTGCTAATGCAGTGACTCATTAAGATCAGCATTTGCGGAGCCCTCCACTGTTGCACCCTCATGGGAGAAAGGTACCAAAATCTAGATTTTTCTCTAAAAGCTTCTGTCACAAATCCAAGGCATCGTAGCAAGCCCGTTGAGTTTGAAATCTGCCCCGTCTCTAGTAGAAGAGATTGCACAGAGGGAGACAGTACCTTGTATCCTGCTAGTGGGTTTCTAAGCAGAGAGACAGAAAGGTTTATTCACCCTCTTAGAAAATCACCACTTTTGTCATAAGTAGCCTCATTCACACCCTTGAATAAGGCATAAGACAGGCATAGGCAAACTCGGCCCTCCAGCTGTTTTGGGACTACAACTCCCATCATCCCTGACCACTGGTCCTGTTAGCTAGGGGTGATGGGAGTTGTAGTCCCAAAACAGCTGGAGGGCCGAGTTTGCCTATGCCCGGCAAAAGACATGAACTGTTAACTTTTATTGGAAGTCAGATAGTCCTGACCTTCAAAGGGACTTCAGCTAGGTCACTGCTTAGTGGTTGAAATTTGTGTGATTAGCTGTCTAGTGGAACCACACGAAGATGATTAGGGCTGCCTCCATTATAATAAAGCAAAGCTCATTGTGGCAGATTAAAAAAATATATTATATTCAATCTTGGGATTGAATTAGTAGTCTGCCATGAGGCAAGCTACTGCCTTGGAATGTGTATGCTTTAAGTCCTTGTCAGTGCAGTCCGATATATCTACTCAGAAGAAAGTCCTGTTGAATCTCTGCATGGTAGCCTTCTGGACTATAGCTCATGGTTAGTGAGGAAAGAGCTTAACCATGAGTTCTGGTTCAGCCAACATGCTAAGCCAAACTTTGTTGGCAGAAATGCATCAGTAAAAGGGACGGGGAGGAGCAATATGGCTGTGGACGTCTCTCTGAGACCTCACACATTTACAATGCCTTGCTATAGTTTGGCTTTCCATGTCATCTGAATCAGCCCAATTTGTTATAAGGCGCACCTGTCCACAGAAAGCAGATACCATACAAAGAAGAACAGAATTTAATACTGGGAGAAATTATTTTTTCGCTTTAAGAGTGCTGTTCAAAAAGATGAAAAAATCAAGAAGTTGCTTCTGGTTTGTCAAGGTTTTGCTATCGTAACTAAAGCCAGCTCTCAAATTAAAATAAAACCGATAATTTCTTAGCAAGCGGGGTGGGGGCAGGGGAACCAATAACATAAAAATTGTCAAAATGAATAGGACTTAATGAAAGTCTTGATTCTTTTTTTTTCCTGTTTGGAATACTTAATTAACATATTTATTGAATTACATCGGCAATGTAGACAGGAATACATTGAAATGCATTGATTTACCCTTCTTCCTCTCAACTTGAAAGCAGCACAGATGCACAACAGCTCCTCATCTTGTTTCTGTCACCTCCTTTTTCAAGAGCCCCCCAAATCGGCAATTTAAAACTTATTAATTCTATATCCAGTATGTACTGTTAATGACATTAGCTGCGCAGAGCACATCAGAATGAGGTACGTTCAAAAGGAGGGGTCACGTGCTGATCTTACAAATTTTAAATCAAACAAGGAGCTCCGTAGACCTCCCGACTCTTCAGGCTGTTTTAACAACTGAGCACTAGAGATCATTCTGAATGTCATTATACATCAAAAAGATGAAAGATGTGCCTCCCCAGTCATATCTGATGTACCATTTGCAGAACACAATTTAATTGTATGTTATAGCAACGCCTGCCAAGAAACACTATCATTGAGGATAAAATGTATTGGCACTGCACGCTGCAGCAAAACTGGAAAAGGTGCAGAGGATGGCAGGCAAAATGGTGAAGGGTACACACAGGAGCAGCTCTTCAGCACTGAATGAAGGAAGCCTAAAGATGTGTCTGAAAAGAATGAAAGGCTGGGAAGAGCTGAATAGGGAACAGCTGTTGAGCCTTTCCTGTCATTCACTAACAAGGCGGCAGCAACGAAACGAACCTAAGCAGAGTTCAGCGCAGCAGACTTATAAATAGTAAACAAAAATAATTGAGTTTTCCCCCATCCTCTCCCCTGAGCAAACTGAACTCAGTTCCACCACGGAACATGCAATTGTGGTATACTCCCAGTTTGTTTATTTATTTAAAAAGGACTTTTAGAAATTCAAGAAAATGTTAGGAACAACATCAGGGAGAAAGGGCACCGTATAAACACTGTTGCATGCATTGAAGAAGAACTGCAGAATAGTGCTGCCCTGCTGATCTCCTTCTAAATACCTGAAATAATATTCATAGGCACAGATAACTGGTTCAGAGTGGGTCGCCGCCCAGGTCCTTGTCTAAAACAACTGCTGCCATTTCTGGTTAATTGAGAAGTTAAAAAGAACAACAACCTACCATAGAAATGAGGTGCAAGGAAAGAGATGATGAAGCAGGAAACTGGAGAAGATAAAGAGTGCACAACAGTTTTTGTGGTTAGGTAAAAATATTGTGTAACAGGCCTTACGTCAGAAGATAGTTTAGAATCATTAAACTGAGAAATATTGGTATGTTTCTGTAAAGCTCAGAGAATGGTCTAAAGGTGACTGATGTAGCTCCATTGTCTCTGGAGCTAAGCATGACAGGCACTGCGTGTACCTCAGAACTACTGAGATCGTATCACCTGCTTTGGTGTGCAGTGCCCAGGATCAAACCTGCATGGTCAGACATACAACTGGAGTGCCCCTAAATATTTGGAGAGTATTTCTGCATACTTACAAAGAACACTTAACAGTATATTTTCTGTCCTGGGCAGCAGGATGCCTGCATGCATGTTTTCACCTCCTGCAGAGAGTTGCAAATTGCTGTATAATGCCATCTCAAAAAGGCGTATCAGTTAAAGGTGAGCCACTTCAGCTGGTAGGCAGGTGCTAATACATTTGCAGGGACATGTGCGTGGAGTGCTGAAAAAGGCACACAAAGCAGACTGATGTACCTTTTCAATAATTCTTCTGGCATTTCAGCCAATAATTATATTTCTCATTAGCTACTGCTTTTTTACACGTTCTCTCTCTGTTTTCATTTTGTGCAACTCCAGAGTTTGTTCCACGGTGCCTACTTCAGAAGATACAGATCTCTGCTTATTTTTAGCTTTCTACGCAATCATCTGCTGCTTTCAAAAAAAATGTTCTGCACTTTAAAACAGCCTTTCTGCATGTATGGGTTAAACCAGGCAATATATTAAATGTGTGATCACAACCAATGTTCTAAGAACACACGGCTGGCTTGTTAACCATTTAATCTTGAATCTATCCAAGCATGGGCATATGAACCTTGGTTGTTGCAAATCTCGCGTCTCATTTTAGCCCCCAACCCACACTCCTGACATCTGAAATACCATGCTAGGCATTGCAGTGTGTAGTACTTAAGACCTACATCAATTGATGAAAGACCTATATTAAATAACTATTTATAACTTTAAGCATTGGTATTGGGGAAGACCAGGGCACTTGTGCTTTAACAGCTGTGTGGCAAGCAGAAATTCAACAAATTTAGCCTTACCTATTAAGACAATACAATCATGGGGAAAACTTCACCTGTTGGAATTCTTTCTGTGTTGCTATTTAGCCTTAAATCCAAGATTGCAAAACTTGGGATTTGTTGTTATTGTTTTTAAAGTTAAGTGTACTCCCAACACAACATTTTTTTTTAAAACCAGTCCAATAGGCATCTGGTAGGGTGTGGTGCTTGAGGATGGATTAAAACTGAGTTGTTTTTTGGTCATCTGGACCACTAGTAAATTATGATACAAATTTGCATATGACATGGCAATTTAGCCTCTCTGCTGTGGGTGGGGCAAAGGACCCAACCCACATACAGGGCACTGGATCCAGAAGACCCTGCTGGCAACCCTGCTATCAAATCAACCTCAACCTCCAAAGTGAACATGAAGATCCAAATTACTGTTAGACTATAACTTGCATATGCAACTGGTAGAGCAGAAGGCAGGAGGACTAACAGCAGGTGGAGCCAGAGAGCTAACGACAGGCAGAGCCAACTAGTTAGTTTTGTCCCCATCTTCCTCCCTGCAGAGTTCCACAAGGGCAACACTGAGGAGGAGGTTGACAGGCAGTACCAACTCCTGAACTGGATGTAAGAAAGCAGGCAGGTGAGGGCTGTAGCAGAGGGGCAGGCTGAGGTTGGTACTGCAGTACCCTTTCCTTTTTCTCTTTTTCCTTTCAATGATACCTATTCTCCATTGAGTCGCCTACAGTAATGTTGTGATGAAGCTAACATTGAAGGCACAGTTAATTTTAAGTCATGCAGTTCATTATCCAGCACCTGACTTGGGAACAAGCCTTATTGTTTGGTTTTCATAGCCCAATGTCATTAATGGTCTGGCAGCCCAACTGCAAATTCCATCAACTTTAGACAGAAAGTATATCACATTGCTTCATCATTCAATTGTTTTGAATGGCAATCCTTTCCTGCAGGGCTGCTCGGAATTTGGAATTCTAGGTGTAACTACTGAAAAGGTGCTTTAGGTAAGTTGCCTGTCAAATATTTGGCAGCCCTAAAATACTCCCCTCAAAGAATAATGTATTATTATTATTATTATTATTATTATTATTATTATTACTATTATTTTATTAAATGCTTGTATTGTTTTGAGAAATGTTCAGTATCATTTGCAGAACAAAGATTTACTAATGTTTTGGGGCAACCTTTCTTTATTACCTATCATATTTGTTGGCTTTTAACCTGCATTCTTTTTACCTTTCAGCAGACATTCTGTAGCATAAATCCAAGACTGCAAAACTTGGGGGAGTTGCTATTGGGAATCTAGTTCTGTAAAAAAAATTTATTAAGAAGTGAGAAAGGAGGCTGGTAGGGTTTAATGTTCTCTTCTCATGGGTCTGGACTAAAACTAAATAATATGTTGGTGTCCCAGCAAATGGATTTTACAAAAGTGAATTCTGCAGCTTGGTCTCAATTCGACACCACCATCCACACAGGTCTCTTGGTTCCCATAAGAGCAATCTTTTGGCTTACCTGATGTGATGCATTTACTGACACTGCTATTTGAATAGTCTCTTTGCTTTCACCCTATCCTGTTGCCTTAGTAACAGCATCACACTACAGCCAAACTCCCTACAGAGACAGACATGTTGAAGCATTTCTTCGTGTAGGTGTGTTGAGATTAATCCAAAAGCTGTGAGTGTAATTTCAGAATGAATTGCTGTTCTGCTCTGATGTTCTGACTTAGCAATCCACAGCACTGTAGCTATAGGGCAGTGTTTTTCAACCTTTTTTTGGCAAAGGCACACTTGTTTCATGAAAAAAATCACGAGGCACACCACCATTAGAAAATGTTAAAAAATTTAACTCTGTACCTATATTGACTATATATAAAGTAATTCTCTTGAATAGGAATCAAATAAACACAAAGAAAGTATTTTATAATTACTTTATTATGAAATAGTAAGTAAACAGAAATATGAAAAATTATAAAATACTTTATTCAGTGCGCAACCTGGGCCTGTTTGGCTGAACACAAAGCTGATATTCTGGCTGGAATCGAAGAAAGACACACACGTAGCTCTTCGTCAACAGCTCTCAGTCTCTCTCTGTATGTAGTTTTTCAATTTTTCGAATTTTTCAATTTTTCCCACGGCACACCAGGCAACATCTCGCGGCACACTAGTGTGCCACGGAACAGTGGTTGAAAAACACTGCTATAGGGTATACAGCTATATGGTTATATGGGATGTACCCAGTCATATAGGACAAGTAGGGCAGATTTAAATACTAAAGTCAAGGACTACAAGAGATATGGAATTCAAGTTCTGAAGTCTTCCAGTTCTGTGGATATCTTCAGTTAAATTCAGTAATGAACATTTTCCTCTAGATGCTGTAAGTTTTCAAACACTGCTAATGCAGATCTCATAAGCAGCTTCTTGATAACAAAGAGAAGTTGCTTTTCAAATGTGATATTGTGCTTGAAAGCATGGGGCTGATGCAGTGCAATTACAGCATTACACAAGAACCTATAGTAGCTGTTGCGGAGCACTGAATTTGAAAAAATATATATGATAATTTTACACAGTTTCAGTTTCAAATACAGTACATGTCTTTAAAATTCATGCAAACTATGCAAAAGTCTGCTGTATGAAATACAAGACATTAATTCAAAACAAAAACAAAAGCTGGTGGCACCATTAGGTTAATTTGTTGTCCAGTTCCAGAAGTTAACTTTTTTCATCAGACTCCCATTCATTTTCCTGAAAATATTTCCCTCTGCAGTGTTGTTCCCCCGGTGGTGGTGGGGAGGAAATTTCCCCCAAATAAGCACACAAGCAAACACCTGGCAAGAAATTCCTTCAAATGTATTTTGTATTTTTATCTTGTACTTTTGTGCTGTGAACTGGGGCAGTATACAAATAAATAAAATGCATAAATAAAACATACAGATTTAATTAAGTAACTCTGCTAAAACTTAAGTAAAACACTTGCAGCCAAAGAACTCCATTTGCTCCCTAAGCATAAGAGTAGTTATCAGCAACACTACACCAGCATAGCTTTCACCTCCACTAGTGCAATGGATTTAGGAGTGACCCTATCCTCAACCAGTGGCTGCAAATGAAGGAAATGATAGTCTTGTAATAATTAGGTGTGAAGAAACTCCTACTGCCCACAGGAAGGGGCTGTCAAGTGCCTTCTGAAAGATCAGGGATGAATGCTTCTCTAATACAATATGAAGAATTCTCATTTACTATAGCAGAAAATTGTATTTGTAGATTTAATTAAGCCCTTTTTGCAATACACTGGAGAGAGGCAGTCTACATCGATTCTGAGCAGCTAAAATGGGCGAAGGATTTGCAGCCTATATAGGAATATTTGCCTTCCCATTTTACAGCAAATTTATAGACATTGTGATTATGCAGGAGACTGCAACAGGTGTGCTTGACTTGCCCAGTACTCAAATACACATGACCCCCCCCATTTAAATAAATGACTCATATGGTTTTAAACTTTACTTTTTAGAACTGAAATCAATTTGATAAAAAATACATTCAAGATCCATTGCAAATTTTGATATTTAATGCTCTTCTAATATTCATGATTTTGTGTCAGTATAAGACATTCAACATGGCAGTGGAAACAGAATAGATTTGCTTATTTGAATTTGGACAGCTTATGACATTTGATGGAATTTGGAAAGGGAAAGAAGAGACCTCTGGGGGATAGTGTTTTTAGACAAACACTGCTCTAGAGGCTACCAAGGGCACAATAACTTTTTAAGTCAAATCGGTTTCTGCCTGTGACTTTCATTAAGGAAGTTCTGCCACTCTAAGTCATCAAAAAGTTTCCAAATTCCTTAAATGAGTCTGCTTTTTCTGCTTTATTGCCCTTTATGACTGGAACCGTCTTCCAGAATGCCTCTGTGCGAGTAACTTCTTTGATCCTTTCAAATTCCTCTATGCAACTCTTTTCCATGAAGCCTTTGGAACAAGCCCTATGTCACAATACCGTACTGCAGGGATGGGGAACCTGTAGTCCAACCTGTAGACCATAATTCCTGGTCATTGGTCAGGATAGGTAAAGGTAAAGGGACCCCTGACCATTAGGTCCAGTCGTGTCCGACTCTGGGGTTGCGGCGCTCATCTCGCTTTATTGGCCAAGGGAGCCGGCGTACAGCTTCCGGATCATGTGGCCAGCATGACAAAGCCGCTTCTGGCGAACCAGAGCAGCGCACGGAAACGCCGTTTACCTTCCCGCCAGAGCGGTTCCTATTTATCTACTTGCACTTTGATGTGCTTTCGAACTGCTAGGTGGGCAGGAGCTGGGACCGAGCAACGGGAGCTCACCCCGTAGCAGGGATTCGAACCGCCGACCTTCTGATCAGCAAGCCCTAGGTTCTGTGGTTTAACCCACAGCGCCACCTGGGCTGATTAGTCCAACAACAACTGGAAGGACACCGGTTTTCCATCCCTGCTCTACGCATAACTATAAGCCAAGGTACATGCAACTCAAGTTGATAAGCTACCTGATTATTCTTCTCTGGAAACATGAGCTGCAGAGTTCCAGAGGAAGCTGGAACTTGAAAAGCCTGTTTTGGAGATGGCTAGCAGGAGTAGTACCGGTAGCATCAGTTGCAGAGAAGTTCTGCAATGGTGAACAAGTGGGATCAGAGAGGGGGATGTTTACTGAACTGCATAAAATGACTGAACCCCTTTGCCTGCTTGCAATGTGCTACTTGGTTATTTTGTAATGTTTATCTTACTGCAACTAGTACTTAAGACTGTTCTGCAGTAAAGATATGAAGCACATTCTTGAATCTGAATTCATTTCTACCCAAGGTCCAGATCATGGATTCCACTGAAGGCTGGAAAGAGAAGTCTGCCTTAAGTGAGAGGTTCCACTCTGTTTTTTTGTTTTTTTGTTTTTCATTTCAGTGAGTTAAGCTACCTGATGATTCATCACAGAAAACCTGAGCAGCTGCTCTCAGAGCAGGAGAGGAAACCTGAGAAGTCAAAGATGGCTAGCAGCAGCAGTTGCAGCAGAGAAACTCTGCAATGATAAACAAGCTTAGAATCTCTCTCTGGGACCAGAGAGAGGAAAGTTTATTGAACTGCATAAACGACTTAAAGGACTGAACCACATTTCTTCCTTGCAATGTGTTATTTTGTTAATCCAATGTAAGTAATATTTAAGACTGTTCTGCAGTAAAGCTCTGAAACTCATTTTTTTGGGGTGGAAAAGCTAATTTAATTCTACACTGAGCAACTCTAACAAGTCTTATCCTTGACACTTGGGCTCCCAGGATGGGGATTTAAATCCACACGTTCCCTTGCCTCCTTATTCACCCATTCTGCAAATATATTGCTGCAGTGTGAGCATTCAGGACTTTGGGCAAGCAACACTGGTCCTACCAGCTGCCAGTTCAAGTAGCTACTTTTGGGTGTCAAAGAGTAACCAGTAGTCAGTTATTCAAATTTACAATTATGGGGAGGGAGTGTTTTGGATTTTCTGCCTCAGTTGTCAAGATGTACAGGCCCTCCACGCAATTGATAAGTGAATGTTATAGCCTTGTCTTGAAGTTAGTCCCTTTGTGATAATTATATAGATGGCAGGAATAGTATCTCATTTTGACACTCACAGGGGGGCTCCTAGATTGAAACTAGACTAGTCACAACTAATCTATGATGCAGCCAAACACTGCTGAGAAAAACATGCTAGCTATCCAAAGACATGGTTTACTAATCACCCCAACATAAAGGGGCACAGTCAGTATGTTGAGACTGCATATATTAAAATAGATATAGACGAGGAATGCATGCATGTATATTTGCCCATTGAGAGTTGCTCAGTTTGTTTTTTGAGTGCACAGTCCAATTTCGCCAGAACTTATATAAGCAATTTTAATTTATTCACCACTAAGATAACAGCATTGTTCTTGGTTAATCATTCCCTCATGAGTGAAAAAAGCAACACAATTAAACTTTTAATATATTAAAGAAACTTTAATTTTTCCTTCCCCCTTTGGGATTGCTATATTGTGTACATAAAACATGATGACAAGGTAGAATCTGAACAAAGCTTTATTTAAGAAACCATTCTCAGCTGAATTCTAGCCCATAAATCTATTTGATATTGCATTGGGACTTGATTATTACAGTTTTTTAAAAAAATTAAAGGCACGTTTTAATAGAGTTTTGCGATATTGTGACAAATATCTTCTATTCCTGACAAAATACTCCCTCTGCTGTACAATGCACAGTGTTACAAAAACACGTACTAAGCCAAAGCAAGTACAAACGTCCACTAAATATAAAGGGAGGTCACAGGTGCTGATGTCTTAAAAATGTCTGGCTTTGCTTATCTGAAACTCAGTGGGCAGAAATACCAGTGTACCTGAGACAAAGGGAGATTTCTCAGTTTCTGGTTGCAATCTTACACAACACTTACTCAGAAGTCCACTGAAATTAGTCGAAGTCTACTTCCAGAATCACCAACATCTAATGCTTCAGTTTTGCTAAAGAAATTTGCTGAAGCGTGTGTCTATGAAATAAAAGGGACGCGGGTGGTGCTGTGGGTTAAACCACAGAGCCTAGGGCTTGCCGATTAGAAGGTCGGCGGTTCGAATCCCCGCGATAGGGTGAGCTCCCGTTGCTCAGTCCCTGCTCCTGCCCACCTAGCAGTTCGAAAGCACGTCAAAGTGCAAGTAGATAAATAGGTACCACCCCGGCGGGAAGGTATACAGCGTTTCCGTGTGCTGCTCTGGTTCGCCAGAAGTGGCTTAGTCATGCTGGCCACATGACCTGGAGCTGTACGCCAGCTCCCTCGGCCAGTAATGCGAGATGAGCGCCACAACCCCAGAGTTGGTAACGACTGGACCTAATGGTCAGGGGTCCCTTTACTTTTACCTTTATGTCTATGAATAGCAAATCTATTGGCTTATAAATTAAGTAAGTCCCAGTGCTGCCAACTTTATCCAGTGCTGATGAGAAAATCTGCTTACATGTGCAAATGCCATTCAATAGACACATGCTATTTAATTTGAAACTCCCAAGCCCCTCCAAGTGTCCCTATTTTCCAGGGATGTCCCTGATTTAGAGAAGCCGTCCCGGTTTCTGTTTTGATCCCGCTTTTCCTTAGGATGTCCCTATTTTCATTGGAGAAATGTTGGAGGGTATGACTCCCCAGTGCAGCTAATCCCAGAGGGACTCACTGTTAGCAAGCCCTGCTTGCAAGGAACAATCAGGAAACTGTTTCTTTGTAGCTGCTTCCTTACCTGCCCCATACCTAATTTCCCATATTATGTCAGATGTGGGGCATGTGGGAGTGCTTTAAGGAAAATGACCTTGTAGGCCAAATTAGGACACATGCTGGACTCAATTAGGTCTGCAGACAGGCAAGTTTCCCATTCCTGCTCTAAGTTACAGGTAGGTAGCCGTGTTGGTCTGCCATAGTCAAAACAAAATAAAAAATAAAAAAAATTCCTTCCAGTAGCACCTTAGAGACCAACTAAGTTTGTTCTTGGTATGAGCTTTCGTGTGCATGCACACTTCTTCAGATACGATATCTAAGTTGTTACTCACTCTGAATCTTCAGAATTAAACTGAGTATAAACATAAATAAAAAACAGAGTGGGCATTTTTTTATTTGGCCTGAGTCCTAAAGATGCATCCATAGTTGCCTGTAGCTTATCTAGGGGAGCTTATTAGGGGAGGCCCTAGCAAACTTTTATAGAGGCGAACATGTGGAAGATTATTATCTCCTTAAAACTATTTGCTTACAAATGTTCAGGCTGAATTCGTTGCAAAAGGATCAAAGTTTTTGCTTCATCTGTAATTTTGTTTTAACCTTCTTTGTGAAGGTTGAATTAAAATCGGGGCACAGGAATCCAGGTCTCTTATTTCGCACTCTATTATTTCGTTACTTTTCTATTCTGCTTGATAAACAGTTCAATTATTTGAGTCCAAAGTTTGCATACTCAAGCGCTATCAAAGCTTGTTTCAATAAAGGAGATTGCCTCAATGATGTTGCACCCTCCTTGGAACAACATGACATCTATAGAAAATGAACATGCAAACAGAAAGGAATCCATCCACCTTCATTTACAAAAATGAACATTACACTGTGGTTTATTATATGAGCTTGTATGCTTTAAGATGACCTTTGTCATATATGCAGTGCCAGTAACAACCATGCTACCACAGAAGTTCAAGTCATGATAGCGCACTACAACCCTGCTACTGTTTATATAATGTATGCTTTAAGGAAGTTTTGGTGTGGTTGTGACTATGCAGTACTTAAAAACAACCACAGGATGGCAGAAAATACAGCTGCTAATTTCATCAGCCTCATATAAACTGCCAGGATACTAGTAAATGCCTATTAAACCAGATTTATCTAAAGATAGCAATGTGGAGTTACATATGCACTGAAAATACCAACTCACTGGGGCCCCCTGCTGTGGAAGATGAGAGAATACTGTAGAAACCTTGATTTTAAATAAATACAGTGGTACCTCGGAACTCGAACGGCTCTGTTCTTGGACGTTTCAGCTCCCAAATGCTAAAAACCCAGAAATAAGTGCTCCAGTTTTCAAACGTTCCTGAGAACACTCACGTCTGACGCAGCTGCTTCCACTGTGCAAAAACCTAGCTGTTGGCCAACCAGAAGTCGCGCCTCAGAACTCGAATCGGTCTTCCGGAATGGATTACGTTCAAGTTCTGAGGTACCACCTGTACCACTGAGTAGATTTTTTTGTTCCTAGCTCATGAAATCCACAAACAGCCTTTGATGTGAGATGCACGCCAACAGCACTTTTGAGGTTGCCAGCCCCAATATCTAACTGTAAAATGCAAGCAGGAACAATCCTCATGAGAAATGTTTGGTCCTAGTTTATGAAGGAACTTTTGGGCGTGAGGGGAAGATTAACATTTGAGAGGCTTATTGCTTTGGAAACATCAATAAGAATGAAGACTAACAGGCATTCTAAAATATGACATACGCGGTTCCAAAATATATTTGCTACACTCGACAAAGCGTTTGTTTTCAGGACGGAGACTGTGTCCAAACTTACAGCTTTCTTCAGCTTGGTCTCATAGGTTTACTGATCAGCTGCACATGTGGAAAACCAAACAACTACTCCACCACAAATTAACCGAATCAAGCACAAATTCATTAACTGGCGCGCTTAAACAAGATAAGAGTAGTACTAGTTTCAACTGCTCATTTATCACACATTGTTGACAAAATAAAATACGTAGTTGCATTTAGTAGAAAGTATTTCATTTAAAATGAATGGTTAAGATAGTTTTTTTAAAAAAAAGCAGCTATAAAAATATTTAATGCATCTAGATCATGGGTAGGCAAACTAAGGCCCGGGGCCGGATCCAGCCCAATCGCATTCTAAATCTGGCCTGCAGACGGTCCAGGAATCACTGTGTTTTTACATGAGTAGAATGTGTCCTTTTATTTAAGATGCATCTCTGGGTTATTTGTGAGGCCTGCCTGATGTTTTTACATGAGTAGAATGTGTGCTTTTATTTAAAATGCATCTCTGGGTTATTTGTGGGGCATAGGAATTCGTTCAACCCCCCCCCAAAAAAAATAATAATAGTCCGGCCCCCCACAAGGTCTGAGGGACAGTGGACCGGCCCCCTGCTGAAAAAGTTTGCTGACCCCTGATCTAGAGGCATTTCAGACAATATCAAACATGCTTTAGCTCAATCATATTAAATACCACCACAGTTTATATAACAATTGATCAATACAATTGATCATCCATCCTTTCCAAAATGTCTGTCACAACGTGAGAAAGGATTGAGGGAACTGGGCACTTGAGGAAGAAGGGAGAAACAAAGCTCATGACAAACATTGTGCATGTCTCAGCATGATCCATCTCTAAAAGGTTTCAGTAGATTTGATTACTGCAAGAAAGGTCAATTCTGACAAGCAACTCACTTGTTCCGTGAGATACAAACAGCTCCGACTAATAAAACAGAGTCAGAGATGACATGTCAGTTTTAAGACTCTTATTCATGTGCTCTTATTTTGATCAATGTTCACTAACCCAAACGTTCCTGTATAATAACCTCAGTGTAGGAGGTGCTCCATACAACTCACTGAGCGTGAGAGTTGTATCCAAAGATGGCTTCAAAGTTAAAGGTCACTTGGAGGGCAAAACTCAACTTTCAGTCTAAAGACACAGGCGTAATAAAAGGTTGAAGACGAAACATGACAACAGGTGGCCAAGACGCACCACGGCTGTCGGAAGATAGAGGAGAAACCAGCAGACAGGTAAATTGGTACAATGAGGCTAGAAATCAGCTTGAGCAGGCAGGGAGAAATAAGACCTACAGAAGCATGTATAAACCTACTGGCTCGTTCATAATGTTTCTGTGGGTGCTTCTGCCATGCATAGAAACAAACTGGTTTACTGGGTGCATGGTAAAGTCCAAAGATAGACAGAAAGGAAGCTCTACCTGATGTGAATGTAAAGCCTGTGAGATGAGGCCAGAATTTCATCATGCAAGTTTCTCACATGCAAATTACGAATGATCAGAGTTTTGACTGCGTGAAGACAAAAGGACAGAATACATGAGGAAACAGCCTGTATGTATGGATGTATGAATGAATGAGCACTGTGGTGCTGCTTATTACATGTAACACCATTATTCTTTTTCCTAAGGGCTTTCTTTTTTATCTTTTTTATCGTGGGTCGCTGAAGAGAAAGAGAACAACATAAGAAAAGTCCTGCTAGATCAGGCTAAGAGTTCAGAACAAACAGGGCCTGAACACAGCGACACTCTCTTTGTGCACAATTCCCAGCACACTGTCTCTGAGCATGTGGTACACAGCCATCACAGCTAGTAATCACTGATAGACATGGATTTGTCTAATCCCTTTTTAAAGTCAAAGTTGTGGTCATCATCACATCTTGTGGAAGCAAACACCATAGTTTAGCTGTGCACCTTGTGAAGAAGTACCTCCAAATTCATCCTGAATCTTCCAACATTAGGCTTCACTGAAATGGTTCCAGGTTCTAGTTTTAGGGGGGGAGAAACCTCTATCTACTTTCTTCAAATCATGCACCACTTTATACACCTCTACCATGGCCCTCCTTACTCACCTCCCCCCCCCCAATTAAAAAGTCACAAATGTGTAAACTTGTCCTCACAAGAGCATGTGCTCACTCAAAATCTCACCCATGTGCCAGCTTCCTTCCCAAGAATAAAATATGTATACAGTGGTACCTCGGGTTAAGAACTTAATTCGTTCTGGAGGTCCGTTCTTAACCTGAAACTGTTCTTAACCTGAGGTACCACTTTGGCTAATGGGGCCTCCCGCCACCGCCTCGCCGCTGCCGCACAATTTTGTGTTCTCATCCTGAAGCAAAGTTCTTAACCTGAGGTACTGTTTCTGGGTTAGCGCAGTCTGTAACCTGAAGCGTCTGTAACCTGAAGCATCTGTAACCCGAGGTACCACTGTACAGGTCCCTGTATGTTACCACTCTGGAATAGAAGTTGCAGAACGGTTATAGCAGGCAAACAGCTGGGAGGGAAAAGGTTACACACATACACAGGTTCTTAGCTCAATCGGAAGCCACCTGCTGCTGTTCTACATGATAAAAAGGAAGCACTCCCAGGATGCCATTGAACTACACATAATATATAGCAGGGATGGGCAAATGTCAGACTTGTCGGATCATCAGGTTGTTGATTTTTTTTACTTGAACTCCAAGATCTACTACCCAGAGCCAAGTGTAATTAGAATTAAAGTGCTCATGGTGCCTCTGAGCACATTCTGAGCCCAGGAATTTGTTTTCTGTGCTAGAAACTGAACTGAGCTCACAGTCCTTTCACACAAAAGTAAACTTGTGGTTAGCTTGCTTCATTTCAGCAGCCTAATTCTAGGTGGGAAAAGTTGTTTCGTTGTTGCTGTCCTTATAAACAACCCAGAGTCAAACCCCCTGCTGATTTGCAAATCACAGATCCTGGTCTATCTTCTTCTGACTGCCCCCTCTGATGTACAGTGCTTCAAAACCATTTTCTCAGGGTACTATTGTGTCTCTTTCTTGCCTCCTCCAGACCTGCAACTGCTCTGAGCGACACATTCAGTTCTATTTAAGCAAAGGGAAACCTTCTTAGCCCTTTTCATGGCTCCACCAGTTATTAAAATAAATTATTAATAATGAAATGCAAGCTCATTTGCCTATCTCTGCAATATCCAGCAACAGCTGCTACTAGTGGTTTTAGAACGCCTGAGTTTTTATTTCTTTCCATCTTACCATTTTCTCCTTTACCTTCCTTAGTTCCAAAATCGTCTCTAGGTGGCCTTTAAGGCACAAATCTGTACATATTGCTGAAGCTGAGCAGATGGTTGCAAAAGAGAAGAAATAAAGATAACAGAGATTACAAGCTAGTTTACAAATGTAGACCTCTATTTGAATAAGGATGCTAAAATTCTAAGAAATCTAACTCAGAGTCCCAAAATATTGAAATATCAAGATAATAATTCAACCATATTTATTCCAATAAAGTCTGACCTGTATTGTTGTTTTTGTAAATTTCAGTTATAAATTGTGTATACTACATATACATTACATGGATTTAAAGATAGGATTATTTATGTAATGATTATTTTTTTCTCTACATTTGTATTCTATACATACACACACAAACAAACACACGTTGTAATTCTGCAACTTCTGCAAGAGTGCAGGAACTGAAGAGGGGGAAGGATAAAGAGAGAGACCCTTGGTACACTATAACAGATGGAATAATCAGTCAACCACATTTCAATACTTATCTATATTTTTCACCCACTCGTTTAGCTCTCCTCTACACTCCCCAATAAGCGTAGGCAAAATTTGATCCATCAATTAATCCAGATCATAACATTCAAGTTCTCCTCTATCCCACTAAGGGCCAAACTCTATGTAAAGCAGATTGCATGAGTGCAATTAACATGCATGCTTTTAAAAACATAAACAGGAGCTGCATGGCAACTAAGCAACAGGAGGTGGAGAGGGGGAGTTTAACCCTCCCATGCCCCCCCCCCATAGTCCTGAGGAAACATCAGCTCCCTGGAACTGCAATATGCATATGGAGGAAACCCTAGCTATCCCCCTCCTGTCACTCCTGCTGTTACTTTGGGGGCCTGCTATTTGCCTTCTTAAAAACATGCATGTTAAATTGCTGGCTTCTGTCTCACTCTGCCACAAAAGTCTCTGAAACAAATAATATACTAAGACCAGGAATAGCACAGCAGAATATAGACATGTGATGCACACAGAGGACGGACAGAACTGTTTCCCTGGAGAGTTATAAAATTAAATCTGCCTCATGGAAATTGAACAGTGTCATGCAATGAAGTTAATACCACGTCAGCCAGGCAGAACAGCTGTCCCAGGGGAACCACTGCTTGGATTGTATGCCCAACAACCCTGCTCCTGTGAGGTGCTTCCATGCCAAAACTATCCCTCTCTAGCAAGAAGCACCTTAGGAACTTCCTCTCGCTTCAATTAATGTGCTTTATCACAATTTGCAAGTTAGGTTTTTCCCACTCTAAATGTTATTGTACCCCTACAGCTGGTTCAAAAGAAGACACTCTCATCTCCTGCTTGCCTGCCCCAAATGTTGGCTCTACAACTTGACACAGATGCCATCCAGCAGGCATTCTTTTAAACTGTGCTGCTGCCCTCCCCTTTGCCGTTTTCCTGTCATCCACATGGGGGAACGCCTTACCAGTTTAACTTATATCTTGCTCAGTGTTTTTTTGTTTTAAATTGTTGTTGCTGTTTAGTCGTTTAGTTGTGTCCGACTCTTCGTGACCCCATGGACCAGAGCACGCCAGGCACTCCTGTCTTCTTTTGACCACATCCAGCTTACCATGGTTCATGGATCTTACATTCCAGGTTCCTATGCAATATTTTTCTTTACAGCATTGGACTTTCCTTTCACTTCCAGGCACACCCGCAACTGAGCGACCTTTCGGCTTTGGCCCATCCGCTTCATCAGCTCTGAATATACTTGTACTTGTCCTCCGCTCTTCCTCAGTAGCATGTTGGACGCCTTCCGACCTGAGGGGCTCATCTTCCAGTGCCATAACTTTTATATGCCTGTTGTTTATGTCCATGAAGTTTTCTTGGTGTGGATACTGGAGTGGCTTGCCGGTTCCTGCTCCAGGTGGATCACTTTTAGTGAAAACTCTCCACTATGACCTGTCCGTCTTGGGTGGCCCTGCACGGCATAGCTCATAGCTTCTCTGAGTTATTCAAGCCCCTTCGCCACGACAAGGTAGTGATCCAAGAAGAAGAAGAAGAAGAAGAGTTTGGATTTGATATCCCGCTTTATCACTACCCGAAGGAGTCTCAAAGCGGCTAACATTCTCCTTTCCCTTCCTCCCCCACAACAAACACTCTGTGAGGTGAGTGGGGCTGAGAGACTTCAAAGAAGTGTGACTAACCCAAAGTCACCCAGCAGCTGCATGTGGAGGAGTTGTTTTAGTTTTTATTAAATATTGTTTGTGATACAAAAGAAACAAGCGAGGAAAGGTACGTATAGCATCTTCACTTTCCAATTCATAGAGTCTTTTCATAGAGTCAGTGTATTCTTACAAAATTAAAGCACGCACCAGTGCTGGTGTGCATAAATGACCCCCTTGAAGAGATAAACAGCTCCTCCCCTCCTTGGAGCAGCAACAATGGTAATAGAGTGAAGAGCAATATGGGGTATTCAAATTGTGGAATTGACAAGGCTGTTCTCCCCACACCTGTACAGGGAGGAGGTTTTCAAAGCCAATTCCACATGTGTACAACTCTACCCCATCCCATCCCTGCCCCCCAAAAAGAATGGTTGGAATCTGTCTGAGTGAGTGAAATTAAATGCAATTTTATTCACCTCTCAATTCCAGTCACACCAACCTAGCTTGGTAATTACTGCAGGGCAGCTGATAAAAATTTCGGCTGTTTGCAACTCAAATTACTTAGTCAAGTCCCCCATTCCAGCAGGATTTCTATGAGGTTATAGACAGGTTCCCTTCAATCAACACTTCAGTCTTCAAAAATGTATTCAGCGTAGCCAGCTTCATCCATGATGATATGCATTTAAAGCGGAGGCATAATTTCAAAAATAAATGGGGAGCACGTCCTCCTCAATGCCATTTGCTGAATGCATGTTCACATTTGTGAGGTTGAGCCTAAACAATGAACATTTTCATAGCGGAATGTAAGATTTATTCCCCTCTATGGGTCGTCGTCCCCCTCCCCCCCCGCCTCCTTCCTTGGAAACTATATTCCTCCCCTGGTATGTACCTTTTCACAGTTAAATTAACTCCTCAAACACGGTTGACTGACAGATCATCCATTATTCGGCTCTAGTCAAATATTCAGGGAAGGATCATAGCTCAGAAGTGGAGTACATACTTCTCATACAGAAGGGCTTCAATTCAATCCCTGACATACTGGAAGCAGAGCTGCAAAATACCTAATCTGAAATCCTCTAAACGTAGAGAGCTGCCGCCAGTCAGTGCTCAAGAAAGAACAATGGTCTTAATAGGAGGCTTTCCCTATCCCATTAGGCTCCCACCTAATAAATAAATGCTAAAAAGTTCCCCAAAGCACCTGGGTGGCCACTTTGGGGAACCAAGATGCATCTTCTGCTTCAATATCGCTCATAACTGCACTGCCTGTTCACACAGGAAATCCAATGTAGAAGGACGAGCATAACCAATGCAAAAGAATGCCAATACAAACTGACTTCTTGAGAACTTAAGCCTCTTGGTCTTGCTGATCAGAAGGTCGGCGGTTCGAATCCCTGTGACGGGGTGAGCTCCCGTTGCTCTGTCCCAGCTGCTGCCAACCTAACAGTTCGAAAGCACCCTAAAAAGTGCAAGTAGATAAATAGGAACCGCTCCAGCTGGAAGGTAAACGGCGTTTCCGTGCACTGCTCTGGTTTCAGTGTCCCGTTGTGCCAGAAGCCACATGACCTGGAAAAACTGTCTGTGGACAAACACCGCCTCCCTCGGCCTGTAAAGCGAGATGAGCGCCGCAACCCCAGAGTCGTCTGCGACTGAACTTAACTGTCACGGGTCCTTTACCTTTACCTTTTTATCATGGCCACAGCCTATAAAAATGAAACAAAAATCCGAGAACCCATTAATATGTGTTTAATAACAGTTTGAAATGTATAAATGCAACCTCATTTACATTGATGTTAAACTGCTGGCTATAATTCTGTAAGAAATAAAAAAAAGTAAGATGTATACCATCCACATTGTTTTAACTGCATGTTGTCACAGAGTCATAACGTGGGCAGAAGATGCCATATAAACACAGAAGTTTGTCCCAGTGCAGAGAGAGGAGAAGCCACACTTACAGCTAAGCTTGGAAACTTTCCCACAGAGGAAGAACTTTCTATTCCTGTTAGTCTACACCTCCTGGACCATCCCATTCCCAACTGAAAGCCATCCAGACGTTAGATTGGGGGGGGGGTGAAGTTTACTGTCAATTCCACATTGATACCAATGAGCAGTGCCTTCTCCAACAGGGAAACACGGGGTCCCTGAGATAAGAGAGGCAGTAGGGAAGGGTAGCTCTACAACACACCTTGCACAAGCCGTATCACACTCCAAAAGAAGTTCAAGATTTTTAGAAAGCTACGTGTCAGTGGTAAATTATATAGGCATGCTTAGTCGTGTTTTGCATTGGCTTTAGGTACTTAAGGCTTTTAACAAATATGCTTGAGAATTTGGAAAAGAACAATGCAAGTAAAAGAGCACCAGACAGACAACAATGGAATGAATTTGTGTGTGAGGCTGGCTGGGAAACAACTTGTCTGACTGCACGACATTGTGATGTATACCTGCTCCTCAACCGCTTGATGCCTAGGGCTTGCTGATCAGAAGGTCGGCGGTTCGAATCCCTGTGACGGTGTGAGCTCCCGTTGCTCGGTCCCAGCTCCTGCCCACCTAGCAGTTCGAAAGCACATCAAAGTGCAAGTAGATAAATAGGAACCGCTCTGGCGGGAAGGTAAACAGCATTTCCGTGCGCTGCTCTGGTTCGCCAGAAGCGGCGTAGTCATGGTGGCCACATGACCTGGAAGCTGTACGCCGGCTCTCGGCCAATAAAGCGAGATGAGCGCCGCAACCCCAGAGTCGGACACGACTGGACCTAATGGTCAGGGGTCCCTTTACCTTTACCTTTACCTTTAAATAATATGTCAATGTTAGCAAGGCTACAGAACACAGTGTCCTTAGCACTGCATAAAATCAGAGAATAGGCCTATATTTTGTGTACAAAGAGGTGGGGAATGCCTCCTCCAAGCCAATGAATTCAGAAATAATCTGAGAGCAAAACAGCATCAGTTTCTTTAAGAACCAGAACACATTTCAAGGACAGTAATCATATCTAAGGAGAAGGAAAGGCAAGCATGAAGGAGAGATCAAACACCACAGAAGGCTTAGATGTAAGTAATGCATTGGAGCTACATACTGGGATTTTCCATTAAGAACTCTCTATCTCAGAATTTGTTGAGAATGCTCAAGCTGAAAATAGTACTAGCCTAGTTTCCTTGCAAAAGTTTCTGTTTCAAAATAGCAGCATAATAGTTAATCACGACAGGCTGCCATTTCTGTGGAGGTGACATCAGTACCATTAACCATTTTAATTCCCTTTTTAACATTTTTTTTAATTACACAATGGGATAAAGTAGAAGAATCGGTTGGGCAGTGGGGAAGAGTCAAAGACTGAATATGTCCCAGGAACAGGTTAATAAAGAAAAGGAAATTAGCTTCCCAAACATTTTTTTTATTTTGTTGGAGCCATCAACAATGCTTGTCATTCCTGACAGTGACAATGCTTGTCATTGCTGATGAGTCTACAGGATAGAGCATGCTATTAATATAAAACAAGATGAGTATCTGTAGGAAGCAGTAGCAAATTAAGTGACTAACAAAAACTACTCTTCTTGAACTTCTTTTCAAAAGTTTGTTTTTAAAAATAATTTCCTTTCATTTTATTCCGGATGCTGCCGAGCTCTTAAAATACATTATAAGGTAAGAGTGAAACAACCTGATTTGTGGGTTTTTTGTTTTCTTAAGTACAGTATCAAACAGATGTTTTAATAAGCAATAAAAACATATCCAAACAATGCACTAGAACAGAAATTCTTCTGAAACTGGTATGATTCCATTTATAAAGGCAACAAAATGAAACATTTTATATCCACTCGAACGTGTTCAGATAAAATCTTGTTCCAATTACTAGATAGAGATCAAATGCTCAAAAGTGAAGCCTTTAACCTGCAGAAGATTATGGAGTTACCCCATTCAAAACGTGAATTGCACAGGATTTACTATAAGTTGTTAGTGGTTTTCGTTCCGATGTGCTTCCCTGAGCTTGAGAAAAATGAGATCTGAAAAGTGGGCTTTGATGGATAGTTTAGAATTTTGTATTTCTTTTAATGCGTTATGGGTGCTGCTGTAGAAACCCCTTTGTGGCATATATTCTTTTGCCGCAGAAAATCCTTTAAGCAGAAGCTATGCTGCAAAAAGAAGAGGAGTGAGATGCAAACAGATGGCCGGGTTAAATCTGAACAGACATAAATTATACAGTTTTAGGGCAGCTGGGGCACTCTTTTGAGGCAGAAAAGTTTCAACAAAAGCAAAGCAGTTTTTTTTGTTTTTTTTTTTAAAAACTTTTCAAAATCTTAAGTCTTTTAGATCTGACAAGCAACAGCAGGATGCTGGAAAATGCACTGAGAGTCTGGATGTGGCTCTCCTCAACAGGTCTTCCCAAGTTGTGTGGAACAACTGCATGCGGAAGTTTTTGTTGGTGCAAATTATATATATATATATATATATATATATATATATATATATATACACACACACACACACACACACACATATATATATATATATCATATATATATATATATATATATATATATATATATATATATATATATATATATATATATATATATATCTCCTGGATGCCAAGATCCAAGTTTGGGGCAAGTACTCTTTGGTGAGAGAACCCCATCAGAGATTAAAAGTCACAAAATATGCAGCAAAGTGAAGCGTGGAAATATGCCTTTTAAAGTGAGTTCCAAAATGCAAGCTTGAAAACTTTCTTTCCAAAGTTCCCTTCTTCTGCCACCATAGGAAAAGACTACATGTTGAATAGTGGGAAAGATGGACGAAGACACAGCTCTTAAAACAACCAGCTCTTTATTTTAGCTCTGAGTCCTGGACTGGAAACAGCAGCTCAGTTGCCTGGCTTATATAGAACTCAATAACTTGCAACAGTAACAACTCCCTCTGGCTACCCAATCAGTGAACGTCACTTTCAATCCTTCATTTGCATGTAGGGACCTGAGTGAGAACTGCAGCCACTGTGGGCAGAGTGAGAACTGCAGCCTCGGTGGCCAGAATGCATACTGCAGCTAAACTCAATACATAACACTACATATTTGGTAAATTTTGTTACTTACAAACCCTTGAAAGGTCAGATTCTTATGTTTCAGAAAGTTGCAGAGGCAGAAAAACTTCATTACAAAGTGGTGAAAGTTCCTAAATTATTGGTATAATGACAACCATGCAGTCTGAGATGGAGCTATCAACATAAACCACTTCACAAGTTGGGCTTCCCACATAAACTGGAGAGAAACAATAGGCTTGCTTACCTATTTCCTCCCAAGGTTAGGGGAAGTGATCTAGGCTAAGCCTGGCAGGACAGCTTACTCTATGGTATTAACCCCTTCATGCATTAATTAGACTTAAGCATGTTGGTTATATGAGACTGGTTATCTCAGAGCTCTGGCCAAAGGAGGCTCTAATATATTCCTCCCTCCTCTTACTAGACAGTATACACATGTTGTGTGAGTGACGCTTATATCATGCTGCAACATATATGAAAATTCAATGAACAGGCCACACTATGCTTTGAGCTGCATGTCTTGCTGTTCTAACTCCTGCTATTTCAAAGGAAGCACTAATCAAATATGAATCTTGTTCACTTCATGGGTGAGGAACGTTTTTGCAGTCTACGGACTGCATTCAGTCCTGAGCAACCTTCCCAGGACCACGTGCCAGTGGTGTAGGGTTTAAGAGGAAGAAATGGACAAAATATGAGCCTGGGGGCTTAGCCCAATTCTTATCTGGCACACTTGCAAACCATGGTAAGTTAGGAAAAGGAAGTGAGGAAGCTCTGTTCCTGCTTCCCTCTCCAACCCAACATGCTTTCTTTATACATTCATTTAGTAAATCACCATGTTCGAATGAGAAGTCAAAAGTGGAAATTCCAAGCAGTATGACTCCATCCAGGAGACAATCATATTTATCATTCATGTTAAAGCAACCTGAGACAAAACAGTGTTCTGTTCCACTACAGCATACTGTCTGAACTGTGGCTGGGAATGACAACATGGCTATCTTCAGCCCCATGTAGTTGTTATACGGGCAGTGTAAGACATGCAGCATTGATGACTGGTATTTAGGCTCCATGAATATTTACTGCTATGTCAACCAGTTTCATCACCATCAATTCTGAATTGTATTCCACCATGGTATAACACATGCCGTTTACTATAATTAGATCTCCAAGTGCCCATTACCTTTTATAAAAGATTATTATATCAAAATGAAACATATACAACACAAATCATATACATTAAAATAAAAACAAGAAAATAAAGATTAACAACCCCCTGGCTGTATCAAATTTATTTTGAGTTAGCAAACATGTTACCTTCTAATATTTAATCATGAATAAATTCAGCCAAACAATTCTGCAACGCTCCCGTGATGAGCGACAGTTCCATATATATAATAACTCCTACTCTCCCTAAATAGTATTAGCAACAATCAATATTCTTTATATATCAAATACCTCTTAAGCTGAAGCAGAAGACTGATGAAATAAGAGGTCAGTTTGATTGCCCTCTTTGTTGTAATGGAACTCAGTTCAGGAGCAAAGAGTAATATAATTTTCAGTAATGCAGCCTATTAAATTTTGATAGCTTTTAAACCTTCTAATTACAACATATTTGTAGCTAATGCCTCACTGAGCACTAGTTTAATTTAAACTGAAACAATGCTCACATCCATTGAAAAAGAATACAAATTAAAAGGACCTAATATTTCTGAAGCTTTCCCTCAAATGCCTCCTGATAAAGTTAAACAACCTCCCAAATTAATATGCAACAGCCATCTGTCAGAACACAAAATATGCAACAGTTCCTGCAAACACAGCAATATGTCTTCCAATTAGCAGAATTCATCTCACTTTTACAATATAGACTTTCAATAAAACTATGAAACTTCTGCCAAATAGAAGGGCATCCTAATGAGAAAGACATTAGATCTCATTACCCATGAGGAAAGGCCTATGGCACTTTTTAGTTTATAAAAATGGCTAGCATATGATAGGGGTTTATAAAATTATGTGTAAAGTGGTTAGAGAGAAGCATCTCTCCCTTTCCCATATAACACTGGGGACGCAGCTATACAGCTGTAAATAAAATGTTTTAAATGTGTTGTAAAGTGCAATATACAAATGTTACACTAGATGGCAATGGTAAGCTATGCCAAATTCAATGTATTTTTCAAAACTTTTTTTAAAGCATTTACACAGCGTTTTTAATATGTGTGTAGATTCCACCTACAACTTGAAGCCACTAAATGACAACTTGAAGCCACTAAATGATTTTCAGAGATCATTTTTTTTCCTTTTTAACCACCTTGAACAGTTTGGTGTCACCAGCAAACCTAGCTACCTCACCCTTAATGCCAGGTCATTTATTAAAAAGTTAAAAATCACAGATTCCAATACTGATCCTTGAGGAACTCCATTGCTTACATCCCTCCATTAGGAGGACTGTCCATCATTTATGTTTCCAGTTTGTTTATGGGCTAAATTCAAGGTGGCAATACTCAACTGTAAAGTCCTTTAGAGTCTGGGCCCTGAATACTTGAGGCTGTGTCTCCCTCCATGTGTTCTGATCTTTAAGATCTAAGAATAAGAATCCTTTAGCTGACCCATCTTTTTGGTGCCAGACCATAAAAGGTTTTGGAGTTCGGCTCTTTCAAGGGGGCAACAGAAAACTTCCTTTTCAAGACAGACCTATTACAATTAGGTACATTTTGTTTTTATGATGGCTTTGGTTTTTATCAATCAATCAATCAATCAATCAAATCTTTATTACGGTCCAGAGACCCAACAATTCATTACAAAACAATACACAATTTCGACAGCCCGTCTTCAGGTTACACAAGCATTTTGTTCAGGCTTAGGAATAGGGATCATTGGTTCTTGCAACCACCGATAGAAACTTCGCCACTGCTAATGTTCTGTCATTTGTCCGGTCTTCCAGTAGGAACCTGACATAGCAAGCCTCTGATTTTCCCGGGAAAGGTACTAGCAAGGGTAATATCAGTTCTTCCCTGGCTTGCTCGAATTTCACACAGTGCAGCAAAATATGTTTTATAGAGTCAATGTCTTGAGCACATGAGCATAGTCTGTCCTGGTATGGAACTCCTCTCAATCTGCCATCCAACACTGCAGAAGGAAAGACGTTAAGTCTGGCTTTTGTAAATAGCCTTCTGTAATTTGGAACTTGTCTTGTCCCTCCTCTGTCTTGTTGTTGCTTTATTACCATTTGCACTGTGAATCTTAAATGGGTTTTAAAACAACATTTATTTCAACATTTACCCCACCCTTCCTCCAAGTTACTGAAGGAAATGTACATCGTTGTTGGTCTCCTCCACATCATAGGTAGGCTTGGCTGTGCAACAGTGTCCGCTTCAAGGTTAGTCAATAAACTTCATGGCTGAACTGGCATTTGGACCGGAGTCTCCTTGGCCCTACGCCAGCACTGTATCCACCGGAAATACACTGCCTCCTCCAGAATGAGTCATTCCTCAAATGCAGCTTCTCTAAGCTTTAAGAAATATTATAAATATATTTTGCGCTGAACCTTTCTGGCGAAGGGGGGGGGGATATCCCATGAACTGATGCACTGCCAACGGCAATAAAACCTGATGAATCATGAAGAGATGTGACAGAAGTAGCTTTAACTGTGTTGCCCTTTAAATACTTGGTGAGAATGCAAGGACCTTTGGATACATGCATTCAGTAGTATCCAGTGCAAGTTCAGCATAAATCACATACTAGATTAATAAATCTGCACAGAGGAATTAAATTCCATCTCCAATAATGTCTTTTCTTTTCTATCCCTTTTAATAAACAGCATATTGAGGTGGGGTGGTGGTGGTAAAAATTTAATCATTAAAGCACCAGCCATTGTCCACCTTTGACAGCAGTGTATATTCCATTGTCTGCTTCATAACATATCCCTTTATAAGAACTTGCCCTCTCAAATTGAAGTCAGTCTGAGGACAGGTGCATTATGCCTGTATTTTTTCCTCTGGGTAAATTTCTCAGAAGACAAATGGCAAGCTGCCCAGGACTATGCAGGCTTCCAATAGTATCAAAAAATTGTCTCTGTATTGAACATGTTTTTCCTAGTGAGAGAGGCTGTGACGGAGGAGGAAATAAACTCTGACAACTGATAAAACATCCAGTAGTTCCCCATGCCACAGTACGCTGTCTATTTCAAGATGGCTGCTGGTGCAATTTTATAAGAGGATCATACAGAAAGGAAATATAACTTACCAAGGAAAACATTAACTTAGACTTCAACTTACATAATGTGGAAAACCAATTTTAAAAATGGAAGGAAAGAAGGAAGGAAGGAAGGAAGGAAGGAAGGAAGGAAGGAAGGCAAACAATTTCACCTCATAATGATACCATTTAAACTGGTAGTAGGAAGTAGGAACCCTGTTTTTAAAAAAGGAAAAAAGAGCCAGTATGGTGTAGTGGTTAACAGCGGTAGACTCGTAATCTGGGGAACTGGGTTCGCGTCTCCGCTCCTCCACATGCAGCTGCTGGGTGACCTTGGGCTAGTCACACTTCTTTGAAGTCTCTCTCAGCCCCACTCACCTCACAGAGTGTTTGTTGTGGAGGAGGAAGGGAAAGGAGAATGTTAGCCGCTTTGAGACTCCTTAGGGTAGTGATAAAGCGGGATATCAAATCCAAACTATTATTATTATTATTATTATTATTATTATTATTATTATTATTATTATTCAGCCTCAGCTTATTTTCCTCATTCTCTACCTTCTTCTATCCTAATCTGTAACAAACTTGAAAGCATTCCTATCCCTTCATTCACTTCTCAAAGAAAGGAGGGCTCCTCAATTATCCGCACACTCTGTACTTTGAAGGATAGCTTCACCACTTCTGCCCTGGGGGGGGGGGGGACCTGTGGAGCTACACTCCCATATATTTCTGCTTGACTTGACCAATTGAAATTTGCACTTTGTTTTGCTAGCCCTGCTGTACCTTAACCCATACCTAGCACTGCCCAGATTAGAATCCTGTCTGGCTGAACATCCCACCTAGAGCAGAACAGCTCCCCTCTAATAGACCAGTTGTGTGCCTCTGCCTTTGCCTTGCCCATCCCACCAATTCTGAAGAAGCGGAGTCTGACAGACAGAAAGGGCAAAGACTAACAGCAACCAGACGATTGGAAAAAGTAAGTATTCGTAGTCTGTCAGATGACTTGCAAAAACACCAGTGGAATTTGGGGTGGAGGATGTGCTAAGAGCCAGGTGCAAGAATTATCTGGCATAAAATTATGAATGGCTATGGACCATCCATGAGAGATATTATATATCATAAAGCCAATGATATAAGTGCCCAAGGTCTCACCATTGCTGCTGAGTGGCTGCTCAAAGATGCAGTCTTCTAATATCAGTGATTATACCCTGCAAACAGCTTCACTGGATTTGGTGGTGGGCATGGGTGGGGGTGGGGAAACCATTTAACTTTTGTCTCATGTGAAATGACTTGTTTGAAAGAAAATGAGGTGCTGAAAGGGCTACCATAAAAGGGCTACCATAAAACCCTGGTAAATTGTACCCTTTGATGATTTGAAAGGGCTACCATAAAACCCTGGTAAATTGTACCCTTTGATGAACATTATTGTAGGAAATGTCTGATAAGGACAAAATTAAACCCTGTGATTTATGAAAGAAGCTAAATGCCATGGATATCTGTTGAGGAAGCCAGCTGGCATGTCCTCCTGAAATGAAGAACAGTTTCTTCCAGCAGAAAGCGGATACTTTCACACATCACAAAATCTGCCCACCAAGGCGGCCTCAGAGCCAATTGTGTCACATGAGAAAGCAGCTGTTCCTTGACAGGAACCAGGCAAATGAGAGACTGAAGAGAGGCAATCTATCCTAATTTTTCAAGAACAATTGCCCACATCCAATTAATGCAATACCCTCAGTTTGTTTTAATACCAAGTCTTTGTTAATTATTGTCCAGTCTTGTTTATCCTACCAAAATGTATGAACAACCAAACATTCAAATACTGATGAACTTTCAAAAGTTCATTAGTAAGAATTAGTGGATGCCAACTGAAAATGAATATTATCCAGTTTTAAAGCTTTTTGGTTTTGTTTACTAAATACAAGTAAAATAAACAAACCAAATTGGATACCTCTCTAGGGCATAAGAGAATTTTCTGGCCCTAATGATCCTATGCAAATAACAAATGTTGATGGAGTTCTTAACTTTGTTTTTCTTTTTTCCTAAATAAGGACAAAACATTGACCATTATTTGAATGGATTGGTTGAACTTAAAACTATTTCAAAACCTTTAGAAAGATCATGTTACCAGTTCATGATACCTAATATTACATTATTTGAATTTCATATTTATCTTACATTGTTATCCTTACTGAAAATTGGAAAAGCAGGGAAGGAGCATCTAAATAACAACAAAAGCATCTGCATCATCACAGTGTAGGAAGGCTATCTTGTCAACCTAAGGGCCATTGCTTGATAGAAAAGAAATGCAATTGTTTGTTGAGAGTTGCTATTGGCTAAAAAAAAATGCAACAATTTAATTACATCCCCCTGGGTTTCAAATAATACTCACGTGTAATGTTATAAAAGGTTTGACTAATATGCTAGCTAACTCCTTCACTGCGGGCATCCATTGCTCCTGGCTAAATGGTTAATTGGCTGTAGACATTCCCCAAATGACCATTTCTTTTGGCATAAAAGAATTCATGCAGGCAAACAATAAATAACATCACACATTTTAAGATTATTCAATTGGTCCATTGTGAGGTTTACCTCCTGAGCTGTGCATATTAAGGCTATTTAATGAGTCTCAGCACAGAAATTGAGAATGTTTCCCCTTTAAAGCAGCCTGCATGTCAATTTTTATTTTGTTTTTCGTATGCAAATCATGGAATGAGACGCCTTTTGGATCCAGCAGGTGCTTTAAACGGCAGCTTAATGAATCTGGGACTCACATAGGTCTGTTTTTGTCTATTAACATCCCCCTTCTTACCCTCTCCAGTAAACAGAAACCACCTGCTCAGGTGATTAACTGTCTTATAGACCTCCAAGGCATAGTCATTTATGAGGAAAGTCAAGAAGAAAACAGCTCCTCTGAGAAGCTTACATTTAGCAGAACAATGTTATGTGGCTAAAATAGCAAGAATTGCAAACTGGGACATTTATACCAAGTGTCATAATTTTACTTGCAAACCTACAGTTGCTCTGTTCACATATAAACCATTCAGAACTGCAATATAATGAACCACCACATATCTCAAGCCCTGATGAAAGAATCTTGCTACCACTCGGCAGAGAGTAGGGGTGGCACCCAACTTTTGTAACAATATATAAGTAGGTGGCCCCTCTGAGAACAAGACTAGATAGCCATTTGGTCTGATCCAGCAACTCTTTTCTTATGTTCTTATGTTGAACTTAAACAAGCATTATCAACTCATATATTACTTCAGTTTGATATTATGGCCCCAATCCAGCTGTAGTTACACCACATAACTAGTGGTCTCCGTTTTACATCCTTATTAGCACTGAGAAAGGTGCACACAGTCAATTTAGTAGGGTCAGTTGAGCATTATGATTTTGTGTGTGCATGCAGTGGGTGCAAATGTGGGTGCAAATGCACATATGTTCTTAAATGATAAGGCTCCCCCCTTCCTTTGTTGAATTCTTACTTAACAACTGTAAGAATATTCAACAATGAGATCATAAAGTATTTTTTTCTTCATTAGGGCACATTGCACTCTGAACCCAAAGCAGACCTCCAAAAGGTTTACTAGCTGCTGGTTAAAATAAGGCTTGCACATATTAATGAAATATTGGCTTCAAACAGAAGTGCTGACAGACCCTTAACAAGAAGAGCTCCTCTAGACACAATTCTCATAAATTCATCTTAGTGAGCATGGGTATCTGCTTATCTGCAGGTCAACTGAAAAACTGCAAGGCAAGCTGAGCAGCTCTGACACCATAACTGCTCCCAAGACAATGCTCTCATTCGATACTAGATAACCATTACCCCATGCAGAAATTTATTGTGGAATTAATCATTCAAATTCTCCAGATACTGAACGTAGCAGCTATAATTTCTCCTTCAGAAAGAACTGTTTATTAAAGGAAGCAACAGATGAGTAATAGAGAAATGCTCTGCTGCCTAAAGTGGCAGATCACAGAACCTTGCTGGGATGATTGAAAAAAAATGCATGTTTGCAGGTGTGTGAAACTCAGAGAAATTTCAGAGAGAATATTTCTTGCTTGTTGCCGGCTGTGAATTCCCTCCCAAATGTCCACCCAGTTTCTGGCTTCAGCCTGATGGTCAAAACAAACGAAACAAAAAACAAATTCATCCTTAGAAGAAGAGAAGAAGAGTCTGGATTTGATATCCCGCTTTATCACTACCCGAAGGAGTCTCAAAGCAGCTAACATTCTCCTTTCCCTTCCTCCCCCACAACAAACACTCTGTGAGGTGAGTGGGGCTGAGAGACTTCAGAGAAGTGTGACTAGCCCAAGGTCACCCAGCAGCTGCATGTGGAGGAGCGGCGACGCGAACCCGGTTCACCAGATTACGAGTCCACCGCTCTTAACCACTACACCACACTGGCTCTTACTAGAAATGGGGGGGGGGTTCTGCTATGAATCAAAGCATACCACAGGACACAAAACTATGTGAGGACAGACAGCCACATACGAACTTCCACCAACAGGCCAATGAAACTAAATATAGTTTGATTTAAAGCAAACATTGGCATATTGCATAGAGTTTGTGACTGAACTGTCCTCCCAACTTGTGTCATTTTGAACTGCAATGAACAAATTAAAAAACATAAGCTCTTAAATGAATGGACAAGACTAAGAGCCAAAAATATATTGGGTTGTATGTTATGCAAGCAGAAGTCCACTTGTACAAGGAAGCTCTTCTGTATCCTGCTCACCATGAAAATACTTCCCAGAGAGTTAGTGGGCCCTTCTGAAAGGCCTGGGATGTGATGTCTGAAGTTGTAGTAGGAGAAATGAATCACCCCAAACCAGGATGAAGCAGCTTGCACAACGTCCCACTCAAGCAAGCTGTCACTGCCCAGTGTAAAAGCACCAAAAGTGAGAACAAAGGACACCAGACATTTCTTTAAAGCAAACAAGTATTCCCTCCACCCACCATATTCTTCTGTTGTGGGAAGAGAGGAGATTGAACGAAATTTCCCTCTATGTCATCAGGTCACTTGACCCTTGTTTATTTTGCTTTTGCTACAGGGCTCTTAGTCCACTGGGATGATTTTTATTATTGTAAATGTAGACAGAACACAAGCAAGGATACCTGAAAGAGCATCTCTACCCCAATTGCTTTGAGTCTCCTTCTTCAAATAAACAACTTTCTCCTTAATATTTAATGTTTCTTTGCTTAGAAAAATAGTAAATATTCCAGGACTAAGCGATGGGGCACACTGTTTCAGATTAAGGCCTGTGAGATAATCTTTTTATATTGCAAGATTTACCGTACCAACTGAGATACTTTTATGTTTCATTTCATTTACTGACAGCTCTTTCGTATAAATTGCTCCATTCCCTCTGTGGATTGATTTTACTAAACTTATCTCAGCTTCCTGCTTATCTGCCTGACTTTGATGCATAGGGAGAGAGATAATAAACCTGTCATGGTACCTTCCAGTAACTTTTAGCTAAGAAGATGCACAATATGGCTATTCTGCATTAATATAGTACAAGATTCACTTAGCCAATATACTGATGCAAACACTGTTTCTTAAATCAGATGTTGCAACTTGATAAAACCTCCCACAGATGTAGAATCCATTTCCAACTAGATCCCAGCAATTATTATGAGAATAACTGTGATCTTGTGTGTCATGAGCCAAGATGGGCTATAGACAAAGTAAAAAAAACAAAGTAGGCTACCTGTAATATTATGGATAATATCATTTATCTGCATATTTGCTACCAATAAATAGTCCAAAGCAGTATATTGTACCCTGGTTTGAGACCCCAGTAGTGAAGAACAGGTATCAAATTTCTTAAACAAACATTAAATTAAAAAATACAGTACCAGTTTAAAAAAAAAAACTAGCAATCATACAAAAGTAAACTAGGTCAAAACAATAACAGCTACAAAAAAAGTGATAATCAAAGGTCTTCTTAACCTGTTGGTTGGTACGGCAGCTATGGCCACAGCAAAACCAAAAAAAACCCTTCCCACAAACATATTTAAAAGGCTATAGAATCTTAATCAGCCAAAGGCCTGGCTGAAGGGGAACATTTTCACCTGGTGCCTAAAGGTATACAGTGAAGACGCCAAGCAAAGCTCCCTGAGGAAAGCATTCCACAAATGGGAAGCCACTGCAGAAAAGGCCCATTATCGCGTTGCCACCCTCCAGACCTCACATGGAGGAGGCACATGAAGAAAGGCTTAGAGCTGGGCGATATCAGCTTTTCAACATGGCGGTATATCACCAGCCAAACACCGCGGTCTGCCGATATACCACCATGTTGAAAAAACAAGCTGAATTGGCCTCAGCCTGCGACGCACTGGGTGAAATTGCCACAGCTCTCATCATGGGAGCTGAGGAGGCTTCACCCCAGCATGCTGGTGAACCTGCCACCTCTCCGGAGTCCCTCTACTAGCAATGCTCGCTGGAGGAAGTCGCTAGCAGAGGGACTCAGAAGCGGCAGCGGTTTCATCAGCAATATACCACTGAGTGAAACCGACATCGCAGTCTGCTCCTCATACTGGTCCTGGGCAATATATTGATATATTGTCCAGGCCTAGAAGGGCCTCAGAAGAGGAACACAAAGTCTGGGTCAGTTTATATGAGGAGAGGCGATTCTTGAGGTTCTGTATAACCCAGCCATTTATAAAGATCAATTGTATATTTGATGAAGTGTTTCCATTGTTCTTAGTTTGTATATATGGTTTTATTGATTTAGTTTGTTGAACTGATTTTATTGCTCTTAAGGGTCTGTGTTTTATTCTGCTTTTACACAGTACACTTCTTCAGCGGCTTCATGCCATAAACATGTCTAATAATAAGAATGCGCAGCTCTGTTACCTTCTGTCACAAACAAATCTCCAGCCACATATACCTATTTCTATTAGAGAGCATCACTGCTACGCAGATTTCATTCCTTCGACACAGAACTTTTTTTAAAAAAAAAAACCTGAATTTTGAGGCCAGCTAACTGGGAGAAAATAAATAGGCTTTTATCATTGGTAGAAAGTGTCACCCTTCAATGACATTGTAAGTCAAGCCTCCTTCAAATTTGAGAATGCTGTAACAAGTTAAGTTTACAGGTTGGTGTGTTTTCACTTATAAATCTAGACTTGTAAATAGCTATTTGACTTATTATCTCTGAGGAGATTAAGAATCATCTCAAAGTAACTACCCAAGACAGCTTTTGCAAAACTGGTGGGTGGGGGCGTTATTTTCTGTTTAGGCTATCGCTATGACATAAATTAATTATATAGATATGTATAGGCAGATAAGCCAGTAAATATTTTAAATATTTTCTGGATTTGTCTGCAAGGTTATATTAATTGTTGCTCCTGAATCCTAACAACCCCGTGAGGTGGGTCACTGTTAAAGGTAAAGGTAAAGGGACCCCTGACCATCAGGTCCAGTCGCGAACGACTCTGGGGTTGTGGCGCTCATCTCACTTTACTGGCCGAGGGAGCCGGCATACAGCTTCTGGGTCATGTGACCAGCATGACTAAGCCGCTTCTGGCAAACCAGAGCAGCGCACGGAAACGCCGTTTACCTTCCCGCCGGAGCGGTACCTATTTATCTACTTTCACTTTGACGTGCTTTCGAACTGCTAGGTTGGCAGGAGCAGGGACCGAGCTACGGGAGCTCACCTTGTCACGGGAATTTGAACTGCCAACCTTCTGATCGGCAAGCCCTAGGCTCTGTGGTTTAATCCACAGCGCCACCCGCGTCCCTGTTAATCCAGCGCCACCCTGTGGTCACTGTTAATCCTGCCTAAAAAATTAATACTAAGAGCTCAGTGCTCAAGGAGGATCTGAACATAGGTCTCCCTGCTCCAGGCCCAGCACCATATCTTTCAGACCACATGCCCATTTAATTCAGACCTCAGTTTATTTAATTCAATTCCTTTGAAAAGTCACAGTAAACGCAAACGATGCCACCAGCTTATACCAGAAAACAGGATACACACTGCACTGCATGGAGCAGCAGATTTTGTTTAGCAAATGCTTAATGCCATTGTCATGGTTTCAGATTCTCAGCTTGCAGTGGCATTGCTAGCATTACCATAAATGCATACCTACTTCCAGCTTATAGAATTTGTATGGAACTTTACATTGGAACAGATCCAATATGGTTCTGGTACTATATGTCAGCAGGACGAGGTAGCAAGTTATGAATTCCAGTAGAGAAATTTACTCATAGAGGCAAGTGGCCAACACTTGGAACCAGTTCAGCTTCTTCCCTTTCTCCCAGAAGCTTCAGTAATTCAGCTGGCAGCCGGCAACCAAAGAGGTGGTACCAAGTCGGTGTCAGAAGTTTGATGTCATTGCACCATGACTTGGATGAGGATGCTAGGTTAGTTTGAGGTAGGGTGGGGTGGAGTAGAGTGGAACTCCATATGGAAGAACCAAGGAGGTTTGAGAGGGTGGATGCAGAACCAATGGGGAATTATCTGTTGTTATATAACTTTTGTAAACTGAAACCATATTGACAGTAGGAAAATTGCATCTTCACCCCTATCGTTCTGCCCAGACACTGAGGTCCAACGTCGAGGGTTTTCTGGCGGTTCCCTCACTGCGAGAAGCAAAGCTACAGGGAACTAGGCAAAGGGCCTTCTCGGTAGTGGCACCCTCCCTGTGAAACGCCCTCCCTTCAGATGTCAAAGAGATAAACAACTACCTGACATTTAGAAAACATCTGAAGGCAGCCCTGTTTAGGGAAGTTTTTAATGTGTGACATTTTAATGTATTTTAATCTTTGTTGGAAGCCGCCCAGAGTGGCTGGGGAAAACCCAGCTGGATGGGCGGGGTACAAATAATAGATTATTATTATTATTATCATTATTATTATTATATCTTCATGTAAGTGCTTCCTAGTTGTGAGATCAAGATCAGCCCAAAATATTTTGCTGCCAAGGCAAATGACAAGACGGTACCCCCGCCACTGCATTTCCTTAACAAAAGGGCTGGCAGCTAAATTTTCCTTTCAACACTGGCAATAGGACAATGCACTAAGGGTAGAAGATTTATTTAGGACACAGGGTAACACGGCATGACATACACAGCTCTGACCTCCAACACCTTACTGCAGCACTCTGCCCTTCAGCAACTGCTGCCTGAGGCAACCACCTAACTTTGCCTTACGGTAGGACTGGCCCTGTGTAAGATCACAAAAAGGTGCCCCATGGATAAATGAACTAAAGTTTATAGTAAGAGCTCTGTAATACTGTGCTTGGGGATATCCCTAGAATGTCTACTGTTATACTTGGAAGGATTCTGTAACTTGTACCAAACTGTTTTTTCTGACAACTGCAAGTTGCTCATATTAGGCACTACTAATTCAACACTGCACAACTGTTTATTCAATCTCTGAGGGACACAGTTTCTTCAAATACAATTTAAGACATTAAACTATGTCTTCCTGCAAGAGGGTTAGCAATTATCAATGAGGGTTGACTTAATGATACAGTGTGCATCAGCCAGTACATTTAATTAGCTTTTCTTGCTTGGCCCCATGCAATCAGATCTCATCTATACAATCCTGGTCATGATTCATGTAAGTAAGATTTTTAGTAACTGTGTCCTTGATCTATAAAAACTGTCCTAGCGTTACAAATACTCTGTTGAGAGAAAGGATAGATAGTATGCCTTCAAAAAGGTAGACCAGGAAATTAACAAGAACAACAAAACAAGGAACAAAATTATCAGGGGAAAATCATTAGTGTGCTCTGTATTAACAATTCATATAGGTCTCAATGATTTTTAAAATAATTGTTATTTTTTACACACACACACGAAGAAATACCCACACACAACATTCACTAAACATATATTAAAATCTAATGAAAAATATGTATATACCCGGTATTAAAATTTAAAAAACAGAATAAAAGGGAAATTAACACTATATACCGAACAACATCTTTTTTTCCAGAGGAAATATAACATATTCATAAGCATTCAGATCTCATTAAACATGAGAGAATCTGTACAAGAAAGAAACCACATAAAGGTTCCACACGTGGGAAGAGTTTCAGTCAGAAATCAAAACTTAAAATATATGTAAAGTATCATACAGGGATAAACCTTAAAAATGGCAGGTGTTTTTTTTTTACTGGTATGCAAATTGCATTAAATATCAAGCATCTACACAGAGAAACAATCCAAATTATATTTTCACTTTTTGTCTTTTTTATTTTTTTATTTTTTATTTTTATTTTTGAATACTTGGATGTAATGTTTAATTCATGCTTTCTTTGTGATTTTTTAAAATGCAATAAAGATTAAATAAATATCTATCTATCTATATTTACAGGAAGATATCAATTTTTCAGGCTCATAACCATATGAGGCAGTTTTCTACTAGTGACAGAAACTGAAGTATATGAAATCAATCTGTAAATGAAAAACTCTGGAGAGCAAGACTCAGAGATCTTATTTGACATATTGTCCTGCCATTAGGAAAGCATTAAAAAAAATGTACCACTACCTTACCAACTCTGAATCAGCAGATTTCAGCAAGCCAATAAAAATGGTTTACAGAAGAAAATTAACACTGCGTGACTGCTGCCACAAGCCACTCAGCAAATGTAAATAAGATAACAGAGCCTTTATAACAAATATAGCCTCTACGTCAAAGATATCAGCACTTTAGTAGAACACTTATTGTTACAGACAAAAAAGGCTCTACGTGGCCCAGTGGAAATATATGATGTGACGCTCACCCTACATATGTTTTCCACCACTCTAATTAATTCTTTTTAACATTGTACTTACTTTCTTTCTCTTACAAAACTACTTCTTATAATTTTACAAAATTCCTATACGGTCATTCGGTACATATATACATTTAAAACAATCTAAGTCATAATTAAGAGATTCCATCAATAGTTGCATAATTTGGGGTGTCCATAAAGTATGTTGCGCATTCTAAGGTATTTTTAATACATGCAGGGAAGAAGGCTGGCTGCTTGCTCATAAGGGTTTGCTGCACGTGCGTCAGAGTGGGTGCAAAAGGAGCTGCCAGACTCCAGACCTCTCATGATGTCTCAGAGAGAGTCAGATAATGAATAGAGGAGGGAGAAGCTGCCACAACAAAGAAGGAGATAGTAACCTGTGTAGAAAGGTACATAGATAGGTACCACCATCACCCAGTGTCGGATCTACACATTTTGTCATGGGCACAAAAGTCTGCACTACCACCACCCCTCATCATAAATAAACTTTGAAATAAACTTTAACAAATGACTGATCAGACTGTACAAAAATCTGTCTTGGGCGGGAGGGAGTTGAAGGATCTCTTAATTCTTACTGGCAGAGAGATTCCACGTGCATCGGTGTACACATATACAACAAGCTGCTTAGCAATGTGTGCCAGTTATTCAGAAACTTACCATTTATGCAGATTTCAAATGATTTGCAAAGGTCATCCTCAAACAGGCAGCCTAGAATGCAATGAAAACACAAAATCAGGATGGTGTGAAAGCAATGCAGTTGCAGTACAGTCCCAACATCTCAAGCTATAAAATCTCAAACTGGAGTCAGACCTTTGTTTGATATTCTAAACTGAGCAGCACAGAAGAAGTCAAGAGCATAAAGTAAATGTAAAGAATGAATGGGAAGAATACATAAATATAATACCTGCTACTGAGCGCCTGGTCCCCAAAGGTTCGTTCCAGCTGTTATGCTGGGGCTCAAATCCAGAATGTGTCCATGACCATCTTAAGTCAATAGCTAAAAGCTGGTGTCACTGCTTATATACCCAACTGATGACTGCACTCTTCAGGAGAGGGCCTCCTGCAGACACCATCTCATCAAGAGGTCCATTCAATACAATGAACGAATTGGGCTTTCAGTGTAACAACACCTACCCTTTGGAACTTCTTCCGATTACATATCAGACAGGGAACATTTCTATCATCTTTCTGGTACTTATTGAATACTTTCCTTGTATGGCCACTATAACAAGGTCCTATACACAGACAGACTTTGTATTTCTGGTCAACCTCAGGTGGAAGACATCACTCATAAAGAGAACCAAGAAATCGCTTTCTGAAATCTCTGTTTGCAGAAGCAAACAGGTACACTATGGTAGAAATGGTTCGGTTTCTTTTGAGTGGCAATAATAGCTTTGTAACACAGAAAGTGGCCCTCTGTGTACCGGCTGCAACAACAAAAATCAGAGGAAGTGAGTTAGATAAAAGCACTTTTTTCGGGGTGGGATTCAGATGTTAAGTTTGTGGGTGTCTCTGGTATCTTCTCTCTCTTACATCATAGATGTTGGTTTATATTGTGGATGTATGTTCTCTGTGTTGTTACTACTATTGCTACAAGTTTGCCATGTCTTTCTGCTAGAACGATAAACTTATGAACGTATGTATTGGCATTGAAAGTGTTTTTATATGTTTTCTTGTTTATATATGCTTTTCTTGTTGGTGGTTTGATTGTTAAATTACCCTTGGGATGCTTTATATCAGTGTTTTTCAACCTCCTCGGGGCAACGGCACACCTGCCCCACGGAAAAAATCTCGCGGCACACCACCACCACATGCACCCCGCCCCCCCACCCCAGGGGGGCGGGGTGTCCGCGCACCCTGGCGGGAGGGAGGGGAAGGACCCAGGCGGGCGAAAACGGAGCGGGAGATCGGCGGGCCAAGCGCCCGCCCCCCCTCCCACGCCCAGCCCCCCAGCAGCACCTCCACCCGGCCCCGAGCGAGCCCGGTGGCACCGGCACCTCCCGCCCGTCCCCGACCGCGACCGGGGCGGCAGAGGCAGCGGGCGAAGCGCCCGGCAGCCCCGGCGAAGGCGGCGGTCGGCGAGCGGGAAGCGGAGCCGAGGCGACGCCAGCCCGGACCGACCCGGAAGCGGAAGTGGCCCAGGGCGGCACAGCAGCCGGTGTCTTCCTGCGGCACAGGAGCCGGTGTCTTGCGGCACACTCCTGTGCCGCGGCACACCGGTTGGGAAACGCTGCTTTATATTATAGGAAGTGTCGTGTAAATTAAATCAATAAATAATAAAGGAAGCTACCATAGATCCACCTGGACCAGCAAGAGTTTTAGAAAGCATGCTCATCATCATAGTGGCTATGGTGGTAGTCTCAACTCTAGTAGACAAGCTGCATGTGAAATAATTTGAACCTTATCCCTTGTGGTTTAGAATTTGCATGTGATACACCTATCATATATCAGCTGTCATGGTGGGACATGACATATCTTACACTTGCTGAGGTAGTAAGAACAAACTGAGTAGATGGGAACGAAAAACAATGACAAAATCACACCTTAAAAAACATACTTGGCTACGGCATGACAATTTGCATTGAAGGCAAAATGTTTTATTCTCAATGTTGTGTTCTCAAATTAAACATGCCCAGGACTGGACTTATCTTTCCTTCTAAGTCTTCTCCTCAATCCCTCTTTGTATCTGTCAACAAAATCACTATGCAACCTCTTAATCAGCCATTCATGCCATAGTTTTATCTTTCATTCTTCTATCTTCTTTCCTACTCACATTAATCAGCTGTCAAGTCCTGCCATTTCTCTTTGTTCTCTCTCTCCCCCTCGTTCTCCCTCTCTCTAAGCCAATTCTTCTCTGCTACGTCAGCTATAACACTGGTTCATGTTCTGGTCATCTTTTATCTGGTCTTCCTCTTTCACATCTCAGACCTCCCATCTCTATCCACAGCTACCCTGTCAAAAGTACTAATTTATTCCATTGTTCAGACTAAGAAACACTCTTCTTCAGATGCTGTCACTGGCTTACAATTTTGGCCCAAGCTCCTCATTACATCCCTATCTATGATCTCTACTTATCCAACTCCACCATTCTCAGCTGATTACATGTCTCCAGAATAACTCAACAAATTCTCCCTTGTTTCTTCCTATGAATAAAGGTATCCCTGAACATGTACGTGATGCCATCTCTCTCCCTTCCTTCAAATCTCTCATCAAAACACATCTATTTTATGTGGTCTCTGATCACAGAATCATAGAATTGTAGAGTTGGAAGGGACCCCGAAGGTTATCTAGTCCAAACTCCAGCAATACAGGAATCCCATCTAAAGTATCCATGACAGGTAGCCATCCAACTCCTGTTTAAAAACCTCCAAGGAAGGAGAGTCTACTACCTTCTGAAGAAGCCTGCTCCACTGTCGAACAGCTATTACTGTCATAATGTTCTTCCTAATGTTTAGTCGGAATCTCCTTTCTTGTAACTTGAATCCTGATTCTGTCTTGTGAAGCATTAGCTACCCTTCCCAGCTTGGTGTCATCTGCGAATTTAATGAGCATCCCCTCAGTTCCTTCATCCAAGTTGTTAAAAAGACACTAAACAACAACGGGCCCAGAACAGAACCCTGTGGCACCCAACTTGCCACATTTTTCCGGGATGATGAGGAACTATTAGTGAGTACTCTTTGGGTTTGGTCAGTCAACCATCTACAAATCCACCTAACAGTTACCTATTGCTTTATAAGTCGATATGAACTGCCTTGAATGCACTGTTTAATTAATACTCAGTTTAGATCTCATCAACATAAATATGGCTAGGAATTTTGGGGACAGCCAGCCCCAACTGATTTTTCCTTCCTTATATTGAATCTGCCATTTTGTTGTTCAGGCACCAAATATAAAGAGATTACTTTGGAACATGTGTGTAATTCAAATAAGTGATTTTAATTCTGTTCGGTCCCTTTTGCATTATCACCTAATATGTACTCAATACGCACAAGAAAAACTTATTATACAAAGCTGCACCTTCAATGTTTCAACAAAACTTGACAATTACATGCTGATTAGAATGAGGCATCTGATGCAATTAACCAGAGGATCTATGTCTTGAATAGCAAATTAATAAATTCATGTGTGGCAAACTCTGGTACTGGTTTGCTGGGGAAAGCAGATTAGAAGGACCTCCAAATCTCCTTGAAAAATGCATGGTATTTGAATTGAGTTTTACATTAACTGAAGCTGAAGTTATGCATGTTTCACCCAGCAGTCAAAATGCTAATTTAAACACAAATTTATTTTTTGTTATTATTTGCTACAGCATTAAGAAACAACATATTTCATTTTAAATATCATCTACCTGCTAATGGTTAATGACAGTAATAAATCATTACTGAAGAGCAAAGCAGTATCGTATCCTGCAGATCCTTTTACTCACGTCATGCATTACAAACAACTGTCTTCCATCTTCTAGCAAAATACCCACCCACCCCCCGCCTTAGTTTCCTGCTAAAATAAATGCAAATGCATGCAGGATTTACCTTGTGTCAGAAACAAGCCATACATTTCCCCCCTCATATATCAATATTTTATTGAAAAACACTCAGCTACTCAATCATATCAGTTTAAATTGACTAATTAGTGCAATCTGCTTTAGGTTTGCATATGAAAATGCAAAATTTGGATGAAAATAGAACGCTGTTTCAGACCAAAATTGGGGAGTTAGAATCCAACAACATATGGAGGGCCACAGATTCCACACCTGATTTAGTTAATGTGATACAGGGGTCACCAGTGTGGTGCCTACAGGTGAGAATGTGCTCAACAATAAGTTTTCTGCAACCCACAGAAGGTCTCAGTAAATTTTCCCTCAAGAATCCACAGTGCAATCTTGCTCAGTTCCTATTTGTGCTGGTTCGGCTTATCCTACATTGAACATGCCCTTTTAAACATGCCCACATTTCATTCAGTATCAGGATTGAATCTTCCCTTCCAGTCTGAAGAGGTGTGCAAAGACCATCTCTCTACAAGTGTGTTGCAGGTGCCTTTCCCCCCCTTGCATCAGTGGGGTGGCTATAGGGTGGTATGCAGCCCCTACCATTTTGTGTGCCTTTTCTCTTTCAGACATGGCAGCTGTTTTGCGTGATGTCATACGTCCCAGAACAGGCATTTTGTGAGTGGTGCCCAAATGAACCCACTGGCCGCAAAAGGTTGCCGACTCCTGATGTGTTGCAGCCAACACCATCTCTGGCAAGCCATTCCCTTTTGCAGGAGAGAAAGGAATGCCTCTTGCAAGATGGCACCTACAAGGTCCAGGTCCTGTGAGCCATCTGCATTACACTGTTTAAAATCTTCAGCATAATTTTTCAAACGGAGTTGTTAAAATAAACAAACTTAATCTAGTAATCTAATCAATTCATTAATCGGCTAAACAATGCCATCCTAAAGTATCTTATTTTTTTAGTCCCTTTCTCTAATATCAGTGGTCTTTAAATATGGAAGAGCCCTCCCTTACATCACATTGTGACCCATCTGCTACCCTCATTCCTAATTCCCCTTTGCAGAAGGAAACACAGTGCTCTGCCTCTTCAAATATTTCAGGCTGCTGGAACTAGTATATGCCATCTGCTCCTAGAACTGATTTGGTGTTGCTCATGCTCTGTGGAGCTTGGATATTAGTAAGAACCCAGTGTACATGTAACTAGCTTTTACTAGCAGCAAAAGTATGTACGTAGCTTGGGTTGCTAAATTCTTCAGGGCAGAAACTACAGAAAGGAAAGGAATTGAAATGACATATTTCTAGTTCCCAAGAAGGTTTTATTACTCAAGAAATCACACTGCAGTACAGTTATCCATAGCCTGGTCAACATCCATGTTAGATCCAGCACAAACAAGAGGGGTTGTCCCAACACCTTGCTGGAAGAGCAGCAACGCCCTGTACTGGAACACCAGCCTCTTGCCAAAACTCCAGCAGAAGTGGTGAGGTGCCGCCCACGTGCATATACCGCCTGAGGCAGCTGCTTCACCCATACCTCATGGTTGGGCCAACTCTGGGGGACAGAATATAGCTGTAATGTGAATATGAAACAGTTATTGATAGTATTCAAATACAGTGGTACCTCGGGTTAAGTACGCTTCAGGTTAAGTACGCTTCAGGTTAAGAACTCTGCTAAGAACAGAAATCGTGCTGTGGCGGCACAGCGGCAGCAGGAGGTCCCATTAGCTAAAGTGGTGCTTCAGGTTAAGTACGCTTCAGGTTAAGAACGGACCTCCGGAACAAATTAAATACTTAACCCGAGGTACCACTATATTACACTGGCTTCCAGTTTTTCTTGATACAATTCAGTGTTCCGGTTTCACACTATGAAGTCCTACAAAACTTGGGATCACGAGAGGTCCAGAGGGTCGCAGTATGAGAACAGGCTTTTTCTATGGTGGCTCCCCGTTTGTGGAATGCTCTCCCCAGGGAGTCTCACCTGGTGCCTTTGTTACATATCTTCCAGCGCCAGGCAAAACCACTCCTCTTCTCTCAGGCCTTTGGCTAGTTAAATAATCTATGGCAGGGGTCAGCAACCTTTTTCAGTTGTGGGCCGGTCCACCATCCCTCAGACCATGTGGTGGACCAGACTATATTTGGGGGGGGGGAATGAATTCCTATGCCCCACAAATAACCCAGAGATGCATTTTAAATAAAAGGACACAATCTACTCATGTAAAAACACGCTGATTCCCAGACCATCCATGGGCCGGATTGAGAAGGCGATTGGGCCACATCCAGCCCACGAGCCTTAGGTTGCCTACTCCTTTTAGGAGACTAGCTTTAATATTCCTTCTCCGGTTACCCTCAATTGACTAGCAACAGGACCCTTTGGGTTGAAGCACTTATCTCTCAACAAATTCATGTGGCAAATAAGTAGCTGTTGTTTCAGTGCCAAGTAAAATAAAGTTTATTTTCCAATGCCTTTGGTGTTTAATCAGATGTTGTGAAGGTGAAGTTTTTGGCATTGCTCTTTTGCATATACTCACATGTAATTTATTGGATTCAAATTAGTTTGGAGCTTTTAGTTAGCTTTAATTAAATTATTAGCCACCTTGGAGGCTTCCCCCTGCCTGCAACCCTGCCTCCAAAGAAGGTGCGGTATATGTTTTAAATAACTAATAAAATTCAGGGCTATTTTCGTCTTTAATTTACAGTGAACTACTTAGGCCATAATTTTTGTATCAGAGATAAATTACAATACGCAGAACAGTGTGATTTCAGTAGCCACTTGCTCAGTGGAGCAGCAAGACATTCTACAGGCTATATAATCCTTCTCAGTCACCTTACCCAATTGACACATTCTCTTCAGCAACTGTTAAACAAGTGACTATTATAATATGAAATATTTCTCCCTGCAACCAGGCTGGGAAAGCATAACTTTGATTGACGCATCCAAAAAGAAAACCAGGTTTGGCTATGTTAAACACTAGTAGCTGGGGCGGGGCGGGAAATCTCTGACATTTAAAATACTATCCTTAACTCACATGGTCTTTTATTTACCATGATTCTTGTCTAATGGGGAAGGAACTGCGGTCGCTGCAACAGCACCGCAGCAGCTTATTTTCTGCTGTACATCAGAGCTTGGTGGGGCCATGACCCTCCCTACTAAAACGCAACAGTGGAAATGATCGTTAGCATAGCACACAGCTATGGGTGGGGTAAAAGGGAAGGTGGGAGAAAAATAAGGTGGCCCTTTAAGTAGCAACATACAAACTGCACAAGTTATTAGCTTTGAAAATCCATGTGGGTGCAATTTGCTTGTGCATGTAAGCCATATGATATAGCGTGTCCTCCCTAAAAGAGGGCACGTGTTGCGGTGAGACCTGGAGATTGACCTCCTGGTTGTGGGTGGGTCCATTGGATAGCCACAACACCCGACTGGTAGGTCCCTCGTTGCTGGGTTGAATCTGGCCAATGGGGCACAGTCTAAATGGATCAAGGGACCTATATATACCCATGCACGTGACCCAGAGCTTCCTCTTTCGGCTCATGCATCGGAACACCCGCCCACCTCTTACGTACACATCACTTGTATTATAAAATAACTCCAGGTTATGTCCTACTATATCAACCTTTGAACAATCCATTGTTGAATCGGAAGTTGAAAGAAAGCAACAAGAAAACTCCAGGGTACTTCAGAACTGACTTGTCAATATGTCATCAGGTGACTGAGTATAAAAATATGGGAAGTGACTGGAATTTGTAGTGAGATTTTCCGTTCCTTATGCAAGAGCAAAACTGTATACCCAAAAATATTCATGGGCTTCCTGGGTGATTGGTTTACAATAGGCAAGTCAGACTGCCTCACAAACTATTTAAACATGGTGCAGATATGGCTCACAGATATGGCCCTACTTTTCATCAGAGTGAAACAGCTGATTTGGGGTGTCATGAATGAATAGCAAGCTGCTAAATTATTTAATTTATTATTGTATTTTACTTCCAAGAAGGGGAAGAGGTACTTGTAGGATTTTCTACCTCAGGTGCCAAAACAACCTGACTGGCCTTGGCTACTATGTGCATTGACATGGGTGGTTGGGTGGAGAATCATCATTTGCTGTTCTGCCAAAGCCAGCGAAATATCTTTCGCTGACCCTGGTATGGCCAGCAGTCTGCTGAATGGCACATTAAATCAGGACTCTGGAATTTCCAGTAGAGTCCAGAAGCTATTGGCTAGACTCCCAACAATGACAGAGTTATGAGCTGCCATGCAATTATGCATTATGTTAAGATGTTTGCCAGTGTCTACATTGTGTTGCTTTGGCTAGCTTTTGGTGAATGGGTTGCAGTAAAATACACTTTCATACTATTTTAATATTTTACTTACTTGTTACATTTAATGTCCTGCCTTTTCCACAAATGGGACTCAAAGCAAAATACACAGGGTTCCTTGACAGCTGCCAACCATTCATGGTCCCTGCTTAGCTTCAGCAAGGTTCCCACATCGTGTATCTTTAAATCATACCCTTTGATTATACAACAAATCATTGTACTAAGCCCTTTAGAATAGGGCAGGATGTGTTCCATATAAATAAGCAAACCACTAAAACAATCCTGGGCAGGCATGATTGTGTAATATGTCCTAAGAGGCTAGGTATGCAAATAGCGAGCACAAGAAAACCCAGCTTTGCTTGGCTCAGGAAGGAGAAAGTATTATAAGGAGGAATTTTCATTTGACAGATAATAAGATAATTCCCTACCCCTATGCCAAAGCCTGACTAAACCTTTGTGCTGTGCCCAGCGAGAGAGCACGTTTGGAATGCAATATTCATGTACCTTGAAAGGCCTGTAGGAGATTGATTGCACCTTATTTCCAATCTGCACTGAGATGCTGGGGTTGGATTACCCTTTCAGCTCAACAGCTTTATACAGGTGAGCATGACTTAGCTGGGATCAGGATGTGTAATGCAATCAATAAGGAGGAGAGTAGTACCCCCAGAAGGCCTGGAGTAAAGTAGAAAGCCCTTGTTAAGGAGGCGGGAAATGGGAGGGGTTTGCAGAGCCTTCCTCCAGGTTTCATTCAGATATTAAAGAGATGCACAGCTCACTAACATCCAAGGGACTCTGTTCTATGCTTGAGCCATGAAGCAGGAGTAGATAAACATTCATTTTCCTCTGAATCGTAAAGAGCTATGTTTTGTACCTGTTAGGGAAAGAACTTTTCCAAAACCAATCTGTCTTGCAGAACTAACAGTAAGAATTTCCGGACAGTGAACACTGATGCTCTAAAGTGCTATTTACCGGGATCATCAATCTGAAGATCTGCAATGAATCTGGATAATCTGAAGCTACAGATCATTCATGGTACAATGAAAGTTCAAATACTGGTTATGCACTTGTATTTTAAAAAGTGGGAAAGGTTTTGAGAAGTTCCAGGTACAAAACCACATATATGATTCCAGAGTGTACAGTGCAACACTTTCTTATAATTCATGACAAACTCAAAGTGCAATGTTTACAAGTGCACTACAAGTGGGTTGTTTTTTAAGGTAACTTTTTTATTTTTTTAAAAAGGTAAACATCCTTGTATCCCCCTCTGTATCCGTCCCAAGAATTCTCATCCCAGTTACTCAGACTGCTTTTCAAATCTGGGAGTTTGAGGCACAATGTGGAGATTCTGTGGGGACTTTGGTCTGTTGTTCTTTTCTTTACAAACAGATAATAAGATTGAATATACTCTGTTTCCCTTGACTTTTGAAGACTTTTAGATGCAGGTGTCAGTAGCATGTTTTAAAAAGTATTTTAAAATTATTTCATCTGCTTGCGGTTTTTACTTTGAAGCAATTTATTTTATTTTTTTCTTCTTGTATATTGCTATAAGTTTTGGAGACCAGAGTCTGTGGGTGCAAAACACCCATAAACCCTAGAATTAGCAAAAGTTAGAATTAACTAAGGTTTCATTAAACTGAACCCAACACGGAATCCCCTGGATTTCATTTATGCTAATGAGACAGGCCAGCTTGACAGAGCTAGTTGGATATGGGTGACTGGGAGAACAAAGGCCAGTCACTAACCCACCAAGGAAGCCATCAATAGGTCAAAAAGGTAGCAGACAAGGAGTAGGGAGCCCCTCCTCCAGCTGTGTTGCTGGACAGAGAGCCAAGGGGTTTAGGATTTCAGGATGGATATGTAGGGCCGGCAAACAGGAGAAATGTGCCAGCTTTGCAAGTGGTTTGGCAAGCAAGAGGAAAGAGGGTAAGAGCATCATGTGAGCAGGCTGGGACAGGTTGTAACAGAGAGAGACAGAGAGCTTCGTTGATTTCTCTGTTTGCAGATCTCCAAGCCTGCTGCACCTATGAGAGAAGCAAAGGATCCTCTTGGGGTGTAATGCTGTGCACCCCTCCTTGTAGGCTCAAGTTTTATATATGTATAAATAAGCCACATATCATAAAGACACCTCTGTCTTTGCTGTGCCTCGTCATCCCCAAAGGGAACACAGTACACGCATCTGGAAGCTCACTTGTGGAGACTGGGATGGAGTGTGACAATATGGACAGAGCTACAGGTTAAACAAGACGGTTTGAGCATATTACACTGATCCTGGTCCAACTGCACTGGCTACCAATTAAGTTTCCGGGCCCAATTCAAGGTGTTGTTTTTGACCTATAAAGCCTTAAACAGCTCAGGACCGCAATAACTCAAGGACCGCCTATTTTCATATGAACCTACTCAGACCCTGAGATCATCTTCTGAGGCCCTCCTTCGTGTGCCTCCTTCTCAAGAGGTCCAGAGGGTGGCAACACAAGAACGGGGCCTTCTCTGCAGTGGCTCCCCATCTGTGGAATGCTCTCCCCAGGGAAGTTAGGCTGGGCCTTCATTATACACCTTTAGGCGCTAGGCAAAAATGTTCCTTTTTAAACCAGGCCTTTGGTTGACCTGATTTATATCCTATGCCCTTTTAAAATGTTTTTTTGGGGGGCTATTGGGTTGTTGTTTTTATTTTTATTATGTATTTTGTGGTTTTATATCTTGATTTTGTTTTGTGAACTGTCCTGAGATCCCTGGGTATAGGGCAGTATATAAATTCAATAAATAATAATAATAATGATTGTGTAACTAGGTGGCACTGTCATTTGTTGTTGCAAGTTGGAATGGAGATTCATATATATTTTAAATATAATCTTGCCTATTCTTTATACCTCCCTGACATGTTCTGGGCACTAAGACCAAAATATGAAAGATACAAAAATAGAACAAATCAGAAATTTATGTTCATTACATACTCCAGGTCCAATTATATTTTATCTAATTCCTATGTGTGCTGGTTATGTTGATATTTAGATTCTATTTATAATTCTGCCTTAGTCTTGAAGCAAGCATTAACATTTTGGGTACCCTATTACTACATGCGATTTTAAGTGAGAAATAGATATCTAATGCACATGACATTATATATCCAGTTACCTTCCCATACCAAAAGGCAAAAAATAATCTCTCTCTCTCTCTCTATAGGTAATGTCCATTGCATCTGCTTAATAAATAAATGACTTATGAATTCTGACATGCTAGAAACATTCTGATCTGCAGCAAAACACATCTAATCAACCAAGTGGCTTCTAAGATTTCAATACAGTACACATAGTGTCAATCACCATTCTCTTTCTTCTCACAAGCCATCGACTTTGGTAATCTTTCGTAATATGGTGCCCTGCGGTAGGTCAAAATCTAGTGCCCCCAAATGGATCTTGTCAATTATGGCTCTTCTGTGTCCCCTTGGCTTTGCACCCTGTGCTGGGGAAACGCCCGCACCACCCTAAATCTCATGCTGTACAATCTCATAAATTCCAGAGCATTCTGAGACACTTTACTGAGCAAATTCTAACCTCACAGAAATAATAGAAACAATTATGCTAGCATGGCGACGATCTTGCACTACGGAGAAGCTTGCACCGGTCAAGAAACTAGACAAGCAAAGTTATTGTTTCTCTAGAACAAGAGCAGAACAGGAAGCTTCACCCAGATACAACTAGGTCTAGTGCCACCTAGTGACTAAACTATGGAATGACATTATCCACACACTAGACTACCAGCATAGGTTCAAGGTACATGTGGGGGTTCCCAGGCAGCTTCATCACTTAGCGTGAACTAAGATTGACTAGTGTGTCTATTCCATTTGCTCATCCCAAGTGTACACAGTACCAAAATACCCGAAAGAAAAACGCACTAGAAAAAAAACACAACCCATCTAGAGAAGAGTGACAAATGACCAAAGAAAGCAACTTTCGATTAAACTGTGTAGGAAGTGACTCCACTAAACGGTTTTCAAATACTTGCTTTAAATATTCCATTCATTAAAAAAGAAAAAGAACCAAAGTGTCAGTCTAAGATTTAAACAGATACATCCTCAGAAATTAAATTGTCCCATGCTATGACTCCAGAAAGAAAAGCCTTTAAATAAAACCTGAGCCCTTAGGAACACAAGCTACTTGCTCTGCTTTGAGATTTTGTGTGATCTGCGAAATGCTATTCCAGTAGGTTTACATTACCCTAGTGTTCTCAATCAATATGCATTGTAAGCAGCTGAGCTACATAATTATGCAAAAGAAGGTCAACTAAATATACATACTTAATTACATAACTGGAATCCGTTTTAATGCTGCTCCTGCTACCAGTAACAGCAAGAACAATCTTCTGCTTTTGCTGTGACAGAGGAGCAAGATTTCTCACACCAGCCTAGATACTGTTCTTCTCTAAAGACAGTGTTGTACTACAGTACTACCCAGAATGTTTTGCTATATTGAATACCCAGAAATCCCTTACTAAAAATAAAACTTAAAAGAGAAGTTGCAAATTCTAGATCTTTCTAGATACTTGGCATTTCTACGCTATTAGAACTAAAGTGAAAGATAAGCAGATAATCCAAATGCACAGTGCTAATTTCATATTTAAGTCCTCTAATAGAGAAGAGGTGGCAGTATCTCCAACCTGTCAACGATATTTTTTTTAACAGGTTTTGTTCCACCAAGCTGCTCAAAAAGCAAGCCTGTGATTCTGTGTACACACTTCCAAACGCCCACCCATCATTCACACTTTGTTTCACCAATGTCCTTTTGCATAAGTTTTAAAAGTACAGATATCCTCCGAAAGTAACTTTGGCACATTTAGAAAGCTCCCACGTTACAATAGCAGCAAGTGGAAAACATCCTCTCCTTTAGCATGTCATTCAAGTGTTTAAAATCCCTCACCTGTTTTCCTACATGGAGGACACTGGACAAGGTGTGAGAGGTACAGTATAAGCTGACACAACACTATAAGGTTGCTGAGAGCCCAATTCTGGAATCACCAGTGTAGCGCCTATTTGCACAAGGGTGACAACGAAGACCCTGAGGCCCCCGTCATTGCTGCCTTCATCGTGATGTGGCAAGTGGCGCTACTGCCCTCCTCCCCTTGAAATAAGAGTTGAAGGAGCACTATGTATTTTCCAAGGCTCAGAGTGGCACCTGAGCAACTGAAAAGAAAGTAGAGCAACCAAGAAGATGACATGGAAAGCAGGGGGGCGGGGAAGGGGGAGTGATCTGGAAGGCTGAGGTGACACAGGAATCAAGAAAGAGAGAGAATGGAGTGCCCACTGAGAGAAAAGAGTATGTGCACACACAAACACACCCGTAAAAAAATCAATCCTGTTAAATTTGCATCCCCCCCCCCATCAAATCACAGATCTGTCTCAATTGGCTGAACCACAATCATGCATCCTGTGCTTTCCTGTGCTGCTATGGTGCAAAAACTATGCATCCTCATAATGTTTTACAAAGGATCCCCTCAAAACCCTCTGTGACCACAGATGTGTTCTGTGACTTGTTGGTTGTTTTGTTGTCATCCTATATAAAAACAATGAATAGCCGAGAGGATCTGTGCCACAGATTAATGTTTTTGTGCTACTAACAAGCACCAGATCTGGTATTATTATTATTATTATTATTATTATTATTATGCAAACTTGAATTTGTAAAATCATGAAAATTCAAGAGGATCTGTTTTAATTCTACTGGATCCACCTTTTACCAAGACCCAACGGAAAAGCAAAGTGTGTGAATGGATATATGTCTGTGCACAACCTATTGTTTGACTGGGTGGGAGTGACGAAGGAAGAGGGTGAAAAACAACCAGAAAGGTGATGCCCATGAGACTCTTCAGAATTCCAAATGGGCCCAGAGGCTCAAAATGGCTGACAGCCTCTACTCTGCCTTAGCAACCCTTCTATTAAACAGTACATTGTTTCTTTCATATGCTGCACTCACTTAACTGCTACTTTGCTGTAAAGGTTCTAAGGAATTAGTGCATTAATTCACTTAAGCGCCTCTTTATTCCCCATATTAAAAAAACATTCATATCTGAAGAGGTAAAATATAATTTGAAAGTATAGAGAGAATGAGAATATAAGTGCAATATTTCTCTGTTGAATAGAGAGCCTTTGAAAGTATAGTGAGAAAGCCTTGCAAGTATATTCTTATCAATAATATTTGCTGTCAATTAGTTATTTTATGAAAGAAATATTATCTTTATTATCTGCTGTTTATGAACGCATTTTCTGTGTGAGTCAACCAGATTACGACCTCCTTCCAAAGCATTACAATTATTCATCACAAATGTACGTCAATGGAAACGTTTATGCACATTGTGTGTGTGTGTGTGTGTGTGTGTGTGTGTGTGTGTGTGTGCAAAATAAAAGAATCACGACAGGAGGAGAAGGTTATCTGGGTAAATCAGGTTTCGCAGGCTAGCATAAAAGAACAGACTGTTATATGAACAGTTTTCAGGGAAACTATTGATATAATAGTTAAAGTTTAGAGAAAAGTCGAGTAAGAGATGACACGACAGAAGTTTACAAATTGTGCATGCATGGAGAAAGTGGCTAGAGAAACATTTTTCTCCCTCTCTCATAACATCAGAACTCATGGTTATCCAGTGAAGCCAAATGCTCGAAGATTCAGGATAGATAAGAAGATTCAGGATGGATAAACAGAAGGATTTATTTATAAGACGAACTCCTCCACAAATCTAGACCAGCCTACACAAGCCCAAGTGGAGCCTGCTGTAATGATCCCCAATCTTCAAATTGGCTGCACACTTCGTATGGATGCCAAGCCAGTGCAGGATACAGTGGGAGATTCGACAGCCCTTTGGTCAGACTCGGAGGCAGTGGCAAGGTTGAACGCCCTTTTGGAGGCAAACCGAAAAGGATGCCTCCCACCTGCCTTGCATTGTATGTTCCCTCCAGCAACCGTAGACCCAAAAGGTCCATCTCCCTCAATTATAGAGCATACCCTAAATGCAGAGTCTATGGACCTGTCACTAAGTGATATCTCTGTGCACCAAGATCTATCCCCGCAGTTACCAACAATTAAGCCCCAGTCATCGGTTGTTGCTGCGGCAAGTGGTGCTCGGAAACTGACTGGCAAGCAAGCTACAATTACTTCCTTCTTTCAGCCTATTGCTCCTCCTCGTAGCATGCATCCCCGGGTGGACTCCTCTGCACTGATTCCGCAAGGGTCAGCATGACCAGAAGGGGAGACCAGGAGGTCACTTACTTTTTTATCCTGGAATGTAGCTGGTATTAAATCTAAGTTGATGGACCCATCCTTTGTTGCCTATATACAAGGCAGCTCCATCATTTCACTGCAAGAGACATGGGCTTGTGAGGATTTCTTCTTATCAGGGTACAAGGGCTTCTACCTGAGTGCGAAGCAGAATCCTCAATCACCTGGTAGACCGCAAGGTGGGTTGGCTATTTTTGTTTCCTTGGCCATAAATCTCCAGGTGGAACAAATCGATATCCAGTCGTCACTCATGCTAGGTGTAAAGCTACAAATAGCAGAGGAAGTGTTCGTGGTGATCAACGTTTACCTGTACCCAGTTTACAAGAAATTCTGGTCGACCAGAGATGGAAGGAAATTCAACAGACACTCGAAACTCTCCTCGAGAAACATCCTGAAGCCACCTTCCTGGTCGCAGGAGATTTTAATGGCCGATTGTCCTATACTGATAAATCCTTATTTACTAAATATGAGAAGTACCCCTCATTACCCATTATAACTACAGATCTTTTACCCAGGAACTTTAAAGACAGTGTTGCCACATACGCAGGCTTTAAATGCAGGCAAACTTTGTCGGCCCTTAATTTTTACCTGTTAAATGGAGCTCTCAGCTCTGATTACCCAGCTGAATTTACTTTCTGGTCAGGTTCCCGTGCCTCTACCATCGACTTTATTTGGACATCAGTAGATTTGATTCCCAAAATTTCCAACTTTAGGGTGGTAACGAGACTGGAAAGTGATCACTTTCCTTTAGAACTCTCCCTGACCCTGGCTGGAGAACTGGTCACGTATTCCCGTGTGCATGTAACAAACAATCAGTTGCAGATGAGGCCTACTGCCTTAAAATGGACCGACAAAATGGCTCGATGGATAAATGAACTCCTTTGGTCTGACCAACTTCAAGCGACAAGGGATTCCCTTATCCAGGCAGAAGAGCCACTGCCAATATATGATAATCTAGTAGAACTGCTAAAACCATCTATGGCACGGGCTCCGGTAATGAATAGTAACCATTTTTCTCATAAAAAATGGTTTGATGAGGAATGCAGGCACTTTAAGAACTGTCTATATAATGAATTTTTGGCATATAGGGCATCAAATGACCCCTTGCCCAGTAGTCACCTTATGAACCTCAAGAGAAGATATAAAGCATTATTAAAGGAAAAGAAGCTTGCGGCAGAAAGAAATAATTGGAATAATCTTCTAAAAGCTGCGGAGAATAGAAATCCCTCCTCCTTTTGGCACCAAATTTCCCAATATTTGGGCAGACCGTTGACAAGGATAGAACCCCAAATTTCAGCCGACACCTGGGAAAGTTTCTTTTCCGACCTATATGCAGCCCATGCTGCTGGCGGAGGAAGGATAGAATTGGCCCCCTTGCCTGAGTGGGACCCAGTTACCTGTTCTGAAGTGGAAACACTTATAGACCAATTTAAGGCGGGCAAGGCACCTGGAGATGACCTTATATCCATTGATGCCATCAAAGCCAACAAGGATTGGTGGTGCCCACTCCTAGCAGCACTCTATACTTATATAAACAACACAGCAAATTTTCCCCCAAGTTGGAATTCCGCACTGATTGTATTAATACACAAGAAAGGGCCGCGCACTGACCCGGCCAATTTTAGGCCAATCAGCCTGCTGAATGTTATTGGGAAAATTTACTCAAGATATTTGCTCAGCAAACTAATGATCTGGATGGAGAGCAACAATATCATCGCAGAGGAACAGGCGGGTTTCCGCCCTGGAAGATCGACAACAGACCAAATTCTAATCCTGAACCATTTGGCCAAGAAGTATGCTGGCAAAGGCCCTAAAGCCCTCCATGTCGCCTTTATCGACTTTAAGCAAGCCTTTGACCAAATTCCCAGGAACCAGCTATGGACAAAACTGGCAGCGACATCTATCGACCGCCGTCTTCTTCTCCTGATTATCAACTTGCATACAAATACCTTCTTGAGAATTAGGTTAGATAGTAAGGGGCTAGTCTCCAATCCGGTTGCCACCACTAGGGGAGTAAGACAGGGCTGTTTGCTTGCCCCTGCCCTGTTTAATTTCTATATTAACTCACTAGTGGGGCATATGGCCAATGCTGCTTTCCATCCGCCAAAACTAGCAGGTCGAGCTTTGAATGTCCTCCTGTATGCGGACGATGCCGCCCTTTTAGCTACCTCCCCCATTGGGCTGAGGAGGATGCTTCGAGCACTTCATGAATACGAGATCCAACACGAGTTCCAACTTAATTATGCCAAGACCAAAATAATGGTCTTTGCTGCTCGACCGAAACTCAATTTGTGGTCGATCAATGGTATTCCTCTAGAACAGGTTAGTTGCTTCAAATACCTGGGCCAGGTAGTACGATCAAACGGGTCTTTCCTGGCACACAGAGAATATATAGCCACAAATGCATCTAAAGCAGCCTTGCTGATTAGATCCCTATATGCCAAGAAACAGGCACAAACAGTGGAAGTTGCCCTGAGACTCTTCCAAATGAAAGTCCTCCCACTACTACTGGTGGGCATTGCTTTGGGTTCACGTAGGGACTTTGTAAGATTGGAATCTATCCAATCGCAATTCCTCAGGGCCATTCTCAGGATCCCCCCTTCCGTTGCGGGTGCGGTCATGAGATTGGAGACCGGATGCCAAGCCTTTAGGTATGTGGCCCTGAAAGCAAAATTATGGCTATGGCTCAAGCTCTGCTTCAGACCGGTGGGTTTGGCCCCTCTGATACTGAGGGATAATTTTAAATCACCATGGGAAGGGGAGGTGGTAGAGGAAGTGCAGAAGTGTGGACTGTCCTCCCTTTATATAGAGTCCATGACGTATAACCATGCTAAAGCGGTGATCGCTCAGAGATTGGGGGATATCGCCAGACAGGAGGACATAGCCCGTGTGAAACCTGGGATGTTTCTGGGGGAGCAGGTGTATCGGGCTGCACCAGCCCGTTACCTGGCGGATATCCACTATGTGGAATACCGCAGACTACTCACTGCGGCCAGACTGAACGTTCTTGATTCGGCGGTTTTGAGGGGAAGATTTAGAGGAGTGCCATATGATCAGAGAACGTGCCATTGTGCTTTGGGAGAGGTAGAATCCACAGAACACATTCTACTGAGCTGTCCCTTTTATAACGACTTAAGGCAATATCTCATAGCCCCATATTTATCTCAGTTTAGTTCCCAATTAAGAGAAAGGCAGGTAGCATATCTGCTAAATAAGCCCACTGGGAAAACAACCTTATCGGTGGCTAAATTCCTCTTTCTGGCGCTCAAGTGTCGGAAGCGTAAAATCGAATGCCTCGATGTGGGTTTATCTGTATGAGGTCCAGTAGTGCTGTCCTATTTTATTTGTGTACCCCCCTGATGTTTTTAGCTTTTATAATTTTATAATTCTGTATTGAGAAATGTTTTTCTTTCTGACTATCGGTCGAATAAAGGATATGATGAGGATTTATTTATGCAGTGCGTGCTTGAACAACGGAACTCACTCCCACTGGAAGAAGTGATGGCCATGAACTTGGATGGCTTAAAAAAAGCATTAGACCAAATTCATGGAGAATTAAGGCTCTCAGTGGCTACTAGCTATGATGGTCATGCTCTGCCTTCACAGTCGGAGGTGGTATGCTTCTGATTACTAGTTGCTGGAAACAACAGGAGGGCGAAAGGGCTCTTGTGATTGGGTCCTGCTTGCAGGTTACTCACAGGAATCTGGCTGGCCACCGTGAGAACAGGATGCTGGACTAGAATTATCAAAGCAGATGTGGTGGTAATATGGAGAATCCCACTTGGCTGAAACCAAGAGACATTCTTAAAGGTCATCCTGACATCTACATTTTACCGGTACTTCATGGCTGTCCCTCCAGCTATGAAGATAAAATCCAAAAGGACAGAAAGACCCCAAATGTGGACATCTGTCTGGTACACAAATATTCATGCATATTCAAGAAGAGTCCTTCTGGATCAAAAGGCCCTTCTAGAGCTAGACTGGGCAGCAATATCTCCTTTCTCCTTTTAACTACAAAACGTTGTTTTAGAACTATTATGCAATTGTTAAAATTGTAAAATATTGTTAATGTCACTGGTAGCGTGTGCAGCATTTTTCAGCATGCACTGAAATCTGTTGATAGGCTCGACATCTCATTTATCCTTACAATATATTTCCTGCTAGGAGATGAATTAAGGCAAGGCACAGAGTTCAATCAAGTTCAATGTGCTGAGCCTTGGTTTTCTACGTTAAAAGCCAATGTGTGTTCGTCACAACCCACTTTGGTTTAGCGTTTCAATCTTATTTATTAATTCAAAATGTTTTTATTTGAAAGCCATGAAAGCTCTTCAGAAACCCTCTGTAAATGAAGACCATCCTGAGACTTCTGCTACATAACCTTCTTCCCTATCTCCTGACAGTTCTTGTAATTAAACTTCAAACACAATCTTGAGGCACTAGGTATATTAGTCTCTGCTGGCACTTTTAGTCTTGTTATTGCTATCTGCTATCTACCTTTGGGAAGCTTAATTTTGGCTTACAAGTTGGATGGAATGCATTGTCCACTGCCCCATGGCAGGTCCAAACATTGTCTGTCTGTGTCAGGCACCTAGCTGTAAGGCACTGATAGTCTCAAATAAGGGATTCTGGAAGTAGGGCAGGGTGACTGGTTCTGTGGTAGTTTGTAAGAGAACGGCAGTGTTGGCCTGCTGTCTGCTAACTTCAGCACCACCACTATGGAAAGTCAGGATGCGGCTTCCAATTGGAGCTTCCAATTCAGCAGAAATTAAGTAACACAAATTGTGAATAGGATTACACTTGGAATCATATTTATTCCTTTATTGAAATCCTGATTCTTAGAGGGTTTTGTTGTTGTTGTTGTTGTTGTTTAAAAAGTGCATATAGTAGTGCTTTATCCGCACTATACAGTAGAACCTCGGGTTGCAGACGTAATCCATGGCGGAGGCACGTCCACAACCCACAGCGTTCGCATCCTGAAGCACCACGTCTGCGCAGGCACAGGCGCGATTTGGCACTTCTGCGCATGCGCGAGCGGCAAACCCCGGAAGTAACCCGTTCCAGTACTTCGGGGTTTCCCACGGTCCGCAACCTGAAAACACGTAACCTGAAGCGTCCGTAACATGAGGTATGACTGTACAGTGGTACCTTGGGTTACATACACTTCAGGTTACAGACGCTTCAGGTTACAGACTCTGCTAACCCAGAAATATTACCTCCGGTTAAGAACTTTGCTTCAGGATGAGAACAGAAATCGGGCAGTGGCAGTGCAGCGGCAGGCCCCATTAGCTAAAGTGGTGCTTCAGGTTAAGAACGTTTTCAGGTTAAGAACGGACCCCGGGACCCATTAAGTACGTAACCAGAGGTACCACTGTATGCTATAATGTTTGTTTCAGATAATTCTTTGTTGCTGTTTTATGAGCTAATGGGCATCACTGATATATTGCAGACTCTATTTCTCTGTCTAGTCACGTTTCCCAACAGGATTTCATAAACCATGGGTAATGATGGCTAACCCTAGTTTACTGTAATATATCTTCCATGCATTTCCAAAGGTCTGAGGCACGTCTTTCCCCAACGTGTGCTTAATTGAGTTCTATAACTCCACTGCCTGCAGTGAATGCAGTATTAATGTTTTTAAAGCCATTTGACAAATTCATGGAGGATCTGTGGATAACTGCTGAATAAAGTGCTTCCTGTTCAATGGAAATGCAGATCAGGGAATGCCACTTCAGTCTGTTTTGGATGGGGTTGCAATTCCTTTGAAGAATCGGGTGTTCAGCTGGAAGTGCTTCTTGACCCAGCTTTCCTGCTGGATGTTCAGCAACTCACTGTGGCAAGAAGTCCTTAAAGAAGAAGAATCGATTCATTGAGAAGGCAGATCTGGCTATGGTGACACATATACTTCAGTCACCTTGTCACTGAAACATTGAAACATGCTTTATATGGGTTTGCCTTTGAAAAGTGTTGCAAAGCGGGGGGTTTTAGCTACCATTGAATGTCGCTAGCATTTAATTTTCTGCAGAACATTTTGTGCATTATAGCAAAAAGGCAAGATATAAATAGTTTAAAAACTGATCTTTACATTTTCAGAACCAGTATACTTCTGGTTAGCAGATATTGGCGCAGACAACAATAAATTATTTTTTCTGCTTATTCTCTGCTTATAAACTTCTCAAAGACTTCTGTTTGGCCATTGCTGAAAACAGAATGCTGCCCTTTGGATCCAAGGAAACAATGCCATTCTTATGCATATAAAAGATTGTGCTTTACCTATAGATGGTCTTCAAGTTCCTTCCATTTCTATTATTTTAGCCTTTGAACTTAAGAGATATTTAGGTATTTTGGTTGCTAGCAGACTGGCATCCTCAAGAAAACCTTCAGGTTACAGCATTTGAAGCAGGTCTTCAGTGGCAATTTGGGCCTTTACGTTATACTGAAAATCCCAGTTTGTAACACTGTAACTTAATTTCTACTTATTACCTTTTATGAATAATAGGAAAATCTTTCTCTCAGTACAGAGATTATGAACAATTACATAATTATCCAAGAACAGACACAAAAGACAATTACCATGCAACCAAAACAAAGGCAATTATGGAAGAAAGCTATTGCCAATCCTTTAAAAAATGTGGATCCTTCCCCTCCCGGGAAACAGCCTAGCAACTATATTGGGAAAGCATGGAGAATCATAAATTCAGCACCCCACCAATCAATTCCACCAATATGATAACATTCCCAATTATTTGAAGGAAAGTAAGAAGGGTAGTTTATGCCCTCTACTCTTGTGGAAGAGATCTGCTGGGCTATGCTACATTTTACTATTTGGGATGATACACTGAGCCTTGTGCAATATACTAAGTCACTACACAAAAACTAACCACTAGATGAGCTATATATGAGTGATTTAAAGCCGCATCCATCTGCCACTCACAACACCGTATTACAGTATTACAAAGGGGAAGAACCTATTCAGGAAATCCCAAAATTATTACTGCTTTTTGGTGCCATTTTTCTTTTTTAAAAAAGGTGCCAGAACTCACCATGAACACCTCCCTTGTTTTCTTAGAATGCCAATGGTGCCCACTTCAGAGGTGCCAGAACTGAGTTCTAGTGAGTTCTGGGTGGGGGAAAAACAACCCTGCTGCTTTTAATTATTACAACATCATTCTAAGTTTAAAAAGCCTCTCTAGCCACCATGGCAAACCTGAGTGACAGACAGAACAGGCACCTCACCCAGAATGCCTGGTTCTGAAAAAGGATCTCCTCAGTGAGGCAAGGCAGGGGGGGGAGAAGGTGGAAGAGAAGACACTCTCTCTGCTATTGCTATTGCTATTGCTATTGCTGCAAGACTGCAAGAAGATCAAACCTATCAATTCTTAAGGAAATCAGCCCTGAGTGCTCACTGGAAGGACAGATCCTGAAGCTGAGGCTCCAATAATTTGGCCACCTCATGAGAAGAGAAGACTCCCTGGAAAAGACCCTGATGCTGGGAAAGATGGAGGGCACAAGGAGAAGGGGACGACAGAGGACGAGATGGTTGGACTGTGTTCTCAAAGCTACCAACATGAGTCTGACCAAACTGCAGGAGGCAGTGGAAGACAGGAGTGCCTGGCGTGCTCTGGTCCATGGGGTCACGAAGAGTCGGACACGACTAAATGACTAAACAACAATTGCCATTGCTAATTCAGTGGGGGTGGGGAAACAGGAAGAGGGAGGGGAGAGAAGAGAAGAGAAGAGAAGAGAAGAGAAGAGAAGAGAAGAGAAGAGAAGAGAAGAGGAGGTGGTGGTGCTGCTACTGCAAGGAAAAGAATGGGAGTGGCAGCCGTGGGAAGATGAAAGGGGAGCAGCAGCAGAGTTGCAGGCTGGCTCAAATGATGCAGTTTCTAGTGCCGGGTCTGCACAGTAATGTTAAGGAAAGTCACGTGAAATAACAATTTACCATCAAACAGAAGCTGCTTGACTGTACTACAAAAAGGCCTTTGTGCAGCATAACCAAGGCACAAGGGCTAGGTATGTAATCAAAACAAAACATAATTTGCTAAGGGAACAACAGCACAATCAGCAAGGTTGTGTCACCCTCTTAAGCTGCTGCTTCGCCAGCTGAGCAACATCTAACTGAAAGGACTGGACCTTGTTGTATTTTATTATGTTATTGTGAAGCAGCTCAAACAGTGGGTGCTGTGCAGTAATTATATTTTTAAGAAGCACCCCTCCTGTAGGCTTACAATTTAAGACGGGCAAGATACTAAGAAAAGCAGAAGAGGCACAGAAGGAAAAGGAGAAGATAAAAAATACCAGAGGCCTTGGGAGAAGGAATATTCCTTTAGATCGTTCTTTACATATGTGGCAGGAGACAAAAAGCTGCAGAAGTCCTTTTGCATTCAAGGGGAAAAGGGACATGAGAAAGAAAGGATGGATGCATGAAACAGGATAGGATAACTAACCCAGAATTTGATCAATGGAACATTATCAGCATAGCAAAGACAACTAAGCTGTCAACCATGGTTCTCTGGGTAACAGCTTACAGAACACCTATGGAAACTATGGTTAAGAGCTTTGGAACAAACCAGGGTAATAATCCATCATTTGAAGTTGGCTTTGTAGTTCTGAAGCTGTGGATGAGAAATCAGAGTTGATAAAAAGAATTCCTGATGTGTCTGCTCTCTGGTGTAAAGGGAAGAGTGAAATAAATACTTGTGTGGCTGAAAGGCTTAAGCCAAGATATGGCTGTCCAAATTCCCTCACACTGCAGGAAGGAGTTGAAGACTTACAGTGCAATCCAAACCCGTAATCCACCAGGATGAACAAGTATGGAATATTATTGTCAATATTGTTATTATATCCCACCTTTCTCCCAGACCGAGACTCAAGGCAGCTTACAGATAAAATAGAAACAGCTAAAACACACACATTTATAGTTTGGGGGGTGTCCCCAAGTGTTTGCCACTCCTCTTATTTTATTTAAATATTTTTGCCCCACATTTTCATATGAAGTGCTTGGCATGCATACAGAATAAAATGCCAACTTTTCCAAGTACTCTGGTTGAAAATAAAGGGCAGAGGGAAAAACCTGATCAGACCCTTCCAGTGGGTGCACCCTGTCCCTTCAGTAGGGTGGGAGTGATGGTGGCTGATGGAGGACACAGCAAGGAGGGGGAGAAAAGAAGGGGTGCAAGTAGGTGAAGGGGTACAGGGGCAGTGGGATGGGGAGCTGCCACTGGGTTCCAGTTGGCAGCCTGGGGGTAAGCTGGGAGCAGCTCCAGCAACAGGGCAGTGCTGCTGCGGGTGGGAAGGTCAACAGCCCCTGGAAGGGTAAATGGCCTACCAGAGGGGGCACCATGCCACTGCTGCACAGGGTGGGCAGCTGGTCCCAGGGCATGAACAAATAACCATGAAAGGCTGCGTCTGGAGACTGTGGAGGGCTGGCCACCACAGGGGGGGGCACCAGGTCCAGTTGACAACTCTTGTAAGGAGAAGGCAAGGAGGAGTCTGGGCTGGAAAAGGAGTTGATCCCGCTGTCCAGGGAAACCCAGGGGCAGGGCGAAGATTTGAGGTTTGTGCTCCAGGCTTCAGAGTCTCTAGTGGAGGTCCACAGCAGGTTGTCCATCATAAACAAGCTTCCCAGGTTTTGCTTGCCGGTCTTTTTCTGGGGGAGTTCTAGAGGTGCTGGAATACATAAGGGGTCATGTCCTGCATGAAGGCCTCTTCACCCTGAAGGGAGATGGGCATGTTCTGCAGCTTGAGGGAGCTGGTGGGTGCCAGCTGTACATCTTTCATCTTCTGTTTCCTCAATAGGGCGGATGGGCCTTGCACTGCTCAGGGAGCCTCCAGGTCTACTTGCTCAGGGTTGCTGCTGGAAGAAGTGGCAGCATCTGGTGAGGCGTCTGGGATTGGCGGCTTGGGTCCATGTTTAGGAGCAGCATTTGGTGGAGGCAAGCTCACTGGCAAGCTTGCTGAGGGTCGCAAGAGTCCAGGTGTCCAGCGATAGGCTGAGCAGGGGCAATGCTGGTGTAGCTCCCTTATCCTGGATCAGCCAGGAATATACTGGCGTAATCTCCTGAATCTGGCTAAGCTGGGGCTCAGGTGAGAGAACTGAAGATGAACGGCCTTATAGTGGCATGAACAGGAACATGGCAGAGGTGGGGTGGTGCAAGAAAAAAGCTTACTCCTATTTCAAACCTGTTTCAGTTCAGTCGCATGACTGGAAACCTGGCAGAACTTATACTGGTCAAAAGAGTGGTGCAAGTCAAACTCTGTTTTAAAGCTTTGTTATCCCTCTGCCTTACTCAGTCCTATTCAGGTAGCTGTAGCCCTTCTTGCGAACCGAGTTTGGAACAGGGGTAACTTATGCCAGCTAATTTAAGACTGCTCAGTTCCACCAGCATCCTATACTTTGGCTTGCTTTGTTATTAGGAATAGGTTCTGTTAGGTAGTGCAGGTTGCACCAAAGGTTACTGGGACAAAGAAGCAAGGCATAGTTGTCTCCCTTTAAAATACCTGTATGTATATATAATATATATATATATATATATATATATATATATCCAGCAGTTACCCTGTCTCCAACCCGGTTCAAAAACTTCCTTGGGTCAGTATGCATAAATGCATTCTCAAAGTTAGGGTTCATAAAGCAACTTGCAATTATTAAAAATAAAAAAAACACTTTTTTTTAAATTAGGCAAACAGAAGGCTGGTGTTTACAATGAGATATTTTCAGCTCAGAGATTATGGTTGGGAGGATGAGCAGACTTAATTTACATGCAGTTCAGGTTCTGAGTTTTCAAGAAAGGATTAAACACTTCTGGCAATTTACTTTTCCTGCTGGCCACAGAAATAGGTTTTTGTTCTGAATAAATTTAATAATAATAATAAAAGGCTAAGCTGTGTTTTGTTTTTAAGTTTCTGAGGACTTGTACTTACCTTTTGAGTCATGTAAACCTTACGGGCTTTCTTGGGGAAGAAGTTACTATTTGTAATTCTTGGTAGCAAAAACATACACAAGTCTTACAATCCTGTTTTCAAAAAGACCACTCAGAATACTTCAGTGTACCATTCATAAAAGTTATCATTTGTGCCTCCCCCCCCAGTCCCTTCAATCCAACACATAATTATGATCTAGTTCCATTGATTTAAATCAGACTAACAGTGCAAACCTGTACATTTTTACTCAGACGTCACCTCAATAAGATTTACTCTGAGATAAGTGTGTACTGTATAGGATTTCCATCTTAACCACTTGCAACTTGTGTGCATGACTGAAAACAGGATATTAATGTCAAATTAATTTTCTAATATTTGAAGGCAAAAGAATCACAGCAGTGGTAGATTTGCCTTATTTACCTTAAAAACATTGGAAGAAAAGTCCTCTTTTGTTATATATGCATCCCTTCAAGCGCAAACGATTTTCATAAATATTCGCCTCCAGTTACCTTCTGCACTGTAAGCACTATGTAAGCACGAAAAAACAAATGATTTCCCAGGAAACCACTATTTTAAAAATGGTGTCATATGTTGCTGAGTACTTATTCCAAACACTAGCTCATTTTCCTCCTCTTTTACGTTCATAAATTTGCTGCACCAAAATTGAAACCTTACACAGAAAATCATTCTCAGCGGCCCACCCATTTCCTTTAACTTCTGGTGGCAAATTCTCTTTCTCCTATGCCAAATGCCAGAGACCTGGGCAAGGCTTTTGAGTCTTCTTTTTCATTGTTACAGATTCATTCCTGCAAATGTTGTTTGCTTGATGAGTTAGAATGTGCATGTAATGCATCTAAACTTTTATTATAAAATAGATTAATTTAGGTTTGGCTCATGTCAACAGGCACATGCTAAAACATCATCATCATCATTATACCTCGCCCATCTGACTGGGTCCCCCAGCCACTCTGGGCGGCTTCCAACAAAATATTAAAAATACAATAAAACATCAGACATTAAAAGCTTCCCTAAACAGGGCTGCCTTCAGATTATCACTTACGTGATGCTGATAACACATTTCAAATCCAAACCAGACTTTTTTGGTTTAGCCACGTTAAACACTTGTAGCAAGGCTTATGGAGTTCTGTCCTGTGGCAGTTTAAAGACCTATAAATTTATTGTGGTACAAACTTCCACAGGTAATACTTTGTCAGATTCAACCACCAGGCTTCAACATTCACCAGACTTCAATGATACACAAAATATTTGAAATATTACATTAATTGATATTGCGATGAATTGTGACTATTGTGTGTGTCCCAATGCAAGCAAGTGCAACTGTATAGCTGTTTCTGCATGTGTGGAATCTGCTTGACCACGCTGGACAAATGAGCAGCAGCATTAACTCTGAGAGCACTGACCACCATTTGCAGAAGGAAGGGTGGGAGGACAAATGTGGTTTCCAAGAACTGAGGAGGATGCAGGGGGTGACATGCACCTCCAGAAGAAGAGTTTGGATTTGATATCCCGCTTTATCACTACCCAAAGGAGTCTCAAAGCGGCTAACATTCTCCTTTCCCTTCCTCCCCCACAACAAACACTCTGTGAGGTGAGTGGGGCTGAGAGACTTCAAAGAAGTGTGACTAGCCCAAGGTCACCCAGCAGCTGCATGTGGAGGAGTGGAGACGCGAACCCGGTTCACCAGATTACGAGTCTACCACTCAACCACTACACCACACTGGCTCTCTGGCTTCTCCAGAACACAGAGGAGGAGGAGTGAAACCATAATTTCCCTGGTGCTCAGGCAGCTCAATGGACCTTCCTTTATCTGAGGCTTTCAAGTTTGCAGGTGACATTGACATAGAGGAAGTCAGGCTACGTGGTCCTTTAAAAAAAAAGTAAGATGTTTACTTCTATGCTAGAGAGGTGAGAGTACCTTATAAATTTTTTTAAAAAATGTTATTGCAACAGCAGAGCATTGCTGTGAATAAATGGAAAGCCTCTTTTTAAAGAGCTACATGAGTGCTTCTGTAGATAAGCATTCTTTCAAGTACTAAAAATACATTGAAGAGTCCACATCAGAAATGTTCCTAGGCATTTGAAGAAGGGATATGTTACCATAAGGCTTCCCATCACAACTATCAGCTGAAACGTATTAACGTATCTTACTTTTGGAGGCTAGTTTCAGCTTTGCCAGTATAAAAGCTTGGTGATATTTGAAAAAAAATTGCCAAACCAATTTGTCCAGAGACGAAAGCAGAAGACAACTCTGCAATGCCATCTTCAAGACTCTGAAAGATTACCATATATATGCAACTTTAAGCAGACGGCAAAAGAAAAAAAAAGTGCCAAAGATAAAGTTTTGATTAAAAATAAATTAATCCAGGTAACTCAAGCTACCGAGCCATATCACTAATGGGGCTACCAGAATATCACATCAAAATATAACAAGCAAGCTAGATATACAGGTGATAGAATCTCCTTTACATTCAAAAATTACTGCTAGAAATGTACCCCTGAGGAAGGATTTCCCTCCCAAATACATCAGGCTGGAATAAATAGTGTTTCTAGCACCTGGAATATTTTCCTCCTTTCCTGGCGCTGTCCGTGACGCGGCCCTGTTTTTTGTAGCTGGTTTTCTGAATGAGCGAGTGCAAATTCTCCATGCAACAAGTTGAGCTAGCTCTGATATGTCAGGGAAAGGAGGCACACATAAAGAATAAATTTGATGTGACTATTTATTAAGAACATTAATGCCTATCCTTGTATGATCCTAGCTCTTTAATTTCTATAGCATCTCAAATCCCCAGTATACAGTTTCAACATGGTATTATGGTGTGCTACTACTTCAACATGCTATGATGTTCTACGAGGGTAAGTTTAGGTGCAAGAACAAAGATTTGCTATAGCTTGTGGTTAGTGAGGAGAGAGCTTAACCATGAGCCTGGGTTTGGATGCTACACCAAGCCAAACCTTGGCTTAGCTCAGCACACACAGGAGTAAAAGGGCTACGGAGCAGCTAAGTGGCTGCAAACTTCTCTCCAGGAGGCCACACTTTCATGCACTCCTGCATGGCTTACCATGACAACACGTGAACCAGATCACTGTAACTTGGCTCTGCTCAATTCAGTCATGCCAACTGGTAGCTAATACATAGCGGAATGAAGAGACTGTGTTCTTTAACAAGCCATTGTGAAACTGTGGACTTGCATAACGCAGCTACACATGTTTACTCAAAAGCAGGTCCCACTCAGTTCAATGGGACTTAGCTGCTACCTAAGGGGAGATAGGATTGTAGTCAAGCCAAGCAATCCTAAATCCCAACTGCGAGCCACTGGATGACAATTGCATCCAAATCCTTGCCAGCTTATACTGGCCAGGGTGGAACTGGGGCAGGGAAGGGCAGATTCCCTGCTTTTTTTGTTGCTCCAGGCTGGTACAGTCAAGCGGTCATGACTCAAGAGTCCAGCAGCAGCCAGAGCCAGAAGCAGCAGATTTTGCAACTTAGGCGACACAGGGCCTGAGCCTGCTGCTGAAGATCAGGAAACAACTGAGGCTGAGGAACATAGTCCCCAGAAGAAGCTCACCAGAGCCTGGATCCTCATGGGCAAACCTCCCTCTCAGGAGCCAAAACCTTCCCCCAGGAAGGTTTTCACCAGTACAGTAGTGCAGAGACTAGGGAACTGAGGAGGGGTGGCCATCTTAGGCCAGAGGGTTGGCCCGTTAAGACTCTATAGTTAGTCATAAGGGGGCACAGGCTGAGAGAGTCTGAGAGCAGGAGCTTCAGGAAGTTCTGTTTGCTGCCATACTCTGTTGGAACAAGTTGCTTACTTGAAGCTATCTGTAGTCCAGTCTTGCCTCCTTGTCTGTAGGATTTGGCATTGGGCCATGACATGAATAGGATGTGGGATGTAAACACTAGAGCAGTCAAGTACAACAATGCTAGAGCAGATAGTGGAGATTGCCTCAGTCCTCCAGCCACAACTTCCTGGTCACATGGATTGAGGCAATTTCCTCTTGCAACTAGATGTGGGAGTGGCTTCACCTGGGAAGGTATGAACAAAGAACCTCACAGGTCAGCGGCCATTCCATTCCATTCCACTCTCTCACTCGAACTGTGAGGAGGATGCTCAGTTGGCTTCCTGCCAACTGGGGCCTAGTGGACTTCTCTCCCACATGGGGAGATTCCAATTGTAAATATCTTTACTAAGAATAAGCCTGCCTTCTTTGGGATTTGTCTTGAGCTGGATATATGTGAGTAAACATTTTATATCTTTTTATAGAAGACGTGTGTTGTGTCTTATTTGAAGAGGGACAAAGGGGAAATATAGTGACAAACCAGAAAACTAGATTAAGTTGATTCTAGCGAATCAAAGCAACTTCCGCTGTGTGTATTTTAAAAGGGAATGTTACTCTGCTAGTTGAACTTGTTAGCACAAGTTAGGATGAGATATATTAAATTATAAATCTCCATCCACGTTCCAAAACATTCCCACAAAGGGTTATGTATGCCCAGCGCTACGTATTTTGTGTATTTTTGAAGGATTGCGTTGGATTGCATTTTTAAGTTGAGAGAGATTTTTTCTGAGAGCATTTCCTGGTGAGACCGCATGGTCCTTTTGTCCTATTGTCTAGAGAAAGGGGATTAAGCTACCCCTCGCCTCCCTCAGAGCTCACAAAAGACCCAAAGGCAGTGAAGATTTATTTTGAGGCTTTTGCTTTTTGCATTTTGAGATTTTTTGAGATTTTGATTTTGAATTTTGACAAATTTTTGAATTTTGAAATTTTTCCAAATTTTGGATTTTAAGATGGCTAGTGCCAGTTTTTATAGTGAAGCAAAGCCAGGCTTAATGCTGCTAGATGAGGACAATTTTGTGCACTGGAAAACGCGCTTAACAGCATATTTAGAAGCCAGGGATGTTTTGGATGCGATACAGAAACCAAGGCCCGAAGGTACAAGTGATGAAGCCTTAGCCAAGATTAAAGTCTGGAAAAGGCAGAACAGCGAGGCCAAGCACATAATTTTGAGTGGACTTCGCAATAAGCATCTATCGTTAATAAATAGCAAAGATGATGCATCTCAGATCCTAAAAGATATTGAGCGCATGTATGGAGAATCTACAAAGAACTCCTACAGAACATTGATGGGCAAATTAACTAGACTGAGAATGAATTCAAAAGAAGAATTCACAGAGCATATTGATAAATTCACAGAAATTATTCAAAAGCTTGAACTTACTCCACAATCTTTTGATGAAGTAACAAAGGTATCATTTCTGTTAGCCTCATTAGGGCCACATTTTGATGCATTTGTCAGTTTGATGGATCATAAAGAGAATCTAACTTTTAAGGAACTGACTAGTGAATTAAGAGAGGAATGCAGAAAGAGATCTGATTCCCCAGAAAGGAGCACTAGAAATAAAGGCAGCAATTATGTTTTTAAACAGCCTGCACAGTCCAGAGATGGACACAAGGTCACATGTTACAATTGTAATAAAATCGGCCATATAGCCAGAAATTGTAGAGCGCCTAAAGCTAAAGAGAAAGATTCCCAAGCCTTTCAGCGTAAAGGAGAAAGAAAAGGGAAATTTGAGTGCAACATGCTGTTGAAAGAAAGGAGTTTAGCTGTCCAGAGCCAAGAAAACACACACAATAAGTGGTTGTTGGACAGTGGATGCAGTTCGCACTATACGTTTAAAAGAGACTGTTTTAATGAATTAAGTGATAAAGAGACTGAAATTGAGGTTGCAGATGGAAATATTTTAAAGTCCAAAGGTGAAGGTTCAATGCATTTGGAATTCAATGTAAACAATGAATCTTTTAGGACCAGAATGTCCAATGTTGTGTATGTACCAGAACTGAGCTGCAATTTACTCAGTGTCTCTACTTTGGACAAGAAAGGTTTCAAGATCACATTTGAGAATGGACAGTGCAGTGTAACTAAAGATGGTGAAGTGTACATTGAAGCAAAATTAATAAATGGTGTTTATGAGGTTAATCTTTCAGAGAACCAGTCTGCAAAAGTGGCACGCTCCAGCCAGAAGGATGACGCAGATTTGACGCTGTGGCATAGAAGACTTGCACACAGAGATGCCACCATCATTAAGAGTCTACAGGAAAGTGATCTTGTCACAGGTTTGCAGGTAAAAGGGAGCAGCAACCAGACTCCAACAAAATGCATAACTTGTGTTACTGAAAAGGCAGTAAAACCTTCTTTTACACGTTGCACAGAACAAAGGAGTACAAAAGTTCTGGATATTGTGCATTCAGATTTGTGTGGGCCACTCAGTGTTCCATCACTTGGACACAACAAGTATATTTTAATTTTTATTGATGATTTTTCGAGATATTGTGTGGCATATTTCATCAAAGATAAAAGTGAGACAGTAGAGATGTTCAAGAATTACATTGCCATGGTTAGGAACAAGTTCCAAAGAGCTCCAGGTGTCTTAATGTCTGACAATGGAGGAGAATACTGCTCACATGAGATGAAAGCCCTTATGGCAAAGGAAGGAATTACACATGTAACCACAGTTCCTTACACGCCACAACAGAACTCCATAGCTGAAAGGAAGTTCAGATCCATTATGGAAATGACAAGGTGTATGCTGAAGGAAGCATCCCTGCCAAGGAAGATGTGGGGAGATGCTGCTTACACAGCTGTCTATCTCCAGAACAGGTTGCCAACAAAGGCAACACAGCGCACACCATTTGAACTTTGGCATGGAAAGGTGCCTAGTCTGTCACACATACGTGTATTTGGCAGTATCTGTTACTACCACGTGCCCAAGGAACAGAGGCACAAGCTTGACTCCAGAGCACAAGCAGGTATCTTAGTGGGATATGCTGCTGGAGGCAAAGGATACAGAGTAATGGACTTACAGACAGGCAAAGTGAGTGCGCACCATGCAATTTATTTTGATGAACATGCAAAAGCAGACACAAAGAACACTGTTATTGGCTGCTCCAAGGAGTCAGAATGGACTCAAGAACTCATAAACTTTCCTTCTGAAACCCCACATGGTACTAATCTGCCTTCTAGTGTCATAGCACCCCCTACAGGCGACGCACCAGAAGACGCAGATGACCAGATCCCTGGCGGCTCCAGAGACGAAGAGGAGGACTCAGATGGGGACATGGAAGCGTTGGAGGATGGTGAGGAAGCTGATGCGGTTCAGGAACCAGAACCAGAGGTCAGACGCTCATCCAGAACCAACAGAGGTGTCCCACCAGCAAGACTGTCCTACCTTGCAGGGTCGGTGTCTCCACAGGAACCTTCCACATGGGAAGAGATTCTGAAGATGCCATCTGCGCAAGCCAGTCTCTGGAAGAAGGCCGCTCAGGAGGAGATGGATGCACTGCATCAGAACCAGACGTGGACCCTCACAGAGCTACCTCCTGGTAAGAAGGCCATTGGGTGCAAGTGGGTGTTCAAGGTTAAGAAGGGGTCAGAAGGGGAAGTGGAACGCTACAAAGCAAGGCTAGTAGCACAAGGTTTTTCACAACGTTTTGGTGAAGATTACGACGAAGTTTTCGCACCAACCGTAAGATATAGTACCGTCCGAATGCTTTTGAGCATTGCAGCCTCTAAACAATTGAACGTGAAGCACATTGACATTTGTACTGCGTTTTTACATGGGAGAATTTCAGAAGAAATATACATGAAACAACCTAAAGGTTTCACAAAACCAAATGAGACGCACCTCGTGTGTCGACTCCAGAAAGGAATCTATGGGCTTAAACAAGCGGCTAGAGCCTGGAATCAGAAATTGCACAGTATGATTGTGCAACTTGGGTACAAGCAAGGAAACGCAGATAAGTGCTTGTACACCAAGTCAAGTAATGGACAATTTTCATACATATTGGCTTTTGTCGATGATTTGATTATTGCTACTGCAAGTGATAGAGACTATACACAGATAGTAAAACACCTCAGCAAGGAGGTACAAGTAAAAGAACTTGGAGATGTCAAGTACTACTTAGGAATCCAAGTGGAAAGAGAAGAAGACGGCTCATTTCTTCTCAGCCAGAAGCAAAAGATTCATGAACTGATCGAGTATTTGCAGATGCAAGACGCACACCCGGTTGCAACGCCCATGGCTACAGACTTCTTGAAGAATCAGCAGGATTCGAAGCTGTTGCCAGATAACAGTCAATATAGGTCGGTAATTGGTAAACTTTTGTATATGGTTACCACATGTAGACCTGACTTAGCTAATGCTGTGGGGATTCTGAGCAGAAAAGTGAATTCTCCCACTGAGCATGATTTAGCGGGGCTGAAAAGGGTGGTTAGGTACCTGAAAGGTACAATAAATTGTAAATTAAAGTTGCCAGCTGTCAGAGACCCTAAGTTGGTTGGGTACACTGATGCAGATTGGGCCGGGGATAATGCTGACTATAAATCCACAAGCGGTCATGTTTTTATGTTTGGGGATGGACCTATTGTGTGGGGCAGCTATAAACAGAGTTGTGTAGCTTTGTCTTCAACAGAGTCCGAATATGTTGCTGCAACGGAAGCATGCAGAGAAATTGCCTGGCTTGATGAACTCATCAAAGACTTTGGACTGGTGAGAAGGGAACCTGTCAGCCTGCTAGAGGACAATCAAAGTTGCCTGAAGCTGACGCAGAGTGAAAAGTTCCTAGCCAGAACCAAACACATTGGTGTCAGGTACCACTATATACGCCAGATGGTGCAAGATGGACTTGTGGAACTGTCTTATTGCTGCACCAAAGAGATGACTGCCGACATCTTGACAAAACCCTTGCCAAAAGAGAGTTTCCAGAATCTACGTGTCAAGCTGGGACTCTGGGTGGTTGAATAAAGTTGTTTATGTTTTGTATGTTGTATTTGCCTGAGAAGGGGTTTGTGGGATGTAAACACTAGAGCAGTCAAGTACAACAATGCTAGAGCAGATAGTGGAGATTGCCTCAGTCCTCCAGCCACAACTTCCTGGTCACATGGATTGAGGCAATTTCCTCTTGCAACTAGATGTGGGAGTGGCTTCACCTGGGAAGGTATGAACAAAGAACCTCACAGGTCAGCGGCCATTCCATTCCATTCCACTCTCTCACTCGAACTGTGAGGAGGATGCTCAGTTGGCTTCCTGCCAACTGGGGCCTAGTGGACTTCTCTCCCACATGGGGAGATTCCAATTGTAAATATCTTTACTAAGAATAAGCCTGCCTTCTTTGGGATTTGTCTTGAGCTGGATATATGTGAGTAAACATTTTATATCTTTTTATAGAAGACGTGTGTTGTGTCTTATTTGAAGAGGGACAAAGGGGAAATATAGTGACAAACCAGGAAACTAGATTAAGTTGATTCTAGCGAATCAAAGCAACTTCCGCTGTGTGTATTTTAAAAGGGAATGTTACTCTGCTAGTTGAACTTGTTAGCACAAGTTAGGATGAGATATATTAAATTATAAATCTCCATCCACGTTCCAAAACATTCCCACATAGGATAGATCAGTTCATGCAAGCTACAACTTCTATTTCCTCTTGCCATGTATCGCTGTGACCAGATTAGACAACTCCAGGAACAGGTGTGGCTGGCACACTAGTTTTCAATGTGCAAACACATCCCTGGCCAAAACCTAAGCATCTAGACTCAGGGTTTAATCCAGGAGTACACCCAAGGAGCGAACCTGAGTTTTCAGGGGGAGTGTAACACACACACACGACCTCCAGCACAGGCTGAATCCTTATTCCCTATCCTTTCAATGTGATAGAACTGCGAATCAATTATATAATGGGGAATGAGGTTTAAATGAGACATGTCCAGGGCCATAGGTGCCAACTCCCTGGGGTCCTGGGCACCCATAAAATTCCCCATGAAGGGGCCGGGCACCCACAAATTTTGGTGCCAGGGCCATGCACACTGCATGGCACCCATGTCCCCAGGCACCCATGGTTGCGGGGCCAAGTTGGCACTCCTGTCCAGGGCAGCTCTTCAATCTTTGGTGAAAGATATCACTCCCATGGAGAAGGCTGTGCTCGGGGAAGCTCCCTAGAGGCGTACCTCCAGAGAACCTTCCCAGCCTTTGAAGAGGGCACCATGTAGAACCAGCATTTTCCTCTCACAGATACCTACGTGAAGCCCTCAAACAGGAAATGAGCACAATAGCCTTCTCTCATTTGTGTTCCCCAGTAACTGGTGGTTCAGAGGCATATCGCCTGTGGCAGTGGAAATAGTATTACCATGATAACTAGCAACCACTGATAGTCCATGAATTTGTATCGTCCTATTTAAAGCCATCTAAGTGGACAGCAAAATCCATTATAGTGGTCCTTGCTTCTACCATCTTCAGCAGTAAAAGGTAAAGGTAAAGGGACCCCTGACCATTAGGTCCAGTCGTGTCTGACTCTGGGGTTGCGGCACTCATCTCGCTTTATTGGCCGAGAGCCGGCGTACAGCTTCCGGGTCATGTGGCCAGCATGACAAAGCCGCTTCTGGGGAACCAGAGCAGCGCACGGAAACGCCGTTTACCTTCCCGCCGGAGCGGTACCTATTTATCTACTTGCACTTTGACGTGCTTTCGAACTGCTAGGTGGGCAGGAGCTGGGACCGAGCAACGGGAGCTCACCCCGTCGCAGGGATTCGAACCGCCGACCTTCTGATCAGCAAGCCCTAGGTTCTGTGGTTTAACCCACAGCGCCACCTGGGTCCCTATCTTCAGCGGTACCAAATACCTTTGGTTCCTGGAAGTTTCACCCTTTCTTACTTTCTTTCCTCATACCTAGAGAACTGTCTCCCAGAACTTCTTCATAGTGTCATTTCTCTCTCTTTCTCCCTTCAAGTCCTCCTTTTGTCATTATCCTTTAGTCATCACCCCAACTGAAAACACAAGTCACTACATTATTACCTGTTCATCCCACTTGACTCCCCCTATCCTCCATACATTTCTCTGTTGCTTTCCTTTTCCAATATTAAATTGTAGATTGTATGTTCCTTGAGCCAGTGACACTTTTTTATATTACTTAAGATAAAGCATACCCAAATATTAAGATGGTGACCCACATGGGGGCCTTTTCAGTTGTGGCACCCCATCTTTTGAATATGCTCCGTAGGAAAACCTTGCCTGGCATCAACCTGAAGTAAGGACTTTACTTACCCAGGCCTTTTAGGTAGTCTGTCTTGTTATTTTCATTCCAGTGTGGATTTGTTCCAGGTTTTAGCTTTAAGGATTTATTTTGCTGTTTAAATCTGTTTGATGTTGCTTTTTTAAAAATAATAATTCTTAGTCATTCTAGGAACATTTTTCAGATTTAAAACGCAGGTCCTAAATATTCCAAATGAATAAAATGTTGCTGTATAAAGAATCATATGCATCAATGGCAGTATAAAAACAAATAATATGTTTGCTGGTATAATAAGTAGTTACTTATGCATGTCTGAATGCATTAAAAATTCAACATTCAGTTCCAAGAGATATTTTGAAACAAGAAAATGGAAAAGCAACAACATAAACTTGATAGTTCGAAGGTGGGGCAACAGTGCCCTGCATCTGTTTTCTGCTCTTCAAATGTAGTGGCATTTACTCTTGTTATGTTCAGTCAGATGTTTCAGAAAGATATTTATTTTCAAGGTAGAAACACTTCTTGGCACCACTACATTTCTCTCACTATCAACACTTTATTAACAGAGAAAAAGACCCTGGTGCCGATTTTGTCCATGCCCTAGTGATAATGTTCTATAATCTCTTAAAATAGTATTTTAAAACTATTTCCACCACAGCATGACAAACTCAGAACTAGTTAAAGCAAGCTTAGGCACAGTGATAAACGGAGCCCAGTCCTTTTTAAAATAGTGAAATACTTTTAAAACACAGCAAAGTGCTTGTTTTCCTGGTTCTTTCTCCTTTTCAAACACACTGCTGGGATTTCAAATTATTTCCCTATTTTAAAAAGGAGTGGGCTCCATCTATGATTGTCCCCCAAGGTTGCTTAACTAGTTCTGAGTTTGCTTTTTAATTCAAGGGCAGGTTTGTTCTTTAAATTGACTTTAGTGCTTGCACAAATCAATCTAGAGTGCGCAGGCTGACCTTTCGAAAACCATCTGGGGAAAATCACGTACTGATTTTGTGTTATCCTTCCTGTGCTTCCCAAATTATTTGCAATGCATGCTTAGAACCATTATGAGGCAAATGCATAAATGTGTTAAGGAGCAGTGAAAGGGTGGTTTTCGGTTTATAAATAACAGGTAGTGTTTACTCTGGACAAGTGCATCCCTTAACAAGATCTGGGAATGATTTTTCTGTGCCATTTATAATTGTTAGTACTGCTACCTCCAATCCAGTTTCCTTTAAACACCTGTCCACATCTTTTAACATATGGAACACATTATTATTTTAATCTCAGTATGCAGACCCCTGCAAATATTATCAGCTTAATTCCATTACCCTTTCAGCTGGGAAGCAAGCATGGAAACATAGATTCTATTAATTTGCTCTTACTAACAGAGAGCTTTTAACAGAGACTAATGTAAGGCTGATTCTTCTTTTACCTGCTCTAGACAGTCAGTAAGTGCCAAGCTCTACAAGGACACAAGCTGGGGCAACCTGTTCTCTCACAAAAATAATAGCAAAGATGAGGCTAGGATGGCCTATATAGGTCATTATAGCACTGCAGGGTCTCAGGTGGCTTCTCAGTAAAACTTATTTCCCCCCCCCCCCAATATAAAGTAAGCTTGGGGTGTATAGATTAATGGCACTGAGTCAGATTCTCAGTATGTGACTTAATATGTCGTTTTCAAAGTCTGGCTTTCTTTAATGTATCTCTAGGTATCTGTGTGACTCCAGTGAGAATATGGAATTTCAATGATAAAATGTGTTCATAGGGAATCAGCTAATAAGGGAACAAATTCTAGAGGGATAGAAAAGCTAGCTTTTATGGCAAAAGCTATTATTATGGCACCTTAAAGGCTACAAGACTGATTGTGATGAAGATTGAAAGCTTATAAATCTGTAGGACTTTAAGGTGCCAAAAGACAAGTTTTTGTTTCCATTACGGGAAGTTTGTAATGATAGTCCTGACAGCATGTCATTGTTTGGGAGAGTTTGCCACGGAAATCTGCACTATATTGTTATTGGCAAAATAAATGGGCTTACAGAGTAAGAATTCACTTTAGTTTCAGAATACCACTGTACAGTAACGGGAATACTTTTAATTTGTGGAGCTCAGATATCAGGAAGCATAAACAGGTAAAGAGTAATATGGTCTAAGTTCTAGAGGATTAACAGTAACATTAGTTGAGTTGGGAGGATATCTCTTAAAAGGGGGGAAAGGTTTTGAAGAATGACCACAAAATTATATTGAAAATTTCCTTCATTTGGAGTGTTTATTGGTAAGGAATATATATATTCAGTGTATCTGATATAGTAGGATTGCTTACAACTACAAAAAGGTAATATCAATAAAAAGAACACCATCTTTGGCCAGCATGTTCAATGAGATGATAGTTTGATGCGTATAGTGAGGATCAATTTGCCTAGGAAGTCTGACCTATAAACGACTTTACCTGAATTAATTAGGTGAGAAAGGGAAATGGTCCATCTGAATATTGCTGGGAGGGGGGTGGAATTGAAGAAGGGAAATAAGCTAGGTTGGTAAAAAGGTTGAAGGGTAAGAGCCTCACCAAGGGAATGTGTGACTCTCCAGTAAGAAATTGTCTATGAAAGTTTATGAAATGATCAACAACAGTTGGGTGATCAACTCTAGTACATGTGACTAATGGAACTTCTTGATCAAGAATTCAGTGAGTTGAATGTAGCATTATTCCTGCTGCTGTTTATTAAATTTGTATACTGCCTTTCACCCAGAGATCTCAGGGCACTTCACAACAATGTAGAATTTTGGAAAAACAACAACACCAGGCTTCAATGGGAAGTGAGTGAGATGTTTCAAATGGGGGAAATAGTGACAATATCAGTGGTGTACATTGAGGAGGCCAATGAGCTGGTTATCTAACTTTGGGTGGGCCTAGCAAGGAACATTAAAAGAGCATGGTAGGATGTAGGATGTTCGCAGCAGCCTGTGGGTATGAATAAATGAACATTCTTGAAGTAACTGGGGCAGCCCTTGGAGATGGCACTGTGATAAGGTGCATATGGCGCATGTGGAGGCCACAAGTGGAAATGCAGTTGCTTTGCTAGTGGTTTCCTGAAGTCTGCTCCATAGACTTCACAAAGTATAACTTGTAAGAGGATGATTTGTGAAAGAGATCTATTGGTTCTGAGCGGAGCAGCAGCTGTCCATGGGGACAGAATCTTGGGGGGGATGCGTAACATGGAGGAGTGGGGGTCTGCAAAGTAGTAGCGACCTCCCCTCAAGCCCTGCAAGGGGTGAGTCAGTGAGGCTCAACTGGGTGGCAATGGGAGCACCTGAGGGAGGAGGGACAGATAAAAATACACAGGTGCGCAAGGGCTGACCCAAATCTCTGCCAACGGTACTTGAAATACACACATGCGTAGAAACCGCTTTTCAGGGTTTTTGCCACTGATCAAGCGGTATACAAAGGCTGCGAAATTAAATTAATTAAATAGCCTACACACGCACGCGCGGATAGGAGGTGTTGCGCACCTCAGTAAGAATATGTGAGGGAATTAATACGTGTCGACTGAGGGGTGTGTGGAGGGAAACAGAAGGTCTCCTCAGGAGAAGGATTTCGGCCGCGGGGACAGAGGCAGGCCCCTGGAGGGCAGGGTTTCCTGCGCTAGCCAGGGAAGGATCCCCGCGCCCTTTCGCCCTCCTCACAAGTTACGCCTCAGAGGCTCGAGGGGATCTTTTCCCGCCCGCGGGCGGCCCTGGCTCACCTGCCCTCGCCCGGCGGGCAGCCTCTCCCCTTCCCCGCCCTCTCCTCCCTCCTGCGGCGGCGGCGGCTGCAGCGGCGGCGCCTCCTGCCCTGCGCGTCCTCCGCCGCACGCCGCTCCTTCCCTTGCAGCCCAGCTCTCCACTTACCGAATTTGGCCTCTGCTCCAGCGGCGCTGGCGGCGGCGGCTCCGCCTCGGAGGGGCTGCCGGTGGCGGGCGACGACGAGGACCAGGAGCAGCTGCTGCAGCAGGCGGAACGCGAGGCTGGAGGTGCCGGGCGACCCCATCATGCGTGGCCCATGGCAAGCGCCTGCTTGCCCGGCCCGCCTCGTCCTGTCCCCTCGCAGCGGCTCAGTCCATGCCACCTCGGCTCCGGGGCCAGGCTGCAGGCTCTCCCCGGCGGGTTCCCTTCAACACCCAGGACAGCGACCAGCGCCGTCCCCTCGGCTTGCCAGCCTCAGCCAGCCAGGCGGCCCCTCCCTGCCTCTCTTCCTCCTCGCCCGGCAGCGCCTCCTCCTCCTCCTCCTCCTCGCAATGAACTGCCTGCCGCTGCTGCTACTGCTCTCTTCGCGCAGCTCTTTCGACGCGCTGCTGCTGCTGCTGCTTCTGCTGCTCGCGCAGGACTGGCTCGCGCTGCAAGCTCCACAGCCTTCCCTCAGCCGAGGCGGGCCAAGCGCGCCCGCTGACCCTTCTTCCTCCTCTTCCTCAACACCCCTTCCATCTCTTTCCTCCCTCCCACCCCGGCCGCGCCTCTCCAGGGCTTAACTTCCCTACAGGTGCAGGGACTGGCGCCCAAATCCGACTAAGGTCGAGAGGACGAGGTCAGGGTCCAAAATGGAAGCCCCGCTGTTTCCTTCTCCAAAGGCGCTCTCTGGCCACCAGGTTTTTTTGGGGGGGGGTGAGTTGGGGTGTGTGTGTGCTTGTAAAGTGGAGCTCTCCTCCTTTTTTAAATGCTTGGGGTGAGATTGGCAGGCAGGGCCCAGGAGACTAGTAGTTCGCCTGGGGGGGGGGGTTCTCAGTGGCAGGCTGCCTCAATGGACGGGGGTCGGCCTTGCTGCCAAGGAGGAGAGGGCTCGTGTGCCTTTAATAATAGCTGTGAGCGGGAAAGGAGGATGCGAGCAGGAAGTGGAGCATGTCAAGTTGCACCTGCCCAAATTCACTGCAGCTTGCATCTCTGAGGAAGGCTGGCTGCCTGTGCAGCTGGGCATCCCTCATGAAGCTGTGCTGTCTTGCAGAAAGGCGTTTCTTCTGCTCTTAAAAGCCACACACCTTTGGCTTGCAGGGCTGGCCTAAGGCATTTTGGTGCCTGAGGCAAAGGGTCAGATGGCATCTCTACAGGCACAGACAGGCACAGCTTCCATGCGAGAACTGAATGCAACTTCACCAACAGCACCTGAGGGTATAGGGAACGGGGATAGAGTGCATTGCACACACAGCATTTTCCTGCCTCCATCTGCTCTGTTGAGTAGGGTCAGCTCTGCTGACTTGGAAGACCTTCTCCTGGAGCTAAGGTAGAGAGAGATCTGTTGTGGTTACTTATTATGTAACACAGCAAAATGTGTTTGATGGCTGTAACTTAGTGATAGAACATCTGCGTTGCATGCAGAGGTTGCATGCCAAAGATATTAGGCTCAGTCTGCAATTAGCATCTCGAGTTATTTACCCTGTCTGAAAAACTGGAGAGCCACAGGTAATGTCGCTTCTGTTGTTGATAACATCAAAATGTTAACGTGTGACTGTTCCCTCTGATTAACCACTGGGTGGTTATTCATCTATAGTTATCATTTTGCTCAGTTCCCTCCTGGACTTATTAAAGCAAAATATTTGCACTTTGGCTTCTGGATTGCCTATGTTACCTCCAACTCCACATTATTGCAGTGAAAACCACACAACATTGTTGATTTTGACCTAACCAGTCCATTTATTTATTTATTTTGTTTTGTTGTTGTTGTTTGTTTTATGGCCAACCGGCATTCCCAGGATCAATCCTTGTCTTTGGACAAATTATTATGCACTTCTGAATTTGTGGTAGTGGTCTTGTTGTTGGGGGGTCCGTTCTCCCCAATATTCAATATTGGCTCATTCCTTTCTGGGTCAGAGTACTTGTTCTTTAATTCTTTAACACAAAAGTCCTATTCCAGCATTAGTTGCAGGGGTAAGACTAGGGCAGGGGTGGGGTGCATTCATATGTTGACTAGTCCTGCCCCATAGCATCCCAAGTATATAGTATGGATGCCTGCAGGGAGGGAGCCTTCACATATACTGATGTATCCGTGAACACTCCTTCCTTGCACATGCACACTGTGCTACTCCCCACTTTTTGGTTTTAGCCATGCATAAAATGCCTGATTGTAAGATTGTAGTGAACATTAGTCACACTCAGAGTAAACCTATTGGAACTGGATGTCACTAAGGTCCATTCATTTGATGGCCCTACTCTGAGTAGAACTTGGTTGGTGCAGGACAACACAGAGCTTCTAACATCTAGGTGCATATATTTGAGGATCACTAAACAAAAGTCCATTCACTGTTTAAGCAGCCTGTAGTGGACACCACCAGTGTTTTGAATATTTTTCTTGCAAAGCATGGTAAGGTTTATGTAAAGCACTTATTCTAAGCTATGAGTTTGCTTTAAAAGAATTATGGTTTGAAGAAAGTTCGCTACTGCAAGATATGTAACTTCAGGTGGATAAACTGAAGTAGAAACAAACAAAAATGCAAAGATAGGCAATACAGAAAGGACACAATGAAAAATGGAGCTGCTGAAAGTTAAATTGTTGAATTCTCATGGGCTGTGCAAGCCATATGGCTGGAAAGAGAGTATGTAGTTTTAAAAAAAGAAACCCTGGAAAAATGACCATATTGAATTTATATGGAATGAAAAACATAACTCTGACTAAGACAATAACATATGGCAGAAAGTGACAAGACAAGGTATTTATCATTATCATTAGTTACCATTTATCAAAATACATTAGAAATTAAATGTAGTTTCTGTTGTTTGCAAGTTACCGAACTACACTGTTAAGGCAATGCTAAATAAAAATGCAACATTTTTATCAACACTGATGATACAAAATACATTAGGAACAATTTTAAATCCTCTATCCCAGTGCTCCCCAACCTTTTTATCGCCGCGGACCAGTCAACGTTTGATAATTTTACCGTGGCCCGCTGAGGGGGGGGACATTGATTGTTTATATTTTAGATTGTTTTGATGTAATAATTTTAATTTAATTGTATTTAAACATGCCTTCAAAATAAAATACAGTTACACCAAAAAATGAATATAAAGTGATTTAACATTTTAACACCACAGTAAATAAAATGGAAATAATTTAATGTTCCTTGGGCGGCCCAGTACCATTTGATTCACGGACCGGTACCGGGCCGCGGACCGGAGGTTGAGGACCACTGCTCTATCCTATCCCCTCAAAGATGGGGAATCTTTTCTAGTCAGCTGGCACTCCGAACTCCCATTTTCACTCTAACAATGGGAAACTTAGCAAGAGAAAGGCATCACAATCCCCAAACTACCCACTCACCTTTTTTTGTTTTTGAAAACAATGCACCCATCCTATCATAGTGTTACAAATGGGCCCCTTCTGAAGGCTCCAGGTTTGAACCTTAGCACAATCACTAGAGCTGAAAAATATCTGATACCTTAGAATAGTCAGTATTGAACAGTAGCTCAATGACTCTAGCATAGGGGAGCAACATGTGTTTATAAAGCCTCTCCAAGTGAGTTCTCCACATGACAGATGGCATGAAACCCGTTTACTTTAGGAGATAGCGGATAGAGGCTTTTTTCTCCGTTTTGAGTGAAGCTAAAGCATGGGAGATTCAAGAAGGATAAAAGTACTTCAAACACATGGTTAAACAATGGAATTTGCTGCAACAAGATGCGGAGGGAAGTGACTATTAATGGCTACTAGTGCTGATGGCTACATTCTGCTTTCAAGATCAGAGATGGCATGGCTCTGAGTACCAATTTCTGGGCAACAACAGAGGAAAGTGGCTATTGCACTCATATCCTATCAGGGCTTTCCGTAGGCATTTGGTTGGCCAGTGTGGGAACAGAATGCTGGACCAGAAAGGCCTTTGGTCTTACCTAGTAGCAGGACTCTTTTTGTGTTTACATGTTAGCATATACATCAGTTCGGTCATGTGCATTGTCTCCATGCCTGTACCAGGAATGCAACTGAGACAACACACATGTAGCATGGGGTTTTCTACTGCATGATGACAGCCTTGGTTTATGCAAGCTATCTAAAGACAAGGTTAGTAAGGGAATACATTTTGAACAACAGGAAATCTTCTGCATCAGCTTCAAAAGCTTCTACCGTGGGGAGAAAATTAAAGCTTACATATGTCAGTTATGATTTACAAGTATTTTTTTTAATGGAGTGTGAACTACTAGAATAGATGAACAAAACTTTGATATCAAAGCTTACTACTGAGCAGTCATTGTTGTTTTTTCTGCAACTGACAGCAAAAAAAAGACTAAAATCAATATTGGCATTGGTTTGGACCACTTATACAATCAATTAGAGAATGTGGAAGGATTTTTATTTAAAGAGAGGCAATGCAAAACAAAAGAAACCACACAGATACATAGTTCATTCAAAGGTGGTGGTGGGAGGGGATCACAGCAGTAAATCAAAGTGTTACTGAATAGCAAGTGATTGTAACATAGGACTATGGCAAAAACAACAGCTACAGAAACCTTAAAATAGATGCCTTTTATTATGTTTACGTATGCATTGCTTGCACTGGCTGCCAATTCATTTCCAGGCCCAATTCAAAGTGCTGGTTTTGACCTATAAAGCCTTAAATGGCTCAAGATTGCAATACCTCAAGAACTGCCTCTCTTCATATGAACCTACGGGGACCCCAAGATCTGAGGCCCTTCTCTGTGTACCTCTTCAAGCGGTCCAGAGGATGGCAACACAAGAATGAGCCCTTTCTGCAATAGCTCCCCATTTGTGGAATGCCTTCCCCAGGGAGGTTCAGCTGGCACCTTCATTATACACCTTCAAGGTGCCATGTGAAAGTGTTCCTTTTTAACCAGGCCTTTGGCTGCTCGACAGCCAATGCCCTTTTAAATGTGTTGTGGGAGGGGCTGGGGGCGGTATTGGTTTTTGTTCTTGCTTTTATTATGTTTCTTCGTCTTGTCTTTTTAGATTGTGAACCGCCCTGAAGTCTACAGATGAAGGGCAGTATACGAATTTATTAATATAAGAATAGGTGGTGCAGGTGTCTATTTTCTAGTAGAAACTCCTAGCAAGATCACATCCGGTACACTTATGTTCTGCTTCAATTTCCTTCCTTCTAAAAGGGAGCAAGCGCCACTCCTTAATTTGCATTTGTATGTTTACAGGGTGTAGAGAAGATCCAGGGTTCACAGGGTGTGTATACAAAGATATTAGAATGTCTATATAGAATCTGGGTGGGGCTATTTGACCAGATTTCGCAGTATACTTGTTGGCAAAGCAAACCCAGCTGATCTCTTGCAGAAAGCAACAGTACTTGTTTCACTTGCTAACTATGCTCATGTGCTAACTTTGGCTAATTTGTGGGATGGGGGAAGATGAGCAATATACATCCCTTTATTTTGCAATACTTTCCTTTGGTCAACTTCTTGTTATGATCTGAACATAAGAACACAGGAAGAGCCTTTCTAATCCAGTGTTCTGTTCCCACAGTGGCCAACTGCAAGCAGGACCTGAACACCAGAGCTGATTTTTTCATTTGCATATTTTTACGTTACTTCTCATCTTGCAGTTGCAGTTGTGTGTAACATGACATTGTCATATAATTGGGCTTTGGAACTTCCTGAGTACCAAAACATCAACTGAAGTATTGGGGAAGATATCATGGGGTCACTTCTACCATTAGATGTTTTAGGAAGTGCAGGCACCCAGGGAGGCTGCAGGGTGCTGGAGAAATGTCTACGGGGGGGGGGGGGCACACACAGACCGCCCTTGGATCAAAACCGCACATTGACAACAGCAACAATAATACTGTAATAATCCCCAAGTGCCCTAAGAATGAGACAGAAAAATAGAAGCCTTTCATATGACAAACTGGATGACCGATTTTGGAACAGCACTAATGATAACTACCTTTAAGAATGGAGTCAAGAGTTCAGTCAGCCCTGTACACTTTATTTGGGATTGTTTTCCACCTGTCTTGTTTGCTAACGCAGATGTGCTTGCCAGCATGAAGATAACTATTGTGAGTGGAATTCATATCCACCTTTGCTGATTTAGTCTTCCCTCATAATTCAGGCTAATGGCTTCAGGATGATCCAGGATTAATTGCTACACATGTGACCTCAGGAACACTTTGCACCAACTTCACCTGGCAAGACCACTGTGTTCTTTGGTTGGCAGGTCTATATGGGACATGCAATCATGCTTTCAATGACCTTTAGGCAGTGGAGGCTGCTCTGTTAGGGAAAATGGGGGACGGCCCCACAAATCTCAGTCTGTCCCCATCAGCTTGCTTTCTTATTTACAACCAGTACAAGGAGTGGTGGCCACCTGTCAGCAGCCTTTGTAAAACACATCAGTGAGGAGGATGGAGACAAAAGTAGAATTAGTTCTGGCTGGATCCTTCTTCCAGGAAGCATGAAGAGGAAGAGGAAGACACTGGGAGGAAGGAAACAAAATGCCGCAGGGAGCCTGCTAAGCTCCACCCCCACTGGCAACCTGAGCTTGTTAACCCTTTCATGCATGCAAGTGTGAGTCAATAGCTGTATGTTACAAATTTATTTGCATTATCAGCAATCATTTTGCAAGTGTATATTGCTACCACTAAAAAAAAGAAAAAAGAATATTGACCAAGTCACAGATATGCACTAATATGTTAAGTATGTATTTGGAGGTGTGTAAACTTAGAATAGAATAATAGAATTGTAGTGTTGGAAGGGACCCCATCTCTTGCCAGAAGACCTTCCTCAAGCAGAGTCCATGTTCAAACACTTCCTGATGATACCCAGTGGTTTACTTTCAGTATTTCTCTCTTCCTGGGCCACAACCTTCAGGAAGGAATGATGCCCCAAGGCTCTTCAGCATCCTGTCCAGTCTCATAGTCACTTGCTATATGTTAAAGATTGTGTCTGGCAGCATCGTTTATACCCACATGAATCAAAAGGAAGGGTTTGTGGTCAGTGGGCTTTATAAGACATGGCAACTTCTCTGTCACATCATGAATCTTTGCACGTGGAAGACAGCACACCTCCCGGGGCACCCTGTTACCCCTGCCCACTGCTGCTTCTGTCCCCTCAGTAGGGAGTCACCTACCACCACCAGACGTCTCTTCCTTCTGGCAGCAATTGTTCAGTACACAATACCTTGCAAACCACCTCAGAGTGTTCTGAGGTCTGCAACTGCTGTTCTTGCTCCTCTGGTCCAGAATCAGAAAATAGATTGCTGGCAGGGTAGGAGTTTGGGGCCTCTAACCTGGACATATTTCTTCCAATCCCTGCATTCAGGCCAACATAATGAGCTTATCGGGATATTATTAAGATAGATTACAAAGTCAGGAGTCTTATGGCTTGAGAACTTCCTACTCCTCCATCTCAAATTGCTTTTTTTTCAAACTGCAATTCTCATTTTCGGAGATCATTTCCTTGGTAGGTAGCAAGCAGGTTATCAGAATACTCATCCACTGTCAGTAGCCTTGGATCTGAAGGGCTTAGGTCAAGAATGGAAAACTATTTGTCCATCTCCCCCCATCTCTTCCTCCTGTGGGGGGTGGCAGGAATCATTCTGTGCACTGTATCTTCCACAGCCACCTCGGTGTGTCTTGAGGTTGACAACTGCTGTGCTAGCTCCTCTAGCTCAGAAATGGTGTCCAAGGTGAGGGCCTAGGATACATTTTGCAGCTCCAGTGACACAGCAAGGCTCCCGATAGCCCTGCTTCTGTGCATCATGTTCCTCCAAGGGTTTCTCTCCTGCAATGGGTGATCTTCCTCCTCTGTAGAGGCACCTCACCTGTGTTGCTGTTCCAACACAGTCCATGCTGCTCTATCTAGAAATTCTGCATCTTGCCCAGTAGTTCAAAGTGTGGATAGGCTTCATGGGACTTATCACCATAATGAAACACAGAGGAACATAAAATACATTTTAACTCTAGGAGTGGTGCCGCAAATTAAGATGAATGCATTCATCTTCCTGAAAGGAAAAGATTGCAGAAATGTTTTCATAACAGCAGCAGTGGGTTCAGAAGATTTTCCTACAATACTTGGAGAGGAAGCCAGCAGATGTTAATATCCTGCTCAACTCACAGCAGAGGTAAATTTATTATTCCCCCCACTCACCCGCCCCCCACTTAAGCATTCAAGCATATTCCTGTGTAATTTTGCCAAATACTTGCAGTTTACCAAGGGGGAGAAAATGGGAGATTGAGATTCTTCTAGATTGAGCCTCAGTGAGATATAAACAATATTGATTTTTAGTGATGACGAGTAGCTTGTGAGGTGCTATTTTATCCCCTAGGCCATAGCTAAATGATAATGGCTTTTATATGTTGCCAAAGAAGAGCAGTTGGAAAGGAGCTTTGAAAGGATGTTGCATTTTAAGTCTCTGACTGAACTGCAGTTAGCGATTACCTGGGAGAATAGCTGGGAATAAGGCGTGTGGTTAAGTGAAAATGCTAATGCTTAGTGAGAGTTAACTGAAGACCTAAGCATCTGTTTAGTGTTTACATCAGCACATTTTGAGATGAGCCAATATTAACAAAAAGCCTTCAGGAATTAACATGCATGGAAATTTCTGTACAAAGTCTTTTGCTGGATGGCCTCCTCTCTAGAGAAATCAAGACTTCAAAAGCATGGAGATCTGTTCTAGCATGACTTGCCTTTATGATCTAGAAAGTTTAGGGTATACAGTATGTGGAGAACCTGTGGCCCTCTAGATATTTGATGGCCTAGTACTCCCATCAGCCCCAGCCAGCATGGTCAATGGCCAGGGATGATCAGAGCTGTAGTCAGACAACATTTAGAGTGCTTCCCCGTTCTTCATCTCTGGTTTAGAGAGATATAGCTGTCTGTGCCTCAGTTACACAGTCCCTGGTTATTTCCAAACTAAGTTATTGCTATGTGTTCTATGCAAGGCAGCCTTTAAAGACAGTATGGAAACTTCAGCTGGTACAAAATGCAGCTATTCAGATACTGGTGGAGGCCCAGTGGTTGGAGCATATAGCATTATTGCTGGAACAGCTGCATTTGTTGCCTATCTGTGCTGATAATGCCCTTTAAAGTTCTAAACTTTCTGGGACCAGGCTATTTGAAGTACCTCTACCCATATGAACCTGTGCAGGACTTAAGGTCAGCCTCAGAACCTCTGCTTGTGGGCAGCAATCTAATAGATTGATGGGTATGAGAGATGGGGCCCTTTTGGTAGCGACTCCAAAGAGAGTTAAGAGATTGAGGTTCTGACTACATTACACAGCAAGTGAAAGAAAAGATTGCAGAAGAATACAGAAGCACTATATGAAGAAAGAGGAAAGGATAAAAGAGATAGGAAAATGGTGGACAGAAAACTGGGAAATTAATCCAAAGGAGAGAAGTTAAGATAACTAGCCAGACAGGCTGAGTTTCAGGAGCTTGACTCATCAGAATGAGTTTTTAAAAAGGAGAACAGTGAGACAATCATCATAAAGTTTGCAATCTAGGCAATTTATCCTTAACTTGGCTTGAGGGATTATCTGGAGATAAAAAGGGATTTTAACGTAATAAAACCAATACACATTTTATGATCCTATCATCAGGAAAAGGATGCAACTGAGCTCTACTTAACAACTGTCAAAAGTAGTACAAGAACCTCAAGAGAGTCTCCAAGATTTCTTAATTAGAGAGCTGGACCTGAGGAAAAAAATCCTGTTTACCTCAAGCCTATTGTATGATCCCACCAGACAAAACGTTCTGCTCCATTCCATCCTTAAAGGACTACAGAGTTAATATTTGGCTTATGTTACAGCCTTATATAAAAGGACAACCGATATTGTATTTGAAAAAAGGAAACATCAGTGATGAAATAGACGCAGCAGAAATAGGAAAACAGAATGTGTGTTGTGACAGGAAAAAACTGCAGCAGCGGCTCCCTGCTCAAGTTCTGGCTGCAACATCTTCACCATGGAAAAGTATAGCCCTCTGCTGAATGAGATAAGGGAACTGAAAGCCAGCTCTGAAGAAATTAAAGATATAAAAGCTGAAATTAATTTCCCAAAGCAACCTTTTCAGAGTACAAACCTACCTGCCAATAGTAGAAAAGGGGAGGGGCACTGATAAAAAAATACAACACCAAACATAGTTTTTAGGTGTTGCCAATAAACAGCTAGCACCAAAACAGGGACCATCTAGAACCACAAATCACAAGAATGTGCCATATCTTAACTCTGATTATTCTGACAGTCTCATGTGCCCTAGACGATGAGCAAACAGATCACTTATATTATTTCATTGGATCTAAGGCATTTAGATACTGATTCGTCCTTAGCATTTCTAAGTGGTAAACATAAAAATAAAAAAAAACCAAGCAGGGAAAACAATAAAAATAAAATAAAACCAAACACTACCTTTAAGTTATCATGCCCACCTACCAGAGACAGGATGTTTTGTGAATAGGACCCTTGATTCTGATGCACAGAAATTTCCCTTCCCTGCCACTCCGGTTACAGGCAGTGTGGCTCAGGCTTTGATCCAGATGAAGAAGTGGACCCCACCCCCCTCTGGTGAACTTGGATGCGGTGATAAAGCTGGCCATGGGGCTTTTAAGGCCCTTGGAATGCTGCAGTCATAACACTAGAGTCAAGAACCACAGCTGACAGTGGACAATCAGCTTGGGACACCCTCATTCTTCTGCTTTTCTTCAACCATGATACAAATTAGTGGGCATTTGATATAAAGATCATACATAAATAAATCCAGCTATTGGCATATTACTGGCCAGGATACAGGAGATGGTTTATTCTTTTCCGGGAGAAGAGTGTAAAGTGAAAATAATTAGAGATTGTGTTAAGCTTCTGTTAATTTAGCCTATCTTAAGCTTTTTCTTCTGTTAACTTGTGGGGAGAGGCAGGCAGATTCCAGTGCAGTTGACTAAATTTATGTGACTGTTTAGGCCTCCGCTGAAGTGGCTCTGAATCAATAAAAGAATGATTTGTATCTCCCTGAACTATAGTATAACCTATACCATTAGGATTTAAATTTCCCACCACGAGAAGTGAGAGTGAGCAGAGGGCCCTGGCTTTTAAGTTATGCTTGTATTCCTGCCAGCGATGGTAATGCTTTTAGGCATTTCAGCACCTTTTCCCCTCTGCAGAGCCAGGAGACCTATTAGGATGGTCCGTCCTCAGGGGCTGATGGATCCAGTGGATTTCCAGGCAGCTCTGGGGGATTTTTCTGGCTGATATGACTGGCGCTCCTGTCAAAGTCCTGCTCAACAACTGGAACATCCAAATGGCTCAGGTTGTTGACGCAATCACCCTTGAGCGCCGTCTCCTGCTTCGTGAAGCCTGCTTGGATCCCTGGTATACGCCAGAGCTTACGGCGAGGAAGCAAACTGGGGGTCGCTCTTACGTGAGTAGAGGAAAACTTGGGTCAAATGCAAATGAACACTGGTCAAGCAAGGAGAGAAAGGCATTTGAATATTCCTGAGTTCCCATACTATCAATCATTGTTAGGAAGAGTAACTCTTTGTGGATTAATTTACAGAGATAGCAGCCAAGACCAACCATAACCTTCCTGCCACACACACCTCAGCATTAGCTTTCCAGGCAGTATGGAGATTTCTGGAGTCAAAGATTTCTGGAGTCAAAGAATATATGGAATATTTTAAAACAGCAGCGAGGCAGAGTAGCACAACAAAATGCTTCACAACAAAGGTCTCCTGTAAACTGATCTTGGAGAAGATCCCAAACTGGCCACAGTAGTTCAACTGAATGACACTGAATGGGCACAATGGAGGCAGAGAAGTAATATCAATTTTCTGCCATAGCCACCACCCAATAAGCTCTAAAATGTGCTCTGCACTATGTTCAGTTGTGTTTCATCCTATTTTCTTCCATTTGTACTGTATCACTTAGGAATCATTCATATTTGCATTTGTAGTTTTAAAAAAAAATCCACAGAAAAACCAAATGTTTAGAACAAGCCTCCTATCATTGCTGGCATCAGCTCAAGTAAAGAGTGCTGGAGAAATTTTCCAGTGTTCTATTCAGAACATGGAAACAGTGATTAGTCCTACAAATCTGCAGATAACGCTCCTTCTTGACAGTATGAACAATAGACTCATTTTAAAGCAGAATGGCTTCCATTAGTCATTCAAAGGAACAAAACCAAGAAGGAGAGTCATGTTGCATGCAAGACAAGAATTTCAAGCTATTTTGTTTTAGATTAGTGATATAGTTCTGTTGGTAGCAGATTTCTGAAATTTTGTTTGCATCAGCAAAAGGCTGAAGGAGACAAATTCCAGTAAGACTCATAGGACAACAATGAAAAATTTATAATTTTCCAGAAAAAAATGCAAGAAACAGACAATACTGGGTATAATAAAGGAACAATATTGAGTCAAGTCTATGGGTGCTTTGTATGTAAATAGTTCCTATGTTCTGTATAGGAAATGTAGAATAGAAGCTATTTGGAAGGATAGGAAGTGACGCAGAACACTATTTGTACCCCAAACTCCCCTTAGTCCCCCAGCCTTTGACAAGACTCAAGAGAATAAACTGAAAATGATTTGAAGACTAGGCCAATTGGTTTTAGTGGTTTTGCTAAGCTGGGAAGTTCATAAAGGGTCTGTCCCAAATTGATGTGCTTCAGGATGCTAAATGCCCAGCTTGGGTTTGTATTAATGTAACTGTTGCATTGAGGAGTCGGAAAAACAAGTAGAACCATTCCAATGGGATATCATTAGGAACAATTCAGTTTGTTTGGGGTAGCACCTTTCATCAATGAGATATGGTAGGATAAGAAAAGAATTCAGAGAATGGCAAGAAACAAAGTTATAAGGAAAGGCTGGAGGAATTTGTTACACCTTTTAATGTTAGGTATTTTTTTTGCATGTTCTTTTTATGGCTCTTTTGTGGCTGTCAGTGAGTGCATGAATCAACTTTCTGTTTTCTCTCCAGAAAACAAAAACAGAGAGGTAATTTCAAAAAGTGACAGCACTTTTTGAAAAACAGCAACTGTGATGTAGGTGCAGGGATGGAAAGGAAACCAAAGAAATAAAATGCATGCTATATTTGCTAGAACTTGAAGAGCTCCCAGAATGCATGAGAAATGATGACAGAACTTTCTAAGGAGACAGTCCCTAGAGACGATTCCCAATGATGCTTTCCTGCAGCAGTAAACACAGGCCGAAGTAGGAAGGCACTCACTCCACATCACACCCCCAACATTCTGCACAGGCCCAGATGGCCAATGGAAGGCCACCAGTTACAGGTGAGCAACCTGCTTTGGTGGGGGAGGGGGACTTCTGCTTTTCCCCTTAAAACTATAGCAACATTAATTCCATTGCAGACAAAATTGGTTCCCAGTAGACTAGATCTGGTCTCATAAGAAGCATGCTGGAATGTGGAGCAAAAGAGAAATAGAATGACTACAAGGGAGATGTTTCTTTGTGGTTGTCCTTTTGCTAGATTGGCATCTGCTTCTGCCTACAAGGCCACAGACCAGGGATGGGAAAACTATGGCTCTCCAAATGTTGTTGGATGACAACTTTTTGACCATTGGCCATGCTGGTTTGGGCGGATGGGAGTAAGAGTCCAACATCATCTGGAAATCCACAAGTTCCCCACTCCTATTGTAGACAAAGAGGTACCATTTGCCAACTAAGACAAATGGAATATTTGCACTGGCATGTGAAGATGTAAACCTGTGACTGTGTGCATGCAGTAGCTGGGGGAGACCCTATTACAGAAACCTTTTTAAAGATTCAGAATGTCATAAATATGCTATCAGAATAAGTCAGTAGGAGTACCTATCTATACTGGTATAGATTACCTTTCAGAAAATATCACTCGGTATGAAATACCATATTAAAAATTAAGTTAAGACATTTCTTACTTAACAGTTACATTGTGTGAAAGATTTTGGTGCTGATCAGGCATGCCTCATGTGAATCGACCGATGTTTGCATAGTGATTTAATGTAAAGATCTGGATGCCATTCAAAAGAGCTCTTTTTTAAAATATATACAAAAGTTAAGGATCTAAGCCATATTTAAAGCAATGTACAAAAATATTTTAGCATTTAAAAGTGTTTCTTCAAAATTCTTACAAAAATGAATGTACAATTTGATTTTGTCTTTAAAGATTACCTATGGAAGCAGTCCCATGACAAGGAAGCACAAAGCAAAGCGGCGTGGTTTTCCCACTCAAGGCAAAACACTGCACAGTTAAGTCATTTCGCTCTCTGGAAGGGGTGCATTCATCTTCTTCATTGTTTCCTTAGTTTATATAAATAGTTACATGGTCAAGGACTTAATATTTCATCCAAAACACGCAGAGCTGCTTCATAGAGGGTTCTGAAAACAAGAGCAGGGAGCAGCTGTGTAAGTTACACAAATGACTGGCAAATGAAGAGTTTTCCATTAACTAAAACATCTGCTTACTATGACATTTCTGATACCCTTATGCAAAAGTATGGATGTCAGATTAAAATTAATTGCTTCACGACACTATGAACTGGGTTTTGTACTGATTAGATTTATCTCTCCTAGTCAAGGCCCCATCCTGGTGATCTTCCTATGCAGCAGTATACTCTATGTACAAGGTTTCCTGTACTAAAGAGCTTATTGGGAGAGCACTGAGCTTCAAACAAAAGTACTCTGTCTCATATCCCCATTCCACACTGGAATAATCAAGAAAGAAACATGCACAATATGCTAACGGAAACAAGCCATGTTACCCTTGATGGATTCCTAAGATTTTAGAAATCTGATGCATTCTCACAATGAGAAAGATACTGGGGGTAAAGTACTCAAAGTCTTTATTAGCTAGCTCCGAGTATTAAGAACATTGTTTGTTTATTAACATTGAGAGATGTGGCTAAGAGTATCCATTTGCAAATGGCATCAGCTGGAATCTTTTAAAGAATTAAGTAACATACTGATCACTGAATCAAAAACCACTGATGCATCTTGCATGACCTAATAAGTTCAATATACATGAAGTATGGAGAAAAGCAGAAGCTTTGCTGCTAACATATAGCTGCATGTGTTGTTCAAAAACGGAACAAAAAAACCCCCTTTAGAATTGCAAGAAAAAACTGAAAGGCATTTTTTTCTTTCTTTACATGCTTCATGTGGGCCTCAAATAACATATTACTCAACAAGATAGCTCAGTCAGGAGAGCACGAGAGTCTGAATCTTAGGGTCATCGGTTCAAGCCCCACATTGTGCAAAACGATTCATGCATTGCAGAGGGCTGGACTAGATGACCCTCGTGGTCCCTTCCAACTTTGCAATTTCTATTATGATACATAAGGCCAATGAGAAGATAAAATCTAAACTGCTTAAGACCAGAGTGCTTCATATGGTTTTATGTACTATTATTGCAAATGTTCTGATATTTTTAATGAATAGTGGTATATCAATATTTTTGCAAATAAAATTTAACACTAGAAAATAATGCATTACACACCAGCACTAGTATATATCTTTTCTACAAAGCAGAACGTAAACGTTCCACCAAAGGTTTACCTTTGCATGCTGCTACCATCTTCCTTGATAATCTCGCTGTATGATGTTAACTTCCTCTGAAGGGCAGATGCTATATCCTTTATGTATGATGGCCTATGCTTACCTGCTGAAAAACATGATTATGAAAACTAGTGAGCCTTACTGAGAAACAGAAATAGGTAGAATAGAAAAGGGAACAGAAATATTCCCCTAAGGTGCAAAAGTAAATCCACTAATCATGGCTTCACTAAAAGAATCATTTCAAGCTAGCCATGAATTCAATTGCCTTTTTGAACAGAGGCAATAATTTGTTCTGAAAATCAAATAGCATTTTGTGAAAAATAAATACTACAAGGTATTTGCATTTATACAGAATCTGAAGTTTTCAGTATGTGTTAGATCTTTGCCACCTATTCAGGGAAAATGCTAGCAATTTGGTTTTTTACCCCTTCTCCAATAATTTCTAGCATAGAATTTGCCCTTTAACAACCAACACACTCAGAGTTCATGCTTTCATTCAGCTATCTATGATCTCAAACTCTCTCTTCTGGTTAGTCACAGTTAGGATTTTTACCCCAATATGAATCACTCAACATTTACAGTTGTTAAACCTCATTCCCCATTTTAACACCTATTCATGCAGCTTGCAGAGATTCCTTTGCAGCATTTTCCAGTCTGCTTGTGTTTTCAACATCTCGGATAATTTGAAATCATCTGCAAACTTGGTTACTTCCCTGCTCACACAACTCCAAATCATTTTTAACAAGTTAAGTGGCCTTGGTCCCTATACAGATCCTTAGGAGAGTCATACTTATCTCTCTCTCTTAGGAGAACCAGCTTACTTCCAATGCCTGCTTCTTGATCTTTTACTAGCAAGCTTTAACTAGCAAGCTTACTCCAAAGTCTTTGATGAGGGGTTGTCAAAAGCAATTTGGGAGTCCAGAAATCGGAATTAAACTTGTGCAACTTTCAATGATTTCAAAGTCTTGTTTTTACTCACCTTTAATTAAAGCAACAATGTACACAGTTGCTGCAATGCTGACAATCCCTTCAATTTCTTCAGACTCAATGGACTCTGTTAACTCATTTAGAAAAGATCTAAGAATGAACAGAATATGCATTAAATATACAAGTAAAGAGAAAAAAACAAGAGCTGTCAGAGTTCTTAGGTTTAAGATCCTGTGCAAAACTCTTAATAACTTCAAGGCACCGTTACCAAATCCATTGCTGTCACTTTGCCCTCCCCAGGAACCTCAGAACAGCTACTTCCTTTCTCCAACTTCAGCCCAGTTTTTCCCCCTCCCTCCTACCTCAAACTTTCCACTTCAGCCTCAGTCTAGGCAGACCATAGCCCTAATCCCTTTCCTAGTTAACTCCCTCCATTCCAGTGTATCTGGGTGAGGAGGCGGGCAAATAGGGCAAAACACCACATCTCCATTCTTAGCATTACAATAATAGAATTCTCGAGTTGGGAGGGTCAACTACCCCAACCCTCTGCAATGCAGGGATCTTTTGGCCAATGCGGAGCTTGAACTCTCGACTCTGAGATTAAGAGTCTCATGCTCTACCGACTGAACTATCCCACTGCTACCAAATGTAAAATTCCTGTCAATTTTCTTAAAATGCACAAGCATTTAGAAATAAAGTCACCAACCTAGTAGAACTAATAGTCACATTGCCACCCAAAACACGCTCACACTTTTCTTACTAGGAAATAGTTCTCATGAGAAAGCAAGTGCATTTCAACACCAAGCTAAACTGATGACAAAGTATGGTTTCAGCAGCAATGGTTACAAGAAAGATAGATTTTAGATTCAAGGACTATATGTGGCAAAAATGGTAGTTTCAAATGCAACAAGTTCCTGATCCCTGGAAACTGAACAGTTCAATATGAGCTCTAAAACTGTGTTTTTTAGATTAATGTTGTCAAATACAGAAATAAGTACAATATATGAATAGAAATAAGTACAATATGTGAATAGAAATAAGTACATGAATAGTAAAACAGGTTCTTAGTAAATAGATTTCCAGGTTAAATCAAGTATAACAGACTAGGGCATGTCATTTTAGAGGGAGAACCTTAATTTTTGCAAATTTCTTTGGTGGGTGGTCTTAAAACTGACTGCCCATCATTCTGCTCCAATACATATACTTGAGAAACTGAAGCAACTTGGAAGAGTCGTTGTTCATCCATTTTGTTCTAGGAAATGCATGGTAGAATAGGCTTCAAGTAGATAGCTTAAAGCCCGGGATGGGGTGGGGTGGGAATAACAGTAGCTTGCTTCAAGATAAAGGCATTGACTGGAGAACAGCTTGTCACTTACTGCCAAGGCAGAGACCACCATGTGGGGGAGGAGAGTTCTAAGGAGGTGGTCTTCTTTCCTCTCTCTGATACAGCTGTCAAATTAAGCCGAGGAACACAGCCCAATTGCCTGGGGTTGGGGGCCCCATAGTGGCAATCTACAATGCATTTTGATAAGGGCAACTGCATGTATCCCGAGTAGTAATGACCAAATATGTATATTTAAAGTAGAACCCATTTGCCTGATTTTTTTTTAAATTTAATGTAGGGTGGATGAACATTGCAGGCCTAAAATAGCTGTGTTTGTATTATGTTTGAAGAGTGGTAAAACTAGTCTTCAACATACTAGTGCTAAATTAAGGTTCCAGTAAAAAAAGAAAGTATAACTAAATGCATTCAGGCTGCCATTATAAAGTGTCGGTCTGAAGGAGCTCCTACCAATTTGTAAAATAAAGGAAGAAAGAAACAAAAAGCCTAGCATAAAAGTTGGCTGATAGACATGGAGATCTGCCAGTGGGTATTAACTGCCTTTGTATCTACAAGGAATTAAAGCTTGGCTCCAGTTCATACTTACCCCATCAGCTCTCTCTTTCACATGTTCATGTCAAGCACTGCCATCAGCAACCCACATTGCACTCAAGGGTTCAACTGCATGGTACAGGGAAGGAAGGTACACTTGCTCCTCCGCAATGTGGGCAGAAGTACAAGCAGTGATGTAAGAAGAAATGGAGCTATCTGCTTTGCCACATACATTTGGGGGGTGGGGACAGAAAGAACTTACCTGACCACATTTGCTGACTTGTTCACTATTGCCATCAAAATTCTTGAAAGTGGGGGGAGGTCTGAAAAAGACTTAGGTGGAGTCAGCTCTTCTGGAGTGGACGCCTAAAGTGGAAGAAACCCAAAGAGACTCTATTCAGGCAAACTGAAAGTGAATACACAGCATGCAAACCATTAAGAATTTTGATACTTTAAATTTATGTAATATTTAACCAGAACCGGAACAGCCAGAAAAAGATTTAGTAGATTTCTACAATTAAGCTTTTAAAAAAGGAAAGCTGACAGGCGGAAGGAGCATTCAGCTTCTATTGTCTCTTTACTTGATACCATTATTGAGGCAAACCATGGAGCCAGCCACTTCTTGCTCAGCCCCTTGCCATGAGTAGTCCTAGAATGTGTACTGGAGATCTTATTTAAATTTAAAAAAATTATACAGTGGAACATGTGCATGCAGAATACCACCTAATAACAAAAGTGCAGTTTTTCTAAGGATTAGGAAGCCAGTCCGTTTTATGAGTGAATGAGAGGTCATGAGAAATGGCTTTGGAAACTGCCATCCCCTTGACAAAAGCAGTACTTGCTATATGACATTATCTCAAACAGTACATTAGCAATTGTTGTGGCTTTGATAGGGGAATGCACACTAAGCTGTAACAGCTCTGAAAGGTCTGTTGCACCTGCTGGCATTCAGAGCAGTGTGAAGGTTGACAGTGGCTTAATAGTAAATTTAGGGCTCATAACTAACGGGGAACAGATGGCATAGTGCTTTCTCACTGGGTAGGAATGAGGGGGGGGGGGTGTCCACTGACCACCTTGAGGTCTGAACTGGCAACTACCACTTGAAAATCTCATTCAAAGTACCATTACCAAATCCTTCAGCTCTGTGTCCTTGACACAGCCCTTACTAAAGTGTGACTCTTCCAAGCACGCTTTTGCCGTTCAGTTGAGTGAATTCCACATTTGAATGAACAATGATTAAGTTAGGAAAAAAGTATGCATAGGAGTGTGTAATTGTTTTAGAGCTTCTTTAGCACTCATCATCAATGCAGCTACATTATTATTATTTGGCTCTTGTGTCCTCACAGATCTGCAACTTAACAAAAATGAAGCTGCCTTTTCTTGGGGACTTTAGGCTAGGGCCTGGAGAACGGTATGAAATCACATGACAGCTCGTATGAAGCTCAGATCTGGCCTGTAAGCTGCCTAGATAGGAGATAACTTGGAAGCCATACAATTCATTAGCCACTCTGAGCTCATCCATGAAAATCTAATACTAATAATAATTTATTATTTCTATGAAAATGAAATGAAAACAAATTGTACAGATCTGAACAGACAGCTGGACTAGATGTGATGTTTCTAGAATCAGCCTTCACTCTACTGGTGTCCCAAGAATTTGCTTAGGTAGTGTCCTTTGTATGCTTGAAAACTGCCTGAACACCCCTTGGCATATTTCCCCAAAGCCTTGGTAATTCATAGGTCCTTGAGACACTGGATCTAATACCAGTAAGCATGTCACAGCAGAACTGAGGCTTGGTATATACCCTGGCTGGGCTCCCTGATTGTGGTCTACACCAAACAAAGGGAATGGTAATTGTCAGGATTTCCTGCACAGAAGAGAGCAAGGTGGATGACCATTCCTCCCCCCCTCCCCAGTATATGTCTGGCAAGACATTTATTTCAGATAATTTTGAGCTGCCAAAAAATATCTAAGTGGTTTACAAAAACACAACACAGAAAACCTAAGTCTGTATAATAAAAACAAATGCAAAAAAACAAACAAAAACCCAGTAAAACATTATTCTAAGAAACAAAGACAGAGATTCAGCAGCTGTGCTCCTCATCCAAGAAGCTAACTGTGATAGCTTTAAGATTTCTGGTGCAGCCTATGTCTCATTTCTTCCTTCTGAGGAGGAAGTACAGAGCAACAGACGGCAAAAGCTAATCAGAAGATACAGTTTAAAATGCTTCTTTCATGGCTGTTAGCAAAGAACCAGGAGGGAAGATACTGGTCCCCATGTCTCACCTTACAAAAGGTCACTGACTGCATCGAAGTAATAATAGGGACCAAGCATTCCTTTAGCCTTTCAGTTTTGCAGAACATTCTACATTTTGCTCACTGTAATTTTGCGTGACGGATTACTGCCATGAGAACCTTCAGGCTGAATTTCAATTCCAATAATAAGGATAGTGAGACATGAAGCATTTCTAATAATCTTGAGGCCAAAATCTTTGACATGTAGACCAGTGGTGGTTCCCCACTTACAGCAGACAGCGGCTGCAACTCTGGAAAGTATTCCACACCACTCTCTCCTTTTTCCCCCATCACTGCCGCTGCCACCTTTATACAGTGGTACTTCGGGTTACATACGCTTCAGGTTACAGACTCTGCTAACCCAGAAATATTACCTCGGGTTAAGAACTTTGCTTCAGGATGAGAACAGAAATCGGGCAGCGGCGGCACAGCGGGAGGCCCCATTAGCTAAAGTGGTGCTTCAGGTTAAGAACGTTTTCAGGTTAAGAAAGGACCTCTGGAACGAATTAAGTACGTAACCAGAGGTACCACTGTACTTCTTGTTTTAGGTATTGGTCAAGGTGAGCAGAGCCACTCAGAACTCACATTTTCAGTTCAGGTAGAATCAGTGCTTGTTAGAAGTCCCCCTCATCCCCAAACAATCTATCCAGCTTTTCTGAGTGGAAATGAACACATGTGGGCTTGAACATATTTTAAAGGCTGTTAGGAAGCAGAGTCCATGGAAAACAGATACTCCTAGCATGCTTCATAGTAGCAGTGGCTAACCCTGTGGTACACTCTACGTTATTTTGGACTATAGCTCCCATAATTCCTGACTCTAATGGCTGATGCAAGCTACAACATCTGGAGGGTCACAGATTAGTCACTACTCTAGACCATCAACTGTATATAAAAAGGGTTAAAAAAAAGGTAGCATTATTCAAGATAAATGAAAGGTAGTTTGTTAACTGGCGCTGCATTTTTTTTTGTTATATTTAAACTCTTCCAAAAACTGAAGACAAGTCAGTTTCTCCAACAATAATAAATTTATGGTAAGGTTATTAGACAATAAAAATGAACCACAGTTTTATAGCTGTAATAAAAAGTGCAACAGCAAGCAATTTATATTCACAAGAATAAGAACTTGGATTTATGGTGACATTCTTTTTATAAAATACACAGACTATACAAGTTAGTACAAAAAATATATCTCAGCATCAATTCACTAATAAACCTGTGTACATGATCACTTGATACCTCTCTTTCCCTTCATGCTTACAGAGCATTTTCATAAAGAAAGCAAAACAAAGCCTTGTACTGTACCTTGTGTTGCAAAGTGTAGCCTGTCTCGACTACTGTTGCAGCGAGCAGAGAAGAAAGGACTCCATGGTGAACAGCTGGACAAGTGAAAGCACAACACTGAACCCCATGTACAAATTCTCGAAGAGGCTCCTGAACAGAATGAATGAACTAGAACAAATAAAAAATAGTTTTATATTATATTATAATTATGTTTATTTATATCCGCATATTCTCCAGACTGGAACACAAAAGACAGTGTACACAAATTAAAATACAAATAAAATACAGAAGACTAAAAACATATAGAAGGCAATACAGTAGTTAAAAATGTAATTAAAATGCAGATAGTAAAAAAAAAAGCACATCACTATTTAAAAGCCTGTTGGAATAAAACAGTCTTGGAACTTGGAACTGTTGGAACTTGCCAGAAGAACAAGAGTCAGTCTAGCTTCTCTAGGATGGGAGTTCCAGAGTCTGAGAACAGCCACTACCAAACGTCCCTGTGAGGGTGGCGGGATTGAGAGAAGAACCTCCCCTGAAGGTGTCAGAACACGGGCGGGTTTGCATGGCAGAATGTGGTCCTGGGCCTAAGCTTTAGAAGTCAGGCTTTAGAAGTCATAAACAGCACTTTGAATAAACAGATTTAGATTTCTCAAGGATATCACTTTCAGAGAGAACAAGAGTTATGAGTCTCTGTTTTCAGGAGTTTAATCATTTGGGCATAGCTGCACAACTCAGAGCAGAGAAAATCTTCATGAAAGTCACAGCAGCTTAAAAACATGTAACCAGTAACAGCAGTCTACAAAGAGCATTGAAGGTCAACTGCCTACTTTCATGTGGAAGAGGGAACAAGTCTCGCACCCAGTTCCAGCCAGCCCATGTAAGCAGTGCAGCATCACTAGATTGTTTCAGAAAGTGGAGGATGGAAGGAAGTACATGCACCTTCCCATGTTGGTACTATGACACAAATCTTAGAATAGTAAAATTAATTAACATGCTCCAATTCTTTGCTGCTTAGAAACAACCCAAATCGTGATCAACAGCCCAGTTCCAATAGTTTGTGCAGAATTATTTTTCCAATATAAAGAGAGTTAAAAGGCTCAAGTAGAAACATAGTCATGAATCCTTATGAAACTGAAACTAAGAATTAATGCTGACAAAGGGATTAAACAACCTCACTACGAAATGGAAATATAGGAGTCAAGTAGCAGTGAAAGTGGAGGTAACACATTTCTGGCAAGGTTGCTATAAGGAAACAGTGTCGGAATAGTGGAATGCAATAGTGGAATGCTTGATGACACTACTTAAGCTAGTCCATCATCCTTTCACACTTGTACTGACACTGACAACGTCTATGAAAGCTATTGAAAAGCCTGCTATGAAAACTAATGACCACTTTGTCCCTTCATTAAGCAGTAATTTTGCTTGTCTGGGCAGATTGTTGGTATACATAAAATGTATACTGTTACTTCTTCCTTTTAACTGGTGTGTTTCTCTGCATTTCTTTTTATTTGTGATGACCTCTTGCCTTTCATTGACTTTTTTAAAAAGTGAGTTTAAGAGTAAAAGTAGGCATTAGAGGGACACACATTTCCTTGCTATAACCAATACCCCTATATCTCTTTGGAGGCTATTCTCCCAAGCTACAGTATCTAGACTCTTTTGTGAGCAACAGCCACGCCTGGCCAATACAGCCATGAATGTCAAATGGAAAAGTGCTCACGTCACCTTAAAGGTTTCACTCCCCAATAACTGTAGATAGAATAAGTCATTCATTTGGCAAGAAACAAGCTGGCCAACTTCATATGCAACAAATACCTGGATTCCTTCTTCACGCTGTCTTCTGAGTCTCAGTGCCATGCATTCTAGAATCTTCTGGAACATCTTCTGAACATTGTCAAGAAGCTCTTCCCAGTCACTGCCATCAGTATTATGGGCTAAAGAAGCTTCAACCATCTCTCTCAGGATACCAAGTATCATTGGAATGCAGACATAGCCTCTGTCTAAGCAAAGAAAAACCGAATTAACTATCAGAATTCAGATTTTATGCTATGCCACCCCATATAACTATCATCTGTCTGTCTAATGGCTAATTAATTCCTGGAGGTTATTGATCCTATGATCTTTCAATATTTATTGAGTTAATTAATTTATTGCATGTATATCTCACCTTTTTCTCCAAGGCACTCAAGGTGGGGTACATGGTTCTGCCCTTCTCCCATTTAATCCCTACAACAACCCTGTGAGATACTATGTTAGGCTGAGAGGCAGTGACTGGCCCAAGGTCACCCAGAAAGCTTCATGGTATCCATGGAGCCTGTGGCACAATGAGTCAGTGTGTCTGGCTGTTAACCAGAAGGTTGGTGGTTTGAGCTCATCCAGGGACAGCTGTGGGCAGAATTTCTGCATTGCAAGGGGTTGGACTAGATGGCCCTCAGGGTCCCTTCCAACTCTACAATTCTACGATTCTATGGCTGAGTGGGTATTTGAACCTTGGCTTCCTAAGTCCTACTCAGACACTCTAACCACTAAACCACATCAATGTCACAGGCATTCCTCACCAGTTTAGCTCCTATATGAAGTTACAGTACCCTATGCACACTCTTTTTCTGCAAGGTAACAAAACAGGATTTGACCTACATCCCCATCATGTCTCTTTCCACCCATGCCATGGATGCCATGTGTCCTACCTGGTTTCTTGCACATGTGCACACAGAATGCCTATTCATCCAGAAGAAAAAGGCAGTCAAAGTCTACTCAAGAATAGGCTTTCTTAGCCTGAAACAAAGGGCTGCCCAAGTGTCAACTTAATGATATATTCAGAAGAGCCTATAGTGAAGCTGCCAATTATGTGCATCAACAGAATGGAGGCTGCTGCATAGACACTGTGGACATAATAATAATAAAGGACAGAAGCGAGGAGCCTCAGGGTTGGAGAATGACTGTGGCTCTCCAAGCCTCTCTCTCTCTGGCACTCAGAATCTGTCTCCCTAGGTCATATGCCCTCAGTGGCCTGGCCAAGCATTTTTGCCCAACTGAAATGCGTCCATGAACTCAGATAAAAGCTCTTGCTTAGAGAGGGGCATCTGAGTGGGTGTAGAAACTAGCCTACTGTACCAAAGGTAAAATTGACATTTGTTGCTCTGCCTTACCACTGACCCGTGGTCCATGGAAGGCTGTCCAGAAGGCAATGCGGCTTTCAGACTGAAAAAGGACCCCGATTTCTAATACAGGACAGGAACTGTTTTGGCTCTATGGCTTTGCCATCCAATTAATGCACTCAGAAAAGGAGGTATTTTGGTGAAGTAGTTAAAAGATCAATATCTTACTAAAGGTAAAGGTAAAGGGACCCCTGACCATTAGGTCCAGTCGTGTCCGACTCTGGGGTTGCGACGCTCATCTCGCTTTATTGGCCGAGAGCCGGCATACAGCTTCCGGGTCATGTGGCCAGCATGACTAAGCTGCTTCTGGCGAACCAGAGCAGCGCACGGAAACGCCGTTTACCTTCCCACCGGAGTGGTTCCTATTTATCTACTTGCACTTTGACGTGCTTTCGAACTGCTAGGTGGGCAGGAGCTGGGACCGAGCAACGGGAGCTCACCCCGTCGCAGGGATTCGAACCGCTGACCTTGGGATCAGCAAGCCCTAGGCTCTGTGGTTTAACCCACAGCGCCACCTGGGTCCCTTACTACTGGTACTATATCTTACTACCGGTAGGTATATCCTGCAGGGTAATCATTGAACTGTGATTTCAGTATCTGTGCTGGATTTGCTTTGTTCTCTGCATCAGAGACACATCACTGCTATCTAACTGCTTGCACAATATGCAGTTCAGGCCCACCTCTGGAACTAGTACTTTCTAGAACTAACAGCATTTTAGTATCAGCAGCTGAATTGCACAGTCATTATATAACTTATTTATTATTACTGCGTACAGAAACCTACTTGTATCAACATTGTCATTAGCTTACTACAATTTATACCATTTGGGCAGAATCCAGTATTGTACAAGCAAACTTCATGATGTGAAGCCCCACTATATGAATCGGACTTCTCTCCTTCCTCTTGCAGCACCCCAAAGAAGATTGTGAGGGTTGCATGGAAGAGGAGAGGAAGGTAAAGTCCTACTTGTCCACAGATGGCATCGGATGCAACCCTTATAAATATGTATTTTATTACACAATATATGTTTTTCCAAAGTTGCTAATTTTCTCTTCTCTGGGATCTACTATGTATGTTAACCTTGAATATTGGTGTGGGTGTGTGTGTGTGGGTGTGGGTGTGTGTGGGTGTGTGTATACACATACATCCATACACAACGTTTAAAGTACAGAGTTTCATAAATTTTAATTTTGGAAATGTGGCATCCTTGTCATGTTCTAAAGCAGTGTTTCTCAACCAGTGTGCCTCCAGATGTTTTGGGACTACAACTCCCATCATCCCTCGCTAGCAATACCAGTGGTCAGGGATGATGGGAATTGTAGTCCCAAAACATCTGGAGGCACACTGGTTGAGAAACACTGTTCTAAAGGTTTATGGGCCAAACAATGTATCTTAACCACACAAAATAAAAGGCAGCATTAATTAGCCAGAAACATACCTGTGTGTATTATGACAATGATCAAGCTCAGAAGGTGTGCTTGAAAATCTGAATCACCAAGGCCAACAGCTATAACATCTTTGCAAACTGTCAGGAAATTCTACATATGAAAAGTTGAAATATATTAAGATTTTTGTGCATGACCAGTACTTAATATTTAGATGCAGTTATTAAGCATCTATTGAGATTAAAGCATGCTTGAGATTAGGAATGGATGACAAGTTGTTAGCAAGCTAGGAAATACAAAGTTTAATTTTTAAAATTTCTGTTTAAACATTTTTGTCATTTTTTTTAAAAAAATCCAGTATTCCCCAATGTCAGCTCATTTTTGACAGTTTTAATCCAAAAGAAGAGTTAATAGGCTCTTACTATTGGATCAACTTTTATAGGTGAATAAACAAACTTTACAGTGCTACCCTTCAAGCAGAATAACTGGAAGGCAGTTATTTTATAGACATAGGGAGTTTATTTAATCATCCCATTAGCTAATATTAAAATTACATGTTTCTTAAGAAGCCAGACTCATGTTTTATCACGCATTTCCTAAGTAAATAGCATCTGATCTGACATCTCATGGTCTGAAAGCCAGTCAGCAAATCAGAGTCTAAGGCCATGGTTTGAACAAGTTTCTGTACAAATTGACAAACCATAGGCATGGCAGTTAGTCTACCTCTTAAGGCTGTTGCACCACATAAACAAGAGCACAGAGCTAAGGAAGAAAAGAGTACGTGAAGCAACTGTGAGTATCTTGGAAGAGCAAGATAAAAATATAATAAAGTAAAAGGAAACAAATCATAGGTGAGCACAAGCAGCTCTAAATTATGGACTGCATCTGTGTTTCTCTGGTGTGAGGTCTCAATTGAGCCAGTGTGAGGTACTGCACTAATTCAAAATACATGAGAAAACCCCCACAACATGCACATACATTTTACCTGAACCACCAGCTGAGAGGTTTCACTGGGCTGCTCTATGTTGCCCTCCTGTTCATCTATTTCAAAAGCAGGCAGAATGCTACTTTCTATCCAAGCTCCTGTTTCCTCCAAAGCTGACAGGTACTCCTGCCCTTCAGAGGCAAACTGTTAAGATGAAAACAGAAGCACACAAACATGTGATATAATATATTCAGATTTTGAGAGTTATTGCTGCTCAAATGCAGAGCAACTCTTGACATGACAGTACCTTATATTGAAGATGTATATTTAATCTGCAATACAGACTGAAGGCTCTCAGTGCAGTTGCAGGGTAAAAGGGAGGCCTTGCATCAGATCCTCTACTAGAAGAGCCTAGAACATCCTGAAATGTAAAAATTATACTTAGGAAGAAAACAATCTGAGCATCCTGCACAGAGATTTTGAGGAGTGGAGGATATTTACGAGTACAGGCAATTCACATCTTATGCGGGGGTTACATTCCTGGCCATCACACACATAAGCAAAATAGTGTGAAGCTAGAACGATCCCCAAAACTGACAACATGAACCATAAACCAATACAAAAAGAGGATAATTGTTCATTCTATTGAGAAAATTACACTAGGCAACCTAGCTACCCAATTCTGATGATGCACTGGATGCTCACCCTCAAATAAAATGTTAATCCATACACCTGAAGTAAACAGCCAGTATCGTCCATCTGGCATATTGCCACATTGTCCACTTAAACCTAGTTTAAGTGTCGCTCCAGCTGGCATATATTAGCATGCATTGCATCATCCTGTTCAAACTGTTCCATTTTATTACAGAGCTTGCACAATAAGAGACAAAGAAAAGCTTGTGCTTGTGAGGAAATACAGACACATCACTGTAAAGGTCTTTCTCATGGTAGTTCCTGTATTAAGTAACCTGCACAATCCTGCTGCTCCTTGCAAATGCAAAGTTTCCGGGTTGGAGCAAATATAGAAGAACAGAAGTATAATTATCATATATCATTTATCTTTTGGGAACCCTTGACCAATATTATCAAGCAATGTTAATCTCAACTAACATAGCCTGATAACACTATGTATGCATTCTGAACAGAGATGAAGATATTCACATCAATTTGACACATAATAAAAGATTAACTCTTAGGCAACATAGGAAGGCTACATTTTGTTGGAATAAGTTGCTTCAAATGTTTACTGAATGATTATGGAGCAGAGAAAGTTATCCACAAGGCAGATAACAGCAAATTTGGAGAAAACCTTATATGTTACTTGCTGGCATTAATTCAGATTGCCATACAATACTGTGGAAGAGTGAAATCTAACCTTTGCAGCTTCAAGAGCTTTCAAAAGATGGTCCAGCTTCTCTTTGGGGAGTGACAGGAGACAATCCCGATTCATGCAATGAGTCAGCAAATACTCCATATAATCAAGCGCCAATTCTGGTTTCGACTCATGTGTCTCCTGGATACGTACTCGCCGTTCAGAAGTGCCGTTATTCTAAATACCAAGAAAAAAGAGCTCCTTTATATTTAAACAGTAGGAAGATGTCATTTTAAAATGTTAACTAAAGCAATGATCCATCTACAAAAGGTGCATATGGCACTGCATTCAAAGCCAGACTTATTTTAAAGTATAATTTTTATTATTTTCTTTTTTAACACAGTATTTCAAACATTGCATTAACAAACAATATACTCTTTGCTCTGCTGAGCTTCAAAGCCAGACTTTTAACGCACCTCTCTTCCGACTGGCTCAGCAGTTATCCAATCATAGATTAATTCAAGAATGTGTCCCACTTTCCCCCAACGACACAGACAGTCAAGCAGGGAAGAGTATTTGTTTTCAGTGGCACCATTTTCCAGATTCTTCAGCTTAGAGACCACACCACAACTAGAAACAAATGCAAACATGGCACGTTAGCCATTTAAGTACATAAGGTTACCTCAAAAGCCTACACAACCTTTCAACATGCCTATGGATTTAAATATCCTTACTAGAATAGGGTTACCAGATGTCCCCGGATTTGCAAATCTGTCCCCGGACAAATTCCGTCACCGGAATGTCCCCAGATTTGCAAATCTGTTCCAGGGAAATGTGGCAGCTGCAGCCTCAGCAGTCCAGAGTCAGCCTGGTAGCGCAGTTGGCTCTGGCTGGCTCCGGATTGCTGACTGCTGCTGCCGCCGCCACTGCCAAAGGGAAACCGGGGACGTTCGGCGGTACAAATCTCATGCCCCCTTCCCCCTTTGTTTTGACTGATGGGGGAGGCTTGGGAGTTGCGGGCAGGCGGCCGTTGCCCAGGAGGGGTGCAAGGCGAACGGTTTTTCTGCTGGGCAAGGTGCAAAGCCCTTCTTTCACACCCTGTGAAACATAAATGTGCAGTTTTTAAAAAACTGGGCAACGGCGTGCCGCGCATCCATGACTCCCGAGCCTCCCCCTATCTCCTGCCCCCTTCCCCCTTTGGTTTGACAGATCGGGGGAGGCTTGGGAGTCATGGGCGTGTGGCACGCCGTTGCCCAGTTTTTAAAAAAACTGCGCATTTATGTTTCACAGGGTGTGAAAGGCTTTGCACCTTGCCCAGCAGAGAAACCGCTCGCCTTGCACCCCTCCTGGGCAACGTGACTCCCGAGCCTCCCCCGATCTCCTGCCCCCTTCCCCCTTTGGTTTGACAGATCGGGGGAGGCTCGGGAGTCATGGGTGGGCAGCCATTGCCCAGTTTTTTAAAAAATTCTGTGCATTTATGTTTCACAGGGTGCGAAAGAAGGGCTTTGCACCTTTATACAATATGCATATGTGCTTGGGCCCAGGGTCTTTTGCCTCACCATCCCCACTACTGACTCCCTGTTGCTACTCAGCTTCAAAAAAGGGGGAAAAAGGGGTCCCTGGATTCATTGAAAAAAAATCTGGTAACCATATACTAGAATCAAATCTGCATGGCACACAATTTGACAGGAAAAGTTTCTATCCACATTTGCAACTATAACTAAATACATACATACCTGAATGTAGGAATAGCAGCAGGAGTCAAGAAAGATGCAAGGACAATTATTGGTGACACACAACGATCATCCTAGGTTGAAACAAAGAACAGTCTAATAAGGAATTTCTAAACCTTTGGTAAACAAGGCCACTTACAAAGACAACCAAGTACTTCACATGGTGCCCCTCCATTTTCACAGCAAGTTCCTAATTCATTAAGATTCTCAAAAAGTCAGGTCAAGAATTATTAAGCCTGATTCATATTGGTACATCTTGTATACTTGACTGCCACAAGTTTGGTCTGCCTAGACTGTGCTACAAATATGAACTAGCAATGCTGTTAGGTCTTATGTACACTTGGCTTGCATGTTTACTGTTAGATTGTAGTTCCCAGTGTATTTTTTACAATTTTGAACAGCGCTGAATAAAAAGAATCCTTGATCATTTAGATCTATGAATGACAAACATTCCATATGAATACGTTTATATGTATATAAACTGAAAGAGCATCCATGCATTTAAAGTTACAGCAACATTATGATTTAATGTCTTAAAGTTAGAGCAAATACAGAGGCAGACCAACAACAACACATTGCAAAATTTCCAACCCGTTCTCTTATCCACATAATGTTGGATGCGTGTACTGCAGTTCTTCAATCTAATGATCTGTTATGAACCACCCTAGGATCCCTGGATGAAGGGTGGTATACAAATTTAATTAATAATAGTAATAATTATTATTACAATGATGATGAACCGATTGTCTTGTACTTCACAGAATTCTCTTATTCCTACTGTATTCCCTCTACACAAAAACCCAAGCAAGTTCCTTCTTTCTGTTTTTAATACCTTTGCATTCTTTCCCCTATACCTAGTGAGGGACAAGGGGCCACAGAATAAAGCTTGTGAGATAAGTGTTACAGTGAGTTGGAGTCCAAGGGGGCTCTTCTGTTTGTAATTGTACCCTTTCCACAAACAGAATGAAACCTTTGCATCCAATCCATCTACTGTATAGGAGTTTTAAGTGTACCTCACAGGAGACTTACCTTAAATACTTTTAAATATTCAGATAGTACAGAAGCAAATTTTCGGACAATATGGTTTTTGGCTCCTTCGTTGTGATTAAGTGCTTTTTGAATGCTTCTCCACAGAATTACAATTATTTCAAGTAAGCCTGCCATGGAAGGTATATCATCAACTGACAACACATTATGTGGCACCTGAAATGTAAACATGTGAGGATTATTATGCAATTTCTCTTGCACAGTGCATCTCAAATTAGGCTTATAGGCTTTAAAAAATATGGAACGGGCCTTCTTGAAGTCATGTGTATGTTAATACAACGGAAGTTGTCAGGAATTTTAGAATGAAAGCAATTTTAGAAGTTTGCCATTATCTGAGAGGGCCAGTATTCCAGGAATCAAGGGGGGAAATGAATATTAACCGGTTTTTCTTAGATCATATAATACCCATTGAAAACTAACATCCTAGAATCTAGATTTTATTGCCTTAGAATTCCCAAATGCAACACAGAATATAAGAAGAACCCGTTGGATCATGCCAATGGCCCATCTAGTCCAGCATTCTGTTCTCACACTGGCCAACCAGATGCATATGGGAATACCAACAGTACTCTCCCAACTTGCGATCCCCAACAACTGACATTCAGACGCATACTGCCACCAACAGTGGTAGGAGAACATAGGCATCAGGGTTGGTAGGCACTGATAGAAGCTGGAGATACAGAAACAAGATGAAGACCCTGAAAAATGAATGTGGGGCCAGGTAGAGCAAGGGAAACCAGCATTTTAAAGCAAGCCTTTCCAGAGACTGCAAAAGAAAGCCTAAAGAAAACACAGTAATAAATAATAATAATTTATTTATACCCCATCCATCTGGCTGGGTTTCCCCAGTCATTCTGGGCAGCTCCCTACCAAAGTAATACTGCTTATGAATTTATTTTTTACTTTAGAAAATGCCTAGACCAGTGGTGGCCAAACTTGGCCCTCCAGATGTTTTGGGACTACAATTCCCATCATCCCTGAGCACTGGTTCTGTTAGCTAGGGATGATGGGAGTTGTAGTCCCAAAACATCTGGAGGGCCAAGTTTGGCCACCACTGGCCTAGACGAATATACATTGTAGCAGTTTATGGGCTAGCAATTTAGCTGCCAGAAATTTAGCTGCTAGAACAAAATTATAGTTTAAATCTGGTTCAGGTGCTGACAGTCCCAGTAATAATCAATATGGTACAGAGTGAACACACCTCACACAGGCCTGGTTCCACAGTAAGGCAAACCATAGCCTACTGGGACTGAGTGTGCTGGCTCGTAGATAGGAACTTGCAGCTGCTTTGCTCCTTTCTGGTCTGTCCTACTAACCAGTTTTCTAGGTTTGGACAACACACTAAGCCAAACTTTGGTTTAGCGGCTGGGGAACATCCCATCCCACATCAAGCACCAAGGCACACTCTTGGTAGGTGAAACAGTGAACAGTTGTCCTCTATATTTTGTCCCAAAGAGCAAGATAGAAGAGTACAATCCCGTCTGAAACCATGGAAAGCCACTGCCGGTCAGTGTAGACAATAATGAGCCAAGTACGTAGAACACTTCTTATTCTCCTAATTAGCATTTTTAGCTTAGAAACTTTGTGTTGCATTCTTACACTCATGTTCTCTTTCTCACTGTCTTCATCATCGCTGTCAGATGGTTTTAATCCCTCCCGGATACAGGCATTCAAACAGCTCTGAATGGTAAGCATCAATTTAGCTAAAATTAAAGACAAAGTGTGCAATTGTGAAAGATAGTGTGAAACAGGAACAATTTAAATTAGTGGGCAGCAAAGCAGTCAACCCAATCATTACTTACATTCAAAAAAAGAGTAAATTTAAACATTTAAAGTCTTCAATGTAAACAAAAGATAAAAATAAAAACAGTTTAATGATAAAACACGGTGGTGCTTAGAGCTTAATATTTTATTCATTATAATTCTTGCTAGTGTTTTTAATTGATTTGCAAATGGCCTTGAGCATCTTCATGGCTATATATTTTAATATAAAATAAAAATAAATTATTTAAATGTGGCTGAAGTTAACACCCTGTATCACTCAATAGCTATGCACTGAGGAGGGAGTTAAGTACGATCTCCATTTAAAAATAAATAAGCCAAGTAGATACATAATGCATGCATATTAAAGGTAGCAATGAGAATAAAAACCCTATATAGGTCTCTCTCTCTCTCCCTTCCCGGCATTTATAATATGGCACAGAATTCTTCAGAAGCAGCTACTGGCCTATGAGCATTTACAGTAAGAGCTACTACACAATACTTTTGCTCATAGATTCTTTATTATAAACCAAGCCATTAGCTTTCCAGAACTTTACCTATGTTGGTTGGGCTGGTGTACTCATAAGCATACTGGTAGAACTTTCTAGCCGCTGCTGGGTTCATTTGGATTAGTGTGACACAGCGCTCACACCACACTTCTTCCGGTTGATCGATGGGCATGAAAGAGCTGAACAGGAGATTTACTAGGCGCCGGGACACAGGCCGTGAATCAATCTCAAGGCGAGTTAAGAGATGCTCTATAGGACAGATTTTCCAGAACTGATTTGTGAGGAATTTGGAGCAGGGCAGTGTGGAGGTGAGAAGAGGAAGAAAAAGAAAAAAGTTATCATGATTACATTATCTAATAATCCCATTTTGCCTTTTTTTACATGATGCTTTTTCTAAAATCTCTATTCAAAACATTCCTTACAAATCCCTCCCTGGATCATCACAACCTCAACCTTTCAGCATTTCTGCTAGTAAATACTGTACTATTATTATTTCTTACCCGTCCTTTACTGTAAAGGTTACAAATTGTTCCCACAAACCTATGCAGGCTCCAACAATGTAAAAAGACAACGTTAAAAATCAACTAGCCCTCTTCCAACTTGTCCTTGTCCTGTATCACATCTTGTTATCTACCTCTATCTGCATCCAATCTATGGAGTTTAGATAAGGCTTCTGGGAACAGAATGCCACATCTTTATTGTGGCAGTTCCGAGCATACTATTGGGGTTAAAAACAGAGCAGAGAGCAGAAGATCGTATTCATGCAGTTTTTGTACACTCTGGTCTCAACGCACTTGCATGAGTATGAAAATGCTTTTTTGCAGCAGGGTGAAATTCGGAAACCTGTATCACAGCTGAACAGCTATTTGGATATTTCTTCCCTTTTCTCTTCTATGCTCAGCACCGTTAGGAATGGGCCATGGGCCTGTTCTTCCTCCCACAGGTGCAGAAGTGCCAACAAAGAGACTCCATTTGTCTAAGCAAGACTATGGATGCTAAAGCAGAAACAGGTTCCATATCCAGAGTCAGGAGAGCTTGCAAAGAATTGCATTCACTTCTCTGACCAGAGGGAAGAGAGTCTCAAACGTTTACTTGGGGAGACCTAGGCTTCTTTTTTGTGTGTCCTGACTTCAAGCTTCAAGATGGAGGGTGAGGGAACAACTGTAGTCGCCTGCAATTCCTGCGCAATGTTTGCCTTCTTGCCAAAGGATGTAGGCAGCTACACCTGCAGCAAGTGCAAGTTGGTTGCCCTACTAGAAGACAAGGTCCGGCAACTTCAGGAGGGGGAAGGAACAACTGTAGTCGCCTGTAATTCCTGCGCAATGTTTGTCTTCTTGCCAAAGGTTGTAGACAGCTACACCTGCAGCAACTGCAAGTTGGTTGCCATACTCGAAGACAAGGTCCAGCAACTTCAGGCCCGTGTATCTACGCTCCAGAAAATTAAAGAGCTGGAGCTTTTCTTGGATGCAGCAGAGCACACTGTCTCCACCAAGCAGGAGACAGGGCACATCCCTGAGGAGGAGATCAGTTCCCCAACTCAGGAGCCAGATGTATGGAGGAACGTGACTCACAGAAGTAGAATGCCCAGGGATCGCTCTGAGTGTTTAGAACTACAAAATCAATTTGAAGTGCTCTCAAATCTGGAAGATGAAGACCAGACTCCATTGGAAGATCTCTCCCTCATCACAGTTGATGAGGTATATGAAGACGAGCAGCATAGTCAGTCCTCCGGGAATGTGCAGGCGACCTTGGAAGGGACAGCACGTGTAAGAATCCCGACCAAGCCTAAGAGGAGACGTGTAGTGGTGATAGGGGATTCCCTACTGAGGGGTACCGAAGCAGTGATCTGTGGGCCTGACAAGATGTCTCGAGAGGTATGCTGTCTCCCCGGGGCCAAGATCCATGATGTTACAGAACGGCTGCAAGGAATAATAAAACCTACGGATAAAAACCCCTTCCTTTTAGTCCATGTGGGAACCAATGACACCGCAAGCCATAGCCTCCAGAAGATCAAAAGTGATTATGAGGCTCTGGGCAGGAAGCTGAAGCAATTAAATGCACAAATTGTCATCTCATCTGTCCTCCCAGTTGAACGCCGTGGCCCAGGAAGAGAGGGGAAAATAGGAGAAGTGAACAACTGGCTTCGCAAATGGTGCCGGCAGGAACGGTTTGGATTCTTAGATCACGGCCTGCAGTTTCTTGAAGATGGACTTCTGGCAAGTGATGGGCTGCACCTCACAAGGGTTGGGAGGAATGTTTTTGCCAACAATCTCAAAAACCTCATCAGGAGGGCTTTAAACTGACTTATGTGGGGGAGGGAGACAGTGGTCCTGAAGGTAGGAGTCTATCAAATGCTGAAGATGATCATCCAAAAGTCAAGGACCAAATGGAGCAAACAGCACACAGACCTAGTGGTGGGAGGAAAAAATCCTTAAGTAGGAGACTAGGGGGAATGATCAATGGTTTTCAATGTCTGTATACAAATGCACAGAGCATGGGAAATAAACAAGATGAACTTGAGCTCTTGATACAGCAAACTAAATACGACATAATAGGCATCACTGAAACCTGGTGGGATGAGTCTCATGATTGGAATGTAGTAATAGAGGGATACAATCTATTTCAGAGAAATAGACCAAACAGGAAAGGAGGAGGAGTGGCATTATATGTCAGGGATGTGTATACCTGTGAAGAGATCCATGATTTAAAACTTCAAAGCCAAATTGAGAGTATCTGGGTCAAAATTAAGGGAGAGAAAAATAACAGTGATCTCATTGTGGGAGTTTACTATAGATCCCCGAGCCAAACTGAGGACATAGATGATGCCTTCCTGGAACAGATGACCAAGCATTCAAAAGGAAATGAGATAGTAGTAATGGGGGATTTCAACTATCCTGATATTTGTTGGATGTCAAACTCAGCCAAGAGCATAAGGTCGAACAGATTCCTCACTGGCCTTGCAGACAACTTCATTGTCCAGAAAGTGGTAGAAGCAACAAGAGGATCAGCCATTTTAGATCTGGTCCTAACCAATAGTGATGACCTGGTTAGTGGGGTAGAAGTGGCAGGATCATTAGGTGGGAGTGATCATGCTCTTCTGGAGTTTATTATACATCAGAAAGGAGCAACCAAGCATACTAAGACTCAAATTCTAGACTTTAAGAAAGCCGACTTCAGAAAACTTAGGGAAATGCTGGATGTGATCCCATGGTCAGTAATACTAAAAGGGATGGGAGTTCATGATGGATGGGAGTTTGTTAAAAGGGAGATATTAAAAGCACAACTTCAAGCAGTACCAATGCGACGAAAACATGGAAGGTGCCTAAAGAAGCCAGGGTGGCTATCTAAAGAACTTTTAACTGAGTTAAGATTTAAAAGGGATATGTACAAGAAATGGAAAAAGGGGGAAACCACCAGAGAGGAATTCAAACAAATAGCCAGCACATGTAGAGACAAAGTCAGAAAAGCTAAAGCACAGAATGAACTCAGGCTTGCTAGAGAGGTTAAAAGCAATAAAAAGAGTTTTTATGGGTATGTCCGTAGCAAAAGGAAGAACAAGGAAACAGTGGGGTCACTTAGAGGAGAAGATGGTGAAATGCGAACAGGGGACGCAGAAAGGGCAGAACTCCTCAATACCTTCTTTGCCTCAGTCTTCTCCAAAAAAGAAAACAATGCCCGACCTGAAGAATATGGAGCAGATGATTCAGCAGGGGAAACACAGCCCAGAATAAGTAAGGAGGTAGTACAAGAACACTTGGCTAGTTTAGATGTATTCAAGTCTCCAGGGCCAGATGAACTACATCCCAGAGTATTAAAAGAACTGGCAGAGGTGATTTCAGAACCACTGGCAGTAATCTTTGAGAATTCCTGGAAAACAGGTGAAGTCCCAGCAGACTGGAGGAGGGCAAATGTTGTCCCTATTTTCAAAAAGGGGAAAAGAGAGGACCCAAACAATTACCGCCCAGTCAGCCTGACATCAATACCAGGAAAGATTCTAGAGCAGATCATTAAGCAAACGGTCTGTGAGCACCTAGAAAGGAACGCTGTGATCACTAAAAGTCAGCATGGGTTTCTGAAAAATAAGTCATGTCAGACTAATCTGATCTCATTTTTTGACAGAATTACAAGCCTGGTAGACGAAGGGAACACTGTGGATGTAGCCTATCTTGATTTCAGCAAGGCCTTTGACAAGGTGCCCCATGATATTCTTGTAAAGAAGCTGGTAAAATGCGGGCTAGACAATGCTACCATTCAGTGGATTTGTAACTGGCTGACTGACCGAACCCAAAGGGTGCTCATCAATGGCTCCTCTTCATCCTGGAGAGAAGTGACTAGTGGGGTGCCACAGGGTTCTGTCTTGGGCCCAGTCTTATTCAACATCTTTATCAATGACTTGGATGATGGGCTTGAGGGCATCCTGATCAAGTTTGCAGATGACACCAAATTGGGAGGGGTGGCTAATACCCCAGAGGACAGGATCACACTTCAAAATGACCTTAACAGATTAGAGAACTGGGCCAAGGCAAACAGGATGAATTTTAACAGGGAGAAATGTAAAGTACTACACTTGGGCAAAAAAAATGAAAGGCACAAATACAGGATGGGTGATACCTGGCTTGAGAGCAGTACAAGTGAAAAGGATCTAGGAGTCTTGGTAGACCACAAACTTGACATGAGTCAACAGTGTGATGCAGCAGCTAAAAAAGCCAATGCAATTCTGGGCTGCATCAATAGGAGTATAGCATCTAGATCAAGGGAAGTAATAGTACCACTGTATTCCGCTCTGGTCAGACCCCACCTGGAATACTGTGTCCAGTTCTGGGCACCACAGTTCAAGAAGGATATTGACAAGCTGGAACGTGTCCAGAGGAGGGCAACCAAAATGGTCAAAGGCCTGGAAACGATGCCTTATGAGGAACGGCTTAGGGAGCTGGGTATGTTTAGCCTGGAGAAGAGACGGTTAAGGGGTGATATGATAGCCATGTTCAAATATATAAAAGGATGTCATATAGAGGAGGGAGAAAGGTTGTTTTCTGCTGCTCCAGAGAAGCGGACACGGAGCAATGGATTCAAACTACAAGAAAGAAGATTCCACCTAAACATTAGGAAGAATTTCTTGACAGTAAGAGCTGTTCGACAATGGAATTTGCTGCCAAGGAGTGTGGTGGAGTCTCCTTCTTTGGAGGTCTTTAAGCAGAGGCTTGACAGCCACCTGTCAGGAATGCTTTGATGGTGTTTCCTGCTTGGCAGGGGGTTGGACTGGATGGCCCTTGTGGTCTCTTCCAACTCTATGATTCTGTGATTCTGTGATTCTGTGAAGAGCAGAAAGGAAGAGAAAGGAAGATTCCTGATCTTGCCACACATAAAGAGCAAGTAGCAATGGTCAAAGTAGCCTAGAAGTCAGCAGTGCTTTAAAAAGGTACTAACATCTGAACATACTTGTAAGGAACATGGCCAGCTTTCAATTGACACATCGACAGATCCTTTACTCTGCTTACTGAATTATGTAAAATATGCCACCTTCTATCAGGAAGCAGCATTATATATGTGTGGCCCAAGTAAATAGAATAAGGAAAATTTGGATTATAAAACTAACAATATTTAAAAAGCAAGAAAACTACAGTACAGTGGACGCTTGGGTTGCAAATGCGATCCGTGCGGGAGGTGCGTTCGCAACCCGCGCCGCTGCGTCTGTGCACGTGCGTGACGCAATTTGGCACTTCTGCGCATAGCGCGATTTAGTGCTTCTGCACATGCATGAGTGCTGAAACCCGGAAGTAACCCGTTCTGGTACTTCCGGGTTCTGCGCGTTCGCATCCTGAAAACGCGCAACCCGCAGCGAGCGCAACCCGAGGTATGGCTATATAAGGAGCCCTGCACTGAGTTTATACAGAGTTACAGATTGAGCATTAACTTTATAATTATTAGCAGGTTCAAATAAATTTAATGAATGAAATCAAATAAATCAACTGAAAATTAAATATTATTATATATTATACTGTTTAAATAATAATTAAAAGATTATAAATTGCATTAATCCAGTGTATTATACAGCCTTATAAATGTGAAAACTTTGTAATTTTGGAATCTTGCAAGTGGGGAAGGGAATCAAATGGCACATTGCTTAACCATCCTATATAATAAAGAGCCTGTGTCCGTCCGTACTTTCCGTGTGTCAGTGGAAATCGCAACTGTGCGTGCGCTCCACTGACACACGGATTGGAGAGGGGGCGTGTCCGAGAGGCAGCGGCGGCGCACGCGCGTTGTCAGTTGCGCCAGCGCCACCGCCTCACACGGATGTCTCCCTCGCAGGGAGGGTGCACAGCCCAATCCCCGCGCGCTCCCCCCTACGGGCATTTGCGCTTGGCCGCTGGGGCCTCCCAGAGACGCGGGCTATTGCAGGGCGGCAGGAGCGGATCCAGGCGGCAGCTCGCCCTGGCGCTGCTCCTCCTGTGGAGGGGCGGCGAGGCGGAAAGCGCGGGGGGAAGCGGCACGGAGCGCCTTGGATCCCGGCCGCCGGCGGCGGCAATCAGGGCCTGCCCCCCGAGCGGGCTTCACGGGCGGCGGCTTCGGCGAGGCTGCAGCTGCTTCTGCAGCTGCTGATCTTGGCCTGGGCCATGGCGGGCCCTGAGAGCCAAGACGCCGCTGCCGCCCGGTGCTTCTTCCCCGCCCGCGCCGCGGCGCCGCATCCTCGGCCAGGCCTGGCCCGGCCCCCGGGGAGGAGGGCGAGCGTGCGCGCAGGAAGGGAGGAGCGGGGCGGGCTCCCACATCCCCGCCCACACAGGCCGCGGGGGGAGGCAAGAGGGAAGGGGACGCCTCCCTCTAGAGCCCGTTTTAAACGGGCTAAATTCACTAGTTACTTATAAGTATGCATAGCAACGGGTGCCTGAAAAATAAACTCTCCTTTTTTCAAATCTCAATGTAAGTTTATCAGTACATGTGCAAGGATTGTCCTTTTCCCCCCTTATAAAAATCCAAGTCCTCCTCCTCATATGTATATTCCAGCAAATGCACACCCCCAAAAAATCAACGAAAGAGCTGCTGGTGCAGACACAATAGAAAAAAGTACTTTTCTAAGTCCCCACCCCCAGAGACTTCTATTAGTTTTATTGTAAACAACATAGGAATAAATAAAGCACTCAACAGATCACATACGATGATATTATTGACCATAGATCTTCTGGTCCGATTTGATTCTAAACTAATATCTTCATATTTCCTAAAAGCTGTTGGAATACAGTTGTCCCTCCTGGTTCTATTTCTTCCTAAACAATTCAGCAACATCCCAGCTCTTGGTATCCAGTTAATGCCCAGTTGAGTTTTCACATCTTTTCCAATTAGGGGCAGTTTAATTTTTGCAGCTACAAAATACCAATAATTTGTGACTTATGTTTAAAAATAATCAGGACATAACTGAATACAACTGCTGGAGATACAATCAAGATAATTGCCAGAAGAACTGCAAAAAAGAAACCGGCATTTTTAAGGCACTGATTAGTTTAAAATACAACAATAGTAAATAGTTCGGAGTGAAGAGTTAATAGGTTACCTGCACCCCTATTCTTTTAGGATTGTTGCAGTACTGATGAATGTACATCTTTCAGAATAAATTGCCTAGTTCTATGCAGCCTGTCTGCAGCCTAGCAAACCTAATTTATCCTACCTTAGCAGCCTTGACAGACTTAATTTTCAGCAACATATCAACGAAAGCCACTCTAACTTTCTCCGAATTGTCATGGAGATTGTATTTCAGGGCTGGCAGGAGCTGTTCCAATAATGGGTGGGTTAGTACGTTGTCCAAAATTATAGGCAAGCACTGCAAGAGAGAAAAGAAAAAGACCAATAAAAGGTTATCACAAGAAAGCAGGGAATACAGAACTGAAACTATTCTAATTGCTAACCACATGCAGCTTAGAGAACTGGCTCTGGAGAATGACAAAAAGCAAGGAAACACGTTTTATTAAAACATGCCATTTAAATGCAAAGTGGTATATGTTGTGCATATAAAAATTGTCCTATTAATATTCATTCTAGGGATGTGCTGCTAAACTGGAACAAAGACAGCAAATATATTTATGCAGAATAGAAGCATTTTAAAGGTTTGGTACATCTACTGATGTTTTTATTCCAATTTAAGGTATGATTAGGTTAGCAAACATTTCTGCTCTAGAGAACTTTACTATTACAGCATTGTTCTAGGTAGGTAGCCGTGTTGGTCTGCCGTAGTTGAAACAAAATAAAAAAATTCCTTCCAGTAGCACCTTAGAGACCAACTAAGTTTGTTATTGGTATGAACTTTCGTGTGCATGCACACTTCTTCAGATACACTGAAGTGTGTTCTAGTTATTAAGATTGTGTTCTCATTCCAATCAGAAGTACCCTGTTTTAACAAGCTCATCACTAATCAGCAGCATGATCTTTGCATGCCATCTATTTCAAAGCTTATTTTTAAAAGGGAATAGCATTGGCTATAAAGCAGGGCTTGGGAACTACTGTCTTGTAGCCTGCTCTTCAGCCCAGCAGCCTCTCCTCTGGGCACTGCCTTTTCCCAAGCCACTTTTTCCTGGCTGCAAAGCTGCCTTCCTCCACATAGCTGAGCAGTGTGTGTTGTAGGGGTAGGTGGAGCAGGGGAGCTCTGAGAGGAAATTCAAACCTGCCCACAATCTCCCCTTAACACACTGCTCAGTGGCAGGGTAGAGGGGACGGCTGAGCCTTGCATCAAATTGCCCACAAAAGAAGAGATCGCTCCAAAACCACTCAATGCATTTCTGAGTTGTGCATTGAAAAAAGCCAACTTTTTCAGCAAGCAAAATGAAAGCAAAACAGTGTGCTTAATCAATTTTTAAACTATCCTGCATTGAAAGATCCCTGGATGATAAACACAAATGAAAACCACAAAAATTCAACGGCACATTAAAATCATGCAGCTGTAACATTTAAGAAAGAATTATATCGATCCATCACGAAAGGACAGCAATGAAACAAACAAAAATGACCCCAAACACCTCCATCTGTCCCAAATAACTGTCTTCACAAGTAGTTCTAAGTAGAGCACATTAAAATGGTCTAAAAGTAAAGTTACAAGAACATGGGTTACTAAGTCATTCCTGATTCAGGAATGGCTACCACTGAGGCCACATGGGCCTGTCCGCAGTAACAATGTTAATCAAGCAGTACCCCCCAAGCTAAGAACCTGCTCCTCTGAGTTTGGAGAAGAAATTGCAGGCCTGGGTTTGGATGCAACTCTAATGCTAACAATGCCTTAGTTCCTGGGAGCAGCAAGGAGAGAAACCAGGTATCTGTGAGTTTAGCCTTGTGCACTAGCACACTATGTGTTCACCTTTAAATCATAGTCAAGCTTACCTGTGCTAAGTGACATTTGAACCAAGCCAAAGAGAAACTAATCACTAAAAGAAGAGGCACTTCATTTTGATGTGAAGGCACTTACTTTAAAAACAGAGCATCGAACATCAGCTGAAGATGCATCAAAAGCAAGATCTTCAATTAGAGTTTTTAAGAGATCAGCAAGCACATTTGCAGGAATCATTTCCCAATATTTGAATGCTATTTTACTAACACCAAGCACACCTGTTGAGCGGACTAGAGGTTGAGGATCTTCTAAGAGAGTCTAGAAACAGGGAAAAAATAAAGAATACTAAGTCACAATTTCCAGTCTTCTGTGCAGCTAAATAGCTCACATTTGACAGTTTGTAAAGGAGACCTTATCAAAGGATGGTACCTTAGATATTTTCAGAAAGGCAACACTTAAGTGAATTCTTCCATGTCTATTTTTTCCACCTATATGGGCTTTAAAGTATGTCTTCATCAATACAGTGATTCCTTGTTCTAAAATGTTCATTACCAATGTATATTTTAAACTTACAGTATTTAAGTTTCTGTGGGAGCCAATGATCCAAATAAATGTGTATGTACAGTTATACAATAACATTATATTCTAGTATTGAAGGGAAGAGGAAGAGAGAAGGAATCGGCTTTCACTATTCTGATAGTGGCATCTAGCCTCATAAGAATCTATGTTTTCAGGGTTTTTACTTTTAGGTTGCTTTGTAATTATGAAGATGCTGAAAAGTTCAAAATAAAGCAAGACAGCTACCAGTACTTGTAAAAATAAAATAAAAAGCACTAATGTCTCCAATTCCATTCTCCAGCAAAATGGATTTCCTTACTTTTTGCTAACCTTAAATAAAACTAGCTTGATGGAGGGAGGGGAGAGAAACACGCAGTGGACTTACAAAGAGCTCATCAAATTGCCTTTGGATTTCATTTTCCATATCTTCTTTATTAAAAGATGGATCAAGAATTGGAAATGCATCAACAAATAGCAATGCTGCATTTGATCGGACTTCCGAGTTTCTGGCCTGTTACAAAGTACAAAAGTAGTCAAGTAAATTATAGTTATATAAACCATGGACAAAGCAAATCCTTAATGCCTAAATCATTGTCATGTGTTAAAAGCAAGGGTGCACAATGAGTTTAAGGTGTGAACCTGCAGCAGTGTTAATGGTCCCATTTGAATCCAACTATAAACAATAGTTTAACCTTAGAAGAATGAACCTATGAAAGCCTTGGGCTTATTTGCCCCGTCTCTTTCCAATCCGCCTCCAACACAGCCAGGACAAGCTGTTCAGAAGCTTTTGCTTCCATTTTACCTCAATTTTCTCCACTCAATGAGATTATAAAAATATAATTCCGTTTCAGACCTTTAAATAAACGGCAACTACACTAGACTTTTCTTCCCTTTCCACACAGCAGCAGGCAAGGGATCCTACTTATTATGGCTAAATAAGCTAGCTGCTTCTAAGCTGGCAGGTACCTGATGGCGCATTTATCTGCACAATAATGCTTAACAAATACGTGCAAAGGGCTAGTTCTTCAGAAGCAAAGCTCTCTCTGTGGTTCCACATCAAGATAAAAGCAGTCATATACTCTTGTAAAAAGGTGCACCAGCTGGACCTGGGCAAAAGCAAACCTGTCCACAGCCATTATCTGAACATATCATCATCATCATTTATTAAATTTATATTTTATGTATTATTTGCTTTCTTACTACTTTGATACAGCCACACCATAACAAAAGTTATCTGGGTGACTCACAAAGCAAAAATAAAATGATACTCAAACTCAGAAGCAAAGCCAGATTCTGGAGGATCTCCACTCCATGAAGGGGAGTGCCACCCTATGCAAAACAAGTTGAACCCTTATTTACAGGAAGACCCCCTTCCCAACTGAGAGCAGCTCTGTAGTGGCACTTGGCACAGAAGAGAATATGCACCATATATTTTGTCAGATCGATGCTTGACTAGGCTTGGCCAGTGGTGACTTACAACACGGAAGAATATTGGAAGCTACCTTAAAAAAGGTCCAATTATTTTTCAAATCTTTTTCAACAATCTTGATGTAAAAATATCTGCAAAGATGATAGATAACATTTTAAACAATTACCTTCAATGCTCTCCAAAGAATTGGTTGATAAAGTCTATAAACAACTTCTTCAACTCCCTGACGACATTTGTTTTGTTTGTGGAAATAGATCAGCAACTGACAAAATGAAAATGCAAATGATGCAGTAAGTTAGTCGCTTCATTTCATGGGCTTTTTGAGAAATACAACTCCCTTTATCCAGTGATTAGCTTTTGCAAAGTAAGAATTCCTGTGGTTTGTGTAAGCAGACAACCATAGATATCTTATATGCTAGGGACAGCCAATGTGATGCCCTCCAGATGCAGGACTACAATTCCCATCATCCTTGACCACTGGTCATACTAGTTGGAGCTGATAGGACTCCAACTACATTTGGAGAGCACCATCGGTTACTGCTGTTATATGCTATGCTTAAAAAGTGTTTTGCTTATGAAGATGCTTACAGATAAATATTTGACCACATGATACTCATGAATATTGGGGGAAAATGAAGAGTGTAGACATTTCAATTAGCTACTGATAGAGCAAAAGAACCACACAACTATTTGTATGTACCCAATAGGAATTAAATGCTCATTTAGGAGCAACCCTGTCTCCCATCATAGTGATGGCAGATGGTGGACAGGTGGGCAGCCCCACGGACCCATCAAAAAGGCCCCATCCAAGAGTGGGCAAGTTCAGGTTCTGGCCTGCCAGCTAGATCCTATTCACAACCCCCAGAGTAGTTTGGTTAAGGTTAAACTGAGGTTTCAGAAAAAGTAACAATGCTGAGAGTCAAACTTTTGTGACACACAATAACAATTGGAAGATACTTTCAAATTAAATCATTTGTTATTGTATGGTTAGAGCAGAGTGGTGACACACTTTTTAAACATGCATCATTTTGCAACATAATAATGCAGTTTTACTAGCAAACCAGAGTTTAACTAAACCCTTTCCAGCCTCAGGAGGAGCATTTGCGTGACATACCTGCACACTGCAGCTGACACACTATCGTGTTGCGACACACCGTTTGGAAAGCTCTGGGTTAGAGGTCAGGACTAGGACTGGGGAAACCTAGATTCAAATTCTCACTCAGCCATGAGGCTCAGCAAGTAATGGGCCAGTTGCAATAGGAGGATTTGCACCATCATCCCATGGCTTATAAACCAGTGTATCGAGAGATCTCTATGCCTAATCTACTTTACATGGATGTTGTGAGTACGAGAGGGTAGAACTATGCATGCTGCCTTGAGCTCCTTCTAGGAAAGGCAGAATATAAATGCACCAAACAAATATTATCGTTAATTACTGGGTTCCTCAATGCTGGAGAAGTTTTTCTAAAAGACAGCTTGCCAATTGCCATCAGTGTTTTCCTGCTGTGAACAGCTTCAGGAGAGCACAATATGTGTTCTGGAGGATCACCCTGCAAGGCAAAAGTGAAGCCCAGCCAGGCCTTCATTTGTGTACATTGAGTATGCATCCTCATATAAATCCTAATAAAAGCTAGCCGGGAAGGGCTGGGCGATGGGCTCCGCGGGGTGGTGAATGCTTCCCTCTGTGAGGGAGTCTTCCCAGACCCGCTGAAAGAGGCGATCATTAAACCGCTTCTTAAAAAACCATCTTTAGACCCGGCCATTATGGCCAACTATCGCCCAGTCTCAAATCTACCATTCTTGGGCAAGGTCATTGAGCGGGTGGTTGCTGAACAACTCCAAGCACGCCTGGAGGATGCGGACCATTTGGATCCCTTCCAATCCGGATTCAGGCCTCATCATGGGACTGAAACTGCCTTGGTCGCGCTGGTCGATGATCTCCGGCGGGCTAGGGACAAAGGTGAGAGCTGTTTCCTAGTTCTGCTGGACCTCTCAGCGGCCTTTGACACCATTGACAATAACATCCTTCTGGACCGTCTAGAGGGGTTGGGAGCTGGGGGCACTGTTATACAGTGGTTCCGCTCCTTCCTCCTGGGCCGTGTTCAGAAAGTGGTGGTGGGGGATGAGTGTTCAGACCCCTGGGCTCTCGTTTGTGGGGTGCCTCAGGGTTCCGTCCTCTCCCCCATGCTTTTTAATATCTATATGAAGCCGCTGGGAAAGATCATCAGAGCGTTTGGGCTGGGTGTTCATCAGTATGCGGATGATACCCAGCTCTACCTCTCTTTCAAATCAGAACCAGTGAAGGCAATGAAGGTCCTGTGTGAGTGCCTGGAGGCGGTTGGAGGATGGATGGCGGCTAACAGATTGAGGTTGAATCCTGACAAGACAGAAGTACTGTTTTTGGGGGACAGGGGGCGGATGGGTGTGGGGGACTCCCTGGTCCTGAATGGCATAACTGTGCCCCTGAAGGACCAGGTACGCAGCCTGGGAGTCATTTTAGACTCACAGCTGTCCATGGAAGTGCAGATTAATTCTGTGTCCAGGGCAGCTGTCTACCAACTCCATCTGGTGCGCAGGCTGAGACCCTACCTGTCCGCAGACTGTCTCGCCAGAGTGGTGCATGCTCTGGTTATCTCCCGCTTGGACTACTGCAATGCGCTCTACGTGGGGCTACCTTTGAAGGTGACCCGGAAACTGCAATTGATCCAGAATGCGGCAGCTAGACTGGTGACTGGGAGTGGCCGCCATGACCACATAACACCGGTCCTGAGAGATCTACATTGGCTCCCAGTACGTTTCCGAGCACAATTCAAAGTGTTGGTGCTGACCTTTAAAGCCCTAAACGGCCTCGGTCCTGTATACCTGAAGGAGCGTCTCCACCCCCACCGTTCAGCCCAGACACTGAGATCCAGCGCCGAGGGCCTTCTGGTGGTTCCCTCACTGCGAGAAGCAAAGCTACAGGGAACCAGGCAGAGGGCCTTCTCGGTAGTGGCGCCCGCCCTGTGGAACGTCCTCCCTTCAGAGGTCAAAGCGATCAACAACTACATGACCTTTAGAAAACACCTGAAGGCAGCCCTGTTTAGGGAAGTTTTTAATCTGTAATATTTCAATGTATTTTAGTGTTTTTTGGAGGCCGCCCAGAGTGGCTGGGGGGACCCGGTCAGATGGGCGGGGTACAAATAATAAATTATTATTATTATTATTAAAAGACACCCAAGGCACTGAGCAATGTGTGAGCTTCCTATGGCAGATTCACAGGAATTTCTCTGTGGAAAGGGAAAAGATAGGAATTCTGAAAGCCACTGGATTAACATGAATATCAACGCACCTCTCGCACTTTAGAGTTTAATGGAGAGTTCCTGGGGAGGTGAATTGCATGATGCATGAAATCCTGGATGCAACTATGTTCAATCACCTAAAATAAGAACAAATACACATCCTCATCAATACGAAAAATTAGGGCTAAGTTATTGAAGCAACTGCGCTTGACTTCTAACTTGTCTCTGAGCCAAATTCTAAATGCCTGTGTTGTCTTCAAAACCCATTACAGTTTGAGGCCAATATATCTGAAGGACATGCGTTCTCCTGCACAGGGACAACTGCCTACCAAGATCTTCAACTGAGGCCATCCTATGTGTCCTAGGGCCAGAAGTACATTTAGTAGGGACCAAGGAGAGCGACTTTCTTGTGGCTGCACCTGCACTCTGGCACTGGCTCCTATGGGAGGCTTGCCTGGACCCCAATTTAACAGTTTTCAGTCAGGTTGCCAAAACATTCTTTACAGGAAGGCTTTGGAAATCAAAAGTGGTTTTTAATCTCTCCTACTTACTGAATTGTTTCAAATTGCTGGAGGCTGTTTGATCAAGCTGTTTTTTAATTGGCGGCTTATATTTTCTGTATTTTTATTCTGATGGCCTATTTTTTGTTATAATTGTTTAATGCTATTGTGGTTTGGCACCTTGAGCTGTATTGACGAGAGCCTAGTTTCCCAGTGTCTTGCTCCCTGCAGAAGTAGTTCCATCCAACTGCTGTCTGCCTGTGAATGGAGCTAATGTAAATAGAGCTTAGGCCACTGAGTCTTCACGTGAATTGTCTAGTGAAGATAATGAATGCTGTACCAGTCCTCCTGAAAATAACTGCTCCTCCACAAAGAAAGTCTAACTACTTACCGGTAGCATAGAAGATCCATACACCTCTTGGATATGTCAGTATCAGTGCTCTTATTTACAACTGATCTTTCTGCTAAGTGTTTAGTAAAGGCGGCCTTTCACCTCGCTTGCTTGTAGTTGTGATGTGTACACAATCTGGTTGCCTCTACCTACACTGGCTTCAAGATTTAGAGTGCCAACACATTTAAGAGCAAAGACAAGTAGCAACTTTGAAGCAATATACCTCCAGTATATTCCCTGAAGCCTTTTTCCAGGCTCTGAAATAAACCTCAGCAATGTGTGTCATCAGGGACCTGCATTAGTAAATGAAGATATAATTAAGAGTAGGAAACAGTCTAGGGCTAGTAACTATTTTGAGTTAAGTTGTCACTATGTCACCATGCACTCTAAGTCAAGACTGCACAAGCAAGATCAGTTGGTTCAAGTGATGGTTCCTTTAGAACGGACCTCACAAAATAACTGTTGAGAACATACCTTCAAGAGGCATTTATTACCTCCACAATTCACTCAGCCCTAATCTGGCCACTCTAATAACCTACAACAGGCAAAGGGTTCTGAAACCTTCTTGTAATGGACAGAGGCAGATATTCTATAAGAAACTGAATCCTTATTATTATATTATTATTATTATTTTTATTAGCTTTATCTTGCCCAGGGCAACCCAGAGGACATACAAACAACTAAATGAACAAAAAAGCCCACATAGATGCATTAAAACAGAGAGGAAACTGAGACATACATTTAAAACATCCCACCCCCATAGGCCATAGATAGGCAAAGGTCTGGTTAGAGAAGAAAGTTTTTGCCAGGCACTTATAGATATATAATGCTATCTTAGGATATGAATGTATTTTCCCTAATAGTTTTATGGCCACACTATATTATCTACCTATACACATTTTGGGGGATGGGGGGTGGGCATGCCCACAAGCATAAAACAAAGTGGTAGCAAGTGCCTTCAGTCCAACATACCTAGGAGAACACAACAGCTGATTTTTAACAGTCCCGTGTATCAGTTTAATGAAGTTCACATTCCATGTGAAAAGAAAACTCAGGAATCTTCTCCCCTGAAAGAGATGTAAGGCAAGGCAACTTCACAAATAGCCAAATGGGCTTTTTAATATTCACAACTAAGTAATGTGACATTCATAGGATTTACGGCTATAATATACTACATTCTCACTTTCTTGACAGCAAGATTCTTTGAACACAAGACAACTTCTGAGTAAACATTGATGGGATTACACTGCACAACATGTATTCAAGGCAGCTAACAAAAGATTTAAAATATTAAAGCAGCATAACACACAATTGAAACCAAGTTCTTTAAAAGCAACAAAACCCACACACAGCATAAGTAATCCTGGGGTAGGAAACCTGCAGCCCTCCAGATGGTTTGGACTTTAGCTGTCAGCTGATGGGAGCTGGAGGCCAATACCATATGGAGGGTGACAGGTCCACTTCTCCAGTATGTTTGACCAGAAAAACCCTTCCAAAACCCAGTACATCTGTAGCCAAACAAGCAAAAGAATCCCCCCCCAAAAAAAATAAACATCAAAACAAGTAGGTCTTAACTATTTTCTTCAAAGAATGGGGTAGAAGGCAAGTAAATATCCTGCATTCATCAGGTTGCTGAACATACATAACTTGTGAGAAATCTCAATTCTATGCTTCCCCCTCCCTAAGACTTCTTGTTTTATTTTTTGTAGGCATCAACTTATTAACCAATAATTTTAAAACAGTGAGAAAATATATTTAGAAAAAGCACGCTTACCTCTTCTTTTTTAATATGGCCAATACTCATAAAGCACTGGAGTAACAAATCTTTCACTTCATTACTCTCCTCCGAGTCATAATCAAAACACAGTAAAGCCCGGTGAAGATGCCATAGACGGACTATATCCGCACCCTAGGGGAGATGCACAATTGATTATGAGGGGAGAGACATCTTTCAGTCATGCGATATGCACCAACGTACTGGAACTCAATTAGCTCAAGCACAAATTAATTACAAGTTTCTTACTCTATAATATTTTTGCAAGAAAAAATGTTGCCATGCTGCAGTTCACATGGTCGTGTACTGGTGGCCACACAAACTGCAACGTGGCAAAAGAAAAACAGGCAGGCAGATGAGCAAGTGAGCAAATGGCATGGGTGGTGGGAGGCCCAGACAAGCTGCAAAAGAACAGCCAGGACAGGTCATTAACAGCTGCTCTACTTTGCTGTTGCCATGCACCTGACACTGACATCACTCTTTTAGTTTCAGCAGTGTCAGAGGCCAAGGAGGAACAAAGTGGCAACATAGCAGATGGTTGCTGGGGAATTGTTTCAGTAGACAAGCAGCCTCAGGTGAGTAGGAAGTAAGTGTGAGCAGGTGGATCAGTGCGGGACAGACTTTGCAAGCCTTCCCACTCTTCCCATCACTGCTACTGGTTCCTGCAGGAGAGTGGGAAGGCTTGCAAAGGCGACCCAACACTGATCCGTCTGACCCATTTCCAGCTGAGATAGGTAATCTGGATTAATGCAGCCTACTGAAGTATGATCTTCTCTTGAGTACCCTGGAAGATTGGGCAGAGGGGTAAAGCTGTTTCTGGATAGCCCTGGCATACAGAGTGGGGAAGCTATCCTGAAGCTTTAGCATGGACATAGTGAAAGGTTAAATTAAACATTGGCATACATCTTAGGGGGCATGTTTGGGTCTGAAGGTACTTCAAAGGGGCAGGGAAGTGTGGGGTGAGTAGCTGGGGACGGCAAGTGGAGCGAGCAAGGGTGGCAGCCCCCAGTGTATATACCTGTAAACATGACTTAACTCATTAAATATATAAAGCATACCACAACTATTTTCTTTTCAAGACTCTTTTTCAGAAGCATGATGAAAGCACTTTTCCCAAACTGTTCTTTTCCTTCAAGTCCCTTCTCCCACCATCGCTCACACATGCACTGGATGGCTCCAAGCAGAGATTTTTCAGAGTCAGGTAATGTGTAAAGAATGCCTGCAACAAAATCATAGCAAGCTCAATTAAATTTATGTGTCAAAAAGAGACTGCTAGCCATCTTAAAATGCTTCAAGAAACGTAACTCAAAGCTGATTTCTTTATGTTGCTGTCCAAAATGCCAGACACAAGACAGCTGTCTTTTGGAAAAAAAATGTTTTACTGCCAAACTCAGTATGCAAACTCAGTAACTGTATCCTTGTCATTTCAATTTCTTGGGAAAATTTGATGTGACCTTAGGAGCAGTTAACCATGGCATACATAATTTTGTAAAACAAACAGATAAACCAGGGGGACCCAAATTGGATTGGGTCCATAGTCTGGGTGGCTTTAACTATTTCTCCTGTGGTCCCATTGAGAATCAGGGGAGCTAGGTGCCTCATATTTGCAATGGCATAGAAGCTTCTATTGATCCCAGTAGGCACTCTCTATTGTGAATGGATTATGGGGGAGGGACCATTCTGGTTGGGATGGTAGTATGGGCAAAGGGGAGACCCTCCGCTCTCCCACCACAGCATGCATACTCTCATTCTAGGTCAGGCAAGAAATACAGTGATTCCTATGAGGTGTGTATGACTAAATAGGGGATGGACCACACTTAGGTTTAAGCACTAGCTTTGGATGAATTTGTGGTATGACCAAGGTTATAGTTTTGTTTCAATAAGTTCATTCCAGTCGTTTTACAGTCTGAAACCCACATCAAGAGTACTTGAATCTTGTAAAGCACTTACACCCACTTGCTAAACTATAAACATATCAACAGATACAATATTTACACCAACATTTTAGATTATTACTTTGTTGCTATGCAAACCAGTGAATCTATTTTGAGATAAGTGGTTATATGACATGTAATATGGTTTTCAAAATATGCCATAAAGGAACAAGAATAGCTAAAAAAAAGATGGGTTTTAAATGTTCAAGGAACATGCAATTGTATGAAGAAAGCCATAAGCCAGCAGGTTTAAATTACTTCCACTCCCAGAAGTGGCATTCCTATTATTTTAAATATTTGCTTGTTCACGCAAAGGATGTTTAGCACATTATTAATATACCAAAGATCCCAGTATGCTGAGATAAACTGAAATACATACCATTTAATATCAGTGCACATTCTAAAAGAGCTTTGAAGTTTACATTTTCATCTACTGTGGGTATGGAAGTAGTAACTACAGTGGCGACACCTTGGATGACAGCTATGGTTTCTTCCTAAAAGTTGAGAGAGGTACACTTACTTAACAAGGCCACAATTATTCAAGAAAAGCTGAAAGCAGTATGATTTAGTTTAATATTAGCTGGAATAAAATCCTTTGCTGAAAGGTATTTAAATATGTCCTTCTTTTATTAAATACAGGTAATAATTTATTTATTATTTACTAGGCAGTATTTACAATTATGGTAGAGCAGCACTGCTGTGATCTCCCATTAGAACCTATTGTGAGAGTAAGTGTCTTTCCAAACATCATGAACGTGATCTAGCCAGTCAAGCACTTTCCAGCAGAAAATATTTAAACACGTTAAGCTCTCTCACTGAAATTAATAGGGCACAGATTTTTGCATGTATATTTCTCCTCCTTGCAGCATATTTTTGTTTCCTTATCTTTTTCAGGATCTACCACTGTTTAAGTTTTGAGGTTTAGAAAACAAAAACAAAGCAAGTAAAAAACTTTGTACCAGTTTGTAAGTAGCAACTACTTACAAACAGGTTTTACAACAACATCCAATCAACTGATGTGAATTCATATTCACGGAACAGAATATAAGCTTTGAAGTAACACAGAACTCTTCCTTAAGCTGTTAAAAAAATTATCTACCGTATTTTTCGCTCCATAACGCGCACTTTTTTCCTTCTAAAAAGGAAGGGGAAAAGTCTGTGCGCGTTATGGAGCGAATGCATGGTCCCTGGAGCTGAATTGCCCAGGGACCAAAAGAAGATCGAGCTTTTTCTTTTACAAAGAGAGAAGGGGGTGTTGAAAGGGTGCCGCTTTACAGCTGATCAGCAAGAGATCGGGAAGAGAGATAAGGTCCCTGCAGAGAGAAAGAGATCGGGAGGAGAGATAAGGTCCTCCTGCAGAGGAGGCTTTTGGTTTCCCCAGCGGCATGTGACTGGCTGATTAGATTATCTGTTTGGAAACTGTAGAAAGGGCTTTGAGCTGCTTTTGCAGATGGGTCTTTTCTCCTTTGCAAAAGCTGCAGCAGCAGCACAACTTTGAGCTGCTCCTCTTGCAGATGGGTCTTTTCTCCTTTGCAAAAGCAGCAGCACAACAACTTTGAGCTGCTCTTTTTGCAGATGGGTCTTTTCTCCTTTGCAAAAGCTGCAGCACAACAACTTTGAGCTGCTCTTTTTGCAGATGGGTCTTTTCTCCTTTGCAGAAGCAGCAGCACAACAACTTTGAGCTGCTCCTTTTGCAAATGTTTCTTTTCTCCTTTGCAAAAGCAGCAGCACAACAACAAGTTTGAGCTGATCCTTTTGCAAATGGGGCTTTTCTTCTTCCAAAAGAAGATGCACAACTTTGAACTGATCCTCAAAAAGGAGGGCTTTCCTCCTCAAAAAACTAGGTGCGCGTTATGGTCCGGTGCGCGTTATGGAGCGAAAAATACGGTATGTATCTACAAAGTTCAGCAAAAGAACTTGAACCAAGAATAAATTCATTGAATTAGGAGCTGAGAGCCAATTAACCTAAGTGGATAGACTAGGTAACTGAGTTTTCTTTAAGAGAGAGTAGGTAACCCTTAAACAGACTGGGTTGTGTCCAATCAAGCTCTACTCAGAGTAGATCCACTTAAATCAATGGGTCTAAATTAGCTGTAAGCCATTATTTTCAGTACAGTATAGTGAAGAAAACTCACACAATTCTGTACTGCTTTCCTGAAGAAAGCAGTTGAGATTTTGATAATAAGCCATCATTTCATTCATGTTAACAAAGGCATCTGCAACTTGCATTTGAGATTCTCAAACTATTACAAGCATGCTTTCCCCTGGCCCCTCTGCTGTATAAAAGCTAGAATGGACAATGTGTGGAGAGGCTTGGAAGCCCAGCATAAGCCATTCTGACAGGGAACTACAGGATGTAAATCAGAGGTGGGGAACCTCAAGTCTGTAGGTGAAACTTGGGCCTCCCCATTTAGCATATGGGGCTGTTTTTCAGAAACCACGGCCATCTGCCTCATGCCTGCAATCATATATACCGTATGCAATCAGGTGTGAGGGAGGTAAACACAGTTGCACAGGGGATTCAATCCTGCTTTGTGTAGGGTTTGAGTGCGCCTGAACTCAAGCTAGCATGCCTGAACCCAGCTGACAAGGGTAGAGAAGCTAAAGATCTGGCTGGCCAGGCCAAAAGGATCCCCACCCCTGATGTAAATGAAATTGACATAAAAGGAGTGCATATGAAAGGTTTCTGGTGTCTAAGGTGACAGCCACAAAATGAACAAATGGATAAATAATTACAGTAATTGTATCAGCTCATGAAAACATAGCATGGAATCTGTTTGAAATAAGAAATACCCTTTTAGCAGCCGTCTCAATTTCCATGTCATCATCACAGTCTTCTCCAACTCTCTGCCATTCTTCTATTGGGTCTTCCACTAAAACTTGTGCCAACCACTGTGTTAACTTCTCCCACAATGCTTCTTTCTGCTTTCTAGATAATTCTTGCAACAACTCATTCAAATCAAATGGATCTGCTGCATTTTTCTGTAAAAATGATACAAACCAAAAGTTTGTCACTGAACAAAAGCATTTCCTCCCACTCCTTGCTCTTTCCCCCCCTTCATATTTACTTACGTGAAGTTGGATAAAATGCAAGAATTCCTTGTTGTCACCATTAAAAGCAGCCTGTAGAAAAGCTTCACGTTTTGCCATGTTGTATTACTTTGTAATCCATAAAAGTCTAAGGGGGAAACATTGCAACAGGAAATCCAATTTAATGCCAGAACAGCAATTCAGAACTGGTGGGCATATAAACCTAGTTCACACACCACATTACATTTTTAATATGAATAAGAAGCATGTAGGTGCAGACTGCTCAAATGTCTCCGATTTGATTTTCCCCTACTCCTTACCTTGACACACTAGAATGGAAACAAACCAGAGACTAGTTTCATACTAGGTGCAAACTAGTGATTATGGTTTGTTTCCTCCCCCTCCCTCGCAAAAAAAGAAAAGAAAAGCTTTGCCTTCAGGTTGCAGGTTGCTTGCTTCCAAGAAAACATCTATTGCCTCACTAACCACTGCCCCACTAGGTTACCTCCTTTAAACCTGGCAGCATCTGCACTTCGACTCCTTGGAGCAACTGTCTCCTACACTGTTGCCCTGGCTCTTTCTAAAGATGTATTCTGGCCCAGCTGTTTTTACAGGATTTTTTTTTCACCACATAACTGAATGTATTTAACTGATGCTGTTTTAATTTGGCCATGAATTATTGCCCATCTGGTAGCAATGGATGTTTTACTGCTATTTTTGGTAATATCAGTAGTTTTAGATTATTCCGTACATTTCTTTAGGTACTGTCTCTTTATCTTTTCTATACTTCTTAAGTAAATTAATGGACTGGCAACTGAGCAGAACATGTAGTATAACTAGCCTTACCACAATAGCTCACTAGTTCCAGCTACTGGTGATTCACACTTCTTTATTGTCCTGCACAATATGAATTTTGAGAAAAGAGATGACAAAGATGAAAGTATCCATAGGTTTTCTCTCCTCGCTCTTTTTGGCTATAGCATGTTTACTGTGGCCATTTGCTCCTCCCACCCCAAGCCAACCCTACCCCTTTTTCGCCCAACCACATAGTCCTGAAGTTGAAGGTAGAATATTTCTATATTGTTTCTGATTTTTTTTTTAAAGGAACTGAAGGCAAACACACAATTCTCCTTTCATCATCACGTACCTCTGTTCCCATATGTACGGGATTCTATTCTATAGACCACTGAAATGAATGGATCTAGGTTAAGTAAAATAATTTCCACCTTGTATACAATCCCCCCTCCCCCTCCTGTCACTTCCCTGCTTCAGGTGCACCTAGAAGTCACTAAATAACAACAAACCATTTCAAAGGTGTGCTTTTACTGTACCTCACTTTTTTTCGAGAAAAGGCACCCAGAGCAACGCCAGTATAGTAAGGCAGTCCTTCCCCCTGAGGCTTGCTATCTGAAAGGCACGTCACACGAGGAAAAAGGGACGGGACGGGACGATAATAAGCTGTTTTACAGCTGTTGAATAGAGAAAGCAGGGCTGGGCGGGTCCTTAGCATTAATCCAGCAGGCCTGTTCCTTTACCTTTCTCCACAAGACGTCCACTCTTCCGGCTCCCTAACTAACAGGCAGCTGCTGGGTATTGGCCACCGTCAAGAATAGGTCACCACAGACCTAGCTTTGTTGTTGTTTAGTCTTTTAGTCGTATCCGACTAGCTTACCCTAATATAATTCCGTTTATAATTCACCTGCCACGGCCTCGCCCTCTCCCCTCAAATCCACGACCAGCTCCGTTTGGCGCCCGCGCAGCTGGATTCGAATTCTCCCGCGAGCGGCAACGTCAAGAGACGACGCATGCGCGTCAGAGGCCGGGCTCGCGGCTAGTCATTGGACGAAGCTCGGAAGCAAGGGCGGGGAGGTGAGGAAGGAAGTCGAAAGGGGCGGGGGGAGGCCTCGAGGCGAGAGTTCTTCCGGTCCGCCGGGCGCGTGCGCACTTTTCCGTCAGCCTTCAGTTGGGACCCGGAGGCCGAAGCGCCTGTCTCAGTGGTGGCGCTGCTGCGTTTCAAGGCCTTCGGGGCAATTGCAAAGGGTGTGGGGTTGTGCGCGCTTAAAGGGTTCGTTCGCTGAGGTGATTGGTTGGTTTTTCAGTAATAATATGTATTAAGACGTGAGGTAAAACTCGCGTCTGTCTGGCGTTTATTGGGGGGGGGGGCGGCTCTCGAGACCTCCTGGAGGTCACGTGAGGTACTGCAATCCTAAACACAATAGGAATACCCCCCCCCATTAAACACAGGAGGCTTCCTTACGAGTAAGCCATGCTTAGCACTGCGCGCTTAATAGTGCAATTCTGTTATATTTTTTACGCATTTTTCAAAAGTTATTATATACATCTCACAGTTCTTCTTTAATTCTTTATCAAGGCTTCGCCGTCCATCCCTCCTAGTTGACCTTTCTTAAGCTGCACATCCTTTTGGTCCAACCAATTACATTCTACTTAAACTCCTAAGTTGTTTACTGCTGCCCATAAGTCAATCCCCACTTGGAAGTTTTATTTGACCGTTTATACCTCAAAACATTTCCCCAAAGTATTCCCACTCATCATTAACAGTTCTATGTAGTCAAAACAAAATAATTTTTTTCCCCTTCCAGTAGCACCTTAGAGACCAACTAAGTTTTTGGTATGTGCTTTCGTGTGCATGCACACTTCTTCAGATACACTGAAACAGAAGTCACCAGACCCCTCCCCACCCTCTCACTATATATAAGGGTCTGGTGACTTCTGTTTCAGTGTATCTGAAGAAGTGTGCATGCACACGAAAGCTCATACCAAGAACAAACTTAGTTGGTCTCTAAGGTGCTAGTGGAAGGGAAAAAAAATTATTTTGTTTTGACTATGACAGACCAACACGGCTATCTACCTGTAACTAGTTCTATGTAGGTTTTATTTGGGAAGAAGTCCCACTGTGTTCAGTCGGGGGCTTTCTGCCCGTTAACAGGTGCAGAGTTTGAAGCCTTGGGCTTTCTGAGTATATATTGCCTTTATATCCGACCTCAAAGGCAATCGAGGTAGTGCACATGGTTCTCGGCCTCCTCACTTGTGCAACAACCCTGTGAGGTACCTAGGTTAGGCTGAGAAGCAGCAACTTGCCCAGTGTCTCCTAGTGAACTTTCATAGCTGAGGTGATTTGAACCCTGGTCCTAAACTCTTAACCACTACAGCGCACTAGTTCTATGAATAAATACATCAAGTGTGCTAAATAATGAGTACGTATATTGAGGATTGCACTGCAAGGCACTATTCAGCCATGCTGCCCAAACTTTCTTAATATATTGTCAGCTGCTGGGGGTGGGATTCCCCCCCCCCAGCCCAAGCATTTCCTCCTGGGTGGCTTTCTGAGGGCCAGCAATGATGAGCCTGGCAAAAGTGAGTGAGCCAAGTAAAGCAAATAGTACTTTTTCTACTGTGCATCACTCTAACCTCCATCACGGCAAGTAAGAGGCATTATCAGAGTTCATATTCCAGTTGGGCTGGGCCAATGGGGGCTGTGACATAGGACTGAAAAAGGGGTCTGGAGAGCTGCATTCGTTCCCCAGACCTTACATGTTACAATTAAGAGCCAGTTAAAAGTATCAGAAATTGGCAGGCTGCTCTGCCACCTCAGGTGGAACTATGGATTGAGGAGCAGTTGAAAAAGAGACTTGTTTTTTACTGCCAAGATGCTGTTAAGAAATAGAATAGCATTTTGAATTTATTGAAATCGTTTATATGGTATGTAGCTTACTACCTCACAGAGAAAGCAGCAGAACCTTAATTTCTTTTTCTAATTTTATATGCACATTGTTTATTATATAAATGTTAGGATTCCTAATTTGTCATTTAAAAGTGCTACCTGACAGAGAACCTAAATCTAAATGGGGAGGCCGATATGATGTAACTAGCCCCAGAGTATATGCAGAGTACAAACCAGAAGTTGACAAAGATGACTTTTTTTCCAATGGGGTAAAATACATTGTACTAAAGTTTGGCTTCAGGGTTTATTAAATTTTTAGACATTTATATGGGGTCAGGCACTTAGGGACCCAGGTGGCGCTGTGGGTTAAACCACAGAGCCTAGGGCTTGCTGATCAGAAGGTCGGCGGTTTGAATCCCTGCGACGGGGTGAGCTCCCGTTGCTCGGTCCCAGCTCCTGCCCACCTAGCAGTTCAAAAGCACGTCAAATTGCAAGTACATAAATAGGAACCGCTCTGGTGGGAAAGTAAACGGCATTTCCGTGTGCTGCTCTGGTACGCCAGAAGCGGCTTTGTCATGCTGGCCACATGACCTGGAAGCTGTACGCCGGCTCTTGGCCAATAAAGCAAGATGAGCGCCGCAACCCCAGAGTCGGACACAATTGGACCTAATGGTCAGGGTCCCTTTACCTTTTTAGGCACTTATATGGAAAAAGGTTTTATAAAACAAATATATGAGAAAGAAGCTTTTATTAAAGTGTATTGTGCAGGGGGCGGGAATAGAAAGTGAAGTTAAAAATAATCTGAGTTACTCAAAGAAAACTAGCTGCTAGAACTGGAACCAGGAACCCACAACACTCTGTGCATGTGCAACTCCCACAACTGCAGACTGGTACCGTCCTGGAGTCTGGACAGTGACATATTCTCAGACTTTGGGCTGAGTCGTTGCCTGATATATTTCTGGCTTTGGCATGTTCTTCAGTTCTCTGGCTGTTCCTTGACTCTAATTCCTTGGCACAACTCCTGGTTTCCCCTACAGCAACAGTGTGGAGGCAGTTTAAAGAAGAGCAGCCATTGTAAAGCAGGGATATATGCCTAATTAATTGGCTGGCGCTTCCATTTGCAAGCAGTGCCAGGGTACAAATTGCAGTAATTTATCAGTGTTTCCAACTCTGAAAGGTACCCATCAGGTAAACTCACTGAAATACAGCTCTCCCTACAATTTAACATAGCTTATTAAATTCAGGTTTTTATTTCAACATGTCCCTGCAACTAGATCTTGACACAGAAATCATAGCAGGCTGAATAATAACAAAGATCAGATCTTAAGTGATACAGCAGAAAACAAAAAAGGGATGTAAGAATTGCTTTGTGCAGGTAATAATGAGCCAGTTGTCAAGTTTTTGCAGGGTGTCATCCTTCAACAGTACCTAAATTGTACAATTCCATTTTGACATGTCTGCACATCAGTTCAGAATAATCTATACCTTTTTTATTAATCATATACTTAACTATCCTTCTCCCGTCAAATCTTGTTAAAGCAATATGGGAAAGGGGGCCTTCAATACAAGGTTGCTGAGCAACAGCAAATGCAAGCTTGCTTCCATGCTGTCCCTTCATCAGACAATCTTCTCCCCCACCCCCCACCCCTTGAAGAGATCCCTCTTAACTGTCAAGGAGTCTAGAATGCCTCAGGCAAGCCATTGTAATTTTGTGTATTATTCACCGCTATCAGCAGTAACAAAAGTAATATTCCCAGAATGTGACATCATATGATAGCTGGTGAATCTATTTGACTATATACCATCTATGCCCCTTCAGAAAACAGTTATTTTGACATGAGAGTCAGTTTTCTTTTATATAGTGCACACTTGAGTGGTGAGGAGACAATTCTGGAACAGCTATTTATATTGCAGCAAAGCTTATTTTATATACACTTTGTTGCTATTGGATTTCTTTGCAATTGACATTTAATGTTTCCTTCCATTTCTATTTTTCATTTCACTTACTGTATTACATCAATAATTTTTATAAAATTGGAAGATCACTCGTAAAATTCTCCTAAACCCTATAGTAGTTTGCCTTCCTCCTACTTTGGCAAATGGGGCATCTGTAATGCACTCTGCCGCAAATGTTAATATGGCCAGGCCAGAAGTTCAAGGGACTTTCCAGAGGACTAGATTCTATTTCTTATGCATATCTTCTCTTGTGATTCTACTTCTGCTGCAGGGTACTGCAATTTCCCAGCAAAGGGAACCTTCTTACATTATGTTATTCTAGGAAACCTAGCAGTTCCTTAGGGTTTAAAGTCTGATTTCCATCATCCAAATGCCCTATCTCATAATCTTTTTTTATGGAACTGTCAATGTGAATTTGTAGGACTATACACCTTGAAGGAGTGTAGAGGTCTAAATGCACAAGCATAGTTTACATTGATAAGTGAACAAACATTATATATGCCATCTTCTTATCTGATTCTAAATAATTCTGCCTTTTTTGTTTTTTTCATTATGTATTAACTTACAGCTCTTTAGGCTAATAACATTTTCTGCAGAGCAAAACTGCATTTCTACGGAGTCCGTGTACCATTTATTTTTCAAAATATTTTTAACCAGCCCATCATCCCACTTAATCCCAGGGTGGGGTACAAAAACCAGACATAAATCAAGAGTGTGGTACCATAAAAAGAGATTTTAAAAACCAACAACCAGCAATGTTTACAAGATTTCCTGAGCACGTCCATAGTAAAGGGCACATTCATAGTACATACAGTACATTCCTCAAATTACGATATACCAGGAAAGAAACCTGGTACAACTAAAGCTTTTAGCTTTTATCCATGAATAGGCTGAACTGACTGGGAAGAGCACTTATTCATAAGAATCTATAGCACCATCTAGTGCTATTTATGAGTTGTGTGCATGATTGAAAAAGCACACTATTTGAGACTGCATCAGAACTATTGCCAAGAGCTCACTTTTATTGTCTCCTTATAGCTTAAAAATGTACCACTTATCTTAAATTACCTTATTTAGCTTTCAGTGACTTCTTTTTCACCTAGGACAGCAATTAAAGTTAATCTCAGCATCCTTCATTTGAAAACTAGTTTATTTCTGTTTTCCACCTACCAAGTAACCCAGTGATGGAGACGAACCCAGGTAACAGCTGAATTTAGATTTTTTTTTTAAAATGGGGGAATCAATCATCGTTTCTTTATCCCAACAGTCCTTGAAGACTATGACTAAATGGACATACCTTTAAAATCAGAGGGAACCCCCAGCCAACTTTCTTGGAATGAAGGAAAAAATGATCCACCAATAACTCCCATATGAATCATTTATTGAATAAATACATGCAATTGCAAAATTACATGAGCGAAAAAGGCAATCTGTACTAAACTGATCACCCTATCTCCTCCCTTCAGCAGTTGCTGCAAGCCTGATACAGAGAAGGTTCAAATAATTTAATCCAAAACCCACTTAATATATTGACTTGGTGCTTGGATTGTAATAGCTCTCCTCTCCAGCCGCTTTCCTCTCCAGCAACATAGAGCACTGAACAGTTTCAATAGCACGCAACAGAAACTGGTAGATACAGAGAACAAAGCTTGGGTTGAAACATAAAGTATTTAAGCTTTCCTTTAAGGCACAGAATTAAAAAAATAACGCGGAAAGCTAGTCTGATGACATTCAGTCTTTGATTTGCTAACGGAAATGTCATTCTTCCTCATCTTGCCACCACCAAGTTGTGGACACAATAGATTCATGCATGCAGCTTCTGATTTCCAAAGGTAGAAAAGAGCATTTCTTTGTAATAAGCCAGGATTTTGGTCCAGATTTTTGAGAGCGAGCTCCTCTCCACCTGAGGGCCACCTTGAGGACTTGACATTGTTACAAATCCTTTTTTGCACACATTTGGCATAACTCTTACTATTTGTTATTTCGTCATGCAAGATATCTTGGGACGTAGGGAATGAACACTGATATATACCAGGGGATGAAGAGAGAAGATGACGGCTTTTACTTTTATAATAAATTGGAAGTATTTCACACTGTTCCCTAGTGGCCTGCATTACCTCTACGCATTCCCACCAATATCCCACTCTTAATGCCAAGGTATTGCAGATACATGAAATAGAGGTTACCATATCTGATACTCAGATACTCAAAAGAATGATGTAGGACCCTCCTGCCGAATTTTGAGCACAACGAGAATTAGTTTTCTTCAATAAGACTTAACTTCGAGTCACATTTCCCTTGTCTTCATATTTCTCATAAGGGCTTGTGGTAACTACAACTTATGGCTTTTCTTCTTCCTATTATATGTTCTCCCTTGTTTGAGCTGTCTAACGGTGGTCATATAGTGAAGATGCTTAAAAGGAAGCAGGGGACCACCTTAATCTAAGCTATGTTTATGGTGAGACTCCCTCTCAGAGCTCATGTACATGTGCCAAATTATCTGAATGATGCTGCACAGGTCTGCCTAGCAAAGCTGACACAATACAACTTGATGTTACATATGGGATGCCAATGGGTATGTACAAATGTGTCACGCTGACAAATGAAAATGAATTTGTTTTTAAAACTTGGTATGAACAGTCTGCTACATCTATATGGCAGGCACTTCGGTATTCTTAGTATACTTGAAGGGCACATGGGAATCTCTTCTGTGCAAGCTCAACAGAATGGTTCTTGTGCAGGAGACGTTACTGCTGGGTTATTCCAATTGTCTAAGCAAGAATTAAGGTTATGTAAGTTTAATTATAAAGCTAGTATTCCAGAAGTTTATTTACCCATAAACATTATTTTGTAGTCAGACGCCACCCCAAGAGAATCAACTAATGATAAATTGTTATTTTGTTTTTAAAAAGCAATTGCATATTCACCCAAGATTGTGAGGCTACTGTCTGCAGAGGAAGTGTACTGTTTCTTGGGTTAAACCACAAAAATATACATTTTTGTTAAAAACCATCTGAGAAAGCTTTCCAAAAAAAGGAAGCAATAGATATAATCAATGCCCCATTGATTTTGTTCTGAAAGCAACAATGAATAAAATGAAGCAAAACGTTCACACTCAAAACATTTATCAAGTCCATTTGTTGCAAACCACTCCTGCATTTCCTGGGCCTGTAACAATCAAATGAAAAAGCTGCACTGATTAGAACATACATTTGATTTTAAATGGCTCATTTTTACTGCATTAACATCATTCTGATCCACAAATTCCAGATTCATGGCTGATTTTGCAGAATTTGTGGAGCACACTGTCTGCTCAATTTCCAGTGACAGATTCCTAAACTGGTGGTGTATTAACTAGTCCTTGCAGCAGAATACAGTGGTGTTTTGAATGGAATGTGAGTTTTTCACATAGATCAGACCCAAAAGAGAAGGCACTGCTCCAAGCATTGAAGCAACTGTGGAAAGAGCTAACCAGAAATCTAGATATTGAGCTTTCTATAATATGAGTTCCAATTTAAGAGACCTGCAGGCATTTTATGATACCACTGATAAACGTCCTAGAGACCCAGTTAAAGAAGCTTCATATGTAAAAAATCAATGTGATTCCACCACAGATTCTGAATCATTAGGGTGGTTATCAATTCTTAATCTGTAGTACAACTTAAGCATACTGTTGCATAGGCAATTTTCTGGTATTTCAGGAGGGGCAAATAAATTCTAAACAGGAAGCAATGACTGCAAAAGTGCATTACAAAACACTGTACTACTCAAGTCTTCACTTTTGCATCTTAAGAGACTAGATGAATATACTATTATTTCAACACCATGATCATCTTATTTTCATACAGTATTTTTTTTTACAGTAATTATATATACTTTTCTTTATAACATCTGGATGAATTTTAGAATTATATGCATTATCTGCAATTCCAAGAATACCTTTCTATTTAAATATTAAAAGTTAATATTTTGTACTCTCCCATTTTGCAAGGCTTTAAGGCCAGAAATATATGGGCTAATTGTTCAATTAATTCCTTCTATACTTTTTCTTTTCTTTTTAAAGAAATCCGTCATATTGGGATTAAGACAATTTTGCTGCGACAACCGTTTCCTAAACATTTTGCCTTAAACTTTTAGCGTGCATTTAAAAGAAAAAGATCTCATTTGTGTTTACATTTTTCTTTTGTCTTCAAACCATTGGGGGAAACTATCTTTTAAAAAATAGCATCTATTTACATGGCAGACACCTTGGTGAGATACGAAACGATAGGAAAAGCAGATAAAATCTCACTTTTCTCAAGGTTACAAATGCCATAAAAGGTTCCATTGAAACATGGTTACTCTACAAACCCTATTGCACATTAAAGTAGCTGTAACAAATGAAGGAAAAAAGGCTAACAAATGGACTTAAGCCTACATATAATGTCCAAGTATTATAAAACTCTTGGGAAGTGTTGGTTGGGCCTAATAACTAAGAGTTATAAAAAATATTAATACATCTGTGTGAACAATGTTGATAAAATATATAAAGGATGGCAAAAGTATATGAACAGGAGCTTCTGGCATCCCAAACTGCCTAAGGTGCAATATGCGGCCTTGTACCATCTTCTGTCAGGTCATACCTAGAAGGTGAAGAAAAAGAAAAGTCTTATTGGAGGCACCAAGAATAAATAAGATGGAAAGAGTGCCAGTGTGATTGTACTTACCACTGGGTGCAACTCTTGGAAAGTTCTTCAGAAGCCAGTGGTATCAATACCTGTTCAAGAGAAGCAGCAGCTAATTAAGTTCCGAGAAATCTGGGCATGTTAATATATTGTGGGAGTGATTTAACACTTAATTTTTTTAATTGTAAGTGCCCTACAGCTGCTTAAGTACAACTTTTGCTGATGCCATCTCTCAAACTTTAAAGGCTCGAGTCTCATTGTGACAGCATTCAGCAACACATTTTGCGGCGCAAGTATGATATAGAATTCCCATGTGCTGAATCTGGATCAGTACTTGCATTTGTTGCACCACAAGCCTCAATCACCTTGCCTAAAAAGGGAGTGTTTTCAGCCAGTTGGAAGTTGCACTCAGTGAAAGTGTCCAGGGTGGGTTTTTTCAGGAGTGATTAACTCGCCACTTATTTCAGGACAGCTGGGACCACGAAGATGCATTGACCACACCCTGAACCCACTTGGGAATACCCCTCTGGCAAGCTTTAATAAACCAAGATGGTCAAAGGTCAAGGAGATACATTCTGGCTGCATCATCACAAGGACTGAGTATTTATTGGGGGCCTTGCAAGGGTACTGGCAAGCTCACCAGGCTGGGGCCTATAGCTCAGGTCCTGAGGCTACCGCAAGCAGCAACTCTGCTCAGACAAAAGGCAGGTAGATAACTCTCCTCTCACGCAAAGTCACATTGTCTATTTCTAGCGGTGCAGTTTCTGGGGTGAGAGTCAAGAGCCAAGGCCGAGGTACAAGGCTGCCCTCCCACCATTTCTGTAATAGCTGGTGACTTTTTGGAAGGTCCAGTTGCTTCAGATTTCCTCAGGTGGTCAAGATCTGCTGCACTGCACAACATTGCAGGGAGTGGGTTGACTACTTGTGGCTCCCATGTTGCTGCACGGAGAAGGCCCCACGCTCAATTCCCAGCATCTCCAGGTAGAAATGGGAGAGATGCTGGTTTGAAATCCTGGAGAACTGTTGCCAGTCAGCACAGACAATACTGGGCTAGATTGACCAGTGGTCTGACTCACTAAAAGGCAGCTTCCTACTTTCCGATGATGTGATTAAAGCCCCCCTGTTCTTTTAAGACTGTCTCTCTCATTATCCTCTGTGTTTAATCATCATTCTGCCTACAAGAGAAGCTGCTAACCAATACATAAGGAAGTAGGAACAGTTCTGCTGGATCAGACCAAAGACTCATTTAGTCCAGCAGTCTGTAGTCGCAGTGGTCAGCTAGATGTCTATGGGAAGCCCACAAGCAGGAGATGAGCACATCCTCCAAGAATGTGTCTCATCCCCTTTTAAAGCCCTCATTGCATAGTGTGGTAGAGAATTCCATAGTTTAACTATGTGCTATATAATTCCTTTGACTTGAATTCTTCAGTCAAAACCAAGTACTTCATTTTGCATCTCCTGCATCTTCCGACATTCAGCTTCACTGATGATTCTAGGCTGTAGTATTTTGAGAAAGGAAGAACATTTTAACTCACACTTACCTGCACCTGCATTCCATGGTATTTTTTCTTTACATCTGTAACTTACCTTACCAAGCAGCCCTTTGTCTTTGGATAAGAAACCTCCACTGTTCTTCACTGCTACATCTAACGTTCTTCTCTGTACTTCAGGTAATGAAACACTGAAATCAAAGCTGAAAAGGGAAACAACCTTTCAGAGAAAACAATCTTAAAGTGAGCTTATGAAATGGAATACAATAAGGCATCTGATACAGGATACCCAGCAGGTTTAGAATCTCTGTTTACATTTCTATTAAATTGTATTTCGAAACTGCAAAACAGGTCTGCAGGAGGGAAATCCCTCAAATTCTGAAAGCAGCCTTAGAGAGATTACAACTGAACTTGCATGGAAAAATATTCACAAACATAAACTCCCTCTCACCTCATGGTGAGCACTTACATCTGCAAAACTATTTGCTTTCTGAGCTTTCTGTCCATCTCTACTTTCTAAGCATACCAGGATATTAAAACCAATCACCTTTTAAAACAGACATTGTACTAAACCAAGTTCCCTGTCTGTTTTAAAATAAGTGTTAAATAAAACAGAAACTTGTGAAATCTGTTTACTCCTAAACAGTTTACTGTATACTCCTGATTACTTCTATTTCACTGCAAGCAAAGGAAGATTGTGTCAACTCCATGTTGTAAAACCAACAAATGAGAAACTGCAACATACGCCTGATCAAACACTGGATTTAAATTCTTCTTTGAAACGCTTGTTTTTCTTCTTCCTGATCTCCTCTTGTCAGGCAATAAATACATTCGGACATAGGGGTCAGATCCTTCTTCTGAAAAGGCAATTAGATTTCTATGAAAGAAACACAAAATAACCACATCAGGACATTTTTATTTTTTTAATAAATACTGTCTCAGTATTCACACCAACTGCCTCGGTATTCATCCTCTCAGACTGACTGTCTACTGTATGTGCCAATTCTCAATCTCTTCTCTCCTAACTTATTGTCTATACACAATCACTCTCCTGCCTCCCAGAAAGGATTCTGGTTGCAAGTAGCTTTCAATATGAGGCAACTGAGAGAAATGGAGCTTTTCCCAGTTTGTGCAACTGGAGGGAGCCCTTCTTAGGATACCGCTGCCCCATGATACCCAAGGAACTGTGGCCTATTCAAAAGGCTTCCTGGTTGTGTTGTGTTGACCTCTTTGCCTCTAGAGGTCAATCAGTCTTCAACTATTAGTTTCATTGGCTTTTGCAGACATAACCCTTCACCTGGGACAGTTAGGCTGAGAGATCTGCTGAGCCACAGGACAGTTTGTGGGAATGGTTAGATGGCTTTTATGGTTATATTCTGTTGGTGGGTTTGACTCTTTGTTGTTGTTCTGCTATGTATTTTAAAGGTGAACTGCTTTGTTATTATCAGGAGTGGAGCAGTATATAATTGGATTAAAATGAATGAATAATAGTAGTTTTGCTGCAAGAGACAGAAAGAAGCAATATTATACTCACCTACATGTGTGAACCACGACCATAAGTTTGTTTCTTTGTGAGCTATGCCGAATTGTTAATTGAATCTGTCCCAACGGAGACTGTCCTAACGTTGTGCCACTGTGAGAATCATAATACAGTCAATATTCAGCTGCCATGTTGGGGAAGCAACTGACATACATAAGCAGGTTTATTTGTTTTCCTGAAAAATTTTATCCCTTCAATAGTAAGGATATGGCCTTTCACAAACTCAGAAGTCATGCTGCATGCTGTTTTAACCCAGCTTTTTCTGGTATAAATATAGTGGAGATAGCCTGGAGGAGCAGAACGAAAGCTCATCTAATCTATAGGAATCCCACAAGAACACTCTCCCCGCCTGTGATTCTCAGTAACTGGTACTCAGAGCCACACTGCCTCCAACAATGAAGCTAGAGCATGCTTCATATCTACTCTGCAGTGAAGGTTACATTACAATGTACAGATGACGCATGTTAGGCGATTGCTGCTGTGTGCAAATGTCAGCAGACATTTCTGTTCTTACATGCACAGTAGTTTTAAGAAACAAAGGATGATAAACATGTTTAAGAAAGCTGTAAAGCCAAAATAACATATTCTGTTACATTCAGATGCTTATACACCTGAATGGAGAAACACCCACCCCCCAAGTTACTAAATGCATGAGAATAATACAGAGAAGTCAATAGACAATATGAGCTCTCCATGTTAGTTGAAAAAGGATCCTCGCTATGTGCCTCACGTTTAGGTTTGAAAGAGCCAACAGAAAGTGAACTAGTGTACCAATCAGAATGGGGTCGAATTTAGGTTGGTAAATTTAAAGACATACCTACGGTACAAAGGCAAAGGCAACTATAATAATGAGAACTGTTTACTCATATGCTCTGGTGCCAAAAACTCCACTGTGTTGCAGAAGCAACAAATATTTTTACATCGGATAATACTGCACTGTTAACTTATCTGTGCAATGGCAAATTAGGTATAGTTGCTATTTATAGACGAAGGATGCCAGCTGTCACCAAACTACATAATCTTTATTTTAAGACCTCACAATCCAAGTTTTAGTTTGTAATTCTCAGTGGTCAATAAGACCGTGTGAACATATGCCTGTGCTTTTAGAAAAAGTATCATTCCCCCTGGAGAGGCTTACAAGATAGGTTCTTGGCCTAAAGCAAAGCCTAATTGACCGCTATTATCAGAACCAAGAAGGAATTTTTATTACAAGTCATAGTTAGATAGGGATGCTGAAGGCACCCTCTCATTAATGTTCATAGGTTTGCTGCAGCATTGCACCCTGTAGTCTAGACAAGCTTTCATCAATCTGGTGCCCTTCAGATGTTTTGGACTACAACTCCCATCAGCCCCAGCTAGCACAGCTGCACAGCCCAAAACAACTGGAGGACACCAGGTTGGTGAAAGCTTGTCTAGACTACATGTCCTGTTGTGTAAGGAACCCTAGCTTCTCACATCCATTAAGTTTGATGGCCTTCCTGGTTCCTTCCTAGCCTAAACCTAATGTAAAAAGAATTCAGGACCATACTTTTCAAGTTGTCTCAGCCGCTGCCGCAGCTCCTGTGTGGCAATGGGCAGTGATATGTCCGAAGCGATACTTGGAGTAGGTTCTTTGACTGAAAGGTGGCTGGGAGAATAGCTCAAGTTGGAGGCAAGGAGACTGGATGAGCTTCTGCTGAGATCTGTTGGCCACTGAGGACTAGGATTAGAGGGATGGCTTTTTTCAACCACATCAGTCTTTTTATCAGTGTCTGTTGTTGTGGAAACTGGGTGTTTGTTCAAGTTAGTTGCTGGAGAACTGGGGACCTGAGGCTTGAAAGAACCTTTTCTTCCATCTTTGGAAACGGAGGGCCTCTTCACTTGGGCTGAGTGTTGGTGGTCTGGAGACCTCTCTTGCTTTTCAAGAGAAAGAATCTAGAAGCATAGAACAGAGAACATGGCATTAATTTCTTGGCGCAGTACAGAAAGGAGCTACACATGCAGCTGAATTAAGATACAAATGCTACAAAACCCTGAGATACTTTAAAATGGCAATGGCAGGGTTTGAACCTGGGACATTCGGCTTACCGGATAGGTGCTTTATTCACTGAGCTATGGGCTCCAATGCATGCAAGACAGTAGCACCTATCCAACTATGTGCAAGTCCCCCCCCCTTTTTAATGCAATTTGTTTTCTTCCAAACCTAGGAACATATATTTGCATGCCACCACCCCAAATTCTTTTCACATATATTCACTTAGATCATGTACCCTGAGTGCAATCTTCATGTTTACAGTGCTGTTTGGACCAGAATTGCTAAGATGAAATCTCTGATGCATAGTTAGATCTTGACTTTCAAGAAGCTGACTTAGAGGAAGCTTGAAGTTTCCCAAGGAACACTGGTGTTGTTCATCCTTGACCTATTGGAGAAGGAGAAGAAACTGACCGCATTGAACATTTTAAATAAAAACTGACTCAAACTCATAAAGAGGATCAGCCACTTTTCAATAAAACACCTTTTTTAAACAACAACAACAACAACAACTTCATGTTAACAGGTTACAGAGAGAAAAGCAGGTATTTTACTCAATAGTGCTATTTCTATGGAAAAGGCAATAATCTGCCAAAGTCGAATTAAAGTAAAACTGCTGTCTGGAACCTAGCAAAACAAAAATGAAATGATTCAGAAATAAATAATAGCTGAGTTTGACTGCTCACACTGGGGTGCTTTGCTTAAACATTATGTTGTTGTTGTTGTTTAGTCGTGTCCGACTCTTCGTGACCCCATGGACCAGCTATTTAAAATACTACTGCCTGGTTTAGTAAAACGAATTTGATTATGCAAACTGTTCAGCAGTTGCAGAAGTGACACAAGGTTACCCAAGACCTTGTCATCCAAACAAGTAGAAGCCTCAGTATAGTTTTTTTTTTAATCTCACAGAGGTCACTAACGTTTTTAGGCCCATAGGCACCTTTGGATTTTTTAATGAGTACCATGAATGCCACCGCCTCTGATCACTACCCTTCTCATTGGATCAGCCTATTAGAGATGCAAGAAAGAAGAAAGAATGCACACACTTCACTTTCCCAAGTGATCTGTGGAAAAGCTGGATCCCATAGAATAAATATGAGCCTTGGAAAAGACATAGAGCTGAAGGAAGAAGTGGGAAAGAGTGTCAACTCTTCAAACTTTCTTCTTCTGCTCCATGCTCTTTTCAAGGAAGGAAGAGGTAACCACCCTCACAACTTCATGTCCAAGGGGATAAGATTCATTGGCACCAGGGCAAAGCCTCAAACGTGCCATAAACCAAAAGCTCATGCAATGACAAATGTATTGCTGTGTAAGGTGCTACAATACCTTTTTCCTGCAACACATTAACATGACTACCCATCTGGAAGATATTGCCATGCTGTTTTAGGAACGGTGGAAACAAAATATTAAATGGGGGAAGGAGGAAAGTAACCCATGGATATTGGAAAGGATTACTTAGGGGCAGGAGCTGGTATAAACAGGGGAGAAGCAAAGACCTCAGAATAGAAAGACATCTTACCTCAACTTCTAGCTCTTGCCGTCTAGGGTTGTGAATAAAGAAAGTGAAGTTTTCCTCCCATACAGGTTCATTGGTCTTGTAACGAATCTATTCAGGGGTAGGGAGAAGTTTGTTTATTACAATTAATGGCTAAAAATAAGCTCAGTTTATACAGTTGCCTTGCAACTTTCACATACTGTACTTTGAAAAAACGGTAAAGTTCATATGGACTAGAAAAATCACATGGAAGCTTACATGGTGAATCAAATGCCCCTTATGGATTTAAATGACTTTCCCAGCATATCCAAGAGCCTATATAACATAATGGCAAGAGTGTGGGTTTGGATGTAGGAAACTGAAGTTTAAAACCCTGTTTCAGCTGCTAGATGGTGGCTTCAGGCAAGTCACTCATTGTCTCTCAGCCTAACACAGTTCACAAGGTTATGAGGATGAATAAAGAGGCCTTGGGCTCCTTAAAGGAAAAGTAGGATACAAGAGTAATAAAGGCCCAGTCCTTCAGGATGGGTTACAACACAAATGTCACTCATTTTTCTTTGGTTTAGCAAATTAACCTGCTCTCAGCCTGCTTCTCAATAGGAAACACCTCTCCTATTATGTGTAACACGTAAACAACTGTGTGCAATGAATTCACAAGAATACCCCAATATTTATCCAAGGTAGATTTAGGTCTTTGAGCTTACCTTACTTTCTTGTGCCTTGTGTCCAACAGTCAGCAAGACAAGGGGGTTGGGGTTGCTATTTAGTTTCTTTCCTGACTGAAGACGAAGGGGGGGGAATGAAATTATTTTAATATCTCATTCGGGCTTTCCATCAATTGAACCCAGCCCTCCACCCATTTATTTTGTATTCTTTACAAAGTTGTTTATGGGTTATGAGGCAAACAGCAATCACACACACCTACCTTGAAATATTCTGTACAGGGATACTACTGACACAACTGAGTTTCAAATTCCTTCCCACATTTTCGCCCCCCCCCAATACTTTGAATGAAACTGTTCCATAAAGTTCAACCTCTCAATCCGTTAATAAGCATTTCAAATCCCAGAAAAAATAAATGAATGTTGCGGTCTGCATGCAGATGGGGGATATGGATAAAGCGCAAGCTTAGAAAGCTTATTTTTATTATATGTATGATGGAATATTATGGTTAAGCTGAACTTCAGACTCATAAAACATCTTTTTTTTCCTGAGGGGGGAGAAGCAAAGAAGGAGATGCGCTATGATAACTTATAGGTTTACTCATAGGTTTACCCAACCATCTGTCATGTCTGAGCCTTGCTCCCCAGTTGCATACCATTAGGTCAAACTGCAAAAAGTAAACAGTGACTTATCATCATTTCACAGAAACTGAACATTTCCCATTCGTGAATGTCTGTTAACATGCTTTAAATTAATGTCTCACAGAAATGCTTTCATTAAAAAGAGAAGTATATACAACAGTTAATCCAAAGCAGCTATTAATGTTGTTATAAGTCATTACCTAGATTGTTAACAAATTTATTTGAACTTGAGACACAGGAAGAATTAAAATGCTTAAAAGCAGAGGTTAATAAACTATGTTACAATGGTTAGAGGGTCATAAACATGTATTAAATCAGCTGTTGTCCTGAAATTTTCAAATAAAAATATTTTTAAATTTAGATTTAATTGATACACAAACTATTGTTAATGCCTCTTTTTAGTGATCATTATCTTTCATTGAATGAAGCAAAAACTTTTAGATTAGGAGAATTGTATAGCATGTTTTGATTTCTATCAAATCAGAAGTTTTTTACTGCAATTCATCTTGAAGTGCAAATTCCATTTCTCATACAAAATACTCAATTTTAAAAGAAATAAGCCATATCATTAATCATCTATGTACTCAGGAGAATAAAAGGCGAGTTCCTTTGATCCTCCACTACCTTACCAAACATGCCCCCCCCAAAAAATATTAACTATGGGGCTGTTTGCCAATAAACTGGTTTAGTGATCACTGAATGAAGTATATAGCATTAAATCAAGTCCTCAGCCATCAACCTTTACAAGATAGAACTTTTTGTTTACTGGGTGCTTGACTTTCCGTTTTCCAAATAGTTAAGTCTATCCCCTCTTATTTCTCACTATTGACAGGTTTCCTTTTTAGTCTTCCTGAACGCTGCAGTTAAGAATCTTTTTTTTTAATCATACAGAAGAAAGATAAGCAAAGTGTGTATTTTTGCAGTGCACTGAACTGTCTACGAATATAAAAATCTCTCCCAATAGAGGGAATTTCTTTATATTTTGCTAATCCCATGCTGTAAAGCAGTGCATAAATATACCAGGAATATTGAACAAGATAAGGTGTATGCTCCCTCATACAACAGCTGCAAAACAGTAATTTTAAATCCTCGCACATGGGATCCACTAATTTGGCTAGCCTTGTTTCTAACCAAGCCTTATGAGGAATGGTTGAAGGAGCTGGGTAGGTTTAGCCTGGAAAAGATGATACCGAAAGGAGATATGATAGCCATCTTCAAATACCTTAAGGGCTGTCACGTGGAAGATACAGCAAGCTTGTTTTCTCCTGCTCTGGATGGTAGGACCCATAGCAATGGATTCAAGTTACAAGAAAGGAGATTCCGACTCAGCATCAGGAAGAACTTTCTGACAGTAAGAGCTGTTCGACAATGGAACAGACTCATTGGAGGTTTTTAGGTAGAGGTTAGATGGCCACCTACCATGGATGCTTTAGCTGAGATTCCTACATTGCAAGGGGTTGGACTAGATGTCCCTTCCAAGTCAATGATTCTATTATAATAGCCTGTGAGAAGAAGCTACAACTTCCTGTCCACAGAGACAATTACTGTAAACCACCCTGCGATCTCTTGATAAGCTTAATAAATAAAATTATATCCATCCCCTAGCCTGCTTCCAGTTAAGATTGTTTACAGGGGAGGAGAGGCAGACCGTGGGCATTCGCATATGCATACACATGTTTGTAAATAACCCTTTCTTTCCAACCAATGGCACTAATTACGTCTTTCAGTGTCTCTGTGTTGCAAGCATATTTTGGAAAGATTACTCCTATGGTGAATATACCGGAGGCACCCTCCTGCTACTTGACAGAACTCAATTTATGGTTGCCACTATGTGAATTTTGGCCAGTACCTATAAGGGTCATCCTGAAACATGCTGCTAATGAGTAAGTCTACAAAGCTAGTTTCTAATCAATTTCATTTTGATGTTTTGTTGTGCTGGAAGATAGGAATGAACCAATGGGCTCAAATTACAACAGAAATGATTTAAACTAAACATACGGAATTACTATGGATTCCTCTTTGTTACAGGTTTTTATGCAGAATAATTTTTGATTTCCTGCATCAGAAGGGGGTTGGATTAGATGATCTTTTGAGATTCTATAATCTCACTCTATACGACTCTATAATTGTAATATAGTGCCCCTTGTACTAGCCTTATTATGAAGACTTCAAGCTTTCATCTGAAGTGTCCCTTGTACTTGCCTTATTATGAAGACTTCAGCTTTCATCACAGATTACTGATAAATTTGATTACACTTTAAATACAGCAAATGCATGATTCACAGTGGAATCTGGTAGTTTTGTCTTTGTTTACAGCTTTGTTTTTGCTTAGTTATAATAAGGTTTTAATGTTTACAATGCTACACCGATACGATTTTCAGTGTGCTGCTTCACAGACAAATAGATCAACACTCTGTGTCTTAATGCCTGATACCAAGTAGTAAGATTATGTTCCGTGGCACAAACAATACATAGGAATATCAATTTGTTACAGGTGACTCTGTGACTCCATTTAACGTTGTGACTTTAAATGGAAAGGTGTATTAGCTTTACCTTCAGGGCTTTCTGAACAGCAGACTTCTTCAAGGCATCTGGATTATACTCTAATGGATTATGCTTTTAAATCAGAAGAAAATGAACATACAAAGGGTTAATAAGGCATGCAATGAAGCAGTTCTATGGTGGTTAAGTAAGGACAGGACAACAGGGGACCAGAAAAAAAAAAACATTCTCAGAATGAAGGGGAAACAACAAAATGATTATTTCAAAATAATACGACGAAGTCTTTTGTTCTCATTCTATCTTTAATTCCAGTATTCTTATTTCAGACACCCTTTTTTCCAGCAGGGCTAATATTCTTCTCCCTTATTATTCTCTTTTCAAAGCAGTATGACGCAACATAAATTTTTTATTTGAATTGGAGATGTACGAATAGGAGTGGATTTAATCAAGATTGGCCTCTGACCATTTCCATTAACAATTTCTCATTTTATGTTGGTAATAGCTGCATCACCCCAGAAGTGACTCAGGCAAGCTATTAAGAATTAAGCTACCAAGAAAAAACTGCAATGCTACCAGCTGAATAGGAGAAGGGGCTTCGAAAGAAAGCAAACAGGTGTTCAGGGTGCAATTTTTCCCCCATGGGTTTTTGAAGCAGAACGTAATATTTAATAGGAAAGTTCTGCTTTGAAAGCTCATGGCATTTGCTGTTCAGTAATAGAAGCAACTCTGCAGTCATGCTGTAACTCAAAACAGGAAGAGAAAGTTAGATTGTTCCAGAAGTAACTGTTTAAAAATTCAATTGCACAGGATTTTTTCCTATTTTCTGTGGGGGTGGAATAATCTGGTATGAAGTTGTTAGACACATACAGTTGTCTCTGTTTCAGGGTACAGCATGAGTTTTGATGTGAAAGTCATGCATTAAAAAAAACAAAAAACCAATCCCACAAACCTGTTGGAAAGAACTAGAAACGTGAGGTATACAGGATTGCAATGTTTTGTGGTCCTTCCTTCTTCAGGGGGGTAAGAGAGAGAATGGACATAGTTTCTTATCTCTGAATATAGCTCCTTAGAAAGAAATTTATTTCCCAGGGCCATTAAGTAACCCAATAAGTACACTCAAGAACATAAAGTTCTTCTTGAAGCAATGGGTCAATTTGAGTCAAGAGTTCTTTGCAGGAGCATTTAAAAGAGTTGTGTCCATACCACACTCATGCTACTGGCAACCTGGGAAGGCATCTTAAGAATCAAGAACTGACAACACAACGTGCAGGAACTTGGCCTGTTTCTATTTGCCACTTAGAATAGCTATGTGCATTATATATAGACTGAAAGAAAAAAGTGGCCTATAAGGTTTAGAAACAACCCAAATAATTTCACGTTGCATGTACACGTAGGTCCTCCATCCCTTTTTCTATACGTGCTACTTCTTGATATGCAAGGTGCAGTCACTGATAGTTCTTGCTGCTTTATTTGCAGGAGTTCACGGATGTCACGAGTACGTTAAAGGTTCGTGATCCTGCTGAAATTTTGCCGTACTCTTATTTTTTTAAAGAATCATGTTACGTTCAAATGGGCACTGTAACTGCTTTAACTGAGAAGGCAGCATTATCAGAATTAAAGCAATGGATTGTATAGGGGATTGCAGTTTGCATGCTACTGCCATGCAAACTTTATAATGTCTGTGAAGGGAAGGAGCCTTTAAAATTATCCAAAACAGGAAGGGGGGGTCAGCCACTTCTAAAGTAAAACAGGGAAACACAAACTCCAGCTTAATTTGGGTCAAGTTGCTGTTAAAACTGATTTCCCCCCCCCCCTAGAGCAATCTTTGTCAGCTGTAACAAGCTATTCCCCATCTAGACAAACTTAACATGAAAGGGAACTTAGGGGAGACACAACTGTAACGTACAATAGAAATGGGGCTGAGAAAGCTGTTGGCAGGATGTGGGACTGTGAGCATCTTTCTCCCATGTGTGAAATTTCCTCACCACCACGGCCAAGGAGCTTTGGCATTACATGTGACTGTCACTACCCTGGCTGAAAAAAAGAAACATATCGAATGTGCTTCTAAAGTAATTTTCAGTACCAGAACTAAAGCTGGGCTCTCAAAGGAAACTTAGAAGCAAACCCAATTTGGCAAACAACTAACTCAACACCAAATCAAGTTCGTATGGAGCTGGAGAATGTACACACAATGCTAAAATCTGATATTCACACCTAAGCTCAGTTCCACTGAGAGCCAGAATAGGGCCAGGGAAGAGGTAAGTACCTATCCCTCCAAGTAAGACTCATCTGCTTATAAAAAATTATAAAATGTTATACCAGGTGCAAGGCTGACGAGCTAAAGACTTATAAAATGAATGTAAACATCTATGATTAGTATTCAAGTATTGTCAAGAGCACTAGGATTATTCAGATAGGAATAAAAGGACTCGAGGCCATTATTTATATGCCACCCATCTGACTGGTTGCCCCAGCCACTCTGGGTGGCTTCCAGCAAAATATAAAAACACAATAAAACATCAAGCATGAAAGACTTCCCTATACAGGACTGCCTTCTGATGTCTTCTAAAAGTCATATAGTTGTTTATCTGTTTGACATCTGATGGGAGGGCGTTCCACAGGGCAGGTGCCACTACCAAGAAGGCCCTCTGCCTGATAGTGTAATAAATACACTAGCCTGATGGGGAATGACAGAAGAGGGGCAGAAAGATGGATTTCCACATTGGGAATGGAGTGGGCTTGCCTCCTCGGTTTCCCAGCTGCACCTACAGCTACCAGGTTAGTGCTTAAATATAAGTCTAGAATTAGCACACAGAGGACTGATGAATGATCCCTCAATATAAAGGAGTTTGTGTGTGAATAGGCCATTGGTGTCACAATGAAAACATCTGGGCCAGTCTTAAAACTTACTCTTTTTTTAGTTTTGATTATGTGAGTAAGACATGGTCACAGCATTTCAAACTGCAGCCTATGAATGCATCTACAGGCTTTCTTGGGTTTAGAATCTAAATGTGTTATGTGAGTGTTTACCATCGTACGGAGAGAACAGGTGTTTTGCTTTAAAAGCCCATTAGTTGAAAAGCATGTTAATTTTGACATCAACTGTCAATGCATTATTAGTCTCCAAAACAGAAGTCATTATTTCCGACTGGTAGAAACACCAATACTGCAGGGACTTTTTCTTAGTGACAAAAGGCCATTGGGGAAGATGCTCCCTCCATCCCGCAGCACAGAACATAACATTTACCATGTAACTTGGGGAAACACACAAGTAACTTTCTGTTTCATTGTGCAACTTGAACCAAATCTAGGAGATTCCAGGCCCTCACGTACAACACACCACAAAACTTGCACTTAATTTTCAAAAGCATCACAAAAGAGGTTGGCTCTTAAAATCCATGACAGTTTCATTTCGCTGCAGGCAAACGTCAGCATATCTTCTAAAGTACCCACGGAGATTAACGAATAAACATGCTCATCTTTGAAAAGGCTAGTTTAAAATTAACAAAACATACCTAATAAACCGAGCTGATAAAACAGTTTGGAAATGCAATAAGTATAACAACACTGCACACTTTAAAAAGAAAGCCATGCGTGTGAACGAAAACTGCATGCTTCCACCATTCCACTATTAGGGTTAAGTGGGTTTAGTTGCACCAATCCACTCTGGCGGGTTAAAAAAAAAAAGAGAGAGAATGTATAATACACATGTAACACCCGAGAACTCACAAATAGTGTTCTATAGAGTGAGGTAGTATTTTCACAAAAGACTAGTCCCGATGCTCTCCTCTCTTTTAAGTATCCACACCCAAAGTTTCCTTCGTAGATACTCTTTAGGAAGATGGAAATGGAAGAAGAAAGCAGAGGGTTGTGGCAGCATGAATGCACAAGCAGCTTTACCATTAGCACAGTTAAGGAAAACAGTCAAAGGAGTATGAAATCACAGACTGGCACCCACCAAAGGTACATGTGTCATCATTTTTGCCATTTGTTGGTCTCACCTCATTAACACAGCAAAGTAACTCCCCCCCCCCAATTGTTAGCATGCTTCCATCTACAGTACCACTTGAGCAAATCATAGGACCTTTTACTTACGCATCCTTCTGCAAATGTGTTTAATCGCATTTGTATGTTTCACTATAATTTATAAAGGGTGTTTTCATAATCCCAAACTGGCCCAATATCCGGCAACCATGTATTCATAAAAATAATACAGTAGAAGGAGAATCCCTATATCATTTATAATCATCAAATCACTGTTTTGAAGCGTTTAAAAAAAATAAAAGTGTGGGTGTGACTTCATCATTGGACAGATCCAAGTTCTATCTGGGCAAGAGAGAGGCTTCAATCTCTTCCAACCAAACTTTGAACCCTCTATGACAGGGATAGGAAATCTGTGGTCCTTCCAAAGAGGGCTGGGGCCAATGGCAGCTGGATTCCAGCAACATCTGGAAAGGTAGGTTCCTCATCCTTTCTCTATGGCTACACTCTTTGCTCAAGAGCTGTCCCCCCACCCTGATTACCTTACACATGTTTCTGATAGAGGTAAATTTGCAGGTAATACCACTTCCCCTACTCTTTAAACAAGTAGCACACCATTAAGTAAACTTCAATTATGCTATGAGATCCTGTAAAGTCATATGCACTATCCACCCAGATACTTATTAATATACATTGAATATCATGTCCCAATGGATTAGTTTATTTAAAAGTTTCAGGTTTTTCCACGTAAAACTAAAAACTAAAAATAACCCCTTTAAACCTGTAATGGAAGGGAAATAGAAAAACGTGACCACAATTTAAGTTTTTTAAAGACATTGCACAACACTTTCCCAATCCCGGCCCCCCAAACACACCAGGAAAACCACCGCCGGCATTTTTGATTGCAACAAGTTACTTCTTTGGGTATCAATGATTGCAAAAAACTAAAATATTAGTGTAAGGATTGCACCCAGCAACCTTAATAACAGCACAGAAAATGTACCGTTGAGAAAATCAACTTTTAAACATACTGATGCATAGCACTGTTTCAAGTGTAAGAAGCAAGTACTCCAAGACCAATATCCATTTCTTACTTTGTCTTTAAAATATCGCTAGCAAATCTGGGTAATTCCAGAATTCACTTCTGAAATTTGGTCTGCATGGCAGAAAACAGGGAGCAGGCAGACTCAAGGTCCTTAATAAGTTTGCCATCTCTTCAAAAGGCAGATATGAATGGAGTCAAGAAGGAGCAGTCTTTCACTCAGCCTAAAAATATGACCAAGTCTATTACTCATTAACAGAGCAAAGGAACAACCTACAATGTAAGAGGGTCTACTCTTGGGAGAATAGCAGTTCCCAACTGCCCAGCAGAAGTTTACAGAAAAATAGCTGAAAGGCAACTGGATCATTCTGCTCAGCTTCTCCCGCAAAAGATGGTACTTTCTGGTATACAGGCATGCATGAACCTATCTTTGGGTCTTTGCAGCTTTTGGCTTCCAAGTGAAGCATCCTTCCTGACAAGAGGATATAGGTGCAGCTTGTTTCCTTCATTTTTCACATCCTCATTTTGGAAATGTTCCCTGAAAATCATCACTCCTTGAGAGCAGCACTTTGGGCTCATTTTTTTTTTAAGCAATTCATTGCCTTTGTAATTTCTCTTTTCATTCAGGGCTCCCTTTGTGCCTGAGAAGACCTCATAAGACACACAGTCTAAATCAGGGAATTCTCTTATAAGGAATGATGGCATTAAGTTACACATATCAAATGGATGGCTTTGATCCAAATAAGTATAGGCAGGAGCTGTGCACTTGCAGAATTATGAGCTTTTTATGAAGCAAGTAGAGCCTGTACTACTATACAGGAGCTGCTATTTGGAAGAAGTAAACAAAAGCTTTGTGCATACTCCCATGTTCACAAAACGGTGGCCAACTCCAAACAATGCCATCCTAAAACATGGAGCATGATCCTACATGCTCGCTCAGACTGAATTCTACAACTAGGGTCTCTGATTTTTATTTTTTTTTGCTCTGTGATTCAAAAGGTCTTCCATTCACAGAAGCAGAGTTTCACTCACGGAAATGCCTTCCGTCAGCACAACTCTCCTTCTGTTCATGGAACAAAAGTCAGGACCCAAACCAACCAGTCTTACTAAGCATACCTAAGACTGCAGCCCTAACCGTAGAAACGCACAGATATAAGCCCCCAAAGTATCCATTCTTGAATCCAAGTGAATATACTTCTATTGGGCTCGGCACACTTCTCTTTTCATAGGCCTGCTCATGCGTTTTCTTTCAAGGCTACAACTTTAAACAAAATCTTTTATAAGTTCTGAAAATGCAATTGGTAGACCAGCGCCACAAACAGACTCAGTCGCAATGTGTGTTTACTATTAAAAGATGCTAATGTTGCAGAATGCAGATGAAAATGTAATTAAAAACATGGCATAATGCGAGTTAGTGAGGCAAAGTGGCTTAGTAATAAGCAATGTGTGACAGAATAAAAAATGGGAATCACCCGAAGAGAAATACCATTACCGCAAAGAGACTTACTGGCAGATTTCTTGCGGAATCCAAATAGAGAATAAGCAATGCTGACGAAAGGCCATCATTGGCTTGATCTTTATCAGCTCGAATGCTTTTTAGAACCTAAAGTAAGAGAGGCACAATTTAAAAGAAATGTTCAAGTTAATTATATTGCATGGGGGGCTCTGTTGGAATGCCATGGTAAGACATGCACAAGTAACTGTGCGACTCAGAATCACACACTCCTCCCTCTACCTCCCATATGACCGAAGGAAGGTTCAGAACCATTTTTCTTTCTGCTTTCTGTTTGACCTGAACCAGGGACTGTGTTTAGCATATACTCTATCAATTCAAGCCAACTCTAAACCATGGCTTATGAAGCAGGCTTCTGTATGCCACGATCCCAGTTCGGACAAAACAGGAAGCCACAGTTTACATAAAACAGAAAGTAAAAGCTTCTTAAGTCCTCTTCCTAGCTACATGGAAGCCTGAGGCTCAGTGTGGCTCCTGCACATGCAATAACAAACCATTGTTTATCAAGCAATATGACTTATGTGTGTGTATAGACCCAGGTTTTCATTCTTATCTATATTGAGAATGCCCTGTTTAAAGCTGCAAGACCATGTATTAAAAAGATAAGCTAAAACAAAATACCTGATCAAGATTCTCTGCAGTAGGCATCAATGTGAGCCATTCTAGTTTTAAATGCAATCTTCCTTTGGAAACTTCATCCAAAGTAAACCACTGTAGGCAAAGTAAATAAAAGATTGTGAGAAGCAAAGCCATCCACTAATAAGATTGTAGATTCCTGTTTCATGACATACTACTGGTACTTTGTGAAATGGCGCACTGACATAGCATAATGAAACTAACCGACAAAAACAGCTAAGTCAACATGATTCCCATTTATCTTTTACATTCAATCCATGCTCTAACACTACAATAAAATGACTTCATGTTAAGACATTGTACAAACACTTCCTTACAAAAAAACATTTTAACCAATGACTATCAGTGACTTCCACATGCTGTGACCATTCATGCCACAATTCTACGACTTCGGAATGTCTGCCACCATAATAAATTGACAAGAGGAGAGATGATGTTTCAATGGTTCCACATAAACAGTGTTAGAAAAATGCAGAAATCTGCTGCAGAGGGAGGCTGCAATCTTGGAAGGAAGGTCCATCAAATCCTTCAACATTTGAATCTGAAGTGTGATTAAGCACCGTAGGCTGACCACCTCAGAGTATGAGCCCTGCTACACTCTTCCCACCAAAGAGCAGGTAGAGACTTACCTCATCTAAATGGCGCTCCTTTTCAACCTCAATTAGGTCTATCATTAGACTAGGAGAAAAACACATTAGAATAATATCATTATCTCTTCTATAGGTTGTGTAGCTGGAGGGATCAATGAAGTATTAAAAAAGGATGGTGGGTTAATCTAATCATATTTATGCTATCCTTATGATAATTTATTATTGTTGTTGTTTATTATGTTTGTATGCCGCCTTTCATCTGAAGATCACAGGGCGGTTCAGAACATAAAAATACAAAATGAGAACACAAAATACATAATACAGGCGGGGACCATTTTGCGCAGAGGTTCTGGTCCTTCCCCCCACAGATGTTGGCCAAGTGCGCACGAGGTCATTCTGCGCAGGCCATCCTACCCCTTTCTGGGTCCAAAAGGTTGTGTGTCAATTGGACATACACAAAATGGTCGCAGCTTGTAATAAAACAAACCAATGACCCCCACTCCCACAAACACATTTTAAAGGTCATGGAATGCTAATCAGCCAAAGGTCTGGTTATAGAGAAATGTTTTCATCAGGCACCTAAAGTATAGAATGAAGGCGCCAGGCGAGCCCCACTAGGGCGATCATTCCACAAACGGGGAGCCACCGCAGAAAAGGCCCATTCTCGTGTTGCCACCCTCCAGACCTCTCATGGAGAAAGCACACAAAGAAGTGCCTCGGATGATGACTGCAGAGTCTGAGTCGGTTCATATTGGGAGAAGCGGTCCATAAAGAATGAGGAGAATGAGAACAGCATCTAAGTTCTCATGGGGCAAGAAAGGAATTGGTAAGTCTATATGAAGCAAAGGCTGACTGTTTGTTAAGAGCTTTGAAGAAAATTGCCACATTTGCAATTGTTGTGGAAAAGACATAAATTAGGGCCTTGAATTTCGATAACACGGTGTTCTGCGGAAAACAACAGAGCATGGCTTCCATGAGGGCACATATGAGCTTTTTATGGTTTATTCCTCAGGCAACGTATCAGGCAGCTAAAGCCAGATATATGTTACAATAGTAAAAGCAATAGAGCATAAGAATTAGGTAGGAACATATTGTTACTTCTAACACTTACAACATTTATTTCATTTCAGCATGTAGGTATTTTTAAAATGCCATGCATGCAGTATCATGGCATTTTGAAAAGGCAACTGTTCTGTGTACATGCCAATACAGCATTTGGAGATGTTAACTATTTTTCTTCAGGTTCTGCAGAGTTCAACTTTCATTTATAGAAAGAGGGATTCTGGCAGTGGCACGCAAAGAGAAAACAAGGACTAAAAAAATACTTAAAACACAGGAAGCATGGAATTTTATCTATTAACATTCAAATCAGAGTGTACAAAAACAACTCCTTTTGTTGCCAATATCATAAATGTATCTTGCTTGGCATTTACCTCCCCAGGAAGTCATCCTTGTCTGGGTCTTCATCAAAGAGCTCAATCTCCAATTCCTGTCCTGGGTGCTCATACACTAAGGCCTGCAAATCAAGTAGTGAATAAGGTAACCTATTCATCACAAATATCTGACATGGCTTTTAATGTGTCTACATTATACAAAATACCTATGACTACAGAATTATGTATAAGTAGAGAAATGCAGGATACGCACAGGTCTGATTACAAGGATGCTGGTAAACCAATATGATTTATTACTACCATATTGATAAAAATGAATAACAAAAGAAAACTTTTACATCCTCACCTTTTTAGAATGAATTTTTTTTTACACAGTTTAACTTCAAAACAAAGTGGCTTAGCAACACCACCCAGAAATTAAATATTGTGAACAGGTTGTACAGTGGTACCTCGGGTTAAGTACGCTTCAGGTTAAGTACGCTTCAGGTTAAGAACTCTGCTAAGAACAGAAATCGTGCTCTGGTGGCACAGCGGCAGCAGGAGGTCCCATTAGCTAAAGTGGTGCTTCAGGTTAAGTACGGACCTCCGGAACAAATTAAGTACTTAACCCGAGGTACCACTGTATTTAAGTTTTTCTCAGAGTAGAGCCACTGAATTTAATGGTGCTAAGTTAGTCTTGTCTATTATTATTATTATTATTATTATTATTATTATTATCATAATCATCATCATTATCATCATCGTCGTCGTTGGGTACAGATATCGAACAACAATTTTAAACTTTGTACCTCATAAACTTCGTTCCACTTTGGGTTGAGATTTTCTTTGATGACTTTGCTTTGGAAAATTTGATTACCCACACGAATGATTCCGTACGGGTCAGACTTCCCTTTAACAATTCCCTTTAGGTAAGTATCTTTTCCCTCAAGATCCTGAGCTTCAATGAAGTGTATCCTTAGTACACCCTGTCAAGATGCAAGAAATATGTTATCCATCATATAGTTTTCAACAATAAAGTATCAACACAAATTCTTTCCGCTGCAGGATGACTGACCATTAACTTGACTGGATCAATCCTTATTGCTCTGGGTTACCTGCATAGTACAGCAAGTCTACATAGTAGATTCTGTTCTAAGGTCATGTATCTATGACTGGATGGTATATTCTGCCAATTTATGACAGAACAGAAAGCAAATTCATTATTATTTTGGATTATATTTCTTTAATCTTGATTTGGAGCCCAGTGCATGGCATAGCAGTATTAGATTCCAAAGAGTTGTTAAAGCCAGTGCTTTTTTTCCTGAGGGGACGCATGTGAATCTAAGTTTGGCCTCATTGAGGGGCAGTATTTCAATATGATTAGGAAAATGAGAGTACCTCTAAATATTTTTTTAGGGGGGAAAAGCACTGGTTAAAGCTAAACAGGTACAGACTTGATCAGTCACCTGGTCTGCACTCAGTCTCAAGATTTAAGTATCTGTGGAAAACTGCCTGCTCCTATTAGTTCCTCTGGTTATCCAGAACATTCCAGAAGTAATTTTGGTCTATTTTTTCCACACATGAACTTCTGATATTGCTGCATTAGATTTTGTACTGCTTCATCATTTCAGAATTTTACCCAAAACAAGCTATACAAAATAAGTTATACAATTGGAAAAATCTGACGTATGGAAACGAAGAGTCATTAAAATACTTTTGTTCAAATATAGTCCATGACAGGGAAGGAAATTCCTATCTTCACCTTGGAAGGCTAAGCCCACCTGAAGTTACTGTCATACACTCAGCATCCAGATTTTTAGGATCTTCACAAATAGTGTTTATCAAACTTTCATGAATCAGAATGGTTCTGCAAAGGTTATTCAAATGATACTGAGTTCACACTGTATTCTTTTATAATTTTATGCTAAAATTCTTACCTTTGGTATGGGGAAGCGCAACTGAGCAATCTGTACCTCACTGACGAGAGGAACAGTGATCCTGTTTGGAAGCACCAGGTAATTGGATATGATGTCTGATATTATAGTGTCTGACAAACCGCTATTGGGAAGAAAACATAAGAGAAGCTATTTAAGACATCTTGCCTTAGCTGCACTTTGACACACTATCACTATTTAAACAGTTATTACATTTGCTGAAGCCACAGTTATTTATGATTCTGTTAACATTGCAGGGTAAGGAATTTCAACTCCGGAGTGTAAATAAATTTCAGGCAAACTGCCAACACAATTACTCTTCCAACATTTCTTCATCTTCTAATTAAAAAGCGACAATCAGATTTATAGAGCATACAGCAAATCTACCTATATATGTAGGCTGCAGAAATATTTGTTCAGCCCCATTTACGCGTTGGTTAAAATTCTGGGCTAGTTCTGTGGGCTTCTCAAAATTCTTGGATTTTCCCTTTCATCTACATTCAATGTTGTAAAAAAGGGTATATATAGGGCTGACCCAAATAGCAAGATCATATGACCTGATTGGCTGTACTCATTTCAGTTAGGACTCCTGGCTTTTTGTTTTGTTTTAATGAAGTCTGGAGGAAACAATAGCATTTGACAGACCAAGTGCTATTTGCTTGCAGTGTCTATGCCCGATTTTGGTCAGCCCTTGACCAAGACACTCTGCATACCGGTAGAACCCCATCCCTCATCCCAAGACACCCTTTCTAGGGGTCTACCTCCTCACAACATGAGGTACAAGGGCTCTTGTCAATGGGATCCCTGCTGTGAATTAGTTCCTGCAAGAATTGCCTTGATGCCAGCCCTGCTTCCTTGGGTCAGAGAGTGCTATACATTTGAATTTACTACATTTGCATTATCATCAGTATTTCCCTAGATGTACCGTATTTACTAGAGTCTAATGCGCCATCGAATCTAATGCACACCTCAGTTTTCAGAACCTTGAAACTAAAAAAAGATATTGCTGGCAAATATAAATGTGCCATCGAATCTAATGCGCACCTTAATTTTTGCAACCTAATTTGGCCAAAAAAGGTGAGCATTAGATTCAAGTAAATACGGTACATAAGATTCATCCACCACTTAGAGAGCCTACAATAATCCCAAAATGGAAATACTGAATTTTCCACGGTTTATGACGTGGATCCCAAGCACTGTTACCTTCAATGGCCACAAGATGGAAACAGTAGCTCAGAATAGGGGGCAGGAATAAGAGGCTTTGTATAAACATTATTCATTCTTCTCCGGGTTGCCTTAATTGTTTACTATAAAATACCGTTGAATAGAAAATAAGGCCCATTACTCCAAGTTATTGTTTCATACATCATATATTGATGAAACAGATGTTAGCTTAAAGTAATCAACATACGAAAGTTAATTACTTTGCTTTTCTAAGGGGTAAAGGGGACCCCTGACCGTTAGGTCCAGTCGCAGACGACTCTGGGGTTGCGGCGCTTATCTTGCTTGTCCGCAGACAGCTTCCGGGTCATGTGGCCAGCATGACTAAGCTGCTTCTGGTGAACCAGAGCAGCGCACGGAAACACGGTTTACCTTCCCGCCGGAGCGGGTACCTATTTATCTACTTGCACTTTGACGTGCTTTGGAACTGCTAGGTGGGCAGGAGCAGGGACCGAGCAATGGGAGCTCACCCTATCGCGGGAATTCGAACTGCCGGCCTTCTGATCAGCAAGCCCTAGGCTCTGTGGTTTAACCCACAGCGCCACCCGCGTCCCTTCCTAAAAATGAGTTGATATGAACGATCCCAGTCTGACTGTGAAATAAAGATTTCCAGGGGTCGGAGGGATGGAATCAATATCCAACCAGGGGGTGGGCAGGCTCCCACAAAAGGCAGCTATGCTTTAGTGTGAGGATCTGCTGACTCAAGAGCACCATACTGCCACAACACAAGTGAGTAATTATGTAAACACCTCTGCAGGTGCTAGCAGATGCTTAGTGCACATCATTAAATGCACAGCAGGACAAACTGGGGCACCAACATGCCCAACCAGTGGAAATGGCCACATGACTGCAAGTTATAATTAGCGTCTGCGATGAACTTTTGCCATATGTTTTTTTTAGGAAACTTAAATTTTGCATCCCCACCCCAAATATTTTTGTCAAGAGGCAAGCAAAAAAAAAAAAAAAAGCTGGCATAGTTCCTCTCTCTCTCTCTCTCTCTCTCTCTCTCTCTCTCTCTCTCTCAAAAGTGCTGTAATAAAGCAACCTTAAGAATCTCTTACTGCATTTGGAGACAGCAATAAGAAACAAAGATACTCAGTTATGCCTGAAAGTTTTACAGAGAGATTCACAAGAAGCTTGTCCCAAATGGAGAGCTCAAGAAAGAGAGAGAAATTAATAAACAGTAAGCATAAGATTTCAGAGTTTACAGTACTGGGTGGAGCTTTACAAGTTAGGCTCAAATATGCACCACCTCAAGTCTGGGACTTCTCTTGACTGCAACAAAAGTAGACTGACTGCATTCTTTCCTTTGAATGGGTAAGCCAAATATAGCTAGAATGCTAGCAGTTTTTTTCCTGCATAGAAACACCTTGTTTTCTTACAGATGTTATACTGCTGCAAATTACAAATGATGCTATTCACCAGAAAGCTCACAGCAAAGCAAAGTTAACCTTTGCCACCTATAATTTTGCAACTCTTTTGGCTGGTTTTGGAAGTCAAAACAAACTGTACAAGATGCAGTTCGCAGCTTGCAAAACAGCTAGCTTGGGTCTTTAGGAGCATTTCCAACTCCCCATATGTACTTTCCTTACCCATGTCTGCAAGCCTTTTTGTGCCGTTCCATTTGCAAATTGTTATCTATTACTACTGTTGTCTTTAAAAAATCATTTAAAAAATCTACATACATGCACGTTGAAAAAGCTAAAAGCCAGAACATTTGTCAATTCCTCCTGTTCTAAAGTTTCCAAGATATCATTGAGGGCTATGGTTAAGCACTGCCCAATCACAATGTTTAGATGTAGTATGTTTATCAACTCAACCTATTACACTGACAGTTTCCCAAAAAGTATAGCAGAGACCAGATGGAACATAGACACTTATTTCTTTGCAATCATCTTGTGTAATTGTGTACACACTAACAGACAGACACACACACACACACACACACACACACACACACACACACAAAAACACTTATTAAAAAAATAGTTTCACATTCAATTTTCAACTTACTTTAATCCTGGAATATCCAGAAGATTGGTCAGTCCTGTCCAGTTAATTTCCAAAAGCTGCAGACATGGAGAGAAAAAAACAATTTTAAATGTTGCCCAGCGCTTAAGAAACAGAACAAAGGGTCATACATTCTGATAGCCATAAGGATAACAGAATCATGGAATTGTAGTCCTGAAATCTTTCCCCCCCAAAGTGGGGCTTGAACCCACAACCCTGCGATTAAGAGCTTCATGCTCTATTGACTGAGCTATCCTAGAGGCTAGATGGCAGTAAGCAATCAGTTTAACACTAACACACATACAAATTTCAGCCAAAATCTGAAATGAAGGAAAGCATTTGTTTTAGCCCCTTTATGAGTAATGTCCAACATCAGGAAGGATACAAGGCAAACTATTTATACCTACAGATTAAGAACATCAGGATGACCCTCAGAATAGTTACTTGCATAAAACGTGCTAGGCTGCTATTCTAAAAACAAATTTACTGTGGAAATCATTACTATTAGAAATCAAGCAGGCCTACTCTTAAAAGTGAAGTGTGTTAAGGAACGGCTGCAAAAATAGTTGCGAAACACATTTAGTAACATAATGTCGGCTCTAGTTTTCAATCATTATAAAAGAGGGTATCTTATACTGTAACTGTGGCCTGTTTGCAACCCTCCCTAGCCATTGGCTGCACTACTATGATATCACAGAATGGATTAAAAGTCACGGGGAAAACAGTCAACTCAACAAACAACTCACACATGCACACACCCCACACCTAAGCCTTCCTGGAGAAATTCTGAAATCATTCTTATAATTATTGATTATACAGAACAATTTATCAGAGAAAGCCTAGAACTTTGGCACGCCTATGATGATGGTGATGAAGAAGAAGAAGAAGAAGAGGAGGAGGAGGAGTTTGGATTTGATATCCCGCTTTATCACTACCCGAAGGAGTCTCAAAGCAGCTTACATTCTCCTTTCCCTTCCTCCCACACAACAAACACTCTGTGAGGTGAGTGGGGCTGAGAGACTTCAAAGAAGTGTGACTAGCCCAAGGTCACCCAGCAGCTGCAAGTGGGGGAGCGGGGATGCGAACCCGGTTCACCAGATTACAAGTCTATCACTCTTAACCAGTACACCACACTGGCTCTCTATGAGACCGCCCAGGGCCAACCTTCCTCCTTGCAGGCAAGGCTGCCTCTACCATTCGAAAGTGTGAAGTGGCTGCCTCAGGCAGCAGATGCTGGGGCAGGCAATGGCAGCCCCCACATCGCAGCCATTTCAGTTTCCCTGAGCCAGTGCCATGGCAATGCCAATGTGTTGGCATGCTGCTGGCCTGGCCTGGTTGTTCTCCCAGCAAGTCACAGACAACATTGTTTAGAAAGGCTCCTGACTGTCTGAGCAAGCGGAGAAGCAGCCAGTCCAGGCCACAACACTTCAGCAAGCATACTGCTGCACAAGCACTGCGCTGCTCCGGCATAAATGCCAGAAGTGCTGCTGCAGCATTGCAGCTGTTGTTGGAGCAGGCGGCAAGTGAGGTGTTAGAATACAGAGGTGTGTTCCACAAGAGGAAATACGCCAGCCTTGGAGCTGCCAAACTTTTCTTCCCTTCAGCTGCCCGCCCGCCCACCCACCCCACCCCTTCTGCCCTGAGCAGCATGGCTTTGGATTTGACAGTCCTTCAGCCATAGATTCCCATTCCCCCACCCCCATGCGTTTGCTTTTAAATCATGACTGGGAATAATTGCTCAATCCTGCTTCTCTTTTTTGTGGTGTAGTCCCGTCCCCCCTGAAGCCACATGCCTTGACTCTGCATCTAATAAAATTCTTCGTTACTAGCTCACTGCAAAAGGTCACATAGTACTGTACTGCCAAAGGACTGCTAGCGAAACGTGGCACTAACAGGTAAAAAGGATGCCTCAAACTTGCCAAGTATACAAGTCTGCATTAAACTTTAAACACAGTTGTGGAGATGGTAGGGAGTTTGTTTTTTGCTAAATGACATTACTCTCTTGCTACAAAGCATTTCTGGCATATGTATATAATAATAATAATAATAATAATAATAATAATAATAATAATAATAATAATAATAGTAGTAGTAGTAGTAGTAGTAGTAGTAATTTATTATTTGTACCCCGCCCATCTGGCCGGGTCCCCCCAGCCACTCTGGGCGGCTTCCAACAAACACTAAAATACATTAAAATATCACACATTAAAAACTTCCCTAAACAGGGCTGCCTTCAGGTGTTTTCTAAATGTCAGGTAGTTATTTATCTCTTTGACATGGGATGGGAGGGTGTTCCACAGGGCGGGCGCCACTACTGAGAAGGCCCTCTGCCTGGTTCCCTGTAGCTTTGCTTCTCGCAGTAAGGGAACCACCAGAAGGCCCTCGGCGCTAGATCTCAGTGTCTATAATGAAATAATAATACTATATTATTATTTCTATTATAATGAAATAATAATACTAATAAATTTATTAATTATATTATTATTATTATTATTAATATATTATTTATACCCCACCCATTTGGCTAGGTTTCCCCAGCCACTCTGGGAGGCATCAAACAAAAGATTAAAAATACATTAAAACATCAGTCATTAAAAACTTCCCTAAACAGGGCTGCCTTCAGACACATGCCTACTACACACATGTATGCATGTGTATATGTACACACACACACACATTCATTTAATCTATTGAAACTTTCACGATACATGAATCTATTAGAAACAGGAGATCTCGAACACCCACAGACCAAGAGATTAGACACAGAAGTTTCAAATAAGTATTACTGTACTTTAAAGTTCTTGGAGTTTTAAAAGTGTATTTGTGTAATCTGCTTTAAAAATGTGTTATGTGGTCCCAAGAATGAAGGTGAATGATGCAGCAACTTTGTTGAAGCCAAGCAAGTCTGTGTCAATGCCTTGATCAGAGACCACCTGGGAGCCCTCTGGATGCTGCCTTGAGTCTCACGGAAGAAATGCAGGATTTAAATGTAATATGCATCAAGATCTGGTACTGAAGAGACTCATTGCTGTCCCACTGGTTTTTGTTCAGAAGCACTGCACAGCAGACTGCGGCCTCTTTAATATTTTACAGAGGATGCATACATACATTTTAACAGATTTCTCAAATATAATATACCCAGGCTTGGGCACAGCTAAAATCCAGGGGGCATAATCAATAAAAGATATCCAGGTGTTCCTAGATTAGATTAATATTGCTTCAAGAGGAAAACAAAGGTCTACTCCTATAAAAAATCAAAAATCTACTCAGGTCAAAATGTCCGAAGCTTCAAAGATAAAGCTACCTGACAGAAAAGAGCATGGATTTATTTTTTCCTCTGAAAAAAACAAAAAGACTCATAGGGCAGAAGAACCAGTTCAGTGACCCTTTGAAATAATCTTCAAGCAGGTATTTGCAAGAACAAGGCAGATTGACTGTGCCCCTTTTGATAAGTACGGTATGTGTAACATTTATTTATTTTTTTGCGGGGGGGGGGGGGATTGAGAGAAGGAGTGAGGTGAGAGGAGACCATCACAGAATACATTTTGGGAAGAAAATGTCGCATATGGTGTAACAAGGGCTTATACTCTCTAAATATACACCCTGAAGGCTATATGCATAGCGAATTCAATGCCCCCACCCCACCCCAATATATGGTTTTGAAGTGGCAGGCAAAAGATACAGATGCTTCCAACTTTTCCCAAGTGTTTCCAGGTTTCTCTTTTCATATACGGGAATGGTGCTTTTAGCCATCACTAGGGCACAGGAAAGCTTTTATCCTTGCCAGGTTATGCAATGTTTTCCAGGTGTATGCAGCTTCTTATGACAATGGTCTCTCTCTCTCTTACACACACACACACACACACACACACACACACACACACAGAGAGAGAGAGAGAGAGAGAGAGAGAGAGAGAGAGAGATGTAAAGGAATTTAGTATAGCCTTCACCTTAATTTTGTAGTTTTCTATGCAGAGATTATATTTTTGAAGTAGGAGCACTCAGGTTCCTCCCCCCCCCCCTTGCAGGCTTAAGGGCTGACATTTTCAGCTACACTCATTCCTGTTCACCTCAAACACTAATAAAATACAGTAAGCCCGCAACTTCTGTGAACTGCCCTGAGATCTTATGATGAAGGGAGGTATATAAATCTAATAAAAAATAAAAATAATAAAAACTTAAGTGCATTTAACTTGCACGTATTCAGCTTTATGGCTTTGGCAAAAAAGGGGGGGAGGCAGAAAGGAGCTGTGTATCTGGGAAAACGACATCGGCCATCTCATTCACCATTAAACGCAATGTGCATTGGCTATATACCATTTTGGCTTTAGGTGCGGCCTGTAGGACATAACCCCTGCGTAAGTTGCAGGCTTACTGTATGAAAAAGAGGGTGGAAAAGTGTGGGGCCCAGTCTGCCTCAAAACGGTGGCACAGACACTCCAGCAGACAGCAAGCCAAGCCCATTTGACCATTCGAACCAGCCTCCGACAGGAAAGAGGAGAATTTTCAGTCTGCAGAAAGCAGGCTCTATTTACTAATATGGACACAGGCTTTCTATTTTCTCCTTAAGCTGCCGCAGGACTTTCCCTTTCAAACCTTTAATCATAAGGGGAAAAGCTAACAGAGGAAATTTACAAATTCTTCTCATGCTTGTTCTGTCATTTAAAAGTCTTCACAATTAGCTGAACATATATCCTCTCGATAAACATATAACGGTTACGTGTGCCGTCTTCTCTTACTCAAAGAAGATGACTAATTTTTGCAGCCAGTACAAAGTGGGGGCTGTCTGACAAAAATCTCTGTATGGCTCAGAAGGCTTAAGCAAACTCATTAGATAAGTATGTTCAGATTTATTAATTTAGGCTATGTTCCCATATATAGTCATCAAGGCCGGCAACAGATACTGTCTGCAGAGTATGCTGAATTACTGCCAGTTGTTAGTTTGGACTGGAAAATATGAGAAGAAAAAATCCGCAACAAGTTGCCAAATAAATCCTCTGTGCTTCTCCTTACGGAAATACTGAAGGATAAGCTTTTCTTGGCAGCAACCTCTCTCAAGTTTTTTAGATGGCAAAATGACAGTAGTAAAATTTTGATCCAACACAAAAAGTTGTTTCAGATTGTCACAGTTTTTTGTGGGGGGGGGGGAGGGAGGGAGGGAGAGAGAGAGAGAGAGAGCATCATAATTAATCCCCCTTAAGTTCTACATTTTTAAAACAATGTAGTCTAATTTATTGCAAACTATAAAACTAGAGGTCCACAAAATACTGGCTGGGCTTACTAGGCTGGCCTCTATTTCTTCTTCTTTACAAACTCCCACCAACACACACATACAGTTATTTGGCATGTGTGGAAGGCTTGGGGGGGGCAGCAATTTCTCTCATTCATGTGGGGTGAGGAGAATGAAAGTAACACCTGGAAGCAAGCAGACTGCACTAGTACTAGTTTAGAATAATAATAATAATAATAATAATAATTATTATTATTATTATTATTATTATTATTATTATTATTATTTATTACTTATACCTCACCCATCTGGGGAGTTTCCCCAGCCACTCTGGGCAGCTCCCAATATAAATGAAAAACACAATAAAACATCAAACATTTGAAACTTCCCTAAATAGGGCTGCCTACAGATGTCTTCTAAAAGTCAGATAGTTGTTTATTTCTTTGACATCTGATGGGAGGGTGCCACTACCGAGAAGGCTACAAACTGGTTCCCTGTAACCTCACTTCTCACAGTGAGGGAACTGCCAGAAGGCCTCGGCTGAAGAATGGGGGTGGAGACGCTCCTTCAGGTATACTGGGTCGAGGCCGTTTAGGGCTTGTCAGCACCAATACTTTGATTTGTGCTCGGAAACGTACTGGGAGCCAATGTAGGTCTTTCAGGACCAGTGTTAAGTGGTCCCGGCGGCCACTCCCAGTCACCAGTCTAGCTGCCGCATTCTGGATTAGTTGTAGTTCCTGGGTCAATATCAAAGGTAGCCCCACGTAGAGCGCATTGCAGTAGTCCAAGCGAGAGATAACCAGAGCAATAACTCTCTAGAGTTTCGGTCAGGAGTTCTTCCCAGCCCGACCTGCAGATGCTGGGGACTGAACCGGGGACCTTCTGCATGAAAAGCAGAGGCTCAAGCACTGAGCTATGGACCAGCTCCTTAAGGGCAGAAATGTCTCTACTTCAGAATGTGGGAAGCTCCAAAAGCTCGGCTCCATCAGGCACCTTCCAGCCCTGAACTACGGAAGCTGTTAATTATAAGAACAAGCTGTTTAAGAATTGTTGCCACAGTTTGATTTCCCTCCATCTTCCCTCCCTGACCCTTTCCCCATGGGTGTTAGGATTAGGAAGAGAGGGAGAGGGGACGAAGACAGGGGACTGTATGTTTTCATTGATTGTATGTAAACCACTCTGGGAGCCTTTTTGCCTAAAGTGTGGGGTACAAATGAAAGAAAGAAAGAAAGAAAGAAAGAAAGAAAGAAAGAAAGAAAGAAAGAAAGAAAGAAAGAAAGAAAGAAAGAAAGAAACAAAGAAAGAAACAAAGAAAGAAAGAACCTTTCTATGTCAAGAGCTACATTCCCTAATTCCTCAGAGCCTGTATACTGGAGATGGGCAAGGCTGAAGCCAAAAAGTGGGTAGGGTCAGAATCAGCAGTGCCCCCTTCTCTCTCCCCCACCCAATATTTTTCCCCACCCCAAAACAGGTTACTCATTTGTTTCATATGGAGAAAAGAAATGGAATATAAAGGCTCATATGGGTGGGTGGGGGAACTCAATAGAAGTTCCCCTATTCTAAAACAAGATAGCAACTACATCCCAATAATACAACTATTACTTATTTAGCACATCCAATACTTCCTTATGCAGCAGTTCATCCCTGGGGCAATGCCCTTTAAATTTATTTAACATTACCCCAGCTGAAACAGTAATCCGTTTTCCAAATAAACCTTGTTTCCACTAACCACAGCAGCAAAGCTGGACAGGATAATTTAACATCTTTATCAGCCACCTGCTTCTTGGGCGGACCAGCTAATCCAATTTAAAAAACAGTGAATTTGTTCCAAGTCTTCTTTTTTTATGTTAAAAATAACAACTGCAGGTGGTGGGCTAGTTTGCAAAGTTTAGCCAAGGAGGTTATTTCAGTGACCTATGAACAGAACTAAAATAAGCATAACCAAAGGAAAAAAAGAAATGTTGCATATTAAGCACTGATAGGAAAATCAAGTATTCACTTCCACAAATTAAACCCACTGAGTTGCAGCTTAAATCCTTGCTCTTTTGCTTCACCAAGGGTGACTTCTTACAGCTTCTTTCAATATGATAAATTCTCATGTTTGAATAATTGGGTGTTTTAGGAATAATTGCATTAGCATGGCGAAATCAGAATTTACTACATCCTAAGAGTTACAAGTTTTAAAGGTATTTTCAGGATGCAAAAGCTATAGTGGAACATGTGGCCTTCCAGATTGTTGCTGGATTCCAACTCCCATCAGCCCCAGTCAACATGTTTCCCACTATATTCTAGCACAAGTTTTCATTAGAGAGATACCAAAGAACAGAGCGATAGTATTCTGCAGCTGTAGAAATCATGGTGCCTTTCATTTCTTATCAGACTTCCAGGGTTTGTGTTGCTCTAATCCAGGCATGTCCAAACCCTATTCCGGCCCCTGTGGCAGTCTATTTCCTGGGGTAAATTTTTTTTAAAAAACCTCAACAACTTCAATCCTAAAGAAAGGTCAGCAACTTTGGTTGGCCCTTTGGTTGGCCCTCACGGCCCTTCACTTCATCACATCTGGCCCTCTTTGAAAAAAGTTTGGACACCACTTGCTCTTAATCTCTTTTTATGCTTTGCCTCTTTAAAAATAAGTCCCTCGTACATGCTCAGTTCAGCTCAGATTGATCTCTCATTAATTTATAGAGCCAGAATTGTTATGCCCAGTGCCTCCCCGTTTTGTTTTGCAAAGAGCTCTACCGTTTATATCATTTTCACCCAGAAAAATATTGAAGATGTGTGCTCAGAGACTGTGGTCTCTGGAAGGATAACTTGTCTCCTTCAATTTACCTTTTCCTCACCCTGAGGCTGAGCAATTATAAAAGGTGTGAACTCTAATTAGCTGCAGCTGCCAAGATGAAGCAACCTAGAAACTTCTTCTTGTATGAAGTCTGAGGGCAATGAAATATTTCTTATGATGAAGAGCATAAGAACATGAGATGAGTCTGCTGGATCAGGCCAAGGGCCCATGAAGTCCGGCATCCTGCTCTCACAGTGGCTCACGAGATGCCTGTGGAAACCTGCAAACTGGACATGAGAGCAACAGCATTCTGCCCACCAGCGATTCCCAGCAATGGGGCTCGAAAACATAATGCCTCTGGCAGTGGAGGTCAATCATGTGATTAGTCAAGGAGTAAAGAAAAGCATTTTACTAACAGTCAGAGACCAGCTATTGTTTCACATGTTCCTGGGCTGAATGCTGGCAGTTAATAAAAGTTATGGCCCAACTTTAGCTCAAATTAAAACAGGGGAGGGAGAGAGAGAGAAAGAGAACTGTAGAAGGAAAGATAGGAAGCAGGGCCACTCCATGGGTTCTGCTGAGAAACAAGCTCCAGATCAGGCATCCCCAAACTCGGCCCTCCAGATGTTTTGGGACTACAACTCCCATCATCCCTAGCTAACAGGACCAGTGGTCAGGGATGATGGGAATTCCTTGTTTTCCTCTTACCTCCACTTCCTGTTTTCCTCTTGTATCATGCCTTTCAGACTACTGTATAGACACAGACTGTTTTGTTTTTATTGATCCTACGTAAGCTGCTCTGGGAGACTTTTCCCAGCAGAAGAACAGGATAAAAATGTTTTAGAAACTAACCTACAAGTCAAACCCCACAAATGGTTAAAATTCCTTTCCTTTCTGTACTCCACTTCCCACACCTGGATATTTTAAGCAAATATTGCATACTCTATATAACTGGGAAGGGGGAGGGGGACATTCCCTACCTCTAGAAGATGATAAGCACTAACCTCCAAGTTGTTTATAGGATACACTGAAATCAGAGTGACAGCAGAGCAAAGCAAGATGCCAGATGAAAAGTATGATTTTCACAGAAGATGACAGAACAAGGTCAAATACTTTTTCATCTGCAGTGGCAGGCAGAACTTTACAATACCTTCCCGAGCCCAAACCTATACAAGCTCTCCAGTTTGCATAACTCTGCAGCAGTTACAGAGCTCTTCCAATCAAAATTAGACATGCGCCTACAATTCTTGTCTTCAGGCAGATTCAGCCATTTTGCAGTGTATAACTGTAAAATTTGTGTAATTTGAAGTTTTAAAGTTTTGCATTTAATCTGCTCTGTATGGGTGGTAGCCAATTAAGTGTTTCTAATAATGCAAGGACTTTTGGCTGCAAAACGGAACCTCCTCTCCCTCTCTTCTCCCCATGTACCCCCTAAATCTGTTATGGGTTTTGCTGTGCATGTGGAAATCTTTGTGCTAGCAGAAGCACTTTGTAAGATACTGCCCTACATTTTTATTTTCTATTATACATTCTGTTTTCCGATATCTTTACTGTACATTGTTTGGGAACATAACAATCAACGAAATATTAAATAACAATCAACGAAATATTATTTAGGATTTTGCAGCTCAGAATATTTTGGGGAGGGAAAAAAGAAAGAATGAAAGAGGCAGGCAAAAGAGGAAGGAAATAAGAGGTTAGGATCATATAAGAGGGACTTCATCATGCAGACAATCCCTGCCTATCTGATTTGTGAGCCTTCAAAAAACACTACTGTATTTTCAAACCCATTTTCATCTTCTCAGCAACCATGAGGTCTGGATATTTCCCTTTTTGAAATAAAAGTGGAGATTCTAAAAAATTAGGTACTAGACCTGCACATCAGATCTGCAGAATATAAGCTGTTTAAAGTCCAATTGAATTATGTTGCACCAGGTTTTTATTTCCTTTTAGTTAATTATGTAATGAAACTAAAACTGAATTTGAGTAGTTTCCAACTACAGCTTGCTTAACAAATGATCCAACTTTCAGGAGCAGTGGATATTGGTATATTAAAAGGATGACATCAGATACACACACCGCCATTAACCTTTGATGCCTAAACATGACTTTATCAACACGGCCTTTCATTTGAATATTGAAATTATACTTTGTACAAGCATGAAAAAGGTGGCCAGAATAGAAAAGTGTACTACAGTTTTTAGTTCTCTTACCATGAAAGCAAACTGAACTTCAACTTTACTGAAGGCAGCAAAACCTTGTTGATCAAGAATCAGCCAGTGGTGGCTCCCAAGGCCAGTCTGGGTCCTGATTTCTACTCTGGAGGCATCCATACCATACAAATGGCTTCCCGCAAAGAATATTGGGAACTATAGTTTACCCATCACAGAGCTACAATTTCCAGGACACTTACAAACTAGTTTTCAGAATGCTTTGGGGGAAGCCACATGCTTTAAATGTATGGTCTGGATGTGACCAAGGTATGGTGGTTACAGTCATGGACTTGTCAGCAACCCACCGTGGGGTAGTGGAGGGAGGCCTAGTCTCCCCTGATCTCCTCAAAGTTATTTTCAGGACCAGTTTTACTCAAATAGAACCATGGTTGGCCAAATGCTAGGGTGAGCCATAAATTCCCGTTCAACATCCCTAGATTTAGAAAATTATTCTAAGCACCGGTTTACTGAAGTGAAAAAGGGAAAATCTGTAAGACAGAGAATGAAGAAATTGAGATTTTTAACTTACCGGTTTCCTAAGGAAAAATAAAGACAGTGCTCCGATTAAAGGCATATCTCCAAGCAGAGGTTCCAATATAACTCTCATAGTGCCATGAATCTAAAGGGGGAAAGATTCAGAATTCTAAACATGAATTAATAATATAGAGAACTGCAACGTTAATGGAGAAGTCTGTTAATATACCTGCATACTTAAGGTCTATGCTGAACAGAACAAAACGATTGTTAAAAAGTTTGCTTCCTTTTGGGGGGGGGGAGAAAGGATTGCACAGTTTTACGGCATTTGTATCTGTAAATAATTTAGTTTTGTGTCAGGTAGGAAGAAAACACAGCTTACCTGTATGCTTTTCACACCAGCTCTGCAGTAGTACCTCTTGATCTCCAAGTCAATTTCACAATTGCCAACAAAACTGAGAAGCACAAGGACACATTGCAGTTTTGTATTAAACATTAAAGCCCATTAATAAATGACCACTTTTAGAAATCAATGGCAAGTTTATTTTAAAAATCATTTTCTGAAATAGATTAGGCCTAGGCTGCTAGATACAAGTCCTCAGATTAACTGGTAGTTTCCTCTTCAGGGCCTCCTCCAACTCTCAAGCCCCTGCTTAGATTCCAGTTATAAACAGCAGCCTTTGATTTGGCAGGGAAGCATTGCTAAAGGTGGAACTGCTTTATAAACCTTGATGCAAATGTGCAATCATTTCCGCAGGAGTTAATGGCTTCTTGAATCACAGCCCTTGTACAATGTTCTGTAATGCGTTTTTCTACATATTAGAAACCATGGGTTGTATCCAACTAGTATCTACTCAAAAGAGGCCAAATGAAATTAATGGACATGACTAACTTAGGTCCATGAATTTCAATGGGTCTAGCTCCCAGGATGATTAGCATTTGATACAACCCCACGTGTATGTCAAACACTATGTAACATGCACTCCCAGTGCAGGTCTTCTCATTGATACCGGGGATTCCAGAAATCACATTTAGGCTCATTATTTAAAATGTTTCGCCAAACCTTATGAAGTGCTCAGTATATTCTGTGTACACGCAAGAGATACTTTTTATATCCTGGTGTTTTTTTTTACTTTTAAATTGATTAGACTCTTTGGTTCTGTATTAATTTGAAGTACCAAATATACCTAGACAAGACAAATCAGAAAAGGGCTAGCTGGCTGCACCTATACAATTCATGAATGACACTATTGCCCTTCAACCCATATTCCTTGGACTGTGTCTTTGCAATACAGCTTGTATGAAACATGATCTGCTATTTGGACACCAAGTTAAGCAGAACATTTTATCCACCGAGTGCATAATGTCTGTGAACTATGCAAGGCTACATCAATCTGCAGATCCCAAGTATGACAGACAGACATGTTACACATTACTAGGAAGTTTATTAACCATTTGTCCCCATGAATACTTTGAAGATGACTAATGTGGTTTCTTTTCACAAAATTTAAGGGGGAAGGAGTGAAAGATTTATAGTGTACAAGAGTATAAAGGCAAAGAACTATAGTTAGTGCTGCTTATCCCTATTAAAACCTAAAAAGTTATTGGCCAGTATCCAAAGATCTACTTTAGTCATGCCTAGTAAGATTTTGCCTTCTTGAAACAACAGACTCCTCCGTTCCATATTACGAACTGCTTTTGAAATTCCTCTCAGTTTCAAAAGAAAAGTCCAAAGTCCCCTTATTTGTATGTTTTTTCATATCTAAGCCAGCCGCCAACCTGACACCCTCCAAATGGTTTGGACTACAACTTCCATCAGCCCCAGCCAGCGCAGGAGATCTAGTCCAAAACATCTGGTGGGCACCATGTTGACGAAGGCTGATCTAAGGCCTCAGTGAAACAAAGAGAAAGCATGTTCTACATGTTAAACCATTCAATCAGCCAAAAAACCTTTTAAGCACCACTTCAAGGCAAAAAATATATAAAATACATTGTTAAATTTTGTTGCTTTCTAGTTAATGAAAAGCAGCGTAGTGTAACCGTCCAACTCATTCTTTATCCTGTCATCTACTTAATAAAGGGGGGGGGGACAGGAAGCGTTTATTTCCAAACATCCCCTTCTTCATGTCTGAGGCACATCTTGTACATCGAAGGAACCCTCGTAAATCACATATTGGCAGTTTATGCATCTCTACTTTCAACAGTTACAATTGGCCCTGATTTGCTCCTAATGCTAAATACAGTGGTACCTTGGTTCTCGAACTTAATTCATTCCGGATGTCTGTTCAACATCCGAAACGTTTGAAAACGAAGGCGTGGCTTCCGATTGGCTGCAGGAGCTTCCTGCACTCAAGTGGAAGCCACATCAGACATTCGGCTTCCAGTTTTCGGTGTTTGGGAGCCGATTTGTTTGACAACTAAGCTGTGCGCGAACCAAGGTATGACTGTATGGTTTGGTGGAGCTACAAAAACAACCAACCTAGTGTGCTTTGGCCTGGCAGACAGATGGAGAGTTCTGTCCCCCCCCCCCTTCCTACTGCCTTATCTATGCAGAAAATGGGGGCAGAGGATTCCTTCCTCCTCAAGCCTGCTTGGTTTCTATGCTGGGCACAGAGAAGGGTTAGAACACTCAATTCCTTCTCCACTAGCCTTCTCACTTGCCCACACACAATTCCTTCTCTCCTACAGCTACCAGGGAAGTGCTGAAATGCAAAGCTGGCTTAGCACTGTGTGGACAAGCCTCCAGGAGATCAGTCAATGCACCTCCCTGCACTATGCAGAGAGGTTGGGAGATTTTTGACACGTTGCCTTGTTCAGCAGCTAATCATTGTTGTAAACCAGGATCCTTCACCTGTGCATAGTGCGAAGCCAATATTTTCTGAAGGAACAACAAAGCTTGGTAGAAAATTTTCCCCATGGTACCCAGTGGGAGAAGTGGGGTTGGGGAGGGAATGAGCCTGATGCTCTGTTTGGGTTCATGTAATGCTAAACTATGGCCACTGACAGACTTGAACAGGAACAAGAAGAAAGAAAACCCCTCTTCACTGAAGTGACAGATCCACAGATCCAAGAAATCATTTATTCTGCTCTTACTGTGCATAATTTCTGTTTGTTTGTTTTATTTCTGTGCACAATAGTACCTTGCTTAATGCTATATATTCATGCTAGCAAAACCCTTAGCGGATTTCTTAATTTTTTTATCATGTAGGCAAAAATGTATTTTCCTGCAGAAAGAAGCATTTCCCTACCAAAAAATCCCAATAGAAAATGAAACATTCTTTAAAAATACAAAATTTGAGAAATTTAAACTTGTATATATTTTGACAGTTTTACCTGATTTGAAGATCTAAGATTATCTGCCTTTTATCCACATTTTCAGTGTACACTTTAACACCATTAATCCTAAGAGGCTAAAGAGAAAAATATGTTTTAAGTGATTAATTATTCTGTTAAAATCATCCCATCAAGTGTAAAATGCTGTCTGACGTGGACACAGATTCAGAAATACTAGCTAACAGAATATGCCCCTCTTATTCTGGATGTGTCACTACGAACAAATTCCATGTAGGAAAACTGCATGAGTAATAAAAAGCACTAGCATTATATCAGAATGGAGGGGTTTTTGGTCCTATAATGACATATACAGGAAACACCTGATCACTTGTGGCGAGTAAGAACTGGATCCAAGCAACCTGGCAAGGATGCTTTTGTAAAGTGGAAGAGAACTGGCTCTACTTTCACCATCAATGTATAAGATGCTATTACTGTGTTAAACCTACACGTTTCAGCCTGAATAGGCGTTTTGCATGCCACCTTCAGTGTTCCACATAAACAGGAAGTTCAATTAACACAGCGATTCCCAACTCAAAGGAGGCAAGAATGAATTTTGTCATTTCTTGTAAATATAATGTTGCTATTCCGTGCAGTTTCTAGGGAGTTTTGTTTTAGAAACTGGAATAACAGAAAACTGAAAGGAAAAAAGAGTGGTCTATAAAATTGCTCCCACCTACTGCACCATTTCTACTCCAGGTTTGTACTTCAATTCTGTTTAAGGAAAACAAATGGCATACCCAATTTTGGTCATACCACATCATCCACATTAATCAATAAGCAGAAGCGGTGTTACAAGATCTATCAAGGCTATTTTTGCCCAAATGTTTACAGTGTGGGTTGTGAGATATGGTTAACCAAATAACTAATATTTGAACTACAATCCGCAGAGCAGATTCATGACCAGGAACAACACACAGCTCAGCTGAGCAATCAACAGATATCTGCTCTGAATAGAAGTGCTTGTATGCCTGTTCTGTGAGCAGGTTTTTCCAAAGGATAATGGAAAAAATGTTGGTCTAATCTAGGCATCTAGACTGCATTTTTTTTAATAAAAAAAGTTTAAATAATCTTGTAACACAAGTAGTTTACATTCTGAAATGCTTCCACTTCTGTTATCACCACAGCAACACCACAACACCAATCAAGGCACTGATTGACCACAAACAAGACAGGAAGAGCAAAGTCACCTAAAAAATTGTAATAAAAAAAATCTACTGCCTTTAGCTTAAGGCAAAGATGACAGTTAACACCAATGTACTGGAATACGGCCAGCAATATGTAAGGATGTTGCTGCCAATTGACAATACTACAAGACTCGTATAAATATTTAGTTTAAAATAGGTATTGTTTCTTCAAACACACAATGAGTTGATACAATCATCTCAGTAGTGAAATAAGAATATTTTTCAATAAAAATATCATGCAACACATCAAGTGCATTGTAAGCTGTTTTAAACAGTTTTTAATATTGTGTTGTAATGTTGTGTTTTAATGTTGTAACCTGCCCTGGGAGCTTAAGGTAAAGGACAGGTAATCAATAACAACCAACAACAACAACACTACAATCTTCCCTCCTCCAGAAAAGCAAAATATCGCTTTTGAAATAATCATCTCCAGGAAAATCCTGCCAAAACACGAATTCTGGTCAAACTGAATAAATGAACTTAAAGCTGTTTTTGTACCTTGTCCGTAATCACTCTTTGCCCATAATCACTATTAAGAAAATAGCCAGCACCCTATCCACACAAGGTTCCAAGTGTCTACAGTATGCACAGTCTAGAAGAAACTTACCTGATCCCCTATATCAATTTTTGTGAAACTGAAGGTGCTCAGGTGGCTGTTTGCTCCTCTCACTGCTGGTTCTATTGTTTCACGGAAAAGTTTCTCAATGAACTGGCAAATGAAAGGCCACATGTGTTTTACAGTCTGAGAAAGAAAAAAGGGTATTTGTAGGTTCTTGCTGTAACACACTATAGCATGAGTAGAAGTTTTTCACTGAAAAGTTTTATGTACAATTTCCCATTTTATATCACCTTCAGTTGCCTTAGCAGCCTCATAAAGGCTACAACCAGGATAATTCATATGCTGTGCTCCATATAACTAACATGTCTGTGTACATCTTTCATTTAACTTCTTCATGTTTTAATGTAATATATGACTACCTAAAATGTTTGTGGACGTGCACTCCTATCAACGATGCTCCGTAGAAGTGAGAAAGCAACATACATAAAGGAATGGGCATCTTGAGGTCTCTGTGGCTATAACTGTCCATGGAACCTTAAGCCACAGAAGAGAAAATCATACTAGAGTCCATTTTCTGTGCAATTGCACCAAAAGCTGAAAGGCCATGCTTCATATTTTGTAATGGCACAGCATAAGAATTCAAGGCCCCACACTGGCTGCAAGAAGGCAAAGAAAGGAGGGCAGTATGGATGATGCAACAGACAGCTGATATCACATCATCTTCCCTTCATGTAATCGAGTGATGTTGCAGTGCGAAAGTCTTATTATAAATGGGGGGGGGGACAAAATGTGGCATTAAAACACTCCCCTGCCTAGAGAATGAAGATGCTGGGGCAAGAAGGCTGCAAAGCACAGTACTGAGAATATAAACAGCAGCACCAGGAAAACCTCTCACATCAAACTGCACAGCAAAGGGCTACATACATACTTCGTACATCTATAAAATTTTGAGTACACACACACACAAAATGAGGGGAGGAAAGCATGAAGGGAGGAAAATATGGAAGGGAGGACTATGATGAAGGGGCACAATGGACAACACTCTCACTTTCACACACAACCAGTCATGGATGGAAGATTCTACCTGTGCTGCAGTCATTGGATTGTGGAAATCACACAAGTTGTCCCATATTGTCCTCCAACTCAGCTTAACGGTAACAAATAGGAGTTTTCCCGTACGTTAGGGCACTAAGTAAAGGTAAAGGTAAAGGGACCCCTGACCATTAGGTCCAGTCGTGTCCGACTCTGGGGTTGCGGCGCTCATCTCGCTTTATTGGCCGAGAGCCAGAGTACAGCTTCCAGGTCATGTGGCCAGCATGACAAAGCTGCTTCTGGCGAACCAGAGCAGCGCACGGAAACGCCGTTTACCTTCCCGCTAGAGCGGTTCCTATTGATCTACTTGCACTTTGACGTGCTTTCGAACTGCTAGGTTGGCAGGAGCTGGGACCGAGCAACGGGAGCTCACCCCGTCGCAGGGATTCGAACCGCCGACCTTCTGATCAGCAAGCCCTAGGCTCTGTGGTTTAACCCACAGCGCCACCTGGGTCCCTACATTAAAAACATTTCCCCCGATAAAGGATTGACAAATCAGTTATGGAAAATAAGCCTCTCCAATAAATTATCTGTTCATCACCCTGGGAGCTTTCCCTCTGCAATACAGACTCAGGAATTTCATTTGAGAAGGGACCCCCAAAGCCATAAGGTTGCCCATCGCTTCTCCTGCAAATATGTGAGAACTAATTAGCATGAAGTTATGGCTGCCAACATGAGAAGGAGGAGTTGATAAACTCCTTTCTATTCTCTTCAAGCCTCTTACAAGATACTCTGAGCTTCTGTACCAAGTATAGGTAATAAGAGTTGGTCAAAAGACAAAATAACAATGCGAAGAAGCAATAAAAAACTTCCAGGCAAGGAAAGAATAACTTACCTTGTTCAGCCATTCTGCTCTCTCTGTGTCTGGAAAGTGCACCTAACCAAAAGAAAATTGCAAACGCACAAGGTCACAATCACTGTGAACATGAGTCAAGGACTTCAAGGCTGATTAACTGCACCAAACAAGATCATGACGAGGCTTGAAATGTTTTCTACAGTTGGTGGTCAAACCCTTCACTGGTGACACTGCCACTGAAAGTACAACAGAGTCATGGAGTACCATAAATATGGTATAATCCAGTTTGGTCATTATCTTTTTTACATGGAGAAATCATGGGTCTGGTTGCCAAGGCTAATTTACTCTGTTAAGTAATAATGTCTGATTACTATTACTGGCTCATACCAGGAGACTAGGGATAGTTTGTCCATTTTGCTTGCTCCCCAAAATTGATATTCTTCTGTTACCCCTGCAAGTAGATTGTTCTGAAACCTAGTTATCCCTGTGCCTCCCCAACCCCAACCCTCACCTTCTCATTACCCATCCAAAGATAAATTCTGACTGGTGACCTTTTAACTATTATCTTCAAATGTTAGAACAGCATTGTGTATCTGATGCTGCCATTGTATGCTCTTCTGCCAAAGGTTCATCTATAGGCTTGTGCATTTACCCATCCACAAAATCATCACACTGTTTGCAGTTTAGCACTAATCGTAAATCATTGCAATGTCCCAATCGGCCAGTTACACCATAATCTGAAGTGGTTTCTGGTCATGGTTTGGAGGGCAAGCCCGGAAAAGAGTGTGTGCAGTTCAGATGTAAACGCAACCTATGCTTTGCCAAACAACCAAGTGAAGTTGTGCTTGAAAGGAGAACAAGTGTGTGTGCGTGCACACACACAATTTCTATCTTATCCTCGAGGACCATGGTTTGCAAAGTCATCTGAACTGAACTATATTGTACAGGCAGTGACCATTTTGCATGCATCCAACTGTTGGGCGACTGCCAAGGCGTGGGTCCTTTTGGACTCAGAAGAGGGCAGAATGGGGGCATAGCAGGGCTGGCTTACCCACACTCCACTAATGCACACAGGGCCTAGGAATGGAACCCCCACACAAAATGATTATCTGTATTTCAAAATGTTTGACAGATATTTGTTATCAAGCCCCATCATAACCACAGTTAAAACCTTGGCAGCTGTATATTTGCACCGTCTCTCCCTCCTTTTGAATGCTAATTTCCACCAATCTACCTACAGTGGTCTTAATTACGGTTAAAAAGTACAGTAGAGAAGCCACAGAGATAACTATGGCTTGCTAACCAACTTTGATCCATAGTTAAATGATCAAGTGCAGGCATAGGCAAACTCCGGTCCTCCAGATGTTTGAGACTACAATTCCCATCATCCCTGACCACTGGTCCTGTTAGCTGGGGATGATGGGAATTGTAGTCCCAAACATCTGGAGGGCCGGAGTTTGCCTATGCCTGATCACGTGCATACATCTGCACTGTTCTATTTCTTAAGACTACTAACAGTCCACATATAAAAAAACACGTCAATTTGCTGGCCTCGTTCTCTTCAAGCTTAGTTCGTTTTATTTTTACTGCTAGTGCTGGCTCATTGTGGTAAAAAAAAAAAGGATGACTGATAGACACTGTTACTTTAATAAAAGATTTTCTAATCTGCTTGGTCACAGACACTGTTTCTTTAATAAAGGATTTCTAAATCTGCTTGCTCATAGACTTTTATTTCGTCTCAAATCTGTAACACCTTCACTAAAAGGGCTATTTGCTCCAAACAGTTGTCATACGAAATGAGCTTAAGTACATGAGAACCATCAATAATGTATACTGGGTGCTTCTAAGTACTAGAACACAATATTTTATTTATATAGAGTTCAAACACATGGGGCAATCAAGTCTAAAACAAGCAGACAGTGACAGTATTAAAAGGGTGATGTCTCCACAGAATTTTTTTAGGCTATTCATTTATGCTTCAGAAAATTAAGTGTACCTTTTGTGCTCTGAATGAAAACTAGAATTTAACCCTAACTAAAAGACACTAGAATCGATCTACCTTGGAAGCAACTGAGAAGTGAATGGAATAACCTGAAATATTTATATAATAGCTGAGATCTTCTTCAGTGTTCTAGCCATTTTGTCCACAATGATTAGTAAAGTACTGCCAGAGCTCTTTGTTGTTTTTACATAATCTTTTTTGTATAGCTCTTAACTCTGAAGCAAACGTAGTAAACTGAAAAAGGTGCTGTTGTTTTTTAAGCACTTTTTTTACTATTTCAGATTATAGGAATTCAAGGTAAGTCTCTAAACCACCAATCAGCTACTTTTCTTAAAACCTTCACTTGCAAAGCATTTATTTAGCCGCTTTCAGACACAACACCTTTTTTACCCCTTCAGTTTTGTGACTTTTATTACCTTTTCATTTACAATAAAAAAAACCTCTTTTGGCAACAAGTCATGGACTAGTTTACATAGGGGTTAAAGTGTAAGATTACAACAATAAGCAGAAATGTAATGAGACCAGTTTATGAACAAGTGATGTATATCTTCATGTTTTAAGATAGTTGTAAAGTTATTCCCTCCAACAGAGAGCGCTCAGGAAGTTGAATGCCTATCAGTTCAACAGTGAAATGGCCACACACAAAATTGATGCTCAAGAAGCTGCCTGATATAATAGATGAGCAATGTTTGCACTGAATGGCAGGCTCTAACATAGGAAGAGAAGGAAGAAAGAGGGGAACCTGAGTTGGAGAAGGGCACATCCCACCTTATGCTGGCTCTCCTCCAGAGCAGTCTTTCCCATAGAGCTTAGTGGTGCATCATGCCAGGGCGCGAGCCTCTCAGGGGCGCCCCAGCGAGTGGGGGAGCTGCACGGCTTTGCTGGCAGCCTCCACTTTCCCTGCATGCCCGCTAGCTGCACCCCGCCAACCATATGGCTGCTTCCCTCCCAAGCCTCTGCGGGGATTGCTCTCCTCCCACAGAGGCTTGGGAGAGAAGCTGCGTACCTGCCAGCCATATGGTTGGCGGGGCGCAGCTCCCCTCCCAAGCCCCTGCGGGGATTGCTCTCCCGCAGCGGCATGGATGAGAGTTGCGCCCCACCCCAATGGCTGGCAGTGCACAGCTCCGCCCTCCCCCACACTATCTGTGGTAATTTGGGGGCTCTGGGCGGATATTTGCACCCCGGCACTGCATCTGCTAAAGACGGCCCTGCTCTCCTCGTCCCCTTTCCTGCTAAGGAGAGAGCCTCAATGGAGGCTGGGGAGGGCTTTCATCATCCGAGGGGGAAGGCAGAGCAGGAGGTGGCAGCAACTAAACACTTCAGAACCTAAAGCCACCCCACCTGGGAGTTCTAAGCAGCAACAAGGGCCTTATAGCATCCTCTTCTAGGCTGACCTGAGCTCTGAACAAGAGCATTCCTCTTCAGCACTTGTGTTGTGGGTACCACTGGTTCCTTAAACAGCTATCTTCCTTTTCTCTTCTGAATGAATACTCTTCTGTGTGCTTCAGTTGCCAGTTCCTCCCCAAACCTCTAATTCTAATGCATCATTATTTTAAGCTGTGACAAGTTTTGCAGCATGTTCAAACACCAAGAGAAATGCAAGCCTCTGTTCTATTTTAGGCATCACGCGTATCCTAGATATCACAACACCGCTAACCATCCACAGGCAGCTAGTTCTCAATTTGTATGTAAACACAGCAAGAGGTTCAACACATTTCCTCCTTTGGTACCCTGCAGCCCTTCTAGGAACCAAAAAGAGAAGCACTTAACAAAACACTAATTGCTACAGATGGTGTATCACAGTCCTTCAGTTCTTGTCTGGCATGTACCCTTTACAGTTATCTGCAATCCATAGAGCCTAACTCTGGGCAGTGAAGACTGGATACATAGGGAGAAACATACCTCTCCCTCAACGAATTAACAACAACAAAAAAGTGCTCAACATAAGTCAGGGGAATGACAGCCTCTTGGGAGGAGCTCTGCTTAGCTTAGCACAACATCAGGCACATCTGAGCTGAAACAGCCTATTGAGGAAAACACGGCACAGGCAGGCAGAAGTTGCTTTTTTATTCTTTGTAAAATCTGGACTCCTTGCTATTCCAAATACATTCATGGCCCCATCGTAAAACCTGCTGTGGGGCAAGGCACCAGTAAGTGCCTAAATAGAACATCTAATGTTGCCCCACAAAATCCCTAAATAAAGATGCAGGCAGTGAAAAGAGATTTGTTTGTTTGTTTGTTGTCCCCGCTGCACCAAATGCTAAAGACAGGCTAAGCTCTCAGAAGCAAGGAGGCAGCAATGTCTGCTTCTGGGGTGAACAGAAGCTTTTGTTCTAGGGGTATGGATGCACAAACATGTGAAGTATACAATATGTGAAATGTGTGATTGTAAGTTATTGCAGCCACAAATCAATCCACTTCCAAATCACTTCCCAAATCAGGTAATTTTCTGTTGCAAATTGAACACAGTAAAGCAAAATGCAAAACAGGTGATTAAATATCCTAGGTTGAATCAGACTAAGATCTTCTTGGAGCAGACCCACTGAAATGAATGAACCCAAGTTAGCCATGCCCATTAACTTCAGTGCATCTACTGTGAGCAAGACTAGCACTTAGATACAACCCTCTGTAACCCACTGTTTCTTCTTATACACTTCAAATTTTGTTGCCCAAACTTATCGATCATTTGGGCATTGCCAGAAGTGGAATTTACATGTTCAAATGTGAAATCCCTACAGCATGCAAATGCTTCAGATTCAAGCCTTACAATTTCTAGATAAGCATGTTCTAGAACAGCCTTGCTGTACACCTACTATTCTGAGTGGGCTGCCAAAAATGCACTGAATTTTGTTGCAATGCTTGCCTGTTACCTGCTGGGTACAATTCATGGTGTAACTCATTGGTAGGCAAACTAAGGCCCGGGGGCTGGATCCAGCCCAATCGCCTTCTAAATCCGGCCCGTGGACGATCCAGGAATCAGAGTGTTTTTACATGAGTAGAATGTGTCATTTTATTTAAAATGCATCTCTGGGTTATTTGTGGGGCATAGGAATTCGTTCATTATTATTTTTCAAAATATAGTCCAGCCCGCCACAAGGTCTGAGGGACAGTGGACCAGACCCCTGCTGAAAATGTTTGCTGACCCCTGGTGTAACTTATACAGCATGTTCTCCCGTATGAACTCTTCCCCAGCATTTACTTGAGCAGAGACTAGGGTTGAGTTACATTACCCTAACTCTTGAAACTCCCTTTCTAAGGAACTTCACCAGCTTCACCAGAGCTACAATTATTATCCCATAGAGTGCTGGGTTAAACAAAAGTAAAGTTTCTTTAATCAATTCTTCTTTTTAAAAATTTGTTAGACACGCTGATATAAAAGCTAAGCTTTTATGAGGGTTTTACCGTATGTTTTAATGCTGCATTTCAGGTGCTAATATTTTGTTTTCCAGCTTGGACTTACTTTTTGAACAGAAACGTGGGCTACAGTCTGGCATCTATGCTCATGTAATCCACATTATGCAATTGTACTACAGATTTCCACATTTGTGGTATTGCCTCCAAACAAGCTGCTCTGGGGTAAACACTAGAGCTGTGTACACTCTAACCCATTTGTAGCACAAAAATGTAGTTTTTCCTCAATCTGGAATTGTTCATGCTTGTCATCGACATACTGTTTTCAATCCAGATCTCTCTATAATTTATTGTTTATTATTTATATGGATGGGGTGAGCTCCCGTTCCTCTTCCCAGCTTCTGACAACATAGCAGTTCAAAAGCATACCAGTGCAAGTAGATAAATAGGTATCACAGCAGCAGGATGAGCGCCACACCCCATAGTGGCCTTTGACTGGACTTAACCGTCCAGGGGTCCTTTACCTTATCTACTACCTTCAACAACAACGGGCAATTTGGTTTCCTACAATGTAGCTGGATATGCTAAAAAAACACATGCCATTACTGCTACGCAGCAACCGCATTGACTGAGATTTATTTAAACCATTTTGTTAAGAGGCAAACAACTGCAAAGACATATTGTTTACAGAGAAATGGCAGTACATATTTTATTTCTAGGCAGATGGGAGAGCTTAGTTTTGAAAAAGGCTTAGTCATTAAGCCACATCTCATGAGACTTTTTCCCCCCGAACTCAAGACTGCGTGCTAGCATGATTCATACAAATAGAGCATTAAAATAACAAATGACAGAAGCAAGCAAAGCAAGAGAGAGAGGGGAAAGGGGCAGTCATTTTCTGAAAGCAGTTTTATAGATACCAAAATTAAGTTTAATTAATTTGCATTATCAATTCAGCAAGTCGTAAGAACACCCCGATGCCTCCTGCGCAATGTGCAGCTGCAGGTCAGATCTGGGACACAGAAGAGTGTTGACCAAACCGTCTCCGTCAATCACAACATATACAGTGCATGGCCACAGACACGCAGAGACTGGATGCTGAACCAAGATTCAAGCTGCCCGTGGTAACACTTTCCATTCTTTCCCATGCCAGATGTGCAGAGTACATGTCTATAGGCAATAATTTCGAAACAGAACTATTTGTGATCATACAGCCATAAAAATGTGGGCGGGACTACCATTAATCTCTACACTTAAGCAATAAAGGGAGCACAGCGGCATCACCAAAAACTTCCGAGGAAACCTAATTCCTTTGCACAACATAAAAGAGAACCAAGAGATAAAAGAAGTGAAAGCACAGTTTAACAGAGTAGTAAATCAAGTACTGTAACATTGAGAAACTACTTAGAAAGAGGCACACCCTTAGCAATATTTACTTGAAATACATTCTGTCCAGAGGCCAAGTTTGTATACACTACCAAGTGTCCCTAATGATTCATGAACATGTATTTTGGACTTGTCTACGCAGCGTTGTCAGAGGAGATAACAGTATTTATATGAACATATATAAATATGAAGCTAGCCACATGCCACGTCAGACCAGTACTGTCCACTTTCAACTGGAACTGGCAGACCACCAAGGACTGAGGTAGGGGTCCCTTCCATCACCACTGCCTGATGTGCTTTTAAATGGAAATGCCAGGAATTGAACTGGGGTGGCTTCTGCGTCCAAAGGATGTGCTTTCCAACTAAACTGCATGCTCCCTTCCATTTTGCCTGTCCAAAATGCTACTACCAAATCCAGTTTACAGACTCAGCTGGGCTAGAATAATGTTCCTGTACAAAAAGCTATTCCCTTAGTGTTTTACAGTCCAGATCAGGGGTCGGCAAGGTTTACTCCAGCGGAGATCCCTCCGTGGGCCGGAGTGCATGCGCTCACGATTTCCGGCGCCGTGGAAGTGAGTCCCCGTGCCGCGCCGATTTAGCGCAGCGCGTGGGGACTCACTGAGCGGGCGGCTAGTGGGCAAGTTAAACGACCCCCATGGGCCGCTTGTGGCCCATGGCCCTTAGGTTGCCGACCCCTGGTCCAGATATTCAACAGCATAAATCTGAACAGTTTTGACTCTTGTACACCTCTGAAACTTTACCAGTGCCCCTGGGTTGACAAGAGATGGTCAAAGTTGAAGGCGGCTAATGAACTGCATAGGAACAAATGGATTTATTTTTGTTGTTTTGTGAACTATCATACATGTGAATCTGCTGTTATTTAAACTTAAGATGGAAAAAATCAATGTTGAAGGCTGCAGGCAGGCAAGTCTGATATGGGGCATCTTGTTCACTTCTGCACTCTTGCCTGCAGCAAACTCTTAGGATAAGGTGGGCTAATCTTTTGGGGACTTGTTCTGTTGCACAGATCACATTGGATACCTTGAGGATCCTGCCTTTAGGACTCTGGGTTTAATTATGTGATAACCTGGCCTCTCTGCAGGCCCATGATTATGCCTGCTATTTGACACATGGCTGAAGAACCAAGGTTTTGAGAAAACATCCAGTACAAACAAACAAAGTAAAAATAGCAAGAGAAATGAAAAGGTGCTTTGACTATACCACCTGGATCTATTTTGGTTTCAAGAGCAGTACAGTCATTTTTCCTAAGGCAACATTCATATAAGCAACACAAATGTAAACATATAATCTGTCAAGAAAAATCTGCCATTCAGCTCCCATGCTGTTTTGACAATCCCTAGAAACAACTGGATTGATAGCATATTAATTCAAAGCTGCATGAATTTCATGTCAGGTACTCTATTTCAAAAGTGTGCCGGCCAAATTCTGACAAAGTCTGGAGGATGTCAAGAAAACAAGGGCTAATATTGTACAGTAAGCAAAATTTCATGAAACTGCATAAATAAATGCTTAAAATGTACAATAGTACAAAGATTAGATAGTGAGACCAGTGCTGCACTTTTATCAAATTGTGAAACATAATGCCCATTCTACATTCATTTACAAGGAATCAACCTTTCAGTGAGGCAACACCTACTTTCTGGAATTCTCTGCCCATTAATTTTAGGCAGACACATTCACTGTATTGCTTTCAATGCCTAATAAAAAAATTGTTTAGGCAAGTTTACCCAGACATGAAATTTTAATATGCACTTTTAACATGTAATATACTTGTTTTAAAACTTCTCACTTTAGGAATATTTTGAAAAATGCTATGGCAAATTGTTTTAATGTTTAATTTTAGCTGCATTTTTACTGAATATCTTATGCTGTTTTTGTAAACCACTTAGGGTTTTTTTGTTCAATTCAGCAATATATAAATTTTATCAAATAAATAAAATAAAATATCTGGAGTATTGTGAGCCAACATAGCATACGTTAAACTTCAAGATACTGACAAATCAGACCACTCTTGGCAATCTCATGACAAACAATTCAGAAGCAACCAGGAATGCAATTTGGCAAGATTTTATGTGCAGTGCTACATTAATTCAAGTCTCAAGAACAATTGAGGAAGTGGTGCCATTCGCATGTTCCCAAGGATCTAAGTCAACAGACAAAATATAAGCAGATAAAGATAAAAAAAGTAAGGGATGCTGTAGAAGCTAGGACTGACTGGTTGGGGGGGAAAGGGAGCTGGGGCACCTGTGATAGAACTTTAAGCTCATTTTAAAGAGAAGACTCCCTGGAAAAGACCCTGATGTTTGGAAAGATTGTTGGCACAAGGAGAAGGGGACGACAGAGGACGAGATGGTTGGACAGTGTTCTCGAAGCTACCAACATGAGTCTGACCAAACCGCGGGAGGCAGTGGAAGACAGGAGTGCCTGGCGTGCTCTGGTCCATGGCGTCACAAAGAGTCAGACATGACTAAATGACTAAACAACAACAACAAAGATGCTTTCTTTTCTAAATGGGAGAGAAAGCCTTGGAAGGCAGTAAAGGCAGGAGATGAAAGCTATTTTCCACTAAAATAACTTGAGAACAGAGAATCAATTTCAATACCACAAGCAATGGCAATTAACAATGACCAGATACGTATAGCTCACCTAGCAACTAACCAAACGAAGCCTGTAAATACCACAACAAATAGAAGTGGTACCTGCACTGTACACATGGCCTAGAAGAGCTCCACAAGTTAATAATGCTCTGCAAGAAACTGGACAAGCACGTCTACATTAGTTGGCTTAGTGAAGACACAAACTGACAGACTAGCCGTAGCTTCTTTCTAAAGTCTGAATGAATGAATTTCAACTGGAAGTTAACATCACAACAAACCAGAAAAGAAGCCATGCTATCTACTCTATCAGCAGGTTCACACACACACACAAAAAACCCTCACACAATTTATGGAACCTTAAATTTCTGCAATGGATTATTAACTTCTGCCATAGAACATTTGCATTACAACAACATTTGAAGAGGTGGCTACGGTGGAGTGCAGCATGACAGGAAGGATGTTTGAATCACGTGATATGCACAGCTACTCTCATACTTTTGTCATGTGAGCATAAAGCAGGACATACAAAGTTTCCATTATTAATTACAGGGAAAGTATCATGTGGCACTTCACACTGGCAAAGTCTTATTGAGAAAAATCAAGCACGCATACCTGGTAACTGAACATCCATATTCAAGCATATTGAAGTGTTATTCCTCTCCACTCAGCATCAGGCTAACACCGTCTCATTCGGACACAGCTTTGTTAATTCTTGCAGAATTTAGCTATTTGGAACATGCTAAGGCATAAGTCCACGTATTTTTAGAACTACACTATTAGAGGCTTGGGGTGAAAAAAGGATTGTTGAAATACACAAGGCTCAATTTAACACTTGGTGCTGTATCACAATTACACAACATAACCAAGCTTGAATAAGGACAGTCATGTTGACAGCTAGCTGATGGAATATAAAGGTTATGAAAATAGCATTAGGAAGAGGTATGCTAAGCATTGCACTAGTTAATATCTTCATTATTAAGAATCTGATTCAACTAAAAAATACTTTCTACAGATGTTAGCGGATATAATCTAATTATTCTGACATGCAAAGGAGCTTGCCTTTGAACTAGCGGAAATATATTGCTTAAGCCATGCTGCTATATGATAAGGACAGCCAAATGACAATGTAATGCTCATCATATGACAGTTATTTTCAGCCAAAGACAAACTACAGTCTCATTTTTAGTAACAAATTCATTGTACACTCATTCAACCGAGTTAGAACACCACCTCTAATGCTTCAAACCCAAGCATATTTACTAGGACGTCTCACAAATTTCAACAAAACTCACTTTTTAAAAAACTGTGCTCTTAGTTACAAATAAGTTGCACTGAAATAAATGTAACTGACATCTAAAGCAGCATGGTTAGGAAAGGAAGTCTAACTTACTGGTAGAAATTTTACAGCTGCACCAGAAGTCGGGGGGAGGGGGGGAGGTTACTGCACTGACTCATTACAAGGGAATGCCACTCTAAGTGATTCTTCCAGAAGTTCTTATAAACACACAAGTTCTGCAAGAGAAGTTTGTATTTGTTTAAATTACGCAGTCAAGACTTTACTACTGTATTTTGACCAGTATTCCTCCAGCAATCAACCTTGAAAAAAGTTTTTACTCCTAAATAACACATATATGATCACAGCACCACCAACACACCAAAATTAATGAGACCTGGATGCAACTTGTTTAGGAATAGGATATTAAACCCTAACTGTTCAATTCTATGCCTATTTACTGAGATGTCCTGTCATTCAATGGCACTGGTTCCATGCAAATGTGATACGGCTGTAGACCAGACATTTTACTGCAAAAAAGAAGTCTTGATTATCCACTGAGGCCGGTCTTGGATGAATAAAAATCAAACTGAAGATGTAGGCTGACAAACAATTTGTAAATATAGTTTACCAAAGGTTCAATAAACTAAGTAATTTTTAAAATTGTTCATCATTAGTTCCGCTACCTAAGATTATTTATGTTACCAACCACAAACCATAACTTTGTACCCACTGAGAAAGAAGGGGAGGAAAGATAATATTTACAATGGATAATTTTCTCTTCATATTCAAAGCAACACAAGCAGTATTCTTATTTCATTGTAGTTTGTGAAGCCCATGCTTCATTAAGCAGCCTAAAGCAAAGCTTAGGAGAACTTAGAATCTTCAAAATCCATGATTTAGTCTCTCAGAAATGTTAGCACTGACAATATATCTAGAGCCAATTTTGGAAGGGCTTAATATACCTGGCTGTTTTGCAGAGCAACAAAGTATACTGGTACAAGTATTCAGCATAAAAGTATCAACCTAGCCCAAATACTGTATACTCTTTTTGATTTACACTAGTCTCAAAAATTGGCAGATCCTAAAATAAATTCCTATTCCAACATTCACGGTTACTGTAACCATATCCTAACATGGATCCTTCTCATGTCAACACATCTTCATATGAAACAAAGCTGTACACCAACTTCCACTACAGCAGACTGGAAAAATTTAACTGTGTGCTACCTTTGTATCTGAAAAGCATTGGCTAAATTCCATTATTATTTAGTTTAATATAACTTTTAAACCCTTTACAAAGACATATATGACAGGCTTAAATTCTGGTGCTCTTCAGATCAACCTGCATCTATTTAACAGCTGTTCTTTGCCAACCTAAATTTAAAATTTCCTCCTACCTGCATACCCCCTGAATATTACTCCGTTTGTAGCATTATATATTTCCATTTCTCCAAGGGGCTCAGTGATATTTTAGCAGCTTTCAGGCATGTTGGTTTAAGCCAAGGGATGAGACACTTGGTTCAAGGCCACCAACAGAGATGAACTCTCCAAATCCAAATTAAACCACCTAGGTGGGGCCTTCAATTTAAGGCTCAGTTCTATACACACTTGGGAATAAGTTGGGTTGAACTTCATGTACCTTACTTGCAAGTAGACATGTAAAGGATTACACTGTAAATCTACTTCTCTAAGGCGCCACGTTCTATGACCCTTCTAAAGTTTCTACACATTTCATAAAAATAAGCAACAATTCAGATTTGGAAATACTATAAATGTATTCTGTGCATCATCTACACAGAAATACTGATGAAAAACCTGAAGTGTCTGTGAACAGAGAAACATCTCCATTGCCAAGACAACCACTGCCACTCCCAGATTTACCACATTCTACTGCAGTTGTTTCATTCCTGTGTGAGCCAACAGGAAGCTTTCATTCAGTCATCTCAGAAACACAGATCTGCTAACAAAAGCAGGCAACGAATCTGGCACATTGCACCATGGCAAAACAAGGGGCATCATGACTATGAGCCTTGATTTCTTAGCCAGGTTGTTCCCCCCTAAATATTTGAATCCTTTTGAGTCATAAGCATTCCTAACAACAAGGCCTGAAGTTCAACTTAGGCCTACCTATAACGTTTTACAAATCTGTGCTTCAACAGAATCCTTCAACACAGCAAAATTTACAGAATAATGCAAACCCCCTTTGCGGCAGACTATGGCATAGTGGTGGATAGGGCAGAGGAATCCCTCTGCTCAGCCATGCCAGCCTCCATCTGAAGAGTAATGACAGCGATGACAGTTCTGCTGATGCAGAACTCCCCATTCTACCTGATGGGTAGATGGAAGCACTGCCAGCAGAAAGCTCCAAAACAGGGTATTCCAGGGCAGGAAGGAGCAGAGCCATGTGATCCCAAGCAGGCCTGACTGCCACAGGCTGGTACAACAATCTGCCTCCACTACACACACTTTCTACCCTGGTTGGCATGTATAGCAGGTAGCCTGACTGCTTAATTAAGCCCAGCCAGGCAATGACTGGGGTTAGGACTGCACCCTAACAGGGCAGAAGCTTTCATCAATCTGGAGCTAAATCTTTTTTTAAAGTTTCTACATCAGTGGTTCTTAACCTTTTGGGGGTCATGAACCTCTCTGAGAATCTGATAAAAACTATGGACTCTCTCTCCCCCCAAAAATGCATATAAGCACATACACACAACATTTTACAAACAATTTATGTTATTGCATTCAGGGAATCTCTTTTTTTGCATCTGCTTCACAGACCACTGAAATCTTACAGACTACAGACTTACAGCCCCTCAGTACCTTGAAGAAAGATAAACCACAAAAATGATTAGGGAATCTGCAAGTTCCTATTAAAGGTAGATAGCCGTGTTGGTCTGTCATAGTCAAAACAAAACAAAATAAAAAAAATTCCTTCCAGTAGCACCTTAGAGACCAACTAAGTTTGTTCTTGGTTTAACTGGAACTATGGAAGGCACCACATTGAGCCGCATGAAAAATACCAAGAACAAACTTAGTTGGTCTCTAAGGTGCTACTGGAAGGAATTTTTTTTATTTTGTTTTGTTTTGCAAGTTCCTAGTTAAGGATTTACTTACATAATGGAGCAGAATTCTGCTCCAAAGGCAACCATGAACAGACAGTCCAATACTGACAGTTAATGTAGTTCTTAGCAACGCAACTTGTATTACAAAATCGAGCTTTATTAGAAGTTACAAATAACACAGAGAATGGCTGAAGAAAACAAAAGATTTACAGGAGGGAGAAGAGAGATGCCCAACTGTTAAGGACAAGATCTGGGACCCCTGCCATCTTGGAAAATAAATCTCCCTTGCAGAACACACTACCTAGCCTGGATTTTCTAGTTACCCAAGAATAGTTCTCAACACAGAGATCCACTGTAATCACCAGAAATCCCAATCAAGTATCTGCACTAACAAATACTCTTCGCCTTGTACATATTGTATGTATGTATATGTATATACGTATCTATAACATGTACCGGCATGAACATGCTCCCTGAAAAAGGGCCTGCCTGAGGCAAAAGACAAGATGGACTGGTGGTAATTGAATTTTTCTTCAACACTAGCAACAAAACAGCATCTTTCACCGCATCCAAAGGCTAGCTTACTGGGTGCAGGGCAAGCTATGCATGGTGCACACAGCACTGTTCTCCAATACCTTCAACCACTCCCTGCCTTCCCAGCATCTGCTGCCTCACTCAGCCTAATTGTCGGACGAGCCCTGCCCCAAACCATAGACATAGATCCCATTCCCCTTCTGCTTACCCAACAAAGATTTTCAGTCCAAGTTCTCATATCCCTTACCAAAGTGAGCAAGCCCCCCTAAAATACAGTGGTACCTCGGTTACAGGTAGATAGCCGTGTTGGTCTGTCATAGTCAAAACAAAATAAAAAAATTCCTTCCAGTAGCACCTTAGAGACCAACTAAGTTTGTTCTTGGTATGAGCTTTCGTGTGCATGCACACTTCTTCAGATACACTGAAACAGAAGTCACCAGACCCTTATATATAGTGAGAGGGTGGGGAGGGGTATTACTCAGGGGGTGGTGGGAATGGGTGAAAGGCTGATAGCTGTGGTAAACCTGTTGACGACTGTTAACCTGTTGACGACTGTTATACAGTGGTACCTCGGGTTAAGTACGCTTCAGGTTAAGTACACTTCAGGTTAAGAACTCCGCTAAGAACAGAAATCGTGCTCTGGCGGCGCAGCGGCAGCAGGAGGTCCCATTAGCTAACGTGGTGCTTCAGGTTAAGTACGCTTCAGGTTACGAATGGACCTCCGGAACGAATTAGATACTTAACCCGAGGTACCACTGTATAAAGCAGCTGTCAGAGGCCTGTACTTTGCCCTCAGAAATCTTTCTCCCAACCCAGGCATCTCCAAACTTCGGCCCTCCAGTTGTTTTGGCCTATAACTCCCATGATCCCTAGCTAACAGGACCAGTGGTCAGGGATGATGGGAATTGTAGTCCAAAACATCTGGAGGGCCAAAGTTTGGGGGTGCCTGTCCCAACCAGTCCTCAGATTGGCAACTCCCCAGCTCACCTTGATAAATCACAATGTATAATTTAAGTTTCTTGTGCAGTTAGGGCAGAAGCAAGTGCATGCCATACTGAAAGTGTATTAGTAATACATACCCAATCCATAAAAATAGGGATTTTTTTTTAATAAAATGGTAGAAGAGTCTTGCAGGCTGGCTTGCACAGTTCCTAGTGAATATATGGAAGACACACCCACAAATTACTGTGCCATAATTCATGCAGAGACTAACAAAGATGAAGCGTTTAAAAGCAGGGCTCTTCTTGGGAACACAAGAAACTATTTAATTAAATTTCCAGAGGGACTAGCCATGTTAGTCTCATGTGGCAAAAACAACAAAAAACCTTCCCCAGATGCAAAAAGTGGTAACCTGCTTTGCAGGTACATATATATACATGGTTGGGGTGACCTCACTGTTTACAATTCCCCATCTCCAACTATGGAAAGATGCTCCTGCAACTCAGGATTTCACTTTATACATCTGATGAAGTGGACTGCAGTCCATGAAAGTTTATGCCATAATAAACATGTTAGTCATTAAGTTCTCACAAGGCTCTTTGCTATCTTCAATTGTTAAGGAAAGCAAACTTGTTTAAATTCTTAAGAATGTGATCAGCCTGAAAGCGTGCAAGTTAACAGCTGAAAAAGAACAACATGTGCGGTGCACTGAATAATACACGCTGCTTACTCTTCTTTCTACAAACCTTCAGGTAAACAGGTACTCTGTAAGGTATGTGTGCACATTACAGGCTAAAGTCCATAAATGCAAGCCTTGAGGATTCAGATGGAAATGTCAGATCCTATGCAGCACAGGGAGAGGAGGTGGATCAAGCAGGAATGCTGCTTAGGGTGTGACTGTCAGTGCAAGAATACTTATTTATTTGCAATGAAGCTAACTGTGGGGCTCAGAGAAATACCCTCCAGTACTTCCTCAAGAAAGCCAAGTTATGTTATTTGTTTCTCCGGGAGTTAGGAAAGGTACCAACCCTCCCAGAAAAACAAGGAATTGGGGGGCGGGGGTGGGAGCAAGTTAGTAGACACACATTCCTGGATTAAGACCCACGATTACTGGTCAAGGCTCCCAGGCTGGTTCCATGTTTCCAGACAACTGAATGCTGTTTTAGAGAGATTCCAGACTAGGAAACACAGAGGTCCATTTTTTGAGGCAAGGTGTGAAGCAACCCAAGCACAACCACTGCGTTTACTTCTGGAGTATGGTTTAGGACCACAACCCCAGCAAGTCCCCTTCCTTGGCAGGGCAGAAGCAGGCTGGTGGTGGCAGGATCGCCAGTGCCAAGCCAGAGGCAACGTGCTGACTGCGGATTAGCTGGACCTGAAGGCTAAACCCACAGAAGGAGGCATTTCGTGTGCGGGGGGGGGGGGGGAGACTATCCAAGCCTGTAAAGGCAGCAGTGAAGAAGACCACTGCACACGCCCACAAGATTATGGGCTGTTCCTGCCAGGTGGGAACTGGGTGCAGATGCAACAGCCATGGGAGGGAGCTTGAGCCCCGGCACCTCTTGTTTCAGGAGCTGAGCCCCGGCTGGCCCAGAGGGCGGGAAGTCTCCCCACCCCGGGGCAGCTGCCGTGGCCTGGCGGGAGGGGGCGCCCTCGGGGGCTGGCTAAGGAAGGTGTGGCTGCTGCTTCTGCCCGCCGCCCTTCTCCCTCGCAACTCACCCACGCGGGCAGGTCTCCCGTGGAGACCGTCAGCCTCACGGCGCGCTCCTCGTCCTGCAGGAAGGCGAGCGCCCGGCCCAGGCGGGAGCTCTTCCCGCTCCGGTGTCTCCGCACCCAGAAGACGCACAGCAGGGCGACGAGGACCCAGCTGAAGCTCAGCCCCAGGTAGCCCAGCACGTAGACGGGGAAGATGAGCGCGAAGCTCCGCGCGAACTGCGACACCAGGGCGGGCAAGTCGACGCTCAGCATCGGCGGAGGAGGAGGAGGAGGAATGGCATCAGCCGGAGGCTCCGCGGGGTTCGAGGGCTGGGAATCCCCGCCGGGCCCGGAGGGGCTCGGCGGCTGCGGCTGGGCCCCTGCGCCGCTCATGCTCTCTGGGCGGTGGCGGCGGAGGGCGAGCGCAGAGGAGGCAGGGCGCGGGAGGCACCAGCAGCAGCAGCAGCAGCCGCGGCTCCTCGCATCTCTCTCTCTCTCTCTCTCTCTCTCTCTCTCTCTCTCTCTCTCTATCTTAGGCGCGCGTGCGCTCAGCCCCGCCGCTCCCGCCTCACAGTTGCTGAGTGACAACAACAATCGCCCGCCTCCCTCCGCTTCCGGGTTTTCTGAGCGGGGAGGAGCAGGAGGAGGAGCCCGCCAAGCCCGGAGCGAGCCATTCCCTCGGGAAGAGTGGGGGGGGGAAATAATGGGGGCGGTCCTTCGGAGACTGTGGGACAGTCCATAGGAGGGAGGGGGAAGGGGGCGTAGTCGGGAAGGAGGAGAAGCAGCAGCGGCGGCTGCCTCACGGAGGTGGAGGGGCGGGGCTCTGCTCTGTGAAGAGAGAGGCTCCTCCTCCGTCTGCCCCGCCTCTTCTGTTCTCTGCCCCCTGTTGGCCCACGTCACGTAATCTGAGCAGAGCCTCACCCCAAGGAGAAGGGCCTCGCGGCGCCCTCCCTACGGATGACTCTCCAGCGAAGGGTGTCCCCATGGCGCTGCCCGCTTGCTCGTCCGCATCCCGTGAGGCGCAAGCGCAGCACGCAGGCTCGCGCGCCCAAAAAAATCAAAACCGCCGTCAATTCCATAAAAGGAGACGGGACACAGATGCACGTCATATTTGATCATTTGAAATGTTCGTAAAGAGAGCATTGAGTCTTACGTGCATATGTAGAGCCTTGCTTTTTATCTTACGCATTCTATCCCTATGTGTGCTACCTTGTATTAGTGCAAATTGTTACACCATTTTAGAGACGGGGTGGAAACTCCTGTGGGGGGGTTGTAATATTTATCAGAGGTGATGGTGGTCAGGCTGGATGGTCACACTGAATATAGAGACTCCGGACTTGGCCACACCTGACTTTAATGTGCATTTGAAGCTGTTTGAGATCCTGTTTTAAGTAGCGTCACCCACATGAGCTCCCCCCCAAAAACCCGCTCTTATCTCACTTCTTTCCCCCCAGTAAATTAGGTTTGCTCATTCCAGGGATAATCCATTTTTTTTAAATGTCCCTCTAAACAGCCACACTTGAAACAGGAGATGCATGACTTAGTTCCCCCCAACCCAACCCAACCCAACCCAACCCATGAGGCTCTTTACAAGACCTGCTTGGTTTTTCCTACCTTAGTGTTGAGACTGACTTCCCCAGAGGACAGAAAGTTGATTGGGATCTCCTGGTGCATCTCTGGGATATCTGAAATTAATTGGCAAGGGTTTTTGACTCCCTCCCAACTGGCTGACATTAAGACCAACTAAAAAATATTTCTCCCTAAATTACATTGCTGAAACTAGGAACAGGGGTTGCCAACTTCAATAAAATATTGGGGGGCATGTAAACCCCACCCCGCCTAATCGCTCACAAGACGCAATGCTCATTAACTTGAATGGCAATGCCCATTAACTTTGGGGGGAGGCCCCCTCTAATATTTTATTGGGGGAGAGCGGAGGGGCCTTGGCCCCTAGGTGTTGGATCCTATGCTAGGAATGGTCTTTGGGGAGGTGGAATCAGGAGTCAGGTGTTTGTGGGGGTGTAAAATAATTATAAACTCTGAGGCTGCATACATGCTATACATGTGTTCCTCAGATGAAGAGCAGTACAGTGGTACCTTGGTTCTCAAATTTAATCCGTTCCAAAACCAAAGCATTCCAAAACCAAGGTGCGCTTTACCATAGAAAGTAATACAAAGTGGATTAATCCATTCCATACTTTTAAAAACAACCCCTAAAACAGCAAATTAACATGAGTTTTACTATCTAACGAGACGATTGATCCATAAAATGAAAGCAATAAACAATGTACTGCAGTCACACAATCAATCAGTAGCTGAACTGGGTTCCACAAAGTCACAAAAAGAAAAAAAGAGCCACAAAAACGCAAAAATAAATAGCAAAAACAGACAGACCTCAGCTTAACACTCAAATCAGAAGCATAACACTCAAAACGGACATATAGACAAACATTTAAAGCAAATAAATACTTCCCCCAAATAATCCTGGGAATTGTAGTTTGTTAAGGGTCTTGGGAATTGTAGCTTTGTGATGGGTAAGCTACAGTTCCCTGGATTCTTTTTGGGAGTCCTGTGCTTTAAACGTTATTTAAATGTATGGCATGTACACAGCCATTAACCAAATTCCTGGGCTGAGTGTGTTGTCAGAGTCAGTGTATTCCTTATGTTCAGTCTGTCCCACTGAACCTCTATTTTGCACTTGGCTCTGACTGGTGGATTGTTCCTATGGTCTATTTATGTTCATTCAACCAAATGTGAGCTCAAACAGCTGTATATATTTCCCTCCAATTTGTCCTTAGTAGGTTCCTCACTGTTCCTAAAGAACTGAGGCAACCCTTAAGTCCTAAATACACCTCTATGTATAGGAGGACTCTGTGTGTAGGATTTTTTAAACATGCATAGGACCAGACCATTAGTTCTTTATGCAAGAGGATAGTTGATGTCACTTCAGCGAAGTTCACTTGTGTAACTCGTCTAAGAGATTTGCACAGGTGTCACACAGGGACATATTATGACCTCGGGATATTTGAGAGGAGCAGGAAAGTGGTGGCTGATTTATTCACGCTAGAGGAGTGCTGTGCTGCAGGCCTTTTTGAGACACTCAGGTCAAACAATTTAGTTGAGTGTATTGTAGTGAAGCTACTGTTTATCTGTAGACTTCACCTCAAATTCTGCAAACTGTTTATGTGCTCCAAGCCCTCACCATATATTGACAGGTCTTGGGATGAATCAAAATAATAATAATAATAATAATAATAATAAATATTATTATTATTATTATCCATCTTGCTCTTTTTTTGTGTCTGACTGTTAAATATAATTGACATAAGTCCACTGCCATCAAAAGTGATGTCCATATTCTGCCATGACAATTGTTTTCTACTAGGTCTGCAATTATACTGCCCGTTTATTTTTTTATCTCCCTTTATATTTATGTATGATTCTCTTGGATATTAGATAAAAACCTGTCTTCTGGGATGGTCTTTAGTAGTAATAAAAATGGGTTAATTGAAATAAACTACCAGCTGCCCTATAAATTCTGTCAAGGACTGCTCCTTGAGACTAGAGCCAGATTCTTGTTTCCTTCATGACTCGCAGTGCCACTGTGGTATTAGACTACCGAGCAACGCAAAATGTAAGCATGGGGTGGGTAGACATCATTTCATTTTTTCATTCCACTTTTAATTTGTATACTGCCTTTCTATTTTATTATACACAAGGCGGTTTGCACAGGCTTGTGTAATCTACTTTCTTTTTTAGTAGAACCTATTTGAGATCCATTTGAAGACACACACTTAGAATTAAAGCATTCAGAGCCAGGGTAGACATTTACTGCAACCTCCAAGGAGTCAGGTTCCTTTGTGGAGGACATACATTAATAGCCTAAGTTCTGCTGAAGAACTTTTGCTTACCGTATATTGGACATATGCTCCAAATTGTATTCTAACTGCACACTTCTTCACACATTCTGCAATATGAACTATTGTAATACCACTCGAAATGCTGTTGTAGACATTATTCTAATGAAATATACTGTTCTACTTTTATTATGTGTTTTCTAAAATTCAGTAAAAACAATTTACTATTAAATGTGTTTAATAGTACAAGAACTGAACTGAGCTCACAGTCTTATACACACACACAAAAATCGCCTCCTGATTATCCTCCCCACGGTTTTCTTAATTTCAGCAGTATAATTTAAGAGAGGTGGGGCAGAAGTCATCTTGTTGTTGTCATTACTAAACAGCTGGAAGTAAAAAAAACATAAAAAAATCCTTGCTGATTTACTGGAAATCACCCAGAGATCTACTGCAGAGACAGATCTATCTTCTACCTACCTCAAGCTAAGCCATTTTGTGTGGAACTGTAGAAAAAGCACATGCTCAACATGGATATTGGTCTCAGAGGAGTGACCTCCAAAACTCACCACAAGTGAACCTCATGTTCTGCTGTGTTTTAACATTCATTTATTTATGTAAAATGTGCTATGAGAATAAATCAAGCATTTTCCAGATCAGGCAACAGAACTCAGCATTTATATAGCACATTTTCCCAGAGCTCAAAATACATAATCGATAAATCTATAAAACACATCCATAAAAATGATGCTTTTATGGATCTTTTGTTGATTTTATCCTTTTATGTTGTACTCTGCCTTGCTATATTTTTATTATTCTTTTATGGATTATTTAAAATTAGTACATAAATTAAATAATATTCCTATAACTAGCAGACAGTAAGATTCTCCCCATGCCTGGTTTGGAAGCTGCAGCTAATAGAATGCAGTAGCCAGACTGCTCACAGGAGCAGGTTACTGGCAACATATTAATCTTTTGCTGAGGGAGCTGAACTGATTGCCGATTTCCAACTAGGTCAGGTTTATGTTTGTGTTTGTGTTAATTCATAAAGCCCTAAACAACTTGAGCCCAAGGTACCTAAACATTAGAAATAACTTCCTGACAGTAAGAGCTGTTCGACAGTGGAATTTGCTGCCAAGGAGTGTGGTGGAGTCTCCTTCTTTGGAGGTCTTTAAGCAGAGGCTTGACAGCCACCTGTCAGGAATGCTTTGATGGTGTTTCCTGCTTGGCAGGGGGTTGGACTGGATGGGCCTTGTGGCCCTCTATGATTCTACCTTACAGACCTGTTTGGTTATGCTGCACATCCTCTGCAAGTATCTTCTTATGGGGTACTCCTGGTGGTCCCATGTACCCCTGATGTTCAGTTGACTTTTGCCAGGGACTGAGCCTTCAGTGTGAAACTCATTGCCAATAGGAGTACTGCAGGAGTCATATCTGCTTTATTTTAGATGTCTTTTTAAAAACTGCATGTTTCAGACAAGCCTTGGGGATTTTTTTAAAGCAACAGGTGTTTATTGGCATGTTACTGAATCCCATGTAATTATTATTGTATTGTATAATGTTTTTATAGTTCTTATGAAAGTGCAGTTTATAAAAATTTAAATAAACCAGAGACAGGACATGGGATGGGTGGGTGTGACAGAAAACTGGCCTACCTAAAATGACTTCGACTCACAAATCACATATTAACCAGCACAGTTCGTGGACTGTAGCCCACGCCACAAAATGTTTCTTATGAATTGGACTATAGCCTGTGAACATCTATGCAGTATTATACTTTTTTGGCTTTTAAGGTGTCACAAGACGACCCTTTGCTATGCCTCAACTGTTCTTCTAGATGCCACAGTTGTTGTGAAGGGCGGTACCCCAATGCGGATGTAAATCTCAGATCAGCCGAGGAGGACAGGTTGTATCCTCCTCTCGGCTCAACAAATGATCGATCTGATGCCCGGGGCGGCAATTGTATTTGCATCAGTATCATGATGCTGGCTCCACCCCAGCGCTGTGTCTGTTTTCTTCCGCTGCCGCTGTTGCCATTATATGCTAGTATTTTTAATGCACAAGCGAGAAAGCAGATAATTCGCCTTGCAGAAAGGGGAGCAACATTCGTTTTTTAAAAGTTTTTTTTAAAAAAGCCAGAGAGATCTATTTCTTCTTCTCTTAAAACGATGAAGAGCCTTATTCTGGCATTTCAAAGAGTTTTTTCCTGCTTCTATCGCTGCCGAAAAAGAAGAGCGCTCCGGCCATTCTTTCATTTCCTAACCGCCTCCCTCCCGAAATTGCAATCGGCTCCTCCTGTGTGCACACAAGAAGGAAAGGCGGGCGGGAGGGCAAGCGAGCTTTGACTTCAACTCCCAGAACCCCCTGTGCGCTTTCGTCCCGCCTTTTAATCCCGGCTAGCTTTCGTTCGATTGGCCCACCGAGGTCGACTTTCAACCTATCGGCTGTGACCTCGCTCTACCTCCCTGTTGCTAGGCGGAACTTGGACGCAGTTGCCTAGGTAGCCTAACCTAAGCTGCGGCCTGCAAGTTTTTCCAGAGCCCGAGGGGAAGCCGCGGGCGCCGCCGGGGATGCTGCATCTCGGGGCGGTTGCGTGCTGTTATGGAGGGCGATAAGGTCTGTGTGGTGGCGCGAGGGTCGGAGGAGGAGGAGGAGAGGGTCGGTGGTGTAGCGTAAATCTCGCCCGGAGAAAGGCTGGAGGTGGAGGTGGGAACGGGGGTGGGGGGTGGGGGCAGCTTTGAAAGGGCAAATCAAACTCTTAGGCTGCAAATGTATCTGGGAGCAACATAGCAGGAGTTAACTCAGTGCAAACACGCCTAGGAATGGGCTGCAAGTTTCATTGGAGAACTTCAGCTGGGCTTGCTGCATAGTTAGGCACGCACAGAATGGTGTTTCAAATACTTGGATCGCTTGTCACAGAGATGATGGGGATCCTCCACAGGGAGAGGGTTTGAAGCAGTGGGTTGAAGTTATATGTACCAGCCTTTGAAGCCCCTGGGAAATCTGGGACTGGTTTGTTCATACTTCCTTGGGAGTGAGCGCTGCCTGAACTTGGTTGCAAGGGATCGTGCACCCTAAATAGGTGTTTGCTCGAAAGAAAACCCAGGTGGCGCTGTGGGTTAAACCACAGAGCCTAGGGCTTGTTGATCAGAAGGTCGGCGGTTCGAATCCCTGCGACGGGGTGAGCTCCTGTTGCTCGGTCCCAGCTCCTGCAGTTCGAAAGCACGTCAAAGTGCAAGTAGATAAATAGGTACCACTGCAGCGGGAAGGTAAACGCCGTTTCCGTGCGCTGCTCTGGTTCACCAGAAGTGGCTTTGTCATGCTGGTCACATGACCTGGAAGCTGTACGCCGGCTCTCCGCCAATAAAGCGAGATGGTCAGGGGTCCCTTTACCTTTAAGCCTTGCTGTGCTCAATGGGACTCGACTTCTAATAGGTGGTTGGAGGATGCCGTCCTGGTCATTGTCATTTCAAACAGGATCGTCAGAAGGTGACGAGATGCACAGTCCTGAATTTGAGCACGGCAAGGTGGTTAAACAGTGTTGGGCAACTGACCTGCAGTGAAATACCGGTACCTTGACTGTAGTTCTGCAGCCACCAGGTTCCCAAAACACTTCAGCTGCTGCAGCTGCTTTTCTAGCCTTCTGAACCTCTTGTCTTCCCTTAAATCTGGACTTGTGCTGGAACAGGCCCCCACCCCATTTAATCTGCTAAAGAGGGTGAAAAGGTGAGCTCCTGGAATGTGAGGAAGGGGGGAAAGAGCTTAGTTCTTGCACTAGCAACCAGTGTGGTGGTCTGGAGCCATCCTCCCAATATTGGCACAGCTACAGCTTACCTGGATGGGGCTGCAGAGGGGCAGAGCAGATGATGAAGTTGGAACTGCATGGATGCACCAGCAGAGTTGGCCCAGTACTCCCGGCACTGTGTCCATGCAGCCTTGATTTTGCTGCTCCATCCAGGTAAACTGTAACAACACCGGTGTTGGAAGGGAGGCCCCGTAACTGTCCCACCACACCAGCTGCTACTATCTTGTTGAAAATTATCTACAGGTAGTTTAATAGGTTTAAATGACTATGAAGATTTCACTATTGGTCTCTTCAGTCCAAGCAAACTCCCTCTATAATCTCCCAACTGATAGCATTGTAGTTTGAGTGCTTGTTCAAATACGTTGGCCAGATAGTATTATTATTATTATTAATTAGATTTGTATACTGCCCTATGCTCTATATACAGCTCTCAGTTTAAGATACTTCTCCCCCATCCCTCACCCCCGTTCTTTTTGGTCTAGAGAAGAACCAAAGATGACACTTGGAAATCAGATGAACTAAAGAAGCATCTTAAGGTAAGATTTATTTGTACCTGGTGGCAATAGCAGAGGTGGCGCCCAGAAGAGTTGAGGTGAAGCAAGTGGTGGAATCTCAAGAGGCCCGCCTCTCTGCTTGTGCTGCCAGTGGGACACCCCCGAGTTTTGGTGAGAGAGATGTGTGCTGTGTTGCACCTAGGATGAAGAAGATGAGCACCAAGGCTTTGAGGAACACCCACCCCCTTGGGTGAGAAGGGAGTATGTTCCAGTGCGCACTGCTGCCGCTTGTCTTCCCCGTCTCTGGGGTGGCCAAGACTTTGAGGAGTGCCCTCCTCTCACTGAGTTTCGGCGAGAGAGCATTCTGGTTGTGGTGGAAGTGGAATGGGGAGGCCATGACTGCGGGGTTGGGATCAGGAGGCTGACATAATGGGACAGGCTGCCCCTGAAAAGGTGGGTCTTCAAAGACAAAAAAATGGTATACATACATACATACATACATACACACACGTGTGTGTGTGTGTGTGTGTGTGTGTATAAAATGTTACTATTGCGTTTCTTGTTTCTTGAGGTGTCTCGATCAGATAGTCAGCCTGAAGACGGGAAACATCGGCAGAGGAAATCACGAGAGGGTGACAGCAATGATGCTGATGACTTGCCAAAGGATCAAGAGAAGGTCAGAGTGAAATCGAAAGAAAAAGCAGGCGAAAAAGTGAAACTTATTAAATCGAGTGACATAAGACATAGGAATGAAAGGAAAGAGAAAGGAAGAGAAAAAGATCATCCCAGAGAACACGAGAGAGAGAAAGTTAAGCTAAAACATGTCCAAGAAGAAAAACATAACACTGGGAAAAGTGGTGAGAGACACAGCGGCAAAGAGAGAGAGAGGAAGCATAAGAAAGATGAGCCCAATCAAACACTGGTGGAAAATGCTATGGAGGCTTTGGGGGAAAGAGATAAGGAACATAATAGAAGAAGAGACAGCAAGGATCATACAGGTGGGATGGTTTGTTCACTGTATGTATTTTTAAATAATGCTTTAGAAGAAGGTGAAAATGGGCCTCAAAACTCTTGCACAGGAGGCATGGCAGTAACATGGATTGCAAGCAGTTCTACACAATGTCTTTTTCCTTTCATCTCCTACTTTGTAAAGATAGTCTGTCTTAACAAGATGGCAGACCTACCGGTAATAGACTAGGCAGTTTCCTCTCGATAGGTATCTGGGCTTTTTTCTTTTAAGCTCCGTTTCTTTTCCAGAGATGCTTGCTCCCATGGGAGTGGTCTTCCTTCCAATTCAATTGGGTGGAACCAATCAGTACACCTATGAGTCACTCTGTCTATTCCTCTCGGAGGTGAAGGACATTTCTTTGCTCCCTCCTGTGCTTATAAACCCATATAGGGAGGCTTGTGGTGCTTCAGGAACACTAGGCTGCAGGATCCCCACATTCCACACACCCACACCCTTCTCTAGGCATTAGTTGTCTTTTGCTTCATAGGAAGGAGAGTATTTTCTTCCCATGCCTCACATGCAGTGGTGATGGGTGTCCTTGCCCAAAGTGATTTGAATGTATCTCGAGGATACATTGGGAAACCTTGAAAAAGAGCTAGTCTGTGAGGAAAAGTTAAATGATACTTGTGTGTGTAAAAACAAAATAAAATAAAAAAAATTCCTTCCAGTAGCACCTTAGAGACCAACTAAGTTTCTTCTTGGTATGAGCTTTCGTGTGCATGCACACTTCTTCAGATACCAGCACCTTAGAGACCAACTAAGTTTGTTCTTGGTATGAGCTTGGTACGAAAGCTCATACCAAGAACAAACTCAGTTGGTCTCTAAGGTGCTACTGGAAGGAATTTTTTTTATTTTATTTTGTTTTGACTATGACAGACCAACACGGCTATCTACCTTTAACTGGAACTTGTGTGTGTGTTTTTAACGTTTCCAGTAATTCCCCTAGTTTGCTATTGGTTATATACAGTGATCCCTCGACTTACGAATGCCCTGACTTCCGTATTTTTGAGTCACGAGGGATCAAAGCGGCCGCCGGTTCCGAATTTTTTCGACTTCTGATTGGAAGTCGCGACCGCTTTAGATAGGGTTTTTTAGACTCCCGAAGGTTTTTTCGAGGTACGAATGCGTTCTGCAACGCATTCCTATGGGGACTCGACTTACGATTTTTTCAAGTTCCGACGCTCCCATCGGAACGGATTACATTCGTAAGTCGAGGGTCCACTGTACTATGCACATTATTTGAAACAGGCTTGGAATTGAAGTAAGAGCCCTGAAATGCTTCTTGCAGAGATGTAGCACATATTGTATTTGTGTTGTATGTAGTGTAGTAAGAGACTGAAATGTACTGAAGATAAAACTTCTTAATTTTATAGATGTGATTATGTTTTAGATCACCCAAAAGTAAAAGATGAAGAAAGAGAAAGAAAACACACAGAGAGAAAGGTAAGAGAAGGTAAAAAAGCCTTGCTCTTAAAAAAGAAAAGAAAAAGAGGGAAAGTATAAAGAAAAAGAAAGAAAAGTCAGCAACTCACAAACTGCAAATATGGTATGCTCCCCCCTCAAAAATGCCTTAACAGATTGATAATTTCTCCACCTCCTTGAGTTTTTCACACACACCCTTTTTGCTCTTCCCGCTTCTCCAGGAATGTGCCAAAAACATTCTCAAAAGAATGCTCAGTACAGCCTTGTTGTTGTTGTTGTTGTTTGTTTGTTGTTGTCAGTAGCAGCAGCAGTAGCAGTATATTTCTGAGCTACAAAATTTGTTAAATTTCAATTTTGGTTCATTAAAATAAATGTTAAAATTATTTCTCTTCAGAATGAAGAGAGCAGGGATACTTTGGGTGAGGTTTCAACACACAAAGATGAAGAACGTGATCACAGGCACAAGTCACACAAGGAACAGGACCCAGATAAGGAAAGAAGAAGGCACCGAGAGAAGAAAGAGCATGAGCTCTTTGCTGTAGAAGGAAAAGAGAAGTTTTTGAAACTAAGAAGTTTGACATCTGTCAGGGATGCGGAAGAAAGGCACACCTCCAGGAAACATAAGGAGCAGTCTCACTATGAAGACAGACACCATAGGGAAAACAGTGAAAGACAACACAGAGAAGAAAACGAAAAGAAGAAGAAAGACTACATGGTTTGCTTTAAATTGGCTTTAGCTTCCTAGCAGTGCTGGCTAATATAAAATTCAGAAATTGTCAGATTTGCCTTGGAAATCTAATTTGTGTCAGAAACGAACAAGATATGCTGAGAAAATATCAAATACTGTGGTTTGAAACAAAAATATTATATTACGCTTTTCCGCAATGGAAAATTATTCGTTTGAAGCCAAAAGTCAATAAAAGAATTGATTGGTTTTGTTACGCTTTCACTGTATTTGTATGCCATCCTTCTCTCAAAGAGTTTAGGGTGGCAGCAAACATTGGATTATTCTATTTTATGCTCAGACAGTGTGAAGTTTGCTGCTTGCAAAACATGAGATAAATTTGATGTGAGGGTCTAGTTTTTGAAGTAATCTAGCTCCATTTCATTGCACAAAGTAGTGCATTGCACAAAATTTTATTTGCTCCTCTTTCATTGGAACACATAAGCATTATTTGCAATATAGAGAATAAGTCAGCTTTTCAGGAATTTCTCAAATTTAGCTAGTTCTGTACATCTAAGGTACACTTTCCTACAAGAGAAAGCAGCAGCTAAACTGATTTACAGGCTAGTCCTCCCATGTTTACTTGAAAGTAATTCTCACTAAGTAACGGTATTGTCCATAGCCTTTATGTAGACTAACAGTTGCTCGCCACATGCCTTTGTACTGTGTTTGCTGACCATGTTTTCCAAACATATGAGAGACATACCAATCTGTTTTTGATCTTAAGTGCATGCCTTGGGGACCCAGGTCAATGATAGACCTCCATGACATGTTTTATGGTATACTTTATTTTTTTTAAGGCATGCTGTGAATACAGCCCTAATACAGGCATTGTTTGCATGATTTATGATGCCTATCTGGTGAACGCTAGCAATAGCCTTAATCATTGCTAGTTTTGTCTTCTTTAAAAACGAAGAGTCATTGATATAAGAGAGCACGTGCACCTGTTAATCTATACTGGTTGTGTTGAATGCTGCAAATCATTGTATTTCAAACAATATATTTTTCAGTACCGTGAACATAAAAGCCAAGGCAAGAGCTCAAGGCATGAAGCTGAAGCAGGTCATCCACGTGAAAGGTGTGCTCTGTTTAAATACTTAAGAGTAATGCCCATTGGGCACAGTGGAGCTTACTTCTAAATAAATACAGTTGACCCCGTATGTACCCCGAAAAGTCCACAACATGAGGTGCTGCTTCTGCACATGCGCGTGTAACGAAACCCAGAAGTATACACTTCCAGGTTTGCCGCGATCACAACCCTAAAGTTACGTTTACCCGAAGGTAACGTAACCCGAGGGTCCACAGTATGTATAGGTTTCCTGCTTTGCAGGGAGTTGGACTAGACCCTCAGGGGCTCTTCCAACTCTACAATTCTATGATTTTATTTATTTGTGTCTGGTATTCTTTGCCTCCAAAGTGTGTGCAAAGGCAGACTGCTTACCCAACTCTTTCCACAGGTTAGTGCAACATGGGTGTTTTGATCGCTTGTGTCCTGCCTTCCTCCTTTTGATTAATTTTCCAGGGGAAGAGGGGCCTGAAAAATATATTTAAGGCAGTAATCCTGTATGCATTTTTCTGGGAGTAAGCCTCTGTGAATTGAGTCACACTTACTTTGAAGTAGACATATATAGGATTGCACTGTAAAACTCCTAAAATGGCCAACATACATATTTTGGAAGCATCGTTGTATATTTTTTAGATGAAGCTTTATAGATTTGAGGGAAATATTTTCAGTTCCTAGGCACCAGCTTCTTGGTAATTTATTTATTTGCTTAGACGCTTTGTGATTGTGTTGGATATGTTTTTCAGCCTGGCAAAAAGCTATCCGACTTCTTTTTGATATCTTTTTGATTCCCTAGGGTCCCTGTTTCAAACAAATTAAAGCCCGCTACAGGGTTACATGCTGCTGCTTCCTCTCCTTTTCTTTTGAACTGCTTAGCTCTATTCTTGGGATAAGAGCAAGTGCCGTTGGCATCTCTTTGTTAAGCTTGGATAGGTCTTTATATTTAACATAGTGAGCAACTGCTTTATGCGAGTTCTGCAATGAAATGACGGTCTTGGCTACAAGCATTGGGATATATATTTTAATTATTTGGAGTGGGGGAAGATTTAAGTTTTATTTCATGAGCTGTAGGATTGTTTTAGAAATCCATTCTTTAAGACTTGAAGACATGCCATTCACATTTTCTGCTCATTGTAAGTGAGAGCTGACCCAAAATTAGAACGCTGCCAAACCTCTGTAAGCAAAGATCTTTTTTGATTTTCTGCCATCAGAAATATATGGATACTTTGGAAAGGACAGGGTGAACTCCACAGTATGTCTGTTGTTCCTCAATATATTCTCTCATCAAAAGTAAATAATTTCTGTGTTGGAGAGACATTACAAAGGGACAAGGCATTGATATGAAAAGTAGTTCAGTGCTGTTCTTATAGAGGTTCACAGATCTCACTATGTGAGGAAGTCACATGTTACAGTGTAAGTGGGAAAAGATTAAACATAAATCACATCATTACCCCCCTGCATAGCTTATTTGAACAGGTATAAAGCAGTTCTGAAACCTTGTTTTCCACGGAAATAGTGTTTGCTTGGTAGACACTCCTTTTAATTCTGTGTTTGGTGTTTTCCCCCCCATTATAGTGGTATAAAAGAAAAAGTAAAGAGCTACGTCAAGATTGAAAGAGACGCTACAAAACGTGAAGTAAGGTGGTTTTATTTGGAGTATTCTAATGCAAGAATATTGTAGGAATTAGTAATAAACCAAAGGAACAAGAACCTAACATTTAGTGAAGAGTTACAAAGGGAGACTCCTAATATAAGGCACAGCCACACCCTTTTAAATCATGTCAATTTGAATAGGAGAATTATGTATATACTTGTTTTACTTCACTTTCAACTAATGGGATTGGAAGGTGTTTATCTTTATTTGAATTGTGCCTATACTAAACTTCTGTTCTATATCATTGAAAGTTTGCAGCCAGTTCTAGGGCTTGGTCTTCCACATGCTTACATATAAGTGAGTTCTACTGAGCTCAGTGGGCTTTTACATAAAATTGCAACCTTTTGGCATGATGCTATGCATGTCAACTCAGAAGTAAGATCCATTAAGTTCAGTGGGACTTACTCTCACAGTAACTATGTATAGAATTGCAGCCTTAGACACATTTACATGGATCAAGCTGACCCTGTATTGTACCATGCACTAAACGTATTGTTAGAAACTTCTCATGCTGTCTCTCTCCCTGGATAATTTTAAAATGCTCACGATTATTTATGGACGTAGACAAAAAAAAATCTAAAAATGATGTAGTATCTGACTGACTGCAGTTTTTTAGTCTTTTAGTCAAGGGCTGAGTGTTCCAGAGTACACACCCAATGAAGACATAAAATAATTTTTAAAAGAAAAAAAGTCTACAGGCTTTCACACATTCTATATAGATTACTCAGCACTATATAGGCCACAGCATATTATTGGAGAGCAGGAGGCTCATCATGGGAGAGACGTATCAGTAGAGCAACTTCCAGAAGGGTAGTTGTCTTATGTTTGTTACAGTAAATACAAAAAAAAGTGAGTCTTGAAAGTTTGATTGTGGCATAAGTTTGCCAACTTTGTCTGATGTTGTTGACATTGGACATGGCGAGAAACTTTGGTTTCAATGAAGTCCTAAATAAATATAATCAAGGAATATATTTAGCATGTTTCTAGTGTCTGGTATAAGCAAGTTATAATATCACACACTACAAGGGATGAAAACCCCACAAGAACAGCTAGCCAATATGAACTGGAATAAAATAATTTTGCAGCTGATCCTAAATAAGACAACCATCACTTGAAAACAGGAGACAGAAGAGATAATGTATATTTTTAATGCCTGTAGTTGGGTATCTCCTTTGCAGCATATCAAGTAGTTGTTGCTCTGTTGTGGGGGTTTATCTCTGGCTAACCCAGTAGGAGGGAGAGTTTTCAAAATATGCAAGGGTAGCACTCGGTGAAGACTTTTGTCAGACCTTGAAAATGAACAAATGTATTCTAGTGTAAGATTTTGTGAAGTAGAGATCACTTTATCAGAATATTTCATACCCTTTATAAATGTATTCATCTTTGATCAGCAAGCCTTATTCCCCAGTCCCAAATACATTGGCATATAAGTCAGAACAGGGTCTTTCCCCAAAGCTTTGGAACTTCAAATGGGCAGGTATAATCCGTCCCCCTTTTTCTCATGTTCCCATGGCAAGTAAAAGCCACCTTGCTTCTGAGCTGGTGTTCTAAGATCAATATTTTCAGCTTTTTGCTGTAGTCAGGATTTGGGGTGGGGGTTGTTCTACAGATAAAATTACACATAAAATACAGTGAGGCTTTTCTAAGACTGAGATATTAATGTGCAGAAGGGCAGCCTTGGAAGTTGAAAGCATAATGTAAGAACTAAGGTGAATTATTAGAACTCTGTGCCACATTTCAATGCTTTTCTCTTATGAGTTGTTTTATCTATTGATACGTTAGCGCTACAAAAGTAACAACCTGTCAGCTGTGGGATCCCATCGGCAAAAGCTATCAAATGAAGAAAGCGGCAATGTAAGAACTGCATATTATTACGTTCATTTTTTTTAAGAAGCACAGCAGTGCCAGTTAAATCTCACTGGTGAAATAAATTCCATTAATGTTTTCATTTGTACAGTTATATTATGATTTAATTCTGTTGTTTGCATTTTCTTGCTAGAAACCAAATAAGGACATACCTCTTCCAGATGCAAATTATGATAATGATTCTGTGAACTATGAAGATGATTTTGAGGTGAGTGCAAAAGAGTTTTTTTTGAAGAAGCTAGCAGTATCAAATAAATGTAGCTGATCCACAAGCAGTAGGAATATAGGAATTTAATTGCAGTGACTTCACAGTCACTTAAGAGTTCTTTAAATATATAATGGGGAGATGCTTGGGGAGGGGGGGACTACAGCTGTACCTTGGTTTTTGAACAGCTTAGTTCTCGAACATTTTGGCTCCCGAATGCTGCAAACCCAGAAGTGTCTGTTCCTGTTTGGGAACTATTTTTGGAAGCCGAACGTCCAACAGGGCTTCCGATCGGCTGCAGGAACTTCCTGCAGCCAATCAGAAGCCGCACTTTGGTTTCCCAACGTTTTGGAAGTCGAACAGACTTCCGGAACGGATTCCATTCGACTTCCAAGGTACAACTGTACTGTCAGCTGCTGTCATAGAAAAAAGAAAGGAAGGAATTTGCCTTTTACTGAGTCAGCAGACCATTAGTGTTATTGTTATTTACCACCTGCCTTTCATACTACTGTTCCAGGGTGGGTTACAATAATTAAAACACAATATAAAAAATAGTTTAAAACAACTTACAATTACAGTAGTAGAGAAACTGGGACTTTCTCTACTACTGAGCTATGACCCACACCCAGAGGCTCCGCTCCTTCATGTTTCAAGGAGGCCTGCATGTTTTTGTACAGAACTCTACCCAAGGGAGCTTGTTTCTTTAAAACAAATTGCGCAATTACTTCCGTTTATGTTGTTCAGTCGTTCAGTCGTGTCCGACTCTTCGTGAATCGTCATTCTTAGTAACGGATAATGAACCACCACCATTTTAAAAGAAAATCTGCAATGGCAAGAGGAAGCTTAAGAGCTTTTAGGGTTGCAGAATTGGCAGTGGAGATTGCTGAGCAATACCATTGGTATGGGCTTTTCATTTGTGCTTTAAGAAAAGTAACTGCTACTGTTCTTACTGAAGGATTATGAAGATGATTTTGATGACATAGATGATGAGGATGAAGATGAAGATGAAGGTGGAGATAGCCAAGAGCAAGAAAAGGAAGAAAGGGAAACAAAAGAAAAAGTAAGAAAAATTCCAGTAGCCAAGAGCGCAGAAATAGAAGCAATTCAAAAAGCAATTAATGCTGAAAATGAAAAGATTGAGACCTTCTTCCCAAGACAAAGAGAGAATCAAAAAGGAAGGGAAAAGGAACTGAAAATAGGTATGTGACTAGGCACTTACTTTCGGTTAGCAGTCATAAGAGTGACCCATTGTGGATGTACACAAATTTGTTGCACTCATTGTACAGTGTAAGGTTATTTCCTGTGGTTTTAATTGCAACTAAGTAGGCAAGCTTGTTGTTCTTTTTGACCATTGCAGGCTTCATGTATATTGGAGTCATCTGCTTGCATTTTAAAGATTTCATGAATATACTTGCTATCTTGCAGAAAGGCAGGAGTCACCAGCTCGAAGTCCTGTTTCTGGAAAGTTCATTGATTTCCAAACTGCCAAACACCGGCAAAGTATCAGAAAGATCGCCAGTGAGCAGAAGTAGGTGGTATTAAAATATATCACGGCATGTAACTTTTGCAAGATGGCTTGCATGTAAACTTCCAATAGTTTTTTTTTTAATGTTACAAGTGTTGTACGCCTAACAAAGTGCAATAAAGTATTTTTGTGAGCAATTCATGTGTACTAGGTCTAAATTGTTTGAATGTGTCACAATCCTATAGGGATAGAAATTGGTACATATTTGCATGATTCTAGAACAGCAGCTTATCTGTGGAGGTGCCAGAGAAGACAGAAAGGTCTTTCTGGCCTTTCCTGCTGTCTCTCTTGACTGGGCTCAGACTCTGTGATGTAGTAATCTTAGCCAATGCCAATTTATATTGGGCAGAAAACTATTTAGTCCCTAATCTATCCCCAGTAAGCAACAAATCTGTTTCCCTTAGTTAAGGAAGCTTGATGATTTCCACTCTTGACCTAAGGCAAGTTCTGCTTCAAAGTTGAGCTAGTGCAGGATATCTTTTGGAAGAGGGGGGAAATGTCTCCTTATTAGTTTTCTAGTTTAGCAGTCTGGTGATCACATTCCAAAATAGTCTGCTCAGAGTTTCCTTCCTGGGGGGAAATGTATAGATAACTAGTTTCATCTTAGTTTTTATTCAGGAAAATCAGATTGTTAAATCGGTTTTTAATTTGTTTTGTTTTTCTTGGTTGTAAATTGTTTTGAGACCTTTTTGGTGGGAAGAGATATAAATTTAATAAACCTAAACCAGGAGTATTCTCTGTCACCTAATATTACTGTTTAACATATACTTAGAGTCAGCGTACATGTTACATTTAAAACCTAAGGTATTTTAAGTGTAAACCTAAAAGCATAGAATATGAATGCTATAAATATGTGCTTGCAAAAACATGTATTGTGCAGATACATGACAGGCAGCTGTGATTTGCTGCAGTTCCCTGTTGATCTTACTGTTGATCCCTGTTGATCTTGGTGACAAACCTAGGTTGCTCTCTGTGTAATGTCTGAAAGAGCCCTTAGTGTCGTCAGCATGCTACGTGCAGTAAAGTATACAGAAATGAAACAGCTCCTACCCAGGAGGCATTCAACTGCGTTAATCTCATTCTCCTCAAAGTGCACTGGAACTGCAGACGTAAAACCATTCCTTCAAATTGTGTGCCTTGATTTTGAACTCTTTGCTCTTCCCTTTAGGAGTGAGAATATTTCTAGACCACCTGTACATGTCACTATAATTAGTTCTTACTAGCCATTTTGCTTTCTTGTGACGTGTTTTCAAGGAAACGTAGCATTGAACTGCTCCGACTTATTGACCTGGACTTTTCAGTCACCTTCTGTTTGCTGGATTTGCCTCCAGTAAATGAATATGACATGTATATCCGGAACTTCGGGAAAATAAATACCAAGCAGGTACACCGCACAGCATATTCATTCTGACTGCTCTCATTTCTCGTTCGCTTGATTTCCTGTCCCCTATCATCCCTTCTTCCTTTTCTGGTGTGTTTTTAGCCTACAGACAGGAACTGTGCTATTTTTATTTATTTGTAAGCCATTCTGGGAGCTTTCCTGGCTAAAGGGTGGGTATAAATGTTTAGATACAACATTTTCAGTACTGACAGTACCCCAAAACATTCATTAATTTCTGATAATGAAGTTGGCAATGGGGTATATGTTTCTAATGCAAGAGAAATCTATTACCTTTGCCATTGCTAGTACTTTTAAAGTCAAGAGTTACAGCCATAAGAATTTTCACACTAGGGCAAACTGGAAAAAAAGTTAGATACTTAGTAGGTCTCATTCAGATGAAATCAGACTACAACTCCCATCATCCCTAGCTAACAGGACCATTGGTCAGGGATGATGGGAACTGTAGTCCCAAAACAGCTGGAGGGCCGAGTCTGGCCATCACTGAGACCTTATGTATGCACTGTGCTCTTGGTGTTAATGAATAACAGAGCAATCCTAAATATAGGATGACAGCATAATTTATGCTAGGATAAATTATGCCAGTGTAATTTATCCTCTATTCCAAACTCCATTCAGGAGTGAGGCCACTGCCGGTTGAACAAACCTGAACCTAGCAGATGGAAGACAAGCCTTTAAAATAAGAGTTTGACTAGCACCACTCTTTTTGCAAGTGTAAGTTCCATTGGGTTGCCAGGTCACATGACTGAGCTGAAAAAGGTTTGGAATAGGTGCAAGTTTCTCCTTGTCCCATCACACCCCTTTGGGGGGGACTTCTGCTGGCTTAAATTCCACCATATAAACCCCTGGATGAGGGAGTTTTGCTGGCTCATCCAGGAAGGTCAAAGATCCACCTATTCCAAACTCACTTGTCTGATGCAAACAGGCACATCCCTCCCTTTGGTTGCCTTGACTGAGTCTTCCAGGCCAGGAATATTTGGATGCTACTATCCATTATTGTGAGTAATAGTGTTCCTTGCTAGTCAGCAACTTGCATTTAGTACCCCCAGAGAATATACTGCAAAGTCAACAAAACAGACCTTCCAGTACATTTTTTTTATTCCTTGGGGACCAAATGCATAGTTCATGTTCCCCTGGGATCCAGCAAGATTAATGTGTCCGTCTCTTCTTTGTTCCAAACAACTACTTTTTAAACTCAGTACTATAGGCAATCATGTTCAAAGATTTTATCTTAAACATCCAAAGGAAAAAAGAAACATATTTTCTTTACATTATGAACTAGATGATAATGCAACTTAGTACAGTGGTACCTCGAGTTACAGACGCCTCAGGTTACAAATGCTTCAGGTTACAAACTCCGCTAACCTGGAAGAGTTACCTCGAGTTGGAAATTGTGTGTCGGAGGTGCAGCGGCAGCAAGAGGCTCCATTAGCAGAAGCACGCCTCTAGTTAAGAACAGTTTCAGGTTAAGAACAGAGCTCCGGAACAAATTAAGTTCGTAACTAGAGGTACCACTGTACCTTGAATTTTTTGTGAGGTGCAAAGTATTTTGGGATACAGCAGATGGGTATTTCAAGTGGCTCACAGCTGCAGATGCTCAGAGTGAATGGGATATTTTCATATTTCTACTTTAGGCCTATGTACAGTGGAATGAAGATAACCTGGACAGGGATGTTCAGACTGACGAAATAGAGACTCAAGAAAAATGGACCCAACATCCTGGAGAAACTGCCCTTGTGTCTGGAGGTGATTATTATTTAGATATGTAGAGGTGTTAAAATGTAATATAATTCAAGAACATGCTAAGAGAAACCTCACTATGTATCTCTTATTATGAGGTGGTGATTTCCTATTGGCTTTAGCAGCACAAAATATAAAAGCATCACGAAGTAGTTTGGAACTTTCTGGGTAATGTATTATCGTCTTTCCTTGGGTCTCATTTCAGGTCCAAAAAGCAGCAGTGATGTATCTTCCCTTACCCCAAAGATTGATTCCCAGAGATTGGCAAGTTTTCTGAGATCCGCTTGCCAGGTATGTATTTTACTTTTATATTCATGGTTAAACTAATAATTAGTAGTAACCATAGTCTGGAGCTTAATATATTCCTTACGCAGACAAGAGACATAATGATCATTTGTGTTTCCCCTCACCTGGTTTTCATTATATGGGATGGTTCTCCTTAATCAAGTAGGAATGGGTACGCAAGGAGGATCAAACTCCTCTATAACAGCTCCGCCAATTCAGTTTTTATTCTTAGTCATTGAAGTGAGGTAAAAGCAGTTTGAACTAGCAGACTACTTAGCAGGTTATTAACACTGAAGGAAAGAGTAATAGATCCCCCCCCCCCATTTCTAATAAATACTATTTTTTAAAAGGTAATTGAAGTTCTGCTTGAGGAAGATCAAGTAGCAACGCAGCCCCGGCGGAATCTGAGATCACGACCATCCAGTCTGTCTATTAGTGACAGGTGCTTCCAGTTAAACACCAATCTTCCTTTCTTGAATGGTAAGATGCTTTTTGCTCTTCATCTTGCAGCGGGGCACCAGAAACTCCTAATCTTTTGCAGACATGTCTAGATCTTTTGCCTGTGACTGATACATAGTCAAAGTCACAATGTTGAGCAGTTTATAGAAGAACCTCCTTGTTCAGAGGCAGTATACCAGATCCCGGGAACAAGCAACAGGAGTAAGGGCATCTTTGTTTTGTTCCCTGCTTGTGAATTTCCAGCATTATCTCGCCGGCTGCTGTTAGGAATGGAATTGTAGATGAACCTTGGCCTGATGGAGCGAGACAAACCTTACATTCTTCTGATCCATCTGCAGCTCTCTGCAAAGTTAAATTCAACTAATTTGAATACAGAAGCATGTCTGTTAGTTTGCCTAGATACGCACAAGGCACAAGTCTTACATAGCAGCAGCTTTTGTCTTGCAGACTGAGGGCTAAAGTAGATAGGATAAGGGAGAACCATGATTAGACACCCTAATTACTTAATCAAATCAATACCTCTCAAGTGGTTCTATTTAAACCAAAATCAGACACCACCCTTCTTGCTTTTAACTAAAAAGGGAAACATTGGGGGATCGAAACACAAGTCTCCTGTGTAGTTGAGCCATAATAGATTTTAAAAATGTAATCTGTGATTTTTGGTTCCCCCCTCCCCCCAGGTCGAAGGGTATCCTGTTTGCACATCTCGCAGGGTCAGAGGCAAGCTCTGCTTTCTGTTCATGGGTTTCCTGAGAAGTCAAATGACTTACCACTGGATAGCAAATACATCATTTGTGTGTGGAATGTCTGGCAACCTTCTAGTCCTCAGAAGTTACTGTTTTGTGAATCTCAGGTATGCTTTAACGATATACCACTGCTAATGCACTAGCTCCCTAAAAAAGTAAGCAGTGCACCTCTCTGTATATGATCTAATCTAATTGTTGCCCGCAGACCCACATCAGCCACAACCGTACCCAAGACTTCTGTCTTACCTTTCGCTTCTAGTACTGCCACCTTCCCTGCTTTCCACTTCCATCACAGAAGAGAAGGGAAGAGAGAGAAACAAGGAAAAACTCTCTCCAGATTACCAGAGTATTGTAGATTAAGTGGAAGGCTGCTATAACAGGATCTTTCCTCAAGTGCACACTAATAATATTTGAATATCTACAAAGCAGTTTGGGACTGCTAAACTAAAAATTTCATGAATTTTATATCCATGGTATGTTGTCCACTTTGGAACATTCTGCCTCGCTATTTGACTATCACGAGATTGACCTGGTGTCCCTACCAGGTAGCCAAACCACCACACACACCCCAAGTCCAGGTTCAACTGCAACTGAAGTTGTTCCAATTTGATTCCGTTCAGGCCAATAAAGGTTGAGTAACTGGGTCACCACGTGCGGGTCGACTGGCTCAGTTCTGATTAATTCCCTCAAGTCAAATATTAGAAAGAAAATGTTTTAATTCAACTCAGCAGCAACCTATTATTTAATTCCCACCTATAGAGACTGGCTGAGCACTGCAGCATGGGGAAGGCACTCTGTTATGCACAAGAATAATATCCTCTCTTCTTTCCTTCTTCCAGCAGCCTGTTTTATCTTTAAAATTTACTACAGTGGTTTCTCTCTTAATGAGGAAGCTTACATCTAGCTCAGCTCCCACACCCCCTCTTACAGTCTGCCCTCTATGGGATTTTTCCTAGAGCATGCCTGTGCATTTAGACAGTCATGGGCTAAACCCCGAACAGCTGTTGCTTGGGGAAAGAAAAGTCTCAACTCGAGGATTTGACACACAGAAATTCTTGTTTTCTATGGGAACAAATGTGCGTTGGGAATTCTTCTGATGCCCCTAGAGAGAGTGATCTAATTTATTTAAATTGTTTGTTTTACATGTATTTTGTAAACAAAGCAAAAGATATGTTAAAACTACGAAGCTCGCTTAATAGTCATTTGTATTTGGCATCCGTTTTAATGAGCTTATGAAACAGAAAGTTTTCCAAGGGGAAATAAAGCACTGGAAAAATTTCAACCCCACATCATTTAGATACATTCCTGTTCAGGTGCTACAAAAGCTTTCAGACAGTAGTTCATCTTCTATTTTTGTTTGGGGGGGAGTTTCATTCCTTTATGTTCTGTTTGATTCCATAGTGTACTGCATGTGAAAAGCTGATTACTTTGTGTCATATTTTATCAAATTTGGTACCTCGGTTCTTGAATATCTCGGAAGTTGAATGTTCAGTTTTCGAACGCCGAAAACCCCCAAGTAACTGCTTCGGTTTTCAAACACTTTTTGGAAGTCGAACGTGCCACGCAGCTTCTGTTATGAGTTTTCCATAAGTAAATTCTTCCGGAAATGCATGCTTCGGTTTTCAAACATTTCGGAAGTCGAACGGTCTTCCAGAATGGATTACGTTTGAAAACCAAGGTGCCACTGTACCACCCTTCATCCAGATTTCAGATCAGTTCACAACATTAAATTAAAGTGTAAGATTAAGGGTTCAAGACTACATCCCACAATCATTGCATTACATTAAAACTATTTATATTATATCACTGGAATGGTGCTAATGTCAAATGTGCTCCATGTAGGCAAAATGAAATCTATCGTTTTTCTTCCCTTCCATTAAGTTGGACTCCCATCGAGCCAAAACACATTCAGTATAACTATATTTCCCTCATTTGTAATTCCGGGATGTTTTGTCTTGCCATATAGGTGACGTGCTGCTGCTTTAGTCCTAGCAAGGCCACTTTAGTGTTTGCTGGAACAATTGATGGTTCAGTGCTGGTATGGGATCTCAGAGAAGACTCAAGGTTGCACCACTGCATGAAGGTCAATGAAACAGATTGGACATTTCGATCTCCAACGTTTTCTACCGGTTGGTCAACATCCCTTGAATGATATCATCACATCTGTTGCAACCTGAGTGGCCAGTGCCATGATATATGAACAAGCATAGTTCATAAATATGAAGTTGTTCCAATTCCATTTTGGGTATTTCCCCCCCCCCCACTCCATGCAAAAGATGTGTAAAAAGATAAGCCAAAGGATGAACCCATGTAATTTAAGTTGATGAAAAGAAAATTAGTGAAGTAGTATTAAATTATTATTTTTTTTGTAGAATATATACCAAGCCTGGCATGTTTCAGAGGCTATTGTTTAATTGTTATTTAATTAATGCTTTTTCTATGTTTTCAGCGGTTCTCATTTTTATATGTAAGCTGCCCTGAAGCCTGTCAGGGGAAAAAGGCGGAGTATAAATAAATAATATAGTAAATCTAAATGTTATTCCTAGTTTGCCATCTCACCACTCAAGTGGCTTGTATGATAACTTATGATTAATATTAGAGAATTTAGAGTTAATTCTGCTCCCTGTATTTTCTGAGGAAAAACACCCCAGCTTGAAATGCAATGGGCATGGTGCTTTCAGTATAATAGGGTTAACACTTAGTGAAGTTTTTAGCATCATATGCAGTAATATAAACATGTATTAAAAAGAACAGAGACCTTATTTGAATTTTTTTTTTTTAGCACTTTTGTTTCCACACCAGTTTAGCAGTCACTACAGTCCTGAATTAAACACAACAGGGCTTGGATGGGTGGCTTACTGTTTGCTTATTTCTCAACTATAGATGGAGTATTTGCCTCAGTAAACCACACATGTTCTGTACTGACAGTCGAACCTGTCTCAACATCTGTCTTCAAGGAGCAGAATTGTGGACTTTCCTACCTCTCATCTCAGGAAGGTATGTAGACTGCTCTCCAGAAATCGACAAATATTCTTTGGAAATACAGGTTGTGCCCGCAGTTGTCATTGTTCTGGAATTCCTTGCCTATAAACATTTCTGTAGTTCACAAGCCATGGTTGGTTTAGCCAAAGTACGGTATGGCTTGTTTGAACATCCTAACTCACGTCTAGCAGACAAATAACCTTGGTTTATTTTCTGGGATAAAACCATACTGTTAACTAATTCCATGGAAGCAAGAAGCTCGCAGGTGGTGTCCAGTCAATAGTCTACATCAAACAACATGCAGGATGCAAAGGAGTCCTGTTAAGGCAGCTGCCCGAGATGTTGTCTCTGTAGAAAGCTACAGCTAACTGAAGCTTTACATAGGCTGCCCAGAACTGGCGTGTAATAGGCTCCACCTCCTTGCTGGTTTGTTAAAGGGCTCTCATTATTTTGTAGTCTTTGGCTTCTGTAAAGCTGGGGAGCCAGAGGTACTGCAGGTGAGTCATCTTCTGAGTCAGAGCATGGCAACAGAATTGTCTTCTGATGGGAAGAGCCCTGAAGGTGGCACTGCATGTTCTTACTTCTAACCACAGTGAAGTCTCATGAACCTTTCCAGAGTCGTCTGCCATGCATTGCAAGGTCCTCATTTCATGGGTCATGGCAGATGTGAAGCCATATTTTATTGCTGGCTTTTGAACTACGGCTTATCTTCACTACATTTTGGCATTATGAATGAACCCAACAGCCTTGCTTAATTGTGGTTTAGTTGACCATCCCAGCTACTTGGCAAACTAAGAGGGACAGGCAGTTTGAAAACAAGCCAAGCATTAAAGACACAAGCCCTGGCTGGTCATTATTCTGCTGCTGAGTTTCACTGCACGGTTTGTTTCATTCTGTATTTGTTTTATGGCATGGTGATATTTTAAATAGTGTCTTTCTGTCAGCTGGCTTGGGGAACCTTGATGGGTAGAAAGGCAGCATATTAATTTAACAAACAAAGAAGTGAACATTATTGCCTCAGTATTGAGGATAAAATTCTAGCATGTCAATATCTCTGTTATTAACACCTATCTTATGGGGGTCAAATTTAAGTGGGCAAAATAATGTATGATGACCCATAGCTCCTGCAAATCTATAATTACTGAGTTATCATTTTTCCTTACAGAAATGTTAGGACTTTCATTTCAGATTGCCTCTATGGATGAAAACGGGACTCTCAGTCTGTGGGTGAGTTGGAACTTTTCCGTAGCTATTACTCATGTGTTGTCCAGGAATATAGCTTTTTCGTGCAATATAACAGCCACTTTGGCTGTTTTTGAGAGATACTTTACACAAACATTGAAAATAAAGATGTTATCGCTTGGAAAATGCAGTTTCCTTTTCCTGATAATCAGGGCATCCTGTTGTGAATCTTGTTTGTAAGTAACATGAGCATCTTTTGGTTGGTTCCTATTAAAACTAATAATAACATTTTTTAAAGAATTACTCTGCTTTTAGATCTAGATTTTCAATGCCGTTTACACAAGAATACTCCATATTGCTCTCCCCTGCTACCGCCACTGTCTGTTGCACCTCTGGAGCATTTATGTATTATTTTTAAGATCTGTTTCATTCACATTCCACAGCAGTATAAAGGACAGCCAATAACCTTTCACTACTAAGCTTTGGATGATATGGTATGCTGTGATTTGCGAATTTTATGTGGTAGGGATGCCTAATTGCACATTATATGTGAGATTTAAAATATTTTTTTAAGAGAATGATCCATTTGGGCAAGCAAGCCCACAACCAAATTTTAGGAATGGAGAAGCTGGTCTTAGGGTATGTTGTTTGGAGAATGCCTGCAAAGCAAACTTTGTTTTGAATAAGCAGCAAGTCAAGGAATAAGAACTAAGGTAGTACAGTTTTAAATTTAGTAAACTGCAGGGTAGGCAAAGTTTTAGTGAGAACATATGGAAAGCTGAAATATGTTTCAGAATGTTTGGGATGATACCTCCTCTTTTGTCTTGATTTTGATGATTTTTTTTCCGCCACTTTTTAGGTAGTAGTTGAACTTCAAAAGGGGGATCTGGCAGGCTCACAAAATGATTTAGGTAAGTGAAGCTCCTCAGTGAAGCTGCTGTTTATGGAAGGGAAGGAAGACAAAGTCAGACACTGTGAGAAAAGCATTGTTGGTTATCACAAAAGCTTGGAATTGTTCTGGGCAGGCAGCCAACAGTGGAGTTGCATGCAATACTTACATGAAGCATTAAAATAATGGATCTGTATACCTAGAGTCACTCTAGGCATTGAGATGGTATCCTCTATCTACCAACTTTCCTTTGTGGAAAAATCTTGGGCCTTGAATACATGTTGGTCTGCAATCTCCATAAAGCACCAAATCAGTGCTTTATATTATTATTATTATTATTATTATTATTATTATTATTATTATTATTTATTACAGTTCAGTTTTATTACTTACAGGCTTAATTCCAGGGGGCAAAATAAAACTGGTCCATAGCTCTACAGTTCAGCTGAATTGCAGGTAAAGATATGACACACTTCTTGAAGTTACTGTTCTATACAGTGGTACCTCAGTTTAAGAACAGTCCTGTTTACGAATGATTCGGTTTATGAACTCAGCAAAACCGGAAGTAGAGCTCTGGTTTGCGAACTTTACCTCGGTCTATGAACGGAAGCCGAACGGTGGAAGGGCACCGGCGGCGGGAGGCCTCATTAGGGAAAGCAAGCCTTGGTTTAAGAACGGTTTCGGTTTAAGAATGGACTTCTGGAATGGATTAAGCTTGTAAACCGAGGTACCACTGTATAGCCAGGCATATTACTGTTGTCAGAATCTGTGTTTTTCAACCTGAATTACTCAGTAGTTTTGAAAACACTTAAGTTGCTGGAGGTTTGCATTGTCCTCTCAAAGTGTAAAAGCCATTTAGGCTTCATATGTGCCTTTATACAACTGCAGCTGTGGATGTGGTTGCTATTTCTAATGCAACCTGAGGGCAGGCCAAGCATTATGCTGCTGTTAGTGAAAATTCATTTGGGAGAAGAATCCTCACCTACAGCTCCCTCTAACAGTGGACTAAGATGGTGAGTGCCAACAGGATTGTTGCCAAAATGGGGACACTAAGAAACAAGAGGGTTTCTTAGCATGCTTGGGGGGACCCCAAGATTTACAGCAGAACAAACAACATTTTGAGAAAAGCTCCAAAAAATACAGCTCACTGAGGGCTAAACATGTTCAGTATCCACACAATACTGATTGCCTGTTGGGGAGGATGGGACAGAAATTGGGGAGAAGAATGGAATGAAATGTCTTGGAAAGGGGCATGAGACACTGAATAAGAGCACTCTACACTGCAACATTTCTACAATATATCAATTTATCCCTTTGACATTTCCCCAGATTTTGTTCAAGGGATACCGTGCTCATGAAGGTACCTCAGGCACTGAATATTAAATTTCTGCCTTCAAATCCCAATCATTTTGTTGTTGGAACAGACGCTGTGAGTAATATTCTCTATTTAATTTCACTATTGCCTCCTTTTCTCTCCTGAATGTTGTCTATGATCCATCTGCATTTGTTAACATTTTAATGGCGACATCTTTAAATGCATACACTTTCAGGTTCTTATTACAAATTGCTACATTTTAAATTCTAAATAATGCCAACAGCTCTCTGTAAAGTGTTTTTCATGGGTTGTTGTTTTTTTGTATTAAATTTATTTATTTAATATGCATCCAAAACAATAATTTACATACCTTACAGACAAACAAACAGAAAGGAAAGGAAACAAAACAAAAAGCAAAATATAGGGATAAAGGAAAATTACAAAAAATAGGTGGATATAATAATAATAATTAATAATAATAATAATTTATTATTTGTACCCCGCCCATCTGGCTGGGTCTCCCCAGCCACTCTGGGCGGCTTCCAGCAAACATTAAAATACATTAACATGATAATATACCCATGTGACTTCCCTCCACCAGTGCTCGTCATCTTTAATTCTTTACTGTTCTTGTTTACATTGCAATTCATGTATCACTATCTTACTTCTTTTATTAAACTATTATATTATCTAAAACAACTTTACAAACTAGTCTAAACACATCAGCATGCTATCTTTAGAGCAGTGTTTACTCATATATTCTTCAAACCATATCCATTGTGATTTTAGTTTCTGACTTGTTTGATATCTTATTGCTGCAGTTAATTTCACCCATTCTATAAATTCAGCTAATTTATATATCCAATCCTCTTTTGTGGGTATATAATTTCCTTTCCAGTTTTTTTGCAAGAAGTAGCCTAGCTGGGTTGTTTCATTTAATGTAGCAGAAATAACAGATTCCCCCCCTCTTTTTTTAATTCACAGGCTATAGTGAGCCATGGTACAAGGCATGAACTAAGAATACCTCCCAGGTGGTTCAAACCACAGCAGGGGGCGCCGAGATCAACCAGAATCAATGCAATCGACTTCTCTCCTTTTGGAAAGCCCATCTTTTTGGTATGGATGCCCATTTGCATTTCTTGGCTGGAGCTTATCCGGGCTAAATGGGAAAATGCGTGTATCCTATGGTGGAGCAGTCTTTGCTTTCTGTAAAGAGTTTTGCAAGTAGCATCAAAATTGCTCAACCCCCAGCTCTGGTAACACCGGCAGCGTGACTCAGATTTCAGTCTGTTCAGAGATGAGGCAACAAAAGTGTCTTGTAATTCTTCGTACAACTAAAAACAGATGAATGTCAAGTGTAAGCACACACACAGTTACCTTTGTTTACATACGCTAGACCATAACCAGACAAAGGGCCATGAACATGCAGCGTGACTGTAATACTGTAGCTGAACGGAGTGAAATTCTACAATTGGTCAGGCTCTAAATAAGCACTTAAGTCTGCTCAAGGTGTTGATTGAATGTGCCCAGTGAAATGTTTTGCTTTGAAAATTAGGTCCCTATGCCATTTTTCAAACTGCTTTTATGACTGCCCTCAGTTTCCAAAAAGGTTTGCTGTGCAGCATGGGCCAGGCCGGGCCTGCTATGACTCCCGAGCCCCCTTGGGCACACAGAAGAGGGTTGTGCAGGCTTCTGGGTTCAGATTATATGTTATAGCAATATTGGCCTGATTCAGACTATCATGCTAGTTTTGTTTTGAATCTGGGAAAGAGCAGTGGGGTCAAGTGCTCCACCCTCACCTTCCTCTTACCATGTGCTGGCTTCAATATAACGATTCTGGCTTGTATTATTAAGCCAGAGCCACCCATTATGTCCCAAACTGGGGAAATCTGGCTTAATGTCAGTTAACAAACTGGGGAAATAAGCTCGGAAGTTTTGGCCTGCACCCACAAGTTACTCTTGTGAATATTGACCGGGGGAAACGCTGCATCGCTTCTGCAAGATTTGGGTGCAGGGAATGATGCTCGCCAACCTGGCCGGTTAGCCTGAAACCCGTTAAGTCAGAGATTATTCACAAAAAGTTCAGTCTCCCTTTCCTTGGTACTAAGGCACAAGGGAGCTGGAGTGTTAATCACACAGCATAGTACTGTATGATATATATTGCCGCCACAAGAACCACCGCACAGAACAATTTCTAATGTCAGCCTTACCTTTTATTACCAGGGATGTTTGTGGCAATGCAAGCAATAAGGCAGCAACAGGCAGACAGGAGGGAGAGCGTTCCAGGTGTGCTTGGAGTTTGCCACTCATGTGCAGTTATTTGTGGGCAGTTATTACATGCTGCAGGTGAGTGGCAAACTGTGTGTGGCTCCCTTTAGAGTTGGTTGAACATTTTAATCAGTAAGAGGATTACTTGTGCCAGCGAACCGCTAAGGTTTTTGTCTTTATGTTTTCAGGTGGGCTGTTCGGATGGCAGCATAAGATTGCACCAAATGACCTCTGAGCTTCCGCTTATGCAGTGGAACAACAGCACAAGCGGGCAGCCCATAATTTCCCTGCAGTGGGCTCTGACTAGACCAGCCGTCTTCTTTGTTTTGGATGCCATGTCTGTCGTTTACATTTGGGACCTGCTGGAGAACGACTTGGCTCCCGTAGCCAAGCAGCCTATCTGGTCCGATAAGTAAGTCCATACATAGCATGGTGTTTTAGCGATAGCCGTGCAAACTTGGTACAAGCGACCGCTGTTCACGTGCTATAAACTCTGATCTTCATGAGCTTTACGCTTCCTGAACCCATGTGAAGATTACGAACATGGTCCAGCTAATCACCACATTTGGGGTCAGGAAGGAAATCCTCCCCACGTTTCCCTCTCTGTTCCCTCTGGTGAATAATTTCCAAGCTTAAGGTAGTTGACGGGGCTTCCAGGAGGAACAGAGGGATTTTGATGCAGCCGGAGGAGTCAAATGGCCATGTCTTTGAGTCTCTCCTCTCCTGATGATGGAGCAGCAGGGTGGTTGGGGGTGGAGACAGCTCTAGGAGGTGGGAGTGGGGAGAGGCTGATGCAGATGTGGGGAGGGGGTCCTTTCTGTGTCCCTCAGATGAAGCCACATGGAATGACAGCTTGTGGAGGCCAATTAATCCAGAATGCGGCAGCTAGACTGGTGACTAGGAGTGGCCGCCGGAACCACATAACACCGGTCCTGAGAGATCTACATTGGCTCCCAGTACGTTTCCGAGCACAATTCAAAGTGTTGGTGCTGACCTTTAAAGCCCTAAACAGCCTCGGTCCTGTATACCTGAAGGAGCGTCTCCACCCCCACTGTTCAGCCCGGACACTGAGGTCCAGCCCCAAGGGCCTTCTGGCAGTTCCCTCACTGCAAGAAGCAAAGCTACAGGGAACCAGGCAGAGGGCCTTCTCAGTAGTGGCGCCCGCCCTGTGGAACGCCCTCCCATCAGAGGTCAAAGGGATCAACAACTACATAACATTTAGGAAATACCGTATATACTCGAGTATAAGCCGAGGCACCCAATTTCACCACAAAAAACCTGGAAAAGCGTCATAGGAGCCACTGCCTGCCTCACTCGAGTATAAGCCAAGGGCGGGTTTTTCAGCACAAAAAATGTGCTGAAAAACTAGGTTTATATTCGAGTATATAGGGTACCTGAAGGCAGCCCTGTTTAGGGAAGTTTTTAATCTGTAACATGTTAATGTATTTTAATATTTGCTGGAAGCCGCCCAGAGTGGCTGGGGAGACCCAGCCAGATGGGCGGGGTACAAATAATAAATTATTATTATTATTATTATTATTATTATTATTATTATTATTTTGGACAGGAAGCAGGAGGAGCCAAATGACAGTTGATTTCAGCCAGGCTAATGGAGAGGGATTTACTTTTTCACCTTTCTCTCCCTCTCTTCCTCCCTTTGTTAAACAAGCACTGTTTTCCCCTCAGGGTTATAACTATGGCTGTACTGGGCGAGCCTGAAAAACCCAGCGGTCTCCTGGGGATTGCCCTGGCCAAAGAATCTGGAACAATAGACATAAAGTACGTAAAGAAGAAGTGGGCACTACCTCAGCCAGAGGAATCTGAGAAATTAAACTTACTTCTGCAGCAGGCCTTGTAAAAAAAGAAAAGAAAGATATGCCTTTCTGTGAATACACACACATGACAACCATTTGATTTTAGATGTATTTGTTAATATTTGTGTTTTAGCTTGACATCGCTTGAGTAAAATACATGATTTCATATTTTTTCATTCATCTTTGTAAATAGTATTTATATATTTTTAAAGTATCGACACAGTATTTGAGCCTGAGATAGAGAATATTTTTATCAAACATAAAACAGAACAAATATTCATGATATTTTATGCAAAGGGGAGATATAAATTGTATTTATATTTAATTCCAAAAATGCATTTACTTAGTATATGCTATGCATTGCAATTGTTTGTAGATATTTTAGAATAAAACAATGAACATGCAGTCCTATGAAGTTTGGGTATCTGCTTTTAAATTGAAAGCCGCTAGATAGTTATATTTATTATTCATGTGAAATGAAGGGCATTAATTTGCTACAAAACGTTTAATAATGTTGGGTTGGAGCCCATGGAATTAATATAGTGTTTGGTTTCTTCAAACACCTGTTACGCGTTAAGTGCCTTGCTTCTGGTGTGGCTGTGGGACGTTATAGAATCAGGGACAACTCTGGCCACTGAGACTCTTCTTGCAATCCTGCTTGTCTCTAGTTTTGTCTCTTGCAAACTCAGTTTTTCCTTATGCATGTATTTGGACATCTTCATTGGAGTTGGCGAAAGCCCCAAATCACTCACTATACTAGATAAACTCATAATGGTATATGCAGCTTCTGCATCCTGCTTTTGTGATTTCCGAAAATGTCAATTTCTTGGTAAAAGGTGGCTGTGAATAGAACTTTAGTGGTCACTCTGGGGGAAATATGGTTCAAAATGGCCGTCCAACAAAATGAAGAAGACTTGTGCGGACTGACAATTCATCCAAACTTCAGCTTTGTTAGACCCTGTTTTTTACCGGCTTAGAATGCACAGGGGTAAAATAGATGTGCTGGGTTCAGATGGAACTCAGGATATAGGGATTTTAATATGCTGATAATAGGATGGTTGTGTTTTTTTGTCTGTCAGTTATTTGTTGATTCCTTTTTTTTTAATCTGTGTAACACATTTATTTTGCTCAGAAGCCTTTGGGGATAGGGGTGAATAAAAATCCAGGTACATGGATAGTAACTGCCAGAGGAGTAGCCACATAAGACAACTGCAGCAGAGAATCTTGTGGTATGTTAAAAAATAAAATCCTGAGACCATTACCCTCTCATGACAAAAACAACCTGCAGTCACAGCTGCACATTACTCTCTCCCAGGATTTATTTTTTTAAAGGAAATACATAACACCCAGTCTGAGGAAGTGTAAATTGTAGCCTTTAAACTTTCATATTTCATTGTCAGCTATGGTGCAAGCCTCTTCGTTGTTTTTGCTGCAACAGACTTAACACAATGACCTGCTCTCCCTGTGAATTATATACAAATATTTAGCATTGTCCACAAGAGGGCACCAAACCATTGTTAGTAAATATGGGTATTTATGCAAAATACATTTGGGACAAAGAAGAGATTATTGTTATATTTAAATAATGCAGCATTAACGCATATAATGTCATTGTAATGCACACATCTCTGGTTCCCTGAGTATTCTCCCCCCCCCCTTTCCCGGGTGCTCTCATATATTTCAAGGAGTCAGATTTAGAATTTTTTTTCAAAATCATTAGGTTGAATCCAATTTAAGTTAAATCAGTGGAACCTAAATACAATTAAGCCTCATATTATATACCTTTACCTGGGAGTAAGTCCTACTGGAATTCAACATGGCTTACTTCTAAGTAAGTCTAAGCATGACTAAGCCGCTTCTGGTGAACCAGAGCAGCGCACGGAAATGCCGTTTACCTTCCCACCAGAGCGGTGCTTTCGAACTGCTAGGTGGGCAGGAGCAGGGACCGAGCAACGGGAGCTCACCCCGTCACGGGGATTCGAACCGCCGACCTTCTGATCAGCAAGCCCTAGGCTCTGTGGTTTAACCCAAAGCACCACCCACGTCCCCTCTTAGGACGTCCCTATTTTCATCGGAGAAATGTTGGGAGGGTATACACCCATTCCAGTATTGTCGACCTGTTATCACCTGCAGTTTAAAACTGTTCAACTGCGGGTTCAAAATAAAAAAAAACCGACCAAATGTGATGAATCCATATATGCAACTTTTAATGCAATGCTACCGCTTGCTTACAAATCTGTAATAACTTGAAAATAAGGTGAAATGCCAGAAGTTAACAAAAGTGTAACAATTTATGGGGCAGCTTTTTTGGACTTTATCCAAGTACAAACGTTTGGTGCCTCTTCCTTCCCTCCCCCTGATTAATACAGATCACTTTATTCACATTATCTCAGCCAAGAAAAGACGAGAGACATGACATCTCGGGTGTCCTTGCACTTTGGTTGCAAGGAAAGACAATACTTAAACAATCTGGCCCTGAGCTAGGGAAGTGTAGCGCAGAAGGCTAGATTGGGGCGCCTCAGCCTGGTCAAAGGCTTAGCCTCCTTCCCCCCCCCCCGAGATGTTGGTGGACTACAACTCCCATAATCCCTAAGGTTTATGCGAGCTGGAGTCCAACAACTTCTGGAGGGCCAAAGGTTTCCCTCCCTGTGTTACATCGAACATAGAAAGTTACCCAAAATCATGTCATACTTAGCCCATTTAGCTACAGTGGTTCTGCAGGGAAGAGAGATGTTTTAAAAACAAGTTTCCAAACCCCAAATAATAAAAACTAAAAGCACTGCCTTAAAAAAATATTCTCTAGCTGCATTTGAAGAATAATATCTCAAAATAGAACTCTGGCTTTCATTTCAGCTTTTAATATTTTTAACCCTGACTTCATTAATCATCTCTTTAAATGATGGGGTTCTATCCAGTTTTGGTTCTACTCAAGAGTAGTCCTGTTGAAATTAATGGAGATGCCTGACTTAAGTCCATTCATGTTTATGTGCCAACTCTGAATAGGAACTTAGCTGAATACAACTAAGCCCATAATATCTCTTCAAGTGGAATCTCCATGTGGCCCGGAAATCAATGCATCAGCAATTAAGTTATTCGATCAACAAGGTGGCTTTTAAGCTAAGCAAACAATCAGATAAAAACAGGCAGCAGATACAATTTCATTAGGCAGGTTGGTGGTTAAATAACTACATGGTGATGACTACCACTGATGTACATCAATTCCCAGAAATAAAACAAGATAATGTTTTAAATTTAAAGCATGTTTGCATGTATGCCACTAGGCACAAACTGGAAAAAAAATAACAGTGAAGAAGAAACTAGTGAACACTAGTTCCCTGCCCCAAGGAACTAACAATCTAGAGTGACAGACACACTAGAGACAAGAAAAGGAAATGGAGGCAGACGTAAGATATAAGAGAAATAAGTGGTTATTCATTCAGTAGGTTTTACACATTTTGAAACGAAAGGGAAAGCTGGAATTCACAACCAGATGAACAATTTGGGAACTGTAGTAAACGGTGCTGGGAACTGCAGCTCTGTGAATGGTCAACTACAGTTCCCAGAATTCTTTGAGGGAAGCCATGATTGTGAAACTGCTATAAATACGCTTTAAATGTGTGGTGCTGATATGACCATATTTACTTGGGAGTAAGTCTCATTGATTTTAGTGGACATGCACACTGTTTCTGGATCAGGGCGAGTGTCCCAGTTTCTCTGCTTTGTTAGGGTATTTGTTCCAAAGAAAGAAAGTAAATGTTCGATGAGAAACAAGGAGAAATTCCTAACACTGAAAGTGACTGGCCTCTGCTGCCACAGGCTCCAAAGACCTAAAACTCTTCAAGGCACCAATTTACCCTCTCAGCTTTATTACCGCTTTTCTGGCTCACTGCTGTTCTCTCTCAGCTTTTTCGGATGAGAAAATGGAGGACGGAAAAATAACAATAAAATTAAAAACATAATAATTCTTCTGATGGAAACTGCCCAAGGCTTCTCAGAGAAGCTGCCTATTTATATGACATGTACCCCAACATGCTCCTCGCAAACATAACAACCTTAATCCCCAGCCTCCTTTGCCAAGACAGTGTATGGAGTCACAAATGAAAAGGAATAAATTCATCTCGAACTTTCTGCCCTTTCAGCCATGTGCCAAAACAAGTAAAGCCTTTGATCTGAGGCGGGAGAGAAACTCTCTCCGGCCAACCCCCTGCCACATTTCTGTGACAAATTAGAAGGAGAAATGTGTTTTTGAAGGGTCCTGTGCCAAACAGCAAGGATTATGCATGGATTTACATGACAAAAGGACGAAAAGGTGAGTGGCAGGATAGCAGCACTTAATGGAAAGGTGCAAAGAAAAGCAGAAAATGTCTGGGTTGGTGCAGAAAATGTCTGGGTTGGTGCTGATTGACAGATGGAGGAACACCCTAAAAGAACTGAGGCCTTGCAGACAACAGAAGCACCCCCCCCCCAAGAAACCTGGGAACTAGTTTGCAAAGGGTACTGGGAGTGGTTAGAACTATTTCACTGGCTACCAGTTTGATTCTGGGCACAATTCAAAGTGTTGTTTATAACACCTTATACATGCCCTCCAACATTTCTCCAATAGAAATAGGGATGCCCCATGCCATAATGATAATTTTACTATTTATACCCCACACATCTTACTGGGTTGCCCCAGCCACTCTGGGCAGCTTCCAACATATATAAAAACATAATAAAACTTAACTTTTTTTTTTTTTTTTTTAACCTTCCCTATACAGGATTGCCTTCAGATGGCTCAGGGGTTGGATAACTCTATACCCTTCAACATTTCTCCAATGAAAATAGGGATGTACTAAGAAAAAGCGGGACATTCCGGGATCAAATCAGAAACCAGGATAGCTTCACTAAATCAGGGACGTCCCTGGAAAATAGGGACACTTGGAGGGTCTGCCTATATGGTTTAAGCCCTATATGATCTCCCTATGCCCACCTTTCCTTGTGCGAGCACCTTTACCTGTTGGTCCCATCAACATCAGAAGCATGGCTGGCTTGGTGGCGACGAGAGAGAGAGAGAGAGAGAGAGAGAGAGAGAGAGAGAGAGCCTTTCCCGTGGCTGCTCACATGTCATGGAATCCCCTTCCAATAGAGCAGGGGTGGACAACTTCCAAGAGACTGCGATCTACTCACAGAGTTAAAAACTGGCAGTGATCTACCCCCTTTTGGGGGATTCAGGTCGAGGTTGTTGAGGTTTTTTTTAGGAAGGAAACCCATTCATGTTTCGGGGGTTCGGGTCAAAGTTGAGCTTTTTTTAGGAAGGAAAGCCCTGTTTTGGGGACTTCAAGGCAAAGATGTAGAGCTTTTTTTAGGGGACCAAAGTGGCTGAGCTTCTTTGGAGGGAGCCAGTGATCTACCAATGATCTACCACAGACGTCCACTGATCTACCAGTAGATCATGATCTACCTGTTGGACATGTCTGCAATAGAGGTTAGACTGGCTCCTTCTTTGTTATTCTTCTGCAGACTAAGACCTTCCTGCATAGACAGGCCTTTGAAAACGGTTGGGGGCAAACTCTTGGTTCTAATTCTCGGTTCTAAATGTGTCGAAGAAGATAAAGAAAACGTCAAAACAAAACAAAACCACAGAGTCTAAAGAATAAAAAAAAAAGTGAAGATGAAGTAGAAATCATTCAAAGTTCTACCCTAAAACAAACTTCATTCACGTTCAGTTCATTCTGCAGTTATGGGAACTACTTTCAGGTGCAGTTCAGGGATTTTTGAACTAATTCAGTGAAGGTTTTCAATCCAAACTATAATAATAATAATAATAATTTATTATTTGTACCCCGCCCATCTGGCTGGGTCTCCCCAGCCACCCTGGGCGGCTTCCAGCAAATATTAAAAAACAAAACATTAAAGTCACAGATTAAAAGCTTCCCTGAACAGGGCTGCCTTCAGGTGTTTTCTAAAGGTCATGTGGTTGTTTATTGCTTTGACCTCTGGTGGGAGGGCGTTCCACAGGGCGGGCGCCACCACCGAGAAGGCCCTCTGCCTGGTTCCCTGTAGCTTCGCTTCTCGGAGTGAGGGAACCGCCAGAAGGCCCTCGGCGCTGGATCTCAGTGTCCGGGCTGAACGGTGGGGGTGGAGACGCTCCTTCAGGTATACAGGACCGAGGCCATTTAGGGCTTTAAAGGTCAGCACCAACACTTTGAATTGTGCTCGGAAACGTACTGGGAGCCAGTGTAGATCTCTCAGGACCGGTGTTATGTGGTCCCAGCGGCCACTCCCAGTCACCAGTCTAGCTGCCGCGTTCTGGATTAATTGCAGTTTCCGAGTCACCTTCAAAGGTAGCCCCACGTAGAGCGCATTGCAGTAGTCCAAGCGGGAGATAACCAGAGCATGCACCACTCTGGCAAGACAGTCTGCGGGCAGGTAGGGTCTCAGCCTGCGTACCAGATGGAGCTGGTAGACAGCCGCCCTGGACACAGAATTAACATGCGCCTACATGGACAGCTGTGAGTCCAAAATGACTCCCAGGCTGCGCACCTGGTCCTTCAGGGGCACAGTTTCCCCATTCAGGACCAGGGAGTCCCCCACACCCGCTCGAACCCTGTCCCCCAAAAACAGTACTTCTGTCTTGTCAGGATTCAACCTCAATCTGTTAGCCGCCATCCATCCTCCAACCGCCTCCAGGCACTCACACAGGACCTTCACTGCCTTCACTGGTTCTGATTTGAAAGAGAGGTAGAGCTGGGTATCATCCGCATACTGATGAACACCCAGCCCAAACCCCCTGATGATCTCTCCCAGCGGTTGCATATAGATGTTAAAAAGCATGGGGGAGAGGACGGAACCCTGAGGTACCCCACAAGTGAGAGCCCAGGGGTCTGAACACTCATCCCCCACCACCACTTTCTGAACACGGCCCAGGAGGAAGGAGCGGAACCACTGTATAACAGTGCCCCCAGCTCCCAACCCCTCTAGACGGTCCAGAAGGATGTTATGGTCGATGGTGTCAAACTAGCTCATTCCAAGCATTGGATTGTGCCAGCCTCACCTCCCAATGTATTTGTGTTGCAGGAAGGGGATATCTGTAGAAGGGAGACACACACATCCAGCAATGATATGGGAATTTATATAGGGGAACCTGCAGGAGGCCTTCATTCACCTGGCTCACCTGGCACTTTCGCTGCATACCTTTATTTTTATTTTTTTAATTTTTTTAATAAACTTTATTTATTACACTCAACAATTACATTCATAATCAATAAAAAGGTGCATACATACAAACATACTCATGCAACATTCTTACTCATCCCCCCTCCCCCCCTCCTTCCCCTCTGCTTCCAATCAGTGCCATGTTACTTCTGCTATATTCGCTTATTACTAACTACTCTTATTCTGACCTTAAATCTATATCTTTACTGCTAAACCTTTCCTATCTTATTGCGGGAGAAGGTATTGTTTACATCTTATGTGGTCTTCAAAGTTTGACCATTCCTTTAATCTTGTTTCCTTTTTCTCTCCTCTTACTTCAAAATTTTTTACCGCCAAATTGTAATAGTTTAACATTTTCAATTCCCACTCCTCTCTGCTTGGTATCTTTTTATCTTTCCAGTTACTCGCTACCAGCAGCCTTGCTGCTGTTACCGCATAGAATACGAAATTCCTATGTAGTGGTTGAATTTCTTCTTTTATTATCCCTAATAGGAATAACTCAGGGGATTTTCCAAACGAATATTTTAGGATTTTTTTCATTTCATTGTAAATCATATTCCAGTATTTCCTAATTATTTCACAATTCCACCACATGTGGTACAGGGTCCCGGTTTCCTTTCCACATCTCCAACATGTTTTATTTCCTTCTTTTTTTATTTTCGCAATTATCACAGGGGTCATGTACCACCTGTGGTGGATTTTTAATAAATTTTCCTGCATTTCATAATTTGGAGTGAATTCCATGTTCCTCTTCCATGCCCTCTCCCATTCATCTGTTGTTATTACTTTCCCCATGTCTTGGCACCATTTTATCATGGCTTCCTTCACTACTTCTTCTTCTGTTTCCCATGTTAACATTTCCTCCTGCAGGTTTTTTATATATTTATTCCCTCCTTTTAGTAGTATTTTCGTTAGTTTAGATTCTTCCTTTTCAAATCCTAATTTATTATCTTCCTGGAATTTTTGATTTAATTGAAAATATTGTATCCAACTCGTTAGATGTTGTTTGATATCATTGTAATCTTTTAATTTCAGAATACCCTCTTTCTCTTCTAGCAACTCCCTGTAAGTCGGCCAATTGCTTTTTTGGTTTGCATTCCTTGATGTTATACATTCTAGTGGAGATAACCACCAAGGGGTTTTCATTTCAAAAAAATATTTATATTTCTGCCATACTTTTATCAATGAATTCCTAATTACATTATTCATGAACATATTCTTATCATTTAATTTATCTTTTTGTAAATACCAATGCCACCCAAAACCAATTTCATACCCCTCCAACTGTAAAATATCCTTATCTTTTAATTCAATCCAATCCTTAATCCAAGTGAAGGCTGCCGCATTATGATATAATTGCATGTCTGGTAGGCCGAATCCCCCTCTTTCTCTTTTATCAATCAATATTTTATATTTTATTCTTGGTTTTCTCCCACCCCACACAAATTTTGTAATATCCCTTTTCCAATCATTGAAATACTTTGTTCCCCCCAGCAATGGAAGATTTTGGAATAAAAAAATCATTTTCGCTAATATATTCATTTTCACCTGGGATATCCTTCCCATCATCAAAAATTTTAATTGAGACCACATTTCCATTTTTCTTTTTATTTGTTTCCATGTGTTTATGTAATTCTCTTGTATTAAATCTAATCCCTTGTTTGTCAATATTATTCCTAAATATTTCAATTTTTTACTTATTTCTATGCTAGTGACCCTTTGTAGCTCCTCCTTTTCCTCTTTCTCTAGATTTTTAACCAACATTTTGGTTTTATTATAATTAATTTTTAATCCTGCCACTTCCCCATATTTTTTTATTTCTTCCATTGCTGCTGGGATACTGTTTATTGGGTCTTCAATAGTTAGCATTATATCATCCGCGAAGGCCTTACACTTGTATAATTTATTCCCTATCTTAATTCCTTTTATATTATCATTTTTTCTAATATTAATTAGCAATGACTCCAAAGTTATAATAAATAAGATTGGTGACAGGGGACATCCCTGCCTTGTTCCTTTGCCAATTTTTATTTCTTCTGTTAATCTCTTATTTATGATCAGATTTGCATTCTGTTTTTTATAAATTGCCCCTATAGCCACCTCAATTTCTTTGCCTAATTTTAATTTCTTTATTATCTTTTCCATAAATAGCCATGCCACATTATCAAAAGCTTTTTCGGCATCTAGGGAGACTGCTGCTATTTTTTTATCTCTTCTAACATTTGCCAATTCGAATATATTTATTATATTCCTAATATTATCTTTTATTTGTCTCCCCTTTATAAATCCAGCCTGATCTTTGTGTACTATTTTCTCCAATATATTTCCCAATCTTTTTGCTATTATTTTCGTGAATAATTTGTAATCACAATTTAAAAGTGAGATGGGTCTATAATTTTTGATTGATTCCAGATCAGTGTCTTGTTTTGGTAAAAGAATAATGTGGGCTTGTTCCCATGATTTTGGTATCTCCCCCTTCTTCAGTATCTCATTCATCAGTATTCTTAGCGGTAACAGGATTATGTTTTCGTCAATGTTTTTGTAAAATTCTGATGGGAGCCCATCCGGGCCTGGAGTTTTCCCTTTTTTCATTTCCTTCAAGCTTTCTCTTATCTCCGCAATTGTTATTTCTCCAGAAAGTTTCTTATACATTTCTTCTGTAGTCTGGGGCCACTTTATCCCTTTCAAATATTCATCCATCTTTTCCTCGCTCAACTCCTCCTTTTGGTATAATTGCTTGTAATAATCTATGAATGACTTCTCTATTTCCTCCTTTTTATTTATACTTTCACCTCCAATCTTTATTCTATTTATTAATTTCTCATTATTTCTTTTCTTTATTTGCCAGGCCAAAATTTTTCCTGGTTTATTAGCCCAATTATAATTTTTGTATTTCCAAAATTGCATCACCTTATTTACTTCTCCATCTATAATGCTTTCATATTGGCTTCTCATCATCTTAATTTGGTTTCCAATTTCTTTATTGCCTGATTTATAATAAATTTTTTCTTTCTTTTTAATTTCTTCTATTAGATTTTCCTTTTCTTTTTCCCTTTCTTTTTTGAGTCTTGCGCTTTGTTGGATAAAGTAGCCCCTTGCGACTGCTTTCCCTGCATCCCACACCGTTTGTATATCCATTTTCCCGTCCATATTCAATTCGAAATAGTCTCTCATTACTTTATTTACCCCTTGTATGATTTTTTGATTATTCAAAAGAAAAACATCCATTCTCCATCTTTTGCCTTTCTTCTGTACCTCCCCTTCCACTACCAATTCCACAGGGTTATGATCTGAAAAAATTTTAACTTTGTGTTCAATTTTTTTGACCTCAGCTAGAATCTCTTTTGAGGCCCAGATCGCATCAATCCTTGATGCGGTCTGATGTCTATCTGAGAAGAAGGTGTATTCTTTACTTACTGGGTATTTGTACCTCCATACATCTTTCATTTCTAACAATCCCATCAATTCAGTAAAATTCCTTGGTAATTTTTTGTACCTTTTCCCTTTCAAATCTTTAGATTTATCTAGTTCCGGATCTATCACTCCGTTCATATCCCCCATTATGATTATTTTTTTATCCATATGTTCTAACAATTGTTTTTGTAATCTTCTAAAATATTCTAGCTTACTCCCATTCGGAGCGTAGATTCCCACTAAGATCCATTGTTCACCTTCATTTTCTATTGATACTATCATTGTTCTCCCCTCCTTATCCTTCCATATTTCCTTTGGATTCCATTTTGGTTTTATATACAAAACTACCCCTTTTTTCTTTTTATCCTCTGCTGCAATAAAATTTATTCCCAGTTTGGTATTTTCTAATATTCTTTGGTGCTTTTTATTTATATGCGTTTCTTGTAAGCAAATTATGTCGTAATTTTGTTTTTTTAAATAATGGGTAATTCTATTCCTTTTTTTTATTGTTTAAGCCATTTACGTTCCACGATAACAATTTAAATTTCATTTTATTTAATTGTTCACACAATATTATATAAAAGAATAATCAGTAGATTTGAGAATTTATGATTTAGCTTCTAATAAACTAAAGGATTTAATTATGACAATTCACTAAGCATTGCAGAGGATAAAGAGAAGACACACAAATAATTTCCTTATTTCAGGGAGTTTCCTGTTGTCCCTCTTCATCTTCTTCTACCTCTCCCTCTTCTCCTCCTTCTGTGGCGCTTTCCTCTTCCTCTTCTTCGTCAATTGGGTGACTTGGCTGCGGGATCATTGTTTTAGTCTTCCCCCCCCCTAGTTCTTTTGAGTAAGTTCTATAGAATCTGTCAGCATCTTTTGGATTATCGAACCTCCTCCTCTTTCCTTTAAATATAAAGGATAGTCCTTCAGGGAATTCCCATCTGAACTGGATCTTTTTGGCTTGCAACGCCCTCGTCAGGAAAAAATATTTCTTCCTTTTTTGAACCAACCTTGGTGGAATTTCTTTCAGAATGACAATCTCCATTCCATCTATCTTCAGTTTATCTTGTCTTTTATTTTGTAGTATCCTGTTTCTAAGTTTCATGGTTGTAAAGGTTATTAGGCAATCGCAGGGCCAATTATTCTCCTTCGCTTTCTTGGAATTAACCCTGTATATCTTTTCCACTCTTTTCTCTATTTCTTCCACCTCCATCTTTAGCCATCTTGCCAGTTCAGATGTCATCCTCTTTTCTATGTCTTCGTGTTGTTCCTCTGGGATATTTCTAAATCTCAAGATCTTCTCCCGTAATTGCATTTGCAGCATAGAGAGAGCATCCTGTGCAACCTCATTCATTAATGTCTGTGTTTCCAATTGTTTTTTGACTTCCTCTAATTCTTGTTTCGCTTCTTTTTTCTCTTTTGGGAGTTTGTTTATCGCTTTTTCTAAAGTCTGATTTTTTTGCTGTATTTCTTGGTTAACTTTTTCTGTATTTATTACTCTTTCTTCTATGTTCTTGATTTGTTCCTTTATCTCTACCTTCTCTTTTTCTTGAAATTCCATCCTTCCTTCTAGCTTTTCCATTTTTTCCTCTACTCCCTTTAGCCTTTCATTCATGTCTTTCTTCATTTCTGAGATTTCAAATTTTATCACTCCCATATCATTCCTCATTTCTCCCATATCCGCTCTCAAGCCCAATAACAATTCTTTAAAGTCCACCTCCAAGTCCACTCCTGACTTTCTTCTCTTTTCATCCACGCTTGTGGCTGCTTGATTCGCTTTGGATTTGTTTAGTCTGTCTGGTTGGGGAGCCATGTCGACTTTTCTTTGTCTTTATTAACACAAACTGCACTTCCTATGCTTCACCTCTTGAGGTCGCTGTTTGCAGTTCTCGTGCCTCTACGTTCTTTGTTCTCCCTCTCTCTGCTCTCCTCTAGGTTCCTTCGTTGTGCTTTATTATCACCCTTGTTGTCTGCGTCACTTCCGTCCTCTCCTTCCCTCTGTCTGCTTACTCATGCCCACTCAGCATGTCTCCGCCATTTTTGCAGCCTTCCCTCCGCACTCCTCAAACTCTACCAACTTCGCTGCGTGTTCCCCGTCGCTATCTTCCCCTCAGCTGCTCCTCAGCAATCCCTCCTCGCGACCCTCTCCACGCAATCTTCCTAAGTAAAGGTGCTTCTGGTTCTGATTCAGCTTTGTGAGTAGTTATTTTTTGTTAAGTAACATGCACGACTCCGTTTTAAAAGTTCTCCACTTTCTGCTGTTTACTGGTTTTTTCCCCTGTATGCCGACGGCGCTCTCTTATCTTTTCTCTGCGTTCTTCCCCTGCTTTACTTTACTTTCTCATTGTTTATTTTGCGTCCTCTCACTCCTCTTTCTTCCTGCGCCCCGGTCAGGACTCCTTATTTAAAAAACAAACTGGTGTATTTACCGTCTCGATCGCGCGGGTTACCGGCTTTCCTCAGCTGGCAGTTTCTATCCGTCTCCGTGTCCAGTCCCCTCCTCTCCTCTGCCGTTCGGTGAGGGATGCCAGGGGTCTCTCAGACACCACCGACGCTTTCGCTCTAGGATTTCTCTCCTGAGCTTCCCGGGGTTCGGCTCAGCCCTCCGAGTCCCCTCACTGCCCAAGCTGACGTCTCGAGGCGCTAAGCTCTCGAAACGCTCACCCGTTCGCGTTCAGCGGCAAAACCGGAAGCCCGCTGCATACCTTTAAGTGCCAGGCTAAAACATTTCTCTTCTCCCTGGCTAATTAAATTATCTATGGCTTTTAAAACTGGGGTGGGGTGGGGTGGTATGTATGTGCTACTATGGTATGTATTTTTTGAGTTTTTAAATTTTAAACTGCCCTGTGATCCTCAGATGAAGAGTGGTATAGAAATGTAATAAATATTAAAAGTCATGTAATGCTTTGTGATGTTCATTTCCAAAGCTGTGAAAAAGGAGAGGTTGAAAGTAAGACCCATGTCAAATGCTAGCACTCATTTGCTAGGTGTCTGCACTCTAGCCAATTTAGTGGACATCTCTTCTTTTTATCTGATAGCTTCATAGAAAGGAAAAAAACCAATTTCTCAGTCATTATGGCAATGCATCGCAGGTAATACAACTTCCATTAACTTGACCATTTTAATATTTCCATTTCCACGCAGCAAATTGCTCCCTATTACGCCATGAACGTGTGATCCTTATATCATAAGGCTTGGTTGCTTGCCTATCTCTGTAATTGTAGCTTATTAAGTAGGCAGGTGTAATTACTGATAAGTAAGCCCCCTTATTTTGAGAGACTGGCCATCTGGGGTTGTGTAACAGCAATCAAATGAAATATACACTCGCTGTGAAAATGAGCTGAGAGGTTTGCTACTGAGAATTGTTTAGCCAGTTCAGAACAATTTCCTCAGTGCTATTCTGCATCCGGATGAAAGTTTATTGTGGAACTGGTGCTGAGCATACCCACATGCTGTTGTTGTTGCTGCTGCTGCTGCTGCATTCATACAACATTGTTGTGATCCAAATGACAGACCATACTTCCTTTTACATCAGGTTTGCATACATACCATACATTTCAGTACATGGCTTCCCACAAAGAATCCAAAGAACTGTGACTTACTTCTCACTCTGAGCAAATATTACTGTTACTATTATTATTATTTTATGTATTTATATCCTGTACTGGCTTGGGTTTTTTAAAAGAGGGATTGCAATGGGTTTCCTCTAAGCCTGCTAATATTTCCCTCTTTTGTGTGTGAGTAGTGCCACGTTGACTTCCTAAATATTGGAAAAGGTAAAGGTAAAGGGACCCCTGGCCATTAGGTCTAGTCGCGGACGACTCTGGGGTTGCGGCACTCATCTCGCATTACTGGCCGAGGGAGCCGGCGTACAGCTTCCAGGTCATGTGGCCAGCATGACTAAGCCGCTTCTGGCGAACCAGAGCAGTGCACGCAAACGCCGTTTACCTTCCCGCCGGAGCGGTACCTATTTATCTACTTACACTGCATGCTTTCAAACAGCTAGGTTGGCAGGAGTAGGGACCGAACAACGGGAGCTCACCCTGTCGCGGGGATTCGAACCGCCGACCTTCTGATCGGTAAGCCCTATCATTTATAGCACTTTAAACAATGAAGCTTTCGCAAGCTCATCTGAGATGATTCTGGGTTTCTGAGCCCTTGTGGGATATAATGTGAAGAGCATCTGCTAGACTATCATAAATTGCCAAGAAAAATTGTGATTCTTTTTCTAGCATGGAATCTTTCAAACAATATCCTCTCTGGGAAGGAAATATTTATAATCTTAAGGAATTCAGGACAGTAGCTTAGAATGCCTGGTTGTTTTCACTGTGGCTGTTTTTCTTTTTAATTCTCTCAGAACTGTTTGGTTTGAAAGGCTCCTTTTCTGTGATGGATGAGGCCTGACCTGCAGTATCAGCACCTAGCAAGTGTCACAGGTTTGCAGGGAAGCAATCAAGCAAAATCTCGCAAGCTTTGTTTTTCTGCTGCGTAACTAAAACGCGGCAATGGTGTGCAGAATGGCCCAACTGACTTGTAATTGCACCATTTTGAATCAGCAAGGGTTTTTTGGATCATATATATCTTCATTACAACACAAGCAAGACAAAACAATAAGGAGAAACAGTTATTGTATAGCAGAATTGGAAAATTAACCAGCATTTTCGTGCAAATTTCTCCTACTCAAAACTGCAAACAAAATGTGCATTACATTTTTGTAAGCAGTTTCCCCTAATGCTTTGTATGTTGTTTTTACCAACATGTTCTTTTTTCTGTACATGTTTCCTAATACAGGTATGTGCATTTTTGTGAACTGCACTGCACTGAAAAATTCGTCAAGTAGAACTTAGTTGAATACAAACCTTTTATCTACAAGAGAAAGCCAGAAAAGCTCTACAGGTGGAATATCAACGTGGCCCAGAGTTTAATGCATCAGCAATTAAAAGTTATTAGATCAACAAGGTGGCTTTTAAGCTAAGCAAACAATCTGATAAAAACAGCACAGGTAGCACACACAATTTTAATAGGCAAGATTGTTGTTAACTACATTGTAGTGACTACCACTGATATACAGGAAACCAGAAAGAAAACAAGATTATATTTTTAAGCACGTTGGCAAATATGCCACTAGGTGCAAACCGGAAAATAACAGGAAGAGAGAAACGATTTAGTTTGCTGAGAAAAGGGGTCCCTACCCCCAAGGAGCTTAAAATCTAGAAAGATACACCAGAGACAAGGTGAAGGAAATGGAGTCAGAGGTAAACATGCAAGAAATATGCAATTATTTATCCAGTAGGTTTTATGAACTCATTTTGAAATGAAAGGATGAGGTCAGCTGAAATTCACAACCCAATGAACAGTCCGCATATTTTCTTTTACGTAAATCCCATTGAACTGAGTGGGATCGATCTAAAGGACTGCAACACCATACATGAAAACATAAAAAGAGCCTGGATAGATCAGGCCAAAGGCCCCACTACTCAATATTGGCTCTCTGGCGGGTGGGGGATAATAATGAGAAACGAATTCAGCCAAACTGTTTGATCCACTGATATCCATTCAAGCTTAGAAGCTGACTCCAAGGATTCCTGTTTTTCTGTTGTATTTTTAACTCAAATTTAAAACTTACTTTGTCTGGTGGCAAGTACCTGCTATGAAAGGGCTTGCATTTTTCTGGTTTAACATCATGCAGCCTCATGATTCATGAGGCTGAAATCAAAGCTAGGAGGCTTTGCTCTTTTTTGTAGTTTACAAATGTATTGTTGAGTTTTTAATGTAAAATTCCGTGGAAGACCATGACATATCATATAGGCCCATAGTCATAATAATACTTTTCAAATCAAAGTCGTTGTCCCCCGTCCCTCCCCGCTTTGCTATTACCAAACTGAAGCAGCAGAAGAATGTTTCCATTAAGCCTTCCTTGACTGGAGGCCTTCGTCTTGCTGCTTTTTATACCAGCGGAGGACATTCCTCTTTCTGTTATTCTGCCACTTGTGAATGGGCTTGAGGTTGCGTGATCTTACTGAACCAAATAAATCATCCTCAGTTTCTTTATATTTAAGAGCTATAGTCATTGGTCCCGTTCCACAAGTGCTGATTTGGGCAGCAGTGGCACTCTCAGCCTTCCACATGCTCAATAAATGGTCAGCAGTTAAAGGCATACCTGGGGTCTCTTGCACAGTGAAAAGCACAGGGATAGAAGTTGATCAGCAGTTAGGTGATGATAAATTTTGACAGTCATAGAACTGTAGAGTTGGAAGGGACCCAAGGGTCATCTCGTCCAACCCCCTACAATGCAAGAATCCTGCCCCCATCAACTGATCCACTGAGACCCTACCTGCCCGCAGACTGTCTCGCCAGAGTGGTGCATGCTCTAGTTATCTCTCGCTTGGATTACTGCAATGCGCTCTACGTGGGGCTACCTTTGAAGGTGACCCAGAAACTACAACTAATCCAGAATGTGGCAGCTAGACTGGTGACTGGGAGCAGCCACCGAGACCACATAACACTATTCTTGAAAGACCTACATTGGCTCCCATTACGTTTCCGAGCACAATTCAAAGTGTTGGTGCTGACCTTTAAAGCCCTAAACGGCCTTGGCACAGTATACCTGAAGGAGCGTCTCCACCCCCATTGTTCAACTCGGACACTGAGGTCCAGCTCCAAGGGCCTTCTGGCGGTTCCCTCACTGTGAGAAGCAAAGTTACAGGGTGTAGTGCCGGGAGAAATCTCAGTAAATATTAAACTTTGGTTCTTGCCTCCGCATACCCTTATGGGGGAAACCTTCTATGGCATCCTGGGAGTGTGTGCCTGGCCTTTTAAGATAACCTTTCCTTCTCATCCCTTTCTGTCTGTAAGTTCTGTCTTAATTGCCCCATCTGAAGGAAGAGATCTTATCTACATAACAAGGTGGATTTATAAAGCAAAGTGTGAAGCTTGATGCAGCTGGGGTTAAGATGTGTAAAAGATCAGTCAATTTACAATGCAGGATGTCTGTTGCCTATCACACTAACTTGGGAAATTAAGGGAGTATCCTTGATCTCACGGATGTGGAGTTATCAATAATCTACAGCTGCGTGAAACTCCTGATTGACAGGAGACACCCTTCTGGTCCCTAACTATAGGTGCCTCCTAATTGAGGACTAAATTTGACTGGCCGAATGACGGAACCCCTTGTGGGATCCAGGAAGATAAGGACTCCGTGTTTTGAGATGCAAATTGCAATCCGCATTCTGCCAGTGGAAACCTGCCATGCCTTTTGCCAAAGGGCTTCGCTGGAGGGCAGAGACCAGAGAGAATGATCTTGTGATTTTATTTTAAGTTTGACTTCCTATGTTGTAAGTACCGGTATATCAGTTAGAAATATTGTACAATGTTTTTATTTTCTGTTTGTAACCCTTTTAAAGAAACGTGCACCTCTTTTTAAGTTGTCTTATTTTACAATAAATTCTGAAATGTATTTCTTGCTGTGCCTTAATTGCCTTTGCTTGGGGGAAGCTGAATCCAGCGCCTAACCCTCGGACCCTACCAGGTATTCTGTGTGTTAGTTGCTTTCACGCTATAGTGAGCCAAGGCGTGTAACCTGGATAATAGTAGAGGTTCTCCTCCCTGGACTTCTATTAGGTTACTCGGAAAACGGGAGGTGGTGGCAGTTACCTCGTGTTTCTTGTTTTGCCAAATAAAAAGAGAAAGTCTCCTCTACCTTATCTAAGTTCTGCTGGTGCTGGGAGAATTAGATAATTGCAGAAGAGGCTAATATCACTACACAGGGAATCGGGCAGAGGGCCTTCTTGGTAGTGGTGCCCGCCCTGTGGAACGCCCTCCGATCAGATGTCAAAGAGATAAACAACTATCTGACGTTTAGAAGACATCTGAAGGCAGCCCTGTTTAGGGAAGTTTTCAATGACTGATGTTTTAATGTATTTTTAATCTTTTGTTGGAAGCTGCCCAGAGTGGCTGGGGAAACCCAGCCAGATGGGCGGGGTATAAATAATAAATTATTATTATTATTATTATTATTATTATTATTGGCTTGCAGAGTGCAGAGATTTCTTTCCCATTTCCCCCTTAATGCCTTACCGAAGTGCCTAGTTAAGCTTCAGAACTCGCTCCCAGAGAAGGCAGTGATGCCCACCAGCTTACATGGTTTTAAAAGAGGATCAGACAAATTCAGGGAGGAAAAAGGCTATCAATGGCTACTTGCTGCAATGGCTATGCACTGCCTCCATCGTCAGAGACAGTTACGCCTCTGAATGCCAGTTGCTGGAATCCACAAGAGAGAGTGCTCTTGTGTTCGAATTCTGCTTGCGGGTTTAACCGGCCATCTGGTTGGCAATGTGAGAACAGGATTCTGGACTAGATGGGCCTCTGACCTGATTCTGCAGGCTCTTCTTATGTTCTTAAGGGTCACCACCTGCCCCTTTGCTTCCATCACTCCCCTGCAGAGCAAGGAGCCCACACGCTCGGCTTTCTTTAGTTTATTTTTAATATAGAGTCCCTTCTCCGCGCTGCAAGCAAACACTGTGGGCTAAAGCTCACTTAATCCTGCCACCTTTAATCCCTCGTCTTCCTATGGTTGTATTCTTCCTTCAAAACATGTCATCTTTTTCATTTCTGTTTGGATTCTCAGATCTATTGCAGTTCTCGGACGATGAGGGAAATGTCGGTTTTTACCAGCTTGTTCTCACAGGCAAATGCAGAGAGATCCAGCAATCACCTTTTGCTGCTAAAACTAGGGCACTACAAAGTGAACAGGAGACCTCCCCCCACCTGTTTTTGGTCCTGATTAAAGCAGAAGTTCCTACTGCATTTCCATCCAGTTATTTTAACCTGAGTAATTCATAACAGCAGTTTATTATGGTGGCCTCACCACTTCCCTCTTCAGCATGAAGAGGTTTCAGTTCATTAGTTTAGTCAGGAGTCCATTATCCCTTCACATTTCCAGAGCATGTGGAGCAGAAAATAGGTATTTGCTTCGAGGCTAATGAGGGGGAAAGGTTGTTTTTTCCCTAAAGGACTATAAAGGAATTCCTAAATTTGTTGGGGTAGGTAGACAACTTCAAATTTATATGCTTCAGTCCAGTAAAAGATTGGCATGGCTAAAGACCTGGCCCTCAAAACAGATTAAAACTTCCAGCAGAATGCACTTTACATCAACAAATATTGTGGGTCAGGGATGACATGGGGATGATGTTGTGCATACAGCACCACCAAAAAGGTTCATGCATTCAGCACTGAATGTACATTAACACACATTGTGTATATGCTCTTAGAATGAGAGTTTAAAAAAAAAAATTCATAATAACTTGTGTTCCCTACATAGCTGTCAACTTTCGGATTTGAAAATAAGAGATTTTCCCCAAACTTTCGGATTTGAAAATAAGGGATGCTGCGAGGGCGGTGCAATGGCACCAAGTAGCCTTGCCACCCTGTGCTCCAGAGGCTGCGCATGAACGGGTGAGCGAAAGAACGAGCGCATAGATGGCAGGCAGGCTGTCTGTCTGGTTGGCCGTGAGGGTCTGGCTGCACAAGGCATGCAAGCTCTGCCCCCAGTCGGTCTCAGACTCCTTATTGGCAGCCGAGCAACGCAGCTGAGGAGCCTCCCTGGCCGGCAGGGAGGGAGAGGAGCTGCTTCCTTTGAAATCAGGGAAATTTAAGGGATATCAACAATCCGGGATAGCAGTGAGAAACAGCATTGGAATAAGGGAGTTTCCAGCAAAAAAAAAAAGGAGGGTTGACAGCTATGGTTCCCTGGCACTGTCTGACCGAGCTGATCATATGCAAAGAATCTAGTAAGTACCATATTCCTCTGTACCTTCTTAGTTCCTCCAAAACCTCTTTGTACATGTTCATACCATGCAGGCAAAGTTTAAGTTGGCCTGTTATCTAACACTGAAGCTAAGCTCTTTGGGGCAAGAGGGGCAGCTCAGAGACCAGGAGTGGCAGCTGCAGCTGCCCAGAGGACTTCCAAGGAGAGGGGAGAGGAGAAGAGGCTGAGGGAACGCTGCACAAGGGAGGGTGTTTGAGAAAGGGTGAGAGGTTGCCAGCTCTGCAGGCAAGGGGTGACATAACTGGGCTCCTGAGCCCCACAGGGGTGCCGCAGAAAGAATGTAGTTGGTCAAGGGAGCCATGGACTCAAAAAAGTTGAAAACCTCTGGATTACACAACAGGTTGTATTCAATATTAGCCATACTTTAAAAGTATGAAACTGAAATGGAAATGGCTAAGTTTCATTACTTTCAACGGGTCTACTCTGAGTAAAATTCCGTGGGCTACAACCCAATATGCTGAAGGTTACATTGGAATACACTTGGCTGGGTTTGACTTCTAAAAGTACCTGCAATGTAAGCGACATGTTGATAGACCTGCAGTGATGTGACTTCCATGAGAAGGCTTCCCCAGAATCTCTCAGGGCAGGTGAAGTTTCTGACAAACACTGCATTAAGTAGGTGACTTCATCTTTTCAAAACATGCGCCAGGTCTATAATTAGCTGCGAGTTGTTAGATAGTTGCCAAGAACAAGATGTCTGTTCTTTTACAAATAACTGCAAGAAGAGATTTCAAGTATACGGGAGAAAAATCCCACTGGCCAATAAAACTTTTGATGTTTAGGTCCAGGGATTGCATTCTCATTTGGAGAAAGCTCAAGAACTTAACTGCTCTTGTAATACTGGGTCTTCGCTTGTTCTCAAGCTCGTTTTCTCATTTTTCACTTTGACGGGCTTACCGAATACTGTGGAATGATACTGACATCATTGCTAGGACTCTAATCTAATTAAATAAATCGTGCGGCAAAATCCTACGCATGCTTGCTCAGAAACAAGTCCCGCTGAGTTCAGTGGAGCTTACTCCGAAGTAAGTGTCTGTAGGGTTGCAGCTGAGCGGATCAGCCCTGTTGTGTGTGGTGAGTGGGTGAAATTGGAGAGCTTCCATGTTGGAACAACCACCATGTCAAGAGCCCATCCAGCTTTCTGCAGCCAGGTGAGAAGATGGAGGAACAAGCTCTCCGCCCCCCCCCAACTCCATTTCCTTCCTGTTGACTCCAATGGGAGGGAAACTACTGGGCTGGTGTAATTTATTTATCTTTAATATAATTTTTATTAAATTTTCTGTTTTACAATTTAGAATATTCATTTAAACAACCTTAAAATATCAAAAACTTCCCTTCTTCACTTTCCATGGTTAATTTTGCGTAGCATAAATCCCTGCATATTTTATATAAAATTAAGCATTCAGTATACCATTATTACATCCATCAAAACTTATTTACCCTGTTGAATTAATCTTAATGCTGCCAACGTTTTCAAGTGTACACAATTTCCCCCCATATATTCAATAAACATTTTCCAATCTTCTTTAAATGTATGTTCTTCTGGTTCTCTTATTCTGTATGTTAGGTCCACAAGCTGTGCATATTTCTTTGTTGTTGTTGTTTAGTCATTCAGTCGTGTCCGACTCTTCGTGACCCCATGGACCAGAGCACGCCAGGCACTCCTGTCTTCCACTGCCTCCCGCAGTTTGGTCAGACTCATGTTGGTTGCTTCGAGATGGATCACTGCCTTGTCATGGCGAAGGGACTTGAATAACTCAGAGAAGCTATGAGCTATGCCGTGCAGGGCCACCCAAGACAGACAGGTCATCGTGGAGAGTTTTGACTAAACATGATCCACCTGGAGCAGGAACCGGCAAGCCACTCCAGTATCCCTGCCAAGAAAACTCCATGGACAAAGACAACAGGCATATTTCTTACTGTGAACCAAATCCCCAGATATCTAAATGGTGTAATTTTGGGTCCATTTTGAAGGTGTTTGGGGGGAATGAGGGTGCTTAAGATCATGTGGGTGCACAGCTGTTCCTGGAATGCCTTGGAATACTCTCTCCATTGCCTCCCAATGGAACGCTACCAGCCAGACCACTGGTCCATCTAGCTCAGTTTTGTCTTCACTGAGTGGCAGTGGCTCTCCAGGGTTTCAGACGTGATACCTCCCAGCCCTACCTGGAGATGCCATGAATTGCAGCTTGGACCTTCTGCATCCTAAGCAGATGCTCTCCCACTGAGCTATGGCTCTCTAGATAGCTGTAGAGAGAACAGATATATGCCATCCCAGATACAACAGGTGCACTGTTGCATCCCAGATACAACAGGTGCATTGCAGCAGACTGGGATCCCAAGAAAAAAAAAGTGTGGCAAATGCATGAAAACCAGGGGCATATTAAGAATTAAGAGCAGAAACTGGCAGCGTTTCACACAGCTGCATTATGAACTGCACATGGCGTAATGTAACAGCTAAGCTATAAAGTGAATTCTATTGGGGAAAGGTTTATCAAGAGTTCGGAGAAACGTATACAAATGCCCTTGTAAAATTAGAAGCCAGAGATAAACTGATGTTGTTGCTTTAGGCTGCTGTTTATAAAATTAAGCATTGCTTTTTGCAAAGAATGTAAGTATGTGTTTACCTTTTAAGGATATCAGTCAATTGCCCTGCAAATGACTTTACAGGGATTTTTCAACTCTGTTCCTTTTTAGTTGGATTTCAGATATGTACCTGCTGTTAGGAATGGGGGCAATCTGCTGTAACGGAAGGCAATAGTCTAGTTCCTATTCTCAATATGGAGACAATGGTCCCAATTCAGCAAGGGTGAGCCACGGCCAAGTTGTGGGAAGCAATGGAAATGAACCAGCCACACAAAGTTCTGGAGAAACCTTGCAACACTCTGAGTCAGAAGAAAGCATTTGAATCCATGCAAAACACTGGAAAATTGTTTCCCTCCCTTACGTAGTTCTAGCAAAAGATCTGATGGATGGAATTAAGGAGAGCCAGCCATACGATACTTTAGATTAATGGGACCACAGAATACTGCTTCCCATAACTCTATTTCAAGGCGCAGTTTTTGTCCTCAATACAATTTAAATTTGGCAGAACAAATTAAGGGTTGGATTCCTGGTAAAGTAACCAAGCCCTCTAGGTCAAAATGACTATGATGGACTATATATACATAGATAGATATTGGATCATCACATCTGCCCCAGTCAGCATGGCCATGTTGTTTGGGGCTGATGGTGTGGGGTAACCAATCTCATATAAGTAACATAAAGGTAAAGGGACCCCTGACCTTTAGGTCCAGTCACTTAAGTCTAATAAATGCATGAAGGGGTTAATACCATAAACTAAGCTGTCCTGCCAGGCTTAGCTATGTTCACTTCCTCTCACTTTGGGAAGAACTAGGTAATCGTCTTTGTTCTCCTCTAGTCTACATATGAACTTTGGGGAGCTCTTGAGCTGCTTCCTCTAGCAATGTGGCTCTAACAAGCCTCTCTTAAGTTCCTATACCAATAATCTAGGAACTTTTACCACTTTGTAAGCCATGCTTTACTGTCTGTGCAACTTTTTCTGAAAGCTGAATGGAAAAGCACATGAATCTGATCTTTGGAGAGGTTGGAAGTAAAGCATCTTTAACTTACTAAACATGGGGTCTTTTTCTATGCTGGGCAAAGTGGGGAACTTTGGAAACAAACTTTTAAAGGGAACATTTCAGAACTCACTTGAAATTGTATATTTAAAAGGTCTAACAGCCTGTATTTCCACACTTTACTTTACTGCATATTTTGTGATTTTAATTCCTGGCTGGAATTCTCTCACCAAACTTGGATCTTGGCATCCAGGAATTCTCCTTTATTTATTCCCCCCCCCCCAAAAAAAAACCAACAGATGGGAAATGTAGCCCAAAACATCTGGAAGTCACCAGTTTGGAGAAGGCTGGTCTATAGGTACCTAGCCATGATTTGCACCAAAGACTTATCTATGATAGCCATTCATTCATTAATATTCTCTCTCTCTCTTCTCTAGAAAATATGAACAGGTGAAAATGCTGCTCTTATGTCCAGAAAACATCAAATAAATGTAGCAATGGTCTTTGACCAACACTATCCAGATCAAAACTGGGCCACAAGTCAACCAGGCTTTGCGTATATATGTTTCATCATCCCATTAAAATCATTAACATTGATGAGATTTACAAGTGCTTAACTTTGGCTAGGTCAGGTGGCTGATGTGAGCTAAATGCTTCTGCCCTTTGTTAGTCCCAGATGAAAGGCGTGATTCATCCTAGACAATGTTTGGAACCTGTGCAGAATAACACAGCGGTGCTATTCATGAACTCATCTGTGACTCACTAATGTAATATCTGGAGGAGCGTTGTCTTGTTTTATATAAAAGAGATACACATGATTGTTCAAGTAGATAATGAGAGGAGAGCAATGAAGGTACCCAAGACCAAAGACAATCTCACAAAAGAGGATTGTGGAGAACTAGTATATTTACAGAGACGCCTTTAACCGACACATTACGGTACTTACAAGTAAAACTGAATTAGGTGCCCCTAGAAGCAACAGATAAGACCTGAAATTGCTCTCCCAAACTTTCTGCATAGGAAAACCACCAATAGACTCCTATGCTGACTCTTACCTTTGAAGCCCTAAAGTCCACCACCAGCACCTAGCTGCCAGTTTTCCAGTATCTCAGCAGGGTCACCTAGTGCAGCCCCCTGCAATGCAGGAATCTCAACTAAAGCATCCATGACAGGTGGTTATCCAACCTTGGCTTAAAAAACTCCAATGAAGGAGGCTCCACAACCTCTGGAGCAGGAGAAAAAAGGGAGAGGGGGAGGGGGAGGAGAGATAGAGATAGAGATAGATAGAGATGATAGAGATAGATAGATAGATGATAGATAGATAGATAGATAGAGATGGAAGGGTAATGTTCTTTTGTTCTATTGCATAGCATTTGTGTAGGGTATTGTGTCAGCACCACGTGGGTAGGCCCTTCATTTGTACATTTATTTTTATTGGCAATTGCGATTGCTCAGAGGGTCCGAAACCTGGTTGTTTGTATTCAGTTGGTTGCAGTGTGGTTTGTTTGTATGTGTGAGGGGGTGTTGTTAGGTCAGGTTAGCCATATTGTTTCATATGCTGTTGGAGGGGCTGGGGAATAGCTGGTTGTTTTGTTGTGCTGTGTAATTCCCAATGTTACTCTTCATCCGCACCCGCTTCTAGATCAGTTTTTCAAAGTTGGATCATGCTGCTCCTGTCAGTTTTGTTTTACTGTTTAAAATCTCTTTTTTGTTTGTTTTTAAATTATGAATGTTGGCCATCTTAGGTGTCTTGATAATAGAGAGAGGCAGGATAGAAAAGCTCATGTAAACCAACAGGTAGCAAGATCATCATCAAGGCTCCTACAACTTGCTTTACTATGTAGCAGTGATATCTAAAGAATACCTCCTCTGAGTACATGATTTTCACTCTCGGACACCAAAATGGCAGGCAGGGCCAGATCCAGCATCCAGCAACAGTTGTGGGCTGCCAGCCCACAATCGGCAGAGATGTTCCTGCCAGCCGGTGGAAAAGTCTGGACTTGAGTTTTCCCAAGGGTATTTTGGACACTCATCAAATGCAGTTCTTATTATCCCATTACGAAAATCAATCTTGAGCACTTTTGCTATGACGACTTGGAAGTATGCTCTCCTTCCTGATGTGATGCATTATGGGAAGGTTTAATGAGAGGTGGAAATGGTCACCTGACCAAGGAGGATAAATTTGAGCCGCTCTTTGATTTTGTTGGGGTGAAGTGCAAAAATAAACAAACTGCGAAGCATTTGCATTTGTGAGAGTGGAAAAGTGGAAGATTTGGTCCACTGCTTACTGTGATAAGACACGAGGGAGGTGCCACTGGGTGGGAAACCTGCCGAATTGCAGAAAATGGGCCCAGGAGCATATCTGTAGTTGATTTTGGGATGAGGAGAAGTAAAAGGAATTTCTGAGTAAAAAAATCATTCCCATTGATTATAACAGAGTCTTTCCCCATGCCTTCTTCCCATTTTGGTGGTTAGTTTCTCTTCCCCCATATTTCCACCCTCGTGTTATTACATTATGGTAAGCTTAGAGATGTTACTTTCACTTTCAGCAGATGTCTGCCTGCCACATTTTTTAAATGTCTGGATCACTGAGGTGTTTCAATTTGTGCCACCTTGTACAAATCCCACTCCGCCTCCAATAAACCCGAAATGTTTGGATTTGGATTAACGCCCAAGTCTGACGCAGATTCCTAGTATTTATGTAGGAACCAATGCACTACAGATTAGGATAGATTCAAAATGCAACCTTTTGAATATGTCTCACAGAAGACAAACTCCTATTATTAAGAAATATTTTTAACTCGAACTGTGAAAGGACCACAGATTTTCTTGCCCTTCAGTTTCTGTCCTGAACTTCGTTTGTGAAGAACTTGTAGAGCTTTGTTCAGATGCAGCTTTTCATCTCAATAATTCAATTTGCCTGCGTTTGAGTTCCAGGCTGGCGGTTGGCATTCATATTTAAATGCCTCTTTCATGCTCTATTACTGTAATTTAATTTGGCAGGAAGAGAGATCCATATTGTTTCTCTCTGGCGGGTGGGAGGGGGATGGCTTTAGTAAACTGTGTTTGGAAAGTTGCAAGTCATAGAATTGTCTGTAACATGGATTGTTGGGGTGTGGGGAACCTGTACCAGAATGGGATTAAAACAACCACTGCAAAGCTTTCCTCATGGTGTTTCTAATGAGCCCCCACATCATTGTCATCAAATTACCAGCCCATGTTTCCTCCTACTGCATTTAATCTGGATTTACCCTTTCCAGGGAAAGTTTGCTAAATTATAAAAACCTGCTGCAAATGAATGAACGAACCAATGCAACATCTCAATGATCCCTTTAAAGTATTAAATTCCCACTTGGAAGCACCCTCAGGGTATATAATATCAATTTAAAGGCATGTTACTTCCTCATGTACCAGTATGTGGAGTGAACTTATGAACAGGTTCCTCTGTTTCCTCCTCCTCTCAACCATTTGCAGAGGCAGTTTATGGGAAACTCCATGGAAAGTGGGTGGGGCATCCTACCTGTCTATCATGTCATGTCATAATGGCAGCACATGATTGACCTGTGGTTTGTCTCATTGCCGTTTTCCTGAGGGGTGGCAGCCTAGGAAATGGGATTTGTGTGCATTGCTTTTTTCCAGTCTTCTCTGGGAGCCAGCGTGGTGTAGTGGTTAAGAGCAGTGGACTCATAATCTGGTGAACCGGGTTCGCTTCCCTGCTCCTCCACATGCAGCTGCTGGGTGACCTTGGGCTAGTCACACTTCTCTGAAGTCTCTCAGCCCCACTCACCTCACAGAGTGTTTGTTGTGTGGGAGGAAGGGAAAAGGAGATTGTTAGCCGCTTTGAGACTCCTTAAGGGGAGTGAAAAGTGGGATATCAAGTCCAAACTCTTCTTCTTCTTCTTCTTCTTCTTCTTCTTCTTCTTCTTCTTCTTCATTGAGCATTCATTCTAATTTTTTTGTCCTTACATGACAATGAGCAATCATCCTGATTTGCTTCTGGGGTGTCCATAGAAAATTCTCGCAATCCTCCTTTCTCACACAATGCATAATTTTATATATCTCTAGCATGTATCCTCTTACCTTTTTTTCTGAACCAGAAAGCCCCAATTTTTTCATATCAGAATTATTCCAGACCCATTATCATTTTGGTTGCCCCCATTCTGAGCCTTTTCCAGCTCTACAGTATTGGGTTTGTTTGTTTTTTGACGTAAGGTGACCAGAACAATCCCCAATGAACACTGTTATATATTTCGTAGAATATTTTATAGATTAAAGAACAGAAGATACAAATGCAGTTTTACAAATATGAAAAGCCAGTCTATTTACATCCGTTTTCCTATACACAAGGCGTAAGTGAAATTAAAACTAAAATAAGTCACATCCATTTACATCAGGGTTTTCACTGTATGCGACAGGATAAAAGAAAAGTAAAACTGATAGAAATATCAGAAAGAATATCCTGACAGTTTCTCTTGAGGCTCTGTTGATTAAAACCCAGAAGGGAATATTAAATTCGGTACAAAACACACAAGAGCCATTCCACGTGAATCGTTTTCATTACTATTTTAAAAGAGCATTTTAGCCATTTACCACAATACCTAATTCTGAAGAACAGTGCCCACAGGCTCAACTGCATAATGTGATCTTATCTGCCACTGACTGGCACATGGGTTATGTATTAGGTAATAATAGGCTGGCTGTAACAGTTTGTCAAAAATTACCGTGGTCCGAAAAATACAACCTAGAAAAAATATCACGCTGTCATTGCCCTAAACCCAGGGGTGAGGAACCTCCAAGCCTCTCTATCTCATCCCTGGAATTCTCCCCTATGACATATTCCCTCTCCCGATAGCTGGCCATGCTTCACACCCGAAGTGTTTCTGCCTTTCTGTAATGCGAACTTCAACTCTGAAGCCTCTTACTTGTCTGGATGTAAGAGAGAGAGATGTTTGTGTGTGCAAAGAGAGACAAACTATTTCCTTAAGGCAGCAAGGGGATATGCAAGCCCTAATTGCTTTGGTCACCCTGAGAAGGGGACTGGAAATAGTGGTTTGTCGGCACCTCAATTCCACCAATGCTCTACATCGTTGCTATGGGCAGGACCAGATCCTGAACCAGGCAATCCAAGTGGTTGCCTGGGATATGGAGTTTGTAGGGAGACTGTCCTGGATAAACTATCCACTCACCAGCTAAAACCGAGTTCGTGGTCAGCACTCTGTTGTTATTTTTACTTATTATTATTAAAAATAATAATGGAAGCATATACAACATCTTGCCCATGGTGGTCATGTGTGTGGTTGTGTTAAGATTGAGGTGTTTACTATCAATTTATTTACCATCTTATATGAGGGGAATATAAACTATGTGAGCAGTTTGAGAACCCATGAAATGGGCCTCCAAGTGCAGTGCAAAACAAGGTATTCAAAAGTCGAGAAAAGACTTTTTGGGGTACAGAAAACTATTGCAGCCTAAGGGGGCCGTTTGATTCAGAGCTGGCCCTAGCTAGGGGTGGACGGATCTGTCAGATTTGATTTCTGCTTCTCCCGATTCCAGTCAGGAGATAAGTTTGCCATAGTTCCACACCACTTTTATTTATTTAACGAAATCTATATATTTCTCGTCATAAAACTTCTTAAGTGGTTTACAAGAACCCTTGAAAACTAGCAATTAAAAACAGTTTGAAACATTTAAAGGTAATTAACAGTAATTTTATTTGGAAAACACGCCAGCGTCTATGTGTTTAGATGGGCTTGCCTAAACAAGCAGGTCCATATTGCTTTGCATGTGGTGAAGTTGAGCACATGGGACATGTGTAGTTTTGCCCAATACCCCACAGCGTAATGCTGAATGTGCCTTCTAAGAACCTGCTCTGTGTACAACACCACTTGCTATTTTCCCTGTGAATCAGTTTTCTAGAAATCTCCACGCTGTTTGCTGCCTGTGGTAATTTTGCTAACCCTTCGGTTTATGAGGTAAAAAAAAAAAGTCATTCTATGAGGTAATTTTTTTTTTTAAAGTCCCTGTGGAGAACACTGCAGCATTTGCATCTATTATTTAGAAAAGACGTGGTCACAGGCGACAACAGAAATAAACACACTCATGCTCCTTTCTTTTAAGAGTGTAGACACGGCATGCTTATATTTATAAGAACCTGTCAGCTTCATATCTTTCCCTTTGCAACGGCTACATAAGGACAGGAGGTTAAAACAAAACAAAAAAGGCCCCTTTCAGTTTATGCCTTTTATGGTAATTATAAAGGGATCCTCTTGGACTCTCCCCCCCCCTTTCTAAATGGCCCTGCTAGGTCTGAAGTTGTAAGCAGCAGTACACAGATATAAAGTGGTACTACAGTAAGGGTATTTACATAGCCCATTAAGTTCCAGCAATATTTATAATTTGATATACTAAACACCAAGTTCCAACCATGCAATTATAAAACATTAAAGTAGACTTTTGGGTAGGAAAGCTACAGTAAAAAACAAATGTTTGACAGCTTAGGATGACCCATTTTGATGAAAACGTATCACACTCCCCGCCTCTGAATTTATCATGCAGGAAGAGGCATTTGTACTCAATGCATTGCAAAAATGTTATGGCCTATCAATGTGTCCTTTGTCAGCTCGCTTTAAAATGCACCAAGCTGATGAGATGGGAAAAGAAAGGAGCAAAATGAAAGGCTCCCCTGGAAAGGAGACACTGTGGATTGGTCGATAGAATGGCAGGTTTGGCATGGGAAATATTAAGGCACCTCATTGTGCTGGTGTGACCTATTCCCCCCCTTCTTCCACCCAGTAAACCGCAGGCATACCAGGAGTCAGGTGACTCAGTAGTGGCGCTCTCCCTGTGGAACACCCTCCCTTCAGATGTCAAGCTGATAAACAACTATCTGACTTTTAGAAGACATCTGAAGGCGGCCCCGTATTGGAAAGTTTTTAACGTTCGATGTTTTAGTATGTTCTGATATGTGCTGTGAGCCGCACAGAGTGGCTGGGGAAACCCCAGCCAAATGGGCGGGATATAAATAAAAAGATTATGATTATGATATAAAAGGCTGCAGATATGCGCCTGCATAGCTGTGACTCAGAAGAACATCTGCAACAGCCGCCCAGGACATAGAAGAGTCGGCCAAGAAAGGACGGCAGCTCTTAGCTCTGAGTCACAGAAGCATCGATGGAAGGAACATGGAAACTGAACTAAGCCATGTGGCCTTCAGAATCCAATTATGCTTGTCTTTTACTGTGGCCACACATACCTTCCCACTGCTCTTTCCAGGCACAGTCCACAATTTAATGCTCTGTGTCCCAGCGCCATTTATTATTATTATTATTGCTCCAGAGCTTTCCTTGTGAAAACTCATTCTTCGAAGCTCAATCGGAGCAAACATCAATCTGTGGAAACCCCAATTTGACCTTTGCTCCTATTCAGCTTTAAAGAGCTGGTTTTTGTGGTGAAAGCTTGGGGCAAAAAAAGAGAGAGAAAAACTCAGACATGGAGCGTTAAAGTGCCTGGGAAGAGAAGGGCAAAAAGTAAGTGAGTTTGGGTGGCTAGATAGCAGAACATCAATGCTACACCCTACAGTCCAGGAAAAGTTTTGGTGCATGATCCTGTAACATATATAAACTGGTGGCTGGTCACTAATGCTAGGAATAATTCAAGCCTGTTCCATTTCTCTTTCCCCTGCTCCAAATGGTGCCATTCTCTGACTCTGGACAAGTAACTTGCCTGGCGCTTTCTGCTCAAGCTTTATTTTTCAATCTGCATCATTATGTCCTAGGTGTCCTAAGCAATAGTAATAATAATAATTTATTATTTGTACCCCACACATCTGGCCAGGTCCCCCCAGCCACTCTGGGCGGCTTCCAACAAACATTAAAATACATCAAAATGTCACAGATTAAAAACCTCCCTAAATAGGGCTGCCTTCAGGTATTTTCTAAATGTCATGTAGTTGTATATCTCTTTGACCTCTGATGGGAGGGTGTTCCACAGGGCTGGCGCCACTACCGAGAAGGCCCTCTGCCTGGTTCCCTGTAGCTTTGCTTGATCTCAATGTCCGGGCTGAACGGTGGGGGTGGAGACGCTCCTTCAGGTATACAGGACCGAGGCCGTTTAGTTAAAAGTTGTGGTCCCCACACTCCCCCCCCCCACCTCTTCTTTTACTTTTTACAAATGCACATGAATGGAAAACCGCTTGGCAGACATTATAAATACTGGAAAAGAAAATTATATATATAGGATGATATTAAAAGTATGCTAGAAGAGTTGTTGCATCAAAGATGTCACAAAAGTGCGATGAGTTTTGACTACACAAAAAGACTTGTGCTACCCACACTATTTGATCTGGAAACCATGTTTTTTATTCCAAGATGTTTGGGAGCTCAGGTCACAGCAAGCATTTAAATAAAGTCACTCTGCACATACAGAGCTGGTGTAGTGTCTAAGGCTGCTCTTTATGCAGAGCCAGTGGGGCTTACATCCAAGTAAACACGCTCAGGATTGCACTATTAAGAAAGTGAGCTGTGAATCAATGGACATCCTTAGTGGCATCTCTTAGCCTCAGTCTCCCATCCTCAGTATGGGAATACCAAAACTGACCCAGAGCCCAGGATTGTTGCGAAGATTAATGAAATAATTCAGGTGAAGTGCTTTGAACACTCTAGAGCACTACAAAAGCCATCATTTTCTGTCTGCTGAAACTAAAGATTTGAACAGCAAGCTGACAAAAAGGGAAGCCTTAACAACAGGCAAAATATAATATATATATGACGACGTAACATAAAAATGCATACAATAAATTAGTATCGGAAACGGCGTATGTGAAAACATGGAAGTCACAAAATGAGTATTTGGAGAATTTAATGAGAAACGTTGTCACAGGAATGGAGAAGACATGGCGCTCCAGCTGGACTCCAGCTCCTAAGAGCAAAGGCAGTGGTCAGGATGATGGCAGCTGTGCTGCAACATCTGGAGGTCCACAGGTTCCCCAACCCTGTGTTCAAAAGACAGCCATTCATCCCACGTACAACTATTCCAAATGCAAATCTATTCATTCACTCATTCATTCCAAGAAGGATGAAGAAACAAGTCCAATAACTTTCCCAACAAGAGGCCAGAGGCTCCTGCCATGATTAAGGACCCTGTATGGGGGAATTGAAGGTCTGAAGAGGGAGCGCATTTGAATACATCACTCTTTGCCAACCTGGAACCCTCCAGATGTTTTTGGACTACAACTCCCATCAGCCCCAGCCAGCTTGCGCCGATGGGAGTTGTACTCCAAAAACATTGGGAGGGTTCCAGGTTGGCAAAGGCTGCTTTGAAAGTGAATTGGATAAGCCTCTTTGTAAATTGCAGCATCCTTTTGAGCCTTCTTAGTCAATATAGTAGCTAATTCCCAAGATGGCAAAGAGTTTTATAGCCAGCTAAAAAAAAAATTAGTCACATTGAGGACAGAGGTTATGTGTGAAGAAACAGGCTGTACCCAATTCTAGCTCTAGGTTGCCTAGAAGGGAATGTGTTCCTTCAGCTACTAAGGTTCCCTGCCCATGGTTTATATCTCTATACAGTCTTTTTTCTGTCTAAGTGTGGTTCACCATCCCCCCTTTGTCACGTTCCAATCTCTGTCTCAAGACTCATTGCGCAACCTTGAGCCAAATCATTGGCTCTCAACCTCAGTTCCCATTTGTAAAATGGTAATAATAGTGACCGGCATCACTGGCTTGTTGAGAGAGCATATGCAATAATGATGGCGAAACCATTTGCAAATTAAAAGTGCAACATAACAATCAATACTCAGGGCACAGCCAAACTGTAGGAACAGAGGGAAAATACGCCAGTGTGTGATAAGAGCAAGGATGTTCTATTAATAAAAGTTCGTGCAAACTGAATTCTGCAGTTTGTGTGTGTGTGTCCTACAAAAAATTTAATTCTTTTCTTCTGCTAGTCATGGCAAAGGTCTGTGTATGACATCTTACCCAAGCCTCCACCCCCTTAGACTTCTTAGAGTTCACCAGATTTAAAAGTGCCATTAGACTTTGAAGATTACCTTCTGGGCTATATTTTGCAGCGGCTGCTCATCAGTTCTAGGGTGGTGTCTACGAGCCCCCATGTCTTTACCCGATGTGGCTTGGCTAAAAGGGACTAGTGAGCGAAATGAGTTGGTCTGGGGGGGCCTCATTAGGTCCATGAGCCAAAGGTTCCCCATCCTTGAACCAAAGCCTAGTAACACTTTCTTCTGAAACTATGGACCAGGACCAAGACCAGGCCAATGTGGGTTGATATCACAATCTGCATCTATGTAAAAGCGCTGGTCCCAAGTCTGGCGATGTTTGGCATCATGCAAATGGGGAAGTGTTTGCTGAAAGAACGTGGACAAGCAAGCAATATGTTTAGTGGGCATCTGGGAGAAAGATTCAGATGCCAGGGTGATGAATTGAATGTAACTGGCAGGAGCTTCAGCACAGACAAAAGGAAGTTCTTCAGACCTCACCTAATTTATCTATGAAACTCATTATCACAAGGTGTGGCAATGGTCAGCATCTTAAATGACCTTAAAGAGGATTAGATACATTTGTGAAATATTAGGCTATCAATGGCTGCAATTCATGATGTCTATATATACACCATACCGGTTCAGGGGAAGTACATCTCCAAAATTATCAAGTTTTAGAGGGCAACCACGGTAGAGGACTCTTGCCTTCATGTCTTGCTGTGATATTTCTAGAGATATCTGGCTGAACATTGTTGGAAAAAAGGATGCTAAGCTAGAGGGTCATTGGTCTGAGGCACTACAACTTTTCTTTTTCTTAATCCAGTAAATCCCAATTATTTTCAGCTTGGAATTGGCAGGGGTCAGAGTGACAACTAATAAAAATGCATCAAAACACACCACTTCCTATGGTCCAAGGACACACAAATCCTACAGCTGAAAACAAGTTTTAAGGCTAAACTCAAAGGATACCAAGACCTGCACTAGGCCATTCCCACATTTTGACATTTTGACATGTAGACAAAAACAGGGTAAAAACTCTACAGACGTTATAAAATGCTATCACACTGACTGAGCTGTACATTGCAGCGATATGCCCTATGATCTTTAGTCTTTTGCAGGCACCCATGTGGCTTATATCACTGTGGTTTCCGTTTGGAGAGAAAACTGAGTCGCTGAATTACGATGCAACTGGGAGATGCTTTCTGAGCCGTTCCGAGAAATAGAAGAGCTGTGAAGTCTGTAATCTCGGCCCATTCTTTGGTTCAAACACCAACTCCGCCATTTTCTTTTCAGTTCGCCTTGTACCTAAATGTAAACAGAGCACACCAGCATGCAGAGTATTAGCCCTGTGTGCACATTCATAAGAAGTGTACCGCTACATCAATTTGGGGGTGGGGGTGGGGGCTCGGAAACGTCAACAATGCTTTTTTTCTTTTCTACACGATGCTTTAACACACAGCAAGGTTGTATAATGATTCCTTTTCCGGAAGATATTTCAGATATTTCAGATATACAACGCTGAGAGTGGATACCTCTGATTCTCAGAGCTGCCAAGGATCCCTGGTCAGAGCTGAATCCAAATTTGCACCCACCCATACCCATCCAAATGTTCTCCAGGGTCCCTTCTCTATCTGGGCAACACCTGGCAAGCTTACCTGTTAGTCATGGTGGGTGGTAGCAGAGTTGCCATATTAATTACCCCAAATGCCCCTGGCGCAGCATTGCTCCAAGGCACTGTGGGAAATGAAGGCCACACCATCTTTTAAAAGTGCTATGATACCATTTTAAATAGTCATGGCTCCCCCCACCCACCCAAGAATTACGGGAGCTTCTGTTTGTTAAGGGTGGTGAGAGTTGTTTGGAGACCCCCTATTACCCTCACAATTCCCAGAGTTTCCTGTAAAGATGGGCTGGTAATCATAGCGGCTAGCCTAACAACTCTCAGCACACTTAACAAACTACACTTCCCAGGATTCTTTGGGAAAGGCATGGCTGCTTAAAGTGGTATCGTAGTGTTTTGAATGTACGGCGTGAATGTGGCTTAAAATGGCACCTCCCCTATCGCAGGAAACACTACCTTGGGGGTTCAGCTGCCTGATCTGGGCAGGAGGGTAGAGGACCCATATTAGCAGAGAAGTGGGGTCCTGCTGGGGTGCCATGAACTGTCTAGTGATGCTGGGTGCTTACGCCAGCGCTGGGTCCCTCACAAAGGCTCTATAGCTCAAGGAGAATGCTGTGAGCGACACCTGTAATGGCCCTTCCTTAGTTATTAACACAAGAGACTAAATAAAAACTTACTTCGCTGTTCAGAAAGCAATATAGGACTGCAACAACCAGGCCCTGTAAATGGGACATATTAATAAGTTAAACATAATGATAAACCATTTATGTAAAAATAATGAACTATGTCAGTTAAAAAAAATAACGCTGGGATATATCTTACCTGAAAAGATCCCAGACATAACTCGAAAATGATCTGATAGTTATTAGAAATACGAATCGGAAAGACCGCAAACAACATGTAGTGAACTCCAAACAGTGGTATAAGCAGCAATGTCGATTTTGCAAGTCTCCTAAAAAAGACACCAACACATGAAAAAGTAAGGATGAATCAGAGCTTAACAGACATCCCCTAAATTTCAGTTTTCCCAACAGGGACTTTGGGGAGTTTCACTTACTTATACTGGGATTGGTCATTGCCTCCAACATCTGGCGATCTCAGCTTTTGCAGTAGAATTCTTATAATGCTGATGAAAAGTATAAAATTCACCTAGAAGACAGCATTGATGCACACCAGTAAATCCACACACCTCTCCCTGGCAGTAAAAGTTCAATAAGAGTAAACCGAATAACTAACAATTTATAGTCCTTTCATGATACCCTACATTAAAAGGTATATGAGGAAGCTGCTTCACTCTAATAGCAGGGATGGACCTGATTAAAAATTCTGGCCCATGGTCAGTTAGTAAACGTTGTAGCTGAGCAACGATTTGAATATGGACCTTCCCAGTCTGATACTCTAAGCCCTACACAACACTAAGCTTAGCATAAGCCACTTTAGGGGGCTGCAGCTGAAAGGCAGGATAGGACGCAGTTAGCTTAGTTCAGGCATGGCCAAACTTGGCCCTCCAGCTGTTTTGGGACTACAACTCCTATCATCCTTGGCTAACAGGACCAGTGGTCAGGGATGATGGGAATTGTAGTCCCAAAACAGCTGGAGGGCCAAGTTTGGCCATGCCTGGCTTAGTTGGTTAGAGCGTAGTGCTGATAATGTCAAGGTTGTGAGTTCGATCCCCACTTGCATATCCCTGCATTGCAGGGGTTTGGACTAAATGACCCTCAGGGTCCCTTTCAACTATAGAAATCTAGGATTCTATGATTCTAGGACTTTGATAGGCAGGTCATTTGTAACTGAAGGACTGCAAAACTCCTATGTGGTTTTCAGTTCAGATTTTCGCTAGTCTAAAACAACACCTTCACCGAAGGAGGCAACCTTCTGCAATCTGGTGCCCGCCAGATGTTTAGCTTCCATCATACCTGACCATTGGCTATGCACGCAGGGGCTGATGGGAGCTGTAGTCAAAAACTTCTGGAGAGCACCAGGGTGGGGGAAGAGCAGCGTAAGGACAGAAAATTGGAGAATCATAGAATTGCGGAGTTGGAAGGTACACCGAGGATCATCTATTGAATCCTAATCATGTGTCTCTCACCTGTTGGAGTATTTGCCTCAAATTCTTTGGCTTGTTAGAATTTCACTGTGCCAAGTACTGAACTGTGTGGTTGGTACAGGACATCTCAAATTTAGAAGATCAAGAAGAGGAACACGGCACGGAATGCCCAAAGCTTGCCAAGAAGGGTTCTTCCATGGCCAAAATGTTACTGGGAGATATTTCTAACACGCTAATGGCAAGAGCTGTTAGTGGCTGCAGAAACGAATAGCTCGGTTTGGCAGTGTTACCAAAGGGCAAGGTACAGCCATTTGACTTCTGGCAAAGTCGGTCACCACCCAATGAAAAGTAACAGGGAGACTGAATTATAATTTACTTGTATCCTATAGACGTCAAGCCAGAAGTGAGATATTTTTGTCTCACAAACGGATGGAGGCCTAACTTCAGCTGAAAGCAGGTGTGTGTGTTTGTGTGTCAGAGGCTACAACTGTCCTACCACTTTTGCGTACATTTTGGGGGTGCAGGTGGGGAATTTCAAGGGCTGGAAGATCTTGGGAGTTCCAGTAAAAAACAAAGTATATCTGACAAGCCTGACATCTGTTCACTCCTGTCCTGCCTACTGCAATTTTACTCTGCCTTGCTACTCTGTGAACCGCCCCCGACACCTCCGGGTATAGGGCGGTATATAAATTCAATAAATAATAATAATAATAATACCTACCTATCTTCTTGTTATACTATTGGGGACAAGAAGAGAACTACTACAATTGATAGCGAGTATAATGAATCCATAATTAATTCACGATTAATGTGCCTTTTGCCTGTCACTTATCAACAGGGCTAATTAGAGCTCAGGGTTCACCAAGACCTAATTAGCAAACAAACAACCCATCTGTGATTAAGATACAGGGTTTACAGGGTCAGCACAGATGGTTTCTGGACAGCCTAGAGCTACAGTGCTTCTATTTTTATTATATATATATATTTTTGAAGGGGGGATTATTTACAATTTTTTGCAAATCGCTTAGCATACCATTAGAGGGCATTTATACATATCTATATTAAAATGCAATGCATTGTGCATGCACACTCGTGCAAACACCCACACCCACACCCACCCATACCCACCCCTATGTATGAAGATGCCTACAAATAAAAAATAAAATCCTTTGAAACATGAAATTCCTTGATGGGGATTTGAAAAGGTATGGCTCCGGCAGGATGTAATGTGATAAGTATTGCAAGCATCACCACCTGGCATAGAAAATGCTTTGGTTCTGGATAGTTAGCCCTATGAAAAGTGATCTTGCAAATGGAGGCTGATTTAGCTACATCTATTTTAACTTTTATAAAGCAGGCAGGGGCTGTTTGGGTCCACTAAGCATTTGAGGACTGTGTCCAGTGGGGGGCGGCGGTGGGGGGCGGCTGTTGCATTTCTCAATGTTGTTTTAGGACTTTGTGGGAATTAAAAACAAAACATATTTCAATGTGCTAGCAAGAGTTCTTTCCGACGGACATGTTATATTAACTGCCTTAATGGATCATATCATCCTTGAGCTGAAAAGTAGGCTATAAATAAAGTCAATACGTCAAAGTATGATAGCGCACTTTGCTCGACACACGCGTACGGAATTACGGAGCTGAAAATCATGGTGCGCAACCGAAGCGTTAACATGCCATTTGAATTTACTTACTAAAATTGAAATTAGGATGGGTAACCTTATAACCCACCAAGGAACGCTGTGATCATTCGTATCCCAGCAACTATTGGGAAGAAGGGAAGGGGACAAAATTATTAATCCCATTTATACAGTAAATAAATTGAGAAGCTGCACTGAAAATGCCAAGCAAATGGGAAAAGGGCAAAACCTCCTAAAATTGACTCCCGAGGCAAAAACAGGCACTATTTTCTCTTGCAGTGCTGGAGTCATGGAGAGATGGGCAGAAGTGAGGAAACCACAGTATCAGAGTCCTGAATAACAGGAGAAGCTATAGAAAGCCAGACAAGTCCACCCCTTTTACATGGCCTGGGGGTGGGGTAGGGTTTCCTTGCTGGCAGTTTTGGGTTCCCAAGTGGGTGCCCTCTTTAGCCCCTGCAAGAGTAGTGAGGTCGCACCTGCCTGTGCAGCATCTAGCACAACCTAATGGAAGGATGCATGGACTGCGTTGGGAAACATATGTGACATCACATGGCTCATGTGTGACATCACATGGCTCACGTGTGATGTCACATGTGCACACCGGGCCCCTTCAATTTTTGGAGCAACCTGGTGCCTGTGATCCACTGTATTAGCAATGCAAGCAACTTTTATTAAAAGATGAATTTACCATGTGCTTTGAGTCGGGGGTGGGTGGGTGGGCAGTGGGAGCGGTCCTTTCTGGGTGTCATCTTGGGGTGGTGGTGGTGACAAAATCCCCCCTGGGTGGATCGCCACACTGCCCCCTGGGCACCAAACGTCGCGCCACCCCACTGGGTGCTGATCGCCCCCACTGGGCGCCGATAGCTGTGCTGATCACTGCGCCGATCTCTCCCAATGGGAGCCAATCACCATACCAATTGCCCCCCTGGGCAGCTCTCCCTACCCCCGGGTGCACAGCATGTGCGCTGTTCCGGGTGCCCGAGTGGCTTTGAGTTAGTTCACACAGTGGCCAGCTGTGTGCTTCTGAGAAGCCAACAAACAGGGCACGGAGGCGACAGCCCTTCTCTTGATGTTGCTCCTCAAGAACAGAGCAGAAATTCCCCACAGCCACTGTTACTTTGGGTCACTGAAAGACCTGGCTTCCCATGAAGTTGTCAAATCCCCCTTTAAAGCCTTCTAAGCCAAATTAAATATGTGAAGAGGCATTTGACTGAAACACACAGGACTGAACCTGCGTGCAAATCCCGCATTCTGTTGTTGAGTGCAGAACTACATATGTCAAGCACTTACGCCCTGTCCAATCTTGTCCCCTCCAGATGTTGTTGAACTAGAGTTCCCAGGATGGTTGGGGAAGTCTGCTCTATACAGTAGCAGAGAGAAGCCAATATAAAATATTTTTAAAATTATGAATTCATCACTTGTCACTCCCCCTCATCCCTGGAGTGGGAATTAGCCTCATGAAATGTTTCATAGACCCCTCAGGGAATTCTGACATCCCAAGATTTGGTAATATTGGACATAGCACAATCGCCAAAGGACCCTATTGTCAAAATGTGGAAGCATCAAGTTTGCTTTCCTTTTGAAACTTACCCAGTGTCCTCCAAATAGACTCTAGACACAATCCATGCAATGATGAACACTGTGGGGATTCCTGGGAGTGGAATAAGAAGTGGAGGGAAAGGAGAATTATTAAATAGATCACTTGCGCAATGCATCAACATTAGAATGCATTGCATGCAAAACATATCCCATGGTATAAGAACTAATTGCTAGGTAGTGTTAGAAATCCTTTCTTAAATTTAGTTAAACGTTTAAAGTAGCTAAACATGTGGCAGAGGAGAGGGAGGGACTGCCGCCGCCACCACATTTGTGGTGTTGAAACAATCAAAAGTAAGGTCTTAGGCTGAGGCCCTTGTCAGCCTTGCTACCTAAACCCCATTTAACTGGAGATGCCAGAGACTAAGCTTGAAATAAATGTTTTGTCTGCAGGAAGCCCAACATGAAGCTACAGCTCCCCCACACTATCTGGCTCCGGAATAGCGATTCACTGTGCATAGTGTTGCAACCTGTCTAATTGTGCTTTTAGTTTATATACTTTACTGTGGACTCGTTCACACTTCCGCTTTTCCCGTTTCTAGAACGCATCGGTCTGAGCAGTTTCCCACTTGACCCGTGCTGTCTAGGCACAAGTCCAAGCAGTTCCCCCCTTGCCCTGCTCCTGAGAGCCAGTGTGGTGTAGTGGTTAAGAGCAGTAGACTCTAATCTGGGGGACCGGGTTCGAGTCTCCTCTCCTCCACATGCAGCTGCTGGGTGACCTTGGGCTAGTCACACTTCTGTGAAGTCTCTCAGCCCCACTCACCTCACAGAGTGTTTGTTGTGGGGGAGGAAGGGAAAGGAGAATGTGAGCCGCTTTGAGACTCCTTCGGGTAGTGATAAAGCGGGATATCAAATCCAAACTTCTTCTTCTTCTTCTTTCCCAGGGAGAACCCTAAATCCATGCTAAATCAGAGCAAAGGTCAACCCGGAGAAAACCTGAATTGCCATTTGCTCCGATTGTGCAATAAAAAACGATTTCCCTGGGGGGCAAAGCAGTGGGACGAGAGGAAGTGTGGATAAGCCCAGTTATATATTGCATTTCAGTTGTTGTATTGAGTGAATTCATGTTATGGGGTGGCTATACAAATTCAATGAATGAATGGATAAGCTTGTCTCAGGATTCCCACCTTCCCAGGAATGCTGCACCTCTCCTCAAGGGGTTTTAGGCTTTACACATAAACAATCTTCAAGAGTTCTGGGTCCCCCAGATTAGATGGGATGTGTTTGGTTGGGTGATGGGAGTCACATGTTTTGCAGGCCTGACCTAAATACCGTACTTTTCTGTGTATAAGACTATGTTTTTTTCTTTAAAAATCATGCCAAAAAGTGGTGGTCGTCTTATACATGGATAGTGCATAGGGCGGACATTCGATTGGCTGCTGCCGTAGCTGTCAGTGGCTATTGTGTGCATGTTGTTGGTTGCTTTGTCAATGGGTGGTGTTGATTTGCTGACGCTGCGGCAGTTGGGTGGGCGATTGGCAGCTTCTGCCGGCAATGGGACATACGCGTGTGGGTGAGTGATTTTCTGCAATCCCCCCTAAAAAAAGCTCAGCAACCCTGGGTAATCCCCCCCTCCAAAAAAGCTCAACAACTCTGGGCAATCCTACACACACACACACACACACACTCAACAACTCTGTGTCAACTCCACCCATTTTCTTAAATTCGAGTCCCCAAAAGTAGGGGACGTCTTGTAAATGGGGGCGTCTTATACACAGAAAAGTATGGTATTTAGGTCAGGCCTGCAAAACATGTGACTCCCATCACCCAACCAAACACATCCCATCAACCAGCAGCAGGGGCTGGGCGCATCTCCATTTTTGCTTCCTGTTTGGAAGCGCAGAAACAGAGATTGGGAGGAGGGAGTCAAGCAGCTGGCCAGCCACAACAAACGCTGTGTGTGTCCATGTTGCTGGATCTCAAGTTCTGGAGGCCAGACCTAGGAGCTAAGATACAAAGACCCCGTTTTACACAGTAGGGGCAAAGGGAGAAGAAAAGAAGGTTGTGTCAATCTTCTTACCCCATCCAATAAGGAGATATAAGGCGAAGTGTCTGTTAGGAGAGAATATGACCATGAGGATGTGGAGATAAAGTCCTTCAACTAAGAGCCAATAAAAGTTGGCCATTACACAGTACTGGAAAAATACCAAGCTAGCCTTGCAGCCGACCTGGAAAGTTACAAACCAAGGATGAAACGTTTGGGCAAATAAATTGCTTGAACACAGTAAATGGCTTCCTTTGTTAAAAACCTTTCTTTGATAGATACAAGCTCTGACATGAGGGACTTCCCCTTCCATGAACTTGCCTGTTGGTCGCCTGAAAATGCCTCTTTCTATTGTTTGGATTCTGGTCAAATTATAACTTTTAGAAGTGAATGGAAACAAATGCCAAGTGTTTCTCAAAGCTTGCTTCCCTAGTGAAACATTTGGGATTTGCCTTGTCTCCTAAAAACCACCATCTCTCTCTCTATCTATTTATACCTTGTGTTATTCCTTCCTCCTAAATATCTCCTTTTTTATCTTTTTCATTTCAGGGCAAAATATTCCAGGAATAAAAATGCCACCACCGTTGAGGTTAATCTGGGGCAGGGAGGTAATAATCAAGACCACCAGTTACCCAGAAGTAATTTGGTTTAGGGAAGAGTCTGCTGTCACTTTTTAAAGCCAGTTTATTCTATAGAAGCTGTGCCAGATGCAAAAATAGCCCTGTGGAATGCATAACTAGGAGGAGCGACTGAAAGCTCTTCCTAGCTCTTATGTAACTAAACTGGGGTCAGCAGAAGCGACTCTTTGCTGCAGATATTACATCACCTGGACAACACTGCAGCATATTGATTTATACCAGTTTAACTACAGCGACAAAACTTGCTGCCTTAAAATTTAAAAAATGAAATGAAAACATAACCTGTGTCTCCCTTCTAAATTCATGACCCTGAACCTCTGAAGCGACAAGTGATGTTGACATCTTGGTCAGCGATATGGGGAGCTCTGTGGAAGGTTTATCAGCCAATCGCATTTAATTAAGGCAAAAGAAAATGGTTCAGGAAGGTTCATTCAAGGGACATGCAAAGGTTCGTGCATGTTTCCCACCATTACAAATTTCCTGGTTTTCATGGCTACGTTGAAAATATTAACGGAAGGAAAGGGGAAATCCCCCAAGCAAGGAGATCTTTGATTGCGGTTTTGCACAGTAGATGTCAGATTGTTAGTCCATTTAACTCACAATTTTCTACACTGATTGACAGCAGCTGTCCACCAATCTTTTCCTATAATGTTACATGGGGTCTTTTTTGCAGGGTGGGGCTGCAAACTGACCTTGATGGTCTCAGTGTACATAATACGTGCCCTTTTCACTGATTTGTGGCCCCTTATCTTCATCTGTAGTCTAATTCTAAGCATGGATACTTGGAAGTCCCTCTGTATTTACACCCAGGTAAGTGTATTTAGGATTTAGCTCTTAATTATGTTACATCAACATTGAATCCTATTAATAACTTTTTTTTTAATGAATAGCACTGAAGCAAGTGTCACAGTTCATCATCCACCCACTGAATACCCTCTCCAATTCTATCACCATTTGTCACTGTGTATTTATTAAAAAAGTTGAATTCAGAAAGTGCTTTGCAATTATTTGACCTTCCAGACCCTGTGAGATAGGTCATTATTATATCAGGGGGTTTTTTTCAGATGGAGAGCTCAGGCAATGATTTTCCCAAGGCAACAGCCTGAGTATGGTGTTTTTGGGGATGGAAATGTTTTTGTTGCACAAGAACACCAGGTCAACTTTAATTACGCAGCCTTGAATTTGTTTGTTTGTGACTGAACCCTATCCAAAAAGAATGACAGTTTGGACGTGCCCCTAGATCCAAATCATGCTGCTTTTGAGCAGACTTATTTAAGCAATCAATGCCTCTTTCCTTTGGGTCTCACATTACATTACCTCTGACTGGCTTGCTGGAATCCTGCCCTGTTCCTTCACTGGTCAGCCTCACTGTATGTACGGTGTGGATATATGACCCAGATATTTGTGTTTTGAATTCTGATTGGTTCTCTTCACCAACTCACCTACTATTGCCCGTTCATTTCTTCACTTAGGCCAAGGATAGAGAACTTCTGGCTTTGCAGATGTTGTTGGACAACAACTTCCAACCCTCCTGACTATTGGCCATGCTGGCTGAGGCTGATGGGTGTTGGAATCCAACAACATCTGGAAGGCCACATTTCCCCCACCCTGACAAAGATCCTAACCATCCCAAAGCCCCATCAGCAGAGCTGTTGACTTACACCCAAGACTGAGGGGGCCCATAGTGTGTCACACACACGTGACATCACGCACGTGTTGCATATGTGCGACGTCATGTGCCCATGACATCATGTGTAACGTTGCACTGTCAGGAGGAGGCTAAGTGTGGCGGTGCCTCCTCTCTCTCTCTCTCTCTCTCTCTCTCTCTCTCGGAGTTGACTACTGAAGTTGTGCTGTGCTTGGCTCCGCATTCGGCTTCTTCTGCCCCCTCCCACCAGATATTGTGGTGGCTGGACCCTGCACACAACTCTTTATGCAACCTGTCCGCTACCAATATAATGTTCTCTTACACACCCCAAAAAACAGCACAGGAAAGATAAAAACGCTTCAAATTATAGCAATTTATTTACTTACCCAGGATGGTTGATCCTCTGAGCAGTGAACTGTGTTGGTACCAGAATAGAGGATATCATCTTTGACCAAGACAGAGATTGCTTTTAGAATGAAGGACAGGAACAAATTCAAATGTATATAGTTCCTAGTGCAGTGAAGTTTCCTAAACACGGGGAAAGGATACAAAAACGGAAGAGGAAGTGAATATCATTTTTCTCTTAGCAAAACGAATACCCAGCCTTAAAGAAAAACCTACAAATATCATTTCTTAATGAATCAATGACAGAATACATTAATTAAAACATTTTTAATGGCAGTTGTTTGTGCTGGTTCCGTATTTCATTAGCATCTACAATTGGCCGCTTTGTTTTGACAGCTATTCAAGCACCGCTATGGGTTGGATTCAGACTATGTTAGTCATAATTTCATCGCATAAATTTCAGTGGGACTAAGCCTGCAACCGTAACCATGTCTCATTATATTCAGCAGGGCTTAATCTAGGTAAGGGGAGAGAGGATTGTATCTTAAAGCATAAACAGCTTACTATCCCATCCCGATTTTAGGTATACTTACCTAAAAAGGCAAAGAATTATACTTCCTGTAGTCAGAGCAATGAGAGATGCACTGTGTCCAAGGGTATAAATCGCTTTCACCAAAACATAGAAAATCTACAAAGAAACAATTTGCACGCATCGGTTACCGTAAGAGAGCATAAATAAAACATTCACCAAAACTGGATGACTTATAGTAGTGCCAAGGAATTATGCACAGAATAACATTTGCACCTTCCATATGTAGACCCAGCAATACCTCTCCTCTCCAGGGCCTTAGGCATTTGACCCTTTATAGTACACATGGAAAACCCTCTCGTTAAAAGAAGTGGCCAGGTAGTGGCCATTGCAGTGCATTCAGCAATATCCATGCCTTAACTCTGAAATCGTTTTCCTTATCAATATTTGAGAGATCAAACCATAATATTAAATATAAGGAACTGTATTTTTAATATTTTGTTGGAAGCTGCCCAGAGCGGCTGGGCAAACCCAGCCAGATGGGTGGGGTATAAATAATAAATTATTATTATTATAAATTATTATTATATTGATCTTGTTTGTTTGTGGCAGCATGGCAATCAGTAATTCAGAGATGACATTCCTTGGAAGAGCTAGGTAAAGGTAAAGGGACCCCTGACCATTAGGTCCAGTCGTGACCGACTCTGGGGTTGAGGCGCTCATCTCGCATTATTGGCCAAGGGAGCCGGCGTACAGCTTCCAGGTCATGTGGCCAGCATGACTAAGCCGCTTCTGGCGAACCAGAGCACCACACAGAAGAGCTAGAGCTTGGCATAAAAATGTTTGGACTATTGCATGCTTGGGCGGGGGAATCACAGATTATATCAGACCTCTGCAAGGCACAAAAACCCTTAATTTTATTTGCATATAGTGATGACATGCAAGGACACCTGTTGCTAGCTGCCTCAGAAATACGGAAAGGGTGTGGTGATAGAGATAATGCATTTATTTTGTATCTCTTGCACCAAATGAAAATTACTGATTTTTAATTTCCTGGATGTAATGTTTTTGGAAATCCTGAATTGGGAGGCTATTTTTAAATTATGTTTAATGAAATGTTTTTTTTTAATAACCAAGTGAGTATAGTGAATATAAATCGACGGATGCTTCAATAGAATTGGTGCCTATTGATCTGAAAGCCATTCCCAATTATGTGAGAGTTCATTGCATACATGGCCCTAAGTACATTTCTTTCAACCAAAGAACTGTAAAAATATATCTATCTATCTAACCATGTAGAAAAAAATCTATGCAGCTTTCTATTAATATGCTTGCTGGCTATAATATACTAAAGTTAGCTTGCTTGAGCGTGGCTTGACAGGCCGTTCTTTCCACTTCAGAGCATATTTCTCACTTTTGCTTAGCAAGGCGAAAAGAGTTGTTAGCCAAAAGGTCAACTTTGTTGCTGCAGGGTCTACAGAGACTTCCAGAATCTACCAGAATTCGACCGTCATCTCTCCGGAATGAGTCGTGCTGCAGTTTCACATTTGACACTGTTTGACATGAAACCACAGCTTAAGAATGCAGGAAGAGGCCTGTTAGGTCAGAAGAAAGGTCCATCAGTGGTGTGCCATCAGAGGACGAGGCTTGTCCCCTAAAGGTTCCTGGTAAACAATCGAGTATTAAAGTCTGGCGCCTCTTTCACAAAGCCTGGGAACTTTCTGCCCAGCATAGTGAGGGAGGCATGATGCTCCAACAGGGCCCAAGAGCCCTTCCACCACCTTCCCAAAGCCCTTTCGGCTTTGGGAAGGAGGCACCAGGGCTCCAGCATCCTGTCAGGGAATGGTCTGAATCAGAGGATTGGGGAATGCATTCTCAGGCATTTTCTTTGAAGAGGAGAAAGAGGAGGGGGAAGATTCGCCCTCCCTGTTTCCAGCGGTTTCAGGAGCAGAGAGAGACACAGACACTGAACAGCTTAGACAGGAGTTGCCTAGCTACGAGATAACGGACAGAGAAACAGAAGGGAGGGAGCAGCCAGCAGAGACGTCATTAGAGAGTGTGGGGGACCCTCCCTCCCCAAGAACTAGGAGGTCTGTCCGTATTAGAGAACAAAGAATGCGCCCAGGATGTTGCTTGAAGGAGGAGGATTGAGAGTAGCCAACTTGCAGAGAGATGTGGATTTTTGCTTGCAACCCGATGACTGAATAAAAGAGACTATAAAATACAAACCGCTCGTTAATTCTTTTCTGTGAAGTTAACAAAGGGAGGGGAGGACTCTCCACGCCTGACACATCCTTCCCAAAGCCCAGGAAGTTTCTGTCTGACTGAGGGAGGGAGGCGCAATGGTCACACATGCAACACTGACACACACACCCATCACCCTCCCAAGCTGCCACCTCTGGTCCTAACTGTTCTGCTTTGAAAAATTTAACTGAGGTTCATCTAGCCCCATCTCCTGCTTACCAACTAAACACCTCCTCCAGGAAGCCCACAAGCAGGACTCAAGGGCAATAACAACATAGGAAAAGCTGTGCTGGATCAGGCCAGATGCCCATTTGGTCCAGCATCCTGTTCTCATAGTGGCCAACCAGTTGGCTATGGGAAGCCCACAAGCAGCACCTGAAGACAACACGACTCTTCCTACTTGTGTTCCTCAGGAACTGGTGTTCCGAGTTATACTGCCCCCAACAGTGGAGGTAGAATATGAGCATCGTGTCAAAGGGCTCTCCGTGGGCCCCTTTAACCTGGAAGAAGATGGGAAGGTGCAAACAGAATTTTTTCTCACAGTGTCAAGGTTGAGGGAATCATATGGTGGCAGCCAAAAAAGCAGGTAAACAAGAAGAGTCCTTACCACGTAATTTATTCAGTAGTCACAGAGAGAGAGAAAGGAATGTAGTCTCTATTAAATAATGGCATTGCTCCGAGTAAAGCCTAACCCCCTCTGTCTCTCTTATCATACGTCATCCCTGATCTGTGCTTTCTGCCTCTGAGCTTTCTGTTCCACTACCCTCAATGCCCGTCTAGTCCTGGGAGAGAGGGGCTCAGGAATGCTCTCCAAAGACACTGAGTCTGTCAGCTGTCTCTTCCCCGGTGTTCCTTCTTCCTACTGTTCCTCTCCCACTATTTCCCAGCTTTTCCACTCTGCAGTCTCTGAACTACGTCCTTCTGCAAACCACTGTTCTAAATCTACACTGTCCTCCTGTTCTTGGGAAGGTTCAGGAGAAGGGGAGGCGGCCCCCACCATTCCTCCTCAGTACAGCCCTGACACACAGTTTCTGACCTTCTTGTACCTTCTGTGTATATTGAGAAGGTGGGTGCTCTTGGTTCAGGGGCCCCCACCTGCTAGTCTTGCAACCCCAGCAAATGCCCAACATTTCCACCGCCTGCAGCCAGCCCTCACCACGGCAGCTGGTTTTTTAAATTGACATTATTGTGCAAATCACAGCGGTCACATGCACAGCCTACCAGCTGCAAATAATGTGGAAAACATAGAAGCTTTATTTTAATTACTTAAAATATACTGTCACACCAGGAAACAGCTTTTCTCTAAATCAGACTGTTATTGCTGCTACAGACACTCCCTGTCAGATGTAAGAAAGCACCATAATAAAATGTCATATCTTCAATCAGTTCTGCACCGTACAGCTTTAGAAGATTTGATTGCATTATGCAATGCGAAGGGCGTTCCCCCCCCATAAAAATGGTCTTATTACTTTGTTTTAGAGATAAGAAGCTTGCAAAGATTAGTTCCAAGCATATATGCTTCATTAGCATTTTCATTTTCCTGCACTTCAATTTTGAAGGCAAAAGCGTGTGATCAAATATTCTGCTTCGCCCCCCTCCTAGTAAATCAGAATATCAAGTATAATAAAAGTATAGCATCAGGCAAGAAATACAGGGTGAGTCCTTTAAAAGAGGCCCCGTGGATACAGAGTACACATGTTCCACGGGGCCTCTTTTAAAAGACTCACCCTGTACATAAGTTCCACAGAAATGTTGCCTGAGTTGGCCATAGCAGTTTAATCAGGACATGTGTAGCATAGTACAGTCGTACCTTGGTTCTCCAACTTAATCCATTCTGGGAGTCTGTTCGACTCCCAAAACGGTTCGAAAACCAAGACACAGCTTCCGATTGGCTGCAGGAGCTTCCTGCACTCAATCGGAAGCCACGGAAGCTGAGTCAGACATTCGGCTTCCAAAAACTTAGCCTTGACTTAGCCATAATGGCTAGTAGCCATCAATAACCCTCTCCTCCATGCACATGTGGAGGATCACGGGTTTCCCATCTCTGTGAAAGGAGCCAATGGCTGCAGATTGGACAATGGCACTTGAGGAGCCAAGGCAGCTTGTCAGGGAAGGGAAGGCCAATAGCAGGGCAAGGCCAGCCAGCCTTTAGAAGGCCTCTCCACTCACCTGAGGCACCAGCTTTTCTAGCACCAGCTGGCCCCTTCCATGGTGCTCTGTCCAAGGTCCTGCTCTTTGCACCTGCCTTTCCTGCCATGAACCTGCCTTATGAGCAAGCGTCTCTGCTGCTGCCAGCTTCCTTCAAGCTTTGAGCCATGATGGGGCAGGCCACCCCCCCAAAAAAAAACACCACACGCAAACAGCTTCATGGTGGGGGGAGTGTTATTTGAATTGAAGCCAGGTAAGGGGGTAAGGAAGGGACGCGGGTGACACTGTGGTCTAAACCACAGAACTTAGGGCTTGCCGATCAGAAGGTTGGTGGTTCGAATCCCCGCGACGGGGTGAGCTCCCGTTGCTCGGTCCCAGCTCCTGCCAACCTAGCAGTTTGAAAGCACGTCAAAGTGCAAGTGGATAAATAGGTACCGCTCTGGCGGGAAGGTAAACGGCGTTTCCGTGCGCTGCTCTGGTTCTCCAGAAGCGGCTTAGTCATTCTGGCCACATGACCTGGAAGCTGTACGCTGGCTCCCTCGGCCAGTAAAGTGAGATTAGCGCTGCAACCCCAGAGTTGTCTGCGACTGGACCTAATGGTCAGGGGTCCCTTTACCTTTACCTTTAAGGGGGTAAGGAGGAATTTTTTACAAAAACCCAGTTGTTGCTGCACTGATTTTCCAGCTTACAGTAAGTCCCTTCTTCAGAGCTTCTGTTAGTTGCAGAGGAGAGAACACAAAGCTCTTAAGCCTGCAAATCACCCCCCTTTGTAGGAGCTTGGGGGTGGAATTTGGATTGAGAGCACAGTCATCTAAGGGAGCATGAGACCTTCAGAAAGCAGAGGGTGATGGAGCTGGAGGAGTGAAAGTCACGGACTCGGATGATTGCCGATACGAATGGGGGTAGGATAAGAGGAGGGCAAACGTCCATGGAAGGCTTTGAAAGTCAGGATGAGGAGCTTATGCTGAACCCAGAAGAAAACGGGAAGCCAGAGCAAGGTTTTAAGTAAGGTGCCGTGTGATCAAAGCGTGAATAGTTTTGGCAGCAGGGTGTGGGATGGATATGAAGAGACCGCGGTGAGAGAATGGCAAACCAGGGAGGAGAGGATGGCAGTAGTCTAGGCAAGTGGCCGTGTGGATAGAGAAAAGAGGCTATTTTGTTGCAATGCTATCAAATATGGCTAGGTGGTGAAGTGAATATGGGAGGCACAGGAGACACAGGAGTCAAAGGTTATGCCCAACATCAGAGAGGAGGACTGTGAAAGTTACTGCAGTAGCAGGGAGGGAAAATCTGGCACTGGAGCTCCCTCTCTGAGATAGAAGCAATCTCTCTCTGCCCTTGGAGGTGGAAATTCCATGTTTCCTATGGCCTCTGGGATGGTGGTTGCTTGGTAAGGCCACAGCTTTTATTAACACATGCAGTACACTGTGACATGCATCACTCAAGAGAATATATATCACACACCTCTCCCCCTTACTGGAAAACTCTGAATGTTTGCATTCTGCTTCCTTGAAAAAATTATATTGCTTAGCCTCCTCAGATCCCCTAATTATTGCAATATGTATATCCATATAGGTGCATATATATTTAAGAAGGCTTTTCCTGTTCGTAATTAAAAAGGAACGAAAATGGGGGAAAGCTTCAGTAGGTCTACAGGCAGCTGCTATCCACATATACACGGTGTTCAAATGTTCCCTGTGTCTACATGCATGGCTCCGACAGAACAAAATGAGAAAGACCAGAAGTGAGCTAATAATAGTTGTCAAAACCCACAGGAGGAAACATGCCTTTGTAGAGATATATTAAGCAAAGAGTAATAGGGACACACACATAATATGACATCTTCATCTATCATAAATTTCTAGATGGGGCTTCTAAAGCTTTCTTGGAACCGTTCTACACTCCTCACAAAAAGACATCAGATTCTGAAGTGGCAGGGACAGAAATGCCCCCCCCCCCGCCTTAAACATATGCATGGAGAACAGGGAAATTAGCATTTCAGTGGGAGAGTTAGACTAAATATTTCCCCCTGGTGAGCAAGCGCTCTCCATGCAAGTCAGTTTTATGGGGGGGGGGGGCATTTAAAAATAAATAAATATCCTGCCTGCAGTTTGATGTGGCACAGTTTCAAATCCTACAGTTTCCTTCTGTCTAATGTGCAGTGCAAATCTAGACATTAAAAGGCATGGGTCACTTCGGAATCCCTATTTCTAACCTAATGCCTGGAGCTGGAATCCACCCATCATAGCACAGTTTTCAGAGGCCAGAGCATGTGCAATTTCACTGTACTGTAGATGGAAACAGCAAGCCCATGGAGGCACGCGGCTTCAGCTATGTGAGGGGTGGTGAGAGGGGTTTGTGATTCTGAAGAGCCCGCTTTCACCTAACCTGCTGAACTGGTTTATCCCGTGACCAAAACCACCCACATCCCAAGGACAAGGAGAACAACTATAGCTTTGGGATGCCTCATGGGAATCAATCCTAACAACAACAACAACAACAACAACAACAACCACCACCACCTCAGTTTTCAGTATGTTTTCTCAGAAATAGGCCTGAAGGTTTTCACCCAGATACTTCTCTTTAGAAAATAACTACAGCATTATAAGTCAACACGAACGACTTGAAATTTCCATTGCAAGAATTTTTTTTTTGGGGGGGGGGGGTAGAGATCGCCAGCATGGCCACAAAATGCTAGAGCAGGGCCAGCATCGCAGAAATGTTTCCCAGTCATCCCACCGTACAGTTGACTTCTGTGTAACATTTACACCACAGACCTCGTCTTCAAGTAAATCCCTTGCATAGAGACACAGGCCCTTAAGGTTCCAAAACAACCTGCAATTCAGAGTCCGTTTCTACACCTTTCCCTTCCTCTAGGTTCTACCTCTAGAGATGCATAAGGCAATGTGGCACGGGGTGGGGTGGGGTTAGCTAACTCCCTCTCCCATTAACCCAGTTAATGCCCCCTAAAGCTGCTATTTGCTCAACAGGGCAAAACAAACAGGCCTCATAGGTGCCTGCATGTTTTGCTCTGTAGGGACAAATAGCAGCTATGGGGGTGAATTTGATGGGGAAAAGAGTGCAAGATTTAATCCTACTTCCACAGCATCATGGTTCCCCATTCCACCATGACTGGCATTATCTTTTTTATTTAAAAAAATGGATGATTTCTCACATGAGGCCTAGTTTGGTCCTGAAAATGGTCTGAAAAGTGGATTGAGTGAACAGGAAACAAGATTGGATGAGGTCTGACTGGTAGAGTTCATCATTTGGTTTTAAAAGCCTTGCGCAGTTAGTCAGCAGTGTCACAGGAGAAAAAGTCAGCAAATAGGAAAAACACAAGATTTATCTGATGATAAAGCATATTTGATTCAGTACATATGCAGAATTAGAATTTCTAGAACATTCGACCAATGTTCCAGCATCTCTGCTGGGTCCATACTGCCTTCTAAAATCAACTCAAGGTGCTGGTTTTGACCCATAAAGACCGGTTTGGGCCACTACAATTAAGATGGACCAATGCAGTCTTCCAGGAGCAGTGATGGTGTTGTGCTTTCTAAAACTGATCTGGATAGTGTTCCATCTCTAACGTTTAGTCTGATTTTGTTTTTCTTTCATTAACACAAATTGGCAGCTTCAAATTTCAATAGTTCTCCAATACATTTGATTCCGAGTCGTAAAATTGTTTGACGTACCATGCTGTCTTCGTCAACTTCTTTATATCCACAAGCAAAGAAGAAATCTGGAAATATATCTGTCCAGCCGTTACTTGTACAATTTTTGCTGATATTTCCTAAACAAAAGAAGAAAAAGTGTAGCAATCAGGAATTCTAATTCACTAAAAAGTTTGTCCCTCACAGGTGACTTGAGGCCCCTGCTGCCAATCTACTCTAACCTATTGCAGTGCATACAATGTGCCACAAACACAATTTGCCACAAGCACACAACAGGCTTATGTAGAGAGCAAATAACTCAACCATATGATCTCATCCACAGACTACATGTCAAGTCACCAAACAGAACATAGCATATTATCATCATGGGCTTAAGCATTTGTAAAATGGGTAAGTTTTCCTAACTGGACGTGCTAGAATAAATGTACCCATTTTACAGATGAAGTACACTAGTGGCTCATTAACGAGAGAACTGAATCAAAACATATGCAGAGCAGATTAATCAAGAAAAGTGAACCCACGAACCACAAGATTCAGGTCAACTTTACCACATGCATTTGGCCAGCAAATTAAACAACAAATTGTGAAGGCCCAGCACACCGGTGGGAACCTCCAGCTCATGGGCCTAATTAGGCCTGGCATGGATCCCAATTTGGCCTTTGAAGCTATTTCCCCCAAAACTACATCTATCTGCCCCACATCTGCCATTATATGTGACATCCAGTGAGGGGCACGGGGAGCTCTGTAGTCAGCCAACCCCAGCAGAAAAGGAGAGCTTGAAGTTAGCGCCAATCAGCATATGTATTTCCCACAGGCACCCCCAGCCAACCCCTTGCAGAAAATGGAGGTTTATGGAGGCTTATATTGAGGAAGAGCCATGCTAATAATTCCCACAGCTTTCAGTTAACACAAGTAAAAGTTTAAGTACTGAGACCTCAAAATACCTAGGTAGGATTGGGTCCACCCTCTAAAGTAACCAGGTCCCAAATTCCATTCCTAAATTCCATCCCTACTAACAATGTAATCCACAACATCCAGCAATCTTCCTCAACGAAGAGTGTGATCTGATGCAGCCACCCCATCCACTGCTGATGGAGGATATGGGGTTAAGATGGTGCATAGATTTCTCCTCGCTAGCCTCCACCAGTAGAGAGGAGCATTGTTGTTGTTGTTGTTGTTGTTGTTGTTGTTACATTGTTGTTGTTGTTGCCCAGTCACAATGGAGGCCCTAGTTTCACCCTGGCAGGTAGGAAGCTACCACCAGTGGTAACCAGCAGCAAGCTCCCTAAACTGGCCATTTCCCACTTCCCAAGCCAGTGGAGGTGACAGGACTTTAGATTCAGCGCTGAGTCTGCCTCTCTGCTCTGCCCTGTTGCTCCCAGCCAGGGATCAGGATTGCCCTGAGTGTCTTGACGCTGAAGTCAAGAGAACCCATGTGTCTATATCAGGCCAAAGTCAGAGCGTCTACTTCAGATAACCTAAGTTGTGTCTCACCACCCCAAAATAAAACCCTATATTCATTCATGGTACTGTCACGACTAGAAAAATGACCAAATACTTCCACCAGGTATGGGTGTGTTCTTTGTCAGCAACAGATCAGGAAGCTCCGTGAGACATTTAAAAATCACTTGGCAGAGGTTCTATTAGCGTCCAGCTTTTGAGAAGACTAATTTGCAGCTATAAATGTGTTAGATGGGGACGTAATTTGAATAAAATTGTCCTCATAAAAAGCCTCTCATTACCCCACACTATTATTTAAGGTGATATTGAATGATCTATGGCAGGGTTATTAAAGCCTTCAGATCCTGCAGTGATGAATAACTAGCCGGAGAGATGAATGTTCTTCTGACACACAGCAAATCCCAATTTTGCTTATAATGTGTTTCTAAAAGCCTCGTCCCAATTATGGGAAGAGGAGCAGAGATGAGAGAAAGTTCTAGAAGGAAATAGCAAACTGGAGGGCTTTCCTAGTGTCCCAGAACATCGCAGAGAACTCTTCTGAACCCTAATTCATAAATATGCACCTGCCAAGTAGGCGATGCTTAAATAAATCTACATATCCATAATAAGACTGGAGCCGTAACCCTGAAATAATCAGATCAGCGTGCTGGATTGGGAATACTTGTCCTTGAACCCATCCCATAAGCAAGGTGGGAACACGGAAACATAGAACATAGAAAGCTGCCTTATACTGAGTTAGATTAGCGGTCCACATAGCAAAATATTGTCTACACTGACTAGCAGAGGCTGTCCAGGATTTCTGATGGGGAACACAACCAATCCTATCTAGAGATGTTGGGGACTGGTCATGGGACCTTCTACATGCAAACCACATGCTATACCATTAAGCTAAGGACACAAACGTGGTCCACCCTCTGCTGATGATGAATATACGCTTCTAAAAAAGGCCCTGAACAATATTTCAGATCTTATCTAAAATATTGTGCAAAATAGGTCAGGATATGTTGGGTTTCACACACTTCTGTTCTTCGGGTCCTGTTCAAATGCTATGCCCCACGTGTAGGGGTCCAAAGATGCTGGAGATGGGGCAAGTGTTGGCCTAGGGTTCTCCTAAGGCATTCTCTTGCTTCTTGCCAAGTGTATGAGATAGATCCAGGGACAGGTATGGTCCAATGTGGCCCACAATCCACATAAAGGCAGGCCCCTATAACAGTCGACTAATCAAGCCAAATGCAGTCCACCAGTCATCAGGGCCACCCTGGAGATATTTCCCTGCCTGTGGCCTAAGACAAGATGGTGCCTTTTCCCATTCCATGTACAAGAGCCAACAAGACTGGCAGCCGAATCTCACTGCAGGGCAGCATAGGGGGTGCAGTGCAGACCATGTGGCTCACACAGTTCTTTCCACTTTCCACCTCTCAGCAACTGCAGCCTGAGGCAGCTGTGTCGCTCTGTCTAATGATAGGGCTGGCCCCACAAGTCATCTGTTGCGAGGCCTCCCAGGTGCATAATCTAGTTCCACCCTTCTGCCCTGTGTTTACAGTTCTGGACAGGCTGCAAAACCCAGAGTCCCACAGGTCACCATAAATAGCTGGTGGACTGCGTTTTGGTTTAGTGGGTCACCCATCCTACAGACCTGATATCCATGGCATACATTCATAGAAATTGCTCGGCACTATGGCCTTGATGCAAACCGGAATATAATCACTTGCCTGTTTTCAAGATTATAGACATGCAGTCAGCCTTCATAAGTGACATTTGTACATATCTTGAGATACAGGTATTAAAACAACAACAGCAATGACAACAACAGTCCTTTCACTATGTACCGTATTTTTTGCTCCATAACGCGCACTTTTTTCCTTCTAAAAAGGAAGGGGAAAAGTCTGTGCGCGTTATGGAGCAAATGCATGGTCCCTGGAGCTGAATTGCCCAGGGACCAAAAGAAGATCGAGCTTTTTCTTTTACAAAGAGAGAAGGGGGTGTTGAAATGTTGCGGCTTTACAGCTGATCAGCAAGAGATCGGGAAGAGAGATAAGGTGGCTGGCTCCCTTCCTGCAGAGGAGGCTGTTGGTTTCCCCAGCGACATGTGACTGGCTGATTAGATTATCTGTTTGGAAACTGTAGAAAGGGCTTTGAGCTGATCCTCTTGCAACTGGGGCTTTTCTTTGCAAAACCAGCAGCACAACTTTGAGCTGCAGCTTTTGCAAATTGTCTTTTCTCCTTTGCAAATGCAGCAGCACAACAACTTTGAGCTGCAGCTTTTGCAAATTGTCTTTTCTCCTTTGCAAATGCAGCAGCACAACAACTTTGAGCTGCTTCTTTTGCAAATTGTCTTTTCTCCTTTGCAAATGCAGCAGCACAACAACTTTGAGCTGCTCCTTTTGCAAAATGTGTCTTTTCTCCTTTGCAAATGCAGCAGCACAACAACTTTGAGCTGCTTCTTTTGCAAATTGTCTTTTCTCCTTTGCAAATGCAGCAGCACAACAACTTTGAGCTGCTTCTTTTGCAAATTGTCTTTTCTCCTTTGCAAATGCAGCAGCACAACAACTTTGAGCTGCTCCTTTTGCAAAATGTGTCTTTTCTCCTTTGCAAAATGATCCTTTTGCAAATGGGGCTTTTCTTCTTCCAAAAGAAGATGCACAACTTTGAACTGATCCTCAAAAAGGGGGGCTTTCCCCCCTTTCCTCCTCAAAAAACTAGGTGCGCGTTATGGTCCGGTGCGCATTATGGAGCGAAAAATACGGTAAGTTGCCCATCATCAAATTAAAAATGAACTCTTCATAGCAAAATGATGTCTTAATTTCTGGCTGTTGTTACCTGCACATGAGAACCCTTAAAAAAACAAAAAAACACTTCAATATGGTTTCCATTATATAAAAGATAGATTACCTGGTTTGCTGAAAAAAATGCTGAAGATTTTTGGACACGGTACCGTCACGGTTTCCCCAATTTCTGCAGGGTGCCAGCAGGTAATGTTATCCCAGATCCCAACACACCCTGGAAAAAACAAGCAGAAAGCATCTCATCTGGAGCTCCTTGAGTGAATCCCTCCTCCCACTGATCTGCTTGCACCCCTGGGGGCAGAGGAGGGGTACCATTCAAGGAGGAACCGTGCTCTTCCCTCTTCCACAATTACTTCTCAGGAAGCACCTGTGTTTCTGGTTATTATGAAATATTCAAAAAAAAACAAACAAACAAACAAACATCTGCAACAAGTGCTTTGAAAATGTAGCAGGTTTTATATCATTAGCTCTTTGCCATCAGGAACTGTCTTCCTGTACTTTGCAAAGGATGAGGTACACTGATGGATCTCTGGAGGTAATAGGAATAAGTCATGCCTGGACAGGGAAGGCTTCCCATTGAGGTGGTGGATGTTGTGGAGTAGGAAATGGAGACAAGGTCTCAAGCAGGCATCCCCAAACTCGGCCCTCCAGCTGTTTTTGGACTACAACTCCCATCATCCCTAGCTAACAGGACCAGTGGTCGGGGATTATGGGAACTGTAGTCCCAAAACAGCTGGAGGGCCGAGTTTGGGGATGCCTGGGTCTGAGTATACCACGTGGCGTTCCTACACCCCCTGCCCTAAGCCAGCCTGCTCTGGAGGATATTGCCACACTGCCAGGGGTGAGCTAAGAGTCAGCTGCCAACCCCGTTAGTTTCTGTATGTGGAACAGGAGGGTGCCATCTTTCCCCTCACAAAATATACACAGTTCTGCCTGCAACTGCCTATCAATTATTATACATTTTGAATGGAAAAATAATACCCCTGGCCTCTCGGGGTACCTGAAATTGATGCTGGCAATCCAACACAGATTTCCAGACTCAATAAGAAACAAATATTGGTTGACTTATCTCCTGTATGATTTACTGTATCAGCAGCAATTCAAGCAGGATTTGATCCACTCCTGTGTACACTAATTAAGCAGAGACTGTGTTAACAATCTCTTTCCCTCGCAGAATGTGTTTGTTTACAAAGATTACCGTGCGAGCAATGTTATTATGATGTAATTAATGCAATTGCCTTCATCTGTTTCCTGGTTTAAAAAATTATACTATAAAAGCAGCAAGGCTTAATGAACAATTTCAACATACTCATAAATCTTAGTAACAAATCTTTTGGAACCTTATTAAAATGGACTTTCTAAGGGGAAAATGTTACCAATGAATCATGCAGAAATAGAGCTGATTCATGTCTCCCTAAGTAATCGTATGGCATGTTTGTTGAGAACTTCACTTTTTAATGCATACTTCCTCCTAATCTATGCATTTTTGCATGCATTGTTTAGCTGGAGACCTGCACTTCAAAATTCGGAGAACTGCAAATTTCAAAGTATAGCCTAATTGTGTTTTTGGTTCAAAAAGTGTGAATTGACTTGCTTCTCATTAAAATGCAAACAAAATCAAATTTCTGCCCCATTCCTATTTCCTGGTCAGGTCAACCATGGTCCTGGAAATTTCAGCTGCTTCGAGATCAGGATTCCTTTGGCTATTTTTTCCAACTAGCTGGTCACACCTGCTCTGTTTCCCCCACACTATCTGTCCCTACTCTACTCAACTGACCCTCTCCTAGATTCTGACACTACTTGGTTCCTCACAATCATTTCTTGCCCCTTCACTGCTATGGAACAGACTTTCCTCTAGCCCTGAATGTGTGTACCTTGTGTGTACTTTCACCTGCTAGTTTGATTCTCTTAACAGAAACAACAAGGATTAAAAGAACACTGAACCACACCAGCAATGGTTGGGAAGACAAAAAGAAGACTGCTTCCCATCACAGCGCCACCTGTCTGTGGCCAAGCAAACTGTAGTGTGACAACACTCTTACATATATTAAGCATATAAGGCAAACCAATGCACCACTTATTCTTCATCATTTCTAAAAAACTGCTTTAGTTTGCTTCTGGCATATTATTCCAATGATTGATTTTGCTTTGGGCATATTATTATTTACTGCCAAGTGCCACAGTAAATAAGCACTGGATTACTAAAAGGCAGCAATACTAACAAGACTGAATTATTTTTACTTTGCCATCAAAATGCATTAGGATCTAACGACTTGGGTGTAATAAGAAATGTTTAGAATTCCAAGTGAAAGAGCCCCAAAAATAATGTGATGAGAAAACTTAATTCTGTCATAAGAATAAATCATGCACATAAAAGAGATCTCCAGCTATCTACCACATTTACAAACTTTATTATGCAAAGGAGAATTCTAGTCATAGGGCTGCTCCCCTTTGCCTTATCACTTTTCACAGGAGGGGAAAGATGAAGAAAAATGGCACCCATGAAACTGATATGGCTCTTCCCCTCATCAATTTCATGGTAGACGAAAGACAGTGAAGTAAATGTAGGTACTGAATAAAATGGTGGGTTTTAAGTATCCAGCTCTGTTCTACTTAGAGTAGACCCATTGAAATCGATGTACTTGTTAGTCAAAAGCATTAATTTCAGCGGCCCTATTATGAGTATGGCTAGCACAGGATACAACCCAGGAACCCTACTCAGCTATCCCAGCCCACCACAATTGCCACCATGGGGGTGAGCCCATTGGCCCTGTGCCTTCCCAAACATTTCGGCCCCTGTTCCTGCACCTCTCTATGCACTGGGGGCTGAATGTCTATATTGGGGAGACTGCTCCCCTCAAGTAAGCTCCCTGCATGAAGCTGAACCACAGGAAACCTACATACAAGCAGAGCGGGCTCCCTGCTGCAAACACCCAGCCTCCAACATGTGATGGCTGCTGGAATGTTATCAACACCAGGTACCACTTTGTCACTACAGATCACACTTCCAACTCCTCCACTTGATGCAGTTGGAACAAGCCTACATTCAAAGCCACAAGTGCACTGCCATCCTATGTAGTTTGCAGCAAGGATTCAGGACTGATAGCCTGGTAAAATTGGGAAATATGTATGGTGCTTACAGAGAGTCCAGCCTAGCAGAAGAACCTTCCTCCCATCTGAATGTCCCCTGTGGATGAAATGAGGGCGACATTTGTTTAAGGGTGCTCTATCTGCACTTCGCTCTTCCTTGTGCATGGTCTAAATACATTTTATCTTGATGAAGCGTGTTGTCTCTGATTTTTGTGTGTGCAGTGCGTTTCCAAGAATTCAACCCTACACTTCATAGAAAAATGTTCTTGGCTACGTGGATGTTCATTTCCTAAAAACATAAAGTCTGTAGACACTGTACTATCCGACAAGATACTAAATTACTAAGAGGCTCTTGAATGGTCTCAGCCAGGCAAGATAAATCTGTTTTCTTTGTTGCTGAGCAGTGTCATGGATGGCCTGGAGCAACGGCAGATGGGATCAAAGGAGGGACAACTTGGCAAAATGGAGAAGTGTTACTGGATCTGCAAGGTGAGTGGGAGCAGGAAGGTAGCAGGTGAAGGTATGGCCTCTTAAATTATAAATCAAACTGAAACAGTAAAGCTAACTTTTCCTAACCCTGTGCATAAACCATAAAGCATTGACCCAAAAGCTGTAGTCCAGAGCACAGAAGATATGGTTTCCTAGGTGTCACAAAGCAACAGGTAAGAAAGACAAAGGGAGATAAAAGCAAACAGCAAAACGCAAGAGGGGTGAACCAATCAGGAGGCTTAAAGCCTAGAACATTCTAGTGTTTTGGTGTGGGTGGCTTTTCCCACACAGCTGAAACAAGTTCCTCAGCCTAGATAGCACAGAGGCCTCAATTCAACGAGATCATCTCAATTACTGGGATACAGTTTTCTTCCAAAAGGCTAGCATTTTACCGAATTATGGTGCTGGAGGAGACTCTTGAGAGTCCCATGGACTGCAAGAAGATCAAACCTGTCCATTCTGAAGGAAATCAGCCCTGAGTGCTCACTGGAAGAACAGATCCTGAAGCTGAGGCTCCAATACTTTGGCCACCTCATGAGAAGAGAAGACTCCCTGGAAAAGACCCTGATGTTGGGAAAGATGGAGGGCACAAGGAGAAGGGGGCGACAGAGGATGAGATGGTTGGACAGTGTTCTCGAAGCTACCAACATGAGTCTGACCAAACTGCGGGAGGCAGTGGAAGACAGGAGTGCCTGGCGTGCTCTGGTCCATGGGGTCACGAAGAGTCGGACACGACTAAACAACAACAGCAAAGCTATGTGGGCAAGAACCCCTATTTATTTGACTTACGGCGCCTATTCTGGCACCTCAAAGAGGATTCAGTCCACGTACAGGACTCCAGACCAGGCTTTCTCTCCCCCCCCCCAGTTGATTTTAGACCAAAGGCAGCATTAGAAACCTGACACACAATAATCCCCAAAAGACAATCAATTATTATTTTTTAAATTTATATTTTTAAAAAGTCTGGCAACGCTGGTAATTATGCACGTACTGAAAAATGAGTAACTTTCTGGCTCGACTGGATGCAGAATTCATACCAGTGGCAAAAGACGCCGAATAAATTACTTCTTTTGCTCCAGTGCGATGTTTTTGGGTCTGTTCCAGAGATGAAGGGCAAAGGTCCATCTTTCCCTCACTTGTGGAAAATATCTGAAAGATGTTGATAGGAAGGTTGCTTTTCTTCGTGCACACACACACTACTGATGAACATTCCCCTGCTGGTGCTACAGAGTGAGCTTGCCATCATAGGCTAATGGAAGGCTCCAAGGTGCGAGTCCGGAATCACAGCAATTAGGCTTTGGCATCCTTTCTCCTCTATCACCAGCGCTCTTTGCATTGTGAGCTTTGAGCTTCAACCTAGAATCATAGAATCATAGAGTTGGAAGAGACCACAAGGGCCATCCAGTCCAACCCCCTGCCAAGCAGGAACACCATCAAAGCATTCTTGACAGATGGCTGTCAAGCCTCTGCTTAAAGACCTCCAAAGGAGGAGACTCCACCACACTCCTTGGCAGCAAATTCCACTGTCGAACAGCTCTTACTGTCAGGAAGTTCTTCCTAATGTTTAGGTGGAATCTTCTTTCTTGTAGTTTGAATCCATTGCTCCGTGTCCGCTTCTCTGGAGCAGCAGAAAACAACCTTTCTCCCTCCTCTATATGACATCCTTTTATATATTTGAACATGGCTATCATATCACCCCTTAACCTTCTCTTCTCCAGGCTAAACATACCCAGCTCCCTAAGCCGTTCCTCATAAGGCATCGTTTCCAAGCCTTTGACCATTTTGGTTGCCCTCTTCTGGACACGTTCCAGCTTGTCAGTATCCTTCTTGAACTGTGGTGCCCAGAATTGGACACAGTATTCCAGGTGGGGTCTGACCAGAGCGGAATCTAGGCACTAAACTGCACTATCTAGGCAAATGTGCATGCACGCATTGCCACGCACCCAGAGGTGGAACGAAAAGAGGCAAAAGCAGCCCTAAAAGAGCGTAAAAATGGCACAAAAATAGTGTCCAGCAATCCCACAGGCCTTAGCAAGTGCAACCCCAGGAGTCTTTGCACCAACCTTTGAGGCCTGTGGAGAGTTTGAGTTTGAGCAAGGAGATTTGGAGGGAGTGATTGTGGTGGATTTTTGGTTTTTTAAAGGTTTCCAGAGGTGTAGAGGGTGTTTGCAGGCTTTTTCAATAGTGTCCCCAATATACATGATTCTACTTAAATGTGCGGTGCCTGAGAATGTACCCCTCCCTGCTAAATGGGGAGTTGCCTATATTTGAATGGACTTTTCAGTGCATTTCAACTTTTATACAGTGGTACCTCTGGTTGCGAACGGGATCCATTCCGGAGGTCCGGCTGGATCCCGAGGTTTTCGCAACCTGAGGATCACTGTTATACGCATGCGTGCGGGGCGGTACACCGCTTCTGTGCATGCGCATGCAATGAAACACTTCCAGGCTTGCCACTTTCGCAACCTGAAGTTTACGTTACCCAAGGGTAATGTTACCCAAGGGTAACGTAAGCCGAGGTGCTACTGTACAGTGGTACCTTGGCTTGCATACATTTTGGATTACAAACACATCAAACCTGGAAGTGCATGTCCCGGTTTGCAACCTTTTTTTGGATTACAACCCCTTTTTTTTTTGGATTACGAACAAATTTTTTTTGGAAGCCCCATTGGCGGAAGCACGTCTTGGTTTATAACCTGTTTTGGTTTACAAACGGACCTCCGGAACGGATTATGGCTGTAAACCAAGGTACCACTGTATTTTAAAATGGCTGTTACCTCTCGTCAGTCTGCTGCAAACTTGCTGATAAGAACCAAGGAAATGAATCTTTAAAGTAAGCATTGACTAAGATTTTTTGCACACAGACGCACACACGGTAAAATCTCTCCACGCTTTTCAGCTTATAATTCTAAGAGTTTTATAGATACTTCATATTACTGCTGTGGGTGAAAAGAAAAATGTAACCCAAAATTAGTTCCAGTGAACCTGGTAATAAAAAAATGCAATTATAAAACGTTATGAGGGCAACAGGAATCATTAATATGCAGCTTAGGGCTATCAAAAGAATGTGGACACTCATTTCAGGCTTGATTTGTGTATCTTTTGGCAATTAGCCTTGTTATTATTATGGAAGAAATTGGAAAGAGAAAAAGAAATATCCCAAAGTGATTTATTACCATGGAAAAATATGTTTTTGCTATTAGAAACACATACAGGACAAAAACATTGTACTCGGCTCAAATGCTGACAACACTAAATATAGAAACTTACTTTTGGACATCCTAATAATTTCTATATTTAAAAAACCCCACACTTCAGGTTTTCTTATATACTGGGACTGCCACTCTATGCACAACAATCTGAGAATTAGTCTTTACTTATGATTGAACAGGCAGAGGGTTTTGCTGTGAGTTTCTGTTGACATGTTAACAAATTTACCAATGTGAGTCACATGTCACTTCCAGACCATTTATCAGTAGCAAAATCAGCTCAGCACTTCTCCTGAATGGTCCATAGCGAAGACCCCGCTGGCAACCCAAGCTGGAGAGTCCCAAACAGCCTTCTGGAAATTACTATATTTAGACAGCTGCGTTGTGTTGCTTCTTGAATCACTTTAGGAGGGGGGGAATTGGGGTAGCTCTGGGGAGGCACAAACCTGCCTGAAAGCTCTGTCTAATGTGAGGGTTATATTGGCTCCATCAAGATACAAGCACATGTATATTAACGGGCAGCTTCCCTTTAAGCAACATTCATACCCAGTACTTTTTTTCCCCTTTAAAAAATGTTTAGGGGTACTCTCATTTTGACTCAAGAAAAATAAATACAGTTAATAGACTAAAGTACAAAGATTCACAAAATGTTTAGGGGTATGCGTCCCCCTGCATCCCCCCAGGAAAAAAAGCACTGTTCATACCAAACTCCCCAAATGGCTTTTAAAACAACCAGCAGGGAAGTCCTATCTTAGCTGGAAGCTAAGGACTTTAGGAATCAAGGATGGGGAACCAGCTGTTGTTGGACTCCAACTCCCATCAGCCCCAGTCAACATGGCCACTGCTCAGGGACAATGGCAGCTGTAGTCCAACAGGTTTCCCATCCCTGCTATAACTGCTGCTCCACTAGGAAAGAGGAGATGCAATGGCAGGAAAGCACCTGTACTCGGGAGGATCCCAGAATGCTAGCAGAAAACTTCACTGGCATGGAAAACTCTACCTGCTGTGGGTGTTTTGCTGGTAAAGGTAAAGGGGACCCCTGACCATTAGGTCCAGTCGCGGACGACTCTGGGGTTGCGGCGCTCATCTCGCTTTATTGGCTGAGGGAGCCGGCGTACAGCTTCCAGGTCATGTGGCCAGCATGACTAAGCCGCTTCTGGCGAACCAGAGCAGTGCACGGAAACGCCGTTTACCTTCCCGCCAGAGTGGTACCTATTTATCTACTTGCACTTTGACATGATTTCGAACTGCTAGGTTGGCAGGAGCAGGGACCGAGCAACGGGAGCTCACCCCATCACAGGGATTTGAACCGCCGACCTTCTGATTGGCAAGCCCTAGGCTCTGTGGTTTAACCCACAGCAGCACCCGTGTCCCCTTTTTGCTGGTAGCAGTGTCTAAATCAGGGCACTTGCTGAGTGGCCCTGGATCCAAAACACCCTAATTTCTTTAAGATGCCCAAAGCAAGGGCTAATTTCCCTTCTGTTAGATTTTTTTTTTAAAGTCAAATTAAAGAAACAAAAGGGAAAAGCATCTTATTCTGCTCTGGCCACAGGAGTAGTAAATAACAGGAACTCTGTTATGGATTCTCCTCCCCGCCCCCTCTATAGGATTACCGTCTTAAACTCCCATCCCATACACACTTAACCTGAGAGTATACCCCACTTCTGGGACTTACTTCTGAGTCAACAGGGATAGGGTTATGCTACACAGCAATTAAAGCGTTTGGTGAGGGTTGGCAGAGAGGAGAATTTGTATCCCACTCTTCTTCGGAAGAGCAGGGGGCAAACGACAAGGCTATATTTTTTGCGCAGCATATAGTTAGAATGTGGAATCTGTTCCCACAAGGTGTAGTGATGGCCGCCAATTTGTACAGCTCTGAACAGGGATTAAGATAGATTTCATGGAGGAGAAAGTATCGATGGCTACTTGGCACGATGCCTAGATATCACCTCAAGTCTGAGAAGGGGTATGCCTCTGAAAATCAGTTGAGGGAGGTGATTAGCAGGACAGAGCTATTGCATTCATGCCCTGCTTGTGAGCTTCCCATAGGCATGTGGTTGTCCAAAGATGGACTACATAGAATAGAACAGAATAGAATAGAATAGAATAGAATAGAATATTTATTGTCATGGGTCTTTGGTCAGATCCAGCAGGTATCTTCTAAAGTACTTAGAAGTTCTAGGGAGTCCCAGCAGTGTTTTGCCTTTAACAGTTCTCTTGTGGGCGGACGGTAGAGAAGTCAGTGCTAAATAAATCCTTCGACTTCATCTCTGGAGTTGTTTGCTTGCTGCGGGCTTTGTGATTGCTAAGCATGCTCTAATCCTGAAATCTATACGAGGTAATCCACACAGTTTTTGGACCCGTAGCAAACCATAAAAGCAACACGATTGCATCTCCGTTTAAAACAAAGTTCCCCACGGCCTCAACTAAAGCAGTTATTGTGTGCTCTATAAATAGGACACGTTATGGGCAGGAGGTCACAACCCCCCCTAGTTTCCTAGCACTTCCATGTCCTTTTAAAAATGCTCACTGAAGCAATTCTTTAGCTTTGCTGCAGTCAGATACGCTTTCAAGCCAGCAAATGGCATGATTGAATGAGTTAGACGTTTAGACATTCCATTTAAACAGAATACCGAACCATGGTTTGGCATTACGTGAATAAGCAGTGAGGAGTCTCAGTCCGCATACTTATGCCACTGCACACTGATCCTGCTTTGAAACAAACCATAGTTTATCATTTCATCCATACTCTGCTAGCCCAAACAAACCTAGGATCAAATCCTGGCTTGCGATCCTGGTTTGCAGGGCAAGTGTTGGTTTGGACAGTCAATCCCCATTCCCAGGGAACTCTGGGAATTGTCAATTTCTGAGAGGAATAGGGTTCCCTCAACTCCCTTAAACTACAGCTCCCAGGGTGTTTTTTTTGGGGGGGGACCATGGCTGTTAAAAGTGGTATCATAACATTTAAACATATGGTATGAATGTGACCTAGGACTAGGGAGACCCAAATTCCAATCCTCACTCAGTCAAGAAGCTTACTGGGTTACCTTGTGCCAGTTGCTATATTTCTTGGCCTAACCTATCTTACAGGGCTACTGAATATAAATACAACAATTAAACTGAAAATAAATAAAGTAAACCTGCACAGCAATTAGGCTTTCTCATTTTTCTCTGTGATTGCAAGGAACCCGCAGGCTTGTATTGGCTCTCAACCCACCCTTCCAATTGGCTAGCAACCTTATAATCCTTGTCAAATAAAGATATTCTTGCCAATAAAAAAAATCCTATAACGGACTCTTTTAAAATTCTGACTCACAGCACCCAGTCTAATTCAATTCATTGCTACTGATCCATTTTCTTTTACAGTCGGATATGTGTTTACTTTTCTGTTTCAAACCCTTTGCTGTATTTATTGTCTCCCTACTGAGAAGAATGAAAGATCATTTATTTACACTGTGAGCAGATGGCCTTGGTTGAGGCACTGACTTGTGGGAAATGTTTCACTTCTGTATTTGCTTTTTGATAATCTTCTGTTCCATTGCACTTAAAGCCATAGTGAAAAATTGTTTTAAAAGCAGAGACAGGAAAGGAATGGAATCAGCTGCCTCCTTCCTAGCACTTTCTCCTCATCTTAAAAATGTAATCATCGCCCCATAAGACATTTTATCATTTAAAAAAAAATCCAAACATCTTCACGTACTGCAAGGAAATCCTGCAGAGTCTAAGTATAGCCCTACAACTAAGTTCTTCAACCACAGTTACTGGACAACAGCTCCCATGATCCTCAGGCAGGTCAGGGATGATGGAGTTGTAGTACAACAGCATCTGGTAGACTCAAGGCTGAAAAACTATAGTGTAGACAGTACTGAACTATATGCAGGGTGAGCTCAATTTGCTGTGTGAGATGAAGATGGCATCACCCCTCTTCTTCCATGGACCAAAACCAACTTATAATCTGATTTCAGCACTGGTGATGGGACAACATCTTCCACCAAGGCTACCTCAGAGGCACAGAATAAATTGCTTAGCACACAGTTGTTCTCCAACACCTCACTGTTGCCTGCCCCTCAGCTATATGCCACCTTAAGCGCCTGCCTCATTCTGCCTACTGGTAGGGACAGCCCTAGCTAGATGGCCCAATGGTCTGATTTGGTACAAGGCAACTTCCGATATTCCCATAAGGGACCTACTAGCACCGCAATCTGCTATTTGCTGCTCCCCATTGCTCCTGCCCTTGGAGGGGTAGAATGTCATCATTGGGGCACAAGGAATGTCTTTTCATTTATGGTGGGAGTGTCCACTGGTGAAAGAGTTCTGGTCTAATGTGTATATAGCGTCTTAAAGACTACCAGACAAATGATCCCGCAGCGCTCACTTCTAAATATATGAGATGGTCATATTCAAAAACTGCAAGCTAAAGAATTAGTGATGTGGCTTCTGGCAGCAGCTAGGATATCCACAGCACGAAAGTGGAAGACTTGTAAGGCCTTCAGATATCTCTGTGGTATGAAAGTGAATGGAACCTGGCAAGGGCAGAAAATATAAAGATTTCCAAAGGCTTAGAAGACCCATAACATTTTTTTATACTGTGTAGTCAGATTCTATCATTTATACCAGCACAACTAACTTCCAGGACACTGTGGCACTGTATTCAGGAAACAGGGACATCTAAATGTTTCTACCAACAGATGTCCCCTCACATCTTCTGATTTTGTTGACAAATTTAAGAGAATGGATGTGTCATTTCATTGCCCCCACTTTGTCATTTCTGATATTTTTGTATTTTTACATTTGTTTTTGTATGTTTCTTTTATGTACAATGGAATAAAATAAAAGTAATTTACTAATTAAAGTAAGTAATCATGGAAATACAGCAGGCTGGCAGAGGGGGTGGTAGATAACCCTGTCCCATGTCAATGCTGGCCATGAGAAGAGACCTTCTTTTCATTTGCATCCAGCATGGAAATGGAGGCTACAAGCATCTTAACAGGCTCCTTTCAATTGCAGGCCAGTACTTTTTGTGGACTTATCTGCAAGGCTACAAGATTGAATCACTCTTTTCTTTTCACTCTCTAAGTTGTCTTCTTACCTTTAAAGCCCACGGTTTTGGCATTTTTTAAAAGCTCCATGCACCTTATTTCCTCTTTATGAAGCTCCAGCTGCAATCTGCATTCTGGGTGAATCCCATTTACCTGTTAAAGTTAACAAAAGACACGACTGAAATACATTAATAACACTAAGCACACCTAATCATTTTTATTAGGTTTTTTCAAGAATAAGTAAATACATTAGCACTGGAAGTTACATGCTGAATAAAGTATGCTGATACAATTGCATTACACTATTACCCTCACTCAGCAAACGAACGTGCAGAGAACCACTGTAACAAATAAACTAACTGAAACAAAACTAAATCTCCCTAACCAACAGACCCTTTGCTTCAAAGTGTCATTAGAATGTATCATTACTCCTCAGCAGGTACCTGTAGCAAAGAAATAACAATTTACATGCAAATCACGATGCATACCAAAATATATTAAATCTACCGAAAGAGCAGTTTACATCAAGATGCTCATTCATTCCAATGGGACTACTCTGAGTAAGACTAGCACTGGGTACAGCCCAATGCCATTTTGGCCTGAAAACAACCACTGGTGTCAAAACATATATTTTAGTTCTATAGCAGAAACTGAGGAATCATCAAAATGCCAAGAAGGTAGTGATAACCAGCTATGAAGGCTGTGGTTTTTCATTTTAATGGGCAACTGTCTGATATTGCAGGTTCAAGAGGTTGGTAAAACAACACACTGCTTGACCACAGGGTGTCATTAACTTCTCCAGCCCTGATCCTAGAGAAATCTCTCAGGTCGAAGAGGCACCGGGCACAGCTCCAAACAAAGATATGGAGGAAACTGCTGCTGTCCAAGGTAGCCTGAATAGTCCCATTACAGGGATGCCTCGCCTAGGCCCCTCAATAACTCCTCCAACCTTATCCCAAGTCCTCAATCCCGCCCCCCATCGCCTTATGGGCCTCAGGAGCAAAGGTGTTATTAGACCCAGTGCATAGCCTAGTTGGCTGCCAGAAGGCTCTGTCACCAGAGGTCTACTTGGAAGGAAAGATCTATTTGGGAGGAACAACCTTACTTTGGCCACCTCATGAGAAGAGAAGACTCCCTGGAAAAGACCCTGATGTTGGGAAAGATTGAGGGCACAAGGAGAAGGGGACGACAGAGGACGAGATGGTTGGACAGTGTTCTCGAAGCTACTAACATGAGTCTGACCAAACTGCGGGAGGCAGTGGAAGACAGGAGTGCCTGGCGTGCTTTGGTCCATGGGGTCATGAAGAGTCGGACACGACAAAACTACTAAACAACAACAACAACAACAACAACCTTACTTGGGAATACAAGGAAGATCCAGCTGCAAGCACTGACTCAGCAGAGGACCTTCTCTGGTTTAACAGCTTCCTTTGAGGCTCATTAATGCATTTGTTTGAGCTCTGGCCTCCACAACCAGGTGCCAGTAGTGGCCACAGGGTATCTCCCAGGGGGCTGAGGTCAAGGCATTGTGGCTAAAGACACCTAGTGAGCTCATGGCAGAAACAAAATTCAAAACCACTGACTTTCTGGTTCACCATTCAGTCTCTTAACTGCTGCACTTACTACGTTGTCAGTACCTAAGGTTCCAAAACTGGGCTTTAAATGTAGCCAGCCTGGCTGCTCCCAAGCAATGTCAATGGGAACTTTGAAAACCGCACTCTTCGGTACAAAGAAACATCCTTGATTGCTGCCTTGAACATTCCTGAGTGAACAATGCCACTACAGTTCGCAATCACTAGTCACCACAGGGATATTTGAAAATATTGATTGAAGTGACTCACAGCTTTTCAGAGTAACTTGAAAATTATTATAAATGACGGAAATGTACATTTTTGTTATCAAAAGAGAACCTGGCTAACTATGGAGCAGGGTGGAAGAGAACCCATCTAGTGTGATAAGAACAAAGTATCACAAATTTTAATGTGACGACTTTTTATTCTTCTCCCCTTTCCTTGTACATCTTATTTCTTAAATGCTGTGCAGTGGGAAAACCCACTGTAATGTGCAAGCATTTCTGTTACTCTTTGTATTAATTATTCTTCTGATCTGGAATGGCTCATTGGTTGCGTTAAGGTCAGCAAGGTTTATCTTGCCTGGGCCGGATCGGTCCTGCGGAGATCCCTCCGTGGGCTGGATCACGCGTGTGCCTGCAATTTTTAGTATCTGCGTCTGCGCAGATGCGATTTTCGGTGCCGCAGAAGCAAGTCCCAATGCCCCGCTGCACTGGTTTAGCGCAGCATGCGAGCGGGCAACTCCGTTCGGGGGTGGCTCGGGGGCCGGTCAAATGACCTCCATGGCGCTTCCAGCCCATGGGCCTTAGATTGTTGACCCCTGCATTAAGGTGTCACAATACGCAACCAAACCATGGTTTATTGTGACAAGAACAAGTCTAGCCTCTACCTGAGCTTACATACTCTTCCTCCCTGCCCTTCCATCAGCATTGCCACAAGGACTGTGGACATGTTTGAGATTTTTTCTTGGAAATATAAAGTGGTATAGAAATGAAATTCATCATCATCATCATTATCTGAACCCAACAAACAGTGGTTAGTCTTAACTATAATGTATTGAAACAAGCCAGCTTCTAAACACAGTTAAGAAGTGTAGACTGAGATTAACCACAATTTGGGCTTCAGCCATAACATTAAATATATAAGCCTTGTTATATTTATGCACAGGTGCAGTGCCAGGGAAAAAGCATGGCAACCATGAAAAAAATAGTGGTTTCTAATGCTAGTTTCCTTTACCAAGTATCTTTCTTGGATCACAATTTTCTAATGTTTGGCCCAGTTCCTATTACGACTGAAAGTGTACAGAGAATAGTTTTTTCTCCGTCTTGCGATGGGGCTAGAATTTGTGTGCATCTAATGAAGATTGGAAGATTCAGGGCAGATAAAATACATTTCTTTCTCATGCAGCAGATGAACTATGGAACTCGTTCCCATGGAAAGCAACGATGTCCAGCAATGCGGATGGCTTTAAAAGAGGATTAGACAAATTCATAGTCAGAGGCAGTAACGCTTCTGAATACGACTTGCTCACATCCTGCTTGCAGGATTCCCACAGGCATTTGGTTAGCCACTGTGAGAACAGGATGCTGGAGTAGGTGGATTATTGGCCTGATCCTGCAGGTTCTTATTAAGATTACTTATGAGAATCACAAAACAAAACATAGATGCAGCTTTGTGTGCCACTAGTGAACTTTAATTCTCAGTGTTTATCATTTGTTGATTAAACAAATGTCTAAAAATATTCTTTTTTTAAATCTTTAAATCACATGATTTAAATGTTCTCTAAACAGTGATTAAGCAATGAAGCTCAGGGTGCTGTTTGAAAGATATACATACATCAGCTGCAGAAATTGCAGAAGATGTGCAATGCCCCCTCTCGCTTTATTCCAGGCATGCTGCATTGTGCAAAAGCATTCATTTTCCAACCAATAAGCCAGTTTGAATCATAAGCACGTTATGAAAGGCCTTTAGGCACCAAGTGATCTAATGAATTCACAACGTTGCGTACTTGGAGTCTGGAGTGATTTCCTTATGCACATTTATGAAAAAATATTTTGGATAGTAGGGAATACAAATTGGCATTCTACGAGCCATCGCATAGGATGAACTGCAGCCATTAACAGTTCACTATTGGGGGGGGGACACCTTCCAGGGATGGGGGAAAGAAACAATTTGGAAGGAATCCAACATTTTTAACTGGCATCATTTACCAAGCTTGGTTAATAACAGGTGGTTCCTGCTGTTGCAATATCCTTTTATGCATTTCCGCCTGATGTGCGAATTAAACAGCAGTTCGATAGTGCTCAGTTCGGCAGCACATATAACTAAAATTGGAACGATATAGAGAAGATTAGCCTGGCAAAACAGCAGTTGGATAAATCACACTTAACTACTTCCAAGTCCTGAAAGACTTGATCCTATAGTATGTTGCAATAAAACAGTCGGGAATCAGGAATGTGGAAAAACTGCTGTGCCAGAGTTAACAACATAAGCCTGCATTTTTTTCACTGGGCATCACACACGCAGGTGATGTGTGGCATATAAACCTTTGCCGAGGACTGATGGAGGGATGAGGACTCACAGGGATGATTCACCCATATGGCATCCCAAGATCCAGTCAGAATAAGGAACGCTAGGCTAAACGGACCAATGACCTCACTAGAAAGCAGCTCCACATGTTCATTATAAGACAGAAGGGAAAGTGAACACGTGAAAATAGAGGAGTTAAAAAGCCAAACTACACATAAATTAAGACAAGGGCTTTGGGTCACTTCACACTTTATATACATGGGTTTGCTTCTGCAGGAGCACTCAGCAAACTGCTTCAGCCAGTTCCTTATTTCTGGCAAGTACACAGGGGGCTGCTGTCTCCTGAGTAAGACCACTGGTCCATCTTGCTCAGTATTGCCCATGCTGAGTGGCAGCATGGTTTGAGACAGACGTCATTCCCAGTGCTACCTAGACATGTTGGGGAGCTGAACCTGGATGCAAAGTTGATGTGCTGCCACTGAGCTGCCCTTCTTCTGCATGATGCCCGTGATTGCAAACACATGCTTCTGTTTACAAAACAGCTCCTCATCCAGGGTTTGCCCTATGTTTGCCAGAGTACAAATGATCACCTGGGAGAGAAAGTGTGAGGGAGATATCGGAAGGATTTGGAAAGAAAGTTAAGAGCAAAGCAGAAGTCTAGGAGGCAAGAAGAAGCCAAAAGAGCAAACAGAAAGATATAAAGCTTAAGACAAGCCATGCATTTTTAAACATTAGCTTCCTTTGGGCATATTTAAAAAAATCACTTTACCTTTGAATCCTATTGATAAACTCAATATACCCTATCGATCCAAAGTTTTCTATTGACACACTGTTCATTTTACTGAACAGTGAAAATAAAAGTGTGTGGATTTGTGAATACGTGAATCCTATTGATAAACGCAAATATAGGCATGCATGCCAAAACGTTGGGGCGGGGGAAGTAAAATTCCTAATCAGAAAAGCACTGCAGTCATGGCTAGGAGGGTGTAGAATAACTTTTCTTTGAGGTCTGAGGAGTACTGAATGCTTTGGGGGCAGACTGCCTTTTACGTTTTCCATGGGTGAAGCTTAAAGGGCTGTTTCTATTAAAGTGGTGAGTGCATGCAATAAAAACTAAACTGACCGCAAGCTGATTAAAAAACCACTTTCTGTCCTCCTCAACAACATTCACACATATTCCAACTCTACAATTCTATGCTTCTATGTTAACACCTCTCTCATAGGGTTGTTGTGAGGATAAACGCAAGGTATACCACCTTGAGCTCTTTGGAAGAAAGAGGTGATGATGTAGGGGAAAGAAGGGACTCCGAACAGAATGGAGAGAAAATTGTATGGCTATTCTTTTTGTCCTTACTAGCCAATGCCTGGTCAATACGCTCAAGAGGAAAAACACACACTTGTAACACACTTCAAGTAATAAGACTGATTTCTGCATGCAAATTATAATGTCTTCAGGTTTTTCCTCCTGACTAGTAATTTGAAAAGGATGTGCAGAAGCATTTCCAAGATTGGCTTTACCATTAAGTACCGCAAAGCAGGAGGTTCAAAAGGGGAATATTTTTTCTTCCTCCATTTCTGTGCATCATTTAAAAAAAAAAGAAAATCAAAACCAGTAGGCATTGTTATGTCTTGCTACTTTAGGTGCAACAATGTTTGAAGTCCAATACTTGGTGTTAGTATATACGTGATGTGTGAACTTGACTGTATGTCCCAGAAGCTTTGCAAGGCGAATCTCACATTCCTTGCACTAATATTAAGATACCCACCTGCAGCTGCTTTCCAGCTGCTTCCTGATGTGCAGTGTCAAAACACAAGTATTTATTATGTATGTTCTTACACTTATACCCATGCTTTTCTTCTGTCACAAAACGCAAGGTGGCATAGATATGGTTCCCAGACGGCATGGCAAAATCACGACTGCCTTTTTTATTATTTTTTGGAACTTTGGAGCACTTGATCCAGAATTATCATTATTACACACAAGTTTCATGTTCAAAATTACTAATTCCTGTACAGTACAGGCTAGAATTTCCACTCCAGCTATAAATGTCTATTGGAAAAAAATGGGGGGGGGGGACTTCACATATTTGCCATTCCTTAATAATTTTGATTCTGACGAAAAAAGGCTTGACATTTGTTGCAGGGGGAAACCAATCTGCATAAAATTATCTTGAGGGTGCAGACCATAATACTTAGCCTGGAGGCTAGTTCGACTGCGTGAACAGCACTGGAGGCATTGCCATCAGGAGTACTTCTGTTTACAGCAGTGACAGGACTAATTCATACTGTCTGCTTTGTCAATGAATCTTTCTCAAGGAATTATGGTAAGATCCAGAAGTTTGCAGAGGTGGGGAACACCTCAGAGGAATTATGGGTGATGCCGTACTTCATCCTTTATAGTCCTGCCACGGGTGTGGGCGGAAAATGTCTGGCTCCTCTTTCTATAATGCTGAAATATTGTGATCTTACTAGGTTCCTCTCTCCATCCAAAAGTGAATCTGCTTTTCAGTCATGCTTTGCCTGTCATATCTGCAGTGAAGCATTTATTGCTATCCTACAATTCATTGCCCCCTCACAATCCACAATGCTCAGGTTCACCAAGCAAATTCACCTGCTTTCACGACTGGGCTTAAGATCCGTTACAACAAATTAGTTACCAGCCTATCAAACAGGGAGGTTAAAGAGGGTGAGTGTGTCCCACACACTTTGTTGCCTAAATGAGGCCATTTGGGTATCGGTTATCCTGCACCAGAAAGTTCAGACATGGGCATTCCCCACCCACCACTCCTCATGGCTAAATGAATCCACACTGGAGGTTGACAGTGAATTCTGTAAATTATTGTGACAAGTGTGTGAGCATTAAAAATCCAAACTGAACCCGGGGGGGGGGGGATGAGTGAAGCAGCAATGCTAGTATGTGTTGTCATATCCTAAGTCCAGGAATATTTCACATGTGCCCCTGAGCAGTTCTGACCCATTTCCACCCAGCCACACCTACAGTGGGGACTCCCATGCTAAGTCAGCACTGGGAACAAGCTCACACTTTCCTCCCACAATTTTATGGAATTTGCTCTATGCTCCTCTTTTGTTACTGGCGATGTTAAAGATCCAAGTGGATCGATCTGAGGACAGAGGGCCACTATAGCCTAAAAAGAGCAGTCACCCAGGGAGGGGATCATATGAACGCAGGGTAGGGAGAGAAAAGAGAAATTATTCACTGTGCCCTTTTTAAATAAAGGGGCGTCGTGGGAGTCCACGCGTCCTGTGGTTGCTCAGCGGTGAACTGCGGGAAAAGGTACTTTGCACACGCTCAGAGACTAACCCCGCTTTATGATATCAGCACTCGGGTGAGGGGAGCAGGTGCCGGGGCTGGGGTTGGGGGACCACGGGAAAGCAAACAAACCTAGAGTTACTCACCAGCCCCAAAGTCCACCAACCGATCGAGAAGAGAAGGGCCGGCAAGTTCATCCCAGCCAAGTGCCGGAGGGGCAGGATCAGCTCTCCGGGGCCGGGGGTCGCGGCGGGCTCCGCGGGCTTCCGAAGCTGCAGAGACCCCCCAGCAGAAACATAAGGTCGCCGAGCGGGCGCTTCCCGTCTCCTGGCGCGCAGCTGACTCCGCGGGCGCGCACGTGGGCCGCTCCCGCCGCGCCTCCCGCTCGCAGCACGAGTCCTCGGTCCCTCGTCGCCCGGACTGCGGCTCCTGCCTCCGTCGCCTCCCAGCCCAGACTGGCTCCCCAGCACGCTGGACTGCGCGCTACTGTTCACCCACCCAGGACTCCTCCTCTCCGCCTCCGGCTTTCTACCGCCTGTACTCCTCCTCCTCCTCCTCCCCTCGATCTGGTTCTTACGTTGGCGCCCTGGAGATGCTGCTTGTGTGCTGCGCGGCAGGCAGAAATACAACAGGTGATGCATTTTTATTCTGGGGTTGGGTTTCTTAAGATTAGGGGCAGGGATAGGTAACTTATTGGGCTATAACTCCCTCCCCAAAACACCTGAGAACTGTAGTTTGTTAAGGAAGCTGGGAATTGTAGCTCTGTGAGGAGTAAAACTACAGTTTGTGAGATTCCTTATTGGGGGGCTTCCATGGGCATAGGCGGGGTTTATTTTAGCCTAGCTTAGCTCTCTGGGTCATAGCTGTCAACTTTCAGATTTGAAAATAAGGGATTTTCCCCAACTTTCGGATTTGAAAATAAGGGATGCCACGAGGGCGGTGCAATGGCACCAGGTAGCCTCGCCACCCTGTGCTCCAGAGGCTGCGTGCGAATGGGTGAGCGAAAGAGCGAGCGCGTAGATGGCAGGCAGGCTGTCTGTCTGGTTGGGCATGAGGGTCTGACTGCACAAGGCATGCAAGCTCCGCCCCCAGTCGGCCTCAGACTCCTTATTGGCAGCCAAGCAACAGGGAGAGGAGCTGCTTCCTTTGAAATCCGGGAAATTTAAGGGATATCAACAATCCGGGATGGCAGCGGGAAACGGCATTGGAATAAGGGAGTTTCCCGCAAAAAAAGGGAGGGTTGACAGCTATGCTCTGGGTGGTTGTTGAAGAGGTCAAATGGGATGACGGCAGAGGAGGCCTGAGGCGGATTTAGGGGAGCACAACCGGGCACCGAGCTGAGAGGGCTCCACAGGGGACAGTGCTACAATGACGAATGACAGAAGGCGAGAGGAGGGAAGCACCGAATTTTGGCACTGCAAAGGTGCACTGCTGAAATTTGAAATCCCAAAGTCTGCCACTGTGCACTGTCCTTCTGTGGAGCTTGGAGACAGGAGAATCGGACACAAGTATGACGAGTACAACTAATGATTGTATTGAAGCACAGTGTCAAGAAGTATGGGGTCCAGATCAAGGGAAGTCATAGTCTCACTATTGGTCAGACCACACCTGGAATACTGTGTCCAATTCTGGGCACCACAATTTAAGAAGGATGTTGACAAGGTGGAACGTGTGCAGAGGAGGGCAACCAAGATGATCAAGGGTCTGGAAACCAAGCCTTAGGAGGAATGGTTGAAAGGTCTGGGTATGCTTAGCCTGGAAAAGAGAAGACTGAGAGGAGATATTATAGCCATCTTTAAATATCTCAACGGCTGTCACATGAAAGATTCAGAAAACTTCTTGGCTTTAAGTTACAAGAAAGGAGATTCCGACTAAACATCAAAAAGAAAATTCTGATAGTAAGAGCTGTTTGGCAGTGGAACTGTCTTCCCTGTGAGGTTGTGGACCATGGGTAGGCAAACTAAGGCCTGGGGGCCTTAGTTCACCTTCTCAATCCGGCCCGCAGATGGTCTAGGAATCAGCGTGTTTTTACATGAGTAGAATGTGCCCTTTTATTTAAAATGCATCTCTGGGTTATTTGTGGGGCATAGGAATTCATTCATTTCCCCCAAAATAATATAGTCCGGCCCACCACAAGGTCTGAGGGACAGTGGACCAGCCCCCTGCTGAAAAAGTTTGCTGACCCCTGTTGTGGACTCTCCTTCATTGAAGGTTTTTTTAGCAAATGTTGGATGACCATCTGTTATGGATGCTTTAGCTGAGATTCCTGCACTGCAGGGGGTTGGACTAGATGGCCCTTAGGGTCCATTCCAACTCTACATTTCTATGATTCTATGAATGCCCATGAGAATGCACAGATCACTTTACATTCACTTCTGAGGGCCAATGTTCTTGACGCCACTTGTGGCAGCTGCACCTTACATCTAAAGCACATTGAAAGTTGTGGTTTGTTAAGGGTGCTGGGAACTGCAGCTCTGTGAGGAGCAAACTACTGTTCCCAGGATTCTTTGGGGGAAGCCATGAGCTTTAAATGTACAGTGTGTCTGCAGCAGGGCCAGTTCAAGACATTTTGCTGCCTGAAGCGAAGGGCAAGATGGCACCCTCCCCCAAGACACAACCAAAAGCCAATTTGACTGCTAGTTGAATCTTACTCCAATTCAAGTGAAAGGAAAGGATCTTCCACTGCACTTGAGGGAAGCAGGCTAGCGTAGCGGGTACAAGGCAGGCCACGCCATATGGCACACCTAGCTCTGTCCCTTCCACGCCACTCAGCATCTGCCACCCGAGGCAGCTGCTTCACTCTGCCTCATGATAGGGCTAGCCCTGGTATGCAGCCTCATTCTTTTTCCCCCAGTATTGGCTGACTGGAGCTGGCTTATTGCAACTAGATAGGCTGGCTGGCATGAGAGTATAAAAAGTTTGTATCCTACCCATACATTCGGGAGATTTGCACTGTGTGTTGGAACCTCATTAACTACAAGAAATCTAGTCACATCCCAAAATAGGGGAAATAACTCTCAAGTCAAAAACTACATTCAGAAGATCAAAAAGGAGCTAATTCACAAGCTTTCCTGGAAGGTCTGACCAATGGTGAGCTCCGCATAAGAAAAGCTATGCAGGAATCCAAATATTTGGATAACATCTGTATGCGCATACTTTCTGTTTCTTCCCTTTGTTCTTGCTAAGTGTCCAAGTTCGCACTGAAAGACGTCAGTAATGGAATGGAAGTATTTGAGGAGGAAGAGGAGGAGGAGGAATGTGGGAGGCAGAGCAGGCCTTGATAGCAGACGCTTCCAGGGCTTTGGGGCCCTAGCAGTCGCTCAGAGATGCCTGGTGCTGACATCAGCCTTGTTCCAGATTTATGGTGCGCTGAAGGTAATTTCATTTGCCTCCCTCTCCAGACTGCTTTGCTTGTGCTGCAGGGTTCTTTGAGCATGGATGAGGCATGTGGCTGGCTGCACCTCTTTCTGATCAGGTCCCTGCTTTGATCCGTGGTGTGCCTAGAGTGCCAATTCCATCAAGACATCCTGCCGATCTATGGCATGTTGGTTGGCAGAGGTGTCGTCAGATATGTTTTTCTTCCCAAGCAGACTGTGCTTTCCCAGAGCACAGCAAATCTGAAGGCAAGCAAGCAAAAGTGATCAAATAGGACTCTTAGGAAGTTAACTTACACTGTCAGCTCACTGGTTCGTCTAACCTGGGACTATCTGTTTGATTGACAACAGCCGCTCAAGCCTCAAGCAGAGATCTTTCTCAAGGCTGCTTGCTGAGGTCCTTTCACTGGGTTTTCTGCATGAAGAAGCAATGTATGAGCATAAGAAGAGCTCAAGCCAATGGCCCATCTTGTCCAGCAGTAGTCAACTAGATGTTCATGGGAAGCCCATAAACAGAACCTGGGTGCAACAACTTTATCCCCACCTGCGATTGACAGCAGCTGGAATTCAGAGGCATAGTGACCATAGAAACAGATACTACCGGTATATATCTTTGAAAGTTGTTTCTTTGATCACTATGCATTGGGACATCTCTTAAATATCATGACCATTTTTATTTTACATGGCTGTTCCATGTAGATCAAGGAGCAGGCTTTTGTCTACGCTTGGATACAACTGGACACCATTTCAAACCAAGATGGCGGACTGAACCTTTCAAAACCAGACTGATTTTTGGGTTTGTTAGAATTCCCAGACAATGCTGCGTATGAGGCTGCTACAATATATATGCTCTATCACTGAGCTAATGGACAAACAAAGTACCTCAGTTACATGCTTGGTACATTATTGATTTATTATTATTATGCTGCACTGTTTTCCCATACTAATGGTCTTAAATCAGTGCACAATATTATAAAACGAAGAACTATGAAATGTGTGTTTCTTGCTACTTACACAGTCTCTCCTCACCTGTATATTTAAATAGAGTTTAAACATCCTAAACATTACCCTCCTCTCAAATTGAACTGGGGTCTGACCTGGGGCTGGATGTATGGTCTTGAGACAGCATGGGGCACCGTGACTGGGAAAGCCAGATTGGGGTCCTGGGATGGGGCAGAGGGGTCTATGCACAGCCCTATCATGAATGCCAATGAAGTTCTTGACCATTGTTCATGTTCTAAATAAAGTACTCATATCTAGAACATGATGAACTTTCATGAGCAGGTTAAGGGCTCCCGTTCTCTCATTATCCTGTTTCCTCTTTCTCTCTTTGGTTCCTTCTTTTGCAGTGGTGTTCCTCTGTTTTCCTTTTCAAGGGGGTGGGGAGATGTTATAAATAAAAATCTAACCTAGATAATCCAGATGATCCAAGTGCAGTTGCTAAACGCCTGTGCCTTTTGATAGCTGCATGAAAGAGAGAGATGGAAGGCAGATGGCTCATTTTGTATACTCTAGTGTGGGAAATACTGTGCCTGTGGAAGTTCTGCCTGCTGGAAAGTTCTTAAGGGAACAGGAGCTTAGAACCCTAAGATGGAAAACATACACAAATAGTAGACCAGGGTCTCCATGTCTCATGCATGGCTAGATATTTGCCCCTTTAAGATTTACAGAAACAATGTGATCTTGAACAGGTGATTCCTCCTATCAAGAAGATTCACCTGTGAAATTTCTGACTTCAGATCTTTTAAGAAAGTAAGAAAATACTGGAAGGTAGTGGCCAACCTACAGGGGGAGGGAACCTGTGGCCCTCCATATGTTGTTAGATTACAGCTGCCATAACCCCTGACCACTGGCCATGCTGTTTGAAGCTAATCGAAGTTGGCGTTGAATGGGTCGGCATCTGATTCCTCACCTCAATTGTTGGCTTGCAGACCAAATATACATAGGTATCACTCAGGGTGCACAGAGAGGCTGTCTAGGAGAGCATCCTAAATCCTGCTGGTTCATGAGATAAAAACTCTGCAGTCAATAGTTGTACACTTGGTTCCCCCGCCCGCCCGCCTACCCACCGATGGGAAACATTTGCTTAGCTCACTACTTCTTTCTGAATATTTAACCAATGTTTGCAGCCCCTAACAATTTTCTCTCATCTGCCCCAGATTTGAAGACATTGATTACAACCAACAGGGTCTGGCTTCTAGAGTTCGGCGATAGGGACCTGGTTCAGTTTCTTGCCTCGGTTTGACCAGCCTCCACTCTGCATCCAGTGAAACATTAGCCACAAAGCCTAATCTATGAAAGGTGGTGCATGAAAATAAATATGTGAATAGATGATGGAGTCATAAGGTTGCGCGTCTGCCGATGCCTTTGGCTGCAAAGCGGCTGAGCTGAGTGATATATCGTTCTTTATAGAACAAGTAATCCGGGTCAATCTGATGTCCATATTGCAGCAATACACTTGGCTTCTGCGTTAATGGGAAGCTTCATTTAAACAACATGATTTATTAGTCTATTAAAGAGAATGGAAAAGGAAGTCAAGTCTTTTCATCTGGGAGATGGGGGCAGCCAGGATATATGTGTGTGTGCGTGTCTTGTCTTCTGGCAACAGGTTGAAGAGTTGTTCTTTGCTGTGGAGCCAAGACAGTTGTTGGCTGATATCACCATGCTGCCTCTCTGTTTAAATGGATTTAATCTGAATAATTTCACTTCATCCTGTGCATTAAGCAGACAAGGCAAAAAAAAAAAAAAAAAAGCGGGAGGGCGAATCGTTTAGTTTCAACTTTATGACGTTGTCTAAGCCAGGGATGGCTAGCTTCTATTTTATTCATTTATTTAAGACTATATATATATATATATATATATATATATATATATATATATCACCTTTAGATGCTCCTCTTTTCTTTTCTTTTTTTTACTCTTGCAAGCTTACAAAGGTCAGAAATAAGATAGTCCCTACTCTCAGGCTTACAGTCTAAAAGCATAGCACAAAAGGAAAAGGCATTGGGAGGGAGGAGGAGGGGGAATCAGGCAGTGAGGTTGTCAGATGCAACATCCCAGGATCTTAGATACAAAGTTCAGCAGATAGTAATTCAACAAGTCATGGGGCTGCATGATGGAGGAGGGTACCTGACTGATGCTTACTCTCCCTCTGATAGCCTCAGCAGTGGCAGTCCAACAGCATCCAGTTTTCTACGTCTGCTACATTGAGACCCCACTGCCTGTAGCCCCCACCCCTGCCTCAAGAATAAAAGGTTGTTTTTATCTTCCTTTTTAGGTAGGGAAGGGAACCAGCAGACGAGATGGGTGTGAGTCGCTAATTTGGTGATTTTTTTATTTGTTTTTTAAAAGCTTTCTTAGTAAAGTATTTGAGTATTCTGAAATACTAAAGAAATGTTTTGCTAAATACTCTTTTTTTTTTTTTAAGGGGCGCTTACTTACTTTTTAAAAACATGAACCAGTGTTTTTGAGTTTGCCCGCCCCTCGTTTCTGCAGCTCCAATGTGCAGTTTAATACATTTGTGGGATTGTGCAGTCCTGTTTTTTTCTTTTTCATTGAAAAAAGTCTTGTTTTTTTTAACCCTTATTTCTGCTGACCCAGAAGCAGACATGTGCATTTGTTCTTTGCCAAACTCCTAAGATGAATGCATGCCCGTGTTTGCAGTTTCCATGCAACAACTTTCCATAATAATTGCTAAAAAAACAAGTCCAGTTTCAAATCCTTCATCCTCCACTATAAACAACTCAGATAAACACCCACAAACGATGCAAGAGGAGTGTGGAATAGTGAAGAGCACAATGGGAGGAGAAGGGGACCTACATGCCACATTGCGGAAAGTATAACTGAGTGGACAGCTAGCCAAAAGGATGGAGCTCTGGATTCTGTGCTCTGGATTGGAGCTGTGCTTTGACTTGCCACTCAAGACGAAATATAGTGGGCCAGATAATCTTGATTGGACCCTTAGTTGCCTCTGTTGGCCAGGCTCCCAACAGGCCATTGATTTTTCTCATTGCCTTGGCCTCTACTCCAGGGCTAGCTAACATGGAGCCCTCCAGATGGTGGGAAAACAACTCCCATCATTCCTCATCATTGGCCATACTGGCTGGGGCTGATGGGAGTTGTAGTCAAACAACATTCGGAGCTCCCGTTGTTCTACACCAGTGTTTCCCAAACTAGGGTCTCCCACTGTTTTGGACTGCAGTTCCCACCATCCCTGACCACTGGTTTTGCTATCTAGAGCTGATGGGAGTTGTAATCCAAAAGCTGCTGGAGACCCACTGCTCTACACCGGGTACCTGCTTGAGTCTGTTTGGAACATTACTCAATATAGCAGATACTACTTCAAAAATAGAGATGTAATAAGAAACTCTTGGGCATTCATAGAATGTAACCCATACACACAAGAAAGATTGGCTAGGTGTGTTGACTTTGTCGTAACTGGTGTGTTCTTCTGCACAGCGACTATGTGATAATCTTATCAGGTGTGCATTTTTCAGTTGCTACTTAAAATGTACAAACTCCCTTTGTGTCTAGATTCAGGTAGGTAGCCATGTTGGTCTGACACAGTCGAAATATATAAAAAAATAAAGAGACCAACTAAGTTTGTTATTGGTGTAAGCTTTTGTGTGCATGTATCTGAAGAAGTGTGCATGCACACGAAAGGTTATACCAAGAACAAACTTAGTTGGTCTCTAAGGTGCCACTGGACAATTTTTTTATTTTTTTATATATTCCCTTAGTGTCGTTTTTAAAAATTGAAATTGAAATACAGTATATGGTTAGACCGAAAGACAGACATTCTGCCAAGATTCTTTGTGGGGGAAAGAGCAAAGCAATCAATAGTGATGGTAACCAAAGTCCTTTTGCGGTTGTCCCCCCTGATATTATTTAATTTTATCATATATATTCTCTTGTAACTGAAAGGTAGGACACCTGTCTTCCAAATACACAAATTATAACCTTGCCATTCCAAAATACGAGGAGTTAAGCTCATTTGTCAACAGACACATCAGAAGTGGGGGAGCCTCCTGCATGTCTATGGACTTCCTGTGTGATTTAAAAAGGTAAAGGTAAAGGGACCCCTGACCATTAGGTCCAGTCGCGGACGACTCTGGGGTTGTGGCACTCATCTCGCTTTATTGGCCGAGGGAGCCAGCGTACAGCTTCCGGGTCATGTGGCCAGCATGACTAAGCTGCTTCTGGCGAACCAGAGCAGCGCATGGAAACGCCGTTTACCTTCAGGCTCCTGCTTCAGATATTCACTGTCTAACTTGGGGGAGCCAGGAGGACAGAAGGGACCAAGCTTAGCACATACCTGTACTCCCTCACAAGATGTGATTTGCATGCCTGAAGAATATTGTAATTAAATAACAGAGACTCTTATCTTTATTTCAAGCTGAGGAACCATGCTGTTTCTAGTTAATAATCATGTCTAAATCCTTACTTTCTGCAATTACAAGGGCATATTCAACTAAGTTCAGCAGAGGTTCTGCTGGTTTATGATACATATAATGTCTTCCAATATTTACCTTTTTTAATGCCTTCCAGTATTTGCTAAAAATGGAAAACTGCTACTGCATAATTTTTGCTCAGCTCCAGAATGTACGCAGTAAATCTGCTAAATTTCCCCAGCACCTGCATTTATCATGCTTCATCTTGTGAATTATTTTTTTTAAGCTAGAGGGCATAAGGAGTCAGTTCTAGTATGAATTGTAATAGTTTTCTTCAAAGTTCACACACCATGTTATTCTCTGAGCACTATTCCTAACCCAAATCAGGCATTGTTAAAAATAAAAATCAATACCCAGCTCTCTTTTTTACAAATACAACTGCATCTTTATTTTCAATTCTATTAAAGCCACATAATCATTTGTCTGATCATTGGATTTAGAATTTGTCTTTCAAATGAGACTTTCAAAAGTTGTCCTATCTCTCAAGGATACCACATTCCTGTAGTAATGCAAGCAGAACCCGTCAGATCCGAAAGTATTGAAAAAGCAAGGGCCCTCCTTATCCCATAGCCAGAGTGATATTTAGCAAAGTATTTTTTACAGTATCTCTTTTCACTTAATCTTACCTTGCAATTTAATAAAACGATTATTTTCCCATATCACATCCCCAACACTTTTTTTAGAGTCAGCCTGCTGCTTGTAACCGTCTGCAGTTGACGGAGAGAAGTCTGGCCTAAGCTTTTAAAAATAAATTATCTTCCAAACTGAATATCTTGTCTAACGTAGGCTGGATTTGACTGTGGCCAGGAGGGCAACCAAGATGATGAAGGGTCTGGAAACCAAGCCTTATGAAGAATAGTTGAAGGAGCTGTGAATGTTTGGCCTGGAAAAGAGAAGACTGAAAAAACTTTCTGACAGTAAGAACTGTTTGACAGCAGAACAGTCTCCTTTGGTAGGTTGTGGACTCTCATTCCTGGAGGTTTTTAATCAGAGGTTGGATGGTCATCTGTCAAGGATGCTTTAGTTGAGATTCCTAGATAACACTTGGCAGTGGCGTAGCGTGGGGGGTGCAAGGGGTGCTGGCTGCACCGGGCGCAACATCTGGGGGGGGCGCACTCGCACCTCTCTGCCCCTGCCTGGCTCACTCACTCTCTCTGAGCGCGGGACAGAACTGAGCGCGGAGAGAACTGAACGCGGGAGAGAACCGCGGCAGCGGCAAAGAAAAACAGCTGAAAGGGGGGGGGAACAAAGCAGGCACTTTAAAAGCGCCTGCTTTGTCTTCCTTTCACCCCCTTTCAGCTGTTTTTTTCGCCCCGGCATGGAGGAGAGGGGCGGGCCAGTAGCATGGAGGAGTGTCAACCCCTCTGGCTCTGGTCTGCCCCTCTCCTCCATGCCGATGCCGTAGCTCCGCCCGGGAGCACAGCGGCGAAAAAAACAGCTGAAAGGGGGGGGGAAACAAAGCAGGCACTTTAAAAGCGCCTGCTTTGTCTTCCTTTCACCCCCTTTCAGCTGTTTTTTTCACCCCGGCATGGAGGAGAGGGGCGGGCCAGTAGCATGGAGGAGTGTCACCCCTTCTGGCTCTGGTCTGCCCCTCTCCTCCATGCCGACGCTGTAGCTCCGCCCCAGAGCGCAGCGGCGAAAAAAACCCGCTGAAAGGGGTTTTTTCAGTGGCTTTTTTTGCCGCGGCATGGGGCAAAGGAGTCGCTCCGTGCGCATGCGCGTTGTGACGTCATGCGCACGGAGCGACGCCCCACCCCCAGGGGTGCCGCTTGGCTTGCCGCACCGGGCACGCAAGTGGCACGCTACGCCCCTGACACTTGGGGTATGTTCCAACTCTACTATTCTATGATTCTATGAGTCTTTTTACTCATGCAATATGGATGTGATCTGGAATTCCCCCAGATCATAGGAACATCAAGATGAACACAACAGATTAATTGCTCAAATATTTAAGCCAAAACTTGTAGCCATGTGTTAAACAGGTGGCTTTTTTTATTCTTGATAGAATGCTTGAAGCCAACAAAGACACGTTTTGGAGTGTGGAGTTGGACATAGGATCAGTCTAAATTATTGCCTGTATTTGCTGCTTTTTTAAAAGAGCAAAGAGTTTTCCATGGAACAACAAAAAAGCAAGAGATGTTTTATGAAGCTTCTGGCCTGCATTGCACAATTTATGAGGAGCTTTAAAACACAGTAGAGTTCTTTCCCCTCCCTTTCAAATAAGTGTGATCAGGTTGACATTTCTAGAGAAGACAAGCCTTCTTACTAGGTATAATAGGTGTAGAGTTACCAAGAGAAGATAAAAGACGTTTTATGTATGCAACAACAGCAGCAAGAATGCTACTAGCCAAGAGATGGAAGGAAGCAGAAATACCAACAAAAGAAGAATGGCAGATGAAACTGATGGAGTACGCGGAGATGGTGAAACTGACGGGGAAGATTTTTTAAAACTCTTTGCCTTAATGGGAGAAAGCAGATGCCACAATTCCACATAGTCATTTGCAAACTGGAATAATGTAGGCCAGTTCAAGATATTATAAATCAGACCATTTTCCAGCTAGTTGGAAAACCATAGTCAATGAGCGATAACTCTTCAATCTATGTCAAGCAGAGTAAAATTATCATTTGTAAATCTGTAGGATGAGGAGGGATGCTGGTTTCTTTAGATCTAGCACAGCCTTAGCTTTACAAATTTACCGAATGTTAAATTTACAGTTTAGGATTAGACCTTTAAATGACATTTATCAATGGAGACCTTGGCCAAAATAAGGAAAGTATTTGTTCACAGAACTTGCTGTTTTTCAGCAAGTCATAGAGCATGGATAGGCAAACTAAGGCCCTGGGGCCGGATCCGGCTCAATCGTCTTCTAAATCCGGCCCACGGACAGTCCGGGAAACACCGTGTTTTTACATGAGTAGAATGTGTCCTTTTATTTAAAATGCATCTCTGGGTTATTTGTGGGGCATAGGAATTTGTTCATTTTCCCCCTTCAAAATATAGTCCTGCCCACCACAAGGTCTGAGGGACAGTGGACCGGCCCCCTGCTGAAACTGACGCCTGTCATAGAGGATGTTCTCCAACAGAAATTCAGATACCGGTAGTAGGCATAGGTACCAGGGACAGGCCTTCTAGCACCATGGAGAGCTCCCGATCAATACAGAGGTTGCTTTGACGGTGCTCTTTTCATCTGTGATGTCATCTCAGGACGCTTCTCTCTGGCATAAGAACTGTGATGTAGTTTTTGTTGAACATTCCTATTTATTTATTTATTTATTTAAGGGGTTTATGCCCTGCCTCAAAGCGGCTTACAGTGGAAAAATAAAACATAGAATATACAGAATGGAAGACACAGATTACATCGAAGAACAGAAACATTAGAGCAATGTTTAGAGTAAAAATTCTCCTGAAATAAAACAGCTTTAACCTGGTATCTAAAACTTAGCAGGGGTGGTACCTGCCTGATTTCTGTTGGGAGGGAATTCTGTATTTAAAGTGCCAAAGCCCATAATTCTGAAAGTTACGTTAACTTCTTCTTTTTTGCATACATGTATTTCCTCTCTGTCTGTCTGTCTGTCTTTCTGTGTGTAATATATACACTGTAATTACCATTGGCTACAAACAATAAAAATTTGACTGATGGACTGATTGTGAGTCTGAGCTCAACTGAATGTTTAAATAGGAAACCAGGCCTGCAGAGTGGCCACTACTCCGTTGCAAAAATGTAATGTAGCAGGGCCCTGCCATGAAGCCATGAATGCCAGCATCACCGAGTGGCCACCAGTAGCACCTTCATCTTTTCAGCCAGCCACACAGAAGAACGAAGACCCTAGGGACACTGGAAAGATGAAGGAGCTGTAGAGCCAGGCAGAATCTCCACTTGACAGACAGTGTCAGGCTCAGACGGCCTACGCTTCCTCAGACTGGGCCTCAGGCCTATAGGATTCCTGAGGCAAACTCCTGCTGTCACATACTTGCACAGCTCTTCTTTGCCTCAGAATCAATACCTGAAGTGTTTAGGACCTGCTAGAAGACACACCTCCCACCCCCCAAAAGTGTGCTGTCTTTCAGATAGGAAAGAAAAACAAGTACAAACTAGAGAATAGCCAACATAACTCTCCTAAAAAGAATGCGATAGTTGCAAATAAAGCATCTGGTGCCGCTGCAGAGACCAAGACTGGTGCTGCTGTTTTGGGGTGGCTCACCTTTATGATAATAATAATCCACTTTGTTATGCACTGTTTAGGTCTCTTGTGTCTATCTGATTTTCAACAGCTTTCTTGAAATGTGCCAAAATGGGAGAGCATTTAGAAGACCACAGGGAAGGTGGAGGAAAGGCTTGGAATATACTCAGCCTGAAAAAGCCTGATGGATCTGTGCTGTGTGTAGCCTAATTTTTAAATATATATATGGACTTACAACACAATCTGGAAGTGTCTACTTTGAAGGAAGTGCTATTGAGATCATATTACAACTTATATATTATATTGGGATTGCAGTGTAAATACAGGAGAAATAGATGCATTTTTTAAAATATGATGTAATAATATTTAAATCTACGATGGACTATGTAAAAGGAAATGACTAGTTTAAGTTGCAGAAGCATGGAAGCCCAAATGTCTCATTGAAGGTGCAATGCTGATTGGTGTCCAGTTCACATGAGCAGCCCACAAATTTCATGAGAGGGTTACTATCCTAGAGGCTTCACAATTAGTTCCACATGTTTAAGAAGGTTTAGGCTTGTGTTTCGTGGCAGATGATATCACTCACTCACACACATTATCTCTGTATAGTGTGCTGAGTAAATGCCATTTCTGCTTCATGATCGCTTCCTTTTCCTGTATTAATAAACAGTCTGCCTGCTCCTAGGAAACCATTGCCTTCCGTGCTTTTCTCCTCACCCAGACTCCTTCCAAATCAAGGGACCCGTATTAGGTATTGTTGATAGTGGTTGTCAATAAAAGACGTTTCTCCCCCTGGTTTCTCCTTGATTAGCTTTGGCTGTATTTTTTGTACGGAAAAGGCTGAAAGACTATCAACATTCGTTGCTAACTGAGAGATAGCTCCCTAATCTCAAAACCATAATAAACACACGATTGACATTAATAGCCCCGAAAACCATTTTCCATTGGGAAAGAAAGGGCATGTTCCACCAGGTGCAGGCTGATGTCTTATCAGTTTATATGCTAAATAGTATCTCGGTCAAAGAGAATGTAGGGACAGCTTTTTTTTCTGTGGATCATTTAAAAAATAAATAAATCTGAATCCCTTGCTTGTTAATTGGCTTTTTTAATGCCTATGTTTTCAGAGCTAGTGCCAGTGGAGTAAAATACGTACAGAAAAAAGACTTTTCTTCTGGAAGATCTGCCATGTTCGGTTCCCTTCCAACTCTACAATTCTATGATTCTGTGGTTTACTTTTGAGTTGGCATGACTAGGATTGCAGCAGCCTAAATTGTTACGCACACTTGCGAGTGCAGTTGTGGACTTGTTCTAGAAATAAGTCAACATGAAATGAACCTCCAATGCAAGGCAGTGGCATACGATTACTTGATAATATGGATATATAAAAACATTATATACTTCCTTGTAATATGGGAGTCTTTATGTTGACCGTGAGTCTTGAAAAACAATCAAAAGGAGAGCTTTCTCAAAGCTGGTTTCCCTCTCATGTTTCCACATTGCTTGGATCCTCTGGGGACAAGAAAGAGAAAATCCCTCACAGTGTGAGAAAGGCTGTTATAGTGCTATTTACAGGCTACCCAGCAGCAAAAATTATTCAAGCGCACGCAAGAAAGCCTGTTCTCAAACAACTGTCTATGCTACCAAAGCAGGCTCAGCAAACCAGCAGTTACACTGCAGGAGAACGCAATGTTAACAAAAACGACATACCAAAGAAGAGCTAGCCAGTTCTCTCAAATTTATTTTGGGATGAGCCCTGTTCATAAACTTTTAGAATGAGAAAATTAAGGATATCCTTCCTTCCTATAACTTATCCTCTTTTACTGAAAGACACTTTTAAAGAGAGTCTCAACGAAAGTCAATGGATAACTTAAGATCTCTGTTTCTGCTTATTTCTGTAATACAATTTTGCATAAAATTTTACACACTTAAATAACATTTGGAGGTGCTTGATTCTGAATCTTTGGGGCTCTCTCTTCACCCTTTACTGACCCTCATTGGTGGTCATGTCAGAAGGGAATTTAGTTGATCCAGAATTCCAGGTAACAAGCTCATTTACAGTTTTCAGAAAGTAGAATATAGATTCAGCCTTATTACCGTAAACTTGTCCTTTCCTAAAGTTTTTCCTCTTTATGAACCCTTTTTACACCCCCTGGGTATTGTGGAAGTTTCTGGAATATGTGCTAGGGTGCACAGTCAGTTCATGTGGCTGAGACCTAGGCCTTATTCAGGGCTGTTCTGCAATAATTGAGAGTATAACCACATGCCTAGTACTCTTCTATTTCTTCACATTTAGAGGGATAGTGGTCACACCAAGCAGTTTTCCTGGGATGCTTGTCCACCATTAGTGATATTCTCAGGCAGGGCTGAAGAGCTAAAAACATTTACTAAGCATTATTATTAGTGCAACAGTTTACTATAGAATATAGGCTGTGTAAACCTATGCACATTTTCTTCAGCGTAAGCCTCTGTAGGATTTAATTCTGAGTAAAACTGGATAGGATTGCACTGCAAGTGAAGCACAACCAACTATTAATCAAACTCCACTTACCCATCAATGCGAATCATCATTGTGATTAATGAACTGCTATTAAAAGATCAACATTGCAGGTTTTTATTGCTGCTAGTTGTAACTGAGGTTAGAGCTGAATACTTCTGCCTAATAATAAAAAGAACTTTTGCTTTTGTTTTATTTTTAAAATGAAGATCTGACATTTTCTACGCTTGAATGTAATAGCAATGGGACTCAGAGGGGGGAAAGCAGCTTTTATACAGTATATATCAACCACTACATATATTAATTCCCCTGCCAGCTCTGGGTCAGAGAGGAAACCTCCCCCCACAAAAGAGATGCGTCCTTTTAAGAAGCCCCAGCCCTACATGTGAATAATTCAGATTGACTAGTTGTCACTGAGCATTAAATGCCTAGCTAAACTAATTGAAGACAAAGGCGTAACTACTCCTAAGACATCACTGAAAATGAAACATCACACAAGGCTCTAAGCATTTGACCAGAATTAGATGCACTGGACCGTGCTTGGCAATTTTACACACATTGCAGCTCCCCACAATTGCATATCTGTGGAAAAAGTATTTCTCTGACATAGCAAAGTGAGTGGAATCTGGGGGTGATGATGGACAGCCGAATTGTATGCATGAAAGTATCCAGGGCGGGATCAGTGCTGTCACTCAGATCATTTATGATTATAATATGCATAAAATGGACATTTCCATCAACTTCCCATCAACCTTTCCTCCTGTGTTATTAATGTCAGTAAAACAAATTTGTAATCAACCTCTTGCTGATAAGGAGGTAAAATTACCTCTACGCAAGCATGGCCCCTCCAGACTGGTATTTTATGGTGGGTGTATTCTGCAACACAGTCTTAACAACCACATTAGTGTGTTATGCATGAATTTATTATCCTATAGTTTGTTCTGCAATGCCTTCCCAATGCTACCGTCTTATTGATGTCGGGTGTGTGTGTGTGTGTGTGTGTGTGTGTGTGTGTGCTGTAGCGCAACAAAAGTGGGACAAAAATAAACCAGAATGTTTGTGGGATTTCATCAGGAAGTTACAGGATGTGCATGGACTGGAAATGAGCCAGTGTGACCATCCCAAATGTTTTTCAGGTACAAACAGTACTAAAATCAGGATCATGTATGACCACCCTGAAAGCATCAAGAGAACAACTCATCATGCATGTGCAATTAAAAGGTCATCTAGAGAGGGGCCAGCCGGGCTCTGACAATTGACAGTCAGTCCATCCAGTGTAGAAAAACAGCCAGTACTTCATCAGTACTCCATTGTGTTTCCTTACCACTTAACTCACTTTATGGCTGATCCCCACCCCACCCCCCAGCCTCTTCAGAAGTGAATCATCCTAAATTAAAACAATAGACTTCAGAGGTAATATATCAGCAAGAGTAAACAACTGACGGTCTTTATAGAAGATAAAAATCTCTCAAAGACAGGCTTGAGGGCAAACTCTGTTTTTAAAACCAGCAACATTAATTACATCAGAAATGGAAAAAGTTCTTCTTTACTTTAATTTTAAGAGGGAAATGTCCTTCCAGATAAAACGGGTGAAATAAAACCATGGTGTGTGTGTGTGTGTGTGTGTGTGTGTGTGTTTAAAACATATGGCTTAAAGTGAGTAAGGACCCTTTGACAGATTTACGCTCTAAGAAACAGAAGAATGCTTCGTGTTTTTCAAGGCTAATTAGAGTCAGAAGGAGCTCAGCCCCTGGAAGGAAGAATATCACTCTATATCGTTGTGCCATTCCAGAACTAAAGTGCGTATGGGAAGCGCTTTTGGATAAACTTGGTCACAACTGAAAGGTCATCCAGGAAGCTGAGCTTCTTTGCATCCAGTGTTTTGCCACCAGGAAACTTCCCAATGTCAAGGAACTCATGGCGCTTCTGCTGAGTTTAGTTGGAACAACCAAGACCAGACTGAGATTGATCAGAGCAGGATTTAAACAAGTGGGAGAGAATAAGACACCAAGTGTAAACAATAAATGCAAGTAATTGAGCTACGAAAGATAAAAGAGAATGGAAGATGAACAAAAGGGAAGGGTCCAGGGAGGACTTTTTGAGAACCAGTGAATTTATGTCAAGTTCGAAATGAAAAAAAAGAGTAGAGGCATGAGTTAAAAGGAGGAGGGCTTCCACCTTTTTTCTGGTTGCACTCATGTGCAGCTTGATATTAGTTCGATGTGTATAAATGTCAGTGAAATTCTTCTGAGTTAGGGTTGGGAATGAACTTTGTGGATAAGTAAAATCCCACTTCAAGTGAGGGGTGAGCTTTACAAGTCCCCAAATTCTTCTCAAGCTCAGATTTAATCATCCCTGCCATCTCTCTTTACATCCCAACCAGCTCTCCTCATTTCCGCCCAGTGCCCCCCTTTCCTTTAGACACAGCACTGGAAGGAGTAGCAGTGGTAACGTGGGGGGTGGGGGTCATAGGAAAGGAAGGCCAGTTCTCTCTACACAGAAACCACCACCAGAGGACTAATGCTTTATTTCCTGCAATGATAACGCATTATCATTCTTGAATAAGCAGTCTTGAATATAGACCGAAATGTTTTTAAAAACACTTCACCCTGATCTGTAATTCACAAAAGAGATATGAGGTAGTTGCTCATTCTATCTCGGCCTTTAGCCTATCACATTTTTCTTCATAGCTAAGCCACAGTAACAGGCAAAGAAAGTATACATTAACATTTAGGAGAAAGGGCATTTGTCTCCGTCTTCCCTAATGTATGCTATTTTCCCTGGAGAAATTCCCTTCTGTCTAAGAAATTAAGGCTTTTAACTAAAGTGTGATTCTACTGTCAGAGGTAAACTAAACACCAAAGTATCTCAAGCACCGTAAAATGGATTAGTTCAAAATGGATTGGTTCCCTTGGCATAATCCCATGCACACTAAACTGTGCATTGATGATACGGCACATGTATGCACTGGAACTCTGACTAATACAACTGAAATAAATTATGCTATCTGGAATGCAGGACAGCCTCATGTACATGGACCTGAGAGGTAGAGTAAAATAGTGTGGTTTATGAAAATACTTTGACAGGCAGGATGTCAATGTGTCAATAAATAGAACACTTTCAGGGTGGGGAGATTCTAAGGCACGTTAGATTTCTATAGTGATTCTCTTTCTAGCAAACTGAGGCACAGCTGTGAATATCAAGCTGAACTACGTAAATGCAGGGCTTTCATTAAAAGCAAGTGTGGTGTAGTGGGTTAGAGGGTTAGACTAGTAACTGGGAGACTAGAATTCAAATCCCCACTCAGTCACAATGCTCAGCGGGTGACCTTGGGCTAGCCAATGTTTCTCAACCTTACCTACCTCACAGGGTTGTTGTGAGGCTACAATGTGGTGGTGGAGAACCATGTGGGCCACCTTGAGTTCCTTGGAGGAAAAGTGAGATATAAATATGGCAAACAAACAAACATGGCTTTCGAAAGGACACATGTTGCTATGTATTTAACTCTCACAAGGATGGATGAATCTGTTGATTGTGGTTCTCTCAGTCATTCATTAATCTGACTTTAAATCCAGTTGCACACATTTCTGCAGCAATTTGCATTTAAAAGTGTGTGTGTGTGTGTGGGAGGGAAATCTCATGAACATTTGCGAGCATTTTAGTGCAAAGTTCTGCTAATAAACCACAATTTTGCAAAGCAAAAATTTCCTATAATCTAATGCATTTTTGTATGTTATTTTCACTAACATATGCATTTTTATGCACACTTTAGTTTATAGGTTTTTGTATACAATACTTGGCGGGAGAACCACATTGCAAAATTCAGAGAGGTGCAAATTTTGAAGGATTCCCAATAATATGTACACAGCCATAATTTGGCAAGGTGGTTGCGCTCAGGCAGCAAAACAGCTCTGAGCTCCAGCCTGAAGTCTTGCTACTTTCCGACCAAACACTGTCGCAGTTTCATTCACTCACATGCAGCAGCAATTATTGCTGGGAGGGAAACTGTAATCGCTTGACGCTGTGTTGAAATGTATAGCCAAATTACAAATATGTGGGTCCTGCTGTTCTTTTCTGTTCAGTTCCTCCATGTAACATTCACTACCTGTCTTGATTTATTGGTGTGAAACAGATGTTTCCTGTGTTCCTGAGTGCTTAGGACACAAATGCCCATCATTCAGCCCCAAGCGTACCTTTTCTGACCTCCAAAAATGTTTACCTCAAGGGTACACTAAAGCCACTGTGACGTTAGGAGGACACACTGAAATGCTATACAGGGCAGTGTCTCAACCAAGTTCCCGAATCTTTATTGTGGAACACTTTATGGGCCTAGGTTTTAATGGACTAAAATGGAAATTTAGCAAGAATGGAGTTTAAATGTTTTGAAATGGAAAGCAAAAATGTTGGCAAAATCATCGTGGAGAGGGAGCAGAGAGTATTTAGCAACGTGATATTTTGGCGGGAAAGCATTGAGTGCAAGTGGTGTGGTGGAAAGTACTGGAATATTCCAAGTCTGGCTACCGGGGGATGAGGGATATTATAAGAAACAATTTCCCCCTCAAATTTCCAGCACTAGCAGAGAAATGACATGCAGAAAGGCATTAAAAAGTAGACATCCTGATTCAACCAATATGCCCATTGGTTGCAAATATGTAAGATGGGTAGAGCTTTTGCAAGTAATAATGGCTGGGGAAACCCAGCCAGATGGGCGGGGTATAAATAATAAATTATTATTATTATTATTATTAATAATAATAATAATAATAATAATAATAATAATAATTTATTTGTACCCCGCCCATCTGGCTGAGTTTCCCCAGCCACTCTGGGCGGCTCCCAATCGAATGTTAAAACAATATAGCATTAGATAAGTAGGGCTGTGAGGAGAGAACCAGCCAGAATAGTCAATGCTAAGTGAGATGGACCAATGGTCTGACTCAGAATAAGACAGCTTTGTTTGTTCTTGAGCATATTTATCAAAATGTGTACCTTGGTCCTGTTGAATATGGCTAGCGTCTCTTTTGCTGTGGATGAGGCCACTATTTCATTTGACAGAGCAATAATAATAATAATAATAATAATAATAATAATAATAATAATAATTTATTTATACCCTGCCCATCTGGCTGGGTTCCCCCAGCCACTCTGGGCAGCTTTCAACAGAACCTTAAAAACACAATACAGCATCAAACATTAAAAACCTTCCTAAATAGGGCTGCCTTCAGGTGTCTTTTTAAAAAGTTGTTTATTTCCTTGACATCTGATGGGAGGGCGTTCCACAGGGCGGGCGCCAGTACCGAGAAGACCCTCTGCCTGGTTCCCTGTAACTTGGCTTCTCGCAGTGAGGGAACCGCCAGAAGGCCCTCGGTGCTGGACCTCAGTGTAAGGGTAGCCACTTATGCATTGCTTAAAAAGAGGAAAAGGAATGAGGACTTTTCTAATAAAGGTTTCCTTCAATGTCCGTATGACACTTTTTTGCTGAATTACGTCCTCACCAAATCAAGCTAATCCCCTGATTCCCTTTGGCAAATGAGATAAACAGTATTTCAAGAGGATAGAAAACGTATGAATAAAAGTTTAAGAATGCAATGTTGTTGAAATCTGAGAAAGTCAATTAAATAGACTGATCTGAAAGCCAAATCCCCACTTAAGTTGGTTTGTTTTGCCCAGATGCTTAACTGAAGCAATGGTTGTGTGTAAGCTTTCAATTAATTTTTATTGCATGTATACTGTACACTCATATTTTACTCACTGGTGCATTTCCCCAAATGACCTTTCTTTTCTCTGACAGAAAATTAAAAATATAACAGAAGCTCAGTATTTATTTATTTATTTTTGGGGGGGTCAAGTAAAAAAATATATTTTGGCAATTTGAAATGATATAATAATTTGCAGTTACCGTGATGTGTGTGAAAGGATATTCTATTTTACTGTAGGAGGGTTGAGTAGATAACCCATTGACTACCTTCCAACTCTAATCTAGAGATTTCAAAAATGTGTTTATGATTTATGAACTGGAAACCCCTGCTGGTGTCGGCTTTAATCCAGTGCCTTTTTCTTCCAAGACACAGCATATGTGTATTTATTTATTTTCTTTCATACGTGGTCGCATATGTTATATGATGCAAAATAAAATACTGGGTTGTACCACTTTTAATACCCCATCCATTCAAATGGCTGAAGTTCTTTAGGGTAAAGGCACATTTCACCTGCCAGCAGATGTTTGCCAATGCAGATGAGACCCTCGCCTCTACCCCATAGCCAATGTGTCTGCTGCTAAGTCTATGATCTCACCATACAGCCTCAGATTTGAATATTGCATTCAACAGCATCAACAAGCTGCAAATATTCCTTCCACAGTACAGCCTTCCTTGGAGGTATGTTCCACTGTGCTCAGTGGAGCTTACGCCCAAGATGGAAGAGTGTGTAGAATTTCATCATAAGGTGATGCAAAGTTCTTTATCGGCTTCTCAACTGGTGTGAGTCAGAGCCTCATGTGAATCCATTAATTCAGCCATGAGGTCACTGTGTGGAACTGGATTCTGCTGGCAGCCTGGACCCTTACCTCCCCAACCCCAGGGCCGGCCCACTCATGAGGCAAGGTGAGGCAACCACCTCAGGTGGCAGGATCCACAGAGGTAGCAGATCCCAATGTATATCTTTATTACCCTTGTTCTTTGTTACTGGTGTAGATCTTCACTCACTCCTTCTTCCCTAGCGGGGAGAGGGGGGTGCCATTTTGTGGTTTGCCTCAGGTGCCAAAATGTCTTGTACTGGCCCTCCTCCACCCTTACCGGGCAACTTTGACAAGTAGCTGGGACTGCCCACCTGCGAATCATTGTGATGTCAGGTGACCAATTTTCCTTCCTCCACATGGCATGAAAACAAATGATGTGGAAATACACACAAGGTTTTGAAGCTGATTGTCAGCAATTGCCTGCAAGCCCAGTTTTGGGCAGGGAACTACATCCTTACCTGCCCCACACCCAATAATAACAATAAGTAATAGTACAATAGAAATTCTTATTAAGTGGGCAAATGCCGGCTCCCTCAGCCTGTAAAGCGAGATGAGCGCCACAGCCCCAGAGACATTCGCGATTGGACTTAACTGTTAGGGGTCCCTTTACCTTTACCTTTACCTGCTACATGGGTTTTACAACATAAAAATCATATAATAAAAATATAATCAAATCACAGTTAAAGGTACCTGGAAGAACAGATATTAACCAGAGAATAAGAATGCCTTTGGAAATACACAGAAAGAAGAGGGAATTCTCTCATGAATCAATTTCAGGAAAGGCAAAATCTCCTGCTGACTTTGGATGTTCAAGCAGCATGTGAGATTTTCAGTGCAGGGTGAGGTTCCAGGAATACTTTGCATATGTACCTGGAGCGTCTCCACCCCCATCGTTCAGCCCAGAAACTGTGATCCACCACCAAGGACCTTCTGGCGGTTCCCCCACTGTGAGAAATGGAGCTACAGGGAACCAGGCAAAGTGACACCCACCCTGTAGAATATCTTCCCATCAGATGTCAAGGAGATGAGTAACTATATAACCTTAAGAAGGCATCTGAAGGCAGCCCTTTATAGGGAAGCTTTTTAATGTTTCATGTTTCGTTATGTTTTTATATATGTTGGATGCCACTCAGAGTGGCTGGGGCAACCCAGCCAGATGGGTGGGGTATAAATAATAAAATTTATTATTATTATTATTATTATTATTATTATTAGGGACATGTGTGGTGCTGTGGTCTAAACCACAGAGCCTAGGGCTTGCCGATCAGAAGGTCAGCGGTTCGAATCCCCGCGACGGGGTGAGCTCCCGTTGCTTGGTCCCTGCTCCTGCCAATCTAGCAGTTCGAAAGCACATCAAAGTGCAAGTAGATAAATAGGTACCACTCCGGCAGGTAAACGGCGTTTCCGTGCGCTGCTCTGGTTTGCCAGAAGCTGCTTAGTAATGCTGGCCACATGACCCGGAAGCTGTCTGCGGACAAATGCCGGCTCTCTCGGCCTATAGAGCGAGATTAGCACCACAACCCCAGAGTCGTCCATGATTGGATCTAACGGTCAGGGGTCCCTTTACCCTTTACCTATTATTATTATTCTTAAAATAAAAGCGCCTATCATTCAGGGCCTTGAACCACTTTCTGCATTTCTATGCTGCAAATGCTGATACAAGGTGTATTAGTACTGTAAATAAAGGCTTAAAGCAAACCATGGAGACTTCATTCAAAAGAACTGACTCTCTGTAGGCTATTTTGCAATGGTTCAGGACTGAATACAACAACTAGGACATGCAAAACAAAAATAAAAAATTTCAACCACCTTACTGCTATTATAAGCATATTATCATTACCCAGCATCCCATCTGCTGCCGGTGAGGAAACAGTCAACAACACAAGGCATGATGTCAAGTATTAAAGACACAAGTGAGGGAAAGAAACAGTTGTTGTTCTTTGATGTACAATTGCTATTCCGTTCCTATTATTCGGCAGCCAAATCCTCCACTCCATGCACACTATAATTTCTATTGAGACAGCTTAATGTCAGCATTGGCAGCCAAAACTTGGAAAATAACAGATTGGCAGGGGGGAGGGGGAACCCTACTGCGTTTTTGTCAATAGAGTGGAATTTTCAGTGTTCCCACTCTCTTGCAGAAAGGCAATAACAGGCAGATGAGGAGTACAATTCATTGGACAGTTATTGATTTTAGTAACAGGCTTAATGGTGTCCTGGACTGCTCCCCAAGTGACCAATCTTTATTTATTTTTTAATTGTCATTGGGTAGCCAGACTCCCATCTATCTGTAGGATACGTGCCATGCTGCTAAAACTTCTAATTGGATTCTTACATCTATTTTTATGTTGGGGATTAAGCAGAGGCAGTACTGTATGTGCTTTCCATTTTCTAAGATTCTGTTCTTTCCGGGTAAAACTTTACCACTAATTAAATTTATGACGTTTTTGCTGTTTATCTCCCAATGGAATTAACAAGGAAAGTTGTCCTGCTCATTAAATCTTAACCCTGACCATGATTCTGTAATGTGCCATCATTGTGTTATCGATGTCTTATCCATCAGGTCGTCGCTGCAGGTATTATCCTGATCCTGTTCAACTGATTTCTTAGAAACAGTCAATGGCAAAGTTAATATGTACTAAATCAAAATAATATAAAACCTTTTGCTTTGCTTTGTCTTTTGTTTCCTAAATGTTTATTTTTACAAGTCTTTAGTTATATTAGCTTTTTTTATATAGAAAACAACAACATTTATTTATTTAGTATTTTACATCAGAGTATTTGACATTCTAAACATTAATAATCAGAAAAACAGCAAAATAAAATGAGAGGGAGGACTACAATTATTATTCATGAATCAATACAGCAACAAGATGAAAGATATTTACAAAACCTAGGTAATACTATTCCCTGTCCCAAAAAAACTCAATTAATTCCATTGAAGTTAAATAAATACCGGTACATTTTAATTTGCAGTCTCAAAGTACTCCCAGCCAGTAAGAGCTAACTGAATGGACAGATGCCCTGTCCATCTTCCTAAAGTGTTGGTGCTGACTTTTAAAGCCCTAAACGGCCTTGGCCCAGTATACCTGAAGGAGCGTCTCCACCCCCATCGTTCAGCCCAGACACTAAGGTCCAGCACCAAGGGCCTTCTGGTGGTTCCCTCACTGGGAGAAGCCAAGTTACAGGGAACCAGGCAGAGGGCCTTCTCGGTAGTGGCGCAAGTGTGCATGCACATGAAAGCTCATACCAAGAACAAACTTAGTTGGTCTCTAAGGTGCTACTAGAAGGAATTTTTTTATTTTGTTCCGCCCTGTGGAACACCCTCGCTTCAGATGTCAAGGAAATAAACAACTATCCAACTTTTAGAAGACACCTGAAGGCAGCCCTGTTTAGGGAAATTTTTGATGTTTGAAGTTTTCTTCTGTCTTTAAGGTTCTGTTGAAACTGCCCAGAGTGGCTGAGGAAACCCACTCTGGGCGGTGTAAAAATAAATAAATAAATAAAATAATAATAATAATAATAATAATAATAATAATAATAATAATAATTCCTAAGAGTAGCCTCAGGGGTGCATGCGGTGCAGCCTATATTTCCCTCTGGATGGAAAATGTCTGGATGAAAAAGTCAATTTTTAACATAGCCCAACAGAAGAATTACTATATCAGCCCAGAACTTATTTCAGAACAAGTCCAAAAGATATGGAAGATATCAGCATTATTCATCTTACATCTTCAACATGTGCTACTCGGGGTTTTATAAATGCGACTGAGACATATTGGTATCAGGTACCATCAGAAAAGCAATTTATAAAAACTTCTCCCCTTGAGACTTACGCTAATAAAGTTTTGTGGCAATTCTTCCATAACCATCTGAAATATGACCCAACCTAGGTCTCTTTCCCATTTAGATTGATAGGAATTTTCTGCAATTCTGAATTGGTAATAACACAATATATCTTACTTAATAATTGTGTTGATTCTTCTTTCAGCATCAAAGTTAGCTAGTTCTCCTTAACCAAAGTACAGACAATTTTTCGAATTCTGCAAATATTGGCAGAATTATGAGTGATGCTTCTACAAGTCAGCAGTAACCTCATTGACAATACCTTCGTTAAGTAATTTCCTAAACTCCATAAATGCATGTAGTTTCCACAGACAAAGATTTCCATTTGATGGGACAGCTAGCTCTCCATTTTTATACCTGTTAATTAAGTCTTTATTGCTACCCTAGGTCTTTTCTTTTGTCCAAAAGATTCCATCAAGATCTTTTGCCAAGTGTCAAAAGTTTAGGGTGTTCTGCTCATAGCAAATTCAAAAAGAAAAAGAAGATTTTATGTAAAGGAATCATTTTTAGAACTGCCATCTTCCCTAGCCAAGATTTTTCCAGTTGTGACCAGCAATTTAATTCATCTTTGACTTCAAATATCAGGTTTTCATGATAGGTTATGTAGAACTTGTGATATCAATATACCCCAATATTTACCTGGGAGTAAATCACTGGACACAGTGCAACTTACTTCAGATTGGACATGCATAGGCAAATCTCATTGGAATCAATTAGATAACTTAGCGACTTGCTAAGCATGACTAACTGTCTGTAAATTTGTCCTTGGGTGAGCTATTTTTTTATTGTTTCAATTTCTTCATGCAGTTCTGAAACATCAGGGCAAAATTTAAATCATTGGAGAGAGCTACTGCTGGAAATATTATGCAAACTCTGTATGAGTCAAACAAGCATTAAAAATGTCATTTGATTAAAATGTCGTCATTGGTGTAGCACATCTGATGCACAAAGTGCTTTCAGGTCCAGCCAAGAAGCCACACAGAGAATATGCGCGCATCTGCACTGAACCATTCATTTCAATGGACAGGTGAAACGGCTTTCTACGTTGAAACTAATGAGGAGTAGGGGAGGGGACTTGTATGCTTCAGAGGTCCGATGCCTGGTGCAAATCTGAGGATCAAGGTTTTGTTCATCCTTCCAACAAGGGAGCTCAGTAGCGAACATATTTGAAGACTTGCTTGAGCTTTTAGACATCTATTATGATTTTGAAATATGCTTTTTTAATGCTAGTCACAAGCTATCTTGGAGGGATTCTCATCCTAAAAGGTCAGATATAAATAATTGTATTAAATAAGTCTGCAGTTATGGCAAGATAGACACTTGACTATTTTTACACATTACACTGAAGGACGTGAGATCTCCACCCCCAGACAATAACAGTGGAATGTTGGGAGGGAACATCATTTCTACAGCCTCCTGGAGATATTTGATGATTTTATTTTTACAGTTTAGGAACATAGGAATCTGCCTTATACTGAGTCAGACCACTGGTCCACCTAGCTCAGTGATGTCTGTGATTACTAGCAGGGGCTTTCCAGTGTTTCAGGCAGGAGATATTCCCAGCCCTACCTAGAGATGTCTGGGACCATCTGCCTGTCAATAATAATAATAATAATAATAATAATAATAATAATAAACTTTTATTTGTACCCCGCCCTTCCCAGCCAAGACCGGGCTCAGAGCGGCTAACAATCATAAAAACCACAACAAACCACAAAACAAACAGTTAAAAATGCAAATTAAAATACAATTTAAAATTTAAAATTTAGATGCCACCTCATTTTAAGCAGCCCACCAACAAACCAACGGAATAAAACGTCAGGGTTACCCTCAAACCAACCCAAAAGCCAGGCGGAACAGCTCCGTCTCGCAGGCCCTGCGGAAGGATGCCAAATCCTGCAGGGCCCTCGTCTCTTGCGGCAGATCATTCCACCATGTTGGGGCCAGAACCGAGAAAGCCCTGGCCCTAGTAGCTGCCAGCCTGATATGGCCCGGGATCTCCAGGATGTTATTATTTGAGGACCTCAAGGTCCTACCCGGGGCATACCAGGAGAGGCGGTCCCTTAAGTACGCCCTTAAGAAGATGCTCTACCACTGAGCTACTTCTCTTCTCTTATAGTGTGTCTGTGATGGCCTGGGATTTGGACTCGGATGCTGAACCTGAGGGATTCCAGCCTGCACAGGATTCCCCGCCTCCAGAACCAGCAGAGCCAGGGCTAGGGCTTGAGTCTGAAGGGTCCTCACCTGTGCTGGATCCTCAGGTGCAGGCATCTGCTGAGTCTGCTCTGGCTCCTGATGGGATGGAGGACCCATTGCCTGCAGGTGCTCCACTCTCAGCCCCGGCAGAGGAAGCTGAGGTTGCCCCTGGGTCCGGTAACCCACCAGTCTCTCTTGAGCTTCAGAGGCGAAGGGCAGAGAGGCGAAGGGAACTAAGTTCCTGCAGGAGGAGTCCTCGCCTCCAGGCCAGAAGGAGAGGTGAGTCACCAGAGGATCGGGGCCGCCCTATGCCTCGGGGCAGATAAAAGCCGGCCAGCCCCAGCCCCAAGTTGCAGGAGCAACATTGTTGGTTGCTAGTTCCTGCCAGTGTTCCTGCTTGAGACCTGTCTTGCTTTCCTGCCTGAGCTCCTGACCCGCCCTGGTTCCCTGCCTGCATACCTGTTCCTGACTTCGCCTGACTCCCTGCCCTGCTTCAGCTACTATGGACTGTCTCTATGTTGAACCTTTGACCACGGACTGGACTTGGACCTCGCCTCTCGGGTAACCCACGGGACCAGCACAGTGTCAATTCTATTCATGCGCAGAGCACTGGCATCTGCAATATAATGACTATTTGCAGCTGTATAGAAAAAGAGCCAAGCATGTACTCTCCATAAACCTATAAATATACACCCATGGATAGATGACAGATCTGAGCCAGAATTCAAGGATAGGCTCTGAATAGTTGCAGGCTAGTCCATCTCTCACAGAGTATAGGGTGTCAGGGGAGGGGGTAGTACCTCTGGTGGGAGACACATCATGCTCCTTCTGGGGTAGTTTGTCCACCCTTGGTCCCCACCCTGCATTCAGCTGCATCTCACCTGTGGCTCCTAGAAGCTGTACCTCACTTTCTGTTGGTTCAAGAATGCTGAAGTGAATAGACCAAAGGAAAATACGCTGAAGATGCCAGCAAAAAGAGGAATTCTGCAGAGGCTTCCCCGTAACAAAAGGATGTTGCACAAACAAATAGCAATGCCTGAACAAAATGTTTCCGGATACTTAGGAAGCAACCGAGCCCAAGTCAAACATGCTTAACACAAACAGTGCAATAATCCTATGCATATCTGCTCAAAAGGTAAATGGGACTGACATGTATAATTGATTCCAATAGGATAGAGTTATGCAGTGTCATGTGGAAAACAATTATTTTCAGTCGTTTTAAGCTAATAGGAAAGGTTGATTCCAAACTTTAAAGTTATTCTTACGCATAAGTGCCTGTGTGGTTGTAAAAACAGGTAAGAGGTCCAAGTGAATGTACGAACACTTCTGCTACAATGGATCCCAAGCTATTCAAAATGGTAAGCTCCTGAAAACCACACGGCGCTAGACTCATATGCATGCCAAACACCAGTGGTTACGATCCAGTCTGTGGTTATATGTGCATTTAATGCCCCTAAGATAAATGGGACTTAAGAATGCATAGTAAGTGGGTTATGGCCCATATAACACAGAACTACTGTTTATCCAGGCTGAGAACCAGCGTTTTCCAGATGTTCTTCCACCTACCGAGATAAATGAGGTACCATAGTTCCTTTCTGGGAAAAGACCTCCCACTCTTGCTTCCAGTCAAAGCCAAGAAGACTCCTTTCTCATAGCTCAGCAAAGAAGCGGTTTTGAAACAGCACCAGAAAAAAGCTTAAAAGAAAAGCAGAAGTGCATCGCTTGCTCTTCCCTAGCATGGTGGTTATTGTATATTTGCTGTCCCTGGTATAACTTACAGCAAAGGTAGGGAATCCTTTTCAACCCAAGGCCCTCATTGCCTTCTGCTTAAGCTCCCAAGGGCCACATGGCAGTGTGGGCGGGGTAGATGCAAAAATGGGTGGGGCAATTCATATAAATGTCACCTTTGTACAGCATGCTAGTTTCTGCCCATCCTCATGCAACCCTCTCTGTCCTCCACCCAGAGAAACAAGAGGCATGATCAGAGTTCAAGGACTTCGGCAAAAACGCTCAAGGAGGATGTGAAGCAGCACCGGTAATGTGTGTTATCTCAGGAAAGTCCCTCGGGAAAGAGACCTGGAGGGGGGTATTCGGCCCCCTGTGTCTAAGGTTCTCTACTCCGGCAGGGAGGCAGCACGGGTTCATGAGGATGTGCTACACAAGGAAAACACCCCAAGTTCAAACCCTGGTGAAAAGGTCTGGACTGCGAACTGATATGAGCACATCCTACAAATGGACTAGAAGTCAGGGGTCAGCAACCTTTTTCAGCCGTGGGCCGGTCCACCGTCCCTCAGACCATGTGGTGGGTCGGACTATATTTTTTTTTGGGGGGGGGGGAGGAATGAACGAATTCCTATGCCCCACAAATAACCCAGAGATGCATTTTAAATAAAAACCACACATTCTACTCATGTAAAAACACGCTGATTCCTGGACCGTCTGCGGGCCGGATTGAGAAGGCGATTGGGCTGCGTCTGGCCCATGGGCCTTAGGTTGCCTACCCCTGGGCTAGATAGACCAGTTGCCTGATTCTGGATGAGGCAGTTTCATATGTCCTTGGTGTGACCTTTGCTTCAGCATCATTAGATCTTATTTTAAAACCCCCGAAATGAAATAATTGAACTCTGTGGGTATCTTTTCTAATAAAACACTGTTCAAGTAAGACAGCTGGGGGCAGGGGAGGAAGGGAGGGTGGGGAGTTCAAGATTTAATTATAGGAAACCCCTTACATTTTCTATCAAAATGTTTTTTTAATTATTATTTAATTATATTCTTTCATTTACAACCCATTCTTCAATGAATATTTCGATCCCAGAGCAAGTAACGATGAACTAAAATAGCCAGCAACAACAACAAAATGCAGGGAGAGGGAAAGATATGCAGAAATTACAGATTCCATAAAAATAAGTAAGTCTGAAAAAGATCTGCTGAAGACCTGTGTGCCAGGAGGGAAGGCCGAAGGAAGAAGAAGAAGAGTTTGGATTTGATATCCCGCTTTATCACTACCCTAAGGAGTCTCAAAGCGGCTAAAAATCTCCTTTCCCTTCCTCCCCCACAACAAACACTCTGTGAGGTGAGTGAGGCTGAGAGACTTCAGAGAGAAGTGTGACTAGCCCAAGGTCACCCAGCAGCTGCATGTGGAGGAGTGGGGATGCGAACCCGGTTCACCAGATTACGAGTCCACCGCTCTTAACCACTACACCACGCTGGACATGATGGCAGCTCCATCATGAAAGCAATCAAAACCAAACAACAATTTAAAATTTCAATTTACAGCAAAAGGAAAGCTTGGCACAAGTCAATAAGCCCTTTCGTTAAGGTGTCTTTAGTGGTCCGGAAAGGGGTGGTATAAAAAGCTTAGCTGCTTTTGGTACCCTTAATGGTCCTTCACACAAGCAAAGAAAAGTTTTGAGTCAGAGGAGTGGGAAGCAGCAGGGCTAAATTGGCTTAAATGCTTTTTTAAACACAGGCTCACTGTGACAAGAGACCAGTCAAAGGCTATATTGCAAAGCAGGCTGTTTAGCATGATTTCCAGTAAATTGAGGAGTACACTTCTTGCTGATCCCTGTATAACAGCATAACAGACAGTTAGGGCTTTGGTACCATTTGAGAAGCTAGCATGAACCTCCACACAGCAGCCTAGAGGATTAGTGTCCAGAATATATAAGCTGCTTCATGGGAAGAGTATAGCACTCTGAGAACAAGATTTGGGAAACAATATAATGGGTGAAAAGTGGTCTGAGATGTGAGTAAGGAAGCCAATGAAAACTATATCCACTTGGGTGAGGGAAAATTCTCTACAATGAATACAAATATGGCATCTTAACCCTCTCAAGTCATCACATATATTGCAGGCACCACAGAAGGCAAATCCAGAATAACAGCAGGAGTCCAAGGAACTAATGTCTCATTTTCAAATGTGGTGGTCCCAGTGCATATAAAAAAACACACAAGAAATGAATAAAAACTTTATCAAGATTGCTGTAATCTTGTATGTGAACTGCATTCAGCACTTGGGAAAAGTACAATATAATCTTAAGTCATTACTAATGTTATATTGGTATGTAGAGAGAAAGGGTAGCTTCTTTTTGGATAGTAATAAGGCAATCATAGCAGGTCAGCTCTTAGGAGAACACACACACACACACACACACACACACACACACTTTTTATTACAGTCCAGAGACCCACAAAACCAGTTTCAAAAGCAAAATACAACAGAAATACAGGGGTAAAGATTCCAAGGCAGTCACTACGTTTTACCCAGAGCATGTTGATTTCTATTTCTCTTTCATTCTGAGAGAAAATTTGCTACGGCCAAGGTATTATCATTTGACTTAAACAGTTTATTGCTCTCCTGGAGTCTTAAAAGACTTGGAGCAACATTTTCTTTTTTGTTAACATGAGGATTTGGCCATGCAAGCACAAAAGGCTACAAAGGAGATGCGAGCATTCACCTTAATTGTTCCCGGGAGGTTTTTATTGCCCATTTGGAGCAAACAAAATCCAATAAACTCCACAGAAGCTCCAACAAACGGTGCTCTAAATGAGGCTAGCTGCTGTAATTTCACTCATGGAAAGAAAAGTTACATAGTGCAGTAAAGCACGGCTAAATCACAAGAGGACCCCAACTTCTTAAATGGTCAAAAGTTATCCTCTTTATAGCGTTTTCCCTCAAAATCTGTTTGTATTATAAGCTGTCAAAAGCTACAGGAAATCCAGAGGTAGTGCATGCTCTAAGAGGAAGATTTAAAGGCTAAATTCCCCCTAGCACACATTTCCCTTTGAAATACTGCAGGGAACTATATCTATCCGGGATGCACTGTTCCTTCTTTCTGTTTTAGAATGGTCTATAACAGGGTGGTCCAAGGCTTCCTATCAAGTAGGCCGCAAGAGTACCCACAGGCAGCAACAGGAGTGTCAAATGTTGCCACCAGACAAGGCTTTACTTTGAAAAGAACACAGATTTTCCACATCTCCATCTGCTTTGGACATGCAACAATTTCTATTATAATAATAATATCTGTGTAGTGCACAAGGTCTTTCATATGTGTTCTCTGGTAGCAATCCTTATTGCTATTCTAGGCTGCAACAACAAAAGTATAGTGTCCAGATCAAGGGAAGTAATAGTCCCACTCTATTCTGCCTTGGTCAGACCACACCTGGAATACTGTGTCCAATTCTGGGCACCACAGTTTAAGAAACATGTTGACAAGCTGGAACATGTGCAGAGGAGGGTGACCAAGATGATCAAGGTCCTGGAAACTAAGCCTTATGAAGAATGGTTGAAGGAGCTGTGTATGTTTAGCCTGGAAAAGAGGAGTCTGAGAGAAGATATGATAGGCATCTTCAAATATCTCAAGGGACGTCACAGGGAAGAGGGAACAAGCTTGTTTTCTCCTGCTCTGGAAGGTAGGACTCGAACCGTTGGCTTCAATTTACAAGAAAGGAATTTGCAACTAAACATCAGGATAAACGTCCTGACAGTAAGAGCTGTTCAATAGTGGAATGGTCTCCCTTGGGAGGTGGTGGACTCTCCTTCCTTGGAGGTTTAAAGCAGAGGTTGGATGGCCATCTGTCATGGATGCTTTAGCTGAGCTATCTGCATTGCAGGGGGTTGGACTTGATGACCCTCAGGGTCCCTTCCAACTCTACAATTGTATGATTCTAAAACCATATAAAGCAAGTCGGTATTATTACCACCACCACCGACTTCAAGGGGAAGGGGAGGTTAAGGCTGAGACAGAGTAGCTTGCCTACTGTGTTCATGGCAGAGGTGATTTCCCGATTTGTAGCTCAGTCTCTTATCCACTATGCTGCACTAGCTTTCTCAACTGTGATGTCTATGTAAATAAATAATAAGGGAGTGAGGGGTGGGGAAGAGTGTGGATTTGGGAAAGGGAAGGACCACAACACAAACCACTTAGAAAGAATCAATGGCTGAGTTGAGAAAAGTCAAAGCACTCAAGAGGTCTTGACTGTTAAGGAATGCAGTTAATGGGTTAATCCCATTAGTGAGGAAAGAACTGGCTCATTCTTGCTCAGGGGTCAGCAACCTTTTTCAGCCGTGGGCTGGTCCATCGTCCCTCAGACCATGTGGTGGACTGGACTATATTTTGAAAAAAATGATGAACGAATTCCTATGCCCCACAAATGCATTTTAAATAAAAGCACACATTCTACTCATGTAAAAACACGCTGATTCCTGGACCGTCTGCGGGCTGGATTGAGAAGGCGATTGGGCCGCATCCGGCCCCTGGGCCTTAGGTTGCCTACCCCTGTTCTAGCTCATTCCTGAGATGAACCTGTTTGAACCTCCTGACTTCCTTGTGTTACTGGGGAGATTAGGCATGCAACTTTGTGTATTAAAGGGCTCAGATTACAGTGTGGGTCATTGGGTGTGGGTCCTCCTTGCCAGACTTCAGGAATACTTGGAGAACTCTAAGTCGTTGCAGGACTCTGTGTGAAATATACTCGGAGTCGAGTGTGGATTTCATGCTCTTTATTCAGCTCATAGTAGCAAGGAATGAAGTTTCCCCAAAACGTCTGCTTTATATACATTATTTACACAATGGGCCCCACGTGATTGGCTAATTCCGGGATACTCCTGTAGGCCAATCAGGTTGCGGATTCACTTCCACCTGGAGCTGGATTGGGTGGCTCCTGCGGACCAATCAGACTGCTGCATTCTGGATCCTATTGTTCTAGGACCAATCAGACTGCTGCATTCTGAATCCTATTGTTCTAGGACCAATCAGACTGCTGCATTTTGGATCCTATTCAACTCAGTACATAACACCGTGCAAATTGGCTTATAACTTGCATGTGGACTTTGTTCAGCAAGGACTTAGAAGCACAGAAACCCCTCTGGGAACAGAGGAAGAAAAACCTTAATGTAACTTGTATATCGTGTGTAAAGTGTGTGTGCAGCGCAGGATTTAAGGTGGTGCGGTTGGTTCCCCCGCACAAGGCACCGAGCTGAGGGACCACAAAACAACAACAACAACAACAACAACAACAACAACAACAACAACAACAACAACCTATATTCAAAGCACAGAAAGGAATTATTGTGAAAATAAGTAATATTGTGTGTGTGCATGCCAAATTTTGTTCGCTCAGAGGGCGCCATATTATCGCCCTGGTGTGTGTTTTGTGTGTACCAAGTAAGTAAAACAACTGCTCAAATCAGCAGCTTTTTCGTGTTGGTGAACTTAACAGCTTCACTGAAGCTTCCATGGCACACGAAACACACACACACAGAGAGAGAGAAGAGAGAGAGAGAGAGAGAGAGAGAGAGAGAGAGAGAGAGAGAGCAAGATTTCTAGTTGCTGAGCTCAAGCATAACCCCAACATTGACTTCTGCTGCCCCAATTCAAATAGTAAACCTTGTACCATCCTTTTTTTTTTTTTTAAAAAAGGGAGGGTGTACATACAAATTCTAAGTGATATCAGTTCATCATTTAAGATGCCATGTATTTTGCTCCTTGGGGCATTTTGGGAGATGAAAAATTGATACACCTTTCACTCAGGTTGTACTTACCCCATTTTCCCTGTTTGCTCCTGTCTGCAGTCCTTTCAATTATATATACAGTAGAAGAGTGCTTTGCTTTAGTTTTAAGCAAGACATATTTAGAAGTCATCCTTTATGGATGCTGAACCCTCTGCAACCTGCCAAGAGAGGGATGACTTTGGAGTGCAATATTCCCAGGCTGACCAGAAAAAGTGAAGCACAGTTGGTGAATGAGATTCACTGCCCCTTATCATGCACTAGCCAACTTTGTTCTCCCACTTTATCAGTTCTCTCACACATGACATATTTTGCTCAAAGTCCTGGTGAATGCATACCTAATGGGCCATGCCAGAGCCTCAAGCCTCGCACAGAATAGAGACAATATCGAGCAACAGAATAATTTGGCCACAATAAGGAAATTTGGTCCACGGTGTGGTTATTTCCCACCTAGTCATTTTGACACTTCCAAAACACAGGCGCACTTTCACTTAATGCAAGATTAAATATACTGCCCTCAGTATATACTTGAGGGTCGATTTCAAGAAATTCTGCTGGAAAAACAGTTATGTCCATGTGGAGATGGAAGTATTGAATCAGTAGTTCATGTGCTTCTAGCTTACACTCTTTATTTGAGGAGGAAGGTTATTTCAGAAGGTCGGTGGTTCAAATCCCCGCAACATGGTGAGCTGCCGTTGCTTGGTCCCTGCTCCTGCCAACCAAGCAGTTCGAAAGCATGTCAAAGTAGATAAATGGGTACCGCTCCAGCGGGAAGGTAAACGGCGTTTCTGTGTGCTGCTCTGGTTCGCCAGAAGCGGCTTAGTCATGCTGGCCACATGACCCGGAAGCTGTACGCTGGCTCCCTCGGCCAATAGTGCGAGATGAGCGCCGCAACCACAGAGTTGTCCGTGACTGGACCTAATGGTCAGGGGTCCCTTTACCTTTTTACTATTCATATCAGGTCACTCAACCTTTCTTCTAACAGAACAAGATCAGGTGACAGCAAAAACTGCAACATTTTTAGCAGGGGCAATTAGAATAATATCTATTATTTGATTATTGAAGTAAACCTCCAGAATGCATTTTGTATAGTTAGGCTTTTACCTCTATCTTCAGTACAGTGGCGTCTTGGTTTGCATACGTCTTGGTTTGCATATGTTTTGGATTACAAACACGCCAAACCCAGAAGTGAGTGTCCGGTTTGCAACCTTTTTTTTGGATTACAACCCATTTTTTTTCGGACTATGAACAATTTTTTGGGGGAGGCCCCATTGGTGAAAGCACGCCTTGGGTTACAACCTGTTTTGGTTTACAAATGGACTTCTAGAACGGATTATGGTTGTAAACCAAGGTACCACTGTACATTGTATTTTGTTTTATTGCTATGGCTAGTGGCTGATGCAAATAATGTTTCTTCTGAAGCTGATTCAGACCATTTAGCCTAGGCTCTTCATTTTGCTCCACCTCTGAGGAAGGGACTGGATGGAAAGCCTTACTGGTGCATAAGAACACAGGAAGCTGTCATATGCAGAGTAAGACTAGTGGCCCATCTAGGCCAGCAGAGTCTACACACTGACTGGGAGCAGCTGTCCAGCGTTTCAGGCAGGATTCCTTTTGAACTCTACCTAATGATGGTCGGAGCCACCCCATGACTGATGTAAGTAAGCAAGTGGGGGGCTGGCCAAGGGTAAATTGACGTTGGTGGAGCAATGCCCTGTTCACCTTAATGGACCAGCCTCCACTATCTGAAATTCTGTAATACAAAATACAGCAAAATGCAGTTAAAACAACACAGTTTACCAACCAGTGGCAGATGCATAATAAATCCTAATAATTCCGGACATCAGTGTTTGCAGCTTGGAAATTCCAAAACTGCTGCCCTGATTTGCGACCAGTAGATTCCAGATTTCCAACGGCAGCAAGAATTGGAAGGCAAAATGGGTAGCACAACTCATTCTTCCGCAGTGTCGTTTTGTACATTCTATACCCAGAAAGATGTCCCATTCAGTTTAATGGGGCTGGAGATAGAATTGCATCCTTGGGCATATATGTTGGATTGTGCAGTTAGAAACTTAGTGAATTAGATTGCTCCACAATAGAAATATAGAGCAGTGGGGGCATCCAACAAAATTTATTCTATCCACTAAATTGGATCTCCATTCTATTATTATTAGAGCGTGAACTTGCAAATTAAACTATTTGCACATCAGTTCTCTGGCCACTAAGATGCCGGCCTTCCTGAATTATTAATCTTGCATACTTTTGCAATAAAGTGTTACTCTGAGCCTGCCTATTCCCATAACACCCATTTTTTCCCTAGATTAAACCACAGATGCCCATTTACTTACATTTTTAACACAGAGCCAGTCATCAATATTTCAGCACTCATGGTTTGTTGCAGATCAAGGTTGACATTGCCATGGTGATAGCGCACAGAAAAACCAAGCCTTTTTTGCTGCAGACAGGGCATTATATTGCATATAGGGATACCAGGCGGAATAAATTAAGAGTTTAATTCCCAGGGGCTGAATGCTAAAGGATATGCGACCAGAGCAGAGCCATGTATTTAAAGATGGGTCTGCCCAGTCATGTGTAACCGAGGAGTGTGTAATTCAAAGAACCACAGTGAGGAAGAACAACTTGGGACCCTCCTGGTATCTTGCCTGCTCTTGGCATTGCAGCAGCCACGAGTCAACAGGACTGAGATGCAACAAAGCTACACTTCTTTTCTTTTCTTTTTTTAAAAAAGGAAGTCAACTATCACCAGCACCTTAAAAGGAACATTAAAATGGGTAACCAAGAAGCCAATAATTCTTGATGCCTGCCAGCGAGTTCTCTCTCCAGGGCACATCAGCATCAAGCAATTTTTTAAAATTATGTCCAAGTTGCTGAGTAAGAGTTGCCCAAAGCTTGCAATGGGCAGCAAGTCTGAACAAAATTGAAATGTGTGGAATCAGCATACAGTCTCAGGACATCCCCACACAAACATTGCGTTATGCTGATGAATGCTTCAATGTCATTCAACTGCTGCCTGGCATAGTGAAGTGGAATGCTAAGGTTCTGTAATTATTTTCAAGGGGAATTCGTCAGGGCCCTTCTTCCTTCTTCATTGCTTTTTATGGCAAGACCCAGGAAACATGTGGCTGGGGAATGTGTGTGTGTGCGCGTGCACCTACTAATTTCCTAGGGCAAGCACCACTGACTACCTGCACTGGTATAAGCGCTTAAGGTAAAAAAAAAGGTAAAGGACCGCTGGACAGTTAAGTCCAGTCAAAGGCGACTATGGGGTTGCGGCACTCCTCTCCCTTCAGGCCAAGGGAGTTGGCATTTGTCCACAGACAGCTTATCAGGTCATGTGGCCAGCATAACTAAACTGCTTCTGGCACAACGGGACACCGTGACAGAAGCCAGAGCGCACGGAAACACCATTTACCTTCCTGCCACAGCAATACCTATTTATCTACACGCACTGGCTTGCTTTCGAACTGCTAGGCTGGCAACGGGAGCTCACCCCGTTGTGGGGATTCGAACCGCCAACCTTCTGATCGGCAAGCCCAAGAGGCTCAGTGGTTTAGACCACAGCGCCACCCGCGTCCCCCCAAGTGCTTAAGAGGCATGACTCAAAATGTGATTAGTTGTGGGGAGGATAAGCACAAGTACAGATAAATGAAAGCAATACTTGCATCATATAACATGGACACGAGACCGATCTGTAAGTTCTGCCTGCTTAAATTCTACCAGCTGAGCTCAGCTGAGTTTTCAGGGAGTTATGCCAGTGCAGCCCCACGTCTTCAGTCAGGATGGCCCAAATTGCCTCAGCTGAGACAGCCCAAAACCTTTCTATTCCAAACTTGCTCATCGCAGCAGATCTTGGATTTGGATTGTGCTGGTAGAGACTTAAAATTGATAAGGGGAGAGCAAAAGCACCAGGAAAGGAAAAGGTTATATTCAAAGCAGCAGATTTTCCTATCTTGCCAAAGCCAAAAATGGATGTGATCATGGAAATATGGAAAATAGAAAGAAACAGGATAGTTGAGACTCTGACATTTGCCTGTCACAATGTGGAAGGGATAGAATGGCAGTGATGAGCCCAAGCTTTTTGGGGGGGGGTGGATCTTGGATCAAAAATAGAAGGATATTTCCCTTTCAGAAGACACTGGTTTTCCAGAGTCCTAATTAAGCAAAATAACAACAACAAAAATGGTTTCGAGGCAAGGACCGCAGGGAAGAAAGAGGTATAGAAGGGATCTGTCTACGTTTAAAGAGAAAGAGAAATGTCTGCTCCTGGGCCTGGAGTTGCATGGAGAGCAGCTTTCTGCATGTGTCCCCAAAACTTGAGCAAACCAGGATGTGATGTGCACCTAGCCAGAGGGGGAAAACTTACCAGTGGAACCGTGCCTTGAATCTAAACAGGGCTTTTCACAAAGGTCTGGGTTTGGACTCAAGTGCCATTCCATGACAAAGGTTACAGGTAGAGTTTCCTGGGACATCTTGGGTCATGCCAGCTAAGCTTCACACCACAGGGCTGAAGGCATGTCTCCACCCCTCTTATTCTAACAAGGAGAGCTCAACTTTGCTGGAAGAGGGATGAGCATGCACCTATCAGAAAAATGCAGAGAGAACTTGGTTCAATTAAGGTGGGCTGCGCTTGCCAGCTGGCTCCTGTTCATCCTGACTGTTATTCATCTGTAGGAAATTATTAATGGTGTTGCTGGCTGGAGGATCAATTAGGCAGGTGCAACCAATTGCTCGTGGCAGGTATGGAAACCTGTGTGGCCTTACACCGTAATGCTTTCCTTGATTTGCCGCAATGATGATCTTGTTGCTCACAGCAAAGTCAAATTGCACACAGTGTTCCAGGATGTGTACAGAGTTCCAGCTCAACTGAGCGGCTCAGTGGCATCACTGGCCATGCTGGCTGGGGCTGATGGGTCCAACAAAATATTGAGGCCCACTGGTTCCCCACCTCTGTTTTATGGGGAAAGTCCACAGCCTTATATTCACAAAGTCTCAGGCTTGAGACCAACATCTCTGCTTAAACAGTACTTTATCTCAGTATTAAGCTGGGGAGGAAAGAATGGGGTCATGGAGAGCAGCTGTCAATCAGCGAAGACTGTACTCGGTTTGATGGATCTATCAACTCACTTAGTATAAGAATTTTTGTACGCTGATATTGCATCACAGACTAGCATAGGGCCATGAAGCAAAGCGGTAAAATAGCCAATAAATAATGAAGCATTCGATTAGCAATCTATTCTGCTTCCTTCACTTTCAAACTCAAATACAACTGCTTTGGATTGGTAGACCGGCAATTTTGTCTAATCCAATGAACAGATATTGACTTGTTAATGTGCTGTTTGACTTGTAATTTTATTCACTCGAGCAGACAAATTGTAGCTAATGGCTTGCAGATGCATCTCCTGGTTTTATCAGAGTTTAATTTGTGACTTACTGTGAATAGGGAAATAGCATGCTAAGCTTTCAGTGAGGTGATCAAGACATTTATTAGTTTGTCCTTTTTGAGTCATCAATCACATCCATTACAATGCTATTATTTCTCTCCCATCAAATTTCCCTATGGCAAGTTTGCAGTATCCGATTGTGCTATATTAGTGTTTGGGCATCTAGGCATATTCTCTTTGAGATAAAATATTTGCATTTTAAAATTGTGACTCTGGTTTTGATTCAACAAGCAGTCTCATTATTTTTATAATCTGATAGTTGAAGATTGTATGTACCATGAATTTCTTTCATGCACGCATAGACTATTTGCATGTTGTATTCAGTTTGGTTCCTTTAACTAGGAATCATAACTTGGTAAAAGCAACCGATATGCTAAATGTTTCTGAAAATGTATTCCATGATGCGCACATTGCAAATGCTTTTTATTTTTAGATCATTGCAACTCTCCTGTTCCCCATTTGTTCATTATAGAACTAAGTAACCGAAGTTCTGTGAATGGGATGTGAGCAACTGAGACTGCAGCATAATGAAGCTCTGCAAGTGTGGACATATCAACTTCACCCCATGTGAAAAAAATGTTATATTCTTGGCGATATTTCATGCCCTCCCTAGTGAAGTATGTCTTTCAGAAAAAACCTAAATATACTCCTGTTCACCCAAGCGTTGGGTGGCTGAAAGGTCTGTTCCTGGCAACCCTGAAGTTATCAGCTGTGAGAGTAGGTGATAATTTTCTTAGGGCAAGGGATAAAATGTCTAGTCCAACAAAGGTCATTGATTGGGTGTACCTTGGCTGAAGCAAATGCAGAAGAGGGCAAACTTTCCCCTTCTCCTATTTATTCGCTTCTATTGATATAGATAGTTGTGCTAAAAGTCCCCAACTTAAGAAAGAAGACTAGTATTAGTTAGGAACTGTCAGTCTCAGACTTGTGTGAGAAATTGCAGTCACACATAAATATGCATGAGTGCTAGTTAGTGCATGAAGGGGTTGAGACCACAGAGTTAGATTCCTAGACTCAGCTAGGTCACATCCCTTCTTCTTCGTTGAGGGAAGAAGTGAAGCTGCAAGCTTAGAGCATGTATTTGAAGCTATCTTTCTGTATTTTCTACCCAAGAGTATTCTGCCTGTATGCTCCTTGCTGCTGTTTGAATAAATGCATGAATCCAACCTTCAGAATGTTTTGTAAGTAAAACATTTTAAACTTACTTAACTGTGTGTGGTCTATTCATTGCAAGAGGGATAGAAAGAGGGGAACACATTGCAAGCAGACTAAACAGGATATGCAAAAGTTTTAACAGCTTACATTTCTAATGCTTCACTGTGCTGTTTGGCTTTGTGAGTTTAAACTATGATACTGGGGGCTCTCTCATGCTAGAGAGTTTAGTCCCACATTTTGAATCCAGGCACCCAGTTGATGCTTTTGCTATTCACCCCATACGAGTCACAGGAACAGAGTGCTGTTGTGCTCAGGTTCTGCTTGCAGGCTTACCATGGACATCTGGTTGGCCATTGTGAGGATACTGGACTAGATGGGCCATTGGCATGATCCATCAGACTCTTCTGATATTCTTCTTCACCACACCCAGCCTCTCTCTGGTCCTGGGATGCTGTCCCCTAACTTGAATTGACTGCAACTCTCAAGAGATACGTCAGTCCTTTGAGTGTTTCCATAGTACTGCTTCTTGTTGCTAAGAAGTTCCGATTTATTTCCTAGGCAGTTATATTTTTCTGTGAGTGTGTTTACTCATTATAGATGTAGATCTGATTTCCTACATAAAGACATCAGTGCTGGATCTCATCTTTTTCATCAGGCTTTTGAATTTATGCTAAAAGTGGAATGCCAATATTTTGCTTGATCAGAAGCAGACTTAAGGTTCCATGCCTTTGGTTCATGAATAAATGAAATGAAAGCCCAGCGGAGCCCTGGAAATAATTCTTTGGTAAATAAAGTTATGGGAATCCTCCCTGCTGTGTCAACAATCTTGCATTCAATGTTTTTGTTGATGTTGGTAGCTTCCTAATTGCCTTCTTTCTATTAAAGGAATTCCGTTGAACTTTCAGGCAAACTCAATCACTTTTTCCATTACTAAAGAACACCACAAATATATGTAATAGTTTATATGCCCTTGCAAATAGAGGCTGGTCCAAGGCATTCAAATTGCCAAAGCAACCTTCGTTTCTTCTAAACCCTTAACAACAGCAATAATCCAAACAAATATCATTATAACCAGAATTTGCACATTTATTTGTACAGTATTGCTCTGAGCTACTTGCTGATGTGTTAACACAACCTTTCTCCTATATCAAGTAGGTTAATCAAGTGATAATAGTGATTGGCCAGATCTTCTGCCGCATCATTCTAATAGCAATGGTCCATGGGTTACCTGAGAAGGTAAGAATTAATACAGATCTTAATGCAATAATTAATACTGATCTTGTAACAAATACTATCTCTGAATGTAAATTACAGAACAATCCCATACATATCTATGCAGTAGTAAGTCCAACTGAGATCAATAGGGCTTACTCCCATGTAAATGTATGTAGAATTGCAGTCTAAGTATACTTAGAATTGTGTCCCATATCCAATAATAACTACTAATTGCAATGGACTGGATCCAGACTAAGTTAGTTGTACTTTGTTGCCATTTAAATCGATAGCTGTAAATAACGTGACCTATTGGTTTCAGTGGGACCTAATTGTAACTAACGTAGTCTGGATCCAGCCCAATAATAATGATGGTAACTGTGATTAAGCCAAAGCATGACTGTCACATTATATTCCAAAAAGCTATAATTCTTCAAATGCAACATCTTGCCAGGATGGGTTTTTTTTGAGAGAGAGTGATACAGAGAATTAGCAATAATTAATGGGAGAAAACATGTTCTATGCCAATTGGTATTGTCTAAGAGAAGTGGCAGTTGTTATTAATGATGATGCTTGCGCTGGTGACAAGAGGGACAATAAAAAAGAGCTCATACAGCTGAAGCTGAAGCTGTGCAGGGAATAGCAAAGCACAGAATTATTTGTGTTCAATAGGGACTGCAGTGGGAAGTTTGCTATTTCTGCGCAGCTCTTGGAGTCCTGCATGTCCGTCCAAAGGAAGCCAGCAAGGTGTCACCCTGGGAGATGAGCGCTCCAATCAAACGGATGTGCTGTAATGGGCAGCAGGGCACTTAAGTCTTATTCCTTATTACAAGCTCCTCCAAAAAGCAAAGCTGCTGGCATCTTTTGCAATTCTCAGTCACTGAAAGGGATGTACAATTCACCAAGGTCGAATGAAGGTCCCTCGCTACTAAAAGCTGCTGTTTGAGAATGAAAGTGAGGGTGATCTGAATGTGGCTGGAGCTACGTCTCATTCCTGATGGAAGCTGTGTGGCAAAATAGGCAGATAGACAACCATAAAATGCTCCTTAAAAAAAAAATCAAATTGTTAAAACCCCTCTTATTGAAGGAACCCTGTAAAGAAAGACATGGGGAGTCGGGTAAGAAGCAGGTTATAAATAGTCAGGCTATTATGGTAGCAGTCCTGTGTTGGTTTTGGATGGTTCCCCTGGTGGTTTAATAATCTTCCATCTGCTCGTGACAGTGTTTTATGTCAACAGAGATTGCCTGTAAGTAGAGAGGCCCTGATCCAGACTTTCAAGCGCAACGAACCCTTGCAAGCAGCCAGTGCCTTGAGACACTGGAAAGAGATGCACTTTAAAATTAAAAAAAAAAGCTAGCCTACATTAAAGTAGACAAATGGCCTCTCTAATCTAGAACCATTCATTGTGCCTTGACATTGGTCCTCCAATGGCCACAAGCCTCCCACCCACCATTATATGCCCTCCTCCTGGGACCTTCTATGGGCACAGTTTTCCAGTGAGTGATAACAGGGTAGGTACAAATGGCATTTGAGTCAGTGGGGATCAAGGCGAATAACTCACAACTGGTGTCCACCAAACAATGCAGGTACATATATTTCTTTCAAACAGCAAAGAAATCTGTGCACAAAAGCATGTAGGTCTGCCTTCCTGGATTGTACTGCCTAGGACATAGAGAACTGTCTTATACTGAGTCAGACCATTGGTCTATCTAGGTCAGGGTTGTCCACTCTGAATGGTAGAAGCTCTCCTGGGTTTCAGACAGAGAGCCTTTCCTAGCCATACCTGGAGATGCTAGGGATTGAACCTGGGGACTCCATCATCATCACCATCACCATCACCATCACCATCACCATCACCATCACCATCACCATCACCATCACCATCACCATCATTTATTATTTATATGCCGCCCATCTGACTGGGAGGCTTCCAACAAATCCCAATTTGGGAGGCTTCCAACAAATCAAAACATCAAAACATAAATATAAATACATAAAATATATTTTAAGAAAACCTTCCTATACAGGGTTGCCTTCAGATGTCTTCTAAAAGTCAGATAGTTGTTTATATCCTTGACATCTGACAGAAGGTCCTTGGAGCTGGACTTCAGTGTCTGGGCTGAACGATGGGGGTGGAGATACTCCTTCAGGTATACAGGGCTGAAGTCGTTTAGGGCTTTAAAGGTCAGCACCAACCCTTTGAATTGCACTCGGGGGGAAACGTTCTGTTACATTTCCGGGAAGTTATAAGGTTTATGTGATGCTTGTACAATGCCAGCAACAGTTTCTTGGTTGAAGCAAACAACTGCTGAACTCTAATCCCGGGTAAGCCTTGTCCCTTGGAGAATAAAGTGCCCATCATTAAGTACAGACTACTGGTACCAATTATCGTAACCTTTAAATGCCACATCTCCAGGGCCAAAATAAAGTGTTAGAACAGAACACCTCTAATGCCTGGCAGAGAGTGAGTCACGTCCCAACAATTAATCCTCGAGTTTAAGGCAACAAATGAAACTGAGTTGCTTGCTATTTGATGGCTTTCATCTGGAAAGCATGATTTGTGTGTGTGGCTACTAATCTGACATCTAATCAATGTATTCACCCATCCTATATATTTGAGGGTCCTTTCGATATCAAACCCAGTGCCATTGAATATTATTCTTTGTTTATCTCTCTACATCCGAAGGCTTTTGTTTCAGCGATCCCATAAGAGATCAGTACCATGATCTCCATGTTGCAGATAGATAAGCCATTTTTTTTTGGTCAACCTCAGTTGCCCTACGTTGTGGGACACGTGAGACTTTAAGAATGGAGGAAGAGCCCCTGCTGGATCAGGCCCATCAGGTCCGGCATCCTTTTCTCTTGGGGGCCACCCAGATCCCTGTGGGAAACCTTTAAGCAGGACCAGAGCATAAGAGCATAAGAGTGTGGTGTAGTGGTTAAGAGCAGTAGACTTGTAATCTGGTGAACCGGGTTTGTGTCTCCGCTCCTCCACATGCAGCTGCTGGGTGACCTTGGGCTAGTCACACTTCTTTGAAGTCTCTCAGCCCCACTCACCTCACAGAGTGTTTGTTGTGGGGGAGGAAGGGAAATGAGAATGTTAGCTGCTTTGAGACTCCTTCGGGTAGTGATAAAGCGGGATATCAAATCCAAACTCTTCTTCTTCTTCTTCCTCCCTTCCTGGGATTTCCAGCACTTGGCATCCATAAGCATTACTGCCTCTGACTATGGAGGCAGAGCATAGCCGTTATGGCTAGTAGCCATTGACAGACTTATCCTCCATGAATTTGTCCAGTCCTCTTTTAAAGCCAAGCACGTTGGTAGCCATCACTGACTCCTGTAGGAGCCAGTTCCATAGTTTAACTAGGCACTCTTGTGTAGCTGAAAATGTCCTGGTTTGCAACTGAGTCAGACCATGGAGAAACGGAAGAACATTATACAGTGGTACCTCAGGTTAAGAACTTAATTCGTTCAAGAGGTCCATTCTTAACCTGAAACTGTTCTTAACCTGAAGCACCACTTTAGTTAATGGGGCCTCCCGCTGCCGTTGTGCCGCCAGAGCACAATTTCTGTTCTTATCCTGAAGCAAAGTTCTTAACCTGAAGTGTTATTTCTGGGTTAGCGGAGTCTGTAACCTGAAGCACCTGTAACCTGAGGCACCACTGTATTGTCAAATAATAATAAACTAAGAATAATCTGTCCCTACTGTTATGACGGAGAATTAACAATAGTTCCTGTCCTTTTTTTAGTACATGGACTCAACCTCGAGAATGCCTTTTCGAGCCAATGAACTCCTCTATCAGCTAAGCTTGTCTTTCCTGTACAAATGGGGAATTCTTCTAAAATGGAGTTCCTAATTATTATTGTCATGTTTGAGACAAATGTGGTTGCTTGCTTACAAAAAGATACATTCCACCCCCTCTTTTTGAATGCAACAGTTGTACTAATGTTGATATACAGTACTAATGAAGACCTGTAACAGAAAAGCAAATAAAATAAAAATATAGTTTTCCCCCTGACATTTGCAATATGGCAGTTGAAATTTCCAAAGGTTGTAAATGAGTCATCATTATCTCTTTCTACCGAATCTCCAACCTCACCGAACTCCCAAAAGATCTAAGGAAAGTTGAGGCTAAGGGTTCTTTTGTTATTTTAATCAGTCAGTTTTAGTATAATAAGCAAGCGGCTTTTGCACACCAAATCATTAACAACATTAACAATTAGAAAGCAACGGCAGGCAACAGCCAATGCCGCTTCCATGAGCGAGGGGAAATAAAATAAAGATTAGATCTGCTCATTTTCTTTCAATTACATTCCTTTCAGTCAGCTATGCACCTGCAGGGCTAAAACAAGAAACGTGGCTGTTTTAAAAGTTGCAAATTTGAAAAATCAACTGCTGAGAAAACCTAGCGTCACCCTTCCCAAGAGTGAATCTGTCAGTTTGGGTTTCTCTCAGTTTCTCACTTTTCCGATCTTAAATTCAGTTATTCACATTTCCACATCCGTCTGCCATGCTGTTTTTCAGGTGTGGGGGTATCCAGGTGTGGCTTGGAGAAAACAACCTCTGGGGCCACATGGGGACACCTGTCAGGCCCAGTGTGGCCTTTGGGCTGGAGGTTCCCCGCTCCTGAGGTAAATGCTATGCATAGTTGTCAGGTGTGTACTCTGGTTAAAAACGATAGTAATAACAAAATGGAATTTTTGTACCAAAGTGACCCAACTTCTCCACCATGGAATAATTCATTATCTGCATAAATGATGCAGGCAAGCATTTCTAATGTTCAGGTTGTGAGTGCTCTTGATGTAGCCAAATTAGCACTGCCCCCATGCACATCCAGAAGTACAAAAGATCTTTAGGAACGCCCCCTGCCCCACCATATCTCCAGTGAGAACTGAGTGGGCCCAGTGGCCTCCGATTACTGACTAACTATTGGTGGGGTGAACCATGGAAGAGGGCATGCAATCGAGAAGCTGGACAATGGCATTCGGTGCTGGAACATTCTACTGCAGGTCTCACGATCCTTCTGCCATGTTTTTCTCTTCCTTTTGCATAATTTTTTTAAAGCATTTTTAAATAATTCATTCTGGGTTTGCTAAATGGTGAGTGACGCATGGCAGGCACAGGAGGAGGAGGAGCCTGACGACAAGATACCTTTCATGAGCCCTTGAAGATCTTTGGATGCCAACGAGGCCTTTGCAGCTACTTAATTTTTATTTTTGATTAGCCAGTCACCTTACTGCTTAGATTTTTTTAATGTTGTTTTGCTTTAACATTGTACACTGCCCTGATATTATATGCCACTGTGGTACAGAAATACTTTTGTAAATATCTTGTGCCATCCGTTCTGTCTGCCTCCTTAAAAAAAGAAATATCAATCCATTTATTTTCAAGAACGCAATGAATATAAAGAAACAATAATTAAGCTGGTGCACCCTTCATTCCGCTCCTTCTCCCCTCCCCTGTCCTCGAGTGTCAAGCTTTCTCATGACCTGCTTGTTTGAATGTTCATATAGTGTGGCATAACTTTTCCTATATTTATCTTAACAGAGCCACCCATAACTGTCCCATAATAGAATACAGTAGTGCTATTGTTCAACAAATTCATAGGGATCCTACATCCCCTTCACTAGATAGGCATGTGCTCTCCCATCTATGCATTTAAATATACATTTTAAAATATCGTGGCTAAGTTTGACCTTTGCATTACAGCCTCCTTAAAATATTTGCCAGGAAATCGATTCCTTAAAAAAGAAAAAAAGGAAAACCTACAACCCTCCAACAAGAGCCATTTCAAACAAAATGATGAATCAGATGCCTTTTAAACAAATAACACTCGTTCTGCCAACAGTGTGGAAGTATGAAATCCTTTCACATTATTTCATTCATCTGCAAAATTAAACTAATGCCTATCAATTATGGGGCTGAAACAAAGGAACACATGAAAACAAACTTTAAAATTGTAATCCCTTCTGGCCGACTTAAATTTGATTTATATTGGACTAAATTGTGCTTGTGAGTTTATAACATCCTGCTTCTGTGTGAGCTCAAGGTCAGTAGGTGACCATTTTACAAGACCAGGACTGTTGCATTTTATATAGATAGAAGGACCATGGTGCCAGGTTCAATCTCCAGCATCTCCCATTAGGAATGCCTGAAACCCCAGAGAGCTGCTGCCAATCAGTTAAAGGTAAAGGTAAAGGGACCCCTGACCATTAGGTCCAGTCGCGGACGACTCTGGGGTTGCGGCGCTCATCTCACTTTACTGGCCGAGGGAGCCGGCATACAGTTTCTGGGTCATGTGGCCAGTATGACTATGCCGCTTCTGGCGAACCAGAGCAGCGCACGGAAATGCTGTTTACCTTTCCGCCGGAGCGGTACCTATTTATCTACTTGCGCTTTGATGTGCTTTCAAACTGCTAGGTTGGCAGGAGCAGGGACCAAACAAGGGGAGCTCACTCCGTCGCAGGGATTCGAACCGCCGACCTTCTGATTGGCAAGCCCTAGGCTCTGTGGTTTAACCCACAGATGGTCTGACTTAGCATAAGGCAAACTCCTATGTATGAGCTAAGATATTGTAAACATGGGAAGAAAGCCGTAATGTTTGGCTTCCGAAAAACGTTTGCAAACTGGAACACTCACTTCCGGGTTTGCGTCATTCGGGAGCCAAAATGTTTGAGATCCAAGGTACGACTGTAGTGGCAGGACCCTGAACGGCAAATAATGGCAAACAAGCAAAGCATAATAAAAGTATTTCCAACCCTCCCACAGGACAGAAACTGACAACCAGAAGCAATTAGGAGAGGCTGAGGGGCAACTTATAACAAAGCCCCCAGCTATGATCCATAGGAAATAGTAAAAGTGGGTCAGTAAACGGTTGGTTAGGGCATGGCGCTGATACCACGAAGGTCGCAGGTTTGATCCCCACATGGAACAGCTGCATATTCCTGCATTGCAGTGGGTTGAACTAGATCAGGCTTCCTCAACCTCAGCCCTCCAGATGTTTTTAGCCTACAACTCCCATGATCCCTAGCTAGCAGGACCAGTGGCCAGGGATGATGGGAATTGTAGTATCAAAACATCTGGAGGGCCGAGGTTGAGGAAGCCTGTAGATGATCCTCAGGGTCACTTCCAACTCTACAGTTCTATGATTTTGCGAACCTTGTAATTAACTTTGCAGAGGACCGTTGTCAATGGGACTTGCTTCTCAGTAAATGTGACAACAGGGCCTTGGCTATGGGCAACGGCATTGCTACATAATACAACACATCCAGGACCGCCTTTGGAATTCTGCATCGGGCTGATTGCAGAAATGCAATGGCTCAGAGTCAGCAGTGCTAAAGAATGAGAGGGGAAGCATCCTGGGTTCTAGACAGGTTCCTCACATGAGCGTAAATATAGGTGGGGAGAAGGGGTGGAATTCGGAAGCTGAATTGTACTTAAGCTGAGTTATGCTGAAGCAGCTGGAGAAGGAAGCAGACGCTGTGAGTATTTATGGTCATTGGGACCTCCTGGGAAACTAAGTCTCCTGTAGCCTGAAACCAGGTGTGTGAAAATACAGCTGACTGAGTCCTGAATGGGACACAGCTATGGGCATTTCATTCATTTCGGAGCCTGTCCACGAAAAAGCAAGCCTAGAGTGAGGCAGGTTCCAGGAGTCGCAACCTGAATAAAATATTGGGGGTGGGGTGGGGTGGCTCAGGTAAGCCCCACCCTGCATAATTGATCGCAAGATGTGGCACACACACACCATTTGAATGCCAATTCTCATCGACTTTGGGGGGGGCTGGCTGTCCCCCTCAAATATTTTGTAGAGGGGCTGAAGGGACCTCTGCCCCTTGGAGTTTGCTCCTATGCCAGGAAGCCTCTTTGTTGTCAGATTTTGGAGGCTGATCTGTGAATCTGATTGGGCCACAAGTGAGAGGCAGGAGGCTGAGCTGTTTTGAGTGGGGAAATGCCTCAGAAGGAGAAGGAATTAATATCAGTCTATATTGATTAATCATTCATGTGAATGGCTTTAATGTTTATTTTTGCAACATTTGTTCCACTTTTTTGTACACTCCTTAGATGTATTTTCTCTCTATATATATGTGTATTAAGTGGCATAAAAATGGTCTAAATATTTAAAGTAAATTAATAAGAAAGGGAGAAGGGAAGAACAAATAGTTAAGGAAACTTGCATAAAGATTTCACTATGCTGCCCTGAATACAACACAGTAATGACACCGTTGAATTCCTGTCATGTATTACTCAAGTCAAGCGAGCTTCACACGCTGCTGATGTCTCTCTGCCACCAGTTCCACTTGGCTTCTGCATCCAGTCCAGTTCTTGATTTCTCAACCGCTGTTGTCAAAATATACTCCTGTTGCAGGACTTAAGACTTTACCAGTGCTGTGCAGAAAATAAATTATGCATCACCACATTGATATAAGATACTTTCTCCCCTCAGCCGAAAATTGATGTTGAAGCGTGTGGATAATCTTAGTTGCAATTATTCAGAAGTAGCTGGACGGAATACTGAAGGCAAAGGAGAAATCAGCAGGACCACATACAACAGCGCCATCTGGCGATCAGCACAACATACCATGCATTCCTTTTTAAACGTAAGCAAAACAAATACTCTTAAAACACATGGGGAATGCGTTTGTTGTTCTGCTTGCAATTTAATCCTATATCCAAGAGTCACGTGGCTCTGTAAACCTAAGCTAAGACTTAGTACAATCTCATTCAGCCTCTTCTTACAATTCTGAAATGGTGGTGCTGAAAGAAAGCACCACCGAGAACTGTATTGTTATGAGTTTGTGAGTGCCAGACTCCCCTGTGTTAGGAGTTTCAGGGTGCCAGGCACTCAATCCCTGGATTCAGCAAACGCTGAAAAATAAAACAGGCCAGTTTCTGGATGAGGAAATTGCCTCAGGTGATGGGCCATTAGGAGAAAAAAAAGAGGTGATGAGCCATTAGGAAAGCCAAAGAGAGGGAGCTCTGAGCTAGATGGCATCGGGGAGGGGGCCCTCCCTCAACTCAGAGTTAGAAGACAAAGGCAGAGTTTGAGGTAGAGTTTTTTGGGGGGCCGGGATGTGAGCTAGAGGGGAAAGGTTGCACTCTGTTAAAGGAGGCAAACTGGAGAGAAGGTCAGAGCATGATAGCTGGTTTCTGTTAGAATTCTAGGCAGCAGCCTAGGAAAAACAAGACCCTCTTGGAGCGTCAATGCTGGGAATCCCTCCATGATAGACTCAGGTTGTATATATGTGTACATAAACCATATATCACAAAGACACTACTGTCTCTGCTGTGCCTCAGACTCTGGGTAAGCAGCTGGAACCCCTGGAATCTTGGACCGCTCGGAGATTGGGGTGGCAGGTAGCAGTATTATTTATGTATCTCAGAAGTTGCTCTGGTCTAGGTCCTTCTCATGTTCTATTGTCCCTCTATTGAGCCACAGCTGTGCAGCATAAACAAGAAGACAGTTGCAAAACTTTCTCTTTCACTTAGGGTTGCTAGGTTAGAAGCATTCTGGGCCTGAGGCCTGGGGGCAGCCCCTGGTGATTGTCACAGGGGCAAGTCCTGGAGATAGAGATTAGAAAGGAGTGAAGGAGGGCAGATCCCACCCCCCCATTCCTCCCCAGTGTCTATGTTATAATTTGCAGGCAGCTCCTGGCCATGTGAAGCTTTGGGAGCTGCATGTGCCGTCTTCCTAATGATTTTGTTTTTTAAAGGTACTCTTGACCACCTGGAGATTCAAGCCCTCCCCCCCACTTGCCACCTGGAGGAGGCCAGGCAAACTTTGAGACTTCAGGTCAGATCTAAAGATCTGGCAACCCTACTTCCATGAAATCTATCCCTGATCTTCTCCAGGATATCTTCCCTATAGTCGTAAGACTGGACTTCAAATAGCAACACTAGAGCTGTGTGAAGACTCAGGGCCAATTCAAGCAGTACATTTTTTTTGTACTCGCTTTTTGGTAGAGGGTTTTGTGATGAGATATCATCAGGGTGGTCTGGATTTTAATTTTGGACCTGAGCCCAGAATGCTTTTGGCTTGGCCTTTAGCCCAGGAACCAGACCCTACCATGTCAGCTGTGAGCAGACAATTTGGCAGCAACCTCAAAACCATTTACTTCAGAGTAGTACAAGGGGACGACTTTAGCAGTAAACAAAACTACTACTAATAAATGGTCCCGGAATTCAGTTTTAGGAATTCACAAATCTCTCTGTCCAATGAGTGGCCAACAGACTAATAATAAAAGTATCTACATCTGAACATATTTATTAAATTTCAATGAAATAAATTATTAGCCTGTTCATGAAGTTGATGTCCTGTCTTTCCTTTAAGGAGCTCAACACAGCATACATGTCTCTCTCCCTATTTCCATGTAATCCTCTCAACAACCCTGTGAGGTAGACTAGGTTGAGAGAAAGTAACAGGCTAAGTGAGAGGCACCCCTAGCAAATTAGAAGGAAAAAGAGAAATTGTATGTCCTGCATTTGTCACACACTAAAACGTCTTTGTGTTTCTCCTCCAAATGTGACAGAAATGGTCATATAACTATCACTGACAATATTTAACCGTTGGATGAAAAGAACCAAACTGAGGTATGACAGGGTTGAAGAAGCTTAATGGTAGGGCTGCTCTTGACGGCTTAAATTTCTAATAGTGGTTTTATGTTGGCATTTTATCCTGCTTTGGCTGTGATTTGACTTTTTGTTGGGATCTTGTAGTAATGATTGTTATTTATTATTTTGGCGTTGTAAGCCACTTTGAGAAACTCAGCAGAAGAGTGGCTAATAAGGAACTTCGATAATTCCTAATATGTAACGGCCAGGTTCCAGGAACTTGCTCTTATCATCTGATGGGGGAAAAACCCTTTAGGTAGCTAAGTTCTGGTGACCCTCAGTTGAAATTCTGCACTAAAACTGGTTCTTAGATTGTTCCAACAGTCAGAGTGCCCTCCGACGTATAAATAGCCCAAGGACATTATGTATATTCCTGTAGAAAAGAGACTACCAAGGACTAGGAAATTGCTCTGCTCTTTAAGAGAAGGATAGTTACGCAAATAACTTAATAACCCACTTCACATTTTCACAGAGAAGTCCATTTCATAGGGTAGCCATTTATAGTTTACCAAAAAAGATCACTTTATCAAAAATAAAATAAAATTGCATCACCCCCCCAAAAAAAAGACAAAAGAAGAGAGCAATTTTAACAATATTTGCATATGGTAATTCATACATGTAGGTGCAAATGTAGAAATAATTACTATAATTTAAAAGATAGGAAACTTCTGTGCCTCTTCACATACCCTCCAACATTTCTCCAATGAAAATAGGGACGTCCCATTCCATAATGATAATTTTACTATTTATACCCCCACACATCTTATTGGGTTGCCCCAGCCTCTCTGGGCAGCTTCCAACATATATAAAAACATAATAAAAACATTAAATATTTTTTAAAAACCTTCCCTATACAAGATTGCCTTCAGACGGCTTGGGGGTCGGATAACTCCATACCCTCCAGCATTTCTCCAATGAAAATAGAGACATCCTAAGGAAAAGTGGGGCATTCCGGGATCAAATCAGAGACCAGGACAGCTTCTCTAATCAGGGATGTCCCGGGTAATAGGGACACTTGTACGGTCTGTGTTCATTGCTGACTGGATGCTGTCAGCTGTTGATGGGCAACTGGAAGGCTCGTGCTCACCCTTTTTATGGTTCCTTATATGTTAACCAGATTTTGGCTGGAGAGCCCTAAAAAATAGGGAAACCTTCAAAATAGAGAACTGTTGGCTGTAGACACAGTAGGTTACATGGGCACCATTACAAAGCAAGGGAAGCAGTGCTATTTTTCTAGAAAAAGAGGTGCTGGAACTCACCATGAATGTCTCCCTTGGTCTCTCATAATGGAAATGGCGCCCACCTGAGAGGTGCTGGAACTGAGTTCTGGCGAGTTCTGGCTGAAAAAAAAATCATGAGGGGGAGAAGTGTGGAGGTTTCAGCAGAGCCAAAAATTTCAGCAAGATTGTAAAAAGCCCAATCTTGGATATATTAAGGGGAGGGGGGAAGCAGTATATTTTAAGAGCATTTGTTTTGGATACTGTACTTCAATATAGCATAAAACAACAACCAAGGAAACAGGCCAGTGTAACTATCCCTCACAACAGGTTTTTTTTTTTAAATCGAACGAGTGAGCTGAAAAAATATATGGATGCTCCTGAGATGTAACCATATCTGGTCTAAGACTGCACACAAACCAAACAATTAAAATGTGCTGCTTCCGCAAATAATCGTGGGAACTGTCCACAGTTTACTGTCCACAGAACTACAACCCCCAGAATTCTTTAAAAACTACAGTTCCCACAATTCTTTGGTGGAAGTCACATGCTGCTGTATGATGTGTATAACAGCCTAAGACACGTCGGGCAAGTGGGGTAATTGGATAGCCGGCATGCCCCCTTGTTATCTCTAAATTGTGCCCCCAATGAATACAACACCCCCCCCAAAAAACAGTAATATATCAAAGCTCTGATGAGCTGTAGGTTGGCTGTTGCCAAATGTCTCTTTAAAAAGAAAGAAGAGGGAAGGAAACTTATTTCTTATCCTAAAGGATTTTCTGCATACCTGATTATCATCACCAATATAACTAGTACAGTGGTACCTCGGGTTAAGTACGCTTCAGGTTAAGAACTCCGCTAAGAACAGACATCGTGCTCTGGCGGCAGCAGGAGGTCCCATTAGCTAAAGTGGTGCTTCAGGTTAAGTACGCTTCAGGTTAAGAACGGACCTCCGGAACGAATTAAGTACTTAACCAGAGGTACCACTGTACTTCGTATTCTGACATTTTCCTTGTTGTTTATGTTGAAACTTCGATCTGGCTTGCCTGGCTTTAACATAACCCAGATTTGTCAAGAGTACCACTAGGAAACAAATGATTGTTCTCAGTTATTTTTCTTCATATGGGAACCCATTGTAAGCCTAATAATTCACATGTGTATTATAAATATTAACAATGTCAAAACAAGCACGAGAGCAGCAGTTACTGGCCTGCTAGTAACACACATGGCAAAATGTCTGATTTATAGATAAAGTGGAAAGCCAGGGGGAAACTCCCCTTCTGAAAACTCGGCTTTAAGCCCTCAGTACCCTCATGGACAAATGATTTCCTTTTGCATTCAGTTTTGATACAATATTTTTACACGCCATCCAAATCACTGAGCAGTGAGAAACTCCAGGAGTTTCACTGCTTACTTAGTTTCCTCAGGATGATAATAATAATAATAATAATTTATTATTTATACCCCACCCATCTGGCTGGGCTTCCCCAGCCACTCTGGGCGGCTTCCAACAAAATATTAAAATACAATAATCAATCAAACATTAAAAGCCTCCCTAAACAGGGCTGCCTTCAGATGTCTTCTAAAGGTCTGGTAATTGTTGTTCTCTTTGACATCTGGAAGGAGGGCGTTCCACAGGGCGGGTGCCACTACCGAGAAGGCCCTTTGCCTGGATGAAAGTTAGTGAAGACTGTGGTGCCTTCAGCATATACTACAGTATATGATTTTATTTCCACATACTGTATATGCAACCTGCCACGGCTGGAGTCAGACTTAATTATCTCCTGTCAGTGGAGAGCTAACAGAGAAAAAGCCGAACTGCCATTCCTCTCCCCAGAAGTGCTTTGGGCTGCAACTTTCATCATCCCTGGAAATAATAGGAGCTGTACTCCAAAATGTCTAGAAGGCAACAGGTTGGGGAAAGCTGATCTAGATAAAGTCTGTTATGAAATAAATTAATAAATCCAAAACAAACCGTTTATCTTTATCTGGATAATTTTATTAAGTCTACTTATTTTCAGAGTTTACTTTTCTTGCTATCTTTAATGAGTATCTTATACCATTTTATGTAAACAGTTTAGACATTTGTCTTTTATTTTATAAAGCAGCACATAAATCTTGTTAAATCAAAATCAAAATCAAATCAAAGGCAAGCCATCGTTTTAAACTGTGGGCTGCCTTGACTGCACTGCTCAAAAAAATGGTACATCCATCAATAAATGTTTTGCTCCACGTTGCAAAATGTTTCTGCTCTTGTTTATTGTCGATCTGTGTGCCATTAAAGACACCACAAGTTGTTGTTTGTCTGTGTAATTTACTATCCTTTCTTCCATCAATATCTAAATTTTCAACTCACAGCAGATATTGGACACAATTCAAGATCAATAACTTTTCTTTCAGTTATTTAGCAACACGGGAAGATGTCCTATACTGTTTTTGACTCGGGGACCAAATTGTACTGGGCAGGCACTGCTCCCCTTTTCTCCCAAGTCCAGCTCATCATACTGGGACAAACACACCCTTAAAGGTTAAGGGACCCCTGACCATTAGGTCCAGTTGCGGACGACTCTGGGGTTGCGGTGCTCATCTCGCTTTACTGGCCGAGGGAGCCGGCGTACAGCTTCCGGGTCATGTGACCAGCATGACAAAGCCGCTTCTGGCAAACGAGAGCAGCGCATGGAAAAGCCGTTTACCTTCCTGCCAGAGCGGTACCTATTTAACTACTTGCACTTTGACGTGCTTTCGAAGTGCTAGGTTGGCAGGAGCAGGGACCGAACAACGGGAGCTCACCCCATCGCGGGGATTCGAACTGCCGACCTTCTGATCGGCAAGCCCTAGGCTCTGTGGTTTAACCCACAGCACCACCCGCGTCCCCTCAAACACACCCTTACTTAAGACCAAATTGTGTGGTCACTTTCTTCTGTGTTACAGGTTCAGGTTAAAGATGGACAAGTACTTTGGGAAGACAAGCAGGAAGAGATCAGCCAGGCAATCCAAGCGCCTGTGTTCTGGCACCCTCCCGCAATAACTCACCCTGATTTAGAGAATGCAGCATATCCAAGCACTTCATCAGCCCGTCACCTGATTCTCCATGAGACGAGGATTCTGGACTTTTCTTGAATGCTCAAGCTGGCCAGTAACCTTGGAGACACAAAACACCAGCACACAAGTCTTCTGTGATATGCCTGGCACTCTCAGCATGTAGCTGGGAGGCTGAGAACAGGGAAGTCAAAGGGAAATATCTGAAGTGACCCCACCACATAGGGTTTTTCTGTCAATTCTATATACTGTAATTCACTTCCTTGAGCTTCTTAGGACCAGTCCTACTATCAGGCAGTGTGAGGCAGCTGCCTCAGGTTGTTGTTGTTCAGTCGTTCAGTCGTGTCCGACTCTTCGTGACCCCATGGACCAGAGCACGCCAGGCACGCCTATCCTTCACTGTCTCTCACAGTTTGGCCAAACTCATGTTAGTAGCTTCGAGAACACTGTCCAACCATCTCATCTTCTGTCGTCCCCTTCTCCTTGTGCCCTCAATCCTTCCCAACATCAGGGTCTTTTCTAGGGAGTCTTCTCTTCTCATGAGGTGGCCAAAGTACTGGAGCCTCAACTTCAGGATCTGTCCTTCTAATGAGCACTCAGGGTTGATTTCTTTAAGAATGGATAGGTTTGATCTTCTTGCAGTCCATGGGACTCTCAAGAGTCTCCTCCAGCACCATAATTCAAAAGCATCAATTCTTCGGCGATCAGCCTTCTTTATGGTCCAGCTCTCACTTCCATACATTACTACTGGGAAAACCATAGCTTTAACTATACGGACCTTTGTTGGCAAGGTGACGTCTTTGCTTTTTAAGATGCTGTCTAGGTTTGTCATTGCTTTTCTCCCAAGAAGCAGGCGTCTTTTAATTTCGTCAAAAAAACGCCACACAACGGCCACTGTAGGTAAGCCACAGATGAACGAAAACTTTCTTTATTGGACAGTGTTCCGGTAAAGACACTGTTTCGAACACTTCTTCAGCTAACATAACATACCTTGTTAAATTATACACTTCATTATTATTTATGTATTGTTATTATTTATGTATTATATTGATTTGGTATTAGTTCATTATATTGTTGTCTTTGTTTCACATTCGTGTGATGCATATCCACGCAGATGTTCATTTCTGTTTTGTCTATCTTTACAGCTATGTTAGCTGAAGAAGTGTTCGAAACAGTGTCTTTACCGGAACACTGTCCAATAAAGAAAGTTTTCGTTCATCTGTGGCTTACCTACAGTGGCCGTTGTGTGGCGTTTTTTTGGTTCTCTGTCTAAAGACTGCCACCCACTGGTTTTTTTCGTCTTTTAATTTCGTGACTGATTTATAAGCTTCATGAAAGGGCAGCAAATTCTTGTGGGTTTTGGTTTGTTGTTTTTTTAGTTATTTTTATGAATAACCAAATAATGATAGTTAATTGTTTAGCTATTGTTGTAACTTCACTGGCCAGGGATGATGAAACACACTCATGGTGTTTTCTGCCCCGGGTGGCAAAGGAACCTGACCACAGCCTTGGGTATTTTACATCTTGAGGGGTAGGATCCATTTGCCGCTTAAGGCATCCAAACGCCCTGGGCCAGCTCTGCAACTAGCGTGTAGCTCCCAACAAGCGCATGTTCACCACCACAAATTCGGTGCTGAGAAACATGTTTACACAGACCTTGTTAAAAAAATCTTCCTGAGAGATTAAAGCGGAAAAACAGCATCTAATTCTGCAGATGCCTTTCCTTTTAGGTTTTCCTACCACCCACTTAAGTAGCAAAGGAATGCATTATTAATGGTAACACCACATAAATTAAAATAAGACAGTTAACATAAAGTGTTACCACATCTGTAATCTCTAAAATGCTCACGAAATATTTTCCAGTAAACAAAAGCAAGGGGAAGAAGATGACGGCACTTTGCGGAGCTTTCATTGGCGAATGCGGAACATTCTGGAAGAAACCGAATGTACACAGAGTGTGTGTTTGTGAAACAACTGAGTGAATAATGAACTGTACAACCTCCTAGCCAACATTTCGTTATATGGGAATTCTATTTGCAGATTGATACATGGGGAGGAATCTCTTTACTGTGGGAATATCATGTTATCAGTTTGAGGGGTCAGTCTGGATCACACATGTAGTCCCTTCCAAATCTGTGATCCTGTGTGTCTGGGATTATAATTTACAAGATGAAACATGCTGAACAAGTCAGACTAGTTCTAGGAAATGGCTTCAGCTGGGGAGGCTGCATGCTATTCAATTGCCCCAATAAAATTGTAACATCCCATTTTTATTTTTATTTTTTGCATGAGAGCATGGCGCCCAAAACATACCGTCTGTTTTGGGGCACTGCAATCTCACACCGTATGTTTTGGGGCACTGCAATCTCACACAGTGCCCCCAAACACACTTTTTTGACACTGTGCTCTCATGGAAGAACACGGTCCTGAGAAAACCGGGTCTTCTGGGGTCACATTTTCACTTGGGTCACGTGATTTGCATGGAAGCATGGCCCCGTAAGATGCACATCCCAGTTTTTCACCTCCACATGCTGGTGGGCATGAGAGTGCTGTCGTGCTCCATTTCTGCTTCTGGGCTTTCCATAAGCATCTAGTTAGTCCCAGGAATGAAGAGGATACAGAACAAAATGAGCCACTGGCCAAATGCAGTGGGGTTCTCCCTATGCTCAGATGGAGAAATTCAGCTGCTATGTTACTAAACGCTTTAGCCTTTTCTCAGGGGCGTAGCGTGCCGCTTGGGTACCCGGGGCGGCAAGCCAAGCGGCACCCCTGGGGGCGGGGCGTCGCTCCGTGCGCATGACGTCACAACGCGCATGCGCACGGAGCGACTCCTTTGCCCCATGCCGTGGCATAAAAAGCCACTGAAAAAACCCCTTTCAGCGGGTTTTTTTCGCCGCTGCGCTCCCGGGCGGAGCTACGGCGTCGGCATGGAGGAGAGGGGCAGACCAGAGCCAGAAGGGGTGACACTCCTCCATGCTACTGGCCCGCCCCTCTCCTCCATGCCGGGGCAAAAAAAACAGCTGAAAGGGGGTGAAAGGAAGACAAAGCAGGCGCTTTTAAAGTGCCTGCTTTGTTCCCCCCCCCTTTCAGCTGTTTTTTTTTGCCGCTGCCGCGGTTCTCTCCCGCGCTCAGTTCTCTCCCGCGCTCAGAGAGTGTGAGTGAGCCAGGCAGGGGCAGAGAGCTGCGAGTGCGAGCGCGCCCCCCCAGATGTTGCGCCCGGTGCAGCCGGCACCCCTTGCACCCCCCACGCTACGCCACTGAGCCTTTTCTTGTAGGAAAAGTACTCCAATACTCAGATCATTTTGGTTGCCATTTACTGCACCTTTCCAGCAATACAGCTTCCTTTTTGAGATGGGGTAACTAAAACAATACACAAATACCAAGGTGTATCGGTGGATTGTGATGACCACAGTTTTTATTTGCAGTCCCTATCTGTGGCGCTGTGGGTTAAACCACAGAGCCTAGGGCTTGCCGATCGGAAAGTCGGCGGTTCGAATCCCCACGACGGGGTGAGCTCCCGTTGCTCAGTCCCTGCTCCTGCAAACCTAGCAGTTCGAAAGCACGTCAAAGTGCAAGTAGATAAATAGGTACCGCTCCGGCGGGAAGGTAAACGGCGTTTCTGTGCGCTGCTCTGGTTTCGCCAGAAGCGGCTTAGTCATGCTGGCCACATGACCCGGAAGCTGTCTGCGGACAAATGCCGGCTCCCTCGGCCTATAGAGCAAGATGAGCGCCGCAACCCCAGAGTCATTCGTGACTGGACTTTACAGTCAGGGGTCCCTTTACCTTTACCTATCCTAATAATCTCTGGCCTCAAATTTGGCTGTGCAGTCACTGCTGCTGCATGCTGAGTTGATGTTTCACACTGAGCATGGCTCCATATCTCTTTTTTGGTTAGTCACTGTTAGTTCAGACTCCTGTACAGCAAAGAACATCAGTGAAGGAGGAACAAAGTTATCAAAATTTCCTTTATGCTCAGCTCCAGAATCCTTACTTACAGTGCCACCTTAAGATTTAAAATGGTAAAACAGCTTCAGTCTGAGGGGAAAATATTGCACACAGTGCCCCCCATGCTTGCTGCTTTCAAATAAAATTAGATCTGATATATAATGCAACTGTTATGGCAGTATTGAGATAACTGCACTGATGCAAAATATTTGAATATGCTGCTGTTTAGGCACCAGGCAAAAATTGTTCTGTTTCCCTCGTGCTTTAAACGATTTTCAAGTTTGCCTATTCAGAAGTTTGCTGTTGCTGGAAAATTGTGTTTTTCATTTAACTATTTTTCATTGCACTTAAAATTTATGCTCTAATAGCCTTTAAAATGTTTTATTGAAAGGCAGGATATTTTTAAATAAATAAATATACTAATACAGTGGTACCTCGGGTTAAGTACGCTTCAGGTTAAGTACGCTTCAGGTTAAGAACTCCGCTAAGAACAGAAATCGTGCTCTGGCGGCGCAGCAGCAGCAGGAGGTCCCATTAGCTAAAGTGGTGCTTCAGGTTAAGTACGCTTCAGGTTAAGAACGGACCTCTGGTACGAATTAAGTACTTAACCCGAGGTACCACTGTAGATGAATTTGTGTAGGTGCTTCTGCTCAGTTAGTGCTGGTAGGGCCTTTTCAGTGGTGGCTCCCTGGTTGTGGAATGTCCTTGCTAGTGAGGTGTGCGTGTCTCCACCATTCTTAACTTTCAGGAGGAATTTGAAAACATTCCTGTTTACCCAGCCATTGGGTGGGTGAAGAATACTGTTCCTGGCAACTTCAAAATCACTGGATGGAAGTATGTTTTTAACTGTAATTTTTTTTTTAGAATGATTTGTTTTAGACTGTTTTGCTTTGTTGTTGTTTTTTCATTGTCCATCTGTTTGCTGCCCCGGACCCCTTAGGGAGGAATGGTGGGATATCCATTCAAGTAACCACAACAACAGCAACGTAGGTTGACTATGATGTTTGAAACAATGGCATGGTCATATAAAGTAGAAATGAGGAACCTCCGGCAGGGGGCGCTAAGTGTGGCCCTCTAGGCATCTCTGTCCAGACCGTATGGCTCTCCCCAGGCCATGCCCCCTCACTAGCCCTGTTTTGCACCCGCAGGTGTTTTGGTTTGGCTGGAAGGTGCCCTTACCTGGATGGAGGATAATGCTTACCTGGATGGAGGATGAAGAGACGGTGTATGGATGTACAAACCTCTGACTTTTGCAGGGCTGGAATGTAGCCTATTGTATAAAGGTAAGAATCTCATCTGTTGCTGGTGGGTGTACTTTTGCCTCTGGTTCCACCCATATTTTGCTTCTGGTCTTCCCCATCGCCAGCATGCAGTCTCTGAAAAGTTGTGCATTAGGGAATGCAATCCTCAGGCTGAATTTCCACCCCCACCCACCCTGCCTCTCATACAAGGTTGGACTATATATTGATGTAAATGAGAGACCCATTGCTTGCTGGTGTACCGGTACTTCTGTTGTTGTTGTGCCTACAAATCCATACTTAAGCTCAAGACCACAATCCATGTACCAAAGAGAAAAGAGGAGACTCTGACTTTCTCCAGGCAACTTTAAAATATCTGTTGCGGCTGTTGAGTTCATCAGGATTCTCGGTTGTTTTTAAACACAAGATGGTGGTGAAACAGTTAAAAGCATTATCATTTCCGCATGTAAATTATCAGCTCAAACAGAGCTAATATGATATCACATCCTATCTCAACACCTTCTTAATTTGGACTGCGGTGCCCGTGCCAGCATTTTAACAACTCCAGGAAGAGTTATAAAACATATTCACTAGTTCATAACTGTACAGAAATTCATGCAGAAAATGCTATGATGAATAACAGGGCCCACAGGCATGTCAAGCTACACATTGGCCTGGATTTATATTTAGCTTAAATTACCAAGATCCGGGGCTCTGGAGTGGTGGGGCTATTCCAGTTGGAATCAATAAATCTTTCCTAACGTAGGTTCAAAAACATATAAATCATGTGTGCTGCACTCATTCTGAACTGGATCAGGCAAGCCAATCTTACTCCATCTTGAAATGAATAAGAGCTTGCAGAATTTGCAGGTGGTTAAAAATGAAAGCAAGCAAAACGAACTACATTGTAACTTCTTCTTTTACCTAACTCTAATTCTTCCCAAAATAAGTGCTGCTGCTGTCGTTGTTCTTAATTAAATTTGTATATTGCTCTCCATCCGAAGATCGCAGGATGGTTTGCAACGTAAAAATACAAAAATGAGAACACAAAATACATAATAAAACGAAACCGAAGCCCTCCCCTCCCACAAACACCTTTTAAGGCGATAGATTGTTAATCAGCCAAAGGCCTAGTTGTAGAGAAACGTTTTCGCCTGGCACATAAAGTAGCAAAACAAGTGACTGCATAGCATAATACTCCATGGAGAATGGGCCTATCTATTAACCATGACGGCTAAATTGTTCAGAGGCCACTGAATACCAGCTGCAAGCAGTCAAGGGCTGGGGAGGAACAGCATCTTCATATCTGTAGGAAATGAACAAACATGCCAATTCTTACATTCCTTCTCTTCTTGTCCACTTATTTCCCACTAGAGAGTGCTATGAAAGCCCTTCTTTCCCTTGAGTTGTTAAGATTGTCTGGACAGAGGCACTGATGGCAAATGCTTTAATCATAGGTCGGCAAACTAAGGCCCAGGGGCCGGATCCGGCCCAATCGCCTTCTAAATCCGGCCCGTGGACTGTCTGGGAGTCAGTGTTTTTTTTACAGGAGTAGAATGTCAAGTTCATCAGTGTTGTTGAATTAATTAAACTAAATAGTTTTAATTGGGTTTTGAATAAATGTGCCATTATTGTGTCATTATCCTCCTTAGGGGATCCAGGTGGCGCTGTGGGTTAAACCACAGAGCCTAGGGCTTGCTGATCATAAGGTCGGCGGTTCGAATCCCCGCGACAGGGTGAGCTCCCGTTGCTCGGTCCCAGCTCCTGCCAACCTAGCAGTTCGAAAGCACGTCAAAGTGCAAGTAGATAAATAGGTACCGCTCTGGCAGGAAGGTAAACGGCGTTTCCGTGCACTGCTCTGGTTCGCCAGAAGCGGCTTAGTCATTCTGGCCACATGACCCGGAAGCTGTACGCCGGCTCCCTCGGCCAATAAAGCGAGATGAGCGCCGCAACCCCAGAGTCGGACATGACTGGACCTAATGGTCAGGAGTCCCCTTTACCTTTACCTATCTTCCTTAGTGGGCCATGAAAACCACTATTCTGGAAAAAAAATTCCTTCCAGTAGCACCTTAGAGACCAACTAAGTTTGTTCTTGGTATGAGCTTTCTAAGGTGCTACTGGAAGGAATTTTTTTTTATTTTTTTTACTATGGCAGACCAACACGGCTACCTACCTGTAACTGGGGAAAAAAATGCTTTTTATAGGTTAGGGGGCACTGGGGATGAGTTTATGGAACCAAGGGTGCAGTGACCCCCAAAATGCTTGGGAACCACTGTAATCTAAATGGATAGGAGACACCTGAAATGGGTGTGTCTCTACCCCACTCCACCTACAGATGATGTAATTAGGTGTCTCTGAAGAAACCAAAGCATAGTCCGAAGCCTGAGTGAGACAAAGAACCTAGTTTGGGACTCTGCAAACCAACGGCATTCTTGTGTGTTATCTGTCTCCATGGAGGCCTGGTGTGGTTGAGGTAGGGACCCAATGTGGGGAGCACTCTAGCCCCCCAGGTGTTTCCAGATTATCTGTAAGGGACTAGCTGGGCACTGAGGAGTGGTGGTTGGATACTGATGAGTGGGCACTGGGAGAAGGGGAGGCCGGAGACTGACTTGGAAGAAGAGATCAGTGAAATGGGAGAACCTGTAACAGTTGTGAAAAGAGAGTTGGAGACAGGAGAAGCTGCAGAATCGGAGAGTGCAGCTCAGATAGGGGAGATACGTTTTTTTTAAAAAAAATTAATCATTTTTTCCGATACAAACATCAACCGCAAAAAACACATAGAACAAAAACCATAATAGCAATAATAACACAATTTGACAATTCAGATTTGAATACACTGATATTGTATGACTACACCTTTTTAAACAATATTTTCCCACCTCTCTCTCCTCCCTCTACTTCCCATCACTATCCGCCTTATCGCTTAAATATTCGTTCCAGATTTCTTCATATTTATCCATTCTTATTTTGCGTCGACATGCAATTCGTTCGTATGTAGCCAATCTGTCCATATTATCAATCCATGTGCTCAATGGAATCTTTTTGCGGCTCTTCCAATTCATCAAAACAAGTTTTTTTGCTTCCAGGGGAGATACATAAGCCGAGGCTGAGAGTGGGGCCTCGCTGTTGCGGCAACTGCCTCATCAGGTGCACACCTAGAAGTAGCTTAGACATGTAGGATTGAAGGACGTGCATTTCCCTAACTTGTGAGTTTACTTTTCATTATAATAAAGATTTACTTCCTTACTCTGGACATTCCATGCCTGGCAGCTCCGTGGCACTATCCCCTTGACCCCTGGCCGTGTTAGCTGAAGCAGAAGGGATACAACAAAATCATCATCACCCTCATTATTATATATATACCGCCCTCCTTCCCAAAGGATCCCAGGGTGGCATCTGGAGGACCACAGATTGCCCACCCTGGTTGAAGCTGTGCCTCCACTTAACCTCCACTTGTATACAGTGGTACCTTCGTTCCCGAACGGCTTGGCTCCCAACAAATCGGCCCCTGAACTCCGCAAACCCAGAAGTAAGTGTTCTGGTTTGCGAACATTTTTCAGAAGCCGAACGTCTGACACGGCTTCCGCGGCTTCCGCTTGAGTGCAGGAAGCTTCTGCAGCCAATCAGAAGCCGCGCCTTGGTTTTCGAACACTTTCAGGAGTCGAACGGACTTCCGGAATGGATTAAGTTCAAGAACCAAGGTACGACTGTATTTGAGAATGAGGCAAATATGACAATACTGTAAAACACTTTATGTGGGGCGCTTCTTAAAGAGAGTTGGCTTCCTGTCACTCTTAATCAGGTATTTTTATTTGCCACCATGACCATTTTCATAGAAAGGCAGGATCTAGGCAATGAATCAATCTATAAATAGCCATGGACTTCTCATATCATTACATGGCACAAGATCCCTGGCCTCCTGCCACACACACACACACACACACACACACACCCTGCATATGCAGTCCTGATACTCACATCAAGGTTTAGGGAAACTCCATCTAGTTCATCAAACCAGAGAAACCAGAGTTTCCATTTATTTATTTATATGTTTTTTATTTTAATGATCTCTCAATATCCATATCCATATTTACCTACCTACCTACCTACCTCCTGCCTTTCAGTCAAATGATTTCCAAGGAGTCAGGTACGTTATCCATTGCCTTTGTTTCTCTGAATTATGGAAAGGTCATTGTGCCCTACCTTTCAGCTCTGTGGCCCTGGGGCAACAGGCGAGTTCTGGCACGTAGCAGGGAATCAAGCTTCCCAAGGTTGCTTGTTCTGCAGCCAAGACGACAGCTCATGCAAACCAAATATGTTGTGGGCACCATACACACAGCACAATCAAGCACACATGGAAACCCATTCTATCAGCTGTAACGAAATGCTTTCAAGCCTAATTTTGGCAGGGTGGCAGTGGTGAGGACCTGTATGCCTACAGGTGACACACTGGTGACCTCTGATTTAAAACACTTTTATTTGTTGCATTTATATCCACCTTGTTCTACAAAGAGCGCAAGGTGGTGTAAATCTTTCCCCCCACAACAACCCTGTGAGGTAGGATAGGCTGAGAGGCAGGAACTGACCCAAGGTCACCAAGTGGGTTTCATGGCCAAGTGGGGATTTGAACCCTAGTCTCCCAGGTCCCTCGTCCAACACTCTAACCACTACACCACTCTGGCAAAGCATATATCATTATGCTTTAGGAAAGATTAAATTTATCTGCAACTCGTATGCACCATGGAAGAGCTCTGCAAATGCAACACTGCTGTTGCTGTTATATTTGTGAATGGCAGCAGTTCCTTGTGATGTGCTGCAAACTGGCTTCAAAGCCTTGTGATGTATTATTGCAAACTGGCTTCAAAGCCGTTCTAGGCTTCAAAAGTGGTTTGTGAAATAGCGGAGAAATGAAACCAAGCTCCTCACCCGGATTCAGCCCTGCACATTTCTGAGGCAGGGTCCAAAGTTGTAAAATAGCAGGAAACGTAATATCCCATGAACGGATAGATTTGACTATGGGAGGTCTTAATACAAATGAGTGCACTACTGCATTTGTGTTCAGCTTTGCTCTGAAGGCTCTGAAGTTTCAAGAGATTAATAGTACAAAGTCTGGAATACCTCCAAGTCAACCAACTTCTGACTGGTTTTACATCATGCTCTGTTCATGAGCACAGCGTGATCCTGTGGAACGAAGTCAGCCATGAAGTAGGTTAATCAGTAAAGGAGTTAGGGCTCCAAACCAGGATTTTATGCTAACCTCACAAAACGGAATTTGGTGCCGACGCTTCTCTCTGCTGGGTACCTATTTGAAAATAACAGTACGAATCAGGCGTGACTCCCCCTTTAATAATAACAACTGTAAACAACAGCACAATAACAGCGGAAAGAGGTGCTTTTTATTGCGAGGGGAAGCGAAGAGACCCTCTGAGCAAATTGCTGAAATAGTGCAAACAGTAACAGCTCAATTTTTTTGAAAGTGAGCTGAATGAGGTTTAAATGAAGTTTTATGTCTGGCCATTACAGAAACTGTGTATATCAATCAAGGCAAAAACTTTAGGAAAATAATATGTACGGTAAAGGAAACATGAGGGAATGTGGTGCTTCCTGTAGTCTTATGCTGTTATAGTTTGTTGAAGAAAATCCCAAGCAAGGCTGGGTAAATGTGTCAGTTCTGGTTTCCTCTCAGTTTCTTGCTTTTCAGGTCTCCAGTTTTCTATGGAGTTGTTATAGAGGCACTGTGGATGGAGCCTTGTGAGAAGGGCAGGCACATGGATAAAATATAGACAGCAGGGCTGGCCCCTCCATGAGGCAAGGTGAGGCAACCGCCTCAGGGGGCAGAACCCATAGAGGTAAGCAGATCTGGTCTCTAAGGAATGCATCCTCTGCTACTACTGCCACTGCTGTGGTGGCAGCGAGAGCTGTGGCATGCTCCTTGTAGGCTGGATTTTCCATATCCCTGAGAGCCCCTCCCCGCATAGCACGTTGCCTTATTTGCATTGCAGCACGGAAAGTATCAACTGTGATATTTCACCCAGATACACTATGTCAGTTTGTTCTGCAGGCCACTATTTTTAAGAAGTGAAAAAATGGGTTGCCCCTACCTCTCTCCTCCCGACCTGGCCACAGCGATCCATGCGACGGTCACCTCCAGACTAGATTATTGTAACTCGCTCTATGCAGGGCTGCCCTTGAGGCTGACCCAGAAACTCCAGCAGGTGCAGAATGCCGCGGCGACGCTCCTTACGGGGGCCTTGCCGCGAGATCACATTCATCCAGTGCTTTATCAGCTGCACTGGCTCCCGGTGGAGTACAGGATCAGGTTTAAGGTGCTGGTCTTAACCTTTAAAGCCCTACGCGGCCTAGGGCCCTCGTACTTAAGGGACCGTCTCTCCTGGTATGCCCCGGGTAGGACCTTGAGGTCATCAAATAATAACTTTCTGGAGATCCCAGGTCATAAGGAGGTCAGGTTGGCAGCCACCAGGGCCAGGGCTTTTTCGGTTCTGGCCCCGATATGGTGGAATGATCTGCCACAAGAAACGAGGGCCCTGCAAGAGTTGGCACCCTTCCGCAGGGCTTGTAAAACGGAGCTGTTCCGTCTGGCTTTTGGGTTAATTTGAGTGCAACTTTTAAAATTCTAAATTTTTAAGTCTTAAAGTGTATTTTATACCTGTATTTTTAACTGTCTGCTCAATGGATATGTGGTTTGATGATTGTTAGCCGCCCTGAGCCCGGTTTTGGCTGGGAAGGGCGGGATATAAATAAAAGTTTATTATTATTATTATTAAGGAAATTTCTGTACTTCTCTTCATAAAATCCATCCCAGACCAGTTCGCAAATTAAGCTAAAATTACAATAGCTGCAAAATAATCCCGTGGCAGAGTAAGAAAGAACAAACTCCTTCCCAGTGCCTCGTTTTGGGGCCATTCAGTTAACTGAAATGCATGTGAGAATAAAAACATCTTAACCTGGAAGCTAAATGGTTACAAGCTGGGGTACCAGACAAGCTTTCCTGGGGAGGATGTTCCACAACTGGGGTTTTTATTGATGAAAATGTCCTCTCCCTAGTTTTCTACCACTTAACCGCAGATGAATGCAGTGTTGTGGAAGATCTCAACACCTGAGAAGATTGGTATTGGAGAAGGCTGTCCATAAGGTACGTAGGTCCCAAGCCAGGAAGGGTAGTTTAAAAGCAGCACCTTGAAACTGAACTCAGAAGCAAATTGATAACTGGTGTAGATTTCTCAAGACCGTCAAGATAATGGAAACCGTGCACCATCCCAGGTAATAACCTGGCTGCGGTATTTTGAAGTAATCGAAGCTTCTGATGCATCTTTAAGATTGAACCCAGACAATTTTAGTTAATCTTAAATATATTTAGTGGAAACAAGCCAGCTTCAAAGCACATTTTATGAAGCTAGCTTGTTTTTGCTAACAATAGCTAAATTTAACCATAGTTTAGGGTTTGGACAACACACCATGCAGGAAATTCTGGTCTCTTCCTGCAGGTGCATTGAAAAATGAGAGGGGAAGGGAGAGCAAATGAGGTTCGCATGCTAAACACAGCCACCCACATTACAAGCAAACATGTATGTTAGCTTCCTCAAAGGAAGAAGCATCTTAAACTTTGAAACCTTTGTACATTGGGAATCAATTAACTTGAGATGTATTTTTAAAATGTTGTTACATTATTACAACGTATTATTTTCACTAATGAGCCGATCCTGAAGTTGAATTAGCAATGAAGCTGTATATGGGATTTTCCCCTGAGATTTTCTGGAATGCAGGACCACTGCATAAATTCATATATGACATGCAATAAGTAACACTGAGAGAATAATTGTTACAAGATGTTCGAGAACTGAGTATGGCTCCAAACATCTTTCCTAAGAACTGTACGGGCAAAATTTAACCTATAAATTAAAGACATTAAACACAATTAAATCAATCTCTCTGTGCATCGTTTTAAAAATAGATAGTGTCTGGAGTGCCAATTTGACTTTTATGTTCCAAGTTCAAAAAATGCCTCAGTCCAGCAATAGTTTTTCTGAAAACTTCCCAAAAAAATTGGAAATTGTCAACCATTGTTTGGGAACTGTGGTGAATTGGATGAGGGCCATTAAACTGAGCTTGCACCCTGGGAAGATGAACGGTGGGTTGCTACTTACTGTGTCCAGGAGAAGTTGGCCAGTTTGTATTGCATCCTTGTAAACCGCTTAGAGAGATTATTACAGCCAAGCAGGAATGTATATAAATTGTGTAAATAAACAAATTTCCTCATTTCCCCCCTAAACCATTTGAATTCTATGGAATCCAAATTGTAATACAGGCGATTTTCAACTTAAAATCCCCCCAGGATGCTCACCCCTTTTCTGCCAAGCATGTAAAGTTGAATGCATGCAAGTTAAATGTGCATAAGTTGTGAGTTACTTGTACAATATTATATATGAGAAATAAAATAAATAAAGGGAAATAAACACACCAATAAAAATATTATTAAGAATTGTACAATTACAATTGCTAGAACAGGCAGAAGAGTGTTCTGTCAACACCCCAAGCAATTTTCAAGTGGTCTATGAGGAAAAAAGTTTGGGAACCACTGACTTAGAACAATCCAATCCTATAGTTTTTGTAATTATTATTATTAATTAAATTTTTATACTGCCCTTCATCTGAGGATCATAGGGCAGTTTACAGTTTACACAAAAATACCTAACTTTGTTACAAACAAAAACAATAACCTCCCCCAATAAAAGCAATAGTTGTCTGCATTTCTCACATGTATAAGTAGAATTTGATTTTTAGACCGGCTGTAATATGTTTCAATTACTACTAGTCCTTCGTTAACACCATTCACAAGAAAGGCTTGGCATTCATTTTTAGTTAATGTGTAAAAACATCCTAAAGTGAATTGATTGGTAGATAACATTTGCCACCTTACAACCAGGCACCTTGCAGATTATCCTGTCATGTTTGTGGCTCACTGGATTATTAAGGGACTTACTCTGATTAAAGCATAATCATGATCAGATGAATTACATAATGTTAAATCGTCATTGTTAATTAAGTTTACAGACCTAGACAAGAGGCTACTAATGCCTGATGGTTATTTTAGCATTTCGTCACTGTCAGTTGTAGGGATGGAAAGTAAAACATGCTGAATCCACCAATAAAATAATCCACGTTCGTTATATATATATAACACACACACACACACACACACACTGGCATTTGATGCCTGCAGAAACCCCTTGATCTCAAATATATTTCTGAAAAGGCTGCATTATACATTTTCCCTTCTCCTCTCCCTCCCACCCCCCAAAAAACACCTCTTTTAATTTATGATGGACAAAGAACTCCAAAAAAGAAGAGAGTGGACCATGCGCAAAAAATTACGCATGCCGTGGCAACCTTCTAATTTTGTGAGATGAGAGCATATATGCATGTTATCATGGCTCCCCCCCCCCCATTTTCTTTTCTTTTCACTAGTTGGGAGAACCAGTGCTCTTGAATTGCTCTCTCTCTCTCTTTAACCCGGCATAATAAAGCGAGGGGCGGAAAGAAAAAGAAGCCAACGGCAACTCCACCCGACGCCGCTAGAGTTCTCCTTCTCTCAAAGATCCACGGCTTCGTTCTTTTAAACCCTGTTTACCCCCAGAAAGCTGGAAGTGTGGACAGACAGGGAGAGAAGAGAGAGAAAAATTCAGACACAATAAAACTCCGATGGGGGGAAGAAATATGTAGGAGGAGGAGGAGAGGAGGAAGGAGGCAGCAGCCTTGGGGGAGAGAGGATTGAAAAGTTTCGCCTGGGTTAACTTCTCCTCTTCTTCTCCTTCCTCTCCTTTTGCAGCCACAGAAAGAGCAGCAGCCCAGAGCACAAGGTGAGAGAGACGCTCTTCGGTCTGGGGAGGAGGAGGAGGAGAGCAAAGGGGGGCGATTGTGGGGGGAGAGAGAGAAAGAGAGGCACGACTTTGAAATTTACAGCCCTGTGGGAGAGATTAGGATGTGCGCCTTTCTTGGAGAGATTAGGGTGGGTGGCTGGGTTAGGGAGGCGAGGGGAAGGCGGCGTCTCCGGTGTCTTCTTTTTTCTTTTTAAATATATGATGGAGGATTATAAACATGGCGCCTTAAAAAAAAAAGAGAGAGAACGAGAGAGAAAGAAACCTCTACAAAATCATGTACACACCCGAGCCCACAAGAGGAAAGGGTTTTGCTTTCTTTTTTTTGTAATGGGGGGAGGTTGAGCCTCCATGATAACATGCCCCTTTCTGTATGTATGTATATATGTGTGCAATGCACAGATGAGAGACATGCAGCACATATAAGGTCTCAAATGCGTGTACGTGGAGATCGCGGGTGCAAATAATAATAATAATCGGTGTCGCCCACTGGTTTGGTATTTTTCGTCTTCTTTCCTTGAATCGTGTTTGGTTTTTTTGTGTCGTGCAAAACAAGAATACGGGGCGGGAATGCATTGGTCGCCGATTTTATCATCCATAACAATTCTCTCTACCCCCACCCCCCACCCCAACACACCCTGTTGGTCTTAACGATTTTTAAGAGGATGGGGTTTTTGTAGCCGGTATTAAAAAGTTGCATCTGCTGTACCTGCGGGTAAGGTGGGGAAGGGGCTTCGCGGGGCAGAAGTGGAGAGTCTGGGAGAGGAAAAAAGGTGTGCGCGCGTGTTAGACAAGCGGGGAGCGGCAGCGAGGGTGGTGGTGGTGGGAATTACTTTCCGGTTGCGGCCTGCCCAGAACCGTGGAGCCGGGGCCTCGAGTGGCTGGGGACGCCGGGCAAGGCGCAACCCTCCCCGGCCGCAACATTTCTCCCCTTCCCCTCCCGTGCGCGATTGGGCCTCCCAGACGGAAGACGCCTGTTTGCTTCTCTGCGCGTCCCTCCCTCCTCTCCCATCTCGCGCATTCGTCTCGCTGTGGCTGATTTTGGAGGCAGGTTTGGACCGAGTAATGGTAAAGGCTGGGTGGGGTAGGAAGAAGGGGAAGCTCCCCATAGGGAAAGTCAAGGTGGGAGGAGACGGGGCTGCTTGAAAAGCCCCACAACACAGGGGAAGGGTGGAGGCGCCTACCCACGCCCACTCCCCCCCCCCCCAAAAAAAGAAAGAAAGGTGAGGGGAGACAGTGGGCTTGGTCTATCTGCCTGGCCCTCCTTGGTGAGGAATAATAGGGCAGGTTTTACCCTTCAAACAGGAAAAGGGTGGGAAGGTTATGTTCATTGTTATTGGGAGTGGACACTGCTTAAGAATAGCCCCCCCCCAAAAGACCTCCCCCCTGTGGGATAAGGCAGTGCATGAGGGTTATTTTGGGTGAAGCTCACTCCCCATATAAGAAAGGTTGATGCAGGAATGCCCTGCATTGTCAGGCCTACAGGATGTGGGTGTTTGCCAAGAAGTGAGGGAGATAAATGCACAGGTTATTACTTGATTTCCCTCCCCAAAAGGTTTTTTTTATTTGAAAAAAAACCAACAATAACATAAAGGTTAATGGCAGTGCTGTTTTTCTAGAAAGCAAGGTGCTGGAACTCGCCATGAACACCTCCCTTGTTCTCTTAGAATGGCAGTGGTGCCAGAACTGAGTTCTGGCGAGTTCTGGCTGAAAAAAAAGCCCTGTTTAATGCGTGCATATTAAGGAGAACATAATGTTCATAAGTTATGAGTTCTTAAGGCTACTGGTGTCCTCGCTGCAAGGGTTGTGAAAGGAGTGTTTGAAGCTCAAATGGGGATTTCCCCCACCCTTTCAATCAAGTTTTGATGGATTCTGAACTGAGTTGTTTAACTGGTTGTTTCATATTAACATGGTGTACATCCCGTTTAATGGATGAAGGATTGTTTCTAATCGGCTGGAGTTCTTCACTGCTTTTTATTCTAAATTAATGTAGTGTAGGTCTTCTTTCTTCAAGGCTGCTGGTCTGTGTAACTCGGTGGCTGGGGTTTGTCCCTCTTGCACAAAACTTAAGCATGCAAAGGCTTCCCGGATGTGTTGCAAGGATAAGGTGGTGCCATCAACACAGGAAGGGGGAATTTTAGACTGTGGGGTGAAATGTGGCCCTCCAGGCCTCTCTGTCAGGCCCTCAGGCCTCTCCCTAGGCCACACCTCTCAACAACCTTGCTCTGCCTGCCTAGACCGTGTCCTTGAACTTTAATAATGCTTGCCCAGTTGCAGGATAAAGAGGGATGTGTGTGAACATTTGTAGAAAGAAGCATACTGTACAAGGCAACGTTGAATAGTCAGTGGGCCCAGCCAGCATTTGCATGTGGCCCCCCAGGTGGTTACCTAGAAGGGAATGCGGACTTTGGGTTGAAAAAGGATCCCCACCCCATTCTAACAGTTGAGTAGTTATGCTGGCATGCTGTTGTATCATGTTATGCTCTCTCAGTGCTCCTCTAAAGTGAATAATGGCCTAATGCGTCTAAATGTTTAATGAGATGGTAAATATATTTATTACTTTTTTATTCCATCTTTGCTTTGTGTAGCCATAGGCGGCATACATGGAGTTTCCAGGTAGTTGATCAAATCTGGGCCTGTTTAGTTTCAACAGCACTGCTTCAAAATGTGCCTTCAAGAGCTCTGGTGTCTTGTTTTGTTTTCTCCGTGGGTTTGTGAAGCCCTCACACATTTCCTCCAGAGACATTCTTTTCTCTAGCCCTGTCCTACAACTAATTATGTGTCCTCTGATGAGGCATTTCCTACTATAACATCTCCTTCATAGTGTAGCTTGAGTAGAAAGGTAAAAAACAACAACCAAAAGCCATACTGAAAGAAATACGTTAGATGTTTTAATCCCAAATCCTATATTCCACCAATGAAATGCCACATTGTAAAAAGCCGCTCTGTGTAAACCCCCCCCCCTGAAAAACTTAAATTTATGTCAGTCATGAATCATAACAAAACATTGAAGAAATTGGTCCTGCTGCATTTTTAAGCATTGAAAACATGTTTTTTTTAAAAAAAAAGATTTCAATACAGTACATTAAATATAGATCCCTCCCACCCATTCTAATTGTATTTCCAAAATAATGAATCATGCATATTCTGCTGCCACAGCAGTATAAGAATCTGGATCAGGAGATTGCTTCTATTCCATGAAAACCTAATTAATTTTGTTTCGCCCATTGCTCAAATTCCAGCATTTAAATTCCCATAATATTTCTTATTTTAAACTGTTCCATAAACAAGTAATGAATAGGGTGGAATTTGCAGCACAGAAATACAGCAGGTTCTGTTGCATTATCATATCAAAATATGATGTGGATTGTATTCATTGTATTCTGTGGTGCCTTTATATGCTGGGGTCCTAGGAAGCATGAACATATATGTGACACACCTTACTTTAGGATGTATCTCATCTTGCAGGGCATCTGACATCATTGAGAGAATTTAGCAATTTCAGCCTGAATCATGGCTCCACCATCTGCATAGGATAATATATTTGTACTTTGTGTTACTTAATCTGGTATAATTAATTCACCACACTTCCTTCCATTCACTAATACAGAAAATGTAGATCGCCCATAAGCCTTATTGGAAAGGTGTAAATATTTTTAAGGAGTCTCTCACTGCCAACTTTTGTGCTGTTTGTATTAATGCTAATCAGCCCCGCCTCCAAATTGTGCTCTGTGAAGAGTTTGTTGTTTGACGTGGGTGGCGCTGTGGTCTAAACCACAGAACCTAGGGCTTGCAGATCAGAAGGTCGGTGGTTCAAATCCCCGTGACCAGGTGAGCTCCCAGCTCCTGCCAACCTAGCAGTTCGAAAGCACGTCAAGTGCAAGTAGATAAATAGGTACCACTCCGGCGGGAAGGTAAACGGCGTTTCCGTGCGCTGCTCTGGTTCACCAGAAGCAGCTTAGTCATGCTGGCCACATGACGCGGAAGCTGTCTGTGGACAAACGCCGGCTCCCTCTGCCTATAGAGCGAGATGAGCGCCGCAACCCCGGAGTCGTCCGCGACTGGACCTAATGGTCAGGGGTACCTTTATACCTAGCTTGGGGGTGTTAATCCTAATAATTCTGTAATTCCTAATTTCTGTGGAGAACTCAAATTTTATTCAGGTAGGGAATTTTAGGGATTTCCTTTTATATTGTCATTTCAAATGATGTACATATAAACAATGATAACCAGGCACCTACAGGCCTTGATCTTTCTGTCCGGTTGCACGCTACTCTTCAGAAGCAGATTACTTTCTCTTTCTTTATGAGGAATGTCACATAAATGGCAGAAGATATGACAGCTGTGGTTTTAGAGTTTGGTCTGTTTCTAAAATTACTTGGACAGCACAAGCCTTGGTAGACCACTGAGCTGCAAATTTTATATTATACTTTTCCATGTGCAAAATCCTTTACTATCCTTAACCTCATTTACTATCACAATAATCCTGGGACCTAGGTTAGGCTGAGAGATGACAGAGAGGACCACCTATTGACTTTCGTGGTTGGAGCAGGAATGTGGAGTGCGATTCAGTTTTTGGTCAGCGTCCCATGGCAACTTGCAACAACCTTCTTTTAGATAACATTTTTACAACGTGGCATAATGCAAGTGTTCTAGGTAAAGGTAAAGGGACCCCTGACCATTAGGTCCAGTCGTGTCCAACTCTGGGGTTGCAGCGCTCATCTCGCTCTATAGGCCGAGAGCCGGCGTACAGCTTCCGGGTCATGTGGCCAGCATGACAAAGCCGCTTCTGGCGAACCAGAGCAGCGCACGGAAACACCGTTTACCTTCCTGCCAGAGTGGTTCCTATTTATCTACTTGCACTTTGACGTGCTTTCGAACTGCTAGGTGGGCAGGAGCTGGGACCGAGCAACAGGTGTTCACCCCGTCGCAGGGATTCGAACCGCCGACCTTCTGATCAGCAAGCCCTAGGCTCTGTGGTTTAACCCACAGCGCCACCTGCGTTCTATAGAACATTTTTAAATGTTCTATAGAACATTAAAAAAACACCTCTGAGTGGTAGGCTTCTGTAATCAGGAACAAAGTGTTGCATCACTGTCTGTTGTGTTTTAAATATATTGTGAGCTGCCTTGAGGACTTTGGTTTGTAGGAGGGTCATAAATAGTCCTAAATAAACAAATAAAGTGAAGGGGAGACAAGATTCTTCTGAAGGAGAGTCAACATTATTTTTCAGAACGCAACAGAAAATCGGGAGGGCAGGAGCATTAGAATGGAAATCTTGGAAGTCCGTCTTGTTCAGCCTGGGAAATAGGCGAGATACCACTAAGACAGTAGAGAGGTAGAAGTGCCCTCGGCCCAGATGTTATTTACACATAAGGTTCCAGGTTAAATTTCTGGCATTTCCATTTAAAAACGACCTTGGAGAGCTGCTGCTGTGTCTAGGAATACAACCCTTATTTCTATATTGTCCAACACTGAGAGTAACATCTATGAGCAGTTACATCTTTGTAAGGATTTTGTTTAGAAGTCTCCTTGTTCACCCTTCAGCCTTTCTCAAAGCTAAAGTGGGGCTATATTTATGCTGGGCTTGGGGTATAAGCATTTTGAATTGTTAGTTCCAAATGTTAGGCGTTCCTTTATTCAGCCGTAACATATATAATAGCTGTGTCAGTGTGCTAGGTGTGGGGTTATTTGGGAGCAGCTTTACAGCAGAAGATTAAATAAGAACTCTCAAAAGAATTCTGAGCACAAGCCAATTTTATATTAGTGTAAGGAATGCACTAGAATAGATTAAACCAGATTAATGTTCGCAAATGGATGATAACCAAAAGTATGGAAATGAGTAGATGTTGGAGCGGAATGAAATTGGGCCAGGCTATGTGTAAATGGTTATACGTAAGGTGCTTATGGAGAAATCAGTAATGCAGTATTTCATTGTATTTTTCTGGCGCAGTTTTGTTAGCAAAACAAAGCAGCACGCCCTTTCCGGCACTAGGGTCTTGGAAATGCTTTCTTGTTTAAGAACAACAGAATTGCTTGATTATGGGTCTTCCATAAATCAGTTGTTGTGCAGAAGTAGAAATGGCACTCCCTTAAGAAACACTAATTGAGTAAATTGCATTAAAATATAGAAACTGCCAGTACCGTATATCAGATATTGATGTGTTTTGGTGTAGGGCAATTTTAGTTTGCATTTTGACCTTCTAGGTTAATCATCCTGCAGGTCATATAGCAAGACAGAAGAAAGGGAGATGTTTTCACTTCTAAGAAATCTTCATTTGTTGAATTTTAAGCACTGTTCGATTTGCTTTAAAAAAAAATTGAGACAAGTAGGTCTGAGGGCAACAAAAGTCAGCTAGTAGTTCATTTTTCATTAATCACAAAATCCCAGGCTTCTCTCATCAGCCATTTGGAGCATATACTGGGGTTTTAAGAGAATGCAAAAAAAAATCTGTCTCTTTTATATGAGTTTAACATACAGTCAGAATTGTCGGTTTCATAGGCTTCCATTTTATGCATGTATTGAGAGTTAAATAAATATTTGTTAATTTGCCTGGAAATGTTTATGGGGAACTCTACAGTTTGCAAAGTGAGAACGCTGCAGAATATTTCACACTTTAGGACATTCTGTTTCCTGTTGATCTATTACTTTATTATAATTTTGGTTGCTCTATGAATAAACACTTATCTCTTATCCTTATTGGTATGTGTCTTAGGGTTTATTTGTAAGTAATTATTCAGTGTGTCATTATTATATTGGAAGCTAATTGCCCACTGCCATGGTGGCTTGTTACAAAATATGCAGCATCCCTCCAATTAATGGCTATTTTAATTAAAAAAAAGCAACCATCAACAAGTGGTTTAAACTTACCACAAATTAAACATGAACACTATAGAACAACCATGACACTTGATTGGAAATAATCATAGTTGTTTGTACCACAAATGTAATTTGTACTGTAGCATAATGCTCCATAAATCCTTATCCATTGTTCATGTTAATTTGGTGCCTTCACATTTCTATAATTTTATGAATGCTTGGAACGGCTGCTAGTTTCATTCTTTAATAATTAGCGTAGTTTCATATTATTATTAATTTTATTTAGTGATACAGGTTTCGTGCTTGAAGCTAAGCAAGTGTAAGTCAGTGCACGGATGGGAGACTGCAGGGGAACTTTGTGTACACCACCTTGAGTTCTTTGGAAGTAAGTGGGATAGAAATGAAATAAGTAAAATAAACGTTGGAATTCTGCAAACTGTTTATCAGTGTAAAAGTACATGAGAAGGAAGCCAGAACTCTGAGAGTAAACACCCCCCCCCCAAAGAGCCATAGAACTCCTGGAAGCTGGGAAGGTGACATATATGCTGATGCCATGGTACAATGGCACTTGTACTTAATGTATTTCTGTAAGGTTCTGGATAAATATACTTTTCAAGGGGTGTCAGCTTTCTATTCTATAGATCACATAGAATTGTATTGTAAAACCTACGTGATATATCTATCTATATCTATATCATCTATCTCGCTGGGGGAAAGTCTGTGCCATGACATTCTGCTCCCTCAAATCTTGAAAATGTATTAAAACTGCCACTGAATTAATACCCCACCAAACAAAAATCCTTAATATGCACTCATCTCACATGTCTCTTATTCCTTCCTCATTTATCCATGCGAGTATTACCTCCCCGCTCAGCCTTGCTCTTGCCTACTTAGGATGTGCATAATTTCACGAAATTAAGAACAAATTCCTCTGAGATTGTAAAAATCCATTTTCTTTTCAAAGCACTGCCTTTACAATGTGCAACAATACCACTACTATCTATCTATCTATCTATCTATCTATCTATCTATCTATCTATCTATCATCTACCTGCCTACCTACCTACCTATCTATGGTGCTACACAAGTTACTTGACCAATAGTAACGTGTACTAGGAAATTGTTCAGCTGAGGGATACCACTCATAAGCGACAATATGGGGCTAAATGCACAGTTGCTTGATGATGGTACTAAGTAGGGAACTATATTGAGGTCAGTTCATTCCCTCTTTTCCAGGACATGGTTAATGTTTATTTATTACATTTATACATCACTTTTATTCCATCATGGAACTCATAGGGCTCCCATGGCCAGACCAAGACCTGCAGAGCTTCTGTTGCTTTGATACCTCATCTGCTTTCGGACCATTCCCTGGAACTAAGGATGAGCAAGGAATATCAGTCCTCTAACTTCCTACTACAGTGTTCCAGTGACAGATATATTGGTGGTGGGGATCTTGAGTTTCATGTTGGCTACCATCTTGATGAGAGGAGCTGGATTGCAACAGGTTCCAGGAACTCTTGTTTCCAAGTTTATCTTCCCCATAGGTTTGAGAACTTTGGTTTGTTTTGTGTCTCCAAGCCTTCTTTATGTGGATGTGTGTGTCCCTGTCTCTTGAAAAATCTTTGCTTGCTGTACTACACCTTTGCTTGCTGTACTACACCTTTGCTTCCTTCCATTCAGCAGAGGAGAAGGGAAAGAGACGGGGGGTTGTGTGTATTCTCACTTATTTATTAGATTTATATACCACCTTTCATCTGAAGATCTCAGAGTGGTTCACTAGATAAAAATACAGGATAAAAGCACAAAATAAATAGTTAAAAACAAAACATTGACCATCGGTTAAGGCAACAAACAAACAAACCCATAGTTAGTGTTTGCTACAGTTAAGCATCATGTGTTTGATGACAATGAATGCAACAGCATGCCCAAATGTATGTACTGTATAAAGTTGTCCAATAGGCAAGTCTATTAGCCCCAAGCATCTTAGAACCAGAATGAGACAGAAGCAACTGCAAGGCCAACACTGCCCTCTCTGACAATGCAGAAGGTTTTGTTTCCTCCTTGTTTCCATCAGCCACTTTGACCTTTACACTTGCCTTTCAGCAGAGAGATGCTTAATTGATATAACTGACAGCTTTAAAAATTGGCATATTGTTCTGCAGTGAGCACTGAATAGGTCCAGGTGGTAGTTGCGGTTGAGACGAGTTTAATTTTCAGTTCAGTATGTAATTGATACATCAGATTTCAAAATGGTTCCAGTCACAGTGGTTTACATGTGTAAGCACTCGGGAGATAAGGCAGTATGGTAGGTGGAGCTAAGCTGAAAACAAGCAATCCCTTGACCAGTCCTAGAAAAACACAATTTGAGATTGCAAGGCGGAAGGACTGACAAATGTAAGTATATATTTATGCTATGTAAACAGCATTGGTGTAGCCTTGAAAATCATTTAGGGGGTAAGTCATCCAGTGTCTGCTTCATTCACTTTGACTGGCGAAGTACTGGTTCTTTGAGATGGGAAGAGAGATGGTGCCTTGGTAGATGTTGGCCGTGCTGTTCTCATGCTTGGGAAGAGGTGGGCAGGCAGAAAGGTCTGTGGGAGAAGGGGTAAAAAAAACCAAGAACTGGAAAAGAAGGATGCAGGCATTTGAGAAGGCAGTAGCTGATGAGGGTGGAGACATAGGAAATGAGAGCTGGGGCTTGAAAGTTGACAAAATGCAGCTGTCTAAAGGAAGAGTAGATGCATAGAAGAAGTGTGAGAGGGGAAGGAAAACTCAGAGAGACGAACAGAAAGGAGAGGAGCACACTGACCATGTGAAATGAGATTAGAACATATAAATTTGAAATAATAAATCTTATGGATCCAGGCACAAGGAAATATTTGAATTACAAAAAGGTAGCCCCAAGAGCGCTGGATATATCCGATTGTTGAGCAGCAGAACTGCCGAGTCTATTGGGAGTAATGACTATCTCTGAATAAGTACATAAGGACCTAGTTGCTGGATCAGATCAAAGGTCCATCTGGTCTAGCATTGCATCCTGTAGTGGCCAGCCAGATGCTTTCAAGGAGACCACAAGCCGTGTGTGGAGGCAACAGCCTTTCCTTCCTGATTACCCACAGCAGGAACTGATAGCTACACACACACACAAGCTCCAAACCTGGTGGTTGTATTTTGCTGTTGTGGCTGATTGGCCGCAAATTTGTCAAAGCGCCATGCCATCATGCCATCCAAGCCAGTGATCAGCATTGCATCTTGTGGCACTGGTTTCTAAACTCATTGTACATTCTGTGAAGTTGTACATTTTGTCCTTTATTTGCTGCCAATCAATTTTTTGTGGAGCTGTAGTATTATAGCTCATAACACAGAGTAGTAGGGCTTTAATCTGTTTAATCTGTAGACTAATCTGAATCAACTAAAGCTTTAGTTGATTAATTGGTTGGAGAGAAATTTTAATCCGTAGGGTGGTAAAAGAATGGTATACTTTTGTATCTGTTAGGGTTATTGTATGTTACTGTGAAATAAAATGAAAAAGAAAATACTTTTTTTTCCTTCTAGCAATAAATATTACCTTTGTTTATTAAGTTACACTATTCTTTTCTTGTTATCTCAAAAAAGAAAAAACACTAGTAGAAGTTTCATACACAATGGATTATAAACACAATGGATTAATTGGTTAAAAGGCAGATAATTAATCAGCTAAACATTCTTTAATTTGTTGACAGCCATACCAAATCTCACTGCTGTGAAAGAGACGTGAAGTCGCTTAGGAACCCTGAGCAACACTGAATTGGTAGTTGGTAACCTGCCTTGAAACCTTGTGAAAGAATAACCTAACAAATGTACCTATTATACGTTTGTATTATACTGTACTGCACTTGTGGTAATGAAGCATGATTGGCTGAATTGGTTCAGTGACATCAAATAAATAGTTTGCAGTCCAGCTTCTGTGAGAGAAGGGGAAGTTGTTCGTATGGCTGGGATTCAAATGTCACACAAGGAGGATTGGGCAAAGGCTCCAGGAATATAATGATCAGGGAGACCAGGAACAAGGACGCTGAAGGCAGAATAGGCAGTGGACTGAGAAAGAGGACCCTACGGCTAGAGCTGGGGGAAATTGGATTTGAGAAGTGCTGCCAGAAAGGGCTAATAAGAGAATTGGTTTTGAAGAAACTTGCAGTGCTCTTTGCTAAGGGGAAGAGAAATCCTAGAAGAGCTGGCCAAGAGACAGTGGCTAAAGGAAGGTGAGCAAAGTAGGGAATGACCTGTAAAACAGGAACCAGAGGAAACAATGTGTTGTAGAGATAGGGAGTTGAAGAGGGGGACAAGCAAAGGGAAAAGTACCACTGCTGCTGGGAACTATTTAGAGCCCATAAACAGTCCATGTTGGGTGGTAGTGGTGGGGATGAATTTCACACATACATATACATATACATATACCGGTACATATACATATCTCTCATTTTAAAACATTCCAGTCCTGTGTCTCACCCAGTAATCCAAACCTCTGATCCACCATGCTGGAGGGGGTCTAAATGAGACGGGTGGACACCAGCCCAGATCTGTTGACTTCTGATGGGGGTACAACAGCTTGCATGGCGAAGAGGGTTGTTTTTTTTAACCCTTCTGCCATGGGTTTTGCAAGTGGAACAGCTGTTGATGTAACAGTGGCTAATTAAGCCTCTGCTGCCGCCTGCTAGGGGTTCAAGTTGTCCCATTAGTCTGCTATCAACGACTATTTTTCAGTAACTGTTACCACCAGATAGTTGAGTTCTCTGAATGCCCTGAAACGGGTGGGGAACCTTTGACCCTCCAGATGTGGCAGAAGTGCAACTCACACCAGCCCCTGAAAACATGGCCAACTGCCAGGAATGTTGGGAGTTGTAGTTCAGTAACATCTGGAGGGCCAAAGGTTTCCCCACCCTCACCCTAAAACAAGCATGAGACATGGTGAAAAACTGCTTCTGTGTTTTCCTTGCATGAAAATGTTTTTTAAGAGTACTCTTGTTTTTTTGTACTGTGGGTGCAAAATAGATACCTATTTCGGACCAAACACATTATGAAACACGTTTCTTTATTATTGAGTAAGAAGTGTATAAAACATCAAAATGTACTGGTACTATTTAGCAACATACTTGCTGTGTACGTATTCCCCCCCCCCCCACTGTGATCTCTGACTTGTGTTTGCTCATATACGTTGTTGCTCTGAAGGAGGCCCTAGATTTTTATTAGTTGTTTTAAGAAGCATCAAACTGTTCCATGTGCAACTTGGTTTGGAATGAAAATTTGGGAAGGTTCCCACAGTTGCATATTTTGCTTGGCTTGACACAGCACTGAACACCCGAGTTCTGCCTGAGAAGATACGTCAACTGCAATTATCCACCCCGAACCTCTAGGCAATTCCTTTAAGGCCCCAAACTGTTCTGAGTATTTTATGGGTTAAAAACCATGACCTTGAACGCAAATGGCTATTCTTCAAGAAGCTTTAGGAGAGAACAAATTCAACAATGATATTTAAGCATTCCTCTGGGAAATTACCTTTGTTCCCAGTCACAACAGATAGCTGTTACCCTGTGCCTGGGGAAAAAAGGGGCTCAGGCAGACAGGATGAAACCACCATAGCACATATTGGGTTTCACATGTTCCCAGACTCTGTATTTTCCTGTTCCACTTTTAAGGGGAGCAAGTCGTGGACCTTAGGAGTTACTATACAGGTATTTCTTCCTTGTTATTTGTTTTAATTTTTGGTTGTATATCATTTCGGATTAGGACAGAAGTTGTAAGGAGCGTGAATCGATCATACCTGTGCCAGTTACTTGATTAGCTCAGAGAAAAGAAATGAGCAAGAAGGCAGTTGGGGTTCCTATAATAATCAAGTGAAAAATATTGAAGCTGTACCTAAGGTTAAAGGAAGTAAAATGTCTCCTGTTCACAAACTGCCTTAAATCTTATCTCCTCTATCTCTTTGGGGTTTTGCTAGGCTTGTCAAACAAGTTTGCGCAGCCACAAGTTAATCCTGCTCCAGTACAGCAGCAAGAAAGATAGGCTTTGCTGCTAGACCATACAAAGTCCAGTGGCAAAGTTGAGATCCCTTTTTGTGATGGTAACAATGCTTCTTAGAAACAACTTTTTATTTGAAAACAGGAGGAAAGGAACATCCTCTGTGCCCTGTTCCATTTCTTCGCTGGCAAATCAGGTACCTTGGGAAAAAGGAGATTCAGTGGTACCTGTTAGATTTGAGCAAGTTTTGGGGGTTTTCTCTTCTTTTGAAGTTTACTTTTATGAATGTAGACGGGTTGGTCTTAGGGGTGTTCTACTAACTGCTTAGAAGCAAATAACAATTGGTGGATCTTAAAACAGGAGATACCCTTTAGTAGTCAACAGTTTTGGCTGTTTTCCACGGTAGGAAAATCTAATACAGGGGTAGACAACCTAAGGCCCAGGGGCCAGGTGCAGCTCAGTCGCCTTCTCAATCTGGCCCACGGAGAGTCTGGGAATCAGCGTGTTTTACATGATTAGAATGTGTCCTTTTATTTAAAATGCAACTCTGGGTTATTTGTGGGGCATAGGAATTTGTTCATATTTTATTTCCAAAATATAGTCCCGCCCACCACATGGTCTGAGGGACGGTGGACCGGCCCACGGCTGAAAAAGGTTGCTGACCCCTGATCAAAACCCACAGAATTTTCACGTATTACATTTATAATTAGTTGGATGAGACGTAACCAGGCAACTTAAAGGGGAGAGAAGGAAATGTTAACAAATGATGGGCTCACCTCTTTATCCTCCCAGATGTTACATTAGATGATTACCAAAGAACTGCATTAAGCGATGAGTGATATCACGAAGAATTCTTCATTAATGCCCTGTTTTGCTCATAGCAAACGGAGAAGTTTCTCATTGTTAGTGTCTTTTTTTGTGCTAGCTTTGTGAGATCTATTGATGTACATACGGTATACTTTATCTTGATTCAGGCTCAGGTTTCCTAGGATAAGCAAATTGAGGCCAGGATATGGGTGAATGCTAGTTATTTTCCTCATTTTTCTTAACTCTTAAATAACCTTTGTAACTCCTGGATTTATGTGAGCTGAGCGTTCATTTGGACCCTGGGTGAGAACCCGGAGGCTGAGTGTGTGTCAGAAGCAAAATGAATTGATGTTGATTTTATTTATATTAGTAGCTTTGGATTAATGTTACATTAATGTAACATTCTATACAAAACTGTTTATTATTGTAATATTTTGTTCTGTTGTCGCTTCAGTTTTTTGTACACTACTTGAGATATTTTTTCAACATATTAAGCCGTATAGGAATTAAATAATCAAATAGCAGAATAATATTTAGGAGAACTGTGTTGTAATGATATAATATAGTATTTGAGTCATACAGTAATCTTCTATATGAAGCTGCCTTTTACTAACATATTGGTTCATCTGGTCAAAACATGTCTACACTGGCTGACACCTGCTCTCCGGGGTCTCAGGCAAATTTGTCCTGGCCCTGTTGTTATATGAGGGCAGATCCACACCATTTAAAACAAATTCAACACACATTTGAAGCACATTACTTTCCCCAATGAATCTTGGGAACTGTGGCTTGCCCCTTACAAATATGTACTTCTCAGTACCCTCAACGAAGTACAGTTCCCCCTTTGGGGGAAGTCAAGGGCTTTAAATGTGTGTTAGATGCACTTTTGAATAGATGATGATGATGATGATGATGATGATGAGAAGAGTTTGGATTTGATATCCTGCTTTATCACTACCCGGAGGAGTCTCAAAGCGGCTAACATTCTCCTTTCCCTTCCTCCCTCACAACAAACACTCTGTGAGGTGAGTGGGGCTGAGAGACTTCAAAGAAGTGTGACTAGCCCAAGGTCACCCAGCAGCTGCATGTGGAGGAGTGGAGACGCGAACCCGGTTCACCAGATTACGAGTCTACCGCTCTTAACCACTACACTACACCACACTGGCTCTGTGTGGATCTGCCCTAAAAATCTTACACTGCAGATACTGGGGACTGAACCGTGTGCCTTATGTATACACAATACATTGACTTGTACTTTGCGCGCCCCCCTCCCAAAGCAAGGGCAACCAGATTTATTACAGATGCCACATTCTTTGTCCAGGAAACGGAGTGGATTAATTTAAATCCAGGTGAGTTAAAACCACTATTTAAATTGCCAGCCATTGATTTAAACTGTAAACCATTGATTTAAATCTGTTTTGGCATTGCATACTTCATACATTTCCTGAACAAGGATGTGTACTAATTAGTTGTAACAATATGTCATAGTACGTTATAATCATTAAAAGATATTGGTTTGCAACTGAGTAGAGCCTTTTATACAATCTAGGAACAGAATCCAGTCTTGGAGCAGATATAAAATACCGGTAGACCCAGATTGTAAGTTTCATTCCCTGCAGTAGGAGAGTTGCACGCATGGAGTACAACTCGTCTTCAGTTTATGGGATGGAGGGGAGTTAGGATCCAAGCCTTAGCCGAGGTGCCACCAACTCTATGCACCAACTCTCATTGGCATCTCACGGCACAGTTGCATCAGATGACAGCATGGGTGCAGAGAACAGCCTTCACTGCCATTTTGTTGCTGTGGGTTTGTTTTTAAGCCTCCGCCCCCCCCCCCAAATATTGTCGTGCTTGATTTCCCCCTCCCTCCGCAGCTTTTAATCAGTGGACGCTGCACCGTTGCTAAAATCTCTCCACTACTTAAATATAGTGAGAGGCAATCAGTACCCAATTACATATCTTCGTATTAACTAATGAATTGCCTTTTTAGGTATGCCACCGTAGTTTAATAATAAATTTAATGTGTGGATCTGATGTTTTTAAGTAATAATCCAAATATGTTGCCGAGGCTTATACTCATTCTGCACTGCTTAATTTGTATTGATGAAAACTTGTTAAAATTAAAAACGTTATGAGGTGATTTGTTTTTCCCTCATGGTGGTGAAAAAAACTAAACAAAACAGCTTTTCTCCAAGATTTTACCAATAAAAATTATTCCTAGTAATTACTGTGCCAATCTCTTGCTGAATTAATGAAATTCTATGATAAGCCTGCTCATTTACTGCTTCTTAAAGCAACTCCCAAATTACAGGGGGGGGAATGTCATTTTTTATTTTATTTTTAATGATGCGTTTGTCTCCCGCCTTCCTCGTGTATTTAAACGATGGCTCCAGCTCATGTATTTTTGGACTGTAGTGCTGGTGCTATTAAAGATAAATCACTAAAATGGCACCATTTTGCTGTTCTGGTAGATAATGAATTGGTGACAGATATTTCTGAATTCCGCTTTGAACGTTCACTCATATTCTCATTTAATTATGTGAAGCATTGTAACTAATCACTGTGCTTTCAAAGATCTCACTAGAACAGGGATGTCAACCACCGTGAACTGGCTGGCTTCCAGGCTGGGTAATTATGTTCTGCCATTCTGAATTCCTCCCGCAGTTTCGACTGGATGTTACGACAATTATTTATTTACACAGAACGCATATGAATGCTGGCTGTTTGCAGCGCGGTACCGCTTGCTGCTGCACAAAAGCGGCAAAAATCCCAGCTCCCTAATAATTTTACATTTTGTCTATAAAAAGAGGCAAGGATGCCTAGTGGAAAGAAGGAAGAGGTAGGGTTTCAGAAGATTGCAAGCGGGGAGCGTATGGCGATCCTTTACCTGCGTATAAAATGGAGGAAGAATACATTAGAAGGAAGGAGAACACATTCTTAATCATTAAAGATGCATGAATTAGAACAGGACAAAGCGATAAGGGAAAACAGAAAGGGGCTCGTTATGGAGAGAATGATAGAAGCATATACTTTTATAAACTTGATGACTGTGTTCACGTAACTTCCAGGTCTGGCACCATGCTTGCACCAGGGAGGAGAGAGATTCCACCCTCAGAAGCCCAAGTGACCTAACATGCATTGTGACCTAACACTTACCGGTACTACTTCAGCCTGTGTGGGGGTAGTATCCTGGCAAGCTGTGTCAACTGGGCCAAAGAATCTTATAGCTCCTTAAGGACTGGCCTATACAGTGGGACCTCGACTTACGACGATAATGCATTCCGACGCGATCTTCGGAAGTCGAAAACGCTCGTAAGTCGAGTCCCCATAGGGATGCATTGAGCGGAAAAACTTCGTAAGTCGAAGAAACCCGCATCAAATCTCCATAAGTCGAAAAGATCCTATCAAAAGCGGCCGCGACTTCCTTTCGGAAGTCGAAAAATTCGGATGCGGCGGCCATTTCTTTTCTTCCGGAAGTCATTCGGAAGTCGAAAAACTCGTAAGTCGGGTCACTCATAAGTCGAGGTCCCACTGTACATGCAACAGAATAATAATAATAATAATAATAATTTATTATTTGTACCCCGCCCATCTGACCGGGTCCCCCCAGCCACTCTGGGCGGCCTCCAAAAAACACTAAAATACATTGAAATATTACAGATTAAAAACTTCCCTAAACAGGGCTGCCTTCAGGTGTTTTCTAAAGGTCATGTAGTTGTTGATCGCTTTGACCTCTGAAGGGAGGACGTTCCACAGGGAATGTGGAATTGGAATTCACCCAGAATGAAGGTGGTAGAATAGATGGGATCATTGCAGGTTGCAAGTGGGAATAATATTTTTTTAAATGTTCCCTCATGTTTTGGGCGGAGCACACATAGGTAGGTTTTCTTCCCAGCTCCCTTCTGGCTCTGCTAGTTTTGTTATTTTCAGGAATTCCCCCCCCCCCCAAAACAGGGAAGGATTAAAAAATGATTCCTCCCTTGCCTGCTGTCTGAAATTTTATCATCCATTCTGCCGGTTCTTCAGGGCTCTGCCACTGCATTACTGCCTTCCTTTTCATGCAGATCAAGCCATATTGGATATCTGACCATGAACTTTCACATGGTACAACCCACTGCATCAATCACATGTCATGCATCTTATTTGATATTCATAGCTGTGGTGGTCATATCTGTACACTGCCGTGAATTCTGATATGCAATGGGGTGGTGCAAAAAAAATTAATGTCTTAAATAAATAGAAATAGCAGCCAGAAACTAGCGTGAAACTAGATGGCATGGCTTAGATTTTGTGATGTTAAGAAGGGAGATTCCACATTTGTATTTAGCAATTACCTTTTATTCTTCAAGAAAATTACAGAGGGTGCTTTTGACAAACAAAATATATAAATATCTGGAAGCAAGCAATGTTTCTCGCCCCTTGCCTACCCTTCCCATTAACCTGATGCAGTGCAGTCCTGTACATGTCTCACTCAGTTCAGCAGGGTCTACTCCCAAGAGTAAGTGTGCTTAGGATTGCATCCTTGGTTTACACACTTGGTCCATCTAACCCAAAATTGTGTAAGCAGGCTAGCACTGGTTCTCCAGGTCCTCAAGTCTTTCCCAGTCTTCCTTCCTGCGACCTTAGGACTTCTGTTTGCAAAACATGCCCTCTGCCATCCTAGCTGTGGGCCCAGAAGGTTTCGCCATAAGATCCTGCCACTTGGCAGTTAGCTAGAAAGCCGTCAAAAGCTGATGATACTAAATGAAAGCAAAAGAAATCCACAAATGTAAATCGGGAGAAGCTTCACCAACTTTGAAAATGCAATGACTATTTACAAAGCAAATCCCGATTGTATTTAGTTAAGTTCGACTTAAAAAGCTGTTTCTTTGGATGTGAGCTGTGCAGTTGTCTGTGTGCCTTGGCTTTTTGCCCAGGTTACACGTTTCCTTAATGATAGGGGTTTGATCCAGAGCAGTAGAGCATGAGCAAGGATACACGATTTGCACGTGCATCAACAAGATGAAAGGCCTAATTAAATGGGTGTTGCATGCCTGTGAATGGGATTTAAGCAGTCCCAGATCTGTACATGGCAATCAGCTGCTGGCAAAGAACAGCCCCTTTCTCTTGGTGCATTGCATGATCCACTTTGGAACTTTTTGTATCGAGATCCTTATTTGAATAATAGTAGGAACAACATGCTGTGCCTGTTCCCATATTCACAGATGAAGAAACACAAATGATAAGCGGAGTTTGAGAAACTATTATGTGTTTTTGTTTTGAACTACTGTACTAGTAAGGGACGCGGGTGGCACTGTGGGTTAAACCACAGAGCCTAGGGCTTGCCAATCAGAAGATTGGCGGTTCGAATCCCCGCGACAGGGTGAGCTCCCGTTGCTCGGTCCCAGCTCCTGCCCACTTAGCAGTTCGAAAGCACGTCAAAGTGCAAGTAGATAAACAGGTACCGCTCCGGCGGGAAGGTAAACAGCGTTTCCGTGCACTGCTCTGGTTTTGCCAGAAGCGGCTTAGTCATTCTGGCCACATGACCTGGAAAAACTGTCTGCTGGCAAATGCCGGCTCCCTCGGCCAGTAAAGTGAGATGAGCGCCGCAACCCCAGAGCCGTTCGCAACTGGACTTAACTGTCAGGGGTCCTTTACCTTTACCTTTTTACTATTACAGTGGTACCTCGGGTTAAGTACTTAATTTGTTCCGGAGGTCTGTTCTTAACCTGAAGCGTACTTAACCTGAAGCACCACTTTAGCTAATGGGACCTCCTGCTGCCACTGCGCCGCCAGAGCACGATTTCTGTTCTTAGCGGAGTTCTTAACCTGAAACGTACTTAACCCGAGGTACCACTGTAATTTGTAGCTGCAAGTGATTTTTGTTCATGTGTTTTTAATACCATTATAATCTTATTTTGGGGGCTGCTTATCTGCTCATATCTTAAAGAAGGATGTGTAAGTAAGGCTTCAACCTTATTCTCACATAGTAGGGAGCAAGTTCCATTGAAAGTGTGACTTTGATTTCGAGTAAACGTACATAAGCTTGTATTGCATGCCTGGAATAAATCTTTATCAAGGGTGGACATTGCACTGGATTATTCTAACGTCTTATTGCTCAAGAGTCGTTTCAGATGTTACCGTACACTTACTCACATCTTAAACCTAGATAACCTATGAGAGGAGGGCTTTGATCTAAGATTCCAGACTTGGATCTGGATTTACTTATAACACGTGAGAAACTAGATCAGTTACAATAAATGTTACTCCTACCTCCTTAAAACCTGCAGTGAGTAAAATCCAGTGACCAAGACTCCATGGGATTCATTATAGTCCTTCCTGTTATGGTATATAAATTGCAAATTCTAAATTTACTAGGAGTCTTTAAATTTTGATTGGGAACTTTTCTGAAAGTTATGTGGTTCATTAGGGTTTGCTTACATACCAATACAGGAATAGTTTATTCCATTTATATGACTTCCTGTTGAAAGCCTGCACGCATTTTAAAAAATTGCCTTCCTTCCCCATTTTTCTTCAAGAGTACAGGGCGGCTCACAACAGCTAAAAATGAAGGGTTCATGGTGTTGGAGAGGTGCTTCTCAAAATACGCAGACAAATGCGACATTTGGGGCAGTCAAAATAAAAGGTTCTGTAAGGCAAAATTGCTGAAATAATTTCTGTACTAAAGCTACTGGAACGTGGCCAACAAATATACATATATACATATTTAAAAGATCTTAATGTGTCACCAAATGAATAAATCTGTTATAACTAAAATAGGCAATGTTGGAGAACTGTTTGTGAATAACCTTACTATAACCTTGGAAGAGTATTACGGATTAATGAGTGTAAGGCCAGGGCTAGGGAGCCTCGGGTTCAAATCTCGGCTCTTCCATAAACCTCAATGGTTGAACTTGGGCCAGCCACTCTTTTTCAGCCTAACCTATTTCATAGGATTGTTGTGAGGTTAAAAAGTGGATTGTATGAGGTGTGTACGCCAGTCTGAACTCCTTTGAAGAAAGGCAGGATAAAAGTGGAATGAAGAAAACATATAGAGGTCAAGGTGTGACCAAAATAGGAACAGAGTTGTCTTGAACCACCGCAAGAGTCAAGGGAAAGCAGAGATAAGACTAAAGAAAGGTCTGGAACTGCAACTATAGTCCTGTGCAAAAAATGACCTTGGGAAACAAACTAAACCCGAAGGCCTCAGTGCAAGTACAGTGGTACCTTGGTTTAAGAACAGCTTAGTTTATGATCAACTTGGATTAAGAATGCTGCAAACCTGGAAGTAGGTGCTTTGGTTTGTGAGCTTTGCCTTGGAATAAGAACATGTTTCGCTTCCTGTTGAGTGTGTTCCATTTGTAAATTGAGTCCTCCACTGCTATGGGAAAGCATGCCTTGGTTTAAGGATGCTTTGGTTTAAGAACGGACTTCCGGAACGGATTAAGTTCCTAAACCAAGGTACCACTGTACCAAATAGCAGTGATCTGTTTACTCTCTACAAGATGAGTTTGCTGAACAAATGATGAGTGCTTTAATCTTTGACACCTGTTGTGGGTAGGCAGGTGCCTAGATCCAGACTTCCCAACCTCTAAAAGCAAGTTGTCATAGCTGACAACACAAACCACCCATGTGGTGGGCAAGAAGTATCATGCAGGCATCTCCTTGATGCTGAATATAGATATCCTGTCCACTACTCAACTTGACACACTTTTCAACTTTTTGCAGATGGTTGGACTGCATCCAGAAGGTGGCGGTTGTCTCTAGGGACCTTGGTAGGACAGGGATCAAATTGCAACCTTTTCATGCAGCTGGGTAATCACTGTGAGCTTCTTGCTGCATGTGTCTCAGCTGGGAGTGGAGTCAAATCTCCGTGTTCCGTAATTATCCCTCTTAGCAGTTAAAACTCCATTTTAAGATCTATAACCTATCTGAGTTGGTCAGTCCTCTACATGGGTGGCCAAACTCCATCAGGGGATTGTGGTGTACCTTGGCTAGGGCACAGAGCACAGGTGGGCTCTGTGTGTGGCCCCCAACACAACCTGAAGCTGTGTTGTACCTTCCCATCAGAGTTTCTTTCAGTTTGTTTCCTCCTTATTGTTCCTAACTTGGCTGGGTTGTGTATGGGGGCAAAATACTGCAGCCATATAACACCTTGCTTGAGGAATAGGTAGCCAGGGCCAGTCTGCTACCTGGTCAAGTTCAAGGTGTTGGTGCTAACATATGAAGCCCTTTCCAGGTTGGGACTGTTAACTTGAAAGATCGCCTTATCCCTTTCAGTGTTAGAAACTGAGATATAAAAGCTAGGAGCTAAATTGCACCTTAGACCTAGGTTATGGGCGCAACAACAGAATGTCTAGGTGCGCTTTTTTAATGACAAGAATACAAAGCTGAAAATGAACGAACTGCAGCTAAATTATTAAATTCATTTTTCACATGGTCTAGTCCCTCTCCTAGAAGTAACTAGAAGTGGGGAGGCAGAAAAAGGCCCTCCTTTCCTTCCACTCTGCAGTTTTAATCTGAAATCTTAGGCACAGTCCTGCGCCCAGAGCTCAGAAACTGCTCGCGCTAATGAAATTCCCTGTCGCAAAATACACCTAGAACAATGGGAGTTTCGAACACTGTATCCCTTATATATCCAGGAGGTCACTGCGGTCTGCTGGAGAGCTTCTCCTGCAAGTTCTAAAGATATCAGAAGCTCACTCCACAGAAACACAAAACAGGACTTTCCATATGGCTGCCCCCATCAAGATATGACATGCACCCTCTATCCCCACTTTCCAGAAACTGAAGACATTTCCCCCCGACAGATTTTCAGTTTGATGAATGAGTCTCTGCCACGGGTGTCTATTTTGTATTGGTTTTTTGTGTTTATTTAAAATATATCTGCTGGTTTTTGTGTTGTTTTCACTGTTTCTTCGCTAGTTTTATTGTGCATCACTTTGAGACGTTGTGTTGAGTGTGATTAAATAAATCAAATTATGTACATGTTGCATATTACCATTGTTTGCATAATGTTTGTAGTCTAAAAACATAAAGGTGGTTAATACAGCCCCCGTTTGCTTGCACGATTTCAATTCTTGACTTCATCTGAGCATGCAAATTACAGCAATTCCTGCTCTCATTTCTGTTTCTGATGAAATTCTCTGACATCCTACTTAACAGTTGGTGCTAAGAAAATGTATATATCTGTAGGTCCGTAGAAAAATCAGTAATACATGGCATGTTGGGAACTTCAATTCCTCCTTTTTTCTGCTTCAGTCTGGAACCATGACTGTACCAAAATCAAGATATCTGTTCTTCTCTCTCTCTTCTCCTCCCCGCCCCCAAATACACACTCCTTCCCTCTCTTTCCTCTACTTTGATAAATAGACATTTGCTCTCCTTTGCACCCAGAGATAGCCAAATATGCACATATGTCGCATCCCAAGACACATCCAGTCACAAGTCTGCACACATGTGAACCATCCTCTCAAATATATACTGTACATGGACCCATTTCTCCCTTCAATCAATAGCTATGGAAGGAAGCAGGGAAAGAAGACTTTGATGTTCTGTAGAAGGCAGACAAAAGCACTTCCTCTTCAGCCCTTCTCTCTCTTTCTCCCCCTTCCCTCATTCTTGCCCATTCTCTGAAGCCACAGCCTGTTCCTCCTTGGAAACAAGCATTGATACACATCTTAAGGTGTATGAACACTGAACAATAAAGCTGCCTCTTGTAGTGTTGGAGACTTGTTCTAAGAACCCGTTTTTATTGACAAATTCTGGGCTTGGTAATAGGATGAAATGCAATCCTCAAAAACAACAACACTCAAAGCTGCTTGATATTAATTTGTCATATATTACGTTGTATTGCAAGCGGCATCCCTCAGGAGGAGATTTTGGGCCAGATTCAACTAAATAGTGGCTCTTGTGGGAGCAGTGAGTCCTGCTAGGACAACAGGAATTCCCTCCCTTCACGTCCCAAATTGGCTCTGGGGGCCAAGAGGAACCCCCAGAGCAGTGTGTTACAGCAAGTGAGCAGAAATGCTTGCATTTGACAGCATGATCGTATTAGCACAAAGTTGAATTCCTCATTTTGGATTCACTTCAATCTGTTTCTGTTCCATTGTTGGCCCCTCTCTCTGGATTGTTTGCGAGAAAGCCGAAACAGGTTTTATTTCATAATCTGTCATCATCTCTTGCCCTTCGGTGCTTGCAGCAACTGTGGTTTTTCACAAAGTGAGGTGTCACTCTTTGCTGGGTTGCAGCAGTTTCAGCTCTGGGTCGTATTGGTAAGCTGCATCTTAAAATTTGCTGAAAAGCAAAAGGCTCAGTGCTGTGGCTTTCTGTCCTTGCAGAGAAATGGTCAGGAGCCATTGCTATAGCAGTACACCATTGTGACGTGTTGCTCTGTACCAGTGTTGTGAGCCAGGACAACGTACTACTGCAGAATGAAGGGTTGATTCTTCTGCAGTTAAGTGACTAAATAAGACATGGAAGAAGTGGTGTGGCTGAAGAATTATACAGTGGAACCTCAACTTACGAATTTAATGCGTTCCGAAAGCACACTCGTACGTCGAAAATTTTGTAAGTCGAAAAACGGCATTCCCATAGGAATGCATTGGAAACGTAAGTCGAAAAATTCATAAGAAAACCCTATGTAAACCTTCGTAAGTCGAGTAAACCCCATCTAAAACTTCGTAAGTCGAGTAAACCGCATCTAAAATCCAAGCGGATTTCCTTTCGGAAGTCGAAAAATTCGTAGGCGCGCGGCCGCTTTTTCCCTTTCGTAAGTCGAAAAATACGTAAGTCAAGTACTTCATAAGTCGAGGTTCCACTGTAAATATTTTACTTATATCCCATGCAAGAATATTTTGGTGTCCTGCTTATTAGCAGCCTTGTACCCAGTGCTGCTCTGTAACTTGAAGAAACCAAAAAATCAGTGCATCCAGTTGTATCCAAACATAGACGAAAACCTGCTCCTCGATCTCGGGAGCCACCATGCAGAATTTGGTTACCTGTCCAAATGCATAGTGAACAAGCAGGTTTCTGTCCTTTGGTCCATCTTGCCCAGTTCTGTCTACTGTGCTTGGTAGCAGTTATTCAGGATCTCAGGTAGAGGTTCTTCCTAGATCTCCTACCTGGAGAACTTCCTACTTGCAGGACATGTGTTCCACCACTGAGCTATGGCTCCTTCACAACCTGAGCACCCAGTAATCTGACAGCAGCCTGTTTTAGCAAATGCGTAGCACAAAGTAGCCAATGTGATGAACTACAGCCGCCTCAACCCTGACTGCTGACATGCTGGTGAGAGTTGGGGGTCCCAACGTCTGGAGGGCACCATGTTGGCTACCGAAGGCACAGCAGGCCTTTCCTCCTAGCCTGCTATAGCCATTCTCTGCACTGCCAGTTCTGCATTTTAAATATTCTTGCATGAAGATACTTTTTTCTTTTCTTTACCTGTTGCGGGCTTAAAAACTGAAAGTTTTCTTTTTTCTTTTTGGTAAAATGTGTGTCAAAACACACAGGACAGGGTGACGCAAAGGCAGCCTAACAAAGAGCAGCAATGCCTCTTTTTTTACTCCTGCAAGTGAGCAAGCCTGACCAGAAGCCTCTGTTTAGCACATGCTTCATTCTGATAGCTTGGTGTTAGGAGCCTTTCTCCCTGTTCCGGCTGATTTCCCTGTAGTTTCTGCCTTTAGCCAGAACCTGCCTGAGTCTTGGGGAAAAGGCGGGATATAAAAAAATAAAATACAACAACTATAATAATATATCCCTAAGGTCCCAAATATAAGCATTGACTCTGCAGATCTTCTTTCAGCCGTTTGTTGTTACTCCCATTCATGATACCCACACCATACATTTACAGCACATGGCTTTCCCCCAGAGAGTCCTGGGAACTGTAGTTTACCTCTCACAGAGCTTCAGTCCACAGCACCCTTAACAAACTACTGTCCCTTAGCAAACTACTGTCCCAGGATTCATTGAGCAAACTGATGTGCTTTATTCTTCCACATAATTGAAGGGAATTTGTTTTCACAGGATCTTGTGATGGTCGCTAGCTTAGGTGACCTTAAAAAACAGGGAAATAATAGAGGCAAAAAAGCAAGAAATTTTTTTTTTTAGGAAAAGGATTAGACTAGTTGCATGAAATCAGATCTACCAACAGCTGTTGCCCATGATGGGTCCTTCTGAGTATGCCGTGAATCAGAGGTTGCCACGGTATTCCTGCCCTATGGATGAATTTTCTTCCAGAGGCATCTCGGCCTCTCAAATAAATAAATAAAGCATTATAGACAGAACAAAGCTGTAAGATCAGCAGATGCATCAGAGCCCTGCGGTTGCTGGTTCAGGTGACTGGCTTGCATTCGTAAACTCACATGGCTGTCATTTGATTCCATTTTTTCCTCTCCTTGTTTCTGTCTAGTATCCCAGCATCTCTGACGTCTGCATAAATCATTGGCCTTCATCATCATAAGCCCCTGACAATTTTTGAAGTAGGTGTTTCTTTTGTTCTTGCAATGTTTGTCTTATGGTCAGTGGCCCCTTTGCCTAGGATTAAATAACCCCACCTATATATAATCCAGTTGCGAAGGAGTCCACCTACTGATCACTTGCTGCTCTCAGTTCAGTGCCCACTATTGTATTCTAATCAATAATCTGGAGTGCAATCAGGAGCAATGTTCAAAATTCACCAGGCGCATTTTGCACCTGGCTATTGGCCACCTGCGACCAAGTGAAGATGCCCCAGCACCAGGGTGGTGCCTGACGTCTCTACCATCTGGAGGTGCATGCCTGGGGATCCTTGGATCTTGCCTGTTTTCACATGCTAACAGTGCATCCTTTGGAATTCTATCTGGGTTATTTTATCTGCACAATCAGAACGAATTTCAGGAACAAAAAAATGGTATTGAAAAATACAACTTTTGAGCTGCCTGGCCCCAAAATGGCAATTAGACATTCTTGGTTTAAGGAGCCATTTTGCACCTATATATCTGAGTTTCTAACACTGCTCAGGAGCCAGTTTTCTGGAGGGACGCCATGTGTTAGGGGTGACAGATACCAGGCTGCTCTGGGCAAGCCGACTAGAATCTTCCTTGTCCAGGATTATGAACAATTTGTTGTTGTTTAGTCGTTTAGTCATGTCCGACTCTTCATGACCCCATGGACCAGAGAACGCCAGGCACTCCTGTCTTTCACTGCCTCCTGCAGTTTGGTCAAACTCATGTTGGTAGCTTCGAGAACACTGTCCAACCATCTCATCCTCTGTCGTCCCCTTCTCCTTGTGCCCTCAACCTTTCCCAACATCAGGGTCTTTTCTAGGGAGTCTTCTCTTCTCATGAGGTGGCCAAAGTATTGGAGCCTCAGCTTCAGGATCTGTCCTTCCAGTGAACACTCAGGGCCGATTTCCTTCAGAATGGATAGGTTTGATCTTCTTGCAGCCCATGGGACTCTCAAGAGTCTCCTCCAGCACCATAATTCAAAAGCATCAATATGAATGATAGTGTAAGCATATACTGAAGGTGGCTGTATATAACAACCAGAACAAAGCCAACAGCGTTGGGATAGTTGGGTGGGAATCTGCTCTAGTTGAACTGTCCTCCAACTCCTGGTCAACTTTACTTTTTATGTGGTTCATCTGTTTAGGCATTTTAAAGCTCTGAGCCACCTTGGGTGCCTTGACAGAAAGGTGGTACATAAATGCAAATACAGTGGTACCTCGGGTTAAGTACGCTTCAGGTTAAGTACACTTCAGGTTAAGAACTCTGCTAAGAACAGAAATCGTGCTCTGGCGGCGCAGCGGCAGCAGGAGGCCCCATTAGCTAAAGTGGTGCTTCAGGTTAAGTACACTTCAGGTTAAGAACGGACCTCCAGAACGAATTAAATACTTAACCCGAGGTACCACGGTACACTGTTGTATGCAACGCAGCGTTTAATATACACTGATAGACGAATAATCCTTTGAGGCACTTAATATTAAAATACACGTGCCATGTTGAAACAAACAATTGCATATGATAAGGGGCAAATGTGAAAAGCATGAGGCAGAACTGTGGCTGTTGCAGACAGGCTAAATGTGGATAACAGAAACTGCAGGAAAACCCTCCTCTGTAGCAGCTCATGCAAACACTACGTATTTTAAAGACTGCAATGTGAACCAGATCCTCTGATGCGAAGAGCCAACAGGACCGCTGTGGGAATTCAACTGTCTGTTGGGTGGCCAAAGAGACATTGCAACAGTCTTTGCCAACCTGGTGCCCTTCAGACATTTTGGCTATGCTGGCAGAGGCTGATGGGGTTTGTAGTCCAGAATGGAGGCTGCAATAAGTTAGGGTTTCCATACGTCCGGAATTTCCTGGACTTAGCCGGAATACGGCAGTCGGAATCAAGTGTCTAGGTCAGTGATGGCTAACCTTGACACCCCAGATGTTTTGGAACTACAACTCCCATCATCCCTAGCTAACAGGATCAGTGGTCAGGGATGATGGGAGTTGTAGTCCCAAAACATCTGGAGTGTCAAGGTTAGCCATCACTGGTCTAGGCGGTCGTAAGTCTAGTTTTTGGCGAATTTCCTTAAGGCTCAACAACTTTTGCATCCGGTTTTTTACTTTTTGAAATATGGCAACCCTAAATAAGTGTTGTTAGTTTACTCTCTCAGGAAAGTTTTTATCCTGAGGTGTCCATTCAGACGTACTGCTCACACTATGAAACACATTTGCACAATGCTATCTTCTTGTTTTAAATATTGAAACAATGTTATTTGAATTGCCATTTTGTATATTAGCTGATCCCTTTTTCCTTACTAATGGCATGGGAATGTGAGTTACAAAGTTGAATGGGCATTACGTAAGCTTATTTTGTGTTGTGTGGTTGGTCCTGCAAAGACAGCAAACCTTGAAGTTGTTTTGCTATCATTTTTTCAGCAAGATGGCCTCCTGGGTCCCTTAACACACACACACCCCTTTTGAATTTTTCAAAATTTGAAGCTCACAAAAATGAATTTGCTCTTTAAAAAAATGATTTTCCCATAATACAGTGAAATTGCAAAAATAAATAAATATTTAATATTTATACATACATACAAACATACATACATACATACATACATACCCCGCCCATCTTGCTGGGTTTACCCAGCCACTCTGGGCGGCTTCCTACAAAAGATTAAAAATACATTAAAACATCAGTCATTAAAAACTTCCCTAAACAGGGAAGGAGAACAACAAAACAAAGGAGATAAACAAGAAGAAAAGAAAGGATCAATAGAAATAAAGAGAGGAAATAGAGAGAAAGAGAAAATAAAATAAAGCAAAAGAAAAGAAACATTAGCCAAAAAAAAAAAAAAAACCACACACAGAACAGGAACTTCTTATTTTCCTTCTGCTGTTTACATAAAAGAATAAAATATGATTACTTAAAACCTTTGGTCCATGCGAACATCCATCTTCTCCACTTTCAGTTAAACAGTGTTTCCTTTAAGTTGAAGTGTCTCAGAATTAATCATTTCTTTCCCCCCAGGAAAAGTCAGAGATGGGTTCCCTAATTGTTACTATTATTAATAAATGTTAGCCATATTTTTCCTTTTAATTTTATCTCTTTATTGATTCCCAACACCATTACTCCATACTGAGTGAAAAGAAGTTGCTTTTAGGGAGGAGGGGAGCAAGTCATTAAGCCCTGTGGCGCACAAATGCCATCAAACCTGTTTAGAGGATTTTTGGGTATCAGTCACTGATTTTAAAATTTAAGAAGACTGTGTTGATTCTCTGGGTGTCACTTTCCTGATTACAGCAGTTTATAGATTCTAAAATGGGATCTGTTCATCTGTTGCAGGGAAAAAATAACAAATAGTCTTGTGGCACATTACAGATTGAGAAATTTTATTATGGTATGCACTTTATGTGAGTTGGGAGGGGGGAGCTGTATCGGTTTCAGAGGGAAATGTCCAGAAAGTAGCAATTCAGTTGGAGCTAGAATAAAATAAGCACAGCGCACCTAAAATACGCAATAAAAAGTAATAGATGTTTTGTAATGGATGTAATAGATATTTAAAATTATTGGCTGGTTTTGATGTGGGGAGAAAATTTTCTTTTGGAGAAAATTATTTGTATAGGGTCCAGTACCAGCTGAAAGAGGTAAACTACCAAGAACTACAGTATTGCCTGAAAAAGGTAAAAGTATCAAGCTGAGGTCCTACAAACAATATGTGATATTACTGGATGTGTGTTGCCAGATGCTCCTGGGGGGGGGGGGAGGTGCTTGAGTATTTTCCAGATCCTGTGAAGCATGAGGCTCTTACTTGAGAGTTTAATCATTGTGCATATCTATTCAGAAGTAGGTCTTACTGAGTTCAGTGGGGCTTACTTACTTCCAGGTAAGAGGGTCTAGCTGAGAGAACCAAAATTGACAGACACGTTTATCGCTATTAAAGACACAGCTTGTGTTCTAAGTTTGGGCATCAGCTATAGCCTCTGTTTGGCAGTGTGAGGTGTTCCCTAGGAGTTCGGCTCATTCCATTTTGTGGTAGCTCTGACTTGCTAAATACAAGGTCAACTTGATCGAATCCTTACAAGCAAAAAGAGGGCAGGCCTTTTCAAGGCTAAGCATAGACATTTGATTTCTAAGTGTTCCCCACTCATCTCTTTTCTTTTTGCCCATCTTGCGTTCTTTCCTTGCTGTTGAACTGCCTTCTGTGTCATCTTGGGAAGTTCTTCATAATTCACACCAAATAGAGCTGTCTACAAAGAAATAGGAAGATGAGCTGATGACCATTGCAGTAGTTTCCTAAACAGCAAGGAGTTAGTCCGTGAACAACGTGAATTTGTGGATAAGAGAATTATTGTTTTCACTGTAAAAATGTCTCCTATTGCCCTAAACTTGTTTTATAGTAGATATTCTACCATAAAGTGCCAATAAAACGTTGCACAATGCAGATGCAAGCAGTTTCGTGTTGGCTGTTGGCCAGATATTAACAGCAGATGAATAAATGTTTCCAGTTTGAAGCTGTGAGCTGTTTTAGTTACTGCTGTTTCTTAAATGGAAAGCTCAGTTTATTGTTTGCCTTCTAATTTAAATTATAATTGAAAACAATGGAGAAACACAATAAAGTTAAGAATTTGCTTGTAATTTGGACATGCTTGTCTGTATTTTCAGGTTATTCAGTGCGAAGAGCTGATTCAAAAGGCGCCCGTGCTTCAGATTTAGAATTTATTTTATGTTTATTAGCAGCGGCAAAAAAAAACCCTGAATGTTTCATATTCTGGAAAAGACAATTCATGTTTGGGATGCTAGAATTTTGGATATATCACTAGTAATAAAATTTGCTGATCATGACAGCAGTATGACAAATAGGTATGACAAGTATGACAAAGGACCACTTTTTTGGGAATGAGCAGTATAATTACTGTGTTAAACCATCTGTACTGTTCTCTTTAATGTGATTATAAGTATTTTTACTTGAAAGCATTTTTTAAAAACATGCATAGGTGAAAATGATGAAAGTTGTGAATGATGGTTGGAATTATTTAATCATGACTGGAATGTGTAGAACAGGAATGGGAAAACTCTACTATGGGCTTCCTTGTTGGACTGCAATTCCCATCATTATTGACCATTGATCATGATGGGTGAGGCTGAAGGGAGCTGGAGTCAAACAACAGCTGGAAGACCACAGATTCCTAACCCATGAATCAGAGCAATTTGGAGTATCTGAGTGAACTGAGACTCTGCTCCATATATCTGCCTCTTATATCAGGTCTCCCAGCAATGGTAGTGACCAGCAGTCCTCAAAGCCGTTGCAAACAGCCATGTTGAGGAACCTGCTTACATCTCTCTTTTTGCCAAATGCATCGTACAAGCAGGGGGCTCCTGTCATTGCTAACTGGCCCACATGTTGAAATAAATAAAATAATTAAAAAATGGTCCAGTAGCACCTTAGAGACCAACTAAGTTTGTTCTGGGTATTGTAAGCTTTCGTGTGCATGCACACACTTCTTCAGATACACTGAAACAGAAATCACCAGACCCTTATATATAGTGGGAGGGTGGGGTGGGGTTTTTCTCAGAAGGGTAGTAGGAGATGGGTGATTGGCTCAATGATTGACCCCACCCCACTCTCCCACTATATATAAGGGTCTGGAGCTCATAAGGCAGGATGCAAAATGCACATAGGAAAGCAGCAAGCCTGGGAGAAGACTAAGCTTGAACCATTTCCCCTGGAAGAGCCAGCGTGGTGTAGTGATTAAGAGCGGTGGACTTGTAATCTGGTGAACCGGGTTCGCGTCTCCGCTCCTCCACATGCAGCTGCTGGGTGACCTTGGGCTAGTCACACTTCTCTGAAGTCTCTCAGCCTCACTCGCCTCATAGAGTGTTTGTTGTGGGGGAGGAAGGGAAAGGAGATTGTTAGCCGCTTTGAGACTCCTTAAGACAGGCATAGGCAAACCGCGGCCCTCCAGATGTTTGGGACTACACTTCCCAGCATCCCTGGCCACTGGTCCTGTTAGCTAGCAATGATGGGAATTGTAGTCCCAAACATCTGGAGGGCCGGAGTTTGCCTATGCCTGCCTTAAGGGGAGTGAAAGGCAGGATATCAAGTCCAAACTCTTCTTCTAACACCAGATTTTCTGTGTGCAGGGATTTTATATTTAACCCGTACTATAAACATGTATTCTATTCTATTCTCTCTCATACAGAGTAGTGTTACCGGTCCATTTGTAAGGGGACAGTAGGAAGTTCAGTCAAGATGATGCATGCAACAAATGTGGGGTAGATAGTGGCCCACTATACAGTTTGAAAGCCCTGCACAGAAGGTACTATACAGATGCATTTTTCTCCAGTGTTGGTAGGACAACAGCCAGAACGTAATGGTGAAACCACAATGGATATTCTTGACATCCCTCTTCCACTTCCCACTATGATTGTGCATCGCTAAAAAAAATAAAATCACATCTTGGTATAGTACTTTCAGATAAAATCCGTGTGGCTACAGCTTTCTTTTCCCTTCTTCTTTTTTACAGATTGCATTGTTGGTCATGCAGTGGAGATTTCCCATAGAACCTAGAAACTCCCGTTTTAGCTGCTCTTGCAGATTTATAAAACAGGCAGCCCTCATCTTTATGTGTAAATCATATCTTTAAATGATAGTTTCCAAAGGCCAGAGCCGCTTAGCTTCCAGTATAACATTGCCATTGTGTTGAAATACATAAAAGCAATGTTAGCTGGTGATTCAGCCGGGTTTGGGGAGGGGGGAATACGGTAGTTCTTCTAAGTCCTCTGCTGTATTGTGTGTTATCAGGAAGTTGTGTGTTTGATTCTCTGAGTGGTATTTTCCTGTCCTTCAGTACCATGCTTTTTTTAAAAAAAAAAAAAACTTCCAAGAAAACAAATCCGTTCAGCAGAAAATGTACTTACTCCAGCCGTTGCTCTGCCATTATTTACAAAAATACACAAACACGCCCATACAGTTTCAGTGACGCCCACCAGTGAGTTGCAGCAATAGAATGAAACACTTGAGTACGGTTGGATTGTGCAGCTTTGATCCTGCAAATCTTACTTGAAACACTTCGTCATCTCCCAACATAGTCTTTCCCACAGAATCATAGAATTGTGGGGTTGGAAAGGGACCCCAAGGGTCATCTAGTCCAACCCCCTGCAATGCAGGAACCTCTTATTATTAAATTTGCATACTGTCCTATACCCACAGGTCTCAGGGTGGTTGCAACATAAAATCACTACAAAAACACAAAATTCACAATAAAAACAAAACAACCCAATAATCCCCCCTTCCCCAACACATTTTAAAAGGACATTGGATGTTTGGAAAGACAAAGTCAAATTTCTACTGTACTATATTTAGGTAATCGGTTGCTTGCAGCCTTTAAATGGTACATAGTTCTTTAAGATGCTTACAGAAGCATGTATTTTTGCTGGAGCAGCTCCAAAGTCTAAAAATTATGTGAAGTTCACACATCACATCCTCCTTCCAGACAAGCAAGAAGCATGATCACACGGTAGAGCTTGAGACTCTTAATATCAGGGTCATGGGTTCAAGTCCTGCGTTGGGTGAAAGATTCCTGCATTGCAGGGGGTTGGACTAGATGACCCTTGCGGCCCCTTCCAACTATGATTCAGTTACATGATCCAGGCAGGAGAAGAAGCACTCAGGGGAGGTGTAGCCTATTGAGAGGGTGTGTGGCCTGGGGAGAGTCCCAGAGGCTAGAGAGCTGCATTTGTTCCCCAAGCCTGAAGCTCCACACCCAACTAGTAGGTGAGCCTGTAAATAACTTGTATCATATGTCATCTTCTTGGTTAGAGAAAGTAAACCAGCTTTTCAGGATTGAGTATGGCAAAAGCAAATCAGATTTGCATCTTTAGAGATGTGGCAAGTTTTTGTTCCTTATCCCCAACTTTCCCGGCTGCACTATATGTATTTTAATCTTTGTTGTTAATCTCATAGTCTTCACACTGAATCTGTAGAGTTGTCCAGGATCTGTAGAAGAGCGTTCCTGCGAAAGAGGCAAGTAAGGAAACCGAGATTGGAACTTAACATACTCAAAGTGTAACAGCACGGATACCAGCTTTATATCCAGTGAAACATACAAGAAGGAAAAGAAGAGAGACTGAGATTTCAGAAAGTTAAAGGGTTTGGATTAGGATCACTTCCAGCGCTACATTTATTTGCTTTCGTTTTTAAAAAGTAAATAAACTGAAGCAGCCAGATTATGGCTGAATACTGTATACAGTACACATCTTCATAATGTTGGAAAGGTCAGGTAGGAGTATGAGACTTGTATCTTGCAAAGCCCGAGGGACTTTGCAGGAGTTTATATTGTTGCTCATGCATAACTACTTGCATTCCTTTAGTTTCTTTAAGCACTAACACACATTTGTCTTGCGTAGCTGCTAACACCCTGTTCCTTTTTTCTTCCACTCATCACTTCCTGTGTGAGTTCTCTCTCTTTAAGTGATTGGTACACCTTCTAGAATACCATATTTTTCTGTGTATAAGACTAGCCCCCCCCCGAAAATAATGTCAAAAATTTGGGGGCGTCTTATACATGGATACATCTCCCCCCATTTTCTTAAATTGGAGTCCCCCAAAATAGGGGGCGTCTTATACATGGGGGTGTCGTATAGACGGAAAAATACGGTATTTTGTTGACATAAGACATTTATGGTCCGACACTGGTATGTATCAAGTCTTGTGACTATAGTCTTCTCTACACAGATTAAGAAAATAAACACAATCAGGGAGCTATTGACAATGGAGCAAGGCCTTCGGTGCCCTATATACTTGCCGCCAAGGTTTTTGAAGAATGGCAAAAGGGTTGAGCCCATTGGATGCTTAATAGTGAAGATTGTGATTACAAAATCAGGGTATGCTGGTTAGCTTTCCATGGATTATATTGAGTGAGTTAGAGTTAAAAGGTTATCAAGTATTTCAACCTACTGTAGGCTTTACACCTACCACAACCACAACACGTTGCCTGGCTTCCCAGAGCATCACACTGATATACCCCATCTGTTTCCCCTCAAGAAGGATATTGCTGCAATGCTTACCATGCCAACTTCCTCTTAACTGGCTTTTATGAATCGCTCGAATTCTTTAACCCAGTGATTTAGAAACTCTGATCTATAGGCCACAAGTGGTCCGAGAGACCACAACAAAAACAGTAGAGGAAAACTCTTGAGATAATTGCTAGAGGAGGCAGTGACTGCTGATGTAATTACTGATCTTTTATTTAAACCTGAAAACTTTGATCAGTTTAATCAGTAGATTGAGCTGCAGTGCCGTGTGTGCTTACCTGGGGGTAAGGCCCTTTAAACTCACTGGGGCTTACTTCTGAGTAGGAAGGCATAAGACTGCACTGTTAATTAATTCAAACTTCAGCTGATTAATTGAGGCAATTAATTTTCATTACTGATGGCAAACTTAATTGGTGGGGTTGAAAGCTAAGGGTACATGAGTTTTATTTTTTGATGGTGTTTTGATTCTAGTGTTCACAGTAACAAGGAAATTTAAAGATAAGTATTGTTAACACAGGGGGCTGATAAGGCATGTGTAACTGGGGACCCTCTTTGAAACTGCTACTCAAGTGATCCTGAAAACATGTTCCCCCAAGAAGGATATTTAGCTGGAGCCAAACAGAGCACTGCCCAGCATGTGTGTATCCGAACCCTCCCCAAACTATAAAGGTATGCCCACATGGAGACTATAGAAAAAGAAGGATTTTGTTTTTGAAAATAAAAGTAATTTTAGCAATAAACCGCAGCACTTTACACTTGCAGTTCTGGTCACACATAAAGCAATATTCTAACACAAACATAGATCTAATTTAAAAAAATAAGAGTTCTAAACTAAAAGGGGGAAAATTAGCTAGAGAATGTGATCAATTAAAATTCTTTAATTGGTTGACAGTCTTGTTTTTAATACTGTATATGTATATGTATCACAGAACAAGCATATTTATGATGCAAGTGAAAAAGCAGCTATGGAAAAGATGGTGTGGGAGCCCTCAGTCCAGGATCTTTTTCATCTGTGTTTATGTCAGCTGCATGAGAAAAAGAAAGAAATTACACTAATGTGAGAAGGGAGGAATAATTCACGAACACCTGAGGCCCCTAATTCCCATAGTTTATGGCAGATTTATATTTTCTCTTCCCCACTGTGGAGCAGAAGAGTTGCATTCGTTCAGCAGTGATTTGTTTTTCTTCTCACTTCCACTGGAAAGACGCCCTCCTGTATCAAGCTACTTCATACAGATAATGAGAAGGGTGGGTGGGTAGGACCTTTGGGCTTTGGAAAAACTCCCCCTCCCAAAAAAACCCCCAACAACAATCTTTCCATTGCTCTTCCCTAAGCAGGCAATGAATGCCGTCTTCTAGCAACTTCTGATACTGTAAACACAATAGCTGTACCCATAGGAACAACTTGAAACACTCAAAAAAATCAGTAGAGAATACTTGTTTTTTGCAGGGTTGGGGCTTTGACCCATTCTGTGCCCCTTCCTCAAGTTCACTGTGCAAGGGGTCTGGGGGCTAGACCACAACTGTATGATAAGAACTGCTGAAGTGTGTGTGTGTGTGTGTGATTTTTTCTGCAGTGTTATCATGGAATCATCTTGACGGAGAACTATGCTGGTTGGACAAGAATATGAGAGTGTAGAAGGAACATAAGTTATACTGGTTCAGACTAAAGTACTTGCTAACTATTGCTTATCCTGGTACTGACTTGATAGTGTTCGTAAGCGCACCAGGGTTCATATTCTAACTTCTTTCCTAGAAGGGCTGCTTGACATCCTTCAATCGGGGATTGCTTAGGATTGAACTTGGGACGCACACTGCATTTATTTATTAAATTTCTATCCCACCCTTCCTCTCGGAGCAGCCCAGAGCCGCAAACAACAAAACCCACAAAACAGTTCGCCACATTTCTTCGCAGCCCTATTCCAGTTGGACTATGAAGAAAGCTTGGCATCGGCTGCTTTCATTTTGGGCCTCCTTCTCTTGAATAAACGTGTCCATGGAGAATTCATTGGCTTTCCATCAGAAAGAGCTGCAGTTTCTTATAAACGGGACTGCCATTTTCCTTTGAAGCGGACCTTTTATCTGTTGAAATAATCCAGCCATTTTAATTTCTCCATATAGTCAGCCATTTTGTTTGTTCTCCCCCCACGAAGCCTGAGAAAACTCCTTTTGTGTCATGAGCACCATAACATTCCCAGTGGACTTTATGAAAATGATTGAAATTTGAAACTTGCTACGGGCTTAGTTGCCCTTAAGGAGTTGTGGAATGTTTGTCCTTGGAAGAAAGAATTTGTCTTTAACAGCTATGGTTGTTTTGCTGTTCTAATGAGCATGCAGAGCAAACGAAAAAAAAACAAAACAAACCACGGTTATATTCATAGGTTTGTACTTTGTGTAGCCTAAGAAAGATTGCAGCTGGCTGAAGACATGAGATAAACCCATAGCGAAAGTTATTTTTCACGAGAAGAAATCTTGTGTTTGCAAATGCTAAATAATTGAACTGTTTGAATTCCATGATATTACAGACATAGGAGCTTGAAAGAAGAGTTGTGTCCTACAATTTGCTTTGCTCGTGAGCGGTTCCTTTTCGTATGTCAGAATTTGCAGCATGGAAGCCTTCCTCCATTTATGAGAATTACTTTAGCAACATAAATTTTGATGAGACCAGGGACTCTCATTTTGAATTCTGTATGAGAGGCATGTTTTTCTGGTGAAGAGAAGACCTATATTAAAATCCAAAGGTGGACTCTTGAATAGGTTGAAGATTAAATGCTTCCCTCCCCAATACCACGTGTTGAGAACAATGGCTTCCCTTTGCATCTCATCATAGTTGTAGCAAGTTTATCCATACAGAAAGTCACCCCAGCATGGGACGTGAGCAGAATAACTACCTTTTAATTACTACTGTTTGGGACAATGATTATGCTTGAAATGGCTCTGTAGACTAGTGAATAGCCTTTGGTCACTGAGACTTCTTCTGCTTCAGCTGACACAGAGAACATGTGTTTCCTCCTGAAAGCAGCACCAATCCTCACTCTGTAGTTTGCACTGAAATTTTACTGCTCATTCTCATATGATGGATGCCAAGTAGCGTTTTCTGCTGCTATTCTGGATTTGGATTCAGATATACCTCAGTCTCAATGGCTGGCAGTGGACAAATGTTCTTCTTTTTAATGTATTAAAATGAACTGATATCTTCAAGGGAGAAATTGTCTTTTGGGAGGTTGAGGATACCTGTCTGTCACACAGTATTTCATGTCAGTCAGGAAAGGTACAGAACACAAAGAAAAAGTGTGTCACCTCCCCCCCCCCCCGCCATTCCTCTGGCCTTCAAATGTGTCCAGGCTGTGAGACCAAGAGAGAGCGAAGCGTGACTATTTCTGCATCTGACTCCCAAAATTTAAACCAACTTTTCTTTGAAAGACGTAACAACAGACTTTTGGACGGAAGGGATTGAGAAAGATCAAAAGGATGTGCCATGTTTTGTGTTTCTTGTTGGAATGCAAACAAAACATTAGAACGTGTTCAGGCAGCTGTGCTTTGTTTTGAGGAAAGCGAAAGGATTGTCTGGACCTTCCTGTGTTAAGAAAGTTGATAAGATTGGTTGAAGAAAACTGCTTTAGCGAACAACTCAAGAAAGAATTGGCTTTGAAACTGCCACTTTTTTAAAAAAAATAAAGAAAATGTATTGTTAACTGCCACATGTTTACTGGGGCCATAATATTGAATTATTAAGATTAATTTAGTTGCATATTTATGCACATATTAAGGTCCTCATCCAGTGAGGTGAATAGTGCGTGCTTTAAGACATAATGTGCACAGCACTGTGGTTTTTCTGTCTTACTTCCTTTTCTGCAGTAACCAGCAACAAACCACAAACCAGTTTTAAAATTCCCTTGAGTTTAAAAGGTGGTTTTGCAAAGGGAGCTGAAGAGAAAATAAAATATGGGTACACTCACAGATTTTTTACTGATGGAAAAAAATTATGGGGGCTCCCCTCCCCCCCAACGCAGAGGTTCTCTTGCAGAGCATTTCCCTTCGAGCACTATAAATCTATCAAATGTCACAAGTGTCAGGGCAAATATTTTTTATTTATTTATTATTGCATCTATACCCGACCTTTCCTCCAAGTGCTTCAAGGTGGCTTAAATAGTTACCGCCTCCTCATTTTTATCCTCATAACAACCCTGTGAGGGAGGTTGCACTCAAGAGGCTGTGACTGGCCCAAGGTTACCCAGTGAACTTTATGGCTGAGTGGAGATTTGAATGCTGGTCTCCCAGGCCTTAGCTCTGCACTCTATAACTGCTAAACCACACTGTTAAAAAGACCTGACGACGAGTGAATCAATCAGAAGGAGCTTGCTGATGAGCTGGAAAAAGTCTTCCTGAAAAAGCTGATATTCTGCCCGCCTAAGGATTTCTTATACTGGCCAAACCAGTTCTTGTTTGATTTCACTTGGGGTTTATCCTGCCACTCATCACGCAAGGCTTTTCCCTGGCTCGTCTCCCTGAATGCTAACCTTTTAAGCTTGTGTAACCTGTGGTAATTAGCTGGAGGGAGGAGGTTACCGGTAACTGGCAGGTCTATTCCAGGCCTATTCAGGACCTGTTCCGGTTAGATTGAATCAACAGCAAAACCAGAGCTAAGATACAACAATGTGGAGTTAAATCTTTTACACAACAAGTTGTTTTGGTTTTCTCAACACTGCGCAAACTCAGTTTTCATTGTAGGCCCCCTGCTCTCAGTTCAACCCATCAGGCTTAGAAGAGCCTATGTTGGGGGGGAAATGGCACCTACAAAGATTCATCTGTGAGATATTGACCACCAGTAGTTGTTGAACTACAACTGCCTTCATTACAAGGCAGCACAGCCAGTGATCAGGAACGATGGGAGTTGTAGTTCGAAACATCTCTAGAGCACCACATTGGCTACCCCAACATACAGCATAATAGACAGCTCACTCTTTATCAGTAGCTGAGGCATGGGACATCCCCACCCCTCATTTATTACATTTTTTTCTGTTTATTTTGCTTTGGAGCCATCCCAAGGTCTTTGGCAGATGTGGTATAAAATACTAAAAGTAAAATAAATAAGCAGTCTCTTAACTCTGCCACCGAAAGCCAGCCCAAATAAGAATATTAATTGCACAGTTCCTTCCAGTAAAGTTGCTGTGGTCACTCATATTACAACAGGCACATTTTGAAACTGGATCATAATTTGCACAATTTAGACACAGTGCAGCAGTTGTGTAAATTATGTTGTAAACCATAAACCAGTTAGGCTGCATTTGTAAGATGGTAGTGAGGTGATGAGTCCTGTTGCTTTATTCTTGTTGGTTTCACTTTTGCTCCAGATTAAGTTGAGAATTTACTTATCTTCCAAATTCATCTGCTCAGGCTAAGGGATGATGATGCAGTTCAGGAAAATCCTCCACTCACTTTTCCACCCAGACACATCTTAAAAGTGATATGATTGGATGTGGTACCCATAGACCATAATTAATTGTGATTTATATTAGGCAGTATATGCTGCCCTATAACGTAAGTTCTCAGAGTGGCTTACTTTTTAAAAATATTTATTTTTTTCCTTAAAGATTTCTTGGTTTACAAAAGTATGTGCAATGTCTCTTTTTTCAAGTTACATTTTCTACAGATCACTTTCATTTGTTGAGACATTAGTGTTGCATTAGGAAGAAAAATGGGAAAGAGGTGATGGGGGAGTGGTGAATGGGGTGGGTTTGGGTGGCAATACTTCTATTTAACGTATGTGTGGGGCTCAGAGTGGCTTACTAAAAGAAATATATGTTAAGTATTGCTAGATTATAACAAAAGGGTGACTCCATAGAGTATGGAAGTTGTTTAACTGATAGGCCTTCTGTGCCGCTGCTTACCGTATTTTTTCGTGTATAAGACTATATTTCCCCCCGTTTTTTCAAGTTTAAAATTGGGGTTTGTCTTATACACGGATAGTGCAAATGGGGGATTTCTTTATTTGGAGTCCCCAAAAATAGGGGTTGTGTTATACACGGAAAAATATGGTGTATATAAACTCTGTCTGCCCTCAACCAGCCGCCATCTGCATGTTTCTCTGCTTACCATCAGTAAGGCCTGTCAGGCTCTGCCTCCTTCTCCTCCATAGTCTCAATATTGCCCTGGTAGAACTCAGCAGGAAGGAGAATGGGGATTAAACTAGAATTACCGGTAGTTGGCCAGTCATTGCCACTAGCTCCACCTCCTATTTGCCTCTCTGCCTTCTGCTCTGCCATTTCCACTGGGTACCAACCACCACTGGTTGGATGGCCGAGTGTGCATTTGAACTTTGATTCAGCCCTAGTCCAACACTCTAACCCCAGCATCACATGCCAAGGAAATGTGGTAGGGCAACTGAGGAGAGTGATGTGCTAAGAGTGACTGTATCCATGTCAGTAAGACACTAGATCAGGGGTCAGCAACCTTTTTCACCCACGGGCCGGTCCACCTTTCCTCAGACCATGTGGGTCGGACTATATTTTTTTTTGGGGGGGGGAATGAACAAATTCCTATGCCCCCCAAATAACCCAGAGATGCATTTTAAATAAAAGCACACATTCTACTCATGTAAAAACACCAGGCAGGACCCACAAATAACCCAGAGATGCATTTTAAACAAAAGGGCACATTCTACTCATGTAAAAACACGCTGATTCCCAGACCATCCGCGGGCTGGATTGAGAAGGTGATTGGGCCGCATCCTGCCCCCGGGCCTTAGGTTGCCTACCCCTGCACTAGATACTGTGTGCAATATTGCTATTCCAAACTTAAGTATTAAGTCATAAGGTGACCACCAAGTCCCTGGGCCCATAACCCCAAAGAACACAACAAGGAATAAGAGGTGCTCTCCAGCTTGGACCGGTGCAGATCTTGTGCACTGCAAAAGCCATTTGCAGATACTGGAATAAATATAGGCTGTGAACAGTGCTCCTATTGTAGAGTAGAATTCTTACTTTATTCTAAATATACATCTTGTTTGCTGTAAGCATTCTAATTCTAGTATTACATCAGAGGGCTTCATTTTTAGGGCACTCATTGGTGTCTAGAATAAACTGCATATATGTTAATAACCTGCCATTTATCAGCAGTTTCTTACTTTGAAACTGGCAGTGTTAAACAAAGTTATGTAGTGATCGAAATGCAGCATTAATCTTTTTAAAAGGGGGGAATCTAGCCTGTAATGGCACTGTGGGCGATTTGTGGCTTATCTGTACCTTTTGCCTGCTGCTTCTGGAAATTTTTGTAAACAATGCCAGCTGCTTGTTATGTTATTGTTTATGGTTAGATGGATGGGCAAATCACAGCATGGGGCTTCGGGATGGATGAAGAGGCTTTTTGTTTTTTAAAAAAGTCTAATTGAAAACGATTGGGCTCTAAGCATTTTGCACACATTTTTAATAAAAAAAAAATACATGATGCTTTAAATGCCAAGTTCTGCATTTAAAGCAGGAATTCCATTGCCACTGACTTTATTATTCCTAATAATTTATATGCTCATATTAATGGGCAGGAGAAACTTTACAGTAAAATCCTTCCAGAAGGTTTATAGTTTGCATTAGGGTTGAAAAAAAAATCTCTCCTGCACTGCCAACTCCTTAGATTGCTTGTGGAGCCTCTCCTCAGAATTTCAAACAGACAATCCTACTCTTCTGTTGGAGAGAATGTCCAAACTGATTTGAAGGGTAGGGAACAGGTTATCCTGAGGAGTTGAAGACATTTGTTGTCCGGGGTCTGATTTCCGCCACGAAATGTTGATAAGACCAAGATGTTGTGTGTTATAGATAATACCATGTAAAAAGGTAAAGGGACCCCTGACCATTAGGTCCAGTCGTGGACGACTGGGGTTGCGGCGCTCATCTCGCTTTATTGGCCGAGGGAGCCGGCGTACAGCTTCCAGGTCATGTGGCCAGCATGACTAAGCCGCTTCTGGCGAACCAGAGCAGCACACGGAAATGCCGTTTACCTTCCCGCCGGAGCGGTACCTATTTATCTACTTGCACTTTGATGTGCTTTCGAACTGCTAGGTTGGCAGGAGCAGGGACCGAGCAACGTGAGTCGCGGGGATTCCAACCACCGACCTTCTGATCGGCAAGCCCTAGGCTCTGTGGTTTAACCCACAGTGCCACCCACGTCCCGAATACCATGTAGGTTACTGTAAAATAGGCATAGACAGCTTTGGTCCCCTTGGATTCTGCCGGCAGTGCATTCCCCTTTCTAGGTATGTCATCCTCCCCTTAATATTAGTAAGAGACCATATTGTGGTTACAGGTAACGTGTAGAACTTCATTTTCTTAGGGTGGAAAAGTGTGATGGACTTGAGGAAATCCTGATGCCCGTGACCTCTGATATTATTAACTTCCTATATTTTAAGCGTTAATTCAAAATATTTCCTGCTTGTTTCATTACTTTAGCCTTGAAATTCTTGTACAGTGGTACCTCTGGATGCGAACGGGATCCGTTCCGGAGTCCCGTTCGCATCATGAGCAGTGCGTATCTTGAAGCATCGCATCTGTGCATGTGCGAGACGCAATTTGGTGTTCCTGCTCATGCGCGTGATGTCATTTTGCGCGTCTGCGCATGTGCGAACCGCCGAACTCAGAAGTTACCCGTTCCGGTACTTCCGGGTTCGGCGCGTTCGTAACCCGTGACGAACGCAACATGCAGCGTTCGTAACACGAGGTACGACTGTATTGAGGGGAAGTGATCGATTAGACAAAATAAAGGAGTATTTATTTTAGTGGCCATGCGACAGCCCACAGGCTGAACCCAGCACATGAAGCAATTATATCTGACCTTCTGGTGCCTCACCAATTTAAACAAGGTTTTCCCACAGTTTCATTTTTACCGTAGTGAAATGAAAAGTGATTTCAATAATAATAATTATTATTTAAATATTATTATTGTTTATTAAGTTTGTATACCGTCCTTCATCTGTAGATCTCGGGGAGGTTCATGGTATAAAAATACAAGATAAGAACACAAAATACAGTAAAAAAAAACAAGAATAAACCAAACCAATAGCCCCTCTCCTCCCATCCTCTCCCACAAACACATTTAAAAGGATATAGGATGTTTCATGCTGTAAGAAGTGTAGATATCTAATCTTTAATGTTATCTTTCTTCGATTTTGCAACATGCAAATATTATTTGTATGTAATGCAGAAATCCTGTGGCCCTACAGATGTTGTGGGACGACTCCTACTATCAGTCCAGTCAGCATGGCCAATGATGTGGGATGATGGGAGTTGTAGTCCAGCAACATCTTAAGGTCCAGAGACTCCTCATATTTGGTGTAATGGCTGCCCCCCTCTCCAAGTTTGCGACGCTCATTAGACATCAACACAAAACGGAGCCTTTACAACACAAAACCGAGCCTTTTAGTGTCATTGGCCCAGTGCTGTGGAACGATCTTTCAACAGAGATCCTATATTAAGCTTTAAAAGTTTGCTGAAAAAAATTATTTGCCTCCAGACTTCTGCAGGCAATTAAGAAAAACAAAGCTGTAATAGTTAGCTGGTGGTCTGTTTTAAAATTGTATGTGTGTGCCCCCCCCTTGAGTGTATATAGTTTGTTACTTTTAATGAAATTATGGCGTGCAAGTATTTTTGAAAATACAGTGCCTGACCTCTGCTACATGGCAGAAACTTTATTATGGAGCCAGACTATTTTTGAGGACAGGCGAGTTAGTTTGTGCAGCAAAAAACCATATCCTGGGCACTATCTCTGGAGAATAAAGTTGCCCCTGACTGTACAGAACTTGGCTCTATCTGTATACCAAGAGTTTGAAGCCACACATATAGAGCTTGTATTGATAGAGCTTATAAAACAATAGTCTCCGAATCAGATTGTTGTAGTAATTTCCCTCATAAACTTATTTGTGGCAGGTGCAATGTAATCATCATGTAATCTATTTTATAATTCATTATTGTTATTTTTCCACTGCAGTTGAACAAGTAAAGGGGTCATGGCACGCTTAACGAAAAGGCGTCAGGCAGATACAAAAGCTATCCAGCATCTTTGGGCGGCTATAGAAATCATCCGAAACCAGAAGCAAATTGCTAACATTGACCGTATTACGAAGTAAGTGTCATTTAAATACTACTAATAAAAAAAAAAATGGTATGACCCAATGAGAAGGTGTCAGCAATAAAAATGGAGTAGCACAGAAACATTTTTGTCATATAATATATATATTATTCATATATATATGAATATGTGTACTCTTATACTCTGTATTTCAAGTCATGGACCATGAGTTTGAAAAAGGAAACGGTTGTGTTGAATTGAAATTGACCTATGGTCTGTCTTGTCCAGTCTCCTGCCGTTAATAGCATCTGACACATGATAGGAAGATGGAAAAAGTTGTTCTCAGGTGGAAAATAATATCCCCACTACAAAGATTACGTATTAATTGTGGTATTCAATTCTAGTTATGCTTGGAATAGACCCACCAAAGCACATGACTAACCTAGGTCCATTAATTTCAATGGGTATACTCTGACTAAGTTGACTACAACCCTATATAGTAAAAGGTTTTCAGTCTTTAAAACAAAAACAAATAACTCTTCCTGCTTAAAACAAAGTAAAAAATAAAAAAAATTCCTTCCAGTAGCACCTTAGAGACCAACTAAGTTTGTTGTAGGTATGAGCTTTCGTGTGTGCATGCACACTTCTTCAGATCATAACTGCATAATAACTGCATGTGAAGCCTGTACTCCACTATGCATTCTGTTCCTATTTAGTGGCAACCCACATTTTGTCTTTTTACCCAAACTGGATCCAAGGTGGATCATGAGTCACCATTTGATTGAATTTAGCGATCTTGGTTCATGGGCAAACTTTGGCTTGTACAAACCATAGTTTCCTGGGTTCAGGTGAAACAGCAAGCCGGTTTGCTGAAAACAACAAAGGGAAGCTTCCAATCTCCACTAGTGCCTGCTCATTCTTGCAGCAGCAAACCAGTGAGTGAGTTGGCATCTGTCTGTCTCTTGAGACAATGGAGTGCGCCTCCAGGGGTGAAGCCAAACTCCAGGAGTGAAGCCAAGCTGATGTGGTCCAAAGGAAAGGATAGCAATACTTTCGGCACCAGCTTGGCTGTAGGAGTTGCCAGAAGGAGGCATACAAGGCTAAGGAGTAAACCATACGCAACAGCAGACCATATTTGAATAGAATAATTGTTTCGTGCAGTGTGGGTGCGTCTTGCTGATACCTGCATGTCTGCTTGCAGGCACAGTGGGGGTACCACATATCGTGCACCACCATGAATGGCTACTAAAGACGGCAGTTATATACAAGCACTTCCTGCTTTTAGCTGCCACCTCTGTTAACGTCTCACAATGTGATGATGTCACGTCGTTTTGTTGTGGCCTCTAGATAAGAAACTTCTGGCTGCTGGTTGTCAAATGCGGGAGGTGAAGGCTCCCTGGTGAGCAAAAACCTTATTCCACTTTCAAATGGATTTACAGCAACCTTTTGGGCATTGCTCGTTGATTAACACTGACTTTAGCACAAAGGATCACCTTGTTCATATTCTTGTACGTTAAACAGTTTGTCCTACTTTTCTGTTTAGGTTAAGACAGGCATCCCCAGACTTCGGCCCCCCAGATGTTTTGGACTACAATTCCCATCATCCCTGAGCACTGGTCCTGTTAGCTAGGGATCATGGGAGTTGTAGGCCAAAACATCTGGAGGGCCGCAGTTTGGGGATGCCTGGGTTAAGAGAAGTCTAAAAATCCTAGATAGGGTGTTTTCCTCACAGCTAACTACACTAGCAGAAATTTGAAGTAATCATCTACAGCCATCTCGTTTTAGTAACACGGATACTGTACTTCATTTCTTAAATTCAGCTTATTTCCTGCCCCTCCTCCCTAAGGAGCCCAGGGCAGCAAACATACAAGCGATAAAACAATTAAAATATCTAAAAATGGAACTCCCAAAGGCTAGTACAAATAACGTTACTGGTACATGGTTGCTGTACGGCAGTGAAGCAGATGCAATGATTGGCGGCTGTCGTGTTGGTCTCAGGCTTGAGAAGGCTGCTTAGCTGCACCAGGGACAAGAGGTTTGGCTCTCAAGGGTCTGTCTATCTTCTCTCCATGAGCATCTTGTCCTCTTGCTGTTCCAACTCCCCCCTCCTCAAATAACCTTGTTTGCAGCATGACTCCCATATCACCCAAGAGCCTCTACAAGCTCCCTCTAATCTGCGAAGCATGCAAACTTTCAGCACAGAGCCCACCTTGTTCCTGCACAGCAGGAGCTGGTAGTTTCTGCAGAGAACAGCAAACATATTAATCTGTCCGAGGGTAGCAAAATCTACCCTACTACTCATTTGACCAGCTAATGAAGCGGAAGACAGAGCAGTGCGTACTGACGGTATAGGAACTGAGTATTACTGTGTTGGTTATTTGAATTGGCCGTGTTCTTAATAACAGTGAATTGTTCTGTTCTGAATAACGTGATTGTTACGGCATGTCAGGGATGTGATGATACTATTATTCTTAATGGATTTATATCAGGGTGGGCGGGGGCGGTGTGAACCACTGAGTGCAGTAATTGCAGAAAAGGTATATAAACCTGATGGCTTCTCAGTTTGCAGCACAGTCGTAACCAGAAGTAAGTCCCACTGAATTCAGTTTGGGGGCTTGCTCCCAGGTAAGTTGAGTTAGGATTTCTGGAGAGTTATAAACTGAGCATCGTTACTGGGTACACCACACTAGATTGAATGGATTTTTTTTTTTTTTAAACCCAGCTTAATTTATTTAAAAAATGAATTTTACAGGCTGCTAGATTACAGACTGCACTACACACCTGGTTCTTTCTGTTTACTGTCTGGGCTTTTCCTTTGGAGGAGGAGAGTGTCTGCCTTGCGGAGGGACATTTTTGTAGGAATGCTGATTCAGCAAGTCTGAGTATTAAGTAGGCCAAACAGATAGGCCGAGGGAAGCAATGTAATGAGATGGGAACAAAATAGCAATTTGCGAGAGATCTCACAAAATGTGAAAGCACCATTTAAGAAAGGCCATTTGAAAGTTTCCTTAAGTTTTACAGGGATGGAGCAGGGAGATGGTTAGTGAATGGTGCTATTGCATTCCTTGAATTTCTAACCACTACTTTAATTTTGCATATTGCATAATAAACGCAGAAAATGCAGCAACAGGCCAGTTTGGGGCTGATTTGCTGATATGTGTAAATGCCCTTGTTTACAGGGTATGTCTTGTTCGACATCAGAAACCCTTTTTTTTTAACTGTCTTTCATTTCCTAATGTAGTTGACCTTGATGAAAATCCAAATCCCTCTAGCATACTTCATGTCATAACAGATTAATACTAACATAAACAAAAAATAATAAGCCATTACCATCATTAAGGAAAGACTACACTTGAATTTATCATTTATCATTGCATTCAGGTCTAGATAAGTTACATTGTTTTTTAAAAAAATGTTTTTTTGCTGAAATGTAACAATTTGGTGTCTGCTTTTGACTTTTTAAGATAGTTTATTGTATGGTTTTATGTTTTATTGCTGTAAGCCGCTTTGATACAATTTTATAACATAGCGGTATATAAATATTTTGATAAATAATAAATAAACTTGGTAGATTTTCTCATAAAATCTATTTCCCATTTTCATACTGCATTTGGCTGGCATCTTTTCATAGTTTTGTCTATGTAAAGGTAAAGGACTCCTGACAGTTAAGTCCAGTCGCAAACGACTCTGGGGTTGTGGCACTCACTTCACTTTACTGGCCGAGGGAGCCGGCGTTTGTCCACAGTTAATTTTTCTGGGTCATGGGGCTAGCATGACTAAGCCGCTTCTGGTGAAACCAGAGCAGCACATGGAAATGCCGTTTACCTTCCCGCCGGAGCGGTACCTATTTATCTACTTGTACTTTGATGTGCTTTCGAACTGCTAGGTTGCCAGGAGCTGGGACCGAGCAACGGGAGCTCACCCCGTCACGGGGATTTGAACCGCCGAGCTTCTGATTGGCAAGCCCTAGGCTCAGTGGTTTAGATCATAGAGTCCTCTAAATGATGGTTCCGTTCCATCCAGCTACCAGAGGGAGGGAGAGTGGAATGATGGGCCATATCCAATTAGCCTGCCCCATCAGCTCAAGGATTTATGCTTGCACATGGAAAATTTCCACCCTGCATGCCCCAACTCTGATCTAGGGTTCCCCAGCTTTCCGGATAAGATTTGAGGAGGGTCGGGGGAAGAAGATGGGGGATTCTGTTCACAAGCGTAAATCTTTGCATTGGCGGGACACATTAGTTGGATATGTCTCAATATATTTGCTGCCTTGTTTCAATACTGCATAGATTGCATTAGCCTTGAAACTTGCATGTCCCATTTCAGGGGGGTTTGCACTGTAAAATTGGTTGGTGGACTGTGCTTTTTTGTCGTCGTGGCTTACATATTCCCAAATGTGTTGTTCTTAAAAGTTCCAGTGAAAGGGTCTGCATCTGTTGTTTGAACGGCACTTCTGCGATCACGAGATTTGATCCTAAGTACTGGTGGATCTAAAACAGACAAACGAAAACAGTAACTAATTGAGAGAAAAGCAGGAACTAATTGAGACAACACATCATTTTGGTAGGCAGGAAAGGAGAGCTGAATTCATGGAAAGCTTATCTATAATAAGAGTGGCTGCATTCAGATGTCAAAATAAAATTTAGCTTGATGAGAGTAATCCTCAGGAAGGCTCAGGTTCCCACAATCTCCCATTCATCCAGTATAACCGTGAAAAGGATATTGAAACTTTCATTTCCGGTCTCTGATAAATTATATGTTTATGATCTGTAGACCAAGTAAATTCAACTTTGAAGAAGGCATTAATTATAGTTAGCACACTGCCTGAACCCTAAACTATGGCTCATGTTGACTAAGGTTTGTTTAAACAAGCCAGCTTCATAATCCATTATTTGAAGGTTAACCATGGTTAACCTTCACCACAACTTTTCAGTTTGGACAACATGCCAAGCTATGGTTAATCTAACCTGGAATCAAAAGCTGTCAAACTCTTCTTCACAGGATCATGGAAGAGGAGAGGGTAAGCATGCATACTCAAGGTTCATTGTGAGTTGCTGTTGTCATGCAAATTGTGCATTGGTGTGATACCTGAACCAGTCCAGTGTTAAAACTGTTTTGGTTTTGTACCATTGACTAAAGGTGTGTCTCAGGGGTGAGAAAATATTACTCCAAGAGACCTGAGTAGTTGCCCAATAATGGGCAGCAGACTGCATGCCGTATCTATTGACCATTCAACTCCATAACAGATAAAACCCAGAGGGTGAGCTGGCAGAGTAAAAATTGCATTTTTTCCTTGAGGATGATAGCAGGAATAAATTAGCAGTTAGGATGTTAAGGGAAGCCCCTTGTTGAAATCAGCTTTAAAGCGATCAAAAGCCCTTTCATTTACAGAGGCAAAAATAAGATGCTGTCTTTTCTTATGGCGTTTTTAAAAACAAACCCCTATTCATACTGTTCATTCCTTCACCATTAAGGTGAGCTGCATGAAATTGATATTCTTGTGGCTTGTTGCTTTTGGCACAGGGAACACTGGCTTTCTGTTCTTGTAACACTGTTTTTTTATTGTAAATTAAAATGTGCACCTATTTTGTCTGTACATGTCTAGTTTATTCTCATTTTGCACGGCTGCCATAACTATCATCCCTAAACATTTAATTTTGTAGTAATCTCACGAAAGCTTCTCCAGCTTCTATGGAACAGCTGCTGGGGAATTACAGTCTCTAGGCCCAGTTTACAAGCTACTTTGCCCAAGGATCGTCTCACCTTTGCTACTGCTGCAGGGTTTACTTCCACGTAATTCAGTAAGCAAAGGATGGGGTCCAAAGGTGTTGGAGAACTCCACCTGCCACTTGCTTTACCGTAGTCCAGAATTCTTGCACTTTGTTACATTTCCACCATAAGTAAATAATTTTTTGTTTTTTCATGCATTTAAATTGGTTCGTCCATATAAAATTATGTTGCTAGGATGCTATATTTCAAAATACTGAAATTGAGGTTTTTGCTTTGCTGTTTTAATTGACACTTTAAGTGTAGTATTGTGCTAGTTATGTTGTTTATTTATGTATCATTTATTGTATTTTTTCTTTTTATTTATTGTGTGTTTGTGTGTGTATGCGCTATTATGTTTTAAGTTACATTGTAACTTATCTGGGACACACACACACACACACACACACACACACAGTATACAGTATTATGAGGAGTGGAATATAAATACTTTAAATCAATTAGGCAGTCAATAAACTTTCAATCCAGCAGGCCAAAAGCCTCCAAGAACAGAAGCATTTTGAGTAAATGACAGAAATTCTAGGTGCTACAACTGTTCCATGTGCCTGGTCCCCATTTCTGTAGTGTGGCAAAATAAGAGAAATGAAGGATCTATAAGAAGCAGCTGCTCCGAATAATGGAAAATATGGGCAGAAGGGGAGTTCAGTGGCACAACTGCTTTCATGGCTTGTGTAGGTGGGGTATTCAGTCCAACCGCCTGAGCTGTAAGCTAATGGCATGTTTGAGTGTGAATGTACAGTGAATTTAATTGCTGGAACAAGCCAGCCTTATCTGCATTAAAATCATTGCTTCTGACAGAACTGACCAGATAATGAGCATTATATGAGGTTGCATGTTGCCTGAGGTATTTAAAGCGTGAGCAAACAGGATCACCTCTTAGGTCTGTCAACAGCTTCTGCGGAAATGTCAGGCAGATTTCAATGTAATTCCATCTGCTGTGCATCTCTCTATCCAAGGCCATGCATATGAGGCCTTGTATTTTTAAGTAAATTAGCTATTTTTAAGGATTCCGTGCAGTGGCGTAGGCTCTCGTGTCACGTTAAACCATGGTTAATTTTTAACGGTCGTTTCACTTGAATGAACAGAACGCTAGGGCACACTTTCCAAAAGTAACCTTGCCTGCAGCGAACTGCGAGCCTAGACTTGCTGTGTTGCCCAGACCAGAGCTCTTGGCATGTTTCTCTCTTAAGATTGTGTGGTAGGCAAGGTTTGTTCTTGGCTTACCACTCATGGTTTGCTCATAGGAAACAAGCAAACCACAAGGGTGGCTCAGACAACACAATAGGAGTAGCAAAGCATGGACTTTTGATCAGGGCGCACCAACCCGCTGCTCATTTGCATTAACCATAATTAAACGTTAACTGTGGTTTAGCGTGGCACGCGAACACGGGAATTGTGTGATTGTAGTCCAGCTGATTTTAGGCATGTGAACTGTTTAACTATACGATAGTGACTGGACTGGGATGGTCCCTTGTGTTTTTTAAGTGTAAGAGGAAACCGGATGAATTACAGTTGAACATTTTTCTTTTGGCTGAAATAGAATTCAAGCTTCTGAGGCTAGAGAAGTCTTTGTTTGTACAAGTTTGAAAGCTTGCCTTTTATATTTAATATCGTTGTTGTAGTTTTTAAAATACATAATTGAATATTGCTTGTAAACAGGGTGGATTTGATTTAAATCAAATTGATTTAAATCACAATTTAAATCACTAGTCAGTAAGGCTTGATTTAAATCACTAGTCAGTAAGACGTGATTTAAATATTTTTTTTACAGAAAGACTCATTCTTGCTGGTATAATCTTAATATTTACAACCATATGAAGGTTTCCTTTTTGGAATAATAAATTTTCAGAGTAGTTTTTACAGTTATATCAAAAATTACAGATTTGGTTATACTACTAGAAATACATAGACAGATAATTATGAAATTATGGTGAGGTTTAATAAGTTAACTGTTTATATTTGGACAACTTTTCTGCTGTACTTTATTGGAAGGAGAAAAATAATCATTTCCTTAATAACCATTTAAACAATTTATTTAACTAAAACAATAACATGATAGCATATGTATCCATGTTTGTTAACTGATGTGGTTAAACATTAAAAAAAAAAAACTTAGACTGAGTTTTAGCACACTTGATAAACTTAAAACAAATCCTTATTTCCTGATGAATAGCCTTTGGACTGCAATGTAACTTAAATAGAAGACTATATTTAGAAAGATTTATCCTCCAAAAGCATTTTATTTTAAAAATCCAATTTAAATAAAAAAAATCCGATTTTTTTGATTTTTTTAAAAAAATCATTGATTTTTATCCACCCTGCTTGTAAAAAACCACCTTGGTAGGATTCATGTCCTGAAAGGTGAGCTGTCTAAAAAATTGCAGTAAATAAATAAAAAATTCCAACCAATGCAAACAAAATGGTAGCCAAAAAGTAGTCAAAAGCACGTACCCCTGGGGTGTGGGCACAGTAGCTTGTACTGCATCAGTGCTTTCACCTGAACCTTCTTGAGATGTCTCAACAGCAAACACCCTGTCTTCACTGTGCATCTCTTTCCTGTGAATACAACAGGTGTTAGTTTCAAGACATACTGCAGAAACAACAGACTTAAGGGTTGACATAGATAATAAATACATTTCCATGCCAAAAACCTCACAAGAGTCCCGTTCTGACTTTGAGAAAATGTCAGCAACTGTCCCAAAGTCAAGCCTTGACTTCATGCATCTTCCAGCAGTCAACTCTGTGCACTGCTCTGTAGAAATGGACCTGCAGTTCCTCACATGTCCACCAGGTGGCGCGCTGTGGAGTGACGTCGCTCTGTCGCTCCCCGTTGCCATAGCAGCTGGCAAACCACAGGTGTCGTCATCTTCCTCATGCTGGCTAGTGGATTTCCCAGGCCCAACGTTGCCCGTCATCTGAGAAGTGACCTCGACACAATCTTGCTTCTGGAAAGTGGAGCTGTTGTCTATCCCAGCCTTGGCTTTCGCTGACTGCGTCATCAGCTGCACACTGGCCTTGACCACTTTCACTGGCCACGTCATCGCCAGCTGGTCAGAGGAATGAAAACAAGCCTCTGAAGCTACTCCGCTTCTGTGTGCAAAACACTGGGCGTGACCCCCCTGCTCCTTGCTCTGTCTCCGTAGCTTTACACCAGCAAAACGGCCTGACAGGAAAATGAGCTGATCTGGGGGCATTTCCTCAGTCTCTGATCCCTCTTGGAACTGTACTGAAGTTACACAGTCTCTCAGGCCTCCCTCCTGTTGCACAGGCCTTTGGATGCAACACCCCCCTTCTCCTTGGGTTGTAACAGTCCACCCCTCGTTGAGGCACTGGGGTGCTTGCATGTCTGGCTGTGAGGGGATACTAAAACTCCCATAGCCACTGTCCACCAGCTTCCCACAGGGCATCAATGAACTCACGTTTTCATGACTGTCCCTGCTTCCGAAGATGAGATTCATCAGAGGGCTGCAGCTTGGAACTTGGAAACAGCTAAGCCAAGCCATTTAGTCCACTGACTTTGCAAGCCTCTGTCAGCACAGCAACGACTTTCACTTCTGAAAAACTTCTGAAGTCTTGCCAGCCACGACCGATACTCCTCGGAACGTCTCCAGGGCTCATCAAGGCACTAATTAACTGTTGACCATAACCTGTAGTGATTAACGGTCTTTTACCACCGAAATCAAACGCAACGGGCTGAGGTGTGGGGTTAACGAACCCCCGGCACCCACAGCCGGTATCTTTCGTTGCGTTGTTCCTCGCCCACACGCTTTCTCTGCGATGGACACTGCCTTCAAAGCCTTTCTTCTCCTCCTTCAAAGCATAGCAGAGCGTCTTGCAAACGGAAGAAGAAAGGCTTTGAAGGCAGACTCCACCCAGTGTACTGAAGCAACCTGAGGGGTCTACAGGGTGCAGGTTTAGAGCATGTGATGAAAGTGTTGTTTGCAGGGGCTGCAACGTCAATGCTGAGACACCCAGTGATCCAAAGTTCGAAAGGGTTACCACTCGACCCTTTGCCCAGATGCAGGTAGAGTTCTCTGAGCCGAGGCCAGAGGCCAACCTGGGGGGTGCGTGTTCACACATTGGGTGGAGTCTGTTGCTCAAGGAGCAAAGTGAAGCAGTTTCACTGCCAGAAGAGTGGGTGGTGGAAACAGGAGACAAGTTCTCTACCACAGTGGGCTGGTTTCAAGCCACAAGTGGCAAGGAGTTCCGCAGGTTCTTGCTGACAGTTTTCTTCCAGCAGAGGGAAGAAGAGCACAGAGTGACTAACCCAGTTGCTTCACAGGTACGCAACTTTGCGGGGCATCAGATTAGGGTGCTTGGTGAAGCTACTGAGGCCGTGTTCTCTGTTGCATCGCTCCCCGGTCAGGTGTGGGAGGCGCCACAAAAGGCTGCAAGTGTTCTGTTGCATGACAAGGAGCCCAAGGTACAGTTCTTGTGCGTTTCTGGTTCTCAAGCGGTGGTCTGCGCACCACGCACCGAACGCAAAGAACGTGGGTTCGAATCCAGGTTGAATGGGTTTGCCAATGCCAAGGGAGGTCAATCCCAGGTTCCAGTCAGCAGGAGTACTGTGTTCCGTGAGCAGAATGAATGGGAATGCATTCCTGGAAACGCTGCTGTTCTTTCAGATGTTCAGAGTGGTTCTAACACTGGAAAACAGGCAAGTACACCGTCTGCGGATGGTAAGGGTCCAGTTAGTGGATCAGCCCCGGGAGGGGGTATTGCTGTGGTTTTTGCACCTGCTAGTGGCTCAGACAGAGTTTCCGGCCATGGTCAGGGAGCAACGCAGCTAGGGGCGACTCTGAGGAGTGCACCCAAATCTCTTATGCCAAGGGCTAAGAGGCAGGCCATGCGTGGCAACTCTTCTCTGGTAGAGCCTGTTCAAGGTCTCGATCCAGGGCAAGAGGGGGGTTCTTCAGCGGTGAGGCAGCAGAGGTCCCGAAGTGCGCCAACGTCATCCTTAGGCAAGTCAGCTAGGGTGCAAGGGCGCAGTAGGTCAGTAGGTGACATGCCTGACGTCAAGGACGGGCAGGCAGGTTCCAGGGCAGCTGGAACAGCGGGGGAACAGACAGTGGGGTCAGAGCGGTTTGCGCGAGCCACTGAAGAGTTTCTGCCCGAAGGGTTCACAGTCACAAGCGTGCGTGCTTGTTTGGCGCAGTGTGAACCAGAGAGCCTTGTGGAGGTTCGAAGGGTACCTCAAGGAGGATCCCAGGAATGGCGTCATGCCATGGTAGAGCAGGTAAGCTCAGTAGAGCAGGTCAGCTCAGTAAGGTCTTTGGGTGTGTCCACGGCGCTACCAATAGGTAGCATGGCGTTAAGCAGTCGTAGGATGTACAAACGCAAGATGGCAGCAACTGATGAGTTGCGGTGCAGGGCTAGGTCAGTAGCCACAGGGTTCGCTCAGGTGAAGGTGGTCCATTGCTTTGAGGCAAAGGACGGACTCATTCTTGGATGCAGAACCACGCACATGCTGTTAGCTGTCGCGGCTCGAAGGAGTTTCGAGGTAAACCACTTTGGTTTGCATAGCTGTTTGGTTTCCGACCTGGAGCAGGAGTTGTACGAGGTACCTCCGCCAGGGTTCGAGAACAACAGGCAAGGTCAAGTGAGGAAGTTGCACAAGTCAGTCTGTGATTTGCAGGAGTCAGTCACAGATTGGACCTCATGTGTGCAGGAGGAGCAAGATTTCAGCCAGAGGTGTGCTGATAGCTACTTGTCTCTGACAGGAATAGGTCAAGAGCAGGAGCTAGTTCTCCTTTCAGGAGAGAACCTGGCAGAGACCAGGGAACAGATGCAACGGTTCGCAGAGGAGCTTGGTCAGTGTTTGAAGCTCAAGAACGTAGGCCCTGTTCGTGTTCATCTAGAACTGCAGGTAGACAGAGCTGAAGAAGACAGTAGTTTCTTGCTCAGTCAGACAGGTGAGATAGTGCAGTTGTTGAAGATGTTCAAGGTGTCTGAATGTGCTAGTGACAGAACATTCAGGAAGACTGGTCTAGTTAAAGACAGTAAGACCGGAGAACGCTCTGGGTTCCAGAGCTCCGAGGTATTTCAGTCAGGGAAGCGAGTGTTTCTTTCCCAGTCGAGCAGAACTGACACAGCAGCTGCTGTGAATTTGCTCGGCAAGGAGCCTGTAGAGCCTAGTAGTGGATGTGCCGGGAATGGCATTCAGGAAGTGCAGAAGACACAGGAGTTTAGCCTGAGGTTGTCGGATGCCGGTGAGCCCCAGCTCACGTGCTGGTGCGACAGCAGTTGGCCGCATGCCAAGGACAGGGAATCTGTGTCTGGAATAGTTGTGTGGATGTTTGGAAGAGCTCTGTTCAGTGGACTGGAGTCCCAGAACCAGAGCCTCATTGCTCATTCCTCTGCAGAAGCCAGGTACATTGCGTTGTCAGGGCTTTGTAGGGAACTGGAGTACTATAGGTGTTTGGTCCAAGAGATCTGCCGTAAGTGGTACCTACCCGTCGCTGTTTGGGAGGACAACCAACTTTGTTTGGTGTTGGCAGAGTCTGGACATGCCAAAGTCAGACTCAAACGCCTAGACGTTCTCTTTCGAGACGTGTGTCGTGGGATTCAGACAGGCTTGGTAAAACTGGGGTACAGTTCAAGCCAGCAGAATCCGACAGGAAAATTCCATCAGTATGGGGAATTTTGCAGTGGTATGTATATGACGTAAGGAGTTACTTACATGTCCCTCTGTGGTGCTGGACGAGAGGGGGTGTGAGGATTTTGAGCTTACAGGGTTAACAAGCTCAGACAGTTCGCCCAGCCCACAGAGTGATTACATTGCACAACATCCGGTAAACTTTTAACCGGACGTTCCTGTGTAATGTGATATGTCTTATCTGTACATATGTGGTGTATATATATGCTATTTGTATTGGACTACGCAGTTGGATTGCTCTTCGACTGTCCGGTGGATGGGTGCTCATCTTGCTGGGCTCCAAGCCCTTAAACATAATAAATCTTAATAATCAGCTGGACTTTGCTGTGATTTATTAGCCAGGCTCATTAATCTTCTTCCGTTTGCAAGACGCTCTGCTATGCTTTGAAGGAGGAGAAGAAAGGCTTTGAAGGCAGTGTCCATCGCAGAGAAAGCGTGTGGGCGAGGAACAACGCAACGAAAGATACCGGCTGTGGGTGCCGGGGGTTCGTTAACCCCACACCTCAGCCCGTTGCGTTTGATTTCGGTGGTAAAAGACCGTTAATCACTACAATTTCCAGAGCAGCACTCTGTGTGTACCTTTCCCTCATGCAGTTGTGTACATTTTGAAAGGACTTGTTTTGATGTTATTTTGCAGATAGAATTTTTTTTGGGGGGGCACATTTTTCCTGTAATCTGAAAACTAATGGATTCAGATGTCAGCTCCCATCGTGAGTCTGTATTGATGCCCTTGGATAGCAAGTCACTAAAGCCTCTTAGGTTAGGGACGCAGGTGGCGCCGATCAGAAGGTCGGTGTTTCGAGTCCCCGCGATGGAGTGAGCTCCCGTTGCTCGGTCCCTGCTCCTGCCAACCTAGCAGTTCGAAAGCACATCAAAGTGCAAGTAGATAAATAGGTACCGCTCAGGCGGGAAGGTAAACGGCGTTTCCGTGCGCTGCTTTGGTTCGCCAGAAGCGGCTTAGTCATGCTGGCCACATGACCCGGAAAAACTGTCTGCAGACAGACGCCGGCTCCCTCGGCCAGTAAAGCGAGATGAGCGCCGCAACCCCAGAGTCGTCCGCAACTGGACCTAATGGTCAGGGGTCCCTTTACCTTTACAGCCTCTTAGAGATATTAATGAGGTGAGGAGGCCTTGTCCAGTCAGTGAATGTAGCTCCACTCTGTGTGTAGTATGTTGCATATCTGCAAAGTTCCTATTCCATGCACCAAGTGTATGATTCAACTTGCAGGCAGTGAGAGCGAGATGTTGCTGCCGCAAGGATACCTTCTGCCCTGCATGAGTTCACTGAAAGTGCAGAGCCCCCCGCCCCACCGAATGTTCAAAAGGATTTCAGCTTCGCTTCCTCTTTTTCTGTAACGGGAATAAAAGTGACACCACAAGAGGATTGTGGTGAGGTTCAGCGAGATGAGACTATTTTGGGGAGTGTCATGAGACATACATCTCCATTGTTTTATTCCTTTTGCATTCTGCTGTATAAAAATACAATCAATAAATAATATAGCCATATGCATAATGAAATTTAAATGGTAATAACAATAGCTGGCACCTTCAGCATTCATATTTATACAGATCTTCTTGACAAGCTGGCATTACTCATAATTCAAATGAGTTTGCATTTTTAAGAGTTTTGAAACTTGAGGGTCCCCCCCCCCCATATTGGTAAGAAACTGAGTGCGTTAGGCATTATTTAAACCAAAAGGAATAGTTGGAGTTGCTTGTTTATATCGTAGGTTTTAGGGTGAACTTGTTCTCTTGCACAGGATTCCTGCTGCACAACCTTGTAGTAATCTAAACGGGTTTTGTATTCTCTGTTTGTAGATGAGTAAATCCCGAGAAGCCTGAGCTATAAATACCAGTCCACTGAGCTGTGACCTAAGTTTCTCCCCCCCCCCTCCCTCTCTCTCCCTTCTGTGCCCTGTGGGCAGACAGCCTCATCTGGCCAGATCAGGAATCTAACAAGCAGATTATCAGGAAGAACCTCTTTATTTCAGCAGACAGGTCTTTATTTTAGCTAGTGGAGATTAGCATTAACTTCCCCTGCCTGAGAAGTTGCAGTGCAGACGGGTTGTTTCAGCCTCCTGGCCGCTTAAAGGCTGGTTCGGTGTCTTAGGGGAATTAACTTTGTCTCTCTGCCATGTACTTACCCATCTGCAAACATATTTGCTTTCCTCCTCCCGCCTGACTGGAAAACAGCCTAAGGAGTGTAAAATGCTTCCCAATCTGTTGACCAGAGGCTGAACGCAAATAAGTTGCCTCAGCTCCCTTCCTCCAAGGTAAGGATAATCAGATCTTTCAAGAGAACAGCTAAGAGGGGTTGCTTTATCTCTGCCTGCCGTGCAAGATGGTTCCTTGTGCCCCATTAGCAGCAGAAGCCAACTCCCTGTGTTAGTAACTAACTTGCGCGGGAATTTTCTCCCTGCTTTACTTTGATAGTATCCAGAACTGTCACTCTAGCGTCTTTAAGATTTCTGCTTCCCCTCTTCCATGGCCTCTTTGCAATCACTCAATGAGAGAGGCAGCAGAGGAGGGCGACTAAAAAATGGCGGACATGCAGAAAGTTCTAGAACTTTGGCATAAGCAGACAGCCTTCTGGCTCCATTCCATTGGCTGACAGGTCTCTGCTGCTTAAGGCCAGGGGTTGGAGCCAGCACCATTTTACTTGGTTCTTTTCTGAGTACCAGGAGAGCAACTGGACGCTTTATCATGCTAAATTACACCACCACGTCAGAGAAAGGTTACCGTACTTTCCTTTTCTAAAAACAAAACTGTACTGGTGTTTTACGCTGTTTTATTCAGTAGCACTTGCCTGCCATCTTATTTTATTCTGTCTGTATACTTTTGGAATTATTATTTCTTCTTCTACACTGTTGTTTCTTTGGTGGGAAATAGAACACTAAATTAGTGCTTTTATATCTGCTTTGTTGGCTATACATATCCATGACAATACGTGCACTAAAATTCTAAGACTTGGAATCATGGATTTCCAAATTCAATTAATCTCCATTTCAGCTTTCCATTGCTTCCTCCCTAGTAAACTCAAGCACAGTAGGTTTTGTTTTGTTGTTTTGTGTTAATTCCCTTGTTATATTGTCAGCCATTCAGAAAGGTCCTTTTATTCTTAATACTGCAGGACAACCTAATTCTCTTGAAGCTTTTGTAAAGAAAGTAGCTTCCCATACTTGGGTCTCCAGCTGTTTTTGGACTACAGTTCTCGGAATCCCTGACCACTGGTCCTGCTAAATAGGGATTATGGGAGTTATAGTCCCAAAACAGCTGGAGACCCAAGTTTGGGAAACGCTGTTCTAACGTACCTGTCACAGGAGCCTATTACATCACCACCAAAACAACCTGTTACATCCAGTGTGGTTTTGCATGTGTGTGTAATTTACTATGTGGAAACATGGGATATCCACATGTGCACTTATGTGGAAAGATGGAGATAGCCCTTTAAAAGAAAGAAGAAGCAGGTTCTCTCATTTAGCGTTGTCTTGACATTCAGTTAAGAACATATTATTGATTTCATTTCTACATGCAATCAAATTGTCCAATAATCTTCTTCTTTGGTGATTATGTATAGCCAAGTAAAATTGTCTTCCATGAATATGGTCTTAACAATGTGTCCGTAAGTGACTGTGGAGGCCAATTCTGGATCCACACGTCCTTTCACAGTGGGGACATAGGTTTCTGGGCAGTAGTTGGTCAGGGTGAGGATTTGCCAAATGTGCCTTCCTCTTAGCTCATTTCTCCCTTTTGTCTGGAGTTTGTGCTTCTTCAAAGTCCAAGATGCCTTTGGTAGAGGCTATTCCCCAATTGGAGTGCTCGCAGGCCAGTATTTCCCAATGATCTGTGCTTATACTGCATTTTTTAAAATAGATTTGCCTTGAGAGCGTATTTGAACCTCTTTTGTTGTCCGCTGACATTTCACTTTCCATTCTTAAATTGGGAATAGAGTAGTTGCTTTGGAAGACAATAATCAGGCATCGGTACAAGACTAAAGTAACAATGAGGAATTAGCAAATCAAAGTAAACAACAGGACCCCTCACCCCTGTCCTCTGCTTTTAGAGGAATGTAAAGGGGGCAGCTCTCCAATTGTATAAAACTGCACAGCCACTGTGCATATGTTCCCTTGACAATAATACTAGACTCGGGTATTTTTCTTTTCTGCCAGTTCCCATGATACATTTACCACGTGTTACCAGGGATTTGGCAAGCTTTGATTCTGCTTTGATGCTTTTCCATTCATGCTCCCAAATTGCTGGCCAGCCCATGATGAGCTGAAGGTTTCCTTTGCATTCTCCCAATAGTCATCTGCCCTAAAAGGGTTAGGCAGCTTTCCGTCAGCGCTGTTGTGCATTGGCTTGAATGAAAGTTGTTATGCTAATTGACATCATTGGCAGATTTTTTTGTTTGTACTGTAGATCTTCAGTCTCAAATGGAGTGCTGGGTGGGTATAGGAGGCGTAAGCTCATTATTGCCTTCTCTTAGCCCTGGTGGGTAATGGCCAGTTGAAAATGAAGATTTCTGCCCTTTCCCTTTCCGCAGCAATGTGACACTTCTTCCCTTCCCCTAAAAGTAAGACCAGGCTCTCTTGCAGGAAGAGATCCTACCACGCCAGGAGCTGTAGGCTGTTTCCAGCAACAATAGTTAACTTCTGATGGAAGCTTAAATGTTTTTAAGTTAATTGCAATAGAGTTTTCTAAATCAGGAGTCCTAAAAATTATGGACTTCCACGGTATGTATGATAACAGCGTACGCAGAGTATGAAAGTGTTAAGAAATGCAGAAATAATGGGTGGGGGAAAAACTAAAACGTGTTTCAGGCTGTTTGAGTAGACACCTCCGTATCAGAAAGTAGATGCAAACATTAAGTAAGATGTTTTTGTAAGAACTTGTTTTCTGCTCTCTTTGCAGGTATATGTCTCGGGTTCATGGTATGCACCCCAAAGAGACCACACGCCAGCTTAGTTTAGCAGTGAAGGACGGCCTAGTTGTTGAGACCTTGACAGTGGGATGTAAGGGATCTAAAGCTGGTATTGAGCAAGAAGGATACTGGCTGCCTGGAGATGAGATTGTGAGTATATTTCCCACAAGGCTTTACGTTGCATTTCCTGGTACGTTGACTTGCAATTTTGCTATTTGCAGTGCGTCCTTGCTGCTTGTGCACGGGACCTCAGGACAGCTTGCTTTTTTTTTTACTTACTGGATAGAAAGTTATTTCCCTTTCCGCAGTCTCATGTAGCTATAAGAGTTTTGGTTCCCAGCAAAGAATGTTTTAGAACAGGGGTTTCCAAACTGTGGCCCGTGTGCTGCCAGTGGTCCGCAGGCTTCGTCGAAGTGCTGTGTGAGAATTTGGGATTGAAGATGGCACATTCGTCACGTTAAAAATTCCTGCTGGTTTCTCATTGTATTTTTATGGCTTCGTTTATTACGTTGTATTGTAATTTGAATTCCACGGAGCTCAAATTGTAATGCAAAAGTATACAATGAGAAAACAAAAAAAACCAACAATAAAATAAACTTACAATTGTTACAACAGGCAGAAAAAAATCATTAAGTGGTCTGGGAAGACAGATCATTGGCAATTTTCAAGTGGACCAGTTTGGGGGGGGGAATGTTTGGGAACCACTGTTTTAGGACCAAACTAATTATTTCCCAGATGAGAGCCTCATAGGTGAGTGAAATAAGTTTTATTATTATTATTATTATTATTTTACAAAAAACAATATACAGTCGTATCTCGGAAGTTGAACAGAATCCATTCCGGAAGTCTGTTCGACTTCCAAAAGTTTCGGAAACCAAGGCGCGGCTTCCAATTGGCTGCAGGAAGCTCCTGCAACCAATCGGAAGCCGCATCGGACGTTCAGATTCCAAAGAACATTCGCAAACTGGAACACTCATTTCTGGGTTTGCAGCGTTCAGGAGCCAAAGCGTTTGAGTCACAAGGCGTTTGACTTCCGAGGTACGACTAATGGGTTTTAGCCAATGCTAATCCTACTCAGAGTAGACTCATTGAAATAAGTGAAACTAAGTTAGTCATGCCCGTTAACTTAAGTGGGTCTACCCTGAGTAGGACTAGCACTGGATACAACCCAGTGTGTATAGATAATGTATATACATACATACATACATACATACATACATACATACATACGGGGAGACTGCTATTCTGCTCAAGTTCTGCTTTTGGGCTCCCCATAGGCATCTGGTTGGCCACAGTGAGAACAGGATAGTAGACTAGATGAACCATTGGCCTGATCCAGCAGGTTCATCTTATGTTACTATTTTTTAGCCATAGATTAATTTTAAGGAATGTAAGTAGGCCAGGATCAAAACACCTTCTTTAGTCTGAAAATTCTAACCTTAGTTCCCGCCGCCCTCAACAACATACCATGTCACAAGCTCCTTTTGAATACGCTCTTCCCCGTTTCAAAGGAGGGGAGCTGCTCTTTAGGAAACCTAAGCCCAGAGCACACGGAACTTGTCATGTCAGTTCAACGGATCCAGGCCATAGGGTATAAGTCTTAAAATATGACACAAAAGCGGGGAGGGGGAGAATTTCGCCAGTATGTCCAGGGATAGATGTTTGCTCTTTAATTGCCCTGTTCTGGTAAGTTATATTTGAAGCACCTAATACTGGTTGCTGTTGGCATGGGTATGACCAAGAATGGCTGTTCTTATGTTCTTTTTGCAGAAGGGTCCTGGATGAATGCCGTCAGAGGAGCTACTATGCAAGAGTTTAGGAGGCTCACTGGGTGTAGGGGTAGGATTGGGTGGCCAGTTTTTGTCCTTTAAAGTCTTGAGGATTAGGAGAGCCCAGGACCTCTGGTTGGGTGAGTGGCATCAGAACCCTTTAGGTGCCCCCAGGTTGGCTTGTCAATCGCCACAGAGACCAACCCCAAGCTTCCTTCCCTATCAGATTTATGGCATTTGGGTCATAAAAGTTGGATGCTTTTATCTGTGGTGTATTGATGAGTTGTTAACATTCATTAGATGAAAAATGTTTACAAATCACTTGGAATAATGCAACAGTATAGCCTGACCCAATCAGAACTTTCTAAAATATATGCTTATTTAAAACTTAATTTACATTTACTTGTACAGTATCAGTCAGTATACCAGAACCCTGGGAAAAGATTGGCTGTTTCATCAACAAGATAATGTTGCTGTGTTAAGGTGGCCCATTTGAAATGGCTAATTTTTAGGTAAATTATGGACTCAGAAGTAAGGTTACAATGCTGAATGAAGGCATTTACAAACCAGTTCCTTAAAGAATAGTAGAATGCCGGTAACCTCATGCAACAAGGATAATCGCTGAATAATAATACGATCCAATTCATGTTTACTTGGGAATAAGTTCCATTGTTTTCAGTGGGGCTCACTCCCAGGAATGTATGTACGTATATTATTGCAGCCTACATTTAAAATGTTAAGGACTTATATCCATACCAGAGGAGCAGACAGAAACCCTGCCTTAGAAAACAAAAACAGATTTTGAAGAGCTAATTTAGCCAACCTTGCCCCAACATGGTGATCTCCAGAGATTGTTGGACTACATCTCCCATCATCCTTGACCGTTGGCTATGCTGGCTCTGGCTGATGGGAGGTAGAGTCCAACAACAGCTGGAGGGCACCAGGTTGGAGAACACTGATCTAGAGAAAAGAGAACAGGGTCGTTCAGGTGTAGACAGCAGTTCAAAATGGTTGTATATATTTACAAGTACCTTCTGTCCCTTCATTCCATTTTTGCTTGGAGAATTTCTGCTGGTCCCTGTTTTCAGCTGTTAATTTTTTAAAGTTAGAAACCTTAATATTCTTGACACATTTTACATGGCCTAAGATAATACCATGTCAACTTTGTGGTGCTGGACTCAAGTGTTCAGTTTGGTTAGAAATGCCAAAGTAATTCATACAGAAGTGGTGATATATAAATAAAGCAAATTTCCTCATCTTTCCCTAGTCTGCATAATTATTATGCTGCAGCTTTATATGGCACTGAAACACTGCCCCATCACAATTTAAACTTCTGCTGAGCCCTCCTCTGACTTTAGCATGCATTGGCCACATTCCTAGCCAGAAGGTGGTGGAGAAAGTGAACTGAGATTTTCAAAATGCTGGAATGTACACCCAAGTATCATTTTCTGTGGATTTTCTGTGCTTGCATGGAATTGCAGAATATGTACAGTCTTGTATGCTTCTATTAAAAAAACGGAGGTGGGGGTCCTAAGAAGGTGTGAGATTCTTTCTCTTCCCATGTACATATGGACCACATTTAAAAGGATTGCGCCCATTATAGCTTCCACACTAATACTATTCTTGCACCACACTTCTATAGTGAAGATTAAATTAATTAAATCAATTTGGAATGCTGAGATGAAAGGTGTTGTATAAATGCAAACTTTGCATATATTCTGTAATTAATGAAGCTGACTTTTTTTTGCTTCAGTTTGTTTAATAAACACCCTGACTGACATTCATTTAGAAAATTTAACACTGTTCCCCCCCCTCTTTTTCTAAAAAAATTAATTACTGCCATCACACTGCCCCCTTCCACTTCCAAATGCTGTTCTTGGTACACAAGAATGAAGACTCTTGGTTATCATTTTTGCATCATTTGTTTTACATTTTTCATGTGTCCAAAATATTTACTGGGCATAGGCATTGTCTTTGAATGCACCAGATATGCCTTTGGTTCGTTGAGTTCTGATGCAGATGAGCTGCATTTTTTAAAAAAAGGTTGCTTGCATCCTTGATCCTTAGTTCACTGTGATCCAGCTGCACATGTGTATAATCTCACTCACCTTGGGGCTTTACAAAATAGGAGTAATATACAAGAAGTACTCTTGTAACATGCGAAGTAACCCTGACTGCCAGTTATTCTGTTCCAGGCCTCCATGTCTTGCAATCCAGCACAGCTCTCACAACTCTGTATGCAATTCTGTAGAACTTCCCAAAGACCAAATACAAAAATAAGGCATTTGTTATTCCACCAAGTGTCCGTTTCTTTAAATAATAGCTTTTACATAATGCGTGCAATACCAAAATCACATTCATGTGCAATACAGGATGTCTCAAAGCCAAAGTTCCATCCAAATATTCCTTCCTTCAATAAAGAGAAAAGGATCTCTACAAGTATACTTGTTGCTAAAGGATAATCCACAGACCGGCAAAAAAACCAATACACATCCCCGGGAGTGTTGTAGCTTTGCTGTCAATCACTCAGACCGCAGTGGCAGTGCCCCCCAGCTGTGTGAAATCCTAAGCGGGATGTCTTACTTTTATATTTGGTCTTTGGGAGGTTCTATATAATTGCATACAGAGTTGTGATCCAGCACATCACGAATGCAGCCCGCCAGCCGTGTATGGTGAACCCACCTGGGGTTTTAGTAAACCTGTTGTTTTGTGCTCTTGGCCTTTGACTGAGGGTTGACAGGTACCTGCCAGGCCATAGCAAGGGACTGGAGGGCTATGTTTAGCTTGTTGGGTGACAAAGTTATATTTGCTACGCACACACACTTAAAAAATCAAAAGCACAACTACTCTGGATTACCAATAAAAAAGGTTAGTATCACAATGAGTTCTTCACCTGTTTTAAAAGCGCAGTCCCAGAACCACATAAAAACTGGCCCTTATAGTCTACAGGTTTCTTTTTTCATTTGCACTGTGCAATTTTGTATTAGAACAACCCTATTTCTTTGAGGGGTAGATCTCTCCCTGCAATGGCAATGTTTATCAAGTCAGCTTTTTGACCATGTTCCCCATTGTCTGCTAGCTAGTACACGGGCCCCACGAGCCTCCCCTTCTACACGTAAGGAAAATAATCTTACAAATTTGAACCAGGTTTTCTGATTACAGTGGTACCTTGGTTTGCATACGTCTTGGATTGCATACGTTTTGGATTACAAACACGTCAAACCCGGAAGTGCGTGTCCCGGTTTGCAACCTTTTTTTTTTGGATTACAACCCATTTTTTTGCATTACAAACAATTTTTTTTTTTTTGGAGGCCCCATTGGCGAAAGCGCGCCTTGAGTTACAACCTGTTCTGGTTTACAAACGGACCTCCAGAACAGATTATGGTTGTAAACCAAGGTACCACTGTACTTTAACAGTTACTCCCTAGGTGCTATTGTCCCCTGCTTTTTTTTAAAAAAAATTTAACTGCATTTTTAAAATTTATGAAATGTGGAGACAAGTATCTGATAAAGCGTTAACATCAAAGCACTTCCTGGATATTCTGAAGGGTTGACACTGATGCTGTACGTCACGTGATACAGGCATTTGCTTCTTCCCAGGGGTTAGCCAGTGAGCATGTCAATCCCTCTGCTAATTCCGAACAGTGCCAGCGATTGGACCATTTTGGCTCTCTCCTTGCTTTGAGTGTGTGTTTTCCTAATTAATTTTAACTGCTTGGGAAAGCTTTCAGGAGGCCAAAAAGGGGAAGAGGGGTAAATGGGCGTAGATAAAGCAGTCCATATAGTTTGCTTTAGGGGGGGGGGAGGTATTTGTATAGTCAGGATGCTATCTGTAACAGTGTGCTTTCCCCATATCCATGTTTCAATTCGTTTTAGTCCTATGTGCCTCAGATGGGTTCCAGCACAGAGACCATGTGTTTTTGTTTTGTTTTGTTTTTTATTTCGAAAGGCCTACAGTATGCAGCCTTTCTCCCGGACAACAGCAAAAATCAAGGTGAACAACTTTTGCACTATGTAGTTTTGAATTTCCTTGTTATATTCTCTTATTTCTGTTGTGCATTAAGGATAGTCTAGAATTGTTGCTTCTGCAAATACGAGTTGCTGTATTAATAATGCCTATCATCCATGTTCCACGCAGTTCTGAGACTGGCCTGCACTATACAGGACTGTCATTTAAAGTATTATTTTTCTTCTTCCTGGGGAGCTGGAAGTGGTTACTCACATGTTTTGCCACAAGATGTGAAGTTGCAATGGTTTCCCTTTTATCAGTTGTTCTGGGAGTAGATGATGACACCTGGTGGCAGACGTGGCAAGTGCAGAGAAGGACTTTTCGTACTTTCTAGATCTGCCATTATTAGAACACTGGCGGCCAGATGTTAAAGTTATATAAATACCTCCTGTCTCATGTGAGGAAATCACATGGCAAACATCCATGTACATCCCTGGCCCTGCAAATGTTCCAACACATTTTTAGATGGTAGCCATTTAGAAACAAAAGATCTTGATATTTAAAAATAGTGATAGGATACACATGATATCAGCAAGAGACATTTGCCAGAATTACCTTAACAGAATTAAGATGCATTTCTGTCCTTGTAATTTTACTACTGAATTTCTTTTTAAATTTAGATTTTAAAATCTTCTGTCCCTGTAATTTTACTACTGAATTTCTTTTTAAATTTAGTTTTTAAAACCATTACCATTATTATTATTTAATTGGAGCTTTATACATTAACGGTGCAGCCCCCTTGCTCCTCCTACCCCATTGGCACAAAGACTAGCCTCCTACCCAAGTTCATATTCCTCTCCCTTTCTACCTTCTTCAACATGGTTATTCAAATATTTTTTCTCCTATTATGAATCTCCTTCTCATTTTATATCTCTCTTTATAAGCGTTTCTCCAAACCTAAGCTTTAAAAATTGGTGATGAAAATGCTAAAGAAAATGCTTCCCCCCCCAACCTGTGTAATTATTCAATGTATCTGGATGTCACCCTAAACCATGGCTTGGCATGAGGGTGAGAACAAGCTCTGCAAGTGAACCTTATACTTGTGCACAGCACCTTCCTTTCCTGTCATCCAGCACAGCTGCAAGGAGGAGCTTGGAGACTTTTTTTGCTTCTGTTTTTGCTTAAACACATGTTGCCATCCAAACAGATGAAACAGTATAAGAAGTTGGTTTGCTTCTTGCAAACCTTAGTTAATGTTAACCACAGTGTGTCAGTTTGGATGACGCAACAAACTGTGGTTAAGTAAAAACAGAAGCAAAAGCTTCGGAACGCCTTCTTGTGGTTATACTGGATGAGAAGAGGGGAGCATATGAATCTGAGGCTCATTGCAGTTTGTTGCCGTCACACTAAACCATGGTTTAACATGACACCTGAATTGAGCTTTTGTCCTTGACTTGGTAATGTCATTATGAAGGACACACTTGGGATATCATTCAGTTTATATTTATTTAATGCTACTCAAGCATATGGTAAAAAACAAACAAGCAAACAACCACATGTCATTTTAAGGCTCTATACCTGTGTTGCAACATAATGCAATTCTGCTATGTTGGGTGGTGGATGCTATAAATATGGTTCAATCCTAGTATGTCAGACAACTAAGCAGAACAATCTCATTTCGACCGAGGATTTTATACCAGGGGATTTTATACCAGGACACAGTATTGTGACTTGGGTCACCTGGATCCCAATCCCTTGGTAGATTGTGCCAAAACATTTTCTTCTTCTTAAATTGTGTCTTTCCTGCTGATGAGCATTTGGGCAAACCTGTGCAAAGAAGAGGAAGGGGAATCCAGTGTGAGAAGGCTCATTAAGATTAACATCCCTTTAGTCTTTGGTAAATAATATATCAAATGTAAATATCAGGTGTGCTTTGTTTTTGTTCTGAAGCATTTTGATCTGTTCTATGAGTACAGCTCCAGTATAGTTCTAGGGAGGAGCTTATAATATGAAAAGGCAACAGAAAGTAAAAGTCAACACCTTTATTTTATGGTACTGGTGTAGAATACATTGCACGTGTCTTTCTGTTTTTAATATTGTAGTTGATAGTGAGTCTAAAGAAAATATAAGAGGATTGGTGTTTTGTTTTCTAAAGCAGAAAATTGCTGTGATTGTGCAAATTGCAACAACCACATGGGCTGCTCTCACAAATCATACCTTTGTATGAGTGAAAGCCCCACATACGCTCATCTGATCCGAATATGTTGTTAGGGTAAAAGAACACATCTAATCAACGGGCTGCACCCAACTAAGTCATACTCTGAGTAAACCCATTGAAATTGAAGGACTTAAGTTAGCAAAACTAATGTAAGGCCGGTGATTTCAAGGGTCCTACTCTAACTTTTCCAGGCCCAAAACATTTGGGTTTCTGTGGAACTTTCTTAATTTTCTACTTGGGTCATGTTAAGGCACTATGCAGGCAGGAGCACCCAGGTGTGCTCTATCCATGCACAATGCAGTTATTCTGGATTCTGATAGATTATGGCCATTATATTTAAGGCAGTAAAAGAACTGATACTCCCTGAATTTGACAGGAGTCAGTGCCAGTGAAAATTTCCCAACTGAGACAGGCTTCTTATAATATGTAATATGTCTAGAGCAGGCATGCCCAACCTGCGGCCCTCCAGATGTTTTGACCTACAACTCCCATGATCCCTAGCTAACAGGACCAGTGGTCAGGGATGATGGGAATTGTAGTCCAAAACATCTGGAGGGCCGAAGGTTGGGCATGCCTGGTCTAGAGAGATTGCTGGGTGGGCTTGGAGGATGAGAATGTTTCCTAGATTTGATGCAGACACATCAGCTTCAAAGGCTGATGAGAAATACTTCATATTCACAGAATGAAATAACAAACGAAGGAATGAGATATTTCCTTCTTTCACATAACATAACATTATACAGAAGTTAAAATTTAGGGAGACCAGGTGAAAATTTAGGGAGACCAGGAGGACAAGTCTCCTGTAATAATAATTTATTCTTCTTCTTTATACCCTGTCCATCTGGCTGGACTTCCCCAGCAACTCTGGGCAGCTTACACTACATATAAAAACATAGTAAAACACCAAGCATTAAAAAAAACTTCCTGATACAGGGCTGCCTACAGATGTCTTCTAAAAGTTGTGTAGTTCTTTATCTCCTTGACATCTGATGGGAGGGTGCCACTGCTGAGAAGGCTCTCTGCCTGGTTCCCTGCAACTTCACTTCTCGCAGTGAGGGAACCACCAGAAGACCCTCGGAGGAGGACCTCAGTGTCCAGGCTGAACGATGTGGGTGGGACACTCTTTCGGGTATACCTGGCCGAGGCCATTTAGGGCTTTAAAGGCCAGCACCAACACTTTGAATTGTGCTCGGAAACATAATGGGAGCCAGTGAAGGTGCTAGCGGCTGCTCCCAGTCACCAGTCTAGCTGCCACATTCTGTATTAGTTGTAGTTTCCTAGTCACCTTCATAGCCTCACGTATAGTGTGTTGTAGTAGTCCAAGCAGGAGATAACCAGGGCATGTACCACCCTTGCGAGACAGTCTGTGGGCAGGTAGGGTCGTACCTTTAATAGTTGTGTAGAAGCATGAATTTTAGCAGATATATACTGTCATGCAGCTGTTAAAACATGCAGCAGCCCTGTTCTTTATTCACATGGCCATCCTATCTTAATTCATAATATAGACAAGTGCATTACTGAAGTAGAGTTAGGAAGAAAAATGAGCTCACCGCCCTAGGTGTTGCAAGATCTGAGTCACACACAGGAGGGCCTCTTGCGGTGAGCTGGTTCACATGTCCCATTAAACCACATTAAAGTTTATTCTGAACCATGCCTTAAGGCAACTGAGCAGCATGTTGGCGTGCCCTGCTCAAACGTTTGAGTTGCTCCTCCAGCCTTGGTTTCCTAATTGTGATTTTGCTTGTGGAAAACATACAATAAGCACCGATTTGCACATAACACGAATCCAGCCTCTGGTTGTTTTTTTCCTCCCTGGTGTGGCAGGAGCAGAGGAGGAGCAAACACTCTTTCATATTGAACGATTGCTTATTTTAAAGGATGGTTTAAAGGGATGTGTGAACAAGCCCAGCATGTCTGCAGACGCCTGGTGCAAAACTTGGCTCTGAGGCTTCACTGACACCCCCAGTAATCTTGTCGCCTCAAACAACAGCTTCAGTTGCTCTTGCAATGGAGTTGCCCCTATCAGGGAAACAGTTGGAAATTGCCACTAGAATATGTATTTCTCTGTTATTTGTAGCATAAAGGCATTGGTCACAATCCAGGACAGCTGAGCTGAGGGATCTTTGTTTTTGTTTTCCCTCGCAGTGAGCATGACTAGGAGTTCAGCTTGAACGGAAATCATGTACACTTATTTATTATATTGAGTTCAGGTTCTGTTTAAAAAAAAAAGAGGAGGCATTGAAGAGCATTTGAACACATTTTACCCATTGGTTCCTTAATTCCTTCCCACTGACATCAATGGGGTTCAAAGAGTACTTCTCTTTGGCTGGATTGTTCCTAATTCAAAGTTGGGAAATAGAAGTGGAGTGATGAGAGACAACTGTTACTTTTTCCCTGAATTGTATTGAGAAATTCATTTACACAGTTGAAAACATTTGAAGGACCAAGAACAAAATTAGGTCAAACTTTCCCAGTATTTGGATTGATTGAAATCACATTGCAAAAGGTATGTTAAAACAAAAAAGAAGAAGTTGCTTAATATTGCCGTATTCTAAAGTTTAAAAAGACGCCTGTTTTGTTATGCTCTGCTTGTAGGTTCTCATAAATTTCAAAACTTTGTCCCGCTTGTGGATTTTTAGTTGGACTTCTTCCAGGAGTGCTGAGCTCTTACATAGACCTCTGCTTTGACCCAGAATAGGTCAACTTCAACAGATCTTTCTGTTTTATCCTGAAGGCCTATTTCGATTTAAAAAAAAAAAAAAAGCCAATTTCAGTGAAGGAAATGAGAATTTATAAACTGCAACCTTTCCAATGAGCCCAATCAGAGCAACAACAAACTACAAGGCAGCAGAATTTGGAAGGAGGAGGGAGATGGTTCAATCCATATAGCGCTAACCTCCAGCAAAAGATCTAGATTTGGCAATTATGTGTACTTCACATCTCAGTTAATTTTGAGCTTTCTCAGGCATGGTTCACACTTGGGTGGAAGAAAGTCCTCTTCCAGCTGCATGGAATTTTGAGGAGGGGAGGGTGTCCACCTGTGTTCAGCTCAGTCTCACAGGACAGTATTGGCTTACCACCACTCTGTGCTCTTGGAAGAGAAATCCAGAGACTGAAGAGCCACTTCTGCTCTTATCCTACAGCAGCCTGTCTTCCTCTGCAGCTCTGACTGTCTTTTGAAAACAGTGGCTTCTTTTGCCTAGTCAGGGGAGGTAAGCTATATAGAATAATTTAATGCTTCCGAAAGGAAGTCATAGCTGCTGAGACAGATTGGCGTGGGGTTGCAATAGCAACTTCTGTTCCTTTTTTCCTTTCCAAGAATTCAGGTAAGGCGAATTATCTTCTGAACTGGGCTTGAAAGGAGTTCCCTAAATTCCTCAACGTCCCAAACAGCTGGAGGTGGATTCCAATCCACGCTTTCAAGCCTATAACAGCGGTATAAAATCATGGTTTTAGTGGCCTAATGCAGAGAGAGTACTCTCATCACCTTTGTTCAAGAAGATAGAGGTCGTGTAGGGATTTTATAAAGCTTGCGTTATTCAAGCTTGCATTATTAATTTCTTTTAGCAGGGCAGCTTTTCTGTATAGCTGGGGACATTGCATATATGTTGTGTTTGTGTTGCTAACCAGACACTCTCATAACAAGATTTCAAGCCTTTCTTGGAGGTTAAAACCTTAGTGTTCAGTCATCCAAACATCTGGGAAAAAAATTAGGGTTTTGAGTTTAAAAAAGAATTGAATAATCCATTAAAGAGGTATGGTACTTCAAAAAAATATATTTATAATGCCTAACTGTTACTAGACTTCAAGAAATGTGCTTTGCTCATGGCTGTTTCAGATACTGACAGAATGTTCTATCAAATTATTTTGTATTTTTTGTAGGACTGGGAGACAGAAACTCATGACTGGTATTGTTTTGAATGCCATTTGCCCGGAGAGGTGTTGATATGTGACCTGTGTTTTCGTGTATATCATTCCAAGTGTTTATCTGATGAGTTCAGGCTTAGAGACAGCAGTAGTCACTGGCAATGCCCAGTTTGCAGGGTGAGTACATCTGAGCTTTCATGTGCTGAATAGAGACTTGGTATTTGTTATTTCTAGTTTCAAGAAGATGTTTCTGGCCAGGAGAAAACACCCAGTTTTGCCTACTGCAGGGATGGCGAACCTGTAGCTCTCTGGACTCTTTAACTGGGACCCTTAACTTTCAACAGACCCAGCCAACATGGTCAATAATCCGGGGGATGATGGGAGCTGTAGTCTACTAACACCCAGAAGGTCACAGGTTCCCCCATCCCTGCCTAAACAATGCATATGTTAAGTGCAAATCCAGAATATGGTCGAATCTGGATGTGCCTGGGCAAAATCTAGAAAAAGCCTGCTGTCAATGGGCATCTCTTGAGACAGACATTAGAACAAATGTTTTGCTAGATTTGTCTGAAGCAAATCAGGATGTGCCATAAGCTGGAATTCTAGAAATACCTAAGTGAATCATCAAATCAGTCTTTACAGACGTTTGTCCTGGTCAGGCAATCTGTCCCAAGTGTGGACAGCTCCAGTCTATACAGAGGGAGCTCCACAGACAGTTTCAATAACAGAGCTCCCTCCTCCAATTCATTTCACGGTGCTTGGAATCTGTGGGCACAGATCAGGTTCACACACACACACACACACACGCCAACCATCAGATCACACGCAGAACTTTGAATCGCAGCCATTTTATCTTTTGCATTTGCCTCAATGTTTGGTGCTTCCTACATTTGCCCAAGCTATCCAGATGTGTGTTAAGATTTGGGGTTCTCTCATAATGCAGATGATGCAGATCAAATATAAAAAGAATACAGTATGTGCATATTTGCATAACTACTCCAGAAAGTTTGCATTATGCTGCAGCAAAATACATATATATATTTTTCTTCTGAACTTTACTGATGTTTATAAATGCTACATAAAACTGTGGGTTGAGATCCACTGCAGTTTTTATTCAGACATTATAGATTGAGCTAATATGTTACGGTTCCCTAGAATTTCTATAATGCAAGGGTCTTTTCAGTCCAAATCTCTGTTTTAGTATTTTTTTTTTAATCACTCAAATACAAATACCAGAGTCTTTAAGCTTTTGGTTCTCCCCGCCCAGTAAGTCATAGTTTGGGGTGTGGGATGGCAGCGGGGAGAGATGGGAAATGAGAATTTCATATTTGCCAAGTTCAGTTGATGAGGCAGGTAGGCTTTTCTCCTCTGCTTTTCCCATTTAACTTTCCTATAGATACGTGCATACATGGAAGATGTGTTGAAAAGCATTGGGGTGTGAATACACGATTGCTGCAACTTGTATTGTTGGAAGTATCATCTTGTTTATAAGCAATAATGAGTCTGGTAGCAAAAGTAATGGAAGTTCAATATAATTCGGAGTCCATTGATAGAGGGCTAGGGTAAGCCATGGGTCCCATTTGGCCTCAGGAACAGGGAATGAATTTACTTCCGCCTGATTCCTCATTTAGTTCTTGGTTTCCTTCCTTACCAGAGAGAGCTCCTAACCCTTTGACCTTGTCCTCCCTCTGCCTTCCATTTCCTGCTTTCCAAGCCATGCCTGCTTCCTTCCTCGCTTGCCTTGCTCATGATGTGGTTATAGCTCTTCAAGAGGCCTCACTTTAGCCCAAGAAAACTGCCCACTTCCATATTTTTCTGCTGCCTCCTGTCCCACCCGCCCACTTCTTTGCTTTTACTCAAGTGAATGTAGGGCGGCTGGAGTCAAAAGAGGAGAGGGCCCCTGCATAGTTGTTTAGAAGGGAGAATTTCACCAAGCTACACCTTCTACACAATTCATAGCAGTGTAGTAACCCATTCCCGTTTTGCAAATGGCTGCCCTAAGAAACATCTAATCCATATAGCTGCTGATCATCCTTATTGCCATCCCTAGCACTGTCCAGCAAGACAGGTTTTTGCTTCCAGCTTTGCTGCTATAGCCAAGCTGCTTTTAGGAACAGCAGCTTGTAGTTCAGCGCTGGGGATTGGGCACATATTCCTGGGTGTCATTGGCTCCTTAAATTGCGTCCATCTTTCCCCCCCCCCCAACATATCTTCAGGCAATTTCAGTATAATTTTAGGGGTGTATATTGTTCTCTGGAATTCATTGCCATCAGGCCGCAAACACAGCCTTAAAAGAAAAGAAAAGAAAAACCCCACAAGAGAGGACAAGAATTGTGACACTGTACCATTTGGCAAAACAACTCCACGCAGCCTGTTCTGCTAGTCACTTGGCACTCTGCCTTAACACTGGCCAGCTGCATCTCTTAATGTTGGTGTCTCACTATGCGCACCAGTAGTGAAGCAACAAGCATATTATACAAAGCTTTACTTAATGGTGGCAAATACCAGTCGCTACTCAGCAGAGGAACAGCTGACGCAGAAAGATTTGAACACCACCACTGGTTTATTGGCACTGAAGTTTGCAGGCATAGGTTTCACCTTACAGACAAGTGGGGTGGTTTTCTTTTGATACTCTCATGTTCGTTTGGTATGCTTCATTTTACGGGCGAGTGCATATTCTCCTGCAGACTGCAGTGTCGTCAGGCCACGGATGCGCTTGTTTTGGAAAAAGCAACACTTGGTCTGCTTCGCACCATTCTTGCAGGAAGCAGAGGCAGCTGGCTGTACTTGGGATAGCAGCAGCTGAATGACCAAGTCAGCGTTCTGCATTTCCCCCATCATCTTGCACAAACGTTTCTTCTGAGTTTCTACTGTTATGAGCAGTTGAACTAGAGATCCATAAAGTTTAAGTCTCTTTACTCCCGCCTCTCTCTAATGCAGGGGTGGGGAACCTTTTTGGCCCAGCAGGTTAACATTGACAGATGACCAGGGCCACTTGCCTATTAGTCATCTGACATGGTCTCGCCCACCTACCTGTCAGAGGTGGCCCATGAAGGTGATGGTGTGGGGTGCACCAGTACATTCACTGCAGGGACCCCAACAGAACTTAACCCCCACCCCATCCTTCAGTGACATCACCTGTTGGGCAGGTTGGCATGTTTTTGGAAAAATAGCCCTGTGAGCCAACGTGGACCCATGCTGTAATGCATGCCCACCACTCAAGACTTCATTCTTGAGCTAAGAAACAGGTGGCTCACTTGGGCACCAGGAAATAGGCAGTGGATAGTATCATCTGGCTTGGCTCCTTCTGATGCACCTCGTTCCCCAACTTCCTTGGTGAAAAAGACTGTTTAAAGTGATGATGGCAATAGAGCAGACCTTTGCATCATAACTGGGTTGCCAGTTACTCCTTGGAAAACAGGAAGGGGGGGCAATTCAATGCATATTTGAGGGAGCTTAGTTCTCCCCCACCTGTGCTTTCCCTCAGAAGGTGTCTTTAAATCCCAAACCCTCAGTTTATATTAATACAACCCAGGCTGTGTCGTCCTTTTAATACTAGCTGTTCATCAAATGGCATGCATGCATGCAATACCCCAATGCAACTTTAAGTAAGCATAGATGTGAACTGCTTGTCTCCATTCCTCTATGCTTGCGGTTATATATATATTAAAGTCAAAAGCCAAATAAGATTACCAAATTCTACAGGGACAGTAAAGAGCATATGTGATTTGAAAACAGTTTTATCTTTCAGTCCCTTTGTGAATTGAGATTCAGCAAGTTTTTTTCAGGGTAATGTTTGTATTTGTTAACAGCATACATGAGCTACCCAGGCATTCTCCCATTCAGGAATTGTAAAAGTCCAGACATGTCTAGAAGCACATCAAGCAACTGCCATTCTTGAGTTCATATTTTAAAACATATCCATTTTTAAAAATGCAGTGGTTGAGTGGAAGTCTGAAAATAATAGGCTCATAAAGACTAGTAACAGATTATCATTATGATTTTTTTTTAAAAAATTCTTTACAGTATGGTATTCCTTGACAAAATAACCAAGTTCACACATACTGCGAAGACATGCTCAAACAAACAAATGTGCAGGTTCCTGGAGAGGAGATCACAGGCACTTTGTTGTTCCTCTGCTGCTGCTGTGCTACTGTCAACTAAATCACAGTTCCTTAGTGTTGACATCTGAATGAGGGCTTGTGGATTATCTCGCTCCAGACAGACCATGAGCTGAAGCCAATATTTGTTTATGGACTGGAGAAAGAAGCAAAGCAGCCGCCATATTCTCTTTGGGAACCTGCCCATTTGCTTGTTCACGCTAAGCCATGATTTGGCTTAGTGTCATGTGTGAACTGGGCCGATATGTGGAGCAATTTCTGGAATGCTTGACGCTGAATCAATTACAACATGCTCCAGCACACAGACATTGTCTCTCGTTCACCATGAATGTGGAATTGTCAAAAGTCAGTACTGAAAATTTTTAATTGGCGGTATGGACAGGGCTTTCCTGTGCTGGCATGGCAGCGGAAACTAAAACTGATAGCAAGAGCTGTCTGAATATTGTCCTTTATAAAAACGTTGGGACTGTTGAACCTGGTGTGCAGATTGCTGCTGGCTAATCTTAAAAACAGTTTGGCATTTGGGTTTCCCCTCCCATATTTCTAGACGAGTCCCTTCCTGGACACATTTAAGCCAGATTGTTGAATCATTAAGGGCCGTGAGAAGTGTTTATTCGTGTTACAGCTTTTTTTTAGATAGTAGAGCTGAAGAATTCATTTAATGTTATTCATTTGACAGACTTCGAATAATTCAATGTATGTCTGAAAAATGATGTTGCTTTGGTCTTTGAAAAATATATACATCACATGTGCAGATTAAGCATATAGGGTCACTGATGCACAGGAGACAGTGCCAGAACATTCACAGGCTATTCTGTTTATGCCGGGGCACCATGCCAGTGACTTTATAGTAAACGAACTCTACTCTAAAACAGTTTTGTTTTTCCAAGCATGCTAGCTGTGTAGATATTTCTCAAGATGTGGTATGCCTCCTCCTAACTGGCTCTTAAATCCAAAGTTGGCTGTCTTCCTGTTAGTATGGATCGGTCTTACTTACGAGTAAGACACAGCAAAGACACATGCCCGACTGGCATGATCTCGCCTTCCAAGATCGTCCGGGAGCTTATCAGCTTCTTTGGCCCGAACATCACAGCGACTGGTGTCGGCAGACATCCAGCACACTCATAAATCAGCAGTAAGTGTGCGCAGTAGTGTACAGACGCAGCAGCCAACCATTGTAGCTAAAACTACTTTATTACATATCTACACACACGGAGCTCTACATCATGGCTCCTCTCTCTCTAGCATCAGGCAGCCGAGAGAGAGAACAAAGGACAAGAGTCCTATTTAGAGGATACATAGCAAGACAAAACTTCCTGTCTGCCGTCACTTCCCCCTTCCACTCTGTGGGATGAAAAACATAAATACAGTCATGTGATAACAATAAGCCCATGACTGAACACAGGGAATGAATCTAATAACACTTCCTTGGTCACTTTTTTGCTGTAGTGTTTGAGAATGAATTTGGACATTCAGAGCTGGGGACAGGAAGCATAAATGCCCCGTGCTTCCTTTCCCTATTACTGCTCCATAATATTTGAAACAGATCAAGAGGTACTATTGCAGGATCAATTTTTAGTTTGATAAACCATGCTATTCTTAATGCCAATGGGATAACCTGAACTAACATACTTATTTTCAGCTATACTGACTGTTTTTGCTTAGAGAACAAGACCAGGGAGACTCAAAAGAGTATTGCTTGCCACCCTGCAAAAGTACCTCAATTATTTTGTGTCCCTTAATGCGGTTTGAAAGAAAATACCAAGATTTTTCTCAGGAAGTAATGTGGTTTATGTAGGGATGCTTACAGAATTTTTCCTGCTATAGATATATTTTGGGTTTTAGGGTTCTGAATTACCAAAACTGCTGATCATCTTGGAACCCACAGTACTTTGGTTCCAGAATGCCCTCAGAATGTCACCTTTAAAAAAACAAGGGCAATTTTTTTTTTGTTGGGAAGCAAGGTGTTTAAAAATTAAATAAATGTTGCTTTTCTGCAGGTGTATATGAGCACCCCACCACAAAATAAAACTTTCAAAAGACTTTCCAATGTATTGTTTCAATTTTTCTATTTATTGCAGTGCTGAAAGCAATAAACACATTTGTTTGCAGGAAAGTTTTTTTTGTTTTTAAGTGCACAAAAAGGAAACACAGAAATAACTTGAAGGAGTAGCCTTTTTTTTTTTTTTTTGCGTGGTGTGTGTGTTGTCACTTTTTGGGTGGTTTCTCCCCTCATGTATAAAATACATTATAAACAATCCAACATTTTTATTTCCTCCTGCATAACAGCTAGCCCAGAACTCACTCTATGATGGAATAGTTGAATAGTTAGCAAATTGTGCTTTAAATGTTTGAGACAACAGGTGACCGCTGTTGTGCATTGCAAGTTTCACTTACGCAATAAGACCAAAATTACTCAATTGCCAAGTATAGCAGCACATTGAATCTGGATAGCCATGTTGGCTTCAGTGGAACTTTTCAAGAATAATGGTTTTAAGGAATGCAGCCAATATACCAAACAGCTTGCATTCCTTGGAAACCGACATAGGAAATGGTGGTTAAGAAAGTTGCACTAAGAATTTAGAATAAAGCTGTTTGGGTTTCAGAGCACTTCTGGCACAATCCTCTGGTTTGATATTATTGTACAAGAGTGATCGTCAAGCTCTGATCTTCTGTAAAAGGGAAGGGGGAGGGGACCAAAAAGGCCACTATAAGTTTTTCGAAGTGGTGACATTTCCCCCCACTAAATAGGACAGTTGACATATGTGACACAACAAGGATCCCTGTGCATGCAGGGTTTCCTAGTCTCGCCTTTAAAACGCCATAAGCTTTAGCCACTCCTCATACATAATCACAGCGGTTTTCTCTACCAGACGCATGGAGCTTGGGTTCATATCCACAGAGGTTATGACTTGCAGCCCCCATGACTTAAACAAAAAAAAGTGTTTTTCATCCAACAGCTTTTTGCTCCCCCAATTAACAGGAATAGAATCATAGAGTTGGAAGGGATCCTGAGGATTATCTAGTCCAGTGATGGCTAACCTTGACACTCCAGATGTTTTGGGACTACAACTCCCATCATCCCTGACCACTGATCCTGTTAGCTAGGGGTGATGGGAGTTGTAGTTCCAAAACATCTGGGGTGTCAAGGTTAGCCATCACTGATCTAGTCCAACCCCCTGCAATGCTGGATTCTCAACTAAAGCATCCATGGCAGGTGGCCATCCAATCTCTGCTTGAAAACCTCCAAGGAAGCAGAGTCCACCACATCCAGAAGAGAGTCTGTTCCACTGTTGAACTGCTCTTGCTGTCAGAAAGTTTTTCCTGGTGTTCAGTCAGAATCTCCTTTCTTGTAACTTGAAGCTATTAGTTCAAGTGGAGAACCAGGGTCAAGTTGACCCTTAAGACTTTTCTGATCCCTCAACAAAATATATACAAGGCTATTCTCCCACTTCACACTTGGTGGCTCGTTACAGTGCCATGATTGACCTTCTGGTTGATGTTGAGACTCTATTAGATGTCCTCTTTTCTCTTTCTCTCTCTTTCTTCCCAGCCCCCTTTTGCATTGATGTGGACTTACTGCTCCCTGTTGAGATGCCTTCCTCTCTAGTCTGTAGTTTTCAGTCAAGGCTAATGCCATGTCGAGGCAAACATACGCCTATGCATATGTTTAACCAGGGTCATCCTCCGCCCCCCATATTGCCCTAATCAGGTATATAGATGCCATTGGGGTTTCTCACCAGCGTAGCATGTAGAGTGCTGGAGCAGAACGCAAGAGACCTTGGTTTAAATATCAGTTCAGTCTTAGACTCGATAAAGGTGAAATCAAGAGAGACATTATCCTAGTTTCTCTTCCTTTAACTGTAAAACTAGAATTAGCAGTTTAACCTCATAGGGAGGGATGCTTATAAAGGCAATTAAAGTAATTGTGTTAAGCAGTTTGCACACTAAAATGCCAGTCCTAAGCAAGTTAACATAGACATAAATCCTGTAGGTTTCAGCAAATGCATCGACCCAGCGAACTTTGGGGCAAGTTAAGTGTGCTTAGGCATGGGATAACAGCCTAGGTTGGTTATTGCATCATTTCACAGCGGCCATTAGATTCCTCACAATTAAAAAAATGACGACAACCCTCTTAGAGAGTCTTTCTTAGCTTTCTGGTTTTAAGAAATTAGAGGAGGGACAGACAGAATGTGCAGTGTCTTCTAAACCAGCACCAGCATCACGCCATGCAGATTCTTGCCTAATCGCGATCTGCAAGTGAAGATTATTCTAGCTTGCTTGAGCTAACCTGCCTCTCGGTGTTTTGCCATTGGATTTTTAAACATGTTTTGCCTTGTAAGATTTCAAGAGACTTGCTAAAAGTCTGAATTCTTTAATAAGACTGCTTCTTTTCCTTTTTGTTTGTTTGTTACCAGAGCATTAAGAAGAAGAACACGAGCAAGCAAGAGATGAGCACCTATTTGCGCTTCATCGTCTCCCGGATGAAGGAACGAGTGAGTGTTGAAGCATGATGCTGCAATTGCTCTTTCTGGCTAAGCCCCAGATTCCAGTGTTCTCCCTGTACCTTTCGATTCATTTCTGAAGCAGGAGACAAGGCAGTGGTGGCTTCTCTCTTCTTCCCCCCACTCTACACCCTTCTCCCTCACCTCTCCAGCTGGACTTGTTCCATCAATTATATTGTATTTGGGAGAATGCCGTGGCCCAGATAAGCTTGAGCACCTCTTGGCAGACAACAGCATTTTCTTGTTAACAGCTGGGTGACACTGGATTGTTATCCAGTGTCTGTGTAACAAATGGCCATGACTTCAACCCATGAGATAGCCTTGTGAAGGTGCATCAGGCCCTTACTCCCAGATGAGCTCTTCCTTTCAGAGAGAACTTGGTAGGTTTCTTACTCAGAGAGCTGGAGAACTCCGTTGCACTACAGGACCCCTGTCTGCAATAGGTACAGCTTTCCTGTATCCTATCCTATCCTGTATCCTATTCCCTCCTCCCTGGCTCACCACAGGGATGAGCAGCCCCAGGCTCCTCCTCCCTTTCCCTCTTCCTCTCTGTCCTTCCTTCCTCTTTAGGCAGCACTGCAGCAGCACAGTCCGGCTCCCCTGTAATCTCTTCCACTGGTTTGTCTGCTTCTCTCCTCAATAGCATTCTCCATGCTAGCTTCCTCAGTTGTTCCTCTCCGTTTCCTCTTTTAGCCAGGGCCTGCTGCTAATGCCCTATATACCATGGCAGAATGGGACACGGGTGGCACTGTGGGTTAAACCACAGAGCCTAGGACTTGCCGATCAGAAGGTCAGCGGTTCGAATCCCCACCATGGGGTGAGCTCCTGTTGCTCGGTCCCAGTTCAAAAGCACGTCAAAGTGCAAGTAGATAAATAGGTACCGCTCCAGCAGGAAGGTAAACGGCATTTCCGTGCGCTGCTCTGGTTCGCCAGAAGCGGCTTAGTCATGCTAGCCACATGACCCGGAAGCTGTACACCACCTCCGTCGGCCAATAAGCGACAGGAGCGCCACAACCCCAAAGTCGTCCGCAACTGGATCTAATGGTCAGGGGTCCCTTTCTCTTTACCTTTACCATGGCAGAACATGCTCCAAGGTTTCACAAGCATATTGTCACTGCACAGTTCCACTGCTGTTCTGGTTTCCCAGCAGGGCGGCCACGCTCTTCTGGCAGCATGATTTGGGTGTCCTTTCACCTCCTGTAGGGCCCTATTCTTGCTGACCTGCAAAGGTGCCAGGTTGTCCCCAAGATTGAGGGAGCCCAGTGTGCATCGCATGCATGTGATGTCACCTGGATTGCATGTTGTCCAGAGGAGGTCAAGCACTCTGGAGGAGCAGTGCAGTGCACGTTGTGTGTGGCATCACACATGTGCGCTGAAACCCGCTCAACATTGAGGGGGGCCGAAGACACCTCACCCCTCTAGAGTTGGCACACCTACTGATCTGACATAAAATTTAACAGAAAGTGTGGTTTTGACTTTTGTGTATTTTGCTTTGGAAATCAAATGTAGGCTCAGTTTCCAACTTGAAATGTTAGGAGACCAGGGTTCAAATTCCTACTCAGCCATGAAGCTCACTGGGTGACCTTGGGCCAGTCACTGCCTCTCAGCCCAGCCTCCTTCGCAGGGTTGTTAAATGAGGAGGGGGAGAACTATGTATGCCACCTTTTGCTCCTGGGAGGGGGCGGAGAAGGTGGGATATAAATGCAATAAATAATCAATAAACTTTTTTTTTTTTTGCATGCAAATTCAAGTTAGCAGAATTTACCACCCCAATTTGTTTGAAGCTTAATAGATCTGTTTTGGGAAGGAATCACCGTTTTAAAAAATCCAGATGGAGAGAAACATGCTGTGGGTTTTGCCCCATAATTATAGCATGACTGTTTTAACAAGAATTGCTTTTTGCAAGGTGACCTCAGGAATTTTTGAATTAGTAAGGTCAGAAAACTTTTAACATTGTCCATGTGCATTCACTAGTCGGACAAACACACTTTTAGGGCCTCCATCTGAATACATTTGAATTATGTCAGTACTTTTCTGTTACAGCACTAACTAGCTACTGAACTGATATACTGTGATTTTTTTTTTTTAGGCTATTGATCTAAATAAGAAAGGCAAGGACAACAAACACCCAATGTACCGTAGGCTGGTACACACAGCCGTTGATGTTCCAACTATACAAGAGGTATGTTCTCCAGTGGTGGACTTACATTCTGGGGCCCCTGAGGCTTAAACTGTTCACAACCAGCAATGAGGCCTGGTAACTGCTGTCGTCTTCTTCAGTGGAGTTGTTCCACAGCAGATCACCATGACGGACTCTCAAACATTGGGATCGTTGAAATATGCACAGCAGAAAATCAACCAATTTGAGTCGTGTGATTCAAATTGGGTCTGCTAGACCCCCCCAAAATTAAGCAGTGTGGATTAAAAGTTGCTTCTTGGGTCCTGAAGCTTAAGTTTTGTTAGTTCCCCAGTAGATCTGCCCCCGGTTTTCCCTTATAGTAATTGGAATTGTTCTTTTTTGTGTGTGCCTTTTCAAAAGACGATGAACGGCAGTGGAATAGGGATAGATTTGGGTGTGTGCATGTTAATGTTGGCAGCCCTCAAACCGCTTATTCCAGATCAATCCCACTCCAGGTCAGCATGCTCCATGTTGGGTAAACCACGTGCCAATAAATCCTGACGAGATGTAGCACTTGCATGTTTATTAAGCCAATAGCAGTCCGTGGGGCAGAGCGGCAGCATTTTCCCCGTAGCATCGCTGTGGCTTACCAGGAGAGGCAGGGCGAGGTGATGGCAAGGTCAGTGTGATGCAAATATACTGATGAGAGTGCCAGATTAGCTCTTCTTGCACATTTGTGCCTCGCCAAACTTGCTGTTGTTCCCCCCCCCCCCCAAGTGCCTTGATAAGCTCAATGACACAAGTGGTTGAATAGTCAACTAAGCATTGCGCCGCATATAAGGGCCTGTTCCAAATGGGCCACTGGGTTTCCGTTAATCAAAAATGCTAAGGGTTGAAGCTGGGACATTAAGTGTACAAAATCTGTTCTCTGGGTTGTGTAGTTCCACTTATCTTTTCTTTTTTTTTACTCCCACGAAATGTGTAACATAGAAGCCATTGTTTGCCTGTGTGTGATTGGTTGCCAGCTCTAATGCACGCTTTTATGACTGTTTCAATCTATTTAGAAAGTAAACGAAGGAAAGTACAGGAGCTACGAGGAGTTCAAAGCAGACGCTCAGTTGCTTCTACACAACACAGTGATTTTTTACGGAGGTAAGGTCAAAACAAACCAGTGCGATAGGATCCTACATCAGCCGCACGCCTCATAGGGTTGTGCCGAAATACTTCCTGCAATTTCAATTTCATTTCTGCTCCTTCAAAAGCATCAACTGCTTTCCATTGGCGCTGTGGAATCTCCCAAGTGCTCCCCAGCCCCAAGAGAGCTAACTAGTCCTGAGATAATCCAAAATGACCCCAGCTTGTGGGAGGAGGTCCCACAGGCCAACTAAGCTAGAGATCAGTTGGCTTCCCTTTTATATATCTTGCGCAAGCTCTCCCAAGTCCCATGTGACTGGGGCAGGGTTTCTTCACTGTACAGCTATTTCGGCTGCCAAGTTGCCAAGCACTCCTAAACTTACATCCTTTAGGGTTTGCTTCAGTGCTTCACAGTCACATGCTCGGGGAAACTGCTCCCCTCAAAGCATCTTCAAAAAAACACATGGGCATTTTCCCCTCAAGAAAGACTGCCTATTTATTGAATAGGAATTTCTAGCTTGCCGAAAGAGCAACAGCAGCAGACATGAAAAATCAAAACAATAAATGTTTGGCTTGGCCCTAGTTGCAAATCTGAATGCATTATTTTACTCTCCGGCGTTGTCTCTTCCTCGTCAGTGTGCCTCTCAGAAGTGCGTGTGCAGGAAGGATTAAATGTGGCCAGGGCCACAGAGATCTCAAAAGCAAAAACACACCAACTGCCCTTCAGCTCCTCCAGAGATCAGCCTGCTCAGTTGAAATTTCAGCACATCACAAACAGAGAGAGCAGGTTTGCTGCAGGCAGGTGTTTTCAGACATAATAGTTCTAGAGGACTTTTAGCAAGCCCAACTGCATAGTGCGTGTACCGGGGAACAGAAAACACCCCTTTCTCACCGTAGTTGGATATATCACTGAGAGAGATTATACTCTGTGTGGCAAACACATCTGTTTGTGTTCCCCAGAGTAAAAAGACAAAATTCAGAGGGTCTGCAACATGCACCTAAGATTCCTTAGTTCTATTGCGCGTTTACGAACGTGCCCTTCCTGTGTAGCTATTTGCTCTGGGGGACATTGGCCTATAGTCGTGGCAAATAGCACCAGTGCAAGAACTACAGAATCACAGAATTGTAGAGTTGTTGAGAAGCTCTGAGGAATCCGAACGGAAATTAGTAAATAGCCGTTATAAATGTATCCATTTGGTTCTTCACGCTAATAAGAGATTGGTGGTTGTATGAAAAGTGTGCAAATACTTAGTTGTGTGTGCCTTTATTTGCAGCGGACAGTGAGCAAGCTGATATAGCCAGAATGCTTTACAAAGACACCTGCCACGAGGTGAGTAATATCCAGCAAGTAAGTTGGCTGGCAGTACTATTTGGTGTCAGGATAATTGCCAACCAGTTTCCATATGCTAAATGGTTCCATTTATCTTGAAAATTTTCCTGGAAATAAGTAAATCTTGTGCAACAGTTGATGCAACAGCGAGAGCCCCAAGTGAGATGCCTCTTTGGTGTTTGTAAATATTTTCAGCTTTAAAAATACAACATGTCTTAGTGAGCTTATTGGCTATTCTATCTTCCCATATACGGTAACTGTGGACTTAAATAGCTGCATTTTAAAAATCATGCAAACAGAAGAGGAAAAATGGATTTATTTATTTTTTCAATTTGTGAGAGGTAGCTGATTAGTTAATGGAAAGAGACAGAATTAGAAGTGAAGTGTTTTAGCTTCTGGTTCATGCATTTGCACTTTCCAGATCAGAGACGTTTGACACCTGCTTCAAAAATCGAAGCCACTTTTTCACTTCAATAAAAAAAACGGAGACATCTAAATAGAGTTAAACATTGTCAGCTGTTGTATTAGTGCTCCCATAGTCAAATTATTCTAGAGGGTAGGAAATGTTTTAAAGTTTGCTAATTATTCTCCTATTCATGTCATAGTTTGTTTTAAAAAAGTTGAAGAAGTTTTTTGTTTTATACTCAGCACAATTAAAAGAGTGCTAAGGCCAAACACTTGCTTAGCGTGTACAGCTAGTATAATTTTGCAAAGGCAGAGACCACGTGAAAACCCCAGTCAAAAATATAATCATCCTAGAGAATATACTGTTGAGGCTTACAGATTGTTTCCCGTTTCAGCTGGACGAACTTCAGCTTTGCAAGAACTGTTTCTATTTATCGAACGCGCGTCCCGACAATTGGTTCTGCTATCCTTGTGTAAGTTTTACTCCTCCAGTTTGCTTTTTCATGCTACTCACAATTAATTTTACAAATTTGCTGCCACAATATATGGTGTTGGCTCAGATAACCTTTTACAGAACATTGTATTTAAAAAAAACCACACGAAACAAAACAAAACCCAAAGGTCTATTAATGGCTACCAGCTGTGATTGCAGAATGAAATCTCCATGTACTAGATGATGGGAACAAGCACCAGTTAAGCATTCAGATGTTACCGGCTTGAAACTCGTTTTACACTTTTGATTCTAATCCTGCAACTCTGGCAAACCTGCACAGGTTCCTAAGGGCATATGTAGCATTTCCCATGTGCAAGAGAACAAGATGCTCAAGTGCCTGGAACTTCACATGTCGTTCAGCCTCTATTGGCATCAAATAACCTGGTATTTAAGTACAAGCAAATTCTAACAGAGTACTTAAATTTAAGCTAGAAACCTCAGATTTGCTGTGCCTGCAGTGAAAGGGATAGGGCATAGTGGTTTGGTATTGTGGTGTTAGGCTCACAATGGTTCCTGATGTCTTCTGTGTATAAGACATAGTTCAGCACTATCATGGATGAGTTTCGTCTTGATTCTGCAGTTGAGTGTAGTTCTTTTAAGTCCCATAGCCAGCCATCATTCTACAACTTACATCTTTCTTTAATTTCTAGATACCCAATCATGAGCTGGTTTGGGCTAAAATGAAAGGTTTTGGATTCTGGCCTGCCAAAGTCATGCAGAAAGAGGACAATCAGGTGGACGTGCGCTTTTTTGGTCACCACCACCAAAGGTATGTTCATATTTGCAGCTTCTGATGAGCCTACCTCTTTGTTTCTTAAGGTCCAGCTGGAAGGGGGGGAAAATCACAAGCCACATAGACCGTGTTTTGTTTTCCCTAACTCACTTGATTTTAGAAAAGATATGGGGCACTGTCCAGTGACTCAAAAGAAATTTCGCTTTCAGAATTGCTGCAGGGATGCTCTCTAACATATTTTAGATAAAAGAATGAGACAAAGTCTGCCTGACTCATTTCTTCATATAGCAATCTGAATAAAAGATTGGTACTTACAGTTGTAAGGCATTTTAGACATATGCAAAATGGGATGAGGTCAGAACCACATACAAATTAAAATATCCTTATCTAAGGAGCTTCTAGTTTTTGTTTTTGTTTTTTTTAAATCCATATTACAGCAGTAGGTCCCGTCCCCCCATTGCAAAGCACACCCATTTTATTGTAAGAAGCAAAGTAAGAAAGAAGGGTAATATACGGTAGAACTATTGCTAGAGGGGGAAAATTATTTGGTAACACTTTTATTTTATGCTAGATATTTTTTAAAAGGGGTGGGGGAAGCTTCAGGTGGAAGATCTATGGCCCAATTTAGATGTCACCGTTATTTGTTAGCTCAGGAATTCCCATGTGCCTGTGTGCTGCTTGCTTACCCAATTGATTTCAATATTTCTTGGTTTGCTAAACCTCAGCTTGCTGTGATGCCCAAGCTGGGAAACTCTGATCTGAGTACTCCCTACAAAGCAGATTTGCCGGCAGCTTCAAACCATAGTTTCCTGCCTTGGACATCACAGCAAACAGTGGCTTGACAAATCACAGCAAACTGTTCCTTGAAATCTTGTATTCAACTGAGTAATTAAAGAGAGGAGGGAACACACAGGTACACAGTGCATTTCTGATCCATGGGGTTTTTTTTAGACTGGCATCTGAACCGGGCCATCCTATGAGGCCAAAAATACTAAATCCTGCAACAAAAGACTGTAAGGTATCTGCCCTTATGATAATTCATGTATAGACTTTTAGTATGAAAAAAATACTACTTTAGAAACTGTGCCCTAGCCAGTGTGTATAAATCAAACATGCAGCTGAGCTTTCTTAAGAATGTCTTTTAATTTACGTTGTCCAGGGCCTGGATCCCTTCAGAAAATATTCAAGAGATCACAGTGAATATACATCGGCTGCATGTAAAACGTAGCATGGGCTGGAAAAAAGCATGTGATGAGCTAGAACTACACCAGCGCTTCCTTCGAGATGGCAGGTTCTGGAAATCAAAGAACGAGGATAAAGGAGAGGAGGAGGCAGAATCCAGCATCTCTTCCACCAGCAATGAGCAGGTGAGTTGTCCTGGAAAATCAGCAATGCAGGTAAAAGCTGACTTTCCGTGGATTCATGCACAAAGTTAGGCTGTTCTTTGTGTCTGCTTTCTCATCGAGCGTGTTCCTGTTTTGAGTAAGTAAGACAAATTCTGCGCCAGCTGTTATTCCTCGGAAATACTCCGTACTTTGTAGCAAGAATGATAATCTCTAAAGTTTGTTCCTGACATCCTAGTTCTTCAAGAATGTTTTTGAGCAAGGAATGAAAAGATAGGCGTCCACAGGCTTTCAGGTTTCCGCTGCAGACTAGAAACCAGAAGCAAGGTGGCTGTCGTTCAGTGGTAGAACATCTGCTCTGCAATTAAGTAGGTTCCAGGTTCAATCCCTGGCATTTTCCATTAGAATCCTAGAATTGTAGAGTTGGAAGGGACGCCGAGGGTCATCTTAGTCCAACCCCTTGCAGTGCAGGAATCCTGCCTACAGCCATCCCTGGGTAGGCTTGAACCACCGACCTTCTGGTTAACAGCCAGATGCACTAACCCACTGCACCACCTAAGGACTGGAAATGTCTCCTGTCTGAACCACTGAAGAGCCACAGCAAAGTCTGTGTAGACAGTACTGTGCCGGATGAGCTGAAAGCTGATATGATCTGGTTTCCTGTTTTTGCATGATATACAACATTATTTGGTTGCATGTCAGTCCTGTGAACATCTCCTGCTAATGATGTGGAAAACATGCATTAATGGCTATATTAACGAAATTCTGTTCCCCTTTGTTTTGTATCTATGAGCCTGTTTGTGCAATGCTGACCCCCCCCCCCACTCAATCATGAACTTGGGAAACTTAAATGTGATCCTTCTACCTATTGGACAGCTGCAACCATTTCATTTATTGTGCCCGTGCAATTTAATGCTGCTGCAGTCGTGGCACTAACAGCAGCTGCCTCTGTGTCAACAGCAGGGTTACATTTTTAATTCCTCTGCAAGGACATGTTGCCCAGAGGGATATAAGCGTGGGTTGTTTGTTATCTGTAGGGCAGTTCATGCAAAACAAAGGTGAATGGCTACACGTATTCCTAATCTGTATTGCAGTTTTGATCAATAATCTCTGAGCGTTGGCACGGCTGTCAGTTTGTGGATTCTAGCCTCTTAATCGAGGTTCTGGGGCGATGGTTCATGCACTGTTTAAAAGCTAGATGATTGTCAGTGAAAGCAAACTCACAAAACATATTTTATGCCCCCCCCAATATTCCATATTCTTACTGATTTACAGTTTATTTAGTAGTCTGTTTCTTGTTGGATTCAGATGAAGTTTGAGATTTTAGTTGGTTTGATTTGGCTTCAGGTTTTGTACTCTTTGTGGCCTAGCATGGATGAAAGTTGGCTGTTCATAATGTGACGTTAATACCTACTCTGCTCTGAATCTCTCCCTCATTTATCCTAATTTTATTATGTAACCAAATTTCAGTGTGCCTCCAATCTGTGCTCTTGGAAGAAAGTTCCAAGTTGCTTTGAAGATGGGCTTTCCCAGATGCTCTAAAACAAGGCTTCCCAAGCTTGGGTCTCCAGCTGTTTTTGGACTACAATTCCCATCATCCCTGACCACTAGTCCTGCTAGGTAAGGATGATGGGAGCTGTAGTCCAAAAACAGCTGGAGACCCAAGTTTGGGAAACACTGCTCTTAAAGCTTATGGCCATATGATAGCTTAATAACTGAGGCAATGTCACCCTGAGATCTAGTTACATCCTTGTGGTTCAAACACGCTTGCTTGGTTAGCACTGTATCCTTTTTGGGGGCTTTTCAAAGGCTTTTAGTTTGCTTTACATAGTTCAGCATATAGAAATAAATTAATTGGTATTAATGAACCATTTATTTTGTAGGTTGTGTTTTTATATATATCTAGTCAACTTTTTTGCAAAGAAATAAAAATAAAATACTCATTACTTATCAGCAATTCTGAATTAGTGTTTTATGGCATTTGAATTAATACTATATTGTTTTTTCAACAATATCTCCAGCTAAAGGTTACTCAGGAACCAAGGGCAAAGAAAGGAAGACGTAATCAAAGCGTGGAACCCAAAAAGGAAGTAAGAAACAGCAAATTTGGTACATGCACCTATTCATAAGGCAGGAAAAAAATTCCAAGAGGCATCCTTTCTTTCTTATCATTCACAAATTCAGTTTATACTCCATTACTATTGACTGTGTGAATGTCAGAAGAGTGATTGCCCTTTCTTAAAAGAGTGCATTACTGTTCCAAATTACTGCTTGAAGCTGTCTTACATATTTGGACCAAGTTCTCCAATCTGGATCTTTTAAATACAGTTCTATGTAAATAAATTGTGCTCTCATTTCATTAAGGATTGATTGCTAAAAGTGACACCCGCTTGTTCTGTCACTTAAGTGACTGGAAAGCTCAAAATTCCACAACGTCAAGTCCCGTGGCCTGGGGCAGATGTAACACTGCCAATCTCTTAACCGTAGTTAGGAGATGGAGAGCACTCTCTCTTGCCTTCTTCCGTGCAAATTCCTCCTTGCTTCCCTTGTTTGCCTTAACCATGGTTTAGCATTGCATCTGCGCCAACTTTCATTGTACATAACCAGGGTTCCCGACTTAAGCAGAGTTTGGGAAGGGATGGAAAGTGTGTACACTAACCTGCAGCCTGCTTCCTATCTCATGGCCAGTGTTACATCTGCCCCAACCCCGACTACTGTACAGCCAAAGTCAAGAGACCTATTCTGTGTGTGTAGTAATACTCATTCATTCATTTTCATCTCATTCTTCAACCAAACAAGGCTCAGAGGGGGTTACTAATGGGTTTACTAATCATACAGTCCCTGCCCTCAGGCTTACAGTCTAAAAGACACAACACAAAAGGAAAAAGCATTGAGAAGGGAAGAGGGGGGAAAAAAACCAAAGTTTCTGTTTCTTAGTTACAGAATTCTTGTAATGATCAGCTGGGACTGAAAGATTTCAAGGAGAAGCTGGCAAGTTAATTCATTTCTATGCTAGATGTGTTTTCTCCCCCTCCTTATTAGGTAGTTTTGCAGCACTGGCATGGTCACCTGTGTTATTGTTGTAGTGCTGTAATACTATATAGCGTTGCTCCTTTTGCCTTCAGGTATGTTTGGGCCTGATTTGCACATTGCTTCAATGTCTTCCCACTCTGTATATCTGAAACCCAGATGATTACGTTCGTCTCCACTGGTAATTAAGAGGAGTTGTTTTGTTGGTTTCCCCCAGGAGCCGGAGCCTGAAACGGAAGCAGTTAGTTCGAGCCAGGAAATCCCCACAATGCCTCAACCCATCGAAAAAGTTTCAGTGTCAACCCAGACAAAGAAGTTAAGTGCCTCTTCTCCAAAAATGCTGCATCGGAGCACCCAGACCAATAACGACGGAGTATGTCAAAACATGTGCCATGACAAATACACCAAAATCTTCAGCGACTTCAAAGAAAGGTTCAAGGCTGATCATAAGAGGGAGACGGAGAGGGTGGTGCGAGAAGCTCTTGAGAAGGTAATTCTGACCACAGGGGAGGTGTTAATTCCAATTGTGTACCATCCTCAAATTTCACACCACCGTGTATCAATTTCCCCCTTCCTTCAGAATGTACTTTTGTTCCACATAGGGGTAATAACCCCTGGTTGATCCCTTCCCAGGTAAACTCTTCTAAAAGCAAAGGCTGTTGGAGAAGAGTCCCTGGCCTCGAACCCTGTGGGAGCAGTACAGGACACCGCCTGTAGGGGGACATTGGTGTGTAGAATGTGAGCTGGTTTAAATGTTGCTTCAGCCACGCATGTTGCTCCCAATGTGACTTAAGGCCAGCGGGGTGCCTTCCAGGTGTTTTTTGGACTACAGTTCCCATCAGCCCAACCAGCATGGCCAGCGATCAGGGGTGATTGGAATTGGAGTCCAGCAACATCTGAAGGGCACCACGTTGGGTACGTGGCAAAAACGCATACCAATGGAGAAATGCCTTGCCTTGCATGGCTTTTGTAAGGCTTGCTAAGGTGGAAGAGAATCACTTTGAATATTTAGCTATATAAATTATTGCTGTTACTGCACCAGTGCAGGGCTGAGGAAACTCCAGCCTGCAGGCCACTCTTGACCTTCCAGGGATTCCACGTTGGCCAGCAAAGCAATTTTCCTCCAAATCAGACCCACCTGTTTATCAACTGATGTCACTGGGTAGCATCAACTGACGAGTAGCGGGGCAGGGTTTGATCCTGCTGGGGGCTGCTTCATCGTGTTCTGTGCTGCTGAAGCAAGACCCATTGCAGACAGCAGGATAGAAACTTCTCATTAGCTGGTGAACCGATGGTCAAGTCCTGCTGGTGCTGCTTTGCCAGCGCGTTCCCCGAGGGAAAGGCAAATCAGACCCCTTTGACAGGTGGGTCTTCCCCACCCACTTGCCAAAGTTGGCCCATGGGAATGGGAAGATGAAGATCTGGCCTGGGAGGCCCAAAAGGCTTCCCCACCCCTGCTGCATTAGAACCCATAAAGTCGGGCAAACACCCACACGAAGGAGTAGCCTGGGATTTAAAAGGAACAGAAGCAAGGACGTCAGGAAGAGAACAATCTTAGTTGAGGATGTTGATCAATTCTAATCCTCAAAGCAGTTCGTTCTTGAAAAAAAAATCCTGTGCAAGACATTACATGATGTTATAGCTGGCCTCTCAATCAACAAAGATTTCAAAGAGGAGTGTTTTCCTTTGCTTTTAATGAGATTGCATCTGCACCTGGTTATGCCATGGGTGTTGCAGCCTGAGACAGAACATATACATCTTCTAAACTGGAGCAATGCGGCGGCATCAGCCGTGATGCATTACATGTGCCAAAAGCACAGCTGTGCCACCTGCCTGAATTTCAGGCTGCGCAGATCAGTCGGTGCAGCTGCTCTGTGCGTTTTGCCCCAGTGCGGGCACAGCCTGGCGAAATCTCAAGGGGTTTTTTTGTTGGGGCAGATCCAGCGCACTTGATCCCTACAAGCCACTTGGCAGCTTTGCTCCAGCGCCCAGGCCGATGCCTGCGACTCCAAACGGCAGCCGAGGAGAACTGCCAAGAATAGCGCTAGCTCATCTAGATGAAAGTAGGCACAGTGTGAATCAGAAGGGGTGATGTGGGGTCAATTCCACGTTGGAAAGCAGCTGGCAATGTGGAGCGTTACCTGTTGCAAGTCGGGTGTTTGTTTTTTGCGGGGTGTGTGTGTGTGTGTGTATGTATGAAAACTGCTATGTCCATTCACCTGCTCACCTGCTTCTTTGACCCCCCCAGCTGCGTACAGATATGGAGGAGGAAAAAAGGCAGGCTGTGAACAAAGCTGTTGCAAATATGCAGACAGAGTGCGACAGGAAGACGAAGCAGGTGAAGGAGAAGTGCAAAGAGGAGTTTTTAGAAGAGGTTAAGAAGCTAGCCAGCCAGCACAAGCAACTGATTTCCCAGACCAAGAAGAAGCAGTGGGTAAGCAGCACTGGCTACAAATCACTTACTATTGCATGCAGGGCGGACGGATGTACGGTGGCCTGTTTTGTGGCCTTATTTCTGCAGTGGCAACGGGGAGCATGGAAGCGCCTTTTCTTTTCTCCATCATCTCTGCTGTCCCTGCAGCCTTAGCTTTGGAGTCATTGTTTGCTTCCCCTTTTTCCTTGATGCCCAGTTGCTTTGCAGCACTTCCTTTTCCTCCCTGCACACGTGCCATAGTTGAAAGAGATTGTTCCCTTTGTTAAGCATTGTCACACTTTGTGCGGTTATCATGACACACTTTCTCTCTCAAGGGGAGGCACAGGAAGGGTTGCAAAGCCTGGCATTTTCAGCCCTTTGCGACCCTCCCCTACTTTTTCTTTGTGCCCCTGGCGCTGGAGGTGCAACAGAGTGCAAATCCCACCTCCGTCCACCAAAACCTTTGGTGCCCCCTACACACCTCACCAAATGCACTCCCTCAAGACCTCAGCAAGCCTCCCAACCCTCCTGCCCTTAGACCTTCTTCTGTGAGGAGGAGGGAGGTGGTGACAGGTGGCCCCGGGGAGCTGCAGCAGTTCAGTCGCCAGAGGCCAGGGCAGCTCCATCCTGCTGTCCTGCCTGCCACGTCCCTCCACCTAGACTGATGGAGCATCATTCTGTGGCAGAGCATGATGGCTGCTGTGGATCTGGGGGTCATCCCTGGCCCTGCTGGCTGGGGCTGATGGGAGTAGGAGCCCAGTGGCACCTGCAGGGTCACAGAGCCCCCTCCTCCATAGTAAACAGTCCCCTTGCTTAGACCTACAGCTGAAGCCTGGGGAGGTGGTGCATGGCTTTTCTGGTGCTTCGGCCCTTGTTCCATGGGAGGCTTGCTTGCCCCCTTCCCGGCCTGTTTTCAGCTACCTGTTTAAGCTTCTGCCATTCCGCATCTTGACGCTGCTTGACCTGTTTGGCTACTGCTATCCTTGCTTCTTTGTTGTGGAGGATGCTTTGTTTTGATGCTGTTCGGCTGCTTTTTTCCTGTTTTTATTCTTTTGTTAGCACTGATCCCTTTAAAAAAATACTTTTTGTTTGGGTGTATTGTGTCATTTGTTGTTAGCCACCGTGGAGTACTGTATGGGTGGAAAGGCGGGATAAAAATGTTTAAATTAAAAATACTAAGATGGGGAGCAATCATGAAATGTAGAACCCCAGGCTGATGCCTATTAAATAGTCTGATGCCTATTAAAAGTTATCCTCTGTCGTGTTAGATTATATTAGTTTGGGTCTGCCCTCAACCTATGAACGATCAAAGGTCATCAGCATTGTCATGCATGTTTGTTACTTGGTGGTTTGCATGTGCGAACAACACAGAACAAACCTTTCATCCCACCTTGAACAAAAAACTGCTTTCAGAGGTGCCAGTTCACTGATTTAGCTGCAAGTCACCAAGGGATGCATTGTGAGTCAGCCCTAAAGCTGGATCTGAACCCAGTGCCACCAGATGGAACTGGTGGACCTGTTTCAAGCTTGCAATGTTTTCCAGAAACCAAATAGCATCAGGTTTTGGACCGACAGGCAGCTGCAGGGTGAGCAGTAGGCACCGAGGAGAGGCCGTGCGCCTAAATTGCACTTGACTGTTGCTGCTGTTTTCCTTTCTCCGCCCCAGTGCTACAACTGTGAAGAGGAGGCCATGTATCACTGCTGCTGGAACACTTCCTATTGCTCCATCAAGTGTCAGCAGGAACATTGGCACGCTGAGCACAAACGCACCTGCCGCAGGAAAAGATGAGAGCCCCCTTCCTCTGCGAAGGAGTCGCCCCAATGCAGTGCTATCCTCTGACGCGGCAGGTTTTTGGGTTTCGTTTCATTTCTAAAGTTAGTTTCCAAGGGGTCAGAATTGTTGATTAGAATTCGTTCCCCCTCTTCTACTTTTTTCCTCCCTTCCCCGCCCCCACCAGCCTTTAAAACACATTTTTCGTAAAGAACTTTTTGCACAGTTAAAATTTTCAGTCTTGTGTTTTAACGCTCCTTTCAAAATCCCCTCTTTTCCTTCCCCCCCCCCCCCTTTCCGTTTTGTCAGTAAGGCAATTTGAATCCCAGCCTTGGAGCACACTGCTTCTTCTTCTTTTGTAATTGTTAACCTAGACAATTTGTTGGGTTTTCAGCAAATTTAAAAAAAATAAAAATGAAAGCGAAGTTTTTAGGTTTCGTAGAGACGAAGAAATATAATGACAGGAACATTTTAAAGAGATCTGAATGTAAGACATTTAAAACTGCTTAGAAAGAAAGAAAAAAGCATACTACCTTGATGTAACAGTTACCTGTTAATCACACGAGCTGGTTTTGTTCAGCTTAATTTACTGTTTAAAGGCATTATCTGTTGGTTTGTGCCAGTGGGTATATGACTGAATTTTGGGAACAGGGTTGACACAGCAGGTACTAGTCCTGCATATTTTTTTCTTAAAACGTCCCCCCCCCCCCAATTGTGTTTTGTTTCACTATTATTATTATTTTTCAATATATAGCTTTTATAACAAAAAAATATTAGCTTTGATCTTATTGCTTAAAAAAATCACAGGGGAGACTGGGGTAGCCTTTTTGCTGAGCTGGATCTTAGAAAAATAATATTTAAATTTTAAATTTTTGCACATTTCATCCTCCTTCCAACATGAATGCTTGTAAAAAGGAAGCCAAAAAATAAAATGAAATAATGGGGGGAAAGACACCCAATTTTACATCGTTAGTCACATATGGAGCTAAAAGGATGAAGCATAAGTAGAAAACTGGCTTAATAATTTGTCCCCTTACAACCCCCCATTCTGCACAGTTCCCCACCATATGGAATGTTATTTGACTGCCCGTTAATCTACAATTACTAACTCAACAGTAAATTAATTAAAGTCGGGGGATGGGGGAAGCACTTAAGTATCACAGAAGCAGTTATGTCTGTAATAATTGGTTATTGCCATCTTCTATACTTAGAATGAAGAATAATGCATGTTACTTTTCCTGTATTAAAAGATGCTGTGATTTGTAAAAAGTTTGTCTTTTGCGGAATGTCTGGATTAAGAAGCGTTACCAATAGGAATGGATCGATAGTTGAAAACTGATTTCCCTCCTTCCTTTTTGTTTTGTTTTATGTATAGGTATATATATATATACACATATATATACATATATATATATAAATTGCATCCATGTTCAGAGACAATTTTTAATAATAGGTGTAAAGTTTATTTAACCAACTTTTTTTCAAAGCTTCTCGCCATTTTAGGGGTTCTTTCAAAAAGGTGGTCTTAGACTCGACTAATGCCCATTAAACCCATAGCATTCTCTTTTTTTCCCCCTTCAAGGTAGAAAAATAATTTGTAAATATTTATTTAGCTCTTGGATATTTATTGAAAGCGGTAACACAATGGAAATGGAAGAAACGGGAGGAAAAAGCTCTCTTAGTTTTTTTCTGGGTATTGTCAGGGCCAGTAAGTAGATTAAGCTCATACAAAGCCTTTCTGTGATCTTCACTGCAACTGAAAATCCTGAGAGATGCAGCGGTGACAGGAACGGAATAGATACTACCAGATAATTTCCAAGTTGCTGTTACCACCACTGAAATCAGATATGGTAGTAAGATGGGTGTATTTTCCCCGATTCAGAGATATTTGCACATGCAAATAGTATGCTAAAACTGCCTCATTCATCTTGGTGGGCAAAGTACATTCACTTAATGCAGAGGAGAAGTTCTTGTCAGTCTGATTCCTTCGCCGAGATGAATGGGGAAATCGTGGAGGTCCAGGAACACCTTATAAGCATCAGGGCCTCTGCATTCAGAAAAGGTTGCTATAGGTTTGTGTGAGCAGCTGTACCAGCTTTATCTTAGTGACCTCACATCCTTTAGAAAATGAGCTTTCGTTGCTCTGTGTTGCGACTATAAAGGAAGTATCACCACTATTTTGAGTGCAACTCAGAAGCGCCCTTTGATTATTTTACGATTTTTCCATGGGGAAAAAACACCACCACAAAATAACCTTCGGTCCAGCCCTATAAAAAGCAAGTTTTTGTGTGAAAACTCTTCTTTTTTTCCCCTCTCTCTTTTTTTTCTTTTGGTGTAAAATCATTCCAAGATATGTAATATTTAACTGATAGCTGCATGAAAGTACGATTCGTGTTCTTTTTTTGGGTTTTTTTCTCTCTCCCTTTTTGTCTCTGTTAACACGGTTGCACATTTTCAAGTTACTACAGTGTGAAAACTGTGTTTCCTTTTTTATATAAAAAAAAAATCAAAAAAAGAACAAAAAAAATTGTGGCCTGGTTTTTGTATAAGTTTAGGGGGGGGAATATAATTGTTTTAGGAATCTTGATTTAAAATAAAAATATCCCCCCCCCTGCAAATCATAAAGCTATATTAAAGTGTTGAGCTTAGCCACTATGCACATTGTAATTTACTCATTGTGGCTGTCCAGTTCTATGCTGCATTCTGGCATTTTGTAAGCTGCTCTGACTAGCAATATATAGAGTCATTAAATGTGTTAACATTGGTTAATAAATGTATTTGAAAAGGCAACAAACGCTTTGTGGTTTTCCCTGTTAATGTTACTACTCTTGGCCTCTCGGAACGCATTGCACCGCCCACAATCCACACCGTTAGCAAAGCCTTGATGCACTTTCATGCTTATTCCATTTTCACAGTGGGTGGAGGAGTCAGGGCTCAAGGGACGGCTGCCGTTGTCGCAGGTTAGCCTGGTGGTTTTGCAGTCTTACTACAGAACCAAGAGTAGTTGTTGTATTATTATTATTATTAGTAGTAGTAGTAGTTATTAAAATTGTATACTGCTCTATACCCACAGGTCTCAGAGCCGTTCACAAGATAAAATCACAAAATACATAATAAAAACAAGAACAACCCAATATTCCCTCCTCCCCAACACATTTTAAAAGTGCATTGGTTGTTAATCAGTCAAAGACCTGATAAAGAGGTAAAAAACACAACAGCAGCACTTTGAATTGGGCTCGGAACCTAATTAGTAGCCAGTACAGTTGGGTCAGGATTGGTGTAATATGCTCAACCTGCGCCTTGCCCCAGTGAGCAACCTGGCCACTGAATAGTGTTGTTGTTGTCATTTTAAATTTATTACCTGTAGTGAGAGTTCCAGAGTTGTGGGGCCACTGTTGAGAAAGTCTTCTCACATGTAGTGTGGAACAATATCTAGAACATTTATATACAGTTGTACCTTGGATCCCGAACACCTTGCAAGTCGAACGTTTTGGCTCCCGAACGTTTCGGTTTGCGAACGTTCTTTTGGAATCCAAACGTCCGACGGGGCTTCCGCAGCCTCCGATTGGCTGCAGGAGCTTCCTGCAGCCAATCAGAAGCCGCTCTTTGGTTTCCGAACGTTTTGGAAGTTGAACGGACTTCCGGAATGGATTCCATTCGACTTCCAAGGTATGACGATACTGCCTTTCCTTGAGGAAGCCCAACCCCCCTCCTCAACCACCCCGTGATGTAGGTTGTTGATGACTAGCCACTGAATGTAATGGCTAAAAGTATTTGAACCTGGTTCTTTCCAGTCTTAGTCGAACACACTAAGCCATTTTGACCCTCACAGTGGCAGGAGCTGAAGTGAGTTCCTATTGGATACCCTTAGATGGTGCACAATCCCCAGCTTTCAGTTCTCTTCTTTCCGAGTGCTTAGTGGATCATTTCCTTCCAACGTGTTTGGGGTTTCCTTACAGTAGTCCTAGATTCCTCTGCCTGCTTTAACTATGTTGAATGAATTCACATATGTGATCCCTGTATAGGCACATCTGCTTTCCAACTGTGCTAGTAATCCTTACTTTTTTTAAAAAAAGAAGTCTCAGAAGGAAAAATGAACTGGGCATCTAAGAACGTTTAGTTGGTAGGAAAAAACCCCACTCTTTTAACACATGAGAAAACCTTTAACTTTCCTTAAGTGTTAATAGAGGAAGTTTAGGATTAAAGGGGCTATGCGAAGAATCCATTGTGCGTGCTTAAGTCATTCACAAGACACTTGACATTTTCCACTAATCAGATCCGTTTTCTAAAAATCCGTATAGCTTTGGCAGTGCAAAAACTATGAGCTAGTAGAGAATGGGACACAATAAGAAAATAATAATCTTAGGGATGCATGCTCAATTGTTTCCCTATGCCAGTGTTCTGGATATAGCTCCAGATTGACGCTGCAATCCTATAACAAACTTACCTGGAAGAAAGATCTATTGAACTTGATGAGTCTTCTGAGCAGACATCCATAGGGATTTCACTCTCATCAGAACCTAGGAATGACCTAAGTTAGTCATGATTTAAATGTGAGCTAACGTGCAAAGCAATCTGGGGGGCGGGGGGAGAGAGATCTGCCGTGGGGCTACTGTCATTTCCTGCACTTTACTGTCTCACACCAACCAGAGACACAGAGCAGGGGTAAGCGTGGCTTGCTTGCTCCTGCAGCCTCCAACGTCGGTCATGCATTTCCATTGGAAATTACAACATTCATTCTGGAGGGGGGAAATGTATCCAGGCATAAACATTACCATGTGGATTTTTGCAATGCTAATCCCTGTCCACTTTTGCTCCTCTTTTTTGACCATGCATAAGTAGTCACCCTACCATCCACGAAGGGCGCAGGTGGGGGAGAAGTGGCTCTATGGCATTTATTGTATAGTCTTAACTGCTGTCAACCGCTCTGATATCTGCTATGAATAGGGGTTTATATTTTTTATTTTTTAAAAGGTGCAGAGATCACACACATGCCAGCTAATTTGCGCATGCAGGCAGAGAAAGGTGCAGAACTTGCATTTTTACAAGTGGCATATAATGTTTCGTTCTGCGTTCATGAGGCATCTGTCTGTTAACATCAGGCAAATTCATCTTTGCTGTGAATTTTTTTGACACCTGCCAAAAACATATTTGTTTTGGCAAGACCTACCCAGCCATGTTATTTTATTTATGTTTACTTTGTTATTAAGTCGATTTTATCTATATTTTGATAATTTTCTTGGGTTGCATTCAACTAAATTTTACTCAGAGCAGACTCACTGGAATTAATGGAGCGAAGTTACGTCATTGGCAGTAATTTCAGTGAGTCTGAGTAAAAAGTTGACTACAACCCAAGAAAATTATGTCTACTTGTTTTTATAGTTTGTTGGCTATAAAAAAAGTATTTATAAAAAATGTTTTATACTATTTTCATGCAAACTGTTTAGAGGTTGTTATTATCTTTCATATATAAAAGATACTTGATTCAGCAGTCAAGTATATGTGGAGATATATTGGGTCCACGTGTAAACATGCTCTTACAGGGTTGGAAGGAAAATATGAGTTTATTCTTTTAAATATATTTACACACTTGTTGGTCTAACGTGAGCCAGCTTCTGCAATTAAGCAGGAAATTGCATAAATTAAAGCAACAATAAATGTTTGGGCTGGAGCAATATGTCCCCCACATGTGGCCTAAAAATAGCTACAAATTCCCTAGACAGAAGGCGCCGTTTTGTCACATTTCCACGGCCAGTACAAGACATTTTGGCACCTGAGGCAAACCACAAAATGGTGCCACACTCCCTGGCAGAGAAGAAGGGGTGAGTAACGATCTACATCAGGAACAAGGGGGGGGAGGAATAAAGATCTACATCAGGATCTGCTGCTCTTGTGGATCCTGTCACCCAAAGAGGTCACCTCACCTCATGTCTCATGGGTGGGCCGGCCCTGGCGGTTTCTGAACAAATACTCCACCAGCAGAGAGCAAGACACCCTGATTCTCTACTGAATTAAGTAAGTTCAGCTCGATACACCATAGTGCAGGAAAGGTATCCTGGTGCCCTACAGAGTTGGACTCGAACCCCCAACAGCCCTAGTCATCATGAGGAGAATTGTAGTCCATAACATACAGCAGGAACCACATTGCTGATGATGATTAAATTTTGATTTCTTAACTACCCTTCTCCATAATATGCCAGGGCTGGTTTATAGCAATACAGTACCAAGAACAGTTGAAAACAACTTACGTGGATGACTTGGAACATTCACACATTTGCAAAGTGCACCGCTCGTGACGTAAACCTATATTGAAGCATAGCGATAATTATTATTTTTTATGATAAAATGGGTCAGTCAACTAGATTGGTTAAAAAGACAAACGCGATTTGATTTTTGGAAAAACAAATTGTAGACAGTCCTAGCTGAATGGACTTCACACATCCAATTATATTCAGATCTCTGTAAGTACTTTAAAAAAATAGCATCCTCAGGTTCCAGAAATGTTTCGATTGCAACAATAAGACCCATGCACTTGTTCTGGCACTTGAACACAACCCCACAGGAGCCTTTGCCAATCTCGCTGGACTCTTTTGCAGAGCATAACTGAAACATGCTCAACTTCCCAATGACTAGGGTGGGGGGAATTGAAGAGATGCACCCAAGGAGCTTGAAAAATGGAAACTGGAATAATAAAACCCTTGTTCCTTCTCAGCCACAAAGTAACTGTGGGGCAACCTCTTCATATATCACTTATTGACTGCATGTTGTTGTTTTTTGTGAATGGACCATCTACGATGGAACTTTCTGTCCCATCTTACCCAACAAGGGTGAGGACCATCTTCCACAGCATCCAGGGGAGACCGTTTCCTACACCCTTTGTAGCCTGTGTGAATAAATTGAACCTTGCAGTAGAGAGGACTGTAGGACAGCAACTGCTCTGAAATAATTGCTCCAAAGAACAGGCCTGTTATTTCCAGAGTAAATACAAGACTTCTGGCAGGGTGTACGGAAGAATTCTCACAAAAACAGCCAACAACAACACATAATAGGAGTTCGAGCAAAATTGGCAGTTCCAGTCACGGAGATAATCAGGCATGAAACAGAAGCATAACATTTACTGCATCTGTGTCTGCAAACACAAAAGGCTATACCCTACCAATTCTTCTTTTAAAACTCAGCATAATCCGTAATGTTATTTTCAGGATCATTGACCTTCGCTTTCACATTATGTGGGGGCAGGGGAGCACCTAGTTCAGATGCCTAAAATTATTAGCATTAACGTTTGTCATCCAATAATAGATATTTATAGACCTGTTTTTGACAGTGCCCTACAGCCCCTCAGTACTGAAAACAGAAAGGTTCCAAAGGGAACATACACAAAAACATATACAGTCTATTTTGACCCCACGGTTACATTTTCTAGTGTAAGGCTGCCATCTTTGGCTCCAGGCTTTCTCGGACGTCACACTTTGAAAACTAGCACTGCAAGCAAGCTAAATAAATTCTATTCAGTAAATTATGTGAGGTTTAGTCAATGGATCTATTGATTTGCCTTGCGCTTGGGTAAAAACAGCAGTTCTGAAGCAAGAGGCACATTTTCTTTTTCAACATGATGTTATGCACATGCATCCTATCAGACAACATCCAAGAAAAGGCAAGATAACGCTTTCCATCTGCAGTTTTTATATGAATTGGAAACACCAGCAACACTGAATTAGAAACTGGGAGATTTGGGTTTAAATGCCCACTCGACCATAAAGCTCACTGGGAGAGCTTACCCAGTCACCAGTTCTCTCAGAGAATATAAATATAAAAAGCGGGAAGGGTATGTACACTGCCTTAAGTTCCTTGGAGGAAAGTTGGGATATAAATGTCATTAAAAATCTAATTAGAACCATAGGATGGCAGAGTTGGAAGGAACCCTGAGAGTCATCTAGTCCAACTTCTTGCAATGCAGGAATCTCAACTAGATCATACATGACCATCCAACCTCTGCTTAAAAACCTCCAAGGAAAGAGAGTCTATGGGCACTTCATTCCCCTGACGTGCCCATAGAAAGCCTAGAAAAACACACCAACCCTGGAGCTATTTAGAGCAGGCTAATGCATGCCTCTCCAAATGTTGCAGAACTTCAGCTTCTATCATCCCTGGCCATCAGGCATGAAGACCAAGGCTGATGGGAGTCCCAAAAAGATCTGCAGAGCTACAGGTCTGCCCACGCCTGTATTAGTGTCAAGGGAAGATTTTAGGAGGAGGAGGAGGAGGCTGAATGAGGAAAATGAAAATTGGAAAATCTAGCTCCCCCACCAGAATGGGAACAAGCCTGGAACCTCATGTGCAAAGAGGCCCACGCAAGTCAACGGAGCTTAGGAAGTGGTGATTACTCCACCAGGGAATCTCCGTCCAAACAATGATTCCAACTCTAGGATTGCTCAACCCACTTTACTCTAGCAACAGACGACAATTTCATCCCGTTGCCCAGTCATTATCCATTGTGTGGACTTCACACTTGCAGTTAGCTGTTGCTTAGTACGACGATAGCTCCACATTTTCCAGACATTAGCTTCATCTGCCTATTGTCACATGAATTTTCAATCAGGACTATCATGGAAATCAGTTTCTATTCCCCCCCCCCTTTTTTAACAGAAGCAAACTGCAAGGTTCCCCCCCCTCTTAGTTCCAATCATCCCTGCCAAGACCCGACTGGTAGTGCTGCAAGATCAAGGCTTTGTAATCAAATACTGAAATGAAGCTCTTCTGATAGGCTGTGGGGAAGAGATGTTCTGCTGCTCTTCCTTTGGGGTGAGAAATGCCCTATTAAGGGCCCTTAAAAAATGCCCAGGGATCCCTAAACTACCGCCATCAATCTAGCATACATGGCTAAAAAAAAAATTAGACTAATTCACAGAGCATCAGAGAAGCCGCTGCTGTTAGCTAAGCGAAACCTCCAAGGCAGTATACCTCTAAATAACAGCTGCTGTGCAGATGCAACTAGGGAACACTGGTGCCTATGGAAAAACAGATTGTTGGCCTATATAGACTTTCCTTCTGGTGCTGCAGGCCTTTTTGGATATACTTAACCCACAGGTGGCCCTGGAGGAGAGACAGACTTGACTGGAGAAGGGATGAGATAGGTTAAGGCAGCATTAAGAATGGGTGAATTTGTCAATTTCGGTTACTTTCCGTTTCAATTTTCCCACTTTAAGTTCCATATTTCCACATTAGTTTGTGTTTAAAAAAATAAAGCAAGTCTCCATGAAAGTTCAGTAGCAAAGTGTGGATTTCTCCTAATCAACACATTTTTGCAAAGCAATCTTTCCCCCTCTTACATAGAGTCGGTTACACATTTTTGCAAGTTGTTTTCACCTATATATACATTTTACGCTCATTTTCCTCTTGCATAAGGCTGACCCCGGCCTTACCCCCTGGACAGCACAGAGGTCACCTGGCTGCAGTCTTCCACTTGGGGTGTAGTGTAGTGTATTTCTACTCAGTAATAATTTCTAAAGTTGCACCTAGTGTTATGAAAATCGGTGTCTTTTTCGGCTATGCTTTTCTCCCTTTTGGCAATGTGGCAAGTGTAATGAGAAAACCCCACATTGTAGTTTTTCATGGTCTCTCTTGGGCCAAGAGCACATCCATTCGTGGACAAGTCATGCAGTGGCAAAATGGACTGTACCACTTTGGGCTATACTAGGGTGGCCACGAAAGAGGAAATGCAACAGCAGCAGTAGCAGCAGCAACAATATAGAGAGTACCAATTTGCATAATATTTGCATGTGGCAATTTATATGGATACATTGCAAAAGACTATTCTCATTTAAACAGAACCCATCTCACTCTAGTGAGGAAGAATATGAGCAGGCGGTTTTAATTTATTTTTTAAAGCCAGTGAAAATGAGGAAACTAATGGGAATGAAGGGATGTAAGCTTCAGGGAGCTGGGCAGGGGCTGCAAAAAATAAGGCTGGCGGCCACAGGTTGCCCACAAGTCCCCTTGATATTCTCTCTCTCTCTCTCTCTCTCTGGGATTTTGAGCTTCCAGAGATGTCTCAGCCTGTCTGGATAAAAGCCTCAGTAAATGAGAAGCAGTGAATTGGACCAAAACCTCCAGAACGTACAACATGTGTGCCCTGCTGAGCTATAGGCACCAAGATGGGGAAGGCTCGCTTCCATAATCTGTGTCTTCTTGTCTGCCTTTGGCGCCTGAGGGCACAACAGACCCCCTTTCCCCTTCGCAACCTTTGATGGCCAAGCAAGAGAAGAGCAGCAAGAAAGGGCCCCTTTGAAAGGGAGTCACAAGGCGAGGCGAAATCCCCCGTGCTCATTTCAAAAGGAGGCTTCGTTGTCAAATTACATAAAGAGCTCGCTGTAAAGGGTTTTGCTCAGTAGGTCTCCTCTTAAATCATCAGGACAAACAATAATTGTTTGGGGAGCCCAAGGTGACTGAGCAGGGCAGCAGCTACAGCCTGGGAGGGAGAAATGCCATAACTCTTTTGGAGAGCCACATTCATCTTTCTACCAATAGCTTTCTTCTTTTCTAGAAGCATTTTGGAATAAAGCTCTTTCAAATTTAAGAAAACAGAATTATGAGCTTATATCATCTTAATGATTCTTCAGTGGCTGTCCATACTTCTTCCTAAACACACCCCCTGGATAAAATATGTTTAGAAGCATGTACAATGAGATAAAGTATGTATTTCAGTATCTGTTTTTCAATTCAGTACATATTTAACTAATTTTTGTACTGAGGTTTTTTTAAAAATTGCAGATTACTGCAGAAATGGATTATGAGATTATGAAGAAACACATGGAGACTTGACACAAGCTGATCTATCCAACCCTTGCCCTGTACTAGCATCCTCTAGCATTTCACTTTAATTATTTGCCATTTATGGAGTTTTAAAGGTTTTTCCTTTTTCCTATATTCCAGCTTGCACGCTTGCTTTGCCATTACTAGTCTCACAAAATGTTCCTTAGCACTTTATTGGCACGTTGAACACCCAACGTCTTGGTTCAAACATTCACAACACCACACTTTAAGAAGCTGGCCACCCCCAATCTGCAAGATCACAACTACGGTAATATAACCACGTGCCAAAAAATCTCGAATGATATTGCATTTGTCAGCACATTTAAGAAGCTTATCCCATGACTGGGGTGGGGGTGGGGATGTCCCTCTTTCCTGCATTTCTTTATTGCAGTTCATGGCAGCCTTAAGTTCATTGTGCTGCACCTTATTCACAAAATTGTATCAGGTCACCGATCTTACAGGTGCGGACGAAGGATGCAGTGGATGCTTGTGACCACTGGAGGGCAATCTCGTGTTTGCTAAGCTGACCATCACGTGTTCCTTGGCTTAAATGAAACTATTCTCTCTGTTCAGGGCCAATTCTAATTTATGTGTCCCTCTGGAAGCTGTCAAAAACAAGGCTTGAGGTAGGAGCAGTTAACAGCTGTTGTGTGGTCTGTACCAACTTGGTGGAGAGACTCCACACCAGAGTTGCATATCGCTTGGGTCAGTGGTAAGCTGCCTAGAGGTGCCCTTGCAATAAAGGGGAAATGGAGGTCGCACGATATATAAATCCCAGATACAAATGCCATGTCCTTTGGAACGTACACGCCTCTGCTCATATTTAAAGTACAATATAGCTCGGTCCAGCTAGGAAAACATACACCCATATCCAGGGCCAGCCCAAGACATTTTAGCACTTAGAGAACCACAAAATTGCTCCCCACCTTAGAAGATGGAAGAAACGGGGAGAGAGGGGATCAAATCAACCTTACCTGATGGGTGAAATGGGAATCAAAGGCCGTCACAGGTAGAAGGGAAGAGGCCTGTTCTGAATCACACTGGTCAGGTGCAGACCCCTAGGAGACCCCACAGGGCAGCCCCAACAATTTACCCGCTAGGGTGGGAGGAGACTAGCTGCCCTTCCTATTTGCTGAGAGGCCACTGTAGGGACAGCATGGTGGGCTGCCGAGGAGGAGGCAGATCCTGCCCCTGTGGATGCCGCCACCTGAGGCAGTTGCCTCATGGGTGGGCCGGCCCTGCTGTTAGCAGAGCTAGTTCAGACATCTGTCGCTTCCAGCTAAGCCCTGAGAGCACCCCCCCCCCCTTCAAGTACTCTTATTTCTGGGAGAAATATTATGTTCTTCCCCATTTACCCACTGCAGACATTCCATTGCAAATGCAAATAAATAAATAAATGGAAGGTCCTTTTTAATGTAACATCTGTTACTTGCCGGATCCAAACGACATCACAGTCCATCACATTGCTTTGGATTGGATGCACAGTCTAATGTGCATTTAATGTGCACATCCCTATCTATATTCTTGTACAACTATTAAATTACGCTAACTAAATTATGCCTAATTAAAGCTGGGCCAAGGCCATGATATAATGAAATTCAGATTATTGCCCACGTAGGGTGGTGAGATAAAAAAAAAAAAAGAGGTAGGGAGTTCTGCACCTTTAATACTTGTGAAGGAGCTATGCTGCATCTGTACGTCAAGCTACACCCCATGAATTTCCCTCTTGTTCTCAACTATTAAAGGTGCAGGAGCCCCATAGCATTTTTCACCCCTGTGCACAGGCCTGGCCTTGTTTACAGCCCTCATCAGACATTCATTCATGTAGAACAGGTCAGGATCTGCTTGGGTGAGCTGTAGTATGAGAGCTATACAAACTTTTTAATTCAGAAGAATTTAACATTCCCTTGGGGCCATTTATCGTGCTGCCATATTTTTTCTTCTTGGATATTTCTGTCGCTGTCGTTTCTGTAGCAGTTATTGATCCTCTCAATTTGTGCCCCACACATTTCTTCCAAAAATTTGAGATTATAAATGAAGGTGTGTGTGTGTGTGTGTGTGCGTGCGTGTGTAGATAGATGGATGGATGGATGGATGGATGGATGGATAGATATAAATGTATAGTCTTACCTCAAAATCCATATGCTTTGGAATTTCTGAAGTCCCATCAGTTTCTTTTTGAGCAGTCTTTCATAAGCTGTCAACAGGCAAAGTATTACCACTGTATGTTCCCTAGCGAATGCTGCCTGACACAATTGCATGTTATCCATCAAATAGTATCAGAATTTTTAAAATTCCATTACATATCAGCCAACTAACACATATTAAGTATTACTGCATTCCAGCCAAAATATAATATAGCTATCATTTTCAAGTTATCCCCAACTTTACTGCGAGCACTCGTCACTACTGATTTTTATGTGCACTGCATAACCCCACTGAGGAATGTTGCTTCTTCAGCAAAGATCCCTTTCTCTTTAGAACTGATAGGCACATTTGGAGTTTTTGTGGGCGCCATCACAAAATGGCTGCCGTGAGGGGAGAAACCCATTCACAAAATGGCTGCCTTTGTGGCTGCGGCCAGTCACAAAACACCCATTGCGCAGGAGGCAAATTAGTCAGTCTGAGGCACAAATAAGTAGGCCCAATAAACCAAGCACAAGTCAGAGGTGAGGTCTGAGACCCAAAACACACTCATTTAAACCCAGAGTTTTCTACACTCAACGGAACACCAATTTCACAGAAGGCAATTTTCTCTCTCTCTGAGTGCTAGCCAACTCACTCCCCAATTTTCCTTGCTTCTCCTCTCCGGTTGAAACAATTGGTATCCCATGTCCATGTTCATTTAACCCGTGTTGGATGGGAACGTGTCTGAAACCAGATTCTAAGTGTTTACACCTGTTCTATGCATTAACACAGTCCTGGGTCGAGAAGAGGCTTTGTGTTATACCTCATTGATCATTGCAGGAAGGTCAGAATTGGAGATGCCAAAGACAGGGACAAATTGCTTCAACACAGTTATAAGAGCGCCTGAATACGGCTTAAGTTAGCTCCAGATCCATGTTGAGTATTTTCTGTTCAGTGACGTATGCAATGATCCCAAGTCAGCAAAAAAATTAAAAACAAAACATTTTCTTTCACCAAAGTGTTAGGTGGGGCCCAAATCTCTGGAAAATCTCCTTTAAAAACCTTAGCTAATTTTTCTTTTTCTTTTTTATATATAAAAAAACCTGATATTTTCAGAGCAACAAAAATAAAAGCTTTTATTTGTTCATTTGAATATAAAACAGGCGTTATCACAGATGTACAAAGCGTACTGGTGGTTTAACATACAAGAAGGTTGCTGTTTGTTTGCACATAAAAATTTTCGTTTGAAACTGTGATTGGCTGAGTTACATGAATTTCTCTAACCAGTCACCACACTCTATGAAATAACGCTGCTAACATTCAACTGATAAAAGGGACAAGTCTTCCCTTGGGTAAAGTGTCAAGCAGGATTAAATATATATAATAAACAAGCACCATGAGGAATCTGCTCCTGTTTGATTAGTTTTCGTGTTTAAATGTTCATTGTGGACCCTCTTTCTTTCTTTCTTTTTTATTTTAGTGTGCATGTGCATCAGGTTGATTACATGGTTTTTGTCTGACTTCAAAAGCACAAGGTCACAAGACAAACATTTTATACATTCTCATGAATGGTTTATCTACAGTACAGTTTCTAATACAGAACAATCCTTCTTTATTGCTGAATCTGATGGTACGTGTGTTTCTTTCCCCTTATCTTGCACGACAAAACTAGGAATTCGGTTCATCGTCATTTACTGTCCTAAGTTTGAGAATTTAAACAACCACAGATGGCAGGTTGCAGAAGAGATCAGTTATTAACTATGTCGTACGACTGCATTGCAGTCCTTTGTCCCCTTCCCCAGGAGTGGAAAGTTGACTTGGTGAAGGTTAAAAGTGATGCTTTAATAAAATGACAGCTAAATTTGTGTTTTTGCAGCACTGAGATCAGCAATAGCAAGGACATCATCACAAGTTAGTTCATACACTGTAATTATGCTCATAATCAGTCAACGGCTTGTCTGAACCTTACAGCAACTTGACATTTCAAACAGAAAAAAATATATATTATTTTAGGGGACAGAAAAACCCCACACTTTGACAGAATGCTTCAGGGTTGGTCTTCGGAGCATGGGTAGAAATATTCACAGGGCAAAGAAAATTTGAAAAAAGGGGGCAACTGAAAATTAACACACACCCAAAAAAAAAAAAAAAAGTTTTGCCATGGTGAGATGCTCTGTATTCTGCATGCAGACTAAAAACCATCCCTTATCTTTAAGGACCCTCCCACCCCTGCAAAAATAAAAATGGGAAAAAAATAAATTTGGGGTCTTCAGAACCAAATGAAATCTGCAAAGGTAGACAAAAAAAATATTTCCCTTATACATGTTATATAAAGGTCTTGTAGCTTCGGTCCTGCCTCCGTCTTAGTCATGCATATTCTGTCAGCAAGTTAACATTATTTCAAACCATTTAAAAAGCATTCTTGGACTGCTGCTGTTTAATGTTCACCCTCAAAAATCAGACACATGTCAGCCAGGTTACACTGGAACAAACCAAAATATGCACTTCAAAACAAAAACAAACCAAAAAAACGGGAGGGGGGAGGAAAACAATTAAATAATTAAGAGATCGACAATTCCATTTATCCGAAGACAGTTAAATTAGAAAGAAAATAAAAGGCAACTGTGATCCATGCGTTCCTGTTCTTCCCCAATTGGCAGATTCCCTTTGGAACTGAGAGATGGGATTACTTGCAACACCAATATCAGTTCCTCTGTTTGGCATAAGGACATGTTAGCAGGTGCACCAGGATGTGCCAAATAGTTTAGAGCGGCTTTTAAGCTACTCTCCAATAACAAACGCGTTATTAAGAGAAAGACTATCGAAAAACAACAGCTTTCTACAAAGTGTGAAGTGGATGGATCGCCACCCTCCCCTCGCCCAACCTAGACAGAGGGCAGCAGGAAGGCAAACAGATGAACAAAAGCATAATTCTTGTGCAAAATGACCACCAAAAACAAAACAAAAACAACAAGAAAATCGTCCTTACCGAAAAAATAATTAACAAAACCCCCACAAACTTAAAAAAAAAGAAAGGACGATGACCAATATTGTGCAACAATGTTATGCGGCTAAGAAAAACAGTGATATTCTTCAAACCTGCCTTTTCTAACGTCTAAGGAGTGTATGGACATACGTGCCTGCACAAATATTTGTCACCTCCGCGGCAAATAAGAGAATCCTTCGTAGTGCACTGTTGAAGAGTCTTTGGCCGCCAGCAAATCCTACCGCGTTGCATGCACGGAGAGCAGGAGGCGGAATGGCTCTCGCGGGAATCCCGTCTTGGTCTCCGCCACCGTGCCGGCTGGACTCTTCCAAGGCTTCCTGGGTTGAAGCCGAGGCTCTTCCCCACTTCCTCCCTCTCCAGCATTGCTGCTCCTCCTCCTCTTCTCCAGGCTCCTAGAGCACACAGGGGGCTGGAGAAGAGCCACGGACTATGGAAGGGTGAGCGACAGAGTGCTGGAGGCAAATTAGGGGCCAAGGGCAGCAGAGTTGCAATTCAGCGGCCTTGCGAAAAAGCAGGCCTGGGAGAGAGACCAAGGTGCAGAAACTTATTCCAGCACGGCTACGGGAACCACTCTATGCCCTGCCCTCTGTGCAGGCACGGCAGAGGATTGCGGCCTTCAACACTTAACTTGCTGCCTTTAAAGGTAGCAAAATGGTTTCGCTTGCTGGTATCTGGAAGATTCTTTTTATTTTTTAGACAGGGATACTTAGCAATCCAGGACCGGTTTTTCCTCGAAGTTTGTGAATAATGTTTGATTATCTACAGTGGGAAAAGAGACACCATGCAAGTGATGAGTACTGCATCCTTTTAAAACTTTAAAATCTTTTTTTTGTCATTAGTGAATTTATATTTCATATATATATATTTGATGTGATACTATCCACTCAAGATAATACAACCCCTTTGTTTTTTATATTAGCAAACATTACAAGAGCTTAATATTCTTGAATGTTTCTCTTTTATACTTCTAAAGAGATCAAAATAAATTAAAGGTTTTGTACATAATTACAGAAGTAGTTAACTTATTTTATCTTTTTAGTTTAGTACAAAGATATCTGCAAGCTCATTGCCGAAATACACCTTATTTATAAATTTCTGTTCATTCTAACACTAATAATCAAAGGCTCTTTTTGCCTTTGCATTTTCAGCATTTCCAGAAGAGAAAGCTGTTAAAACTCTAATTTGAGAAGGTGCTGTTTTGGGTAGTTTCCTCGTACCACAATGTAGTTTCCTAAGACAATGGGATAGAAAATGGCTTAAAATTAGTAATGGATTCATATTGGAAAAGGTTTTTATGGACATTTAAAAACAAGCAAACCAAAACAATTCAGTCATAATATGAGCTGTTTAAAAATATCCACTTGAAGGGCAGATTAAAAAAAAAGAAGAAAAATTAGCTACTTCAGTATAACATAAAATACAAAGCCATATTACTCAGAAAGCAGTATCATCCCAATAAGCAAAAAATAATCTTTTTTAAAAAGTCTAATAATGGGCTTTCCAACAAACTGAAGGCAGTACCCCAAAGTCCCTCTGTGCTAAAATGTAGTGGTAAAAGAAACACGTTTCACATTTTATGTCCTGCCAATAACGAGCGCGTCAAAAAGTCCTAATAGAAACAGTTCCGTTCTGAAGAGTGGCGTCGTTTTCTTGTCAGCACATCGTTTAGTGGACGTCCAAAAAAATTTGTTTATACATCTAGAGTACAGTCCATGGAAGCCTTAATAGATACCAGACTACATGTTGTAGGCCACATAGATGGGATCTAGTTGGTCCGCCAAAAATCCGTCTCGTAGGTGCATACGCTGTTTCTCTCCACGGGAGTTGATAGGAATTACACCAACGTCCACCACAACCACCACCCCTACAATCAGGTAATGCTCCTCCAGGACCACATTGGTGACCAGAGGAACCAGGTCTAAGGCTTCTTGCTCGGATCCATCCAGCTCAACGACAACGACCAACAAGTTTGTCCAGGTAAACACCGCACTGAAATGCAAGTAGGAAAATCACATCACCTTAAAGCGTATCCTTCAGTGGTCCCACTGTCAATGTGCAACAATTCCTTTAATCCTTGGACTGCCAATGTGGTTGGGTGCAAAGGTGCCCTTGGGGGCTTTTGAGGGCAAAGCACTTGAGCCCCCTTTTATCATGAGGTGGGGAGGGTGGTTATTTTTTCCCCTACGCTTGAAAAATACAGACTAGGAAGAGGTGGATGGGGGAGCAATGTCCCTTACCTTTGGCCTCTTTCAGCAATTTGAAAGAGATAGGTAACTCGACTAAACAGAAAGTGGACCATGAGGGCAGGATCAGGGCCGTAGACTGGGGGCAGCCAACATGGTTATTAGACTCTAACTCCCACCAGCCCCAGATAGCATGGCCAATGGTGAAGGATGATGGGACTTGCAGTCCAACAGCATCTGGAGGGTAGCCCATTGGCTACCCCTGCCTTAGATGAACTTTTGTGGCGGGCAAATGGTCCTGTGGAAGGGAGCTAACAAATGAGTTATTCGCTGTGCCTTGGACATTAAAGCTGAAATGCATGGAAAATAAGCACAGCGACCATTCAGAAAGCCAAGCTGGTGATAATAATAATAATAATAATAATAATAATAATAATAATAAATTTTTATTTATACCCCGCCCTTCCCAGCCAAGACCGGGCTCAGAGCGGCTAACACCCATAAAATCACAACAAAACATACAAAACAATCAATTAAAATGCAAGTTAAAATTTAAAATGCAGCCTCATCTTTAAGGCAACACCAGGCATCAAGGACGTACTACCACCAACACTGCTTTGCAAACAGCCATTTTGTGTTTATTTTATGTACATTTGATGTAATTGTTTTCACAGTCGGAATTTCTGGCATTTCATTTACGTCTGACCCCACTGCTTACGTTTGTTTCTCTACAACTATGTGTGTATATATACTTGACATCTGAGGAAAACACTTCATGTATGTGATGAAGTGGACTCCAGCTCACAAAAGCTGAGGCCATAATAAACCTGATTAATTGCCCAAAACCCTCTTTGGGTTTTTTTGCAATAGAAAAAGCCAGAATGTATTATGTTTGCCATTTGGTTCCCGATCTTAGAGCCACTGTATACATATTTTAAGCTTTTCCTCTTACTTACAAACCACAGCCCCCAAACTATATCAAGATTCTTCTCACAAGCCCTAAACATGCAGATCAGGGATTTCCCTCTTCTTCCTGCTACCGAACATGCCAGGTCCGGCCCTACCATTGGACAAAACGACAACGTACTTACCATTCTGTAATGCTCTTGTGTGCTCTAATTACAGACGTCTCGATATCTATGGGGTGATACCTCATTCCTCGCAGTTCCATGGCTTCATCTAGTGCACCTACCACATAAAGTGCATCATGTCGCTCTGGTTCAAGAGAGAAAGAGAGGGGGGAGAAATCATTTATATGAAGTGTTAAATCACCTGTGCGAGGCAAAGACAGCCGCATCAACACTACCTGGAAGATTTAGCTTTGTTTTTAAATTTCATTGGTTTAATGGACTTTCTTTCAGCCCAAGGGCCTCATTCCCTATTGGGCAACTTTCCAGGGGCTGGATGACAGCGATAGTTGTGGACAGAGGAAAACATGGGTGAAGCAACATATACAACTCTCTCCCTAGTACAGTAGGCTGCAGTCAAGAGATATCCACACACACGGCATGCTTCACCCCTCACCCAGGCAAGCAGCAGGCATTACTCAAGGAGACACTACAGCTGGGCGGGATCACAGAGGGTAGGTGCAGAACAAGGCCAGGGAGAGTTGAAGGTGGGGAGAGAGGAAAGGATGGCTTGGGGACTGAGGTTCCACCTCCCTGGGTTTAATACATTTCCATTCTGCTTTGGCTTCAAGACAGCTAAGCAGAAAAATAAAGTATTGCTTTCTATCGGATTAACACATGCAGCTGCTACAGCTCAGTGGCAGAGCACATACTTTCATAGGAAGCCATTCATAAATACAACAACAACAATACTATTAATAATAGTAATCATAATCATAATAATTTGCATGTGGTTCCATCTGCAGCATCTCCAGAAAGGACTGGGAACGACTTCCACCTGAAGTCCTGGAGAGCCACTGCCAATCAGTGCAGGCCAAACCTTCTCATTGTAGGGAAGGTTAGAAAGGGGTGTATGAAACAAGGGGAATTCCTTTTTGAAATGTTCTATGTTCTTAGCCTTCTCTACGCAGGTCAAGGCAAATATCCCCCAAAGATGCAAAGGAGATGGTTGCAAAATCCCTCCTGTCGGATTACAGGAACAGTGCTCATGTTCCCAGCTCCTTCAGTGGAGCAGCCATGGCGGGAAATGCAAATCCAGCAAGGAAATGCTCTGTAAGTCAGGAGTCTCCTGGCCCCTTCCCTTGCCCCCAACCCCTTCCCCACTGAAATCAGGCTTGAAAGAAGCATTGTATTGTAGACAATAGGATAGACTGCAATGTGAACTTGGTTGCAGTGTGAAAGAGGTGCCTCCAATAGTTCCACCCGTTTACAAATATGTTCATGGGCCCAAATCGGTCGGCAACTCCTGATCTGAAAGCACTCAACGCCATACAGATTTATAAAAGGCAGTGCGAGAACTTACCCCCATTTGCATCTGTGAGCTCTGTTCTTCTCAGAAATCCCAAGTAGCCAGTCCGTGCCCAGATAGTTTGAGTGTCTCCAAAACTAAGTCTTGAGTTAAAGTGATCTGACTGCAAGGATTCATCACCATAGATAGTGAAGTAGCCACTGGCATTGTGAGCACTATGAACCCATATCTAGGTGGAGAGGAAAAAGTTATGTTTTCACTGGTGTGCTCCTAAGCATACTCTGCTGCAGACATTTTTATATTAAGCACAATAGGAGCCCTTCAACTCAGCCATCAGCTTGCTGAGGAAAATCCAGTCCTATGCACCAGCCTACCCACTTAAAGCCATCCCCAGGAGTAGTTCTGCCAAGGCAAGCACCGCTAACACGCCGTGGTTTATATCAACTCTGTGGCGTTCCTATAACCAGTTATTTATTAGCTTTCTGGGGTTGGGGTCACATTGACAAAATATCAGTTAATCGCCTTTATTATAATTTTCAAACTTTTCCACAGAGCAGAAAGCCAGTCAAACAACCAACTTTTTATGTTGCACAAAATAATACAACTTAGATACAAAATATGTGTACTATTGCCCTTGTTGCCCCACACATTCCTAACTCTTGGATCTGGTATAAACCTTTTGCTTGTACTCATGGTTCAAAGTCTTCTTTGTACTCAATGCCACCCAGTTCTCTAAACCAGCCAACAGCAAAGATACACAGATTGCAGAAGAGCGAGTGGCCTCCATGATGCATTGCAACAGAGGATCCAAAAGGCATAAATTCTTGCACAACAAGCATTCTCAGAGTACTACATATGCCACTGATTCAACCATGAAAGCACAACTTAGGCAGAATCTATTAACTTGTGGCACTCCCCTGAAACACCTATTCACTATTGGTGGCGGAAGCCAGAGTAAGAGCTGTTTGACAGATCAGGAATATGTAAGAGCTCCATCCCAAGGGCAGCTGAGATCACACAGATGCTCCTTTCGCTAGTCCCAGCGGCCCTGATGGAGTTACAGTAACGGTGTGGGGAGTATTAATGAGATCTGGGGAAAGCACAGGAATCCACAACACCAATGTTTAGTGGCAGAGATAATGGCTTGGGTCCAACCCCCTGCAAACAAAGAATCTTTAACCCAACATGGGGTTAAAACCCACAATCCTGACATTAAGAGTCTCATGCTCTACCAACTAAGCTATTGGGGTTGCACTATAATCTGAGAAACATGGGGAGCTGTAGCTGTATTCAGATTAAGTCATCTGAACTTTCGTTAAATCCCACTGATGGTTTCCATTGAAAATCAGTGGGACTAACTTAGTCTGCCATAAAAGGTCCTGGAAAAGCCTTTTTCTGGATGTGGGGTCCATTTTCTCACACAACACTCTTATGTTAGGTTGGAACGCTCCTTCCATGAGGTTTTCCACTAATAAAAGGGTCCTAGCCAATTACATCTCATTGCAATCTTTAGTTTAAATCTACGAATGAAAATTTTGCTTTGCAATACTGAGACAAAGTCTAGCTCTGCAAAGTGAAAGTTTGGCCAGGTTTGTTACAAACTTCTGAGATTATGCCTGAAATATGAGTATCTTGAGGAAGAAAATCTGAATGAGGAAACTAGCAGACTTTTAAAAAAAAAAGAACCTAGAAATGGTACTCTCAGTTCTCAACTGTGACAAAGCACAAAGTAGTTTAAACTTCCTGGAGCTGTGTGATGCATACCTGCCAGAGCAGGCCATTTGTCACATACTTATTAAAGGCGGCTGTTAGGGAAGGAAGGTAGCTTTTAATCAACTCATGCAATTCAGTACCAACTGAGGCACAGCTTGTGACTCACCTCTCCAAGATGAGAATCTCCCAGGGGTCCCTTTGTTTCTGGATTAGCAATAATGATGCGAACTCCAGGGAGAATCTATTGAAAGACAAAATGAGTCATATCTGGTCGTGAGCCAGATGATGTACATATTGTTTTATGAACTTTTCTTCTTGTCCCCCGAAGGCTTTCGAGAAACTCCTAAAGAAGGCTTTTCATTCTGTGTTTTGCATGTGCAAGTGAGTTGAGTGACGTGGGGGGGGGGGCAACTAATCTTGTGGATGTATGATTATGAAACGTATCTTCATCTTGTGGCACAAGGGATCCATCTTCCCTTTTTCTTTATACCCAAGACAATAATTGACAACGACAGTAGTGATGGTTCGCAAGCCATGGTTTCCAGGTTCAATCTCTGTTAACTCCAAGAAGAGCTGGGGAAGACCCTGCAGTCAACTCTTGGAGACCCACTTCAAATTGGTGCAGCCTATTGTGAGCTAGATGAACCAATGATCTGACCTTGTAGAAGGCAGTAAGCTTCCTGCGCTCCTATGGTGAATCCCTGTTTGCTTACAGGCAAAGCTGCAAACATATATTATGGCCCCCCAAGATCCTGCTTTGAGGATCAACAATGAAAACCCACAGAAACATTTCACACTGATGGACAGAGCATACAGCTTGCTTACAGTCACTCAATGAACGACAAACATCTGGAATCCAGCTGCTGTTCACAAAGTCAACTGCCAGTAGTGATTTGCACAATCCACAAATGCTTTTTGTAGATGCGCAGCCACTGGAAAGACCAACCAAACTTACTCTCGTGTTTGCAAAGTATTATGCCACTCCAAATTTGGTGCCAATCAAGTGTTCCTAGTTTACGCTTTTCCAATGAGTGTTCACACTAAAATCCTTGTTCCTACAAGTCACTAGGCTGATGTGGTCTATTATTTGCCAAAGGCAGATAGAGTTCTACCGGAGTGTTGAAAAGTAGTATGTATTTAATTACTTTAAAATCTTTATATCCTGCCCTTAGGCTCTCTAAAGGGCCCCCCAAAGGATGTCCAGCAAATCCTTGTTGCCTTAACATAGAATCATAGAATTGGGAGGTACCCTGAGGATCATCTTTGTCCAACCCCCTGCAGGGATTGAACCTGCAACCTTGGTGTTATCAGCACCATGCTTTAAACAACGGAGCCATCCAGGTATGTGTTCATTTCCCCCCTCTTTTGAGGCTCTCTCTCAAACAGTTTTTGTAGATTTCTGAAACCACCACACATATCAACAGCAGCAGCAACCCCAAGACAAACCCAGCAACCAAAGACAATCATGGGATGGCCGTGCACACTGCTCAAGAAACTATGTCTTTCCCATACTGTCTCTAACTCCCTGGTCATCCATCACTCACCGAAAGAAACCTGTCGTCTCTCTCCAGCCCAGGAATATACTGCAAATATTACCTCATACTGCTGAAATATTAGGCACACTTCATAAAATATGTAGTGCCACCATAATGGGAAAACTACATTGTCACCGGAGGCGTGGTCATGGCACTGACATCATATCAGAAAATGGGGTGGGGAGATAGTACAATGCAGTAGCAGATGGCATGGTGGGGTGCCATCTGTCATGTGATCTTTGGTCGGTCATATTGCTCCTGCTTAATGGCAGGGGGAGGGGCAATGAGGGGGAAGGCCAGTGAGGTGCAAACACATTGACGGAGACCATTTTCTGCTGGTGCCATTGCACCACACCAACTTCCCTGCTGCCTTGTCCCTCTCTCTCTCAGTAAGCAGTAACAGAGAGACCAAACAGAGGTCAGGTGACAGGAGGCACCCCACGACTTGCTACTGGCACAACGTGAATTGCACAAATCCAGGCATCTGGGTGATGCCTGAAGGTGCATGCGCAGACATGGCCACAAAGGATCTCACATCTGGGCAAGTAGCTGCCACTTTTGAGCTTTCTCTAGATCACTACTTTTATCGGGGGCCCCACACCCCAACATACACATGTACCTCAAAGTTAAAGCATTTATCAGCCTCTTTAAAATATTGAGAGTTGCAAAAACATTTACCTTTCCTGATTCCATGAGGGGCAAGCTATGAGGGGATCCTCTTTCTACTAAACGCACTCTGAAAAGCAAAACACATAGGACAACTATGATGAGCTTACAAAAATTGCAGTACTGCACATAAATATGTCAGCCGTACTATTAAGTTCTCAAGCTCTTGCATTTCCCCTACTGCCAGTCTTCAGACCTGGTGCCTGCTCTCTCAAAGCAAGGAAGCTATGCAAAGCGGAATAGAAGACTTTTGAGATTTTGCCAAGGTGGAGCATGGTGGGGGTGGGGTGGGTCTTTCATGGGTGGGTCTTAAGCCCACAATAAAAAATGCCATGGGACAGAATATCACAGTGGGTAGCTCAGAGTGGAAAGGAATGCTAATGGGGAGGAAGGAGAAGGACTGGGTCTTTTCCTCACATTAGCCAGGCAAATATGGAGATGTTCATTTCTTTTGCCAGGGCAGATGACTAGTTTATGTGGAACTGGTTATTTACCCTTTGCAACACAACCAGCCAATTACCAACTTATTATTTCACAGACAACCTATGTTACAATCATGCCCTCTTACCCAGTCCTAGATTATGAAATTATTATTGGGTTTAAATGATTTAAATGAATTTATGATTGCTTTTAATGGATTGTAATGAGAAGTGAAAGTGTGGGAGACATTCACATTTACTTAGAAACACTTTCTTTATTTTATTATTTATAACTCAGTCTTCCTCCAGGTAGCTAAGGGCTGCATGTATTGCATGGGGTTATTTTCACTGTGGCTGAGGGGGGAGTCCAATTCAGGCACCTTGGTTTAAAAGCACAACACTCTGTTCACCAGACTAGACCATACTGAGCATGTCCAAAGCAGAACAGATGATTGCAAGAGGAAGGTTATAATATCTTCTGCTTGGTATCTTCCACATCTTTAAAGGTGATTAAGAACATTTTACAATTACTTCTTTTCTAAAAAAAAAATAAAAAATACAAGCGCTGCTTGGTTTTAAACAAACGCTGACGTTTCCAAAGCGACAATCATAGAGTCCGGGACGAAAAGCTAAACCTTGTGATAAAATTCCTGCCCACAGAAGCAAGAGCCCATCAGAAGGTATTTTTTATTAGGTCTCTTAAACAACTCCTACTCAGGGTTTTACAAGGAAAGTTAATCATGTAGAGTACCGCATTACAGCTGTAAGAAAACCCCAGCTAAAGGTGCATTCAGCCAAGTCACAAACCCTTTCCCTTACAACATATATTTAAATTCCACTGCGCAATTGAGGATCCATGCTGTGATTTCATGAGATTTTTCAAACCAGCATCCCCTGCAAGAGCTGTTGCAGATGTCATTCCAACGGCAGATGAAGGGAAGTCCCTGGACTGAGAGAGCAATGGAAAGAACTGCTCTGCCAGCAGTTAGGAGGAGAATAGGTAGCGACAGCGGGTGCCATTGAGCTATTTGGTACATACTGGGGAGGACTGGTAGACGTGGGAAGAGAAGAGGCAGGAGTTCTGACAGCAGGGAGGTTATGGGTTATGAATTATACAAAACAGACTGTGAGAATCCAAGATGGAGGTGTACCAAGAACAGGATAGGCTTAAAACCAACAAACACAGTAACCTCAAACCATCTCCTGAAAACCAAAGAGTCAAACTATTTTAATATCTGTGAATAACCACTGCTTGTTTTTTGCAGAAGGGTTCCATTTATACCAACGTAAGTGATCCATTTTCTTGACTATGCTGTACAGGGAGGAAACTACTTGCAGCCAAGTCTTTAAAACTGTGTTAAGAGTTAACTTCTGGTTCCCCTTCCTCTTCCAAACCCCCAGTGCCTGAAGAACAAGGGAATTAAAGTGAGGTTATCACATGAGTGATCATTCATTGCTGCAAGTTTTGATTCGGGGTGAGGAAGCTGGCAAGCCAACCATCATCGTGCAATGCTTAATGCAACGAACATTAGAGCAGTCAATTTTTCAATGCACTAGGAACTCCACTGATGGTTGCCAGATCCAGATCTCCCAGAAGGGGTGGGCAGCTCAACACCTCATAGCATAGCAACCTACGGAAGTGGATTTAACGGTGTGTGACTGGTTTGGTTGCACTGGGAGCAGAGCTTCAGAGGCGTTGCAGAGGGTGCTGCAACTGTGCTGTAGAATGGAAGACAAGAGGCAGGGGGTGCTGAATTTTGGCGGCACATAGGGTGCCGCTGAAATCTGAGACCCCAAAGTCTGCAATTGCAACCCATATAGGATGTGGGAGATATCAGACCTGCTCAGGATACAGGGCATCTTGTAGTGCTGTAAAATAGTGTTATTGCTAATTCACACATACACACACAGGAAATGAATTATGGGCCAGTTCAGACCCTTCGGAGAGCTGCGAATTCTGTACTTGTGGTGGGCAGTGCACACACACACACAAGCCCAGGACATCTGAAACACATAACATACATTCATGAGCCCAGCTCCTGTAATTCTTCTGCTTTAAAACAGCAAGTGTGGGAGAACTACCAAAATATCAAGGCATTCAGGTAACAAGAGAGAGAAAAAGCCTGAAAATAAAGATGCATGTTTAAAATGATATATACTAGAATAGCCCATGGCATAGCTGTGGCTTCTTCTGTTTTCCAACTGGATACATCTTCCATGCCAACCAGAAGATGCTTAGATTGGCCCCAAGGAGGAAAACAATTCCAGAGCTCAGGTGCAAATCACCCCAGAACTCCTCTGTACATGCCCTTGTTGTTTGCATTTCTTATCCTAAGAATTAATGCACAGGATGAAAGGCTATTTCTAAACCATGCAGGGCCAAACTAACAAACAGAATTTTGTAATCAAAACTCATCAACATGGGCTTTCTTTTTTTTAAGAGTGCCTCAATACTTGATTCATTTTAAGTCTTTTTCTTATTTCCCCTGCTCCTCAAATCTCACTGTCCTATTTTCATACTGTCCTATTTTTACACACACATTTCCTTGGTTGATGTGCCATGTTCCTGAGCACTTTCTGAGGCTGTTCAAGCCTCCGCCCACATGCTTTTTATAATGCCATGGGCATGCCAAATGATACAGATGGGGAAAAGAGCAGGCAAGCCTGAAATGTGATTCATGCACCCCCCGCTGTAAAAGGTCACATGGATCATATCCGGTAATTACTGAGAGGAATAGACTCCGTAAGAGTGCTTCTCCAACTCCCAAACCAATCCTGCCCACCACAGTCTCTTTGTCAATGCAAGAAGAGGAGAGAGAAGCGCTGTAGATAGGTTTCTAGATTCACTCAGGTCCGAAGCAGCAACCCATTCTTCAAAGGGACCATCTTTCAAACTGACCAAAAGCTTAAAAGATCACTGACTGGGGACAGGGGAGGACCCTTCATTTTTGTACCTTGTCTCATGCCTCATCGAAATCACAGCTTGCATTCCCATGGGTCACACTCCCATAGCTGTCAACTTTCGGATTTGAAAATAAGGGATGCCGCGAGGGCGGTGCAATGGCACCAAGTAGCCTCGCCACCCTGCGCTCCAGAGGCTGCACACGAACGGGTGAGTGAAAGAGCGAGTGCGTAGACGGCAGGCAGGCTGTCTGTCTGGTTGGGCGTGGGGGTCTGGCTGCACAAGGCATGCAAGCTCCGCCCCCAGTTGGTCTCATACTCCTTATTGGCAGCCGAGCAACGCAGCTGAGGAGCCTCCCTGGCCGGCGGGGAGGGAGAGGAGCTGCTTCCTTTGAAATCCAGGAAATTTAAGGGATATCAACAATCCGGGATAGCAGCGGGAAATGGCATTGAAATAAGGGAGTTTCCCGCCAAAAAAAGGGAGGGTTGACAGCTATGCACTCCTTTGCCCATTAATCAGAATCAGCCAAGAGCGCAGCTATTGCAATAAGGTAAATGGGAGGCTCATCCCCCCGTTCGCTTTCAAACACCAACGTAGGGGAGAGTGGAGATTAATCCTTCCCATGGATTCTCCCTTGCAAATAAGTTCCCATTTCTTGTGTTACCCCAACCAGACACAACAGGGTGAGGTGGGGGGGGGGATGGTGTGGAGAGGACTTGCATGGGGAGGATCATAATGCATGAAAAGAGTTAAGCACCCCACTTTTGATGCTCCCTTGCAAATCACACACACACACATCCATGTTAACTGCTACACACATGGTTAAGAAGGATAACCTCCTCCGGGGGCTGAACTGACCCCACCCCCTTCTAAAATTACCCATCTCTTCTAAAATTACTGTTAACTAGATGGGCACACTTGCAGGAATGCAATCACCTAGCTTGTAACACGAGCTAGTCAGTTCGTTACGATATTCAGCTGCATTGTGAAGAGCGAATCTGCTTTTTTTTTTTGCTCAGATGAATAACAAGATGGCGCACCTGTGCCTACATTCAGGGATGGGGTCTACAACTCTCATCATCACCAACCAGACTGGGGCAGATGGGAGTTGGCAGTCTTTCACTTGAAAGGCCACAGGTTCTCTACCCTTGGCCCAATTCCGTTTTATGCGTTGTATACTGCAATGGCAATGTCCTAGATGCCAAGGACCTAGGGAAATGAAATTTCCCCAGGGCACTGAAGTTGCTGGTAAGGATATCAGTTGCCCTGGGAACTCCTTCTTGCGTGGGACTTAAGGTGCCACTGTTGCTGCCAGGTAAGCTGGATGGGAAGAACTTATTTACAGGGATATATTTGGACTCTGTAGTGCTCCCTCACTGGAAGAGCACCCAGGGCCCAAATTTCAGAACCAGGGTTGAGGGGAAATGCGATCTATTTCCCAAGTTTTGGGGAAGCAGCTTTGTTAGCTGAATTCTGTTCCAAATTGAACCAGGGGGATTCACTGATCACAAATTAAAATACACACTTAAATGCTGTGTTATCACCACATAAAGCAAGAATGTAAGGAGAACCTGCATGAGTAAACCAAACGTCTATCCAACAATGGTCACCCATATGCCTCTAGGAAATACAGCATGAAGACAACACAACTTCCCAATTTGTCACCAGAATCTGACATTCAGAGGTACCCTCACTTTGCAGCAAGGTTTCCAGGCAAAAACAAGCACATCAGCTTTCCACAGGGACCCCACACCTTGGCACTCAAAGGACGGGACACCCTCAGACGCATACCTTGGTACCTGCTAAGACCCCTTGTCCCTCTCAATTTTTAAAAACTGATTTTGGGGGAAGTTGGTTGTTTGGTTGAAGGCGTTGCCTATTTTTTAGGCTGCCTGCATTTTTGTCGGTGTTTAATTTTTACACGTGTGTGTCTCTCTGTGTGTGTGTTGGTGTCCTGCCTGGTTTGAAGTCAGTTACATGCATAGGAAATAGTCTCATTTATACAGGCGTTGTTTCCTTGATAAAGAATGCTTCTCTTATTATTCTGCAGTCACTGAATGAGATTTGGCATTCCGAGTTGTCTTTTCTGGGAGTCACAGGCCTCTTTCACTACTAGCAGCGTATCTCTACGTTCCTTCATTTTCTTGGGATTAAGGAGGAGGGGAAGAGGGGGGACTTAGCATAGTCCTCCTGCCCGACTAACCTACTGAGCAGTTCGCTGCCTTCCAAGACCACAGCACTGAGTAGCTTGCTGAATATTTAATACTCTCTCCAGCATTGCCTAATGCATTTTGCCGAATTCAGCACATGGGAGACACGTAATTTAAAATCCAATAAAAGCGTTAACTGGCTCGACATACTGGGGAAGAGCGAAGAAATGCACTACTAACCTGAACATGCCACCTAGAAAGTTGCAAACTGTGCCCTCGGCCTGGAAGAGAGATCAATAGCCGGGGGGGGGGGGGCTGAAGGGAAATCTTCTACTACAGTATTCTGAAAGGAACCTGTTTATAAGGATAGCAGTTCCCCTTAATTTTCTCTCCACATTAAAAAAAAAACAAAAAATGGCAAGTGTCCCAAGTTCTCCATTGCCTGCCTACAATGGAGCATATAAAGTTTATATTCTCAACCACTGTGATTCAGATTCACTTCCCAGTGCTGGTCCAAGACATGTGGCTGCCTGAGGCCAAGGACAAGGCCGCACCCTCCCCAACCCATCTTCAAAAACCGGCAGGACTAGCAGCTGAGTGTTACTTCAAGACTGGTCCTCCATCGTACCTGAGGGCAGCAGACTAGTTTAGGAGGCGCACCTGTCATGGCGTTGTCTGGCATGAGAGAGAAATTATTGCCGAAATATATTGTCAAAAGTACACTCACAAGTTAGGGAAATCACTGACCATCAGTCCTATGTCTCTCAACTACTCCTTGCATCTCCCCTATCTGAGCTATGTGCAAGCAGGCAAAGACTCCACCTGCATGTCACCTTCTGCTCCTCCCATTTCAGTCCTCTTCTGGTCCTGGGAGACAGTGGAGCAGGAGAGGTGGGGGCAGGAGGAGGAGGAAATCCTTGACCCTCCCCCAGTCTGATCTCTCTCCCCTTCCTCCTGTACCTGTTTTCCCCTCTCCAATCCTGCAGCTTCTCCTGGCTCTGACTTTTGTCTTCTGGCTGCTACAGGTTCTCCCAGTTCACTGATCCATTCTTGCAAGTCAGTCTCCAGCCCCGCCCCGCCCCACCCCACCCTTCTCCCAGTGCCCATTCCTCAGTATCCAGCCAGCCTCTGACAGCAGCCCAACTTTATGCCAACTTATCAGACAGAAACAGCAGAGGCATAAAAGGGCCTCGAGGGGAAAACAGCCCATTTCTCGAAAGGGAGCAATCGGCTGGCTACAAGGCACTGAAGCAGCACTCTTTGGTTAATAGCGAAGCAAAAGAACAGGAGAGTTGGCTTCAACTGGGAATCCTTCCATGCTGAAAAAGGAGGGACAGAGGGTTTGCATTCTTTCTGGCGATTATTGCCTTTCTGTATGTTAGGTCCCCCATCCACCCTCCAAAGATGCACAAGAGAGCCTATACTGTTCCTGGATTGCTAAATTCTCTCAGACGCTTGTGGTAAGTTTCTCTAAGCAAACAAATGCTGAGCTGCTCCTTTAGTGTGTGTGTGTTTTTTGTACCGCTAGAACGGAGAAATAATTAACATGCTTGCTGAAACACTTATCTAAGTAAACACATATAATTATCCCCAGCTATCGTGGCACAGCTTAATCATAACTGCAGTCGCACAAGTAGACACTCCGTGGTGGTGGGTCGCAAAGCAAACCCATTTCCCACATCGAAATTTATTAATGCCTGCCCCACCCCACATTTCAGCTTCCAAACGGCACCAAGCACTTTGTATGATGTTTTGCTCCTGAAAGCAAAGTGGATCAAAGTACTTGGACACACACACACACACACACACACACACACACACACAATCCCTCAGTAAAAGAGAGGCAATAATAGACCATTCTCCCAAGCTGACATCTCTCACCATCCGTGAGAAGAGAATTATAATTCACGGAATGTGATGGCAGCATTGCTTCACATCTTCTTTCATGACAGTTTTCGCTAACTTCAGGGAAGAATGAAGTAAACATCTTAAACAAAAGATACTGCCATTCTAAAGCTAACACCTAATGAATTCATTCGGGGGTCAAGTGCCAAGTATGAAGCTACTATCATGCGAGTCAATACACTTGGTAACTACCACTTACTTAAGCTGGATGCATTCTTAGGCTTTCAACATGCCTTTCCTTGGCACTAGCTGGCTTGATTTTTACAATGAACCAGATCAGAAGAGTTTTGAGAGGCTTTGGATAAGCAAAAGTACACTGGGTTAAGTACAGTGGTACCTCGGGTTAAGTACGCGTCAGGTTAAGAACTCCGCTAAGAACAGAAATCGTGCTCTGGCGGCGCAGCGGCAGCAGGAGGTCCCATTAGCTAAAGAGGTGCTTCAGGTTAAGAACAGTTTCAGGTTAAGAACGGACCTCCGGAACGAATTAAGTACTTAACCCGAGGTACCACTGTACTGGGTTGCTAAGCAGCCTTAAAATGAAATAAACGTTAAGACTCTGCAGCATTAACTTACAAACTTTTGGTACAATCAGCGGTTTCCCTGCCCCATTTGTTGAGCATAGTCCTTCGCATCTGCCCTCGAGGTGGCACTTTTTTGTGTTCTCAAAAGCACATTTTATACCTCATACAAAATATGCAATAAAATCCCCCCCACACACACTTGTGGGTAAGGGACCATACACCACCCACCTGAAAATGAACCAGCCTGCTTCACACTTTTTGCAAAAGCAACTCTTGCTTGCTTTGAGGCAGCTTCTGTAACAACCTCCCTTAAAGTTAAGCAGATTGCTGAAACCAAGCAATTGAGCTTAATCGAATATAAGACCTACCTTGCTGAACTCTCTACTGAGAGACAGAACGCTTCTCTTTCTCTGGCCTTAGAGGAGAAGTCAAATCTCTCTCTCTGTGTGTGTGTGCTCATACATATGTTTATTTAAAAGCCCCGTATGAGTTTGATTACTAGTGTTACAACACATGCAACCACTGGCTTTATAAGGTGACATTTGACTTTTTAATTAATATTGAGATTCCAAATGTGACAAGTGTCACCTTGAGTGTTGCATCTGGTCAGCTAGGATAAACTGTGAAAAACAGGTAAAATAATAGAGGTTTAAGTGCCTTAAAAAAAAAAACCTGCTCTCTATCTCTGATGAGAAACTTACTTGTATCCCGCCCTCCCCCCCAAAAAAACACACAGTATATGCATTTTCCAGCTGCGGACATTGCATTAAAAAATAAATAATTGTCACCATACCTGTCATGTCTGAGGGCCCTCATGTCCACATATACAGTGGTTGGATCTGGCCCTGATGTCCCCTGCAAAAGAAAACCTTTTAGTTAGCATTCTGTGTGGAACAGATGTTGTGCATTTTACTTACAATTAAAGTTTTTTTAAAAAAGAAAAGCCTTTATTAAAATGATAAAAAGCACTGAATATGTTACAATCAGTGATGGGGGAGTACGAACCATACCTTGCTGGCCATACTCTTTTTAACCTGTTGGCGCAAACACAAGTTTCTGGTTGCCTGTGTTATTGAAAACCAGTGTCAATATAAAACAAGTGAAACTTGCACACGTACTACGAGTTTAGCAAAATAGTATGGAAGGCAGAATCAGCTGGAGACGCAGAGCTGGTAATGGCAGAAGCAAGCAGTCAAGTGGGAAGTATGGATTTGTTGAGACACTCACACATGCAAAGAGTGTCTTTTAAAAAAAACCTGGTGGTATTAAAGAGTAGGACATGCAAGATTAACAGATATGGACTGAAGAACTATAAGCAGTTATTCTGTTCCTTTTGAAACCACCCTACTGTATTTTAATAAAGCGTTTATTTTACTATTTTTCCAAGTCAGCTCTTCTAAAAGTAAATAAATAGCCTTCATAATCTGAAGCACTGGTTCTGCTCACGAAGTTGACTTTTCCACCGACCTCGCCCTCACCTGCCCTTTAACCCCACAATATTCCTTAAACTCCCAAGGTCTGGGTTTTTTTGTTGGTTCTTTTGTTCCTTAGCATCTGCTAAACATGTGACTGCTGCCGAAACAGGAAGCCAGGAGCACACGGACCAACCAAGTACAAAATACTGCAGTCCGTGGTAGATTTGTTTGGATTAGAAATCAGAAGATTTCAGAACCAGCTTCCAGGTGCACTGCAACATCAGCGCCTGCAAAGCATTATGTGCCAACAAACAAATGCCACTTCATATGTTTATTGTGGATGTTTTAAGTGTACAATGCATACCTAAAAAAGGATGCAAACACATGTGTTTGCATAAAGGGTCTATTGCAATGGTACATGAGCCCAGGGAGCTGTGACTGTTCCCTTGTTAAGTGCATGCTGGCAAACCTGAGTTTGCATCCACATAGAGGCCTTTAGCTTCTTCGGAAAGGCGGCAACCATTTTCCAGCATATTGGGGGCACATACAAAAAGGGACACAGACTGGCTCACTGCCAGGGTGAAAGAGGAAACACAGCATTCCTTCCCGGAAGTTTATACTACTTCCTCCTTTGTCTGTGACAGATCTAATACCAAAGAGACATCTAAACAAGAAACATTCATTGAAAACACCGATCAGCATCCCACCACCAAGACAGCAGGAGAATGTTACAGGAGAGGCAACATGCACACTAAGTCACTCCAGCTTGTTATAAAGCCAACACAAGACACAAGTCCTATCTAGCCGGCAGAAGAGGGTATAGTTTTCAATGTGCTGATATGTATACTCAGCAGTGTAACAGACTAGTGCCGAGCGGAGAACCTCGTTTCAAGCATCATTAATGGAGGGGTCAGGGGAGGGGAGGGGAAGAGTAGATCCATAAATATTACCTTAGGAAATGTTTTCATAGTTGACCAGAACCAGTTTGCAAAAAAATCAATCGAGGCAGTTAGAATGCTAAAAGCGCAAACCGGTTTTTTGTTTCTGCTTTAAACGTTCAAGCATGTTGCCGAAATGGCAACGACCAACTTTTGACGAAGACTACGATGTCCAGATCAAAAGGGTAAGCTGCTCCCCTTTCCGGTCCCACACAAATGCCAGCGCCAAAGGGTTTTGACAATGTGCACCCCCAAACAACAAAAATCTCCAGACTCCCATCTAGTCTGCCCCACTGTTAGGAGTGGATAGGTGGGTATTTTAGGGAACACCAAAAATCCCCTACCTGCTCGGCCAGTTTCCCCAGCCTGTGTGGCTACAGCAGCAGGAACAGGAGGGATATGGGGAGGAGGAGGAGGAGGAGACAGTAACACATGAAAAAAATAATAAAAAAAAGAGGGGGGGATGGAAGTCGGGAGGAAAATAAAAAGGGAGGATAATGCAAAAAGCAGGGAGTAAAATAAAAGGGAAAAAACCATGTCAAATACAGGAATCTTACAAATTAAACCATTATACCGCTTAAAGGTTTAAAATGAAAAAGAAAATGAGGTGTCAACATTTTAGTACAGCGAACAGAAGAGACAGTAATAGACTTGCTAACCTTTGACAAACAGAGTTAAGCCATTTAAGAGACAGCATAGACAACATTGTTAGTGAACAGCATGTCCTGAGAATTCATTCTACCTTTCAAGCAAAAACACAAGGAACAGGCTACAGCCTTTCTCAGCATTCCCCACAGAGAGAAGCAGAAGAACACTTCTTTTCTGAATTACAATGAGAAAAGGCACACTTCGCTTTTTACATCTGAAAAGCCTGAAGGTGTGTAATAAGTTACCCAACTTAAGAGGACCACAGGCCCCTGGCCCAGTTTCTGCATGAGTCACTATATACGGAACCTGCTCTTTTCCCAAGTTATTCTGCGGTGCGAGAATTGAATGATGCAGCAGCCCTTAGATGCGAATTATCTGTTTTCAGCGAAAGTGGATTTGGAAAGTCAGGACAGTGAATCATACAGAGATGGAATGAGCAGCCTCTTTTATGTGGGTGAGTGATTTGGGCTTGCGTACACCTTTCATTTAGAAATTTTAAATGCAATTTCTCATTGTACACCAGTGGTTCTCTCATCACTTGCTTTACTGTGCCCTCTGACACAATGCTGGAAATTATTGTCGCAGCTAGTTTAAGAACCATGTTAGCTGCCAGAGGTTTCCCTCTATTTATGTAAAATAATAATAAATGGTAATAATAATAATAATAATAATAATAATAATAATAATAATAATAGAAAAAAGGCAGAGGCAACAGCTTGTTCTCCTGGGGCATTAAGCAATGCCCTGCTGCTCTGAACTATTCAGCTATGACAAACGAACATATACTTACTATTCCTCTCACCCATAAAAGTTCAATCTGCTCACAGGAATGAATAAATTAGAAGCTTCTTCTATAGGCTCTTACCAGAGGAGAAATGCTAAACTATAGAAAGACTAAGTAACATGAGGCTCTTCTGCATTTGATGTCTAGAATGTGGTATTTTAAAGAAACTAAACATGCACCAGATATTCTGGATTATTGCCATCAACATCACAGGTTAGGAAGTCATGGTGAAACCCCTCAACTTGGTGCCAAGTAATGTCACAACTGTCCAACCCAAAGGAAATAAAGGGGTGCGGCTGGGTCCCAGTGGCAAAAGTCATTTTGGAAGTGGGGGTTGGCCTGCTAACAATCTGTTTTCATTGTGGCCCAATGACAAAATTAATTGATGACCAGGGCATATGTCTTTTCACTGCCATTAACAAGGACCTACCGTGATAAGTAGATATATCGGCACTGTGGCCTAGCTCTTAATTATGCATTACATCCATGTTGGGACCATAACTCCCCAGACTGCAGGTAGGGGCTTTACATAACTGAATTATTTCATGAGACTCTCCCCTAAATACTTGAAGTGGTACAGCTCACACACAAGGTTGTCAGGATGATGCTAACTGGGCTGTTCCAGACTCTCTCTCTCTCTATTCAAAGACTCTACCTCTATCACCTGCGGCATTATTCACCCAAACTCCACAAATGAAAATGCAGCAACACATCCTCACTTTATATTACTTCTACCACAGCAGACCAGCTGATCTTATTCTCTCACCCCCTCCCCTCTGGGGAAAAGGAGCTTCAGACTACAGACTTGAACGCCTCCCCCTCAACGCAGTCATTTGCTCGCAGATAGCAAATTGGAAAGCAGTTCACAAGGGGCGACACAGAAAGCAGAGACGGGTAGCACAAAGCTCTGGGAAGTCAGCACTGTTCCAAGGGATGCAATTCTGTCCTCTGAGCAACACTGATAACTGCTTAGCCCAACATTTCCTCTTCTCGTCGTCTCTTTCATGGGCACAGTGCCATGTTAAAAATGCAGGATTTTCCATAAATGGGCATATTCTGTTTCCAAGAAGTGAGGCCGCTATATAAAATTCATTTTGATAAGCATGTTCTGCATTTACAGGCTGTGCTTCCTCAGTGCAGAAAACTGGGGGTTACACATATGAATGATGCTGTAGCATATGAAATCACCTTATACACGGAAGACCACTGGTTCCCATTCTTTTCTTTTCTGCTGAGAACAATCCCTTCACGATCTCAGTCAAGAGGCCTGTCCTATCCACGCTAACAGAAATCCTTCCATTCCACCCTTCCCAGCCTGGTATGTTGCACATGTCATCGGACTCCAGTTCCCATCAGCCCCAGCCAGAATGGCCAATGGTCAGGGATGATGGGAGCTGTAGTCCAAAACGCATAGAGGACACCAGGCTGTGGAAGGCTGCTTTAACTGGGGAACGCAAGACTGGAAATACGACCTTATGCGTGTTGCACGGTATGTGTTCCTGAAGCTACATTGATGATTAGTGGTTCTATGCTCAAGTGCATCTAGCTCTGGAACAATCACTGTAACCCACAACAGTGCTCCTATCCAGTTTTTGTGATCTATCTATCACCCTGGGTGATCCATCAGTACTGCTTGTTGAAAGAGGTGAGTGGAATGGGACAGTTCTGGCTGGTGGTATGTCCTCACTGCAACAGCTTGATGAAGTTCTTTGCAATGCCTAGGGCAGCTTGCTGCAACACAACAGCTGCTTCCTCCAACAATTTATTATTTCCACAGTGAGCTGCGGAGTTCAATATTGTTTGCCACAGTGATGTCGCTGGTGGCAGGAGGGATGACTGTGAGGTTGTCTCCATAGCAAAACCCCTTCAACTTGCAATAATATATATGAAATGTTACCTAGCTAAAGATACCAGTTCATTCGCTCATCACTGTTTCTCAGAGAAAGGAATTGTTATAACTCCAGCATTCAGATATAAACCTAGAAACACCCAGTTATAGCCAGAAATATCTACTTCTGTGGGTGTATATCTGAAGAGCACAGTTAGAACAATGCCTCTCCTCTATGACAAACAGAAGTGCAGTCTAATGTTCCCAGAATGAAGAAGCTGACATTTCTTGGAGAGAGTCATTAGTATAAAAGCAAACATTTTTAATAATAATAGGAAAAAAATATCACACTATTAAAAGCAGGACTGCATATCGTTGGTTAAGTTTTTGCTCTTCATGCATTCCATGGAGGGCAAAATGCAATGTCTTATGTGTATTCTGCAATGGCAAAGCTGAGGTCACGACTGAACCACAAGCTCCCTCTGAACAATTTCCCTCTTGAGCTGGAGCTTTAAGGTGGAGGCGAAAATGTCCACCCATTAACAAAATTCCAACCTATAGAACTAACGTGTAGGAACAGACGCATCTATGAACCTGAAATAAATGGTAGTACACAGAGGAACAGCTTTCTCTGTGCAAATAAAGCAAAATGGGAGGAGGGGAGGTATCAGAAAATGGTGGCGGCGGCGGCGGAGAGAGATCATTTGACTCCACTGCCACCCAATGAATGTTTTATTTGTAACTGATGAGACCTTATCACATTTTCTTTAAGAATAATCCTTCTTGTTCAGCATCAAGCTGAAGCCTGCTTATCTGTTCCTGTTTCTGCCATTCATCCCCATTTCATAATATAATACAATAGCTTAAAAAATTAATAATACTGCTTTATTAGATCAGACACCAGTGTTTGGTTTTATGGAAGAGGCAGCATGTATATGTATATGTATATGTATATGTATATGTATATGTGTGGAAGCCATATTGTATGCGTACTTTACCTTCCTCACTAGTTCTAGTGAGGGAAAACTGAGGTACCGGTACCAAAACAGTATTTTTTGAGTTGGTCATGAGAACCACTGTACTCAAGTGGCAAAACAACTGAGCTGAGTAAACAAGGACTTGGATTCAACTAAATGGTTTCTGCTGGAGGAAACCAATGTGACAAATCCCACCAGAACTATGGAACTGCCCCCTCTCTCTTCTACCTTTGACACAAGCCTCAATAGCAAGCGTTATTTTAAGATGAGTAGTCCATGCTATGTGCATGAGTATCATGCCCCTGTCAAATTACTGTTCTACACAAAGGAAGATATAGATATTTAGATACTCAAGCACTTGGCAGGACAGCTACAGCAACTTTAACAAGGCTGACTTTCATACGTTACAAATGTAAGAACTACACTACAAACTTTTGCTGCATTGCTTTTTTAAGTTCAGGGCAGAATAAATGCTATAAATGGGATGTGAAGGCTTTATGGAAAATGCTCAGTAAAAAAATAAAAATACAGAAAAACTATACTTGCATTATGAAAGAGGAACATTTAAGTATGGCATGCATTGGTTAACCAAGCTGTATTGTGTGGAACATCGCCATGTCCTTATTTCAAAAGGGTCGCTTCTAAATTTGCTGTCAGGAAAGGAGAGAGAGATTCTTACCTGCAAACATATAGCCAGGTTAACTCTGCAGCCAAATGATGTGCTGACAGCCCTGGGGTGGAGGCCCAGATCTTTGAAAAGCTTTGAAAAGGACTGCGTCAGAGCTATCCGAGGCCGTTCTTCTGCCACAACCACACACGTCCGCACTCTTGAGAGGTCCAGTCCCCTTGCCTGGAAACGAGGTACAGAACTCAAGTTATCCCATGGGAGCTGTTGGCATTTAGTCAGGTCATTTCAGAGATTTCTGAACCAAGTACGCTTTGAGCAGGAAGAGAAGTGTCCTCCGGCAAGGTGAAATGTCACCATCCACTCAAGAACGCCTTTTCTTAAAAACTGCAGGGGCTGGGTGGGAGTCCTGGAACAGTTAATTAAAAACTCAGAATTGGAAGAGGGAGAGAAACAGAAGCAGAGCAAAGTCTGTGTTGTGGAACAGCTTTCTTTTGGGGAGCAATACCAACAACACACATCAGTTTGCCATTTTTTAGTTTGCCATTTCCTTAAGCCATTTACATGACTTAAATTGTGAGCTTTTTAGGGACAGGTGGAGACTGCTCAAATTGCTGTAAGCTACCTTGCACCCATTGGGACGCAGGTGGCGCTGTGGGTTAAACCACAGAGCCTAGGACTTGCCGATCAGAAGGTCGGCGGTTCGAATCCCCACGACGGGGTGAGCTCCCGTTGCTCGGTCTCTGCTCCTGCCAACCTAGCAGTTCAAAAGCACGTCAAAGTACAAGTAGATAAATAGGTACCGCTCCGGTGGGAAGGTAAATGGTGTGTCCAGCAGTCCCTGGAGGGCAACAGGTTTCCCAACCCTAGTCAAAACTATGATTTTCTTAAACAATCCAACTTCAAACCATGGTTTACAAAGCTGGCTTGTTTCAGGAAACCGTAGTTAAAATTAACTACACTTTAGGATTTGGACACCACAGTAAACTGTGTTTAACTGAAAACAGAGAGGTGAGGGAATGCAGAACCTCAAGCTCTCCTGTAATGGTAAATAATCATAGTTCAGAATCATATCTAAATGAGGCCATTCTGGAAATTTGGATGCAGCACAATCTAGAGTAGTTTATCAGCCAATAACAGATGCTAAATTAAAATTAATACAAAGATGTAAACATAGGGCATAAAAGCATTTCCCCCAAGGGTTTGCTTGTATCCCAAAATACGTATTTTAATAAAAGAAATATGAAAATGTTTGGTCCAAAAAGCCTTAGGTGGCTTCTATATGGCTCCCACATGGTCTCCCATTCAGGCAGCTTAGAAAAACCAGACCTGAATAACTACAACAGAACTGTATCTGACCATTCTCTGGGTTGTGTCTTGGAAGCCACCTCCCTACAGAATCTCATTTCTTGACTAATTTCACAATTTCATGGATCTGTTCTCCTCCATGGGCAACACCTGTTGGAAAGAAGAACTTTCTGGGCTGCACTCTATATCTTCCTGCTTTTTGGATTGATTGCTCTTTTTTGCACATAATCAGTTCAAAAGGATGCCAAAAATAGACCTCAGAAATTAAGAGCGAAGACTGTGGCTGGGGTTAGAGGATTCTGCAAAATATTCATTGAATCAATCCTTGCTGCTAATATCTTAAGAGTTTGTTTATTTGCTGAACCTTTACCCTTGTTTTCCCACTCCCAACAAAAAAAATTGAATCAGTTCAAAACGTTAAAAAAAACCCAAATAATACAAATAAAATCAGGGGTCAGCAACCTTTTTCAGCCGTGGGCTGGTCCACCATCCCTCAGACCATGTGGTGGGCCGGACTTTGTGTGTGTGTGTGTGTGTGTGTGTGTGTGTGTGTGTGTGGAATGAACGAATTCCTATGCCCCACAAATAACCCAGAGATGCATTTTAAATAAAAGCACACCTTCTACTCATGTAAAAACACCAGGCAGGCCACACAAATAACCCAGAGATGCATTTTAAATAAAAGCACACCTTCTACTCATGTAAAAACACCAGGCAGGCCCCACAAATAACCCAGAGATGCATTTTAAATAAAAGGACACATTCTACTCATGTAAAAACACACCGATTCCCAGACCGTCCATGGGCCGGATTGAGAAGGCGATTGGGCCGCATCCAGCCCACGGGCCCTAGGTTGCCTACTCCTGAATAAAATAGTTAACAATTCAATAAAATGATCAGACAACATCTGAGCAAATCACCAAAATAACAAATATAGAATCAGAGAATCCCCTGTTTTCACCTAATGGCTAAAACTACTAAATGAGAAGGAAGGAGAGTCTGTCAAGGCAGGGAGATCCACAATCTGGGTGCTTCCACAGAGAAAAGTGCCTCTAAGATTACCATTACTCAGCTTTGGAACATATTTTTAAAAGAAAAGCCCGACTAGCTTTTCAGAAACATTTTAATGGAATTACTTTCTAAAGAAATGCCTGAAGTAACTGATATTATAGTTTGAAGTCTTGGTTATTCTGTTATATTTTATTCCAAGAAGACCCATTTATCCTAAATAGAACCCAATAAGACTGACATGTATGTGCAAAGTATTTTTTTCTAATGTGATCCCATTGAGATCCCAAGGTGAAATTTTGCAGGTAGCTCTTAGAAATATTAAATAATAAATACATTTTTGAGGGGAATTTCTAATCATATTAATTTTTTTAATGGTTTTTTACATTTTTCAATTTTGTAACTTAAATTTAAAATTTAAAGTAAATCCATCATGTGGCATATATTAAAGTTGAGAAGAGATTGGTGTTTTTAGTTTTGACATATCTCAATTCTGGGCTGAGTTTTTAAAGTTTTTGTGTAGTCTGGCAAGGTTCAAATTGTCATTTGTTTATTTTTGAAATTTCAAACCCTCATAACTCACAAACGGGATGAGATAAAAAAAATTAAAATTTCAGATTTAAACTCGGTTTTGATCATTGAACAAGTGTACGAAACATTAAGAAAATTGGATGACATGAGGTAAAAAAAAAAGTTGGATCACTTGATACCGAATGGGCCATATATTAGAGCCTACAGAAGTGTTCTTTAAAGCTAATTGCAGCATGGCGGAGGAGTGGTTTTGGGAGCAATCAAGGCTGGAGAGGAAAAAGTTAACTCTCCCTGCCACTAAAAATGACCCTGTGCTGCAATTAAGACTTGAAAGTCTCCTTCTATTCAGTACAATAAAACTGGAGTAGGAGATGGGCGTTTTCAGAGGCGGGGTGAAAGCTAGGGAAGAAAGGGCTGGCCCTTTTCTCCAAAGCGGTAGCCCCAAAAACTGCCCCTTCCTCATTGCGATGAGACTTGGGGAAAAATGTCTTCTACTGGGTCCAGTAAAGTATTTTTATTTAAAGTCTAAATGGTTTTATTGCAGTGGGGCGGGTATAAAAACTGTTAGGGTGTGACCTTTGTAGAAATTACACCTGTCTAGGAAGATTTCACAGTCTTCAATTATGCTTTACTTTTCCCAAGGCTAATTGCTGTTGTGAGGAGTGGGTTTGCTGGTGTGAGGAGTGGCCACAGTGCAGTTGTAGGGCAGAAAGGGCAAACGTAAGCACCACCTAGTTCATTTACTTTGAAACCCTGTGCTACGAAAATAAACAGGGAATAGCAGGCGAGAAACTTCCTGGAAAGAGGAATTACTCTATTCACTCTTTCGAAGATTTTTCTCACTTCACTCCTCGATTCATTTGTTCTCAGTGAACTCATTCGGCTCGTACATACGTCGCCACGTCAACCCTACAAAAAAGCAAGGAGGTGAAGGGAAAGGGAGCGCTTGGATTCCTCACCTTCAGAGATTCCGTTTGCGAACCAAGACCCTTGGTACATAGCTCCATGACGGAATAAGAGCAAAAGGTGTCTCTCACTTTGTACTGACTCACAGCCAGAAGCCAGAGAGCAGGCGTGGTCTCCAATTCTGAGGGAGGAATCAAAATAGACTGGTGTCCTGAATAAACGCTGCAAAGATACAAGATTTGTTAAACGCACGACTGGAAATCTGTACCAAAAGACCAGAAGATGGTATGCTGAAAAGGAAAGCTATTTTGTTGTACCCTCAAGAGACACACAGCAGAACATCCCATAGGGCAGAAATCAAAATGACAAAAAAAAAAATTTATAAATTGGGGGATGCTTTAAATTTGCTTTTGAGGAGGTCAATCTCTGTCAGTAGCAGAAAGGGTGGTTTCAAGAGTGCGTGAGGGTGCAAGCTTGTCTGTGGTGATCTGCTGATGCCATCAATGCCACCTACTTACTCCCTGTTGAAATAGCATCCCTGTGAGTTGACTCAGCCCTTGCACCCCAGGCAGGCACAATGCCTGAACAGGGAATTCTCAACACTAGTATAGGGCCTAAGATACCGGTAGTTTAAGTTAGTAGAGCATGAGATTCTTAATCTCAGGGTTGTTGGTTTGAGGCCTACCTTGGGCAATGGATTCCTGGACTAGACGGCCCTATATATTCACTGGTAGAGAATATATTTTGCACACAGAAGATCCCAGGTTCAATCCCTACCACCCCCAGTGAGAATGATCAGGTAGTAGGTGATGTGGAAGTAGCTCTCTCAGAAGCCCTGGGGAGCTGCTGCCAGTCAGAACAGACAATTCTGGGCTAGACTGGCAGACAGAACGACCTGGTGTAAGACACTTTCCAATCTAGCTTCAAAACGGCCGCTGTATAGCGACTATCATGGCTAGAACGAGTCATTCTTACCATATTAATTCTTAAGAGCTCTCTCTCTCACACACACATATGTCACTTGATATGGATGTGTGAATGAGACACCATTGCTCAAAACACCACAGATACAACTTTCAAGTTGCCTGCTGTTGCAAACACACTGCTTTTGAACGGAACTCAGCTGCAATTTATAAGCCCTTGAGTAAATCAAATAAGCACATTCACGTGTGGACGCGAGGCAAACTTATCAACTACTTAATCAAAACGATCACAGGAATTGACTAGAGTTAGTAAAATGAAGCTCAGGTAGAGATTAGGAACAACAAGGCAAGGCTGTGGCTTTTAGGAGCATTCAACCTCTACATATTAGGAACATAGGAATCTGCCTTATTGTTCCTCAGGTTATTGGTTTATGTCGTTCAGTATTATCTCCACCATGAATGTGGAACCTGTGGGCCTCCAGATGTTGTTGGACTACAACTCCCATCATTCCTGATAACTGGCCATGCTGGCTGGGGCCGCTGGGAGTTGTAGTCCAACAACATTCAGAGGGCCGCAGGTTTCCCATCCCTGGTCTACAGTAACTGAAAGTCACTTTCCAGAATTCAGCTCCTCAGTTTTTCCCAATTCCATCTGCAGATGCCAGGAGTTGAACCTGAGATCTTTAACATGTAAAACATTTGCTCTATCACTGAGGTTACTGCTCTTCCCCCTTCAGCCATAAAGTCCGTTTTTTTGTCCCTTGCCTCAAATTCAGCAAGAGAGCTTATCAAAGGAAAAGGTACTGACAACAGTGGAAATAAATTATTACAAATATTTATATCCTGCTCCTCAGTCCCAAGACCATCAGAGCAGTTTGCAGATTAACACATAAACAACAGCAACCAGTAAGTTAAAACAGCAACAGCAGCAAAGTCTCAAAATGTAATAAGCAACACTTCAGCATTAAAGTTGATCTGAAATAGATAACATCAAAAGGCCCAGGCAAATGAAAATGTCTTCACCTGGAGCCCAAAAAGCCACCTGAGTTTGCACCAGATGAGTCTTTTTGGAAAGAACATTCCATAGCTGGGGTACTACAACAGACATTTTAGACAGTCCAAATAATAATAATAAAAAACCCCAAAACTCAGTATCTACTTGAAGTAAATGATTAAGAGACAAGCTGCAAAGAAAATATGAGGGTAGTGTGAAATCACACCACAATGAATTTCAACAACACATGTTCAGCACAAACAGCTAAAAGGGGAAAAAACGCAAGTATCCATGAACTCACGTTGGCCTGACAACTATTGCTGTGCTCAGAATGCATCAATCTCTGACAACGATCCCCAGGAAATCCTGCTGGAGCGTGTGGCCAATTGTTAGGAATCTGGAGATGATGATGATTATTATTATAAAGGTCTATTGCTCTGCTTTGCAAGGTTTCTTTTCATTATTATTTTATACCCTTTAGGACATAAAATAAAAACAAAAGCAAAACTTTGCAAAAACCATGCAATATACTCGAGACTTACCAACGGTTTGGCTCCATGCTCCAAGCAGGTTTTCCTTAGTGGTTTGGAAGTCTCAGAATGCTGCATTCTGGGAAATCACAGTGGAGTAGGCCAACACAACTTCATAGTATCTACAACAGGATAGGCAGTTAGTTTTTGGCTGATTGTGCCCAGATTGTAACCCCCAGCTAGGTGGGAGTTCAATCACTTTTTACTCTGCTGCACCTGCGACTGATGGCACTGACATCAAAGTCATCATCAGGTTAATCAGATGAGCTCAAGCTTGTATTATATCTTTGCATATGCAGAAGGAAAGCGCTGCATGTTATCTCGGATATATGGATGTGAACCGAGTTCAGAATTCATTACAAACACACGTAAGACTTATGAACAATCCTAGCCAACAAGCGGAGGGAGCAGCTAACACACCCCTTTCCTTCTCTGTGAAGTCAGAGTGGTAGTTCCCTTATAGAATGTCTCTTCCGCAAAGCGGTAGGCTTTGACACTGCACTTTCCAGAGGGGTCAGATGGAAATGAGATGCAGAAATACTGGATTCACTTCTCATGAGCTGCATGAGGCTTCAATGCGTGTTGTGCCAAATTTTGGCACAGTTAAGTTGCAAATGTTTTGAGGTATGAGGCAAAAACACCTCCTGAAGACTGTCTTAATTTTCAGGGAGAAGGCCTGTGAATTTAGGGAATTTTCATCTTATTACAAATATGAGTTAGCTCAGAGTTTTTCTATTTTGTTGTACGAATGGCACATTCTCCATTTCACACTGAAAGCAACTGGTTGAAATGTATGAGGCAGTAAACCAGGTAGGTTCTAAAGTCAAAATTTCCAAGCGCAATAATCTCTCCAATAACAAACCAGGCTTTATATTTTATTCTCTTCCTATGCTTCACAAAGGTGTTTTTTTTTCACCTACTGCTAAAGCATCCAATATATCACATGTTCTCCTTTTTTAATATAAATGGAGCACATTCCTTGATGGAAAACAGGTAAGTTTTCATCAATAACAAAAGTACAGCAGCGAGGTATTTAGGTGCAATAAGCAAAATGCACCTAAATGTTTCATTGTTTCCAACTGGCAAGCAGGGGAATATGAACATATGACTCCAATGAGGCCTAGATTCCATTAAAGATATAATGAATGGATGCATCGTTATGTCCTATGAAGACATTGCAAGAGCTATGGGCGTTGTAATACCTCTCTTTCAGTATTTTCAGATGAGAGAAGCCGTAACTGCATTACTCAGGAAATATTAAAGGGAGGAAGGCAAGCAAATGTGAAGCATTATGATCGGACACTAAGAATAAGGGATTAACAGGGAAATCATATAATATGATTCTGGAGTTGGCAAACAAACCAGATATATTTATGAGGAAATGGCAAAGGGACAGAAACCAAGGAGTGTCTATTAATGAGTCAAAATAAATGGCAGAGATCTTGCACAATTTGATTTCAGCAGATGTGAAAGGAAACTTTTTAACTCCACAAAGACTGAGGCAGATATATCTAGGAACTGAGGATAAATAAAAAAAATTCCTTCCAGTAGCACCTTAGAGACCAACTAAGTTTGTTATTGGTATGAGCTTTCGTGTGCATGCAGTGTGTATCTGAAGAAGTGTGCATGCACTCGAAAGCTCATACCAATAACAAACTTAGTTGGTCTCTAAGGTGCTACTGGAAGGAATTTTTTTAATTTTGTTTCGACTACGGCAGACCAACACGGCTACCTACCTGTAACTGAGGATAAATGTTAGAGATGCAGATATTTGGGGGCAAATTTCATCTACATAGTCTGGTGATCTCCAGTAATACACGTTTTTTTGGGCAACAATACAACAAATAATGAATGAAATGACAGGGTATTTCTTACCCCTGGAACCCAAAATTCTACTTCTAGGTTATTTAAAGCATCTAGCATTAGAGGTTGACAGTGGCTAACCTACTGACAGCTGCAAACATCTGCACTGCAAAGACCTGGAAACAGAACACTGCTCCAACAATAACAGAGAAGTTTGATGGAGTTCGGACTATCATAGTAATGATATCGTTCTGTTCCATTTGGAACAATTTTATGTAGGCTATAATTACAATGAGTTTATCTGATTTCATAATTGCATTTTCTATTGCTGTAATCTGCCCCGAAGGCTTACGGTGAAGGCTGGGTAACAAATCTTGGGTGATATTCAACTAAGTTTTATTGAAAGTAGACTTACTGAAACTAATGAACATGATTAAGTTAGGTCCATTAATTTCAGTGGGTCTACTTAACAGTAAAACTAAGTTGAATACCACCCCTTATCAATAAATAAAACTGACGTATTGTTGAAGAGCCAGTATTGGACAACCAAACATGTTTATGAAGAAACAGTCTAATTTTTTTTTAACGTACTGGATTAACAGATAATATCTAACTATATCATACTTTCTCCCTACTTTAAATTCATAGTGCATGTACAAATTATGTACAAGATAGGAACACAAGATCTCTAGATTTGCAAGATCCCTATCTAATCATGAATACAACCCTACTGGCAAAGTATTACATAAACAGGCCCAGGAGAGGGCTTTCTCATACAGTCATTCTCCAAGTGTGGACCCTTAAGGAGCTATTTTTTAAAAATTATGAAGGGTTGTTAGAGGTTAAACTAAACATAATCCTTTTGCTAATGTATGGTTCCCATATATCAACTGTGCACGTAGAAGTGGTGTTAATGCAAGACCTCCAGCCGCGCGTGGTTATTTATGGAGATGCTATGTCATGGATAGCTGAAGCCTTGATGATGCATTCGATGATTCAGTGTCCCTGCTCAACTTTTCTTTTTGTGAGTTATTGATTTAAGTGTGATCGATGCTGTTTTTACTACAAATTGATTTGATATTCAATATAAAAAAGGAACTGAGCATGTTCAGTGGTCCCAGAATGCTGACTGAGTGATAGGCAGGGGAGCATAACCAAAAAATGGGTGTGTGCATGCTGTAATGTATCTCGGGAAAGCGTATGGCTAGAACACTGAAAAGGAGCATTCTACACTGCAACACTTTGTTGCAGGTCCCCCTTGGTTCATTTCCATTGTTGAAGGTCCCACTTGTTCCCATTAAAAAGATACAATGGTGCTTCTTTAGGTTTTGGTTTTAACGTCTACATTTAGTGCAGGCTGCATGCTCCAGGATGTGCTTGTTGTCAAATTTGCTTCTAGCAGTATCAATCCATTATTTTATTGATGATTTGTACATCTAGCCTGCCCTTCACCAAAACAAGTTCAATGCCCTTCTCTGAAACACATACTGATCACATCATCTGGGGGCTGGTCCCTTCTCTCTCGTCTCTCTTACACACACATAGATATAGCAGCAACATTTTTGTTTGGTGATGCTTGAAAGCTCCAGAAGAGAAACTTACCTACAGAGGCACCAAAGGACAAACCCAAGTCCACAGTAAGGGTCCAAACAGATTGCAACTTCTCTGGAAGGATAAAGCTCACACTGCAGCTTAATAGAACGACAGAAGGCACTAGTGGCTGCATGAGACATCTGGAAGAAGGTAACAGGGCAGTGATTAAGATGATGAACTGCATCGTTTCAGAGGTTTGTTTTTGAAACACCGCCAGGCCTTAAGACGGTAATAGGATGGGTAAAAATAAGCATCAGTTTACATCCCACCCGCAAAAACACATGCAGAATCATTTATAGATAATGAAAATTAATGTGTTTCCCAAGGAGCATATTCAATCAACTAAGTAAAGAAAATGAAGGGACTGTGACTCATCAGTGCCTTTGATTTCTAGGTTATCTTCAGAGGTTGGAAATTATGTGCAGCACTGAAGAGAAAACAGGCTACATCTTTCAACTGAGCAAGGGCAAGGGGGTGCGGAATGCCAGAAGGGCACAGCCATAGCTCAGTGGGAGAGCACATGCTTTGGCACTCAGGGAGCCCCAGGTTAGTTCCCCAGAAAGAATGAAGAGCTAGCAGATCTGGGAGGGCCCTTGGGAGATCACCGTCCAATTGGAGTAGGCATCAGCGGACCAAAGGGGCTTACAGCTGATTAGCAACAGAATGGAATAAATTCAGATTCAGAAACTGCCTCTTCTTATACATTCTCTGCACTGCGTTCTGTTGCTTAAACAGTATTATTCTCCAACCTGGCTCACTTCTGGTACTGGAAAGCTCCGTGCTGGGAGGAAAGTGCTCCCAGCGACAGAACACAACAAGGTAAGGGCGAGGGAAGGGTTTCGTTCCCCATTTTCACATTAAAAAATACGTTCTTCACTCCCCAGTATTGTTTATGTGCAACAACTCATCAGAAAATAGACTTGTCCCATTGCATATAGTATGGCCTGGAGCTGCATTGCTGTCAACTTTCGGATTTGAAAATAAGGGATTTTCCCCAAACTTTCGGATTTGAAAATAAGGGATGCCGCGAGGGCGGTGCAATGGCACCAAGTAGCCTCGCCACCCTGCGCTCCAGAGGCTGCGCGCGAACGAGTGAGCGAAAGAGCGAGCGCGTAGACAGCAGGCAGGCTGTCTGTCTGGTTGGGCGTGAGGGTCTGGATGCACAAGGCATGCAAGCTCCGCCCTCAGTCAGTCTCAGACTCCTTATTGGCAGCCGAGCAACGCAGCTGAGGAGCCTCCCTGGCCGGCAGGGAGGGAGAGGAGCTGCTTCCTTTGAAATCCGGGAAATTTAAGGGATATCAACAATCTGGGATAGCAGCGGGAAACGGCATTGGAATAAGGGGGTTTCCCGCCCAAAAAAGGGAGGGTTGACAGCTATGTGGAGCTGCGATGCCCCCTGTGATGCTAGGAAGGTGTGCCTTTGGACTTGGCACCTGTTGGTGCAAGCAGAATGCATGCAGACAACTTGGGCTGCCTTGGTACATATATCTTCTGTTCTCTTGTAAATACATGGTCCAGGGTGCAGCATCTGCCCTGTCCACTTTGGGACCAGCTCTCCTTATGCACACCACTACAATATTCCACCCATACTCCCCACCCATGCTCGCACCCCGTGTTTCACATTCACTCTGGGGTGCGTCGTCCCTACCTTCACCCCTGCTAGCATTCCAGTTGTGGATACACTGAAATCGAGATAAGCCAGCATGTCGGGGTTAGAAGGTTTGTAGATCTGAGGAGGCCGCTTCTTTGGCAAATCATCTGGGGGAGAAAAAGGAAGGCATGATTCCCGCAGCGCCTGCAAAACGCAGTTAAAATACTTAGAAACAAGAGGGACAGAGGACAGCACATACCTGTGTCTAAGATAGGGGGCCACGTTCTGACATCCACCGCCGCTGCTGCTTCTCGTGACCGCAACAATTTACATATTAATTGTGTCGTCATTAAGCAGGCAGAGCGACTCACCTGTAGATTTCAGCAAAGGAAAAGGAGAAAGAAGAAGAAGAGAGATAACATCAAAATCACCTAACATGAAAATGGTTATGAGACCACCGTTTTACATAACCGGAGAGTATATATTTAAAGCTTCCTACTAGCTTGTTTGAAAAAAGCTTCTTCAATTACAATGGCATGGAAAAATGAAAACCTTACACAAAATCAGGAATAATGAAATTATGTACTTTTTTCACATATTATCGTTTTTTTGGATTGCAATAACCATGCATCCTCACAACAGCTCTGTGAGGTAGGTTAAGATGTAAGAACAACATGAGAAAACTCAGCTGGGAAAACACAAAAGGAGGAGGCCAGGCCACAGAGCTGGCCTAGGTCATGTCTGCCATTTTACTGCTTTGCCTTTTGCAACTTTTTGCTTTGTTTTTCAGTATTTTGAGTTGTAAAATTGCTTTTCATGCCTTGACAAAATAATTATTATAATAAATTATAATTACTTAATAATAATAGTTTTATTGAATGTTATTATAAATGTAAAAAACATGACCAAAAAATTACTGAGTGAGGATTTGAAGCCATCTCACACTGGTTATAGCAGACACTTGGACCATGGTAGCAGGTTTGTGCTTCTTGAGAATCTTTTCTCCCCATCCCACCCAACTTCTGAAACTAAAAAAAAGGGTGTCTGTATACATTACATATAATCCCCCCCCCCAAAAAAAATCCATAGTCATGCCTGTAAATCACTGGATCCCTGATACAAAAATTTTAAATAAGCATTTTGACTAGTCAGCTGACCTCCACAATCATCTTGACCGTAGGCAATGTTGTTGCAATGTTCTGGGGATGTGGAGGTCGAACAGTTATTGGCACACAGCCTGCGTACAAACACCCGTAAAATGCGGCAATCAGATCTATACCTGCAGGATGGAGAAGAAGAGGAAGAGGAAGAGGAAGAGGAAGAGGAAGAGGAAGAAGAAGAAGAAGAAGAAGAAGAAGAAGAAGAAGAAACTGATTACGACATTCACGTTTGAAGGTGGGTGTAGACACAAAAGTTAAAGTAATTTACCCAGCATAAATACTATGTTGAAACAACATAACAACATCAATGAGCCTATATTAACAGTGGAGAGTCCTGAGGAAATCTGCATCTTTCCTGTTTCAGTGTTTCTTAAGCTTCACCAATTGTTTTGATCTGAGCTGCTCTTTTTAGAGACAATACATTTTGAAGCCTTCATGGATGCCATCGAACAGCTAATTAAAATTAAAACAGATTTTAAGACAATTCTCTGAATTTCCCTGGCTATCTGAAATTATGTTGTCCCGAGAGACGACTGCCTGGCACCAGCTTTGATATCACTTTGGTGCCAAGCAAAGAGTTTTTGGTTTCAACAAGCAGTCCAGCATATAGTGTAAGCTGCTTTTAACTACGGTTTTATCCATTGTGCTGAATTTTATTCAGAGAGTTGTTCTGCAATCTTTGTATGTTTATACACTGAATTTTATATGTGCCCTGAGAGTTTTGTTCTGAAGAGCAGTGCAGACATCTTCTAAATGCATAAAAATAATGTTCAAAATAATTTTTTTTAACATTGCAAGACACAATCCTTTTCTTGCATGCTATCATACTCCAGCATCCCCAATGAAATAAAACAAAAGCACACACATCTGAAGAACATCAGAGAATCATGGGCTCAGATAAAAACGTACTGAAATACTTTGCAACATCTCATGGAAGTAAGACTTTGAATAACTATTTTTTAACAACCATTACTGGCATCTTAGCAAGGGGCTTTGAGGCTGCTATCCTGCACCCACTTATCTGGGAGCAAGCCCTACTGAAGCCATTACAACTAACTTCCAACTAACACACATATATGAGATACATTCATAGTTAACTGTGAAAGAACTGTAGGTGATATCTATTGTGAGTAACACTGCTTTGACTTCAGTGGGTCTGATCTCACTATGACTCACATTGTTTATCATCCTGTGTGTATTCATTTGGCCCCATTTAGCAGACTGCTGATGTAACTATTTTTTTAGTTGAGGGATAAATTCAGCTCGCTCTCACCTCATATTTTGGAGCATATGAGGCTGCTATAGTTTGTTGTTCAATAGCACTATTATTGTGTAGAGATTTCTGAAGGTGGTGGTAGGTTTCACCAACAGCCCAATTTAGGCTGTGGTTTTAAGGGTAGGTGTTTTAATTGAAATCAATTGCTGCAGTCCAGATAAAAGTCAGGCATGCCAAAGCTTCATAAAGAGCAGTAGGAAAAATTGATCATGACTCCACTAAAGCCCTATAAATTAAATGCACATGTTGGTAGCCTTTCAATCAGCATATTGACTAATTTTTGCATCTCTACTTACAAAATCTTTAAGAATCGCCACTGAAAAGACATTTTTTGTTCTTTACCTGGTGGGTAGACCAAAGCAACATGGTCGCCATCTTGTAAGTGTCCCCTTTCCATCAACATAACGGCAATCTTTTCAGCTCGTTTATGTAGCTGAACACATGTTAGAGAGTTTGCTATTGTCCCCTGTATTAGGAAAGAAGCAGAGAGATTGAAGTTTTTCTTTTCTCTTCTTTTTAAAAGCACAGCAATGAAAACCAAGTGTTTAACACCACACGCCACAACTACAAGTTGACCCCAAACCCAATTCAAGATTTGGGCCTACTATGTGATGACTACATGGAAGAAGCTTTTCAGCTGCCTTCCTCATAGAATCGTAAAATTGTAGAGTTGGAAGGAATCACGAGAGTCCAACCCCTTGCCATGCAGGAATCCTGCCCAAAGCTGTCCCTTGGTGGGCTCGAACCACCAACCTTCTGGTTAACAGCCAGGCGCACTGACCTAAGAGCAGGCATCCCCAAACTCGGCCTTCCAGATGTTTTGGGACTACAGTTCCCATCATCCCTGACCACTGGTCCTGTTAGCTAGGGATGATGGGAGATGTAGTCCCCAAACATCTGGCGGACCGAGTTTGAGGATGCCTGCCTAAGAGCTACACCAGTAGGGAGGCATCCCTGTGAGGCCACCATTAGACCCTAGGTGCTGATACATTTGTGCAGTACTGTCCAGGACCACTAGAAGTAGATCTTGGCATCCTAGTTAGGACCCATGGGAACTACATTTTACCCTGGTCACTGCAGCCAGAGATATGCACAACAGCATCTAGGGCCTACTGATTGCTTCCCCAAGAACCAAGGAAGTGCTGAAAAAGGAAAGGGGCAGTGGAGAAGGCTTTAGACTCTTATTGACATTGTAAGAAACATGATGGGACCTCAATCTTAGAATGGGCTCAGGTTAAAAGCAGTATTGGATTCATTTTGAGAATAAAGTAGCTTAAACGGAGCCTTCCAAATCACTCATCGGTATCAGCTTAACATCAAGACAGAGGCAGCAATGCTTTCTACCCTTATAGCTGCTCAGTAGTTCATGCCTGCATATTAATGCAGCAATCCTGAAAAGGAAAAAAAAAAACCTGCTTAAAAGGGGTGTTCCTGGAAGTTCATTAACTTGCACATTGGAACGAACCCAGCTAGCAACATAATGGCTTCAGGAGAGGGTTGGATGGGGACAAAAGAGGGAGCTTGCTTTGAAAACGTTTGTCTTCACCAAACTTATTAGAGAGGGAACAGGGCAGCAATCTCCACACTGTGTGGGAACTGCTGGCACATCACATAAAATTTTACAAGAATGAAGGGCTTCCGGGAATCCGAACCACCCACCCACAAAGAGACTCAGTTGGGAGGCAGGGCAATAGGCTGACACCATAATCCTATAGCTCTGCATATATGGTAAAGCCAGGGGCCAACACATTTGGGTTGGCCTTCGTTTTCGGGCCAAATTGAAAATACGTTGCCTCCCCAGGGGCAGGTTCTTGCACCCAACTTCATGCTATATCTGTGAAAAGAAGCATGGAATGAGAGGGAGATCTCCTGCTCCTCTGTTCAACTGGTCCTAAGAGCGATCCACAGGAGTAAGCTGACATGCCTGTGTGCTTATACCTAGCAAGCAAAGACCCAAAGCAAATCTCACTGAATCCTGGGGGTGAGGGCATCTTTTGCCGCCTCCTTCTCTACTGCCAGAGCCTGGAACTCCTCTCAGAATGGCTTTGGGGCAGGGAAGCAGCAAGTGAGATTATTGGACGCTGTCTGCATGGAAAACAATGGCTATTCTCTCTTTCAGAATGAGAGGGTGGTGTGTGTGAGTGAGGGGGGTGGGAAGAGAGAGAGCATACTATATGGAATCGTAATAAATTCACCAAAGAAAGTGAGATGGCTCCACCATGTGCTCGGCTCTGCTCATTTGAACAATCCATGCCTTTTGAGTTGTTTCTGGACCTACTTCCTATTATTCCACCCCCACACCGCTCCAAATTCCCAACCACGCGTGCATCCCACAAAGACAACTTGGGTGACCTCATATATCAATATTTATTGTTGATAGTACAGCCAACAGACTTCCCAGCACCTTACAGAGTTCAAGAGACCGTTTAAGAGACCATGCCCATGCCCCACAAGCTAAATTCAACAAAGGGAAAACGGGGGAAGGGCACTGAAAGTGGAAGCATCAGATTGTTTCAAGTTACAGACACATATAAAACTGCTCCCACCCTGCCAGCCTCGTGGCAGAAAAATGATTGGATTCAGTAAATGGGCAGCTGGGGAATTATCATCCCAATTCAAACAAGAGGAAGAGCCTGTACTTGTGGTGGCATCTGTGTTTCACATTTTAACTGGAAACCACAGTTTTCAGTCCCCATCATAACTGGGTAACTTCTACAGGCAATAAAGAAGTATTCAAATTGAACGTCCAAAGAAAGAAACCAAAAAAAAAATCAGAAGGAATGTCACACGTTTTGAAGGACCTGAAGCTATTATTTTCCTCAGACTTCTAAATGTAAGCACACATCCTCCCAACTGTTGAAGAAACTAATTCTTATTCATAATGCATATGTGTGTGTGTGTGTGTGTGTGTGTGTCACAACTCCAGAATTTATTTAACTATCTGCCTCAAAAAGATAAGTGTTCGTTGCACAATAGAATGGTGGCACGCTCCATTATCATGCATCGACTGCTTTTATGTACTGAAATGACTTAATCATAGAGACTACAGGGAATGTTTTTTTTTTGGGGGGGGACTCAACTGAAGATAAGTTGCAAATGAAGGATTTGGTGCTATTCATGATCGTCACATCATCACCTGAGAAGATGATAATTGCACAGTTGATAAAGTTAATGGATCTCAGGGTGATCTGGCTACCTCTGAACAGTTGTGGGTATTAATTTATTTATTAAACGCAGGCCTAGAGTGTAGCAAGGGAAGGATGTGATGAGCTCAAGCATGGTCTCTTATTGGCGCAATTGCACTGATTTTCCCGCAGCAACATTTGCACTGAAACCTAAGGAAACAAGCAGCTCCACCTAATAGGCAGGCTGACAGCAGAAGAAGGGCAGGGAATGGTGCAAAGAGAAAGCAAACATTATTACATTCTAACCTGTACAATCCATGCACAAACCTCCCATGGTGGAAGTAAGATTAGCAAAGGCATTCTAAGTGAAAGCTCCACAGTGACAAAACCGCATCCCCAAGAACACTTGCAGAAGTTTGGAGGGTTTTTTTTGCAAGTGTTATAAATATTTTTTTCCTGCTTGGGGTACAAGTCTATTTTAGGCAATTTTATTGGGATTTGTTGTTTTAAGGCTTTAAAGGGAATTGTTTTGTGCTCCCAGCCCCTGCCCAAAGGATACCCTCATAATGTAAATAAAACCCAGATATCCTTACCCTACAATTTAGCAGTGTGTAAAGCACGTGGTCAGGAGTTGTTTGCGCCCTCCATTGTAAGACTTCTGAGAGAAACAGGAACTGTGCGTGGGAAGAAGGCAACATCAGAGAGGAGAGGTAAGAAGCATAATACTCTATTAAACATTTTTAAAAGCATTTTTAGAGAGCTGCCCCTTCCCCTCTTGGACACTGCTGCCAGTTTTACACATGCATATATCATTGTAGAGGAATAAACGTAATACTTTTGGGAATGGAAAACTGAAAAGGCAGGATATAAGTATTTTAAAGCCAAGAATTTAAAATAAACTGCAGTACTATTTGTTCACCAATCAACATAGCAATGCTCTATTGTCTTAAGAGGCTTAAAACCGTTTAAGACTGTGAGATATGCCTGCATGGGTTATATGAACAGGAAACAATATATCCAAGAGATATATTCAATGAACATTTATAGGAATTATTGGGGCAACTTTAAAACTGAGTACTATTCATAACAATTATCACGTCATCCATAAACACACACACACACACACACACACACACAGAGAGAGAGAGAGAGAGAGAGAGAGAGAGATTCTCAAAGACAAAAAATATGCATTTTAGAATCAAGTCTGCAAGTGCTATAAAGTGATAGCCACATCTGGTTTCTGTATCACATACTGGCAATGAAATATAAGCCTGTTCACACAACCATCAGTTCAATGAAACCTGGCTTTTAGAATTTATTCATTTATTTGAAGTATTTATATCCTGCTTTTCCAGCATATGTTCAAAGCAAATTGCAACCTTACTAAGAGATCTGGAAATGACAATTAAAAAAAACTTCTATTCCAGTTTTGAGTTTGCCCGCATGTGTCCAATGAACACTGCACATATCGTACAACAACAATGCCATTCTGTGAAGCCCCACAACCTATAAGGAAGGTTATCTGCTTTACCTTTCTGGCTTGATCGTTATCTTCTATTTGACCCAAATCTCTGCCGCTTGCCTGAGCAATTCTTTTTCCAGAGACGAGATTCCCCACCATCACAGAGGCAGGGCCAATTTCTGTAGAAAGATTTTTACAGTACAATAAAACAACAACAACGTGCAAGTACTACAATGCAAAATTCAAACCGCTATATGCTGCAACACAGTACGTGCTAAAACATGCTAAATGTGCTAAGTACTGTATCTCCTACTTTAGCTGCAAATGCTCAGCGCACAACAGAATAGGTCCCCTTTGTGGGCTGGTTTCCCCTTAATATTACTATACAACCATAATTAACAAGAATGACTGACAAGCATTTTCATGAAGTGACACACATATACCTAGGTGAAGCCAGAACCATGACTCTTCTAACCTGGATATGTTAATAAGAAAATATAGCTTCCCGTCTACAGAATTTCGATGACTCGCAGAGGTGGAGGAAAGTTAGAGAAGCTTTACAAAAAGAAAAAGAAGAAGAACTCATGGCAGGCAGACATCATTGACCAGTGAGTTTTTACCTCTAGTTTTCATTCTCAGCTAATCTCCCTAGAGCTGGAGGAGCAGGGGAGATTAGATGAACCAAGATAACATACAATAAAAAGCCTACCGGCCAGCAGCATCTCCTTCCTTCTCATCAAGGTGAGCCTTTCCAGATTTCCACTACTGCTGGGAGGCTCAACAAACACCACAGCCCGACTACTTTTTTGAGTAGCAAGGGAAACATGCAGCAAGTTCACAGAGGAGCATCAACAGTTTGTATCTTCAATTGGATCAGAATAATTTTCTGCAATACCTATGTACTAAAGTCGGCGTCTCAACGACTAATGGACATATCATTGTAGACAATACTGAGCTAGATGGAGCACTGATCTGGCCCAGTAGAAAGGCAGCTTCCTATGTTTCTAAAGTATCCAGTAAGCCTATCATTTATGGAGCCATTGAGCTTACCTGGCTGTTTTTGTCTTGGTTTAGGCAGGTTTGTTACACAGGTGTGTGGGCACATCAACACATTACAGGGATGCAGTGCTCCTTCGAGGAAAAGCTGCTTAGTTTCGGATAAGTGGATTCCACCTAGAGGAGTCTTTGGGAGTGTGTTTGCTGGTACCAGGGCTAGGCAGTAAACTCCCACTTGATGAATACTGTCTATAGCCTAGAAACATTAAAAAAGGGAATTTAATGCAAGGTCAGATGTGCAGGCAGGAGCTGTAAAAAGGTATTTGGAAATTCTCTATCCTCTAAAACAGGCATGTCCAACTCCCAAGGGACTGCAATCTACTCCCAGTATAAAAATACTGGCTGTGGGAATGACTCATTGTCATTCCCGGGAGTTGTTGAGCTTTTTTATGGGAGGATTACCCAAAGTTGTTGAGCTTTTTTAAGGGAAGGGTTGGCCAAAGTTGTTGAACTTTTTATTATTTATTTATTTATTTGGAGATTGATAAGGAACACCCAGGAGATCACTTTCCTTCAGCCCGCGATCAACCTGAGACACCCACGCAATCAACCAGTAGATAGCAATTGACCTGTTGGACATGCCTGCTCTAAAACAATAATGTCATGTAAATCCAATAATGTACTGTAAATTCAAGGTAGAAGTATAAAAAGTCTGAGACTGTCAAGATTACTCAGTTGGTGATCTCAAATAAGCAAACTCAGAGACACAAAACATGTCAAAACCAAATGGTCCATGGCTCCTTAGTCACTGTGCTAATTATACCTATGAAATTATAATTATACCTATGAAAAAACTAAATTTGATTTTAATCCAGTTGTGTGTGTGTGTGTGTGTATTTCCTCCTACAACAATGGATTTCAAATTGCTACAGAAGCAAGAGAAAGGGAAGAACACGTTCCTGTCTAACTCTTACTAGCTCGCTGTTTGTGTATGAAAACTGTAGAAGATGATTCTGGATGAACTGTCCGCTCTCCGTCATGAACTTCCAGGTCAAAATTATGCCGATTATGGAATACAACGAGCTTTTTCAAAGCTGCCCAGAATCTCAAAACATACTGGTTGTCCTCACATTAACAAATGAGACCTTGCTCTTACCAGCACACATATTCAAAATATTATAGCTTTAGAGAACACAAAAGAGCACAATATGGTCTATACTACAAAGCAAGAGAGCCTGCGTGTCCCAATACTGACAAATATGCAATAAACCCGTGGATTCCACCAGAGTGTCATTGTAATGACCCAAAAGTCCAGCAGGGATCAAGGTTCAGAGTCTGAGGTTGCAGGTGCCTCCAGCTATGGAATCAAACCAGGTCCAGAGCTTCAAGCCTGCTCCTGGAGATTGCAAGACCACTGAGTCTGGGGCTGATAGACAAAAGCCCACAAGAGCAAACTTCCATACCATTAGGATCTGTAACCTTCTCCTGAGCAATCTGATCCTGGTCCTGCTTTGCAAGGAGTGCACCAGAAGGGAGGATACAGAACTGAGGAGGATGCTTTAAAAGGCTCAGACTGCTCTTAACCCTATCAGAGCAAGTTGCTCACGTGGAGCTATCCGTGGTCCTGCAACATCTGGCCTGGCTTTCTCTGTGGGATCCAGCATGAGACCTAAGCATGAGCAGTCGCTTGTTCCAAGAGGCGGTAGGGGAGAATTAAAATTAACTCTTAAAGCCTGTCCAAACAAAGAATATGACACTTTGTGCAGCGGAAGATTCCAGGGAGGATACAGAAGGATTAATTGGGAGGCAGTGAGAGTGGCTTTTGTTTTGTATATTGATGTCTCACCTCTGTATGTGAGTGGCAATAGATAGAGAAATTTAGGCTTATGCTTCCAGGGAAGGCGAGGCACATCTGGCCACCCCAACTTTCCATTTGACCCTGCGGATTACAGCTTAAGCAACTGTACCTGTAGCACTCTGCTCATCCACTGAAAGCTGTCTTCCTCTGTAGAGTCCGGCCTTTGCTCAGCAACGATAACTATCCTCTCGTCGTGAAGAACGCTCACTGAAAACACTGCTATTCTGTGGGGTGTGCAAACCAGGACAGATAACTGTGTAAGAATACCAAGTGCAGAGAAAATTGTATTTCATTATCCTCTGTGACTCATTACCCATTAGTTATGCAATTGAGAAGATTGGGGCTCCAGTTCTTATTTATTCTAGAAAAAGCCAGCTGCACGCAACACCTACATGATTTTAAAATAGAGCACTGCTGAAGAACAGCTTTTATAAAAGAGCTTGTTTCAGATTTCCAAAGCTTAACACACAGAGTCATCACAGAATATGTTATTGCTCTATATATGATCAAGCCCATCAATGCGGCAGAAAAATAAGGCTTAAAGTGACGTAACAGCAAAAAGCCACCACTGTCCACATTTTTATTTAGATGCATTTGGCTCCATTTGTGACACACCGTCAATGGAATGCCCTTTCCCAGAGAAGCTTGCCTACTCTGAGGTCATTTCAGTACCAGGAAAAGCCCTTTCTAATTTCCTTGGGCCTTTTAATTTGCTCCTGCTCTAAATTTGCTTTAGCTTTGCCACTATTTTCATGGTGCTTTTTTATGTTTTCTTACTGATCTGCTATTCTGCATAAACATTTACTTGTTTTTGGTCTCATAGCAAAGCTGTCTTGAGAACCTGGTTATACAGTGGCATGTAAATGCATAAAATAAACAATTTTTTTAAAAAAAATAAAAAATGTTTTTGCTATGGCTTTTTTTTCTGGTATGAAAAGAGCATCTGCTCCAAGCAATGCAAATGCCTTTTCCACGATCCAATATTTATTTATTTCTGGGGGAGAAAAGTGACGCAAACCTTCCCCTGTAGACAAACTTCATTGGTTCCACCGCGAGCGCCGTGGCTACAATGTCATCTGCGTTGTGCCTCCGCCCGCTGACGACCATCAGCCCATCCATTTTGCCAACAACAAAGACAAGCCCACCTGGGCCAATAAATCCCAGCAGCCCAGTTCTTATGAAAGGGTATTCGCTGATTGGGGCACCTGAACTGGTCATAGGGAACACCTGCAGGACAGAGACAGAGAGGGTGGGGAGAGAGAGAAGTGCAGGACATCAACTTTTGTTTTGTTACTGAGTCGGCTCTAACATATACATAGAATCATAGAATCATAGAATTGGAAGAGACCACAAGGGCCATCCAGTCCAACCCCCTGCCAAGCAGGAACACCATCAAAGCATTCCTGACAGGTGGCTGTCAAGCCTCTGCTTAAAGACCTCCAAAGAAGGAGACTCAACCACACTCCTTGGCAGCAAATTCCACTGTCGAACAGCTCTTACTGTCAGGAAGTTCTTCCTAATGTTTAGGTGGAATCTTCTTTCTTGTAGTTTGAATCCATTGCTCCGTGTCCGCTTCTCTGGAGCAGCAGAAAACAACCTTTCTCCCTCCTCTATATGGCATCCTTTTATATATTTGAACATGGCTATCATATCACCCCTTAACCTTCTCTTCTCCAGGCTAAACATACCCAGCTCCCTAAGCCGTTCCTCATAAGGCATCGTTTCCAAGCCTTTGACCATTTTGGTTGCCCTCTTCTGGACACGTTCCAGCTTGTCAGTAAGACAAGTTCCAGCTTGTCAGTAGACAAGGCTCTAGAGTAAGAGTGTTCAGAAAATAGGTCAGGATCCACTGATGGATCTCTGGGTGATTCTGTAGTACACTGACAAGGGCTCCTGACTTCCAGCTGTTTAACAAGAGCAACAACTGAAATCCTTTTCCTTCCTTCCTGCGCTAAATTTGGCTGCAGAAATGAAGGAAGCTCAGGGGAAGCCAGGAGTGGGCTTCTGTAGGGAAGAATTACGAGCTCAGTTCTGATCTATTTGCATCCCCTTTCCCAAGATGTATAGAGTCAGGTACATTCATCCTTGTATCATAAAACCATGCTTAAAAACATACACAATAAAGTGTACATCCACGTTACAGTCAATCCTTCCCTTCCCTTCCTATTAAATGGTTTCCAGTATAAAATATTCAACGTTTTGAAAGGGATAGCTTTTTCCTCTTTTAAAAAAAGTTCCCCATAAATTCTTGTTCCAACTGAGTGAGATGTGGGGCTCAGTGGCAAAGCATGTGAATTGCATGCAGAAGACCTCAAGTTCAATCCCTGACATCTCCATTTAAATTATCAGGTAGGAGATAATAGGAATGACCTCTACTGGAAACCCAAGGAAAGCTATTGTCTGTGACTGTAGGCTATAATGGGCTAGATGTACCCCTTGTCCAACAAAACCACCAGGACAGTTTGTCAGAAGAAGAAGAAGAAGAAGAAGAAGAAGAAGAAGAGGAGGAGGAGGACGGGGGGGGGGAGTTTGGACTTGATATCCCGCTTTATCACTACCCGAAGGAGTCTCAAAGCGGCCATCATTCTCCTTTCCCTTCCTCCCCCACAACAAACACTCTGTGAGGTGAGTGGGGCTGAGAGACTTCAAAGAAGTGTGACTAGCCCAAGGTGACCCAGCAGCTGCATGTGGAGGAGCGGGGACGCGAACCCGATTCACCAGATTATGAGTCTACCGTTCTTAACCACTACACCACACTGGCTCTCAGTAGTTTCGCATGTCCACCGAAAAAACCAACCAACCCTGAATCATTAGCAGTAGTACTAATCCAAAAGCGTTATTCAAACTTGAAGAGCTAAGCAGGGAACAGACTTGTAGAGCAACTCAAACTCACCTCAAATGTGTTTTTGGTCATTCCAGAGAGTCCATAGTAAGATGTACCTGTTGCAATAGCGCATACGCAGAGTTCCCCTACTTCATCTGTCCGACAGAGTTGAGGAACTCCATCAGGCTTCACGGCGCACATTATGGCTATTAAGAGAAGGCAAAAAAAGTTTAGAAAAAAAGAAATACAGTTTGCAAGTCTTGCAAAAAAATGCATGTAGATAATAGAACCAAACTGTCAAGTTGATTTCATAGTTTTATCGCACAGTATTCATACAAACATTAGAGATTTTAAAATCTAGTTTTGCACCCTGCATGGGGTGTTAGATGTGGCTTTAATTGCTTGTGCTGTCTTTCAAGCTCTGAAACAGCTAATACGAAAGATATCTCGAGTTAACTTCCTACGAAATGCCAAACTTCTATTCAGTGCCGGGAAGGGTTGTCACGGTAACTACTGTTGCCCGCACACACACACACACACACACCTTTTCCCAAAGAAGAAGGTTTTTGAGTGGTGTAGCGAGAAGAGAAAGCTACAGAAGCAATTCTCCAAACAAAATCACATTAAATCTTGGATTGAGGTTACACACTAGGCATTCTGTTCCAGAAAGCGAAGTGGAGATGGGTGTAGCTTTGGGACTTCTTTCAGAGCAGGAAAGTGAATGAGGCGACAGTGAAGTATTCGGGTATTAGAAAAAGTGAGAGAATGAAGAAAACCATCAAGCAGAGGCTGGGGGACTTATTTCATTTTCTTTGGTAGGGTCCCTACCTCACCCTAACAGTTTAAATGGAAACACCTGCCTGCAAGACTGTTTGCATTTCTAATTAAAACCTAAAGATTGCATTTCAGCTGGCAGAAGACCTTTGTTAAAACTCAGCGCGTTTTACAAGGAGCCACAAAAAAACCCCACAAGATGCAGCTTATATCCAGATAACTATGCACATGATTGCAGTCATGTCATATAGCTGCTCAGGATGTGAACTAACATCTGCACTTTTGGAGTCTCCCTGGGAATGTGGCCACGGAGGCTGTTATGATGCAAATTTTACCACTGGGAAACTGTTAAGGAGGATGCATGTAGTAGGATAAGAACAAACCCAATACTTATTATTAGGACGTTCTTACATATATATAAAAAATTAAGGCTGGGGAGACATGACACTGTCAAGAAAAGAAGTCTTCAGGAATCAGCCTGCACTACAACTTCATAGGAGATTATTCCACCATGCTAAAAGTTCCTCCGCCTCCTAAGGCTTCTGCTGTTTCCAATCTTGGTCATAAAAGGGGAATGCCATATAGGACTCCTGACTGATTGCTTCTGCAGTAAATCCCGAGACAAGCATATGTTTAGAAATGGGAAAGGAGCCAATGTGGCAGAGGAAAGAAGGTTAAGCAAGAGCCAGAATGCCTTTATAAGTGCAAGGAGTCCTGGGTTTGCAACCCATTTCCATCTGCTGTGAAAAGGCACAGCAATGCACCCAGCTCCCCATTAGCTGTGGCTGTAGAATCAGATAAAGACACACATTTGGGGTGGGGAGGGAGAATAAGAGTTATGAACATAAAAGAAGACGAAAGAAGCCATTACCTTGTCGCAGTTTTAAAACAAAGAAGACAAAAAGGGGTGTGTTTTCACATATGATTTATTAGAGGCTCTTTCATGGAAAAGCCTGGCCTTACATAAAAGGAATTAAAGCTTCATGCCACTTTTGGAAGTTCAGACCCAGGGTATCAATCTAAAAGTTATCACAACCTGCATTTTTTAAAAAATAATAATAATTGTATACACATGTTCCATGGAGGAATACGAGGGCAGTGAGAGGGGAAGGAAATATATATTTTTTTAAAAAAGTTTCTGAAAAACTGACTAACGGAGTTGGCACTATTTGGAAAATGGTATCTCCATGAATCATGAATATGGTCTATGGTTTTTGTTAAATTTGCTTTGAGTTTTTTGGCATGCCCACAGTTCAGATCCTCCGCCTATATATAGAGAGAGAAAGAGAGAGAGAGATTCCCAAGGAGGAAAATTACAACATTTAGTTTAAAGCTATTTATCTAAGCTGTGAAAATCTGGCATGTCTTTGAATAACAGTTTTTGTTTTGTTTTTTAAAGCAGATTTCCTATTTTCTGGCAAAAGCTGGGGGGGGGGGAGAGAGAGAGACTTACCTCCTGGCATCACCAAGCCAACATCTTGCACTGTTAAAACAGAAAGCTTTTCTTCAGAATCCACTCTGATGACTCCATAGGTAAGGCCGTGCATGGACAGGACCCCTCTGCCTGGCGGCTGGTTGCTATCATCTGTTGGCCTGCAAATATGCAGAAAATGTCAAATGGACAACAACTCTCAATCTGCAATGTTTTTTATATATATATCAATACACAGAGGCCACGAGGTTTTTTTAAAAAAAGCTCTTTAACCTGTTCCGTTTCTGATCTTATTGCCTTGACACACAAAACCAGCCTAGCCTAGCCATTTTATGTCAACACAAACATACATATTTCATAGGACTTTTGGAGGTGAGAAAGTACAAAAGAGGAAATGCGTCAAGGTGTTTGTTTTAGTGACACGGCTCTTTCAACGCAATGCCATTTTTAGTTATGGCAGATGCTTTCACATAGTGCAGGCAGATCCCAAGACATATTCCAGATTTGAAGAGTGACGTGAGTGTGCCTCTCTGCCTTTTGCAATCCGTACCAAGAAACTGCTGCCTGCAGGGCTTATCTTTAATTACTATGGCGTTCCCTGCAATGCATGAAATACTAGATGGGTATTAGCTAACCATGTTCATTAAGGGGGGGGGGAGATGGCTGGTGCCATAAATTTAAATTAAAAGATGCTAAGGGGCTTTTCCCTTCCTCCCAACATGATACCAGCAAAAAAGGATTGAGCACTCCAGTTATGGGAGGGTTTTAATGTGCATTAAGGCATAACAAATGAGAGGCTGGTAAACGGGCAGCCGTGATTAATGTCATATCCATCATTTAGAAGGAAGGCTCAACCACACTATTGATCAACATTATCTCTGAGCCTGCACCCTTCTGCAACTGTTATGCTGAACATATCACATTGTATATATTTTTAAGGTGAGCTTTGTCCCATCATCACTCAACACTGATACAAATAAGCTGTACAAGTACCGCAAAAAGAAAATAAACTTTATTAGAGAGAGTAAGCTTAGACCCCAATACTCATCTTGCACATAGATAATTTGTTTATGATTTTCACCGATTTCTATTGCATTTAAGTGTGCATAACGCATGGTCTCTGGAAGCAACTCAAAACATTTCAAATGGATGAGCAGAGAGAATTGCTGCTACGTTTTCGAACTCTTGGTGCTAACTTGCAAAGTCCTTAAAGTCCAGAGATGTTCGGCATGCATCATGAATAGGGCTTCAAGTTTTTGTTGTGGGGTTAAAAAATGCTTTAACTATTTGTAGGTTGCAGCCCATGGTTTCTAAAGATACACACACAAATTTTGTCCTGCCTAAAAAGGAATATCCAGTTGTCAAATAAGAAGAATCAAAACAACATGTTCTGCATGCTACCCGTCATCTGGTAGCCTGACAATGATTTCGAATCATTGCTGGTTTGTTACTGAAGAATTCGCCATGGCACAAATGCCACATGTCAATGAAAGTTACGTTAGAACCATGCAAAGCCTGTCGTCACATTTGTAGTCTGCTCTCTATCTGTGGGGCCTTCTCTTTTTGTCAATTTTATGCTGACAATTGTATTGTGAGATAGGCTAAGCCAACAGACTGTGCCCTGCCCAAGCTTATCCCGCAAGTGGGGAATCTGGACCCGGGTCTACCTGGTCCAACAGTGCAGCCGCTACACCAGATCTATAAGCTACTTGTTTGCCAACAACACTATGTGCCTCCTCAGGTAAATAGCTTTCATGTATGTTTTGTGGGTGAAACCATGGGCATCAGAATACAAACACCTTATTGAAACTCTATAAAGCCAGTGAATAAGAAGATGATCCTGAAAAGATTCAGATGCCAGAGAACATTCAAAAAGCTATCTAAATAAACTAAGCATTTTAGAGCAATAATCTTGTATGCAGTTGAGAAAATTAACTTCTGAAAGAAAAGGGGGGGGGGGGAATTAGAATACAGAAAGTTCAATATAACTGCCTTAAATATATAAATGCCTTGTATCCTGTAATACTTTAATGGGAAACACTTAAACAAGGTACCAGAACCTTTTAAATTTATAAACTGATTAATTAAAAAGAAAGAAAGAAAATAGCAAAGAATTAATAACAACAAAGAGTGACTTAAAGTTTCTGATCCAAAGAGTTCCTAGAGGTCCAGTGACTGATGTTTTCCATTTATTCAATTCTGGGACAGCTGTATGCATGAAGCTATGTTGCCTTCAGGATCACTCATTTTAAATTTAAATATACAGTACCTTCTAATAGCCACTGTGAGAGCCTCTGGCGAACTAGCACAAGGGCAAATGACTTCTTGTCTGAGGCCTTTGCTTTGGAAGACATTAAGAAATGCATCACAAGAGGAAATAGACCCTGGAGTAAAAAGAAAACCTGACATCAATATAGGGTCTATATGCAATAGGCAATGTTTCCAGGACAAAAATAGAGCAATTCTGAACAGAAAGTGGCGAAAGAATCTAACTGATTCCCTCCAAAGAGAAATAAATTTGCTACCAGCCTAGTTACAAATTTCAAGACATATGAGGTGAGATCTAGAAGACATCTGAAGGCAGCCCTGTTTAGGGAGGCTTTTAATGTTTAATAGATTATTGTATTTTAATGTTCTGTTGAAAGCCGCCCAGAGTGGCTGGGGAAACCCAGCCAGATGGAAGGGGTATAAATAATAAATTATTATTATTATTATTATTATTATTGTTATTGTTATTGTTATTGTTATTATCTATAGAACTACACAACTAGCTTCATGAGCCCAGGAAGGCTTCTAACGGAACATCCACATCTTGCAATCTGCTTTTGAAACCAAGGGCTTTCCAAAAGCAGTCGGTATGGGGTTTTGCTCTTCAAAGGAGAAAGGGGACTTAGAATCCCACTGGGCATGTCCTGTACAGAGCTAAAAACAGCTCTTACTATTTTATTATACCTTAATTAAAAAACAAAAACTGCCACAGCAAGTTATAGGACGCTGGCATCTTAAAAAGAGATCATTCTCCTTCATGTATGGTTTCAGCAGAGAAACTGTCCCCAACTGCTTTAAATGGCTTAATCTCACTTTTATTTTTCGTACTTCGGTATGCACATAAAAGTACAAAATACATGCACGATGTTTCCAAGTTCCAATTAAAGGTGCAAGTTTTTTTACTTGTATAAATCTATTTTATTTTATTTTATTTATTTTATTTTATTTTATAAATTTTAAATCACATTTACATTTTGTTATTTACATATCCATTTTAGGAACAAAAGAAAAAGAAAATAAGAAAAAAGAAAAAACAAATTATTGGACTTCCTCTCTTATAACATCCATCTGTATTACTCATCATCTTCATTCGCACGCCCTATTTTCGTTGTGTAGTTTTATCTTACATTGTACATATAACCCATCATTTACTACCACTATTGACATGTCTATTTCCCGTTTCTTCGCTATTCTCTTAATACGTTACATCATACTTGTATAAATCTAGACAGGTTGAGGGTCTGGATAATTCAAAGATGACCATCTCCCATACGAATCTGTCTAACCAATCAAGTTATCTATGGAGACTCCTCTGTTGGAGGTGTAGAGAATGGCAACACCTAACAAGGCCTTCTCAGTGGTGGCACTGAGGCTGTGGAACTCACTTCCTCAAGTGGCTCACCTTACTCCTTATTTATTAGTTTTTAGATACTGTGTGCAAATAGCTTTATTTCCAAGGATATTTGAGATTTAATGACTTTGTGTTTAATTGTGGGTGTTGGCTCTTAGTGATTTCTTTTTGGTATTATTGATGTTCTACTTCTGATTTGTAGACCTGTTTGGGCAAGTATAGAATAAAAACAACCATAATAACTAAAATACAATTAGGTAGACGGATGTTAAGAGCAGAAAGAGGAATTGGCTATTACTGATAGCACATAGCACACCCTTCATACTTGATAAAAAAAATTCTTATTTATTTTATACTTTGATATGTGTGCCCAAGTATGGACATAAAAGAATTTCCCCTAAGTTTCAAATGTTTTGTGGAGAAACCTTCTGCTCTTTTGTACTGCTTAAGGATAAATTTGATTCAGCCTTTACATAACAAGTTGTCATGTCACTTATAATTGGATTTTCTTCTATGGAATATCAGGTTTGCTCCAGGATTTGCTAAAGAAAAGAAACCAAAACACAAACCTCACACACACACAATCCAAAATGAATTAGCTTCTGAAAACGCTTCGCAGCAAACCTCAAAATGTTCATTAACCTTTTTTTTTTTTTTGCTATTCATGACAGAATGAATTATTATTATTACACAAGTAACAAATATCTGAAGAAGCCACCCACCAGTCACAGTCAGTGGCTTGCATCACTGAAGCTGTCAGAGAATGCCCAGTCATAAACCCTTAACATTTATATTTATTTCTTATTTTTATGCTGCTCATGCATGCAAAAGAAAACATAGGATGCATAAAAACAATACAAAATAACATTTAAAAAAATAGAAGGGGAGGAAATTGCTTTTGTTCCACAGCCATCACTTACATGGATTGGCGCCATCAGCAACTATTAGCATACGGAGGGAGGAGAGGTTGATATCTCGCTGATCTCTATGCGCTACTAATGCCCAGTGCATATCCCTGGATTTCACACAGGCAACTTTCGCTGGAGACCAGGATAGGGGGAGGAGAAACCAAGAGAAAAACAGGAAAGAAGATTTGGGAATATGAAGTTCAAAACTTGTCCAAGCGTAGCAGAAATTGCTTTCGATGAAAACAATGGCAAAACAACCAGAAGATACCAAATATGTATTATTTACTTTGACCTATCACATATACCAGGGATAGGAAACTTCCGAGATCTCAATTTGGACTTCGTATTTTATGGCCCTTCAGATAAGCCACCAAGGAATTCTGTTAGAGGCACAGAAAGGTTGCCTAGGTTCGAGGCTTCACCTCTTACAGAAGTGGCTGAATAAAGCAGGTGGAATCCTGGAAGACAAAGGCTTGGCAAATTTCACCGACTAGCAAACAAGGAAGCCTAACACAACTGTAGCAGTATAGACAGGGGAGGACCCTGTTTAAGTAGAGCCCTCTGGCAAAGCCATCAGACATGCAACAACAGAGAAGATCAAGTCAGGCTTCTAACAGAATGAAACCACTACTGAACAACTGGCTGCTTGTCTTTTTAATACACAAGCTGAAATAAACGCCAGTGGGTTTCCAGATGCGTCAAGAGGTGTGTGTTCCAAATGACCCATGCTATTGCACCTATTCACCGATTTAAAGCTATAGAAACAAATTAATTTACAGGTGTGTGCAATTGCTATTGCAACATCACCGCCATTACATTTTAGACCAGGGATGGGGAAACTGCAGCTCTGCCAATACATCAGCCCTAGTCAGCACACCCAAGGGTCAGAGATGATGGCAAGGGTCACAGATACTCTATCCGTGTTTTTACAACTTTATATGCTGCTTAACTTCCATCCTCTCAAAGCACCTGTGGGTTTGTGTGTGAATTCATGTGCGTGCACAGGTACGCAGCCCTTACCTTTGTACTGGCAGACCTTCTGTATCCACGAAAGTGGGTTCACTTTCATTAAGGAATAGGGGATGCTTATAACATGCATCATGTTCATAACACTCTGAAATTAAGCGAAGGGAACACAGGTTTCAGCAGTAATGAAACAAACCACAACTCTTCGTTAAAACAAATCCCAACTCTGTTGTAAGTGCTACATATTTTTGGTTACCTAACGAAAAGGGTTTAAGACTAGGGACTCAGCTAGATTGGTCAAGAAAAGGTGCTTTATATGTGTTGTATATGCAGTATAACACTGTGACACCAAATGGCGCTGTGGAGTCCCATTTTTTCCCTACTGGATTTCCCTATATAACCCTTTTACAGAATTGTGAAGTACCGGTAAAAAAAGTCACTACAGACTAAGGGACTTGTTTGCTCATCACTTAGCAATTGATTGTAGGTGATAACTTGCAGGGTGAAGGAGCCGTTGTGGAACAGAACATCAGAAGCTGAAACGTTCATAGCCTCCAACATCTCTTGAAAACTAAAGGATTCTGAATGGAACCAATTCACACATGCAGGTGCAAGTCAAGTGTTCAGTAACCAAGCCTGTGCGGCCCTAAATTAAGTTATATTTATGGCTTTTGAATAGCGATTTATAGCTTTGGAATGATCAACGGAGTGATGAGGGCAAGATACGCTATTCACATCAAGTAAAAGGCAGAGAAACCTTTATCAGCTAATTGAAGATTGAGTATAAATTTTCCTGAAATCCAGAAGCTGTTGGGAAGAAGGCAGGTATTTTTCAGGAACTGAACAAAACTTTGTGAGGGATATTTCAATATACTGTACGTAGTCTTGTTTTCTTATCAGTTCTAAACCAATTTTCTACTTAAAGAATGTAAAATCTTTTACACATAACTTCACACAGAATTGGATTTGGAGTTGCATTTTTCTACAGTGGGAAGGGCAGTAATTTCCTAATACTGCAGATCGTCCTACATTGTTAACTTTGACAAAAACAGTATTTTGAAATCCTGCGTTAAAAGTATTTTTATTATTTGAAAAGAAGAAATAGCTCACAAGAGGTTTTTTGTTCCTCCCTTTAATTTTCCCTATATGCCAAGTTTAACTGGGAAAAGAAACGAGAGACCTCAGGGGAGGGGAAAACTGATCCCCACCCCACCTCCAATTTTTTTGGGTTTTCCCCCAGGCTTTCACATCTCTAGGAACTCCAAAAGAGGTAGTTAATCCTTCCTAAAAATAAGTTATACAGTACATTTGCCCCAATAACCTCAAAAGGTCATCAGAGAGGCTTAAAATAGGAATGCAAAGAAAACTGTTTTAAATAAGCTAACATGTTTCATTGCCTAAGTGGGTGGGGCGGAGAGAGACTGTCCCGCTATATGGAAATCAGCCAATATAGAAATAAATGACTCCGTAGATAGAAGATTAAAAATATAGACATCAACCCCAGAAATAAGAGAAAACTGGCTGGAGAACTGCAACAATGTTAGTAAACTCTTAGCATCACGTTTCGGCTATCACAAATGTCTTCAAGAAAATGTGGTACAGATATAGCACAACTTTTGAAACCATTAAAAAAAAAAACTTTGCTCACTACTTTAGTTACACAGACTCTCAAGAAACAGAACAGTGTTTCTGAAACTTGTATGTCCAGCTGTTGTTGGACTACAATTCCCACGATCCTGGTCCGTCTAGGTAAGGATGATGGGAGTTGTAGTCCAACAACAACTGGACACCCATGTTTGAAAGGCACTGAATTATAATCACAATAGTTCAACATTACTATCTGTAAACTATTTAACATTACAGTCATTCCTCCACTCTCTTGATCCTTTCTTTTAATTGAGCAGCAGAGCCAATTATATTACCATTAGCCCAGGCATTATTAAATCATTGTGATTTTTCAAACTGAGCAGAAAACCAAAGTCTGCAGGACGTGCAGTTTGTAATCTTGTCTTTTTGGCATTTTGAAAACCAAAACAAACCAATGAAAAATATAGTCCGGCCCCCCACAAGGTCTGAGGGACAGTGGACCAGCCCCCTGCTGAAAAAGTTTGCTGACCCCTGCTCTAGATACGAGTGTTCAGAGGACCTGGACAGCAGATGGCCATCTTTGCCCTATTAGCAAATCCCCTTCTTTGACATTTCTAATTTTGTTCCCTTCAGAGGAGCCACCAGCTATAATATCATGCATTCTGCCTTTTAATTCCCTGTAGATGCTTGAAAGCAACTCTCATCCCTCTTCTAATGATTAGGGGTTCCATATCTAAGGTAGGAATAGTCCTCATTCACACACACACCTTTCTCAGCATGGAGCACACCACAGCTGGAAGTCAACCAAGGGTGGAGCTGGAAATCAAAATATTTGCTGCATTGCATTGAACAGACCTGCCGGAGTTTTTCGCTTTTGATTCTTAGATGAATGTTCACCAGAGCCCAACCCCAAAAAGAATACTTATGGAACTGAATTACTGTCTGCTGTTATTACTTCAATCATTCTTCTGGCCTCTCTCTTGTCTCCTTCTCTTATGAATACAAATATAAAACCTCAAGCTGGCTTTGTAAGTATTCGAGGCTCAAGGGTGAGTCAAAGAAAGCTCTGTTCTTTTTCCTTTTAGAACCTTCACGTTCAGAGGCAGTACATCTCCAAAGACCACATGTGAAGAACAAGAAGAGACGGAACTTCCCAGGCTGTCCACCGCTGGAGAGAGTTGTGGATTCAGAAGGTCTTTGGTTCACTCCTCTCGCCAACAATGATTTCTGCATCTACCAAGTTTCCTAATGTTTCAAAAAATCCATCTACCACCAGAAGGTAAGCATTCAGAGAATGCTCTGACTTCCGATGGAAATGTAAAACACACCCTTCTCCTTTTCAAACCATTACTTTAAAGAGAAGTTATCTTACCGTAAGAATCCCATGCCATAATCCTACATCTTTCTTGAAATCTAATACGTTCACAATGGTTTCGGCTGTGTGATCAAAATACAACAAAACAAGGTTAGTTACTGAGTGTGTAGCACAGTCTGCAAAAAAACAAAACAGTCCGCTTTAAGAAGTAATTGTAATAAAATATTGATGCTTAAAAAATTGCCACCAGATGAGCTGCAGAACCATTTGAGATAAATCGTTACTGACTGATTGCTCTTGGCCAGATCATTTCTTCTTTCCCCTCCCACTCTTGTTTTCATTTGCGTTGCATGTCATAACCAATGGTTCACTTCAAAACAGGCCATATTGGGGCGATGTTGAAAACAAAGCAGTAAGAACAGCATATTAAAAAATAAAGACAACCGAGATGCTACCAAGACTTGCATTTTGGATCAGGGAAATACAAATTTCAAGAGGCTAGTGATGCTCACCTTAATGCGAGACAAGCACCACAACCCATGGAATTCTTCTCCAACTGGGATTTTAATCTAAAGCAGAAATGGTATCCCCGCTCCATCAGTTCTTCCAGCTAGCCAACCCCAAGCGCTCTCTCTCTCTTTCTCTCTCTCATCACCTTTCAAAACCCTTTCCCTTCCACCTACTTACCTGGATGGTGTTGCTGTTAATAGTGTCAACAAGTGGTGGAGGAGGGCTCTTCCCCACCCCCCACCTCAAGCTCTAAGTAGCCCCTAGGAAATATGGGTTCCTCAAGGGCTACTGTAACGGCGGGAGATCTTGGAACCCAAATCAGATTGACCAAGAAATAGAATGAATTATTTCTCCCATGGTTGGTGGGGGACAATGGCTTAGTCTGAGCGAATCCAATCACTGCTAGGGCAGAGGAGAGTGGGGCTTTGTCATTATCATCTTCAAGAACTATTATGCCAGTTGCACAGAACCATGAGGAAAAAAAAGTTTCAGGAATTAAGAGACAATGCTGAAATACCTTCTGTGTATCCACATGCCTGTGTAAGAGCTTGGCAATGGGTCAGAAGTGCGATTCTCGTCACAGTAACCCCGAGAACACTTCCATCTTTGCATGTTTTGTACTGCAAGAGAAATTTTTTCTCATCAAGATTCAGGGAACCACAAAAGCTCAAGGAAGTAAAGGGACGGCCATCTGAAAGCAGCCTGGAGGATGGCTCCATCCAGACTACAAGGCCCAAATCCTAAGGGCCTCCGTGGATTATGCCCCTCTGCCATTTTCTTCATGCTAGCAAAGATATGTTGGGGAGGGATGTGCCTGTGTGCATGAGACAACAAAAAGGGCTCTCCTCCTGTGAACTACAACTGCTTTTTGCTATTTGCCTGGGGGAATGGATGGCTGATGTGTATAATAAAAAAGTGAAGCTTTGCCAGAGCCTCTGTTCCCATCCTGTTCACTCAGTGCAGGAGCAAGTCAGTGGCCCTGCAACATTAACTCAGCAAGCAAATGATATGCCCCACCCCCAGTTAAAAATGATTAATCAACCAGTCTTCAGCCACCAAGATTTCAAACTTCCTCTGCCAGCTACCTGTTTCTTCATTCACATATCCTGCAAATTCACTACAAGTCTCCAGCCCTCCAGTATCCCCACTCCCTAAAGAGCCAGACAAAGCCATTACAAAAACCTCCCTCATATCAATACGTTCTCAGGTTTGAACTGGCTGTAATGGCAGGAATGAGTCTGAGTGTTTAATTGATCACACCAGATCCCTGGAGCTCATCAATCTGAAATTCTAGGAATACAGGAAGGTGATTTATAACATGTAGGCCCATCTTGTCTGCACCGACTTTTAGTAGCTCTCCAAAGACCTGGACTCACCTCAATGTAAGCTGTGTCATTGTTTGCATCTTTGATATGTGGGAACCAGTCTCGAGGAGGTTTTGATAGGTGTTTTGATTCTGTGACAAACCATAGCAGCTTTGGCCAGCCTTAGAAGTAAACACAAAGTGTTGTTTTTATTTTATTTTTAAAAGCATGAATTGACCATAATGGGTTTTTTAAAAAAAAATAATAATAATTGTACTTAATAAAAATGGTTTATTAAAATGTACGAAGCAGCCTTATGCCATATCAAACCATGTGGTATGAAAACTAGCTCATCTAGCACAGGGATGGGGAATCTGTGGCCCTCCAGATGTTGTTGGACATGCCTGCCCATTAGCCATGCTAGTTGGAGCTGATGGGAGAAGAAACAGGCCTTTTATTCTGCCTGATGCCTGAAAATCAATGCAGCTGTCTACACTTCCTCTTCACTATGCGATGTACTGTGACTTAGCAAGAGCAAGCCTACCTTTAAATTGTGGTATTTCCCCTGTAGGGCTCTTAGGCAGTCCTTTATGGCAGGCGTCACTAGTCAAGGCCACCGTCACACCACAGCTTCCGAGCAAGAAGCCTATCTGCTGGCTTCCTGCGTCCTGGTTGAAGACAAAGCGAGAAAGAAACCACGGAAGTAAATCACGGCAAGAGCAGTAATGGAAAAGTCTGCTTCAGAACACATTTGTGCAAAAGGCATTTGCTTTACCTAGCCAACCAAACACTTTTGAAAAGACATCTACCGCAACAGTCTGAGCGTTCCGCGCTTATCTGCATTTCTATGACAAGGGCAGAGGATGCCGCATTCCGAAAATCTCACCTTACTTCAAGAAACAAATCTCAAGGACCACAACATTTCTAGCACTTAGGGCTAAGGCTTGGGGACTTTTTTGTGAACTTGCAGAAGCTTGTGGTGGCAAGGAAGGGGAAAGGCACAACCAGGTTCAGGCAGCATAATCATGCACAGGTATTATAAGCAAGGTCGCTTTCCTGTCTACTTAGCAAGTAAGGCAGATTTTTCTCCGTCTCCCATATTGTGAGAACTCGGGACCACCAAATCAAATAGATCCAGCAGCAAGTTCGAATCAGGCAAGCGGAAGCACAATACATGGCATTCGCTGCCGGAGGATGTGGCAATGGCCACTGGCCTTGACGTCTTTAAAATAAGGGGTGGGGGGAGATGAGAAAAAAATTCATGGTGGAAATGCCTATCAGCCATGGAACCTCTGTGTTCAGAGATGCTGGGGATAAACAATGGTGGGGGGGGGGTTGTTGCCTTTGTGCTTTGCTTGCGGGTTTTTCAGAGGAACCTCGCTGGCCATTGCTGGAACCAGATAATAATAATAATAATAATAATAATAATAATAATAATAATAATAATAATAATTTATTTATACCCCGCCCATCTGGCTGGGTTTCCCCAGCCACTCTGGGCGGCTTTCAACAGAGCATTAAAATACAATAATATACAAAACATTAAAAGCCTCCCTAAACAGGGCTGCCTTCAGATGTCTTCTAAAGGTCTGGTAATTGTTGTTCTCTTTGACATCTGAAGGGAGGGCGTTCCACAGGGCGGGCGCCACTACCGAGAAGGCCCTCTGCCTGGTTCCCTGTAACTTGGCTTCACGCAGCGAGGGAACCGCCAGAAGGCCCTCGCCACTGGACCTCAGTGTCCGGGCTGACCGATGGGGGTGGAGACGCTCCTTCAGGTATACTGGACCGAAGCCATTTAGGCCTTCAAAGGTCAGCACCAGCACTTTGAATTTTGCTCGGAAACGTACTGGGAGCCAGTGTAGGTCTTTCAAGACCAGATGGCTGGAATAGGGGGACGCTTGGCCTTCTTCCGCTTTTATGTACATAATTCATACAGGCACAATTTCCACGATGGATTTTTTAATTATAATTTTTATTTTGGAGTGGGGTGGGGGTGGAATTGGAGTTTGCATAACCCCAAGTAAAAATAAACCTAACAGCCACTGCATGCTTCACCTTTTCCCCCCCACCTCGTCTGTCTTTGATCATACACCGGTTATATCTTGGGGGGGGGGACTAGTACCAAAGGATAGTTACAATGGTTACAAACTAGTGCTCCCTCAGTTCTTTCAAGGCTTCCGTGTTTCAGTGCGCGCAGGCAGTCCACATAGTAAAAGCAACCCAAAATGTGCATATGAAGTTCCTGGATATACCCCATGCATCTGTTGAAGTCGTACCAGCCAACAACCAAACACCATATACATATATATATATATATATAAATATATATTAAAAAGCAATAGTTCTCTAGGCAGAGAAGGGATTGAAAACAGAATAGAGAATTTTGCAGTGCGAACTAAATATCATGATGTTCTCGAAAACAAAACAAAGAAATGCATTGGGGAACTGAAGCAAACAAGACAAAAGGGGAAACTTTGAGGCTATTGAGAAAAGTCGTACATAAAAAGTAAAGCTTTTAGACATAGATCTGTGTTTTCCACAATAGGTCCAATTCAAGTGTCTTTTTGTTTTTTAATGTATCGTTACGCCAAATAAAAAAGCAATCAAACCGAGGTAACGACATGCATCACGCCCCAAAGCTTAGCACCAGTATTTTCATACCCAGGTTTGAGAAAATGTTTTGTTACAAAGATGGGTTTGCGTATGCTGGTTTTTTGAATGGCATGGTGGATGAGAAACTGGTATATAATAGACTTGTATAACCTTTTCAAAGTTCAGACATCCAACAAGTTGTCAATTTTATTTATTCGCATTTTCTGTTTGTTACAATAATTATTAGAGATTTATTTCCAGCTTGGCAAAGTTAAAGACATACTTTTGCAAGAAAAGTCTTCAGAAATGAGCTCTCATTTGGTTTGGCTTCTATGAAAATCCAGACAGAAGGAGGAGTCCCCTTGTTAAGATAAATAGAGAGAGACAAGAGGATGAAATCATGCCATTTTGGGGAATAACTCTCTGCATGCTGTGCTATCATTCGCCCGAGGAATATCTGAACTAGCCAGGCCCTGGCAAGTTTACAAAAGTTTAAAAGGTGTTAACAAATGCATATATTAATATTAATAATATATCAATACGCTAATATGTAGCATATATACATATATTAATAAATTATGCAGATACGCTGAAAATGAATCCTGTATTATCCTGTGATCGATGCTTTCAGCCTACACCTAACTTTCCCCCCTTTCATTATTTCCAGAAAATGTAGTTCTTTTCTCCTTCAATGTAATTAAACCTAGTTGCCAGTGTCATCATTTACAAGCCACATCAGAGGTTATTAAGACCCAGGTTAGGCACTCAAATTTCGATTGATAATGTTCCAAAACTGACATGTTCTCACAAACCTACTATGATTTGTTTCCTGACTTATTCCAAGGCAAGTTAAAATATGTGATTTTAGGTTCATACCAATTGCCCGAAGTATGTTTCAGAGCAGGGATCTAGCTACTGTTAAACCCAGCATTAATCACTTGGGCCTCTCGGTCAATCTGCCACTTGGGCACAAAGCTCAGTGTGGGGCCTAAATGGAATTGTTTCCATTTGTACATGACCCACAATATCCACTTTGGGCAATCTATCATACACGGGCTCTCAACAGATGCTACAGATACCAAATCTCCATTAAGGCTCATTTGGAACAGTAAATACCACCAGAGTTTAATGGTGTTATTTGCACTGAAGACCTTTCAGTGCAGATATCCACACGCTCTAATAGCCACTCTGTCCATCGCCGGGTTTAACAACCAAAAAGCACAAGTGACTTTTCCCACAGTCATGTCCTCTCCATCACTTTTGTCAACAGAGCCCATGGAAGCTCATGGAAGGCCCCGGACATACACGGGAGTTTATGCCAACCACTGGCCAACTACACTAGAGTCATTTGTCATTGACTTTCCTGAAAGTCAAGAAATGCTGTGAATTTGCAGTGCCTACCAGACTCAGGGAGGGAGGGAAAACAGAGAAAGAGAAGAGGAGCAACTCTAGTGAATACAAACCAGTAAGAAGATTTGTTGTACCTCATCTTCAGAAGACTTTGGACTACAGATGAAAAATACAGGTTGACACTACACAGACACAAGTATCCCTATGTAGAAGGAGAAGATGAAGGAGAAGGAGAGCCCCACATACTATGTAGATTTTTCATCTAAATATATATATATATATTGTATCATGTTCGTGTGACTCGGGTTTTTCATAAATTCTGTTCAGGAGCTCTTGGGCCTTCCTTGGATCCTTTTCCATCAGAAAGTGAGCAACACACTGAAGAAAACCGTAAGATGGCTTGTGTGCCTTTATGCCAACACACAGAACATACCAGCAAACATACTAATGAATCAGCTGAATTAACAGATTTCAAAGCAACTGAATAGTCCATGTCCTCAGTTTAACTCACTCACATGTAGTGGGGCCTAAGACATTTTCTATTATTCTAAAGTAACGGGGGGCACCTGTGGATCTCCAGATATTGTTGGACTGCAGACTCCTATCATCCCTAACCACTGGCCATGCTGGGAGTTGGAAGTCTAGCCACATCAGGAGGGCAATGGGCTCCCTACCCATCTCCTAAAAGGAACTGGTTTCCTCGCAAAACCAACAAACGGGTAAAATTCATCCATTGTAAAAACACTGTGGACCAGACTCCTACTATGCCAAGAAATTCAACAGGAAATGTATTAAGGCAAAACGGGTAGCGTAGGGAAGGAGGTAAGGACAAAGTAGAGGCCCAGGGAAAAGAAGGTGATCTTGTAGGGGCATCTGGAGAACTATGAGAAGATGAGGAAGCAAGCAGATACAAGGAGGGAAGCAGAAACCCTAAGTCAAGAGGACTACAGGAGCCAAAGACTAAATTACTGTGTTTCAAGTAGCATTTGCACTTGCCATACACACCAGAAAGAGCACTGGAGTGTCTTCACCCAATTATCTTTTACACCCTCCACCCTACCCTAAGCTCTTGTTCAAGGAAGCTGCCATCTGTGCACACGCTGTTATTTGTGCATGCACAGTGGCAGCCGGAACTGTACTAGCCTCAACTTAACCACGGCTTCTGTTTTCAAATTAGATGGCAACTGATTTGAGGGGGGAAACGTATCAAAAACAAACATTTCTCAAGAAATTACAGGGTACATATGGATTGTGGCTAACATCATGTGTACTCAAGATTAAAATACCAGCAGTGGAAACTGGAGCTGGAGTAAATGGCAATGTGTACACAGCCCGAGATAAAGAAAGATGTGGCAAAGGCATTGGGAAACAGGGAAGAAAAGCTGAAATTGGCTTTTGCCAGCCATGTGAGCTACAGCTCATACACTTGGCCACATTCCCCACCTTGGGTGTTTGTGCATAGGGAAGGGGTCTCATTAGTATGCAGACACTGTTGTTGGAAGAGAAGTTTCATACAAGTGGCATGAAACCTGTTATGTTTGTTGAACCTCTTGAGCTCTTGTAGCATTCTTGCTTTAATGGCTCATCAGTGCAAGCTATCTGAGACATACTACGTAGCATTAAAGGAGAGTTGTTTCTAAAAGCCTTGCTTCGTTCTTGCCTATTTTCCTGCTACCCAACACAACAAAATCACTACATTGTGCAAACCTTTCCTTCAAGCACAATTTATCCCTAAAGGCACAAGAGAAGAATTAAACAGAGTTCACATTGGTCAAGCCCACGTGAGATTTTCCACGCATTTCACTCACTTCAGGTCATGCTGTCTATCTACCTATCTACCTGCCTACCTAATGCCTTCTGCCACTACACTGTTGCACCAGTCCACCATCCACGCAGAGCCTGCCCGCCATATTTATTTTATTTGCAACTCTATATTTTATGTGCAACCTCCAAAATGTGCAAGGCTCCATTTGCTGAAGGAATGCTACAGAGAGATCCAATAATTGAAAAGAACCAAAGAGTAGCTGAGTCTTTGGGTATGATAAGCCTCCAATCAAAGTCAGAAAGAAATTTGCAATTGACTAACGACAGGACGTTTTTCCTGGGATGAAGTGCAATTTTCACCAGCTCCTGCTGTACATATAAACCAGTTCAGGCAACAACCAGTCACACAGATTACTACAACTACAAACTTCAATTCGTTGTCAAATCCAGAGTCTAAGGTAGTTGCTTTTGTATTTTCCTATATCAAAATACACAATTACCTCAAGTTCCCTTTTTCATTATTTTTTGTGACAGAGTGATATCCATTTCCAAAGCAGTCTAGGCAAGGTTTAAGCCAACTGTCTAAAGTCCTCCAGTTACTTTTTGCAAAATTTCAACAGACCAGGCTAGAATAAGACACAGAATGATTCTGGCAGTTTTTTGTTCAGCTGCCTTTTCAGTTTTCCACAAAGGAGAACCCAATGACAATCTTGGGGGGCCAGTTCTCAAATACAGAACAGAGGACATGCATATTATATTGGAGGGGGGTGGGGGAAGGAAGAGAAGAGACGAAAGTCTGGAAGGTGCTGTTTCACCTGTTATTTTCCAGCAGTGCCTAGAGAAACATCCTTGTAGAAATTCTCTTTCTGCGTAATACTATAAGGCCCTGATCCCAAAGCTATGAGGAATCTAGCAACCGTAAACATGCATGTGAAAAGACCAGCATGAGTCAGAAGAGTCCACCTGTACCTTAAAAAACACCTGAGCCCATTGGAGGACTCTCCCCACCCCAGCAAAAGCAAGTTATTCTGACCCAGTTAAGTTTCAGCAACCCCACTCCAACTCTGTACATGTGTTCATAGTAAATTTCCTGCAGGGCCACATAATCATCAGGTTGCCTCTCACCCCACACATCAACACACAGAAAACTAGAGCTTCACAATGAAACACTCGTTTTATTTTTTTTTAGCACCGAAGTCCTCATAATTCAGCATTAGTCAGTATAAATTGCAACATAAGAAAAGCAAAGAAAGAACCTGGATATTAAAATAGTGCTGATATAATGCAATATGAATCAATGGATGTGTTCACACATTAAGATTAAGCCCAAAATCCTGGCCTCGCACAGTTAACAATGAACTAGGAAAGTCCTGGTGCACATTGTCCCATCATTTGTGCTTTGATTCTCCCTTGGTGTAAGCAGGATTAACAAAACAGGAAGCAATGACTTCCTGGTATGCCTGAATCTAGGATCATTTTTCGTTGCTCCTTAACAATTTGCAATTGGTAAGCCAAAAATGAACCATGGCTTAGGGCTGGCTAATAACCGCAGCTTCTTAGAGAGCAACAGACCATAGGTTTGGAAGTAATGGGAAATTAAGGCCTCCAGGTCTGCTTATCCTGCTTATGTCAGGAGTGAAGTGGGAACAGTTGGACAGCATGCTCCATTTGCTATGTGACGGTCCTTCAAATTTCTGAATGGGGCTTTCATTCTTAGCAGTCAGTCTCTTCTCCAGGCTAAACATACACAACTCCATTAACCTTTCCTCATAGGACTTGGTCTCCAGAACCCTTGCCATTTGGACACCTTTTATTTTTTCAATAACTTCTGCCAAGAACGGGGTCAGTTCTCTGGGTAAGGTCTGACCAAAGCAGAATACAATAAGACCAATGGTTCTTGCCATCCGGACGCTATATTTATGTGGAGGCAACCTAGAGAATTGCATTAGCCTTCTTAGCCTCTGTATCACACTCCTGACTCATGTTTAGCTCAAAGTCAACTAAAATGCATTGATCTCTCTTTTTTTGGCACATGCTGCTGTCAAGTCGTGCATCACACATCCTGCATTTGTGCATCTGATTCTCCCTACCTAAGTTATTCAACTCATTTGGTTATTTTTTATCCAGTTCTCCATCCTGTCGAGATCATCTTGGATACTGGTTATGTCTTCTAATGTACGGTATTAGCTACGCCACCCAGTTTGGTGCCACCTGTAAATTTGATGAGCAACCCCTCCACTCCTTCATCCAAGTTATTCATTAAAAAATACATATTGCGTAAGACCAGGCTCATGAGAGAACAATGCACTTTTCCATTTTCCACTTCTCTGTGTGACGAAACGCCACTGATGAGCACTCTTTTGGAATGGTCCATCAACCAATTACAAATCCACCTATCAGTAGCATCAGCCAGCCAACATTTTTACCAGCCTGCCAACAATAATATTATGGGGGACCTTGTTGAATGTTTTACTGAAATGCTACACTCACAGCATTCCTCTACCAGACTAGTAACTGGAAATAAAGTTAGTCTGGCAAGCTTTGTTCTTAAGAGATCTGTAAGGGCTCATGGTTGTCTCCTCGAGAGTAAAGAGCCAGAAACATCCGTTCTTCTAAAGCTAATACTTTATTTACAAACTATGTACATAGGAGCGTTTAAGATTCATGTCCGCTTGAGTCGGTTCCAGAATCCGGTTCCTCCCCCAACATAGAAGCTTTGGAATTCCAAAGCGTCGTCTCCTTTCCTTACGCTTTTCCCCCCTACACATTTGGGGCGACAGAAGTAGCTGACCGCTTTGCTTCTCAGACCACTCAGGTGGTGCTGAGGCTCTGTCAGCATCTCTGGCCCTCGGCTCCACCGCACTGCCTGGCAGTTCCTGCTCCTCACCACTGAGGCTTTCCTTACTATCCCCGCTGGACTCAGAACTGCTTCCCAAGAGAGGCTGCACCTCCCTCCTTCCCCGTCTCAAGAGTCTTGTGTGAGGTCAGATCCCTGACAAGATCCATGTGGGTTCTCTGTAATTAGATTGTTTTTTCCTAAATTTATTTAGATTGACTGCTTTTTTATTTGTCACCGAATCTTTTTGGGCATTGGCCTCAACAGTCAGCAGCTGCCTGGCCCCCGCTTTTTCAGATGGGGACAACATTTAGCCATGTCTAGTCTTGCAGCAATTAACCTGTTCTCCGAGAAGTATCAAAAACTAATATGGACAGTAGCTTGGCGATCACATCCACAAGTTTCTTTAGTATTCAATTCTCCCAGCCTTGAAGACTTGAATTTATTTAGAACAGCTAGGTGCTCATTCGACCTCTTTACCTATCTTGGGCTTTAATGCCTTCTCCTGCTCTGCCATGTTGAGCACAGTTTCCCTTGTGAGAGGAGATTGAGGCAAAGAAAGAGTTAAGCAGTTTTCTCCACCACCTAAGAGTTTTGATGTTATGCTCTATCTGTGGCTACAGATGCCTAATCCAATACCTCCTAAGAATGAATACACTTGAAAATGTTTTTTGCCCAAAAGCATCATTGGCACCACTTGCTCAAAGCCAATCATGAGATCCATCAACCTACAACCGTGAAACACTGAACAAACACTTAGGCCTGTCACCACTATTTTAATGCCATTTGAGTTAACTCGGTCAAGTTCCCAGTCCTATGAAGTGCCACTAGCAGGATTCCAAGTGCTGTCCAAGACCCCAACAATCTTAATTTTTCATATGAAACCCAAATGGAGCTTGTAACTATTGCTTAGACATCTCTGGATTTACAAGAAAAATAATCAGGCTTTTGGAGTCTTAGCTCCATAGTATGAGCAGAGGCTGAAAGATTCTCAGCCCAAGTGTAAACTTAGCTCCATTTGGATTAGTATAGAACTTTGCAGCCATTAGTTTAAGATCATCCATCTCCAACAGGATTTCAACTAATTTAGCCTTCATGCAGAGGATTATTAGCCTGTTTTCATGATTCTATGTGCAACTGTAGCCTCTATTTCTGTGCATAGAAACCACCTTATTATTTTGGGAATTTAGTCCTGGTGTGGAATGCTGGGCACTGTGAAAGCGAAAGAAGACTCTCTGCAGTTGAAATCCCAAAAACCGACAGTAAGGAAATACTTTAAAATAAGCCAACCAGCAGGTCAAAAAGTAGTGAGCAAGCTGTGAAGCTCTCTAGAACTCTCCAGCAGCCTGACTTTTAAGGAAAATTGGGGGTTTGGTATAGGAAATCTAGCAATTTCCTAGTTATGATGGATTTTGTATTTTCAAAAATGGGGGAATCGGTCATTGTAGATTTCTTCATACCAACATCCCTAGAATACCCTAATCTAGTAAGTCTGTTTCATCTTCCTAAACTGCATCTTGTCACAGCAGATTTTATGGCTTTAAAACCAACCTAGTTCCTGCTGCTCCCTGTCCACACATAGCAGCCAGCCTGATGAAGCGTACTGGACAACTTGAAAGCTTGCTTGCTATATGGACATTTTGGTATCATAAGCCTATGGCTCTACTACAGACTTTTTCTTTTGGGCCAACACGGCTGCCTTTCCTATCTGCGTGTCTCCAAGGAAGTCTTCAATGCTCACTTTACTCTTGTTATCTGTTGCACACAACAGCCTGCAGCCACTTCCAACCCGAAATCGAAATGTAAAATCTAGAAGACACCCAGAAGAGCTAAGAGAGAATAACTGGAGCATGTTTAGGAGGGTGACCTTTCATAAAAAAACCAATAAGTTACATAAGGATTCCATTTTATCCCAAAACGCATGACCTACTCAGACGGGCATGTCATTTGGCAATTTGTTCCGACAGCAATTGTAACAAAGACAACAAGAAACCGTTTCTCTTACCTTTCTGGTAAGTGGCACTTCAATAGGTACAGGGACAACTTCTGCAAGCAGGCAGCCATAAAATGCTACCATAAAAGCAGCAGGGTCATTATTGGGAAATACTAGTGCTACCTGCAAAAGAGGAGGGAGGGGAATTAAGCAGAGGCTCCCAACATATTTTTCAACCTTTAGATAATGCACAGGAAACATTTCATGTGTATGACACACAACTTCACTTTTAGTTTTTGAGAGGAAGCCTCTCTAGAGTGATCGATATCAGAAACACAAAGAGAGAAGGGTAGAGGAGAGGAGATTTCATAAAGTCAAACCAATTCTTCTAACAAGAACATTTCTTTGATATCTTTGGCTTAGGTGCATGAGCTATACTTTAAAGGTGTAAACTGCTCTGATGGTGCTCCTCCAAACAGTTTCATTCAAGGTCAATAATATAACTCAAGACAGAAGATACACACACGCCCTCATTTCAACAGACCCTCTTCCAAAAATAATGAAAGGGGGAAAGCACCTACTTTTAAACCCACCGTGGTTTCAACTAATACCTGCATTATGCTTTCATTTTGATCATTTGCCAAAGGTCAAATCGATAAACTCTCTGCCTGCCTACAATTACTCGTAGAGGATGGTATTTCTTTGTTGAAAAATCACATCTCTAATCAAGCTCATGCAAAAGGAACGCAACCTCCACTCTAAGCATTTTCCCAATTACAATTTACATTTACATTTTTGCACTCTCTCCATTGGGGACCAGGGATAGTGAAGAGATGCTCTCAAAATGGTAGCATGGTATTTAAGGCATTGACTTCAGACAGAGCCTTGACAAAGTCTGAGCTCCCACACACATGCTGCATGACCTTCCTCTTACTGCCCAAGGCTCAGGTGCATACATTGGACTAACTCAAGTTTGCATGTTGAGGCTGTCCACCTCCTCTTCGCCACACACAAAAAGCCGCATTTCAGAAAAGGAATCTGCATGGACTTTAAAAAGGCAGGTGAGGGAGCAAGAGATCATGCAAACTGGGCGATGGTGCCTATGCGTGGAAGATTTAGTTTTGGAAATTCTGTAAAATGAAAGCAAGATTTATATCAGTAGGGGAACTTTGGATACCTTTTTATGTTTGTTATAACCTGCACTTAGTCCCCAGGATATAATGAAGTAAAAATAATAATAATCCAGTTTCACTGTAACAACCGGTAATCCTCATCAAAGGAAATGCACAGAGCGGGGGAAAGCCTAGCTGTGCTGTCATCCTCATGGCTTCCCTTGTCTTACTCTCTCTGGGATCTGCTTCAGCCCACTAGTGCTATGGCTTAGAGACTTAAACACTGTCATAAATCAAGACGAAAGATTCCGTAGACCCGTCTTGGCTAAATGCCAAAGCAGAGAGTGATTTAAATTCAACATCTGCCCACAGTTCTCTTTAGTTTAATTCTTTATGATTAATTATGAACAGAAAAATGAGGAAATAATTTATTTTCTGTGGGGCTCAAACCAACATCCCCCCCAGCCCACTTGTCAAGTACAAGGGCAGCATTCTGAAGTTAAGTAGCTTAAAGGGTAGAAGAAGAGGAAGAAAAATCCCCACACCTATGCCATAACTGGGGATAAAGTTGCAAGAGACTACAGGGGGAAGGGCAAAGCCAATGGGATTAAGGAGACTCCTCAGAGCTTAAAACTGTTCCTTTCACTATTTTGGGAGGGCTCTCTTTGCACAATGCCAGTCACTTGCCCAACTTCCATCAACGAAAGCTTAGCAGCACCACCATTGTTCCAGCTTTGTTGAATGGAGCCATTTAGAAAAATGCTCTCAAGCTGGGAGGCAGGGACTTTGTGTGCACAGAAATTTAGCATATTGCTTTTAGTCGCTTGCTTCGAATGTATGCGGGTGTTTTTGTTGTTTTTTCCTATTTAGAAGGCAGCTTGCCCCAACCTACAGGAAACAGGGACTTTTAAAAAAATAAGCACATTCAGTAACAGAGAATTTTCTATACGGAGTAACTATACGGAGTAATGAGCGTTCTTGTGCAAATTTGGGCTGAAGAAACAGCTGTACAGAGACTTAAGGCTTCTTATGCACAGGAAGTGAGACTTTGAAGATCCCAGGAGGACTGTGCTTTCATATTTTGCCCTAGGCTTGATGTGATCAGGGCAGCTACCTGCAGAACTCCTTAAAAAACCCAGCAATTAGCACTACCATCATGAACTACAAGCTCCTCAAAGGCAACCAATGCAGAGAGTACCTCTCAGTACTGTTTTCCCTACAGTTCTTTTTTACTTTGCATTTATTGCCATAAGTAGTTTTTCCCATCAGGATAATACACATAGGAGAAGAGAATTGTTTGTATCCGTGCGCTTGCGCACGTATAGGAGCAGCTTCGAATGTGTCTGATGACTGGTCCAATTTTGGCACTGACGGGGGGGGGGTGGAAGTTCATGCACAGAAGCCTTCAGGAATGTGCAGGAAACTAAAACAGTGACAGACACCAGCAAGGGATAGGAAGCAAGCAGCAGAGGTGGTGTCACGTGGGAAAATGGAAAGCAAATTTTGGATGCTGAGGTCAGTCAATGACAGGCAAATGAGCAGCAAGTATAAGCTGAGAGAAAATCAAGCTGGCAATGCAGGGGCAGTGGAAACTCACTTGAAGAAAGCAAAATCTTACACGTATTTAGCAGAAACAGGCAAAAATGGACTTTAGGCAGGGATATTGTGAGTTCAACTGTCTTCAAGTGAGCCTCTTGGTTTTTCAGGATTGTCTCGCTTTTTTATTGGGCGAGGGGAGACTGGATATTTATTGTATGGGTATATCAAGAGACTTTTGCTAAAAGGAAGTAAGTGCAGCATACGAGCCTAGCTGGCAACATTATACAAAAAGTGTGCTCACATCACAATATGCAAAACCAAATGCCCCCCCCCCTGCAATTGTACGTATTTAATTTAATAACGCAGACACGTTTGTTTGCTTTTGCATTGAAGCAGGGGAACGTAAGGAATCTAAAGATTATGTATAAAGAAAAGGATTTCCATGAAGGAGATCCTATTGGGGGGGGGATGGTCCTAAAGGAAATTAAAGAGGCATGTTGTATGCAGAGTATACACCTCCCCTCAGCATTAAGGAAACATGGAAAACTGTCCCCATGTCCCCATTTTTATTTTTTTCAACTGAGGCAAGTGTGTGCCTCACACTCCTGAGAGAAGCTCTGGAACTTAGTAGCCAACATGGAGCCTCCTAGATGTAGTTGAGGTAAAGCTCCCACGTTTCCTGACCACAGGCTATGCTGATGGGAGGTGGAACCCAGTAGCAACCAGTGGATTCCACATTAGGTACCCCTTCTCTGGACTGTGACCCACCCAGTCATTGTAGAGTTGAACAGAAATGATGAGGGCAGGCCTAAAATGTATAAAACACATCTCCTGGCACCCCCAACCCCAAAGTAGCTATGCTGTTATGCCAACTTTCCCTACTTTCAAATAGGATTTTGTTTCTTTAACCAGTTTTGCTTAGTATCTTATTAATTATCTAGCAGCATTCCTTGGTTCAAGCCTGGCCTCTTCACAAGGCCCTCATTGTTTCTGGGTCTCCAATACACACAGCCCCATTACCAAAATTAATTTCATCCGCATGATAAACACTCTTCATATAGGGAAGCCTTTGTGTCACAGAGTAACTTGTTTGAGAGAAAAGAGAGAAAGGAATTTTTTCCTGACCATAAATAGACTTCTGAGGTAAATTTTCTGCAACCCGCCAACCATTAGTGAGCAATAGAACACGATTGTTTAAATGTGTGACACAGAACTAAAACATCGACAGTTGACTGATCTGCTCCAAGGTTAGAAGATTCACTATGTACCCCAACTCAAATACATAGCTTTTACCTCCATGTGTCTTTGATGTCAAACTATTAAGGCTTGCAATGAAAGCACAGGCACTTACCCTGTCTCCTGGCCGCACCATTGGTTCTTGCTTCGTGCCCAACTTATGTAGTATGTTGTATGCGACTTTCATACTACGGGTCCAAAGTTTGCCTATTCACAAAACAACTGTGTGTAAGTATTCCCATTAAGATGGGCTGTACAGTTTCATTCCAAAATGATTCAAAACACACCTTGTGCACACATTTGCCGAAAGCCTTTATTCTTTTCCAAAGGAGAAATGTGCAACATACCACAAACACTGTATTTCCTCCTATAATATCACAGAATGATCACTCCAATCCTCAAGCTAAACTTGATAGTAAAGAGGGCAGGTATAGAACAAGTGTGTGCTGAGAAGATGGAAACTGGTGAACCATAACTTCACTACTATTTTAATTGTAATTCAATTTAATTTTATAGCCAGGTGGAAACTTCCATTTATATTATGGAACCAAAAGTGGGAGAACTATGCAACTGCTGTCTTGTCAGCACAAGTGAGTCAGTTCAGTTTCAGTGTGCCTGGCCCAGTTAATTATTTTGTTCTCAGCCGCTTTCCTATTGGCAAGCAGTATCATGGCTACTTATGAAGGGCAAAATTAATGGGGATTTTTCCTGAGCAAGCTGTTCTGAAAATTGGGTAAGAGCACGGCTTGCGTAGAGGAAAATGTTCTTCTGTGGCTGTGCCAATACAAGTTCAAGAGGTAGCAACGTTTGGCCCAGATTCAATTGCGGCCATAACCAAGGCATTAGTCACCTTTAGTCTGGATCAATGTCATTAAGCATACCGAGAACTTTCATACAGGTTATTTCCACTTCCTACAAAATGCCAAAATCTTTCCCCACCCAACTGTGATGGTTTCCAAGTGGTGCCTTTCACCATGAAGCCTGTGGCTACAGAAGGTTAACAATGGAATGCTTCAAAAAATAAATAAATAAAACCAAGCATTTGCAAGCAGAATTTAGGGAAGAAGAAATGTTGAGTTCCTATTAACTTTACTGAATTAAATTGTAATGTACAGCATGAGGAAACAGAAATGCACCAGAGGCGAGACCATCTCAAGAGAGACAAAGCTCTTTACACGAAACAGTTTTGATGCAAGTACTTGCTTCAGAGCAAGGTGGGCAGATAGTCAAGGACCTCCTCCGAGAAATATTACGGAGCCGTGCCCTTGAGATGCTTGTTTCCCTAAATGTGTGTTTCCTATGTAGTGTACTCAAACAAAAGATATTCCATTTGAGTTGTCAACCTTCTTTTTCAAAATGTCTAGAATGGCTCTAAGCAACTTTTAGTAATTTTAATTGGAATTTATGGGCATTTAGAAACATTGGGAACTGCCGTATAACCATGTCAGACTATTGGGTCCAGGCAGCTCAGCACTGGCTGGCAGCAGACTGCCAGGAATTCAGCTACGATGCTTTAGCTCATCCTCTACTTAAGCACTGCGACCTAAGGAAGTTTCACACTTTCTCTTAGCAGAGCCAAGCAAAGTGATAGCATGTTTGCAGATTACTAGCTCTTACTCAGATGCAATTCAGTGAGTTCTGAAAACCCAGGCTTGCTCTTGGCAACTTTTACCTGAAGAGAGCAAGCGCCATCCCTAGTATGTTTATAGGGGGAACATACTGTTTTTCAACTGTAACCCTACTTTCTGTAACCCTACTTTCAAACTGGTAAGTCTGCCAGGCTTCTTAAAAAGCAGAGGTTGACTAAGGTGCATTTGCATCATTTGGCACAAAGCCTTCTGGCCAGGTCATTTCCTTACTAGTGCCTTATCGCAAATGTGTTAAGTGTAAAGGCTGCCCCGAGTAGTGCTTGTGGGCACAGGTGTGCCAGCAGAAAAGCAAACTACAAAATTAGCTTGCGTATAATGTACAGTAGGATTGTCATCACCACACGGCACCAACTCAGCCACAGCAAACCAGAATACTCTTACCAAACCTATGTACAGCAGTTCCACGTTTGCCAAAAGACAGCTGCAAATAATCGTCAATGGGTTGTTGTTTTTTCCAGTATCACAACAAACACAACAGCTTATTGATATGGTCTGCATCATATGACCCTTGTGACGTGGGTTCCAATTCCACTAGCATTAAATAAGGAAGGACCAGGTTGCCACGCCCAGAAGAGGACATGGCTTGGGCGAGGATTGGCCCCTGCTACCAAGTGCCAACAGGATCGGGCCGAGAGTAGCCCAACTCACAATGTACAAGCAAAATGTGCTGCGCTGAGGTCTGTAGCAGCCTCTGCAAAACTGTAACTGCACAGGCGGCTACAGAGTATGTATTTAAGACACATAATTGTACATATGATTAAAGGCAGAAGGAATTACTTGAGGGATACTGTGCACATTAGTCTCACTAATTATTTCTGTGCTGGTATACATATGCAAAAACGTTGTGTGAAGAGTATGCAGTGCAAATGACTCACTGCTTCTTGAACCCTTGCAATGGTTTGAAATTTGAATTTTTATATCAGTAATTTCACTCACAACACTCAAGACTTTTGCACATCTTCAGGCATGGGAAGTCTTTGCAGGGTAACTTGCATTTCAATAAAATCCAATGAAAAAACCAGCCAGCGTTAGATATAAATAAGGACATGCTCTATAAGGAATCAGACTAATATCCTAGCCCTGTGCTTTAGCGCCAATTGACACAGGCTCTCCAGAATCTCTCAAGGAGATTCTACCCCACCCCACTCCGCAATCATTGAAACTAGCAAATCTATTAAGTGGGGAGTTCTGGATTCAGCATAGGCCTTCACACAGTCAAAGTATGCCCCCCTCCAATGAGCTACATACTTTCCCATCTACTCCCTCAGATAACTGTATAAGTAAAGGTAAAGGGACCCCTGACGGTTAGGTCCAGTCGAGGATGATTCTGGGGTTGCAGCGCTCATCTCGCTTTACTGGCCGAGGGAGCCGGCGTACAGCTTCCAGGTCATGTGGCCAGCATGACTAAGCTGCTTTCTGGCGAACCAGAGCAGCGCACAGAAACACCGTTTACCTTCCCGCCAGAGAGGTACCTATTTATCTACTTGCACTTTGACGTGCTTTTGAACTGCTAGGTTGGCAGGAGCAGGGACCAAGCAACGGGAGCTCACCCTGTCACAGGGATTTGATCAGCAAGCCCTAGGCTCTGTGGTTTAACCCACAGTGCCACCCGTGTCCCTAAATGTATAAGTACATAACCTCAAAAAAACACAATAGACATTTTTTTTTTTTTTAAAGGATCCAAGGAAGTGTAAGATGCATATTTGGTAATGATCAAAGGCGAAAACACAGAGTTCTATTTTCTTAACTTGGGGTATGGGGAGTGGCAAGGAAATTCAAAAGGTTGCTGACCGTAAGTGAGAATATATAGTGGTTTTCCATTGGTGTCCATAGTGGTTAGACAAGGAGCTTTCGGGGAAATGGTTCCCCATCGTTGCAATGCTGCTTCAAGAGATGGAGGCCAATTCGTCACCACGCCCAGCTGTTCTCCACGCATCGCCAACATCTGCGCTCCCTCTGGCTTTGGTTGGTTTGGGTCTGGCTGTTGAACTTACAGTTGTAAGAGAGCGTTACTTCACGTTTTTTAATGCCATGCTTTATTATGCCTATTGATAATTCAAATTCTGCTTTTGAGAAATCAAATGATGTACATGCAATGTGAAACAACTCTGTCCTGGTTTCTGATCTTCTTCTGTACACCTCCCATACTCTACCCTGCAACCACACTGCTCCTTTCTCAAACACACACACACACACACACACACACACACACACACAGAGGCCGGCAGATCAAATTCATAAAAAGCTAGTTTGTGCAATTAAAATCTGAGTTCAGAATCCAAGCTCACTTGCTGTAAAACCTTTTTTCAAGCACACACAAAAATGAACAGTACTTTTACAAACCCAGTACAAAAACTTGGTCAGGGGAGTCAAACCATTTTACCTTCTAATAATTCTTCAAAGTCATCTACAAAGAACTCTCGTAATGGGGGCCGTTTGGGTCGTTTTAAGGTGTTGACCAACTGCTGGATTTTTGCCGACACTCTGCTGCTTACTGGAACTCCTGCAGAAAAGAAAACTGACGTAAGTTTTCGAGCAGTAGGCATGCCTTCCAGTTCCAAGCAGAGGAGAAAAGCATATCAACCTGAAGGCAAATTCAAATAGGCAGGTTAGCTAGCTGTACACCCCTGACAGCTTGTTACCTATGGACTGGACAAAGTTCCAAGGTGAGTAGCATCTGTGCACAATGGCGAATAGCCTTTTTGCTGACATGACCTTTATACCTGGGAGCTGCTGGTCATGCGTTACAAGAGTGGTCGAGCCAAGGTCCACTGTCACTGGACATCGAAAATCATATATGCCTCCCAGTGTAGATATAAACCTACTTTGGGTTTAGGTATACAGGTCCTGTTAATTGGTACAGGAAGCAAATTCCAGCACCTCTAACAAGTAAGCAATTTCACTAACTAGCTATAGTGGGCACTCTTATGAAACAACTTGTTCTTTTTCTGAGTTTTTTTCACATCTCTGGGGTTCTCCTTCCAGTTCCAGTACCTAAAAACATGCCAAACACCGACATTTCACACTTTCTTCTCTTTCCTGGTCATCTTCTTGGCAGAAATGTGAACTTACCCAAACTCTTTTGGGAGGGGGGATATTCTCATTAAATGGCCTATTTAGCCAAACATTCCCTCCTGTGGTTCATGCACTCCTACATCATTTTTACAAGCCATAATTACCATCGCCAGTTTCCATAAGTTCAGCATTTCCATATTTTGGTGCCACCCTCGATGTTGAACCTTGTGGTCTTTCTACTTGTATTGAGTGTTCTGAGGTGTAAGTGGTAACATCTGGAGGTGCGGAATGGTTTTCTGCAGAAATAAATTCAAACCTTTTAATAATCTCTTCACACACTTTTGAGTGAAGTTGTCTTACTACACAATCCAAACACTCGTTCTATAAAGTTAACACTTTTGTAACATAATAATAATAATAATAATAATAATAATAATAATAATAATAATAATAATTTATTATTTATACCCTGCCCATCTGGCTGGGTTTCCCCAGCCACTCTGGGCGGCTTCCAACAGAATATTAAAATGCAATAGTCTATTAAACATTAAAAGCTTCCCTAAACAGGGCTGCCTTCAGATGTCTTCTAAAAGTCTGGTTGTTGTTTTCTTTGACATCTGGTGGGAGAGCGTTCCACAGGGTGGGTGCCACTACCGAGAAGGCCCTCTGCCTGGTTCCCTGTAACTTGGCTTCTCGCAGCGAGGGAACCACCAGAAGGCCCTCGGCACTAGACCTCAGTGCCCGAGCAGAACGATGGGGGTGGAGACGCTCCTTCAGCTGTTGCTGCTAATACACTTTTGCATTTAACGTAGAACCAAAGTTTCAGGAATTCAGATGAAAATAGTCTCACTTAAAGCCCATAAGAAAGCAAGGAGAGCCCTGATAGATCGCACCAAAGGCCCATTTAGTCTCTTCCGTTCTCCCAGTGGACAACCGGATGCCTCTGGGAATCCCACAAGCAAGACCTGAGAGCAACAGCACTCTCCTGCTCATGGTGCACAAGCTATGCACATGTGTTCAGAGTAACACAATAACTGAATGCACATCTGATGAAGTAGACTCTAGTCCATGTGCCATGGTAAACTGGTTAAGTCCTTAAGGTGATAGAAGACTTGTTCTTACATTTTACTAATACTTTTTGTGTCATCTTAAGACTCCAATTTCTAGGCACACATAGAAGTAAGTTCCTACTTTCTCCTCCTCCTACTTAGGAGTAAGTTCTGCTGGAATCACTAGGGCTCACTTCCATACGAACCAGGGCAGGTTGACGGCACGCGGCATTCGGTATTATTGCAGCCATAGTTTCAGTTTGATTTCATTTTAAATTTTAAAAAAGCGTTAAAGGCTAGGACAATGTAAGGAGAACATGCTGTATGCTTTAGTTGAGATTCCTGCATTGCAGGGGGTTGGACTAGAGGACCTTTGTGAGGTCCCTTCCAACTCGATGATCGTACGACTTTTGCCATCGTCCTACAGGTGTGCGACTTCTAACGGTTTGTGTGGACCAAGAGCATCAGGCTCGCCACTAGCCTATTTTTAGACGCAGTTGCTATTTCGATTCTTTCTCAACAGCACAGGCTGCATTTCCAGAAGCCAGCATGACTTGGTGAGTGACCTGCCTTGTGACGTTTGTTAAACAATTCGCAAGCTAATCCTCTCCTTTCACAGCTCAGTAACCCACCATTGCTTTCCCAATTTATTTTTTCCCCTCGGCCGCTTTTCGGCTTGCACTCTCTGCGCCGTCTTTTTTCAATCCGTGCATAGCTACAGGAGGCAGGAAGCGACACCATCTCATGCTTAAACAAGTTTCCTATTCAGAAGCTTAAGTGATCAAAAGTGCCATCCCATCAAGAGCGGACGGTGCCATGCCCCTAAGCCATACTGAAACCATTAGGAATAATTGCCATTGAGTTTAACCAAGGCATAGATTTCTAAAAAGGAATACATGCTCCATTATCTACAGATTCAAGACGTCAGCGCTCAAAGGAAGCAAGTCGTTACAGGAAGACCATCTCTAGCACAAGCTAATCACACCATTCCCTCCCTTTACCAGCATTGCTGGTGACCCAGATCATGGGCGGTGGGGACAACAACACATGAAACAAGCAATTGTTCTTTTCTTCAACCACATTATGATTCCTATAATTATTTGGGCATTGGTTTCTCGCTTCCAATTGCTTTGTGCAATTTTTGTTTTGTTGTCTGCCTAGAGAATGCCAAAGGAGAAGGAAGTTATAAACATTCAAAGCAATGAGGCAAAAATCATGGGATTAAGACATGGCTGCCCACTCAATACAATATATTCCAAGGTATCTGTGTCAATAGATCCAACACAATTCACACAGAGGTGAATTCAGATGTAACAGGGCAAAATGGTAAATGTCCTGCCAACAGCGGTCTACAGGTGCCTACTGAGAAAATAGCTAGAGTGGAATCAACTGGAGGAAGATTCTGCAATCATCCTTTGCATCATGAGTGGGTGCATTTAGCCTGAATATCCATTTGAGGTTATTTCTGGGTTATTTCTTGTTACAATCTTTAAGAGCCATCTTTGGAAGAAGAGTAGCTTGATTCAAAAACATGAGGAGCACTTCAAAGAGCACATGAATGGAATGCCTGTACAAGATACCTGAAATATTTTCCTGCAAGTATGTGAGCTTCAGCTATTTATGTACAGCGACAAATTGCCTTTGTACATTGATGATGAATTACTCTTTAACTCCCAGGTTTGTGAAGAATAATAAACTATGTCAAAGCCAGATTAAAGTGGTTGGGGGTCCAGATGCAGTTCCCAAAATATGTGTCCCTTCTTCCCCCACCTCAAAAAAGGGCACACATGATATAAGGTACTAGAAAATACGTATTGTGATATCATAAAGACTAACAAATCTATTATGACATAAGCTTTTGTGGACTAAAAAAGTATTCTGAACTTGTACATCTTTCGGAAAACAAACAAGCTAAAAACTGTTTGCCGACCTTGATGGAAAAAGAAAGAAATGGAATTTCCCGTGGAATTTCACATTTTAAACTCAATTACTTCATCGTTGTTTTGCTCATTTCCCACCACCCGCATTAATACAGTTCCAGAGTTTCAACCAGTTTCAACCTGGCCTGAGTTTTAGATGCAGAAGTTCCAATGGTGTTCAACTATGAGCTTAGATATGCTCTGCTGACTAAGCTTGGGTTAATATGCACAGGGGACTGATTCCTAAGAGGAGTTGTCATCATAACCCTGTAGTCACTAGGAGTAAGGGTCTGTGGAAAGCAGAACAATTTGCTTCCATTAAAAAAAAAATGATCAGGCCAGAATCCTGTGGAAACCAGCAAAAAGGATCAAAGCACTTTACCCTCCTGTGGTTTCAAGCAACAGGTAGTCAGAAGCATTGCTGTCTCCAGTTGTGGACCCAGAAAGTAGTCATCATGGCTAGTAGGCACAGTCAGTATTTCCCCCCCTAATTGCTCAGTTAAAAAATTAAAACAAAATAAAGCCTTCTCCTATTTTCCAATGTTCTGCCCCAACAGTAAAATCACTGAGGTAACTAACGGGATTTTTTTAACGCTATTCTCTCTCTCTCTCTCTCTCTCTCTCTCTCTCTCTCATTTACAATTTGATTGTGTCAAATTATTTGAATTTATACCCCTCTTTTATAAAATAACTTTAAACCAAGTTCTTGCTGGCATCCGTTTGTCTCAGGAGACGATGGTAGAAACAATGCAAGCTGCTTATATCAGTTCTGTACTGATAATGATCCCTTCACCATGAATCTTCCCCCCAGACTCCTCACAAGGAATCCTGTGCTTTCTTACCTGGGACTAAGCCCCACTAAACACAGAGAGATTTCCTTCTGAGTAGACCTATATACTACTGTACTGCGAGTTAACTATGCAGTGAATTCTTAATGAGTACCTGGGCTTCAGCTCATGCATAGAAAGAAACATGTCCAGAGGTGGCATGTGCCCATTGCAACTGGCAAAGCAAAAGGCCAGGCAGACAGCTGAGTGACAGTGCTATCCCTTGGACTGTTTGTAAGAAGGCAGGTAGGGGGCAGGCTGCAGGTAGGCTGAGCTAGGTGAGGCAGTACCCCATTCACCCAAATGGACCAGCATCCCCTGGACATGCCTAAGCCTCTTTGCCTAAGCCACAGGATTTAGCAGGTCTCTGGATCTATGGAAATTCTAAAGGCTAGAAAACGATTCTTATAGTCAAAACAATGCACTTGTCAATCAGACGTCACTCAATGGCTATAAACACTGAAAGGTGAGAGCAACTAGATCTGCTTATCTTACAGAAATTGCTTAGAAGGTTGTCTGCACAGTTTGCTCCAATTTTACTTCTAGGAAGGAGAGTATCTTACATATATATATATATATATATATATATATATATATATATATATATATAAGGCTGCAGGCACGGACCATGCTGTCTATAAAAAGCTATGTGGAATTGCCTTCTGTTCTTCCCAATCCATGGTAAGATGAACAAGAGGGACTTCTACTCGAAACCATTCCTTAGTAGCAGTTTATTGGCAGGGCAGCCAGCTACAAAGCTTGGAAGAAGTGAAGTTAGCCAAGTGGTTCAGTGCCACTGTCAACCATGATGTAGCTGGAAGAATGATTGGAACTCATCCCTCCTTCTGAACTATGACTTTCCGCAAGGGTCAAGCTTCTGAACAGCAGGAGGAATACCGAATGCAAACTTCCCCATCTGCACCTGTTCACTGTAACTCTCGAACTACACAAAAAAATGTGGTGGTAGTGGTGGGGAGAATGCATTTTGTATATTGCGTCTGTCACTGAAATTCTGTATTGCATGTTTTGCATATCGGAAAGAGAAAATTAACTCTGTAAATGTATGCACTGCCTAAATGGCTTTAAGATGACATACCAGATCCAAAATAAAAGTAATTTAGAGAGGGTAGCTGCCAAGCTATGCTGAGGATTCAGCCTCTGCTACGAGAGTTCAGCAGGCCCATTAAGTAAAATTAAGTTGTTTCAGAAGAAAAATGACTCTGATCAACATATGTTGATGATAAATATAGGAACAGTGACAGCTGTAAGACTTCAAAGTACATCTTCCCTTCACAAGCATATTCATTTGCATTGCCCCATATCCCGGTCCCTTTCAATAAATTCAATCTGTAAGCCCACAAGTTCAAACAGCTGCTCTCCAACAAGAACTATAGACATTTCTGCCACCGGATCAAAATGGTCTGCATCATTTTACTAGGGGAATAAGTTACAATTCACTGCAGAATTAAATTAAAATACTGCAATTGCATCTTGCTTCTGTTTGGTTGCCAATCAGGCTCTCATTTCAAGTCAGGCCTGAGTGATGCAAGGGGGAGGATGAAGAAAGATCATTAATTTGCCACGTGGCAGGTACTTTAGGTAAGCAGATTAGGAGAAGTGTGGTGCAGCAGCAACTGGGCCAAAATAGGGGTATATTGTCCTTAGATACAATAAAGTCACCACAATAATTTGCAACTAATAAGTACTCATGTAAGAGAATAGTTAGGCCACTGGGAATTGTGAATTATTTAAATGTCATTTCACTCAAATGATCAATTTGTGTTTTTTTTGGGGGGGGGGGTAAAAAAGAAGCTGTCCTGAATTCATAGGACAGAGTTCCCACCTTCAGTGGAGTTACATGATTCAACCATTTTGCACATGGGAAAAAAATAAAGTAAGAACCCAGCCAACTTCTGAGCCAGCCAAAAGGTGTTCTGGTGTCTGCCAGCTCTACAATTCTTTGACAAGCATTCAAGCCAAAATGCTGCATAGCCACCTTTCCATTACCAAAAATAAACACTGCTGGGAACTGGGAATTCCCTTTTTAATTCCAGTTACTAGAACAAAGCATTACTCGCAGTCTAAAATTAGCTCATTTAAAGAAACAAGGTTTGGTCATTCAATACTTTCTTCTTTATGCAATGGCACTTCCATAATTTTGCTTTTCCAATGGTCACTAACTACCAAAAGCGTTACCTTCGTTGCTCTATTAAAATTCCAACAATTCCCATTAATTGGCTTCACCTTCTGTGTTTTTGTCTTCTGTTTTTTAAGCAGCCTGCACTCTTTCATTTGTACAACAAATCCCACCACTATTCCCAGTCTCCAGACCAAGGTGTGTACAGTGGGCACCACTCAGCAGTAAGAGGTAGAGAGCTTGGGTGGTACAAGATAAGTGGTGCTGGGAAACAAGAATAATGTGACAAAATAATGTGCTTATTGAAAGACCACCCTCAAAAGGCAGTTTGGCAGTGGTCCTTTGCCTTTCCAGCATGTGCATGAGCAATACAAATAAAGCGAAACAAAGATGACATGAAAACTATGTTGTCCCACTGCCTTGGTTAGAATTTGATACGGTCATTGAAGAAGCCCCAGAGGGCTTTTGAGAGTGGGGTGGGAGAAGCGTTTGATCCTACTCTTGCTCAATAGCCTTGATATAATCTTAGTGAGTCCAATGTATGTATTCATTTAAGGCACAACTGAGGCTTCTGGTGTAAGGGGATCTTAGTATTAGTATGTTTAGGAGTTTTAGTGTTGAATTTCATTTTAAAGGACTAAAAATATGGGACACCACAGCAATACTTTGACACATGGTATTTTTGACAAATTGTGCACCAAAGCTTATGCAACTACCATGCGTGGAAGTTGGGCCTGGCAACTTGTTCCAATAATTCTCTGCTAATTCTGTTTTAATTTCTGTTTGGAACATTATGCATCTGTTTCAAAGGTTAACTTGCAAATGGAAATTCGCTGCCAACGACAATTGATGAACTACTCTCTGTACTACATGAAGGATGTAATATTGGTCAAACAGAACTGAGCTCTAGTAATTACCTGGAAGTAGTTCCCCTCAATTTAATTGCGGTGCATAGAGGCATAAGAACTTGCTGTCAATGTAAGAAAATGTGGGACCATCCTGAGGATGCTTCAGCAAAGTTAAAACAGTACTTGAGCACGAGATGGACTTAGCACAGAAGGTCCCAAGAATAACAGTTCCAAAGGTTCACACACACAAAAATATGCACATTGGTCTTCAATGTCAATACCTTCGGTTTCAGAAGCAGGATGTCTCTGGCTACCAGTTACTGAGAAGCACGATCGAGGAGAGTGCTGTTGCACTCATGCCCTGCTTACAGATTTCCCATATGGCCTAGCCATATGGCCAGCCGCTTTGAGAACAAGATGCTGGACAAGATGAGCCAGGGTCTCAGCAGGAGTCTTCTTCTGTGCTTATCAATGAGGGTTAACATTAGAAGAAGAAGAGAAGAGTTTGGATTTGATATCCTGCTTTATCACTACCCGAAGGAGTCTCAAAGCGGCTAACATTCTCCTTTCCCTTCCTCCCCCACAACAAACACTCTGTGAGGTGAGTGGGGCTGAGAGACTTCAGAGAAGTGTGACTAGCCCAAGGTCACCCAGCAGCTGCATGTGGAGGAGTGCAGACTCGAACCCGGTCCCCCAGATTAGAGTCTACCGCTCTTAACAACTACACCACACTGGCTCTCATTAGACCTCATCAGGCCATTACTTGCCTGAAGAGGGCAAGTGTGGTCAAAAAGGTTGCAGTTCCTCACACTGAGCTCTGTCCCCATAGGTGTGCAGCTACTCCCACCCACGTCATTACTGTGCTGGGCATAACCTCTGAAGCAGGGTGCTTGCTCTACCTAGGGAGCCTAACTGTGTGGTTTAAAATCCTGGCCATTTAGGCTTCTTAATAATGCAGGCTTTCTGCTTTGGAAGTTGTGTCCAACATGGCAATGGTGGGGAGCAATATGAGCCATGTGGCTTTGGGGGCAGGGATAAACATGGGCCTCCTGCTGCCATTTTCTTTACACTTGGCCTCCTCACATGAGTTACACCCCAAGAGGGCTATTCTAAAGCTATAAAGCAATGTGCACTTTCCTCACAGCAAGTCTCACTGAATTCAGTGGGGCTGATTTCTATGGTAGCTATGCACTGGGTTGTCCAGTCTCTCTGCCCCAAAAGAGCCAGGCATAATCAGTTTTTGTCTAGGATGCCCTCTTCATTTCCAATTGCAACAACAATTTATGCCTGCTGCATTTATGGACACCTGCATAAGTCAACAAACCACAATTCAAATAAATAGCACTGCATGAAAGGTCTGGACAACCCTTGGGCAAGTTTGGGGTTACTCTGAAACCCAGTTATATTTCCTGTTATGGTCCCCCATACCCGCTCGACACTCTTCCTTGGGGGTTCTTTAGCATCTGAACAAGGGGGTAAAGATTTCACCTTGGACCCTGATCCCTACTGAGTTCAGAATGGAGTTTTTCCATTCTTCACAGCCAGAGGTGTTGAGTGCTGCCTTTGAAAAATTCATATTTGTCACAATTAGCACTTTCAGAATGCAGCAGTTTGTCATAATACCATGTCTCCCACATTCAGAGTAATTTACAGAGGGTGTTTTCCAAAGGGAAACATGGGAATTTGTATTTCGGCGTCATCAAAAGTACATTGTTATTTCTGAGTAACGGTGCTGGGAAGGGGAGATTGCCCCAGTGTGCTGTCCTATTTTTAGGGCATGAATGAAGCACTCTGATTACTGGACTGCTTTTCTTTAAAATCCTACCTTGTGGGCAGGGACACAGTCTGCAGGAACCTCTCTTCTTTATAATAAGAGAAAGAACTACCATTGGACCTATTAAAGTCAGACTTTCTATTCCATTTTTCAAAAAATAGAATAAAAAATGTAGGCTTGTACAATTTCTCTGCTCTGGGAGAGAAACTTGAAAGCAGCTTACTCCCATTCGTTACCTGCTAACAAGCATTTAAGGAGACCCGTCTTGCATTCCCATCATGAAGAGAGAGGTCGCTCTGGGCACCTGTCTCCCATCTAATTAAGAAGCTGGAATTGAACTTCAGTCAAAACTACAGACGTGTCTGGTACCAATCTGGTCCTTGGATTCCTTTCACAGCCTGGGTTTTCTTTTTTTAAAGAAACGGAACTAGTGACTTGACACCTTTATACAAAGTGCCATTAGGATCAGTCTACGCATTCAGCCAGCGAAAGCGTGATTCACATGGCAAGCCCATCGTGTGTTATGCTTGCTGTCTGGAGAAATCTCCACAATGGAGACTGAAGGCCTGAGCAGTCACCCAAACTGGGGAGAAAATCCATCTTCAAATCTCTAAAAGGTTTTTCACATGGAAGATGGAGCAAAGTTTTGTTTGCTCCTGGCTCTGGAGGGTAGGACTTGAACCAATGCATCCAAGCTACAAGAAAGGAGATTCCGACTAAACATCAGGAAGAACTTTCTGACGGTTCGACAGTGGAACAGACTCCCTCAGGAGGTGGTGACCTCTGCTTCATCTGAGTATTTTTCTTTTAAGCACAGACTGAATGGCCATCTGTCGTGGATGCTTTAGTTGCATTGCAGGGTGTTGGACCAGATGACCCTTGGGGGTACCTTCCAACTCTACAATTCCATGATTCTAAATATGAAGTGGGTGGGATTATGGGAGAGGGAATAAAGACCTTGTTTCCTGGAAATATTTGCCATGCGCTGACCTTAACTTGTGCATGAGGAAAAGCAAAGTAGATCCTGCAAGTTTGGGGTTCACCCACCACTGATGAAGACAGTACTGAGCTAGCTGGGACAATGGACTGACTCAATCCAAGGGAGCTTCCTACGTTTCTAAAACAATCAAGCTAGGCCCTTGCAATTGGCAGAAACACACGAGATGCCTTTCGCAGTTGTGTACCCTGTTCTCTGGAAATTACTTGCTTCAGTAGACCCATATGGGATCAGGTAAGATTTTTCTGGCCCTCTCCCATTTCTGGGTTTTGTATTCACTTTATCAGCCACTTGTTTGCTTCAATCAATTTATGGGCTTAAAAAACCCCAGCGTATAAATATTCTTAGTAAACACACTTAAGAACCTATAGGCTCCCAGTTGGCTCACACAGTCTCCTGGTAAAAAGGGTCGGTTGGAGGAACCTGTATTAGGCTTATGTGCACTTTGTCATGTGTGCGCACACCTGCCTCGAATGGCACCTGTACATGAACCCAGCCTGTGCTATCTCCCTCCTCCCCCATTGCAGCAGAAGGACCTGCATTCACAGATGTAATGTGTGTAGGTTCTAATCACAACCAGTGCTCTTCATTCAGGGTGCAAAGGAGTCCAGAATTTGATCCACTACACAACTTTCTAGGGTCTCTACACTCTGGGGAACTATGAATCCAGGCATCAGTCTCTTGAGAATAACATCTTTCCCCCCAACACCAACAAACATATACAAGAAAAGAAATAGCAAGGGTTACTGCGCCAAGTCTAAAATTAACAGTATGCCACATTATTTTTATAAAGATATATTTAAATGCAGCATTCAGACATTGTGACTAATGCAACCTTTCAGAAATGGGATGGAATTTAATTCATCATAACTTCCTCCTGTACTCCAAGAGGAAGTCACAGAGGAACTCCAAATAGGGACAATCACCTGTAGAGAACCTAAGAGGCTCCTGAAAAATATTTTGGAGAGCAGAGATGAGCTTCAAGTTGAGAGGTACATCAAAGGAATGCAGCATTCACTTAAGGATGGGGAGAAGTTGCGAAGTAGAACAAGATTAATATTGTAGAGGGGTTAATAGGGAAATCCTATACATACCCACTTAAAGGTAAATCCCATTGTGCTCAATGGTGCATACTTACAGGAAAATGTGCATAGGATTGCAGCCTAATAAGGACATCTGCCAATTGTCCAAGACAATTAAGGACTTTTAAAAAAAAAAGTTGCAAAAGGAAACACTTCAAATTAGGAAAAATCCAAAATGTTTTTTGTTTGTTTGTTTCTAGCTCCTTATTTCAGTTCTCAGGTGTGGCATTAGCCATTTCAGGTTTTCCTACACTACATCTTCTAGAAAGGCTACTTGCAAGCCTAACCATGTCATACTGAATTCACTGCAGCTTACACCCAGATGAGAGGGTTTAGGATTGCAGCTTAAATTATTATTAGCCTTGGTTCCACTCTCTAGCATTAAGGGGGGGAGAACAGTTCGTGCCTCTCTTCTCTTCCACAGAACATGTACTCCAACTGTCTCTATGCTATGTGATGTTCAGTACATACAACACAGGAATGCCAAGCCAGGCACACTAAGGACCCGAGCTTACATATGGGAGGAGTAAACTCTGGAGAGTTAGTGTGACTTGCTCCCAAGTAAGCATGCACAGGACTGGAGGTTTACGTTTTACAAGGGCCAAATGCAGGAATCAAAGTAGCTGAACTGCTTGATGACCAAAATAGGGGGAAGAGTCTTCCCAGGAAAAAGAGAAGGAACAGAAGCTCAAGATGTAGCACTCAAAACACTGAAATATCATCCAGTTTGGTTCATACTAACTCTGTACCTTCTGTTACAGGTAGGTAGCCGTGTTGGTCTGTCATAGTCAAAACAAAATAAAAAATTCCTTCCAGTAGCACCTTAGAGACCAACTAAGTTTGTTCTTGGTATGAGCTTTCGTGTGCATGCACACTTCTTCAGATACACTGAAACAGAAGTCACCAGACCCTTATATATAGTGAGAAACTCTGCCATTTTGTCCTTACACACAACAACTTCAAATTTGGTGATGACCTGTTCCTCCAGATCAGTGGCACAGCAATGGGCACCCGCATGGCCCCACAGTATGCCAACATCTTCATGGCAGATTTAGAACAACGCTTCCTAAACTCCCATCCACTCAAACCTCTCTTGTACCTGCGATTCATTGATGATATTTTTATTATCTGGACACATGGTCAACAGACCCTGGACACCTTCCACCAGAAATTCAATTACTTTCACCCCACCATCAACCTAACTATGAACCAATCTATGCAAGAAATACATTTTTTAACCTTCTCACCCCTGGCTTTTTCCTGTAAGACTAATTGCAGTCGTTAACAGTCGTCAACAGGTTTACCACAGCTATCAGCCTTTCACCCATTCCCACCACCCCTCTGAGTAATACCCCTCCCCACCCTCTCACTATATATAAGGGTCTGGTGACTTCTGTTTCAGTGTATCTGAAGAAGTGTGTAATGCATGCACACGAAAGCTCATACCAAGAACAAACTTAGTTGGTCTCTAAGGTGCTACTGGAAGGAATTTCTTAACTTTCACCTCTATTCTTACAACTCGAACAGAAAAGGGGGGGCTCCTGCAGCTTTAATAGCTGCGTAGAAGAGGGGATTTCATTATGGCAAGCTACACCTGCCAAAATCCTCTCTTTTACACACGTATGGAAGCTGCAAGGGCCTTGTCTTCTTTTTCTCATATCCTAGTTAAAAGGGCTAAAAACCAAAAAAGGTCACTGAGAAAGCTTTTGTATTTTCAGAACCACCCCCATCGCTTCTTAGTGAAGCCTCAATACAAGGCGAAATTCTAGGCCAGTTAAAGCTGTAACGGCTTAAGAGTAAGCCATATTTTAAGTAAATCACAGAAATGCATAGGACAAGAGTCAATTGTATAGAACCAAATACAAATCATCAAGAATAAATTGCATTAGGTTGCAATGGTATTCCACCCTCAGAGACCGACGCTGACATCTCCCCCTTTATTACCTAAAGAGTAAATCCTATAGAAAAAAAAAGTGAGATTTACTTCCATGTAAACGTGTTTAGGATTAGGCTGGAATGTTTACTTACAAGTAAATCTCATGGGCATTGATGACACTTGCCTTCAATGAACTAGGTGCTGATTTGTAGGTCTAGCTCCGCTCAGATGATCACCCATGTACAGTCACAAATCTCAAGCAAGAGGGCAGAGTAAGGATAGCCACTGGCACATCCTGCCCCCATCATTTGGTTGTTTCAACAGACCCTACAGATATAGGATTCTCCACGTCAACACAAAACCTGCATTTGCAGGGGCCCCAACTGCAAGCAAATAGCTTATATGTTTGTATGGCCCATTCATGTGAACACACCTCACCATGCAGAGGATGGAGCAGGGCCTGCTGCCCAGATTCCATTCTGCCCCTCCTATGCATGGTCATTCGACACGGCTAGCCATGTGAACAGAATTTAAGAACATAAAATGATTTCCTGCCACATTTTTTTCCAAACATCCTCCATTACAATCTTGACTAAAGCATCAGTCTGCTCACAGATACCTAATACCATGTGCTTGCTCAGAAAGAGATACAGTGGTCCCTCGACTTACGAATGACCCGACTTCCGTATTTTTCGACTTACGAGTGAAAAAAGTGGCCGCGCGCCTACGAATTTTTTCGACTTCCAAATGGAAACCATTGCCGTTTAAGATGTGGTTTCCTCGACTTACAAAGTTTAGATGCGGTTTTTTTCGACTTACGAATTTTTCCGCATATTTTTGTCCCAATGCATTCCTATGGGGACTCGACTTACGATTTTTTCCGACCTACGAATGTCCATTCGGAACGGATTAAATTCGTAAGTCGAGGGACCACTGTATACTATATTTTTCCGTGTATAACATGCCCCCTATTTTGGGGGACTCCAAATTAAGAAAATGGGGAGAAGATGTTGAGCTTTTGGGGGAGGGGGAGGATTGTCCAGAGTTGTGCCAATCAGCTCAGAGACAACCAATAGACACCAGCCATTGACACATCCACCGCCCAAGCGCAACTGACCATCTCCTGCTCACGGCAGGAACAAATCCCCCATCACCCCTATGCACTATCCGTGTATAAGACGACCCACATTTCTTAAGATGATCTTTTAATTTAAAAAAACCTAGTCTTAAACATAGAAAAGTACGGTATATATTCCCGTGTTCACCCTTCAATATCCAGTATGAGGAAGTGTTCTGTGCAATCCAAAAGCTTACAAACACCATGGTAAACCTTGATTGGTCCTAATAAAGTTATCTCATTCATTCTCTGAATTCTGAAAGTCTATCATCCAATTAATAGCACCAAAGGATTTAAAAAAAAAAGAAAACAGCAACAGAAGAGCTGGTGGGAAACATACCCAAACTGACTAAATGACTTTCACCTGTTTCAGTAAATGGTAGAAAACCTTTCAAAGAAAACCAGGGCATTCTGAGGTCCAAAGGACATACACTGTATGCTCAGGGGGAAAGGAAAAAGAGATAAAACAGGAAGTAAACACACCTATATGCGTTTGCGCCATTACATCAGCTAGCCTATGTGCAGCACCGCTACCGCCACTTTGCGTTGAAGATGAAGATGTGGTAGATGTGGTAGAGCCATGGATGGCTTGGCTGATCCAGTGTTCCATATTTATACTCCCTTGGCTTGACGTTGGAGTTCCCTGCGAATCGCCCTGTACAGAGCCTTCGTCTTCTGAACCAGATGAGGTATCTAAGATTGCAAAAAGGTGACAAAAGCTTTAATGGGGAGACAATGAACATGGAGACAAAGTGGCACAGTTCGAGGCACAGTGGTCTCCCCCCCCAAAAAAAACGTGAGCAATTTGAAAGCAGCAATATAGACAGTTGAATTGAACATAGTCAGAGTTTCATGCAACACGTTTCGCTATGTGTTTGTTAGAAGACGACGAAAACTGGAGAATTGATGGAGGAAGATCTGTCAAAATAAGGCTATGTTTACCCTATCAGTCATCTGAAGCACAAGTGTTTCTCTACCCAAGAAGTACATTTAACCTTCAAAAGTAGTCATATTTTTTTTGGGGGGGGGAGGGCACAAGGCTGGCCGAAGTAGAATTGGAGAGGGGTAACAGCAGCAAGAAAGGCAATGTTTGGGAGGGAACTGCACCCTTAAAGCCTCCCCTTTCAACTAAAAAGTTATCATTTCAGCCCAGTTTAAATGCAAAAACTGTGCAAATTAGTCTGATGCTCAGGCGCTGAAGGTTTGGCAGAATGAAGATCCAGACCTATGCCCACAGATCTGGTTGCAGTTAAATCCCAATGAATTCAGTGAGATTTATGTTCATTCAACTTCTTGGCTACAAGGACCTTTTAGACTTATGCCAAAAATACAAACCATTGTTGTCCTGTGGGCCCTGAGCACCACAACAGAAGAGGCCCTTCTTTGATATGATTTCCCATGGAAGTGGGATTCAAAGCAGTGCCCCATCTGTGCATCTCAATAGGTGGGGCTGCTCAGACCTGCACAAAAAGCCAGGCATCCAGGTTGATTTGGGCTACAATTATCGATATATTGTCCAAAACCAGTCTGAAGCCCATATCGTTTTTGACCTGGCAATCTATTGCAAATCGATTTGCATTTTAGGGCTGGGTAATATACCGTCCAAAGCCAAGTCCTTATCATGGTATCGGTTTCATAATTTTTGACCTAGCAATAAATTGCGAATCATGGGGTGTGTGCGCTTGCCATGCAGAAATCACAATGCGGGGGAAACTGTGAAGCCAGCCAGTGCCTCTGCACAGCTGGCGATATATTGCGATGTTGAAAACCAGATGTTGCCCAGCCCTGGCTCCAATCCCATACAAACATACTTGGAGGTTAGTCCCATTCATCACAAAACTACTTATTTACAAATAAACATGACCCTATCACACTGTTTCTGAGTGGGACCGGAACTACTGCCAATCTGAGGCTGTCCCACAACCCTACTTTTAAAATGCATTCAATTGTGATACAATCATATTAAATTAATGCTAACTTGCGATTAGCAAACGGCTATAAAAAAAAAAGCTTTAAAATTTCGCATTAATGGATGTGGTGTTAGTTTCTTACCTGGAGGTGTGTAGGCGTCCATCGATGTTTGCACCACCAATGAACGTCGCTTGGATGGCATTGGCACCGCCATCTTCCTTTCTTTATGTTTTGCAAGAGCTGCCTGGACTGCTTCTGTATGAACATCTGGAATGAAAACCTAAATATCAGTTTGGAACGCCAGCAGGAGAGGTCACGAACACAGGCAACTTTGACCGTGTAAATTCCTTAGTCAGAGACGTATTTATGCACCCTTCAAAACACTGCTTCACGTGTATTTGTTTTTCAGCTGTTTTATAAAAAAAGTATGTACACATTTTTAAACTGTTTTTACATTTGTAATTGTTTATATATGCTTTACTGCATTGTATATTGCTTCAAGATGCCTCACATCTTCATAAAGGAAATGACAATAATAATCAGGAGGAAGATGAGGAGGAACCCAATTTTGCAGGGGTTCTCAGAGAAATAAAGCAGGGAGGCATGTATTGGACTAGCACTAAAAGGTGTTACCGGTACAATAATACTAAACACACTCTCTGTGAAACAAGTTCCAGTGCTAAGAATGGTTTATTGTATGGAAAAAGTTGAGAGTTACAGTGCAAAGAACGGGTTTTACACGTTGATTATAACCTTTTCAGTTTGATGTCTCTCTGGTTGCTAGTTGGCTGCTAACTTCATTTGGTGGTGCTGTTCTTCATTAGTTTTTGCTATTGTTTGGATTGGTTTTTTTAACTGTTTTATTGTTTTTAGTGTATTGTAAACTATTCTGAAGTCACTTTTTGTAATCTAAAGCAGTATACGAATCTAGAAAGATAGACAGTTTGATCAGCAAATGCCGGAGCACAGTCATTCTCAACATATTTGCCTACAAAGCATCACTATATAGAAGGGATGAGGAAACTCTGGGGCTACAAATGCTTTTAGACTCCATTTCCCATGAGCCTCAGACAGCATGGTGAATGGTCAGGGATGATGGGAGCTGTAGTCCAGCAACATCTGGAGAGCTGCAGGTAAGCCACCTCAACTATATAGGATTGGATTACTAAATTGGATTACTGTCTCAACAAATAATCAAACTCTACTCTAGTAGAGCTCAAAGAAGTGATGTTCCTTTATGAGGGCTGCTCCTCTTTCTTCTGGCAAATTCACAAGTTAGTTTTCCCCACTATAAACTTGTCTTCCATTCTGAATTTCTGCCTGTCATGCAGCTGTTTAAGCACAGCTGCACTGCCAGGGAGAAAAGGAGGGGATGCTAGCACTTCCACCCTAATCTGCATAGTTTAAGTTAGTCTGCCATCCAACTTGGACCTTATCTGGGAACAAAGCAAGACTAATCAGATGAAGCATTGTATTTCAGACTTAATGCATTTTGTACTAGCAACAGAAACAGCCCAAGGATTATCAGAGAAGCCCCATCACTTGCTGATCTTAGAAATATATTTAGCCTTATTGAATTACTTTATAAAATTCATGGGATTGGATAGATATAATTGTATTAGAGACCCACTGAAAGTTAGTGATGACTGACTTAAGACCCACTGATTTCAATGGATCTACTCAAAGTATGACTGTATCTGGGTCTAAGCTATACATCTTTTGAGAAATAAAAGAGAGACTGGTTGGAAAGCATGTAAATGATCCGATTCTGAAGCCTGTGTTGGCTTTTATGCCATAAGTACAGAACACTTATATTAGCTAATAAAGGCTCAAAATTAGATCACAGTGAGTAGAATGTATTTGTGAAATAGCCTTTAAGATTACAGTATAGTCATGTTTCAGACAGAAAAGCTCTCTTTGAAGACACATTACTTTAGCTGAGAGACAGCAAGTGGGCAGGAAAATGAACAGAATAAGGAAAAACAGACATGGATTATTATTTTTTTACATCTAAACATGGATTAAGAAAAGTACTTGTATCTTGTTTGTTGTTTATAGGATAAATTTTGAACCATCTTCACTGATGGAGGGTATGAAAGTATTTTTCTAGTGTAATGCAACAATGATAAGTTTACTGGGAAAATAGCCCCAATGAAAACAAAACAAAATGAAAGTGTTTCTGAATAAATATAGTGAGGGTGAGCTTATAAAAGCCAGGATGCTGAACACATTACTTGAAAATAAGATCAACTGAAAGCAACTGTACTTAACTGCCAAGAAGCTTGTTTAAAAATTCAGTGAACCAGCCCAATTTAGGCAACGCCACAAAACAGAAGCCGCGATACATAGCATTCAAGTAATATAAAATCTTGGCTTTAACCATTTATGCTCTCAGAAAAAGAGCTCAAGACCATTAATGCCAAGTTTCCAGACTACTTAAAGTACACTTCCACATATAGTTTTCCTTATCAAGTATTTACTTAATTGAAAAGAAGCCATGCCATCTTCTAATATACAGAAGAGCAGCTTGCTCAGTCTCAGGGTCCTAAAAACAGGGAAGGGGAAGCTTCCCCCCACTCTGAGACTTGAAACACTGCTAACAATCTGGACTGGACAACTGAGAGAGAGAGAGAGAGAGAGAGAGAGAGAGAGAGAGAGAGAGAGAGAATGCAGTATTAGTGTAATATAGGGCATGGGTTCCATGATCACTTCAGATGGTGACAATAGTCACAAAATTAAAAGATGCCTGCTTCTTGGGAGAAAAGCAATGACAAACCTAGACAGCATCTTAAAAAGCAGGGACATCACCTTGCCGACAAAGGTCCGTATAGTTAAAGCTATGGTTTTCCCAGTAGTGATGTATGGAAGTGAGAGCTGGACCATCAAGAAGGCTGATCGCCGAAGAATTGATGCTTTTGAATGCTGGAGGAGACTCTTGAGAGTCCCACGGACTGCAAGAAGATCAAACCTATCCATTCTGAAGGAGATCAGCCCTGAGTGCTCACTGGAAGGACAGATCCTGAAGCTGAGGCTCCAATACTTTGGCCACCTCATGAGAAGAGAAGACTCCCTGGAAAAGACCCTGATGTTGGGAAAGATGGAAGGCACAAGGAGAAGGGGACGACAGAGGACGAGATGGTTGGACAGTGTTCTCGAAGCTACCAACATGAGTCTGACCAAACTGCGGGAGGCAGTGGAAGACAGGAGTGCCTGGCGTGCTCTGGTCCATGGGGTGACGAAGAGTTGGACTAAACGACTAAACAACAACAGGGCTAGCATTTATTTTCAATTCCACACAGGTAAAATCAGGGTGTTAATATTCTCTATTCTTCTGCGGAAGAATTCAGAAATTTATTTTTTTATCAGCAACGCATTCTGCACCACCAACATCTAACCCAAACACTTGTTTATTGGGAAGTCAAATAAAATTTTAATTGCTAGTAAATATGCTTAGACCCATGGCCTACAATGGCCTATTGAACAGGCAGATAATAATGTATCTGCTCATTTTATCCAATGTACGCCCTATTAACTTTTAAAAAGGATTTCAGGGCATTCCTTTGAAGATAAACCTTTGGAGTATAAACTGTTGTTTTATATCTGCTGCTACAGTTCAAATTGTATTTTCTCTGCTGTTTAGTTTGAACACAGTACAGCCGCTTTTCAGGGTTTTCCCCCAGGTTCCTTTATATTTATTAAAAATAGGGTTGCTATTGTTTTGTGGGGGGTTGCTCTGCTTCTTCTGGCTGATTCTCTCTTCTTAAGAAAAGCCAGAATAAAAAATATGACCCACTGAATAAAACATAACCACTCTGCTTTATGCTAGCAGATATTACCCTTCCGTTTCCTTTCCTTTGATCTTCTTTCCCTTCTTGGTTGGTTGGCTCATACACTGGATTCAATTTGTGCTTCTTGCTATTCTTAGAGAATCAATATAAACAGTGCAAAATGAAGTGACAAGATTGGGAAGGCTAATTGCTTGACTTGTGCAGAAGATGCCTGTGCAAGATTCATTACTCAACCTGTCAAGCATTTATTCTAGGTGGCCTGATAATAAATAGTAAAAGTTAGGGATAAAGTAGATGTGGCTACTACTACTACTACTAAGCCAATGCTTTGCACAGTTTTATCTTCACAACAACCTGGAGAGATGGATCACATGAGTAATAGTGAGCACCTCAAGATCACCCAGAAGGCTTCATGGCTGTGCAGAGGTTTAAGTGAGATCTCCCTGGTTGATGTTCAGGGCTCTCTCTGTCCTTGATGTCAGATTCTGTGCATTCATGTACCGGTAGAATGCAGGGTGACGGTCAGATTTCAAGAGCCAAAAAGGGAGTGTGGGTGTGTACGGGGGGGGACTCTTCCCTGCATCCACTAATTAGCCCCACCACCCATGAATTGTTCTTCCCTGCAGCCTCACTTGTTACTGGAACCAGCGGATGGGGTGGCACTGGGAAGAAATTCCAAGTATGGGCTATAGGAACGGAGAAGATTCAGTTCCTCCAGCTCACATGTCATTTTTGCTCCTTAAACCAGACTCCCACTTCTTTCCATATGACTGCAGCAGATATGGGTTGAAACTCTGGGACTGTCTCTGTAAATGTCTAGTTATTTTTAATTCTGTCCAACACAAAAACACTTCCAATTTTATTTAACACTCTTGCTTGTTGGGGCACGTTCACACCATCATTTTATGTTACCAAAATTTCGCTACATGGTTGGCTTTCGCCACAGGCACACTGCCAAACGCATGGAGAGATTATGAAGTGAGCTTGTGGCCATCAGAACTTCCGACAAAAAAGGAGGGTAGCATTCTGCAGAGAATACAGGAAATGCGTCTCCTCACGTTCTAACAAAGCAGAAGTCCAATAAAGGATGAGGTCCATATCACCTGCAATATTTTGATGTTTTGCAAAAAGGGTGGTGCGTAAATTCTCTTCTAAAACGTACTATCTTTCTCTCTCGTATCAAATCATATCATCTTGCAGTGCAGACACTGGATTGCAATGAAGATCTCTGCAGTGGTTAATAAGGTAGTCACATTCCCACCTGCCTGTTTGCTTCCTAGTTCATCCATCTGCACCCCTTCCCCCAAACCATCTGCAGTGGCAGCAAAGCTACAGTTTCCAAACCTAACAACTCCTTTACTTCACAAAATAAAAGATAACTGCCTCAAAAGCATAGATAGCTTTATAATGTAATGATTCCTTGCAGGTTCTGCAACTTCCTAGATCCAGAGGAAACTGAACTTGCTCTCTTTAAGCATGGAACGAGTCTTCCTGTCTCTTATTGAATACAATAAACAAGGCTTTCCCCTTTACAGAAAATACTTCCATATCTTGGTAATTTCAGCACAGTTCTAGAGACACAGAAAAAAAAACCCTAGTGCACTGTAGCCCGTAGGTGATTTATTACTTCCACCTTGGCTCACAGCACTGCATGCCTTTCTCAGTACAATCAAGTGTTACCTAGTAAATATTTAAAGTTTCCATGTTAGTAGGCCAAGATTCTTTCAACCTCCTTATGAAGCCTGCCATGTGACTGCAAGGGAACGAGCCTATTCATCACATTGCTTGGGTCTCCTATTCTTTTACTGCTTTAGCTAAAAAGTGTAAATTCATACTGATTAATCTGGTGCAAACCAAATGTGGACTTCTAAAGACATCAGGTTCGGCCCTATGCATTTCACTAAATTATCTGTGATACATGTGTATCCTGTTTCTGCTTAAAGACCAGACTAGAGAAAGATATTCATCTCATTTTACCTTTTCGACGTGGGAATCCTTCTCCTGCCAGTACTGTTGACTTATTTCTAGGTATGCCAGCCCCAATTTTTAGTTGATTAACCACCTGTCTTTTAACCAATTAAACGTAGACCACTTTGCACATTACCAAAAAACCTCTATATCAATTATTATTTTTCCTGAGATACTGAGTATGCGTATGTTAATTTACAATTTATGAATGAAAGGCTGCCTGCAATATTTCTTCCTCTTTCCCTTACTACAGAAACACACCAGAATTAAAATAGTCAGGGGGAGGGGAGGAGAACAAGCGTTTCCTTAACCCACATCAATCATGAGTGGTAATTAAAATGAGTGGTATCCATTCTTAAAGAAATCAGCCCTGCATGCTCACTAGAAGGACAGATCCTGAAGTTGAGGCTCCAATACTTTGGCCACCTCATGAGAAGAGATGACTCCCTGGAAAAGACCCTGGTGTTGGGAAAGATTGAGGGCACAAGGAGAAGGGGACGACAGAGGATGAGATGGTTGGACAGTGTTCTCGAAGCTACTAACATGAGTTTGGCCAAACTGCGAGAGACAGTGAAGGATAGGCGTGCCTGGCGTGCTCTGGTCCATGGGGTCACGAAGAGTCGGACATGACTGAACGACTGAACAACAAATTAAAACTAGTCCCCATCAACTACATTACTAGTGTACGATCTGATGCGACATTAATGGAGGAGAGGGGGTAAAAGGCCCACACACAGGTGAATGATGGGGCAGGAAGGATGCTGTAAGATGGTCTAAACCAGTGGTGGCTAACCTTGGCACTCCAGATGTTTTGGAACTACAACTCCCATCATCCCTAGCTAACAGGACCAGTGGTCAGGGATGATGGGAGTTGTAGTCCCAAAACATCTGGAGTGCCAAGGTTAGCCACCACTGCAGTGAAGTCCCGTCTTCCACATTGCTCACAGTTATGGACCAGCAGGGAGGCAAGGACTTAGCCTGCAGACCCCACATGCAGATCCCACTTATTTTGGGGACTAGGAAGCATAAATATATGGCTCAGTAGGGAGCCCGAGGCTTGCATTCCACTGCGGATGACTTTTTGAAGGGCCACCCACTTCCTCTCTCATACACACTGACATATACATTCACAGACCTAAACACACTTTGTCACATTCATTCATTCATTCATTCATTCATTCATTCATTCATTCATTCCCTGCCCCCACCTCCCCACAGCAATTAGGACTGAAAAGTTCTCAATGCTAATTGCTTGAGGGGCAAGATGTTCACGGAAATTGCAGCACGCAGGAAGGAGAGGGTTAACTCCTTCCCTCCCTTGCTACCAAGATTATTAGCCAAAAGTGGAAGGCTCCCCCCCCCCCCGCTTAATTGCACCACAGGGCAGGGTGGTGTGGCATGGGCCAGATGGGGATGCCCCACAGACCACAGCTATCCTATGGGCTTGGGAAGGTTTACACCCACCCACATACACACCCGTGCCCTATGAGAAATGGGAAGGGTCTCATGTTGTCATGGCAACACCTATCATTACTGTACTCTCAGCAGAGATGGAGTCTGCACCCTGCCCTCCTCACACAGGTAGCAGGGTTGCACCCTTAGCTGATTGCTCTTTTGATTAAGGCTTGCAGCCCTACTTTTCTCCCCCTGCGTTATGTGTGCTTTATTTCTGCTCTGGATATTCAGCTTTCAAAGAAGGCAGATATTCTTTGGGTGTCTCCCAGTTTGACAGCTGGCAAGAGCCTGATTTTTTTTTCCCATGGAGAAGCCTAACTAACATTCAATTCTGTTCCCAAATACATTATCTGGAGAGAGAAACGAGAACTCATTCCCCCAAGTGCTAAATCCTTATGTAACAAGGACAGTACAGTCCACAAAGAGATTTTTTTGGAGGGTGATCAGAGCTTGGGTAAACCCCAAGGTTTGCAGAAATGCAGAAGACGTTAAAGAGAAGGGGGAAGAGTAAAAACAGCCTAATTGAAGACTGAGCATGCTCAGTGGCCAGAGAGTTGAGGGATGGGTGTAATGGAGTAAAAAGGCATGGCTAGCTGGCATCCTCAACTACAACATTTTCTTGTAGGCTGTGTGTGTGTGTGTGTGTGTGTGTGTGTGTGTGTGTGTGTACATCTATAGCTACAGCTACAGCTACAGCTACAGCTACAGCTACAGCTACAGCTACAGCTACCTATCTCACCAAAGACTAGCTTGGCATCTCAAGCTAACCATCTGGATTCTGGCTACTGACTTCAATTAAACTTACAAGACAGAATGTCCAAAACAACCTATAAATGGTGATAGCTTCACCTTTGCAGATGACGATAATACTAATATTTATTATTCATTAATGATGAAATTAGGCAAAGTCACCCTCCAAATATAAGTAAGAATCTAATACATATTTGATTGTTATAAGTTAAGTTAAACTATTCTAGGGTCTGAATTAGCCCGCTGTCATGGCTTGCTAGAGAAATGGCAGATGCGCTTAGTGAGAATTGCTGGGAATGCTCAGATTTTAGGTATTATGACTATATAATTAATTTTGGTGCCAAGTGTCTATTAGCAACAGGATAATGACACGTGCTAATTGGTAGTGACAGGTGATAAAGCAGTTAATGTGCTATGATCAAAGCGGCTGAATTATAGGATTTGTACCCTCTTGTGTCTTCAGGATCATTAGCCTGCTGTTATCAAGTAGTGAGGTGGCTTGCAGTGCCATGGAAATTGATATGCTGATGCCATTAACAACCAATCCCTGCGAAAAGGGGGCCCACCCAGGGTACAGTCATTTATTTTGGATGTGGTTATTGGTTCTTCCTTTCTGGGGAGACATGCTGCTATGCCATGCATTCCTTTGCCTAGGCTGCCAACGTTTTTACCAGTCCAAATAAATTGGGTCTGTGACTATGGCAGACATCGATTTATCTCATTGCCAAGAAAAACTCCACCTACTGATTTTTACAGATTACGCTGCTGTAAAAGACACAGGAACAGAACCAGGCTGTTACTTCTGGTTAGTTGGCAACACTATATTTTGCTTACAACTCTAAGAAGACTTGCTAGAGAGCAATGTCTATAAAAACCAGTGGGGTTTTATTTCTGAGTAAATATGATTAAGATCGTGCAAGCCAACTCCGTCTTCCTATGTACAAAGCAGCAGCTTGTGTTGCGCTTTGATAATGAACTACCAGCTTTTGCTGCAAGGAGCAACTGAGCGTGGGAAACAGCCCTTGAACTCTTATTTGTGGGTGTCACAAGGCAGCAGCAGAGGCTCTGGGCCTGATATTTCAGCACAGGCCACTGATGTCATCCACTCAGTGTGTTCTTATCCATGCAGGGCATTGTTATCTACATAGCAGCTCTGCACCTACACAGAACTGAAGTAGCGAGCCTGGTGCTCTGCCACCTAATGACACTGTCACAAGATCCTCTACCCATGCCTAACAATGCTCACTGGCAGAAAGTGGGAGTCTGCCAGCGAATTGCTGCATGTAGGAGTATCAAGCTCTACTAGTCCCCAGCCTCCCGTCTCTCTGCTGTTACATATGTCCCTGTTAAATCTGTACCCTTTCAGCCAAGATGGGATGTGCTGCCCAAACATCAGAAGCAGACATAGGCAAACTCGGCCCTCCAGATGTTTTGGGACTACAACTCCCATCACCCCTAGCTAACAGGACCAGTGGTCAGGGATGGAGGGCCGAGTTTGCCTATGCCTGATCAGAAGCAATGTTTCATCAACTTTACTCCTCCCTAAGATAAGGAAGGGAATTCTAGTTCTGTGCAAGACTCTGCTACATTATGCAGGGGGTGGGTTAGATTAGATCTGGGCAGTGGGGAGCAGGGTAAGAGACAGATTAGGATCTACTGGTAGATTTCCGGGTGATTGGCAAGGGTATCCATCTCCCACCCATTGCTTAACTATAACAACAGCAAAACTTTTTCCTACTTAAATGAGGCTGCTGAAGTGAAGAAAGGCAAACCTCAATTCAGATCTCATACTGAAAAAAATAAAAATCCTCAGCTTATAATGGGGTCAGAGGACACCCTGGTCTTTCATTCTAACTGTATGTCTTTTGCACTTGGTTCTGATTGGTAGAACTTTGGGGTAGAACTTAGAAAAACAAAGTAGATCCAGCAAGTTGGAAGCCCACCCTGGATGGGAAGACCTCCACAGTCGCTTCCAACTCTAAAATGCTATGGTACTACATGCTCTGTGTGCAAAAGGTTCCAGGTTAAGACTTGGCATCACAGGATAAAAAAATCTTGGGATTTGGGGGGCAAATAAAATTGAGGGGGGGAATATGTATGCACCTATTTTCCCCCAGCAGTGGTTAAAATATTAAAATGGTTGGAATACCAATTTATTTAAGCAGAGAGGCTCTTTCTCAGCCTGACGCTGCTGTAGTTTTTCCACATACCTGACCGATAGCGCTCATCACGTGACCCTGAGGACCTGCGTCGGTGGTATCGAGAGGAGGAGGACGGGGTAACGGGAGTCCGGCGTTCTTGTGGCAGTGCCTGATCCACTCCTGCATTTAGGGGAGGAAGAGGGGGGAAATTAGACTATGTTGCATTATGTACACTTTATTTTTATTAACAGCCTGCCCAGCGATAAGGATTGTGCAAATCAGACAAAGAACTATTATGTTATTATTACTTTTATAATACTATTGATACTTGATGTTTTCAGTACTAGGATTTAGGTATATGGATGCAGACCCTGAAATTCATCTACTTCGATCAGCTGCAGTTGTTTATTTTTATTCATAAAAAATATTTAGATACCACTACCCATTTTTTTAAAAAAAAAAATCATAGCAGTTTACAACAGTTATACATTGAGGCAGAATGACCATATCCCAACTCTTAACTCTGGAGGTCATATTTTATCTGGTATATAGTATTAACACCCAAGATGATACAGTACGGTAACTCAGGAGACTGCAACTATTTGGGCGTCATCCCTAAAGCAAGGCTTTTGTTTGAAACAGACGTTGGATAGAGAAGGAACCTGGCAAGATCAGAATGGAGAACAGCCATTGCGAAGAGCAACCCTCAAGAGAACTGAGGACCCTAACTTAGACTGGCGCAACACATGCAGATTAACTGAAAATCACAATACAATATATAAAGTCTTATGTGCCAGATAGACTAATGAGCTTGCATGCTACCAGTGGCAGCGCAAGAGTCATTGGGAAGCCACTGCCAAGACTGGGCTGTATGAGGGGCAGCCACTGTAGTGACCCTCCAGAAGTTATTGGACACCCACCAACCTCAGCCAGCATGGCAAAGGCTCATGGATGATGGAAACTGTAGTCTAACAACATCTGGAATGCAACCTGTTGGCTGTCCCTGAGATAGATGAACAAATAGTCTGACTTGGTATAGTGCATTTTCCTACGATTACACTGCTGGTGTGAGATTGTCTTGGGCTGCAGTAGCAGTAAATTTCCACAGGATTGGGTGGCAAATCAAACAAATCCAGATGCCTCAAGAAAGTGAGCTATGGAACTCGCTATGCAGTCACCAGTGCATGGAGACAACATCACCGAGCTTTTCCAAAACGAAAACTCCCCAGCTCTTTAGCTCAGCGACCCCCATCTGCTATCTCCAGATGTTACTGCCTCCCGTTCGTTGATGGAAGGCGGTTCTATATACAGGACTTACGAAGAGTCTTTATCCAGAATGTCTGATTTCTTGCACAGTGGCATTTGAGGAGAGACAACATTAAGGGTATGTGTCGTAGTAAGCAGGGAAAGGAAGGGTACGAAACACGTGGGATGCACACCACCCTGGCAAAGAGTTAAAAATATATACTAGCTAATTGAAATAATCAGCTGAGCAGCTCTTTCCAAACAGCATCATGTGGCTGTGCTAGGAGCAGGCGACAGCTCTATTTTCGGTCGACAAATTAGATACTATGGCGATATGAACCACAGGGGACGAAAAAAGCAGCTCCGGTTATTGAAATGTAGGTAGTCCATGCCAGTCGTGGTGAAAAAAGGGACACTTTTTCCTGCTTGGCAGGGGGTTGGACTGGATGGCCCTTGTGGTCTCTTCCAACTCTATGATTCTATGACTTCTAATACCCCGGTTGCACACCAAAATATACCACCTGAGTGCTACACCCCAACCTATTGTGAATTGCTGAAAACTTATCTACTTGCTGCAAAATATATATATAATCTGATTTAGAAGTAAAGGGGGTGTTAGTTCTTCTGCTTAAAGGCATACTATAATATTTTTTAATATTATACACTGGTGGGAAGGAACATACTCAGTGGTAGAGCGCCTGTCTTGCATGCAGAAGGAATTAGGTTCAGTCCCTGGCATCTCTAGGGATGAAACCTGGAGCCGCTACCAGTCAATGTAGACATAACTGAGCTAGATGGACCCAACGGTCTGACTCAGTATAAGAAGGCAGCTTCCGATGTTCCTAACTGAGGTGGCGGACTTGAAACCAGGAGCTCACAGCTCTGCCTCATTGACCCAGCGTCTCTCCTCCTCTGAAAGTGTCCCTATTTTCAACTGTGAAATACTGGAGATGCTGTCAGTAGTACCAAACAAAATTGCCCGCAAACTTTTCTCCTTTGCATGCTGACATTCCTGTAAAACTGCATCTACAAAAATTAGTGCGGTAAACATTTGCATTCTCGTTGGAATTGGTTCTTCTTCCTGTGTGCTTTTCTTTTAGCGGTCAGCGTTTGGTTTTTGGTTTTTCAAAAGAGCGTCCACGCACAAACTTAAATGGGAAATGTCTAATTCAATTTGCTGCCGTTATTAAAGGTCAAAATAGGACGCTGGATTCAAAAGCCCCTTTCTACATTCCTGCCTTCCCCCCCCCCCTCCAAACAGGAGATATAAATATCGCTTCATGGCTTGTCCCTGATTTTTCCTTCAAACAATGGAATTGGAATGCAAACTGCTATTAGGCACTCAGCAGGGCAAGTCAGAGCCAATGCAACGAAGAAGAAGAAAAAAGAAGAAGTCTAAATTTCTCCGCCCAGGGTAATACAGAGCACAAAAACATGAAGCCTTCAGGATGCAGACAGAGACACAAAACCGCTGCAGAATATTAAATGCCAAGGAGTCAGTGGAGTGTTGCTGTCAACAACAAGACGGTGTTAAGGGAGGCATCGCTCACCTGCCTGGCACCGCAAACGCTGCAACCTGCTAAATTACATGGGTGAGGTTTACAAAAGCAATATATTCTTATTTACAGGGCCTGTCGATACATGGAACGTAAGGGCAACCTATGGACACAGAGGGCTTCCACCTGATATGATCTGTACACGAGGCCCTGCATGTCAGGCTATGTTTACATGGAGGAAAGGGAAAGCCTAGCAGGCATTTGAGGAGCGAGTGTGCTAGGAGTGGGGAGGACTTTCATTCCCCCCACATACATTCTGCAAAGTCATGCAATGATATCTCACTGGATTCTCTCCTGCTCTGTTTTCCATAAATCTCACCATGGTGGGAGCAAACCTAAGAAGGAGCAAAGCAGGATCTCTCTCAGTGAGGACAGGAGATGGTGCATCTTGAAGCTCTGTTAATCTGAGCAAACTGAGCTGTGCTTGCTTGATATTTAGATGCCGGAGGGTGGTGTACTTTTAAAATAGGGACCAAAATGACTAAAATGAACATATAAATAAATAAATGCACACATTTAGCTTCGCACTTTGTATTGTGTCCAGAGTGAGACAATGCAAAAGGAATCCTTTCCTGAATGCTCTCTAATTTTGTTCCCCTTTGTCCATCTAAAAGCAACCTCAAAGACAACGCTGGCACTGATAATGCTTGCCTAAGGCGACCTAGTGGGTTCAAGGCAAAGTGGACTGACGGCCTTTGGGTTCACATGCCTGAGTCTTAGCCACTGGTTCATCAAAAAGAGAGCTCTATAGCTTTATTATAACCATCCCACCTTGTTAAAAAAAGAAGGGGGGTGGAGGACACATCCTTGACTCATCAAGGTATTAAGACAAAGGCTTTATTGTCCTCGACACCTTCCAACATGAAAGCAATGAACAATCAGCGCCTACAGCTGTTGCGGTGGTATGTCCTACGCTGAAAATACCATCAAAAGCTGGACAGGGGAAGGAAGTTGGGGATCAAAACAGCCCCCCAAAAAGTTGCCAGCAAATGTAAAATTCAGGCAGCTAGCTGTTTGAGCAGCTGTGCTGGCATGAGATGGGACAGGGAGAGGGCACATGACAGTGTGTCATGTTGAGGAAGGATTCGTTTTATTGCCACGTGGGGGGTCATGGGTGCTGCCGATCCCAAAGGATCCGAGAATGGAGGAATAGCAAACCCATCATATACACTTTCATGTCTTCCTGCATCTTAATTGCTCCCCCCCCCCAAGTCAGTTCTTGAGTCAGAAGTTGTGTTTAGCAGCTGTCTTTGAGAAAGGGCTTTGTGATGTCATGCACAAATAAAACTCTTCATTTTCACCGCTCAGCAACAGAAGTCAGAAAGGCGGGTGTTCTTGTGGCCCAGCAAATAGCAACTGCAGATCATGCTCTTTTGTATAGTGGGTCTGCATGTGATCTGCACCAGAGACATGTGCTTCTTGTAAGAAAACAGACGGTGTGTGTTACAGTTCTGGGATTTCAAGGGCGCCCTTTTATTATTTGACCTCTTCAACTAGCCACATCAAATATATATCCCAAAGCCCTTAAAAAAATCAGATCAAATAATACCTTTCTTAATAGGCTTGTTAAAGAAACACACAGATAGATATATAAAAAGATATGCATATATTTGTTGTGCTCACCAAAGCGAAAGTAAAAGAGAGGCCGGTTTGCCGCTGTGCTGTGTGGGGCTGTGCGCTCTCTAGCTGCTGCTTCCCGGATGTCACAGACCCCAATGTTGCTAGTGCGGAGCGTCCTTCTCGTGGCTCCTTCATTGTGCTGTAGTCTACACCGAACTGCAGCAGCTCCATTCGCCGCTGTAACAAGTTGAAAAAAACTAATTAAGTCACGTTTTAGTTTTTTTACATTTGTTACAGCAACGGATGGAGCTTCTGCCCCCATGCAGTGAAATGTGTACACACGCAAGCCCACATGCGGGCACACACACACACACACACACACACGTACACACCCCAGGCACATACAAACACTACAGTACGGAGCCACAGAATCAATTTCCCACTCTGCCAACATTGGTGTTTGTAATGTCAGCAAAGCAGCAGCAAGAGGACTGGATGCTGGAACAGTGGGGAACTGCATTGTGGTTTTACTGTCAGTCTGGTGGGCACGTTTGCAGCAAAGGGGGAAAGCATCTCACCCCAACCTTCCCACCCCCCCCCAAAAAAAATCTATGTGGTGAATTATTTTATTTTAAAGATAACTAAATAATAACATTATTTTAATAACATTATTTTAATAACTAAAGATAACTAAATAATAACATTATTTTAAAGATAACTAAAAAAGTCTCTCTCTGAAATGCAAGGTCAAATACCCAATGTTATCAATGCTTCCATTTCCCAGGGGATTATGGCGAGTGAATGAATGATTAAAACAGGCCGCAGACCGTGGCTCCAACCATTCTGCAACTCCACTTGCATTTAATGACAATTTGTCTTCCCCATGCGGGAGAGGGGAAACAATTGCCCATTCTTATGAATCGAAGGTAAAGCAAGTCTCCCATCGTATGAAAACACCAATTTTGTCTGGAAAGTACTGGAGACACATATATAGGAACGAACAATACTACAAACACATTTAAAAACTTCTGACTCTAAGAAAAAACAGGCTGTAACTTTAACGTATGTTCATCTTGTTGGCACAATAAAAACAACATACTGTAACAGGGGTACCCTCTGCCCTTTTCACATTTCCACAAAAAAGAGAACATTTGCTTCAACAGCATCCTTATAACCTTGTTTTATACAGAACAAGTTTATAGCCTTTCTGGTTATGTATATATGTATTAAAGTGTGTTAATAGTGTTGTTAAGCTCTCGAAAGACAGAGCAAGTTTTCCAGGGGCTGGGAGCAGAGATTTAATACCCTTCATTACAGTTCCTTATCTGTTCCCATGACTGGCAAAAGCAAATTAAATTATGCAGAGTGTTTAAAATGGCAGGATGAACTACGGAAAGAAGACAAAATTATGTTTGCATAAATTGAATAATATAAATAAGTGGTATAACTGAGTTTTCCTAGTGTATAATTTCTATTATCTTGGCACAGATTTCTTTTCTCTCAACACTGGACAACATACAGTTCTGATTATACATCTGTGTGCACTTATGTACACAACTTTTCAGTATTATTTCCAAGCTTGTACCTGCAGCATCAAGAGAACAAGGAGGAAAGGCTTGATTATTTCCACTTAAACTTAATTGCTAACTTTAATTTCTGCATTATACTGAAGAAGAAGCCCTAACGCAACAAGATAATGAGAAACAGGCACTGGACTTTGTATACTCTGTGTAGTGCAGAGATGGTAAACCTGTGGCCTCCAGATGTTGGAGTACAACTTCTGGAGGCCCCTGCCAACCGAATCAAAAGTCGGGGTGAGGAGAGCTGGAGTCCAACATCATCTAAAGAATCAGAGGCTCCCTATTCCTGGTGTGATAACTTTTCTTTTCTTTTTTTAAGGCTGTGTGGTGTCCACATGATTAACTTCTCCTCTCTAAACAAAATATATTCTACATTAAAAACTCGATGTCAAGGATAAGAGTTCTAGCTTAAACTAGCCCTGCTTTCTATGTGGAGAGTTTTGATTTGATTTGGATTGGAGCTACATTTCATTATGTGAACCCCCACCTGCAGTACTAAGTTTCACCACCTCAGGTGAGAAGCATGCATGAGTCAGACCCTGTTTCGGTCAGCCAACATGTTCAGCTTGAACTTGGGCTCTCTGCCTGGAAGACCTGCTATTGCGCAACTACAACTTAAGGATAGTAACCACTCTGTCTTAGCACTCTGTGGATTCAAAGCCTGACCTGGACAGAATGCCCTGTGGTGCCACTGCCACAGCAAGTGAAAAAGCAGGGGGGGTTGCTGAGGAGTCTCCCCTCATGTCTCAACATATCATGAACCAAGGAGAAACTGCCAAAGGGAAAAGAAGTTTTTAATGATGGGGTGTTTAAAAATATTGGAAATTCCAACACAATGACTCCATTGCAACAAGACTGCAGCAAGGCTACATGTTCTGCCACTCCATAACATGGGAACTGGATATTGTGTTTACATAGCTATATATTACAGGGCTCCCATTTTTTTAAAAGATCCATAGAACTTATAACACACTTTCATGTATACATCCAATTATAATTCTCCCTGTCCGTTTGCATATTTTCCAGGCAATTTGCAGTAGTACACATGAGTGGAAGAGTGAGTACCCTAGTGCAGGGGTGACCAACTCCCAAGAGACTGTGATCTACTCACAGAGTTAAAAAAGTGGCAGTGATCTACCCCCTTTTTTGGGTTCAGGTCAAAGTTCTTGAGCTTTTCTTAGGAAGGAGGAAGGCCCATTTTTGAGGGGTTCGGGTCAAAGTTGTTGAGTTTTTTCAGGGAGGAAGTAAAATGTTGAGCTTTTTTTAAGGAGAGATACAGTTGTTCAGCTTCTTTGGGGGGAGCCAATGATCTACCAGTGATCTACCACAGACGTTCAGTGATCTACTGGTAGATCACGATCTACCTGTTGGACATACCTGCCTTAGTGTATTCCACCCGCTTTTAAAGAGCATTTGGAATAACCCAGTTCAAATTTATTAGGCCTGGGGAATGAAAGTGTTAATGTGGTATGCTCTTTACTTGGCATCCTAGCCCCAAGCAAAGAAAGCCCATTTATTTAAGAACCAAAGTATCATCATGGAGGATTTGACCAACATTCCATCTAGCCCACCATACTGTCTCTGATATTGGCTATCTGGATATCCCAGAGATGCAAGCCAAGATGGATATAGCCATCCCCATTCTTTGCTGTCAGCATTTGATAATATGAGGCATCTTGCCTCTGAAATGAAACTTAATGCCATCTAATTATGTTTTAAATAAGGGCAAGAACTGCTTATCCTTATCTCACAAAACGGTAGAGCCTGCCTCATCAATTGTACAAGGTCATACACCGTGGCATCAGAGAACAGTCAGGAGAAAAAACAAAAGACCCCCCCAAAGTTGCATGATCTTGGTGCCGGAGTCATCCCAACTCCTTTTCATTTGTTGTATAGACGCCTATTAAAGTTTCCTTCACCCCAAAAGGATTACAGTTGTGGCCCACAGCCTTGCAACGCTGGAATGCCTAGGTATAAGCCACTTTAATCCTAATTGACTAGGATTTTCCTGCATGCATGATTCAATTCTGAATACATTCCTACTGATGATCACTACTTCTGGGTTTCCACAAGTGAAATCTTAAATGGGGAGGGGATCCTTCTGCATATTTTATATGTTTATGTTCAATGTTTGCCCTCTGGTTCAAGTGTTTATTCCTAAATAGTTTGCTTCTTTCGTTGTTTAAAGTTCACCAAAAGGAATTTAAAATCTCAACCAGTATGTGCACCAACCACTTAATTATACAAGGAGACGCACATTTCTACATGAGAACTGGCTGGTGGGGAAATCTACATCCATTGCATGACAGCGACAGGTTCCTTTGTGCCTCAGATAATCTCCCCCAAAGATACACATTAATATTCTGGCTTAATGATCAATACACACGACAGCTCCATGCATTGCTTGTACATTTCTACTTACCCGGAGGTTGTGGCAAGTAGGCCCCAATTAATTTTGATCTCTTCTTTTCATAGCCCTTCTGTGTGATGTCACCTGCCAAGGAAAGCAAAGGGAAATCAATAAGAGCTTGAATGAAGACACAGCCTGCCTGCTTAAGTTGAGGTACCATACACTTTGCCACTGTTTGTCTCGATGATTGTAATGAACGAACAATTGAAAGTGTATTACGTTCACTCTGCCTAGAAAAATCTAATTTACACTGGAGACATTTTTGGCAACTAAACACCCAGAGTAGTTTATACCGACGGGTAGAGATTCCAAGAACCGAGAGGGTTGCATTGTCATTCAGATATTCTGCCACACAAAACTACATCAGCCTTCATTAAGTTAATCAACAGTGGATTATATAGAATGCTTGGGACGTAATGGCTGGCAAAAGACATTACCAATTAGCATTTCCTCAACTATTAATGGGATTCTTTAATCAGGCATGAAGGGCACACAAAAGATTTGGAACTGTTGGTGAACTATTTAAATGACAATATAAACATTTGGGCTAAGCTTCCAAACACTATTTCAAGACAAAATGCAAAGCAGAAGCACATCGTACTTCCCACGATCAAGCTATAAAAAGACAACATTTCTATCCCTTCAGCACTACGGCTGGGATGAGCTTTCTGACAGGTAAAACGAAATGCAGAAAACCTGTGTGCTGAGCTGCATGAAACCCCCCCAAAAGAAGAAGAAAATTACAACCTTAGTGTATTGCTCTGATAAATGGATTACAATGTTTAAGCATAGATCGCGACATGGATTTTAATTTCATTTTGGCAGTCTGTGAAAGGTTTTCGTTAAAGACAATTGCCCCAGCATAGCCCAATTCATATTCTGTTTTATTCTCAGGTCTGAATCTAGAGGTGTACTTCAGACCAGGGTCTCTTAATTCAGCTACTAGAAGCTGGAGCCCGAAGGCCAAAAGGAAAAGGTAAAGGGACCCCTGACCATTAGGTCCAGTCGTGACCGACTCTGGGGTTGCGGCGCTCATCTCGCTTTATTGGCCGAGAGCCGGCGTACAGCTTCCGGGTCATGTGGCCAGCATGACTAAGCCGCTTCTGGAGAACCAGAGCAGCGCACGGAAACGCCGTTTACCTTCCCGCTGCAGCGGTACCTATTTATCTACTTGTACTTTGACGTGCTTTCGAACTGCTAGGTGGGCAGGAGCAGGGACCAAGCAACGGGAGCTCACCCCGTTGCGGGGATTCGAACCGCCAACCTTCTGATCAGCAAGCCCTAGGCTCTGTGGTTTAACCCACAGCAATGCAGAGATGCAGTAAATAGAAGGACAGGCTCCTAGCATTTGCACCAGGACTGGCCAATCCAGAGGCGCTGCAGCAGCCAACGTTGCACATGGTCAAGAGTCCAGAGCCACATAGTGGAAGGAAGTTGGGGGGTATATATATAAGAGCCTCAGAGGGAGGGAAGCATAGTTGAGAAAAGAGGCCAGAGGAGAAGGCTTGGTGGGAGCCAAGGGGTCATAGGGCTGCCAGTTGTGGGTTCTGGGTAGACTCTGGTGCCTTTAGGAATTGCATAAAAGGGGGGATTCTACCACTGTTGTTGCTTCCATATCCTTGCAACGTTTGGTTGGGTAACAGTAAGGAGGTAGCAATGGCAAAGCCGTAATAGAGTGAGACAACGAATTTCACAGTTTTCACATCACATTGGGAAATAATATTTGCAGTCTTTGAGGGACAAGAGCACATCACATCTGCTATTATTTTTTTGTTTTGTTTTTTAATGCAGAGGGATCTCTGGGTCACAGGAAACCCAACTGACTTCTATTTTACTATGATATTGATTATGAATCGTTTTCTTGCCTGCTGAAGAGATTGTGTCTCTTCCCACAGGAGCAGCTTGCAGCAAGAAATACAGGAACAAAGTTGGATGGTGTGCTGTGTCTTTAACACTTCTACAGCTAGTACAAATTAAATAGGGTAAGCCTTTTCTAGTATAGAAATACAATTATGCTGACATTATGTATATCAGCTATCTTATTACTTGTGTGTGCGCCCCTGATTTACTTTTGGACCCTATACAGTACTTTAGCACAGCAGCTTGTAACATTCTGAAAGCCAAAGAGAATTTGCCAAGGCCGAACTAAAAAAGTTCATCGGATGAAGTTGAACTGGTTTGTTTTGCAAAAGGATGAACTGGAACTAATTTCCTTTTTTCGATCTTGAACGAATTCCTTTTCAAAAATGAATTTTCCGAGCACTGCTGAGACTACATGCAACAAAGCACATGAAGAGGACTGGAATTAACCTCTCCCAGAAGAATGAGAAAGCTGCATTGTTTCCCCACCTGGTTTAAATACTTCACTCAGTGACCCAGTCCCCTTTCTGTGGCCATATTCATCCCAGTGTTGTTGTTTTAATTTAGGTTTCAAAAGGAAAATGCAGGCAGCAGGTGCTTAGGCGCTCATTAACACACAGTGCATGCAATGTGGCATTACAAAATACATTTTCTGAACTCCTGCCCAGACAACTCTATCCAGTGTATTTTTGCAAGGTCTTGCTCAGAGATGTGTTTATTAAAAATATGTGCGCACACAAACAGGAAAGTGATATCCTGCTTTCATTTGAAGATGCTATGAAGGAAAACATTAACTGGACAGAGCATATGTTTCATCACACTTTTTTTTTCCTTTGCAGAATTATACTTCTGGCATATACTGAAATACAACCCGAAGAGGGGATGACAATGAAATAAAACTAGTTATTGAAAGCAAGATCCTACATTTTGGTTTATCACTAACTGCAGAAGAACTGGGGAGGGCATAATCTATTTCCTAGCAGCCAGATATGGAGAAGAAATGACCAATGGACAGTCTATTCCCATGGAGAGTTAGGACTGCTTGCACGTAGAGAATAGTCACATGAATAAGCCCCTAGATCAGTGATTTCCAGGCTGATATTTCCTCTGCGAAGCCTGCAAGGTAGACCTGAGAGCAACAGCATTCACTCCACTTTTAATTCCCAGCAAATAGTATACAGAGGCATATTGCCTCCAACCGTGGAGGTAGAACATCATAGTGAATAGCCTTCATATTTAATGTAACACAACCTTATTTCAGATAATACAAGGTACTTAATAGAAGTAGGAGGAGGAACAATATATCAGCGAGAGAACACACTCTTCACATGCAGCAGAACCCCTTGCCATTTCTCCAGTTTAAAAAAGGGATCAGGTAGCAGGTGATGTGAAACACCTCTGAGTGAAACCCCCGAACATCTATTGCCGGTCAGAGTTGGCAACACTAGTATAGATGGACAAAATAGTCTAACCTGTACAAAGGCAGTCTCTGACAGCAGGCAAGTTCTAACTGTACGGCCAAAACATTTACTGCCGGAGAGTGAAAAATCAAACGCTTCCAAAAAAAAATTCAAAAATAAAGTGAGTGCACCAGCTATCAGAAACCTGGGAAACAACACCCTAGAGTTGTCTCCAGTTTGAACCCAAACAATTCAGTTGCAATAAACCACACACAAAGAACCAGACTGGAGACAGAATTTTCCATTAGACCTGCAGGCAAGAATATGAATATTGTACAAGGTTGCGGTGAAGATTCGGATACTTGGGTAAAATAATAATACCAGCACAACCCTTCTCGAAAACTGTATCCCAAGCTGTGGATATTATCGGTGATTGCCTTCCTCCTTCCCTCCCAAAGCCATTCCATCCTGCAAATTCAAGTTCTTTACAGCTTGTTTGCTGCTGATGACTCAAATTCCCTGTCAGCATCTTGGCAAGAGAGATTCGAATGAAACAATGCTCCTCATAAACTGAGCGCTATGACTCACTGATTTCTCCCACTGATGATGCAGACAGTCTCTCTGTCTGCCCTTCCAAAAATACACAAGGAGACAAGGGGTTGCAGTTTGGAGGAAGCAAATCTGTGAAAGTGTTAAGGGGAGGAAAGGCATCAAAAGGAAACTTTATGCATTTTGTAGCCTAATGGAGACTCAAGCCAGGAGCAGTATAACTGAGAAACAACATCCCACATGTCAAAAGGGGCTTTGGGCTAAGAGAACAGCCTCACCTCCCATCCCCTGCCCCCACTTGGCAGACCAAGTGGGCACTTACAAAACCTAAATTCGCTCTCTGAATCCCAGCTTTTGGATTGGAAATGTGTGATTGAGTACCACAGCTCTCTTATCCAACACAGCATTATCTAATATTGTTTCAGTTCAGTAAAACTAATCCCATCTGTATTTACAAGAAAAAATACTGGATTGAACAGTTCAGAGGAAATAGGATTTGTACAGTACCGCTGCAGACATTAATGCATGCAACAACTTCTCTAAAATAGAGAATTTATTGTAGCTTCAAACTTTCTAAGGATCTTCTTACCCACATTTAGCCAATTTTCATTCCCCAATGGTACTAACTTTTCTTCTTCTCTGCTATAAGCTAGTCAGATAATGGCTGCATTTTAGTAATAAGTGACTGTAATGACTGCATTTTTCAAATTTTGAAATGTATTATATGCTCAGATTTTGCCTAAGAGCATTAAAAAGGTTAAACATCTTTTACTGCTCTTTTGTGGCAACTACCTTCTAAAGAGATCCTAAAAAGGATAGACAACTTTTACTGTTCACATTCCTTGCTAATGAAATCCAAAGAGCATTCCAGAAAATATGCCTTGCCTGGTTACTGTATCCTCAAGTCAGTAAACCACAACCTATTCTTCTGCACAAAATACAGTGCACGTATAACATCATACAATGTCTTCTGAGAAATGAAACTAAAGTAATATCTACCTACAGAGGCCAATTTAGTTTATGCATATTTTTCTACTTCCTCTACCCTGAACCTCCCCGCCCCTCTGGCCTCCCAAATTATTAACGTTTCTACTTACCGTCAAAGTTCAATCACTGCAGCACATTTTGAGCACCCAAAACCTTGCAGTGTGGTTTTTCAAAGAAACTTTACTGGACTGAGGCCAAAGATTATAAAGTGACACCTGAGCCATCCATCCCATTCTTGAGTCAAATTTTCTAATATTTTGACAGCCGGGTGGCGAGACTAAATTGCCACCACCATGGCTGAAAGGCAGAGGTACAGATGCAGCGCTCAAAATGTAAATATTCTATACGGGGAGCACTGTGTGGTCCCTTGGTCTTCTGAGAGCTTCCTAGGAAAAGGAGCATTTGCACCACACTGCTTTTATGGCCTGGATTACTGAAACGTAAACAGAGACTAGTTCAACAGGGAAGTTTTCCATTCTCAACGTTTATTTCGTTATTTGACGCTCTAACGGACACTTTATGTAATGAAAGCAAATCATTTCCATTTTTGGAATTTTATGGCTATTAGGATCTCTGTTGAAATGTTGTTTTCTTTCCTTTATTGCTTTATAAGGCTGGTGGGTTATCTTTGAAGAGTATTTGTATACATTTTGCAGCAGCAGCTGCTGGAAAACCCATTTTTCATCTCTCACACTAGCTGTTTAAAGGACCAAATCAGCTTTGATTGGCAGCATCAGCAACAGTAGTTTTTTTTTTTAATGTAGTATTCAGCTGTACTCAGCTAGCCTTTACTCAGAGTATACTGTATTCAGCTAGCCTTTACTCAGAGTATACCCACTGAAATCAATGGTCATGACTAGTTTATGTTGATTTCAATAGTTCTGCTCTGAGTAAAGCCTAGCTGAATACAGCCCAGTGTCTTGGAATATACATATATTCAAGGTAGGATTATGTGCAGCTTTTGATACAAGTTGATTTATCCTGTTATTGTGCCTTCCAGGTGCTTACCAATCCCTTTTTTTAATTTTTGCAATCTCAGAAGATAGGAAAGGAGTTTTGCTGAGCTGCCGAGGAGCCACTATGGAAACACAGCAAGCTACCAAGTCAGAGTATGGTATTTGATACTGCCTACTCTGATACATACATACCACAGGTGGCGCTGTGATCTAAACCACAGAGCCTAGGGTTTGCCGATCGGAAGCTCGGCGGTTCAAATCCCCGCGGCGGGGTGAACTCCCATTGCTCGGTCCCTGCTCCTGCCAACCTAGCAGTTCGAAAGAATGTCAAAGTGTAAGTAGATAAATAGGTACCGCTCCAGTGGGAAGGTAAACGGCGTTTCTGTGCACTGCTCTGGTTTGCCAGAAGCGGCTTAGTCATGCTGGCCACATGACCCGGAAGCTGTACGCCGGCTCCCTCGGCCAGTAAAGCAAGATGAGCGCCGCAAGCCCAGAGTCGTCCGCGACTGGACCTAATGGTCAGGGGTCCCTTTACCTTTACCTTTACTCTGATTTGCAGCAACTCTCTAGAATCCTAAGCAGATATATTTCATGTTGCTTGCTTCCTCCTTCTTTAAAACAAATGAAAGCACAGAAACCAAGTGTTGTCTACTCTGACTGGTAGGACCCCCAAAGCCTCAAGTGAAGATCTTTGTTGGTCCTGCTACCTGAGATCCGTTGTTGTTGCTGCTGCTGCTGCTGCCTGGAATTGAACTTGGGAGCCCTGATGGAAAGCACATATACCTTTGAGCTATAGCTGGTTGAATCACTCTAGCTCACAAGTTGTGGAAGTCCCTCTCCCTGAAGAATTGACAAAGCCCGGTTCTTAATATTCTTGGAAATACAGTGGTACCTCGGGTTAAGAACTTAATTCGTTCTGGAGGTCTGTTCTTAACCTGAAACTGTTCTTAACCTGAAGCACCACTTTAGCTAATTGGGCCTCCCGCTGCCGCTGCGCTGCCAGAGCACAATTTCTGTTCTTATCCTGAAGCAAAGTTCTTAACCTGAAGTGTTATTTCTGGGTTAGCGGAGTATATAACCAGAAGCGTATGTAACCTGAAGCGTATGTAACCTGAGGTACCACTGTATTATGAGTTTTAATATTTGGTGGTTTTGCTTGTTCCGTTTTAATCACTTATTTTCCACATGCACCAGTGCATAACCCAATGTAACCCAGATACATCAGCAAAGGAAAGAACAAGGGCCAGAAGCTTTAATTAATTAACTGGTATGAGTGATTGATTAAAGTCTTAATCTCAGATTAACACTTGCTCCCTGATTAAAAGACAGGGCTGGCAGCGAGCAAGTACTCCAGAATTTAAGATCCTTGTAGCACAACCCTATGCATGCATCCACAAAAATAAGGCCTACTGTGTTCAATGGGACTGCTGCTGTAGAGCCCATTCCAAAACATATGAAAAATAAGGTTTGGGATCTATTTTACTTCTAATTTATACCTAATTTATATTTAAGTGTAAAAATGACAATAGCTTTCTTTCTTGTAAGAACCTGCTTTATATAATCATCCTTACACAGTTAGGGGGATATGCACAGAGGGGCATGTATCTTTATTTCTGTAAAAAATAAATTAAAAAATAGCCTACCTTTAAATAAAACCTTTTAAACACAGCTGACAACGTATGTTTTATATATCATTACCTGGTTCCTCAAATGCATCAAATTTAGTACTAGAAGGAGACGGAATTCCACAACTAAGGCACCACCACTAAGCAGGCCCAACCAGTAGCAGATACCTAACTTATCTACTTGCACTGGCGTGCTTTCGAACTGCTAGGTTGGCAAGAGCTGGGACAGAGCAATGGGAGCTCACCCCATCGCCGGGATTCGAACCGCCGACCTTCTGATCGGCAAGCCCAAGAGACTCAGTGGTTTAGACCACAGTGCCACCTGCGTACGTACACACACACACACACACACTATTATATAGTGTTTATATAATAAAATAAAGAGAATGGAGATGGGGGGAAGAGCAGATTCATGCATCAACATAGCTTCATCTGCTGAATTCAAAATCAGAGCAGGCTCAATTATTCTTGCTTAATAAAGCAACGAAACCTGAAGTGATAATTAAGATACTGTACTGCAAACAAAGCAACAAGCGATCCACAGAACGGATTAGGCAAAAGCAAAAGCAATTTCCTTTTTAAGAAAATGAATGAAAATCAAACACGGTCTTGTAATTGCTTGCATGCAATCATCTCAACACTGTACTTAAAATAAGGTTTCACACACACACACTTAACCCCTATGCAGTTCCATGTTTGCATATATCTGACCATGTCTGAAAATCTCTACCATTGGTACCTGGCAGAATTTTCCTATTATTCACTCACAATCCAGCTGTTGTTTCTCAATAAGTTATGTTACAATGCGGCAAGACTTATGTTTATAGGTATATTTTGTTCCCTAACCTGCTTAGATCTGTTATGTTCTTGTTCCAATTCCAAAGACAATTGCTGAAATTCCTGTTTTCAGAATGCTGCCAGGACAATAACAGGAAAACTCCTGTAACATAATACTGATTTCCCTCTGCAGTAACGGCCATCTAACTTTCATGTCACACTCGGTACTAAATGCTGTTTCTGTGGAATATTCAAATAAATTAGGATAACCAAAAGTGGTAGGCTATGAAATGCGACTTCAACACACTTCACACAATTTCTATAACCAACATTGGCTGCATAAACACAGAATGCTTGATCATGGTTTGTTTTCCTGGTTAAGTGTTCTGTTTGCATCGTTTTGTTCATGGTTTGTAACAGTTTAGAGTTACATGCACAAGCCTGCTCCCTGTCCACTTTCCTCCTCTGCTGTGGTTGCGAAGAGATAGGAAGCCTTTGCTTACTGATTGAATTCTCACCCTACCCTTCCTCCCGAAGGAGTTTCCATTTTTAACTAACCGTTTGTCGTTCTGTCTGAACCAGGAACTGCAGTTAAGATTTAACTATGGTTTATCTGAAAAGGCTACGACTGCAATCCATCATTTGATGTTGGCTTACCGGTAGTTCAAACAAACCACAGTTTAAACTAAACACAACACATCCCAGTTTGAACATTGTAAACTACGGTTAGTTGAACATGGAAGCAAATGTTTCCAATCTCCTCTGTGCCGCCATTCTGAACGGGTGCGTGTGCATGAAACTACAGTTAAGTGTTGCGTCTTAACACTGCCAATCGGCCAGAGGTAGCCATCAAACGGGACAGGAAACCACAGCTTGAAACAGATTTTCAAACAGGTTTGTGCTAACTACGTTTAAGCATCATATGTGCACTAAGCAAACCATAGTTACAAATGCTTCTCCTGTACGGACGTTGCACCAACCAGGAGGAGTGCATTTTCTGTTGTGGAGCCCCCTCCCCTTTTATGTAAGGAAGCTCCCTGTTGTACTTGGGCTAATGGCAATTGCTTTTTCAAAAAATAATAATATGGGGGGGCATTGATTACCATCTTTGCTCTAGCTCTGTAATGCTGCTATATTTCTTATTGTTTTTAATGTATTTTAATGTATTTTATTATTATTTTTTGATGGAAGTCAGTATAGAAATGCTTTAAACATAAATGTACAAATAAATCTAGCTATTTTAACAGGATATTATCTACACTGTCCGGTATTTTTGCATATCTATACAGACATAAACAGGTTTACTGCTTCAACCAAATTAACATAACAGAATCAAAGAGGCAAGTCTTGCAACTTTTTTGTGAAAATGATCAGAATATATGACTTCTTAAAAGAAGTTGAGTTGGTAAAAATGCTATTTGGTATTCATCATACGCTGTGTTTCTTATCTTATGTAACAGGTGTGTTTGTTTAGTACAGAAATATAATCCTGAATTTAAAGGACAAAGCAAAGTTTTCAAAGAAACCATTCCTGGCTCTGCAGGTAATGAAAACCCACCCACCCCTCTCCCCGACACGTTGTGTTTTATGTCATCTACCTGCTAAATTATTTTGTGAATATTTAAAAGAAAATAGAACTATTGCAGAATACTAAGCTGCAGGTGACCTACTTATCTTGCATTCTCTAATTCAGGGTGGAAGATTTAGGTATCTCCTTCCCGAATTACCTCCGTGGGAAATAAATAATATTTATTTATTTAAATATTCAATATATTTGAAAGTCTTTGTCTTTAGGAATGCTGAAAGCCTTTACAGAGTGCAGAAAGCTAGAGACACTGTCCCTACATAAGGCTTATTATTGTCAGTTATAATCCAAGTTGGCTTTTTTTGTTAAAACAATTGTCATATGGCTTCCACGAAGGTTGTCAACCTGGATGCAGGTAGTGAAATCACTGCTTGAGAAGGTAGAGTATTACCTGAAAAACCATCAAACTTAGAAGTCATAACTGATAGGGTTAATTAGGATTTAGTTAGCAAATACGCTCTATATTTCACAGTAAAAACTCGCCCCCTTTTCCTCCTTACGAAAGGATCGTGCATCTTTCTAGCAGAAATGACTCTGCAATAGTTTAACGCGCCTGCTCTACAAAATAAACTCTGTCCCAGACGAGACCATCCTGGCTCGTTGCAAGGGTGAAAGTTCACCTCAGCTGAGCTTCTCTCCCATGAAGCACTCCAGCAGAAAGGAAAACAAATTATCTTTCAATAAAATAACATAAAGAGAGCATGTGTAAGGTGATTTGTCAATGTCGCATATCTTAATCCCAACGGTCCCATTCTCATTATGGTTCCCATTGCTGGAAGAGCGACCTTGACACCCATTATGTGCTCTCATCTGCAGCTTAGCATGCTTGGCTGCCACCTAGGTCAATTATTCAAATGGCAAACCAATCAGAATCCAAGACACTTGCTCATGTATTGTTATTCTCCACATTACGTACACATAAATACTAATTTGATGCTTCCTGATAAGCCTGGTGTGCCTTTCCATAATGTTAAGTGCAGGCAATGCGTTTATAGAACAGACCTTTTTTTTGCTCTTCAACCTCCTTCGCCCTCCCAGTGAAAGAAGAAATAGGCTTGCCCACATCTCCCTAGGAGTCTGTAAGCGCCTCTCACAGTAATGCAAGAAACAGTATTTACATGCTATGAGTTGTTGTCAAATTCTATCAAGTGAGGAGAGAATGATCCTGCCAACAAGACAAAGCTAGAGGAAAATTGCAGGCAGAGAACTTCAGTAAGCAGAGCACCCTTACTGATCGGATCAGAGTGCAAGCTTGGCCCAGGAGCAAACGTGGAAAATGCAAGTTTCCATCAATGTCCTCTATTACAACAGTACTGGAACTCTTTGATATTTATAAACATGGAGTCGAGAGCAGTCTGATCATCTGAACTCCGCATTGAATAATTGCTATGCATTGTCTTTATGGAGCAATTTAGGAAAGGTTCAAGCTTTGACATCGTAATTTGAACATAAAGAGGAATCCGTAATAATGCCCTTTCATTTAGGGGCACTGCTTATATTCCGTTCTGTACGTGAACTATTTGTGTCTTCGAGTGAACAATGCAATGCCCAGGCATACAGCCAGCGATAAGACAAGTGCTTTAAACTGCTTGTGCCAAAGCAAACACCATTTGGTCTAAGGCTACAAAACATAGCTGCTCCCCATGATGTTTTTCTCTGGAAACTACAGCTACACTTGTCTCAGCTCCATATTCTTCCATTAACTTATGATCGATTTTTTTTTTTTTAATTTGCTCCTTCAGCCGTGAAGGATTTTTCATCAAGTGCAGTCATAGCTCAACAGATGTGAAATGAAATTCTGAAATTTCTAGATGACAGAAGCATTTGAAACAGAGACAAAAGCAACTCAATACCTATCTTCATTTTCCAGCTCAGCATTCCTAAGTCTCCTCTCCTTTGCCCTGGCCAGGTCACATTTTTTGGAGTTTGTGTCAGATCTGGGCAGCCTTATTGCTGCAGGTTGCATAAAGCCTGAAATTAATGGAAGATGTGCAACGGAAGTACCAAATGGATTGTGCTCAATATAGCTATAACCTAACAACTTAATTCTATTCAGATGGAAGCCCTACTGAGTTCAATTCTTACTCCCATGTGAGTAGAGGACTGCAGCCTAAACATGCAAGTTAATATTTAAATGTTTTCTTCTTCCTGGTTTTTTTTTATTTATTCTAAAAAGCATTATGATCACAATAAATTAAGAAATGCAAGCTATCTTTCATTCACAAGTCTAATGTCATTATGTCAGGCATGACAATTTAATAGGAATGATGTGGTACTTAGTTTTCTTTGAAAATTATTACATTTGAAATGGTGGAAACATTAGTCACCCCTTAATCCCTGCAGTGCTGAGCTAATTTGCTGAAAAACTAGCCCCTTTCTATTCGTTTACCATTATTTGGGACAAAACCTATTATTTTGTACAGAAGGAAGACCAACCTTCCCTTCCAGAAAATGTCTGAGAACCAATTGTCACTGAAGGGTTAATATCTATATCTATATAAATATTGTTCAGGGGAGTACCCAATACTACAGAACGGCTGGAGTTCATTTGAGTGTGGCTCAGATCAGTACCTTGGATGAAAGTCTACTGGAAGCCCATGTGACAGAATATACAAAAGCTAGCTGCGCGCGCACACACACACACGAGAGAGAGAGAGAGAGAGAGAGAGAGAGAGAGAGAGAGAGAGACCATGCTTATCATCCCTATTTTCAGCATGTGCTAAAATAAAGAGTAAGTTGTACCTTTCTGTTATTGATTTATCAGCACAATCATGTCTGAATCAAAATAATATTGGGGTGTACCAGTACAGACTGCAATTCACCTTTATTATGGACCGAGGCCTAAAGTTTATCCGTGTTTCCATTATTATTTCCAATAATAAAGTGGTTTATCTGCTTCAACAGCCCAATGTATTTTCCATGCGTAACTTCCCGTGTATTTTAAAAATTATTTTTAGTTCCACCCTATTAAAATACTTTCTATTGACTGCCGTGTCTATTGATTGCCTTTCTGGAATCCAACTCATTTTATTATTAGTTCAGCATGAAGCCTTCCTTTGAAAAAAATCTGAGTAGCAACTTCTGACCACCAATGTAGTAGCATCTCTGCTGCAATCTGAATCACACTTATTAAAGGGGCAAGTTCTGCTGAAATTATATGCCTCTCACAAACCCAATGTATTCCAACTGGTACACTTCCTTCAGGCTCTTTGCCTCTGGGATCCCTGTCCTATAGTTTCCCTATATCCCAGAAGCAGTTCTCAAAACCTGCCTGGGGTTTTAATTCCAAACTAACAATTTTCTCTTTCCTTACAGAAGCTGGACTGCAAACTGCTTTGTTCCCTAAGCAACTGGATATTCCAAACCATCACATTAGGTGAACTAATAAGGGTGAGGGGCTTCCGCACTACAATCACAATAGGTGATACAAGATTTTACAATCAAGGTTATTAATTGAAGAGGACTTCAAAAATGTGCTTATTAAAATCTCAGCTGTAAAAATCAGTTCATGCATTTGTAGCAATCATTCCATTCACGAGGTTTAATCCACACAATTATCAATTTATCTTGTGAGTATATGTAACTATGCAAAATGCCTCAGGAAATAAAGTTCGGGGGGGGGAGTATCAATCCAATTAGCTGCTAAAGAAAATTAATGTGGTATCTGTTTTAAAATATTCGTTTTGGTGAGATCAGAATTATATTTAAAAAGTACACATATTTAACAAACTATGATTGAACTAGTAAAAGTAAAGGTACCCCTGACTGTTGGTCCAGTTGCGGAATACTCTGGGGCTGCGTGCTCATCTCGCTCTATAGGCCGAGGGAGCCGGCGTTTGTCCGCAGACAGCTTCCGGGTCATGTGGCCAGCATGACTAAGCCGCTTCTGGCGAACCAGAGCAGCGCATGGAAACGCCGTTTACCTTCCCGCCGGAGCGGTTCCTATTTATCTACTTGCACTTTGACATGGTTTCGAACTGCTAGGTTGGCAGGAGCTGGGACTGAGCAACGGGAGCTCACCCCGTCGCGGGGATCTGAACCGCCGACCTTCTGATCAGCGAGCCCTAGGCTCTGTGGTTTTAGACCACAGCGCCACCCGCGTCCCATGATTGAACTACCAAAACCCTAAACCTGAGCAAACAGAAGGATATGTTTGTGTGCGCTATAGGAAGGGCTTTATTTCTTACTGCTGTGTGTTTGCAGCACTTACTCCAACATTTATTTATAATATTATACAATTAATATCAGTATTGTTTTTCCTCAATCCTTTCTTCTCATAATTGGAAACATTAACAGTGGATCGTTATTTTTACCATTAATATTTAATGCAGAAGTATGAGCTTTAAAGTGTAGGAAGATCTAACTATTAGCTAAACAAACTAACAGATGAAGTTAAAAATAACATTGCAAACATCATTAAAGGAATGGTATATCCTCTAATAAAACTTCCTTCAAAAAAGATAATGAAGTAAAGTGATGTTTCATGCTGCGCGGGGACTGGGGAAATGCCAAACATCAATAAAGGGATCTTCTGGGACCCACTAACCCTATGCTGATAGGAAATTAATGGGCCGTGCATAGACCTCTCAGCTGAAAAGCTCAAAACATCAAGGCAGAAACAGGCACAATCCTACTCGGAATGGTGGAAGTCCCTCTGAAGTGAAAGATGGTTCATGGCAGTGCTGTTATTGGCGATCAGCTTGCTAAGTAACCAATACTTTTCATTTTTGTGTGTGGGTATCACGTTTTTCCAGCACCCAAACCAAAATACCTAGACATTTCACCAGCAAGGGTAGAAGGTGGCTGTACAAATGCACATTGTTGATGACAAATAAAACAATTATCCCTCTCATCCAGTAGTTAAGTACAGCACTTGGTTATTTTATAATCTCATAAATCAGCTATATCAAAACGCCAGCTCAATATTCCTCTGGTGTTTCTTTAGGGGAGGGGGTAAAGGAAATGGTGTCAAATTCTGCTAGGAGAAAATATGGAAACATAGGTAGAATTACACAAATATAGCATTTGTTAATAAGACTATAAACATGGAGCATATAAGCATAAGCAATTCCAGGAGACCTGCATGTATCAGAGATGTGCAAAGATTATTTGAGGGGCGGTAACTAGGTGGCGCTGTGGGTTAAACCACAGAGCCTAGGGCTTGCTGATCAGAAGGTCGGCGGTTCGAATCCCTGCAACGGGGTGAGCTCCCGTTGCTCGGTCCCAGCTCCTGCCCACCTAGCAGTTCGTAAGCATGTCAAAGTGCAAGTAGATAAATAGGAACCGCTCCGGCGGAAAGGTAAACGGCTTTTCCGTGCGCTGCTCTGGTTTGCCAGAAGCGGCTTTGTCATGCTGGCCACATGACCTGGAAGTTGTACGCCGGCTCTCGGCCAATAAAGCGAGATGAGCGCCGCAACCCCAGAGTCGGACACGACTGGACCAAATGGTCAGGGGTCCCTTTACCTTTACCTAACTAGCAGAAATAAGAACGAAATGTGGCAAGATTGTTGGTGGAGACCCAGCCAATCCTATGGCCCAGTTGCAAAGTATGGGAACAGTGACAGCAATCCATGTTACCAAATGTGAGAAAAAGCCAAAAATATTGAAATGTTATTTAATGAATTAATCTGGAACAAGAGAAAGCAATATTGAAAGTGCACAGTTTGAAAACTTGGGAAACCTTCACAAGTTATGCATTGTTAGAAATCCAGGATAAAAGGATAGCAAAGAACACACAGGAAAAATACATAAATGTTGGTCAACATTTAAGCAAAGTTCGTGGTTTGTATTAACCCGCATTTCTATATTCTTAGACACAACTGTGTCCATTCTATGAACTGACATGAACAATATATTCATTTTTTTAAAAGTTGTAATTCTGCTTTGGATTAGATGACCCTCGTAGTTCCGTTCAACTCTACAATTCTATGATTCTCATATTGAATTACTTTTAATGACTTGATGCAAGTTGGTTAATTACACACAGTACAGTCATGTTAAAAAAAAAACCCTACCCAAGGAATATAGCAAAATATCATTTCTTCAAATGTCCTAGGGAGGATTCAAACCCCATTGGCAATCAGAAAGGATAAAAGGAAATTGTATCGTAGGAGCGTTGCACCAATGTTTAGATGCACAGGGGAAGGAATGGAAGGGGTGGGAAATCAGTGAACTAGAAAATATGAAGGTTTGAAGAAAGGGGTCATGAAATTGTACAGGATACTTTTTACCATGACTTGAAACAAACCGTAGAAGAGATTGTAGTTAAAACACCTGCCTGGTGAAACCCTACAGGGATTATCAACAGAGGGCATGAATTACTATTTGCTACTTTGAAAGGTACTTAAAAACATGGAGGATAGGAGAATATATTGCTTTAAATGACAGGTTGTTTAAAATATTTTACAGCATAAAGCTGGAAAAAGACGAAGCGGGGGTTGCGATGTCCTCGGTTATCATGGCTTTTCAGTAGTAAAAATCACGCTGACTTCCCTGTCCTTGGTCTGGTGTGAATGAAAGAAAAGAAAAAGAAAAAAAAACCTAGTTTAAGCTGAGATAGCTTTGAGAGTGTTAAGAGGCTAAGCACTTGGCAAGGTGGGCAGGGGGAGAATTCTGAAATGACAGCTAAAAGGCTTTTGCTTTTATGTGGAGGAAGCTGTTTCGTACTGCTTCACTCAGGTGCAATTGGCAGGGAAAGGCTGCTGCAAGGCAGGCAGAGTATTTCTCTGATGGGAGACTAATGCAGAATGTTCCAAGCAAAACCTTGGATATTGCGTGCAGTCTCATATGGGTGCAGGCAGTCTTTTTAAGCAATCCCGTTCCAAACCATTTACTGTCTTAAAGGTTAATACCAGAATTCTGAATTGGGCAAATTTCTTTTCATGTAAATGTAGCCTGGATGCAAAGGAAAGAAACCAAGCTACAGATGCAGAAAAGAAATAAGGTCTGAACTTCCCAGGCCCATCCCATTCCAGACTGCAGAAAGGGAACTGAATGCTCATTCACAGAAACATAGCCAAGAGGGAGGCTAGGGTAGAATATTGTTTTTGCTGGCTTTTAACGGGGAGGAAATTTTCAAAGTGGGGAAAGAATTTAAATACTTTCTTCCCCACTTAAAATGGTGCAGTCCTGGGAACTCAGGATCATGTGGTTTTCTGCATAAGCAGAGGCAGGCCTATCAACTTGAGGACACTAAAGCATTCATAAGAAGGCATGTCTCAAGTTCATGGAAAATGCCTTTGGCATGCGGGAAAGTCCCCTTCCTCTTTTCAGTATCAGTGGGCATTATCTCAGTGGAAAGATGGAGTTGGCAGAACATGGGGGGGGGGAGGGAATGAATTCTCCTGCTAAGATGAAGTAGGAAAACAAGGGAAACAGTGTTGAACATCTGCACTGGAGAATATTGTACTAATTAAGGCATATAAGCACTACCTGTATACATGTATACAGTTGCATTTAAAGCAAGAGCCCCTTATCTTATTACATAGTATCCAAATGTTCCTGCGCTGGAGGAAAAGCCCGTCACCTTGACTGGGTGACCAATTCTATCTTCTGCAGAGGAATGCTTGCACAAATGTTCCCTCCTGTTTAGAGAACCTGAATATTTGCAAGATAATAATAGGAAGCCCATACGCATGCTTCTGTTCTGCCAGAACCCTGATGCATGGATCTTATGGTCAGAACTTAAGATTCAGAGCCAAATTTAGACTGCCACACCTCATCTAACACCATTCTCAGTACATTAAATTGAGTCTACTGCAGCCTTCTATAGCATGAACTTGCGTCCCAAAATTACATAAAGTCAGAAAAGCCAACATCTTAACAAAGCAATTAATGGGGCTTAACATTTATCTAAAATGCTAATCAATTATAGCTGTTAAGTTTTCAAAAGGTTTAGAGGCAGCTTTATGAGTAAGTTACAAAGCTGTTTTAAAAGGCCTTGAAAGGAAATAAATGATTTTCAAGGCCAACGAGCTTGGAGCTAACTGGATTCCCGCATAAGAATATAATGAGATCACTGCTTTTGAGTTCTTTTTAAAATTTTAGCCTCACACCAAACACAGCAGCATAATCAGCATAATCTCAAGTAGAAACCTAGGGCCAAAACTTTATTACTGACCAAAACCAAGGTCACTTTTTATAAAGCTGTAGTTTGATCAAAGCCTGGTTTTAGATAGCATGCTCACTGGAGAGAGAGAGAGAGAGAGAGAGAGAGAGAGAGAGAGAGAGAGAGAGAGAGAGAGAGAGAAAGAAAGAAAGAAAGAAAGAAAGAAAGAAAGAAAGAAAGAAAGAAAGAAAGAAAGAAAGAAAGAAAGAAAGAAAGTTGATGCACTCAGTTGGTTGATACTACCCTCATTGGAGTCTTACTGTTGCCCATTTTTCAACCTGGCCACTGCCCTACCAAAAATCTGCCAGGTGCCATACTATCTTGTTGATGCACAGGTAAATTTGAGTTATGTTAATGATGGGATGAAAGAGTATTGGCCGCTATACTGAGGTACGTAGAAATTCTATATCCAGTTACCTGGAAATAAGTCACACTGAACTTACTGGGACTTACCCCCGAGTAGAGAGTTATAGGATTCTACTATAAAGTGCCTTTGGGCAAAACTGCATTTGTTAACAGTCACTTCATACAAGGTTGATTTTCTGATACAGTAAACCCACTGAAGAGAAGCAGTACTGGGCTGAACTAATACCAATATGAGAGATGATGTGAGAAACCTTCGCACACCACCTTGAGTTCCACTATTTAGAAAGGTGGGTTTTTTAAAATAGTGGTTGCACAGAAAAAGGCCTGCCTGGTGCCTACCATCCTGTTCTTCTGGTGAAAATGTACTGGTATTTGTTTTGAAACTATGTTGTGGTTTTATGCTATGGATGTTTTAATCTCTGGTGCTTGGTTTAATTGAATTACTGCCACACAGTCTTTTTCCTCTGCTTTCCATTTTTAAGGGCTTTTTAAAAACTTGCTTTATAGCGACATTGCATGGGAATTTCGTGTTTTAATCTCCACAAACTGCCCAGAGAACTTTGGTTATGCGGCAGCCTATGAACTGTATAAATAAAGAACATGTAGATTTTTCACAAGCAACAACACACATATAGTTTTGTGGGGTGTACACATAGCAATATGCATGCTTGTGCAACCATCACGTAGTACTATTTATGGAGCTTTCCTTTCAATATTTCTATTCATCCTGATCCACAATACCTTTGGTTCCTATTTCTTTCTCGTCCATGGAAACTAAAATACCGTATAACACTTTTTACTATCATGGAATAGCAACTGCTCACTCCAGGACGATATGACAAAATGCGATAGACCCATTACTCATGTACCTTACAGCATACTCCATGTGACTAACAATTATTCTCCTAAAACCCCCAAAATCCCCAGTCCTGCAATGCATTTGCCAGCACCCAGACCACTGCTGTCAGCTGAGGCTGACTATGTCTGACAGGCAAACTGATAGCATATTATCAAGGCATCGTAAGCAAATGCTCCCCCAGTTTGCTGCCGTGGATGGCATTCTACTGCACATTGCATTTTGTCCCTTTATGCGATTAGATATTAATGTGTCAGCAGGGCTAAAGGTGCTAGCAGCTACTCAGATAGCAAACAGCAGTTCAACCCTGTTTTTATCTTGTATACCGGGTATATAAAAAAGCGGAATCTTGTACAACCCAATCACAAGGGACAACTTCGCCTGCAAGGATTCGCATTGCTCGAAGTAAAACATGTGATGAGGGGAGTGATCAAAACTACCAACCGTCCTGTAATGTCAAAGGCATAGGGTATACAGGCAGAGAGATCCAACCATTGCTGCCGGCCAATGTTAGGGCTATGTAATCTCATTCATCAGCATCACCAGCAAGCAGAGGCAAAACAGGTGAAGAACTGTGACACAGAAGCATTAATGGCTGTTGTTTATCCCAGCATAAGGGTTCCAGAACAAAAGATAGGGCCAGCTGTTTCCCGAGTGCCAGACTATTTCTTACCTGGAGAGCTCGAGTCATTTCCCATTGGATTAAATCATGAGCAATTAAGTTATTAAAATAATACTATTAACCCTACCTAAATTCTTCTGTGCAAATGGCTGGTGTCTTGTTAGCAACATGACTGGAACCTTACAAGAATATGGCAATGTAAGATTGACAAACATCTTGAGGAGGGCGAGGTCCACGTTTTGCCCACAGGATAGGAATATAGGAAAGAGTCTTTTTCTATGTCACACTCATCGACCTCAGCAATATCAAAAGCAACACGATGACCAGAAACAAATACAATATGAAAAACTTTATGGAATGATTCAAAGCATCAAAACTAACAAACTGAAGTCTCTGAAAGTCTCTGAAAGTTCTTAAATGAAACAGTGTTTCTGGATAACAACTACTGTTGCACTGAATTCTTCAGCGAATTAGTTCAACACTCGTTAGTAGAAATATATTTCTTCATTAACTGAAAATAAAATTTTCAAACGATGACCTTTTATTTTCAGTTAATGAAGAAATATCTTTCTACTAACGTGTGTTGAACTAATTTGCTGAAGAATTCAACGAAACAGTAGTTGTTATCCGGAAACACTGTTTCATTCAACGACTTTCAGAGACTTCAGTTTTGTTAGTTTTGATGCTTTGAATCATTCCATAATGTTTTTCATATTGTATTTGTTTCTGGTCATCGTGTTGCTTTTGATATTGCTGACTCACATTTTGCAACACAGGGGTTTGTTTGTACGCTCATCGACCTGCCATATCCAGGTGGTCAGTAATCAAGAGAAATCAGAGATATTTTATGCAGCCTGTGAACCTATTACACATGTGAACAATACACAAACAACAAGAGAGATCCCTTCGCAATATGAATTGTTTTGGAACAAATTGTAAGTCTTCTCATTCCTGGATTCAGTTCACTTTTTTGCACTTCTGACTTGTGCAAAAAAGTGACTATTCTAGTTTTCCCATTTGGGTGGTCTTTGCCCACTGTGTGAAATTCTTGCTATTGTTAATTTGGTGTACTTGTTGTATTTTTCCATACTGACCACAATTTTATATATATATAAAAAGATAAACAAATTAATGATCCTGGCATTCTCTACCCTGATTGGCAGAGAAAGTTATTTCTCATCCCCCCACCATTTGATCCTTTTTACTAGAGATGCCAGGGCCAAATATATCTTATTACAGTAATAGCAATAATGGCAATTCCCCCTCACTTTTGGAGATATAAACACACATTGCTTTCTAGAGGCAGCAATAACTACCCCATTAACTTCCCTCAGAAAATATAAAATTACTCGTACACGGAAAGCACTAAGTCATCATGAATCATTTATACAGCCCTCTTAACATCCTGAAGTGATTTTTTCAGTACTTATTTCCCTCATCTTCATAGGAACCCTGTGGGGTAGGTCATTGTAACTTCCATGTTGCAGATGAGGAAGTGAGGGAGGCAGAAAGCAACTTATCCAAGGTGACCCAGTGAGCCTATAGTTGCTCAAAGAGATAAATTTAATAGAGGGACAAGAGCATTACAATTCACACAAGCTGTTAAAATCACCATGCTGATTTCTACCAACCCAAACAGATTAGTGGGATCAGAGTGGATGGTGCAAACCTGCAACAGTTAGGGCCAATTTAGAGATACTTGTTCATTGCTCTCTGTTTTTCATCATTTGATCTTCATTACTCCATGTCTGATAGCTGAACATATGAACTGACTCTACTGGAAAAGCACTTAAGTTTCAGGTTATATGAAATGATGTGAAAAGTTCAATAAGTGATGATCTTCAGGCAAGTTCTGCACATGCCTAGGCTGAAGAATCTGACTACCAGGAAGGAAAGGGGCAGAAAGAAAACCTGAAATGTTTCGTGAAGATTTATGTTGCGGGGGGGGGGGGAGTTAAAGTGCTCATTTGCTTTGGTGTTCTTCCTAGTAACAAACATAGCTAGGTAAAGGTAAAGGGACCCCTGACCATTAGGTCCAGTCGCAGATGACTCTGGGGTTGCGGCGCTTATCTCGCTTTATTGGCCGAGGGAGCCGGCGTACAGCTTCCGGGTCATGTGGCCAGCATGACTAAGCTGCTTCTGGCGAACCAGAGCAGTGCACGGAAATGCCGTTTACCTTCCCGCTGGAGCAGTACCTATTTATCTACTTGCACTCTGACGTGCTTTCAAACTGCTAGGTTGGCACCTCCCTTCCTTATTTAACTTAGTTATATATGTATCTAGTTCCCTATCTTTTGTTCTAGAACCCTTATGCTGGGATAAACAACAGCCATTAATGCTTCTGTGTGTCATTTCTTCACCTGAAATCATTGCATGCTATCTAAGCAGGCTAATGTTTGTCACACAGTAAGGTTTGAACCTATAACCCAATTAAACTGAACTACATGAGTTCAAAATGTGTTATGCATCAAGTTGCAACATCTGACCAGAATGCTGGTATCAAATGAATAGCTCTGTTTTGTGTGCAAGGCATTTGTGTGAGTTTAAGTAACCAAAAACATTGCAGCTGTGGTTTTCCACTCTTCATGACAAAAATGACTTAGACCTATTCTTTAAATAAACAGATGAATGGTTATTTTAGTATTGATAATAAACACTGGATCGGTAGAAAATCATTGTGCACCAAGGGATTTGGCAAATTCCTTCCAGCAGGGTATCTTAAATTGCAGGTATGATTCAGCCACTTTGGGGCATGTAGCACAAACCTATAGATTGTCTACTCTGAAGTAAAGGAAGGCTGGCAATGAGGACACCCAAACATGCCTGAATAATGCTGGTTCCATATGAACACCATGCAATTTTGTATTGGACTCAAGTGAAATTTTATTTTGAGGCTCTTTTGCAAGCTGTTTTAATAGCCCCTTGGGGGCCATATAACAGGATATACATGTTTTAAATAAATAAATGCAAGCAGCAAAATTTGCATGTCACTTCCCATGCCTGTAATCATCTCCTTCTGAAACAGCTAAATCAGAGAACTTCAGAATCTATATGAACCTGGGTCTCATTTTATTTGCTTTCTATGTTTTGAGTCTTTAGCAGCTGTTACCACTGCTTGGGGAAAAAATAGTTTCAAATTCCAAGGTGCCAGAATCATATTATTTCGAGGCAGCACATAAGCCTTTTCCAGCACCAAGTGTTTAGGCAGTAGAACAACAGATCACCTGCAATTTTCCAATTACTATATATTATTATTATACTCACTTTTATAACAAAGAGCTGGGTGTGGGTGTGTGAAAATCTGAGAATCTTAAGGAACCTCCATACCACACAATTTCCCAGTATAAACTGATATTTTAAATATTGTGTCTGCCATATATTTTTTTGTAGGTAAAGACAACCAAGAGAGGGAAAGGCTAAGGTCGCAGTTCCTAACTATGCTTACTGAGGAACAAGCTTCGTTCAACAAAGCAGAACTTACAAGGTGACATGCATAGGATCATGCTGCACATCTTTGTAATTCAAAGATTTGTCATCTTCAATCTGTAATTTCTACACCCAGTCCATTTTATAATACGCCAGTCAGTGGACTTCTACTAATTTGGTTCCCATGCTGGCAATGTGATTTAATGACTTAATAATTAAAATAAATGCCAAGTTAAACTACTAACCATTTGCACATGTGCACTCAGTGCACAACACACATGGACATCTGTTATGCATTTTAGGTATGAGACAAAACTATGACCTCTAACCATCTATCTGGAAAATCGTTAGCAGGCTGGCCGTCTGCAAATAGTATTTCTGAGGTCGTGAGCAGGACCCAAAACGCCACTTAACATTTTACATGCTCGACTGGGACTTTGGACACAGGAAAGGCCTTTGGCACCTCTTGCTAGCATGTTCAGGAAACAAGAGAACCTAAGAATAGAGCTAGTAGCTCTCTTCTCTCTCCCCCACACCCTTCTGGAAAATAATAGAAGATTGCTGCTCACCCAAAAAATGTTTCTACTCAATTAAGGCTGCAATCTGGCCCTGGATAATATATTTGGAAGTTCCACTTGTTTCAATCATAAAAAGGTCAGGACTGCAAGTGGATATGACTTGAAAACATTATTTCAGTAAAATAAATATGATGAATCTGCCACTCTAGCTTCCCAAACGTTCTCCACTGTCATTTCTTCCTTCTTCAGACAAATATGCTATCGCTTACTTTTGGCATACTTTTCAGCAAAAGACTGCATAAACAAGGGTTACTTTCAAGTCTGATAAAAGTACAGATATGCAGATTTCCCTGTCGTGAGCACTGCACTGCAGATCTAAATATCTAGACCTGCCAAACTAGCATTGCCATGGAGACAAAACTAATGTGCTGTGACCACATTTCCTACTTAATACCATCTGGATCACGCAAACATTTCAATTGTGCCAATCTCGCCTTCACTTTTTTTTTTATGTACTGACCCATTTTTCACAAACACAAGCTACACCCTAATACATTGTTCACAGCAGACGCTTCATGCTTGCTCCACTGAGCCTCTGGCTAGCTCAGCAGATGTTAAGAATGCAGATTCATGAGGTCCACCTCCATTCTCATGAGTGAAACTGCAGCACTGCAGCAGTCCACTCTCCAATCTCATAAACCAAGGCAGCATTACATCTGAACAAGGCCTCTGTTGGATGTAATTCCTACACAAATTATGTGGCAAACATACTCCTTTCAGTGTGATTAATTTCATGTAAAAGCTCTGACTCAATGAATACGCAGAACTGGTCAGAGGTAGGCGCTTCATATGCATACATGAAGCTGTTTCAAACATTGGCATGAGTCCTTTTAAGATAAAGATGCTGTTGTTGGGCATTTTCATCTGGGAATTAGGTGAATGGCCTGTTCTTTGATGGTGTTTTGCTTCCTTTGAAGGAGCAGGTACATAGTTTAAGGGATGCTCCTCAATTCCATCTTGTTACTCCCTGTCCATTTGAATTTGGTAGACATCATCGCTGTTGCCATGGCTTTGGGGAGTTAACACTGATGTTCAGCGAATAGATGGGTTGCATAGTGCTTTTATTGAGTTTTACATTTTGCTGATTTAATGGGATATTGATGGTTATTTTCTTTTAACTGTTGTTACCCATCCTGAGATCTTCAGATTAAGAGCAGGATGCTATTTATTCCATTATTAAATACACAGCCTGCCCTTCCTCCCATAGGAGACCAGGACAAATGTAAACCAAATAAATAAATAACTCCAGAGAGCCCTGTTTGTGAACTGGAGCTCCACAGATTTAAGAAGAATTTCAGATAATAATAATAATAATTTATTATTTATACCCCGCCCATCTGGCTTGGATTTAAAGTCGAGGGGAAACTTTTTTAGGTTTCCCAGGATAGGTGTAAGCTAAGGAAAAATGGCAGCACTTACTCTCAACCCATGACTAGGAAAACACAGATAATAAAAAAGCAGGGAAGCCCACAACCGCACCTTACATTGAAAATACTATGTGACCTCTTTAAACAGCCAAGGTTTTCACCAAATAATTCTGGGAGCTGTTGTTTGTTAAGGGTGCTGAGGGTTGTTAGGAAGCCCCTGCCAGGTGAGTCTCCCTGGGGAGAGCATTTCACAAGCGGAGAGCCACCACAGAAAAGGACTGTTCTGGTGTTGCCACCCTCCGGACCTCTCACAGAGGAGGCAGACAAAGAAGACACCAGGTGATAATTTCAGGGTTCAGGTTCATATGGGCAGAGGTATGTTGTGAACATGACCAAAGACTACATAGTCGTACAGCATGATTTAAAGATCATGCTGTACGAGCATGTGGAAAGTGGAAGCCAATGGTTAACACAGAGAAGGGCTTAAGTGACCTCCACACTATCACTGTAGTACACAGAGTCTTGAGCCAAGAAGGCCCAGTCATTTACCCTCTCAGACTAATCTACAGAGCTGATAAGAGGAGGAAATGCCAGCGCTAGGACAGAACTGGCCCATCAACTACAACTCAGAAGTGTCCACATACAGCCTTCTTAGCCCCAAAACCAGAGCATACAAGAAGGGGGTAAGGAAAATTCAGGGTAGCCCCTCACACATCCCCTTTCAGCTAACTCTTCTTGCCCCCATGGGGAGAGGTCTGCTTAACCTCTGACAAACAAGGCTTAGTGCATGATCTTATCAGACGCGTTTCACAAACCGAACAAGGGTGACCGATCGAAGCTAAATGGCTCCTCTGTCTCTAGACATTTTTTAAATCGTGCATTAGATGGAATGTATTATGTTTGCCTGAGCATCCCCGCCAGCCAAAAAGCACTTACACAATTTATCCTCCACCAGGAATTGAGACCATCTCAATAAGCAGAACTCTCGAAGGCACTGAGGCAGGTATTAGCCTTAGTGCTCCCTTCTCTTGATTGCAGAGCATATGGAAGGCATCTTCCAGGTAATTTGTCAAGATCCTCCAGGAGTTGATGTAGACACCAAAAGACAGATAACTTTCAGGCCGCTTATTACTTTGAAGTGTTTTCAGTCATAACACTCCCTTATAGTTTCATTTCAGTACATGTCAGAGAAAATGCAATAATAAATGATTACATTTTCTTTTCCAAATAAATAAATCTTCTCCCAGATCCTGATCATAGAATTGAGTTGAAAGGGAACCTGAGAGTCATCTAGTCCAACCTCTCGCAATGTAGGAATATTTTGCCGAAAGTGGGCTCAAATCCACAACCCTGAGAGATTAAGAGTCTCAACTAAGCCATATTAGTATAATATAATGGTTAAAGTTTATATTTCTAGTATATATTTTAGATTGTATTTTGGATTGTTTTTATGTATATATGTGTGTGCTGGTCGAGGACCGTAACAATAAATCTATCTATAATATATTTTATAGCAGAAATGAGTGGGCATTAGTTCAGAAATGTTCACAGATGAAACTAAAGCAACAGAAAAGAGAACTGCGTGTGAAATGTACCCCTCTTCAAACTGGTGCAATTTTTAGTATGGCAACCATATGTGCACAGAGATTCTCTGATTCCTTCAATCCCCACTGTGCACTAATGCACCAGCTGCAGGATGAGGCCTGTTTTCTCTGTTCTTCCTACTAAAGCCTTTACAAGGAAGAAGTAAAGCAGGGAGCACTGGACCCTGGGCCTTTGCCCAGAAACACCAAAAAAGAAAGAATGGGGGTGGGGTGGAGAGAAATCCAAGGTTCAGCTCCAAATAGGATAAGACAAATGTAGAAGTGTGTTGGGAGGGTTCTCCTGTCTGCAGGATCATGGCTCCACAGCATGAGCTGGCAGGGCATGTTGGCAAACAACCCAAGTAACTATGGTGGCAACTTGACCAGTTTCCTCATGGAAAATGAAAGCAGACTGGCGTTCAGTGAATAGTCTGCCTTGTTGCTGCTGGTTAGGGGCGGAGAACCATTTTTATTCATTTTCTTTTCTGATTTCTGGTCATTATTTATTTTGCTCAAGTTGTTTCCATCCAGCCTTTCTACAAAGAGTATATGAAGCGGCTAATAGCAGAGAATATATCATTGGCATTTGAGTGTCGATTGCTGCTGTTGGGGATGGAGTTCGTTTTGAAGATTGTTTTTTAGTGGCGATCATGTCAATGGTGGTGAGAGGGGGGTCTTTTGTGAATTTTAGTCTGCTTTATTGATGTATTCGCCAGAACGGCCTGTTTTATTACATGTTCAACTCTGGTTCTTGTGTTTTGTATTTAAAATGTGTCCGTTTTATGCCGTACATCACCTTGGAACAATTCATACAGCAATTAATAAGTTTAATAAATAGATCACAATAATAAAAATAGACGGGTAAATATATGAAATATTTCCATCACATTTTTATCTTCAGAACAGTAGCAGCGAAACACTTCTTTTAATGGAAGTTGTGGTACTCAGAATTCTAGTTACAATCCTGTATACCTGAAGGAGCGTCTCCACCCCCACCGCTCAGCCCAGACACTGAGATCCAGCGCCGAGGGCCTTCTGGCAGTTCCCTCACTGCGAGAAGCAAAGCTACGGGGAACCAGGCAGAGGGCTTTCTCGGTAGTGGTGCCCGCCCTGTGGAACGCCCTCCCATCAGAGGTCAAAGCGATAAACAACTACATGACCTGTAGAAAATACTTGAAGGCAGCCCTGTTTAGGGAAGTTTTTAATCTGTGATATTTTAATGTATTTTGATATTTGTTGGAAGCCGCCCAGAGTGGCTGGGGAGACCCGGCCAGATGGGCGGGGTACAAATAAATTATTATTATTATTATTATTATTATTATTATTATTATTATACAGGTACTCCCATATGGCGACCCAGGTGGCGCTGTGGGTTAAACCACAGAGCCTAGGGCTTGCTGATCAGAAGGTCGGCGGTTCGAATCCCTGCGAAGGGGTGAGCTCCCGTTGTTCAGTCCCAGCTCCTGCCCACCTAGCTGTTTGAAAGCATGTCAAAGTGCAAGTAGATAAATAGGAACGGCTCTGGCGGGAAGGTAAACGGCGTTTCCGTGCGCTACTCTGGTTCGCCAGAAGCGGCTTTGTCATGCTGGCCACATGACCCGGAAGCTGTACGCCGGCTCTCGGCCAATAAAGCGAGATGAGCGCCGCAACCCCAGAGTTGGACACGACTGGAGCTAATGGTCAGGGGTCCCTTTACCTTTACCTTACTCCCATATTTTCTAAAAACTAAAGTATCTTAAAAAATAACCAAAGTATAATTAAATAAAAATAATAAAAAATATAATTAAATAATTAATGAAACTATACATTAAAATCAGGATTCAATACTATTCCATAGGGCTCAGAGCAATATACATGGGCTATTTCATTTTATCCATATAACACTTCTGTGAGAAAGATTGTATCATTAATTGTCAACTTGTGGGTCATGACTCACAAGTGGGCCACAGCCTAACCTGATGGTGGGTCCCCTCCGTGGCATTTTCACCATCCCCATGTATGGCAAAAATAAATCAATCCCATAATGTTTGTTTGGACTGGTGGCGGGTCTTGGGTCTTGAAAGGTGGCAGATTAAAAACTCTACACCTGACATACACTCTTTTTGCATTATGACCAATGCACGTGTGTTTGTGTTTTGCTGCATACCTGCAAGAGGTGTCTGGTATCAATTATGGCTTCCTGCGCCAGCCACAAATAATGGAAAATGCATTTGTGCATTTATCACATATGAATGGACACACGACTCATGCACTTTTCTGCCTGGATAATAACTTTTCTATAGAAAATTCATCTAGTACAAAGAAACCTTAAGAAGGCCTCAGCATGCTTAAATATCTCATCTTCCCCCACCCACCACAACACACTCACACCTGTTCCCTTGTTGCATCTCCAACAGCCTATATCTCCTCAGCCTATGTTCCATGATCATCGGAGAATATCCTGAAACTGTAAACATTTTCTATCAGTTAAGTGTACGTTTGGGCACATTTCCCAGATATAGTAATCAGTGTTATTACAACGATTGGATCAGAATTGATTTCTCCTTTGGAAATTCAGCTTTGATACAGTGACAAATTTATATACAATAGCCTCAAACTCTGGGTCCAATTTTAATACTCAGGACAAGTCCCAGATACAACCTGTTTCCTTTTGCCTCGTCGTGGGAGAGAACAGAATGTAGAGCACAACTGTTGTCTATTACACATATATACACAATCAAGCTCAGGAGATCTCTCTGAAAGGTCTACAGCAGTGTTGGCCAAACTTGGGTCTCCAGCTGTTTTTGGACTACAACTCCCATCATCCCTAGCTAACAGGGCCAGTGGTCAGGAATGATGGGAATTGTAGTACCAAAACAACACTGGCCAACACTGGTCTATAGGATGTGGGAACTGTAAGTTCTATTAGCATCATTGGGCTCAGCATCAAAACAATCCTCTATGGCACAAATGCTAAACACCCTATGAAATGACTAGAATATATCCTCTCTTATGAGTTGACAGAATGTGAATTAAGGGAAGTGTGGTCAGTTCTAGGACTCAGCCTAGCTATGGGCTGCTTCAACACATTACAGAAGGACAGGACACTGTGTCTTCGCTCCAGCTGAGCTGCAGACTGAAAAGTGTGAAAAGCTACAGGGCTTGTCCTTGGGGCAGCAAACACTGAAAATGCCAGAATATAATTCTGTTTTAAGGATGGGTAGGGACAGATTGAACAAAAACTGGAAGTTGGAGAACTGGATGTCCACATTTTTAAAACTATTTTTTTTTTATTCCTACATTTAGACACACGACAACATGCAATGGTGCTCTCCCTCTCCTCTTTTTTATTCTTAAGACCAGGCACGGCAAACTCGGCCCTCCAGATGTTTTGGGACTACAACTCCCATCATCCCTGACCACTGGTCCTGTTAGCTGGGGATGATGGGAGTTGTAGTCCCAAAACATCTGGAGGGCCGAGTTTGCCTGTGCCTGCTTAAGATGAAACGTTGAGATGGTTTAGGCTGAGAGACAGCAACTAGCCAAAGTTGATTTAGTCACTTTATTGCCTGGGTGGGGATTTAACTTCAGTCTCCCGAATCCTGGTCCAGCACTCTAACTACTACAGCACAATGGTTCCTGAATTTTTGTTTTTGTCAGTCATGCTTTTCTTCAGTTTCCCATATATATATTTTTTTAAGTGCTTAAAGTATTAGAGAAGATTAACAAAAGGTATGGTCTCCAACATTCAGCTGCATGAATATCACCAGGGAAACTGTGATAATTTCAGCAGAATACTCTCTCTCTCTCTCTCTCTCTCTCTCTCTCTCTCTCTCTGTGTGTGTGTGTGTGTGTTGTGTGTGTTTAATAGAAATCTCAGCTTTGCTTTCGCCTACAATAGACGAGAATGCAGGATGTTCAAAGCAATTACATTTTATTTTCTCCCCCCTCCTCCAAATCGATTAATTCTAGCTTCATCAGAAAAACAGAAAAACTGCCAGTATCTTCCCCTCATGCAACCTTACAACATTCCTAATTAAAATTTAAACCCAGAGGCTGAGTATAAAACCCCATATTTGGAATGGGAAAAGTAATTCTCAAAACAAAAACCTATATCCAGGTCAAGAAGCAAGACCACACACACTGCCGAAATAACGAAGAATTCTAAACATGTAATTCAATGCTGTTTAAATATTAAAAGGTTGACTAACAGAAAGAATATCCAAGATTTTCCCCACCTTTCTACTGCAACAAGTAGGTACATGAGGGATTTTCAGTTGGGTCTACTAAATCTTCAAGCAACAGGATAACAGTATTAGGCTCAACACTGATAGATTAGATAGATAGACAGACAGACAGACAGACAGATAGATTCATGCATATACTTCCCCCTGAAAGTCTCATTTCAGATTAAAGTGTCCCATTGAAAAATAATTGCTTTTGAGATTATATCAAGTGAGATGAAAGCTCTGTCTGGGTTTTTGATCTGCAATGGCTCATTCACACATGCAAGCAATCACTTAATTTGCATTTAGTAAGAACGAAACAGGGAATTTTCTATATCCTATGGCTTGTGGATCACATTTGGTTTGGTGTGTGACAAGTTGCGCAGGTCTATATCAGATATCACAAGATTGGGCGTAAAATCCATAGCGCCTTTTCCAGGTTCACACACAGTCCAAAAAGTGCACTTTGGAAGCTGGGGGCGGAGGCCGGGCGACGGGCAGGACTAATTGCTTATCAATTAAGGGCTACCTGAATGAGCTATTACAGTTAGTAACATTAATAAGAATAACAGAACGAAAGCACGGTCACTGAAAAGTAGTATTTCAATAGAAATGAAAATAGAATTTTGAGGGAGAAAATAATGTGATAATTATTTATCTGATAATTCCCAAAGACTGTTAGAAGCCAGAAGGAGGACATTCGTAAATTGACTATATATGTCTGAAAACGGCACTGAAATAATCTGTTACACATTAGACAAATTTGCCCATCTGGCTCATCCAGTATATTTGATGCTGCCAGAATTCAAAAACAGTAATTAAAAGCTACCCAGTAATCAAACACACACGACTCAGAATCTGTTGTTCATCACTATAAATCTATGCCTGACCCTCAGGTGGCCCTTTTCATTGGTGCCTCAGCTTTGAAATATGAACAGAAAAGGGCAGCCACAGCAGAAAGGATTGTGCAAAATGCTTATAGGGGTGTCTGCCCAGCTACAGAAATACCAGCCCAATTTGTTTGCATTTTTAAAATTAGTTTCCCTTTGCACATACTATGTAAATTACAAAGTTAAACACCTAAAGTACCACTGAAATCAAGGATATTTAAATATACTTCACTTCCTCTAAATCATGCCACAAACAATGACAAAGGACAGTTTTCCAAAAGTCTTTAAACCAGAGACGTGATTCTCCAGATAGACCCCAACTCCCATCACTGCTAATCAGTATGGCCAACAGTCAGAGATGATGGGAATTCAATAACACCTCAAGGGCTTTGTTTCCCAGGAATCCAGGATAAAGAAAATGAAAATGCAGAAACTGGTTCCATCCCATGGTATGCATGGAGCCATATGCTATGATGACCACCTAGCTTATCAATATGGCTGCTCCAAAAAACAGGTGCAGAGGTAATGTAAAATCTTTCTCACCATTGTCAGAATAATACAGATGATCAGCTTGATCAAGGAGTAGCTTGAGTATCCTAGGAAGTTACCGCTTGGCTTATGTAGCATCTCAATGGAAGCCCTTCAGTTGCCCAGAGAAGTTAGCACTTCAGTTATAGTATTATAAGTCTGAGAAGGGGTGAGCTAAAAGGATCTGCTCCCCAGTATTCACGGTCGACGTAGCTAGCTAGCAAATCAAATACCAGGAGGAGAAGCCTCTTTTGTTTAGATTATAAGAACAGGAATGGCAAAATTTAGATGACCAAGCCAGCGCATGGCATGACCTGAACAATAACAGTCCTATTCCTGAAAATAGTTCTCAAGTTTGCACATTCACTTTAAGGCAGATACAAACATACTATGTCAGAAAGGTGAATTTACCCTTCCCCTGAAATGCCAGCCTGGAATAAAAATTAGATATGGGAGTGTTGCAATGGGCACTATTTAATTACATGTCTTGTAGGCTCTTTGCATACATAATCATTAGCTCTGGCACTGAGTTGTGCATGTGTGCTTAGCGTATGCACACACCCTTTGTTATAAAGAGTAAAGGTCAATCCCTATGAAACTCCTCTCAGAAGGTGAAACTGAAAAGGGTGTGCTGTAGTTTAACTGCCTGCCCAACCTGAAACACTCGTTACTTCTATACAGGCAATGATTCACATTGGATCCTCACTGTGAAAAGAGACCAGTTGTGCACACTTTTTGCTCCTGTTCATTTCCTATTCATTTCCTTAATGTCATCATGAGAGGGTCTGCACTCCTTTTGTGTTTGGCTAAATTTGACAGGATACGAAGCAAGGTCTCTGCAGTGGTGGTGCCCTCTCTACAGAATGTTATTTCCAGTGAATACCCAGCTAAAGCTGATTTAAAACTAAAAACACTGTTAAGTTTGGTTGATGATTTTAACCTTGTTTTACCCTTGTGCTTTGGTTTTAAGCTTGCATTGTTGCCAATATTTTTGTTTTAGGTTATGTTACAGAGGGAGTGATCATGGTATTGAAATCTTAAATACACTGGTTCAAACAAGTTTATTGTAAAAGCAGCCTAGACATTATAAATAATTTTCAATATGACTTGAAGTCAGGAGCTGAGTCAAAACCAGCCTTCGAGCTGGATTCAGAACCAGAGGACAAGCCAATAAAGGCTATCATTGTTCAAGCAACATCCCAGGCTGAACAAGAAGCTTTCATAGCATTTCCTAAAGAGGTAAACCAATGGTAAGTCTGAAAGGACCGAGTCATTTCTGTACCCAAGAAAAGAAGTATTGTGTCCTGATCAAGGGAAGCAATAGTCCCACTCTGTTCTGCCTTGGACAGACCACACCTGGAATACTGTGTCCAGTTCTGAGCACCACAATTAAAGAAGGTTGTTGACAAGCTGGAAGGTGTGCAGAGGAGGGCAACCAAGATGATCAAGGGTCTGGAAACCAAGCCTTATGAGGAACGGTTGAGGGAGCTGGGTATGTTTAGCCTGGAAAAGAAGAGACTGAGAGGAGATATGATAGCCATCTTCAAATATCTCAAGGGATGTCACATGGAGGATGAAGCAAGCTTGCTGTTATCTCCTGTTCCATAGGAAAGGAACCAAACCAATGGCTTCAAGTTACAAGAAATGAGATTCTGACTAAACATCATGAATAACCTTCTGGTGGTAAAAGCTATTCAACAGTAGAACAGACTCCCAGAGGAAGAGGTGGACTCTCCTTCATTGGAGGTTTTTGAGTGGAGGTTGGATGGCCATCTGCCATGCATGCTTTAGTTCACATTGCAGGAGGTTGGAAGAGATGAACCTCAGGGTCCCTTTCAACTCTACAATTCTATGATTTTGTTATTCCACCCCTTAAGTGCTTAGGGTCAACCATATGCCCTTCATATAACACCCATAAGCTCAAGGCAAAATAATCAATAGTCAATGGTCAGGGATGATTGTCTTTGAGGCCCAAAATATTCAAAGTGCTGTTAGAGAAAGAATGGTCTAGGGCAGGGGTTATCAACCTGGTCCCTACCGCCCAATAGTGGGCGTTTCAGAGTTCTAGGTGGGCGGTAGGGGGTTCTACAGCACAAGCTGAATCCTCCTTCCATCGAGCACTGGTGGGTGGTAAGCAAATTTTACCATCAAGAAAGATGCATTAGTGGGGGGTAGGTATAAAAAGGTTGACTACCCCTGGTCAAGGGTGACTTGCCAATCTGCAGCCCCAGTGATCCACCACTTAGGGCAGCTTTGCACATTGCTTAGAGTTCCTGGTTCCAGCCCCAACAGCTCCTGACACTTGGGTATGAAAATGTTTCTATTGAACTGTACCCATACCTAATCTGTCCACAAAACACAAACCAAACTGTGCTGATCGTCCCATCAGATTTATTTTTCTAAAACTCCTTTCATCCAGAGATTCTTGTTTTGGTGAGTCCCAGAAGGCAGAGGCATGTTTGTTCTGTTTCTGTTATCACTTTGAGACATGTTTTGGAACAGTTACCACCTTTGGGGGAGCAAATGAAAGATTTCCTCCCCAGCAGAAGACAACAGTTCCCCTGATGAATTGCTTCTTTTTCTTGGTTTCACTCTACTGGTCTCACCTCAGCATTTGATACTTCCATAGGGCTGTCGTTATCATATGGGTACCTCCAAGCCCTGAAAGTAATCATCTTCACCCCTGTACTTTTGTCGCACAGGAGAAAGGCTATTATTCCCCCTTTCACACCAAGGAATGATGACAAGAGAGATTGGCAATTTGGAGCTTAAACAAGCTGAGTACAAAATAGCTCAGCACAAATAAGGGCCACAAGAGCAGCAGCAACAAAACATTTGGTGGTAAGAAGTAAGTATGATTTGTATATTGATTCACATACCACCCCCAAGCCTAGGAGAACCAATTTCCTTTTTGAGGAGAAGGCACTGTAGGATTAAGGCATCTTTATAAGTTTGTTTCTTGTTTGAGCAGATGCTACGGCAGCACTGCTGCAGCACTAAATCACCCAAGTAGGAAGTGCTAGAATCACATCAACTCCAGTCCCAAAGCAACGGTATTGTTCCTGAAACCCCAAAACTGTGTTTCTCCAGAAATCACTTAATGAATCAAATCCATGTAGGTTACAAAAACAGCTGCATTGAAACTGTCTCTTAAGTTCTGCCACATGAATGTGCCACACGTTGCAGTGTCTGTTTACCAATGAAAGTCCATGCCACAATAACCACCGACTAAAACATAGACCTTCTGAATACAAGCCATGTGCTCTGAGCTATTGGAGCTCCACACTTTCCAGTGGAATTTTTTGCAGGGTGGAAGTGGAAGGGCTTACGGTTTTGTTGTGAGAAGCAAGTATTGGAGGCTTGTGATGTTTTTCATAGACACATAGAGCTGTAAAGGTAAAGGACCCCTGGTTGGTTAAGTCCAGTCAAACTTTACTATGGGGCATGACACTCCTCTTGCTTCAGGTTGAGGGAACCGGTGTTTGTCCATAGACAGCTTTCCAGGTCATGTGGCCAGCATGACTAAGCCGCTTCCGACGCAACGGGACACCGTGACGAGTGCCAGAGCACACGAAACCGCCGTTTACCTTCCTGCCACAGCGGTACCTATTTTTCTACTCATACTGGTATGCTTTCGAATTGCTAGGTTGGCAGGAGCTGGGAAACAGCAACAGGAGCTCACCCCCGTTGCACAGACTTGAACTGCCGCCCTTCCGACCGGCAAGCCCAAGAGGTTCAGTGGTTTAGACCAGGGGTCAGCAAACTTTTTCAGCAGGGGGCCGGTCCACTTTCCCTCAGACCTTGTGGGGGCCGGAATATTTGGGGGGGGGGGAATGAACAAATTCCTATGCCCCACAAATAACTCAGAGATGCATTTTAAATAAAAGGACACATTCTACTCATGTAAAAACACGCTGATTCCTGGACCATTCACGGGCTGGATTTAGAAGGCGATTGGGCTGGATCCGGCCCCCGGGCCTTAGTTTGCCTGCCCATGGTTTAGACCAGAGCACCACCCGCTCCCTCCATAGAACTGTATAGTTGGAAAGGACTATGAGGCCCATTTAGTCAAACCCACTGTGATGCAGGAATGTAGAGCTCAAACCCATGACCCTGAGATTAAGAGTCACATGCTCTACTCATTCACAAATATGTGAGTTGAACATGGTACATTAGTTCTCTCAAAAGCAATCAGGATACAAGTTATTTCGTATATGTATGAGTCAACCTATAAGGGGTGCATAACCTGTAGCTGTCCAGATGTTGTTGAACTCCCAATTCCCACCAGCCCCAGCCAGTATGGCCAACAGGATGCTCAGTAAGCAACATGTGCCAACCATCAAAGACATTCAAAAACATCTTTCGCTACAGACTACATAAAAGCCTATGAATGGTTGTTTATTTGTCATGCAACTCATGTATCTGGTTTAGTGGGGCTTCCCGCAAGGGTACAAGTGTTTGAAGCATGTGATACAACGTATTTAAAGCCATTGCCATTGCATGGTTTTCCTCTTCTGAGAAGTTCTAGCAATGCACTTATTGTGGTTCGGCATCTGATAATTGCAGTAATGTTGCCTATCATTATGTGTACTCGCGTGAGAAAAAAGAAGAGAGAACTCAGATGTGCCCAAAGCTAATTGTTTTATGCTGTGCATTTGCAAAAAGCCACATAAGTTGTGATTGGGGAAAGCCACATTGGTGAAAACCACATGAAGCCATAAAATATTTGTTATTTATTTCATAACACGTTCCAACGAATATTTTTTTAAAATGCAGTTGATCTTATGGTCTTTCAGCTTGGTGGTCTCATGGGTGAGTGGATTAATGTGAGTCTGTCAGTGAGACTATAGATTTTCTCTGGGGAAAGGGTAAGTTGTAAAAGAAAATCATATTTCTCACATCTTTTTGGAAAAGACTCCTCCAGAGATGGAAGAGAAGGAAGTAAGAAAATAAAAGCACATGTAATTAACTAGATTCTCCTCCCTGTTTTGTTTACTGATGGAACAAATAACAGGGGTAGCTATCATCATAATGCCGTTTCCTAAAGTGATAAGATAATAGATCAAAAGACTTCACGGATCTATTTTTTTTTTTTAGGTAGAACCCAAGTTCTATCAATGAGAGCCAGGTGCAAAGACATATCCCTAGAAATAAATAAAAGGGTGCCTCTGAAAACACTCTAAGCCTAAGGATTTTTTTAAAATTAGTTTTTATTGTGGTTTTTTGTTTTAAGTACCAGAATCTAACTGAGCTCACTTGTCCTTTCACACAAAACTCCACTCCTGGTCAGCTTCCTTCATTTCAGCAGCCATTGCTGTTGCCATTGTTTAACAGCTGGGAGCCAACGCCCAATGTCAATCTACCACATATCACCTATAAATTTACCAGTAAATCCCGGTCTACCATCTGCCCACATCTGGATTAGGTGGAATTGCGATCTATTTCTGCAAGGCTATTCTTAATGCTCACTTGTGTTTTATTTCCACCATGTCCACCAAAGATTTTGGGTCAGTTTCACCTGGTTAGATCAAACGAATGCATCCATTGTTCAAAGAAGTGGTGGTGCCATCAGAGTAGGACTTTGGAGAAAAAGTTCAGGGCCACACTCAGCAGAATGAACAGGAGCCGCCCACCCCTCCACCAAGCACAGAAGAGCTGGCTTACCACATTTTAAAGAAGGGTAAGAAGACCATCACGTGCAGAATATAAAACAAACGCACTTCATGGCACCCAATGGTACAATGCTAAATTTCAAAATACATTAAAGCAGCATCCTGGTTTAGCACACATACTTAAGTCAGCCATCACAATTTTCTGACATTCAGGATCTGATATCTCAGGGACCTAACATATACAGGAAAGGATGGAGCTGCCTTCACCCCCATCCGCAGTGATCCATATTATTCTCCTGACACGCTGTCACTATTGTCTCTTCCCGTCAGCTGCAAAATGGACTTGGATCTAAGTCTTCTGCCCCTTCCTTCTGCTTCCCTGACAGCTATCAACATGGTTCTTTACTGATGGCTGAACAAGCATGCAGGCATTTGCCTCCTGCTTTCCAGAAGAGCCCTGGTGCTCAGTGGGCTGCTGAACACCGTCTGTTCTAAATGCAGTCCGTTGTTCATACTTCAGTCAGCAGACTATGATTCAATTAACTCCCCCACCATGTAGAATTGCGAAGCCTCTCAACCACAATGCAGTACACAAACTGCAATGTCATAAGAACATCTCAAATGGCAGATCTTCCTTGACCTTCATAAAACATTGTTCCTCAAGGAGCGGATGGGGGGGACGACTGCCAGCATATAAGATTTTGATCTCTTGGGCTTTAACTCCCTGTGGGTTTAATCTTCTATTTTACTCTTTTGGGAGTGCATGTTAATTATTAATTATATGTTTAAATTATGTACATGTGCCTGTCTGAATATTGTCATTATATACATAAGTCACCAGATGGCGCTGGACTTAGCTATAGCTGGTGTGGTTCCTGTTGCTGTTCTGTCCTTGTTTGAGAGAAGTTCTTGTCTTGCTCCATGACTGGTGTGTGTGCTCTAAGCCTTCCATGACAGTACCCAATGGGACTTTGGGAAATAGACCTCTCTTTCATAGCTGTTTCAAATACTGATATAATTGCCCCAATGGCAAACTATGAATAGAATTTAATACATGAATAATAACAATGGTGCAGTGTTTCTGGTTGCATTCATATTTTTTTATATGTATGTTTCAATACCACACACTGAAATAATAGTTCTGAAAAGCTCGTCCAAAGCAAGTGCATTGTTTCTCCTCTTGCTCCTTCCTTCATTCACCCACTGTCGGCGCAAAGAGGGTGGAGAATCTCCACTACTTCACAATGAAATAAATGCAACAGGGATAAGCAACTGGCAGCTGGGGGAGGCCTTCAAGCCAGTCACCAGGTGCTTCCCATATAGTCCCTAGCAAAGCCATAGATGCCAAGGGCCACCCTTAATTATGTGCCTCAGCTGCTTTCCGCAGCACAAACCTAGACAAAGCTCATTCTCCTTCCCAGTTAGAACAATAACAAAATCCTTAGTAGACCCTTGCCTTTATTATGTGCTGTTCTCCATCCTTTTTCTACTAATGAAAGGCCTGTGTCAAATCCTATGTTGCAGCCCATGTTGAAGTGAAGGGAATTAGGAACTAACAACACACAGAACATGAGTACATATCACAGCATCCTAACACCAGGAGAAGAGTGGGGAAAGGGGGGGGGGTGGAGAGAGAGAATTAACTTTGGGAGAATTACATTAAAGCTGGTTGGTGGTTTAGCCAATCCTGAAGCTGAGGCTCCAATACTTTGGCCACCTCATGAGAAGAGAAGACTCCTGGGAAAAGACCCTGAAAGATGGAGGGCACAAGGAGAAGGGGACGACAGAGGACGAGATGGTTGGACAGTGTTCTCGAAGCTACCAACATGAGTCTGACCAAACTGCGGGAGGCAGTGGAAAACAGGAGTGCCTGACGTGCTCTGGTCCATGGGGTCACGAAGAGTCGGACACGACTAAACTACTAAACAACAACATACCAGGCATAGGCAAATCCGGCCCTCCAGATGTTTTGGGACTACAATTCCCAACATCCCTGACCACTGGTCCTGTTAGCTAGGGATCATGGGAGTTGTAGTCCCAAAACATCTGGAGAGCTGAGTTCGCCCATGCCTGCCTTATACTGTTCCCTGTTATGTGCAATAGAGAGGGTTGTTTTTTTAAGGCACGTCTGTTTCTTGCTCTCACGTGGTTTATTTTGTATGCCACAAACAGCTAGCTGTTTTTGCATTTGACAAAGCTCACATGAGTGATCAGCACACAAGAGCATGGGCATAGCTGGGGGGCAGGGGGGCAGCTGCCCACTCACAAATCAAGCAAATAAATAAAAATACTAAACTAACTGACCACTTTTGTCACAGATAACTCGGTTCTGCTCCCCCCCCAAAAAAAAAAACAAGAAGCCTGCCTCCCCTAAAATAAATCCTGGCTTCGCCCATGCACAAGAGATGTTTAATGCGAAAAGACAGAAAATACAGAATCCCACAGCAACGAAATCTGATGAGCTGAGAAGCATATTGTCAAGATTCCCATTCACAGAAGTCACTTCTGTGGTTCCCTCCTGATATATTACTCCACACGTCCAAGTAAAACTCTGAAGCTGTTCAATAAGCAGCAGTTCATACCGTACGGATCTTTATCTGCTAACAATCTGCCCCGAATGAACTACTGACTCAGAATGTTTTTTTCCCCTTTAAATAAATAAATAGATCACATGCCTGGAAAAGAAAAAAGAAAAACAGCAACAGGAAGACCAAGTTTAAATATAGTTATCACTCATTCCTAGCCAGGAAGGGGATGCCCCCACAATGCCATAGTCCTGAATGGCCCATTAATGATAGAAACGATGCTACAGAAAACAATGCTATTTGCTTTGTCTCTAGGGATTAAAGGGCTGCGATACAAATGTCACAAGCAAACACGGGAATTACAACAACCATACATATTGCTAGCAATTACTATCCAGTTCAAATTTAACCATTTCTAGGCAATAGTTCACTGTATAGGGCAAGTCTCTCCTGTCCTTGGGAAATCTTTTGTTTCAGACAATGGAGAACAGGGATGGGGTGAGATTGTAAGTGGGGGTACTTGAGGCTGGCACAACCTACCTTACACAGGCTGTGCCAGCTCTGCTTGCTGCCCCAGCTCAGCGCAGCCCATCTTCACTGGATGACAAAGAGGTTGCTTTGAAGTGCTGAGGGGAGAAAAGGAGTACTCTTCTAACATGCACTGGTAAACTCAATTCATCCTTACTACAATAGGCTCCATGTGAGGCTGCCCTTGAGGTTGGTCCAGAAGCTGGTTAGTCGTTGTCTAGATATAACCATCAGCAACACATTGCACTTTTGCTGAAGGAGCATCACTAGCTGCCTATACGCTACTGGACCAGGATCAAGGTGTATGCTACTTATTTATGAAGCTCCAAGCAAGTTGGGACCAGGCAACTTGAGAGACCACCCCTCTTCTTATAGCTCCTGCTTGCCTGCTGCGATACATGGTAGACTTCCAGGTGATATCAAGAGCTCCCATTATTCACCTTGCATCCAGTAGCCGTGTGCTCAGTGAGGTGGCCCCTTTTATGTGGAATTCATCGTCATATGAGATACGGCATGTTCCAACAATCTACTCTTTTACATACATGCTTTTTATTTACACAACCCTTTCCCAATTTTATTTTCATTATGTTTGCTGATCATTTTCTAGTGTTGTACTTAAATGCATCGTTCCGGTGTATATTTTATACTTATTGTTACGTATTTCCCTTTTCTCTTCCCTCAGGTAACTTGTTCCACTTTCTGTCGACTGCAGTTAGTTAAGTTTCCCCAAACCTTCAGCTGAAATTTACACAGCTGCAAATTAAACTCATTACCTCTTATCCTTTCCTCAAGGAAGGAGAGAACAATTGTTCCAACTCCTCTTCATGTGAGGCTCTCCAGTATTTGAAGACTGTAATTGCATCTCTTCATAAGCTGCTTTTGTCTCAGGTGAAGCTAGTACTTACTCCTTACTCTTCAGCCACACTGGATTATCTGTGACCAAAGAGTCCATGAGAAATAAATGGTATGATCATTTTAACAAACCGTTAAAAGCCTTGAAGAGCAACTACGTACATGTGGTTTTTTTTAGCAAGACGAAGGCTAAATGCATGAGGAGACAACATGAGCATGTTGACCTCTAATCTGACATGGAGGTATTTTGAATTTAATAATGCATTAAGGCAATTCTACATTGGTCGATGAAAGAGAATTTGCTCATGACCTAAAAATGAGACTGATGCTTTGGGAGAATCTCTGATTAAGTCGGCATTTCTTATAACTAGCCTCCCACCACGAATTTCCATGTAGAGCTCCTGTTCCTTTTAACTTAGCGGGAGAAGCTTTTTCCTATCAGCTCATCTCCATACCAGCTTCCTAAATTTCTGTCTCTTCTGACACAGCTAAAACAGGCCAGCACTACGGCTTCCTCACCAACATGAAATACAGTCCACTAGAAATGCTTCACGATCTGCCATGATCTTTAAGGTCTCCAACTCTATTGCTGTACTTGCGGTCCCAGGCAGGCATAAAAAATAAAAGGCGGGCATTTGCAAGATGTAACTCTATTTTGTTTTCTGTTCTTGTATTCTGAATCTTTGTATTCTGGAAATAACTTTTTTTTAAAAAAAAGTGGGCTGTATGTGGCAAATAAGCCTGTGTTAGGAGTCTTGTCATGAAATAAGCTGACAACCCCAACCTTCCTCAAAATTCCTTTCATGATACATAACGATTGGCAGGATTTTTTTTATCCCAAACTTATTGGCATTTCTAGTGCTTGAACTCTCATAGGTGATTTCCCACAAGGCAAAACCAAACACCTGATGTTGCAGTCATCCATGGATGAGCATTTATTTAAGACCATATATCCCACCCTTCAAGGATGTGGGTGGTGCTGTGGGTTAAACCACAGAGCCTAGGGCTTGCCGATCAGAAGGTCGGCGGTTCAAATCCCCACGATGGGGTGAGCTCCCGTTGCTCGGTCCCAGCTCCTGCCAACCTAGCAGTTCGAAAGCACGTCAAAGTGCAAGTAGATAAATAGGTACCGCTCTGGCAGGAAGGTAAACGGCGTTTCCGTGTGCTGCCCTGGTTCGCCAGAAGCGGCTTAGTCATGCTGGCCACATGACCCAGAAGCTGTACACCGGCTCCCTCGGCCTGTAAAGCGAGATGAGCGCCACAACCCCAGAGTCGGTCACGATTGGACCTAATGGTCAGGGGTCCCTTTACCTTTACCTATGCCACCCTTCTATGGGACTGGACATACAGTTCTCATGGTGGCTTCTAACAATTCTGAAACCACTTAAAAATCAACAAAATCTGGAATAATAAAAGAACACCAAAGCCATGTAAACAGTAAAAGAATAGCCAAGTGCACCAAACCCACCAGCACCCAAAGGGTTCAGCCACTCAAAGCACAAACCCAGCAGGTCAAGTGTCTGCCAGAATAATTTTTGAAAGCCTTAACTAAGGTGGTATAAAACAAGGAAATGGACCTTGCTTCCTTCTGATGTGTGCCTATGGTCATGTATAATGATAACTGCTACAAATAAGGCTCAGGACTGGTAGCTTCTGTTTATAAGGGGGTCTTCCAAATATATTCTAACCACTTATCTTTGGAATATACTTCAGAAGAGCCTATCTAAATTTCCTAAGCATTTCTGTGTTTGAATACTTCAATTAGAAGTATTTCAATTAGAACAGCTGGAGAGCTGGGGGGAGGATGTGCATTTGTTTCTCTACAATTATCTTAAGAACAAATGCTTAAAACTACTGTAGGAGTAGCATCCATTATTAACAGATGACATTAAGATTTTTTCATAATCCAAAGCATCTCAGCCTAAATGCTTCTTTGTAAAAATAAGTAAAATAGACTACAAGGAATAACCCAAAATTTATAAAGTGCATCTACAAGCTCGAAATGGAAACAAGAACGCCACTGTACCGTGGGCACCAGCACGGACTAACTTTTTATGTATTCCTTTTTTCTATATGAAATACTAATAGCTAAATACTATTAGAATTCCTTAATACAGTAACATTTACAAAAGAAGAAAGCCCCATAATAATTCTCACCACAGTAAGCTGGCAGCATGCGCCCATGAAATCAATGGGATTTAATTCAATTTAAATATGTTTACAATGACAGTGACAATAATGCTATTATGCTAGAATTATGTAGAGAATAAGGAGAGAAAGAAACAAGAGCTGACATGAACTCTGAAGATGACAGCTTTCAGATTCACAATTCAAATCTGATTATTTATCAGACGAAGCCATGTTTGGATACAGAAAAGCACCCTTAATTTTCAGGGTTTTTTGTATACAGGCACAGTATCCTTGACTGTATTAATAAAAACGTGGCACAAGGTAGGCTTAACAACGTGATCATAAGATCATGGTCACCTTGGACTGAGCATCCAACACCACAAGAACACTGACTGACTCCCTTAATTACTCTAATGCAGACACCAACTCCATAGCAATCCTTATGGCACAGGGGCTCTAGTGAAAATGCATTCATTCCTGTCACTTTTTCACATATTAATCACATGAACATCAGAACCTGCCTTATATATGGAGCCAGACCATTGGTCAACCTAGCTCAGTATTGTCTGCACTGATTGGCTAGAGTCCACCAGGGTTTCAGCCTTTCTCAGCCCTACCTGGAGATTGAACCTGAGACCTTCTGCCCTTCTATAGGGGCAGCCTGCAAAGAAGCATCCCTACTGTATATTGACACTGCAGAGGGCAGGCATGTCCAACAGGTAGATAGTGATCTACCAGTAGACCACTGGATGTCTGCGGTAGATCATTGGCTCCCCCCAAAGAAGCTGAACAACTGTGCCTCCCCTAAAAACCCAAACCCCCCAAAATGGGCCTTCCTCCTTCCTAAAAAAAGCTCAACAACTTTGACCTGAACCCCCCAAAAAGGGGGTAGATCACTGCCAGTTTTTAACTCTGTGAGTAAATTGCAGTCTCTTGGGAGTTGGCCACCCCTGGCATAGGGGAAGCCTACGCACATAAACTTCCTCACTGCAGATCCCTGCTCAATCCACAGGCATTGAGCTCAGGCTACCTGGCACACACAACAGCAGGGCCAATGTTCTTCATTTGAGTAACACAGGAAGTGGGCTATGGACAGAGAACGGTTTATTAGTTAGGACACCGGACTAGGACTGATTCAAATCCCTATTTCCACATGACGCTCGCTGGATAACCAATCACTATCTGTCAGACAAACCTATCCCATCAGATTCTTGTGAGGATAAGACGAACAGGGAGGGAGATCCATTTGTGGTATCCTGGAGAAATGTGGCTTTCCCTAGAGAAAAGCCAGGCTGAAAATAAATACCCAGAAATGGTTGCCATGCATTCTCTTCAACGGAATGTAGCTCTCTCCGTTTGCCTTTCCTGGGTAATCAAGTAGAATATCATAGCCATTTACCCGTAGATGTAAAATAGAAGAACTTGAAGCCCCGAGATAGAGCTTTGTCGCACACCTCGCTCAATGCAGATATTCCCAATGTGTTAAAAGACAATTACAGCTATATGTAAACTAACTGATTGAAATTGGCATTTCTGCACCAAGCTGTGGAAGCTGGGCATTAAATGTCATTTGGTATTCCAGCAACACAAGAGTGGGTGGAGGGTGGCGAAAAGATCATAACCTGCATATTTTTGGTACAGACAGAAGAAAAGCTCAGTTTCTTATCCTCTTAAAACTGAAGCCCTTACCCTGCAGTGCAGGAACAGACTTGTCCTCATCTGAAGCACCACTGCCTTGTTAATTGTTGTAAACTTTAAGATCAGAACCTTAATGAAAATAAATCCTTTTTACCGTCAACCTTCTCCAAAGATACACACATGCACACAGCCCTCCAAACGAGACAGGGGCTTTCTATTATTTTTATTTTCCAAGTGGAATTCCCATGTGTTAATGGAAACACTGTCTTTCATGTAACATTTCATTCAAGACCAGTCCCATATTCAAGTCTATTTCCATCTGCTTTCAATAGCAAATTAACAACATTCAGAAGTGATACATTTTAGAGACTCAGAAGTTGTATTTTCTTCAGTAAAATTTATATATAACTCTGGTAAGAATTGCATATAAAAATATACTAAATAAATAAAATGAAAGTTGAGGTTGTTGGATTGTTGCCAAATGGTACTTTTCTCATTTTTTAGTCTACACGTGCATCCTATGTTTGCAATTAAAAGTCAGCAATAGGCAACAATGTGTTCTAAATGATGAAATAGCTTGGTCTTTCCTCTCCGCATACCAAAAAGAGAAAATCAAATAACTGTGGTTGATGTGCGGTGGTTTTTAAGAGGATGCTAGACTGGCAAATGCTGACTTGTTAATGGACACCAGCACACTTCAGAAGCTTGACAACAGTGTGTGGGGTTTTCCCTCTTAACTGCAGTCACTAAGCATATCTATGGCACAGCGGTATTTTAAAATATAACATTACTGAAATATTTTAAAATGTTTATTGGAATTGTTGTTGCAAAGGTGGTAGGCAGGTGCTAAAAATCATGGAAAATGTGCACTGAAGTAAACTAAATATTCACGAAGAGCACATGCATAATTATAATCTGCTCCTGGCAAACAGAGGTTAAGATTTCTGAATGTCCATGCCCTGGATGGTTCACACAGCCCTCTTTACACTGCTGTTATATGGTGAACCATTCCTTGTTTAAGGAGGTCACTTTGGTGCAGCTAACACAACCGTTTGAATTCACCCCCAGAGGCACACTCCAATGGATGCCAACCAATCCAGTAACTCATGTAGTGTGTGTGTGTGTGTGTGTGTGTGTGTGTGTGTGCGTGTGCGCGCTTATGTGTTTCTGCATGCATACATGCACAACACTGTGGCAGTTTGGGAAGAGAGGCAGAGAACCAACAAGGAACAGACAAAGATCTGAGAGTTTCTAGCTAGAATTGGCTGAAACTGGGGGTGCAGACTGAGGGGTTGCCCAAGTTGTACCCTGCGGAGATCTTCTGCCTTCTAAGAGTGCCAGCTGCCTCCTGCATGTATATTTGTAAAACAAGCAAATATTATAAGGCGGCTATAAGTCTCCACTGCTCACTCATCCAAAGGAAACTAAACCTAGTAGCAGTGCTCCTGGAATTCTTCAGCACACAGAGTGAGGATAATGCAACACAACAAATGCTAATGAAGACTGATTCTCTGTAGCTTTTTCCTCCTTAGAAATAAGCCTTACAAATAAGACTATAGATGCTATATACCCATAGCATCTCTAATTTGCCAGCTGCCTACAATTATGGATGTTATTATCTTGGGTAGAAATGGATATGTGACCCTCCTGATGTTATTGGACCCTAGCTCCTCAGCCCTGGTTAGCATGGTGGTCAATAGTCAGATTGGAGTTGTAGACTAACAACATCTGCATGGCCACAAATTTCCCATATCTGTACTCGTGGAATGTTGATGGTCTGAAAAAAGAATAACCCACAGCACAGGCCACTAGGTAGATGTACATATCACCATGCATGGTGTTCTTTTCTAATTCAAGAGGACTGATGCCAGAGCAGTGGATTTTACAATCAAACATTCACACAGAGGAAACAATCAAGGAAAAAGAGGGAAGTGGGCTCTGAAGTAAACAAGTAAGGAGCATGTGATTTTTTATGTTACATACACTTAGGGTTAATTAAAGGACATGAGCATTGGATTTTTATGGACAAGGTAGACATTGACAAGGGCATCTGGTTCTGGGAGGTAGTTCCAAACTTAATGGGAAGTAAGGGGGAAAGAGCAGAATCTTTTGAGGCAGCAGAAGACTTTCAGACGGTGGAAGGTGGTGAAGCTTGAGAAATGTAAAGACAGCAGAGAAAGGTGAGGTATTTACGAGCCCACTTTATTTCTTGCGCTAAGACAGCCAGTGGACATAGTGGTTAAGAGTGTCAGACTAGGGGTGGGGAGACAAAACAGTTTTGAACTCAGTGGGTGACCATGGCCTAGTCCAGGGGTCAGCAACCTAAAGCCCATGGACCGGAAGCGGCCTGCAGAGGTCGTTTGACTGGCCCACTAGCCGCCTCTGAACTGAGCTGCCTGCTCGTGCGCAGCACTAAACTGTCTGCAGACGCCAGAAATCACAAGAGCGCGCACTGAGGGATCTCCGCGGGACCGATCTGGCCAACCTTGCTGACCCCTGGCCTAGTCATTATCTCACAGCCTCAGCTACCTCACAAGCTTATGATGATGATATGACTGAGGCTGAGGGAGAATCAGTTTGGAATGCGCTATTCATCTGACAGACATCTTACTCCCCACCTGAGCCAAGCAGGAATAAATGTCTTGTGAGAATTGTCCAAAGGAATCCATGGTGGGGAGTGGGGGAGCATATTCTGCCAACCAAGAGCTAAACCATACTTTATTTAGGCTAAAACAAATAGAATAATTAACAGCATCTGCTAAGGAATTAGCTAGCATCTGTAGAAACAAGAAGCATTCTTGAATTTTTTTTTAAAGTCAGCATCCTGTTCTTCAATCTATTTTGACACAATTGTATCTCACACTATAAAACAGAAAAGCCGAACTTGCCAAATCTGCAAAGGCAGGCCAGATACATATTTGAATCTATAGTTCTCTATAAGATTGCAGTGGAATCCCTTTGCATGCTACTATTCTTACAACACTACTCAAAAGTCCTATATTATTCAAGTGGGGCTGACTCCCAAGAAAGCCACAATTCTATCACTTACCTGGGAGACAGCTCCACCAAGCACAATGGGATTTACCTCTGAGTAAACATGCATTAAGTTCCACTAAGGGATTTCAGTTGCTTATTATATCAGTTACCCCTGGAGAGCTGTTTATCTTTCACTTTGCTATTTGTGCCAAGTGCGTTACATGTGATGTTTTGTACTCCACTTTTTAAGTATGGGCATTTTAAAGAGGTTCCCACAAAGTGCATGGCAGTGAGAGAACTCACGGAAGGCATGGTTGTGATCCTAACAGTGCTGCCTGGAATAAGTGCTTGTTACCAAAGGGTTTTCTATAAGGCTCATAAGGCAACAACAGGACTACAGCTCCATTATCCTCTGAATCCAGTTCCTGGATTTTAATTTATTTATTTAATAAAATTTACACGTCACTTGATTGTAAAAAACAAACAAACAAACAAAAAACTCTTCAAAGTGGTTTGCAAAGAGATATGGCAACTAATACTGTTTAGTATAGAAAAGTGAAGTTAGGAGAGAAGTTGGATTCAAAGGATCTAGGAAAAAACATTATGAGCCAGTATGGTGTAGTGGTTAAGAGCGATAGACTCGTAATCTGGTGAACCGGGTTCGCGTCCCCGCTCCTCCCCATGCAGCTGCTGGGTGACCTTGGGCTAGTCACACTTCTCTGAATTCTCTCAGCCCCACTCACCTCACAGAGTGTTTGTTGTGGGAGAGGAAGGGAAAGGAGAATGTTAGCCGCTTTGAGACTCCTTCGGGTAGTGAGAAAGCGGGATATCAAATCCAAACTCTTCTTCTCTTCTTATGGGGGGGGGGAATTGGAGCCATTTAGCTCAGGAACAAGTGGCATGTGGTTGATAATCCAAAAACGAAAGGACTTTGGGACTCACCAGATATTCTTCTGGGAGCCTGGTCTGAGTGGGAAGGAGCCTTGGGCTCATTTACCTGAATTATTGCTTCCTCAAATTGAAAGATGTGGAGATCAAGTGCACAAGGAGATCTTAGGTACATATAAACTTAGTATGAACTTAGCATTCAACTGGTTAGAACATTACTTTATATCTACTGAGAAGCGGGAAGAGAAAACCTATTTAAAAAAAACAGCGTCCTCTACAAAGCTATGGATATATGCATGGCATACTATTTTGGGTTATGTATGGTCTTATTTTGCTTAGCCTTTATGTAAACTCAGCCTATGCACAGACAAGAAAGTAAGCCAACTATCTGCAGATATGCTAGAAAATAAGTAATTACTTATTGGACTCACTTAGACCAGGCACTTTCCCACCTTCCAGAAGTGGCCTGGATTATTTCTGTTGTGGAAAGAAGCAACATGAGCAGCATATGATCAACAAAAAAATAACATCGGGATACCATTAAGAAAGTTTAAAATCTTGCTACCAAGCCATTTACTTTGATAGACGACTGAGAGTACTGTACTTAATTACTGTACTGTACTATTTTTAACTACTTTTATTTAAATGATATTGAAATTATCGTTCCTAGCAACCTGCAACATAGACAGCAGGGGAGATGGTCTGGAAAATGCAAGCATGAAATAAATAAATTCAAAGAGGATTTCCCCCTCCCCTTCTTCCATCTAGATATAAAAAGGGGCTTAACTCATCTGACAAGATGGAGTACAGCTGGCTTCATATCTCTTTGCCTGCTTAGTAACATAAAAGGAAGAAGGGGGGGAGACGGGGGACCCAACACAACGCATTAATTGATAATGAAGAATGGTTCTTATCCTAATGATTTCCAGCCAGGATTTCTGTATTGAAGCCATTTCAATTAAGAAGAGTGCACACTTGAGTCCAACACTGTGGTCTTGCTACAGAACAAGGAAATGTAGCATGTTCTTTAAAAACATGATATTGTAAACCTATTTTCCCTCCATAAAAGACATGTCCAGTTCTTCCTCACTTGTACCAATGTGACACGAAAAGTGGAACATCACGGGCCCTTTGTCAATGTTTAAAGCCTACAAAACTCCAAATCTGCAGCGTCTGTACCTTAGGATATCTCACGTTGTGATTTAAAACAAGGCAGGTTGACCAGAGGAAAAGGTAAAAGTAGTAATGTCACATGTCAAGGTTTGTTTGCTGTGTGCACAACCTGACAGCCCCAAGTCATTTTACGTTTTTTAATTATTTTATTTCTGAATGTGAAAGGTTTAGAATGCCACTTAGGAAAAGTAACCTGCAAGAAAGTGGTTCAAATTATCTGGAAGGCTGAACATGATGGCAATGGTGATGATAGATTAAACAAATGATTTAGATCATTTTTAAAAATGACATGCACTGACTACAGATATTTAAAATCAGGAATGTTTGTTTCCTGCAATTCCATGAACAATTCTGTGTGGGATCTGGATTACTGACAACTAAGGCTTTACTTTTACTTTTCGAAGCAAGTTTCTCGCTTTCATGGTGTTTGAGAGAGATAAAGACCCACTGACCATGTGAAGATCTCCTTTACTTCCTATTCTTTGTACATATTCTCAGTTTTAAAACTCCAATGTTACTGAAATGATCTCCCCCAAAGATTTTTTTAAAAATAATAATGAATAGTAATGAACTATCAGCGATTTGTTCCTAACCTAATGAGGCTCCCGCTGCCAAACTGAGATCATTTCAAATACCATGAAAGCGAGAAACTTGCTTCGAAAAGTAAAAGTAAAGCTGCAAAAGTAAAGATTTAGGAGGGTTAAATCAGCAGGGATTAAGGAACTACCTTTGCGAATCAGGAGAAGTACAGAGGTCACATGCTACCTCCAGTTGCACAAATGCATACTCATGTTCTGCTAAGTCTCATTTCTGCTGCCATGCAAACTAGCAAGCATTTCCCAAATTCCATATGGGCGTGAATAGAAAGTTGGTGCTTCCGAGAACTGCATCCCACCCCCTGCTAAGTTTATATGGGAACAAGCAACATGGGAATTAAATGTCTATCATGCTTTTCTTCTGCTGCGCATGCAACCCAACACTGTGGCTTCATGCTGTGGTAAATTCTGCATGACTGCATGACAGTGGATTCTCATAAAATTCCTTGGAGATCTTCCATGTGTTTCAGCCGCTGACTGGCACCCGATATCCCAGCAATTCCTCTCTGAAATGTTTGCATCTCACCTCCCCCAGAACTCACCCACCCACCCAGGTGTATTAAATTGAAGCAATACTTCAAAACCTTTCTTATATTCCTTCTCTTGGCTTATAAACCTGCCATGCCTAAAGGTGTCCGGTTTACCTACTGTGTACCTACTTTCTTTTGTCTGTCTTGAAACATTCAACTTACAGTGGTACCTCGGGTTAAGAACTTAATTCATTCCGGAGGACCGTTCTTAACCTGAATCTGTTCTTAACCTGAGGTACCACTTTAGCTAATGGGGCCTCCCACTGCTGCTGCACCGCCGCCGCACAAATTCTGTTCTCATCCTGAAGCAAAGTTCTTAACCCGAGGTGCTATTTCTGGGTTAGTGGAGTTTGTAATCTGAAGCGTCTGTAACCTGAGGTACCACTGTAGTTGGATATTCCTACATTCTAGAATTATGAGAAGGGAAGGAATATATATGTCTATCCACCTTTCCATTCTGCAAATAATATTATCCAGCCCTTACCCACTTGTTATCTAAGCTGAAATGTCACAAATGTGTTGTGTCTCTTCACAGCAGGGTTTCCCCAGGCCTTTGACCACTTTTATTACCCTTTCATAAGCCTTTTCCAGCTTTGCAATACCATTTTTAAGTGAGACAACCAGAAATGAACACAGTACTCCAAGTGTTGTTGTTGCACCACCGATTGTACCATACCAAGCACTGCCGCACCACAGATTTGTGTAACAGCCATTATGGTATCGGCAGTTTTATTTTCAGCCCCTTTCCAAATAATCCTCAAGATGAAATTTCTGCTTTTCACAGCTGCTGCACACTGGGCTGACATCTTCATCAAGCCATCCACTATTCTAATGACCTTCAATCGTCAAGCAAAGACATTTTCAGTTAGACATGCCTTTGGCCGATTGGTTATGGCCACTGTAGGTTTCAACTTGATGTTTTTATTTGTTTCACCTGACTCGTTGTTATGTTTTGTTCGTTATTTTGAATTTTACTGCTGTTAGCTGCTTTAAGCACCATTTAGTGAAAAGGAAGGATACAAATTTAACAAATAAATAAACTGTTGTATTTACACATTTTTTCACTGGAGAGAAGTGAAAGGCAGCCAATTCTCACCGATTAGAAGAAATGCACTATTTTTTAAAGTTACTGATTTTTCCTCTTCTTTGGAGGCATCAGTTTCTGCCACTAAGAAATAAAAATTGTTAGAAGGGAGAGGCTTATGTTTAAACAACAACAACAACAACCCCAAGGAAATCTAATTTGGCGAGGCTTTGTCTCCTACACAAAAAACTCCCTTCCTTCTCTAGTAGATGGATGGCATGAATGAGATTATGTTGTGTTTTCATACAAGTAATATGCTATCAGATCCAGAAGTTAGCTTCCTGAGATCCCTCTGTTTTTATGCCCTGCTATAATATGAGAAGGAGATGGACAAGGTTTCCAGTAGTAGAAGCGTGATTATTAAAATAAATATTATGCAAAATAGTATACATTAAATACATTTTTAAAATATTTATTTTGCTAATCATGGGGAGAGCTGAAAGGCTATGTATATGCTGCCTTTGGGGGCCAAACAGGCTCTACAACGCGGCCAGCATTGACAAGCAGAAATTAAAGCAGCCGAGCAAAGCTAATTCACTGAGCAGCAGTAGCCAGAACACAAACTGAAATAGCAGCAACAACAAAACTGGGAGGAGGGAGACTACTCAACAAAAATAGTCTGTAGGGAAACCTCTCAAACTCAAGAGATCCCCCACAGCTCTCTGGAAGGCTCTCCTTGACCTCAAAACCCCCAACAAGGAAGGGGCATCATCCATTGGGGTGGGTGGGTACAAAGTCTTGATGCCAACGTCAGAATTGCCCTGCTTTTCTGCCCTGGGTAACACAACCAAGGAATTTCAAAAGTTATGGGGGCCCCAAGCACAGTCTCTGCATCAGTTCTTGAAATGCAGGTAGAAAGCAAAGGAACAAATTGTGCAAAATAAGGGAAAACGTGCTTATCTGCATATACTATAAAGCCCAGGGAATTCAGCTTTACTTAGTACATAATTTGATTTCTTAAAAGAGAGAGAGAATACACAGCCTCAGTGTAGCGAGTTAAGAGTAGGCCCATTCAAAGTATTCATTTATGCTACTCCATTAGGGCCAACCACAAAAATGTTCACCACCAATACACCATTAGCAGAAGAATAAATATAACAGAAGTACCCAAGTTTTAGATGAGGTAAGACAGATAGCATAAAAGGGAACCAAGCTCATCTGAAATACGAGTTCTGCACATTCCCCTGCAGATTAATTACAGCATTTCCCATAAATGGCTCTGTTTATCTCCTTTACACAACAAGATTCGTGTTTTTTTTAACCATGCAAGGTGCTTATCACTAATATTATGGTCTAGACTAGAAGGCTGAGTCTTTGACACAAACCTTTTTAAAAGTCTTCTCCATTACTACAAAAGATGAAGAGGTTAAAGTGGTAATGATGATACAATGGCTAAGGATTCTGGTTGTAATATTCAGTTAGAATCATGGGAAAGGTTATGGAATGAAGGTATCAAATTTACAGCATGCAGTCCATTAAAAGAAAACATTATGAAAATGATGTACAGATGGTATTTAAAACCAACTAAGCTTGCTAAAATGTATAGGACAAGAGCTAAGGTGTGTGGGAAATGTAAAGAAAAGGCAACTTTTATCATATGTGGTGGACATGTAAAGAGGTAAAAGCTTACTGGGAAATGATATATAATGAGTTAAATAAAATGTATAAAAATACATTTGTTAAAAAAACCAGAAGCATTTTTACTTGGTATAGTGGGTGAAGAGATACCAATGAGAGATAATGTATGCAACAACTGCAGCAGGAATTCTTTTAGCCCAAAAATGGAAGGAACAAGAAGTACCAACGAAAGAAGAGTGGCAGATGAAGATGATGGACTTTGCGGGACTGGCGAAGCTGACTGGGAAAATCCGAAACCAGCATAATCAAGCATTCCAAAAAGACTGGAGTAAATTTATACAATATTTGAAGGACCATTGTAAGAGTGGCTGGGGGGACCCAGCCAGATGGGCGGGGTACAAATAATAAATTATTACTATTATTATTATAAGCAACTGACAACAATGGCAGGGTTGTAAGAAGACTTGCAACATTAACCGCATTCACCTTTTTATATTTATTTAAAATTAAGACACTTCAAATGAGTGAAATGTAAATTGGAAAATGTATAAATGCTATGATATAGAGGTTAACTTTGAAAACCACGAGGTGGGAGGGAGGGGAGTCAATATGCTCTTAAGAACTAAAAGAAGTAAAGAGAATAATGATGATGTGATTAAATATTATAAAATGGAAAATCAATAAAAAAATGTTTTTTTTAAAAAAAGTATTCTTCACTATCTCTTGTTAAACTTATTTAACAATTATTTACAATTATGACAAGTCTTACTGGCTGAATGAATTCTCTGTTGATCTGATACTTCCACTCCAGAGAGCAGTCATAATGATTGCTTTTATTCCGTAAGAGAAGCATTTAATACGTTAAAGAGGATATATGAAAACAAGTGATCAGATGAATGGTCCTCAAAAGGTGGCAGGAACCCACCACTAGGTCACTGCCTGGTCTAGGGAAGGTCATGACAACAACAACATCAACATACAAATACTTACTACCAATTTAATTAGTGGTTCCCCAAATACAGGCTTGGGCCAAGGGCAGGTGCAGGGCCCGAAAAAGTTAAAGACTCATGGACTGGAAGACCCTGAGAAATCAGGGCTGGATGGGGCAGGTTACACAAACACTGAGCATTCTCAGTTCTTAGTCATGAATGCAAATCCAGACCTGGCCATGGCAGCAACCAAAATCTATTGCCCTCTGACAGCTGCTCATTTTCAATAACTGAAATGTCTGAGAGTACTGTACTAATCCTTCTAGAAACCTGTAACAAGCTCCTTGAAAAAACACTGATAAAAACTAATGATTATTGCTTTTTAATGTTTTCAGCATTAACTCATTTTACTTTCGTTTGCAAATGTTGCCCGCTACTTAGCCTACAGTGTGGTTGAGCAGCATATCGGGTAAATAGTCTGCAGTGAGAAGTTGAGTAAAATGAATGTTTTACTGCATAAATAAAATCCCAGGATGTTATCTGGTTGTAGTTGCCTATAGAGAAATACAAACTCAAGTGTTTCTTCCATAACATTTAAGTTCTGATTATGAGCTGGAACACAATTGCATCACCCCCTCAGAGGCGATGAATACAGTTGATTAAGTGCAAGTTGTGGAAATATGCAATGCCATTTGCATTTCTGTACGTGCTTTGACGAAAAGGGTCCAATTGTTTCCTTGCAAAGAATTTTAGAAAGACAGTCAATCAGCAGTGAAATCCACAGTCTTAAAATCTTGGTAGAATTTTTTTTTTAGTTTTCTGACCTTTAAGACAATGGCTTGCATTTTAAAAGGGGAGACTGGATCCCTTCTTTCCAAATAGATTTTGAAAGATGTAACCCTCCTTTTCTTCAAAAATGCTCCCCTAATTATAATTTTGGCACAATAAATCAGAAGCAGTTCTGCCACCAGGAGGACGACTGACCGTGAGAAGTGGTCACAGATTTGGGTTTTGTTAGGGACAGCAGAAGAAGATGGATCTGACTTACAGAGCATAACAATACATTGGGAAAGTCTTCTACTGTCCCTTTGCTTATTGTGAGGCAGAGGATTGAGGAAGCAGAATATATTGGACCAACCTTGTTTACCACAGGTACAGCTTTTCTGGCACATTAATTGATTGGTTGATGATGATGATGATGATGATGATGATGATGATGATTTAATTAAAAAGTGTACCACATATTTGCTGTTGGAAAGAGTGGTCTTTACAGCTTCGGCTCAGGTTCCTTACAGTGTGTTGATGTTCAGTGTTTGCAAAATGGTAAATACTGTTAAGATCTATGGGCCTTCTCTCTGATCCCCCCACAAACTGTGGTGTAGCAAGTGAACACAAGGAGTAGGGTATTTACAGCAGCAACATCAATTTCGTTCCAATTCCCTGGCTTAAGGGAACCTGCCCAGTCCCTTCCCTAACTTTCTTCAGCCATCAACTTAAACAAGTGGCCACGGAGGTGCCCGTGGGCACAATGATGTATTTGAAGTCTTCACCTGGTACCCGCAAAGCCTCAGTCTCTTCACACACTGCCACTGCCGCCGCCACCACCCCGTCATAAGATGATGCAGATAGTTACTTTGCTTTGTCTTTCAGTACATAAAGTTGAAGGAGGAAGTTGGAAGTGTGATTCTATTTCCCACTCCCTCTTTCAGGCTCAGACCAATTCCACAGGATTCTTTAGAAATGCAAAATGTGTCTTTCAGGCAGGGGGCTCATCCAAGGGAGGAGGAGAGAAGAGACCAGAGGGAGTGGAGCCCATGATACTCACTCAAAATTCCAGGGGTGCCTATGGGCCAAAATAAGATGGAAATCCCCAAACCTAGTTTTTAGGGATGCTTGACAGGTTTCTGGATTGGTTTTCTTTTTTTGCTGTTCTGCTAAAGTTTTCTGCTGGTTGCCTGCTGTTTTATACCATTTTCTTGCTGCTGCTGCCGCTGCTACATCTCATTATTTTCAGCTCAGCCCAGACTGTGGGGAGGTGACCAGGCTGCAGAACCTATTACATTTTTGCTACCTTTCAAAGACCTATTTGTTTATGAAGGCATTTGCTTTCAATGAACTTCACTCTCAGAGGTATCAGATTATTCCTGCCATTTCTGTCTTAGGTACTAGTTTTGATTGGTTTTCAGTTGTATTACATTGTTTGTTTAAAGGGTTGTTAAATGAAACAAAAAAAATAAAAAAATTCCTTCCAGTAGCACCTTAAGAGACCAACTAAGTTTGTTCTTGGTATGAGCTTTCGTGTGCATGCACACTTCTTCAGATACACGGGTTGTTAAATGGTTTCATTTTTGGGGAGCCACCCTGAATGCAGTTTGGCAGAAATCTTATAAGTTTTATTTTATTGCAATCTTAATCTTATTGTTTCATTGTGTTGATGTTAGCCATTTTTAATGTCTTTAAATAAAACACACAAAATAATAATAATAATAATAATAATAATAATAATAATGAAATAGACACAGAAGCCTCAATGGGACTCAGTTGCAATAGGTCTGGAACCTAAGGGTCTGCCATAGACATTAACAGTATTCATTCTACTGCTTCCAGAAGGGAGAATACATGAGCAAGCAGAAGTACTAAGCTAGGTGCCCTATAAATAGTAGCAGTCAATGCAGCATAGGCTGAACAGAAGAAAATTATCTACTGATGCTGTAATTGATTAATGTAACTACTCCTGGAAAAATATCGAGTGCAGGTGCATGAAGGCAGACACACAAAATACCATTTCCTGACCGGAGTAAAATAACAGGAATTTTGTGCAGGATTTGTCCTGCAGCCATGCAGAGATGACTCAGAAGAAATGAAAATCCATTAGCACATCATCACTGATCAAAAAGATAGGAGCACACAGCAGGATGGGTTGTTTTCTATGCTTCTGCTGGCAGCATAGCTATTTTTAGCTTGACATTTTAAAATGAGTCACCACAAAAATGTTAAGATAAACCTTTCATTTTTAATGCCTCTCACCTTGTTGAGCTACAGGTGCACATCGTGTGTGTGTGTGTGTGTGTGTGTGTGCGCACGCGCGCTTGTACACACACACACACACACACACACACACACACACACACACACAAAGAGAGAGAGAGTTCTGACTGTGCTTTGCAGTATTGCCAAGCAATACCACCTATTAAAAATTGTTTATTGTTGACTGGAGAAGCTGGCAGTAGATATAAAAAGGACATTAGGGATACCCCATGAGATCAAAAGAGAAATTGCTGAATTGTAAATCCAAACATGCATATAACACTAATAAGAATGTATTGGGAGAGGGATTAGTGGCAGCTGAACCCGTTCGAAAATGGCATTCAGGTTAACTGCTTACAAAAGATGAAAGGAACAAAATGACTTCTGAGATTTTTCTGCCTCTTAGTAGAGAAACTGTGCCCTTTATACATTAAATTTTTCTGATTCCGTTAATAGGCAGGAAAAGTTATAGGCTGTGGACTGGGTCACCCTTGGGTCTTTTGACACATTACAGCTGCTACAGGGATGCCAGTTTCAGCTGCTTCATGTAGTACCTGCTATCGTGTAATATGGGCAAAGGGGCATCTCATCAGTGGTTGAGATCCATGAGCCCCCAGGGGACTGTCTGAAGCTTATCAAGCTAACAGAAAGAAAGATTTGTAGTGCTCTCCTATGGTTTTTGTCTTTTCTCTATGACCTATGAAGCGGCTCGCAGGTCCAATGACATTTTAGATTCAGAATCAAGAATCAAGAGCAGAGGTGGTAGAAGGCCTGGAGGGGAAAGTCCAGCTGGAGAAGGTCCTGATATATTCTTTGCCTGCCTGCTTCTCTCCCTTGCAATCATCCCCATTGAGAAGTTGGTGGCAGGTGGCTCAGTGGGCAGGGGAAGTCATGCTGGGGGTGGTATTTGCCTGCCTCTCCTACAAATGCCTTCTAAGCATTACAAAAAAAGAAGAGATGCAGTCTTCTCATGGATACAAGAGAACTATTGCTGCAATGGGTAAAACGGCCCTTGTGATTTTTGTCTTTTTTTAATGGGTCTTCCCCAAACCCCAACTTGGACATGGGGCAAACATCGAAATCAAAAAAGTAAGGTGGCATCCTAACAGGAAGAAAGCTGAAAATGTGTGGGCAATTTAGAAGCTGCCCCCCCACCCCATCCTTGGTAGATAGTCTTTAGACAGGGGTCAGCAAACTTTTTCAGCAGGGGGCCAGTCCACTGTCCCTCAGACATTGTGGGGGCCGAACTATATTTTTTTTGGGGGGGGAATGATGCAAGAGCACCACAAGCCCCAGTGGCTGCTCACCTGTGTCTTGCAAGTGGCAGGGGCTGGCGGCAGCGGCGGCGGGACGATGAACAGCACGCGACAGGGCTCCAGAGAGGGGCTGTTTAAAATGGCGGCCGCTCGAGCGCAGCTGCTGCTGGCACCAACAAAACCCAGCCCCCTTCCTCCTCTAGGCAGGGTAAGGAGAAGCCAGGAGAAGGGAGGGAGGGAGGAGGAGGCGCCATGTGAGGTAGAGGGAGGGAGAGGGAAAGAACGCGCATCCACATGGCGATTCCCAGACGGATCCAGAAGGCAATTGGGCCTGATCCGGCCCGCGGACCTTAATTTGCCTACCCATGCTTTTTAGAGCTTCCCAAAACTATGACTCGTTTGTTGTTGTATCTTCCCCTGAAGTACTGAAGGACTGAGAAGAGGACAATGTCAGTTACTAGGGATACACAATGACATCAGCCAATATGTTCATTACCTGAGTTGCCTGCTTACTTACTTTTTCCTCTGGATAATTAAGGCAGAAAAACAGGCAGCTGCTACTAATATATAGCACAGTGGCCATGCAGATCTACTGCGTTATATACAGTTCTAAATTTATCCTGTGCTAGGAATTGCCGGTTTCTTTTGACTGGATTCAAGTCATGACATGTTACATTATTACTTTGCAACTGACAGGACAATCCTTGATTTTTCTTATTCTTAATTCATTTTTTGTGTTTATTAATGGAATATCCATTTGGTGCCAGGCCATCTTCATGGAACATATCTTCCTTTAGGAAGTTAATGAATAGAATTTAAATAGTGCTGAAGTCTGCAGGTTGACCTTTTGTCAAACGGCTTGCTACCGGTATTTCCAAGTGAACAATAGCCTTCACTTCTTGGCACAGGTTCAGAGCACTAGGAGTTCAAATTTCAAACAACAGTTAACAGTGAAGAGAGCTGCAATTAGCAAGGCCAGGTGAACAAGATTTATTTGTATTCCTTTACGATGATGCCACAGATAAAAATGCACCAGTCACACTGCAAACATCAAAGAACAACATAAAATCTAAATTCTCTTGCAACAGTAACTGAATCTGGGCCAAACCGCATGGATAAGATTACCTTCATAAATTCTGTATTCAAGACTTTGTGGAAACAAAATAAAATCATGTTGAGCTTATGTACAATTAAAGAGAATGCAAAACCCGAAGGAACGATGAAGAATGCAATACCCACAAGAATAATACCGGTACTAACTAGAAACCAACAAAAAATAAAACGAAGGATTCATCAAGAGTGTAAAAGCATTCTTGCACCCAGAAATATCAGCCTATGTGTAAGCACTCTAAGACTATCCATTACAGTGATTCTCAACCTATCTTGAGCATGAGGACTAGTAACTCAAAAGCAAAAATATGCTATGGCTCAATATCATTACTTCCCCCAGAAATTAAATGTCCATATAGTTCTAAAAACTAAATGCTTTGCTCATTAATTGACTGATTAAGCTGGCTGGAGTAGCCTGCCAGCCTGCCTTTATTTATTTTCTATGCCGCCCATCATTCAAGGATCAAAGGGTGGTTTACAACATAAAAACATGAAAATATGTAACATAGTAACAAACAATAAAACACACACACAAGAGTTTACAAGACCATAGATTGTTTGATTAGCCAAAGGTTGGTTCTATATGCACATGTGTGTGTTTTTATATAGACTGTAGCACTGGGAGAGCAAGGAAACATTTAGTTCCCCCATCGGAAGTCTAAAGTGGTACAGTCTAGCAATATCAGTATATCAAGGGAGGCCATTGCTAGAGAGAACATAAGGAGAGCCCTGATGGATCAGACCAAAGGCCTTATCCCATTAGCATCCTGTTCCCCACAGTGTCCACAAGCAGGACATGAGAACAACAGCCTATACCCACCGTTGTTCCTTAACAACTGATATTCAGAGACATACCGGTACTGCCTCCCTATACATGCAACCATCACAACTATTTAATTGATTGCACTATCCACGATGAACTACCCCGTAGTATTTTACGGGATCCTATATATTAAGTTGTTGGAAACTAATAGCTTCACTGATCTGTTTTATTATCAATGATTGCCGTTACGGCATACCAAAGCCTAAGAAAGAAGGAAAGTCAGACATGGTCTATCAAGCTGTACGCGAAAATGAGCCTACCAAAAAATGAAGAGAGAAACCAGTGTTCTGCTGGTTTGGTTTGGTTTCGGCTCTTGAGACTTTTAAGGCTGGAGGCAGAGTCAGAATTAAGGCAGGACTCGAACCTGTGTTCTGAAGCAACTTGAGCAACTCATGGAAGGATTCAGCTGTGTGCCAAAATCCCACTGGCCAAAGGAGGGAACAGCGGGTCAGGTGATCTCTCTTTAATCCCGCAGAGGCATTTGCCGGAATTGCTTCGTTCATCTCAGCAGCAGGGTCATTCTGCTGTTACTGCTTTTTCAGACCCTGTTCTCCAGGCCATCGATTTGACAGGGGTTTGGGTCTGAGACGAAGTTATGGTGCCAGATGGCAAATACAGGTGGAGGAAGGGAAACATTACCAAGGTTTGACAAAAAGCAAATTAAGCAAAAATAATCCCATGTCTCACATTGTCAGTGACAATGCCTGCCAGGCAAAACAAATTTCTCCTTTCATGGCACCCAATGGCTGTAAAACCTAGGCATGCATGCAAGATTCTGATGAGTCACCATAATAATGAGATCGGTATGATAGCTGTATAAAGATGCAGGATGGGTGCCCAAACAGCTTTGTTTTAAATGAAAGCACATTTACGGGTAAATAGATATGCAAGTAATTTCACTAAGAACTGTTCAAATCTTGCAAACAACAATTCAAAATGGGGCCCCACATTTACTAAGTTTTACACTGACTCATCTGCAGAGAAGCAATTTCACAGGCAGACACTCTTATCTGCTCTGCAAGGCAAAAAATATATAGCTGCACATTTGACTAATAGTGTAATCACACACACACACACACACAAAAACACGATGGGAAGTGTCTGCGTTAATGGAAACAATAACCATTCCTGCTCTTGTGTTCATTTTTAAGCAGCCATCCCTCTTAAAATGACTTACATTGCTACGGCATTTTCTACAGCTGCAAGCTTAGTCGTCAACACTATAAAGCAGTCCTTTGTGAAGAGCAAGAAAAAAGAGGTTGCGCTTTGGGGGGGGGAACCAAATCAGAAAAGAAGATTTTGACTTGGCTTTACAACTTTACAAAGCCTGTCACAACAAGGAAATCATCTAAGACATTACTTACAGGTCCCCTAAAAAGTAGATTAAAAACGAGGGAATTGAAGCAAAACATTGCTGCGTGGACTTGGGATTCCAGCAAGTTTACAGGATAATGTACGGTACTCCATTCCTTTTCACCTTCCTCTCTCCCATTTTCCCATTTTTTTCTCCCAACGTACAGTCAACGGTTCATGGCTAATGAGCATGCCACATGCCCACAGGGGTATCAGACTGGGTAGGTGTGGTTTCCTTCTTTTAAATTGTTTTTTGTTCTTCTATAAACTTGGGGTTCCCCCTGAACATGGCCCCTGCCCAAGATTAACACTTCAGAGAGTGTAGGAACTGCATCCTGGCTTCCAGATAAAACTGACCTGGATCTGAAACAACACAGAGAGTCCTTTGATACTCCTGGGTTCCACAGTCAGCTGTAGTCTAGCTCTTTGCTCAAACCCCATTCCTAAATCCAGCTGCTCAAGAACAGCTGCCTCATCCTTAGCTTAAGTGCAACCAATCGGTTCATCTGGCCATTTTGTAGCAGGAAAATTCTCACTGTTTTCAGAAGAATTGAGAATAGGATACTAATTACATTGAAGGAGCCCACGGTAACTTCTCATTTATTCCTCTAATAATTTAGGATTGCTTGATAATTTAGTTGTTATTATTCTTCAACAGATTTTCACATTTAACTCACAAAGATTGACAGTAACTCAGTAAAAAGGCAAGCAATCCCAGTAGTCTTTTAAAATTCAGGTTGATAAAAAGAACAGGGATTCCAACCTATGTTAGTGTCTATGGATACAGAACTAGAAGGTAATAGTTATTCCAGAGCAATTAACACAGAGTAGAAGGGTGTAATCTTGATAATGTGATATTGGCAGTGCTTCTAACTGCTACATTTGCTGACCCTTCACTATCATTAGTTTAAATAATAGTGATTTGATCGGGTGGAAGAGAAAGTACGGTGGCAATAATGCTCCCTATAACTCCCTAGAATTTTGGCCAGTGTTAAGGACAAAATGCCTACTTCAAAATTGCTTGTAGGTGGACAGAATGCTTCTGTTTTTCAAATACCTTTTGGGGGCACTTTGTACATAATCAGAGATGCTTTGTCCTTTGCAGGAGCAAGAAAAAGTCTCCACAAAAGAAAGACACGCTTTGTATTACCAGAGTACCAATTTCCCCAGGAATCAGAATATTTTAAACCACAACAAAAGCTGGCAATGTTTGGAGCAAATACAACAATTGCTTGCTCTCGCTCTCTCAAGCGGTTGTGGTTCTCTTCCATTTTAGAAACTGGACATGGCTCTTTGAAAACCATTCAAGCTACCTAAAATCCATCAATGAGTCACAGAGATGTTGCAAGTTGGTCACCAAGGTAATCTGTACTGGCCAGTGGTGTGCCAACACACAAGCACTAAGGGTCAAGTCATGTGACTACTCTGAGCATGGTAATGGTTGGCAATCCACCGTAAGCTGCACATCAGCTTTCCTCATGCCACTGAGAATACTCCTTCCAACTCTCTTTTAACAGTGTGCACACTTCTGCACATGTACTCCAACCCCCCACAAAGTGTGTGAATACTGGCATATGTGTACTGCTATTACCATGGCTAAGAGGTCCATATGTTCAGCTCTAAGTTAAGGAGAATGAAGCAAATTCTAACCACAGATTCCTTCAGCATGCTGATATAATCTTAAATTGTCCATTTGACCAACCATACCATCATTATTGTCACCTCTACCCCTGGTGACAGCTTCTAATCCAGTTTTCCCAATGTTCGCATTGTTTTTCCCCACAAACAAACAAACGTACATTACAAAGTCAAAAAGGCAAAAGGTCAATTAACAATCTGCAAACATTTCGGTATGCTCTACGGATTGGCTTTTAGCCCAGAATAGAACAGTCTTGTTCAAAGTAAAATATGAAACTTTGAAGGGACTGGATCTCAACATATACCGTATAGACCTATATATTATAATCCATCTATTTGCCATGCTGCTATCTCAGTCTTTCACAACAATGTAATATGTTCTCTTAGCTTCATCACCTATCATCATTAGTGGCTTCTGATTGCATATTTTACAAATAGAGGATGATGTGTCATAACCTTTGGCCACAATGGAGAAGGCAGATTGATGCAAGTCAATAACATAATTAAGGAGCAACCATTTTTTTTAAATAAAAAAAAATACATCTATTATCCCTGATACTACAAACATAGACCTCTACTGTGAGCTGAGGTTAGGTCAAGCTACAGGACTAGCCTTCGTAACTAGATCTTTTGTGGTATACAATTACTGTGTTTAAAACATTCAATGCTACATACTGACTAAAAGAAAAGGGGAAAAAATCTGACCTGAATGGGATAAAACCAAGCCAGCTGTTTCCTCTCCTTTTATCCGCCCACATCTCAAAAGAGGCACTGTGTGCTGTCGGTCCACAGAGAAGAACAGAAACATCACATGCCATCAGGAGGGCACAATGCATTGTGGGTCACTGAATCCTCCCGACCCAGAGCAGTCAATGTAAAGTCTCCAGCCCTGCTATCCACCCCCACTTAATCTTGGGATGCTAAAACAGCACAAATAAAAACGGCAATCACTCGCTCTATTTAATTTTTACAAAAAAATAGGGCAGCTGGCTTGCTCAATGGTGCAGCCTTCTCAATCCTAGATGCTCATGTAGAGAAGAGCACATTAAAGAGAAGGGTCTGTGTGGGTAAAACAAGTATAAAAATCAAGCAACAAACTCAGGTCAGTCACTGGTTTATGCATAGTCACATACTCCTATAATACTGACAAATGGCTCCTCTTTCTTTTCCAGGGTCTTCTTATAATTACTCCTCCCTAATCCTATTCATTATTTCCTTCAGTTCCTTCAGCCTCTCTCATTAGTGTTAAGGTTATAATGCTCTGATTTCCAGCACAAAGGAAAGATGCATTGATGTCAACCATTATTTCAAGATGGGGTGCCAATTCAAGAACAGATTGCTTCGATTGCATCCCCTTTTTAAAAAAAGAAGTACAAACCAACATGCATAACTAAAGACATGTATCACTACAGTCCTCAGACCACCAAAGCTGTCTAAACGAAGTCTCATTAATGCAAATGCTTCTTCCCCAGATCTAACCTAAGTGGCATTTCAACTACAGCTGCAGAAAATGGACCTAAATATACATATATGGAATATTAAAATTGTTCCAACACTTTGAGCCACATTCACTTTCAGTACTCTATATGCCATCTTCAGACTTCCTAATTCTTTTAAATCAGATTACACGGAGAAAACATAAAGAGATATTGAATTAATGCACAGCTAGACGTCACAAACCGATGTCATGGTTTCTCTACCCAATGGAAGTTTCAGGAAAGTCAGCACAAGGCTCATCACACAAACTTTGAATTGCTCTCCTCCTTAGATCCATATAATGTTGCCGCTATTACTTGGAATGGAAATCTAACGTAATGGCCGTATTACATTTCACATCGAAAGGCATTTTTGCCTTAATTTGATTAGCTAGGAAATGTCATTTTTTAAACATTACTAAAAGGCTTTCTGATGAATACTGGGAGAGAAGGGATTCATATTTTTAAAGCGTGCCCTCAATGTTATTTCTTTGGCTGGTATAGACCACTGGCATGGCTTTCAGAAGCCTAACCCATTTCAAGGATATAATATATTTTTGTGTGGTTCCATCTATAGTACATTACTTTCAGGCAACGGGCCCTAATTGGAGATGCTATCAATTGAACATGGGACCTTCTACATAAAAAGCAAGTGCTCTAACACCGAGCTACAAAACTTCCTATTACCTGTCCACCATTAGAAAGGGTGGCAAGGACTTGCCTTCTTCCAGTCGTAGGCACAACCAGAAACGTGTCTCATGCAGAAACATCAAAGAGAGAGATTCTTATACACATTCTAGAAGCAAACATTTGGGGGTAAGCAGAATGAAGTATGCCTCCAATTTTTTTTTAATTTTTTTTTAAGTGTGTGTTAACTATCAGAAGCATAGTAAACACATAGCTGGTAGGGTTTTTATTGCAACATGAGTTTTCCCCAGCAACACAACCCACTCCCTATGTTTGTGTGTGAGTCATGGATCTGGTGATCCAATGAGGTAATGCATCTGATGAAGTTGGCTGTTACCTATGAACACACATGCCTATGAACACTCACACCATGGTAAACCAAACCCCACATCATGTTCTAATTGTTGGTATAGACTGACAACACCATTTCTCTTTAGGATACTGAGTGTCCAAGACATAAAGACTGCCAGGCGATCATCAAGGCAGTCCTGACATACAGAACTGGGGTGTAGCAAGGCACTCAAGAGATCTAGCTGTAGGGATTTGCAGGGATGCACAACTACAAAAGCAAATAGCAGTCAGATGCAATACTGACTAGAAAAGCTGGACCAATCTCACATTTCCTGATGGGAAGCAGCAGGGGGAATGTTGGTACTGGAAAACAATGTCCATGTTCTGCTCTCTCTGCTACCACCAGATACATCTATCATTGGAAGGCGCCCTTAGAGCAGAGCTTTTCAAACTGTGTCGCAACACGTTAGTGCGTCAGCTGCAGTGCGTAGAGGTGCTGCGCAAATGCCCCCCCCCACGCTCCTCCCAGGGCAGGAAAAGAGTTAGTTTAACCTCCGGTTTGCTAGTAAAACTGAACTGCTGTGTCAGGAAATGATGCATGTCCAAAAAGTGTGTCACCAACATGAAACGTCTGGAAAGCTCTGCCTTAAGAGTGATGATGTTCCTGCAAAATCTGCAGTTGCATGATGTAGGGCAGTGATCAAGAATGGCCTGCAACAGGTACGGGTTGTGAAGGGATAAGAAAATAGGTCCTGCAAAAACGGAGGCTATGCTTGGGGGGGTCACAGGTCAGTAGGATGAGCAGTACAATACAATAAGATAGTTGCTATTCATAAATGCAGGTAATTTTCTTTTAATTGAGCAGGGGGAGTAACTTACATGGCAATTTAGTCTGATTGCAATACATGCAATGATTAACAAGAGAATTAAGTGGATTTACTGAATCCAATTTTTTCCCTCAATAAACAGCTTAATTTATATTAATATGCAATAAGTATCTAAATATTTGCACATTTTATTTTTGAAACTTAGGAAATGGAAATCAGTTTTAACATAGGGACAATGGATACATGACTTTGCCCAATTTGTAAAATCCACAGTAGGGGAAAACTAAAAAAGACACTGGATATTAATTTTGCATTTGAAAAGGATTTAGACCTTGAGCCACACTGTAAAGTAAACAAGCTTCAATTATGCAGACATTAGCAAGTGCTTATCTTGACATATGTGAGCGGCCATTTTGCATTCAACAGGGCTAATGATGCATGGAAGCTTTATGCTTTTTTCAAGGTGTTGTTGCTGTGCTGGCTCCTCACAAAGAGAAGTATATAAAGTATATTGAGGCGATTTCTTTTAAGCAGCCAACTTGGCACTAATAATAAAATGAACAGTTGACAAGCGAGCCTCCGAGTACACATGATCCTTCTTTAGGCTAAGACAGAAGCATTTTTCAAAGCCCTCCAAAAATGAAAAAGGAAAGGGGAGTATTGCTTAGTGCATTCATATTTCAAATGTCATGTAGTCCATACTGATCCAAAGGCATTTAAATGGAAATGTAATTAGAAGCAGGAGTGAGTGGCAAGGGTTACTGGAGTTATGAATACGTACTGCTATGTATGAATCATATTTATACCATAGTACTAAGATTTATCCTGGTCCTGATCTTACACTTTCGTTGCATCATTTCTAAATTCATTTCTAACTTCTTGCGCATCAGGTCCCAGGCTAGAAAGAACTTTGAGAGTAGCCTAGCACAAAAATTTTTTTTTATTTTGTGTGTGTGTGTGTGTGTGTGTGTGTGAGAGAGAGAGAGAGAGAGAGAGAGAGAGAGAGAGAGAGAGAGAGAGAGTGTGTCTTTGGACAGCAGTCTCCCAGAGCAGCACTTAAACAAAATGACACTAAAATATGAAATCTTCGCATGAAAAACTTAATACAAAAGCAGTAGAAAACAGTAAATAGAAGTCCTGCGCCTTTTGAGAATCCAATTCACGTTTCACCTGCTGAACTTTAGTATGTATTTAGTCGCACTCTGCCCAAAATGCTTTAAACTTGACCTTTCATAATCTATGGGCTCTAGATTATTTCATTTTGCCTTCTAAATGGAGGAAGGTTTCGCATTTGCTGCCTGTTTATCTTTTAGTCCTAGGCAATTCCATGTGAGATTTGAAAGATAAACCAAGGGCAGGTCATTCATTGCCAGCAAGCAATAACCTACAACTGGAAGAGTTAATAACTTGTTGATAGCGCTGGGGTCTAATTAAAATCCTCTCTCCTTGGGCTATCCTTGGCTTTACAGTTGTGTATAGAATTTGTTGTTGTTGTTGTTGTTGTTGTTGTTGTTGAAAATCGCAACCAAAGCTTATTGGTGCCACTACACAAAGTGAGCAGCTTTGAAGAAGTAGTAGTTACTTTTTATTTGCTCGTTTTCCAGACCTAAGACACGGATTAAAACACTTATTGTAGGCCTCATTCAGCCGTCTGTGCTCTACAAATAACCTCAATGCAGGAAAATCACATTCTGGAGCAAGATGCAGATGGAGTGTGAAGCAAAAGGAACATGTCCATAAGGTGTGAGAGCAGATTGGGGACAATTTGCGAGGGCAATTTTAAAAAGAAAAGTCTAGGGGGGAAAATGAGAAGGGAGGATCGAAGCAAAGTCTTGCAAAGAAAACAAAAAATGTGCTATTCACATGTATGGATGGTGTTTTTACCTAGTAGCTCCTTCCAGGCTATAGGACAGGATTGTGTCATACTTCAGAGTTTGAGAAGAGTTGGGAGATCTTTTTCAGCCTGAGGGTCACATTTAGGAGACCACATGCCTGTGGTAGGCTGAGCCGCAAGCAAAATTTGGTGAAACAACAGACGTGGCTCTTACCTTTGTTGGCTACAGTAGGCATCCATGCAAGAGACCTCTGTACTTACCTGCTCCATCTTCTATCCAGGTAAGCAAGAGGCATTCTTACAGTTAAATAACACATTCCAATCAGGCAAAGTATTATAGGAGCGTGTGGAGTGGGACCAGCGAGGGGTGTGACCTAGGGAAGAGTCCCGAGGGCCAGAGAGAGAGAGGTCTGGAGGGCTCCATAATTTTCTCTACTCTTGTTGAAAATAGTGTATTAGGGAGCCCCTTGTGAGCTGAGAAGCATTTCCAGGAAGCAAGCCTTACCAAAATTTTCACATGCAAATACACGCCACTGCAAAAATCCACAACACGGGCATGTTACTTTTCTCCATTTTGCAGAAGGCTGGGACAGACCACAGCTACAGAACTTGCCAACCTCTTGGCCCTCGCAGTTCAATTATTTCCTTTCATACCTGACCAGACTGAAGAATATGTGAGTTGTACATTTATGTAAAATGAAGGTATCATTGCAAGGGCAACCCTATCAAGTGTCATGACCTTCAGCAATCTCATATTCTACATTCATTTTTTGGAGACCAGTTCTGATGTTCTACTACCTAAAGTCTGCATTGACCATTGGTAATCGTTTGTATAGGGCTGTGGGCAGTCTGCAGCATTAAGAGCAAGAGAAGTAAAACATGGGAACCACTGGTGAAAATTAACTCATAAAGATCAATTCATTATTTCCTTGCCATATAGATGCAATGTAGCACTACCATGGATGTACACAACTGTAAAACAGAATTAAACTGAGTACAGCTGTTAATGTGAATGAAAACCAGAAGATTACTCTCTCACATTAAGAGGTTTTATATATATCATGCCCATTGCCATTTTTTCCATGAAACTTTTATAAAAGCTGTGAGCTAAACAAAAATGGAACGCATCTGCTATTGAAAAAAACACCACAATGAATTCTGAAATTCTTTCCTACGAAATGTATACTCCCCAAACCCCATGGGTCTTCCAGGTTCAGTGGTACTACTTAAAGGTTTAAGAAGGTTTTTAATGGAACAGAATGTAACAGTCTGATCTCGATAACTTGGTAGCACATCTGCATCAGCAGCTACACCCGTGAAACAAAACATGATATGACACTTGTACTGCAACAATGCTGCACTAGAGTTTTCAGGAGACATACCTGTGCAAATACTTGGACCTAGAATGTTGCGCACAGATTTTCCCCCCATTCTTCTTCCATTTAATTTCCTAAACATAAGATTTTATTTTTATTTTATTTTTTGCTACCAAATAAACTAAAGGTGTGTCTGAACGGCAGCTGCCTGTCATTTAGTCCCCGTTTTGTATACTTTTGAGCCTTATAGACACTGAGTAGGAACATGAAACAGCTAAGCAGACTGGAGGGAATTATAGCCCCCATGAAAAGCTGGATTCTGGACTTGGATAAGTTATTCAAATTATAATACCGCCTTGACTGCTTCTGCTAGTAATGGAAAGGACAAGCAAATGACGGGTCACTGAAAACCCTCCACCTCTGACAACACAAATCTTGCTCAATTCCCCTCAATAGCGCCCTGGCGTCTTCAAGCCTGACTTTGTGATGGCTAGAATTATGAAAGAAAAAGGGTAGCTGAAATCTTCATGCCAAGTTCTATAAGTAAGGCCATATTCTGATACCTATCTGTGCTCACACAAAATCATGGAATACAAACGTCCATAATTATATCCACAGACATAAAGCATGAAGCTAAACATTCCCAGACTAATTCCTTTTTTTACAGCTTATCAGCACATGCTGAGGTAATGAATTCCATTAATTCAGAATTGTGGGAATGAATTTCTTTTTCTGTTTTCTACTGTCTTGACACTATCGCCAGTCAATTTCTTTGAATGTCCCAAGTTTCTAGGGAGAGAGGGGAGAACTTTATTTTAAGGGTATGGATTTCAATGACTTGCATTTCCCCCTGTGTCTGCCCAGTAACACAAAATTGAAAGAGAAGGCTGAAAAGCAACCGGTTTAAATAAAATTTATGCGTTTAACGATATAAGATTTGGTCAATTACAACAGATTAAGTGTAACTGATTAATAAATTAAATCACCATATAGGTAATGATTATTTTAAAGCAAGAAGCCTATTTCCTTAGATTGTAGATGATATATACATGTTGATATATACATGTTGTAAGCAAGTGTCTACTTAGAAAAAGCATTCCTCCAGTTTGTTGAGAAGAGAAAATTGCTATTTTTAAGACAAATGTTTTCACTTTGGATTTCACTCTGATTTGATTTTAGGATGTATTTTAATTGACTGCCTGATTTTATGTTAATATTTTATGTTATATAACGCCCCTCCCATCAGAGGTTAAAAGTATCAGCAACTATCCTACATTTAGAAAACACCTGAAGGCAGCCATGTTCAGGGAAGTTTTTAATCTGTGATGTGTGAATGTATTTTAATGTTTGCTGGAAGCCACCCAGAGTGGCTGGGGACACCCAGCCAGATGGGCGGGGTACAAATAATAAATTATTATTATTATTATTATTATTATTATTATTATTATTATTATTATTATTATTATTATATATTGATGTTAGCTGCTCTAAGCCGGTTTTGACCGGGGAGGGCGGGGTATAAATAAAATTTATTATTATTATTATTATTATTATGACAATTTCTTACAAACACTGTATTGAAAATATTCTTTAAAAAAAATCTGCTGACTGATAAATCAGAGCATCTTTTTGCAAATATTTTAACGTTTTTTAAAAAAATTAATTTGATTAATTGTTTAAACACTGGAGTCCTAGTGAAAAGACTTAATTACAAGAAGAGCACATGCCTTAGCATCCCAACAGGCGTCAGCCAATAAAGAAGGGTAAAGGATATGACATCATATCAAACAAGTGACATCAAATCACATGATTTTAAGGTACACACCTGACTTCCTGTAACATGTACTTCGAAGAGCATATGAGAAAACATCTCATATATTAAACATCCCCCTATTAAATAGGGAGAAAACATTTCTCCTATATAACCACCCCATACTGCTCATAGGCCAACTCTGCGGTCATTCTCAGCACTTGCATGCCAAGAGCTGAAAGGGGACCAGTTTGTTTGGAAGCCCTCTTTCCTGTGTGGGTTTGGCGGTGTTAAATGATGTACCAAAATGACTTCTCCAGGAAGAAAACTCATTCTAAATGGACTGAGGTTTACGCCCAAATAGACATACAGGACATTAGGGTTGCTGGCTTGCCAAGCTGAAGACTCTATCAAAGTTGCTGATACAACAATTGAGGCATTGGGTTAAAGGTGGTAATCAGTCTCTGCTGAGCTGCAGCCAGGCAAGGACAAATCCTTACTGGAAGGAGCAGGTGAGACAGAGGGTGTCTCTGTCGGCACCATATATGGATACTGACTGGCCTGGGGTACAGGCAACTGGCACCCTCGGGTGGGGGGTGACAATGTAGCCCACCAGCAGCATCTTGCTGAGCAAGCCACAACTGCCACTTTGCGTCTCTCTCCAGCCAGGAGGTGGGTCTCTCCTCTTCCTCGGCTGCTGCTCAGTTGCAGTGGTAGAGCACTGTCTTTGTCCCTATACACTTCCATCTGCTATGGCAGCAGATTTAGAGTGGGAAAGAGTCCTTCGGAGACGAATGTGACAGTCCATAGCGGATGCAGATGCTGCTACAGCCCACTTGCTTCTCTCCCCCCCCCCCGCCAATAATTCAGCCTATTTGACAAGCGCAACAGCAAAAACCCTTAAGGAGCCACCCTTTCCTCCTGCGTTCCCGACTTCCACTTGGCAAAATGGATTATTAGCCAGGTACGCAGGTGAAAAGAACACAGCTCCTAATATTTCATGTTGACACAACAACAACTCCTGCCGCTGAAGCGAACATAAAAACAAATACATTCATTGCTTCGCAACGGGGGAGTGGGGAAAAATATTTTTATGATCGTAAACCTAAAGAAGTGTGAAAAATACAATCTAGCTTTGCCAGTTGTTCAAATGGGGGGAACCTTAGTTTTACATATTGTGCAAACTGCTGCCTCATAATGCAGGTAAAGTGGCTTTAAAAAAAACAAAAACAGCTGCTTTGTGTTTGCTACTGGCTCATACTACCAAAGCTAGGGGAAGAAAGCTTAAGGAAAGATCCTCCTGCAATGAAAATCTCATCTCCCTCATAATTTCTGCCTTCAAAGGGCCAGTTCTGACAGGTGGGAAATGCCCAGCTGAGTGGTGCTGCTTCAGACTACAGATGGAGGCTCACCTAACATTTCTCCATACAAAACATAAATAAATCCCTCCGTACTGAAAACTCTGTCAGGGAGGTTTGTAGCCCAGCTTTCTCCCTGCCGTGATAGTTTTCAAGGAGGAGAGTTTTGTGGGTTTTAATGGAGTCTGAAATGGTACAGCCCTAATGAAAGTTTGCTATTGCTAGGCCTCAAAGCACAACACGGCATATTGGAAGAGAGATAATGGCAGGGTGATGTGGTTCCTACTTTTTGTGTTTCAAAGCAGTACATGTCTTTGCCTCTCAGTTACTAGAAAATAGAAAAGCATTTTTTTCCCATCTCTCTCCTCTCCCCCCCCCCTCAGATTTTGAATCCTTGGCAGTTGTGTAGGCCTACTAATAAAAGCATTCTCCTCTGCAGCTTGTAACGCCCAGCCTCTGCTGGGTATTGTGGCCTCATATCCAGCAGAATGATGTTAGCCTGTGAACCTGCACATGCCAGCGTTCAAAACTCCCATTGTTCCAGGAGCATTTTGCGACAGGGAATTTCATTAACGTGAGCTCTGGGTGCAGTACTGCGCTTAAGATTTCCGATTAAAACTGCAGAGTGGAAGGAAAGGAGGACCTTTTTCTGCCTCTCCACTTCCAGCCACTCTCTGAAGACTGGAGAAGAGACCCTCAAGAATATTAGGGGGGTGGGCAGGGGAAGGACTAGACCATGTGAAAAATGAACACACTATTTTAGCTGCAGTTCATTCATTTTCAGCTTTGTATTCTTGTTATAAAATAAGTGTGCCTAGACATTCCATCGTAGTGCCCATAACCTAAGTCTAAGGTGCCATGTTTCTAACACTGACACACACTTACACAGAAGTAGGTACTATTGAAATCAGCATGGTTCAATATCACTTGTGGTTGTATGTGAAGACATACAGTAACTTGTCTTTGTATAACCAACTGAGGTTTAAGACTAATGACTGGAACTCCAGAACCATCAGATATTGTGCTTTTGAATTAAGATTAATAATAGAAACTGGGAAAACCAGAAGTTTAAGAAATCCAGTATCTCTGTCCTTTTCTACAAATAGGCTTGCAAGATCTCACAGCAGTAACTGCACAAGTTTGCATACAGGGGAAAGAAATGTCGAATGACTCCAGAAATCACTGCCGACAGCTGATCTTTGATTATGAGACAACATCACCGATCTAGAAGGGAAGTATCTCACACCACATGACTTCCCTATATGAGATTCTGTCCAGTCAGAAAGAAAGAAAACCTCTGATTCATCATTAGTCAATCAGAGATGAATCCTAGCAGTGGTTTGCCCATATTGGCTAGAATGGGCAGAACACAGCCTAAGCATTTGTCTTAATATCTCCAAAATTAAAAGGATACAGAAATTGCTTTTGGGGGGAGGTGGGGTGGGGGAGGAAGGAATCATAGAGTTGGACGGGACCTCCAAGGGTCATCTAGTCCAACCCCATGCAATGCAGGAATCTCAACATAGAATAATATAATAGGATGGCTTTCATAGGGGGCGGGGAGGAAGGAATCCAAATAATGTTCTGAACTGGTACTCTTGCCATGCCTAGGATCCAAGCAGTAACCAATCTCCAGGCAGCATAGCAACAGTACACAGATTCTATTTAAACACTGAGGTCAGTTCACTCTGCCTAAACAACTTGCACCAAATCTTCTCTTCTTTGTTTTTTTTTAATGACATGAAATCATTGTTCCAAACTAGCTATATTTAGATAAGAGGAAAAACACCTACACTACTCCTCCCCCTTCTCTCCCTCAGATGAATAAATAAATTCCTGACTGGCTTAGAAGACATATTCATTGTTTCTGTAATTATAGTGTACGAACCACATACTTTCCCCCCCTCTAAGTGAAGATATATATATAAAAAAAACCCTTCTGCTTTTCTCATTTTAATACTTTTTAAATGGCAACATATTGATTGACACCGGTGATGAGTAGCATCCTCTTGCATTCAGGGGAAACAAAGAACCTCACAGGACATGTGAGGGACCATAACAAGACTCAGCACTGCAGACTGAAGGCAGTGAGGTCACTACCAACTGCCCTATCGGGGCTGATGGACTGGGGTGCTGTGATGTCACTTTGGACGTGTAGGGGCTGTGCTGGTTGTGCGTTCCCAGTGACGCAACCCCTCAACTGGCTTCCTCTGCGCATCCTCGACTAGTTGCTACCGCCAGTGTCTCCAGAGATGCTGTGGGTGTGGGCTGCCATTTTTACTCAATAGTCGTATTTTCTGCTTGTATGTTTCCCCACCCCCACCCCCCTCTCCTGGGCTGAGTACATGTAGCATACAGTGGCCATTATAAGCATAAGCATAAGTTAGAGTTTAGGATTCTCTTGCCCTAGACCAGGGGTAGGCAACCTAAGGCCCAGGGGCCGGATGCGGCCCAATCGCCTTCTAAATCCGGCCCGCAGACAGTCCGGGAATCAGTGTGTTTTTTACATGAGTGGAATGTGTCCTTTTATTTAAAATGCATCTCTGGGTTATTTGTGGGGCATAGGAATTCGTTCATTCCCCCCCCAAAAAAAATAGTCTGGCCCCCCCCACAAGGTCTGAGGGACAGTGGACCGGCCCCCCGCTGAAAAAGTTTGCATCCCATCTATTTTGTTTTCAGTTCTATCTAAGAAGAGATACATAAATGCGTAAGTAAATGCACATACAGCATGTTTGCTTGCCCACTGAGGATCTCACTACTGTACTCTCTATCTAAGAGTAAATGGGTTGTCCAATGGGTTTTCTTGTCTACCAGCCTCAATGGCTTGTTTCTGCTGCTCTTTAATCTCTCATGAGGGCTATTTGGCTGGTCTATAATCTAGACCGGGTATAATTTGCGGGCCCCACTGCACAAGTAAGAAATCTGGAACAGAACTCAGCCTGTTGGCTTTCATTTTTAAACCAAATTTATGGCCCTTATGACTGGAAATATAGGCTTTTAAAAATATGTTCACGGTTTATTTTTTTAAAAAAACCTCAGAAGCAAGAAAAGCAGGACAATTTCCAAACCTGTGCGAGGGAGCAGAGAATTCAGTGTTCTGCACAACTCCTTTCCTCCCTGCTATGGCTAGCGGGTTTAAATCAGTGGAGCCATCAATGCAGGAGTTGGGGCAGAAATCCAGGGACCTCTCAGAAGACTGAGCAGGAAGCACGAAAATATAGCAGGGCTGCCTTACCACATTTGGAAGAAGTCATATACATTGTCATCCAAAGGACTTGGAAGTGGGAGTATAATACCCTTAAGTTCAGTGTCGAAAAACACCCAACTGCACTCCTGGGGTAAAATAATGCAAAATTTGCAAATATCTGAGAAGGGACCATAACTGAAATGTTAGTGCACATGCCTTACATTCAGAACGCCAGTTTAATCCCTGGTATTTCCAGCTAAAATAATTTTATTAAGAACAGTTAATACAGATGTGGAGAACCACTGTCAAGTTTGAGAAAGAAATACTGGGTTATCAGAATGCAGAAGCTTGCATGCCCATGTTGTGTTACTTATGCAAGTTGCATGGTTCAGACTTTCTAAATACAGAGGGCAGTAGGGGTCAAAACATGGCGGTTCCTTCACCGCGAGAAGTGAAGTTACAGGAACCAGGCAGAGGGCCTTCTCGGTAGTGGCACCCACCCTGTGGCACGCCCTCCCATCAGATGTCAAGGAAATAAACAACTATCGGACTTGTAGAAGACATCTGAAGGCAGTCCTGTTTAGGGAAGATTTTAATGCTTGGATGTTTTATTGTGTTTTTAATATTCTGTTGGGAGCCGCCCAGGGTGGCTGGGGAAATCCAGCCAGATGGGCAGGGTATGAATTAATTTGTTGTTGTTGTTGTTGTTGTTGTTGTTGTTGTTGTTGTTGTTGTTGTTGTTAAAGTTCAGAAGGCATGACCATTCAAAAGAGACCTTGTCTGGGCAATGAACAATAAAAGAGAAACCATTCCACAGAGTCATGGAATCGCAGAATTGCAGAGTTGCAAGGGACCACGAGGATAATCTAGTCCAACACCTTGCAATGCAGGAATCTTTCACCCAATGTGGGGGCTCAAACCCATGACCCTGAGATTAAGAGTCTCATGCTCTATTGACTGAGCGATCCCTCAGGGGGAAAAATGGGATCTCTTGAAGAAATGAATTTTCACCAGGGAAAATGAACAAACCTAGAAGAAAGGGGCAATGCGTTTGATAAATATTTCCCCCATTAAGATGGCAGATTTCCTTCCAGGGCAGGGTTCCTCTTTCTGTTTACGGATCTGGAGAAAGCCAAAATGTTAAACTTAGTACATGGGCTGAAATGCTCAAACATGAAGATCACTGGCTGACCTTAGGCCAATCCCTTATCTCCTACCCTAGTCTACCTCACAGGGATGCTGCAATGATAAAAAGCAGGAAGACCAAGATATAGCACACCTTGAAGGAAGGGCAGGATTAAAACATAACAAAGAAAAAAGGACAGTTTCTTACATCTCAGAGTACCTGTACACTTGCTGCTCTGCTTCTGATTTCTTATATAGGCAGAAGCACAGCCAGAGATGGAGTCCAGCAACTCTGCCTGTGACAGCCAACAACCTCAGTGGCAAAATCCCAAATTGAATGAATTATTTCTATCCAGACATTGGTTTTTTTAAAAAGGTGACTCGGGGACACAACAGTTCCCAGCTGTGCTGATTCTACAGGTGAGAGATACGGATGGAAGTAATCAGGATGAAACGTTTGGATGCATTTTTGCCTGGGCAGCTCAAACTTCACGCTAACAGGAAGGATTCTCAGAAGAACATTAAAAATTCATACAAAGTAATTTCTACCATGAGTAGCTCTCTTGTCAGCTGACTGCCTTAATGATCCATTCACTGACCACCATGTTTCTAAGTGGATGTTTAATGGAGACCACATTAGAGTTTGGATTGCATTTTGAAGAAAATACCAAGAATGGACTTTTAGAATTATCTGTATGTATGTGTGTTTGTGCGTTAAATCCTGCCCTTATAATAAGCTTATTTACGGGATGGTCTTTTGGGAGAGTGAAGGGGGATAATATCAAGGAAAGAGATGGAAGAAAACGGCAACATCAGAAAGGTGAGGATTACAGGGATGGAATATTTGAACAAATATTCTCAACGACAGGCTTTTGTCCTACCAATGGCTGACTTGTACCAACCAGCCGATTGCCTGTGAGTGGAAAAAGAGGTCCTTCTCTGTGCCCCATCTAGTGTGGAGGCAAAACTGATGGTGACAAGACACAGGGTCTTTTTAGTGGCTGCATCAACCATGTGGAACACAGTGCCCCATGGATTGCTGTTGGACAGTGCTCTGGCTGTCTCTCACTGATTGGTGAAAGCATTATTTATTCTGGCAGGATTTTGCCTTGCTTAAGAACCTGGCGTTTGGTTTGAACATTGTGTTTTATCTGTGGTCTCTACCCTTTTTTATTAATTTGCTTTTCAAAATATTATTTAAGGCAATATTGTGATTTTAAATTGTTGTGAGCTGCCCTGAGTAGTCAATAGAACTTAATTCATATATTCATATACCACTTAATATTAAAACAGTAACTAAGCATTTTCCAAAATACAATACTATATATTTACAACAAACAATGAAACTGAAACACTGCAGCAAAATACAAAACTACAATACAAAACAGTAAGATCTCCAAAAAGAACAAAGCTGCACAGAATACAGCAGAGCAAAATTACAGAAAAAAAAATATTTTAAAGCAACCATGGCATGCTCCTGAACACAAGAAATTTCAGCCATATGAGATCTATACATTTCAGCCTATACATAGTGGGTGGGCCATGGGCCTGTCACACACACACAGTCACACACAAAACCCTCCATGCAGCACCTGCTTCTCTCCTACTAATTTTATTTAAGTAGACTGATGGGCAATAATGCAAAGGGAAACATAAGTAATATGCCTACACATAAGCTCATATGCATGTGCTAATATTAAAAGCTTTAAACTACAATTTTTATTACAATCATAATGTCGCTATACACCAGGCATAGGCAAACTCGGCCCTCCAGCTGTTTTGGGACTACAACTCCCATCATCCCTAGCTAACAGGACCAGTGGTCAGGGATGATGGGAGTTGTAGTCCCAAAACATCTGGAGGGCCGAGTTTGCCTATGCCTGCTATACACAGTGTAAAAAAAAAGAAAAGAAAAGAAAAGCAGCACAGCCTCCATCCTTCTTCTGCCCATAACTTAGGAACCAAGAGGAGAAGAGAAGGCAGACAACAATGGGTGCTTAAAATTTTCCTAACGCTCTAGGCGCACTGGTGCCTTGCTAGCACATCATGGCAATGTGCAAAAGCATGTAGCCAAAATTACAAAATTAAAACTGCAATGACATTAAGCGCATGCCAACTACATTAACATACTCTGCTTTTTTCCTTAAGCCAATGAATCTCATGGAGATGCATGTAGGCTGAAAACAGCGTCATCCAATCTCCCTGCCTCTTCTTGCACAGCCTCTCGTTAAAGCAGAATCAATGAGGATATTTAGCATGCAGTATTTCTCGCTCACAGTATGCATTAATTATAAGTCGTGAAATTTGTACTTTCTCCTCAAACAACCTAAAACAAAAAAAGAGTCTACTAATGTTATGTTTCAAGCTGAACGAAAAATGTCAACTTCTGCAGTTGTATTCATTGGGAGCAACACTGAGACTATATTGATTTCACTGCTAAAAGCAAATGATTAATCGTTTCCATCTCCAATGTGTCTGTTTTAACAGGTTGATGCAATATCACAAAAGCCTAACCATTCATGTTGCCCATTGCCAGCTCTCAAATTACAGCACCTGCAATTTGCTTAGGACCTGAAAGTAAAAAATGGTTAATGGTTTTAGGAATTGCAGATTTTCCCACCCACTTGAGGCTTGGGGAATCTCCTATGTTGGGGTCTGTATGTTATGCTCACATCCCACATGAAGTCTGGCCTTTACTCGCTTATGGTTTCCACCTGAAAATATTTCCCCCCCACTCCCATTGCTCCTTCTTCCGGGTCCAATAAGACCACTGCATTAGCGGCCGCATGTCAATTGGACATGCCAAAAATGATTGTCACCTGTACAGTGGTACCCTGCGTTACATACACGATCTGTTCCGGGTGACGCTACATAACCCGGACGTACGTAACAAAAGGGGGGGGAAACCCCGGAAGTTCACTTTTTTGCGCTACTGCACATGCGTGAACTGCACAGAATGCTTCTGCGCACCCGCACATCGCGCACGCTCCGTGGAGGACTTCCAGGTCGCGGAGGTCCGTAACTCGAACGTACGCAACACGAGGTATGACTGTACTTGAGAAGTCAACACTTCCACCCTTTCTTTTTCAGCCACCCAATGACCTAGTTCACACATATAGCTAAACCAAACTAAGCCTAAGAAAGAATGTGTGGGCATTAGGTACTCATAGGCAAAACTGCAACCTCCTTCAGCCCCTACTGCTGCGAGCTAAACTATAATTTAGCTTCGTGCTACGTCTGGACCTAGGCCTGTGGCTTGTCTCATTTCACACATGTGATAGCCATGGTTTGTTCTTGGCTTATTTGCTTGTGGTTTGTTTGGAATGAGTCAAACCATGAATCCAGCTTTGAAGATAATGCTAAACCAAACCATGGCTTGACTTCTCTTCTGTCCTGCCGCTGTGAGCTAACAGGCCGTGATTCTTCCCCCTGAGTACTCGCACACTCACACACATGGTTAGCCATGGTTTGGCTTAGCATTACATGCAACCTGGACCAATGTCTGTGAACAAATATAAGGCTTGAACTTTTTGAAAGCTCATAGAGATGGGCAGTGATGAAACCACATTGGCACAGATCATTTCATAGTCCTGGAACTATTATGAAAAGCTGTTCCTTTCAGCCACAGTTCTAATCATCATGAAATAAAGCAACAGGGAGGCTGTACATACATGATGAGCATGCAAGTAAACGGAGCCAAAACCCACATGCAATGAGCAATGGAAGACCATCAAGTTTCCAAAAGTATATAGAGCCAGCTCCTGTGGGGGGGGGGGGGTCTTCTAGGACTTAGTCAACCTGGAAGCAGCTGCTTTAGAATGGTGGGACAGGATGGTGCCATAAAAGAGGTCGCATCAGCAAGCCACAAGAAGAAACTAATTGTGTGCTCATGAGGAGCTGCGCCAATTTTTCTGCACAAGGTTGCACTGCAGTTGATGAAAAGCGGCTGAGGGAAGAACCTGTCAGAGTCATGTTCAATCCAGGAAGCTAGTTGCGTTTTCCCAAGCTGACATAACTGGGATTTGTTTTTCAGTGATACCAGAATGAAGCACACTGGTGAGCAAAAAGTTTGCAAAGCCATCGTCCCGGTAAGATTAATTCTCATTCCAACATTTGAACTTCCTGGAGACTTAACTCAGCAACCATTGGGATGTAAGCAGAAGGGGGAAATACAGATGTGTTTTTGTGTGTGCAGAGCTCTGTATGAAGCAATGCACTGTATAAAAAGGAGTTTCTGCACTCTTCAGAATCTAGAGTGCAGATGCGGCTTGATTATTACTGCTTGAACAGCTTGAAAGCAGATGACAGCTACTCTATATGGGGGTTTGCTTCTGCATGCCCTAAACTAGACCCCCTGGATCTGGACAGAGTTTGGGGTGTTGCTGTTTTCTGTTTGTTTGTTTTAGCACATTGAGATCCAGTTTACAATAATCTACAAAATTGAAGCATCGAAATGGACTGAGAGTTTTAAAACGCAGCATTCCTTGCATACAATAACAGGCTGTGTGTTTTACAATGAGGACAGGTATAATTTGTGTCTGTATTGTGCTGTTCAGCAGGTGCACCTAAATGCCTGCTAAAATAACATCTGAATGCTCCTTGCACAACTGGACAAAAACAAAAACAAAACCCTCATTTTCTAAAGGATACTTTTCCTTGTCTGCAAACAGCTCTTTTTAATGGTGTAGACAGTGCATTCTGATATAGGTCTGATTTTTCAAGGCAGATTAGACACACAAGAACTCACATTAATTACAGCAGTGAGTTCTGGGCAACTATCCACAAAAGCAGGTACACAAAATATGAGTTGATTGCTGCCGATTCATAAACTCTGTAACGGTTGTGCAACGTCATAGCTATACTTTCTTCCAAGTGATAATAAGGGCGTTCAAACTCTGAACCATCCAAGGCATCTTAGTAGCCTATCAGAAACTGCTGCTGCTGCTCATAAGTATATTGTACAAGAATCACAGCTGGTTTGATTTTTAAAGGCATAATAGAAATAATTACAATAAATAATTTGCATACATTTCATTGCATTGTTAAAACATACCACACACAATCTAAATCAATAATTTTGTTTAAAACGATCAGGTTTTGTATTTCTTTTTAACTGTTGCTGATTTAAAATGGCCTCCCCTTCCGTAAACAACAAAAGCAACATTTCTAATTTATTTCAAAACTGCTTGCTTACTCTTACAGTGAAACTGAAAGTACCACCTGCTCTCCTTTCGAAGAAAAAAACTCAATCGATAGGACACCGCAATATCAACAGAAACTTAATGCAATATCAACAGAGTAGTACCATTAATATGAGTATAAAAGCAAACAGTTCTAGAAACAGATCTAAACAGGTATAGGTATTGAAGTATTTCCAGCAAAAACTATTAAAAGGGGCAGAAAGTTGGGTATATATGCAATAATAAATAATAAATTTACCTTGACCTTTCCTCTCCTGCCAAGGAAAAAATCTCTTCTCTGAAGCAAGTATTTGCTTGGGGGGGGGGATTTCCCATTAGTGCCAATAGGGGATTTATTTCATAATTATACACTGCTTGACTTTGGGGGGGGGCAGAGACACCCTCAAAGTAGTTTGATCCAGATAGTACCACCAGAGCTTTTTCAGAAGACTGCAGTAGGGAAGGAAAAGGTAAACAAAAAACACCTCCACATCTGCTCTGACCCCTTTCATTCTCTCTCTCTCTCTCTCACTCACACACACACACACACATACACACAGCTGATGCAATTAGTGATTTTAAACACCAACCTATTAGATGCAAATGAACATTTAACAGCCACATGTAGTATGGCTTTCAGACACTCAAAACAACCAAACAAATTAGGCCTCTCCCATCAGTTCATCTCCATGATGGGGGAAAGGCTCCACCTGTTGAATTCTGCCATTTCCACAGCTGTCAGGGGCAAAGGTCTCTGTCTATATTAAAAAGAGTGGCACCCTTAGCAACAAATGTGTCTGGAATAATCTGTCTTCATATCGCCCATGGGCTCTTCTACTCCAATATTGGTCTTTTGCCAAAGCCAGAGAGCACATTGCATCAAATTACAGAACGCTTTACGGTGGTGAATTTGTGTAAACTAATGCCCACTTGAAACATAATAAAGACCAAACAACTATCATGTGTGAACATTACTTATCTTTATTATCGTTGACCGAGTGCCAGTAGCATGGCTGGAGCTATGATAACATATAAAATGTCGAGATGGCCTTGCTCCAGGGAGCTTACGGTCCACCCATCTCATAAAGTCTGTAAAATGGCTCCAAGTGACATTAGCCTGGTTTAAAGTAACAGCTACATACTCTGAATATAATCCACAGGGTTGAATTCAACTCACTCGTATTTCAAAACGAGAATGTCAAACAATATGCAAAAATGAAAATTGATGCCAAATGATTCAATTATTCCATTTCATGTGCAGAAAATGCACCACATGGGCCAGGACAATGCCTGGCTTCACAATACATGCATAATTCAGCAGAAGGGTCCGGCGTCAATGAAATATGCAAGTTAGGAAGATCAAGGCCTACGCAGATCCCCAACAAATCAATGGAAATGTGGGAGGCTGGCCTTACTATTCTAGCAAGCCTTAAACATCAATATCTACTCAGAGCTCATTAAGAAGCAGACTCAGCTTGGCTGAAAACCAGAAAGATATGTTTTAAAAATAATCGCTAGTAGGTGGGGAAAAGAAGAATCCGTTTAAAACAACAGGAAATCTCTTTCAGCGTGAGGGCCTGGTTCGAAGATGGCAGCTTTACGAGTGGGGCTAAAAGGAAAACAAAATCAATAAGAAAAGGGGAAAACGTTAACACATGCTCTTAACAGCATTCATGACGACTCAGAAGAAAGCAACAGCGAGAAGGTAACACCAAAGATACTCTCTTTCTCCTCAAAACCAGCAAAGTTGCAGAAGACCTTAAAAAAAACCCAGAGTTTGTCTTCACATAACCATTTCCAGAGGTGCAGAGGGATCTCATTCCCCCATTTTGACTTTCTTCTTAGCCTGCCCAGGATGGGCTCATCTTTTTCATGGGTTCACTTGACTTTGGAAGGCAGAAAGTCACAGAAAGGAGGGAGGATGAATCCGGCCACTTTCCAACCTCTCTCACAGCACCCTGCAATAACAGTGTAGCTGGACTCAAAATGGAAAGGATACCTCCTTGCAGAGAAACAGCAGGAACTCAGCAGCAGTGGAAGGTTTTGCCCCGTTACGACTGGGGGTGGGGGAGGCAGAGAGCCCAGCACTAGGTGGAGCCAGAGAGAACTTACTCTACTGTTGTCCCCATTCCTCCTTCCTGCTGAGCTGCACAAGGGCAAAAACTGGGACTACGGTAAGTAGGAGCAAGTCCTCAAGCTAGGGCCACCCCCCTGGACAAGATGTAAATAGGAAGGCAGGCAGGTGGGGGCCAGATTAAAGTTGGTGGGGCCTGCACCAGAGGCACCTTCCTGGGTCCTCCGACCCTAAATCTGGTGGCGATTTAAGCACAACCATGATTTGCACATTTGCACAGCTGCCACCTCTTCCATCCCACAAGCACATACATTACAACATTCTGTATGAATTGCTCAAACAAAAAACAAAAAACCTGCAAAATGATGAACCTCACAAGGAGTTGGGGGGAATAATTTTACAGTGGTACCTCGGGTTAAGAACTTAATCCGTTCTGGAGGTCCGTTCTTAACCTGAAACTGTTCTTAACCTGAGGTACTACTTTAGCTAATGGGGCCTCCCTCTGCCGCCGCGCGATTTCTGTTCTCATCCTGAAGCAAAGTTCTTAACTCAAGGTACTATTTCTGGGTTAGCGGAGTCTGTAACCTGAAGCGTCTGTAACCCGAGGTACCACTGTATTTACAAAAGCACTCAAGTTTTCTACCATTATGTCTTAATGTATTTCACATGTGACGATAATGTGTCCATGGCCACTTTCAAACTCCTCGTTCAGGAGCCAAGAAGCGACCGCAGCTTCTGATAAAAACTTGTGAAACTCGAAACACATCCTGCATTGCAGTAGAAAAGCAGAATGCTTTTGAAACTAAATAATCCTGCATCTTTGGCACTTTGTGAGGTTCACCTCTTTAGGCATTTCTGGCTTGGAATAAATGCTATACCTCACCACCCCCACCACCCCCACCCAGTTTGTAAATGGCCTTCCTTTGCAGCAACTGGGTCGCACAGAAATGGCCCAAATCTATGTGTATAGGCCTCAGGTAATAAAAATGTCCAAGACACATACATTATGTTGGAAGGCATGTTCCCAAACCTCTTTACATATATCGGTGGGATGAGAGCCTAATGCAGTCCTCCAGGCCTCGCGATTGGCATGATCACCACCATGAAAATTCGCCCGCTGTGCAAATACTCCCGGCGATCAGCCTGCTCCCCCCCCCCGGTGGGCGGCGTTTGCACCCCCAGGAGGGCGACATTCGCATCCCTGACGGGCGGTTTTGCAACCAACCTTCCCTTTAAAAAGCTTAACAACTCTGGGCAAAAATTGCAATGGGGGGGGGTGACAAAACATTTTTTGCAACGGGTACCACCTGACCTTGCTACGCCTCTGTCTAGGATGCCCATAGTACTTCGTACAATCAGGATCATGTAGGTGTTGTGTATCTTCTACCAGTCATGCAAGCTAAGCCAATTATCTGTCTTCCCTTCATCCACAGATGGGCAATCCAATAAATTAATTGCTAAATTCTTTTCCTAAAAGGAAGCAAAGTGCCATATATGGGGAGTAGACAAATCTACTGGGGGGGGGGCAAAATTCAGGAGGACTGTCGCATGACCAGGAATGCCATATCCTAAACATGGTGAGGGCTAAGAACAAAGAACATACTGAGTCCAGAAGACAGGTTTGAAGAGTAGCCCATTCCAAAACTTGAGATAGGTAACAACATAGAAACACACACGTGTGCACACATTTAAATATCACCCTTGCCCCATCACAAGCTTAGACCTGGTCAACATTTGATGAACACAACACCTCCAAAAGGGGTGAAGGAAACTGCAAAGTATACTTCATTTACCTGTAATGCTCTTAGCGGTCCGAGTATGAAGGCATCACGATAAGGATGCTCTTGAATTATCTAAGGCAGCTTTCCCCAACAACAGGTTGATCTAAGGCTCCTTCCACTATATGAGGAGGGTTCAAGTATAATATATAGCACTGGGGAAAGGAAAGCTTGCTTTATGAGACTGTATGGGAACAAGATATTTCATCTTCTCCTTTGTCAAAGCGCAATTCAATGAAAGGCATCCATTGTAATCAGACCTGCCCACATTTTGCCCCAAAGCATAATACTAACTGGTAGCTGTTGACACATTCAACTGAACCTGTGGGTCCAAATACATATGCCAAAATGTATTTTTAAACACAGTCAAATCTAGAGTAACACCCTTAAGTGACTACATATTTCAATGCAAAGCGGCATGGATTTTTCACCGTGAAAATGATCGAGCAATAAAATGCCCAGCTGGCTGGAAGAACGAAACAAAAAGAGCTTCCGCGTTCCCACTTAAAGAATGAGGTGTTATCAAATGCACCCTCCTTCCATGTAAAACTAATCTATGCAAAGAGGCTAAGAAGGAAGAAATGTGCTGCACAGAGGAATTAACTTCCAAGTGTTTAGTAAACATTTATAAACAAAACGGCTTCTCTATGAGAATATATACCAAAAGGACAGCAACCCATGACCTGGATGTGGAGTGTAAATATAAAGATGAAAAGGCAGCTGTTTTGCTTTAAGAATACTGAGGGCCTTTCCAGCACTATTGTTTACCTAGGAGAGGGTTGCTCAGCCATCTCTGGGGCATCCATTTAACACCACCATCCCAGCAAGCGCTTGCATTCCAAGGGAGGACAGGAAAACGTTTTTGTAAATAACACACAAAACTCCCAAGCCAAGTTGCGGCAACCCTTGCCACAAGCAAGCACAACTGTTGCACATCTTTTATTGTGTGGAAGAAGAACTGGAGAGGAAGTGTGCAATACTGCCAACCAGCACATTACAGTCGGATCATGTCAGGTGCTACACTACACTTTGATTTGGGGGTGGTGGGAGTGGCAGTGCAATCCTTTGTTTGTTTACTCAGAAGCACGTTCCACTATGCTCAATGGGACTTACTCCCCTGTAAGTGCAAACAGGATTGCAGCCCGTGGCAAATAAAGCAAACTCAGAAAAGGTTTATCCAGTGAGAAATATTACCAGGCATGGAAATAAATGCAAAGGGTTGGTCAACTTGGAATTGAATAGGCCCATGAAATTCATTGATTTTAGTCCATTTTCCAGGTCATTCCTTCCCCAAACTCATATTCATCATTCATCTTTTTCTTATTTGGGGACTTAGGTGACTTGGGTTTAACATAAGAGCAAAATTTTACCCATGAACAACAACACCCCCCCCCAAAAAAAAATCAAATTAATTAACCCAGTCACCAGAGAGCACTTGAATGCATCTTATTACAGCCCAATGAACTTGCAACCAAGCATTTTATTTATAGCTAGCCATTAATTGCCCTATAAATCCTTCCTTGGTTTATTGTCATCAGTAAAAAGTAAAGCAATAACTGCAAAATATTACTATATGAACGGTGGGTGGGACTAGGTAGATTTCTCCTTCACTTACAATAGCAGATGCGAGATCACTGGATAGGCGATAGATTGGGGGGAAAGTAAGTGCTTCTTCCAGTACAACAGCTTTCACCTTGAGCTCTCCAGATGTTCTGGACTAAAACTCATATCAGGCCCAACCATGCAAAGGCTTGTTCATTGCCTTTTACGAAAAATATCAAGGTGACTTACAATTAATAATAATGCAGTGGAACCTCGGTTTTTGAGCATCTTGGAACCCAAACAATTCGGAACCCGAATGCCGAAACCCCAGAAGTAATTGCTTCCGTTTTCGAACGTGGCTCAGAAGTTGAATGGCTTCCAAGGAGCATTTCTCCATTTTTTCAATGGAACTTGCTGACAGCCCTTTGATCCTCGGTTTTTGAACATTTCAGAAGTCGAATGGTCTTCTGGAACGGATTACATTCGAAAACCGAGGTTCCACTGTAATACAGTTCAAATACCAAAATTGCATGTACACACTATAAACCTCAATTAACAGCCAAACCACCACATCCTTCTTGGCACATAAGTCATGCCAAGCCATGGCTTAGCGCAAATGTGCAGAATCCTGGAGATGAGATTACAGCTGCTTTATTTCCCCCCACTCAGCCGGCTGCTGTGTTAAGCCAAGCCATGGTTTAGCTGAATGTGGTGTCCGAGGGTGTGTGGTTTTGCCCTCCCAGAGAAACCATGAGCTGCATAAACAACAGGACAGTCCTTGTTTACAGCTCATGGTTTGCATGGAGAAAGCTAGACCATGAACCAGCATTTGCACTCAGCACAGCAGCAGAACAATGGCAGCCATCTCCTCTCTAGCAGCCTGCACATTTGCTTGTTCATGCTAATTGGTCTACTGTGTCATCCAAACCCAAGGTTATATAAAGACAGGGAAGAATGCAGGAGGGAAGAATTACCAGCTAGCACAGCAGGCAGCGCAGCTCTCTAACATCTCTGACAATAAACATGCCACAATTTGCATTACCACACCACAAATGAAAATTATTTTAGGAGTTCATTTTTTTTGTATACATGTGATTTAACTGTTGGGACTAGCAAACTCAGTATTCAGTTGCTGAAATGAGTACAAAGAAGGAAGTCTAGGTAAATCGGCAGTTTCAGTTACAAGGTACGATGCATAAAAACGCTCTCTACTGGACTGATCTGAAGGAAGAAGTTTGGCTCTAACACCTCTTAATCCCACATTAAAAAGCCAGGGACAGTATCCAAGCCAACAGATTGCTGGAAATAGATTTATGAGAAAGGAACGCCAATTTGAAAAAAAAATCTCTTTTATCAACCTAGGGAATTGTGTTACTTGTGACTCACAGTGCAGAGTCGGAAGAAGTAGCAGGTGTTTAGCGTGCAGAAAAGGGATGGTGTAGGAGTCATTCCAATATTTTGGGGGCCTTCAGAGTTGCAGCTTACACACACACACACGGCTTCACTGCAAGGGTGGGAGCATTACAAAATAACAACTACAAAAACCCCTAAACTTTGCCGCTTCGTGTTTTGGTGTGTTGTGGCATTGTGGGGGTGGCAGCATAATTAGTAGCTATAGCAACAAAACACTTGCAGAGGGAAGAAACCACACACACATACAAAAAATCAAAACTGATAGTCTCAGTCCAGAAGAGCACATTTGAATGCCCAAAGGACTGTGTACACATATGTTGCTTTTTCTATTAGTTCGGTGGAGCAGATCACCAATTTCAGTGCTGGTTTTCAGTGCAGGGCATTAAGAATGCTGAACTGAGGCAGCCTAACTTGACTTCTTCCTACTTAACAATGCAGCGTTATTTAAAAGTGTTTGGCCAATACTTGTTTAACATTCAGCCTGCAATAAGAACCTACTTATTATTTATGTCCTAGCAAACGCATACCAAAAAAGCAGTAGTTATGAAGTCTGTGGTTAGAATCAGTGCAGTCTTGAAAGGTTCACCATCTTGATTTAAAATGGCACCCAATTGTACCCAAACATGGACAAAGCCTGCTCCTTGATCTCATCTCCCCTTAATTTGATCTTCACCGCAACCATATTAGGTCCATTAGGCTAAGGGTTGGGGACTGGCCCAAGGTCACCTAATGAGCTTCATGGTTAAGCGGGAATTCGAACTCTAATCTCTAATCTCAGAGGTCCTAGTCCAACATTCTAAGCACCATGCCATACTTGAGACTAAGTTTGACAGCAAGTATCAACAGGCCATACTCACTGTTTCCTTTTAGAACTTTGGCCCAAACTTTGTGTCTGATCCACACATGTCGGATTCACACCTCTGTCTGTCTTATCAGCACTACCTTAACATTGGTTACCAACCGTACCTGAACCCATAGCTTATCCCTTGGCTCAAAGCAACTGCAAACTTCAATCTCACCCAGAGCAAAAACAATACCTGCGGTAGGCTAACTGAATGAATCTACAGCTGCTTAGAGGAAATCTAATTGGATTACAGATTATTCTTTCTATGAAACTTTAGATTACACAAACCTCCCAGACACAAAATAGAAAATGGGAGTGGGGGAAGAGAGAGATGCAGCTAATGGAAATGTAGTAATCAAGAGGTAAGCCACTTCTAAATTTAACAAAGGGTTATTCGGGTTAAATAAAGAGGAAGAGTATCAAGAAAGCTAGACAAATACAGGATCATCAAATGAGACTGTGGGATCCATTATACTGGATTTTTATTTATTTTTTATTAAAACAGGCTTACAGGTGTGTTGAGCACTGCACAGCTGCCATGAGATGTCAAGGCTAGAACCAGGAACCCAAAGCAATTGCAGAGAACTGCCACTTCCCCAGCTACAGGTTAGAGCATCTTCTTAGACCATGGGAAGTAACCTTTTTTTCAGGCTGAGGGCAACCTTACCTTCTAGGCCAGGCATCCCCAAACTGTGGCCCTCCAGATGTTTTGGCCTACAACTCCCATGATCCCTAGCTAACAGGACCAGTGGTCAGGGATGATGGGAATTGCAGTCCAAAACATCTGGAGGGCTAAAGTTTGGGGATGCCTGTTCTAGGCAAGCTTCTGAGAGCCACATGCTAGGGTAGACGGGGCCAGAGGCAACAGTAGATGGAGCAAAGAATGAATGTAAAGGAATGTGGGGGAGCAATGAAGGGGCAGGGAGGAGAGGTGAGAGCTGTGCAGGTAGCACCAGTATCAGGGTTCAGCTCTACCTTGACCTTGAATATGAAAGGAGAAGCAGGGCCCTGCCCCAGCAGATCTGTACACTGCAGCAACTTGAAGGACTCTTGGGTCCAGGTGTCCCTGCTGCACAAATGGAGATTCCCATTCCAGCTGGCTTTCGAACCACCACCACCACCACCACCCAATCTCCTTCAGGCCCAAAGCAACAAAGGAGACAGTGAGCTTGGCAGGAACTTGGAGCCACCACCATAGAGCCCAGCTTTTCTGGAGTGAGAGGAAGCATATGGAAGACACTGCCCAGATGGGACTTCCAGTTCCTTCTTCAGCTGCCAGTTGATGCTGGAGAACCAACTTTCTTTCATGCTCCTTATGTCCTAATCTGGAAAAATGAAGAGTCTACAGGTTTATTGTAGCCCATGAGCAATGTGTTACAGTACCCAAACACCAGAAAGATTCTGCCCACCCAGGCTAGTCACTGGCTCTCCTCAAAGAATAAAGGATTCGTGATTAAGCTGAAATTTTGTCTAGGCTGCAAGAGTCTGCAGCAGCTCTTAGCATGCTCTCTGACCTCTGGCTCCACATTCCCAGATCCCACTAGTCGACTGCCTATGGCTCAGCTCTAACAAAAAGTGATTAGGAAGCCTTTTTGATCCACACAGTCCTAAAAATTGAGTAATATTTACGAAACCCGCTTAGCAACAAAAGGAGATCTCTCTCATTCATATGCATATATGTTCCTGCGATCTTTTTTTTTTTTTTTTTGTTCCAGGGAGAATTTCAAAATAATTGCATCCAATAGCATTTTTCTGCAGCAAATTTATTTCCGTCTCATGTCATGCTGTATAGACGCTCTGGAGTCAATATGAAAAAAAAGATCTATAATGAATTATGCAGCGAGAAGCTGTTGCATAAAACATTGATTGCGCTTTCATAGAGAACAGCAGCGCTGGCACACAGAGAGTTTTAAGTAGAAATTGTTTAATCAGACATAGTCACTGCTGAACTGGTGTTACTATTAACATACACTTTCTCTTAATGATCTTACTGAAACAACTGGGACACAACCTAAAGAGTCATCTGGGTGTGTTTAATGCTTTGTGGATCTTACTGTTTTTGTTGTGATTGGGCTGTTTAGCTTTTTTTTTTAAGCTGTTTTGTTTAAAGTGTTTTACATAAGGTGGTTAATTATTCTATATTATTTATGTTGTGATTGTGATGTTCTATTATGTTATTGCTATGTATTGTTTGTAAGCCGCCTTGTGACTCAAGTGAGTGAAAAATGGCACTGAAACATAATAAAGGGAAAATATATATATTCCCCCAAACCAAATGCAATTTTAAATATTCTGTATGCAAGTTCAAAGTGCTAAATTCCAAAGGTTAAGGGTAGCATTCACATACACTTCACAGTAGTCTAGGAAGGCAGCGTGGGGTAGTGGTTAAAGTGTTGGACTAGTAACTGGGAGATCAGGGTTCAAATCTCCAATCAGCCATGAAGCTCACTGGGTGACCTTGGGCCAGTCACAGCCTCTTAACCTACCACACAGGGTAGGGATCTGCTGAGGAGGAGGGTGAACCATGTACCTCTTGGGAGAAAAAGGTGGGCTATAAAAGCAGTAACGAAGCTCTTCTGTTTATCTGCTTAAGAAAGCTGGAGGGGCCAGCCAGATGGAAATGTCAGTTGCCAACCTGGCATCCAGAGATCTCCACGTGGTCACAGTTGGACCCGCGCCAGTCGGAAACACGCCTGGAGTCTGGCAAAATTCCAACACTGGCACACACACACACACACACACACACACACACACACATTGCAGCGACCCAGAAGTAGCTGGAAAAGGGAGCGTAATGAGAGTGGGGAACACAACCCCCACACAAATTAGGGGTTGCCTGTATAGGACTTCAGCCTTCCTGAGGAGAAATGCATTCCAAATACATTAGAAGAGTTTGGATTTGATATCCCGCTTTATCACTACCCAAAGGAGTCTCAAAGCGGCTAACAATCTCCTTTCCCTTTCTTCCCCACAACAAACACTCTGTGAGGTGAGTGAGGCTGAGAGACTTCAGAGAAGTGTGACTAGCCCAAGGTCACCCAGCAGCTGCATGTGGAGGAGCGGAGACACGAACCCGGTTCACCAGATTACGAGTCTACTGCTCTTAACCACTATACCACACTGGCTCTCTGTTCAAATTACATTTCAAATTACATTTTTAGCAGAACCAGACTCTTGAGGAATGGCCTGACTGACTAGATACAGGAGGAGAATATGATGAAGGAACTGGCTGGCATTTATTTAAATTATTTCTAGGCAACTGCCGTCCACAACTTACTGACTGCACAAAAACATCTTTAATGACAGCAGCTCTACCTCAGTTTTTCCATGGAGACCTCCCACTTATTTCAGCAAAGCTTACCGGATCGTGCCCACAGACTAGCATTTAGCTTGTTAGATATAAAGGCTTCTGAGCAAGACTTTTTTGATCCCTCTCTTTCATTCATAGTGTATAGTGATTAAATCAGCTTGAAAATTTCATGACTGGAATGTGAAAGGCAAGAAGTGAAAAAGGAAACAGCTGAAGTAATACGAGTTGCGCAGTAATCTAACTTGGAGCGAATTCAAGACTGGTTTCACTGATTTTGCATTCTTGACGGGAGGCACTTGATTAAAAATAATAATAAAGTGAACGAACCTAGCTTGTGCTTTTAATAACTTTCCTACTATTTGTAGCCCACAAGAATTTCTACAATGTCTTAACAGCAGGAAAGGAAAGCAACTGTAGGCAGCTGATGCCATGGTAGGAGTGGGCATTTTATGGAACCGTTTCCTAGAAACACAGGTGCCAAACCAACTCTAGTAGCAAAAGAGTTAGTGGCCCTCCACATCTCCTCATCACAAAGCACATCCAGCCATTTCAATGGGGCTTGGATGAGCATACACCCAAATGTGTATCTACATCAAATACACACACACATGGGTGCTTCAGTTCATGCATTCTCTTACTGGTTGGGGACCATGGTGTGGTTGCTTCCGAACTTCAGTCAGCCATAGTCAATTTGTTGGGAGACAGTTGTATATTAAGTGCACATCAGAACCACCCATTCCATATTGCTCTTTTGTGAAACCCTTTTCTGTCTGCCTCTTGAGGATACTTTTGATGTACCAGCAATCTATTTGCACAGGCATATCCTACCTATTTACTAAGATCTTCAGAGGGGGCAATGCTTTGTCCCTCGCTGCTACTGATACAGCAGGTAAGAATTTGGGGCAGGGTCTTCTCAGTTGTGGCAGCTAGACTGTGGAAACCCCCTCCCCCACCAAATGAGATTTGTTTGGCCTCCTCCTTAGTGTTCAGGCATGCTTTTGACATGGATAACTGAATTTCTGTTCCCTGTTGTATGCTAGCTCTGTTTTATCCGTCTTATCTGTCGAGTTTCATTTTTGTTTAATTTTTACGACACATTGTTTTTAAACTTCAAGTGTGAGCTGCCTCACTCGTCCTCAATGCTGGGACCCATAGGCAGGGTTTTAAATAATAATTAAACTCCTCTACCCTTACATACGGGACGCGGGTGGTGCTATGGTCTAAACCACTGAGCCTTGGGCTTGCCGATCAGAAGGTCGGCGGTTCGAATCCCCGTGACGAGGTGAGCTCCCGTTGTTCGGTCCCAGCTCCTGCCCACCTAGCAGTTTGAAAGCACGTCAAAGTGCAGGTAGATAAATAGGTACCGCTCTGGTGGGAAGGTAAACGGTGTTTCCATGCGCTGCTCTGGTTTCACCAGAAGCAGCTTAGTCATGCTGACCACATGACCCGGAAAAACTGTCTGTGGACAAACGCCGGCTCCCTCGGCCAGTAAAGCGAGATGAGCGCCGCAACCCCAGAGTCGTCTGCAACTGGACTTAACTGTCAGGGGTCCTTTACCTTTTTACCCTGTACATAGTCCAGTCTCATGCAACATTTGCACATCAGCATTGCAGATCACTAGAGGACGCGAGTACTGGCATACAATCATTTCATACAGAGGAATATTCCAAAGCTTACTTCCTATGCATGGACTGCAAAAAAAAATGTAATAATAAAATCAGGTGTATGGTTTTTTTCCCCTGTAGCAGGTACAGGTGGGTGATTATTTATCAAACCCAAATTTTGTAACAGAAGTAATTAGTCAGAAGTGACCAAGGCTGCCTGGCAAATTCATGTTCGAGTATGATTACCTGAACTTCCCAACAACTGGCTTGCTGAGGCTCTGCAGGTAATGCAACTCTCACCTGGACTGAAAACGAGCATTTTTCTAAGGGTTTTAGTCAGGCTGATGTTTGTCTCTTTGCTAAACATTCTTGGCTGCAAATCATATTTTCCTGCGTAGCAAGATTGTTGGCTTTTTGCCCACTTGGCATCCCTAAATTGTTTGAGGAGTTGTGGGGGGGAGGATATTCCAAAGCCTGCAAAGAGCTCAGTATCCTTGCCAAACTAGTAATTAGGCGCTGCCAAAGAAACGCAACTTAAACATCTAGGGTTTGTTGTTATGTGTGTGCATGTGTGCACGCACATGTGTTGCTGTTGTTTTGTATTAAACTATTTGTTTTCAACAGCAGTGCCATAAACAACCTTGCCAACTTGCCTTGCTATTTACGCGGCAGAAGAAAGACATCTGCATAAAAGCAGATAGGGCAGAAAAAAAGAAAGTAAAAACTCTACACACACTAAGTGGGTCTACATCCCATTAAACTCAGCAGAACTAACTCCCAAGCAAACGTCCACAAGATTGGCTGTACAAGTAACAAATTGCATAGTTTTCTAAGTAATGGCCGTATTTCTTTCGCAAATGTTATCTTGCACTGGCTGTCCATATACAACCAAGTTTGTTAGCTTACAAAGCCCTGAACAACATAGGTCCAGGGTACCTTAGCGACTGCCTGAACCCTTATATCCCAGCTCCATCATTGAGAGAGTCACTGGTTGTCCCCCAAGTTGGTGAGGTTCATTTAACAGCAACCTAAAACCAGGCTTCAGTGCTATTGGCTCACTCCTGTGGGATGATCTTCCAACAGAGATCCAGCAGGTGTCTTCTATATTAACCTTTAAAAGTTTACTGAAAACGTTTGTTTCCCCCTGGGGCTTAAGAAAAACATTTTCTATTATAGGCAGCTGATGAGCTGTTTTGTTTTTGTGTGGCATTTACTGCATTATAATTGTTGTAAACTGCTTTGATTTGTGTGTGTGTGAAATTGCTGTGTACTAGTATTTCAATAAATAAACAAAATATAGATGAGCCCTGGATTTCAGGATGCTGGGTTAGGTGGCCTGATCCAAGCAGGGATCTTACATCAAACAGATAATAAACCAAGGTCTACTATTTATGAGCTACCCTGTTTCATTTCAATAGTTTACAACTCTTACGTGGCACTCCACTTTTCAGAAAGCAGCAGCAACAGCAATGAATCATCCTAAGTCAACATTCAAAAATGTGGCCTTCTCAGAATAAATTGCCAAAGTATCTTATAAAGAGTAAACTGAATTCTGGTCAAGAAAATAAGAAACAGTGATTCAGCTCAAAAATAAGTAACTGCCGCTCCGTTCAAAAGTGAGAAGAAAAAAATATTTCTTTTATCCTCAGTGATAAAGGCAGCACACATCTGCACTTTCAGAATGATGTAGACAAAACTGCTGAGGTTCAGAGGAATGCAACAAAGGACTGGGCGTGTTTAGTGCAAAGAAGAAAAGACTGTGGGGGTATTTTGATAGCACTCTTCAAATATCTGAAAGGCTGTCACCTAGAGGAGGACTCTGGTTATGTACACAATACTGTTTACTCTGGCCCAGTGCATGCCCATCTCTGGCGTTTGAAGCCGTGAACATATGACGTTAACCACAATCCATATCTATCCTGTAGTTTCTTGCGAAATACCGCTGTTTGGTGCATTTTCCTTCAAACCAGCTTCCATCCAATTTGAAAACATAAACCACATGTGCTTCCCAGTTAAGCTCAGGTGTGTACACCTGAGGCAGCCATTACACAGGCACAAAAACGAGACTGCATTTTAGTTCAGGGAAGGGTTGTAAGTGCAGGGAAACCAAAAGATAATACACATCAACTTAAGACATCTCCGCCCCCACTCTGGTGTGGACAACATAGAAACGCCACTTGAAATGTTGTTTGCAGGGAGGGGAGACAACCTCTCTGCGCTTTATGCAACTAGTGTGTACATAGCCAAAGACTTGTTTCTCTGCTGCTCCAGAGGGTTAGACACATACCCCCACCGGAGGTCTTCGGGCAGAAGCTGGACAGCCAGCTGTTGCAGTTTTTTTTCTACCTCTGGGTCTACTGCATTGGAATAGACGGACTGCAATAGGTGTGGGGAACATTTGGTCCTCCAGGTGTTGCTGAACTACAACTTCCATTACCACCGTCCATTGGCCAAGCTTGGAAAGCCAAAGGTGCTCCTCTCCTGGCCTACAAGGTCCCCCACCAATTCTGTGCTTCATAACTTTGCAGCCAGCTAATGAACAAAGTGAAGGCTCTGTAGTATTCCGTAGGTCAGCCTAGAGTTGCAGCAGTTTTGTAGGTCTCAGGTTTGTCCAGAAGTGAGGCAACTCAAGAAGCAAACAGGATTTCACCTATTCTTATAAATCCTCATGATTTGTCCTGGCATGAGGCCGCCTCCTTGACTGCCTGACGGCCTTGATTTTACTTCTATGACTGCCAAGATATAATCCTCAAAAGGAGCCTACCATCAACAGGGTTTCTAGCCTTCATCCCTTCCCCTCCTCTTCCCTAAGGTAGAGGTGATTTCACTAATCATTTTACCAAGCTTCAACATGAATGCAAGGACATTTCTGACAATTACTTTCATGCCAATTAAATTAGCTGGCTATCTCTTTAGTTATCCTAACTATAATCAAGATCCTAAATTTCAAGCTAATTCAATCAGAGCAAGTATTTACAATGTAGATGAGTGCTCAATAAGGAATTAAATTAATTTGTATGTACTGTTTGAGAAACCAATTACAACAGGTCTGTTGAGAGCTTGACAATAGTTATACAGCTGGTAAACCATATTATTTTTTTCAAACAGAATGCCCAGTTCATCAGGAGCAGAGTAGGGTGTGTTTAGCTTGAAGAAGAGACAACGAATAGGCGATATGATCACTATCTTCAAATATTTGAATGGCTATCACATAGATGCTGGGCCAGACTTGCTTACTGGGTAGCACCCAGTAAATGAGTTCTAATTCCAGAATAGAGGGTTTTGACCAAACATACAGAAGAATGTCCTAATGGTATGTGCTCATGTTCAACTGTAGAATAGACCACTTTGGCAGGTGGTGGACAATCTTTCATTAAAGGTTTATAAGCAGAGGCTGGGTGAACACCTATCAGGAACGCTGTTGTGCTAGCACTGGCTAGATTACCTGTGAAGTCCTTTTCAATTCTATTACCCCTTCTGTTAAACTAACCCATGTACACCATACTGTGCAGGCTGCAACCATTAGGCTCGCCATGCCTGCATGGCACCACCCATGTGCATAATAAGCAACATGCCTTCCTCCCAACTGTGAGGCTACAGAGGAGAGTGGGGATCAACCTGGCAGTTTTTCAGAGGCTGGGAGGATGGTTTGGAAGCTGCGAGGTTAATGCTACACAGGGTCAAGTCAGCAAGCCCTGCTCTTCACCAAAAAAGCTTCCATGTTCCAGGAGCTTATTGGCATCTGCTTGATGGGAGGCACTCCTATAAGAGAGGGGCCCTTTGTGCTCAACAAACGCCAAGCAGCAGTTAAAAGTCTGCACATTCCCCACCTCTTTTTCCAACAACAGGCATGCAGGTGCTCTTTCGGCCTTTGCCCCACTCCTGAGCAGAGGTTAGGCCCATGCATTCCCCACCTCTTTTCTCAGGAGGCTTCTTCAGGTGTGATTTGGTGGAGCGCCTCCATGTCCCTTTGCCCAGCCTCAGTTGGAACAGCCCACCTATCATTCCCGAAAGAGAGAGGGGCAAGGAAAGGATTGTTTGGCAGATGGACCACAGCCCCAAGAGAGTTGTGGGGAGGCCATCAGCCATGGTCTGCAAGAGGAGCTCTGAGCTTCTTCACCAGCTGAAATGTTTCCTGTGTGCCCTTCCTGCAGCAAACATTAGGTGGGTCACTGTTGGGCAAAGCCACCTCTCTCTATTGAGCCGGCAGAGAGGAGAAACCCTCCCCTCACTCCCTTTTGTTTGCTCTCTCTTTACCCCACCCTTCCAGCTCCACGATTCTATACTTTTCTGCTTCAACAATATTTCATTATGTTCCTATCACTTTATGTAATTGTATCTTGTATAAATTATAAAAAAATATAAATGAAACATGTTCTATTTACAAACAAAACATTCAAATGGCTACCTTTCTACTGGTAGGATGGGGTGGGGCATTTATTTGTTGGGGTGGGGTTATTTATTTGTTTATCTACTCACGCTCTTATGTATGTGTATGTTCACTAGATCTTTTTAGGGCTATGTGTGTTGGAGATATATATATATATATATATATATATATATATATATATATATACACACACACACACACACACACACACACACACACACACACACGGGGGGAAAATTATTTATTTTATGCTCATGTCTTAGACTTAGAAGGAAACTGCAATAATCCAGAGCTACTTAGGAATCTAAACAGGTTCTAACACAGAGAGACACACAATTCCCTCAACCTGAAGCCACCACAGCAATTATCTTCTGATGACACAAGACAATTTGAAAGCCCGAGAAACTACCGGTACTTATTCTCCGCAGACAGTGCCAATCAAATGGCTTCTCTGCGGCTCCTAGTGTCTTTTATGTAATCACTCAGAAGAAAAGCAACTATAAAAATTTAAGTGTCATGCAAACACAATGCAGACTATCCTGGAAGAACCTGCCCTCCCCTTCAAAATTTACAGAAATCTATAAAAGAGGTTGCCAAGGCGCCAAGGCCCAAATGGAGTGCTTTCTTCTCAGTGCCATTGAAAGAAGCCCTATTGTTGAAAAGAATTAAAAGTGACAAAGATGTCGCTACTGAATTTAAGGACAATAGGGAATAACAGAGAGTTAAAGGTTCACTTTAAAAGTTCAGACTTGCAAACTCTTTTTTTCTTATTTATGGCGTTCAATGATATTGTGAAATGTCTACACAGATGGGTCTTTTTATTTTCTGGAAAACAAGCAACACCAAGACTTTTAACCATAGTTTCACAAATATAATTTTGTTTAAGCAGAAAAGAATTGGTGTGACATGAATTCAAAGTTGCACATCTCTTTAGTAGGCAGATTTTCAGTGGAATCCTATACAGATCTATCAAGTAAATCCTAATTAATAATAATAATAATAAAATTTTATTTATACCCCGCCCTTCCCGATTAAAAACCGGGCTCAGGGCGGCTAACAACAAATATAAAACATTGATTAAAAACAACTTTTTTAAAAAAAATTCAATATAGCTTACTCCCAGATAACTGTATAGGATTGCAGCCCAAATAAACTAAAGCTTTACTTGATTTTATGTGGTAACCAATATAAGTGTGTATTGTGAGTTATGGCCACTTTTTTTTTTAGGTTATTTTGGTTTTGACATGTTAGTATACTAGGGAATGAAGAAGAGTAAGAATTAAAGTTTGTCTTGTCTTCAAACAATAAGTGATATTTTTGCTTATTAAACTAAGTTCTCAAAGCCTGTTCAATATCTCAAGAGGTGCTTACACCAAAGTTTTGTAAAATGCAGGTTGATTTAAGTCTGATTGGTTAAAAGACAGATGATTATTCAATTAAAATGGCATTAGTTGGTCAACAGTTCTAGTAAAATTTGCATTTAAAAAAAACGACAAGGACCAGCTTCCTATAAACATTCTACATAACTTGAGAACCTAATGCTGCTTCAGTGCAAATCAGCTTCACCAATACTGGAATTTGTCTTAAAATATAATATTCATCAAATTAGAATATTATTCTGGAGTTTCCGGTAGCAATACATTCACCCAGGAAGTGCACAAGTGTTTTCAATACCAGAACTGTATCCTGGACTAATTCTCAACCTCTGCTTGTTGGTATATACCAGACAGATGCTGGGATTTCCCCAGAGATTCTTGCTTCTGGTCCAATTTAAAAGTGCTAGTTTCTCTTACTTGCGTATGCTATTACAGGTGTTCATCATTTCCAACTTATAAAGAACACCTGTTTAGCTCAAGTAACATCATGAACTGCAAAGACGACTACTTTTTTTATGAGAGTCCCTGTGTGATACATACATTTGTTTGTACTTTCATTATTGTACTTAACACAACTGGTGTTCCAACTGGTGGGTCAGGACAGGAGAATTACCACCATTCAGTTATATGGGTTGAAAATTAAGAAGTGAGTTCCAAAACACACATTGGGGCTAAAGGTGGGAGCCAAATAGTCCCAGTAAGTGCTGTTGTAAAGCATCAGATGCCTGATTAATCTACGGGTTGCCTGTGAATTAAGGTCTGGCAGGCTCTACGTATTTTATGCAAGCAGATGGCACATTTACCACCAAGCGTAGATAAAGAATGAACTATATGGGCTGCTAATGAGGCTTTATCACAGGTTTCCTATCAAATGTCCAACTAGCCCCTGGCTAAGATAAGATGACCTATCCACGCTTCTTAGCTGCACTGAGCACAACTGCTGTGCTCATATACACATTTTGAATACGACACTGCAGAATTCAATGGCTGCAAGCCCTATGCCCTCCCCCACCCCCAAATCATTCTAAATGCTTGGCTGTCCAGCTGTGTATAATTTGGCCTTTAGGCTGCAAAACAATTGACAACATCCAAGTCGTATGAGTGAGCAATATTGAATGGAGTGTTCTAATGGCTGCTTTGCACTAAAGAGAGACCCTCTCGTGCAACAAAGCACCGAGGCAAACCTTATTACTCAGATCCATGAAATGCATGCCTTGATCACTCGTTTCTGAGAATGGAAAGGGATGAACAGTTTTGAATGTGTGACAAGAAATGCAATGCATTCCTGGTTGTTTTTAAGCTGACAACTGTTGGTGGTTGTTTTTTTGTGTGTGCAGTCAACACTGAATTTAGGCAACATGCCAAACCATTACATTTCACCATTGTATACTGTATATATTGTATATAAATGATATGGAATCCATGTGGAATGTACCTTGGATAAAAGGTGCTCGGCTCCAGGGCCCCAAATGTTTTCAGTAAAGTCAGTTCTGTGGGTCTGTAGAACAGGGGTAGCCAACATAGGGCCAGATGGTGTTGGACTACAACTCCCATCAGCCCCAACTAGTACACAGCCAATGGTTGGAGATGATGGGAGTTTCAGTCCAAGAACATCTGGATGGCACCATGGTGGCTGCCCCTGCTTTAGAAAGCCTCCAAGGCAATCAGATGTTGGCTCTCTTCATAAATAGTATGGGGGGGGGAACCTGGTGCCCCTCCAGATGTTTTGGACTAAAATTCTCACCAGCTCCAGACTGCGGCTCATACCTTTGTACTAAAATTCTGCACACAGGCTGCTTAAAGCCCACTGGAGTCAACAGAATTTGAGTACAATTCCCTACACGTCCTGAAAGGAAAGGTCTACATTGTGGGATGTGGGGAGTTGCAGTGTGAATGGGCAACTGGAGTACCGGTATATTGAACAGAGGCAGCTGCCTACAGCTTAAAACACTTTTCAGGGTGTACGGAAGACTGTAGTGGAGAGAAGGCAGGGAATTATCCTGTGCAAGTTTCTTTAAACTTTATTTTTGTGGGGTTGGGGGGGTCAGCATGGCTTCTTCAGCTGCAGCCACGTGTAGACAACGAAGGGGGAAACATGAGCATGGCCAAAGAAGCCTGGCACTTCTGCTGTGACGACCAGCATGGCTGAACAGACAAGCCAACTTTAAACTGAAAGGCACCTTGTCTGTTTAGCCCTGTGAGTGGCCATACCATTAACTTCAGACACCCGTTGAGCTGGGCATATGACTCTGACTCATGCACAAGCATGATTTTGTGGCTCTGCAGCCCAAAGCTCTGGCTCCCGTTTCCCAGGGGCATTCTTGACACTCTTTAGCTAAAACTCTAACCTGAGTGACATTTCATTACTTGCCTCACAATGGCACCTGCTGCAAAGGCAGGCAGGCAGCTGCTACTCTGCGGAGCCAGTTACAGATCGTGAAGTATGTGCCTTCACCATGCACACCCAGCCTGGAATTCTTATCTGCTAACAGTAATTTGGGATGCAAGCACACCACCACGGTTTTCTGGGATTACTGCTGGCTGCCGACATCCAATCTTTGACTCTTTGACCTAGACTGACAGCTGCCTTTCCTTTTCACCCTACATACTCCATAACTACGATTATGCCTCAGATCATTTCTACATGCAATTTTCTGTCACTAGCTTTGTTTTATCATTTCCTGCAGAGGGTTGGAGATGTTGTGGAAATTTAATTCCTATAACAGAGAAATCCAATTTCCTTTTCAAGCACTGGTCCTTTTTCCTGCATGCGTTTCGAGAGACTTCTTTCCCTGCTTGCTCTTTAATCCTTTCCTCAAGGTATGCATGATACCAAAATTAAATAGACTGGATGCCATATGAACACCTGGCCCTAAGTCACAACTGCCATCAATACTCCCTTGTGACAGTAAACAAAGCTGTTATATAGATGAATATACAAATTAAATTTAGGATTATAATTTTATTATACAGTCCTAAACACACTCACTAGGCAAGTCAGTTGGACTCACTTATGAGTAAACATTTATGTACTGTGTGTTATGAATAATAAAGTGGACACAGGTGAGCAAAAATACTGATGCATGAGGCTTAAAAGTGAATGCCAGGTACTGACATGAGCAAGGATACTCAGGAGACTTCAGATCACAGGATATGCAAGGCAGCAAGGGAAGTCTGGCATGCACTGAGAACAGACAGCTTTCTAAGGTGAGCAGTTACTCATCCTGGAAGCAACAGCAGGATCTGTAATTAAGTGATTTGCTCCACCCAATCACCTGACTTCCTGGTTGGAAGCATTTGGTCCAAATATTTTTACTAGCTGGCTTTAAAAGCTTTGCAGTCCATCTCCAGCCCTAAATCAACTAAGGCAGTTGATCCTCCAAGGTTCTTATTTGAGCTTCAGGGAACAAAATGGGAAAGAAACCACTTAATTCCTATATGAGTTACAGGTATGTGGAAGAATCAGAACAGGCACTTCCCTGTTTGGGGGCTTCCATGTAACATTTGAGGCTGCTTGTAGATAATTTGCGTAACTTTATTTATTAATGTTCATTTCTACCTGAATGTTAGAAAGCAATTTCAAAATTTGAAACCCACCAATTATTTATATTTGGATACTATGGATTTTTTTAAAAGAAAAAAATAATATTAAGTTTATTTAGGCATGTCAGATTCTGGTTATAACATTTAAAATGTGGAAGTGTTGAATGTAAAGTCTGAAAATTTGAGTTGATTAGCTTGGGTCCAGAGGTGTCTTGTGCAGAAAAGCACTTCTGCTTACACAATGTGGCCCAACTGAATTCTCATGATTTCCATGCCCCTCCTATTCCAGCATCTGCCATTCCTGGGAGTTTCTTAAACTTCAGAAGTGGCTCACGAAGTGGGGTACAGGGGGCTGAAGTAATGGGAGGTAGGACACCCTGCATGAACAGAGTTCCACTCATCTATTTCTGGATTGAACTCACGGAGTCAAATGCAAATTTTGTATCTTGAACACAGTTAAATTTGCCAGTGTGAACTTCCTATCAGCTCTGATTAGCGGGTTGCATCCTGAAACTAATCAATCTCTGAATTGAAAATGCTTTGATTCGGAGCCTCATGCAAATTCCTTGGTTGTTTTTTCCCTATCCTCAAAGTCCTTGTGTTTCTCTACGATGATGCATTTTAAGAGGAAAGCCCTATTGGTCTGTTGCAGCAATGACAAGTAATCTTGTGACAACTGAAAAACAAACTGATTTATTGTGGCATAAGCTTTTGTGGACTTAGAGTGCACTTTGTCAGGCGCAAGGAAAGTTATCCTTGCTTGGCTGATATATACAGATTGCTGCAGAGTGAAAGGAAATTTGTTAACAGTACAGGAAACCGTGGTTGAACAAATAAAAGCAAATTCTCAAAGAGGTCAAAAAGAAAAGTGGGGAAATACTGTTTACTACATCATCATCATCATCATCATCATTTATTTGTACCCCACCCATCTGGCTGGGTTTCCCCGGCCACTCTGGGCGGCTTCCAACAGAGATTAAAAATACACTAAAACATCAGTCCTTAAAAACTTCCCTAAACAGCCTTCAGATGTCTTCTAAAAGTCAGATAGTTGTTTATTTCCTTGACATCTGATGGGAGGGCCTTCCACAGGGCAGGTGCCACTACCGAGAAGGCCCTCTGCCTGGTTCCCTGTAACTTGGCTTTTCGCAGTGAGGGAACCGCCAGAAGGCCCTCGGCACTGGATCTCAGAGTCCGGGTAGAACGATGGGGGTGGAGACACTCCTTCATGTTTACTGGGCCAAAAGCGGGGGTTGGGGGGGGCTGGGCTCCAAATTCAACACCCTTAACTGCAAATGAGTGCACCCCTTTCCAGTCCTAAACAATTTATAATAGGGGAAGGACCCATACCATCTATAAGTCAACAAACAATTGAATCAACGTTTGCAAACATGTGAATCACAATTGCATACTAAGTAGCACACTTTCCCCCTACAAACAAGTATATCAACCGCAGATAAGCTATCGTTTTTCTGCAATCAATCAAATGCTGTGGGTGTGTTTTTTTCCATTCAATCTCTTGAGTCTCCTGCACAAAAACCAGCAGAGGTTGTGCAGCAGCAGGAACCCTAAAAAAACACCCATGACACTTACAGTTCACAAAGCTGTTAAGTATGTATTAAGGAAACAAAATATAGGACAGTCTCTTAACAATGCAAAAATATGATCTTACAGAATGAGGTTCTGTCTGAATTCTTTATGAACGAATGAAAGAATTTATAATGAAGAGTAATGAAATAAAAGTTTAACAATGAATTTGTTTATTTTAAATGGGTTTCCTTTGGTTTTCATTAGTTTAAGACTGTGGTTCTTAAAGTGTGGTTGGTGGGCACTGTGAACATTCATATGGGCCCCAAGACTCTGATGCAAATAGCAGAACAAGATGCTTTTCAACAACAGTGGGGGAAACAGCCCCACAACCAGACCATCGTCTTTGCGTTGCATAGAGAGACAGACAGGTGCTGCTGATTGAATTGCACCAGTACAGCACTAGGAGTGGTTATTATTCCAAAAATAATAATAATCCAAAGGCCTACTTCTTATAAACTAAAATGAAAATGTTATTTACAGTGTCTTGGATAATAATGCATTTAAAAAGCAATCATGAATATTTAAAAGAAGTAGGCTACAGAAATTATGCACTCATAACGTATGCAATGGCTGCAAGGAGTCATTTTGACACCAACACAAAGACAAACAAAAAAACACCCACAACTCCACCTGACAGACCTGTGTCATAAGCAGCAGCAGTCTCGGCTACTGTCATGCTGTTGCCCTAACAACAGGATTTAGCCTCAATACATGAACAAACATTTTTTTTCTGTGGTTTCTTCCCCGCCCGCCCCCCTTGAAAACACACCTCACCTTTTGGAATCATGTCTGTATGCACTTCCCCATACAGGGCAATTGTGAACTGTGCAATGATGATTAACCTTCCCAAATCAATAAGAAAGCAGAATTAAAAGATAAGGAAATATGTGACTGGGGTGGGAGAAATCAAGAGCCCTCTGTGACTGCAATCGTTTTGTCACCACTGCTTGGGTGAGGGGTGCCGACTTACTTTGGAAGACAAAAGGGGTCAGATGAGCTTCGCAGATATCAGGGAGCAAAATGGGGGCCTCTTCTCTCTCACATGTGAATAGCATCCACCACAGTACAGATTTCAGAAGCTACGTGATCACTTAAGCTCCAAAAATGTACCTAACGGGTCATGGAGTGCTTTTTGCAGATGACACCCATGAGTTCTCAACTCTTGCACTATGCTGCGTGATTTGTATGCCATCCACGTCACACACAAATACCCAGGAAAGGGATGATATGATCACAGTGACTGGTGGAAGAGAACGTTCACTTCAGCAGAGTCACTCTGAAGTGATGTAAGAGGGGCCAAAGACTCAAGGTGTCAGGCTGAACCATAGGCATCTGTCGGAGGTGAGTCAGGATCTAGAAATTAGGAACCATGTGAAGAAGCTAGTGATAAGAACCAACAAGCAATCACAAGCCAAGATAACAAGCCAAGGCCAGTTGAGCAGAACAGGAGTCAGGACTCAAGAGCAAGACCAGAAACACAAAACATGGTAGCGGCCAGGTAGACGATGTTATTCAAGTAAGCCTCAGCTGGGAAAAGAAATCCTGCCTAGAATGAACCAATGGTGAACCCAAGTGGGTTGAGTCAGCCAAGAAGGATCTTCTCTGAAAAGGCTGACACCTGGGGTCCACCACACCGCCATACAGGTAATTCCAGTGGCTCCTGACACAAGATTATTCCTCATCTGAGCTAAGTTTGCCAGGTGCCTACCTTCTGAGCATCAGTCCCACAGATGCCACTCATTTCCATATAACGTAATGAAGGTCCCTTACTGCCAAAAGAGATAATAACACACTCGTTTTACATACGGTAACACGGGATTTAAACCTCTCACAATTTGCATGCAGGCCCAGCTGTTGAAGCAAAGCTAAGGTTTACTGTTGCACTATATCCTTCCATCCAGGTCCCACACACCTTTGCCAGCATAGCAATATATGCACAATATAACCAAAACCACACTCACAAGGAAGAGATGGCTGCATCATCAGTGTTGTCCAGAGGAAGCCAGGAGGAATGCTTCTTTTATTTATTTTTAGGTTGCACTATAGGCCTTGAGGGGCATTTTTGCATTTTTTTTTTAATCGCTGCTGTTATTTCAATGTACAGAAGGTTACATATCAGCAAGTATTGAAACCCAAGACAGCATTATTCTGCACATCAACCATCATCGCAAATACTAATTCTCAAAATCTGTAAAGGCATAATCCCGATTTGCTATATACTTCCTAATCCTACGACACTGATTAAAATTTTGGTCCATTTCCTCATGAAAGCATCTTGTCTAGAGAGTTCTCTTTTTTACTTCAATAATAATAATAATAATAATAATAATAATAATAATAATAATAATAATAAAATTTTATTTATACCCCCACCCTTTTCCCATTGTGTTAAACTTTTCCCAACAATAATATTTCTCCCATTGTGGCAAAGGTATACCCACCTGCCTCTATTTTTTTTCATGTATACTATTCTAACTGCTGTAAATATGTTATAGTATATTAACTCTCTATGCTCTCTTCTTAGAATTCTCTGATGTAGTTAAGTAAATGTCTTTTAATTTAAATTATATACTACTTAATGATAAAATAGGCTACCCTTGCCTTCTGTTACACGTAACCAGTGTGTTTAAGGGAACCAAAATCCAGAGGTATTTGTCTCAGGATTTTTAGGAAAGAGGGGAGAAATTAGACATCTACCTCAGTAAACAGTTAAAATGCAGTGTTTAGTACCTAGTAGTATCCACAAAGGTAGACAGAACAAAGGAAGCTCAGCACTTATGAAAGAAAAAACAAGCACCGCCAACAGCTTTACCTAAGACCTTGTACAAAATAAAATAAAATAAACCTTAAATTTTATAAGCTATATAAACTAGTCTGGGGGCTGCCAGTTATTACACATTCTTATACTGTGCTTTGGGGACTTCAACAGTAAAACAAAATTATACAAATTTGCATATCAAAGTAAATAAGTTTATGTAGGAAACCCAGCCGGAATGCTAAAGCTATTTAAGAGCCTATGGCTTAATGACTTAATTGAGGACAACAATTAGTCAAAAAGTTTTTTTACAAGGTAAACATGAATAACGAAAATCAAATACCTCAGGAAGGGTTCAAGGTTGTGAAGAACGCAACGCATTGTACACCACACCCAAATCTGCCATTAAACATGGATCCCAATAACTTGGCCAAGCCAATTCTATGCGGCTGCAGCTGCAGGGCAAGCTATGAGATTCACTCTGCCACAATTACTGTAAAATGCTATCCTCAGCAAGTGAAGAAGAAGCCTACAGGTGTGCCCTATTAGTAGTTCTTAAAACAAACAAGCAAATAAAAAACGCTTCATTTGCCCATACCCCCATACCCCCAAGTCCTTAATTCCTTTTTAATCGCACCTTCATTAATGGCCTTTAATGTAAGGTTAAAAAGGCTCACCCCCCCAAAAATGTTCAAACAGCAGGACCAACTATTGGCAGCAGAACAATTAATAATACCAGCTAGTAGGAGGGTTGTGATCACTGTATACAAAGGAATGTGTGATGATCCCAGAGCTCAGCAGTGATCCAGTCAGAGACAACGTCACTGGCTAATGAGCTGGACTGGGTTCATCTGGTAATCAGGGGACCACTGAACCTGAAGCTGGCAGGCTGGAGCCCCCTGAACTACATAGAACCCTCATGGGCACCTACCTGTGTGTCCAATGAACCAAGTGCCTTCCAAACCTTCTCCAAAAGGAGGCAGGACATAGGAAGGATGGTTTGGTGCCAAAGGCTCAAAAGGCCTCAGCTCACTTCCAGCCCCTGTCAAAGCACGTTGCTTCTTCATGGTCCTGCTCCCACTCTGGGCTGGAGAAGGAGCCCACAGGGCAAAGCTCTCAGGTGTTGCAGCACCAGAGAGTAAATAAGCTGCTCCTGCAAAGGCTGCAGGTGGATGGAGGTTCACCTCTCCTAGTCTCCACCTTTGTGAGAATTGCACTCCTTAAAGGGCCAACCAGTGCAGGTCACTTGCATGTTCTGTAGTCACATGGAGAGACCAGAGTTGTTCCTGAACTGCCTTGAAATACCTGCAAATTGATCCAAAGAGGACCATGAAAATTTATCTCACGAGCTACCTCACAGTCTTTAGGGGCAGACACAAGATGTATGGAAAGCATGACAAGGCAGGCAATACTTCAGTTCAGAAAAGCACCATCTTATGTTTCAAACTTGGCAAATAATTATTTATTTACCTGGATATTTTGCCCTTTAAGACAATACAGGCTGCAATCCTATTCATGCGTACCTGGCAGGAAGTAGGGGCTTCCTTTTCAGTAGACACTGTGTAGGGCACTTTATAGTTCTCTGTTTAAAATAATACCCATCATTCATGCACTTGAACATTGTTAATTAATACCGGTTTTCTTCTAGCCCTGTTGCTGGAAACACCTGGAACTTCTTTACTTCAGAGGAATATACATAAATGGTTATTTTGCTCTGGTTTCTTAGAGGAAACAAAGGGGCAGAATATTCATAGGTTGGGAGATTAAAAACAGGCTTGCACGACAGGCGCCCTCTTGCTGAATTGTTCTAAAATGAATGAGATAAAGAGGCGGCTTCCTTGCTGACAAGTGTTCAGTGATGACAAGGGAGCGTGTGGAAAAATGAACTGAACTTGGAAGAACAATAGCGTGCCTCACACCAGTGTAAGTGCTGGAGAGCAATGCGCAGTTGCTAAAATAAATGTGCTGAAAATATAGAAAAAGCTGCAAGAGGAAAAACAAACGTGTGTGTGTGTGTGTGTGTGTGTGTGTGTGTTGAGGAAGGGTCAGGATTATTTATTTCTCCTATTGACTTGTTAAAACTACAGCAGACAAGTGCCAAAGGCCCTCTGGCCTACCCCTGACGCCTGTTCAGGCCCTCTTTAGAAAACAAATACTCCAGGCCACTCTTTTTGTTTTCCGTAGTACACCAGAAGATCATTCAGCTTTGCCCAGGCCCCCAGGGCTTTCCTGGACTTGGAAGACTGTGCCCTGTTTTTCATATTTGAATATTTTAAATTTCTGTTTTCATCCCTTTTACATGCTTTTGAGCTTGCTGTTTTAGGTTGTGTTTTTCTTTTCTTTTTCTAATTACATGGGTTTTTTTAAGACTTGAGATTTTTGACATATTAAGCGGTATACAAATGCTTTTTTGAGGAAAAAGGAATGGCAAACTCATTCCCTCTGTTTTCCACACTCAGCCTCTGAGTACCATTGCTTATGTCAGTGATGGCTAACCTTGACACTCCAGATGTTTTGGAACTACAACTCCCATCATCCCTAGCTAACAGGATCAGTGGTCAGGGATGATGGGAGTTGTAGTCCCAAAACATCTGGAGTGTCAAGGTTAGCCATCACTGGCTTATGTAGTCGAGAATTACACCACTCCTGCAAAAGAGGAAGGAATGGGCAAGCTTGAGGAATTTGCATGTGTACAAAAGCCCTAAAGAACTGCGGTGAAACCTCAAAAAAATTCCAAATGGGGAAGGAAACCCATGTACAGCCCCTGGAGCTCCTTGGAGGGAAAAGTGGTATATAAATGTAATAAATAAATAATAATCTAAGAAGTATATACTGGGATCCTAGTCTAAGCATATGTTTCAAACAAAGGATATAATACAGATGTTATATCAAACCAACAAGATGGTCGAATTCCAGACTCATGCAGGCAGGGTCAAACATACACACACTGATAAGCTGTGAAATTTCACGAGTTAATTCATAAAATGATGAGAAAAACCAACCAAAAGATAAAATGGAGCAGTTTAACAAATAATAAGGTTCATGAAGGGAGACGGTAATAAAATAGCATGAAAGCTATTTTCATTAAAAGGCAGATGGGGGGGCACTTAGTTGGGGATTGTAAAAAGAACACTTATACTAGCAGTCGATTTATCTCCAGATCTAACATAAGAAACGAGTCCTTAAAATTAATGAAATGAAAAGAAACTCTCTTGCCTTGCCTTTTTAAATCTACATTTTAATTGAAGTGATGGCTGCTGGTATTTATACTGCAGTTCACCAGAAATGAATCAAATGACTGTCTGAAAATCCAGGCCCTCGAGAAGTCGCAAAATGCATCTAATCCTTTAATTCAGTATTAGTTACTGTTGTAAAAACTTACGCAATTTTGCAAATTATCCCAGGGGGTGGAGGTGGGAGGCAAAACAAAGCCAATTTCAGTAAGAGCAGAGAGATTCTACCCCTCCCCACAAAACCTTCTAAAACTGACTGTGGAGAAACAATTTTGTAGTGGAAGGAACTAATAGGTGGTGATAATAATGCTGTGAAATTCCCTTTTGGTTATGCCAAAGTAAGTGGTTCTGGATCAACAGCATTTGTTCAAATATACTCCTTATGGCACGGAACAACAGCAGCTTAGAACTGAAAGCTGAGATTCCTTTCTATGTTAATCTATTCTGATTGGAGGTAATTCAGATTGGTTGATTTTGCTTCTGCAAGGTGCTATAGGACGGTTCATTACTTCTGCAATCTGGATGGATGAAGGGAGAGGAGGAATAAAGCAAACAACTAAAGGATCCCATCGGCCTTACTGTGAAACTGTATTGAAACATAAATGACAATATAATAATAATAATAATTTATTGTTTGTACCCCACCCATCTGGCTGAGATTCCCCAGCCACTCTGGGCAGCTCCCAATCGAATGTTAAAAAAATACAGCATTAGATATTAAAAACTTCCCTAAACAGGGCTGCCTTCAGATGTCTCTTAAAAATAGGATAGCTGCTTATTTCCTTGACATCTGATGGAAGGGTGTGCAACAGGGTGGGCACCACTACCGAGAAGGCCCTGTCTGGTTCCCTGTAACCTCACCTCTTGCAATGAGGGAACCGCCAGAAGGCCCTCGGTGCTGGATCTCAGTGTCCGGGCTGAACAATGGGGGTGGAGACGCTCCTTCAAGTATACAGGACAATTCTTGCTTTTGTCATTACAACCACAAACAACCTTGATCCTCAGCTTCAGGTTTCCATTCCCATCCTTCACCCTTTGGCCAAGCCCAGTGGTGTCCAAACTTTTTTCAAAGAGGGCCAGATTTGATGAAGTGAAGGGCTGCGAGGGCCGACCAGAGGGCCAACCAAAGATGTTGACCTTTTTTTAGGATTGAAGTTGTTGAGGTTTTTAAAGGATTTTACCCCAGGAAATAATCTGCCACAGGGGCTGAATTAAACTGACCGACGGGCCAGATTCAGCCCCCGAAACTGACTTTGGACATGCCTGGCCAAGCCCAAGACGAGGAGATCAGAAGCTTCTGTTCTTGATTTGAACGAAGCAACAGCTTTCACAAAGAACTTAAATAAATATCAAAACTATGGCTATAGTCCAAAATTTGGATCAAACATGGTTTGGGATCCTTCTTTATGGGGCAAATAATAATTGGTGCGAGCCATAGTTTGCTGGGTTTGGGTGAAATGGCAAACTATGGTTTGCTGTAAGCCCTGAGTCAGGGCTTACCACACACACAGTGGAAGAAGGAAAGGGAAGGAGGATCATGTTTGCTCACACACATAAAGGTAAGTAAAGGTATGCCATTATGTCTGAATGCAGGATAGGTAAGTGTGCCTAGGGTTGCAGTCTACATCAAAAGAGGACATGGTTTGTTAATTTTAGTATCTTGTTCAAATCTGAACCTTCCCCCAACCCACCACAGCACATGTCCACATGATTGCAGAGAAGCTTGATATGCATGGGAAACACATTTAAAGTCTAAATTAATTGATGGCAAATAATCAGAACTTCATGTTACATTCCTTTCAAATCTCACACTTTCTTCACCCTTCTTGCAAATTCATGATTAACATAATCTGTCAGTCTCCATCAGAATTATATCTTGCCTGATGATGACTAACACAAATTAGCTTTATCGTATGTGAATAAAATGTACAAAAATTATCTGGAGCCAAAAACAGCACCATATCAGCTCAGTTGAATCAGAATTTCTTTCCTCTGTCAGGACAGATTTCTTTACATATTCACACCAACTAACGAAATTAAGCAGAATTATAATTTTGCTTTCCCACCCACCTATGCTCCAATAGATCTCTTTTCGTGTAAGAAAATACAATTCGAATAATCAGACAGCTTGTAGCAACTGTGGCAAACATTATGTAATGATTTCTGACACAAATGTTTCTTTATTGATGGATGATGCGAGATGCGTTATGATTTGACTCCTGTTGCCCTGACAAGGTGATGAGCACAATGTTGGAATTCAACCCCCCATAGCAGGTGTCAAATTAGTGACCTGCGAAATAGCATATGGTACTGCAGGCATAGGCAAACTAAAAATTATAATCCTTATTTCAAATAAGAAACGTTTTCACTGAGAAGCATTTCAAATGAGAAAATGTTTGCATAAATCTGTATTGCATTTCTAAAATACAAAGCACAAGAAATCAATATGACAATTGTGGGGGGGGGGGGAGTAACAATTTATTAATCCCACCCTGACAAACTGATTTATCCATAAACCTTTAGCATAAATTTCTCTAAGAGGGTATCCTTCTCCGGGCATCCGAAGAATGTGCGTAATGGGCATGGGGTCTATGCTTTGGCCGTGGCCTCAATGTCCCCACAAAACTATGGTTTGCAAGCCCACTTCAAATGAGGAAATGTTACATTAGCTCTGCATCTTGATGACCGTAGCCCTGATTTAGAATTCAAATGGCAGATAACTGGTTGTATTTTTGTGATATTCGGGTTTATTTACCAATATGCATGCTGAACATAGGTGGAGACAATGAGCACAGCGCTTCTACAAATAGCTCAACAGCTACCTTACATCAGATCCTCAGGGATAGGCACTCTGAGAGATGCTTTTAGTCTTCCAGAGCACTAAGCTTCCTCTCTGCTTCTTTTCCCCCTCATCTTTGTTCCCAATATACATCTACTGTGCTTCCTTAAACATACACTGAGCCTCCCCTGCCTTCAGCTAGAGGAAAAGGACATCTTTGCTAGAATGGACTTCACCATTCAGAACTGACTTCACCAGGGACTTTTCTGACCATTCTGGGAAATACGCCTGTTCAGATATGGCTGGCATGCTTCTCCATTGATTTTTCAGGAGCTTTAAGCAGTCCTTCGTATCCTTTGGACTCTATCTCTGGTATACATACCTCAGACTCCTTCAAACCCAACCCTATAACGATAGAGTGTACCATTACTGCTTTTATTTCTTTGAACTGTTGAAGAATCCATGCAAGAGCCTGCCTTCCCCCTCTCTTTCAGGACTTCGCAGGACAATGCAGACACATCAACAGCTGGTCTATTCATCAGCCTTCTGCATTCAACTGACCCTGGTTTGCAAGAGGGAGTTCTGCCCACCAAACCTGCCATTGAGAAATCCTTCAGGCAATAAACGGCAAAGTATTTACAGGGACTTCATCTGCTGGTCCTTTATCATCTTGATCTAAAGATAGGAGCTGACTCGCTGGCAGTTATTCATTATGTTTACCCAACAATAATTAATACGCAGTGTGTGGCTCTCACTCCAGCTCTTCATTATTCAGGAGAAGACTGAAACCATACTGTTCCAATTCACTTCGCTATCTACTGACAGGAGCGATTTTGCTACAGTAAAAAGTCAACATCGCCTAAGCCCCGAACCATGGAATCAACAAGCTTGCCTTCTTACGGAGTTAATTCCGCAGGTAAATGAGCTCGAAGTCTCAGACCTTCCTAAAAGGCACAATCCTTTACATAAAATATGAGGAGTTTTGTATCCTCACTTACAAGAGTCAGCATCTGTGTCTAAACCAATGGAGTCTCCAAAGTGAGTCAAGGGAGGTTATTGTGAATGGGTTTAACATAGCCATGCTGTCTTAACACAATCCCTGGAGAGTTTTTGAAGCTTGGCTCTCTGAACTTCCTGCATCTCTCAGGAAGTGAATGTTTGTGGGACTTTGCACGCTGTAGATATATCTCATGCCAACCATTTCCACAGGTGATATTTCAAATGCAAACATTATTTGCCTTCCCAATGTCTGAAGTTAAAAAGCAAAATGCACATTCCAGCTTTCTTCATCTGATCCACCATCAGCAACCTCTAATGAGATTTTTAGCATTAACTGTGAGAACGGTCTGTTTTTATTTCATACCTTGTCTGTAGGCATTTTCACAAGTACAGTGGAACCTTGGGTTACATACCGTCCTCCTTATGAATGCTTTGAGTAACGAGCTCCGCTAATCCAGAAGTAGATGCTTTACCCCGGGATGTGAGCAGAAGTCATGTGGCAGAGGTGCAGCGGCAGCGGGAGGTCCCATTAGCGAAAGCGCGCCTCATGTTAAGAACAGTTTCGGGTTAAGAACGGACCTCCGGAACGAATTAAGTTCATAACCAGAGGTACCACTGTAATGTGAAGGATGTGTTTAAGATCTCAGCCTCGCTTTAAATCGAAAATATGGGTTTCTAACGTGAAAACGAGCTATTTATAATTGAAACAATGGTCCTAGAAATGTGACTGTTTAATTAGAATGATCGCAGGCTTACAGGTTACTTTTCTCCCACTTAGACCGTACAAAAACCATATCACTTTGAACTTTCCTCCTGCAGGCTTCGTGCCTATAACAGCAAGGAGGAATTTTCACAAGTGACAATAATGCATTTTCACCTGGAACTTGTAAACATTCTTAATACAAGACATAAAGCAGAGAAGTTTATTCCAAAACAAGTGTACATTCTAGGAAATGCCATGTTTACATTCCCATTAAGCCAAACCATGTTAAGCTTTATGTGTGAAAATGCCTTTATCCTGTACATATGAATTATAGTTTATCCAGCTCAGTCACAACCACTTACATTTCCCATATTATTTTCTAACCACCACTGTGCTACCTAAAGCAGGTCTGAAAATTTACTCAGCTTACCAGTCCTTGCTTTTTGCCAAACCACAACTTGGGAGGATTAGGAGAGGTGCAAAGTAAGCTTGCTACTGCGCATTAGAAAGCATGTTTTGAAAAGCTTCTCATAATTAGCAGCAGAAATAGAGATATTTAGTTGAGAATTACTGTATGCCAGATTGAAGATTTGCTTGGCTTGTTGGCCGTGTTTATTTAAATCCAACAGCTTTAGATTTCTGTTGTGTGATAAGACACTTTCAGGAGTGCCCTTTAAATGAGAGCTGAGGGATAGCAGAGGGTTAATCAGCTTTGCCAACCTGGTGCCCTCCAGATGTTTTGGACTACAATTCCCATCAGCCCCAGCTGGCATGACTGGAGGGCAAGCATGGAACCACTCATCAAATACAGAAGCCCAGAAGAACAAACACACACAAAAATTAAGAATAATAATAATAATAATTCAGGGAACTTCACAAAAAGGTTTGTTTACATATAACAGCTGTTAACGGCAGACCCAGGAAATGTGACATGAATGGAAGCCGATCCCAGAAGACAGTCATGTTGCAAAGATGAAAAGAAAGCTCTTACAGAAAGGCCATCAATATTAAAAAGGAAAGTGTTGCATGTAAAAGGCCCCAGGTTCAATCCTTTGTATCTCCGGTTAAAAGGACCTCCTGGGAAGCCTCTGTCTGGGACCTTGAAGAACTGCTGCCAATCACTGGAGGAGATGGTACCATAAAGTTTATATCCTTTTCAGCCACTTTGGCCAACTAAGCATTTCACAAATAGCATTTACATCTTAAAACATTAAAAAACAAACAAACCTGTACTGAAATACAAAAAGAACGGGCCAACAGTCCTCATCACCAGGAGTTGCTATCAGGAAAAAAAATCCATTGCTTCTTACTTTGTGGTATGAATTGCATGTGACACAAACGCCTTAAGTGTCACCTCTTACTTGCTTAGAAAGATAAAGGGACCCCTGACCGTTAAGTCCAGTCGCGGACGACTCTGGGGTTGCGGTGCTCATCTTGCTTTACTGGCAGAGGGAGCCGGCGTACAGCTTGCAGGTCATGTGGCCAGCATGACTAAGCCCAAATGCTGTGGCCTTTCCTCACATCATTTTTGATCGTCCTTTTCCAGCTCTACAATATCGTTTTTGAGCTGAGGGCAGCCAGAAGAGTCCAGTTACCACCTACTGCAAGCAAAAAATTACCAAAACATGCAGCTGGACTGGTGTGCCATAAAGTGTTAGAAACGCAGATATTTAAGCAAGGCTCCAAACGGCACCTTAAACCTGGGTTATGGCCACCACAACGGAATGTCTATTTGCCAGGGAAATCAACCAGATGACCCTTGGGATCCGTTCCAACACTACAATTCTCAACACTACTTTCCAGCCGCAATGTGGCAACTAGTTGTTTGAAAGCCCCCTTCCCTTGTTTATGAATGGATTAGAACCTGACAGTCTTCAACTTCACATGCCAATAAATATCGCAAAATATATGTAACAGAACAAATGTTCCAGTATTATGACAAACATCTGTCCCTTTGTTTACTGAAATAAACCTCTCTGCACACCTCCGTTAAGCTGACATTAATTTTGATTGAAGTGCTCTGTAGTGCCAGTGGTGCTATTCTAATGCTCCGGTGCAATGATAATGTTGTCATATACAACGCTGTCGAAATAAATAACAACAGTAATAACTTGTAATTATTTATATAGCCTGATGAATATACATGGTGCTTTACATAGTAACACAGGAGAGAACAGAGAGAAAGGAATGATGATGAGGAGGAGGAGGAGGAGGAGGAGGAGGAGGAGAAGAAGAAGAAGAAGAAGAAGAAGAAGAAGAAGAAGAAGAAGAAGAGAGAAAGGGGTTTCCAGGTTATGAATGTGAGCAAATGCACTCAGGGTTTTGAAAATCACAACAGGAAGCATATATTGGAATTTTTCAAATACAGGCCCTTGCAAACCTATCAGAATCTTCCTGGACAACAGTCACTTTTATCATGTCAATTCAAAATGCTACACTGGGTATTTCAGCTGCACTACTGAGGCTCTAATAGGCAAAAAGAGTTCAGCGTGCAAGCCAAACTACTTACCAAGATTACATACGGAGTCCAACTTTGGATATTGGGGATTAATGAATCTGTGGGAAGAACAGACACCTCCCCTCCCCTCTGTAACACAGGTATTTATGCACGTTCAATATGTGTGCGACCATGTATGGATGTATGGCGCTGAACCCGGAAGTGACCCAGAAACATCATAAAGATGCCACTAAAACGTCACTAAAAGGGCAGAACCGGAGCAGCAGGGGGGACGGGGGACTTGCAGGTTTTTTCAATGGGTTTCAATTCTATGAAATTTCACTGCTGTGTGCGGTGCCTCGGAACGTAACCTCCGCATAAAGAGAGGGCATGTGAGAGGTGGGCATTGGAGATGGGGGTATTTAGCAACATTAAATATTCCTAGGTACAGGGAGGACATTTTCAATGGTTCAGAGCTTTGCCATCAGCAGTTAAGAAAGGTTACTGGGGCTGCTTTGGCACGTGGAAGAATACAAATTCAACAAACAAACAAACAAACAAGTTTGTCCCTGCAAAAGCAACTCAGTCAAAACACTAGCCTACTCTCCTGTACTGTCAATTAAATTGTGTTACAATATCCTGCTTTATCTCCCCAGTACTTTCTCTACACTTGGGGAGTTCAGATTAACTGTATGTCTTGATTTTAATGGTGAATTCCAACTACAGCTATCAAAAGCAGGTTAAAATTACAAAAGGGAATAGAAGTTCCAAGTCACAATTGTCTATATTTTTAACTATTTCTGATTGTTTATGAAATTTGGTAAGGCACAATTTATGTACATCTATATTATCCTTCCTTCCTTCCTTCCTTCCTTCCTTCCTTCCTTCCTTCTTTCTTTGCTATAATTATTTTGAAAACGGTATTTGATGTTTATGGTCCATAGACCAAATAAACTGAAATTAATATGATTTGTGATGTCAGCACATGTTTCTACACTCCCAAACTCTAAGATGCACTTGTTCTTTTTGTCTGTTATTTTGCAGTAACCTTCATTTGGAAAGTAAGGTTGCAGCTGGCCCCTTGGAGATGCTAATTTAAGTAAGGAATGCAGTCCAAAATGTATGCATGTGATTTTGCCCCATCCCACGCCCCAAACATGTACGTCTATCAAGATGATGACATGACACAAGTGGACAGAGAATTCAACATTTTACATAATACAGTGTACTTTACTATACCCATGTCACAATTTAATTGTTACTACATATTTCACAAGAAAAACTGGGTGAAAAAAATGTGTCTCGTTTCTACCTAAGAGGTGATTTGAACTGAATATCTGCCCTTCTGGATTGTTAATTGCTAGATGCAATGGCTTATTGCTTTGGCTCTGGAATTCCCCCCCCCCCCTTTGTTAATACTTGCTTTAATTTTATTTTAACATACTGTTGGTTTTTGCAGTTTTTGAATGTTACATTTTTATTATAATATTTTTATATATTTTTATGCTTGCATTTTCTTCATCAGGAATGGAAGCTTATAAATATTTAAATAAAAAAAAATTAACAATTGAGGGACATTCATGCAAACTGTCCCTTAGGAACAATGTTTCACACTACTTTCTGCCCATCCTAAGGCATACAGTACAGATTGATAGCTCAGTCCTATGCAAGTCAGAAGGAAGACAGACTGAATTCAATAGGCCTTGCTCCCAAGTAACCTGGCATAGGATTACAACCAGAGAATGAAAAGCAATTCACAACTGGGGCTGAGCAGCTGGATCAGATCAAAGGCCTACAAAGAGCTGCCATCTTGTTTCCCTTAAGACATGACAGCAATAGCTCACTCTCTTGCTTCTGTTCCCTACTGATATTCAGAAGGATGTTTCCTCTGATCCTAAAGGCAATACATAGCAATCATGTCTTATTGGTCATTGCTAGATTTAACATCCATGAATTGGTCTTCTCCCCTTTTTCAAGCCAAACAAGATGGTGGCTGTCACTACATCTTGTGGGAGTGAATTCACTGTGCAAAGAAGTACTTTCTTTTTGTCTGTCCTGAATTTCCCACTATTCAGCAACATTGGAAGGCCGCAGGGGAAACTCCTCCCTATCCACTTACCTCACACCATGCATACATTTCTATCAATTTTTCCCTTTTCTAAACTAAACTAAAACGCCCCAAGCAAAGTATACCTTCCTCAGAGGGAAGGGCCCTTGACCATTTTGGTTGCTCCTTTCAGTACTTTTCCCAGCTATGTACCATCCTTTCCTAGGTTCTGGCAACCAGAACTATAAGCGGTATTCTAAGTAAGGTCACACCATGGACGCTTATAAAGGCATTGTGATATTGTTGGTTTTATTTTCAGTCCATCTCCTAATGATCACCCAGCATGGGTTCTTCTTTCCACAGCTGCCACGCCACAGGCTGATGTTTTAATTGAGTTATCTCCATCATGACCCCCAATATCTATTTCCTGCTCAGCCACATATCTAAAGGAGTAATGCAGCCTTCTTAGGGACACACAGGAAACGTTCTCACTTAGTCCCATTTCATTCTGAAGAGCAACTCTGATTGGAAGTAGGAAATCTGGGCCTCCTGTTTTTAAGCGATCAACAGGAAGCAGATAAAGATATTCCGCTGGAGGAAACCTGACAGAAGCAGTGAATTGCAAGGATTTGAAAGTGGATGGAGGAATCATTACTGCTAGGCTTTTCTGTTTAATCACTCAGTCAGTTTTCATTGAAAAATGCTTCCATTTTGGCAAAGGCTTTTCCCCACAAGGGAGATACTGAAAAAACACTGAGGTTTGGAGGACCACCAGCCATCAGTCTTCACTCTATATTCGCAAAACTCTCTCAATCGTCTCTACTTGGACAGCAGCTTTAAAGTGCGGATCTTTGCAGGGTGTGTGTTTGTGTGCCCAAGCTGGATCATACGGATGCCACGTTTTCACTGGCACTTTTTCTATGTGCTTGGCGCCAGAAAACAACAGGAACGTCCCCTTATCTTTAAGAGTTCGTTCATCGTCAATCAGAGTTTCATTTTAAACTGCTTTTGTTCATTCCAAAAGGTGGTGCCCCAGTTGCACCTCCAAACAAGCTGAGGAATTCACATTAACTCCTCCTTTGAGAACAGACCCTGCCATGGCCAGTTCTGTATCCCAGCTATCATCTTTTCAGCAGATCCCCACGTAGATGCTTCCAACTGTGTGGTCCTTTTTCTACTGTGGTACATCCCCTCTGCAATTTGCTCTCCAGGGAAGGTCATCATCTCGGTTAGCACTAGATAGTGACCAGGGGCAGCCCTATACATTTCAGTACCTGAGGCGAAGCTTCCCCTGCCACCCCCATGATGGGGGTGGGAAGACTCTGCAAGGGCTTCTCCCGCCTCCCTGTCATGTTATGGGGAGAAAGCTTTGGACAGCTTCTCCAAGCCTCGCTACTCTTCTGGGCTGGGGGAAGCTCCCTTCCCGCCCAGTGGTGAAGCTGGGCAGGGAGACCTCCCCTCTCGCCAACTCAGCAGGAAGAGACTCATTACACAGAGCTTTGCCACTGGTCCCACCAGTGGGGAAGACCAGCAACAAAGCTGGGCAGTGGAATGCTCTGCCGCTGCTGCAGCCTCCCTTACCTGGGGTGCCGCCGCTTCCATTCCACCGCCTGAGGCAGCTGCTTCACCCTGCATATTCCAGCTGGGGCGAAAACATTTGGGGTGCAAGGAAGAGCCAGTGGTGAGTGTGGCCTAGAGAGAGTTCTGAGGGCCATGGGGAAGGCATTTGGGTGCCAGACACGAGGTTCCCCAGCCTTGCTTCAGAGGGTGGATAACTAGTTCACTATAAAACAATCCGAAGTATTTTTAAGCACAGGAGAGAACTACATGCAGAGTTGAAAGCCTTTACAGCCCATAATGAGTCCCGAAACTTAAAGTGGAGGCAAGGAGAAGAATGTCAGCCGACAATTCCGTTTGTCTACCATTAGTGATCAAAGGAAGGAGCTAGGAGGATCACTAGCTAAACAAGAAGGCTTATAAAAGTGTTCAGGTCAGATTTGTCCTCTGGTCTAAGTGCAAAAGAAAGAGAATTCATCTTGGCTTGCTGGTGGTCCCTGCCATAAAAATTCATCCATCTTGGCCTTTGCCTCAGCTGCTCAAGCTCACCTTGCCAGACTCGGCAGCAGATGGTTGTGACACCTGCGAAGGCCAAAGAGACAAGCTACGGGTACTTTTTCAACTGAACGAGGACTTGGCTCCTGAGAAAGACGATTTCCACGAAGGAAACTGCAAGCAACACTCCACTGCTCATGCAATTCTCTCTTGCGTAAACATGCCTCTTCTTTGAATGTGGGCCACAGTTAACTTGTCTCTTCCTTCAATTTCATGTTCCAGAAAAGCAGGGTTAGAAGCCCTCCTGGAGAAAGTTCCCAACAAATATCAAAATCTATGGTGGTGATGGTGGGGGGACCCATTCATTTCCACACACACACACCATTTAAAAAAATGCGCAGCAACGTAGCAAGACTAGACACGGGTCAGTGACAAAAGGAAACATGAAAGTCACCTCAGTCTGTGCTAAAGCTGGAAGGTGAACAATTCCCTATAAAAACACTGGCAGTGAGCATGAAATGGAATCTTCCCTGTTATCAAGTATGCTCACTTAGCAGTTCCTTCACTCCTCACAAAGGCAGTCCAAAATCTGTTGTTCAAAGAAAAACCTGCCTGACAGCTAAACTGTGCTGTCATTCTAAGCAAACTGACAACTTAAGGTTGAAATAATGGAGAAAAGCACAGTGCTTTTCACTTCATTCTGTTTTATACTATTTATCTACTGACCTCGATGAAGGATTTTTTTCCACACACACAAAATCGACAACACGGTGGGATTATGATAAACAATATTTTGCAGTGCCTGTTCCCCCCTCCACCCCAGGCACTTTTAAGATGCAACACACCTACCTCAAAACATGTAGAGTAGACCATAGTGATGCAGTCCAGAAAAAAAAGCTTTGTTGCTTGAGCTTGCATAATATATATAAATTGGCCCTAAGGCGAGCTAAGGAAAAGCAAGAACAACTTCTGACATGCTCCAATTGCACACATGCTCCAGTGTTCATCTATGGAGTTTTATGAGGATCAATCACGCAGATCCACACCAAGGTTTGCCCAGGGCATGTAATATTCTCAGCACAAACACTCTTTGGGTAAATTTCGGTATGCAAATGATTTGGTCTCCTACAAGGCGGTCAATACTATGAACTCTCTTATGAAGCCCTGCTCCTTGAATTCATAAAGACAAATACGATTATGGTTATTATAACTGATGGGAAACACCAAAACACATTTTCCTGCAAGTTCGCACTTAATGTTAGAATATGGAATTCTCCTGAAAAGAGTTCCACCTGTTAAACTGATGCCACATTTGAACCGGGAGTTAACTTCTCTGCCATTTCATTAGTGCCCATCTTCAGCCTCTAAGCCAATTACCAAAGATTGGGTAGCAGTAATTAAGTGGCCATGCTAAGAAAAAATAGAATTTTTAAAAGCACTGAATAAAAACAGAAGTGAAAGAACAAACTACAATGTACAACTTAAAATAAGGAGGAGCGATACCAAACTGGGTGCAAGGATTGGTGTTGCATGCTACCAGATGGTATCTGCATTGGATTGGATTTTACATAGGCAGTTGCTGTTTTTGTTAATAGTTTTATATGTAATTTGTGGGGGTGGGGGGTTTCCAATACATTATTTTGAAGTTAAAATAATCCAGTAAGAAATATGAAATAAATAAAAAATAAGAGAAAAAAGTGCAAAAAAAAAAACCCACCCCAGGATTCACAGCCATTACTTAGTACATTCTCAAGAGCAGGGGCCAGCAACCTTTTTCAGCCGTGGGCCGGTCCACTGTCCCTCAGACCATGTGGTGGCCGGACTATTTGGGGGGGGGGAATGAACAAATTGCTGTGCCCCACAAATAACCCAGAGATGCATTTTAAATAAAAGCACACATTCTACTCATGTAAAAACACCAGGCAGGCCCCACAAATAACCCAGAGATGCATTTTAAATAAAAGGACACATTCTAGTCATGTAAAAACACGCTGATTCCTGGACCGTCTGTGGGCCGGATTGAGAAGGTGGTTGTGCCGCATCCGGCCCACGGTCCTTAGGTTGCCTACCCCTGCTCAAGAGACTACAGTGAATTAGATACTACAACAAAAATGACATAATACAGGATAAATACAAAACAAATGTTATGAACACCAAATAAAGGCATGTTTCATCAGAACTTGCCATCCCTGTGATTGAGCTATCACATTAGTAACAAATATAGCTACAAAATGGAGACAAAATCCATAGGTTTAGCTGCACTTTGAAGTATCCTTAATTTATAAGTTAGTTTCTCAGAATAAACATTATTGAAACAATTATTTAAAGAAACCTCCTGGATAGCTCATGGTGCTGGTAACATGAAGGTTGCAGGTTCGACCCTCGTATGGGACAGCTGCATATTCCTGCATTACAGGGGGTTGGACTAGATGGTCCTCAGTGTCCCTTCCAACTCTACATTTCTATGAAAAGCCTGAGGACCTTGTCCTAGCACATGTTAAAACATTAGGCATTTCCCTAGTCACCACTGTCAAGATGTGTCATTGTAAAGGGGGGAAAGGGTCATTTCTACAATCTCAATGTATCAATGGCTGCATACACACCATACACTGAAGTACATTACTTCCCCCAAAGAACCCTGGAAACAGTAGTTTGTTAAGGGTGCTGGGAGTTGTAGTTCAGTGAGTGGTAAACTACAGTTCCCAGATTTCTTTGAGGCCTATCTTATGCTTTAAAATAAATGTATAGAGCTTGTGTTGTGGGAAATTAGCGTTACATTTCAAAAATGCTTTAAATGGGGGCGGGGCGGGGCACTTACAATATTTGTACCGATAAGAAGGAAGCAAATCTGCTAGAGAAATCCTTTTTTACAAAATGTTCAGAGCCACAATGCCACACATATTTCTTAATTCAGAATGCCGTGACACAGATATACAACCAGCAAGTAGAAAGAGGCATGCCGGTGCTGTTGAATGACTTATCTTTTAAAAAACCGAATGGATTATCATGGTTACGCTGTAATGATGAGGCAAACAAAAGAAATTTCATTTCCCATCAAGCAATATTCTCATATGCATTTGCTTCAGTGACTTTAAATAAGGGATTTGTTTTATTTGCTGATTGATTAAGTTGTTAAATCGTGAATGTTTTTCGTCTTCCCATGTAATTATATCTGGAGATTCCAAGCATTATCAGTCTCTTTCAGATTTGTACAGCATGACTTACTTGCTTCCAGCATGTTGCACAAAACTCACAGGGGGTGGGGGGGATGCATTTGTTTATAAAGTGCATTTATTTCTATACCCCACCCTTTCTCCAAGACTCCAAGGGTGGCTTACAATCAGAAGATGCAATATAGAACAGAAGGTAAAAAATATACAATTAAAAAACTGGCTAAAAAAAATAATTTAAAAAATACATTAAACACAAATTTTGGTGGTAGAAAAGACAGCCGTACCGGTTTCCTCACTGCTATGATACAACAACCATGTCCAAGGGAGCAGTTTTAGGACTTAAGTCATACGTGTCTTTTCCACACCTAAGCTGCTTTCTAATGTTAGGGTGTGAGCTGTTCATAAACAGAATAATAGAATTGTAGAGCTGGATGGGACTCCGAGAGTCATCTAGTCCAACCCCCTGCAATGCAGGAATCTCAGATAAAGCACCCATGACAGATGACTGCTTAAAAACCTCCAAGGAATGAGAGTCCACAACTTCCTGAGGGAGACTGTTCCGCCTGATGTTCTTCCTGATGTTCAGTCAGAATCTCCTTTCTTGTAACTTGAAGCCATTGGTTGGCAAAGCATGAGAGCCAGTGTGGTGTAGTGGTTAAGAGCGGTAGACTCGTAATCTGGTGAACTGGGTTTGAGTCTCCGCTCCTCCACATGCAGCTGCTGGGTGACCTTGGGCTAGTCACACTTCTTTGAAGTCTCTCAGCCCCACTCACCTCACAGAGTGTTTGTTGTGGGGGAGGAAGGGAAAGGAGAATGTTGGCCACTTTGAGACTCCTTCGGGTAGTGATAAAGCGGGATATCAAATCCAAACTCTTCTTCTTCTTCTAGAAATTTCCCCATAGGTATCAATGGAAATCATCGACTCATTATGAGAACGCACTGTGTTTGGATAGTGGGAATTGCGGGGATTTATATGCCACTTTGCAATAGTGGGCAATGCCCAAAGGGGCCACATCAGCAGTGTGCAAATAGCAGATTGGGATCTTGGGGTTTCTCACCATGCTAGATGCTTTGCACCTCGCTCCCTTATCACTGCTAGGGAGATATTGGTGAGTATCCATGAAAGATCTGCCTCCTCTTAGAGGAATTTGCAGGGTCTTCCCAGTCACGCAGTCTGTTCCCAACTACTAATATGCAAGCAACATTTCCAAGCTTTAGTCTTTACTTTATAATTTCCCTATATGGATTACTTCCGACGCTTGGAAGATGTTCATGCCTCATTATATAGCTTCCCTTCACTTGAAACACACTTTTGATGTGAGGAGTGTTTGTTGATGAAAAAGGAAAAAGACACCTTTAGAACCAGCTAATCATATTTAGAACAATCCTAAACATATTGACTTAGAAGTAAATCCCATTGAAGGGGAAAGACGTAGAGAGAGGGGGTTCTTATTGTCAGCTTAAAGCATGATTCTGACGAGGAAAGGAAGACTGCTTTTCAGCCATGGATTTTTGCATGGCATTGCAAGAGAGCGTTGTCTAGCAGAGCAGAGCAGATAAGAGGCAGAAAGGACGCACAGAATGCACCGGGGCCATGTGTACGTATGTCTCGCTTCCCAGTAGGCAGGCTGCTCAAAGCACAATGGGCTGCTTCACATACAATACAGAAGGGTCCATTGTCTCTTCCATATTACCATGTCGATGGAACATTCCTCTGCAAGACACAGATGCCTCAGCAACAAAAGTGCAGCTTTTATTAAAGCTGAACATCTTCTGACCATGCGCTTCAGTGCAAACCGACTGGCATGCACTTCCTCAAGTTAAAACTGGGATTAGAAATAACCTTTGAATGTGTCATACTGCACATTTACCCCACTAAAAGAGAGAGGCATTTCTAAGTGTTAGTCAGAGACGCAGTCGCAGTAAAGGCTGCTCACTCTAAAACGGGTTCCGGTTCTTATTTTGGGGCTCTTTCTGCAGACGTCTGGTGTGGCTTTTGTGATTCTGGAATGCTATTCAGTTTATCAGTGCAGACGAGAGAAAGTTAAAAGGGTCTTTCAGGCTTTTAACGCAGGTGGGTGTGTCCATTTTAAATAAAATTTAAGCAATGTACTAGAGAGCCTTTTGTTTCATTAACTGCATGGGTCTTCCTAGCATACCCCAAGTGGAGGGGGTTTCATGCAAAAGTGACCTCAAGCTTTTACGGCATGCTTTGTCCTAGGATCCCAAACTGTGAGTTGGGGAATTAATGAGACGCCCTCATGGGAAACAGTGGTGGTGGTCACAAACACTGGGATTCTGGGAGTGATTCGCTGCGTGAAACCATGCCAACAGCAGGGGAAATGTCTCCTCTCAGAGCCAGAGTAGAACCTTTGCGAGCAACAACTACTGCTTAAACTGCTCAATTGCTTTATTCAATACAAATCCTAGAGCGGGCAGATGGACATACTGTTGCATGCAAGCTCTATGTCAAATGCACATCACTTGATGTACCGGTAACACACACACACACACACACACACACACACACACCCTGGGGTTGTGTGTGAAGGGTGTCCTGTAATGCAAAATAAATTTACAATTTGAGAAAAACACAGTGTTATACAACAAAATGTCAACTGATCTCATCACAAGTGTGTCTTGAAGTCTGTGCATGTCTATGTGTGTGTGTTTCTAGCGTTTCCCCCATTTCTGGTCATCCAAACCTTCACAGAAATGTGGGTAGGCTTGACGAAATGTGCAACTACTCCTGGTCTGTGGGGCCCCCATGAAGTGTGAAGCACATAATCTTTAATCGGGCAAGCCATTGCTATATTAGCACCAGATGGCATAACACCAAGGGGTCTTTGCCCATGATTTTACCTCATGAAGGATTTAAATATCACTGAGACGGTTGAGAGGTAATTCAAAAACACGTCTTAGAATAACTGCTTCTGATGCATTTAACATCCTATGAGACAGCTCCAATTAGAAACATCAATTAGACGCGTTTATATGTGCTATTAGTATATGTGCTCTTCACTAAATAAAAAAGCAGTAGCTATTTTTACCAGGATGATTGCCACATAGGCATTTTCACAATTTAACCAAATGTATGGAACAGAATTAGCACAAGACTCTTATGCTCCCCTTCAGGCAAGGAATAAAATTAAATATTCTTGTCAATGTACACCTTCAGATTAAAATAAGAGAGCAATAACACACTCGAGACTTTTAATAGCATAATAAAATGTGATCCTACATCATGGGTAGGCAAACTAAGGCCCGGAGGCCGGATCCGACCCAATCGCCTTCTAAATCTGGCCCGCGGACGGTCTGGGAATCAGCGTGTTTTTACATGAGTAGAATGTGTGCTTTTATTTAAAATGCATCTCTGGGTTATTTGTGGGGCCTGCCTGGTGTTTTTACATGAGTAGAATGTGCCCTTTTATTTAAAATGCACTCTGGGTTATTTGTGGGGCATAAGAATTCGTTCATTCCCCCCCCCCAAAGATATAGTCCGGCCCCCCACAAGGTCTGAGGGACAGGGGACCGCCCCCCTGCTGAAAAGGTTTGCTGACCCCTGTCCTACATCTTTACTACAAAGAAACTAGCTCTGAACCATCTACAGTGGGGATCTCCAACCCTTTTTGGTCCTGGGGCATGAAATCTATGACAGATTTCAAAATCTATCATACTATTGTGGCGCCACAAAATAGCCATTTTACAGAAGACAAAATGACCACCCTCAGAACTGTCCCTCACCCAAGATACACACAAAACACCAACACTGCAAAACAAACAAAACAGACTTTAAAAAAGCTAGGCAACACCCTCTCAAAGTACCCCACCCTCACCAAACCAAACCAATCCTTTGAGTTCCTGGCAGACACCAAGGGGGGGGGTATCTGAAGGTGCCTTGGAGCCCACGACTGCCACATTGGGGGTTCCAGTTTTACATTTAGGATGGGGCAGAGGCAGCTATGCTTAGGCAATAGAACAAAACAAGTAGTTTCAAAATGGGATCCTTGGAAGTTCCTTGATGAGCAGAAGTTTAGCTTAAAACCAACTTGTGCACCGTTACATATCTAGCTTTGCAGTGTTCAGAGACAAGGGGAAATGTACATGCATGTGCATCCATGTGCCCACAAACTGGGCATACTGATCTTTCCCCTGTATGAACTGGTTTAGAAAGAATGGGCTGCATAGCAGGCATGCAGAGGTTCCTGATAGGGCGCCCCTCCGAGCTCTTGCGACACATTAAGCCAAGTTATGGCTCAGTGAGACCATGTGAAGGGGTGGGCTCCAGGTCAGGTGCTCACAACCATTTTGGTCCACCCACCCTGACTTTTCTTTACTGCCTACAGCTCATGGTTAGTAGTGAGGACAAAGTTTAACCCCAGCACACTAACCCAAACCTTGGCTGAGTCTGGCAAGCTGCAGAAGTAAAAAGAGCAAAGAAAGCCTCCCAAGATCCTGCACATTCACAGTCTTGTTAAGCCTTGCTTCAGCTTATTGCGCTGTGGAAATCAGGTCTGTGAGAACAGAGGTCCCTGAATGCAGGAAATCTGAAAGCCCCTGTCCTATACTATGTCATTACACCAACTGTAACTGTACGTGGGTGGCGCTGTGGTCTAAACCACAGAGCCTAGGGCTTGCCGATCAGAAGGTCGGTGGTTCGAAGGTCGGTGAGCTCCCGTTGCTCGGTCCCAGCTCCTGCCCACCTAGCAGTTCAAAAGCACGTCAAAGTGCAAGTAGATAAATAGGTACAGCTCAAGCGGGAAGGTAAACGGCGTTTCCTTGCGCTGCTCTGGTTCGCCAGGAGCGGCTTAGTCATGCTGGCCACATGACCTGGAAGTTGTCTGCGGACAAACGCTGGCTCCCTCGGCCTATAGAGCGAGATGAGCACCGCAACCCCAGAGTCGTCCGCGACTGGACCTAACAGTCAGGGGTACCTTTACCTTTACACCAACTGTAAACTCTGATAGCACCAGTGAAAATATTTACACTGAAGTGTCAAAGCAAATCAGGATTTAAGCCTTAAAGTATTGTAATTTTAATTGCTATTTGTTTTCTGAACTTCGAGGAGTTCCATTAGGCATTCCCTCTCTCTCTCTTTTAAATCCTTCAAATATTAAAATCGTGCTTGTTTTGTATTTTGCAAACAGTAGCACAGAATTTAATACACTGAGGGAAAGGAACCACAGAGTTTTGGCAAAAGTTGCTGCTTTTTCCCGAGGAACCACACATAAATTTGGCACCAAAACCTCAAAGAAGACGAAGGCGCACACACACACACACACACACACACACACACACATGCTGCAAAGTTTGTTTGACCAAGTTTGAAACGAGCAACTTTAAGCTCAATGACCTTCTGTGCAGCCCATGGAATCGTTTTCAAAACAGCAGATCCATAAACTGAATTGCAAACCACTTTTGGAACACCTGACCATTTCAAAAACACTTTTGTCATGTTGGAACCTACGAAGATGCTGAGTCAGGTCACTGGATCATCTTGCTCAGCACTGTCTCCACCGACTGGCAGCAGTTCTCCAGGGTTGCAGGCTGTGACCATCCCCAGCCCTAGCTAGAGAGGCTAGGAATTGAACCTGAGGCCTTCTGTACACAAAGCAGATGCTCTACTATCGAGCTAAGGCCCTTCCCCAAGCATGCAGCATGCACTGTGGGCTGCAGTTCGGGAAACACAAGTTCTGTGCTCCACTGGGCACAGGGAAGTGAATAAATGCCCAACAAAATGACCGTCTGAATCCATCTGGGATTCTTCTTCTCCGCTCGCTTGGCAGGCATTTGCAGCGGGCTGGCAAATTCACTGGTTAAGTCCAATGGTTCAGTGACAGGGGGCTGTATAGTAACTGGCCACACGTGCAGTTGTCATGTGAAGTGGCTCTAAGTGGTTGTTCAGCACACCTAAGCCAGTTCTAATGGATGAATGCTCCCAATGGAAGCACACAATCTCCAACCCATGCAAATTTTAAGACGCCTCAAATGCAGCGGAGGGCAGAACAAATCAACCCAGTGTCAAAGGTAAAAAAAATTATTTGCATGTTGCTCTTGAACAGCGTTGCAGGAAAATGCACCCTTCCCATGCATGTGAAGTGGAATTCCGGACTATTTCAGCCAACTTCCTCCTGCTGCTTCATATTTCAAAAGCTTAGAAAATGGCCACTACAGATGTAAATAAATAACGTTGTGCATGTGCGTGTGTTTGCCAAAGTATTTGGCAAAGAGCCTTTCAACACAATTTGGCTCAGTGTTGGTTTTTTGTTAAGTTTATTGTGTTTACATTTTTTAAAAGTCTTGTTTAAAAACTTCAGGGTTTGCTCAAACACTGGAAACACTGAAGACACTCTGGCTCAAAATGGACTGGTTTTAGAGCAAATGATGCAACCTAGAGGAGGAATTCTGAAATTGTCAGGGAGCCCAGCAATGACATCAGCACACGGGGCGGGAGGGGGGCAAGTCAAAACACTGTACGATGAACGAGAACGAGAAATCCGTAAAGTCTGCAAAACACTTCACTAACAAGAGCATTTTTTAAAAAAAATTAGCTTGCAAGGAAAGGATTTTTCGTTCCTGTGGACTTTTCGGACATCCCCCTCTCCGCTTCTTCTCTCATTCATGAATCAAACCCAGTAACTCCCAAAATGTGAGCTGGCACCCACAGGCTTCAAGATGAAAAAAGAAGGAAACACTAGTGGTGGAGAAATTATAGTATCTTCATTGCTCTGCTCAAATTTAAGGTGTAAGTATAGGACTCCCAATTCTTGCTTTAAAGTGACCCAGAGCATTTTGAGGAAGAAAAGCTCCATTCACTACAGCAGAAAACAGATGCTCCTTCTAATAGTACTATTCTCAAGCAACTTCGAGTTTAGTAACAGGGATGTTTTTAATTAGGTCTGCTGGTTTTGACCAGTACGTTAATTAACTTAATTGTGGTTGATTAATTGGTGGCGGCTAATTTTAATTGCTTAGTTTGAGGTCTTTGTTGTTGTTGTTCTGGTATGCTCCTCTTAAAAAAAACAACACCTGGGAAATAAAGAAAATGGGTGAGACCTGCAACAAAATGTTGCCATGTCCAGTACTCTTGTTTAGTATTCCAGTCATCTAGTGCAGTGTTCTTCAACCTTGGGTCCCCAGATGTTGTTGGACTACAACTCCCATCATCCCCAACCTCTGGCCCAGCTGGCTAGTGATGATGGGAGTTGTAGTCAAAGAACATCTGGGGACCCAAGGTTGGAGAACACTGATCTAGTACACTCCATTATTTCCCTTCCCAACTGGTTCTTCGTCTCTCTCTTTTTTCCATTACAACACACATAACCCTCATGCCTGCAAAATACTTCCTATACCAGGCATAGGCAAGCTTGGCCCTCCAGCTGTTTTGGGACTACAACTCCCATCATCCCTAGCTAACAGGACCAGTGGCCAGGGATGGTGGGAATTGTAGTCCCAAAACATCTGGAGGGCCGAGTTTGCCTATGCCTGTTCTATACATTCAGTTACATCAAAATTGCATTTCAATGAAGAACTGCATACTGCAGGAGACAAGCACAAAGGCTGCTGTTGAACATGGCAGCCCAGTGTGTCCATTTCCCCCTTCTTTTCCCCAAGTGTATAGTTTCAGAGCCGGCACCAAGTTTGAGGGGATCTTGGACAAGGTGTCCCCTCAAGGTAGGGGGAGATACTTCCCTGCTCCCCCTCCCATCCCCAGAAGCAGTCAGGTATTCCTCTTTCTTTCTTCATGTCTTTGCCACAACAGCTGATGGACCACTGCAAAGGAAACCACAGGCCAAGGATGCAGTTCTCCACCCTCTTATTTTCCCCAGAACTCTTCTGGGCCCTGACGTAGCAGTTTCCAGGGGCCTTTTGGGGAAAGCAGATAGGAAGCAGCTGCAGTCCTGGGCCAGTGGTTCATTTTGTAACATGCCCAAAGTAAAAACAAAAGCAAAAAGTATTATTATTATTATTACCGGTATTATTATTATTATTATTATTATTATTATTATTATTATTATTATTGGAAAAGAGAATGTTCATGACTCATGTTAGCCTGAATGGCACAACAATTATCTGTTCTCAAACACCTTACTGACTGCAATGTGTGATGTTGTGACATTGCAACACAAAACAAGCATGCTATATACACCTGCAAGTTTGGCAGTCACCCTAGGCCTCCCACACTTAAAATACAATTATATATAATTTTAATCGAATAATAATTTAAATTAAATAAATAAGCTGGATATTTTTGCCCACAAATTATTTTTGGCTGCCCTTCAAGTAAGCATTTTAAACCGAAATAAAGGGATTTTTGTCCTTGTCTCATTTTGATCTCAGCAATAATTTTAGGTATGGCATAGCAGAGTGGATAGGGAAATGTATATACAATTCCAAAAGCCGAAAAGGAATCTGTGACTCACACAATATAGCTCCACATGCAGCTGCCTAGCCCTGAAAAGAGCTGCTTCTTCAGATACCATTTCCTTAAGAGGGAAATCTTGCCTGTTCAAAGAATTCTTTTATTAAGACTGTCATTTAAATCCCTCAAACGCCACACACAAACACATACTGACAGACGTCTCGTGCAAGATTATTCTGAGGTTTCTGAAGAGCCACATAATCAAAAGGAGAACATTTCCTCTAAGTGCTATTAGATTGCCATTATGAAGCTGTTTCAAGGTCTGAAGAACCTAGGAAGAGTCTTGGCTATATCAGACCAATCTAGTCCAGCATCCTGTTTTCACAGAGGCCAACCAGATGCCCATGGGAAGCCCAAAAGCAGGGCAGAAGAACAATAGCCATCTCCCACTTGGGTTCTTCAGGAACTGGTATTCAGAGGCTATCTCCACCCAATACTGGAGCTAGAACACAGCCATCATGACTGGTAGCCATTGATAGCCTTATTGATACCAAAGAAACTGTCCAATCCCCTTTTGGAGTAGTGGAAGCTGGCAGTCATTGCTGCATGTTTCGGTGGCAAATTCTACAGCTTAACTATGCTCCCGATTTTTGACATACATCATGCTCCACAAAGCTAACAACTGAATAAAGAGCATGTGCCTGCTAAGGAAAGTTCTTTTGTGGATTTTTCTTTCAGATTACTCAGACCAGCTCAGCAAAGGGTCAGAAGAAGAAGAATTTTCCATAGTATTTCTCCTGTGGTTTAAAAATTTGGCAGGCCGTGTTACATTTACATCAGCACGCCCAAACCTACTTAGCTAATATACGAAGAAACTGCTGACACCTTACAGCTAATTACTAACTTTTACTGCTCACAGCCACTTGGCCTCAAGAGAAGTTAAGGTTCAAAAAGATAAAAAGTGCATTCCAGCAGGAAACAAATCCCAGGGTTTTTTCTTCAGGGGCTGGGGACTGAATCCTTGCAGCTAATGGGTCTCAGGCAGGAAAGAGTTAGGAAGTGTGGTTTTCGGAAACAAAGGAGGGTTTGGCATCACCGCTTCAGTAATCCACACATTTGCAAGAAAATGGACCCATCCCTTATACCAGGGACAGGAAAACTGAAGCCTTCCAGCTGTTGTAGGACTACAAAGAGTGGCTGGGGAAACCCAGCCAGATGGGCGGGGTATAAATAATAATAAATAATAATAATAATAATAATAATAATAATTATTATTATTATTATTATTATATTACAAACTCAACAATCCCTGACTGCCGGGTATGTTGACTGGGGCTGATGGGAGCTGGGGTCCAATCATAGCTGGAAGGCCCCAGGTTGCCTACCTGGGGCATATGTCGAAAGGGCTATAGACCAGGCCCACCGGTTGGGTTAATCTGGCCCCTGCGACAGTTTATTTCAATCCTTTAAAAAGCTCAAGAACTTTGGGGGGAAATCCAAAAAGCTCAACAACTTCAATCCTAATCAATCCTAAAGAAAGCTCAACTTCAACTCCAAAAAAGGACAACAACTTTGGTCAGCCCTCACGCATGTTCACTTCATCAAATCTGGCCCTCTTTGAAAAAAGTTTGGACACCCCTGGGCTAGACTAATGCTGAAGACATAATCTTTCCCATCTGGGGCTATTTGACTTGTCTTAGCCAAATGGCTATTGTCAAGGATTCCCATGAACTTCTAAACAGGATCTTCAGCTGATGGGTTGGGACTCCCAACACTGTGTCCGCTAAATGCTTTTGGGGACACATATACCCCAACTCCCATTAGCACTAACTATCCAGGGTCGGTGATCAGGGATGAGAATTGTTATAGCCCAACAATATCTGAAGAGTATCACTTTAGCTACCCCAGTGGTTCTCAAAGGGTGTAGCAGGAGAGGTTGGAAAGTGTGGTGGGAAGATCCAAGGACAAAGTAACATTTTAAAATTTCATTTGTGTTGACGAGGAAATGAGTTTGTTTGTCTCAAATTAGACCTCATATAAATGAGATTAGCTGGCAAAAGCAAGCTCACACCTCATTAGGTTTGTATACATACTTAAGGTACATATGTAAGAAGCTTGTTTATAATTACATGTTCTTATGTTGCTGCATTGTTTTATATTTTCTAGATGCCCCATGATCATATGATAAAGTAGTTGTGTTCTATGTTATAAATCAGGCACTGCTAGGAGTGGTTTCTTTTTGTTTTCCAATGTATTTCTTATCAATAATTTTTGTGTGGCACAAGAAAATTTTTATCCTGAAAGGGTGGCCCAGTGAAAAAAAGTGGGCTACCCCTCTGCTACTAGATCATAGCCTAGTCCAGGCATCCCCAAACTGCAGCCCTCCAGATGTTTTGGCCTACAACTCCCATGATCCCTAGCTAACAGGACCAGTGGTCAGGAATGATGGGAATTGTAGTCTAAAACATCTGGAGGGCCGAAGTTTGGGGATGCCTGGCCTAGTCTAACATGGATCGCGACAGCAGCACTGTGACTCTACAAACGCATAGTTTGAGCTAAAGGTGAGCTGTGATGTAGGGTAGAAATTTTCACAGTGATTTATTTTTCAACAGAAAACTTTCTGTTTTATGAGTTCATGAATACCAACTGTAAATGTAGTACTAGGCAAGCTTGATAGTTTCAAAGTTTTTAGCTTTGTTTGGTAAATATGAGTACAACAAACATGAGAAACTAGGTCACTTTTTTGGTTCAGACCCTATTTCAGCAGGACAACCACATTCCTTTGTGGGGAACCTTCTGGGGGCTGCATGTCATTGGTGGGCATGGCCAAAATCAAAAGTAGATAAGAGTACAGGATACAAATTTTTCCTTTCTCCAGTAGGTTACATGGTAGGCATGCAGAAATTAGAAGCTGTAGACATATGCAAACAAAACACCCCTATCCACCCTTCATCCAGGCAGGCAAGAAGTGTGATCATAGTTCAAGGTCACATTCCAGCGCAGAGAAAGCACTTCAGCAGGGGTGGTGAGAAGCGTCGTCTAGGGAGAGGGGAAGGTGCTTAGGGAGAGTCCTGTGAACCAGATCAAGAGACCTGGAGGATTACATTTGCCCCCCCCCCCCAGACATGAGTTTCCCCAAACATGTATTGGGATATAATTTTTTCCCCAGTGAAAGCTAAAAAATGTCCCATGTAAATTAGCACACTTTCGCTTAGGAACGTTTTTCCAATTCAAAAATTATACATCAAGCACAAATCACTGAAGGACAGTTCCAGATCTGGAAATGTTAAAGGGTTCTGTTGTACTAATTCAGCTTTAAATTAAAACATGTATAAAACTGAAACAAGTTCATATTGCTTCCCTGTTCACCCCTTCCTCCACGTTCCTCTGTTGTATCCCCAGATTAGAGGATCTTCAGGGCAGAGACTTGTCCCCTTGTGCTCCTGTAAAGCACCATGCACACCAATGCAACTAAATATGCACAAATTTAATGTAACAGAAGAATGGTGGATATGCCTAAATCTTGGATGCACTGAGTGTCACCCATTCCTATCCACTGTTCATCATTACAGAGAAAGAAATGGAATTGTTTAGTCTCTACCATATTTCCCCACCCAACCTCCTATTTTGAAGACTGATTTAACAGAGATAATGTATTTGAATAAATGTGGTACAGCACAGTTCATTTGTTGCTGACATTATAACAGTGAGAAAGAGAGGCATACATGACCTTATGACTTCTCCCAAGGTTAGAAATCTGCCTTCTTATTATAGACCTTCCCTAGGCTAGCAAACATCTGTCAGAAAATATACTTCTCAATCCTCAGAAACAACTCAATTAATATTCTTGGGCTGCAGTGCTTTGTAACACTGTGACATTATGAAAATAAGGCTTATCCAAATCTTAACTCAATACCCTGTGCTGTAATTCAATTGCAGGCAATCACACAAATATAGCACTAGTAAAAAAATATAAGAATAATAATGGTATCTTTCTTCAGTATTATGCCATTATGCAGATGAGATACTTCTCCAGAGTTAAAAATACTTAAATTGACAAATGATGTTGCTTTCCTTCTCTTCCCCAACCCCCCTTTTCCTTGATAAACTGAGACACAGGACAGGAAGCAGAAAAACATTCCTCACCACTTACATAGCAGGTGCCTTCATGAATATGTAAAGGTGATAGGAAGATACATAATCTGGGCTTCATACCTGAACAATGCAAACAGCTGTCATCATGCAGAAAGTAAAATATCATTCTACATCAGAGATTCTTTTTCGAGTTACAACCTATGCAAGTTGCGTTTGTGTAAGAGGAGGTTTTAGCTTATCCGACTGTTTTTCCTAAATACTGTATGTCAGCATTAAATGCCGGAAGACAATGATGTGGTTTGAGCATGAAGAACTCATGTCCAATGTACATTCGGCCTTGGGCAAGTTCCCGTTTCTCAACCCAACCTACCTCACAGAGCTGTTGTGAGATTAAGACACCCACACCCACAGCATTCCTAGAGCACAAAATACAAATATAACTAGCAAACAGGAACAGCAGACGCACCCTTCTTGAGCAGCACTGGGAAAAGAGAAAAGAAGAGCGGCATCTACCTAGGTTTTACCACTTTCTACCTTGTGCAGAGTGCTCAATTGTTTAACTATATCAACAACAACAAAGTTTATCCCCCACCCGCACAAACCGCTGCTCTAAATTAGGCTGCTGAAACAAGAGGGGGAAGCTTAGATGAAAACCAGGTGTGGTTGTTGTGTGAATGGACTCAGTTCTAGCGCTGAAAACAAATTCTTGGCCTGAGCATGCTTAAGTCCAGGGCGTTTCCATTAATTCTGTGCCCATCCTTCCTAGCCTAGTTCTGGCTGGTGGATCCCAGGCTTCTAGTGGAAAACGAAAACCTGAATTTTGTCTGCCCTGGGCTTTGTGACAGCTTACACACCACCACAACCACCACCACCAAACACACTTCTCCACTGAGACTGCTGGTTGCCAGCAGTACATTTGCAGCTGCATGAAGAAACCTCTCCAACAGGCTCCGACGACTGTGTGCATGCAAACACACCGATGCAGATAATTATCTGAACGAAAAGCTAGAAAGTATGTTAATATATTTTCCATTTCCTTGTCTGCTTAAGAGAATTATACTCTAGAAACAGGAAAGGGAAAGAGGAGGGGGGAGAACTGGACGTTACTGCTGCTTCCCTCTGGACATATGTCAGAACCACTGAAATGCAACAGATTTCATACTTTAGTCTGAGCATAATGGGCTGTGTTGAGAAAGCAGCTCCTTGCGGAGCAATCAAACTCTTGCTTAAGCTGCACTGCAATGTATGCAGTGGAGCGGGAGTGTTGTCATCTGCTTAACGCTATTTTTCATTGGCAGCCAGAGGGCCCACGATGCCTCGAAGGCCCAGTAGTTGGTCCAAAATTTGCAAAATACAGATACACACACAGTGGTAACTGGCCCAACAGGAAAAGGGTTGTGATAGTAGTGGCCCAACAGGAAAAGGGTTGTGATACAGTGTTCAATAATGCTATTATTTTTTGGATATTTTATATATATATATAAATTCTAAATATTCTCTTGTTTAGATAGATAGATAGATAGATAGATAGATAGATGTTTATTTACAGCCATAGGTCCATACAAATAAAACACATAAGTAACAACTTATGCCAGGTAGGTGCGTCAGCCGCTATAGCATATCACATACCACAATCATCCAAAATGATGTTAAAAGAATAAAACTAGGTGAGAATAAATGTGTATTTACAATAAAATGAAATAACATAATAAACCTTAACTAGTTTTGCAATAATCCTTTACGACGCTTTTGGGAAAGAACAGCGACCAGGTATCTTGCCACTTGCAAGGTCATATGAGTATCCTTGTCTTGCAAGATTTGGGCAAGGTGAGATTCTGCTGGGGTGCCATCTAGTTTTTGGATTATCGGACCCAGTAGATTTGCCCGTGGTGTGCTGAATAAGGGACAAGCAAACATAATATGCTGAAGAGATTCCACTGACTCCTTGTCACAGTCACATAGGGCAGAGACTTGGGCTCTGGTTATATAAAGTACTATTTTTAAAAAATCTTGTTTCATATTGTGCGGCCAAACCCATTACACTTGTGTAGTTGCCACAGCAGTAGACATTAAGAACCAGAACAGAATAACTCAAAAGTCAGCAATACTCCACACAAACAGTGTTTCCTGGCCTGCACTCTGAAGGGCTCCTGCAACTTCTAAGAGTTCGGCAGAAAGGAAATTTCTGCACATATAATTATTCCCATCATTGCAGATGGAAAAATTCTCATTCTCTCCGATTCTTAAAAGCATGCTTATGAAGGAAGGCACTGGTAAATATTTTACAAAAAGGAAACTAAGCTGGGAGAAACGTACGTTTTTCTGAGCCCAGTCCACATGCAACACAGAGCCGAACCATGGCTTAAGTGTGGATGTGCAAAAGCCATGCTCGCTTCGCTCCTCTGTTGCTGCATTACCCAGAGCTAATCCATCATTTGGCTTAGCATTATATCCAAACCCAGAATGGGGTGGGAGGGGAGGGTGAAAGAATAATGATTTATACATAGGAAAGTATTGCACAGTCCAGACAGGTGAGGAATTGGTTAATTCCCAGCCACAAGAGTGTTTGGATGCAAGTTGAGGCCAGCACAGCTGAGAGGCCTAATTGACAATCAGCTTGAGCTGGGTCATAGCCAGGTACAGATAAAGGAAGCTGGGAAAGATCCAAAAAAAGGGGGGGTTAAGGGATGAAAACCTATAGCTACACCAAAGAGGAGCAGTAAAGAGCTGATGTGGTTCCTCAGGTAAAATGGTTCAATCCCTGATAAGAACAGAAATCGGAGTAATAGGAAAAAAGACTGTTCTTTAAAGGAATGGTGGATGTATTGTTAAAATAGCACCCAAGAGGGTGTGTGGGTGTGGGTGTGAAGTGGGGGTACTAGTTTTTGCTGCTTAAGGCACAACAGGAGGCTCACCAAATGGGGGCTGGGGACTAGCTATGTCATGGGTAGACAAACTAAGGCCCGGGGGCCGGATCCGGCCCAATCGCCTTCTAAATCCGGCCCGCGGACTGTCTGTGAATCAGCGTGTTTTTACATGAGTAGAATGTGTGCTTTTATTTAAAATGCATCTCTGGGTTATTTGTGGGGCATAGGAATTCGTTCTTTTTTTAAAAAAAAAATATAGTCCAGCCCCCCACAAGGTATGAGGGACAGTGGACCGGCCCCCCTGCTGAAAAAGTTTGCTGACCCCTGAGCTATGTGCACATGCAAAATTTGAAAAGGTTCTGAAAAAGGTAGAAGTAGCAGCAGCTAAACTCTTACCTGTTTGATTGATGTCGTCTTAGCTGTTTTACTAATATTGTACATTACTAGGTAGGCTGCAGTGAGGGAGACATAACTGAACAGACTAGTACTATGCCTGTTCTAAGGAGTGGTCTAACAAAAAAGAGCCAAAGTAGGAATCAATATTCTTAAGGATAGCAAATATGTTCTAGGCTCCCTTGTCGCGCAGAACTGCAGCAAGCCATGCTCAATTAACAAGCAGCAGCAACCTACCAACCTCTGCACCAGTGCAAGTGATTTTTAGGCTTGGCTTAAGTTTAGCTTCAAGGGAGCATCTTGTTGATGAAACAAGAGAGACAAAGGAATGTCTGAGTGAAGCAGGAATGGTAAAGGTAAAGGGACCCCTGACCATTAGGTCCAGTCGTGTCCAACTCTGGGGTTGTGGCGCTCATCTCGCTATATTGGCCGAGGGAGCTGGCGTACAGCTTCCAGGTCATGTGGCCAGCAGGACTAAGCCACTTCTGGTGAACCAGAGCAGTGCATGGAAACGCCGTTTACCTTCCCGCCGGAGCGGTACCTATTTATCTACTTGCACTTGACGTGCTTTTGAACTGCTAGGTGGGCAGGAGCTGGGACCGAGCAATGGGAGCTCACCCCGTCGCAGGGATTCGAACCGCCGACCTTCTGATCAGCAAGCCCTAGGCTCTGTGGTTTAACCCACAGCGCCACCTGGGTCCCAGAAGACAAAGTGTTTTTTCCTCTTATGAACTCTCTGCACTGAGGCATTTATTATTAAGAAGGTTCCTTGTATTAGTATTATATCAATATATGAAAACACACAACAGTAAAACTGACATGACAATCTTTTGGTATTCTAAAAGGTTCTGGGAATTACAGTAGAACCCAAAAAAATATTCAGCAGAGAATCTCCAATCCTAAACACTGAACTAGGAATATAAATAGCATTTGTGTATGGCGGCGTATACTTGTTTGTCTTGCTAACTAGAAATAATTGTCTGTCAGCAATTGTCATGCTACTCTGTAACATCTAGACACATCAAAGATGGGTTTTTAATCCCAGCCTGGAGGTTTTTTTCTCATTCTTTTAAGTGTGTTATTATTGTTTTCAAGCCACCATTTGAAAAACTGCTGTCTTGAAGGCAATAACGTATTTAGGGCGCTTTTAGCATCCGATGAGCTCCACTGCTGCTATTTGTCTTATAGACAATAAAGTACTAGCCAAACAATGGCTTGAATGTATCCAGCCTTTGTTTAAGATTAGTTACTTTGGGCAATTTCATGAAACTTTTTTGCATTCCTGGTTTTAATCCTATAAACTGCCAACAAGATCTTTGGAAATAATAACTTGCCAGATTCTGCAAACCCCAAAATTTCTGCCTCAAACCACTTTTACTTGTCTCCAGACCTTGTTGTTTTGGTTTCCATCCTTAAATGTAGTTACGTTTTATAGCAGAAAAGAGCTCACACTTTTGCCAAAATAAATTATAGAACAACAATCTTTCAAAGGAGGCCACACTACATAAAATTTAGGGTGGGTGAAAACATGATGTGTTGTGGCAAGGTTTGTATGGCCATCTGGATATAAGCTACTCATGGCTGGCTTTACAATAGAAGCAGGAAATATTTAATAACAGTTGAGATGATCCAAGATTCTGCGCATTTAGATATTAACTCAATTCAGGAGCGTCACTTTTGGGCACAGAAAGGGGTTTGAAATATAGGTTCCAAAGTTTGATCTTGGATCAACTCAAAGATAAACTGCAAAAAAGGTATCTTAATACAAGTAATAAAAATGCAATGTTATCAAATGCAGAACAGGTATCTTTGAGAAGTGGTGTGTGCCTCTGGCATACATCCTTGGTACTTTAGCCAATTTTAGTTCTTCAATGTCTAGAGTCTTAGTAAACTTAGTAAACTTAAGACTAATCCCATGAGTTTTGTAGCTGGCCACTGTCTTCCATCCACCTCCATTGCTGCTCCTGAATTTATAGAGACTTCAGAATTCAAAATATTTTTGGCTGTGTGTTTGTGTGTGTGTCTAGAGACCCCTGAATCACTGGGTTTAAACATTACAAGCCTATACATCCCTGCTCATTTACAGCACTTCTCTTGCAGGTTTCAGGTGTCAATGCCATTCCAAGTTGCTACCAGCCCAGATGGAGAAGATCTGCACTGCTACCATTATCCCAGAGCAATGGTGGTAGCCATCAACTCTTACAACAGATACTTCTGCTCTGTGTTCCCTCACTTCTGCCCTGGGCACGCTAGATGCTTCTTGTCAAATACAACAGGGTATACTTCTCCTGACATAGGAAGGGAGAAGAACTATTTTCTCCAGCCTCTGCAGATTCTGCATATCCTTTCTAGAGACACAGTAAAGGCAGGTGAGAGCTTCGTTTTAAAACAAATCCGGTAGCTCTGGGATGCCTATAATAAGTTCACTACATTGTCAACTGGCTGTCCAACTAGATGCAGACACTGCATAAAACTATTCATATTAACATATATTTCTAGAAGCTTGAGCTCTTGGAACATGTTTATAGTGGCTGATGGGATTCAAAACAGCAAGAAAGTGTATGAATCTCAACCTCAGGAGGGGAATACACAAGCAAGGATGGTGTTGGCAGAAGTCTAAGAGAAAGGGACACCTAAGAAGAGGCGGAAAAGAGGAGGGCTGTATGTAGATGAGCAATAGATCAGGAAATATTCACTGGAATCAACAATGGAAGATCCCTTTATTTATTTATTTTTGTTTGTAAATGTGGAAGATCCATTTTAGCTTCTGAATTTTCAGCACATGCTCCCCACACATTTCCACACTTTTCTCTGCAATTGCAAAAGCTATGACCCTAAATACATATAAAAATCTTCAGATGCAAAATTCTGTACTAGTTTCTGACCTTATAGCAACAGTTCTATTTGTGAACTGCTACCCCTGGCCTAAGCACCATTCGACTCAGGCTTATCTCACAGTAAACAAGAGACTTTGGGGCCTGAACTAATGTGTTAGACAACAGTGCTCAACCCGGACCACTTTTCTTCTTGAGAATAAGCAGCTATAAGGTCCCAATATAGAGTATGGACTTCTGCTGGTTTTCTACTGGGGGGGGGAACCCCACTCCCTGCTCGCTGTATTTTGCTTCCAAAATTGCTGCTTACTGCAAATAATCTGGATCAGGAGCACATTCTGGATCAGGGTCCACTGCAGCTTTTTCTCCAAAATACAAACCGCCAAATAAAGTATGTTTGCTTTAACATGTGGCTATTGTTGAATGTAATTTGGTTATCTGGCTTTTATGTAGAGCTAGCTATGTAACTGGAGGGACGCGGGTGGTGCTGTGGTCTAAACCACTGAGCCTCTTGGGCTTGCCGATCAGAAGGTCGGCGGTTCGAATCCCCGCGACGGGGTGAGCTCCCATTGCTCGGTCCCTGCTCCTGCCAACCTAGCAGTTCGAAAGCACGCCCAAAAGTGCAAGTAGATAAATAGGTACCGCTCTGGCGGGAAGGTAAACGGCGTTTCCATGTGCTGCTCTGGTTTCGGTGTTCCATGGTGCCAGAAGCGGCTTAGTCATGCTGGCCACATGACCTGGAAAAACTGTCTGCGACAAACGCCGGCTCCCTTGGCCTGTAAAGCGAGATGAGCACCGCAACCCCAGAGTCATCTGCGACTGGACTTACCGGTAACTGTCAGGGGTCCCTTTTACCTTTTTAATTTTTTAGCTTTGGTTGTGTAACTAACTCCCAACTTCTAGATTTCCTTTTTGTCCGAACCTACTCTTTGCTGCCTTCCTTTTCAGCCATCTCTTAATGGCTCAGCTAGCCCAGTAGAGACATGGGATGGATTGGGGCTAGTGAGTGCATACATAATTTTGCAAGCTTTAAGAGTCTGTCAAGTCCTCCAGTACTGTGGCAATTTCTTACTGAGCAGCAAGCTATCGTGCCTGACAGTTGCTGCAGAATTAAAGCAGCAATGCTAAATGGGAAAAAGATATATATGTTCTGCTTGATAGTTAACACAGAAAGCCGCCACCAAAAAAATTAAAGTGCAGCTGGTGCATTCATCAGCGTGAAGGAAATATTGCACCTTTAGGATCTTCTCTCTCATGCAAACACACAAGTGTGTTACTCTATGAAAACCTGAAGGGAGCTATTGCTGCCCCTTTAGAGAAACATTCATTATTCTACAGCAGTCTACTCACATGCTCATGTTATTCCAAAAATATTGCAGTTGCAAGTCAACCACTGATTCTCTTTTTAATCTTTCTTTTTTCCTTAAGGGAACATTTACCATCTCCATTGACTGATTAAGGGATATTTGGAACTGCCAGCCTTAATTGAAAATGCCACTAAATATAGAAACTCATTTTTAACATTATAGCTTTTAAAGGAGAACATGGGCAGCCCAATCCGCAGCCTACTTAAACTGAATTATTTGCATTTGAAGAGGCTTAATTAACAGGTTTAATTCCAGTGATTTCAACAGGACAAAGCGACCTTAAATCAAAAAAATTTTAAGCTGTAAGTTGCCACACCGAACACAAATATCTGAATGTCACGGCCAAGTAAGACTTGCAATTGGAAGAAAAGAGCTGTGTAAATGTGTGACAATAGCGTAATGGTAACGGGTAAAGAATGACAACTGATTTGACGAAGGACCACAAAAATAAAACAAATTACAAGCTGTTCTGCTTTACTATTAATAACAGAACAAACAATTCAGATTTATGTAACATAGCATCACAAGAAAGCCCAGTGTGTCAGTGATAAAAGTAATGCTCATGTTTTAATCCAAATACTAAAGCAAACTCTGGCAAAACCACAGCTCTGTGGAGATAGTTCTAAATGTTTATTGTACAGGATGAGTTTCAACCATGCCAACACATCTTTGGGCATGAGAATGAGCATGTTTCCTGTAATCTACCAGATTAATTTTAAACCTAAATCATTTAAAGTGTTATTATTATTATTACTTTATTGTGTTTTCAATGGCATATTCTTGAGTGTTCAAGTCAAAACAAACAAAACAGGCTAGATGAAAAAAAGAGTTGGGGAACCTTGGGTCCAGTCTTGTGAGATCTGCAAACTCTACTGGACAGATGAAGGTGCTGGGTGCACATTTTACCTCTTTACACACGCAAAAAAAACCCCAATATAGCGTTCAATAAGGTAATTGAGACAACTGTAGCAGCAAGGAGGGCTGTGAGAATTTGTTGGAAGGATAGCTATTGCATGCCTCTAGAATTTCACTGGGAGAGATAGCAAAGACACTAGGGAAAATCCTGGAAGATCATAATGTACCAACGAGCCCAGAAAGAAGTAAGCTTATATCCCAAGATCATGGGGTTGTGGAAAGTCTGATGATAGTTTATTCATACTTCCTACTCTTAGAAACAGCCCTTTGGTACAGATTCAGTTGGCAAGTATCTTCACAGGGCGCTAACCAAGGTTTCTGACTTTTAACTAGTCAGCATATCTAGGGATGTGGATTTGGCCTCTTTGGGGATGGGGAAGCTTGCCAGCCACATTATCTTTGTGAAAGCTTTCTTGTTTTTTTGCTGACAGCACTCAGTATGGTACATGGGAGACCTTGCTCCCTTATGAAGAAGGAAGACACATAACAAACAGAAGAAGAGGGAGAAAGGGAGAGGGAAATTGCCAAGAATCAAGCTGCACACAATGATCTAATAAATCCAAAAAAAACCCACAACAAATTAATCTCTAAAGAGAGGCTGAGAAGATGCAATTCCAAAAACACAGTGCAAGCAAAGAACTGATTATGCACTCAGAACTTTATAGATAATGACTACCAGTGACTATCACTGAGCTACAGACCTTCTTCCCCTGTCGACTGAGAAATAAGTCCAGTGAGTTCAGTGGAACTTACTCCTACATAAATGGGTATGGGATTTCAGCTTTAACATTTCAAACAAATAAAAAGAAGCTTAAAAGCTGGTATAGGAACATGCCTTCCCCTCACAAATTTGTGTGAGGCATCTTGCAAAATACATTTTTTTATTTATGCTGGTTAGCTGATGGGGGAAGATATTTTGTCATTCTCATGGTACTGTGGTGTAAACCTGATTTATTGTGGTAGCTTGGTTTTTTTCAGATTGTTTGATTTTATTGCGTGCCATATATTTTTATGTTGTACCCTGCCTTGGAATTGATTTTAAATGAAGAGTGGGTTATAAATTACCTAAATAAATGAAAAGGTTTTCGACTGAATCCTATACATGGATTGCTTGGGAGTAAGCCCTTCTGAACTCGATATGACATTTCCATTGTATCCAATATTAGTTTTGGATATGAGTAGGCCCACTGAAATTAAAGGACTTGGGTTATTTCAGTGGGTCTACTATGAGTAACACTTTGATACAACCCCATGTTACTGGTGAAGCCACTTGAGACATGCAGAACTCTTTCTTTCCAGAGCCTTTCAGTAGTTGTAAAGTGTCAATACACTTTTTAAAGAGATTATCTCACAGGGCTTTGATAATCTTACAAATACACTTCTAAAACTCCACAAGCATTCATATCATTGGCTGCAAGACACACCGTACAGTTAAATCACATGCCCCCAAAACAGTCTTGGAAACTGTAGTTTGTTAACGGCATTGGGAATTGTACAGTTCCCAGGAATCTTGTAGGGGGAGAAGTCTTAAATATATGGTGTGCATCCAGCAATTATCTCCAAACTATCCCAGAAAACAAGATGATGAATCCTGTAAAAGGGCTGAAAAGCTTGAGACTCATAAATATTCAAAGAACAGCTAGCTTGGGGACTTAAGATCTGTTACATCAAACCTCAAGAACCTTGGTTCAGCCACACAAGCGTCATACTTCAGTGCCAATGGAAATTCTTGCAGACTTATGGAAGCACCAAATAAACCTACTAGAAAAAGGCAAGCATATTTTCAAAGAGATGAGGAACTTGGCCATCAACTTGTATATACTCAGGTGCTTCTATTTTTAATCACTTTATTTTCTTACATGTCCACCCCACCTCTCTTCCATCTGCCACAGTTCCCAATTCTCATGGTTGTATAGAAACTTGTTGATTCAGAGAGTGAAGAGCATTGGCATGTAGATGTGGGGTATCCAGAATATCCATAAAGCCATTATGTTTCTTAATCCAGCCCTGCATTGGACTTCTTCCAAATGACCAGCTCGACAGGCCGCCAACAAATGTTAGGTTTAGTACGTTTCTCACGAATGCAGAACATGCAAACTATATCTGGTCATCCAGTTTATATTTTTATGATGGCTGAACGGAGTTGCTCTCTCTCTCTTGCCTCTTATAAATATCAGTGAACAGGAGAGTACATGGAAGGAAGCCCTACTGAAATCAGTGAGAATGACTTCCAAGGAATATGATTGCAGGATCACACTTTCCTAGAAGATCGTACTGCCACTGCTGTATTTTAAGCAAAGCGCTTACACATCTCTCCCGTTCTCAAAATAGAGCAGAAACACCTCCAGTGAAGTTTACAGCAGTGTCATAAAATTAAGCCTCAGTGCTTACCTTGAGACGTGTCATTTAGAGGGCACAACACATTTTCACCTTCTCTGAGAGATTAGGCTAGCTTACACACAGGGGACATGGATAGGTTGGCTGATAAGCTTTTGGAGGCCCTTGTCTGGATGCAACTCAGCTTCCAGCTCACATTAAAGAAAATAACCGAATCAGAAATCTTGAATTCCATCCGTGGGGCCTTTAAAGAGGAACATTATCAGCCAGCTTAAACTCTGCCATTTAGAAACACACACTCTGTCTCTTTCTTTTTTTAAATCAAGGGTTAAAAACCTGGGCCTATAACATGACAAAAGAAAATTGCATCCACTATTTGTGCATTACTCATCTATCCTGATGTCCCTTTGGAAAACTCTTAGTCAATTTTTCATCCATCCTTCAACCACAGTGAGGCCTACTTATCTTTTGCAAGGCAACAGCATCATGTCCCTGCATAACATTATTCAGATTACTGATAGTCATTCAACGTGTAGCACTTATTACCGATGGGAAACAACAATGTCTGAAGTGCTTTACTCTTTTTATTTGCGTTTTTCCTTTCCTCCAGTAACCTTGCAACATAACTATTGTTCCCATTTTACAGATAGGGAATCAAAAGTGATAAAAATGACCAAGACCCAAGGTATGAACAACTTGTATGGGATTTGATTCCAGGCCTCTCCAACATACCGGTAAATGCACCACCTTTGATAGCGACGAATCCTCAAAAGTGACAAAAAAATATTGAATGAGGACTTTTAAAGCAAAAACTCCTCCTACTACTCAGTTGAGCAAGTCAAGCCACCAAAAGCAAAAGAAAATAACTAGCTTTTGTACTCTCTAAGGCAGCCTTACTCAACCTTGGGTCCCCAGATGTTTTTGGCCTACAACTCCCATCATCCCTGACCACTGGTTCTGCTACCTAGGGAGTTGTAAGCCAAAAACATCTGGGGACCCAAGGTTGAGAAAGGCTGCTCTAAGGTAACATACACCTGTGTTGATTAGTGCAGAAAGCAGAGCTAGTTCTAAGCAAAAGGGCATTTCCAAAACAATAAATACACCAAGGGCACCTGCAGGATTTTCTTGGTGGGGGCAGGAGGGAAGGGTACATCAAATAAATAAACAAGCAAATGAAGCTAAAATCAGGGAACAGGTCTACCATTTCTGCTAGATGTGATGACTGAGTTATGGTGACGCCTGGGTATATCCAGCCTCTGACAAAGCAGTACTGGCAGGTCTACTCTCAATTGTTTCCCAATGGTGGGGACCAAAGAATACAAGTTAAAAGCCTTCGCTGATGACTTAGTTTTGACACTACAAAAACCAGACTCCAGTGCACCAGTGGCACTGGAGGTGATACAAGACTTTGGGGAAGTAGCAGGACTTAAACTAAACAAAGCCAAAACCAAAATTTTAGGGAAAAACCTAACACAAGGTGAGAAAGAGAATCTCGAGAAAGAAACAGGCCTTCAATTTGCAAAAAAAGTAAAATATTTGGGTATCAACATGACAGCGAGAAACCAAAACTTGTTCAAGGACAATTATGAAAAAGTTTGGAATGAAATAAAGAAGGATTTGGAGATCTGGAACAATTTGAAATTGTCCTTGATGGGCCGAATTGCAGTCATAAAGATGAATGTGCTGCCTAAATTATTATTTCTCTTCCAGGCAATTCCAATACTGGATAAGATGGAACCTTTCAAGAAGTGGCAGAAGACTATATCAAGATTTGTCTGGCAGGGGAAAAAACCCAGAATTAAATTCAAGATATTAACAGATGATAAGAAAAGAGGGGGCTTTTCCCTGCCGGAATTAAGTATCTATTTTGAAGCAGCTGCCTTCTGCTGGCTGAAAGATTGGTTCCTACTAGAAAATACGGATATACTGGACCTGGAAGGATACAACAACAGATTTGGATGGCATGCATATTTATGGTATGATACAACAGATTTGGTATGAACAACAGATTTGGATGGCATGCATATTTATGGTATGATAAGATAAAGGCCCACCAAGGATTTAAAAACCATATAATAAGAAAGGCTCTTTTCAGAGTTTGGATGAAATATAAGGATCTCCTTGAAAGGAAAACACCCAGATGGCTGTCACCAGCAGAAGCAAAGGCCCATAAAAGAGTCAACATGGAAGAAAATTGGCTAAAATACTCTGAGATGTTAATATATGAAGGAGAACAAGTCAGGTTGAAACCCTTTGAGCAATTAAGAGGAAGAATCCGAGACTGGCTACAATATCACCAGATTAACGAACTCTTCAAAATGGATAAAAAGATTGGCTTTCAAGTGGAAAAGTCAAAATTGGAAACAGAACTGCTAGAACCAAAGATTAAGACCTTGTCAAGAATGTATGATTTGCTGCTGGAATGGCATACGCAAGATGAGTTAGTAAAATCTGCAATGATAGATTGGGCAAAAGATGTGGGACATAATATTATGATGGCAGACTGGGAAAGACTATGGAGAACGGACATAAAATTTACAGCTTGTACTTTGTTGAGAGAGAACATAATGAAAATGATTTATAGATGGTACCTGACCCCAGTGAAGCTGGCAAAAATCTATCATTTGCAGGACAATAAATGTTGGAAATGTGGCACTATGGAAGGAACATTTTATCATTTGTGGTGGACCTGCCCAAGGTTGAAGGCCTTCTGGGAGATGATATACAATGAGTTGAAGAAGGTGTTTAAAAGCACATTCTTGAAGAAACCAGAGGCCTTCCTCCTTGGAATGGTACACCAAGTCTTACCAAAAGATGACCACACGTTGTTTATGTATGCCACTACGGCAGCAAGAATCCTTGTTGCAAAATATTGGAAGACAAAGGACTTACCGACATTGCATGAGTGGCAGATGAAAATGATGGACTACATGGAAACCGCTGAACTGACGGGGCGAATCCGCGACCAGAGGGACGACGCAGTGGAAAAAGATTGGAGAAAGTTTAAAGACTATCTTAAAAAACATTATAAAGTACAGAATTAAAATAAAATAGAAATGTCAATGTATAAGATTAGTTTATAAAAGAATAATATAGTGAATAGTATGGTAGATATAGTGTAGGAATAAGTGTTAAGTATTATTGAATTTAAGGTTTTTCTTCTTTTTTTAAAAAAATATTTGCAAGTAAACATAAGGTTGTTGAAAAAGAATCTGGATGTTATTTTAAATTTAAAGAATGAAATTAAAATAAGAAATAATGTAATAGAAATGAGAAGATAGAAATATTAAGAAATTGCTGGTAGATAATAGATAAGGAGAATCGGCACAGAAGGAAAGAATGGAGGAAGTTAGGAGAAAATGTTAAGGAGACAGGATAAGAGCATAAGATAAATGTAGTGTATTGTAGTGTTTTAGTTTAAGTGTAGTTTAAATGTATGTGTATTTTGTTTGTATGATTGTTTGTTTGTCTATTCTTGTGTTTAAAAATAAAAAATATTAAAGTAAAAAAAAAAAAAAAAAAAGGTCTACCATTTCTGCTAGATGTGATGACTGAGTTATGGTGACGCCTGGGTATATCCAGCCTCTGACAAAGCAGTACTGGCAGGTCTACTCTCAATTGTTTCCCAATGGGTAAAAACCTATTGTCCATCTATGGGTAGACATAGTATCAACTAACTGTTGAAACTCTCTGCCTTTTTTGCCTTGCCTCCCTTCACCCACTCCAGACCTTCATTAATTGCATTGGTGCTACAATCAACTTCGCACACACAAACACACTGCATTTGCTAAAAAAAAAACCTGCGTCCCTGGGGGGAGAGCATAGCCAACCTGGCTAGTAGCTCTTGATTGACTTATACTCCATGAACCCAAAGTCACTGCCCCGCCCCCAAGTACAGGTACAATAATTATGGGTGTTGCCTCCATTGGTAAAGTAGCACAACGGTCACTTCTCCACAGCACAAAAGCCTTTTTTAAAAACCAACAAAAAGGTTCCTTCTCTAGAGAGTACACTGGGGTAGCCGATATGGTCCCTGCCAGATTTTGTGGACTACAACTCCCATCATCCCTTACCCCTGGCTGTGCAGGCTGGGAGTTGTAGTCTAAATCATTTGGAGAGCACTGCACCTGCTATATACCTGGTCCAGGCAATGGGGCATGTCATTCTAGCCTTGCCTGTGTCTAATTGGTTAGATTTGCTTTCCTAGATGTCAGCCGTTGCTATGACTTCATTCGTTGACTAAAATGATAACACAAAGGTGGGGGGGATATATTCTCACAAAACAAATGAGAAAATCCCAGGTTCACTCCCTGGCATCCCCAGGTAGGGCTGGGAATCTGAATATTATCTCTCATGTCCCTCCCTCCAGGACACTTGTGAATCACACTCAACAGAGCTCTCAGAAGCAGCGAAAAGCACATCATTCAATCGGTAGAGTTTGACGGACCTTGATCATGCCAACAGCAGCCACTCATGCCATATGTGCCAAACATGCCAGCTCCATCTGCAGTCAACACACCCATTACACAAGGTGCCTACACAATCTTAGGAAAGGGTCTTTCTGAACAAAGTGGCATGCTGATAATAATGATAATAATGATAACCCACATTGGCCCTGGCATCTAAAAACTTAGTTCCTGTGCTTAGTTCCATGTACTCCTTGCAACCTAGAATGCACACCATTTGCAAGTGAAGCATGTCTTCTGTGTTTTGTGGCAGAGCTGCTTGCTACTCATGCGGGGTGCATGGTCGACAACATATGGCCCGGTGAAACCCAAGTGTGTTTAATCAAGTGTGATTTGGTTCTAGTAACTTCAAGAAGGCTAAGCTGGCTTAAGTACATGTATGCTGTGGGTTGTGAATCAGGCTGTTTGCTAGTGAATTGATTCATTGCAGGGGGTGGTTTATTAGTTTGTTCCTATTATGCATTTTGTGTTTTTTATTTTTATGTTTCTATGCTTGTGAACCGCCCTGAGATCTTCGGATACAAATTTAACAAATAAATGAATGAATAGGAATACATACGTAAGCAAGGTCAAACAACGCAACACAGATTCCACGCACCTTAATTCATGAAAACGATGCCCCATAACTGATGTAAAGGAGGCGTTGGGAACCTTTTTTAGCCCAAGGGTTGAAACCAACATCCCGGGGGCCACATGCCAGTGGTTAAAAGTGGGCAGAGCAATGGGTGCGACTCTTGCATTTGTACCAGGCACTAAAGTCTAACCACACAAAAGTCAGGGGTTTTGACACACCTCCTCATTCAGGCTATGAAGAGAGATTATCAGAATTCAAAGACACATTCCAGGCAGGCAAAAGCACTCAAACAGTGTGATGCAGGCTCAGTGGCAGGTGCAGAGGGGCAGGTCAGACAGAGAAACCTACAATTCCCCACCCCTGCTATATTAAGTATATGCTTAGGCTGCAATCCTCAACACAATTATTAGGGATTAAGTCCTATTGAATGGAGCTGAATATACTTATGGGTAAACACGTTTAGGATCATGCTGCACCCAACAGCTTCGTAGCAGCATTGTACCTGTGTTTACTCGAAAGTAATTCCATCTGAATTCAAAGCAGTTTACTCTCAAGTACGGTGAATTTGGGATTGTTGCCTTAGTGCTTGTATAAAGATTCTTTCACGAAGTGGTAACAGTTGTTGCTATTTTTCCAGAAAAAGATGAATTGGAGCGACTGTTATTAAAATGATACTCTGCTGGTGAAATAGCGTAGCAAGTTTTAGAGTCACTCAGAAAGAACCTTTAATAGGGCAGGTACTTCGGCTTGAAAGATCTAACAATCACATCTGTTCCCACGTTTTGGATAGTCTTCCTCAAAGGGAACTTTTAGGCAAACACTCTTGCATATATGAAATCTACTCAAGTTCCCCTTTAATGTGCAAAAGATATTTGCAGTCTTAAAACTGCAATGACACGCCCTGCAGTAATATGTCAAGATTTAAGCTATATTAGTGATGCTAGTATAAAGTGGGCTTCCATAAAGCTATCAGAGTGAAATGACTTTTCTCAGGTGCTGAACACTTCCAATGACTTTAGAAATCAGTGGAAGAAGCAGATACTTTGGTAAGTCCTCTTACAAACAACAACTCCCTGACCTATGCTTGTTTCTACTCTGAATAAGTGAGCGTGAGGCCTTGCGGCCCAATCCCATGGTTGTTTACAATTCTACATCCAAATTACCGGTACTTCAAAGGGATTTGCTTACAAGAAATTTTGCATAGGATTGCTTCAGACATTAAATTCACTGGAAACACTTGCCTTTTTAAAAACAAAAAACAAAAACCACCACTTTATCAGAGAAATGCCACTCCATATGATATAATTCTGCAACTCATAAATGACTGACAGATTCACTGTAGATTTTCAATAATGGCTGGATAAACAATTTCTTTAAAATAATCCAAACTACAGTAATCAAATTTGTTAAGTCTGCATATGAAATCAAAAGAAATTAGATAGATAGATAGATAGATAGATGTTGACTAATTTCATAGCAGCATCAAACACTCTGAAATAAGCATACTTTCACTGAAATCCTGTGTATGTTTACTGACCTGGGAGTAAGCCCTATTTAACATAGTAGGCCTTACTCCTGAGCAAGCATGCATAAGACTGCACAACCACATCAAGAATGAGCTTGATTCATCTATGTGTCTTGAGTTGCTAATCACATCCCACTTAGTCAATATACATTGGAGGCGAGTTCCACACATTAGCCATCTGTTCTCTGCCTCAGAATTTCAACCTGCACTTTTATTATTTTTGAGGAATTCTGCACTGGATCTACAAGTCTGATGCGTTAAATGTGTGCTGAAATGTTACCATTATTAACAGCATGCTTCTGTACATTGACACAGTCTTCTGTGCATAAGGGTGGTACATTCAACATACTGTAGCAATCTTCCAGCCTCTCCCTGTTAGCTTAGGAAATGCCAAATCGATGTGCAGAAAGCTTGAATAAGTCAATATTGCTTTAACCCTTGCTACAGTTGAGGTTTTTGCAGAACTGGCAAAAGGCACCCTCAGTGTAAAGGCATGTAAAGAAGGCTAGCAACCCCAGCGTTTTGGTCCTTGAGTCCTCTCCTCCCTCAGAAAGTGTTAAAAGAAAAATACAATGTCAACACCAGCTCCTCCCTGCTGATGGAAATGGTATGAGTGCAGTTTTACTTTCTGGCTGGAAGCCCTCATAAAACCGTTACACACTGAGAGGGGACGATGACTGGGAATGGAAGAAGAGAAAACACATTCTATGTTTTGAACTATTCCAGTCCCCAATTTGGGACATACTGGGGACCCCACCCCCTTGTATTTCAACCATTTTTTTCTAATAACCTTCAAAAAATAAAAAAAAGAGCAGCCTTTTTCAAAAACAAAACAAAACACCATATTGACCAACGGTTAGCAGCATTCCTTTCTCAGGCACTTGAACAGCCAGCAGGAGAGACGTATTCCGACTTATGCCTGAAAAATATGGAACCACATGAAATCTTACTGGAAATGTGTGTGGTTTCTGAATGCACACATTCCAAGTCAGCAACAAATGCAGGGGTTCCAAAACGCATACCTAAAATGCCATCCCTTTTCAGTATTTATTATCCAAAGAATAAGAAAACAACCATAGGAAAATTGCATAATGCCCTTTGTAAACTTCCTGGAGCATCAGAATGGACCAAACTGTAGAACAATTGCACCCTCTTCAATAGAAACACGAAAATTAAATTATGCAAAAGCCCTCTGTTACTCAATTTCAGAAATAAGCAAAATAATCTGTTGGTAAATACAAGTAATAAAGGAACACTTATTATTCACATCTGAAACTTGATTAAATAGCGAATCTCATGCATGGGTTTTGTATTATGTCACTGGATGTATTCAAATAGCATTTGAATGGTAGGTGGGGGAAGGTGTTTTTGTCCTTTTCTTTTTTAGTAAAACTGTATTCTCTTGGCAGGCTGAGAGAGCCCTTGTAAGCCCAGCCCTAAAGATTTTTCCATCCTCAGTAATAAAGCATGCAAGCAACATTGGAGCGGCAGATCTTCCTGCCAAAAAAGCCTCATTCCTCTATCTCTCCCAGCACTGTGGCAGGAAGAATAGCAGAATAGCAAGAAAGGAAAGGAGGAGATGGGTTTTTTAAATCACCAGCCGAACACAACCTATATATTTATACACAGCCAGCCCAAATGGTACCAGAGGAGGAGGAGAAGAAGAAGGAGAAGAAGAAGACAACAGGCGCCATCAAGAATCAATGGGCTCTTCCCCACCCCCTCAGCAAAATGACATTAATAACCAGTTTCCTAAGAAACTAAAAAGCAGGAGAAATAAATACAGCAATCTCTTTCTCATCCTCCCTCCCTGTTTTGGGCCAAAAGCTTCAAGGAGAAAGAAGAAGGGGGTGGTGGTGGAGGAATCTCAGCAGAGATTTTTTCCTCTCTCTCACACACACACGTACACCATTTCTTAGGCTATGTCACACACATAAGAGGAGAAACTGACACCCACAGGAAACAATTACAACATGCCACATCCACATCCACACACACAAGGGATGGCGAGACGAGCTGGAGGCGAAAGGTTACACACTGCAGAGGGGACAAATCAACCTTCTGGAGATCATTTCAGATGCCGCCAGTTGCTCGCTCGCTCACGCTCCCTCTCTCTCTCACACACACTCCTAACCTTGCACACCCCACCCTACCCATCCCTTCCTCCTCAGATCTCTCTCCCCCCCCCCCCACACACACACCACCTTCAATTCCCCAGAGGAATGGATGTTTCCCTCTCCACCTACATCCTCCCAGCACTTTGATGCTGGGGCTCAGCTGTGCACAGGGGAGGCACCGCGGAGGGCGAGGGAGAAATGGCTTTAAAAAAAACACAACGTGTATTATTTTATTTTCTATTTTTGGTGCACTTACCTTCCGATAATTCCAGCTCCAGCTCAGCCAGGCGGGCTCTCACTTCCAGCGGCAGAGGGAGGCTCTCCAGGCTGCGATCCGCCATACTCGATCCAAGGAGATCTCCTCTCTTCCTCTCCTCTCGCTTTCCCCACTCCGCTCTTGGCTGTGGCTCCCTCTCCTCCTTTCTCTCCCTTGCGCTGCTGCGCGGATGTGGGTCTGGCTCTTTGTTTGCAATACACACCGACAGAGAGAGACACACACACACAACACGCAATCGAGGAGGACGTGCGGGGGGGCCGGCGGAATGGAAAGGGAGGGCGGCAAATTAAAAACAAAAGCACCCAACCCTCCCCCCCGCGCGCTGGGGTGGCGGCGTCGGGGGCCCCGGGTCCTCTCCGGCGGTCTCAGCGGGGCATAAAGCGAGGAATCCACGCAGAGCCCAGCCCAGCCCAGCTCAGCTCAGCTCAGGCAGGGATGGGGTGGAGGGAACGCAGAGATTTTCCCCCTCCTCCCTCGCCGCCTGCTGCTGCTGCTGCCTTCAGTGGAGCCCCGCCATGGCTGCTATTGCTGCTGCTTCTGCTGCTGCTGCCGCCGCCTCTTCTTCTCCTTCTTCCTCCTCCTCCTCCTCTTTCCCCCTCGCAATCCTTTCGCATGGAGCTGAGCGGGCCCGCTGCAAGCTCGCCACAGACTCACGCACAGCGCGCCAGGGCGCAGCGCTCTCTCTCTCTCCCGCTCGCTCCACCCCGGCCGCACGGCGGCTGCTGCTGCTGCTGCTGCTTTTTCTGCGGCGGCGGCGGCTGGAAACTGCGGAGCCGCTGCCGAAAGCTGCCGCTTCTGCTTCTGTCACCCGCGCACGTGACCCGCCTGGGCGCAGCTGTCCCCTAGAGGGAGCGCGGGAGCACCGAGCCCCTCCAGGGAAGCCCGCGCGCGCTCTTGAGGCTCCCAGCGCTGCGCTGAGTGGGAGCTGCTTCCCGCGCGCGCAGCAGGCAGGGTCAGCTCTTGTGAGGGCAGAGGCAGCGGATGGAGAAGGAAGGAACAACAACAACAACAACAACAACAACAACAACAACAACAACAACAACAACAACAACAACAGAAAAGCCTTTAATATATATATTAGGGCAACTCCTAGGGGACCAAGGTCCCTTCACCCTCCCCCAATAAAATATTTTTTATTCAACTTGGCATCCCTGGGCACCAGAGGTTCTTTTTGGCACCCAAGGCAGCAAAAGTGGCTCACATCCTCCTTTTGGGCAATAAAAATAAAAAATACATTATTCTCTGCCTGTTCATGGCCACCCAAAGTAAGCTGTCTGAGGTAGCTACCTCACACTCTACCTAATGTTAGGGTCGGAACTGTTTCTTTCTCAAATGTATAGCCTGCTGATTAAATCCCTCCACAAAATGGTTTACAAGTCGGAAACAGTTCTAGCATAGGGTATAGGAAATAACAATACAGTATGGCCGTTCATTTAAAAAAATAAAAATAAATTTAGCCTTGACCACAAAATGGCCATGGTTAGAAAAAGTAAAAATCAAATTTTAAAAAAACCACTAGTGAGGTGTGTCACATCAGGGATAAGACCTGGGGTCTTAAAGGCCAGCAAGTGGTCAGTTATTTATTATATCCATCCAATTATTTAATGGTTTAATTGCCTTTTATGTACACAAAGATCTCTCTGGATCCTGTCCTAATACTGCAACACAAACCATTAAAATAAAATCAGCTGCATAACCAGTTTTAATCCGGTTCTAAATTTCCTCCCAAGGGAACCGTGCTCATGCTAAAGAGAAAGGCCTTCATTATCCAGTGGGAAACATTTTATTTTTAGCCCAGGGGCCACGTTCCCTTTTGGGCAACCTTCTGGGGGCCACATGCCAGTAGCAGGTGGGGCCAGATGCAAAAGTGGGTGGAGCTGCAGGTGTGACTCTTTGCATAATAGGCTGCAGTCCTCCAGCCATACAAAAGCCCACATGCCATCGAGTCAAGCAAGAAGCATTAACAGTTGCATTCTAGCCAGGAAAAATAAAACAGACTCAAGGAGGGTGCAGAGCAGGGCCAAGGAATGGGGTGTGGCCTAGGAAAAGCCTCAAGTACCAGATAGCGAAGACCTATGGCCTATGGATGTCAGGTTCCCCATCTTTGCTGTGAGGCTCCCTCAACAAGGACTTCCATAAGGAAGGCATCACCACCAAGGAGGCTCTCAAGCAAGTCAATGTGGTGCATTTCGGGCAAAGGAAGGCTGCCCCATAAGATTTTAGGGCACATATGGGAGGAGGCATCCCATACATTCCTTATCATCTGTAAGGCCCAGACCATTTACCATACTTTTCCATGTATAAGACTACGTTTCCCTCCTTAAAAATCATGCTAAAAAGTGGGGGTCGTCTTATACATGGGTGGGAGTTTGATTGGTTGCTGCCACGGCTGTCAGCGGCTATTGTGCGTGTTATTGGTTGCTGCGTCAATGGGTGGTGTTGATTGGCCAACGCTGTGGCAATTGGGCAGGCAATTGGCAGCTTCTGCCGGCGAAGGCAATCCTTTCCCCCAAAAGCCCAACAACTTTTTGCCATCTCCCCCCATTTTCTGAAATTTCAGTCCCCAAAAATAGGGGGCGTCTTATACATGGGCACGTCTTATAGGCGGAAAAGTATGGTATTACTGGAAACGTTTAGAAAGCAGCCATTTTAATTGTACTGGAAACTAAGCAGTAATGTTATGACACTGTGGGTTTTCTTGCACCCACTCAACCCATCTTTTGTGCGTGTTTGTTTCATGTTATGAAGAGCAGTGCAAACCCTTGTCCACCACTCCCCATGACTCACACATACTGCCCTACAATCTTGTGGACATTGTATATCGGCTGCCGATTAGCTACCAATGCACCATCAAAACTTGGTTGTTTGCATATGACCAGCTTACCTAAAAGACTGGCTTCCCATGTGCAGATCTGTTAAACCATTGAGATCAGCTTGGGAGGTTGTGGCAGTGCCATGCTACAGATTATCATATGGTGGGGACTCATAAAAAAGGCATTTTATCCTGCTGCCTCTGTATTTTGAAATGCGCTTTCCTCTGCAATGTGAGAAGCACCTTCAGTCATATGTTTTAAGACATATTCTGAAAACATAGCTTTATTCTCATGCTTCCCCTGATAGTTAACGCTGGGCCCTGTACCTTTGTATCTTACAATGCTGCATCCTATTTTTCGAATTTATGGTTCTGGTTTTTTTTCTCTTAGTAGCTTTATACTGATGGTTTTTTGTGTATATCTGAATCTGTTGCACATCATGTAGATTTTTTAAAAAATAAGCAATTTAGAAATGCTGTTAAATAAACAAATAAAACATGTTGGTGTGTTATTTTTATTTTTTTGCCTGTGTGCTCCCTTGCTGTGCAACCAGCTCAATTACTATTATTGTTGTTGTTTTAATTTGCAGAACATTATCCTAATAGGCCTAACATAACTCTCTCCATCCATTAAGGTGTGCACACTCATGTCAACTTTCACCTCCTCTTAAACAGGTTTTACAGGTTTCTGTATTATTATTATTTAAAAAAACAAAACCTTAAAAACCTGTTTGACCAGAGCTGGCAGTGGAACATAATAAATGTCTGTACATTGTGGGAAAGCAAGTCCTCCTACAAACCATATTACACAAAGCAAAGACAGAGAGAGAGAGAGAGAGAGAGAGAGAACACCTATTGGCTGGTCCCACCCTGAGATACACTGCACTATGATCTCAGCTGTGAACTTATAGGACAGGGGTGGGGGGGGGGACACTTTGCAAAACCTGTTTGACCAGAGGTTTCCTCCCCCCCCCCAACATACAATTCCTGTGTCGTTTTATACAACCCTGCAATACATGACATCTGAAAGCTAGTGCAACCACTCTTCTTCTTTATAATCCTCAACAGGGTACTGGGTGAAATGTAGAGGCAACAGGATAACATACAGTGCAGAATTTGTGAAAAAGGCAAAATATTCAGGAAATGCCAGGGATTGACTATAGGAGACATTTCCTACACAAACACAGCTACAGGCCACAACTATGGTGAAAATCATAGGGTGGGATTCAAGGAACTGCGTGCCAAGCTCCGCACACTCAAAGGTAGAGGGCGGGTTTTGGACTTGAATTGCAGCTCTCCATGCTAAATTGCAAACATATAGACTGACAACCACAAACAAAAAGGCTGAAGGGCGTACAACTGTATTAGAAAGAATACGTTACCATAGAAAAGGGCTAAATATTATTACAATTGCAAAACGCCTCTTATAGAGCATTAAGGATTCCTAGGGGCTTGGGCTTGTTATGTGCCCTTGCATGTGATTTTGTGTAAAAGACACCTCAGTCGGTACAGCATGAGACTCTTAATCTCAGGGTCATGGGTTCGAGCCCCACACTGGGCAAAAGGATTCCTACATTGCAGGGGGTTGAACTAGATGACCCTCGTGGTCCCTTCCAGCTCTATGATTCTGTGATAAAAGCTGAGCAGGTTGCAGGGATGAGGAACCTATGGCCCTCCATATGTTGCTTGACTACAACTCCCAGCGCCAGCACAATACATTTTGGCACCTGAGGAGAACCACAAAATGGCACAACCAGGGAAGAAGGTGTGAGTGAATTTCTACATCAGGAATGGGGGGGGGGAGATAAAGCTCTACATCGGGAACAAGGGTAGGACGGGGCTGTTGAGGAGGTAGCATATCTAGCCTCCAAGGAGCGTGCTGCAGCTGTCACGGCCAAGGTGGCAGCAGCAGAGATTGATGCATTCCTTCGAGACCCTGTAGATCCTGCTGCCCGAGGCGGACATCTTGCCTCATGAGTGGGCTGGCCCTGACAACTCACATGACAGAAACACACACACCGTTTGCCTTTAATTACTGGGGCTGACAGGAGCCCAACTACATCTGGTGGGTCACAGGTTCCCCATCCTTGCTTTAGCCAAACGACTCTCTTTGCATGTAGATATTGTCCACCATCAGATGGCAAAGTTATAATCAAAACCTAGAGAACCAAATCTTCACTTTGACATAACAAAGCAAAAACATCAAAAGCACTTACTCCCATGTCTGCTCTCAAATTAGAGGCAGATATGTGAAGAATGTCAGGCACTGTTCAGCACATGTATGTCTGACTTTTGTTATAATGTCAGTGTCTTATGGGTGTGCTCCCATGGGCAAAACAACAGCAGCCATATGGATTTATTTATGGCTAAACTTCAGACAATAAGCATGGGGATAAGGCTTGGGGCTATAAAAAGAAATGCTGTATATAGGGGTTCAGACAACAGCATCCATGTGATGAAATATACACATATCTTGTTCAAAATGTCTCCACAAGGCAGCTCCTTCCTTATCTCTTTATCTTATTTTTAAGGGGGAAATTTTAAATACAATGTAAATTCAGGTAATGACCCTTTACATATTTGCCAGATTACAATTTAAGGATGCTTAGTTCTTAAGTGTTCCTTATCTTCAAAGGGTTTCACACAATAATTAGTCTTCACACCACTCTGAAAACTGTTATTATCTCTGTGCTTTGGAAGGTGGAAGTTTCAAGGATGCAAAAGGCTTGATGGTGTTCTCAGGGCCTCCAAAGCAAACCAGTGAGTGTGTTGTAAATTGGTGCCTCCAGCTTTTAGAAGAGGCACGTGCCAAAAGGGATAGCCAGGGCAGGCTCAAATGAAATTTTAAAAAGCTCTCACTGTGTTTACTGGAACCTAACAATCAAAGCCAGTGGCCAGGATCCAAATATCTACTTGTGCATGCTGATATGGAATTTAAAAACTCATATTTTCTTTGCATAGCTACCTACACTGTCTGGTGCACACCATATGAGAGATTGCTTTTCTGGAACTACTACAGTTTCAAAGTCTGATTGCCATGTGTCATGGGAAGTACCTGCTGTTTGTGAAGCATAAGCCCAAAGCTCCTCACGCGAAACAGTTAAACAAACTTGGATCTTAGCAACCGTATTTTACCACTAAAAAGGGCCAGATATCACTACAGCTGCAATATATTTTTTTTTAAGAAGCACACTGAGAGTTAAGTACAGAGGTTAGCCAAATACACCCTGCCACAATTTGAGCATGTGTTGTTGGAGGATTAATGTCTGAATTATTTTCTGATACGCAGGCTATAAAGGTGTGCCATCTTTTTTAGGATTGCTCTCCATTCATTGCTTTTAGCTGCTTGGTAAGCTTTTCTGTTACAGTCCAAGCATTTTGTATCCAAACAGACAACCACAGATTATCTAAACCTTTCCCATTTTGAGCACTCAGTTGTCAAGCTGCAGCCAGGAGAAATGTAATCAGTTCTTTATGTAGGTTTTTGTTGTTATTGTCACATAATCTATATTTGAGCACTGGTCTCTCCTTTTTTAAAAAAGAAAGAAAGAAAGTGCCTGGTGATTAATGCCCTTTGACCCTACTTCAGAGTGGTCTAGTAGGATCCTGTCCTCAGCAGCCTCAGGTATAAACAGGATTTTAATGTCTAACCTCCTTGTTTTGTTTGCATGCCATATAGTTTGGTTCAATTACACTCCGGCTTACCACCCCCATGATATTCCTATTTCGTGCGTTCCAAGGCCAGAGGCATCTGTTTAGTTAGGTCCATTACTTTTAATAGGATGGCAGCAACGTATATAACCATCGAGGGCAATGCAAAGTCTGTTTCCACTGAACTCGCACTGCATAGGTGATAATGTAACAGAACAAGAGCCTCTCTTCCACAGACAGAGTCAGCACGGTGCATAAGCACAGAGCAAAACCAAGTTTCAGTTAAGACCAGAGGTAGGCAACCTAAGGCCCTGGGGCCGGATGCAGCCCAATTGCCTTCTCAATCCGGCCCGTGGACAGTCCAGGAATCAGCGTGTTTTTACATTAGTAGAATACCGATATGTCCTTTTATTTAAAATGCATCTCTGGGTTATTTGTGGGGCCTCCCTGGTGTTTTGACATGAGTAGAATCCCATGGCTGAAAAAGGTTGCTGACCCCTGGTTAAGACCATAACTAAAAGGGTGCTGGAATAGTCTGCAAGGTTTCTGCGTGGGGACACAGGCCCCTGTCCAAAAAGGCCTCCTTGGCACATGCAAGGATCGTGTGCCTGAAATTCCAGCACTCCACACCGTACGACAAACCATTCAGAGGGATTCCAAGCGCAGCTTGTAATCTGGGCTTCTGTTTGGAAAATAAATGAATCAAAGGAAGGCCCTCTGCATGCGGAGGGCTAACCATGCAGCTCTCTGGATGATGTCCCAAATCTGAAATAGTATATGGTGTGTTTAGGAGCCTCATAGTACCCTAGGAGTGATTAACTCACGTGGGGTGCTTTGTAATGCAAAGCGTTCTTGACAGGAGTGAAACGTCCCTGTGGAGTCGTAATGGCTATTATAATCTCTGTCAAAACAGAGTTGTGTATATGTGGCCCATGGATACTTGTTATTTCCATGGCTATCCCAGAGAACGAAATACACCAACCTGTAAGAGATCCGTGTTTTCCTTGGACCAGGTTCTTGCACTGCGCAGTAAGAAGCTCTAATTGGCCAAATGGATGGCTGTCCCAGACAGCCCCCTGCTGGAAACAACAAACCACACCATCTACAGCTGCTGGATTTTTAAATCCTTTAATCTTCCCTTCTGATGACGACAGGGGTCAGCGGCATATTTGCACCACATGCTTAAATTCTTTCATTCCTTGGGAATTGTAGTTCCATGAAGAAGGGGGAGACAGAGGAGATGGTTAATTGGGGGACAAGAAGCTACAGTTAGAACTGGATATGGAACAACTGATTGCTTCAAAATTGGGAAAGGAGTACGACAAGGCTGTATATTGTCTCCCTGCTTATTTAACGTATATGCAGAATTCATCATGCGAAAGGCTGGACTGGATGAATCCCAAGCCGGAATTAAGATTGCCGGAAGAAATATCAACAACCTCAGATATGTTGATGAGACAACCTTGATGGCAGAAAGTGAGGAGGAATTAAAGAACCTTTTAATGAGGGTGAAAGAGGAGAGTGCAAAATATGGTCTGAAGCTCAACATAAAAAAAATAAGATCATGGCCACTGGTCCCATCACCTCCTGGCAAATAGAAGGGGAAGAAATGGAGGCAGTGAGAGATTTTACTTTATTGGGTTCCATGATCACTGCAGATGGTGACAGCAGTCACAAAATTAAAAGACACCTGCTTCTTAGGAGAAAAGCAATGACAAACCTAGACAGCATCTTAAAAAGCAGAGACATCACCTTGCCAACAAAGGTCCATATAGTTAAAGCTATGGTTTTCCCAGTAGTGATGTATGGAAGTGAGAGCTGGACCATAAAGAAGGATGATCACTGAAGAATTTATGCTTTTAAATTATGGTGCTGAAGGAAACTCCTGAGAGTCCCATGGACTGCAAGAAGATCAAACCTATTCATTCTGAAGGAAATCAGCCCTGAGTGCTCACTGGAAGGACAGATCCTGAAGCTGAGGCTCCAATACTTTGGCCACCTCATGAGAAGAGAAGACTCCCTGGAAAAGACCCTGATGTTGGGAAAGATGGAGGGCACAAGGAGAAGGGGACGACAGAGGACGAGATGGCTGGACAGTGTTCTCGAAGCTACCAACATGAGTCTGACCAAATTGCGGGAGGAGTGGAAGACAGGAGTGCCTGGCGTGCTCTGGTCCATGGGGTCACGAAGAGTCGGACATGGCAACAATATAAATGCCATCGATAAATAAACATAAAATGAGGGATCACTAGCAGAGAAACCTCAGCATCCTCACCAAACTACAAATCCTGTTGCTGCTAATAGCAGGTTTGAAAGAAATGCTTAAATAAATAAAATGATAAAAATATGCCATCTCAAGAGAAGAGAGAGAAACAGACACTGATAATTTCAAGCAGAGAGAAGTACACAAGAATCATACGAGGAGACCATCCATGTAAATCTTCCTCTGCCCCTCCTCCAATACCCATGTTCAATGTAGCAGAGAGAAATTCCAGTATTTTTGAAGGAAAGAAAATCATGAAAACATAACTGGCATTAACCCACTGCAAGCTTGTTGGGTAGGTACTCCCCGTGACAATATACAGGTACTTGTGTTTGCATGTGTGCACGCATGCACACATACATGTCAACACCTGTGACTGCTAACAGAATTGCTTTAAAAGTCAGCAAGAAAATAAACAACATTGAAGAGAAGGTTCCAGCTCAGAGATAGTCACATCCAGCAAAGGTATCATTTATAAAATGTGAGTAATACCAATAGGTTGCCTTCTTAAAAAACAGACAGAAATGCAATAACATGTTATTGATTGAGTGCTTCATATGTTGAATTATGATTATGCCGCTGTGGTTAACCGTTCCAGTCTTTCCATTTTAAACTGTCTTAGTAGTGTTTTAATTAGTTTATGCTGTTATTTTTGTTCAGCATCTTTAATACATGCCTACAGAACAAAACAGCCAATACATTAGCAATCATATGTTTGATGCCAGTGTAGATGGCATCCTATAATGCAGGAAGCTCTGTTATATTCATACCACGTGCCCCATCTAGCTCAGCATTGTTACTGCGCTGACAGGCAGCCATTCATTGGGGTTTCAGACAGTGGCCTCAACCAGTCCTAGCTGGAGATACCACGGCGTTCTGAATCCTGCGACCTTCCGCATGCAAACAGGTACCTTGCCACTGAGCTACAGCCCTTTCCCCTAATGCAAGAGTTGCCCAGAGCTTTCTCTGGCGCCATGAAAAATAAAGCTCCGCTAGAGAGCTTTATAAAAGCCGGGATTTACAGTATCATCATTTCAACAGAGTAAAAGGGAATGGCAATGCATAAAAGGGCTGATCGTTTCATCATAATTGACACTTCTCCACCCTCACGCTTTGAACTCACTTTGTGACTCCTCTGCCAGTTCTTTTTTTTTTTTTTGTCTCAGCTCCTCGGTTTGCTTTTCGATTGACCTATTCAATGACCTTTAGAACCATCCGCAGAAAATTGGGGGAAACGGCACTTACGGATGCTTCTTAAGAGCGCATTGTTGAGTTATTGGATGTTTTATATATGATTTTAATCCCTGAAGGATGCATCAAATAGATAGCATTTCCTATCACTTATTCGGATGAAATTTGCACTAGGAAGGCTGGTAATGTCAATTCCAGAGGCTCCTGGGTGTTGGAGGAGGAGGAGGAGGGGTGCTTCATTGCTGGTTTTGTCGCAGAGCCTCTGATTCCATCAGAGGCGGTGGAAGACAGGAGTGCCTGGCATGATCTGGTCCATGGGGGTCACAAAGAGTCGGACACGACTAAACAACAACAACTCTGATTCCATCTCTGTCCTTGCAGAGACATGCCTCTTATGTTAGGAATGGTGGGTTTGGGGACGAGGAACTGGTGACTGCTCATGCGGCCACTATAACTTAATTCCAAATTCAGTACACATACAGACTGTCTTCAAACGCAAACCCACTTATAACACATTACAGTACTGTGTGATGGAATAATGGGTGATGTGCCAGGGGAATTAGTGGGGATGGAGTTGGGGACAGTTCACCTGTTTCTGCTTTCCATGCTTTAAGCATGGTCTGTGTGAACCTATTTAGTGTTGTGGGAGTTTTCCTTAGTTTCTCTGGGAAGAATGGGTATGCTATGGTGCAAGTATTTTCAATTGTGTCCCTCTCCAGGTGTACCCACTGTTTTGCCTCATCTTCTAGTATTTATGGGATTATGTGGCGTACTTGGTTGGCGATGTAATATGCTTCTATGTTGGGGATTCCCCATCCTCCCTCCGAGAAGGGGAGGTGCAGGTATTTGGGGCTTATTTTTGTTTGTTTTTTGTGGAACAGAAAAATCGCTACCCGACCCCACCCCCACTCACCATGCCCCCCTCCACCTCTTTCCCCCTTTTCTTCCTAATGTAACACTAATGTCTCAACAAATGAAAATGATATGTAGAAAATGTAACTTGAAAAAAGAGGCATTGCACATACTTTTGTAAAGCAAGAATTTTTTAATACAAAATAAGTTAAAATAAAATTAAAGAACACATTACAGTAATCCAGCCTTGCGTGATAATGTGGTAGACAGGTTGTTGAAGTAAGACTCCCTTATCCATTAAAAAAAACCCAGTACCTTTTGTTCATGATATTTATTTATTTTATATTAAATAAAAGACGTGATCTTATCTGGGATCACTTCCCAGAAATAATAAAACAAGAATACTTGGGATGAGTTAAAATGTATTGTTGATTTTTTGTTTTGTTTTAAGTGGACTTGAAACTGCAAACACGGCACTTGAACATTATGAGAAATCCAAATTCAAAGGGCAGATTGTCATGGTGCACCTCAAGAACAAACTGACATTTAAAGATGCTTCAGAAATGCTGGGGCTTGGAGTTCTTATCTTTCTAGGATGCATGTCACATTTTTTCTATTCAAAGCTTTTATAAAGGTCTGAATCACATTCTGCTTTCTCAATTCTAAGCCGTGGCATTTTAGGGCCAACCGAAATAGCCATGCTTAGCCTCATGTTTGCCCAGTTCATATAGAACAGGGGTGGGAGACATATACATATACAAGGCTGTGGCTCTATGGTGAAGCCTCTGCTTTGTGTGCAGAAGGTCCTAGGTTCAATCCCTGGCATCTCCAGGTAGGGATGGGGATTTCCGTGGCCTGAAGCCCTGGAGAATCATTGCCATTAAGTATAGTGACAATGCTGAGCTAGATGACCCAGTGGTCTGACTCAATAGAGGGCTGTTCCTATAGCCCTCCAGTTGTTGCTGCACCACAGCTCTCATCACCCTTGACCATTAACCATGCTGTTGGGGACCAATGGGAAACCCAACACCTGGAGGGTCACAGGTTTCCTACCCTTAATGTAGAATCATAGTCAGAAGGGATATTACAGGTAGAAGTTGTCTAGTCCAGCTGCTCAGTGCTGGATCTCTAATGCAGGATGCAACTGCAGCATCCCTGGCCAATGGCCATCCAGCCTCTGCTGAAATACCACCAACAAAGGAGATTATTAGGCTCCACTGCCTAAATAATAACAAACAAATCCTCTGGGGGCTGTGTGCCAGCAGTGGGCGTGGCCAGCAGTGGGCGTGGCCCAAGTGGAAGTGGGTGTGGCCAAAATTGGGTACTGCCCATTCTCCCAGTGAGAGCCAGTGTGGTGTAGTGGTTAAGAGCAGTAGACTCGTAATCTGGTGAACCGGGTTCGCGTCTCCGCTCCTCCACATGCAGCTGCTGGGTGACCTTGGGCTAGTCACACTTCTTTGAAGTCTCTCAGCCTCACACCTCACAGTGTTTGTTGTGGGGGAGGAAGGGAAAGGATAATGTTAGCCGCTTTGAGACTCTTTGGGTAGTGATAAAGCGGGATATCAAATCCAAACTCCTCCTCCTCCTCTTCTTCTTCTTCTTCTTCTTCTTCTTCTTCTTCTTCTTCTTCTTCTTCTTCTTCTTCCCACTCTCTGCATTCATTCTGTCATACACCACACACAAATATGCACACGCAGATAGGCAGGTGCCCAGAAGTACTCATGGCACACACGATACATGTAAAGCGCTCTGCTACCACTTTAACGACAGTGGCTTCCCCCGAAGAATCCTGGGAATTGTGGTTTGTTTCCCCCAAAGAGTGCACATGGTTCTCCCTCTCCTCACAACAACCCTGTGAGCTAGGTTCAGCTGACAGACTGTGGCTGGTCCAAGGCCACCCAGTGATCTTAATGGCTGAGTTGAGCATTGAACCCTGGTCTCCCAGACCTTTACACACTGGCCCTCATGATGTTTGCGAACTTTATGCTGCATTTTCAAATGCTATACTGGTGCATCATACTGGTATACTTGCCAGGTAGGGAAGCTCCAACTGATACAAGTGCCAGACCCAGGTTTGACCCATGCGATGTGGGTCAAACTTCTCTTTTTAACACAAACCAGCCCGTCAGTATGACACAGCAGCTTAAAGAAAGTTGTTTATTACAATGTTGTTATCCATTCACCAGCACTGGCATACACAGAATGAGATTATCTTTGTAGATAAGGTTTGTGGAGCACTAATCTAATTCTGGATACTTACCGTTTGTGGCTTGTAATCAAGAAACAGGAGAGGGGCCTCTTGTATTGCAGACAAAAAATAATAATAAAGCCCATTTGAAGACAATTGTCTGATATCACCTGCACACCGACACGTGGCACCTGATGCAAAGGACAAGGGGGGAAAGAAATATGGAAGCAGCACAGAGACTTGACACACAGCCTGTTGAGCACACACATGCACACAAACCACAGCAACTGCAGGTTTATTGTTTTCAGTAATCTGAGGTAAAATTCATCCAACCTCATTTATATTGTGTGGGGAATAGTATTACAGGGCAGTCGAGCACTTTATTTGAAAAGCCAGCATTAAAGATTAACAGTAACTTGTATTCTAATGCCACAGTTCTAAATCTGAGGACAAGGTGTCACCTGCAAATTTGATCAGCATCCCCCTCAATACCTTTATCCAAGTCGTTTGTCACTTTTCACTTTCCAGAATGATTAGGAGCCATTAGTGAGCACTCTTTGGGTTCAGTCAGTCAGCCAGCTACAATCCACCTAACAGTTTACCTCATCCGGCCCACATTTTACCAGCTTCTTTTCTTTTTGTGAAAAGCCTTATTGAAATCAAGATACACTACACCTACAGGATTCCCCTGATCCACCAAGCTTGTAACTCTATATATAAAAAAAGAAATTAGATTTGTCTGGCAGGGCTGTTTTTGTGAGACTATCCCCTGTCTCATAACAACCCTGAGTGGCTGAGGGAAAAAAGGCCAGCCCAAGGTCATCCAGGATTTGAACACAGGCTGAGTCCCAGCACAAATCTTCTCTGTTCACTATACTGTGCCATAAACCAAGGCTATCACCTTCCTTGTGAGCTTCTCAGAGGCACCTTGCTGGCTGCTGCTAGCAACAAAATACCTGGCTGGATAAACCACGCCTGACCTAGTAAGGCAACTTTTATGTTCCCAATTTGACCTTCCTCTTCAGTTTCAACCACATTACCGTATCTGTTTCTTTCATTAGCAAAACCCTTCTCTCTCTCTCTGGAAGATTTGGCATTTATTTTACATAAGATTTCTTTTTCCTCTCAGGTTACTATGGCTGGAATCCAAAAGGTTATTCTGGGTATACATGGGCATCCATGGCGGGGGCCAGTCATTTTCCCCACCCCTGTAGAAACCACGACCTCCAGATTCCCAACTTTAATTTTAAAAAGAAATGGTAAATTTGTAGCACTGGCTGAACCTGAGATAGGAGGCAAAAATGTGCAGGCACTATTCTTAAAAAAAAACCCTCAAAAAACCATTGGTTCTCCATTTTTAGTGTTTTATTATTTTGAACCTCCCTTGGAAAAGTTCCTGTAGATTCCCATGTGGACACACCTGGTGGTGCTGTTTTTTTTTTTTTTTAAATCCCTTCTCTGCTTTTAAACATTGGACTCCAATGTCATATTACTACTGCTGTCCATTGAGAAATGTAAGAGCTGTTTGCAAATTTAAAATGTAACAATGGAAACAATAAAACAAAACTTGGTTAAAACCAGACATTAATAAAAACACACATAGCAAAATAGCCATAAAGCATCCGTCCCGCTGCAATAATTTGGTTTTTAGCTGTCTGCAGAAAGCCAGCCAGGAGGAAGCAGTGCAAACCTCCCTTGCAAATTGGAAGGAGATTCCATAGTATTGGGGCTGCAACAGAGAAGGCTCTGCTCCTTGTGGAGACCCGCCTAGCCTCTCTATAGGAAGGAATCTGGGACCGCTTCAACAGATTTTAAGTAGCAGAGAGGCTGATACAGATCTCACAGTGTGGGCTGAGCTTAGCAAATCTAGTAAAATTATAAGTCACTATTGTCTATGAGGGGAAGCCATCTGAGAAGGCCAATGCACATATTGTGCAAACATACACAATTATAAACACTGTGCAAATATACATAAAGTATATATTAAGGTATTGCAAGGATGGGTACAGAAGATTCATCCCCTTTTGATTCTCACCTAGTGGCAAGCAAACAATTATTTAAGGAATCTTGTCGAGTTCAATGGCATTAAACTAACCAGAGGTGAAGCCACACAGATTTCAGAGCCTGAGACAAATCGACAAGGAATAAATTGTCCAGCAGTCTGCTCCTGGAGTCTTGGCTGCATTCTATGAGGAAAAGTAGTGTTAATTTCTTTTCTGTAGACCTTGATTGGATCTGAAATGTAATTTACTCCCTGTTATTAGGATTAATTGACTCACTCTTTCCCTTCAAGTCTATAAAAACTAAGCAGAGACCTGGAGATTGAAGCCTTACTTTAGTATTAGGTATCTGCGCCAAGGCATTCAGGTTCAATTACTTACTCTGCCCTTGACACATCATTACGTTGTCTTCTTTCTTTCTTTCTTTTTCTTTCTTTCTTTCTTTCTTTCTTTCTTTCTTTCTTTCTTTCTTTCTTTCTTTCCTTCCTTCCTTCCTTCCTTCCTTCCTTCCTTCCTTCGCTAGAAACTTCCAACTTCAGCCATGTAGGCAAGTATTAGATGTGTTTAACAGATACATTAATTAAAATTTCCAACACTCCCTTCCAACCCTTCAGAGCTTGTGAAGAGATATTATCATCTTTCCTGTTCTGAAAAATAAGTTTGCTCACCCTCCCTTGTTCACTTATGCCTGAAACTTGCTTCTGAACCCCTTCACCTGAAGTTCTCAAACTGTGGTCCATGTAGATCTCTGGTGGTCTGAGTTATCCATTAAAGTTCTCTGTGAAATGTTGTGGGACCGTTGAAAATATGGTCACATCTACACACCACATGCATTCATAGAACTTTTATACCTCTTTAACAGTTAGTAGCTTCCCCCCCTCAAAGTCATGGGAACTGGGTTCTAGGAATTATGACACTGTGAGGAGGTCTCTCAATAAACGACATTTCCCAGTATTATTTGGGGGGATGTCATGACTGCTAAAGTGGTATAAGAGTGCTTTAAATGTATGGCATCAGTGTGATATATAACTGGCCCTGCACTTATTTTTATTTTATTTTAAAAAGAGAGCTCCAAGGTCATTTTGACATGGCACAGTTTTACCGAACAAGACAACAAGGGTCTGTGATATTATTTGTTGGTTTGGCTGTGATGCTAACACTGAAGGGGAAAATATTAAGATTTTTGGTGGGAGAGTGTGGAAGGAAAATTATGGGCTGGTGAGGTGAGAGTTTATGATAAAGATGGGCATAAGGCCCCTTTTTGTATGAGTCACAGCGGGAGTCTTACTGTTATTATTTCCTTATTTATGGGCCTCAGTTTAGGGCAATGCCCTCACAAGGAGGCTTACATAACCATGAAATACAATTATTTCTTTAATTTCACACATCATCCTGACTTTGCTCACACAGCAGTGCGGGGAACCTTCGGCCCTCCAGATGTTGCTGAACTACAATTCCCATCAGCCCCAGCAAGCATGGCCGATGGCCAGGGATGATGGAACTTGTAATTCATCAACATCTGGAGGGCCAAAGGTTCCCCACACTTGTCATGCAGGGTCATATCCAACCAGATTCTACCCATAAAAAAATAACGAACCTAAAGTAATCATGTCCATTGATTTCAATGGATCTACTCCAAGTCTCAGGAACTTTGAACAGAACCCACAGGGAGTAGGGCGCCTAGCAACAGCTATTTGAAACAACACTGAAACTATAATTTAAAATGCAATAATCAAAGCATAAAACAATCAGTGATGCAATTGCATCAATAGGGTTTCTGTGGCCCAAAGGCCTGCACTTAAGATCATGAAAAGGCAACAGAATGAAACAGAACAGTTTAACAAGAAAACCCGCATAGGTCAGTTAATTAAAAGTAAATGAATAAAATAATAAGCTGAAAACCAAATAACAAAGGCAGCATAAACTTAACTAATTTAAAATATGGAAATTTAATTTAATTTAAAATGGACAAAATGGCCTAGGAAAATACAAGGGTTTTATACTAGTGCCCCAAAGGTAACCAACTCAGTGCTGCTAGCAGAACGTACCTCAGGTGAGAGGTAGAGGCCTACACTAGGCATAGGCAAACTTGGCCCTCCAGATGTTTTGGGACTACAACTCCCAACATCCCTGACCACTGGTCCTGTTAGCTAGGGATGATGGGAGTTGTAGTCCCAAAACATCTGGAAGGCCGAGTTTGCCTATGCCTGGCCTACACACTCTGCCTTTGAACCTTTGGAGGTCAGCACAGGGCAGCAAATATTATCGCACTACTAAATACGTCAGTAGCTCTGCAAAGCGGGAGACATGGCCGGCCACCCTAGAATTCAAGGGTAAACATGTATAGGGTTGCCCTGCTAAACATGCCCTTGGCTTCTTTCTTTAAAAAAAGCAAGCAAGCACCGAGAGGCTGAAAAATGGATACTTTCTCTAACTACTACAAAATGGAAGGTCTCAAGAAATGACTGAGAAGTATTCAAAAAGTCATTTAGGCCTCAACTGTATCTTAAGAAGAGAAACCTTAGCATTTCATTAGGAAGTGATATACCGTACAAGGAACATGCCAGAAAATGAAATGAAAGCAAAACTAGGGAAGAATATGTTTCCTGAGCTCCAAGACCTTCTTGCAATGATGGCTCCTTAGAGGCAGCAAAGGCCCTTTAAAAAGGTAAGAAGAAATGCCCACTTTGGGGATTACTGGCATTTTGAACAAACACAAAGTGGTCAAAAAAGCTAGCTAGACTATCAATGATTGTGGGTGGGAGGAGCTCCTTTTCATTCTGTCTATTTTTTAAAAAAAAAGTTTTTAAAGGCCAAATTTTGAGGGTGGTCTTGGGGGCTGAGATAGAAATATTTGAGGGCCCTGGCAAAGAGGGCATTCAATTCTTCGTATGTGAAAATCCCACAGGCTGTCAGACAGTTAACAGGGTTTAATTTACATCGGGACACCAACAGTCGACTATTAAATGAGAAAAATATGTGTTATAATGAACAAGATTGTAAGATAACAGTTATGGGAAGGAAGGACACAACTGACAGACTTCCAAGTGGGGGGAAATGGATGCCGGTCTTGCTGCACTAGAACCAAATGAAGCTGTGGATGTCTTAAGTGTGATTTAATTAATTGCAAACGTTTGTATGTTTATAATAATGGTTTGTGGGTGTATGGAATGAGAACACTTAAATTTAAAAAATAGTAAAAATAAAAACTGCTTCTTACATTGACTACTCTTTAGACATTACCCCTCCAAAATTAAGGACCCGGGAGAATATTTAAAGAGTGGGAGGGGTTTGGAAACAAAAAGTGATTTTTCAAATAAGTTCTTAATTTAAATTGGGTCTGGAAGACAGTTTTTAATGGAAGTATCATTATATTGGGAAAGTGCCATGTATAGCTTACTTTGATCTCCTGCAGGGTTTTGAGACTGTAATTTAGCCATAATTAATTTGCCCCGTGTGTTTAACCTTACAAAATATTCGGAGCTTATTATTATTGGGAGCTTCCGCATTCTCTTAAAGTTCCCGCATTCTGAGAGAACGTCTTAAAACTGCAGCAAACTGTGGCGCTCAATGGGTTTCCCAATGCATCGCTGCTTAGAAATAAGCTGGTGCCACCAAATTTAAAGTGCTAATGATACCCACCACTCCTTTTAATAGCAAGCACAGGTAACAGCAATGATGCCGGAACAGTGCTAATGGTGGGGGTAGGGGAGAGAGGAAGATTTTCAGCCTGTTCGGGGAAAATGTATAGTATTCAGAAGCACCATATAAACTAATAAAAATAAAAATAAGGGGACATCTCTGCCCCCAAACAGACGAATTAAGTCTGAGCATGCTCCGTAGCTGCCAGGACTTGCATGCAAGCTTGGGGGGGGGGGGAGAAAAAAACGAAAACCGAGTGAGTGGGATGCCCTATCTGAGCTTCCTGCTTATAGATGATGCTATGGCTTGCTAGTAGGAACCCTGAATAGGAGCACACCTGTGAGGGGGTGAGGGTGCCAGAAATATTTTGTGGAAGGGCCCACAAAATGTGTTCTCTTTACTATCTAGTCCAAAGAAGGGTCTGCAGAACAGGGAGCAGTTTTTCTGTTGCAACTCAACAAGCCTGGTCCATGAAGCTACTGTAAAGGAGACTACCTGGAAACCCTAGGCAAACCATTCCAGACTCTTTGCGTGGGGGGTGGGGTGGGGGCTTTCTCAGCTCCCAAGTTCTTTCTCATTACTAAACTAAACTCCTTGGAAGCCTATCTAGATGCTAGAATGGAAGCCTAAGGATGAGGAGGATGTATAAACATCTGTTATTACCAGGGAATTATGTGGACAGTTGTGGGATTTAACTGCTTCAAGGTATGAGACCTCTGTGTTTCCACTACTTACCTGAGCCTAAGATTCTCAGGAATGGTGTATATCAGATAAAGTCCAGGATATGAGGCATTAGCTTTGACCCACATATCAACTGCAAGAGAGAGTGACAGGCCTTCTCTCTACATAGGAGCAAAGGAAACTAGCTTATACTGAGTCAGACTATTGGCCCATCTAGGTTAACATTGTCTACACTGACTGGCAGTGGGTCTCCTGGGTTTCACACCAGCATCTCTCCAGCCTTACCTGGAGCTGCTGGAAATTGGACCTGGGACTTTCTGCATGCAAAGTAGTTGCTCTTCCACTGAGTTTGGGCCTTTCCCCCAAATATCCCTTCCTCCAAAATGTCTCCCCACTAAGGAGCTGATATACAGATTGCACCTATTGCAGAATTGCTGCATTTTCTCTTTTTTTAGAGTTTTGCTAAGTATAGGTCGATTTTTAAACGACTCTCTTGGGGGAAAATATATATTATACCCCACACGTGCGTTATAGTATTAATTCCTCTGATACACCATACATCGACAAGTGAATTAACGGGAGGGTGGGCACACAGCGACTTGTGAGCTACGTGGAGGGTAGTTTTCCTTTTAGACAGTGAAACAAGGACACACATGGGCAGCTAATTCTGCTGTGCCTCGTGGTGTTATGATTGCTTGGCAACAAGGGGGAAATGGTATGAGAAAGTAAGAGGAGCTCAAGTGATTAAGAAGAGCGAAGAGGGAGATGATCACATCCCCAGTTGTTTCACCGTGGTGCTAAATTTTAAGGCGCTGGATCCCTGGGGGAGGGGGTAGAAATACTTGAGAGTAGCCCGGGAAAGGGTACCGTTTTGCCTCTTCCCAGTCTCCGCCATGCAAGTCAGTGACTACCACTGAATTCTATGGGGCAACTATACCTGTACTGGGGTGGGGGAGAGACAAAATCTATGCGCCCTACCCTTGATCGTAGGCCAGGGGAGGGAACCTCTGTCCTGCGGTCTAAATTTGGCCTGTTAGGCCTCCTCGTTTGCCCTCCTACCTGGTCTTTTTAAAAATATATATACCAAAACCACACCTACCTGGTCCATACCCAATGTGGCAGGTGTGGGGCAGGGGGAGATGCAGCTGCCAAGTCCTGCAGAAAGCAGGGTTGGACTCCTCACACATCAGCTGATGAGTGGGGAGTTTAGTCCTGCTTTGGGGTTCCAATGCACCCCGCTCCTGATAATTGACACCCCTGCAATGTGTCATCATACGTAGAGTAGAGACACTAGTATCTTCTGCAACATATGCGATCGTCCCCTATGCCCCACAACGACAGGTCTTTCATTAGTAAAAAAGTATTTGAACAGACACAAAGCCCCTTTCCTTTCACACTGAAGGCCACTTTGCATATCCCTTCTGCTTTCATGGGTATCACAGCACCTCATGAGACTAGGTGGGTGCAGAGCTGATCCCTAGAAGGGTGACATAATTCTAAGTAACCCTTTGTATCATATAGCAAGTGCCTATATGTGTGCATATAGGACAATATATTTTCCCTAGTTAAGGAAACTATAGTTGCTCATTCAATCAAATTGTTTATTCCTATTGTTTTGCTCTGTCCCCATAGTTCTCTTTAAAATACATCTGTGTAGGAGCAGAGCTTTTAATGTGGTTCTAAGCTGCTGCTAAGACATCTGCACTCTCTTCAGCTGTCAAAATAAATCAAATTTTAGCACAATTATTTGTAAATATTTAAAGAGTGTGGATATGTTTAAATGTGGATTATTTTTTTTAAAAAAATTAAAAGCTCCCAGGTTTTAATGCTAACTTTAAACAAGTTGTCCCAAATGCAGCATCCAATACTCCTTTTTATAGTGTATTGGAACACTGGGGGTTGGAGAGGCAGAATTAATAAGAGTCTTAAGAACTTAATTATATTGCAATTAGCAAGTTAATTAAGAGGAAGATTTTAAAGGGTAATCAAGAAGAGACAATAGTTTATGAGAAAGCTAATCCATGCCATTGTTTCCGCTGCATTTTTACTGCCTCATAGCTATATTTCCAAAGTAGCACAGAAAAGATCACCTCTAAAGCTTTATAGAATCTCTCCCCTCCCCCAAAGCTTCATGGAAACGGTTGAATAATTAGAATATAATAGAGCATTAATTATCTGAAGCACAGCTCTCAGAAACCTTGTCAGGACTGGCAAGCTCCTTGGGGAAATGGGATAGATTGGGATCACTGCCCACACTGCGGGGCCTGCCAGCAGCCATAGGCTTAGTGGTCGAGCTCATGCTTTGCATGCGCAATGGCCTACAATGAATCCCCCACATCTCCAGTTGAAAGAATCAAGCCACAGGTGATTGGGCAGGCAAATGCCAGCAATACGGACAATTTCTTTAGAACGAGGAAGGTGAATATTTGGCCCTGCAACTGTTGTTAGACCCTAACTCCCATCATGGCTGAAAAATATCTGGAGAGCCACAGGTTCCCCACCTCTAGCTCAGAATGGCAGACCAATGGTTTGATCTGGAGGAAGGCAACTTAATGACCCAGCGCAGTTACAAAACCTGGCACAGCAAGCAAGGCTGTCTTAAGCATATGCGTCTCTGGGCTGCAAAGACCCCCCCCCCAAGTTGCCCAGTCCCAGGTGCACAGGAGAGTGGAGCCGGCTGGCCGCCTCAGCGTCTCGCTAGCTCGGTCACCCCCAAACTCGTGGCGCAGAGCCGTCTGCAGCAGAAGAGCCCGCCGTGGAGCTCCAACCAACGGGCGGGCTCTTCCCCGGACTCAACTCAGAGGCCCTGGACTCTTGGCCTGGCGTCCCTGAGAGCCCGGTGCCCCGCACCCATAGCACCTATGGGTAAGACGGCCCTGACAGCAAGCTACAAACAAATGAGTCTGTGTGCACCACTGTTCCCCCTTCTCAGCCAGCTGTGATTCAGCCCAGAAATCTTAAAAGAACCACCTATGGTGTCCAATTTGGGAAACTGATTACAAGAAACATAAACAAACTTCAGGTGTTACATCAGGTGTAGGGCAGGTCAAAACACAGCTGGACCAGCAGCATAGCCATGTTACTTGTGAATACATGTCATGGGTAGACAAACTAAGGCCCGGGGGCCGGATGCGGCCCAATCGCCTTCCAAATCCGGCCCGCGGATGGTCCGGGAATCAGTGTGTTTTTACATGAGTAGAATGTGTCGTTTTATTTAAAATGCATCTCTGGGTTATTTGTGAGACCTGCCTGGTGTTTTTACATGAGTAGAATGTGTGCTTTTATTTAAAATGCATCTCTGGGTTATTTGTGGGGCATAGGAATTCGTTCAGTTTCTTCTTCAAAATACAGTCCGGCCCACCACATGGTCTGAGGAACGGTGGACCAGCCCACAGCTGAAAAATGTTGCTGAGCCCTGGTATATGAAAACTTTAATTATGACTTACAGCAGTGTTTTTCAACCACTGTTCCGCGGCACACTAGTGTGCCGCGAGATGTTGCCTGGTGTGCCGTGGGTCTCGCCGCGGACACCAGCAGCAGCAGCCCAGCCTTCGCGGCCCTCCGCCGATCGCCCCACCCAAGCAGCCGCCCGCCCGCCCGCTGGGGCTGCTGAGCCGGGCGCGCACGTCGGAGGAGCGGGCCGCTGCACTCTGCTGCTGCTGGCGGAGCTGCTGCTCGGCGGGCGAGGCGAAGATGGCGCGCCCGGGGAGCGCAGGGGCTCTCCTCCTCGGCGCCGCCACTCTGTTGCTGGCCGCAGGCAGCCTGGCGTCGGCAGCCCGCGAGAAGGACATAGGAGGAGGGCACGGAGGCGGCGGGCCAGGGGAGCGGCCCTCGTCGTGCCACGGCGCCTTCGATCTCTACTTCGTCCTGGACAAGTAAGTGCCTGCCGTCGGGACTCGCGCACGTCCAAGAAGAAGCCTCCTCCCGAAAGTGCCCTGGGCGCTTACTCCCGAGTAGTCCGTCCCGTCCCCCCCCCAGGGGGCTGGCTCCCGAGTAAGCCGTCGTGGGCTTGCAGCCTCCCGGTTTAGGTTTCGTCCGGAGAGTTGCTCGCAAAACGCGCCGTCGTTTTCGTCTTGGAGCAACGTCCGCCACGGGGAAGTGCGCAAGCTTCGGGGTTGCACCGAAATGCGTGACAAGAGGGGGGCTGCGCAGACGCCAGCCTAACAGGGGCAAATTGGAAGTGCTCTTTTTCTGCCGGCTGAAGTTACTCCAGGATCGTTGTCTTGCAAATCCACGGTCCGCACCTCTTTGTTTCTTTCTTAGGTTGTTCTTTGTGTGGTTGCAACCCGAGGGCAAATGCACCCCCTCCTCTCTCTCCCCTATGCATCAGTTGCACAGAGGCCCTACAGAGAGGGTTGAAAAGTGCTATTGATGAAAGCATAGCAGTCGTGGTTATTCCTGCCTCATTGCTGATGTTGTTTGTACAGGGGCGTTCATATTCTGCCAGACTGGATTGAATGGCCAAACTTTCCTTTTTGCCCAGGTTAGGGCCCAGGTTGCACACTGAATAAAGTATTTTATAATTTTTCATATTTCTGTTTACTTACTATTTCATAATAAAGTAATTATAAAATACTTTCTTTGTGTTTATTTGATTCCTATTCAAGAGAATTACTTTATATATAGTTAACTAGTAAATTAAGCCCGTTAACAAAAACGGGCGCTAGAAAGCTCTCCGGGCCCGATGCCCCACCCGCTCTTCCCCTCCCTCAGCGGCCTCCTCCCCGCGCGCACCGGCGGCAAACCATGCGCGCCTGCCTCCCAATCCGGGCCTGTGGCAGCGGTCGGGGCGAGGAGGTTGCGGGGCGTCGCCCCCCGCCTGGCTTCCACCCCTCCCCCCCGCTTCAGCACTCCCTCCCGCCGCTTCTCCTGAGGGAAACTCGCCCCTCACACCCCCCCGGGGGATGCAGCTTCTTCTCCCCTCCTGCCCCAGCGCTGCTTCCCCTCAGGGCAACGCTCCCCTCACACACTCCTCCTCCGCTGCCTGCCTTCCCACCACGGCTTCTCCACCTCCTGTTGGATTGGCTTCGCCCGCTAGAGGAGGAGGAGGAGGAGGCAGGAGGCGGCAGAGCCCCAGGAGGAGGAGGCGGCAGGAGGCGGAGGCCTCGCCTGGGAAGCCGCCCGCGGGAGGAGCAGGAGGACGAAGAAGAGGAGGAGGAGGAGGAGGGGGCTCTGAGGGCGCCGCCACGGACCCCACCCCGCTCCCTGAGAGCCGGGCAGCCGAGGCCAGCGTGAGCTTTCCTCCTTCGGCGCAGCAGCCTCCCCGCCCAGCTCCCCGGGCTTCTCCCCAGAGGCGCAGCTCCGCCGAAGAGCCCGGCACGGTGCCGGAGGGCGAGCCCGGCATTGATCCAGGTCGGGTCGGGGGTGGGGGCAGCAGCGCGGCAGGAAGGCGCAAGGCAGCAGCTGATGGGAGAGAAGGCGGCCTGGCGAGCGAGCGCTCTGCGTCCGTGCAAGGCAGCGGCGCTGGCGCAACTGAGAACGCGCGTGCGCCGCCGCTGCCTCTCGGACACGCCCCCCTCTCCCGTCCTCCAATCCGTGTGTCAGTGGGGCGCATGCCCACTTGCGATTTCCACTGACACACGGAAAGTACGGACAGACATAGGCTCTTTATTATATAGGATATAGGCACAGAGTTAAATTTTTTAACATTTTCTAATGGTGGTGTGCCTCGTGATTTTTTTCATGAAACAAGTGTGCCTTTGCCCAAAGAAGGTTGAAAAACACTGACTTACAGTATCCTAGATAAGGGCATGGGCTGGGCAACTCCTGTAAGGAGGGGGAATGTTATTATTTATCTGTCATCCATTGGACTGGGTTGCCAAAGTCACTCTGGGCAGCTCCCAACAGAATATTAAAAACACAATAAAACAGCAAGCATTTAAAACTTACAGCAGAGTAGAGGATACATGACGGCGTTTTCTTTCCAGAGGTTATTTTTAAACCGACAACCTAAATAGATGCTGTGATGCTATAGCACAGAGAAGTGTGTTCTACATTTTAGTACCAAACCTGACATAGACATGAACACAAGCACTGGGGTGTATATCATGCAATAATTAATTATGGCCTTATTTACAAAGGAGGGGCCTTCTGAGATAAGGCGCTGCTATGATTTGCACACAGCATTCAGGAGGCAGTGCAGCTAAAGGACTGGAAGAAGATGAACAGCAGTGGGCATCAGTGTGCTGGAGCACCACCACTCACCAACTTCCACTCACTTGCATGCTCACTGCTTACTGGGGGGTGAAGGGGGAGATTGTTGTGGCACATTTGCACCAACAGGAGCAACAGATGGGCTCCAACCTCTCTATAGCCTTGCTCCCTGCTGTACTGCCCTGTAAACAGCAGTGGCAGCAGCTCACCATGCCACCCACAACTGATTGGGTCAAAGGGTATGGTGTGAAGGCACATGAGACCACCACATTGGTCAGGAGACCCATGCATGTACCCCTTGGGTGGCAACAGCAAGCATTTCTCCAAGCAATGTTTTCAGATCACTCTTTAAGGTTAAGGGGAACCAGAGCAGGAAGTCTTACACACAAAGTCAGGTGTTTTTTTTAAAAATGCCAATGGAAGGTGCCAGATGGAGACTCCTGGATCTGAAATTCTGTTTATCTCTGAGAAGTGGCAAAGCTAATAAGATGCTTTTACACTTCCTTGTTGATGCCCAAATCGCTGACCTTGAGATCGTACCAAGCACACTTGGTTGTCTTGGTGACCGTCTGTTCGCTGATGAAGAGAAAGGGTGAAGACAGAGACATTACATTTTTGCAGCGGTTTCTTCAACTGTGCTGTGATCACAGCTTTGCAACTTGGTCCTCAGACAGGCACGCATCCATCAGTCTTGTCATCCTGTCATGCTTCAAGCGGGCTGCTCACCAGTAAATGATGTCCAGGTGCATCTTTTAAAGTGCAAGATGTGTGAAATAAATGCGCACACACTTATCAAACGCTTGCAAAACTGATGGAGGAGGAGGGAAGAGGTGAGCAGATGACATCATGGTCACCAGCTCACAAAACTGGTTATTTAGAGTTCTTCCTAGTGTGGAAAGGTGCATTTGTACTGAACATGGAGAGGCTGTTTTTAAACTAGGGCTTACTAATGTGATACACATTGCCCCCACCAGTACCTCCTACAGCCCCCATAAAAAAATACCCCAACAAAATTCTACACCACACAATATTTGTTTGCTCTCCTTGCTCAGGTCCTATTTGCAGGTGCCCTTCCTCCCATTTATTGCAGGGGGGAGAACGTATGTGCTTATGGTGGCTCTGAGCACAGGGGACATTTAAAATGGCATCTTACAGCACTGCAAAGGCATTACATTTATGCCTGCTCAGCTCAGTAATGTTTAAAGCAAACGGAGTGCTCGGCTGAGCAGCTGAATCGGCAGGCTATGCACCACCAACTCCTTCCTCTGCAATTACTCAAAAAGCATCAAGGTTCTGGATCTCACGGCATTTGCTTTGGGAAACTGACCACATCACTACCTGCCTCTGTACTCGGGGCACTGTTTCTAGTGAGGTAAGCATATCTTGAATTGAGATGGCCCCCAAGAGGCTACCTACTCCTCTTTTGTAGTCAAGCCAGCACATGATGATGTGCTAACCGCTTATTGATAAATAAAAAAATATGCTCGTGTAGCTTCTGATGACATCAGAATGACACAGCGAAAAAGGTGTCATGCTAACAGCAAAAGCAATCAGAATATAAACGACATCAGCCATTAGCTCATGTCAATATGTTCACATTTTGGCTTCTCCCTGTTCCAAGGGCCACATTTCCTTCTGGGGGGCCACATGCCAGTGGTGGGCGGGACCAGAACCAAAAGTGGGTGGAGCAAGATGTAAAAATTACCATTGTGCAGTGGGGGCTAGTCTCTCCTCACTCACACTTCCTGTCCTCCAGCCAGGAAAGCAAAAGGTATTAGATTTAAAGGTGCTTTGGGAGATTATCGATTAGGGACAAACTGACAGTTACATTTTTATTTATACAGATGCATCTCTGGGTTATTTGTGGGGCATAGGAATTCATTCATATTTTTTTTACAAAATATGGTCCGCCCCCCCAAGGTCTGAGGGAAAGTGGACCAGCCCCCTGCTGAAAAAGTTTGCTGACCCCTGATCTAGCCCAACCCCCTGCAATGTAGGAATATACAGTTGTCTCATATAAGGGAATCAGACCTGCAACCTTGGCATTATCAAATGCAGTGGAAATTGCTTGTAGATGTGCTAGTCTCTCTCTCTCTCTCTCTCACACACACACACAATCTTTAATCAGAAGTGGGGGACCAACTAGGCATTTTGTGACTTAATGAACAATAAAAATAAACAATAAAAAATGCATGCCAAAACAGTTTAGGCAGGTATACCCTGAACAAATCCTTACACCATACACTCTGATAAAAATACATTTCTCTGATAAAAATAGGGACATCCCATTCCATGATAATTTTAGTATTTATACCCCACACGTCTTACTGGGTTGTCCCAGCCACTCTGGGCAGCTTCCAACATACATAAAAACATAACAAAACATTAAACATTTTTTTTAAAAAAACCTTCCCTATACAGGATTGCCTTCAGACGGCTTGGGGGTCGCATAATTCCATACCTTCCAGTATTTCTCCAATGAAAATAAGGACATCATAAAGAAAAGTGGGACATTCCAGGATCAAATCACAAACCGGGACGGCTTCTCTAAATCAGGGACGTCCCTGGAAAAGAGGGACACTTGGAGGATCTGTTACACAACAGAATGGTTTGTTTCTCTGTGACAAACCAGGGTTCAACATCAAACAACAATCCCTTGGGTTTAGCAGGGCTTTTTTCCAGCTGGAACTCAGTTCAGGCACCATTGCCATGAGAACAAGGGAGGCACCCATGGCAAATTCTGGCACCTTTTTCTAGAAAAATAGCACCGGGTTTAAAGTTAGTTAGCAATCGTGGCCTGTTAGAAACAATCCTGGGTTCAGATTTGGGAGTAAGCTATCCTCTTCCTGGCTTGTTTATGCACTTATTCAAAGTGAGAGCAAACAGGTCCCCTGCACAAGCACACAGTTCATGCAAGTTAAGATTTATTAAGGTTTGTGGCTTACTGTCTTGGGCGAACACTCCTTGTGTTTTACTATAAGGACAAGGGAATAAAGACAGGTTATGGATTTCCTTATTCCTTCTAGCAGAAGGCTGTGAAGGTTGCAGTGAGCAAATAACAACTCATCCTTCACAAAACAAGGAGACAGAGATCCATGAAGAATGGTTAGCTGTAATTGCCTTTGGGCACAGTAGCCGCTATTAAGAAAATGAAGCAGCCTTTACAGACCATTTGGCAATACCGCTTTGAGAACTAACCTTGTCATGATGTACATTTGATTTCCCACTGTGGAGGTGGAGGGCAGAAAATAAGAACAATGCTCAGAGGTGCTCCAGAAAACGTGTATGTCCTGCCTACGGATGGTTAGAGCAGCACCCACAGTTAGGATTAACTGATGGTGCTCAGCTCTAGAAGTTATGTGTATTTCAACCGCAGTATGTATCACAGAAAAATCCATTCATACTGGAGAGGCATCAAATACAACTGAGGCATAAGCAAAATGCTACTGATCAATATTTGAGAGGTTTGTGGAAAATCAGAGTCACGTAGCGCATTTCAATCCAAAATTCATACACAAGGTTTTATTTAAAGTAAAACAGAAACCCACCACCCAAAACTTTGCTCTCACAATCTGCCCAATATGAACCAGCAATGGACTTTGGTCGAAAAGCTTAGTCATGAAGCAGCAAACTCCTCGCACAAATGGGCAAGATGTCCAGTTTTTTTTAGCGTTTATTGCTCTGCAAGTGCATTAACTCGCGGAAACATTACGGCTGCAACAAAGGAACTCCTGGTATGTGTCTTTGAAGCAGCAAGACGACGACTACACACAAGTGGGTGCAAAGACAAAGGAAGTGGAAAAATACTGTTGTAAGAAGTTTAATTTAAAAAAAGAGAAATTCAACAGTGCCTAAATCTTTATTTTTTTCATAACCTACAGTTTTAGACAGTTGTACATTTTATGACACAAAAGGAAACTTAAATTACCAATAGTTTACATGTAAGCTTGATTCCAGTCTTAAATGGAAGAAGAACAAAAACAAACACCCTCAGGAAAAAAAAAAGGCCTCCATGTTACACCTCCTGTTTTGTGACTTGGCAGCTGCTGCCCTCGCCAGGTGTGTCTTCGATTGTCTGCTGCTGTCAGTGTAACAGGCTACACAATACATAAGGGCTGCAGCAAGCTGAAAGAGATACAGAGGCTGGTGCAGACCCCTACAGTCAGTGGTTGTTCATGATACACTGCATCACACTCACAAGTAAGGGCATCCCATTGCCCACTGGTTATGTGTGTTTAGCTAAGAGGCAGCAAAAATAAAAAGCAAAAATAAAATAAAATAAATGAGCCTGACAAGTTTGTTTTTTGTGTGACAGTGTGTAAAATTGAGGTGGGGCAGCTGGGTGGAAAATTATTGTACTCTTTTTTTCTCTCTCCACAATCAAAAATTTCTAGCTTTAAATACATTTCTTGAACAAACAGCCTCAGGAAAAGCTGTCTTTATACACGAGCACCAAAACAATCCTACAAATTGGGATTGGTGGTTGGGTGGGGAAGGAGCCCAATTGTGACGGGGCCTGATCATTCTAACCAGAATCTCAGCTTTCGGGGGAGGTTTTAAAATTTTTCAAAAAAATAAAAAATTAGCAGAACGAAATAGCTGTATGCAAAACACTCTGTGGGATGTGAACTTCTGTTCCAGCAGCCCCATACAGTCTGACTGGGAAAGTATTAAAGTGATTGGAGAAGTTATTTGGCATGACACTTTTTGCTTTTTATTTATTTATTGTTTATAAAGCTATTGCAGTAAAGTTTTAATCTCTTTTACACAGACTGTTATTTGTGTGAGAATTACAGTGTATTATCCTAGTACAAGTGGAAGCCGAATGCATGAGAACAGTAACAATCCACCTGCTGGTCTGCATATATTCAGTTGGCTGTAATGATTAGCTGCACACACTCGCTGCAGCCACTTCCCACTTCGTCTGCAGCTGTTTCCTTCATGCTTTCAACAGGCAAACAAAGGAATCTTATCATTGGCCTAAACCATACCCCAATCTAGCTGCCGTTTCCCCACTGCTCATTGGGTAAGGGATAAACATTAAAACCCAACAACAGTCCCAGTTTGTTGATTTTGAATTCTCAAAGTGTGCCTTTTCAGGAAGGAACAAACAGATCCCAGCTTGCTTATTTTAAATTCTGCAGTGCAAAAAGCAGGCTGGTTTTTATTTTTATTCTTTTAAGAGGACAATTAAAATAGCAGCAACCTATGTCAAGAATTCAACTGCCCTATGTGTTTTATGAGCAAACAAATCCCAAGATATGTACTTGCTAATATTTTGGCCTTAAGAGTGGTTGAGTAAACGTTGGGGCTGTGTATTTGTGGCAATGTCATTTCTTTCCAATTCCGGTTCTTAAAAAAAAAAAAAAAAATCGCAGCTTATAAGACAGAGTTGAAAATTACATTGCATAACCATGTTTCATACTGGTCAAAATACACACTTCCAGAGAGTTTTTAAAATGTCAGGGCTTTTAAGACAGACTTTCTCCTATTCCCTTTTGCAGTGAAGAGGCAGAATCAGCTCAGCACACCAGAATAAAGTAAAAGAAACAAGGAAAAAACAAATTAAAGTAATATTCAAACCACAACATTTAGTTTATCTACATCCAGCTCAACAGCAACATTTATAATATATCAATAATTTTTATCAGTTTTTTAATGGTACCTTTTTATATGTTCTGATTATTTACACCTGTACAAGCAAAAGCACACACTTCCAAGTGCACATATTTAATACAGTATTGACTATTTCCATTTACAGATTTTCAACATTTTGAAAAAGATCAACTGCTTAAGATCTTTTAAGGTATATTACAAAAAACTGCCGCTACTTCCTGTACTACAGTGTGTTTACCCAGTAAGACCAGTGACAATACATACATACTGTAACTGAGTAATTCTGTATATGCCACCCACACTAACCCATGAGAGGGTCAGACTTCAGTAACTATAAGCTGTCTTATACAAAAGTTAAGGCAAAGTCATTTTCAAGTTTAAATAAAATTCAAGTCTTTAAATATTGGATGGAAATAATTCTTTTAAAAAATCAGTTGTTTAAATAAACCTCCTTTTTTGTGTGTGGAATAAACTATTCAGCAGGAAAACATTTTCATCCGAACCATCTGCTGCATAAACACTCAAAGAAAAACTTTAGGCATTTAAAAACAAAAATAATTTATAGTCAACTTTATTAGAAACTCATTAATTTAGTGCATCCTTGTCCTTCAGAAAGCATGCCACTTCTAAAAGTAAGTAAGTGTGACAAAGCTCACTCCAGACAGAAACAGGGATCTCTTCCTTTACCATACATGCACACGCAAAAAAAAGAGAGAACTCCATTATCCCATGGACTGGAAAAAAATAATTAAATCTATATGCCAATGTATGCAGGTACAGAAAGGTGTCAGCACTTAGGCCGATTAAGATATGAACTCTTTCAAAGAGCACTTTGAGCATAGTTTTAAAAACCTACAGAGCACAGGGGTAAACCAGTAAGGACAGTAGTGACTCAAAATTAATTTACTCCGGCTGAGGGCGGGGGGAAATTGAGATCATCCTCACAAGAGTGCTATTGTGCTATCTTGTGAAAAACTGCCATTAGCTGGCATCTGCCATTTTGCAAGGGCTTATGTACTTTATTATTATTATTGTTTATTCACAATGTGCTTTGTTTTCTCTTTTCCTGAAATTCAAGAAACCATTTTATTCTGGATTGAGAAGCTGGTTACTTGCTTGCAAGTCCATCAAAACAAAATGTTTTAGAGAAGGTGATCTTTACCACGTTCACATTTAGTCAAGGGGGGGAAAATGGTTGAAATTTAAAACATTAGAATTGTATGTATTTTGAAACCTTAAAAGTGTAATTTATTTGATGTGCTACAGCAGCCAAAATTTTAAAAAAGAAAAAAACAACCGAACATCAAACTTGTCTTACTGCTTATAAAACACCTGCTTTTCTTTGCACTCAAAATATTAGCTGCTGTTACTAGTCTTCTGGAGTTTTTTTTTGTTTTTTTAAAGATATGTACTTACAGACCAGTTATTTAAAAACTACAGCAGCATTATTCTGCTTAATAGATTAGGAAAATAACTCATTAGATAGAGCTTGTATTCACACAGCCACATGGAGGCTTAATAAAAAAAATTGATCCCCCCCGGATGAATACGTCTTCCCTTTAGGGAAAAGAAAAGGATTTTAGGCATCACCTCCAGTTCAGCACCAACCTAAATGTAAGGTTTAGATTAATTAAACCCTGACAGAGTAGACCGTTTGCTCAAGGGGAATTTGGTGGGGGGAGCAAGAGAATTGGAGGAACAATCTGATTTACAAAGAAACAAAAAATAATTACCTTGCAGGCATTTCATATACATAATACGCACTGCAAGCTCCTAACCAGCAACTCATTCTTTGTACTCTGAGTGGCAACATGGGTTTACTTCATGGTGAGAACTTTTAAAACCTCCTCCTAAGCACTAGTTTCACTGAGGAGATTTGGGAGGGGTGCTCTGTTCTTTCGTCAGACGTTTCCCAGCGGCGGGAGGTGGTGACTTGCGCCCTGACGGCTGTCTCCTCTGGTCTTTGGGCTGTCCTGGATTGGACTTCACAGGAGGGGGTTCTTTGCTTCTCTCTAGTGTTTCTGTGGGTTTCCTTTCATCTTTCCCACAGGTGACAGTGTTTGGCTTCTGTTCTTTTGGGGGCTGCACGGGTGATGGGTCCTTGGTTGTCCTCTGACAGATCTCAGCGTAACTAGGTTTTCGCAACTCCTGCGTGATCAAAAGCACAGGACAGAGCTATTTGGGGCAGCAAAGAACAGCGACATTTATTTGGGGCAGCAAAGGTAAGACCGACCAAGGGTAACAGTGCGACGACCAAAGCGTGTCTCAGTCACGCTCCAAGATTTGTGAAGGAAGCAGTGCTTAGAATTTTCATGTTACCAACAAGAAGAGCTGCCGTTAAAGAACTTGGGAAAGCACGTTTGTCTCAACGGGAGTTGGAAAAGCTCGAGTGGTTGACGCATAAGGGGCAAGAAGACTGCGATAAAAACATAGTGGAGATGCACATGCCGTCTTTGGGACAACTGCTTGGGAGAACAGGGCAGGTGGGGGAGGACACACGGGAGAGCTGAAAAGGCATGGATGACACATGAGACAGAAACTGTGGATTCCCGATTCCTAGCATGCAACAACTTTCAAATCCAACATTTATGCTGGTTGTTCAGACATCTGGCAACAATTATTCTGTTCCATTTATGTATTTGGCATAAAGAACGGGCATTTCTCTTTTCATCATGATTCAGTTTATTGTGTCATTCTCCTTTTCCCGTTTCGTGTTTTCTTAATTTTATTCATTTCCATTTAAGCCGCTGGCCATTTATTATGATTTTAAAATTTTGCCCATCAGCAGCCTTGGAGCTCCCAACTTCTCAGGACAGGAATAAGTGTCTTAAACAAATTAGGTGAGACCTGTAGTGTGACAAACACACGTCCACAATGATTAGAAAGGCAGCTCACAAAGCAGTATTGTGGCTGCTGGGGGCATGGCATATTTCGGGACACTTCAACTGATCACAGAAGTTCTCACCACCTGGTGGCCATGAGAGCCATCAAGTAATGCCAAGAAAGTAGGTAACACCAGGAAAGCAGAGCAGATTTCTAGCTCTCTTTTTCTCCACCCCACCTCCCCTCAACTTATTTGTTCTCAGGAAGCCAAGTCATTTGGAATTTTCTTGTTTTATTTATTGCAGTAAATAACTCCTCTATCATTTAATAGCTGAGGACAGAAGGTACTAATTAAACAGAGAATGCTTTAATGAATGTCAAATGCACTTACTGCTACAGCAGCCCCATTGACTTGTACTGATTTGCAAGCGGTAGTGAGTACAGAAGAAAGTCTTTCAATATTTGGGGTCTCTCTCTGCTGCTTGTCCATGACTTTGGAGTCACTGCAAAGTAGTACAAAGCAACATGTGAACGTAACGAACAACTTTGCGTTCAGCACACTAAAGTCAACATGCAGAAGCCTCTATTCCTGTCTTTTGCTGTAGGGAACCAATGATCATTCGCTCCTCCCACTTTGGATGCATGCAAATGGTGCTTTTTCCCCCTCTTTGAGAGTCAGGCTTAAAGTTAGTGTTTGACCATGCAAGATTAAAAGTAAATTCTAGACTACTGCTGTGGGTCACGCATGGGGTGTTATTGAACTGAATTTTTCAAGAGCTATTCACACAGTGTCACACCTAACCTTTTGATGATGGAAAATGCAAACTGTTGATTCAGAGCAGTATATTTAAAGCCATGTATAATTAAGTCCTTACTCAGGAGGCTGGGATGGGGAAGGAGACCTTTCAAATGTCCCGGGTAGAGGAGAAGAAACTGGCAACAAAGGCTCTCGAGGAACTCCTGATGGAATAGTGTTTGTACTAGTAGTCGCGCTGAGGTTCTGAAGAAAACAAAGTTTGGGTCATTTCAAATGCATTTCAACTCAAGCCAACATACACTCAAAGCCTTTATAGAAGCAGACTTGGAAAAAAGATTCCAACAGAGAGAGCCCAAGAAACAGATAAACATTTCAGTGTAGTATAGTATCGTATAAAAATATTTTTATTTGCAGAGTAACGATAGGTATCTTTTCAAAAAGAGAGCAAGAGCATCAAGTGTGTGAGAATGATTCATGTTCTTATGTCGCTGCATTGTTTTATATTTTCTGGATGCCCCATGATCATATTATATCATGTTATAAATCAAGCACTGCCAGGAGTGGTTTCTTTTTGTTTTCCAATATATTCCTTATCAATAAAAAATTGGTGTGGCATGAGCAAATTTTTATTCTGAAAGTGTGGCCCAGAGAAAGAAGTTTGAGAACCACTGACCTAGAGCAATAGCTCCAGAGAACTCAAAACAAGTTAAGGAATCGTTTGGTTTGGATGCAGAACGCTACTTGTGCGAACAAGCGCCCTCTGAATCTGTTCTGGCCTTCCTCCAACCCTAGCGCAGATTTGGAGAGGGTGCAGGTACATGCAGGGGGAAGAAGGGAGGAAAGTTCTGTTGCATGAGCATAAATGCTTGTGCTGGCAGAACAAGTTGGTTGGATGCTGGCCTTTATTTTGTATGCTGATTTCATCTGTGCCACACCACACAACACTCTGCATGACCCCTAACCCTCAGCAGTGGTTTTAAAGGATTAGTGAGAATGCTCTATTCAGCAGGCAGGACTCTGCACAGGGCCGCTTGCACCCAAGCCTTTTATTGCAAGCAGGAGTATCGAATAAACTGCAGCGCTTGGTAGTGGCTGAAGCTGAGTAGACCAGCACAAGCCATCATGTATACTAAGAGAAATTCAATTCTCTGAGTGTGGATCCTTATGCAGGCAGAACGAACAAGAGGGAGCAGAGACTGAGGGAACTCCAAGGTTAACAGTAGGTGGTGGGGGGGTTGGAGTTAAAAAAAATATCTGGGGTGGTGGTGGTGGTTATGGAATAGAGCATGCTGTAAGAGGGCATGACTGGCTGGCACCACAAACAGGAAAATCCCACACTACTACTTTTTTGTGCCAGGTGTCATTTCTGCAACATGTGAAAAGGTCCCATGTTCATTCAATGCCATCTCTCACTAGAGGTCCAAGAGAACCTCTGACCAAACACTCTGGAGAGCTCCTGGTCAGTGATGATAGTACTGTACTTTAATTCTGGATGTTTATACTTTAATATCTGTGTAGTTGGCTTTTATGCTTCTAAACCGTTTAGAAGTCTATTTGGGTATTAAAACTAAAGCAAGATAGACTATTCATCTTGTTAAGTAGAAGGTGGCACCTTTACAGATGGTTGTTATAAGCTTTGCATCTGGGCAAGGACAACTATATCTTGAAACAGCACCCTTTTCCTTTCAGATTTTCTTTGATCATCAATAAGAGGGTGCTGCAGCAATAAAACTGCTGGCAGATTTGCAAAGCTAAGCAGAGTCCGGTGTGGTTTCAAATTGGATGGGAGACCACGCGTTGAGATTCCTGCATTGCAGGGAGGTGGACTAGGTGACCCTCAGGGTCCCTTCCAACTTGACGCATCTATGATACTAAGGGTTCTGTGTCACTGCCAAGTCTATCTGGTCACTGATACGAACCTCTTTGGACCAGTTCCACAAGCAGATATAGGTTTGTTTAAGAAATCTGTCTGTTACTCAGCTATATCAGTTTACTGAAATCCAGTTTAAAAAGCCAGCCCCGCTTCAGATGAATTTGCAACCTAGCGTTAACTCTTTTCTGACAAATGTTTCACAAGTGTCGCAGATCGATTCACAGCAATTGCTAGGGGGAGGGGGGGAATGCCTTCATTTGCAGACTCCCTGCCCAGTTCACCTGCATACTCACTCTTTCTTTTGCTGTTCCTGCTACTATCACATTTGATAGTCTGTTTTCAAACAAGTCTTCAGTCTTTAGATTCCCAGCAGCTCCAGGCAATGGAGGGAAACTGGACAGTCCCAATTCAAAACTTGGGGATGGAGGCTTTGGTGGTGGTGGAGACTGCGTTTGTCCTCTCTGCGAGAAAAAAAAGTGCCGGGTAAGAAATGTTAGGCTTTATTGAAAGACTATGAACTTTTAAAAACATCTTAACATTAGTCATCTACTTGTTTTTTCTTGTTTTTTTTTTTTTAAAAACCAAACTATAGCCACACTGCTATATGCATCTATGTCCTAATATTCTCCAAAGACTTCTTTAACAAACTTTTGAAAAAGTAAATCATATTGATTATGATTTCTATCCACAGGATCCAGATGACCACATGTGAACTACTCAAGTTCAAGCACTTGTGAAATATGAGGCGTGTAAAGTGACATGTCAGCTATGCACATGGAAACCTGTTTCCACAGAGACCACACTCGCTTGATCATGGCCCCAGTTGGTTTGCTACAGGCAAATTGAAAATGATGGCAGACTTAATGGGAGAACCTACAAGTCTCATACTTCATTTAAAAGGCTGTTTCTACCATTGCACACGTGGAGAACGTTTTAAAGGAAGCTGCTCATCAACTAGATGCAGGCATTGGGGAAGGAACGACACAGAAAGGGGGGCACATCTCAATGCACAAAACACCCCTCATGGTGTATAAGATGCCACCTCAAAAGAGGAAGAAAATGGGGATCAAGGAGGATTTGCATGACCTTAACTTCACAAAGAAGCAGATCTAAGATTCATTTTGTTATGGGGATTTTCTCCTTCCAATGAAAGCAGACTAGTCTGGCTGGGAGGAGAAATAGTGGACGGGTGGGTGAGGACCATTTTAGCAAAGTCTGCTTTCCAGTAACCCTGATGGGGAAAAATGACTCTGCTTCAGCCTAGGTATTCACTTCACGACTCTCAGGAGCTACTGACTGTATTTTATTCTTTAGTAATTATATCATGTAAATCATTTCATGTATTACTATGTCATTCATGATATTTGCAGCCATAACAAACTCACCGTGAACTTGTCTTCTCTCTTCTTTCGATAGCCATACGAGTTTTTCCTGGAAGCAGAAAAATCAATGTAATATGAAACTTACTTTCACTCTATGCATCGCTGGTAAGAAGCTCACCTTGGGTCCGGAAACTTGTCTCTTGGCCTATCAACCTCACAGAGTTGCTGGGAGGATATGATCTTTTGGGAAGAAGGTGGAATAATACTGTATGTCACCTTAATTCCTTGGCTGCGCCAGTGTAACTTCCTCCACATCAGATATTTAATTAACCCTGCCTATTCATAAAAACAAGGGGATGCTAAATAGGTAAAGGTAATGAAAGCAATTAGTTTTCCCAGCATGCTTTCTAACTGGCAGATCCTGGTTTTGGAATGGAATTCCAGTACTTGTGGTGTGCTGCAAGCTTGAGTCTTTGTAACCTTCACCTGAATATTATTTGTTGATATAATTCCTAAAATTTCTACACCACTTGATTGTAAAACAACAACAACCTCAAAGCAGTTTACAAACAGATAAAACAAGGTGATTGAGAAAAATTCACAGCCATTACTTTGAAACATGCAAAGTTAAAAATACTAAAACAGGTTAAAGTTACCTCAACTTTCTAAGCACCTGGTTTGCTTGTTTAAACAAGAATGTTTCTAGCAGGCGCCAAAAAGAGTACAGTGAAGGCGCCTGCTTGATCTCAAGTGGCAGGGAGTTCCAAAGTACAGGTACTGCCATTATTCTCTGGCTAGAACTTTAAAGCATAGGAAGCTGATAGGAGTCATTCACCTGCATAGCCTTCTTGTTCTTCAGAGAATACAATCAAATCCTGACCCACGTTAAAGAACTTGCATTTCAACCATTAAGTTGCAAAGGTTGCATTACCGCTTCATTTTCCAATTTTTGTCAATGAAAAATATGTTGATAAATATAATGGCAGCTAGCTTTTTTCGGTTTGCTTTTATCTGAAAGCCGCCTAGGGAGCCCCATCAGGGAAAAAGGCAGGAATATAAACAAACTAACAAATTCCCCACCACTATTTTTTCCATTTCTTTTTGTGCTTTTGTCTCAAATGATTAAGGGCTGACTATATCACAGCCAAGTACATGGTGCTCTTGCTCCTGTTTTTTGTAAAAAATAAAGATTTCCTTGTGTTACAAAACAAATGTATAAACAAGGAAAAGTACAAATAACGTCTCCATTTTTTCAGTGTCTTTTTCACAGTTCGTTTACATTTGGTATGAGACACTATTGTCGTAGGCATCATGCAGTTGCGAAGAAAGAGGGGGGAGAGGGGGGGCAATGTGCTTTCGTTTTCTTGCATAGTGTTAGTGTTCCTTGTTCAAGGCAAGCTACATTATCCTACTATCCATGTCATGGCTCAGTACCTGTATAAATATCTACAGCACTAGGAATTTGGGGGTTCTTGCAAGTTTACAGGGGACTTAAATCCTTTGTAAACAATTATCTCACAATTCCCTTATGTTTTCTAAGTAACGAATAATGGCAATGCGCATAAGGCTGAATAGTAATAGATTTTTATAAAGGACAAAGAAGACTGAAGTGCTGAGTTCTGTTCAGGGTTCCAGCCACTCCATTCGATTCCATTTCTCTCTGCAGTTTTGGTATTACAAATGGTAGCAAGAAATGACTGCATTCATAGAATAAGAGTCTGCAGTGGAAAATAAGAACTAGCATAGTAACACCAGGCACAAGGGCTAGACTGTTAATCAGTAGCTTGACAACAGATACCTACAAAGGCTTATGAAATCTATCAATCTGCTCTTAACACTCAGATGTTGGGATAGGGCAAGAATGACAAAAATTCAATTGTGTGTGCATGTGTACGTGTAATATCTCATAGATTTGTTGCAGTAACATAAAAAGGTGTCCAGAGCACTTCTATTGGAAACAAACAAGAGGAAAACTTGAAAACCACTGCATATCAACGCTAATGAAGTGCAAGGTCCGATAAGCATTTACATTGCAATGATGGCTATTGTATGTTAGGCACACACAGAAAACCATGCCTATTCAGACTATTCAAGCAGCACAGAAATAAATTTCTGGAAAGGAATTGGGCTTCCTAAAAAAACAAACCTCTTACAACCCCCCCCCCCTCCACATTTCCAGTTTCACCACTCTGGCAAAGAAAGCTCTGTTGAAGGCTTAGAAACCAAAAGGAATGTTTGGCAGATTATTAATATGTCTTTTGTGCCCTCCAGTTCTTCCTTGGCTGATCTTCCTTACTGAGTTTAAAATTCTTGTCCCTAGCCCATGCAATATCAACTGACCCCCACCAAATAAAGTATTGGTGTTCCTGAAAAGACCAGATGCAGCCAGCTTGTGGTCTTCATTCTGAACACAATTTCTCCCTGTCCAATCACAGAGCACCAAGCAACAAAGGTTCTAGGATCCCAGGGCAAGGTCTGAAGGCCAATGAGGTCACCACCTTGGTACAACTAAGCAGGTCTCAGCCTAGCCAGTACCTGCATGGGAGCCGCATTAACAGTGTCTTGGACTCCATAACCGAAGGCAGGCAGGATAAGTAAGTAAGCAAGCTAAATTGCCAACTTCCAAATTCTAATTAGCTATATAACCATTAAAGCAACAGAAATATGTTATTAGATTGAATATGGTTTGCCATATTCTGATATGGACCCTAGTTTAACACCCAAGCACTTTCCCAATCAGATGTTTCTTTTTTAGTTTTGTACTTCTTCACTTCGACTTGTCACCATGTTAATGCCTCTTTCTACAATTATTTCCCTCTCTTGGACTCATTGCCCTAGAAGCATTCCAAACTGTTGCAGTCCTCTTTATGTAGCCATCAGAAATCTTCCCACTCACTTCAGTCTGCCAATTCTTTGTGTCAATACAGATTCTAATCTTTTTGTTAGTAAGCATCTTCGCAGTTCTTGCATGCCCGTTTTCTTAGAGGCACCTCATCTGTGGAATTTCTTTCCCAACCTCTCATTTCTACAAAAGCCCTTTTAAAAAAATGCTTTTAAAAGTTATTTTCTTTTCTCCCCCCCCCCCAATTCATCTTCCACTTTTCATTACTCCCACACGGTGGAAACACATGATTTAATTGAGCTCCGAGCAGCACTTAGTCAATGAAAGTGCTTAATAAATGTTCCAGTACTCACCTTCCTCTACCTAAGCTTGGGGATGAGTCTAAAGCAGCAGGCTCTACTCGCCCACTGCCCACTTCGCGCTTGGTATAACTTGTCGTACTTTGCATCCGTGTCCTGTTTTGCCCTGGTTGCCTTGTTTGCGGGCTCCTGACACCGTTGATTAAGCGGTCAGCAGAAAAATTGAATATTGTAGGGCTCTCTAAAAGTCCCGGCCCTCTGTCTGCACTGGGTATTGTATGCCGTAGATGTGATTTGCTGGGGTTTCTGGGGGAGAAACAAAAGACATAATTTAAACCATCGTGCAAAATCTGTTGACAACTTCCAGAACCACGCAGAAGAACTTTCTAAAGGCTATTCCTTTTATAGCATAAGGCAAATGTTTACTGAATACATAAATTGTTCAGGCTGTGGCGGGAATCCACCCAACACTCATGGGAAAATATGGCGTGGTCTTTTAGAGCAATCAAAGGAAACTATTACATAACATGACAAAGGTTTGTAATTTTAACAGGACAAGTTGTAACAATTGTCTTCTCAAAATCTATCTTCTACAAAGAAGATACATTTACTTCTACAAAGTCTATTTATATGGAAAGGCCTGGTGAGAATGTGCCCACCTTAACCACGACGGAGATCTTGGCATTGATCTTAACTGTGGTTAACTTTCTGTCTGGTTAGCCTGAACCAGTGGATAAGGTGGGAGGGTGGAATTTGCTCTGGGGAAGAGGTATGTGATTCTGTGGTCCACTCCTATCTTTTAACCACAGTCAAGAGAGAGTGGTCATTCTAGACGTACCTGCCCTTGGGGATATTAAATACCTTGCAGCTCCAACACTGACTCTATTCTCCTCCCAGCCATCATCCCCTCTCCTCCCACTGCTTCACCTTCATGTAGTTCAGTTCTCCTGGCTCTAGAAGCCAACAATGTCTCTTTTAGAAGAAGCCTGCCTCATCACACTGAGATCTGTGACCACAGCACTACATAAAGACACAATGCCTGCAATCCTTGTAAAATTATTATTCCTCCTAGCAGCACAGATTTCCATTTGGGGAGGTCACGTAGGCCACTTCCCTTAATCAACTGTTCAAATTGCTAGTGTAACATTAACATAACCCAGGGTTGTAATTAAGGTCTGGGGGTTTTTAAAAATAAAAAACCAATTACAGTGGTACCTCGGGTTACAAACACCTCGGGTTACAAACACCTCGGGTTACAGACTCTGCTAACCCGGAAGTAGTACCTCAGGTTAAGAACTTTACCTCAGGATGAGAACAGAAATTGTGTGCCGGTGGTGCGGCAGGCCCCATTAGCTAAAGTGGTACCTCAGGTTAAGAACGGTTTCAGGTTAAGAACAGACCTCTGGAACAAATTAAGTTCCTAACCAGTGGTACCATTGTAATGGTTCTTTATACCATTATAAAGTGAGGACAGGCCAAGAGAAGTGAACATCCCAAAGTGATGCATACTCCTGTCAAATGCCATTCCAACAATTCCCATGACAGAGATAACTTAACAGCGCAAAAGATGAAAACTTAATCTCCAGAACTTGCCTGCTTCTGGGAGTATACTGCCTGAGTGAAGTCAGTGGAGAAGTAGTAGGCTTGAAAGTAGGAGATGTGAAACCATTGATAAATCCAGTATTTGGAAACGGTGTTACCTATGGAATAGAAGTACTGCAAGTTACACAGCCGTAGATTTAAGAGACTCTCAGAGTTCTTGAAATGACCTCACAGGACTGATTTTTACATTAAGATCAGCACCTGCTGGCTCAGGTGTATAGCACAGCTAGACCAGGATCCAGTCCTCACAGTGGCCAATCAGTTAAGTTAGTTAATTTTTTTAGTATGCCGTTCTTCCTTAGAAGATCACAGGGTGGTTCGCAACATAAAAATACAAAATGGGAACACAAAATACTAAATAAAACAAAAGCAAACCAATAATCACCCTGCCAAACACACATTTAAATGGCCTGGTTATGGAGTAATGTTTTTGCCTGAAACCTAAAGCTATGTAATGAAGGCACCAGGTGAGCCTCCCTGAGGAGAACACCCTACAGATGGGGAGCCACTGCAGAAAAGGCCCGCTCTTGTGTTGCCATCCTCTGGACCTCTTATGGAGGGGGCGCACTCAAAAAAGGGCCTCAGATGATGATTGCAAGGTCCGGGTTTGCGGTCCTTGACATATTGTGGCCCTGAGCTGTTTAAGGCTTTATAGGTCAAAACCAGCAGTTTGAATTGGGCCTGGAAAATAATTGGCAGCTAGTGTGGTCGGGCCAGGATTGGTGTAATATGCTCAAACTGTCTTGCCCCGGTAGGCAACCTGGCCACAGAATTCTGCACCAGCTTAAGTTTCTGAACTGTCTTCAGAGGCAGCCCCATGTACAATGTGTTGCAGTAATCTAACCTAGAGGTTACCAGAAGCATTTGGAGACCCGAAAGCCTGCTCTGAGTGCATCCTACCCCCAACTTGTGATTCCCAGCAACTGGCATTCAAAAAGACATACTGCCTCTCACTGTGAAGATAGAACATTTTTATTTTATGTTTTTGCCTTCTCTGACCCAAGTGTTATGCTTATGCTATGGCTTCTCAAAAAATATAGGTATTCTGGACAGTTTTCATGAATTCCAAGGAAACTATCTGAAGTACTCATCAGAAGTGAGGTTATGATCAGAAACAGCCCAGTCCTGTGTCTCAACCCATTTTCCCTTCCAAATTACCCATCTTCCTTTTGCATGGAGAATATTCAACATGTGCCTGGGGCCACTGGATTGCAAAAAGGAAGGAGAATGAACTTCCTTGTAAGACCTATGTATTCTGGGTGTACAGTCAACTGCCGTGGGGCAGGATGTCTCAAATCAATTGCTCCTTTACATTAAAAAAACAAACAAAACAAAACATTTTGTGTCTGCAGAAAGTTAGCATGTAAGGGTCGAAACCTCTTATGCACTGCATGTAGTTTGGAAGTCTGATATTCAAGGAGGATTCTGCCATGCAATTTTACTTAATATGTAGCTTGATCGTAACACCTGGTCTTAAGATTATGAGGATAAATAATTGCGTTCCTATCATCAACTTCTATTTACACTGAAGGGGATTTAACAGAATTCAAAAAAATCAAGAGACCTTCTTTCTCATTGGCCTTAGCTACTCTGACTTGCTGCTACAAAATTATCTAAAAATGAGGAACACGGTGTAATGCTAATATATGAGTTGAGAAGTAAGAGTACGTAAAACAAGTTCAGGAAGTACACCAGTTATTATGGAGCTATAAACTGAATCTAGTATGCCCCGGTTATATTCAAGACTAAGCAACAGCATGAACATTTAAAAAGGAACAAACAAATGATTCTGAAGTGCTTACCAGTGATGGATCAAGATAGCTATGTGTTGTTGACCACGTCTGTGGGGCAATTAAGCTGTACAGTGGAAACTGCTGTTGGGGGCTGTATACTGGAGGTATGTAAAATGATGTTGTATAACGCTGCTGTGTGTAGATGTTCATGTCCAGAGGTCTGTATCCATTCTTTGGCAAAAATGTATTTATAGCTATAGCCTTTGCTTTTATTCTTGCCTAGAAGACAGAAGAGCATGCCCTTAGAAGAATCAGCCTAAGAGAAAGACGACCACTCTCAGAAGTATTTCAGTGAACACTAAAAACAAAACATATTTACCTTAATTGGTTTTCCTTGGAAGGTTTTCACTTCTTCTCTAAGGTATCTATAAGCCTTTAAGAGTGAAAAGTAAGTTTGTTTGAAAGGCAGCAGACGTAATAAGTTAACAGGAAAAAGTATATCATTATGCACACACAGATATTAATACAAACAATATCAGTTCTTCCCTATTTAAGAATACTTGGGTCCAATTCAGGTTTATACTGGCTTATAGACAGGTCCTCAGCATATGGTCAGAGGTATTATCGAGTTTTATTTTAACCCTGTTTGGCAATGATCATACGTGGTACTAAAATCACAGTAAAGATGGCAGAAGGAAGCTACTTACTCCATTTCAAAGATTCCATTCTAGGTTTAAACCAGCTTTTGAGAGCAGCCCAGACAAGAAAGGCACAATTAAGACTTATTGTAATCAACAGCAGTTGGCTGAATCACTGCTTTTAGTAGGATTTAAAATTTCCAAGAAGTACATGTATTCTAGACTTAATTATGGAAACAATGACTAGACAACAATGAAACCTGTAATGAATTTATCTGAATTATGAAGGCTGCTGTTCTGTGCAACTACATGATGTCTTCCTGCCATTTCATGAACATTTTATTATGGACCAATTTTGTTTGTGGAGCTCTGTTCACAGCACCTCAGTCAAGAGTCACCATCAATCTCCGAAACAGATAATTGACACAAAGTATATATGCACCACAAAAAAAGTGAGAGCTTACCTGCTGTGCATCTGCTTCAGACTCAAATGTAATAAACCAGTTGTCATTATAGGCAAACTCACAGTTGATGAACCTAGGCAAGTTATCTCCCTTGAAGAGCGCTTCGACCTCCTAAGGAAAGATTGGTGGGAAAGAGGGTTCACTGACAAGTACAACAGAAGGTTCATTTAGGACCAAGCAATGTAAAGGCCTCATTAGAACTGATGGCAACAGTACCCAGGCACAAAAATATCACTGACTATCCTTAATTTCAACAAGAAAGGGCTATGGAGCAGGGTACTGACGCTGTCCCATCATTCCAGGGACCTGATTTCTTCTCTTCAACTATGCAAAGGCTGCCACCTAAAGGTTTGATGTTGGTGCCTCAACAATTTCAGGGTGGCACCTGACTAAGTCACACCTATGACTAATTTAAAGTCCATTGATTTCAATTGGGACTACTCCAGTACAGTTCAGATACTATCCACTGAACTGTAAATACAAAGACAGACTGTGTTCACCTTCAATTAACAGATTAACAGCAGATACACCCTTGATTGACGTTCCCAAGTCAAACTTTATGACTCATGAAATTGTGTTTTCCTGTTAATACCGGTATCACTCTGCATATTAAAGACCAATATTACTTTTTTTAATTTCTTAAACATCCCTTTCTCTTCAAAGAGCATTTATTCATCCTCCTTGATCTCTTCTGCTGTCAGTGAGCTAGTTAGAACACCTCACTCAAAATGTTGCCCATTGCTCTACATTTATTGATTTGGAATCTGTCTTCCAAGAGCAGCCTTAACTTTATGGGAGAAGCATATAGAGAGGCACTCGCTGTCTGAAAGCTCCAGAAACTTCTTTCTGCCAAGGTATAAATGGCATCTCAGTGGCAATTCAATATTTTCTTTTAAACAGGTATTTAGTTATTGGTGGAGTGTGGGGTTGTTTTCCTTGTATGCTTTATAAAGTTGTGAGCGATATCATAAAGGCACAATTATATGGATTAAAATCTTACTGGGCCACAAGTGATCGCCGAGAGAGAGTGAATCACAATTAAAGCTGTAGCCACCTAGCACCATGGCAAAGGTACAGGGTGGGTGGGATTTTTTAAAAGCATGTTGGAACTCGTTTGACTGCTGTATACGGAACTTACTTCAATTGGAGTAGATTCAGGTACTTCACGTAAAATCACAATGCAGCGATTCTGGTTTGGCCTGACTTTTTCACCCTTCTCGTCCACTTGGACTAAAGGCAATGCTAGGGGAAGACACATACAACACGGTTACTTCGAATTCAACCAGTTAAGCAGGGCTTTGTTTTGCACACACTGCAGTTTTGTTGGACTAGAGTAAGATCTGTTACCTTATTCATCTCCAGTGTGTAAATAAATGTGTACAAACGAGGCACATGCCAGTTAAGTCTCCCAGGCAAACAACTTACTTTGGGAAAGATCTTTCAAGCTCCTAACTGAAATAAACCAGTTTGGCTCCTGGAGTATTTACCACACCTCTTAGTAAAGCCTTTTGGGGCGGGGGGGGGGACCCACTCCTACCAGTTTCATTCTGTTGTAAAGTTCATCTTGTATGGCCCTTTTTCCACTTTGAAATGAAAGAGTGTACATTCCAATACAGTGGTGCTTCGGGTTACAGACTACGCTAACCCAGAAATAGTACCTCAGGTTAAGAACTTTGCTTCAGGATGAGAACAGAAATTGTGCTCTGGCGGTGCGGCAGCAGCGGGAGGCCCCATTAGCTAAAGTGGTGCTTCAGGTTAAGAACAGTTTCAGGTTAAGAACGGACCTTCAGAACAAATTAAGTTCTTAACCCGAGGTACCACTGTACTACTCTTTGGTACTACACTAAGCAAATCACCAGAAGTGACAGTCAAGCATTTCACTTATCAGATTCCAAACTGCCTCACACCAATGGTAATTGCTTTCAAATACATATACAGAGGCTCTAGCCATGATACAAAAAAATTACGTTTTGACAGGTTTAATTAGTAAACTGCTAAATAAAAATTGCAAATGGTGTGCTGGAGCAGAAACCTGTTAGGTATCTTTTGAAACCAACCTTGGAGAACTTCCACTTAGAAAAGGCTGTAGTGGCTGAAGCTAAACAAGCTACATACTGAATATACATTTAACTGCAGCAATGCAGAAAGCCTGAGCTGTATCAATAGGATACCCAACTCGAGCAGTTTGCGAGGGGCATTCTCCAATAAATCTATTGTATAAAACAAAAGATTAAATGGCAGATTGCTCCCCGCCACCCCGCCAGCATGAATTTACTGCTATGGCAGGTTTATTGTCATTTAAGTACAGTTTTCTAAATGTTGCATTTATGTAGATATTTAAAGGTAAGACAGCTCTCACCCACTGGCTTCACCCCTCCCCCAATGCTAAGCACCTCACAGAACAAAAATTCACCATTCATCTTCAAGTAAAAAATAGGTGCTTTGTCAATTACTTACATCGCAGCACTTCAACAATCAAATCCATATCAGTACTCAGCTTCTTGACGTGATCAAGGTTTGCTACTGTCATTATTGGCACATACTGATCACTATCCATCTGAGATATAAGGTACATGTCACTGGCAAGATTCTCTCTGTTGAAGGAAAGCAGAGTCTTCACTATAAAACTCCTTTCTTTATCTTTACACAAGCGAAAAAGTTGCATTTGACTTTTTTATCGATCAACATCTATGTATTAAGGTACTGTCATGTATTTACTTAAAATTCCATTTGCTACTAGTGTGAAGGAAACAGCTACCTATGGAACTATCTTAGCCTTGTTGCCTGGGTTGAGAGAGAGAGAAGCAGGGATTTTCAACATAAGGTGCACCAAAACTGGATGCAGCCTACCTGCCAGTTACTTTTAAAACTATGTTTTACAGTGCGAGGGAAACAGAACAGCAAAAAGATTCATCAAGTCCTTGGGTAGTCAAACTAAGGCCACAAGTGATCACCTTCTAAATCCGGCCCGCAGACGGTCCGGGAATCAGCGTGTTTTTACATGAGTAGAATGTGTCCTTTTATTTAAAATGCATCTCTGGGTTATTTGTGGGGCATAGGAATTCGTTCATTTCCCTCCAAAAAATATACAAGAGCTGAGGGACAGTGGACTGGCACCCTGCTGAAAAGGTTTGCTGACCCCTGATCAAGTCCATAATAGGCCACTTTATGTTGGATTGGATGATCTGTGGGGTCCCTTCCAACTCCACAATTCTATGAATCTATATAGCTGGTGGGCTGAATTTAGCTCCGTAGGTCATGCACAGTCAAGGCTTGTTCAAAACATCGTAGAGCTGGAAGGGTCTCTGAGGATCATCTAGTCCAGGCATGGCCAAACTTGGCCCTCCAACTGTTTTGGGACTACAATTTCCATCATCCCTAGCTAACAGGACCAGTGGTCAGGGATGATGGGAACTGTAGTCCCAAAACATCTGGAGGGCCAAGTCTGGCCATGCCTGATCTAGTCCAATGCCCTGCAGTGCAGAAATATGCAGCTGTCCCTTATTGGGATCAAACCTACAACCTTGGTGTTATCAGCACCACATTCTAACCAGTTGTGCTATCCAGCTGTCATATCCAGATGTTGAGAGGTATATTTTATCTCCCATCAAATTAAGTATGGGGTCACAGAGGCTCATGCATGGACTGTATTTGAAGTTTTAGTCTTGAAAATAGTTCCGTTAAGATTTCCAACAGCCAAGCAGCCCCGTACATTAAACAATCAACATACAGGAGGCACCAGTGCCTGCCTGCCTAAATAAATAAATAAATTCTGCTACAGATGACAAGCCACAATTGACTTAAGTCTATTCTCAATAGTTACAAAACAACTTATCTTGACAGGCTTCAGTATGTAAATTAGCAAAGCAAGAAGAAAAACAAATTGCATATTTAACTGAGAAAAAAAATCAATAGATTCCATATGGATTTCTGTTCCTTCCCATGCTTCTCAAGGTCCGAGCCCACTTCATAGATGGATAATGAACTTCTATTAAATCCAGATGTCACAACATTTTTTCCTGCGTTAATGCTTAGCTGTGAAAATGGGTAGTGACTTATTCCATAGTAATGATTACTTAAGCCAGGTGTGGAGAACATGTGGCCCCTCCAGATATTGGTGAACTGCACTTCCACCAGCCCCTCCCCATTGGCCATGCTCACTAGAGCTGATTGGAGTTGTGGCTCAGCAGCATCTGAAAGGGCAAAGGTTCCCCACACATGACTTAACCTATCATCCTAAAAGGCAAATATCTGTAAACTGCTCTGGAAGCCTTTTTCTTTTCTGTTACGAAGAGCGGGATAAAAATGTGGGATAACCAAAATGCTTAAGTCTAATTAATGCATGAAGGGTTTGATGCCTTAGAGCAAGCTGGCCTGGCAGGCTTAGCTATGTCGCTCCCCTCCAACCTGGGAGGAAGGTAATCAAGCCTTATCGCTGTACCTACTTTGAGAAGCTCAATTTGAGAGATCTGAGCTGCTTGCTCCAAGCGCAGACCGCATCACTCTAACAGGTCTCTTTTAAATTCCTACACCAATAATTTAGGAACTTTCACCACTGTAACTAAGCCAGGTTTTACTGTCTGTGCAACCTTTACTGAATGCTGCATGGAAAAGCACATGAACCTGTCCTTTATGAGTATATAAATCAAGCTTTTTAAACTTATCAAATGTGTGGTTTCTCTCTATGTGCATATTTTGCAAGAGTATTTTTCCCAAACCTGGATATTGGTATCTAAGAATTCTATTTTGTATATATCTCTATTTTCCTTGCTACCAACAAAAATGCTTTAAATAAATAAATACAGCATGAGTGGTCACTACTAAATATATGTTATGCTTACCTAGATAAACAGAACTCCAGTGTTTTTTTCAGTACTTCTCGCAAGTCTTCTTGACCTTCTGACTGCAGCTGTTCTTTACCTCCTAGAAATGGAAGACATGAGTTTGACAAAGTAAAAAAACAACACCAAGCCTTCATGAAAAGTAGTTTCTTTCAAGCGTCAAAGGTCACCTTATTCGCAATGGCAATAGAGGTTAAATAAAGTACCCTTCATATCAACTCATGACACAAAGAGTATCTTGCACCTGATCCTAAATATAGACTCAGCAGAAACTTTGGTGGAAATTACGACACATATGGGTTGCTTGCATCCACAGTCCACCCACCCCATCTCATTAGAAAAGGTTGGCTCCATTGAAAAGCCAAGCAACAATCATTTTATATAACCATCAATACATAAACAACTGACGTATTAGTTAGCATTCCTTTCCAGTTGCAATAGCTTTTAAGAAATAAGGGTGATGTAAAATATGTAAATATTTGAACAGGAATTGGTTTTTATATATCTGGAAGCTATCAAGAAGTCCTCTAGTATTTATTTTTTCTGCTCTGTTATGTACACCCTTTACACACTCAATGCAGACAAGTATCTCAAATGTCAACTTTTAATCTTGAAATATATTACTGCGGAGAAAGCAGTTTGAAATATGTACACAGCACTATGATATAATATGAAAAAAAGATTCATTTGTTAGCTTCAAAGTACAAAGACCAACATGAAACTCTTATGTAAGAAAGTTACATTATTCATTATAATTTTAATAGCAAGTGTATGAGCCAGCATTGTGTTTGGTACTACAATGGAAATTCTTGCCATCACATATTGCAGCAGACACAAGAGCTAAATTCTTTTTGCTACATTCTATTAAGTAAAAACTTAAATTATCAGTTGGAAAAAAGCAGTAGGGAGCTCCAAATTGATTAAGATGGATAAGAGAATTATATAGTGTTTTGAAAAGTTCCTTTTCTGGACTCAGAAGCAATGACACAAGAATTCTAGTGTTAGGCTGCAATGAACAACATTCCAATGATACCTGCCTGTTTGCACAATAGAAAAATGCTTGTGCAATGCGACTTCCCTAGATGAGATATTAGGTTTCCCCAATAACATTAGTTTAAAACAGAAAGTACCCCAGGCAGGTGGTATCTATCCTCAGTTTATATACTGTATAAAAATGGTAGAGCTGTGCATTGGTTGCAATCCTATGTTCACACCCTGCAAAACACAGTATTTGACACTAGCTGCAGGAGTCTGCAGAGCAAGTTTCTGGCCGTGAGATTGTGGAGGATTGATACCATGTAGGCAACAGTCAGCATGTCATGTGTGGATTGCACAGTGAGCAGATTTAATGCCTTGCATAGTTTTGTCTTTCTCTGTGACCAGCAAAAGCAGAATTATTCAATTATGCAAATTAAAATGTACATAATGTGAATCATTCAGCTTTTCTTGCCTTTGCCAAGGAACACAATCTTCATTAAAAAAATAAATTAAAATATACATGGCCGATGGTCAGGGATGGTGGGAACTAGAGAGCATCACTTCGGCTACTCCTGAATTATGCACCGTAGGCACTTTTCATTATACAATTTAGACTTCCAAGATAACATGTCAACACTACAACCTGTGATCCTCTAAAATACTCAGTTCATCTAGTAAATATATTCACTACCCAAGACATTGAAGGTTCAAAGTTCCTAGCATTGTTTGGGCTGTTGAGACTTCAAAGCTTAGATTGCTTTTTAATGACGGAGGCGAGTTTGAACATTTGAAATATTGTACATATGATCAATCTGGTATTTCTTTAAATGTACTGTAGTCACAAGCCCGGGGGCAAAACATTTGTCCTAAATGAATCAGACCGAGCCCCACATATAAATACATGCAAATGTGCTGGTAAAATTGTTACATTAATAGGCACTACTTATTTCAGACTATGCATTAAGGATTCGTACGAGCAACTATTGTTATTGTTTAGTCATTTCTGTAGCATTAGCAATGCCTATAATTCAGTGTTGCTCAGGTAAAATTCTTCAGTAGCTTGTAATTTATAAGTTCCTGTCAAATACATATTTAGGATAAACACTGGGGGTCATTTTGTAAGTTGGAAAGCAATTTAAAAAACATACAAGGAAGACTTCTTTCTTACCTGTCTGAGTGTTTTCGTGTATAGATTCATACTCTGAATGATCTAGAGCCAAAGGGTTCATATCTGTCTGGTCTGACAGTGGAGCTGTCAGTGATGGTTCTTGCAGTTCTGTTAACGATTCATTCTGGTGCTTTTTGTCACCATCACCATTGGCCTCCAACCCTGCAGAAAAAGCTGCAAGAGTCACAAACCAATGAATTCTTTATCTGCTTTAAATTAGAAAGAAAAGGCTCGGAGGACCAGCACGCTCAGCTAGAATCGTACCTTCTTTGCAGGAATCTGGTGGATGATCTGCTATTTCTTCCCAGGTTTTGCTCACGCCACCATCATTAGCCCCGCTTGCTTCCACATGTAACATATGATTCCCCCATACTTTTGCATTAGGATTTAGTTCAGAAACCTTGGCCGACTCCTAGGAAATAACAATTGGATTACGCTCTGTTAACTAAATGCCTGTAATTTTACGTGGTTCCTTATTATAAATGCAACCCACAAATGGTTAAGATATACAGCTGTGGAATGAGAGTTCTTGCGGTTAGAGACCATTCGGTGCTTATGTAAACTCAACCTACATTACTTGTCAAGGCAAATTCATCCATATTTATCATTTGTATAGCTCTTTGGAATAGTCAAAGAAGTGACATCAATTGTCTTAGATTCCAAGTTGCTCTCCTACTCTTGTAAGGAGGTATTTCCGACAAGTCTCTCCTCCATCGGCAGCCCCCATAATCATCATCATCATCATCATCATCATCATCTTACACCTTTCCCAAAGGAACCAACTCAATTGGAATGGGACCACAGGAAGCAGGAGTCAGGAAAGCTCTGCTCCATTTATGAAAGTTACCATCCAGGCTTTATTTATATTTATGATCGTATTTATACTCCACTTTCCCCACCAAATGGAGACACCCAACTGGCTTTCAACAGTGGCTGCATTCACATGGTTACACTAAATCACATTTTAGTGTTACCAGTATGAGCCTGTGCAAGTCTGACATTCATGCACTCCCTCCCTCCAAGGTTTAGCATTACAAGGAGCCTATGTGAGCCTTGGGTCCGCACACTCTCCCATGACTGGGTGTAGCTATGAGGAGACTGGCAGCTTCTATCAGTTTATTTTAATAATAATAATAATAATAATAATCCTAGTTTAGTGTTAACTTATATCTGAGCCCTAAACTGTGGTTAATTTTAACTGTAGTTTACTAAAACAATGCAGGCTTCATAGTTAAGATTAACTGCAGATTGAGACTTAAGGCTAAGATGTGGTTAGTCAAAAATAGAAGACAACGTTCCTTGTGCCATGCCAGAGGAGTGTGCAAGCATGAGGCTTACAAATGCAGTAAACAAACATTTATTATCAAAAAATGGAGCCATAGTATAGGTAAAAGTAAATCTAAGCATTGGCGAGATCAAAAGTGGATGTTAACTCCATCATCTTTGAACCAGTTCTGTAAAGGAATGTCCAAACATATTCTTACTGCAGAGGAAGGGGAAAGAAAGTGATTGATAAGAGTTTTCTTAAGGCCCCCTAGCAAGCCCATGGGCTGAGGCAAGGTATGAAGGACTTGCAGCTTATTTTATGCCTACTCTTACTACTTGGAGTTACGTTTCCAAGTCAGTTACTAAAAGTTAAAGCAAAGCATTTGGGATTCGGGCATAGGAAAGAAACAAAATTATTTTGAAGAGCACATATTATTTATAAGAGTGTGGGTTATCTTCAGTTACACTTGATATAGAAACATAACTGACTGACTCAAGTTCCTGGTCACACAAAGACAAACGAATAACACATGCTGAAGCAAAAGCCTTGGCCAATCTTACAACTGGGAGATTTATTAATCCCACTTATGATTAGTCCACCATCAAGGAGGGTATAATTATTTTTTCAGGATTTTGACTTGCAAAAAATTTGCCTTGTGACACAGAAGAAACCTGACAATTTGCAAGTTAATATGTCAAAGAAAGCAGGAAGGTAGCACCAAACGCTGCAAAGCAAGAGCTAAGGCTCCGTTGGATGAAGGTGCAGAGTATAACTCTAATAAAGAAATACATAGCAGACATATCTAAGTTGCATTGCTGCATTGTCCTTTTGACAGTGACACTTTGCCAAGAGGCAGGCAAGCAAAATGACACACATATAGACAGGTGTGCAACACCCAAGTGTTGGTTCTCTCCCATGCTGCAAGTGTGCTAAAATCCATTCTAGCGCAATTTATTGTACAACTATGAAAATGTCCTCAAGGATGATGGCACTATAAGATTAGATTTCCATCATAAGTCATAAATGATTGAACTAGCTATCTATTGCAATGCATGCTTTGAAATCTTCTAATCATGTGGTTATGATAAGATGGGTGTATTTGTGCAACAATTCCCCTTACACAATAATTCCCTTGAAGAATTAAGGCTTGCACGATTGGTATCTTTATGAGCAATTTATGTTTAAGATAATTTCCACAATAAATTGTATTTGGACAGTTTTGGCTCTTGCATGCCTTTCAAAATAAAGACAAAACCAAAACTCTCTTAATAACAACCCTAGCAGTAATAACTGCTGCAAAATGCCAAACATCATTGCTCTATAGTTTTTAAGCAACAAACCTAGAAACAAATCTAAGCTCGGATACCTCAATAGGTTAGGGTATGGTGCTGACAATGCCAAGGTTGCAGGTTCGATCCCTGTAAGATACAGCTGCATATTCCTGCATTGCAGGGCATTGGACTAGATGATCCTCAGGGTCCTTTCCAACTCTGATTCTATGAGAAATGTCTTCCTTTACATTAGGAAAGGGCAGGGGCCATCAAAGTTTTGGCTGGCCTTGATAGCCAGCTCAAGTTTGTGGTGATGAAGATTCCCCTCCTCAGTTTCAATGTAATCTTGCACAAGTCTACTCAGAAGCAGATCCCACTGTGTTTGATGGAGCTTAATCCTAGTAGGGCATAGGACTTGAGCCTTGGGGGTATTCCCCCCATAGTCCTCCCAGCCTCAATCAGACAATGCTACCTCTTGCTTAGCAATGTTCCAGATGACATAGTATTGCTGGCTGGCTGCCACTGAGGAGCTCTGTTGCCACTGCCAGAGGCAGTAACGAAAAGTAAAACACAAATCCAAAAAAGGATTAAGAGAAAGAGCGCTGGTGCTGTTCAGCTGCCAACAGTTAGGTGTGCCCCAAGAAACTCTGAAAAAACTGAATGAAATGCACCCCCTCTATTCAACATGGAAACGTGATAGCAAATTCTGCAACAGCCCAAGTTCAAAGCAGTTACAGCAACAAAGTTAGCATTACAGTAATTCTCTACACATAGTGCTGGGGGGGCAGGGAAGGAAAAGGGGGAAATTGCCCGGACTAGACATGTGCACTGCAATCCCATACATGGCCTACTCAGAAGCAAGCCCTCCTGCGTTCGAATGAGGCTCACTTACTTGCCCTCAATTAGACCCCGACCACCGTTACAAAGCTACCGCTCACAAATGGCTAAAAGCAATTTTACAACGTAATGGTAGCAAGATGCTTTTTCAAATCCTCGTCCTTCAGCTCTCAGATAGGAGTGCAGTTATAGGGACACAATTATTTACTTCCCAGTTCAAACTTCTGAGAGCAATGATAAAAATCGGCTCATCAATAATGTATTAAAATTTAACCCAAGCATTTTTCCAATCTGTTTTAGGGAGAACTTTACAGTAAGTTGTAAAATATCGACTTTGTGGCAACCTTCAGAGGCTAGGGATGGGTGAGAGGCAACAAAAGAGATGTGTATGCCTTTCACAACACAGGTACCAAGATGTGCTGTTATGTATGCCTCCATTTTAGCAATTGACAGTAGGTTAACTCAAACAAATGGAAACACTGCTGGAATTTTAGAATATCATGCATCAAATCAAAACCTTCACCTTGGATTACAGCAACTTCTTTAAAAAAGTGCCTGATAAATCAAATTATGGTGGTGAAATACTTACATATCCTTCATCTCTATCTTGCCATCCCCAGATATCACTGTTTTGTTGTACTAGCAACTGGTAAGGGTATCCTCCCATTTCAAAAGAAGGAATGGTCACGTCGCCAGTTTCATTTTGGAGCGCCTCACTAGCACTGCATGAGCTGTCCGTTTTGTTAAAAGATGAATTAATCCACAAATATCCCATCAGATATTCCTGATCATCTGTAAACTTGGCAGATGAAAATAACCTACTTAGTGGAGCAGATGGACAAAGCTGATCACCTTGGGAATCGCCTATATCCATTTTGTGTGTGTTATCAGATTCCTTTAATATATCTTCCATCAGATCCAATACATGCTTTGCATTGCCTTGGTCACATTCCTGATCGTTAACAGATGCCAGAGGTATTTCATACGAAGGAGTAGCAGCATATTTGTCTACCTGCTTGGGGTCAATACAAATCCCACCTGCATCAGTACAAGTCAGAGAGTCTTCGGCATCTGATCTGGAAGCACATTCCACCTCAACGTTCAGTTTCTGCTGGCCATTTTGGGGAGCAGAGTCCTTTGCATTTTCTGTTAATATATCTGCACAGGGAATTGAAACTTCAGAAATTAAAGGCCTAAGAGGGCACATGGTTTCCATTATACTCTGTTTGGGTAAAGAGCTGTTTTTGTAGAATCCTGATTTCCCTCCCCTTGATCTGGTGGATGTCTCAGTGTGACTAGTTTCTATTTTTACATTTCTAGCATCACTTTCATCAACTGATGCAGGAAGTCTCTCTGTTTCAAGTTGACTATTAGCTTTATCAATCTGCAGGGTACTTAAAGACTCCTCCAGAACTAAAGGCCTCTCTTGCATATTTGAAGATACGCTAAGTTTTTGCATTAGATCATTATTGCCATTTAATATACATTCATCTTGAACAGTGAAATTTTCAGAATCTGCCTTGGTTTCCATTTCACTGTGTGTTTTCCTTTCATGGTGTGTTTCCCATTTCAACCCATTTACAGGCTCTTCTGCAGTTGCTATTAATTTGTGAGGGTCAGTCCCTGGACTCAGCTGATCTTCCAGTCTATGGAATGTACATTTGTTCCATAGCTTGCATTGTTCATCATTCAAATCCATCTCACTCGCTTCAGAATGTGCTAAAGAGACACAGCAGCTGTTATCTTCGTTAAGTGAACTGGAATAGTCATTTGTTTTGCCATCCTTTTTAGAGAGGTTGTGTGGAACTTGAACTTCCAAGCCATTTTCATTTTGGATTCTTTCATATTCATTTACATTAAGAGGCTTAGAAAAAGTTAACGTCTCTTCGCTTCCCCATGATCCTTCTGTCAAATCACTCATCTCTGAAGGTATGTTATCTATTTGAGACAGGTTTTGCTGAGCAGCCCTTATAAAGTTGCCATCTTCATAACTGGTAAACTCTGAAACATGGGATATTTCCGCTTCAAAAGCCACACTCTCTGATGTTGGAAGTGTTTTAATGGTGCTTTCTTTCTTTCTGGAGCAGAATGTTCCAAGATCAGAAACATCTTCATATTTCAGGAGTAGCTCTGGATTAAACTGTTCAGAAAAGTTAGGGATTTTCTTATCACTGCAGGCAGATACTCTCCAAAATTCATTTTTGCTTCCTGTAAAGTTTTGCCTATTCACTTGACTTTGGTGTTCTGTGTTATTTTGACTTACAGAGAGGAAATCACCAGTTGTGTCCTCAAACTCTGATGAAAACTTCAGGCTTCCCAACAACTGTTTAGAGTTTTCACCTTCGGTATTTTGATTTTCATTAGATTCAGACTTTACACCTTCAGTGACACATTTGGTCTCACTATTGAAAAGGGAAGTCCATGCATGTGTCCTGCTTTTTAGTTGCAGAGAATAATTCATGCCTTTCTCCAAATGCACAGGTGTTGGAGAATTATTGTTTTCACCAAGTGATTCATTCACAAAGATTCTACTACTATCTAGCATATTCATTTCCTGGGTTCTATTTTTAGTAAGATCTTCCCCATGTGCTTGTGCCCTTAACACATCTGCTGCTATTCTGTCAGTATTTAACCTGTGATCCCCATTCATTAAGCCAACTGGAGCTTTTACCCCCATTTCACTTTTTGGCATCAGTAAACTATCCTCTATTATATTGGGAGATTCATCTTTCACAGCACCGAAGTCAACAGGCACCTGAACCGGCTTCTTCTGGACTAACAATTCCTTCCCACTTTCCCCAGGCCATGTCATACTGTACATCTCCTGAACAGCTGAACTTTCTACATCTAAAGCAGTCTCTCCGTGCACAATAGCTTGCCCTTCTTCTAGATCCATTCTCAGATCATCATCAACTATACAAATACTGTAGAATTCATCTCTGGTACTTATACGGGGCCTGTCAATATCAAGATATGCAAAGCTTGAAGCTGCTGTCTCTCTGTCTGCTCTACCTGAACCTACTGAACTACAATTACTTTTAACAGAATCTACTTCATCCTGCACTAATAAGCACTCGCCCATAACTGGCTTGCCTTTTATTCCACATGTACTTAAGGCTTTCGGGAAGATGCTTCCTTGGCTTTCAGCCACCAGCACACATGAAGAAGTACTTTCAAATGAACGGCATGGCTTTCCAGCTACAGTAGATCCTGTTTCATTATTGCTATTAATATGGTAGCTGCCTGCATTATTCACACATCGAACATTAGCACTGCTACTTTCTGGAAGATTTTCAGCACCATCCATATCTTCCATTCGTTCGCACTCTTGTAAACTGCCATACCCATTCAAGACCTTTCTTGCATTATATGGATAAAGATTAAAAGATCTACTGGTGTTGCGGCCACCTTCAGCGATCCCTGCACAATGGCCTGAAGGATATTTAACTGACTCTACGCAATTATTATGAATAGCAGGTGCTCCAGAAACTGCCTCTTGGATTACATCCAGCTCCTTTCTTTCCACGGTCTCCAAAATGGAAGTTAAAGTTTTACTTATCCCGTTTTCTGACGTCTCCTCTTCAGTTGATTTTTGCAAAAGACTCATCTTCTCATTCTTGCTGTTGAGTTCTTTACTGAAACAGCAACCCATTTTTATGTTGCCTTTTACAAGTCCCGGAACTGTGAGCTCTTTACTGCATATACCCACTTCACTTCAAGGCTGCTGGGCAGACAAGCCAACACCCAGATGCCAAAAATAGCACTGTTTAAACAGTGCAGGGGGTTCATATGCTATTGCCACTCAAAATCCAAAGCCCAGTTCCTAAAATGCCTCTATGTAAAGCCGGCATTATGCTAAACAATGTGACTTTCAGCTATATATTTTTCTGGCTTATACTATGTATTTGGAGGATTTTCTTCATTTTCTCATCTCCCAAACAATGAAAGTGTTCAGAACTTTAGCTGTCTGCCTCTCCTTCTAAATGTAAGAATGCCTTGTCATAATAGCCACTCCCATATTGAACTGAATAACAAAAAAGGGTGCATATGCATCCTAACCTACTGCAATACTGCATGTTAATTTGCTATAATTAAGAATTGATAGAACAAGGAAACTCTGTTAGGGACTCAGCAAGATTTTTCTATCCAAAGTACAGTTCAAAGCCTCAGAGTTCATTTTAAAGGTACTGAAAATTAAAACTGCTCCAATAATTCCTTGCATTTTAATTTTTTGGCGGGGCAGGAGAGAGAAGATGACAATACAGACTGCTTGCCCACTTTCAACATGTAATTTACATACTATTCTCACATGACCATTTGCACTAATACGATTCACCTCAATTTCTCCATGTGCTGCCCAAAACTGGGGAAGGTGTCCGAAGCAATTCAGTTCTGCCCACAAAACATGTGGCATGTCCAGGTGGCGTGAAAAGGAGAAAGTCCACACAAAAAACACACAACACCATTCCATGTGGCATACCTTGACTAGGAAAACCAACAGGTTTTGCCTCAGTCTGGCTAAAGAGAGAATGTCCACAAGTTACAGCAGGGATGGGTAACGTTTTTGGCTCTGGGGATAAGATCTTTATCTGGCCCTGTCCAATCGGCCAAATTTGACAGATGGGTGGGAATGTGAATCCTTATTTCCTGATGTGCAGGTTCAGATGTCTAAAGCTTTGTTGGCCAGCCTATGTTTTCCTAAACCAAGAGAACCGTGATGCCTATTCTGAGAAAGATAATCAGGCTACATTAATTCCCTCGGCTGAGCCAATATCTGCCATTACCATAAGTTATTCTTCACCATGCTTTTGGTGGGATATGGTTAATAAAAAATCCCACTGCTGTGCAAGCCATTTGCAAAGGTCCTCGGCAAGGCCTGTGCAACAATAAAATATCATCCAGCACCTCTCTGCACCAGTAGTTGCCCTTGGTGAATTAATCCAGTCTGCTACTACTACACACATAGGAAAGAAAGGGCTGCTTGCCCAAAGGCTAACGTCATGATTGATTGTGCTGAAATTCAGATATATAGTACAATAATATTGTAGGATGCCCATTTTCACAGTTCGCAAAGTTGGGGGAATGCTCCTGGATTCATCATTGTCACTGGAGGTTCAGGTGGCCTCAGTGGATAGGATTGCCTTTTTCCAGGTCTGAATGGTTCCCCTTCCACAGCCCCTTTTGGACAGAGATGACTTGGGCCAGTTTACTCCATGCTCTGGTATCTCCCAGTTTGGATTATTGCAACAGGCTTGGTGTAGGGCTGCCCTTGAAGGAGACTCGGAAACTTCAATTGGTCCAAATGCAGCAACCAGACCTTATACAGTATAGAAATTTAATAAATATAATGACGACGACAACGATATACCCGTTTTAAAACAGCTGCATTGGTTGCCAGTTCATTTCCAAGCCCAATTCAAGATGCTTATGTTGGTGTTTAAAGCCCTAAACAACTCAGGCCCCCAATACCTAAAAAAAATCTCCTTCCCTTAAAACCTTATTGGGTGCTAAGACTGGCAGACGGAGCCCAGGAGACGGTAACTCTGTGGCAGCCACTAAGTTGTGGAACTCCCTCCCAACAGAGCTGCATCTGGCACCTTCATTATACAGCTTCCCGTATACAGCTTTTGACAATTGAGATTATATGTTTAAGACCCACCTTGTTTCTGTGACTGTGCTCTGAACTGTTTTTAATATTGTGTTTAAATGTTGTAACTCGCCCTGGAACCTTAGAGTGAAGGGTGGGTAATCAATCAATCAATAGTAATAATAATAATAGTAGTAATATTTTCTATTTATCCAAATTTCATTTTGTGGACTCTACTATTCCAGACTTCTCTTAACACTGTTTGCTATTGAAATGAAAGCCCTGTGTGTGGCAGCAGAGTCATAAAAGCAAGCATATAAAAAAACAATTGTTACACACAGTAGCTTATTCCTGTTTTAGACTAAGGGGACCTGTGACATAATTTCTCCTTCAAATGAATATAACTAGCAGAACCAGAAAGCTGAAAGGTTGCTTTCTGTTTCATATGCTTAGCACAACTAAATGAAATGAGCCAAGAAAAGACTTCTATTTGCTGCAGAACGAATATAGAAAATAACTTATATCACAAGTTACCCAAAGCAGGCATAAGATTCAGGGGATAGAACAGCGGCTAAAATAACCACACTTTCATGCATTCAGATTTATCAAGTCTTCACCATGATACTTACTAGATGAGAACTATCTTTAACTTCTTGTACTTGCTGCACCTGCGGTTCAGCCACAACTTTAGGGTCCTGATCAGAAGTCATGAGCTGCCTGCTTTCTGGCTCCTCAGAGAGAACTGTATTGATCACCACCTAAGCTGCAGGACAGAAGAAGAAAAAAGGCATTAAGAATGCATAGCTCATTTTGTATATTGCTAACTGTGGTAAACAGAAGGCAGTGCCACTCAATAACAGTTTAGAGACTGCACTGAAAAGTCCAGGGTTCGTACTGGATCTTCCATTTTTTAAAAAATGATTGGGCTCTTCTCAGGCTATTCATAGTCTCACCGGCAAAGACAAAATTTCTCTATAAATATGTGACGAGCTGGAAACTCATTGCTACCACAATGATTCTAAAAAGTATGCTCCATTGTGGTTTGTGTGTTTAGTTTGGCTTATTACCTCATCAGGTTACTCTCTGAAGAACAAAGGGCCACAAAATTTAAGGCTGTAAAGTTGATTGTAACTGTGAGTGATGTTGCAAACCATTTTTTTTAAAAAAAGGAAGGAAGGAAGAAATAGCACCATGCCCACCAAGCTGATAGACTGGCCAGTTGACTCAATGGAAACAATTGGCATTTGCAATAAAGACTGGACAGATGACTAAACATGTTTGATTAGTAAGCAATGCTTATACTGTACATGGGTGTCTCCATATTTGAAAACAAATACAGCCCCGGTTAGATGTGTGAAGTATCGCCAAAACAAACTGGCTATATTGCTAAAGGATTGAGAAATTTCAATTCGCAAAAGTGTTTTATATAGAGCAGGCGTGGGCAGACTTCAGACTTGTAGGATCTACGTTTTGCTTTTTACTAGAACTCTAGGGTTCTAGTTCAAAATAGTGGCGGGTCAGAGCCAGTTGTCTGCTGAACCTCACTGTGCCACAGACTGGGATAATTTGCATATACATACGGTAGTCAAAACTGCATTTAAGTAGAAGAGCCTCTAGTCTTGCTATTGGTAGTCAAATCCTTGCTGGCTAACTGGTGTGTCTACTGCAAAATCACCCAATGATCAAACTTCTGTCTACCCAGACATAAAGTCATTGAAAATGTAATTTGACAATGCTAAGCATATCTTGATTTTTATTTTTAATGTAGCCATTCAGGTTAGACAATTTTAGATGCATCGTTGCAATTTATACAATTTACCCTACAAAACAGAAGTTGGGGGGGCACAAATGCCAAGTATCTATCCCACATAGGGATTTTGAACGAAGCATTAGGGTAAGTGTGGTTTGGTGGATAGAGCTGTCTTCCTCAGTCTAATGTCCTTCAGATGTTTGGACTACAACTCTCATCAGCCACAAATGGCATAGCTAATGGTAAGAGGTTTTGGCAGTTTTAAGTCTAAAATGTCTCGCACCAAGTAGAGGAAGGCTGGGTTACAATGACGGCCGTAGACTAGAGAGGTCAAATTGCTGTTCAGCCATAATATTGCTACTTGGCTGGAGAGAGGTTTCATAAGAAATTATTCATAATTCAAATTTAATAAATGAAGTACCTATTATGACTTTGCCGCCTGTAAAATTGGATTAACACAATATTAAACCTTCTGAGGCAGCTGGTGCAACAAGTATTTAGCATGACTGAAAGTGCTATAGAAAAAAACGTTGGAACACACAAGCCTTTCACCCATGCTCCTGGATCGGTACCCTGAAACCCACTTCAGCAGGAAACATCAGCTCTTTGAAATTTACAAAGAAAGCACTGTTGACTAATATGAACAGCTGCACTGCAACATACAGCATATGCTGGTTTCATTGATCTTCCCCAGCCTTTCCAGTGAAGCTGTGTTTAGCTCTATGCATAGGGGAATAGCTGTATCACATTTCTCTATCACAGTTCCCAGGCTGTTGCTACTTCTTATTCTTATTTGTATTGCATTTTACAGCTATAACAAAACGTATCTTAAATATTAAATAACAAAAAACAATAACTGAAGCCAATATAAATCATCAAAAACAATCCCCAAGAAAAAAATCAAATCAATTCCAAAGAAACTGTTGTGTATGGTAAATACTATATTTCTGCTTCACATATGTTTGTGCTAAGAAGACTTGTCTCATTTCATCTTGGGGAAAAAGCAGCACATTACTAATTCTTTTAAATGAAATTTGTCGTTTTTGCATTTGAACTTGACAATCTTTACTTGCAGTGATGGAGAATCCATTCCCCTTTCCTGGTCAAATCTACTATAGGAGAAGACAACATGGAGTTCCTTTCTTCCTGATCAAGACCATTCCATAAATAATTTGTCAGTTTAAAAAAAAAAAGAGAAAGATAATTCAGAATCATAGATTTTAGTTCAGTACTTGTGTTATCCAAGAATGCTTGCAGATGTCCCACCACCTTCCTCAAGAAGGGGGTATTTGTGACTGCTTGATAGTTACTCCAACCCAAGGGGTTCAGGGCTCATTTCTTTAGAAGTGGCCATACCACCCCTCTCTGAAGGCAACACGGACCACTCCCTGAGAGAAGGGCATCCAAATGGGTCCATCACCCTTACAGGGGAAACTGCCACTACCAGTCCAAACTTCACCAGGCAACGTTCCAACCATGACAAGGGACTGCATTGCACACCCACACCCCACCCGGTTGCACCTGGACCCTCCCTCATATCAATTGGGTCAAAGACTACATAAAGGGCATGCATGCCCTGCCTCATGTGTTGGTTCTATGACCATTAGAGACAGCTCTATGGTTGTCATGGAGACCATGAAGCCACATGGCGGCCCCAAGAACAGCCTCCGCACACATGCAGAAGGTGCCAAAAACAATGCCAAAGACTGTCTTGGTCACCTCATCAGGGATGTTGGTAGACAACAGGATTTTTGATAGACTAGCAGCATCTAAACCATCAAGAGGTTTTCTAGTAAAGGAGATGGTGCTTCTATGGACCATAGCAACACACATATCCTCAATCTAGCCTGGTGTTGTACTGAGGACTCATATGGGTACAGATGAGTTAGATGAAGCTCACCCAGCTCATCCATCCAAGCATTGGTAACACATGTCAAGTCAGCCCCCTTCATCCACAATCAAGTTGTGAATAAGCAGAGTCTTATTCTGGACTGACCAGCACATCAGACAGCTCAATGTATTCCCACAGTAGAGGTTTTCAATTTACTATTTTTAGCAAGGTGTAATGATTAGGTGAAGGGGAACTTGTGATCACTTGATTTTCACCCAAAGGATCTAAGAAAGGATGAAGCACGTTTAGAACAAAACAAGAACTTGCATACATTTAAAGAGGTTATAGCTTGTTACTTTTGAAAGGCATAACACTTTGTTTCAAATGAACACCCATTACAGAGATATTTAAGATCTTTCTTAATTAACTTCACGCGTTTAACCTGTCACTGCTAAAATTCTTTCTAGGATAGCTATTGTCTAACACTCCCAGTCCCTTCCAGAATCTTTCCCTTCTCCTCAGGTAGATAGAACCTTGCCTGCTCACAGACAATCCCGTCTTACCTTCTGCCAGTTCACTATCTGACCCCACTCAGGTAGTCAGGGACTTTCTGTTTGGGTGGGCAGAAGGGGTCTCTATCCCTAATCCCAGGCCCCTTTTTAACCCGCAATCTCCAGCCTGCACTCTTCAGTCTTCAGAACATTTCCTTTGGTGTATGTAGATCCTACCACCTGTGGTCGAAACAAAATAAAAAAAATCTTTCCAGTAGCTACCTACCTGTAACTGGAACTACCACCTGTGGATGAGCCTATCCTTATATCAAGCTCTGGACCACACCCACACCTCAGCTGTATCCACTTGGCCAGCAAACAAACAACACTCCACACTGCAGCCAGTCCTAAAATTCTTATCTGCAGGCAGGTATCTCACCAGACAGACAAACTGATGCGGGCAAAACACCATGCTCTTGCCACTTAAGATGTTCCCTTCCACTATCGTAATTGCTATACAGGGGTAAACATCATGCCAGCAAAAACATTTTTGGGTTAATAAGCTACTGAAAAGATGCCAGTGACTCTTTCATTCTCACCACCCTCTGCCTAGGGATAAAGCGCATCTCTGAATAGGAAGCGGCTTTAGAGTACTGTTTATTCTCCCTTTTGATGTTAGCAGTTTGTATATCATTAACAGACCACATTACACCTTGCACAGCTAGCAGGCATCTGTTTTCAGCTACTACACAGCAGCCAAGAAATGTTTAGATTCAGGAGGTGGAGATTTTCTCAGCTCTCTCTCATATTCCAAGCCAATGCTGTAAACAAACCATTATTGTCCATTTCAAGGCCAATATGGAAATACTTTTCGCTCTGCCCTTACTAACAACTACTAAAACGTTAAATGTACAAGAGGCCTGCAGTCAAAGATCTACCTAGGTATTTCAGATATGTGATTCCTCACTTTTTTCAGATCCTGATTCCCGCCCCCTAGCCTTATCATCTTTCTTCTGGACAATTGCCTCTTCTGAATCCAATCGCTTGTTTTGCTGTGCTTTCTTTCATGTCCTCAGTCCCTTCTTTCCTAGGTCACGACTACTTAACCCCACTTTGCTAGGCCTTTCAGCTTGTCTGTTCCAAGCTCCATGATCAGATGTCAGCTAATGGTACTTAATAATGAAAACTCCAAAATGGCAGTTTTCAGAAATGGCCACACAAAAAACTGTAGCTGGCAAATTGTACTAAACAGGATATAAGTTCAGAGTTACAGACATCTTAGTGTGGTTCCTTCCTCATATTCATGGAAGCATCCTGTAAGAGCAGATATTTTGGAAGGGCTTCGAAGGGCATCTAATTCAACTTCTATTGGTTGTGACCCAGTTTTCCATCTTCAAAGATGAAAAAAACTGTACAGACATGTACAGGACATGACAAACTGCTGGTGGCAATCAAGTACTACCTATGATGAAATCTGAAATCCACCTGCAACTTTTACATGGCACAGATAATTTGGGTCTCCCAAATAATTTGGATTGTATCTAGAACAGTTTTACTAAAGACTCCGGGGGGGACGGGACACAACACACCTGCATTGTTGTTGCAATTAACCCGGCGTATAAGACGACCCCCGACTTTTGAGAAGATTTTCCTGGGTTAAAAAGTAGTCTTATACGCAGGAATATTCAGTAGTTTCTTAATATACTGCTTTGGGGGCCAAAGGCCCTCAAAGTACCAAATAAAGGTACAATAGAAGTACAATAAACCAAAAGCATATAAAATGGTAAAATCACAAAATATACTCCATTCATACTAGTAGCATAACATGAACTGCCTATTGCAGAAATGAATATTCCGAGAGTTATTTTTCCCCAGTGTAATAAAAAAGATGAAGGTTGTCTTTAAAATCAGAATGATAGGCAACCATCGCTTAAACATGTTAAGACTATTCCTTTCTTAAAAATTACTTGTTCTGGGCCCTTCCTCTGAAGGCAGACAGTTCTGCAGTGGGCACGCGCATTAAAAAATGTCATTTTATGCAAAGGAATGACACAAATACCCACCCTGATGGCAGCTTATCAGAAAAAGCCATAACCAACTCAGAAAGTAAAGTTACTGAAGACAGTCACCTCTCAGGGTAAGTGGGTGGAAACCTTATGCTACATGATACCAACAAACAAACTTGTCATGGCACACTAGTGCACTCTACCACTTAGCACTGGAATTACTGGTTTAAGTTTTTTAAATATCTCTACGTCTAGCAACCTGGCACTGCAGTTGTTCTCCCTGCCTCAAGCAAGGATCAGACAGATGCTAAGCTACCAGCACTCATCTTTTGAGAGCTGAGTGCCACGCAATAGATGGAAGTCTCTATTTTTTACAGCCACTGCCACTCTATTCCATGCTCAGTCTTGGCAGGAACATTAGCTTCTTCTGGTGATCTGGCTGGGCCCTCAGTTCTAGTTTATCCTTGGCCTCAAGCTGAGAGAGAAGGTAGGGAAACAGACTCATTTAACTGTTTAAACCAGGGGTAGTCAACCTTTTTATCAGGGTGGATTTGATTTAAATCAAATTAATTTAAATCACGATTTAAATCACGATTTAAATCACTAGTCAGTAAGGCTTGATTTAAATCACTAGTCAGTAAGACTTGATTTAAATATTTTTTTTTACAGAAAGACTCATTCTTGCTGGTATAATCTTAATATTTACAACCATATGAAGGTTTTATTTTTGGAATAATAAATTTTCAGAGTAGTTTTTACAGTTATATCAAAAATTACTGATTTGGTTATACTACTAGAAATACATATACAGATAATTATGAAATTATGGTGAGGTTTAATAAGTTAACTGTTTATATTTGGACAACTTTTCTGCTGTACTTTATTGGAAGGAGAAAAATAATCATTTCCTTAATAACCATTTAAACAATTTATTTAACTAAAACAATAACATGATAGCATATGTATCCATGTTTGTTAACTGATGTGGTTAAACATTTAAAAAAAAACTTAGACTGAGTTTTAGCACACTTGATAAACTTAAAACAAATCCTTATTTCCTGATGAATAGCCTTTGGACTACATTGTAACTTAAATAGAAGACTATATTTAGAAAGATTTTTCCTCCAAAAGTATTTTATTTTAAAAATCCAATTTAAATAAAAAAAATCCGATTTTTTTGATTTTTTTAAAAAAATCGTTGATTTTTATCCACCCTGCTTTTTATACCTACCGCCCACTAATGCATCTTTCTTGATGGTAAATTTTCCTTACCGCCCAGCAGTGCTCGATGGAAGGAGGATTCAGCTTGTGCTGTAGAACCCCCTACCGCCCACCTAGAATCCTGAAACACCCACTAGTGGGTGGTAGGGACCAGGTTGACAACCCCTGGTTTAAACTATCTTTTAGGAAAGAGCTTACTGAAGATGTGGTCAGTACTGTGACAATAAGAACTGTGGTTCAGAAGCTAAGCCTCTGTAGATAACAGTCTAACTCTAGTGATAACATAACAATCGGAAACCTAATGGATGTACTGTTTAAATTTTTCACTGCTGAGGTTTGCAGTAGCTTCCAAAGCAAAACTCCTATCGTCACATTACTGGTTGTATTTAATTAAAATACCGTAAGTTCTCATATTATAGTAAGTCATCTGAAGGGATGAGGCCTTCCAAGCTACTCCAGATAATACATTTAGCAGCCTTCAACAACAAACAACAACAAAGAATCCATTTTGGATCACATTTGTACAGGACTTGCATTTAATTGAACACGGTCAGAGTGCTCTGGACAATACAAATAGCTTTGACAGAGCTGAACAATCCAACAGCTTTGTGGTTTTGCCAAAGACAACTCAGCATTCTAGGTGCATAGCAACAGACAAAGTCTAATGGCTGTTGCCCTGGTTCAAAGTTCAAGAAGCAGCCTCAGAGGATTTTTCTTTTAAACACAAAAACAAAGCACATACTGATGTTCATTAGCTCTTCACTCATTGACTGTACCACAAAGTAGTGGCTAGGAGACCCCCAAAGTTAAGAAAAAGACTAAAATGTTTCAGATAGCTTTTTAAATAATGACAGTGGCAGTAACAAAAATCCTCCCATAGTGTGATCAATGAAAGTTTAGAAATTAAATAATTTTGAGTTTCTATTCAACCATTTCAGACCCAGGAGCAAAATTAAAACCTTTATTCAAGAGTCATGCTCCCAGTGGAATTCAGCTTACTGGAGTGTGTCTATCACTTTTGATGCATGGCAATGAGACAAAGTTTTTTGTTTTAAAAGTGATGGCAATTTATGTGCATCTGCTGCTGCTTGTCTGGGGGATGATGTAGTATTTCTTTACTTGTAAGTAGTAAAGATATGGAGCTCATAGTTCACTTTTAATGATCAACTTATGTTGAACCTCCCGCCTCCCCTTTCCTTAGGGGACTGTCAACGATAGAAAAGTTGGGGGAAGCCCAAACACAATAAGGTAAGATGGTATGAATTGAGGAGAAGTCTGTGTAGTGGCTGCTGGCACAGTACCCTTCCTCCACTGTCCATGCTTCACTGTCAGGGCAAACACTATCCCTTCATTTCCAATGGAAAGTCACAAAAGTCCAGGAAGATCCTGAACAGCTGTGTCCTCACACCCTTTGATGCAGCCTGGCTTTTATCTGTGCTAAAATCTGGTGAGAAGGGAAGCTGCAGTGTTACCCTACCACAGTCCCTTCTAAGAAACCATTACCAGTCCAGTTTGCTACCAATAATGCACCAGGATGCCAGTACTAAAAATCAGCCATTAGTCATGATAGGCAATTGTTATTTTTATATTCTTAACTGCATTGTGTTTTATGATTAAGCACATTGATTGTTATTTAGGGCCTGAAACTATGCTAACACCACCTGCCAACTTAAGTATCATAAGCCTCTGGGCTCAGAGTGACTGCAGCAGAGACCATTTATAGACACCCCAATGACACAACTGGACTACATTCTTGCTTCTTAAGTCATTATTACGCAACTTCAGTAAAATCCATGATGCAGGAACCAACTGCGTATTGTGACACTTTGGCTTGTACAGTTAAATTACTGAAAGCGATTTCATTACAACACAGGGACAAACCCTTACCAACAAGGATCTCTGGAAAACAAGATGTGAATGAGCTTGATATTAAATAAATAAAGTTTTCAAAAAAGATTTCCCTTGTAATCAGCTCCAAGGTAAGAAGAGGGAAATTTAATCCAAGAAACTTGCTATAACCAGCTACAGTGGTACCTCGGGTTACAGACGCTTCAGGTTACAGACTCCGCTAACCCAGAAATAGTACCTCAGGTTAAGAACTTTGCTTCAGGACGAGAACAGAAATTGTGCAGCAGCGGCAGCGAGAGGCCCCATTAGCTAAAGTGGTACCCCAGGTTAAGAACAGTTTCAGGTTAAGAACGAACCTCCAGAACAAATTAAGTTCTTAACCCGAGGTATCACTGTATTCCCATTCCCCCCCCCCAATACACTAGCAAAAGGCAGGAGTGAAGCAAGAATGCCAAATCGATTCTTATGTTTGCTTAAACCAAATCCAATTTGATTGCAGTCCCTTATGAAAAAGGCCTTCTTAATGTCTTCCTCCTCCAATAAAATAGTATTTATTTCAGGAAGACAAGCTGCAGATTCAACAACAAGCATTACTGCCCAATGTAAAGCCATTTCCTAGGGGCTTCATCTTTGCTCAACACTTCTAAGGCAGCAAATAACAGACCTAGCATTCTGGCACCGATTCAAAGGTTCAGGTCAACTATTGTTAAGCTTTGCTCTATTCTGCTCCCTCAATAAGGGATAAATTGAAATATCCAACCAAGAACGGCTGCCTATCCTCTATAATAATCTCCCTGTGTCCCTGCATCCGCTGTCCGTGTGTCAGTGGAAATCGCAACTGCGCATGCGCTCCACTGACACACGGATTGGAGCGCAGAGAGGAGGAGGAGCCTGAGGTTGGAGCGCAGCGCGAGCGAAGCGCTTGCGCTTCGCGAGCCTCCGAACCTCTCCGCTTCAGCCGCAATGGCGGCCGCTCCCCGCGCGCTGCTGCTTCTCCCCCTCCCTTCTTTCTCCCCGCCTCAGCCGCCCGTGGCGGCGGCGGGGAGGGCGGCCGTCGCCGGGGCTGCCGGCGGGGCAGTGGCAACAGGCGGCTCCGCCATGGTGGTGGCTTGGCCGCCTGAGGCGGGGAGAAGGAAGCGCCTCGGGTCCCCGTCGCCGCCACTAGCGCCCATTATTAATGGGCTTAATTCAACTAGTTTAAGCATAAAATCTCAATGCTTCAACACTAATAATCAAGCTGTTTTGGAAAGCATTAGTCTGGTGACTCATCAGTTTTGGTGAACTGTCATTAGCAGCAAGTTTCTGTTGAGGAACTATATGGGAAGGTGGTATAACCTGAAATGAGGTATTAACAAAGGATTTTAAAATGCAGCTTTGATCAAGCGAAAGGATTCCAACATGTTGAAAACTCTAAAGCCTGCTCTTTGAAAAGTTTTCATTCATACTTTCTCTTGCAGGATTCCTGCACCACTATGTGCTACTGCTTACCTTAATAAAGAGTACAGAGAACACTGCTTAATCACACCCAATATTTAAACCACTTTTTCAATTTTAACACAAGATGAAACATTCATACTAAGTTTGCTCTAAAAATACACCCATTTGGAGAAGTGCATCACTTTTCTGCTGAAAAAGTTTGACTAGAATACGGGAAAGAAACATGACAAAACTCCAGATGTCAAGCTGAATAGGTTCACTGGCAGAATGCAACTTTATTTTTCTTGTGAATTATATAAATTTATAAATAATGTTCAACTTTATTACACTTTATTTCACAATAAAGTTTTTCAATTATAAAATCATAAATTTTAAACTTGACGTCTTGGTTCCAAAATGACTGAGTTGCAGAAGCAGAGGGTACTTGCACTTGTGCTAGGGTTATCATTAATTTCTCTTCTTCTAATCCCTCATTCAAAACTGATTCCAGAGGATCAGGAGATCCTTCAGAGTTCTTTTAGCCACATAGGAGGCTGAAACCAAAAGGGAAATGGAAACACCTCTGCACACAAGTAAATGTGCAACAGAAAGGTCTCCCCAGCAGTTCTTTTGCCCAAATGACTTGAGTTCACCACTAGTGTAGGAACTACAAAGTTTAATTTCTATATTGAAATATATACCAAAAGCAAACTTTCATTCTCAAAACACATAGGCGCACGCAAACTCTCCCTGGCCCACAACAATTAATCTGAGAGGTACCTCTGCAAGTCATCTTTCAGGAATAATCTTACTGATTTTATTATAAGACACCTGAAATTATTAAAGCTGCACTGTGTCATAACCAAACATTTTCAAGACTAATTGCACATTAGCCCAATTGTCTATCACACTATTTTTTATTTTTTATTTACTTCTTCAGGCGATGTCATCTAAAGTAAAAGCTGGTCTCATTTTACTCCATTTATTCAAGATAGTGTTTCTTTCGGTTTGGATACAGCAGTTAAGGAAACTAAGGTTTTAAGCTGTAATCCTGAGAACATTAATGAAACACAGATCAAATGAGACCAAGAAGCAAGGAATGCAACTGAACTACAGACCCTGACTAGCTGTATGTTAAGGGTTTGATATGTTTGTTACAAGAAGTATCCTGTCCTAGTTTCTATAACACAAAAGGATCAATTTCTATATCTTCAGACTGAGCTTTACCAGACTCCACACATAACGTGTTAATTTTGTAACGGTCTCCAACTCATTTACCCTACTTACAGTTACAAAGTTCAGTAATTTGATGCTGTATGGATAGCTTTGGTTTTAAAACAAACGAACAAAAAGCCACTTAATTTTATTTCCAAAACAAATTGGAACACTCTCAGCTCCTGGAACTAAAGTTACCATAACCTTGTAAATCAGAATATACGGTAGTAACTACAGAAGCTTGCCTTTCCCACACCATCACGTTGCTTCCTATAAAACATCTCACAGAAGCTATGAATTTCAAAGGTATGTCACAGATGTGACAAAAAAAACTTTGTATTTTGAACTTAAATGACTTTGCCTGACAATTCTGAATATATATTTCAGTATAGCATTGTCAACAGGATGGAAGTATTTACCAACCCATTTCTCTCTGGAACATGCACCTGCAAGTTGCCTCTTTCAGTACCATCCAAGACTACAAAACAACCGAACAGCTCTTCACAGAAGGATCCCCAAATATCTATATGCAATCATATACAGTATTTGAACAAATTGTTATATTGTTTTTAGAATGTGTAAAAATGATTTCATTGCTTTCAGAGTTTGCTGAAACGCTTTGCTTATAGAACTTGTGTTTTATTTTGTTTTTATCTTATACACCACAAGTCAACACGCACAGAATTGCACTGTAAAACAGGAAAAAGCCCAGCAATGCTGGGGTTGCAAGTCTAAAAAGCAGGAAAGAAACCCCAAAACAAAATGAACATTTGGGTATCCTTTTGGCACAACTTTAAAGAGGCAAAAAAGAGCATATAGAAAACATTGCATTTTTAATCAATGATTCCTCTTCACAGGTTTTAACTGTTAATATTAGAAAAACCTCAAACTGGCAACCATTTATCACAAAACTATGTTACATGATTTGTAAGTTAACAAAACCCATGTCTCTTCTGCACTCTTCTTACTTCCTTTAATATAAAACAGAGTTTGCTGTAAACTCAGGCAGAACTTCTTCTATGCTACCCGGAATCAACTCAGGAACATGTGAAGTAATGGCTGCTCTCTGAGTACTAGAAAACTGAATCCCACAACCCCTCAAACAGTAGCCAAAAAAGTGGGGGTTTTTTTGTTTTTGTTTTTGCAGAGCCCCCAGAAAGAAGTTTCCAGGGTGGCTTTTTCTTTCTTGGCAGCTGCTACAAGTGCAAATGACTAATTCAAGTTCACTTCCATCTTCCCATTTGAATCAGCCTCAGGGCAAGGAAAAGGTGTGTAAGAGGCAAGAGCTCTTTTCAGTGATAATGATCACAAACACAGACAACCAACCAACAGAAGCAACCTTTAAAATTTGCCCAGAATAGGGCTCAACAGTACGGGGCTCAAGAGTTTACAAAAATTCAGTCAGCAATGAACTGAGCATCTCTTATGAACATTTTTCTAATGCTGACATAGTAGACTCATGCTGGAGCATATGTTGCAAGTCAGAGGCTGTGAGTCACCACCACTATGGGGTGGCAATGGCAGTCATGCAACTTGTTAATGAGAATGCTAATCTAAGTTCAACCACATATTGAGGCCAATGTACAGTGTTTGTTCCAGGCAAGGCCAAGCAGCTGTATGAGTTTCACAAACTTCATTAGATCTGAGAAACAGGAATTTAGGCCCTTTTTAGCATAAAAGTGTTTTGTTCCCTTTGACTGCATATTTAAAAGACTGGGCATAACTGGAAACATTGCAGGACAACTTCTGCATTTCCCCTCTAGCATCACCACACCAGTTTCTGAATTACTTTTCTGCTCATTCAGAAAAATTCTAACAATTCCATGGATGTTTAATGAGAGTCAAGGCTGCTTCCCCTTTTGTAAGAATTTAGTGTAAAATGAGAAAGACATAAGAAATTTTTGGTGCCTTGTAGAATTATACTACTACATCATACAGGAATTTCACAGTGTGGTTATATTTATCATTTTATTCTATTCATGGAATTTATGTAGGCCACCTAGTAACACTGTTATAGTAAAATATAATATAATAAAACAGCTCCAGCGAAAAAGAGCCCTGCTCAGGTCTTAGGGAGTTGTGGGTATCAAACATGTGAAAGGTCGCTAGGCAGCAAGGAATGTGCTGGTCATACCCCTCAATGAAAATTCAGCTCAGGATGAACAGGGACAACTTCTATGCGCCTAGTGCAGGCATCCCAAACTCGGCCCTCCAGATGTTTTGGGACTACAACTCCCATCATCCTTAGCTAACAGGACCAGTGGTCAGGGATGATGGGAATTGTAGTCAAAAAAAACATCTGGAGGACCGAGTTTGGGGATGCCTGGCCTAGTATTTGCAACCTAGGGATAAGAACCCTGAGAAGAGGGTTTTTTACAGGGCAAGATCCACAGCTGAGCAATACCTTCATTGGGACCAACCAAAATGTCAGTTCTCTAGATTTCTTCATCAGGCAAGATGTTACATAGAAAGCAAGTGGAGTGGTATGTAGAAGCACCCTAATCAGATGCCAATCATGTGCTCACTGCATACGCATGGTTGGTGCATAGGCCTCTTCACACATTTGGAACAACATTTGATATTTGCCAGGTGCCATGCACATTTTGCACCTGGCTATCAGCCACTTGCAACCCAGTGAAGATGCCTGGTAGTCAGGATGGTGCCTGATGTCTCCACCATCTGGAGGTGCATGCCAGGAGATCCTGGGATCCTGACTGTTTTCATACACTAATACCCCATCCTGTAGAATTCTATTCTGATCTGTATATTCAAAATGAATTTCAGGAACCAAAAAGTCTTATTGAAAAACCACCTGGCCCCAAAATGGCAACCAGACGTTGGCATCTGTAACCCTGGTTTAAGTAGCCATTTGGCGCCTAGCTTATATATCTGAGTTTCTAACACTGATTTGGAATACAATGCCCAAACAGAACTGAAGGAGTTCCAGATAAAGCCAGTTTTATAGCATGGATAAAAAAACACAGCAAGTAAACAGTGTGTTACAATGTACAACTTTTAAGGATCCTCAAAACTAGTATTCCTCTGACACCATAAAGGTAGTGCCAGGTTAGCCTAATCGGGGAGGGCATTCTACAACTGGGGTGCGATCACCAAGGAGGCCCACTGACTCACTGCTAGTCATCCTGCTCACTTATTTGGCAGGGGCACCAAAAGAAGGTCTGTGAAGAAGACATTAACATTCAGGTCAGTACATGTGGAAGGCAGCAATCTTCCAGGTGCCCTCTTTAATTTGGCCTCATAAATTGGACTGGAGCCAGTACACTTGATAAAGCACTGGTACAAATATGATTGAAATCTCTCAGCTGCAGCTTGCAGTCATACTTTGGACGAGTTAGGTTGCAGGCTATTTTCAAAGGCAGTCCTAATTACAAAACACAGCAAGGCTTAACAAGAAGTTACTGGGGCATAGGTAACTGTGGTCAGTGTACTTCCAGCCAGGTAGGGTCACAGCAGGTATATCAGACAAAGATGATAAAAAGGCACTCTGAGGAATAGCTGGACTTCAAAGGTAGAACTGGTCTTTTAACTTCATATCATAATTAGCTTTTGAGCCTTACTGGGTTTTGAAATAAGGGTGTGACTTTAAGCAGCTTGAACACATGTTAAGGAATTACATATTGATGAGCAGCGTGTGGCAATACAAACGGGGTAGGCTTTGTTTCTATTAGATGCCTTGGTTAAAAAAGAAGCGGTATATCAATCGTCCATGGAACTGGGAATGATTAATTATGACCATTGTAGCAAACATTTGCACCACTGCTTGGCAGGATGACACGAATTACTTGCTTTTCAAGCAAGTAGCTTGCCATTACTAACATGCTACACTTGCAATGGTTGCCTGCTCATCTGGGGTTTCCTAAAGTTAAAAACATAAAAAAATGCCTTGCTGCTATTAGCATTGCAGCTAAAGTTCAAACTATAATGTTCTGCTAGATCACAGGAAGGTAACCTCCAGGTTTGGGGGAGAATCTTGGTCTGCCAAAGGGTACAATTTCACCATGAGGTCATTTCCCCAAAACCACCTGCCCATCAGCAGACATCACTGGCGACGTTGGCTTGTAAATGTGAGCAAAGAGTTTAATCCTGCATTGGTTGTGAAATCCTGTTCCAGCAGGATCTGGTCTGTGAAGCCGAAAAGCTTCCCTACCTGTGTACTAGATGGACTGCGTTTTAAAGTTCCTATACTAAAATCTGGTTGGAAATTATTTCAAGGAGAGAAATAGCAAACTAGGAAGCATATCATCCTCCAAGAAAATTACTTTACCCTCCAAGCAGGATGCAACAATTTCTTTTGTGGAAACAAATTTTAGTTACATTTGTATACCTTTTTCACTAATGCACTGAGCAATGACTAAACTTTGTAGCGTGCCAGGAGAGGGTGGGTTAGTTAGGCTAATCAAGCTGTTCTGGGTCAACTGAGGTTGATAGGCTAGTTATAATACCAAGTATCTAAAATTGAGTTTTCAACATGCAACCACAGTATTTCCAGTTATGCTAAGGCCCTGTCCATTTACAGATTGCCTGCCTGAGCTCACACACTACTGACTAGCAATATCTTTCTGACAGTTGCTTAAGTAGCCTTTAGGAAACCTTGAGCTCTTTGTTTTTCATTACCAAGGAAAGGCCTGTCCTTTATATTGTTGCTAAATTTATTGCAGTGTTCATGAAGCACAATGGTGGCAACAACCGACAGCTTATGAAGCAATGAAAGTTTTGTATCACACGTCAAGTAGTCATTAAGGATGTGGAGTGATGGGTTCTAAATCTAAATCCCTATATCTATTTTCATACCAAGTGAGCCTCAAGAGTACTCTTACATGGAACCTGCAGGCTGCACACTGGCTTGTTGGGGGGGGAGAAGTGAGCCCAAAATTGATGCCCCAGCCCTCACACTGCCTTCCCAAAGCCGGGTAAGTCACTGTTTCTTGAGAAAGAGGCACAAGGCTCTGCTGGCAGGGTCCTATCTCCTTCCCAAAGCTGGGGAAGTGCTAACTGAGCTTTGGGAAAGAGGCAAGAGGACTCTAGGACCCTGTAAGAGCCCTCACACTTCCTTCCCAAAGCCCAGCAACTCGTTTACCTGCCTTTGGGAAGACAGCAGAAGAGCAGCTGCATGGATAGGGTGTCAAATGTTGCAGAGGGCCAAGACCTCGAGGACCACATGCAACCGTTGGGCCCTGTTTCGGACCACCCTGCCCTTCAATTTTAATCCATGAGAGAATGGGGAGCACAACTCAATACAATTCAGTTCAGCATACTTCGCCAGCAAGTAGCTGTTTATGACATGAAGCCGGAACCTCACCATACAGGCAACTGGTGTCAAGCTTTAAACAGCTTTGCTAACAAGGAAATCACTGTTCTTTTCTGTTTAAACATAAGGGAATGGTGTTGTCACTGGAAATCATTCTACAATACTAGAAAAGGCTCATTTTGCTTCTCGGTTTAAAGAGGGAAAATACGAAAAGGAAGCTGGAGAACTACAAGGATGACACAATAGCAAGAAAACATGAATGGTGGGTCGAAAAGAGTATTCCAGTCACCTATCCAGATTTATTTGCACTACAGAATTTTAACAATGTGTCTTTGAAATACTAGTAAGCCTACTAAGAAAGGTTATCTAACTTTCAGGCTCCAAAACATAATTTATGTTAGTCAACTAAAATCTGCACCAATTTATTCCGCTGGCTTATACAGCTTGTTCTCAAAGTTTGAGCTTAGTATGTCCATAGCAGATCATTTGGTCATGCAGCACACCAGAGCAGCAAAATCATGCTGTAGCCAATAAATCAGACCAACTTCCTGAAAGTATAGATGTAAACTTAAAATGAACAGGGTCACCACTGGTCTGACTTTTGATCTGCCATGCTCAGATTTCCCTACCAAGTTACAAGTGTGGCTTTTGATTTTTTGAACAACTTATTTATTGTATCAATTTTCATTAGAGACACCTAAGGCAATGCCACAATTAAAAGCACACACAAAGTGATCCTTTGTACAAGTGTTAAATAACGTTCATACATGTTCAGAATTCTAGTTTTGCCTGTTTCAATCAGGTTAAATTTTAGTATTACAGAACCCTATTCTAGACAGTCTGATTACAGAGTATATAAAACTGACATTACTGTGCATATGAAAAGACAAAATTCCTAGCTTGTGCTAAACCTACCTAGACTTTTGTACAGGAGAGGCAGTAGCCAAGACCAACATTTATAATTTAGCATACAAGTTGCACAGTTGGATGTTTTCATAGACTTCAAGTTTGGAAAACAGTGTTCCATGTGTTATGCATTTGACTAACATGTTTTGTCAAAAGCTAAACCAAGTTTTAGTTTGGGTGACACATACATTCTCTCAATTACACATACCTTAGAAGTCTAACGTTTAAAGACAGCTTCCTCTGTTAAGTATTTCTGGCAATTAGTTTGCCACCACGGATGACTGTTCATGTTTCACATACTTGCTCCCAGTGTCACACATACTGAAGCAGAATTTCAGCCTATTTTCTCAAATGTTCTAGCTTGCCTGCCACTTAAGGCCAATATAAGCCATACACATCCATACAGTGCAAGCATGCATTTATAAATAAAACATGATTGTCAAAGATCCTCATGCCACTCTTCCCAGCCTGCATTTCCCATTTTGTAACTCTGAATTCCATCTTGGTGTAGCAACAGTTTCAGGAGTCAAGTGATTTAAGCACGATGACCCAACACTTGCATTTACACAGAGCAGCTCTCAAAGAGTAAAACTATAGCAATCCGAACAGCAGGTGGATTTTTGTTTAACGATGACTTGAAGGTGTACCAAGAAGCCAAAGAAGAGAAACTTTAGACTTCCCTCCACAAACATCACTCCCACCATACTATATAGCAAACTTCAAAATACATTTTTAACAAGGCATGGGGTTAGCCAGTGAAAGTAAAAAACAAAACAGTAGGCTAATACAATCTGTTTGCGTGAGCCTAATCAGCTCTTTGGATCCCAAACAATATTTTGAAATCACATAATATTCACTGAATTATTCTTTTTTACTTGTTTTATTTTGCCAGGTCTAGAAAAAAAGATATTCATACTACAGTCGTACCTTGGAAGTCAAACAAAATCCGTTCCGAAAGTCCATTCAACTTCCCAAATGTTTGGAAACCAAAGCGTGGCTTCTGATTGGCTACAGGAAGCTCCTGCAGCCTATCGGAAGCCATGGAAGCCCCATCAGACGTTTAGTTTCCAAAAATAGTTCACAAACTGGAATAGTCACTTCTGGGTTTGCAGTGTTCAGGAGCCAAAACATTTGAGAACTAAGCTGTTCGGAAACCAAAGTATGACTGTACTATGCTTTCCTTAAGACACAGGAATATAGGAAGCTGCCTTATACCAAGCCAGACCATTGGTCCATCTAGCTCAGCATTGTCTACACTGATTGGACCTGGTTCTGCAGGGTTTCAAGCACAGGGGAATTTTCAGTCCTAATGGAAATGCCAGGGACTGAATCTGCATACAAAGCAGATATACTGAGCTACAGTCCATCACAAATAACTCTTACATTTTCAATTTCCAACAAAACAAAACAAATTGCACCCATGTACTTCTGTTTACAGCCACGCTACCTAGTCAACAATGTTAGAAATATATAATCGCCAAATGGTACCTTACAAATGGGTTATAGTCGCTGCAATGGAATGTCTAGGTGCATTTTTAAATGCACTTATTATTTATTAATTGTTATTATCAGCAGCATCAATTCTACACCTCTTTATCTTTTAAAGAACAAATCTCAAAGTGGTTTACAACACATTAAAAATTCAAATAAAATAATCCAGAATAAAACAAATTCAAGTTTCTGTTAAAATATTTCAGATCCTTCTCTAAATGACATTTTGCTTTCCCCAGTCGCCAACCACGCACACAGAGATCTCCATGTGGTTACAACTGCACACGCACAAGTCGCAAAATGCTCCTGACTTATTTCTAACACTGGTAGTCAGCATAGCTCCTGCATTGATAGACTAGATAGCCATTGCTCACTTTAAGGGTTGAAGAGGCTTCCAATGTTTCTCAAGTAGGAAAAAATTATTTTGGGTATCAACAGGCTAAAGCAGACATCTAGAAAAAGGAACAATATATTTGGAAAGAGGGATAAAATCTCAGTTGCTGTATTTCATTAGAAACAATTACGGTAATAGTCCAGCAGCATTGAACCAGGAAGTATTGATTAACGTATCCTCAACCATAAACCATAACATAAGAGCCCAAACCATTTTTAAACTCTCCAATTTGGATCCAAGTAAAACAAGCAACTTTTAATGACTTTGCTTGTACCAGAGTTTTGGGTCAATAACATGCAATATTACTGCTATTTAACAAAATCAGTACTCTTTATCACCTAAGATTTAAAATAAAAGCTAAAATGGTTAGTAAAAGTAACCATTATTCTATTATCAAGAATTGTCCTAAATATTTTGTGTTATCTCTTCTGCAGTTTAGCACCAGTAATTTCCCAGGAAATTATTTAATTCAGGACAGGGATGAGAGGAAGTGCCAGTTTGAGAGGAGAATATAAAACAGAAGTTAAGAGTGAAAGGAAACAGGGAGGAGCAATTACAGGAATAAATACAATTTCTCAATGAAGGCATTAAGAGCTTCTGGATCACCAAATTCTTCCTAAAATGGGGAACTAATACAGACAGATAATATGTGTATTAAACAGGAAACCTGTAATTCTACAGGTACACCTTCTCCCAACACTTGTGATGTACTCACCTAAGAATTTGTGCCTGGCACCTATAAACGTGTGGAGCTTCATCACAGCATTATGAAGTGACTATCCAGGCAGAAATTCTACAAGTACAGCTTTCCCAAGCACTTGCTACAAATGCATCTGAATAATTTTTACCTGGACATGTATCTCTTCCCACACAAGACACAACATTAACTGGAATTTGACCAAGTTATATCTAGCCTCACTTAGTATAAACTGGGCATGTAGAATCTAACACAACAAACTGTTTTAATTTTATAAAGAATAGAATTTATAAAGATAGCCACTACAGTGTAGTAGTTAAGAGTGTTGGTCTGGGATATGGAAGACCAGGATTCAAATCTGCACTCAGCAATGAAGCACACAGTCTCTTAGCTTAACCTACCTGACAGGGTTGGTGTAAGGGTAAAATGGAGCAGGAGAACCACCATGTAGGCCAACTAGAAGAACGGCTTCTTGGAGAAAAGGTGGGAAGAAGCTCTAGTATATACCTCTAGTAAATCTAAAAGAACCTTAATATGACAAATAACTATTTTTTGCCACAGAGAGCAAATTGTAGACACCACTATTAAAGATTTGGGTTTAGCCCCTCCGTTATGCTTTTGGTAAGATTTCTTTGAACATCTTTATCTGATTTAGTTACTCTGCATTTTTCACTTAACAAATTAACCCCAAATAGGCGTAATGTAAATTTTAGGTGATGTCTTATATTTCTAAATGGTGTGCTGTCATATTGCTTCCTTTCCTTTTCCAGTCAGTTTCTCATGTTCAATTACAAGTTGCTTGATCAGAGAGTTGTAGGTATAGGTTTTTCAAAATTTAATCGAATTCAACCAACAGTAGCCACCAGGCAAGTGCAAATATAACGGGCCAAACCCTCAACAGATGTATTATTTAGGCAACATGGTATGGTATCCTATGATTCATTTCAAGCTTCACCGTATCTTGGAGTTGGATGGCTTTCAGTGACAGAGGAGTGGACCCATGCCTCAGATCTGTTTATTCACTGGACTAGAAACATGGGAGTCTATGCAACTGAGCCTACCGTTCCAGGTTATAAGTACCCACCTGGCAACCAGTCATATCCACAAAGGATGATATGAGTTGGAAGGGACCTTGGAGGTCATTTACTTTAACCCTCTCTTAGCACAGGACAGTCACAAGGGAAGCATTCCTCCTTAACCCTTCTGTTCTGTACATCTCCTACATGTGGGCTGGTTTTGCAATCCTGAAACAAAAATCCTGTATGGCAGGCTAATATTTCTGAAAAGTGCAGAATGAGAAAAAAGGAAAGCAATTTTTTCCCAATTACCTATGAGTTTATGGCATAGGAAGGAGTCAGGCTTTACTGCTTTGTAACTATATGCGAACTATATGGGGTTAGGGCAAAGGATCGTGTCCAAGTCATACTCAGAGGAGTCCTATTGAAATTAGCAGACATAATTTAAGACACATTAATTCCAATTACTCAGCTGAACACAACTCAAGAGTAGAGTTCTCCATGATATTGTAGCGTTAGTATCATTGTCCCCTTAGAAAACTCTTGTCTTTAAAGTAACTAAGGAAGTACAATGTATATGAAGGATTGGACAATACTTTATGTAAATATGTACTTCTCTTCCTTAAGTCTCATTGTAATTCTGTCATGCATCATAATCTTATTCTCAGAAGGGGAAAAGGCTTGAGAAAAGAGATATAGCACTCAGAAATTTTATGAAAAGGTACAGTAAATATGCATCCATCAGAAATGATTTTCTATTCTTAAATGGTGTATCTACTATTTTACAAAACTAGGGCTCAAAACTTTCTAAGGAAAGTACACCCTTTGAAGTAATATTTCATATCAAACAGTGTTCTGGTGACTCATTTAAAGGGAAATTCCACTCTGCACATGTTCAAAGGTAATTTTGTTCATGGTTTGAATATTACAGAGCTGAGCCCTGCCACAGAAAAGTATTGCCACAATGCTGCTCTGAATCTAAAGTACACAATATTATGTTGCTTCTGTCACATTATACTGGCATCAGCACAACAGCAACCTTCATCCTGACCATTCTCTCACTTAAATTACCTAAAAGAAATATGCATCAAAATGCTTTATCTGTGGCAGGGGCTTGGGCCTGACGATCTTCAGGGTCCTGGCCACTAAAAACCATCCAGCTTGAAGGTAGTGAAGCCTGAAAGATGACAATAAAAGGGTACCATACCATATCTATATTGCCTAATGTGTCTTAATGGTGTGGCCCTTAAAAGTTATACTTTCCCAGGATCTTGGTGTTTGCATGAATATAAACACAAATTAAACCAAAAGGTTGTCAAAGGTTGTTTTTTTAAGGGGGGGTGCAACAAATGAGATCTGTCCACGCTTCAGCACAAGTGTTTAGTGCTTAAGTCCAACAGTTAGATAGCTTATCAGCTTTACATTAGAGAGGGTGGTGGTATTAATAATAATAATAATAATAATAATGGTGATAAAATAACAACAACAACAACAACAACAATAGATAAGCAGATGTTTTACATTAAACTGAAGGGGTGTTTTTTTTGGGCAAAGATACCCAGAAAGCCACTAGGTTCCACTGAAAAGTTTGAAGAGAGCACCAGCCATGGAGACACAAGGAAGAGACAAGTAAGAATTGTATTGAAGTGGTTTGCAAATGTCCTCAGAATGATGCCACATGTAGTCTCCCTTCTCTGAACAGACTAAAGGCTTTTAGTACAAATTTGTTTAGTCTTCTGATGAAGTCCAACAAAACCAGACCATATGAGCCACAAACCAAGAACTAAAATATTCAGGCTTCACCCTCTGTATCTCAAGGTTGCCAAAATTCAATCTCGCTGTCCCTGCAGCTTTGGTCCTGAACCAAAACTCTGGCCTTGTGATAGGCTAAATCCAGCCTGAGTGGCACTTAAATCAAAGGGACATATGTAAAGTCATCATTAATTTGTCCTAGATTTCATTGAGAACAAAATGAAACCAACTTAGTCTAGATTCACTCCATGATACAAATGTAGCATGTTTACACCAAAACAGGAAATCCTTTACATGGTACCTTAGAAAAAAATCTAGTTTACTCTCTCTGAGCCGCATTCAACATACTGTCTACTCTCATATTTGCAAGCTAGATTGCGATTGCAACCATGCTACTGTCCAAAAAGCATTTTAACAAAGTACTCTGTTAGTACATCTATACACAAAAGCTGAAGTCACAACTCCCAACACCCTCAAAGGAGTAACCAGTTGACTAGGCATTTGCATAAAGTTTACTTTCAGCAAATGTCTGTAGGTCAGGGAAGATAAACGAGTAGCCCATCAATATCTGGAGGACCACAACTCCCATCAATCTAAGTCACCATTGCCAATGATCAGGGATGAGAGTTGTGGCAGGCCACAGGTTTCTCCATCACAGTGGGCAAAACTGTTATTAAAATGAATAGCATCCAGCAACGCAGACCTAAGTTGCCACCTGAAATGGCTAAATTAGAGAAACTAGAGTGAAACCAGAAATGGCGTAACAGGAAACCTATTAGAGTGGCTATTAAATGGCTGTTATTACAGATCTTATACAGTACAGTACACAGTATCCTCAGCAGCAAAAGGCTGAGCTGGTTGTGCAGTGATGAAAGTTGGCAGGAATGGAGCAGTTATGAAGTATCATCATAACATAAGAGTTCCAAAACTCATTTCACTCTTAGGTTAGGATAAATAGCACAAAAAGTATGGCACTTGCAAGAAAAAGAAAAGCAGCAGCAGCACACAATCCACTTGATCGCAGTGAGTACATGGAACTGACGTATTTCCTCAGTCCATCACGAAGGCTCAGACTCCCACCTTCTTAGTTACTGAACTTCAGACCCAGACGATCTCACACCATGTTTTCAAATGCAGAGCTACAGAGAGCCAACCATTTAGACACAAGACCCCTAGACCTCTAAAATTCAACTGAACTGCAGCAAACTCACTGCCTGCTTTAAAGTTCGGCAAAAGTCGCCAAATGATTAAAATCACGGCCCGGTTTTGTCCGAGATGCTGAGAAAGCAGCAGAAAGCCACCCTCCTGTCACACTTAAATCATACCCATTGCAAGTATGGAAGAAGGGCGTGTGTGCGTTGAATTCCTAACTTTAGATAAGGGTGTGAGTCAAGGAGGACTATGGCGGTGGGGGTTTGGGGGGAGCTTGAGGAAACGAAGCGAGGGTGAACTTTGGGCTTCCAGCTTGGGGCGTCTCCCCAATGGGGGTGGGGTGTCCTCCGTTTTCGGCCACCCTGGGATCAACTTAAAAGGGCGATCTCTCCTTCCTTCTCCTCCCCCCCCCAAATACGAGGGTGTAGGAGGGAAAAGGAAACGAAACGAAACACGTGAAGATGCCGCCGCCGCCGGGCCCAGCACTTCCCTCCCGGCGACCAGGCCTTAGCCGACGCAGTGCGGAGCTCCCGGCAGGAGCAGGCCACGATACCGGGGGCCAGTTCCCTGCAGCGGCCAGCCCCGCCCCCCACCGCGAGCGGCCTCGGGTGAGAAAATGGCGGCGGCTCGGGGCGGTGACGGGAGGAAGCGGCGGCGGCGGAGGCCCTGCCGCCACTTGACTCCTGCTAAACGGCGCCTCAACTCACCTGTCAACCCAACAGCCAGCAAGGCCCCGGCGGGCCGGGAGGGATCGCGCTCGGAGGCCGGCCTTAGAGATCCTTCGCTGCTGCTGCCGCCGCTGCTTCTCTCGGCCTCCGTCTTCGTCTCCCGCCGCCGCCTCCTTCTCGTTCCTCCGCCGCCGCCGCTGCCGAATCCCAGGAAGGGGTGAGAGAGAAAGAGAAAGGCAGAGAGAGAGGGCGGCGGGGGGCCCAGGCGGGGGAGGAGGAGGAGTGGCGGCGGCGGCGGCGGCGGCGGGGAGGAGGAGCGACAAGCGGGGAGGGAAGGGCGCGGAGAGGCGGGAGGAGGAAGAGAGAGCGGCGGCGGCGGCGGGTGTCCGGGCCCCGGGGCTTCTGGGCGCCAAGAAGCAGCAGGGACAATTCGCTCGCATATGAGAGGGAGAGACAGAGAGAGAGAGACGGAGCGCGAGGGAAAGAGAGAGAGAGAGAGAGCGCCAGGGAGACCCACGAGCCCCGCTTCCGGCTCCGGGCGGAAGTCCCTCCTCCGGCGGCTGAAGATATTGGTCGACGCCTGGAGACTCGCCCCCTCCCCCCTCCCCGAAAAACGCCTCGCGCACCTTCTCCTCTTATATCTCCTCCCTCCGCTCAAGCGAAAGAGAGAGGCTGTGGGAAGGGGGGAAGCAGGGAAGGGAGGGAGAGAGGAGGGGTGGAAATAGGCCGGTAACCTTCTCCGCGTGTGATTGGCTGGCGGCAGGGACGGCGCGCGGGGCGCGGCGTGACGATACGCGAGCCGCTCGGCGAGTGAGCGGGTGACGTCAGTGCCCCTTTCATGAGTTGAGAGCGAAGGTGGGGGCCGGTAGGAGGAGGAGGAGTTCGCAGAAGGCTCTAGTAGCGGTTAACACATTCTCTCTCTCTCTCTCTCTCTCTCTCTCTCTCTCTCAGGGAGCTGTTCCATTTACGGCCGCTGATGCTGGAAGGTTGTCCTCCGCGCGGCTTCCGTAGGAAAGGGTAGTTTGAAAGGGCCGGTGTTGGGCCCGCGCAAATAAATAAGTCCTGTCACACATTTCCCGCGGGTTTTTTTTTTAAAGAATTGTTTTAAAAAGAGCAATGAGCAAAAGCAGCTCGCCCTTTCTAGGACTCTGCCATAGCCCCTTTAGTAACGACTAGGGGGAAAAATGGGCCTAGTTAGTCCTAGTTTGGAAGCAGATTGTTTCCTCTGCCCCTCCCCCCCAGCATAACTATGAGCAGGAAAGACTAGGCCCAATTTCTAGAGAAGGCGATGGTTTGCTGCTCTCTCTGATTTTAAGTGGTTTATGCTGTCATCCTGCACTGCCGTGTAAGGAGCCTGTTGCTGGACCCCCCCTCTCAGCCCCAGAGAACATGGTCGGGGGCAGTGAGAGTTGTAGACTGGCCATATCTGGAGGGCCACAAGCACCCCACTTCTGCTACACAGGCTTTCCTGAAAGAAAGCCTTCTAAAACCTTAATCCAAGTTAGTATCTTGCCCTGGGTTTGGAATGATTTTTATGTATGTGCTGGTGTTGTTGTTTTTTTGACTGTGTTTATATTTTATAATGGTTTTTATGTAGGCAATTGTTTTTACTGTTGTTTTTTTTAAAATTCATGGGAAATGATTCATAAACTAATTAAATAATAAACTTATAAAATACGTTACAAACGCTTCAGGTTACAAACTCCGCTAACCTGAAAGAGTTACCTCGAGTTGAGAACTTTGCCCCAGGATGAGAACGGGAATCGTGTGCCGGCGGCACAGCGGCAGCAAGAGGCCCCATTAGCGAAAGCACGCCTCTAGTCAAGAACAGTTTCAGGTTAAGAACAGACCTCCGGAATGAATTAAGTTCGTACCTAGAGGTACCACTGTAGATTGTACTCAGTGGAACTTGCTTCTTGGTACACAGAATTGTTTTAGCTTGCCAACCTTATCTGTCTCGTCCCCCAGCATTATAATCATCTGCTACCTGAAGATTATCTTTTTGAGAGACCAGCAAGATTTGTTACTGTTGCAATATACAGTTATTGACTTGCACTTGTGTGCATGAAAGGGTTAACACAAGCACTGAGCTTAAATTCCCAGTGAGAAAGGTTCAACAGGCTCCCAGGAGCCTTTGCCTCTTCCTCCCTTTCCCTTCTCTCTCTGCTTTCCTGGAAGGAGGGAGTCATGCAGATGGATCCCTGCTGAAGGAAAACCACGTCAGCAAAATAAAAGAGATTTTTACAGCTTGCAGACTTCATGATTATTCCGTAAGGAAATCAAGTTATTTTGTTTTCTTAAGTTGTTTGGAACCTTTCCTTCTTTATTCTACTGCCAACAATTGTTTGCTGTAACTCCTGAAACTCTGTGAGTACAATCTTCACTTACTTGCAAAGCTAAGTGTCTATGATTTATTCTAGCCTAAGTTTGTTGTGGGGAATGTTTGTTTAAAGGTGGATGTGGGTAGATGTAAATCTAATCAAGTTTTAATGTGTTTTGAGCAATCGTCATTGTGCCAACTCTGCTACGAGATAGTAAGAAACTCTCTTCTAAGTGTCTCTCTCTCTTACCATTTTTACACTTAACAATTATTTAAAATTTATACTGAGGTATTTTTATATAATATTCCAAGATAAATTCAGTGTTTTCTAATTAATACAGGTGTGTGTCCTTAAATGTAATACTTATTAAGGCTTAGATACTATGCATACTTATTAGGAGTGTAAGTCTGGGACTTAGAAAGAATGGGGCTTTAGATTAAATGGATGGGGTCATACAATTGACACCCCAGGAGCTAATGAAGCTTCTACCATTTAGTACTTGATGGAAGGGTCAATTCTACCAGATTCTCCACTGCGGGACCAATATGGGGGAAGTTGCATCATCAAAATTCCTTCAGTTTAATTTTAAAAGTTAAAAGCTACATGTATTGAACAGTGTAACTTTCTTTTGAGTAAATATGTGTGAACCTTTATGCTAGGGTGAGATTCCTGTGGCCTTCCAGGTATTTTTGGACTACAGATTTAATCATCCCTGACCATTGGCCATGTTGACTGGGGCTGGAAGGTGAAGTTCAGAACTTCTGCATAGTCAGTCTTCCCACTTTTGCTTTGTAGTCCAGATGTTTCTGGACTATAATAATAATAATTCTTTTATTTGTACCCCGCCCATCTGGCCGGGTCTCCCCAGCCACTCTGGGCGGCCTCCAACAGATATAAAAATACATTAAAATATCACAGGTTAAAAACATCCCTAAATAGGGCTGCCTTGAGGTATCTTCTGAATGTCAGATAGTTGTTCATCTCCTTAACCTCTGCTGGGAGGGCGTTCCACAGGGCAGGCGCCACTACCGAGAAGGCCCTCTGCCTGGTTCCCTGTAGCTTTGCTTCTCGCAGTGAGGGAACCGCCAGAAGGCCCTCGGCGCTGAATCTCAGTGTCCGGGCTGAACGGTGGGGGTGGAGACGCTCCTTCAGGTATACAGGACCGAGGCCGTTTAGGGCTTTAAAGACTACAACTCACAGTATCATTGACCATTAACCATCATCGACCATGCTGATTGGGGATGGTGGGAGTTGTAGTTCAGAAACATCTGGAAAGCTGTTTCTCCTCCTTTTGTAGATTAATGTAGAGATAGGACAACAAATTGTTGAGACCAGAATTATTTTTGTAACCATTTAGACCATGCCTCAACTATCTGAGCTACAAATTAGATTAAATTATCTCTCTGGAAATTGTTATAAATTAAACTGTATACTGTTGGCACCATTTGCCCTAAAATGTGATGGAACTAAGAATATTGGGTTGAAAGGTTCCAAAGCAATATGAGATGCTACACAACCTACTAAAGAATAACTTGCTTATGGTATGGCCATATGAATAAAAAGGCTATTTTTTAATTTTATTTTTTATCTTCCATAATTGTACTGTTCAATTCCAAAGTAATAATAGAAAAGCAAAACTCAATGAAATAGTAGGTTCCTCTGTCACCACCACCATCCCGCAAAATAAGCAGACTAGTTCAGCCATACAAGAAATGTTAAAGAAAAAGTTATCCCTACAAAAGTTTTACTAGTCCTCACCTGAAGGGAAAGGGAAAAAGTCAAGTTTTGGTTAAATGTTTCTCCTTTACCCACTTAGAAGAGAAAATTACTAACCCACTAACCAAGAAGATACTAAGATTAAGTTTGCTAGCCTAGCCTAATTAGTCACAATATAAGACAGAAGGATTTTATTCATTCACTCTTGAGGAACCTTTGTACACAAAGGTCAAGATGCTGTTAGTAATGACCCTTTTATGAGGAAAGCTCTCATGACCTTCTTTCCTTTTTTGCCCTGTCATTGAAGCAGTGGCGCCTGGAAGAAACAGGGAGTTGGCAACAGCTATTAAAGTCTATTCTGAGAAAAACAGCTTGGATGGAGTTGCAGTTTATGTTAACAAGCATGTGTAATTTATTTCTATATTTGTATAGCATTGCCTTTAAACATTAAAAGTTTTTCACCATGAGCAACCCTCACAACAATCCTGTAAATTAGGCTACTGTGCTATCACCATGTTATCCGCAGGAAAGATGGGGAAAAGAAATTAAGACCACCCAGTATTTCCATGGCATTTGCTACAAACTGGAGACGACTTGTTGTTCTTGACAACTGTTTCAGCTGTTCTCTTTGGACAGCATTCAGAGAAGAGTGCAACCAGTTCTGCACACCAATGGAGCATTGGTTTATATTCCTAAAGCAGCACCCTCCTGTGCCCTGTGGCAAATCATGACTGAAAATAGGGAGATTTTTAACATCAGATTTTGATATGGCCCGGAGTGGGTAGAGTCTACTGATGTGGGGGTGGGGTCCAAAATCTTCCTGGGCACACTCAACTCCTTGGGTATGGCAGCTAGTATGACAAAAACAGAAACTGCCAAGAAAAGTGCTTAGACTATTAAAGTGCCTATTGTTATGACAGTCAATATGCATGTGGTCTTGTTTGATCAAAAATGCCTTAGAGTGGTGCAGTGAACCTCTATGCAGTGTTTCTGGAGAGAGGTTTTACCCATACTGAATGGTCCCCAGCAGCAAGGCATTACTCTGTAAGAGTTAAAAGCAGAAAACACTTGCACAGGATGCCTTTGTGGGTGTTATAGAGTCCGTAGCTCAGTGGTAGAGCACCTGTCTTGCAAGCAGAAGGCCCCAGCATCTTGAGGTAGGGTTGGGAGAGACTCCTGCCTGAACATCTGGAGAGCTGCAGCCAGTTGGTGTAGACATTACTGAGCTAGATGGACCCAATGGTCTGACTCAATATAAGGCAGCTTCCTGTGGTTCTGTGTAGGGAGATAAACATGCTGCCTGCATCTGATGCCATACACGCATGCCTGTTCCTCTTTGTGTGACTCTGCTTCTTACCTGCATGGCCCCACTAATGGGGCTTGCCCGAGTAAGTGCGCAGAGGGTTCTGCTTTCTTGGTCTTGCTAGAATTTCCCAGGATTCTTTGGGAGGGTGCTTTAAATGTAGGGTCTGTATGCAGCCTAGTTCTCTATCAACTTTTTTCCATTTAAAAAGGTTTTTTTTCTGCTTTTCAGTAATGTTCTGAACGTTCTCACATAGGATAATGACATAATGATTTTGAAATGTGCCTTGCAAAGTGCCATCATTGTATTTGTGGTGAATGTAATGACTTGAATTCTTTCAGATTAGTTGTTTTTAAAAAAACATAGTTCATTGTTACCCTGACCTTTCACCTTTTCTCCTTATCCTCTCCTCCTTTGCCACTGCCCTACTGAAAGCATTATCTGTTGTGGCCTACAAGCATTCCTGTTGGATGCAGCTGAAATCGCAAACCTCTCTGACCATCCTCAATTTAATCAGAAGAATATACAGTTTCCTATTTTAGCTTTATATCAAATATCCTCCAGTGACTCACTCAGAAGTGCTGACGTTTATAACAGCAAATGTGTACTAGGAAGGAAGGCCCATTCAAGTGCAGAGATAATGGAAGCTGTTCCCCCCCCCCCTTTGCTTTTTCCTGTAGTGTAGATTGTGTCAACATGGAGCAGTGGCACATTTCAGACTAGACTAGAAATGTTGACATGATTTGAGGAAATAGAGCCAGCAATGGTACTCCTTCATTTATTTTGGGGGAAATTTTACCCTCCTTTTCTATCTGGGATAATTGAAGTGGCTTACATACAACTGTAAAACAATATAAAACAAAAGGACAACTGTATCACGAGCAGCAGATCAAGTCATGAACAAGTCAACAGCAAAATACCTGTTGAAAATGTTGGCTCTTAACTGCCTCGAGAAAAACAACCAACAATGGAGCAAGGCGGATCTCCTCAGGGAAGGAACTTCCGTAAGATTAGTGTCTCTCCAGAAAAGGCCCTGTGTTTCATACATAACCCACCAAACAAAACAGTGGTAGTGCAGATAGACAGCAGGGTCCAGACATTAATCTCTGGTCTCAAATGGTTTTGTATGGCATCCCACTCCCAGGCCATTCATGACTTTAAAGGCTGAAAAATGGGCCTTTGAATTCAGCCCAGAGATAAAAGGGTAGTTTGTGAAGACGACATAATAGGGAGAGTAGTGTGAATCACACCATGTGATCTGATCTGCAGGCTCAGTTAGAACTCTGGTGGACACAACCTGCAGCAAAAGAAATTTATAGACTGTCTCCAAACGCAGACATAGGAGGAGCACTTTCCAGCTAATCTGGATGATGATGATATAATATAATATTTATACCCCGCCCATCTGGCTGGGTTTCCCCAGCCACTCTGGGTGGCTTACAGCACATAAAAAATAGTAAAACATTAGACATCAAATTTTTCCCAATACAGGGTTGCCTTCAGATGTCTTCTAAAAGTCAGATAGTTGTTACTTCCTTGACATCTGATGGGAGGGCGTTCCACAGGGCTGGCTCCACTACTGAGAAGGCCCTCTGCCCTGTAACCTCAACTGGGGGTGGAGATGCTCCTTCAGGTATATCCTTCAGGATATAATACAGGATTGACCAAAGCCTGATATTTTCTCTTTAGGGAAGTCCAAAATCTACAAAATATATCTGCGGATAAAAGAAAACCCACCCACCCCAATTGTAAACATGATCTTCCAGAAGTGATTGACTAAATACTGTATCCCCAAACATCTGAAACTCCCAATGACCAGGACCTCTATCTTGTCTGGATAATACAGCAATATGGCATATCCTGAGTGCCCAATCAATGTAGGGAATTCCTTGCAATACAATGTGGTGAATACCTCTAGCAGAGCTGATGGTTGTTGTAGTTATTACTTTTAATAGTTATTGCTATTTTTAAATAGGAATCTGCCGTATACTGAATCAGAGCATTGGCCCATCTGGCTCAGTACTGTCCATATTAAATGGCAGCGTGTCTCCAGGACAGCAGTCTCTCCTAGCTCTGCCTGGAAAAGACAGTGAATTGAAAATAACTCAAAACCAAAAGCAACCAAGTCTGAGAATAAGAGCAGGATAGGAAAACCAGCTCTATCAACAGTCTCCAAAATTCCTGGTTATGCAAAGTAGCTGTATTTTAGCTCTTCTCAGAAATGGGGTTTCTTTGATAATTCAAGCTTTTCCACCATAATGTTTTAGACAAGCTGTAGTTTGGAAAGTGGTTTGTCTTCCTGTCTCCTGTTTTCTATAGGTTCAGCTGCCTCTTGAGATAGATTGCCTAATTAAACAAAGGCCTGGGAGAAGAGGGATGGTTTTGTCTGGTGCCTAAAGATATGTAGCGAAGGCACCAAGCGGGCCTCCTTGAGGACCGCATTCCACTAGCATGGAGCCACTGCAGAAAAGGCCCATTCTCAGGTTGCCACCCTCCAGACCTCACATGGAGGAGGCACACAAAGAAGGACCTCAGGTGAAGATTGCAGGGTCCAAGTCAGATCATATTCAGTTATTTAGTTGTTTGTTGGTACCTATTTATAAAAGTATTTCTATACCGCCATATCATAAAATTTCAGGGTGGTGAAGAAAGTTAAAACAAAAAACACTGCTAAAAACCTGTGGCCCTCCAAATGTTGTTAGACTTCAACACCCATCTGCCCCATTCCAGTATGGTCAATGGCCAGGGATCATGGGAGTTGGAGTACAGCAACATTTGGAGGGCTACAAACTCCCCACCCCTGCCATCGTATCTCACGCATAGAACTGCACTCTCTGACCGCAGCCCTAGATGAACTTCCAAGTGCGTAAGTGCCACTGAACATAGAGGAATTTACATTCAAGTAAAAATGCATAGGTAGGGGCTACAGTATGTAAGGCAACTGATTCAAATCTCTGTGCTGGATTGTGACCTTTGCCTCTCATTCTACATTAAATACTGCCGTCTTTAAATAGCTATAAATGTTTGCAGTTTTAATCTTCTGCTCTCAATAATAAACACATTTCCCAGCTTACATCCTGACTGTATTTTCTTATGCTTCTGTGTATATTTTCTCCAAGCTGTCTCCATCCATTTTAAAATGTGACACTAAAAAATGGACAAATATTAGTGGTCTGACTTACTCTTTGTATATTTAAGCATGGTTGTTTCCCAGTCATACATAAATTAGGATCAGTAAGTCTGATTTTTGAAGCAAAAAGCCTGTGCAGTTGGGGTATTAAATCCTTCCCTTCCCATGATCCTTCCCTTCCAGTCTTTCCCCCAATAAGATTTCCCCCCTGCTAGTATCCAGTACCAGAAGTGAGCTTGGCTTATTTATTTTTAGCATTTAGATATGATGGGTAATTAGTAATGTCCTCTGGGCAGCTCATAAATTTAGAAACAATAAAATACAGCTACAGTCCCAAACTAAAACAACACATATGAAAACAAACCAGCACAGAAATCAGTAGAAAACCCTTCTGGGTGGGAGGTCTGGTTTCCTTCTGATCATCTGTCGCCGCCTCCTTTTCCTCCTGTCTAAATCACAGGGCCTGCTCTTGCTCATCAGCTGTAGGGAAGTCAGATGATTATTCCTCACTGCCTGCCAGCCAGCTTCCAGCTTTTATTAATTTGAGTGCTCTACCCAGCCCTACCCACTGCATGCCAGGCATAGTTAGTTGCCCTGGTCTAGCAGGGGACATCCTTGTGCCCAAATGTATCTGCTACATGTAGATTTAGATGCCTCTGCATCTGAGCACCATTGAACGGGCTACACACAACTTTTGATCCAGGCATCTCTGGGTGGGACAGTAAATTGTATGTGACTAGCTATCAGTGTCTTCCTAAGTAATATCTGCCTTGTGCTATATGTGGAGTAACGATGCTTTGATTCATTCTTCTTAAGAAAAAAGTTTCCCAGACCATAATCCCATCTCACAGACATTGCTGTTACATTTTTTTTTTAATATTCAAACAAATACTAGCTCAGTCTCAGAGGTTGGGTCCCACCTAGGGAAGCATAACTTTTCTTCCAGTTGTGTTATGCAACATGACTTCAGCAGTACATTTTTCTCCCCTTGAGGTTTAGTAAACAAATTTGAGCACAGGACCAAGCTTGCATGTGAGGACAGGTATGGGGAAGAAATTCAGTTCAGTTTGCATATAAAGTTGAACTTTCCAAAACAGTATACAAACAAAAACACAGCCATTGTTGGAAATTCTCACTTCTCCGAATTTTACAATGCAGTTCCCCAGCCAAGTAATGTGTACAGAAGTGTATCTACCAGAGTAAAAAATATCAATAAAAATGCATATATGTTTGTGAAAATAGCTTACAAAAAGGCATTGTGTTTGAGAATGTTGCATACAAACAAAGAACTTTGCATAAAAAGGAAGCATTTTTTCAAAGATCACAAACTGATGAGGGAATGTGGAGAACTGAATTTAAGACTGGAAAAATTAGAAACCAAAACTGACAGATTTACCTGTCCCTCTGTGACAGTCCCTTTTCTTACTATCTGGTTCCACAGTAATGAGAAATGGGTTATCACAACCATTTGCTATGAGCAATTTCTGTTTCACTTAACCAGAGATATTGCTAGGCACTTTAAAAGCTCAGGGCACAGGCCCATGACAAACATTTGCATAAAATTTACATCTCTTGCTTTATATGCATAGATACAAATTTAGGCCTCTGATGGTCCAGGAGGTCTGGGGCCCAGTTCAAAAGACACATGCCTCAGGCTTCCTAGGCCACCCCCAATCATCACTCCTGCACATTATTCAACCCATACGTGAAAGGTTTACAGGGGAGACCAAAACAGGATCCATTATATATAAGGAGTGAGAAAGCAACTAGCATGGTCATATGCACGTCTGGTGAGGGTATGCATTGGCCCTAAGTCTTCCATATCCTTGGCTAGCCATTTAGTCATTTTTCTCTGCAGATTAGAGTGACAAAATATTGTTCAGTAATCTTGTGCATTTATACACATACACACACACACACACACACACACACACTGGGGGGCCTTCTGTCCCACCTATTAAGGTCATCAGATGAGTTGAGGTCCGTGTATTACTTGCATGTCCTTGTGTATATATTGCAGATATTGCCACTTAATCAGTGAGGAAGATGGGAAGCAGAGCTAAAAGCTCAGCTCCATCAGGCAACTCCAACCCCAGAACTATGCAAGCTGGTCATTGTATGTAAGTCACTCTGGGAGCCTTTTGGGCACTAACGTGTGAGGTACAATGATTCTATTAAATGAATGAATGAATGAATGAATGGGTTCTCCAGGCAACTTATTTTATTGGGCATCTTGATTTGTTTGCAAGGAGATTACATGACATTGAATATTGATGTTGTTGCATCAAGCAATTGTTATCCTACACTTCCCAGTGAATTTTCCTGTCATTTTCCATATTGCAAAAAGTCCAAAAAAAAATCTTTGGGGGATGGGAGACCACTCATCAACCTTAATAGTGCAGCCTCAATTTTGCAGTATCTGATTGAATCTCACTCGAAAATAGCAACAGCGCGGAAGCACCCAAAGGCTACCCTGTGGTAGAGGGCTACTGTGACTCATGAGCTGCTAAATTCTTCAAGAGACTGCCTTTGGGTTGAAGCAGGATCTAAGCTTTCATTAAACCAGAGAGCGAGAGATTCCAGCCTTTGTGGCTCAGTCTAGAGCAAAGCTGGTAAAATCTGGACGCTGCGTGTACCTTATCAGCTTACTTTGCTAAGAGAATCTGATGAGCTCCGTAGGAGTTCAATTCCATTTAACATATTTCCAATTCCTTATTAGTCCTGATGTGTCTGAAGTGAGCAGGAGCTGCATGGATTGTGTTTTTATGTTGGACAGGCAGTACCATTATGCTACTCTTCCCCCTGCCCTCATCTTTTCCCACCTCCGATAAACAAAGAAAAATAAGGGTTTGTTCTGCTTCATTGGAGCAAAAGCACAGTACAATAGAGGACCATTCAGCAGCATCAATAGTGATTGTCCTGTGACTTCTACTTAAAAAAAGATGTCCATGGGGAGAGCTGGATTGCACGGTAGTGCAGTGTGGAATTTGTACTGTAGTGATAGACGTGGATGAATGACGGGAACGCCAGTAGCCCATAATGTATAAAAATCATGGAGTGTTCTTATTGCAAACCTGTTCTTCAGTTTATTTCAGCCTGCAGATGTGCGAATGTTAGCGTACTTAAGTCCTGCATAGGATACCTCTCATCTGCCTTTGTCATCCTGTTCTGAACTTCTCTCTTTAAATTTATATTTTTCTCCCATTGCTCCAGCTATGTCATGGCATCCCCTTATGGTCTTGAGGAAGCTCCTAGCCATGACCCATGTAAAGTTTGATTGCCATACTGGCTAACTCTGAGAAAGTTTCCAAAATGCCATTCCTCTTCCTTGACATTTTAAACATTTAATGAGTTTTCGTTGTTAATTTTAACTTCAAACAATTACAGAGAGCACTTCCTAATCTCGTTTGGGATTATAATATTGCAGTACATGAAAGAGCTCTTTCTTGATTAAGGAAAGAATTTTCTAAGGGAATAGATCGTCACTCGGCCTGGTGTTTGACCATGTTTCTATGGAGCCAGGCTGCATGCGACTCCTGTTGTCAGATGAATGAACCATGGCAGCTGGGAGGAAAATGTATGGGGTGTTGAGGAGGACTGGATGTCTATTGCAGCTGAGCCACATTCATCTCGAGCTAGTCAGCAAGTATTGGGCAACAGATAACAGATACGGGGTGGAGATTGAGTTCTGCAGGACCTAGGAGAGTTCTCAAAAAGGACAAGCATCATTTCAGATGTTGATCTAAGTCATGGGGTCAGCAGTGTGGCACCTGTGGGTGCCAGTGTGCTGCTGGTACTTCCTATGGCCCCAGCGAAGGTTGGCAGTAAATATTCTCTCAAAAATCTATAATGCACGAGGGACTGTTTGCTTTTCCTGCTCAGTAGTGGTGCAGCCTCTCCTACATCGATTCCCCTTCTCCACTTAAATGCCCACATTTCACTGGAGCCCACCCTCACATCTGTTCTGAACAGAGAAGAGATGTAAGAGGAGGTGAAGCCAAACCTGCCCCACAGGACTCGAGAATGTTGGTGCCAAATGTCCCTATCCAAGCCAAACAGTAATGGCATAACATGCATCTACAGACCCAGAGTTGTCATGAGACTCAGGATTAAGAAACCCCTGAAACCCATTTTCAACCAGCAGCTTTAGGCTAGGCCAGCGTATATCAGGTCCTCTCTCGAGCCCTCCAGTTGTTCAGAACCACACTGGTCTCTGGCTCCTTGTGCCTGATTCTTTTCCCCACCCACCTTTCTTGCAATGTTGTACCTTGCCTGAACACCTTGCGATACTGACCTTAGACTGTTGCCTGCCTTTGACTCTGCATCATGTTTTGGACCTCCTAGACTGATTCTCCATGCTTGACCTTGGTTGGTTGGGACTCTGCTGCACCCTTGCCCTCATTGGTGAGTGCTTATATCACCTGGGACAGGGACCCTAGACACCCACGAGAGCATGACACGCATCCATGGAGTCATCAGCATGATGTGTACCTCTGGTTAAGTGGCCTGCTCTAGGGAACGGGAGCAGAAGACCACTTAACAAAGCTCTGCGTTGCTCATCTGACGGGGCTGTTAGATGTTGCCTGTGCCAACTGAGAACAAGTGACTTCTGCAGCTCCTAAAGGGGGGTTATTATTACATTTTTAATGAAGATACTAATTTCCATAATGTGATGGCATATAAAAGGTCATCGTCAATCTGTCACAAGAATAATGAGCTAATTGCTTGAAATGACAACCTTGTCCCACTTTAAAAGTATGTTTGTGTGCTGAAAACCTACGTTTTAAAATTATTGTGCTTTAATCACTGAATCGCTCATAAGTTATTTTTAAAAGCGAGCGAAGGCTTTGCTAGCACTTGGCATGCTCAAGTGTCTTTGTGTGTCAGCAAAAGTTGTAGAATGTCAGCGGCTAAGTTGGGAGCTGTTCGCCTTACTTTACGGGTTTCCTTACCTTTAGCTGTGATGCAAAGCACAATTAGTTGAAAGTAAGTTTCACAGAAACCAGTGGATCATAGCAGGGCAGGGTTTTTATGAACTCTTAGATCAGAAATGGTTAGTGTGGTACCCTCCAGATGTTGTTGGACTGGAGCTTCCATTATCCCTGACCAGTGCCTAGGTTGCCTGTGTCTGATAGGAGTTGGAATCTAACAATGTCTGGATGGCAACACATTGACTACCCTTGGTCTAGATCAGTGATGGCCAAACTTGGCCCTCCAGCTGTTTTGGGACTACAACTCCCATCATCCTTAGCTAACAGGACCAGTGGATGATGGGAATTGTAGTCCCAAAACAGCAGGAGGGCCAAGTTTGGCCATCACTTCTCTAGATGGACAGAGAGGAGATAGAAGACATTTAAGAAAGCTTCCTTAAATATTTTTATTAATTAAATTACAAGATGCAACAAAACACTGTCAAGAAGGATATATCACTTTACATAGAGATCCAACATAGTGTATAAAGGGGAAACCTTAGGCCTGGGAGACCAAATACCTAAGAACATAAGAAGAGCCTGCTGGATGAGACCAACGGCTCATCTAGTCCAGCATCCTGTTCTCACAGTGGCCAAACCCGATGCCTGTGGGAAACCAGCAAGCAGGATTCAAACACAAGAGCACTCTCCCCTCCTGTGGTTTCTAGCAACAGGTAATACAGCCCGCCAAACCTTTCTGTCTGGCTCTTAGGACTCTCCCGAAGCCATGCCCCTCACCAGACTTACTTTTCACTATCCTTTCGTTTAGAGGACAACTGTCAAATCATTGCCGAAACAGCACGGAGACAGGGGACACTAAACGAGAGAGAGCCACTCCTCGCAAGTGGACAATTCCTCGGGTAATGCTGATGACCTGCAGCTGTAGTCTGGGTGGGACTCTGAAGTGCTCTGACTTAAAAGCTAGATACAGAGTGCTGGATCAGTGTCTACCTTACAGACTTGTGTATCCCCTGACCACATAGCTGTTTACTGACACACACAACCTGCCACATGTTTGGACCTCGACCTGCCTCCAGACCATGCTCCCTGTATTAACCCCTGATAGTTCCTGGCTGCCGTGTCTTTGCACCCACCCAAAGCAAGAAAGGGTACCTGCCTGCACTTTGAGATCCCAGTCAGAGGCTCCTCTCGGGGGTTCTCTCACTTTTCTGGCACCCACTCGTGTTTTTCAAGCACCAGGTGACAATCTCTTCATTTTCTCATCTTTTCTCCTACCGTAGACCCAATTCCACCTTAGATCTCCAATCCTCCTTTTTGTGTGTGTGTGTCCTTTTCTTTTGCAAGGCTTGTGCCCTATCATTATGACTAACTTCTCCCTGCAACGAGTGCCCTTTCGTCGCACAGACAAAGTCCCATTTCCAGCTTGCTGCTATCTTTGAAAACAAGCCTGTCTGTTTTCTCAACACTGCTGGCTGGAGCCAGAGACAAATATTGATAGATAGCGGCAGTGTTTAATTTATTTCATTGTTGGAGATTGATTTCCTCCCTTGGCCTCTACCAGTGTTGGCTGCCTTCCCAGAAATGTCTCTTAATTTGTTGCCTTTAAGGTGTCGCCGCCAGACTGGGTGGTGGTGGTGGAATATAAAATATAACATTTTTTTTAGATGCATACTGGACATTTCACATAGAATGACGTTCTAACTGCAGCCCATGGTAGAGGAAGGAACAGTGTTGGCTGAGATTGAAGGACAAAATACGGGGATATGCACTCTTAGCTAAGACTGAAGGAGGGATATTGATTATTGGGACCCTCTTGGTTACTCTGCTGCAGGGCAGATGACCATCTTCTGCTTTGACAACAGAGCTGCCTGGCAGTGTGAGAATGAAATGGAAAGCCATAAAAGCAAGCAGAGCAGAGTGCACTGTCAGCTAGTCTGTAGTATGTTAATGTGGACAGTGTGGGGTTGAGCATCTTCAGGGAATCCAATAATGGCTGTTTCCGTCACTTCACAATCCTCAAGAAGGAGGTTGCTGACCATTTTTAGGTCCTTCATTGATAGATCACTCCTAGGCTGCTATCTCACACTCCCAAGTGGAAGGGACACTTGGAGGAGTGTGCAAAGAGACATTCCAAAGCACTGAAGCTCACAGTGGTGTGCCGAGCAAAGCACACCCATCTTAATTGCAGCATGACAGCAATTCAATAAAGTCACACCCTCTTGGGCCAGAGCTGTCAGACTGGACCAGTGGCGTGTATTTATAGCATTATCTTAATAGATATATACTCGTGTGTAAACCGTGTTGCTTTGCTTGGGACTATCTGCTTTTGAACTGCCAGACTTGATGATCCACTTCCAGGCTGATCTAGGGACCGTTTTATGCCCTTTAGATTCAGCAAAGGACCAACTACTTTTCGGTCAGAGGAAGGGAAAGTGCTTCCCTCAAAAAGCAGGATCAATCCGGGGGAAATGGCCAGGTTAAACATTACCTCTGATGAAGTAGGATCTTACTTACAGAAGTACATGCTGCAACAAGTTTTAGTTTTGAAGGTGCCTGCGCTGTTTTTCTGTTTAAAACAACAACCCAAAGCGACTGTAACCCTTTCCCTTCACATGCAGTCTTGTCTATCAACCAATGACCATAACAATGTTAAATGTTTTCTACTGCTTCTTATGTGCAGACTAGTTTATTATCATTATTTACAACTAATGGTTTGAAGTATGTAAATATTTCACATTTATTTTATAGGTAACAAAAGCTAACGTTTAAGTATGGTGATTTGCCCTAAGTCTGGCAACTGATATTTGTATGCAAACAGGGTGCCACTTACATCTCACAAAAACCTTTGACTGCATACACACCATACATTTAAGGAATATTCCCCCTTCTCAAATTCTGAGAACTGTTTGTTAAGGGTGCTGGGAACTGCAGCTCTATGGTGGGCAAACTACAATTCCCAGGTTTCAAGGTGGGGTGCTTTAAATGTTTGGTGGGTGCACAGCCTTTGTCTCTGTTACGCTTATGTTCCACTTCCTGATTTGTTTTGTACACAAATTTGTATGCCTGATTTATGGATACGTTTCTCCTCCTGGTCTTGAGCATTCCTATTTCCTTCTTCCCTAAAAGTGATTGTGTACACACAATACATTTAAAGCTCATTACTTTCTTCAAAGAATCCCGGGAACTGTAGTTTGTTAAGGGAATTTGCTGGGAATTGTAGCTCTGTGAAGGGGAACTACAGTTCCCAGGATTGTTTGGGGGGAAGTTGCACTCTTTAAATGTGTGCTGGATGTGCTTAATGTGGCTCTCTCAATAGTGTGGCTCTCTCAATCTATCCGTTAGCTCATCAGAGGAAGTTTGGAGGCTGAAACAGTTTCAGCGGAGGATGTTCCATTATGGCAAATGAGGCACTTCCCCACCAGCCTCAGTCTGCCTTCAGCCAGCCCCCACCCGTCTGCCTTCCTACTTAACAACCAGTCTAAGGGGTGGTTCTGGCTGTCAGCTTCCCCCTCCTTAGACTCAGTGTTGCCCTTGTAGAACTGAGCTGGGAGGTGGTTGGGTTGAAAACTAGAATGGATTGGCTCTCTCATTGACTCTGGCGCCACCTACTGTTGGCCTCCCTGCCTTCCGCCCTACCAGTGCCAATGGGCACCAGCTGCTGCTGCTGCTTTGTCTGCTAAACCCTTAGATTACCAACTTGTAGACCAGCATCTGAACTGATATCAACAACAGCTCTGTCCTGAGCAAATGAGTTGACTGGCCAGCTCATATCTATATGCGTCAAGGGAAGGTTTGTTAATTCAGCTGTTCTGCTTGGCTGGTGTTTTAACTTGTATATGTGGAAGAAAATGAGGAGGAGGAGGATTTTACGCCATAGCAGACCTTGACCATTCCCCCTCCCCCCCATTTCCATGGAAAGAGTTGCAGAAAACAAGGAAGTGAGTAATCCACCTACCGCTTCACAGGCTTACCTAACAGCCCCAAATCCCATTAGGGATAATAAATATGGATATGCTTCAAGTGCACAACACTCTTCTTTTGCATTAATCCAGTGAGATCTGTTGTTCATGACATAGGTTTACGGTGGGCATATTATGGAGACTGATGCCCATCAACATAATGTTTAATTGCAACAGGGAACACTTTTTCATACATTCAGCTCTTTCTGTCAAGCATGCTGTGATCATTTATTGATTGTTTCCTATGTTTCTAGGTTTGATACTCTCATCTCACCAAAATGTCAAGGTCTCAGCAGCTGAACTGCTTGCGAAGGTTGAGAGTACAAATTATAACATGGTTTACTGCTTGCTGAATTTACTTTAATAGCAGCTTTTCCATATGACTCAGGAGTCTTGTCATACCTCTTATTAGAGCTGTGCTTTGTTTTCCTTTCATGAAGTTCCCATTTTTATTAATTGGTCAAAGGGTATCTGTACCATGTAGCCATGATCACACAAAGCAGATCTGGATCTGACTAGGACCGGGATAGGAGAATACTAGGAGCGCCAGCCTAGAAACGTCAGTCTTTTCAGCCCTGGGGCCTACCTTAAGCCTAAACTTTTCACCATCTACTTGCCTGGTGCTAATATTCTTTTTGCAACCACCTTAGGTCATTCTGTGACTCATCAGTGTTTTAATCTTCTCAAGACAAAAGGATTGAAACAAGCATAAAGCCTATATGGCAGGGGCTCCCAATTTGTTGTCTGCAGACCACTTGCTTCTTTGAGGTCGTCTCTGACATGTCTGTGGATTTGAGGTTGAAGACTGGAAGCAGCACATCCATCACATTAAATATTCATATTGATTTTAAATTGTGTTTCTATTGCTTCTTTTATTTCTTATGTTGCATTTTATTGTATTCTGTGGAATCCAAATTTTAATGCAGCAGGGTACTATATATACGAATAAACGATGCAGTAAAAATGCAATTAAAAATCATACAGCATCTAGCGCATTGTAATTGCTACAAGAGGCAGAAAAATCACTAAGTGGTCCTTCAAGATCCTCACTGGTTTTCAAGTGGTCCATTATCAAGGCCCTCCCTCCCAGCCAAAGGAATGGACATGGCAGATAGTTAACTCTTTATTGTCAAAGCTGACACAGTAGTTTCTATGACTTGCGAGCTGCATGAACAGTCAAATTGTTGTTGTTGTTGTTGTTGTTGTTGTTGTTGTTGTTGTTGTTGTTGTTATCATTTATTATTGTCCTTTCCACACTCCTGGACATTCAAGCCTTCCACCTGCCATCTGGAGGCCAGAAAAAACCTGTAGACTTCAGGTCAGACCTGGAACTCTGGCAATCCTAGGTCTGAGAGATGTAGTGGGTACTGAAGCTGACTGCAGCCCAAAAAACAATGAACTCCCATTTACTCTTCATACAGTGCGCTGCCACCACTGGTTTGAGAAGCAGTGTGCATATGACATTAGCCACAATCCCTACATCTATCCTGTTTCTATCCTGCCATTTCTTATGCATTTGTTCCCCCAAACCTGATTTGATCTGAATTTATAAAAAACAGCAACCTAGCTGCATTTTAAGCTGGTAACAGCCTCAGTGTCTGTTACCTAATTTTTTACTTGTCTCCTTCTACCACTAGCCCTGTAGCATCTTTCCTTCTCCTGCCCTGTCTGTTCTGTCGCATGCATTGGCAACAACAAAAACACTGCTCTCTCTCTAAAAAAAGTGGCTCTGCTGTTGCAACCATTTTTGTGCACACCAGGTATCGCTGATGGGACGCACCTATGAGCCCATTCAGTGTGCATACACGCACGCACGTCCTGTACTATGATGGCATGCCACAGTACTTTTCCACTGACCGAGGGCGACGTGTTGGCAAACCACGTATTCAGATGAGGAGACGCAGTGGCTCACACTGCCCCAAGGAAGACAAAGAGGTGTGACAAATGGTGTGAAGGAGAGTAAACGAATGACCTAAGGATGCATTGTATTAGAGGCAAGCACGAGGAAGGTACGTGCACGGGAGCATGAGAACAGGCACACACCTCGTGGAGGAGTCCTGGGTCAGGTCAAGGGGTTACTGTATATCTTAGGATAGGAGTGGAAAAGTTTTGGGAAGTTTCCAGAGACTGATGTAATGTTATATGTTAATGCAAGAATGTTTATGCATGAGGTTGATGACAATAAATAGAGCTGGTCTGGAGAGATCGAGGTCGCTCTCATCTTAACGCATTCTGCAGTCCGGATCTCTTGTGTTCATCATCCCCGCACTCTGCATAGCTGCCTAGGGTTGCCTCGTGGTACGGACAATCCCCTGCCTGTAGGATTTGCAGGCCTTGAGCACAATCTGCATTTATCTCTTCTTTGTCAAAGTAGGAAGCTATTTCAAAGCTGGGGAGGAAATAATCCTTGGCTGATGTGTGTTATGCTTTGCGTTACTGAGAGTGGAGTAGTCAGGCTGCCGTAAGTGCATTATAATCCATTGAGTGACATACTCATTACACTCCAAAGCTCTTTGGCTCATTAGTACAGATGCCTTTTTGTAACGATAATTGCAAATGAGAGAATCCAGTTTGTAATAACTTAGGAACCACTGCCCCATACATACTAATGCAGGCAGGCAGCTGGAATGGCTTCAAAAAATATAAACTGCCATCCTATATAGAGAGCTCACATTCTGCATCCAAAGGAGACAACATAGACAGAAAAACCTCCTTGCCTATGAGAGGGAGAAAATTAACATCTGTATAGCCATTACTTGCATTCAGGTTGTCTAGAGTCAAAGATCAAGCTTTCAATTTGCCCAATTAAGCCTTTTAACTCCTATGTATGGAATAGATTCCACATCAAGCTATTAGGACAAATGCCCCCTGTAGATCTGTCCTTAATAAACTCAAGGTGATAGCTACTTTAAATTCACAGTGCTGAATACCTGCTTTTTGTTCTGTAGAGGCAGCTGCATTTGCTTGTCGATGGATTTGTAACTTTCTTTGGTACACAGGAACTTTATCCACATAAAAATGGAATGAAAAATGGTGGAATGGTGATGCATTCAGATGAGCTCTGGATCCTTAGGAGGATGCAACCTCTCACAGAAAATTTCTGAGAAAAGAAGTGATTGACAAATCAGGTAAGGACATAATTATTTTGTTAGATATTTCAGCCTCAGCTTTTATCAGTAATTCAAAGGTGTTAAATTTAAAAACATGCAGTAATAGCCCATAACATTTTTTCTTAAAATGCGAAGGACAGAGATGAATCTTAGGGAAGCAACATTTCGCATATATAAGGGGCATATAACTGGAACAAATCTTTAAGTAAAAGTTTATATGTTATTCTCCAAATCAAGGCTATGAGCTATTCCCAAGTGTATATCCTCAAGCTTACTTCTGCTTCTACTCTTTCAGGGTTGGTTTTTTTTTCTCCTCTTGGGAAAAATTTCAAGTATTGTGAGTTTGGGGTGTGGGGTAGGCTATATCCTTGAGTCCCTTCCAATTCCTTGATCTCCTGGTTGTTTATTGATCTATTTAATAAAAATGATATACCACTTGGTTGTAAGAAACTGTTAAAGATATAAGTTTAATATGCATAAAATGTAAAGTTTGTATGCATTGTGTTTGAAAACATTTTGCAAAGAAAATTTTTCATTAGCCATTGGAGGTTTCACTCTGGAAAATGCGGCAGAAAAGTTTGTATGTTTTCATTTCGGCCTTTATGCTAATTGATGATTCACCTGGAAACAGAACTGTAGATCTCTTACATCAAGGAGATGAGACCTGAGAACTCAGTGTCTTTGGAGCAATGGAGCCAGGAGCAGCAGAAGCTTAGTTCTGGGATGATGAACAAGCAAGTTGCTTAGGATCTATCTCTGGGAGTGCAGAGAGGAAAGTTCTTTTAGTCCTGAACTGTATTCAGGACTAAAAATAAGACAGGACCCCTGTCTTACTAAACTTTGTAAACATTTATTTGTAACTGTTTTAAAACTGTTCCTCAGTAAAGCTTTGAAACCCATTATTGTAGTGGAGGACAAATACGTTTCGACTCTCCATAAGGTCCTGACTAGAGGTTCTATTGCAGTTACTCTTAACAGAAACCTCAAAACAATTTGAATGATACCAGCGTGTCCCTTAGGCTTAAAAATCCAGTCACCGGGAGCTCTCATTCAGATTAGTGGAAATATTTTTAATAATGACTTTCATTTGATAAATTCAGGGCATTCTGTGGAGAGGGATGTTAAGCACAGAGAAAGAGGAAAAAGTCCTCTTGTGAGTGTAAAAGTCTTTGAGAGAATCTGGGGGGATAGAAATGGCTTCTGAGCTAATTGTGTGTGAGTATAAAGCAATAGTCTGAGTTAAGAGAAAATTGATTGGGGTCATTCGTAGCTGGTGGATCCCAGTTGACCTCAATCAGCATAAAAGCCCAGGGCTCTAGCTGGAAAATTGTACTGAAAACTTTTTAAGAAGCAAGCAGGGCCGCCTTAAGCATATCCGGCACCGTGGTGCAAAGATCCCTCCCGCGGGGGCCCCCCCCCATTTCCCAGAGTTGTTGACCTTTTTTAAGGGGGGGACCCCAAAGTTGTTGACCTTTTTTAGGAAAGGTTCCCCAAAGTTGTTGACCTTTTTTTTAAGGGAGCTGACACCACGCTTACACTTTGTCTCTAACAAGCCCTTAAAACAAAATAAAATGAAATGAAAAGGCAGAAGAAAATCTAATGAAGTCCTCAATTCCAAAGCAGGACTCATTCAAGACAGTTAAAGGCACGGGAACAAGGATATAAGTAAAAGCTCTAGTGTGTGGGAAATGGCCCAGTAGAGGGATGGACATTTGGCAAGGAAGCAAGTTTAACTAATGGCCGGATTTGCTTGCTGGGTGTCTGTATGTCTTCTTGTTTGTCTTTGTTCATCCCACACGTTTCAGTGCATTTTCTCCTGGACTTCCCAAACTGTAAACAGGTTGCCCTTGAATCCTTACCTCTGGAGGTTCCCAGATACTGGTAGTTTGCTACCAGGACTGCCTTTGTTACTAGCAGTGTGAAATGTCCTGGTTTCTTAAACCATCCGCTCCCACTGAGAATACATCTACCAGCCTTTAGCCACCAAGGTGCCTGGCAAAAGAAATGGCAGGAATTGGGCTCTCTCAGAGGTCCAGCAACTTCCAGCTTTTGAGGCCCCTGGCCATAACAACAATTAAAAACGATAACACGAGAAGACAAGGCAATCTAGATCACAAGATAAGTATGTGTTTTACCAAATTGTATCTCTTAATTGTTTAACATTTTGGTCTAATGTGCAGCGTTACACATTTTAGGTGCCAGGCAAAGACATTCCTTTTTTAATAAGGCCTTTGGCTTTTAGCTATCTGTTGCATGGGAGGCAAAATATTTCTGCTTTGCAGGGGTTGGACTTGATGACCTTCATGGTACCTTCCAGCTCCACAATTTATTATTCTCTGGTGCTGACCTGTAAAGCCCTAAACGACATTGGCCCTGTATGCCTGAAGGAGTGTCTCCACTCCCATCATCCAGCCCAGACACTGAGGTCCTGCTCCGAGGGCCTTCTGGCAGGTCCCTCACTGTGAGAAGCAAAGTTACAGGGAACCAGGCAGAGGGCCTTCTCAGTAGTGGCACCCACCCTATGGAATACCTTACCTTCATATGTCAAGGAAATAAACAACTGTGACTTTTAGAAGACATCTGAAGGCTGCCTTGTATAGGGAAGTTTTTAATGTTTGATGTTTTATTATGCTTTTATATTTGTTGGAAGCCACCCAGAGTGGCTGGGGCATGGGGCAACCCAGTCACATGGGTGGGGTACAAATAACAATAAAATTATTATTTATAATTAGTATTATGATTTTATGGCTGAGTGTGGATTTGAACCCAGGGTTTCCCGGTCTTGCATTTCAGCACTCTGTTGCACTGTTTCTCGTAACAGCATAATTTCTGGCATCGTTCCCAGAAGTGAAGTAATCCAAATGAGACTTAGGAGATGGGCTTGAATTCTTTCTGGTATGCAGTACAACCGGATATTAGCGATAGCTCTTGCACCTGACTTCAGCCCTAGGCAGCTTGGCTGCTGTCAATAATATATGTAGGAGCAGCTGATTGAAATCCTGCTTACGGAGTCAGATCCAGCTCTTTATCTTTTGGCTGGGTCTGTTCTGATAACAGGGCTGGGGGAGAAAATCGTTAAAGCATTAAGATGACAGATTACAAAAAGGGAGCATGGCAGCTCACCCGGAAGGTGCCTTTTGAATGCTGTTGCATTTTTGCAGCAGGAAGGCACTCACTTGAGTTCTTTATCGTTCTTTTCATTGCATCGTCATTGGTTCAGGCTGAATAGAAACTATGATGCTTAAAATTGTCCGTTGCGATGTGTACCGGTAAATTTATTACAGAAGTGAAGGTAGAGTTCATGAGCTTTTTATGTTGGGCAGGGTTACTTTCACAGAGAAATGAGGGGAAAAATATATAATAGGAAAATAATGTTTTTTTTCTACCCAGCTCCTGGTCACTTTTCATTTTTCCCTCCCAGGAAAATCTCACCACTAGGTAAGATATCATGGCATTGTTTCCATGGTTGCTCCCCCTCCCATGAATACATGGTGAATAAAGGAATGTCTACCATTGAATAACCAGAGTTTCCTTTTTTCTTCTCAATTTTTTCCCATTGAGTAAAACATTAAGTATATATGGTTACAGATAACGGGGGTGGGCAGCCCTGGACCATTTTTCACGGTACACACCTTAATCCTAACAACAACAGATAGTAAATAAAATATAAAATTAGCATCTTCCCCTCCTAAAAGTTACTTTAGAATGGAAAAGACAACCTGCTTGCTTAGAAAAAGTTGTTATAGCTTCTTCTCCCTCCCCCCCCCCCAGGACAAGATGGTCCTTATTGGTTCCATATACAAGTGCATACTGTTGGGGTCTTTTGATTTTGCTGTATGTTCAATAAAGTCAAACCAAACAGTATAAAACCTGTCCTTTTAAAATGTATTTGTCCCCTAACAGACTAAGCAACCTGGAGATACCACTTGGGTTGAGAAGAATCCTCCCCTCTCTTACCCAACTTGACTGCAGGTGCCTTTGATACCCTACAACAACAACCCCCCCCCCCATTTATTCAGTGGAAGGGGACTTGTAGGAGCCGGGTTTGGGAGAAGGCATTATTGAACAAAGGAGTGAAAGCCTTTGGAACCGCGCTTCCAGCTCAATAAGCAACATTAATGCCTTTGCAGATTTGCAAGTGATTATTAACTTGTCGCATGCCATCAACCTCACCTTTGTGTTCATAATATACAACGGAATTCTTTTATGTACGTTGCTCAGCCTCTTGGTGCACAGATGCAACCCCAAACCCTTATCTTGACGATGCTTCAATCTTCACATCGCTTTCAACAAAGCAGGCTGAAGGACGTGAATGAATTAAAAAGCCTTTATATAAAGACATTCATTCTCCAGGGTGATAAATAAGCCGGCCATAAATAGGCTTCAAGGACCATAACTCTTGTGGCTTTATTGGCCTTGTTTGTGATAAGTGGTGTTCATTTATTCATTACTGAAATTAAACGGCGAAAAGCATAAGTTGATTGCCCAGCTGATTGGAATATAAATGCTGTTCAAATACACTGACACTTGCCAAGATGTTATAATTTGCCCAGAGCAGCTGAGAAGATACCACAGGGGTGTCGAGAAATGGCAGGATAAACTATTGTGGGTTTTTAAAGTTTTCTTTCATTGGTTTTGTGGTGGAAGTGATCCTTTGCTATGTAAAAAGAGAAATGCTATGAGGAAAACTTTTGTTGGAGGCCCTTGCCCACCACTCTTGAAGCCTAGTGGTTGCCTATGGGGTTGTGGTCCTCAAAAGAACGTTGTACACTTGTTCAGAGACGCAGTGTTGTTTCCAGGCTGCTACATGTGCCAATAGAAATAGTACTGAGTTTTTGCCATGCACTATCGCTAGCACATACCTGTGGTACTTAAAATCTTATGCTGGCTGCCCATATGCTACTGAGCCTAGTTCAAAGTTCTTGTATTAATTTACAATGTCCTTAATGACTTGAGTCCACGCCTGATTCCTTATATCCCTGTCCGATCACTGAGGTATTTGTTAGTGCCCCCCCCCATAGCTCAGATGTTCAGATCATATTGCAAAAGAGCCATGTTCAGCATGTGTTCAGTATTGTAGGGTCAATTTTCTGGAACTCCCAGCTGATATCAGACACGAGCCCCTCCCTACAAAACTTCCAGCACGGGCTGCTGAAGACTCTCTCTCTCTCTCTCTCTCTCTCAAATCTAGCAGGCATTTTAACTAAATTTTTAATTTTATAGTTGGTTTGCAACTGATCTTGATTGCATTTGTTGAGTTTTATGAACACCACTTTTAGCCAACTGTAATGAGCTGGTATATAAATTGTCTAAATAAATGAAGACTCTCATACGCATGCCCCCTAGTAGCGAGAGAGTCCAGGGGCAGCTCTGTCTGGGTCAGGCTTCCTTTGAGGAATAGTACTGGAGACACACAGCATTTCTGCAAAATTTGCTTTTCATTTACAAAATTATTTAATTCATTTATTCAGAATATTTCTTAACCACCCATCACTGAAGAGAAGAAGAGTTTTGGATTTGATATCCCGCTTTCTCACTACCCGAAGGAGTCTCAAAGCGGCTAACATTCTCCTTCCCCTTCCTTCCCCACAACAAACACTCTGTGAGGTGAGTGGGGCTGAGAGACTTCAAAGAAGTGTGACTAGCCCAAGGTCACCCAGCAGCTGCATGTGGAGGAGCGGAGACGCGAACCCGGTTCCCCAGATTACGAGTCCACCGCTCTTAACCACTACACCACACTGGCTCCAAGGATTCCAAGGCGGTGTGGAAGGTGACGAGCATGGAAATGGGGTACAGCATGAGTGCTGGTCTTTGCAAGCCCCCCCCCCCCGCATGTATGTTTCCTGAACACTTGACACCTATTGGTTAGCATCCATCCGTTTTGGGAGACAATGGAAGAGTGCACCTTTGGGGGTGAAGTTGGAAGCCAATTTCCCATAGAGCACATCCTTGGGGATCCTGTCATCTTCCATTCCGTAGACATGATCAAGCCAGCATTGTAGGGATGGCTCGCACGGTGAGGGCGCACCCTCCCCCGCAGCATAAGACAAGCCACAGCTGTCTAGCCGCCATGCCCACTCCTTGACCTTTTGTCTCCTCAGCAGTGTTCTGTGCCCTGACCTTTACCTCCTTTGCAAAGGTATTGCTCATTTCCCCCTGTAATGGGGAACGTGACGTGGTGGAGCAAGTTGCGTAGATAACTAGGCAACACCCAGGGGGCTCAGGATTGGAGAAGTGTAAAGGGCAAAGCCCTGAATGTATCTTGCTGGTTTTGCATATCTTGCTAATAAAAAGAGCCTCTGCTAAGTTAGCAATCAGCTTGCTCCTGCACAGCTCACTTGCATCCCAACTCCCATGTCGGCTCTGTTATGTCTACAAGCATAGATGTTGCAGAGACAGGAGTGCAAATATGCTGGAGATGTGGTCTTGGGAGAGCACATCCTTGAGACTCTGTCCTGCCATGTGAAGACCGACATCCTGGATCAGGACATCACCCACAATCCACGCATCAGCATTAGTGATCACATGCTTGGGGCGTTAGATGATTTTTTCTACCTGGGCTCCATTTGAAAGCAAAAATATAGTGCAGCCAAATTCGCAGTTGGAAAGTAAGCACACAACAACACGAGTTCAACAGTAGACTTAAGTCACAGGGACCAATGTTGGCCTTTAAAGCTATAAGAACCAGCCTACATACAACATACACACAGCAACAACATACACACTCGAGATATATTTTTTAACGGCAGGCAAGAAAGGAGGGGAAAGTTATATCCCTGTAAGTTAAAACACATGCAATGAAACGTGATGGCCTTGTCCCTGACTCACTTTGGCTGTGTATACATCACCAGTTTATAATGCAGTGAGGTTGTTCCTACCCACCCACCCCCAACGCACTTCAGATTGCATTTACATGTCGTTTTACATGTCAGAACGGGTTGAAAATGTTTCCAGATCAGCTGCTGTCCACACAAGTAGGTGGGAAAGATGTCTTCATATGGCTTAGATTTTCGAATCAGACCAAAGGTGGTTTCCGGGGGAAATGCATAAAAGCACAGCATTTCTCAAGATGTGGTTTGTGGCTAATGTTGTGTGTACACAGCTTCACAAACCAGCAGTTGGAGTGCACTGGATGCAGAGTAATCAGGAGTGTGTACACGCAATGCTGGTTTGGAGGCATGCTAATTGGCATTTGGTAATAAGGGATCCTTCAACATAGCAGAATTGCCATACAAGGGAGGGGTTCATCCCTCACACACACATTTTCAATAAAGATTTATATGTGACCACTGGTTTAGTATAGCAATTTTAGTTCAGGACCACGGAACAATGCAAATTCTGAAGAAACCTAGAATAAAATATGTCTGTGATACTGCTAAGTAGTTATACAAATACGTATTTTAACTACCCAGATCTTCAACCTTTCCCCCAATGATATTTCAGAGGTTGGCCAGTCCAGAATCCCCTACCCACTTTCAGTTGGTCTCCATAAGAGTTGTACAGTGGTACCTCGGTTTAAGAACAGTCCGGTTTAAGAACGGACTTCCGGAGCAGATTAAGTTCATAAACCGAGATACTGGTACCACTGTATTTCTCTAAGGGCCCTTCCAAATGTCCTGTTGTTGTGATACATTTTAATATTGTGTGATTCATTATTAGCTGCTCTGTGTTTGAAAATTCGGCAGGAAATAAGTTTTTGAAATAAGAACTCTGTGGCCCTTAAATTAATATTTGCGTGCCAAGTCCCCATTTTCCACCTGACTGTGATAGTAATCCTTGCAGTTTAGTTGCATTTGAAATACGTTTGATGCCTACTCATGATAAGGTTGCAAGCGTTGTTTTTGAAATGTAGCCTATGTATGTAATGTGATGCGCGGCGTTACGTACACACGTACACCCACCTTCACGTATCAAATAATTGTGATCCGCGATATGTATAATTGCTTGGGCATCATGGTAGTTTGGAAAATGACGCTGCAGTTCGTACCTTTGAACTCCAGGCGGCGCTACAGGACCGCTACTGGCGGTGGAACTGGAGCAGTTTTTTCCCAATGGGGCTTTCTAGATCTAGGAAAAGAGAAGAGTCACTTCCGTTCTACTACAGGGTATTTCCCATTAATGACTTCCAATAAGTAACGGACGCTCAAGTCTGCATTTATTCATTTTTCACAAATAAATGGTGGCTCGCTGTTGCACAATCGCAACCCCGCTAAAAACAATGGCGGCGGTATTCATGACTCTTGTTCATTAGGCGGCGGGTGGCGGACATGGGGAACTGGGCCGAAAACAGCGACGGAATTGAAATCCCGCGTGACTTTTCCGTATCTGCGCGTGCGCAGCAAGCTTTTCTCGATCCAGTCTAGTTTTTTTTTCTCGCGAGAAGGGACGAAACCGGAAGTGTTACCTTCCCCTTCCTCTTCCGCCCCCCGTGTCCCTCTCTCTTTAACTCCGGCAAAGGTGCCGGACGGACACGCCGCAGCCATGGCGCTCTACAACTTCAAGAAAATCATGGTGGTCCCGTCTGCCAAGGTAAAAGGAGGACGGCTCCCTCTTTCGGGATTCCCGCTTGCCCTCCCTTCCGGCCAGCGCGCGGGGGCTTCTGAGTGCGGCCGCGCCGTTTCTGTGGGAACACGGCGGCCCGGGTAGCGCGTGGCAGCGGGGGGGGGGGGGAGAAGAGGCCACGTGCCGACGAAGGAGGAAGCCACGTGACGTGCCTGGCCACTCATTGGCTCTCTTCCCCACGGGGGGGGGGGGAGAGAGAGCTGTGCCTGGTGAATTTCTGCCTGTGGCTCTGCTGCAAATGTTAGAGGCAGTGCCGGATTTACGTATAAGCTAAACAAGCTATAACTTAGGGCCCCACTCTCTTGGGGACCCAAAAAACTGGATGTACATTTCCAAAATATAAGATAAAAAAAAACCAAAAAAATAAAACCTACATACAGCAGCAGTGTTTTGTGTTGTGTAGGCTCCTATGATGTAAGTAATGGGCCTAGCCTGCTCCCTAAAATATCACTGGCTTGCTCATTTCTATATCGGTTACTTTGATAAAATACATGTTTTGTTATGAGCAAATGGTTTTAGATACCTATTAGGTCCATAAATTACCATATAGCTTATATTCGACACAAAAAACAGCAACAATTTGTTGTTGACAAAGGACAGCTGGACATACAAATTACCATTACCTTCAGTAGCTTAGGCCTCATCAAACCTAAATCCGGCCCTGGGTGCCAGGGAGGGGTAAGAATAGGTAGCAATCCTATTCTTCTCTCCCCGCCTCCTCAAAAAACATGTGACCCTAATAGTGACACTTTTTTATTTATGTATTAAATCTGTTGCAGAATCGTAGATTTTGGAAGGGTCATCTAGTCCAACCCCACTGCCATGCAGTAATCTCAACTCAGAATCCTTGTCAGCCGCTTTAATCTTTCGACTTAACTAGTCAAATATGCAGCAAACCCCACGTTAAAACTTAAAGGGAAAAGAAACACATAGAAAACTTCCCACCCGCTACTTCTAAAAGGCTGCAAATAGTTAAAGGCCTGCTTTCAGAGGAATGGTTTTGCCCGGAGCCCCCAATTATTGCTGTGCTTTTTTGTTCCTAAAGTGCTAAGCCAGGAACCAGGGATCCTTTGGCCTTCCAAATGCTTCTGAATCACAACTCGTCATGAGTGTGGCCAGCAGCGGGGTGTGTGTGTGGGGGGGGGGGAGTCGTAGTTCAGTGATGTCTGGGTGGGCCAGAGATTCCCCACACCTGAGGCTGTTAAGACAGAAGCACAACAACAAAAACGGGCAAATAAGCAAATGAAAGCATGCGTAATGGCTAAAAGCTGCATTCAAACAGACATTTAAATAAAATTGCTCTTGTTTTTAAAAAGGCTGGGGAAACAAATGTCTTTTTCTTTTTGGCCTGGTGCTTAATTGATAGCAGAGGGGTTTCCAGGCATGTTTCCTTGGGTGTCTTGCTCAAAGGGAGCCACCATTGAGAAGGGCTTCTTTTGATCATCACCTGCTGGCGCTTCAGATGAATATGGCAGGTGCGTCCTCACTGTGAATTGATGAAGACTCCAGCTGTCTTAATATAGCACCACTCCCTATCTCCACCCCCACAGAATATTTGTTGTAGGTGGTGCCTTTTTATTATTATTTACACCTCTATTCTCAGCTTATTTGCCCTTCTTCCAATATTGTTTTGCCCAATACAAATGGCTTTCCTCCCACTAGAAACGAGTGATGAGAGAATAGTCCTATACTGCTAGCGGCTCCTTTTTGTACAAGGTGATGCTTATCTGAATTACTCTCGTAACATTCCGTGAGAGAAATTAAATGGGCGTTTCTGTGTTGGTTCACATCCATGGTTCTCGGAAGTGAAACAAGGGCTCTGTTCTGGAGGTGGAAGCTACAGGCTCAGTTCTTGATGTGCTTTCAGTTTCTGATAAATTCTCCCAGTCAATGGATAGTAGGTCATTGTGTGTCCTGAAATGGCACAGCACCCTTTATTTTGCTTGTTCCCAGGCCTAGCAGAGAAACAAGCATCACCATCCAGGTGATCTCTCTTTATTTTTCTTATATGTTGCACTCTTTATTCGGATGGGTCCAAAGCTCCATCTCACTGTTACCTTGGTTTGCTAGATACATGTGAGTTGTTGCAATTTCACAGCTGGACAAAAAATGGCAAGGAATTGGCATCAGTCATGGGGCTGAGACGCCATACTTGGCACCCGGGGGTCCCAGGTTCAATTCCCAGCTACTCAGATCAGGGTGGATTTGATTTAAATCTTTTTTTTTTTCTTTTTTTTTACAGAAAGACTCATTGCTGGTATAATCTTAATATTTACAAACAGATGAAGGTTTCATTTTTGGAATAATAAATTTTCAGAGTAGTTTTTACAGTTATATAAAAAATCCTGATGTATTAGAAATACATAGACAGATAATTATGAAATTATTGTGAGGTTTAATAAGTTAACTGTTTATATTAGGACAACTTTTCTGCTATACTTTATTGGAAGGATAAAAATAATCATTTCATTAATAACATTTTAAACAATTTATTTGACTAAAACAATAACATTATAGCATATGTCCATGTTTGTTAACTGATGTGGTTAAACAATTAAAAAAAATCAGACTGAGTTTTAGCACACATGAAAAACTTGAACAAATCCTTATTTCCTGATGAATAGCCTTTGGACTATAATGTAACTTAAATAGAAAAGTTACAGGTAGGTAGCCGTGTTGGTCTGTCATAGTCAAAACAAACAAAAAAAAATCCTTCCAGTAGCACCTTAGAGACCAACTAAGTTTGTTCTTGGTATGAGCTTTCGTGTGCATGCACACTTCTTCAGATACACTGAAACAGAAGTCACCAGACCCTTATATATAGTGAGAGGGTGGGAGGGGTATTACTCAGAGGGGTGGTGGGAATGGGTGATAGGCTGATAGCTGTGGTAAACCTGCATGTCTCATGATCCCTAGTCTTAAGGGCTTTCCAGAGTTCTTTGCCCTGTCGCAACACACTTGACCAAACTCTTCCTTTCTGCTTTCAACTACAGATGTGAGTTTTTGACTCTTGCTTTATTGTGATGTTTGGTGACTTTGAAAACACTAAACACATCTTCTTCCTTGCCATTTGTTCTTTAACTGCAGGACTTCATAGACCTGACGTTATCCAAGACGCAGCGGAAGACACCCACAGTAATTCATAAGCATTACCAGATTCACCGCATTCGTCATTTTTACATGAGAAAAGTAAAATACACCCAACAAAATTACCACGACAGGCTCACCCAAATCATCATGGATTTCCCAAAACTAGATGTAAGTGGCTTTGGCAGGAGGCAGCTGAACACAAAAAGTTACTCTAAGCCCAGTGTTATACTCTCTGCATGATACATGGGCAAAAAACCTTGCAAAAATCTTTCTTTTGGGTAAACTATATCTGGTTTCTTAGAGAAAGGTTATGTGCTTCAAGTTCTTTCTTTTACATTATTATAAATTGGTCTATAAAGCCCTAAATGGTTTGGGGACCAGTTATCTTGGGGAATGCCTGCAGTATCCTGCCAATAAGGTGAGTTCTGCTGGCATGTCTCTCTTGACCACACCATCACCCAATGAAGTCTGGATTCCTGGAACTTGGTATAGGGCTTTCTCAATAGCTGCCCCTCCAGTTGTGAAATTCTCTTCCCCCGTAGCTTAGAGTGGCACCGGCATTAATGAGCTTTTAGTGCCAAGTGAAAATCTTCCCCTTTTGTCTGGCTCCCACAAGCTGACATTTTTATAACAGATGGGGAACGCTTGCATCAGCTTTAGTCTGGGTTTGCTGGATTTGTTTTATTGTTTTATGAAACTGATGTAACACATGTTGCGACTTGCCCTGTGACAGCTTAGGGTGAAGTTGGGCTATCAATCCCCGGAACAATGTAGCAATGTTGATAAAGTACAGTATGGACTAAATTATTTATTTAGGATACATAAAAGTCACCCTTCCTCTGGAAAAGTTCAGGGTGAGTCTTTTAAAAGAGGCCCCATGGAACCTGTGTACTCTGTATCCACGGGGCCTCTTTTAAAGGACTCGCCCTGTACAACAGACATTAAAAACATGATATGTCTGTTAACCTTATTTTACTATGATTTGCTGCTTATTGAGAAGGAGAGAGTCATGTAGGATTTTGGATAGTGTTCTGTGAAAATATATGCACAGTTTGTTTGAGTCGTTCTGGCAAAATGAATAATCATATGTTTTAAAGACTGTATTATACAGTAGACAAGAGTGTGTCTACTGTATAATACATATATTATATAATATATAATTGAGTGTGCAGGTTTATAATTCTGTAGAATTTATTGCTCCTTGGCTCCTGAAAGCTTGCATACTCCTACACCAACCTGGGCCGAGCTAATGAATGCTGTTTTAATTTGTCCCACTTTTTAAACAGCTGCTGTTTTTAACATGCTCAATGGTGTAGCATAGTTCAGTTTCTTCTTAGGGTTGCATCGTTCTAGTTGCTTTTTATGCAAAGAGAAGGCTAGGTTGAGCAAGAAAGACCTTGCTAAAGAGAGTAAATGTTTTTCTTTGCAGTGCATTATGGATGCAGAACCTGTTCTCCATTTTTGCCTAGGTCTGTGTTCTCTATAGTCATCAAACAGATACGAAAACCTTAACCTAGGATTCAATGAGCTCCACAGACTCATAGCAAAGGTCAAACTGCTAAGAAGTTTGCATATTGACATAAGTTTTGTTCTCTTTTTTTTCCAGGACATCCATCCATTTTATGCAGATTTGATGAACGTTCTTTATGACAAAGATCATTACAAGTTGGCTTTGGGGCAAATTAACATTGCAAAAAATCTGATTGACAAGTAAGAGCTTAATATTTAGTTGTTGTCCATGCTTCAAAAAACATTTCTGTTGTTTGGATCACTCTAACACATACACACACATTTTGTTTGGAAAAGGCTTCTTATTCTCTGCTTGCGGTTCCTCCTTATAAAGCCATGCCTTTGAAACATGAAGGAATGCCTGCACGTTCCTTGGGACGTACCCTTTCATTTCCCCCTTTCAAATGCTCCAGTTCTGTGCTCAGGTATTAGGATGGTGGAGAGGGCAACAAGCTTCTAGCGGCCTGAATACAGGTTTGACTTCTGTTTTTGAACTACAGCGTTGCCAAAGATTATGTACGGCTGATGAAATATGGAGATTCCCTCTACCGATGCAAGCAGCTGAAGCGGGCTGCTCTGGGACGGATGTGTACAATCATCAAAAGACAGAAGCAGAGCCTGGAGTACTTAGAACAAGGTGGGGTATTATCGGGGTGATAGCAGAAGAGACTTATTACTTTATTGCAGTACCACCCTTCAGTCAGTAAGTTCATACCGGCCTCTCAGGCTTCTTGTCCCAACTTTACCTTCACAACCGCCCTGTGAGGCTGAGAAAGTGACTGGCTGAAGATCACCCAACGACTGCCATGGCTGAGTGATGTTCTAGTACTCTTCTGGCAGCAATAATCATTGCAGCGCTTTGGCTGTCATTAGACAGTGAACTTTAGTACAGTGGTCCCTCGACTTACCATATTTTTCAAGTTACTTCCATATTTTTCAAGTTACGAGGGATCAAAGCGGCCGCGCGCCTACGAATTTTTTCGACTTCTGAAAGGAAGTCGCGGCCGTTTTAGATAGGGTTTCCTCGACCTATCTAAAACGGCGCGACTTCTTTCAGAAGTCGAAAAAATTCGTAGGCGCGCAGGCTTCGCCTATGATCCTCGTACCACAATTTGAAAATCCTGGACGGTCAACTTCGAACCATTACCTCGGTAAGTCGAGGGTCCACTGTAGTAATAAAGTTAATCTGCCAGAAATGGGCCCATTCAATAATATCCCTGGCCAACCTTCATGTTCAGCCAGAGAAAGAATACGAGACTCCCCTTGCTTCTACAAGAAGTAGATAGCCTGGTGTGTCTTCATTTAAGGTATGGAACTTTTTGCCAATTAATATTAAGCAAGAGCTGCTAGGTGAGCTCAAGGGTTTCCAACTGTGCAATGAAACATCCCCTCCTCCTCCATTTCCTGCCCGCCCCTGTCCCCTTCCCCTAAACTCTTCTGGAATGCCCAGAACAGATTTACGGAACATTGAAAGAGAGGGCAGGGAAGTTCCATTGCACAATTGGACTGCTTTGTGGATACTGCCCTTCGTTCCAAATGCCTGCTTGGGACTCTTCTGCTTACACTGGGCCTATCAGATGCATAGCTCAGCCATTGGTAATTGTGTATCAGTACCCAGATGCTAAGTATTTGTAGACTTCAACAAATGAAAGATTGTCCTTATTTTTTTACAGTGCGTCAGCATTTATCTCGCTTGCCAACCATCGACCCTAACACACGGACTCTCTTACTGTGTGGTTACCCGAATGTTGGGAAATCCAGCTTTATAAACAAGGTTTGTGGATATTTGTATGGCTTAGGAGCCAAAGGAAAGTGCCGTGCAATCTTAAGCTACTTTTTTTTTTACTCGGACGTAAATCCCATTGAGTTGCATGCTCCCTAGTAAATGTGTTTCGGATGGTAGCCTTAGTTGCGTTTATATTCAACTAGGGATGTGCTGCCTCTTAATGAGTGAATAGATATTTTAAATATTTGAGCAGATAAAAGGCCACATTCCCTTTTAAGGGCTGCAATATCAGCGGTGGGCATGGCCAGGGCCAGATCAACAGCCATTACAGAGGACTGCATTCCAGCTATGCAAAACTCGGAGGTTTCTATGCACAATCTCTCCATCCGGGCACAAGTGCAGTAGCACACTGCACGCCTGCGATTCCCAGGAGGTATTCAGAGTATAATGTCTTTGACAGTGGAGGTAGAACACAACTATGGTGGATAATAACCATTGATAGTCTTGTCTTCCATGAATTTGTTTAATCCTCTTCTAAAGCCCTCCAAGTTGGTGGCCATCACAGTCTCCCGTGGGAGCGATTTCCATATTTTAACTATGCACTGCGTGAAGAAGGACACATTCCGTCCTTGAGGATGGGGTAGGACCAGGGAAGAGGGTAGCCTGGGGAGAATCCCAGGGTCTGGATAGCACGACCTGGAGCTTGGAAGTTCCACCCCAAGTGCTAAACGGAAGATACTTGGTTTTACATATTCTGAGTTCCAGAACAGAAAATATCTTCTCTTTCCTACCCCACGCCTAAATAAGTCTGCTCTAGTTTGAACTGCAGTGGCTCAGACATTTCTCTTCTAAGAAGTCGAGTACTGCCCTTGTTTGTTTGAAAAATGGAATTGTCTTATAAATGGAGAGACGCTGCAACTTTGGGACTTCTTGTGTTTCAGGTGACAAGAGCAGATGTAGAGGTGCAGCCGTATGCCTTCACCACAAAATCTCTGTTTGTGGGCCACATGGATTACAAGTATCTGCGTTGGCAGGTACGGTAAGGACTTTGCCATAGCAATTAGTTGGGACGGATCTTTCTCCTTCGGGGGAATGCTGTGAATCGTATTTTGGCTTCCTAGAGTTCCTTATAAGTTTTCTGAACTTCCAGTTAACTGATTAGAGTTTATGATAGCTGCATTGAACTAGTTTGTTCTGGAGGTTGCCTTGCTCGCAATCTTCACCTTTGTAGCAAACTGCAAGCTAGGTTGGGAGTCTTCTTTTACAGTGATGGCCACTCCTTCCAAGCTGTAACCCTCTGAAGATTGAGCCCTTGTCTCAGTGCAGTTTTCAAAGGAATTTCTCCTTTTTAATAATGTTTGCCCAGTCTTGTCTCGGCCACGGACCCCAACGCAGCTCATTTGGTGCTCCTGTAGATGAGCTGATTGGGGTGATGCTCCTGTGTGTCTGCTCACCACTTATTGAGTCATCTGATGATACTCTAGCTCAGCTATCCACATGACTGCATAAGACAGGCAGTCTGGAAATGTGGGCAACTGCGGTTTCTAGACTCGAGGGTTGTGAAGAAATCGTTTCCATCCTCTATGGCAAACTATTACAAAAGAGCATCCTGGGCTTTTAGCTCTTGGAAGGGTGTTGACACTCTATACTTAGTTGCCTAGCCATTGATTAATGTAACTTTCATGTTCTGGAGCTTTACCAAAAGACATAACACCCTGCATCAAAACCGTAAAACAAATCTGTCCAAATCTGCCTAGGAAGATCAGTTGGCGTGCTTCAGTTTGTCCAAGTGAATGAATACAGTGACTTCAACTAGCAGTCCTGTAGCCGGATGCTGTGCTAGTTTACTTAGAAGTAAATCTACTGAGTTCAATGGGACTTACTCGCAGGATATGTGGGTATGGGATTGCAGCCATTGATATTGCATGTAGAAGCAATAATTTCTTCGGTTTTCTGAGCGATACCATTTCAGCATCCTTGCCTTCTGTTTTGCAGTTTAGGAGGAAAGGATAATAGTATTTGAGCTGCAGAGGCGCTTGAAACGCCTGTGCCCTCCATTTACAGCTATTCCAGAAGTGGGGCTATTTTTCCTCCCCAGCCCAATTTCCGGTTTGCTTGTCAATGCATGTGAGATCAAGGACTTTAGCTCTGTCTGTCTTCATTCTAGGTAGTGGACACACCCGGTATTCTGGATCATCCCCTGGAAGAGAGAAACACCATTGAGATGCAGGCAATAACAGCGCTTGCCCACCTTCGTTCAGCTGTCCTGTACATCATGGATATATCAGAGCAGTGTGGGCACAGCCTGGAAGAGCAGCTCGAACTCTTCAGCAATATCAAGCCACTGTTTGTCAACAAGGTGGGCTGGGATTTAATATCTGATGCCGAGTTGCTGCTTTCTTGGTTATAAAATCTAGACCAGATGCTTAGTTCAATGCAGTTATTTCCCCCTTTTTCACTTTCAGCCTCTAATAATTGTAGCAAACAAATGTGACGTGAAGAGGATTTCTGAGCTTTCTGAGGAAAACCAGGTAGGTGTTCGTCCGCCTGTCTTAGGGTTGTGCACTGGCTCAAAGTGCACTTTGAATAATGGGGTAGATCAGGGTGATTTGGAGAAGACTCTTCCTTTGCAGAGTCAGGTCATGCTATTAATGAGGCATGTCGAAGTGGATCAGGGTCAAACTCAATTTTCTGAGTAGCTCTATCGCCTCCGTTTTTCTAAAAAGTTAAACCCACAATTTTACCCTCACCATTTTTTGAGAAACCCAAAACCAAGTGGTCTGGGGAAACGGCCAGAACTTGAGAAGGGGCAAGGTGGTGTTCTGGTAAGATCTTTTCATTTTGACGAAGAGGTTTAGCTTCCATTCACTATGAATTATTTTCCCCCCTGCACCCCAATCAGAGTGGTTTGGGGGAGTCAGTTTCTTTCTTTCAAAGAGTTGTTCTTTGTGAGGGTCTTCATTCTCATCTGAATTTTGGCTGTGAGAGCAGGGAGTAAGCAGCAGAATCACACTGTGGGAGTAGCCTGCTTTCCCCCCAATCATCTTTTTTCCTAACAGGCAGTTCAAAGCCATAACTTGATTTCTTTGGTGACTGTTTTTTATACCAAAGGTGATATCACCTAGCATGATAGCCCCTGGACCAGTTTCCTGAATTTTAGCAGGCTTTTTAGCCTGAAACTGGCAGGCGGAATCCACCTGCAGTGGTTCCTTTGCCTGCAAATTTCATCCACATGTGAAAAAGAAAAACACTAGACATTTTTTTGTTTCCAGTTTTAGTCAATGGTGGTTTCGGATTTAACTGATGGGAGACAGACATACCCAAAGAATGAGTTGAATTGCAACAATTTAGGTTGTATGTACACTTTACTTTTCAGGCACAATACATTTAAAGCACATCCATAGCACATTTCTGGGCATTGTAGTTCACAAAGTTACAATTCCCAGCAACCCTTAACAAATTACATGCCCAGAATTTTTTGAGGAGGGAAACAGATGGAACTATGGTCTGCATATGTGTAATTTATTTCACGGCCGATGTGCCACATTCATCATCATGCTGGGCAGCAGCAGCAGCAGCAATCCTTAAGAGCCTGTCAGGCCCCGCCCCAAGCCAGGTGGAGAGAGGCATTCTAACACAACTGTTGTGTCTTCCAGTTCATGAAGATCTTGTGTTTATTTTGATACCTTAGCAATAGAAGGCAACAATATTTTTGTTGGGTTTAAGCATTTAGTTTCACTACTGAATTCACGTGTGTCCATCATGTTTTAGAAAATGTTTGCTGATTTAGAAGCAGATGGGCTTCCTGTCATTGAGACGAGCACCCTAACTGAAGAAGGAGTGATTCAAGTTAAAACAGAAGTGAGTCGTATGTATGTTTGTTTTTGTATAAGCTGTGTTCCGGACACTCTCATTGGGTTGTTCCAACCCAACAGTGACCTCCTCCACATTTAAAAGATTTGTGCTGCTTAGGGAAAGGCTGCAATAATAATAATAATACCTTGCACTAGGACACCGCAGGAGAAATGTGAAGCCAAATCCAAAGGCGATTATTATTATTTATTAAATTTGTTAGTTGCTTTAGCTTGTCCCAAGGCAATCCAAAGCGACTTGTGCAACCACAAAACCTACCTATTTCAGCAAATGTTTATGGCATAGGACCACTAGCTCTTTTACCTTTTGCTCATGGTTGTTTTGACCAACCTATTGTACTGTTAGCTGCTGGCAGCTGAACTGGAAGCCTGTTTGGACAACTGTAAAGAGGAGGAGCATTAATGATAGGCTTCCTTCATTGTTCCATTCCCTCTAATAGGGAACTTAGGTGGTTGATTGCCAAACAATTTACAAGCAAGAGAGAGTCATCCAAAAAGAAAGTGTTTTATATGTACTGGGGGGGGGGGGGGCAGGGGAGGACCTTTTGGTCCTCCCATTCCAGACTGACAAGTGTGTGAAGTTCTTTTAAAATGGCCTCCTTAGTGGAAAGGCAGAAAAGTCTGGTGATAATGGGCCTATTGATGCAAGCACTGGCTTGCTCTGTAGGTGAATTCTAGATAAAAGACATTAAGCTTAATATTAGGGAAGATGGGATTAAACCAGGAAATTGTAAAAGAGAGTAAATCTTGGCCTTCCGGAAATTTATAATGATTTTGCCTTGCAGAGTCAATTTTTTTTTAGGATTTCAGATTGGAGGTTTGATAGCGCATGAGTAGTTAAAGAATTAGGGCAGCCATCGTGCTTGGTGATTTCACACACACCCTGTCTGGTGCAGACGTAGTGCTTCCTTTTCACTGTGGTTGTGAGATGGAGAGCCTGTGAACCTGTGGGTGCTCCCAGTTTCCTTTCCCCTGCTGTTTTTTCAGTTACAGTAAGGGAATTTGGGAGCCCGTGGGGGATTCCTGCTCAGTGAAATTGACGTTAAGAAATTGGGAGCCATTATGTCTGCGTGTTATTCATCTGCTTTCATCAGCATATTTTTTTTTAATTCCTATTTTGCATGTTCTCAGGCGTGTGACAGGTTGCTGGCCCATCGTGTTGATACCAAAATGAAAGGAAACAAAGTACACGATGTACTGAACAGGCTCCACTTAGCTATCCCGTCCAAAAGAGACAACAAGGTTAGTGTGTGTTCCCATTATACCTCTGTTGTCCCCCGTCTCCCCCCCCCCCCCGGTTTCAGCAATATATGTATATATAATACACATGCATCTAATCAAAACAGTCTTGGTCTTTTTTTTGCTTTTTTGTTTTTAAACTGATTCCTTGAGCTCATCTTGGTTTTATCCTTTAATCTTAGGAAAGGCCGCCTTTTATCCCTGAAGGTGCCCTGCTCCGCAAAAAACGCATGGAAGTTGATGCCCCTAAAAAGAAACTGGTAAGCGTCTTTTGAAAGATTTTCCCAGGAGAAGAACAGCAAAATTTCTGTGAAGCTTTTAAAAAGGGCCCATTTTAATGCAGTGTGCTTGTTCACAGGAGAAAGACATTGAAATGGAAATGGGAGACGAGTATATTTTGGATCTTAAGAGTAAGTGGTAACAGTAATGTTTTCTAGAGGTGTCACTGAATGTAGTGTTCCCATTTTGCAGACACTTCAGGTAGAAAACTGCAAGGTTAACTTCAGCCGTTGTGTGTGGTTAGCAGCACTGTTTAGGGAAGTTTTTAATGTTTGATGTTGTTGCTTTTTTATTATTAATATTCTGTTGGGAGCCGCCCAGAGTGGCTGGGGAAACCTAGCCAGATGGGTGAAGTGTGTGTGTGTGTGTGTATGTATGTATGTATGTATATGTGTGTGTGTGTGTATACACACACACACACACACACACACACACACACACACACACACACACATATACACACACACACACACACACACACACACAATTCTTGAAGTTTGCAAAGTTGATGGAGGGCTTTGTCGGCCTACATAAGGAGTGAACAACCTGCAGCCTTTGGCCTAATGTCATGCATCCCTTTCCTGAATTACCATCTCCTGTGTTGCCGCTGGCAAGCTGCTTTGGGTGGAGGGAGGGTAGCAGGTGTCGGAAAGTGAGTGACCTTTCTAGACAGGTTTTTGTTTTGTTTTTTTGACAAAGCCTAAGGTTAAAGGAAAATTGCCAGACAGGTTTATCAACTCTGGAACTTCCTACTGTAATGATGAAATAGCAGCTTCTGTGCTGCACAAATTAATAATTCTGTGTGTTGTCTCCCCTCCCCCCCTTTAGAATACTGGGATCTAATGAATCCATCTGAAAAATATGATAAGGTGCCAGAGATCTGGGAAGGACACAACATAGCAGATTATATTGATCCAGATATCATGAAGGTAGGAGTTATCCCCATTAACTTCACACTTCAGTGTACAGAATATCTGTGCATTCTTGTCATGGTATGAATACACAGAACATTCTGTCAAGCTATGCATTTCTTGTCTAGCCTCTTATTAAGAAGAATTACAACTAAGAAGAATGAGTTGATTGACTTGGTAAAACCATCGCTCTGCTTCTGCCTTTAATCTTGGTTCAGAAATTGAGAACTTGTGATATGGCAGTCAGTTAGGAGTTTGAGCATTAACTATCTGAAAGGCTCTGTGGTGGATATTTGAAACATGTATATTGTAAAAAAGTTTCTAATGCATTGTTTGTGACGTCTTTAAAGAAATTGGAGCAACTGGAGGAAGAGGAGGAGCTGAGGCAAGCAGCCGGAGAATATGACAGCGACTCAGAAAGTGAAGATGAGGAAATGATGAGCATCAGACAACTGGCACAACAGATTCGAGAGAAAAAGAAACTCAAGATGTTGGCATCCAAAGAGAAAGATACACAGGGGCCCAAGATGCCGAGAACAGCGAGAAAGGCAGGTTTCAAACATTTTTTTAAGAATGTGTTGGGGCCTGACTGCGATTAAGGGATTTACGTGCGTTCCCTCCCACCCACTCACTTTCGTTACAAAACAGAAATCATCAAAGTTGTCATGGCTAGAAATGCCTGTTAGACTGCAGATTAAAAATAATGGCTTAGGCAGATGAAATAGTAACAGGCCCGTAAGCGAAAGAAGAAGAAGAATAATCTCCATTAAGGTGTGTTCTAGTTTAGGACTTGTCAGAAACACAAGGATCACGCCTGAGGCCTGGTCAGCAGAACAAAGTTGTGGAATGAACTGGGACATAGGAAGGTGACTTCTGTTGAGTCTGAGCTTTGGTCCACCCAGCTCAGCCCTGTCAACAGTGAGTGGCAGAGGTTCTCCAGGGTTTCATACAAGAGTTTTCCCCAGACTATCTGGAGATGTCTGGATTGAGCCTGGGACCTTTTTTTCATACAAAGCATGAGCTATGGCCCTTTCCTATTTCAGACATGATTTTTGATCTCCTACACACACACACACACACACACACACACACACACACACACACACCCCATTATAAGCTTCTAGCAGTTCAACAAGCAAATCTTACTATAGGCCCCACATCCGCCTGCACTGGCATGTTTAAAAGTAACAAACAGGAGCTTAAGTGAACTCCCAGTTGTTCCTTTGCCAGAACAAGTTGCATTCCTTCATCCAAATTTTTCCTACAAGGTGTAGGGCTGATTGAGATCTGGCCCGTTGGGGTTGGGGTAAGGTTCCTCATGTCTGCCTTAAGCACAACAGTTCACTATTATTATTATTATTATTATTATTATTATTATTATTATTATTGCCTGCTTCCAGAAGTGTAGCCTCATTTGCTACCCACACGCTGTGTTGTCGTGTTGAGCATCCTGTATGCATGGAATGTGTGTTCTGGTACATGTTAAATTACACCTAAACTAATTTGAAAGGGGGTGGGGGGGGAGAACGGCAGATCATTGACATTCCTGCTTTTATCTGTTTGTCTCCAAATTGTCACAGAAATCTATCTGGAACGTACACAGTTCTCTGCTGTAGGATTTCTCTTATAGTTTTTGAACAATGTACTGGATTGCTTCCATGTCTATATAAAAGTGTATTGATAACGGGAAATAATTGATGACTTGTGTCTTTAGGTTGAACGGAAGACATTAGAGAAGGAGATGACTGATCTCGGGCTTGATATGACTGGTAAAAATGAGGTAAGACAGACTTTTTTCTGTATTGATTTCTGTAGGCATTCTTTCATTATTTCTAAATGTCCTTATTATACTTCATTTTTCTGCCACAGGAAATAAAGCTTTGGCTTGTTTGTTTGTTCGTTTTAAAGCCAGGCAGCGCCTGCAGGTCTCACACCGCAGGAGGCGATTGTGGGATCCAAGCAATGTGTTGGTTGGTGGAACCGCTGGGCTAAGCTGGCTCCGGAAATAAAGCTGTGTTAATGGAATTGATTAATGTTGGATTAAGACTGGAATTCAGAGTCAAAAAATCCTATTATTTAATAAAGTTTTTACTCATAAGCTGTTAGCTGAATTAAGTAGTATATATGCTGAGGAACACTGTGCAGCACCCGATAACTAATTTAGAAGATATGGGGTTCTGATTGGCCTTTTCTTGGTTTGTGAATTTTCAGGCACATTACGTAGTCCAGGCAAGAAGATCCCGGAGTGTTACCCGTAAACGTAAACGAGAAGAATCTGTACCACCTACATCTGTGGCACGAAGTCGCAGTTCCTCCCGCACACCTCGCGATGAATCTGGCCTTCGAGACGTAAAGGTCTGTCTTAAGTTTATTAAGAGTTCTGGACGGTTTTATAGGATGTAGTATTGCAAATAGGCATTTGCAAATCTGCACGTTGAGCTACTGTAATTAAGCAGAGGTTAGGATTTGTCATGGCAGAGCATTTTAAATTGAGTTGTAATACATTTCCGTGTCATCAAGAAAAAATTAAATTACTTTTTAATTATTACTGTATATTTAGTACTGTATCATTAGGATCAATTGGTTCCTTTTAGTTCAAGCCATTTGAAGCAGGATCAGCCCATGTTCAGTTCATCATCTGTACCGTCATGTACTAAGGGTAGATGGATATAACCTGTGGCCCTCCAGAGGTACCAGGCGGCCAGGCAAGATGTCTGAATTTACATACTGATGTGGAATAGCCAAATGACTTCAGGACTCATCTGCTTGTTTAGCTTTGCCTTTTTCTGCAATATATGTAGCTTATGCAAGGACACTTCTAGTGTTTGAGAGACCAATCCCTTTGTATTTTTAAATTGCTTCTATAGAAGGCACTTTTATGGCTGTGTCTCAGATCCTGGTCTTATACCCTTAACCACTATTTCCCAAAGGGACTATAAGGCAGTATTTGGGTCATATTATTGGTGTGGAGGATGAGCCTCAAGTGGAGAAATAATGATTTTTTTATTTATTTGTATAGATGGTGAAGAAGACTAAAACTATGATGAAGAAAGCTCAAACGAAAATGAACCGGTTGGGCAGGAAAGGGGAAGCAGATAGGCACGTCTTTGACCTTAAGCCCAAACATCTGTTTTCTGGCAAGAGGAAATCTGGTACAAACCAACGAAGATAAATGGCTCTACAAGGACAATAAGAAAATAGCAATGCAAATTAAAGGCAACATATATATATAAGAAATGGTTTGTGGAGAATTGATTCCAGTAAAGTGGTGATTTTATTGTTAGTTCTGTCGTAATGAAGTATAAATAACCCAAACATTCATTCAGTTACTTCAGCAGAAGTACATACCAAATGATGCATATCTCAATCTGCTGGGGTACTTTTCCTCTGTACTGAATACCTGGAGGTCTGGTAGTAAGTATCATTTTCCAAAGGTCTATTTTAACTACATCTCATTAGATATGGGAAGCAGCAGGTCTATCATAAACCTATATAACAAAATTAGTGGTAACAAAATGTTGCAATTTATAATAATATCAAGACACATGCAGAATGGTCTAAGCTGAGCACATAACTTTATATGCATGTTTGAAACCACATAGAAGCCCTCTTAGGCCATGTAGGCAATACTGAGCTAGATGGACCAATTCAGGATTCCTCCTGGATCTGTTTTTTAAAATTGGTGTTATATTGGCTACTTTCCATTTCCCAGCAATGGAGGCTGATCAGAGGCAAAAGTTACATATTTTTGTTAGAAAACCAGCAATATCACATTCAATTTTTTTGAAACCCTTAGGTCAGGGGTAGGCAAACTAAGGCTCAGGGGCCGAATCCAGCCCAATCGCCTTCTAAATTCAGCCCGCAGACGGTCCAGGAATCGGAGTGCTTTTACATGAGTAGAATTTTTATTTAAAATGCATCTATGGGTTATTTGTGGGGCAAAGAATTCGTTCATATTTTTTTTCAAAATATAGTCTGCCCCCACACAAGGTCTGAGGGACACTGGACCGGCCCCCTGCTGAAAACTTTTGCTGACCCCTGCTTAGGTGAATGCTATCTCAATCTGGCAATTTGTTAGTTTTTATTTGGTCTATTAGGCCTAGAACTGTTTCTAATTTTCCGCAGACAGCAGAAGTTAGTTCAGTTACAGGATCTGCCCTATATCCTCTGCTGTAAAAACAAAAGCAGAGAATTCAATTCCACGTCTAGCACTCCTTTTGCTCCCTTGTCATCCAAGATACTGTCTTCCTAGCCATTCATCTGCTACCTAGGTATTTAAATGTTTTGTCGTTCATGTTTTTAGCAATGTACTGCTCCATTTTTAAGGAACCCTTATTGTCTCATTTGCCAAAGTTTGTGTTCCTTTTTGTTTTTCTCATTTGGGCAAGACCTCCATTTTTTGGAAGGAAGTCTTCTTGCCTCTAACAGCTTCATTGACTCTGGTTGTTAACTGTGCTGGTGTCCTCTTGGCCCTGGTGATACCGTCCTTGATCTGCATCTTACACTTAAGTTGAGCTTCTAAACAGCTTCCAAGATGGGGGATGCTGATCAAGAACAAGCATTTTTTAAGATTAGAAATTTTAGCTCAACGGACCTGTCCAATAATTACTAACATTTGTCATCTTGCATTCCTCAAAAATGAGTTTTTCTATCAACTAGCCTAAATTTAACAGGTTATGGAAATTTAAAATGGAACACATTAAACATTTTCATGAAGAAGTATTAAGTTCAGTTGTTAGGATTCAGTCATTTTAATGATTAAAAATACATCAGTGGCTTTCTGGAACACAGCAGAATGTCTGAATATGCACAGTTTTTACTATCTAGTTCTATCTGAAAATGGAACACCCTTAAGTCAAGGTAAAGTGAAAAGTTACTAGGCAGGCCTTATAGTCAAGAATTCCTTTCCTTTTTACAGCAAATAATTCAAAAAAGGAAGGCACATTTGGAGACTACTGAAGTACAAATTCTCACTTGACATTTTGAATACCACCTAGTTCCACCCCTAGTTTCGTCATGCACAGTTTACAAGTGAACAGGTACTATTAGAGCAGTTAACACCACACTTAAATATTACCCCATATACGCCATACTATTAGCGCTCCTGAAAATTGAAAATGAGTGGATGAAATAGGCCAGCTATGGAGTTGGCAGAATGTAAGTACTGTTTCTCTTATCCCCTAACATGGACTTTAGTATGACATTCAAGATGCAGCCTTTAGGACCAGAAATCTTAACAGCTATGCTAGTTAGGGCTGATGGAGAGTCACATGTTAGCATCCCCCTCCCCTGCATTAAGCCAAGGACAAAACTAGCCTGGGAACACCATTGGGTTTGTCTGTATCTAATGGGATTTCTGACTAAACAACCAGCTCCTTCCCTATTGTACAGCAAACAGCCTACCCTGAAAAATAGAGGGGTATCCTGGCTAAGATTTAACTTTCAATCTTGACTGGTAGCCTAGTCAGTATTCAAACTTCAGATTCTAGTGATTATATTAACAAATATATTCCCATTGAAAGCTTGTTAATAATCCAAATAATTACTCCAAGAAATGAAAGGCAGAAAAGACTCAAGCTTTAACAATTAGCCAGAGATAAAATCAAATTTCCTTCACAAGATATCTTCTTATTCCTAATTCGTTCCCTATGTTGCAGTCAACTTATAATTAGTGCTTCAGATATTGTCATTTATCAGTATTAAATGGTACAATATCGTTTTTAGAGCAGCGTATTCTACAAACTTACATTCTGTGAATTTTTTCATGATCCACAAACCTATTCAGATTATTCAAGTTATCCCACCATTTAAAGAGAAAAGTCTCTGCAATCAGTTTGAACCATGGAGTAATCTTAATTTCATTTCGGGATGCCTTTTCCAGGAGTTCTTTCAGTTCTTCCTGTGTCACATAACAGTAGCTTTTAATTTCATTGGGATCTGCATTCAGCGTCACATTCTTCTGCACAAACAAGATGTAATCTATTTCATGTTCTCCCCAGATCCCATTGGACTGAGCTTTGTAGTGGATTCGGGTTAAGTACAAGATTTCTTCTGGTGTTACCTACAACCAAAAACATGTAGTGACAGTACTTTATTACTTCCTTTCTGCATGATATATTTTTCAGAACACCTCAGTACAAACCTGAAAGAGGCAGGTTGGAGAAAGAGCTGTGGCACTTTGCTTTTAAATGGTTGGTTTTTAATATAACATTTGTATAATCAGTTGTTCAGATCAAATGAATGACACTTGGACTTTCCCCATCTAATCTGCTCCTAAGGACTCTGTGGAATAGTGTATAATAGAGTGGACAGTGTGCATGTCTGCCTGGGATGGTGAAACACTCAAGGCTCAAGTGAGCATTTAATTGAATAATGTACATTTGAGTGGATATATCAGATAAGAAAACATTCTTCCCAATATAAACTGCAGAGAGGAGTACCTTAGAGCTCTAGACATATGGCTATGGCCAGAGCCATTTGTTTGGCTTCAACAATTCTCAACACGGAAGAAAATGGAGGATTTTGCAATATTGTGAAAAATCTAATGCCGGAAAAAGTCTTAGGTGTTTGGTTGCCCAGACATAAAAACATTTTATGCTGGAGCCAAGGGATTTTAAATCCCTTTCCAGCCCTGGGTAATACTATACTATTAAAATAGTTTCTTTCTTGCTCCTTATATGTTTAGATTATACAAAAAGCCTTTCTGGTGTGCTTGCTGGACAGATTGTTACAATCAGTCTATCAACTGTTACATCTGTAAGCAAGCATGTCTTGATCAATTGTGATGATTCTGAAACTCAATCCAGGGCATGCACCAAACCTGGTCATTCTGACTAGTGAAAAAGCACCGACACGCTGAAGTAGCAACAAACACTCTGTGATAATTGCTCCCTTCTCCAAGCTTCTGGGAATAGGGCGGGCAGGTTCCAAATAAATACTGCAGCTCTGATTAGTATTTAGAACTGCAAGTATAACTAGATGCTGTTCAACTATTTTCCTCTAGGGAAGTCATTACTCTGAAATAGGAGCATTATTTACCTGTTCCATTGGAATTCCTAGTTCTTCTTTCAGGCGCCTCTGAGCTGCTCTTCGAACGCCAATTGCATTCTTTTCTTCTACTTCAAGCACGGTGTTCAGGGGATGACTGCAACAAGTGTTGGTGAAACAATCTACCAAAAAGGTTTTGTGGATTCAGTTTTAAGAATGCTTTGCAGACTTTCAGATACTAGAATCCTTGAAGTAGCCAACCTCATTTTGTTGACAGTACCAAGTATCCAAAGTTTGTGAAGCTTGAAACAAAGTTCAAAACAAAAAACAATAGCACATACTGCCATATTCAAAGCAAAAGAAACCTATCAATGCTGAGCACCATAAAGAGTACATTTCCAGTATGTGAACATAAAGTACAATTGTGCTCCCAAGAGCATTCTGAGTTATATATGGTTAGAAAAAAGGGACAAAGCACTAGTCATTATTTAAATTATGATTTCTAACTCCCCCCCTTTCAATTTGCACATATTCACTAAAAGTGTGCTAGTCTAGACCAAAGACAACATTACCACACCAAATAGTCTTTTGGGCATTTGACTTATCAGAAAATCTTTGCATGCTTCTCACGCTTCTGCTGTTAACTGAACAAATACAGGTCATGAACACACCCATCCCACCATTCTTTCAGAGAGAGAAAACATTACTGCTACCCAAGTATCTGCTCACTTAAAAATAAAAGTAAGCAAATTTGTTTGAAATTTAACAGATAATTCTATTTTTCAAGCATTCCAGAAATATATGAGGACACAAAGCGGTATTTTATAGAAGCTACGCAATGAAAACAATAATTAGTTGCTTAATAACAAACCTGGGAAAGTGATTTTGGCATCTGATCTTTGTTGCAATAGCAGTTTATTCTCCGTATTGAACAAGAAGACACTGAAAGCACGATGCAGCAATCCTAGCACAAAAAGATGGGCAATATGCTTTAAAAAAAAATGTACTGCAAGGGGGGGGAGTAAACTTCATTTGTGTTCATCCTAACACTTGATCTTACAGTTTAAAATCAAAGTTTAAAGAAACAAGCGTCCTATTTCTAAACAAAACTTTCCACTGTATGCATTGTCATTTCTCATTTAGGCTGGTATCTGGCTTGGAAAGGAGGGTTGGATATATATGTATTTGACCAAATTATTGCTTGGGTAACCTTTGGAGAACTTTGTAGGAGTAAACCTAAGATGATATTATATGCCATATCTTACAATATATTACTTTTGCAAAAGTCAAGTGCTTAGGTGTTTTTGCACTGTCTGAGGAACAGAGCTATTTATTTCAAGCCGTTCCTTACAGATCTGTAATCAAAGACATCATATAAGACTAAAGTCTTTATTCTGTCAGATAAAGTATTCCTTAAACATCCACAGGTTAGTATCAAATGTTCTCCAGGAGCAGCATAAGCCAGCACAAGAAAGGGGTTTTTAACTCATGCTGCTTCTGTTGTTGTGTGCAGTATGGAAACTGTCTATATCCTTATGCACCAAAAGTGATGCTTCAACCACAGAAATAATTGTGTACCTTGGCTTATGGAATATGCCAATTACCTCTTTAACTGAAGCCTGAAAATTGCAGAACACTCATTCATCTTATATTGCTCTTTGGCATAAACATTTGAAGAAGCCACCCGCAGTCCAAATTTGTGTGCTGGGCAGAACTATATAAGGTAAGGCTAAATGGTGTGGCAGGAAGTTGCTCTGTGGGCTGTGTATCAAAGTAATTGGTGACTCAAAACAAATTAACAAGCCTAAATTGCTATTCAACCTCACAGCATGAAAAGGATTTTCTTTACCACTTAAAGAACTCTTAATTCAAAGTTATCTTGTACATGGATGCACAAGACTAGTCTGCCTAACCACATTCTTCTATCTTCCTTGTTCCATTTCCTCCAGCTCCCTTTCCCGTTTTATCTGCTACATCTTGTTGTGCAAGTAGATTGCAAAAAACCTAGAGGCAAAAAATGGGGTGAGGTAGAAGCGCTCGATACAACTTGGGTACCCAGGCAGGACCAGCTTACATACAATGGGATCTGAACAGTGATAGATACCTTTGTCAATGTTTTCATTCAGGTGGCAGTTTTTCTTGGTATCTGAACCAATTTTGTTGTCGTTTTCATCAATAAGGATGCACATCTCTGCCAGCAACTCTACCTGCTGCTCATCCAGTTCATTTGTATTTATTTCAGGCATGGTTGCAGTATTGATACCCCTAATAAAAATACTGATGACAAAAAAAACCCCACAATTACACAAATATTTAATGAACAATATTAGAACTTAAAAGATTTCCTAATGTTTGCCCAGAGTCAGCAGAGCACAGGCATGCAGATGAGTGTGTCCATTATACCTGAAAATGCTAGAAACTTGTGTAAACTTCACAACCAACACAACCATCAAGTGTGCATATAATTTCTGATGGCTAGACAAAGTTAATTTTGATCCTCGGCTAATATTCTCAGTTCAGTGAGAATATGAGTCCACCGTTTTTTACATAATACATAGCTATCACTACTTGTTTTATCTCGCACTAGCATGACTTTCCTGGAAAACCCACAAAGCCTTTAGTGTCCTTAGGCACCAACTATCCTTGGCATTTGTTAAAGTAGACCACTTCCTCCTTTTTAACTAGCCTTGAGCCAATGCCTTTATTAGTACCTGTTTAGTAGATGGAATCTTTTTCTGATTTGTCTACAGTGATAAGGCTTCACCTGTTATACTTCTATGTATAAAGGTAAAGGACCTCTGGACAGTTAAGTTCAGTCAAAGGAGACTATGGGGTTGTGGCGCTCATCTCGCTTTCAGGCCGAGGGAGCTGGCGTTTGTCCACAGACAGCTTTCCGAGTTATGTGGCCAGCAGGACTAAACCGCTTCTAGCTCAACAGAACACCGTGACGGAAACCAGTACACACGGAAACGCCGTTTACCTTCCCGCCACAGTACCTATTTATCTACTTGCACTGCCGTGCTTTCGAACTGTGTATTGCACTGCTGACAAAAGCAAAGGGCTAGCAAAAGATGTAGCAAATGCTGTGTTAAAAATATGAGAGTCCTGCTAGGAAAAGATATGGCAGACTTACCCAACCTCCTAAACAAAGAGGAAAAGTACAACTATGAGCATACATTGAAACACCTTTGTATATTGTGAATGCTATAGAAATTTTAAAAATCCCCCAGCCTACTTCAGCTCTATGTCACTTGTCAGCCCCAATGGCAAAAGTTCTGAGTGTTTATAAAGCTGCGTACTCCAGCAGCAGAGCTTTGCTGCTGAAAGTTGGCTTTGGAAGCAAAGCACTGTTGCTATAGTGGGAAGTATGCTACTTTTGCTGTTTAACAAAAATGTTTTAGAAATCTACACTAGAAAAAGAGGGAGCTACATGCTCTATCTCCAAAAGCTGCATCTCTTTCAAAATCCCAAGGTAAACTACAAAGGATAAACATACAGGAAATTACTGTACTGAGCTTAGTACTGTCTACAATAACCAGCAGTGGCTCTTCAGGGTTTCAGGTTGGTATCTATCCCATCTCTACCAGAAGCTTGCACAATCTTTATCTTGGTCACCTAACCTCCCTCAGGGGCTTCTTGTGGGGGGGGGGGAGTGGGGGAAGGAGGAAGAGAACAGCAGGTGCCATCTGCAGCTCTTTAAAGGAAAGTGCAATAAAAACAAAAGGACATTAATAAAACTTGAGTAATATTTCTCAGGGCTGTGGATGGAGGAAGGGAACTCACTTCCACAAAATGCAGAGGAAAAACCTGAATTCGGATTCCCTACCCAAGCCTATTCAATAGGGAAGTGGATACTGTATGTAGATCAGTGTTTACCAACCTAGGGTCTCCAGCTGTTTTTTTGGACTACAACTCCCATCATCCCTAGCTAACAGGACCAGTGGTCAGGGATTATGGGAACTGTAGTCCTAAAACAGCTGGAGGGCCGAGTTTGGGGGTGCCTGATGTAGATAATACAGAACCTTCAGCAGCTTTGTATTTATTTCTTTGTCTAGTGAATTTTTTACGCCAATTAGTTGTGAAAGAAACCCCAGAGTGGTTTAATACAAAAAGGCAAAAGCGACAACAAAACAATGATCCTGAGACTTTCCAAAACAACAATAATGGAGTAAAAACGTATCTGCGTAGGCTCGTCTAAAGCAAAAACGTTTCTCAGCAGGCGGTGTCAATAGGCAGGGAGTTCCAAAGTGCAGCGCCTTCCTGGGACAGAGGCAGTATACCTGGCGCATTGGAAGCCAATGGCGCTGGCCTGCGCAGAAACAGGCGCCACTTTTGGACGCTGCACCGCCACCTCCCTCCGCTTCCCCGCGGGGTGACTCGGCGTCGCCGCTTCGAACTCCCTTCCGCCCCCGGGCCTTTTTTGGTCCTTACCGCGTTCCGTTCCCGGGCCGGCACGCGGCCTCTGCCCTCACGCAAAGCAAAGGAAGCGGCCGCCGAGACTGAGGAGGAGGAGGCGGTGGCTGCAGCACCTGCCCGCGGCTGCGACGATAACAGCTTCCCTGCGAAGACGAGGAGGCGGAAGAAGCAGAAGCAGAGAGCGCGCGAGCCGCAGAGCCTTCTCCTCCGGCTGCCCCGGCAGCAACAGCTGCTGCCGCCGACGCCAACCGCCGCGCCGCGCGCCACATCGCCTGGCAACCCTCCCTGCTCGGCGCCTGACCAATGGAGGCGGCCCCGGGCGGCGGCGTCATCAGGTGGGCCGATCGCGCCACCGCCCGCGAACAGGGCACGCAAAGCGCCAGCCAATCGCCCGCGGGAGAGCGGTCGCGCGCGGCTCTCGGGTCCTGCGGGGAGGAGGGGGGAAGAGAGAGGGGTGGGCGTGGCTAAAGGCGTGTGGGGGGGGGTGCGGCTAAAGGCGGGAGGGGAAGGGTGAGTGGATGTAATTTCATAGAAGCATGGAATTCTTAAGAGTTGGAAGGGACACCCGAGGGCCATCTAGTAGTTCAACCCAATGCAATGCAGGGATATTTTGCCCAGTGTAGGGCTCGAGTCCACGACCCTGACGTTAAGAGTCTAATGCTCAGTCTACGGACTAAGGAAATGATAACAGCAAAAGCAAAAATAAAAATAAAAATCAAGAGTGGAAGAAGCTGATTGCAATTTTTGTAGGAGATGCGTGTATTATATGCTCAGTTAGCACCTGATCTTTGGAACTCCCTACCGTTGTATATCAGGCGTGCACCTTCTCTACTGAAGTCTTTTCAGCACCTGCTAAAAGACGCCCCTCTGTCACCAAACCTGGAGGAGATCTTCATCCTAGCTGGAATCAATGTTGCATCTCAATTGAACGTATGTGTGTTCCTGTTCCTGTTTTAGTGCCACCCTAATCTCTGAATGGTGTGAGATTCCAGGGGTTCTAGTGTTTGTGTTTTCTTTTGGGAATGAGGCACAGAGGAGACTATTGTGCCTATAGGATATATGGTTTACATATATATGCAACCTGGAGGGGTTCACAGCATTAACACCCCAAGAGGGTCTTGTTTCTCTCATGGCTGCAGCCTAGGATTCAAGCAGACACCAGCTATTGTGCTCTGACACTCATTCCAACTGCCGCCTTTACCAGCCTGCAACCTACCGCCCACCCGCCCACCGTCACATCACACTCAACCCTAAAACTATTTCAAACACTGGCTTTGCCTTCTGACTCTGAGTTGAGGGAGGGGCTCCACCCATTTGCCTTCTGGTCCAGAGTCTTTGCCTTAATGGCTTATTACCTTTCCTTTGTTCTCTAAATGGCTCATCTCCCAGGCAATTACCTCATGAGGTTCACTTATTTAGTTTATCTAGCTCTAAACATTTGCTGGGTCCAGAGTTTAAACATCTGGCACCCACAAACTCATAACACAGGGGAGTCTGGCATCAAACTCATAACAATATATTTAACTTTTATTGTGTTGTAAATAGCCTCTGGATGCCTGAGGGGGAAATGATTCATAAGGGAAATAAATAATAAAATGAGATACCAAACATCTTGATAAAGAAAGTAAGTGTAAGCGGATTCATAAGTGTAATGATTCCTAAGACGGCTCTTGGATTCCCCGGCTCATTTGACTGGTGCTCCTGTCAAAGCCGTGGGCGACCTCTGGAGCATCCAAATGGCTTGTGTCATTGACACGATTACCCCTGAGCACCCTCTCCCGCTTCATGGAGCCCATTTGGCTCCCTGGTATACTCCAGAGTTAGGGCGAAGAAACAGGCTGGGAGACTGCTTGACCGTAAGTGGAAGAAAACTCCAGTTGAATGCAATCCAACACTGGTAAGGGCTCATCATCAACCCTACCTAGTAGCAGTGAAGGCATGCATTGCTGCCTCCATTGCATCCTCGCTATGCTGCCCAGCAGAGCTTTTCCAGGTAGTGCAGGGCCATTTATGCCTGAAGGAGGTGGTAGAACCAACGGCAGCTCTTTCTGACTTGTTTGCAAACCATTTTGAGGAGAAAATCACTTGCATCTATCGGACGTCAGATTCCCGTGTTACAGCAGAAGAATCTCAAGGGGTGTCCAGAGCACAGTCTAGTCCTGTTGTGTTGGATGAGTTTCAGTTAGTAAGGTTCAAAGATGTGAACAAGGTGCTTGGATCGACCAGAGCAACCACTTGCACTCCAGACCCTTGACCTCTTGACTGATAAAACTAGCAGGGAGGGGACAAGCGGCTAGGGCAGTGAAATGATTAATGTCTCCCTGCAAGGGGGTGGTTCCTATCAACTTGAAGGAGTGATGAAACTCATTAAGAAACCCTCCTTGGACTCAGAAAATCTAAGTAACTACCGGCCACTTGCTATTCTCTCATTATTGGGCAAGGCTTTTCAGCAGGTGGTTGTGGGCCAGGCACTTTTTGTCAGGGCTTAGGCCCAGTTTTGGCACAGAAACTGCTTTGGTTGCCTTGCATGATGACCTCTGTCAGGAGAGAGACAGGAGAAATGTGTCCCTGTTAATTCTCCTTGACCTCTCAGTGGGTTTCAATACCATCAACCATGATATCTTTCTAGAGCAGCTGTCCAAGCTAGGGGTGGGTGGCACCATTTTGCAGTGGTTCCTTTCCTACTTGGATGGTCGTTTCCAGAGGGTGATGTTTAGGGAGTGCTCTTCAGCCCTGTGGAACCTTCAATATGAGGTTCCTTGGGGTTTCATTTCATCCCCTATGCTGTTTAATACCTATATGAAACTGCTGAGTGGCATCATTCAGAGGTTTGGAATACATTGTCAGCAATATACTGATGACACTCAGCTCTGTTCCTCCTTTACATCTGTAGGTGTGGCTGTGGCTGTGCTAGACAGGTATCTTGCCTCAATAATGGACTGGATGAGAGCCAACAAATGGAAGCTCAATCCAGATAAGACTGAGGCACTGTTAGTGGGCGGTTCCCTAGACCGGATGGCTGGGAGGTTGCCTGATCTTGATGGGGTTTTGCTCCCTCTGAAGGAGCAGGTATACAACTTAGGGGCACTTGATGATCCTTTGCTGTCACTTGAGGCTCAGGTGGCCTCGGTGGCATGGAGTGCCTTCCAGCAGCTTCAGCTGGTAACCCAGCTGTGCCCCTATCTGGACAGGGATGGCTTAACTACTGTTGTCTGTGCTCTGGTAACTTTAAGGTTAGATTACTGCAATGTGTTACACTCTGAAGACGGTTAAGAAACTTCAGCTGGTGCAGAATTCAGAATTCAGCGGCCAGGTTGCAAGACAGTTTGAGCATATTACACCGATCCTGATCCGATTGCACTGGCTACCAATTAGTTTCTGGGCCCAATTCAAAGTGCTGGTTTTGACCTATAATGTAAACAGCTCATGACTGCAATACCCCAAAGACCGCCTCTCCCTATATAAACTGACCCAGACCCTGCAATCATCATGTGAGGAGGGCAGCAACATGAGAATGGGCCTTTTCTGCAGTGGCTCCCTCTTTGTGGAATGCTCTCCTGGCACTTTCATTATACTCCAGTAGGCGCCAGGAGAAAAGTTTCTGCTTCAACCAACTAAAAAGGTTAGAGGATCTTAATCAGCCAAAGGCCTGGTTGAAATGCTTTTGGGATATGATGTATAATGAAATATACATTTATTTTAAAAACTGAAGCTTTCCTATTGGGAATTACAGGTACAGAGATTAAAAAACCAAGATGTTAATTTTTTCCAATATGCTGTAACTGCGGCGAGAATTTTAATAGCACAAAAATGGAAACAAAAGGAATCACCGACAAAGGAAGAGTGGATAATGAAGTTAATGGAGTATGCGGAATTGGACAAGATGACTGGAAGAACCCGAGAACAGCGGGATCAGAAGTTCATCAAAGATTGGACCAAATTTGCAGATTATTTGAAAGACAATTGCATTCCATTGAATACGTTGGTAGGATTGCAAGAAGCTTTGTAAGTTAAATTTTAAAAATCATTGTAGATATGGAATTTTAGTGATAAATTTAGATGTTATAATTTTAAGCAGTGGTTTAGTAGTGAAAATATAGAAATTAGTAATGAATGTAATAAAATCATAAGGAAGGTTTGATGGAAGTCATGGCTCTAAAAAGCCAAAACGTATAAGATGAGAAGAGAAATTGTAATGGAAATTATTATTGTAAAATGAATAAAAATGATTTGGGGGAAAAAGATCCTCTAACCTTTTTAATATGTGTGTGTGTTTGCAGGAGTGTTATTGTTTTGTTTTCTCTTCTTGATTTTATTACGCATTTTGCAATTTTATCTTGTGTGTACCACCCTGCTATCTTTGGATGAAGCCTGGTATACAAATTTAATAAATAAAATAAAATAAAATATAACAAAAACTAACACATCAAACATCTTGATAAAGAAAGTAAGTGTAAGCTGAGGGTCCAAAAAGGCCTTGAAATGTGAGGGGTATGTATTGAGACCAAACATTTTGTAAAAAGCTCAAATGTATATGAGATTTGAATGTGTTGTGCCATTCACACACAAAAAGCGATAATTGGTGGTAGCTCAGTACTCATTTGCTAAAGGTATTAATCTATTCATAGATATTCATCTGTATAAATACCAGACTGGTAACTTGTGGTCACGCAATCCTTATTTATTTAAAATATTTATTATAATTGACTCACCAGGGTGGTAACCCAGCTTTTATTAAAAATACCTATTCATAGATAATTATCTATATAGATGGGGCTGATCAAAGTAGTACCCTCCAGATGTTGTTGGACTCTCAGCATCCATAAGCTCCAGCTGCCGTGACCACTGGCCAGGGATAAAAAGGGAGCTATATCCCAACAGCATATGGAGGGCATTGTGTTGTATATCCCGAATAACATAAAATAAAACAAACTGATCTAACAGATCATGAAAAACGACACATGCAAAAATACTGCATGAAACAAACAGGACAGCAAAACGTAACAGTTAACAATATTCCTGTATTTGCTGTGGCAGTTTAAAATTAATTCAAACCTTGGTTCCAGTTGCTGTTCTTATAAATACGACACCCTCCCATCAGATGTCAAGGAAATAAACAATCATCTGACTTTTAGAAGACATCTGAAGGCAACCCGGTATCGAGAAATTTTTAGATGTTGTAATTTTTTATATGTTGTAAGCTACCCAGAGTGACTGGGGAAACTCAACCAGATGGGTGGGGTATAACAACAACAACAACAACAACAACAACAACAACAACAACAACATCTCTGCAAGAGGGGTTGCTTTAGAGCAGGTAGCTGGGTTGCTGCTCCTGAAAGAGCCCCTCTCTAAGCCAGGAGGATTGATTGCAACAATTTACAGTACCTTGCATTTTCCCTCCCTGGGCAATGCTGGAGCAGGTTGTTTGTTATACAACTCCATGATCTCTTGGATGGGACTGACTACGCCCATTTCCATTCAGTTTCAGGCATGGACTTGGCACAGAAACTGAAATCCAAATGAGCTATGCACCCTAAATGCTCCCTACTCCAGTGATGACTCCAGTGGTCCCAAATGGACCACTTTCCCACCAACATCAGTCAGCACCAGCCAGCCGCCACCTGCCTGCCTTCCCACTTACGTCAAGAGGGTATCTCTCTGCCTTTCATCTTATTCCTCTTCAGTATCTGTTGCCATTGTAGAACTCAGCAGGGGAAAGGATGAGGCAAAACTAACATGAGCGGACTCTCCTGCTGGGATCTCTTCTTCCTGCCTCACTGGTCACCCCTGGCTGCCCCTCTTCTGTTCGGTGAATTTTGTCTCATTTCCACCATTTTCTGGTTTGCCAGGTAGCAATGCATAGTCACCACTAGGAGGCATAGCGCTGCCTTCAAAATTGGTAGTACAGATCACCCATCTCAAACTCCTGTGCTTTTTATGCTTTAAAAAGAAAAAGAAAAAAATATTTTTATATCATACTCCTCTTTGTCTTGCTCTTCCATAGGGACTTCCATGGTTTCCCACCCAAGGGACTGACCAGCATGAAACCCGTTTCATTTCATGAATGCTGCAGTACCATGAGCCCCCAGAACAGCAGTTCCCAAACTTTTTGGATACAGAGCCACATTTGAAAACCTTTAGAAACTTTCCTGGCCAACCGGTTACAAAACGGAAATCATGAACAACAAAGGACTAGCATAGGAAACTGAAGGCAAAACACCCACCAAAAAAAGGCAATTACCCCCCCCCCCCGATAAAATACAACAAAACCAGGAAAAACACATAGCAAAACAAAAAAAGAGGTACCCCCTGCAACAGCAAGGAGACCAAACACATGCACCCCAAAACAAAAAACCAACAAACACAGTCAAAATGCATACACTCCCCAAACAAAAGTGGAACCCTTACAAACAGCCAAAACCACACACTAACCCAAATACAGTGGTACCTCTGGTTAAGTACTTAATTCGTTCCGGAGGTCTGTTCTTAACCTGAAACTGTTCTTAACCTGAAGCACCACTTTAGCTAATGGGGCCTCCCGCTGCTGTTGCCCCGCCAGAGCACAATTTCTGTTCTTATCCTGAAGCAAAGTTCTTAACCTGAAGCATATGTAACCTGAAGCATATGTAACCTGAGGTACCACTATAAATGACTTCTAGCCGTGCTGGGCTGCGAAAGCTGTGAATTCCAATTCCTACCAGTATCAGCCTCAGCCAGTTTGGCCAAGGATGATGTGAGCTGGAGTCCAACAAAATCGTGGGGGCAACATCCAGGATTTAACAAAATAAAAATTAAAAAAATTCCTTAGAGACCAACTAAGTTTGTTCTTGGTATGAGCTTTCGTGTGCATGCACACTTCTTCAGATACACTGAAACAGAAGAACACTGAAGAAGATACACTGAAGAAGTGTGCATGCACACGAAAGCTCATACCAAGAACAAACTTAGTTGTTCTCTAAGGTGCTACTGGAATGAATTTTTTTATTTATTATTTTGTTTTGACTATGACAGACCAACACGGCTACCTACCTGTATCCAGGATTTAGTAAGGTTATCTAGAATTGCATTGATTTCCATCCTTTCTCCCTGCATGCTCTGCGCCTGGAAAAGACTTTTTACATTTTGGTTCAAATCTTAGTGAAACTGAATCAGACTCTGGGTTTCTGACCAACACTTTTAACGATATTGATTTCATTTAACATTTACATTTCGTTTAAAAGTTAACTTTCCAGGACTGCAGTGCTTACCCCAAGGGTTTACGTCCTTTGGAATGTGGTCAATGGAGGGTTACTGGTATTTTGTAATACTTGTGCCCATTTACAAATATATAGGCTGAGCATAGGGGGAGGTATAGCCATGCTGGGAAACCTAAGAGGTGCCTCAAAAACCACTGCTTCCCCTGAAGATTTCTGGTGTGGGTGTTAGCAGCTTAACTTTCTATGTCCCAGTCCAGGTATGACTCATTTTGCGAAATCTATTGTTTGCACAGACTCTTTCTTTACAGCATCCCCAGGATAAACAACATTGTGGCCTCCTGGTGTTGTGGACTAGGGCGCCCATCAGCTCCAGCTAGAATAATAAATGATTATGGGAGTTGTAGCTCACACTGCAGTACTGTGGGTCATTTATCTACAACCTTCATAGCAAAGAAGATATTTTCTAGGGCCATTAAGATAACCTCCAGCAGTTTTATTGGTCTGACCACTTTAGCAGATACCCCTTACAATCAGAGAATTTCAGGGTACGGATGGACTTTAGGAAACTAACCAGGTCAACCCCAATCCCATGTCACTAAGCAAAATTAGGCATGTTAAAGCTATTTTAACTCAATGAGTTTAGGTGCACCCAACTCTGTATAGCAATTAGGCTATGGGTGGCCTTTGGCAATTAGTTTTATACAGCCTCTGCTCCCTACTTGGAAATTATGATGATGTTGTGTGATTGTAATTACACTGATGGTGTTGCCAGAATGACTGAAACAAAATTACAAAGCATTTGCAAACTGATAAATGTATGAATGATAATAGACACATTAGAGCTGTTGCCCACTTAATCTTTACCTGCAGTTCTTTGCACATTACTATGGGAGAAACCACCATTGGCCATAATTACTTCCAGAATAAACATACTGTTGCACACTATGAGCAGTGAGAGATTGCAGGGGTTCCAGCTGCTTACCCAGTGTTTGTGTTTTCTTTTGGAATGAGGCACAGAAGATACCATGGTGTCTTATGATATATAGCTTTTTTACACATATATACGGTACAACTCTGTTCTAGACTTAAGCTTTGTCCTTCTAATTGCAAGCTAAGGGAGGGACTCCATCTATTTGCATAAACTCCCTTTCCTTTGTTCTCTTAATGGCACGTCACCCAGGCAATCACCTCAACATAGGAAGCTAGCCTGGCTTATATTTTAACACTTATTGGATCCAGGGGTTAGAAGGGTCTCAACTTCTCGCCCCACAACTCAAGGACCATTAAGATAATCTCCAGCACTTTTATCGGTTTGACCAGTTTAGCAGATCCCTCTTGCAATCAGAGAATGTCAGGGTTAGGTGGACTTGAGGAAATTAACCAGGTCAACCTCAATCCCATGTTACTAAACAAAATGAGGCATGCTAAAGCATTGGTTTTTTTAAATCTCAATGATGTGCCAAACTCTGTATAGCAATTAGGCTATGGGAGGCCTTTTGCACTTAGTTTTATTCAGCCTCTGCTCCCTACCTGAAAATGATAATGTTGTGTGATTGTAATTACACTGATGGTGTTGCCAGAATGACTGAAACAAAATTACAAAACATTTGCAAACTGATAAATGTATGAATGATAATAGACACATTAGAGCTGTTGCCTACTTAAAGAAGTATTTACCTGCAGTTCTTTGCATATTACCATGGGATTAACCACAACTGGACATAATTACTTTAATAATAATAATAATAAATAAATAAATAATAATAATAATAATAATAATAATAATAATAATAATAATAATAATAATAATAATAACGTGTTAGACAAGGACTTGGGAGATAAGGGTTCAGGTTTCCACACAGTCATTAAGTTCCCCTTGGATCAGTCAGTTTCAGTCATAAATGTCAGGATAAAATGGGGAGAGTATGGTACACTGCATGTATGGTACACTGAGCTGCTTGGGTGAAATATGGAATATAAAAGTAACACTAATAAAAATTTGGAAAGCGTTGCTTTCATAGTAAAGAAAAAGACATAAACATGCAAACAGGCTCACTCAAGGTATCTGCCATTTTGCCCTTGTATGGCTTTGTAACAAAAATTGCTCAGCTTTTCATGATGAACTGCAGAAGTGCCCAAGCTGTACAATTTCCACTCAATGGTCCAGTTTCTGGAGAACTCCAAAGTGAGCTCACTGATTTTTCCAAGAAGCATAGATGAGCTTTGCAGCCCAATCATAGGGTTTATAACTGCATGGCATAGGTGTGTTCAGGCATTCATCTGAATATGCAAAGGCTCAAAAGTGTGGGTGGGGATCCGGTGTGTTTGTGTGGCATGTACAGAAGCCTCCTTCAGTCCTTAGCCTTCACCGTGTTGTGTTGGGAAGATCTGCAGGAGGCTTCTCACATTTTGCTTGCGTATCTTCCACATGATCAGGGACCCTGCTTTATCAGGGCCACCAATTACTTGTATTAAAGGAAATGTAAGTAGAAGGCTCCCTACACCAGTGTTCCCCAACCTTGGGCCTCCAGCTGTTTTTGGACTACAACTCCCATCATCCCTCGCTAGCAAGACCAGTGGTCAGGGATGATGGGAATTGTAGTCCGAAAACAGCTGGAGGCCCAAGGTTGGGGAACACTGCCCTACACCTTCCTCATGCAGCCTGGGGAGACTTGAGGCAAGGGGCCATGCACATGAGGATGTTGGTGGTGGGGCTTTGCATTCTGCTGTCCATACTTTGTATTTGTTGCATTCAGGCAAACGCTTGAACACACCTTTGGGAATAATATTGCAATCCTGTGCCCAGCATCAGAGACAGCATGCTTCGGAATCCATTGCTGCCGATTATTGTCCTTGTTTCATATTTGAGGGCTTCCGATAGGATGTTGACTGGATTGATCTGATTCAATGGGTTCCTTGTTATGCTCTTCCTTGTAAACTAGGGTTAATTGTGGAGAATGACCACAGCTCAGTGGGAGAGCACACTGCCAATGTGAATATTCAGCACTGACCTGGATGGACAAATGGTTCAGCATTAAGCATCTCCCCCTGTGTGCCTCTCTGGAGCCCCATCATCTACCGCAGGTGAAACAACAATAGTATTTGGTTTGCGAGGCTGTTGTGGGGATTACTGATGCTATTTCTTTCGAAAAAGGTGCCGGAACTCGCTGTGATTGCCTCCCTTGTTCTCTTATAATGGCAAGGGTGCCCAACTGAGAGGTGCCGGAACTGGGTTCCAGCGCGTTCCGGCTGAAAGCAAGCCCTGGGTACCAACAAAAACTCATTACTATCCAACACCCAAAGTACCTAAAATGCCCTAAGCTCTGCACATACGTCCAATGGTGAATGCAGAGCATGCATGCGACGCTCCTGCAGTCCTGGAAAGCTGCCGTAGGGCTTGCCGATCAGAAGGTCGGCAGTTCGAATCCCTGTGAAGGGGTGAGCTCCCGTTGCTTGGTCCCTGCTCCTGCCAACCTAGCAGTTCGAAAGCACATCAAAGTGCAAGTAGATCAATAGGTACCACTGCAGCGGGAAGGTAAACAGCGTTTCCGTGCGCTGCTCTGGTTCGCCAGAAGCGGCTTAGTCATGCTGGCCACATGACCCAGAAGCTGTACGCTGGCTCCCTTCCCCAGTAAAGCGAGATGAGCGCCACAACCCCAGAGTCGTCCACGACTGGACCTAATGCTCAGGGGTCCCTTTACCTTTCCCTTACCAAATATTAGAACCCAGTGAAACTCGATAATAATGGCAGCGACAATTCTTTGAAAAGTGTATATTTATGGATAGATTTGTACACAGCCGCCCAGCAAATCGATCCCCCTCGCTGCCGTCCCAGAGGCGGCTTAAAACGCCCCCGGGACGGGAAGGAAGCGCCTCGGCCCCCTCGCTCGGCTGCGGCAGCGCAGAACCCGCAAGGGGAGGGGGGGGGACGGGGTCACGTGACGCGGGCCGACTCCACCACGGCTTCCCCTCTTCCCCCCTCCTCCTCCTCGGCGCCTCTCTCTCTCGTTCTCTCTCTGTGGTGGCTAAGCCGCCTGGCTGGCGGCCGAGGGGCTTCCGGCGGGAACCGGAAGTGGGCTCGAGCTTCTCTGGTGGAGCTAGCGGTTTTGGCGCATTCCGTGCCGGAGAGGGAGACCAGCTGCACCGGCGACCTTTTCCTCCTCCTCCTCCTCCTCCTCTTTTCATTTTCTTTTCTCCTCCTCCTCTTTAACCGGAGCTGCCTCCCCCCCCCACTCTATTCCGCCCCCTCTCTCTCCTCGGCTTGGCTTGTTCTTCTCCCCGCCTTCCTTCCCTCCCTCTCCGGGCTCGGGAGCCGCCCCCCTCCGCCTCCCAGCTGGATTTCAGAGGTGAGCCGAGCTCGGGGGGGCCTCTAGTCCGCGCCTCTCTCCCTTCCCCTCCCCCCCCGCCATCTTCCTATCCCTGAGGAGGAAACGTCCCCTCAGCCCCCCGGGGGGAGGGGAAGCCAAGGAATCCCATCTGCTTCTCCTCCACAGGGAACTGGAGCGCGCGTGTGTGTGTTTGGGGGAGGGGGACAAGATCTATATTAAGGTTGGGGTGAAGTGGCAATAGGTGCCCTATGCCTCGTGTGTGTGTGAAGGTTAGGAGAACTGCTGAGGGATATCCCGCAACGTGGGGGTGGTGGGGAGTTGATGGACCCCATGTAAACAGCATGCTTCTTTGTGTTTCAGTTACACGTTTGTGCTGATTTTCAACCTTTTTTTTTCTTTTTTCAGTTGTGTGTGCGTGCCTGGGCAGAAATTAAGTTTGACAAAATAGACAGGTTTACAGGAATGGGTTATGTGGGTATTTGAAGAAAGAGGCGTTGGGGGGGGGGAGTAAGGGGGCTGCCTGCAGCCGCATTTTGCTTTATTTTACTTAAAAACAACAACAGCAGCTGTACTGCTCTATCGTTACCGTAACTGGAAACACGTTATGCTGTAAACAGTTCACAGCATCAAACAATACAGGAATCCAGTCAAGCTAACATTATCAGGTTAAAAAGTTCGGAGCAGCCAGAACGAAGGACATCTGGGGCTGGTACTAATGGTCAGGGAAAGCCCAGGATAAATAAATGAGGATTTACAGTATTCAAAAGGGAGAACATTTCACACATTTGTTATATATATATATATATATAGAGAGAGAGAGAGAGAGAGAGAGAGAGAGAGAGAGAAAAGGTCACATTAGCTGTCTTAAGTTAAGTGGTGGTGGTTCTGAATAGCCTGAAAGTGAATCCTGCTGTTTGAATGCTGAGGTGTTCACCAGTACCCTTGCTCCAAGGTGTATGTTTCTTGAACAAATGAGGTAATCAGGGCAATTAGTGTGTGGAAAGCTGCCAATTAGATTCAGGGAGCCTGTAGTGTTTCAGTGAACTTCACATCCCCAAACACATTCCCTGTAATAAAATAACAGATATTTTTCTGTAGTTTTGGAAATAGCTTAGGCTGCATTCTACAGGGCTTGCAGTGTTTGAGCTTCACACCAAGTGAATTGAAACAGTGTTGCATCTGTTGTAACTCTGTATTATTAATGAAAATAAGCATTCACATAGCACATCTATGTATTTCCAACAGTATTAATCATTTACATATCATTTTTAAGTATTCAGACCACTTCAAATAAATTCTCAGTAATCTTTATGTTGTCCAATTAAGGTAAATTAATATTATTCACTTATTATGCAGTGGGAGCTCAAACAGAGTGGTTACTTGAGGCCACCTAGTTTGGTTTTCTGTAACAGTGATGTGGTTAATGATTTCATGGCAGAGAAGCCTTCACTTGCATTTGTTTTCCTTGAACAAGTGATTAATGCTGTTTGCCTGAACCAAAACAAAAGAGAGCCTCTCTGATAAACCTGCAGGCTATATATAAATGTTGTTATGATGCATCTCCTTTAGGTTTAGAAATGAGATCTTAAGGAGAAAAATAGCTGTCCCTAAGAGACATAAAGTTTCTTGGTGTCTCTTGCTGAAATGTATAGGCTGGAGATAAGTATTGTTTGTGATAATAACTAAGCTAAAGAAAACATTTAATATAACACAAAACCTATGGAATCTCTCAACCTTTGGAATTTATTTTCTTAAGGTTTCATGAAGGCCACAAGCTCCCCATGGCTGAAGAGAATTGATAAATTAATGCAGGATCAATCTGTTAGTTGCTACTACTCAGAACACAACCATCGTGTTGAAAGATGGTATGTTCCAGATATTAGGCCCAAGAAGAAGTAACATTTAGTGTATAAAAGCATCATACCCATGTGGGTGTTGCCCATGACTGGCATAATGTTTAAACTTGATCACTTGTTCCTATACATAGAATTAGCATGCCGTTCATCTGCATCATAGATTCTTAAGGTACTAATGCTACATGCAGAAATAAGCAACCCACTTTAAAAGTGATGCAGGCAGTAGGTTGTCAGATTATGAGAACTAATGAGACATAGGTATTACCATTCTGCTGTTCATATAAATCACTCTGTAGCCTCTGGCTACCCATTTTAAAATAATGCTGATCTTGATGGACTGTTGATAGAATCTCACACTGAAATTCTGTTTCTAATGAAGTAGCAAGAAATTTTGAATCCCCAAGTTACTGTGCCACTGGAATGTTTCCAGGTTATGTTTCTGTGTACAGTAGTGATTGTTTATTTGGGCATTTATATCTTCCTATTCTGTGATCTGACCAAACTGCGGGAGGCAGTGGAAGACAGGAGTGCCCGGCATGCTCTGGTCCATGGGGTCACGAAGAGTCGGACACGACTAAACGACTAAACAAACAAAATTCTGTGATAAAATCAAATGTGACATGGCTTCCAAATAAAAATATATATCACAACAAAGTTAAAAATACTGTAGCGTTAAAAAAATAATCACATATTGACATAGAAATTTGGGAGAGGCTTTCCAACTCAATGGGTAAAGCACATTCATTGTCTGCAAAAGGTTCCCATCATGTCCAGGTAGGACTTTAAAGATTCCTTTCTGAATCACTGGAGACTTCCTGCAGGTCCGTTTTGGCAATACTGAGAGAGATGAGTGGTTGGTTGGTCTTGTTACCAGGCAGCTTCCCATGTTGCTATTAATTCTCAAGGTTTGATTATGGAAGAAATAACTATTTCCAATATCCCTTGACACATAATCCTCCCACATTTGCATTAAAGTGGTAAAATAATAATTTTCAAAACCCTTTATTCACTGGTTAGTTGAATTCTAATTTTCTTTACCTTATTCTATTAGTCAGCAAGGAGAAAAAGGGGAAGGTGGAAAATAATACTTCATTTAAAAGAATAGAACAGGCAGAATTTATTTTAAAAAGTAGTGCAGCAGAGGATATATTGGGCAGTGCATGTATGACATGAACAATCTCATTCCTGACTGGATGGCTGAGATAAGATTGTATTACTGAGCATGCGATTTAAAAGCTCAGATAGTTTCAGTATTACTAGGTTAGAATGGCAAGTTGTGGCACATCCCCCAGGTTGCAAAAATGACAGTGGGATTGCTAGATTTGATAATTTTGTTCAGTTTCATTATTTTATTTATTTTATAAAATTTATACATGGCTTGATTGGAAAAATACCTCGAAGTAGGCTTTGAATTTTTCTTATATTCTGAACTACTGTATGTGGAATCTTCACAAGCATTCTTGCTCATTTTTTAATTAGCAACATGTACTTTATGTTATTGTATAATCTTCAGAGGATGAATTTTAGTACTCAACATATATGCTATATAATGTGACCATGGTTAATTTGTTGGTACTGTTTGAATAGCCACCAAATTCCCATAATGATGAATTTAAAAATGTAGTTATCAGCCAGTGATGGAGGTGCTTTCCTTCCATTTAGCTGTTAATCAGGGAAACAACTGAGTGTTTTCCAAGTGCTTGTAGACTTCAAGTTCAAATCAAATTGTAATATTTTCCTACTCATATTTATATTTTATGAACATTATTATTATTTTACAAAATCAATATTAAAGTAAGCAGAAACTATGGGAGTATACTTTGAATAGGCAAGAATAAAGCTTTATCAATTTTGAGGAAAGCAAGACCACATCTCAGCTGTTATAAAAATCATTGGATTCCAGCAACGTGAAGAAATTTCGTATTTGGTCAGGGCTTTTTAACAACACTGCAAACTCAGAATTAAGAGAGACCTGTAACAGAATGAGATAATATTGTTAATAGAATAATGAAATGTGCAGATAAATATCTGGGTTTATGCAAAGTAAATGGAGATTAGATGTGGCTTTAAAGCAGGCACTTCAGCCAGGTGTGTTTATGATAAGGAAAGTGAACAATGATGTGACCTAAGGAAATTGCTGGTTTTGTTCATGAAAATTAGCAGAGCTTTGGAAGCTATGAAAGAACAGCAAGTGAAAATCCACTGCAGGAAATTGCTGGTTGAAAATAATCATGTAATTTGGTTGGACATTTTAGCTGTTAGGCCAGAGGACTGTTTCATATATGCCTGTTGTCATTAGCCCATCTAACAGGCCTTATCTACCCAATCATCTGCTTCCCATGCTGTGCCACAAATTGCTTATAGAACTCCTGAATTAAAAAGCAGACTGCATTGTGGATGATGTGTGAGAAGAACTCTGCTGTCAGGTCATCACAGTCAAATTCTTTGGGCCACCATTTGCTAGTGGCTGGGTATACCAGTAGGTAGATGCATATTGCCAAATTTAGACGAGGCTCATTTTTCCTGTAGCCGCTGATTGAGAACTTCAGTCCTTGAGTCAGGTGATGTGCATGTACCAATCTTTCCACATGGCATCCTGTTTCAATCTGCTTCCTTCCTGCCTCAGTGTCTCAGCAGTTTTTTTTACTAGAACATATTAGAACTGGCTTTCCTGTTATTTGTTTTCTTCCCTTCCTGTATCTGTTGGCTTTCTGACTTAACTGGCTGACCCACTGGGTCCATTCCTGGCTTAATATTCTTTGTTATGATTCTGTCCCAGCCTTCTATTTTAATACTGCCCTTCCACTCCTGTTCCCAATGCAAACTGGTTTGGCAAATCTTACATAAAGTCTGAAGAATTGTCCTCTGGGACACTGACACCAGGAAAAGTGAAGAGATCTCCTGGATAAACAGAACTGTCTGCTTCCCTGAATCATGGCTGCTGATTTTGGTGGTCAGAATTGTCATAATATTGCAGATTTGTTTATTTGTCTTGCTGATGACTATCTGAATTTTATAGAGGATTCCAGGGAATTTTCATGAATGTGCTCTGAATTCACATGGAGTGCTGCTCAGGCCTCCACCCCCAGCTAAAGTGCTGGTCTAGAACAATGCCAGTCAACAATGGTGCCCTCCAGATGTTTTGGGTTGCAACTCTCATCATCCCCAGCCAATATGGCCAATGGTCAGGGATAATGGGAATGTTAGTTCAAAACATTATTGGGGACTGACATCTCCACCACCTGGCTAGTACGCAGCAGCATTTTCTGCTGTGCTCCCAAGCACCGAAAGAAGCTGCTGCGCACCAGCCAGCTAGCCAATTTGTGGAACTACCTTGTGGCTGTTTTATTCTGGATTGTTTCATTTGATTTTTTAATATGTTGTAAACCGGTTTGAAATTTTCTTTAAAGGGGTAGAGAAATTAATAATAATAATAATAATAATAATAATAATAATAATAATAATAAACCCCACCACATAAAAAAGTGACTAGACAGTTGTGGCGCCCATAACCTAGGTTTAAGCTGCCATTTGGTGATTAGCTTATATAACACTGGTTATCTAACACTGGTTGTGAGCAAGCCATCATTTAGGATAGGTTGACTACCATTACTATTTTTGTGTATGGGGGAAATGCAACAAATCTTTGAAGAATTCTTAGTTTCCTTGGAACACAGCTTGAAAATCCCTGCTCCACTAAACAAGGCTTAATTTTATTCTACAATCTTAACTAATTGCTTATGCTGCAATAAATGTTGTAGTCTTTAAGGCGCAACAAAACTCTTTATTGTTTCTTCTGCAACAGATTAACATGCCTAGCCCTCTGAAAATCTTAACTGTTAACTACTGTGTCTGTTTGTTAAAAAGAAGTTTAAGGGAAACACTTCTTTCAAGTGCTTACCGGTAACTTCCTTTTAAATTGCATTTCTCCATTCCCAGGAAAGTATTCATTTATTAATAATAATGCCTGTTTAAAATTTGAATGCCAAATCAAACTATGTTGGAGAATAGAGCAGAAAGGGGTGAGGAGCTGGCTTTTGCATTTATACCGGGGTCAGCAACCTTTTTCAGCCGTGGGCTGGTCCACCGTCCCTCAGACCATGTGGTAGACCGGACTATATATATATATATATATATATATATATATATATATATATATATATTTGGGGGGGGGGAATGAACGAATAACCCACAAATAACCCAGAGATGCATTTTAACTAAAAGGACACATTCTACTCATGTAAAAACATGCTGATTCCCGGACCGTCAACTGGATTGAGAAGGCGATTGGGCCGCATCCGGCCCATGGGCCTTAGGTTGCCTACCCCTGATTTATACTCACTCTATCACTCTCCCTCCCTCAAACCTTAAGCAATTTTAAATGGACAAAAAAGGAAGCACACTGCTTTAGTAATTCTTTCCACATTATGATATTTCCTGAAAGAGATATCGTCTCTTGGCTTTCAGAAACATGCATGCCTGAGGGATTTTTTTCTTTCATTACACAACTCGTCTTGATTACTTAAGATCAGACAAACAAGCGTATTAGGAATACCAGCTATTGCTAAAGTAGGTGACTTAGTGGGGAGACCTTGTAACATTGCTGCTTGATCTTTTATGCTTGCTATTCTTGTTTCATCTTTGACAATTAAATGATAATTTGTTTTACATTTTATCTTCCAGAAATAAATAATCAGAAATAATCTGATACATTCAATAAAAAGTAGATGTGTGTTTTATTTAAAGGTATATAACTTAACATGCACAGTAAAGGATAATTCGGATACTGGAATAATAGTATTAAAAAATTGTATGGTTGTCTCTTTGCCATTGTAGAATATTTTATATCTCTCCCACCTTCTATGGGATGATTTGTTAGAATGTGAATAATTTAGGCAAGCCATTTTTCTGCTATGGACCTGATTTATCACTCTTGCAAAATTTTATGCTTGGGGCATTTAAGGGAGCATCGTTTGCAACTTAGCAAACTAGTTCTTATATACTCAAATGTGATGTTACCTTTGCCATAATGCTGTTTTGAGTTTGAGTCATCAGTTGCTGCCCCATTATGTTAGCAAATAGCTTTGAAAATATGATTTGTGCAACACTAGTTCAAATGAATATAGTTCAAATGTGTAGTCAAACCTTGATCTGACTTTCTCATGCGAAACAGTTGCAACACATGAAGGGGACATTAAAAAACACAATCAAGTTCACCTACAGTGGTTTACAGAAACCAGACCTATGTTAGGTGACCTGATAGTTTCATATGTTGCCATGGGAAGGCTACAGTTGCAGCTTTTGGCCTATGAATGCCAGAGTACTCCCAACAGAACTTGAGAAATTCCAAATACAGGCGTCACCCCACTTAATGCACAGTCGACTCGTGTGTGACTGCGTATCTGCATGGCACTGGGAAATACATACCGGTATGTACGTACCAGCTTTCCCCCTTTTTAAGACACCGTCTTATAATTTTTTTCCCTCAAAAAAACACAGGGTGGCTTATTTTCGGGGGGATGACTTATTTTTATTACGTCAGTATGGTACGGTACAGCCTCCCCCTGCGCGCTGAGCAGGCAGGGCAGAACTCTGCAAGAGGCGCGTTTCCTTCCCCCCCCCCCCCGTGCCTCTCACTGGTTCACTGGCTCTCTGCGCACGCAGGAGGGGCTGAGGAGGCGACGGGAACAATGGCGGCACCACGGCTTACTTTTGGGGTACGTCTTACTTCTCACAAAGGTAAAAAAACCCTGCCATGGCTTACTTTATGACTACGTATTAAAAAAGGGGAAACAGGGTACGTATGTACGTACATAACAGGAAATGGGGGAAAGTCCTCAGGGCTTGTAAGGAGACCCTCCCTGGAGCCAGAAGAGGATGTCATTGAGGGCACAGAAAGCCCCCAAAAGATCAGAGGCACAGCAAGGCTTTGTTTAGGCTGCTCAGCCTCCCCACCTAACAGCTGAAGCACACATCTTCCAGCCAGCCCCAGAGCTTCAACTGTAGATATTTCGGTCTGGATTGAAGAGAGAGCTGGAGAGCAGGAAAAAACGGGTGTTTTTTCCTGTTCCCCCTTTTGTGATTGTCACTTATGCGCGCTGGGATGTTTGTATAGATTCCTGCAGAACTTGGATGTCTGTTTACAATGTAATATTATAGTTAACATTTCCTTATTGTTTTGAATCATCTGATTATGTTCTTTTGATACTGTATTTTGATCAGTATGGGCTAGCTAGTGGTGTGATGAGAGATCCCATGTATCCAGTTCACGCTATGCTTACCTGCAAGTGAATGTGCATACTTTGGATTACAACTACATCCGTACTTGTGTATTTATGCTCACAGGTCTATAATAAATTGAGGTGGGGCTGGGTACATCCACATTGTGTGTGTCCCTATGCTCTGCTATGGCCCGTCTCTGGTTCGCACCCATCTTTCTTGAGAGACTATGGAGTGCATCTCCAGGGTTGACTGCTGCATTAGCAGCACCAAATTGACCTCCCTGGGGAAGAAACCTGGGCAGTGAGTATGGAGGTCTTGGACTGCCCAGATGGCAAGACCCCCTGGCCCTTGCTGATGTGATCCAAAGGAAAGTCGAGCAATGCATTCGGCACCAGCTTGGCTGCAGGAGTTGTGGGAAGGAGGCATACAAGATGCCACCCAACTGCTTTAGGGACTGCACTCCAGATTTGGATAGGATTTACTCCTTAGCATTTTCTTCTACCAAAGATATCTCCCAAGGCAGCAGGGGTTTAGGATCAGAGTTTTGCTTCTCCTAGATGGGCTACCTTCCTTGACTGATGAGCTCTACCAACCCCTGACTTCCCTCTATCTAGAGCTTGTGAAGAAGCTGCCTTCTTGACTATCAGACCAACTATTGGTCTTGTCCACTCAATTTGCTAGAGTCTGTCTTTGCATGCAGGTACTATTCCCTCCCTAGTACTATCCATACATTGGGGGCATGTCTGCCATGGGACAACTTGCCTTATGTGTGTTTCCTGTCTTCATGAGCCGCAACCCTGAGTGCTCAGGGTTATAGCTTGTGGGGCTAGCCAGTGCGTATTTGGCAAGCTGTCCTGCTGCTGCCATGCTCCTAATGTGTGGATAGCATTGGGGAGGGGGCATAGCAGGGCACCATCAGTCCTCATGGGAGGCTGAACACCTGAATAAAGCTTTACTCTAAAACAATTCCACTGATATGAAATCTCATTGAAACAAATGGGATATGCTTTCAAGAAGTAGGCTTATGATGGTGCAGTAAACGTACCTGTCAGCTCATACTGAAGGTAAACTGCAACATCTGAACTGTGGATTTTCTCATTTCTCACTAATGTTATCATTGTGGCCCTTAACATGCATGATAGCAGGAAGATTAAAGTATAGGTAGTTTGCATGTTCCAGGAATAATTGACTTTAAAATGTGAAAGTCTTTTTGACTAATGTTTGTATTGTTTCACTAATCAATATTTAATATGGTTTTCATAGGATATTTAACATGACACTGATATACTGGACAGGTAATTTCCATTATTTTGAAAACCTAATTTAATAGGGTGAATCCAGGTAACTGCCAGCAATGATCCCCTCTTGCGGCTGCAATCCTATACTCTTTTATTTGGGAGTACATCCCATTGAACTCAATGAGATTTACTTCTGTGTAAACATGTATAGGATTGTGCTGTGTATCTCCATGTATCATACTGTTTTGCTAAGGACTTGTTCAGTTAATTCCATTTCTTACATTAAATTTGTAAGATTTTTGTGGTGAAAGGGCAATTGATCTTGACAGAAATCACCTTTCCAACTTAAGTGATTTGCCACCAAAGCTTAAAGGATAATATTCCCCCCCCCCTTTAAGGTTCAGTAATCTCTCTTTAAAAGCTAAAGGCTGTTCGGTCTTTTGGATAATTTTACAGTACAATGCTATATATATCTTCTTGGAAGTAAGCCCCATTGAGTTCATTGAGGATTACTTTCATGTATGTTAGCATTGGATTGCAGCCTTAAAGTACACTTAGAGCTGCTGCACATGAATTTTTTTCCTACGCTGACTTTGTGATGTGTGTGTCAATAATGATAAATATACATATACTCTGTTGTCACATACAGTGGTTTACATGTTTATTGCACACAACAGTGCTTGGTGTAGGAGAAATATCACGTGTCAGTGGGCCCTTGGATCCTTCTTGTTAATTTCTCCTTTTCCCCGTCTTGTGCGTGTGTGTGTGTTTGCTTGCTGCCTCTTCAGCTTTAGGTATAACTTCTTGCAAGATCTGGAGGAGAGCTTGCATTTAAGCATGTCTTTTTCCTGAATATTGCATGAATTTTGCAGTCATTCTGGTGCATGAAGATGTGCAAAGGATCATTAGTATAATGAAATGCAGAATGATGATGTCCAACTGACTAAGCTGTTAACATTTTATTTGCAAATAACTTCTCTAGTTCTAAAATTGTATTTCCCCCCCTCAAAGGTTTTGACAGTGCTTTATTATGTTTGTCCTTCTCTTCCAGTTTATGAAGGTTTTTACTTTTGTCTAAATTGCACTGGAAACCGCATTGGGCAGAGCCTGACTTTTTCTGTGTTTTGTTTAGCACCTTGTAGCTGTAGATGCATGATTTAGAATAAATATGAATAAATATTAAAATGATTTCTTCCTACTCTCCAAATTTGGTTTGTATCACTTTAATTGTGGCTCTTCCTTTCTTGTTGGAAATTATCAAAAAGGGCCTGTATCTAAACAGCCAGTTGTTTTCCTGATGCTGTGAAAAATGGGTTAAATAAAGTGTTCATTTTGCAGAACGTTTTGACCATGATTAAAAGGGAAGGTTAAATTGCACCATCAGATTAAAATACATGTTCAGCAGTTCTATGAGTGTAGTAGATCTTTTAGGTTTATATGCCATTGCCAGAGCTAGCACAAAGATGAGGAAAATCTAAGTCCCCTTGGGTCCGCTTTGAGCTTAAGACTTTTAATAATGACTAGTGGAGGGAAATTATCACTAACAGGTTGACCTTATGGAGACATCTTCCAAACCACTGATACCATTTCTGTTGGTTGCTAGTCACAAGAAAAGAGTGTTTAGCTTGTAGGAAAGGCTTGTTTCAGAGGAATGCTCCTTGCTCATATCCATTTACCAAAACATACAGTATCCCCAGCCTTAATTAGTAAGTCTAATTAAACAGAGTCACGTACGGTAGTATTTTTCTGTGTTAATTTCAAGTATTATTTACACTACATTGCCTTGCAATTTGCAAAACATGCATTTGTTTTTGGCTGTAGATTTCATAACCTAGATTTTTCAAACCCCAACAGTCTTCTAGTTGTTAGATGTATACAACAGTTCTCATTCCTAATTTGAGAGTTGGTGTATTGTCAAATCTCCCTGCATCAGGGATTTCCACACAGTTGTTTTAAATGCTGCTCAAGCTTCTTTGCTTAACTTTATTGCTTTCTTCTTTGTTCTGCAAGTTCCTGGGTCTCTTTCCTGGACTGTCATTATTGTTTTGGAATTCTTTTTCGGGTGGGGGAATGAATGTTGCCTTCTGAGTTGATAGTCTTTTAACCTTGGATTCAAAGTAACAATTAGCCATTGTTCTTGGTATGAGCTTTCGTGTGCATGCACACTTCTTCAGATACACTGAAACAGAAGTCACCAGACCCTTATATATAGTGAGAGGGTGGGGAGGGGTATTACTCAGAAGGGTGGTGGGAATGGGTGATAGGCTGATAGCTGTGGTGAACCTGCTCATACCAAGAACAAACTTAGTTGGTCTCTAAGGTGCTACTGGAAGGAATTTTTTTATTTTTTATTTTGTTTTGACTATGGCAGACCAGCACGGCTACCTACCTCTAATTGGAGCCATTGTTCTGTTATTGAAGCTAAAAACTCACATATTAAAATTAGAGCTGGAACCAATTAAAGAAAATGTAATTGATTAACTATGAGCTATAATTGTTTAAAATTGTATACAAATAGAACTATAATTCTGAACAGTATTATTTGTCTTTAGATTATTGACACATGAATAAGACACCATTTTAGAAGAGCCATTCTTTCCCATGGGGGAGAGGAGGAATACCTCTGTTAAGGTGTTGTCTGCCTCCCATGGTTGTGTAAGCTCTTGTACTAGAACAAATTCTGCTGTCAGATAAACACTGGCCATCTTCTTAACTGAAAGGTTTTTACTTGACAAAATGCTTCAGCTCTTGTTAAAATGGAATTTGAGGAGGGGAGGAAATGGAAAATGTTTCTTGCTTAATAGATTTATATTAATTGTCAAAAGATTTGGATACAGTGTAGTTTCTTGGACACTGTTCCCTAAATGAAACACAACTTGATTTTCTTATGGGAGCAGTATGGTTCATGCATGGGCAAGTATGGTTGAAGTGTACTGTCAGGTAATTTAAACACGGTTCAGATGACTTTTGAAATGCATAGTGATGATTTTCAAATAGAGCAAAATGTTAAAAAAAGATACATTTGCAAATCTGTTTTAATATTCTTAGTAGCATTAAATGTTAAATGAATTAACTTTTTAAAGAATTTAATTTGATTATAGCACAATCTTTGTGTAAGGTGTTTTATGAAAGAACAAGTTCAGAACAAGTTACCGTAGTAAACTGCTGCAAAATTTTACTAAATATTACCTGACACCACCCTTCAAACATCATCTTCCTTTACTTACAGCTGGGTTTATGACTTTGCATGCATTTCATTGAACTGCAGTAGGTGTTTGATTGTTTGCTGGAAGCATTTTGGAATTCTCACTGGGTTTGCATTTTGAAGGCACTTAGTAGGCCCCTAGCCTAGAGGATGTTTTTTATTTATTTATACAGTGGCTTTTTAGCTAACAATTAATGGCAGAGAATGTGGTTGCAATTCTCCTGTTTTCATATATCTGCAGCGTTATTTTTAAAATAGAATCAGAATTAAATAATCTTAACTAAAAGCAGCTCTTTTTCCTCAGACAAAAACAAAATACCCCTTCTCTAAAAATGATTCAAGAATTTTGCCGGCCTAAATGTTTCCATTACAATTATTTCTTCTAAGACTAACTCATTATATAAGGCAAATTCTAATACTTAACACTTGATTTTAGTTTATCTTAGGAACTTCTGGGAAGTTATTTTTTTGAAGTAATGCCCACAGAAAGTGGAAGTTGTGCCACTGCTCGCCAAGCCAAGCAGAAACGCAAATCTCACAGTCTTTCTATACGAAGAACAAACAGTTCTGAACAGGAGCGGTCAGGATTGCAGAGAGAGATGTTGGAAGGCCAGGTAAATTTGGCTGGAGTTTGTGTGTATTTGTTTGTGTTTGTTTAAATTCTCTACTTAATCCTATTAAGGCAGGTTACAATAGCTTGATAACAATCCACTGAGCAGCAAGACTAATTCCATATAATTCCAAAAAACAAAAGATCTTAAAAAAAGGCAAGCATGGAGGGTTTCCATACTGTGATGAATGATGAAATGTGAAAAATTATAACTCCTAGTTTAAAACTTGGGAATGCCTAAGCATTCAGTCCTTCACCTCATTTAAACTCAACACATCCTTTTGTGAATGTTCAGGTGAAACGATTGTGTGTGTGCTCAAGGTCACGTCATTGGTCTTCACTGCTGAACAAGGAATCAAGCCTCTGCCTTGGCTCAGACAGTTGTTTAAGACGTCGTCATTATCGAGGCACCCACCATTCCATGCTACTTGGTTTGTGATTGAATCATGGTCAGTTGTTCTCGAGAGTCCCTCAACCATTCAAAGTAGTTTTTGGGGTGGGGAGCTGGGGAAGCTGAAAGAATTGGCAAAATAGCACTCACTTCATCTAGCAGAGTGTTCTGTGGCTCACTAATAGTCCCCCCCCAAATAAAATCAACACAACAGTGGAGATAGAAGTATGATTTAAATTTGAACTCTTCTTTGGTATAATGGAAAAATCATTTCAGGATAGATTTTGGAGTAAAATTACAGAATTGGCATTAAGTGTAAAAAATGCACTAAAGCAATGTAAAACACTCCCAATATTTTTTCATATTTTTATTCTTTCAAGGATTCTAAACTGCCATCATCTGTAAGAAATACACTCCTGGAACTTTTTGGCCAAATAGAAAGAGAGTTTGAAAACCTCTACATCGAAAATCTCGAATGTGAGTTGATCTTTATATAATGTATTGGAAAAATATTTAAGGGCATGGAAAATATACTAGATGCATTATATTTCAGCTAATTATTCTGGTCCCCTGCCCCCATACATGATTGTGAATTAACAGCTCAGTAACAACTCTGAATGGACACTTTCATTTCCCAAGTTACATATCCACCTATCATACGTGTTCGAGATTCTAGCACTTGCATTGTCTAATTCCTCTTAACTTGATCCGTACTGTCTGTCATGTTCAGTATGCAGGTTTTTTTATATATAAAAAAAGATAGAAACAGAGCATTTGGGTGTCTGATATGGCTTCCTGTTTAATTCTTTATTTAACTAAGTAACAGCTACGCTTCAATATTTTTAAGCCACAGCAGTTTGATCATAAGACAACATAAAAATGTAACTATGCATAGCAAGGAAGAATACGTTTGCCATATAAGAATATGTGGGAGGGGAGGCAGCAGAACTGCCTGCTTTACCCCCACCTCCATCCTTGAGTTCATCTCCATCCCTGCTGACTTCACCTCCAGACCTTTGCACATTGAACAGAAGACCTGAAAGGGGGAATCTACATGTTCTTGGCTGAATGTACATAGGCTCTCCCTTTCAACTCCCCCATTCTTTTTGTGATGGAGTTCTTGATGTCTGGGGTGTGTGTGTTGGGGATAGAGCCACTGTGGGGGCTAACTTCCATGGGTTCTTGGAATTTGTGAAGAATTATGTCTACTTTTTAGGGCTGTATCATATAATTCTCCAAGTGAGGCATTGCAGAAATTATTATCATTACCCGTATATACTCGAGTATAAGCCGACCCGAATATAAGCCGAGGCACCCAATTTTACCACAAAAAACCTGGGAAAGCTTCATAGGAGCCACTGCCTGCCTCACTCGAGTATAAGCCGAGGGCGGCTTTTTCAGCACAAAAAATGTGCTGAAAAACTAGGCTTATACTCGAGTATATAGGGTACTTGTGTTTATTGATTCACGATTGCCGTGCCAGGTATCTAGACTGGATGCTCTCTCTTTTTAAACTTGGGGAAAATATGTTAAGTTCTAATGCTGGGTTCATTGTCTTTCAATCTGGAGCGGTGACTTGCTGATTGTGGAAGAGAGATAGCGGTCTTTCCTTCCTGAATTTTTATTTGCATTTACTAATGGCTCTTTTGCATCAGAGTTATTCCCGTTGGAACTGTAGTTTTGAAGCAACTTACTCATAGCAAAGCCTGCTGTGAAATTATGTCTGAATCTGATGGCTGCTGGTTTAAGATTACGCTTACTACTTGTGGTATACAGATAAACCGCAGATGCAAAAAGCCCTTTTGGTAGATGGAAACTGGAGACTACTAGTCTGCACAGTTGAGACCTCGGAAATAGGGAATGTGTGATAATTTAAAAGTTGTGATTGAATGCCTATTATCTTCATTAACATTGATTTTTATGCTACTGCTAGTACGTAGAGAGATTGATACACTTAATGAACGCTTAGCAGCTGAAGGCCAAACCATTGATGGAGCTGAACTGAGCAAGGGACAGCTGAAAACAAAAGGTAAGAAGAAGGTGGACAAGTATACCTCTCTTAGTTGGTTTTTCATAACTTAAGTTGGTGATCTGTTGGAAGGGTGTTATCACAAATGTTCAAATAAAATAATGAAACAGCCTTTAAAAACTCACTCCCTTTAAATTTATTTGTCTTAACAGCCAGTCATAGTACCAGTCAGCTGTCTCAGAAATTAAAGACTACTTACAAGGCATCTACTAGCAAGGTATGAAACACACTGAACCTGCAGTATTTACTTGCTAGCCTAAATTGGGCAGTTTTCTGTTAAGTGCTTTCTATTTGTAGATATGCTTAGTGAAGGCTAGCAAAATCATTGGCGTCTGTTTCCACTCCTCAGAATTGTTGCTTCAAAATAATGTAGTGAACGCATAAAGGAAAGGAAAGGAAAGGAAAGGAAATGAGGTTTGCAGCAAGGGAGAGCTGTGGCAGGGTTTTTAAAAACCTGTCAATAGAAGATAGAAACTAATAGCATTTTGATTGTGAGGAATTCTGTAGGAATAAAATGTAGTTAATTTAAATAGATGTTACATCCATTTCCCCCATGAATTTTACTACCAGTAATTCATGGACATCATTTTTGTTGTGGCCTTGTTCAAAATGTAGATTCATAGAACTGGATGCATCTTCTGATTGCAGTTACCAGTGACCTGATCGATACTTCGAATTACCACTCACATATCAATAGTGTGTTCTTGGCTCATGGAAGTATTACTCAGAAAGTCACATACAAACCTTTCATGCTGTTATCTTCCACAGGGCTTTCAAAATATATTGCTTTTTAGGTTCAAATGTAAACTTCTGGTGTCTGCTGTGAACAGAGCTAAATAAGTATTATAAATTCCTATGGTGGCAGTATCAAATATAGGATCAGACACTTCACACTTTCCCAGTGTTGATCATTAAATTACATTGGGTTTGCTAACTGACTGCAAAGAGAGTAAAAAAGGCACGTCTCTATTTATTTATTTTGCTTTCTGGCTGGTTTCCAGAACAGCTAAGGTCATGACCACTTTCCCACCTCATGTTTTTTTTTTTTTTTTTGCATAAACACAGTTTGGATTTGGTCAGCCTTTCATCTTTCTAGGAAACTCAGAAAGCTGTTGCAGTCTAGCGGGGCTTGTAGCTTATACTCCCATCTCCACTGTTGAGTCTATGCTGAATGTTGCCCAAGCCATTGCTACTTAGAGAGGTGAGCATACTGGGAATTAGAAAAGGAATTTGATTTCAAATTTGTAGCCCCCCCACTTGGGATCGGGTCAGGAATGAGCTGAGGAAAGTGTGTGGAGCACTCTTCAGTTCAGAATACTTCAGGATAGTTTTTTTTTTAGCTTACTATTGATCCTACTCTTTAATGCACGCTTATTAGGCAAATACAGTCCATAGATTAAAAAATTGGTAATAGATCAGATATAATTTGAATGTGCAAACCTATGAGAAAATGCCGAGATGCTTAAATTTGATAATGAATTGTGTTTAGTGTTCATTTTCATTTGTCTTTCTACATAGTTCGCAATGTCAATATGAATGTTGTGGGATGTAAATATCTCCTCCATTTTGCATTAATGTATTATTGATCTATTAAATATGAACAGCAGTTCACTTTCTTAAATAGTCATTAAAATAAGGACATTTACTATTAAGTGTGTGTGTGTTATAAATTGTTTTTCTTTTAAAGAAAGTGCTGAATACTTATCTCTTCTTACTTGCTATGTAGCGCTCAAATTCTTTCCCAGGCAAATCAGGTGGACCTCGCAACTTCAACGTGGGAAGCTGGGAAATATGGGGTGGAGACTCCTGGGTAACTGCTTTGCTTCCCAGTGTGCTAGTATGCATGCCCAGCTAAACAGTAGTGAGCGGTGGAACATGCAGAATGCCATCTTAACCAGTTTTCTTCTATGGATATCATATCTGTCAACTGTGCCCTCTTGGAGGACCTTGTGCCACCCATCCTTAACAATTTCTTGCTTTTGCTTTTGGATACTAATTGATGAGGTCAGAATCTGAAAACCAAAAGCAGCTTCCCCCTCATTACATTCCTTTGCTACATTTGATGAAGGTGTTGGTACCAGTCTGGATTAATACAGACTGATAAATTCATCCCAGTTAAAACAAACTAGGACATTACTTTCTTTATTAAACTGAATAAATTCAGTATAATTCTCCACACTGCTTTTCTTGGTTTTTAGGGGTTTTGTAGCCAGTGGGTGGGTGGGGAGCTTATCAAGTGTACTTAGGACTCAGCATACGCCATATTGCAGAGAATAAGCAGCAAAAAGACTGGTGTTTATTTTCTCTACTATAAAGTAGAGGATGCTGCAGAAAATCTTGGGCTACTTAGTAAAGGGCTAATTCAGGACTGCTGCAGCTGGAAGTGAAATCAAGCAAAGTTCAAAACCTTACAATAGCTCATATGCAATGTATTAAGCAGCGAGAATAAAATTAACGAAATGGAAAATTATAAAAGACATAGTCTTTTCCTTGGACATTCCTTTAAGAAGATTTTGCATTTTAATGACTGGGAAGTTTATTTAAGAAAATGTGTACCCTACTCTTTTTTTGTGTGATAGCGACACAGATAAATCATTGACTACAATTGTGTAATCAAGTCCTCACTTCATAAGCCAGGACATGCAGCAGCTTAGTTCATTTGCAAGCACCCCTTCTGCTCTTGCATAATGTGAGTGGGGGGTGGAAAAGCCCAAGAAAGTGCAGTTAACTAGTTCAGTGTTGACTTTTGCATCCTGGCTTATTTGGAAGCCACAAGCCATAGTTCCCAGCTTGCATGTCATGGGAACTTGCAGTGTTCTGGTTTCCTTCCCTGCCAGTATGAAGGAAGAAGCAAAGGGGCTGCACGTGCGTATATAAAGTTTAGGCATTTTCTGGCTTATTAAGCCATGACTTAATTACATAAGCTGGACATTGAGTGAAACTTGTTTCTAGGTATCACTTACATCATAATAGGTTCTTCTTGCACTAACATGCCAAGTGGGAGAATCTGCTTTAGATTGTTTCTGTTCTAGGCATTATCTCTAACAGTTCATGGGGTTTCTATCCTGTCAGTGATGCAGAACTTTTCTCTAGGAGCAATCTCACCAGCACTGGCAAAAGGGACCTTAACCTCAAATACAATCTCCAAAACATTGGGGGGGGGATTTTATTTTATTTTTTTCTACTGAAGGGCCACATAGCCCTGCAAGCAAACACTCTAGGAGCTGCTTGCCAAAAGCAGATGGGGCTGAAGTAAAAAGTAGGTGCTTCAACCGATAACCTGTACAGGCAGTTACAGACCCCATAATTCAGTGGAAAGGGGGATATATTAATCCACAGTACAGTGATGGGCAGGAAGATTTAAATCTCATTTTCGGCTCATTGCCACGGTGGGGATAACAGGGGAAAGGCATGCCAGCCAAAGACTCTATGGCAGCAGTGGGTCTAGGATGAGTTGGTTCCCCCTTTCTTCACAAACACTGCTGATTGCTACTGAAGATACCATAGAGGCTGCAGCTAGAACTGCTCTTCACCTAATATTCCACATGATTCATTATTTTATTTTGCTCCCACCACTATAGATGCCACCTCTGCCATAATCGGGATGGCTCAACCATTCCCTCTCTTGTCCCATCTGCCTGCATGAGTACCAAGCCTATTACTAACTGGCAGGCAGCTATAGTACATCCCATGCTACTAAACTGGAAGCCTGCCTAGCAGCTGACTAACTTGCACTTCGTAGAAGGTGCTCACATGTGCTGTGGCCTTGGGCCAGTTCTGCAGCATTTGGGAGCTATATGTCCTGCTCCACTGACACCTGGGTGGGGCATACAGCAGCATAAGTAGTAAGAAATGATTGCTAATCAATACGCTGGGTGGTCTGGGAGAAGGAAACGGACACCTATGCTTGGAACATGATTGCCATGCATAACAGACATGGAAGCAAATGGGAATACGTGTGCTTACTGAGGCTATCAGCTGTTAGAACAACTGCTGGTGACACGTACTATTGAGTAACAGGGTAGGTTTGCAGGAAAGCAAAGGGCAGGATCCTCAGACAAGGAGTATCAATTGGAGATAGACCCTACTCATTATACGAGGATCTGCAGTCATCCCAATACAGTACCAGGTTTTTGTTTCTTTCTTTTGGTTGTACTTCATTTTAATGGTTCGGATTTGAAAATAAATTGCCTTTCTAGCTTAACATACTTTCCATATCAGTAATAGATATGTAGAATTCTGTAGAGTAGGGCAGGTGGACTCTCCCAACTGAAATAAAGCAGCAAAAAAGGCAGGAAGAAATAATGTAAATGTCCCAATAACAAGCTGTGAGGTTATATATATATGCTTGAGCACTTTTGCTTCTTAGAATTCAAAAGCAGTAGAATATTTAGTTTCCTCAGAAGTTTAAAGAACTTAAGAAATCTTCTCATAATTCATTTCCTTCTGTGAGGTGAGGTGGGTGCAAGAGCCTAGTTGGACTCTTCCCCACTTCTTATTTAACAGTTGAGAGGTATCGGAGTCCTGTTGCTATAATTCTACTGTTCCACTTCTCATGCGTAACTCCATTTTGTTTGAAGACATTTATTAAGTCTGACAACTGCATTTTAATACTGCCTTGAAAATTTTATGATTAATTCCACACTATGGTTCAAGTACTAATCTTTACCTAGTTCTGCAAGAATTAACCTGTTTCCTTTTCAATGCATCCATAGTAATTATTGCTTCTACTTGCTTTGAAACAATTCTGTTCATTAACCACTTAATTATGATTCCATCTAGGTCTCATTTCATCATTATAAAGATTAATAAAGAGGAAAAAAATGGAATACTTTCACTACCCATAGCATTGCAGTCTTCTTCTAGTCCTTTCTGTTTTCTTTCCCCCCTGAATTTAATTTAGTATATGGTTAGAACATCTTTTTCTTTTGTTTTTTAATCACTGAATAAGCCTAGGGCCTTATTTGTAATACTGTAACAGAATTGGAAATAATTGAAACCCCCCCCCCCCCAATTTTGCTTACAAGATGGTACATGTTGCATCCAGGATTTTGGCTTAACTAGGCTCTGATTACCAAATACTTTATATAACTACTTCTAATTTTAAGACTGCTTCTGGAGTTCTTAAATCTTTTTAATTAAAAAGTTTAATATAGTAGCCTCCCATCATGCATTTTAATTCTTTTCCTGGAAACACTAAAACTTCCATTTTATTCTGCTATGATCTGAAATAGTTCATAAGGCATATATACATAATATGTAATAACCTGTAATCACTTAACCTGTATATATCTTACCTGTACCATCTGGCTTAGACATGGATAGAACTGGCTGCACTGTAAATTTCCTGTTGGGGAAAATGCATGAGTATAGCAATAAACAAATCTATACTCAGAAGGGAGCTCACCTCTTTGAATATATTATATCCTCAGTAAGGAGTCCAACTTTCCAAGCATACTGGATTAACTCACATGTTTTGAAACACTTGCTTGTCACGTTTTCTTTCTGTTTGAAAAGAGCTCTTAGAAATGCACCTAAAACATCGACCTAGTTTCCAGGGATTGCTAAGCTAAACCATGGTTTAGCGCAACCGTGGAGGCTTCTTTTAAACATAGAAGATCCCAGAATGGTTCAGGTAACCCCCCCCCAAATAAAATGCAATAAAACAAAACTAGATCAAACAACCCCCCACAAAAGCCAGTCTTAATAATATGAACACATCTAAGCAGGTTAAATAATTCATGGGGGAGACTATACAGCATATAGTTGAAGCTATGTATCATAGGTGGGTGTATGATGCTCTTTGCTGCACTGTTGCTAGAAGCCGCTGTGCAGGTGTTGCATCCACAGTGTGTGAATGAGAAAAGGAGGCAGGCTGCACCAGGTGAGGTGCTTCCCTTGTTAGCTTCCCTCTCCACCTCTCTCAGTGGTCTGACAGTGCAGTCAGTCTCCATGGGAAGCAAGTGCCCAAGACCTCCTCCTTCTCCTCCTCCTCCTTCTTAGGAGTGGGCCACACCCTTGCCTGTTGATTGTGCTCCTGCTCCCAGCTTGATTCTGCACTGCTCAGGCTGTATCCAGTTCTGGGAGCAACATTTTAAGGAGGGCACTGCCCAGAGAAGGAAGAACAGGATGGTGAGAGGTCAGGAAACCCAAGTCCTATGAAATACTTTCTAGTTTAAAGCACTGGGTATGTTTCCTCCCGAAAGCTGACATCTTGAGTAGATACTGCTATTTATTTTGGAAAACCAAGCCATCAGCACTGCTTCCTATTCCTGCTTTGCAGCAGTTGTAGTTTGTTGGTGGGGAATATTAGAAGTATTATTGTAACATAAACCAACCTTTGTAGACATCAGAGATTTCAGTCGGCACCATCGGATTTTCATTTAGGCTTTTATCTTCCACCAGGGGTACTGAACGCCCTTACAACTTTTCACAAAGTCATTAGTTTTAATGAGTATGGGTGCAAAAGTAGGGTCTGTAAGTACATCTCGCCATCAAACCCCAGCGTGCTATCCTTCACATCTCCTCTGCCAAAGCCCCTTCATCAGCACCCCATTTCACCCCTAACTCTGCTCCATATAAGTTCCCTTCCCCATATGTCACTGAGGACCTTCCAAAGTCCTCTTGCTTGTCAAAGCAGCTGCCACTCCTCCCGTTCTGTCAGTCACATCCTTGTCCAGGTCTTCTCCCTAACCCATTCCTCTCCCCCTTAACTCCAAACACAAACAGACCTGCACACCACACTTCTTGAAGCCTGCTCTGTGGTTTTAAATTAACTCCAGGAGAGTCTGATGCTGTGCTATGCAGGAGCAGCCATTGTACCTTGGGGGCATTGCTTCCTAACCCTGAATTATGGTTCAGCAACTCATGTGAAAAGAGTGGTTGGGGAGCTGCAGGCCATGCTAGGGACCTTTTAAAAGGGTATGACAAAGTCCCTACGCCTCTGGTCCAAGACATATTTCTGTACTTTTCTTTCTGTCTCCTGTGCCTTCTTCTACCTTTGGCCTGAACTCCCAGCATTAACCAAAATCAAGACACACAATTATGTGTTTTAGCACATAGCTCTTTCATTGATACAATAGTACCAAAATTCTCTGACCACAGGTTGGGGGTGGATGGGTGTGTGTGTGTGAACTATTATTTCCTTTTCCCCTCTTCACTATTTTTTAATGTAGCAATTGAAATTCAAAAAACCTTTTCTCCATTTCCCCCCCAAAAAGGCATTTAATCAGAACAGGCAAGCAAAGGGATTCATCTCTAAACTTTAGTTGCTTCCTACCCCCCCCCCCCAGTTTTCCCTTGTGTTGTCAATTTTCCTTTTTTGTTTTGTTTCTTGGAAAGAATGTTTCATTAACATGCAAAAGGAACTGGCCTGTGCTTCCAGGTTAATTGTTATTTCCAGTGTACTGTTAAAACTAGCTGGTTTACCTATTTATTTTGCCATTTCAAATGGCTCTTAGCTTTAGATCTTTACACAGCGCTTTCCTTCTCCCGCACCTTACCCATTTTTGGCCAGCTGAATTTAAGAAACAGACTTGTATGGCAAAACATATACAAAACATAGACGGAAGAAAAGCTAAGTGCTCCTCAGATTATACCGACCTGTTTATCAGGAGAGATGAAAGGAAAATCTGAGAGTTTGCTGCATTATGACCTCCTAAAATGCTTACACTGGGCCAAATTCTGCTCTGGCGCGCACAGTACAGTGTCCTGATTTGACACAGGACAAATTTGGTCCCATTATTTTTTAGGAGAGAACATCCTAGAGCTTGTGCATCCATAAAATGTGCTACAGTTAAATGTATTAATGGCTTTTATGTTGTGCATTTGTGAGCGGGATAGTAAACAACTGTACATCTCTTCTTGTCTCATATCTGCTCTTGCTCTCCTTAGATTGTATCTAGTTTCAAAACTACGACGTCTAGAGCCATTTGCCAGCTGGTGAAAGAGTATATTGGTCATCGGGATGGGATTTGGGATGTCAGTGTCACGAAAACTCAGCCATTGGTGCTGGGGACAGCATCTGCTGGTAATACTCTTATTTTTTTTGTCTCCATTGCTATTTATGATGGTGTACTATCTTAAAGGGCATACTAAACCAAACATGGCCAACTAAGACCCATGGGTGACTTCAGATCCTGCCCCATAATTAGACCCTTAGCCCTGCCTATATCAGATGTGAAACAGAATGTTTGTGATTCAGAGGGTTGCCTGTTGGATTCTTCAGTCAGTGGGACCAGATCGTCTCCAACCAAACTGTACACATGTGGAGAAACTCTCACCACCACCCTAGCTTTGCTCCTCCCCCCCAAGACTGAAAGAGATCGCTCTCATTACTCTAAACCAGTGTTTCCCAAACTTTGGCCTCCAGCTGTTTTTGGACTACAATTCCCAGCATCCCTGACTACTGCTCCTGCTAGCTAGGAATGATGGGAGTTGTAGTCCAAAAACAGCTGGAGACCCAAGTTTGGGAAACACTGTTCCAAATCAAAGCATGCTTTCAGACTAGCATTTGACTTGTGTGTTAATCAAATCCTAGATATGGCCCCATTATGGTTTTGATCTCAACATTTTTGTTGCATTTATACTTTCTTGTTTTGGTATTCATCTCTCTTAAGTGTGGTTTTACTGGGAACATTTACACAAAAAGTAAATGTAGCTGCTTTTCCCCATTTTAAAAATCTGTATTTATTTTACATTCTGACACCCCACCTTTCTTCAATCATGCAACCCAGGGTAGCAAGCAGCGTCGTTCCTAGGAGGTCTCCCATCCAGGCACTAACCAGACTCAGACCTGCTTAGCTTCAGCAAGGTGGTGGCCACAAGTGACTTCAAGTCATACCCTGGGACAGTATCTTTATTAGGCTAAGGAAAATGCCACAAAAATAGTGTACCTTAGGCTTTAAGAGGGAACAGTAGGAAGAGGTAGTGGACATCTAAGTGCAGATGCTATGCAGGTGTCAGGTTTCTCTTGTTACATTCTCTTCTTTATTTTTTCCCTTTCAGGTTTGTCTTTCACCTGCTTTTCTTTGCCTACCCACTAATGACCCCAAAACCAAACTTTAGAAATATGACCTAATTTCTGTTATCCGTTTTAAGACTTATCTGTGCTTCCATTGCTGAAAGATTATCCTGCTAAGGATACTTCTTGTATTGGGCCTAGTGGTAATCCCATAGAATCTGAAATATGCTGGCAGCTATTTGAGCCAGGGGCCGTAAATGTGCATATAACGGCAATATAATTTTTTATCTTTGAAAAAGAGGATAAATGAGGAGTCTGAGATACACTAGCACCATCTGCTGGACATCGAAGAGAGCAGGAGGTTATGATTCAGAGAAATTGGAGACCTGCACTTGGTCAAGAAAGTGCAGCTAACTTCCTCGCCAACACCTCCAAATTCACTAAGGCTGCTTCAGACATGCATGCTCATCGCTTGATGACTGCAGAATTGGGTGGTGGTTCAGGCCTTTCTCACTTGTTCACTCCCCCAGTCCCCATGATCAGGGGGGAAACGTCCCCTTCCTCTTCCACATGCCCCCTTTACCATATTTGCAGTCTTCTAGTGTCCCAGACATTGGGGAATGAACATCTGCAGCAGGGATCCTGCTGTACTTGAGTAGGCTTTCTGTGTAATTGGAAACCCCGAGCAGGGCTTTTCATGTGTTAATAAGCCATCATAGGTAGAACAGCACAGGGAAGTTAGGACACTTCAAAATCAGTGTTTTTCTGTGCAACCAATAGGCATTCTGCTGTGAGTACTGAGGCAAGGAGAAATCAAATAATGGGCATGCATGTGTGAACGAGCCTGAACTACAAACTGCCTCCATTCACTGTAGAAGTTTTCTTCCTGCTGAGAGCCACAGGAACAGGACTCCCCTGAAATGCATTTTCTCTGACTTGTAACTGTATGTACAACTTCCAACTCCCTTTGTTGTCAAGCTCAACATACAGGGGCATACTTTGCTAGCACATGTCTCACTGGTAGCTGTATGCTTTGTTACCTGTCAGTATAATCCTGCAGGGCCTCCATTGCCTAAATTAAAGCATTTTTCTTTCATTTTCCTTCCTTTTTAATTCTGACAGATCACACTGCTTTGCTTTGGAGCATAGAAACAGGGAAGTGCCTTGTGAAATATGGTGGGCATGCTGGATCAGGTGAGATGAAATCCCAGTTGTTGAACAGGAATGTCAGAAAAATAACTTCATGTATGATCTCTTCCTGCAACACCATGTATTTATGTATGGTTTTAGTATGCAAAAGCCACTGGGTTGAATCCATTTGTTCCCTTCTGCGAACTGAAAGAGTTCTTAAATTTGCAGGAAAGTGTTTTGTATGGCAGAAGCTTCCACCAATTCCCCCTTTCCCCATTGCATTCCTTTGTGCCACCTTTCGCCATATTCTGTAGGCTTTCTCAACCCCCCCAAAGGAGATATTTTTGGGGAGAAGGATGAGGGACATTTCCTCCTCTTTCATTGGTGAAGGTGTCCCTTTGATGAACGTAAGTGCACAGTGGGATTCAACCTAGTTTCTTTAGATGGTTTGAGTCAAAGAGAAGCATATTAATAGTCAAAGGAAAAACTTGAAATGCAGTGGTTATACTTTGAACATTTCCATAAAATGCAATGGAGCAAGCAAGAAATAACAATATAAATGTTTGGTTGCTAAACGTGCTTTCGGATTTCAAACTTGATAGTTGTTGTGTAACTGTATTGAAATTCTCACGAAGATCAGATTCATTTTACCCATTACACAGACTGAGATGGTAGAATTCTGAACAGTACCACTTCAGAATGCAAGTGGGAGATGTCAGGTTTCTGAATGCTCCATGTAAAAAGGTCACTGCTTGTAGTGAGCTAGTGCACTCAGTCTATTTCCATTGATGCGCTAGCTAAATTGGATATGGGGATTTCTTCCCCCCCCCCTTGCATTTTTGCATGGGGGATCATTTCCCCTCTCCTTCCCTTGCAGTGTAAAGCAGAAAAATCTGGAATTGTGCTAACTCAGTTTGCATAGTTTGTAGAATAACTGTTACTGGATCCGACAAGCACCATTCCTCTTGCTGGAAATCTTTGCTCTGGAATTTTCTACAAGAACATCCCCCACCCCCAAGTCCTCTTGCTTCTGGGGATATCACTAGAATCACCGGAGTTCTATCTTTAAGTTATTCCTCACCCCACAATGACACTAGACACTGATCAAACAGCAAGCATATATTTTAACTGCTAGGTTTGGAAGTGACTAAAGTACGCCCCAGCCCTCCCACAAACCACTGAGCAGATCTTAAATCACAGTGGAGGTCCAGATGTGCCCCCTGCCCCTAAGTTTAGCTACATGTACAGTGTGGACTTCCTGTGGATTGGTTGGTCATAATAATTGTGGTGTTATTTTTCTTTAAAACAGTAAATTCCATAAAGTTTCATCCGACGGAACAAGTGGCTCTTACAGGTATGTAATTATCTTGGGTTCACAGAATAATATTCACAATACATTCATTCACCACTTGCTTCATGTGTGCGTTTGCTGATTACCTCTGTCAGGTTAGTACTGTATAGGAAGCTGCCTTATACCAAGTCGGACTATTCACATCCTAAGAGCAGCCCTGTTGGATAACACTAAAGGCCTATTTAACCCAGTAGATTGTTCCCACAAGCAGGGCATAAGGACAATAGCCCTTTCCAGTGCTTGTGATTTTGTAGGTAGCATATGGCTGTCATGACTATTAGCCATTGATGGCCTGGTCCTTCATGAATTGTCTAATCCCCTTTAAAGCCATGTAACTTGGTGGCTGTCACCATGTCTTGTTGCAGCGAATCCCACAGTTTAGCTTTGTGCCATGTGATGATGTACTGTCTTTCCCGAATCCCCCCTCAATTCCGTTTCATCAGTTCACCTAACTCATTGTTGTCTACTCTGCATGGAATATTGTTGGCTCTCTGGGTTCTTTCCCCATCCTGCTTGGAGATGCCTGAGATTGAACCTGGGAATAAAAATATGTGCTCTACCTCTGAGCATCTTCTCCAGAGCATTCTGTTGTCCTGACTCACTTACCTTAACAAGGTTTTATTTCTCTTTTCTTTGGCCATGCTCTATTTAAATATGCCTGTGTATGAGAGATGGGGTGCTTGCACTTTTATCTGTTGACTTAAAGGTAATTAACTTTGGGGTCAAAGAGGAATAGGCTGCAGAATTTTTAAGATTCTGTAATCTGTGTGTATTATAGGCATTTACAGGTCATCCCGTACTCTACCTCCTAAGGAGTGATGCAATTTTTTTTTGGCCACATAGACGGCATAAAATTGTTTACAGTGCCATTAAGGAGGGAGGGAAGGGATGTTGGAAGCTTTCCTGAACTTGCACACACATTAAAACTTGCATTGGAATGCAGCAGCAAGGAAGACTGATACTGAGAAGGGGGTGAATGTTTGTTTGTTTGTTTAGCCTCTTAACTGTAAATAAAACCTCTAAGTGGTTTACCAAAAAATCCTCTCAATAAGTGCAAATTATTTATATGTATGACTAGATGTTAATGTGTGTGTGTGTAAATTGAACATGCTGGCTTCATTCTCTTTGCTTAATTGAACATCATGTAGTCCCCAAATAATGGAACATTTAATTTAAGCTGAATGTTAACTAAGTGATCAGCAGCTGTATTTGTTCAAAAGTCAGTATTATTTATGCATAAGTAACTTAGGCATAAGTGCTGGAGGAGACTCTTGAGAGTCCCATGGACTGCAAGAAGATCAAACCTATCAATTCTTAAGGAAATCAGCTCGGAGTGCTCACTGGAAGGACAGATCCTGAAGCTGAGGCTCCAATACTTTGGCCACCTCATGAGAAGAGAAGACTCCCTGGAAAAGACCCTGATGTTGGGAAAGATGGAGGGCACAAGGAGAAGGGGACGACAGAGGACGAGATGGTTGGACAGTGTTCTCGAAGCTACCAACATGAGTCTGACCAAACTGCGGGAGGCAGTGGAAGACAGGAGTGCCTGGCATATTCTGGTCCATGGGGTCATGAAGAGTCGGACACGACTAAATGACTAAACAGCAACAACTTAGGCATTTGAGTCAAAATGGTAAAAATGCAATGACCTTAATACTGATCCTCTTTGGCTTGAAGCAGTGAGAACAAGTTCAAGTGTTCCTTCTCCCACCTCTTACCTGGGTTCCTTGAACACCATTTGGCCTTGATGTGCAAACCAGCAAATTATAGTTTGAGCAAGCCAGTTTTATAAACTAGGATCAAACCATTGTTTGAAACTTCAGTTTGGAGAGATTGCTTAAAACTATTTGCCTGTTCATATATTATGGTAAACTGATTTGCGGAAACCAAGAGGTTTTGCATCAAGAACTGCAGAAAAGGAAAGGGGACTGGTGGGACAAGAAGCACTCGATAACTCACAACTTGTTCCAAGTCCTCTGGAGCATAGTTTAGAGGATTGGGAGTGTGACATCTGAATTATCTACTATATTTCCATATTCTTTTAACTTTCTCTGCAGCTTCAGGAGATCAGACAGCTCATATCTGGAGGTACATGGTGCAGTTGCCCACACCTCAGCCTACCGCAGACTGTAATGTAAGTGATTTAACTCCAATTTGATGCTGGATATTGAAGAAAAGTTTTGTGCTGCATTTTAAAACTTTGCAATAGTATATTAACCTATTTGAGAATATGACCTTTTAAAACAATTTGTGATTATTCCCCCCACCCAACTTAGCATTTTGCTGATTACATTTTTCATTGCTGCTACATGTTTTTGCCGCACCATCGTCTAGGTGGACTGTGTCACAAAGTCCTTCAGCCTCACCCTGCAGCTCTGCTCAGGCGGCTGTTAATTGATAGCTCCAGTGGTAGCTAGTTGGTTATCTCTGTCATTAGAAACTCAGCATTAACACTACTAACAGGCACTGTTGATAATGCTCTCTTAGCATTCACAGCCACTCTATAGTTCATCCACCAGCTATGTTGCTTGCAGTCAGTTCCTCATGCAACAGAGGGGGACATGCCCATCACTATACTACTGCAGGGCATGACTGTATGGAAACACTGTTTAATCAAGATTTGCATAAGATCTTCAAGGAAAATATATTGACAACATTGGGAGGGCCACAGCTTCCTCATACCTACTTCAGAAGACATTTTAAAAAAACACCCTGCTGCTGATGTGCAAATTTATCTCCAAAGGCCCAAGACAAATTTACAATCTGAAAATGCAATCCCAAGAGAGAATTTACGTGGGAGTAAATATCACTCAGCATTAAACTTTACTTCCTATGTTCCATGTCTTCTTCAAGTATCTCCTCCTCTTTGTTGCTGAGACTATGCCAATAGGGACACTCTCAACACCTTGGCTGTCCTTTGCCTCATGGAATCTGACTCACTAGCTCTCTCCCAGATTACCTGCTTTGGGCATTGTATTGCACAGTGGGAATCCCGATAGCAGAAACCCTTGTGTTTATGATGGATTAATCCCGCATTAAGGATCATGGAAGCCACATTCAACTTGGGCAGTTTTAATACATGTTAAATATTTTCAAAATTAACAGCAAATGTCTGGAGAAGATGAAGTTGAGTTCTCTGATAAAGATGAACCTGAAGGAGATGGAGATGGTTCTAGTGATTGTCCCACCATCCGGGCTCCTTTAACTTTCCTAAAAAGCCACCAAGGTGTAGTCATAGCAGCTGATTGGCTAGTTGGAGGGAAGCAAGCTGTGACAGCTTCATGGGATAGAACAGCAAACCTGTATGATGTGGAGACATCTGAACTGGTGCACTCTCTGACAGGTACCTCTTTGTGTGGAAGTTTCATTTTTGTCCGTTTGTTTCATAGGCTGATTGTGGGTTCTAGGCTGCCACTGTTAATGTGGCGCTTAGAAATTAAAACTTCTTGGCAAGGAAGAGTAACCCCCATTGTTTATTATGAATGTGAGATTGTACTCTGTGTCGCCCCGTTTCTTCTTTGAACTTCCATGTTTCTCTTATCCTAAAGGGTCAGTGTGCAATTTGAAAACAGACTCCCGTGCGGGGGGGGGGGGGAGTAGAATATATTTCTAGCACTTTTAACTGTTTACAAATGGGTTCCTTTTCTGTTGTGATTGGGCAGTTTAGTTGCCTTTAATAACAGATATGTGAAGCAGAAATGGCCAGATTGCTGCTTTATTCATACAAATTTTTAAATGAGATCTTTGTTACAAAAGATGGGCCAAGATGGCCATTCTATTTATGTAGCTTTCTCCTATAGCTATTTCCCACCTGCTGTACTAGCCACAGAAGCTTAATATATCATGGATAGTCATCAGATGTGCAATCAAATCCTTCAGTTAACTAGAAATAAGAAATGAAACATGTAATGTGGTTATGATTATTGGACCAGTTTCTGCCCAATGAAGAGTTTTGTGGAATTTGGTTCAGTTTTAATTAAGAGGTTCTTTCCTACATATGGTCATATTACCAAGTTACCTAGGTGTTCCCCCCCCCCCCCACTTTCACCCTATAGAGCAGTGACATCTAGATTGTTTTTCCTAAACTATTTTGTGTCTGTAGGCACTGGGCGTGATATAACTTGTGTGCAGCTGCTCTGTCGCCAGTGGCAAGCTATAATGTGGCAGTTGTATGTTAATTAGTAGGAGATTAAACTGCAGTGTGTACCTAAAGTAGAGGGATAAACTAGATGATTTGTGGCTCCTTGCAGCCCTGTGATTTTACAGTTCTACGGTAAGCATAGGCCTTAAATTTTATATTCAGTCAATGTAAACAGCTGCTGCAAGTCAGCTTTGACAACAATTTGTCTAAGCCGCAAAGAACTCAACATGCAAAGAGCAGACTAACTTCTCTGACATTTCTGGTCACAGCTTTCCAACAACATGGGCAAGTCAGGCACTACTTTAGATGCAGAATTTTCTAGTGCATCTGCCTCAAACATGAACCCTGCACTTTTGAAGAAGGCACACCAAGATAGTTTAGCAGGTTGTTGGCCAGGTGATATTTCCCCATTCAGAGTACCTTCCTTGCCCTTCTTATCTCTGCATGGTTAAGCAAGGTCAGGCTGTCTATTTTTGTTTTGGTGCTTAGCAGGTATTTGTAGAGTAAACTGTATTCAGTATTGCTGAGGAATGGTAAAATGTTGGATCTATATGCTCTTAAATGCATTCCTTTAGATGAAATGAGGAGTCTAATCTATGTTAGTGATGATGCCCCAGGAATCTGGGGTAGGTAGTAAAATTCTAACCCACCTTTTTGCCACCAAAGCATAAGAATTGTGTGTCTGATGTTTTTTCCTCCCCAGTGTTTGTGGAATTGAAAGGTCTTGCATTCTTAATGCCTTAATATTTTCATCTGTGGTTGTAGGACACGACCAAGAACTTACACATTGTTGCACGCATCCCACCCAGCGTCTTGTGGTGACCTCATCACGAGACACGACTTTCCGTCTGTGGGATTTCAGAGACCCTTCTATCCATTCTGTGAATGTCTTTCAGGGCCATACAGAGTAAGTGACAGCAGTTTCTTAAAGTTTTTAAGCGGGAGGCTGGTTGCGTTGGGCTACTTGTACAAGATACTTACTTTCTTTTTTATAATTATTTTTATTATTTTTCCAAATTATTTCAAATCGAACTGAATTACTTTAATGCAGTTTCTTAAAATCAGGTTTCCCTCTCCTGTTGCAAACATATGTCCATCATTTCCTCCCATAGCTGCATCATTTCTTTTTCAGTATCCAGTTGTCATCCTTCACTTGCTGTTAAGCCATTCTTCCAGCTGACTGCTTTTTCCTCCTTACAAACAGCACCTCTGTTGCATCTTATAAATATAAAATCCAGTTCATGTGTGTAGTCCTTCATATATATATTTGTTCCAGACCTGGTGTGCTGAGAAAGTCACTATCTTCCATTGTTCAGTTCTTTGCAGTGTTTATCTGGATGAACTTGTGCCAAATACTTTCAGACCTCTTCAGGTTTTAACAGTAATCATTTCGAGGTGTTCTCTTATCAAAACTCTTTTCTCCCACCCCAATTAAAACTTTGTTAGTGCCAAGGAGAATTAAGATAAGATACCCATCTGCATTAAAATACTGTAGCTATGCTGCATTATGGGCTGGTTTTCCAATAGCAGCCCCAGTCGCACCTTGAAGGCTGCTGGAAAAGTCCTGCCACCCCAGGACAGGTGTGAGGAACCTGCGGCCATCTCCATTGGGGCATGTTGGAGCAGCCCTATTCTTCTAGTGCAGAGCTTGGGAACCTGTGGCTCTTCAGATGTTGTTGGACTGTGACTCTTAATAGTTTCAGCCAGCATGGCCTGTGGTCATGGACAATGGCAGTTGCAGATGAACAACATCTGGACGTCCACAGGTTTTCCATTCCTGTCCTAGGGCCCGTCCAGTGTTATAGCAGGAGGATTTAACAGAAGGTTTAGTAGAGACTAGGGATGCTCATATGCAGTTGATCTTGTTTCAAGTATTTATATTCTGCTTTTCATTTAAAAAGATTGCATAAAGGTAAAGGTAAAGGTACCCCTGACCATTAGGTCCAGTCGCGGATGACTCTGGGGTTGTGCACTCATCTCGCTCTATAGGCCGAGGGAGCCAGCGTTTGTCCGCAGACAGCTTCCAGGTCATGTGGCCAGCATGACTAAGCCACTTCTGGCGAACCAGAGCAGCGCACGGAAACACCGTTTACCTTCCTGCCAGAGCGGTACCTATTTATCTACTTGCACTTTGACGTGCTTTCAAACTGCTAGGTGGGCAGGAGCTGGGACTGAACAAAAGGAGCTCACCCCGTTGCGGGAATTCAAACTGCTGACCTTCCGATCAGCAAGCTGTGGTCTACACAGAGCCACCTGTGTCACAAAAAAGATTGCATAGCAGTTTACAGAACAAAATACAGTATAGAAAACATCAAAACCAACAAAATAGGATTCTGCTCAATATACTCCCCCTCACTCAATCCCAGACCTGTGTGGTAGTAGGGATTTCTGGACTCCTTTAAAGGTCAAGTGGTGTTTTCCTAGGTCAGCTGCCATAATCTGCTGATGTGTGCTTATCCTGGATTTTGGCAGTCCCTCAGATAGAGGCAACAGGGACAGAACTACATGAGTCTACTCAATTTCTGAGGGATAGTGTGGCATTATTAATGTTGCAGTGTGTGCTGCGACTTGGGTCCAGGTTACCATGTAGCAAGCAGTCATAAGCATATTAAAAAAACTTTTTTTTTGAAGATCATAATGATCCTCCCCAGATTTTTAAAAAAAGGAAAGTGTTGGAACCGCTCAAATTTCAGCTGGAATATACTATCAAAACAAGGAGCACATGGTATGCAAAAGCCTTGCAATAATTATTCACAGTAGTAGCAACAAAGGATTGAGGTTAAATGTCAGGTGAGTTGCCAGGGCTCACTTACAATGGGGTGGTTGGCAGGAAGACTAGAAGTAAAGGCAGTAGACTCACATGCCCTGCAGTGTTCTTCAAAGTCCATGAAGGAGGTAACATTCAGAAGCATAAACCTTAGAAGTGTGGGATCCACCCATTGACTCTCAGCATGCCACAGGTCAGCACGAGTAATTGACTAATCTTGATGTCCTGCTTTTCCTTTAGAGAGTTCAGATGAGCTTGCCTGGGTCTCCCACTGGTCTTCTATACAGGCACTGTACAAGTTGTAGCAAGAATATTACTTTGTGCAGGCTGCCTTAAAGAAATGGTGCTGAAAGTTCTACATTAATTACCTTTTTGATTTTAGGCTCAATTCAAAGGGCTGCTTTTGACCCTACAGAGCTTAGATCATGTGGGAATTAAACTCTAGTTTCCATTTGGAGAGTATGTGGAAGACAGCCCTGGGTTGTTTGACCCTTTAACTAGTTCTCTTTTTCTCTCCCATAAACACTACACTCTCTTTTAAAGTGTGCTTGCAGTTGCAGATTAAATATTCAGTGTAGGTGGATGTTTCTTAAGTTGCTCTGACCGTTAACTGCCATAACTGTACCAACTGCCATCACTGCCACAGAGTGTATGACAGCTCTTGCAATTAACCCTTTACATGCGCATTTTGGATGCTAACATCCCACAGATCCTGCCTATTGGAAGGAAGCTTCCTCCTATATACCCCCACCCCACACATTTTAAGATTGTTCCAGATAAATTCTCTCTGCAGTCCGAACTGTGGTGCCTGGCCAAATGAGCAGGAGCCTTCTTGGTGGTGGTGCCCAACATACCTTCCCAGGAAGTTTCACCAACTCCCCTGCCTTAATGACCTTCAAGTGACAGGTGGACACATTGTTTCAGTAAGCTTTAAGCTGAACTGGGTTATGTGCTAAAGTCCTATATCCCTGGTAATTGTTTTTATTTTGTACGTGATATATAATTGCATGTTCCTGTAAACTGTCAGCCTTGCTGTAGAATGGCATTTAAGCTTACTGAATAATAATAAATAGTTTAAGGAATGAGAGGTGTCAACATTTCTAGGCATCTGCTTTAGCTGAAAAAACTAGGTTTTTTCCAACTGTAGTTTTTAGTGCTGCTTAAATTAAAAAGCTGCTTTGTTAGCACTGTAATTAGCTCTGTAATTACCTTTCGGACAAATTGAATTCAATAATGGCAACTTTTGACACCAAGAAATAGAGGTGAACGCATTAAAAACAACCCTTTTCTCTCATAATTTTCTGTCTATTACCAGTCTATTAGCATCCCACAAGTGTGCTAGAATTTCCTAGCAGGTCTAGCCATAAGTAAGGAGCACTGCAGATCTCCATATGCATAATTTATTTCTTTTTTTTTTTTAGTTAGCCATCACCTGGCCAATGTGGATTTTTGCTTGTAGTGAGGGAGGCATCCACTGAGGGTTTTCTGTGCAGTTAGCCTTGCTCAATGCCGAACATCCAACCCACAAGTTAGTTGTACAGTGGTTATCTGTAAAGTGGAGTTTAGGATAGTCAAAACATAGCATTGGCCCTTATTTGGAAGGTCCGTCTGGGGTCAAGTTTACTGCTTGACACTTTGGCAAGGGTCACCATGAGTACTGGGGAGGAGGATCATATCCTTGGTGTCAATGAAATGTCCTTTGTGCTCTGAGGTAGCTGGGGATCTTGCGCATCAAACCATTCTTTAGTACACTATAGACAATGTTGTTGATTGAGACCAGCATATGGTGCCGGAAGACTCCTTAACAGAACCTTAAGAACCTACAGAGAGTTGTCCTCTTTACCTTGATTCTTCAGACCTAGTCTACCTTTGGTGAAGTTCCATTGAAGACCTAGCCTCCTCACCTGAAAGAAGCAACAGTGGTTAGGGCATTTTCCTGAACTTGTGACAAGGATTCTAAAGCTCTGTTTCATTGTAAACATAGTTTTCCAGTTTTTGTGGCTTCTAAGGGGAATTCCTGTGTAAAACATAATCGAGAATACTCATTAAAAAAGGTGTTAGTATGTTAAGAAGTTGATAGGATTCCTGCATTGCAGGGGGTTGGACTAGATGACCCTCAGCGTCCCTTCCAACTCCACAATTCCATAATTTTGTGAATACTTCCATTAGTAGAAATGAAGTTTTATGCTAACAAGTGTCTTTGTGCCTAACTTTCAAATTTATCAAAGCTCTCCATCTCTCTTACAACTGCCTACTTGTTTTGCCTACTTGAGCTTTGTGTGCTGTGAACACTATTAATGTCAGTGCTTTAAACTTTCTGTCTAGGATATTCTACATGCCTTAGGAGAGGGACTGTGAGAGTAATGGATTGTGTGCTGTGTGTACTGTCTTCAGAAACCACCCAGGTTAACTCTTTAAGGTTCTCTAGAAGTGGCAGGCTAAAAACGAGATTTAGCATGTGAAGGTGGAAAATAACATTTGTACCAAAGACTCAAAAGCTGGTTTCCTTAGAAGCTGCAAGTGATTACAGGCAAGTGACTATGTCAGTGCCCCCGGTGGTCTCTCCCCCCTGCCCCGATCAGATGAAATTCCTACTTGAAAAGCACAGCTTGTTTCAATTTTTGAGCTAGTAACATCAAAATTCCCTCCAGTGATTCCAGTAAAGTGGAAGCTACTGACAAAACAATTTGTATTGTATGCATGATCAAGATACTAGATGTATATAGGACAAACACTTTTCATGGATTGGCAGCCTAGCAATATTTGGCATAACCCGAAGGAATAGTTTGACAGTAACTTTAGTGATCATTTATCTCTAAACAACATTCTTCCATTTTGTTCGTGGCTGTCTGCTTCTTTACCTGTAGCCCACTATATCAATGAATTAGGAATTTGCCTTTAAACAGGGAGTAGTCATGCGAAAAGTACAGGCGAAAAGTCCTGCACCATCCTCATGATTCAGAACTACATCCTCATGTATATCTATCTCTCCATCTGTTATCACTTGATGGTGTACAGCTCAGTGTGTACGTAGGCACTCTGAAAAACCTTTGTAACCAGATTTAGCTCTTGAGGTCAGGAAGACCTTCAGTGGAAATAAACACTAGATTGCCTAGTTCCGTTATTTCCCCCCATGATGGCTGGAGCATGTACACTTGAGGCTTGCTCTCATCCCAGGCAGAATCCAGGGTCAAGTAACAACTGAGCTGGCTTATATTTACATGCTACATGGTAGTTGACTCACACCCAAAGATGCTATATAGAAGACAGGTTCATAAGTTTTCTTTGAGCCTCTCCAGGGTGCAAAAATACAGCACATTCAATAGGTCTCTATTTTCAAACTAAATTTATGAAATTAGTTGTAACTCTTTTTAAAGTTTTTATAATGAAGGAACATCATTTTAATTAAAGATGCATCTCTTGATTCTAAAATGATAGTTCTGTTAGATAGTATAGGTCTATCGGTTTTTACATATATTGGGATATGTCTATATCTATAATTGATTAAATCCCTTCCGCGTACAGCCTTGCTGTAGAGTGGCATTTAAGCTTACTGAATAATAATAAATAGATCCGCATATGAGTGGCACTTCCCAGTGACAGAAGTGCTGTTTTACACCTCATGTAGAAAAGTAAAACTAAAGACTAAGAATCTTGCACAAGTGGAAGCCGAAGTGCTGCTAATAGAACCTGCCTGTGTTGGTGTTGCTTTGCTTCCTCACAGTTCTTTGGATCCAGTCTGATGATCCTGTCTATTTACTCCATTTTAATGTGTGTGCATATATGTTTTCTGTTGTAAAAAAGCAGATGACACAAAACATGTTTGGTACATTAAAAAAAAATAACCTAAGTGATCTATGGCACCCTTAGGTGCTTTCATTCAGTTTCTTCTGTGAAATTGTGTAGTTTTCTTTGTTCTGAAAGATAGGGCTGGCAGGTTTGCTGCCCCAGACAAGTGAGCAACTGCCAAATTTTAAGCTTTTGATAATGGTAGTCCACCTTTACAAATGCAAGCTATGCTTCTACAGCTGTGGTTAAAAATTAGTTAACCAATTTGGGGGTGTTGAATAATCTGGATGTGTACCAGCAGATGGCGCCTTAATTCTGTTTTTAAACCTGAAAAATACTATCTTTAACATTTCAGGCATATGCAGTTTCTATAAAGAATGGCAAGCTTAGCTACAGTATGTAGACTATAAAACAAAGCAGTTTGCGATTTAGTTTTTTTAAAAGCTACATGGGTTTTTCCAGTAGGATTTTGTGGGTGCCTCAGTTAAAATTTGTGTGTTCTAGAAACATATTTTTTTTCTCTAGGTAAGAAAGATTAGCAGGATTAAGTGCAGATAGAAAATGTTTGCTTCTATGGCTAGGTGACACTTGATGTAAAAAAGTGATTACTGTAAACTTCCACATGATACTGGTATATGTAGTACTTCAGAATTAAAATATAAAACAAGGCTTGACATGGCAAGTTTTTCAACACTGGATAATAAGAGGGTGTTTTCAAGGGAGAGTGTGAAATAAATTTACATTAAGACTAAGGCTAAGAAAATTCAGCTGTGTTTATTCTTGCTAGAAAATAAGGGTACCAGGATGAGATTTTGTTTTTTAAAAATACATCTTACTAATACATGTTTACAGTGGTACCTTGTGTTGCGTAACCTCCAGGTTACGGAGTCTTCAGGTTACGGCCTCAGCAAACCCGGAAGTGTATACTTCTTGGGTTTCACCACATGTGCAGAAGCGCTGTGCGCGCTGTGCGTGTGTGCAGAAGCAGCGCCTCTAGTTATGGATTTTTTGAGGTTCACACGGCACCCCAAAATGAATTAAATCCATAACCAGAGGTACCACTGTACTAAGAAATAAACCTAAACTGGAATCAGAACTTGCATTGCAATCCTAAACATTTCTAATCAGAAGTAAGTCCTATTGAATTCAGTGGGGCTTATTTCCAGTTAAGTGTGGTTATGATTGCAGGCTTAGTTGCTTTGAAAAGGGAAATTCATACATAAGCTTCTGCAAACATTTTAACATTAGCTTGTAAGCCAGGAAGCTTGTACACTGTTGAGAAATGCAAGACTGATGCCCTGATCTTGGGTATATGGATATAATCACTTGGTCTCACTGAATACTCTTAATACATACCGTAAGTGCATGTGTACTCAAGACTGAATTATTGTTTGAAAGCAGTGACCTCCCCACAAAATGTGAGTTACTGATCTGTATCTATGGGGTGAAAAATACATTATATTTTAAGACTTTTCTGTGTTAGGAGTAGTCAGGGAAGAAAGGTGTTTTTCCTTAATGATGCATTCATGTTCCAGTTTATCCTGAACAGTTGCCTGGTCTGTATGGTGAAACTTTGGGAGCCTTGGCATTTCTTAGATTCTTGGAAAGTTAACCCTTTAGCTTACATTTATGCAGAGGTAGATATTCAACATTTAAATCCCATTTCTCCCTCTCTATCCATGCATTTAACAACAGCAAGGCTTTGGATGTGCTTTGACACATGTACACATGTACTGACCTAACTGGCCACAGAAGGATCTGGAGCAGTGGGTGGCCAGGGCAGTGGTCCACATCTCTTCCCACCTAGTCTGACTTCATTTCCATGGAATAGGTGGCAGTAGGCCCCGTGCTACTGGTTCTCTGCAGATGCTGTTTCAGATATAGGACTTATGTGTCCACATCAGCCTAGAATGCTTCATTACTGCGTCCTTTGATACCGGAATATAGCCAATTTACACAGGAGCTTCTTGTTTTCAAAAGCCCCCATTCATTTTAATGATGATTTTGGGGTGGGGTGGGGTATTTATTCTGATGGTTGGCAACTTCCAGTACAACATACCTCATTGTTCCTTTCCCCCTACCTTAAGCAAGCCTTACCATTCTTAGCTTTGATGTTCTTTGATGCCTAGCGCTGGGCTTCTTACACATCCACTCAGAGTTCGTCCTCATGTTTCTCCCACCCGCCAGCCAAATGTTTCTGCACACATTCTTCACCATTAGCATTATGTTTCCAAATGGCTAACTTTGCTAACGTTTGCCATTTGATCAATAAGGATTACTTCATTCTAGGGAAATGGTAATTATTCATGACTACCATTTAAACCAGTTGCAATCTCTGCCTTGACATGTTAGCATTTTGTAGCAGGCATACCTCTTCCCAGAATGTAACAGATTTGTCTGGTTCTCTCTCTCCCTCCCCGTGCCCCCCCCCAATGCACCGGCAACCCTCTCTAAAATATCATGCTGTGTGAGTGAAATGGGCACTGCAGTGTTAATTTTTTTGAAACGGTTCCAAGCAGCACACCGCATCAGCATTTCATGGTCCAGCATTTTCTGCATCATATTTTTTTCCCCCATGAGTGTGAAATTTCAGCAGATTGTTATGCAAAACAGTTTTGTGTCTCTGTGTGACTGGGGAGACAGCTGTTAGTCCTAATGAGGAGTGCTAGCATTACAGTATTTCCGTTGATTGAGACCCACGGAGGGAGCAGAATGTTCCAGATCAGGCAGTGGTGTGTGGTGAAAAAGTGCCACTCTGTCAGCTGGAAGTGTATGCTCGGCTGCTCTCTACGACAAGATAAATGAGTTTTGCCGGGGCTTGGCAGAGTCTGAAGTTTTTCCAGAGAATGGTAGTAGCACACCAAGTTCCCTGTGGGGGACCCACAGTTTAAGGGTGTCGTAAGACTACTGTCTCTTTGCCAACTTTTTTTTTTTATGCCCAAAGATACCTGTCACCCACTCGTGAGTTATGAAAAGCCTAATGCCTTTTAGCGTTCCATTAACACAGAGTCTTAATGATCTTTTGTTGACATTTTTCATTAATTTAGCCGAGGGGATGTTAACCACCGTTTTAAGTTGGCCACGGTTGCTAGAGAACCCAGCACTGAGTGAGAAGAAAGTGAGGCAAATCTTAATTTACCCTCAGTTTCATATTTAAATGTTCCAGATTCGGCACAGATTGAGCTTTGGGGAGTATGTGTTTTGTCAATAAGCCCCCCCTTAAATCAAGTGCTTTACTTAACCCCCTGCTTTCCATTGACTTTAGAGTTCAAGCCTCCAATTTTGTCCATATGTATAAAAGTTGGCCTTGCTCCTGTATTGTTTGTTGCAGGAACGGCGATCTTGTAGTCTAATGTCAAAGAAAGCTACCTGTTAAACTAGCTGAAAGGTGTAACAGGTTTGGGACAAGAAATAATTGTTCCTAGTGTGTTGTTGTGCTTCCCTAGTGCAATGCCATGAGGTGCCATTTGTGGAGGACCTGAATTGACAGACTGCTTGTAAAGGAGCATGGTAATTAAAGGGTTGCTTAGATGTCTTTATGCAGTTAGTGAACAATCTGTGAGGATGTTTCCTGCTCATTGAAATAATTCATGGCAGGTGCATGAGTATATACAATTTTAATTTTTTTAAAGCCAAGTGTCCACTGGAACCTTAACGGCTAACAAATCTATTGGTTCATAAGCTTTTGTAGGCAGGAGCCCACTTCATTAGATGAACAGGGAAGTGGTAGTGGGGACTCTTATTAGGTGAGTGAAGTTGAAATTGCACATTTTCTTATGCTACCCATGCAGCCATCCAATCAATTGAAATAAACATAAGAAGAGCCTGCTGGATCAAGCTAATGGCCAACTAGTCCACTATCCTGTTCTTATGGTGGCAATCCAGGTGCCTGTAGTAAACTCTCAAGCAGGCCCCAAGCACAAGAACACTCTCCCCTCTTTGGTTTCCATCAACTGGTATTCAGAAGCATTAGAGCCTAGCCGTTATGGTTAAGTATAATAATAATAATAATAATAATGATGATGATAATAATAATAATAATAATAATAATAATAATAATAATAATAATTTATTATTATTTATACCCCGCCCATCTGGCTGGGTTTCCCCAGCCACTCTGGGCGGCTTCCAACAGAACATTAAAATACAATAATCTATTAAACATTAAAAGCCTCCCTAAACAGGGCTGCCTTCAGATGTCTTCTAAAGGTCTGGTAGTTGTTGTTCTCTTTGACATCTGAAGGGAGGGCGTTCCACAGGGTGGGTGCCACTACCGAGAAGGCCCTCTGCCTGGTTCCCTGTAACTTGGCTTCTCGTAGTGAGGGAACCGCCAGAAGGCCCTCGGCACTGGACCTCAGTGATGGGGGTGGAGACTGTATCTTCAGGTATACTGTATCTTCTTCTTCTTCTTCTTCTTCTTCTTCTTCTTCTTCTTCTTCTTCTTCTTCTTCTTCTGCAATCACTTGTAGCCGAGTAAGATTGTCTTCCATAAACACAGTTTTAACAATGATTCCGTAAGTGACTGTGGAGGCCAATTCTGGATCCGCACGTCCTTCCACAGTGGGGACATTGGTTTCCTGGTGGGAGTTGATCACAGTGTGGATTTGCCTTCCTCTTAGCACATTTCTCCCTTGCGTCCTGAGTTTGAGTGTCTTAAAAGCCAATGACACCTAGGAGTTAAGTCACTAGGAGTCAGCATGTCCAGAGCTGTAAGCTGAGACTAAAAACAGCCAACTCTTGCTGGTTACAGATCAGCTTCTATGATACTACATGTGGCGTTATTATCTTTCTAATGACTTAACTAATCCAGTTCTCTAGTTATAAGAAATTGCATTAGTGCATTGAGTTAGTCTTTAAGATCCATAAGAAACTTTGATTTTCCTGTTACAGCTTATTACTCTATTATTCTTAAAGACTATATTTACTCCAAAGTGCTTGCAAGCAAAACAGATTTTCTTGGTGTTCAGTCTTTGGATAAAGGAAAGCTCATACATGAAGATTTGGGAGTGCTTTGGGAAGTACCGGTATTTCTTTTACATAGAAATACAAAGTGTACATCCTTCAAGATTATTCAGCTTTTAGTAATAATTATTAACAGACCATTAAATTTATTCAGAGTCCCCTTTTCAAAATGAGACCCTTTAATGTATAGTAGACGCACACATTTACAGCCAAATCGACATACACATATCACACCTAGCTTAAGACATGATATTTACGGTGAATAAATATTCTTGAGACTTTACTCTGGTAACTGAAATCACTGTAACTATTCTCTTAACTTTGAAATGAAAGCCAGCCATGTGCCCTCCTATTTGCTAATAGGTTTTAGTATGTTACTGTAAAGAGGTTTGCATCACATGAAATTTCTAGGCTATCTTTTAAAGGCAGTTGTGCATCGATAGTATTGCGGTAATCTAGCTTCGATAACTGAGGCATGGATAACTGAGGCCAGGCCTGTCTCCTCTAGAAATGGTTACAGCTTGTAAACCAGTTGGCAAAAGGCAGTCCTCTTCACTTGAACATGTGAGGAAATTATTGCACCAAGGAGCACCCAAACCAACCACCCAGACCTTTAAGGCAAATGCAACCTTACCTAGAATAGGCCACATAACCCTTACAGATTTTAAGCACCCTTGAATAAGCAGCATCTCCCTCTTGTTCACACCAATCCACTTTGAACTAATGCCAGACATTGGGTTGTCATCTCTACTGCCTCCCTGGGATCAGATGTTGAGAATAAGTGGTAGAGCAGAGTGTAATTTGCATTTGAATGACACTTCAGCACTTCACTCAGTGATATGACCAAAGGGTATATCCAAAGCTGCTGAGAGGTTCAAATGATTGTTGTACATTTGCCCAATGGAGAATTTCAGGAAAATAGCGGGTGGAGAGTGGCAAGCACAAATTGGAAATAGAGGGGATTTAAACAGAACAGAAATCTGATTAGATCCAATTCAGCTGTTCCGTTCCATTCCGTTTAGAAGAGGTTTGATGTGTATTATAATTGTAATGGTTTTAGTTATTTTTATAATTGCATATTCTATTGTTGTAACCCACCCAAGATCCTTAGGGTGAAGGGTGGGTAAGAAATCTTATGGAATAAACATACATACATACATACATACATACATACATACATACAATACATTTGAGAAAATCACTGAATTATGGCAGTCATCCATTCTAGCATACACAAGGTTCAGTCCTTGGCATCTCTGGATAAACAGGCCTCAGAGAGCAAAGATGGGGAAAGCTTCTTTCGGAGACCTTGGAGAGACCCCCTGCCAGATGGAGCATGCAGTGCTGGATTAAATGGACTTGTGATACAAAGCAATCTTACATGTTTTCAAAATCTACTTCTTCTGTGCAAAATCTTCATACTAGCTGTGTTTGATCTTCTCGGTTATATAGCATTCATAAGATAAGGGTACTGCTAGTAAAGAGTTAATTTCTGGTCTTTTCTGTCTTTTTCAAACAACAACAACAACACATGCAACCCATAGTGTAACCTTTTGGGATGTAGTTTGAGATGCAAATTTAAACAAGTGGGGGGGAAAGTGTTCAGGTCCTTGAGCAGAAGAAGTTGAAAAGCAGGGAGCTTTGAATGGTTTCTCGAAAATACAAGCTTTTAAATCTTAACTAGATGAATAATTTTAATGCATGATGAAAGAATCAAATCTATTGTTATATGTTGTGGAACAGTGAAATGCTCCGCTTGCGCGACTATTTCCGTATGTAATGCATATATTTTGGGAGACGTTCTCCTGGCTGTGAATGTGTATGGCAAGTGGAGATCTTCCATAGATTCTGTGGCTGTTCTTAATTGCTTGTGCCTCGACAGTAGGTCAGGCGCATAGGCATCTGTAATTGGGTATTGGGCTCAGAAAGCTCAAGTGAAGACCTTTAGTTCTTGCCACATAATTACCCTGTGGCACTCTGATACAGCATTAAAAAACTTCGTACCACTGACATAATGGTGTTTGGATCTAATTAGACTTTAATTTGATGTCAATTTAAATTAAGAGGGCCTGCACATACTAGTCCATTGTGACTTGGGTAATACTAATCTCAATCAGTAGGCTGAATAGGACATGAAATCAAATTCTCACAGTACAATAGAAGTGACAGGAGCAACTTGACACCTTAAATTAAAATTACTAAAATCTGAGCAATTGATGTGCATGACCCTCAAGCTATACAGGATAGGTCATTAAATGCGATCCATAGAAATTGAGCTAAGAAGCACACTGTAATGAACCAGGGGAGGGAAAGAAAGGCTTTGTTAGCGTGCTGTGTAGGTGGAAACAAGCTCAAGGCTTTGTAGACTAGAATTAAAGCAATACCTTAAAACCTCGGTCTTTGTCCTTTCAGATGTAATAAGTAACACGCTCCTGGTTTCTGGGGTTACATATTTTTATACTCTGATCCTTGATTTGCTAATAGTAATTCAAACATGGCATTTAAAAAAAAAATCTTGAGCTGGAGTAGGCATAACACAAAAACATGACCTCCACTTTTTCCTTATGACTGAAGGGTGATTTTTATATATCTTATGAAGTCTCATCTCTTGTGGAAGAGATCAGTTGCATTATTTTAACATGTACTTGTATGTTAAAAATATTAAACTTCTTGTTTGATAAGGGATGCTGTTGATTGATCTTGGTGCCCTGCAGCTTTTAGCTACAAACTTTGTGTTTCCAGTAGTAATTCACTTGTTAGGGTTTTAAAATCATTGGATTTAAAGTTTGCTTCTGTCTGGCCCCCCTCCAGAATAGTGTTGTATTGTAAAAGTGAAAAATGGCATGTCTATTTTAGGCAATAATGCTAAATATGGCTCTAATGTTCCCCCCTCCCTTTAAGCACTGTGACTTCAGCTGTCTTCACTGTGGGAGACAACGTTGTTTCGGGTAGTGATGACCGTACTGTGAAAGTCTGGGACTTGAAAAATATGAGGTCGCCTATTGCCACTATTCGCACAGATTCTGCAGTAAACAGGTAAGCCCAAACAGTCCAGTTGGTTAAATATAGGAGGTATTGGCTAGATTTTCCTGATTTCCCCCCTTCCTTGCTAATGCTAGACTAGGAACAATGGGTGCTATGTCTTTGGGATTAATGATGTACATGTACAGCAGAGTAACAACTCTGATTAGACACCTCAGTGGTACTGTTTTAGTCATGGGGCCTAGTTTCTGCACAAACTATTATAGTATGTTCAGAATGGTGGTGCCCATGACAGTTGGCTTCTTCAAAGAGAGAGAATTGTAGAGAGGTGGAGTATTACGCGTGCAAATCAGTTAAAAATTCTTAGTGGGAATCCCACATGCATTCTGGTTTGGACAGACTAGTTACTGAATTTGTATCCCAAAGAGAGTGAGTAGCTCTGAAGCATTACCTGAGTGGATTGCTTGGTTCCAGATCTAAAGCTACCATTTGTCTTTGGACCATTCTGTGGACATCAAAACAAAACCAATTTTAGGCCTCTTAGTCTGGTGCACCTTAGAATTATTATTTTTTTTAGATGTTTGCATGACTGAAAATATTTGAATTTCCAGGAACAATTAACTGAATTCTACTTCTTTATGTAACAGGCCTAAGTCCAAAGGTGTAGATCCAAAGATTGTCATTCATTCAGCTAAAGCTTTTTATTTGGATGTATGACCTTCTGAAATGTTCCTTAGTTCTTGGTGGTGATGGGAACCCAAGAAAATTCATGTGTGCATGAGGAAAGCCTTGCAATGATGCTCTTGCTACATTGCTGTGTGTGGTGGCAGCAGCAGTGTGAATGTTGATAATCGTCATCTCTAGAAACAAGTGTTTTTCCAGTACTTGATTTTGTTGCAAAAATAAAGTAATACGTATTTGAGGGAAATGTGTACAAGATAAACCTCCAATTAAATCATTTTCAGTGAACTTGAACAACTGTCGGTTCTCATTTGTCAAGCTCCCTAGCTTATTTTTATCTCTTCTGTGCAGGATTAATGTTTGTGTCGGCCAAAGAATCATTGCCCTTCCACATGACAACCGGCAGGTTAGATTATTTGACATGTCTGGAGTGCGATTAGCACGGCTCCCTCGCAGCAACAGACAGGTACCAGAATTTTGAGTTCTATATGTAAGAAAGATCCCTGCTCCCAACCCCTTTTCTCTCTGTGTATGCATAATTAGAAATATTGATAGCAGAATACCTGATCCAAAGATAATGTCTTTAACAGTCGTCAAGTTGCATATATTGAACACAGCTTGTCAGTGTAAAACAACTGCCTTGGAGTAAGCCTGTTTCTGAGCCCAATTCAAAGTCTTGTCCTTTAAAGCAGGATTATTACCGTATTCATTTAATTATGAACTGCTTCCTAGGAATATTTCAGTATGATTTCACAATGCAATTTCACAGTACCAATAAGAACCTTCTTTTCGATTGGGGCCATTGGCCCACAGAAATGAACCCATGGCCTTCAGGTTCTTATTTCAGAAGCAAATGAATGTTTTCCATTCCAGTACTTCCCTCAGATAAACTGGAATTTGGGCTTCTACATAGGGAGGGGTTGTAACTCACCGTAAGTCCCTGCTTTCCCTTTCCACCTCCAACCTTGAGGGTGGAAAGGAGAAGTGCAGGGAAACTTTGAAAGCCTTTTCCTCCCCCACCAGAGTTGGAGATGCCAAGGAGAAGAGTGAAAAGGATCATGAAGAGCTTTCAGAACCTGCCTGCACTTCTCCTTTTCATCCTGAAATGTTGGAGGTGGGAAGGGGAAGTGGCTGATTTGAGGCAGGGACGGAGAGGGGAGCCAATATTCTAACGCAGCCATTTCTGTTGTCACAGGGGCATAGAAGAATGGTTTGCTGTTCAGCATGGAGTGAAGACCACCCGATCTGCAATCTGTTCACTTGTGGATTTGATCGACAGGCTATTGGGTGGAACATCAATATTCCTGCCTTGCTTCAGGAAAAATGAGATGCTGAAAGAATTCTTCCCCGGACCCCTCAGTTTTGTTGCCATAGACTTTTTTTGTGCAGACTTTCCTGTAAGCTGGTCTGCTGTTAACATAAAAGGTGCACCTTGAAAGGGAGTGTGTTGCAAATGTTGTTATCACATTGTGCACAGTTTGCATGAAATGTACAGAAAAATATGTGACCTTTTCAAAGAAGCTAGATTCTTGCATATGGACTTTTATAACTTGGCATCCACTGGTGAGTAGAAGGATATTTGGCTTTCCTATGGAGCTTATAAGTGTTCATAAGTTATTCAGCCTAGATGAACAGTAGGGCATTATGTTTGACTTAAATGTGAATTCTGTGTACTTATTGTGAAGAATATATAGTCTGCCTTTTCCTTATCATTTTACATATCTGCCTTGTGATTAAGGAGCATATAGGGCTAAACTTAAGATGAAGGGTGAATTTCAGAAGTATGGTGGAGATTTCCCCTCCCATCTATATTTGAGCACTCCTGCTGATTTGAGCACTCCAATGTAGTATTTGAGTCTGATTTGAGCACTCCAATGTATTTATTTATTGGAGTATTTATTTCAATTCCCAATTTAAGGGAAAAAATACAGTTTTTTTAAAGCATTGGGCATAGAATGTTGGTTTGCCATGTTGAGTATATTCCTATACATTTCAAGAACTAACTGGTTCACCCTTACCCTGTTGGCTGGGGCCACCATTCTGTGTTTTGGTATTTTACATAACTGCAAACTACAAAATATTATAATCACGGCAATCTGAGCAAGTTTTTAAGCACTTTAGTTTATAGCAGCTGTTATAAACCACAAGCGGCAGATGAAATTTCCTAGAGAATGTGAGACCTATATCTAAGAAGGATTTACATTGCTACATTTTGTGAAGATTTTTTTATTATAAAAAAACAGAATAAATCTTGAGAGTTTTTTTGGTTTGTTTTTTAAAAAGAATGCACCTGTGTTTAACATATTTCAAAATGGGACCTCTCCCATCAACGTTCTGTTTTTGGGCCAACAACACTATGGCAGAGATCCAAAAGATCAGACTAGTTATGCATGCCAATAAACGTGGCAAGCCACTTTTGGTCATGCTAACATTGTTCTTTGGATCCTGGCCATTGCAACTAAGTGTGCTACCTCAAAAATGAATGTGGGGCTACTATGAATCTTGCTGTTTAACCTTGATAACACACTTTGGGTCTCATTCCAATGTGCTGTCATAAAGAGTGGAAGACAATCATACCAAATTTCAAGTTTGTACTTTGTCAAGACATAACTTGTTAACTTGGAATGAAGGTCCTTGCGTTGCTTCACACCATTCGACAGGCGGTCCTTAGATGGGTTTTGCTCTTCCTAAGTTGTGTTGTCAGCTTGATGTGTGCAATTAATATTCCCAAGCACTTCTGGTAGCCAACTGTCTTGAAGAAGGATAATGAGACCGTACATAAGGACACCTTCATAGTTGTTGTATTTGCAGCTGAGGGCAGGCAGTGGTTCTCTAAACTGTCTGTCCATATCTCAGGGTTGGAGCCAAAATAATCAAAGTGGTAATGTGGGTTGCTTATAAAAGGTTTAAAATTAATTCCCCTACATTACTTTGAGTTACACTTCCTTGATCAGTTCATCTCCTCTTCCTCCTCCAGTTATTGTGTTCCATAGCACTGTCCAATAAGAATTTGAGAAGCTGACTCTAGGGGAGAGAGTGGAGGCACCATTTATGAGAGTGCTGAAATCATAGCAAGTTGAGGCATAACGTTATAGCATGTCATATAGGAGTTAAAGTAGTTTATGAAGAAGAGAATTAATGCAAGAAGCATATAATAAGTGAATAGCTTTATCTGTTTGGGGCAAAAGGATCTGTGATCCCAAAGCTTAAGTGGCTATGTAGCACTAAAGCCTGGAACGAGTAAATGACTGAGGCTTGTGATTATATTATCAAATGTAGAATGATAAGTAAATGATGACTTGGAATTTGATTTAAAATCCATAAGAGATAGCGCTTTTCGCTTCCCTAATCCGGGTCATCCTCTACCCATACTTGATGGCAAAACTCAAATGGGTTCTGGATGGCTTTATTGCATGTTTTATTATATTGTTTTGCAGCATGTGCTTCTATTTGGGTCTTGTCACAGAGCGACTGGATGGGGAAACAATATAGAGAGGAGCAAACTTGCCACATCACTCCTTTATTTATCATTGTTAAAAGACAATGTTTTGCCTACATGCTCCCTAGCTAGGGTGTTGCAGGCATTTCAGTTGAATGCAACAAACTCCTTTAGAATGTCTAGACCTGCCTTAGGGTAGAGCTTGGGTTCTCTGTGGTCTCATTGACTTGGGAATCACCCATTGAGTGGCTTGGGCTCATAGCTCTCCACCTTCAGTGAGAGATGATGGGTGCCAGTTGCATGGACAGTTCATAGGAATGGAGTCTTTACATTTTTAAAATACATCTGAAATAACAAAAGTGGAGAGTGAAATTGATGCCCGCTGTCACTGAGCTTTATATATCACCAAAGGACCAACCTCCTGTAGCAGACATGCTTGTTCCCACTCAGCCACATGTCTTGGCTTCATTGAAAGGAGCAAGTTAGTCAAGTGTTGTGTTGAGGCAACAGGTGCCTGTCCCAACAGTAGATGAATGGTAGCAGTGAAACAGTTATACATTTCACATTTTCTGGTCTTCACATGATAATGAACAGGTGTTCTAATAACTGCTGTGAGTATTGATTTAATTATGTCTTGCATTTCACATAGAAGGAAAGTGACTGTTACATATTTTCAGTATTGAAACTTAGTTTTGCATAAGATCGCTGTATCACTGGGCAAATCACAAAGACCTGTGTCTGTCTGTCTTTCTCTGTGTATATGTGGTCTTCAAACAGTGCACATCATTTTTTAAAAAATGAAAACATCTGTACCTATTTCAGAAATCGGAAGAATCTTATTTTGATGCCTAAGTCTTTGAAAACCAACTTCCGCAGAGGAAGAAAATCCTGTACTCGTATGTCAGTGTAGAACCACTTGTTTTTTTGTTTACTGATATTCTGGTGATTTGATTGTGTTTTTTTAGATGTTCAATGTGTGTCTTTGTTGCAATTTGAAAATGCCATTAAATCATTCAGCATTGTTTCCGAATGCGTGTTTTTAATAAGCTCTAAATGACCTGATTTGTGCAAGTCTCACCTTGTTCTCTATGTCCTAAGTGAAAGCAGCCAAGTGGAATTTCCCCCAGTATATTTCAGGTGAACCCCCTCCCCCCAAATTTCTTCTGCTCTTTGAATTGGAACTAGATGTTCTGACACAAGGGGCTGCTGCTGAAGAAACAAGCCTATGGTTCCTTTTCCTCCTTATCTATAACATTTAGAAACAACACAGTGATATTCCACTAACTAGCTGTTGCTTATGGGGTCTGGAAAATTCACAGCTTGAGGTTAATCACATTTTGCATATTCCTAGACATTACAGATAAGAATGCAAGAATGAGACATGGAGCTGTCATTTTCAGTGGTCCTCAGCTGGTGGGGTCATGGCCTGATCTAAGTGGGTCACAACAGCAACCCCACCATCATAAAAATATATGGTTAAAATTTAAGATATGGCATGTTTGCATTCAAGGTGCTTCCTGGGTCTGAAAAAGTTGTAGCCATGGCTGGCAGGAAGAAAGCAAAGTTAGCTATAGGAAATGGGACTTCTCTGTGTTACAAAATGCACCCTACATTTTGAAGTGTATAACTTAAAAGTGGCTTTGACAGGTATTTGTACGTTTCCATTTCCTACCCTATTATGTGCAAGCAAATCTTTAATTGCATCTTGCTACACAGGTTATGAACATCCTCCATGTGGCTTGTTTCCCCAGTGTTACGTTAAATTGATTTTTCTTTGCTTAAAGAAACGAGTCAAAACATAGATTCAGTACAATTTATTTTGATACAACAGCCCTCCGAGTATCACGAAACACTGTACAGGCTGAGCAGAAATAACGGATACAGCTTACAATAAGCTGAAGTCAAGATTGACAAGTGATCCAAAGATTGTCGCGTTCATATAAAAATGAAGTGTTAGGATTGCTATGGAAACATCTTGCATAGTTAACATCCTTCCTGAAATATTCTTGCAAAATTGTCATCAATAGCATCTTGAAGGCCTTATGCTACGGGTTTGTCAGGCAGCACAGGCGAGGCCAGGCATATTAAGTTATTGGAGTTAAACATTTCTCACAGAAGAATCCTTGCGAGTATGAAAATGGAAAAGAGGCTGTATTACAGGCAGAGTAGGGGTTTGATGTGGTATAGTGGCAATGGGAAGATCGTGGTCCCCTGTGACTGTACCTAAACAAAGGTGGAAGCGATTATGTTTTAAAACAGTAGTCGTGCTCCATAAACAATATTAAACATAAAGCCAGACTTTCATGATATATAAGCACCACCTACTGATTAAAAGTTTTGTGGGAAATGGACCCTGCACATAGCAGTCCAGTGGTGGCACTGCTACAAAATAGCCCCACTTAATGGGGTGGTGGTCAGCCAAGCTGTCTCATAAGGAGTTATCCAGCAGCAAACGAAAATTAAAGGGCTGTTCTTGAATATACTTGGTGAGAGGTTGGCCAGGGAGTCATGTGACTGCAGCAGGCCATGCTATGGACAGCAAATATTTAAACAGTGTTATAACCAGGGTGCTTTGTTTGTGTGGATGGGCAGGCACAAGGGAAGCAAAGCAAATATGCAAAATACGATATTGGGAGGGCAGATTCAGCATCTTAAGAATCTCAAATTTCATTTCAAAAAAGAGCCCCCCCCCCATTTTTTGAACTTAAACTCCCATCAGTCCTAGCCAGCAAAGCCCAATGGTCAGGTCTGATGGGAGTTCTAGGCCAAAACATCCATTGAGCATCAGGTTGGGAAAGATTGTTCTAGTCCTTACAGCTGAGAAGATGTTCATATCTGTGATACTGGCTGAAATAAGAGAATCCGGTAGTGTGGCCTCTTACCCCCCCTCCTCCGTGAGCAGAATACCCACAACAAAGTATTCAGGTATGCTTTATTTGCAAAATTTATGCAGGTTGCAAAATTCAGCATGTTGGGGTACAGAATTATTAAATATTGGCACAGTACTCGGTTTATACCTGGGGTTTGTCAATACAAGTCCAGTTTGCCTTCCTGAATGGTATTCTACTGTAAGACTACTAATATATTAAGTTCCCACTTTCTGACATTCTGTGTGCTTCTTCAAACAAAAGAAATGCCAGCAAGCGGGGATGGTAAATAAGTTAATATAACTACATTGTTTAATGTTTGGCTTTCTCACAGGCTAAGACAACATCCCCAGAGAAGGTGCACTTTGCTATTTAAAAGTGAAATGATGGAATAAGGTTTAATCTGATTTTAATTTCTTATCTAGCTTTGTCGAAATGTTATCTGCACCTCTGCAGCATAACTTATCAGAAGCCAAGGAAAACAAAGGGTTTTTTCATGGAACCAATCTCGGAGGAAGACGTATAGTACAATACAAGGCTGCTGCTAATCCACAAAGAAAAGGGAATTTGGAATTTTGGTGTACTTGCTGTGTAAACCAGAGAGATGATGGAATTAATCAGATGTGGTGTAGCTTTCGTTCTGTGATCTGTTACCGTACAGCTGAGCTCTTACATGGTTCTTATTTTTGTATGTCTTGGTTCTAATTTTTGCAAATGGAGAAAGAGCACCATGTTATGTACCAGTTTGAAGGTGGCAGCTGTTGATATAGTTGGGTTCCTTGGAAGATGCAAGTCCAAGTAAGATCAGAGTGCCAAGGCAGTGGAGACTGGGCCATGTGAGCAAATGAGGCACTGCCCCACCAACACGAGTCTCTGCTCATTCAGCCCCCACCTGCCTGCATCATTACTTACAACCAGTTCTGGGGGTGAGACTAGCTGTAAGCTTCTTCCTCCTTAGTATATGTGTTGCCCTTGTAGAACTCGCCAAGGAGGAGGAGGAGGAGGGGAACAAAACTAGAAAGAGTTGGTTCTGTCTGCTTTTGGTTCCGGCTCCATCCACTCTTGGTGTCCCTTCTGCAATGAATAACAGCCGCCACTGTCCCAAGGGCAAAAAGCCAATCAGGTCTGGTGAGAATGAGACAAAGGCCAAGTCTCTTGTTATTTTGCTTGATTAGAAATACCTTTGCTTAAGAAAGCTTGATGATTCTTAGGCTGCACGATAATCTGCAGTTTGCTGACAAAAGGTGGCAATAGAGCCATGGGGGAGGAGGCATGTTTTAGGAAGTTTTAGGAAGTGAGAAAAGTTCCAACTCAAATGTATATTTGAAGGCCTGGAAAAGAAGTTTCCTGGCCTCCAACCTGTAAGCAGTAATCTTTGAAAGAGGATTCTTATGGAAATAATTATGTCAGTAACATAACAGGATTAACAAAGGAATGACTGGGTCACACATTTGACCATGAATGGCTCATAATCAAGGAAGAGTTTTTTCATGATTGGTCTGTGTAGCTGTATTAAGATGAGAGCACTGAAGGGTAGTGAAGGAATAATGCAGGGCCAGAGGTGAACAGAGTTATATGTAATTACATTCTAATATTTTCAGCCCACACATAACATTGCAAAAGCTTTTCTCATATGCTGGACTTCAGCAAGCCTAGATCAGATGGCTGGGTTATATTTATATACATACATTCATACATCGTTTTATTTGTATGCCACCTTTCCACAGTTCAAACCATGCTCAAGACATGAAAAAAATACATACCTACAGTATAACAAAAGTAGTCATAAACAATAAGTAAAATGTTTAAAAATACACAGCCAAACAGAACAATTTCCACAAGATCAAAAATATACAAAACCAAAACCACCCAGCAACAACTCCCTTCCCAACAAAAAACTCCAAACAACACCCCAGCCAGAGTGTGTTCAGCAGCCTCAGCTTTTGCAGCTGGAGTCAGTCCTGCCCTCCCATGCCAGGTAGAAAATGACCTGCAAGGCAGGGAGCAGGTCCTCCAGGACTCACAGCCAAGATGCATCATAAACCCACAAGAAGAGTGTTTCTGGATCAAAGCCTATTTATTCCAGCACTCTGTTCCCACAGTGGCAAACCAGATGCCCATGGGAAGCCCACAAGCAGGACCTGAGCACAACGTTGATCTCCCCGTTTGTGATTCCAAGCAACTGGTATCCAGGACCATGCTGCCTCCACCAATGGAGGTAGAAAATAGCCATTGTGGCTAGCAGGGGTTGGTAGACATATCCTCTGGGAATTTGTGTGAGCTTTAAGATTGGCATGCAAAGTGGTGTGCTATTTTAAAATAGTACAATAAATAACATATTGATGGATTTCAACTTCCTCCACCACTGGCCATGCTACCAGAGGCTGATGCGAGCTGCAGTCTAAAAACAGCTGGAGGGCACAATATTCGTCCCTGATACAGAATAGCATCCATATCTCGATTAGGATATAGGAACACACGAAGAGGGAAAGAGTTAACCGAGAAGAGTCTGGGGGAACCGGAAAGGATCTTTGCTTAAGACTTGAGCCTTAAGTCATCCCACTCTTGAGCCCGATTTCCATCACACTGAATTGAATTAGGAAGCCTGTCTGGTTTTGATGCTTCATAACCTGCTTCATATCACTAAACCGCAGGAAATTTGGCATGGCTGCTTGTGCCCGCTTCTAGAATAGCAAATCCGTTGGCAGGCCTGCGCTGCGAAGTTGACACAACATCTGTCGTTTGTGCTGTGCTTGCCTATAGACCCAGTCAGCCATCAGTCCCTGGTGTCTTGTGTTTCTGCTCAACAAATTCAGGCTGCCTGGTTTTGTGGCTGAGTGTTTTAAGGGTAACGCACCACTAGGAAGGGAAAGTGCACATGGGTCCTAAATCTGAACACCATCTTCACAACAGCTCTGATCCAGAGCTCTATGTCACTGAATGCCGCTGGTGGAGAAATGCAGGACATCCCAGCCGAGAGGCAGAAACTTTAAGATAGCAACCTTTTTTGGACCAATGTCCATAAGCAAAATTGGGAGGACCAAATGGATGTTCGCTATGTACACTAGGCTAGATTTGGGCCACACGAAAGTCGGAGGTTTATACATGTGCACATACCTGCCTCTCCATCCAGGCAAACAAGGGGCATTATCCCAATTCAGGGACGTCTTCCAGGCAAGCTTGATGAAGATGCAGAGCAATGCTGGTAAGGGGTATGGCCTGGGAAAGTCCCAAGGGCCTGGAGTGTGATATTTCTGTTCCCTTCACTCAGTTCTCCACCAACTCATTTGCAACTTCATGGGAGTTTAAGGCAGGTTCTGTTAGAATATTGGGTTGTTGAGGAAATTCTCCCAAGTGCCCCTCTGGATCACAGAATCCTAGAATTGTAGAGTTGGAAGGGACCCAGAGGATCACCTAATCCAACGCCCTGCAATGCAGGAATATGCAGCTGTCTCTTACGGGAATTGAACCTACAACCTTGGTATTATCAGCACTACGTTCCCGTTCCAACCAACTGCCCTCCAGTGTGTGTCTCTCTGAGTTGTGTATACAAGCATATGTGCCTGCTTTTGCTCTGCCTTCATCAGATGCACCTCAATTCCACTTAACTGTATGTCAGCATCTTGCTTTTCTGCCTCCGAGATACCTCTTATCTGTGGAAGATTTCTGAAAATACTTGACATGTATGAGGGTTTTCCTAAATGTGCTTACGGTCAGCCTTCTTGATCTCAACTGTTTCGCAGCTGTGCTTCCTTCCTTGGAAAGCCAAGTTCACTCTGCTGTTCATTCACGGTTTCTTCTTTCCTGTTTTGATCTTAAGCAACCTTTTCTTGTGTCAAACGATGGTGTGTGAGAATAGTTTCACACAATAAGGTGCTCTTGGTGTTAAATTCCACTAGAGGGCAGGGCAAGACATACAAGGAAAAAAGTGTGTATGTTTAAGTATAAGACTACATTTAGAGATTATTTGTCTAGTAGGCTAAAATGTGAATAGGGTTAGGATTTATGTGCCTTTAAGGCATCATCAGAACAATACACTTGCTTTCATTCATTCGTAATTTTTGCTCTGTCAAGACAGATGCTTTGCATGAGAACTTGCCTCAATCAACCTTACCTTGAAAACAACCAAGAGAACATGCTGTAACTTTTACTTTTAAAATAATGCCGTATCCTTTCCAAAACCTCAAGACAGCTTACTAAAACTTCAAAGTTTATGGAATGTTAAAAGGCATAGAATACAGTAATATAATGTAAAAAAAACACCCCAAAACCTAATATAAGCCATGGATTATAGGAGGAAAATTGCTCAGAAAACCAAACAACGTACTGAACAATGAGATACTTTAACGCCTTTCATGAAGGGGTTTACATAAAATAATACAAACTATTCTGGTAAGGTTTTTTTTAAGCAGGCGTCTAACCGTACAATGAAGGTTTCTGACTAAAGTTCTTGCCATCTGTCTGTCTCGAAATACAACGGAGTGCGCCTATGGGGATGAAGTCAAACCGTGGAAGAATCACAAGGCATCACCCAACCATCTTAGGGACACTGTTCTAGATGTGTGTAGGTTGTGCTCCTTAACCTTTTCTTCTCCTGAAGGTGTCCTACAAGGTAGTGGGTACGGATTTTTCCTCAGGGTTTACTTCCAAAGCCTGTATAAAGGACGAGTGCAGCTGCAAGGCGGTGGAAGTTTAGGATCAGAGGTTTTCTCATGGGCAACATTCCTAGATTGATGGGCCCCATCAGGCCCTCACTTACTTCCCTCTGCAGCACATACAGAAACTGCCTTCTTGACCGTTGGACCCACTGCTCCATCCGCCGGAGCCTGTCTTCACATGCAGGGGAAGTCCCTAACTCACTGAGGGTTTGAGACCCATCAGCTACCCTCACCTGGCTTAGCTAGCCGGTCGGATCCGTTTCCCGGGATGTGGCCACTGTCAAATGCTAGACAGCTTCTGGGAGCCACAGGTGAGAGCTGAGTGCAGGGTGGGGACCAAAGGTGGACAAACTGCCCCAGAAGGAACACCGTATGTCCCCCATCAGAGGTATTAAAAGGTAAAGGGACCCCTGACCATTAGGTCCAGTCGTGACCGACTCTGGGGTTGCGGCGCTCATCTCGCATTATTGGCTGAGGGAGCCAGCATACAGCTTCCAGGTCATATGGCCAGCATGACTAAGCCGCTTCTGGCGAACCAGAGCAGCACACGGAAACGCTGTTTACCTTCCAGCTTCAGTGGTTCCTATTGATCTACTTGCACTTTGACATGCCTTCGAACTGCTAGGTTGGCAGGAGCAGGGAGGGACCAAGCAACGGGAGCTCACCCCGTTGCGGAGATTCGAACCGCCGACCTTCTGATCGGCAAGCCTTAGGCTCTGTGGTTTAACCCACAGCGTCACCCGCGTATTGCCTCTCCCTTAACACTCCATACACCCCTGATGAATATTAATAGACAGAGAATTCCAGAAAAAACAGCTGCTGCCACACTGAAGATTGGTGTCTCACAACAGCAGAAAGAACATTGGGTGGAATTCAGCGTAGGACACATTCATGCCATACATTTAAAGCACTATGATGCCACTTTAAACAGTTGTCGCTTTCCCCAAAGATTTCTGTGAATTGCAGTTTCCAGAGAGTGGTTTGACAACCCACTTTTCACAGAGAACTCTTGGAATTATAGCTCAGAGAGGGGAACAGAGGTCTCCTAAGAACTCTCAGCACCCATAGCAAACTGCCAACTCCCAGAATGCTTTGCAGGAAGTATACCCTCCAACGTGCTGAGTCCCTGAACCAGGATGTCCGTCTTCTCAGCTGTGCTTCTGGCACAAGTCATGTGATCTGCATGAGAACCCAAAAGATGCTCTTTTATTGGGGCCGAAATCACAGTGCCCAAAATGGCCACCATGATCTTGCACGATGTCCAACGGGGACAGTTGCAGGGTATGAGGGAGTGTTTAAAGTGGTGTCAGAATGCTTTAAACATGGAGTGACTGGGCCTAAGATCGACTCAGAGTTGACACATTGAAATTAATGGACCTTCGGCATGTTCATGCATTTCAATGGACCTACTCTGAGTAAAACTTAGCTAAAAGGCACCCATTTTGTTGCACTTGCAAAAGCACCAGTTTCACAAAGAGCCTATATGTGCTAAGGACATCCTTCAAGTAAACTGGCCCCAAACCGGTCCCTTTCAAAGGATGCTCTTAGTCCATGGCCCCTAACTTCCTCGGCTAAACAACCGTCCACAAAACAATGACACACACCAACAGCAGTGGACCACAAATAGGCTGGGAATATTCTCAGGTTTCTTCTTTGCTAATTGGTCACAATGATATTCCTGCACTGAAGTGAACAGACAGAGAATTTCAACACAAACGCAACACTTTCTTTAACCTGGCTAAAGAGTGCACAAGGGCTGGCTAAGAGGCAGCTGATGAGAGTGTACAAGAAGTGTTTTATTTATTTTGTGAAGCCTGTGCTTTAGGCCTTGGGCCTTGATATCCTCACTTGACTCTCAAAGTTCATTAAACACTGCCCTGTAAACCTAAGGCCTAGTATCGTCCCTGGCTGCCTGCTCTGCCAAGTTCTTGCTCTGTTACTCCCTAACCAGGATAATTTCCTAAAAAATCCAGCCAGCAGCAGTATTAGAAGCAGCAGCTGTGCCTAACCCGTCAGAACTTGTGCTCCTTTGTGCGCTGCTATGCCTGTAGCATGCTCAGGCCCCGGCTTTTATTTTTATTTTGAAAAAAGCACCCTGCTCCATTATGTCATTATTATGATCGTGATTGTGCTTAAGACTTTTCTAGGTGCTTAAGAAAACAGCACAGTCCTTGCCTGCAGGCTTTAATAGATGTGATACAAAAGGGGAAGACGGAATGGTGAGGGAACAGGCCAACAAGGGAGGTTTCGGGCCCTGATGCCTCATAAAGGCACAGCAAGGTTTAATGACGAGTAGGCCGAATGGCCGCTGAAGAAAAAGGGTTCTGGGAAATAGCTGATCTCAGCCAATGATGTGGGCTGCTCTCGCTTGTACCGGTATGTCCCAGGGTCCTTTTGCCACTGAACACCTGTTGTAGCCATTGTAACTTCAAACTACAAGAAAGAAGATTCCACCTAAACATTAGGAAGAATTTCTTGACAGTAAGAGCTGTTCGACAGTGGAATTTGCTGCCAAGGAGTGTGGTGGAGTCTCCTTCTTTGGAGGTCTTTAAGCAGAGGCTTGACAGCCACCTGTCAGGAATGCTTTGATGGTGTTTCCTGCTTGGCAGGGGGTTGGACTGGATGGCCCTTGTGGTCTCTTCCAACTCTATGATTCTATGATTCTATGAACTTCCGAAAGTTAAGGACTGGCTAACGGGGTCTTTTTCAAAACAAAACAAAAAATAAAAAAATTCCTTCCAGTAGCACCTTAGAGACCAACTAAGTTTGTTCTTGGTATGAGCTTTCGTGTGCATGCACACTTCTTCAGATACACTGAAACAGAAGTCACCAGACCCTTATATATAGTGAGAGGGTGGGAGGGGTATTACTCAGAAGGGTGGTGGGAGTGGGTGATAGGCTGATAGGTGAGGTAAACAACCTGTTGAGGACTGTTAACGACTGCAATTAGTCTTACAGGAAAAAGCAAGGGGTGAGAAGGTTAAAAATAGCTTTGTCATGTATAATGAGATAAGAATCCAATGTCTTTGTTCAGACCAGGTCTCTCCATGGTTTTAAGCTTGGTAATGAGTTGCAATTCAGCAACTTCTCTTTCCAGTCTATTTCTGAAATTCCTTTGCAATAAGACAGCTACCGTACTTTGAGATCTTGTATAGAGTGTCCTGGGAGACTGAAGTGTTCTCCTACTGGTTTCTCTGTCTTGTGATTCCTGATGTCAGATTTATGTCCATTTATCCTTTGGCGTAGGGTTTGGCCTGTTTGTCCAATATAGAGAGCTGAAGGGCACTGTTGCCATTTGATGGCATACACAATGTTAGACGATGAGCTACTGGAAGGGATTTTTTTATTTTTTATTTTGTTTTGACTATGACAGACCAACACGGCTACCTACCTGTAACGGGGTCTTTTTGTATGAGGTTCGTTCACTGCCTCATCAGAAATAGTCCTTGATACTTCAGGATCCCCTACTGCCTGTAAACTGTTTTTCTCTTTAGCAGGTACCTGCAAAGGAATCATCTGGTTAAGCAGCGACACTCAAGTTACATGTAAGACAGGCCTTTGCAGTTTATCAAATGGATAAGTGAGGGCCAACTGCCTTGCTTATTGGTGAAGCAATTCTTCTTCTCCTAAGGAAGAGTAGCATCGGAAATGTGTTGGAATTTAAAGATTCCCTCTTTCGGTTACACAGCTGGTACTTTTGTGTTTGTTTTTCCTATCTGGGCGGGGGCATCAGTTCCGCGTCAGAAGAACTCTGGTGTGCATCTCTCTAGGCCTACAGACTTAGATTGATTTTATGCCATTTCCCTCCCCCAAAAAGAGAATCTCCTCCAAGAGACCTCTAGTGCCCTCACAGAATCACAGTTCCAAAAATGCCCTCAGAAAGGAGAGTGACTGTCACATCTGTAGTGTGGATATGCTTAGACTGTGGCCCACTCATTTTTAGACTCCATGCACATCATACTTTTAAAGCAGCCCTACTGAGAATTCTGGGAACTGTAGTTCACCCACCACAGAGCAACAATTCTCAGCACCCTTCGCAAATTACAGTTCCTGTGATTCTTTTCTTGGGGGGGGGGTGGGAGAGAGAGAGATTTCCTTAAATGTATGGTGTGTACACAGTGTTAGTCCGGCTGCTTAGAAAGGGGTTGTGTTGTGTGGCAAAATATGTTCCAGCCTCTGGGCCGACAATTCTGGAGTTTGCTCCTAAGAATACCTTGACCGGCGCTATATTAAATGCAAAAAACCGACGCAAGCTTTGACATCTCCAGACCTGAAGACGGCGGAGTCTGGATGAGCTGCAGCTCTTGACACTTGCTTGCTGGGCTGTAAAATATTTGCTTGTTCAGAGGGCTGCTTGCAGGTGACGTCCAAGAAGATGTCTGGAGAGTGCAAGGGAAAGCGCTGGAGAAAATAGGAGGTGAGGACCGTGAAGGTGAAAGAGGTGATGATGAGCTTCCAGTAACAGCTGGCAATTAATTTCCACTATCGAGACTTTCGCAATGTTGGCAGCCACACAAAGCTCACTTCGCCCTTAAAGTCTCGCAGTAGCTGTTCACAGTGACTTGGATTTCCTGCTCAGTGTGGAATTCCAACCCTAAGCAAACCGGCATTTCTCACTCTGAAGTGGGACAATGCAGTACACTATCAAAAATTTAGGGGTTTTTTTTTGGGGGGGGAGGGCGGCTTGATGTTGACCTGTGCAGCTCCCACTGCTACCCATGTACCCAGCCTGCTAGGCATCTGGTACATGATGAATATTAGGTTCCTTTAGCTTCACACTACCGGTGAATTGTGTAGGTTGCAGGCTCTTGCAACCACAGTGGAAGGCGCAAACCTTGGTGTACACCAGCGATAACTGGGAGACACTCTTGCCTTCATGGCTTGAGAGGAGCAAGCGTTGTGTATGCATGCTAATGCACCTAATGTATTTGCCAACTGCCAACATAGGCAGACACCTACTGGGCTGTTTATTAGCCAAATATCTGTACTGGTAAAATAACCAACAGCTGTTTGCAATTGTGAAGGAGGGGCATATCCACCTCCAATTTTGCACACTGAGCTCTAGCAGCACTCGGCACCGTCTTGCACTTGGCACTGAAGGCCAAGCACAGTTTGGGGGGGCAATTAAAAACACAGGCTCTTTCCTGCAAGAGTTCTGCCACTGAGCTATATCCCTTTCTCAGCATTTTAAGGCACAATCGGCTAAAGAGAGCATGCAAGTTTACCCCTGAACTTGAGTCTTCTAATCTGTGGGATCCTTTGAAGGCTGCTATCCTGTCTCCCAAGTTAGATGCCTGGCCTGGGTGTGCTTCAGAAATGAAAGTTGCATCTCAGCAGAAGTACGGAAACAGTACCAGTCAATATGCTGAGTATTCTCCAAAGCCAATCCCATTTCATTGGATGGGGGGGGGGGACCTATGCCCTAAGTTGTATAGCTTCACATTGGCTCAAGGATCAGATGCCTTTGCTTTGTCTTAGCCCATCTAAATGAGCTGCGTGAGGCTGGGATTCCTCCGGCTCTGCATCCTTTTGTAGGGCACACTGCTGCAAGGTAACATTCTGTTCTTGGAACGATGCGCTGAGCTCGACAACACGCCTTCGCATCCCCCCGCAGGCCTGAGAGGCCCAGCAAGCATGTAAGAACACAAGAAGCCGGAGTCGAGATCTGCCCTGGAGATCTCCAAACAGCATTTTGCCCTGAAACGCGAGGCTTCATCTGGACCTCAGCCATTCCCAGAGCCTTTTTGAAGTAGCTGAAGCTCTGACAGGAAACTGCGACGGAAAACAATCCATCTGTATTCTGTGCACAGATGGAGAGTCTGAATCGGCAGAACTTTCTATTTGTGTGTCTGTGTGCTTATTGATATATACATTAGAAGCCTGGAGCTAAAATGTTGGTTCTGTTAATAATTCAGATCGGAGTAAGAAACTTGGCCGGTTCCAGCACGGATTCTTGGTGCTCGTTGCCTCCTTGCCAAGGCCAGGGACTAAATGTCTTATGTCACCTCCATAGGAAGCTGCCTTATACTGAATCAGGCCACTGGTACATCTAGGCCAGCATTGTCTGCATTGACTGGCAGTGGTTCTCCAGGGTTTCAGATAGGAGCATTTCCTACCTTATCAGGAGAAGCCAGGGATTGCACCTGTGCCCATGAAGATCAGCTGAGGATGCCCAGAGGAACGTTAAGTTGAAGAGCTTGCTGAAGTTTGACCCTGTAACGTGCCCCCTCTCTGGCGATGAAAATCATAATGGTGTAAGGAAGCAGGATGAGCACAGGCTGCCACTGCTATGTGATTGAACCTTCCTCTTTGGCAGCTTTCTTGCTGTTGTTGGCACCTGTCTGTTTTGAGACACAATGGAGTGCGTCTCCAGGCGCAAAGTCAAATCACTGCATTAGCAGCACAAAAGTGACTTCCCCGGGGCACAAGCCTGGGCAGTGTGTATGGAGGTCTTGGGCTGCCCAGACAACAAGACCCCCCTCTCGGTCTTGCTGATGTGGTCTAATGGAAAGCAATTCATTCGGCACCAGCTTGGCTGCAGAAGTTGCCAGAAGGAGGCATACCAGATGCCATCCAACAGTCTTGGGGACTCCCCTCTGGATTTGTGCAGGGTTTACTCCTTAGCCTATTCTTCTCCCGAAGGTATCCCACAAGGCAGCAGAGGTTTAGGATCAGAGTTTCTCTTCTCCTAGATGGGCTACCTTCCCAGGTGGACGAGCCCCCTCTGCCCCTCACTTCCCTCTACGGCATGTGCAGAAAGTGCCTTCTTGACTGTTAGACTATGGGTCTCATCTGTTCAATCCGCTGGAGCCTGTCTTCTCATACAGGGGAAGTCACTGAGGTCCAGCTCCGAGGGCCTTCTGGCAGTTCTCTCACTGCGAGAAGTGAAGCTACAGGGAACCAGGCAGAGGGCCTTCTAGGTAGTGGCGCCCACCCTGTGGAATGCCCTCCCACCAGATGTCAAGGAAATAAACAACTACCTGACTTTTAGAAGACATCTGAAGGCAGTCCTGTTTAGGAAAGTTTTTAATGCTTGATGTTTCATCGCTTTATTATTATTATTAATATTCTGTTGGAAGACGCCCAGAGTGGCTGGGGAAACCCAGCCAGATGGGCGGGGTATAAATAATAAATTATTATTATTATTGTAAGTCCCTAACTCACCACTGTGAGTTAAACCACCGAGCCTAGGGCTTGCCGATCAGAAGGTTGGCGGTTCGAATCCCCACAACGGGATGAGCTCCTGTTGCTCGGTCCCAGCTCCTGCCCACCTAGCAGTTTGAAAGCATGTCAAAGTGCAAGTAGATAAATAGGTACCGCTCTGGCGGGAAGGTAAACGGTGTTTCTGTGTGCTGCTCTGGTTCGCCAGAAGCAACTTAGTCATGCTGGCCACATGACCCTGAAGCTGTATGCCGGCTCCTTCGGCCAATAAAGCGAGATGAGCACCGCAACCCCAGAGTCGTCCGCGACTGGACCTAATGGTCAGGGGTCCCTTTACCTTTAACTCACCGAAGGTTTGAGACCCATCACCTGGTTTAGTCAGCCAGTTGAGCTGTCCCTGTTGTGTTGCCGCTGTCGCATGCTGACAGCTTCTAGGAGCCACAGGTGAGAGCTGAGTGCAGGGTGGCAACCAAAGGTGGATAAAGCACCCAGAAGGAGCATGGCGTGTCCCCCACCAGAGATACTACCCTCCCCTAACACCCAGTGTGAATGTTCATAAACATACTATGGTGTCATAGTAGCCCAGCCAATGCCTGGAGTGCAAGAGAGTTTTGCACACTAGTGACAAATGATATGTTCATTACTCCCCTATAAAACCAGCTTATATGAACCTTGTCAACACCATTTTATCTCAACATCATGTTTAGCAGGGTTTTGGCTGTCAACGTTATTAGAGGCCTGAAAGTTTACTGGCACAAGCAAATGGCTGATAGCTTTCTCAGGGAAACAAGATCTTAAATGGCCTAATGGAAGCAGCCAGGGTCATGAAGAGTGTTGATAAAAGAGCACATAAACTGCACCAATGCTGGATTTAATTACCTGGGAAGCTAGCATGAGCAGGGTATTCATGCAGAACTATTTCAGCAAAGGGAAGTTGGTGATTATTAATCCCCATTCTCCAAGGCCGCATTACTTATCTTTCAGAGCCTCAGGCCAACAAGATGTTTCACCCGTTGTTGAACTGCAAGCATATATGAGTGGCTTGTGAGACAGCAGCAAATGTAGCAAAACATCCCTTATTTTTAAAGGAGATGGTGGCTATTCACTTCCGTGATAAAGACATAAAGACACAAGGACTTAACACTTATGTCTATTTGGGCATGTGGAAAATTCCAGGAGTGTGCCACTTTAGTCCATGACGTACGTATTATGAGCGACATGGGGAGGGCATCAAAGGCAGCCAAGGATGCAGAGCAGGCTCTGGGTGAGGAGGGCCCCCAGAAGTACAACACCATGATGTCCCAACAAGGTGGAAGTGATCTCTACACTTATTTGTTTGTTTAAAGCATTTTTTAAATGAAAAAAATCTCATTCTTCAGACAAAAAAGGCTCTGAGAGCAGCTTACAGATATCACTGATAAAGACAGTCCTTGCCCTTAGGGTTGTAATATAAAAGAAACATCACAAAGGGAAAAGGCATTGGGAGGGAGGAGGAAAACAGCAAACTCAGCCATAATTACAAGCTTCTTGTAATGACTAAATGGAATGGAAGGATTTGAAGGGCAGGAAGAGCCAAAACCTGCTGGAGAAACCTGATGAAACTGGCCTTCGAGAAGAGCTAATGGAGAACCCATGAAGCCCTATTGCTCCACCTGTCCTGTAGTTTGATGGAATGGCTGGGAGATGGGAACAGGTTGCTGAAGGGATGTCATTTTAAGTGGCATATATTTAAAGCACTACGATACCTCTTTAAGCAGGCATGGCTCCCCTCAAAGAATTCTGGGAGCTGTAGTTTGTTATGGGTGCTGAGAGTGGTTAGGAAGCCCTCCCAGAGCTACAATTCCAGAGTGGTTTAACAATCCCACTTCAGAGAGAATTGAAGCTTGGAGGGTTGGGGAATGGTAGGAGCTTCCTAACAACTCTCAGCACCCTTAGTGAATCATAGCTCCTGGAATTCTCTGAGAGAAGCCATGGCTTTTTAAAGTGGCATCATAGTGCTTTAAATGTACTGTATGCATACATTCATAAGTCAGTTCCTTATGAAAATTCATATTTAAGTATGTGCTTATTTTATCACAAAATAATTACCTAAAAGCACATTTTATTTCAATGCATTTTTTAAACATACCCTAATCGGTGTATCTTTTTATGCATTTTGGTACGTTATTTGAACCAACAACTTCACGGCAAAATTCAAAGGATAATTACTTTCAAGCCCAGGAGGGGAAAATTAGGCCAGTTTGCTTAAGAATGCAGACATAACAAAGCCTTCCTTCATTCCTGGAAGCAGATCCACGTATGGTAGCCCATTGGTTACACCAGCCAGTCTTCTGCGTTGGAAGTAATGTGGCAGCTCCCCCATGTGAGAGCTCTTCCCTGTGTGGGTGGGTGCCTGCCTGCCAAGTGTGATTCAAATACAAATCTGGTGTTTATCTTTCAAGAAAATGAGATTTAGAAATACAGAAGTCATCCATATGCTTCACCAGAACAAATGATTTGTGTTTTTTGCTTTTCTTTTAAAAAAGAAACATAACATTAAAAAAACACCCATGAGACTACAGCTGCTGTGCAACTATTTTGGCAAGGCGGGATAGGTGATAAATCCAAGAGCATAGATGAACCCTAAGGACCACTGAAAAGTTCCTAGCTGCAAATAAAGAAAAGTTATTTGGGTAAGTGCAGGGCTGAGGAACCTTAGGTATAGGCCTTTCTCTTCGGCCCATAAAACTCTCCCCAGGCCACACACTGCAATGCCTTGGCCTCCAAGTGTTTTTGACTGGCTGGAATTTGTCCTTATACTCTGATAACGCCTCTTTCCTTGCATGGCTGAAGGGCTGAGAGGGGTATGTGTCGTTGAAGTAGAGACTAGCCTGCTGTACGAAGTTGAAATTCACCTTCATTGCTCCGCCCTCTTTTGCCTCTGGCTCCTCCCACCACTGGCATAGGGCCCATGGAAGGCTGCCCTCAGGCTGGAAGATATTTCCCATCATGCTCTAGACTAGAGCCTCAGAAAGCCTGCTGCCTAGAGACAATGCTGTACATGTCTGAAGGAGGAGTGGAAGTCTTGACCTTCCTGGGCAGCAGGTGGTTTAAGGAGCTGAGGGAGAGCTGTGGCTGCCATCTTGTGTGATTTGGTAGCTTTCCGTAATATGCTGCTTTTCCACAGTGAGCTGCGCCCAAAGTGGCTTACAGCTAACATTCAAAACATTGCAGTACAGAGCGTTGGAGAGACAAATATAACAAAAAACAAAACAGATTAAAAAGTGACAAAAATGAACAATTTTAACACACAGAGAACAAACTGCTGCACTCCAAGGAGCCTGCCCCAAATGCAGGGTAGATGACAGACAACTGGCATACAGGCTAGATGAGGTGCAGTTGGCTCCCATATAACTTACTCCAGAGGAGGGTGACAGCAGCAAAAGGCAAATGTTGGGGAGGTCAAGTCTTTTCCCCAGACTCCTGGAAGCACATACAGACATGATTTTACTTGTATGTCGCCTTTCTCTAAGTAAGCTCTAAGCTCAAGGCACCTCACAACATTTAGGCCTATTATTATTACATAATTACAAACATATCAAAAGTGGACCTAAACAATGAAAGAAACATAAAAAAGCACAACACCAAATCAAACAATTTCCACGTCAACCATAAATAAGCTAAAATAAAGATTCAGGGAAATTAGTATCACTAACAACAATCCCCAAGAGTCTGTTTAGCAGCTTCAGCTTTTGCAGCTGGAGTCAGTTCGGGCCCCGCCCGCCCAGGCCAGGTGGAGAAAGGCCTGTAAAGCAGGGAGCAGGACCTCCAGGGCTCTCAGCCGACTGCTGGTGCAGTTGGGTGGATTGTAGGGCGGCCGTGTGTCCTACTTCACAGAACACAGTTCTCTATTTTGAAGGCTGCCCAGCCCAAGTCTGCTTTGAAGATAAGGGGCAGAAAAAGGGAGAGCAGGAGTCTTGAGGCTGCAGCAGAGGGTCAGCAGACTTAGCAGATGCACCTGGTTCCTCCTCCAGTATGGTGAGCATTATTTAATTTCTAATTTATTGATAATTATTATTTCTAAATTTGCACCTGTACATATAATTACCACATGCAAATTTTATTCTGATTGGTGTCTGTTTTTCGTGAGGCAAAGCCTCTTACTGGCAATGTATAGCTAACCATTCTTGTGGGATAGAGCTCTGTTTTGGCCTTGTTTCTTAGTGTTAGGCTTTATTATCTCTCATGTATAGTTGGAAGCTGTTAAATTCAGTTGGTTTGTCTTGTTTTATATAATGTTGCTTGGGCTGATTTTTTTTTAAATGATGTATTTACTTATTAACATGAAAAAGGGTTGTATCTTAGTGGCACTGCATGCGATTTGCTTTCAGAAGGTCTCAGGATTTTCCAATGGGAAAAGGCTTCTGTCTGAGACCCTGGAAAACCCTTGCTTATCTGATACTAACGAGTTATTCAGCTTCCTATGGTTATTTTAAATCATACTTACTGTGTTTTTTTTAAAAATGCTGTTGTCCATTTCATAAGTTGTGAGCTGCTTTGAGCACAGTTTTTTGGGAAAGTGGCCCACAAGGAAACATAGTTGTGGTGATGTACAAACTGAATGGCGTTCTAGGACTTGTTGTGATCTTTGGCTTAGCAAGTTGTCCAAGCTGGGGCCAGTGGGTAACCTCTCTCTGCACTAACTGGTAGTTAGTTAGTTGGAGGTCCTGGGCCTCAAGGAGGTTAAACTGGCCTCAACCAGGGCCAAGGCCTTTTCGGCTTTGGCCCCAGCCTGGTGGAACACACTATCGCAGGAGACCAGGGCCCTGCGGGACTTGACATCCTTCCGCAGGGCCTGCAATATGGAGTTGTTCCTCCTGGCCTTTGGTCCAGGCCCAGTTTGACCCCCCCTCTATGGGGACCCTGTAAGTTACCTCTTTGGCCCATTTATCGGCTCATGTGGGACCAACATGGATAGCTGGCCCTGATGAATACTTGAGGTTACCGACCCCTATGGTTGTAATTCGTGGGCAATCATTTAATTTTATCCTGATTCTAATTTTTAAGCTGTATTTTAATCAATTGTTTGATTGTGTTTTAATGTATTTGATATTTGATGTTAGCCACCCTGAGCCCAGTCTTGGCTGGGGAGGGTGGGGTATAAATAAAAATTTACTTACTTACTAACTGGAAGTTGTAGCCAAGGTTTGTTCTTGGCTAAGCTGTGGGCAGCAGCAAAAATGACCAGGAAGGAGCAAAGCAGTTGTGAGCACCTCCCCAGATGCACCCATGTTTGCATGGTTTAACTAAGCCGTGGTTTCGCTTGGTGTGTCTTGTGAACCAGGCATGTATGTGGTGTGTGAACATCGAAATGAATGCGAGCCAAGCTCTAGTTTATCATTCTTTCTGATGCTGCTTTTTTCATTAGTAGTGTTGTTCCTATGAATGCAAATAGAAGTATTTTCATTCTGGCAATATGATTCGATACATCCAATGCCGCTGTGGGTTAAACCACAGAGCCTAGGGCTTGCTGATCAGAAGGTCGGCGGTTCGAATCCCTGCAATGGGGTGAGCTCCCGTTGTTTGGTCCCAGCTCCTGCCAACCTAGCAGTTCGAAAGCACGTCAAAGTGCAAGTAGATAAATAGGAACCGCTCCGGCGGGAGGGTAAACGGCATTTCCGTGTGCTGCTCTGGTTCGCCAGAAGCAGCTTTGTCATGCTGGACACATGACCCGGAAGCTGTACGCCGGCTCCCTCGGCCAATAAAGCGAGATGAGCGCCGCAACCCCAGAGTCAGACACGACTGGACCTAATGGTCAGGGGTCCCTTTACCTTTACCTTTAAACTGGTTTGTGACGTGGCAGCAGCAGAATAGGGCAAATAGGGGGAAGCAATCCAACTGGGCTCCATTTTCCAGCATAACTTTGGATTGTTCAAAAGCATAGGCACAGACAAGACTGCAGCCATTGATCTTTCGGATGGCTGTTTGTTTGCAAAAGTTTAGGTTATTAAAACTTGAATTTCACTGAAGTCTGTCAGTGAAACTTTTGAGTTGTGATGCTTGAAACTCTCAGCCAAGTCTAGGGAGTGTGTGAAATTTGGTTTCTCTGGATCTCTGAAAGGCGCTGCACATTAGTGTGTGTAATTTTCAAATTCTCCCTCTCCCCTTCCACTTCTGTTAGCCCTTCTTGAAAGCAAAGCAAGTGATCTGGTTCAAGGCATTCCAAAGCAGCCATGAATCAAAGGGCTTAAAAAGTGGTTTTTCCTAGTGACATGTCGTTTATCCAGTACAGAGGCATGTCCATCAAGCCTTAACTGCAACAGAAGGACTTGTTTATTTTATCTGAGAAACAGACATGCAGTGAAACTCTCAGTTAAGACAATATATTACAGAGTTTGTGTTTTTCATTTATTCCAACAAACACAAAGGATACACACAACAAAGCAATTCATATCTGCAAAGTGTGAGTTAAATACAGATCTCGTATGATCTTTCAAAGAAACTGGATTTTAAAATAGTCACATATATACTATGCACAAATAAATGACTGTTGTCTATTTTACATGTTATTTTTCCAGTTAGCCAAAATGTACTGTGCAGCCTTTTTTGGGGTGGGGGTGTGGGTGGGAAGATAGCAATATGGCTAAAACCCAAAACAAGCAGAGAGCAATTCAAAGGGTTGCTTCCAGATGGCTCATTTATTGAACATTCATTGGGATTTGTTTGTGCAAAGTTTGCAGGGCGTTTATATGATATTGTCTATTTCTTGAGCAAAATCCTCTGAAACTGTTTCTTGAGCAGGTTACATAACATTGCATCAAGCAATTGTTAGGCCACACCTTCCAGTACATTTTCCTGGCGCTTTCCTTATTGTAAAAAGTCCAGTATTTGTTTGTTTGTTTGTTTGTGGGTTTGTTGCACCAGCGTGCGGAAAACTGCTTCAACTGCACATCCAGAATTGGCTGGCATGTGATTGAATCCTACCTGCAAATCAGCAACAGCTCTCTTCAGTATCTTCTTCAGGGAAGAATGGAACAGCATCTGCTATGCATATTTAAATCTAATCATGAGAAAGGCACTGCCAGTCCCTAGACCATACTTCACCAACCAGGTATCCTCCTGATGTTTGCACTACATTTCCCATCAGCCCCAGCAAACATCCGAAGGGCACCAGGTTGGTGAAGCCTGCATTGGAGAATACAGAGGAAGCTGAACCAACAGTCTCTCTCCATAAAAGCTTGCCTTATGTGGGCTTCCGGCGTGGTGCGCTTCGAGACAGGGTCAGGGGAGAAGGAGCTCTGCTCAGCCCGTCGCGGTTTGGAGAGGAAAGGGGGGAGCGAGGACGACGCAACCCCCCCAAAAAGATTGGGGAAGAGTCCCTAATTGAACTAGAACGCCCAGCGGCGCAAAAAGGGGTTTCCCGCCGCCGGTGAGAACGGAAAGGAAACGGACTATAAAAACGCAGCCGGAGTGGACGGGAGAACCTCAGCGCAAAAGGGGAAAACTCTCAACCGCGAGACGTCCCAAGGACCCACGAAAGCAAGCACCAGGTACCCTTATTACTAAACCGACGCCGATAAGAGGCCACCGGTAAAACACAGGATTAGCCAGAATTTAAGAAAAGGGTGGCCAGAATATTAATAATCCAGGAGAATTACGGTTAAAAAAAAAAAAATTATCGAAAATAGGGACTCACCCTGAAGAGGCTTATTTAAGTTGCAGCAAAGGAACTGTGCGTTGCAGAGACTGTGTTGGAAGCGAAAGTAACTTTAATCCACCATTGTATACTACAAACAAACTGTACCCAAGTGTAAAAGTGAAATAAAAAGGATTAAAAAGAACCTAGCGAGAAGGGAAAGGGAGAAAGGAATTTGCACCGAGGGAAGAGCAGGACGCCGAGGGAGAGCGAGACGAGGGGGAAGAGAACAGCGGAGGACTTGAGAGGTGGAGATAAAGAAAGACTGAGAACCGCAGAGAAGGAACAACTGTGCGCAGTGAAAAGAGGTCGAGGAGGAGGAGTGAGAGAGAGACAGTCGGCAAGGAGGGTGACGGCGGTGGCGACAGAGAAGAGAAGGAACGGAGTAATGGACGATAAGTTTCAATGAGATACAGGTTCTAATAGGAGTACAGGGGACTTGAGAGAATAAAGGGGATAAAGGGGAAATAAAGCGAAAATAGTGGAATACTCGAATAGTGAAGACCATGACTAAGCAAACAAGCAAATTAGTAGAGTAAAGGGAATTACCGGGGGACAGCACCACCTAGGGGAGGGAGGAAAGAGGTAATCTATGTATTAAAGTAAGAAGGGAATAGTGTACTGAAGCAAGGAAGGAACAGTGCCATCTAGGGGTGGGAGGGAAACACAACAATTTAAAAAAAAAGGGAATAGTGTACTGAAGCAAGGAAGGAACAGTGCCATCTAGGGGTGGGAGAGAAACACAACAATTAAAAAAAAAAAAAGTGTTAATAGAGTTAATAGAGTCCCTCACCTGAACTGATACTAACACCTAAATTGAATTGAATTGTAAAGGAATTATCTTAACCCCTTTGAGGAGAGGGGAATATTGGGATGGGCATTGTTCTGTATGTTCTGTATGAATAAGTGGTGATGTAACGGATATTGTGTAATCCCGCAGGAACTCCCCCAGAGCAACACGAACTGCATCTTAAAGTATCCTAGAAGGACAAAAAGTACTATAAGTAGAACAGTAACTACGATACTGGAAGGAATTTTTTTATACGACAAGTGATAACCATGGCAGGCCAAAATAATGATGCCAGACACCTAGCCAAAACAAGACAGCAAACGCTAACTGCTTTAGCGCAGCCAAAAAGGAACTCAATTACGGAATCAGATCCGCTAGTGGATTTGAAAGAGATGATAGCCAAAATGGGCCATAACCTTGCAGAAATGGACAGAAATATAAATGAAAAATTAGATGATATGGATAGAAAGTATGAACAGAATGCAACAGTGATTAAAGAACTTACTGAACAGGTGAAAGACCTAACAGTGAAGCATAAAGATACCGAAAAAATAGTCCAGGAAATCAAAACAAAAACTAATAAGCAGGAGGAGGCAACAAAGAAAGTTTTAAACGAGAACAAAGAAATTAGAAAATTCCAAGAGACAGCAAAGGAAGAGATAAAGGAATTAAAAGAATTACAAGAGTCAATCTTAGATCAGATGGCCCTTCTCGAAATGCATCAAAGGGAACTCATTCTGCGCTTCAGGGGGGTACCTGAAACCATAGATGAAAACATAGAGGAAAAAATCACAAAAGAATTAGCAGAATGGCTGGGAGTGGAGCAGGAGGGGTTATGGCTGGACATAGACAAACTATTCCGTATAAAATATGACAACACCAAATCATACAATGGCCCAGGTGATTGTTTAGTCTTTTTCAATTCAAGGCTACTAAAAGACAAAATACTGCTCAAAAGAAGACAGACAATCTTTAGGATAGATGGTAAAAGCGTTAAAATTTTTAAAGAGATTCCAAGAAGGATCTTGAAAAAGAGGCAACCATATAAGGAACTGACGGATGCACTAAACAAGAATTCAATAAAATTTAGATGGGAGTTCCCAGAGGGAATTACTTTCACATACAAGAACAAAAGGAACACAGTCAGAACAGAAGAAGAAGCAATTAAATTTTGGCAAATAAACAAGAAAAGACTAGGAGCGAAACCAACTGAGAGAGAAGAAGTAGAAGAACAGCTAACAGAAACAGCATAAAATAGAAAAAGGAAACACAACAACACCACTCTACTCTCTCCTCATATAGCTTTTATTTCTTTTCCTCTTTCCTGTCCTCCCCCCCTCTTTCTTTTTAAGAAACTGAATTAAATAAAAGGTTAATTTCAGCATATATTGAATACTAGTCTGATTTAAAAAAAAAAAAGGGTTAAAATGAACTTGAAAATAATATCATGGAACGTAGACGGACTAAATGATAAGAATAAGAGAAATAGAGTAGAACATCTTCTTAAGAAAAAGAAATGGGACATAATCTGTCTACAGGAAACACACATAGCAAAAAAACACGAAAGAGTGTTAAATAATAAAAGACTAGGTCAAGAATTTGTAACATCTGATAAAAAGAAGAAAAGAGGGGTAGTGTTTTATGTTAATGAGAGGTTAGAGGCGGAATTGGTGTTCAAAGATGATGAAGGACGATTGGTAGGAATTAAAGTAAAAAAAGGGAGAGAACAAGTAGTGGTGGTTGGATTATATGCACCGAATGGAGACAAAACAGCCTACTTTAAAAAAGTAGAGGAAAAATTGTTAGAACAGATGGAGAATGATATAATAATAATGGGAGACCTGAATGGGGTGCCCTCGATAGAGATGGATAGGACAGAAAGGAGGACTAAGAGTAGAAAAGGAAGGCTACCAGCAAATTTTTTCCAAATGGTAGAGAACCTAAATTTGGTAGACATATGGAGACATAGACACCCCTTAGAGAAACAATATACCTGCTTCTCAGCTGCTAAAAAATCAGCTGGAAGGATAGACTCAATCTGGATAACAAATAATTTAACACCGGAAGTTAAAAAAGTAGAAATAGAAAGTAAAACAATATCGGACCACAATCCAGTTACGCTGGAGTTGGGGAAAAAGCAAAAAGGAATAAGAAGATGGAGACTTAACGAATATATATTAAATGATGAAAAAATACTGCAAAGGGGTAGAGAGATACTAAAAGAATTCTTCCAAATTAATAAATCACAGGATACCGATCATAGGATTATCTGGGATGCGGGCAAAGCCTTCATTAGAGGTTTTTACATACAACAAACGGCCAGAAAGAAAAGGCTTAGGGAAGAAAAAATGGAAAAAATAAGACAGGACATACAAGAAAATGAAAAAGCATTAGCAAAGAACCCTAAAAACAGGGAGGCAGATGAAAGAATTAAGCTACTCAGGACACAATTAACATCAATCTTAAATATGGAGATACAAAACAAATTAAGATGGTTAAAACAAAGAATGTTTGAAACAGCAGACAGGCCGGGTAAATTCCTAGCTTGGCAACTTAAAAAGAAACAGAAAGAAAACTTAATAGACCAAATAAAGATACGAGGGAAAATAATTAACGACCCGGTAAAAATACACGAAGCATTCACCACCTTTTATGAAAAATTATACCAGAAAGATAACGAGACAAAGGAAGAAATAAGGAAATATTTAAATGGAAAAAAGATACCCAAAATAAGTGAAGAAAAATATAAACAACTTAACAATCCGGTGAGTATGCAAGAGATTCATGAAGCTATATGGAAAGCAAAAATAGGGAAAGCGCCTGGAACGGACGGGCTTAGCGCTCTGCATTATAAAAAGATGGAAGAAGTTGTAGCCACACCATTAAAATCTATAATAAATACAATACTGGAGGGAGGGAGGATCCCAGAATCCTGGGAAACTGCCTCAATAACCCTGATCCCCAAACCAGAGAAAGAAAAAACAGATTTAAACAACTACAGACCAATCTCATTACTTAATAATGACTATAAAATATTTGCGAACATACTGGCAGGAAGATTAAAAATAGCACTAAACGATGTCATTACGCAGAACCAAACAGGTTTCCTGACAGGAAGAAAGATGAGAGACAATCTGAGGATGGTGGTCAATATGATAGAATATCTCGATTGGAAACCGGGGAAAAGGGCAGCCTTTGTCTTTGTAGACGCCGAAAAGGCCTTCGACAGAGTGTCATGGGAATTTATGAAAAACATCTTGGAAAAAATGGAACTCGGGGAAAGAATAACATCAGGCATTAAAGCAATATACCAAAATCAAAAGGCTAATCTGATAATAAATGGGGAATTAACAAACTATTTTAAAATAGAGAGAGGTACAAGACAGGGCTGCCCTTTATCCCCGCTGTTGTTTATTATGGTATTAGATGTTCTGATAAGAGTAATTAATGAAGAAAATGATATAAAGGGAATTAAGGTGGGAAGATCGGAACACAAGTTAAGAGCGTTCGCGGATGACATGATTTTGATGACGGAGGATCCAGGGAAGAGTATAACAAAAATGTTGGAGGTGATGGACGAATTTGGAAAGGTGGCCGGGTTTAAAGTAAATAGAGAAAAAACAAAATTCATGATAAAAAATATGAATGAGAGACTAAAGGAAAAATTAGAATTGGATACTAAATTGGAATGTGTACAGAGAATAAAATATTTGGGGATAAACCTAACAATGAAAAATATCAACTTATACGAGGACAATTATAGTAAGAGTTGGAAAGGAATTAGGAAACAACTCGAGGTGTGGCAAAAACTAAATTTATCCATCTGGGGGCGCATATCGACGATAAAGATGAACGTCCTACCCAAGCTAATGTTTTTATTTCAAATGATTCCGATTTTGACAAAAGGAGAATGCTTTAATAGTTGGAGGAAAGATATCACCAACTTTATTTGGCAAAACAAAAAACCTCGAATTAAATATAAATTACTAACGGACTCACCACAAAGAGGTGGGCTGGGTCTACCCGACTTAAGACTATACCATGATGCGGTTTGTTTAGACTGGATCAAGGAATGGATATTACTTAAAAACCAGGAAATGTTAGAACTTGAGGGATGGAACAACTGTTATGGGTGGCACGCCTACTTGATCTACAACAAAGTAGCAGTGCATAAAGAATTCCTCAACCACCCAATAAGAAGCCCACTATATAAGACATGGGAAAAATATAGATGGTTGCTCGAGCCAAAAATCCCAAAATGGGCTTCCCCAATGGAAGCAATTATACTTAGGAATCAAAGCATGCAGACAACACGGTTTACATATAATGATTTAACGGAGACAGAGGGGAACAGTATCAAACTCAAAGCACATGAGCAGGTCAAAAATGCATGTCCCACCTGGCTACAATATCACCAACTAGTGCAGAGATTTCAACAGGATAAAAAAGAGGGATTTGAATTAGGAATATCAAAATTGCAATCAGAACTAATAATACCAAAGAAAAAAACAATTTCGAAAATGTATAATTTGTTGTTAAAATGGGAATTAATCGATGAAACAACAAAAGAAGTAATGATAAAATGGGCTATTGAACTAGGGCAAGTAATCGAATTTGAGAAATGGGAGAAACTTTGGAAAGTTGAGATGAACTTCACAGCATGTGTCACCATAAAGGAAAATATGATAAAGATGTTTTATCGCTGGTATTTAACCCCTCAAAAACTATCAAAAATTTACAAAAATCAATCAGACAAATGTTGGAAGTGTAAAACTGAAACCGGTACTTTCATACATGTTTGGTGGGACTGTAAAATTATAAAACCATTCTGGAATGAAATATACGAACAAATAAAGAAAATAATTAAATTTACGGTTAACAAATCACCAGAGATATTCTTGTTGGGTATAATCCCCAAGAATATCCCAAAATACAAGAAAAATATATTGTTATATGCTTCAGCAGCAGCAAGGCTGCTGATAGCGAAAAACTGGAAAGGTGAGAAAACTCCAACAACAGCGGAGTGGAGAGGGAAATTTTTGGAGTTCATAGAGATGGCTAAATTAACAGCAATTATTAGGGGACGATCAGATCAAGAATTAATGAAAGAATGGGAAGGAATAAATGAATACATGGGGAAGTTCGGTCTAGAAGCAGTAATATAAAAATATGGAATGGGAAAAACGCACAGGTAGTAAAGATGAAAAACAAACAAATATCTAAAACAAAATAAGGACTTATTAGAATGTAATGCAACTGAAATGAAATCAAAGATGTAACAGAAAATAGACTATAAGGTCGCTTAGGGGGGAGGGGAAGTCAGAAGGGGAGGGAGGGGAAAGGGAGGGGGGGAAGAGGATGAATATTGAATGGATGTAACACAAATACAAATTTATTTGTACTTTTGGATTATTTTTGTATAGGTAATTGTATTAGTAGTATTGTATTAGTACTTTTGGATTATTTCTGTATATATTGAAATACTGTAATCATGAAAACAAGTAAATAAAGGAAAACATTAAAAAAAAGCAAAAAAAAAAAAAGCTTGCCTTATGTTTAGTGCTGTGCCGAGCCGGTACTCCAGTTGCTCCATAGTTTTCTCCCCCTTCTGTTTTTCTGAGTCATTCACAGGGCACTTTGCCATTTTGGGGGGGATGCAGGTGGTGCTGTGGTCTAAACCACTGAGCCTCTTGGGCTTGCCGATCGAAAGGACGGCGGTTTGAATCCCTATGACATGGTGAGCTCCCGTTGCTCTGTCCCAGTTCCTGCCAACCTAGCAGTTCAAAAGCACGCCAGTGCAAGTAGATAAATAGGTACCGCTGCGGAGGGAAGGTAAACAGCGTTTCTGTGCGCTCTGACTTCCGTCACGGTGTCCCGTTGCACCAGAAGCAGTTTAGTCATGCTGGCCACATGACCCGGAAAGCTGTCTGTGGACAAACGCCGGCTCCCTCGGCCTGAAAGCGAGATGAGCGCCACAACCCCATAGTTGCCTTTGACGGGACTTAACCGTCCAGGGGTCCTTTACCTTTTTTTTTTTTTAACCCTACTTTCTTCTTAATTTTAGAGGTGCAGGCTTGAGCTTATTTATCTCAGCACTCTTAACAGCTACAGTTCCCATGAATCTTTGAGGGAGACCAGGACTGGTTAAAGTGGTCTAATGCTGGTTTAACTGTGTGGTGCGATTGAGGTAAAGGTAAAGGGACCCCTGTCTGTTAGGGCCAGTCGCGGACGACTCTGGGGTTGCGGTGCTCATTTAAACGGATGAAAAGCCAATTGTTCCCTGGGTGCCTATGGTAACATTTCAATAATAATAATAATAAAAATAAAATAATATTAATTTTATTATTTCTACCCCACCCATCTGGCTCGGTTTCCCTCAGCCGCCTCTAGGTGGAAGAACAGTTTGTAAGAAAAAGCTTCCCATCCTTTGTGAATACCTGAAGGCCTACGTTAGGAATTCCTTAACTAGGAAACATTGTTGTCTTTGAATAAAAGGATCCATGGTGGGAAAGAACCATCAATCAACATATCTCTGTGATTAAAAATAGACCAGCCTCTCTCTTGCCACTGAAACACATGACCTCCCCCTTCTGCTGCCCTCCCCGTCTGAGTGTCCTCCTATGTTTGATTTCAGCCTGCAGCAAGCTTGTACCAAACTGTTGAAGGAAAAGCTGAAGGTCTCCTCAGACTGCTCTCATTGTTTGTGTATAATCTTTATTCTGCTCCTGGGTACTTAGTCAAGGGCTGTGTGGGGTGGAATACTAATAAAAGCAACCAGAGTTTTAAATCGTAGGAACAATTCCGGAAACTTCGGCTGTGATTGAAACTTAGTGACAGGCGTGGTGAATGGGAAGGAGCAGAAAAAAACAAATCCAACAGAAACCCGTCCAGGCCTTTTATATCTCCACCCCCACCCTCCGCCCCAACCTGATGAGGGAGAGTGGAGATGGGCAAACTACGGTAGTTTGACCCACCTTCACTGTCCTGGTGCCCTCCATCAGTTGGAGAGATGATTTCTGGATCAGGAAGCCTTTTTGACCCATGTAGCGGCTCCTGGCAAATGTTAGAAACCAATTTTCCAGAGTTCTAAAACGGGTGGGGATTCTGTGTGAGCCAAGCAAGCTCCTTCTTCCAGGAACTCATGGAGGGTGATGGGGCCAGGTGGCTGGAGCGCTCATCTTTTCTCTCCCTCATCGCATATGGGATAGGGATTTGAAGCAATTTTTCCACTCAGTTCTTCACGTTTGCGCATCAGTTTGCAGATTCTCATGAAAACGTATCAGCATTTTAGTGTTTGTATGCACTTTGGGGCAATGTTCACATTTTGGAAAGCAACTTCCAATCGTATAATTCATTTTAAATGTTATTTTTCACGCACGTATTCATGTTTATGCACACTTTGCCCCAGTACATGTGTTTCTGTGCACATTTCCTGGTTGGAGAACTGCACTTCAAACTTTGGAGAAGTGTGACTTTCAAAGGAGGGTTGTGTTTTGGTTTGCGCATTGTTTCAGAAAGTGTGAATTAAGAACATGGTGGCATAGGTTTTCTTGTAAGAACTTATGAATTTTTGGATGTATGTATGTTTTTCCTTTTGCTATTATTTTTTTATTTTTTATTTAACTTTTTGTGTGTGTTTGTGAAGTAAGAAAACTAATAAAAAGCATATATATGTGTGTGTGTGTGTTTATATGTATATGTATGTATATATACACACACATATACATATACACACATACCGTACTTTTCTGTGCACAAGACTAGGTTTTTATACTCTAAAATAATGCTTAAAAATCTGAGGTCGTCTTATACACGGATATAAGTCCCTCATTTTCTTAAATCGGGGTCCCCCAAAATAGGGGGGCGTATCTTATATATGGGGGCATCTTATGCACAGAAAAATATTGTGTGTGTGTGTATAAAGAGTGAATTAGTCTGGGTTGCCTTTAAATGCATACTGAATTGAATCCTCTCCGTCCCTAGTTCTCCCCTTTTATTGGACTACAGTGCCCATCATCCTTGACCATGCTAGCTCGAACTGATGGGATTTGGAGTCCAACAAACCTGGAAGGCCAAAAGTGCCTCATCCCTGCCAGAGATGATTGACAGAGGTGTGATCCAACTGACTTTATACTTCAAGTGACTGTGATGGGCAGTCAGACGATGGACCTGCATTGATAGCATTGTCTATATTCATTGGGAAGCATAACACAGAATCCTCCCCACTATTAAATTTATGAAATATACCAAAAGAAGCTTTTGAATTTTTCCATGAACCTTGGTTCCCACCCCGGTCGTCATCAGTTTGAACTTGGAAATGACATCATTGTGAAATGCCACAGGAGTCCCTCAGTGATACAAATATTATTAAAGAGATAACATGACCTGCACAAGAAATCTAAGTGAGTTCTGCTGGGCATGGTGCCCACTTGCAACTGTTCAGCTGGTGCCGCTTGGAATGAATGATCAAGTAGCAGCAGAATGTTGCATCTTGTCTGGGGTTTTGTTCCACTCTGCTTGGCCTGTGTGTGTGTGTGTGTGTCTTTTTTGTGTGGGGTGTGGTGGCATGAGAAGAGGGGGCACCAAGCTGAGGTGGTGTATGACCTGGATCAGCTGTCTTTCAAACACGGCAGGGATGTTGCTAGTGCGGTAAAATCCTCTTAGTTTTCGGGCAGAATGAAGAAAGATCAACGAGAAAGAGAGAGAGAGAGCATTTTCTTTTCCTCGGCATTTTATTCACTTATAACAGAAACATTCACTTATCAGGTATCACTGAAGTGCAATTTACAGAACTTAGCAGCAAATTCACATCTGTAAATTCAGATTTAATTCTGTTTGTACAAATTTTACAAATGTACATCCATTCGTACAGTATTGCCATTCACTCATGCTCGCTTATGTACATTGTCTTCCCTTTAGAATATCCTCACGAGTCATTCTCCCTTGCTTCAGGAAATGCAGAGGTGCTGCTGAGCATGGGTTTTGTCAGAATGCGTCAACAGGGGGAATCGAACTCGGGGGCCGTGGAGTCAAACAACAAGAATCCTCCGGGGCTTTCAATGGAGTTATCAAACATAGCCCACAGAGTTTTGCCACATTTCTTGTTTCTTTCTTTTGCCTTGCCTTCAATGACAAGAGATGGTTTGGCAATTTGGTATTTCTGCAATATTGGGCTGCTCTGCCCAGAGAAGATCCCAGGAATGGGTGGGTGGGAGATTAACACAAAGGGTGAGTAAACTCGGAAAACACCGCAGATATTTTCCAGATACTTCAAATATTTATACGGGGCATTTTTGTAGGTGGCGAATTGGGGCCAGGGGCTGTGCTGCAGAAATCCAGAGGCTGTTTCAAACCTCTACTTTTCATAGAAGTTTGCTGGAGCCAGATAAACATTTGAGAGCTCTGATTTTCTTCTGATTCATTCCTCATATGATGTAGTTCCCTTTGCACTCACCAAAATTCTCAATATAACAGAAAGTCCTATTGTATAGGTGGGGTGCTGGACGTAAGGGCAAGGGAAGGAAGGGGGTTTAGAATTCTGCTTCGTTTGCTGTGCTGTGCCAATCACGGGACTGTCATGTATGTGCTCACGCAAGTGCAGCGTTCCAGCTTCTTTATATTTAATTATTTTGTGCTACCTACTAAGTACTTCTATAATGCCTTTCAATATGCTGGCCTGTGTAGGGAATAGCTTTGGGTTCTTTATAAAGAGAGGGGAAGTAAATCACTTCAGATCTTTCTCCTTGCTGGAAAAACCTTTTAGGGGGAAAAACAGCCCTTGATATTTTATTTTCTCTTTGTTACAATGATCTGTTAAGGCATAAGAGAGTGCAATGAAATCTCCCTTTGTATGTCTTAATGACACTGTTCTATTTTCCCTTTACTCTCTGCTTTGCTTAGTGCTCAAATCTGAAGGATTTTTCTTTCTTTTTTGTATATTTGTTCTTTCTCCTCACCATAATTGTTGCTTGGAAGGTCTTATGTTTATCTCTTTAATTTGGGAAGTTGTCTATTTGTAATGCCTTACGGTGGCACTACATGTCGAGGCTAATCTGATTTTAATCTATATTTTTTAATGTATATGTTATGCAAAGAGATTTGGGTGATTAAGCAGTATATCAATCCTGTTTGGCATACAGGCTGTTCTTTAAAAGGCCCCTGTTTGAACCTTACACCCCAGGCTCCATGTTTATCATACTAAGAGAGCTGGTGTTATCAGGAGCACCAGGAGTCAAATCCCCTCTGAGTCATGAAACTCACTGGGTGACCTTGGGCCACTGCCTAGTTCGCTGCCTAACTACCTCACAGGGTTGTTGTGAGAAGAAGAGGAGGAGTTTGGATTTGATATCCCGCTTTATCACTACCCGAAGGAGTCTCAAAGCGGCTAACATTCTCCTTTCCCTTCCTCCCCCACAACAAACACTCTGTGAGGTGAGTGGGGCTGAGAGACTTCAGAGAAGTGTGACTAGCCCAAGGTCACCCAGCAGCTGCATGTGGAGGAGCGGAGACACGAACCCGGTTCACCAGATTATGAGTCCACTGCTCTTAACCACTACACCACACTGGCTCTCAAGAACAAAAGGAGGAGAGGAAGAACCATGTATGCAGAACCTTGATCTCCGTGGAGGAAAGGAATGGGCATACATGTAACAGTAATAATAGCATCAAATATTTCCCTTTGACAAATGTTTATTCTGCACTACACATCAACGGTGACTTAACTTTTTTGAAAATTTGATGAGGGTTTTTGATGGACTGAGGCATGCGAGTGCGTCCCACTGTGTTTGTGTTGATGTGAAACTTTCCATCAGCATGGGAGCCCTGTGATGACAGTCTCCTCAGTGTGCCATTTTTGTACACTTAAGTACCCTTGCTTAATAGGTGAGCTGGAGCCAAATTATTGCATTGTGAATGTCTTTTTTAGGAGAAGTTGAATTTAATGCTTAAAAAAAAAATAGCAGAGAGAATCCTTTAATCTTTTGTTCTGTTCTTGGTTTGACCTGCTGCTTTGATAGAACAGTGCCCCAGAGTTATTATGGCCTTGTAAGGTCAAGACTTGAGTGCCTGCTCATATCTCAGCACAGATGGGCAAGTTCTGAGTAGAAAACCTTGATGGAGAAATGTAATACGCTAGGACTTCAAATAACACCCCCTTCTCAAGATGTTCTCTGTAAATGTCAGTAAAAGATGGGCTCTACACCCTACACACACTTTTTGCGTGTGAAAACTAAAGTGGATAAAAGAACAAAACAGGCAAGATTGACATTTATTTCTCAGTGGCTTGTGCACTGTGTTGAACATGTGGCATCCCAGGCTATGAGAGACTATTCACAAGATCCACCTATAATTAGAACGGCAAAGCATCACAAATCCTTTGGAGTTCAGAGATACAAAATAGGTTAATTTCTGCCTGGGAATTTCAAAAATCCAGTATTTTGTATTGTTTTTCTTTCACAATAGGGGATTATCGTCAAGAGCCAAGAGGCAAACTGTGTGTAGTTTGATGAGGAAAGAGATGGGGGAGTAATGCTGTGCCCAGGAGCTTCTGGAAATCCTGGTCCCAGCTCTGCTTTTCCCCCATTTATTTATTAATCTCCCTGCATAGAAAATTAGTATGGTTTGAATGTGCAAGGGTTTTTGTTGCTTTTTTGGGGGGGATGGGTGGGAGCATTCAAACATGTGATATCCACAGCTTTGCTAGCCATGTGATTTTTCCAAATCTGTACAGGCCCTCAATGACGCTAAAGTCCTATTACAATTCAGTGGGGTTCAAGCTGCAACCCCCTACACATTCACTTTGGAGTAAGTACCACTGGTTAGTGGGGTTTACTTCCTAGCAAACATGCATAAGGTCAGGCTGCATAGGACACAGGTCACTGGAGAAATTCCATTCATTCCATAGCCTCCGTCTATAATCTTTGAGAATTCTAGAAAAGCAGACAAGGTCCCTGCAAACTGGAGGTGGGCAAATGTTGTCCCCATCTTCAAAACAAAAAAAAAAAAAAAAAGGGGGGGGGAAGACCCAGGTAACCAGTTTCTCTGGATTCTGACCCAAATCTCTCTTTCCCTACTGCACCCCACAAATCTGGGATTAAGGGCAGAATGCTTTCCAGACCAAATTAACGACTTTTTGAAAGGCTTAAGGCCTGTTACATCTTATTTTAGAAATGGAGCACTTTCTATATCCTAAAATATCATTAGTATCCATTCCTAACTCATTAAAGCAATTCCGATCTTCTACTATTTCTACTCTAAGGACTTTTTTTTTTGGTAGTTAATATGGAATGTATTATTTTTCAAAAACATTTCTGTAAGGGGAAGAGTTCTTTTTATTTTTAATCTTTAAAAATTCTAGTTTATCACAATCATATCATTTGTACAAGACACTATAGATACATCTTGTAATTTATAATCTAAAAAATAAAAATTTCATCAAAATAGTGTAGCTATTACTATTGCCTGGGCATCGATGCATGAATGTATTTACTGAATATGGCTAGTTTTACTGGCGAAAAGGAAGAAAGAAAAGCATAAAGGAAATTCAGTGGGGGAGGGCAGTGGGAATGAGCTATGTGCTTGTGTTTGAAAAGTATTGGATAGCTCTAAGAAAGGACACTAAGACAGGTCACAGATAAGTAGCAGCTTGTTAAATATATACACATTTCATGAAAACCACAAGGTTAAAAACAAAACAGTGGTGGTATACCCGCAAATCCTGTCATTTGCAAAGACAAACAAACAAAACAAAACCCAAAAACAAAACTACAATTGGGGTAGAGGTTAATTCTGGAGTTGCTTAGATTTTCTGTAATGTTTCTCTTTGGGCATCCTAAATAACATTTCTCATGTATCAGAGGACTGTTGTACCGGCAAATTAGGGACCAGTTTGCACATTTACAGAAAAGAGTGTGTCGTGACTTATGCGACTATTTCACATGCGACAAAATAACTTCATGTGATGCACTTGGTCTGTATTCACATGGAGAAAGAACCACTGGTGTCTCTTTTTTCAGCCAGCGCAGTTATGGGAACTGGGGAGCTATGGATGTTTTTGAGGGTTTGGTTCACAGGATGTTGTCCTCCATGAAATTGTGTCTGTGCAGATGCTACAGTCTCATCCAGCAGAAAGGGGCTGCTAGGCTTGTTTGCAGGATACATTATTCTGCGTCTTGGAAAGGTGACCAGAGCTGCTGTTCAGGCCAGCAGAAGCCCCTTTCCCTGATAACAGGTGACTGCCCATCTCTGCTGAGTCCTAAGATGTTAGTGGACACTGATCACACTTTCAAGCCTATGTTCATAGATGAAGGGGCATAATATTTGTTTTATTTTTATCTGTTTGAATTATCCCAACCCTTTAGACACAAATACACACATACACACACTCACACGCACACACAGAGAGCTTTCCTCTTGTGTTTCAGTGCAAACGGTGACCTTCTGTGGCGTCCTGATTCTAAAAGTACCTGCATGTGTTTGCTACCTAGAAAAACCTCTCATTCTCCAATGTTAATTATTGCACTAACGATGAAGGGGAAACACGGCAGGGTTTTTCTTTTTGTTTTAGCCAGAAGCGGGACCTGCTGTTGCCCGAAATGCAGGTGCCACTTGGATAATTACAGTGATCTGTAATGTGCTACGAAACAAGGAACGAACAGTGAAGGTCGTTTTTGTAACCTGGGCTTTGTACATCCTTGAGAAGGGAAGAAGGGTATGCAAAAGCAGTTTCCTAAAGTCAAGTTCAGTGCATTAATCAGAACATAATCTTATACTTAATGCATTGTTAGGATTTCCAAATTGAGATGCTTCTACCGGAGGTAAGTCTCGGATGGCGTCCGCCACGCAGCCAGCTCCTGCGGTTCTCTCCGGCCCTTCTCTCCATCTTCAGTCAGCTTGATGGGGTCACGGCACAGAAGTGCCAAATGATTCACACAGTTAGCGGGAACTGATCTTGCTCCGGGGGCTTTTTCACCCAGGTGCCCAGACCGGCTTTCTGAAATGCTTTAAACAGCTGCTGCTTGACAGACTGGTATGTGTGCGCCAGCAGTTTGGCCTCGCTGTACACAGAGGGCGGATCTCCATGGCTTAATATCTGTGTGCTCAGCTGTAAGAGAGATGGGGTAGGGTGGGGGGTGCAAAGGGATAGAAAAAAAACCAAAACAACCCAAAATGCAAATGAATGACGAGCAGCTGTATAAAATGGTTCCGTAAGCTACAAACAAACTGTGCTTAAGATTTTTGTGTGTTGGTTTCAAGTAACAACGGAAAGGGTGAGAACGGAAAGGGTGGCGGTTCCCTCACTGCGAGAAGCAAAGCTACAGGGAACCAGACAGAGGGCCTTCTCGGTAGTGGCGCCCGCCCTGTGGAACGCCTTCCCATCAGAGGTTAAAAGGATTAACAACTACACGACATTTAGAAAACACCTGAAGGCAGCCCTGTTCAGGGAAGTTTTTAATCTGTGATGTGTTAATGTATTTTAATGTTTGCTGGAAGCCCCCCAGAGTGGCTGGGGAGACCCAGCCAGATGGGTGGGGTACAAATAATAGATTATTATTATTATTATTATTATTATAACCAAAAACTGGACATGATATTGATTCCGTCATGCAGGCTTAGTGCCAACAACCTACAAAAAAACACTGTCCTGAGTGGGAAGCAGGATTTTGGAGATCAAAAACCTACCGGTAGTTTACACACCACTTGGAAGTGTGAACTGTGGAGCAGAGACTATAAATTATACCAGGGTTTTGGGTGTTTTTTTTTGCTTTCCTCTTTTTGTGGCAGAAGGTCTTACTAAATAAAGTACAAAGAATTAACCCCCCCCCCCACTGCTGTGCATTGTTTTGTTCCTTCTGAATGGGTCTCCCTTAGCGGAAGGGACCAGGGGATTTTGGTGACAAAACTCTTGCTGTTAGTGTGCATATATCCCAAAAGTTTTGTTTGGGATTTTGAAAGGAGAGCAAAACTGAGAATCTTGTGGATTTATTTGGTGCTATTCATCCTCCCCGACTCCAACAAATATGATTCAAGTCAAAATGTTTCACCCAGATTTGAAGAAAGTGTGTGCTTTTTAATATTACGTATAACTCCCAAAACATATCCTGGGTTAATACTCACTGAAGCAGAAGTCCCCACAATATGAACTTTGACTATGCATTTAAGAGCCAACCATTTTCCAAAGCTCTGGGGCTCATGCATAGGCCTCAGCCCCTACTGTCTTTGAGGGGGGGGGGAAGACAGATTCAAACCCTGCAGCCCAGATTCATAAACCCGACATTCCTATAATGTCTCGTCAGCTCCCTTTTGCTATATCTGAAATCCCAACATTTAGCAGGACAACCGTGGAGACTGAAACATTTCTTTGAATACCAAAATTGAGCCTTAAAGGCCGAAGTTCTGATTCTGATCCAATTAATTATGTGTCTGCGCAGGAGTTGGCTGCTGTGGGCATAGCTCCTGCTGCTCAAAAGCGCTTCCAGCAGTCAACGCTGCCTGTGCGCAGGCCCCACTCACACCATGAGCAATAAGAACAGAAGAAGAGAACTGTTGGGTCAGGCCAAAGGCCCTTCTAATCCAGCATTCTGCTCTAAGCACGGCCAGCCAGATGCTTCAGGGAAGCCCACAGGAATGACCCGAGTACAGCTCTCCCTGCCTGTGATTCTCAGCAACTGGTTTTTAGTGGCATAATGCCTCTGACAGTGGAAGGAGACTATAGTTATCATGGCCAATAGCCACTGATAGCCCTACCCTCCAATATTCTAATTCTCCTTTAAAGTCACCCAGGTTGGTGGACTTTGTAGCTGAGTGTATACCAAGATCACCAACTCATTCTGCATTCACCTGAGGAGGAGAAGGATTCCCTAGTCTAGGGGAGGGTTTTCAAATGCATATCAAACTAACCACACTCACCCTTAAGAGCAGCAGGATCTAGACCAGTGATGGCTAACCTTGACACTCCAGATGTTTTGGGACTACAACTCCCATCATCCCTGACCACTGGTCCTGTTAGCTAGGGATGATGGGAGTTGTAGTTCCAAAACATCTGGAGTGTCAAGGTTAGCCATCACTGATCTAGACTCAATCTGGATTGAAAGCAGCATGTTGAGGATGAAAATGAATTGTTCTGGATTGAGAAAAACTACCTTTTTGTAACAGGTTAGCATGTGCACAGCCTAAAATAGTTATTAATGTATTTCTCTCTCTCTCTCTCTCTCTCTCTCTCTTAAATGTTTATATGGTTTTATCATTGGAGGTGATAATTATTTAATAGCAAGCTCTGAAACAGGGGTCAGCAAACTTTTTCAGCAGTTAATTATTTTCAACAGTTAATTATTTAACCATGCAAGCTCTGAAACAGGGGTCAGCAAACTTTTTCAGCAGGGAGCCGGTCCACTGTCCCTCAGACCTTGTGGGTGGGGCCGGACTATATTTTTTTTTGGGGGGGGGAGGGAAATGAACGAATTCCTATGGCCGACAAATAACCCAGAGATGCATTTTAAATAAAAGGACACATTCTACTCATGTAAAAACACGCTGATTCCTGGACCGTCCACGGGCCGGATTTAGAAGGCGATTGGGCCAGATCTGGCCCCCGGGCCTTAGTTTGCCTACCCATGCTCTGAAAAGTAAGGAAAAAAGGAAAGACTCTCTGAGTCATTCAAGGCTTCAGGCAGGCCAGCCAACGCTTTGAGAGAAAACGCAAGAAGAAATCGGCTCCCTTCCTTCCAATCTGTTATAATAAGAGATACTGTGAAACATGCCTGAGAGAGGGCAGTAATCGAGCATCTGGGATTTGCCCACAGCTGAGAGGCTGTCTTGTTGAGCGGGAGAATGGCATCTGAATGTTCTGAAATGCTCACCTCCCCTGAGTTGCCTGCCAGAAACCGTCTTAAGAGACAAAGACACACATCCTCAGTCCAATAATCACCCCGGGCGCACCTGGGCGCCCAGAGAGAAAGAACTTTTTGTTTTGCAGGAGGATTAAATCAATCGCCTCCTTCCTGACCTGCCAAAAGACATAGCGCAACCAAGCCAAGAGTGAGAGAGTCTGATGTTTTGAGAAAGTAATCAGAAGTCTTGGGACAGCCGTAGACCTGGTGAAAGTTCAGTCCAGCGAGTGAATTAGCATTTTCTGTGGGATTCTGCTTCCACTACTCTGGAATATAAGCCTGCGTACAAAGGGGCATTTTCCACCATTGCAACAGCACTACAGAATGCCCTTTCCCTCTACCATAAATGAAGCAAACTTGATCCAAACTTCTTGTAAAGGCGAATCTTTTTTCTTAGATTTCCCTCCTGACCCATAAGAATAGACGCGGTTATTACTGAATTCCTGTTCTGATCTGTTGTTTTTTTTATAATAGTGTTTTACTAGTTTTTATGTTGTATCTCTTTTTTTATGCCACAGCATAAAAACAATAAAACACAGTATTTTTGTATATTGCTTAGACTGAGATGGTTTAATTATGAAGCAGGATAGAAGTGCTTTATACAGTGGTACCCCAGGTTGTGCATTCAATTCGTTCCGGGGTGCTGTTCGCACCCCCCGAACAGTGCGCAACCCGGGCGAGAGAGCGCATGCGCAAACTGCACAAACCGCTTCTGCGCATCCACGGACTGCGCGGACATGCGCAGAAGTGTCTGCATGGCGAAAATCTACTTCCGGGTTGCTGGCGTTCGCATCCTGAATGTATGCAACATGGAGCGTACACAACTGTATATGTATATACTGTATATATAATGGCATATCAAAGATGAATGAGGTAAATTATTTGCCACTTCGCTTTTCTCTGATGTCACCAATAAAATCTGGCACAATATTTGCAAATTGTATTTTGCCCTTGAGCATGTCTACTTGGAACACACACTCCCTTATTGGCAAAAGTCCCATGCCAACGCATGTCTTCAAGGGCTTACATCATTTCAGGAAGTTGATTGGCAGATGGCAAAAAGTACATACTACCTCAACCACCATGCACACACAGGCCCTGCTATGTGAACGCAATGCGTTCTCAGGAAATGGTCCATAAGATGGGTGTTTGTACAACAACACCCCCCCCCCTCCAGCAGATGTCAAGGAGATGAGTTAACTATACAACTTTTTGAAGACATCTGAAGGCAGCCTTGTATAGGGAAGTTTTTAATGTTTGATGTTTTATTATGCTTTTATATGTGTTGGAAGCTGTCCAGAGTGGCTGGGGCAAACCAGTCAGATGGGCAGGGTACAATGTTTGTTGTTGTTGTTGGTATTTTCCATCAATTCCTATGGGAAAATTTCTAATGTGTTCCCAATCACAGGTTTTTGATCCCCAAATAGTGAAAAAAGCCAGGGGAAACCCTCTGGAACCTTGCAAAAGGCAAACAAGGAAGGGAAAGAATGCTCTTATTTGTCTGATCTGTGCCCCTGTCTCCACCACCCACCGCTACCGTGGACCAGGAAAACACAAAAAGGCGTGTTTAAGACTGCTTATTTGTTTACAGTACTACATGCAAGTCCAGCTGTTTGGATATCTGAATCGGTGGTGTGTTGGAGAAGTGAATTATTGTGTTTTATAATGAGCGTTTGAATAGCAGGACCAGTGTGTAATTAATTTATGGCATTGGTTTTCATGGCTTTAAAGAAAGTGTGTATCTGAAGAAGTGTGCATGCACACGAAAGCTCATACCAAGAACAAACTTAGTTGGTCTCTAAGGTGCTACTGGAAGGATTTTTTTTATTTTATTTTGTTTTAAAGAAAGAGTTAGGCAAATGCATGCCAGGAGGATCGATCTACCAGTGGGCTATTAGTCATGATGGCTGCATTGACTTTCCCAGTCCAAAGGCAACAATGCCACCAAGTACCATTTGCTGGAGAGCAACAATGGGAGAAGGTTGTTGCCCTCATACCCTGCTTATTGGCTTCCCAGAAGCATCTGCCTGGCTGTGACTGGAAATACGATAACCTGACTAGATGAACCTTTGACTTGATCCAGCAGAGCTCTTCTTATGTTTTTTAATGCCTCAGAAACCCTGGAAGTGTGTTAGGGCTCCTCCAGATCACCAGATTATTGCACATTCTGGATTTTTATTACTTTTCCAAAATACTCCCCCCCCCTCAGATAAGCTAAGTTAAATATGTGCTACTGCCTTTCAAGTGTGCATGTTGCATTCTACTTAAAAATACATGTGTTGGTGGTTATTAGCCTGGATCAGATCCTCCACTTGTATGTATATATAAAGACCTTTCTTTCTTTCTTTCTTTCTTTCTTTCTTTCTTTCTTTCTTTCTTTCTTTCTTTCTTTCTTTCCTTCCTTCCTTCCTTCCTTCCTTCCTTCCTTCCTTCCTTCCTTCCTTCCTTCCTTCTCTCTCTCTCACACGCACACACACACACACACAGAGAGAGAGAGAGAGAGAGAGAGAGAGAGAGAAACATGCTCTGTCCCTCACACTTGCTGGGCACCATATGTGTTTTGGACTATGATCAATATCCGAGTACAGAGTCTGCTGTAGGAAATGGTGCTTTGCTGATGATACGAGGGCAGGGAGATGGCTGGGAATGCTATCTTGTGATGGACACATAGGTTTGCTTTCGCCAAGGCAGGAGTCCTTACCTTCCCATAAAGCTTTGCCCATCGAGTGTAAAACAGGTGCTTGCAGAGTCGCGAAGAACTCCCGCAGTTCCTTTTTCCTGTTGTTGCATTAATAAGCTCGAGGTCTGTAGTGCCCGCTATCCAATTCACACTGAAACCAGGTGATTTCCCTGACTGCCGCATCTCGGCGTTGCTCACTCCTATCGAAGGGGAAGCAGAAAACATCAAAGCATTAAGATCAATAGCCCCTACCTTGCTCCTCCTGGAAGATATGAAATGGAACTTTCTTTTTTTTACTGGGAAATGAATTCCATTTCCACATAAACTATTCTCATATTTTGACGGGATTGGCTCCAATCTGCCAAATCTTATAGGTCAGAATTGTTGTGGTTGTTGCTAGCTTGTGTGTGTGTGTGTGTGTGTGTGTGTGTGTGTGTGTGTGTTTCAAGGTGTTTTGAGCACAACTGTTTTTGGTAAAACAGCTTATGAATTAAAACATAATAGAAGATTCTGGGTTTTTTTTTAGCACCCGGTCCTTAGACTTGGACAGTCTTTTTTTTTCCTTTCTAAGAGTAGATAAAACACTGCTTTCTTGTTCCTCCCAGACCATCCCCTCAAAGCAGAAATAAACCTGACCGTAACAAAAGTGATGGGAAGCGGGCTGTGGGAGAAAGCTGGTGAGAGAGTGGAGGAAAGAGGACTCTCTTGCCCATTAGGGATGGGGGAGAAGTTTCATTCAGTTTGCATTTAAAGGTGAACCTAAGTAATTCTCACACCTTGAAACAATATACAAACTGAAACACAGCCAGCTTTTGAAATCTGAACTCCTCCGAATTCTGCAGTGCAGTTCTCCAGCCATGCAGTGTGTACAAATAACGCACATAATAGGGCAAAGCGTGCATTAAAATGCATATATTCATGAGAATAATTTGCAGAAATGCATTATATTGGAGAAAATTGCTTTGCAAAAATGTGCATATTAGGCAAACTATACATGTACATTTAGGAAATAAAAGCCACACAAAATGCTGGTGAATTTCCAGGAGTTTTTTTTTAAATTGCATACCAATGTGGAAATGCGGAGATCTGAAAAATGAAAAACTGAAATGGACAGATTTGCCCATCCCTATTGCCCACATACCCATTTGCTGCTTCAAACCGCACCAGCTCACTTCCTGCTTTATATGGGATTGAGGCAGAGCTGCATTTAAAAGAATAGGTCTGCCATCATCGTGTGGACTTTTGCCTGTAGTATTACATCTGCCCTAATGCTAACTAGAGTTAAAACACTAACCAGGATTTGAAACCAGGGTTAAGAAGGACTCCAGTCAATGTTAACCATGGTTATCTTTGGGAGACCTGGAAATAGATTAGCATTAAAACTTCTGTTCTGAATGGCTTCACAGAAGAATGTCACTACTATGCAGAAGGTAAGTTTCAAAATAATGTAAATCTGCTATAAGTCAGATTCATACACCCCTGCCCCCAAATAAGGGTGTGTGCATTTTGCTGGGCAACTTTGAGAAGCTGTTGGATAAGGCAATTTAGAACGGGATGGGGTGTGTGTGTGTGTGGAACTGCTGAAAATCAAAACTTTTCAAGGGTAAAAACAGAATAAAAAAAGAAGTTAAAATCTGAGATATTCCTGAACATCACAAACAGTGGAAGAGAATAGCTCCCTAATTATTGTAGATCTTCCTAAACAAAAACAATTGCACATCTTCCTTCATCTCCTGCCGTCTAATTTTGTTAACATAATTTTGTTAACATCATTATCCCATGATGCAGGAGGACTATGTCTACTGCATGGCAGGGGGAGGCTCAAAGAGCATGCTCTTGTCAGTGCTGGAAGATGGCAGCTACAAAACAGGCTAATTAGGATTAGCTAATATTGCGGGGCACAAATAAGGTTACTCAGAGCAGGTGAGATTGGCAGTTCAGCTGACAATATGTAACAATAGCTACAAACTCATTAGCTGGCCTTAGAGCAGGCATGGCCAAACTTGACCCTCCAGCTTTTTGGGACTACAACTCCCATCATCCCTAGCTAACAGGACCAGTGGTCAGGGATGATGGGAATTGTACTCCCAAAACAGCTGGAGGGCCAAGTTTGGCCATGCCTGCCTTAGAGGAAAGTTCTGTTGTCGTTTTTTAGCATCAGCACCACCTCTGTCAAATGTAGAACTGGATTGATGCCATGGCACTGGGGAGGTTCTGCCCCCCCCCCCATTCCCTTTCCTTAGCATCACTTTTATGCTTCCCTTTAAAGTTGTTAGCCACTAAGTTGTGGGGCAGGAGTTTGGGGAAAGAGGCATCTCTATTGCACTTGGTTTTTCTGCTCTTAGCTACTTTAGGAGGGGGAAAGGTTGACTTCTGGGTGATGTAGTGCCCAAAAAAAGAGCAGACACAGATCTGTATAAAAGTGGCATATGCTGATGTAAATCTACATATGCATGTTTACACATGATTACTACAATTTAAATAGGGATGCGGTACATCTCAGCACAGTGACCAGGTCGCTTGTGAATGAATCCCTGCTGCCCAGATGTTATCGATGGGGAACTTCAGGGCCCCTGCTGCTCTCCCTTCTTGGGGCTCCTTCTTTTTAAACAGCCCTTCAGATAGAGGATATCTTCAAACAGAGGGCTGTTCCCTGTACAACAAACAGAGCACTGCTCTCTTACTTGATTTCCATCAAGGAAATAGTGTGTATGAGGGATGTGTTGATGCGAAAGGTAAACCTACCATTTCCCAGAATCATGGCCCTGATCCAATTCCACCCAACCCACCTGCAGGCACTTTAAGGCTATATATATATATATACAGTATATATATATATAACATAATCAGGAGATTTGATGACATAGCTTTTCCACATAATATTTAGTTTGGTCCTGAGACTCCTGCAATCCTGAATGAAGTGGGGTGCATGTCCCCAAAAAGCAAGCATCTGATTGTGCTGCAGGAATCCAGAGACTTATTATTATTATTAATATTATTATTATTATTATTATTATTATTATTATTATTGTTATTATTATTATTATTATTATTAGAAGGAAGGTGCTGGTGTTTCCTGTGCATGAAAATAGCGTTCCTCCGTGAAATGGGAAGTAAATGCCCATGCTGCTGAGTTGGTAAAGTCATTAATGTTCATCATTTGACAGCCGAACACAGTGCAGAGCTCAGCGACTTGGAGGGCATATAATAGAAGTATAAGATCGCACATATGGGCTCTGTAGATAATCCTGGTGAGATGCAATATGGCAACTCCTGCGCTGGTCCCTGGCTCATTTATAACACACAGCATCTGAAATCACATCTCCCACCACCTCCCCGTGTGCGAGTGTGTGGGTGTGTTTGTTTTACACAGAAAAGCTCAGTGTGTTTGACAGATGATGACCATGATTCTTTTTTTTCAGAAAGCAAAGTGTAGGTTTTAATGCATATGTTTCTATTAAATTCATTTTAAACCAGGTGATCATTTTTTTTAAATGAGAAACTGGTTTTTTTTAAAGGATCAAAAGGGGGGGATCACTTGTTTCTTTAATAATTTATTTTTATGTGCCAACATGCCAGTTCAGAAAACAGTACCAAAAACCTCACTGTCACAACTATATAATACAGCCTTCCCTAACCCGGTGCCCTCTGAATATTTTGGATTACACCTGGGAGCTGATGAGAGTTGCAGTCCTAAATATTTAGAGTGTACCAGGTTAGGGCAGGCTGATACAGGTTATATAAATGTCAGTAAATTATGTTAGGCTAGTTCATCACCTGCAGTAATTCCCTACACGGGCTAAGTAGCCCCCCTCAAAGTCAATTGGAAATGTCCAAGTAAAATTCACTGACAGCTGTTTAAGATCCTTTGCATTTCTTGGCTTGCTATCATAAGTAACATCCATTTGCCTGTCTTAAGTGGCAGTACCCTAAACTAGTATATACAGATGAGTTTGGATGGAAACATAATTGAGTTATCATCTCACACAGGGCTTTTAATCACATTTATGTCACTCTAATAGCAATTTCGATTCTTTCACCAGGATAACTGATCAGTTTGTATCTCTCCCCCTCTTTTTCTTTTAAAGACAAAAACTACCAGAGATATAGTAATATAAATGTGTGTGCTGACACTGTCGTGCTATTTAAATATTTCCATGTTGAGTCTATTGCAAGCAGATCTGAATGTATGACTTGACACTAATGCGCCAGTCTCTGTCAAGCTATCACCCAAAAGCTTAGCAGATGGAGTGCCAGAATATGACAGCACTTGCTAAGATAAGGCCTGCCTGGAGTTAAGCCACAGGTAGAAGAACAAACATAGACGCAGCAGCCCTAATGACCAGAGGAAAGCAAAGCATTCAGTCAAATTAACAGCTTTGCATATATGCATTGACAATGAACGCAGAATACAAAAGCAAATTGCATACTGTCCCCAGATAACTACTGTCAATATAGAGAATCACTTCTGATGGAAAACAAAGAGTAACAGAAACTTGTGGAAGCTAAAATCCAAGCATCAATATTTGCTGATTTAGGGATGGAGACTGCGAGAATCTAATCCCCTGTCTTTTCTCTTTAAGAAAACTTGTGGAAGGAGATGCAAGGAATTTGGAAACATTAGCATACCCGCCAAGTGTCCCAGGGAAAAATGGGAAATACTGTTTTTTCGTGTGAGATTGTGGTGGCCATTTTTGGTGCTGCGATCTCTTGTGCCATGATCTTACCCCCCAAAAGCACTTTTTGGGGGGACAAGATGGCAATGCGTCTCACATGACTTGCCCGAGAGCATGTCCTGGAAGATGCACGTCCCTTTTTTTATCTGAAATAGTTGGACAGTATGCATTAGTGCTGTAGTGAAGCACCAACTCTGTGCTATAGTAACTTCCTCTAATCCTACTCCAACAGGGAAGCATTGGCTTTGAATCTGGGACCTGTATAATGGTCTCATTGCATCAAATCTGACATGAGGATACCTTTTGGCCTTGGGCAATCACTGCCTCTAGGCCTTTTCTTAAATGGGAACCATAATATACTGCCTCAGAGGTCTGTTATGAAAGCTACATACAGCGAATCACCTTGCAATTAAAAGAACAGTGGAAATTATAGTAATAGTTGGAGGTCTTCCAATCAGCAGGAAGTCTTACAGATGGCCCAAAATACCTTCTAGTCTATAGGCAAGGCTAGAAACAGAGGGAGAAGGTAGCTAAAGAGAAGACCTCTGGAACACAGTTCTTTAATGAAACTATTCATTATTCAACTCCTCTGACCTGTTTAGGTCTGCTGCCAGGACATCATGATGCTTTGTGTTTCCCAGCCCTTGGCAGAGGCAACCAATGGTATGGAGAGAGAGGAGAAGGGAACGCCCAACATGATGATGTTATGCCATGTGAAAACAGGAAACTCAACACAGGGTTGAAATTTTCAGTGGCAGCCCAGTTTGGGGTATAATCTAGTCTCCCAAGTGAAACACCCATAAATCTACCCCTCACCTGTTGGGCACCTGCATGAAGATTCTTCATTTGCTTCACACCCTGGCTTTTTGCAAATGGATCCTGTCAGGTTCGCTTAACGGTTGCTCATGAGTAAAGACCAAGTCCTTCTTGTCTTTCAACTGTTTTATTGTGCAAAGTATGTACAGTGCTGAGCTAACCCTAAACATGACCGTCTAGTCGCTAGCGGAATCCAGAAGTGCCCCCCTCCTGTTGCGGCACCAACACCAGAGTCTCGGCACTCTAAAGTGCCGCCTTCTCCTTCTGCATAAAGCGGGCGCCAGAAACGGTGTCTCCCCCTCCGAGTGGGTCTGCTGAGTGGTGCTAGGTCTCTCTGCATCTTCCTGGAGACCTCTCCCCACCTGGCTCCCTCCCGGTAACTGCTCCTCCCCCAAGGAGGAGCTGGTAGACTCACTGGGAGATGAGTCCATCGACAACAAAGGCTGAGGCTGCCGGTAGCCACTCAGTGCCGGACTGGCAGGGGTGGGCACATCCCTGACAGATCCCCAGTTAGTTCAGTAATTCTCTTCCCTGGTACTTAGCTTAGTTCTTTCAGCCGATGTGCTTTAGCACACCACTGAATGGGGAATAAGTTTAAATCTGTTCTTAAGTAAATTTTATGACTCAAGGCTCTAGTTTGGTTTTAACACTTATGCTGTGGCTTTAAGGTATCTGGATGAGTGGTGATATACATACCAAAGGGCCAAGTATAATGGAAAGATTGCTGTACTGGATAATGATTGCTTCCAACTATATGGCCTTTCAGGTCAGCCAGAGATAGGTTTAATCATGCTCAATGGCGCAAGCCGTTTTTAAGAAGTCTAGTAGGATTCGGTCACAGAATAAGCCATCACCATCTGACTTCGAACTTGTGGAAGTTTTCTTTATATAATGTGCTTTGCTACGTTGTGGTACAACCAAATATGACCCTCTGCTCCTTGACAACTGGATCCAGCAGAAATCCTGCTAGTATTACCAAGGGGTATGGAGTGATGCCCTCGATCATGATGATCGGTTTAAGAAAAGTGGGTGCCATAGCTGCTGCCCTGGCTTATAAATATATCACAGTAGACATTATTGGGACAGGAACTATTTGTGGTGGAGGACAGCCACTTCCAACAGGAATGGAGGCAGAGAGATAAGAAGAATCTATTTCAGTTAGTATTGCAGTCCTATATACACTTTCTTGGGAGTAAGACCCATTCAACATGGTAGAACAGGGTTCCCCAACCTTTTGGGATCTGGGGGCACATTTGGAAAGCTAAGAAACCAGGGTTAACGCCACAAAAAACCATTTCACAGAAAACAAACAAACAAACAAACAAACATCCAGGTGATGATCAGCACCCTCCAAACAGACAACTCCCCCCCAACCAAATAACCACCCCCAAAATAGAGGCCCAATAAACAGGGCTCCCCTCAAAATGTGACCCCTCCCAACCAAACATCAAAAAATTGGGAGGGGCAGGGGACCTTGGCAGGCGCTGAGGGTGCTGTGCTCTTAGTGTGGTAGAATGTCTAATTATCAGTAGCATCAAAGGAAAGTGAGAAGGAAGCAAGTATCCTAAGCTGTGAAGGGACACAAGGTTATGTTCCGTGTAGGAGCCCAACAGCACCAGCAATGGGGAAGCAGGCGGTTCATGCTTCCAAGCAAGGGTGTCCTTACCACTCAGGAGCAGCTGATTGCGCCGGTATGAGGCTGGCAGTTGACCGACATCTTCTAGTCTATGGCTCATTACCCGTGAAAGGTGTCCGGTGTGAGAGAGGCTCCCCACAATAATGCTATGCAAGTACACAGGCTCGATGAAGTAGCTGAGGAGAGCACCTTGTAAGCCGAGGACGTTCCACCTGCAAGAGGAATTCAGCAGTGAGAAAGGGGTTCGGCAGGTGACAAAATAAGATACGAGAGTGGAATTTGCTGCCAAGGCGTGTGGTGGAGTCTCCTTCTTTGGAGGTCTTTAAGCAGAGGCTTGGCAGCCACCTGTCAGGAATGCTTTGATGGTGTTTACTGCTTGGCAGGGGGTTGGACTGGATGGCCCTTGTGGTCTCTTCCAACTCTATGATTCTAGGAGAGAGAGACCCTTTTTCATTTGCCTTTTTATCCTGGAGAGAAATAGCGGGCATCTTCAGCTGATTCCAACTGTAATTTTTGTGACAGATGATGGACCTTGATGCAGGCCAGAAATTCAGAATTCCCTAGCTCAGGAATGAGAACCTTACCTGCCCATAAGAACATAAGGAGAGTCTGCTGGATCAGCCAAGTGACCCATCGCATTGGCCAACCAGATGCCTATGGGAAGCCTATGAGCAGGAGCTGAAGGCAGCAGCACTCTCTCCTCCAGCAGTTTCCAGCAACTGTTTTGCAGAAGCAGACGGCCTCTGGCAGTGGAGGTATATGGAACAAACATGCCTCTCTAGTTGTCCTTTGGGGACTCTCCAAAAGCCACACACCGCTGTCCCCAGGCCACAAACCTCACCAGTGCTGCTCCACACCCTCCCAGTGTTCTTTAACCTGGCTGAAACCACATTTGAACTGTGGCTATCTCACTTGCTTTCCTGGAGGGAGGACAAAAAGAGATGTTTGTGGGCACCTGTAGAAGCATCTGGTTTTTCCATTGCTGGAATTTAGCCTACTGCTGGCATGTGGCCCCAAGAAAGGTTGCCCATGAGAGATGTGGCTCTCGGGCTTAAAATTGTACCCCCACCCCTTGGACTCCTATTTAGTGAAGATGCCATCTGTGCACACGCAATGGAAGACTGAAAGATATGCATCTCAGCTTAATTGCAGCTGATGTTTCATATTGGATGGAAGCTGGGTTGAGGGAAAACATACGAAGCAGAAGCATTTCTCAAGAAATGGTGGGATACGCATGGGTTGTGGCTAACATCCTGTGTACTCATTGTCAAACACCTGGCGGAAGTGGCCTGGAGCCAGAATAAACCGTGATGTGTACACACAGTCTTATACAGAGGAGAATAGGGGTCCTTGTTTGCCTACATGGATTGAGAAGCACCAGGGTAGTGATGGTGGTAAACCAAAGCAATGTAAGCTGCAGGCAGTGCAAGAATTCTGATTTTTCGCCCCCCCCCCTTCACATTTGGTTGGGGCAGATCCACCTTAAAACACACCAATCTGCTGTCGCCGTTCTTAATCTGGCCCTTGGTTTCTAGGCATTAATGTTGACTATTAAGGCCCTAAGCATCTTGGGTCGATGGTACCTTAGAGAATTCTATTTTGAGCGTTCCTGTGTATGAACATTTCCAGGCAAGGCTCTGTTTCAGGAGCCTTCTACATCTGAGATTAGAGTTACATGCACTCAGTATTGAAGCCCTCAGGCTGACCTTGGGCCAGTCACAGTCTCTCAGCCTAGTCTACCTCACAGGTTTGTTGTGAGGAGAAGCATTGCAGTACCTTGAGCTTCTTGGAGGAAAGGTGGGATGAATGCAATAAATAAATACAATTAACCCACTAAGAGCAGGACCTTTTTCAGTAGTGTTTGTGCAATGCTGTCCTCTATTAAGCCCATGGGGCTCTCTGCTGGCCTTTAGGAAGCAAGGCGAAGACTTTCTTATTTTGACAAGCTCTTGTGGGGTATAAATAACCAAAATAAGAGCAACAATAACATATGTTAACTGCTTTTCTCTGAACGGAATCAGTCTATGCATTTACAAAAAGCCTCGCTCCTTTCTTGAGCAGCACTCCTGAAGAAATCCTTTTTCACAAAAATTGTGGGGTTGATTTTTTTCAAACTTAGTTGCTCATGAGCTGAGATATGCTTGACATTTTAGAGCACTACAGAAAGGGTTAGAGAGATTTTGCTATTTAAGGCAACATCCAGCGGTTGCTGTGCTTGAAAAAAACGCATTTAAAGTGCAAATCTGTACCAGCAGGAAGCATTATGTAGCTAATTTCTTACATCATTGTTCTTTTCATTAATTAACATTTCTCAACCGTTAGTGCAATAATTGCGGTGCCTCTGTGCTGTATGTCTCTTTCCATGATTAATAAGGAGCCATTATACTTCCCTTTCCTGAAGCAGTCAATTAACACGAAATACTTTCCATTAATTACTGAATGTTTAAAACCAGCATGCTGTACCTGGAGAGCAATCTGCTCACAGAACCTGTGACAAAAATTGCTTTCAGAAGTTCTTTTGAAATTTTATTCCACACGCGAAAAAGAGCAAACCACAGGCAGTTTAGTTGGCTATATTAATTTGCTTCAGAAGCAGGGCCTGCCAATGAGAAACATCTTTTAATCTCATGGAAGACAAGGCAGCCATCTGGCTGCTGAGGATTTTGGAGTGAGACTGCCCCTCTCTCTTCCTCTCTAAACGCAGGTCATTAAAGTAATGTGTTCATCCTACATAAAACTCAAATGGAAGATAAAAGGTAATATTTATATACAAACAATTTAGTCCCACCATTTAAACAGTCATTGGTTTTATGAAACATTTGCTTTGCTCTTATCAGATTTGCATAACTTCGCGGTGCTGCTGCTGCTGCTGAAGAAAAGATATGCATAGATGTGTGTGGTCATTTCTACAAATGTCTACCTGTCTGTCTCATTTAGGCTACACGCTGTATAGTGTACACATTTACTTGGGAAATCGATGGGAGTTACTTCTGAGTGGACACACAAAGGATTGTGTTGTTAAAGGCAGAGCTTAGCTGGAAAAAAACCCCTCCAAGAATGGAAGAATGGAAAACAGTGTCGAATTCTCTGAAGTTATACAGTTTGGGATTTGAGAAGTAATAGACTAAAATTATCAGAAAGCAATGTTTTATTCGGGGTGGAAATATGTGCATGAACTCAGTAACATTTTTGATGTCCAGATTAAAACACCTGCCTCATTTAATTTGCTGGAAATGAAGAAGCACAGAGGGGGAAAATATCCAATATTTAAATATGACTACTTATTGGCTGTAGGGAAAGCTCCGTTGAATTGGGTTTATCTAGTCCCAGAATGATGTCTTCCTCAACAGCTAGTATTCAGAGGCATTTGCTGCTTCTAAACATGAAGATCCACTCAGCAGTTTAAGAGCTCTAACCACTTCTGCCCCGCTCCCCAAGAAAAAAGCTACTTCATTTTGCAATTCCTGTTTCTCCAAGACAATGTGTGGCTGCATGCTCAGACATTTACCCCACAGAAGCTTATGTCATGGCATCACTGTAGGCACAGAGGAGGGATAATTACAATTAGTTATTAGAGAAGGAGGTACAAGTAAGAAGTTAATAAGTTGTGAATGCACATATCTTCTTGCTTTATCATGCAATAAAAATACAGTTACAACACAATTTCAACCAAGTCGACTCAGAAGTAAGTCTTATTGAATTCAGTGGTGGTTAGGATTAGGGTCATGGGCATGTGAGGTTAGGGTCACAGCCTTAGCTATCTACTCTATTTATATATCACCTTTCGGCAGTGCTTTTTTCAGCTGGAACTCAGTTCTGGCAGCTCTCAGGTAGGCACCATTGCCATGATAAGAGAACAAGGGAAGAGTTCATGGTGAGTTCTGGCAACTCTTTTTCTGCCTTTCTGTATTTAATTGAGCAGCTCTTTGGCTAAATTTGAATTGATTGATTAACATTCACTCATACCCTTTAAATTACCCTCTTCAATTGATTAATCAATGAAAGCAGTCGTTCCCAAAATTTTCCCAACTGTGGGCCACTTGAAAATTGCTGAGGGTGTTGATGAACTGCTTAATTATTTTCCTGCCTTTTGTAGCAATTGTAATGGTCTGTGCTAGAAGCTGCATGGTTTTTAATTGTATATTGTGGCTTCTTTTGTTTCTTATATATGATGTTTGATTGTATTGCAACTTGAATCCGATAGAATAGAAGAAACAAAAGAAGCAATGGAAATAAATTAAAAATCAAGATGAATATTCAATGTGATGGAGGTGCTATTTCCAGTCTTCAACCACAAATCCACAGATACACCATGGACCACCTAACTGAAGTTTGCAGAACACAGTTTGGGAACTCCTGAACTTAAGCTTTACTTGCAGAATCTTCTGATTATACCAATTCAGTATTGCAGCCCCAGGTAGTGAACTCATTTCAAAGCCCAGAGAGGAGCTTCTGGAAATCTCGGACCAATAACCAGGAATAAAACCACTTTTATCATGTGGTCTTCTCTACAAGTGAACTAGGCCTAGCTGGGTAAAGGAAAGCAAATTAGCTTTAGTCATAGGAACAATTTATGCCTCTTCAGGAACAAAAGTATCGATGGCGAAACTGAGTTCTGGAGGAGGTTTGCTTCTGTTAGGTGCAAGAATGCTGCTGTGATTTTACTGCTTTCTTCATGGGCAACATTTTCAAAATTAACATTATTATGCAGAGTAAATGTGCTGTTACATTCCAGCTTCTCAATATATCAAACTGACTTGTCTAGGTAAGACGTATGATGGATTGTTTGACTCTCCCCCCCCCGCCATTGCGCAAGACTTTTAAAATGCCCCTTTCAAGGACATGTTCCCTACTTAGATAACATATTTTAAATAACTTTTGTCATACTGGAAAAGAAACCCGCTGGTTTACCTGCATAACAGAGCAGCAAATGCATGGATTTAAACCACATTATCTCCACAGAGTCCAGGTGATCTGAACTGGCTTAAATTACACTGTGGACTGGGCTGTTATAGCTCCTTGATTTTGATATGGGGAGTATAACACTGGTACTAGGGGTTTTGTCCACTGCCATTACTTCTATATTTATTACAGAAGTTGGGGTAGTCATTTTGCTTTCGGTACATCTAATTCCTACAAACATATGTGGTCCCCACCTGTCTATAATTGAAATGCCAGTAATGACATGGAAGGAATCAGAGAGGAGCCAGTCTTCCATTCAGTAGATGACACTTCCCCCCACCTTTTAAAATACCGTATTTTTCTGTGTATAACATGCCCCCGTGTATAAGGTTTGGGGGACTCAAAATTAAGAAAATGGGGGGGAGATTGCCCCCGTGTATAAGGCTACCCCCCTTTTAACATTATTTTTTGGTAAAAAAAACCCTAGTCTTATACACGGAAAAGTACAGTAATCCTCTGCAGCTGCCTAACATTGCATTTAGGAATGGGAGTTGCTGTCCAGGGTCCTGAACAGCCAGCTCCTCAAAGCCCCATCATGTTTACCTACGGCAATAGACCTGGGTGGATCCAACTGCTGAAGTGGACCATCAGTTGCTGTCCCAGGTCCTGGAACACCAAGCATGGTTACCTCCAGCAATAGTAGGGGCATCCAGAAAGAGTTTTCCTGGTCAACCTTTACCCCTTTGCTTCACCCCTACAGTATGTAATGTCACTTATACTGTGCTGGCTCTGCTCTTCCTGAGTCTGATGTGCACCATCACAAGGCTTTCCTGTTTACTATGCTGGAGGATCATGCAGCCAATTATCAAAGCTTCCTCCTGTATTTTCACGCAATAAGGATTGTTATTCATGGTAGTCTCCAGTCTGCAGAACACCTGTGGTTTTTCTAGTTACATGACAATTCAGCTATTATTGGTTTGGAAACTGGAACTACTACATTAGGGTTTGATCTGTATTTTAGCAGTGGGTGGTTCGTCTTTTTGGATTTGACAGTGAAAGACCAAGGCCAAATTCTGATTGATGCAGAAAGGGGTTAAATAAGAAGAGAGAAGATTGCAAATAGACTTGTATCATGTGTGCAGATTGTCTCTAGTTGGGGGACCTAGTTGCGTTAATTGATTTCCACTTTCATTAATAAGCTGCAGATTCCAGGGTCAAACCTTCCAAGCCAACATATGTGATCCTGATAGTCTATCACTAAAAGACATGCAAAAACTTTGATGTTTTTATAGTTATCTTGGAACATTTCTCTTGCATGCAATTCATTTTGCTGATATCATTGTGTAAAGCAATTGTGCTTTAGCACTTAAGCTTTTTCATAGGTGGCATTAAGCTTTTCAGGATCCCAGTGGAAAAGAAAGGGAGACTCCCAGCAGATTGGCCTGGAAAGTCTGAAAGATGGTGCCCATGTACTAATCCAGAGGGTGCTAACATAGCACCTGTGAGTACATAATAATAACAACTTTATTATTTATACTGCACTTCTGATGTTCTTAAAATGGACTTGGAGTGCAGAGGGTAGCACTGAATTTTAACAAATAATTTACTTGGGATTAACATGCACAAAAACTGCTGAATGCTGTGAATGATAACTGAATGGAGGGAAATGCTTTTTTTATGTTGCTTACAAATACCTTGTGAGCAAGAAAATATGATAGCAGCTGTTGGGATAAATTATTAATTGTGCATTATTTGCTCAGCTCCAGTAATTCTTTCCAATATATCAGAAAACTGCTACTCTGGTTCTCCTTCTCTTTGTAAGTCATGCAAAGTAGGCTGTTTTCAAGGAACTGGGGCCAATGTTCTCGATGTGGAATTTTTCTCCAAATCACTAAAAACCCTGAAGGACAATTTAGTCAAAGGACTGCTTACTCAACAATCTCATTTAGGCATATATGAATTCGTTTGAGCATTTGGACCCCATGAAAATCAAATCAGCCAATATATGAACACATGAGATCAGTGGTGTGCAGTGCAATTTTTCACAGGGGAACATTTAGGGCCAGAGGCACTAGCTTGTGAGGGTGACATATGTGTGAGCATCACACTTCCCTCCCTAAGCCAGGCAGGCGCTTCCCAGGCTTTGGGAAGGAGGCACCAGGCTTTAATACACCAATTTACCAGGAACATTTAGGGGACTAGCCTAAATGGGGAGGTATAGGCATGCCTACCTTCCAAAATATATGTTTCTATTAATTCAAAGTGTTGGTGCTGACCTTTAAAGCCCTAAACGGCCTCGGTCCTGTATACCTGAAGGAGCGTCTCCACCCCCACCGCTCAGCCCGGACACTGAGATCCAGCGCCGAGGGCCTTCTGGCGGTTCCCTCACTGCGAGAAGCAAAGCTACAGGGAACCAGGCAGAGGGCCTTCTCGGTAGTGGCGCCCGCCCTGTGGAACGCCCTCCCAGCAGAGGTCAAAGAGATAAACAACTATCTGACATTCAGAAAATACCTCAAGGCAGCCCTGTTTAGGGAAGTTTTTAATCTGTGATATTTTAATGTATTTTAATATCTGTTGGAGGCCCCCCAGAGTGGCTGGGGGGACCCGGCCAGATGGGCGGGGTACAAATAATAAATTATTATTATTATTATTATTATTATTATTATTATTATTATTATTATGCTATGGACTGGAGGGATGCAGAGGAATGGTGGGAGGCACCAGCTGGGGTACCCCCAAGGGAAGAAAGCTCAGAGCCAGGGGACTGGTGGTGGAGCAATGATGAGTGGTCAGAGGGAGAAGAGGGAGCAGACTGGGAGGAGAATGTGTCAGAAGTTGAAGAGGCAACAGGGTTTTGTGAGCAGGAAGCATCTGTGACAGAAAGCAGTCCAGGACCAGAGGCAGAACAGGAGGTTGGAGAGGAGGGGGGCCAAGAGGCAGTGATGAAGCAGACTGATTAATAAGCCAGTGGGTCTCCCCCTGCTGCCGTGACCAGCTCCCCTCACCCTTGGTGGTTTCCTGAACTATTTTGTTTCTTTGAATAAAGAGAGTTAATGTCAAGGCTGGAGTCAGATGTAGGTTAGCACGGAGAAACAGTCAGTTGTCAGTGAAGTTGACTCTTCAAGGAAATGGTATACAACTCAGCAATACTTCCCAGTAGGTCTTATCCTTGTAGAGCAGTTGCCAGAACTGAAAGTCCCACCTTCCACCCTTTCTAAGGCTCCTCCCCTCCTAGGCCTAATGAGCACACCATCTTTTCCCAGTAGGAGGTAGTTGCGAGGACTGAAGGCCCCCGCCTTCCCACAGCTCCCTAAATCTCCTCCTCTTCCTGCACTCTCTCTGTCTGGCCCTCAGGACTCCCAGGACTCTCCCACCTCTCCAGGACACAACTCTCACAAGCCTTGCTCCATGCCTTCCTTGAATGCCTTTGCTTGGCTGGAATGTGTTCTTGAACTGTGATGATGCCTCTTGCTTGCCTGGCTGGAAAGATACGTACGGGTGTGTGTGGAAACCTCTGAATTTGTATGTGTATATGAATGAATGTAGTCTACTGTACAAAGGTAAGATTGGATACACAGTCCCTGCCTGCTTTGCTACCTGTTCTTACTATCCACTCCAGACCACTGCTTCCTTCAAAGCCCCTCTGTGAGTTCAGCCTCACCAGGACTGGACAGCAACATGAGCAGTTTCCTTCCTTTGAAAGGTGGGCTATACATTCCACTCAGTGCAGGGATGCCACCCAAAATAGCACTCCCATAGTGAGTTCTTCCTCACCCTACTGCAACATCTAGCATATAGGGTGTGACATTATTGAGTTGTGAGGTTCTCCTGCTCCCATCAGGCACGTCCAATGGCACACGGTAGGAGCAAGGAATCTCGCAAGGTGATGTCACTAGACATCATGGCTGGGAGGGGATGGCAGAAATTATGCCATTTCTGACAGCATACTTGTGGCATGTGTAATGCGTGGAATTTAGAGAGAAGACAGGTGGAATATGAAGTAGGAAGTCTTGACAGCCAAGAAACCTGGAAGAGTCTGAACCTCACCCCCAGATTGAACTCAGAAGCAGAAAGAAGTCCCCGAGGAAAGGATCTCAGATAGAACCAGGGATGCTTAAGGGATTTGGTTTCTGTGAATTCCAATGCAAGTTGACCTGATCTGCACCTCCTTGAGTAATGTGCAGATTGAAACAACTGTCCTTTGGAAAATTCACTTTTCTTCATTTTACAACACAGTTCTCTGTTCAAAAAGTTACTGAAATGCTTTAAAAGCATATATTTTAAGGATAAAAATATGTTTAGAATTTAAACATTAAACATTAAGATTTTGAGGGTACTTAAACAAGTGTTTACATATGTATTTCAATATCAAATTTTGTGCGAGTTAAAAGTAATTTTTTTGATTAATTTGGAAATGGGATAGAATGGATTTATGAATGAACACATGTGAAATGGACACCGGCCACAAATAGAGTGATCTAGCCATCCCTAAAAAGAGCCCTGGTGGGAGTGGGTGATCACTAAGGGGAACTTCACCTCTATTGCCTCCCTTCTGACATTAACATGTTAAGAGCTGTCTAAAACCCGAGTGCATATTCATATCATTAATAAGTCATAACATGCACAACTGGAATACTTTTGAACATCAAAACAAAGGTTTTGCCTTTGATCCTGAAAACACAGAACATGACACCAGATTGCCTTATTTTACAGCTGTGGATGAATGTAAGAAATCTTTAAATACTGTAGACTGATTTTGTAGTGGATGAAGGCAGGTTTCTTTGGAGAAAATGAAGTTCTGGACACTCTGTATTGCAATTGACTTTCCCATCAATATTAAATATAATATTGATTTCTGAGTTTATATTTAATTTACTGTCTATTGACATTCAGAAAAACAAAGGCAGTGACAATATGGTTTGGAACCCTTAATTTATTTAGTCATTCTCTTCTGCCTGAAATTTGATTTTGAAACTTTGGTCATTCTTGGAAGAAACAGGGAAATTGTGTTGGGAGACTTTTTCCTTCCCTTTTTGAAAAAAATGTGTTACAACAGGGGAAGATTTAACCCAACAATGTTATTTTGCAATATTTTCATAGTCTGTGTGTCAGATTATTTCAATATATCGTCATTGGACTTTCCCCTCATTCCTATGATTGGATCAATCATGCAAAAAAAAAAAAAAATTGTGACTGTACAATATTCAAACAGATCATCTACAAAAAGTGAGAGCAAAAAGTAGCATTTCTGTGCTGTAGCATCAAACCATCACAAACAAACAAACAAACAAACAAACCCTCCTCCAAAAAGCATTACCATCCTCATATGTACAAAATCTTAAGGCCTGTGCATGGTTTCACATTTTATCCTTTGGTCTGCAGTTCCTCTGATTTAATTCAGGAAGGATTCAAGTCTGTCATTAAACGTTGGCCTGAGGCATTTTGCACAGTGTGTTCCACATCACAATTGCCCATCCAGTGCTCTTCGTGAACCGACACTGCATACCCCAGAATCCTCTACAATGCACAATAGGGTTCTCATCAAGCAAGTCAAAGTCCTTGAAGCTAGACAGTCTGAAAACCACTGTTCTGAAACATCTGAGGAACAGATGGCAACCACCCCAGGGGAAGCCTGAGTTACCAAGGATCAAATCTATCAAAATCCTAATAGCTCTGATCCAATGGCTCCTGTATATATGTGAGAGAGCTGATGCACGTGGAACATATTCTGATATCGAAGTGCATGGCTGTGGCAATGTTCATGATAGGTGGTTATGGTGGCTACCATTTCCTTAAGAGTTAATTAAATTTCCCACCAGAAAACAATCACCGTTTATAATTTTAATGACTTGCTTGCTGCCTGACAGCTTACCAATTTCACTGTAAAGTTACCTGGCAATTTTGTCCGTGCAAGACATGGTGACCAGCTGCTCCCCCAATAGCACGCCATCCCACATTTGCACCGCACTGGGATATCGGGCTGGAATGGTTCCTTCCCCAGATTCAATCTTCGTTCGAAGATGCCCACGGTACTTTCTTACTATGTGCTTAATGCTGTTCACTGGAATGGAAAAAGAAAAGAAAATGAAAGGAAGTGTCATTGATGATACAACAGATCAAGAGCTTTTATATTTATCTTCTAAGGTGAACAGTGATGGGCCAAGTGGGAGCAGAGGGCAGCTGTAGCGGTGTCCTACTTCCCTCCCTCTCCATAAATACGACCTGGAATTTGCACATTAAAGCTGTACCCTATACACATTTACAGGGGAGTAAGCCCCATTGCAGCGGGTGGCGCTGTGGTCTAAATCACAGAGCCTAGGGCTTGCTGATCAGAAGGTCGGCAGTTCGAATCCCCACGATGGGGTGAGCTCCCGTTGCTCAGTCCCAGCTCCTGCCAACCTAGCAGTTCGAAAGCACGTCAGAGTACAAGTAGATACCTCTGGCGGGAAGGTAAACGGCGTTTCTGTGCGCTGCTCTGGTTCGCCAGAAGCGGCTTCCTCATGCTGGCCACATGACCCGGAAGCTGTCTGCGGACAAACGCCAGCTCCCTTGGCCAGTAAAGCGAAATGAGCGCCGCAACCCCAGGGTCATCCGTGACTGGACTTAACGGCCAGGGGTCCCTTTACCTGTACCTAAGCCCCATTGCATTCCACCAGGGATGGGGAACCTTGCTCAGCCTGAGCAATCTTTTGGGGGCCACATTCTTGTGGTAGGTGGAGGCAAAGGCAAAAATGGGTGGAACAGCGAATAATACATTTGTACAGTGGGTTCGTTTCTACTAGGGCTGGGCGATATCTGGTTTTCAGCATCATGATATATCAGCAGCTAAACATTGCGATATACTGATATATGATGATGTCTGAAATTGGAGATTGGGGGTGTGGCTGAGGGAAGGAGCAGCCAAGGATATTTTGCGTGTGGCTGAAATACACAGAAGCTATATTTGCCTGGGCAAAACTAGAATTAGTTGGCTCCAGCTCCAGCTACTGTTGGTCTCTCTGCCTTTTGCCCTATGAGTCCCAATGGACACCACCCCCTACTGACTAATTCTCTTTTCCTGGATGCTTTAGGCTGTGATTTTGCACACTGAACTCATGGGACTGCTGCTGAGTAGACATGGATGGGATTGCGTTGCCAGGCTGTATCCTGCTATTGGCTTCCTAGCTTCTGGCTCATTTGTGTCAGATGCTGCCTGCTGTGCAGGATGCCTCCTGAGGAAAGGCAAAGCACCTTTTCTGCCTTTGCAGCAATTGCAGGTGCCAGCTGTGCAGACTGAGCACAGCATCCCTAGTTGGCCTGCCATGCTACCATCCTGCTCACATCTGGATGCTGAGGATTGGAACGGCTGGACCTTTGCTGTTTATTTCAGGAATAAGTGCCCTCTGGTGGAAAGCTTTCAGATGTTCCATTACCTTGCCTAATTTTCTCCTTGTTTCATCCTTACCAACAAAGAACCTCATAGAGGCTTTACGTAAACCATGCCTCTCCTCTTTCTAACCTTGACTGGCCTACTCTTTGATTTTTCAGATCTGAAGTCCTCAAATTGCAACCAAAGCACTGCTCTTCTTTCTGTATTTCAAAGCTTGAAAATTAGAAATGGCAGAAGGGAGACATACACACACACAGACATGCCCACAGATGGAAGGCGCTACCTGAAAATACCAGCAATTCCAGGACAGGGTTGAATACACTGTAATTTGCATGACTTTGATTATACTAAGTAAATGTTAGCTGACAAGGATCAAAGCCTGAGCAAGGTGCATTGACAGGCATAATTACCAAATGCAAACGGATTCAGACACAAATAAGAGCCTGCTCTTGACAGGCATTCTGCAAACTTCACTCCTATTCCAGGCAGATTTCAGGAACATCTGAGACCTACTTTTGCAGCTCATGTTCGTTTGTTTGGGGTGGAAGGAAAACCCATAGGGTCACAAAGGCCAACCGCCTGCCCTAAGGCTAGATTTTTTAAGGCACATTAGTCAGCCTGCCAAAGATTAGCCCACACCATGCAGACCACACCATGCCACCCACATGCAGATTGCAAGAGCGAAGACAGGGCACCCCATCAAGATGTGCACAGAGAACAGAACCTTCATACAGTTCAAGCAAATGAGCCAGGTGGACGGCAGCTTGAAAGTAAACAATTAAGACTTCTCTGATGGGAGTAACGGATCACTCGTTCCTAACAGTAAAAACTGCACATCTTTACTGCATGCATGCCGCTGCATGTAGAAAGCAAAGTCTACAGTCCCAGAGACTTTCCCAGAGCGCACCACTGCCTTGGACACCACTTGACTGTAAAATCAATGGAGCCTGTGTGATTCAGAGGTTCAGGTTTGGGCCTGGACATGGTCAGCCCTCTCAGTAGCCTGAGAAGCCACGTATAAAATATGTCAAAAAGAGCAAATTGATGTTGAATCCAAGCATTTGAGACCAGGCACCCCCAAACTGCGGCCCTCCAGATGTTTTGGCTTACAACTCCCATGATCCCTAGCTAACAGGATCAGTGGTCAGGGATGATGGGAATTGTAGTCCAAAACATCTGGAGGGCCGAAGTTTGGGGATGCCTGTTTTAGACCAAAAGCTTTGGACCAGTGCTGGCCAGCAGACCACTTGCTACCAGGTAACGGGCACCTCAATTCCCGTTACTTAACTTGTTATTTAACTGTTATTTTTGTTTCAGCTTCTTTAAAAAGGCACACCTCTCAATATTTATTTACTCATCCACTGGTAAGCCACAAGCTCCAGTCCGCTGCTGCTCTTGTCTTCAATTTGATCCGAGCCTCTGTGGCTGTTAAGTCTTCCTGATTTTTGCATTGCTTATTCTCCCCCTTGATTATCTTCGCTAATTGCCGCGGGGAGGAGAAAGGAGGAGGTATGAAGGAGCAGGAGGGAGGGAGGGAGGGAGAAGTCAGCTGAAGATGCTACTTCATCCGGAACAAGATGTCAACCCGACCCCAGCATTAGAGAGGGCCAATTTAAAAATCATTTGGAGTGGGTTTATGATGTGTGCCTGACTAGACATTAGATGTGTAAATCACTGCTCAGAGCGTCAGAGGAAAGGGAAGAAGGAAGTGCAGAATTATTAGTATCAATTTTGATCCTTTGAATGTATAGAGATAAATCCTCCCCGTTCCTTTCCTTTCTTTCTTTTTATATAAAAAAAATCTAAAATGCAATATACCGTAAGTTCAATTATTTTTGCAATGATTTGGAACTAGTCAGCCTTTGTGTTATGACAGACGATGGATTTTTTTTTTTTAGTAAAAAGCAAATTAAGAATTCTCCACTCCCCCACCTTAAAAAAAAAAAAATTGCTGGAAATGAATGGTGATTAAACAGAATCACAAGAGTAAAAACCTGTCTGAAATTTACGTGTGGCTGCCTCAGAAGTTCATTTTCTATTTCTCTGCTTCACTGCATGCTACTCCCCCGCCATGAAGGGGTGAGGAAGGGGGGGTGAGCCCTCTTGCACCCTCCCTTTTATACTCGCTTTTCAGTTCATTACGATAGTTTGTTTATAAAGGGTTGATATAAGCGCTTGGAAACAAAAGCGAGTTCAAACGGCAATGAATTCCACTAATCCTTTGGATGACAAATGCATTTGTAATAGGGCTGGAACCTACAAGCAGATGTCAACAAGGCATTATGTTGACTAATTGGTGAAGGCCAATTTTAATAGGTAGGGATTCAAGTTGAGGGCACAATTTTGGTGCTCTTAGCATTGTTATAATACAGTGGAGCATAAATTCCAGTAGCTAACCTTGATAAAGATAAAATAAAATAAAAAATGAAGAAAAATATAAAGAAAAAGAAACCCAACAACTACTTCTCTGATACCTTCCTTATACCTAGGACTTGCCATACATCCGGAAAATTCCAGACATGTACGGAAATTGGATGCATAAATTGGCTTCAACGGGATTTTTTTTTTTTGAATGTTAAGAGATTTCCAGAATTTCCTGAATGTATGGCAACCCGTTGTTTTTTGGGTGTGTGTGTGTGTTTCTGTCCCCCGCCCTTCGGTTAAAAAAAAAATCCAAAAAAATTCTGGGGGAGGCTATATCTTGGCAGCAGTGGAAGTGATGAGAGGGATGTGTTGGAGGAAAGGGTGCATTAGGGTCTGGCCGTTTTCAGGTTTTTCTTGGGGGGGGGCAGTTCTGGGGTTAAAACAAAATCATTAAAAATTGCGTGGTGAAAATCCCTTTCTTTCTCTGCTCGAAGAAGAAGAATCAGCTCTTGGAGATGGTGGCGGTGGTGGGGGTGGTTTCATTTGCTTGTTTTTAGAAGTTTCCTTAAAATAGCTCAAGCCTACCTTATACCTTAAACAGTACGTTCGGACATATGCTTTTGTGGGGTAGAACCGTTTTCAATTTTGCCATTTTCATGCATTTGATGAAGTGTTTTTCACCCAAAGTGAAAAACAGCAAGGCTGTGTCCTTAACCTCACAGTTGTACTTGAAGACTGAAAATAATACAATGTGATACTTTCTGAAGTTTAGGCTTTCCCCTTTCTTCCAAATTATTTTGGTCTCTTTAGTAATTTGTCATTTCTGGGTCTGGATTACAGCAGAATGTCTGAAGTAGAAAACACACAAATTAATCAGAGGAATTCAGATTCTGTACAGGTGGTTTGCTTGGAGATACCAATCAAAGCAAGAGCAGCTTGGGGGTTTCAAGAGCATTATTTTTAATTGCTAATTGCGTTGCTCATCTAAAATTAGCACTTGAGCACCATTTTGAAGGTGTTGCAGGGCCCATAGGGCAAAGCATGGACACCTGATGGGGGGGAGAGAGAGAGAGAGAGAGAGAAGCACCTCAATTAAACGAGCTTAAAAATCCTGGCTGCCATTTTGTATTTACTCTTCAAAAATGAATGCCGAGAAGCACAGAGGCCATAACGGAATGTAACAATATAGTTTTACCTATTGAGGATTAGGCTCTCTGTGGCTGCTAGTCATGAGGGCTACATTACGACATCCAGGATCTGAAACAGCATGCCTCTGAAAACCAGAGATATTCGATTATTTAGGAATAACTTTCTGGCAGTAAGAGCTGTTCGACAGCGGAACAGTCTCCTTCAGAAGTTGGTGGAATCTCCTTCATTGGAGGTTCTTAAACAGAGGTTGGGTGGCTGGCCATCTGCCATGGATTTTTTTAGATACGACTCCTGCATTGGACTTGGGTTCCCTTTCAACTCTACAACTCTGATTCTACTCTAGTTGTTGTTGTGTTCATGTCCTGGTTGTGGGTTTCCCATTGGCATCTAGTTGGCCACTGTTGAAAACACTATGCTGGACTAAATATATTGGATTTTAGTCTGCTCTTCTTATAGTCACACAACAGAGAGGATCAAACACAGCTGGAGAGAGAGAGGGAGAGAGAGAGAGAGAGAGAGAGAAAGAGAGAACAAGAACAAAAGCCAGGACTCAAAGGAGACTCTCCACTATTCACATAAGGTCTGGCCAGATTTGTGTACTAGATACGGCATTTCAGATACTGCCAAATGTTTTGGGTCACTGTGGCTCTCCTGTGCCATTTGTGCTGTAGCGCTCAAAGGGATTATGGCTATTCTTTCCATAATATATATCATGCATTGACTGTAGCAAGATGCCCACAGTGGGAAACTCATGGGCTGTGCACACATAGGATACTTTGGGTTTTCTGTGCTCTGGCTGGTCTCTCTTCACCCTGCCCCCTCCTTCCAGCTACCCACACTGATGGACATAAGATGAGTAACCTCTGTGTGACCAGGTTGGAAACTTAGGTTTCTGCTTCTCTATATTAAACAACAAACTTTTTCATCATTCTGACACATTTAAATAAAGGGTTTGGGGCAGTTATGTAAAGCATTTTAGCATACATAAGGTAAAAGGTAAAAAAGGTAAAGGACCCCTGGATGGTTGCGTCCAGTCAAAGGCAACTATGGGGTTGTGGCGCTCATCTCGCTTTCAGGCTGAGGGAGCCAGCGTTTGTCCACAGACAGCTTTCTGGGTCATGTGGCCAGCATGACTCAACCGCTTCTGGCACAATGGGACACTGATGAAAACCAGAGCGCAAGGAAATGTCGTTTACCTTCCTGCCACAGCGGTACCTATTTATCTACTTACACTGTAAGTAGCTTTCGAACTGCTAGGTTGGCAGGAGCTGGGACAGAGCAACTGAGCTCACCCGTTGCGGGGATTTGAACCGCAACCTTCTGATCGGTAAGCCCAAGAGGCTCAGTGGTTTAGACCACAGCGCCACCCGCGTCCCATTTACCTTTAGCATACATACCTGGAAAGAAAAGGAAAGACCTTCCTCCTCATCTAGGTGTGCTACCACTTAAGAGTACAATTTTTTTTAAAAAAAACACACACACAACAACCTATTTTTATTCTGATATGGTACTGTAATATGGAATGAACAATGAGCCTTATCAAATTACAAGTAACCTTGTATTTTTTTTTCAATAGTCCAAAAGGGAACCTTTGCTGAGGGGCTTTGTTGATAGCAAACTTATTTTGAATCAAAATTAGCTGATGTTAATGGCAAATGACCAACTAAAACTTTAATTGATAAATGTATTGATTCAACAGGCGGGCAGCCCTACTGTTTATGCCAGAGAGCCTGTGGCAGACATGTCTATTTGTGTGCTTTCTTGAGAGACATGTTTCTGTGCAGTGTGGTCCCCTGCTAGGTCTCTTCTGGGGGAGGAAGAATCCTGACTCTGTGCCTCACCCTCAGATTACCTACAAACCCAACGACCCAGATGTCGTGGCTGCATGCCGATCCTGTTGTGATGGAAGCACTACAGAAATGTGTCTGCCTCACAACTCCAGCACAGCTGTAGGTTAATAGGCAAGCAGGAAGAAGACCACATGCGGAGAAGATGCAATGGTGTGTTTCAGACCTAACGGGACTGTGGGATAAAACGGGAGCTGGGCTATCAGGAAGTCAATGGCACAAGGCAAGACAACATGTTAGCAAAAGATAGAAAAAGCAGCCTGGGGGGAAGACAGCAGAGGCAGCCTCAGGGCAGACTTGATTTGCCTGCTTCTGCAAAAAATGCAGGCTATGGAAGAAAAATGGACCGAGAGCAAAAGGGGTGGAAAAAGGGGAAGACCTTGGCTGAGTTTTCTCATGTAAAAAGTTGAGGAATCAAGTTTTCCCCTTGGAAAAACTCAATCTTTTCCAAAGTCTGTGATTGGAAGAGTTTCAAAAACACACCTAAAAAGTGTACTATTGTTGTTGTCATGTACACTATCAGGTCACATACTGCCTCATAGAGAAGCACAAGGAGAAAGAGGTCCCTCTTATAAGCCAACTCTCAAAAAGGAAAGCAACGGTGAGACAGGAGTGGAGGAAGCAAGGGGAAAAAAACAACAAGAAGAGGTAATGTGAGCAAATGCACTTTGGGCTTTGATTCACCTGAGAATGAGGACTAAGGGATTAAACCGGCAGCTCCCTGGAAAAAAGATGGGTTTCGAGGAGGGAGGTTTTGAGGGCATTTCAGGCATAATGGACAAGGAGGAGGAGAACAGGGCAGATCAAAGCTCAAATAACTTTGGAGCAAACTTTGCATAACATAATACAAAGCAGTTCTGTACTTCAGTGCAGAGACACCAGTATGTCCCCTCTGGGCATGCTGAGATCACGTTACTGGCTTTGGCAGGCAGAATTCCACTAGCCGCACATATGGGAATAGGCATATATAACACACATAAATTTAGAGAGGGCAGAGGAGTGGCCTAGAGCTCTTGACAGCTGGTAAGGGCAGAGGTAATGCTGATTCTATCTTGATTGTGTTCCTGAGATTTGGAGCCAATTATTGGAGTATGCGCTCTTGTTCCCTCCACCAACTTCTCCCAGGTCTAGCTCACCCCGCTTCTGCATTCTGACATTCACTGTGAATAACATTAACCAGGGTGTTCTTGTTTAACTAGAACCAGAAACCAGAACTTAATGTTGGTTTTGGACCCTGATACAACAAGAAACCTGTTTAGCATTAACCACCATTAAGGTTGATGGGGTGAGAGAAGGGAGCATGGATTGCATGTCTCCAGATTCCTTTGCAGCGGCTGGAAATCTGGTCAGATCTGCCCATATTGCTTTCAGATCCTGGCTGGCTTTCCCAGAGGCTAACTGTGGTTAACTGAAATCATGACAGAGGTTCTTACTCCCCACATTCCCAAGGAGAGGTCCACAGCATCTGTACCACTGAAGCTTCAGTCCCTTTGAAAGGAATTCCCATATAAAATGCTTGTCAGAGGTTACCAAGGCATGGATTACAGAAGCGAGACATACATTTTCTGTGTTGGGTGCAAAGGCCAAACAACGCATTCTATGGAAGATCCTTGATCAGATTTACCAACTTTTTCAAAGAAAAGCAATCACAAGGAGACCTGAACTGGATCAGGGCTGCAGTGCCATTTCTTCACTCAAAATTGCCCCTAGCTCCAGCAACTATGGGGATAATATGGGCAGCTGTAACCCACTCCCTACATGGGAGTGGATGATTATCCTCTTTGGCCAAGATCCAGTGAGGACTCATTTATTGCTGCTTTCAATTAAAACATGGAGAAACACACAGATATCCCACACAACATGTGGGATTGGTATGGAAAGTGTTATACAAATGTTAATAGATAACTAAAGCGGTGTGTGTGTGTGTGTGTGTGTCTCAATTTGCTGCCCTCTGGATGATACTGGACTACAGCTTGCATCATCCCTGACCATTGTCCAAGCTGGCTACAGCTGATGCAAATTAGAGTCCGACAACATCTGGAGGCACCATATTGGCTGCTTCTACTTGCTATGCTTTAGTACTGTGACTTTAGCTGAGTTTGGTGTTTTTGTAGTAGTATGACAATGATTAATAACAAACGAACATATAATACCCATGGTTAAGGAATCAAGAGCTGGCTTGGTTAGGCTTGTCAACAGCTGAATTAACTGCATTTAACATTAATAAGGGTTCCCCAGAATTAACTGCATTTAGCATTAAAAAAGGTTCCCCCTGACTTAGGACCTGCAAGCTCCTTTGAACTGTTGTTTCAGATCTTAGTTAGGGGTGAAGCCTAGTTAACTGGGGTTAATGCTGGTGCTGATGAACTGCTTAACTGTGGTTAAGATGGCAGGGCGTAAATTTATTCCAGGGAAGGCAAAGAACTGCGAAGAGCAAGTTTGTCCCTGAAGCCGGCTCCCAGTTCCTTAAAAACTATTAAGAGGGAGCCCATATTATTTCTATACTGGCCCATTTGCATCATTTCCATAGTCAGCCACCATCTACTTAATAGGGAAACAGAGAAGGAAAACATTAAGGGAAGCAAAAAAAAAAAAAAAAAAAAAAAGGGAGGAAAGAAAAACTGAAATGAGATGAAACCAGGGAAGAAGTACAGTTCTTACAGTCTGTTGTGATTTCATAGGGGGAGTTGAGGCGTGCATCTCCACAGGGCGAAGTGTTCACATACAGATGGAACAGAATGTTCTCTTTTAGCCTGTAGCCTCCCTCTTTTAACCGCACGAAGATTGATCGCTCGCCGTCTTCTTGTCGTTTGCTAGGATCATAGAGAAAGGTTGCAGGTCATTTGTTACATTCCGAATCAGAACTAATTCTGCTCTCCCTATGGGATAGCTCGCAGGCTCTTTGTTATATTTTCTTCCCTTATAATACCTTGTATCGCAGCATCTCTCTAGGTAATGCTTGTATGATCTCCACGGTGTCTGAGTTTAAAGGTCCAACCATTTAAAACAGCCGTACAATAAAATAAAATAAAATTAGAATCAAAATACGTTATCAGAATATTGTCATTATTTATCAATGCAAAAAATAATAATAATGAAATAATTGGTGCTGTATCCAGAAAAAGGATCAAAGAAGGAAGAGTCAAAAGCTGGGTGTGTTTCAACTCTCTCTTTGGGAGCAACAAAAGGAGAGTGACTGGTGCCAGTACTATTATATAGTGAAGTTTTTTTAATGTTCGATGCTTTATTGTGTTTTTAATATTTTGTTGTGAGCCTCCCAGAGTGGCTGGGGCAACTGAATCAGATGGGTGGATATAAATAATAAAATTCATTTTATTTATCAGTAGTTGGAGTCTTCCCCCCCCCCCACAAAATGATGGGGAATAGCAAATGAATTCTCCCTTTTTGTTTATATTTGGTGAGTACAGTGGTACCTCGGGTTAAGTACGCTTCAGGTTAAGTACACTTCAGGTTAAGAACGGACCTCTGGAACGAATTAAGTACTTAACCAGAGGTACCACTGTAATACTATCATTAAGAGAACCACTAACTATTATTTTATAACTGGAAATCTGCAATCCTATACGCAGATGGTAAGACTCATTCAACTACTTTGTATTGCTATGAGCTTGTTCCGAATTGTATTGTTTAATGGATTTTTTATTTTTTATATTTATATGCTACTGTATTTTTGATTGTGAATTGATTGTAATGTTTGTTAACTTTTAATCCTGTCGTTATTGTGAGCCACTTTGATCTCAATGCTTATTGCTGGAAAAGTGGAATTCAAATATTAAAAATCAAATCAATTCATAACAGCAGTTTATTCCATGTCCCTGTTCATTTCCTCATTATATTTGCATTATGTAAAAGCCACTTCCAGAAAATGAATGGAATCTGGTACATGTTTAACACTCATTTCTGTGTTATTTGATTGCAGAAAAATAAATTAATCATGGGAGCTAAGGGGTGAAATTTGAGGCAATATATTTGCATACAGTTCTTTCCTGCTGTTTTCAAGGGGGAATCATGGGGGAACGCTTATGCAGAAAGGGCCAGGGAGTAGCATTATTGTCCAATGATATTGTCAAAGTTCATTGGTATGAATGAACCATAGTGTGACATGCTGGTATATTGGTCAAATAGCCACAGTTCCGTACTGCCGTGTGAAAGGAACATTAGAAAATGGAAAAGGAGCACTAGCATTATAATTAGAAAAACCAACACACTATTCTCTACTTCAGAATGCAACCTTAGTCGGGCTAATTTTTGAGTAGACATGCATAGGATTGTGCTGTTTATGTTTTCTTAAGTTATGGTCAAAGATTGAGGCTGGAGAAACAATATTAACCCCACTCTGAAAGCTAGTATGAATGGAAATGCAACATGTCGAAAGTTTAAAGCTGTCAGTTAAGACAACGTGGGCACATGTCAAGGTTTTAGTCTTCATTAATTCACTTATTAAAATACTTTTCGTGCGCATGGCAAGATTGCTACTTCTTTTTGACAATATGGTTTTATTCCAACCTTCTTTTGCTAAGGAGATTTTTTTTTTTGAGCTAGAGAATTTCTGAATTTTCTGTCCATCAAATCAACTATCTCATTATTATCACTGTTTGCTGATTCAAGTGGGATTAGAGGGGGGGAAATGGTTTGAAGTTTGGTGCCCAACATTCTGGAATGACAGATAAATTTGAAACATTTTCAAGAAGCACACCTTTGCCTACAGCTTATAAAAGGCTGACGGTTTCAGCTTACTTCTCAATCACCACTCCAATGTCAGAATAACTTTTTGAGCAGATGGGGAAACTGAGAAACAAAACACTAGCATGTGTATCCATGTTGGCTGTGGAGGGGAGAAGGGGGTCTCCTCTTCTACAGCCACCATGGAAGCACAGGCTACTAACATCCCAACAAACTAGTTCTTTCCCAGACTTCTAATTTTGGGAGGCTTATTTACAAGTTAGGGTAGATTTGCATGCTAGGATAGATTCACACAACCATATTTTGCATGCAACGAGCTAATTTTGCAAATCGTTTTGTGTTTGGAGCCTTGGCCAGCTCAAGTTACATACAATCCCTGCTTGACAGGAACACTGAGCCACTGGGATCTCCTGAGGAGAGGGTGGACGCCTGCAGCTCTCTCATTTGCCTGCCACCTTCTGTGAAATCTCCCAACCACTTTAATTGCATTATCACCCTGCCACAAACCCCCCAGAACAATTGAGTACCTGAAAAATCCTGCCACTCAGGAGTTTTAAAGCAAAATCTCCCCCCTTCCTTATTTGGATGGAATGGCAAAGCAAAATCAACTGGGAACTGAGAGAGACCATGAAAGTGTCACACATTGCCTTGTATTATTAGGCTAAGCTGTGCTATTGAGAAAACCTGGTGGTATTTAACAGCAGGGATGGAGAGGTAAGTTTTTAGGGACTCGGTTCTCTAGGAGAATAGTTACTTATCTTCCTGGATAAAATGGAGCAATGACACAGCTTCCTCCTTGTAAGTTACATACAATCCAAGCGTCCCTATTTTCTAGGGACAGTCCCAGAATTACGAAATACACCCCAGGTTCTGATTTGATCCAGGAATGTCCCTATTTCCCCTGCCAGTGCTGCTCCTGAGCTCAGGGAGGAGGGTGAGCTGGAGCTTTTCCAGAGCGACAGTTGTGGCAGCAAGGGAGCATCCCATTGCATCTCGATGGCTGCTGCCGCCGGCCTCCTTCCTTGGGCAGCTCATAGCGGCTGCTGGAGAGTGGGCAAGGAGGAGGAGAGGCTGCTGCCGCTGTTGCCCAACCACTGGGCCTTAGTAGCTGCTGAAGGATGCTATGCACTGACACTGGACTTCTCTGGAAATGGTGCAGTATTCCCAGCTCCTCAAGTTGAAAAGCACAAACACGCACGCACCAAGAACGTGTGCGTAAATATGGTTATGATTATATATGGTAATTCCACACACACCTCGGAAACCTTTCTTACTTTATACAAGTCTCTCTTTTTATTTTTATTTTAAGACCAAATGATTGTGCAGGAATAGCTGGTAAATCTATTTCTCCCAGTACATGGGCTGAAACCCTGAGAATGGCTTCCTAACACACCTATTCAAAGCAAAATAAAGACTCAGCCCACCTTTCACAAGTTTATGGCACACCCAACATACATTCAACATCCCCCAAAGATTGCTGGGAGCTGCAGTTTCCTCCCTCCCTCACACAGCTACCCTGAATCAACCACATGTTTAAGGAAGCTTTTAATGTTTGGTGGATTATTGTGTTTTGGTATTTTGTTGGAAGCTGCCCAGAGTGGCTGGGGAGGCCCAGTCAGATGGGCGGGGTATAAATGATAAATATTATTATTATTATTATTATTTATTATTATCTCCCAGGATTCTTTGGGAAAAGACACATGCTTCAAATGTACATAGGACAAGTTTTAAATACCTGGTGCAGATCTACCCTGTGGTGCACATTTATTTTCCAGCAGGAGTAGGGATACTCTCTAGCATGTGAAGTGGACTTCAGGTTCATAGGTCTGATTAACAGGAATTTTGCCTGTCTGTCTAGGAGGTTTTTTTCCCTCACATGGATAGATTTCACTGACATTCTCTTTTTTCCCAGGCTGGTTGCTCTTTTCCTTCTAACTCTGAATGCATTTCTCTCTCTCTCTTCCACAAGCACAATCAACAACCCTCAGCAGCGCCTTGTGTTTGCTTTCGACTAGCCTGCCTTCCAGCCCGAGCCTCTACCTCCTCCACAGCCTGCCTGCTGTTAAAACCGTTTGGCTGTCACTCTTCCATGCTTTGCTTGTTTTGTCGGTTTTTGATGCTACGATGCGTTTTCTGTCGAGTGAAATTTACAGGCACATTACCCTGCTTGACAGGAACACTGAGCCACTGGGATCTCCTGAGGAGAGGGTGGACGCCTGCAGCTCTCTCATTTGCCTGCCACCTTCTGTGAAATCTCCCAACCACTTTAATTGCATTATCACCCTGCCACAAAACCCCCGGAACAATCGAGTACCTGAAAAATCCTGCCACTCAGGAGTTTTAAAGCAAAATCTCCCCCCTTCCTCATTTGGATGGAATGGCAAAGCAAAATCAACTGGGAACTGAGAGAGACCATGAAAGTGTCACACATTGCCTTGTATTATTAGGCTAAGCTGTGCTATTGAGAAAACCTGGTGGTATTTAACAGCAGGGATGGAGAGGTAAGTTTTTAGGGACTCAGTTCTCTAGGAGAATAGTTACTTATCTTCCTGGATAAAATGGAGCAATGGCACAGCTTCCTCCTTGTAGTATTTCCTCCCACCCACTGTTTACTCCTGAAAGGTGAAAATAAAGACAACCTTGCTTTGTCAACTGATGCTAAAATCTTGGGCAAACCACTCAGAACCCCCTGAACATGTTATGTCAATGGGCAGAGATGGCCTAGTGTTCATTGCTGTGTTTCATTTTGTCAGCATCCTTCAGCCCTGTATACTTGAAGGAGTGTCTCCACTCCTGTCGTTCAGCCCAGACACCAAAATTAAGCTCCGAGGGCCTTCTGGCAGTTCCCTCACTGCGAGAAATAAGGTTACAGGGCCTTCTCGGTAGTGGCGCCTGCCCTGTGTAACACCCACCCATCAGATGTCAAAGAAATAAACAACTATCTGACTTTTAGAAGACACCTGAAGGCAGCCCTTTATAGGGAAGTTTTTAATGTTTGATGTTTTACTGTGCTTAATGTTTTAATTTGTTGGAAGCTGCCCAGAGTGTCTGGGGCAACCCAGTCAGATGGGTGGCATATAAATAATAAGTTGTTGTTAAAATAAGGCTGCCCTGCTTCACGAGAAAAGACAGATGCCTCCCTCATTTTTGTGCCTAGTCTTTAGAATGGTCACTTACACATTGCTCAAAAAGAGGAAACATGTCACCAAAAGTGAGCACACATTTGCATAATATTTGCATAAATTAATATAGGTATGTTTTCTTAGACATGTATGAAAGCAGTGGTATACTCAATTTGCTTCTGAATCTAAAGGTGGTCTCCATATATTTATCTGAAAACCACAAATGCTTGGGGCCATGACTCTGCCTTGCAGCAGTGAGTTCCATAAGTTAATTGTGCTTACTTTGAAAATACTGCCCGAAGAGGAATGAGAAGGAAGTGGGCAAGAGGGGGGAATGGAAGCCTTTAGACACTTTTGCCATCCTTTCACTACCGTGTTTCCCTGAAAATAAGACATACCTATAGAATAAGCCATAGCAGGATTTCTAAGCATTTGCACGATATAAGCCATACCCCGAAAATAAGACATAGCGATAGGCATGGCTATGCAGCGTAGAGCAGTTAAGAAGATGGGCAGCAACTGACGTAAAAAAATAAGATCCCCCGAAAATAAGCCATAGTGTGTCTTCTTGAGGAAAAATAAATACAAGACAGTGTCTTATTTTCGGGGAAACATGGTATGAGTAGAAATTCTATCCAACCTCACTCTGAAATATGCCCCATAATTTTTAAGCTAAACCCCAAAGACCCGATCAACATCATGTGTGAATAAGGTATATAAAGGATTATTGCGTTGTGGAAGGGAAGGGAACTTAGCTTTGCATTCGTTTCAGCTCAGAAGGTACTGGGTGTAGGCAGCATTTGTGTGTATTTGTGTGTGTGTGTGTGTTTGTGTGTGTAGTTTAATAGAGCTCCTGGCTAAATACATCAGCTCCTGGCTAAATCGAGTGTGTGTGTGAGAGAGAGCCATCTGTAGAAGTTGTTGTGAACAGGGTTTTGTGTTGCTCTGAGAATTCGCTACGCAAAAGGAATGTATCATCGATCCAAATAACATAATAACGTAACTGAATGTGCTGTGGAGATAGATCAATAAGGAGCTTAAGATACAGTGATTGCACTTCGGTCTTCAGGGACAAGGATGCCATTCTTAACACAAAGCAAGCACAGGGACTGCTAAGCAGAGAAAACATAATAATTTAATGTAGACCCCAAAATGAAAAAATAAAATAAAATGCAGAGACTATAAGAGACAGTGTCAGTTATGGCTGATCTCTTTCTGGTTCTCGCTTTTACTCTCTGCCTTTCAAGTTATGACCACTTGCTCTGTTACTGACATGCCACATTTCATCAATGCCCAGATGGAACAGAGATGCAAAAAAAAGAAAAACACCACAATTACTGAATTTTTTTCACATATTTACAGGTACAGCCCAACATGGACTTCTCCCTGTTTGCAAAGAGCTTCTTTCATAAAACCCAGGGGATTAATTTGAACTTTTGGCTCACCAGGAAGGTTCCTCACAAGGAAATGTGGCCCTCAGGTTGAAATAAGTTATCTACCCTTTGCCCAGAGGTTTTCTTGTGACTTTGATATACATAACCAAAACCAATGTACATAACTAACTGCATTCATGCATTTAATATCACATAGTTTGGCCCTTAGATTCAGGGTGAGCAAACCCGGCTGAAGGGCCAAACTACAGAGCGTTTGTGACCGAGCGACATCTAGGAAAAGCTAATTCTCCCTTTGTTTCCAGCGCTATGACGTTTATTGTCAGACAGAGGGAGCACTACGGTATCCTGCTTGGATTCCAGGGTGACTGTCTGCTTCACGCACCAAGGAGTAGCTCTTTTAAGACCCAACAAACGTATTAATGATCAACAGTATACAAGAGAGCGTGTTCATCGTAAATAACCTTCCCCAGTATGACTCAGCAGCCGCGAAGGAGGAAAATGCCTGTAATGAGAAGACGGCTAGCCTTTCATTCGCTGGTCATTTACTGCTATTATCAGGCCTGTGTTTAAAGCATTCATCAAAAACAACCAAGAGGCTTCGTGAAACACGGCTTTGTGATTAAAATCTAATAGCTGCTGGAAGGAAATAGGCTGGCATAAAATGTCTCTGGACTAAATCCGACTCCCTTTGTAGAGTTATTTGGCTGCATGTCAACAACGCACAAACATATACACATGGCGCTGGCCCAATACCTTTTGGCACCTGAGGCGAACCACAAAATGCCGCCCACCCTCACCGCCAGGGAGGAAGATGGGAGTGAAGATCTACAGATGGAACAGAAGGGGAATAAAGATCATATTGGAAATGGTTGAAGTGGGAATCAAAGGCCATCACTGGGTGGGGGAAAGGGCCCCACTCTGAATCACACCTGGCAGGTGCAGAGGCCAGGAGACCCCAGAGGGAAGCCCCACCATTTCTTCCCTAGAGGTGGGAGGAGACCAACAGCACCTCATAGAATCAGGAGGAGCAGATCCAGTCTCCAAGAAGTGCACTGCAGCCATCACTGCTACCACATGTCCTGATCCCCTGGCCTACCTGGCGGCAAGTCAGGATGTTAAGTCCCCAGTCCAGGGTCAGTCCACGTGTCCAAAGTCCAAACTGGAGCACAGCCCTGCTGAAGATGCTGGAGCATCAAAGCTGAGGTCCATCAACTTGGGCAGTTGAGCAAACTCAGCTCTGCTGACCTTTTGTACTTGGTGTGCTGATTGCAACATCTGGACTTGATGAAGCAGGTGACTCTCACCTGCTCCAAGCCTCTTCCCAGAGCATAGCTGTCAACTTTCGGATTTGAAAATAAGGGATTTTTTCAAACTTTCGGATTTGAAAATAAGGGATGCCACGAGGGCGGTGCAATGGCACCAAGTAGCCTCGCCACCCTGCGCTCCAGAGGCTGCGCACGAACGGGTGAGTGAAAGAGCGAGCGCATAGACGGCAGGCAGGCTGACTGTCTGGTTGGGCTTGAGGGTCTGGCTGCACAAGGCATGCAAGCTCCGCCCCCAGTCAGTCTCAGACTCCTTATTGGCAGCCAAACAATGCAGCTGAGGAGCCTCCCTGGCCGGCAGGGAGGGAGAGGAGCTGCTTCCTTTGAAACCCGGGAAATTTAAGGGATATCAACAATCTGGGATAGCAGCGGGAAACGGCATTGGAATAAGGGAGTTTCCAGCAAAAAAGGGAGGGTTGACAGCTATGTCCCAGAGCTAGCCTGCCCCACCTGGCCAGCTAAGGAGCTGGGCTGTGGACCCTTGCCTGCCTCAGCCTCCTGGAGCGCCACTCTCACTGCTCCCTATGGCTCAGAGTCCACCGTGTTTGTGGAGACACCATCTGTCTCTGGTGATGGGTCCTGCTGCTCTGGTTCTTGCGCACTGACCCCAATCCCCTCATCATCCTCTGTCACCCTGTGAGTACTTCCTACATCAACCTCTCCTTCCCCAACTTGCCTTGGTATGTCCCAGTCTCAGCTACACCACTCACTGGGATCCTTTTCTTCCTCTTCCTTCTCCCCATAGTCCTGCCAGTTTATGACATCATGCCACATTGGCAGTGCCTGATACAAATATGTATAGAATACTTTTCCTTTCCTGGTATTATTATTATTATTATTATTATTATTATTATTATTATTATTATTATTATTATTTTGAGAGAAACGTTCGCTGATCTCCAGTGTTACTGCGTTACTCTTGAACAGGCTTCCTCAAACTCGGCCCTCCAGATGTTTTTTTGCCTACAACTCCCATGATCCCTAACTAGCAGGACCAGTGGTCAGGGATGATGGGAATTGTAGTCTCAAAACATCTGGAGGTTGAGGAAGCCTGCTCTTGAAGCTCGACACTCTTGCTGGTGAAGCGGAATACAAATACTAAATCGAAACCGATCCACCCAAGCGCAGTTTTACCTCAGGTGAAGCTCCAGCTGCGAGTAAAGGAAGTGAAGGAAGGCCCTCCGTGCCACAATCTCTGCGTGGCAGTCGTTGACCACGAGCCCTTGGTCGTTAAGGTATTCTCCATTTATGCATTTGGTACCCGATGTCAGAACAATAACCTGAGCCTGCCGGACATCCAAACCTGCAGGGAGGCAAAATAAATGAGTAACAAAAAACAACCACACACACAAAAAACCCCCACACTGCACCGTACCACACTGACGGTTTTTTATAGAGTCGCCTAGCAGCGTTAACACTCGTAATTGCTCGAGTACTTAAAGACCACGCTTTCATGTGGCAGTGGAGACAGCTCTAATAGGGTGATTACACGGCTCCCGGAATATGCAGCCATCTCGCATCTCGGCACTACTGGAATAATGTGGGATCCCATTTCAGTCCGGACTGCTAATTCCTAGATAAAAGCCAGCCAGAAAGTTTACTTGTTGAAATCAATAACTACATCGCAAGAGGTGTACATCCCTGTAAGGAGGTAATAAAAGAATCTCTTGCAGTACTGATAAATAGTAGCCTGCTGGGTTTAGGGTGGTTTTTTTTTATGATGGCAACATACATCCCTTTCATTTCTGTGCCACTGGAAGCACTAAATAAAAAGTAAGGGAGTTTTAGAGCTGTTCTTCTTTAGAAGTTGTACAGAAAACACAGGCCTTCCTTTTCAGACGGGTCTCTGTTTTGTCTCCCATCGGCTGCTAGTGAAGTGTTAGTTGTTCGCCCAGATAGAGGTGCATTCAGAATAAAATCTGAGGCTGGATCTCCCCCTGCTCTCAAGCTCTACCCTTCTACACTCAGTTTACTTGCCCATTAATAAGCTCCATTGTTTGTTTGGTTATTTTAAATAACTTCTATTCCTGGCCTTTGTCCTAAGACCTCAGGCAGGTTACATCAGACCCTCCAAGGCAGTTCTGGATTTACAGAAGCTGTCCCATTTTGTGATTTGATCCCAGAATGCCCTGCTTTTCCTAAGGAAATCCCTATTTTCATCGGAGAAATGTTGAAGGATATGGTAGGACATCCCTATTTTCATCAGAGAATTGTTGGAGGATATGGAGTTATGAGGCCCCCGAGCCAAAGAGATAAGCAACTATCTGAAGACATCTGAAGGCAGATGTCTGAAGACATCTGAAGGCAGCCCTGCACAGTAATACCTCCGCCTTGTCTAGCGTCCATTCTGGCGAATGTCCGTGGCAAACCTGGAAGTACCGGAATGGGTTACTTCTGGGTTTGCTGCTCGCGCATGCGCAGAAGCACAAACTGTTCCGTGCGGGTGCACAGACGCGACGCTTTGCCCTGCATCCTTTTCGACTAGGAGCTGGGGCTCCGGAACGGATCCTGTCCTCAAAACGAGGTACGACTGTATAGGGAAGGTGTTTTTTTAATTTATTATGTTTTTATATGTGTGGTGGAATCTGCCTTGAGTGTTTGACGCAACCCAGTCAGATGGGCAGGGTATAAATAATAAAATTATTATAAATATTATTATGGAACAGGACACCCCTATTTTCATCAGATAAATGTTGGAGGATATGTTAAAACAGTAAATATATGAGTGATCTGGAGAAAGGGAGAGGAGGAAGCATCAAGGGGAGAGGACCAGTGGAGCAAATTTATCCTGCCCTCCACTGAGTATTGGCAGCCCAGATGGTTATTGGCTCATTATATATAATGTGGGGCCTGATACCACCTTCCATAGCTGCACTGAAACCACGGGCCATTAGACCACGAACCACAGCATTAATGAGTGACTGCAGTGATTAACAACAGCTCATCCCTGCCAGCATACTTTTGAAGGAACCGTGCATAACGAAAAATGCTCATAGCAATAGAACATAAATTCAGAAGCACATCTGCAAGGAAACTAGTGTTTCCATCTGTAGAGAGATAAAAGCATTCTTCCTCCTAGCGTAAAACATTATCCTTTCTTTTATTTATTTGGAAACCTAGCTAGCTCTGATTCCTTAAGGCTCAAGGTAGGTTTCAACACTGCAGGGGTGGGGGAGCGAGTTCAGCCGTCAGTTATAAATCAAGCTATGAGAAACATTAACCAAACAGCTAAATCATTCCAAGTAACAGACTGTAGTGACCTCCAAAAGCTAGCTCAGACCAAGATGATCTTAAAAGTGCTTTTTGAAAGAGGATCTGGCTGTAGCATTTTCCGAATAAAAGGAATTCCACGGTTGCATGTGTCTGTCCCAATACGAAGCATGTTGCCGTATTTATTTATTAGATTTATGTCTTGCTTTTTCAAACGGTTTACAACATTTTACAGTTTTTCTTTTAACCTCCCATACTCCTTGCCATGAGGTTCATGCCGCCAAGCCCTCACCAACTCTTATAACTCCATCCCTCCGCTACCATTTTTATTGATCCATAGAATTGCAGAATTGTAGCATTGGAAGGGACTTTGAGAGTCATCCAGCCGAACCCCCTGCAATGCAGGAATCTCAAATAAGCATCCATGGCAGGTGGCCACCCAACCTCTGCTTAAAAACCATTTTAAGTGTGGTATACACTTAAAATGTTTCACATGTATGGGCAAAAAGAATAATTATCTGGAAAGACGCATGATCCAAGTGACAACATGATCCAAACTGTTGATTTGTAAATAGCAGAAATATTCAGAGTTGATTTGCAGTGTAATAACCTTTCTCAAACAATTGTTTTTTTGGTTTTTTTGCCAGACCAAATGAAGGATGCTACAGTCACTCTAAGTAATTAAATAACCATTAAAAAGAATTAATCATAACACACATGCACACACACTTGCAGTTTACTGTTTTTATCCTGCTTTAACCCAATTTTTGCAAAGCCTTATTATAAGACTCACTGACCCTAGAATCACACAATTTAAAATAAATCAGGAGAACTGAACTTCATCCTTTGTTATAACCTTGACACCTGATACATCTGTCTGAGAAAGTCTTCTGAATATATTTCTTCCCCCCTCAAATCATTGCATGAAATAAAGCCTCACACCTTCTGTGGATGATGGGGGAGAGTGGGGAAAGACTGGATGAAATTAGATATAAAGGGTGAACAATTTATAAATGGAGGGTTTTTAATATTGGGCTAAACCCTTATAATAGTTTTCAATTTGAAAAGGAAATGAAGCAAGGTAATAGGGGAGAATAAGGAGGAAGAGTTGCTTTGTCAGCCATGTGCTGGTGAAGGGGTAATTTAAAGTGGGGGGAAGGGACATAAAAACCCAGTTTGCATGTAATGCTAAGCCAAACCATGGCATATCACTAACGCTGGAGTGCCAGGTGCAAATTAATCTCTGGGAGTGAGCAAAATACAATTGAGGAACAGGGTTCCTCTAGCTCAGAGATCAGCAAACTTTTTTAGCAGGGGGCCAGTCCACTGTCCCTCAGACCTTGGGGGGGCACTATATTTTGAAAAAAAATATGGACAAATTCCTATGCCTCACAAATAACCCAGAGATGCATTTTAAGTAAAAACACACATCCTACTCATGTAAAAACATCAGGCAGGCCCCACAAATAACTCAGAGATGCATTTTAAATAAAAGGACACATTCTACCCATGTAAAAACACGCTGATTCCCGGACCGTCTGCAGGCTGGATTTAGAAGGTGATTGGGCCGGATCCGGCCCCCGAGCCTTAGGTTGCCTACCCATGCTCTAGCTCATGCTTAGTCCAGAAATTTGTTTTCAGTACCAGAAGTGAGTTTCCTGCCTCGTGAAAATCCCCTCCTTGTTTCCCCCTCAATATTTCTTCATCTCAGTCGCCTAATTTAGAAGGTGAAGGTGGTGAGGAGGCTGTTTTGTTGTGGTGGTGGTTAAACAACTGGGAGTCAGAAATCTTGGTGATCTACTCAGGTCTTTTTTGGGGGGTGTATGCAGGGGTGCACATACCTCTAAACATTTTGTGAATCTAAGTTTGGCCTCATTGAGGGGCAGTATTTCAAAATGAGTAGGAAAATGAGCGTACCTTTTTTTTTTAAGGAAAAAAACATTGGATCTACTGCAAATCACCCAGAGATCTATTAGTAGATCCCAATCTACTGTACCTTCTTCCCGCTCTGGGGTCAAGTTTAATTGCGGGGGGGGGGGGGAGAGAAGTCCAGAAGATAAATAAACTAAAAGAGGCAAGGCTTCACCGGGGACATTTAGATTCCCGATAACTTAGATGTACAACTGGAAGCAGAACTCCAGCATCGAAGAAGAAGAAGAGGAGGAGGAGGAGTTTGGATTTGATATCCCGCTTTATCACTACCCGAAGGAGTCTCAAAGCGGCTCACATTCTCCTTTCCCTTCCTCCCCCACAACAAACACTCTGTGAGGCTGAGAGACTTCAAAGAAGTGTGTCTAGCCCAAGGTCACCCAGCAGCTGCATGTGGAGGAGCGGAGACGCGAACCCAATTCACCAGATTACGAGTCTACCACTCTTAACCACTACACCACACTGGCTTTGCCAGCGCTGCTATCTGGGATTTTAAAACTCGGGAGTGGCTCACCTGTGGCTCTCCATATGTTTTTGGACTACAACTCCCATCATCCCATTTGTCATGCTGCTGGCTAGGGCTGATGGGAGCTGAACAACTGGGGGACCACAGATAACTGGAGTACTGAAAGTGGGGTGCATAAAAAGTATGTTCCTGATAACAGTCGGTTATGGACTTTCCCCTTCTTGTTTTGGGGGGCAGTTATGATCTCAAATATGTGGAGTGGCTAATCAGGCTGGGCTCTAAGTCTCAGCTTTCAAGGAACCATTTCCCATACGATGACAACTGGTTTTTAAAGCAATCCTAAGATCTGCTGAAGCTGAAAATCGCTTTGAGGGTTAAGTTCCTTTTTCTTTAGGCATTTGGCCTCAGCTGAGCCCTTCCTAAAACCCTAATCGGTCTCTAATACGCTCACGAATAGTTTTGTAAATTGCAAATGTTTTCCGTTACTTGTAACCCAGCTTTGCAAATAGACTCTTATCAGCAATGCAAATGATTTCAGCCTTGTAAATAACCCATTATCAGCAATGCAAATGTTATCAGTCCCGTGTAACCTAATTTGCTCTCTCTCTGAAAGATGAAATTTTGCTACCTGCTTGTTCTGCCTGATTAAGAGATCCATGGAACAAGGAAGCTCATGTGCACTGAGAAAAATATATAAATAAATGTATGTATGCAACGAACTACTGTGCACTTTCATGAGACCAAATATTTTTGTTGGACCTTTCTGCTAGGGTGGGTAAGGGAACTCCCAGTTTATTCTCTGGAAGGGATGAGGCTTTGGGACAAACTGACAGAAATCTGAAATGGCAGAATTATCTTAACCACCCAGTCCTATTTGTGTCTCTATGTGACAGCCCTTTAGATATTTGAAGATGGCTACCATATGAAGATGGCTAGCACAGGGACTAACGTGAGCTGTAGTTACCAAAACATTTGTAGGGCATCAGGTTGGGGGAGAGAGATCCGTTTCTGCCCCTTCCCCCTTCCTCTAATGGTGATGACTGACGTGAACAAGTTGTTCGGTAAAAAGAGAGATCTGGAAATAATGATAGATTAAAGCCACCCTTGTGAATTATTCATGAGGTACAATTTCATGTAATTTCCAGTGCTGGTTCATATCTAGCTGGTAGGCAATAATTTGCTATTCTTTTTTGTTTGTTTTCCATTTAACAAATCAATCAAACGTGTGTGTGTGTGTGTGTGTGTGTGTGTGTGTGTGTTCTAATCATGCTGAACTTCCAGCCCCCCTCTTGATTATTTTATTCATTTTATTGTTTCCGGAATAGAGCTCATCTGAACTTTTATCAAAGCCAAGGTATAGAATCATAGAATCATAGAGTTGGAAGAGACCACAAGGGCCATCCAGTCCAACCCCCTGCCAAGCAGGGAACACCATCAAAGCATTCCTGACAGGTGGCTGTCAAGCCTCTGCTTAAAGACCTCCAAAGAAGGAGACTCCACCACACTCCTTGGCAGCAAATTCCACTGTCGAACAGCTCTTACTGTCAGGAAATTCTTCCTAATGTTTAGGTGGAATCTTCTTTCTTGTAGTTTGAATCTATTGCTCCGTGTCCGCTTCTCTGGAGCAGCAGAAAACAACCTTTCTCCCTCCTCTATATGACATCCTTTTATATATTTGAACATGGCTATCATATCACCCCTTAACCTTCTCTTCTCCAGGCTAAACATACCCAGCTCCCTAAGCCGTTCCTCATAAGGCATCGTTTCCAGGCCTTTCACCATTTTGGTTGCCCTCCTCATTCCAGGCTATATCTGTGCCTACCTAAATTGTAAAGAAATTTATTCATGTATGCTACTACAGCAGCAAGAATGCTACTTGCCCCAAAGTGGAAAGAAGCAGAAGTCTCAGCAAAGGAAGAACGGATACAAAAACTTCTGGAATATGCAGAAATTGTGAAACTTACCGGAAGAATAAGAAACCAAGATAACAAACTTTTAATAGAAGAATGGAAATATTTACAGATAACTTGCAAACAGATAAAAACATTAGCAAGATTATTGTAATAACCTGCAGTTTCATAAGAGTATATATTTCAAGTAGATACTTAAATGAGCAAATTAAATGAATTTGGATATGCAGAAGATATTAAAAAATAAATTTAAGGAACCTCAGAAAGAGGGGGAAGGAAGTCAAACTTTGAAATGTTAAATGGATTGTAAAACTAATGAAATGTATAAACTTGAAAAGTACAAATAAAAACTTTTAAAAAAGCAGTGTGGGGGGCTTCTTGCCCTGGAAGCAGAGCCTAAGACAAGGCCTGATCCTGAGGCCTAGAGATCCTAATGAACCTCACAGGGAGTGGGCTCATAGGGAGAAAAGGACTCTCTCTCAGTCAAATTGCTCTTATGTAGGATCAGCTCTCTTCATGTCAGTGGGGAGTTCAAAAATAGCAGTGCACCACATTTTACATCCCTGTTCACGCAAGAATAGCCACCTTATGTCATCCCTAATTAGAATTCTCTTGCTCAGGATCGCCACGAATCTGATGTTGACAGAACGGGGCATAAATCAGAGTGGCAACAGAACTGATTAAATGTTTGCAAGCAGAGAATGGCTCCACGGGAGAGATTAAAATAATCAAATATGTATTAACTGCACTAATTGATGCACTAAGGTAAGAGGAAAATGGTCTGGAAGCTCGCGAAAGGTGTAAACCCAGAGACGGTTTTGCGTGAAGCGGGGAATGAAAGCAACTGTTGTATTATAACAAAGATGGCTCCAGCACAATCAAAGGCAAGAAAATCAAGAAGGAGAGGGGATTATTATCAACAACAAAGGCTACTTAGAGTGGAGGAGGGTTCCCCAAGGAAGAGCCAAAAGACCCGCTGCTAAGTGGTACATTTAAATCTCAAATTGGGAAAGAAAGGCACTCAAGGGTGTACTACGGGGAGCAATCCAGCACTTGCGGAGGCATGGATGTGATGACTTAGCAGTCTTTTCCGCTTCTGGTTTCTATGGCCCATTTCATTTACTCCCCTGTCCCCTCTGTGAACAGAGAAGAACGAAAACTGCTGCCCTGGCGGAGAGTACGCTGATTTAGCAGAATCGTCTGCACCTCTGCCCATGCTTCTGAGGTGTTGCATCTGCCTCGCTCAATGTGTTGCAGTGGGGCAGAGGAAGCTGTGATGATGGTCTCCACCTGTGCCATACATTGAAAGCAGTATCATATACCACCCTCAACAGTTGCATCTTCCCCCAGAGAATCTAGGAGCTGTAGTTTGTAAAGGCTGCTGAGAGTTGCTCAGAGAACTTTATTCCCCTTCGCTCAAAGAGGGACTGACGGTTGAAGCACTCTGGGAAATCATAGCTCTGTGAAGGGTCTCCTGACCATCTCTTCATTCATGGACATAGGTTAGGGTCAACATCAGCACCCGCCCAGGCCCCTGCCAATGCTAACCAAGCCACTGCCCCTGTTCCACACACTCCAGCATGGCATAGGTCAAGGTAAAGGGACCTCTGAGCCTTTTGTAAGCAAGCACAGTGGTGGCTGATGCTGTTGCCTTTTTTTCTCATGGACAGAGAGGAAGTCCCTTTTTGCCGTCATACGCCCTCCTCCGCTCTTTAAAACGTGGCACCTATTTTGTGTTATGCCCCATCTTCTACAGCAGCCATTTTTGTGTGTGACAGATGCCCACAGCACTTTCCCAAAATTTCAAATGTTCCCGTTGGCCCCCCAAAGTTGGCTCCCCCTGCTGCAAAGTGTGTGCGACGTAACACAGCCCCCCAGAACTTGTTTGTGGAGGAGTTTTGTGAAGCATGCATGCTTGGCTTTGCTGTTTTGACAATGCTTTGAACGGCATATTGGCTCCTTAAATCGCTGGCCTATTGTATCAGTCTGCTAATACATTTTACCAGGCAGTAAACTAAGGGCCAGGAATCAATTGCCCATCAATATTCTTGATTACCTTTAGGTGCCCTGCCTTCTGAATCTTAAAACGACTGGAAGGATCCATGGAGACAGATTGCCAACTTTTTACTTTTCTCCTGCTACCTCACTTAGCAATCATTAAGATCCATTTCATGAGATATGGGCGATAATTTGCCATCTTTTATCACAGCATGAAATTGCTGTTTAGAGCCCCTTTTGTCCACTTCATCTTTATTTCATATGTAAGATAACTGAAAAGGCCTCCCTGCTTGCTTTTAAGATCAAAGTGATTGTCAGCTTCAGGGAAAAAAAAAGAAGAAGAGAAAGAGAAAATTGAACTCAAAAAATCAATGTATATTGCTCTTCTGTGAGTTTCCTCGCCTCCTTCTCTGAAGAGGACCAAACTTCTTAGATTATGTATTTTGAAGAGAAAAGAAGACAAAGATGTCTCTATCTATATTTAAACTGTCAAGATGTATCAAGTTCAAATGGGAAAAATAGTGTTTAAATACCAGCCTTCCTCTTATTCACTGTAAGTGTGCAGAGGGCTTCCCCCCACTCTCTTTGAAGAAGGGCTTTGGAAATAATAGATTAGCCTTAGAATGTGTGGCAGGGACTCGTTATTATGTCCAGTAATTGCAGGTGGAAAGGAAATGTGGCATTACAAATCCAAAACATTTTAAAAGCCCTATGTTAGGTCTCTAGCAAGACACACCCAAATCAAAAGACTGTCTAACAAATGCAAAACTTATATATATATATTTCTGTCTCTCCTTTAGGCGCAGAACATTTCACAGTGGCCTCTTCTCTCTTGCACTTGGGACAAGGTGAAAGATTCTTCCCATCTCTGAGTTCCCTGTGATACACAGACGTAACACCTGCTTTTTGTCCCACTTGCAAGAGCCAAGCCTGCCGAATCCTTTGGCATGCATGGAAAACTCGGGGTTCTTCTCTCCTGTTGGAGATAAGTCTTGGGGAAAAGTCAGAAGGTCTCAGGAGGCTTCTCGCTTTCCTTAATGCTAGGAGAGTTGAGCAGCTTCTGACTTTCTTCAAAGAGAAAGTCTTTGGTTGGCTGCATCCGGTTTGGGCTGCTGAAATGACATATGCAGTACGTTTCTGAGCACAATTCAAAGTGTTGGTGCTGACCTTTAAAGCCCTAAACGGCCTCAAAGGCCCAGTATACCTGAAGGAGCGTCTCCACCCCCACCGTTCAGCCCGGACACTGAGATCCAGCGCCGAGGGCCTTCTGGCGGTTCCCTCACTGCGAGAAGCAAAGCTACAGGGAACCAGGCAGAGGGCCTTCTCGGTAGTGGCGCCCGCCCTGTGGAACGCCCTCCCATCAGATGTCAAGGAAATAGACTACATGACCTTTAGAAAACACTTGAAGGTAGCCCTGTTTAGGGAAGTTTTTAATCTGTGATATTTTAATGTATTTTGATATTTGTTGGAAGCCGCCCAGAGTGGCTGGGGAGACCCGGCCAGATGGGCGGGGTACAAATAATAAATTGTTGTTGTTGTTGTTGTTGTTGTTGTTGTTGTTGTTATTATTATTATTATTATTATTATTATTATTATTATTATTATTTTATGCAGGCCAGGATTCAAAGTGCAATGCACGTGAGTACCTTTTTCAGATCCCCTTCTAACCACAGATGCTGTGCATCCTCAAAAGCTGCTCCTGAGGCTCATGGGATCATCTAGAGAGGAGTGCAATGCAGCACAGGGGGACGCAGGCAGGGTGGGCCAGCCCATCTGTGTGCAGGGACATGAATTCTACTCACGCAGGATGCTGGTTTTCATGGGTGACCATCTTTGTGGAGGCCCAGCTTTGATGCTGTCCAGAGAGTAACACGGCCCTTGCAAGAACAGATACTGGGTATCTCGTGTCTGGGATCTTTATGAGCCCATGGGTCAGCTATCTGCCCTGAATATTTATGGCTTCTTTAATGAAGGGGTGGACAGAATTGACTGCAATGACCTTCATTCTGCCCTAGAGTGAACAGTGGTTCACTTCTGTCTCGTGATCTAGTCAGAGCCCATAGCAGTTAACATATTGCACAGCCTGAGTCTACAGCACAATGCCAGTTTGTTCCAGATAATTTAGCAAGCCCCCTCTGAATATGCATTGGATACCTCCTGCCTTCTCTGAAAAATCATCTGTCAAGCTCGAAACATATGCATATGAGATAATGGTCTATATTTGATACACAATTTGCTGCCTTTGTACTTTTGCAAGCTGAAGTAAAAACTACGTAGGAGACAAAACACCTGGGATTGGATTAGAATCCAAAGTTTTGCCTGCAGAATTTAGAACCGTCATGAATTTTCGAGCATCGTGACAATGCCACAGCTATTAAATGATTTGGAAAAAAAACACCCATAAATATAAAATTTGTGAGATTAGACCTACAATGCATCTTCAGACATACTTAGTTATCCAGAATGGATTTACCCCAATAAATATACTTTTTTATCATTGGCAACTAGCATTTTTGTTTATCCAAATCTTTTTTTCCTCAACTCAGCCTGCAATAGGACATGGATTGGTTCCATTGTATATTGGCATATTGTTTTGGGAACAATTTTTTTGACTGGAAAGTGGGGTACAAAATAATTCATTAATTGAGGTAAGGTAGGATGGAATTATGCTGCCTATGTAATTATAGTCTCTTCGATCATTTAATGAACCCCCTCACTCCGTTTTATGATTTATACATGTTTGAGTGTCAGGATTATCAGGAGCAGGGGCTTTTCTGTGATGGCCCCTAGCCCTTCCAGGACCCACATCTATGTTAACTTTTTATAAGCACGCAAATGCTCCTTTATCTTGGGGATTTAGAACTTGAAGGAGGCAAAGGCTGTTTCTGTGGTTTATCTTCGTGCAGCTCTTAAGGTGTTTGCGGCAATTTTGTTGACATAGTACATTGTGCATTTAAATGTATTTTGTATTGGGGCTCTTTGAGCTGAAAAGTGGGTTATAAGTTATGTTAATAAATAGTAACAACTAACAATAGCAGTAGATTCAGTGCTACCATTCTAAAATCATGTTGTATAGCAGAGAGGTCCAACTTTGCATACCAAGTGGGCTGCAAGAGTACTTTGACGCAGAACCCGTGAACCACATATTGCCTTGTTACACGCATGTGCTGGGAGTGAGGACGAGGCCAAAATTTGATGCTCCCCACTCCCTTGTACTTCCTGCCCAAAGCCAGCTAAGCGAGATGCTGGGTTTGGGGAAGGATGCCCGAGGCTCTGACCAGGGTCCTACAGCACTCCCACCTCCTTCCCAAAGTTGGGAAAGTGCTAACTAGGCTTTGGGAAGGAGACAGAAAGACTCTAGGACTCTGTCAGAGCCTTGCACCTCTTGCCCAAAGCCCAGCGACTTGCTTATGGGAAAGCCACTTCTGGCGAACCAGAGCAGCGCACGGAAACGCCATTTACCTTCCCGCCGGAGCAGTACCTATCTATCTACTTGCACTTTGACGTGCTTTCGAACTGCTAGGTTGGCAGGAGCAGGGACCGAACAACAGGAGCTCACTCCGTTGCAGAGATTTGAACCACCAACCTTCTGATCGGCAAGCCCTAGGCTCTTTGGTTTAGACCACAGTGCCACCTGCGCCACTGAATACAAATACTATAAAGACCTCAAATACAAATGCAAAAACTACCTCCCACCCCTAGTGGCCAGTGTAAACTATGTTTCATCTTCCACTAGAAGAATAACGGAATCATAAGAGTTGTAGAGTTGGAAGGGATCACGAGGATCACCTAGTCCAACTCCCTGCAATTCAGGAATCTTTTGCCCAACATGGGGATCAAACCCATGATCCTGAGATTGAGAGTCTCATGCTCTACCAATTGAGCAATCCCTCAGGACCTAGAAAAAAAAATCCCAAACAAATTATAAGGTAGCAAACCAGCATGGAAGAAAGTTTACGCTTACCTCTGGTCATGACAATTCCTGCAAGGGATTTGTGACGTGCATAGATGGCAGCAAAATTATCTGTCACCTCTTGAAACTTCTGTGTAATCATTTGATAGAGGGAATCAGCGAATTCCTGAAAAGACACAAGCAGAAGCCATTCTTTCACTCTGCTGGACTGGAGCAAGGGTCTGCAACTGTCAATAAAATAACTTCTTTGCCACCTTTCTCCTTTAATCAAAATGACTTTGTCATTGCCTATATCCAGGTCACAACAAGCACAATGGCACCACTTTAAACCTCATTGTGAAATTAATCTTATTGCTTACACACACACACACACACACACACACTTTTTACCAGTAGTTGCAGCAACCACCATTGGAGACTCGCATAGATGTTGCCTGGCTCGTTAGTGGTAAGATTTCAGGCTTATTAAGAGTTACACTGCTTATTACTAGAAAGCTCAAGATCTGCCAGCCAGAGACAAACTAGAATGAAAGGTGCTTTTGAGCACCTTCTAATGGAAGGAATATGTTTTCAGTACCACATCTCACAGCCCTTTCATGCAACAGTCCTCTCTGACTTAGCTTCCTTAGTTTCCAACAGCCTAATTTAGGTGGGATGAGTGCAGAGAAAAGAAACGCCATGGTGCACCTGTTGCAGCAAAACTGGACGCCTTCATCTCCCCCACCTGCAATAAAACATGTCTCTCCTGTATCAGTCTCTACAGCCACAGCAGGCGCTGTAACTCTCCAATGGTTTGACCCCCTGAAGGTGCACTCTTCCATTGTCTCCTCAGACAGGCAGATTACAACAACAAATTTAGGTGGAGAAAGCTGGATTCCATTGAGGCTCACCTTGTGGCTCTGATCCACCATGGAGCAGATGATCTGGACTTGATGCCATCTCCAGCCTTCTTGAGGCCAGCAGTGAAAGGAAGCTAAGGGGCATTTGTCTACCTTCGGTTTTCTACCTAGTTTTGCGGTGGCAGAACTGAAAGTTTGTTCCTTTCAATCCAGTCTTTGCGGATCATTTGTGAACTTGCAAATCCTACACTTCCTGCTCTGTACCCGAGGCCTCTCTTTTGCTCAGTTCCACCAAGAGAAGAACCTGGCCCAGGACCTGCCTGAAATTTGTTGGCGGAATAGGCTAAGTAAGAAAAGGAGCCCCCCCTCTAAATGAAACCCTGTAAGTAAACATTTCATGCTGCGAGAACACCTCTGCCTTCTGCTCAGACAGAAAGGAGCAAAACCAGAACACGCTTCCACCCGAGTGCTTTGTCTCGAAAGATTTGTTCACATCCTGCCTGCCATATGGTTCTGGAGCAGCTATAATAATAAGTGCTCATTAATTATTAAGCTTTGCTGTAAATAAATACAGAAAAAGCTGTCTCGGTATAACAGTACATGGATCAAGCTGTCCCAGCACAGATGTAAGTCATGCGTGTGCTCTGCTGTTGACATCTTTCCTCGCTCCCCGCTCCGAGTCTTCCTTTAAAGTGAATGTTATCGTCGTGTCTCTGAGCACCCTCTTTCCCAGCACACACACACACACACACACACACACACACAGCCTTTCAAAGCATGTGGCCACAAACCTGAGACTGTAACTGAGTTTGACCAGATGCTACAGCCCACCCTTGCTATCTAACGTGTCTCATTCACACATTACATTTTTATTATTATAGGTGATGGTGGAAAGGTGGGAGATGCATTAAATGGATATGCAAATGATAACGGGTGGGACTAAGGTTGTGAGATAGTGGCAGTGGTGGAGCTTCATGCTCCGGCACCAGGGGGGCGGAGAGCAGGCGGGGGTGGGGTTGGCGCACATCCTGGGGATGCAGCGTGCTGCCCGCAGGGGTGTGGAGAGCATCCTGGGGGTGTGGTGCGCCGCCTGTGAGGGCATGGTGCCCAGCGCAGGTGGGGGGACAGCCGCGATGGCATCCCACTGGGATCAGGCTGCCTGGGGCAGTGTGCTCCCCCCGCACTCCTCTTCCTCCTCCAGTGGATAGTGGCTTGATTTGGGGGCAAGAAGAGGATTGGAAACACACACTTCTTATTTTTAACTAAGTATACGTAGCTTATCGTTATGCTCGAAAAGGAAGCACTGTGGTCTGTAGAGATGATGGCTTATTGAAACAAGCCAGGATCAAACTGCGGTGTCAGATCCTGGCTTGTTCTAACCACAGTTCCGCATGTCTGGATGTAAACTCTGGATAGTTAAAAACAGGAAGTGTCCACTTTCCTCCTTGCAGCCGTGCAGGAAGTTTAGAGGAGTGGGAAGGCTCCAAAACTTGAGCAGGCTTTTTCATGCAATGCTACCCTATGATGTGGTGTTACATTCAAACCAGGCCAGGGGCTTACCTAAAGTAACGCAGGCACAGTTCAGGCAAGATTTCAAGCAGGGCCTCAACCTCTTAACCACTAGGAAACATCTGATCAAGGCCATACAACCACCAGGCCAGGTGCGGATCATCTTAAGCTATATAAACCACCATGCACTATAAACAAAAAGCAAGTATGTTAGAGAAAGGACATTCCAGAGCAAATATCTCTGGATGGCTTAAGCATGTGAGCCAGTGTGGCAACCAGAGAAAGTTCCTGACCTGATAGGAAATTTCCCAACGCCATAATGAGGCGGTCAACTTAGAAACCCATTCCCTGAGGGAAATTGTAGTTGCCATTTCTAATAGAGATGGAAATGATTCAGTTCAACAAAAATCAGTATGGATTGCTGATTTTGATCATCTTCCGTTAGAGCACAGTATTGAAAAGAAGAATGTTTCAATAACTTTTTTATTATTATAAAAAGGATCAAACCATAACGTTAATCTTTCCCAGCCCTACAATCTGGCCCATCTTTGTTTCTGTAGTGCCCTTCACGTAAACATCCCTCGGCGTTTCACACTCATTAGGAGTTAATTAGCTCGGAGGCACATAGGCCTCCTAGAAGAACTGCTCCTAAAATGTTAAGAGGGAACAAACGTATTTTTAACATTGGCTTTAGAAATCTCACTAGCCACAGTTTCCTTTGCCTCATTTGGCAGCAAATCCTCAAGCAAGCAAGCAAGCAAGCAAGCACAAGAGACCCAAGTCGAGGCAAAACAGCAAATTGGCTCGAGGTAGAGAGAAACAATAAAAGGACTTGGCTTTTGCTGAACTCAAAAGACTGACCAGGGACTTTGAAGAACACTAAATCCATTACATGAGAAGTTAGCAGAAATAAGTCGAGTGGTTATTAAAGAGAAAGAAAAACATCATGAAGCAGAAAATGCAGCAGTCTTGCGAGGCTTTGCACATGCTTCCATTGACCCTGCACCCAGTGCGCTCCCACCACTGGTTTGGAAAGTGGTAGACACACAGCGTTCATCACAATCCGTATCTACTCTGTATCTATCCTGCTGTTTCTTAGGAAATAATTTTGATGCATTTCCCCCCAAACCAGCTTTGACTGAAATTGGGGGAAAAGAATGACCTTGGGCTCATCCTTTTATCCTGTGCCTAGAAAGTACAGGTCCGATAGATTTCCCCCTTGCCCCATTCCTTTCCCAGGGAAAACCCACTATTTAGCTTTAAATCGGAACAAAACAGCAATTTGCTGAAAACCTGACTTACGTTTGCTCTGATTTAAAACTAAATAGCGGTTTTCCCAGGGAGGGGATAATCCCCTTGTTGTGTTTTAAGTTTGAATTGTGAGCCCCAAAGAACTCTAACCGCTATAACAACATAACTTAGGCCACAGAAGGTTGTGTAGTAAGAGATGTTGTTAGCTTGTAAAAGAAGGAACATAGAAACATGGAGAAGCACATAGGTGGTTGCAGCTTCATGGATAATGAAACCACTCCTGCATTTTCTGAGGTCCTTCAATCCTTCCCTAGAACTGCTGTCATGCTTGCTCATAGAAGAAGAAGAAGAAGAAGAAGAAGAAGAAGAAGAAGAGTTTGGATTTGATATCCCGCTTTATCACTACCCGAAGGAGTCTCAAAGCGGCTAACTTTCTCCTTTCCCTCCTCCCCCACAACAAACACTCTGTGAGGTGAGTGGGGCTGAGAGACTTCAGAGAAGTGTGACTAGCCCAAGGTCACCCAGCAGCTGCATGTGGAGGAGCGGAGACTCAAACCAAGTTCACCAGATTACGAGTCTACCGCTCTTAACCACTACACCACACTGGCTCTCATAGCTAGCTTATGAGGAAAACCAAGTGATAGAAGAGTTTCCCCGCTTTCTAGACCAAGTTGTCTGAGGGTCCCTGACAGCTAGACCTGGCCTTGAGACTTCACAGATCCTTCAAGCTTTGTCGCATCATGATGCTGTGTTTGATCAGGGAATTAATGTGAGAGGAGCAAGCCAATTCAGTCAAAAGAATGCCTGAACATCTACTAACAATAAAATGGGGGTAAGGCACCATGCTGGCTTCCCCTGATCTAGTTCACGATTTATTAACTCAGCAACTCGACAAAGGTAATTCAAAGCTTTGCCTAGAGATGCCAGAGTTTGAACCTGGAACATCTGCATGCTTTGCCACAGGGCTTGGCCCCTTTCTTTTAAGTTTGTTGGACCTTCAGTCTGATCCAATGGGGCTCTTCTGACATTCTTGTCCTGGATGGACATATTAAAACACCCCCAATTATTCATGCAGGAAACAAATGATCAAGTTGCGACTCTCAATGCTAGGACACCAGCAAGAAAGAACTTTTTATTCATTTCTCAGCACTTTCCCCCTCAAATGGTATAAATAAATGAAATGGATTCAGGCTTGCAATGGCAGTCTGCAGGGGGATATTGACATTCAACAGGAATGGTAAGGATATTAAAATCAATAGATTGTAAAGGAAGAAAGTCTTTAGTAAACATTTTTCCACTGAAACCCCGTCTTTGGGCTTATTGGGCTCAAATATTAGAAAGGTTAGATTTGCATATGGGTGGGATGAAATCTTTCACTAAACAGCCACCATCAAGAGCACCGTTGGTTATTGCCACCCCCAGCGCTTCATTTTTCAGTAAACTGTTGACATTTGGAGGCAAATGTTGAGCATAGTAAAATTATATGAATATATTTCATTGGTAATGAGGGATTTACGCCTACATGCCCAAAATAAAATAAAAGCCTCCCTCTTTGCATGAACCAAGAAAGAAAAATCTGTGGGGTATTTTTTTTTAATACTTCAGAAGTTCAATGCAGACCATAAGTTAATCATGCTTCAAGATTTCCTGGATCTCTGGGCCATTAAATATAACTCTCACTGCTTGGTGTGATCCTCATGCAGACTCTTGTCAATGGGAAAACAGGAACCCTGTGCTGAACTATTTCTCTCCCTCTTGATGTATAGCCTGTGTGACATTCTTCACCCACAGAGTGATCTGGGCCCCCTCTTCGGCCCACTGCCCCAACTCATCGTAGGGCAGGGTTGAGGATGGTCTTTCTCTTCCTTCTCCCTCCTACCAATACAATAACCATACCCTGGAGCTCTCTTTCAGCTTTGCTCCGTCCTCTTCCACCTCTCTTTCTCTGTGGTTTACAAAGCAGGAACAACCCCTTCCTCTGCCTTTGGTCTTCCAACCCCAGTTGCATACACACCACACATTTTGGTTCTGGCCCTGCTCCCCTCTGGCATGTGGCCCCTTCCAGTTTGCCCATGAGGGAATGTGGGCCTCAGGCTAAAATAATTTCCGCACGACTGTGGTAAACAGTCATCTGTATTATTTACTCTCAAAGATTAAAAGCAACAACCCCTCATGTTGTTTACTGGAGAATTAAGCACACAAATAACATGCAAAACAGGTCAAGGATTTTCCTCCCACTGAAGTAAAGTGGGACATTAAGTCCACCTAATGTTCACCTCAGGAAAAGATTTTTTTTTGGCTTTTCTTGGTTCTCTCAGTGAGCACATAGTTGAGTGTTATGTAAGCCCCAAAACTGGAAGCGCAAGTGAGTCAGACTTCCTTGGTTGACATTTCCATGGTTACCTATAAAGAGGAGAGGGTCATAGACGTCCCTCATGGAGGGACACACAAGTTGGCTGCATATCAGGCGTCAACACGTCTTCTTACAGTGGAGAAGTATGTCTTCCCTCTTCAGACTTAACCCCCGAAGATGATGCACACAACTCATCCGCTCTTGTTATTTTGATGCTTTTTGTACCCAGGCTGTGAATCCACCCTCAGAGCAGGGGCCATTAAGGTCTCTTTATTTGCCTTCCAAACTGTTGCTATTTTTGCCTCCGAGATCTTTAGAAGGAGGAAAAGCTATTTAAAGCAGTCCGTGCATCATTCAGAACATATTCATGTTACTTGAATAGCAATCTATAGTACCAGTATGCGTTAAGATGCACTGCGCTGAATGTTTTTAAGTGCTACTAGGTAGTGTTGTGGTTTTACTTAATTTTGAAAAATCCCAACAAGATCTAAACATGATTGTTCAATGCCTCCCTTTAGATGGAATACACTGGATGTTACTAGTTGCTAAAATCCTCATGAGGTTTACAGATGTTGGAGAATTCCAACGAAAACAGAAATTGGAGCTGAAATTGCCAAGGTTCGCCTCTTTGCAGTGTGCGCAAACAGAATGGAAATCAATCCAAGAAATACAATTCTCCCCATTTGCATTGTGCTTATTTTGCATTGAAATGAATGAGGGTAGAACACCATAACGACAACGCAAGATACGTAATTTAGCCACAGTGGGCAGTGAGATGAATAATGTAGCTTTGGAGTTCAGAAAAAGATTTGCTAGAAGGAATTACTGGATGGTAGACATGTGCTGTACTTCAATAGAAAAAGAACCATTGCTAGCTTTTCTGCTTTTATAGGCTAAAGCGTGCACACAGCAATGACAGAATACTTCAGGAAAGAGTAACTAGGAGCTATTTCAAATGTGCCCATTTTAAGTCCTGGTCTTTAAAGAATAAATCACGAAAGGAGGGCAGAAACTGTGCATATCTTGATTTGGTTCACTAAGGTTGCAGTCATGTGCGGAACCTATGGCCCTCCAGATTTTTTTCTTTTTGCTAGACTACAGCTCCCATCAGCATTGACCATTGGCCATGTTGGCTGGGGCTGATGGGAGTTGGAGTCCAACAACATCTGCTATGCCTACTTACCTATGTTGAAAAATGTATAGTAGGTTATTCTAAGCAGACGTGTATAGGATTGCCTAGAAAGTTACGGAATTCTCTTTATAGAGATGCTCAGTTGGCCCCCTCTCTCTTAAGCTTCCAAAGACCCCTTTAGTCCACTTTTACAGCTTCTAGTGTGGACTGAAGTTTTTGCTACCATTCTTCTATGCTGTGTTGTTTCGGTGGCCCTATTAAGTCTGGACTTTGAAGCCAACATCTGGGGCCCTGCAGCTTGACCTATTCAAACAGTGCCAGCAAGTGAATAGCAGATGACATACCCTCCAATATTCCTCAGGGGAAAATAGGGACATTTCTCACTCCTCCCAATTGACCCTCCTCGAACCCCCATTTATGTCCCTGCAGACCATTTCCACCACCAACACACCAACAGGACACAGCACACATGCCCTCCACTGTCCTGAGAAAACCCATTAATCCCAATTTTATTTTATTTTATTTTATTCTTTAGTAGATTTACAAGTGTAGGGACGCGGGTGGCGCTGTGGGTTAAACCACAGAGTCTAGGGCTTGCCGATCAGAAGGTTGGCAGTTCGAATCCCTGCGATGGGGTGAGCTCCCCTTGCTTGGTCCCTGCTCCTGCCAACCTAGCAGTTTGAAAGCACGTCAAAGTGCAAGTAGATAAATAGGTACCGCTGCAGTGGGAAGGTAAACGGCATTTCCATGCGCTGCTCTGGTTCGCCAGAAGCGGCTTAGTCATGCTGGCCACATGACCTGGAAGCTGTACGCCGGCTCCCTCAGCCAATAAACCGAGATGAGCTCCGCAACCCCAGAGTCGGTCATGACTGGACCTAATGGTCAGGGGTCCCTTTACCTTTACCTAGATTTACAAGAAGAAAAACATGCACAAATAAATACATCTTGGAAAGGAGCAAGATTAGATGCAGGTGCACAAAGTATTTTTTTCGTAAACCAAAACTCCACTCCACTTTCCCTTTCTTCCTGTCCAGGGCAGCTCTTCTGTCCCTCAGTGGCTGCAGCCTCTCTGCCTCTTCACCTGCTCTCCAGCAGCTTCTACAGGGGGGGGGGCCAAGAGTGGAGGCTGGCAGCAGCAGCCATGGAGAGGCAACGGGCAGCCACCTTGCTCCCAAGAGGCTCCCTTGCAGCCACCGCCACCGCTTGGGCTTTTAATTGATTTAAGATTTCTTTATTGTCATTGTACAAATACAATACAATGAAATTGGAAGCTTTCCCATAAAAACACAAAACATTACTTGTGCAGTGATTGATACCGTCTTTCCCCCTTTTTAAGACACCGTCTTATAATTTTTTTTCCTCAAAAAAACACAGGGTGGCTTATTTTCGGGGGGATGTCTTATTTTTATTACGTCAGTATGGTACGGTACAGCCTCCCCCTGTGCGCTGAGCAGGCAGCGCAGAACTCTGCAAGAGGCGCGTTCCCCCCCCCCGCGCCTCTCGCTGGTTCGCTGGCTCCTTGCGCACAGGGAACAGGTGGGGCAGGAAGAGGCGTCTTCCCCCCCCGCACGCCTCTCCCTGCGCTCTAAGCAGGTGGGGCAGAACTCCGCAAGAGGCGAGTTCCCCCTCCCGGTGCCTCTCACTGGTTCGCTGGCTCCCTGCGCACGCAGGAGGGGCTGAGGAGGCGACGGGAATAATGGTGGCACCACGGCTTACTTTTGGGGTACGTCTTACTTCTCACAAAGGTAAAAAAACCCTGCCATGGCTTACTTTATGACTACGTATTAAAAAAGGGGAAACAGGGTATAGCATAGATTTGAATGCTCGAAATTGAGTAGAGAAAGGAAATAAGTCAGCAGAAAGGGGGTGATGATGATGAAGAAGAAAACACATCCCAAACACCCCAGCTTTTCTAAAGACTCGCACTTCGTTTCCTTGCCTTTATTTTGTGCCTGGGTTTAATTAGAAACTTTAGCTTCACATTAATGTGTTAATGTGAGGATGTTAACAGACGAGCCCTTCCATTTGAGGTTGATTCATTGCTGTTTGTACTGCCTTCTCGCTTTAAAAAAGATGCAAACAAACAAGCCCCATGTCAATGAATCGAGAGAAAACAAGCGTTTCGACTGAAATAGCAGTTGTTCCCTCAAGGAATCGTGGATCATTGGGATAGGTTGCTGGGGTTTTTTTCTCTTTTCTTTTTGCCAATTCTGACTCCGGTTTTGCACGTGGTTGCTGAGGTAATGAAGAATGTAAATGCCAATTTTGCAGAATCACGCCCCGAAGATGATCCTGGACCTGCCAGCGAGTGCTTGCCTCTCCCCTCCCCCTCCCAAAAGCCTTCCTTTGCTCCTTCATTTTACTGATCCTTAACCCAAAAGCTTGTCCCTACAGGGGGGAAAAACACAAGGCTGGCTGCGAGTACTGAATAATTCAAAACAAAACAATGGAGGCTTCTTTTTATTTTCAATTTGCGGTGTTACGGCTGCGTTAGGACAGGCCTCAGGTGCCAAGCTGTTGTACTACTACAGAGATTAAATTAGCACGACTGGGTTTTCTTTAACTAGATAAAAGCTCTATAAAGCCACCGGCACCTGGGAATGGCTAACTCTTGGAAAAGCCTTTTATGCGCTATAAAAATATATATAAAATTAGATTTTCAATTCATATTACAAGCCCGATCTCGGTAATAAAAATCAATGCTTCGTCTGGTCTGAGAAACATCTCAGGTTCTTTATTTCTCTATCTCACCACATGCATCCAAATGAATGGCTTCCTCACAATGAATCAGTACAGCACCTTCCCCGTCACAATACCAGTGACAGGCTGAGGTCCAAAGTCACTTGAATACCTTCCCCAAGCAAATCTGGACCCAGAATTTCCCCACAAACACCAGTATGAACACAAAACACTTGTGGACTTAGGGTTATCACTACTAAGGTGTTTCTGCTATTTCACAACACTGTATCTTCTGTGTCATGCATTGGGGGGGGGAGTGCAATGGAAGGTGTTTAAAATACTTCAAAACTATTGTTCCCATTCTACAGGTGGGAGGGTAGAGGCTTCAAGAGTGTGGCTCATCCACAACCAACCAGTTATTCAACAGAGTGGCTGACCAGTGTGTTCTGAACATATGCTTTGCTGACTTTGGCTATAAAAAGGTAAAGGTAAAGGGACCCCTGACCATTAGGTCCAGTCGTGTCCGACTCTGGAGTTGCTGCGCTCATCTCGCATTATTGGCTGAGGGAGCCGGCGTACAGCTTCCAGGTCATGTGGCCAGCATGACAAAGCTGCTTCTGGTGAACCAGAGCAGTCCACGAAACGGCGTTTACCTTCCCGCCGGAGCGGTACCTATTTATCTACTTGCACTTTGACGTGCTTTTGAACTGCTAGGTGGGCAGGAGCTGGGACCGAGCAACGGGAGTTCACCCCGTCATGGGGATTCGAACCGCCGACCTTCTGATCAGCAAGCCCTAGGCTCTATGATTTAACCCACAGCGCCACCCGCGTCCCTGACTTTGGCTATAGACATGGTTATAATCTCCCTGCGCAATTCTATATGTATGAAAATGTAGCGAATTTATATATATTTACCCAGTGCTTTTTTTTTTTAAAGAAAAAAAGCCTCCCTTGTTCGCTTATAATGGCACTCACCTGAGAGGTGCCAGAACTGAGTTCTGGCTTTAAAAAAGCCCTGCTTTTGCCTTATTTTAATAATTTATTATGTTTCCAGAATAAAGGTGTACATGACGCTGAAACGTGATTCTTTGGTTTCTCGAAATCCTTGTTAGCCCCCACAACTTATTTTATTTCTACCAGTTATTACTAACCAAAATCAAATCTTCTTTCCTCAGCTATAAGGACTATAAAGTTTTCTTTCATAATAATGAAAACCAATATTCTCAGGAAGCTGTAAATTCCTCATTTGGGCAGTGTGGTTGTATTCTGTCTTTCTATGCACGGCCCTTGCTATAATGCTGAGTGAGAATTCAGAATGTTCAAGTGTGTCAATATACGTAGTGTTTTTTTTTATTTTCTGTACTGTTTTTTCTTGTCTTTTAATAATAATAAAAACCCTCTGTCTCTTCAGAGAAAAAGCAAGCAGTGTTTTAACATCTGGCTCTTTTCATATATCACTTGGGTCTTCAGAATGTGTTTTTAAGGCAATTTTGGGATCATAGCTCACTTGCCAAGATGAATGTAACCCAAAGGGCACTCAAATGAATTACATCCACTAACTTGCTGTATCCCATTTGGCCCAAAGTGCTCCACGGTGAGGAATTACTTCTGTCACACTGACTTGCTCTTCATTTTCTTCATAGTACAAAACCACAACCCCACTCCCACTTTTTTTGTTGCTTAAAAAGCACAAATTTGTTTAAGCTCCATAACATTCAGAGGGTCCATCTGCACTAAACACCGAAAGCTGTATTATGCCACTTTAAACAGGCCTACTCCAAAGAATTATGGGAAGTGTATTTTTTTAAGGGGGCAGAATTACAGTTCCCAGAGCTTCCCCTCTTCAATATAAAGGTAAAGGGACCCCTGGCCATTAGGTCCAGTCGTGACCAACTCTGGGGTTGCACGCTCATCTCGCATTATTGGCCGAGGGAGCCGGCGTACAGCTTCCAGGTCATGTGGCCAGCGTGACTAAGCCGCTTCTGGCGAACCAGAGCAGCGCACGGAAACGCCATTTACCTTCCCGCCCTTTACCTATTTATCTACTTGCACTTTGACGTGCTTTCAAACTGCTAGGTTGGCAGGAGCAGGGACCAAGCAAAGGGAGCTCACCCCGTTGAGGGGATTCGAACCACCGACCTTCTGATCGGCAAGCCTTAGGCTCTGTGGTTTAACCCACAGTGCCACATGGCACTAAATCAGCTCAGCTCCAAATAATCTGCTGTTTATTAGCACCTTCTGATTATTGATTATCTTTTGCGAAGCAACTTTTTTGCTTTCCAGGTGAGCTTTCTCACCCATTTCCTAAGAGGGTTCTAGGACTGAAGACAAACCCTCAACACAAATCGAAGCCCGACAAGCTTCTGATAAAAGCCCAGACTTCTTTATTTTTGTTTACACTCCACTACCTTTGACAAACCGTCCTCTGGAGATTTATATCTCCTTTCTTACTGTCTTTCAACTGTTTGCCAATATATTTAGCTTTGCAACTGAACAAAAAAACAAAACAAAACAAAACCCACCAAAAAAACCCCAAAACAACTGACATCAACCTTGGAAGATGTACTGCGTGGAGATTTCTCTCTTCACTTCCCCCTCCCCACCCACCGCTCCCAATGTGATAAAATCTTGCCTAAAACCATGTCCAACCTTTCCGACAGCATAGTCCAGATGGCTTTGCAGCCTGTACAACAGACTTCTACTCGCTGATGCCTCTCTAAAAGTGTCAGCAGAGTGTTGTCTTCCAAGGGCTTGTAAATGCACAACAAAAGGCAGCTGGGGGTGGATGTGGGGGTGAGAGAGAGAGAGAGAGAAGAGAAAGGCAAGAGACAGAGCAAGGAAACAAGAACCCAAAGCAAACTTTGTTCTTTGCAGACAGTCAACCGGAGGAACGTACAGGATCTGAAGGAGAGTTCAGAGGTGATAATGGGTGACAGCTCAATGCAAGGCAGCCAACAAACATGTCATCTGAACAGGGTTTTTTTTTCCAGGGATGGGGGAAGCCATCACTGAAAGATATGGTAGGGATGGGTTACTCACCTGCTAACCTTTTTACTGATTTCCCCCAGAATAGCCCTTTAAAGGTACTCTGCCCTCTTGGGCTTATGTGTACTCTATGCTGTAAGAAATCATCCACATCCTACACAAAGGTAACCCAATGAGAGATGTTGACCTTTGAAAGCCATTGATGGCCTGGGGACTGTGGGGACCTCAGAGAGGCCTCTCGCTTTATTAGGGTGGTCAGGTGCAAAAGAGGACAGGGCTCCCGCATCTTTAAGCATCTTTATGAGTTGTGTAGAAGAGGTCATGCGCTAGGGTGGGGGAGAAATTTGATTGAGTTTGCCTGTAAAGGTGATTTCACCTAATTTGTACTCTCCAAAACAAGGCATGCACCAAAACACAGCCATCCTTCGAAACTTGCACTTTTCTGAATTTTGCAATGTAGTTCTTTGGCCAAGTAATGCATACAAAGATGCGCAAACTGGGGGTAAGGTGTGTGTGCATATAGAGAAATATATTGGTGAACATAACTTTGCAAAAATGCATTACGGTGCGAGAAATTGCATAGCAAAAATATGTACATTAGGGGGGAAATCACACAAAAATGCTGTTAAATGTTCCCGAGGACACCATTTCCTATGGGGTTATACAGTCCGTTCGACTTCCAAAATGTTTGCAAACCAAGGCGCGGCTTCTGATTGGCTTATTGGCCCCAGAAACAATGCCGACAGCTGAAACGGTACGTTCAGCTTCCAAAAAACGTCCGCAAACCGGGACACTTATTTCCGGGTTTGTGGCGTTTGTGAGCCAAAACGTCCGAGTACCAAGGTGTTTGACAACCAAGGTACGACTGTATCAACCAAGTAAAATGTTTATAGCAAGCTGCTTTCTTTCCCTTTCTTCTCAAGAATAAATGGCTGTGAAAAATGTGACTCTTGACAGCCAGAAAAGAGGAGGGATTTGGTATTGTGATTTCAGCTGTTCCAGCTGCATTTGATATACCTTTTTGTCCCCACCATATTCCAGGGTGAAAAAGCCAGTCAGGTGTTGTGAACTTAGACTGGCAGAGAGTTGTGTGTGTGTGTGTGTGTGTGTGTGTGTGTGTGTGTAGGTGGTGTTTGCCTGTGGGCTTGCCATCTGAGGCCCTTCTCTATGTCCCCCCCTCCCCGAGACATTCGAAGGGTGACAACATGAGAATTGCTCCTTTCTGTGGTGACTCCCCATCTGTGGAATGCTCTCCCCAGAGAGGCTTGCTTGGTGCCATCATTACATGTCTTTAGGTGCTGGGCGAAAACACTGATAGAACACACAGTTTGTCCGCAGAAGTTTCAAATCCCCGACATTTCACTTGAAATAATAGGGAGCAGATAATGTTTGCTTGGGACCCTAGATAGCTGCTGCCAGTCAGAGTAGACAGTTCTGAGTTACAAATAGTCTGACCTGCTGTTGAGGCTTCTTCTGATCTTGCTGTATACATGGCTGTTGTGAGATGCATCTGGCAAGAACATCGGCAGCAAAACGCCGCGTACATTCCATTAGGCGTAATGAAATGTATAAATAAAAACAGATATAACAACTATCTAGCACTTTCAGCATAATTAAGTGAATAAATAAAATTCATATTAACTCGGTTGCTGTTCGGCTGCAGTGTTGGCAACAAGTCTAGAGAAATTTCCTATGGAAGTACGATGGCGGGGGGGGGGGGAGGCCGAGAAGGCTGATGAAGCCCCTGAGAAAAGCCCCCTTTGAACTCTTCATGTCCTGCTGCTATTGACCAGCTCACTACTGTCTGGTAAGATTGTGACAGGCCACGTCTTAGACTCTGTCAGGCAATTAATCAGAAGGCTACGTTTTGCAGGTGAGGCCTGCAGCGCTGGGCTGTTTTGTGTTTCTTTTAAAAGTGCCAGGTGTTTGTGCCTGTGTGTCAGAGCGCACCATCAAGATTACCTCAGGAACAAGTGGGGACCATCTTTCTCTGGGAATGGGGCAGAGGGAGAGAAATCTGAAGAGCCTGGTCAGAACTGTCCTTCCCTCCCTCCCTCCTGCTGCTCCACCTGAGTTCTCCTCCTCCCTCCCCCAGTGGCCACCAGGGAACTTCTCAAGGGACAACTTGCCCCAAGGAGAAAAGAGGTCTGACTTTTTAAAATGTCCCTTCTCCCTATGGCTTGTTTTTGCAGTTTCATTTCTATAATTTTCTTATTGTTTGACTGTTAAGGTGGCACCTCACCCACCTCCCAAAGTCTCTCTTATGGTTTCTGAGTGCACTGCGTTTTATCTCTGCTAATAGTTTAGATTTTCTAGTTTTTAATCGCGTTTGATGCATTTCCTAGCTGCCGCCCTGTTTTTATCGGTTTGACATTTTTGTTGTCGCTGTCAGCTGCTCTGAGGGTTGTTTCTGGGAGAAGGGTGGCATATGCATTTAAATGCAAACAAATGTAAACAAACAAACAAAATGTGTTTTTGCCAAATTGTTTGGCCGGTTATCTGCGCAAGGAAAGCTGTTATTGTAGAAGCAAAGCAGATCTAATCTGAATTTTTCTTCTTCTTGGGGGAACTGCTAGTTATCAGAATGCATTTCCCATGTGCCTCTGTGTTGACTAATTACCTTCTAACGGGCTTCTCAATTATCCTCTTAGTGCTTTTTAGTGCTAGTCAACAACTTTAAATTCTCTTTGCATTTTTGGAGGTCCACAGTAATTTTGATACAGTTTGGTGTTTTAATAAACTCCACCACACTCCTTTATCTTACTCTTCAATAAAGTGCACATTAAGGAAATATCAGCATACTTTTTCGCCGCATTACCTTTCCTTTTTTCCTCTCCCTATGTGTACCATGGAAACTGCATCTCAAAGCAGTGCTTTCCATTCATGTTTCACCTCCTAAGACTTGTCATGTTCTTTCTCCCCCATGGCAGTCTCTGGATGAGCTTACACTTTGAACAGATGAGGCATTTCCCTCAGCTTCTAGCTCTAGAAAGGATGCCGAGGGAGCAGACACCACTACTCATGTCTTGTGAAGGCTCCCTTATACTGAGTTTGAACATCGGTCCATATAGCTCAGTATTGTTTGCACTGACTGGCAGAGATTATCCAGGGTTTCAGACTGGGGACAATCCAAGCTGCACCTGGAGAAGCTGGGAGTGGGGATTGAACCTGTGACCTTCGTCACACAAAGCAGATGTGCTGCCACTGAGCTATGGCCTGCCCCCCTGAACAGGAGGGTTGTCAAAACCTTGGTGGGTTGCCATACATGGGTGCTGAGATGTATTTGGCTCGGTGAGCCACACTCCTGTAGATCTGATCTACATTGCTGCTGCCTCTTTCCCGCATCCCACCAGGGCCAGTTTCAGGTTCGACTACGCCCCACCACATAACAGGAGCAAACATGGTTCCTGCAGTCCCTGGACCTGATGTTTGCACTACAAGCTGCAAAGGAAATAAATTGCTACAGTCCCTAGGGCTGCAACACGTCTGGGATTTCAGAGGCGGAATTGACATCTGTCGGAAATTTCTGAAAGGCATCGCCTTGTCCTGGATGTTAGAAGAAGAAGAGTTTGGATTTGATATCCCGCTTTATCACTACCCGAAGGAGTCTCAAAGCGGCTAACATTCTCCTTTCCCTTCCTCACCCACAACAAACACTCTGTGAGGTGATGAGTGGGGCTGAGAGACTTCAAAGTGTGACTAGCCCAAGGTCACCCAGCAGGCAAGTCATTAAATGTTGTGGGTTTTCCTTAAAAAAAAGCTCAACTTTTGGGGTGTCCTGGTTTTTACTTTTTGAAATATGGCAACCCTAACAGTCGCCAGCTAATCTGCTTTGATGATTAATTTGATGAAGTGTGCAGGCAAAGGGTGGGTTCTGGAAGCTGGAAGCCAGCTTGCCTATATGTGGGCATAGGAAGCTGCCCGACACCACTGGTCCATTTAAGTCTCCAGGATTTCACCCATCCCTCCCTGGAGACAGGACCGGTGCCAGGGTTTCTGGCACCCTAGGCGAGGGGGCAGGGCACTGTACGTCATAAGCAATGACGTACGGTGCCCCGCCCCCTGTGCACCGGGCGCCCCGCGCCGCCGCGATTTTCGTCGCTGGTCCGCAGCACCGGGCGGGGGCGGGGGGCGAGGGGCAGGCTGGCCAGCGCCCCCTCCATTTTGGCGCCGCCAACCGCGGTTTTTTGCCCCAACCTGCTCGCTCCACCGCTGGTTGGGGCGGCGGCGGGGGGGCGGCGGGGGGCGGCGGGCAGGCTGGCCAGCGCCCCCCTCCATTTTGGCACCCTAGGCAGTTGCCTAGTTGGCCTAAATGGAAGCGCCGGCCCTGCCTGGAGATGCCGGCAATTGAACCAGAGACCTTTTGCATGAAAATCAGGCACTCTGGCTGCTCCACTATGACCCTTATGGTATTGGGAAGTACCCCTCTCTCTATCTCTCACCCCACTTTCTCTCAGTTTTAGTGCCTTGCTTCCTGTAGAAGGTTAGCAACAATACTGGCTTATGGATCAGTGCCTGCAAGAGCATATCTGGAAGAGGCGGCAAGAAAGATAAGAGGGAATAGATAAGAAGCAAAGGAGATGACCCCTAGCTGCAGAGCTTGTGGGAAGAGCCAAGCCCCAGGGTAGTTGTTGTAAGGATTATTAAGGTATCTCAAGGGATTTGCTTACTGGAAAAAAGATGCAGAGAGCACCAACTGCTTCAATTGTTTGTTTGAGGTAAGGTCATATGAAAGCGCCGTCTGTGGTGTTGGATCTGCAATGGTTGCTCCTGTCTTGCAACTTATCTCTCGGCAACCACTGCATTCCCTATGGGAGATATTACTGGAGAGATTTCTGCTCCCTTGTGAAATTTGTAATCAGAGGCTTGCATGTTCCACTTCAAATCCTGTATGCGGAATGCTGATCATTTCAGGATTTCATTCTCTTACTTGAAACAGATTTCCTGGGGTCTAGAGTGCAGGATTTCTGCATGCTGCCATATGGCTATTAGTATATATCTATGTATATTTCTCCTGAATGTAGGGCTCTGTGGTGCACCGTATTTTTCAACTGCATGCAGATCATCTCCAGCCTCGCCTGTCATTGCCACTCAGGATCGGCAGGGAAGGTGTGGCTGGGGGGATCAGAAGGAATTAAAATAATTAATTAGTTGTAGGGCTGAGTAAAATGAGTTGCAGTTCCTCGTTTGCTCAGTTCCTCAGTTGCTGATCTCAAGAGGCTTCTCAAGAGGCTGTAAGTGAGGCATTTGAAAAAAAGAAAGGGCACTGCAAAAATTGGCTTTTATTTATTTTAACAACTGTTCCTTTTTGCTTTGATGGCATCTTCATCATCTATTCATTAAGGTTTATTGCTGCTGCCGATCACCAGAGTATTGCAGTGGTTTCTCATAAAATAAATGGATTAAACGGATGCTTTTTGGGGGAAAGGCATATAATCTCTTCTGTCATAGACACACGGAAAGAAACACACTCATTCACACATTCATACATATAGCTGGTTTTCAGTGTTTTATCTCTTTGCCACTCTCTTAAAAGCCCATGTTTTTGCTACTGGTATTCATGCATCTCATCATCAAAGAAGCCAGTGGAGCAATATGCAGATTAAGGGGAGGGGGTTTGTGGATAGCTCAGTTCTCAATGACTCCCATTGAATTCTGTAAGGCAAAGTAAGTGGTGCTGCTGCTACCGGTATCTAGGGCCCATCTGAGAATGGTGGTTGTGGTGGGGCGGATGGGACTGAGAGCTGGCTATACATGCAGTTAGTCTCCTGTGACTGCAGACTGGGCTGTACCAGTCAAGCAACTAGTGGGAGATGTCATTTATATGGAGGCTCTCCAAGCCAAAAAGGGTCTCTCTGCAAGTAGGAAATAAGTAACACATTAAAAAAAATAAAAACAAACCAGCCCTCCACCATAAGGTTCTAGGGCAGGTTACAGGAATCTAAAAACGTAGTATTGAAATCAGTTTAAAACAAATTATAGTCAGGACAATTAGGGTGGGTCCTACATATATTAGTGGGGCATTTTTTAAAACAAGCAATTCTGCCACCTACAATCTGAAGTTCAGAATTCTACCACTTCAGAACCCTAAGGCCTCATCCTTCTCATGTCCTAGGGTAGGGGTAAATGACAGGCTTAGCTCCACTCTGGTGAGATCTCTGAGTGTGCCCTTTCACCTTCCTGACCTATGGGTAAAATGTCTCATTATGGTGGGGGCAAGGCACACTGCCTGTCAACAATGGTTGGGTAGGCGTTCACACAGGTAACATTCATACCATATATTTAAAGCACCATGATACCACTTTCAGCTCATGGCTCCCCCCCCCCCCCAAAAAAATTATAGGAGCTGTTCTTTGTTCAGGGTGCTGAAAGTTGTTTGGAGACCTCCTATTCACAGAGATGCAGTTCCCAGAGTTTCCTGTGAAGAGGGACTGACTGCTAAACCACTGTGGAAGTTGTAGCTCTGCAAGGGGAGTAGGGGGTCTCTCAGCACCCCAAACAAACTACACTTCCCAGAATTCTTGGGGCTGCTTATAGTATGAATATGGCCTTGAGAACCTCTGAAGGGGGGTGGGTGCATCCATTTGCACATAGCCCACCCACTGGTGCACATGGCATGTTCAAGGTTGCAGCCGAGAAAGTCAACCCACACTCTGAATGCCTGCCTCTCTCTTGCTCCTAGCCATGGCAAACTCCATGCATAACAACTGCAACAACAACAACTCTCACCTGCTGAGAGTCTGAGGGTCCTGCTCCTGCCTCTCTCCACCAGGCCTAGGGTGGGGCCTGACAAACTACAAAAGGACGCCTGCTGCCCTGCAGAGAGTACTGTTTACATTCTTTTAAACTGCTTTTTAATTGTGCTTTTTGATTTTTTAAAAAAATTAAAAATGCTTTTTGTGTGTGTTGGGGGGGCGGTTGTTTGACTGTTTCTGTTTATATTTTGATTATGTATTTTGTGCTTTTATGTTGTAATTTTATCTTGTGAACCGCCCTGAGACTGCAGGTATAGGGTGGTACAGTGGTGCCTCAGGTTACAGACGCTTCAGGTTACAGACTCCGCTAACCCAGAAATAGTACCTCAGGTTAAGAACAACTTTGCTTCGGGATGAGAAGAGAAATCACGCGGCGGCGGCGGCGGCGTGGCAGCAGCAGCGGGAGGCCCCATTAGCTAACGTGGTACCTCAGGTTAAGAACAGTTTCAGGTTAAGAACGGACCTCCAGAAAGAATTAAGTTCTTAACCCGAGGTACCACTGTATATACATTTAATAAATACCCCCCCTCCTCCTTCTATGTCCCAGTGATTTCAGTGGAGCATCTTCTTTTCCATGCTGGGCTGCTACGAACACACACACACACACACACACACACACACACACACACACACACACTGCATGCATAATGATGACTCCTGCATTCATTTACTGCAGCTCTGGGCACAGAGCATGGCTGAATGAGTGCAAAGCATAGCGGGTGTCATTTCTGGCATGGCCAATGTTTCAAAAGCCTCCCAGCAAGCCATATATCATGTTATATTGATATGGTTCCACAAGGCTGCCACATCTGACATTTGATGTATTGCTTTAGGTGCTCCTTGTTATTATTATTTCCCATATATATATATATATATATATATATATATATATATATATAATCACACCTCTAAACAGTCAATGAGGAATCAAAGGAAATACCAGCCTGCAAAGCACAGATCTGATACTTGCCAAGCTAACAAAGGCAGTTCAAGAGCACAACATTGTGCTCCAAGAGATCAGAATGTCAGCCTGTGACAATTTTGACAGTCTTGTTTTTGAAACTGCAAAACCGGATGAATGCAGCACCGGATGGAAGTGGAGATGCTTAACCCTTCTCCCGCCTGCCAATTTCACTTTGCAAATTAACTCCCCAGCAGTTTTATATCCCCTGCTACCAAACAGCTGAATTCCAGAACTACAAGTTAGTCCATCAGAGAGGAAAGCAGAGCATTTGCAGGTGAGAATGGGCAGGCATGGGAAGGGTTAAGCAACACCCCCCCCTTTCCCCTGTTGGTTGGGCCTTGCTAATTCCCCCAGCCTCTGTATTCTCAGAAGCTGACTGGGCTGGAAACTGACTTGTACTTCAGCGCTGATGGCAGGATAGCATTCCTCCCTGGACCAGAGGCAGTAGGCACAATGATGCTTACACTGTAGGGGAGTTGAGCTGAGGCGGATCAACAGTACCTGCCACCTGAGTTTATCCTCACTTTATCTAATGGTAGGGCCTCTCTTTCGCGTGCTGTGGGTGGGGAAATGATCAGGAGATGCTTGGGCTGCCTAATCTTCCAATCAGCAACAAATGGAAAGGTACAGGCATGAGCGGGGAGGGGGGGAGGGAAGGTAGGCAACCCCCAAACAAGCAGCTTGTCCCCCCACTTGCCCTCTATTGCTGGATTCCTGCCATTAACACAGACTGCTATTTTTCTTTCAGAGTTCTTAATGTGGGACACAGCTTGCTCACTTAGAAATACACTTTGTTCCTTCTGTGTCCGCCCCTGATTTTTTTTGGGGGGGTGCCACCACTTGCTACGGGACACGGGTGGCGCTGTGGGTTAAACCACAGAGCCAAGGGCTTGCCGATCAGAAGGTCGGCGGTCCGAATCCCCGTTACGGGGTGAGCTCCCATTGCTCGGTCCCTGCTCCTGCCAACCTAGCAGTTCGAAAGCACATCAAAGTGCAAGTAGATAAATAGGTACTGCTCCAGCAGGAAGGTAAATGGCGTTTCCGTGCGCTGCTCTGGTTCGCCAGAAATGGCTTAGTCATGTTGGCCACATGACCTGGAAGCTGTACGCCGCGCGGCCAATAAAGCGAGATGAGCGCTGCAACCCCAGAGTCGTCCACGACTGGACACAATGGTCAGGGGTCCCTTTACCCTTTACCACTTGCTACAGGGGAAATCTGTGGCTTGCACTCTGGTAACCCTTCTTCCCTCCCCTCCCTCTAACATTTCGAGTATTTATTTCTTGTTCTTATGGATGCTTACTTAGAGGTAAACCTAGGTCTGTTCCCCAAAGCTTAGAAAAGCATGCATCGTGCTGTTGTAGATTACGTTTTGATTTTTTTTTTAAAAAAAAATATTCTATTTTTATTGCTTTTTTAAAAAAAATAGTACCGGTATTGCTTATTGACTTGAACATTGTTATAATCTATTTTCATAGAAAGGCAGAATAGGAATGGTGGGAACTGAAAATGAAGAAATTAAAAGTAACGCTCAAATCAACTCAACACCTTGGTTGCCAACTTTTTTCTGTCCCTGCTCCTATGCCTTTAACAGCAGCTGTGCTACCAGAAATTAAGAAGGTGAAATGTTTCTCAGTCGCTTATCTGTGTGCACTGAAGGACTTCACTTACTGTGTGTCGTTACAGGAGTAGAGCCAGTTAAAGAGTTGACAACTCTCTGTATAAACTACGGAAATATTTCATTCTCTGAAGGGTTTTTACATCACAATTACTTTTTATTGTTGCCATTGATAAAAATAAATGGAGAAATAATTTTGGATGACTTACATAAGCATCCGAGGAATCAATAACTGGATCGTAAAAAGATTTAGATTTTCTCAACTATATTCATTTTCAGGCTCCCCCACCCCCTCACATCTTTAAATAGCATCTCCGTAGCATTAGATTCCCCTCCTCCCCCAAAAGTCAAATATGGAGCATTAAGGGTATAATTACCATTTTAATTATAACTCAATCATCCTATCTACTTTGCATAGAAATTAAAACTTTTATGTCAGGATTTCTGAGTACACAGAAATGTTCAGGAGCAATTAATGCCAAGGATTTTACAGTATAAATGAACTTTACTTTAGAGCTTTTAATTTTCAGCTTCAGCCAGGATTCATTAAAAAAAAGAAAGAAATGATTTGCATCTTACATCTTAAAAGTGAAAATATTTTTACAGCTGGGTGGTGCCGAGCATATCATAGGGGCACATATTCTTTATAGCACACTGCCATTTTTTTGTTCCTGTATGAAATGCACTATAGCAGATACTTAGGATAGATAATAGGGATAATTGATGAGGTGGAGAAAGGTGAAGTTACAGACTTTCTGACTCCTGTGCATTCACTCTCAGGAGGGTGCCAGGTCCATGGTGGTGATGGTACCTGATTGTGTCAGGGTGTTAGATGTGTGAACTGGTCTGGTGCCTTCATATGGTGCATGGCCTTTGGATGAGGGGTGGGTGGGGTGGAGACGACGTTTTTCAGTAAACATTTAAAGCTACACTTTCCAGAATGATATGCAAATTAGAAACGTAGCTCTCCTCAAAATCCACACTTCTCTGAATTTTGCAGTGCCGAAATTCAGTGCTGAATTTTGCAGTGCAGTGTTGACGAAAAACAACATATAGCAGGGGGAAGTGTGTATAAAAGTGAAGGTGTTGGTGAAAGTAACATGCAAAATGCAGTGCATTTGGGGCAATTGTTCGCAAAATTGCAAATTGCCAATTGCAACAATGTGTTTGTTAGAAGAAATTTGCTGGCGATTTTTTCACGAGGATTTAAAACAAATTTGCAAATTGCTGCAAAATGTGGAGAAGGGAGTTTAAGACTGATAAATAAGAAACGGAGAGAACTGACAGATCCTTCCATCCCTAGCACGGACACACCTCTGCCGTGACACGTGTGATTGCAGCAGCCTGAGAAAAGGGCACTATGATTGTAGAAACTGCATGAGCCTCCCCTGACCCCATGGCGATGTGAGTATAGATGACAGTTCATATGCATGGAGCGGATCCTTATGTGGCCAAAAAGGGCACTATCCACATGTATGTGGGAGGCAGCATCAGCTTGAGATGAATGCCAAGGTTTTCAAAAGTACTCCTCAAATCCTAGGGGAGGAACCCGCCAACAGTAATGGCTGAGCATATTCTGTGGACACAATACAGATGGTCTGTTTTGGGCCGGAGGTAGAGAGCTGGAACATCACTAGGGAGTAGGCCTCGGTCCTGTATACCTGAAGGAGCATCTCCACCCCCACCGTTCAGCCCGGACACTGAGGTCCAGCGCCGAGGGCCTCTGTCAGTAACTGCGAGAAGCCAAGTTACAGGGAACCAGGCAGAGGGCCTTCTCGGTAGTGGCGCCCGCCCTGTGGAACGCCCTCCCATCAGAGGTCAAAGGGATCAACAACTACATAACATTTAGAAAATACCTGAAGGCAGCCCTGTTTAGGGAAGTTTTTAATCTGTAACATGTTAATGTATTTTAATGTTTTCTGGAAGCCGCCCAGAGTGGCTGGGGAGATGCAGCCAGATGGGCGGGGTACAAATAAATAATAATAATAATAATAATAATAATAATAATAATAATAATAGGAAATGAATGAGTATCCAGGAACACGGGGTGGCTGGCTGGCTCCCTCTACTCCACATTAGAACATTTTATTGAAGATACCACTTATTACTATTACAGGTTTTTTTTTAAAAAAGGAAGCTTGGGTAAAAACTGAAAACGGACTACTGAGAACACTTCTAATGGAAGGAAGCATTTTGAACTCTTCCTGCACTCCTGGTGTGCAATATATTTTAAACAGCTCTCTCTCTCTCTCTTAAGGCTACAGCATAATATTCTGCCTATTTGCACCCTTCCTGGGCAGAAGAGCAGATAAGGAAATATTTTTTCATGAGTATGGCTGCAGGGCAATAAAAGTGTTGTGTCCATCGATAACTGGACAGTGTTTCTTATTTTACTTGCTTGCTGCTTCTTGCAGAGCTTTTATGTTCCTTTCTGCTCCTCTTGCTTGCTGCAGAATGAATTTTGCCCGTGCTGTTCTTTATTTACTACCTTTAATAGCACAGTGAATCTTCGCAGCCTTATGGACCTAAACTTCTACCTTGGTACAGATGCTTATATCTTGTTATAAAAGCCAGTGGCAACTTGATTTCTCCTAATGAAAAGAAAACCAAATTCAATGGAAGAATAAACTAGAGCTGGGCACATCCCCCCCCCCAAAGTCTCCGTCCTATTAGTGTTCAGAGAAATTGAGGGGAGCAGTTCGCTGAATTTCTTCAGGGGGGAGCAACAATTCTCCAACAGTTTCTCAGAGGTGAGACTCACCATTAGCATGGCAGTAACATATCATCTTCAATTTTTTCCTGAGGGTTGTTGGGTATTTTTTTAAAAAAATTTTTTGCTGCCTCTCCCATGTGGCAGCAAAATTAATCAGGTCAGCAATGCTACAGGACCTGGTGTTTTTCTCTCTCATTCTGTATGGGGAAAGTGTGTGTGTGGGAGGGGGCATTGTGTGAAGTGACAGCGCCACACAAAAAATAAACATGGTGAAGAATATTTGGTGAAAATTTTGTAAAAGCCCCTTTTTCTGGAGGTTTTTTGGTTTTGAGGGGGGAAATTCCAGGAAACACCCCCCCCCGACATCTTCTTAGAAAAATGTATTCTGAGAAATTTCGGTTCAACTTTAAAATAAGCTAAGTTGTCTTCAACTTTTTCAGATCCAAAACTTCCTGCCACAAGGGATCTATGGTTAATTTTGTTTACCTCAGATCTTTCGCCATTTATTTATTTTCCTGTTCACTCATCTGTTTCTTTCTGTTTTTTTTAAAAAAACCACCCCTTCCAAATGTGTGGTGGTGCCATTGATGAGTTGCACCATAGATCAGGATTCTATCAGCTGATGACTAATAGGATAAGCAACCACCACTCTGTCCAGTGGCATTGGGGTAAAATTTGAAGTGTAGGCACTCATCGTGGCAGTCCCTAAAAGCATGCACCTAGTGCCAGATTTACGTATAAGCTAAACAAGCTATAGCTTAGGGCCCCACTCTCTTGGGGCCCCCAAAAAAAGTTAAATGGAAAAAAAACCTGGATGTACATTTCCAAAATATAAGATAAAAAACAAATAAAATAAAACCTCCATACAGCAACAGTGTTTTGTTTTGTGTAGGCTCCTATGATGTAAGTAATGGGCCCCGTCTGCTAGCCTGCTCCCTAAAATATCACTGGTTTGCTCATCTCTATATCAGTTACTTTGATAAAATACATATTTTGTTATGTGCAAATGGCTTTAGATACCTATTAGGTCCATAAATTACCATATAGCAGGGGTGGCCAACTTCCAAGAGACTGCGATCTACTCACAGAGTTAAAAACTGGCAGTGATCTACCCCCTTTTTGGGGGTTCAGGTCAAAGTTCTTTAGCTTTTTTTAGGAAGGAGGAAGGCCCATTTTGGGGGGTTCGGGTCAAAGTTGGTGAGTTTTTTCAGGGAGGAGGTAAAATGTTGAGCTTTTTTTTAGGGGAGCCACAGTTGTTCAGCTTCTTTGGGGGAGCCAATGATCTACCAGTGATCTACCGTAGATGTCCAGTGATCTACCGGTAGATCACGATCTACCTGTTGGACATGCCTGCGGGCATATAGCATATATTCAACACAAAAAGCAGTGACAATTTGTTGTTGACAAAGGACAGCTGGACATATAAAGGGCCCCATTACCTTCAGTAGCTTAGGGCCTCATCAAACCTAAATGCACCCACATTCAGTGTAAACCCATTTAAATTAATGGACAAGTTACTTAAGCGCACAGAACTTTGGAAAAATATCTCTAGCAAGCTGAAATGTGAGTCATCGCTTCAGATTCTAAAGGCAAGCAATAGTTAAACCGCTAAAGATATGGAAAAGAAGTACCCAGCTTCTGCTTTATTATTTTCTTAGGTAGATGGATGTCAGATATGCTGCTTCCACCTTCCCAAAAATCATGGTTACATAGAGAAAAATATTATTTAACTCCAGGGCTAGGAAACTTGGCCTTGAACTCACACCATCCATGCTAGCTAGGTCTTGATGGGAGTCTAGAAACACCTTGAGGGTTGTAGGTTTCAGAGCCTCAATGTAAACCACTATGTACAATAAATTATATTCTCACAGCAAATAATACTAGAGCTTGAAATATAATGGGTGTGCTCTTTGGGGCAGAGCTGGCAACTGGAGCCAGATTAAAGCCTATTTGAACTGGCAAGATGAGTGGAAGTTATCCGGACCTTATGGGGGTGGGTGATGATTCATGCAAAGTCTGCTTTGTCATGTTGGCGTTCGACCAAAGAGGGAGGCTGGTAGCTCTGAAGGGCTGCCACCTCTGTTCTTGCTCATTGAGCCAATTTTTCCCTTTATGCTTGTGTGACAAATGAGGATGGAGTGGGCCCAGTAGCTCTCACTGTCTTGTCCAGGAAATATCCCCAGTGGATCTTGTCCTCTTGTCAAGGCCTGGCCCTCTTCCCACTCCATAGCTGCTTCTCAGCAGAGGCAGCAGTAAGGCCGATATCCATAGCCAAAGAAAAATGACTGCTGAGGTAAATATGAGCCTTACATTCCCCTTCCCGTAATGCCTCCAATTTAATAACTGTCTGCAGAAAAGAGTGTTTCTCACCATGAGTTATTTAGTCACTATTCCATCTAGGGTATCGCTGACATTCTGAAGGGAGCATCTAAAGGGATGATTTGCTGTCAGTCTCTTGTATGCTTTAAGTCCATTCATTTTCTACCTCTAACAGGGGGAGATAATGCTGTGATACAAAGTAAAAGATAGATGATAAAAACAATTCTTTAAAGGGGGAAAGGAATCAGACACCAGAGACTTGGCTGGGGGGAAAATATATGACAGAATGCTCCATTCTCCCGCTCAAAGTAGCGCAATAAACTATATTGGAAGCAAAATACAGTTCATAGGAGGAGTATCAGAATATGTATTTCAGCAGTCTCTACATGGTACTGAAACGCTTTGAAAGCCGATGATTTGTGTCACCATATTCATATTTCCCTGTCAAGAATACAATGCTGCTTGCTGCTATTTCAGAACTAATATGAACATTATTAAAACAGGTGAGAATTACAAGGGATTGGTGGTTAGAAACTTCCAATTTAAATATATGTAAGCCCAAATTATTATTTTACCTTCTTTTTTCCCACGTGTGCATGTGAGACCACTTTTTATTGCATTAATACCTGCCCTTCCTCCATCGAGCTCAGAGGGATGTATGTGGGATCAATTCTTCCTTATTTTAGTCATTATTTCCATTTCTCTATCCCACTTTCTCCCTCTATCCCACCACCACATGTCAACGGCGGCTAACAGCAGTGAAAGATAAAATTACAATGTTCCCAGTTCCTTTTGGGGAAGCCTGTTTAACTCTACTTGATACTGCTTGATAAGATGATACTGCTTAGAGTGCAGGTATATTGAACAGAAAATCACCAACCAGGAGCAAGAAACTTTAAGCATCCCAACACACCAAAAGGCCTGTCTACACAAGATGAAGCATGTTCCAGAGTCTGGGCAAAGCCTCTCTGAAAACCCTTATCCCATTTATCCTCACCATGGGCGTTGCGTGAGCAAAAGGCACTTGGGGTGAGGTGAGCTGGGGGCCAGGGTGCGGAGGGTGAAGAAGCCTGCCACAACACCCCGGCCCTGCACGCCCAGTGCACCAAGGCAGAAATGAGCCCCCTTGGCCACGGTGCCTTGTGGGGTCAGGACGGTGGAGTTTCAGGAAAGTGAACATTCCAAGACCTACTTGGAGATGCCAGGGATTCGAACCTGGGACCTTCTGCATGCAAAGCAGGTGCTCCACCACTGAGCTATGGCCCTTCCCCTCTCCTCCATCAATAGGCTCTGGGAGGTTTATCTAGTGGCAGCTGTGGAAGGCAGCAGTAAGGGAAAGGGAAAGGACCCCTGGACGGTTAAGTCCAGTCAAAGGTGACTATGGTGTTGTGGCACTCATCTCACTTCAGGCCGAGGGAGCCAGAGTTTGTCCACAGACATCTTTCCGGGTCATGTGGCCAGCATGACTAAACCGCTTCTGGCACAATGGAACATTATGACGGAAACCAGAGCACACGGAAACGCCGTTTACCTTCCTGCCACAGCGGCACCTATTTATCTACTTGCACTGGCATACTTTCGAACTGCTAGGTTGGCAGAAGCTGGGACAGAGCAACGGGAGCTCACCCCGTCACGGGGATTTGAACTGCCAACCTTCCGATCGGCAAGCCCAAGAGGCTCAGTGGTTTAGACCAATCACCACCCGCAGCAGTAGCAGCCCACTGAGTTGGGTCCAGCTGCGTTTTAAATTTCTCTTTTAATGCAGTGCTGCTCCAGGGAAAACGACTCAGCTGCCCATTTGTGCTTGGAGTATTAGGCCAATTTTTGTAAAGAAGCGGGGAGACATGTGGGCATCATCAGCGGGCCCTACCAGCTGACTATGGATACCAGGGGTTGACCAAAGCCCTGCCCAAAGCTCTGCACACACTGATGTACACAGAATCGTAGAGTCAGAAGGGACCATAAGGGTCACCTAGCCCAATTCCCTGCGATGCAGGACTCTTTTGGCCAACGTGGGGCTCAAACTTACAACCCTGAGATTAAGAGTCTCATGCTCCACCAACTGAGCTCTCCATAACTTGAAGTTAAGCACCTTCATGAACAAGGTCTTCTGCTCTTCGCTGCAAGCAAATGGGGTGGGACCTGCTGAATTTGGGACTTGCACCCAAGCAAGCATGGTTAGGTTCAAACTGTATATATGCAGATGGTGAGCGAGATACCCTGTAGTTATTACTTCCAGTGATGACCTTTGTGACTTCATATAAGTCCTTCCCCACAAATTAATCATGAGCTATTAGGAGGTTATTCCCCATATCTCACGCCAACTCTCTCTACAAACCGCAAAACTCTCTTCCAGAGGGGAGAAAAATATACTTCCTTAGTCTATTGAGGATTACCCATGTCAGGGGAAGTTATATGATTGTCTTTAGCGCTGATAGGAATTACTTTCAGGGTGTTCCAGCTCATTACATCCAGCCTTCATCAGCTATTTTCCAAACTGCAGTAACCTTTGCGATACAGGTGCTGTAGATCTCTGTCCTATTGATTCCACTTTTGCAGCTACACGGTGCTCATGTAAACAGAGTGCAAAGCCAGATAGGAAACTGTAAAACAGCAAGCAATTTGGCACCTTGAAGAACACAGATAAAAACTTAAGGTAATCAGCACAAATGTTGTGGAACTCATTTCGATGTATAGTGGGGGCTGTAATCCGCATCTATCTAACGTAGAAGCTCTGAGATACAGATCCGAGTGATACAGACTGATCTAAGCTTAATTGGTAGTATTACAGCTGCAGCGGATTTCTTTGTAGTCATTTTGCCCCAAAATGGCTACAAAGAAATCTGATGTAGCTGCAATGCTACCAACTAGGCTTAGAGTTGAGCTACATGGTAGATCATGTTCCACAGAAGGTTGTTCCCTCTCCAGACAGATATTTTATTGCAGGCGCATTCTGCAACATGTTCTGCACCCAAGAGGAGCGCTTTGGCGGTGGATTTAGAATAATAGAATCATAGAGTTGGACGGGACCCTGAGGATCATCTAGTCCAACCCCTGCAACGCAAGAATATGCAACGGCCCCATATGAGGATTGAACCCGCAACCTTGGCGTTATCCACACCATGCTCTAACCAACTAAGCTATTCTACTTCTGCGATACTTCCCCAATGCAACCACATTATTGCTGCCCAGAGGGGCTGTAGCGCAACAAAAAAGGCAGCTTCCTATGTTTTAAACTAAAGCTCATTGATTTCAATTGGATCTAAGCAAGACTCCTGGCATTAGTAGCCACCCCAATGTAGCTCCTTTCAGGCCACAGATCTCTGTGTGCCTGATGGGCTCCTGGTGGTTTTAGTGGAGAGTGCAGATGATCAGCCCTTAGAGCCAACATCAGCTCCTGAGGGTGGGAGGTACAAGGTACCAGGGAGAGTCAGAGGAGCAGGAATGATGAGGACACCGTAGAGTCCCTGTACCATTTCTGGGGATCACTTGTACTTTGCACAGAGTACTCCAGACCCCACGACACGAATCTCCAGCCTTGGAATCGCTCAAAGTTATCCTGAGCTGCTGGTGTCCCACGCAAGCCTTCTTCACATTATTAGAAGAAGAAACAAAACACCCGGTTTTCACCAAACATATCCAATCGCCCATCCTTCCTGCGCTGTTTCTATCCCATCCAGTGGCTGGATCTTGAATCCCCCAGAAAAACTATCAACTTTGCCTTAAGGTCTGCAAACTTCACTATTGCACTCCTTTTCTAGCTTCCGATATCGGTGACACCTTATATTCCCACCCCCTCCCCAGTAACTTCAAGCACTGCAGAACAAGTGTTTAATTTACTCGGATCAATTTCTGTCAAAGGCACATGGGGAGCCTCTTTTCGGCTTGCCTCTGCGACGTTTCGTCTCTTCCCTGCTGATCAATCTGGTGCCATTGGTGTTTATCTTGCGAACCGGTCGCTATTGCATGCTTACTTAATTGATCCTTTGTATTCACACAGGTCACCCCGGGTAGGTGAGCATAGCATCCCGATGTTCATTTTCTGCTCCGTTTTGACTTTATTTCAATAACAATCCTCCCTAGGGTGCTGCTCTGCTCTTTACAGAACTCAGGGTTTAACTCCTACCTTGTTTTCCAGCTCTTCTGAAATATGAAAGGGATCGGATGGACTTAATATTTTGTTCTGGCCTGTACATGCACCATCAACCCGCAGCTGCATCAACAAGAACATTCTTGTGTCTTTTATTTTTATTTTTTAAAAGAAAAACACAAAAACTTACATCCTTTCCCCTGCTCTTCCATGTCTGCAGAAGAGAATATTTCAGAACAGCAACATCAAAGACACCTAGTAAATCTGACAGACATTTTACTGAGCTCTCCCACTTTCTTTTTTATGAATGCAAAATTTAAAGAGGTGAATTTATACACTTGGGTCTGTCAGGCTCCCCCCCCCCCTTTTCTTTTTGGAAAGGGGCTGGAGGAATGGTACTCATTTATCTCCTGTCATTGCTCTACAGTACATGATGACAGCAGTATCTATATCTTTCCGTGTTAATTTCCATCAAAGCACAGCTACATGTAAAGTATGTAGCCGGAGGTTATACCCTGTAAATACAGGGGGCATCTCCTCCCCATGACTGTTATTATCATTAATGCACACATTCCCAAAATCAGCCCGTCTTCTTCTTCTTTTTTTTCTGATTGGAGTTTCTATGACAACACAGGAACACTGTGATTTTGATTTATGGAACTTCTGTAAATCTACCATTCTGCTACTTAGGAGGAGAAATGATCTCTACCTAGGACACCAATGCTGCAGGAAAAAAAAAAACACTGATAGAAAGGAAACTACATGCCCAGAGAAACCACATTTTGTCCCTAGAAGCTAAGCAGGTGTGATCCTCATCAAGACTGTGTGTGTGTTTGCTGCTCTCTGAGTTCTGTGACATCACAGCAGTTCAACGAATAGGAGAGAGAGGATTGCAGGCAACAGGTAACTTGCAGATAATCAGTGTTTAGCTACGTAATTTCTGCTATTGTGTATTTATTTGTTATGGCTTTGTGCTCCCTCGGAACAGTTAGGGATAAAGTGCTGAATAAACAGCAACAGTGTTTGAGCTATGCCATAAATACTCTGTTGGCTTCTTGAGTGTCAGTAAGTGCAACCCACACTATTTTTATTATTATTATAAAAAAAACTTTCTCCCCTACAGTGAGGGCGGCAGACATCTTTGCATACAGAAAAAAGATAATGTTTGGAAAGCCCCAGGCATACTCTCATGATGGCTGGTTATGTTATGTCAGATGTGTGGCACAAGTGGTTTTTTTTTTTTACACCAAGCCTTGCTGCTGTGAAGTTCAAATGACGTATGTCATTAGCAGCCCCTTGTCTTCCAAAGCGCATCTGGCCTAATAATGATTAAAGTCAGGAGATGGGGGTGCAAATGAAAGGAGCACAAGGTTGAACCCTCCATCTCGGCAGCCCTGTTCCCCCAAGTACTTTATTTCCAGGATCTTACTCTATAGCCCCTGAAGGATTAAGGATTATCTTACTCTATAGCCCCTGAAGGATTAAGGATTATCAGGGTTCCTTGAGAGCCACAAGCATAGGAGCCAATTCCTAGGGGTCAAGGTCTCTTTGCACCCCCCCTAAAATATTTTAGGCCAGTGCCTCAAAATTGGCCTCTTGTGAAACCTGTACTTAGAATAGTTTTGTCTGCCATGAGTAGTATACCTTTTGCTTTCTTCATCCTTTCAAACAGCAGTATTGCAATACTATTTCTTTCTGCACACCCCTGCAATATATTGATCAAACTCCAACTTTGTTCCTGATTCAAGCTCCTATTTTGCAGGAAATAAACAACTTCAGAACCTGGTATTTCTTACCAAAGCTCCTATTTTGCAGGAAACAAGTGGCTTTTGTTGTTGGGGTTGCCATTGCAGTGGTTGTGCTAAAGCCTTGTAGACCTGTTCTAGATAGATGGGTTGTCATGTGGATGATTTTAAAGAAAGAAAAGTTTCTGGGGATTTCAAGCATGGGATTCCAACGTACTTTTAAAGCAATAGATAGTTTGACGCTTTCAGTCTCATGCAAACTCAGCCCATCTCATGCATGTGAAACATGAGAAAGTGTTGCGGAATTACTGAATGTAGTCCTCAGAAGCTGCATGCAGTTAAAATGCCCCTTATCGACTGCTGCACAGGACCAAAGAGACACTAGAATATTTCCCCGTCCGGCTGCATGAACACTCTGGAGTGTTCCATTGTTGGGATTCTTTTTTTGCCTTACTCTTTCAGTCTTTCCCAGCGAGGCGAACATGAAAACATCATGTTCATGTTTGTCAGGAGCACCACAAGAGGGAGTCAGAACTCAGTGGTAGCTCGAATCGGCCTGCTGCTCTGCATTCTGGAAATGAAAAGCTGTTAGAATAAATTTGAAGCTTCCTTGATGTGCACTGAATGCCAGCCATAAATAGATAAAGAATGCAATTTCGGAACGGATGCCAGCAGCAGCCCAGCTCCGGCAGAGGAGTTTTGCATGGGACCAAACGAGAGAGACAGAGAGAGAGAGAGAGAGAGAGAGAGAGAGAGAGAGAGAGAGAGATGGAGAGAAAGAAAGAAAGAAAGAGACGGACGTTCATTCAAGCTGCCCGCTCACACCCCATGGCCCTGCCTGGGGGAGACAGAACACTCTCTTATCTGGTGTAAAGTAGAACATAATGAAGCATTTATAAACAATATGGGGGAGGGGGTGCAAGTCCAAGAGCTGCTTTAATGAGGGCTGGCAGGATTGTGAAGTGCAGCCCCTTCTCACCTTCTCGCTGAGCTGGACAAAAAGACCCGAGGAGTCTCTGATGGTTGTAAGAGTGTCTGCTTTGAAAGACATCTTTATGAGATGATGACTCTGGACCGAGACTCCAAGCTTTCATCTAATAAATAGCCTTGCTCCTTGTGGCTCGAGATGTAATAATGTTTCCGAACAAGCCCCTCTCACAATAATGCCTCAGAGCAGTAATAATTCACTAACCAATTGGTGGACAGATCCTTACCATCCTGCAGAGGTTGCTCTAAATGAGGAAATAAGTCAAAGTTAGCAGGAGCCATAATGGGCCCCACTATGTTCAAGTGAGACGGCACTCGCTATCTTCAAGTGAGGCAAGACTTGTTTGAGCTGAGCCGTGCTTTAGAACGCTGGATGCAAGCCTTAGAGTCACACAGAACTCTTCTTCGGAGGACGCAGCCCACCCCAGGCAGGCAAACAAATAAAAACTTTTTAAAATAATAATAATAATAATAATAATAATAATAATAATAATAATAATTTTTATTTATACCCCGCCCTCCCCGGCAACGCCGGGCTCAGGGCGGCTCACATCACTAAAATCACAGTAAAAACATCAAGCATAAAAGAAAAACAATTAATTAACTGTACAGATTAAAAGATTAAGAATTAAAAACCATCTTAACGCAGCAGCCCATGAATATGAAAGAATAGGAGAGAGTCTTATTTACAGTATTATATTATAGCACGAGGGTTAGGTTGGGTCGAACTAACAAAAAGCTAGGTGGAACAGCTCCGTCTTGCAGGCCCTGCGGAAGGCTATCAGATCCCGCAGGGCCCTAGTCTCTTGAGACAGTGCGTTCCACCAGATTGGGGCCAAGACTGAGAAAGCTCTGGCCCTGGTTGAGACCAACCTAGCCACCTTATGGGTTGGAACCTCCAGCGTATTATTATTCGTGGACCTTAAGGTCCTCCGCGGGGCATACCAGGAGAGGCGGTCCCGTAGGTACGAGGGTCCTAAGCCGCGTAGGGCTTTAAAGGTCAAAACCAGCACCTTAAACCTGATCCTGTACTCCACCGGGAGCCAGTGAAGCTGATAAAGTACTGGATGAATATGATCCCGCGGCAACGACCCCGTAAGGAGCCTCGCCGCGGCATTCTGCACCCGTTGGAGTTTCAGGGTCAGTTTTAAGGGCAGCCCTGCGTGGAGCGAGTTACAATAGTCTAGTCTGGAGGTGACCATCGCATGGATCACTGTGGCCAGATCAGGGCGAGAAAGGTAAGGGACCAACTGCTTAATGCGGCGGAGATGGAAAAATGCCGCCTTTACTGTGGCTGCAACCTGCGCCTCCATAGAAAGGGAGGCGTCGAGGGTTACACCCAAACTCCTGACAGAGGGCGCTGGCACTAATTGAGCCCCCGCAAGAGATGGGAGTTGGCCCCCCAACCCCATATCGTCCCGGCCCAGCCAGAGGACCTCTGTCTTCGAAGGGTTTAACTTCAACCGGCTCCCACGCATCCATCCAGCCACAGCCTCCAAGCATCTAGTCAGTGTGTCTGGGGCCGAGTCAGGACGGCCGTCCATCAACAGATAGAGCTGGGTGTCATCAGCATATTGATGGCAGCCCAGCCCAAAGCTCCGGACAATCTGGGCGAGGGGGCGCATAAAGATGTTAAAAAGCATCGGGGAGAGGATTGCGCCCTGCGGGACTCCACACACCAAGGAGTGCCGCGACGACAGCTCCCCTCCTAACGCCACCCTCTGTCCCCGACCTGAGATAAAGGAACACAGCCATTGTCGGACTGTGCCCTGAATCCCCACGTCGGCAAAGGGAGGGAATAAATTCTGCTTTTTTTAAAAAAAATGCTGATCTGTCTAGCTAACGGCCTCGGTCCTGTATACCTGAAGGAGTGTCTCCACTCCCATTATTCAGCCCGGACACTGAGGTCCAGCGCTGAGGGCCTTCTGGCGGTTCCCTCACTGCGAGAAGCAAAGCTACAGGGAACCAGGCAGAGGGCCTTCTCAGTGGTGGCGCCCGCCCTGTGGAACGCCCTCCCAGCAGAGGTCAAAGAGATAAACAACTATCTGACATTCAGAAAATACCGCAAGCAGCCCTGTTTAGGGAAGTTTTTAACCTGTGATATTTTAATGTATTTTAATATCTGTTTAATATCTGTTGGAGGCTGCCCAGAGTGGCTGGGGGGACCCAGCCAGATGGGCGGGGTACAAATAAATTATTATTATTATTATTATTATTATTATTATTATTATTATTACTCTATGCATACCATCCAGCCAGGGTTAGAAATGCACGAGTCCCATTAATTTCCAAGGGGGGGATTCTAAACATCAAACATTAAAATAAATGGTGCTTAATTGTGGTTGGATCAAAGACCTAAGAATAACTCTGCTGGATCAAACTAAGGCCATCTAGTCCAGCATCTCAAAGGCCAACCAGATGTCTATGGGGAAACAGCCCTCTCCTCACTTTTAACACCCAACAACTGATATTCAGAGGCATAGTTAGCCTATGATGTCAGGCCCAGAGGCCCCTGCTGGGACACATAGGTCCCAGCATTTGCCAAATCATTTCAGTTAAGGTAAATTCATGGAAGGTATGGCTATCGGAGGCTGGCTATACCTTTGAATATCAGTGAATCAGTGCTAGATCAAGTGGTTTTTTAAGAAGCTCCTGTTGTCATAACAATGCACACACAGATCAGCTGTCTCTCTTGAAATGAACGGTGCATGACATTAGATGAGGAGCTTCACGAATGCATTGGAGCTCTCTTATCCACAAGAAATTGCAGACTGGGTTGTAAAAGTTTGTGCCTTTAAGAAAAATCTGGCTTATTTTACAGTGTCTGCCTTTTAAGCCTTACTCTTAGGAAATGCTCTTAGGTTTAATTACTGATGACAGAAGCACATTTATAATGATTCCAATTGTTGTGTTTATAAAGCTCTGGGATTGTTTTACTTAATTTTATACCCTGGGTAATGAAAACTAGCTTGTATATTTCCTTTTAATTAAAAATTGCCACACACCAATCTATAACTTAGGGCAATCCTATAGAAGAAATTAAACGAAGAAATCAGTCTCCTTAAGGCTTAAAAGGACTGAGTAACCAGCACTCACTCTAGCACTCATGCATGGGCTTTTAAAGCTGGTGAGATGGCTAAAATGCATGCATTGGGTAAGGCGGTGAGAGAACGAAAGGCTTTAATTAAAACCACTAATTTTTATTGGTATTTGTCTCTTTTACCTGAGAGGAGGGACAGCAATTATTGACTTTAGCACTTATCAGTGATTGGTTCTGCATGATTTTTGCTGCCAGGATAAAATGAATGGTGATCTGATGAACTGTGAACTTTTCATGATATTCACATATTGTGAGTGTGTATGTGTGGCCTCACCCAGAACACATGTAAAGTCTCTTTTCTCTTCCCATCTCCTAAAATATGCAGTGCTACACTCTTCTGTCTCAAGTTGTTTAGTCTCAGGAATATTTACCAGGAATGTGTGAAACCCCCAGAAGGAGTTGCTTTGAATGCTATTTTGCCATTCCTGATTATTACAGTTGCAGCAGTGAGTTGAAGTTCCTAGATTAGGCAAATTCATTGAGGAGAAGACTATTGATAGCTACTAGCCATCATGACTATGTTCTGCATGCGCTGTTGGAGATGGTGGCTAGAAACCACTGGAGGGGAGAGTGCCCTTGTGCTCCTACAACCAGCGGCGGAGCAAGCCGATTGGGCGCCTGCCCTGCACCCAGGGGCGGGGCCAGCCGTCCGTGGGGTGGGGCCAGCTGGGGCAGGAGTGAGTGCCTGCCTCCTCCCACTCAGCTGCCCTACAGCTGAGGGGAAGGTGGTGGGCGGACCGTTTGGGGCAGCGTGGTGCCTGCGGGTGCCAAAGCCACTGTGTCACTCCCAGGAGAGATGCGTGGCTCGGGCGTGCTGCGGGCCCCGCAGTGAGTGCCACCCGGCATTTTGCCACCCCCCTCAGTGGTGACACCCGGGGCGAACTGCCCTCACCGCACCCCCTTCCTCCGCCCCTGCCTACAACCGAGGTAATTCCGAGGAAAGTTGTATTTATGGCACAGAGACATGGGGGTATACCAGTGTATCTATTTTGTTAGTGGTGCAGAATTCCTTTATGAGAATTACAGAAACTTCAAGTGCCCCAATTTTCCAGAAACAGTCCCAGAATTACAAAAACCATCCCGGCTTCTGATTTGATCCTGGAATGTCCCTGTTTCCCCTGTCAGTGCTGCTAGCACTGAGTTCAGGGAAGAGAAGAAGAAGAAGAGTTTGGATTTGATATCCCGCTTTATCACTACCCAAAGGAGTCTCAAAGCGGCTAACATTCTCCTTTCCCTTCCTCCCCCACAACAAACACTCTGTGAGGTGAGTGGGGCTGAGAGACTTCAAAGAAGTGTGACTAGCCCAAGGTCACCCAGCAGCTGCATGTGGAGGAGCAGAGACGCGAACCCGGTTCCCCCGATTACGAGTCTACTGCTCTTAACCACTACACCACATTGGCTAGAGGATGAGCCGGCCCTTGTTCCAAGTGGCTGCTGCTACGACAGAGCATCGCATGGCCTCTCCTCCTGTGGGCAGCTCTTGCTATGACTCTTTTATGGGCAGAAACTGGACTAATCTCTATGGCAGGCATGTCCAAAATCCATTTCGGGGGCCTAATCTGGGCCACCGGTCAATTTAATCTGCCCCCCATGGCAGTATATGTCCTGGGGGGAAATCCAAAAGCTCGACCACTCTGGTTGGCCCTCACGCATGTTCACCTCATCAAATCTGGCCCCTGCTCATGTTGCACTTGCCTCATATTGTCAGAAGCTTGTTTTCAAGAATGACTCCTGCCTGCCCCCAAAAATGCTTTCAGGTTTAGCCCAATTGTTTTGAGTAAATATTGTTAGAAGTATCCTACATGTTTATGGGATTAGGACTGCAGCTTTACCTTCTTCTTCTTCTACTAGAGCTAAGCAGATGTTTAAGGAGAGAATTCACCTCCATTCTAAGCGATTTGCATTCAGTTGCACAAATGTCTTCTTCTTATCGGTATCTATTATACAGAATGACATTTGGCCTGGAGAATTATTTTATAATCCTTACTGTTGCTTCTTGAAGAAAACCATCTACAGCCTTGCGTCTCCAATATATGCCCTCTGCTTTCTTGGATGGGAAGTTTAATGACATTCCAGCTTGCCAAAGACTCTGTTATTTGTGAGTCCGGCGAGATTGAGGATGTCTCCCATTGCCTGTTAAGCTGCCCCTTATATGAGCACCCTAGGCACAATCATCTTACTTGTATCCTCCAGTCTCTGTCAAACAGACCTATCCTAGACCAGATATATGCCGTGCTTGGAGGCAAAGGCATATTCATTACCATCCAAGTAGCAAAATTTGTTCTGGCAGCCAGGAAAACATGACCCAGGTTCCAAAAACCTTAGGTAAGCAGGTGGGATGCGATTCTGGTTTACTGTATTTTTAACTGTAGTGTGTGATTTACATTGGGGGAGGGAGTATGTTTCTTTTGTATACATATCCATCAGCTGAGTATGTCAGAACACTTATTTGCTGTATTTGCATTGTGGTAGCCTATTACATGTCTGAACATGTCTTGAACATGGCCCAGTGATATATGGGCAGCCGGTGCAAGCTTTTAAGCACCAGGATTATGTGCTGGCGGTCATCTGCCCCCATTAAAGTCAAGCATTTTGCACCTGCTAAAGCAAGAGTAGCCCCACAAGAAAGTTTCATTCATAAACAATATTCCCAGTCTAGGCCTGTGTCCCGATTGTGTGCACTCTAACTTATTTACCTTTACCTTAAGCAGTGTAAAAGTACAGCCACTGAGGTCTGCCCTCGCTGTATCTCAAAATGGCTTGTGTGTCTTAGGTCTGCCGATGGCACTTTGCTCATATTGCCTTAAGCCTAAGCCCTTCATGTGAATGTTTCTGCCTTTGCCCCTAGCCGTTGTTCACTCTCCCCCAGCCCCACTTCAAAAACTGAGGTGTGGGAACTGTTTTATTTGTCTGCTCAGCTCCACATGGTTATTTGATGAGCCTTGATCTCTGTGCTGGGAGACAGGACAGAAAAGACCCAGCATCCTCGTTCAAAACCAGGTATGCCTACAGCCCACACATGTGGGAGTCTGCAGTTTGTTCAAGATATTTAAAAGCAGAACAAATGTACAAAGGGGACTGGACTCTCAAGAGAGCCCAATTGCGTTACCATCATGAGAGTGAGGCAAAAAGAAAAGAAAATGCACATTAACAGCACACCAGGCAAAGGAGAGTTGACCTGGAGTTAGAGATGTCAGAGAATTTTGCCGTAAACACAAATGGGAACAGAAATTTGCAAGATCACCTGAGGTCAGGAACAGAAACCACACAAGTGAATATGAGCAGTATTTGCTATTGTTTGGGGTTTTCTTAGTCCACAAATTTTATGTAAAGAATTACATAGTTTTGTGCATTGCTTTTGACGTTTCCCTCCCACCAATGGTTTCCGCCATTATGGGCAACAAGACAAATGACGTAAGTTTTAGTGGAAGCTGAATTGTAGCAGAATGGAAACAGTGTTGACTGTGATGAACAGGTGAAGGGGTGGAAATTGCTGCCTCTTTACATTCCTATCTGCAAGGCAAAACTGCTCACCATACAACCCCTCTCCACAACACACTGATCTCATCATGCACAGCAGCAAGCAAAACATATGACTGTATAGCTCTCTCTTAAGAAAATGGTTTTTGGGGGTGAAGGTATGGATTCCAAATCCCATTTTTAACTCTTGAAGTGCCAAGTTACAATCCTGTTCTGAAAATATGCAAGAACAACCAAAAGCAATAAGCGAGAAAGACTTCGGAGACAGCCGATACAAAGGTCAGGGAGAATACATACTGTACAAGTGCCCTATCTTTCTCCAACCTCTCTCTTCAAAAGGTGAAGGAAAACAAAGGAAATCCCACTTGTATGGAAGATCTGGCCAAAGTACAGTAAGACATGGCAGAAATGAGAGCTTATTCCAGACAAAGCTGTGGGTCACAATGAACAGAGAAGGAAGGCGGCAACATCCAGGCCTACTAAATCTTTCTACAGCCTTCAAACCAATCAAGACGTATATATTACACATTACTATCTGGAAAACACGAGACTCCTTGAAACTAGCAGCATTTCCCAAATGAGAGAACAGAGGTCTGTTCAGCTTGTTATCTGTGATTCAGCAGTCATAAACGTCTGCTGTATATTTTTGCTTTTTTTATATGTGTCGGTCCACATAAAACATATAATCATCAAGACACTGTAGAGATATTTTCCTTTCTCTCAGTCAGACATTTGACAACCACACACAAAGATCTTTAAGCTTTGCCAGAAGCAGAATTGTCTGGGGATGAGATCGTGGCGGGTGGGGTGGGGGAGAGGCATGTTGTGCACCATGGGTTATTTTAAAGAATGATGTCCCCTTTATCTCTAAACACAACTTGATAGAATAAGAAACAAGCGCGCCATATCATAATGCTACTTTTGGTTATTCCCTTAAGGAACACTGCACCCTGACAACAACAAAAAAGAAGAAGAAAAAGGAGACTTCTGCCTTCATTACATGCAATTGTGTTACAATCTGCGCTTGAAATATTGACGGTCCTTCAAATTTCTGTACTCTCTGCTGCCTCTTTAGAAAATAAGCCATATAATGGCTCTTAATGATGTAATAATGGAAGCATATGCAAAGGTCTTTGTGTGCGGCTTCTGTGAGAAGATGGGTTTTACTTACTTCACGGTGAGGAGAGCATTCTGATAAAGTCACCATATAGGGCTAGAACAACAAATCACATTAATCTCAAAGAACTCCTTCAGCTCGGCGGTGGCTACCTGAGAGTTCTCACCTGTGGCAAATGATTACATTTACTCCTGCCGGGAATGTGACTGGGCAGCCGAATGTTAAAGAGGGCCTGTAGCGCAGCCTGTGCTGCTTGACCTTTAGCCAGCTTCTTGCTACGTCCCGAGCCTTCAAATGTTCTCCCATCCACTCTTACAGCCATCACAAAACTCTTGATGTGCTGCTTCTCCACAGTCTCCGAAAGGCAGACGTACCTCAGTCCTGACCGCAACTCATTGAGCAACACCACTGGGTTCTTTTCGCTCTCGGCGGCGGACGCCATCTTGCGCTTGTTTTGTTTGGTGTGGCCCATTAAGTCCAAGGTGTGGTATAGCAACCTCCCGTGCCGATAGGCTGTAGAAAGCAGTTCGTTATTAACTGGGTTGTAGACCGAGAAGTCCTTACTGTGCGTCGATGGTTCAAACTCCTTGAACAGAGTGTCTGGAAAGTCCGCCTGGTCTGACGTAAAGTCTGTGGAAGGGTTGAAACAATTCCCCATGGCAAAGTGAGCTTGACATGCATTGGGGAACTGAACGAAAGACTTGAGGGCAAGTTCCGCAGCCCTCATTTTCGCCTTCTTTTTCGTTGGTCCAGTGCCTTCAAATGTCAGCCCATTTACTTCCACGGCAACTGCAAATACCGGTGCATGGACAGGGCCTGTCTGGGAGACCATTTTATACTGTAAACCTGGCTTAAGTTCATGTAGTTGAACCAGGGCGTTCTTTGGCGTTACTGACCATGAGACTTTCTTCCAGATGAGCTGGAGTTTGCAGAAGTGTCCATTGTTGCCCTCTTCTAGAGGCCTTTTCCTTTTGATACTGGAAGCGCCCACCCTTGACCTTTCGGTAGAGGTTATTGGATGATCTTCTAGGTTGCCAATGTTACGGTTCTCCTTTACTTCTGCACTGCTTGTACCTGTTTGAAAAAGGAGAGAGAAAGTCCGCCAACATTATTGGTGTCTTTGTGAAATCAAAGAATAAGAGCGTGAAAAAGAGATTTCACCAATATATTTTTGAATCGATATGGGAAGACCACATATGGGGAGTTGGTGAGGATTTCCATCTTTATTATAGCTACTTGATTACGACTCCTCTTCCCCATTTTTTTTTTAATGATCAACATGACTGTGGCGTTTGCCCATTCTTTGGGGACACGTTTGTATTGGGGGAGAGAAAGGGTTAATAGGTTGACCAATAAGAAAGCCCGGAGGCGGAGCCTACCTGATTTTGAGGCTCAGCCCAGAGGTTTTGACAGTTAGTTCGGTTGGTTCTTTTGAGGGGGGGAGATAGAGGAGTCAGAGTGAGTTAGAGTCAGGGACAAGACTGAGAGGGAATAGAGTGACAGTGTTTCGAATATTTTAAAACTTGTTTGTGTTTGAAATAAACTTTAATCTTCATTGTTAACTCTACCTGACCGAGACTCAGTACTTCACTGGGGAGCCCTGGGTTTTCCCCACAAAATTGCTGGCAGCGGAAGAATAAAGTAGTGGTGCACAGGTCAATAGTCCGTGAAACGACCGGGGGCTCTGTATGAATACCACAATGACAAAACTCCAGTTGAACAGCTTATGATATGTCTATGTGGAGAAAAGTGAAGAGAGATATTTTCCCTCCCTCTCACATAATGTTAAATCTTGGATCCATCCAGTGAAGCTGGTGGGATATTCAGGTCAGACCAAAAAGAAGGACTCCTTCACATAGCACATAGTTGCCATAGAACAGGCACCCCCAAACTCGGCCCTACAGATGTTTTGGGACTACAATTCCCATCATCCCTGACCACTGGTCCTGTTAGCTAGGGATGATGGGAGTTGTAGTCCCAAAACATCTGGAGGGCCAAGTTTGGGGATGCCTGTCATAGAATCATATAGAGTTGGAAGGGACCCTGAGAATCATTTAGTACAACCCACTGCAATGCAAGAATCTTTTGCCCAACATGGGGCTTGAACCCATGACCCCGAGATTAGGAGTCTCATGCTCTACCAACTGAACTATGCTCCCATAGTTAAGCTATGGAAGTCTCTACCACATGATACCACATGGTAAGATAAGGCTATTAAGTGGCTATGAAAATAGGGCTACTAAGACTCCTCTGAGTACCAGTTGCTTGGAAAACAACAGTGGAAGAGGGCTGATGCTTTCACACCTTGCTTGTGGGCTTCCTATAGGAATCTGATAGACTACCGCAGGAAGGAGGATTCTGGACTGGGCTGGCCTTTGCTTTGATCCATCAGGCTCTTGTGTTCTTACAGACTTCACACTGCAGCCATTTTAAATCACTCCACATGGTCACCTAATGAGCTCCATGCTTCAGTGCAGCCTTATTCAATGTGGTGTCCTCTACATGTTTTGGTTTGTGTTGACTGTAACTGATGGTAGATGGAGTCCAAAACATCTGGAGGGCATCAGGTTGGCAAAGGCTGCTTTAGTGTGATTTGAACCTGGATTTCCCTAGTTCAGTGATGGCTAACCTTGACACTCCAGATGTTTTGGGACTACAACTCCCATCATCCCTGACCACTGATCCTGTTAGCTAGGGATGATGGGAGTTGTAGTTCCAAAACATCTGGAGTGTCAAGGTTAGCCATCACTGCCCTAGTTCTTCCTGCTATACCGGGCTAACTCTGGATTTATTAACTTTGAATCTCCTGCCCTTTGGGGTTGATTTGGAAAATGCACTGCTTAAAAAACGAAGAACAACCAACCCAATATACCTTCACAGGGATGATGTATTTCTACACTAACTTTAAACACACAGCCCTCCACCACACACACATACATGGATGCAACCTATTTTGTTCCCAGACATTTTTGTCTACAGGAAAGCAGGGCAGGTCCTGAAATTCATACCTCTCCCCTCTCTTCATCTAATAGGTTTTTACAGACTCAATTATTGTACATAATGATATTGAAGCTGGAAAGCATGGAGAGAAAGATAGCTCTTGTTTCACACTCTGTTCAGGTTTGAAAATAATTTGTATTGATTCTGCACCACTGAATAAGAAAACACAGGGGGTTATTTGTATTTATAATTCATATTGCCTTTTCCAGACTCTGTTCCCCCCAACTTACTTTCATGACGCTGGTTGCATGGCTTTGTGAACATAAAAAAGTATTCTTAGGCCTCCACATGCATTCATGAACACACAGAGTAACCAGTTCTGATAATGTAAAGTAAATAATTCCCTTTGAGATTGGAAAGTTTTCTACTGCTCTTGCTTCAAATCTATGCAGAGTAATATCCCCTTGTGATTGTAGAAAGATCTGCCCAAACTTGCTCTTTACTATTTATAAGGCATTTTGTAGGGTTTAAATCGGCCCACAGAATCAGGCCTTGCAAAATGACTTGCGAATAGTGCAATGACGTGTAGCCATGTGCTGTTTACCATCATGTGTAAACAAAAGCCACGGGATGCAGGTAGCAAGCGCATCACAATTCCCTCCCTCCTGCAATAACTGCATGCAGTCCCAATGGGCAAACACCTCTTACATCCCCTCCAACATGTTGAAGTGAAAAACTGGGACACGGGTCTTCCAGGACCACGCTCCTGCGCAAGTCATGTGACCTGTGTGAGATCGCAGCCCCGAAGAAAGCTCATTTCCCGGGCGAGATTGCATGCTCTCATGTGAAAAAATGGGGTATGCTCTTATAAGAACATGAAAAGGACCTGTTGGACGAGGCCAATGGCCCATCTAGTCCAGCTGTGACCAGCCAGGGGCCCGTGTGTAAGGCTAGCCCATTTTTATCCCCAGGGAGCGGACCTGAACGAAGTACTCATGGGGACCCAACCCCCCAGGCCTGCCTGCCATTGGTCAATCTGGCAGACGGGATTGATTCAACCTTTTTCCACCAGAGGGAGAGGGCTGTTACTTCTCCCTCCAGCTGGAAGACCAAATGTTGAGGCTCCCATGGCGGCAGGCTGGCCCCATTCTGCAACCCCATGTTACAGGAAAGGTAAGCAGTATTCCCAGCAACTGGCATTCAGAGGCGAACTGCCTCTGCCAGTGGATGTAGAAAATAGCCATCGCGAGATGCTTGCGTCTCCTTCATTACTGATCTTCAGGAGGTATTTGTTTTAATTTGTTATCGACTTCCGAAAACAAAATGTTGCTATTGACTGCTAAAATGGTTTTATTGCCTTTTCAAAACTATTATTGTGGTTGTTAGCTGCCTTGGGTAGTCTCTTTAGAAAGGAGGAATATACATGGGGTTGATCGATTTGATTTGATTGATTGACCTGAGCCTGGGATTGGACTGTGCTGCTGCTATCTGAGCAGAAGAATGTGATTGTGGCCTCCACAACAAGGAACCGGATGCCTAAATCTCAACATCAGAAGAAAACTAAGGCTGAATCCACACATTCAGCAAGATGAGGTAGTAGAACAAACTATACCATTTCAGGTAATGGTTAGGGAGCATCATTTTCTGACTTGCTCCACATTGTAACAAAGCAAAGCAAACTCCTCTGTGTAAACAGAAAAAAAGCCCAGGTGAGGCAATAGTCTCTTTATCCCTATTTTACCAGTTTTCTTCTGGCAGGGAACATTTTAATGTGGGAGAGCATTTTTTTTTTCAAAAAAAGGACCTCCCCCCTTCCCTGCAATGAAATCTGAAGTGGTACAGTTTGTTTTACCACTCAGGACTTGATCTCATTTTACCAGATATATAGACCAGGTCTATCATTTCATGTTCGACTGCAGAAATGTTTTGTCCCTTCATCTTGGTTTTATTTCATTTAGCAGCATGAGACTGAGCCAACAGTGAAATGTATTTAGCCGTGCATTTGTGAAATTTCATCTTAGGTGCCTCTGTTATTGCTCTCTCATATTATTCTTCTGTCGCTGAGGAATATTCCTCCTAGCTGTCGCTATTCTTTTTCTATTATTTTCTCTCTCTCCCCCTCATACACCTCCCCATTCACTTCCTGTTTCTGGTCATTATGCATGGTGGTGTTAACCCGTGGATCATGAAGTGCTATTGAGGACTATTTATAATATGCCACTAACAATGACGTCGCCTTTGTCTCTGGGTCACAAGGGTTCAGAAGAACCAGCCATCCGACACTCCATGCTACATCTGAAGCGATATTATTGTGCCTCTCGAAGGTTATTCTGCTGCCCCGCAGCTTGAACTTTGGGTGAGGAAAAGAAAACAAAGGAGTGGCAATCTCTTCGTTATAAATATCTGCAAGCAACACATTCCAGGTAGCCTCCCTTGCAAAGGATAAGGAGTCCTTCAGAAACATGCACCCATTTTACAAAATAACAACAACAGAGGAAGGTGTGTGTGTGTGTGTGTGTGTGTGTGTGTGTGTGTTGCCTACAAAATCTTCTCCATTTTGCAAATGTGCACCACAAACTCACTCACCCACCCACCCCACCTAGTCTAATGGTTATAATAGAATGCTTCTCTCAAGCCCAGTTTCTGGTGGGGGGAATTTCTGGAAGAGGGGATCCTGTTGGCAACAGAGAATGGACCTGTGGGCAGAAGTGCACCCACATGGGCACCATGTTGGTGGCCCCCGCAACAGAGCTTTGGATTGCCTTAAAGATGAACAAATATATGGTAGCACAAGCTTCTATGGGCAGGACACTTCACCAGATGCAGTCAATGCTATCCTCAGTTGGCAGGCATTATAGAAATGGAGCTGTTTCCAGTCTGAGCAGGGCCCCAGGCATAGGAGCATTCCCATTCAAATGGTGTGTGTGCACTGCGTCATGTGATCGATCATGTGGGGCAGGACTTACCTGGGACCCCACAATATTTTATTCAAGTTGGCACCCCTGGCCCTAGGCAAGTACCCTCTGGTGGTTACCTCTTGTGTAATGGGCAACCCTCAGGCTTTCCTAACAATGGCAGCATCACTCCAAGCTATTTCCCACAATGCCTCAGAGAACCTGATGCAATATCACTCCAGGGCACTGGGGAACTTGCAGACCTAGCCGCTTGATGTGAAGGTCCCAGGGCAGGTGCCAGCATTGGTATGCCCTGCTAGGTCTGTGAGGCCCCAGCAGCTGCCCTAGTGTGTCAGTTGTTGATACCAGAAATGGTAGAGTGAGGAAATGGTACTCAGTCAGGTCAGAGGGAAATGAAATGCAACAGGATGTGACAATTATATGGAAGCTTAAATGTATCACTGTAGGGTTGACAATAAAACAAACATCTTGGCATTGGTCAACTAATCTACATCTGTACTGGGATTAAAAACCCATTCTGTGGATTCAGGCCACAGGTGACAGAACTGAACGTCCTGGGGGGAAAAAATGCAATTTAGCCATCTCATGCCAGTGTCTCCTTCTGAAATTTCTTTGTTCAAAAATGGCCACTTTAAGTTCAGTAACAGAACATCCTGGGAGGTTGGTGTTTCCCCGTCCCCCACTCATTTGTGAATATTGCCCCTTTCCGATGTCATTGTGCATCATCGCATGACAGGCTGCACCAAAGGCTCATCACATGGGGGCCTGCACAAGGGGGGGGGCAGCTTAAACATGCTGCATCAGCCCCCAGGCACAGTTTGCCCCCCGATTGTCCTGTGATTTACAAGCCTTCCTAGGTTTAGATTTAACATCAGGAAAAGCTTCCTAACTATAAGAGGAATTAAGCAATGAAATAAGCGGCTTAGAATCAGAGAGTCGAGGAGGATGAGAATGCTACTTAGTCCAATCCCCTCCTGCAAAGGAGAACCATTCTTATGCTAGCAGACCAAACTGTGCCCAGTCTCATCTGAGGTGAGGTGCACTGCTCCACATATCTCGAGCAAGTGTGGGCAAAGCTTGGATTACAAGAGAGCCTCGTTGGACTGAAAACGGGGTGAGGAAACTGGATGCCTGAGTAGATGTCTGCTATGTGACCTGCCTTCCCACGGGAGGCTCATTCAATAAGGCTCCACCAGCCTACATTGGCCACCTAGTAGCCCTGACTGGTCAACCTTCTTATTTACAGTCCAGGGGGTTGCACTGTCTGTCAACTTCCTCCCCCTTAGCCTCATTGTTGCCCTTCTAGAACTCAGCAGAGAGGATGATGGAGACAAAACGGGTCTTAGTTGGCTCTGCCTGCCATTGGTTCTGGCTCCACTGAGCCAGTGTGGTGTAGTGGTTAAGAGCGGTAGACTCGTAATCTGGGGAACCGGGTTCGCGTCTCCGCTCCTCCACATGCAGCTGCTGGGTGACCTTGGGCTAGTCACACTTCTCTGAAGTCTCTCAGCCCCACTCACCTCACAGAGTGTTTGTTGTGAGGGAGGAAGGGAAAGGAGAATGTTAGCCGCTTTGAGACTCCTTCAGGTAGTGATAAAGCGGGATATCAAATCCAAACTCTTCCTCAAACTCTTCTCCATTTTTCATGGGCTCTGGCTCTACCTTCCGTTGGTCTTTCTGCCTTTTGCCCTACCAGTTCCAATGGTCACCAGCCACCACTGACTCTTCCTTGCCACACAACTACTTCTCCCACACAAGCACTTGGCAAAAGGAGAGATGTACCTGAATGTTCTTGCTAAACGTAGGTTACTCTGCATATTAGCAGTCTAATCAGAAATTGGTACCCTTTGCTCACTCACTTTTTTTTTCCTTCAGAGAAACAAAACAGATGCAAAACCAAAGAGTCATGAGCAAACTTGACTTTGGGAGTGCATTCCTTCCCAACTCCAAGGATGGCACAGGGATATCTCCCCTTGTACCCTTACAAGGAAAAGTCTCAGAAGCAAGTGCAAAGATTCTTTAGCTTTACAATACAGTTTCTTAGAGGCTCCATAAAGTCACTTCCACCTCCAGGAGCTGCTTTTGCATGTCAGGAAGCTGGAATGTAGTGGGTAGGTGGACAGGAAGCACAAGTGCCTTCCACTTCCTGTTTACATTCAAGGATGTAAAAAATGTCTGAAATGAAGGGAAGATGTGAAAATGGCACTCCGTTTTTCCTGCTTCTCCATAGCTTTTGCAAAAGCATTCTTGCTGGAAAAGCAAATATTAATCTTGAAGAAACTGCACAATAGGTGGGTCTATTCAATTAGGGGAATGGGGTACTGCCCCACCAACTTCCTTTTGCTCTCAGCCAACCCCAACCTGCCTGCCAACTTACATAGAACCAGTCCAGGGGGTGACACTGCCTGTCAGATCCCTCCTCTTTAGTCTCAGTATTGCCACCAGAGTTGGTTCTGCTGGTTGTTGGCTCTGACTCCACCTACTTTGGAGTGTGTGGTACGGAAGCTGTACTACCAAGGACAGGATGGGGCTGGACAGAGTTGTTAAGGCAGCAGAGAGCATTGTTGGCTGCTCGCTCTCCACCTTAGAGCAGATTTATGCCATGAGGTGCCACAGAAAGGCACTGGACATAGTGAAAGATCCATCGCATCCTGGTCACCGTCTATTTGAACTTTTGCCATCGGGACGGAGATACAGGACGATGACAACAAGAACAAGCCGTCTTAGAAACAGCTTCTTCTCCAGAGCAATCGCGGCCTTGAATGGGAAGCCTGGACTTTGAAGTCATCTACTCTTACCAGTTATATTTTAATTAGTGTGTATGGTTTTAATCAGTGTGTATGGTTTTTAATCAGTGTGTATGGTTTTAATCAGTGTTTTTGTAGTTGTTTTGTTTTTGAGTGGAGTGCCCTATCTGGGTGGATGGAGCAGCCAAGTAATTTCGTTGTCCCCGAAGGGGACAATGACAATAAAATATTCTATTCTATTCTATTCTATTCTTTCTGACCACCAGTCAGCACTGGCACAATATCTGTATGCGTGACTTAGTTGATGAAAGGAGACAAAACCCCAGCATGCTAGATGCTCCTAAAATGACATTTTCATGTTAAAGGGTGGCATGTGAATTTCCTGCATTTGGAAATCTGGTGGAAGGAGCTGCATGGATCGGAAGGAAGATCTCAAAGGTATATTTGCAAGTTACATGAATTGAAAAAAAATTAAAAAAATTCCTTCCAGTAGCACCTTAGAGACCAACTAAGTTTGTTCTTGGTATGAGCTTTCGTGTGCATGCACACTTCTTCAGATACACTGAAACAGAAGTCACCAGACCCTTATATATAGTGAGAGGGTGGGGAGGGGTCTGGTGACTTCTGTTTCAGTGTATCTGAAGAAGTGTTCATGCACATGAAAGCTCATACCAAGAACAAACTTAGTTGGTCTCTAAGGTGCTACTGGAAGGAATTTTTTGTTGTTGTTTTGACTATGACAGACCAACATGGCTATCTACCTGTAAATGAATCGAAATGACACCCTGAAGGCCTGACATAGAAAAAGATACATCCTTAGTATTTCCCTTGTGAAAATATTCTTGCAACATTTCCCTGTGTCCCAAAGAAGTCAATTTAGGGAGCTGGGGGGGGGGGGTTTGCCAGTACCTGCCCTACAGCTTTTGTTCTCAGAAGTATTATAGTGAAGCACTGAGTTGCAGTGTTGGTTATTCGGCTTAAACAGCTGCTATTCACGCATCATTATCTATCAGGCTGAAACCTGGGCCACAGACACTTCTTTTAGGGCACCCATGAAAGTACCTGTAATCATTTAGGTTCACTGCACTCATAATGCAGACTGGCTTTGTCAGATTGCTGCCTGTGGATTCAAAAAGGCGAATATGGAGACCCTTCATTTCCTGCTGCCAGCTTGCCAATAGCTCTTTCTCTTTCTCTTTGCCCTTCTCGCACAGAGCAGGCTATTTGCTGCCCATCTGCATCACATTGAGGACAGAGGGGAAAAGGTTTCACCTCCATCACTTTTTGACATACTGTTGGAAAGAACGAATTTCACTGGAAAAGCAATCTTTGGAAGCTCATGATCACGACAGGACTGGGCTGCAACCCAGCAGCTATATCATATTACCAGAGATACTGCTGGGTCTGATGAGACTTTATTTATTTATTTATTTTTTAAAAAGCTTTTTGCTGGGGATCAGTTGAATAAATGCAGATCTTGGACGCTAAATATGTACTCATACACTGAAGATGAATAATGTGCAGTTGTGAACACAGATGCCCACATGCAAGCATCTTCCAATGCAAGATTGAACATATATATCTGTCCACCTGGCAGGCCTACATGAGTTTGTGATAACAAAGATTAACATATTTATGGCAATGGGAATATCCACCTGTCATCGTTCCCCCTGCCCACCATTGCCCAGTCAAGACAATGGTATCATGTTTATCAAGCCCCTGGCAAACCACCATCTATGACAAGTGGCAAAGACATGTTCTCAGATTCAGTTCCAGCTGACCATCTGCAATTGATAAATAGGGCTGCAAACATGGGTTGGGAACTCTTTGGAGAAAAGCTGCTGGGACACTCTTGTTAGGAACTTTGTTCCCAAAGTCAAGGAACTTTGATCAGAGGGTGAAAGTACCTGAGACCCCACCACCACCACCAGCACCACCACCAACCCTGAGAAATTTACTGGTCCTAAAGATCCTTCAACCTTCCAACTGCAGCACCAGAATACTGCAGGCCAGTTGCCTGGGCTCTTGACTGGATCCCAAAACCTGTTCATCACCCCCACAAAAGCAGAAGTGGGAAGAAAACTTCAGAGCTGCTCATGAAATGCTGAGCTAGCCTCATGAGGCTACCTGTCCCAGGAGGAAGCAGAGGAAGCCTGCTTGAGAACCAGGAAAGACCAGAGCCTCCAGCTCCCCTGGACACGGGCAAACTCCAGTGTCCCGGCTACCAGCTTCTGTTTGTGATAAGCCAGCTGACAGGTTCTTTCATACCTGCCACTTTTTCAGATCCAGGAGACTGGATAGCAGAGCAGGTGAGCTTCAGAGGAAAATGAGAGGGGCAAATGAGAAAGTCACAAAGCTCTCTCCTGCACACATCAGAGCACCCTTTTGCTGCTCTGCATAAAGGAAGTGTTGGCCAGGAAAGGTGTAGATAGTTGCAGCCTTAGGCATACAGAGTCTTGGATTTGTGTGTGGGGCTGCAGAATAGAAAAAGGGATGACTAACATCACAGGGAAAAATTTATTCACCTATAATTTCTAAGAGGACAGCCCTTCATAGTTTCCAGCTGGTAAAAAGAGCCATCTGGCAGCTGAAGCTGAAATAAACAGAAGTGCATCGTTTGATCGGAGCACATCCTCCGTCTTCCCCCAAATCCACCAACATGTTACAACAAGAAGGTAAGATGATGCTTGCAAATTAATGTCTGGACTGATGAATATGATAATATGCCACACACTCTCCACCTGGTTCCACTTTCTTTTCATTATTCAATTTTTCTTTCTATCTAATGTGACTTATCTTAGCCTCATATTCCAACAATCACTGGCAGAGTGCATGACAATGTTCTGGATGCATTAAAATAGGTGCGGGAGAACAGACAGGGAATTGTTTTGCGCATCCTCTTCTCCATTGGGGGCATCATTAGCGGGTGGCTCAGGGGGTCCTGGTTCTTTTGCATTGGGTCTTGGATCTCCTGCCTCTCACCCTCTTAAAAAAAGAAAGAAACTTAATAGGAGGAATTCACTACAGTGCTAAGTTAACCCCTTAGCAGTGCACTTGTTGTGCTAATGGAATGGAATGTGTGTCAATACCGCTGGTGCTGGTGAATGTGGCAGGACAAGTACAGTGTATAAATCAATTGCCAATTCTCTTTTTCTTTCTCTGTTAGTTTTCTCTCTTGTTACAGAGGCCCAACTGGCCTCCACTAGGAGTTGGGTATTTGGTGTCATCTCTTGAAGACTTTTCTTTTATGCCAACAGGCCTGTGCAGTTGCCCAAAATGTCATTTGAATAACTGGAGGTTTTCTATCTTATCTCTCTCTCTCTCTCCATCCATACACATACATCCATGTGTTCCATTAGACCGCATTAGTGGGAGATGGGAAACGGGGCTCATTCAACCAGCTTTCCTAGAAGACCAGCTCCATCAGGGACCTCCTACCTCTGAACTCTGCCAGCTGGCATTATAAGAACAACTGTTTAAGAATGGATGCTTGACTTGGATTTCTTCCTCTTCCCTCCCTCGTGTGCCATGTTTTCTTAGATAGTAAGCCTTTGGGCTGGGACTGTAATTGACTGCATGTAAGCCACTCCAGGAGTCTTTATGGCAGGAAAAAAAAACCATGGATACAAATGCTCTAAATAATAATCATTACACACAGAGAGAGATAAGCACACACAAAATATAATATAAATATAATACAATTTATAAAACAAACATAATACTGTATATAATGGGTATAAATTTATGCATACCCATCATCCTCAATAACCTCTAACTTTATCATGAATAGCCTCTTATCATAAAATGTTTCATTTTCCCCATAAGAAGAATCTTTTAGGTTTTATCTATTGCCAGATATAGAGCTATCAATTCTTATTCATCTGTTTACTTAAAGGTGTCAGATTCCCAGTTGCAATGCTTTCTGTAAACAAGTACAATGTGATGAATCCAAAAGACAACATGGCAGGATGCTATAGGTCAGAACCTAGGGAAAGAGAATGAAGAACCACAATCCCTTGTTATTGGGTGCCCCATCCAACCAGGGATATGGACTTAACCGTCCAGGGGTCCTTTACCTTTACACGAGGACCACACAATACCAGGACAATGTCACTTTGGTATTCTTTGTCCTGATTTGCTCCTTGGCTGAAATAGTAGTTTGGATGGGCTCTTAGATGACACGCATAACCAAAATGTGTGGGTTTTTTAAAAAAAGTCTTTACTCAGCCACATACACATATGATACAGAACTTCCTATTGGCTCTACTATTCACCTCAATATGAAGAAGAGAAACTGCTTACTTAAATTGTCTTCGTCTTCCATATTTGCTGCACCAGGACTTAAATACTTGAAGGGCGCGATGAAAGTTGACAAAATGCTTACTTTTTCTGTAACGAGAGGAGGGGGTGGGTGGGAAGAGTACATACGTATGAAATGTGTGCCAACCTAGTGCTCTGATCCCTTGCTGCTCTTGTCCACCCCCCTTTTCCCTTTCTACCCTGACCTCCCAAACCATACGTCACTTGCGCTGACCGGCCTGAGGATCTGGATTCCATGGTCAAAGGCTCTGGGGCTGGCAGGGAGGGGAACCAGTAGAACAGGTGGTCTGCTGCAGCCTGTTCTAGTTGTTCCTCTGCAAGCAATGGACCCACCCACCACATTGTAGTTCACAGTGCCAACTGTGAACAAGCAAACTGCGGCATGACGACAATCTTACATTTTTATTATATGTATAATTTGAAGTGCCATTGGTACTGTAAAGAATAACTGCCCGTGGCTAGACACTGTGGGACTTCTGCATTTCTCCAAGTGTAAACTTCTCTTTTGATTTTTCTCTGTTTTAGACAGGACCTTTATACGTGCAGAGCTCCCCAGATGAAACCTGTTAGGATTTGCTGTTGGATCAATCAGCTCACCTCTGTGTGCCTTTATAGATTGCTTCCACCACCTTATGCCCCAATTCCTTCCTTCCACTGGGTGGATGCTAATAATCCCATTAACACAAGACCCTAGTGCAACATACTCTGCATGTTAAGAATTACCCATATTTGTACCTCAATAGAAAGTGCTTGCTTGAGACTGTAGGAGTCTTCATTCATATCTTAGTTTAAGCAATGCAGTAATCCTTTTACATGGAGAGAACAAAGCTCAAGGAAAGTCTCCCTAGCATGCAGCAAGGCGTTATGCCCATGCACCTTACAAAGTCAGCAGCTCAGTTCTGTCGTAATGCCAAACCATGCTTGGCACCAAGAGAACCTCAGGCTTTTGTCTGACTCCCTTCTTCCCCCATGTGCACCAAAATCCCTTCCTTTCTTAGCTCTGTTGAAAAAGCCATGCGATGTGGAGAGAGCGTGGCTGGGATCATGGAGTCCTGATCCCCCTGTTGCATCGCCATTGGAGGCTGAAAGTCTGCAACAGGCTCCCTTTATTATTTCAAACCATGGTTATCCAGGGTTCCAAATTGCATGGGGTTGAGCTAGCATTTCCCTGCTCTCCCACATGCAGTTATCACCATGTGATGGCCGTAACACTTGAATAGAGCCCATGTTTGCAGCCAAGTATCATTTGTAATGAAAGATTAACTTCCTCTGTGGCCCTGTTCAGATGTAATGGTAGGCCATGGTTTGGCGCTATAGGGACCAGCCTGGAAGGAGCCTAAAGCTCACACATTATTCCCTCCTCTGCTCATGCTCTACAACTGGCTTCCTCAACCTCGGCCCTCCAGATGTTTCGAGACTACAATTCCCACCATCCCTGACCACTGGTCCTGCTAGCTAGGGATCATGGGAGTTGTAGGCAAAAAACATCTGGAGGGCCAATGTTGAGGAAGCCTGCTCTACAATTACTTTCCCTGCCCTGACAGTTGCTGGAGGAAAACCATAGTTTTGCCATCACAATGAAGTGGTAAAACCATGTTTGTGCTTTCCCTGAAAACCAGAACTGCGAATCAGGGTAGTTCAAGAAACAAAATAAGTGGGGACACTCCATAGCCTTATGGCACCCCCACTCCCTGACCACATTCACTGAATTGGGAACTGGGCCATGTCTGCTAGCCCAGCTCTCACCTTTGCATGTGATTGGGGTTCCTGGCCTATGTATGTATAGAAGTCCCTTTCAGAACTTCCACTGAACTGGCAGAGGTTGGGTGGTCCCACTCCTAATGCCTGGGCAAGGAAATATCTGCCTAGGCCTGCTTTTTGTGGGTCACTCTCTGCCCCACATTACCCTCGACTAGGGATGGTGAAGAAATCCAAATCAGTTCGCATTCATAGGCAAACCTATGCAATTCACACTTTTCCAAAACCATATATGAAGTGAAGCATAGTGAAAACACAGTAAAACATCGAAATTTGCACGGCTCTAAATTTCACTGTGTAGTTCTCCAGCCAAGTAATGCATACATAAATGCACTCCCAGTAGTAAATTGTGCACAGTGATGCATATATTAGCAAAAAAAAAAATGCACATAATATGTATATTAGGAGAAATTTGCACTAAATCCTGCTGAATTTTCACGAGGAACTTTAAAAAAAAATCCACAAATTGATGTGGAAATGTGGAAAACTGAGCTTAAAAGTGAAATGAGAACCAGAGAGAACTTTATTTTTATTTTTTATTTATTGAATTTATATACCGCCTTATACCCAGAGATTCACTCAACCCTAACCTCACCTTTCCCCATCCCCACCTCCATTGTGATCTGCTCCATTTGGATTTACACCTTGTTCCTTTGATTGTCATCTAAATTGACTGATAAGGACTGATAAGGTCAGGCCCAACAGCCAAGCAGCTAACCCCATGCCCAGTGACCAGTCTTTAAAAATGGAGAACGTAGTCAGAATGCTAACTGCGATGGAATCAGACATTCAGTGAAACTTAACAAAGTTGAAGAACTTTGCACCTGTGCAACCCTCCCCCTCCCCCCTCTTGCCCCCATCAGATTACGTGCTGAGGCATCACACCCTCCCTTAAATCCTCTCAGCCTGCTGCTTGCAACGCCTCCGCCTCTACTTTCGAAACAGCCGTGAGATCGAAACGAGAAGATTAATTTTTGTCTCAAGTAAAAAATGTACTCCCAGTTTAGGCAAGGCTGCGGCTAGGTCAATAAAAGACGACAAAAGTGATTGTTTAGTATTTGATCCCAACGGTTTACAAATGGAAGATTCACTGCATCTGGGAGAAGTGGGCGAATGAAAATATTTGCGGAAGATTTGTGGAGGGAGGGTTCCTTTGAGCGAGGGATCTAAGGGAAGAAAAATTGCCCCGTGGACTCAGTGCAGACAAATTATGGGCTCTGTGGAGAACAAGGGGAGAGAGGAGGAAAAATCAAGGCTTGGAAAAATGAGAAACGGAGAGAGCCAAAATGGACAGATCTGTCAATTCCTCATAAGGACCAGAATAAAAATATATCTTGGTTCAGTGAGTGTATATATTTGCCGTGTCTGTGTTAATCAGAAGCCAGGCCCCTTAATCCATTTCATACAGTAACATGTTCATGAGCCACAAAGGAGAAGCATCCCTTTCCATTCACACACCATACAGTTTAACCTGACGATGGCCATTTCCAGGCATTCTTGCTTGCAATAAAATCCAGTCTCTTAAGTACGTCACAACAAAGCTTAAACAGCCCTTTCTGCAATATTTATGCTCCTTTTTGTGCTTCATTACTGTGGCAAACAGCTTCCTATGCTCAGAAAGAGTAGCAGAAGAGCCAAGCTCTTAACCTTTCTGTTCCTGATAGTGACGTTTATCTTGCTTGCTGCATAATTTCCTTGGTTTATCCCCCATTTCCTCTATTCTGCCCAAGCTCCTCCTTTCACCTACTCCTCCAGCTATGTTTGGTATTTCCTATAATTCTGCCCCCCTATACTTCTTCCTCTGTGGTTCATGTGGTCATGTAACTAATTTGATTTTCCCATGTGGCGGAGAGGGAGTACAGAGGATGTCTCCACGTGTTGGAAAGAACAGAGATTTTGATGGGACTTCAAGGGCTATGTAGTCCAACTTGCTGCAATGTAGGTAAAGGTAAAGGTACCCCTGACCATTAGGTCCAGTCGCGGACGACTCTGGGGTTGCGGCGCTCATCTCGCTTTATTGGCTGAGGGAGCCGGCATACAGCTTCTGGGTCATGTGGCCAGCATGACTAAGCCGCTTCTAGCGAACCAGAACAGCGCATGGAAAAGCCGTTTACCTTCCCGCCGTTTGCCTTCTACTTGCACTTCTGACGTGCTTTCAAACTGCTAGGTTGGCAGGAGCAGGGACAGAGCAACGGGAGCTCACCCAGTCATGGGGATTCGAACTGCTGACCTTCTGATCGACAAGCCCTAGGCTCTGTGGTTTAACCCACAACGCCACCCCCGCCCCTTGCAGCAATGCAGGAATCATAGCTAAATCACATGCGGTTGGTTGTTAGGCCATGCAGGCTAGCTTTGCCCCTGCTGCTGGGTAGGTCGACAGCCTCCAATACTGACATTTTAGGGCTGACTGCACATAGCAGTGCTCATGCTCAGAGCTCCTGCATTTGAGAGGAGGATTGTAGGGATGATGGGAATTGTAGTCCAAAACATCTGGAAGGCAGCAGCTTAGCAATATTGTTAATTGACCCCTGATTCGAGGAAATCAATGGAAATTTCATCATTTTCTTGCCCAAATCCTCATAAATCCTCATGTGGCATGCTCTTTGTTGCATGGACGTTAATGAGGACTATTAATAATTGTGTTTTAAAACGTTTTCTGACTATGTAGCAAGGATTAGACAGATGGTCACTGGTCGCTTGCCACATCAGCATTAATGATGTTTTACTGAATTGCTTCCATTATCATCCTATTCTAATTGATTCCTCTAAGCTACTTTGCACATTGACGCTTTTTTTTTTTAAAAGTGGGATTGTTTTTAACAAGGGTATTGGAGGGGGGGGGGACATCCGACCATTTGCAAATCTTGCAGGATTCCAGGTTACTGAATGAAGAGCCTTATCTCTCAGCCATCCTTCTTTTCTACATATCCAAAGTGGCTAACAACCTGCTTTAAAAACTTGTCATTCAATACGTAATAGACTTACAGAATAGCAAAGTCACCAATGACACCAGTGGATCAGTTAAAGGTTCAACAAGAACAGTCACATGCTGCTGCAACAGATGGGTGATGAGCGCTCATTTGTAGACAAGAATAGGAGGATCCTATCAGAATCTCCCCAGGAAGGGTATTGCACAGTTTTGGTAGCACAACAGAAAAGGCTTTGCCAGAAACAGCTGGTGGGGTGGGGCTGTGGTGTCAACCTCCCAACTGTAGTAGCATCACTGCTGTTTACTTGGGGTTATGCAGGGTGGCGCTGTGGGTTAAACCACAGAGCCTAGGGCTTGCCGATCAGAAGGTCGGCGGTTCGAATCCCCACGACGGGGTGAGCTCCCATTGCTTGGTCCCTGCTCCTGCCAACCTAGCAGTTTGAAAGCATGTCAAAGTGCAATTAGATAAATAGGTACCGCTGCAGCGGGAAGGTAAACGGCATTTCCGTGTGCTGCTCTGGTTCGTCAGAAGTGGCTTAGTCATGCTGGCCACATGACCCGGAAGCTGTACGCCGGCTCCCTTGGCCAGTAAAGCGAGATGAGCGCCACAACCCCAGAGTCGGTCACGACTGGACCTAATGGTCAGGGGTCCCTTTATCTTTTTACCATTATGCAGGGCAGCAGCAAGGTCCAGGGACGCACCAGCAAAACCTATTCAGCTTTCTTGCCAGCACATCCACACAACCCAGTTCCAGCTTTATCCCTTTGGCTGCCCCTCGCTTTGTCTCTTCTTCCCACTTGCAAGGTCTCTATCAGCAGTGGGAACGTAGTACAGGGGACCCAAAGCCAATCTTAAGGACCGATTCTTAAAGAAGACGACAATCATTAATTCAGAAAGGCTGGCTGATGGTGGGACCTCTGCCCCATCCCTTTTAACATTCCTATTGCACAAATTCCTGCACTGATTAAGTCTATAAGCCATGGCTCATCCCCCGAAGTATATTTTTTGAAAGTGCCAAAGTAAAAGGAGGACCCGTGCCTTAAAAGACCTGGGAGAAAACATGTTATTTGTTGACTGCCAATACAGCCCAAGCCAAACCACTGAGAAACGCATAATATGGCATAATCCTCACTCTCGGAGATGGAGGTGCCCATAAAGTGATAATAACTCAAGGTATTTTATCTCTTCGTGTCCTCCGGCTCAGCGGCAGAAGGGAGGAAAACACTCTTGAAACCAAATTAAATAGTTTTAGATCCAATTTTAGTTGCCCAAACCAGATTTCAGATTGATTTCTGTGGAATCTAATGGAGAGCAGCGCGCGCACAGACACTGCCTCACTTACTGAAAATTCATCTCACATGCTTGGGTTTTATATATATAATACACATACCCCTTATTTTGCTATTTACTGGAAGTAATAAAAACTGAATATTTCACAATGAAACATTCCTCATTCTGTAAATGGTTGTACGTCTTTAAGATGGTTTAGAGTGGATTGTTATGATATGCTGAAGGACTGCTAGCAAGAGATGTCTAGTCAAACACCCATTTGCATTCATTTGTGGAAACTGCTGCTAAAACAGACTTTATATATAAATTCAGCGGGCCACTGAGAGCTCAGCATTGCACATGATATAAAGCAGTATCGTATTTTCAAATCTGGGTAGGGAACTTATAGTCCTCCAGAGGTGGTTGAACTCTGGCTCAGAGGGCCTTTATAATAACTTGAACCTTACCAGAGAAGCCTACTTGTGTTCTAATGAATAGAATCCGTATTATATTGGCTTTGTCCTGAAAGCAGCATACACGGCTAGCTAAACACCAGATTAACAATGTAATATTGATTTTTTTTTGTTCGTGCACTGAAAAGCTGACTTCCATCACGGTTTAAACAGCAGTGCAAGTAAAATATGTCACACACCTTAATGACCTTAAACACAAACTTTTCAAAATACCGAAAGTTTGGCTTGACTCTTTTTTTGCAGGGGGTGACACTAAGGGAGTAAAAGACAGAGCCTTTTGAGGAAACTCTCAAATGGCTGAGAATAAGAAAGCAGGAGGTGTGAAGGTCATGGGTGGGGGTGTATTGGGACAGAAGACTGGAAAGCAAACAGGGGACAACACCATGGAGGGCTCTGAAGGCCAGAGGAAGCAGGAACTTGTGTTGAATCCAGAAGCAGACGGAAGGGTGGATGTTCTGGCTTGTGTGTTTGTACGTAAAAGGTAAAGGGACCCCTGATCATTAGGTCCAGTCGTGTCCGACTCTGGGGTTGCGGCGCTCATCTCGCGTTACTGGCCGAGGGAGCCGGCGTACAGCTTCCGGGTCATGTGGCCAGCATGACTAAGCCGCTTCTGGCGAACCAGAGCAACGCACGGAAACGCCATTTACCTTCCACCAGAGCGGCACCTATTTATCTACTTGCACTTTGATGTGCTTTCGAACTGCTAGGTGGGCAGGAGCTGGGACCGAGTAATGGGAGCTCACCCCGTCACGGGGATTCGATCCGCCGACCTTCTGATCAGCAAGCCCTAGGCTCTGTGGTTTAACCCACAGTGCCACCCGCGTCCCGTGTTTGTACCGTATGTAGGTGGCTGTAAACTGTCCATACAGATGCTGATGCCATGGCAAACATCAAGTGTAATCTGAGCCTAAGATATGGTACAGAACCCGTGGCCCTCCAGATGTTGTTGGACTCCCAAATCCCATCAGGCCCAGCCAACATGGCCAATAGTTGGGGTTTCCTAGCCTGAGATAGAACTGACTGCCTAAAACCAGGATGAGTCTCAAGTGAATAGCTTGAGACATCCAGTCCATTGGTCTGGCCACAGATGACCTACAGGCCACTGAGCTAGTCACTCCCTGCTTATGGGCAATCAAATCCACTGTGGTATACAACAGAGTTCTTATTGTATGCATGAGGCAGGGACTGCAGTTGTTGCCACATCATTTTGGACGTTCTCACAATTTCCTCACCTGCCTCTGTCCCAGAAATTGAGGGGCTTTGATGGTCTTGGCTAGTCAAAAGTGACATCCTAACCTCCATGTCTCTGGCGGCTGTTGTTGAGCTTCCCACTGATTTGTAGGCTGTGCAGCAAGAGCTGACTCATTGCTGTTTGTCTTTTATGTACTGCCTCTGAAAGGTACAGTAAGTGATTAGTGATTAAAGGCTCTCTGTTTAATCCTGTATCTACTACAGACTGGGGGAGGTATGACCTTCTTCTCTTGTACTTTTGCAATAATGCATATTTAGCCCTAATCCTCTCCTGGCCTCTGCTTTATGCCATGAGTTGATCTTTTGCTGCTCATTCTGCTTCTGGATTCTCTTAAAAGGGCAAAATGTTAAATGGCTTTGCTGGTGCATTCTTAAAAGGAGGTGATTGCGGTGGCATGCTAATCTATTTAAGAGGGGCGAGGGCAGGCTAACAATGGCTTGACTTTAGCTGTTAATACTAGAAATGGGGGGAACTGGCCCTCGAGGAGCAGGAGTGATATGGAACTGGAGGCCCTTGTATTGAATTCAATCTTGCTTCCGTATGGATAGACAGTTCACAGGACTGAGTCTCCCCCACCCCCCGTGGGATCTAAGGGGTGCCAGGTGGGGATTTGGCTCATGTCAAACTACATAAGAACTGGCTATGTCAATCAAGCACGTCTCCTTGCACAGATAAGCCAGAGCAGCCCCCCCAATTTCCCAGAGTTGTTGACCTTTTCCCAAGCCTCTATGGGGATCGCTCTCCTCCTGCGGAGGCTTGGGAAGGAAGCTGCACGCCCGCAAGCCATATAGTTGGCGGGGCGCAGCTTCTAACCTAAGCCTCTGCAGGGATCGCTCTCTGCAGAGATTCCTTCCCAAGCCTCCGCGGGAGGAGAGCGATCCCTGCAGAGGCTTGGGAGGCAAGCTGCATGCCCGCCAGCCATATGGTTGATGGGGCACAGCTGGCAGCACTCACTGGGGCGCCCCTGAGAGGCCAGCGCCCTGGCGCAACGCGCCAGTAAGCCCAATAGGAAAGACGGCTCTGCATACCTGCCCATGGGTTAAGCCAGGCATAGGCAAACTCCGGCCCTCCAGATGTTTGGGACTACAATTCCCATCACCCCTGACCACTGGTCCTGTTAGCTAGGGATGATGGGAGTTGTAGTCCCAAACATCTGGAGGGCCGGAGTTTGCCTATGCCTGGTTTAAGCCATCCCATCCTGCTTATGCAAAAGGGTGTGCCTGGTAGCTGAGGCTGTGGAGCAGCAAAGAGAGAGAAAAGTTCAGTTTACCACAGCAAAGCACCCTTGACTCCATCATTTGAGGTTCTCCAAGTCCATCTTGCACCTCCAGCACCTCACTCCAAGGAAGGATCCAGCATCATGATGTAGGATCCCTTCTCCATGTGAGGCACCATGCAGAGAGACAACCCTGGAGAGTGCCTCTGTTGACACTGCTTTGACAGCCTTCTTTGGGAAGGCTGAGATGGTTGCACTGCTGGGGCTGTTGGGGAAAGGGGAGGGACAGAGGGTGGCCGTCACCATGGCTGGGGGCAGTTAGCAGGGAGACGTGGCTGTGGAGGGAGCCAGCTGCATGGAAGCCAAAGGTGAACATTTCCCCATGGCACACAACTGCATAGAAAGACTTTGAGCTAGTTACTTGCACTGGGACCACTGCAACTGTTTAGACCTCTCTTTTTTCTTTGCAGCTTTATAGAACCAGGGACCCAACACCCTGCTTAGAGTGCTGTAGTAACCACCATATGGCCACCCACCTTGGTGGCGCTGCAGCAAGCCACCCTCCTTCACCAAGCCACCAAAAGGGCAGGGCAGACCTTTAAGGGACCTGGGTCCAGCTGCTACAGTCCATGGCTCAAGACTGCTATGCCCAACCCAAGGTTAGTTAGGGTGGCAGTGAACACAGCGGTGGGGGGAGGGAGAGGCATGCCCTGAACTTATGAAGAATCACCCATGCCGAGGAAGCCTTAGCCTTAGCCCTCTGTTGCAGGCATTTTCTTTCTCTCATTCGTTCAGATGGCTGAAGATTTGTGGCACTCAGCACACCCTGGGAAGAAGGTTGGCGCTGAGGGGGAGGAACAACAGCAACACATGACATGCGACTCCCATCAGTGATAATAATGGGGGTTGTGCGTCTCAGTCCTTTTCCATTGTGCTGTCAACATCCCCCATGAATGTTAACACAGTCCAAACACTTTCTGGAGATGAGTTTTAGCTTATTTTCTGAGCTGCTGGCGCTTATGCTGCTTTCTAAACTTTTTTTGTTTTTTCAACAGCTCTTCTCTGAAACACTGTCTGTCAGAGTTAGCCATTGCAAGGCTGGCAACGCTTTGCGGGTGATTTGGGATGGGTGTAAATAAGGAGCAAGAACTGGATGGCTTGCTTGTGGGCAGTTTTATAAAGAAACCTCACACCATGCAGTAAAACATAATAATAAAAAAGCAACGCTTTTGAAAGGTGGGGAAATCAGGCTAATCTGATGCTGCTAGAAGCCTCTGGTGATAGATTGAAGTAGACTTATTGCAACCAGAGAGAGCTTGGGATTCCTTTTTTAATTCCTCCCATCTCTCCATTGGAAAGGACGGACACACACACACACACACACACACACACACGGAGGATGCAAAAGTTAGGCACGCAGAAGGAGAAATGATGTTGCTACGTAAAGGAGCTATCCTGTTGCTGAAACTCAATTGCTGCAGGAATCTCTGTGGTCCAAAGTTCATAGAGATGATCTGCATGAGAAGGACAAATCAGCTTTGCTGTGCTTCCTGCTGTCCATGGAGGAGCCCTGCTGGATCAAAACAAAGCTCCATCCCGTCCTCTTCCCCTCATTGGCAAACCAAGTGCCCATCGGAAGCCCACAGGTAGAACTTTAAGGCAATAGCCCTCTCCTGCTGTGGCTCCAGGAAGCGAGTACTCAAAAGCATAGAGCTGGATTGCAGAGTAGACCCACTGACATTAATAGACATGACTAAAAGTGCATTCAGACATGGGGAATACTATGTGTCAGTTTTCCTGGTTAAAATGTTAGCGCTTTTGTCCTGTTTTCTAATGTTCCGTTCTCACTGCAGTACCTGGAACTATGGCTTTTGGACCGCTATGCCAGCATGTCACGCAAACTTTTGTTAACACCAGTGGGCATGGTGTGACACAACAACTGAACAACACCACTAGTCCCTCACCCTTTCCACACACACCTGTTTACGTTCCCCCCTGATTTCTCCACAAAAACAGCAGGAAAACTACCTCGAATTTTTCCACTTTGCCCCCACGATTTTCCCTGTTAAGAAGGCTGCAAATTGATTTCTTCCTTGAATCAAATAACATGGAAATGAGTGCTAAACACACACTTAATTCTGTTAACTTTATGGAAGTGGCTTTTACTGTGTGTGAAAGTCCAAATATAAGGCGGAAATTAACAATTAGGGAGACATCAGGGAAACTGAATAATCTGCTGTGTGACTGCAACCTAACTTGATCTACTCTGGGTAGAAATGAGATGGAACCAAGCAGTACTCTCTCTGAGTGGTCATGCCTAGAAAACCTTGACTTCTTTTCTATTAGTTGGTGGTGCTTCCAGACAAGGGTTTATTCTGGCATCATTGGCATTAAACTGCCAGCCCAAATCCCCCCACCCTCTATTTAATCTGGATTTTTGCTTCCCACAGAAAACCAGATGAGGGGTCCCCCCCCAAAGCTGTTGACAATGTTTATGATATCTGAAGGGCCCATTTGTAATATTAAGCCCCCATCTGGAAAGAGACTAATCCTCCTTTAAAGCAGTCAGTGGCCACCCCCACATTTTGGGTGTGAATTTCATACATTAATTACATGAAGAAATGCTCCCCCCCTTTTTTTGGTCCGTCTGGAATCTCCTGCCAATCAGCATCACTGTATGACCCTGACTTCTATAATTATTTAAATTTCTATCCCACCCCCTCCTTCTCCTAAAGGAGCCAAGGATGGCAAACACACAAGAGATAAAAGCAATTACAACATCTAAAACCAATTTCAGTATTATGGGAGGGAGCTCTGACCCCATTGAACTGCTCAGATCCTAGCAGGAGCATGCTGGGCAGACAGGCCAAGGGAAAGGGGAGATGGAAGAAACAGCATCTAGTTCTGCGTACACACCATCTATTTAAAGCACATTTAAAACACATGGCTCCCCCCATAAAGAATCCTGGGAGCTGCAGTTTGTTAAGGGTTCTGGAAACTGCAGTTTGGTGAGGGGGTAAACTACAGCCCCCAAAACTCTTGCAAGGGGCATGTGTGTTTCAAAATATAAAAGGTAAAGGACCCCTGGATGGTTAAGTCCAGTCAAAGGCGACTATGGAGTTGTGGTGCTCATCTCACTTTCAGGCCAAGGGAGCTGGTGTTTGTCCACAGACAGATTTCTGGGTCACGTGGCCAGCATGACTAAACCACTGTGCAACGGAACACTGTGATGGAAACCAGAGTGCACGGAAACGCCACTTACCTTCCTATTTATCTACTTGCACTGGCATGCTTTCGAACTGCTAGGTTGGCAGGAGCTGGGACAGAGCAATGGGAGCTCACCCCATAGCTGTCAACCTTTCCCTTTTCTTGTGAGGAATCCTATTCGGAATAAGGGAATTTCCCGCAAAAAAAGGGAAAAGTTGACAGCTATGGCTCACCCTGTTGCGGGGATTCGAACCGCCGACCTTCTGATCGGCAAGCCCAAGAGGCTCAGTGGTTTAGACCACAGCGCCACCTGTGTTTTAAGTGTATGCAGCCAATGAGAACAGGAGACTGCAAAAGTCATGTGGGGATTGTGGAAAAGCCTGGGGCTTAAGAAATGAAGGTTGCGACCTGAGAGGTTGAGAGGAAAGAGGTAAAGTGGAGCAGACCAGTTGGAGTCCTGTCTGAGAGAAGGAAATGTGGGAAATTGGACAGGCAGGGAGAAGAATGGCATGCTAGGGGGCAGTGGTAGAGCATCTGCCTTGCACAAAGAAGGTCTCTGGTTCAATCCCAGGGAGCCCCTGCCTGAAACCCTGGAGATCCTTTGCCCATCATGCGGACAGTAGTGAGCTAAATGGACCACCAAGACAGCTTCCTATGTTCCTATGAAGCCACAGGCTGCAGAGCGGAGGAAATTCCCCTCCCCAAAGCCTCCGTCACAGAAGGAAAAACCGCCGAAAGTTGTGCTTGTACGTTACAGACAAATGCCTGAAAAGGACGATCTGCAATCCAGGAAGGATTAAACAGTTGTTGGAGAGGAGGGAGGAGGCAACTTGCTCTTGGCTTCCCTGATGAAATGCCCATAAAGCCCAATTAGCTTTATAACTTTGCATTAAATTAAATATGTTATTTTACACATGCACTTACAAAAGAGTCCTAAGTATCCAATAACAGTTTCCTTTATTCCCTTGTTAGCAGCTGACACTTTGGCGGTGTTCAGGCGCGCACCAAGTTGATTTAGGGCATTGATTTTCAGCTGGCACACATCCCTTCATCCTCAGACAGAACTGATTAGCTTAGCAGGAAAACAGCACTTACTTTGTATTGTCTTTTGGATTTTGCTCGTCTCCCTTTGGAGGGTGCCTGCAACGGCAGCTGGCGAGAAGAGACCTCCTGATTGAGCGGCCTATTTTCTTTCTGACGGGGGGTGCATACAACCAGAAACCAGCCCTCAGTGAATGGAGAATCAATCAAACACAGTTTCTGCAAGTGCTTCATCTCACAGTGTAGCCAAGGACCTCATTGTTATAATTGCAAGCTACAGTGCTCCAGACACCACCCTTGAGTGGTCAGGTCCTAGCCTAGAGACGGTTCTTGTACCCTTTTCATTTTTTGGAGGTGGACATACCCACCCTGGATTCACCCTCTTTAGCAAAGTCCCATCCAGGGTCTTGCTATCATTCCCTTCATGTTCTATAGCCTTTCCTGTCTTCTGATGGCCCCTATACTGGGTGAACTGGGCTTGACTTCCTATGCCTCTGCCCGGCTACCCATATTTACAGGAAACCCACTGGGATTGGCTACACAACAGAGTTCCCTACTAGAACAGGAAGCCCATTGGGATATTCACTTGCAGCGAAGTGGGGCTACCCATAAGCACCAGCTGAATTGATGCTGGTGGTGCAAAGGACTTTCCTCTCCAGGCGTGGCTCAAGCTGTGCCCCATCCATATGACCTGCAGGGGATGAGGTAGCTGAGCATCAAGTATGCTGGCCAGATTCGGTTCACCACCCCTGATGTAACGGCACATATGCAGTGCAGGAGCGCATCATGGAGAGTCAAAAAAAATGCAGGCAGTTGTGTTGCTCTATAAATGCATACCCCCTGCTAAAGCAGCAGTGCACAGCATAATACCCAGTTCATTGGGATCAAAGCAAGAGCAGCTGGCAGTCATAGAATAGACGTTTATACTGTAGAATAAAATCAACTTGCAAAGCACATTGAGCTTTCACAAGAGAGCTTCAGTCAACTGAAATGCAAACTCTAACTCCCATTAATTTAGGAATGTTAATTTAGCAATTTGTGAATTATTGTCCAAGTGTATACAAAGGACATTAACCATATTTTTTTATTCTGTTATATCTTATTTCAGTAATTAAATAGAAATATTTCAACAAAAGAAGAAAGGAAGAAAAGCAAATCTGGTAAAGAAGTGTTACCATGTAAAGTGCTAGCATGATGTAGTAACCTCATCAAAGAAAAGGGAAAACAGTATGCAGTCTATGCTTGATTATTAGCCGTATTATCCGACTTTCCTTGGGCTCATCTCAAACTATTGGAAAACACAACAGTCTCCTTTCCACCTTAGTCACTTGCCCAAGTGCAAGGAGGGTCTGTCAAATACCTTAGCAATAAAGCAGATGATGTCATACCTCCTGCTTAAAAAACAGCATCCACCACCTGGAGCAATATTTCTCTATATTCCCTTTCTTGCTATACCATAGCTGCTGCTACCTGCAAGTCAGGGTCAGGACAAAGGAATGTATTTAGAAGCATTAGATTTTGGTTCAGCCCATCTCTCGGTGCCATATTTACTTTGCATCATACATAAACATTCATGATTATAGCCCACAAAAAGCTTAATGGATAATTCCGGGCATATAAATGACGAGAGCTTCTGCTCAACGCCATAGCTGTAACCGTGTTAATTAACGACACCAACAACATTGCAATGCATTCCTTATCCACGAGCTTCTGGGAATGCAAAAGAAGCAATAAACCTATTGTGTTGTCCATTTAACCTACTTCTTTTTCTTTATGGGTTGCTTCCCCACCTCTTTGCCAAGGGGCAACAGGCAAAAAAGATCCCTCTGGCACAATCAACGCCCCAACCGCTTCCAAATGATGTTTTCTGTCTTCCATGCTGCTACCAATAACAGACTGGTGCTAATCCACTTAAGTACTGATCATTATTGTAATTATACAGTTAGTGATCCTATTCACTAAGGCATGGCTAAGCTTCCAAGTACATTGATTAAAATATGTGAGATTCTTATACATGGCAAAAGCTAGAGGCTGCATTAATGCCAAGAAGCTTGTCTTCTGCCAGAATGAAAGGAAGCAGGTGGTCTAGCCAAAACCAGGAAAACTACCTGCATTCTCTCTCACAGACACTCACACACAGTGTAAGCAATGCACTGGATTATTTTGCATTCATTTAAAATAGTTGCATGTCACCTTTCTATTGCAAGGATATCAAAGGGACTCGTATTAAAAGTTATCCTAGTATTAATTATAAAAAGGGCAGAAGTAAAACCAACAAAGCAAAAGCAGTCAAAGTGATCAGAACGAAGTATTCCCTGCCCTGTAAATCAGAAAAAAGCTGGAGAGCCACAGAATACCCATTGGTAAAAAGGCAAAGGATCCCTGGACGGTTAAATCCAGTCAAAGGCAACTATGGGGTGCAGCACTCATCTCGCTTTCAGGCCGAGGGAGCCAGCGTTTGTCCACAGACAGCTTTCCAGGTCATGTGGGCAGTAGGACTAAACTGCTTCATGATGGAAACCAGAGTGCATGGAAATGCCGTTTACCTTCCTACCACAGCGGTACCTATTTATCTACACCGTTTACCTTCCTATTTATCTACTTGTGCTGGCTTGCTTTCGAACTGCTAGGTTGGCAGGAGCTGGGACAGAGCAACGGGAGCTCACCCCGTTGCGTGGATTCGAACCGCCGACCTTCTGATTGGCAAGCCCAAGAGGCTCAGTGGTTTAGACCACAGCGCCACCTGTGTCCCATAGAACACACATTACAAGGGTCTCAATCTGCTATTGAAAAGGTTGCTGCCTCATGAATCTGCTCCCAGGGAGAGGCCCACTCCACAGCCAGCAACTGCCTCAACTCTGAGGATGAAGGCACCTGGAGGATGGCCACCAAAACAAATCTTAATATAGGACAGGCCTCTCCATTTTGACCTGTGAGGCCATTTCAGCCAAACCATAGGCCAAATATAATATGGGTGGGCAGGTAAAGGCACCCACAAAGTCTTATGCAAACCCCAAATGTGTGTGTGGATAGATAACTTCACAAGCACTAAAAACTAGCTGATCATTAAAGCTTGCAGCCTCTGCCTGCACAGTTTGATGTCCACATGGGCAGGAGGCAATGATTGCCACCAACTCAGTGTTAGAAACTCAGATATATAATCTAATCAGCAAATGGCACTTTAAACCTGGGTTACAGTCACCACAATGAAATGTCTAGGTGCCCCCTCCCCAGTGGAAATTATTATTATTATTATCACCATTTCTATGCCACTTTATATTTTAAAGAACAAATCTCAAAGCCATTTATAACACACTGAAACACCAAAGAAAACAATCCAGAATAAAACAAATTCAGGCACCAAGGAATATATTTCAGATCCTTCTCTAAGTGACATTTTGCTTTCCCCAGTCACCAGACTGGCATCCAGAGATCTCCTTATGGTCGCAACTGGACCTGCGCCAGTCGCAAGGCATGCCTGGCTAATTTCTAATGCTAACTTTAAAAGAGGATTAGACAAATGCAGGAAAGACAAGGCTATCAATGGCCACTAGCCACAATGGCAAAGTCTGAGGTGTTATGTCTCTGAATAGTTTGCAGGCTTCCCACCGGCATTTGGTTGGCCTCTGTGAGAACAAGATACTGGACAAGATGGGCCCATTGGCCTGATCCAGCAGGCTCCTCTTATGTACGGCCTCGGTCCAGTATACCCGAAGGAGCGTCTCCACCCCCATCGTTCTGCCTGGACACTGAGGTCCAGTGCCGAGGGCCTTCTGGCGGTTCCCTCGCTGCGAGAAGCCAAGTTACAGGCAACCAGGCAGAGGGCCTTCTTGGTAGTGGCCCTTAGTAGAGTCCCTGTGGAACTCCCTCCCACCAGATGTCAAAGAGAAAAACAACTACCAGACTTTTAGAAGACATCTGAAGGCAGCCCTGTTTAGGGAAGCTTTTAATGTTTAATAGACTATTGTATTTTAATATTTTGTTGGAAGCCGCCTAGAGTAGCTGGGGAAACCCAGCCAGTTGGGTGGGGTATAAATAATAAATTACTACTACTACTACTACTACTACTTATGTTCTTGATATGCTAATTAACGATATGCTGGAACTCTATACTTAGGGAGCATTTAATAAGCCACTCAAAAACCAGCGTTCTGAAGGCGTGCCGTCCAAAATCCAGTCCCTTCATTCTATGCAATGTGTGGAACTGCTCTTAAGACTTTTAAAAACTGTCCCCCATTCATTTCAGTGGGGCTTGTACAGTGAGTTGTGCCCCACGGTCCTGTCCAAAAAGCTAATTCAAATAAAGTGCTCAGTTAATTGCACCAAACGGGGTGGATTGATTATAATGCAAAGGATAAATTCGAGCACTTTTTTTGGGAGCGAAGGAAGGTCATTTCACAAACTCCCCTTTAGGGGACTTTGTTGACGGAAGCTTTCCTCCAATAGTTTAATCTGAATGATACAATCTATAACCCTTTGTGTAGATTTGTCCTTCCAATGCATGCCATTGTCGGCTGTGAGATCTTGCAGGCTGGCTCTGCTGATAAAAGGGCAACACAAGGGATGGCTGCTAAGAGATGGCTTTGGTTAGAAAGCACCCAATACAGATCAGGGTTACCAAAGTCTGGGTTGCAGCTCAGTCCTGCAGAAGTAGGTCCTCTGAGTCTGCTTGCGCTTCTGTTATGAATGCTGCAAGGCAAAAGCGGGTGCAGTGTTGGCGGTACAAAGGAGACAGGCTGTTGTACAAAGCTTCAGGTCTACCCCTGTCAGAGGTCGCCTATCCTTTCAAGTCTCTCTAGTCCTAGTGAGACCCTGCAGGAATACATAATAGCTCAGTTGAGCAGGTTGGATCTGGAGCTGTCCAAGGTGCTGCAACTCTGGGCTGCTCTCTTGCTCTGCTGACTATATTGTCCTTATATATTTATAAGGGATACAGGTGGTGCTGTGGTCTAAACCACTAAGCTTCTTGGGCCTGCCGATTGGAAGAACGGCGGTTCGAATCCCTGCAACCGGGTGAGCTCCCGTTGCTCTGTCCCAGCTTCTGCCAACCTAGCAGTTTGAAAGCATGCCAGTAGATAAATATGTACTGCTGCAGTGGGAAGGTGAATGGTGTTTCTGTGCACTCTGGCACTTGTCACAGTGTCCCGTTGTGCCAGAAGCGCTTTAGTCATGCTTGCCACATGACCTGGAAAGCTGTCTGTGGACAAACGCTGGCTCCCTTGGCCTGAAGCGAGATGAGCTCCGCACCCCCTAGTCGCCTTTGACTGGACTTAACCATCCAGGGGTCCTTTACCTTTTACCTTTACCTTTATATATGTATTTATAGAAAATACTTGTATGCAGAATGATCATTGAAGAAATTGAAATGGCTTACAATCGATATTTTATATATATACATTACACACACACACACACACACACACACACTAAAAACTAAAATAAAGTTTTCAGCAGATGTCTGAAGGTTAAAATAGAATATGCCTGCTGAATCTCTATTGGAAGAACATTCCACAGGACTAAAGGCTTGGTTTGTGGCAAATGAGTCTCATCAGTTCAGGGGGTGACCAACAATGCTCTTACAGTCAGAGGGTTTGGGCAGCCCTTAAGTTACCTTGGACCTGTTCAGGGCTTGACAACGGCCTAGAAGATGGGCAGCCATTGCCCTGCAGGGTTGGAAAGCCCTGCTCATGATCAGGGTTGGAAAGTTACAGGGTGTTACCTGCTTTTATTATTTTTCTAAATGCAAGGGGAAGAAATTAAATCATTCATGTGACCAATCCAAAGAGCTCACTTTAAATTAACTATGTTTGCCTGAAGTGGCAAAAGAACAAATCTGATTGGGTACACAACAAATCTGTTGTGTCAGCATTGTGATTAGCTCTGTGGGGGACGGAAAGTCCTAACAAAGGGCAGGAAATGAGTTGGACGAACACTCTCCATTATTAAGACTGGAGGTTCTGGAAAATGTTTTGTTCCCCACATTTTTGGCACAGAAATAAAAATAGGTGAATATTTGATACAGCCATTTTATTTAGGCTGAGCCCTGAATGTATGCAGCACTTAAGAGAGTAACGTAAGCAACAAAGGCTGGTCCCTCCTCTGTGGTGCTTGTGGCGTGGTCTACCGACACATGAGTAGCCTGTATATAAGGTGTGAAATGACAGGATGACAACCTGAGAGACACATGGCCTCTCCTTCTGAATAATGGCTGGTGTGGGGTGTGTGTGTGGCCAGAAGTGGGAGCTCAACAGCTCAGTTGACCTCTGCAGGGGTCTCCTGACATTCACACTACTGCCTGCATGAAAGATGGATCACACCAAAAATTATTATTCTTTTGCCTCTGATCATGTATTACTTTTCACTAACTGATTTTATTAACAGCAACAATATTTACTACTTATTACATTCTGTTGATGGATCTCACTTCCCACTGAATTGGGACGAAGATGGGATAACTAACATCAGCAGTGTGGATTGGGCAGGATGAAATGCAGGCAAATGTGTTTGAGCAATAGAATCACATGCCAGCAGAATCCTATGCATGGCCATTCAGGAGTAAGCCTGATTGAGTTCAATGACTTTTGGACTATAGGGGTCCCACAAGGGACCTGTCCAAGGTGCTGAAACTCTGTCTCCTATGCTATTTAACATCTATATGAAACTGTTTGGAGCTGTCATGACTATTTTACTTTCTCAGAGCATAAGCAAATGCAATGTGTGTATATATATATATATATATATATATATATATATATATATATATATATATATATGATATTTACTCCATGATAATAATGCTTAGGAACCCAGAGAAATATGAAATATTTCATGGGAATCTGGATTTCCCCCTCTTCCCCCTCTCCCCATATTTTCATGCAGACAGATTTTCACGCATGAATTTCCAGCATGCTTCCGATAAATGTTGTTTACTGACTAGACCTGTGAAGTTTAATTTTCGCAAGTGTGGCAGACGTTTACGGTCATTTTCCTACCGTGCAAACAATTATTTAATCTGCAATTATTAATTTTGGGTCTCACCAGTTAACAGCTCTGCATTTGGAACACTGCGAACAAGGCTTAATGAATGCAAGTTAAGGAACCTCTCAATACCTTTCCAAAATAATAGACCTATTTAGTGGTACTGCATTCACACACATTCACTGAAGGGCAGATTAAATGCACCAAGGCTGATATATATGTTTCTTTGATCTATTGAAGTTTGAATTATTCTAAGGAAGGGGAACCTGTGACCCTCCAGAGGTTGAATGAATGTCGAAACAAGGAATCCCAGGCTATGGTCCACACTCTTGTCACCTCCTGACACAATCCATCACTCAGCCTAAGGGAACTCTCTTATTCTACCTTTTGGACACCTTGTTTGTTTTAGTCTTTTAAAACCAAAGAACACCTTGTCAGGTGTCGTTGTCAAGTGTTCTTTCAGGTATCAGAGTCCTAAGCTCTTTAGGTCTTTAAAGGTAAGCACCAGCACTTTGGATTGTGCTTCGAAATTGAATAGAAGCTAGTGAAATCCCATCAATACTTGTGAAATACATTCTCACAATTTGTCCTAGTTAGCAGCCTTGTCAGTGTATTTTGAACCAACTGAAGCTTCTACATAGTCTTCAAAGGCAGCCCCATGGGCAATGCATTGCAGCAGTCAATCTTAGATATTACCAGATCATGGACACTGAAGATAGTGTGGCCACAAAATTTCTGTTTATTTAACTGTGTGTCCTTTTAAAATACTTTTTTTTTGGGTGCTTCTAGGGGATTTTAATTAAAAGTTTGAGTCCATATTCAAGATGCACAGGGACCTATTAATTTGGGTGTTTAATATTGGTTTGTAGGCACAGTAACCTTTATTAGCTCTAATTATGTTCCAAAATAGATCTTGTTATCTGACAGAATGAATTATTTTGTTCAACGTTACTGCTTGGGTAACCTATTGAAATCCATATTGTTCCCCCCTTTTCATCACACGCTTCTAAATGTTAAACACTAACAAGCAGTTAGTTAAGCATTACACTGGAGACTGTCATTATGTCTTACGACTCTGAACACATGCACATTAAAAAATATAAATCTTAGATTAAAGATGAATCAAAGCATTTCATATCCAACTTCAGGACTGGAGGTGCTTCTCCCCGCAGACGGAGAGAAACTGCCTGTGTGAAAACCCAACACAAATGGCTTTTAAAAAATTAATAATTCACCCAATCTATGAGTTCAGCACAGCCTGGCTGGAGCAGATAAGTAAAATAAATACAGTAAAGTCAATTTTTAATAATCTCCGGCATGAAATTTAAGCACAAGAGAAAACATTTAACAATCAAGTTGGAGGCTTTTTTGTAAACGATCAAATGAGAATTTAAAAGCCCCTTACCTACCAGTGGAAACGGCTTCCATTTATCCTTTAGCACACATTGCATCTTTTCCCTGTGTTTTCTCTGCCAAAGTGGTTTTCTAAACTCCTAACATGCAGCCGCTCCCAACAGCGGCTCTTCACTGAGGCCAAACGGTGTCAGAATGGCAAAGACATTTGGGGAAGGGGCTTTTTCGCAACCCTCCCTGCAGCCGCTAATTAGTTCCTAGGTTATTTGGGTAGCAACTGCTCTGGTGTATTTATCTAACTATTATTTACAACAGAGGGTATTTCGACATAAGAGGTTTATAAAACTCTGGTTTAGGCAGATCTTTTCTTGCAGACAGCCATGCAGAAACTGGCCTGCAAGCTACAGCTTTACAGACTGAAGAATAAAATCCACAATGATTTGTGACAAGTCGCTGTGCAACCCCCCCCAAAAACAACAACAACAAGAATCAACATGAAAAGAAGGAAAAATTAAAATGGCACAGGGACCCCTCCTTCCCGACTTTACCTATTTAATGCACCAGAATTGCGAAATTGTACAGCCTGGTTGCACTGGCGTTATCTGTACGATGTAAATAAAAGGAGCTTGTGGGCTATGTCTTTTCCTTCTATTATGTGCCAATATACTTTGGAATTACAATACCTTCACACAAATAAAAAGGGATGCTTTTGTCCATTAAGGTTTTCCCACAGGCGCCAGCATTGCTGGAGCCAAAGCACTGGGCTTGATGGTGCTTTGATCTGCTCCAGGCTTCCAGCAATGTGTTTTTTTAGGTCTTTACTTCCATAAATGAGAGATGGATTAATAGTTCACTATTTTTCTACAGAAGGGCAGGGCAGAAGGTAGATCAGGATGGATCTGCCTATCTCTCTAAGTTGTGGAACTCCCTCCCCACAGAGATGTGTTTGGTATCTTCACTATACACCTTTTGGAGAATGCTAAAGACGTACCTCTTTACACCTCTGACACCTGAGTTGTGTGTATTTAGGACCCACCCTGTTCCTGTGACCATGCTTTGCTCTAACTCAGGGGTCGGCAACCTAAGGCCCATGGGGGTCGTTTAACCAGTCCATGAGCTGCCCCGAACTGAGCTGCCCGCTCGTCGAGGCCCAGCGCACTGCACTAAACCGGTGCAGCACAGCACGGGGACTCGCTTCCGCGGCGCCGAAAATCGCAGATGCAGGAAATCGTGGGCAGGCGCGATCCGTCCCACGGAGGGATCTCCGCTGGAGTGAATTGGCCTAGGTGAGGTAAACCTTGCCGACCCCTGCTCTAACTGTTCATAATTCTGAATTTCAAATTGTTTCGTGCTGGGACCCGCATGAAACATTTCCCTTAGTTTATATTTGCAGTGTGATCAGAAGATCTCATGTGGTAGAAAGATAATTTAGATGTTAAAAGAAATGCATAGTATTTTATTATAATGCCCTAAGTTCCTCTATGGCTGTCTGTCTGTTCATCTGACCACTTTCTGTTCCTGTTTGTCATGTGGGGACAGCACTGCTGTGATTAAGGAACAAATCACCAACATCGTCTCAAACCCATTTCCATGCCTAGCAACCAACAGACTTCACATTAAGGAAATAAGAAGCAAACACTCAGGTCCCGTCAAGGGACAGAACAGCACTGAATGCAGTCCTGCTCTCTACAGCCCTTTCCTGAAAACCCACAGCATTTAAAACTTGTTGCAACTTTCAGATAATTCTTTAACTTGGCACTAGATTTTCCAGACACACACACACACACACACCCTCTCTCTCATTAAAATGAATTTTAAGTAGGAAAAGCTTTCAGCGCATGATAAGGCCAAGACCCAAGACTGTTTAAAAACACAGACCAAATGTTTACAGTGCCTCTTATTCCATAAACCGTGCTTGCTTGAAAAGCACAGATGGGGCACAGACAGCTTTTCAGCGCTTGCTCCATATGATAGAACCCAGCACATCTGGTATGCTCGGCAAAGCATCTTGCCACTAATTTGTTTGTCAGTATCCATCGGGAGGGCTATCTGTCATCCTGTCGCATTTTGGTTGCCCCGAGATGTTTGAAGACGAGGCTAGTCACAAATTGAGGCTGCCGGCCACTGGGGAGTTAACCGGTGGAAATCACCAGCTGTTCCAAATGCCATCAAATGGGGAAGGTGCTGGGGCAGGCATATGCATGCAAGTGTACAAGGCAGGCATCTCAGGGAGGCCAACCACATTTGCTAGCAGGAAGCAAAACCATTTGAATAAGAGACAGACTCTGTTTATCCTCTTTCTCCCTGCCCTCCCCACCTGTGTGTGTGTGTGTGTGTGTGTTCCCAGCTGTCATTGCATTCAGGTGCTCGCTCTCTGAAACGATAGACTGTAGATTTAGAAATCAAAGGACAAGGGAAAGCATGTGTGTATGTTTATCCAAAGCATTTGTGTGTGTTTGATCACATTTGACACAAACAGTAATAGATCAAGAGGAGTTTGTTAGATGGAAGTAATTGTTGGGATGTTTAGGGAGGCAGGAGAGGATATATTATTTTATGATATCCTTCCTAACTTGCGCTAGCAAGTTCTATAACTTAGCAGAGTTGTTAGACCCCCCTTTTAAATTACACAGCGGTTGGCTAGTTGCAGGCTCGTCTGAGCCTCACTATTTAGGATTCCTGGTAAGATCCCTTTTTATATCCCTCCTAAAAGAATAGACACAATCATCTGATTAAAGTTAACATAAAACTACGGTAGGTGGCACTGTGGGTTAAACCACAGAGCCTAGGGCTTGCCGATCAGAAGGTCGGCGGTTCGAATCCCCGTGAGGGGGTGAGCTCCCATTGCTTGGTCCCTGCTCCTGCCAACCTAGCGGTTCGAAAGCACGTCAAAGTGCAAGTAGATAAATAGGTACCGCTGCAGCGGGAAGGTAAACAGCGTTTCCGTGTGCTGCTCTGGTTCGCCAGAAGCGGCTTAGTCATGCTGGCCACATGACCAGGAAGCTGTACGCCGGCTCCCTCGGCCAATAATGCGAGATGAGCGCCGCAACCCCAGAATCGGTCACGACTGGACCTAATGGTCAGGGGTCCCTTTACCTTTAGTTTACTTACAATCACCCAGTTCACAATAAGATCCCTGAAGGCAGACTTAATTTACAGAACAACATATAACTATGTGAACTATCCCATAAGGGAAATAGTCTCAAGTGACTGCGACTCAGCAGTCACTTCTCCTAACTCTTAGGAACACAAAAATGGAAAAGAAGAAGAAGAGCAGAACATGAAGGCCATGTGCTCCTCTGTCCAAGAATAGGCCACACCCACATTAAGTCACATGTAAAGGAAGTCTGTCCCAGCTCAGGAGGAACTAGCAAGTTTTTTCCTGAGTGATACAAAGCATTCCCCAGCATGTGCATTGTAGGAATGTTGTATTTGACTGCAATACGTTTTTACACCCCACAGTAATGAGTCCAAATGAAACAAAATCTTTAAGAATACAAGATCAATGCATTTTGAAAATAATAAATAAATAAATAAATAAATAATAATAATAATAATAATAATAATAATAATCCCAGAGTCTGGTAAACGTGGTTTCCTCTTTCTTTTAACTTGCACAAGATTTCTGTTCAAAAGACAGGACTGAAACTTCAACTGTGATTACACCCTCTTGCCTCCTTTAGCAAAGTATGTATCTGTGCAATAGGTTCAAAGAGATCTAACAGCCAGCCTTGGCAACTCCCACTCTCAGGGAGTCTGTTCATTGCTGAAGATCCAGGGGGCTCTTGTCAGTGGGTCCCAATGTGGGGTGCCAGCCCTTGGCAGATGCCCCAATCTTGATCCCAGCCCTCGCTAAGAATCTCTAATGCCAGAGTTTCAGTGTGGTGCATCTGAAGGGGCCTTTCCTGCTGTCCACACAATACCCTCTCTCCCACCGAAAACAGGCATGGAAGAGTCATTCTGTAGCAGGCAAATTAATCTTCAACACTCACCAAATGCTGTATGGTGAATCTCCGTAGGGAGGAGATTCCACAGCTTAGGGGCTGCCACAGAGAATGCCCTCTCCTGCCATCCCCTTAATTTCTGAGGGAGGTGGAACTACCTGGAGGCCTCAGCCTCTGCTGATCTTAACACCCAAGAAGGTCTCTGTAGGGAAGGAGGTCAGCTTTCATATATTTTTACAGTACAGAAAATAATAGCTCTGCTACTATGCAGTTAGGCACCCTTAAATCTGTGCTATCTAATTACACAGGAAAAGAGGTAAACTTGTTATTTATATATTTAAACATTACACAACATATGCATATTTCCACCCTCTTATGTTAAGACAGCTAAATAAAACCTTATTCGGAAAATGCTTGTCCACTGTGTTTTCACTCAGTGCAAACCGGATGTGACAGGTTTTTGCAAGTCTGTTCTACCTTAAGGGTCTTATATCTGGTGGGACTCAACGTGTTATATATATATATATAAAGCTCTGCTTGGAACCAAAAATAGGACAATGTACTCTCTATGGAAGCAAGCGTTGAGTTTGCTTCTGCCATTTCTGGCTGAGAAATGAAGGCTGAACTGGAAGATGGGGGTGTGGGGAAACTAACACCTGAAGTTTTCCAGACTTCCCGGCTTTTCTGCCACCTTAATTCATCACAACCTGGCAAAGATGAGAGGGATAAATGGAAGGTAAACAATGAGCTTGAATCGATTGCAGACTTGCAGTCTGACCTATGGGAGGATTAAACCCAGAATGTCATTCTTGAGCAAAGTCTGAAGCGGCGAAAAAAAGGGGGGGGGGAATGTTCAAAGGCACAAAAGAGGATGCAAGAGTCATACCGTTGCTGATAGAATAAGCAACTTTTAGACAGGAGGCAGAAAGCTTCTGGAGGAAACCAGGAAGCACACAGAGCAGGCTATCCCTAGGTATCTCTCTCTCGCCCCCCCCCATAGCAGAAGAAGACCGTTGCAGACCAGCACAATGGGATCCCTGCTGCACCCCTCTTCAGTTTTTGGAGTGGTGGGAGCTGGATGAGAGAAAAATGAGACCGTCCATGGCCTTCAGGAGCTTCTCTGCAGTTGACTGCAGCTAGCCGTCAGAACTGCTAGTTCTGGGGTCTCCAATGTGGCACCTGTAAGCCCCTTGGAGTTGTCAAGACACTTGTCTTGGAACCCAAACAATATTTACAATTTATTTATTTTTTGCTTCTTTGCTTGTTCGTTCAGGACAGTTGCCTGTTTGGGGGGTTTTGTTGCCTGTTTTTCGGTCTGCGTTTTATTTGTTTGGATGTGCGTTTTACCTGGTTTTGTGTGGTGGTAAAGTTCTGTGCATTACACAGTTTCTCGCCCTACGGAATGGGTATTTTGCAGTGCCTCCAAAGGTTTCTTAGGATTCCAGGTGTGGCTCTTGGACCATAAAGGCTGGGAACCCTGCACTAGCTGCTGCAGTCACCAGGGGGCTTCCTTCCATAGACTCCTGTGGGAATTTATTCCAATTTGTCTATTGGAAGGACGGGATTTCAGATGCTTTCCTCCTGCTTTTACGTAGCACGATAATGCAGTGTGATTCCCCTGATTTCCCCTAAGTCCCTTCTTCCTCCTGGCTGCTCTGAATCCAAGAGAAAACCAGGCCCATTGAAGGGAAGGTGGCAGCAGGAAAGGTGGGTGGCAGTTGTGCTGAACATGAGACGAAAGGTGGTTCTCAGCAGGTGGGAGTAGCAACTGTCATAACTACTAGCTGCCGCTGTCACCTGGAAGCTTCTCACAACAGGCTTCTCTGGGAATTGTCCCAATCTGTCTAGGTCTATGGAGGAGATCCTCAGGCAAAAATGTTACACACAAACAAGAAACGGTCTGCCTGTCATTCTCTATTTTTATTGCTTGGTTTACCATTTTGGTTTGGGTTCTGAAGATAGCCTATGAACCAAACAGATGAGGATGGAGGGGATTGGAATGATTTATTAAGTAGAAGGAAGGCAGGATTACCATTTTAGATGTAACCTCCCCACTATAATGGCAGTAAATCTTTTACAGCTATCCAAATTTATTTATGGCCAGGTTGAACGTCTCTACTGAAATCTGATCAGCTTCTCAGAAGCTACTTTCATTCACGAATTGCTCATTAATTGACTGACTGCTTGCAACAGCAGGGAAGAATGCCAAACAGAGGTTGCACGACTGTTCTTGTTGCAGCTATCTAGGGATGTTGGGTGCTGAGGCTGCTCCTGAGGAGCAGAAGGAACTGGCGGGTGATGTCTCCACATGAGGATCCCTTACAAGGATCCCTGCTTCAGGAATCACAATATCTTGGGCTGAGATTTCAACTGGTAAGTTTGTTGACTTCTCAACTCTTTCCTTATCATGACACATCTCTGGGCCCTCACATCTGCAAAAAGATTAATACTGATATATTGGAAAAACAAAAAATGGCTACCTTTGATCAATGGACAGACATGACAGCTCTTGCAACCTATGAGCAGATCACTTACAGACAAAGATTATCTATGGAGAAATTTACTGATATTTGGAAAATAAAGGTAAAGGTACCCCTGACCATTAAGTCCAGTCACGGACGACTCTGGGTTGCGGCGCTCATCTCACTCTATAGGCCGAGGGAGCCGGCGTTTATCCGCATACAGCTTCCGGGTCATGTGGCCAGCATGACTAAGCCGCTTCTGGCGAACCAGAGCAGCGCACAGAAACGCCGTTTACCTTCCTGCTGGAGTGGTACCTATTTATCTACTTGCACTTTGACGTGCTTTCGAACTGCTAGGTGGGCAGGAGCTAGGTGGGCAGGACCGAACAACAGGAGCTCACCCCGTCGCGGGGATTCAAACCACCGACCTTCTGATTGGCAAGCCCTAGGCTCTGTGGTTTAGACCAGTGTTTCCCAACCAGTGTGCCTCCAGATGTTTTGGGACTACAATTCCCATCATCCCTGACCACTGGTATTGCTAGCGAGGGATGATGGGAGTTGTAGTCCCAAAACATCTGGAGGCACACTGGTTGGGAAACACTGGTTTAGACCACAGCGCCACCTGTGTCTATTTAGAAAGTACGGTAGTATTGATCAAAACCATAATGACTCATGAAGGATACAATAGGACATGGGTATGGAAACTAAGGCCCAGGGGGCAGATCCGGCCCAATCACCTTCTAAATCCAGCCTGCGGACGGTCTGGGAATCAGTGTGTTTTTACATGAGTAGAATGTGTCCTTTTATTTAAAATGCATCTCTGGGTTATTTGTGGGGCATAGAAATTCATTCATATATTTCCCCCCAAAATATAGTCTGGCCCCCCACAAGGTCTAAGGGACAGTGGACCAGCTCCCTGCTGAAAAAGTTTGCTGACCCCTGCAATAGGACTTTCTATGTATGTATACATTATATATTTCTGTAATCCTAATTACATTTTAATGAAATTTCATTATTGCTGTTATACCGGTACTATGTATTCTCTTGTTTTTCTTCTTTCTTCCCTCTCCTTTCTTCTTTATCATTTATTCTAATCTACTGTAATTTTTACACACACACACACACACACACACACACACACACACACACACAAGCTCACACACACGAGACATCCTGATATTGCATGAAGTTTGAGCCCAAATTTAATTAAACAACCAAATTCACCCGATTGGATAGAACAAGTAATGAAATAACAGCAGCTTGCATATGTTAGCTGGTTCACAATGAATCAAGAGATGGGTGGGGAAACTGTGGCCCTCGAGATGTTGCTGGACTACAACTCCCATTATCACTCCTACTGGCCGTGATAACTGAGGCTTCTGGGACTTGGAGTCCAATAGCATCTGGCAGTCAGGGAGGCACAGTTCCCCCACCTCTGAATTAGCAGAATTTGGTTCTTCTTGCTGAATATTATGTTTTGACTAGGAACATACCAGCAGGATCCCTGTATAATGTAAGTAACCGAGCGTAATGCTTAATTCCAGCCTTCAAAGAACCCTTAAATTGAACAGCTTTAAGTCTGGGGGAAAAGCTCAGTATTAAAACTGATAATGTACCTCGGTACATCTAAATTTCCCCTGAGGATAGCATGCCTTAACTGTCATTTAAGGTTTTACATTCTGCCTTTAAATCAGCGGTTCCATTTAAATAAAAAGCTCTGATTTTCCCCGGATGAAAATGCAGCTGCTTCTTGTATCCCTCCAGCATTTTGATTTATTATTGACTATATTCTCTGTCAAGGAGAAGATTCTCTTAGAAGACGTTCCTTGTTGAGTTCTGTACTTCTGTGACACTTTGTATTAATCTCAACCTATCCATATAGATGCAATTTGGGTGGAAGAAAAATCGAAAAAATGTGGTGATTATGGTGGTTTTTTTTTTTTTTTTTTTTTTGGGAGGGACGCACATTTTCAAGACTGAATGCTTCCTGAATAAGCAACGCTATTGTGTGCTATTAGGGATGTTAAGGGAAATGTTATCTGCGAACAGACCTTGATCTCCCAGTAAATTGAAAACAGCAAGGATTTTTAAATGTCTCCTGTGCCTTGCCTACCGGTAAGCTGCTGGAACAACTTGACCCTCCTTTGTCTTATGACTAGCCTAGTTATACTTGAGAGTTGTATATATGCCTTACATCTGTTCATGCACTGGGCGGGTGGGGAGAACCAAAATGCAGTACCAAATTCAACTTCCCTTTTAAAATAAATAAATAAAACAAAAGCATGTTCCTAGTCTTTTTTATTTTATTTTATTTATCAAATTTGTATACCATCCTTCATCTGAAGATCTCAGGGCTGTTCACAGCCACTGGCGGAGGAATAGGAGTGCGGGGGGAGTGCACCGCCCCCGGCAGTGCAATCCCGGTGGGGTGCCATCGCGGTTGCCCCCCACCTGCGCTGGGCACCACGCCCCTGCAGGCACTGTGCCACGCCCCCGGAACGCACACCAGCCACGCCCCTGCCTGCTTTCCATCCCCCCCCCCGGTGCCAGAGCATGAAGCCCCGCCACTGTTCACAGCATAAAAATAAAAGATAAAAACACAGAATAAAAACAAGAACAAACCAAACCATAACACCCCTCCCCTACCCACAAACACATTTAAAAGGCTGTAAAAGATGCTAGCCAGCCAAAAACCCGTTGAAGGCGAACATTTTTGCCAGGCACCTAAAGGTGTATAATGAAGGTGCTAGGCAAGCCTCCCTGGGGAGAAAATTCCTCAAACAGGGAATCACTGAAAAAAGGGCCCGTTCTCATGTTGCTACCCTCTGGAACTCTCGGGGAGGAGGCCTTGTGCCTGCTAAAATATGGTTGCAAGTATGGGCAATAGAGATGCATTGTATTTCTGCTTAAAATGTGCATCTGTATATATATACATTAACTGATGCAAATTTTATGCATACCTGTCTTATGTGCTGAGCTGAATCCTAGAACAATAGGATCCAGAATGCAGCAGTCTGATTGGTCCTAGAAAAATAGGATCCAGAATGCAGCAGTCTGATTGGTCCGCAGGAGCCACCCAATCCAGCTCCAGGTGGAAGTGAATCTGCGACCTGATTGGCCTGCAAGAGCAGCCAATCAGGCTCCTGGATGAAGTGAATCCGCAACCTGATTGGCCTACAGGAGTAGCCTGGAATTAGCCAATCACGTGGGGCCCATTGTATAAATAATGTATATATAGCAGATGTTTGGGGGGAAGATTCATTCCTTGCTAATATGAGCTGAATAAAGAGCATGAACCTTTGCAAACGTTAACTTGTTTTAGGTTTGGCTCCTCTTACCATAGCTGTCAAGTTTCGGATTTGAAAATAAGGGATGCCGTGAGGGCGGTGCAATGGCACCAAGTAGCCTCGCCACCCTGCGCTCCAGAGGCTGCGCGCGAACGGGAGAGCGAAAGAGCGAGCGCATAGACGGCAGGCATTGCTGTCTGTCTGGTTGGGCGTGAGGGTCTGGCTGCACAAGGCATGCAAGCTCCGCCCCCAGTCGGTCTCAGACGCCTTATTGGCAGCCGAGCAACGCAGCTGAGGAGCCTCCCTGGCCAGCAGGGAGGGAGAGGAGCTGCTTCCTTTGAAATCCGGGAAATTTAAGGGATATCAACAATCTGGGATAGCAGCGGGAAATGGCATTGGAATAAGGGAGTTTCCCGCAAAAAAAGGGAGGGTTGACAGCTATGCCTCTTACCCAGGGATCTTTTCATCTCCAGTTGAAACTGGAATAAAGAAAGATGCAACTCTTTCCACATGTTCTGCCTAAAGTCCCTTTGTCTGCCTCTTCCCTCACCTGCTATTGAGGAAGGTGGAGGCAGAACATGAAGGCCACAGAGGTAAGGGGTTAGACAAGAACCCCAGAACTTGCTGGACTACAATTCCCATCATCCCTGACCATTGCTGGTGCTGGCTGGGCATGATGGGAGTTTGAGTCCAAGAACATCGGGCAGTGGGGATGAAGGACAGGCTGTTTAAATTTGGATATTGAAAGTGCTATTGTCTTAGTGTCTGGCCTAAAAGATACACAGACTAGGTCATCATCTGAATGCCATCTACTAATCCCTCGCCTCCACTTGCCTGAGTCAATCAAGAGAGAAGGGAATCCCAGCATTTGTCAAAACCAACAAGCATGCTGCTTAGGTTATCTCCTTTGCAAACAATTAATTCTTTTGTGGCTTTCAGGCTGCAATGATTTACATACATTTCTCTCCCCCCTCACCCTTTCCTCTTACTGCTTGAAGAAAGGATCCCCTGCAAACTAAGTGAGAGCTTTTTGTGCAAACACGATGTAGTAATTTTAGAGGGAGAGGCTGTTGCCTGTAATTCATTATTATTATACAAATTCCTATTTCAAGAAAATGTGCTGGAGATAATAAATCCTCATGTAAATTCATGCACCTAACATCTCTGGATTTTGAGAAGCCTCTTCATCTCGGCTGCAGTTTAACTAATGTCTGCTGAAGTCCTCAAGGCCTGGTGACTCCAAATCCTTTGGGGGAGAGAAGAGGTTTACAGTGCAACCCTAGGCAAAGAAGACCCATGCTGGATCAGACCAAAAGGCCCACCTAGTAGCAGCATCCTGCTTCCCACATAGATGCTTTGGGGAAGTCCAGCTACATCTGGAGGACATAAAGTTGCTTCCCCTGCCTTGTAGAAGTCAAATCTCCCTTTAAAACCCACTTAAGCTAGTGGCAATCACACCACCTTATGGAAGTGAATCCCATAAATTAATGGTTCCTGTCTGCTTAGAAGTCCCACTGAGTTAAATAGGACTTATTGTCAAGTAAGCATGCAGAGGATCACAGCCATATATCCTTCCCATTGCTAACATACTAAAAACAGCAACACCAAAGATTGGAAGGGCTGGTACCATTGAAGTCTCCATTAATTAAACTTCTGCAAGCTGAAGTAAGGTAAAGGTAAAGGGACCCCTGACCATTTGGTCCAGTCGTGTCCGACTCTGGGGTTGCGGCGCTCATCTCGCTTTATTGGCCGAGAGCCGGCGTACAGCTTCCGGGTCATGTGGCCAGCATGACTAAGCCACTTCTGGCGAACCAGAGCAGCGCATGGAAACGCCGTTTACCTTCCCGCCGGAGCGGTTCCTATTTATCTACTTGCACTTTGACATGCTTTCGAACTGCTAGATGGGCAGGAGCTGGGACCAAGCAACTGGAGCTCACCCCGTCGCAGGGATTCGAACTGCCGACCTTCTGATCAGCAAGCCTTAGGCTCTGTGGTTTAACCCACAGCGCCACCTGGGTCACCGCAAGCCGAAGTACACTTTGTTAAAAAGTAAAATATTGGAGGCATGCTTACAAGTGAAAAGGCTTTGACTATGCAGCGTGTAAAAGCAGGAGTCATTGTTCTGGTTAATAATGAATTCAGTTCTCTGTAAGGAAGAGGAGACCCAAACCCCAGTGGTGTTGCATCCTTTGCTGGTACCCGAGGTGCTTGCACATGCAGCAGCCGGGACCAGGGGCTGGGCGCAAGGGTAAACAAAACCTGCCATGCCGACCCAACCCTCGCTGCCGCCACCATTGCCACCACCATCGGGCAAGTGCAGGGCACAGAGGTTTCGTTGTGGCTCCTGCCTGCCCGCCCACACAGGGGGGAGCCCAGCCGACTGACATAGCCCTTGGCGGGTGCATCCTCCTAACACTAGCCATTTAGCGAAGGGTCCAGGGGTACAGTGGCAAGCTTAGCCCAGGATCTGGGGCCCAGGGACTCCCAGTGGCCAGCAGGGTGCCCGGGGCTACAGCCCCCGGGGCCCTTCCCGCGCTACGCCCCTGCCAAAACTTATCCAATGAGAACTGAACATGCTATGAGATGTGTGTATCTGTGTGGCAGAAAACTAGGAGCAGGGGGAATGGGGGTGGATAATCTGGTAAGGGGTTATGGCTAACTAGCTGGAATCCTGAACAGGAGAACTCCACACAGCAACAGCTATCTTCTAATTGGAAAGGGGCATTTGTTACATCATCTCCTGAGAAATGGGTAATTCTGCTACTTCTCTGAATCGAGAAGGATGGACTCCTTCAATTACGTCCCATGCAGACACAGAGCCAAATTCCTCCGCTCCAGGACATGGGTGGAAGGAAGAGCAGTGTGGCATGGAGAGATTCAGCAAGCAGACTCCACTGTGGGTGGATTTTTGGGTCTTCCAGAAACCTGCTAGGTATTGAAAGCATCTCTCTCTCTCTCTCTCTCTCTCTCTCTCTCTCTCTCTCTCTCTCTCTGTCTCTCTTGTAACTCAGCAGCAGTCCTTTTGAGGCTCACCGCTTAGGAATTGCTGTGTTAAGCCAATGTTCAGGGCCAATTTTCACAATTGCTTTGCCAGCAGGGGGAAGAGAAGAGCATAGTTTTTTCCCCTTTAGCACAAATTGTATGTTTGGGAAGTGGGGAGGACGCCAGATCATGCTTGAATGCACCGTTCTTGTTTGACTTTTGCAGCAGTGTAAAAACTGTGGGACGCGGGTGGCACTGTGGGTTAAACCACAGAGCCTAGGGCTTGCCGATCAGAAGGTCGGCGGTTCGAATCCCCACGACAGGGTGAGCTCCTGTTGCTCGGTCCCTGCTCCTGCCAACCTAGGAGTTCAACAGCACGTCAAAGTGCAAGTAGATCAATAGGTACCGCTCCGGCGGGAAGGTAAACGGCGTTTCCGTGCACTGCTCTGGTTCGCCAGAAGCGGCTTAGACATGCTGTCCACATGACCTGGAAGCTGTACACTGGCTCCCTCGGCCAATAATGCGACCCCAGAGTCGGTCAAGACTGGACCTAATGGTCAGGGGTCCCTTTACCTTTACCTTTAAAAACATCAAGAATTGCATTGGTTGCGGATCCAAAACCGGGATGCACATCTTCTGGGATGCCATCCCCTGCTCCAGTAAGGCAAAGGAAAGACTGGGAGCAGCAGCATTGGGGTGCTTAACCCTTTCCTGCCTGCCAATTATCCCCTGCATTTGCGTTTCCTCATTTCACCTGTTTTTAACCCTCCTACCTTTGGTGTCTTGTAGTTCTGCCAAAAAAACAAGACAACTTTTTAGGAAGTTATAACACTTCTGTCTTCCTTGCCTTGATAGCACTAAAATGGTTAACTTCAAAGCTTTCATATTTTTTCCAAAGTTTGTTTAACTATTGCTCTATTTTAGGTCTTTCAACTACTTACCATCAGAGATATTTTTTTTGTTCTACTTTTTTGGGTGGTTGTCAGGGATCTAACGAGAGCCCTTTATTGCTTAATGTGGATTTTGCCTTTTGGATAACCCATTAATGTGACAAGAGGATGAAAAGGAACTGTGTGTACTTGTGATCTCTTGTATAGCTGTCAACAGCTACAGAAAGAACTCATGTCATTACGAGACCACTACATGAACAGATAATTGATGTATGAATCTTTGAGTTTGTAATGCGTGCCAGAAATTTTGAAAATCGTGTACAGAACAGTGGTACCTCAAGTTACCCAACGCCTCAGGTTACAAACGCTTCAGGTTACAAACTCCGCTAACCTGGAAGAGTTACCTCGAGTTGAGAATTTTGCCCCAGGATGAGAACGGAAATCGTGTGCCGGCAGCGCAACGGCAGCAAGAGGCCCCTTTAGCGAAAGCACGCCTCTAGTTAAAAACAGTTTCAGGTTAAGAACGGACCTCCGGAATGAATTAAGTTCGTAACTTGAAGTACCACTGTATATATGTATAGAGTTAAACAGGGATGGTTGAAAAAGGCTGTTTCTGGGCTGTGTGAGTTTTGTATTTGTTCATTCATATCAGTCTGCTCCATCCTGTTTTCCCATCATTCAGCATTTTTTAAAAAAATTAGCATTTTTGAACAAATCCCACCCCACAAAATACACATTTATTTAGGCATTCTATCCTCAAAGATGTATTTTTGTAGGCATTCTGACCTAAAATAATCTAACCGACCCAGTTAGGTTTTGTATCTATTTTTTCCTATACTTTTTAGTGGATTTAATGTGCCAAGAGCAGTGTTGCATAATTTGGAGAAAAAACTGATGGCTAACTGCATTTCAATCTGAGTATTTGTCTGGGAAGTGTGAAACAGGATGGCTAGCTTAGAAATTGTACTGGCAGCACTATGATAATTTCAACAGAGTAAATAATTTTTGATGGCTGTAAAAGTGGAAAACTGATTTGCATGGAAAATATGCGGGAATGATATGTAACATGAAGGAGAAGAAGGGCAGTCATTGGTTATTTTAAAGTTTGTAAAATGTTTATTTTGAAATGTAAAATTGAAAAATTTAATAAAAAATATTATTATTAAAAAAAGAAATTGTCACATAACCTCTCACTGCTCAAAGAGAAGAATATGCAACATTTCCAAATTCAGCTTGCCTTGGCAAAGGGTTAAGATCCCGTTTCCAAAAACGACAGGTTGTAGTTTTTCTCTCTTTCCACCCAAATGAGTAAAATTAGAATGTAAGAGTCAGCATTCAGATAGAAATCCAGTACAATGGTAACTTTGCACACAGGGGACTCAGTCCAACAGAACACGGTCATTTCAAAACAAAATAAAATAAAAAAAATTCCTTCCAGTAGCACCTTAGAGACCAACTAAGTTTGTTCTTGGTATGAGCTTTCGTGTGCATGCACACTTCTTCAGATACACTGAAACAGAAGTCACCAGACCCTGATATATAGTGAGAGGGTGGGGAGGGGTATTACTCAGAGGGGTGGTGGAAATGGGTGAAAGGTTGATAGGTGTGGTAAACCTGTTGACGACTGTTAATGGCTGCAATTAGTCTTACAGGAAAAAGCAAGGGGTGAGAAGGTTAAAAAAGCTTTGTCATGTATAATGAGATAAGAATCCAATGTCTTTGTTCAGACCAGGTCTCTCCATGGTTTTAAGCTTGGTAATGAGTTGCAATTCAGCAACTTCTCTTTCCAGTCTATTTCTGAAATTCCTTTGCAATAAGACAGCTACCGTACTTTGAGATCTTGTATAGAGTGTCCTGGGAGACTGAAGTGTTCTCCTACTGGTTTCTCTGTCTTGTGATTCCTGATGTCAGATTTATGTCCATTTATCCTTTGGCGTAGGGTTTGGCCTGTTTGTCCAATATAGAGAGCTGAAGGGCACTGTTGGCATTTGATGGCATACACAATGTTAGATGATGAGCAATTAAATAGTCCTGAGATGGTATGTTTGATGTTGTTGGGGCCAGTAATGGTGTTGTCCGGGTCATTTCAGTGGGCCTTGTCAAGAACAAGGGGCTTGTCAAGGCCATGACAGGTTATATGCTTGGTAGGCTGTACACATACGCAGTGGGGAGATTCAGGTAGGTAGCCGTGTTGGTCTGATGTAGTCGAAATATATAAAAAAATTGTCCAGTAGCACCTTAGAGACCAACTAAGTTTGTTCTTGGTATAAGCTTTTGTGTGTAAGCACACTTCTTCAGATACGTGGGGAGGGAAATCTTAAAGGAGCCTATGGATTCATTTGGAGGAGCAGAAATTACATGCAGTGATTCCCTTATTATCTGCTTGAATACTGGAGGCATAAAAAGGAGACCTCGTGGACTATAAATCATGAATAGGACAATCCTGCGTAAAGGGAAGTCCCTTGAGGAAAACTCCTGCTGAACATAAGGAGCTGAGAAATATTCTAACGCTCAGTTCCCCTTGTATTCCAAAGCTTCGTAGGCAGAGAATTATAAGGACAGGAGTATTAATCAAGTTAATCAAAGAACAGAGTGGATTTTATGTTGTCGAGGTAATAATCCACCCTGTGAGATATGTGTGTGCACATTATATATCTATAACTGTATCTACACACACACACACACACACACAAACACGTACACACCTCAAAATAGGGATATATTATTTGAAGCAACATTATGCCATGATGATTTGATAAATAATAATGAATAATGTGGGAAGGAAATGCACAGTTTAGGCAAGGCTGTCACAGATAAAACTAAAAATTTGGAAGGAAGAAGCAATGGCTGAGATCCAAAAATTAACTGATGTGACAGTAATTCCTACGGTAATCAAGGCGTTTGCTACTAGGTAAAAAGTATGGCTAGGATGGAAGTGAGGAGTATTTTGCTTTGGTTTGAGATCAAGGCAGTCTTTGTAGATACAGACACATTTTCTGGTTGAATTGTAAGTGCCTCTACATTCTATGGGACACGGGTGGCGCTGTGGGTTAAACCACAGAGCCTAGGGCTTGCCAATCAGAAGGTCGGCGGTTCGAATCCCCACGACAGGGTGAGCTCCCGTTGCTTGGACCCTGCTCCTGCCCGCCTAGCAGTTCGAAAGCACGTCAAAGTGCAAGTAGATAAATAGGTACCGCTCCGGCGGGAAGGTAAACGGCATTTCTGTGCGCTGCTCTGCCAGAAGTGGTTTAGTCATGCTGGCCACATGACCTGGAAGCTGTATGCTGGCTTCCTAGGCCAATAATGCGAGATGAGTGCCGCAACCCCAGAGTCGGTCACGACTGGACCTAATGGTCAGGGGTCCCTTTATCTTTACCTACATTCTATGGCAGGGCCTTCTGGGGTGTGGCACCCTCCTTGTGAAGGTGAAAAAAGAGGGGGAGAAAACTCCAGGTGTTTGAAATGACATTTATTCCACCCTCAATGCATTTTTGGATTAAATCTTTTCTCAGGGACACCTTTGTAGCAGCAATTCTCATGAAAGGCAAGGTTCACCTGGTGAGATGCAGAGGGCACAAATGCTGCTAAAAAGAGTTCCCCAGGAAGGGCTTGGTCCAAATTGAGCCTGGAATAAAATTAAAATCTTCCACCTGGAGTTTCCTTGCCCATTTTCGCCCACCTGCAATTTGTGCTTTCCCAAGTTTCCTGGTTGGTTTTCTGCCCTCGCTGTGAAACTTGTACCTAGTGCCTAGTCCACGGGTGTCAAACACAAGGCCCGCGGGCCAAATCCGGCCCGCCAGACCTCGTCATGTGGCCTGTGTAGCCAGGGCCGGAGCGTCCATGTAGCCAGCCTTCCCCCCGCTCGCCGCCCGCCCGCCGCCGCCCCAACCAGAGGCGAAAATGGTGGCGGCGCGGAGCGCCCGGGGCGCCCGGCGCCCCGGGAGCTCCCAGCTCGCGCACTGCCCGTCAGTTTCCGGTGCGCACAGCGTAATGTATATAGCGTGAGGTGATTTTTAAAAGTACGCGCGCACGCGCAACACCCCCTTCCTCTTCTCATACACTCTTCTTGTTTCTCGCTTCAAAAACATTCCACCGCCTGCTCTTCTTTGGGGGGGAAAAAAGATTTTGGCTTGTGTGTGTGCCGCCGCTGCTCTCCTCAAAGAAGAAGAAGAAATGGGCGCCACGCCGCCCGCCCGAGGGCCGCCGCCATGTACACGGCGGGGGGAGCGGCCCCCGTCGCCGCGGGACCCGGTGAGTGAGCTGCTGCTGCTTCTATCCCCCAAACCCCTCCAGTTCCACGAGGGATCGGAGAGAAAGGCGGTGCTTCTCCCTCTTCTCCCCCCCACCTCCGCCACAATTTTTTTTTTTAAATGGTTGTGCAGCGCTGAGGCGGGAACCGGGTTTGTGAGGAGAAAGAGAGAGGAGAAGCAGCAGCAGCGAAGGAGGTGCACGAGGCGCCGCCAACGGTCTCTCGGGAGGGGGGGAGCGACGGAGGGAGGTGCGCGCGCTCCCTCTCGCGCAGCCGGGCTCTGTGAGGGGGCGCTCGGTACGTTTCCCTCAGCGCCGCCGCCGCCAGCAGTCTTGCCTCAGCCGACCGGCCTCCCTCTCTCGCTGCCGGCTCTCCTCCTCCGCCAGCTGCCTGGGCGAGACCCAGAAAGAGGAGGAGGAGGAGGGCGGCAGCAGCGGGAGGGTGTCAGTTGCGGGTCGAGGGAGAAGAGTTTTTAAAAGGCTCCTCTTGCCCACTTTTTTTACCTCAGGGGGGTGGGGGGAGGGGGCGATGGAGGCGCTGCGCTTCCCGAGGCCCTTAAAAAAGTAATAGAAACCACTTGCACACAGCCTTGCAGTTCGCCTCCCCCCACTTTCCACCGCAATTGATCTTTTAAAGTGAAACACACACACACACACACACACACAACCCCTCCCCCCAATAGAGTGGTTGCGAGGCCGAGTTGCGAGAGAGGGATGGGCAGCCTCGTCGCGACAGCGCAGCCTGAGAGACCCCCTGGTGTGGAGGGACGTGTTGGGTGGTCGCGAAGCATCAGGGCCCCTGGCTGCACGGAGGGTTCGGGGAGGGAAGTGGAAAAATATTTTTTAAAAAGGGGGCGCCTGTGTGTGTGTATTGCATGGCTGCCTCCTTTGTGTTTTGGCACTGGCTGCCCTCGCCGTGTTGTGGTTGCCTTTCTCTGTTGTAGGGGGGACCCCTGGCCGGTTTGCAGTTTTAAGGGAGTGAAGCTGAACAATGGGCATTGCCAGAAAGGTGGGGTGGGTGATGGGGCAGACAGGGTCTAGGTAGGGGAGATGATGGCAGGAGTTTCTTTGCCTGGGCTGGATGTGAAAAGAGTTCAATCTAGTCTTACATTATTACAAAAAACAGTAATAATTGAATGCAGTGACAATAATTTATGATAATAAACAGTGTACACATAGTCCTACAGATACAACCGGCCCTTTGAGGGTGACCAAACTGCTGATGCGGCCCACGATGAATTTGAGTTTGACACCCCTGCCCTAGTCTGTCATACTACCTCCTTTGGTCATTTCCCCTGCCCAGGAAAGTAGTAAACTCTTTTCTTTTTCTGGATCTCTTTTGAGGGGGGCAGTGAATGCTGTCTTTTTAATCATATCAAAGAAAAGTAGGAGGATGGAAATCAGAACAAATATCCCAGTGCCTAAAAAGGTACCTGTATAAAGCGCTCCTATGTAGTTGACACATGGCTGCTGAAATTACGTGCACTCTGCACAGTTCATGGCTACAGGTAATAGCATGCAAGTGTCATTGCAATAAGCGCCCCCCTCACATACACAATAGGACGTAAAAATAGATACAAAGTCCCACAAACCAGCTGAAAGGGTATGCTAATATAGCATCATCATAAGAAAAGGGCTGCAATTAATCCACGTAGAATTCAAGGCGTGTATCATTTCATGCAAGATGCCAAATATTGGCTACGATCAACCCACACTTTTTAACGACAGTGCCAACAAAAATGCAGATCCATTTTTGAATCACGTTGTTTTGCTCAAATATCTTGACTCACATCGCAGCCCATGAGGAGCTTGATAAATCTCGTAGGGCTCAACTGCGGTGGGTATCAGGGCAGCACTGGACCACCCTCCTGTATCTCTGAACCCAGAACTTAAGAGTGAGGCAACCCCTCACTGTGGCCTGGAGATCACATGTGAGCATGCTATAAATGTGTAAATAATCATGAAGCAGCACTGACAGAATACTTTAACAGCAACACTACTCTGGACAGTTCCCTGGCCACAGAATGGGACATAATGAACACTGTCTCGCATGCTCTTTCCACTTAAGATGTCTGTCTGTTGCAGAAGCACAGGAAACAAACGCAAAACCTACTTATGGAGATTGGGATGTTAGAAGTTCTGCACAAGCAGATAGGAAGCTTGAAAAGCTATAGACGCTTAGTGGGGCAATTGACACTGGTATTTGGGAGGTATTTTGAATTTGGCAAATGAGCTATTGTCTATTAGTGAATGTGGTTTAAAATAAGAAATCTGAAACCATGGTTCTGGGGGTTCAGAATGTAGACGGTAAGAGAAGCTGGCGTTCTGAGAAGATCAGTACAGCTTTTGCTTGATAAGGCTTAAATGGAAGAAGATGGCCTTTTAGATACCATGATCTCATGTTGTTTGGGAATTAAAGGTTGTCCCTTAAAAATGAAGAGGGACACACCCATCTTGCATCCATATCTTCCTTAATTAACCGCCACTCTTCCACCTGGCCACTTTTTTTTTTTTTAAAAGATTACTTTGGGTTTAGCTATTCTGCTTTCAGTTTGGTTCTACAAGTAAAGCTGTCCTTCCATCTCCTTCTCACTTAAATGGTATTATATGCAAAACTTAATTGGTTCTTAAGGAGCCCATCAATTAAAGTTCACAGGTTGGATTTAGAATGGGAAAAGAGAAAGACCCTGAAACGGCAGCATGACGTTGAAGAAGAGGTTGCAAGGTCAACCTGCCCTGGAGAGCACATGGTAGAAAAAGAGAAAACCAACCCAAAACATATTACTGCTGCATTTAAATAATGTGTTTAGTTAAACTAACCTTGAAGGGTTAGTGTGTGCTACTTCTCCACTGGCATCTCATTTATCTTGAAAAAGAAACTTAGGTGGATAATGAGGATCTGGAGTTTCGGATGTGGGGTGGATTTTTTGTGTGAGTTAGTCTCTGTTAGTGTAAAGACATTTATCATTGTGCCCTTTGCTGGCTCGCAGTCAGATCTGCATGCACAAACAGACTCTCCATTATGCAATGGAAGGAAAACCTGTGCCAGATTTTTGACCTCTCAATATTCCTTTGGCATTGTTGTTAGAATGTTGCTGAGCTGATGATTCCACTGCATGGAAGAGTACCAATAAAATGGCCAGATGAGATTTGATCCCATATAGTCCGGTGTTCCCTAATTAACAGTGATGGCTTATTGTGGGCATTATTGCGGGGGGGGGGGGGTGGACTAATCTACGCCCACTGACTCTGGTCTAGATTCCTTGTGGATGGGGGAGGGAGGAGCACCCCTTTTGAGGTTACACAGCAGATGAAAATTCTCTTATGGAAATGATTCTGAGATGCTTTTAATAAATGTTAAATCAATGCTTGTAGATTGTTAGAGAGACCAGCCGGTCAATAGGCTGCTTACTGTTGTGGTTCAGAACCATCTCTAACATCTTCTATTGACATCCTCATAATAATGCCATCCAGTAATCATCTTTCACCTTCCATGACCCTAAAAAACACAGAGTAACTGATTTTAGCCTACTAAAATGTTTCTGGCACCTTGTTGATGCACATACAGATTCTGATTATGACTTTAAGATGTTGGCAAAATTTGGGGGGCTTCTATATGAATTCTGCTCCTGTGAATCATTTGGGTTTGTTTCAGTAGCTGCCAATGGGTCAGGGAAAGGCTGCATAGCCTACCTGGTTTCCCAACGCTGTGGTTGCTGCCACTTACTTGAAGAAGAAGAAGAGTTTGGATTTGATATCCCGCTTTATCACAATCCGAAGGAGTCTCAAAGTGGCTAACATTCTCCTTTCCCTTCCTCCCCCACAACAAACACTCTTGTGAGGTGAGTGGGGCTGAGAGACTTCAAAGAAGTGTGACTAGCCCAAGGTCACCCAGCAGCTGCATGTGGAGGAGCCAGGACGCGAACTCGGTTCACCAGATTACGAGTCTACCGCTCTTGACCACTACACCACACTGGCTGTCCACCGCTCTTGACTACTACACCACACTGAAAAAGGAGCAAGGCAATGGGGGGGCCAGCATGGTGCGGACGCAGCACTGGAAGCATCAGGTGGGTCCTACTGCTGCACCTGCACCAACCTCCCTGCCATCTCCTCCATCTGCAACAGGCAGTGACCTGCTGTTAGGAAGCCAACCTGCCCTGCCAACTTCTACCGGCTGGATTTCATTGTCATGAATGGGGCCATCTTAAAGTCATTGGAGCAAACATCATACAGTGGTACCTCGGGTTAAGTACGCTTCAGGTTAAGAACTCCGCTAAGAACAGAAATCGTGCTCTGGCGGCACAGTGGCAGCAGGAGGTCCCATTAGCTAAAGTGGTGCTTCAGGTTAAGAACGGACCTCCGGAACGAATTAAGTACTTAACCCGAGGTACCACTGTATATTTTTGTTGACCTTCTGTGTGCTAGTTCACACATGCAAGCATATACTTGTAAGGTGATCCATGTGACATGATTCCTGGTCGAATGTGTGAACTGTCAATTGAAAAGTATTTTCTCTGAGTTACCATCAAAATGGAAAAGTTCCATCTGCCCTGATAATCTGTAATGTTTCATTCGCACAGGCAAGTCATCACTAGTCAACAAATGATGGAACTTGAAGACATGAAGCATGATTCACATTACTTTTTAAAGCTTGTGTGGGCTCAGTGTTGCATCTGTCTTAAGACGGCTGCCATTAATTCTTGCATATCCAGTTCATTGTGCCAGTCATCTAGTTTTTTTGGGGAAACTTTGTCATATATACTGAGCACCCATCTCATTGGGTGCTGAAACAGTCTTCTCAATGGATTCAATGGTCATGAGCCCATACTATGAGAGTGTTGCATGAACTGGTCGCCAGACCTGTTTATTTAGATCTAATGCTTTCCTGGTGTCAAGTAGTGGTGATAAGTCCAAATAGTTTGTGCCTCAAAGACATGCCGCTCATACTGAGAAACCAGATTTATAGGACCAAGTGGAGGTCCCCTTTGTCACCTGATTCTGGCTGAGTTGGGAACTGCAATACCACCTGTTGACCACTTGCAGTAGTGGCGCTGCAGCACAGCGGAGAGGAATTGGCAGTTCCTTCCTCCAGCAACCCATCATGAAGCTGTACCCTTAGCGCAAAACCTCTGGGAGTTTACACAATCATGGCTGGGATTCAAGGCAATGGAGATTCTGCAAGTATATTGCAATTTTATGTTGTGAACCACCCTGAGATCTATGGTTGTAGGGCAGGATACAAATTTAATAAACAACAATAACACTTCTGAGCTTTCTGTCCTGTCTGACACATCACTCCTCAAACCATGGGAACCATCTCTGGCAGTGTAAGAAGCTTAGAAGTCCAAGTCCAACACTCTAACCACTACACCATACTTTTTCTCCATCTTAACTGTATAGCTAAAGAAGGTGCAGGGGACAACAATCCCTATCAGGGCCATGGAGGGTGGGCATTTTACCCTTTCCGCAGATTAAAAAAAGATCAGTTGCCTAGAAATTTCATGTAATGCTGCTAAAATAGTACTGACAGTGGCCCCCCCAAAAACAACAACAACAAAAAAACAACAACAAAAAACACACAGTTAAAATGAAAGGGGCTTTTTTTGTGAGGGGAAGACATGGCAGGGGTGGACCTTGGTCATATGGTGTCCTGTGTGAGGCCAAAATGTGATGCCCTCCAGTTGCCGCCTTCCCAAAGTCAAGTAAATGCATCTCCTTTGGGAAGGTGTGAGGGCTCTGGCAGGGTCCTAGAGCCCTGCCAGCTCCTTCCCAAAGCTGGGCAAGCATTTGCAGAACTTTGGGGAGGAGCTGGGCAGGCTCTAGGACCCTGCCAGAGCCCGCATGCCTCTTTCCCAAAGCAAGTAATTACTAGGCTTTGGGAAGGAGGCAGAAAGGAGCCCTCTTGGCTTGGCATCCTATGCAGGGGAACAGGTTGCACTGCCCAAAAGCCGCCTCTGCAAAACACCTTCCCCAGTGCTGCAATCCTGATTCAGATCTGAACCCTCCCACTGCTGCTGTTATAAGAGGCACTGCGCACACCCCAAACCTTTAAAGCAAATTTTCCTTCTCAAGGAATTTCTGGCACTGTATTTTACCCCTCACAGAGTTACAATTGCCAGCAATCCTTAACAAACAACAGTGCCCAGAATTCTCTGGGGGGGTGTACTTTGAAGGTATAGTGCATTATGTAGCCACAATCAGTTCTAAGCACATTAGTTAAAGCCATTTTAAGCATTACATGTTATTGGTCCCCTGGTCTGCCCTCTAATCTAAATCTTAAATCTTGGGGCAAGCACACCAAAGGCCCTGTTTTTTCTCAATAATGATTGATTGGCTATTTCCTCTGTGTGTGTGTCAAGAATCACTGCGCTAGCTCCCTGCAATGTGACTTTCACAGGTCCAGCTTCTGTACCTGTGCGATCCAAGTCCTGCTTATATGCGCAGTCAGCTGACAGATGCTTGTTAGTGGGATGTCCTAGGGAAAAGAAGGCAACTTGTTAGGAAACAGATGCTTCCTGGTTCTTCTTGCCAGATGCATAGCAAGCAGCCCCTGGGAAGAATTTAATCATCTGATGTCACTTTAAAATATAGCAGGGCCTCATGCTTTCTGAATTTGGAATTTTAATTTATTGGGGTTATGCATGGTAATTGCTTAGTAAACAGCAGCAATGATCTACTTTGCATGTTAGTTCTGATATCTGACTCGTTTTATATACGAGCAAATTAAATAACTGACGTTGCTTTGATGTGATAAAAAAAAGCAAAACGCACACTTCTTTTATTGCATTGGTATGGGTAAGCAAAGACTGAAGAATTAAAAGGAAAAAAGCGGAGGCCCATATGAATTCATAGTAGGGGGAATACCTTTCATTAGGATCAGCTAAAGTGTCAAAGTAGTGGGCAAGTTTCAAGGATCTCCAGAATGCTTCTTCAGGCAGAAGGGAAGTGGGCAGAGAGAAAACATCAGGCCTCTACAGTCAAGAGGCAGTAATGCTTCTGAATACCAGGTGCTGGAAATGAGGAAACCAAAGAGTTTAATTTATTGACCTGGAAATTTATGAGCTGAAATATCAGCCCTGTAAGAACGAGGGACAAGGAAATGGTTGTTGTGGTTGTGGTCATTACCTGGCTGACACCCCATAGGTATCTAGAGCTCTTGGGCTCCAATTCCCACCATCCCTGACTATGGGTCAGGCTGGCTGGGGCTGTTGCATGTTTGGAGACTAACAACATATGGAAAGCCACACGTTCCCCACCTCCTGCTGCAGCATAAGCTCATTAGGTTCACTGCACAACACACACACACACACACACAGAGAGAGAGAGAGAGAGAGAGAGAGAGAGCTCAACTAGTATTAGAAGAGATTGTGAAGAAAAAAAGAGGAAAACAACACTACATCTGAAATACTCCTATGCCTATATAAATGGCATGCGATGAATGGGGCTTAAGAGATTAAGGCAGTGGGAGTGTTATAATTTCGAACTAACCACCAAGAATTTGGGTTGGTGAAGACATCGCTGTTCTTACCTAAGGCATAGAGAACATGAAGCGTTTGCCTAGAGTTAAACATAGAGGACACAGTGACATATATGTAAGCAGAATCTATTTAGGGAAGGGGTCAGGAACCTCAGGTCAGGTGGGGGGGGCAAATGTGGCCCAAAAGGCCTCTGCCATATGGGGTTAACTGTCAGTTAGGGGAAGACAGATGAGTTTAGACAGCTGAGGAGTTGGAAGAGAAGGGAGGTGGTGAGGGAGGTATGAGGAAAAGGCCAGAGAGAAAGGCTGAGGATAATGGCTAAGGCCTGAATATTAATACCCAGTGTTTTGTTAACACTTGTCTGGATGAGATCAGAAAAGAGCCTGTGACTGAGTTGGTCCAAGAGGCTGTACAAATAATTTGCCAGAGGGAGGCAACACAAGTGGGGTATAGTGTCCAAGCAACTAGAAGTACAATCAGAGATGATTTGGGGCACACACTCTACCTTAACCACACACACCTAGGCTGCAACCATCCCTGGCCTTCCTGCCCCCTCCTTCAAGTGTTCTCCCGCCTTGGACCACATATCCACAAACTGCATTCAGAAGGCAACAGAATCAGACCCTCAAAGTGCCCCTATTTTCCAGGGACAGTTCCAGATTTACAGAAGCCGTCCCAGTTTCTGATTTGATCCCAGATTGTCCTGCTTTCCCTTAGGACAGTGGCGACTAACCTTGGCACTCCAGATGTTTTGGGACTACAACTCCCATCATCCCTGACCACTGGTCCTGTTAGCTAGGGATGATGGGCGTTGTAGTTCCAAAACATCTGGAGTTCCAAGGTTAGCCACCACTGCCTTAGGAGAAATGTTGGAGGGTATGGAGTTATGTGACCCCCAAGCCAAGGAGATAAGCCAGCCCTTTATAGGAAAGTTTTTTAAATGTTTCAGATTTTATTATGTTTTCATATAGGTAACTGGTAAAGGACCCCTGGACTGTTAAGTCCAGTCAAAGGTGACTATGGGGTGCGGCGCTCATTTCACTTCAGGTCGAAGGAGCTGGCGTTTGTCCACAGACAGCTTTCTGGGTCATGTGGCCAGCATGACTAAACGGCTTCTGGCGCAACGGGACATCGTGACGAACGCCAGAGCGCATGGAAACGCTGTTTACCTTCCCGCCACAGCGGTACCTATTTGTCTACTCATCGCCCAACCTAGCAGTTTGAAAGCACACAATGTTTTCATATATGTTGGAAGCTGCCCAGAGTGGCTGGGGCAGCCCAGTCAGATGGGCGGGGAAATAGCAATAGCAATAGCAATAGCAATAGCAATAGCAGAACATCCCTATTTTCATCAGAGAAATGTTGGAGAGTATGCAAGAATTCTAGCACTCTCATTTTCTTTTGAAATTATGCCTGATGGTACAAGGCAATTTACATGGCAAGGAAAGCCTATCTGTGTTTTTTTTAGGGACAAAGTTCATTAATTTCAAAAGGACTGGGTTCCTAGACAGCATAAATTCAAACCAAAACGATTATCTTAATGTGCTCTTGTTGGATAATTAATAGAGGAGGGACCCTCAAAATACGAAGAGACCAAAGAGTTTCAATTTAATTTATTGACCTGGCAATTTATGAGCTGAACTATCAGCCCCATAGTAATGAGGGACAAGGAAGTGGGGGGTGTTTTTTCTGGCTTCGTTATGGGACCTGCTCTCTCATTATCCAGCTGACACCCCATCGGCCTCTGTGTGCTCGTTCAGTAACTTACTATGTCATCTGTGCCCTCGGGAGCAGCTTACGAGTGACGTTGCTCTGGAGAGTGTTTTTCCCTCTTGGTTTTAGCAAGTGGTGGATGTGGAGTTCTGGGTAACCCCAGGCTCTTAACTCACAACAAGTTTAAAGGTCCTCTACTCCAGTTGGGCCTTCTCAGCTGGCAGCCACTTCGACACTTTGCGCTTTATTGCCGTGGAAACGTGGCATTTGGAATTGTCCCTGAAATATGTGAGGGGGCGGGGCGCGGGGAGATTGACGTATTTATTACAGGAGGAAAGGAAATGTAGAAAAGGTCAGTTTTTAAGGTTTGCTTGTTTGTTCTTTAAAAAAAAAATCTACTCTGATCTCTTTCATGTGGAAAAGGAGAAAAATTCCCTTTGACAGTCTGCCTGGTGAGAGGTTTGTCGGCTGGCATGACACACAAGCCCAGGCTGAAATCTGACTGCCAGCCATGGATTGGGGCATAACAGGTGCCTGGTAAACACCCTATTTTTTTTTTTTTTTTGCAGGCTATCTCAGCTTATCAGACATCTGGCAGGAAGGTTGGAAAATTACATTTTCAAAAACCTTTGGCACCACAGGCTCAGTGCATAGTGCGTTTCCTCTTGAGGGAGACAAATGTCTGGTTTCTTTTATTTTTATTAAACCGGAATGAAGGACAGAGTATTTCTGAGAATGTACTGAGTACTTTCTACTCTGAAAGTATGAAGAGTAGGAGGAAGAACCACAGATTAAAAATTGAGCTGCTCTTGCTGTAGGTGCAAGGTTGTAATTCTGTTTTTGTTTGGGAAACCATGGTACTGAATCAGTGCCAGATTTACGTATAAGCTAAACAAGCTTAGCGTCCCACTCTCTTGGGGGGCCCCAAAAAATTTAAAGGAAAAAAAACACCCTGGATGTACATTTCCAAAATATAAGATAAAAAACAAAATAAAACCTACATACAGCAACAGTGTTTTGTGTTGTGTAGGCTCCTATGATGTACATATTTTGTTATGTGCAAATGGGCTTAGATACCTATTAGGTCCATAAATTACCATATAGCATATATTCAACACACAAAAAAACCAGCGACAATTTGTTGTTGACAAAGGACAGCTGGACATATAAAGGGCCCCATTACCTTCAGTAGCTTAGGGCATCATCAGACCTAAATCCGGCCCTGGTACTGATACACTGGTTTACTGCAGGTGCAAGAGCTCTGCTCCCCCCCTTCTCATACAAAGCCCCCCCCCCCCAATCTCCAGAGGCTGCTCCATTAACTTTAATGGAAAAGGCACTGATACACTGATTTGCAGCAGGTGCAGGAAATCGGTTTGGGATGCTCTGGTTTGATGCAGGTGCTCCCGTTTTCAGGCCCATTTGCTAACTTTGAAGAGGGGACAGCTCTGTGTTAAGTACACAGAACCACTCCTATTTAAATGAATGGGGTAGCCCCCTTTCCTGGACACACACCATTTCAAATCATTAGGATCCCCCACCATGATGCATAGATTCTTCCCTCAAGGGTTTCCCTTAAATCCCCTTTATATCATTAACCAATTTAAAAATCGAATACAGCAAATATTCAAAATACAGAAGATTGTTCATGTTGGTGTTCATGTGTTAATACCGATAATCCCAGGCAATTTTTTAAAATGAATATGCAAAAAATACTGTGATGCACAGTGGATATTGACTGTCAGCATTTGTTGGTGTTTGTCCAAAAAGTGGATATTTAAAATATGATTTGACATTCACAAAATTCAGATGGGATTGTTGGCATTCACTTTTTAATATCAACATTCATCACATTTTTGGACACACATTGTAACATATATTTGAATAAATATTTTCTCTTGGACTAGTCTTTGCAGCACTCAGAAAAGGCAACTGGGATGATCCAGTAATGAAAAATGAGGTTATTAAAAAAAAGCTCATAATGCTAGTCTTGGGGTGAGCCATCAGGAATAGATGCAGCTCCTTTGCACTCCTTTTTTAGCATTTCAAAATCTGTTTTAGAGCTGCCTCTGTCAAAGACCTTCAACTGGCTGCACGTTTGAAAGACACACTTCATTAACTGACATGCACATCACTGTCTGGTGAGATTTCCTGTTGTGCCCTAACAAATGTATGTGCTGTGTATCTACAGCAGAAAAAACCAAGGATTGCTTGCAAGAAAGCTGCATGTCTTAAGCAAGCAATAACTTCCAGCTTGGAATAAATGTAGTAGCAGCAAGCTATCAAGTAAATATGCAAACAGACCATATGTGGAAAGGCTGAAAGAGCAAGACATATCCAACCTTCAACAAAAGACGAATAAGGCTGAAATCCACGGCTGACAGGATAAGAGAGGCAGATACAGACTAATGGGGAGAGAGGAGTGGCTTAGTTTTACGGAAGGATCATGAATAGGGTTATGTGTTTGAGAATTTGGTTTAGCATTGTGCAAAGAATTCAGCATCCTCGGAAAGACAGCTTCCTTCCTTCTTCTTAAAGGTAAAGGTAAAGGGACCCCTGACCATTAGGTCCAGTCGCGGATGACTTGGGGGTTGTGCCGCTCATCTCGCTTTATTGGCCGAGAGCCGGCGTACAGCTTCTGGGTCATGTGGCCAGCATGACTAAGCCGCTTCTGGTGAAACAGAGCAGCGCATGGAAACGCCATTTACCTTCCCGCCGGAGCAGTACCTATTTATCTACTTGCACTTTGACGTGCTTTTGAACTGCTAGGTGGGCAGGAGCTGGAACCTAGCAACGGGAGCTCACTCCGTCGCGGGGATTCGAACCGCCGACCTTCTGATCGGCAAGCCCTAGGCTCTGTGGTTTAACCTACAGTGCCACCCACGTCCCTTCCTTCTTCTTAGAGCTGCAAAAATTCACACCCACCACTTAGTGAGCATTGTTTTAACTATGGAAAGGCTGCATACAAATAAGATGATGATGATGAAGAACATAAGAGTGCTCTCCTCCCCTGTGTTTTCCATCAACTGGTATTTAGAAGCATTACTGCCTCCGACCATCACCGCCTCCTGAGAGAGGAACTTCCATAGTTTAACTGTGTTAAGAAGTACTTTCCTTTAGTACTCTTTCCCCAGGAGATCAAACTACTTCTTCCTATACCAGGGATGTGCCACCTTAGGCTCAGGGGCCAAAAGTAGTCCTCCAGGCCTCTATATGGCCCTCAGCACTGTCCCCTGGTCACATGTCTGAGCGCTACCCCTCACCAGCCCTGCTTCAAGCCCACCTTCCAGGTTTGGCTTGGCTGCAATGTGTTCCTTGAATTCTGGTGCTCCTTGTTTGCTTGAATAGATGGATGGAGAGGTCTGGGTGAATGTGAAAAAAACTAGCCTACTGAAAAAAAGAGGAAGTGCAGTTGTTGCTCCACTCACGTCTGGTTCCACCCACCATGGAAGATGGTGACCCTTGGGTTGTAAAGATTCCCCAGCGTTGTCCTACACCAATGTGGGTCAACTTAGCAAGGAGAACCTCTGGTCCAGGAGGTTCTAGGAAGAGGCACCAACAAATTCAAAACAACCAGACAGGTAGACTTCGTTCCACAGGATTTGTAAACTGGGCTTGTAAAATCAATAGAAATCAGGTAAATGTCTTCCAAAGAAGATTTTCAAACCTGAGTTAGAAATAAAAATAATAGGTCTTTGATCCTGGTGAATATAATTCTACCACTTACTTTACTTCCTGTAGTACTTTTAAATAGAACACATTAAGCTCACCAGGGGAATCCAGTTCTGACACGAGTCTGAGTTTCCTCTCATGAACTGAAAGCAATCTGTCCAATGAGGAGATTTGAGGACCAGTAATTTACTACCTCAACTGTAATTTTAAATGCTCACTCACTGCAGGGATTGAAGCTTTCATTCTATAATTATAGAGGAATCAAAAGTCTAGTGCACTAATGTATTGAGTTACGATGCTGGCTATTTATAACACTCATTTCTTGAGCAATGGATTTTTAATATGTTGGCGTGGTGTGGCTGTTGGTAATAATCCTATTTACACAGTTGCTTCATGGCTATGGGCAGCAATCCAAGCTCCTTAAGGGAAAAAAATGTTTATAGCATTGTCGGTGCAAAATAAAGGAGTTTGTGAGGTGTGTGTTTGTTTACCAAAGTTGCAATTTTGCACTGCTAGGGTGCTTAAATCCTATTGACTGCAATGGGGCTTAAACAACCAAATTGTGTGGTGCAAGATTACAATCCAAATCCAAAATTTTGGTTGTTTTCCTAGGGTAAGAAAGAAAATGTTTCTTGATGTGCTCTTGGTGTTTGAATTTGGCAGAGTGACACTACATTTGCAGGTGCATTTGGGTTACTCTGGGGAAAAAATTGCAGTGAGTCAGCTGGATTTGTAAGGCTGTTTAGGGCTGGTAAGAATGTCTACTCCAGAAGTTAAAAGGGTGACCGTATGCCAGTGTGATGCATGATGCATATTATAGCATCAAATTAAGTTTCTTCCTACCTTTGGTGATTGTTACCATTTATATTTCAGCAGCAGCATGAGGATTAAAGGAACAATTCATTGATCTGGAGACTGTTATAAATATATATAGAGAGAGCCAGTGTGCTGTAATGGTTAGGGTGTTAGCAGGAGTGTCCTACTCTCATGTAGGACCCTGGCAGAGACACATGCCCAGCTGGCATGTTCTCTCCCTACTGGTTGGTCGGTCGGGAGCTTCAAAAGCTTTCTTCTGCCCGACTGATACCAAGAAGCATCAGCACACTTGGGGATCCGCAGAGTCTTCGCAGCATGCGTAAACAGACCTCAGCAACTCAGAATTTTGGCTAATCTACTTTATTTACATATAATAAAGTAGATTTACATATAATACACACACGGAGCACTGCAACATGGCTCCCCCCCTCTCTAGCATCAGACAGCAAAGAGAAAGAACAAAGGACAATAGTCCCACTTCAAGGAACACAGTAATACAAACATCCTGTCTCCGTCACTTCCCATTCTGTGGAATGAAAACACACTGTCATGTGATAGACAACAATCCCATGACTGTAGACACGGGGAATGAATCTCCAACACTGAGCTACAGACTCAGGAGGCCTGAGTTCAATTTATCAGTCATCCATGAAGCTTCCTGACCATGGGCCAGTCGCCTTCGCTTTGCCTGGAGGAAAGGGAGAGTGGGAAAGCAGTACATGAATAAATATTTAGGATGTGGTTTGAATGCACATGAGGCCACCACCTTGCTGTGATGCTAAGCAGATCTGGGTCTGGTCAGTGCCTAGATGAGTAATCTCCTGTAAATATTACCAACCCTTGTGATGTATTATTTATTTATTCATTAAATTTATATACCATCCATCATAAGATCTCAGATAGGTTCACAGGTAGGTTAGGCTGAGAGACAGCAACTAGTCCAAAGTAACCCAGTGGGCTTCATGTCTGAGTGGGAATTTGAACCCTGGTCTCTCAACTCCTAGTCCAGAATTCTAACCACTACTCCACAATAGCTTTCCCATGTACACCACATTGGGTTTTGTGATATAAGCAAGGTGGGATACAAGTGTAAGAAAACAAATAAGTAACAGTTGGGCAGGCAGACTTTCCCCTAATTACATATGAACCCTGCCTTTCCTCCAAAGAGCTCAGAGGAGTATAGATTTGGGGGGAGGAATACTCACTTTATCCTCACAAGCAATTCATTCAGACAGATTAAGCGGAGTGATCTTGTCAGGCTCAAGGCCACTCAGTGACCTTTCTGGCTCAGTAGGGATCGCAACCAAGGGCTGAAATCCTCTCTTAAACCCCATTCCTCCTCCCCTCCCCTCTATATTCTGTCCCTGATGTGAGCCCTGCGCCCCTTCAGAGATATAAATGGTCACAATTTGCCAACAATGGGAAGCAGCCTAATTTGATGCAGGATTACCCATCATGCACTGAGCTGTCCATACCCTGGCTCTGAGCGGGCCTTGCTGCCAAGCAATTAGCGCGCTGGATCAAAGCAATTCCACCTGAAACCGTTTTTTCCTGCAGAAATTCTCCACAATTTCCCCTCCGTTACTGCGAGCCTGGCTCTGGCTGAGTCCAGAGATGAAGTTTTAGTCCTTCTGTTCTGCTCTCCTGCCCTTACCCCCAGCCTCTCTCGCCAAGTTTGCTTGTTTTGAAAATTGACTCCACTACAAAGCAGTTGCAGAAAGAATCCTTGACACGTCAGTCAGAAGGCTCTCCAGGGCAGACTGACAACGCGGCCACGCACTCCATCATTTTTAAAGAGAAACACACATGGTTTACTACTGCCCACAGTCAGCCAGCAGACATTTAGAGGCTCTAGGGTACAATTGTTGTCTGCGGCTCTTTCAATTAACTCCTACCTTTGTAATGCACTGAACCTGGACAGGACATGAGGGGATATTTCCTCTGAGCTCACAAAACAGAGTAATTGGAAATGTATCCTTGGTAGACGGCACCCCTGAACAATAGGTAACCTCCCCCCCTCCTGGGCCCCTTCTCCTAAAAGATAAATTATTCTTTCTTTAGGGCTATAATTCACCATGGCCAAGGTTTCTAGAAGTAGCCAGAAAATCCTAAGGAATCTTAAAAGTTTAAAGAAGCAGTGATGGTTCAGCACTGGACAGCAGGCTGCAGGCTACTCCCTCAGCTATTGGGGATTTCAGACTCTCCAAGTGTCCCTATTTTCCATGGACAGTCCCGGTTTCCGATTTGATCCCAGAATGCCCCGCTTTTCCTTAAGACGTTCCGATTTTCACCAGAGAGATATTGGAGGGTATGGAATAGGATGTCCCTATTTTCATTGGAGAAATGTTGGAGGTTATGGGGTCTGAAGAATGGAAGAAGAGTCTTGCTTGGAAAGAGCAAAGAGTTGACTTTGCCTGGCATGCTGCTCTTGACTTTGGCCATCTGGGTTCATCCAGGTGAATCTTTTTCACCTGGGGGCCATGTGTCCTTCTGCACAACCTTCTATGGAACACACGCGCAGGGTCAGAGGCAAAAGTAGCACAGCAACAAATGTAAAATTTACCATTGCCCAATAAGCGAGTTTCTACACACCCCGCCCCCTCTGAACTTCACATAGGCAATATCGGATATTATTTTTCTGACCTACCTAGCCAGGTGGTTGCAAGGATGTGGTTTAAGGTAAAGCATCCTTAAAATGAAACCTTGGCCAATATTCTTTATCTGGAAGCTCATATGATGAAGAGGGGGGTGGGGAAGGTGGGTCTAATCCACTTTGTCCTCTCAGCAGCACGTTCCAACACCAAGTGTGTGACTGTTCACCTGACACTATGAAAACTGACAAATGAGCCCCACTTTCTCCATCAATGCCACAGCTGTACAAGTGACACAGACAGGTGAGTGGCTCTGGACACATCATATACTTCCACCCATTGTTGATGAACCATCATAGGTAAGTCTTGGCTTTGCTTCATTGCGGTCATCCATTTATTGAACGATGATATCCTAGAGACTGGGTTTTCTATTGTCTCTCTGGGTTCACTCCCTGGCTTTGCATTTCTAACAGCGTTTTGTCAGTGTCCCTGCATTTTGTCAGTGTCCCTGCTTTACTGGTGTCCTGAGCATTTGCTTAGTTTGCCTGTTGGGTAATCCTGCCTGCTCTCTCTCTCTCTCTCTCACACACACACACACACACACACACACACACTTTAAACCTCTACCACATGATTTAATTATCCTTGTAAGCTAAACCAGAGCCTTTGTGTTCACACAATCAACCCATCAAAACAATGGTTTGCAAACAAGACTAGAAAAATTAACGCAGGCAGCGTTTTAGAGGAGTAACCGAAAGACAACAACCCATTCCTTCATTAGGCAGCCCTGTGTGGGTGTTCCAGACAGCAGGACGATCCAAATGAAGCCAGTGTCCAACTCATTTGAGAACCAGGCCCACTTTGCCTTCCCGGATACATGTGTGTATCTCAACACCCACACAGATCATGCTTAACGCATTGCTCCTCAGGCGACGTGTTTTTGCACGAAACAGGACCCAAAGCAAAATTTCCCACGAGTTTCAGTCAAAATGCATTAATCCACTAGATATTTCCCAGGACAATATTATCTCACACATGCAGGCTATCTTCTTCACATTCGGCTGGGGAGCAGAGTAGAGCGGGAGACGAAGGAAGGGATGAATCCTTGAAGACGTGTTTGAAAAGTGACATGCCCCCCCCCCCAAAGCCACAGGTAAACTGGCTGCTGTTATGAGATGACTTATTTTTTTCATTCTGCATTTATCACTGTAATAAGCAAATCTGGGCTGGGGGAAGAGGGGAGAGGAACACCAATAATATATTTTAATCTTTCCTCTCATTTTTGGGTGTGTGTGTGTGTGTGTGTGTGTGTGTGTGTGTGTATGTAGGCTCCTGATTGCTTTGAAATGTCACTGTTGTCTTTCACCAAACGTCTCCTATCAACAGAATGTTCCCTCAATGGGGGCATTGCCCTCCCCCTCCCGGATCAGCAATTTGCGTGTCGTAGAGTATTAAACGCCTGCCATAGTTTTTCCTCGCACGGACATTCAAGGCTGTATCTACTGCCACCCTGGATAAAAGGGCCATATTAAATGCTTCTGAAGCTCTCACAAGCTGCCATTGATAACTGCCTGCTTTTGACCTACAAGGTTAAAACTCTAACTTGTTCTTTCCTGTGCTGTCAGCCAGTGGTGATAAATGCTTCGGCCTAAAAATAAAAAACCCTTTACAATCAGGTTTTAGATTTAAAAAAGAACTAGTTAATGTTGTAAAGACGAGGCAGGATTTTTCTCTCCCCTCCCCCCTCCACTTTTGGGCTAACACTGGGCAGCTCAAAGGAGCGTGTCTCTAAAATTTATGGTGCAAGCAGCTGGACACACATGATTGTAGAGATTAAGGTAACAGGCAGTGCTGTGGCCTTGGAATGCTGCAATTTGACTTCATTCCCATTAGAAACACATACCTGTTCCTTCTCCTTTAGTGACTTTAGCAGTGATTTTGCAGAGGGGTGGGGCGGGCCGGCAGAGTGATTTACAGTTTTCAGAAGAAAGGCAGAAATGATCCCATTGTTTTTTAAAAAGAGAGCTGCACCTCCCTCATGCTCATACATTACAAAGTTCCCCTATTTGGAAGGGACACCCTTATTTGTTGCAATTTTGCTTAATAAATTGCTGTCCCTATTTTACCTTTGAAGGCCTTTTCCATTTTTTTTAGTGGGAGTTCCTAAGGTTGTCATTTTCCAACGCCTGCTCCAGGATTTTATTTATTTATTTATTGCTGAGAAGGGGTGTTTTCAGGCAAGATGCCCTTAGGTGGCCTCAGCCCCTTTTCTTTGTCTGCCATAGGAAGCTTAGAGGACATATCAGTCAAGAAACTAGACAAGGGCTGCATCTACACCGCTATAAAAAAACGCTATGGAAATACTCTAGGGGGGTGGGAAACATTTTAAAGCTCACAATGGAAAATTTCATAGAGTTCTGATTTCAGCTCTACAGCACCATCTGGTGTCAGTGTTATAACACATCTAGTTACAGGTAGGTAGCCGTGTTGGTCTGCCATAGTTGAAACAAAATAAAAAAAAATATTTTGGGAGGAAGACCTTTCATCGCCTACAGCCACCCAATCTTAAACAACTCCTCACCCACAATAATACAACAACCAGACTTAACATGGACACTGGCACCAGAGCCTGCAATAAACCCAGATGCCAACTTTGCTGCCACATACACCAGGACAACACCATTACTGGCCCCAACAACACCAAACATACCATCTCAGGACTATTTAATTGCACATCTTCTAACGTTGTGTATGCCATCAAATGCCAACAGTGCCCTTCAGCTCTCCATATTGGACAAACAGGCCAAACCCTACGCCAAAGGATAAATGGACATAAATCTGACATCAGGAATCACAAGACAGAGAAACCAGTAGGAGAACACTTCAATTTCCCAGGACATTCTATACAAGATCTCAAAGTAGCTGTCTTATTGCAAAGGAATTTCAGAAATAGACTGGAAAGAGAAGTTGCTGAATTGCAACTTATTACCAAACTTAGAACCATGGAGAGACCTGGTCTGAATAGAAACATTGGATTCTTATCTCATTAGCCATCTCACCCCTTGCTTTTTCCTGTAAGACCAATTGCAGTCGTTAACAGTCGTCAACAGGTTTACCACAGCTATCAGCCTATCACCCATTCCCACCACCCTTCTGAGTAATACCCCTCTCCCCACCCTCTCACTATATATAAGGGTCTGGTGACTTCTGTTTCAGTGTATCTGAAGAAGTGTGCATGCACACAAAAGCTCATACCAAGAACAAACTTAGTTGGTCTCTAAGGTAACACATCTATAATGTTTTATTTTTTACTACTGTAGCTGAGTCCAAGAACTTTATTAGATTCTCTTAACCAAGAACAGCACAGCACTCAGAGCCTCCTGTCTCCATGCAGACACTAAGCCCAGTGCCACCTAGTGGTTAAAACATATAATGGCATTATCCACACAATGTCCTACCTGTACAGCCACTAAGAGGGAGAGCTCAATTGGAATACAGGACACTGCTCCTTTTCTTCACACCTAGAATTACTTGTAAGCTCAAATAAGGCAACTTTGGTAAACTAAAGGTAAACCACTGTTGGCTGGGGAGGGGAAATGTGGATGCATCGATATTGTAGAATGCACATAAGAGACCGCAGAACTCTTACAAACCTTTTGAAAAATAATAGGGGGGGGGGAGCATAGTGAAGACTGAGCATGCTCAGTAGCCGTTGAATGCTGGCTATTGTTGGGAATGAAGCTGGGTATTATGGAGGGGAGCGTAGATAGTTGACAGCCCAGGAGCACTCCATACTGTAAAATTGTGTTACAGATCCCACCTGTGCTGTACCAATACTGATCCGAACCAGAAATCCTCTTGGACTTTTCAGCCATCTGTCATATTTTTTGTCTTCCAAAGGCGTGTCAGTTTTGTTTACTGATCTAAAAGCATTTCGTTGGTCCAGTTCCTTAATCACCCTCAATACTGCAACTTATTGTTGTCACATGGCTCTAGTAAACTTGCCATATTTACGAGGAAGCAGAGCTTAAGGCTACGTGGGGCTTGGTGATCTGCCAAGCTGAAAATAGCATTTAACAGGCTTTTAATCTATTTCATAGGTTATTGTCCCCGGGAGTGCTGTTAAGAGTCTGCAGGAGGGGCGGGGGGGGGGGGGGAATGAGAACAAAGGGTTATTTTCACTTACAATTCAGCCACTGATGGTATTATTACTCTGCCATTGGTAATCAAATGAAGGTGCACTAATAACAGTACCCTTTAAATGTGCAATGAGGGGGACCCACAGCAGTGTATAGGTTTTTGTGCCTGTGTGTTCGGTTTGTCTTAAAAACAAACAGGCTGTAAGAAACTTGAAAGTTGTTTCCATCAAAGGTTAGCATGCAGATGAAATGCTGTCAGAGACAAGGCTCAGCTTCAGCAGGGGCAGTCAATGTTGTGCCTTTCAAAATATGCTGGACTACAGTTCCCATCTACCCCAGGCAGCACAGCCAGTGGTCTGGGATGATGGGAGTTGTAGTCCAAAACATGCTGAGCTAGAGAAAGAGCTTCACTTTTCATAGTGGAAGAATGATGGAAAGGGAGGAGTTGGAATAAAAACAAAAACCCAGACAAAATTAGCCTGCTCTCCTTCATCTTTCAGAGCTTAATGTGGCAAATAATAAACAATTTTAAAAATAGCAATTACTATATATAACAGGGGTTAGCAAACTTTTTCAGCCGTGGGCCGGTCCACCGTCCCTCAGACCATGTGGGGGGCCGGACTATATTTTGGAAAAAAAAATGAACGAATTCCTATGCCCCACAAATAACCCAGAGATGCATTTTAAATAAAAGGACACATTCTACTCATATAAAAACACGCTGATTCCTGGACCGTCCGCGGGCCGGATTGAGAAGGTGATTGGGCCGCATCTGGCCCATGGGCCTTAGGTTGCCTACCCTTGATATATAACAGGGGTGGCCAACTCCCAAGACACTGAGATCTACTCACAGAGTTAAAAACTGCTGGTGATCTACCCCCTTTTTGGGGGTTCAGGTTGTTGAGCTTTTCTAGGGAGGAGGAAGGCCCATTTTTAAGGGGTCCAGGTCTAAGTTGTTGAGCTTTTTTCTAGGTAGGAGGAAAGCCCCGCTTTTTGGAGTGCAGGGCAAAAATGTTCTTTTTTTAGGGGGGGCCAAAGTTGTTGAGCTTCTTTGGGGGGAGCCAGAGATCTACCACAGACGTCCAGTGATCTACCAGTAGATCACGATCTACCTGTTGGATGTGCCTGATATATAACATCTTACTTTCAAGCTTGTATCTGAGAGGCATTCTACACATCGAGCCAAATGAGATAGTAGGCAGGGAATTTTGGCCTGGATCAGTTTCTATTGCAGGTGTAAATGTGCGTCATCTTTTTAAACCACCTCAGAATAAAACTTACACACCAGGGGAAGGGTTATGCTAAACAAAGGGAGAGTGCTACTGGTCACACTGGGCATGGAGCATTGGGAGCACTGCAGGGGGCTCCACAATGATCATGTAGAATGGAATTCATGTGGCAGAGGACCCCTGAATTTTGATGCCACTGGAATTTGAGACCCCAAGGTCTGCCACTGATGCTGAACCATCCTCACTGCTCTGCTAGGGGTCAATAGTGTACACCCATGATCTCTATCATTCTTAGGCTTCAATGAAGCAAGACTTCCAGATATATATCTCCACCCCCATCATTCTGCCCGGACACTGAGGTCCAGTGCCGAGGACCTTCTGGCGGTTCCCTCACTACGAGAAGCCAAGTTACAGGGAACCAGGCAGAGGGCCTTCTCGGTAGTGGCACCCGCCCTGTGGAACACCCACCCGTCAGATGTCAAAGAGAACAACTATCAGACCTTTAGAAGACATCTGAAGGCAGCCCTGTTTAGGGAGGCTTTTAATGTTTAATAGATTATTGTATTTTAATGTTCTGTTGGAAGCCGCCCAGAGTGGCTGGGGAAACCCAGCCAGATGGGGGGGGTATAAATAATAAATTATTATAATATTATTATTATTATATAATGAAGGTGCCAGGCAAACCTCCCTAGGGGAGAGCATTCTGCAAACGGGGAGCCACTTCAGAAAAGGCCTGTTCTTGTGCTGCCACTCCCCAGACCTCTTGTGGAGAAGGCACACAGAGAAGGGCCTGAGATAATGAACACAGAGCCCCAGTTGGTTTATATGGGGAGAGGCAGTTCTTCAGGTATTGCGGTCCTGAGCCATTTAAGGTTTTAGAGGTCACGCTTCAACGCATGCTTTCTAGGCACGGGACACATGGAAGTGTGGACGAGCAGTGAGGAAAAGGCACTCTGCACATAGTTTGCTGTTCTTCTTCCACATCTTCCAGGTGTGAGCCCTGGCACTGACAAGTTCCACGGCCGGGCCATAGCGAACCCTGCCTTAAATGGAGGCTTCAGTGGGCAAAGAGATTGGCAGATCCTGGAAGCACAGTTGCTCCAGTGTAGCCCGATCCTTTGAAAGCTTCCAAACAGAAGCTCGGCGCAAGGTGTCCGGGCACCTTGAGCATTTAGTCTCTGGCGCTGCCTAAATAAGCACTGCAAGTCAACAGTGTGGGTCCTGCTCATCCTGAGACTTCCTCTGCTTTCAAACACACACACACACACACACACACACACACACACACACACACACACACCACCCAACAACAACAACAAAAAACTCCACATAACCAAACTCCTATCTCATTCTTCTCAGCTGAGCGCTCTTTGGTGACAAGCCAAGGGGTGACATACACTTCAGGATAAGGAAATCCGATTTCAGACACCACTGAGTTTGATAAGCCACTTCAATTTTGAAGATGAGAGGGGGAAAATACTTTGAAAATAACTTTGTGGAAGCTTCAAACAGGGCCTCTGCCTATGTCTCTCTCTCTCCCCCATTCCAACTACCCATAGCTGCTCTGACTCTGCAGCATAGCTTTCCCCCCATGGACAGAGAAGACTCAAGGTAGTATCTCTGTAAAATGTTAAGCTGAAAAACACATTTAAAATAAAATTAAAATTAAAAAGGACTCAAGGTAGCTTATGTAGCTCAGAGAAGCTCCCCCCTCCCCCAGGATTGTTTCACCTGCGTTTTCGTAAGCCCCGGGTTTTCAAGTCCAACATCCACAGTACAAAATACTAAAAACAACAATGCCCCATATGCTAGCCTCATACAATTGCAGTCAATCAGGTATTGCATATTATGAAAGTAAGATACAAGAAACGAATGGTATTAGGAAAAATTGTTTGGGAAGCATGTGGATGATAGCAAACTTGCATACGAAAGTGTGTTAGGAGAAAGCACAATAAAATTATGGTTAATTTTCACAAGCTTTTTCTTTGAAACTGCAAACTGATGCGGAAATGTGGAAAACTGACCTTAAAGCAGGAAAAACGAGAAACGGAGAGAAACCTAAACTGACAGTTTCCTCCATCCTTAGCCTTGGCACCACACCTTTTAGCGCAGCTCTGGCTTGATTTATTTGTTCATGTTGATGAAAATGTTTTTTAAAGAGCCTTTCTGTGAAGGAAGCCAAAATATCTGCCAATAACGAAACTCACAAAGGAGCATGTGGCGCCTTAAAGATGAAGGGTGGTAGTCAATTAAGTCTTCCTCAGGGTAGACCTATTGAAATGACTGAACTTTGTCCTGTTCATGAACTTCAATGGGTCTACTTGGAGTAAAGCCATCCTAACATATTTATTGTGGCATAAGCTCAATCCACTTACTATTTCTCTCTGCACCAGCAAAAATGAATCCACACGAGTGCAACGCAGAGTGAAAATCTTGGGCTAAAAATGTCTGTCAGGTGTCTTGCAGAAACTGGGTGAGTCTTGGCCCCAAAGTAAATGGTGGAGACAGTCAGCAAACCCATTTGATAATGACAGCAAATAACAATGGGGGGCATTGTATTTAGTGGAGCTCCTCTAACAGCATTAGGCCTTTTGTCTATTTTTACACCAGTTCAGTGATGCTGTTGCTGAAGGTCACTCTTCAGGAAAGGCCCTAATTAAGATTTCTGCCTGCAGCAAATTGTAAGAACTATAATACATCACACTGGAGCAACCCAGCCACAGATCATTGACTATCCTGAGCCAGTCATGTGGCGGGAGCAAATAATACGGTTTTCATAGCACTGAGAATCGCTTGACAACGTGATTAAAAATGCAATACCTTGGGTTTTCCTGCACAATGTCACTTTTTTTTTTTTTTAAATGTGTTGTTGCCAGCCGAACAGAATTGTTTAAATTATGAAGTGAAGGGCAATTGCAAAGAAACTCATTTGTACTGGTGTGATTGCAATGTTATTTGTACCACTTTGGATGCTATATATATTTGGGCTTCAGAGAAGGCATATGTGGCAGTTCTCAATGTGCTGTCCATCCCCTCCCTTCCCTTGGCTCAATCTTACCCCCAGACCCACAAACAAGAGGAGAGACTCCGTGGACAATTAAGATATGTTGATCCACCCACCTTTGTCTCTGGCCCCACCCATGTGACCCCAGGGGAGAATGTGATCCTCAGATTGGGGGAAAAGACTGCAGAACGCCAGAGTCTGACACTAGTTTTCACGTCTGCGCCTGTTCCCCAACCTCTGTGACCCTTGCAATCAGATCGCTTTCTTATTCAATCCCTTTGATGGTAAAAAAGTGAGCTGCGAATGAGAGAGACAGCTCATGAGCTGATTAACAGTCATCTGGTGTGATAGGAGTCCAAAACAATTATCTGAATCCTTGTTGGCCTCATAACTGTTTAGCTTTAGCCAGAAATTCTCTCACCCAAATTTCACTTGAGATGACACTGAGCGCAGTAACAGCCCTGATGCTTTGCTTTTGGATGTTTTATGTGTAGATCCAATCATAGCTGTCAACCCTCCCTTTTTTTGGCGGGAAACTCCCTTATTCCAATGCCGTTTCCCGCTGCTATCCCGGATTGTTGATATCCCTTAAATTTCCCAGATTTCAAAGGAAGCAGCTCCTCTCCCTCCCTGCCGGCCAGGGAGGCTCCTCAGCTGCGTTGCTCGGCTGCCAATAAGGAGTCTGAGACCGACTGGGGGCGGAGCTTGCATGCCTTGTGCAGCCAGACCCTCACGCCCAACCAGACAGACAGCCTGCCTGCCTTCTATGCGCTCGCTCTTTCGCTCACCCGTTCGTGCGCAGCCTCTGGAGCGCAGGGTGGCGAGGCTACTTGGTGCCATTGCACCGCCCTCGCGGCATCCCTTATTTTCAAATCTGAAAGTTGACAGCTATGGATCCAAGACATAGTCTAGCTTGAGAGGTGGAGGAACACCCAAGGGCTGGACCTTCTAAAGTTGACTCTCTCTCCCTCCCTCTTTTAGAAAACTACTAACAGGCACAACCCTCTTTTGCCTGCCTCTTTTGCCTGCCTGGATGGAGAGAGAGAGGTGTGTGTGGATCCCTCTGACTTTTGCGTGGATGGAATGCTGTCTACGGTACAAAGGTAACAACCCCATCTCTTGCTCTACCATGTGGTCCCTGAAAGATTGTCCACAAAGCAATGTTCCCCACCTCAATCCAATCATCCGCCAGTTCTTTGTGAAGTGATCCCTTCACCCTCTTTCCTACCCTTCATTCTGAGATCTGCAAACATTTTTCAAGTATGCTCAAGGTGACTTTTAGTGTTTGGGCTGGCACCGTTTTTTGCTGTGTGCCTGTTTGCAATCTCAACGAAGGAAGAAGTGATGTTGGTTGAGCATAACCTTTGAAAAGTGGCCTTAATACTCAGCTTCTTGCCAACATCAAGAAAAGATTTGGACCACCATCTGCAAAGTGTTGACACCACTGGAGCGGCATTGTTAATCAACTGCATTTGTTGACCAGTTTTGGGGATCCTAACACCATCTATAACAGCAAGAAAATGAATGCCTTCAAACCAGCTCACAACATCTATCCATTCAGGATATACAGAAGTGTTGAAGAAGTGTTTATGTCCAATATGAAGCATAAAACAGGCTTGATATTTCAAAATGCAAGCATTGACTGATGGGTTGATTGATATTATTGATCCATTTCTCTCCCCACTCCAGTGTTTATATTGAGATGCTTTCAACCAGATTTATTTTTCCTCCCCTGCTCTCTTACTCTGAAGTCTCACCTGGAATTTAGTGCAGCATAGAAGATAAGCTGCTGGAATTGAGCCAAGGAGGCTTCCATACAAATCTCATTCAGCCATGAAGCCTTCTCCCTTTCTGTCTAAACTACCTCACAAGAGGAGGGGAACCTTAGGAGAAGGACAGAATACAAATACTGTATGCTAATGAATGAAGATTCACAAGACAGGGGAGCAACATTTAAACAATTAATCTAACCAAATGATTAATTTTTTTAAGAACTAACTAAAATATTTGTTGATTATCTGGGCAGCACATTTTGCTGAATGCACAAAGGTTACTCTTCGATGGGACCTTTTATGGAAAATTACACTTGTAAAGTGGAGGAGAAGAACTACACTTGGTAAATAAAAGCTTTTAATTCTCAAGCATGACAGATGGGGTTTTAAAAGCAGAGGTTGGATGGCCATCTGTCATGCATGATCTAGTTAAGATTCTTGCATTGCAAGGGGCTGGGCTAGATGACCCTCGGGATCTGTTCCAACTCCACAACTCGTATGTTCATTCTACCTGAACAGTGTAATCCTTACACAGAAACAATCCCTACTGGGATCAATGGACCTTGATCCCAGGAATGTGTGTATAGGATTGCAGCCTTGAAGAAGCATCCCCAATTCTCCTAATATGATGAGGCCTAGTCTTCTAAGATGGCGGCAGGTACAATATCTATAATGGGGTGGGGCATTTTTTTTCACTCCAAGGGCTGCATTCTTCCCAGCCAAGCTAAGAAAATCAATGTGGGTGTGGCCTCTGTAAAGGGGTGTGGCCTGGAGAGGGTCCTGAGGGTCAAATAGAGAGACTCAAAGCAGAGCAGTAGCTATGGGGCAGGGGGCTAGCCAGGTTTTTTGTCCTGGGAGAAGCCTCCAGAGGAGCACCATTGAGGCTCCTGTGTGTGTGTGTGTGTGTGTGTGTGTGTGTGTGTGTGTGTGTGTGTCTGTATGCAAATCCACTTGGGGGGTGTATGCCAAACTGGGTCCTTGACCTGGGTGAAATAAAGCCTAGTTTTGTCCCTGCCCAAAGCATTGCATTTGGTGTGCAGGCCTCAGGTTTTCCACTTCTGATGTAAAACCAAGAAAGTGTGGTTCCTGGTTCAGACATACAGTGGACGCTCGGGTTGCGTGATGCAATTTGGCGCTTCTGCGCATGCGCAAAGTGCGATTTAGCACTTCTGCAGATGCGCGAGCGCTGAAACCCAGAAGTAACCCATTCCGTTACTTCTGGGTTCGGCGCGGTGCACAACCCGAAATCATGCAACCTGAAGCGGCCGTAACCCGAAGTATGACTGTACTTATTTGCAAGATTAATCAACCAAGGTTTTAAAAATCAGGCAACAGCCCTAAGAAAATATCCAATGATGTTGTGGGAAACTGCTACTATATATTATTATTTATTTTATTTATTTTATTTTATTTATTTATTTATTTATTTATTTTTATTATTTTTATTATTATTATTATTATTATTATTATTATTATTATTATTATTATTATATTGCCTGATTTTGAGAGCCTTAAAACCTGGAAGTTTTGTGCCATTGTTTTAACAATATTTCAACAGCACCTGGTAAAAGGAATTTACCACAAGGGCAGCCAGTAAGGAGTAAGTTTGTAGCGGAATGAGGAAAGAACTTGATCTCTTTAGGAACCTTTGCAAAAGTATCCTACACTTTCTGTCATTAATAGTTCACCAACGTTTTTTACTTATGAGCTGTCAGTAGAAACATCGTTAAAATAATGGTTTGAAATAATTCATTCATGTCTTAAAGCTCTCCGAGTCTCTGAGCTATTTGCTATTAAATGGTTGGAGATAGATCTTCTGCACTAGAAAAATAGTCTTTTAAAGGGAACAGTTTGATACAAAAAAAAAGTTTTATACCTGTTATGATTTGTATGTGCTTCACTTTCTTAATGGGAACAAGTTTTTTTTTTAAAAAAAATAGGTCTCATAAACTCTATTAGGCAATGTGGATGTGTTGGTCTGATGTTGTATTCCGAGTGATTTCTGTGCTGTGAGAATGCAAGTAATTATTCCTTGTTAATCTGTATATTTGTATTTTAAAGCAGCTGTGGAGTTCCAAATGAACTGGGAAATTCCCCGAAACTACCAAAGTCTTCTACATCACTTTTGCATCTCTCTCTATTGTTCTTGCCTTGAACTGAGGCAGCCCTCTCCTTTTTAGGCGAGAGTTTCTGCAACCGAGAGATGGGAAGCAATGGAAGATTCCCAGGTGGTTGCTTGGCAGCATCCCAAGAGATCCCCTTAATTCCCCTGACAACATTAACTATGTGTGAGCCACCTGGCGTGACACCGTTTGGCAAGTCATGCTGCCGCTGCCGCCATCATCAGCAAGATCTTTTGGGGTGTTAGTACGGTGGGCGTCTCCATGCTCAGGTTGCATATAAGTATAAATGAAAGACCACAATCTCTGCTGATGTCCGTTCCAAGGAAACTGAACTCTAATGCTGGAACCCCTGGAATTTTCCACCACTTAGAGATTGGGGTGGCATGTAATAGTATTATTAATTATTATTATCAATAACAACATTTTATTTATACCCCACCCATCTGGCTGGGTTTCCCTAGCCACTCTGGGTGACTTCCAATAAAATATTAAAAATACAATAAAACCCACAAAGGTATTGCTTCCAGGAGAAATGCCCCCCCCTAATTTATTGTATTTTTCTTCCCTCAATTACTACTCCCCTTCTGGGCACAATCTTCATATTCAAAGTACCAAATCAGACCTGATATGGTTGGGGGATCCACGATCAGATCTCATTAATTATTATTACTTTTTAATGCTACTGGCAGCTGCAGATCTGAAACAGGTTTGTAATACAGGAGACATGGGGGGAGGGGTGAACCTTTTTGCCCAGTAGAGTTTTCCTGATCCAAACTGCCTCACTGGAGCTGTTGTTTGCCCCATGAGAGAATCTTACCAGCACCACATAGACCCTGTAAGTTTTCTCCATGAGGCAAACAGCTGCTGTGTGGATGGGTGAGGGAAGAAGAAGGAGGAGGAGGAGGAGGAGGAGGAGGAGGAGGAGGAGGAGGAGGAAGAGTTTGGATTTGATATCCCACTTTATCACTACCCGAAGGAGTCTCAATGCGGCTAACATTCTCCTTTCCCTTCCTCCCCCACAACAAACACCCTGTGAGGTGAGTGGGGCTGAGAGACTTCAAAGAAGTGTGACTAGCCCAAAGTCACCCAGAAGCTGCATGTGGAGGAGCAGAGACGCGAACCCAGTTCACCAGATTATGAGTCTACCACTCTTAACCACTACACCACACTGGAAAAGCCACTATTGTGGCCACTATTAACTTTTTTAAAGGCATGGGGGAATCAAAGCCAGGAGCTTCTAACACCATGTTTACTTTGGTGGGCAGGTAGTGTTTCTTATGTCCACTGTCCTCATCGCTCCATCCCATGTCCACCTCCAGCAAATACAGGGCCAATTCAATTCAATTATTTTCTATCGAATCAAGGAGCTGCAGTGCATACAGCTTAGCTTCGCAAGGAGCCTGCATTATCTTTCTTCTCAAGCAAAAAGTAACAAGAGTATCTTTCTTTACAGGCATCTCAGCACTTCCGACTGCTCAGAACTCTTTTCAGCTTGGCAGCACCCACCAGACTGCCTGAATCTAACTCATTACCAGCTTCAGGGCTTCGGATTCAAGCTCGTAATGTAAGCACTTTCAAAATCTGAACAGCAGTTGTGCAGAGGAATAGACATGGCATAACATCTAACAGAAGGTCCTATGCTATCCCAGAAAACCAAGGCAAATCCCCATAGCCATCAGGGTCTCTATTATGAAATCATATTCTGAAAGTATGTAGACAGCTTCCAGTACTCATATGTGGGGTCCAAATTGGTTTCAGCAATGGTTCTGGTTCTAGGGATTTTCTGGGAGCCTTTGGAAGAGGTGTTTGGAAGGTACAAAATGGAATTTTCCAAATTATTTGGGTCTCTTCTTTGGCCAGTGTTAAGACTTGGGGTGACTGGGAACTGGTTGCACCATCTCTTTGGAATTCCCGGCCTCAAGATTCATTGTTTATAGAAAGCAAAACTTTTCAAAATCTAAAATACTAGTAGCAACAATGACTTATTTGTTGCCTCATATACCACAGTTTTTAGGCAACACACAGAAGACATAGTAAATGCAAAACTTTTTTTTAAAAAAAATAACGCAACTGTCAATAATAAACACCCACAACAATACCCACCAAAATAATGTAAAACATGAACAAAAATAAGCCTCACAGTATATGGGCCAAGATAATGAACTCAATCAAATATCTGGGAGAAGAGGTAGGTCTGAACCTGGTGCCGAAAAGATGTTATTGTGAGTGTCAGATGGGCCCTGCTGGAGAGAGCATGCCATGGACAAGGAGCCACAACCAAAAAGGCCCTCTCCCACATCACCACCCTCCAAACCTCTCTCAGAGGGGACACTAATAACAATAACATATTATTTATTCCCCAGCCACTCTGGGCAGCTCCCAACAGAATATTAAAAACACAATAAAACATCAAACATTAAAAGCTTCCCTAAACAGGGCTGCCTTCAGATGTTTTCTAAAAGTCAGATAGTTGTTTATTTCCTTGACATCTGATGGGAGGGTGTTCCACAGGGTGGGCTCCACAACTGAGAAGGCCCTCTGCCTGGTTCCCTGTAACCTCATTTCTCACAGTGAGGGAACCGCCAGAAGGCCCTTGGAGCTGTACCTCAGTGTCTGGGCTGAATGATGGGGATGGAGATACTCCTTCAGATATACTGCGAAGAGGGCCTCAGCTGATGACCATGGGGTCTCAGCATGTTCATACCAAAAGAGGCATTCCATTAGGGTTTATCCATCAACCCTTTCCTAGGTCTGAGGAACTGATAAAGCCACTTGAAGTAGGCTCACTTAGGCTCTGCAACATTTCCAGAAGCCTCCACAGTACTAATCCAGTCACTCTTCCTGTATATCAGAAGCCACTGAGTTTCCTATGACTACTTTCCCATGTAAGAACTGTCTCACTTGGCTTCTACTACAAATACCTTTCACTTCATGCAATCCAAAATTAGAAGCAGTGGGAAATCTCTTCAACCAAGCTGAAATGGAACAATATCTTAATATTCCAAGTATTCTTCACCAAGATGAACCATTTTCCTTCTGAACTCAGAATGTTCACTCTTGCGTCCTGAATTCTGTTATTTCATTATCCCAGGATGTCCATTCACACAAGCTAGCCAGCTCTATTCATTCCACTTTGACCTGTTCTGGACCCTCTGAAGCTCAAGGAAATTAAGTGGTTTCCCCTGCTAAAGAGTCGTACCACAAGCATGTCCAGCTATACTTGGGGTTCACCTTGAATTACAGCCCCTCTTCCTCTCTAGGATTCCACCTTTACAACCAGCAGCTCTGAGACAGCCTCTGCATCAAAAGGCAAAGGTGGTGCTTCACTGATCTCTCTAATTTCTGCCCACCTTCTCTGGAGGTTAGAGGAAGGATTTTATGCTTGGTTTGTTGACTTGGGCTCTTAACCAAAGCTCTTGATTTCCCCTTATCTGTCCCTTGCTGGCGTTTTATTCCCCCGCCCTCCCTGACAAGTTCCCACTATATCACACGTTTATTTTCTAGTTCCAGTAACTGCCTCTCCCCTCTTGTTTAAACTGGAAAGGAAAAAAAGGGGAAAGATTGTAAGAGGTGGTGCCCAGTGCCCATTTGGATCCGTTCCGATGTATTATAACTCATGTCAGCGCATCTCTGCAGGCAGTAAGATGCACATAAACAGAGAGGCAAGCTTCAAAGAGACGCTTGGCGTTAGAAGCTGGAAATGACATTCAGGTAGTTACCAGCATTATATCCAGCAACTGATTAAAATGGGGCCGATCGCCAGCCAGACACTTAATGAAGCTTTTGAGCAGGCTATGGGAAATTGTCTTTGGTAAGCCCCAGCACCCCTGAGTCTGTCACATATTTTAATATTTGTGCATTGGCTATGTTATCATAGCCATGCAGCTTCATCCTTCTCCCTCTTTCCTTCGTATCATGGGGACTGTATACACTGGAGGCTAAGGGGGCACTGCCCCACCAACCTCAGTCTGCCTCCACCTTCCTCCCTTTTCCAGACAACCACCCCAGGGGGTGGCACTGCCTGTCAGCTACCTATTTCCAGCTTCCTGCTCTGAAACTCGGCAGGGAGGAGGATGAGGACAAAACGAGACTTACTTGGCTCTGCCTACCATGGACTCTGACTCCACCTACTGTTGGGCAGGCCTTCTGCTCCACCAATCCAAATGGGCAACAGCCTCAACTGATTGTATATACTGTACTGCAGCCTTCCCAAACCTGGTGCCTTCCAGGTGTTTTGGGCTACATCTTCCCTTTGCCAACATGGCTACAGTTTCAGCAGCAGGAGATACTGTCTGCTTTCTACATTTGGCCCCAGCTACCCAAGGGCTTAACCCAAGGGTTAAACTACAGAGCCTAGGTCAGAAGGTCGGCGGTTCGAATCCCCGCGACGGGGTGACCTCCCGTTGCTCGGTCCCAGCTCCTACCCACCTAGCAGTTTGAAAGCACGTCAAAGTGCAAGTAGATAAATAGGTACTTCTCCGGCGGGAAGGTAAACGACGTTTCTGTGCGCTGCTCTGGTTCACCAGAAGCGGCTTTGTCATGCTGGACACATGACTTGGAAGCTGTACGCCAGCTCTCAGCCAATAAAGCGAGATGGGCGCCGCAACCCCAGAGTCGGACATGACTGGACCTAATGGTCAGGGGTCCCTTTACCTTTTACCCAAGGGCATACTACTAGGAACTAGGCAGAGGGCCTTCTCAATTGTGGTGCCCACCCTGTGGAACGCCCTCCCATCAGATGCCAAGGAGATAAGTAACTACACAAACTTTAGAAGATATCTGAAGCCTGCCATGTATAGGGAAGTTTTTTTTAATGTTTAATGTTTTATTATGTTTTTATATATTTTGGAAGCTGCCCAGAGTAGCTGGGGCAACCTAGTCAGATATGCTAGGTACATTTATTTATTTGGGGGGTTTGCTTCAATTTGCATTTTGATGTGAAACAACACATGAAAGGTATCCTCAGAAGTATGTGCTTTTCTGAATTTTGCAAGGCTCTTCTCCAACAAACCAATATCTATGAAATAATGCATATATTAGGAGAAAGTGTGCATGAAAACGACTATGAAAGCAACATGCAAGAGAGCATTAGGAGGCACTGCAACAATGTATACATTAGTAAAATTGCAAGCAAAAATGCAGGTATTAGGAGAAATGCACCCTAAAAATCCAGGTATTAAAAAAAAAGTCCCCATGAGAATTTAAGTAAACTTTCAAACTGATGGAGAAATGTGAGGTGTGGAACTTAAAAATGGAAAAATGAGAAGGTGAGGGCTACAGAAACCGGAAGGTTTGACCATCTCTAAATGGTACCCTCTGGTGCCAACCATCTGGATTTAATGTACAACATGTACCAGAGGGGAGACTCAGTCAGAACCCCCCCCCCCAAGTGGGTTGTGCTTAATTACCAGATCCCATTTCGGACATTTGCCTTTCCCCATACATTAGGTGGCCCACATGCTTTTGTGACTAATGGCATCCACTATGTAGGCCTGAAATGTCACTTTGCAGATAGAATGACCCATCTCCTTGACTTTGCTTGTAAACACGTTTCATCGGGGGGGGGTCACTAATATGCTTTTATTACCTCACTGTCAGAGATTATGCCATTCTGGAGCCTGATAAAGTGTTCCGGTGGAGGGATCCTCTTAATGTCCCTCCCCACTTTATGCAATCGCGGGAGACGATCACCAATAAATTTAGCCCAATGTTTTCTTGCCGTTAACTATTTCTGGGTAAATCCGCAGAGGCGCAAACACTTCGAAGAATTCCTCCCCTCACACCCAGGATATTGAAAATGATATTCACTTTGGGATGGAGGTTTAAATACAGAGCACCTTCTGTTTTCTTTATCGTTAGAGCTATGTAGCTGCTAAATGTCATTTACGCAAAACACTGTAGTCCACAGGATTTGTAGCTTGAGGTGACTATTTGCTTTTAATAAACCTACCACATCATGAAGTTTACCTTATGTGTGTGGCTATGGGGAGGGGAAGGAAGAATCACATCTATTCATTAGGTTTATCAGGCAGCCAGTGTAGCGTGGTGGTTCCAGGCATAGGGAAACTCGGCCCTCCAGATGTTTTGGGACTACAACTCCCATCATCCCTGACCACTGGTCCTGTTACTTAGAGGATGGGAGTTGTAGTCCCAAAACATCTGGAGGGCCGAGATTGCCTATGCCTGGGTTAGACTCCTGGGTTAGACTGCCTGGGAGACCCGAGTTCAAATCCACACTTGGCCAAGAATCTCACTGAGAGACCTTGGACCAGTCATTCCCGCCCCCCCCCTCAGGCTAACCTACCCCACAGGGCAGTTGTGAGGATAAAGTAGGGTAGAGGGAAACCATGAACTTATTGAAGGAAATATGGGATGTAAATGGAACAATCACAGAAACCATTCAACAAGACATTTTGAGGCTGGAATATGATATGACACAACCTATGAAAATGGTGGCACTGTGTTCAGTTCATATAAGCTAGTGGTCTCCAATCTTTTCAGACCCATCTTTAATCCCAACACGCAAAAAAAGCAGGATACAAGTTTGTGCAATGAATCTTTTGCTTCCCCTCTTTGGGAATTTCGGTGCAAGCCTAACCAAGTTTACTCAGAAGAAACTCCTGTTGAATTCAATGAGGTTGGGATTACAGCCTTAGAAAACTGTCTTAGATCATTGGTTCATCTACCTTAGAATTTACCTGCACTGACTGCAATTTTAGTGCCATATCCAAACGCAGCCAAGACTTTTTAATCTTTGCAAGGAGACCAGCCTCACTCCTACTGATACAACACTGCTGAGAAAAAGGTGGGTTTCTTTTTGAAGCCCCACAATAGCAAGCATTTGGTTATAAACCTCTCAGAGAACAAAACCAGTCGTTAAATCTCTATGGGCAGTGAAGTGCTTCAAATTAAAGACGGGAGTGGGGGGGAAGGAAAGAACAACTAGATCTAGTGTTTAGGAGGAAAATTGCACTTAAATACAAAAAAGGTTTGGGTTTGGTTTTTTGGTTGTTTTTTTTTGCTGTAGCCTTCCTTTTCTTCCTCAGGGAATCATACATATCTTTTCAAATACTCTTTTTTAAAAAAAAAAACCTAGCCCCAAACCTTGAAAGGAAACTAAGGAAGACACATGATACCACCTTGTTTATTAACTTGTTTTGTCAAGAGTCAGACTTGGGGGATTTCAGATTTCTAAAGTTGTAGGTTTCCTTTCCTTTCACTGCGAAATGGAACAAAGTACCTGAATTGTATAAAATGATGAAATAGGAACTGAGTCATGAATCCCCTTTAAGCCTACTTTTCATGGGCGGCTTTCTTTTAAGACTTCTAAGCTGCGTCTCTGGCTAAAATATGCAGATATATAAAAATAGCTTTATAAGATGGAACAACATGTTAAATGGGAGACTGGTGGCTGCTGCCTGGTCCCCCCCCCCCACCGCCCCTTCAATTGCACAAAAGATGTACCTTCTATAAATATTCAGGAACCGGATCTTTATTTATCAACAGTAGCAAGGTTAACATTTGCAAAACACTGGAAGGGATGACAATGACCAATGAAACCAAATGACCGAACAGAATTGGGGAGGTATTCAATATGCTACAATGAACCACATGCCTAAAATTCAGGGTTAAGTGCAAACCTGTTATGGAAGTTGCTAGTCCTTTAAATAACAAATACTGTTCCGATATTTCTTTTGGGTTTTGAATACTTGGGGAGTGTTGGTGAAAACAAAGGACTCCTAAAAAGATTCCACCCCACCCCCGCAATGTTTTAATGCATGCATTTGTATTTCCCTCTGAAAGTTTTATATATGGATAAAAATGATGATGGAAACAGATTTGTTTAGAAGGTTGGGCTTCATTAGTGATTTGTAAGTTACCACAACAAGGGCCACGGGTGGCACTGTGGGTTAAACCACAGAGCCTAGGACTTGCCAATCAGAAGGTCGGCGGTTTGAATCCCTGCGACGGGGTGAGTTCCCGTTGCTTGGTCCCAGCTCCTGCCAACCTAACAGTTTGAAAACACATCACAGTGCAAGTAGATAAATAGGTACCGCTCCGGCGTTTCCGTGTGCTGCTTTGGTTCACCAGAAGCGGCTTAGTCATGCTGGCCACATGACCTGGAAGCTGTACACCGGCTCCCTCGGCCAACAATGCGAGATGAGCACTGCAACCTCGGACACGACTGGACCTAATGGTCAGGGGTCCCTTTACCTTTAAGTTACCACAACAGCACAGGTCTTCAGCGGAAACCTGCACTTTTCAGGAAGTTCCCCATGATTAGAGCAACAAGGCAAGATGCAGAACGTTAGCTAAGAACCAAGGATGGGGAACATCATCTCGTTGGTTGGAGGGCTAGCCAATGAAGTCCTACTCAGAGTAGACCCACTGAAATTAATGGCTATGACTAACTTTGGTCTGTTAGCACTGTGCAGAACCCATAAGAATTACAATATCGGATAAAACTTTCAAGGGACAGCTTGCAGCCCACTGCTGAAAACAGTAGCCCCTATGTTCTGTTCTTCCTCCCCCCCCCCCTTAAGGTGAAGTAAAAGAGAATTTGTGATGTTATGTCATTTCCTCACTCCAGCGCCACTTCAGCGAACAAAGCTACGAGTTCAGTCTCACAATTTGCTCACATCCACACCATCCATTTAAAGCAGACAGATTCCACCAAATAATCCTGGGAACTGTAATTTAAGTATGCTGGGAATTGTAGTTCTGTGTGGGGTGAACTTCAGTTCCCAGGATGCTTATTTACTATTTGTATATCACTTTTAAAATGGAAACAACCAGAACAACACATGATTTACAAAAAGGAAGTTCAATTAAAAACAAAACAAAACCCTATTCAGGTAACGGGATGTGCATTTTTTTATTTCTTTACTTGTTTGTGTACAAATTAGGGTTATAGGCTTTAATTGGTTTAGTCAATGAGACTTACGTTGGTAAGGAACAGTTTTAATCAGTGGGACTTAGAGTATAAGGGCATGCTGGTTCATTTTAAAGGCTATTTATGTATTTGTTTAAAAGGTGAATATATTTCAGCTTCTTAAAATGTAAAAAACCCTCTCAATAAGAACAGTCAACCAAGAGCACCAATGAGTGAAGGAAGCTTCAATTGGATAAAATCAGACACAGATCAGTAACCACAGCAGCTACTGGTCACCCATTAAAAGCCTTGCAGAATAAAAAGGTCTTAATCTGATTCCCTAAATTATACCTTCTGAACCTGTCTCAAGGTACCATCACTGAAAAGGTCCATTTCTTGACTTCTCCCTGCCTAAACATTCCTAACAAAATAAAAAAAATCCTTCCAGTAGCACCTTAGAGACCAACTAAGTTTGTTCTTGGTATGAGCTTTCGTGTGCATGCACACTTCTTCAGATAAACACACTTCTTCAGATAGACATTCCTAGTAGAGGCTCCCAGAAGAGGACCCCGGAAGCACATCCTACATATTGCGAATCTTCATATTGGGCAAGTTGGTCTTTCGAGTATCATTATTCAGGTGTGTTAATGTTAATTTAAAGTTTGCAATTCTTTCTGACAGTGAGAGTTGCTTTAGTTTATTAAACTATAGTTATCTCAAAAACGTAACCACAATTATGATCACAGTAAATCCATCACCATTTTAAGTTGCTCTGGGACATTTGTTTTTAGTATGACACGACAAATAATTTCAGTGCACATTTCTGTTGATAGACACATTTCAAAAAGCAATTTCCCCAAATATAATGCTTTTTTAGAAGTTATTTTAAATAAAAAAGCATTTTAATGCACACCTTCCCCTAATATATACCATTTTTGTACACATTTCTTTTTACTGAAGAATGCAACGTTTGGAGAAGTGCAAATTTCAATGGTTGCTGTTTTTCAGTTTGCGTACTGTTAGAACTACAAATTACGCACGTTCAGTGCAAACATGACCAAATTTCTCCTCCATCCCTAGATGTGACAGACGGTGCTGTTAACTAGTTAAAAGGCAGATGGGCTGAATAACTAAAAATACTTCTGTGTATTGACAACTGTAGAGCGATTGCATAAATGTTCTGTGGAGAAAGGGGAGGCTATGCTGCTAACGGAGAGAAGGTGGATGAATGGTCAAGCGACTCTAGCAATAACAGTTCTTCTCATTGAACTGTTGTTGGAACAGTCTGGGGGGGAATGGTCATGCTCTTTTCATGAAAGTCACAGGGATATTTTCATCATCATCATCATCAATTCATCATTGGATTGAGAAAACTTTCACACCATTTTCACGCCTGCCTCCAAACTCAACACACTATGAGTTGAAATGTGCCTGGACAAATAACCTTCGCCGAGGTGAAACCTCATTGGGTATTCTACAGGAATTTGGCTTTGATTGGATTGGATTGATTTCCATCCGGCTTATCAGCATGTGCGGTATATACAGGGTTCCCCCCATTAAGCTCATGAAATTGATGGCTAAGGAAGACTGCACTATATGGATTTGCAATTCAAACATTCAGAAGTGGTTTGGGAATATATATTAATGGCTTCAGGCCCTATCAAGTGTCAGCATCAGAAACATCTGGCATGCAGCAGCAAAAAAAGTACCCTTCCGTAGACACTACTCCGATGGGGATGCAAAAAAATATAGACTCCGCTGTGCGATTTTCAATAAAGTGCATGATGGGGAGGAAGGGGGAAGACTTATATTAAATTCACAAGCGTTTATATTAAAATTCCATTACAGGGAATCTAAATGTAGTGTCGGAGAGTGCCTTTATAAGACATTTGTTCAGGCTTGGAGTTTGCAGTGGCTGAGTATTTGGACAGTCAATATTAATTTGAAATAGCGAGCCACCTCATCTCTTAAAACCCACAGGCACACCAATCCCTCCTCCCCTTTTCATCTCACTGCCCACTTAGCTGCGAGTGAGGTGTACAGGCATGGGCCTAGTCAGTCAAGCCACCATTTGAGAAAGATCTCCTATCTGCCATTTTAAATTCAGAGTTAGGAGTCCTCAATGCCAATCGCATGAGGGACCATGTCACTCATGGCTGGAGCCAGAAAGTATGGGAGATAAGGGGTGGGGAAGAGAAGGAGAGAGAGAAGAGACTAACTGCAAATGCAACACATAGCAATTGCTCTAGAAATGAAATGATCTCATCTATGAAGAGTGCAACAGGACAATGTGCCATTTTAAACTCCCTTGGTTCAACATCAAGCAAGCCATTAGAACAGTGGTCAACCTGAGGCCTTCCATACATTGTTGGGCTCCAACTCCCATCAGCTCCAGTGTCCTGAACCCCTGGCCTACCTGGCAGCAAGTTGGTATGTCAAGTCCAAAGGTCAGGAGACGCAGTCCAGAGTCAATCCAAGTAGCCAAGTCTGAAGTTCTGTAGTCAGGAGGATACAGGCAACTCCAAAGCACAATCCCATAGAGGTCCAGGAACATCCACACCAAGGTCCATCAACATTGGCAATTGAGCAGACACAGCACTTCAGCTGTGCTTCCCTCTTGTACTTTGCATCTGGGCTTGATGAGACAAGTGGCCTTCACCTGCTCCAAGTCTACTCCAGCTGATCAATCACTCACCTCCTCCCAGAACTAGCAAGCCCCACCTGGCTAGCTAGGGAGTTGAGCTATGAGCCCTTGCCTGTCTCGGAGTATCCCTCCCGCTGCTCCCTATGCCTCAGAGCCCACCATGTTTGTGGAGATAGGGGCCCCTCTGGCTCTGGTGATGGCTTCTACTGCTCTGGTTCCTGTGCATTGACCTCCATCACCCTGTGAGTACTTCCTTCTTCATCGCCTGCTTGCCCTGGTTTGTCCCAAGCCTGGTCCATAAATTACTATATAGCATATATTCAACACAAAAAAACAACGACAATTTGTTGTTGACACAGGACAGCTGGACATATAAAGGGCCCCATTACCTTCAGTAGCTTAGGGCTCATCAAACCTAAATCCAGGCCTGATCCCAAACCTCTGTTTGCCAACATCTTCATGGGCCATGCTACCTATTTGTATCGTCAGTACTTGTATTGTTTCAGAAAGTGCAAATTAGCAAAAATGGAACAATTTGTGAATATATGGCAACCCTTCTTATGGTATGTGGCAGGTCAAAGAAGAGACTCTTTGTGGAGAGCCAGTGTGGTGTAGTGGTTAAGAGCGGTAGACTCGTAATCTGGGGAACCGGGTTCACGAAGCTAAGCTGTATGCACTGCAGCTCCTTGATTCGATAGAAAATAATTGAATTGAATTGGCCCTGTATTTGCTGGAGGTGGACAAGGGATGGAGCGATGAGGACAGTGGACATAAGAAACACTACCTGCCCTGCATATTATGGTCCAAAGTAAACATGGTGTTAGAAGCTCCTGGCTCTGATTCCCCCATGCCTTTAAAAAAGTTAATAGTGGCCACAATAGTGGCTTTTCCAGTGTGGTGTAGTGGTTAAGAGTGGTAGACTCGTAATCTGGTGAACTGGGTTCGTGTCTTCGCTCCTCCACATGCAGCTACTGGGTGACCTTGGGCTAGTCACACTTCTTTGAAGTCTCTCAGCTCCACTCACCTCAGAGTGTTTATAATAATAATAATAATAATAATAATAATAATAATAATAATAATAATTTATTATTTATACCCCGCCCATCTGGCTGGGTTTTCCCAGCCACTCTGGGCGGCTTTCAACAGAACATTAAAATACAACAATCTATTAAACATTAAAAGCCTCCCTAAACAGGGCTGCCTTCAGATGTCTTCTGTTTGTTGTGGGGGAGGAAGGGAAAGGGAATGTTAGCCGCTTTGAGACTCCTTTGGGTAGTGATAAAGCGGGATATCAAATCCCTCCTCCTCCTCTTCTCTAGACCCCCTCAAATCATTTTGATTAGACCTCTTGCCTAGACATCTGTTGTTCTAAAGTCTGAGGACTAAGTTATGAGAGAAGCTTTCCCCAGAATCTGCATCTGCATTACCATTTCTGTGGTAATTTTCCGTTCTTGAACATGTGGGATAGTTGTGCTGTTTTCGTTATATGTGGTTCATGTGTATATCATTGACTTGTGCTCTCGGGGAAAAAAAAATCTGAAATAAAGAATCATTATTTTAAAAAAGGAGGTGTAAAAATAGGTTTGCTTTCAAATGTGAACTGGATTTAATCCTCCCCCATCCCTACCTCTATGTGATCTAGCCCTTAACGTTCATGAAATATGCCTGTGAAGGTAACTCTTTGCAAGCAATCCATCAGGCCCGGCTGGCGCCCAACCCACAGTCATTTTCATTGGGCCAGCTTTGCAAAGGAACCTGTGCAATCTCCATGGAAATAATTGTTTACCCGGCTGCATTCCTTGATGGATGGGATCCTTGGCATCCTGTCTAAAAGGCAAAGGTTAGGGGGCGACTGTCAAAGAGAGAGAGTAAGAAAAAGTATGTCGCCTCCTTCTCCCACTCAGTGTACTAAGGGGATATACATTGGCTTTGTGGAATCACCAGAGCAGGCTGTAAATGATGTATGAAATGGAAAATCTTTTGTCCACTGCACACAGAGAATATGACAGTACAATGCATTCTCAGTGGCCCTGTCCTATCTGTTGCGCTAATCAAATAAGACAGGACCAGGGGAAGAAAATCCAGTAAACAAAAAGGAAGGGACAGGAAGTCGCCAACATCCCAAGCATTGCGCAGAAGGGAAACTAAGCGCTTGCTCGTGCATTCATGTTCATCACTTGTTGGTTAATGACTTATTACTCTTCTTCAGCTCACAGCTGAATGTGCAAACAGTCTCCACTGAAAGGCACTGAGCTGGAGCAATGATATCAAAGTCCTTTTCTGTGGGGCTTGATGTGTTGTATCACATGTGCAAGTTCTCACTTTAGGTTGCAGTCACTGAGAGATCAAGATGCATAAATCGGGCTTTTGGTGTATGGACATGCAGAGGAGGAATGTCAGAGACATGGCTGAATCGAACGCCCGGGAAGAGTCTGACTCTGGAGATGAGGGAATGGAGGGGTGGGTTAGTTCAGCCCCCCTTCATTAAGAGTTCCCAGAGTCAGATAGAGCAGCAGACTCGGGAAGCTTGCAGGCAGGGGGGGAGGAGATAGACGGCATTGAGGGGGTTGCTATGCAACCAGGAGGGAGGCAGCGTTTAGAGGGCATTTGTTTGAGACGGGGGGGGGGGTGTCTACCCACCTTCTCCCCGAATCAGAAGAGCTGAAAGGGTTAAAATGCAACGGAAGCAGAAGAGAGGAAGGACTGGACTTTGGCGCCCTTCGTGCTGCGAAATGGGAGGAGACTCAGAGTGACCAACTTGTAGCTAACAGCGGCAGGCTCAGAACTGCTCTCTGGGTGTTAATTGTAAATAAACGTACCATAAAACTGCCAGAGATTCATTAATTATTATCAGCGCTTGCCTGCCTGCCTGAGATGAAGGCAAAAAGCAGGAGTAATTCATGCTTTCCACTTTCTCACCTGATCTGTATGCGAAAGTAGGCAACGCAGGCAGCAGTAGCCTGGGTATCTGGGCAGTGGAGAAGATGCATTCCCCCCGTCCTTGAGTGAGAGCAATGCAAGGTCTTCATTAGTTCACAGTGATGTAATCACACAGACAAATATGACTGGCTTTGTGGCGCTATGGCATCATGTGGCATGATGACATCATGATGATGATGCCTGATTGTCTGGGATCATACAACAAAGAGTTCTCAGAGAAGAGCAGCTTCTTGGGGATGCAAACCAATGTGAACAAAAATATATAAGACCACTAGGCTAAGTCCCCTTTCCCCCCAAAAGTCTTTTTGTCTCATCAAAAGTTCGCTTTTTCTTCTAAAATGGTTGGATGTAAAAATTTTTTAGAGCAGCACTAATAATTATCCAGCTGAAGCTAGCAGCAGATTCTCATTTAATCTGTCTCTACTTTGATCTGTGAGAAGATGTTTGACAGATGCAAACCTTTCCCTCCATTTCTCCTTGGGAAAGTCCTCAAATACATATTTATCTTTATAAAATGGTTTCCCCACTCAAATAGAACAGGAATCAGCATAGAAGCAACTGGATGTATTGCCAGCTTCTTATTTTGCTCAAAATCATGGGATATCATTGTTTTTTAAAGGCAGCACAATAAAAGGGGTGGATTCCTGCAATGAATCATTTTGTAGCCATACAAAAAGCACTGAAACCATAGATGTGGAATAACTGTTAAGGGTCAGAAAACAAATCTCAAGAAATGTAGAAAGATTGCTTGCTTTGAATGCTCATGAATTTCAGGCAGTGTCTCTGTTCTCAAGTGGGGAATCCTATTGATGTTAACAGTATCATGTTATCATGCCCATATGACATATTCCTGCATAAAATCCAATGCCCATGTTTCAAAGCCTGTGACTGGCTTAAGGTAAAGGTAAAGGGACCCCTGACCATCAGGTCCAGTCGTGTCCGACTCTGGGGTTGCGTGCTCATCTCGCTTTATAGGCCGAGGGAGCCGGCGTTTGTCCGAAGACAGCCTCCGGGTCATGTGGCCAGCATGACAAAGCTGCTTCTGGCGAACCAGAGCAGCGCACGGAAACGCCGTTTACCTTCCCGCTGGAGCGGTCCCTATTTATCTACTTGCACTTTAACGTGCTTTCGAACTGCTAGGTGGGCAGGAGCTGGGACCGAGCAACGGGAGCTCACCCCGTCGCAGGGATTCGAACCGCTGACCTTCTGATCAGCAAGCCTGTGGTTTAACCCACAGCGCCACCTGGTCCCCCGTGACTGGCTTATAATGGTGCAATTGGAACAATGTTGGAATAGATGCAATTGGAACAATGGCCCATGTCAACAGTGGGCTCAGGCCATGAGATTTCATTTACAAAAAAAGTAAGTCTTTAAACCCTCTTTAAACTGACATAATGAAGCAAAATGTGCAAACAAGGACAGCCTGGCTACCCTTGCATTTCAGTGATTTTAGCCAATGAGTGAAGTCAGAGCTGGGAATGAGAAATGGGTTTCCTGGACTATAGGAATCCCCAGGGCCCCAAACTTGCTGGTAACAACTGATCTATTTTGCTTATCAGCCTCAGATGTCCCTAGACACATGCAGAAATAGGGAATTTTGGCACCTGCCATCCCTGATATCTGCACCCCAAGCAATGCTGTGTGCTACAAACCCTGCTTCGCCTTTCTCCAGCTATTTGCTACATTACCCTGAAGCACCAGCTTTGCTGGAGACTCTGCTTGTGCCATACCCACTCTGCAGGGATGCCAGTGGAGAACAGGCCCAACTCTGACACGATGCAATGTTCTTAACTGGGTGCCTTGTGCACCTAGTCATGTGTCAACCATGCACCACAGCAGGCTTCAAGAGAAGAAGAGACAGCTGCTTTATTAAACAGAGAAGATTCAGGAGTGATTCAGAGGCAAAGGATATAGCCACTGACCCTCTTTCCCCTCATCATTTGGTAACACTGAGCAAAGCAGCAGATGCGATTCAGATTTTTGTACAGTAGGCTGCGATCAGTCGGAGTTTTGAATGCACACATCTCTCCATCCAGGCCAGTAAGAGGCATCATCACGGTTTAAGAACATGCAGCAGCAGTCAGGGAGAGTGTGGAGCTAGTGACAGGTGTGACCTAGAGCAGAAGCCAGGTCAGAGTCCTGACAGCCCGTTAGAAAGGCCTGGAGTGTGGCATTTGAGCCCAGGCTGATTCTAAATGCCAACCTCTTCAAATCAGCACTAGGTGGTTTTCACAAATGTCACAGTTTGGAGAGGGAAGAGTCCTGAGCACTACAGACATTGGTGACATCTGCACCATATAGTTAAAGCACATGGCTACCCTCACAAAGTTGCAATTCCAAGAACCCTAAGCAAACTGAGAGCCAGTGTGGTGTAGTGGTTAAGAACAGTAGACTCATAATCTGGTGAACCGGGTTCACGTCTCCGCTCCTCCACATGCAGCTGCTGGGTGACCTTGGGCTAGTCACACTTCTCTGAAGTCTCTCAGCCCCACTCACCTCACAGAGTGTTTGTTGTGGGGGAGGAAGGAAAAGCAGAATGTTAGCTGCTTTGAGACTCCTTTGGGTAGTGATAAAGCGGGATATCAAATCCAAACTCTTCTTCTTCTTCAAACCACCGTTCCCAGGAGTCTTGGGGGGGGGGAAGCTATGTGTTTAAGGGTATGGTATGGATCAGAGGTGGTGTGTCCTGTTTCACACTTGACACAAAATGGGAAGTGCCATGCCTCCCACCCCCACTCTGCCAATGTGCCCAACTCTAGTTTAGGAGAGTCCACAGCGGCTTCTAATTCTCACAGTTTGACAGGTAGCTTTAATGGAGATGTGGAACGCTGAAATGCCTCTCCTTTGTTTACACCGCAAACATTCCAAAAATACATTTCCTGCAATGAGCCATATACCACCAAGCATATGATATCGTTAAGCTGTCAGGTGGTGGTGTGGGAAATTAGAAATCTCTGAACGTTGCGTCCCTTCCTCATCAACACTGAAGCACAAGGCAGATAAAGTGTTCATATTGCGGCCCTGGTCGACGTCAGCTACAAGTTTTGATTGTTGGGAGGGGTAAAAGGCTGCTTGATAGATATCGCCTTTCGCGATACACCCATGCAGCTATCTGTACTCATGTTCAATCTGCTCCCTCCTCTGCCTACAATTAATGAAAATGACATTTTGGAGGCCTAGAGGGATAATTGCAAAATTATATCTGCCATTTCTATAAGGAAAAGATATAGATAAAGGTATCTAATTTGCCTACTAATTAGTATCGCTCAGCTGTGTTACATGACCACCCCTAGGGTAAATGAAAAGGAGTCTTCTGCGTTTAGCATTTGAAAAGCAGTTTGTAGACATGAAGGGTTGAGCTAAATATTAATATTTTACAGAAGACACAGCAACATAGAGTTGAATAGAGACCTCAAAAAGCCACCTAGCTACCCGCTACCCCTACCCCATTACCACCAACCACCCAAAATGCAACACCAAAAATGCCTAATTCAAACTCCCAACTTCGTGGTCTGGACTGATTGTGTGAGGCATCACTCCCCCCCATCCCAAAAAAGAAATTCTGTGTAGTTCAGGAGATACAAAGATAGGTTTGTTGTTAGAAGAGCCCAGTAAAAATCCCATTGCTGACACGAAGTCTGTGGTTTCTAACCTCTCCTTTACACAAGCAGCACCTGGACGGCAGCTTCCAATGCATTCACGTCCACATGAAAAGCCATTTGTATGAAAGAGCTACAAGACTGACTGCGATTATTTCAACGATATCCTTTAATGGTTTGCATTGCCATGGCTGTAATCTCTCCAGCCACACGAGAACTGGGATGGTTCAGAAGCCAGTGCCTTTAATTTGTTTTTGTTTTTTTTAAAACACACAATTGCAAATACAACAAAGAAAACAGCAAACTAAAATACACCATAAAAACAGTCACAAAGGCAAGGAGAGTACAAGTTTTTTTTTTTTAAAAAAAGAATAGTGTAAAATATATTCAACGGTGATTGCTGAGAGTTCTTAGGAGACACCAATTGGTCTCACAGAGCTACAATTCCCAGAGTGGTTTAACAATTAATCCCTCTTCAGAAATTGCTGCTCTGTGAGGGAAATAGGGGTCTCCTAACAACTTCCAGCACCCTTAGCAACATACCCCTCAACTGTCCCTATTTTCCTGGGACATCCTGGAATTACAGAAGTCATCCTGGCTTCTGATTGGATCCCATAAGGTCCTGTTTTGGTGCCGTCCTATCATGCAAGTCAGCTAGCTTGGCACCAAAGGACCCGTGTCCTGATTTTAATCAGTGGAATGTTGAAGGGCATTTAGCATACTGCAGTTCCCATAATTCTCTGGGGGAGGCCATTACTGTTCACAGTGTTATCATGGTGCTTTACATGAATGGCGTGAATGTGGCCTTAGATTAGGACCTGGGAGACCAGGTTTCAAGTTCCCTCTCAGCCATGAAGCTGAGAATACTTAAGTTTTGAGAATAAAAATGGGGAGCCATAAATGAGCTCGTTGGAAGAAAGCTGGAATATGAATGTAATAAGTAAATAAATAATAAACATCCCCCCTACAACCACTCCAAACCAGACTCCTCCAGGGAGTTATTCTGCATGGATCCCATTGAAAAGAAAGGTAGCCATGTAAGACCCCCGCTCCTTTCAGTAGTGCTCACCTAAGTGAGCTTCCTGGATGAGAAGCTTCAGAAAGCAGCACCAGAGCGGCTGCAACAGAAGGCTAGTCTGGCCTTGAAGAGACAGGCTCATTTGCCAGTTGAGTTTTTATTGGTTTGCTAATACAACTCATTTTCTCACTATTTGGAGACAGCACTGCAGTCCAGCTGCTCCCGGTGTAGCTGCTCAGCAGATATAAAGGGGCATTCAATTTGATTCCTTTCAAGAACACTTCTTTTCTTTTTTTAAAAAACACCCCTGGTGGTATATTACTCCACCTGTCCCCCAGGCCCACCTCACAAATGCATGCCATTGTTATTTACGGCAAAGCTCGGCCCTCTAGTTTTGATATACACCTCTGCCGTCCCTCACAAATACATCAACTCCCAATCTTTATCACCCGCATTATATATCAATGCCTTTACAGCATTCACTTCTCAAGGATAGCACTATATTGAATGTAATATGGACTCTTCCCCCCCCCCCCCACTCCCGGCACCAGCTACCGTTTCATACACTGCAAATTACACCTCTAAAGTGTTATAATGCAAACAACTCTGTTGCTTAAGATACTAAGCGATTGAGATTTATTGTTTATAAAGGCACATCAAAGGTTTGAGGAGTAAGGGAATTATTTTCAGAATGCATATCTCGGTGCCGAGAAAAGGGGGTCTTGGCACACACATTGAAAGTGAAGAAGTAATGATCCATGATAAAGTGTGCTGAACATCATGAATGTTTGCTAATGGGGAGATCTAGCAGAGTGTCGAACAGTCTCCCACGGGAAAGTTCATCCTCTCGGGATCTAGGACAAAAAAGTCATCGTGGTATAGTCGGGGAGGCTGGTCCTTTAGAGAAAGTGGGGCACTGCCCCACTGACCTCAGTCTGCCTTCAGCCAGACCGTACCTGCCTGCCTTCTTATTCACTTACAGTCCAGTGATGGAACATCTTCCTCGTCCTTTGTCTCAGTATTGTCATTGTAGGATAGCTCAGCTGGTACAGCATGAGACTCTTAATCCCAGGGCCGTGGGTTTGAGCCCCACATTGGGCGAAAGATTCCTGCATTGCACAGCGGTGGCCTGGATGATCCTTGCGGTCCCTTCCAAATCAATGCTTCAAGATTCAAGAACTCAGCATGGTGGAGAATGAGGCCAAAACCAGAATCAGTTGGCTCTGCCTCTCATTGGTTTTGGCTCCACTTATCATTGGGCTCAACCCCACCAGTTCCAAAGGGTATGAGCTGCCACTGGGTGTGGCAGTGGGGACAGTGGGGGAAATGAGGTATGCATCAACTGGGGAGGGGCACATGCCTGTTCCCTCTTATACTGCTGTCAGGAGTGAGCTGGCAGCAAATCACACTGTGCAAGTTGGAGATAACTCTTTACTAGCAAGAAAAAGATCAGCACAGCCTTGGCAGAGTGTCAGGCATAATAGGCACAGCAGCTCATAATAGGCACAGCAACTGATCCCTGGATCAGTTGCTGAGACCAAAATCCCCTGCCTCCCCACAGCCATCTATACCCCACCATTCCTCTGTGCCCAACAAGTCCATGACAATTGACCTCCTCACCAAGCTACAATTCTCTCTCTGTGTGTATGTATGACTGTTTGTTTGCTGTTTGCTGTATGCTGGGTATAAAACCAGCATATGTTTGTAGTGTAGATGGGTCCTCTGAGCTCCCAAAGTGATGCAAATTAGAGAACAAAGCTAATCCAACCCTCCCCACTTCTTCAGCTGCAAGGGATGGAAGGTCTTACCATCTAGATTCACTCCACTGTGCCCCATGAATTCAGACACCTGCTCTCATTTAAAAGTGGAACCATTTTTCTAGAAAACCAAACAACCATTAAAGAAAATGGCTGCCCCCAACCCACAAATGTACAATAATAAATGTAGCTAAGAAAAGGAGACATGCTGTCACAGTTTCACAATGTGCTTGAACATTGGAAGAGGTCTGGAACGTTTTCGCTGGAGAGACTTGACTGGCGTTGACTTTGCAAACTGTTCAGTGTCTGGTTATGCAGCCTGGGTAGCTCAGTTGGTTAGAGTGTGGTGCTGATAACCCCAAGGTTGCAGGTTCAATCCCCATATATAGGACAACTGCATATTCTTGCATTGGGTTGGACTTGGTGATCCTCAGGGTCCCTTCCAACTCTACAATTCTATGTTTAACTGGATATGTTAAATGGGTTACCTTTGTCTATAATCTGCCTTTTTGGTTTTGGCTGTTCTTGTTTTAGTTTCCATTGTCTTTTGATGGGTTACATTTTGCTTTTATCATGTTTTATTGTTCCTGCACACCGTCCTGGATCTGTCTGGATGCAGGGCAATGTAGAGACAATCAAAATAACTAACTAACTAACTAACTAACTAACTAACTACAACAAAAACCCATGCACAATGCATGGCAAGAATTTGAAACCACAAAAGATTATCATGTTGGGCAGCTCAAATAATTCTCCAGTGAGCTGGATCCCTGCTTTTTTTCTCTTTCCTCCCTCCCTTTCAAATAAACATCAACCTGCAACCAACAGAAAGATTTCTCAATCTGACTGACTGAAAAAAGCTTGCAGCGTTTCCTGTACTTTTCTCAGGTTCCTCTCGCAGCTCCCTCTTCTTCTTGTTGACATTGCCCCCAAACCATTTCCACAGTGGTAGAAGCTTTATACTGTTTAGCAACAGCTTCCAAAAAGGTGAGAGAAAGGGAAGTGTGTGAGCCCTCTCCCTCCCCCCCATATTATATATATAGATATATAGTTTAGAAGTCCTGAAGACGCCTTCCAAAATGAAAACACCGAACTAAAGGTTGTTTGAGTCCTGAGGGGTAGAGAAGTGGGAATGGCAGTGTTAATGGTTTGCACAGCGGTGGGCCGGCCAGCTGACACTTAGAAAGAGTTGCATTTTGTGCCGCATAAAGCCACCGCTGTCCTCAATGCCTTCCATTAAGAACTGTGCCTCGCCTCAGGGAGGCTCCTGCTTGGCGATTACTGCTGCCTCCCATGGAGTTGAAAAAATGGCCTTACTCACAGTCCCCGTGAGGAAAAAGGTGTGTCGAACCCGGAGGGATGAAAGCCAAAGCAAGGAGGGCAAGGGGTCAACTTTGGGTGGCTGGGTGGGGGAAACAGAATTAGCAGGTGAGCATATGTGGAGAAACTAAGTTAGGCAAGATGACTTGGAAAGGAGGTTGGGGTTGCAGCTGTTAGTCCTGGACATCATACATTTCAATGCTATGTTACCAGTCATAGCTTCCCTCAACAGAAGTATAGTGTCCAGATCAAGGGAAGTAATAGTACCACCATATTCTGCTTTGGTCAGACCACACCTGAACACCACACCAATTCTGGGCACCACAGTTTAGGAAGGATGTTGATGAGCTGGAAGGTGTGCAGAGGAGGGCAACTAAGATGATCAAGGGTCTAGAAGCCAAGCCTTATGAGGAACGGTTGAAGGAGCTGGATATGTTTCACCTGGAAAGGAGTGGAGATATAATAGCCACCTTCAAATATCTCAAGGGCTATCACGTGGAAGATGGAGCGAGCTTGTTTCCCCCTACTCTGGAGAGTAGGACTTGAGCCAATGGCTTTAAGTTAGAAGAAAGGGGATTCCAACTAAATGTCAAGAAAAACTTTCTGACAGTAAGAGCTGCAAGACAGTGGAATGGACTCCTTCTGGAGGTTGTGGACCCCTTCCTTGGAGGTTTTTAAGCAGAGGTTGGGTGGCCATCGGTCATGGATGCTTTAGCTGATATTCCTGCACTGCAGGGCTTTGGACCTAATGACCCTTGGGGTCCCTTCCAACTCTACAATTCTATGAATTGTGGGCGCTGTAGTTTGTTAAGGATGCTGAGAGATGTTAGGAGATCAAAGTGGTTTAACCATCAATCCCTTTTCAAAAGGAAGTCCTAAGTATTGAAGCTCGGTGAGGGTAAGAGGGGACCTCCTAACAACTCTTAGCACCTCTGTTGGCCAATTCTGATGGAGGAAAAGCCATAGCTCAGTGGTAGAGCACCTGCATTGCATGCAAAAGGTCCCAGGTTCAATCCATGGAATCCCCCCAGATAGTTTTGAAAAAGACTCGCTGTCTGAATTCCTGGAAAGTTGCTCCCAGTCAGTGTAGACAATACTGAGCTGGATAATAATAATAATTTATTATTTGTACCCCACCCATCTGGCCGAGTTTCCCCAGCCACTCTGGGCGGCTTCCACTCAAATATTAAAACAATACAGCATTAAATATTAAAAACTTCCCTAAACAGGACTGCCTTCAGATGTCTTTTAAAAACAGGATAGCTGCTTATTTCCTTGACATCTGCTGGAAGGGCGTTCCACAGGGCGGGCGCCACTACCGAGAAGGCCCTCTGTCTGGTTCCCTGTAACCTCGCTTCTCGCAATGAGGGAACCGCCAGAAGGCCCTCGGCGCTGGATCTCAGTGTCCGGGCTGAACGATGGGGGTGGAGACGCTCCTTCAGGTATACAGGACCAAGGCCAGTACCAACACTTTGAATTGTGCTCGGAAATGTACTGGGAGCCAATGTAGATCTCTCAGGACCGGTGTTATGTGGTCCCAGCGGCCACTCCCAGTCACCAGTCTAGCTGCCGCATTCTGGATTAATTGCAGTTTCCGGGTCACCTTCAAAGGTAGCCCCACGTAGAGCGCATTGCAGTAGTCCAAGCGGGAGATAACCAGAGAATGCACCACTCTGACGAGACAGTCCGCGGGCAGGTAGGGTCTCAGCCTGCGTACCAGATGGAGCTGGTAGACAGCCGCCCTGGACACAGAATTAACCTGTGCCTCCATGGACAGCTGTGAGTCCAAAATGACTCCCAGGCTGCGCACCTGGTCCTTCAGGGGCACAGTTACCCCATTCAGGACCAGGGAGTCCCCCACACCTGCCCGCCCCCTGTCCCCCAAGAACAGTACTCCTGCCTTGTCAGGATTCAACCTCAATCTGTTAGCTGCCATCCATCCTCCAACCGCCTCCAGGCACTCACACAGGATCTTCACCGCCTTCACTGGTTCTGATTTGGATGGGCTCTTGGACTGATCTAGCATTAGGCAACCTACAATGCCAGCCTTTCCAAACTTTAGGTTGCCAGATGTTGACTACAACACCCATCACCCATATCCAGCAAGGGAGCTGTAGTCCAACAATATCAGGGGACTCAAGTTTTAGAAAGGCTGTCCTGTGCTGCTGTTTAAATGTCCATGTGATTTACTATAATGCATTATTTTAATATTGGGGAAGGTGATGCTAGCACATTTCAGACATATTCAGGTGTTCAAGTCTGCCATCATTAGAATCACAGGAGCAGGAGAGTGGAGTCATACTTGCTGGACAAACCACCACTGCTGGATCTCCAATGATGGGCTTCACACATTGGAGGAGAACGTCTGAAATGGGAAGTCTGCTCTACAGACATACCGGTAGGCTCCTTGTTTAGAACCTTATGTGGCCAGATTTCAGCTAAATCTTAGCAGGATGGTAAAAGCAGCTCCACAATGGGACTAATGACCTCGGTGGGGTTGGAAGGCTCTCCATCACTGGAGGTCTTCAAGCAGGGGATGGGTAACCACCTGCTATGGGTAGCTGTGAATTGCCCACCTCAAGCAGGGGGCTGGGCCAAATGGATGACGAGGCCTCATCCAAGTCAATGATCCTATGATTTTCACTAATCCCCACTCCTTTTTAGGATCTCAACCAAGTGTGCATTCACTTAAGAGAGAAAAGCACACATTCCCTCTATGGGCTGTGAAGAGCCCTCGTCGTTTGCTGTCATTCGTCTTAGCAAGAATTGGGTAAACGGAGGGTTTCTTGTTGTGAAAAGAAACAGAAAGGAAAGAAGACAACTGCGGAGCGAACTTCTGGCAGCTGCTTTGACGTTGATGCTCTGCTCTGTGAATAGCAACTTTCCAAAAAATGAAACAAGGTGCCCCCTACAGAGAGGAGCATGGAGAGACGAGGGGAATCCTGCACTGCTCTTGTTAGCATCTGCTGAAGGTACTGTTGCAGTGTCATGTTTAAAATGTGCCTCCTGGTTTCTTCCCAAGCAGCAGAATAAACACATCACAATCTCCAAGCTAAGAGACTGGGAGGCCGTTTCATCACTTCTGTCTGACTTTTGCATGTTGGAGGATTAAAAAGAAAAAGAAAAAAAGTAACACAGCACCTCTGCGGTTTGATTTATTCAGTACAGTATAAAACACCACCGCACTTCTCATCCCTGTCTTACCAATACTCAAATCTACTTCCTGACATGCTGAAGTGAGGATTTAGAGGGGTAGAAAAACCAAAATGAGGATTTAGAGGAGAAGCAGAAAAACGTAAGACTTGAATATGATATTGGCATAGGGACCAAATTAGGTTTTTACATTCATATCTTCCTCTGCGTTTTTAATTTCATTGAGTAATGGGGAAGATGCTCTGTCTGAGGAGGGGGGGGATGCAATACTGGTTGACAATAATGTAATTATTTGGTTAACAAAGTTCTCACTTTATCTGAACGGCTGATTTTGTTACATGAAATCGCAGGAATGGGGAGAGAGTCCTTGAATAGTTCTGTGGAGCTCTGTGTTCTCTTGGGATAAATACCAAGTGCACACAACCGAGGGGATTTCTTTCTCTGCGGAAGGGCAGGAGCGTCTCTCTCCAAACCCCCTCAAGTCTCTTTGAGTTGAGGAAAATGCTCAAAGGTTCCCACCCCCAACAACTCCTTCTTCCCTGACAACTGAGCTCCCAGATGTAAGAAGGGTGAAAGAAGTGGACTGGGCTGCATAAGAGCAACAGAGTTGTACAGTACCAGACCCTCCAGCATTCCCAGATGAAAACAGGGACATTTCTTACTCGCCCAACTGACCCTCCTGAACTCCCCATTTCTCTCTCCCCCCCCCCGCAGAGGCATTTCCTATCAGAAGAAGGGCGAGTGCCACCATAACTACACCAAACTACAGCACACACACCAGGACTGGATTTAGGTTTGATGAGGCCACTGTGCCAAGAAAAATCTGTATTGGGCCTGCATAACTTGTGGCCTGTATGGCAAGTTATGCCCTATACATTTGTTAAACCTCTGAGTTTTGTTTTATGCCTGTTAAAAAAGGTGTTTGTTATCAAATACCAATCAATCAATCAATCAATGGCTCATGAGACTTGTTGGGTTTGGCAAACCATAAACGCAATTAAGCAATAACTTCCTTCAAAGGATAAGAAGTTTTCACCGAACCCTGAACTTTATCAGGGTACTTAAAGCAGCCAAGACCTACAATTTTCAATTTCAAGCTGGGCTTCTGTTTCTCGCAAAGTTATTTTTGCTAAGTTTTGAAGCTGGAATCACAAGAAGACAAGTATTTTACTTGCTGGTTAATTGCAAATTATATTGTATTGTTATGGGCTTCCTTGGGGGCCATTGCGAGGGCAGAAAGGCCGCAAGGAACTTCAGGGGGGGGGGGGGAAACAAATACATGTGGCGTTTCTTAAGAGAATATCTATCCACCTTCCGGGCCTCACTCCACGACCAAAATCAATCTCAACATGTACAGAACTGTATGCCTTTGAGCTACGCGATCTGCTCCCCTCCTCTGTTGACACCATAAATGTTTGGGTTGAGCTTTCTCCTTTCCTAACAAAAATGATTGTGTGAATCTTCTAGAAGTTGTTATAGTGCTCCCACGAGAGGCGGCTTCATTTGGAAGAATAAAAACAGAAGAAGCGACTCGCAATAATGCGACGATCAGTGCAGCTAAGTTCTTTGTAAACAGAAGATAGCAAGGGGATGTTGTGCTCCGTTTCCTCAGATTAAATATATCTTGTCCTTAGATTTATACTGACACTTTATGGCTTCTGCAAATGACTGTCTCAGCATCGCAAAGTAATTCTACCCTGTCATATTTGTCTTTGGAAATTGTAACAAATTATGGTGATTTATAACATCAAACTCAAGTCTCCTTTCTCTCTCCCCCCCCTTTCTGCCCCCAGATGGGAATGTTGCCGATGGAAAGATTCTAGGCCATCCATTTATTCTGTGTGGAGGATGACAGTGAAACATGTTTCATCTCTCCTGCGTGACACACTCCTTTCCTGTGAGGGGAACCTGTCAACATAACTCAAGCTGTCAGGGCACCTTTTGCAATGGGGCCTGAAACAAATCTAAAACCTCCACTACCTGCATGCTTACTAACGAGGTGTGGCTGGCTTCTCTCGGATGGCTGGACTTGCCAGATCTCCTTGCCTCTGACCCGGGTGGTCTCTTCACAGTCAATAGAAGTCAAGGCATCATTTGTCTTCCTGCTAAGGGCATGTGATGATGAGACGAGAGCACAGAGAGAATTTGTGGGAAGGGAGCGCCAGGAAAAGGCCTTCCTGCAGCTGTTTCTGTTTTTAATCTTTTAAACTGTTTTTATTCATTCAGTCAGTCAGTTTGGAACCTACTTTTTTTTTTTTTAATTAATTTTAATTAATTTTACAATATTTGTCTGGCCCCAATTCAGGCCAGCTCACTTTTGTTACAATCATTGTCATGCTTCCTCTCGTCCACTCCATTGTTTTCCAACTATTTGCATATAACAATTTTTTAACAGGTTCCTAAATTCATAATCCAATAATTATTTTCCTAATATCAATCTTCAATCTTCAAACTTATCATATCTTAAATCACTTAAATCACTTATGTATCTTCATCTACATCCCTCTTGCCTCCCCCGGTCCCCGGGTACACAGCTGTTATTTGCAATATTAACTACTTATCATGCTTATCATATTTAAAGTAAAAAAAATACTTATCCTTCACTTATATTTCATAATTTTTTACAATCCCTGGCGTGTCCATAAATCAAAAACCATAAGTCCACAAATCAAGCCGTGACTTTAACAGTTCTTATCCTATGCCTGCTGGTTGTGAAACCCAGAACCAGAGGGAGTCCTGCATTGTATCCTCCAGAAAGGCCTTTTCCAAAAACCGTGACCAGCCTTCCCAATTCGTAATCAGTTCGTCTCGGCTTCCCTTCCGCTGCTTGTCAGTCGGTATCAATGTGCTGTTTTTTCTTATGATTCTTATGATTCTTCTCTTACTTCTTGAGGTGACAGCACATTTTCTTTTTCGGTTGTGAAATCTCTTCCTGCAGCTGATGCTTGCCAAAATAGTCTTTCGTTGTCCAGCCTTGACGGATCCTGTCACTTCCTTGGTTTTTTGTACATCTGGTTCAGCCGGCACAGTGTTTGGGTTTTGCCTTATCTCATCCACAGACTTTCCCATCGCATTCCTCTCTCTCAGTTCCGCAATGTATTCCTGCATCTTCTCCAGCACAGTTTGCCAAGTAATAAACGGTTTCATCACCATTTTCTTTGATCACAGTTCTTATGCTTTTAAAAACTTTAAAAACTTTTCCCAACTTTTTCCTCTTATAGAACTTCACAAACTTTTCAACTTAAAATAGTCCACAGATCTATCACAGTTCCTTCTGCTTCCCCCAGGACCAGGGGAGGCTCAAGGGTTAATTTAAAGCCATATAACAAAAGAGTCAATTCAATCCTTTTCAGTGCAACTGTAACTATTTCCTGTTTCACTGTATCAATGGAAAGGAACGGACCTCCGTGTTTTCGTTCCAATCCAGTCCAAATTTAGTCCAAATTTCCTTTTTGCTGCATTTTACTCACGATTCCAATTTGCAGGTCTTGGAGAAATCAGCGCGCTCCGAGGAGCCGGTCTCGCAGCTTCGCCCGACGGGGAGTTAGCGGACGCTGTGGCTCCGCCGCCCGCTCGCACTCGGGAGCCCTTGCTGCGGTCTCCCGGGGAGCAGGTCCGGCGTCCGAGCCTGTGCAGGTCCTGTAGACCCCGGGACGCCCTTCCCGGGGGTTTTGGGGATCGCGGCACTGGCGCGATGTCCCCTTTTCCCAGTCGGACGGGGGAATGTCAGGAGCGACATGTCCCCCCCGACCGTCTCCTCCGGCATCACCGACCGGAAGCCTACTTTTTTTTTTTTTGACCCAGAGCAACAGACAACATGCTTGTAAACATCAAAATATCATTTAAAATTAAAGCAACGAGACCAACAAACCAGGCAGATTTAAGGCCCAGAAGTAGCATGTAACAGTTTGTGACTAATAATAATAATAATAATAATAATAATAATAATACCACCCCACTCATCTGACTTGGTTCCAACAAAAGATAAAAACAAAGTGAGACAGCAAACATTAAAAACTTCCCTATACAGGGGTGCCTTCAGGTGTCTTCTAAAAGTCATATAGTTATTTTTATCTCCTTGACATCTAATGGGAGGGCATTCCACAGGACAGGTGCCACTACCAAAAAGGCCCTCTGGTTCCCTGTAACTTGATTTCTCACAATGAAGGCTATTGGAACTGGACCTCAGTGAATGATGTGGGTGGAGATGCTCCTTCAGGTATACAGAGTTGAGGCCATTTAGGAGAAACTACAGTTGCCAGGATGCTTGTTAGGCTTCTGCAACAAATCTGGCAAGTTTCTTTCTGGAGGGAATTTCATATTTGAGGGGCTACTCTGACAGATCCCAGATGGCCCATCTAACAGCCCATCTTATATTTAGCTGTTTAACAGAACACCAAAGTCTACAAGGAGAGCCAGCAGAAAACTAGTTTGATGCCCATTTATGAACAAGGATTCAAATTTCCTTTTAAAAAATCTGCTGCACAGGAAGGATTTTTGAGTCCATTTTATGCTTCCAGAAAGGAGTTGCTTTTAGTAATTATTTTATCAAGTGATGTTCTAATTGTTATAGTCTGGATTGACACTTGTTTATTTTTTTATTGTAAGCTGCTTTAAGGGCTTGTTGATCAAAATACAGGACAGATATTCGAGAAATAAACTCAATAAAATATAGGATTTTTAAAAAAGTGATGCTAGGATGAGAATGATTTGGATTAATGTTTTTGCAGATTGCATATTTTAATAATTGGCAGTTTATTCATGGATAGGTTTTGCCATATAAGCTATTTTCATATCTAATTGTGCTTTTGAAAATTTGTGTGAATTCATATTCTCTCCTCCTACCAGAAGAAAAGGACCTTTGCTGATCTCCAGCTAACAAAACAATGCAGAAATAAAAGCATCCACAACAAGCCTCACAGTATAACAATAGAGAAAGGAACAGTGAGAAGCAGCTTGGGACAAAGTTCAACTTTCTCCCCTTTTTGTAATTAGAAGACAAATCAGAGAATCAAGTGGCTAAGAGGAGATAAAGGCAGTGCTCAAAGATAGTGGCAGACAAGCGCCTAAGCTGAAAATGACTCTCGCTCAGCATTGGAAAGTAATTTTCTGAGGTAATTTCCTGCCAGGATCATATAATCCACACTACCACCTACTTGTTCTGCCTACTCGTTCCTCTTTATGGATACACCAGGCCTAAGCTGAGGTGGAATTGCAAGAGCTGGCATTTCTAAGCAATGTGGTAAGGCTTACAATGGGAGCCTACACTCAGTCTTTCATTCATTCCAGCATTTTAGCTGAATTCTGATTTTGGAGTTTTAACTAGGGATGGACAAATCATACAGTTTAGGTTTCTCTGATCCTCCACATGTCCACATCAGGGTAATGTTTTTTTGTTTATAAACTCTTATGGAAATTCTTCAGCTTTTTAGTGTGAATTTTTCCTAATAGACCTCTTTGTATATGCGGTGCTGCCTCGTTTTTTGCCAAGCAGTTTATTATATTATGCTTTGCTAGCTATTTTCATAAACATTGTTTTTGCATGCTTTTACCTCATTATATGCATTTTTGTACATAATACTTAGCTAGGAAGCTGCACTGCAAAATTCAGATTTCAAAAGGCGGCTGTGCTTCACTTCTTGTCTTGATCAGAGATTGGGGATTGGGTAGGTTCACCTTTAAATACAAACTAAATCAAATTTCTGTCCCATCCCTAATTTTAGCTGATTTTTAAAAAATTTTTATTCTCCCTGTATTGAGTCACTAGTACACTTCTTGGAGAAGGCTGAAATTAAGTGGTATATAAATAATTGAAGTAAGTAAGTAAGTACGTAAGTACCGGTAGGTAAGTAAGTAAGTAAGTAAATAAATGAAATTTGGGGCTATGGCAGAAACTGTTGGTTTGCTGTTGCCTCTGGCACATTAGAAGAACCTTAGTGCAGGCACCCCCAAACTCGGCCCTCCAGATGTTTTGGGACTACAACTCCCATCATCTCTAGCTAACAGGACCAGTGGTCAGGGATGATGGGAGTTGTAGTCCCAAAACATCTGGAGGGCCGAGTTTAGGGGTGCCTGCCTTAGTGGATCAGTTCAAAGACCCCTCAAATTCAGCACTCTGTTCTTACAGTGGCCAACCAGATGCCTATGTGAAGTTTGCAAGCAGGAACTGAACACAACAGCACATCCCACTTGCATCGCCCTGTTCTTGGAGAGACACTGCCTCCAATGGAAGAGGGAGATCACAGTCAGCATGACACTTCTTGCTCCTTGACCCATCCAGGACACTGAGCCCATCAGCAAAGAAAACTGCAAACTTGCTCTAAAATAAGGGTTCTGAGCTGGCTTAAGAGGCAGTAGTAAGGCAGGTAGCTACTAGAAGCATGGCTTTTTGGGTAGTGGAACCAGCCCCATGAAATGTCCTTCAAGTGAGTTTTGACATTGTATTCCTTCAGGAATTCGGCTATAAGTTGATCATTGTTATGTTGTGGTTTCTTTATATTCCAGAGGCTCCTTAGGCAACGAAAAACATATTGATGGAAATGAGAAACCAACTTAACTATTATGGAAAGGTACATTCTTCATTGCCTGCATATAAGCCTGACAGAATAGAAAAGTTTTCAGGTGTTTAAAACTTGAAACAGAAGGTGCCCACTGAATCGCTGTTGGCAGAGTATTCCAACAGAGCCTAGAAGCCAGCTCCTAGGGGCTGAGGTCCCTTCGCCCTCCCAATAAAATATTTGAGGCCCTCCACCAAAGTTGACGGGCGCTGCCATTCAAATTGTGTGCATGTGCTGTGTCATGTGGTTGATTACATGGGGTGGGACTTACCTGAGCCCCCCAAACATTTTATTCAAGTTGGCACCCCTGCAAGAAAGTACTGGAGTACTCCAATATATTACTAATTTACATACTTGGAATTCTGTATACACTTATCTGGCATTTGACCCAACGGGCCTTACTTATGAGTAGCTGCATGTGTAGGATTGCTCTGTAGGAGAATCTATCTTCATGGCTTCCTTCCTATGATTGCTAGCATGCATGCTTGACTACCGCTCTGCTCTTGGGATGCTTAACTTTTCCAAAGACAAATTCACTTTTTTATCTCTCTCTGTTTTTCTCTCTCTTCTAGGGTGTGAAAAATATAATAATGTTAGGGTGAAATGGGCGTGCATAACTCCTTCCACCAGTCCTCCCTGGCCAAACCTAGCAGACAAAAAAAATATTATCCTCCCTCCTCAAAATTGGCACAGATTTGATACATTCTGTAGCCTGTTAGTTTAGCTCATATACCAACTCGCCAACAAAGGGATTGCTTATTGCCTACAGCTGTGGGAAGTGGAAAAGGCTGAAGGATTTTAACAGCTATCAAAGGAAATTTCTCTCTCTCTCCCTCTCTCCCTCTCCCCCCTGCATTCTCTTTGGCAGCCTAGGTTTCGTTAAAACAGAAAGCGAAGGAACCATAACCTCAAACATCTAGCAACTGTGGTTGATGTAAATGTGTCAAGTATTAAATGTATCCCTGTATTTTAGCCTGGGATGGAGACAGCCTCCGTCATTCTGCTATATAGCAGTTATAACCATAATGACACCAGCAGCATTCAAGACTGCTGCCTCTGATATCTTGTGGCAGCTGCTTATTTATTATCAGCATCACAGCAAGGGGAGCAAAAAATGAAAGCCACTGAAGAGCTCGCTCTGAGCCCCCAATTCTTCTGAATGCAATCTTCCACAGGAGCAAAGCTAATAGATTTAGGACAGAGGCAACCAAAAGCCCACAAGCTGAAGGGACCGGTTCGGTGTGGCATTACAAAAGTCCAGGTATGCTGCCAAGGATTCAGCTGCCATGTTGGATGCTGACATCATCTTCATGTACTAACCTGTGCAGCACTGACCCACCCTCAGGAGTGGCCAGCGTGGTGGGATGTTATAGACTGACTGGACACAGAGGAATGGTGGGAGGCAGCAGCTGGGGAACCCCCAAGGGAAGAAGGCTCAGAGCCCGGGGATTGGTGGTGGGGTGACAATGAGTGTTCAAAGGGAGAAGACTGGGGGTAGGAGGTATTGGAAGCAGAAGAGGTAACAGGGTTTACTGAGCAAGGGAGAGTCTGTGGCAGAGAGAAGTTCAGAAGCAGAAATAGGAGAGGAGGGAGACCAAGAGGCAGAGATGAATCAGGCTGGTGAAGAAGCCAGGATGTCTCCTCTTCCTGCTGCAACAAGCTCCCCTTCCCTCTGGTCTCCCAGGACCAGAAGAGGGATGAAAAGGGAGAAGCAGAGACAAGCACATCAGTGTAGTCTCAGATTGCTTGGGAGCGACCTGGGGGATGAAGAGATTTAGGCAGCTTTGGGAAGGCGGGGGCCTTGAACCCCCAGCAACTACCTCATAGGGGCAAGACCTACTGGGAAGAGTTGCTGTGCTCATTACGCCTGGCTCCCATGAGCAGGCCCTGCTTCTTCTAATAAAGAGTTAACTTCATGTACTCTGTGTGATTTATTGCTGGCTGGCTCCCTGACACAGGGTGGTGCTGTGTTGCCAACCTCCCGACAGTGGTGTCACTGGCATTTATCAAGATGGCGCAGGGTTGGAAAGGGTAGCGGTGTGGCCAGCGTTGGCGAAGTGGTAGAGTCAATCCAGTGCTCTCGCTGGTGGACCTGTGCAGCCCCAACCTTGCCACTGCCCACCCCCACCGCCACCATGGAAGCATGGCCACAGTGGACCCCAACAGAGATGGCAGAGAGTGGCGGCAGTCTGGGGCCCAAGTCGGCACCTCTGCAAATGGGGGGCTGGCACTGAGAAGGCCTTGTCACAAATCCCTGCCAACTAGACAACCCTCGGTGGCAGCTCCGCAGGCCAGAGGTTGCCCACCTCTATTCCATGTGAACAAAAGTTCCCATGCTTTCCCCATCTTTGCATAGTTAAGCAATCTATGAATTTGCTTTCTTCTACCCTTTTTCAATGCAATTCATTTTTAATCTGCTATGTTAGATATGCAGAACAGGTCAAGAAATGAAGCTATTAGGACAGAACTACATGCAATGTATATGAATCTCCAGCTTCTGACATTCCTCAGGAAAGTGCTAGGCCTCACATAAATAGGCCTATAAAGCAATCCACAGAATTATACAATTCTTTGTCAGAGCTATAGTAACTACACTGAGAAAGCAATCAGAAGAATTTCTGCTCTTTTATACAGATTTATAGAAGATTTATATATATATATTGCAGCTGACAAGTGTACAAAAACTAATAAGTGAATAGTACTATCTTAACCAGAAGCCAAGCAAATGGTTAGAGGTTTAACAGCCTGCATTTACCGGTAATCTGAGCACAGGCAAATACTAGACTTGGTGTGTTGTTTAGGGACCATATCACACCTGCTCTAAAGAAATGATCCTAGACCAGTTCAAGATGACATATATATTCAAGACTGATTAGAGATGGGTGAGTTCCCCAAAAACTCTGCCCTTAGAAATTCAAAATGTTTCTAAGCTCCCCCCATCTGAAAATACACTCCCCATTTGCTAGAGGTGACAGAGGAAGCAGGAATAGGTGGTGGCAGCCAGGAACTCTTCCTGAACATTCCTCCCTGTTTGACTGGACCTTAAGACCTGCTCGTCAAGAGTTTAGATTGCCCGTGACAAGCAGCAGGGCCCTTTTAGTAGTGGTTCCACGTAATGAAATTTCTTTTTTCCTGAAATGTGCTTGGCACTTCCTCTTGATAGTTTTGGAGGCGAGTAAAGAGCCTTTGATTGGACCTCCCCTGAAAATTTTGTAGCACTCTCACTGACATTTTCTTTCTTTCTCTCTTTCTTTCTTTCTTTCTTTCTTTCTTTCTTTCTTTCTTTCTTTCTTTCTTCCTTCCTTCCTTCCTTCCTTCCTTCCTTCCTTCCTTCCTTCCTTCCTTCCTTCCTTTCTTCTTCTTCTTCTTCTTCTTCTTCTTCTTCTTCTTCTTCTTCTTCTTCTTCCCTTGTACCTGCTCATACCAGTTTTAATTGCTCCTTGAACTTAACATTGCTGTTTTATCAGCATTTTGGACTCTTTGAGAACCATTACGGTTGAAAATTGGTGTACACATATGGTAAAGAGGCAAATAAAGCCATTTTGATGACAACATTAGAATTTAAAAAAAAACACCTCAGATGAGGAAACACATATGTAAGTGAAGCTTCCCTGTGCTTGTAGTGGCTTTAGAATCTGACAGCTAGCACAAGTAACCATAGTTAGAGAGCCATTTTCCAGTCCATACTCCATGATCCCAGAAGAGAGTCCTGACACTGATGCCATTTGCTTGTCCTTTCTTCCATGGGGAATTTTTGTGTGTGTGCTGTTGTGAAGGTAAGTATGCAGTGGCAAGCAGGGCCTTTTAGTTAGGAGTAGTAGAAAAAGTAGTTTTGGAACTACTTGTGACTGTTTCTGAGGAGCATTACGGTCACTTTACAATGCATGTATCAGCTTGATTTGAATGATACCACCACCCAATTTAATGTCGCCTCTCCCAGGTTCCTGCTTTGCCCTGTCCTAGATTTAGGTTCAGAGGCAGGAAAAAAATGTGGGTCTCGTTTGCCAATCACCAAAATGATTAATTTCCCCATGGCCATCACTTCTGAAAAACTGAGAAACAAGGCAGAAGAGGTCAAATTTTAAGCAATCCAATTATTTTCCTTGAAATAAAATTAGAGGCAAACCAGAGTATCAGTGCAACTCCGTATTAGTACCCAATGCATAAATCATGATTAATGGCACTGTAATGAGCACAAAATGAATTAATGATGACTGGCCACTTATTTTAAAATTATTCACATTCTTTATGCTTCATCTTATCCTGCTGACAGGCTCTAGGCATAGGCTATATCCTTCAAGTGGCGGGGGAAGTTACATTCAACTTTTCCTTTTTTAAACCACCCACCCACCCACCCCACAACTATGGAAGCTGAAATTTAGCAGTGGTCACTATGCTAAAATAGTCGTTTTTAAAACTTTGGAAACTCTTTTCTCATCAATTCCTCTGCTTAGGAACCTCTCGACATTGCGACATAGAACCTGGTACACATTCTAGGGTGCACACGGGATGCTATTAAGTTAGTTATGTATCTGTTAAAATCATTACAGACATCCAAGAATCTCAAGTTTGCAGAATATAATGCAACACTCAAATGTTAAGTAATGTAACTGGGGATAGCCCATAGCTGTCAACTTTCGGATTTGAAAATAAGGGATCAGCAGCCTCACCTGTCCCGGGGACAGTCTATGGTTCTCGGGGACAGTCCACGCTGCGGCAATCCCCCCAGGCTACAAATTAATTTACACCAGGCTACAAGCTAAGGCTGAACAAATTTACCTGCAAGCAAGCTAAGCCTCCACGTGTTTTGCTCAGAGGGCAAGAAAGCCCCCGAGTCTGTTGGGTGTTACTCCAAAGTAAGCCTGTCCATGGTGACACGAGGAGGGGAAGCGGAGCGAGCTCGGCGCCCCTTCTCAAACAGGCAGATGGCGCTCGGGAAACAGGGGCACGGCGGGACACGGCAGGGCACGGCGGCGGCCGCCTGGGCTCAGGGATGCCGCGAGGGCGGTGCAATGGCACCAAGTAGCCTCGCCACCCTGCGCTCCAGAGGCGCACGAACGGGAGAGCGAAAGAGCAAGCGCGTAGACGGCAGGCAGGCTGCCTGTCTGGTTGGGCGTGAGGGTCTGGCTGCACAAGGCATGCAAGCTCCGTCCCCAGTTGGTCTCAGACTCCTTATTGGCAGCCGAGCAACGCAGCTGAGGAGCCTCCCTGGCCGGAAGGGAGGGAGAGGAGCTGCTTCCTTTGAAATCCGGGAAATTTAAGGGATATCAACAATCCGGGATAGCAGCGGGAAACGGCATTGGAATAAGGGAGTTTCCCGCAAAAAAGGGAGGGTTGACAGCTATGGGATAGCCTGAATAAACCAATGTATTTTTAGCATTCTCGCAAAGCCTCCTACTGCAGGTGCCTCCCGTATAGCATGGGAAGGGCATTACAAAGACTGGGTGCCACTAAAGGATGTTCACATGCCAAGACTCCTGGGGGCATCAGACGTGGGACAGGCATGTTCTTGGTCTGCATCATGCGCAAGGGAGCAATCAAACCAGAGTATTGTCCACTCCCACCCAATGTTGTTCTTATTATTAGGAGCCAGTCTGCTGCAGCAGATAAGAGTGCAGGAGCTGGGAGAGCAGGCTTCAAAGCGTTCGCGAGGCTACAGATTCACCGGGTGCCCTTCAAGTCGCTCAGCTCTCCCTCTGAAAAATGGCACTGGATGTGGCGCATGCCGCAGAGTTGCTACGAGGGAAAACAAGGTCAAGGCGGTAAAGCACACTTAAAATAATAAACAATAAAAACGCCACTTTGTTTTGATCATGTTGCCTTTTCATGTCCCGGGTACGTTTCCAAACCTGCGACCGATATTTAGGGGCCTTATTAACACGAGGAAGAAAGCAAAGCTCCGGGGATGGCAGTGGTGTAAAATACCTAATAAAGTTGCACCGATGTTCCATCTGTGCTCATTTCGTTGCCAGGAAATGGGAACAAGAGCTTAGCAACATCCCGCCTGGAGTCATAACCTCTGTGAAATCCTAATGCTCCTTTTCTTACAAAATTCTTCGGGGTTGGGAGAAATCCATAATACGGAATCCATTACGGAGTAACTAAAAGGGATCCATAAATGTATTATGTATGTAATTTTGCTCCCTGTAAGGATCTGAGTGTAACCGTCACTTTAGAAAACCATAGCCTTCGGGCTAGAGAAATGAGAGCCACAAATCAAGCAGCAAAGCAGTAAAAAAAGATTAATACATCATACTATACTGGTGGGCAGATGATGTTCAGACGCTGGTCTTAAATGGACCCAGCAGGCTCTTAGAAGAAGACTAAGTTCCCACATTTTTTCCCCTTTTGGTGACAAAATGATACTGATTTGTCACAAAGTTCCCTCCATTATTGAATGCTAACTGCTAGCACTGCTTTTTCAGGTAATGATACTCATTCCTGACAAAGTCCACAAAAAGCGAGGCGTTTCCTCGCCGTTCTTAATTCGCTCCATCAGCCCTCCGGATTGCAGGGATGAAAATGCCCGTGCTGTGAAAATGTTCCAGAGTTCAACATCTCCCAACACAATGGCATTGAGTTAAGTATGGGGTTTTTACTTTGCCCTGAATTTTCTGCTTATGGCCAAAATGCCGAGGTTACGATTTTGCAACCAGTTAATACATTGTGCGTGATAAAATCTTACTGAGTTGAACAAAAATGTTTAGAACAACAATTGGTAAAAAGCCGGAAGCGTTCCTTTTAGGAATCGTAACAAATGATACCCTCAAAGACATGAAGAGAATTTTTTTATATGCAACAGCAGCCGCAAGGTTATTGGTTGCTAAAAATTGGAAATCAGAAGAAGTATAATCAGTGACAGATTGGCAACATATTTTTTTTTGAAATGATTGAATTAGCAAAAATGACGGCAACAATTAGAATGCAATCTAACCAAAATCTCAAACAGGAATGGAAGTGTGTAGAAGAATACAGGACCAAAAAATGCTCCAACAAAAAATCATTGATATGCATAGACTGATTTCACAAAGTTAAGTTAAACAGAAATACAAGAATGTATGTTTAATTATTAAGATACAAAAATACAATCGCAATAATAAAGTTATAAAATAAAAAAAGGAAGTCACGCACGGGTGGAGGGAAGACATAGGGTAAGAAATAAGAAGAAAATAAGAAAGGACTAAATGTTGGTATGTAAGGAAATGTGAAAATGTGAATTTACAAATATAATGTATATGTAGTACTATGTAAATATTTCATATGTGTATCGCGGCATCAAGAAAGAAAGAAAGAAAGAAAGAAAGAAAGAAAGAAAGAAAGAGAAAGAAAGAAAGAAAGAAAGAAAGAAAGAAAGAAAGAAAGAAAGAATCTTAGCCTACTGAATTGTGATGGCACTGACAAACATACAACATGAATCAGGACTGTGGACATAAAAAAGTTAGTCTTAGTAGAATTGCTGGTGTTAGTAATTTGAGGCATCTGAAATGTACTCTGTGTGTGTGTGTGTGTGTGTGGGTTTTTTTAACCATTTCCCCCAAGCAGAAATAGGAAGCTCCAGAGGCAGCTGCAAATGGAGGACATGATTTTAAGGGAAATGCACAAGAGACTCACGACATAATCATGGTATCTCTGGATCTGTAGATCTCACACTGGTGGACATGACTACCTTTGCTTCATTGATTTCAGTATGTCTGCTCTGAGCAGAATTTAGCAAGGTACAACCCTTGGTGTGTGGGGGAATCAGGCAAGCTTCTGGTGAGACAATGCTATGATGATGATGATGATGATGATGATGATGATCTATATAGAATAACTGAAACTACAAAATTAAAATCATGGCACAATACAGGAAGCACAATACCAGGGACAATAGATCCCACGGCACATTTATGTCTCCAAAGTCTAGGCCAGGGGTTGGCAAAGGTTTTGTGGCTTGGGCCGGTTCACGGTCCCGCAGACGCCGCGGTGGGCTGGAGTGCTCGCATGGACGCATGCGCAAACGCTATTTCCAGTGCTCCTTCCAGCACGGAGGAGGCGTGCGCAGCTTCCCATTGGCTGCAGGAGCTTCCTGCAGCCATTGGGAAGCTGGCCAGTGTTGCAGAAGGTGGTCCCTGCTCTGCTCCGCGCCGGTTTAGCGCGGCGCACGGGAGCCGACTGAGCGGGTGGTGGGGGTCCCCGAGAGGGCAGCTGTGGCCCATGGGCCGATTAAACAACCCCCATGGGCCGCTTTTGGCTCATGGGCCTTAGGTTGCCGACCCCTGGTCTAGGCAAACAAATATGTATTTATTTGACAGCTAAAAATTCACAGCACAGATCTTTCATGATCCTGGGATCAGTTGCCTTTTCTTCAGGGGAATTGTACCCAAAAGGGGAACTGCACCCAAAAGCACATTTGCAGAAGGAACCCGTGGTCGCAATGCACCTGCAACATGATGCTGCCATATTGCCACCCAGCGACTCAAGAGGATATTGTTGGACTTCAACCGCCATCAGCCTCAGCCAGCATGGTCAGGGGCAGGACCGGTGCTAGGGATTTTGGCGCCCTAGGCGAGGGGGCGGGCCACGTGACATCATTGTGCATGACGTACGGTGCCCCACCCCCTGTCTGGCCGGGCGCCCCGCACCGCTGCGGTTTTCGCTGCTGGTTGGGGCGGCGGCGGGCGGCGGGGGGCAGGCTGGCCAGCGCCCCCTCCATTTTGGCACCCTAGGCAACTGCCTAGTTCGCCTTAATGGACGCGCCGGCCCTGGTCAGGGGTGATGGGAGTTGTAGTCCAACAACATTGGAGGGCCGCTGTAGTTAAGGGTTCCCAGGTAAGCCAACAGTTCACCTATGCTGTGACTCACACCCACCCTTGTAGCTAGAAGCCCTTCCCCCTTATTTCAGCCAATTTGAGGAGTTGGGTTGGTTGAGGTTACTCATGGGTGAGGAAAGAAGTGGCCCAAAATATTGTGCGTGAATGGGAAAATGCAAATGGCACCCAGTGTAGCAGGAAAAGATGCAGGAGTGAACAAAGCAACAGATAAATGTGCTATCATTTCATGATAGGGCCGGACCTCTTTGTCCTTCCAGTGCTCAGAGACATTCACACTTGAGTGTAACTTTCATATTGCATCCAAGGGATGGATTCTAGTTCTGGTTCTGGCCCAGGTGAGTTTTGGTCCCAAATTAAACCCTGACTTCTGGTGATTACTATTGACAACCATCTCATTAATGTCGGTAAGCCTCATGCCCAGTGTTCCGAAGCCTGAGTCCCTATATCGTAATTACTAATAAAAAGAAATACAAGAAGGAGCACAGGGCAGCCGTAATAGACCTGCCAATCACATGCCTGCACTTTAGGCCCTGAACATTTATTCTGTGTTGCTCAGAAACACCCCAAGCAGAGCAGCTAATGTTTACCTTCATACCAATTATTCCCAAGAGAAACACAAGGACATTTCTACCTACAGGCCCAGAAATGCACCATAAATTCACAAAAAGGACAGCTGTGCCAGGTAAGGAATGGGGGAAAGAAAATAAATGAAACATTATATAAAAAAGGCAATGGAGAAATCCATTGGTTGTTTTCATCTCCTTCAGTCCCTGATCCCACAGAAACTATTAAATAGGGTATTTAAAGTCACTTAGAAGAACAATAATAATAATTTAAAAATGTCAGTTTATTAGGGCCAGTGTTGTGTATCATAACTGGCAGAAGAAAGTCAGTGTTTACCTGTAATTAGGGATGGAGGAGGAATTTGATTCAGTTTGCATTTAAAGGTGAACCTACCAAATGTGACTAAATGTTTACAAAAATGCATATGGCAAAGTGTGCATTAAAATGCACATATTAGTGAAAATAGCATATAAAATGCATTCTATGAGACCAAATTGCTTGCATATTGTACATATTAGACAAAATTGCGTAAAACATGTGTATATTAGGATAAATTTGCACTAAAATGCTGGTGGACTTTCATGAAGATTTAAAAACAAATCACAAAAAATTGCAAATTGACATGAAAAGGTGGAGAACTCAATTTAAGATTGCAAAAATAAGAAACCAACATTAACAGATTCATTCATCTGTACCTGTAATTTGAGCAGGGCAGATCACCCTAAGTCCACCCCATTCCATTTTTCTTGACTCTCATAGTTCCCTGTCTTGATTTTTTTTGGGGGGGGGCGGGGGGCAGGGAGAGGAAAGAATTCATGGAAGTTCACGTTTATATTGCATGCATTGTTGTATACATATTTGTATGTATTTCCCCTAAATATGTTTTTCTTTTTTTCCTTAAATATGCATTTTTTTGCACATTGAAACTGCATCGCATAATCCAGAGAAATGCATAATTTGATTGGGGGGGGGTTGAGTTAGCAGGGTCATGACCATCAAATTGAGTCAGTCCACTGTGAAAAGGAGACTGAATTAATTCCTTCTCCATTTTACGTGTGTGTGTGTGTGTGTGTGTGTGTGTGTGTAATTTAAGTACTGGTATATGGATATCGTTTATGTATTTTGTTATGTGAAGCAGTTGATATGCTTTTATTGTACTTCTTGTATGTATACATAATCTATTGTAAACTGCTTTGAGATCTTTCAGATTGTAATTGGTTTATAAATCGAAATAATCCGTACTTCTAACTCATCTTCCTGTTCAAATACCCAAAATATCTTAGCGATGTCTTCTGTCATTTGCCAAACAGATCCACACACAGCAGCAGCTATTTTTATCACTGTATTCCAGTAGATTTCAGTACATGTGAGATTGTTTATGACTGCCTTTCATCAGTATACTTAATTCTGCTACTTTTCTCAACTATGCTCTGTGTAGATTTTGTGGGGTTTTTTTTTTTAATGGAAGTGAGAGAAGAAATAAGGAATACACCTGACTAAACTCCATGTGTTGATCATTGTGTGTGTTTGCATTTGGCCCTAACATGTAAGCTCAAACTGTACAATCTCTGCACCATAAAACACAATTTATAACTCAGATAGTTTGGGACCAGACACATAGGTCCCACTGCAAATGTGGCCACATATAATAAACAGATGTCTGTATAATACAAACACACACATGCATCGCTGTTAATCCTCCCTTTTTTGTGGGAAACTCCCTTATTCCAATGCCGTTTCCCGCTGCTATCCTGGATTGTTGATATCCCTTAAATTTCCCAGATTTCAAAGGAAGCAGCTCCTCTCCCTCCCTGCCGGCCAGGGAGGCTCCTCAGCTGCGTTGCTCGGCTGCCAATAAGGGGGCGGAGCTTGCATGCCTTGTGCAGTCAGACCCTCACGCCCAACCAGACAGACAGCCTGCCTGCCGTCTACGCGCTCGCTCTTTCGCTCACCCGTTCACGTGCAGCCTCTGGAGCGCAGTGTGGTGAGGCTACTTGGTGCCATTGCACCGCCCTTGCGGCATCCCTTATTTTCAAATCCGAAAGTTGTGGAAAATCCCTTATTTTCAAATCCGAAAGTTTGGGAAAATCCCTTATTTTCAAATCCGAAAGTTGACAGCTATGCACATGTGGATAGCAGCATTATATGATCTTATCAGTAGGTGGCATTAGACTTATTTGCACCTGGGAGCAGACATGGTTTTCCTGTCCCTGTTCTGTCCTTGCCTAGCTGCCTGCTGTGTCCTCTAAGTTTATGAACATCTACCTCAATTTCCTAACAGGTTCGTTTCTGTAAAGCTGCAGGGAGAGATTGTTTGAGGTTTCTGTTGGATCAGAAGCCATCTCAATTAAGTACCAACCAACCCACCCCGGAATATACACAAACATACACACACGTAAATGATAAGTAAGGTCGTCCATTAAACTATAGATGATATTCAGCCCATGTCAGGAACTTGTAAAGCAAATAACACTGTTGCTAGATGCATTTCTGGGAAAGAGTTTGGCATCCACCCCACTGTCGTTTATTACTCCACAGAAAGCAGCTGGAAAGGATAGCAATGCCAGTCATTGATTAAAAAATAAATGTCAGCTTACACTGTGATTTGCTGTAATAAACAGACAACAGTGTCCGTAGGTATTTCATTCAAAAGGCAAGAAAACATTGCTCATGCTTTTAATTAGTACGCATTTCATGAGGTGGAGAAACTGTTGCTATTTGCATGCCCCAAATCCCACTACAGTGGTACCCTGGTTCTCAAATGCCTTGGTACTCAAACAACTTGGTGTTCCGGTTTGCGAACTTTTTTCGGAAGCCGAATGTGCTCTGTTTTGAGTGTTATGCTTCCGATTTGAGTGTCACACTTCCATTTTGAGTGTTACGCTGAAGTCTGTCTGTTTTTGCTATTTATTTTGCGTTTTTGTGTGTGGCTCTTTTTGTGTGTGACTGTGTAGAACCCAGTTCAGCTACTGATGGCTTGTGTGACTGCAGTACATTGTTTACTGCTTTCATTTTATGAATCAATGGTCTCGTTAGATAGTAAAATTCATGTTAAATTGCTGTTTTAGGGGTTGTTTTTAAAAGTTTGGCACGGATTAATCCACTTTGCATTACTTTCTATGGGAAAGCGCGCCTTGGTTTTGAAACGCTTTGGTTTTGGAATGGATATCCGGAACAGATTAAGTTTGAGAACCAACATACCACTGTACTCCCAAGGGATTGCCAATTAATTCTTGGGTGCATTCTCCAAATGAGAAAACTGAGCAGGTATTCCGGTAGCAAAGGAAGGCTAAAGTTCTCTGCTGGTGCCCCTTAACACATGCAGCACCGAATCCAGTGGATACCAGAGCTAGCTTACAGGGTGGGTTACATCTGGGCCAGCATTTGCACCCAGCACCCTTGAGGAACTGTCGGTATTGGCAGAGGACTCATTCCTTCTGTTGCTACTGGTCTTTCTTGCCAGAGGCTAGACCTTTCAAGCCCAAAGCACGTCCGCATCTACCACTGAGGCATGACCTTGCTGCACTCCCAGATGGCAGTTTACTGTGGATTCGACACTGCTCACAAATGTAGGTTTATCACAGTGCTCACACAGCACTGTCCTCAACAAAACGCCTAAGAGATCACCGCACCTCCTACAGACCAAACCCCTCCTCATTTCCCCACATACCCAATGACCACTGTGTCCTGCAGGAGAGGGCGTTCTGCAGATACCATCCTACCAGGAGCTCTGTTCTGCACAACATTAAAAACTCATGCACCTGCCAGCGCAAGACCCATTGTGCTAGCAGACAGAGAATGATGAATGTAGCCCATACATATATACAGGCAATGACCAATCGAAATGTGTAACTGTGACCATCGCGCTGAACCGAGAAGTGACTTTAAAAATGGCAAAAATGGCCTTAAAAGAGCCCAGAAAGGACAGAAAAGGTGCGCAAACAGCACCTAGTAATCCCAGGAGCCCTTGTGTCGACCGCTGAGGCCTGTGGAGAGTTTGAGTAAGAAGGTTTGGAGGGAGCGATTGTGGTGGAGTTTGGTGCAGTTTGGCTGCTGGTTTTTAAAATAGTTTTTCAAGGGTTTCCAGAGGTTTAGAATGTGTTTTCAGGCTTTTCCAACTGTGTTTCGAATATATGCAATTTCACTTAAACTCATGGTGCCTTGGAATGTAACCCCTGCATAAATGGGGGGGGGGCTGCCTGTATACATTTGCCTGTACGTTTCCGAGCACAATTCAAAGTGTTGGTGCTGACCTTTAAAGCCCTAAACGGCCTCGGTCCTGTATACCTGAAGGAGCGTCTCCACCCCCACCGTTCAGCCCGGACACTGAGATCCAGCGCCGAGGGCCTTTTGGCGGTTCCCTCACTGCGAGAAGCAAAGCTACAGGGAACCAGGCAGAGGGCCTTCTCGGTAGTGGCACCCGCCCTGTGGAACGCCCTCCCTTCAGATGTCAAAGGGATCAACAACTACATGACCTTTAGCAAATACCTGAAGGCAGCCCTGTTTAGGGAAGTTTTTAATCTTTGATATTTTAGTGTATTTTGATGTTTGTTGGAAGCCGCCCACAGTGGCGGGGGAGACCCAGCCAGATGGGCGGGATACAAATAATAAATTATTATTATTATTATTATTACATAAAGAAAGCATGTTGTGAACACCAGCACTGTAGCTCTAAAATGCATGTTAATGGGCACATGTGGAAGAAGCACACTTTTAACAAATCAGAACATGGCCCTAAATTACGCTTCTGTCCTGTTTTTCCTTTGTGTATTGTTTGAAGCAGAACTTACATATCACGGAACAACTTTGTGGCAAGCCACATTCCTTGTTCTCCCTTCCATTCATTTCAGATTCACCAGACTATTTTGCAGATCAGTTGGACTGGCCGGATTCCATATGGGGGCTCCCTTAGCTGCTAAGGGGGGGACTCTGTCACAAATCAGTAATAGTGGTGTTCGTTCAATTCCAAGAGGAAAGGCAGCATGAAAAGCTGGGTTGGCAGATTTATTGATTACATTTCACCAGTGACCAGCAAAAGGCAAGCACTCTGAAAAATCCCCAAAGGTGATCATTAGCACTGAGTAACTGTCACTAAACATTAACACCAGCAGCAGACTGGAGCAAAGGGAAAAAAGCACAATACTTTAAAGTCAAGACCCGAGTGGCACAGCCGGCAGTGCAGCCAGAAAGGGAGGGGAAGGGAAATTCCACTTGCATTAACGCTGCTGTGGGAGACGATGGAAGCACAGTGACAGATGTGTAAGAGAGATCTTGCGAAACCCTCCCATTTAGCATTGCTGCATAGATCAGGCCTGCACAACTCGTGACCACCAGAGAGGGAGGGAGGGAGAGAGGGATGGGCAAATCTGTCAATTTCAGTTTCTCTCTGTTTCTCATTTTCCCAGTCTCAAATTCAGGCCCTCACATTTCTACATCAGTTCACAATTTTTTTAAAAAGGCCTCATGAAAATTCACCAGCATTTTAGTGCAAAATTTGTGTGTACATTTTTTTTTGTAAGTGATTTTGCCTAACGTACACATTTTTGCAAAGCAAGTTCCCCTAATGTAATACATTTTGCATGGTTATATAATTATTAAGCCTTGTAATTTTATAATGCACTTTTAATTTTAAAGTTGTTGATTTTATCTTTTTTTTTACTTTATCATCTCTACTTGTGTTTTTTTAAGTCAATTGGTTTTATCATTATTTTCTTATGAACGGAAATTTCATTATGAATATTTTATACTATTTTCTGAAAATGCCTTGGAAATTTTATTAAGTGGCATATAAATATTTCTGATTAGTTATTATTACTATTAGATGATGATGATGATGATGATGATTTCTAACGGTGAGGCCAGGGTTGAAGACCTGAAGGACAGATGGAAAGAAGGCAATATTTTCAAATCTGAAATGTTGGCAACTGGTCTAATATTCAGAATCACCACCTTCAAGTGACCCTGGACGTGCCATTGGTGGCGATACTATTTTGTTTTTCTGCAGCTAGCCCTCTGCCGTGAAGCAGGAGAATTTCCCCACTCTTCCTTTCCGCTGTAGCAGCAGAAACATACCCTGTCCACATGGGAAGTGAGCTAATTTTCTGGCTGTCCCTCCTCTAAACATAATAGTAGATCTGCCGCTGGTGTACATGGCCCATTACTCCTGGCAGGCGGGAGGAGGGGAAATCAAGGGACTTTAATTTCCCCTTCACCCTCAATAGACATTGCTCAGTCCGCCATATGAAAGTACTTTGCGCGGAGGCCGCTTTGCTCCTTGGAGGGCTGCAGCAGAAGGTTGCGCTACATCAGCTTGGCTGGACTTCAAAGTCAACACAGCTATCCTTGAAAGCAGTCCAGCTGCCCAGCAAGGGGCCTTAAGAGGTGAACGTGAGGGTTCATGACTACTGGAAGAAGCGGCGACACAATATCCCTCCTGGCCCAAGACTAAACTGTGGGGTTGTCAAGCTGCGGCACAATTAGGAAATGCAACCCGGACGACGGGTGTGCCAGCAGAAAGGGCACGTAGATGCTTTGGCGATTATAATAGTAAAACAGAAAAGGAGGAGAGTAAGACAAAGGTGCTTTGTAGACCAAAACGGCTCAAGCTGAGCCATTTGCTACAAGGAAGGACAACAGCTGTTGCAGCTAAAGCAGGACAGGGGAACTTTTTCCAGGCTGAGGGCCACATTCTCTTGGTGGCAACCTTCTGAGGGCTGCTAGTGGGTGGAGTCAGAGAAAGAAGTTAATGCAGCAACACTTGTAAAGGTTTGTATGGTACACTGGGATACCCTTCAAGTGTCCTTATTTTCCCAGGGTATTCCTGGAATCACAGAAGCCATCCCTGCTTCTGATTTGATCCCATAATGTCCTTTCCACACATACCCCTCCAGTGCTGCCGCTGAGCTCAGGGAGAAAGATGAGCCGGCGCTTGTAGTGGAACCCTCCTAAAGCGGAGCCCTCGTGTGTGGGGGTAGCAGTTCTCTGCCGGAGCAGAGGCAGTCGATGTATGTGGCACTCTGGCTTGCCTCTCTCTGCCACCGCTGACGCCGCCACCATCATGGCGGCTAGAGGGGCAGCACAGATGAAGAAATCAAGGGAAGGGAGCGATTAGCTGCCAGGTTGGGGCTGTGGCAGGGGAGGCAGCCAGCTGACCATACGCTTTTTATTGCCGATTTTAGTTAGTTAGCTTTGGACAGTGGCTGGTTTTACTCTGTTTGATTTTTAGAGATTCTTGTTTGCTTTTATGGTTTTCAATTTTTAGCATAAACTGCCTAGGGGGATATTGCTAGCTGGGTGTCCAACTTTTTCCTCTGCAGAAGAGACTGCCTTAAGGAAAAATGACCAGACCCACTGACTCTGAAAACTTTGCAAGGAACTGAAACTTTCAAGAATAACAGATTCGAAGAACCTAGCGTCTGAAGCGTCTTGTTAATGTTCTTCTATTGCTAGATGTGATTCCTCACCACCTTATGCAGCCTTAAGATGCTCTAGGAACCCCCTCTTTGCAAAATAAGAATAACAACTAGAGCAATGTCATTCATAATGAGGGCAATACCTTAGTAGCGAAAACTTTGTTTTTTAAAGATGTCTTTTGAAGGAGGAAGGTGGGGGAAGCTACCACCAAACACCACAATTTACAACACTTTGCGGATACTGACTTCCCTCTATATTTCCATACAGTTCTGAGATATTGGCAATTATTATTTAAGTCAAAAGGGAAAAAGAAGAATAATTTACACCATCCATCATTGTTTCCTTGCATGAATAAATTACAAGACACCGCAGCAAATCAATTGTGGGGAAAGAAACAGCCCATGCCAAACGGTGTGCTTGTGTGTATAATGTCCTTAATGTTTTCCATCCTCATACATCAAAACTACAGACTGAATTTGGCAAACCTGATGCAGGAGAAAGCTCATTATCCCAAGGTCTTGCAGGGCACCTAAAACCTAACTAGGGAGCCAGAGCATGTAATAGAGAAAAACAGGTGCTTCTAATTCCCAAGCACAGACCTCCCAACCTAAGGCGCCTTCTGATCCCTCCCAGGGCCGGCCCTACTTTTAGGCAGAGTTAGGCAGCTGCCTCAGGTGGCAGATGCTGGGGGACAGGAGGGCAGTCACTCAGGATTCTTCCTAAGCTAGACTGCCCTGCACCCCCTAAACTAGCTGCTGTCTCCCAGGTCTAGAGAAGGATGCTGTCCCATCCCCACTGCCAAAATATGAGCCAAACACTGGCTGATTCTACATGTGGAACGAGGGGGAATCTTCTTGTACTTTTTTTTTTTTTTTGCCTCTGGTAGCAAAAGGTCTTGAACTGGTCCTGGTCTCTTACCAGCTCCACCTTTCACCAAAGAGTCTCACAGGATATCTAAATGTGTGTGCACCAGGCATCAGAATACCTGAAGTCTCAACCTGAGGCTCAGCTAACAACTTCCAAATTTATTCTGGGCTAGCGCTACTACAGCTCAAGTGCCATCCAGGATTAGGATGCTGCCTTATTCCTGATCATACTGTTTGTCCACCTAACCTAGTGTTGTCTACTCTGACTGGTAGCAGATCTGCACGGTTTCAGAGAATGAAAGGGCTTTTCCACCATTACCAGCCAGATTCTTTAAAAAAGAAAAGAAAAGAAAAGAAAAAAAGACACCCACCCACAACAGGAGATGCAAAGAACTGATTTGGAATTTTGTGCCTGGACCCTAGATTCTCATTTTTTCCCCTAGTCTTAAATAAAATTTTCCACATTTCCACATAAAGTTTGAGATTCTCTCCCCCCCCCCCAAAAGCTCTCATGACAACTTACCAGTATTTTTGTGTGGATTTTTTCTAATTTACATTAAAGGTAAAGGTAAAGGGACCCCTGACCATTAGGTCCAGTTGTGACCGACTCTGGGGTTGCGGTGCTCATCTTGCGTTACTGGCCGAGGGAGCCGGCGTACAGCTTCCAGGTCATGTGGCCACCATGACAAAGCCACTTCTGGCGAACCAGAGCAGTGCACGGAAACTGCTTTTACCTTCCCACCAGAGCGGTACCTATTTATCTACTTGCACTTTGATGTGCTTTCGAACTGCTAGGTGGGCAGGAGCAGGGACCGAGCAACGGGAGCTCACCCTGTCGCAGGGATTCGAACCGCCGACCTTCTGATCGGAAAGCCCTAGGCTCTGTGGTTTAAGCAGAAAACTCACATGCAATTTTGCCTAATATATATGTTTCCGCAGAGCATTTTTTTTGGTATGATATAATGCATTTTGCATGTTATTTTGAGAGGGGTGGTCAGTTTGGGTGATACCCTGAATTCCTTCCAGTTCATGGGGTTGTGTATCTGCAAGGGTAGAAGCTTGCCAAACCAGGTGAAGACAGTTGGGGTATAAATATTTGAACAAATCAAGGAGATGCTTCCAGTTAAGAATGTATCCTCATAGCAACAGAACATCATTCCACTCCCCAAATTCCCCTTCCCCTCTTCATTTTTAAAGAAGACTGGTTTCTTTCCTTCTTTTTCATTTCAAGTGAAAGTTAAACACTGATAAATCACTCGGAGAATCAATCAGCTCAAAACATTTTGCCATGTGATGCCCACTTGGAAAACTTACCGTGTGGAGGCTCCAGCCACGTGGTGAGGCGGTTGTCTGTCGCCTCCAGCCACGAGCTGAGCTGAGTGTTACAACGTTCCTGCAAGCGCTGAGACATCCGAGGAATCAGGGTGTGAACCCACCCTGCATTCTCTGCTGTTGGGCAAAAGAAACATTGCTCTTATCAGACTGTTATGCAAATCAGCTCAGGAGATGTGTTGAGTTCCAGTTTACCTTTCCTTATGTCTCTGTGTCACCCCCCCCCCAAATTCATACCCCCATTTCAGTCTTGTTTTGTTTATTTATTTATCACAGTTGTGTAAGATATCTATTCTGCATTGCACTTGCAGCAATGAAGCCTCAGTCATTGATTGGCTGAGTGCAGTGCAGGGTGGCACAGGAGGTCCAGATGTCTGGGGGAACAAAAGGATCTGCACAGTCCAGCTTCTGTGAGGGAAAGGGAAGGTGTTCCAGTTAGTCTGGTATGAAAGCAAGGACAGGGAAGAGGTCCTGAGAGCTAGAGAAGTTAAGGACAGGAAGTCTGAAGGCGTGGAAGATGAAGGAAGGACGGTATAAATGGGCCTGAGAAAGGTGAAGAAAGAACAGTAGGTGGGATATGAGAATATATGAGGAGAAAAGCAGAGGAGTCAGGTCACTGAGGTAACCAGGGGCTCATCAGAAGAAGAAGAGTTTGGATTTGATATCCCGCTTTATCACTACCCGAAGGAGTCTCAAAGCGGCTCACATTCTCCTTTCCCTTCCTCCCCCACAACAAACACTCTGTGAGGTGAGTGAGGCTGAGAGACTTCAGAGAAGTGTGACTAGCCCAAGGTCACCCAGCAGCTGCATGTGGAGGAGCGGAGACGCGAACCCAGTTCACCAGATTACGAGTCTACCGCTCTTAACCACTACACCACACTGGCTCTCAGAGCGATGACTGAAGAAATTTCACTTAAGATGGTGTTAAACTGTGAGCTACATAGGAGGGAAAGAAGAGTACCAGGGAGGCTGTTCAAGAGAAAGGAAGTGGGGCAAAATAGACAATGACATGAAAAGCAGGAACAGGAAGTTGGAAAAAAGAGGAGTCAAGAAGTATATAGAGCTGGGGCAGAACTACACATAGGGTTAATGGACAAGTAGGGCTATGAACTACTGGCAGGCAGGAAGGCAAGGGAGGCTGCCCAGAGGGCACTGGAGTCTAGATCCTAATAGAAGTGTGTCATCAGTGTCAACACTGTAACCAGGCAATGAGTCCAAAAAGCAGTGAGTTGAGGGACTAAACTTGACTGTAGACTTCTAATTGGCTGCCCTTTCTTGTCAAGAGAGACAGAGAGAAAAAAATATCACCCACTCAGCAAAGCTCTAAAGTAACCTGGCTGAAGTTGGAAGAGGACATCGGGGTGATTCTTTTAGGAACTAAATTAAATGCAGCTGTGACTCTAAGCAGTTGGCAGGTTTGATTTGGGATGCAGGAGGCTGCTAGATCATGATAAGCAAATGGTTGGAACCAAAGGGAATTAAAAGACTGCTTTGGTTTAATGGAGTAAATTTCTTTCAGCACTTGATCCATTGTCAGCACAACGCTGACAATATAGTTAACTTTTTAAACTGTAGGTTCCACAAATGCTAAGGGTCGGCTTTGCTGCTACACTAATATGGCATTTGAGGCAGGAACGGCTCCAAACTGTCCCCACTTCACCTCACCTCAAGAAATAGATGGCGGAGTTATGATTTATCCAGCTCCAGTGGTACCTCTGGTTACGTACTTAATTCGTTCCGGAGGTCCGTTCTTAACCTGAAAACGTTCTTAACCCGAAGCACCACTTTAGCTAATGGGGCCTCCCGCTGCCACTGCCCGATTTCTGTTCTCATCCTGAAGCAAAGTTCTTAACCCAAGGTAATATTTCTGGGTTAGCAGAGTCTGTAACCTGAAACGTATGTAACCTGAAGCATACTACTAAGGACTCAGACTCAGTTTTGAATGCTGGAGTGTAGCGCTGAAGCATATGGATAAAGTAGAAAGGAAAGGAAAGAACATCTGAGCATGGAATTACTGCAGGCTTAGAATCACACTTTTGATACTTCTCTTTCTGGAAATTACTGCCAAATCTAAAGGATAATTTACCCCCAATCAGGTTTTCATTAATTGTAGTTCAATGCACACCACCCCCTCCATTGTGATCCTTCAACCCGGAGCAAGAAGGTCTGAAGATGCCACTTGTAACCTTTTTCAGTTGAATGTGGTTACATGGGGAATCGGCTTACAGCCAACCATACAGTACTTGCAAAAAAAACCCTTCCCACTCAATGTCAGTCAAAACTGGGTTTGCACTGCCTATGACTAACTAGGTTGGAATCAGGGTGGTCAACAGGGGAGCACAGGGGGGTATACATATTCTGGGTCCCAGTCCAACAAGGGCCCTGGACTCTTAGCTTTCAATAATAACAATCACAATCACAATAATAGTAATAAGGTGATTGGACACCTAGAAAGAAAGTTAGAAAGCAAATTGTGACGGCAATGTTCAAAGGCTTATTAGGAAGATAAGATGCTGCTGCTAAGGGTGCTTATTCATTTAATCACTGTTGCTAAGTGATCTGGGTAAGGAATGCTGGTGGAGTGGGAGGGTGTTACCCAGAGCAGCAGAAAAAAACAGAAGACACTCATTGTTTCTGTTAGTGTGATGCTGGACTGGGGATGAGAGCCTGCCTGTGTAGTGAGGTATGTTTGCTTAAGGACTTTCCTGTGTGTCCACATTCTTTCATTCACTCCCCAAGTATGCGGCCTTTACAGTATAAAATACAATTGCTGGCTTTGGTATGCTTTACTTAGAAGTAACTCCCTTGGATAAATGAGGCTTCCTTCCTACTGAGAAAAAATCACAATATTGCAATTCTCCACTCTCCTTGGGTTTCCATTTTCCCCACTCAGCCACTGCTGGTCTGCCTGTCATCACTGGTTTGCTTGTTATTAATATACAGTAACCATAAAATAAAAATATAAAATATAAAATGAACCAGCAAATATAAATACAGAATCAGGAAACACCTTACAGCTGCAGCAAGTTAAAAGTTCTATGGTCTTCACATTAATGCAGGAATACTTTTTTGTTTATCAAGGCTGGCAAAATGTGTGTGTTTTGCTAATAGTATTTGTTTCTACCTGTTGTATATTTTTTTCTTGGTTTTCCTTCCAGGAGCTCCCCCCCCCTTTATCTTTACAACAGCCCTGTGAGATAGGCTACACTGATAGTTCAGATACAAAAATTGTGAAACTGCACATACAAAGTGTGTAATAGGGCAGTGGTTCAGTCCATCTTTGTTCTCATTGTTATTTTTTTGTGGTGCTTTCAGACAATGCTGTATTGCTTTCAATAATTTATTCTCTAGGTTCCCAGTTTGGGGTCTCACATTTTGATTTTTCATTTCAGTAATTCAGTGCTTAGGTTCTGCCTTCCACTTACTATCTGATCTGTGATGCGACAGTAGTTGTAGTTTGCCAGCATTCTGAACATTCAGACTACCCAAATGCCTCCTCAGGTTCCATTCGGATTCACAGATGCCCTTCCATGCAGTCTGCATGGAAATGTCAGCACTTTTTCTTTAGAAAGGTGTGACCCTGAATGCACCAATTGTGCTAGCTGTGCAGACCACCCAAATGTAACAATGCTGGCCTGTGTAACCAGAGCCTTAAAACGTCCTAGGTGTGTCAAAGATCTCCCCTGATATATTCCCGGAAGTGATGTGTGCCCATCAGCTATATGGAATAGCTCTTAAAGCTTCCTTTGAGCAGGCTTGATGTGGGTTGTGTGACAACACTGCACACAGGTCTAGGAATATGAGAAGACAGAGATGGTATTTTCTGAAAGCAGCTTGTACTTTTTTGGCCAAACCTTTGCAGAGGCAGTTTCAGTTCAGAATCAACCCCGCTTTGGAGGGATATCTGAGATTTATGACATCCTGAAAATAAAAAAAGCATATAGGAATACTGACTTAAGCAACTTTACTGCACCGTACTAGTGACCTTAATATATTGGGACTGGCGATACCAAGGTATCGCTTTATCGCTGATTATGGTTCATCAGATTTTCTGACATTTGAGCTATAAATTAAATGGAAAGTACATTTGTAATGTGAAGTCCATGTCTACTTACTTAATCTAATCAAGACTCAAATACCTTGCTTTAGCAGGCTAATAGCCTCTTGAAGAAACATGGGGCTGTTCCACATTTCATTTACGTGATGGATGGGATGGGGAGATGGATTAAATAGCGGATGAGCACCTTGGGATGAGAAGGAAAGCGACTGTGCTAGGCTGTATTGTGGGTATTTCAGCTACAATTAGCCCTTTTTCAAAGAGCACAAAATTTAGCCCCTCGGTGGTAAGCTGTTATCATTTATTATTGTTTACCAGCCAATTGCACATGGTTATAATATAAAAAGAGCCCTGAAGGATCAGATCCCGAGTACATGCAGCCCTATATTCTGTTTCCAACAGGGGGGACAAAATCTCTCTCTCTGCAACTCACAATTAGACATGAAGGTAACTGCTCTTCTGGAGGAAGGAGAAAAGTTGTTTTCTGCTGCTCCTGAGAAGAGGACACGGAGCAATGGATTCAAACTACAAGAAAGAAGATTCCACCTAAACATTAGAACTTCCTGACATTAAGAGCTGTTTGACAGTGGAATTTGCTGCCAAGGAGTGTGGTGGAGTCTCCTTCTTTGGAGGTCTTTAAGTAGAGGCTTGACAGCCACCTGTCAGGAATGCTTTGATGGTGTTTCCTGCTTGGCAGGGGGTTGGACTGGATGGCCCTTGTGGTCTCTTCCAACTCTATGATTCTATGATTCTTCTCTTTTGCCTGCCCCCAGAATCTTGCATTCACAAATAGAACCTGTGAGGTTCTATTCAGGCACAATTACCTCTGTGTATGGAAGTGAGAGCTGGACCATAAAGAAGGCTGATTGCCGAAGAATTGATGCTTTTGAATTATGGTGCTGGAGGAGACTCTTGAGAGTCCCATGGACTGCAAGAAGATCAAACCTATCTATTCTTAAGAAAATCAGCCCTGAGTGCTCACTGGAAGGACAGATCCTGAAGCTGGGGCTCCAATACTTTGGCCACCTCATGAGAAGAGAAGACTCCCTGGAAAAGACCCTGATGTTGGAAAAGATGGAGGGCACAAGGAGAAGGGGACGACAGAGGACGAGATGGTTGGACAGTGTTCTCGAAGCTACCAACATGAGTTTGACCAAACTGCAGGAGGCAGTGGAAGACAGGGGTGCCTGGCGTGCTCTGGTCCATGGGGTCACGAAGAGTCAGACACGACTAAACGACTAAACAACAACAACACCAACCTCTGTGTCACATGTTCAGGCTGTGAGTGTTGCTCCTTATGTAAAAAAAATAATATGGCAGCATCTATACACAAAGAGAGGTGTCAGTAATCAAGGTTTGTGAAACTATAATAAATTTGCTGGGGGTGGGTGGGACCCTAAAAGTGTGAGTGCATGGGAGGGGGCTGTAAATCCCCAAAGCAGTCAAATGGCAACTGAGCATGCTCAGTAGTCATGGAATGTTTGCTGACTGGGTGAAAAATGGAAGCTGGAGGCAAAACGGACTGGAGCAGATAGAATCCAGAGCAGGGAGCACTCCACACTGCCACTTTCTGTTGCAGGTCCTATTTGCTGCAGCTAATAGCCATTGACACACCCAAGGCAGGAATCAATCACATAGTGGCAAATTCAGGTTGCGAAATAATGCTTGATTGGAAGGATGGGATTGTGCAACAAACACGCTTCTCCTAAAGACTGGCGTTTTCGCGAGAAGGACAGCGATAGGGAAATAAACTGGAAAAGTGTGGCAGAACACTTGCTTTGATGCAACACCATCTAACTGCACCACAAACAAATCAGAACAAATGCTCATTGGCTAGTCCACACCATATATCCCCTTGCAAACAAATCAGGATGAATGCTCAATAAACAGAACATGTGGACGTACCCCTGTTCTCCAAAGAAATAAAAATGCAATAAACTCCTAAGCAACTTCTAAAGCCAATTTAGCCATAGCAGCGAATTCCTTAAGCTGGTTGTGGAATAAGTGCTTCCTTTTGTCTGTTCATTCATTTTCCTTGGGTGGTTAAAGTTCTAGTATTGTAGGACGGAGAGACAGAATCTCTGACCCCTATCTGTACTATATATTTAAAGCAGATTCATAACACTTTAAACAGTCATGGCTTCCCCCAAATAATCCAGAGAATGGTGTAATTTATGGAGGGTTATGAGACCCTTATTTCCCTCACAGAATTATAATTCCCAGAATGGCTTATCCATCGATCCCTCTTCCCAGGAAACTCTGGGCCACAGCTCAGTGGTAGAGTGTCTGCTTTGCATGCAGGATGTCGCAGGTTCAATCCCTGGCATCTCCAGGTTGGGCTGGGAATATCCTATTGGAAAACCTGGACAGCCAATAGCAGTCAGTGTAGACCAGTGATGGCTAACCTTGACACTCCAGATGTTTTGGAACTACAACTCCCATCATCCCTAGCTAACAGGACCAGTGGTCAGGGATGATGGGAGTTGTAGTTCCTAAACATCTGGAGTGTCAAGGTTAGCCATCACTGGTGTAGACAATACTGAGTCAGATAGGCCAATGGTTTGATTGGCCTATCTGATAGGCCAATGGTTTGATTGGCCTATAAGACAGCTATGTTCTTACGCCTGGGTTTGCAGTGCATTATCTTTCCAGAAGCACCAACTGGCCTTGTTTTATCTCTCTTCCTAGAATTTGATGCAAGCACCAAATGTTAGCTTGAGGGGTGGGTGGGTCTTTTTTTTTTTTAATACTCCCATGAAAACGTAAATTGAATGATTTCTCCACTGCTATCATTTACATTTTAATGAGTTCCAAAACTGAAATGGAACAAGTCAAATGAAATCAGTATATAAACCACTATTTTTCATTAGAATTGGAATTATGCAAAATATTATGGTCGCTCTTGACAAAAGACATTATCTAGCTTCAAAACAATGTGTAGGAACAATAAATTTTCCTAAGTATCCACACTCTGTAAAAAAGGACACCGGTTTTGGCAGTATTGCAAAAAATGAATGAGACTGAAAACACCTTTTGCTAGCCAGCTAGGAGAGCTATTAAAGATGAAAAATGGGAAATCTGTTTTCAGGTTGTGTGACCATGAACTCAAATGCTATTGATAATCCTGCCTTTTAACGGCACATGTTGCCTTAACTCTGTCCCTCCCTTTCGTAGAACTGTTATCAAGGCACTCTGTGCTATAAAGAGATTCCCCCAAATTCTCCATGGGTGAAGTTTAATTCTGAGACCTGAATCAATTTCGCAAATCAAGCAGAATGACATGCTCTCTTTTTTTGCATTTCTTTCACAATATTATATTTTTGCTTTTTTACCCATGGGAAAGGGCAAAGCCCTACAGAAATCATTGGGGCTCCATTACTCCCATCCAGAAAACCCTGGGTGAGATCAAGTTATGTCAAGCTTATCACTCTCCAATCTGGTTCCCTCTAGATGTTGCTGGACCAATTCCTATGAGATGCAGCCGGCGTGTCCAATGACGGGAGTCGTCATCCAACAACACTGGAGAGTACCAGGCTGGGGAAGGTTCGCCTAGCCCAACATCCTGTTTCTTACAGTGGCCAGTCAGATGCCTTCAGGAAGCTCACAAGAAGGGCATGAAGCTATATAATAGTCTTCTTCTGCTTGTGCCCCTTCTCCTCCTCCTCCTCCAGCAAGTGATATTTAGTGAAGGTGGGTGTTCTACTTACTCATCATCTTAAGTTCTACATCCACCCCCTGTAATGTTTAAGTGCACTCACTCATATCAGGAGAACACCCTGTTGCTTCTCTGCTCTGCCATTGGCAGCCAATGCAGACACGCAGTGGGAGCTAGTAGTCTTGATAGTTAGGTAAAAGGTAAAGGGACCCCTGACCATTAGGTCCAGTCGTGACCGACTCTGGGGTTGCGCGCTCATCTCGCTTTATTGGCCGAGGGAGCCGGCGTACAGCTTCCAGGTCATGTGGCCAGCATGACTAAGCCGCTTCTGGCGAACCAGAGCAGCGCACGGAAACACTGTTTACCTTCCCGCTGCAGCGGTACCTATTTATCTACTTGCACTTTGACGTGCTTTCAAACTGCTAGGTGGGCAGGAGCAGGGACCAAGAAACGGGAGCTCACCCCGTCGCGGGGATTCGAACCGCTGACCTTCTGATCGGCAAGCCCTAGGCCCCTGTGGTTACTTTAACCCACAGCGCCACTCACGTCCCTCCTTGATAGTTAGACAGAGTACCAAATACCAAGTGCAATGGGAGATGCCTGTTGCCCTCATATTGTGCTTGCAGACTTCCCACAGGCAGCCTGATTGTCCTTCAAGGGAATGCAGGATTAGGCAGCCTTTGGTCTGATCCAGCAGGGCCATTGTCTCTTATGCGCTGAGGAAATTCACCTGGCATTGCAGAATGCTTCCAAGCAGTTCTTTGCTACCATAAGGGGGAAATGGGAAAGCCAGATTCTGTGGCCAATTGCACGTTCTGCACCTTTCCAATGCTCTCGCAGGATTGTAGCATACGTAATGGCTGTGAGTTCTAATGAATGGCATGATTATGCACTGCATTAGCTTTGCACGCCCTTGGCGTTAAGGAAGGTTTCTCACGCAATGTGTGGCACTCAAGTACAGACAGCCAACTTTTTTAAAAAACACATGTCCGGTTGGCAGAGTGTGCAAGATTACTGCTTATCTTTTTTTAATGCATAAAAAGGAGTCGGGGAACAAGGCAGAGCAACTCCACCCTGGTGTCTCCGCACGAAGCTCCCTGCTGATGTCCGTGCATGAAAAGACAAAGTAAATTTTGACATGATGCGGTGAGAGAAACAACTCTTAGGATTAAAGCTCAGGTGAGCAAACATAACTGGCAATCCCAGAACAAATTTAAAGAAACACGTATTTGAATGTGAAATCAAAATTACAGCTCATTCCCGCTCCCCCCACCCCACCGCTCCAAGCTGCATGGTTTGTGATTCTTATTATTATCCATTTCCGAAAGTCAGGGGACAACGCAACACTGTGGTACTTGGTGACACAGTGTATATCTGGGAGATGCTGCTAATAAGTGTTCTTTGCACAAGAGGTCAGAGGGCTCCTCCCTGCTCTAAGTTTTGAAAATAAACCAAGCTAATTCGGATGTTTTCCTTTTTTAAAAGTTCAAGCCCAGTGTCATCTTTTTCTTTTAAAGCTGTCACTTTGGAAATATAGCAGTGTTTCAATTTAGCAGAGATATATTGAAAGGAGGAGGAACCATGCACACAATTTTAATGCGTTTTTCAAGGTCTGCTGGTATTTGCTGTATTTGTTTTTAGCTAGAAGAGAAAATGAGATGGGAAACGGAAAGCAGAGCTGGGTGAACGGTTTATAAAATTAGTTTGAACTTCCCCAAACTCAGAGATTTTTATGCATCTCAAACCTCTTAAAAAAAATAAAATAAAAAATTCTGGATCTCCCCTCTTGCTTCTCTATTGTACCTCCAGAGCTCATTCTTTATAAACAGGAAAAACAAAAGACATTTCTGTACTGCTCTAAGCGTTCAGGTGTGTGCTCTGCCTGGCATATTACATGCAAAAGGATGGAATCAGGGGTGAGACTTTAAGTGCTGTTTCTTATCCCCAGGGAAACTTCAAGGAATTCATACAAAGTTTCAGTTGTTAAATTTTTTAAAATGATACTCTTTTTCCATATTGAAAGTTACATTTGCTACTTAACAGTTATATTCCAATTCAACAAAACTAGTAACTTCCCACTCACCCAGCACCGATGTTTATAACCCAAATTACATACAATTGCATTTTAAGATTCTGTCTTATCTAATTTCATCTTCTTTAACCTGTTTCTTAACACAGTCTGCTATTTTCTTAGACTTCAAACCCCGCTGTGGTCTTTTCATATAGGAAACAACTTTGGAAATCTAGTGGAAGTTTAAGGCTTTTTCCCATGTTATTTGCATCCAGGGGGGAAAAAGTGTTTGCAACCCCACTAACCCATTAAGAAAATCATGGGAATAAAGTCACAAAATCTGGGTGGGTTTCCTTTCCCAGCATAAAGTTCTTTCCTGCCGTTTTCATGGGAGAATCATAGGGGGACAGGCGCATGTATGTGCAGAAAGGGTGGAGGAGTAGCAATGTCATCCAGTGACTTTTAGTTGCTGGGCCACCCCAAGCCCACTGGCATGAACCAAATTTAATGTCACATGCTGGTATATCAGTCAAAAAGTTGCAGTTCTATAACACAACAGGCGCTGCAGTGTGAAAGGAACACCATTAGAAAATGGGCGGAAAGGGCTAGGATAATAATCAAGAGAACTAACACACTATTTCCCGATTCAGGTAGGTAGCCGTGTTGGTCTGACGCAGTCGAAAAAAAAAATGTCCAGTAGCACCTTAAAGGTAAAGGGACCCTTGACAGTTAAGTCCAGTCGCGAACGACTCTGGGGTTGCGGTGCTCATCTCGCTTTACAGGCTGAGGGAGCTGGCGTTTGTCCGCAGCCAGTTTTTCTGGGTCATGTGGGCAGCATGACTAAGCTGCTTCTGGCACAACGGGACACCGACACCAGAGCAGCTCACGGAAATGCCATTTACCTTCCTGCCCGAGCAGTACCTATTTATCTACTTGTACTTTGACGTGCTTTCGAACTGCTAGGTTGGCAGGCGCTGGGACCGAGCAACGGGAGCTCACCCCGTCGCGGGGATTCGAACCGCCGACCTTCTGATCAGCAAGCCCAAGAGGCTCAGTGGTTTAGACCACAGCACCACCCGCGTCCCTAAGCATGCACACGAAAGCTTATACCAAGAACAAACTTAGTTAGTCTCTAAGGTGCTACTGGACAATTTTTTGATTTTTTAAATATACACTATTTCCCATGTCTGAATGCACCCAGATGCATATGCACTCTCTTCAGCTGACCCTTAAAGGGAAGGAGAAGAAGAAGAAGAAGAAGAAGAAGAGGAGGAGGAGGAGGAGGAGGAGGAGGAGGAGGAGGAGGAGGAGGAGGAGTTTGGATTTGATATCCCGCTTTATCACTACCCGAAGGAGTCTCAAAGCGGCTAACATTCTCCTTTCCCTTCCTCCCCCACAACAAACACTCTGTGAGGTGAGTGGGGCTGAGAGACTTCAAAGAAGTGTGACTAGCCCAAGGTCATCCAGCAGCTGCATGTGGAGGAGCAGGGAATCGAACCCAGTTCACCAGATTACGAGTCTACCACTCTTAACCACTACACCACACTGGCTCTCAATTACATGAGCCCCCACCGCTGCCTAAAGCGACAGAGTTGAGACACAGATTTGGTACACCAGTGAGGACTAGGCCTTTAAGCCAAGACTTACAATGCTGCCTCATCAAAAGCCTTGAAAAAATGTTAACAACACAAAGCTGTCTGCCATCTTTTCCTACCAGGAAGAACAGGGCGGGTGGAGTGGGGGGGGGGAGGGAAACCTCTTGAAATGAATTGGCAATCATAACTTTTTGTTAGCTAGCACAGCCTTTAACAATCAATGCACATCTTGTCCTGACTTTATGACCTGTCTTTATAAGAAGGGAAATCTTCCTAATAAGAAATTGGGTGAAATGCACTGTTGCCAACTCATTAGGACTTCACTTCGGCACCAGAAAGCATTCAGTCAAGAACAACTCTCCTCCAATATGCTCCATTAAAATGATTCCTATGTGCTTTGCAAAAACTATAAACAATGCTTTGCTCGGTTGCAGCAGTCATCCCTAAATGCAGTTAGCAAACTACACACTGTCCTAGATTAGTTCAGTGTCATCGCTCTAACCACCAATCTTTATCTGCAGTCATGCTGAAAGGTCCTCAAAAAACCTAGTTAGGACTGCTTTTTTTAATGTAAGTAGTGATGCCACCATATTTTGCAAAATATGGTATGAAGCTCAACATAAAAAAAAACTAAGATCATGGCCACTGGTCCCATCACCTCCTGGCAAATAGAAGGGGAAGAAATGAAGGCAGTGAGAGATTTTACTTTCTTGGGTTCCATGATCACTGCAGATGGTGACAGCAGTCACAAAATTAGGCGACGCCTGCTTCTTGGGAGAGATATCACCTTGCTGACAAAGATTCGTATAGTTAAAGCTATGGTTTTCCCAGTAGTGATGTATGGAAGTGAGAGCTGGACACAAGGAGAAGGGGACGACAGAGGATGAGATGGTTGGATAGTGTTCTCGAAGCTACTAACATGAGTTTGACCAAACTGCGGGAGGCAGTGGAAGACAGGAGTGCCTGGTGTGCTCTGGTCCATGGGGTCACAAAGAGTCGGACACGACTGAAAGACTAAACAACAACAACAACAGTGATGCCACCAAAATTCAGAATGGGACAGAGGGTTGAAATTACCCACTATTCAGAAGAGTAATCAGGAGCTAAACCTAAAACTTTCTTGAAGTTTGATGCCCATCGCATTACATGCTTGCCCTCATATCACCACAGAATGTCATTGGAGACACATTATTGCCTGAGCTGGTCCTACGGTTAGGCAGAGTGATAGAACGTCCTCATGCAGCTGTTTTGGGGTGTCATGAAAAGGGTATCAAATTGTTGGTTATTTAATGTAATGGGTCATTGTAGTTTGACTGACAAGGAGCATGAGAGGCGCTTGCAAGGTGTTCTGCCTCAGGTGCCAAACTAACTCGACCAATCACAGGCACTATGCACCTTCACTTGGCAGAGATAGGAGTTGGGAATGAAGTTCCCTGCTTTGCTTCAGGCAGCAAAATCTTGGAGGCTGCCCCAGCTTCTTACTAACACACTCCTACTTTCCCAAAACTTATGCTTGTGAACAGTGCTGGTGCCAGGCTATTTTGTGCCCTAGGCAAGGCTAACTATTCTCACCTGCCCCCTCGCTCAGTGCTAACTTCAGTTTTCCAAAGCAGGTGTCTTTGTAGAAAAAATGAAAAGCACAAAGCTCGAAACTGCTAGATTTCTTTTAAACTGCAAGACTACAAATACAACAGTCTTTTGCTATCTTTCTCAAATACAAAAGGAAATGTTTTAGCGCACAAATAATTTCAAATAATCTTGGGATTTGTGATGTTAAAATTTAAGTTTCTTAAAAGTTCCAATTTCAAGCACTTCAAAATCTCATTTTGTGTGCCCTTTCCTTTGCAATTCCTCCAGGTCACTTACTGATGCTTGGGTACATTAAATTGATATAGTTGTCAAGCCAACTAGTCTCTTTTGCAACGTTGTTGAGGTTTTTTTTATATACATTTGAGCTTTGAGAAACTGTATTCACCACCTTCCGCTGACACTGGAAGTTTGAGAAAGATCCTTAGAACAACAGAAATGCTAGGCACATTATCCAGGACTTTTTGTTGAAGTAAGAAGAGAGGTACTCCTTGTGGAAGCATAGACTGTGGAAGTATTCAAGCTATTACTATAAGTCCACAGCACAGATCTTCAGCATCAATGTCTTTGTTTCCATTGTGCATCAATGGTTTCTCCAAATTCTTGCAGGTCTTAAGTACCTCTCAAGTAGATTTTTTTGTTGCTGTTGATACTGTATATATCATAGAGGAAGCCAAATAGGGAATTATATTGTTGTAGCTGTTAGAACCTCTCTTCAGCAGATTGTATGGCCATGTCTCAGACAGCATAGTAAAAACCTACTTTGAATTTCTGCTTTGGTCTTGCCATGACCCTTCTCATATTCAAACTGCTGTTTCTTCCTCCTATGCGTTTTCTAGTATGTTCTGTTCAAAGTTTGGTAGTATTTCTAGCTCCTTTGCAATGCCAGTAGCATCTATTAAAACTTGTTGAAAGTGCTCATCACTCGCAGCCCACGGGGTACCGGTAATTCTTGGTCACTTGAAATTGGCTTGCAGCTGAATTTAAATCAGCTTCCATGTTTTGTAATAGCTTGCTTGTAAGACTGACTTCAGCAAGGATGTTGTACCACGTAACAAGGGATACCGCAAACTTACAAATTGCATCAGCCAGGGGCTTAGCTTCAATTTGAAAAGTATTTCCAGATAAACCTTGTAGGCTTTTGTCATCAAAGATCTCCATTAAAGCATCATATAGACCAGCGTTTCCCAACCGGTGTGCCGCGGCACACTAGTGTGCCGCGAGACACTGGCTGATGTGCCGCGGGAAAAGGGACCTGCAGCCCAGGGCTGCACAGGACCGTGGCGGCGGCGCTGCTGGAGCCCGGCGGCGAAGCGGAAGCCAGGGCGGCGCTGCTCCCTTGGCTGCTGCAGCAGCAGCAACAGCAGCCTCGCGCGAGAATCCCGACCGGAAGCCTCGCACGAGAATCAGAGCCCAGGGTGCCCTGCAGCCCCGCGCTGCACAGGACCGTGGCGGCGGCAATGCTGGAGCCCAGCGGCGAAGCGGAAGCCAGGGCGGCGCTGCTCCCTTGGCTGCTGCAGCAGCAGCAACAGAAGCCTCGCGGGAGAATCCCGACCTGGTGCCCCAGCTGATGGGCGGGAGAAAGGACGCCGCGCTACAGCTGATCCCAGAGGTAACTCTGGGTCAGGAGACCCGGCACAGCCGGGTCGGGGAGGAGCGGTGTGCCGCGAGATTTTTTTAATGAAACAAGTGTGCTGTTGCCTAGATTAGGTTGGGAAACACTGATATAGACAACCAATATGGTTTCTCGGTGGTTTCAAAGCATTGATCCTACTCTTGTTTTGCTCAATGGCTTAACAGTTATGCCTAAATCTGATACATGGCTAGTTAGAACTTGCCAATGCAGAGAAATAAGTATAGGCTGAACCAAATTGAAGAAACTAGATTAGGAAGTGACTGTAAGATTTAAAATTTAATGCATCAGCATAACCTCCAATCAACCCTACAGTCTATCTGTTTCATATATACATTAAGAAAAAAACACCAATTCTAATGTATGAATCACTTCAAAAATGATAAAATTCTTCAAAATATAAAAATAAAATATTATCAGAAATTCATAAGACAGAACAGGAACCGTGACCCTCAAAGGTTAGCACTGCTCGGGGCTTCCGGTCGGCGCGCCGGAGGGGAAGGTCGGGGGACATGCCGCTGCTGGCATTCCCCGACCCGGCCGGCTTAAAGGGGTGCTTGCGACAGCAACGCAGCCCCCAAAACTCCCGGGAGTTGGTTCCCGGGACCTAAGGATCCGGCAGTGGCTCTTAACGTCGCCCCAACTCCCGCGGCGGCCACAGTAGAGGCTGCCGTGTGAGACGCGGGGCGACGGAGCCCCTCGGATCGCCATTGCCCGCCGGGTTGAAGCTGCGAGCCCTTCCCATCTGAGCGCACTGATTCCTCCGTAAAAGGACAAGATTGGACACTTTAAACGTGAGTACTAGGAAAGTACCGAAGAATTTGGCTTAATTTGGCGAAGTACAGGGATGCAATTTACGGAGGTCCGTCCCTTGCTACTGTGGCACTAAATCAGGAACTTTATTACCGACGCGGTTGAAACTGTAACGGAATTTGGCTTGGCAATAGAGATTCGATCCTTTTGACACCCCTGATCGGGGGGGCAACTAACTATCAAGTTTGACATGTGGAGGATTTGAATCGGACCTGTTGGATTTTATTGTGGAAATTTGGATTTTGATCTTGGCTTTGGTTCGGTGTGGAATTTTATATAGCTATGTCTTTGAAAATGGAGGATGATTTGGACAAAGGAGGCTGGAAGAAGGTCCTTGAAAAAATCTGGGAACTGAGAAAGGAGTTCCAAGCGGAAACTGCAAGAATGAGAGGAGTCGTAAACAACAGTGATGTCATCCCAGCTGCACAAAGGATGGAAGGGGGAGAAATCCCCTCCAAGGGTAAAGACAAGCCTCGCTACAGGAAAATTTCTTCTCGGCACAAGATATCTGGACCCAAGAAAAGAATTAAGAAAACAACATCTGTGAAAGTTAACTTTTCTCGGCGCAAGAGGACACCAATGAAGGAGAAGAAGAATTTCTTTAAAAACTGGGAGCAGGAACAGCGGAGAAGACACAGAGATGATGGAGCCCAACTGCAAGCAAGCACTTGGGCTTGGACTGGGGAACGGCGAGGGGAGGGCTGAGCAGGGTAGGTGGGCAACCAGGGACTGATTATATATATGTGGATTTTGAGAATTTATGCTGGACATGGTTTTGAGCTAGGATTATGTTAGGATCTTTCGAAGTTGGGAGCCTGAAGATTAAGGGGAGTCAGAAGGAAATTTATAGAAGATTTGGGAGGAGGACGCGGAGGTTGGAATTAGAAGATGAGGTGAAATAAGAATTAAAGATATTGTATTTGAGTTAGAACTATGTTCTGAAATAATGTTAAAGAAATGTTTAGTATACCTATGTACCTGAACCAGACATATGTTTTGTTTAATGCAGCCACTGGGGAGGTGCGGAGGAAGTCACTATGATCATGTTTTGTAACCAAGAATGGTCTACCCGAGAATAGGGTTAGGCCGAAGCCAGATAATGATTTGTTTAAGGTCAGGGAAAATATTAAATGGGTTTACCTCTGTGAGAGGGAGGGTAAGATTAAATAACTCCCCTAGGTGAGAGATGGGGAGTAATGAATCCTGACCGTTATGCAATGTTCTATGTTTATAAAATTTTAAAATTAATAAAAATTATTTTTTTTAAAAAAAACAACAAAGGTTAGCACTGCTCCCTTCTGAGATCTGCACCCTAGGCGGCTGCCTAGTTGCCTAATGATAGCCCCGCTTGTGAAGAAGGCAGGGAAGGGAGGAACTTTCAACAGCACTGGAAGCAACTCTGATAAGACTAGAAATAGTGGACATGCAGTGAAGCTGAATGTTGGGAGATTCAGAACAGATAAAAGAATGTAACTCTGTGCTGCATGAAGACGTGAACTATGGAACTGGCTCCCGCAGGAGGCAGGGATGGCCACCAACTTGGAAGGTTTTGAAAGAGGACTGCACAAATTCATGGAAGACAGGGCCAGCAATGGCCACCAAGCATGGGGCAGGAGGGAGTTAGAGATGGCTTTCATGCCGTTTCAAGATGTATGGAACTGCTGCAGTCAAGAGCAGAGCAAACCACAGTGGCTTGGGTGGGTTGTGGGGGGGGGGGACACAGCGGCATGCTTGGTCCCCAATTGCAGCATCTCTGCACGGATTGAAGGAGTGGGGAAATGGAATCTGAAAGGAATTTCTAAAGGAAAGGGAGTGATAATGATATTGCTTCTCCCACCTTTGCCCATAAGCCCCTCAAAACTCATTCACCTTTTTCTGTCTCCTACCCCTGCAAGAAAATAACCGAAAACACCGTTCTGTATTTGCAGCCTGCAGATTGGACTGCAAAAGCAGGGGGGCATTTTTCTCAGAACTAAACCCACCTTTTAGTGCCCTTCAATAATCACCAAAGAGGGTTCATTTGCCGCTGCAAGCTTTTTTTTTTCTAAAAAAGCAGCAAAAACACCGCCACCCCCCGCATTTTGGCTCAGCCCTACTTATTTGTAAGACTTTATGATGTCAATGTGAAAAATCTTTGCTGTGTGCTCCACAGCTGTGCAAAAATTCCGTTTCCACCTTTGTGGATTAACATCAAAGTCACATGCATCAAGAGGGTTTTTTCCTCCATTTATAAAACAGAATGGAATTGAGAGAAGCATCAAGAGCATTTTTATTTCAACATAGCAAGTGATTTATTTATTTTTTAATTTATTTCTTAACCCCCCCCCCCAAAAAAAAATAAAAAAAATCCAGACGGAACTCAAGAGTGCATAACAACTACACATGGTGATGGGATAAAAAAGAACGGCAAACATGAAAGGTCAAAATAACATGATATTTAAGCTCAAAAGTTGGTACTGAGCTGTGAAACGAACTGGAGGGGGGGGAGAGAAGAGCTCCTTTAGCTTCCAATGAGGATCTCTTCCCCTTTTTGCAGAGTTCATGATGAAGCTTCCCATCTGCCATTCATTAGAGCAGAGATGGGGAACGTCTGGCCCACAGGCCAAATGCAACCTGTTACGGCTCTCCAGGATTTTGGGCAGATGTTTACCCCAGCCCTACCTAGAGATGCCAGGGCTTGGACCTTCTGTTTCTAGAGCATGTGATCTACCACAAAACTACAGCTCTTTCTTCCCTTGCCTTCAACAACTTGGTTAGATGCATAGCCCCAAGACACCAAGGGACAATACAGGAGAACTTCTACCTTCATAAGGTGATGTACTGTATACTTGCTCTGCAACTGATACAATTATGCCATCAACAAATCTGAGGCCCTTCTTTGCGCTTCCGTGCCAACAGATTTGTGCCAGGTGGGAATGAGGGATGGGATCTTATCATTGGTGGCCCTCCTTTGGTGGCCATTTTGTTGCCTGCTTTGAAAATAATAGTATTTCTGCAGGACATTGCATTTTGTAAAAACAAAACAAAACAGTTTTGGCTCTTCAAATGACAGCTCCTTTTAAAATCATTCCTGTGCTTTTTGTGTCATGATCCTCTTTTTTACTATATTGTACTATGTGTTAGAGGGACGCGGGTGGCATTGTGGTCTAAACCACTGAGCCTAGGGCTTGCCGATCAGAAGGTCGGCGGTTCGAATCCCCGCGACGAGGTGAGCTCTCGTTGTTCGGTCCCAGCTCCTGCCCACCTAGCAGTTCGAAAGCACTGCAAAGTGCAAGTAGATAAATACACTGTAGGTACCGCTCCGGCGGGAAGGTAAACGGCGTTTCCATGCACTGCTCTGGTTTGCCAGATACCTTTACCTTTACTATGTGTTAAAGACTTGTGAATCATCCTTACTAGATCTTGATGTAGAGTGGTTCACACCCACCCACACACCCACACACCCACCATAGAAATGCAATTGAGTAAACAAAAATGCTATAATTTAAAGAGGAAAGCTCTTTGAATGCAGTCAAAACAGATCCACTGGTGCTCCCCCCCCCCAGCTTTAACAACGTAAAACAGCAAGGCAGAGCCCAAAAATGCTCAGATGATATACTTTTATCTGAGACACGAGAGAGAACGCAAAACCCCACAGGGAGGGAAAGCTTCCGAACCCCAGTGGAAAAAAAATTCCCCAAACTCAGCACATCGAACTAGGCAATGAGAGCTGACGAAACCCCAAGTGACTGTTAGCGAAGGCAGGCAAATGTTTCAGTATCTGTAGGCTAGAGGGGGGTGGGAAATGGAGACACAGAGAAGGGAGGCAGATGCCAGCTCTGTCAGCGAGTAGTTCATGGAGGAGAAACTGGGCTAATGCTCCATTGGGACCTGCCAGCCAGCTCTTGCAGCTGGATCGACGATGCTATAAGACGGAATGAGGCAAAAAAAGAACAAACAGAAAAAGGAAACCGAGTGTCATGGCAAAGGGTTCTTTTAAAAATATCACAGTACCAGCCCTTGAACTATTTTGGCTACGGCATCTCTGCCGCCTTTGTTACTTGTCGGGGGAGAGAGAGAGAGGCTAGCCCGTCGCCATGGCGACACGGCTCACGGAAGAACCATAGGAAAAGTAAGAATCCCTTACAGTTCCTGAGCCTGTTAAGCCCTGGCTGTTCCCAGGCCCCTTAAAGCCCATTGAAAATGCTAACTTGTTAGTCGGAGGGAAGGATGGAAGGGTAGCGAATTCCAAGTGCATAATTAACACAGCCAGAAAAGCGGCAACCCAGCAGCGCTAAAGAATGCAATGTTAACACTCCTGAAAATAGAAGGCAAATGGAACCTTGAGTGGGAGCCAGTTTTCTAGGTAGAAAGAGATCTATTTAGAGGTCCCTCCCCCCCTCTTTTTACACTCAGCATACGTATCAGATGAGAGGGATACAATTAATGAATGTGGCCTGAAATTAAGGACCATGTAAACTGCACTCAATATTTGGTGTGGATGCAACAGCAAGTATTTTTTATTTATTTATTTATTTTACAAAAGTTGGGTGCCACCCCCATTCTCTGCAAGATTCCAGATGGTTTCAGGCACTCACCTTTGGAGGATTGAGAGACAATGGTTTATTCATCTATTTACACCTCAATCTGCATGGAGGGAGTCCAAATCTTACAGCAATGCAGCTCCAGAGTCCGAGGCCTTCAGCCAGCCTGCCCAAGATGGTTCCCAGTCTTTCTTCCCCACTCTTCTTCCCAGAACACCTTGCTTTAAAAATCTCTTTTCCTGTCTCTTCAAACACACACCCCATCACCTTGGTGCCATCAGTCTCCCCAGGCCAAAGCATTCTCCTCAGATGGCCCTTCAACACCTTTTGTCATGTTAACAGATTTGTTCTTCACTAGGCTAGCCAGGATGGTTTGCAATAAGCCATCCCAGGGATTCCCTGCCTGGCACAACTCTGCAGCTTGTACATCCACACATATCTCAATTAATCAAAATCCTACCATTTATTAATTTCTAGGGTTTAGGGCCCCCCCAAAAATATCTCTATAAATAACTATAGAGATATACCGGTAAGTGAGAACAGTCTTCCTCAACCAGGTGCCCGCCAGACATTGCAGGGCTACAACTCCCATCAGCCACCTCTGGCCTCATCATGGCCAAGTGCAGACACACCTGAGCCGGAAATTGGCTGGAAGGTGACAGGGCAGGGATGGGAGCCTTGCCCCCCCCACCTTTATCAGTAGATAAAGACCTAAGCCACATTCATGCCATGTGTTTGAAGTGCCATGCTACCACTTTAAAGAGTCATGGCTTCCCCCAGAGAATTCTGGGAGGTGTAGTTTGTTAAGGGTGTTGAGTGTTTACACGCGTGCGCACACGCGCGCGCACACACACGGCCCCCATTCCCTTCGGAGAGCCAGAATTGTTGGAGTTCCCTGCCAAGGGGGATTGGTTGTTAACCCACTCTGGGAATTGTAGCTCCATGAGAGGAATGGTGGTTGCCTAAGAATTCTCTGCACCCTTAGCAAACTACAGCTCCCAAGATTCTTTGGGGGGAAGCCATGGCTGTGGCATCACAGTGCTCTAAGTGCATGGTGTGATTGTAGCCTTAGATAAACCCTGAGAGGGGAGAAGTGGCCATATAACTGAGAAGCTCTGCAGCCTACAGTGCCAGCAACTGGAAGCATTTACTACCTGAAGGAGGAACACAAAGCAAAAGAGGAAAATATTCTGGACTCTGAGGGGAGAGAAGTCAGGTAACAATTTTGAGTGGCAGAACTCCACAACTCTGTAGAGGGAGAGTGGAATAAACTTAGGGGGTGCATAAGGATTAATTAAATGAAGTGACCAAACTACAAAGCCCTGACAAGAGAAGCAGCTGACATTACCTGCAGGGATAACAGCCTCACCAGATCTCCTCTAAAACCCCAAGGCAGATTCTGGGCTCTGAAAGAAACTCAACTGCTTAAAGTTGCCAGACATCTATTAAAGTGAATGTAAATTGTAACAGAGTTGAAATAAATTTTAAAAAAATTAAAAAATTGTCCAGTAGCACCTTGGAGACCAACTAAGTTTGTTCTGGGTATAAACTTTCGTGTGCATGCACACTTCTTCAGATACACTGAAACAGAAGTCACCAGACCCTTATATATAGTGGGAGGGTGGGTTCAATAATTGAGTCAATCACCCATCTCCTACTACCCTTCTGAGAAAAAACCCACCCCACCCTCCCACTATATATAAGGGTCTGGTGACTTCTGTTTCTTGAAGAAGGGTGCATGCACACGAAAGCTTATACCCAGAACAAACTGAGTTGGTCTCTAAGGTCCTACTGGACAATTTTTTAATTTTTATTTATTTATTTCGACTGCATCAGACCAACACGGCTACCTACCTGAATCTGTAACAGAGTTATTTCACTTGTAGTTTATTCATTTCTTACTTTTATATTGTAGCACCTTTTCTTCCAATTAGTTCAGGGTGGCGCACATGGTTCTGCCTTCCCCATTTCATCCACACAACAACCCTGTGAGGTGAATTAGTCCGAGAGACAGTGACTGGCCCAAGGTCACACAGTGAGATACATGGATGAGTGAGGACTCAAGCACGGTCTCTGAGGTCCTAGTCCAACACTCCAACATTTACACCACACTGGGTCACTATTTCCCCTTGGTGAAATAGTTATTTTAACCCATTGTTCAACCTTGGGATGCAGGAGGCTAGAAATATATATACTGTATAAAAATAATTACACACACACACACACACACACACACACACACACAGAGAGAGAGAGAGAGAGAGAACATATGGAGCCACACTGTGGTGCTGAAACCTTAAGACCCTTCTGCTCCCTAAATACAGCAAACCAATAATACTTCCTTCTACAGCTGATAATCTTCACAGGAAAAAATATGATCTCTCTCCTCTTGCAAATCAACATAATCATGCCTTGCCTTCTTCAGAGCTTGCTTTCATTAGGAATCAGCAGCTCAAGAGGCAGAGCTGCAGTATTTACTGTGCTTTCTGTTGTGGTGGCTTTATGAAATTCATCTCTCGGAATAAGGAAACGGTGACACTGGGAGGGCTGGGGAAATGCAAATCATTATCAGATGCTGCTGTCGCCTTGTTAGCATCATAGCAATTTATTCAAGGCAGAACTTTTCTCTCTTTTTCTTTTGATGGAAGTAGCCATCTGAATACTTACGGCAATTTGCAGGCTGGTGAAATAACATTGCCTTTTACTCACTGCTCTTCCGCTGGCAGGGAATAAAACGTTGACAGGGAAGGAGGTGGAAGAAAGGGAATAACTTGCCTAAAGGATCGCATTTTATTATGTTGGGGAGAGTACCTTGTGGGGGGGGGCAGCACAATTCGTAATTAACTTGCTGTAATTAATACACACCCAGCATAAAAATTGCACACACAAAACACAGCCATTTCTATGGTCCAAGGAATGATGGAGGGAACTGGACTCTCTCGCCTCTCCATAAGCCAGAACTGCCTCTAGCCAAACAGAAAAAGCACCTCCTTTTGCCCAAACTCAAGAATCTCCCTTTGATATATTGATGACTGGTCATCACCACCTTTGTACTCCTTAATGGCTCCCCCTCAGGTAATGCCCTGGTCTGGAAAATAAGTTTAGTCTGCCTTTTTACACTACTAAATCCAACCACCTGTTAGCTCACCTTGTTTCTCTAAACACTGATTAAACCCCAACACCCAGGAATCTAGGGGGAGGCAGGGCACCCAGAAACCCAGGGGAATCAGGGCACCCACACACCTTTCACAATTTCCAAGGAACAATAAGTTTGTTGAGACATTTTTTGTCTTGCCCTCTGTTTTGATCTTCCTGCGGTAGCTCTGGAGCAGCAACTGCACCACATCCAAGCCCTTTCCCCTGTCAGCTGCTATCCGCTGAACAACTTACAGCTGGGAGGCGACCCAGAAGCCTGTAAGAAATCTGGCTGTGGGCCACATTTGGACCTGCCCACCTCCAGTAAAAAATAATAATAATACATAGACTTCTTGAATTTCTTTGCTGCCTTTTGAACTAAGAAACTATCAAATCAATTGAGTAAGCCCTGACACTTTCCATTGCCTTTCTACAGTTGATACAAATGCCTAAGATTTATACAATAATAGAATTATTATTATTATTATTATTATTATTATTATTATTATTAGGATGGCCATTATGGAGTCCTGCAGATGTTGTGGACTTCATCAGCCTCAGCCAATGAGCAGGAATGATGGACATGGGAATTCAACTATCCCTGGTTCATCATGTCACAAAACACAGCAATAAAAGGCTATAAACAAGAAAAGAAGTGACATACTTCCTGGACAGCCCCTTTCTTTCCCATCCAATAAAAACTAGACACTATTCTGTGACCTTTCAAAAGATTTACACAACAATCCTAAAATAATTACGCTGGCAGAGTAATAATGATATGATGCACGAGCCACTAGCCATTTGTTGTTATGCCTTTGATTAACATCATATTGACATTTTCAAGCCGATACAAAACAATGCTTAATTACCATTCTCTTATTATAAGGAGTTCTGCCATTTTGGGGGATGTGGACATTAAATCACAAGCGAGAATGTTATAGCATCATCACGTTTTCCCATATGAGGCATTCTATCCATTGCTATCGCTTTAACGTATATTGCCACAGGACAGAGATAGTTTTATGTTTTTTCTTGTCCACGTAGAGAGGAATGGGATTTGATTCTTGAAGGGCCCATAAACCCCTCAGGCAATAGGAATGGGGGAAAGTAGTCAAAAGAGCCCAAACTCCATCAAGCAATGGCTAGCTCCCATAGAAGCACTAGCAGTGATAGTTGCAGGAAGACAAATGTCCTCATCTGAACTCCCAGGAGCTGAAAGCCTTAACCCACATTTCAGCAGCAACATATCTATAGGGATAGATCATTATGTCAGCTTCCGTTTCCCACCTTTCTCATTCTCTAGTTCATTTCATCACATCACAGTACGTTTCCAAGCACAATTCAAAGTGTTGGTGCTGACCTTTAAAGCCCTAAACAGCCTTGGTCCTGTATACCCGAAGGAGCGTCTCCACCCCCATTGTTCAGTCCAGACACTGAGGTCCAATGCCGAGGGCCTTCTGGCAGTTCCCTCGCTGCGAGGGCCTTCTCGGTAGTGGCACCCGCCCTGTGGAACGTCCTCCCTTCAGATGTCAAAGAGAACAACAACTACATGACCTTTAGAAGACATCTGAAGGCAGCCCTGTATAGGGAGGCTTTTAATGTTTAATAGATTATTGTTTTTTAATGTTCTGTTGAAAGCCGCCCAGAGTGGCTAGGGAAACCCAGCCAGATGGGCGGGGTATAAATAATAAATTATTATTATTATATTATTATTTCTGCACCAGTTTGCTGGTTGGTTGTTGCTTTTTTTTTTTTTAAAAAAAGAAATTCATCAGCATTTTAGTGTGTATTTTTTGAAATATACACATTTTTTCCTATGCAATTTTGCCCACTACACGCATTTTCCCAGTTTCCCATAATATAATAGAATTTTTGTGTTCCTGCTTCACCAATATGTGTATTTTTTATTCTCTCCCCCCCCCAATCTACAAATTTCAGGTTGAGAAAATTCATTGCAAAATTTGGAGAAGTGCAGATTTCAAAGGACGGCACAGTGTTTTGACTTGCATATTGCTTCTGAAAGCGCAAATACGGTAACGGTAAAGGGACCCCTGACCGTTAGGTCCAGTCGCGGACGGCTCTGGGGTTGTGGCGCTCAACTCGCTTTATTGGCCGAGGGAGCCAGCATACAGCTTCCGGGTCATGTGGCCAGCATGAAATTTCACAATAAATTCTGAATCCGACTGAATGTGTCCCCCATTCCTATCATATACACTACTTCTTTGACTAATGCCGGGCTAACTCCTTTTAAGACTACTTTGAGGCATTGCACATGAGGTTGCCTTAAAGACAAAAATATTTTGCCTGGTGCTTGTTGCTATTGGGTGGCACACGAATACTTAGAAGGCATAACAAAGACAAGAAGTAATAATGGAGTGGATGTGTCAGAGAACCAGCCTCCCCAGGAACATTTCCTGATGTGATGGATCTCTTAGTTTGAGCTGATTTGTGAGATGTCACCACCAGCTAATCTTCATGGCAAGTGCGAGGCTCCAACCCTACCCACAACTACTTGAAAAATAAATGCATAGCAAGGGCAGCCAACACAGTACCCTCCAGATGTTCTTGCACCGAAACTCCCATCATATCCTTCAGTCGTTGGCTATGTAGGCTGAGGATGACCCACAACATCTGGCCGGCATGACATTGGCTACCCAATGTGGGTAGTCAGTGTGGTGTAGTGGTTAAGAGCGGTAGACTCATAATCTGGGGAACCGAGTTCGCGTCTCCGCTCCTCCACATGCAGCTGCTGGGTGATCTTGGGCTAGTCTCACTTCTTTGAAGTCTCTCAGCCCCACTCACCTCACAGAGTGTTTGTTGTGGGGGAGGAAGGGAAAGGAGAATGTTAGCCGCTTTGAGACTCCTTCGGGAGGTGATAAAGCGGGATATCAAATCCAAACTCTTCTTCCTCTTCTTCCCCTGATATATTGGCACTCATCTTGGTTGGAAGCCTCTGGAGCAACCCTTCCAACCAGTATGAAGACCCAGCGGAAACAGTTCCCCAAGGAACGGTATAGGAAGGAGCTCTGAAGCAATTCAAAATAGTTTCCTTTTCTATGTGCTACATTTCTGCAAGCTGCCGTCTCCTGCTTCTCTAAAATGTAGGCCTGATGTTCCAATAATGGTTTTTCCCCCTGCTATGAATTGACTTGGAAAGATCTGTGTGACCTATTCTTTAAGAAGAATATTTTATACAGTGGGGGTGGGGAATCCCTAGTTTGCTACAGTCAAACTACATTAATTTCCCTTTAAAGCTATCTTGCCTTGCTTTAGGCCTCTTAAGTACCCTGTATAAATGAATTAAGAATGACAGTTCCTCTAGCAAGGAGATAGGTGACCATGTTCTTTTCTTGTACAGTACATACTGTGTGAGGAAAAGGGAATAAAAGGCAGCATGTTAACAATGTGCATGTTATTTAAAGGGCTCCCCCCCACAACCCCTCTGCTTTGTGAAAGCATAACAGATCCAGTGATGTATGCAGAAAGCCTTTGAAACAGAAAAATAGGACTACAGATAACACTAAATTAAGTTCACAGCAATAAATATGCTTAGACCTGTTACTAGCCTGCAGATGTGCAGTGCAAATGAGAAAGAAGAAGAAGAAAAAGGGGGGGGGGCAAGGCCATACTTAAAATTTTACATACACATTTATAATGCACCAGACTCAAAAGCCTAGCCGAGCAAAGGTATTCAAGCGATCCTCTGCAGCGATTGTACACAGGTAACAATGTTCTATAATAAGCTGGCGGTGCTATTGTAATGCGCCTGGATGCAATGTGGAGACTCTCTGAGAGCAGACAGGCACATTCAAAGTTTCTTTCTGAGGCAACCCCCTCGCTGCATCTGGCACATTCTTATGCTTCCTGCAGATTAAAAAAATAATTTTTTTTTTAAAAAAAGAAAGCTGGTATAGTATAGCAGACCAACCTACAATATCATACCCTCCAACAATTCTCTGATGAAAATAGGGACATCCTATTATTCCATAATAATAATTTTATTATTTATACCCCACCCCCATCTGACTGGGTTGTCCTAGGGCAGACGGGGTGAGCTCCTGTTGTTCGGTCCCAGCTCCTGCCAACCTAGCAGTTCGAAAGCACGTCTAAGTGCAAGTAGATAAATAGGTACCGCTCCGGCGGGAAGGTAAACAGCGTTTCCTTGCGCTGCTCTGGTTCGCCAGAAGCGGCTTTGTCATGCTGGCCACATGAACCGGAAGCTGTACGCTGGCTCCCTCGGCCAGTAACGTGAGATGAACGCCGCAACCCCAGAGTTGGACACGACTGGACCTAATGGTCAGGGGTCCCTTTACCTTTATTTTCATCAGAGAAATGTTGGAGGGTATGAAATACTGCTCCAATTTCTATATATGTTTGAACACCTACGATAACTTTGTGTGTGGAAATGCCCCTCCTGAAATGCTCTCAAGCAGTATTGGGGTGAATATAGCCCAGCTCACAGTTGGGGTGGGGGTGTTCCACAGTGCTTGGCACAGCATCTTTTTCCTCCAAGGGTGTGTGTGTGTGTGTGTGTGTGTGTGTGTGTGTGTCTCCTGGACGATTTTTGTGTGTGTGGAAGACAGGAGTGAGCAAATTTCCTAGTCTCAGGTTACTGTTGAGACTCACTGGGGAGGAAAAAAAATGGCATGCTGTGGAGGTATTTTTACCATGATGTGGAATTTATATTCTACTGAAAAGCTACGGCTGAAATAATAAGGTTATGTTTCGGAGCAGGTTGAGACTGTATTGGTAATTTACGCTTAACTACATGTGCATAAAATATCTGGGATTAAATCTGAAATGTAATTTAATTCCATTATTGGACCTAACAGTTGACCGAAGCACCTGGTGCAGGAGAGGGAGAGAGAGAGGGAAAAAAAGAAAGTGGGAGAGGGAGAAAGAAAGAAAGAAAGAAAGAAAGAAAGAAAGAAAGAAAGAAAGAAAGAAAGAAAAGAAAGAAAGAAAGAAAGAAAGACCTTTCTGCGGGAATTCTAGAGACAGCAAAACAGTGGCATCTCATCTTTCTCCACACGCCGTCTGAATTTCTCATGGCGAAGAGCATTACACGCCTCAACTTAAGTGCTGGTTACAGTAAAAATAAAAACCCACTTCACAGTTCATTCACCACTGTGGTGTGCTGGGATCAATGTAGTAGACATGTAATATGTGCAAGGGAGTCCTGAGCTACCAAATCCTTGCGGACATGTTCTAAGGAGCTGTGGTTAGCTGTGGGATTCTGGTGTGCGTCCTCTTCAGATCAGAAGACAAGCCATCTTCCCCTTTCCCCTTTATATACCCACAGCTATAAACACCCGTTTATACCCCATAAAAGTATGAATCGGCTTTCGCCCACTGACAATGCCCTCTTCATGCACACTTCGGAAAGGCAACTCACTGGTGCAAGCGCATCGCAAGCCAACACAGCGAGTGCAAAAAGAAAGAAAGAAAGAAAGATGCATGTTTATGGGCGACGGCAACAAAGCGGTGGAGGGAACGGTGATGAACAGTTTGCAAATGAAAATTAATTGCACCAGAAAGGAAAGAAGGAAAGAAACTGGTTGGCTCCCGTTAGAGGGGGAAATATCGTACTGCAGTCAAGCCTGACCCTGTCCCTTCAAAACCATTTCTCCGATTTGTTCAGGTCACAAGCGGGATGGAAATGAGCCTCCGTGCTGCTTCTTCACACATCCGGATTTAATAGACTTTTTTTCCACTGATAAAAGAGCACTAATGAGTTCATTTTCAAGCTATTAAATTGGCTATAATAGCTAGTTCTACTGATGATTGCACAGAGACCTGCCCGTCACAGTGGGTTTTGTCTTTGGCTCTTAACCATTTGCTGTCCTTGGGTTAGGAGATAAATACATAATTTGGAAAAAAAGAGAGAGAGAATATGAAAGGGGGGGAGAGGAGGAGGAAGAGGAGGGGAAGGAGGGAGAGAAAGACATGTCAAATGACAGAGGCCACAGACATTATTTTCCTGCCAACCAGTTGGTCTCACCTGCCTGTTTTGTTGTTCTGGATTTTTGCAGGAAGCATTAAAGAGCATTTTCCAGTTTCACACACACACACACACACACACACACACACACACACACACACATTTTGCCTGGAAAAATGATTAGAAGCCCGTGCAGCACAATTGCAGTTTTGATGGCTGGGAATACAGTGCAGATTTTCAATCCCTTCTTCTGAAAATGTTTTTGTTGCAAAGTACAGGCCTTATTTCGTGTACTGTATGTGGAGCTCTAGGATTTCTCATTCTTCCTCCTTACTCTCGCTTTCTACCTTTCCCGCCCTCCTCCTCCTCCTCCTCCATCCTGCCACATGCCCTTGTTAAACGTGCAAACCAAATACTGGGTTCAAGACTCCTGCCTTCAATTTACTGCAGGAAGCAACTGTTCCCCCCCCCTTTTTGGGGGGTGGCATTGTCATACAAATGAATGCAATTAAGGAATCACTAGGTGATTTCACGTCTGGTTTAAGTACACATCACTTGCATTATTCCTTCAATCTATCAGTCTCCTTAAAGGCAGGCAATTAAAGGCAATTCGGCTTGCTGGCATAAACTCTGCCCTTCTCATTACTCTGGAGGGGGCTTTGTTTGGGAGACCCTTTTAGCAATGCCGTCTGGCTGCTTTCTTTAGGGGCTGCTCAGTCTGGCAGCCTGCGGTGGCACATGCTAGGAGGAAAGAGCGGGTCGCTGCCTTTGGTAATACACCAGAGATGCCTGAAGTGGTCCCTTCAAACATAATTGCTACTATGAGCAAAATACAATGAAAGGGGAGGGGGAGGATAACCCCACGGATGCCAGTCCAAACTCAAATAAACTGTAGTTTACCCCTCAAAGAGTTACAATTCCTAGTGACCCTTAACAAACTACAGAGCCCAGAATTCTTTGAGCGGGCAGGAAATGTGCTTCAAATGTGCTTTAAAAGTATCTGCGCACATGGCGTTTGCAATACTTTAATCCCACTGAAATCAGTCTGGCAAGTTATCCATGACTAAGAAGAAGAGAAGAGAAGAGTTTGGATTTGATACCCCGCTTTATCACTACCCGAAGGAGTCTCAAAGCGGCTAACATTCTCCTTTCCCTTCCTCCCCCACAACAAACACTCTGTGAGGTGAGTGGGGCTGAGAGACTTCAGAGAAGTGCGACTGGCCCAAGGTCACCCAGCAGCTGCATGTGGAGGAGCGGAGACGCAAACCCGGTTCACGGGATTACGAGTCTACCACTCTTAACCACTACACCACACTAACTTAAATCCCATTGATTTCAGTGGAACTAAAGCACAACTAACTTAGTCTGGATCCAATCACTTATCTGAACTTTTATCCCAATTTTGTTCTTCATTTGATCTTCCAACATGGCGTCCTAGTGTTTATCAAATGAATGGTTTCATAAGCCCACCAAAACAAGAAACAAACAGTATCTTCTAAGAAATAACAGTATTGGGGGGTGGGAATAAAGTTGTTATTCTTGCCTGTTGTTAAAGATCCACCTTGAAAATACGGTGCAATCACAATGCGTACTAATTTCACTTGTGCAAATTAAATTATACACCATTGGCTTCGGCGGCAGCGGCCTTCCCGGTGAAGTGGCTCTGGAATAAGCGGGGAGGCATTGGAGGCCGATGGAGGAAGAAAAAAAGTGGGCTTCTTGCTGTAGAAGTGAGGAAAGAGGCAGACAGAGAGAGCTGCAGGCAAAAGAAAAAAGCTAGAGTGGATCTGGGTTGTAGCTGTAGCTTCTGCCTGCCTTCTCCTCCCTTTCACAGCTGAGGGAACCAAGTGTATTCCTTCTGCGCCCATTGCAGAAAATTAAATTTATGTGTTGTGAGTGAAGTATTAAGGTGTGCAGGACTAAAGTATTGAGCAACTAAGTTCCGACTCCGGCTTCAACTTCCATTCCTAACTTTAAAAAAAAAATGTGTGAAAGTACACAGAGGATTAAAACAATATATGAACTCGAGTTTCTATTTCTGACAAATTCAAGTTGTGGACTTGTGTGTAGCTGTGAATTTCATGCTCATTGAGTATCTTCTTCCAAGCTTAACTAATACTTTTTCACAGACAATCAACCTGCCTTTCCAATGACACATCCCTTGTTCAGCTTCAAAAACATTCTGAAGAAAGCCAATGCTTACGCTGATGCAATTCACAAACCTTATGGTCCCAGTTCTGTTTTTAACTAATTTGATTGGGCTATTTGACCTTTCCCTTTCTGACAAGGAGTCCTCTTCTGGTCTGTTTACAGCAGGAAGTTGGGGGCTTACTTTAAAACAAAACAAAACTGCAGTTAATACAAAACAGAGCTTATCCTCAAATTCATGAAACCTGCTCACCTTTCTCCTTGCCATCGCAACTGCGTAAATATGTGAATAATGTTCAAAACTAGTGAGTACTTTATATGAGGGAGCCACAACATGCTCTGTTTCCTAAGGTAGAGTGATGCTGTTTTCTCAGGCACACCATTCAGCTATTTAAAATAGTTACTACCTGCTCCTCCATGCAACAGCAATCCTAGAAAGGGTTCCATCAAAAAGTCAACGTACAAACATATACAATAAAACTGCATAAATAAATGTGACGTGTCCATCCCAGCTAAAGCGACCCCTGACCATTAGGTCCAGTCGTGGACGACTCTGGGGTTGCGGCGCTCATCTTGCTTTATTGGCCGAGGGAGCCAGCGTACAGTTTCCGGGTCATGTGGCCAGCATGACTAAGCCGCTTCTGGCGAACCAGAGCAGTGCACGGAAACGCCGTTTACCTTCCCGCCAGAGCGGTACCTATTTATCTACTTGCACTTTGACATGCTTTCGAACTGCTAGGTTGGCAGGAGCTGGGACTGAGCAACGGGAGCTCACCCCGTCACGGGGATTCAAACCGCCGACCTTCTGATTGGCAAGCCCTAGGCTCTGTGGTTTAACCCACAGCGCCACCCGCATCCCTTGTCCATCCCAGCTACCAGAAAGAAAACAAAAAACAGCAACAAACAGGCACTAAAATCCAGAAAATGCCTTCAGAAAGACAGGAGTCTTCAGCTGCCAACTAAAACTCAGAAGCATTTTAGAGGAGCAGGAGCTACTTGACTGGCATGCCATCACCAAGAAATTAAACTATTCCTCGGGATGTCAGGATCCCCTACCATAGGCATTGCAGACTCTTGCACTAGTTCTAGCTAGAAAGAAAGGATTCAATCTCTTCATGCTTCTCCAGATATGTTTACTCAGAAGCAAATTCCACTGACAGCTAGGAGATTTACTATCAATTTTAGCAATCTTTTGAATGTTTCTAAATACTGTACCTGCTTTTGTTGATAATTTTAATGTTTCATATTATATATATTTTTTGGAAACTGCTTAGAGTTTTTCTTACAATAAATGGTATATAAATGTTCTTAAATAGAATAAAATAAAATAAATCCTTAGCCAACCATCAGAGGTTTTGGGGGGGGGGGTTTATATGGGGTGGTGGTGCAGATAAGGTCCCCAGACTAGGGGTCCGCTAAAGGCCACCTTTGCCTTACTCCCTCTGAAATGTGTGACTGCATGTTGCCAAGCTACCTACTGCACCTCATGACAGCCATCTACAAACAAGGGGTCAGTGAAATCTAGCAGGAAGGTTTGATACAGTCGAAAATTCAAGCAAAGTAAACTTGGGGGGTGGGGGAAGTGGCACACGTTCCCTTCTACCCGTATATACTTGAGTATAAGCCGACCCGAATATAAGCCGAGGCACCCAATTTTACCACAAAAAAAACGGGAAAGCTTCATAGGAGCCACTGCCTGCCTCACTCGAGTATAAGCCGAGGGCGGCTTTTTCAGCACAAAAAATGTGCTGAAAAACTAGGCTTATACTCGAGTATATAGGGTAAGTCCTTGATTGTCTGGGTCAAATGAGACCAAGGACCTTAAAAGGTACTGCTGTTTGCAGGATAACTTGTCATTGTTGTTGGAGACTGACATGGGCCCGTATCAGGGAAAAACATCAATACAATTGACATTAATTAGTCCCTTTGGCAGGCACTCAACTCTCAGCCATTGTGCTACTCCTTAATAACTCTTCCAGCCAATCAGATTGCGCACCAAATCTAACCCAATTTATAACAACTGCTATCGCAAAATTGCAAAAATAGAAGCTAATCTAAAATTAAAAAGGCCTACAGCTGGAACGCTGAAAGAAAGTTTCTTTTCCCCTTTGTTTGAGAGGTTGGGAGAAAGGTTAGCGTTTTGCTTTTCAAGTTTTTGCTGCTCTGTGCTTGGACGTTCACATATTTTACCTGAACACTTAAAACTTCATCTAAGGTCCTCTATATGCACAAAATTTAGGGGAGGGGTTTGCACCAAACTTTCAGTACATACTGCTGATTTTCTTTTTTTAGAATAGAAGAGAAAATTATCTTAAACTGGAGTAGCAGCATCCCCTCTCTCCAGTGTTAGATGCATGCTGAATGTCTGTCAGAGGCCTTTTGATTGGAGAAATCTGCTACTTCCTTCAATGAAAGATGTTAATAATAATAAAAAAAACCCTTATTGAACTGGATGCTGTTAGTTTTTGATTAGCATGTTATGCCTTCGTGTACAAAGCCAATAAAGATAAGAGTGGAAAACATGGTTTTCCGTTGTACCCTGAATTCAGCACGGCAGTGGTTAAACATGCACACTGATATATTTGAGTAGTTTATTTCTCCAGGCTTACAAATTTGATTACTATGGAGTATAAAGCTATTAAAAATATGACCTTTCTATACTGTACATCTTGGCAAGGATCCAAATAATAACTTTTGTTTGACTTGCTCAGTACAATAGAATGCCTATTCAGCTGGAAATAAAATGACTTTTCTTGACTGAATATTATACTTGGAAGATTAAATGTTCATCATGAGTGTAAGACACATATCGAGACATTAATTCAGAGTCGCAAGAGCCCAGGTAGTTGAGAAACGACATTTCCCCCCCTTTCTGACAGAGAGCAATGCAGACTTTGGCATATTCCCCCACCCCACCCCTGCTATCTGAGGAAACATCAGAGGCAAAATGGTGCAGAAACACTTGTGCAATTAACATAAACCCAAGTTTTCTTACTTGGGATGGATGGATTTGTTCACGTTGGCCTTTCAGCTTCCAGATCTTAAGTACAGATTGCTGCATTCCTGGACTCCTTTGGGGTTTCAGAAGTATATTAAAAAACCCCAAAGAACCACACTCAACCTGCTCCAAACAGCTCAATGAGTAGCAGCTATGGAATGTTGAGTGTCAGCTGAACTAGAAATCCAGAGGGAAGAGTGAAAGGTCTTGTGCCATTTGTACATCTAACATTTAAAACGTGAACAGATGAAATGCATCTGTAAGCGGAGGGCCAGGATTGACTCCAATCCCCATTTAACAGTGGTGTAATGGACAGGGAATGCCGAGGAGAGCAGTTCTGGGACATATCCCCCCTCCCAAAAAAGCAGGACTGATTAGATTATCTGATAGAATGGCAAATGGACCCTTGCCGTGGTAAATAAATGAAGTATTAAGAGGTTTTCAGATTTTCCTGCTGTTTGTGACATATTAGCATAGAGAAAGTCATAGTATGAGGAAAATACAGTCGTACCTAGGGTTTCGAACAGCTTAGTTTTCGAAAGTTTTGGCTCCCGAACGCCACAAACCCGGAAGTGACAGTTCCAGTTTGCAAACTATTTTTGGAAGCCGAACGTCCGATGGGGCTTCCGCGGCTTCTGATTGGCTGCAGGAGCTTCCTGCACCCAATCTGAAGCTGCGCTTTGGTTTCTGAATGTTTTGGAAGTCGAACGGACTTCTGGAACGGAGTCCATTCGACTTCCAAGGTACGACTGTAATCAAGTGGTGGCTGGATACTTCTTTTATTTGAGTGGGTTCCTACTTCATGCCAGCAGTTTAAATGATAACACTTCTCTGCAAGTTATAATCAAAAGGGTAAAGGTTGCTAATGATCTATTGTTAAAGCTCAGTGTATTTTGAAAGTTGAGACAGAAATAATCACTACCAAGGTGAATGGAGCTTATTCCCAGACAGTTATCCATGGCATTGCAGTCAGGCTGAACATACTTAAACTATGCATGATGATCCTACTAAATTTGGTGTTATGCACTGCGCCTCTTTGAGGGTTATGTATATATATGTATATATAGCACATGCTGTATATATTTATCTTATTTACCTATAGCACATGCTGTGTGTGTTTAAATAAATCGCACACAAACACAAATTGGCTGCTTGTTCGGACTCACCTTTGGGTGTGACTACAACCGCTGTGGGTTAAACCACAGAGCCTAGGGCTTGCTGATCAGAAGGTCGGCGGTTCGAATCCCTGTGACGGGGTGGGCTCCCGTTGCTCGGTCCCTGCTCCTGCCAACCTAGCAGTTCGAAAGCACATCAAAGTGCAAGTAGATAAATAGGTACCACTGTGGCGGGAAGGTAAGCGGCGTTTCCGTGCGCTGCTCTGGTTCGCCAGAAGTGGCTTTGTCATGCTGGCCACATGACCTGGAAGCTGTACGCCGCCTCTCGGCCAATAAAGCGAGATGAGCGCTGCAACCCCAGAGTCGGACACGACTGGACCTAACGGTCAGGGTCCCTTTACCTTTACCTTATAACCGCTGTCATTATGAGCTCCTGCACTTCAAAATTTACCACTTCAGCACTGCTGTTTGTGGTGCTCTCAGTGGCAAACCTGGGTTTGCAGCTGTCTAATGGGTGAATGGGCCCCCCCTGTGGCCAGTTTAAATGGGCATGAAAGCAGGCCTAAGCTCCAGCGACACAAGAGCACTCCAACATCTCCATATTGGGAGTTTTGGTAAAATTAACCCGAGGAAACGTCTACCTAAAATACCCCACAGGCTCATTTTCACCTCTGTCAAGTGTTTCCTATGCACATGAATGCTGGCTGTCTAAATTTGGGCTCACTGCAGTGCACTAGCGAGTCGTTAAGTATTTTGGAAGTGCGAAAACACTGATTCACAGTTTCCATTTTTGGGGGAAAGGGGTAGCGATAGAAAGGAAGTGCAGCATATTTCACAGTCATAGCTGCAGGTGAAAGGGGCTACTTCCTTCCTGCAGCTTATTTGTAAATTGACATTGATGGGCTTGTGCTTCTCACATGTAGGAGGATCAGAATTTGGGTAAAGCAATTTTAAAAAAAACATGACATAGTAAGAAACCTTTTTTTAGACAGAATCTCAGATTCCCTTAAGGTGGAATAGAAAGCAGACAATTTATTTGAATGGAACGTCCTAGGGCTGAGCGGAAGCATTGCTTTTCCATTTGAATTCTTGCTTCTGCAAAGAAAAAACAGCACATATTGGAGCAGGGCGTGGCTTCCATTTTGTACACCCTCACCCCAAAGCCTCAGATGTAGCATCAGTCTTGGGCACTGTGGGGGAAAATGGCGGCTTACAAAAATAATAATGATGTCATGCCACTTATTTCCCCTGCAAAATGCTACAGGGAGAGAAAGGAACATTGGATATAAGGTTGATGTTTTAGGTAGCAATCCTGGGAAGCCCATGTGGTGTAGTGCTTAGAGTGTCAAAGTAGATCCTGGGAGACCAGGGTTCAAATTCCCTGGATGATCTAGGGCCAGTCACTGCCTCTCAGCCTAACCTACCTCACAGGCTTGTTGTGGGGATTAATTGAGGAGGGGGAGAACCATGCACACTTTCTTGAGCTACTTGGAGGAAAAGGTGGCATATAAACCACCAACCAATGCTTGGTTCAATTCTAAATGTTCCCCTTGTTAAAAGAGCTTGAAAGAACCAATATGCATGACTGATCTTTGAAGCCGTTTGGGAGCAATATGCGACTTTCAATATTAGTCAGAGCAGCACAGAACATGGTCCAAATTGGGCCCAGAAAACTAGTGTAAACTCTTCAAAAAATAAATAAATATCATCATGGCAACATGCTAAATTGGGACCCAGATCCATGGTGAAATATGGTATCACCTCAACATTCAGACCAGACTGGCACACTGGTAGACATGCACACACAAAATTCAGCATAGATGGGGAGGAAAGGCTTAGAAAACCTAATTGGAATTGGCTCTAAACTGCTACAGCTGAGGTTGGCAATATTGGTTCACTGCAATTGGCTTTTGCTGATTTGCTCATAGAGGGCTTTGCCGTTTTTGTTATGCTGAGGACTGCTTTCCAACAGTGTTTTTGAACAGCATCACTGCACAAAAACAAATGTTCAAAAGGAAGTTTTTGTGTGGCATGAGAGTTCAGGTGTTTTTAATAAGCCACACATTACAGGATATTTCCAGGCTACTGATTTATTATTTACTAAATTTATTTCTGGAACTATTTGGATTTTTCTGCTGTGGAAGGGACATAGCTCAGTGGCAAACCATCTATTAATTTGCAAAAGGTCCCAGGTTCAGTCTCTAGCATGTCCAGGTGTAGCTGGAAGAAGAGACTTATCTTGAAACCTTGGAGAGCCACTGCCAGATAGTGCAGGCTGTACTGAGACACAGATGGGCTAATGATCTGACTTGGTATCAGGCAGGTTCTTATGTTACTTGGGTGTGTGTATTTGCTTGTGAGGAATGGACCGAAAGACCACTGCAGGTGTCCCTAACTGACGTCCTCAAAAGAACACCTGCAATGAGCACTAAAGCTAGGGTGCCTCCTGCCACACCTATGCTGGAGTACAAACTGGACTTGGAATGTGTGTGTATGTATGTTCTGCCTCTTAATCATAGAATCATAGAGTTGGAAGAGACCACAAGGGCCATCCAGTCCAACCCCCTGCCAAGCAGGAAACACCATCAGAGCATTCCTGACAGGTGGCTGTCAAGCCTCTGCTTAAAGACCTCCAAAGAAGGAGACTCCACCACACTCCTTGGCAGCAAATTCCACTGTCGAACAGCTCTTACTGTCAAGAAATTCTTCCTAATGTTTAGGTGGAATCTTCTTTCTTGTAGTTTGAATCCATTGCTCCGTGTCCGCTTCTCTGGGGCAGCAGAAAACAACCTTTCCCCCTCCTCTATATGACATCCTTTTATATATCTGAACATGGCTATCATATCACCCCTTAACCTTCTCTTCTCCAGGCTAAACATACCCAGCTCCCTAAGCCGTTCCTCTCATCCAGGCATTCTGGGATTCAGTGGATGTTGGCCTCCCAACTTGCTACAAACTCGCTTCAGACTCAGCAGGTTAAGATTCAAGTCAGTTGCCAAATAGCTATTAGAGTGGATCAATCAAGTGGAACATGATAGCAGGTGCAACAAAAGGAAGAAAAAGAATATGCACATTTTCTTTTCTTAAAAAATGAATCATGAAGACACCTGTACAGAGTGTAATAACTTATCAACCACTTTCAAACTAGGCAACGACAGGTGGGAGGAGGAGGAGGAGGAGGAGGAGGAGGAGGAGGAGGGCAGGAAGAGTAAAAATGCCCATTAATTATTGTGACCATTTCTACTTTGGCTTGCTTCAGACACAGTGGATCCAAACCAGTTTTACCCACACGTAATATCTGCAAATGTGCTTCATTTCCCCATTCAAAGTCATAAAGAGAATATGATTTAAATCTGATTTTGATGTATTTTAATATTTGTTGGAAGCCACCCAGAGTGGCTGGGGAGACCCGGCCAGATGGGCGGGGTACAAATAATAAAAAAATTATTATTATTATTATTTGAATAATTGGCTTAACTGAACAATAGCACGTGCCATTCGGCCACCACTATTTTGCATCTCCAACAGTGACATGGCCACATTTGGGTTTTGCTTCAGGAGCAGAACATCTTGGGTGATAATTCACAGAGCCCTTCCTCTTTACAGCCATTTCAGCAGATCAGACCATCCTTGGACAAGCACATCCACAGACAAATGCAATATGTTAATAGATTAACCCAAGAGATGTGGCAGCAGGAAATTCCCGTGGCTGTCCATGATGGGGAAATTGCCTTTGATGAACATTTGCATTGCTGTGATGCTGTTTAGAACCCCTTTGTTACCATCTGCTCCTTCCTTTCCTTTGATGGCAGACTGATTATGAACTTGCTTCATAGGCATGTTTGCCCGGTGCCTTCATTATTAGCTTCTGGATGTCAGGCTTAGGATACCCTTTCCACCTGAGCTTCTGGTGTCCCTTAATCTGTCTTCAGTTATCTATTGGCTGCTGATTGCTGCTTTCAGAGCTGCTCTTTCATATATATAACACACACGCAAACACACACACATCATTGAAAGCCCTACTGGTGGAAATTCATTTAAACTAAATAAAGGACTTCCCCCTTTCTTCTTCCACTTCACATTCCTCAGCCTCGTTTTCTCGCAACGATGTTTGATCCAACAGGCTGTGGCAATCCTTGTAAACAAGCATCCACTATATTAAGGCATGGCGCTTGAACAAAAATCACAAGGGTTGCCAGAGTGAATAACATTTAAATGGTGGCGTGGGAAAAGGAGGTTGAGGACAAAAGGAAAAGCCAGAAAATGGCACCAGGAAAGCACCAACACACACAAATTTGCATTAGCAATAGGTCCCAACATCTGCTGAAAACAGGAGGCATTTTTTCCAGCACTCCTGAAATTTAGACAGCTCCAGATGAGCTAGGTACTTTTTGCCCAATATTCAGAGACCTGATCTGGAGATCATAGGACAGTGATGGCTAACCTTGACACCCCAGATGTTTTGGAACTACAACTCCCATCATCCCTAGCTAACAGGATCAGTGGTCAGGGATGATGGGAGTTGTAGTCCCAAAACATCTGGAGTGTCAAGGTTAGCCATCACTGTCATAGGAAGCTGCCATAAGAGTCAGACCAATGGTCCATCTAGGTCAGCATTGTCTACACTGAGTGGCAGCAGTTCTCCGGGATTTCAGAGAAGGATCTCTCCCAGTCCTACCTGAAGATGGCGGGGATTGAACGCGGGACCTTCTGCATGGAAGGCAGATTCTCTACCACTGAGCTACGGCCCTCCCCACTATATACACTGGGAACTGTCAGGTCTTCTGCATAGATTAGAAAGACCGAGCTGCTGCTTGTCCTTGATACCGCCCTCCTCTGAGAATACCAGTGAATAACTGCATAATGGAGCAATAATAAACATATTAGGTGATACGCGCCTCCAGGTGTTCCCTTCTGTTTTCTTTTGAATATGGAGAGGAGATATTTTAACACACACACACACACACACACACACACACACACACACACACACTGCATCCAGGATTGCAAAGGGGGCCTCATCAGTGCTTTTTAAATAACCGCATATAAATCCAAAACTCTATGGGTAGTATCCATGATTAATGGCATTCCTTCGACATTAGGCTGAGTCATTATCAGCCCGTTGCCTCTCAACACTTGTGATGCTGTTAATTATTGTTGTCTAGCTGGAAGGGATGTTTTCAAAACAGTCTCACTTTCCGCAACTGTAATGGCATTGTGAAGCCGGCATGCCAAAGCAGCAAGCTGCAACTGATAGTTAACAAAAAAAGACAACCAAGAAGTTTAGAATAATTTAGTGGCACCTCAGATTATCAAGCTTTAAAAGCTGTTTTGAGATGGTATTAACTGTCAGCGTTCTACTTTGGTCTCAATCTGGCGGGGCCGGAGGTGTCTGCCCCATATCTCATGTTGCAAAGGGTATATGAACACCAATTTACAAGGGGATAGATTATGACTTTAAGTTTCGGAGGTCCGTTCTTAACCTGAGGTATCACTTTAGCTAATGGGGGCTGCCGCCGCCGCCATGCCGCCGCCATGCGATTTCTGTTCTCATCCTTAGGTAAAGTTCTTAACCTGAGGTACTACTTCTGGGTTAGCGGAGTCTGTGACCCGAAGTGTTTGTAACCCAAGGTGTTTGTAACCCGAGGTACCACTGTAAAGGCATTCTTCTCCAGCAAGCAAAATACTTTGCACCAGTGGAATGTTGTTGCACAAGAGCATGCAACTTGGTTCAACGATCGATTACACAATGTGTTTCCACCAGTGCAACTGTTCCCTTGGATTCCTCTGCCTGCCAATGTTGAAACTCACCCTTGAACTAGCCGAGAATGTGGGGTACAAGCTCTGCAAGTGTGTGAGGTGGCCATGCCCATTGGGTGGCCCCAGAGGGTTGGCGAAAGGGGAATGTTAGCCCCTTGGTTTAAAAAGTTACCTTCCACTGCTTTAAAGAAAAGGAGCAAGATATTCTGCCATCTTCCTGCGTGTGCACCCGAGGTAGGTAGGATGGATGCAGCACACCGTCGGGGAAACTCAACTCAGCATTTTCTGTGATATCAAAGAAGATGCTTTGATATCATGGTAGCGAATGCTGGAAGCACGGCGCCACCCGAAAAATGCACTTCAGCGTGCTTAGGGACTTGTCTGTTCCACAAGTCAACATGAAAAGGATTCTTTCAAGACACTCAGTCTGCAAAAGCAAACAAATGCCTCATCTACGCTATCACAATTCAGTGATGCAGTTGCGATCCAAGTTGCACCACTACCATATACATATGCATATACTGAGCATTCAGTTTGTAGTTATTTATTCTGTGCTAATTTTAGTGGCTTTGTTCATTTTTGCATCATGTGTTTCCTTGGTTTACATTTATTTTTTTCCAACTTTGGCTGAATCCATTTCATTAGCAGTGAAATCCAACATTGACATATGGAAACAATGCAGTCTAAATAAATCAACAGATACTAATGTTGTCGATAAATAAATAAATCCCCCACTAACCCCAACAAAGCTTTCCACCCAAACCACTAGGCACACACCTCAAAACAAATGCATTTTAATTTCTCTGAATTGCTTGCTGCCTTCCCCCTTCTTTTGCCACACTTGGATGCATTGAAGTAAACCAGATGGTATTTATAGAAGCCAATTTTTATTGAAGCCCTTGAAAGATAGTCTCAGTGTTTCTCTGAGATCCAATGCATATTAACTGAAACTAATACATTTCTGAAATGGAATAGGTTGCTGCTACTGAACCAATTCGGGGTCTTTCATGGCTCATTTGCATAGTTTCAAACTACATTTGAAACAAATCAATATATATAATTATATGCACCCCTGATACAGCAGCCCTCAAGCACAGTGTTAGGACTCTCATGCGTGCATGGATCCTTTGGAAGAACAGAGGCCACCCCATTCTTCTCAGGGCTTGGGAATACTCAACCTAGTCAGAAGGTGGAACATTTTCAAACACTGAAGAGCATGTGATGGCCTTTGCTCCATGTCCAAAACAGAGTTTCACAGGGCTATGGAGCCAGCATGCCTGCCAAGTATTGTCAATTGGCTGGTTCATTATTTGGCCATGTCCTGGCCTGGTTAAATATCCTAGGGATGATATGGCTCTCAACAGCTGCTAGCCATGATGTCTATGTCTCCACCGCTGGAGGCATTAATCCTTCTTTATATCGGTTGCTGGAAACCACAGGAGGGGAGAGTTCTGTTCTGCTTGGATCCTGTTTGTGGGTTTCCTACTCTTTGGGCTGGCCACTGTGAGAATGGAATGTTGGATTAAATGGGCCATTGGCCTAATCTAGCAGGATCTTCTTATTACAGGTAGGTAGCCGTGTTGGTCTGCCATAGTCGAAACAAAATTAAAAAATTCCTTCCAGTAGCACCTTAGAGACCAACTAAGTTTGTTCTTGGTATGAGCTTTCGTGTGCATGCACACTTCTTCAGATGTTCGTATGGAGTCAAGAAGACCCATATATAGGAGGCAATCTACCTTTTTACTGCCCCATGGGACCATTCAACAGCAACGGCAGCAATGAGGGCCTCTTGCTCCTCAGCCTTACAGTGGTCAAGGTCATATGTGCATTCCTGCCTCACCTAGGAACCCCTCACCCCACCCTGTGGCTGTCTCCAGGGGGCTTCTGTGCATTTCTCCTTGCAACAAAACCAGTTAAACCAAATGGACCAGCTTTCCCTACTGGTTACTACTTTGGCACAGATCAGGACAGGAACCAGCACTCCCACTAGCTTCACTGCATTAGCCATGGGAGAAATAGGGGCCTCCGATCTGGTGTGGCAAGCTTCCCAAACAGGGCAGGACACTGTAATTTATGCAGCTAATGTAACCATATAAGTACAATTCTCTCTGCTCATTGTTACTGGTCTAATAAATTAGTCCTTTAAAATGTTTGACTAGTATTTGGCCAATATTTGAGCTTGGAAGCCTGGAACTTCTCTTCTCACCTCAGTCCTGTGCAATTGACATGTGCACAGAATATAAAATTGGAAAACAGAGCTTTGGGTGTAGTTCTCCTAACCTGAATTTCATGGATCCTTTTAAAGGAAAAGTCTCTCATTTGAATTTTGCCCAGTCATCTAATAAGATGATGCAATTTGGCAGCTGGGAAATTTTAAAAAAAGTAGTATTAAAACCTGGGGGTGGGAGTGGAGAATTTGATTTTTTTCAAATACAGATCATCAAGAAAACTTGCTTAAATCAAGTGGATCCATCTAGCCTCCTGCTAGATGGAGGATTTAAGACGTGGGTGGCGCTGTGGGTTAAACTGCAAAGCCTAGGGCTTGCTGATCAGAAGGTTGGCGGTTCGAATCCCCGCGACGGGGTGAGCTCCCGTTGCTCGGTCCCTGCTCCTGCCAACCTAGCAGTTCAAAAGCACGTCAAAGTACAAGTAGATAAATAGGTACTGCTCCAGCGGGAAGGTAAACGGTGTTTCCGTGCACTGCTCTGGTTCGCCAGAAGCGGCTTAGTCATGCTGGCCACATGACCTGGAAGCTGTACGCCGGCTCCCTCGGCCAGTAAAGCGAGATGAGCGCCGCAACCCCAGAGTCATCCGCGACTGGACCTAACGGTCAGGGGTCCCTTTACCTTTACCTTTTAGCCTCCTGCTATCTATGTCACCTGACAGAGTAACCCTCCATTCTGAGGTATTGGGCAGAAGATTTTTCTCAGCTGAGCTACCAGAGATACCAGGATAGAACAGGGGTCCTTCTGTATGCATCCATCACTATGCCGAGGAGGAGGTAGCTCATATACTATTACCTGAAAGGAGAACTTACAGCATTGCCCAGTGCAAGGCATCACACACAGTGTTTTATTTGAATGTTTCAGGTTTTAAGTGACATACATTTTCTTTTAACCCCCCCCCCCCACTGGTGTTTCAGTTTTTATTCCACTCACAGAATTCAGAAAACAACAGAAATCTCTTAGTTTTAGGAATGGGCTTCAGAGACCAGAAATTTCTCAAGGTAAAAAAGTATGAAATTTCCCTTTTTATACAGCTCTACCCTGTTTCCCCTTTTTTAATACGTAGTCATAAAGTAAGCCATGGCAGGTTTTTTTTACCTTTGTGAGAAGTAAGACGTACCCCAAAAGTAAGCCGTGGTGCCGCCATTGTTCCCGTAGCCTCCTCAGCCCCTCCTGCATGCGCAGGGAGCCAACGAACCAGTGAGAGGCACGGGGGGGGGACGCACCTCTTGCGGAGTTCTGCCCCGCCTGCTTAGCGCGCAGGGAGAGGCACGGGGGGGGGGGAAGACACCTCTTCCTGCCCCGCCTGTTCCCCGTGCGCAGGGAGCCAGCAAACCAGTGAGAGGCACCGGGGGGGGGGGAACACGCCTCTTGCGGAGTTCTGCCCCACCTGCTCAGAACGCAGGGGGAGGCTGTACCGTACCATACTGACGTAATAAAAATAAGACATCCCCCCGAAAATAAGCCACCTTGTGTTTTTTTTGAGGGAAAAAATTATAAGACGGTGTCTTAAAAAGGGGGAAAGACGGTAGTTTTTAAGTATCTCTTCTGAGAAGCTGCTGAAGAGACTCCAAGAGGCACTCAGTACTTCCTTTGGCCCACTTTCTAGAGAAATCTTGTGCAGTCTCTTCTGTTTCACAAAAATAATAATAGTAATTGATAGCTCTTAGCAATGTAGTGTCCTAGTAGAACCTCTCACAAGTGCAACTAGACAGATTGCTTTGATGGTTTTAATGGTATTCTCTTGGATTATTGCATTTTAACTTTTTGCAACCCAGCTTGAGATCACTCATTGTGATGAAGGGCAAAGAGATGCAGTAAATCTTATGGGTGGTACACCATTTCTACTAAGAGCAGACCTGCTTAAATTAATGGATCCAACTCAGTCATGCTCATTAACTTCAATGGGTCTACTATGAGTAAAACAAAGTTGACTACTACCCTTTAAACAAATTAAGGTCCTGGCTAAGGTGAAAAATATCCACCACATTTTCTTCATTGCTGTAACACCAATCTTGACCACTCCCCTGCAAGCCCAGGAAGTTTGGCCAGGTTCCATAGGAGAGAGATCTTTTGTGTGTGAGAAACAACACCTCATATTGCCCAAACTTTGTTCTTTTTGGCCATAGATTCTCAAATTGATTCAGATATTGGAATCGAAACTGAACTTAAACTTGCAAAAATGAGAAACCGAGGGAAACCAACATTGACAAATTCATCCATCCCTATTGCCACCTTGGCCACAAAACTGTTGCATGTCTCCTGGACCACTTGTGCCAGCAATGGCTGCAGATGTCCTTACTGCTGCCAGGAGTAGTACTCCTCTGGCTATGCCCTCTCTCTGGCTTTGGCACATCAAGGAGAGTCTCCCAGACAGCATCCATCTGGAATGCATCTCCAAAGCCCATAATTCAGTGGTAGAACATCTGTCTCACAAGTTCAATCTCTAGCATCTCTGGTGTCAGGCTTCAGGAAAGCGGCTTCCTCCCTCCCTTTGGCCATGGATAAGCAGAAAAAAGCAAAATTAGTCTCTTACCATTTAAAGAGATTTTAATGATCACAGCTCAAGAACAAAGAGTCCATCTCAGAGAAAAGGTGCTCCCAATTAAGGTTTCCCCCCTCTTTCCCCCTAGTCACTTCCTCTGCTTGCAACCTGATCTCGCAACCACCATGTTTTTTGTGCAGCCACTTTATCTGCTCTACGTGACTTTGGACTGATAGGCTGGACACTTTCTAGCGAGAAAGAGTTTGTTAGCTCTCTCTCTTCCCGTTCTTCTTCACCTTGCTGTTCACCCCCCAGTTCTTCCCAACTTTTGTCTTCAGAACTATGCCCCTTTGCAAACCACTGTTCCAAATCTATACTGCTCCTCTGCTCCTGGGCAGCTTCAGGATCCTGGTCAGGAGCAGTGGGAGCGGGGAGGCTCCCACCATTCCTCATCGGAGCTGTACACCTCAGCCCGGTCTCTGACATCTGGGTAGGGCTGGGAGAAACCCTTGCCTGAAAAGCTGGTGAGCCAGTGCCAGTCAGTGTGGGCAATGCTGAGCTAGATGGCCCAATGGTTTCACCCAGCATTAAGCAGCTTCCTGTGCCTAGCGAACACCACCGATGGGCAGAGTCCAAATCTGCTGCCAAACAATGGGCAAGTCCCCTTTCTGTTGGTAAGACCAAGACACAGGATCAACAGCAAGCGCACTGAAATGAATAGCAGAGAAAGAGGCCTGCACAATTATCTGAGGACGAAATGAAAAATGTCAGCTTCCTTAAACAGGCTGTGCAATAATGTGCGTCTCTTGGTGTAAGCCTTTTCTCCCTACTGATACAGATTGCACCACATCCCCGTGTTTTACTAGCTTAGGAGCACTTCACAAAAATGTGCAGTTAATGATTTATTAATAATTAGTTTAAATAATTTACTTTACAACTGAATTAACATGCCGGCAAAGTTGCACACCACTCAGAGCGGGAAGCAAATGCTTTTTAAGGGTCTAAGTAATTTAATTAGCATGTCCTTTCTCCCTCCCTCCTTCCCTGGCTTTCTCTGCCGCTGATGTATCTGTTTGAGTCACAAAATATGTTTTTCTCTGTTGTTTAGTGGAAAGGGGAAAACGGGGGGGGGTCTAATTTAGGGATGCGGGGAGAACTATGTTGGGGAGAGCAGGTTTGTGTCATTTTTGGATAAAAGCTCAGCTGAGGTTTTTGACTGAACTTAGGTGGCTGGAGTTGATTTTTTGAAGCTGATAGCTTCAAAAGAAGACTTGGGATTGCATGATAATAATGGGCATTAAATTACCTTCTCTCCAGCAGAGTGTATCATTTGGAGTCAGGTCATAAACAGGGAAGGGAATCTTTGGTTCTCTTTTCCTTGATGTAGGGGGTGCCTTGCAGCAGCGGCAGCAGAGAAAACTCTCTTCCCTGCTCTCGTTAGATGACATTATGATTCTCAAAGCACAGCGTTAAATCAGATGCTAAGTGGAGAAAGGAACAGACTTCTAATCATTGATAAAGATGGGATTCATTTGAATGAGAAAGAAGGCTTGATGGGTCGGGGAAAGGGTGGCGTGTGGGTTGTTTTTGTTTTTGTTTTTTTTTGCTTTTACCTTTCAAAGCCATAAGTTTCAAATGTTAATTTAGATGCAAAACAACTACATACAGTTTGTTAATGTGATGTCGGAGTCTCCCCTCCCCACACATGGGTTGGAGATGTACAAACAATGAATAATAGCAATTGTTGCAGCATTAGTCAAATAAATAAGCCATGGAGTCAGCCTGCTGTTCCAGGCTGATATCAAATGGAACACCATGCTGCTTCTCCATTGCTTTATGTGCACAGCATAGGGGTACACAGGGAATCTAGGGGCATCACAAAATGAGCCACCAGAAGCTCTATATTTACCTTTCCAAAGGATAACAAGATTCCGCAACCACACTTCTCTAAATTAGCTTATTAAAAAGCGGAAGAAAAACTTTCTATGTCCAGGGGACCATCAGGCCTCGCCATGAATCTGTATTGGGGTAGCCAATGTGGGGCACCCTCCAAATGTTGTTGGGCTGCAACTCCCACTATCTCTCATGCTGGTGGGAGTTAAGAGTCCCACAATATCTGGAGGTCACCAAGTTGGCGCTCTAAGAACTGAGAGTGGATCCTAGACCATGAGGTGTGTCTCCTATTCCTACTAGCACTTTTTTTACCAAATTTTATTTTACAACAAAACTGGTAAAACAAAAGATGTGTCAGGACAGGAGACAGAATTCTTTCAAGAAACAGTAGACTTATATACAGGGTGATTCACAATGAAGTATACAGTTTCCATTTAACTGTATACTTCATTATGAATAATAATAATAATAATAATAATAATAATAATAATAATTTATTTATACCACGCCCATCTGACTGGGCTTCCAACAGACTGTTAAAATACAATATCTATTAAACATTAAAAGCTTCCCTAAACAGGGCTGCCTTCAGAATCACCCTGTGTATTAAATTCAGTGGATGTTACAGGCTCCTAAACACACAGCTTATTTTCACTTCAGTTTCTTAAACTAATTGCCAAGGTGTTACAGGTTAGGTCTTAATACTTTGGTTCTGAAACAAGGTGGTATAACAACAACAACAGCAATTTATTATTTATACCTCACCCATCTGGCTGGGTCTCCCCAGTCCCTCTAGGCAGCTCGTAACAGAATATTAAAAACACTTTCTGTTGGCTTCCAAACCTTCCACAAATCTCACTCCTGAGGCTTCTCTTTTAGTATACCAGACCAGGGGATCCCCACACCCTTCTAACTGGTTTGGAATTGTTCTTCTCTCTCTCCAGAAGATCTTTCCCCTTCTTACGGAACTGAGAGCCAAGTAGACTGTTCCCTCACAACTCCACTTCCCCTTTCTCAAATTCAGCTTCCCAGTTCTCACTTGTCTGTATACACTAAAAAGACACTAATCACTATACAATGGTACCTCTAGTTACGAAGTTAATTCGTTCTGGAGGTCCGTTCTTAACCTGAAACTGTTCTTAACTAGAGGCGTGCTTTTGCTAATGGGGCCTCTTGCTGCTGCTGCGCCGCCAGCACACAATTTCCATTCTCATCCTGGGGCAAAGTTCTCAACTCGAGGTAACTCTTCCACGTTAGCGGAGTTTGTAACCTGAAGCGTTTGTAACCTGAGGTGTTTTTAACTCGAGGTACCACTGTATTTTACTCCAACACCCAGCTCAGAGGCTTCCTTCTCTGGCTATAGATCTTTTCCTCAGGGTGAATTACACACACAAAGTGCTGTCTCCACCCCACTCTGACTAGCTGTACCTGCAGCCAATCAGAGTGAGGCTCCAGCCCAACACTCTGTGAGATACTCCCCTCTGGAGGAATTCTGCTGCACCGCATGACCAAACTCTGATCTACCTGAGCTTCCCATCACAACCCCATGTGATATTCTTGTGCAACAGCGTAGCACAGGGGAAGATAGTCAGAGGTGGGAAAGCTGACTTGCAGGGCAAAATGCCTGCCATTGCATAGGAAGCTTCCTTATAAGAAGTCAGATCATTGGTCCACGGTGGTGGCTGGGGCTCATTGGGACTTGTAGGGTGGAAGGCTGGGAGACCAACAGTAGGTGGAGCAAGAGTCAATGACAGTCAGGCCCAGCAAATTCTAGTTTTGTCCCCATTCTTCTCCATGCTGAGATCTTCAAGGACTAAGGAAGAAGCAGCTGACAGTCACAAGCTGGCTGAAGGCAAATGGATTTTGATGGGGCAGGGCCCCATTTTCTCTAATGGACCAACCTCTACAGTTGGTCCATCTACTTCAATATCAACGCTGACTAGTAGCCTTACCTGGAGACACCTAAGGGCTGCATTCCCTTCTGGGCAACTTCAGAGGACCACATATCAATGCTGAGCATTGATGCAAATGTTAGCTTTGTACAATAGGCTATATTTCTGCACATGCTCACACATGCTGTATCAGAATTATCAGACATGTTTCAATGAATTAAAAAACTTGGGGTGCAAAGCAGGGTTAGTGAGGAGTGTGGCCTGGGCTAGAGAGGGCTGGAGGCGGCTCCCATTGGATTCCCACTCCTGATCTACAAGGACCACCTAAGCTTCAGATTCTGATGACTTATCTCTTTGAGTCCTGTGATATAATTCCTCTAACCCTTCCACTGAAGATACCCTATTCTTGTGTGTGACATCTCTTTTTAGAGTATAAGCCCACAAAAGTAGGGGCTTCTTAATCCCAAAATTGTGTTTTTATAGACATACTCAAGATGGGAAGCCTCAATTGTAATTTCTAGAGACAATCTTAGCCCGAGAAGACTATGGCTTCCAGCTTCATTTCCACATCTGTAAGAATACAGTTAACTTGGAAGGGGGAATCTGAATTCTATAAGGATTGAGATCAAGTTTAAACGACTTTGTGAACTGTCAGACATAACAAAGTAGAATGCATAAAATTAGCTAAGGTAAGTGGGTGGGGGTGGGGGAAGAGAATCTTATTAAAAGCCCAGAATGAGAAATCAGGTTCATTATTCCAAAAAGAGACGGATTCAGTTTTATTTTAAAACAAAATGGGAAATCCAACAATGCGGTCACCTTTAAGTAATGAAACCTAAATTCAACTCTGGTGTCTTTAAATAGGCTGGAAATGCGGAGAAACACCCCCAAAAGATGTTAACTTTGGCAAAGGCGATGACAAGGTTTGAATGGAGCGCAATTGAATGCAGATGGCATAATTGCAATCTCATTTAAACTAATGATGTGAACAATCTAATACCAGTGCTTGCAAATGCTCTGGGTCTTTGTTCACAACAGAGCCTTTTAAAAAAAAGGGGGGGGAGAAGAGGTATATTTGTCCTATTTACATAATGAATGAGTGTGCGGGCATCAGCTGCTAACCGTTTACTACAGGAAAAGATTAAGAAACACACACACACACACACAGAGCAATCTCTGCTATCCTTTCTTGAACCAGGGAAACAAATACGTGGGTGTACTTCAATGCCACACATATGTAATCATGTAATTAACAATTATGTGGGCACTCGGTTTTATCACGCTAACAACACTTTTTTAGCACTTCACCGACTGCAGTCCTTATACCATCTTGGCATATAAGGACTTTTTATGAGCCAATATTCCAGGCTCCTAAGACATGATCAGGCAGTTTCCATTTGTCCAAGGTCAAGAGTACTCCTCATTCACCCTCACTGGAAGGGTACAAAGCATGTTCTCCTTCATGGAGAGCACGTGTTGCGGTGGGGGCCGGAAAGTCACCCCTCTGGTGCTGGGCAGGATCGTATGGCTGGTCACTGTTGTGATTGGACCCTGGGTGTTGTTGGGGAGATTTGTATGTTGCAATTTGTTGATGGACAGCCCAGTGTATATATATTGGTGGGTATGCAATGTGATCCCCCTCTTGGCTGCGTGCTTCGGATCACCCGCCCTCCCTCCTTATATTTTAGGCCTCTGCATTGACCTTGCTATGCCTGTCATGGGGTCGTCTGCTGTTGGGGCAGGGGCCTGGTAGGAATTTTCCATTTGGCTGATTGGCTGGTGCCATCTGGTTTTCGCCTTCTGCGTAGCAAATAGTCACAACTTGTAAGGTTGGCGGTTAGGCATTGGTTATTATGTTGGTTGGAGGAGGGGTTATGATTGACTGTGTCTGCCCCTCCAATTGTTGCTGGTGTTAGGGGAATTCTGTTAAAGGAATCCAGCAGCTCGATATGCTTTTGTCCGAACCCCCGGTCGGGGGCTAGGGCCGTGCAAGAGCCCTGGGAGCCTGAGGGGAGAGGGGAGGGTCAGACCACCCGGCTCCCTTTATATCTCCAGAGGGTTTTCCCCTTACTGACGGTTGTCAGTTCTGTCCCCAGTGGGACAGATAGTCTTAACCAATGCCTAAGCAACCACTCACATTGTTTGTATTTTAATAAAGTTGTGGCCAAAATCATGCCAGAAACCAAAACTAAAATTCTGTCTGATGTGTGAATTATTTGAGGGGTGGTTTGGCGACCTCGACACACAATGCCAATTTCTGCTCCTGGGCATCTTCAAGCTACACAGTGAAATTACACAGTGGCCTGGTTTGCAGATAGCACTAAGCAATGGTTTGTTTTACAACACCATGCTTTTGTCTCACAGAAAATTAAGCAAGCTGTAACTTGTTCCTTCAAAGTTTGGGGTTTCCCCCCAGCTATGCTTGCTTCATGTACATAGCTTGGTGATCGTTTTAGGTGGAGCAATGCCAAAGTCCATAAGCCAATAACAAAGTATAGCTTCAGGTGGTGATTTGTTGACAAGAAACAAATAATATTTACGTCACTAGGCAGTGAAGGAGAAAAGGGGAATTTCTCTCTATACAAAATCAGAGCCAATCAGTAAATTTAGTTGTGTGCTTACCGGTAAATACAAATACACAAGCAAAACTAAAAACAAACAAACCATATTAATCCAACATGCATTCCTACTTGTTTTGTTCATTAGTTTAAATACAATTGCTCTAACATTACATGTTTTAAAAGAAATAGGCTTGGTAGATCACAATTCCTATTGGATTAGTGTCTTACAATTGCTGTATGCAACCAGAAATATTACAAAATCTATTTTAGGTTTATGGTATGTAGGCATAGAGATCGAGAATCCAGAGACTCAGAAAACAAAAAATTCTAATAAAAACAATGTGTTTGCCACAATGCATTTTGCAGGTGACAGCAAGGATATATCACCAAATTCCCCATATATAACAGGTATGTCCAAGGCATAATTTTTAAATGCAGGAAGTATTTCTCCAGGGCTTTGCTCAATCTGCAGCATGCTTGCAAGTTTGCCAAGCTGTTCTGCCCCTGATTTACTGTACTGCGAGCAGCACTCTGTCACTGTAACTAAGCTGGCTGCTTCGATCAGGATTTTGCTCTCCCTTAGCATCTTGCTTACAGCAAAAAATTATGCACTTGCTTGTATGCTACACATAAACACACACTATTTTTAGCCACCCGCATCTATCATGGAAAGTTCCAATCAAGACTTTGGGGTTGAGGGAAGGGAAGAAATACAGGTGTCTTCTTTTGGACAGTACAGTATGTATGTGTATGTATGTATATAGTCCAAGGCTGGACTATGTATGTCCAGTCCAAGGCTGGACTGGACGAATCCCAAGCCGGAATTAAGATTGCCGGAAGAAATATCAACAGCCTCAGATATGCTGATGACACAACCTTGATGGCAGAAAGTGAGGAGGAATTAAAGAACCTTTTAATGAGGGTGAAAGAGGAGAGTGCAAAATATGGTCTGAAGCTCAACATCAAAAAAACTAAGATCATGGCCACTGGTCCCATCACCTCCTGGCAAATAGAAGGGGAAGAAATGGAGGCAGTGAGAGATTTCACTTTCTTGGGTTCCATGATCACTGCAGATGGTGACAGCAGTCACGAAATTAGAAGACGCCTGCTTCTTGCGAGAAAAGCAATGACAAACCTAGACAGCATCTTAAAAAGCAGAGACATCACCTTGCCGACAAAGGTCCGTATAGTTAAAGCTATAGTTTTCTCAGTAGTGATGTATGGAAGTGAGATCTGGACCATAAAGAAGGCTGATTGCCGAAGAATTGATGCTTTTGAATTATGGTGCTGGAGGAGACTCTTGAGAGTCCCATGGACTGCAAGAAGATCAAATCTATCCATTCTTTACGAAATCAGCCCTGAGTGCTCACTGGAAGGACAGATCCTGAAGCTGAGGCTCCAATACTTTGGCCACCTCATGAGAAGAGAAGACTCCCTGGAAAAGACCCTGATGTTGGGAAAGATGGAGGGCAGAAGGAGAAGGGGACGGCAGAGGATGAGATGGTTGGACAGTGTTCTTGACGCTACCAACATGAGCCTGACCAAACTGCGGGAGGCAGTGGAAGACAGGAGTGCCTGGCGTGCTCTGGTCCATGGGGTCACGAAGAGTCGGACACGACTAAATGACTAAACAACAACAACAACACCACACACACACACACACACACACGTGTTGTAGATTGTCAAAAAGAACTAACACAGAAATGCACCAGAGCTTCCAAAAGCTGTCACCAAAAGATTCAGTTTCTCTGGTCCAAATACCAGCTTGAACATTCAGGGTAGACCTTGACATGATGCTGAGGGTGGCAGACCTCCCTTGTCCATAATGTGTAGCTAGGAGTGATGAGACACCATTCAACACTGTCCTTTCTCCACAATGTCAGCTTGCGACAACTATGTCACACATTATGGATCCAGTTAAAGGTAGATAGCCGTGTTGGTCTGTCATAGTCAAAAAATAATAATAAAAAAAAAATCCTTCCAGTAGCACCTTAGAGACCAACTAAGTTTGTTCTTGGTATGAGCTTTCGTGTGCATGCACACTTCTTCAGATACACTTCTTCAGATGTTTTATTTTGTTTTGACACATTATGGAGACAGGGTGCCGAATGTGGCACAGCACTGCGAACACACGTCATTCAAGATGCAGCATCTTTTGCCCTTAGAGATTCTGTTCAGTGGCATTCTCTAGCCAGCACAAACATGGCATTGTTTGGTTATCAGGGCTGGGGCCAAATGAGCAGACGAGGGCAAAGAGGTAAGAGGTGAGAAGGAAGTCTTTGATGTGACTCCATTGTCCATAATGTGCACAGCTTGGAGCAAAAGTTATACAGTATAGGACCAGCGAGGTCTCTATTGGTTTCACAAGTCACATGTTCCTGGGCAAGCTGAAAAGCTGCAATTCCAGCTCTGGACACCATATGGGGTGGCACTGCAGCCCAGCAGAGACTGGCTGGTTATTCTTGAGAGTTGTCCTGGCACTGCATAGAATAAGGTCCCTGTGCCTGGTTCAAGTTCCCTGGTGCCTTATTTTCCTCTTCCAAAATTAAACTGCAGAACCATAAACACCTCTTTCAATGGAAGTTCAAATTCACTCAAGTGAGTAGCTGTGTAGTGTCCACCTTAAATCCAGGCATGTGGATGAGGCTTGAATGGGGAGGTAGTCCTCATTTAATCCTTAAAACAACCCTGTGAGACTGAGACTGGCCCAAGCTCACCCAGTGAGCTTGGTGGCTGAGTGGAGATTTGAACCATGGTCTGAGAATCTAACCACTGCACCACACTGTCCCTATCCTAAGCAGCCGCACTGGTTAGTCAATGCAGAAAGTCAATATTTGGTGCTGGAAGAAGAGAAGGAACGGTAAAAATAAACAATATTGAACAGCAATCTAAAAAGACTTGAAGAAGCATAATCTCATCCCACTCACTCCAATTCCGCAGTTGTTTCCTGTTTCCCTTCACACTTGTATCCAGATCAAAACGTTATCCCGCTGTGTTCTGTTTTGATCCTAACTCTAATGCATTTTCATGTTTTATTGCTCATGTTTTATAGGTGGCTTTTATTTGGGTTGATTTTTTAAATACGAGATTTTAAATATCTTGCTGTAAGTCGCTTTGTGAGCTTCTTGTAAGGGAGCAAAAAACCAAAGAAGCAGCCATTAATAAATGAATAATTATAATAATAATCCCCCCAGATCACAACTCTCCTTCCCCTTTTGCTGAGTGTCTGGGGTCTGCTTCGGCTTGACAGTTGTTGTTGTTAACATTTCAGATGCATGCTTTATCAGTGTGTGAACCTGTTGTTACCCGCCTGTGAGATTGTAAAAAGAAGGCAAATGATCAAAACAGACATGTATGAAAAGAATTTCAAATGTCTGCCCTAGAAATTGTTTCCCTTCTGCAAAATTCCAATCAAAGATGCAGTATGTTTAAAGCATAATTCCCCCTTACAAAGAATCTTGGGAACTGTGGTTTACCCCTCACCGAGCTACAGGTCGCAGTACCCTTAACAAACTACAATTCCCAGGATTCTTTGGAGGGGGAAGCATGCTTTTCATGCATGGTGTGTATGCAGTTGCAGTTTCTGCGATGTAAAAATAAACATAACACAAAATCGTTTCCTTTCCCTTCCATGCTGTAGCTTCCCAGACAAGCACCATCCCTTCAGCATAGAAGGCACCATAATTTCTGCTGTTCTCAGGTGTGACTGTGTGCGGATTGTGTCTGGCACTAAATATGGGAGCTGCCTGGTCCCAGGGAAAAAGCACATGCATCATACTAATGTTATCCTGCCATCTTCTGTATACCCTTAATCAGCCGGCAGCTGTGTTTTGCTTGATTCCAGAAATATAGCAGCTCTGTATATATCAAGCAGAAAAAGAAGGGGTGCAAAAAACCCTACTGCGCCACATTTCTGTTTCCAAGACCTGCAGTTATGAAGTGGGGAGGGGGGCGGCTATGGAGGGGGCAGCCAACTCCTCTCCCCTCCGTGTGTCATTTCCGTTTTTTGTTGTTGCTCGGTTTTATTTATTGCTACTGCCCAATCCTTTTGAGGTATAATTAAAAAAGATAAATAACAATATCATTGCCCATAAAGATAAATGGATAGTTTGAGGCTTTTTCTGTATGTATTGCATTTCCTCCCTCCTAAGCGGGAAAATGAAGATTTCAGGCTTTTCATTCAGATCCTTTTTATAAGGGAAGTGGGGCAGGGGACACACCCCCTAAGAAGCTAGATTATTTTGATCCATCTCCCTTGCATCGGAGCAACTGATTTTATGACAAACGCAATGAGGTCATCTGTCTTCAGTGGCTATCCTGGTGGGCAAATACTTGGCTTTGTGTCAGGAGGAAAACACTGAACGCTTGCCTTGAAATGCACAACTGGAGTCCACTACCATTAATTGATCAACACACGACTAGAGGATTTTCCACCAGGGATAACTGCCAAACTACAATAAATGTTAAAACTGATGGCCACTGATCTTGGGTGCTGGTCTTACCTCTCCAACCCCCAAATATTTCTGGCAACTTAAAAGAATTTTAGTTGAACATTTGCCTCTCAGCCAATGAAAATCAGACCCAAAGTCCACCTAAGGCCAGCATCCCATTACAAACAATGAGCAGACAGATGCTTCTATGAAGTCCACAAGCAAGCAGTGGCGGTCACTGTTCCCACCCATCTCTAGCATCTGAAATTCAGAGGCATGCTACCTCTAAACACAAAGATGCTAACATGGGTCCAGTAATTTCAGTGGGTCTACTGTGAGTAAAAGCTAGTGAAGACAGCACATGGCTAAGCCTTAGGTCCAAGCTATCTGGAAAACTGTATCCCTATTGGATGGATTTTGATAAGTAGGGGATGATATATTAAATTTAATTTATTTCCCCAGTCTCATGTGAGTGAGGTTTAGAACTTTAGCCTTTGTTAAAATATTACAATCGCTTTGCAGAGTTTAAATGGAAGCTAGAGACTAGGCTGCTTAGCCTTAAATACACTTATCCAGACAGCCCCATCAGTCTGGTTCCACCCTCTTTCCCTCCTACAAAAAATATCAGGAAACAAACTGTGTAGTAAGCCTAAGAAAATATAAATTCAGCAAACTACAGTGGTACCTCAGTTTAAGAACAGCCATGTTTATGAACTATTCGGTTTATGAACTCTGCAAAACCGGAAGTAGTGTCCTGGTTTGCTAACTTTACCTCGGTCTAAGAACGGAATCCGAACGGTGGAAGGGCATCGGCAGTGGGAGGCCTCATTAGGGAAAGCGCGCCTCAGTTTAAGAATGGTTTTGGTTTAATAACCGACTTCCGGAACAGATTAAGTTCGTAAACCGAAGTACCACTGTACGGTGAAGAATACAAGGCAGTTACTTTCTACATACTAAAATTACTAAGATGGCATTTGCTCTCAGGAGAGAGTAAATGACAAGTCCATCTCCATCAACACAAAAACAAAAGAGAGACTGATCTGGGGCAAGGAGGAAATGCTAAGGATTAAAATCCTTTTCTAAGTTTCCTGCCACATAAATTCATGGGAAATGACATCACAGAGGTGTCCTCTCTAGGAATTCTGCTCTCTGAGTCTTAACCCATTTATACACCTGTACAGTAAACATTTGGGACGCGGGTGGCACTGTGGGTTAAACCACAGAGCCTAGGGCTTGCCGATCAGAAGGTCGGCGGTTTGAATCCCTGCGATGGGGTGAGCTCCCGTTGCTTGGTCCCTGCTCCTGCCAACCTAGCAGTTCGAAAGCACGTCAAAGTACAAGTAGATAAATAGGTACCGCTGCAGAGGGAAGGTAAACGGCGTTTCCGTGCGCTGCTCTGGTTCGCCAGAAGCGGCTTAGTCATGCTGGCCACATGACCTGGAAGCTGTACGCCGGCTCCCTCAGCCAATAATGCGAGATGAGCGCCGCAACCCCAGAGTCGGTCACGACTGGACCTAATGATCAGGGGTCCCTTTACTTTTACAGTAAACATAAATTGTCGTTTTGGCTGCAGATTCCCCCCACAATTCCCTCATACAAATCTGCCACTCTCACAGGCAGGATGCAGGAGAGGGACTTATTAGTGGCTGCTCCCAGACTTTGGAACTCTCCCTAGAGAAACTAGACTGGCTCCCTCCTTGCTGTCCTCCTGCTGGCAGGTGAAGACTTTCTTGTTCCAACAGGCTTTTGGGAACTGACTGCTTTTAATGGAAGGACTGGTGCTGTGCTGATTTTTATTTTGTCATTATTTGTATGGTTTTAATAGATTCCATATATGTATTTACTCCTAACAATGTTTAATTAGTTGTTAATTGTTGTTTTTTTCTATGTTGAATCACCTGATGAGTCAGCTGCACTGGATGACTCCATAATATTAAAAAAGCCCCCTCTCACGCCTCCAGCCATCATTTTTCCTAAAGTAAAGAGCTCCAAATACATTCAGATATTTTTTGTTGCCATTCTCCACACCTTTTCCAGCTCTTACAATGGCTTTTTCGAGATGTGAAAAAAATCACAGACTATTCAAAATCAGACGGCACTTTAGATTTGTATAAAGGCGTTCTGATACTGGTAGTCTTATTTTTAACTCATCTATGCCCGATTACCTGCATATAAGTGCTTTTTGTGGCATTGTAGTATTTATAACTTGCACTTTAACAGCCAAATCTACCACACATAGTTAGAAGGAAATGCCATTACAGTCGTACCTCAAAAGTCGAACGGAATCTGTTCCGGAAGTCCGTTCGACTTCCAAAACTTCCAGAAACCAAAGCGCAGCTTCTGATTGGCTGCAGGAAGCTCCTGCAGCCAATCAGAAGCCATGGAAGCCCCGTCGGATGTTTGGCTTCCAGAATTAGTTTGCAAACCGGAATACTCACTTCCGGGTTTGTGGCGTTCGGGAGCCAAAATGTTCAAGAACTAAGCTGTTCGAAAACCAAGGTACGACTGTACTTTGTCCGAGTATATGCCATGCATTCCCAATAATCCTGGGAACTGCAGTTTACCCCTCACAGAGCTACAATTCCCTGCACCCTTAAGCTATGGTTCCTGGGATTCTTTGATGGGGGGGGAATGTGCTTTAAATGTATGGTTCACTCACAGCCTGTGATTGTGCTGGTCCATTAGGGCAAATAGAGCACTGCTCCTAACTCCAGTCTGTCCTCATCCAGCCCCCCAGTCACTTTCTTACTTACAGCCAGTCCAAGCAGGGGGACAGCATTAGCTTCCTCTTCTGTAGTCTCTGTGTTGCCCCTTACAGAACTCAGCAGCCGGAAAATGGGGACAAAACTGGAATTAGTTTGCTCCACTGACTTGGGCTCTGCCTACTGTTTGGGCTACCTGAATTCTGCCCCATCAGTCCTGATAGGCACCAGCCACCGCTGAGATGGACCAATGCCCTGACTCAGTGTAAGCCAGCTTCCTATGTCCATGTGCATCAGTAAAAAGGTAAAGGTAAAGGGACCCCTGACCATTAGGTCCAGTCGTGACCAACTCTGGGGTTGTGGAGCTCATCTTGCATTATTGGCCGAGGGAGCCGGCGTACAGCTTCCGGGTCTTGTGGCCAGCATGACTAAGCCGCTTTTGGCAAACCAGAGCAGCGCACGGAAACACTGTTTACCTTCCCCGCTGCAGCGGTACCTATTTATCTACTTGCACTTTGACGTGCTTTCGAATTGCTAGGTTGGCAGGAGCAGGGACTGAGCAACAGGAGCTCACCCCGCCGCGGGGATTCGAACCGCCGACCTTCTGATCGGCAAGCCCTAGGCTCTGTGGTTTAACCCATAGCGCCACCCGCTTCTTATATCCATGTGCATCAGTATATCCCTGCAAATATTCAATGACTCAACCTATTTTTATAGGATAGGTAGATGACATCTCTAAAAGGCAATGATTTATTGACTATCTCTTTCTTTCTTTCTGCTTTTTTAAGGCTTGCGATCTTTCCCCTGGGGCCACTCATACTCACTAAGTGTCATTTGTAGTGGAAAACGCTACGTTTGCATCGGCTGGGATTTGTGCTTGCTTTCAGTATAGTCAGCATCCACATTATGTGCCTTAAAAAAAAGTTGATGAAATATTTGACAAGTTAGCTGCTTTAGGGAGTTTCGTTTTTAGGGGGAGGATGGGTGTGTGGTCATATTAGCATGAACCAAAGAAGAAATGGTGTCTCATATATATATATATACTGCAGGATAAACAGTCATAAAATGTTTTATGCACTCAAGCAAGATTCCCGAAGCCTAGCTATCGAAAAGCTTAACCAAGGCTCCCAAAAGGAGGTTTACAGCAGGCATAGGCAACCTTGGCTCTCCAGATGTTTTGGAACTACAACTCCCATGATCTCTGGCTAACAGGGCCAGTGGCCAGGGATGATGGGAATTGTAGTCCCAAAACATCTGGAGAGCCATGGTTGCCTATGCCTATACAGGAATATTCTGAAGGCAACCATTTTGATTTCAGAAAAATGAAGGCTGAACATAAGCAGCTCTCTGCTGTCGTGAAGATACAGGTGTTTCTGTTATTTGTTACATTTATATGCCACTTGTCTTTCATCACAGACACCAAATCGGCATACACAGAATTTCCAGGCACTCACTTCTCCAGACATTGAACAAACCACAGACTTGGGTCACATCTACACCATACATATGAAACACACTTACACCACTTCTCCTAAAGAATCCTAGGAACTGCAGCTTGTTAAGAGTGCTGAGAATTGTTAGGAGACCCCTCACAGAGCTGCAATACCGAGCACACAGTTCCCAGGATTCTTGGGGGGGGGGGGAGAGAGAGAATAGAGATGTAGTGGTCCAGGGTCATGGGCAGCTGAAGACCTATCGCTATTTCTGTGGCAGGGTCCATGTCCCCAGAGACCTCAAGCCCCCCACACAGCATGAAAGGGGAGCTTTTTAGTCACTGAGAAGAAGTCTTCCCACCCTTTGTGCTGATTGGAGCCAATCAGAGTGAAAGGAGGTGAGTCAGCCATTGAGGATTGGCTCCTAGGTTCAATCTGGAGAAGGCGTGTGAGAAGCACACCCCAAACAAGGTTGCTTTGGTTTCCAGAGAATGATGTGCAAGTTTTGATATGTACAATGGAACTTCAAGGAAAATATAACTTAGCACCCCCTGAAAGAAGATATTGGAGCACCCCAAATCTGCCCATGTGCATGCGTAGAAAATAGTCAATACATGGAGATCTGCAATGATTGCTGCTCAATTATTTTTATTGCATAATTACAAGATTATTGACTAATCTTCTAAGGGGTGTGGCTGTCCTGAAAGGACTTCTGTATTTTGCCACTACACTATTCTACTCACGGTGGGGGAGTGGCAGGCGAAATTGATGGAATATGTAGAATTAGCAAACCTAACTAATTGAATAAGGGAACAAGAAGAAAGAGTCTTCAAGGAAGATGGAAAATGCTTGTAGAATATTTGAAGAGTCATTGTAAACAGGTTAAAACATTAGCAGGGTTAGAGTAAATTCAGCAGTCTAAATTAAGTAAAGATATAATGAGAAAGGGGGGGATAGGGAGTAATTATAATATTCAGTAGTAATGGATAATTATGGTAAAATGAACCATGGAAGGGGGAGGAAAGGGAAGTATGGGTGTATGAGTGTATTGATTGAATGTAAAAAATAATAATAATGTAACAGAAAATTACGAATAAAATTGTACTCATGGTGGGGGCAGGAGAGAGCCATGACTGGTCAAGTGGTATAAGAGTGCTTTAAATGTACGGTATGACCTTGCTCAGTCCCAGCAAATTCTCAACCCATTTTGCTTTCACTGGTCAACAACAGCATAAAAACTGAGGAAAGGTTCCTCAGAGCTACATCAAATCTCTTCTCTGGTACCTAAAGTGAGAAGCCAGGATATTCTACAAGACACTGATAGAGGACATTATTACCATTTAAATGGTTTTCTTTCTCCCCCCGCCCTTCTTTTCTTCTCCTCTGGAAAAAAAAAGATTTTCATTATTACAGTTTGGCTGACGAAGGCAAGATTGACCTGACTTTCACAAACTCGCAACTGACTTCTGTGCAGAGGTTATCTCAAGGGTACAAAATGGGAAGTGTGCCGTTTCTCCTCAGGTGCGCCAAGGTGAACGGCTCAGAATGCCTCCGAAATCGCTCTCAGCTATTCTCATGTGAGACAGATTGCGCAGCTTCTGTTTGGCTTTGAGGACGTTGGCGTGCCAGTCACCGGGGCCAAGGAATGACAAATTACCTCTCTGCCAATATCAGAGCTGGGACAGTTCTCTCCACAGCCTCCACCAGATGGGCCTAATTAAACTATTAGCCAATGAGCGAGGTCTGATGGCTCCATTAGGAATCCTCCTGCGCTTAAAACAAACAGCTCAAAATAAACAGTTTCCCCTCAATTAAAGTGTGGCTTACATGCCTTTCCGGGCTATTGGTTAGTAGGCAGTGCTTCTACTGCGCTCTCTCTCTCTCTCTCTCTCTCTCTCTCTCTCTCTCTCTCTCTCTCTGATGCCGGGGTGGGCATTTTAGGGGTAACAGTCAGTGTGGTTTTAGGCTTGGACTGGGGAGAGCTGGGTTCAAGATCCCCACTCAGCCACAAAGCTGAGTTGACCTTGAGCTGGCAACACTCCTTCTCTCAGCCTAATTTCATCAGGAAATAAAATGGGACACCTTAACATATGCTACCCTGAGCTTCTCAGAGGAAGGGTGGGATACACCTGTCAACAAATAATGCTCCCAATCCCAGTGAGAAAGCATGGCTAGCAATCAACGACATCAGAACCCATTCAACAGCTAATGTGAGATCAGAATGCGGCTAGCTACGGGTGGTGGTCTTCAGCACAGGAGGCCACATAGAGTAATAGAATTGTAGAGTTGGATGTTCCTCCTTTGTTTTCTGAGGCAGGATGCCTCTGAATGCCAGTTGCTGAGCAGCACAGCTCGGGAGAGCACTGGTGTGCACTAAAGTCCTGCTTATAGTGTTCCCACTATGAGCCACTATGATGATGATGATGAAGAAGAAGAGTTTGGATTTATCACTACCCAAAGGAGTCTCAAAGTGGCTAACATTCTCCTTTCCCTTCCTCCCCCACAACAAACACTCTGTGAGGTGAGTGGGGCTGAGAGACTTCAAAGAAGTGTGACTAGCCCAAGGTCACCCAGCAGCTGCATGTGGAGGAGCGGGGACACGAACCCGGTTCACCAGATTATGAGTCTACCACTCTTAACCATACACCACACTGGCTCTGAGAACAATAGTTGTGGTCGTTCCCCCCCCCCACCTCAAATGTTCACATGCACAACCTCAAGCTTTTGGAAGTCCTCCCATACTGAGTAAAGAAACAACGACTTTGTGTGTTTATTATTATTATTATTATTATTATTATTACTACTACTACTATTACTACATTGCCATTTCACGATTGTTCTGAAAAGGGAAAGGGTCACAGCAACCACAGATTTTGCAAGAAGCACATGCATCCCCCAGGATGACACACAACCCAAATCAATGACTCCAACGCACCCAGTTGCATGTCCTCCATACTTGTGAAGACCTTGAAGCTTCACCAGTGCAGAACCAACTTTTTGCGGGGACCTGACTGTACTTGAGGGGATTGGATTGCTCTGGATAAGTTATTTGGAGACTATATGGAGGCCTCCAAGAACCACCACATCATTTTAGTATTTGTGCTGAGCGATGCAGACCAAGATCCTTGGTGCAGTCAAGGATTGCTACCTCAGATTCTGATTTGCCACACTATCAACTTTTTATTTTTTTTAAAAGCTCAAATCCTAACCCTGACCAATGAGGTTTGATCTTTAAATATGCACTGGGTGAAACTCAGGAACATCTAACAAATTAGCCCTATTTTGGACTTGAAAACCTTAAACAGCAACTTGCTAATGCTCACGCGGAATTACAACTCATTTGCTATCGATTCCACATTTACTCTTAAGTGGACCTTTGTTAAGATGCACTTATGTGTCTTCATTATGATAGAAAGGAAAACAAAGTTGTAGCTGGTCTGTGTTACTAAACAAACTGCATTGTGACTCCAGAAGTCTATTAAGTGTGGAGATGAGCAGATCCTCCCCTTTCTGCTCTGTTACGGTTTCAGCATTCTGATATCCCTCTGGCTCAGTTTCATTTGTCGTCCGATAGGAATTCCAGATTTTGGAACATCATCTATGTACTAAAACACATACCACAAGCTCCAACCCATTTCCCTGAAGAATAAAAAGAGGGTTGGGTTTTTTAAAGCACCTATAGTAGCACATTTGCAATGCCTTGGGTTAAAAATGCAATGAAAATGAACAAAAGGAAGGAGGTGGGGAAGGAGGGGAGGAGACAGGTGGCAAGGTGGCTGGTTTGGTGAACATGCACCAGCGGGAATAACAGATGGACTCTGCCACTATGTTTGCACTGCACTGACCACCCCACTGCCTTGCTCTCTCTGTCCCAGTAAGACTCAGCAAGTGTAGTGACTGCATGCCGCCCAGTCAAGTTTCCCCATTAGAGCTGCAGCCAGTGCCTTGTACAGGCAAGAAAAGAAAGCAACAAGGGCAAAGATAACCCATGAGAGCGACTCCTTCCCGGCAGACCCTCTCAGGTGCTGAAATCAGCAGAGTGGGCCCTCTTGATAGCTCCCCCACACTCAGACCCTTGGGGGTGGCAGCCAAGGAGAGGGGTAAGCCCCTAAGATGTGGAACTCCTTCCCCACTGAGGCACTTTAATTGTGGTACTTTACGCGGGTGGTGCTGTGGGTTAAACCACAGAGCCTAGGGCTTGCCGATCGGAAGGTCGGTGGTTTGAATCCCTGTGACGGGGTGAGCTCCCGTTGCTCGGTCCCTGCTCCTGCCAACCCAGCAGTTCAAAAGCATGTCAAAGTGCAAGTAGATAAATAGGTACCGCTCTGGCAGGAAGGTAAACGGCATTTTTGTGCACTGCTCTGGTTTGCCAGAAGTGGTTTAGTCATGCTGGCCACATGACCCAGAAGCCGTATGCCGGCTCCCTCAGCCAATAAAGCGAGATGAGCACCGCAACCCCAGAGTCGTCTGCGACTGGACCTAATGGTCAGGGGTACCTTTACCTTTACTTCTGATACTTTAATTGTGTAGCTCAGGATTCCTCAAACTCTGCCCCCCAGATGTTTTTGGCCTACAACTCCCATGATCAAGAGCTAGCAGGACCAGTGGTCAGGGATGATGGGAATTGTAGTCTCAAAACATCTGGAGGGCCGAGTTTGAGGAAGCCTGGTGTAGCTTCTGGGGATGTTGAACATGTCCCTATTTACATTGGCTTTTGACACCTGAGGTGTATATTCTTAGGATCCCCCTTATTTTTATGACTGCAAGTTGGTTTTAAACTGTTTTTAATATTGTGCTTTAATGTTGTAACCTGCCCTGGGACCTGGGGGTGAAAGGGTGGGTAATTAATAGCAATAATGAACTGGGTCTGAACTATGGTAGGGTTAGGGCTCGGTTGGTAGTGAACTTGGGCAGTGAGCTCTGAGTCGCACAATTCTGAATGCAGATCTTGGGGTCTCATATTTCAGCGGTGCCCTGTGTGACACTGAAATTAGATGCCTCTTGCCTTCCATTCTACATAATAGTTGTGGCATCCTCTGCAGTGCCCCCAAGGCTCTGCACTCAGCACCACTGAACTGGTCACACTCCTCCTAAATCTTTCAGAGCTACCACTACGAGACGCTCTGGAGCCCTGGGTTGTTTTACACTCTCCTAGCATACATATTTTCACAGAGCCTAGGGCTTGCCAATCAGAAGGTCGGCGGTTCGAATCCCTGCGATGGGGTGAGCTCCCGTTGCTTGGTCCCAGCTCCTGCCAACCCAGGAGTTCGAAAGCATGTCAAAGTGCAAGTAGATAAGTAGGTACCGCTCCGGCGGGAAGGTAAACGGTGTTTCTGTGTGCTGCTCTGGTTTTGCCAGAAGTGGCTTAGTCATGCTGGCCACATGACCCGGAAAAACTGTCTGCAGACAAACGCCGGCTCCCTCGGCCTGTAAAGCGAGATGAGTGCCGCAACCGCAGAGTCATCCGTGACTGGACCTAACGGTCAGGGGTCCCTTTACCTTACTTATGGCACACTTCAGTGTACTTTCAAGATAGTGCAGGATGCTTGCCTGAACTTGGGTTGTTGGTCCTTGTTAATTCATCGCATTCCACTAAAGTTTTCTTCCCACCCCCGAATGCCAAAAAACAAACAAACCAAAAAACACACACACAAAAAACACACAACCACTATCGCCCACAAGTGGGAGAATAGGGTTCACTTGAGATCAAATATTTTCTCCCCACTGGTTCTATTCAATTGAATTCACTCAAGTGGTGGTTAACAAACACTGCGGAGAATATGACATGTCAAATTAGCAGCTTTGCAAATCTCCTGTTAATTGTCAGCCTAATTAAAAAATTGCTAATTATAATGTTTATAACTTCAAATAACTGCTCAACTATAAAGCACTGGCTGTCAGGTGTAAACATGGGGACCAAAGTCGGGGAGGGGGGAGAGGAATAGGGGGGGGAATCAATCGACATCTGTTAATTTATCAGAGGCAGTACACTAAATTGAAAAATGGATTGCCTAATGCACTGTAAATCTGCATTACAATTAAAAAGACCAATTCATTTCAACACCTGTTTAATAAAAAGGATAATGACCATCTTTAGTGGGCAGCCCCAGGGTTTCTCCTGTCAATCAGACTTAAAATCTGTATTGCTTGCAGAAGACCATGGGCTGGCTGTAGGTTTTGCTGAACTTAAAAGGATATGCCAACAGGTCTTTTCTTAAAGAGATAAGCAATGGTGAAGGATTTGTCCAGAACTGATGTAATACATATTAATGATACGGCCGTAATAGACTGCAGAATAGAAATCCCAGCATCGCCAAAGAAGGAAGATATATTCAAGCTCGTAGTTACATTTCATTTCACAACTTCTTAACTTCCATGCAGGAAAATAAAATAAAAAAGATGTTGAAATTCAGATATCGCCCTTTACCACAAGGCCACAACTTAATATGCATACAACACAAGAACATAAAAATCTCTCTCTCTCTCTCTCTGTGTGTGTGTAACATTCTCACACATGCACCAAACTCTACTTGTCTCAATTTGGAAACATTTTGTATTTATGAACTTTCTTGGAAAGCGTTCCAGACAAATATTATCTGTTCTTCAGAAATAATTTCCAGGCTTGTAATATTGATATTACCACACTGATAATCCAACACACACACACACACACACCCCTTTCTATTGCACCACTTGGAAACTCAGTTACCACCTATGCCAAAATAAACACACTGGGAAACAAGAGAGGGGCTTGGGGTCAGGCAAGGAACAAATATGAAATGCTAACTGAGAGGACGGACCCAAATAGAGAAGAGAGAGAAGATAATGGCCAATGGTCAGGCAGGATGGGAGCTGGGAGTTGAACAATTTCTGGAGGGCACAGGTTCCCCTTCCCAGCATTAAACAAAAGGATGCTTGATCCTATAGCCTTTTCATGCACTTCACAGAGATCCACAGAGAGTACAGGGTTAAGATTAGAGAATGTATGTGCACAACGGCTGGCAATGAACTTCTAAAGTAGTGACCACGTGTACTCAGAATCACATTTTGCATCCTGAACCAGAGAATATATTCCCTTTGAATAGGTATTCAGTTCAGAACACATCCAAGCATTATGGAGGTAGCCAAATTTGTCACCCAAACAATCTGTTATGAGCTTCAGTGACACCACTAAGCAGACATCACCTGGGAGGTTTTAAAGGTCCAGCGCAGGGTTAATTCCTCTTGAATTTTGGACCGTATGTTGTTATTTTCAAGAAAATCTAGTCCTCTGAGAATAATGAACTTGGTAAAACATATGAGCTCAAAAGACCAAGGTTTTTGTTTTTTGTTTGGGTAGTTTAATACTGAATGTCTCCAACAATGAATTTGAACGTTTTAGTGAATATTCCCCGCTTTCCCTTAGGAGCACCCCCAAAACACAAGAGTCTATTTTGCTGTGTGTATAGGTAGCATTTGGAAGCACAATCAATTCACAATCAATTATGTCCACACTGGAGCTAGAAAAAAACCTGTATGTAAAGCTGTTACACCATAGTCCTTAACTGAAATTACTTGTTTGTATTCAGGATTTGGGAAGAACTAATGGGTGCACTTTTGTCAAAGCCCCAAATACTAGGGTCATCTCTCATGATGCACCAGGAAGCTGCTCTAAGATCTTCACTATGCCTTACAAAAATTAAAGGATATACTGAATTGCAGCCAATATGTACTTCCGCATCATAAGACTTACCACCATGATCCTAGGCATGTTTATTTATAACTACAGCCTGAACCTACTATAGGGCAAATATATTTAAGATTGAGTTATGAATGGCTTACTGGAGCAATCAGAGTCCAGAATCTTTTGGGTTCTTTGATTATGTCTTAGGGTAGGCATAGGCAACCTTCGGCCCTCCAGATGTCTTGGCCTACAACTCCCATGATCCCTAGTTAACAGGACCAGTGGTCAGGGATGATGGGAATTGTAGTCCAAAACATCTGGAGGGCCGAAGGTTGCCTATGCCTGTCTTAGGGGAACCTTGTGAGATATAGCTCTGTATGGTTAACTATACAGTTTATGCAGTTTGAAAAAAGAAAAGAAAAAAACACTTCTGTTTGGCATGTTTGCTTTAGAAATTAAAACCCCTTCTCTTTTTCATTGATAAAAGATGCAATTGGTTGGTACTTCCTGACACAAGACAGCTGAGGTCAGCATAAAGAATGCAGTTTTGTATGTGTGTTGTGTTAAAAGGAGATATAAAACTCTTTTATATTAGTGGACACTTGCATTAATACTTCACATCCTCCTCTTCCTCTTGCCCAATGCCCTAGAGTAATTATTCCTCTCTCGTCCTGCCTGACCCTCAATTAAAGCCCTAATATTTCTTCTAAAGCATATGAAACCCATACCATTTGGCAGATGTAGGCAAACGCCCGCCTTTCAAGGCTATCCCATTAAAATTAATGTAGCAGCATGGAAGTCCATCTGGTACGTCTACACTGGCCAGGAGAAGGAGCTCTGATGAATTTACCATGCCTTGCCTCTCTCACAAACTCAAAGAGTTACCCCTAACAAAAGACATTCAAACCCTTTGCAAGTGACGCCGGGAATTACTATTTTTTTCAAAAGCGTCTCAACTTTGCCAACTATATAAATTCAAAAAATAATAAATAGATAAAGCTAACTTCCCTTCCAAGGAGGAAGTTTGTATGTTTCAGAACAAGTTTTCAAAACAACAACAACAATCTAACTAGACTTTCAGGAATCAAAAACCACCCCAGAAAGTTGGATGTGAATGAATGAATGCCAGGAGAGCCAGGATTGGCCAACTGGCAGGTCATTCCCTAAGTCTGGCTCCTGAAGCAAAGTGTCACTGGCTGCTGGCAACCCTACCAAATTTCAATCAGTTTTACTCAAATGGAAAAGGGAAAGAAGTTTTGTTTTGTTTTTAAGAAAAGAAAAGCTGAGAGAATTTCTTTCATTTCTCCTTTTTTCCAAGTAATTCAAGGCAGCATAGGCGACTTCTTCCTCCCTTCCATTTGATCCTTCTAATAACTCTACGAGGCAGGTCAATCTCAGATATAAGATGGGGAGAAAATTTTATTCAGTTTGCATCTAAAGCCAAATTTATCAAGTTCGCACTTTCCAAAACGATATTGGAACTGAAACACAGCCATCTTCAAAATTCACATTTATCTGAACTTTTGAGTGTAGTTGACAGAAATGGACAGATCCTTCCATCCCTGGTTCTGAAAAAAGTGGGATTATTATTATTATTATTATTATGCATAAACTATCTCCCAAAACATACAGAGTTATGGTCAGAATTATGGGCTCAGCCTCCGTAATAGTATAGTGCATGCCACAAAGTCTTGGCCTGGGTAACTCTTTCTTGGGCTAAGCTGCTTGCCACCCAGATGTTTGGCCTTCAAATTCAGATCTGCACACCTCAGATTTCATCTCTGACTGTAGTTCTTTGGCCCCACAACACAGCCTAGTGCATATAGCTGCTGTTGCATATTTAGGGATGGGATATTAAAAGTTCCTGTAGTACTGCTACCCTGTATGGGGATGAGAAGTCATACCGACGATTCCATTTGATGGCTGTCATAAAATCCCAGAATACACTACTCATTTCCCCTCTTTAAAAAAAACACCTAACTTTGCCTCAAACCAAGCTTCCCACTGACACAGATGCTCCCTTCAACAGCCCACACAATCACAAATCAGGCCATTTAGGGAAACGGTAACATCTTAATTCTGCTGATAATAAGGTGTCAAGAAAAGCTATTCTACATTTAGAAAGCAGTGGACTGCAAACTATGCATTTTTCAACAGGGCTAAAAAGTAAGTTTAGTTTCTGCAGCTAAATACTCAGTGGAATGTTTATTAATAATTGGAGACTCCCTGGCAGTTTAAAACATGTCAGTTTGTAACGTCCTCTCATGAATCTAACCAGGCAGGTTTGCTATCAGTGTATTCAACAAATGGAAAGCCACATTCTTTTCACCAGGCAACTTCAACTGCTCTTTCTATAGTAATGATTCTGCTAAGTTTCTACCTCCCATTTGCTAGTTCTGGGACTTTATTCAAAATTTTATGCCTGCAATGATGGTAACTATCATTTCATCTGCAGGCTAAGTTTTATTTACAGATCTCTTATGCTCATTTGTATTTACACCCATGACCTCCTTCTGTACAATAACTTTCCATTCTGTACTACAGGGTTGGTCAAATGGTAGGTACTCAGATCTCACCTCCCCAGTGCCCCTGACCAAATTATTTTCAGGATTGAAGAAGTAAAGGTGCTCCACATTTGCTTTCCAATTTTGCATCCAACATATATGCAACGGACACACATTTGCGTATAAAATGCTACCCCCTGAGGCAACAGTCCATAACAGTGAATTACTTGCTACTACTAAAGGGCACCAACATTATATGATGCCTGACTCCTCAGTAAGGTGTTTTGTTTACAAGGCAAGTGCTGTCTAGTGATGGGGTGGAATCTAAAATGTGGATTTATGGACTTCAAGCATTACACTTAAATGATTCCATAGCCAGGGATGCATCCATCTGTTTTGGACCACACAGCTATGTAGCCACTTTCCCCACCAATTTTCCTCCCTCAAACTTACCAAGATAGAAGAGCAGCAGGCAAGGTTCCTGAAAACCACCACTACTGGGCCCCACAGCAAGCATGGATAGAGCATTGTGCGCATGATGTGCTACTGGGGCACTTCTGCATGGCAGTTTTTTGTGGACTTGGTGCTGCTGATGCAGCTGACTCTCCCTTATTTTGCACAGGCCTGATCTGCACTGGATGTGTGATGGGTGGGTGGATGGTCTATTTCTGCTTCATGCTGTGGTCCAAGGTCAGGAAAAAACCCTGAGAACTTGGGCACCCTGCTCTGCTATTTCAGTTCCCAGAATGCAAAGTGCTTCCCAGCTGCTGGCTAAGTCTGAACATTTCAAAACTGAGATTAATGAACTGATTAAGCCACATTAAGTAATCAATTAATGTCTCGAGCCATACACACTTCATAAGATCTCTATACTTTTCGGTGATAAGGAAAAGATAGATAAGCAGGCTGCAGGCTCAGGATCAGAAAAGAGAGACGGTTGCACATTCCTGGAGGATATAAAATGCACACAGTCTGTAGACTGATTTCTAGAGAGCTAGAATGGGGGTGCAATTAATGTGTGTACTGTTTGCATGGATATGGGACACGGGTGGCACTGTGGGTTAAACCACAGAGCCTAGGGCTTGCTGATCAGAAGGTCGGCAGTTCAAAAGCATGTCAAAGTGCAAGTAGATAAATAGGTACCGCTCTGGCGGGAAGGTAAATGGCATTTCCGTGCGCTGCTCTGGTTTGCCAGAAGTGGCTTAGTCATGCTGCCCACATGACCCGGAAGCTGTACGCCGGCTCCCTCAGCCAGTAAAGCGAGATGAGCACCATAACCCCAGAGTCATCCGCGACTGGACCTAATGGTCAGGGGTCCCTTTACCTGTGTGGTGTAGTGGTTAAGAGCAGTAGACTCGTAATCTGGGGAACCGGATTCGTGTCTCCGCTCCTCCACATGCAGCTGTTGGGTGACCTTGGGCTAGTCACACTTCTCTGAAGTCTCTCAGCCCCACTCACCTCACAGAGTGTTTGTTGTGGGGGAGGAAGGGAAAGGAGAATGTTAGCCGCTTTGAGACTCCTTCGGGTAGTGATAAAGCGGGATATCAAATCCAAACTCCTCCTCCTCCTCCTCCTCCTCCTCCTCCTCCTCCTCCTCCTCCTTCTTCTTCTTCTTCTTCTTCTTCTTCTTCTTCTTCTTCCTGTTTGCATGAGTCAGGAGCTGAGAGCCTGTGGCTCTGCAGACTTCATTACAATATAACCAATGATCAGGGATGTTGGTAGCTGGATCCCAGCAACATTTAGATAGCCCAAGGAGAGCCATCCCTGGCATAGCTGCTGAATAGATATTGCTGAACTGTGCATCATATGGACTGACATTCTTTCCTGTTACAAGATAAATAGTTGGCACACATTTGGGAAAACAGGACAGTGCCCACCCCACTCTTCAAAAGGAAGAGTGAGGGGGCAGGTATCTTGCTGAGTCAACGTCTCAGCTTGCACTTAACCACACAATTCGCCTACTGTGCGTTTTGTCCTTACCTTGCCTATGCATTGCTCAGATTTCTGCATTAAAGAATCCAGTAGAAACCAAAACCTGAGTTTGAGTTCTCTATCTGGCAGGACACTGACCTCCAATATAAGCCACTCTTCACTTCCCCCTGCATTGTAGTGCTGAGTGGGAGCATTGGTTGCATTTGAGTGTGTACCCAGTTCGCATGGGTCAAGATTGTGTCTCAACAGCCATAGGCAGTTGTGAACTGAGTATACTGTACATCCAAGGAATCCTTTGCAACATGGCAATATATCAAGGCAGACAAGATCAGGCACAGACTGTTCCCTGAAGGCATAAAGGTAAAGGTCTACCAGCCTAATTCACTGTATAATTTTGAGCAGCAACACCATTAAAAAAAAAAAAAAGAACACCACCATAATACCCATATATGATTCACTAGTGTTGGGACCGAATTGTCAGTTTGCTATATATGGTGTAATTTAATGTAGGTAAACTCTGTGTAGGTGTGGTGTGTGTATATAAAAATATGCACACCACACCATGCATTTAATTACAATCTACAGAGAGCCACTGAGAAAAAAGAGCAGCCCCATTCAAGGATTGCTGTGCTCTTCTAACTACTTTTATTCTCCTTTGAAAGATGGAGGAGTGTAGACGCCGTCAGCTGGGGATATTATCCCATTAGTCACTTGCATTTGGGTAATTCATTTGCAATATCCAATTATCCCCTATGTTAATGTCCCACATCTGTGTGCAAACCTTGCCAATAAGACCACATTTATTTTTTTAAAAAAAGATACCAAACATGGACTGTAGCAGAACAAAATCACATTCTTCCCACCCAACAGATTTAACTAGCTGTAAACACTGGCAATGCTCTCTGTAACCAACACCAGATAGATATTTACCGTTCTTTCCCTAAAGATGTAGTCTTACCCTTGGCACATTTACTCAAAAGTAAGTCTCTTTGAAGTCAATGAAACTTACTTCCAGCCAAGTGTGATTAAATTTGCAGCCTGGACTGCAGAAAGCTTTCTCTGGTCAGCACTTGATTAATCTTCAAAGTAACCCCATTAGTAGAGTATAATCCAACTAGAAGCAAAACTAGTTGATGGTGATGAAATGAGCACGGATGGGAAAGGGAGACTTGGTATTTCTTTAACAGACAGGAGTATGAATAGATGTAATAATAAAATAATTAATAATAATAATAAAATGTGACAATAAATGTGGCTGATGTAGCTGGACTGACTGAATTTTTACCTATCATGCAGGTATTAAAATAAGAGAGTGTCTCTAGCACAGACATAGGCAAACTTGGCCCTCCAGATGTTTTGGGACTACAACTCCCATCATCCCTAGCTAACAGGACCATTGGTCATGGATGATGGGAGTTGTAGTCCCAAAACATCTGGAGGGCCGAGTTTGCCTATGCCTGCTCTAGCAAAATAAAAAGTGACAACCCTGTTGTTAGACCCCTAACAAAACTGGCTCATTTTCTGCGGTGACAGGGAATGTTCGCAAGCATTCTATGTGCTGAGTGAAAGGGCTAGTTAATGACTTTGCTCACACCATGGTCTAGCATTTGAGGATAAACCCCAATGAGTCCCAGGCTCATGTGCTTCCTTTACTCCCCCAGCATGCTTGCAAGAAGCAATTCAGAAGCTTTCGCTTCCATTTTGGACTCATTGTGATGTCCAAAACCAGACAAGCTGTGGTATACCTTAACTATAGTAGAATCAACCACCGTTTATGAAGCTTTTTATTTCACTAACTGTAGCTGCAAGCAAGACATAAACTATGATTTATACATAACACTAATCTGCAGTTAATCTAAAATGGAAGCAGAAGCTTCTTGTCTTTTTATGGCCACGCCAGAGAAGGAGGCAATGAGAGGGGGCTTTGCTGCGGCTCATTCCCATACCACTAAAACCACAATTTACCTGTGAAATGGGCAACTGCTCAACACTGCAGTTGCTATGAGCAGAAATGGCAGATCGGTTTGGTGGAAAAGGGTATTATTCCCAGACCCTAGTCTTCTTGTGACAGGAAGATATAAAAAGCATCGCAACTCAATGAATGGTTGAACATGTCATCCCAGGCAGCAGTCAATTTTAGGCTCCTATATAATAACAGCACAAGCCTAACCCTGTCTACTCAGAAGTAAGTCTCACTGCATTGAATAGGGTTTATGCACAGGTGAGGGCAGTTAGGATTTCATCCCTAGCCTGCATCTTTAGGATAATGTCACACGAACCCCTAAAGCACAGTGATCACCGCTTGCATAAATTTATAGTTACAGAGCAATTAACCTCCAAGTTATTGCCCAAGACTGTCCTTACGAAGTACGTTAATTTTTCTCCCCTCAAAGGCCTACAGAGAAACTCCCAAGTGAGTGGATCACTGACCTGGTAGAATGTGACGCTCTTATTACCCATCGGGCCAGGGGCTCATTTGATGGTCTCTGCTTTGTGAGTCATTTACTTTTACGGGCCAAGGTTTCAGTCTTCAAAACTAGACTTTGAAGTAGCACCATCAAAGTAAAATGAGCCTAATCTGGAGGAAGTGGTTGCAAGACCGACAGTCCTAAGGCATTAAAAAAATATACATTATGAGAATTTTGATAGCTTAATATTCTGGCCATGCTCAATAACCTTATTTAAGAAAGCTCGTCCTAAGCTACTCACCACTTTGTGTTATACAGTGCATGGAATTCTTTGGTCTGGGGGAAAGAGGGAATGCTTTTGTCCTAATGCGCTGCTGAAGTCTAGCTTATTGTCACTGATGCTTGTAAAAGCAGGAATCCCTAGTTACGCATCATTCCACCAGGTATTTCCTATTTCCACCAGATTTCTGTAAAAGGAAGCATTATCTTCTCTTGACAGTCCCCTAGATTATTTCAGGTGCATTTCATTTGCAAAGCATGAAAATAATGAAGGCATTGGGCAAGGGCTGAGGATCACAGGTCTGCATTCTTCTTCTTACAGGGCATGATGCCATGCAATATGGGAGGGTCAGCGGTGTTATAGTGGTTACAACATTGGACTAGGACAGGCATAGGCAAACTCGGCCATAGCTGTCAACCCTCCCTTTTTTTGCGGGAAACTCCCTTATTCCAATGCCGTTTCCCGCTGCTATCCCGGATTGTTGATATCCCTTAAATTTCCCGGATTTCAAAGGAAGCAGCTCCTCTCCCTCCCTGCTGGCCAGGGAGGCTCCTCAGCTGCGTTGCTCGACTGCCAATAAGGAGTCTGAGACCGACTTGCATGCCTTGTGCAGCCAGACCCTCACGCCCAACCAGACAGCCTGCCTGCCTGCCTGCCGTCTATGTGCTCACTCTTTCACTCTCCCATTCGCGCGCAGCCTCTGGAGCGCTGGGTGGCGAGGCTACTTGGTGCCATTGCACCGCTCTCGCGGCATCCCTTATTTTCAAATCCGAAAGTTCGGAAAAATCCCTTATTTTCAAATCTGAAAGTTTGGAAAAATCCCTTATTTTCAAATCCGAAAGTTGACAGCTATGAACTCGGCCCTCCAGATGTTTTGGGACTACAACTCCCATCATCCCTGACCACTGGTCCTGTTAGCTAGGGATGATGGGAGTTGTAGTCCCAAAACATCTGGAGGGCCGAGTTTGCCTATGCCTGGACTAGGACCTGGGAGGCCATGGTTCAAATCCTTGCTGAGCCATGAAACTCACTGGGTGACCTTGGTCCAGCCACAGTCTTTCAGCCTAACCTACCTCACAGGGTTGTTTAGAGGATAAAATGGGGAGGAAGAGAATCATGTATGCCACACCTTGAGCTCCTTGAAGGAAAGGTAGAATATAAATGTGACAAATCAAGCAAGCAAGCAAAAACCAAAAAACTAAAAACAACAACAGATTGCCTGTCCAATCCAGTAATGTCTTTCAGCCTGCTCACTACTATACCATACCCACCAACATTTCTCTGATGAAAATAGGGATGTCCTATTCCATAATAATAATTTTATTATTTACACCCTGCCTGTTGGACTGGGTTGCCCCAGGCACTCTGGGCGGCTTCCAACATATGCAAAACCATAATCAAACATTTAAAAAACTTCCCTATATAGATGCCTTCTAAAGCTTGTGTAGTTATCTCCTTGGCTCGGTGGTGGGGTCGGGTGTTGGTGTCGCATAACTCCATACCCTCCAACATTTCTCTGATGAAAATACCGGTAGGGACGTCCTAAGGAAAAGTGGGACATTCCGGGATCAAATCAGAAACCGGGGCGGCTTCTGTAAATCTGCAGCTGTCCCTGGAAAATAGAGACACTTGGAGGGTCCTGCTATAGACTGTAGAATGCTTTGTTGTCACTGCACAGATTGCATTCTTGGAAGCAGACCCTGGACCTCTTGAGCAGCTTTCTGTCGTTTGGACTTCATTCTACTGGAGTTCAGAAAGCAGCCCTCTCTGATCCTGGCCTGATCTGCCCATACTTTGGGTCCTGCTTGATTTAAGTATACTTTTCTTTCATTAGATCACACTTATATTTAATATACAGGGTTTTTGCTAGTGGAGTTGGGCCAATAGGCATAAGGAAGTGGAGAGAGAAATCCTGAAGCCAGCTTCTGTATGACTTAATTGGAGTTTTAAATCCGTTTTACTGTGTCCATCTTTGTATGCGCGTTTTAACAACAATTGTGAGTCACCATGAGCAACTGCGGGAGGCTGAGACTATGGATGCTGCAAAACAAACAAACAAACAGCTTTAATCTAGCTGCTTAGCTCCCCCATCCAAAACTGGAAACCCCCCATTTAGCTTATAGATCAAGCTGTTTGCTCTGCTCTGTAAATGAGCTGGCATCTCCTTGCAAAGGTGGGCATATCTGCTTGCTTGAGATGAAATATCAAGTTAACCATGCACATGCTGAAGGGTGCTCTACTTTCTCAGCATGCAAATCAATTCTGCCTTTGTTTAAAAAACCAAAAACCGAAACAAAACACCAGTGGGTGAATTAGTCCTGCCAGGGCTGGATAGAAAAGATGGATAGGAAGGTGGGAGGGTGGAGGAAGGAGAATGAGTCACTGTGTGGTGCTGGTGATGAAGAATGGATATTACGAATCATTCAGGTGAACAGGGCTTTGTATACCATCCCATTTAACCCACTGCTCAATAAACTGAGCTTAGAACATCCCTAAGAGATGGCTGTTCAGCCTCTGCTTGAAATCCTCCAGTGGGCAATACCTCACTGCCCCTCGAGGTAGAGATGGGGGACAAATTTGGATCTGTAGTAAGATGCTTCCCCCCTTGTAGACGCTGAACCTACACTAATGATGTAGGTTGTAATTCAGGGCTGTACCCTTAGAATTAAGAAGTTGGTAATTTGAGGACTTCCAAGGGCCTAAAGGTCGATGCACAAGTTTGTCTTATAGGTCCCAAAATTGTTCTTAAGACATTCCTCATTCCTCTAGTTTGTTTGTGGAACCAACATGGTGTCAGAAGTGCAGAATGAGGAGTGCACTGAGCATGTATTGTGGCAGGTCGAAAGAGGCTCCTGCTTCTTTTGAGGGGTGTGTGTGTGTGTGTGTGTGTGTGTGTGTGTGTGTGTAAGGGAGTATTTTTTCCCAAGACCTCAAACCAACTTGGGATTTATTCAAAACAAAATTAATTTTTTTTTATTTCTCTCTCTCTCTCTCTCTCTCTCTCTCTCTCTCTCTCTCTCTCTCACACACACACACACACACACACACACACAGATTTTTTTTTATAAAACCCTAAATGAAAATATGCACAGCAGAAAAATATATATGGATAAATTAAATTTCTCTTTGGGGGAGCCCTAAAGAACAATTTTGCCACTGAGTGGATTTTCAACAGCTACAAGCTAAAGCATTTGCATACAGCACAGGAGATTTTTTTTTGGGGGGGGGGCAGAACTAGACAACCCCTGAACTGTAGCTGCAGGAAATGGTGCCGCCAGAATTTCACAACTCATTTTCTTGGTATTAAGATGCTAAAGTGGTTTAAAGGAGATTTGTTCAAATGAGGCTTGGCAATTTTTCTGAATAATTTAATGCCCTAAATTAAACGTTTCTGAAATTTTCGCATTGCTGAGCGGCTCCTCCTTGTGAGAGCGACACAATTCCTTCCTCCCTTTTCGGAAGCGAAAGTTGTCAGAAGCAGATTGCATGAGTGGCGCAAGCAAATGGAAAACACTTCCGCCTGAATTACGCTCATTCAGAAAAGATTAAATAAGTGGGCCCCCGTCATTTTGGAAAGTTCCCTTCAATGGGCTAGTTATACTTTTCATTTTTTTTTTTACAAGTCCAATTTTACAGCTCTGTCTGCAGGAATTTCCCTTCTTCTTTATGCACTGCGCTGACGTCAAAGAGTTAACATCATCCTTTCCCACATTTACACTCCCCCCCCCCCGTAGCAATTACCATTTGCATAATTCAATTACAGTTATGGAAGAGGGGGGGGGGAAACCCTGCTTGGCACAGACAATCACCTGCCCCTTTAAACTGAAACATTATGAGCCAACCGTCTCCAATCTCTGCTGATTAACAACAGCATATTCCAAATTTATAGGGTCTATTACCAGCCATCTGAAGAGCAGACAGTGTGCCAAATCTCCCTTCCCAACTTCTCCAGGGATTCCCTTCTCAGATGCTCTTTTCACAACCGGTAAACAACACTTTATATCTTTTGCACAGATAGCAGATAATTACCATATGCTTCAAAACATGCTTGCTCCATTCACTTTCCCACAGTAAACTTCCTTCATTATGACAGCTAAGGGGCACCTAGGGATCTAAGCCTATAATGTAGACCCCTGTAGGCTTGGTGGTTTCAAAGGTCAGTGTCTATTACAATAAAAGTTCGGAGCAGGAGTAAGCGACTTTGTAAGAAATTATTTTTATAAGCCAGCAGGAGAGGGGGGGAAGGAGATTTCGAGGCAGGTAAATGGGCGAGAAGAATCCACAAAACATCACCCTCAGTACCAAAGTATTTTTTAAAAACACGGCGTGAAGTACAGTAACAAACACAAGGATAATGGGCTGGAAGAATAGCTACAAAGATTTATGGAGAGAAGTAGATAAAAGAACTCTCTAGTGCCGCTACATTTTCAGCAAGCTACATAGCTTTGCCAACTGAACATTTTGCAAATGTATTCATCTGCGCTGAAAGGCATTCTTGCCCACCCCACAAGTTTTTTTAAAAAACATAAAGCATTGCCCTAATTCCCAATTAAATTGACGGGCTCTTGGCAATATCAACGGATAGCCAAGTCTGATCAGCTAACCATCCTTGATTAGCTTGTTGTTTAGTCGTTTGGTCGTGTCCGACTCTTCGTGACCCCATGGACCAGAGCACGCCAGGCACTCCTGTCTTCCACTGCCTCCCGCAGTTTGGTCACACTCATGTTGGTAGCTTCGAGAACACTGTCCAACCATCTCGTCTTCTGTCGTCCACTTCTCCTTGTGCCCTTCATCTTTCCCAACATCAGGGTCTTTTCCAGGGAGTCTTCTCTTCTCATGAGATGGCCAAAGTATTGGGAGGCTTCAGGATCTGTCCTTCCAGTGAGCACTCAGGGCTGATTTCCTTAAGAATAGATAGGTTTGATCTTTTTGCAGTCCATGGGACTCTCAAGAGTCTCCTCTAGCACCATAATTCAAAAGCATCAATTCTTCGGCGATCAGCCTTCTTTATGGTCCAGCTCTCACTTCCGTACATTAGTACTGGGAAAACCATAGCTTTAGCTATACGGACCTTTGATTAGCTAGCATCATTCTATAAAGCATTATGGAAAATGGCGCATAAGTAACAGGTAGAGGAGAATAATGGAAGCATGCAGGTTCAACATGGTGGGCATTATCAATGATCAAAGACTGGGGAGAAGATTCCCATTCCCTCAAAAAACACTTTTTTTTTGGCTTGAAAAGTGAAATGGAAGAAAATTCAGTGAGACTGATCTACGTAGAAGACTGTTGAGAAGATGATTTCTGGATGCTAGGGGCCAGAAAAGAGTCCTAGAGCTTAGGTCCCTGAGTATGAAGGCACATACTGCAGTAACCTTGAGGAAACTTAGCATGTCTGGGTCTGGGGTCAGTGTCTGGATGGGAACCTTATTTATGCTTCCTTGAATTCCACGGCAGAATAGGGCGGGGTGTAAATGTAAGTAAGTAAATAGCAGTACTGAGCTAGATGAATGTATGATCTGACTCAGGATGAGGCAGCTTCCTATGTCCTGAAGCAAGAGGAATTATTTCTATTTGTAAGTTATTTTAAAGCAGTGTCAAACAGACTAAAGAAATCATGGCTCCCCTGAGAAGAGAGGCTGATTGTTAAACCATTCTGAAAACTAGCTCTGTGAGAAGAATAGGGGGCATCCTAATAACTCTTTGTACCCTAAGTTCCCAGGAGAAACTTGGGGAGAAGCCATGGCGGTTTAAAGGGGTACAGTACTGCTTCAAATGTATAGTGCTGATGGACCCTGTGTTCCCCCTGGAGCTCAGTGGGATTAGTCTAAGGCAGAGGTCCCCAAACTAAGGCCCGGGGACCGGATGCGGCCCAATCACCTTCTAAATCCGGCCCGTGGACGGTCCGGGAATCAGCATGTTTTTACATGAGTAGAATGTGTGCTTTTATTTAAAATGCATCTCTGGGTTATTTGTGGGGCATAGGAATTTGTACATATTTTTTTAAAAAAATATAGTCCGGCCCCCCACAAGGTCTGAGGGACAGTGGACCGGCCCCCTGCTGAAAAAGTTTGCTGACCCCTGGTCTAAGGAAAGTGTGTATAGGCCTTAATGTGCATAGAACTTTGTATATAGATTATAATTGTTATTGTTTATTTGTTCTATTTTTTTTAAGTAGGCACCAACTTGGAATGTATTATTATTTATTTACAGTATTTATAGCCTGATCTTCATTGAATATTTGCAAACCTGGAGCAATTTAATCGGGGGTAAAAAAATTTTTTAATGGTTTAAATTGATTAGTCTGATTAATTGATTAAAAATGCTGCCATCTTAGATTTTGGGGTGTTTCATTTTAAAGTTTAAATACTGCCAGAAGGGATAAACAATAAAAAGTGTGAGACTGTTGAATTAACAGATTTTCAGCACCATTTGATGCCAGTGTGTTTATATAATTTAACACTCCTCTCACAAGGATTCTTTCGAACTAGTGATGATAATATAAACTAGAACAGTCCTAGGAGTGTTCATTAAACTTAAAAAGGTAAAGGGTAAAGGGTAAAGGGACCCCTGACCATTAGGTCCAGTCACGGACGACTCTGGGGTTGCAAACCTCCACAGCACAGCTGTTAAAAAGGGCAGTGTGTGCATATATATATATATATATATATGTCTTAAATAGACATACATAAATAAATTACATACTGTACTCTACGTGGAGTTAATCTATTGAGTAAAATGACTGAAAGGCAGGCTCAGAAAGCAGACGCCGAAAGGGGTTTATAATGATCCTTGTCTGAGCACTTCTTAGGTTGTGCATTTTGTACCATAACAACAGAGCAGCCAATTTGTATGAAACCAGGAATATGTTTAAGTAGTGTTTGCCTTGTATAGGAGATCTGCAGTTAACAAGGCAGTGGGCGGTTTACAGGAAGAGATTCCCAAGGACCCATTGTTCTGCTGGGTCAGCGTATTGTGCCCAGTATTGCCAGACATCTCTTGCTACCTTAAAGGAATATCCCTTATCCGAGAGGGTCACATCCGAGAGAACGTGAAAGGGATGGCAGGAACCTTCGTTCTTCCTAAAACTCACCTGTGTTTTCAGTTTTGATCTTGGTACAGTTCATTATGTACAATTTCAGAGGGAGGAGGAACAGGAATGACAACTGAGCTACACTTTCTTACTCCATGCACACCTGTCTCGTCCAAAACATTTTTGAACATCTTCTCTCAGGGGAGGACATAAGGTTATTGTTATAACTGCTCTTCAGCTAAAGCTCTCAGAGCAGTTTAGAAACTAAAAACTTATTAACAGGGTAACAATAAAACTGATCAAAGCACAGTGACTAAAATAACCAGCAGAAAAACCATGTGGGCACTTCAAAGCAACTAAATGTTAAGGATGCTTGGATCAGTTTCCCCCTGAAAAGAAAGCATGAACAGAACCTGGCAGACCTGCTTGGGGAGGCAATTCCAATGGAGAGGATCCTAAACGGAAAAGCTTCCATTTGTGGTTACTATACATAATCTGTTCCTAGGGGTAGTGGGACGATGGAGCATGTATTTTGTGTGTGCCCACTGATAGGGACTGGGGCATAAATTTGCAATTCTTATTAAGCGCTACTAAATGAACATTTTCTAAAGCAATATGCAAACCAAAACACAGGGACCCTTTGAAATTCACACTGCTCTGAATTTTGCAGTGCAGTTCTCCAGCCAAGCAATACAGGACAAAAGCAAATATATTAGGGGAAAGTATACATAGAAAAATGCATGGGATCAGGGGAAATTGCTTCTGAAGATGAGTATATTAGGAAGAAGAGCATACAAAAAGAAGAAGCCATAAACTTAGCGTACGATTAGAGAGAAACTGAAGCTGACAGATTTGTCCATCTTTACAGACAGACCTGCTGCTCACTCCATGGAACTGAATGGATAAGTAGGAACCAAGTCTATTTCTATGATGACATTGTCCCAGTTCACAGATAAAGAGCAATATCCCAGCAATGTTATTTATTTTTCAGGACACTAGGATCTTTACCCTTTCCAAAATCCAGGACCCTCTCAAATTTGCCTTCCCACAGACATGTTTCCATTCATGATGAGCATCCTGTCTTAAGACTAATTTGCCTATACAAAACAACAACAAAAGGAAAAAAAACAGTCAAGGCAGACAGTTTCAGTGTGCAACTATGTGTTGACCAAGTCTGAATGAAATGGTTCAAAGGTGCACCTAGGTTACTTAGGTATACGCAAAGGCTTGCAGTAAACCTTGACAGTTACATAGGGAGAAGTAAACACAGCATGCCATGTTGTTTTATCCACTCACCAGCTAGATTACTACCTGGTAAAATAGGGCACTTGTCCTATTTATCCCTTAATTACAAGGCCCCTCTACTTGCTAATACCTTAAATTGCTTGGTAGGTGTCCTTGGCTCAGCAGGCAAGGTGGAATTTCTGTGATTATGGAAGAAAATAAGGAGAGGAGGTTTTTTCTCCCCCCTGTGGTGGCTGCCAAGGCTAGGCAGAGATGCTAGTCTTTTGTTTGTTTGTTTGTTTGTCTGACACAGGTAACCAAAGCTAGGCCTCTGAGTTAAGAGATATTTTACAAGTTCTGGGAGATGTTGCCCTATTATCATATTGTGGGTGCTCAAAATTATCAAAAGTTCTGTGCCAAAAGCAGACCTGTCCTTGTCTCTCTGCTTTCCAAACAACATTGCTCTGATCTGGAGAAAATTATGGAAAGCAGCCTAATGTACACCCTCCTTCATAGAAGTGGAAAGTTGCATCCTTTGATGGGCATGGTGATGAATGTTTCCTGCCGGGACCAGCAGTTTGCTGTGTTTGAACAGTTGACCACCATTAGAGCCAGATAAGAACTCGTTAATGTAGTCCTAAAATAAGTAAAATGAAACAAAAGGCCAAAGAAGAGAGTTTCGTCCCAATACAAAATGCAGTTCTGCACCTATGCACGCATTACTTTTCCAGCATGCACTGCTTATTTGGAGGACGCTACCAAGCGCAGAAGAGAGTTTGGATGAGAATAGGAGCCATGCAGACACGTGAATGTGCAGAGCTCACCAGGTTGGAACTATTGATTTTGTCTCTCTCTCTCCCGCCCCCCAATGTGTTATTATTTATTAATTTATATGGAGTAAGAATTGGGAACCTGTGGGCAGCGGTGCAGCAAGCCGATCCGGTGCCTGGGGTGGCGCATGTGCGGGTGATCCGGGGCAAGATGCTCTGCAGGGCCTCTGAAGAGTCTCCCGGTCTCCTCCCACTCAGCTGCCCTACAGCTGAGGGGGAGGCGGTGGACGGACCGTTTGCGGCAGCGCGGAGCCTGCGGGTGCCCAAACCACCGCATAACTCCCAGGAGAGACATGTGGCTTGGGCGCGCTGCAGGCCCCGTGGTGAGTGCCGCCCGCCATTTTGTCACCCCCCCTCAGTGGTGACACCTGGGGCGGCCTGCCACCAATGCCCCCCTTCCTCCGTCCCTGCCTGTGGGACTTCAGATGTTGTTGGTTGGACTACAAGTCCCATCATACTTCACGACCAGACTGAAGGGGTCCAACAACATCTGGAGAGTCGCAGGTTTCCACAAACACAATGCAGAGCTACCAATGTGTATTGGTACCATTGTGGTTAATCAACACAGCATAGTAGAATTAAGGAAGTCTCATTTTACACAAGCATCAGCACAGAACATGAAGTATAAATCCAACAATTCCCCCCCCCCCCGGGTAGAATAAACCAAATAACTATAAATCAAATAACTAGTCCATGCTAAAAGAGGCTGTTCCATATTACATTAATATAATGTACTTTTTATTTTTTGCCACTTGCATCTTTTAGTCATCTGGTATACATGGATAAGCAAAGTAGAAATGCTATATAGCCTGGTAACGTTTCATTTGTTTATTTATATATTTTAAAAAAGAGCATTTCTTTTGGGAACTCCTGCCCATCTCTAATGCTTAACTAGCCATTAGATTTTATTAGTAAGAATCAAGGAATGAATGACATTAATGAGAACAGCATAAAACATTGACCTACTTTCATTAGATGAAAGCAAGCAGACCTTCTTGGGTCTGCTGGGTTTTCTAATTTACTTGCCCTTTTAAAATGCTTGATATTTTTCTTAGCAAGTCCATAAAATACAGCGTGTGCTTAACTCTGAGTGTGTCGCAAATGGAGTTTTCCGTATAGCTTCTGACGGTGCTTCAGGTGCTCGGACTCTTGGCTGAAGCTGTTGGTTTTGCTTTGGTGGGTCAGGGGAGGAAATCAGAATAAGGAAACCACGGACATCATGGCTGCACACTTAATGACAACTCCAGCAAGACGCTACATTTTCCACACAATTATTTCACAGGCAATAAGTAGGGCAGCTGGCTTTCACATTGCCCAAAAAGTGGAAAAGAAAAGGACAACAGAGCTCACCGATTTCCACATGCTAATTTATAGATGCACATATGGAATTAATTGCTACCATTCAAATAGAAATGCATCTCACCATAGCTGAGTAAGGCTGACCAAGTGACCTGCTGCTTGCCCCCTCAGTCTGCTGCCAAACTCCCTGCACGGCATCTCCCTTCGTACCAGTTTTCTCTGGGATTTTTTAGAAACCAAAAAAAAACATGGCGTTTTTTAAACAGTGCAATCTATGAGTTTGAACCCACCACATCACATTTCAGTCTGCCATGTTGATTCAAAATGGTGCATGGCGTCCAGAGATCAACAAAGATCCCCACCCCACCCAAGACTGGGAACCGCTGGGTAGAGGTTGGCAGCGATACCTTGAGAGGCATCCAAATATATAGAGAACAAACAAAACAATGGACAGACAGACAGACAACCACTTTCCAAAATATACTGTAGATATTACACAATGGCACCCGACAGATTCTGGCTGCCACTGGAGATTCAGAATTTCTTAACTGAAGCAACTGCTGTGCTGCCATGAATAAGGCCTTTGTTCAGTTCAGCACAAGAGAGATGGAGAGTGAGAAGAAATTAGCTTGATTTCTGTGTGGCTGTCCTCCTTTGCCTTTCCTCTGCTCCTCATGCTTGATGTAAATATTTGCATCTGACTTTGCTGTAGATCTGTGTTTTTTTTTTTTGTGAAAAAAACACACATACCACATTTGCCATTAATTCAGTCCTCATTTCCATATGCTTTTTTCAGCATGTCATCTCATCTCTTTTGATCCAGTTCCATTTCTTTTTCCATGCCTTCCTACACTTTTCTGTATTTTGAGCTGGATTTTATGGGCTGATAAAGGGTTGTTTGAAAAGCTTTCGGAGCCAGAGAGAGACAGCTGAAAAACACAGCCTTAGCAGATTGCTTAATCACATTTCTCACCTAGAACTGGTATAATAAGGGTGATCCATAGGGTGTGAATCAAGATGCTACAAGTGGAGATGAGCTAATGGACCTTGGCCAGCCTTAATTAGAGTTTTCAAGCCAAGGCCTTTTCCCCTCATCTGGTCACAAGAGTGTCAGCCTCTTGGTTTTATAATAGCTGTCAACTTGCTCTGAGCAGTTTATCTTCATATTTCGTATTTTTCCTGTGTTGGAAAACACTCTGGGCCCTTTGAGCTCAAAACAGTGCTTGTTTCTAAGGGGGAAAATGGAGAGCTCCTTTGTTTTCCCTAACAGTGACTTTGTTTTACATAGCAGTGACTGTCCTGGGTTCAGGATCTTCTTCCTACCCAGCCCAGGAGACCACTAACCTTAGGGCTGCCAGACGACTCTTAATTTTAAGAGGCATAATTTCACATCACTCCTCATTTCGCAACATGGGAATAACAACTGACCCCTCCCCCCCAGAATATTCCTACCACATCTGGCCTCTCTCATCAGCCAGGGTGCCTCTTGCCTCCCAGGAAGATCAAGAGCAGAGGGCCTTCTCGGCAGTGGCTCCTGCCCCGTGGAACGCCCTCTCAATGGATGTCAAGGAAATAAACAATTATCTGACTATTAGAAGACATCTGAAGGCAGCCCTGTTTAGGGAAGTTTTTAATGTTTGGTGTTTTTAATATTCTGTTGGGAGCTGCCCAGAGTGGCTGGGGAAACCCAGCCACATGGGCAGGGTATAAATAATAATTTTATTATTATTATTATTATTATTATTATTATTATTATTATTACACCCTTAGTCCTGGTTTTGAGGCTGCAGCTCATACAAAATCCTGCAGTGAGGCAGACTTTTGCCAGAAGATAACGCCGATGTTCAAAAACCTGCATATGCTACTGGGCCAGGTTCAAGATTCCTTAACTTGTGTCCAGGGTCCCTCAAGGATTGTGCGATCCTTGCCTGATCACTGAGGTCTTTGAGTGAGTCACTGTCAGTGATTTCCCCATAGCTCATGTCCACATGGAACCATGCATTCAGTATTGTGGGTCCACATTCTGCTTGAGGTCAAATAGGCTGTGAGGATATGGGACCTCCCTGAAGGAGGGACCTCCCTGAAGGAGCTGTGAGGGGATGGGTGGTTTGAAGGAATCATGAGGGGCTGGGGGGGGCTGGGTGAGGTGTAAGGGCAGGGGAGTTGTCATGGATGGTGAGCAACATGATGGATGGTGGCAGTCCCTAGTTGTAGTAGTAGTGGGAATGATGATAATGATAATGATAATAATACAGTGGTACCTTGGTTTAAGAACAGCTTAGTTTATGAACAAATCCAATTAAAAACACTGCAAACCTGGAAGCAGGTGTTTTGGTTTTTTTAACTTTGCCTTGGAATAAGAACATGTTTCGCTTCCTGTTGAGTGTGTTCCATTTGTTAATTGAGTCCCCCACTGCTATGGGAAAGCACGCCTTGGTTGAAGAATGCTTTGGTTTAAGAACGGACTTCCAGAACGAATTAAGTTCGTAAACCAAGGTACCACTGTATAGGGCAGTGATGGCTAACCTTGACACCCCAGATGTTTTGGAACTACAACTCCCATCATCCCTAGCTAACAGGATCAGTGGTCAGGGATGATGGGAGTTATAGTCCCAAAACATCTGGAGTGTCAAGGTTAGCCATCACTGGTATAGGGTGTTACCCAGCCAAGTCAAACTTGGAGATGACCTACTGAAATCTATGGACTTGGGTTATGTAACTCCATTGATCTGAGTGGGGTCTATGCCAAACTCAAACTGAGTGACCTGCTGCCATTTGTAAATGGCACTGACAGGAAGTGGGATTGGAACCATGTTTATGTTGTTAATGAAGTTTCCTACTTCCTGTCTGTGCCATTTACAGAATGGGTGGCAGGCAGGTGCCTTCCCAGTCCACTCCCACTACTGAGATCTCAACAATCACTTTAAACTGCATGGCTGGATTTTTGAAGTTCTTCCACCACCACCCTTTGCACCTTAAAAATCCAAGATCAGCAGTTGCAGCAGCCTGAACCCTGGGCTTCATTTGCTCCCAACCCTCCCCCAAGTGGGGTTTATGGGGTCTTGAAGTCCTTGGGTCCTGAGGTTCTGCAACTAACGGAGCCCTGAAACCCACTTTCAGCTACTGTATGTTGTCTACATGCCTTACAATGCAAAATAAAATCCATTAAATTGAAAATACACAAGGCAGAAACTGGTCACATAAAGCTTCTTCAGAGAAATTTGACAGGAAACCCAACAGACACCTGATGTATTTCCTTGTAAAAGGCCTTCTCAGATCTTTGGCTGTCAAAGTAGAAAAAGCAGGTCTCCTGCATTCAACTGCTTATCAGTTCCCTTTCCTCTAAAAGTCTCTTCCTACGGCTGATTTGAAAGTTTATTTAGGTTATTTATGTACTGCTTCACATTTCAAAGAAAATATAAAAACATCACAAATAAAGTCAAATACAAAAAAAGCAATACAAATTCCATGGGGAGGGGCAGCACACCAAACAATTAGGTATGTTCTTAATGTAGCTTTCAGATGACCTGGATATTGAGCATTCATCCTGATTTATTTGCACAGTTGTTTTTTTGGGGTGGGTGGGGTGGGGGGAGTCAGACTGATTGTTTGTTGATTGTTCATGAGTATTTGTTTGTGGACATCAAGTACCGGTACATGTTATCTGAAAATTTCCAGCGCATTTCCCCATCACTTTCCTTACCGCAAACCACCCAATTTCAGGTGGAAAACAGGCTTGTTGTGCAAGAGCTCCAAAGCAACTTTGATCACACAACCTCAAATTGTTGTTATGTGATTCCACCCAAAGATAGTGACAGTCTGAAAACACCTGTAAACATTCAATATAACACAGAAACAGCTAATGTATAGAGACCATAATAACTACCAGCAGATCCAAAATACCCACATAGCAGATGAACTCTAACTTCTGCTATTATTGCATCCCTCCCTTCTCAAGCTGACTGCAGAGAAATCCTCCCATATCCTGTCCTATTGCAACATCGGGCAGATGCACCAAAGCTTCTTCCATTCTTCTTCTACATCAAGATCTCTCAGCATTTACAAGAGCTATGCCTCCGTCTTCTACCACTGAGTGCATGATAAGTTCTGCTGATCTTCGTTCCCAGAGGAGATTCTATTTATAGACAACATCTATAATCCAGAGCTGGGGCTTCAGATTCTACTCAGAGACCACATTTGGGCCAAGCTAACCATGCAATGGTGCTGAAGGAGACTCTTGAGAGTCCCATGGACTGCAAGAAGATCAAACCTATCCATTCTGAAGGAAATCAGCCCTGAGTGCTCACTGGAAGGACAGATCCTGAAGCTGAGGCTCCAATACTTTGGCCACCTCATGAGAAGAGAAGACTCCCTGGAAAAGACCCTGATGTTGGGAAAGATGGAGGGGACAAGGAGAAGGGGACGACAGAGGACGAGATGGCTGGACAGTGTTCTCAAAGCTACCAACATGAGTTTGACCAAACTGCAGGAGGCAGTGGAAGACTGGCGTGCTCTGGTCCATGGGGTCACGAAGAGTCGGACACGACTAAACGACTAAACAACAACAACCACCATGCAATGCATAAATCAAATTTGACACACTGATGAGTAACTCACAATCAGCTAAGCAGATTATTGTGATGTTAGTAGTAGAGGACTTGGTGGATTTTGAATATGACAAATGCAAAAAGACAAAACAAAACCACACACAGAAAACAACCACCCATAACTTTCAGAAATGCCAACAACATCTTGAAAGGGTTTCTTTTTTCCACCAAAAACCAACCAGGAAAAAGAAATAAGGCTATCATTTCTCCCTATTTGATTTTGGCCTGAAGTCTTCACATTCAGGAGTTGTATTAGAAAGGTTTTAATATGCCGCTGGCTAGCTGCAATACAGCTTTCTGTTTTCTTTATTAACTTGTCTGTTATTCCCCCCCTCTCCCTTTGATAGGTCTTTTTTTTAAAGGGGGGGGGGCAGTTGCACTATTCTAGAGCAAAGAACTGCAGGTTTGTGCTAGTTAATGACCGTTAATTTTCCTCTCTCTCTTTTTCCCCCCATGAGGGAAAAATAAAAGGAATTGACCTAAATGAAGGTCTGCCTTTGCACCACCCGAACCTTTGTTTAGCACTTTTGACACACACAAACACAGGAAAATTGCCCCGTCCATCCATATGCTCATCTTCATCCCTTCACCTACGCCAGACGATTACCTCAGCAGCTCAGCTGTGTTATTGAGACATTTTCAGCGTGAAATTTGTTTTTCCTCACTGAACTTTAAGCGGAATTTCAAGTGCCAAGTCTCTAAAGCCAAGTGGGGCTATTAAGAGATAATTACTAATTATGCTAATTTGAGAAGTTGTGCTATTTCTTTCCCTGGTCATTTTATCTGCAAAGCTCTCCTGAGAGAACAGTCCCCATTCAATGCTAATAACCTTTCTCTGCTAAAGCCGCTCGTGGAGGACGGTGTGTCCTAAACCCGGGAATATTTTACAGTTAATCAGGATCTGTGGCAATGAATGAGAAGAGAGAAGAGGAGCAAGTTGAACTCATGCTAATGAGTCGCTTTATTAATTTTCCTCAGCACCAGAGGCGTTGGTGCCCTCTACGTCCTTATATTGATACATGTTTTGTTAGCGGTTTCCATTTGAAATGATCAGAATACGGAATGCTTCCAACAGCTGTTAAGGGAGGCGGGGGGGAAAAGAGAGAATATTTCTGACCTGAGCTGGAAACAACTTGGAGGATATATTTTAAGCAGCTCAAAGGTAATGAGCACAATGGAGCAATGTACCTGTTAACCAAAAGGTTGGTGGTTCGAGCCCACCTCAGGGATGGCTGTGGGCAGGATCCCTGCATTGCAGGGCGTTGGATTAGATGCTCTTTGGTGTATTTTCCAACTTCACAATTCAAAGTGTTGGTGCTGACCTTTAAAGCCCTAAATGGTCTCGGCCCAGTATACCTGAAGGAGCGTCTCCACCCCCATCATTCAGCCGCGACACTGGAGGTCTAGCTCCAAGGGCCTTCTTGTGGTTCCCTCACTTCGAGAAGTGAAGCTACAGGGAACCAGGCAGAGGGCCTTCTTGGCAGTGGCGCCCACCCTGTGGAATGTAGCCTGTACTCCGGGCTAATGCTTAGGCTGTGTGCTGACTTCTGGAAGGAAGTTTTTCATTTTGCTTGAGCAGTGCCATGTCTGACAGTGGAAGTCAAGCTAAATACTGAGCTAGCTAGACCTATGAATGGCCTGAGTAAGTGTAAGGCAGCTTCTCATGCCAGGTTGGACAAGGATAATCTAGACCAGGGTTTCCCAGACTTGGGTCTCCAGCTGTTTTTGGACTACAATACCCATCATCCCAAGCTAGCAGGACCAGTAGTCAGGGATGATGGGAACTGTAGTCCAAAAACAGCTGGAGACCCAAGTCTGGGAAACTCTAATCTTGATGGACCAATAGTTTAACTTGGTATATCACAGCTTATATGTGCACTGCACAGCCTTCTTTGGAGCACTGTAAGATGCTTGCTCCGATTGGGCAGGATGATGGCCATGGTTGTTTGGCTTCATGAAGAGAAAGTGAATCCTGAAACACACACAACCCTCTTCTTTGTCTGTACACAGCAGTGGAAGATTGATAGTAAGACAATGAGACCTTCAGGAAACCTTGCTTGCCATCACTGATTTCATTTAGGGCAATGTAGACAATACAGAACTAGATGGACCAGTGAACTGAGTCACTATCCGGCAGCTTACTATGTTCCAAAATGTATAGTAAAACTGTGGTTTAAACTTGCTGAGCTCAGCCCCATCCCCAGAGGGAATTTATAGACCTGCTTATTTATTTGACATTTTTTATACCTCACATCAATTCCCACTGGGCAGTTCATAAAACCTATAAATCAATAAAATAAAAAGTACAATCAAAAATAGATTTAAAAGCAATACCAATGCACCATCAAAACCACATAAAACCACCCATCAAAGCAAAAAGAGTGAGTGAGCGAGCACAAGATCTGCATAAAACTAGTCTAAAAAATTGCAAGGGGGGAACAATTAGTGGCAAATATCTAAAGACACTCAAAACATACAACCTCAGTGGCCTTGGAAAATAAGGAGGACCTCACCTGGTGCTGAAATGACCATAACATGTCAGTGGCAGGTAAGCTTTTCTGTGGAGGAAATTCTATGACCAGGGCACCATCACCTGTCTCACCTGAGAAGGCAGGACAACCTGGAGAAGGGTCTACGATCTTATAGGCTGGATGGGGATGTAGCGGAGGAGATAACCTTCCCCAAACTGTTTAGGGCTTTTAAAGGTTAACAGCAGCACTCTGAAGTGGACCCAGAAACACACTGGAAGCCAGTGGAGATTATTAAGCATTTGCGATCACTTCTACTAGCCTCCATTAATAAGTTCACTGTCCCATTTTGAATTACTTCCAAATTTCTGGATCATTTTCTTAGGGAACTCCATGTAAAATGCATTGCAGTATCCCAACCAGGAGGTTACCAGAGCATGGATAACTGTTCAAAGGCTTTCCCTGCTCATAAAGGGTCATAGCTAATCTATCATTGTGAAAGCTGATAAAAGGTTCTCTGGGCTACTGAGGCCAGCTATGCCCCGATGCTAGGGCTTAAGAGCACACCATCAAATTACAATTTCCCCTTTAATTGGGAAGGCCCCAAATGGGCTGAAAGCCACTTAACTAACCACATCACTGTCTTGTTTGGAATGAGTCCATTACAGCATCCAAGATAGGTTTAGAACTGCCACTGTCTCACCTGAATCTGACAAAAAAGAGAGAGGTGTACAACCAGGTGTCACTGCTAATTGGCGATACCTCCATTCATACCCAAGATGACATTATCCCAGTGTTTTCATACAAGATGTTAAACAGCAAGATATAGATATAGATAGATAGATATAGATATAGATATAGATATAGATATAGATAGATATGTATATATAGAAATCTATGGCATAATTGATGCAGGGCAGAATTATATTTCCCCATCACTGCCTTCTGGAACCAACCAACCAAGGGGAGCAGTCCAGAACCTCCAGCCTTTAACCCAGACAGCCTATTTAGATATGATAGATGGCAGGGGTGGCCCATCCTACTTCATAATAATAATAACAATAACAATAATTTATTATTTATACCCCGCCCATCTGGCTGGGTTTCCCCAGCCACTCTGGGCGGCTTCCAACAGATTAAAATACAATAATGTATTAAACATTAAAAGCTTCCCTAAAAAGGGCTGCCTTCAGATGTCTTCTAATTTCTACGCAAGATGTCTTGCTTATTTCCTTGACATCTGATGGGAGGGCGTTCCACAGGGCAGGCGCCACTACCGAGAAGGCCTTCTCCCTGGTTCCCTGTAACTTCACTTCTCGCAACGAGGGAACCGCTAGAAGGCCCTTAGAGGAGGACCTCAGTGTCCGGGCAGAATGATGGAGGTGGAGACGCTCCTTCAGGTACACTGGACCAAGACCGTTTAGGGCTTTAAAGGTCAGCACCAACACTTTGAATTGTGCAATACTTCACCACCTAAGGCAAAACATGATGATGTTGCTGCTCTTGCCCCCCCCCCCAAAAGCCTTGGTTCCTGGAGTCACATAGCTGCAGCAGCTTTTGGCAAATTCCTGTGAGAGTTCACCTCATGGGTGGGTCAGCCCTGATAGATGGCCCTGGAAATATTAGGACCAGTGATTTCCATAAAATTTGCAGGGTGGGTGAATGAATTAGCCTGGGGTGGCTGAGAGCTTTCCTCCTTTCCTTTTTAAAACCAGCAAAAATAACCCACCCCAACAGCAACTTGTCACTGCTTCAAGTTGCCCCTTGACCAGTGCCTGGACTAGGCATAGGCAACCTTCGGTCCTCCAGATGTTTTGGCCTACAAATCCCATGATCCCTAGCTAACAGGACCAGTGGTCAGGGATGATGGGAATTGTAGCCCAAAAGATCTGGAGGGCCGAAGGTTGCCTATGCCTGGCCTGGACAAAACACCCCTAGGGTATTTTGATGTGTTATGATGCAGCATCAATTGACTTTCTTAGCTAAACTGACTTATTACAGAAGAGACAAAGAAGGATTGAGCACCTCGTAAATTTATTGAAAGGCGGAGCCTTTTCATAAACCACTGAAACAAACAAGTTCAAGATAATGTGTAGCCTCATCCTTTATTCCCACTTACTCGATATTATCTGTTGCACAAACTCTCTGGCAATTACATAAAGGTCGATAAGCTCAACTTTTAGATGCTTGCTATTCCGTTGCCATATATACTTTTAACAACTTTATTGTGTTAAACAAGCAAGTGCTAAATCTATGGAAAACAGTTATAACAGTATACTTAGATATGTCTAGTGTATTTTTATCAGACAGCACAAGTATTTCTGTAGATATTTCTAATTTCAGCTTTTATAATTTTTATATTGTAGTCGTATGCCACAATCTTTGTACTGTAACCTCCTTTTCTTTCTTTCTTTTTTAAATAACGCCCAACCCTCTGACTGATGAATCTGGGGAGTTTGCTCCAAAATTGTGAAGTTCAAAATGGTGCACAAGCATAAATAGTCAGCATCTGCTTTGTTTGACCCCACTGCTCCCAATTTGCACCATCATAGAATGCAAGCAGGTAGAAAACAGGTAAGAAAAATGCCAAGATATTATAAGATGATGATCCCAGAGAAGGAAATACGGAATTGTGCTGTGGGTGGGGTGGGTTGGGATGGGGAGAAGAAGAAGAAGAGGAGTTTGGATTTGATATCCCGCTTTATCACTACCCGAATGAGTCTCAAAGCGGCTCACATTCTCCTTTCCCTTCCTCCCCCACAACAAACACTCTGTGAGGTGAATGGGGCTGAGAGACTTCAGAGAAGTGTGACTAGCAGCTGCATGTGGAGGAGCGGAGACGCGAACCTGGTTCACCAGATTACGAGTCTACCGCTCTTAACCACTACACCACACTGGCTCCCTGGGAGGGTGTAGGAGAAGGCCTGCTTGGATCTCTTGGTCAACACTTCACAACATGATTCCTGCATTGCGTGTTTAACCTCCCCCTTAAATAAATTCAGACTCCTCAAATTTTTGGTTTGGCTTTTGGCAGAATTTAGGCCACAACTTTATTGGTTGCATCAAGTGAGTGGTTGCATAGGCTCTGGTTCGACTAGCTCCCTGCACCGTGGCAGGTAGCGCTGACCCAGGGCACCAGCATAGGTCAGCCTAGGCTGAACACCTGGAACAGCGGAAAGCCAGGGTCAGGCCAGTCCACCACCCAGATGTCCCCCTTGGACTCAGGCACGGGCACAACCCCTCTCAGGGTTGACCAAACCATCGAGTCCCTGAATTCCTTTAATGGAATACCCTTTGCATAGGGATAGCGAGAGCGTTCTCCCATCCCTATCACCTGAACCAGAGCCTATCAGCAACCTTACAAGTTGTGACGATTTTCTACGCAGCAGGCGAAACCCAAATGGCAACAGCCAATCAGCCAAGTGGGGGAAATTCCTGCCATGCCCCTGTCCCAATGACAGACGACACACGATGGCATAGCAAGATCAAGCACAAGCCCTAAATATAGGGAGAGGTGGGCGGGTGTTCCGATGCACTGGCCCCAAGAGGAAGCTCAGGCACCCCTGCATGGGCTTAAATAGGTCCCTCGATCCGTTTGGCTAGCGTCCCATTGGTCTGATTACACCCAGCATCGAGGGACCTACCAATAGGATGTTGTGGCTTTCCAATAGAACCCACCCACAACACAGGGTTTGGTTGCCAGGTCACACCACAACACGTGCCCTCTTTGAGGGAGGACACGATTTGCAGGGGAATGGACTATATGACCCTTGGGGTACTTCCCTTCTCACTCTACAATTTTGTTATCCTATGAATGTTGTAGACAAAACATTTGTGCTTGGTGAAGTGAACCTTTTAAGTTGCAGTGTCTGAGCATTCCCTACTTGAAATGCTTCATGTTGAATTAGAAGCCCTCATTCCTTGCTCTGACATATCCATAAGTGGTTTTGCTTTGGTAGCAAGTAAACAGTAATTGCTACATAAATTATGGGACATTTGGTGAGAACTAGTTCTTCCTAGATGGATAAATCTTATTGGTGCGCCCAGTCAAGAGATGGAAACAGTGACTTAAAGTACTATAAAAAAGGAACAAGGAAATAAATATCAGATTCATATTCGTTCTAGCTTGTTCTCGGGCCGGCACGACTTCACAGCAACATTTATGTGCCCTTGTTAGTGCTTGCATTGTAAAGAGTAAGTTCAAAAGGGGTTCATCCTGACCCCACTGCAAGGCTACACAACAAATCTGAACCTGAGGCCAGCAACAAAGGAAGCCTGTGGATTTTAGTTCCGATGGAGCAGAACTACAGACCCCTTAGCATTATCCACACACAAAAGAAGCTTTCGAAGATCTTGTAGGGAGGTCAAATTGGAAGCTGAGGGGACGTCTAAGGCATTTTATTTAGGCCAAAGTATTCTGGCCTCTGTAGTTTACCCCTAACAAACAAGAAGTTCCCTAGATTCTGGGGCGGAAGGGGTGTTAAATGTATCGTTTGAATGCAGCATTAATTTCAAGCCACTCTCAATGCCGTTTCAAATACAGGGCCTGTTCAGCAACAGGAACAGATGGCAAAGGGACCTTCTCAAAAGGTTGGGAATTTGCCCTTCCCTATGACCAAAGGTTAATCTGCCAGATAAGAGGTCATAGAGATGCTGCATTCCCCCCTCTTATATTTTAGGAGATAAAAACTAAATGGTGGTTTGGGCAGCATTGGGCTGGGAACTTTATCCACTGCTAGACAAGGGAAGGGAGGTTGGACATGTACGATAATAATGATGGGGAAACAAAGTCAGGTTGTAAAAGAGGAGTAGGCAGGGGCCAGCTCAAGATCTGCGTCTCCTAAACTTGTCATGAGTTTCCTGAGCACCCTTGCAATCCTATGCAAGATACTAGAGAATTCTTGGGCACACTTTTTGTGTGTGATGCTAGCCCATCCTGAAAGAGCCTGGACTCTTCTGCTGACCTTGCTTGTGCATCAACAGCAAGCCACAAATCACGGTTTACTGTGCAGGAGCTAAATTGTGCCTGCTTCACTCTGCTCACTCCTCCTGGCTCATGCTGGGAGGAATCAAATCGCAGTCCCCGGCGGATGCAGGATGCTAAGTCAGAGATCATGGCTTCCCCAGGCAACCCCAGTATGAGACAGCACAACACACTGTGTACATGATTAAACCATTAACTATGGTTTGCCATGCTGTGCAAAAGTGTGTCAAGCAAGGCAGGCTTCCCTTGAACTGTGCCTTGCCAAGAAGCCACCTAGTTTGCCTGTCTAGATGCATCAGCTCTTGAGGTGGGAAAGGCAAGGCTTGGGGGGCGAAAATGCAGCCCCCCCAGGCCTCTTTGTGCCCCCGTGGGAGGACCCACCCCTCACTGGCCCTGCTGCACACCCAGCTTCAGTGTTTCTGACTGGCTAGCATGTGCTTCTGAGCACTGATAATGCCTCTTACTTCATAACCCTCCAACATTTCTCTGATGAAAACAGACACATCCCATTCCATAATGATAATTTTACTATTTATGCCCCACACATCTTACTGGGTTGCCCCAGCCTTTCTGGGCAGCTTCCGACATATACAAAAACATAATAAAGCATTAAACATTAAAAAAAATCCTTCCCTATACAGGATAGCCTTCAGACGGCTCAGTGGTTGGATAACTCCATACCCTCCAGTGAAAATAGGGACATCCTACCATACCCTCCAACATTTCTCCAATGAAAATAGGGACGTCCTAAGGCAGTGATGCCTAACCTTGACACTCCAGATGTTTTGGGACTACAACTCCCATCATCCCTGACCACTGGTCCTGTTAGCTAGGGATGATGGGAGTTGTAGTTCCAAAACATCTGGAGTGTCAAGGTTAGCCATCACTGTCCTAAGGCAAACCGAGACATTCCAGGATCAAATCAGAAACCAGGATGGTTTCTCTAAATCAGGGATGCCCCAGAAAATAGGGACACTTGGAGGGCTTAGATAGAAGAAAGAAAAACTAGCTTATTGTACAAAGGTAAAATTTGCACCCACTGCTCTGCCCTCTTTCACCCTGACCCCACCCCCCTTTTGACACAAGGATGCTCAGAAGGGACTGTGACCCTTGGGCTGAAAAAGTTTCCCCCACCCCAGATTAAAGTAAGGTTACAACAACCTGACAAGCAAAGCCCATTTCTTGTTCATCTGAGGCTGTGGACACACTAGGACTAGGTACTTAAAGCACATTTCCTCCTCCCAAGGAATCCTGGGAACCCTAGTTTATTAAGGTTGTTGGGAATGGTAGCTCCGCAAGCGAAGTGTGCTGGACACTGTAGTTCTCTACATGGCAAACTACAGTTCCCCTGAAGCAATGAGCTGCAAATGTGTGATATGAATGCAGCGTCAGTTTGGAAACCTCAAGAGTACATTTTTAATTCTTCAAGGATGTATACATCACCCAACACCAGAAGATCTGGGGGCAGTTTATAGGATCATAAGGCAAGATAAACAGACAGACAAATGCCAGCATGCTATATTAGAACAAAACAGTGCTAAGAGCAACAATTTTTAAGCAGCAACAACCTAAAACCAATGAATTAGAAAAATTCAAAACTCAAAATGTTTTTACAAGGCCTAAGAGAGTCAAAAGGTTCTTGCCTGGCTCCAGAAAGAAAACAATGCCAGAGATAGGCCAGGTCCCCATAGATTGGATGCCATGACCAACAATGCCTCTTCTACCATCACTTCACCTGCGGACAACAGAAGCACCTGGAAGAAGATGCTGGCAGGTGATCTCAGGTTACAAGCAATTTTTTTATTTTTTTTAAATTGAGCCATTGATCTTCCCAACAATTACCTCAGCTCAGGTCACACAAAGAGATTCTGAAAGGGTCTGATCTCTTTGCCCCATTTTACATGGATTGTATTCTGAACTGACTGCATGAATAACACAGCCAGGCTCGCTGCAAGCCAACACCCGCTTCTTTGTCAAGCTGGCAAAAGAGCGATGCCTGCTCATTCTGGCTTCCGTCCTGGAAATCATGCTAGGAAGCAAAAGGGGGTTGGGGGGGGGGAGAACAACATTCAAAAGGCCGAGTGATCTGTGGGGGAGAGGCCAACTTTACATCCTAAACCCTCCTCCTTCTGCCTAATACTAGGATAATGGCTATTGTGAATGGGCCTTATGAATGGCTGGTTTAAAAAAAAAGTGTGTGGGGGGGGAGGGGAACCCTCTTCATGAAGAATGCAAAAGATATGAGGTGATTAATTACAGGGCTGAATTTCCATCTCAGTTTTTCCGCCGAGGTAACAAATGGCTGAAGCAGGGTAGGGGGCAACGCCTGCACCTCAGATTGCTAATTAATCTATCAATTAACATAATAACATAATGGAATAAAAAGCAAGATTATATATGCAGAAAGGAATTCAAAAGCAGGAGATAAAACAGACAGGGCTAGAGGTGGGGTAGAGGAAGGGGTGGAGGAATGGGTGAAGGATGTGTAAGCAGCTGTAATGTGAAAAAGGAAAGGTTATCGTGCGTCTGCATTTTGAAGCCTGCGGTTCCCGATTGCAGGTAATTAAAAAAAATGGGAGAACCCCCAACCCAAAGCCAAGTTTACACTCCAATATTGGTCCTAGTTTTCATGAGGCACACTGAGCCGGGTTCCTTTCAAAGCCAAGGGTAAAACTTTAATTGAGTTCTATAATGTCAGGCGCTGAATGCGTTATGTAGGCTAACAGCCACGTCACTAGAAGGATAGAATCATAGAATCATAGAGTTGGAAGAGACCACAAGGGCCATCCAGTCCAACCCCCTGCCAAGCAGGAACACCATCAAAGCATTCTTGTCAGATGGCTGTCAAGCCTCTGCTTAAAGACCTCCAAGGAAGGAGACTCCACCACACTCCTTGGCAGCAAATTCCACTGTCGAACAGCTCTTACTGTCAGGAAGTTCTTCCTAATGTTTAGATGGAATCTTCTTTCTTGTAGTTTGAATCCATTGCTCCGTGTCTGCTTCTCTGGAGCAGCAGAAAACAACCTTTCTCCCTCCTCTATATGACATCCTTTTATATATTTGAACATGGCTATCATATCACCCCTTAACCTTCTCTTTTCCAGGCTAAACATACCCAGCTCCCTAAGCCGTTCCTCATAAGGCATCGTTTCCAAGCCTTTGACCATTTTGGTTGCCCTCTTCTGGACACGTTCCAGCTTGTCAGTATCCTTCTTGAACTGTGGTGTCCAGAATTGGACACAGTATTCCAGGTGGGGTCTGACCAGAGCGGAATACAGTGGTACTATTTATACAGTGGATACTTGTGAACACTTACATTAATGGGGATATTATTAGATGAAGTATTGAAGGATTCAGTCTATGGTTGTTGCCTGGCTATGTTGATCAGCCCACAAGCTTTTGAGCTGCAGAATGGTCACTTTCCAGTGGGAGAAAAACGGGAGAGCTGAAGGATAAGCGGAAGTTTAAATGCAAGCAGTATCCCCCAGCCCCCCCCCCTCATCCTTTTAAGGATAAATGAACATGGCCCTGTAACAGAAAGTTACTGCCCCACAATTTTTTGCCTGCTGAGAGCCTGTGGCCACGCCGTACATAAAGCACTCATATCAAGTCATGGCTTCCCTGCAAAGAATTCTGGGAACTTTAGTCTGTTAAGGTTCCCCTAACAACTCTCAGCTCCCTTAAACTGCAGTTCCCAGCATTATTTGGATGAAGCCGTGATTTTTATAGTACCATCACGAGTGCTTTAAATATATGGTGTCGATGTGACCCATGCAGACTTTAGCAAGGCTGTCATCGGCTATTGTGTGTTATTGGTTGCTGCGTCAATGGGTGGTGTTGATTGGCTGACGCTCCAACAGTTGGGTGGGCGATCGGCAGCTTCTGCCAGCGATGGGACAGATGGGAGCCCCCCCCAAAAAAGCTCAATAACTCTGTGCCATCTCCCCCCATTTTTTTTTTTTAAATTGAGTCCCCCAAAATAGGGGTAGTCTTTTACACGGGGGCTTCTTATAGACGGAAAAGTATGATCAGCTAATTTAGAGGTTAAATTGTCTTCTACCCAATAGGCTAATGGAGGAGGGGGCCAATCACCCCACCTCTCTCTGTCAGATGGTCACCTCTCTCTGTCAGATATTCCATGCTGGCTGTGGGGGTCAAGGCATAGCTGTCAACCCTCCCTTTTTTGGCGGGAAACTCCCTTATTCCAATGCCGTTTCCCGGATTGCTGCTATCCCTTAAATTTCCCGGATTTCAAAGGAAGCAGCTCCTCTCCCTCCCTGCCGGCCAGGGAGGCTCCTCAGCTGCGTTGCTCGGCTGCCAATAAGGAGTCTGAGACCGACTGGGGGCAGAGCTTGCATGCCTTGTGCAGCCAGACCCTCACGCCCAACCAGACAGACAGCCTGCCTGCCGTCTACGCGCTTGCTCTTTCCCTCTCCCGTTCACGCGCAGCCTCTGGAGCGCAGGGTGGCGAGGCTACTTGGTGCCATTGCATTTTCAAATCCGAAAGTTTGAAAAAATCCCTTATTTTCAAATCCGAAAGTTGACAGCTATGGGTCAAGGGGGCATTGCTTACTCTACATCTATCGTGGAATCTGTCCAGGGTTGCGGAGGAGAGAGGGAGGGAGCAACCAGCCATCCTTTGACACCCTGCTCATTAACCTGCATTGAGTTCCTTGTCACCTCTGGCGAACAGTTGAGTTGTTAAATACAAAGCTGAATTAACACCTTCAGATGGCACATTTTTGGTGGTTCCCCCAAGCTCTCAAGGTTCAGTCAGCCTTTACCAGGGACTGATCTTTTAGTAGGCCCTTGCCCTGTGGAACTCCTTGCTGGTAGAAGTTTGGTGGGATTCCTCCCTGCTTTCTTTCAAGCATTGCTGTTATGGTTCGGACAAACCTTTGGGAATGTGATTGATTTTTTTTTTAAGTAACTTTTTCATTCCATTATTGCAGGGCTGTGTCTTTTTACGTTGAATATCACCTTGTTTTGTTTTCCATGAAAATGCTGTTTATAAATATCTAAATAACTAAATAAATAATGTGAAAAAGCAACAAGGAATGCAAAACCTGAGCAAGAATGTGCACCTGTTCAAGGAGTGCTGATGTACAAGAAAATGAGGACAGTTCCAGGCCATAGCTGGGTGTGGGCAAGATAATAAGAAGCATTTGCAGTATAAAGCTAGCCTCTTTGTTCAAAGCCCCTAATGTAATGTGAAAAAGAGTTGAGATTTCCAATTCCCATTCCTATCTCTTAAAGTATTAAGCCTAAATTCCTTTCACCATACATAGATCATCATGATCACTTTGGTCTTGTTCACTCACACACAAAAGAAGAAGATGAAGCCGTTAAAACTGTTCCTGTACTATAATAATTTTAATAATAATAATTTTATGTTATCTGACTGAGTTGCCACCACTTCATGCTGCTACAATCTAAGGTGGCCATGGCCTTATTTTAAATAAATTATTTTCAAAATACAAATATATGCAAATAAATAAATGTACAGTACACAAATTGTCTGAAGAAAGCAGAATGAGAGAAGACCAAAAAAGGGCATATAAATACAGATACATAACAGTGTTCCTGACAATATTTGTGGCTCAACAGTCTCCTTACTCTTGTAGCATCAAGGGGTTCATCTTTCAACAAAGTAATTATCCACCTATTACCTTCCCTCACTCTAATAATTTACATCAGTCTTACCATCTGAACATCATATTTTCACAATCCAGTTGTCTAATGTGGGAGCATGCATTTTTCTCCAGGTATAGCTGATGGCGTTCCTGGCATTGGGCAATCGGGACAGATTCCGCCCCGCCCCAATATTCAGGGCCATTAGGCTCTGCCCCCTGGCTCTTTGCAGTGTCGCAAGGAGGCTTTTTCTGTGGGCTCTGCGAGGCCGCGGCCAAGAGTTGGCAGCATGGATGGGGAGATAATCAAGGCGGAGGTGGGGCTGTGCACCTCCAGTTCCACCTTCTGAGTTCCGGGTCCCCTCTGCAGTGGCGTAGGAAGGGGGGGTGCGGTGGGTGCGGTCTGCCCTGGGTGTCATCACTGAGGGGGGTGACAAAATGGCAAAAATATGTGTTTTTAAAATGAAAAAAATTGGACTCACAACACTTTCTTTTGAAAAAATAACTCCCACACCCACCACACCCACCCTTCCTATGCCACTGGTAGCTAGGAGAGGTGGGGGGCACTGAGTGCCACACTGTGGGGCCTGAGCCACGCATCTCTCCTGAGGGGGAGGCGGTGGGTGGACTGCCTGCAAGCTCTGCACTGATTTTTTGAGCAGGGCAGGGCTTGTGTCTGTCCACCGCCTCAGCCGCCCTACAGCTGAGAGGGCTGCAGAGAGGCTCCATGCAGCGTGCCCTGCCTTGGGCTCACCCCGCCCCCATGGGCAGCTCATCGCGCCCCCGGCACCCGAGCATTTAGCTATACTGCTGCCCCTCTGGCTTTTCTTAGGTTGTTGCTGCCAGCCAGCCAGCCAGAGCTCTGCGCCAACCCATGGAAGGCTGCTGAAAGGTTGCCGGTGAGGGTGAGAGCAGCACTGGCACACCAACCCCAGAGGCCGAGTCAGTTTCTGCCCCCGGCTCCTTGCATCGTATAATACATAATGCACACGACGTGTTGTGCGGCATCACACACAGGCCCCTTCAATCCTATTAGGAAGGCGGCGCCTCTGATGGGACCCTGTCAGAGCCTGCGCACCTTCTCAAAGCCAAGCGCTTACCAGGCTACGCTCAACCAACATGGGATGGCTTGGGGTTTGGGGAAACATCACAGCATTGGGGGGACAGTTGGAGACTATGCGATAGTTTTCTGCACATCTCTCTTATCTCGGGGGCACCAAATCTTTTCTATCCATGGGCAGACACAGTAATTTAGGGCTGCCAGACACCCCGAACATTACAGGGATTTCAATGGCGGAATTGACTTCCTTTCGTCTGTCCTGAATTTTCCAACCTTCCACTTCACTGAATGGCTTGTTTCCAATGTTTTGAGAGAGAAAAAACTTCTCTCAATCCACTTTCTATACACAACACTTCATTTTGAACACAGCTTTATAATAGATGAGCATAAAACTGTTCTCCAGCTGCAACTCGGATAACAGTAAGTCTCTGTTTCTACTTAGAAGCAAGCCCTGCTAAAGCCAATGGGACTTAGCCCAAGGTAAGTGGATACACAGATCACTGGATCAGGCCCCCGCAGTTGACCTTTAACCTAGAAAAAAATCATATGGCAGCAATCAGAGAAATGGCCTTCTTTGTGGTAGCACCCAAAGTTTAGATGTCAGGCAAGCATCAGCCTTGGCTGGTTTTAAGCACCAGTTGAATACTTTTGCATTTACTGAAGCACCTGCTTGTTATTACATAGCTTTTAAAGTTTGCATTTTTGAATTATAGCTTTTTCTGGTTTTAATGTATTGTTTTTATGAAAACTGTTGTAGAAATATCCTGGAAATTTCAAGACTGGGCAGTATATATAATGTTTTAATTAAAAATAATAAAAAGTAGGATTATGTGCCTTGCAGAGGACAGCTTTTCCTATGCTCAGCTATTTTAAATAGGATGGGGCAGACAGAAAATGATACAGGGCTCAATTGTGAATAAGAGCAGATTTTGGCGGCTGTAGCTTTTATGACAAGCTACATTTGCTGAAATTCCCTCTTCTACATATCTTTTCAAGGTGCTGGGGCCCTGACCTCTTTTGCAACTGTCCAGCCTAATCAGAAAAATGGTCTACAAGGCTCAAAACTGACCATATTAACTGTAACCTTTTTTTGGAGCCACTGAGAGATTTTTGAGCCAAGAAGAACACAGACATTCAAAACATACACTGGGAATTCTAGGAGATTTCAACAACCCCCCCCCCCAATTTCTTAGTACAAATTGGCAAAATGGCTAAAGGAAGGGGCAACATCGAATGACAAAAGGAAGCAAAAGACCCACAAAGGGGCTAGTCTTTATGGGAGATGTTTCTTGATAGAAGAAACTTAATAATATTGTGTCCCTGAGGAATGCTGCTACTAGCTGAACCACATGGGTCTTTTTGAATATGTAATAGCCTTTGTGGAACAAAAATGCCCAATCTTGCCTGTTTTTAGCCTTTGCGCCCCCCCTTTTGTATTTTGTTTCTTTCTACAATATAGCAAAGCCATTTTTATCCGCTCTGCAGTGCAAACACCCTTCTGATTGCAGATCTCATTCTTGATGTAATTTTCTTAAAAATGGGGAGGTAATAATGATGTCTTTGGTTTTTCATTTCAAAGTTCGTCCGGACTGAACATTTGTTATCCCAATTGCTGCTTTTTTAATTTTTAGGAACAACAATGCTTATTCCCCTATACCTAATCAGAGATTATCGCTATATTAACAGGTGTGAAAAACTAACATTTCTTCTGCTTCTCATGCTGTTTAGGGATTGAAGTGAGACAATAATGCCCCTTTGGACAACCACTCTATCCTGCTAATGCTTTTTTGTTTTCAGTCGTTTATGCATTGTTGATTTTAGTGGCTCGCTGTTTATCCTGGGAGAGGGTTTTTTTTGCCCAACCGAAGAGCATATTTTAAGACTTTAAAATGTTTAAAGAGAGAGACAGAAGCAAACCAACATTTAAAGGATAGCGAAATCACTTCCAAGTCTGCTTAGATTCTCATTTTTTTTTTTTTTGGTCACACAATTCCCCCTCTCCCCAAATCGGGGGGGGGGGGGAATAATCCAGAAAATTTCTTAGGGATTATTCTGTCAAATCAAGTGCCTGTCAAATCCTAAAACAGGTTCCATCTGGCGGAGAAACTATCAGAATAATTGTCTGGGCTTTCATCTGATGAATATGCATTGAGACAGCCAGAATGGAATTTACACTTTAATCTACATTATTTGGGTAAATTGATAAAAGAATGCTGCAGTGGGTGAAATTAATCTCAAACGGTGTACAACCAAACCTTCCTTTACCAAGGAATTACAATAGATTTTTACATCTATTTTTCATTATTGTATCCAAAGTATTTTTTTATGTATTCTTGATGCTCTGAATAAAGTAGTGGTATGGGATATAAATGATCACTTTGAACAAGAAAGCTTAAGATAGCATGCCATTTTTGGTTACAGGTATATTCTCCCCCCGCCGCTCCCCCAAAATTGGTGGTGTATCATTCTGCATATCTACCACCAGGCAAACATATTTTCAAAAGCAACGGCAGTTGTTCATTCAGAGAAACTCAGATTGCTGAACAGGTTCCTTTTTCTTAGCCTTGTGTATTGTTCCAAATCAGTGTAACCTTCACTAAAAAAAAAACCACTGACTTGCTGCTGAATACCAGGAGAAAAGGAAAAGCCAACATATGTTGTTTGTAAATATATCAACTCATGAGCATGACTGTTTTAATACTGCTTATATTTTCAGCCACACATGTCAAATGTTAAAAACTGAACTCACATAAACTCAAGGTGCCACATCGAGGCTGACGATCTCATCCTTACTCAGCTCATGTTTTTGTGCCTTGCTGTTCATGTACTGCAGAGAAGGTGGAATATACAGGAACTTTTGCATAGTTTTCAAGCACAACGGAATCCTTGAAGGCCAAGGAGCTATGGCTATGGTCCTTGGCTCAGTTATTTGGGAGTCAGGGGAGGAGGAAGGGGATGTGGTGGGGGTGGACCGCCCCGGGTGTCTTCGCTGAGGGGGGGTGACATTTGGCATGCCGCCTGCCCACAACTCCCAAGCCTACCCCGAGCCATCGGGGGAAGGGGGGAGCTGTGTCACTTTGCCGGTGGCATTCCCCTTTCCCCCTTCGTTTTGACAGCTGGGGGAGGCTTGGGAGTTGTAGGCGGCTCGCCGAATAGGCGGCTCGCTCCGCCCCCGGCTGCAGGGCGCGTGCGCAGCTCTGTGCACCCGAGCAGCTATCCCGTGCCTGGGAGGGCACCCTCTTCCCCCGCCCCCCTCAGGAGTGCGTCCACCCTGGGCAGTGCGGGCATATGCTCTACCACTGCTGGAGTAAAGCCCACCCAATTCAAGGATGGTTAGGACCATGGGTATAGACGGGGGGAGCAGGGGGGGCAGCTGCCTCCAGTCAAGTAAATCAATACAAAACACTTAACTGAGGTTCTGTCCCCCCCCCAACATAAACCCTGCCCCCACCCCAACATTGTCCTGGCTATGCCCACAGTTAGGGCTGATGCCTTAGAGCTCATCTACACTTCTGCTTATTCCCCCCTGGGAAAACCCACTCTTTACTGCTAAATCAGAGACAACATCAATTTGGTTTTCTGAGGCTTAACGTTTGCTCTGATTCAGTGATGAAGAGCAGGTTTTCTGGGGGGAAATGGCAGGGCTAATGGAAAATCTCTTAGACCCATGTCTAGAAAGCATGGAAACAGAAGAAAACCTCTCAGCCCCATGCTTTCTAGGGTTTCTGGCGGTTCCCTCCCTGCGAGAAGTGAGGTTACAGGGAACCAGGCAGAGGGCCTTCTTGGTAGTGGCGCCCGCCCTGTGGAACACCCTCCCATCAGTTGACAAGGAAATAAACAACTACAGTGGTACCTCGGTTTAAGAACAGTCCTGTTTACGAATGATTCGTTTTACGAACTTCGCAAAACCGGAAGTATAAGAACAGAATCCGAATGGTGGAAGGGCACTGGCGGTGGGAGGCCTAATTAGGGAAAGCGCATAAAACCAGTCCACTCTTAAGTGAGCCATTCTACCTACCTACCTACCTACCTACCTACCTACCATTTATTTATTTATTTATCTGGCAAACACCATCTACTGAAACGGAAAATACTAATGTAAAAATCCCTATTATCCCCCATATCTTGCTTTCCCTCACTCTCATCTCCTCTACTGTCATAAGTTTAGACCGCGACCTGCCCTTTCTATTGCTGTTGCTCTTGCTCATGTCACTCTGCAGAGCACCCATGCACACGGAGAGCAGAACAACAGCAAACACCCTGAAATCTGGCTTAAGTAACCTGTCATCCACAAAGTGCTTTCCCCAATCATGTTCAAACACATATAGGCAAGTGGTTGGCAAACAGTTAAGAGTGACAGCTTCCTATCACCTGAATAGCCGAGGAGGAATTTGTCTGAGATCTATGCTTGGTGGACCTGTCTCAGGGAGCCACTTGTCTCAGGATATAGAATGCACACAGCTTCGTTGCATTTCTGGTACATTGTCTGAACCAAAAAGTCCCATGCCTGAATGAAACACCCAAAGTTCAGGTGGTGAGTACAGCTACATCTTCTCCCTGTGAGGTAAATGCACAACTCTTCTTGACACTTCCACTAGCCCAGAGTTGTTTGCACTTTTTAGGTATTTGTGCAAGCGATGGAGCAGAAATTAAAGTTGCTTTGCATTCTTATCCCAGGCTGCCTAATTCACACTTCCTGAAATGAGACACGAACCAAAACACAGCCGTTCTTCAAAATTCACACTTCTCCCAATTTTGCAATGTGGTGCCCCAACTAAGTAATGTGTGCAAAAAATGGGGGGAGGTTGTGCGTTTGATGCATAGAGCAGTGAAGACAGCATATGAAATGAAGTTAAAGAAAATCACATGCAAATATGTGTGCGTTATTTAAAGGTCTATATCACCCTTCCTTCAAAAAGGGACACCAAAGTGATAAAACATCACTGTTAATAAAATAAAGATAAAAGTGTGTGTCAATACAACAACATACCCTCACAGCTAATAATTTCAGGGTGGCCAGGAAACATTATCTTTCAACAATCAAATTGCTGGGTAAACAGGAATGTTTTAAAGTTGCTTCCAAAAGTTCATGAAGAGGGAGACAGAGCCACCTCACCAAGGAGGGCATTCCGCATCTGTTAAGGAAAATTGCATACCATGGGTTGCAGCTAACATAGTGCTGAATAATACATTCCACCAGGGCAAGGACCCCCCCCCCCCATCACTCTTCTTCCCAGCACATCCCCTAAATCAGTTCTAGGGGTTCCCTCAACCATCTGGAGATTTGGGGAGGGTGCAGAAGAAGAGGTGGAAAGTCCTGTTGTGCAAGCAGAAATCATTGTGCTGATGGGGTAATCTCATACATTTTCTAAATTTAATGTTACCTTCTGAATTTAATGTTAAAGGTAAAGGGACCCCTGACCATTAGGTCCAGTCGTGTCCGACTCTGGGGTTGCAGCGCTCATCTCGCGTTACCGGCCGAGGGAGCCAGCGTACAGCTTCCAGGTCATGTGACCAGCATGACTAAGCTGCTTCTGGCGAACCAGAGCAGCGCACGGAAACGCCGTTTACCTTCCCGCTGCAGTGGTATCTATTTATCTACTTGCACTTTGACGTGCTTTCGAACTGCTAGGTTGGCAGGAGCAGGGACCGAGCAACGGGAGCTCATCCCGTCGCGGGGATTCGAACCGCTGTCCTTCTGATCAGCAAGCCCTAGGCTTTGTGGTTTAACCCACAGAGCCACCCGCGTCCTGCTGATGGGTTACATGAGATGAATACCACCCAGAAATGGTATATTTGGATGCATGGGCACTAAAGTGCTCCTGATTTTTTGTGAGATCTTGAAAAAAAAAAAAACTCCAAAAACTGGTGCAGAAAGGTGGGCAGCCAATTTTAAGATTGGAAAACCAGGAAACCGAAATTGACAGATTTACCTACCCCTGCTTTGTACACACATCTTAAGAGCAAATAGGGAGAGCAACTGAAATGCAACCTGTTCTTCATCTCCGTGCCTCCTGCCGACTTTGCAAAATTCTCCTGGGGAGTATTTAAGCTGGGCTTTAAGCAAAAGGATTCCAGCCATGGAAGACTACAGAACAGTTTTGATGGAGGGTAGTTGAAGGCAAAGACAATTATACTATGTGAATTATACATGTGTTTGGGGTTGTTTGCATGGGGGGTGGGATTTGCAGGACTTTGGTTTTAATAAGTACCCACTGTGAAGAGAGCAGCTTCCTCGGCACTTTTATATTTTAGGCATATATCTGGTGGCGACCAAGCTGCAATAGATTCAGGCAGTTTCTGCTGTGTTCTTTCCATATAGACCTTAGGTTAGCATTCTGCAAAGCCTTAGGAGGCTGTGTGTCTAAGCAAATGAGGCAAAATAATTTGTCTTCTGCAGGGTGCTTATTTGTTATTATAAAATGAAGCTCCCCCCCATGCAATGTCCTAACTTAGATTCTTCTCACTTTCACTTGCACAATCAGAAAGATGTCTCGAGATTAGCCACCCCACCTCCAGAACTCCCTCCTTTTCTTTTAAGATTCAGCAAAGTGGCCCTTCCTCAAAGCGATACTTTAAATATTTTGCAACTTGTTCTTGGCCACTAATGCAACCAGTTCTTGCGTGGAGATAAAAGACTCTTAAGAGAGAACAGTACAAAGTGTCCTTTAAAGAAGCAGGAACAAATGTGATGGATACTTAGGTCAGCTACCTATTCTCCGAGTACTAAAGGAATTGATTTGACCAAAACAATAGCTCTATTCAGGTGCTATACCAGCGCAACATGCGAGCAGGGGGACAAAAGTGCTGGTTATGTCCAGGGCTTTTTTTTTCAGCTGGAACTCACCAGAACTCAGTTCCGGCACCTCTCACATGGGCGTGCCATTTTAAGAGAATGAGGGAGGTATTCATGGTAAGTTCTGGCAGTTCTTTTTCTAGAAAATTAGCACTGATTTGGACAATGTCCCCCTGTCCAAGAATTGTAAGGCAGCCAATTGCAGAGGACAGCCTCCTGGACAATTGTGGCCAAAATGGATATTTTGCATTCCTCCAACCTAGATGATGTGGAGACAGTTTAACAGGAAGCACAAGATCTCCGGTCTTGTGGCTGTTTCACATTTTTACTAGATTGGCTGAACTGAATGTGATTAAACCAGGCTCTTCTACAAGTGCACTATTTATCTAAGCCAAATTTACACTAAGCTGAGGGTCCCAGCCTCTTTGCATTTTTATTTACTCCGCAGTGTCAGCAAAATGATATCTTCTGTCTTTCCAGATTCATGGGATATTTCATTAGGGAGAACGGAAGGGCTACACTGGGAGAAAGACACATGACAAGTGATGGAAGCTTCTGAATTGGAAGCTGGCTCACACTCTCTCTTTAGCAGGGATGGGGAGCCTGCAGATGTAGTTGGACTACAACTCCCATCATCCTCAACCATTGGTCACACTGGTTGAACCCGTAGTCCATCAATGTCTGGAGGGCCACAGGTTTCGCAGCCCTGTTCTACAGCGGTAGACACATACACCTGGGATTCTGCTGCCTATCCATTCTGTCCGACAAAGAAGGCCAAAAATGAAACTCAAAGGCTTGCATTATCCTCCTTCAACCATTTACAGTTCAAATAGTCAAGTCTGTGCAATTCACCCATCATTGGCCAACGTGCCAATTTATTTCTACTTTGCCTTCAAATATTTAAATGCCAATAACAACTTTTAAGCACCGCCATGGTAGACTTTTGACTTTTAGCTAGCCCAGCCTCTGTCTCCACTGCCTCATTCACACACACACACACACACCCCTACCTCTTCAGGGAAAAATCAGAGTAATTCACACCATAAGTCATCATTCTATAAACATGCAAGTCACAGAGCCAGTAAGACTTGTGGGTGTCAAGTGTCTAGTGGAGTTAAAAGGATGGTGTGTACCTGTAGGTGCACAGAGGTCCCATGCCCCAAAGAAGACCATCTCCACTGCAAATGTATTGCATCTAGGCAATACTTTGGAGCACCATCACCTAAACAAGCCTCAGTGACTTGCACAGGTCAGCAGTAGGCAGAGGTGAGGCAGAAGTGCCAAACTGCTTGGACCAACCCTCCAGCAATAGCCCATCTAAACAATAAATTCATCCCAGGACTGGGAGCAGAGGCACATACATAATATCCCAAGAGATATGCATGTGTAACATTCAAGGTCTCTGTCACAGCTTTGGATGAATGTGTGGCGGTCACCCAGTCCCAATCTATGCATTCCTATGCCCAGGTACGTCACATGAAGACGTTAAGTGAGGTGGAAGCAGTTTGCACACACACAAACATTTCTGTGCTGAAAACAAATGCTTCCCAATTTAGAAAATGCAACAAATAGCTTCAAATTTCTTTAGAGCGTATCCCTGTTTTTACATTTGCACATCACCTACATCTTTTGATTAATGCTTATTTATTTACCGGTATTTAATACATTTTTATCCTGCTCTTCAAACCAGAACAGTTCACAGATGTAAGGAGGGCAGTGCATGTATATGCAAATATAAATATAGAAAAGACACATCAGGACCCTTGGATAATTGAGACTCCCAGTGTAAATTCCCCCAGATTATACATACTCCCGTGTGGTCAACACACTGTGAAAATGCAGAAAGACCCATAGTCTTTTCCTGTAACATGTAACATCCACCAATGCAATCAAGCACCATGTTTGCATATTCACTCATCCCACCCCCAGTTCGGGGATGAGTTGATGTGGGTTTCTTTTTTTAAGTCAAGAATCCGTGCTCATACCACAAATGGTGCATGCCATGTTGGCTGTGCAAACCGCAGAGAGCAAGATAAACTAAGTAGCCTGGCTGGCTTGTGGCTTTAAAACCACATGGGTGATGCCAACGTTTTGAATATTATCGTGACTTTGAAAGACCAGATTGCAGAAGCAAACATCAGATGTTTAGCATAAATAAATGGTACACCACAGATTAATCAATATGTCTGGTGCAGTGGTTTGTAGCTGCAGGAAAATCTCCTGTCAATGACATTAGGGAACATTTATTCCCACTTTCCCCTTTAAACTTAAGATGTAAACAGCAAGCACTAAGGTGCAATCTAATTACTGTCTGCTCTGCTTAACAATAGAGACCTCTAATGTTTTTCCACTGCCTCTGCGGCTTCCAGGTTACCATTCATACAAATTGAAGCATGCAAAGAGCTGGTAATGACTGGCAGAGGGGGAGGAGACTGGTAATGGCACCCATATCAGTGAATACGACATAATTAGGTGGTGACATTCATTTACTCCATCTTACAGTTTTTCATATGCAATTTCTAAATTTTAATAGTCTAGATTCCTTAACTGTACTTTGCACCCACTGTTTTAGACTAGCACATATTTAGAACACACAGAAAGCTAGAATTCTCTGGCGAAAGACCCACTGAAAGCAGAGATTTTGCTTCAATTTCCCCCAATTCCCAGTCCCTCAGGTGGGACCTGTATCAGACACTGTGCCCCATATTGGTTACGGCATCTACAAGCTACATATTATGAAATTCTCTGAAAATGCATATGGACACAGGATAGCTCCCCCCCCCTCCTGTTCTGCTTAATTTGATTAGGAGGTTTGCAATCTGTATGGATTCAATAAGGCTAAACTGAACCATGTTTATGACCGCAGAATCACATTGTGTTGACATTGGTCACAACTGGGTCACTGTCTCTCACAATGAACATCGCCTTGCCCAGAAAATAATCTCAGCAAGCCTGCCTGCTTCTATCAGGGAGGCTGCTATTCACTGCAATTCAGCATTCAGCTTTAAAGCATCGTGCCGGGAGGCCATCCCTCAGGCTCATGCCTAAAACACAAGAGGGGCAAGATCTTCACCAAACCAACCTTTTGCAACTTCTAAGCAGCTGGATAAGGGACGCGGGTGGCGCTGTGGGTTAAACCACAGAGCCTAGGGCTTGCTGATCAGAAGGTCGGCAGTTCGAATCCCTGTGACGGGGTGAGCTCCCTTTGCTCGGTCCCTGCTCCCGCCAACCTAGCAGTTCGAAAGCACATCAAAGTGCAAGTAGATAAATAGGTACCGCTCCGGCGGGAAGGTAAATGGCATTTCCGTGCACTGCTCTGGTTCGCCAGAAGTGGCTTAGTCATGCTGGCCACATGACCCGGAAGCTGTCTGAGGACAAACGCCGGCTCCCTCAGCCTATAGAGCGAGATGAGCACCACAACCCCAGAGTCGGTCACGACTGGACCTAATGGTCAGGGGTCCCTTTACCTTTACCTTTAAGTAGCTGGATATGTTGTCTGTAACTTTCCCTATCCTGCCCCTTGCACTGCCCAGCACCTTCTAGTGGCCTTGGCTGTCCATGGGGAATATTTCATATGGACTTGAAGAGGCACGGATGCCACTGATAATGAGAACAACTTTCTCCTGAAGATACAAATCCATGCATACCGGCAGCCTGCAGGTTGAAACTGATCTTTGCACAGCTTGAACACCCCACCCACTTCCAGCCTGCAAAGCCTTTCTTGATCTGACTGGCTTATGTTTGCAGTCTTAATTGAGCACACAGATGCAGAGCAGGGATCAGATACTCTTACAGAAAAGAAGGGTGCTAGCCATCAACCTCGAGCCATTTTACACGCTGGACTATTGCTCCCAAATCTCCAAAGCAACTGACATACGGAAGCAGAGAAGCTTCTTGCAGCGCTAATTCATCGATCCTTTGCTTCTCAACAACTCCCTTAACGTGTGAGGCTTCAGAAGAATATAACTTGGAGGATCAGGAAATTGTGAATCTAGATCTACTGGATTATTTTGGCCCGTGGGAGAACTTGATTCCCATGGAAGCAGGCTGAGAAGCATCCAAAGGTGATGCAGATCTTGGAATAAAGTACCTGGAGGAAATGCAGGCTAGCAGATAAAAAGCTGCATTAGGCATCAGGTCATGTGAGCTCCCAGTGGGATGCTTTCCTTTCAACACCAGAGCCACAATATCGCGTCACACTCCACAATGGAGACTCCCCCACCCCAATGTAAAAGTGGTATCCTCCTGCAATACAGGAGGGTGGGGTGTCTCTATGTTTCTTGAAGTTCAGAGATGACTTGGATGCACCGAATTAATTGCATGGTTCCTAGGAAACTAGCCGTGGTCACTTCCTCGGAAGTTGGAAGTGTTGCTAGCTTCCTCAGCTGCGAGAATGTAGCATTGCGCTGTGTGTCCCTGCCTACTCAGCTGTGGCCATTTGATGGGGAAGCGGAAGAACATAATGGAAAACAATGATGGTAATCTGCTTATACACAGGAAGCTTCTTTGTGAGCATACATGCTCAGTTTACTAAGCAAGTAGTACTCTGATCCTACAGATATACAAAGCTGAAACAGGACAGCCTTGGCATGTCCAAGCCAACTTGAAAAGCAAGCCCTACTCCTGGGTGGAACGCCCAAACTGCAATTTCCCAGGAAAGCTTCCCCTACTTTTGCTCAGGTGCTTAATGCGCCATGCCATGCTGACCACAATGCTTTGGGTGTGCCATGCACATTACCATCCCAGTTCCGCTCCTTCCTCTTCAACCCCGTTGCCATGCATCATGCTTGTTCATAAACCACCGTGCCATTGCGCATTGCAGGCAAAGGTGTCGCAACCCTGTGCTTTGGGCCTAGGCTAGCTCGAGACACAGTGCCCTCGTCGTGCTCTTCCACTTGCAAAGATGGCGGAAGCATTCTCAAAATTTATCTGCCCATTGACACGAGTGACAAAATGATTAACGGCACCTTTTGTCACCCGTGTCAATGAGCAACTATATAAATTATACAAATAATCATATAATCATTATTATATAAATTATAAAATTATTATTAGTGTTATTTAGCACTGTGCACACATGGCATCTTGAAGTTTTCTATGCTATGTGTGAGGAGAAAAATGGTGGGGACCATTTCATCAAATTTCTCCTGGGGGGGGGGGGAGGAGAAATATGGAGGTTTCTCAGGGATGGGGCCCATCATTAGTGCAGTTTATTTATTCTCTTACCCCTAGAAAAGCTTCTCTCTTTTCGCTACTGCAAGTGATAGCACCAGTGTTGGCCACACAGCCTCCAGTTTACATCTGCCCCTTTCTCAGGACGTGTTCTCAGGTGGCAGCAGGGCAGACAGAGAGGGAAATAGTGCCCACCACCAATTATAATAATGATTATATATATATGGGGAGGGATGATACAAAGTGGCATTTTTCAGGAGGGTGTGAGAAAAAGAAAATCTCATACATTTTCTAAATTGAATGTTACCTTCTGAATTTAATGTTAAAGGTAAAGGGACCCCTGACCATTAGGTCTAGTTGTGACCGACTCTGGGGTTGCAGCGCTCATCTCGCATTATTGGCCGAGGGAGCCGGCGTACAGCTTCCAGGTCATGTGGCCAGCATGACTAAGCCGCTTCTGCCGAACCAGAGCAGCGCACGGAAACACCCTTTACCTTTCCGCTGCAGCGGAACCTATTGATCTACTTGCACTTTGATGTGCTTTCGAACTGCTAGGTTGGCAGGAGCAGGGACCAAGCAACGGGAGCTCACCCCGTCGCGGGGATTCGAACCGCCGACCTTCTGATCGGCAAGCCCTAGGCTCTGTGGTTTAACCCACAGCGCCACCCGCGTCCCGAGTTCAATGTTACCCACATGCCAATTTCTTATTATTCCTGTTGGCAATTTTATCTACTACTTGTTAGCACCAGTTCATTGCAAAGCCTGAATTAAAAGTTGATGGCAAATTGGTAAGAGTTCCCTTTGCCTGGTTTCCTACTGTTCGTCCCAAAGCGGTGGCTTTGATACACCTAGCATGGATTCCAATAAACGCATAGGCCTCTTTCCCTCCACGGCTGTTGAATTCCCCCACACTGAACAAGGCAGCCCCTCCTCCTGTGGAGCTATTGTGTTTTCCCCCCAGTGACTCTCTCTTTGTTCTCCTTTCCTCAGACAGGAGAATCCCCTCCCAATTTACTTCCTCCACAACTACGCATCATTTCATCAGCGTTGCTGCCTCTTTCAGGTTTTCCAGAAACACAAGCTGCTTCCACATTTTGTAATAATTTTTATCATCACCTTTTAAAAAACAATTTGACCAAAAGTAATGTGATATAGCCAAGGGCATAACACCCCCCACCTCTCTCATTTCCATATTATTTTTCATTGAAGTCTTACTATAACCTAACATTTTGGAAGCTTTTTTTTTGTTGTTCGTTCGATGCAGGGAACTTGCCTTAAGAGATCCATCAAGCTGACTGATGAGCCTCTGTTCTTCATACCAACCAATTACATTTTTGAAGCCGAAATTAATAGCACTTTCATATACTGCAAGCAAAGCCTCCAACAGGCTATTAATAAATTAGTGATGTTATAAAGGCCAAGCAATATAAACTGCCAAATTATTTGATGCATTCATACTAAAGGCATATTATTTGACAGTTGCGAGCCACCTTTGAAAAACTAGCAAATTGTTGCACTTCATCAGTCTCGGCAACTTGCTTTCCTGCAAAAATTTGCTACGTTGTCGGTGTTCCTGGACAATGCAAACAGACGGGGAAAAGATCAGATAAAGGAGGAGCGTGTGTGCTTTTATTCCCCACTATCAGAAATTATACAACTTTTGCGAGAGTCAGAGGAGTTTTACATAGGAATGTGACAAGACCATTCCAGGCCCTTGGAGAATGATGGATTTGGCAGTGCCTATCAAACTTCCCCTCTGCCCAGACAACTCATCATTTACACAAAAACACACACACAAGTACCAAATTTGTAAACAGTTGGCAAGATGAGAGAGACAGTTTGGTTATAAAGCTGGGAAGAAATTCAAGTTCACTATTATTCACATAGCCCGGGTAATTCTGTAGAGGGTACTTGACCCATATGAAAGCACCTTCCTTTCCTCCTCCTGAATTTAAATTATTCACTGTTATTTAGCAATGTTTCTTTTCTATAAAGGTCTAATGTGGGCTTCAGTGAAGTGCAGCAAGAGCAACGGGGTGGAGTATAACTTTAAGGCGGGAAATAAAAGGGGGTTGTTTCGATGGAGGGAAATATTTAAGCAGAATGCAGATTCTACGTTCAGTAGTTTTCTTCCTGGGTACTGCAGTTCTGTCTATCCTATTGTAAATAGGAAGCCCGCGCAGCACACAAAAACTAATAAAATATAAATGGGCGATGGTGGTGAAGAACAGAGAAACAGTATTTCTTGCTGAGAAAGTTTTTCCTCTTAAAAAAGAAAAACACACATAGATATGAAAAGGAAGAGGCATAAGGAAACCCATAGAGATTTCTCTTTATATCATTTTGATCTTTCATTAAACATTTGTGCACAGCCTTTACTTTAAAAAAAAAATGCAGGCATTTCACACGTCAGTATCAACTCAGGCACTCCCCTCGCCAAATCTTTTAAATACTCCATTCATCTCAGTTAATAAGCAAACTCTGCTAGAGTAGCTGGAATACGGGTGGAGGGCGAGACTTCAGCTGATCCAAGAGGTCTCGCTCATTTGAACAATCATTTATTGAGTTTGGATACATGAAGCACCAAGTACTTGTACAATTACGAAGCAGAGAAACAAAAACAAAAACCCTTAAGAAACATGACCAAATTTCTCTTCCCCCCCCCTTTTATTATTATTTTTTTAAATACATACTGAAAGGGAAAACAGGTCAAGTACTCAAATAAGTGATTAATTTCCTTCATTGTACATTTTAACCTGAAGCCCATCTACCTTTTTTGTTGCTGCCAGAGTACTTCATTTTATTGCTCTTTCCAACCTTCCCCATTCATTTTATTATTATTATTTTTGCTAGAAAGAGGCAGCATCGATGCAATGCTCCACCACCGCGCAGATATGGAATCGTGAATTCCACAATTCCCCCCCTCATTCTAAATGTAAGTTCAATTTGCACTGCAAATTGCTACCTAATAGATCTCTAGAAATCAAAGGCGATTGCAGGAAGGAAACCGGGGTGGGAGAGAGGGAAGGGGGAACCCAAAATAAGATGATGGGTATTAAGTTTCAATCAATTTAATTTTAATCTCCAAATCCCAATCCTTGCACACAAGCTGTCGGGGGCGTGGACGTGTAAGGTAAGATAAGGTGTACATCCTGAAGCCCCGACACCCAGCCTATTGTGGGGGGAGACATTTGTCCCCGAATCTAGCTCAAGATGGAACACACACACACATTTATTACCTTGATGTAACAGGGACAATGCACAATGGTAATCCGCATGGGCTCAGTAGCCTTTTCCTTAGCAGTTCTGAAATTTCATTAATTTTCACAGAAATTTCATTATGCCACAACCTCATTTATTTACTTATTTTAGACACACACACCCTCTACCTGGCTGCACATATTTTGCTCTCCTTTGTGCTTGCTCTGCCAACGTTAACCTTGCCTCTCCTTCCAGACAGTAGCATTTAACTTTGTGTGTTTACTTCTCTCCCTGCAAATGCCTCAGATTTAGTCTAACCCCGGGGAGTCCACATGCAAACAATGAGTCAGCTTAATTGCTGCTGGGGAACAAGCAAACAAGGAAAAAATTCAACCTACCAACTAATATATATATATGTGAGTGAGTGTGCGTGTGTGTATTTTACTACTAAGCGGCGCCTGAAAGTTGTTGTTTTTTTTTTTGCATACTTGCTTATATACACCTTTGCCATCTCCAAGGGCTTTGTGTCCCTAAACAAGCTATTTTTAGAAACTCCATGGCTGATGTCCAGTTTTGTACAATACATACTCCACAATTTCTCAGCATGCTTATCAAAATCTACTGCATTTTAAAACTCATCACCCAAAAAACTCTCCCAAAAGCTGAGCTTTAAATCTAAACAACAGCAAATTCTTCCAAAGCACTGAACCCGTTTTCCAGTGTCAGCTCACAACACAGACTGACATTGCAATAAATTTCTGGAGAGGGAGAGAGAGAGAGAAATATAATTCCATAAATTTCGGCACTCATTTACTTTAGACGGATTATGGAAAAGGATAACATATTTACCTATATCCAAGCTTCCCATCCCTCCTTCCAAACGATGGAGCAAATATATTGCATGCTTACAATCCTGTGCCAATTGGCTGACAGTAAGTAGTACCTTGTTTCTAAACATTACTCCGTGCAAGTTCTATTGAAATCCATAGGGTTTGCTTTCAGATTATGGTTTCAGATTTCAAGAGGCAAGCAGAAAAACTTACACGTTATGCATCTGTGGAAAGGGCGTTTGGTAATGTTTGAATTTTAAAATCTTATGAATGATTTAGAGTTATCCATTCACTTTTATAAAGACAACAGAACAAGCACAAAACAAGAACATACTGTAATACGGCCCAAGCGAAGCACTTCTAATTTTAATTAATTAGAGCAGGAAAAGTGACATGTATCCTTCTGTATCCCATTGAAATCAGTGTGACTTAAAGGAACTTAACTTTGGCTGGATCGGGCCCCAAGAACAAAGCAATATTTCTTTGACATTTGCAAATTGTGTGACAGATTTACCTCAGAATCAGTCACAGAAGTTGAGAAGCTGCTTTAGTTCTATATATATACTGATTTTTTTAAACTATTTCATCCAATGTAGAATCAAGGTTTCTCTCCTCCTGAGCAAATTCACAATAGCAAAGTGCTTCTAAGAAGAAGCAGATACTTGGAGGTTGTAAATTACAAAACTAACTTTACACCTCTGCAGTGTAAGGGAATCCTAGAAAGTATATCAGGGGGGAAATGAGGAAACAGTATTATCAAATAAAGATCAGCCATTTTAGCTTCGCACGGGTGGTTAAATAAACACCACACCTTTGCAGCATTAAATGTCAATCCATCACACAGACATTTTAAGCAGAATTCTCAGTTTTCCAAATATAATCAATGCACATTTGTCAGCTGAACAGCGAGTGTATATGAGCCTTTTATTTTCTTACACTGTTCAAAGCAATGCTGAAATGTATCAAGGTACCACCAAGCATCTAAATGATGAAGTGGATGTAAACATTTTTGCAGACATAGGTTGTTGCTTTTAGCATTCTAAAACTAGTAGAGTATGCAGTAAAATATGCTTTGGAGCATCATTAAATGTGCATATCATTAGAAATATTTCACCATTTTCCAATAGAAAATGGTATGTATGTGACATAAAAGCACTTTCCCCCACTATACCATGTTGATGCATTTTTTTCTTGAAAAGCCACAACAAATATTCCTTCATTTTGTTTATAGAGATCTGCTGTTATCTGCTGTTTATGCAATTATTTCTAAATAAACCACTTCCAAACCCTACTTGGGACTGCTTAGCATCGTATTTCCACTAAGGCAGACTAAACACCAATTTACAAAACTATTATCAAACTATCAAATTCAACAGGTTTGAATATCAACTGGATTTTAAAAAATGTATTTTTTTATAAACCCAGTTTTTTTAAAAATGTAATTTTCAGTGTTGGGATACATCTATAACCACCTTGTTTTATAAACTGTGGGTCTTCAGGAAGAGATCTATTTGTCAAATAAGCCCTTTTATACCTTTTATCCGAAAAGGTAACACAGATATAAAATGGTCCCAGAACACAGCTCTCTTAAATGATCGAATCATGCCCTAACATAGTTATTAAATCTTTGAACTCCTAATACCATACTCCTATTAACTGTCCTCAAAGTAGCCAACATATGTCAAACTTGTTCTTTTCACTAGTAATCCTTTGTTGCTCAGTAACACTAAGAGAGATTAAGTGGAAAGTGTAAGAAATGAGAGAATCTTCATTAGAGGTTTTTTCTTCTTCAAATGTATTGGCTTAGAAACAGAGCGGCCTTGTGAAATTTGCATAGGAAGCAATCTTAACACAGAGATATTGGCTGAAGTGAATTATTGATTCAGTTCAAGAGGCAAATTTAGAATGTCACCAAGTTTAAAATTCCTAGAAAGCAGACACAGCTTAACTGACATGCACTTTGTACAACAGATACCTTACAGGTAGAATGTGAAATCTCAGGCAGAATGGCAAGTGCTGGCGTAGAGTATGCAACATTGGAGATTTAACAACTGAAAGAAACTCCAAAGTTTTATAAATAAATTTTGTGACAATGCTCCCCTCCCTTGATGCTTCAAATACTATTTCTGGAACTCAGCACACTTCCAGAAGTTCCCTGTGCAACTGAAGTTACAAATAAGATTTTTACTTAAAACCCAAAGAGGAGATTAAGAGGGCATACACAAAACTTTTCACTGACCTTCCTACAGACACATCTGACAGTTTAATTTGTCCATGGCTGCCTGCTGTGGGAAGTTTTAACTGATAGAAGATATAGCATGGAAACAGCCCAATTAAATAAGAATGGATTTGTTCATTCTAAGCATCTCTCAAAACTTGTCTAACCACCATATAGACATACCGTGGCCTTGATAGTATGTGAGGCAACAATTAAAACACAAACTTGTGCCACCTATATCTTAGGCCTCTGACAGACAGACTGCTTAATTCTCAGAGAGGGAAGAAACATTTCCATCCCAACTGCAAAAGGAGTCTTGAGGTGATTGAGTGAGCCGACATAAACTTATCTAAGACAACTCTAGGCTAGGTGGAATTTGCTGCTCTGATAAGAGACTCGGGACTGAACATCTTTGCAGCAAAACACACTTCCCTGAGTGAGATTCTGCCTTACTTTGCGCCTGTCACTTGACTTTCCACTATGATTTCACAATATCTTTAATGGTAACTGTGGAGACAGCATTAGCAATCTGCCGGCACCGTCTCATCCTTCCTTTATGAGGAAACAGGACAGCTTTGGGAAAACCTTTAATCTCAGGCAGACTTTAGCTTTTTATGACATCCGGCAGCTTCTCTCCTTTCTTTTTTGGATTAGGATAATTATTCCTCTGCCATTTATAGAACGCTGGTCCCCTTAGAATCAGAACAGCATTAGCACACTCCCTAACTTTGAAAAAACAACAACAAACATTGGCAGGAAAAGCCCATTCACAGCAAGGGCGAGAGAAATGATAGCCTGTCCTCCGATTGGGGGCCTTTTTTAATTGCTCCCCCCCACTACACAAACCCTGCTTCTTCGCTTAAAAAATACAACCCCGTGAGGTGAAACGTGATCAAATGAGATGCCATTATCATCACACCTTTTTAAAAAGCAAACAAACGACCAGCTTGCAGCAAGTCTACATACTTACCCTGTCACAACCAACTGGGACGGAGATTATAGTTATCATTTTATTTTTTAAAAATGAGACAAATGAAAAACCTGCGATCTGGGAACCTTTCAGAGTCTCAGACTAGTCCAGTCCCCCCACCCCCACCCCGCTCCACTTTCACCCATTTTACAAATCATGTGATAATTTTTTTACCTCTGACAGGGTCAAAGGAATCACCTGCTAGAGATGTTTTGACTTGCGCTGCGGAATCTGGCTGTGTTGATGCCAGCACATGGGAAGGAGGGAGAGAAAGCTCTTTCTCTTCCCATCACTCTTGGCTTTAACCCTCCACAAATAATCCCCCACGTAAAATATATACTGTAATCCCCCCACCCACCCCTTTTTACAAGCACACTCCGCCTGCCAGACATTTACCTGCCTGTTTGGGTGGTGGTGCGGGTAGGATTTCGGAGGTAAACGCAGGTGGCGTGAAACAACTGAGACGCCCCATCCCCGAAACCAGCCGCTCAGAAGATGCTCGGGGGTTGCAACATCGGAACAAGAGTACCAAAAAAAAGGCCAACCCTTCGTCCCCGTAGTAAGTGGGCACAAGCAAGGCGTCCCCCCCCCCACCCCGCCAACCTCTCCAAAATAAAACCAGGAACGAAACAGATGCAGAAGGCGAAGGCAAAAGGGAAATTTTGGGAAGGGGGGTGGAGAGTGATAAAGAGGCAGCGCTTGCTTACCTTTCCTCTTCGACCGCCTCCTCCGCCTCCTCTTGGACTTGCATTTCAGTTGGCTCCCCGGCCCTCCCGGTGCTCGGCCGGTGCCCAGGACGGAGGTCATCGCCGGTAGTTGAGGCAACAAGGAGAAGCAGCGGCGGCGCGTTAGCTCCGCGCTCGCCTGGCTCGGGGACCGCGCAGCGAGAGCGAGAGAAGTCGGCTGGCTGCCTGCGACGCCCCCTCCCTGCTCCGGATCGCCCGTGGTGGTGGTTGTGCCGCCGCCGCCGCCGCTTGCGAGGTCTACAAAGCCGGATGGGACTTTTATGAACCAGCAAACCCAGAGCAGCTGCGCGCAGATCGTGCGCCTCTTTTTTAATTTTAATTTTTTGCTTTTGGCCAGCTGCGCTCAAGTGCCTGCGCTGCGACGCTTCCCAAGCCTGGGATGGAGAGCGTGCCGGGCGCAGGTAGAGTTTCCAAATAAAGGAATTAAAGGCGACGACCGGGAGGCTCACCTGGGATCCCCTCCCTCTTCTTCCTCCTCGGCCGCTTTCCCTCACTCGCAGGGCGCCTTTGCTTTATCAGGGGCTGGAAATGCACGGCGCCCACTTTCTCTCTCTCTCTCTCTCCTTTCTTTCTCTTTCTTTCTCTCGTTCTTTTTTCCCCCCTTCCTTTTTTTTTGTTTTTTTGCACCTCTCTGCTAGTTGTTTGGCCCCAGCAGCCACTTTGAAGGCGATCATGCAGGGAGCGCGTCTATTTGCTGCTGCAAAGTCTAATTAGATCCAATCACAACTGTCTCCTGGCTCTGACATCAGCAGCACCACCAGCAGAAGCGCGCAACCCCCCCCCCCGCATCCCTACCACCAGCCACCCCCGGTCTCCATCCATCCCTTGTCAGCTTGCACACTCAGCTCCCATTGGGGCTGATGGATGTGTCCGGGACCTGATAGGGAAAGAAGGCAGAACGGGCCCGGAGGGGAGTTGTTGTAAAGGGAATAAAAAGGAAACACAAAAGCCCCACCGGCAGCCTCCCGGCCGGTGTACTTCTACTACGAGCCGGCGGGAGAGTTTATTATACAGTCCGATCCGATGCATCCTCCCCGGTAACGCACCACTGCCCCATTTGGGAAAGAAGCGCGTCCCGCGGAGTTGATGGTTTTTGTGCGCGTGCGCCTTACTCCCGAGTAATCGCGCAAAGAGATTTTCAGTCTGATGGTGCCGTTCTTGGCACGTCTGAGTCCCACTGCGTTCCACGAAACTTGCCCAGGTGCAAGAATGTAGCCATGAAAAGGACAGTACACAGAAAAATGGCCAAAAATCCCCAGCAACACCCGCCTCTTTCAGTGCTTAGTTTACTGCAAACTTCCCTGCTTGTAATTTATTTATTTTTACTCATAAATTCCACTGTGTTCCAAGGAATTCAGTAAAGTGCCTAAGCTGGTGGCTTTACAAACCACAGTACCAGAATGTGCAATCCTTCGCTCAGTCACCAAACAAACCTCTGCAGTTTCATTCCTAGGCTTGTTTACTGAGAAGTAGATCCCACTATGTTCACTGGGATTCACTCCCAGGTAAAAGTATAAAATACTTAATAAATGATACTGTACCAAAACAAACACATAAACATAAACACACACACACACACACACCACACAATCCTTCACACAGCATGTCTGAATACACACACACACAATTTTCCTCGGGAAGGGTAAATCTGGATTAGATGGATGGGGTGCATTGCGGGGAGAATATGGCAGCATAGGAATAATAGAAACTCAGATTTATGGACCTGGAAGGGATCCAAGGGGTCATCTAGTCCAGCCCCGTGCAATGCAGGAATTTCAGCTAAATAATCCCCGACAGGGGGGCATCCACCCTGTTTCAGAACCTCCAATGAAGGCAATGCCAAATTAAACCCCATGGAGGCCCCTAGGCAGTCGAAGTCTTGGGGGCCCCCTTGCAAATTATCTCCTAAAACTAAGAAAGCTTGATTGTAATTTTCTTTCAAGATCAAATCAAAATTATTTTGATCCGCTGTTGCTGGGCCCCTAAAAGGTGTGGGGCTCATAGGCTGGGCTGAACTCTGCCTCTTTGGTAATCCGGCACTGTTTGAAGGAGAGTCCTCTACCTTCCTAGGGAGTCCTGCAGTTAAACAGCTCTAAGGAAAATGCCTTGCACTGAGTTCAGATTTTGGGCCTATCTAACTCACTATCACAGGGACACGGGTGTGGTCTAAACCACTGAGTCTAGGGCTTGCCGATCGGAAGGTCGGCGGTTCGAATCCCCGCGACGGGGTGAGCTCCCGTTGCTCGGTCCCAGCTCCTGCCAACCTAGCAGTTCGAAAGCATGGCAAAGTGCAAGTAGATAAATAGGTACCGCTCCGGCGGGAAGGTAAACAGCGTTTCCGTGCACTGCTCTGGTTTCACCAGAAGCGGCTTAGTCATGCTGGTCACATGAAAAACTGTCTGCGGACAAATGTCGGCTCCCTCGGCCAGTAAAGCGAGATGAGCACCACAACCCCAGAGTTGTTCGTGACTGGACTTAACTGTCAGGGGTCCTTTACCTTTGCAACTCACTATCATCTCTACCCAGACTGGCAGTGGTTGTCCAGGGTTTTTCGCAGCTCTTCCTGGAGATGCCACCAGGCTACTTTCTGCATGCAAAGCTGGTGCTCTTCCACTGTGCAGGCCAGTAAATGGTAAGTAGAGTTGTTGGTCATTGGCAGAGTTACAACAGAAGACCCTCTAAGTGTCCCTATTGTCAATGATTTAGAGAAGCCGTCCCAGTTTCTGGTTTGATCCCAGAATGTCCCCCTTTTCCTTAGGATGTCCCTATTTTCATTGGAAAAATGTTGGAGGGTATGAAGTTATCGGACCCGCAAGCCGTGTGAAGGCAATCCTGTATAGGGAAGTTTTTTAAAAAATGTTTTATATTTTATTATGTTTATATATATATATATATATATATATATATATATATATATATATATATATATATATTGGAAGCTGCCCAGAGTGGCTGGGGCAGCCCAGCAAGATGCGTAGGGTATAAACAGTAAAATTATCGTTATGGAATGGGACATCCCTATTTTCAATGGAGAAATGTTGGAGGTTCTGCAAACCTCTAGGCCAGAGGTGGGAAATGTTGTTGAACTCCAACTCCCACCAGCCACAGCAACCAGAGTAGTCAGTGGTCAGGTATGATGACAGGAGTTGGAGTCCAGCAGCATTTGCAAGGTGACAGCTTTCCCATCTGCTTTATGTGCTGTTGTTTTTTAGCATGGGAAACAGAATGGGCTTCTGGCTGGGGCTGATGGGAGTTGTAGCCCAATGCGCCATGCAAAAGGCTGTGCTTGCAGTGCAACAGCTGGATGAGGATGCATGTGTTAACTGAGGTCGTGTAATTGCCTCAAGAAGTTTGGAGGCTGTGGTCGTTGGCATGTATGGGGATGGTGTAGATTCCCACCCATCATCATCATCATCATCATCATCATTTACTTGCCTCTCCATCCATCCTCTTCCCAGTCTCCCTCCATCCCCCCCAGCTCTTCCCCCTTGTGGTACTGTTGGGAAAAAACAGCTGCCAGTTTCACTTCTGCGGTGAAACGGTGTCAAGTCAGGATTCATTAAAAAAAAGAAAAGAAATGGAGACGTGTCCATTTCAACACTGCCATGCCTGTTCCTTTCCATGCGGTGTTGTGCAGATGTTGCAAAAAAGAAAAAGGGGGGGAAAAGAAGCTTGCCGGCACAACTAGCACCCATTCCACAAGGAATACCCACCTGGAAGCACCCTAGATCTACTTACTCCATCCAGAAATAAGTCCCACTGTCTTCAGTACAGCTTATGCACAGGCATGTTTGAACAGGGCTGCAGCCCTAGATTCCTTTAATTCTCTATTTTGACACAGCTAGGGAGGAAATGTGCTATTCTGTACAGAACAGGGTGACTAGGGTTATTATTATTATTATTATTATTATTATTATTAGTATTATTAAAGGACAAGGCTTATTTGTCTTCAGTGTCCAGTGAGATTCCAGCTGGTGCCAGATGTCTTGCTGGGGTGAGGAAAGCAGCACCCTTTGTGAAATAATAATAATAATAATAATAATAATAATAATAATAATAATAATAATAAACATTTATATACCACTAGGCTGTAATAAAACCTCAGAGTGGTTTAGGAAAATAATAAAATACAGTTAGCAGCGAAAACAGTTAAAAGCAAGTATCTAAAACATTAGAAAATAGTTAAAAGCAACAATAAGCTAAAACTAGATGAAAAAACATGAAAACTTCTACATGTCTGGGTATGCTTGCCTGAACAAAAATGTTTTGAGCAGGTGCTGAAAGGAGTAGTGTGGAGATGCCTGCCTGTTGTCAATAGGCAGAGAGTTCCAAAGTATGAATGCTGCCACACTAACATGATTGCTTTCTTACAAATTCAGAACGGTATGGCTTACTAAACCATAGTTTGTGGCTTAGTGCTATGTACAAACATGGCTGATGAGCTGATAAGCGAAATCTTTTTTGGTTTTGCTTAGTTCAGAGCAACGGATGAGGAAAAAAAAGGGAGATGAAGAGGTTCTAAACTGCTGTGTTTAGGAAACCGTGTGATTAGTTGATGGGTATGGAGAGGCTTAAGCAAGCCAAGAAAGAAGGACAGAGAGCAGGAAAACAGCTGTCGACTGAGAAACTCAGAAACCATGAAATATAAACGTTGGCAAAACAAAAGTTAGGCAACAGATTTAAAGGCACAGAGGGCAAGAAAACTGGTTTCCTCTTCAACCAGTCTGCCACACCACTGCTCTTTCCCAGGGGGCACCTTTGGGATTCTAGGGCTGAACCATACCAAGCAGAAATATCCTCACGCAAACAGTTACAGCTCAGATTCGCTTGCCTATGAATTTCCCCCGCCATCACATTACCCCGTTGGGATCCTGCAGGATTTAAGAATGTTAGAGAAAGGAGAAAGGACACTCAGCAATCAAAGATCAGGGAGGACAGGGATTAAGCTAGACCTGTTGGCATTCCCTCCTCCACATAATTATTTGAGGTACTGAATTCTGGTTCAGTGCCAGATCCCACAACCGCAAGGCTGTTCAGAAGATACTGGACCACAGAGAGCAGCAAATTAGCAACTTGTTCCAACAAATATTGGGAGCAGACTGGGGCGTTGAAGCCACCTCTTCCAGGCTCCCTTTCAGAGCCTTAAAGGGACATCCCTATGGTTTGAAGATGGCCACTTCTTCTCCATTCCATAGCCTCCTTGCACTGCTGGACTGGTCATGCCCTTTGGGGGAGGGAAGATGCATGTCAGTGGTGAATGTGGCCACCCTACTATCTTGTGCAGTATGCCTCCCCACCCCATAGTTGATCAACTGAGCAGCGGGTTTATCAAGCAGGGCACAGCAGTGAGATTTATACATTCCTGTCCATGCAGCAAACCTTTCTGATTTTCTCTCTTGTTGCTGCTGCCACCAAGGTCAATGGGGTCTTGAGGGGGCAGGAAAAATTGCTTGAGTCAGGGGTTAGCCACCCCCTGCCCTGCCCTATATTGTATTGTGCTTATATCATTGATTAGCTGGACTGGGGGGATGATGGCACAGCATTTTCCAAAACCATTCCAACCCGGTGGAGGAAAAGCTGTTAGAACCTGTTTTGCAACTGTTCATTGAGGTGAGGGAAGCTGTCAGTTTGGCTGAGATAAAAACATCACATAGGATCTGGAGATAGGAGTGGTTTTGAGGAGCAGTTTGATTACTGAGAAGTGATCCCAGCAGGTAAAGCAGGCAAGGGCCACAACTGAGGAAGGGGATAATTGGAGACAGCCTTCAGAAATACAGGAACTTGAGGGGAAAGTAGGTGAGTGAGAAGGCTATTTTGGGAGAAAGAGATGAGAAGGATGGAGACTGAGGCAATTTCACATCCTGATTTGAGTTAAAGAGTCAGTAATTGGGTTGCGGGTTGTTGTTATTATAGAACAGGGGTGGCCAACTCCCAAGAGACTGCGATCTACTCACAGAGTTAAACACTGGCAGTGATCTACCCCCTTTTGGGGGGTTCAGGTCAAAGTTGTTGAGTTTTTTCAGGGAGGAGGTAAAATGTTGAGGCTTTTTTTAGGGGAGCCACAGTTGTTCAGCTTATTTGTGGGGAGCCAATGATCTACCAGTGATCTACTGCAGGTGTCCAGTGATCTACCAGTAGATCACAATCTATCTGTTGGACATGCCTGTTATAGAAGAAAATGAGAGTGTGCAGTCTAATGGGCACAACTATCTGGTAAATAAATAGATCCTTGCAAAACAGCCATACAATATGTACCGAGAGTCACACCTGCTTTAATCATCAGTTCCCATGAAGCCAAATTCAGAAGACTGCATTTTAAGTTTCAGAATTCTAAACAGAGAGAAGGTGGAAATGCTCAACACCTACTTAGCCTCTGCCTTCACCCAAAGGGAAAGCAGGGCCCATCCTTCTGATAACAGAATAAATGGTGCAAGGAGGAATCTGCAACCCAATACAGGGAAAGAGGTGGTAATAAGGTGGCAATGAATTCAAATATCCAGGGCCTGATAAGCTGTACCCATCTGATAAGCCTGATAAGGGCCTGATAAGCTGCACCCATGGATGGTCCATCTGTCATTGTGAGCCAGTTGAGATTCCTGCATTGTAGGGGGCTGGGCTAGATGAGCCTTGGGAGTCCTTTACAACTCTTACAATTCTATGTCATGAAGCACCTGTCAAAGTATTTCTTTATCCATCTCCTTAAAGAGTGATATTGGAAGCAAAATCTGCGAACTCGGAGGCAAGAAAAATTATGCTAAATTATTCACATTCTGATTAATCTTTCCTCTGCCTGCACTCAGTCTTGTGAGAACAGCCGGGCCATGTTCATTGGGGCCCCCCCTTTAGCCTAAAATAAATAAATAAAGTCAAAACTCTCTGGTCTCAATCTAGGTCATCTCCCCTGGTGTGAAATGGTTTACTCTCAGTAACTTTCCGGTTATTACAAACTTGTTATTTCAAGTCCTCGATGCCCGTGAAGCTTCGTTGAGTTCTTCCACCCCTCGCGCAAGCTTTCATTTGAAAGTAAAATTGTACTCACGTAGTCTGGGGACTTTGTTACTCTTCTGCATCTGCGCAGACAACACAGGTCCTATCCGTGTTGGATCAGGAGGAAGTCCAATTGATTTCAGAGGAAAGGAAATGAGCCTCGTTGGTTTTTTATTTTACAAAAAAAAGTCAAACGTAGTTTGTGTCCTACTTCAGAGGCCTGTCCTGTATTTGAAGAGCCTCCCAGTCCCAAGTCTAATTTCAACGCAAGAAAGCTTTAAAAGACAGAGTGGGAGCCTTGAAGGTGCTTATCAATGGTTAGTTAGCAGCATCTGGTCAGCAGACTGAGCAGACACATAAAACACCTGACGCCTTTCAGTTATGGTGAGAGGCATTGCATTTCTACTGAAAAATCATAGCAATTATTTCTAAAGTTGTGCCTAAACAAATAAATTACTACATGCACATATTACACAAATTGATGCCCTCTTTTATTTTGGTGACATAAATCTTCTTTTGGGGGCAAATGTATAGCTGGCCAGCCAGGAAACCTTTGTGTGTGGACCCATGATTGCTTTGTGGCCATTTCCGCACCATACCTTTAAAGCGCCAAGACAGCACTTTAAATAGTAATGGCTTCCCCCTATGAATTCTGGGAGCTGTGGTTGGAAAGGGAGCTGAGAGTTGTTAGGATACCTCTATTGCTATCCCAGAGCTACAGTTTTCAGAGTGGTTTAAGAATCAACCCCTCTTCACAGGGAACACAGAGAGTTGTAGCTCTGCGAGGGGAATTTAGAGGTCTCTTAATAACTCCTAGGGATGTGGCTGGCGCTGTGGCTTAAACCACAGAGCCTAGGGCTTGCTGATCAGAAGGTTGGTGGTTCGAATCCCCGCGACGGGGTGAGCTCCCGTTGCTCGGTCCCAGCTCCTGCCAACCTAGCAGTTCGAAAGCACGTTAAAGTGCAAGTTGATAAATAGGTACCACTCCGGCGGGAAGGTAAACAGCGTTTCCGTGTGCTGCTCTGGTTCGCCAGAAGCGGCTTAGTCATGCTGGCCACATGACCTGGAAGCTGTACGCCGGCTCCCTCAGCCAGTAAAGCGAGATGAGCGCTGCAACCCCAGAGTCGTCCGCAACTGGACTTAATGGTCCTGGCTTGCCATACCTGGAACTGCTGAGCCAGCAGTTTAGTTTCAGATCTGCATTATGTGCATTAACATGCTGTGTGGTTTCTCCCTCTCCACAAATGGTGTTATATTAAAAGAGTTGTTCTTACTCATTCTCCTTGTGGCAACCTCTTCATGGTGTTTTTCAGAAAAGCAAAGGTTGATCCCCATTTTTGGAAATGCTCCGATGTTACCCGGATCTCTTTCACGTGGAGTGCACATATTGCTGGTGAGACAAAAACCAGCTGTAAAAAAAAACATGGAAGTCCTTATTTTGGTAAGACCGGAGGTTAATTTGGGGCGATGTTTCGGAAAAAGAGTTAACTGAAGCCAAATTGCATAGCCTTGTCTAGTGGCTGGTGGGGATGTAATGTTCAACATGCAATTTCGCTCTTCTGGAGTTAGAAAACAATTTCCCTTTGATCATGGATCTGCCCTGAATGACTAGATTTGATAGTCTCCAAGGCAACATGAAAAGCAAAGGTACCTGTGCTTTGTACATAAGGGGTGGCAGGAGGGAGGGAAGGAAGCACACATTCCAAAATCCACAGGTGGTTGATACAAGACAAAACATCTCAAATGAGAGCTACTGTGGCATAGTGGTTAGAGTGTTGGACTAAGACCTGGGAGACCAGGGTTCAAGTCCCCACTGAGCCATGAAGCTCACTGAGTGACCTCAGGACAGTTGCTGCCTCTCAGCCTAACCTATTTTACAGGTTTGTTGTGAGGATTAATGGCCTCTTACCTGGCCTGGAGGTGGGTGGCGTTTGCCACCCAGTGGCCCCTCACACACCCAGGGGACAAAATGACTTCACCATGGCAGCTGGCTATTGGAATCTCTCCATGGCCTGCTGCCATCCTGGAGTTTGAAATTGCCCTATCAGGGGCAAGCTGAGGGGTGGAGCCTGGGTGGCAGGCCAGAGTGCAGAAGTCTTCACTCAGGTCCACCACCTGGGAATAAAGGCCAGCTGCGTCCAAGCATGGCACCTCAGGTGTCAGCCCTCCATCTGGAGGATGATAATGATTATACAGTACACCCAATGCCTGAGTCAAAGCCTACCTTCATCTGTAATCAATAAATGTTGTGGCCAATTTTAAATTATTTACCTGGGTTTTCTTCTTCTGGGAGTGGGGCACTGCAAGTGGGTCTACAAAGGAGGAGGGGGAGAACCATGAATGCCACCTTAAGTTCCTTGGAGAAGAAAGTGGGATAGAAATACAATAGACATTTGAGCTCTCTAGAACTTTTCATCAGGCAGGAAGAAAAAACAGTGTAGGGTGGGTGGGATGAAGCAAAATGCCAAATAAAAGCACAAAAATTAGGCTGGTTATTATTGATTGATTGAGTTTATATACCGCCCTATACCCGGAGGTCTCAGGGCGGTTCACAGAAATGATCACAACATATATAATCTGAATAAAAACAACAACCCAATAACACTCCCCCAGAAAAAGAGCCACATTTTTAAAGGGTAAAGGTATAGGGACCCCTGACCATTAGGTCCAATCGTGACTGACTCTGGGGTTGCGGCGCTCATCTCGCATTAATGGCCGAGGGAGCCAGCGTACAGCTTCCAGGTCATGTGGTCAGCATGACTAAGCCGCTTCTGGTGAACCAGAGCAGCGCACAGAAATGCCGTTTACCTTCCCGCTGCAGCGGTACCTAGTTATCTACTTGCACTTTGACGTGCTTTTGAACTGCTAGGTTGGCAGGAGCAGGGACCGAGCAATGGGAGCTCACCCCGTCGCGGGGATTCGAACTGCCGACCTTCTGATCGGAAAGCCGAGCGGGAGGGATCTTTTCTGAGTAGCGTATATAATGTAATTGTATTTGTAAATGTATTTTGTTTTTCTTCTTTTTGGTTACTGTTTGTTTTTATTGGCTCATTTTTAAATTGTAATGCTTGAAAAGATCAATAAAGTCTATAATAAAAATAAAATAAAAAAGGAAAGCCCTAGGCTCTGTGGTTTAACCCACAGTGCCACCCGCGTTTTAAAGGGTATAGGATGTCAAACAGATCAACCAAAGGCCTGAGTGGATTACAGTCACTTGTCCATGATGACGCTGTGCCTTCAGTTTCTCCTGGCAGTTCACCCTGTTGCCTCCCCAGGTGGGAGGTGGGGTGGCGCAAGGGGAAAGAAGCTGAGGTCTCTAGACTTTAAGAGATAAAGGATGTGTGGAGAGCACTGAAGCAGGGCAGAAATGCAGCCCTGAGCTCATACAGGTGAGACACCAGAGCTTCCCGCTACAAAATTCCTGCATTAATCCACTCTTGCCCTACTTTCTCCCAAAGAGCTGCTGACGGTGTGACTATTTGCAGAGAGAGCGCCTATATAGCTCGAGAGGCCAAGCATCCAGGGGTTTCAGGAAAGAAAGAAGGGAGCGGATCCATACCCACTGGTTAACATTTGTCATCTGGAAGAAGGGGAGAAATTACTCAGCGCCAAGGAAGCCAAGCAAGCGTTTCTCTCTTTGAAGCTGATCTGATTCTGTACATCAAGTGCATTGTTAGGTTCCCCCCACTCTCTTTTTGCAGCAATTGCAATTTGCAGGGTTTGAGGCTTTGATAAAGACCTTGTGAACTCTCATTAACCTGCAAGCAAAATTCAAAGAACGGAAGGGGGTGGGGTGGGGGGACGTTCTGGAATAGTAGCTGCCGGGGCTGCAACAACAGGCCAGGTTTAAACTCTGCAGTCATCTGCCCCTTTCCCTGAATGAAAGCTTTTTCACTTTCCTTGGCATTTTTGTATGAAATATATATAAAAAAGGGACGGTGCAAGAGAAGGTAAGTAAGCTCAAAGTATGGAGCATGCAGACAGAGCCATGCACTTCTCGCTGGGAGGCCCTTATAATTTCAAACTAACAGAATGAACTTCGCTGGCGGACACAATATTAGAGGAAGTCAGAAGCAGAGGGAAATGAAAAGCTGCAGTGAAATGGCAATTTGTCATTGCTTCCCAAGTGATAGGAAGCTGTAGGTAAGAAGGGGAAACCTTTTTTTTTTTGCTTCGTCTATTTCTTTCAGGGCAGCCTTCCGGGGAGCGCAGGCCAAAGTGGGTGGAGGAATGAGTATAAATGTTACCTTTGAGCAGTTGGCTGGCCTTTCTGCACACACTCACACGCCCTTCTGTGTCCTACATCCCGGCAGAACCACTCAATGAGGGTGCGAAGCAGGACCAATGATGGGGTGCAGCCTGGGAAGCATCCCAAGCAGTGCTGAATTGACGTATAAGCTAAACAAGCTATAGCTTAGGTCCCCACTCTCTTGGGCCCCCCAAAAAAATTTAAAGGAAAAAAACCTGGATGTACATTTCCAAAACATAAGATAAAAAACAAATAAAATAAAAAAGCAACAGTGCTTTGTGTTGTGTAGGCTTTTATAATGTAAGCAATGGGCCTCGCCTGCTAGCCTGCTCCCTAAAATATCACTGGTTTGCTCATTTGGATGTATAGGGTGCCTACATTCTGCATGTGCAAAATGGCTTTAGATACCTATTAGGTAAAGGTAAAGGGACCCCTGACCATTAGGTCCAGTCGTGACCGACTTTTGGGTTGCGGCGCTCATCTCGCTTTATTGGTTGAGGGAGCTGGCGTACAGCTTCCAGGTCATGTGACCAGCATGACTAAGCCGCTTCTGGCGAACCAGAGCAGCACACGGAAACACCATTTACCTTCCTGCCGGAGTGGTACCTATTTATCTACTTGCAGTTTGACGTGCTTTCAAACTGCTAGGTTGACAGGAGCTGGAACCGAGCAACGGGAGCTCACCCCGTCTCAGGGATTCGAACCACCGACCTTCTGATCGGCAAGTCCTAGGCTCTGTGGTTTAACCCACAGCGTCACCTGCGTCCCTTTTAGATACCTATCAGATCCATTAATTACCATATAGCATATATTCAACACAAAAAACAGTGACAATTTGTTGTTGACAAAGGACAGCTGGACATATAAAGGGCCCCATTACCTTCAGTAGCTCAGGGCCTCATCAAACCTAAATCTGGCCCTGATCCCGCGTCACATAGGGGGGCTTGGAGGGCAACATTTGGCCCCACAGGGCTAAGGTGCCCCACCCCTGCTTTGGTGGAGAAGACCATCACCCAATCATGTGGGGTGTAACTAGGAGCCACCCAACATCAGCGATCCTTAAAGACACATCTAGTCATATTTAGCTATAAGCTGAACAAAGCATTCGATAAATGCTTTTCTCTTCAGCTGAGCACATGCAAGCAAGAGAAATTTCTCTCGGGTCAGTGGGTGCAGCTCATCAGTTGCACTCCCTGGGGACTGAGTATATCACAGGAACGCAAGAGAGTTTTGCCTGCTCAGTCCAGCCGGTGTCTACAGGAAGCAGGTCAGCAAAATGCCGTGGCCCACAATATCAGAGGCAGCTGACAGGTCAATAGGATTACCCAGGGACACTTATTATCCAAGCATGGTTGCAGCTGTGGTTCCAGTCACACAAATCTAATCTGTTTTGGGAGTTTTACCTGGTTGAACTGGTGCGAAGATGGGGAGTCAGAAAACCTTCATGTTCTGGAGAACTCCAAGGCTACATTCACACGGCAGGCGGGCTTGCTAAAAAGAGAATTCTGTCCTACTACCTCCATGATGTTCCTGACAACATATCTGCGGTCACCAGAAATGTAGCTAGATTTTGTGCAATAGCCATAAGTCAAAGAAAGCAAAAAATCATACAGCTCCACAAACGGCTCACAGTCAAATTCTTCTGTTTTTTAAAACAAAACTTTTAATGGAGTATATATTTCCTTGGATACGTATTTTAAATCTATTTAATTCTAATTCTCCCCTGGCCTCCTCGCTGGCCCAAGTAGGACTAATTTAGCCAGCTAGCCCTGGTGACTATACAATGTTTAATGGGTGGATTTCCCCCAAATTGATCTTTGAACTTTGAATTTGATTGTTCTTCATGCTTTTATACTGCATTTTATGCTGCTTTTATGTTGTATTACAATTAAGTGTTTTAAATTTGTTGTTAGCTGCCCTGAGCCCGGGTTTCTTAACTGGGGAGGGCGGGGTATAAAAAAAATAATATTTGTTTATTATTTATTTAATTAGTATATTGATAAATTCCACTTTGACCGTTTTAATGTTTATGTAAAAATTATGCTGAAATTCTGGTTTTGCTATGCTGGCTGCTTAGCCGTAATAATAATAAACAAACATATCTGCTGTTATCTCCTTTTCCCCTCACAATGATCCTGCCAGGGTGCAAGAGAGTTTGTAATCTGGGAAATGCTTTGCTTTCAAAGTATTCAGCTAGTTCTGCTTACAGCCAGGAATGTGCCACACTCACTCTTGGAGCACACTTAAAAATAAAGCCTCATTCGTGTGCTCGAAGCAGATAATGTATGAAAAAGGCTCTTAAATAAAAAGACAAACTGGACAGACTCGAGTCAGGGTCAAGTCGGGAGAAAATGATTCCCCAAACTCTGCCAACCAAAGATGTTATAGTTCAACGTGGTTTTAATCATCCCCTCCCACCCAACCCCCCACGCCGGTACTAAATCAACTTCATTAGCATCATTCTTCAGGATTACAGGCTAAAGCACTTTCAGGAAAACGAAATTCTACATCAGTGCCTGGCTCAGTTTCCATCCATTTTTCATCCCAGAGATGTATTGGTATCTTATATAAAGATGCCTTATTTAGAATCTAAAATTTATTTTATGCCTTCCTGTTGACAACCTGAGGCACTGGGTGGGGGGAAAAAATAGCTGAACAAAGGGTCCTCTGTAGATATTTCATGTTTGCTGACTCACTAGATCATCTCCCATGACACTGAATTATTGGTTTCAGCCAACACCGAAATACCAAGAGAAAGCTTCTCTTCTCTTTTATCTTCTTCAATTGTTCTCGGGTTTAAATGACTCACAACTTTTGAGAAAACAAACAGAAATCTCAAGAAAACAAAACTGCACATGCACTCGGGGGGATACAAGCAAAGGAAGCTGCCTTATCGCGAACCAGAGCACTGCTCCATCTAGTGGAGTATTGTCTACTCTGGCTGGCAGCAGCTCTCCAGGGTTTCAGCCAGGGGTCTCTCTCAGCCCTACCTAGAGATGCCATGGACTGAACCCGAAACCTTTTGCATGCAAAGCAGTTGCCCTGTGGTATATCCTCACACCCTAAGACCTTTTACTGAAGAAATTTGCGAAAATTAGGTTTCACCCCCTAAAATGACACGTCCTACAGTTTCCCCCAGCTGTGTCTGGAGCTGTCAGGGATCAAACCTATGTTCTGCCACTGAACTATAATACTTTGCGATCTTTGAAGCAGGCACGGCAACTCACAAATGCACCTTGAGGCCTAGTTGCATCTCACATCAGCCATGAGGAGGTACACTGGCCCTGTTGCCCTGGCGACACAGCTGCCTCCACCCTGCTGTACTCTGCTCAACCTGTCATTGGCTCTAGAGGTCTGATGGTTAGTCCCACTGAGTTTGATGGGATTTCCCCTTCATAACCACCGAGTTCAGCAGTGCGACTGATAGTGGCGGAAGAAGAAGAAGAAGAGGAAGAGTTTGGATTTGATATCCCGCTTTATCACTACCCGAAGGAGTCTCAAAGCGGCTAACATTCTCCTTTCCCTTCCTCCCCCACAACAAACACTCTGTGAGGTGAGTGGGGCTGAGAGACTTCAAAGAAGTGTGACTAGCCCAAGGTCACCCAGCAGCTGCAAGCAGGGCCGGAGCGTCCATTGAGGCGGACTGGGCAACTGCCTAGAGCGCCACAATGGAGGGGGCACTGGCCAGCCCGCTCCCCGCTCCCCGCCCGCCCACCGCCACCCCAACCAGAGGCGAAAATTGCGGTGGCGCGGAGTGCCCGGGGCGCCCGGTGCCCGGGAGCGCCCAGCTCGTGCAGCGCCCGGCAGTTTCCGGCGCGCGTAGCACAGGGGGCGGGGCATGTGACATCATTGCGCATGACGTATGGCGCCCCGCCCCCTGCGCCCCGGGCGCCCCGCGATTTTTGCCTAGGGTGCAAAAAGCCCTAGCATCGGGCCTGGCTGCAAGTGGAGGAGCGGAGACACAAACCTGGTTCACCAGATTACGAGTCTACTGCTCTTAACCACTAGACCACACTGGCTTCATGCTCCGGCACTGGGGGGCGGAAAGCAGGTGGGGCGGGGCTGGCGCACGTCCCGGAGGTGTGGTGCGCTGCCCACAGGGGCGTGGTGCACATCCTGGGGGCGTGACGCCAGGGCGGGCAGGGGGGGCAGCTGCGATGGCACCCCACCGGGATCACGCTGCCAGGGGCGGTGCGCTCCCCCCGCACTCCTCCTCCTCCGCCAGTGGCGCCTGATTTCCAAGTTACCATGGTTAGGACCAGGCTGCGAATGCCTTCCCTTGGAAGCCCCAGTTACCCATAGCAACTGTGGCCGGAAACCTGGAGTCTTGGGCCCAGAGCAAAAAGAATAGCATTTTTTTTTTAAAGCCAGATAGAATTAATGGCTTGGTATGTTAATCAATGTGATAAATGGAACGGAGCTGCGGGAAACGTGCCAAGAACTTACCTGTGATGTTTAAATAAAGACAGGCTCGAAGAGGCATGCATTTCATTTGAGCACTTCGCACCTGGGTGCCACTCATTTCTCTCCTTTTGACTTACCAAGAACTTGGCTCCCTCCCCCCCCACCTTTTGCTTTAAGTGATACGTGCGCATGAAGCGTTCCCTGGAAAGACGTGTGATGGGTGTTTCAGTGGATTTGACGAGAAATGACATGGGATTTGGAAACGGCTCTCTACTGCCCTTGAGGACTGGGCTGCCCTTAAGGATCAGAGTGACTAGCTTGGAGATTCTCTGTGAACTGCTAACTCAGGAGAATAAGGTGGCGGCAGATTCCCCCACTGGCTTCCCCCATAGTCCGTTTAATTTGCCCTCCATCTCTGCCTTTCGTGTGGCACACCAGGGCTGAGATCCAGCCTAGGGGAGCAGCGGCATGTGCTTTGGGGCTACTTTTGATGCAAAGTTGTTGGCAATTTTCACTTGACCTTTATGCTCACTTAAAGTTTGATAAGCTACCGGTAAATGAACTGCTAAATTGTTGATATTCCCCCATTAGTGTTATTTTGCAGTAGTACTTTCTGTTGCCTATTGTTATTGCACTACTGTATTTAGACTTGTTTTTTTTAATTTAAAAAAAATGTGAGCTGCTTTGAGCACAGGTGTATTTGCAGAAAATGTGCTATATAAATAATTTGACTATGACTATTTATTTATGTTTGAAAATCATATCCTGTCCTTCTGATGCCCACATAACGCTAAGGACTACTGGCAACAATTAAACCCAACTATGTAATACAACATGGTTTTTTTAAAGCCAATATAATAAAAACAGGCAGCCCAGTAGATTTCTTTTTTAAAAACTCATTTGATAAAATGAATGCCTGCCTAAATGGTTTTCGTCTCCATTGATACACTATAAGAGACTGAGCCAACTAGGTTTCCTGGGCCGCAGAGTGCCACAGTTTAGGGGCAGCCACAGAGAAGGCCCTTTCTCTGGTTCCCATCAGCAGAGCCTCCTATATAGATGAGATGTAGAGAAGTGCCTCTCCATCAGATGATGAAGTCCAGATAAGCTAATATGGAAGAAGGCTGTTTCTAAGCTATTGCCACAGCTCTGTCAGGCAAGGAATGCCCAGAGTGAGGAAGTAACTCTTTATTGTCAAAAGTACACTTACAAGTTAGGGAAAGGCATGTCCATCAGTCCTACGTCTCTCAGCTACTCCTAGGTGTGCACCTTTATGAGGCAGTTGCCACAACAGAGAGGCCCCACCCTCAATCTCAGCTTATATATCTCCCCAACCTGAGTGGCATACAAGCAGGTGAAGATTCCGCCTGTGTGTAACCTGCTCCTCCTCCAGGAGCCAGTGTGGTGTAGTGGTTAAGAGCGGTGGACTCGTAATCTGGTGAACCGGGTTTGTGTCTCCGCTCCTCCACATGCAGCTGCTGGGTGACCTTGGGCTAGTCACACTTCTTTGAAGTCTCTCAGCCCCACTCACCTCACAGAGTGTTTGTTGTGGGGGAGGAAGGGAAAGGAGATTGTTAGCCGCTTTGAGACTCCTTCGGGTAGTGATAAAGCGGGATATCAAATCCAAATTCCTCCTCCTCTTCTTCTTCTTCTTCTTCTTCTTCTTCTTCTTCTTCTTCTTCTTCTGTCCTCACCTGGTCTTGGGAGACAGTGGAGCAGGAGAGGTGGGGGCAGGAGGAGGAGGAGATGTGGAAGCCTTTGACCCTCCACCAGCCTTACCTACCTCTCCCTCCTCCTGTGCCTGTTCTTCCCTCTCCGATCCTGCAGCTTCTCCTGCCTCTGACTTTCATTTCCTGCCTGCTAAGGCTCCTCCAGTTCACTGATCCCTTCTTGCAAGTCAGTCTCTGACCCCCTTTCACCTGGGGCCTACTCATCAGCATCCAACCACCACTCCTCAGTGTCCAGCCAGTCCCTGACAGGTAGCCTGGGAAGAAACCACTTAGAGCTTTAAAGATTGTCACCAGCATTTTGAGCTGGGCCCAGAAACAAATTGGCAACCAATCCAGCCCTTCCAGGATAGGTGAAATATACATGATACATGTTAAACCACTGATCTCTCCCCCCCTGCATTCTTTTTACTAATTCTTTCTTTGTACACTTTAAAGGTAGTTCCATGAAGAAGGCATTGCAGCAACCCAGTCCAGGTATAACTAAAACCTGGTCTGACTTCACCAGGAACAGATGCTCGTGGTCAGGCACAGGCAAACTCGGCCCTCCAGATGTTTTGGGACTTCAACTCCCATCATCCCTGACCACTGGCCCTGTTAGCTAGGGATGATGGGAGTTGTAGTCCCCAAACATCTGGAGGGCCAAGTTTGCCTGTGCCTGCTCTTGGTGCACCAGCCCAAGCTGGGCAAAGGGATTGCTGGCTTGAAGGCATTACAGCTGAGGTCCTTGCCATCTTAGAATCATAGAATCATAGAATCGTAGAGTTGGAAGAGACCACAAGGGCCATCCAGTCCAACCCCCTTGCCAAGCAGGAAACACCATCAAAGCATTCCTGACAGGTGGCTGTCAAGCCTCTGCTTAAAGACCTCCAAAGAAGGAGACTCCATCACACTCCTTGGCAGCAAATCCCACTGTCGAACAGCTCTTACTGTCAGGAAGTTCTTCCTAATGTTTAGGTGAAATCTTCTTTCTTGTAATTTGAATCCATTGCTCCGTGTTCGCTTCTTTGGAGCAGCAGAAAACAACCTTTCTCCCTCCTCTATATGATATCCTTTTATATATTTGAACATGGCTATCATATCACCCCTTAACCTTCTCTTCTCCAGGCTAAACATACCCAGCTCCCTAAGCCGTTCCTCATAAGGCGTCGTTTCCAAGCCTTTGACCATTTTGGTTGCCCTCCTCTGGACACGTTCCAGCTTGTCAGTATCCTTCTTGAACTGTGGTGCCCAGAACTGGACACAGTATTCCAGGTGAGGTCTGACCAGAGCGGAATACAGTGGTACTATTACTTCCCTTGATCTAGATGCTATATTCTTCATCAGAAACCCTTCTCTGTTTAGTAGCTTCATCACAGGAAGCACCAAAGCAAGAACTCCTGGTTTGATCCTGAACTGAACTGGTAATTCCCAGCAACAAACATTTATTACCTCTACAGCTGAAGCTCAGATGGAACAAAAAAACCCCCCAACAACAACACAAAATGGTTTCTGATATTGCTGATGGCGGGAAGGAAAGCCAAAGACCACCCGTCTGATAACCTCCTTGACCTTCGCTTGCCTTAAGCAACTTCACAAATAATTTAGCAAACAGCAGGGAAGAGAGTGGCACCTTGACATTTTGGGCGAAGCAAGAACCAGCTTGGAGTTTGATGAACTGTGGCATATTTGCTGATGGTGGTGCTTAGAGTCACATTGGTTTCCAGGAGACAGTTTGCTGTGCCTCTGAGGTCCCCAGGAGAAAGCTGACGACTCCTCTGAAGGGATATCCATTGTGTTTGGCCGCCGTCCCCTCCCCTCTCCCTCTTCCAGAGGACGGTCACAAGTGATCCATGTAAATTGCCGTTTGAGTGCAATCAATAGATGTGACAGGCAGCCCGACGCTGGCATCCGGGGACATAATGAAGGTGCGACTGTGTAAGCGGCTAACAGATAACAATGCTATCGCAAATTATAGGGCAGTGGTGTATTGAATAAGTGCAGTGCAAAATGAGCGGTGCCGCGCAGGTCATGCTTCCCCTAGTACCGAAGTGTCTTTCGCTCGTGTCCTTCGTAATTGCAAGTGGCAGCAGGGCCTGGCTGAATACGATGGTGGGGGGCAGGTGGTCAGCCCTCATTTATTCTGCATTACAATGCAATTCACGCTGTTAACCACTCATCCGGCATGTGAGTGACCACCTCCCAAGTGGGCAAGACACCAAATCTCATTTAAATCAAGAATCGCCCCCCCCCCCCCGTTGGAGGACTGAAATCGGGCAAATTATTCCATTGTGTGCAATTTCTGCACCAAGAAAGCAGATCCTTTCCCCCCTTCACAATGGCTCCTTTTTGGCACTTGTTCACCTACCTCCTGTGAAGGGTGAGACACACCCCTAAGCCAGGAATTTTAATAAGATTAATAGCTCTGCTGGTGCATATGTTCATTAAATTAATGATTTCTGCTTTAAAGAAAAAACCCAAAAGGTTCTATGGAATGTTATTGGATGCCTATTTGCCGCATCTCACAGTGTTGCTTAGGTCTGTCCATTGACGGTGGACTTTTGAGTTGAATAAAAGCCTCCCTTTTTAATGGACTAGTCATTTAATTAAATTGATTCAATGCAAATGTCCATATAATCAGAACTTCAGTAGGGATGTCTTTCTGGAGAGAGTGAATGGCGCATAAGGGTTCCTTAGACTCTGATAAGCAGGAGGTACCACTTGTTTAAAAAGGACGCCACTTCTTATAGAAGTGTGTTTGCGGCATGAAATCCTATATGTGGGGGATGAATAGGAGGGCCCTAGAAATAGCTTGGAAAGAAGGGGGAGGGTCGTAGCTCAGTGCTAGAGCAACTGCCTTGCATGCAGAAGGTCCCAGGCTCCATTCTTGGCATCTCCAGGTAAGGCTGGGAGAGACTCCTGTCTGAATCCCTGGAGAGCCACTACCAGATAGTGTAGACCAGGGTTTCCAAAACGTGGGTCTCCAGCTGTTTTTGGACTACAGTTCCCATCATCCCTGACCACTGGTCCTGCTTGCTATGGATGTTGGGATTTGTAGTCCAAAAACAGCTGGAGACCCACGTTTTGGAAACCCTGGTGTAGACAATACCAGTCTGACTCAGCATAAAGCAGAGTACTATGTTCCTAAGCATGGGACCCAGGTGGCGCTGTGGGTTAAACCACAGAGCCTAGGGCTTGCTGATCAGAAGGTCGGCGGTTCGAATCCCCACGATGGGGTGAGCTCCCATTGCTCGGTCCCAGCTCCTGCCCACCTAGCAGTTCGAAAGCACGTCAAAGTGCAAGTAGATAAATAGGTACCGCTCTGGCGGGAAGGTAAACGGCGTTTCCGTGTGCTGCTCTGGTTCGCCAGAAGCAGCTTTGTCATGCTGGCCACATGACCCGGAAGCTGTACGCCGGCTCTCGGCCAATAAAGTGAGATGAGCGCCGCAACCCCAGAGTCGGACACGACTGGACCTAATGGTCAGGGGTCCCTTTCCCTTTACCTTTATGTTCCTAAGCAAATGCATAGGAAATAAAAATATATAACGAAACCAAATTAGGTCTAGATTTGAGGGTGATTTTCTATGGTCAGAAAAGCAAGGTATATTGTTGTATGCTTGTTGTTGCTTTCTTATTTGCCCCTTTAAAATTCATTAAGTGAAAAGTACCTGAACATACCTATTGATTCCTAATATTATTTCGGAATACAGCCCTGTGAGAATCCTTTCTTTATTTGGGGCCTGACATTTGAGTTGAGCGCCAGCAGTTCTGTTCTGAAAATCTCGGCTCCCCCAGCTTTTCTGGCCTGATTCCCATTTATAGGTTTACGGATTAAGTTTAACATTTGACCCTGATCAAAACAGAGGAGGAAAACTTAAGGCACTCTGTGTACTTGGCTGATATTTCATTATCACTGATCAATGCTGCCTGCCATTTATGAGTTTATTTCCCCTTCTTTCAAATGTCAAGCTAGTTTTATTTATGGCTTTCTCTGCCCATCTTAACCATGATATGTGGTGTATGTCCCGTCCATTTAAAACACTTGCTCAAAAGGCCATTTCTCAATCAATTTCTAAACTAAATGACTAAAAACCCATTCAGTGCTTCGAGACTGGTTTTCACAGCATTGCATTGTTGGCATCTGTCAGTCTTGGGAGGCAATGGAGGAGTGAAGTCAAGCTGTTGGAAGGTTGCAGTATCTGCTGTGGCTGTAGAGACCAACGTGGGAGAGACATGTTTTGTTGCAGCTGGGGCAGGTGAAAGCGTTCAGTTGTGCCACAGTTATAGCACAAAACAGCAATATTATAAATGGTGAAGAGGGCCATTGGAAATACGTACAGACTAATACAAGGGTAGCCACTGTCTATTTTCTGACACAATTCTATTCTCTAGGGCAGGAGCAGGGAACTTCTAGCCTGCAGGCCAATCTTGGGGAACCACAAGGCCACCCTCCCCAAATCATACCTGCCCACTTATCAGCTGATGTCACTCATGATGGACAGGAAGGCAGGGTTAAAGCCTATGACAGCTGTGTGTGTGCAGGAAATATGTGAATGAAGCCAAATGGAGCAGGATTCAACCAAATTTGGCCCATGAGATGCACCTGTCTTTTGGCACTACATGTGTGCATTTTTAGGACTCACTTTATTTCTGTGATTGTAAGTTGTTTTAAACTGGTTTTTTTTTAAAAAAAATAAAAAAATAAAAATAAAAAATACAGTCATACCTCGTGTTGCGTTCGCTGCAGGTTACGTTTGGCATGGGTTACAAACGCGCCGAACCCGGAAGTACCGGAACGGGTTACTTCCGGGTTCGGCGGTTCACGCATGCGTGCAAAATGACGTCATGCGCATGCGCAGAAGCGCTGAATCGCGCAGTGAGCATGTGCAGGTTCGGTGCTTCATGTTATGTGTTTTTCATGATGCGAACAGGGCTCCGGAATGGATCCCGTTCTCATCCAGAGGTACCACTGTATTGTGCTTTAATTGTTGTAATCCACTCTGGCACCTTAGGGTGAAGGACAGGTAAATCATTGTCGTCATCATCATCATCGTAGTAGTAGTAGTAGTAGTCTGGGGGCATCAATTCAGATTTAGCACCAAGGCATGCCCTGGTGTGACATCAATGTGTTCTGTGCCTCCTCCCCTCCCCTGTTCTTACTCCTTTCAAACTCCCTTTGATTAACAGCTTCCTGATTTTGGGCAAACCATTGTTGGTCATTACATCTGACACAGCAAACAATGGTGCCTGCAAGTACTTGAGACTGCAATTGGAACTAGTGTGGAACCACACATTACCTCAACAAATACAATTTGTCAAGCACCCCCCCTTTTTTTTGCCGACGTAACACAAGCAGAGCGTGTGAAGGGAGCATTCTGTAAGATTGAATCAGTGAGAAAGGAAAGGGACTGTTCTCTTGCTTGCCAATTCTCCCCTATAAATACTCCCCCTGAGTCAAGTCATTTTCTTCTCAGCTGGGCTTATTTCCAGCTTCAGAGACTAATATGGTGGAGGGAGGGAGGACATTTGCTGGGAAGATTGGGTGGGTGGGTGAAGGTTTAAACACCTCTTTCTCCTTGCCAGTTCTCTGCCACAAATGCCCATCCCTGTCCCCCTGACCCGGCATTTTCCTAATGAGCAAAATGCAGGTTCGGAACCCCTGTGATTTCCTCATAATGTGTGGTTCTGCCCTGTTAAACTGTAAGGGGAGTCATTTCCAGAATTCATTAAGGACAAATCCCCAAGGCCGCCTATCTCAGCTGTTCCTGATGATCTCCATTACTGGGACAAAACAATGAGAGGCAATGCAAGGCTCAATAGTGAAAGCAAACAGACGATCAAAGCGCCATCAGCCAGTCACTCAGCAGCACCAGATTTCCTTTCCTGGTGCTTCTTGTAAGGACCTGGTGCTAAGACAGAACAGGTGCAACCCTGTCTTACTATTAAAATATAAGTTATGAATTGAGTGCCCAAGGCTCCAAGCATCTTATAAAAGTATAAAATATAACAAAATCTTTCTTGCTGACTTGTACTCTATTTCCCATGGAAGTTCTCTACAGCAGGGGTAGTCAACATCGTGCACTCTGGATGTTGTTGGACTCCAACTCCCATGAGACCCACCCAGCATGGCCAAAGGTCAGCTCTGGTCTAACTGTCAGGAATTTGTCCTACACACGAGTAGGACCTTGGAAGAGACACACGCCCGACTGGCATGTTCCCTCCCTCCTGGATGATCGTCCGGGGGCTTCATAAGCATTCCTCAGCCTGAACATCACAGCGACTGGGGCCAAATGACACCAGCACACCAGTAACAGAACTCAGCATTTAGGCTAATCTACTTTATTTACATATAAATACACATGGAGCACTTCATCATGGCTCCCTCTCTCTCTAGCTTCAGGCAGCAAAGAGAAAGAACAAAGGACAATAGTCCCACTTCAGGGAACACAGTAAGATAAACATCGTGTCTTCGCCACATCCCATTCCTGTGGAATCAAAACACATACCCAGTCATGTGATAGACAACAATCCCATGACTGCACACGGGGAATGAATCTCCAACACTAACAACATCTGAATGGCACCATGTTGCCTACCTATGCCCTACAAGGTACAGCCTGCAAGCAGCCGGTTGGAAGGGCCAGAGGTGAGTATGGAGTCTAGATTGGACCAAACTCAGCAAATAAAGTTGACAGGGCAAGATGAAGGTCAAGGTCAGTCTGATTGTCCCAAAGCAAGGAAGATGGGATGAGAGACAGAGCTCTGCATGACTACCGTAAGCAACATGAGCTGTTATTGTCCTATTGCTGGAGTTCTTAGTTTGAGTTCCCTAGCACTGTTCACACCAATGCCTGCACCCCTAAGGATGCTAACTAAGGAATACGTCTTGCTGCACTCAGCGCTGAACCGTTACTGGCAGGGAGTTTCACAGGTCAGGGTCTGCTGTACTCAAGACTTGGTCCCTAGTGAGGACCAACCAAAACTCAGGGGTGTGGGGAACCACTAGAGGTGGTGAGGATCTCGGTGATCAAGGTGAAACATGAGGAATCAGATGTTCCTTGAATGTGGATAGCTCAGTTGGTAGAGCATGAGCCTTGTAATCTCAGGTTTGTGGGTTCGAGCCCCATGTTGGGTAAAAGGCTCCTGCATTGCAGAGGGTTGGACTAGATGACCCTCATGGCTGCTTCCAATGTTATAATTCTGTGATTCTGTGAACATGGGACTTCCTGCAGATGCTCTACCACTGAGGTATGGGTACAAGAACAGTGAGAATGCATATAGTCTGGGGAGGTATGGCTTGCAGCTGCAATCCCTTCCCTTGCAGAGATGGTTTCAGGGTAGCACTGTTAGGATTCTTGCTCCGTGCTTGCAGTCATGGGATTGTTGTTTATCACATAGCGGTGTATGTTTTCATTCCACAGTGTGGGAAGTGACGGAGACAGGAAGTTTTGGTATTACTGTGTTCCGTGATGTGGGACTATTGTCCTTTGTTCTTTGTCTCTTTCCTGTCTGATGAGAAAGAGGAAGGAGATAAGTCAGAATGCTCCGAGTGTATTATATGTAAATAAAGTAGATTAGCCAAAATGCTGTGCTACTTAGTTTGTTACGCGAACTGCTAATACTCTGCAGGTTCCGTAAGTGTGCTGATGCTTCTTGGTATCAGTCGCTGTGATGTTCGGTCTGGAGAAAGCTTTTGAAGCTCCAGAACGACTGACCAGGAGGGAGAGAACATGCCAGTCGGGCATGTTTCTCTGCCAGGGTCCTACACGCAAGTAGGACGATCCTAACGTTAGCACAACTGGTTCGGCTGCACAGCAGGGGGTGCCACAACAATGCTGTAGAACAGAGCGCAAGAGGCAGAGGGCGCCAAATTGCAGTGTCACACAGGGTGCCACTGCAATTTGAGAGTCCAAAGTCCACCCCTGCTCCTTGCTGAAACCACACTGTGTACACAATTGTCATCCAAACAGGCCTTAGGACTGCGCTGACTGCAGTTTTACCCATGCTCTGTGACAGGGCAGTCAGGCCAGGCGCAAAGGAGATTTAATAATTGTACAGAAGAGGAAATAGTGTTGGGCAAAGCACCCCCTGCTAAGATTCCCTATTCTGAGATCCCTGACCTCCTTTGTGCATGGACACCCTAGTCTCTTGCCTGTTACTCTCGGCAGCTCTGCACTCATCTTTAAAAACATGGAGAAAATGATTAACTCCTAATGACTTGGCTGCTGCCTAGTCAATTGTACACTGGCATTATGGTTGTGCCTCTAGAACTGGTAACGTCTATAGGATAACAAAGGAATTTACCGCTGAAGGCTGATCATGCGCACAAGTTTTGAATCAGTGCAGGTTCACCCTTCCTCCTCTCCTGCTTAAAGACCTCTTGCAAAACTCATTCCATTCCATGTAATGCACAGAGCCTTGTGATATTAATCATGCCATCCACCAGATTGGAAATAAGAATTATGCCACTTTTCTTGAGAAAATTAAATTTTTGACATTTGAAATAATATATTTACCAAGGTAGTTGGAGAAAGGCTGTCACCGGAGCTATTTTCTGTCTGTTAAAAAGCACGCTTTAGTGTAAAAAATTGGTTTTGTCTCCAGCGCCACAAAAGCGTGGCCAACATTGATTCTATTTAACATTTTATCAACTGAACTGGGGAAGAGATATTACCTCTTTGAGTACCAGCCAAAGGTCGTGTAGCTAATGCTGACCTCTGTCAAACGTTACACATTGTACAGGAAGGATTGACAATTATTGTTCTACTGTATTTTGCCAGACACCAGGGGTCATAGCAATGGAATTGTTATGTTGTAGCACAGCAATAACTCAAAGCTTGTTTGCCTGTACTGTGTGCAGAGTTGCTAAGGTCAAATAATGTAGTTGATGTGCTAGGCTAGGACTGAAAATGGCATGGATTTGGGGAACGGATTGGTTTGGTTGACTTTTAATTTCTTTTAAAAAAATTATTGAGGGAGGAGCTCGTGATACACAGGACAAATTGTGAGGCTGTGTTGCCAAACAATGTTCTCAAGTACTTTAATAGCAAGCTCCCCCAAGACGCATGCATCATGCAGGACTGTTTGAAATTTCTTCTGTATTATGACTGCCCCTGCCGTGTCCATAATAAGTACTGCTGGCTTTTGGCGTCTCATTTTTCCAACCTTAATTTCAGTTCACTCCATTTCAGCATCAATTTGTGATTCTTTTTCTTTTAAAAAAGTCCATACAATTCCTCCTCCTCCCCTTCTTCTTCTTCTTCTTCTTCTTCTTCTTCTTCTTCTTCTTCTTCTTCTTCTTCTTCTTCCCCCCACCCAGTCTTCCACAGGAGATTGCAGTGGAGGGGGAGTTTGCAGAAATTTTAAAATTCAGAATTAAAAACAGTTAAAATATTAAATTCACAAGAGTCTTGAACACACATATCTCAGGTGTTAAAAGCCAGGGTAAATATGTTGTTGCTGTTGCTGTTGCTATACCCTACCCATCTGGCTGGGTTTCCCCGGCCACTCTGGGTGGCTTCCAGCAAAATATAAAAACAATAAAGGTCATTGTAAACAGTTAAAACAGTTAAAATCAAATATAAAAACAATAAAGGTACAATGACCTTTAATAATTGTACAGGAGGGCAGCGACTGAGGAGGGAGGGCAGCGACTGAGGAGGGAGCACAAGGCTTGTGTGTGCGAGAGAGTTTGTTTCTGGCTTGTGTGTGTGTGTTTGTCTGGTGACTAGCTGTGGGCGGAGCTAATCAGTGCCTGGAGGGCAGAGACTGAGGAAGTAGGCAAAAGGTGAGCTGAGCTTGTAGGGCGGAGCTAATCAGTGCCTGGAGGGCAGCGACTGAGGAGGGAGCACAAGGTGAGCTGAGCTTGTAGGTTTTGAGGGTTTGTCTTTTTGGGGCTGTGTGTGATTAAGTTTGTGTGCTTATTTGTTTCCTTATTTGTTTGTGTGTTTCCCAGGCTTGTGTGTGCGAGAGAGTTTGTTTCTGGCTTGTGTGTGTGTGTTTGTCTGGTGACTAGCTGTGGGCGGAGCTAATCAGTGCCTGGAGGGTAGCGGCGCGCGCCTAACGGCGCGCGCAGTTTGACCTATCTTTTAAATTGAGGAGAGCTAGTCTCAAACGTTTACTTGGGGAGACCTAGGCTTCTTTTTTGTGTGTCCTGACTTCAAGCTTCAAGATGGAGGGTGAGGGAACAACTGTAGTCGCCTGCAATTCCTGCGCAATGTTTGCCTTCTTGCCAAAGGATGTAGGCAGCTACACCTGCAGCAAGTGCAAGTTGGTTGCCCTACTAGAAGACAAGGTCCGGCAACTTCAGGAGGGGGAAGGAACAACTGTAGTTGCCTGTAATTCCTGCGCAATGTTTGTCTTCTTGCCAAAGGTTGTAGACAGCTACACCTGCAGCAACTGCAAGTTGGTTGCCATACTCGAAGACAAGGTCCAGCAACTTCAGGCCCGTGTATCTACGCTCCAGAAAATTAAAGAGCTGGAGCTTTTCTTGGATGCAGCAGAGCACACTGTCTCCACCAAGCAGGAGACAGGGCACATCCCTGAGGAGGAGATCAGTTCCCCAACTCAGGAGCCAGATGTATGGAGGAACGTGACTCACAGAAGTAGAATGCCCAGGGATCGCTCTGAGTGTTTAGAACTACAAAATCAATTTGAAGTGCTCTCAAATCTGGAAGATGAAGACCAGACTCCATTGGAAGATCTCTCCCTCATCACAGTTGATGAGGTATATGAAGATGAGCAGCATAGTCAGTCCTCCGGGAATGTGCAGGCGACCTTGGAAGGGACAGCACGTGTAAGAATCCCGACCAAGCCTAAGAGGAGACGTGTAGTGGTGATAGGGGATTCCCTACTGAGGGGTACCGAAGCAGTGATCTGTGGGCCTGACAAGATGTCTCGAGAGGTATGCTGTCTCCCCGGGGCCAAGATCCATGATGTTACAGAACGGCTGCAAGGAATAATAAAACCTACGGATAAAAACCCCTTCCTTTTAGTCCATGTGGGAACCAATGACACCGCAAGCCATAGCCTCCAGAAGATCAAAAGTGATTATGAGGCTCTGGGCAGGAAGCTGAAGCAATTAAATGCACAAATTGTCATCTCATCTGTCCTCCCAGTTGAACGCCGTGGCCCAGGAAGAGAGGGGAAAATAGGAGAAGTGAACAACTGGCTTCGCAAATGGTGCCGGCAGGAACGGTTTGGATTCTTAGATCACGGCCTGCAGTTTCTTGAAGATGGACTTCTGGCAAGTGATGGGCTGCACCTCACAAGGGTTGGGAGGAATGTTTTTGCCAACAATCTCAAAAACCTCATCAGGAGGGCTTTAAACTGACTTATGTGGGGGAGGGAGACAGTGGTCCTGAAGGTAGGAGTCTATCAAATGCTGAAGATGATCATCCAAAAGTCAAGGACCAAATGGAGCAAACAGCACACAGACCTAGTGGTGGGAGGAAAAAATCCTTAAGTAGGAGACTAGGGGGAATGATCAATGGTTTTCAATGTCTGTATACAAATGCACAGAGCATGGGAAATAAACAAGATGAACTTGAGCTCTTGATACAGCAAACTAAATACGACATAATAGGCATCACTGAAACCTGGTGGGATGAGTCTCATGATTGGAATGTAGTAATAGAGGGATACAATCTATTTCAGAGAAATAGACCAAACAGGAAAGGAGGAGGAGTGGCATTATATGTCAGGGATGTGTATACCTGTGAAGAGATCCATGATTTAAAACTTCAAAGCCAAATTGAGAGTATCTGGGTCAAAATTAAGGGAGAGAAAAATAACAGTGATCTCATTGTGGGTGTTTACTATAGATCCCCGAGCCAAACTGAGGACATAGATGATGCCTTCCTGGAACAGATGACCAAGCATTCAAAAGGAAATGAGATAGTAGTAATGGGGGATTTCAACTATCCTGATATTTGTTGGATGTCAAACTCAGCCAAGAGCATAAGGTCGAACAGATTCCTCACTGGCCTTGCAGACAACTTCATTGTCCAGAAAGTGGTAGAAGCAACAAGAGGATCAGCCATTTTAGATCTGGTCCTAACCAATAGTGATGACCTGGTTAGTGGGGTAGAAGTGGCAGGATCATTAGGTGGGAGTGATCATGCTCTTCTGGAGTTTATTATACATCAGAAAGGAGCAACCAAGCATACTAAGACTCAAATTCTAGACTTTAAGAAAGCCGACTTCAGAAAACTTAGGGAAATGCTGGATGTGATCCCATGGTCAGTAATACTAAAAGGGATGGGAGTTCATGATGGATGGGAGTTTGTTAAAAGGGAGATATTAAAAGCACAACTTCAAGCAGTACCAATGCGACGAAAACATGGAAGGTGCCTAAAGAAGCCAGGGTGGCTATCTAAAGAACTTTTAACTGAGTTAAGATTTAAAAGGGATATGTACAAGAAATGGAAAAAGGGGGAAACCACCAGAGAGGAATTCAAACAAATAGCCAGCACATGTAGAGACAAAGTCAGAAAAGCTAAAGCACAGAATGAACTCAGGCTTGCTAGAGAGGTTAAAAGCAATAAAAAGAGTTTTTATGGGTATGTCCGTAGCAAAAGGAAGAACAAGGAAACAGTGGGGTCACTTAGAGGAGAAGATGGTGAAATGCGAACAGGGGACGCAGAAAGGGCAGAACTCCTCAATACCTTCTTTGCCTCAGTCTTCTCCAAAAAAGAAAACAATGCCCGACCTGAAGAATATGGAGCAGATGATTCAGCAGGGGAAACACAGCCCAGAATAAGTAAGGAGGTAGTACAAGAACACTTGGCTAGTTTAGATGTATTCAAGTCTCCAGGGCCAGATGAACTACATCCCAGAGTATTAAAAGAACTGGCAGAGGTGATTTCAGAACCACTGGCAGTAATCTTTGAGAATTCCTGGAAAACAGGTGAAGTTCCAGCAGACTGGAGGAGGGCAAATGTTGTCCCTATCTTCAAAAAGGGGAAAAGAGAGGACCCAAACAATTACCGCCCAGTCAGCCTGACATCAATACCAGGAAAGATTCTAGAGCAGATCATTAAGCAAACGGTCTGTGAGCACCTAGAAAGGAACGCTGTGATCACTAAAAGTCAGCATGGGTTTCTGAAAAATAAGTCATGTCAGACTAATCTGATCTCATTTTTTGACAGAATTACAAGCCTGGTAGACGAAGGGAACACTGTGGATGTAGCCTATCTTGATTTCAGCAAGGCCTTTGACAAGGTGCCCCATGATATTCTTGTAAAGAAGCTGGTAAAATGCGGGCTAGACAATGCTACCATTCAGTGGATTTGTAACTGGCTGACTGACCGAACCCAAAGGGTGCTCATCAATGGCTCCTCTTCATCCTGGAGAGAAGTGACTAGTGGGGTGCCACAGGGTTCTGTCTTGGGCCCAGTCTTATTCAACATCTTTATCAATGACTTGGATGATGGGCTTGAGGGCATCCTGATCAAGTTTGCAGATGACACCAAATTGGGAGGGGTGGCTAATACCCCAGAGGACAGGATCACACTTCAAAATGACCTTAACAGATTAGAGAACTGGGCCAAGGCAAACAGGATGAATTTTAACAGGGAGAAATGTAAAGTACTACACTTGGGCAAAAAAAATGAAAGGCACAAATACAGGATGGGTGATACCTGGCTTGAGAGCAGTACAAGTGAAAAGGATCTAGGAGTCTTGGTAGACCACAAACTTGACATGAGTCAACAGTGTGATGCAGCAGCTAAAAAAGCCAATGCAATTCTGGGCTGCATCAATAGGAGTATAGCATCTAGATCAAGGGAAGTAATAGTACCACTGTATTCCGCTCTGGTCAGACCCCACCTGGAATACTGTGTCCAGTTCTGGGCACCACAGTTCAAGAAGGATATTGACAAGCTGGAACGTGTCCAGAGGAGGGCAACCAAAATGGTCAAAGGCCTGGAAACGATGCCTTATGAGGAACGGCTTAGGGAGCTGGGTATGTTTAGCCTGGAGAAGAGAAGGTTAAGGGGTGATATGATAGCCATGTTCAAATATATAAAAGGATGTCATATAGAGGAGGGAGAAAGGTTGTTTTCTGCTGCTCCAGAGAAGCGGACACGGAGCAATGGATTCAAACTACAAGAAAGAAGATTCCACCTAAACATTAGGAAGAACTTCCTGACAGTAAGAGCTGTTCGACAGTGGAATTTGCTGCCAAGGAGTGTGGTGGAGTCTCCTTCTTTGGAGGTCTTTAAGCAGAGGCTTGACAGCCACCTGTCAGGAATGCTTTGATGGTGTTTCCTGCTTGGCAGGGGGTTGGACTGGATGGCCCTTGTGGTCTCTTCCAACTCTATGATTCTGTGATTCTGTGACCTTAGGTCATTGTAAACAGTTAAAATCGTTAGCAGGACTGGAATATCACTTGTAGTTTAATGGTGATTTTTGAATACAATGGAGAGATAAAGTATTTTTTTATTATTATAAAAGATGCAGGAGGAAATTATTAACAATAGGACCCACAAAGGGGAGGAGGGAAGTCCAAGAGATCCTTTAGAATCTTGTTTTTATGTTGTATGTTGGATATGCGACAGTAAAATTTTAATCTGAAAAACTAAATAAATAAATTTATCAATCAAGGTCCCATATCGAAACATAGAGCTCTGCCTTCTGCAGAGCCAGATCATTGAACCATCTAGCTCAATACTGCCTACATGGGTTGGCAGCAGCTCTTCAGTCTTCAGGCAGGGGGCATTCCCAGCCCTACCTGGAGATGCCAAGGTGGTATCTGCATCTATCTACATCTGCCTGTGGTCTGCTGCTGAGCTGCAGCCTCTCCCCCTGTTAGGTGAGTTAAGGATCAGGCCTTGAAGCTGTGGGAAGAACTCCTGGAGCTTTGAGGTGCTACTAGTTGCATGATCCCGTAAAGAACCTCGTTGAGATATGATATAAAAGGAAGTGGGGGAGGAAGGCATAAAAATAGATAATAAAAGACATCTGGTAAGAACAATAGCCTCCAAACTAGCTGATCGAGGAGAGCAGAATCACTTATCACAATGAGGCCCTCTGCTATTTTTAAAGCAACTTAATTACTACTTTGGGAGGGGGAAGTATAACACAGAAAAATACAAATCTTTTGTAATGCAATGTGTTCTCTCATGTGCCCATGTCTAAAATAATGGGCCGCGGTGCGATAAACGCGTTTTAATTAATGCTAATTTTTGTTCTGCGTCGGTAGTGAGATCATAAAGAAGGCGAGAGCTTTTTTTAAAAAAAGTATTTTAAAATACATACCATGATTGTTTATCAATAAGCTCCACAGAATACAAGATGAGATGCAGCGGTGTTAAGTCATAAACATTGACCAGCAAATTAAAGTTATAAAATATGTACAAACTGCGCCACCACTCACGATTATTGAACCATGCATGTCCTTGCCAGCTAAGCTGTCAGTAAATATTTTATCAGACACACACATTTAAGCTCGTGCAATTAAAGTTTAAAAAAATACTTAATCAACACACTGTTACATCTGGCTGCAAAACAAAACTAACAGCAATTATTGTTTTAAGATACGCTGTGTGGTATATGACATTACCCCAAGTGGAACTGGCATCAGAAAAAAATCAGATGGCTCCACGGCTTGTCACTCAGGTGAGAACGAAAATATCAGCTTTGGTAATTAAAACTGTAATGAATACTGTAGCATTTGTTCCTTTAACTGAATTTCAAACAGAGAGTCTCTTTCTTTTCAGCTACAAAACAATGCTATAGAATACAGATACAATACCGAATGTTTCTGGCTAGTTTATGCTCTGAAGTGAGAAGACTGAGTGCCATGTTCAGGAATATAATGTGGTACAGTGCTTCCTGGACTATACCGCTTCAGTCCGTAGGTGGAGGGCGGTGCCAAATATTTGAATGTCTCCCCACATAAGTACTTCAATACTTATGGAAAATTTGCATGAAAGGCAGATTTCCCCCCTTCACTTATATAACCTTCCTGACAGACCAGTTTCGACATGTAAAGAGATTTCTTCATGGAAGAATGTTCAAACACCTGATCCTTAACCTGTAGCCAGAGTGATATAGACCAGGAAGGGCTGTTCCATGTTAGACCAGATCACAGAAACAAACAGCCGCAGCGTTGCTGTTTCAAAAGTATCTAGAGTCATCTTTAGATATTCTATATTACAGCTAAGTAAAGGTAAAGGTAAAGCACCCCTGGACGGTTAAGTCCACTCAAAGGCGACTATGGGGTTGCAGCACTCATCTCGCTTTCAGGCCGAGGGAGCCGGCGTTTGTCCACAGACAGCTTTCCGGGTCATGTGGCCAGCATGATTAAACTGCTTCTGGCGCAACGGAACACCATGAGAGAAACCAGAGCGCATGGAAACATCGTTTACCTTCCTGCCACAGCAGTACCTATTTATTTACTTGCACTGACATGCTTTCAAACTGCTACGGTAGGTTGGCAGGAGCTGGGACAGAGCAACGGGAGCTCACCCTTTTGCGGGGATTTGAACCGCCAACCTTCCGATCGGCAAGCCCAAGAGGTTCAGTGATTTAGACCACAGCGCCACCTGCGTAAATGCATGAGAGTCAGTGCCAGAAACAAGTGTGCTACCTCCAACGCTCCTCCATTCCAGTCGCTCTCCATGTATTAGAGGGTGAATGTCTGAAGAAGGGTACCTCCTTTTGTTCAGAGGAGGCACCCTGAACAATTTAGAACCCTGGAAAATCAGGATTCTAAAATATACATATAGAGCCTACCTGAGTAGAGTAGGTTCTTGGCTGTAGACCGCCATCCTCCAGATTGCAGAGGGTGACAGGAATGGTGACAGGGCAGAGCTAGCACAATTGTCCACACTGCCCTCTCTGGGCGGTTGCATAACTTCAACGCAAAATGCCTGAAATTCATTTGCCTGAAATTAGAGAAATTCACGGAGAAGGCGATCTGTGGTCAGTAACCAGGATGCCTTTGTGCTACCTCAAGTGTAGGAGACAGTATGCCTCTGTATGCCAGCTGCTGGGAATCACAAACGTGGAGAGTGTGAATGAGCCTTCCCATAGTTGAAGACTTCCCATAGGTATCTGGCCATTGTGAGAACAGGATGCTGGACTAGATGGCTTGACCCATGCAGTTATGAAGAGGGCTTATTTACACGGAAAAACATTCCTCTACAGTTTCTTGCTATGAAGAAGAGGCAACTTTTAGCAGACCACCACAGATCTATTTTTGACAGTCCCTTTGATGAGAATAGCTAGATTCTAATATTAGTTTAACACAAGAATGTTGCAAGACCTTTATTTCTTGACTTGGGGAGGAGTTAACACAATGGCTTTAGGTTGTGCATCTTTGCCTCTGTTAGATTTTTATGCCCTTTTCATTGATTTTAATGGGATAGTTTTGTAAACTTATTTTTAATTCATTTGAGCTGTTGTGTTACAGTGGACTACACATTCGAATGAATGAACTGCCCCACTTACAGCCATTCACACAATTGTTTGCCAGATGATAGATCCAAACACAGAGAACAAGGCTAACATTCTCAAACATGTAGCGTGTATTGTAATTACAGACGAGGAGTCACAGTTGTATGGGTCCATTATGTGGAATATCCATTCCAAAGTCTGAGCAGAACTCTTGAACAGGGTTGCTCAAACAGCATAGGTGATCATGGGGATTCCTTTATGTGGAATTGATTCATCTTCAAAAATGTAGGCAGAGCTGGAGCTTGGCGGTTGACCTGTCAGGACAATCTGTCAGTTTCAGTTTCTCTCCTTCTCTCATTTTTCCAATCTGAAAGTCAGTTCTCAACCTTTCCACATTGTTTTGCAATTTATATAAAAAATTAGCACTTTAGTGCAAATTTCTCCTATTATACACCTATTCTTATGCAATTTTGCCTAATATACACATTTTTGCAAAGCAACTCCCCCTAACATTTTTTGTATGCTATTTTCACTAGTGAATGCATTTTTATGAACACTTTACCCTAGTATATGCATTTTTGCACACATTACTTGAGTGGAGAAGTGCATTGCAAAATTCGGAGAAGTGCAAATTTCAGAGGGTGGCTGTCCTTTCGTTTATGTGTCGTTTCAAGAAGTTCAGATTAAGTAGGTATGCCTTTAGATGCAAAATAAATCATACTTCTCCCTCATCCCTAGCCAGGCACATATTTTGGGCTGGAAGCCCAGGATCCCCACCAGCAGAATGAGAAGAAGTGCCCTCAAATGCAGTAGGATCGACTTACTACAATTTGAAGTAAGCAAAGTACCACATGCTGCCATCTGAAGAGGGGGGAGGGGACACGGCCGTGACACCAAGAAGTTCGAAGTCTAAAATTACCTAACTGTACCATCAGAGCTCAGTCCTTGGAACCCAAAAACACTGCAGCCTTAAGCCTGATGCATGGAGAGTTTAGGCTTTGAAATGGAGGGGCAGCATATGATAATGATTAAGGAAATGCACTGGTGGAACCAATCACTGCTTTAAATCTCGCCTAAGCCATGAGCTCATTTTGGCTTTTCAGCTATGAATGGATGCATCTGTCAATTTCAGTTTCTCATTCTTAAATCTCATTCTCAGCCTTAATTTCGCTTTGCCATTTTTCTGCACCAGTCTGTGATTCATTTTGTTTAAAGTCCACAAGAGAACTTATCAGCATTTTAGTGCCAATTTCTCCTAATATACAAATGTTTGCAAGCAACTTACCTTAATGTAATGCATTTTTTGTATATTGTTGTCTGTAATATATCCATTTAATGTACATTTTTTAAAAAAATACATATTTCCGCACACTTTTTTTTTGTTGCATAACTACATCACAACATTCAGAGAACTGCAAGTTTTGAAGGATAGCTGTGTTTTGATTCGTGTATTGTTTTGGGAAGTACAATTTAGGTTGGTTCACATTAATAGGTGAAGTGAACTGAACTTCTCCCTCATCTGTACCCTGTCATCTCAGTCCATCATATAGGAATGATAATATGCTGGTATATGTAAATGGAGTTTTAAAGATTGCTGCATAAATATGTATAAAGCACTTTGAAGATTTAGGGAAAGTAGCATCTATTGATGCAATAGTATTACAATACTCTGGATATGCTCAGTTGGTAGGAGTGGGGGACAAATTTGATTGAGTTTACATTTAAAGGAGAAACTTCCTCATTCACAGTTTCTGAAACATGTGAACTGAAACACACATTACTTCAATATTCACCCATCTTCAAATCTTGCAAAGGAATGCGTACAAAAAGGATAAAGCATGCATACAAATGTATATATTAGTGAGAATAACAAATAACAATGCACCATATTCTGCAAACTTGCTTTGCAAAATTTAGGAGGAATCCACACTTCAAGGCAGATACAGTGGTACCTCGGGTTACATACGCTTCAGGTTACAGACTCTGCTAACCCAGAAATATTACCTCGGGTTAAGAACTTTGCTTCAGGATGAGAACAGAAATCGGGCAGCGGCGGCGCAGCGGCAGGGGGAGGCCCCATTAGCTAAAGTGGTGCTTCTGGTTAAGAAAGTTTTCAGGTTAAGAACGGACCTCCGGAACGAATTAAGTACGTAACCAGAGGTACCACTGTATTTCCATGAGCACTTTAAAAAAACAAAACAAAACCACAAACTGATCTTGGAATGTAGAGAGCTGAACTTAAGATTGGAAGGGTGAGAAACCAAAATACACAAATTGGCCCATCCGTGTCAGTTGCGCTCTTTTTATGGAACGTAAGTCCTGGTAAGCTGTGACTTTAAAAAAGCCTAATCTCTGCTGCCCATGTACAGCTACTTGCCAGGAAAGCCAGTGGTCCATTGGGTGATCCCATCTTCTCTGCACTAAATTCCCTGTTACCCAACAGCCTAGCCATGGTAACTGGTGTGTCTACTGACTGACCAATGGCGCTTGCAGGCAAAATACACTAGATGTATTTGTGATGCTAGAGCAGTACTAGAGGTGGTGGCTATGACACAGTGACCAGATACAAAGGAAAGCAGCTCTCTTGAGTTCTTAACAATTGCACACAAAAGAGGTTTTCAGAGGATGATAAGAAGTGCCTGACTAAATTTGTTCCATTGAAAAGGAAGTAAGAGTACGGGAACATTTGCCTTTGATTTATTTATTTTTGTTCTTGCAGGTTCTGCTAGGATTGGGCCTCTAAAATGGGATGTCATCTCTGAAAACCTCAACCCCTGTTCAGATAAGCTCTCCTTCAGGAAACTGCAAATAGGAAACACACAAATATTTCTAAAATGAGTACCAGGGACACCACTTCCCTGCATGCCTTTTGTCAATTGCATTTAAAAAGACATCTCAAGTTAATACGTCTTCACTTTCTTTATGGTGCATTTTGTTTTATGCTAAGCAGAAGCCAAAAAAGCCCCATTAATGAAGATGGTTTAATGCCTATGCATTATTATAATGGACTCCTTTGTTCTACACTTTCTCTCTGTGTCATAGACTAAGTCATTAATCAATGGGTGCTGAAAAATAATTGTCTAGTTCTTTACAATCATCCATTGTTGAAACATTTGGAATTTTAAGATAAAGATGTAATGTCTGCTCTGGAAAAAAAAAGTAGTTTAAGATTACCCTTCATGGAAGTGTGGGCATATTGTTAGAAATGCAAAGCAGATGACCTGGTTTTAATGTGTTTTAGAGCACTGTTGTTCAATTGCCTATTCAAATTGCACTGGAAAAGTAGACTTCATTAATGTCATGAAATAATGATTTTGTGTGTTATTTTATTATACTGGCACATTAATTAAATGGAAAAGCATCACAGAATTACATAGGGTTTAAAAATAGAAGGATAAGACCTTTTCTTTGGATTTTCAAATTTGTAATAATAATAATAATAATAATAATAATAATAATAATAATAATGCTGATGATAATCACTTTTAGCCCATTTCCAGTTGGCTCCTATGCTGTGTTAAGCACGTCTAGGTCTGCTGAAATCAGTGGGCTTAGGTGTGTCTGATTCTGCATAGGATTGCAGCCTTAATACCATTTAAAAATCATCATCTGCCTTTGGGCTTCTGACTGTGATGCAAGCTATAAACACGAAGGACGTCTTTCTGAGTGATTAGGCGGCAGCTGGAAACACATGGCTACACAGAGCCGTTTTAGTGTCCAGGCAGGGATGTTTCCCTGCCTGACAACCTTCATACTGAAAGAGGAGATTTTACTGAAAACCTCTCTTAATAGAGAAAGAGAGGCAGAATTGATGGAGAATCCGCCTGTGGAGGGATACTCTAAATTCTGCACAATTCCTATAGAGGTAAAAAAAGGTAAAGGATCCCTGGATGATTAAGTCCAGTCGAGACACCTAGCATAGATACGGCATTGTGCATGGACAGCCCTCTTTTTAAAAAGCAGCAGTGGCAATTGCCCTTAGGCAAGGAACGGGATTAAATCCAGATCCTCTCCCCCAACAGCTGACGGACGCAATTGCTGCTGTTCCAACATGCTCCTCTGAACTGAGTAGGGCTTAATTCTGAGTAGGAATTTATACAATTGCAATGCAGGGCTGCTATCCTACCCATGCTTTCCTGTGAGCAAGATTTCCTGTGAGGAAGTGACCACGTTCTTGTACATACTGAGATTTATTTCCATTTAAACGTGCTTCTTGTGTTTTTCTGTAAGGGGGGATGCTCTTGCAAACCACACCTGGTGATCCTAAAACCGGTATTCATTATTGTAGTATGAGAAGGCCCACGGGCATGGCGAGCCAGAGTGTTGAATCTATTGCACTACATGCCTTGGCCTTTTATTTTTTATTTTGTAATTCAATCTTTATTGGCCTTTCATTTTAAGGGTTGCTTTGTACAGTGGTACCTCCAGTTGCAAACGGGATCCATTCCGGAGGTCCGGCCGCATCCCAAGGAATTCGCAACTGGAGGACCGCTTCTGCGCATGTGCATGGCATGGTTTAGTGTTTCTGCGCATGCACACGGTGCATAGAGTGCTTCTGCGCATGCGCGCAGGGCGAAACCGGGAAAAATACTTCTGGGTTTGCCGCGTTTGCATCCCGAAGTTTACGTAAGCAGAGGTAAGACTGTATTATCGTTTTTAAAATTCATATCCATGACTAAAACATGGAAAGCTAAAAACATAGAAAAGAGAATAGTTAAAAAGTAATTAAACTATAATGGCATTAAAATGATATGAAAACAAAATGCAGATAGTGAAAACAGTGCAGCCCTATTAAAAGCTCTTTCCTTAAAAGCCGTCAGTTCTCCAAAGCCTGCGGGAATTAATCTGCCAATGAAAGGACAGCAAGGAGGGAGCCAGTATAGCCTCTCTAGGAAGAGTGTTCCAAAGTCTGGGAGCAGCCACCAAAAAGGCCTTGCATTGCTTTTATGATGCTTCTTATGTGAGTTGGCAGCGTGTGAATATTTTTATGAATAAAGGAAAGTAAATAAATAATAAACAATTGATATAATTTACATAAATATTTACAAAATACAAGTAAAAACCACTATTAAATTACCCATAAAATTCCATAAGCCACAGAGCAAACAACAGGGCAGGAAAGCAGTAAAACAGAAGGCTAAAAAAACAGCAACTCCTTAAGCAAATGGCCAGCAAAATAGAAAAAGAAGAAGTAGTTTACTCATTTATTAAAACTATGTAGTTTGGGAGTGGACTGTATTTCCCTTGGGATGGGGTTCCAAAGTTGGGAAAATGCTCTGCTCCATGTCATTCCCCCTCCTAGCATCTTGTAGGAATGGAAACATGAAAGCTTGTGCCATCATAAATTTCTTCAAAACTCCTTGTGAAACTCTGTTCTAGTGCAACAGTCATCCAGCAATGTTAGTATAATACCGGTAGTCGTAAATAAAAGGGGGAGAAAAGAAAACCCTGCTGTCTTCATCCTCTTTCCTTTTCAAATGTCCTGACCTCTTTAAGAAAAGGTTATTGTGTGTGTCACACATCATGGAGGAAAGGATAATTATGGTCCAGTTCTTAGCCATCTCCTATTGTCGACTTAATTTGAATTTTAAGATAAAGACATGCAACGTCTTGGAAAACATACACTGTGGCTTAACATTACCCTTTATGAAAATGTGGTCCTATTGTTGGAAATGCAAAGCAGATGACCTGGTGTTAATGTATTTTGCAGCATTGTTCAGTTTGCCTGTACAAACTGAATTGGGGGGGGGGAGTAGATTGCATTAATACTGTAATGTAACAATGTGAATTTTAGTCCATACAGCTCGCATATAAAGGAAAAAGAAAACCATAAACTCTTATACCATGGGTAGGCAAACTAAGGCCCGGGGGCTGGATCTGGCCCAATCGCCTTCTAAATCAGGCCCACGGACAATCCGGGAATCAGCATGTTTTTTCATGAGTAGAATGTGTCCTTTTATTTAAAATGCATCTCTGAGTTATTTGTGAAGCATAGGAATTCGTTCATATTTTTTTCCCCAAATTTTGCATGGCCCCCCACAAGGTCTGAGGGACAGTGGGCTGGCCCCCTGCTGAAAAAGTTTGCTGATCCCTGTCTTATACAGTCCTTAGACAAATAAACTGTGGTTGGTATTCAGCTAAGTTGGAGTCTAACAGCCTTTGGAGGGCACCATGTTGGTTGTTGTGACTGGCATTATTTTTCGAGTGCCCCAAAAAGAGACCCTTCCCAGCCCTAATTCCTAAGATCCTGAGAACTGCAGAAGTTGTAAACCGAACCCAAGACCTTCTGAATGCAATACACGGGGTCTGCTTCTGAGCTATGGTCCCACTGCTGTTGTCCAGGCAAGTCACAACCAACAACTTTGGTTACCTCTATGTGTGCTGTATTTTCACTTTTCTTCCACTGGCATAACTCAGAGTAAATGAGATGTTAAAACATGTAGGCAGTAAATTATACCCACTCACCTGGGAGTAAGCCCTATTGAACTTTTGAGTGAACTCGTAGAGGGTTGCGCTGGCAAGACAACAAACTGAAGGGAAGACTTTGAGACAGAATTGAGCCATACAACGTCCAGGCTGGAACTGAGTCAGTAAAAATGAATACATTTTTTTCCAAAATAAATGCTTGTTTTTAAACATAGAAACATGACAGAACTTTTCAAACGAATCAGGAAGTGCCAATCTGAGAGACATTGCCTAGCTGTTGAAGAAAAGTAGTAACTGGAGTTCCTCTCTGAATAATGTACAAACAGGGTTGTTGGTATTTTTTTAATTAAATGGGCAACCTGAAGTCACTAACATTCATCAGAGTCTATTGCAGGCATAGGCAAACTCGGCCCTCCAGATGTTTTGGGACTACAACTCCCATCATCCCTGACCACTGGTCCTGTTAGCTAGGGATGATGGGAGTTGTAGTTCTGTTAGACCTCTGAATCTCCAGCTCAACTTCTTGTGATATTGTCTATCTCTCTCTTTTGTATCTTTCTTGCAGCCAGAGCAAAAAGCACCACTTTATGCGCCACAAAACTGCTAGTGTCATTCAAAAGAAATTGAACTGCTTCTGCCTTAGGAAATCTGCTTCCAGGAATTAGTAAAGGTTTCAGGAACCAGTCTCTTGGATCCCTATACAAAGGATAGATTAACAAGTAATTTGTGATTTCTTCCACCCTTGATTGGCCACATATGCAGAGCCCGTCCTCATATGGAACCCTATTGTAGTGGCCATCCACGACTGCCATGGGCATCACTTGGAATTTGAGATCCATAAAGGCGTTTCTTAAGGTGGCAGGCATGAGTTTGGTCAAATAGCTTGCTCTGAAATGCACGTCAGAATGGTCCAACAAATGAACTTCAGGGGGAGATTTGCCCTTGAAACAGCTGGAGCACAATTTATCTGTAAGTTTAACTCTGTTTGAGTGGGATTTAATGGAGATCAAGGCTTTCTCTCCTAGGATGGGTGTTAAATTTGCATGGTGAAGATAGAAAGATTGAAGGGTGGTTCAGTCAAACTGTAAATGGTGGGGGTCAAAAGATGATGAATTGGGAGTGTCTCCTTGTTCTATTGTCAATTCCTGCTATTGCAGATGGTCCCAGTGCTGGTCTTGTATACATTTGGTCTTTCCACAGGGATGCCAAAGATTACATCTTTTGCATGTTATGACCTTTTGGTCCCACTGTTTACTTTTCTAAAAACAATGAAAAGTAAAACAGTTGTCATACACACACACACACACACACACACACACACACATATATATATATATATACACACACACTCACACACACACACACACACACACACACACTACCCTTTTGGGTTGATTTTTCGTCCTTCATGAAAATCGTTTGCTAACCTTATTCACAGACTTTGCCCACATTTGTGCCAATGTGAGTCCTATGCTATCCAGCCAAGGTTGAGATTTCTCAGGGACTGTGGACAGAGCAGAAACATAATTTGTAAAATTTGGTCCTGCAAGTCCTCAAAGAAATGAAGTAATACAGAAAGAAAGTTTTGAGAAACTCATAATGAGAAAAGCATCCAAATTGTGTGAACTTCTCATTGTAGCCCATTGTATGAGTACAAAAATTAAAGTCCAGTCTTTAGATAATGATGTGAAAAGTGCCAACTGTATATTTAACCATGATTGGATTTCCCCTTCACTTTATTAGCAACCAAATAAATTTATTATGATAGAAGAACCTATTAGCATTTTTATAATTTTACCCGTGTCTAGCCAATGACATTGGGTCCCCCTAATTTGAGCAATCTTTTATTTAAATTTAACTACCTTTCCCATAGCAAACAACACCATTGACCTTAATGTCAGGCAACATTATCTGTTCAGTAATTTGCACCAATAGTCTCATTGTGTTCCTTTTAGCGCATGGGCTTATCAGAAGAAGTCAGGAGAGAGAAAAATCCACAGCTCTTTGTAAAAAAGAAATGGAAGTCATAAAACAAAGATAATATTATTAACAAGTCTATGGAAGAATTCTGTTTCAGCAGCAATTAAAAGGAAAAAGGAAAAGATGGGCGCTAGCCAGTGAAAGAGAAAATAATATTGTTCAAAGCCTAGCTAGCCAGCTCCAGACACGAGTCTCCTCCTCTTTTGTTATTTCTCCTTGGGCTTCTTCCCCCCCCCAAAAAAAATGCCTCAAAAATGTGCCACCCTGTTGAAACCACAGTTATGGATCATTTGGTACAAGTCAGTGACTGGCACCTTCTTAGTGGTGGAGGAATCAAAGTGAGGTGGAGGAATCAAAGTGAAGCTTTGGTGCCATAGCTGGACATCATTGAGCAGCTACATGTCAAAATTCTTTAGTGACTAGAATTCTTATTTGCATATAGAGATTTGGAAGCAGAGAAGGCAACAGAATACTGTTTCTTATAAGTAAAGGTAAAGGGACCCCTGACCATTAGGTCCAGTCGCGGACGACTCTGGGGTTGCGGCGCTCATCTCGCTTTATTGGCCGAGGGAGCCGGCGTACAGCTTCCAGGTCATGTGGTCAGCATGACTAAGCTGCTTCTGGCGAAACCAGAGCAGCGCACGGAAACGCCATTTACCTTCCTGCCGGAGCGGTTCCTATTTATCTACTTGCACTTTGACGTGCTTTCGAACTGCTAGGTGGGCAGGAGCAGGGACCGAGCAATGGGAGCTCACCCCATCTCAGGGATTTGAACCGCTGACCTTCTGATCAACAAGTCCTAGGCTCTGTGGTTTAACCCACAGCGCCACCCGTGTCCCTTATAAGTTACTAATAGCTGTTTCTTGTTAGTACTAATTTCCTTCTTGTACAAAGTGCCTCCCAATTTTAAAATACTAAGCTGGCATGACTAATAATAATATTTCCTGCTATATAGTATACTGCTATCATTATTAAATTCATATACAGTCGTACCTTGGAAGTCGAACGGAATCCTTTCCGGAAGTCTGTTTGACTTCCAAAATGTTCAGAAACCAAAGCATGGTTTTGGATTGGCTGCAGGAAGCTCCTGCAGCCAATCAGAAGCCACAGAAGCCCTGTCAGACGTTCGACTTCCAAAAATAGTTCACAAACTGGAACAGTCACTTCTGGGTTTGCGACATTTGGGAGCCAAAACGTTCATGAACTAAGCTGTTCGACTTCCAAGGTACGACTGTATGACTGCTTAATGCCAAAATAGACACACACAAATAGGTGTGTGTGTGTGTGTGTGTGTGTGTGTGTGTTTGTGTGCATTTATTAGGGATGTACACAGTCCCGCCCCCATGCCTCATGGCCCACATCTGGGGTCTCAAATCAGGTTGACCCACCTTTGGTTAATCCGGGGACCACCCGCCCTGCCTGGAACTGGTTTCTGATGAGTTCAAGGGCAGAATTTTAAAAATAAACATAAATAAACCTATGTCAGGAAGGGGAGAGGAAAGGGGAAGGGGAGAGGAAAGGAGACATTGTACTCCCTACTGAGACCAGAGGGGCCAATTCTGTGACGTGGTCCTTTGCAGGGTGCCTAGGGGTACATTTGGAATGTTGAGAGGGTGCTGTGAGCACCACCCTTTCTGGTCCATTCTTCCCCCATCACCAACAGATAGAAAGCACACACCCAAACACACCAAAGATGGATCTAGGGGAGTGTGCAATCAGTTGCATTGGGTGGGGAGTTTCTGGAGTGCTGCAGTACGCACCACAACTATGAAGTCCAATGGAAGGTGAGAGGTGGGGCCCCCCAGATTTTGATGTCATATAGGGCACCACTGAAATTTGAGGTGCCAAGGTCCACCACTGCACACATACACACAGACATACTGTATATTTTTTTTTACTTTTCCAAGAGATCTGGGTAAAAGTTGGATCCAGTAAAATTAATATGGATCCTCTTGAATTTGCACTTCAAGTGGTACCCCCTTGAACAAACAGAATCGAATTAAGCTCACCTTGATGAGAATTGTGTTTGAGAACACATGAATTTGCCTTCCAATTCCCCCCCCCCTTTGAGCATTTTGATGATGAATATTCTACAGATGTCCTCTGGCCTTCTAGCTGAAAAGAGCATGAAATAATCTGTGTATGGCGAAACTCATTTTGTGAGATGTCAAGAAGGTTGGAAATGGGCAAATGAGATCAGAACATTTCCCAAACTTTGGGGGCACTTTGTGATTTATTGGAGAGGCTGGAGTTTTTTGTTTTTTTGTTTAGTATTGGTGATCATTGCTATCCCACTTAAAAATGCACCAGATATTAAACAATATACTTAAGTTTAGCCAAGGAGAATCAATTCAGAGGTCTTTCTCCATTTCCCATTTACTGCAAATTTCACGGCTGGAAATCTATTGTTGAACTTTGCTATTCAAGAGACACTTATTTTCCAAGTCCCAGAGAAGCAGTCCTGCTAGTATGTTGCAACAACAACAAAAAACCAAACTGATTTAGAGCTCCTGAAAAGCTAGCAGTTTTAGTATGGCAGAATGTGGACTACCTGTAGAGCCTGCTTCATCAGATGCGAGATTTATCAGATGCAAGATTTATCTTTTGCAAACTACAGAGCTAAAAAGTCAATCCTCTATATGCACTAGCCTTTTTCAAATTTGTGCCCTCCTGATAAATTAGGCTAGAATTTCCATCATCCCCAGGTTGTATTTACTATGTTTCCCTAATCGTTAATTTCCATACAATCTTACCTTGGTACTCGGACGCTTTGGCTCCCGAACGCCACAAACCCGGAAGTGAGTGTTCTGGTTTGCGAATGTTTTTTTGGAAGCTTAACATCCAATGCGGCTTCCGCGGCTTCCGATTGAGTGCAGGAAGCTCCTGCAGCCAATCGGAAGCTGCGCATTGATTTTCGAGCCGTTTTGGGAGTCGAACTGACGTCCAGAATGGATTAAGTTTGACAATCAAGGTATGACCGTATTATATTTGAGCTTTCTCACAACTTAAAAAATAAAATTTTGGAAGTGCAGTACTGATTTCCATGTTACTTGGCTTCCAGAAGTAATCTTGCGACCACATTAACACAGAAAATCGCAGAGGTAAAGTGATGAAATGTGGGGCTGTATACTGGCATACAGTTCTTTCCTGCTGTTTTCATGGGAGAATAATGGAGGAACAGAAGCAAGCATGGAAGTAAAGTTTGGAGGAATAGCAACAACGTCCAATGATTGCTGTTTTGCCCTGTCATGCCCACTGCTGTGAATGCCATTTTGTGTGACATGCCAGTGTATCAGTCAAAGAGCCACAGCTCCAGAATGCAAGAATGCACAGCAGTGTGACAGGAACAGTAGAAAACATGATGGAAGCTCTAGCATTATCATCAGGAAAAATAATGCAGCTCTAGTTGTCTGAAAGGGACGCAGGTGGCATTGTGGTCTAAACCACTGAGCCTCTTGGGCTTGCCGATCAGAAGGTCAACGGTTTGAATCCCTGTGACGGGGTGAGCTCCTGTTGCTCGGTCCCTGCTCCTGCCCACCTAGCAGTTTGAAAGCACACCAAAAAGTGCACGTAGATAAATAGGTACCACTCCAGCGGGAAGGTAAATGGCGTTTCCGTGCGCTGCTCTTGTTTTGCCAGAAGCGGCTTAGTCATGCTGGTCACATGACCCGGAAAAACTGTCTGTGGACAAACTCCGGCTCCCTTGGGCTGTAAAGCGAGATGAGCGCCGCAACCCCAGAGTCGTCTGTGAGTGGACTTAACTGTCAGGGGTCCTTTACCTTTACCTTTAGTTGTCTGAATGCACCTCTAGCTAGTAGTGGTTGGTGAGATGGCACTGGTGACCTGAACTTCCATCACTGCCATCACTGTGGTGTACCAGGCATGGGTGAGGTGGGTGTGGTGCAAACAAAGCAGCAGAGCCAATCCTGAAGTTCTGCTGGTGCATTTGCGCCACGTCGACCTCACTGGCACTCCTACTGGTATACCACAGGGAGATAGTGCTGGGAGTTCAAGTAAACAACTCTCCCATCTGAGCTGTAGCCTCAGATATCTCGAGGGCACCCACTTGGGGAAGGCTGATATGCTCCTTTCCTGTTTTGCACAGATACCGCTTTAAAAAAGAACCATTTGGAACTCAAGGAAGCAGCCGTCCTCCAATGAGACATGAGGCTACCCCGCTGGGAGCTGCTCTGGCTGGTATTTTATCCATTTACACAGAGTAGGATTATAATATTTAAGCACTAAAGTGTGATAAAGCAACACTTGGCAAAGTATATATTAGCTTCTTAAATATAAGCTTATAATCAGATATAATCACCATCTTAAACAAATACGTTCTCCGGTAGGTGAGGTTTCAGCACACAAAGCAGGGAAATAAGTTCACGGGAATTTAAACTGACACCCTCTCATTTCTTTTGTCTTACTCGTAAAAGCAGTGCTATTGTTTCAGGGCAGAATGTGAGGAATATTAAGTGAAAGGTTGCTGAGAGGTAGCTGGCAGCCGCACCCTGCCATTCATTGTTATGCTGTAATGTGGTAGTTGACGGCTAAATTCAGTTTTACCTCAGAACACATATACCGTCTCAGGGAATAATGTTACTAGTCCCGTAAGATGACTCAGTAAAAATTGGGACCCGCTTCACACACACACACAAATGCTGTAGATTTTATTTTGACAATATACCGCTTAATTACAATAGTCTCTAACCAATGCATAGAAACTCAATTAAAAATACTGCTGGAATAATAATTTTTTAAAGTCTCCACTAGGTGCTGGAAGTTCAGCACGGAAGGGGCCTGTGTGAATGGCTACAGGTTCCCCAATCCTGGTCTAATATTTATTGAACGCCAGCAACATTTCTTTTCTCAGCTACTCCCTTGATACTTACTTGATTCTTTGACATCCTCCCCCCTAAATGTGGAATAAAATAAAATAAAATCTGGCATACATGTTGGAAATAATTAGCTTTTTCTTCAGCATTAGTGGTTATTAATTTACCATGAAGGACAGTGGAATAAATGAAAGCACATCTGATGAGAGTAGCATGCCTAGTGAGAAGAGTGTCTCTTGGGACCTCAAGTCAAATTTAACTTCTGGTTTCAAATATTTCAATACACTGTAAGCCAAATTAATCTGGTTGCTGCAGACTCCCTTCCAAATAAATGCTCATCTACTATTTTATGTAATCATTATTTACTGTATGCACAGCACTGGATTTTTTTTTAAAAGCTTTTTTCTTTTCTTCTTTAAAAAAGCTTTAGTATAGAAAATAAATTGCTAGTGCATTACAGCTGGGGAGCCATTTAAAAGAGGCATGTTAAGCTAATGCTTTGATCAGTCTTAATTATCACTGTGGCGTCTATGGTAGAACACGAGAGTCACAAATGACCTGAATCGTTCCTTACTAGTTTGCTTACTTTCTGATCACTCGATAACTGCGACTTCAGTACTCAAAGCTACAAGCCTATAGTTTGGCGGAACAAACCAAAACCAAGTTAAGGGAAGGAATAGCATATCATGGAAAAGGAACAGATCAGACCTTTTGAAATAACCAATGAAGAACCAGGCAGAATTAGTAGACTGAAACCCAGCCTTTTTTGTTTTTTGTTTTTATACTCCCGATCAATACACATCCAAGTGACACGCAATTGCTGGCACGTGCATGATGCTGAAGGCAGAGGTGACCCGAAAATCTCACTAAAAGGGCGGAACAGGGCAGAATGTTTTACGTGGGTCCTGCCGACGCATGTGGGTGTCCGGAATGTAAAACGAGGGTTGCCTGTTTTGTAAATTGCCCTGTGATCCTCGGATGAAGGGTGGTACGGAAATCTAATAAAGAACTATATAAGGGCTGCAGGTGAGTTTTGAGTGGCTTTCAGGTAGGTGGGACTGGAGAAGAAGAGCTGGCTGGAAGAAGAAGACATCCAACCTGAAAGATGAGCACTCAGCTCTCTGTATTTGTTGGCAATGTTTGCCATGTTTTCAAAGATGGCGTCATTGTAAGGATGTTTCATGCATTGACGTCCCAAGTTATTATCTTGATTTCACAAAGGAATGGCTTATATATGGTGGGGTGGGGTGGGGCATTTCAGAAGTGTGGTCTGCAGACCATCAGTGGTCCATGAGCTTTATTCAGGTAGTCCATATGGATGAATGCAGCAGTCTACCTGCAAGATGAATGGGATGGACCAGAAGTGATGAAGAAGGCTCTGCCTTCCTCAGAGAAATAAAGCGGTGACTGGAGGCAAGTCCCTCCAGAATTTTGCAATAAAAAAATGCATTTTTTTAAAAAAATCATACGGCATCTTGTGCAGCCCTTGTACAGTTGCTGTGTTTACTTCTGGGTTTGCTGCGTGCGCATGCGCAGAAGTGATCTTCGTGCTTTGCGCATGCGCAGTAGCGACACTCTACTTGCGGACTTTTCGGGGTACGAATGGCACCCTGAAATGGATCATGTTTGTAAGTAGAGGTACCACTATATATAACAATTAAAGGAGAAGGGAATGGTAAGTTGCTTATTATAAATCTCACTTCATGCTTTAGTCACCTCTTTAATAGCCGCTATAGTTTGACAAGCCACTACCATTGTGCCCGCAAGAAAACTGTGTGAGATTTAATCCTGTATTTTGATTTTAGGGGCAATTTGGAGCACTTGGCTGGCTGAATTCTCTGTTGAATGAGCTGTTCTGCTTGACAATCAAGTGACACAGGCTGGCCTGGACTTATCGGGGCTGAAATACCATTTTGGAACCACATTATAACTGTAACACACTGGGGAAGTGCAATTTCCTTTCCTCAGCATTAAAGAATAACCACATTGTTATCTAAGATGGAGAGCCTTGATGAACTCCCCATCTGCCGCTTTTGTGGAAATATGATGGGATGTGGGTTTGAGTTGAAATCTAATTGTGGAGCAATTAGGGCTTCTATGCCCTCACATGCCACGGACTGGATGCAACCCAAAGGAGAGGTCATTGGGTAGTCCTAGGCAAGATGATCAAATATGTCTAACCCTCCAGTCACTTTATTTGATAAATATTTTAAGACATATTAACTCACATATGTGAGGAAAAGCACACCCTTCCTCACACAGAAACAACTGGAATGTGTTATTATATTGTGATTTATTTGATTTCTTACCCTCCGCTAAGGGCGGTCTACAACAATTTAAAATTCCGTCTCATAAAACCATTTAAAGCAAATTATAATTGTAGCAATAAGGTGGGTCCTGAAAACCTATATCTTAGCAGTCAAAGAGGTGTGTCTTCAGCATTTATTATCATTATTATGTTTATTTATATCCTACCTTTTCCGCAGAACTGGGACTTAAGGTGGCACACAATAATTTTTTAAAAGGTGGATAAAAAACAGGTGGATATTGTTGGTATCTGTCTGTCTCAGGAAACAATGGAGGTGTGAACCTTTGGGAGTGGAGTCAAAGTCATGGAAAGCTGCAGCACCTGCTGTGACTGTAGAGATTGATATGGAATAGACATGTTTTGTTGTAGCTGGGGCAGATGAAGGCATCCGGTTGTGCTGCTGCAGATGCACCATGGCATTGATGGTCTCTGTGCTCCTCTCAGTGGTCATTCCTCCTCTGGTCTGTCTCCAGACACTGCGGTCCTCTGCAAGGGATTCCCACACACTGGCGTCGATGTTGTCAGCCTTCATGTGACTTCTTTGTAACACAAAATTGGTCTGCCAGCAGGCCTGATGCCTAAAGGCAGCTCCATGTGGAGCAAATCCTTGGGGATCCTGCTATTTTCCAAACAAAAACATACAAAATCTAATAGTTAAAGAGACATTAAGGTATAGTATAATTAAAACAATATTAAAAAAAATTCTATAAATCTTCGGCCAGCTCAGAGAATGTTCGCTCCTAGAACACCACCACTGAACTTCTCTGGGTGGTGGAACTACCAAGAAGGCTTCCTCCGCTGATCTTAACACCCAAGAGGTGTGAATGGTTGTCCTGACATGGACAAAACTAGAATTAGTCAACCCTGCCTGTGATTGGTCATTGGCTCTGTCAGTCATTGGCTCTGGCTTCCCCCTACTCTTGGCCTCCTTACAATCTCCCCTACCGATTCCAATGGGCACAAGCCGCCACTGCTTGGAGCTCCTGTGGCATCAGCAAAGAATTAGACCAGGCTCCTGATGCTGGTAGTTTATAGTCCACCAAACCTAAGGCTGGTGGTCCAAAGTCTGCAAAGACTGAGCTGGGATCTTCACAGATGATCCCCTAGATCACCTGAGGCTGGTCCACCAGAGAAGCCCAGTGCTTCCTGCACTATGATACCTGCCCAATGTTGCAAGGAGCCAGTGGAGGCTGGTGCCCATTAATTGGGCTGAAAAGCAGGAAGTGAAGCTGATGCCAATGTCAGGCAGAGCCAATTAATTTTAGTTTATCTTTTCCCTGCCAGGCAACACAAGCGTAACACCAAGTTTCAGGAGGAGGGAGTTGACAGACACTGCCACACACTGAACTAAGAAGGCACACAGGTGGTGGCTGGCTGAGGACAGGCAGACGTTGGTGGGGCAGTGCCCAATTTGCCCAACCTCCACTTCAGGTGGACACACAAAGTGAAGAAGCAGTCACCTTCAAGCCCTTTAAGATGCAGTCTTCAAGTCAAGGTGGTGAAGCTCCGGAAAGGTGGACTGGAGGCAGAAAATTATAAGGCCTCAGTTCTGGTTTTAGCTGGCATCATCAACCATCAGTACAACTTGGTTGAATGCGTACCTGATATGGACACAGCAAAATGCTGGGTGAGGCGGGTATTCATTGAACCTGCAAGAGAATGTTCAACTTTACAGTGACGGGGGATAGTCCTCCATCACAAATTGAACATGAAAAAAGCCATGGGTTTTATCCAGCGCTGTTTTTTTTACTCAGAGTAAGTCCAGTGTAATTAATGAACCTAAGTTCATCATGTCTATTAACTTGAATGGGCCGGCTTGGCTCAGGATTAGCACTGGATCCAACCGTCTTTCTCTGAAGGAGAGGGGCGGGGGGAGTGAACTGATATTAATAAGGCTGCCTCATTAAAAAGAACAAAAACTATTTTGGGAGGATTTTAAAAATAAAGCCGATGGAAGACAGCCATGGAATTTATTTCACAACTAGACTGGCAGTGTGTTTCTGTCAGCATAAGAGAAAAAGACATCTTGAATTGCCAAGAGTTGAAGACTGTCCAGATTCAGTTTTGAAAGGCAACCAAAACTGATCCAATGTGACGAGACAGTTCTCAAGGACCCAACCTCTGAACGGAGGGGAAATGTAAGGTTTCTGAAATGTTGATACGCCAAGGAATTGTAGGACTTTCTTTCTGTATACCTGCCACCAGGCCTTAGGGTTGTATTCAATTAGTTTTTTTTACTCAGAATAGATCCATTGCAATTAATGAACATGACTAGGTCATTAGTTCCAATGGGTCTACTTTGAGTAAAAGTTGGTTGAATACCACCATCTGTAGCCCTCCATGCACCTGATATCAGACACGGAGTTACAAAAATACATATTGACCAACCGGCATTCAAATACCAGATGCAAATCAGGAAAATATTAGAGGGAAGGTTCTCAAGAGAGAAAGGATAGAAGCCAAAGCTTAGAATTCATTATAGGGTGGCTGGGGTAGTTAAGGAAAGTCATTCTTTACTAAAGACTGTTATTGCATGTTAGTTTACCCCCAACAGAGCTACAATTACCAGCCCTCCAAACAAAGTGCAGTTCTAAGAATTTTTTTATTTGGGGGGGGGGAGCCATGTTCTTTAAATGTATGGTACTATCCCCATTACTGGAGAAGGTCTGCAACAGCTCAGTGGCAGAGCAGTTGCTTTAAGTTCCCTGATTCAGTCCCTGGTGTCTCCAAGTAGGGCTGAGGGAAGATTCCTGTCCTAAAACCCCAGAGAGCCACTGCCAGACAGTGAGGGCAATACTGAGGGAGAGGGACCAATGCTGTGACATAGAATCGTAGACTTGGAAGGGGCCATGAGAGTCATCTAGTCCAAACCCCTGTGATGCAGGAATTTTTCACCCAATGTGGGGATCGAGCCCACAACCCTGGGATTCAGAGTCTCATGCCCTAGTGACTGATCATGGCAGAAGACAGCTTCCTATTTGGCGGTGGTGCTTCCAGTCCCAGTCCCAGTCCCAGTCATGATGTCTCACTCCTTGACTCCAGAATTTCCACTTCTGCTTGGGTACTTACAAGCACCATCCTCCACTGCAAGATAGGAAGGAAAACTGCAGGTGGGTGGGTGGAGGGCACATGTCATGTGACCAGGAACCTGTTCTGGGGGATGGACGGACGGACTGCCAAGCAGGCAAGGCTGTGGCCAATACCCACATTCACCATTGAACTGCTAAGGCAGTGATGGCTAACCTTGACACTCCAGATGTTTTGGAACTACAACTCCCATCATCCCTAGCTAACAGGACCAGTGGTCAGGGATGATGGGAGTTGTAGTCCCAAAACATCTGGAGTGTCAAGGTTAGCCATCACTGTGCTAAGGCCTTTCTCCTCTTCTACATTCTAACAGCCTATCCAAGATAAGTGGTGGACAACAGTCTTATTCATGGCTTGCCCTCACCCTACGAATCCCCAGTGGCAGTGTATGGGCAAGCATGCACCAAAACCTTATGAGTCAATTTTGTTTGTTGCTGTTTAGTTGTTTAGTCATGTCCAACTCTTCGTGACCCCATGGACCAGAGCACGCCAGGCACTCCTGTCTTCCACTGCCTCCCACAGTTTGGTCAGACTCATGTTGGTAGCTTCTCCTTCATGGATCACTGCCTTGTCATGGCGAAGGGGCTTGAATAACTCAGAGAAGCTATGATCTATGCCGTGCAGGGCCACCCAAGATGGACAGGTCATAGTGGAGAGTTTTGACTAAACGTGATCCACCTGGAGAAGGAACCGGCAAGCCACTCCAGTATCCCTGCCAAGAAAACCCCATGGACAAAGACAACAGGCATATGAGTCAATTTAGGACTCTCTAAAAATCCAATCTCAAAAAAGTAAAGAAGAAAAAACACACAGAGTATGCTCATCATTATTGGCTCAAGTACAATATGAGTGGTTTACCTATGTCTAGCTTTAAACCCTCAAAGAAAGCTATTTTTCTTTTTGTGCTTCTGCTGCTGCAGACTAGCTTTTTTCTGCCCAAATTAACAATTGAATATCTCTTTTCATCAACATATATTCGGCAAGATACGTCTAAAAAAAAAAAAAATCCCTCCCATTAATATGCAAGCTTTACACCTCAACAGTTTTGTTCATATGGCATTTTTCGCTCTCTGTCATTCTGCATTAGCTTTCCTTCCTTGTATTTTTCAATCGAGAGGGAGCGGCGGCTGCCAATAACGTGTTCCAAACGCTGGAGCGTGGTAATGGTATGGCAACATCTGTTCTCCTACTTTGAAGGTGCACAGAGAGGTTAACTTTGCTTGCCGCATAAAAGTTCCGATTTGCAGATGTTCATGTCTTCAAAATGACAAAAAAAGGAGAGCTAACTGTTTAAAAATTAGGCGATGCTTTTTTCAGCCTGTCGGCGAAGTGTAATGTTCCTGAAATATGTTCAGCTTGTCTCCACTGCATCAAAGGTGTTAAGCCAGGTTTTTTTAAAAAATTAAAAAACCCAACCCAACAATGAACACTCCAATCCATGTTTGTAATGATTGCATTTAACTGCTCCGCTTATCCTCCTGCCATGCTCTATGTGCGCTTCTGTACATGCCGCCACAGGCAGCAGGCCAGAAGGTGGCTACGAAAGAACGGACCTTTTCCGTAATAGCAGCGGCCAGTGGCTCTAGTAACTGGGTGCTGCTTAGCCTGCCTGCAATGGGGTCTGGTCCATTAGGGCAAAAGGGGCGCTGCCCCACCAACCTCAGCCTGCCTTCAGCCAGTCCTCACATGTCTTCCTTCTTACTTCCATCCAGGGCAGTGCGATGGCTGCCAGCTTCATCCTCCTTTGTCTCAGTGTTGTGTTTGTAGAACTCAGCAGGGAGGAGGATGAGTTGGCTCCATCTGATATTGGCTTTGGTGCCCCCTACTGTTGACCTCCCTGTGTTCCACCCTACAGGGGTGGAGCATATGCCCGCGCTGCTCAGGGCAGGCGCATTCCCGAGGGGTGCGGATGGTGCCCTCCCAGGCGCGGGATAGCCGCGCGCGCACCCACCGATCCCGCTTCCTTCCTCTCCCCTTCCCATTCGCCTGCCTCCTTCCCGTCCTCTCCCCTGCCTGCCTGCCTCCTCCAACCGGGGGGCACGGGGAAATGGCACACCACCTGTTGGAGATTCATTCCCCATGTGCAGTCATGGGATTATTGTCTATCACATGATGGTTTTGATTCCACGGAGTGGGAAGTGACGGAAGACAGGATGTTTGTCTTACTGTGTTCCCTGAAGTGGGACTATTGTCTTTTGTTCTTTCTCTTTGCTGCCTAATGCTAGAGACAGAAAGCTATCTTTCTGGGAGCCATATTCAGAGCTCTGTGTGTGTTTATATGTAAAAAAAGTAGATTAGCCAAGATGCTGAGTTGCTGAGTTCAGTGACGCAACTGTGCAAACCTCTGCAGATCCCTAAGTGTGCTGGTGTCTTCTGGCATTAGTCGCTGTGATGTTCGGGCTGAGGAATGCTTGTGAATAGTCCCGGACGATCGCCCAGGAGGGAGTGAACATGCCAGTTGGGCATGTGTCTCTGTCAAGGTTCTACTCGTGTGTAGGATGAATAACTGACACCACCCACCCGTGACTCCTGCGCCTACCACCAGCCATCAGGGGAAGGGGGGAGCTGCTGCGCCACGCTCCTGGCTGGAGGAGGCAGGCAGGCAGGGGAGAGGACGGGAAGGAAGCAGGTGAGCGGGAAGTGGGGAGGAAGGAACCAGCAAAGCGGTGCAGCAGCTCCCCCTTCCACCGACGGCTCGCAGTAGGTGTGGGAGTCCGAGTCGTGGGTGGGAGGTGCACCGAATGTCACCTTCACTCAGGGATGACACCTGGAGTGGTGCCCCCCCCACCTTCCTCTGCCAGTGCCACCCTACCAGTCCCAATGAGCAGCAGCCATGACTGCCTGTTTGCTGTGACATTGCAGAAGATACTAAGGTTCCCCTCCAAATATGAAAACTCTGGAATGCTGACTGAGTGTATACATTTACCTGGGTTCGATTTGAATTGAATCTGGCTTAGGGGAATACCCTGCCACCCCACCCCACTCCGTAGACACTCACACAACCTTAATGCAAGGTAAGCCCTGATTTAAATCCAGTGTCTACACCATAAACCTCACATTCTTTACATTTCTAAGTAGAAACAGTGACTAGAAACAAGGCGATAAATAAAACAACCTTGAAAGAGAAGCGGCTCGCACCCAGTGCACTCTCTAATCACTGCAATTCACTGTGAATTCATTTGAAAAGACTAAAATCTGTCACGTTTAATTAGTTTTAAGCACTCACATTCTCCACAAGTGTTCTGAAAAAAACTGCTTCCATATACATATATGTAACCTCAGAAATATTTGAAATGATCCCAGATAATGATTTTCATTCTCAACATTATCATAGGATACATTCATTTTTTAAATAATAATAAAAAATAGACTTTGCATCCTGCCTCCTTGGCTGGCTGGTGCAGCTCTTCTTGCACAAAATTTGCAGACATGCACATTCTACATCCTTTCCACACAACGTGCATTAATGCAGTGTCGCTTGTAAAGCTAGCATTTTTGCAAACTTGGTTTGCGTTAGGTACTATATGCTACCCAGCTTCCCAGGGGTGGCTTGCAACAAGAATAAAAGCAAATTAAGACACACAATAAAACAGATTAATCTTATTTATTTATTAAGAGATTTCTGTAGCGCACTTCATCGTAAATGGTCACAGGGTGATTTACCAAAAAAACAAAACAACCCCCCCCCACAAAAAACCCCTTCATAAGATAATATAAACACACAATACATAACAAACAAAAAAGTATTAGAATAATTCTCATAAATTATGTAAATTGCCTAATTAAAAACACCATAAAATGATATAACCCACCAGGAATGAAACATTTAAAAGCAGCGTAAAAAACTAGTGCAAAAATATTTTTGTTTAGTCTTGGAACAGAATGAGGACAGGTTTTCCCTGGTGTGCACAAAGCCTCTAAACTTGCATCTGCCTTGGCCATGAGGTAATTTGGGTGGCTACCTCCCCCCCCCCCACTTCAAAAGTACACAGAGCTGATAGAGGAAGTTGGAAGAGAGACCCGCCCTCTCAGCTTTCCAAGACTTGGATTTTAATGGATCTGACATTCATCGCTTTCCCATGCACCTTCTCTTTCTTTCTCTGATTTGGCGAAGGGAGAAGACAAGGGACCAGAGGTGCTGGCAAGCGTAGCACTTGCTCAAAAATCCAAATGTGCCCATGGACCCCTGGATTTAGGGTACAGTCCTATTCTGCTATGCGAAGGGCACTAGGATCTGGTGGATGAGGGACTTGCTGGCAGGAATGATCTGATGTGACTGGAAAATGAAACTTGTGAACGAGTCTAACAACAACAATGCAATTAGTGTTTACAATTATTTTAAGGCACAGTGCATTGTTCTTTTTATTGAGGTGCATACCCAGTTCACACAAAATAGCCATAGCGTCTGTTACATTCATTCTTCCCAGGGATGTGGAATCTGTAGCTCTTCAGAAGTTGTTGGACTCAGAATCCCACCTGCTCCAGCCAGCAAGGCCAATGGTCAAGAAAGATGATGGGAGTTGTGGTTCAACAACATCTGGAGGGTCACAGGTTCTCCACCTGAGTTATATTTTCCCAGAGGTAAAACCCACATGCTTCCATGCGCTAAGATATAACATGGGATGGAGTGCATGTCACTTGTTCCATGATGATGAAACAACGACACTTTATGAAAGGCAGTTCTAGAAGTCTGGTTCCAGAAAAGCACCTATAATATAATTTCCTAAACATGATTTCTGCTTTTTTTACATGTACACCAGAAACATAGACGAAACAAAAACTTCCTTTCCCCACTCCGCCATTTCCTTCCATCTTTTTCGGTTCCACCTCCCTGCTGTTTTTTATATTGAGGCCATGTTTTGCAAGGCCCCGCAGATGCGCTGCTTCTTTACACAGCTGTCTGATGCATTACTCAGGTGGGAGCCCTGGTGGTGTTTTGTAATGGAAGTAAATACAGGAATTAGAAAAGGGGAAAAAATCAATTTAGCTATAAAAGCAGAAGTGTCAGTACAGAATTCGTTTCAGTACTGATGGCCCTAGGTTGCCAGAATACATATATATATAGGGAGAGAGGGAGCTCTATAAAACAACAAACGGGATAATAACCAGCAGCGTGTCTTTTGTGTCATTCAAAAACAATTGGGCAAGAGGAAAAAAAGAAACACCCTATGGATATTGCAGGTACTTTCATGTCCTGCAGGGATGGCAAATGTCTTTTGGCAAATAGGTGGCCTAACCAGATAAAGGTCTGATTGAAAGGGAAATATGTCACAGCGAGACATGTCCGCCAGAGGCGTCTTGTTGGGTGGAATCACCCGAGTGCGGAGGGGAAACGACACAACCTATATGTGACGGGATGCGACATGTAGTGCAATGAGAGCGCTGGCAAAGTGCAGGGAATGCATTGTGACACGATGCATCCCCTTTGACTGTCAGGAGCAGAGGAAGCTGCAGCCGCGGTTAGAGGAGCATCTGCGGATCCTGGCACAGAAGACTTTTCAAAGAATTGTCCTCCAAGTAGCGAGGGAAGTGAATTAATTTATACGTCGGCGTGCGGGAGATGCCGCAGCCCCTATTATCGTGGCCGTCCACTCTGTAGCGCATTATATCTTCAGCTAGATTTAATTTAGCAGGGAGAAATCTCAATCTGTCATAGCTGCAATATATTCTTCCTTCTCTTTTATGTCCCTGTTCAGAAGAGGCATGTTAATTAGCTGGGGAGAGCTGCAAGGCCCCCACGAAGCAAGGCGGATATGGTGCATATTCATGATTAGGCTGCCGATCTGAATTGTATTTGACTTACCAGGCTGGTTGAGGTGTCTCTGTCTCCCAGATGCTGAGAAATCATCATGTATGCTGCCCATCATGGAGTCAACAGGGTGCCCAACGTTGCATCACTTGGAGTGGGATTCCTGTGTGCAGATTCTGAAGAGCTACAGGAGGAGCCTCGTCACTGGATGGTGCTCTCTGACTACTTTGCAATGGTGTAAATCTGAGTTAAAAGGAGGGCGTTATCAATAAACTTTTATCAGTTCTGCAGTGGCTCCTGTCATTCAGCCAGGGCTGATCCTAACAAGTGGAGCCTGGGGAAAGGGGTGGTCAGATGTTTTTCTCTTTCCATTTCTGTTAGTTTCTCATTTCTCCTTGCTTCAGTTCATTTCTCTACATTTCCACATTAGCTGGTGATTTATTTTTTTTAAGGTCCACATAAAAAATTCATCTGTATTTTACAAATTTCTACAAATATTTTTTGTATGCAATTTTGCCTTAATTTTTGCAAAGCAATAGTCCCTACCACAATGCATTTTTGCATGCTCTTCTCGCTCTTGCTGGTGGCATCCATCTGTCTCGGGAGACAATAGAGGAGTGTGCCTTTGGATGTGAAGTCAAACCACTGGAGAGTTACAGTGCCTGCTGTAGCTGTAGATACTGATAAGGGAGAGAGACATGCTTTGTTGCTGCTTAGGCAGATGCAAGTGCCCAGTTTTGCTGTTGCAGATGCACCATGGCGTTTCTTCTCTCTGTGGTCCTACAACTGCATGGAACGATACCTCAGCACCTTCCACAACACCTTCCATCATGAAGATGTTGGGCATCACATGGCAGGACAGAGTCTCAAACAAAGATGTGCTCTCCCAAGCCTACATTCCCAGCATGTTCGCACTCCTGTCTCAGCGACATCTACACTGTCTTTGTCATGTCCACAGAATGGAAGTTGGCAGGACTCCCAAGGAAGTGCTCAATGTGGATCTGCTAAATTCATAACAATATTTTTAATATGCTGCTCTTTCTTTCCTTCTTTCTTTCCCTCTCTCTCTCTCTCTCTCTCTCTCTCTCTCTCTCTCTCTCTCTCTTTTCTTTTTCCCCCTTATGGTGGATGGTCTTTTGTTTATTCTTTTCCTGCTTGTGAGTTTGTACCTGCCGTGTTCCAATAGACTTGGTATGGAAAACCTCAGGCCCTTGAGCTGAATGATGGCCCTCTAGATTTCTCTCTGTGGCCCTTGGGCCTCTCTCCAGGTCATACTTCACTCTCCATGCTTGGAGCCCTTGCGTGTTTCTGCCTGGCTGGAACGTAAACTGTGATGATACCTCTTCTTGCCTGCCTGTGTAGAGGATGGAGAGATGGATGAGTGTGCATAGAAACCTCTGGATTTTGCATGACTGGGAAGTAGCTTATGGTGCTAAGGTCAAATCCATTGCTAGACCCACTTATTTCCCTGGCTCTGCTCACTTTGGGGCCCTGAACACACCCACTTCAGTTCCTGGAATTGTAGCGCCTGGAAACCTGTGGATGGAGGAATGGCACTCTGGGTCAGAAAGGGTTCTCCATCACAGAGATAGATTGATAGATAAACAGGTACCCATAGAAGTCATAACATTTCCTTAAATACATACATCATCACCATTAAGGAAATTAAATCAAAGCTAGGTTTCCACCCTTACCTTCAACCTCCTTATGCAGACATTTCTTTCTCCCTGTAATGAAAGGATGTTGCTGGCATTCTTATCTATCCACTCGTCCTTTCTTCAATAAGGGCCCTTTCGGTGAAAACATTTCACTAGCATCTCTGTTTGGAAGCCATCTGAGTTCCCAGGAGTGTCTTGGCGTTTATTTTATTATATCTGATCAATGAAAATGTATATACGTAATCCATGGTTTCTAAACTGAAGATGGAGGTTGGGTTTCATTATAACCGTGCTGCAGAATAATGTTTTTCAAGTGACACATTGAGAGCTGTTACATTTGTACCTGTAGCCACATTTCTGATAAACGGCATCTTTTCTTCAAAACTGACAATGTAAAGCAAAGTAATGGAGGCCGCAGCAATACCCCAACGTGATCGTATCACTTTTCTTAAAATAAATCGGAAGAAGAAATGAAGAATCTCAAGAACCTCATTTTAAAACATTGTAAGTGAAGGCAGAAAATATAGTGCTGGCATTTGCTGGGGCTTTTATGCATGATGTCCCTGGATTGAGAAAGTGAGTGTATTTTCTACAGTGTATTCCAATATGCTGTACTTAGCTACAGATATTGGAAGTTCAAACTGAGATTAGCTGTAGTAGCAAGTTATGAGAAGTTGTATTGGTGGTATTACATCTGAAGAATAATGTATTATAATTTCTGAGTGTTCCCAAAGAGTTTTCATCACTCAAGGTAGGTTTGGGGTCCCAGACCTCTCATTATGATAGCTACTCTCCTCTGAACATGCTCCACTTTGTCAACGTCATTCTTAAATGTGGCACCCAGAACAAGAAATGCTACTGGCTACAGCTGATTCTTGATATCAGATTATAAATCTCCTTCAAATGATTCTATGTAACACCCCTAAGTTATTGTTTGATTCTAGATGGTAGCAGCCATTGCAACACTCCAGCTTCATAGCCCTACAATAACTTAAAATTCACTTTCATGTCCACTACTCTTGCAACAATTCCCATTGAAGCCAAGAGAATTTGCTTCAGAAGTAGTGTCTCTGTCCCACCAGGAATCCCCAACAGACCTTTTTCTGGCCTAATAAGCAGTCTGGTATGGTATTTTTTTAACTCATCAAGATATAAATGATTCACTAGCTAGGTAGGGATGTTCTTAATGCAGCATATATCCTAGGACATCTGCTTTCAGGGGAGAACATTTCATTTTGAAGGGCTGGAAAATTCAAAGAGGGAGTCTCTTAGGGCTTTGTGAAGAGCACCTAAACACTCTAGTAAGTTCCACTGACAACCATGGGACCTAAACCTTGCTGTGATAGAGACAGCTTTGCCTGTTGTCTGGCAATGTCTCATTATGAGGCTCTCCAAGTAGCATGAAGCTGTGGGATTAAGACATAGCAGAATATTTTTTTGCAAATATTCTGTGTGACAGATCTACACAAATTAAAGCAAATGCAAAACCATCATGAAACCTATTTGGGAGATGGGAATGATAGTTTATTTCCCTTAGTTTGCCTGTGCTTGCTTAGCCTAAGTCTCTGCATAGACAACACACTATTGTTGGAACATATTGAAGATGGTACAAGAGCAACACACTGTGTGCAGCTGGAACACCAGCTCCTGCTTTAGAGGTCCTGCTTTGGAGGACCTTTCCCCATCTATTGCAGTGCATCTATATCTCCTCCCAGAAGGGAGCAGCACTGTCTATCATCTATCACCATCTATCAAGGCTGTTGTACCTACATTAAAGATCCTGCACCAAACTGGCATTGGACCTTGCCTTCCTTTGTCCCATTGGCTAGAGTTCATCTGGAGCTGGACTGTTTTCAGGAACATAGGAAGGAGCCTTATACCAAGTCAGACCATTACTTGATCTAGCTCTGCATTGTTTGCACTCAATGGCTGTGGCTCTCCAGAATTTCAGACAGGGTTTCCTCCCAACCATATCTGGAGATGCTGAGGACAGAACTGTTGACGGGGTAAACCACCCCTAGCTCTGACCCCACCTCTGTCAGAGGTACTCCCAGCCTGCCTGGCTCACCTTCCCTTTCCCACTCCATGGGCCCACTTTGAAAGGTGGGGCTCTCTACCTGCCAATCACATTGCACCACTACGACATCACATTTTACTCAGGTGGATTGCCCCACCCACCTGTCAAAATCCCTTGCGCTTGCAAAGCCTGTTCTGTGATGATTCTTTCAATCTCAAATTTGGAGGTTGGGAGGATCAAAGGGTGGGGGAGGCTTCCCAAAACTCCCTGCACCCTTCCTTTTATGCTCTACAATCAGAGCTTGAAAGGAGGGGCACAGGACAGGGGTTTTGACAGGTGGGTGGGGTAACCCACCTGCCAATTATGCTTGGAACACATTTTGCTATGCTGTTTGAGGCAAACTCACTCCCCTGGCGCTGCTCTCCTGTTGGAGTCCAGGGCCTTCCTTAAAGCACTTCTCCTTGAAGAAGGTGATGGTGGCAGAGGGGAGAGGCAAAGGAGGCTGCACTGCAAAGGTTCCTTCAGCCTTTCCTCCTCTTGGTTGCTGCCACTTGCTTAAGGGAAAAGGTCCCGCCCAGCAGCTGAGATCACCAGTGGTGTCAGATGGTGGCTGGGTGGGCATAGTTTGGGGCACTGGCCTTGCAAGCTAAATTGGATCCCCTGGAAGCCAAGATTGGCCCATGGACCACAGGCTCTCTACTCCTTAACTCTTCCTAACTAAGCAGTTTCAGGCTGGGGCATGTCCCTCTGTGGCCAAATTCATTTACCTTGGTCTTCTGCCATATTTTCCCCTGCAGATGATGCCATTTGCCTTCATAATATAATGTCACTGGTTATGATGAGCATCTCTCAAATTGAGTGGAGTGTGGATAATTTCTGTTGAGAATGTCTTGAGCTTATTGATTTCCAGCAAAAGGCTTAAGAGTATTCATCGTTTACTTTGCAGTTTTTGCCTTTCTTAAATGCACTACATTCTTTCTTATAAGCCTACTGAGTGCTTATAAGAAATTGTAACAAGAGTTCCTTGATGCCTCCTCTGCTCCAGCTCTTCAGGTTCTGTTACCCCTTCAAGCATTTCACATGATTTCTCGGCACTTGCTAGCATACTGCCTTGTTAACTCCAATTCTTGTTTCTCACGGGTTGTTTGTTCATACTTACACTCTGACTCGCTCCTACCGGCTGCCGAGCTGGTAGCCCTCTGCCACTGCTCTTCCCCTGGCTGTGAATCTGCCACTCGGTGCTTTTTAGCAACTCCTTCCATAGCCTTGTCGAACGCTCTGCACCAATTTCACAAACCCGTTCGAAATTGTCCTCTGTCAGTTCATCAGCAGAACAAAATGTGACGAGGGGCTTTTTGACAACCTTCAACTTCACCTTCAATGATGCTATTAGGAAGTGGTGATCAGTGCCAAGATCAGGGGTTTGGCTTTTTCAGCGGCACATTTTTCACATTGCATTCCAATCTTTCGGCTTGTGAACCTGAGTTGCACTGTGGGGGGGGGCAGAGCAGGAATCATGGATCAGGAAATGAACAAAGTATGTGAATGGCAGTCTAAATCCCTGAATGTCTGTTCAGAAGCAAATCTAACTGTGTCTGTTGGAATTTGCTCATAAGTGCTGTGGGTTAAACCACAGATCCTAGGGCTTGCTGATCAGAAGGTCGGCGGTTCGAATCCCTGCGACGGGGTGAGCTCCCATTGCTCGGTCCCAGCTCCTGCCCAATTAGCAGTTCGAAAGCACGTCAAAGTGCAAGTAGATAAATAGGAACCGCTCTGGCGGGAAGGTAAACGGCGTTTCCGTGTGCTGCTCTGGTTCGCCAGAAGCGGATTTGTCATGCTGGTCACATGACCCGGAAGCTGTATGCCGGCTCTCGGCCTATAGAGCGAAATGAGCGCCGCAACCCCAGAGTCAGACACGACTGGACCTAATGGTCAGGGGTCCCTTCACCTTTACCTTAAACATTGCACGGGGATGTAAACCTGGCTGTCCTGTGCTGCAAACAAAGATGCTAATGGAATTGTGGAGCCATAGGCAGATTCAGATGAACCCTTTCAACATAGGCAATGGATGCATGAGAAAGTGAGCCTGTTCCTCACACCCTACTTATGCAGATGTGCCTCTTGGCTATGCCCCCTGCAAAGGATTTCTCTGCCCAGTTGGGGAATCCTAGTCAATCAGGGATCTTCAACAGGTGGAGGAATCTTATGTGTACACAGCTGCATGTACGCAATCTTCTACATCACATGTTTGTCGTGTGTACATGAGGCTAGGGATGTGTGACTTGAAGAAGAGACGCTCTGGTAGCTTTTTCTAAACTAGATTTGACCCAGCTTCCAGCCAGTGGTTTAGAGGGTAGGTTTGTAGGAATGGAGAGGGCCAGTTCAATCCATTGGAAAAATTCATGAAGCGATTTAACCTGTTAATTTCAGCCACTCAGGAACTCAGAAGTTCTGAGAATTGACATTTAAAACTGTACAGAGTTTGGGGGAACTAAAGCATTTTTTTCATCCTAATCCCCCAAAGCAGTTTAAAAAACAAACAAAACTTAAACCAAATTTAACAAAAAGTGTGTGTGTGGTATATATATTCAAGATTTTGTAGATATGCACCCTTATGTGGGAAAATATATATAATATTGCTTAAATTTCTGGAGGTTAATAGCCTTCTTTCATGATTAGGGTTCTATTCACTGCAATAGTAGGCTTGGTAATTATAGCCTGCAAGCTGAGGGCATGCGATAATGACTACCTGCAAATGTTTACAAGCTGAGAGAAATGGTGAAATATGGCTCTCTTTCTCTCTTTCTCAGGAGATAGTAAAACGCCTTTCAAAATGTACTATATACTTAAGAAAGAATGTTTAGCTGTGCAGTACAATGCCAGGCCCTGCTAGATTTGAACTCCACTTATCAAGCAACCTATGAACCTGGGCCACTGAGACCAAGAATTGCATAGATCAACTCTGCTTTCTGCCTCATGGAGATTCTGTGACTTTGGAAGAAGTTAAGGTGAGTTGCCGGCTGATAACTAGGTGACCCAGGTGGCGCTGTGGGTTAAACCACAGAGCCTAGGGCTTGCTGATCAGAAGGTTGGTGGTTCGAATCCCTGCAGCGGGGTGAGCTCCTGTTGCTCGGTCCCAGCTCCTGCCCACCTATTTATCTACTTGCATTTTCATGTGCTTTCGAACTGCTAAGTTCGAAAGCACATGAAAGTGCAAGTAGATAAATAGGAACCACTCTGGCGGGAAGGTAAACGGCGTTTCCGTGCGCTGCTCTGGTTCACCAGAAGCGGCTTAGTCATGCTGGCCACATGACCCGGAAGCTGTACGCCGGCTCCCTCGGCCAATAAAGCAAGATGAGCCCCGCAACCCCAGAGTCGGACACGACTGGACCTAATGGTCAGGGATCCCTTTACCTTTACCTTTACCTAGGCCACCACAGCTTGTACACCTGACCAAATCTACAGCCAACAATACTATATAGCTCCCAGGATGCATCTGGCCTACCAGAGTTTTGCCTCCCAACCGATGTGGTGGGCCTGGTAAGATCTGCAAAGCATGCATTGTCTTAACCTCCTTAATAATAGTGAAAGGTGATAGCTCTGTGGTATCTGCTTTGCATGCCGAACGTCTCAGATTCAACTAGCTACCAATTAATTTCCAGGCCCAATTCAAAGTGCTGGTTTTGACCTATAAAGCCTTAAACGGCTCAGGACCACAATACCTCAAGGACCGCCTCTTCCCATATGAACCTACCCTGTCCCTGAGATCATCTTCTGAGGCCCTCCTTCGTGCGCTTCCTCCTTGAGAGGTTTGGAGGGTGGCAACACGAGAACGGGCCTTCTCTGCAGTGGCTCCCCGTCTGTGGAATGCTCTCCCCAGGGAAGTTCGCCTGCCACCTTCATTATACACCTTTGGGCGCCAGGCAAAAACGTTCATTTTTAACCAGGCCTTTGGTTGATCTGATTGACTTCCTATGCCATTTTAAAATGTGCTTTGGGCGGGGGGGCGGGGTATTGGGTTGTTGCTTTTAATTTTTATTATGTATTTTGCGGTTTTATATCTTGAGTTTATTCTGTGAACAGCCCTGAGCCCCCTGGGTATAGGGCGGTATATAAATTCAATAAACAAACAACAACAACCCCCAGCATCTCCAGGTAGGGCTGGGAATGTCTCTTGCCTGAAATCTCAAAGAACCAATGCCACTCAGTCTGGATAATGCACCAATGGTCATTCTATTGCAGCTTCCTAACGCCACATGAGTCTACACTATCTCTTGCGACTGCTGGGAATATGGAGTGATTGTGTAAAAACTCACAGGTTTACAGTTAGGACTGCAATATCTGCTGCCTATGGAATTTCCATTTCCATTTAACAGCAGCAGGAGAAGGTCCCTCCTGCCTGGAACCTGCCACTAGCCCTTCTCCTACTACCCTCAGTGCGGGGAAAAGAACTAATCTCATTTGTTTTGACAGGAAGTTGAAAGGAGGGCAACGGAACCAAGAAATGAACAGGAAGATATCAGTTGGTGCATTTGGCTTGGCTTGAGACAGGGGTGGGAAATCACAGACCAAGGGCCACATTCCCTTCTGGGCAGCTTCCCAGGGGCCACATGGGAGTGAGTGTGGCCAGAGGAAAAAGTGGGTGGAGTAATTAATCCAAATTGTAGCTTTATACAGTAGGTTAGTTTTGCGCAAATTCTCATACCCCTCTCTATTCTACATCCAGACCAAGAAATGGCAACACAAGAGTTTGAGGGCACATTCCGGCCCAGCAAAAACACCAAACAAGGGTGGAAAGTAGGGCAGGTGAAGGGAGTGGCCTTGGGAGAGTCTTGAGGGCCAGGTTAAAGGAGCTGGAGGGCCACACCTGGTCCCTGGAGCTTGAGGTTCCTCACCCAAGATTTAATATTATATTGAAATATTTGAGTCGCAACCAGTGTGACAGCCAATGTAGTGAAGTAGTTAGAAAGTCAAATGAGAACCTGAGAGACCAGGGTTCAAATCCCCACCTGGCTATGAAACTCGCTGGGTAACTGTGGGCCACTCACTGTCTCTCAGCATAACCAACCTCACAAAGTGGTAGTGGGGATTAAATCAGGAGAGGGAGAACCATTTGCACCACCTTGAGCTAGCTCCTTGGGGTGAAGCAGTGGAATATAAATGCAATATATAAAATAAAATAAAGAAACCTTGCAACATTCGTTATGGCCCTGATCATTTCCTAATGCTATGGCAGTAAGATGAATTAGTATCCACAAGGAGGCAATGTTCTCTCTTGGACCATGGCTATGTATTCAGCCCCAGCGTTTGTGAGAAGACGGATCTCCTACACCAAGCACCAGTCTCTCCCAGAGTCCTTCCTGGTGAGCCTTTTGCAGATCACAGATTGGATTTTGAACTGCAGCCTTAACGCTCTGGGGAATACCTAAAACATAGTGTCTCTGCCTGGCAAGCCTCCTATCCGTTTCTCCCCTGCCATCCCTCCGATATATAAATGGGCTCTTTCCAAATATAGTGGTGGTTTGTGTGTCGAAACCTGCTGTTTGACGAGCCCAGCTGTATGCATCTCATTATCCCAGGGCTGATTACAAGATCCCATTGACCACAAGCTGCCTGTCTGCCTGTCAAGATGGCATGATTACTATATAATCAATCTCTAATCCAATCAGAAGTCTCACTGCCTGCAACTGATAAAGGACTCAGCAGGGGACTGATGAGGCCAAAACCTTGGTATCTCCAACGGGACACCTGCAGAACGAGAGGTGCTGTAACTAAGCAGGCAGATACTGGAGAAAGCAATTAAAGTGGTTTGTAAAGAATTCTGATAAACAGCATTTAAAGAGAGGCAAGGTGGGGGACTGAGGTATCTAAGCGACAGCTCTGAAGAACACTGAGGAATATTTTCTCCATTTCCACTTAACCTTCACCCAAATGCAGGATTACTTCCCCCCTCTCCCCCTTCTAAAGGATCATCCATGGCTTAACCTTTACTTGAGGGGGAACGATGTAGTTGGCAAAAGTTCCACACTCTGGTGGCATTTCATCCCCCAGCAGGAACCCCTCCTGTGCCATTTAGATTTCACACTCTTCAATTCTAGAGCTTTTCCAGACAGAGGGAAATATAATGTGATTACACATTTGCAAATTACAGTGCTGTGTAATCAGCAATTTCCCCCTCCCTCGCCCCCTTTTAACTTCTTGACCCAAATTAAATATCTCCTTTATCTTTTGCGTCCCTGTCTAATTCCAAAGTTTAAAACAAAGAGCGTACTTAGACTGTTAAAGAAAAATAAAGTAAAAAGTAGACGGAGACCATCTAAATGTGAACGTAGCGCTCCATATATTAATGATAATCTATGCCGACAAAGGTCCATATAGTTAAAGCTATGGTTTTCCCAGTAGTAATGTACGGAAGTGAGAGCTGGAACATAAAGAAGGCTGATCGCTGAAGAATTGATGCTTTTGAATTATGCTGCTGGAGGAGACTCTTGAGAGTCCCATGGACTGCAAGAAGATCAAACCTATCCATTCTGAAGGAAATCAGCCCTGAGTGCTCACTGGAAGGACAGATCCTGAAGCTGAGGCTCCAATACTTTGGCCACCTCATGAGAAGAGAAGACTCCCTGGAAAAGACCCTGATGTTGGGAAAGATGGAGGGCACAAGGACAAGGGGACGACAGAGGATGAGATGGTTGGACAGTGTTCTCGAAGCTACCAACATGAGTCTGACCAAACTGTGGGAGGCAGTGGAAGACAGGGGTGCCTGGCGTGCTCTGGTCCATGGAGTTACGAAGAGTCGGACACGACTAAACGACTAAACAACAACAACAACAACAACAATTGCCTTCTTTAGGGGACAGCTTACGATGATTTCAGTAACTTAAGACTGACTTATTATCACTGATTTTCAAAACTTAAGTAAAATGCATCCGGAGAAAACTGCTGGATTGTAATATGAATGTGTGTTGGGATTTTACAGACAGCTGTGTCTGACTATTGGTGCACCAAGCACGGAACAGGGGTCCTTAACATGGCACCCATGGGTGCCAGTGTGCTTGCCAGCACCTCTTATAGTTCCTGTGAAAGGTCTCAGAAAATACCCCTTAAAAAAACACCTCATCAACCTCTTCTGTCTTGAACATCTTCCCTTAAATATGCCCACATTTCATTGGATGCCAGGTTTTGATGCTCCACTCTCACCTCTTCTGAAAAGAGCAGAGTGCAAAAACCTCTCTCTGGAAGTGAGTGTGGTGATCGCCTCCTCCCACCTTGTTGGGGTTGGCATGCCAGCACTATTTCGTACCTTCTTTCCTGCTCTTTTAGATGTGGCAGCCGTTATGCTGCAAACTCAGGGCAGCCATTTTGAGACTCTCACAAGAACATGAGCCTGCTGGATCAGGCCAATAGCCCATCTACTCCAGTATCCTGTTCTTACAGTGGCCGACCAGATGGCTGTGGGATCCTGACAAGCAAGACCTGAGCACAAGAACCCTTCCCCGCTCCTGTGGTTTCCAGTGACTAGTATTACTGCCTGCAACCATGAAAACGGAGGATAGCCATCATGGCTAGCAGTCCATGTCACCCATGGTACTTTCTCAACTTTCCAAATATGCCCACAGTCCCAAAAAGATTGGTGGCCCTTGGACTAGTCTGCCTGGAGCCAACTCTTCAAGGACTCTTTCCCACCTCTTTTAACTGGAAATTCTGAGGATCAAATCTGGGACATTTTGCCTTGTGGTAGAGCGGGTGGCACTGTGGGTTAAACCACAGAGCCTAGGGCTTGCTGATCAGAAGGTTGGCGGTTCGAATCCCCGCAACGGGGTGAGCTCCTGTTGCTTGGTCCCAGCTCCTGCCCACCTAGCAGTTCGAAAGCACGTCAAAGTGCAAGTAGATAAATAGGTACCGCTCCGGTGGGAAGGTAAACGGCGTTTCCGTGTGCTGCTCTGGTTCGGCAGAAGTGGCTTTGTCATGCTGGCCACATGACCTGGAAGCTGTACCCCGGCTCCCTCGGCCAGTAACACGAGATGAGCACCGCAACCCCAGAGCCGGACATGACTGGACCTAATGGTCAGGGGTCCCTTTACCCTTTACCTTTTAGAGCTAGATGGACTCAGTATAAACTAGCTTTTGTATGCATATGTATGCAAAGCAATTGCTCTGCCATGAAGTTATGTTCCCCCTCTCTGAATAGAATACTCAACTCACCTGGGGTGAGTAGTCTCAATCTGGAGCAGTCTATTGTCTGTCTCATCTCACCAAGAGGTAGGGATTTTTTTTTTTGGGGGGGGGGAAGAATGTGATTAAGGTAGCTTTTCAATATGAACCTTCCAAAACTGCGTTTTCTGAGACACAGCCATCCTTCAAAATTCGCACATCTCTGAATTTTGCATTGTAGTTCTACAGCCAAGTAATATGCATAAAAATGGGCGTATTTAGCAACAACAACATACAGAAACACATTACATCTGGGGAAATTGTTTTGCAAGGATGTCTCTATTGGGCAAAATAGAATGCACAACTGTGTTTTTATCTGGAGAAATTCACACTGAATGCTGATGAATTTTCAGGACGATGGAAGGAAATCCCAAATTGCTGCAGAAATGTGGAGAACTGAATTTAAGATTGGAAAAATGAGGAGCTGTGAGGACCGAACTTGACAGAGCCACCCATAACCTCTTACCAATGGACAGCGGCGATGGGAGTTGCAGGAGCTGCGAGGAGGGGCGGGTAGGGTTGGCAGGCAATGCAAGCAGGGGCACAGCCCCTAGTAGTCCAAAACCTCTGAAGGGCACCAGGTTGGCAAAGAAAGAAGTAACCAAGACTGGAATAGATGGAGTGGCCAATCTCAGTATACGGCCGTCTCATGTCTCGTTTCCCCAGAGTACTTGACACCCATTTGAGATACCTGGAGCAAAGCTTATATTTACCAATGTGCACAATAAAGCTGAGATATCATAATAAATAACATTAATCTTTCTTCAGAATGTTATTTCTCCCCCCCCCAAAAAAAGCATCTATTTTTGATCTAATCGTTTCCCTGGTTTCAAAGCTTCTAATCAGCAAACAATAGACAGCATCACAGAGAAATAATCTAATTGTCACAGCTGTAGCATCGCGTAAAAGAAAGCTTTCAAAACTACTTTTTTACTTGGCGATTTAAGGAGGGCTATTGTTGGTGGCTTAGGATGCTTAAAAATAAGGGGGGAAATAAGAAAAGAATCAAGTACATAGAGGGTTTTTAAAAGCCTTCACTTCAAAGTCTATACAGACTTCTGAAAACCATCTTTATCCCCCCAAACCTGATACATAGGCTTTAAATTCAGCATGAACAAAAGTCGTTTCTGTCAAGGAGAGCTGACAATACCTCTCTTTTTTCGGTGGTAGAAATATGGAAAATATCTGTACTTCATAGACTATGACCTTCATAACTCAATTTATGGGTCATTTCCTCGTTCGTGGGAATATTCAGGGCCATAATTGTAAAGAAGAGAAAGAGAGGGAGAAATACATTTTTGGAGATTCTTTTTTCAAGACCCCCATTTTTATTAAAAGCAGAAATAACATTAGATGAAAATCGTTCTGCTGATAATTTTAATGAAATATGAAGTGCTTTGAATATAGTTTATTGCAGGCAATATAGAAGGGAAAGGCTGTGGTTTCTAACTGTCTCATTTAATGAAGGAGTCCCACAGTGATTGGCCATGCTGCATTGTGGAAAATGTGGACCTAGGCATTCCAAATAGTTCTTTGCTTCCAGTTAAGGTTCATTTATAGAAACGGGGGGTGGTATGCAGACAGCCAAACTATCCCAGGGAGAGTTTCTCCCCCTGGAATACTTTGGTCATCATCATCATTACTGTTATTAGGAATGGATATGCAGCAAAGAGTGTAGTTAATTCTTTTGGTAAGCTACAGATAGCACAGTTAGCTGAATTCTCCTTGATATATCATCCAATCAGAGAATTTTACATTATGAGACAAAGCCAAGCATGTCGCAAATGAGCCTCAATTAAATGTCGAAGGGAAATCAAGGATCCAGTACTAGATCAGAGAATTCTTAACTTCAGCATCTCAATGGTCTGGTAGGGAAATAATCACCCGAAATCTAAGGAAGTCAGGAGAAAAAGCACACATATACAGTTTAGAGATCTGCTCCATTTCTGTTCTGTCCTTGTGGTTGTAGTACTCTGTAACGTACAGAATACTGTAGTACTCTGTAGTACTCTACTCTGTAGTACTCTGTAGAAACTGGAGCAGTTATATCCAACCAGGTATAATTTAGAATTCAATGTCTCCCCCCCCCCGCCTCTCTCATATATCTTACAGGTTAGACCTAGTAAGGCAGTCAAAAAAATCCTGGTAGGCCTCTACTCTGGAAGGGGTTAAGAGTGTGAATTGAGCTGGAAACAATGAGCTATGAGACAAAGCCAGCAATGGAATCAAAGTTCAAACCAGGACACAGGATCGAGAAGCAGGTGAGGAGTCAGGGCCAAAGAGCATGTCATGGCTGAAGGACAGAATAGAAGACAGGATTGAAAAGCAAACCAGGACCAAAGCAAAAGCTGGGTGATAGGACTGAGGAGCAAACTGTCATGGCCCAGACTTTGAGCTCAGAGTTGGGGGATTAGTGGGCCAAGTCTGAGACTGCCATGCTCCTGGCTGTGAAACTGAACCAGGCTCCTGTCACTGATGGTAGGCTGATGACCAGGAGCCAGCTGAGACTGGAGTGTGTGGACAGAAGCCTCCAGAACTAGGGCAAGGTCTCTGACAGCATCCCAGAGCCCTTGTGATGCCTTCCCAAAGCCGGGTAAGTGGGGGTTTGGGGAAGGAGGCATGAGGGCACTGTCTCCTTACTGGGATTTGGGAAGGTCAAGGTCCTGCAACTTTCCCAGACCATGGTAAGCAGCCCTTCCCCTCATGGACAATTTCACCTTTGCACATGGACCCCCAGAACTGAACCCTTGCATAAGTGGTGGGCCCACTGTACTGCCCTGGGAAACTTTGGATTGGATAACAGGATATAAATTAAATAAAGAATAATAATTAAATAATAAGAAATGGAGACCACCAATCTGGAGTCCGGACCATCTTCAAGCCAGGGACTTGACCCTTTAAGAATACATTCTTTCAGCAAGAGGGTGGAGTTGGAAGAGGAGGCACATAAGCACTCAGTTCACCTTCAGCTTTCGATGCAACAAGTACGGTAGTTTACTAGGAGCTGTCCACAGTGCTGCAACCTCCATCCTGCCGTTCTGCTTGGCTGCCTGCTGGTTGCTATCATGCCTTGTGGGTACTACTTACATACAGACTGGAATACAAGCTAGCAGACAGGAGCAAAGGATACAGAGACACGTTGAGCTCTGGAAGTCTGTGCTGCTCAAGCAAGTTTTAACTGGGATGATAATGCCTATCATAGTCCTTCCTGTCCAGAAAGCTTTGATTCATAGAATCATAGAATCATAGAGTCGGAAGAGACCACAAGGGCCATCCAGTCCAACCCCCTGCCAAGCAGGAAACACCATCAAAGCATTCCTGACAGGTGGCTGTCAAGCCTCTGCTTAAAAACCTCCAAAGAAGGAGACTCCACCACACTCCTTGGCAGCAAATTCCACTGTCGAACAGCTCTTACTGTCAGGAAGTTCTTTCTAATGTTTAGGTGGAATCTTCTTTCTTGTAGTTTGAATCCATTGCTCCATGTCCGCTTCTCAGGAGCAGCAGAAAACAACCTTTCTCCCTCCTCTATATGACATCCTTTTATATATTTGAACATTTGATCCATAGCCTGGTCAGTCCAACAACTGGGGATACCAAACAAGGCAGATGCTGCAACCTGAATTTCAGTGTCTCGCCAGACAGAGGAGATTCACGGTGCCTTAAAAATGCTACTACAAATGGAGGTTGCAATTGTGGGACATGGGACAGCTTGTGTAAAACTTTGAGCATTTATTTCCAAGTGCCTGATTTCAGCCAATTGTCTGCTAAAGTTCCATGTTCCACTGCTCCTCACATGACTTTTTCTGTTTCCAGAGATGAGAGCTGTACCTTTAGTACAGGCCAGAGCAATCAATCCAGGGGAATTGTGAAAACAGACACTTAGTGTGAAGTGCAAGGATTAACACTGATTTAATTTCACAGACTTCCCATGACAGTTTTTCATAGCCAAGTATGTAAACAGATTCAGCACTCAATAATCTAAACATCATCAGATAAAAATGGGGCATAAATCAGCCCAGAATCCTTAAAGCCAAGAAAACACGGAAAACAATAAATAGGCTTCAAATACTTAGATAACGTGAGGCATATTAGGCCAGTTGTTGAATGCCTTGCCCAAAATATGTAAGGTAGATATTTAGTAAGAATACTTTATATTCAATAGCAAACCTTTGTTCTCTTATTTCCATGAATTCATAGGCCTATCAGTAGGATTTTTTTTATGTAGGAAAAAATATTGAACATGAAAATTTTGGTGATAGAGATTATGACACTTCTCATTTTAAAGAGCTACCATGTTCGAAATATAGCAGGGTGAAAACAATATTAAATCTTGCTTCAATTTCACTGGTGGTGGTGGTGGGGAATCCTGATTGGGAGCAAGCTCATTTCAGTATATATGTTCCCAGAACATGGCATGAATTTGTGTATAGGATATATGTATTGAAATTATTCAGAGAATTGAAAGAACCTTATCTGCATTATTGGCTGACATACTATTATGGAAATGTATCTACTCTCAGCATACATTCCGTCACATGAATTGATCAGCTCATGTTTAGTGATTTGGCTTCGCACGTTAACTCACAGTTAGTATAGATATTTCGGGTGATAGGATACTCTTTGGAACACATATCAATACGCCTGCTTTAAAATGAAAGCAGCGTAGGGACTAAGAAATTGGGTGTGTGTGCGTTAAGAGTCTAGGTAGGGCCATCATAGCATCTTGTTCCAAGGCAACTTAGGGGAAATTTCGGAAACAGCCTCTGGGACAGTGGTGTTGTAGGCAAAGGAACAACCTTGGAACCAGGAAGCTGAAATAAATGGATAGTGTTGTATGAATGGCTTTGAAAGAGACAAATTCATGGGGGATAAGGCTACCAGTGGCTACTAGCACAATGGCTATGTTCTACCTTCACTGTCAGAGGCAATATGCCTCGGAATACTAGTTGCTGGGAATCACAGGTAGTTATTGTCACACTAAGGTTCTTCTTGTGAGCTTACAATGGGCATCTGGTTGGCTACTGTGAAAATAGAGGACTGGACTAGATGGACCATTCTTTTGATGTCCTTGTATAGACATGTAGATTTAATGTCTACATCTTATTTAAAGAAGAGTTTTGTGAAAGCTGGAAGGTTTTATATTTCAGCACCAATCCAAACTGCTGTAGTAATCTCTCTCTCTCTCTCTCTCTCTCTCTCTCTCTCTCTCTCTCTCTCTCTCGGCAGAGGGAAACCTTGACCTCCCAAGAACTGAAGATGAAACATCCTAGGGGTTAACTCCAGATTCCTCTTTGCACAGACTAAAACAAAAGTTTCATAAGGTGCATCAGCTCCCTCTAACAACCCAGAGGAGTAATGCACCACCATTCTTCCCAAGGTGTATGAGACGTATCCTTCCTGCAGTCGAAACAATTAAGCGCAAAGCCTTTTGTGAGTGTTCTTGCTCCTTTGAAGCCAGCCCTTGTCCTGAACAGAAGCTTCGCTTTGACAAAAGGTCTCAAAAGACACTTTTCTCTCCCCCTCCCCCACCCCACTCTGCAGAAAGGTCATTTCATTTTCCGCATTTCACGGCCAAAACTTTCCACCAGGCTCTTAGGGCGCACGGAATCCTGCTACCCATGCAATTTTGCTAATCCCAAACACCAGATTAAGAGAGAGTGTTAAATCAAGCAAGAAATGGAGTTTTAGTTTGGAAGTGGCTTTTCTAATGAAAGATTGCTCGGCGGCATGAAGAGGCAATCCCAGGAGGGAGTTTTAAGTGGGATTCCCAAATCAAGTGTGCTGAAAACAGGACCACGCAAATTACAACCTGTGATGAAGAGCAGCGGTCTAAAAGAGCTTCCCTTGAGATGCTGTGCTCAGAATTATTGCCTTGTTGCTCGTTGAAGACAAATATTGACAGTTGGCTGAGCAGAGGCATTACTGGGAAAGAATGTTACTGGGACCTGAAATGGGTAACTCTCGTGGTCTGCAGTGGAGACCCTGCTAGCCAAGTTGCATGTTGCTACTTGCCAAAAATAGTCCCTGTAGGCACCTCTTTCCAGCAAACCACTGTCGAGATTTTGACCCCATTTTTGCCTTTTGTGAGATTGTGTAGGTGAATCAGTCCATCTAGCCCAGAGTTGTCTACCTTGACTGGCATTGGCTCTCTGGGTTCCAAACAGGGATCTCTGCCAGCTCTACCTAGAGATGCCAGGCTATGAACCTGAGATGTTCTGCATGCAAAGCAGATGCTCTACCTCTGAGCTACAGTCCTTATGTATTGAGGTGCTTTGTTGAGATGCCTTCTTGAAATCAGAGGTTCTTCCAAAATTCTCCTTATCTGAATTCCTTTCTTTCTTTCAAAAATCCTGCTTACCTAGTTTTTATTCCAAAGTGGATTCCTTTTCTGGAGAGGGTCTGTGGCTCAGTGACAAAGCACATGCTTTGCATGCAGAATTCCTTATGATCAATCTGTGGCATCTCTACTTAGGGTTAAAGAACCCTGAAGAACTCCTGCCCATCAGGAGACAGCACTAAGGTAGGTGAACTAATGGTCTGACTTACTATAAGGCAGTATGGCACTTAAGCTTGTCTTAAAGTTAGATAAGGGGTAAAGGGACAACGTCGACTCCTGCTCCTGGTAGGCAGTATGAAATCTCTGCATTGCCTTGTCTAGTATCATTATAAGAAACCTGAGCCTTTTTCAGATGTGTATTTGTGCAGAGAAGGGATGGGGAACCTGTGACCCTCCAGGCTGCTGCATAAAGAAGGTTCCCTTCAGATCTTCTGCTGAACACATTTTTCTACCATCAGTTTTATTCTTCACAAATGGGCTATTTGCTTAATCAGTAGAGTAGAGTAATAGGAATGCTTGGACTTCTGTCTTTGCAAATTCCGAAGCAATCTACCCTAAACCCAGTAGCGGTCAGTAAGAATAAGGAACTGGAAGAAACTGAAATAGTCAGATTCATCTGAACCTACTTGCTACAAAGACTTGCATTTCCGCGATGAAGGGGTGGGGAATGTATTTCAGAGACTGTTCCTTTCCAAATAAACTTTCATTCTAGCACATTTTTCTTTTACTTTTAAAAAAAAAATCAGTTTAGTTCAGTGCAGTGCATTCTGCTTCTCCAAGAAAACTGGAATAAACTTGTAAATTGCTTCATATTTATAGCATGAACCAGAAACAGGGGGAAAAGTACAGGTTAGGACACCTGTAAATCGATGCAGAAGTCTCTCTCTCTCTCTCTCTCTCTCTCTCTCTCTCATTTATTTACAAAGGTATCATGGCTTTATTATATCTTTATTAATATCTATATCTACGCGCTCGCACACACATTTTTTCACTTTATGCCTTTGCAAATTCCTCATTTGTGATACTTTCCAGAGAATGAAGTATTTTTTCATGTCCCCCGATGAATACAGCAAATGCAGGTTATTATAAAGGCTCTCTGGCATTTCATTCTGACCCTTATTTCTTTATAATTGCTGCCTATTTATAGAGGAACAGCTGAACTGCATCTTTCAATTTGGATTCAAGGCTGTGGCGCCACCAAAATAAAAAAAATAAATAAAAACCCCTCACACAAAACCCAGCTTTGGATTTAAATCCTGAGCTGAGAACTGCAATGTACGGAGGGTGAAATGTCAGGGGAGACAGACAGAGAGGGGGGGGGAAGTGATGGGGTGGAAATAAGTGCCATACAACTGGAAAAGAGATTTGTTAAACCATTTGAGAGCTTCGTGCATTGTGCTGAATTTTGCCTGTCTTTATCCAACATAGCCACCTATAAGAATACCTAATCCTTAGTATTTATATAGTGCCATGGAACGCACAATGCAATTTGCATACATTATCCTGGCGATACTTACATGCCACCTGTCAGGTAGATCATTATTATTACCCCCATGTTGCAAATGGTAATCTGAGGCTGGAAAAGAGTAACTAAAAAAGAGCTGAATAAGGCTACCTAGTGAGTTTGTGGTGGAGGTAAGATTTGAAAAGGGGATAAAGGTAAAGGTAAAGGGACCCCTGACCATTAGGTCCAGTCGTGACCAACTCTGGGGTTGCGGCACTCATCTCGCATTATTGGCCGAGGGAGCCGGCATACAGCTTCCAGGTCATGTGGCCAGCATGACTAAGCCGCTCCTGGCAAAACCAGAGCAGCACACGGAAACGCCGTTTACCTTCCCGCTGCAGCGATACCTATTTATCTACTTGCACTTGACGTGCTTTCGAACTGCTAGGTTGGCAGGAGCAGGGACCAAACAACGGGAGCTCACCCCGTCGTGGGGATTCAAACCGCCGACCTTCTGATCGGCAAGCCCTAGGCTCTGTGGTTTAACCCACAGTGCCACCCGTGTCTGAAAAGGGGATATCCCAGCTCTAAACCATTATTGCATCTCCGTATAAAAACACCAGATCCAGGTCACATTGACGCATTCCTCTCATGATTCTTTATTTGCTCTAAGGTGATGGCTTGCTTAAAAACATAACTCCCCTCCCCAGGTGTGCTGGGTTTCATGTTACCATGAGACAAAACCAAGAAAGGAATTCTTTAAATATTTGCTTGTTTACTTAGATTTATTACCTGCCCTTTACCTCAAGGGCCCTTGGTGGGTTACGGCAATGATGCATACAATTATAAAACAAATAAACCACAAAACAAAACACATGTGAAAACAAGTAAAGACAGTTCCATATATGAAAACAATGCAAACATTTAAAACCAATTCCACATATGAAGATAGTTAGATGCAGACTGGGATAAAGATCTCCACTTTAAAAGCTCAGTGTACAAAATGTGTGAGAGGGAAATAACGTGCCGTTTTTGGACTGAGTCTGAGGTAACCTTTGTAAGTAAGTGTAAGTAAGTAAGTAAGTAAGTAAGTAAGTAAGAAAATTTAAGTATGCAAGTATCACCACTCCATTAAAAACAGTTTACAACAAAATGAAAATAATAATAATAATAATAAAGCAAGAACAGCAGAAGAGCCCTAGAGGCCTTCTGAGTCAGGCCAAAAAGCCTTTCTGATCATGTTTTCAGAGGGACTACTCAGAGGGCTTCACAACACCACTCTCTCCAATTGTGCTCCCCAGCAACTTGTATTGAGAGAAAAAAAGCTTGAAAGAAAATTCAGGAAAATTCAGAAACTTAGAGAGGGAGGAGATTCAGCAGGACTGGGACTGTCTGTGTGCACACTGTGACTCTCAGCGTCTAATCCTGTCCTGGAGGGCCCTCCTTCTCCTGACCTCCCTTGATTGCTCAAGTCTCCTGTTTCTATCAGCTCCCAGCTCATCCCTTCTGCTGACTACTCCTCAGTGTCCCACCACCAGGCTCCAGGCTCTAAGGTGCCATCTTCGGAGCTCTCCCTGGGGGGCGCTCTTGAGAGGCAGGCTCCCACTAGTCTTTTTCATCTAGCCAGTCCAAGCACCTCCCGGGGGGGGGGCTCTTGGGCTGGTGGTTCCCACTACTACGTATTCCTCATCCAGCCTGTCCCTGGCATTAGGGCTGCCATACGTCCGGATTTTTCTGGACTTCATCAGGATTTCAAAGGCAGAAGTGACATCCGGAGGGAATTTCCAGAAGGCCTGGATCTTTGGCAAGTAGCAGCTTTCAGGGTACCCTGGTTTTTACTTTTTGAATTATGGCAGTCCTACCTGACATTGAGCATTGGTCTGACTCCCTATATCCCTGTGTTCCTCCAGCTAGTGCTACTGATATGGATAAATTTCTTTAGGGTATGTGTGATGGAACAACTCTTTCTTATGATTTTCACTTTGTAAGAGTCGTAAAGGTTCTTAGTTTGACAAGAGCGCGTATTTGCTGAGATGGAGTGATTTTCAAAAAAATCAGAAAAGTCTGTCACACCTTTTCCAGTAACATATGCAAAGGATACAAGGAAACATGCTTCATATTAGCTGGTGGAAGACACCTATTTTTAGTTGTTTTCCTAGTTAATATTCTACTTCTCTGCTTCCTTTTTCTTAATGCCTGAGTGGCACCCTTGGGGAAAAATTCTCATCTTCATTAGAACTACCCTAAGGATTAAGTTGTCAAGCAACAACTTGAAGAATAATAATGTGCCCTGTGGCCAAATGCGTTCAGGTACTCACAGATTCAGTAGAATATATAATACTATAAATAACATCCAGCAAGAGGATTATTCCCCTCTGATGTTGTTGTGACCACAGATGATAGGCCTCACCCAACATAAATGTGTAAAAAGAGTAATGGCATCTTAAAGGTGGGGGCTCACATCCAACTAAAAGGTGGAATTCAACCAATTTTTACTCAGATCTATGGAAATTAATGGACGTGATAAACTGAGGCCTATTATTTCCACTAGGTCTATTCTGAGGAAAACCTGCTTAAATACCACCCAAACCTAGTTGTGCTTTTGTAGTGTTAAAGGTAAAGGGACCCCTGACCGTTAGGTCCAGTCGTGGACGACTCTGGGGTTGCGGCGCTCATCTCGCTCTATAGGCCGAGGAAGCCGGCGTTTGTCCACAGACAGCTTCCGGGTCATGTGGCCAGCATGACTAAGCCGCTTCTGGCGAACCAGAGCAGTGCACGGAAACGCCGTTTACCTTCCCGCCAGAGCGGTACCTATTTATCTACTTGCACTTTGATGTGCTTTCGAACTGCTAGGTTGTAGTGTTAGGTTGTATCAAACTGAGGCCACATCCACAGCATATATTTAAAGCACAATGATACTACTTTAAAAAGTCATTGCTTCCTTCAAAGAATTTTAGCAGCTCTCCAGGAATGTAGTAGTAGTAGTAGTAGTAGTAGTAGTAGTAGTAGTAGTTACTATTATTGTTGTTGTCTTATAATGCAATCTTGCACATATTTACTTGGAAGCTATTCTCATTAAGTTCAGTGGGGTTTACTCACCACTAACGGTGGCGCTGTGGTCTAAACCACTGAGCCTCTTGGGCTTGCCGATCAGAAGGTCGGCGGTTCGAATCCCCACAATGGGCTGAGCTCCCATTGCTCGGTCACAGTTCCTGCCAACCTAGCAGTTTGAAAGCACGCCCAAAAGTGCAAGTAGATAAATAGGTACTGCTCCGGCGGGAAGATAAATGGTATTTCCGTGTGCTGCTCTGATTTTGGTGTTCCGTTGCGCCAGAAGCAGCTTAGTCATGCTGGCCACATGACCCAGAAAAACTGTCTGCAGATAAACGCCAGCTCCCTTGGCCTGTAAAGCGAGATGAGCGCCACAACCCCAGAGTCGTCTGTGACTGGACTTAACTGCCAGGGGTCCTTTACCTTTTTAAAAATGGTGTACAAAGGATTTCTTTAAACTGGTTCATTCCCCCCCCCCCTTACTTTTTATTCTAAACCAAAAAGCCACTAACATGGAGCCCTCCAGATGTGGTTGAATTACAACTCCCGTCAACCTCAGCTGGAATGGCCAATACTCAGGGACTATGGGGATTGTAGCCCAGCAATTTCTGGAGGGAGCCATTTTGGCTACCGCTGGGCTATATTCATGGATGGGGCTGATGCAAACATGCCTTCTTTATAAAGAAGATGCTTCCAGTTAAGGTCTGGCATGGCTCACAGCACTTTCAACTAGCTGGTCTGATCCTGCAGGCTCTTCTGACATTCTTATGTTCCCTGACAAAGCTCAAACACTACGCACGATTTCTTCAAGTGGATTATTCCACCCTTTTCATTTGCTGCTGCTGCTCGAATTTTCTTTTGCTCGAATTATAGTTTCAGTCAGATCTACATCATTTTCTTTTTTAAAAATGACCTGCAGAAATGCCAGGCATTGTTGAAGATAGAACCCCCTGCCCAATCTTCCTCATGCTCACACTATAAAACGGGTTCAGACAAAGGATGTGAAAAATAATATGGGGGCTATAAAACCCTTAGATGCAGTTAGGGTCTATGTAATGTAATTACCAATTTTATTGAGCATATCCGCATCGCAGGAGAGTGAAGGAGGTTCCTGGGCAGCACTTAGTAAACTCCCTAAAGATCTATTCCATCATGTATGGCCGTCTGCAGCTCCTCTGTTTGCATTGCCCCTGTTTTCCACGCAGATGCACTGGAACAAGGAAACCAGCATCTATGGGTGAATCTCAACGGACCAGTTACCAAGTGGGTAACTTACCACAATGTACAAGTAACCACTTGGTAAATATGTCTAATATGTATCGTCTTGCTCAGTGGTAAGAATTGCTATTGTTCCTGCATTATTTTGGATTTTTCATCAGGATAGAGACATATGGTTTTGAGCTGGCAAAGCCAGGTAGCTGAAATTTCAGCAGCTGGGAGTTTTGTGTGAGGGAGGGAGAGGGATGTATATGTTTTAGTTTTAGATATTTTAAAATATTATGCGGATCATGTTTTCTATCTTGTCCACTGCCCTGGGCTCCTAGGGAAGGAATGGTGGTATCAAAATTAAAGAAATACATCATACCTTTTAAAAAAATGCCTCCCCCCTTCCAATTAGAATCAAATGCAGTATGTCAGTGGTAATAACATTCACTTGAAAGGTTTCTGGATTCTGCTTTCCATAGCTGCCAAACCCTCCACTTCAGAAAGAGAAGCTCACCAACCTCTTTTTCATCTCTGCTTGTCTCCTCAAAACTCTATCTCCTTTCACAATAATCCTCTCCATATTTCTCTCTCCCTCTTTCTCGTTTCCTGGGAAAGGTCTGGCTAGTCCTGTAATATCATCACCCATTCCAAATGTTTGTGTGCTGTCAGCTCCCCTAGCTTTGCTACTAAGCTTCTTCCATTTGTATATAAGCACTTTAATAACCTCACTCCTTTTTATCTCCCCCTCCTTTCACATTAGTATTTCTAAATCCTAAAGTTAATCTGACCTTTCTTTAACTCATTTTCACTGAAAGTGTCAGCTTTTCTGATGATCCATTCTTCATTTCCATTTCGGGGGTTTGTTTTCATCGTTCTGCCTTCTTAAGTCCTAGTTTTATTATCCCACTTTCCATCTTCTGAATTTGTACATTAACATGACCAATCCCGGAATAATGTGATGGGGAGATGGGATGGGATGTTTTCATTTTTATCTTCCTGATCCGAATCCCTTCCACTTTGATTCTGCCTGCAAGAAGCCCGTCTTTCTGGGATGCCTGGTAACCAGCTTTAAATGTGCTGCAGATGGGCTAAGGCCAGTTTCTAACGAGGTGGTATTCTGATGGTGAGTCTCTCATGCTTAAAAAGTAGGCAGTACCACTTTTGCAATCAAATCCCAAACCATAATTTACCCTCCACCTCAATAACTCAGGAGTACAGTGGTACCTCAGTATATGAACTGAATCCATTCCGGAAGTCCGTTCTTAAACCAAAACCATTCTTAAACCAAGGCGCACTTTCCTTAATGAGGCCTCCTGCCGCTGGTGCCCTTCCACCGTCCGGCTTCCGTTCTTAGACTGAGGTAAAGTTCGCAAACCGGGACACTACTTCTGGTTTTGTGGAGTTCGTAAACCAAATCGTTCTTAAACAGGACTGTTCTTAAACCGAGGTACCACTGTAGTTGAGGAATTTGTTCTTTATGGATTCCAGTATAAGTTTGGTCTGAACTTTATTTGCACAACAATATGCTATGCAGTGAAATAATCTTAGGAGTTGACTGAAGATGTGAAAGTAGTCATTTCTACTTTTGTTTTTTGTTTTTCCCCCCAAAATTTTATTGGTTTTTTACAGTTTTATAAGCACATAACATGACGGTTAAATTTCCATACTTCCCCCCTCTCACTGTGGGAAGCCACTTATATCCCCCTCTCTCACAAGGGTAATCATAATCATTATACATTTAACCTCACAGACAATATTTAATATCATTGCTTGGGTCTGGCCCCATTCTAGGGCCAGGCATTCCTTCTTTCTCAGTTTCATGTTTCGATTGACTTCCTCAAATCCCTCTCTGTTGATTTAAATGTCTATCTTCTCTAACAGTTTTCATACACCTAACTTAAAATAATCCAAAATAAAAATACAAAATAATTTCATAGTCCAAAAACAAACAAACAAACAAACAAACAAAATTCATATTACTTAATCCAACCCCTTTTTCCAAACCTCAGCCTCATAGTGCTTCTGATCCTTCCCTATGGCCTTATCCAAATTCCCTATAACAAACCTAAATTAAGACTCCTAATTTATTTTTTCTACACCCTTACCTCCCAGTGGTCTCGAAATCTTTAGCAAATACTCCTTAATGCCAGTATCCCAGTCTGTCATTTCTACTTTTGAATCTTATGCTCAGAAAGCATTCCTTCACTTTCTGGGGAAATCTCTTCATTCTATTTGTGTGTGTGTGTGTGTGTGCATGCGCGCGCGCGCACACACACACACACACACACACACACACAGCTTTCTTCTGGCAGCTATATCTCCTGTGGTCCAAAATGGGCACGGAGCCTTCCTTAGTCAACTCTGGGGATAAAAGTGAACCTCAGCGGCCTTGTCTCATAATCTGCTGGCTCCATTTCACAAATTGAAAGCAGGTGAGTTGACTAAGCGGATTATGCAGTGAATAATTGGATGGTGCAGCAGAAAACGGTGAAGGCCCAAAGCTGCCAAACAGCTAACTGGTACCCCTTGGGGATCTCATGGAAGTTTTGCACAAGGAAGGTTGTGAGATTCTTTTTGCACAAAATGAGATAGCAGGATTATGTCAAAACCCCTCCCCTTTTTACAATGACAGTATGGGAACAATAATTAAGGTATGCTCTCATTATTTGTTTCTTCTTTCATATTTAATAAATATAGATCAGCACAGGTAACCAAATAAACCCAAAGGTCCTTTTACGGACCATGACCCTGATCCAGCTCTATGTATGCAAAGTAGCCAGGTTGTACATATACCTATGAATGGCTTGATTGACCTGTTTCAGGTTCTCATTTTTCAACCTTAAGTTCAGCTCACTGCATTTTAGCATCAATTCATGAATTTTTTTAATTAAAAAAATGACCTCACTAAAAAATTGCATGCAGTTTCATTCACATGTCTCCTAAAACATACATTTTGTATTCATTGTTGCCTAATAGATACATTTTTGCAAGCAGTGTCATCTTATATGTCATAGTTCTCCAGATGATTTTCATTAATATATGCATTTTTGTGCACACTTTTGGTTGGAGAACTGGACTACAAAATTCCGAGAAGTGCGAATTTTGACACCTAGCTATATTTCAGTTCACTTGGTGCAGGATGTAGGGAAATTTCTTAACCACCCCTAGTCTTGGTCAGATACTTTGAATAGTGCTGATCAGCTGTTTAGCATAGGAGAGAGAAGAAAAGAAATAAAGGGATAATAAATAAAGAGAAGGAGGGGCAAAAACCCTTCACCCTCTGTCCTGAATAGCTGATTGACATCTTCAGAGTATCTAGCATCTAGTCCTCAATGCCAGATTATAATGGTGAAAATGCACCAGGGCCTTGCCTTGCCTTGCCTGCCTGCTTGCCTTCCTTGTAAACCTCTAGTCCTGCTAAAGAAAGTTATAAAGCAAAATGTGCAGGCATCCTTCTAAGCACTTTCTGTGAGATAAGCCAGCCTGGCTACCCCTACCTTTCAGTGCTTCAGCCAATGAGTGCCAAGGCAGAACTGTAATCGATGAGTGAATTATTTGGAGACCAGGCTATAGGAATCCCTTAAATTCATGAAATGAAACAAAAAAACAGTTAGCCACTGAAATGTCTCTTGCCATTACTGGCCACTAAACATGCACACATACCATTATGCAGTGTTAAAAATGTTTAGGGGTACTCTCATTTTCCTACTCATATTGAAATACTGTTCATCAATGAGGCCAAACTTCGATTCACAAAATGTTTAGGGGTATGCATACCCCTGCATACCCCCAGAAAAAAAGCACTGCCATTATGTGAACTTATAAGGCTACAATTATATATACCATGGGTAGGCAAACTAAGACCTGGGGGCTGGATTCGGCCCAATCGCCTTCTAAATCCGACCTGCGGACAGTCTGGGAATCAGCGTGTTTTTACCTGAGTAGAATGTGTCCTTTTATTTAAAATGCATCTCTGGGTTATTTGTGGGGCCTGCCTGGTGTTTTTACATGAGTAGAATGTGTCCTTTTATTTAAAATGTACCTCTGGGTTATTTGTGGGGCATAGGAATTCGTTCTTTTTCCTTCTTTTCAAAATATAGTCCGGCCCCCCCACAAGGTCTGAGGGACAGTGGACCTGCCCCCTGCTGAAAAAGTTTGCTGACCCCTGATATTACATTGAAGTGAGTCCATTGAACTCAACCAGACTTGCGTTTGAGTAGACCTGCCTGAGATTGCACTTTGTCTTGGATACTAAAGACATGTAGGCCTTTAGAAAATGAAAGTTATGATGAGCACTCACAAGACCCAGCCACCTTGTGTGTGCCACTCCCCACATCCACCACTGCTCCAGGTTGCAGCAGTGTTCCTTTCCTTCTACAAGGTGAGATCATCCCTTCTCAGCAAAGTATCCATCACCTACTACAAGGGGACAAAATTCCAGACTGCTTATGTGGTGCTTGATTGAGCATTGCTTTATTATTGCACAGAAGGGGGAAATCAGATGCTTTTTAATCGCCCAGAAAGGCCCAAAGTCTAAACTTATGCAGAAATGTCTCCTTTGCTAAGTGCCAAATAGCCGTTGCAGCAGTTAGATGCTCAGCAATAGTTTGTGGGGGGAAATTATTGCAGTTTAAGACAATTTTTCTTCTTTATAGGGGCAGGGGTAGGAACAGCTCTTTTACATAAATATAATGCTGCAGGCCTCACTCGTTCCACTTCTCTCTCCCCATTTTACATTATTGATGGCATAATTTTTCATTAGGCATTTTTCTATACTTATTAGAAATTCAGAAGCGTGCCCTTTTATTTAGAGGAAACAATGAGTTCTTAGCAATTGTCCCACATTACACACACTCACACCCTGAATTGATAACACTAAATAGCTGGAAAACTCCTTTCTGTTATACACAGACTCTTCATGTTACTCAAACCACCCTATTTATTTGTGGGTACTGGAAGTTGGGCACCTTCCCTCTGTAAGCATCCATTTTTGGAAGAAGATCCAAGGGGGTGAGAAACACTTTGCATACCTGGAACCTCCTTTCTCTTTTTACAGTGGTACCTCGGGTTACAGACGCTTCAGGTTACAGACGCTTCACGTTACAGACTCCGCTAACCCAGAAATAGTACCTCAGGTTAAGAACTTTGCTTCAGGATGAGAACAGAAATCGCATGGCAGCAGTGGGATGCCCCATTAGCTAAAGTGGTACCTCAAGTTAATAACAGTTTCAGGTTAAGAACGGACCTCCAGAACGAATTAAGTTCTTAACCCAAGGTACCACTGTATTGTCATTTCAAATTGATCCCACGTTACCCAGTATGATTCTTTGGACCAGGCTGTTTGAGATCCATGTGAAACAAGAAACAGTGAAAATATGCTGTTTCACTTCTCCCCACCCCCACACAGTTTAGGATTAGTATCGTCAGTTAGTTCAGAATATGTCAGCAAGGCTGCTAATGGGGACAGGGAAACATGAGCACATCACATCAGTGCTTGGCCACCCAGAGTAGCCCCTTCTCTGTTTCTGGGTCCAATCAATGTGCTATTTTATTTTTTAAAATGTTGGCTTGGGACTGGAGCACCCAAAGGACTGCTCCTCTCTACATATTCCCAAGATCTTTTTTGAAGGTCTTCCTCAAATTGCCCCTGCCAAGTGAGAGGGCCTTTTCAGTGGTGGTATCTCACCATTGCTATCTTGTTAATTCATTCCATGTAATAATAATAATAATAATAATAATAATAATAATAATAATAATAATTTTTATTTATTTTTTTTCCTGCCCACTCTGGGTGGCTTCCAACAAAATACTTAAATCACAGTAAAACATCAAACATTAAAAAACTTCTCTAAACAGGGCTGCCTTAAGATGTCTTCTAAAGGTCAGATAGTTGTTTATTTCCTTGACATCTGATGGGAGGGCAAGTTTTGACGTAATATTGCTTTCAAAAAATATGTGTATTTGTTTTGTATATTCTGCCTCATTGTGGGCTTGTTTTTAATGAAGAGTGGGTGAGAAACTCTCTAAGTAATAGAAATGAAATAAATAATGAAAGCAAACGCTCAAACACATAACGTATTAGAGTCAGCCACCAGAATTAAGACTATGTAGGCCCTTACCTGGGAGCAAGTCACACTGAACTCAACATGCATTACTTCTGAGCAGACATGTATAGAATTGTACTGCACAACAAGTTTAGTGTTGCCATGCTATTTGTGAATAACTATGTAATTTTCATTTTTTAGAATATTTCATTAAATATTCTGTGCGCTTCTGAAAGGATTTTTGTTTCTTGATTGGATGTTTTTGTTAATATATTTAAATACCAATTCTTTAATATTAAATGCAATCTGTTTCCTGCATAATTATTAGAGGCACAATACGCATTTTCCACCATGGGTGTTGCTATCATTGCTGCACCTGCGGGGGATGAATTTCACCTCAGCTTTGAAAAGCAAATAAGTAGCATTTGCTTTCATGAAAGAAATCTGTGGGAAGGCAAAATGGCTTTAACAGCTATTTTGAAAGAAAAGAACAAAACAATCAAATATTCCCATAACTTAACACACACACACACACCCCAAAAAAAGAAAGTGGATGTTTTATTCTAAACATCTCTGGTTGTTTTTTTTTAATAAACAAGTTCATTAGATGAAAACTGATTTCCCAGTCTATTTATTTATTTATTTATCTATTTATTTAGGGCATTGATACCTTGCTCTTTAACATGGTTTTTGTGGGAGATTTTATGCAGCCAAACATAACTGTGCATAATTACCAGTAAGGAAGGAGTTAAGGACCACAGAGCTGTAAATTGCTCTGTGCTCATGGCTAGGTCACACTCCCTCACCTTTGGAGAGGGAGGAAGCATTGTTTGTTTTCTGTTCCTCACTCTTTCCCTCTTCTGTATTTTGCAACCAAGAATACCTTGCCTGTATTGTTTCTCCTGTAGCGTTGAATGATGCATGAGTAAGAGCTGTGATTACTTGTAAGTAAAGCATTTAAACTTACCACAGTTTGTGGTCTAGTCGCTCTGAGAGCGGTAGAAGTGGGAAAGAACGGAGAGAACTTAATACTGGGACATTTAAAGGTCCAACAACATATATTTCCCACACTTTGAAAATGCTGCATCGATCTGTTTAAACTCTGCCGGGGGCAGACTTTAAACACTTTTGTTTGTTTTTAAATTCAGGGAGTCAGCCATTTTTCTTTCTAGCTCCCAACACACATGGGACTTTGGGATTAACTGGTGTCCCCCAGTTATTTCCAAAGAGTTCTCAGGGCAGTATTAAGCAGTATGTTGACAGGGGTCCCAAACAGGATTTGCTGAGACCAAACATCCCACCCCTGCATGTGTCCATACTAATGATAGTTAGTCTTCCATAGCTAAGATCTTCAGCAATCTGAATACAGTGTGTCAGCGAAGCTCAGATGCTGACAGGAGGAGAAGAAGCAGGAACAGGGAGAGGACAGTTAGCAGCGGAAGGCAGAGAGGAGGGGGAGAGCAGCTGTAATCTGAGTTCTGAACAAAAGGGAGAAGAAAGACTGGGCCAGAGTGACAGGCAGTTGTGTGAGAGCTCCAATAGTGAGCCAGACGTTGGAATGCAGGAAACATTCTCTCCCAAATCTCGTAGGATCTCGAAAGTGGCCGAGAAGCACAAAAGATACCAGAAGAGAAGGTGGGGGTCTTCCGTGCTGTGGAAGGGGGAGGAGCTCAGTCTGGGCAACTCCATCTTCTGGGGAGGACGATGAGTAGAGGAGCTCCGTCCTAGTTTGTTGTTTTAGCAATAAATCTGAAATAATTAACAGCCAGAGCCGTCTCGCGTTTGTGGGCGAGACCAAGCCATAACACAGTGGTACCTTGTGTCTCAAACTTAATCCGTTCTGGAAGTCCGTTCCAAAACCAAAGTATTCCAAAACCAAGGCACGCTTTCCCATAGAAAGTAATGCAAAATGGATTAATCCGTTCCAGACTTTTAATAACAATCCCCAATACAGCAATTTAAAATGAATTTTACTAACTAACGAGACCACTGATCCATAAAATGAAAGCAATAAACAATGTACTGCAGTCACACAATCAATCAGTAGCTGAACTGGGTTCTACACAGTCAAACGCACACAAAAAAGAGGCACAAAAATGCTAAATAAATAGCAAAAACAGACAGACCTCAGCATAACACTCCAAATGGAAGTGTGGCACTCCCAACAGAAGTGTGGCAGTCAAATTGGAAGTGTAACAACCAAACTGTCAGTGTAACACTCCAAATGGAAACGGAAGTGTGGCACTCAAATCGGAAGCGTAACACTCAAAACGGAGCACGTTCAACTTCCAAAAAAAGTTTGCAAACCGGGACACTTACATCCGGGTTTGCAGTGTTTGGGTTCCAAGTTGTCTGAGAACCAAGGCGTTTGAGAACCAAGGTACCACTGTATAGCCCTTCAGTGGGGGGATGTGGGAATCTGCCTTATACTGAGTCAAACTATTGGTCCATCTAGCTCAATATTGTCTACACGGACTAGCAAGTGGCAGTCCAGGGTTTCAGACAGGAAGTCTTTCCAAGACCTACCTGGAGATGCTGAGGACCTTGAAGCTGAGATCTTCTGCATGCTAAGCAGATGATTCACTGCTAAACTATGCCCCCTTTCCATGACTCCACCTATACTCCCAAACTGCCGCTTTTCACCTCCCTGAACCTCCTTTGGAAAGCTTTCACCTTTGCTCGTTAGTCCTCAGCCCCAAATGAGCTAGGACCTAAACTAAATTTACTTACTCTGTTATCTGTATTGCATGCAGTGATCTCCAGGCAGGATTTTTCCCTACTCTAAATGTGGCTTGAACCTGGAACCTTGTGCTTTCAAAGAATGCACTTTACTGCTGAGTTCTGGCCCTTCCTTCCCCAGAGTGGTTAAGGAACGGATCAAGGAACGGAACCAGTTTCTGCTCATGGACTGACTTTGCCAGTTGGAGTATTCAGGGTGAGTATATTCATTTTCAATGTGTGTTGAAAGGGTTTGACTATCACCATAAGCATAAGCACCGAATCAGTCTGAATAACATTATTAGCATATTTCTGGACAAATCTCTCTCCTGCCTCCCCACTCCTCCATCCTGGCCACTATGCACTTTGTCTATCCCTGCTGATGTCTCCAATATCCCTTCTCATAAAAAGATGATGGCTTGACAAACAGTACATTTATTCTATTAGCATGATTATTCCACATTTTAGCGAGCTTCAGCATAATGGAAATGGGCCTGTTCGTAGGCTGATAAGTGTATATTAATCCATTACAACTTACAGTAATATAAATTATAAATTTCCCCAACTATAAATACCATTTTATAAAAATGCAATTACACAATTAACAACCCCATTCTTTCTTTCACCCTTATGCTAAGAGCTCTAAATGCAGCTCTGTTCAAATTCTATAGTGGTAACCTGTTTTGACTGTGGCGACGGATGCCAGAGAGCCCCGAAGTGCCTTCTTTTGAGAGAGCTCCAGTGATTAAGGTCACCTTGACAAAATATCAGAGTCCTGCTAGCTGCTTCACTAACACCTTTGAAACATGCCTGGCCTGGGTTCAGTAGCATTCATATATTCCTTTATCTGGTCATCACTCTTGAATACATTTTCAGTCTTCTTCCAAAGTTCTCAGTGCTTCTACCTGCAATGGGTCTCATGGCCACCCTCAGATATGGGAGCCCCCTCTGCTGGGCATCTGATGAGCTTACCTGCTGGCAATGAACAGAGGAACAAAAGAAGATGCCTTATTGGTCCACCTACCTCAATATTCTCTACAGCAGGGGTCGGCAACGTTTACCGGCCATGGGCCGGATCACTCCCACGGAGATCGTCTGTGGGCTGGACTGGCGCAGCGCGATGCCGGAAATCGCTTCTGCGCATGTCCAGACGATGAAAATCGCACCTGCGCAGAAGCGATTTTCAGCATCTGGACATGCGCAGACACGATTTCTGGTATTTGCGTGTGCGCAGACGCCATTTCCGGTGCCACTCGGCGAGTCCCCACGCCGCGTTGGTTTAGCGCAGAGTGCAGGGGACTTGCTAAGCGGGCGGCTTGGTTTGGGGGTGGCTCATGGGCTGGTAAAACTGTCTTCATGGGTTGCATCTGGCCCATGGGCCGCACGTTGCCGACCTCTGGTCTACAGTAACTGGTAACAGCTCTCCAGGAATTCAGACAAGGGGCATTTCTACCCTGCCTGGTCACACCAGGGGTTGAACCTGCAACCATCTGCATGCCACAGAGCTGCAGCCTTTTTCTTAACCTGCTGTGGGTGCCTGTGATCCATACACCATATTAATTACTAGTAGGGAACTAGAATGGTGTGCAGCTTGCAGATCCAGCCATCCTGGCCTCATCCCATTTCTGTCCTCCACGACTTCTTCTAATCCTCTTTTAAAGCCATCCAAGTTGATGACCACCACTGTCTCCTGTGGGAGCGAGTTCCATGGACTAACAATACACAGTCTAAGATATGTATTATCCACCTCCTTATTGCACTGACTGTTAAAGACCATCAATATGGCAGGCGGGCAGGCTGGGAGGCATATGACATTTCTCTACCCCTGGGATATTGTCTGGAAGACAGAATAAGCTACTGATAATACAGAACCTTGTGGCCATCTCTGAGCTACCCCAGTCATTTTATAATGACTCCTGGCTGCTTCCCATCCTCGCTCGCTGCCAGCAATTCAAACCCATCCATTCCAGAGCTTTCACCTATTTCAAATCAAGATTGACATTATGAACTTGGTAGCAGGTCTCTCGGAGGTATATTTCATCTCCAGAATGTATACCACTATGCACTTGAGAGAACACAAAAAGGGGGCCATGTTTCATTCTAATGGATTTCCCAGCCATTCCGGTGCTTAATGCTGATGTTTTCTCAGAGCTGAGCCATGATTGTACAAAGGCTGGCCAGAGTGGTAGATGGTTTTGTTTCTGTGACCAGTATGCTATAGCACTCCATAAATGCGACAGTCGCCTGTGTGTGTGTGTGTGTGTGTGTGTGTGTGTGTGTGTCTGATACAAGGATTCTCAACCTTATGTGCTGGGCAATGTAGCAAACCCAACTGCTTTCAGATCTCCATTTACATGGAGCCATGTGTGGCGCAGTGGTCAGAGAGCCGGGTTAGGACCTTAGAAGACCCAGGTTCAAATCCCCACTCAGCCATGATGTCCACTGGGTGACCTTGGGCCAGTCACAGCCTTTCAGCCTGGCTTGTGAGTTTAAATGAGGAAGGGAGAAACCACACACATCTCCCTTGAGGTCCTTGGAGGAAGGGTGGGATATAAATGCAACAATAAACACTTTTGAAAAGCTGAAAACTCTGCTTGATTTCATTAGAATTGACTAGACATCTGGGGTTATGGGGTTTCCCCCTCATAATAAAGAAAATCAAGTCAAGTGGCTGCTATTAAATTTGCCACACCCTAAAGGAAAATCTTGCAGTAGTCTCTTTCCCCACCATTGTCCTTTCCCTTGAATGTGAGTAGGGTCACATATGTCCACAGCCCTTAGCCTTAACACCGGCTCACCACAGGGTTGTGTGTTGAGTCCCCTACTCTATACCCTCTATACGTATGACTGTACAGTCATCTATTCCAGCAACAAAATCATCAAGTTTGCTGATGACACTACTGTGGTGGGGCTCATTTCAGGAGGGGATGCGTCCGCCTATCGGGATGAGGTGGAGCAGTTCTGTGCTTGGTGTAGTGATAACAATCTGGCTCTAAATACTGCCAAGACCAAGGAACTGGTGGTGGATTATAGGGGGGGAAAGGCGGATATTGAGGTTAAGGCTCCAGTACTTTGGCCACCTCATGAGAAGAGAAGACTCCCTAGAAAAGACCCTGATGTTGGGAAAGATTGAGGGCACAAGGAGAAGGGGACGGCAGAGGATGAGATGGTTGGACAGTGTTCTCGAAGCTACTAACATGAGTTTGGCCAAACTGCGAGAGGCAGTGAAGGATAGGCGTGCCTGGCGTGCTCTGGTCCATGGGGTCATGAAGAGTCGGACACGACTGAACGACTGAGCAACAACAACAGCATATCGGCGGGGACCAGGTGGAGAGGGTGGCTGTATTCAAGTTTTTGGGAGTGATTATAGAGCAGGGTATGGAGCACAAATACTACTGCTCTGGTAAAGAAGGCCCAGCAGAGAATTTATTCCCTCAGACTTTTAAAGAAGAACAATCTGAGTGAGAGACTGCTGGTGTCCTTCTACCGAGGCTCCATAGAGAGCATTCTTATATACTGTATTTGTGCTTGGTTCTCCAGCTGCACAGCCAGGGAGAAGAAGGTACTACAGAAGGTCATAACCACAGCCCAAAATATTATTGGTCATCCTCTCCCATCTCTGGAAGAACTATACAGTTCCCGTTGCCTTAAAAAGGTAAACAATATTTTAAAGGATCCATCTCATCCGGGATATAGTCTCTTTGCACCACTGCCTTCGGGTAGAAGATATAGAACAATTAGATCAAGAACAAATAGATTGAAGAACAGTTTCTACCCAAGAGCTAGAACCATCTTAAATGCTGTAACCAGATAATATGGCCTTGGAGAGCTGTGATGGGTTTGTGTGTGCATGTGTGGCTTTTTTTGGTGTGTGTGTGTGTTTTGTGCTGTTTTTCTTTTCTTTTTGGTTTTTATGGGATGGCATGCAATTTCGTTGCACTTGTATAGCGTTGTGCTTGTACTTATGCAATGACGATAAAGAAATTATCTATCTTATCTTACCTAATTTGTGCTCTTGGCAACCTGGGCATAGAATGGGAGTGACTGGGGACAGAGCCTTTCCGCTGGTAATGTCTTCATTATAGAATGCTCATCTCTGGAAGTTTTGATCAGCAGAAACTTTGCCTACCGTTGAGGCAGCAAGTGAAGACCTTTTATTCCTCCAGGATGTTTTTAATGGATGGTTGTTTCTATTATTGCTTTCATTAAAAAAATAAACATGCTTTTAGACTACTGCTGCAGGTTTTAAATATTGTTTTATGGTGGGTTTTATTACTTGATGTCAGAACTAGTTGCAAACCATGTTGGTTGTTTTAACAGAAAGGCAGGAGTGGGGTATCTGAAGGAAATGAATAAAACCACCCAAATATGTACCCGATAATGGCTAGGAAAATCCTGGTCCAAATCTACTCTGCAAGAGCATCTTCCAGCAGTCCAGGATGCCTCTTGGTAATGAGGTGAGATGCCTTCCTAATTGACAGGAAGACCAAGTCATTAAATCTGGGTAGAATGCAAAACTGTAAGTGGCTCTTAGCTGGTGAAATAGCCTCAGAAAGGAAGGCTATAAACACAGGGTGTGGGGAAGATTCCAAGCACCCACCGTACAGGGCTGGCAGGCTACAGATGGAACAGGAGGAACAGGAGTTCAACAGAGATGCTAGAACCGTGTGTGTGTGTGTTGCACAATCAGCCAAGCTTGATGAAATCTTTCCCTGGTCCAATTATTGATGTTCATAGCAAAACATGGATTTGCATTTTCCTATAGGCAGTTTTTACACTCCTACCGATTCTGTTTGAGCATCTGTCTGTTGTTGGGGTGGCAGAGATCCATAGCAGATGGGCATTCTTTTTCATAGCTCAGGGATCTGTTTAGCATTTACAGCTAGCTGGTGGGGGGGGATTCTCTTTCCAATGCAACACATCTGCTGCTGGAGAAGAGAGATGTTGCAAGGTGGGGCTCACCAGTGGGGCATGTTCTAAAGATGTCAAGGTGGTGACTGTGAGTGAGACACATGTTTTGAGTGTGACGCTTAGATCTCTTTGGTACATTGTATTCTAGCCCCAAGAAGCAGGACAGATGTTAGGGACAGAAGAAGTGTAAATATTCACTGGAATTTTAGAAACAATTGCATTTCACGTTTAAGGCAAATATCCTATTGTGTTGATACAACTAATACTTAAATCAGCAAGCTTAAATAGGAAATACAAGTCACGATAGTGACACAAGAGTAAAATGATATACATTGAGGCAAAATATCCTAACTTCACACACAAGCTTATGAAGTCAGAACTGGTGGTGAGTGATGAGGAAAGAGATATTGGGGTCATAGTGGATAGCTTGATGAAGATGCCAGCCTAAGTATGTGGCATCTGTGAAAAAGGTGAATACTATGTTAGGGATCATTAGGAAAGGGATTGAAAATAAAACAGCCAATACCTTAATTCCATCAAACAAATCTCTGGTGCAACCACACGTAGAATACTATCAACAGTTCTTGAAACATCACTTCAAAAAGAATAGCGGGGAGCTGAAAATGGTTCAGAAAGGGCAACCAAAATGATCAAAGAGCTGGAGAAACTCCCGTATGAAGACAGATGACAATGTTTTGGTTCAGAAAAGAGACAAGTAAAGGGGAAACATGACAGAGATATATAAGATTATGCATAGTAAGAAGAAAATAGATACCCAGGGTCATCGAATGAAGCTGAATATTGGAAGGTTCAGGATCAACAAATGGAAGTACTTTTTCACACACAACATGGTGGAATATGCTCCCACAAGAAGTAACAAGGGGTCACCAACTTCGATGGCTTTAAGATAAAATTGGAGAATGTTATGGAGCCATAGGGATGTGGGTGGTGCTGTGGGTTAAACCACAGAGCCTAGGGCTTGCCGATCAGAAGGCCGGCGGTTCGAATCCCTCCGACGGGGTGAGCTCCTGTTGCTCGGTCCCAGCTCCTGCCAACCTAGCAGTTTGAAAGCACGTCAAAGTGCAAGTAGATCAATAGGTACCGCTCCGGCGGGAAGGTAAACGGCGTTTCCGTGCGCTGCTCTGGTTCGCCAGAAGCGACTTAGTCATGCTGGCCACATGACCAGGAAGCTGTACGCCGGCTCCCTCGGCCAATAATGCGAGATGAGAGCCACAACCCCAGAGTCGGTCACGACTGGACTTAATGGTCAGGGGTCCCTTTACCTTTACCTATGGAGCCATAAGGATATCAATGGCTACTAACCACTATGACTATTTCCTACCTCCGTTCTTGGAGGCAGGATGCCCTTGAATGCCAGATGTTAGCAATCCCAGTTGGGGAGAGTACTGTTACACTCAGTCCCTGCTCACAGGCTTCCCATGGGAAACTGGTTGGCCACTATGAGAGCAGGATGCTGAGTAGATGGGCTTTTAGGCTGGATCCAGCAAGGCTTTTCTTATGTTTTTTTTTTTTTTATGGTGTGCAAACTCAGTATAATCAGCTCAGTATTTCTGAGCATGGTCAGAGAGCATTTGGAAATCTGCTTTTCTTGCATTGTATCCTGCCTAGTAATGTTAAATTTTTATTTATTTAACAAGATTTATCTACCACTTAATCAACAGAAACCCCTAAGCGGTTTACATAAGACCATATCAAAGAGTCATTTAAAATACTGATCAAAACAAGCGTTAAAGATGAACGAACATAGGATTTATGTTCATACAATATATCAAGATGTAAATAAAACTAGTAGTTTTAAAACACATATACATAATAACGTTCGATGTGAAAATATTTCAAGGGAGAATTTGCTTGACTGCAATAAAGTATTTGACGAATTTCACAGGAAGCAAAGAGAACACAGAGAAGACTAATAAAATTTCTTAGGAGATTCTTCACCATTCTAGGAAGAGCAATGCTGTTGTTGGCTCCATGTGTTGGCTCCAGTTTCTCGTTTTTCCAATCTTAAATGCAGTTCACGCAATTTTTGTACCTTTTTAAAACAAATTCACACAAATATCCACACACATTGACATGCATATTTTAATATATTTCATAAAATTTATATACTTATTGAGTGTAAGAAATAAAAACCTTCACAGTAGTTAATATATGCATTTTTGTTTGCATGTTGCATTTTGGCAAGAAATTTCCCCTAACATAATGCATTTTTCTACATCCCCCACCCCCACCAATATATGCGTTTTTTTGTGCAGACTTTCCACTCCAATATACACTTTTGGGAACAGCATCACAAAATTTAGAGAGGTGTGAATTTCAATGGATAGCTATGTTTCAGTTTGCATATTGCTTTGGGAAATGTTCATTTGGTAGACTCGCATTCAACTGCAAAACCAATGGATTTCCCCTGCCATCTCTAAGGCCACCTGCTGAGGTTTATGTGGACCTCTCTTTCTTTCAGCATAGTGTTTGGGTTTGTTTTTTTAAAGAATATAAATGCTGAGCCTGAAGCACTGTTACCTGATCAGCAGCCCTGGGGATGCAACAAGCTCAAAGTCCACATCAATGTTCATCCTGTTTCTGCTGAGCTTTCCAAAAAAACATATTCATTTGTGCTACTGGCTTTGCAACGTGAACAACTCATCACTCTGAAAGGGACTCGCCAACTCATTTAGTGCAAGTCAGACACCACGTCCATTGATTATTCAATAGCCATTGTTTCAATTACCATCAAACTGCCTCAAATTTAGCCTATTAAACTAGATGAAAAATGCTCCTGAGCAAACTTGCAAATCTCCAGTTCTGGTAATATCTCAAGATGGCAGGTCTTATGTAGCTACAAGTATGAACTCACACCATACTCTTGGGGCTGCTTCAAGCATCACATGTTCAAATTTTTCTATGTGCAATAGCAATTGGCCACCATCAGTGAGATAAGATGGACCACAAATGAGTTGCACACAACTCTTTGGTGCATCCTGTCCATATTATAGTGGACCCTCTGGATACGAACTTAATTGGTTCCAGGGGTCCGTTCGCACCCCGAAAATTATGTAAATTATGTGCAATTGAGCGCTTTTGCGCATGTGGGGGCGGTGAAACCCGGAAGTGTATACTGTGTATGCCGTGGCCATAACCTGAAGATTCCATATCCAGAGGGATACGTAAGAAGAGGTATGGCTGTACAACACAAGCTAAGCCTACCAAGGAAGGGATGGGAAACACCTCTGTCTAAAACCTTGGAAAGTCACTGCAGAACTGGGGAGATTTAAACTCTTTCCCCTCCCCCCCCAGGCATGCTGAGATCCTATCATACCTCACCCGTTCTGTGATGGCCAGCTAACTGGTGCTTGAAACAACTGACTGCATAGACCCATGTGCCTGATAAAGGGTAAAGGGACCCCTGACCATTAGGTCCAGTCGCAGATGACTCTGGGGTTGCGGCACTCATCCTGCTTTACTGGCCGAGGGAGCCGGTGTACAGCTTCCGGGTCATGTGGCCAGCATGACTAAGCCGCTTCTGGCAAAACCAGAGCAGCGCACGGAAACGCCGTTTACCTTTCCGCTGGAGCGGTGCCTATTTATCTACTTTCACTGGCTTGTTTTCAAACTGCTAGGTAGGCAGGAGCTGGGACCAAGCACGGGGATTCGAACCGTCGACCTTCTGATCGGCAAACCCTAGGCTCTGTGGTTTAACCCACAGTGCCACCCGTGTCCCCATGTGCCTGCTACTCCTTAGATATTTCCAGCACCAATCAGGTGCTGGACAGCAAGGAGAGGGAAGAAATATGATGGGATCTTATGCATCTTCTTCCTCAGCTGATTGGCACTGAGAACCACAGAGTAATACAGAGATCTCTGTTTCTCAGCCTATTTTATATTGTGCGTACTCAAGCACCAGAGTTCTCTTCAACAAGAAGAAGTAGAAATGATCAATGTTGGATCTAGCAATTACCTAGCAAGTCTCTGGATTGGTTTTACCAGGCCTCACCAGTCCACAGGCTTGCCTGGCAGTTGAAAAGACCAACATTAAACACTTCAGTTCCTTTTTACTAAATAGGGCACTAAAACCTGAGCATACATAATCCAAAACAGGCTTGATCCCAAAGCCTCATGGTGTTCTGGTATAAATATACTAAGCTTGCCTCTCCTGTTGATCCAGTGTGGAATCAGGGGCCACCTTTGGTCTTTAAAGTTTCAGCAGTGGTCTGTGTAAGACAGGCATAGGCAAACTCAGCCCTCCAGATGTTTTGGGACTACAACTCCCATCATCCCTAGCTAACAGGACCAGTGGTCAGGGATGATGGGAGTTGTAGTCCCAAAACATCTGGAGGGCCGAGTTTGCCTATGCCTGGTGTAAGACACCCAGTGCGGGGGAACCGGTCATGCTGCCCTAAATCTGCCTCTGATGGGGCAACAGATGCTGCCCTCCCCAGCTTCAACAACTGACCGTAAGCATTTGAGTACGTTTCTTCCCAAGGCCACCACAGTTGCTTGACACTTCGGAAGTGCCAATACATTTTTGCCAGAACCAGAGAGTTTGTAAGGAATAATTTCATATTCTGTATTTTCACTTTGGTGTTTGTTTCCACGAGTTCATCCTGTGTTTGCCATGCATTTGATCACCTCCACTGTAATTTTTGCATTGAAGCAATTTCATTTCTAGGGTTTGGAGAGGCTACTTTAAGTGGGCACTAATTCTGGAGCGGGCACTTGAAAACTGGCAGCAGCTGGGTGACTGGCACTGGCAGCGAGTCCTTATTCTGTCACATCTCAGAGAGCGTTTGCTTGAGGAACAGCTGTTGTACAAAACACAGGATGCACATATAGAGTATTAGCTGTGTGGCTTAGTTCAGTTTCAGGGAATTTCTCAGAGGCCATTAATTCAATAGAAGGCATGTTCTGTCACTTCCTTGCTACTTTTGAACACTTTACTCTTTAGATGTTTCATAAGTGATAAAGGACCCAGGTGGCGCTGTGGGTTAAACCACAGAGCCTAGGGCTTGCTGATCAGAAGGTCGGCGGTTCGAATCCCTGCGACGGGGTGAGCTCCCGTTGCTCGGTCCCTGCTCCTGCCCACCTAGCAGTTCGAAAGCACGTCAAAGTGCAAGTAGATAAATAGGAACTGCTCCGGCGGGAAGGTAAACGGCGTTTCCGTGTGCTGCTCTGGTTCGCCAGAAGCAGCTTAGTCATGCTGGCCACATGACCCGGAAGCTGTACGCCGGCTCTCGGCCAATAAAGCGAGATGAGCGCCGCAACCCCAGAGTCGGACGCAACTGGACCTAATGGTCAGGGGTCCCTTTACCTTTAAGTGCTAAATAAATAAAAACAGCCCAATGGGTTAAAAAAGAGCCGTGTAATGTGAACACCAAAATATTAGGGCAAAGTTTGCAACTGCCGACAGTTTCCAGCTTCACTTTCTTTGAATAGGATGGACCAGTCACTATTTCTCCCTTCCTGTTTTTGGAGCACTCAGAACTGCTTGCAGCGGCAGCATGCAAGAGGGAGAAGAGGTGCCTTGTTCAATGCTCTTGCTTCTGTTGCTAGTGGTAAATACAACCTGGGGGCTAGTAGGCCAATGGCTTGGTGGGCCTGATTTGGCATACAGGTCATAGGTTCATCACCCCTGTGTTAAAGGCACAGAATTCAAAGCTGATGAAGTAAGAATTGTACTCCATGAGCCCTCGGATGCCTCTAGACTAGCGTTTCCCAAACCTGGGTCTCTAGCTGTTTTTGGACTACAACTCCCATCACCTCCACCTAGGAAGACCAGTGGTCAGGGATGATGGGAACTGTAGTCCAGAATTGGAGACCCAAGTTTGGGAAACACTGCTCTAGACCAAGGTGCAAACTGAATCCAGGTGGTTCAGGTGATCCTGGCTTCCCCAACCATGGTGGGCCAGTTTAATAGGTGGATGGGGCCCCACCCACTGTCAATCACTTGACATCACTATGGTGTTAGGTGGCCAGCTGCACTACAAAAGAAAATCCAAATCAAGTGAAGCTTGAAGTTATTGCCTGTCAGTTGACAGGCGATGACTCCAAGCCAGCTTTCTTCAGGGATTGGCTGCATGAACAAGTTCCTGACCTGAGACTTTTAATGGGCATTCAGTGCAAACTTTTCATTCAAGTTCTGCTTATGACACAACATTTAAAAGCTTCCCTTAACTAGGCCCAGCTAAATAGGAAATAAACATATCCCGTTTGAATTGCGCTGTTGAGGGCTCACCGAGCTGTAGTGATTATTTTGACAGCCATACAAAAATGTCCTGTTTACTGAATCAGAAGTGACATTGGATGACGCTCTGATGTTAAAAGCAAGAAATGTTGCCTTAAGCCTTAAAGTGACAGTGTAGTGACAATTTCATTTTCTTTCCCCCAGGCGCTGCTGCATTTTCATTGCAACCATACTCTCTGATTTCTTCTCTCTCGCTCTCTTTTTGCATTTGTCTTAGAGGGAAAAAGAACAGGTTTTGTAATACAGCACAATTCACACACGAAACTCCTGAAGTTGAATGAATGTTGACATTCACCTGTGAATGTTGACAATCCAATATGATTTCTGTGTGAAAGTGTGTGTGTGTGTGCGTGCGTGCGTGCGCGCATACACACACACACAGACACACACACACTTCAGAAACAAGCAAAATGCCAACACAATTCAGGTGACTCTCAGCATTCGTATATCCAATATCTGCGGACATTCCCCAAAGCCGTCTGAGATTCAACATATCTTGGATGTTCACTAGTCCTAGTGGGGTATTCTATCCCACACATGATTACATTGCATGAGGGGAAGAGCATAGGCAAACCCATTGACCCCCACCTTTTCCACTGTATCGCTGTAGCCAGCAACATCATCTTGCCTTTGTTTGGAAGGCAAACTTCTGCAGCGGATAAACTTTGCTGCACATGGAAGCTCACTGTGTGGCTTAGAACTCCCATATTCCAAGGACATATATTGTTCCAGGAGCCTACATGAGAAGAGGGCCACTGCTGCAGAAATGCATCCCTCCACCTTGTGGAGAGTGATGGGGCTGGCAATGGAAGAGGTGGAGCTCATGTATTTGTTCCCACTCTCCCTCGCTCATGTGAAGGATTTGAGATTATTTCTCGTGATTACAGGTATAGTGCCCCATAAAGGCATTAAGAAGAACAAATGAAACCTGGTTAGTCTTACCTGATGATTTATGGCAGGCATCCTCAACCTCGGCCCTCCAGATGTTTTTGGCCTACAACTCCCATGATCCCTAGCTAGCAGGACCAGTGGTCAGGGATGATGGGAATTGTAGTCTCAAAACATCTGGAGGGCCGAGTTTGAGGAAGCCTGATTTATTGGCTTGTGGTGATGCGGAGGTGGGCATCTTCTCTGGTGGCACTGGCATTCTCTGCTGAAATAGGAGATGTCCCATCTATATTGGCATTCCACCAGCTTTAAAAGATATACCTATTTTCACAGACATTCCCCTGGACTCTCAACTTGAACCACCTGCTTTAAACCCAGGTTGTTTCGAAGGGAGTGTCTTATTGCACATTTTAGAATTATTGTATATTTTGATTATTCTGTATTTTAACAGTTTTTATTTTCTGTAAACCACTTAGAAGCAAATTTTGGCATTAAGCAGCATCACGATGACGATGAGAATTATTTGTTAACAACAACAAGAATAATAATAGCAAACATGCTGCTTAATGCCAAAATATTGGTAATATTAGCCATTATTATTATTATTCATAATAATACATTAGCCAAGATATATGTCTTAAAATACAATACAATAAATAAGAGTGTGATAGCTGAGAGAAGCACCCCAGGGAAACTTTCCAGTATGACCCAAGCACAGAGGGGGAGAAACTCAATTTAGTTTACATCTAAAGCAGAAACCACATAATTCTATTTTTTTGAAACAAGACACAAACCAAAACAGAATCATCTTTCGGAATTTACACTTCTCTGAATTTTGCAATGCAGTTCTCCAGCGAAGCAATATGTACAAATAATACTGGGGCATAGTGTGCATACAAAAGCATGCATTAGTGAAACTAATAAACAAACATGCATTATATTGTAAAATGTAAGATGTATATATTAGGCGAACATGTATATTTGGAGAAATTCACACTGCTGTTGAATTTTCATGAGAACCGTGTTTCTTTTTCTAAAAAAAAGAAAAATCACAAACTGATGTGCCCCCCTCCCATGGCTCAGGTGCATGGCTTATAATCACTAGAAGACATGCATTCAGTGTAGTGGGCCCAATCCTGTGGAACTCCCTCCCAATTGAAATTATACAGGTATCCTTCTTGCTGCACTTCAGGCATATAGCTAAGACTTGTAAGGCAGTGCTCAGGTTTATGATACATTTTTGTTTTGTTGTTCCATTTTATGTGGGTTGTGTGGTATAGTGGTTAGGGTGCCGGACCAGGACCTGGGAGACCAGTGTTCAAATCCCCACTTGTCCATGAATGGAGCTCAATGGGTGACCATGGGCTAGTCATTCTCCACCAGCCTAACCTAATTGAGGAGGGGGAGAATTATGTATACAGTCGTACCTTGGTTCTCGAATGGAATCCATTCTGGAAGTCTGTTTGACTTCTGAAAATGTTCAAAAACCAAGGCATGGCTTCTGATTGGCTGCAGGAGATTCCTGCACTCAATCGGAGGCCGCGGAAGCCGTGTGGGACGTTTGGCTTCCCAAAAAAGTTCGCAAACCGGAACACTCACTTCTGGGTTTGCGGCGTTCGGGAGCCAAAACATCCGAATACCAAGGCGTTCAACAACCAAGGTATGACTGTACCACCTTGAGAATCCTTGGAGGAAAAGGTGGAATAAAAACGCAATAAACAAATACCCCAGAGGACAGGATCACACTTCAAAATGACCTTAACAGATTAGAGAACTGGGCCAAGGCAAACAGGATGAATTTTAACAGGGAGAAATGTAAAGTACTACACTTGGGCAAAAAAAAGGAAAGGCACAAATACAGGATGGGTGATACCTGGCTTGAGAGCAGTACAAGTGAAAAGGATCTAGGAGTCTTGGTAGACCACAAACTTGACATGAGTCAACAGTGTGATGCAGCAGCTAAAAAAGCCAATGCAATTCTGGGCTGCATCAATAGGAGTATAGCATCTAGATCAAGGGAAGTAATAGTACCACTGTATTCCGCTCTGGTCAGACCTCACCTGGAATACTGTGTCCAGTTCTGGGCACCACAGTTCAAGAAGGATATTGACAAGCTGGAACGTGTCCAGAGGAGGGCAACCAAAATGGTCAAAGGCCTGGAAACGATGCCTTATGAGGAACGGCTTAGGGAGCTGGGTATGTTTAGCCTGGAGAAGAGAAGGTTAAGGGGTGATATGATAGCCATGTTCAAATATATAAAAGGATGTCATATAGAGGAGGGAGAAAGGTTGTTTTCTGCTGCTCCAGAGAAGCGGACACGGAGCAATGGATTCAAACTACAAGAAAGAAGATTCCACCTAAACATTAGGAAGAATTTCTTGACAGTAAGAGCTGTTCGACAGTGGAATTTGCTGCCAAGGAGTGTGGTGGAGTCTCCTTCTTTGGAGGTCTTTAAGCAGAGGCTTGACAGCCACCTGTCAGGAATGCTTTGATGGTGTTTCCTGCTTGGCAGGGGGTTGGACTGGATGGCCCTTGTGGTCTCTTCCAACTCTATGATTCTATGATTCTATGATTCTATTCTATGAAATAAAGGTACGCCACTTAGAAATGTGAACAATTAAGCAGTATAGAAATACCTTAAACAAAACAAACAAATGACTCCCAGAATTAATCAATCTGAAGATCCCTCTTTACCATGAATATCTTCCTGCCTCCCTCCACGCCTTTGAGCCTCTGCTCCGTGTTTCTTCATAATCTTCAGGCTTCAGTTTAATAAATAAAACACAGATGGATTCAGTGTCCCTGCCCCCCCCCTTTTGCCACATCCTCTCTGGCTCTTATTGCTAGTCAGCGCCTCATTACTCGAAGCCGAAACCTCACTCCATCCACGCAGCCTGTTCGAAGGCACACACTCTCTGGGTCAGATCATTAGAGAAGCTTTAATCCTTTAGAACATTTTTTTCAATACTCTTTACACCAGGGACTTACTTGTACAAATCCTCTTTACACAAGACAAGAATAACACAGGAAGAAACTATTTGTCTCTGATCTCTGCAAAGGAGGAGAGCAAACCTGAGTCCTCAGGGGGGCTTTCTCTCACTTAAACTAACCAGGAGGGGATTAATCAAAGAGATCTTGACTGCCTGGTATACAGCCAGCTTCAGAGCTGCAACTGTCCTGATCAATGGCCAGCAGAACAACAGAATCACGACTGCCGGTGTTTTGAAGGGAAGGAAATTGCACAGTTCCCTTTGACTCCAGGCCATAATAAAATAAAATAGGGAATGCTGTCGTCCTGGAAGACAGCGGCTTAACAGCACAATCTTATGCATTTCTACCCAAAAGAAAGTTCCATTACTTTTAACGGGATTTGCTCGCAAGGGTGTATAGGAATACACCCTAACTTATTCCACTAGCACAGGGGTCTTCATTTTTATTTTGCATGGGGGCACATTTGAAAGTCTAAGAAGATGTTGAACAACATGCCCATTTCAGATAAGAAAAAAATGCACTGATGTTTACTGCTCCCCCCAAAACCCAAATCACAAAATCATAGACATGCCCCCAATACCCTGACCATTAGGCCGAGTCGTGTCCGACTCTAAGGTTGCAGCGCTCATCTCGCTTTATTGGCTGAGGGAGCCGGCGTACAGCTTCCAGGTCATGTGGCCAGCATGACTAAGCCGCTTCTGGCGAACCAGAGCAGCGCACGGAAATGCCGTTTACCTTCCCACCGGAAGGTACCTATTTATCTACTTGCACTTTGACGTGTTTTTGAACTGCTAGGTGGGCAGGAGCTGGGACCAAGCAACGGGAGCTCACCCCATCATGGGGATTCGAACCACCGACCTTCTGATAGGCAAGCCCTAGGCTCTGTGGTTTAACCCACAGCGCCACCTGGGTCCCGCCCCCCAATACAGGCACATCCAAATTTGAACAACCCAAAAAAGGTCATTAAAAAAATAATAAACGGGACAGGCAGAGGGCCTTGTCAGGCACCAACATGTGTGTGTGTCTGTAGACAGTGAGGTATCCATGGACCCCCGAGTTAGCACATCTGGAGAAGCACGCAGAGTACTTCAAGAATAGATCTTTCGATAAGCAGAAATGCTACTTTTATCAAACCCCATAAGGAGCCTCGGCACACATTAGAGAAGAGAAGACAGTAGAAATGGTGCCCAAAGGCCTCTTCCCAAATATCTTATGCACCACACCTGAAGCCAGAATTATGCCTCAGAATACCAGTTGCTGGGAATCACAGGTGAGCAGAGTGCTATAGCAATCATGTCCACCTTGCAGGCTTCTCACAGGCATCTGGTTGGCCACTGTGAGAACAGGATGCTGACCTAGATGTACCACTAAGGGCTTCTTATGCTCAGACACATGGGAGTGTGGTCCAAAATGCACCTGCAAGTGAAAGAACCTTCAGATCCAGACAAAACATCCAGCCTTTGCCAATTCTGCAAGAACTCAACATTTTCTTTCCTGCTTATTGACTGGAGCTTGGGAAGGACATGTTCTGGATAGAAATCCAGGCAAGCAGCTTTCTGTGTGTGCCTTCCTTATAATGGTGACTGTGAGGTACATGAAGGGCTTGCAGACCTCAAGTGAATTAGTTCCCATTTAATAGAGAGCACAACTAACAGGCCATTCTAAATATAACTGATATTTAAGATGTCACATTCTAATTCTAGTTTGATGGGGGCTTTCTCTGGGAACAGGGGAGGGGGGAAAACATCTCAGCACACTGAAGCAAGTTGTTCATGACTGAAGATGGTCAGCCTTTATAGTTGCCATGGCAAAATCTGGGATTCATTTTTTAACTTTATCCCCCAACTTGACTTTTCCACCCACAGTGATTCGCGAAAGCCTGAGATCCTCGAACAGGAAACTAGTCAAAGGCTGTTGACAACGGCAAGATCTCCCAAGAATTTTTAATTTGAATAATGAAAGGCAGTTGACTGCAGCACTGGAGAAGAAGAAAAGCAACCTGTGATATTAAATAAAGACTATTTTTTAAAAAAAAAACCACCAGCAGAAAGCTCAAGGTTTTAAGGCACTGGTGGGTTTTTTTTTGCTTTTTGTAAAAATGGGACATGCACTGCTGTGATGATTCCAGGAAGCTCAGCCTACCGGATCACAATTAATTCCCTTTTATGTGCCAAAAATATCTCCTGCAACCTCTTGACCATTCTCAAAATATGGCAACCCTATCTTACTTCTTAGATGGCCGAGGGGCATTTGTGATGCCCCTTTCCTTCATTTCTAAAAAGAATATCTCCTAAGCTCCACACTCTGCAGCCTTCCTGGGTGCCAAAGCTTCAGTAAAAGCCTAGGGAAAGACATCATGAGGCAACTCCTCCTGTGGGTTCTCTCTCCCCTACCCAGATCAGGCAGTGTGGGCAGCCAAAGAGGCTGCAGAATGCTGGAGAAACAGGTAATGGAAAGGGAACACATCACTCTCATCCATTTTGCAGCAGCAAAATAAGCTCAAAACCTGTTCCCAGTGAAACTCTAAAAGAAATTCCAAGTAAATCCTCAAGTGTTCTGAGAACAAGGCAGAAAAATGGAAACCTCTTTTGCAGACAAATTGGAAGACAGATTTCAGCATAGCACTATCTGGGGGTAAAGGGTAATCCTTTGCAACAGGGAACCCACTAATATGTGTTTTCTGCAGTGCCCAGGAAACCCGCAAGATGCTCGCAGGGAGCCCACCACCAGGGCTTGGAGACAACAGCCCCCTCTCTTTGTTGTTCCCCTGTATGGAGGCTCTATATTAAGGATATCACAAGGTGTCAAACTTGGGTGCTTGCAAAGGCTACCAGCCATGCTTGACTTCTTGTGAGCAGGGTCAAGGTGAGCAGGAGCCCATACTCCAAACTACCATGAACAGGCTGTGAGTAGGCCTGCTTTGCCTACTGTCTGCTGCTACTTCCACCGCTACTTCCACCGCTATTCCACATATGGGTCACTTTTGCCAGTGGAAGGTGGGAGACATTTGCCAGTTCCCCTCACTCTGGATCCTCTAGCAGCACCTCCTACCCTGTTCCTCTGTTGGAGAAATGTGAGCCAGTGTGGTGTAGTGGTTAAGAGTGGCAGACTCGTAATCTGGTGAACCGGGTTCGCGTCTCCGCTCCTCCACATGCAGCTGCTGGGTGACCTTGGGCTAGTCACACTTCTTTGAAGTCTCTCAGCCCCACTCACCTCACAGAGTGTTTGTTGTGGGGGAGGAAGGGAAGAGAGAATGTTAGCCACTTTGAGACTCCTTCGGGTGGTGATAAAGCGGGATATCAAATCCAAACCTTCTTCTTCTTAGCAGATTGGAACCTTCTACCACCTGTGGCAGTCGTGTGGAGATTTTAGAAGACAATCATCCAGGAGATTAGCACAATTACCCAGCAGTCAGTTCTTTGTCCCCCACAATAACCTCTGTTGACGGTTTTGGATGGGGAGAACAGAGACTTACTACATAAAGCTTTTATTACATTTCCATTGGTGGCAGCAAGGCAACCTAGTGGTAAGCAACTGGAAGAGCCTGGATAATTTATTGAAAGACTGTTGGCATCAGCAAATTTGCTCAGCCGCTCTTGTGGAGAAACTTACCAAACAAGTGTGGGCTTTAAATAGAGGGCGGAGGAGGGCAGGTTACAGCAATTAAAACACAATAGTCACAATAATGATTTTATTGAGATTTAGTATGCATTTATTGCATTGTTGGCAAAATGATCTTAGTTAACTCTTGAATTTTTGATCTGAGAGTCAGGGTGGGGACCAGGGATGTTAGTTTTGTTTCTGTAATGATTGTTATTGTAATCAAAATGGGGGGAAAGTGTGAATTACAGGTTCACATTTAAATATGAACTCAAAGGCTTTCAGTGGATTGAAGGAGTCTTTCGACCCACAGAAGGCAATGTGCTGATCCATCCCAATATAATTAAGAGCCCTGGACCCCCCCCCCCACACACAGAAAGAGCAAGAGCAGAAATGGAATATACGCATTTCACAAGCATAGATTGGTTGTTTGTTTATTCTTTGTTTGTGGATGTGAAGTGTCTACCAAACGGTATCTCTCATTTCCAAGGCACCAATTTGAGTTAATGCATTTGGATTTAAAATTGCGCAAACTCATTTTATTCATTTTAAGTAGAGGTTTGAAAAACGAGGATATTATGGGAAATGAAATGCTCATTTTTTGAGGTGTTGACTGGGTGGCAATTACTGGGCATGCACAGAGCAGTAAACAGAAAGCATGCAATAGAGACTAAAAGAACTTGCATTCTGATGGACAAAATGATTACAGGAAAGCGATGATAGTTTTGATTGTGCTATTCTTTGGCTCTTAAGAAAGTGAGGGAACCAGGCACTGTTTACATTGTGCTCCATTTATTCTTCAAGTGCACAAAGCAGACTAAGGAGCATTCCCTGCTGCCAGTGCCGTCATAATGGCAGCAGAGACGTTAACAAATCAGAGCAAGGGGCACAATCCAGTTATGTGTCCAGTTAGGTCCTGTACATCAGTGGTGACTGGTGCTCATTGGGAGCTGGTAGGGCAGAAGTCTGGCAGACCAACTGTAGGTGGCGCCGGAGCTACTGATAAGCAGAACTAATTTGAGTTTGGTTCCCATTCTGCTCCCTGCTGATCTCTACCAGGCAGAACCATCTTCCACAAAAGCTGCTGCTTGCCTTCTATCACTGTGCCATTGAGAATGTGCTCACTTATGGCTTATGTGTGTGGTACGGAAGCTGTACTACCCAGAACAGGATGGGGTTGTGCAGAGTTGTTAAGGCAGCAGAGAGCATTGTTGGCTGCTCGCTCTCCACCTTAGAGCAGATTTATGCCATGAGGTGCCACAGAAAGGCACTGGACATAGTAAAAGATCCATCGCATCCTGGTCACCATCGCTTTGAGCTCTTGCCATCGGGACGGAGATACAGGACGATGACGACAAGAACAAGCCGTCTTAGGAACAGCTTCTTCTCCAGAGTGATCTCAGCCTTGAATGGGAAACCTGGACTCTGAAAGTCATCTAATCTTACCTGTTATGTTGTATCATACTGTATGGTTTTAATCAGTGTTTTTGTAGTTGTCTTGTTTTTACATGGAGTGCCCTATCTGGGTGGATGGAGCAGCCGAGTAATTTCGTTGTCCCCAAAGGGGACAATGACAATAAAATCTATTCTATTCTATTCTAAGGAGGAGGAAGATGCAAGCCAGCATCCACTCCTGGAAGCAAGAAAGATGAGGCTGGCGGGGCTTTGCTTTTTGGCTTTGCTTGGTGAGGGGTGGAGAGACTGGCTGGGAAAATACTACTGACAAGCACAAACCCTTTTACAAGCCAGGATCAGCGGCAGAGTTTAGCTTCTCAAATATCAGTGGTGCCCTGCATTATGCCACCTCTCTCGCTCTGTTCTACAGTGTTGGTGCCCCCTTCAGCATGGCACCCAGTGTGACCGTACTGCTCACACTACCTTAAAACTGCCTCTGCAATGGTCGAGCTTATAATGGGGGTGAGGCTTTCAAAACTGGAGGACTTCATATTTTGAACTCCCCTAATTCCAAATTCTGGGACGTGGGTAGCTCTGTGGGTTAAACCACAGAGCCTAGGGCTTGCCGGTCAGAAGGTCGGCAGTTCAAATCCCTGCGACAGGGTGAGCTCCCGCTGCTCGGTCCCTGCTCCTGCCAACCTAGCAGTTCGAAAGCACGTCAAAGTGCAAGTAGATAAATAGGTACCGCTGCAGCGGGAAGGTAAACGGCGTTTTTGTGTGCTGTTCTGGTTCGCCAGAAGTGGCTTAGTCATGCTGGCCACATGACCTGGAAGCTGTACGCCGGCTCCCTCGGCCAATTAAGCGAGATGAGCACCGCAACCCCAGAGTCGGTCACGACTGGACCTAACGGTCAGGGGTCCCTTTACCTAATTCCAAATTCACCTCATCACTATAGCCAAGGGCTTCTTATGTCTTTCACAGACAGTACTGATGTCTTCCTTTGGCCTCCATCTTGGCCCCTTATGCATCTAATTTAACTGTGACCCTCCAGCATTCTGAATCATCTGCATTCCACCGTTCCAAGTGGAGTTTATTTTAGCCAGTGGGGGGAGAAATACCCAGACAAACATTCTACTTCCCATGATTTTGCAGTAGAACTACTCACGAGAAACAAATAGTGCCACAACCCAATTCAGTTAATTATATGAGCTTCTGACTACTATTTTTCTTATTAAATTTACATGAATTTGCAAATTTCTGAATCAAGAAGCATAGTTTATTTTTCAACGATGCCCACATGTGCCGTGGCAGACACCATCTTAAGAGAGGCGTTCATCCAGTGCTGAGCAAGGCTAGTCATGGCCAGCATGGTGAAGTGGGCTAGAACCTGGGTGACCAGAGTTCGATTCCCAACTCAGCCAAATCTCTCAGCCTAATCCTACTTCACAGGGTTGTTGTGAGGATAAAATGGGGAGGGGGGACCATGGATGCCACTTTCAACTCTTTCATGAGAAGGTGGGCTACAAATGTAATAAATAAAGCAAGTATTTTATATAACCAGCTATTTATATCTCTATGCTACCAATTATTCTAATTATTTTAATTAATGAGGCAATTTTAATCAGTAATTCCAACTGATGAATTGATTGGTCTCCCAGCCCTAAAAATAGGTCATTAAAATTTATTCCTCGTATGAAAGTCTTAAGTCACTTAATACACTCAAGACTGACATTATTATTATTATTATTATTATTATTATTCTTTTTGGTATGAGATAGCCATTGCCTGGTACTTGGCTATGTTTCTGCCTCACTTTGCTGCGTTCCTCAACTTGGGAAAGTTTTCTCTTTGCCATGGTTTGCTTATGCAGCTCTTCATAAGTTAAGTTAAGGTAACCTAGCCTACTCAGGTCATTGCAGAACTTTTTTTTTTATACGATGGTAATAAAGTAAGCTCTGCACAGCCGAAAGCAAAGGGTGTCAGAGTTCAGGAACAGCTGGTACGCCCCCATAACCAGTTAGAAGCTGTACTCTGAAGCTGCTACTTTGTTTTCCAGAGTCATGTTCCTTTTTTTTTTAAACTACCTAGTCCTGATCATCAGAGCATTATTTTTCCCCGAGTCCAATTTGTCATTATCAGCTCTGTGTAAATTTACATTATTAAAGGGACCCAAAGACAGCAAGAGCAAAAACCTGAAACAAAACAAAACAAAACTATGATCAAACCTACATAAGAAACTTTGATAAGAATTGATGCTTTTGAATTATGGTGCTGGAGGAGACTCTTGAGAGTCCCATGGACTGCAAGAAGATAAAACCTATCCATTCTGAAGGAAATCAGCCCTGAGTGCTCACTGGAAGGACAGATCCTGAAGCTGAGGCTCCAATACTTTGGCCACCTCATGAGAAGAGAAGACTCTCTGGAAAGGACCCTGATGTTGGGAAAGATGGAGGGCACAAGGAGAAGGGGACGACAGAGGACGAGATGGTTGGACAGTGTTCTCGAAGCTACTAACATGAGTCTGACCAAACTGAGGGAGGCAGTGGAAGGCAGGAGTGCCTGGCGTGCTCTGGTCCATGGGGTCACGACTAAACGACTAAACAACAACAACAAAGTGGATAGGGCTCTCCTAACAACTCTCAACACCGTCAACAAACCACAGCTCCCAGGACAGTTTAAAGTGGGATGATACCGCTTTAAATGCATAGTGCAGATGGGGCCTAATTGGTGATCCCGCTGCTTAGATCCTTGGGAAGGGAGACTGAATGTAGTTCCTCCTGCCTGCAGAACAGCTGCAGAACAGGTGTTGACTGCCTGACTGGAGCTACTCACCCACAGTTGTGGCTTGTGTGCATTGTTGGACTGGAGCCTTTGTCTCCTTGTCTGGAATATGTCTGGTTCCAGAATGGTTTCTATGGTGAAATCTGAAACTGTAGCTCTCCAGAGGTTGCTGAACTACAACTCCCATCCTCCCTCATCATTGGCCATGTTGGTTAGGGCTGATGGGAGTCAGTTCAGCAACGTCTGGAGGGCTGCAGGGTAGCAGTTCTTGGTTTAATATATCACAATTTATTATTCACTGAAAAAAAGCTCCTTTTGTCATCCCTATAGGCAAGCTGTGGCCCTCTAGATTCCACTGGACTACAATTCCCATGATTCCTGACCATTGGCCATGCTGACTGGGGTTGATGGGAGTTGGGGTACAACAGCATATGGAATGCCACATCTTCTTTGTCCCTGATGCAAAGAAACAAAATCCATCCACGCATTCAGTTTTAACCTTCCATCTGGCATCTTTTTACAGCAAAGTTGTGGGAGAATAGGTAACCTTCAAGGAGAAGCTGCCAAATTTCTATTTTTAATGCATAATAGGTGATCAGGGCATGTATTTTGAGCAGGGTTGGTTGTTGTTTTTTTTGGCACCTTATCCCATGTTGTTTTAAATACATGGCTTATTTTAAAACCCCACGGAATGTTGTAATTTATGAGCATCGAAAAGAACATTAGGTCTGCTTAATATCTGTCATATTTTTAGTTCACACCTTTATATAAATGAAAATGCTTTTCGCTATTTATTATTTTTTTTGCAGCAGTATAAATAAGGATTTTTTTAAAAAACAGCAACACACCAAACATTCCACTAGAATCAAGACTAATCAGTTAAGATCATAAGAACAGCCTTGCCAGATAGGCGAAAGACTCATCCAGTCCAGCATCATGTTCTTATAATGGCAAATCAGATGCTTGTAGGAAACTTGCAGGCACCTGAGCACAAAAGCTCTGTCCCCGCCTGCAGTTTCCAGCAACTGGTATTCAGAAGCAATATTCCCTCCATCTGTGGAAACAAGACCAAAACCACCATGGCTAGAAGCCACTGGTAGTCTTACTCTCAATAAATGTGTGCAAACCTATTTTAAAGCCATCCAGGTTGGTGACTATCACCTGCCTCTTGTGGGAGCAAATCCCATAGTTTAACAATGCTATGTGTGAAGAAGTACTTTCTTTTGTCTGCCTTGACTCTCCCAAGATTTTGTTTCATTGAACGCCCATGAGTGCTAGTGAGACAAGGAGGAAAACCTTTCTCTGTCTGCTCAACTCAACTCATTTTATTTCAGCTTTAAGCCCATAGACATAACAACCAAAACAGAAACAGCACAGTCTGGTTTACAATTGCTAACAGTAAAATAGATTAAAAGGGATACTCAATTGAATCAAATATGATAAAAATTAAATTAAAATTTCAAGCTGTATATAACAATCCACTGCGTTTCTTAAGTGTCAGAACTGATGTCAGAAATTTTGCCATATGTAGGGTTATAATCGAGTCTGAATCTTGCAACAGAAGAGCAAGGTAAAACTCTTCCGGTTGAGCGCCATTGCAGCCAGTCGGGGGAAATCGCCGCTCCGCGATTCCCCGACACAGCAAGGAGGGGGGGAGTCGTAACCGCGCTACGACCCCCCAGAAGAACCCTGGGAAGAGCGTCCCGGGGGCATGGTGATCCGGCGGGTACTTCAAACGTCAGAAATTTTGCCATATGTAGGGTTATAATCGAGTCTGAATATTGCAACAGAAGAGCAAGGTAAGACTCTTCCAAATACCCTGGTATTTTTTGAGTTAATGGAAGTAATAGAGTCTTTCGGGTGGCAGAATACAAGGGGCAGACAAACGCTATGTGATGAAGAGATTCAATCGAACGGTTATCACAGGCACATAAGACCGAAACTTGGCCCCTAGAAAATCTATGAAAATCTATGCTTCCGGTTTAGCGCCGGAACGGAGCGGCTGGGTCCCCTTCGAGCTCTGAAGGGGGCTAGCTGAATCGGGCTTCGGGGTGTCGTTTCTGCGCAACGAACCCCTTAGAAAACTTCGGACAGGGCGGTCCGAAGGCTTGGCGACCCGGCGGGGGCTCGGACGACCTCCCCAACCCTTTCGGAGCATCCGAAAGAGGAGTGGGTAGAGAGGTCGGAGTCCTGCGGATACAGCGACTTCCTGGTTCAGCGAAGCGGCGAGCTGCTTGCTCCGAGCGCTAGATTCCTCCAAGGAAAAGAAAAAAATTTATCCAAAGCAACGGAACCGTGAGTAAAAGAAATTTGGAACTAATTGGAACTGATTGGGATTGCAATTTGGACTGGGGAAAGATTCAAAAAGGAGGTCCATCTTTCCCGGCTGTTAGACTGTAGCGGCAAGACCGAGACTGTAAATACCAAAGAGGAGCTTAAAATCTTTAAATTCAGCATCTGACAGGGAGCTGTCAAAACGCCCCCCGGCTTGGACTGGGGGGTAAATACAAGGAGAAGATTGCATATAGAGGTGAACTGGCGTTAGCCTTTAAGCTTTTAAACCCACTGCCACCCTCTGGAATAAGTGGAGGAACCGGGTCAGAGCAGGGGTTGAAATAACAGACACTGCCACTTGGATACTCTGTCTCCAATTAGACTGTGAATTTTATATTGCTACATCCCATTGTGGATTACAAAGTTTTAGAAGAAAGGCAACTTTCTAACATCCTCAATATACTGGTTGAGTTGTAACATTCTTTAACAAGGGACTGTAACTTGAGACTCTGGGAATTACAAAAATCCTACGCTGGCTCTGTTTCAACATAACAATTGAAGCGGGGAACTGCTTCAGAGAGTGACCTTGAATAGATAATTGTTGTGGCTCTGCTGGGTCTGCTGAAAGATAACAGCGGCTGCGGAAGCTGAGAATCAGCTAACCATAGCAGCTGCAGTTGAAACCCTATAAAGAAAGACTTGGCACTTTTAAAATACAATAGTAAATGACAGGCAGAGGAGTTTCAACAAGAAGCACCACAAAGGAATCAGCTGCAAAAGCAGAAACAAGAGACATTAAGGATACAAAAAAAGGGAGAGATTCCCAGCAATTGGACACTGCAGTGATGTCACAGTTAATGGAACAATTTGAGGCTATGAGAAAAGAACAAAGACAAAATGCAGAAGAATTGAAGAAAGATATTGCTGGGATTAAAACAAAATTAGATGAAATTGGTAAAATCCAACAGGAATTAAAGGAAACACAAAGCCAAGTTACAAAAGTTGAGGACAAGGTGCAGACGTTGGAGCAGACACACAACAGAGACCACTACAACACCCAGGTCTCTCTGGCCTTTCTACAGATGCGTCAGAGATCGACCAATCTAAGATTGAGACATCTACCACAGGGAGAGGACGGCGATTTAAAGGCCTATATAATAAAGATCTTTGGTGAATTTTGGGGGCTGGACCAGGAAAGACTTCGCAATATAATAATCAAGGCATACAGATTCGGCCCAAAAGATAAGAAAAATACAAAAACAGTCAACGACTGCTTGATCGAATTCCAGAGCAAGGAACAAAGAGACGAAATTCTAAATCTGCACTACGAAAACAATTTAGAAGTCAACAAAAAGAGCGTAATTTTGTACAAGGACATCCCCAAATTCTTCTTGGATTTGAGACCCAACTACATTGATCTGACACAGGCCTTGAACAAGAAGAAGATCAGATACAGGTGGGAGTTCCCACAGGGCCTCTCCTTCAAATACAAAGAGAGAATTGTCAAAATCAAATCAGTGGAGGAAAAGATCAACTTCCTTCAGAAAAACTTCGACGATTTTCCAGAGGCACTACCAGGAGGACCAAGGCCACTAGGAGAACCAGAAGGAGCAACAGGAGGAACTGACAAATAAATAGAGATGTCATTTAAAATATTAACGTGGAACGTTCGAGGTTTGAACCTTCGAGCGCAAAGAAATCAGGTGTTTCACACTTTAAAGAAGCAAAATTTGGATTTGATTTGTCTACAGGAAACACATGTGATAAGATTACATAGAAGAGTCCTCGAAAATAAAAAGTTAGGACAAGAATTCATCTCTTCAGCAAAGGTAAAGAAAAGAGGAGTGGTGATCTACGCTAAAGAAAAATATAATCCCAAATTGAAATTTAAGGACGAGGATGGAAGATTTGTTGCCATTGAACTCAAAATAGAAGGCGAAAATTTTTTAGCATTGGGACTGTATGCGCCAAATGATGCAAAATCAGAATTTTACAAGGAGATACACGACAGGCTGTTGGACTATATGGATTACAAAATAATAATCCTAGGTGATTTTAATGCGGTGGCATCCACATTAATGGACAGATCACAAAGGGTGAAATTTACCAATGATGGAAGGCTACCAAAAACTTTTTTTGAGATGACAGAAAATCTAGACTTAATAGATGCATGGAGAATAAAAAATCCAATTGATACTGAAGCAACTTTTTATAGCGAAGCAACAAAAGCCTGGAGTAGAATCGACCAAATATGGGCATCCAGGGAATTGGTACCCAGGATGCTCCAAGCAGAAATACATCCAAGGACCTGCTCGGACCACAATCCAGTACAACTGGATTTAAGATTATCACCGAAAGGAACTCACAGATGGAGAATGGACGATTCTTTGTTAAGAAATAAAATAATCTGTGAAAAGGCCCAAAAAGCAATTAAAGATTATTTTGAAATTAACTTGAATACAACGGTGGAAAAGAGAGTGGTTTGGGACACTAGCAAAGCTGTTATGAGAGGATTCCTGATTCAACAGAAAGCAATTAGAAATAAGATTCAAAGAGAGAAAAAGGAGGCGATATTGAAGCAACTTAAAGAGAAAGAACAACAATTGAGGAAAAGGCCAAAAGATGGAAAGATACAAAAAGAGATAAAACAGCTACAAACGGAATTCTCTAAATTAACTAACTGGGAAATTGAATGGAAAATTAAATTGCTTAAACAGAGAACTTTTGATTCAGCAAACAAATGTGGCAAATTGCTAGCATGGCAATTGAGACGGAGACAGAAGCTCAACACCATTACAAATATCATGGTCAACGGAAATAATATCGAGAACCCATCGGAAATAAGGAAGAATTTTGAGAAATTCTATAAACAGTTGTACAAAGAAAGCGAACAAGAAAAAGAAAAGATAGAGCAATTCATAAAGGAAAATGGCCTACAGAAAATCCCAGAAAATATGAAAGGCCCCCTTAACCACCCAATACTACCAACAGAAGTGGAGGTCGCAATAAATAATATGAACTTAGACAAGGCCCCAGGACCAGATGGATTAACAGCAAAATACTACAAGACACTGAAAGATTGGTTAATCCAACCGCTAATGGAAGTATGTAATGAAATATTAAGGGGAAGGAGGGCGCCGGAGTCTTGGAAGGATGCATATATCACTCTGATACCCAAACAAGATGTAGATCGGACGCAAATGAAGAATTACAGACCTATCTCCCTATTAAATGTGGACTACAAGATATTCGCAAATATAATGGCTAGCAGACTCAGGAAGGTCTTAAAGGAGGTTATCCACAAAGACCAAGCCGGTTTTCTACCGGAAAGACATTTAAATAGCAACATAAGGAATGTTGTGGATATCCTTGAAAGACTGGAAAAAAAGATAAACTGCAAAGCAATCCTGATGTTTGTGGACGCCGAAAAAGCTTTCGACAATGTATCTTGGTCCTTTATGAAACAAAATCTACGCCACATGGAGGTGGGAGAAGGATTTATGAATGGGTTGGAAGCGATCTACACAGAACAGAAAGCGAAAATCATTGTTAACAACGTGGTATCAGACAACATAAGGATAGAGAAAGGAACAAGACAAGGCTGCCCCCTTTCCCCATTGTTATTCATTACGGTCCTGGAGGTCCTGTTGAACATGATAAGGAAAGACGCAGTTATTGAAGGGGTGGCAGTGGGGGCCAAGGAATACAAATTAAAAGCCTTCGCGGATGATTTAGTTTTGACATTACAAAATCCGAACTCCAGTGCACCAAGGGCACTGGAGGTGATACAAGATTTTGGGCAAGTAGCAGGATTTAAATTGAATAAAGCCAAAACCAAAGTTCTAGGGAAAAACCTGACACAAGTGGAAAAAGAGGAACTGGAGAAAGAAATGGGCCTTCAATTTACAAAAAAAGTGAAATATCTGGGTATAAATATGACAGCAAGAAATCAAAATCTTTTTAAAGACAATTATGAAAAAGTGTGGAATGAGATCAAGAAGGATCTTGAGATCTGGAATAACTTAAAGCTTTCCTTGATGGGCCGAATAGCAGTTATAAAGATGAATGTGCTGCCGAAATTGCTATTTTTGTTTCAGGCGATACCAATTATAGAAAAGTTGGAACCATTCAAAAGGTGGCAGAAAGACATATCAAAATTTGTCTGGCAGGGGAAAAAACCTCGAATTAAATTTAAGATTTTAACGGATGATAAGAAAAGAGGCGGATTCTCCCTGCCGGAATTCAGTATTTATTATGAAGCTGCGGCTTTCTGCTGGCTGAAAGATTGGTTCCTGTTGGAAAACACCGATGTACTAGACCTGGAAGGACATGATAACAAATTTGGATGGCATGCATATTTATGGTATGATAAGATCAAGGCTCACCAAGGTTTCAAAACACACATAATTAGGAAAGCTCTGTATAGAGTTTGGATGAAATATAAAGATTTGATGGAAAGAAAAACTCCCAGATGGTTGTCACCGCTAGAAGCAAAGGCCCACAAAAAGACCAACATGGAAGAGGATTGGCCAAAATACTCGGAGATTATAATTCAAGAAGGAGATCAAATCAGGTTGAAACCCTATGAACAATTGGGAGGAAAGATCCAAAATTGGCTACAGTATCATCAAATTAATGAACTTTTTAAGATGGACAAAAAAGTAGGCTTTCAATTGGAGAAGTCAAAGTTGGAAACGGAGCTATTAGAACCTAAAACAAAAAATTTGTCAAGAATGTATAATTTGTTGCTGGAGTGGCATACACAGGATGAACTGGTGAAATCTGCAATGATAGACTGGGCAAAGGACGTTGGACATAACATTATGATGGCAGACTGGGAAAGACTATGGAGGATAGGAATAAAATTCACTGCTTGTAATCTGTTAAGAGAAAACATCATGAAAATGATATATAGATGGTATTTGACCCCAGTAAAGTTGGCCAGAATCTATCATTTGCAGGATAACAAATGCTGGAAGTGTGAAACTACAGAAGGAACATTTTACCATATGTGGTGGACGTGTCCCAAGCTGAAAGTCTTCTGGGAAATGATCTATAATGAACTGAAGAAAGTGTTTAAAAACACCTTTGTAAAGAAACCAGAGGCCTTCCTGCTTGGAATTGTCCACCACGAGATACCAAGAGAAGACCACACTTTCTTTATGTATGCCACAACCGCAGCAAGAATATTGATTGCAAAATATTGGAAGACAAAGGATTTACCGACTCTAGAAGAATGGCAGATGAAACTGATGGAGTACATGGAGCTTGCTGAGCTGACCGGGAGACTCCGCGACCAGAGGGAGGATGCGGTGGAAGAAGAATGGAGAAAATTTAAAGAATATCTTAGAAAACATCATAAAATATAGAAAGGATGCTGAAGATGAAATAGTATTACAGATTAGATTAAGATTAGATGAAAAGTTGTAGAAATAGAAATAGAATAGTATAAATGTTTTTTTGTGTGTGTGTTTTTTGCTTTTTCTAAAGCTAAGAGTAATAGAAGATTTTAAGGGATATGATTAGGATTATATTGAAATAAATAAATAAATAGATGAAATGAAATGTAAGGATAGAATATTAAAGGATTGGAGATAGAGAATCATAAGTTAATAGGATTAATGAAATTGCCAATAGAATTAAGATAAAGTTATTGGACACAGAGGGATAGATAGGAGGAAGTCTTAAATAATAAAATGTTAAGGATTTAAGGAATAAGAATAGAAGAAATTTATGTAGTTTATGTATTTTGTTGTGTTTGTTTTGTTGTATTGTTTTGTGGATGTTTGTTTATTATTAGATGTGGAAAATTAATAAATATTATTTTGAAAAAAAATAAAAATAAATAGAAAATCTATGAAAAAGGACGTTTGAGGGGAATACATTAAACCATGCTTTAATAAAAGCGAAACGATGACTAGCAATAGAAAGAGTTGATAGATAGGCTGGTACTTGAAGTGGGGGTACAATGCCCAGGGATCTCGGTGAGCATGTCCCCCCGCCCAGCATAACATTGCGTTGCAACCTTTCTCTGTCTGCTTTTTCCACGCCAAACAATTTTTAAAATATATAAACTTCTATGATGTCCGCTCTTGCTTTCCTTTTCTTTCTTTTCCTTTCCTTTTTTTGGCCTTTAATAATCCTTTCTAACAGTCCCCCCCCCCCCGAACAAATATTAAACTAACTGGCCTGTAATTTCTAGAACAGGGGTCAGCAAACTTTTTCAACAGGGGGCCAGTCCACTGTTCCTCAGACCTTGTGGGGGGCCGGACTACTGTATATTTTGAAAAAAATATATATGAATGAATTCCTATGCCCCACAAATAAAACAGAGATGCATTTTAAATAAAAGCACACATTCTGCTCGTGTAAAAACACCAGGCAGGCCCCACAAATAACCCAGAGATGCATTTTAAACAAAAGGACACATTCTATTCATGTAAAAACACGATGGTTCTCGGACCATCCACGGGCCAGATTTAGAAGGCGATTGGGCCAGATCTGGCCCCCGGGCCTTAGTTTGCCTACCCATGTTCTAGAATCTCCACTGGAGTTATAATTGTCCACTTTCCATTCGTGAGGTATGGAGGGTGATCTTAGGGTTGTTACATATTTTTGTTAGATGATCAGCAATTTCACAATTGCTAAGAACTCTTGGGTGGATGTGATCTGGACTCAGTGATTTGCTTATTTTAAATCTGTCAGTAGGGCCCACAAATTCATCTGATGTCGCCACTTTTTATCTCAGTTCCTCAGACTCTCTTCCCAAGAAAGTTAATTCAGGAACAGGGATTTGCCCTACAGCTTTGCCATTGGAGACAATTTATTCTGCTCTCTGCAATCTGTTCCCCTTCCTCCTTTAGCTGAGAAAAAGCTTGTTGTCCAAAGGTCCAGATGCCTCCCTATGCAGTTCTCTGCTTTTAATGTATTTTTTTTTATTCTTGCCCTTAATGTCTTTAGTGATGTGCTCCTCACATTCTTTTCTTCTTCTTTGCATCCCTCTCTAGTCTCTGTCATATTTTTTCTGCATTTCACCCACAAGTCCGCTCCATCTCCTTTTAAATATTCTAATATAAATTCATGCTGTATTTAAATATGTATTTTCAAGCACACTGTATCTACAAATACACATTTCTAAATGCATTTGATCTCAAAAACATGCACTTATAAACATTTCTGATACATTTTGTGAGCTAAGAACCAGTTTAGAAGTTGAGAACTGCAGGGCTGAGAATATCAGAGCTGAGAACTGCATTCAGGAAATGCAAATACCGTTGGATAATGAAGTTCTCAACCACATCTTTGCCCAGGAGGTGCAGATCAGGTGAGCTTGTATTGAAATCTGCAAATACTGAATTGCTCAAGCATCCCTAGATCCCTACCAGCAACCTAGAGAGGCTGTGTATACAACTATAAGGGTGCTTCTGATCAGCTGATCCTTAAAAGCACAAATAACTCTGTCTAGTCAGCGTGTTTGTGGCTGTGTGCATGCAGTGGTGGAGCTAATCTGGCACTCCCCTCCATGCACCATGCAACTCTCACCTCACTGCCACCTTGCCCTGCTCCAGGTGAGCTGCAGCTGTGCTAGTGATGATAATGATGGTAACAGTAACAATAATAATAATAATAATAATAATAATAATAATAATAATAATAATAATAAATTATTTGTACCCCGCCCATCCGGCTGGGCCTCCTCAGCCACTCTGGGCAGCTCCCAATAGAATATTAAAGACACGATAAAACATCAAACATTAAAAACTTCGCTAAACAGGGCTGCCTTCAGATGTCTTCTAAAAATCAGATAGTTGTTTATTTCTTTGACATCCGTCGGGAGGGCGTTCCACAGGGCGGGTGCCACTACCGAGAAGGCCCTCTGCCTGGTTCCCTGTGACCTCACTTCTCGCAGTGAGGGAACCGCCAGAAGGCCCTCAGAGCTGGACCTCAGTGTCCGGGCAGAACGATGGGGGTGGAGACGCTCCTTCAGGTATACTGGGCCAAGGCCGTTTAGGGCTTTAAAGGTCAGCACCAACACTTTGAATTGTGCTTGGAAACGTACTGGGAGCCAATGTAGGTCTTTCAGGACCGGTGTTATATGGTCTCGGTGGCCACTCCCAGTCACCAGTCTAGCTGCCGCATTCTGGATTAATTGTAGTTTCCGAGTCACCTTCAAAGGTAGCCCCACGTAGAGCGCATTGCAGTAGTCGAAGCGGGAGATAACTAGAGCATGGACCACTCTGGCGAGACAGTGATGAGAGGTTCGGCGGCTCCACCCCATCCCACCGGCTGCTGTTGGCAATGTGGTAGCTATTTCAGCCCTGTTTAGATAGGCCTGCAGGTAATCAGTGTTGCTTGTTCAGAACGAAACAGTAGATCTCGCCCCCAAGCAGAGTGGAGGACTCGCATTCAGTTTCTCATTTTTCCCTTTTGCAGGCCAGAATGAAATAACCCAGGGCATCCAGTTCACCTCGGGGCTAACACCATCCACTTTGCAGAGTTACCCCAGGGATGTGCATGGCCAATTGACCTTAATATCAGAAATTTTCAAAGTGATGCTGAGCACACATTTGTGTAGCCCAGCCCGTCCCAAAGGGCCTTACAAATTGATTTCCAAATTGGAAATGGACATTGGCCATGGCGAGACGTTTCAGCGGCACAGAGCAGATGAGATGGGGAGCAAAGAATCCTGGGCCAAAGTGGGGGAGACGGCAGAGGGGATTTAGGGAAGCAGACGGCAATTCTGTTGTTACTATTCCCAGAAGAAAAGCTTCTGGATTTTTGGGGAATGTTCTTTTAAACATTTTCTTAAATTCATTATACACCATATTCCAGAATTCTTCTGGACCACCATAAATGATAGACTGTACCAACTATTTCTTTACATTTCCAACATTTGTCACTTTTAGATTTGAACATCTTGGCTAATCTGCTTGGTGTCAGATACCACCTGTGGATCATTTTTAAATACCCTATATACTCGAATATAAGTCTAGTTTTTCAGCACATTTTTTGTGCTGAAAAAGCCGCCCTCGGCTTATACTCGAGTAAGGCAGGCAGTGGCTCCTATGAAGCTTTCCCATGTTTTTTGTGGTAAAATTGGGTGCCTCGGCTTATATTCGGGTCGGCTTATACTCGAGTATATACGCAGTTCTCTTCTAGTGAATAACAGAAAGTAAAATTGAAATTTATTTTCCACAGTTGCTCCCATAGATTTAAGTCAATATTGCGACCCACATCTTGTGCCCAACTGATCATGGATGGTTTCACTAGTTCCTCTTTCGTTTCCCACTCAAGTAATATTTTATACATTTTTTTTTTTTACCTTAGATCTTAGGGGCAGAATGAGTCACAGAGCTGCTGTTGTCTGTGACTGCCATGCATATTCTGCAACATCTACTTTCAGATTTCCTGGACTCTTCATTTTTCTCATAAGATCTACATATGTTTTGCCTGAATTTCCACTTGATACCCCCACAAATTCTCTTCAAATGCCACCTTCGTCGTGATCCAGCGGTGAGCCAGAGATGCAATGTGGGTGGCATATTGATTCCTGAAGACAGACATTCTGAGGAATTCAGTATTTCCAGAATCATATTTGCTATGGCCCAATGTGCACCTCTTGAACTACTCTTGAACTACTCAGCATCCAACCGGCATAGTACTTTTCCAAATTTTCCTAAGTGTTTCTCAGCAGTTTTGGGTGAAAACACACATTCTGCTGCATATTTTTAGATAAAATATGCAATATGCGTTTAAATTTTAAAGGATTTTTTTTAAAAAAACCAATTGTCAATTGTAGTTCAAATAGAATGGAATTCTGGGTAAAATCACATGAAGGTGACCAGGACCAGGAAGGGATAAACTCATCCACAAAGTTTAGAAATTCCTTGATGAGTTCCATTGATCTTGCTGAAATTCTTTTCAGTTCCCTCAGAGTTTCTCCAGGAGTGGGCAACTCCACCCAGATTGTCAGCGGGTTTTGTGGTATGTTGAATGGCAGGAGATGCATTCAAAAATAAAATAAATGTCCATTTTCCATGTGGATCTGCCCTACTGCTGCAGGGGACCAGAGCATTGGCCTGGATGGACCTTGAGCCTGCTTCAGTGAGGCAATTGTCAACTTTTTGAAACACAAAAAAGTGCTGCGGCACCCTAGAGACATATGAGCTGTCATAGGCAAGAGCGAACTTCACCCAACGTGGGATGCAAGACTAAGAAGTTGGTCGAGCCGCCAGCACTTGAGTTGACAGAAGTGAATGGCTATTCTTCAGAACCAAGGAAGGGAAGCAAGAACAAAAGGGACTGCATCAAATAATACATGCAAATTGAACTCCATGTATGCTTATTTTTTTTTTTTAAAAAAAAGTCCCTGCAGTGATTCATTATTATCAGTAGGTGAAATATTAACACCCTGCATATGCTTCCAGATAGCCTGTTTTCCTCTTGCATTAAGAGAATAAATCACTACCTAGTGCTATTACACTCCGACAGCAGCAGGCCTACAATGGGTTTTGACTGAACAATATCAATAAAGCTCATGGAAAGATTTGCTGCCTAACTGCCGACGGCAGGAGAAATTAAAATGGTGGGGCTCCCTCGCCGGGCTTTCTTCTCAGATCAAAGCCAAACAACAGAACGGCAGTGCCCAAACTGGAAAAGTCACCTCAAAAACTTCTTCGTGAGAGTTTCTACCTTCTTTTTTTGGGGGGGGCAGGAGGATTGGGCAACTTTGATTAGCTAGCCCAAGAGCATTTTTTCCTCCTCTCAGAGATAGCCAGGAAGGTCAGATGTCCCTTTCCTAAAAGCTTTCTGTTTTAAGACTCCTTTCATTTCAAAGCATTGCTAATGTTCAGATGTGCACCAAAAGACTGGAACAAAAGGCCAAAAGGATCTCCTCTGCGACGTCACTGATGAAAACAGGAGCACTTTGTAGCATTCCTAATATCACACCTGAGCTCTGCGCTTGCCCGTGATACACCGCCCCTGAGCTTTTCTCTACCTACGGTTCCTTCACGCTATGTATTTCGAGAATTTATGTGCCAAGCATTGCTTTAAAAAAATGTGCAAGGCGGTGTATGGACCCCACCCCCTATCCCAGCAACCCAGCAGGGCCTAATCATTGCTATCAAAGCTGCCAAATTAAGGCAACCCCCCTCCAAATCCGACATAGGTAAAGGGACCCCTGACCATTAGGTCCAGTCGTGACCGACTCTGGGGTTGTGGCTCTCATCTCACATTATTGGCCGAGGGAGCCAGCGTACAGCTTCCGGGTCATGTGGCCAGCATGACAAAGCCGCTTCTGGTGAACCAGAGCAGCGCACGGAAACACCGTTTACCTTCCCGCCAGAGCGGTACCTATTTATCTACTTGCACTTTGACGTGCTTTCAAACTGCTAGGTTGGCAGGAGCAGGGACCGAGCAATGGGAGCTCACCCCGTCGTGGGGATTCAAACCGGCAACCTTCTGATCGGCAAGCCCTAGGCTCTGTGGTTTAACCCACAGCACCACCCGCGTCCCTAAATCCAACATAGTCAGTATCAAATCATAACCACAACTAACTTACATGACATCCGGAAATGCCCAGGCAGATGGGGGAAAACAGATGTTTGCCTGCTACTGGAATGGCATAGAAGTTGGCACCAGGAGAGCCTTTCTGTGGAGGGTATTCCACAGAAGGGGCACAAACAAAAAATACCTGTTTCCTCTCTCATGTCAGGTGGTGGTGGTGGTGGAGACCATCAGGTGATGACAACAGAGTTTGGTATAAAAGTCAACATTGTTATGTTTGGCAAAGAGAAAATATAAACAGCCAAACATTAACATCACAGATTGGTAAAGCACACACTAGTGGTATCTTTAAGTAGCACTATTCCCTGTTGACTTCTAGGAGGGAAAGGAGACAGACTAGTTATCAGAAGTGGATCGCCAGTTGGGGCAGAGCTGCGCCCTCAGCTTCCTGACATTGTAGCTCACCAGAAAGGAGAAGGGAGAGGCAGCAGGGAAGACAGGGGGAGGGTTGGCACGTTATGTCTAAATCTGTCCAAATCACTGGCGTCGCAAGGGGGGGCGGAGGGGGAGGTACGCCCCGGGTTCCACGCGGGGAGGGGGTGCCACCGCATCTGCTTTTGGCGTGGCGCTTCCTAAGGGCGCCGCGGGAGCAGCAGCGCCCCGGCGACAGAGTGCGCATGTGCGACATTTCGCACATGCGCACTCCGCCGTGACGTTGCGTCGTGACGTCACGATGCAACGTCACGATGCCCCGCCCCCAGGGGAAGCCTCCGTTCGCCGCCCCGGGTGGCGAGGAGGTTTCCTCCGCCCCTGGTCCAAATCAAATGCTTTCAACCAGGATAAACTGTTTTTCCTGAAATGCATGAAACAACAACCAACAATAGCATCATAGGACCATAGCATTATCGGAACATATGAAGAGCCTGCTGGATCAGGCCAATGCTCCCATCTAGTTGAGCATCTTGTTCTCAGAGTTGCCACCAAGATGCCTGTGAGAAACTCACAAGCAGGATTTGAGCGCAAGAGCACTCTCTTCTGCATTACTGCCACTGATAGTCATATCTTCCTTGATCAGGATGGATTTTTTCTCCTTCAAAAGCACTTTGTGGTGTGATAGGGCCAAAGTCTGTTGCTCAAAGACATAAAATGGTGTACATTTCACTGGACAAATTCAAGGCCTCAGACAGGCCTGAGTCACTCTCTTGACAGAGGGGACTTTTTTCCCCCTTCAAAAATCCTGCACATAATGTTTCCTATCTTCTTCTTCTTCTTTTTTTTTTAAAAAAGAGGCTCTTAATTTATTGGGCTCTTATATAACCATAACAAAGCTCATCAATCCGATTCAACAGCCGGGCCCTCAGGGCTTATGGTAACCAGTGTGAAATGGATAGCATAGCAGGACGTTTCCTCAGGGAACATGCACGGTTGTCAATATTACAAAGATGAATTAAAATGTATATCCCAGCATTATTTTCCTTTTAACTCCACCGGTTAAGCAAACAGATTATTCTGCTGAAATGTTAACAAAGTGTACTTTTGCTGTTCAACAGGATAAACTTGTTCGGTGGATAGAGTTGGGCCTTGGTTTCCATTCTTCTGCATTCATTACCTTCCCGGTATGCCTTTCTTAGTGATGAAATGGTGAAAGGACAGAATGAGGTGAGAAAAGTGCTGTAAGGATGAGTGTGTGCCAGTTGTTTTGGGACTCTTAACTCTCATCAGCCCCAACCAGAATGGCTGGTGATCATCAATGATGAGAGTTGCAGTCCAACAACATCAAAAGGACCATAGGCTCCTCACCCCTGGCAGGCATGGTCGTTTTACCTGGAGAGACACCCCATGCCCTCCAACATTGCTCAGGGATATTCTACGCTACATCAATATCACTGCCGGGTGTGTGTGTGGCTTTTTAATGTTAAGATTCTTTGTCTGGTCTTTACTGAGTATTTGTTCTGAATTGTTTGCGGAGAGGTTATATGACAAAGGACACTCATCCCAAATTCATCCTGAGTCGTTTGGGGCACCCCACAACGTCTTCCTATTTGTCATTTGTTCAACCCACACTTTCCAATACCTCCAAAGTGTGTTCTGCTAGGGCGACAGAGCCCTTTTAACCCACTTTTACTGGGCAAACCACAAAATCTGATATGTGCTTGAATGCCTCCCATAATTTTTTAACAGTCAGTGTACCCCTAATTTCAGTATTGACAACATACCTGGAGCAAACTGAGAGCAATATTTCATTTTCCGATACTTGGAAAATGAAAATAAGCCCCCTTTTTGGTGAGGGGGGAAATAAATAGCCTTCATTGGGGGAAAAACACACACCCCTGCTTCAACATAATTCAGCCTTTGCATTCACAAGCTTTATTTGCATGCCTGCCCTTTCCCAGACACGTAAGCAAATAGAGATATGATTTGAGAGGGGTAATGACGGTCTTGTGCTTCTAATGCATTTGCCCAAAGGTGTACTTACGCATATGCTTCCTATTCATTTCTGTTCTCTATTGCACATTCCCCTCCATTTAATTATTCCATTGATTGTAATTAAGCTCCCTCTAAGCTTGCGAGTGTGGCATGCATTTTCGAAATGAATTGGAGGGAGCTGATACGCTTCGCAAGCACCACTAAACCCTCACAGGTTAGAAAAAGGCACTTTGTCTGAGAAGACAAATGCATTGTGTCTTTCTTTCTTTCTTTCTTTCTTTCTTTCTTTCTTTCTTTCTTTCTTTCTTTCTTTCTTTCTTTCTTTCTTTCCTTCCCTAGGCCTTTTATACCTTTCTGCTTTTTCTTCCATCTGTGGTAAAGTGCTTAACTGCACATTAAGACTGAAATGATGACCGCAGCAGCATCATTCCTACGGCCATTACTCTTTCATGAAATTAAAATGCGTATCCAGAGCCTCTCTCTCTCTCTCTCTCTCTCTCTCTCTCTCTCTCTCTCTCTCTGTGTGTGTGTGTGTGTGTGTGTTATAGATAGGAATTTGAGATAGTTACTATTGCCATTTGGATTCTCCTCACCCCAGAGACATCATCTGTCCCTGTCTTCATAGGTAAGAGCAGAGATGTGAAGAGACTTTCTCTCCTCTGAGAAGGTTGACCTGCCTTATTTTAATTCAGGGGTGCAGGCCCTCTTGTGGCAGAGGCCTTTCGCATGGCTGTACCATCTCAGAATGTGCCCAGCATTTGCTCATTTGAAAGCACCAGAGGGCCAGAGGAAGCTCCATTGCATGGCAAGGTCCCAATCCCTCCCGGGAAGTGGAATAAAGACACATGAAACAATATTTTAGGTTAATGGGCGAAAAAGGCCACAACTTTATTGGTTACAGAATGTGAGTGGTATTGGCTTAGGCATTGGAAACCACACGACTATATCTGACTCCTGCCCGTCTGTAGGAGTCTTGGAAGGGTTAACCACCAGAAGGGGGAGCCCTGCTGATGCACATCAACTAGGAACTCCCTCAGGGTCACCACTAGGGGTCGTGCCATGGCCCTGTCTGGGGATTTGGACGGGACCACGTCCCTCAGATTCCTTTAACGGAATACCCTTGAAATAGGAGGGGTAGGAGATGGCCCATACCTCCCCTCACCTTCAACCTAATACTCCAATGCCTAACCGCCACTCGAGCCAAACGCTCTCCACCAATACCCTCACTCCTGCAACCAATTCCTAATGCCCTCAATCACATTAGCCAACCACACATCGTTTCCCTGATTGGAAAGATGCACACCATCTTCACGGAATAGGGCCACATCGCTGGCTTTTATGGTGGGATGCTCAATCACCCAACCCCTTAGCGCCGCCACTCTTTGAGCAACCGCTTGCTCGATTCACAAGTTTCCTGGCCCTGTTAACAGCACCTGCGCGGTAACTGTTGCGCCATACGCGCCTCTCTAAAAGGGACAACCAAAAGAATGTAATATCCAGGAAAAGGGAGGCCAGCTCATCAAAGTCCTCAAGGATTTTCCAAATCAAGTCCACGCCTTTTCGAAAGGCCAAAGGAACATGTCCTCAGCCATGGGCAGTTTAAATAGCCTGTGCCATGCCCCTGGACTGTCCGGATTGGACAGCCTTGGGTTGACGTGGCCGAGGACCAACCAATGGTGCAGGCCCCATGCGTGTGGGGAGGGCTTGCTCCCAGCCTGCAACGTCCTCTCCCTGGGGACAGGAAATGGCTTTATCCTGAGTCAGGAACTAGCTCAGTATTGTTTGCAATGACTGGCAGTGGCTCTCCACGATTTCAGGCAGGGGACTGTAAGTTCAAGTCAGATCAGTTCCCCTCTGAACACAACAGGGGTATGCCCAGCTGTGCCTTGAGATGTTGACCCTGGGACCCTGCATGCTGAGCAGATGCTCTGCCACGGAGCCATGGCCTATCTGCAAATGTCAAAACCTCCCCCTACATGGAAAACCTACCTGAAGTCTTCTGTTTGTGTACTGCCTATCTGGACTTTACGAACTCCATCTGAAGTCGTTCTCTGAGTACACCCACCAGGTGGTCACTGAGGATAGGGTATTTTCATTGGTGGAGCCCTATTTATGGAATACTCTCCTAGAAAGGTTGGCTTGCTGCTTACCTTTTAATGATAGGCAGAGATCTTTTAAAAAAAAAATCAACGAACTGAGCCTTTCCCAATTATTTTCTGCTGCTTTTTAATACCTACCTACCTACCTACCTACCTATCATCTATCTGTCAGGAAATACCCCGCCTGGGGCAGTTTGTGAGACTGCCCCAAAGCCAGAGCAAATCCGTGTGCGCACATCCCCGGCTACAGAGAGTCTGGTGGCGCAGTCATATGTGATTGTTCCCAGCATGAATAACAACACACACAAGCCATGATTTAGGCTAAACTATTTATTGTAGGAATAGTGCAGAGAGGATCCCTGCTGCCAGCTTAAATACAGAGCTGCCATAAAGCCGTCTGTCCGGCATCTTGGTCTAGCCAGAAGAGAGAGCACAAAGGCTAGGATTACAATAGTACAGTGAAACGTAAACATTCCATGTAGGAAAAACAGATAAGGCAACTTTCTCACGGCTTCGTGAGACAGGCAAATGTCAAACCATCCTCGCTGCAGCTGTTGCTGCTCGGCTTGGACAAAAATCATAACACTATCATCTATCTATCTACATATTATAGGCTACCTTTATGAGTAGTACCCCCCCAGGTGGTTTACACAATTACAGGTGTAGTTCGGATAATAATCATCGAATCATAGAGTTAGAAGGGACCACGAGGGTCATCTAGTCCAGCCCCCTGCAATGCAGGAATCATTTGCCCAACGTGGGGCTCGAACCCACAACCCTGAGATTAAGAATCTCATGCTCCATTGACTGAGCTGAAACAGAGTACAATACAAAACCTTCCATAAAACCACAACATTAGTACAACATTAAAAGAGCTTTAGGCAAATTCATGGAAGGCAAAACTGTCAGTGGCTACTAGACATCCTGGTTATGTTCTACCTCCACTGCTGAAGTGCTGGGAATCCCTGAGGGGGGTGGGGAGAGAATGCTCTTGCACCAAGGCAGGTCCTTCTTATGGGTTTGCCATAGGCATATTGTTGGTCACTGGGAGAAACAGGATGCTGGACTACATGGGCCATTCATCTGACCCAGCAGGTTATGCTCTTAGGTTCCGATGTTAACCAGCAATAATAAATACACATGCAGCCCTCATATGGAACACAAAATCCCTGCTGTTGCTTTTATTCTATGTTGTATTTTTAAAAACAACATTTTCTTCTTTTCTTGTTTTTTTTTACTATTCCGTTTATATAAGTCACCTTGGGAACTTGTTGAAGGGCAGCCTATAAATGCTTAAAATATAAAGGCCTAAAATAAATGCACAAAATCATCTGTGTAACCTGTTCCTCCTTCCAATTGTGAACTCAGCTGCTGAGTGGGCCACTGAGAAAAAGAGGGTTGTGTGCTTGAAGATAACTCAAAAGCTTGCGTAAGTACAAAATATATATATATATATTACCCTAAAGAGCACAATGAGGATGCTGGGGGCAGGGGACACAAACCAGTCGGGTGAAATGGAATGAAGAATTCTGGGAAAGGATATGGCTGGTTGGCACCGGAAGTGACAGCTGGCTTGTTGTTGCTTGACTGGAAGAGAGACGTCCTGACTACCCCCCACCCACAAACTCTCCTTCCCAGTAAGCAACAGTATGTTTCCAAGCACAATTCAAAGTGTTGGTGTTGATCAGCCCTAAACAGCCTCGGCCGAGTATACCTGAAGGAGCCCCTCCACCCCTATCGTTCAGCCCAGACACTAAGTTCCAACTCCAAGGGCTTTCTGGTGGTTCCCTCCCAGTGAGAGGTGAGGTACAGGAAACCAGGTAGAGGGTCTTCTTGGTAGATGTGCATCCCATCAGATGTCAAGGAAATAAACAACTATCTGACTTTTAGGAGACATCTGAAGGCAGCCCTGCTTAGGGAAGTTTTTAGTGTTTGATGTTTATTCTGTTTTTAATCTGTTGGGATAATAATAATTACGGTGGCACACCTGCTAACAGTAGAACTCACGGATATACAATGAAACAGAATGTTGGGAGATTCAGGGCAGATAAAAGACAGTATTTATTCATGTGGCACACAGTTAAACTATGAAACTTGCTCCCACAGGAGGCAGGAATGGCTTTGAAAGTGGATTGGACAAATTCATTGAGGCTAAGAGAAGAGAAGAAGAAGAGTTTGGATTTGATATCCCGCTGTATCACTAGCCGATGTAGTCTCAAAGCGGCTAACATTCTCCTTTCCCTTCCTCCCCCACAACAAACACTCTGTGAGGTGAATGAGGCTGAGAGACTTCAGAGAAGTGTGACTAGCCCAAGGTCACCCAGCAGCTGCATGTGGAGGAGCGGAGACGCAAACCCGGTTCCCCAGATTACGAGTCTACCGCTCTTAACCACTACACACCACACTGGCTCTCAAGGGCTATGCTCTGCCTCCACAGTTACCAGTTGCTGGAAACCACAAGAGGGGAAAGTGCTCTTGTGCCTGGGCCCTGAATTTGGGTGGTTACTGTGAGAACAGAATACTGAACTAGATGAACCATTGGTCTGTTCTGTGTTCTAGTGTAGTGGCTCCACCCCATCCTGCGAACCACTTCTGGCTTGAACGCTGAACAGGAGCAACCCTCAATGCCACATATTGTGGCAACTCCCGTTCTTCCATGTCTAACTTAAATCTCTTCCAGTTGCCTCAAGAGTTCTATAGTCCTGCTCAAGGGCACACCAGTGCTATGGAGTTTTTGTGAACCATTCAGGGAATATTTTCTACTGCTCCTTTCTCTGCTTCTTCCTCCCAGCCAATAGATACTTAGGACACATTCACACAATCCATTTAAAGCACTATGATGCTATTTTAAACTGTCATGGCTTCCCCCAAAGAATTCTGGGAGTTGCGGTTAGTTAAGAGTGCTGAGAGTTGTTAGGAGAACCCTCTTCTGCTCACAGAGCTACAGTTCACAGAATGGTTTAACAACCAGTCCCTCTTCACAGGGAATTCTGGGAAATGTAGCTCTGGGAGGAGAATAGGGGCCTCCTAACAACTCTCAACACTCTAATGAAACAACAGCTCCCAGAATTCTTTGGGGGAAGGCATGACAGTTTAAAGCTGCATCATAGTGCTTTAAATAGTTGGTATGAATGTGGTCATTGGCACCAGACTGTAGCTGCTTTGCTGGCAACCGTCCCTCCCCCCACAACCCCGGAACATATCACCACTGGGTGTCTTCTGCAGGATTTATGCCATCGTGGCTGCTGATTCCTCCATTTGTGGCTTCTGGGCTTAAGTGCTGCATTTCTCTACATGTTAGTGTGAAACCAGAGAACTTTATATATTAAAAACCCCTACAATTTGTTCAGTGCGCATTGTGAGCCCAGCATGTATCACGCTTCCGAGCTTCTGATCAGGCGTCTTGCTCACAGCCTCTCTTTATCGCATTGTGCCATAATTATACGTGCATTTAAATTTCCACCTTGGTAAGTGTTCTTGGTGGGTTTTCAAATATCCATGTGTGTGTTCCGTTACAATGTGTGTTATTAAGTCTCATTCCAGCCATTTTAAATATTAGTGGCATAAGAGTTTCAGGTGAGTGAGTGCCAGGGGACCGAGCTTTTATGCTGTGTGTCGGGATGCAGATTCTTTGGGAAGGAACATTAACGGAAGTGTTTGTTTAAGTGAAACGACCTCACTGCACTAAGCAATCAGGCTGTTTGCCTTTCTCGGGATGATTTCTAATAGCATTGTTACTGCATCGGGAAAATTAATTAAAGCAAATTGTTTGGCACGTGAGGGACTGGCAGGCAGATCAACATGTTATTTAATCTGAGGCAGCAGTTGCTTTTCTACATTGCCATGTTATTTAGATAAGAAGTTGGATTTTCATTGTGAATCTGAGAGCAGTCTAAGATTGCCCTTATGACGCTCTTGTTGGACGACTCTTGCCACGTCAATCACGGGGAAAGAGGCAAGACAAAAAATGAGGAAGTGATAAACAAAATATAAACATCCAAGGAAGATTTTGAATTCCACCCATTTCCCAGAGTGATTGATGGATGGGCCTAGTTCCATTCCATGTCACAAGTCTTTTCTAGCCCTTTTCCTCTGGATTTTAAAATTGTACAAACATACACTATATCTGACCACTTTGATATCAAGCAGAGCATGATTTTCTTGGTCATTTCCCTTTTCCTTCAATAAGTTTTGAACTGTGGGGCAATGACCTTCTGGAGCAAAGTGGCGATGTTAGCTTCCAATCCTGCAAGCACTCAGCCTGGCTTTGAATAAGTTGCAAAGCCCTCTGAAGTTTCAGAAGATATGCCATAAATATGCAATGTGCAGTTGAGTAAGAGGGCGCTCTGGTTTTAGCTCTGTATGACAATGGCTTTTGAAAGACGCTGTCATTGAGAAAGATGTGGAATCTCATGAAATGTCACTACCATTTTGCAATTCTTAATTTTTGCCTCAAAGACGTCACAACTGTTTTGACATTTCCCAACATTAGAGCATCGTAAACTCCAATTTTCGTTCAAGAGAAATGTCATTTCCATTTCATTCAAAAACTGTGAAACTTATTTTTAATTTTTCATTCATATAGCAAGTGCTGTTTTGACCAGTTATAATGACAATGCCAATTAGGATTTTCCAGCACATGGAAATTTTGAAATGACATCCACAATGCTTTTCGTCTGAATATTAAACAGCAACAAGGTCTACTTCTGTTTTCGTTTCAGTGAATGGCGTCTTCCGTTACCTTCAGAAGCCCCTTCCCAGATTCCAAAGACAAAGGTGTGAACGATTCACACATTCATTGCAAATACAATTAGCAAAAAGATATTTTTTTAAAAAATGATGCATGTTCTCCAAGCACAGTATATGAGATAGCTCTTCTCCCCGTTACACTAGACATAAACGAAAGGTGTGAGCTTTGAGTGGAGTCTCATGAACTAATTGAATTTCCTTAGTAGCAGTAATGAAATCAGACAGTTTGAAATTACAGGGTCACCACAAAGACATTGGGAGCAAAATGGTCCTTCTGTCTACTCCTGCACACAGCTGCAATCCAGAAACTACTTGCAAATCCCTCAGTTGTATCTAGTTGTGTCATCCTTGAAAAAAGTGACAAATGGGGTGCCACGGGGTTCTGTCCTGGGCCTGTTGTTGTTCAACATCCTTATAAATGACTTGAATGAAGGAATCAAGAGGATGCTCATCCAATTTGCAGATGACACCAAACTGGGAGGGGTAGCTAATGCCACAGAAGACAGAATTGGGATTCAAGATGACCTTAACGGATTGGAGAACTGAGCCAAAACAAAATGAATTTCAATAGGGACAAACATAAGGTTCTACACTTAGTCAGGAAGAACCAACTGCACAAATATAAGATGGGGGAACACCTGGCTTTCCAGTAGTACATGAGAAAAAAATCTAGAAGTCTTAGTATCCCACAAACCTAACATGAGTCAGCAGTGTGATGCAGCAGTAAAAAAGTGAAAGCTATTGCAGGCTGCAGCAACAAAAGTACAGTGTCCCGATTAATAGCACCACTCTATTGTGCCTTGGTCAGACCACATCTGGAGTACTGTGTCCAATTCTGGGAACCACAATTCAAAAAGCATATTGACAAGCTGAAACATGTGCAGAGGAGGGCAACCAAGATTATCAAGGATCTGGAAACCAAGCCTTATGAGAAACGACTGAGGGAGTTGTGTATGTTTGGCCTGGAAAAGAGGAGACTGAGAGGAGATGTGATAGCCATCTTGAAATATACTCGGAGTCGAGTGTGGATTTCATGCTCTTTATTCAGCTCATAGTAGCGAGGAATGAATGTTCCCCCAGAACGTCTGCTTTATATACATTATTTACACAATGGGCCCCACGTGATTGGCCAATTCCAGGATATTCCTGTAGGCCAATCAGGTTGTGGATTCACTTCCCCCTGGAGCGGGATTGGGTGGCTCCTGCGGACCAATCAGACTGCTGCATTCTGAATCCTATTGTTCTAGGACCATTCAGACTGCTGCATTCTGAATCCTATTGTTCTAGGACCATTCAGACTGCTGCATTCTGAATCCTATTGTTCTAGGACCAATCAGACTGCTGCATTTTGGATCCTATTCAACTCAGTGCATAACACATCTTCAAATACTGTATCTCAAAGGATATTCCATCACATGGAAGATGGAGCAAGCTTGTTTTCGCCTGCTTTGGATGATAGGACCCAAACCAATGGTTTCATGTTACAAGAAAAGGAGAGTCCAACTAAACATCAGGAAGGACTTTCTGACAATAATAACTGGTCGACAGTGGAACAGACTCCTAAGAGAGGTGGTGGACTATCCTTCCTTGGAAGTTTTTAATCTGAGGTTGGATGGCCATCTGTCAGGATGCTTTAGTTGAGATTCCTGCACTGCAGGGGTTTGGACTAGATGAGTCGCTTCCAACTCTACAATTCTGTTATTCTAGTTTAACAGGTTCAGTGTCTCTCCCCCCCCCAACTTCCTTTCCTTATTGATATAAATCATTTTCTGTTTATGCACAGAATCTATATTTAACACTGGACCTTATTTAGCAAGTACGCTTATTTTAAGAGAGACACAGTGGTTTGTTTGCCTTACTTAGGAACCAGGACCCAAAGCAATGCTTATGGAAGGACATTCATACAAAAGGAATTTCCCAGTCCTTCTTCCCCAGTTCAGCCTCGAAGCATGGAAGCCATGCATCAAGGAATGGTTGCAGGTGGTGGAGGAAAAGAATGAGGCAGATATAATCTGCATCTTAAAACACACACACACACACACACACACACACACACACACACACACACACACACATACACAATGGAGAAAACCTGTTACACGGACCCAGCTCATATATTCTATATAGCTTATTTTATATATTTATTTTTAACGCAGCATTTGTGATGTTACACGTTAAGAAGAATAAGAATAAGTGAATATGTTTAAAAATGGCTGTGGACAGTACAATCTGCAAAAGCACATATATCTTGCATTCCTATTACCTGGGAATAAGTCCCATTGAACTCTGTGGGGCTTACTTCTGGTTAGCTAAGTATAGGATTGCAAGGTAATTATTCTGAATTGGAGAAGATCTTTTCAGGGGGGGGGGTGATGCTCAGTTCCTATTTCTGCAGAATGCTGAGCTGCCTGCGCTCACCTTCCAAGCCAGGTAATGACAAACTTTGGCACCATAGTTAGTTTCTTTAATCACTGGTTTATAATGAGGCTCTTTTCCCACTCCATGTGCAATGCCTAATTCCACTCCAGTTGTCAATGCTAGGTGCTGTTACTTTCACTGACTACAGCAAATGGATGGATGGATGGATGGATAGATAAATAGATAGAGAGACAGATAAACAAACAAGCACAGCTAGAAAAATCTCCAAGAAAACCTTTCTGGAACAAGTACTTTCAGAAAGTTAGGTTGTTTTTTTATATAAAGTCTTATCAAGCTCTTCAAAAATTTGGAATGCTTATCTCTGGGTACACCTTGCAGTCTCACCAGCAGCCCAGTAACCAAAACAAACAAAATGTTTTTTAAAAGAAGAATAATCTTTTCCAGTATTTGGTGTTGACAGTCAAGTTGATGAGAAGGAAACCTCGATCATTTTTAGGTTACAATTAGAGAAAGTAAAATCATTGTTCCTATCTATAAAGCCAAAAGGCTTCTCTACCCAATTGCTGATGAGATCATCTTATGATTCCTTTTATCAATAATAGAAAGTTTCAAAGAATAGCTTTTACATTGGGGCAGTGAATAGAGTACAGCCGGGTTTAACATCCTTTCCATTTTCATAGATGAATCCCACGACGTAAGATTTAAAATGAGGGCCAAGCATCCCTTCTGAGAGGGATAAACTGAATTTTCTCCCTAGTGTGTGTGATTAGTTACCAGATAAAAACCGAGCAAAAGGTCATAAGAATTATAATTGATAATGCAGAGCTATAATCAGCAAGGCAAAGAAAATCTGATAAAGGGTCAGAATGTGTGAGTGGTAAAATCATAGATTAAGGATTTTGGGGGGAAGCTGCGTTCCAGGCACAATCTGGATGCAGGGCAATTTTGCCCAGTAGCGTTGGGCCTGGAAATTGGTGGGGTCACATATCTCCATCATGTCCTTGCAAGGTCTCATGGGCTTGCATATCCCCCACAACACCCATTCTTCTGGAATGTGCACTGCTCTGTAAATGGTATTCACCTACCGACACCCTGCTCTCACATCAAGGTTGGGCATGCACAGCCACACATCACAGATGGACTAGATCTTTCCCCTAATTGATTAATTCAGGGGGAAGGGTTCAATTTTAATCAACTAAGACAAATGCTTATCAGTGAGGCTGAGAGTTAAGTGCACATTTGTGTATTTTTGAAGGTTATTTTTTGGTGTGCGCATGTTAGTGTAATTAAGGGAATGAAAATAACAAAAGGTGACCTTTTCTTCTAAAACCGAATGGTAAGTTGCAATTTAATAAACAAAAGCTTTCTAACCCCTCTTCCATCAGCACCTCAGATGGGAAACCTGTTTTGGTGACGTGCTAATGTATTTGAATTTCATCAGCACATTCATTGGCTTAGAGGTACTGATCAACAGCAAATCCTTCCATCATTTGACAGCGCTCCTTAAAATTTGTGAAGCTTCTGTGCAGAAAGGATGGAACTGTGAGGAGTTCCATCCAGACACCTGTTATGTATACTTAGAAGTTTAACTTCTGTCCCTAAAGCAGTGGTTTGTAAAATGCATTCCAATGAAATTTTGGAAGTTCCTTGGAAGCTTATCAGGGATTCTTCAATGAGATTGGCAATGGCAGACAAGATTCCCTGAAAGACACATCGCCAAGCACTACAAATCTTCCCCTGCAGTGTGCAACCACTGGTGAGTATTAGGTGTGTTTTAGGATGGACTCCCAGTTCATGAGAAGCCAAACAATCTTGGCCTGAATGAAATGAGTGACCATCTTACAACACTCCCAAGAATGCTCTATGATACTCATATAAGCTATCATCTACTAAGTCAAACCATTGGTCCATCCAGTAAACTTTCCACAACCTGGTGTTTTGGGTTACAATGTCCATCATCCTTGACCACTGGCCATGCTGGCTTGGGCTGATAGGATTTGGAGTCCAGAAATCTGGAGGGCATGGGATTGGGGCACACTGATCTAGCTCAATATCATGGACACTGACTGGCAGCAGCTCTCCAGGCAGGAATCTTTTAAAGTCCTACTTGGAGATACCAGAGGTTGAACCTGGGACCCTCTGCTTTCATAGCAGATACTCTATCACTGAACTTCACAAGCTGGTGTGGAATGGGAGTTGATAGACTCCAACTCCCATCATCCCTGACCATGGGATGGGAGGTGGTTTAAAGTAGTTTCTGTGTAAAATGGAGATTGTCAGGAGTGCGTGCAAGAGCCAGGCCCTGGGACCAGCAGAGCTTCGGCTTGTTCCAGAGAGGCAGGGCGCGGCCACACAGGTGAGGCTGCTTGGGAACTTGCTGAACCTGGTGAGGTTGATTGGGAACTTGCTGCACCTGGTGTCAAGAGCCAGCAGGGAATATAAGACCAGTTTTTCCCCTCAGCCCTTTGCCACAGCAACGCCTTTCCTGCCTTGCTGCGTTTGGCTCCTTGACTTCTTGACTCCTGGTTCCTGGTTCCTGACCCTTGGCTCCTTGACTCCTTGACTCCTGGTTCCTGATCCTCAGACCCTCGGCTCCTTGACTCCTAGTTCCTGACCCTTAGCTCCTTGACTTCTTGACTCCTGGTTCCTGGTTCCTGACCCTTGGCTCCTTGACTCCTGGTTCCTGACCCTCAGACCTTTGGACTGTGACTCCTGTTCCTGCCATCTTGCCCCGGGTCCTGACGTGCCTTGCTGGGACTCTGGTTGCTACCAGCCCGGACCGTGACAGTTTGCTGTGGCCAACCCACGTCCCGGCCAGGGTGCAAGATGAACGGAGCCCAGCCTATGGACCTGGCTACAGTGCTGCAGAATCTCCACACGCAGGTAGCTACACTTCAGGGGGAGGTCCAAGCCCTTCGAGCAGCCCCTGCCGCGCCTCCTGCCCGGCGTGCTCCCCCTGTCCCATCGCCAGAGAGGTTCCGGGGAGAGCGTGGTGCCCTGCGAGGCTTTGTAAGCCAGTGCCGGTTGATGTTCGCCACCTGTGCTGCAGACTTTCCCACCCCACGAAGTCGGGTAAGCTTTATGGTCAGCTTACTCGCGGGCCCGGCTCTTTCTTGGGTCACCCCCTACCTTGAGGCGGATGACCCTCTGCTGGGGAATTTGGACGACTTCATTGCCGCTCTGGAGGGCATGTTTGGGGAGCCAGACCGTGTCCAGACGGCTGAGATGGCCCTGCAGAACCTCCGGCAAGGGGCTCGCCCGGTTACCGAGTACGCTGCGGAGTTCCGTCGGTGGGCTGCAGACACCCTGTGGAATGAGGCTGCACGTCGGTTCCACTTCCGTCAGGGACTGCACCCCCGCATCAAGGATGAACTGGCGCGAGTGACCCCCCCAGCAGCCCTGACGGACTTCATCACATTGTGCATTAACATTGACACACGCCTGTCTGAGAGGGATTCCGAGCGCAGGTCAAGGGAGCCTCCGGGGGTCAGCACTGCTGTGGGGTTTGAAGAGGAGCCCATGCAACTAGGTGCAGCCCGTCGTTCCCTCTCTAGCCAAGAGAAGAGTCGGAGGCGGGCCCAGGGACTCTGCTTGTATTGCGGAGAGGGGGGCCATTTCGCAGCAGAGTGTCCAGCGAAGAGGCCTGCGCCGGGAAACGCCAAGCCCCGGCTGCGCTAGAAGGGGCTCAGCCGGGGCCCAGTCACCGTGCACCCCATTTCCTGCTCCCCATTTGCATTCTCCTTCCCCAGGGAGGCATGTTGTCCCTGGAGGCAATGATTGACTCTGGGGCCTCTGGCATCTTTATGGACATAAGTTTCGCCAAGAAGTACCAAGTACCATCAGTAGCAAAAGCCTCGCCTGTTCCAGTGGTGGGGCTGGATGGGACTCCCCTTGCCTCCGGCCCCATCACCCGTGAAACCTGCCCGCTGGCCATGTTAGTGGCACCCCGACATCAGGAACTGTTAATCTTTGAACTAGTCCAGACGCCGCATTTCCCGGTGGTCCTGGGTAGCCCCTGGTTGGTCCAGCATGATCCCGCCATTTCTTGGGCGCAGCGGACTTTGTCTTTTTCGTCATCCTTCTGCCGTGACGTCTGTGCTCAACCTCCTGTGCTACCTCCATTGCCGCCAGCACCAGTGACACCTCACCAGCCGGTTCTCAGTTCTTCTACCTTGCAGGGGACTGCCCCAGAGGGGACAGGGTCTCCGGAGGTCAACGTAATCCCGGAACCCTACCGGGATTTGGCGGATGTATTTGAGAAAAAGGGGGCTGAGACTTTGCCTCCCCATCGGACGTATGACTGTCCTATTGACTTGCAGCCAGGAGCAGAGATTCCTTTTGGCCGCATTTATGCCTTGTCGGCTCCTGAACTCGGGGCCCTCCGAGAGTACTTAGATGATAACCTTGCCAGGGGGTTCATTCGCCCCTCTACCTCCCCTGCTGGGGCCCCCATCTTCTTTGTGAAGAAAAAGGATGGGGGGCTGCGCCCGTGTATTGATTACCGGAAGCTGAACCAGGTTACCATCAAGAACCGCTACCCTCTACCGCTAATTCCAGAACTGTTCGAGAGATTACAGGGTGCAAAGGTCTTTACTAAATTGGACTTACGTGGGGCCTACAACCTGGTTCGGATCCGGGAGGGGGATGAGTGGAAGACCGCGTTCCGGACTCGGTACGGCCATTTTGAGTACCGGGTCATGCCATTTGGACTATGTAACGCACCAGCCACGTTCCAGCACTTTGTGAACGACGTCCTACGCGACTTGCTGGACCGGTTTGTGGTCGCGTATTTGGACGATATATTGATATTTTCCGTATCACTTGAGGAGCATTGCCAGCATGTCCGCCTGGTCCTGCAGCGTCTTCGGCAGCATCGGCTGTACGCCAAGCTGGAGAAGTGTGCCTTTCATCAGGAGCGCATGGAGTTCCTGGGATACATCATCTCTCCTGCGGGTCTCCAGATGGATCCCCGGAAGGTGCAGGCAGTACTGGACTGGAGCCCTCCCAAGGATGTTAAGGGGGTACAACGGTTCATTGGGTTTGCCAACTTCTATCGCCGTTTCATTCGGGGCTTTTCGCATGTGGTCGCCCCCATTTGCGCCCTGGTCCGAAAGGATGCAACATTTCATTGGACGCCGGCCGCTCAAGAGGCTTTTGAGTTCCTGAAGGAGGCTTTTACCTCTGCTCCCATTCTGACCCACCCAGACTCCCAGCTCCCTTTCGTGCTTGAGGCAGATGCCTCGGACCGAGCAATTGGGGCTGTGCTGTCCCAACGACAGGGGCCGCAGCAGCAGCTTCACCCTTGTGCATTCTTTTCCCGTCAGCTTACTTCTGCAGAGCGAAATTATGATATTTGGGATCGGGAACTCCTTGCGATTAAGGTGGCGTTCGAGGAATGGCGCCACCTGCTGGAAGGGGCCCAGCACCCGGTTCAGGTCCTCACGGATCATCGGAACCTTGAACATTTCCAGACCATGAAATGTCTTAAGCCACGCCAAGCACGCTGGGCCTTGTTCTTTACACGCTTCAATTTCCAGATTGCCTATCGCCCTGGTACCCAGAATGGAAAGGCTGACGCGCTTTCCCGAAGGGACTCAGACTCCGGGGAGGACGGTTCGGAACCAGCGCCCATGTTGACTCCGACCAATTTTCTCCAGGGAACCTGGGAGCAGGACTTTGAGGCACAGGTCCGCCTGGCGGTCCGCCAGGACCCGTTCACGAAGGACTGGTTGGATACTGGCCCGGTACCTTCGGGACCGGGGGGTGCGCCGCTTGATATTCGGGACGGGTGTGTGTACCATCGCGGCCGGCTCTACATTCCAGAGGGGCCGCTCCGGACCCAGGTTTTGGAGCAGTGTCATGACGCACGGACCGCTGGACATGGAGGATACGCGAAGACACTGCAGCTACTGGCTCGTGCTTTCTGGTGGCCAGGGGTTCGGGGGGACATTAAAAGGTATGTGCGGTCCTGTGAGACTTGTGCCCGGACCAAGGTGCCACGACAGAGGCCTCTGGGGCTTCTCCAGCCATTACCCACCCCTCATAGGCCATGGTCCACGCTCTCCATGGACTTCATCGTGGACCTCCCTGCGTCCAAAGGGCAGTCAGTCATTCTGGTGGTGGTGGACACTCTCACCAAGATGGCGCACTTCATCCCGACTCGGAACCTTCCCACTGCACCACAGACGGCCCACCTGTTCCTCGAACACGTGTTTCGGCTACATGGACTTCCGGATGCTGTGATCTCCGATAGAGGCCCCCAGTTCACATCCCGGTTCTGGGCGGCCTTCCTCAAGGGTTTGGGTATTGAGAGACGTCTCTCTTCTGCGTACCACCCGCAGACGGACGGTCAGACGGAAAGGGTCAATCAAGTCCTGGAGCAATATCTCCGCTGCTTCCTGAGCTACCATCAGGACGATTGGCTGGACCTGCTGCCTCTGGCTGAGTTTTCCTATAACAACTCCTGCCATGCCTCCACGGGACAGAGTCCTTTTTACGCCAACTTTGGGTACCACCCACGTAACCACCCCTGCACACCAGCGGCATCTCTCGTGCCTTCCGCCAATGATCGGGTCTCCCACATCCAGGAGACACAAGCTGATCTGGCACGGCACCTGGAGAGAGCCAAGGCAGATTATAAGGCGCAAGCGGATCGAAGGCGCCAGCAGGGACCGGCGTTCCAGGTCGGTGACAAGGTCTGGCTGTCCCTAGAACACCACCGCACGGGACGTCCTTCAGCAAAGCTGGACTACAAGTACCAGGGACCGTTCACCATCCTGCAGCAGCTCAATCCGGTTGCCTACAAGTTGGAGCTTCCCCCCTCACTGAAGATCCACCCCGTGTTCCATGTGTCCCAGCTGAAACCGTGCCATGCAGACCATTTTCCGGGTCGCATCACCCCGCCACCACCACCAGTCCAGGTGGATGGTCATGAGGAATTCCAAGTTGCCCAGGTCCTGGATTCGAGACGATTCCGTGGCAAGCTCCAATACCTAATTGACTGGGTGGGGTATGGACCGGAGGAACGATCCTGGGAACCGGCCGACTTCGTGCATGCGCCTGCCAAGATTCGGGCTTTTCATCGGAGGTTCCCAGACAAGCCCAGACCATGACCGGGGGTGGAACCCCGTTTTCCTATGGGGGGGAGTACTGTCAGGAGTGCGTGCAAGAGCCAGGCCCTGGGACCAGCAGAGCTTCGGCTTGTTCCAGAGAGGCAGGGCGCGGCAACACAGGTGAGGCTGCTTGGGAACTTGCTGAACCTGGTGAGGTTGATTGGGAACTTGCTGCACCTGGTGTCAAGAGCCAGCAGGGAATATAAGACCAGTTTTTCCCCTCAGCCCTTTGCCACAGCAACGCCTTTCCTGCCTTGCTGCGTTTGGCTCCTTGACTTCTTGACTCCTGGTTCCTGGTTCCTGACCCTTGGCTCCTTGACTCCTGGTTCCTGATCCTCAGACCCTCGGCTCCTTGACTCCTAGTTCCTGACCCTTAGCTCCTTGACTTCTTGACTCCTGGTTCCTGGTTCCTGACCCTTGGCTCCTTGACTCCTTGACTCCTGGTTCCTGACCCTCAGACCTTTGGACTGTGACTCCTGTTCCTGCCATCTTGCCCCGGGTCCTGACGTGCCTTGCTGGGACTCTGGTTGCTACCAGCCCGGACCGTGACAGAGATTTCCCAAAATTGACCAGATTCAGACGAAAATCATTTTCCCTCCCACTTACAAGGTAGAGGCAAGAGGTTTACTGCTGTTGGCGTCTTTAGAAACAGCATGTATTCTTCATAATTCTTGAGAAATTGGGCTGTATATTTCTTGCTAATAAAAAAATAAGCTGATTACTTCTCCCTAGAATACCAAATGTGGAGTATTGTTTCGTAACCCTACATCATTTTTATCATGCTGTTATTGCTCTTTACATTCTGCCATAAACATCTCAGTAGGGCTGTTAGTTCTTTTAAAGCATTGCAGTTTTAAGTTTTAGATGCAACAATTAATAGTCTGGAGGTGTTGTTTCTCATATGTTTATGAAAACTGGTGTGCAGCATGTTTACATGTCAAGAGCACTCTTGTGTTATCCCCCCACCCTGCCCCAGACATAGCCACTAGTCCTAGGTTCACATCCAATTCAAACTGAATCTATTTGAATAACACATTAATTAAGAAGGCATCTATTAGATATCTGAAATTAACATGTTTTTCGATGGACCACTTCAGAGGAAAGCTTCTAGCCCCTATGCCACCCCTGATGTGATTTCACAGAAATCTGAGAATGATTCTAGGCAATTTTAACCTAGTTAGGGCCATTCCTACCACCACATCCATTACTAGAAGCTTCCAGCCTTATTGCATTGATGGGTATCTTGGGGAATATGATACCACCCAGAAATCTCCCTATACTCAGCACTTAACCAAGATAGAGTTGTTCATCCCACCCCGTCCCATTTATAACCTGCTTCAGGACTTTTTGGTCCAAGGACTCCATTCCCTTCTGGGCTACCTTCTGAGGGTCTCCTACCAGTGGTTGGAGGGGCCAGAGGCAAAAGTAGATGGGGTAGTGGGGGAAAAAATTACCTTTGTATTGTAGGAAAATTTCTGCACACACTCATTGACCCTTCTCTAGTCTCCATTCAGAGAGAGGCATTAGAGTTGAAGGTCAAATGCATGGTGTGGCCTGGAAGTCATTTCAAGGGCCAGATAGAGAGGCTTGGAGGGCCACATATTGCCCCCTGAGCCTGAGGACTCCTACCATTGACACTGGGAACGAGGAAGCCAGTAGACAGAGTTCCATCCATGATTAGAGAGCAAAGGCTGCAGGGAAATCTCAAAGTCTCCTGGGTCCATGTAGGATGTGCAAGGCATCGGATCCTCATGGGTATTTTAATTGATCATCAGGAGCATGCCAGGACCAATAAGTCTTTTGAACCTATCTGGAACAATTTTGGAGCCTGAGACCTTTACATGTGCTCAGAAATGAAGCCGAACATCCCCGAGGTTCAGCGCGTGAATCTGAATTCTGTTTGGATCTTTCTCACTTTTATGTGCTGCTGTAATTTTGAATCCCCACCCTGTGCCAATTAGTAAACTACGGCCAAGAGTGCTTCATTTTCATCCAGCTGTTCCTTGGAAGCCTTCTCTAAGGACACTGATAGTTTGCCATGCTCTGTCCTTTTTGCAACTCTAATTTGTTTGTGGCTCTGTGAAGTTTAATTATGCCTTTTCATCCTGCTGCTGCTTTTGTTTCATTAGCCTGTGTATCATGAGCAATTTTAAGTAGTTATGACTGCAGCATGAGAGCCTTTCTAGATATGTCTAAGTGCCTCTTTTAAGCTTTTCCATGCACCGCCAACGAACTGTGTATCCATATGAGCTTTCCTTGATATAGGTGGAGTTGGGCTTTGTAGGGGTGGCTGGATTCTGAGCTTGCCACCACCAGGGCGAAGGAGTAATCTCTCTGCAGCAATCCCACAAGGACTGCGCTGAGAGGCCAGAGTGTGGAAAGCAAAGCATTTCTAATGGCTGAACCGAAATGCATTTACCTATTTGTATTTTCTTTGTTGCTTTTCAATAGAATTATATGCCAAGCAATGCAGGGAGGGGGGAAAATAATATACAATACTAGCTGACCTGGGCACGCCTTGCTGTGGCTGATTTGGTGAAATGGAATGTCGGCTCCACAAATGGCGGATGGGACGTTTCCGGCCGGCGTGGCTGTGCCGTGGCTTCCCTCTGTAGCTACTGGAGGTGGCGTCTCCAACCCACCAAGGGCAAACTCGGTCTTTGTGCCCGGCCTACCTTTCCAGCCAGTCTGTATGGCCCTGGAAATGTCGGACGCAGCCTGGCTCTGCAGCCGTTGGAGAGACAGCGCCACAAACTGCGAAAATGACAATTCCGGCCGGCATGCCTGTATACCCGTCGACGGAGCCAGCAGTAGCATTTGCACCTGGTCTGTCTGTCGATTGGATGGTGGCAGTGACGTCGGGAGAGGAGGAGGAGGGGTCGGAAATGGATGTGTCATGCTGTGCTGTTTAACGTCCACTGGAGGGCGCTATATTCCCCCCCCAAAATCACATTTTTACCTGGGAAAGGTGTGGTATTTGTGCAATATAAGTACATATGATCACTCCCATATAGGCATGGAACGTTGTGTCCAAATTTGAATGGAATTGATCAAGGGGTTACGGAGAAAGGCGATTGTTAACAAACATCCAACTTGAACGATTAAATATATATATAGATGATAGAAACCTAGGAAGATGTCTTATACTGAGGGAAACCACTGATCAATCTAAGTCAGCATTGTCTACACTGGCAGCAAATTTACAGGGGTTCAGGCAGGATTCTCTCCCAGCCCTACCTGGAGATAACTGGGGATTGAACCTGGGACTTTATGCACACAAAGCAGATGCTCTAACACTGAGCTATTGTCCTTCCTCATGATGGCATCACATCATGAGATACATGATTCTAAATCCTATGGGGGAGAAGAGAAGTCAACACAAGGCTGCCATTTCTAGTGGCAGCCCTGTGCCACACTCAAAGGGCAATTCTGTCCTAAGACGATAAGACGATAAGCCTTTTTCACTTTGAAAGGCTTCACAACTTAGGTGCTGCCACTGAAAAGGCACAGCTCAGGGTCAAAGCTGATCTTTCTTCTCAACATCCAAAAGGTCACCAAACAGGGCTCTATTTATAAATTTTAATGGATGAGAAAGGAACATATAAGAAGATCATCATCAGCTCTGGTCATCTTTGAGAAGGGGACCTTCTTCCTACGAACAATGTCAGTATTAACAGTGCTAATTGTTTGCTTGGTGCTGTTTGTGTATATTGTAGCAGTTCCTAGCTATCGTTGCAATTGCAGGAGTACATACAAATTATTGCATGGCAAAGAAAAGGTTTGCCTGCCTGGTGTTCAAAACCTGCCTTGTGAAAAGGAACGATAGCATTCAGCTATTAAGATTTTCATCTGTTTTGTGGTGAGGCCCAACCAGTCAACTTGGTACTTTCTGTACCAGAGATTTTACAAAACTTTGAAACAGTTTGCCTTTGGTTTGCCTCAACCCCTTCATCTTTCCAGTCCACCAGCATCCCTGAACTGCCAGTAATCAAAGTAAATGCAGCATTTTACAGGCACAGAGTGAGAAGCATCGCCAGCAGAGGGAGGCTGTGTATAAGGGCGGGCTCCTTTGAGAATGCTCTGCTGCTCTTTCCAACTTTGGCTTTATGTGTCTATAATATTCATATCCCACCTTTTACTATAGAGAGGGTTAAAGTGGCCAGAGAGCAGCAGATGAAACATAAAGTTTGTTTTTAAACTTGTTTGGGGGTCGTGAAACTGGTCTGACCTTACAGTTTCCCTTTGCACTTAATGGAGGATTTGGGGCACTGAATATCCATGGAATCAATCAAGACATGTCATGCCACGGAGAGTTATGAGTGTAACACATTCATAGTGATATATGGGGCCAAACATGCTCCTGGCAAACATATCCAAAGGAACCAATCATGGAGAGCTGGTTGTAAATCAGGTTGTGATTTGGCCCTTGGACTACAGCCGCAAATCCGGATATCTGTTATAAAATACATGCCAAGCTCTGCCGTAAATTTAAACAAAACCAGCATGAATTTTCCTTTAATCAGCGCATGCCACCTACGCCGATGGGGGCTAGCAGTCCTTGCAAGTCGGATGGATGGCCGTTGTCTGCGAAATTCGTAGCATGAGACAAATCGCCAGGGAAGGGACTATAAATGGCGTGCCTATATTAATGCACTTGTTTCAGAATGCAATTTAGATGCTAATTGATGCTAATTTGGCTCAGCACTGGTGCAAGTCAAGTTGCACCATTTCTGTAGACGCTGGAACGTTGCTAAGGGGATGATGATTGGAAGTTATGTGTAGCCTAATGAATCTGAGGCACGGGAGCAATTCAGTTTATAATGCCATGTTTGTTGGCCTTCACTGATTATTATACTCGCTTGCTAATTAGCTCAAGGTATAATCCGCAAAGGACGTTAGCAAGCACTCTTATGAGTAAAGGTCTTGCTGGCTTGAGTGCCCCTTTCTCAGTGGATCATGTCTATGGGTATGCATCAGACTGCTTAAGGCAGGGAGGTGGGTGGAGACCACCTCCAGGACCAAGATCTTGAAGGAAGGAAGATTCAGAAATGTCCTAAGCTGGTGGGGTGCAGAACTTACAGAGCAGTAGTTGCAACCCTCAACTGCATGACCAGGAACAAGGGGACAGTCAATGGCTGTACCAATGACCAGGACAGATGGCTCAGATAACTCTTTGCCAATGATGACAGTATTGGGGTAGGAAGCAGGGACTCTCAGCACCAGGGACAGCTCCAAAGCAGAAGACAAGCTGTTGCTTTTCTCTAGCTCAGCTCCAAAACAACTTTAGGGGATTTTTTTCTGTGGTGCAAGCCTGAAAAAAGATAGCCCAAGTTTCATCTACTAATGGGGTGAATGGCATTGTACTTAACAGAGCAGCACTTTCCTTGGGGCCATCACTTAGCAGTTTCCCTACATTCTTCCTAATGCCTCAGGTGGGCATTAGCTGAATTTGAAGCACTCCTGAAATTGTGCTAATAGTGACCTCCCAAGTCATTGTTTTGGGTGAAGCAATATGAGGCGGGTTTGGGGAAAGTTATCCTGGCAAAAGGGAATGCAAGGTAGAGTGGCGATTCTAAAGCAATGCTCTGCTGCGCTGATCACAAGATCTGCAGGCAAAAACAGGGAGCTCAAAGAAGGCAGGGCAATTGGCTGTTTGTTCATGTATGGAGTTCAAGATGAAGGTCATTTTCTTAACTAAACTCACTGCTGGAGTGCCACCATGGCCAAATAGTCATAAGCCAGGGTTGGACAACCTGTGGCCCTCCAGACGTTGTTGGACTCCAACTCTCACCAGCCTCAGCTAGCATGGCCAATGGGAACTGGAGCACAACAGTATCTGCAGGATGCCATGTTGGCTACTCCTGGTCAGCAGCCAGGAGAACTACTATTGGAATTTAGACATGGGCCTGACAATGAAGCCCTGTTCACACGCTACAGCTTACTACAGCTTAATGCAATGGTTTGGCCATTTGAACGCATCTGAATGGCCTTTTCTTTCCTTCATATTGCATAATATACAGATCTCTGGAAAACACATGAGTCACAGCGAGACTTTTTTTTATTTAAAAAAAGTGAAAGGAGTGTGTTTTGCACTGGGAATGCAAAGCTGTGAAAGTCATAGCAAGGTTCAGCTCTTAGTGATGACAGCCTACAGTTTTACGGTCTGTTTTGGTCCCTCCCCATCCAGATTTAATAGGAATATAGAATAAAAATAAATGTAAAGTTCATAAGCTTGCTGGTATGAGTATTGGCACAAGGTTGTGAACTTCACATCTATTTATGGGCATAAACTATTTTGTGGCAAACATCAAAACACATTTGTAAGTTGCAATCTGTTCATAGATAAAGAGAAAGAAGGAGAGGGGGAGGGGGGGAGAGAATGATAATTTACTTACCATAAGCAAGTTGGTCAACATCATTTTTAACAAGGTTCACTGTATGGGTGCTGTGTTGGTACTTGCTATATGTTAATATAATCTGCATAGTCAGTAAAACAGCAGGGTCAACTTGTTCTGGGCTCGGTGCCAAAGTGTTGTCCTCGGTTACCACCACAAAAGTGTGTGTGCCGAAGCATTATAAGAAGACTGGGGGAAAAGGCCATGACTGGTGTCATCTTGGGGAAATGAGCATAAAATACTACCAGATTGATTGCTGGCTCAGGTGCAGATGTAGTGGCAAAGGAATGGCTGTCAGTTGGGTTAACACTACCCTGCTGGTCAGAGACTTGCAGAGTGAAAGGTAGGAATGTCTGTAGCTGGAAAGGCAAAGCCAGACCAGACTTATATGAACCTACTGTGCATCAGAGTAAAGGAAGAACCCAAGTAGATTAGCTATTATCATCATAAGGACATTGACCTATGGACTCTACTGTTTATCATCAGCATAGCACATTTTCTGTTGGAATTGTGCTACAGCTTTTTATGGTGCTGTGGAATGGACCCCTGTTTCTCCCAATTCCCAGGTGGAGCACCGAGGCAAGGAGCAAGTTACCTAATGACATACATGGGTTGCTATGGCAGAGGTGAAATATGAACCCAGCAATCGCAGGTTTGAATCTAGTTCTGCATGACTGCACTTGTTCTCACACGAAGATGATTTATTCAAAGGCAAAATAATGTGTGAGACAAGTTTGCTCTCAAAAGTGACCCATGTCCTGTCCATGGGTTCACTAGCCCTAAATGCAAGTCTCTGGAATTGCCATTCACCTGCAAAAGTGGTCTTCCTTCCTGTTCCCTTTCCTGCACATTCACCTGCAAAAGTGACTACATCCCCACCGACCTTTCTAAGTTCGGATGACCATACTAGATTCTCCTCCTGTGACCCATGGAACAGAGCAAGGGAATAAATCACATTCTGCTCAGCCAATCTGAGAATGGAACAACAACAACGGTCCTCATGAAAATTCACCAGCATTTTAGTAGGGCTCTATAATATGCAAAAATTTTAGTATGTCATTTTGCCTAATATACTCACTTTTGCAAACCAGTTTTCCCTGACATTTTGTATGCTGTTTTCACTAATTTTGGGGTGCATTACTTAGCTAGAGAACTCCATTGCACAATTCAGAGAAGTGCGAATTTCAAAGGACGGCTGTGTTTCAGATAATGCATTGTTTTAGAAAGCGTGATTTCAGTAGATTCACCTTTAAATGTGAACTGTATCAGATTTCCTATGCATTGCTATACATTTCTTTCACATATATCCACATTGGGGGGGGGCAGCTATAATTAAGCCTCTGAGATGCATCTGAGATAAGAGTTTGTTTGGAAAAGAACGAAGGTTTCATAAGTAACCCTTTGAAAGGTTAGTTTCTAAAAAAAGTATAATGCAAAATGAAATAAATAATAATAATCACCTTCTCTGCCTCCCCACCACCTGTCATATTTCAGAGGGGTGGGGGTTGCTAAGATGGTACAATGAATGAGCCAAGGAGGTGTTTTTCTCCCACCTGAAAGCCCAAGCTAATAGCAGATAATAAGAATTGTGTGTGTCTCTTATTGTTAGCACTCACTGTAAAAAGCCACTCCATTTGCCCTCCAATCATTCCTTTATTCATTTCTGGGAGAAAATAGGTCCTATTGAAACATGTTGGATTGTGCCATTAATTATGTTACACATGCAATGTAACAGAGGAAATCTCTGCAAAAGATAATGGGTGGATACTTTTCCTCTCTAGATCTTCATAAGTAAATGCTGTGCCTGATCGTTACATATTTGTGTAGAAAGGGGTTAAGACCCTTCTTAGAATATATTTTTGTTTTGGTTTGATTCAACTGGAATCAGAGTAATCCGTTCTCTAAATGTTTCTTTTTGACTTCATACACTCTGGTCCTGTGAGTAGGCACAGTGTTGTGAAAGTGCCTCGTGGTGACTGAGCCTTTCTTAATTGGAAGAGCTCCTTAGCTGGTTGTGTTGCATGGATGACTAGACTCAGTTAAGAACAGGCATGTTTTACAAACAAAGTATTTGAACAGCACAGTGGTGGGGGAATGGGTTCTTCAGGTGGAATGGGCAGAGGCAAGCTGACAGATTTGGGCTACCGGTACTTAGGTTCACACTGGTATGATTTGGGGAAGCATCCAGAAAGCATGATTCTTCTGCCGCACAGTTACAACATATTGAGCAGGGAAGACTTATGCATCTTATGTTCAAAGCCTATCTCAAGGCAAATCTTTTAAAATGTAGTATAAACACTGATAATTAGGAAACACTGGCCTGTGAGCACTCCAACTGGAGAGCAGCCTTTGGCAAAGTCCCCGCTGTGGAAGGACGTGTGGATCCAGAATTGGCCTCCACAGTCACCTACGGACTCACTGTTAAGACCGTGTTCATGGAAGACAATCTTACTTGAGTATGAGTGATCTCTGAAGAAGAAAGAAGAAGATTAAAATGGAGACAGATGCTATCAGTGGAGTCCGGTGAGGGATTCTGAAAACAAAATTGTTGGTATATATCAGGAACATCCAGTTCCCAAGAGACTGCGATCTACTCCCAGTATAAAAAAAAACTGGCAGTGATCTACCCATTGTCATTGGCATGAGCTGTGATCGACCTAGAACACCTTCGTGATCAACCAGTAGATCACGATCAACCTGTTGGACATGCTATTCCAACAACATTTGATCTAGTGTAGCATCTGCTTTGCGCTCTTTTATGATGCCATGCACATCGTCAGACAATGATAAGCCCAATCAGCTTTGGAAGCATAAGCACACATGATGAGCATGCTGGATCAGGTCAATGGCCCATCTAGTGCAGCATCCTGTTCTCACAATGACCGACCAGATGTCCATGGGAAGCTTGCAAGCAGGACATGAGCACAACAGTGTTTTGCCCACCTGTGATTCCTAGTGACTGGTATACAGAAGCTTCACGTCTCTGACAGTGGAGGTGGAAGATAATCGTACTGTTTAGTAGCCGTTGACAGCATGAATCAGTTATTTGGTGGGGCCGAGGAACTAAATCATTCCCCCTCTTCCACTGAAGAAAACTGCAGGTCACCAATGCAAGCCAATTGAGGGGGAAACCATGATCCAATTGGATATAACGAGAGCATCAATGATAGAGATAAATATGTCATTTTCATTTTCTCCAATTTTCTCAATGTTTCAATCATAAATTCGTCTTTTTAACAATTTACTTAAAATTTGTATGCCACTTCCCCTGTGATGAAGCTGAGCTCAGAGCCACTCATGATAACAAAGAATTAATGTATAAGAGCAACACTTCTTAGTGCAAAAGAAATGTACAGTAGAGACACAATACATGCAACAAATGAATCAAAACAATATAAAACAGAAAAGCCATAAAGTAAGTCATACTGGGTGTATGTTAGAGACACCAATTGACTTTGCCGAAAAATACAAAAAAGCATTAATTAAGCCTGTCATAACTAGAACCTGGAAGTTGGGGGTATTCTCCAAAGCTGTCATACAAATCCACCCCCCTCCTGTGTCTCAGATCTGGAACAGTAGACTCTCACAGTGCAGTGTCCCACATTCCTATATCAGCTTGTCCCCTCCACCCATTGACTCAATTTTGCAAAGTGGGTTTTCCGATATAGCACACTGATATAGGCATTTTGATGCACAATTTACTCTACTTTATGCATTCTTTGACACATTACTTGGCTGGAGAACTGGAATGAAAAATTCAGAGAAATGCCTATTTCAAAGGGCAGGCGTTCTTCAGTTTGTATGTTTTTTTCCAGAAAGTGCTAATTACATAGGTTCGCCTTTAAATGTGAACTCAATCCTATTTCTACCCCCATCTCTTATCAGGTCACCCCAGCCCCATGCTATCAGCAGTAGGCAGGATTGGAGTGGGTGAGCCAGGAGCCAGGACTAGAGAAACAAGAAAACAGTTCTGAAGGGCATGTCTAGAAAAACAAGCAGAGATCAGGTAGACTTCATTGCTCAAGCTAACCACCAGTGAGACACCAAGTCCTCTTCTACTTATTCCTGGTCAGGAGGACACCTTGGCAGGGATGGCTAACCCAGAGTCTGGGTTTCGCTAAGAGGCTGCAATTATGTGCTTCACCACATGGGGCAGTAGTTAGCAGTACCTGCCTCTCAAGAAGTTCTGGTAAGGATAATAATTTTGTTCACACCTTGATCTCCTCAAAGTGGCAGTTGGTGGTTCCGACAAATGTAGAGTTTCGCAGGCCATCACGGCCTATCAAATGTCAAATAGGTGCTCCAGACTAAACTGCAACTTTCTTTTGGTGATGTGCAAGTGATACATTTAGGTATTAATTACTATCAAAATACTGAGTCAATCATTTCAACTAATTGCAAGGAAATCAAAATGTTTTGATAACCTGATGCTATTTTCAAGATTTCTGCCCCAATCAAGCAAGAGTGACTGGCACATGGAAACCAGCTTCCGTGATGGCAATTTTGTTAATTTCCATAAATCCATAACTCTTCTATAAATTGATCATATTGATGGAGATGTTAACCGGATGCTGCAGGAGAAACACACTACCCTCAGGCGGGCCCTGAACCTGGGTCTATGCGTTTGATGATCCTGGTTGGCATGAAAAAATATGCTAAAGAAAATTTAATATATATATAAATATTCCTGCTGACGTGGTTGTGTTCATAGACTACAAGATGAAGCTGACATGTCTAAAGCTATTTAAACACCTGTAGCTTTTCATTCTACTAGATTTTGAAATATCTATTCTGCCCCCTTTTTCTTTCCAAATCAGTCTATTATACTATATTATTTATCAGTGATTTTAAGAGAAAAGCACTCAAGGTACAAAATAGAAAAACACATGATACAAATCTATATAAATATATAAATGCATTCAATCTATTTTCAGCTAAAGTCATCTTCAGTCTGAATTACCGTGTTTCCCCTATTTTAAGACACCGTCTTATATATATTTCCCCCCAAGAAAACACACTATGGCTTATTTTGAGGGGATGTCTTATTTTTATTACGTAAGCCCAGCCCTGCGTTTTCCTTGGCGCCCTCCAGAACTGCGCCTATCACTATGGCTTATTTTCAGGGTACGGCTTATATTTCGCAAATGCGAAAAAATCCTGCTATGGCTTATTTTATGACTACGTCTTAAAATAGGGGAAACAGGGTAGTGACAAATACTGAATATTAAACATTATTGAACACTAAATGCAATCAGATTGTGATTCAAAGGAGAAGATCTACATTGCTGTATTGTGACAGGATATGATATCCTTTCCCTGAGATTTCTAATTGTTGTTTTTGAAACACATTGGGTAACCAAATTTCAACTATTTCTAACATGTATAACTCTTCTCTGGTATTTAATCACTGCAGTTAGTTTTAATGCACCTATTATTCTTGAGGAAGAGAGTGGGGACTCTGCTATATCTCTGCTGATGAGACAGATAATGGCATTTTGCTTGCTTTCTTGTCCACAGCCGGGAAGAGCAATTTCTGCTCACATCAGAGAACTGCATATAGAGGTCTGGACTTCCCCCACCATTCCTCCACCCATCGGAGCAGAATGTGTTTAAGTGAAATTAACAAAATGTGAAGTGCCATCCAATTTGTTAACGTCACCAGTTCCTTCTTTTTTCCTTTCTTGCACATTCCTCACCAATCCACTGCAGGCTCAGCTGCCTAGCTTGGGTCTAGGAAGTGAAGAGAGAAAATGCAATTAACATAATGCATCAGTAATACCGTGATGAAATAAAAGGAGACGGGCCAGAGGCAAATGTCCCCCTCCCCCCGAATTCAAGATATAAGCCCTCATCTGCACTACATGTTTAAAGCAGTATTATACCACATTAAAAAGTAATGGCTTCCCTCACCCAGAATCCTTGAAACAGTTTGTTAAGGATGCTGAGGGTTGTTAGGAGACCCTTATGGCTCTCAAAGAGCTACAATTCCCAGAGTGGCTTAGTACTCCCTCCCTCTTCACAGAGAACTCAGTGCTTTGAGATAAAGTCTGTGGCAACTCATCAGAGGGAATTCTCAATTCTCAGCATAGAGTAGTGGTTAGAGTGTTGGACTACAACCTGGGAGGCCAGGACTCGAATCGCCACTCAGTCATGAAGCTCACTGGGTGACCTTGGACCTTGGGCTTCTCAGCCTAACTTACCTCACATGGTGGTTGTGTGGATTAATTGAGGGGAGGAAGAAACGTGGGCTGCCCTGAGCATCTTGCCGGAAAAAAGGTGGGCTATACTGTTGTTGGCATCTGTCTGTCAATGGAGTGCACCTCCGGGGGTGAAGCCAAATGCTGCGTTAACAGCACCGAGGTGACCTCCCAGGGGCGCAAGCCAGGGCAGTGTGAATGGAGCTATAAATACAATAAATAAATACATTAAATGGATGGATGGATATTGGCACCTTGGCTCTGGGATGCTCACCCCCCACCCCAGAACCAATACTAGAGGAGTTTTGATAGCAGGCATTTGGGTTCAGGGGTGCTCTACAGTTGGCTGATGTATGCTGTGGTGCTAGCACAGCATTTGTTATTATATTAAGTTACATTTAAATGAAATGTCCTTTTATTATATTGCTGTTTTTCATCTGTAGTTGTGCGAACGATGATGATGAATAAGGGAGCATGAGCAATTCCTTCTCCCCTTTATGTTTCCATCAGAATTCTCTGGAATCCCATCACTACCTCTCTGCAAACATCCTGCTAAGCTCATAGCAAGTCGACACATCTAAACGCCAGCTGAAAAAAGTTTTTGTCCAGCTAAGCCTTTGGATAAACTTTTGGTTTGTGATTTATGTTAGAAGGATGCTCCCCCCTTTTAGATATTTATTGTTGCTGTTCTACTATCTGTTTAGTGTAATGCCATGATTTTATGGTTGTGTTTATTTAAGATGGCTGCTTTAATGATTTATTATGTGAAGCCAACATCCCTGACTCTGCATAGGAGGAAGGGTAGGGTATGAAAAAAACTGACAAGTAAACAGCCAAAGGGTTGTTGTTGTTTTAAATCAAGTTCATTCAAGGGTGGTAATGATATGCCAAATATGACTGTGTACTATTAACATCGTTCATTATTAAGAAACAATATCTATCTATCTATCCATTGCATAGTTCTAAGTTAATTTTACATTAAGCTTGACTTTTAGAAACCTACCATGAACTTACCTGTTGTTGTTGTTGTTGTTGTTGTTGTTGTTGTTGTTGTTGTTGTTTAAAAAAAACCCCCAAGGTGTATTTCAGGAAGGTCTTAATTGTTGGAAGGTAAATGTGAAGAAGGGAAATATTTTCTTACTTCTTACAGCTAAGAATGCCTAGATGCTAAAATATGCATTGACACTTGGGTTTGTTGACAGGGCTGAATATGGATATGAGGAAACCCACTAGTTTTTTAAAAAATTAATTTCTTTTCTGCAAGCAGGGCAGGCACCCCTAATGATGAAAGACATTGGTTTGCTTGCAGTCCCGACAGACATACTTTTCATTTCAACATGGGCTCTTTTTGGCCAGACTGGGTAAGAAGGATTTCAGCTCTTATACAGCAGACAAACTGTAAGATCCAAACCCTCCAAGCTCAGGCCAAGAGGGGAGAAGGGGAAGTGCCAATCTTCTTTTTACACCTCCCTTTCCAGTCCATTTTTTTGTGGGGGGAGGGATTTCTGCTCCCTTTGGCCCTAATGGGAGAGAAAAAAATCTGCACTCTACCCCCAAGGGCCGTCTATCTTCTGTTGGGATTCTGTGGGCAATGATACTGTGATTAAACAGAGATTTCATCTGTGCTGCAAAATGTTTCAGCTGTGTGTGTGTGAACTATCTATTTCACGCGCAATCAAAACGTGGAATTTAAATCCTTTTACTACTGCCACTACCACCACCACTAATACAATAATAGCTATACTATTTCCTCCTTGTTCTGGAGGTGTGAGGAGAATGGGAGGACTTTGGAGCCAAAGTCTCTCCCAGTCTACCTCCAACATCTCCCTGGAATCCCCCCTTTTGCCATCTGCATTGTCAGATCACCAATGGTGGAGAAGAAGCAGCAGTGGACGAAGAAGAAGAAGAAGAAGAAGAAGAAGAAGAAGAAGAAGAAGAAGAAGAAGAAGAGTTTGGACTTGATATCCCGCCTTTCACTCCCCTTAAGGAGTCTCAAAGCGGCTAACAATCTCCTTTCCCTTCCTCCCCCACAACAAACACTCTGTGAGGTGAGTGGGGCTGAGAGACTTCAGAGAAGTGTGACTAGCCCAAGGTCACCCAGCAACTGCATGTGGAGGAGCGGGGGAGCGAACCCGGTTCATCAGATTATGAGTCCACCGCTCTTAACCACTACACGATGCTGGCTCTCTTACACCACGCTGGCTCTTTCTCTCCATCCACAGAATGGAAGACCCCAGAAACCCCCCTGAATTACAGGGACTCTAAACTCTCATCAGCCTCAGACAGCATAGTCATAGGAACAGACAAAGCTGCCTTCTGCTGACTCAGACCATTGATCCATCTAACACAGTATTATCCACACTGACTAGCATTGGCACTCTAGGGTTTCAGGCAAACAGCCTCTCTCAGTCCTACTTGGAGATTCCAGGAACTGAACTGTGTGCAAGGCAGATGCTCTGCCAATGAGCCACGTCCCTTTCCTCGGTCAATGGTCAGGGTGATTGGACTCATAGTTCAGCATCCTCTGGAGGAACACAGGTTCCCCATCTCTGCTTTTGGTGCTGTCATCCTAAGCTATGTAGGGCTCCACACCATAGGTCAAAATCAACACTTTGAATTGGGCCTTGAAATAACTAGTAAGCTTATGGTTATAGGAAGCGATAGGATGTCAACGTTCCCCTTCTGATGTTTGATCTGTGATGGCTCATTCACACATGCAAATTGCCCCTTGATACTGAATGAATCAACTGATTAACCGGCATGTGTGAACCCGCCCACTGAGCACAATATGGCATTTAGGTCTATTTTTCGGCCTCAGGCCTTTATTTCTGCATGTGGCATTTAGTTCATGAACTCTCCCTGCTTCCCTGGTACCCTGGCGAGCATCCCATTTATTTCAGATTCAGTGTGTGCCTGTTTCACAAAGATACAAAGCTCCAGCCCGCCTGAAATATATATCATTGGCATTCACTCCCTGCAAGGCCATTACAAATGACTTGAGAATGATAAGGCAGTAGCTCCCGTCGTGTTTAATGTGTTTGACCATGAAGCGTTCATGTAACAGAATGCAGGGCCTTTGCATTTTAACTGACAGTATTTAGTATAAAATATGTTCTCGCACCGCAACCATATATACCCTCCAACGTTTAAAAGATGAAAAGAGGGACAGGCTGGCAATACCCCTCTGTACCCACGCGGTAGGCTCCACTCATTCATCTTGCAGTAGCTTGTCCTGCTCTGATTTAAAAGCCAAGGAGGTGTTAACACCGACTATATTAAAGATAAATTAGGGGGGGAAACCATCACTGCCTTGCAGTCATTTCAGGCTGGGCTGAAAATGCCCCCTGGCCCTTCTTACACGGCCGTTCACCACTCAGGGCAGTTACCTTGTCCTCCTACATCACCACTGTTAACCATGTCATGCATGGCATAGTTACCACATTCACACCGAAGAATTATGGGAGCTGTAGTTTGTCAAGGGTGCTGAGAGTTGTCATGGCTTCCCCTTCAGAGAGTTACAGTTCCCCAAGAGATTTAACCAGTGCTTTTTTCCGGGGGGGGGGGGAGACGCAGTGGGGACACATACCCCTAAACATTTTGTGAATCTAAGTTTGGCCTCATTGAGGGGCAGTATTTCAATATGAGTAGGAAAATGAGAGTGCACCTAAACATTTTTTATTTTTATTTTTAGAAAAAAGCAATCAAACTCTTGACTGGGGACTCTGTGCTGGTCACTTCAAGGAATCCCACTCTTGAGTAGAACTAGCACTGCATACAACCCTCTGCATTGAAAACTGTGAGTGCATATTTACTAAATGAGAAGATGCCCAGTTTGACCCAGGAGATGTTCTCATACATCAAGGAGAACCTTGGAAAGTATTCCGAACATGGTTTTTACATACTGATGTTGTTTTACCCTTTCGCACTTCTTCGGCTTTTGCTTATTGCTTGCTCTCAAGCATTTTCAGGTTGCTAAAAATATCTATCATTTGGATCCAATGCAGGTTGTCATCTAAGAGTGTGTGTGTGTGGGGGGGGAACGACCTTCCTGGAGCCAGAATATTTGACTCCATTTCCCCCACCCCTCCAGGGATTTGCAAATTCTACTTTTTAAAGCCGTAGGCTGGTAGAAGGGTATATACAGAACGTGTCCCCATTTCACCCCATGCATTCATTGGCCTAGCAAATCTCATGCGTGAACCTTCTCCCTCCCCAACCTTTTAGATTAATAACACCAATCGCAATCCACACATAACCTGCAAATCTATAGTTGTTTCTTCCTTCTATGGAATGAATGGAATCTTTTCTAACTCTGTGTTCTAGGGAAGACTCTGATGCTCAAAAGTTTCCTTTGTTCTTTTTTTTGAAGGGGTGCATGGCATCAGCCTTTATTCTCTCCCAAAGTATGGCTTGATTCTTCGAGTTTTCCATGTCTTCAAAGACTGTGCAAGATAAAAAAGAAGGAAGGAAGGAAATCACGTCCATCCAGTTGAGATTTTTCCTCCTTTTCCTCCTCCTTAAAAAAAAAAAAAAAAACACGAGCAAAGGCAGGCTGGCTACATACTTTTGCATTGTGTTATGAATCAGAGAGTTCTTGCCATTTAAGGAAAGCAAAATGTATTAAATTCAGTGGAGGAGAACCTCTGGATCCCAAGCATAAATGCATTTGCGAAAAAGAAGTCCCACTGATTTCAGCAGAATTTATTTTCTTGTTGGTATGTGGTATGATACAGATTGTTGCCTGATATTGACATTATTTGTTTCATTCCCTCTCTCTCTCTCTCTCTCTCTCTCTCTTACTGTTCACCTGATAAGCTGTAAGCCACTTTAGGTATACTTTTCTGGGAAAATGGCATAGAAATAAACAGATGGGTGGTGGAGGTGGTAATTTCACAAGGGAGGGAGAATGCATGCTTTTCACGCAGAAGGCCCCAGCATTTTCAAAGAGGACTGGGAAAGATTTCTGATGAAACCTTGGACAGCTCCTGCCACTCATTGTTGACAATACTAGATAGATGAATAGTCTGGCATTGTACACTGTAGATTCTGATGACTAAGTCACTTAAATGACACAGATGGAGTCCAGGGAGAAAATAAATCCTGGTAACACTTTAATGGGAAAAACTTGAACAAAAACTAGGTATAAACTGAGCAGAAAGGCACAAGGCCTCTTAGGTGAGGCCTTGTACATAGCAACTAAACCTACAGAGGAAAATTCACTCAGAAATACACAGCGAATCAGAGCACATGCTACCTCAGCAAGCATAATTCCATTGCTAAGTGCCTGGTTAGGTGACTTACTCGTAACATAATTAACCCTTAATTTACAAACTGAATTACCCCTGCTGTTGCATCTCTTACCCAGCACCTCCCATAAACCTAATATAATAGCACCCATAGAATTGTCCTTACATGCCTAATGCAAGTATTACAGTATGCTGGACACCACGGCACACTTAGAAGTCTGGAGTATTGGCAACTGGGCTTGCAACAATATATTTTTTTTTTGGTCTAGATATGCCATTCATAGACTTGAAGAGCTGGAAGGGACACCAAGGATCATCTAGTTCAATCTCCTGCACTACAGTTTTCTATGTGGAGAGTTCCCACTTGCAGACTTTGTTGTTGTTGTCATTTAGTCATGTCCGACTCTTCGTGACCCCATGGACCAGAGCACGCCAGGCACTCCTGTCTTCCACTGCCTCCCGCAGTTTGGTCAAACTCATGTTAGTAGCTTTGAGAACACTGTCCAACCATCTCGTCCTCTGTCATCCCCTTCTCCTTGTGCCCTCCATCTTTCCCAACATCAGGGTCTTTTCCAGGGAGTCTTCTCTTCTCATGAGGTGGCCAAAGTATTGGAGCCTCAGCTTCAGGATCTGTCCTTCCAGTGAGCACTCAGGGCTGATTTCCTTCAGAATGGATAGGTTTGATCTTCTTGCAGTCCATGGGACTCTCAAGAGTCTCCTCCAGCACCATAATTCAAAAGCATCAATTCTTCGATGATCAGCCTTCTTTATGGTCTTGCAGACTAGTGACATGTTTATCCCCTCAATGGGAATTGGCCTTAATTTGTACAGATAGAAGAATGGTGAGATGTAATAGATATTTTGGTTCAAATGCAGTGTTTGGCCAAATATAGTGTTTGGATGCTTTTTTTTTTTTTTTTTTTTTACTTAATTGGACATTTAAATGCATTATCTATTGCATTTATACCCCACTTTTCCTGCAAGGAAGCCAGGGCTCGGCACATGATCATTTGCCCCCCTTCATTCTCACAACCCTGTGTGGTAGGTCAGACTGACACGACTGAGTTGGGATTTGAAATTCGGTCTCCCTAGTCCTTCTCTAGGGACGTGGGTGGTGCTGTGGGTTAAACCACAGAGCCTAGGGCTTGCCGATCAGAAGGTTGGCGGTTCGAATCCCCATGACGGGGTGAGCTCCCATTGCTTGGTCCCTGCTCCTGCCAACCTACCGGTAGCAATTCGAAAGCACGTCAAAATGCAAGTAGATCAATAGGTACCACTGCAGCGGGAAGGTAAAGGGTGTTTCCGTGTGCTGCTCTGGTTCACCAGAAGTGGCTTTGTCATGCTGGCCACATGACCTGGAAGCTGTACGCCGGCTCCCTCGGCCAATAATGCGAGATGAGCGCCGCAACCCTAGAGTCGGTCACGACTGGACCTAATGGTCAGGGGTCCCTTTACCTTTTTTACCTTTACCGGTAGTCCTTCTCTATCCATAACACCAAAGAAAACACATGCCTGAGGGATTTAAGAAAGATAAACTGAAAGTGATCCTGATAAAAATAAATTAAAATTGCAAATCTCACTAGCAAGTAGTGGACTTAGAAACAAGTTAACTCTCCCCCTTTTTTTTTTATTAGACTACCCTGCATTGGTCGCTGTGGAGAAAATGACATTTCTGAAAATCTGAAGCCTGCAGACAAAAGATAGTATTTTACTCAAGCGTCGGTATGATAACAGCGATAGTAAATCTGGCATTTGAAGTGCTGAACATGAAAACCCCTCAAAGAAGGAGGTTCTTTATTTTTCTCCATGGGTTTTACCTAATACACCTCTGTGACTCAGGGTGAGATAAACATGGAGTTGACTCTATAGCCAAGACAGTGCTGTGCCTATTTACATCACAGCATTATCTCATAGCTCCGAGTTGCCCATCCAGTGCATATATTGATCTGCAGGCCACAGATTCCTAATAGTTCTGAGGCTCACCAAAAAGCTTGATGGGACTGCATCAGACTACACTCGATTCATATTTCAGATTAAAATGTGCAGCTAAGAAAATGACATGAGTTTTTGACCGAAGAAAGAAAGAAAGAAAGAAAGAAAGAAAGAAAGAAAGAAAGAGTATCAGGGTAGGTGAATTATAATAGTCATTTGCCTGCAATCTGATAATTCTTCATTCAGCACCAGATGTGCTTCTCCCCCCCCCCTGCTGAAAAACATTGGCCAAATAAGACCCAGATTCAAATCCCCACCTTACTGTTTACATGCACTTGTCCAGCCATTAACATCCATATTTTTGGGGGAAAGGTAGGGCATGGGGAAAGTTGGCCAACATTAACCAAAGGTGGGCCAACCGTAAGGTGGGGAAATCACTCAGAAACTGATAATTTAAATCACCAGAGGGGAATCTCAGGCCTTGTGGCCCAATGCAACTCTCCAAACCTCTCCATCTGGATCTCAGGACTCTCAGCAGACCACACACACTCGCCAGCCACACCTTCTTTCCAGAGGCCTCGCTTCTCACTGGCTTTGCTTCACACCCTACTAGAGTGCCGGGTCTGGCTGGGATGTGTCCTTCTACTCAGGGGTGTGCAAATGTGTGTAGAAACTAGTCTACTGTACGAATGGGAAATTTGCATTTGTTGCTCCACCCACTTTTGCCTCTAGCCCCAGCCACCACCGGCATGTGGACCTCAGAAGGTGGCCCAGCAGGAAATGTGGCCCATGGACTGAAAGAGGGTCTTCACCACTGATATAAATTTATCAGGGAGAGCAAGCTGGAAGGGTTTTTTTTTATTTAGTAAAGTATTTGATTTCTTAATTATTTATTTACTGCATTTATATCCCGCAGGGCTTCCAAGGTGCTCGTAGACTACATACTTTCTCCCTCCCGCTTCCATTTTATCATCACAACAACCCCATTAGGCTGAGATAAAAGTGACTAGCTCAAGGTCACTCCGTAAGCCTGAATGGGGATTCGAACCTGACTACACCACCTCTAACCAGTACACCACACTGCCTCTCTAGATGAGGAATGCCAAGTGAATGATGCAGGGTAACTTTCCAATTCGGAATTATTTTGAGTATGCAAGGAACACCCATCATGCAAAGTTGCATTTGTAACATTGAGATTCTCCTCTTCTCTGTAAAATAAGATAATTCTGTCCTGGATCTTCTCTACCCTTAAAGGCAGAACTGCTTCATATGCCACCTGGTTCATCAAATGCCCTAGAAAGAATATTTATCTGTAATTACATAGCAGGAAGTTGCTAAGAGATGTGTAATGCATTTCACACGGCACTCTACCCTAGGTGTCTAACATGGGAGAAACACTGTCCATTTTTTGTTGCCTGGGCACTTTTTTATTTGCCTTTCAGTAAACCTCCAGATTTTCCTAGCATCAAAGTTATGTTTGGCCATCGATTACCAGAGGGATTATGAGGCAAAGTGACAATTACAAATTGAGATAAGAATGGGAAACATTTTGAAGAGACTTGTTAATGCATTACTTGAGGGCGAAAGAGGTAGACTGTAGAATATAAAAGAAGCCATGAATTCTCTACAAGTGTTGCTGTATTCTAAATTTCTTACAGCTGAGAGAGAGAGAGAGAGAGAGAGAGAGAGAGAGAGAGAGAACGCATACATTGTTTTCAGTAGCTCTTGCAATTTAAACTTATTTTCTTTCTGGGTAATTACCACTCGGTTGCTGCAACACTGTAGTTAACTTTCACACTTAAGTGGAAAACATGCCTTCATTTTTGTTCTGCTGAATAAAAGTCTGTCGGTGAAAGGTTAGTCTTATTGCCATCAACATGCTGTATCCAATCACAGTGAATTAACTGTCCATTTTCATCCCTCAGAAGCCCAGCAAGTGAAAAGCATATAATTAATCTGAGATATGTTGTTGTTGTTTAGTTGTCTTAGTCATGCTCGACTCTCCGTGACCCCATGAACCAGAGCATGCCTTGGAAACTCTCACTTTCTTCTCAAAGCATCTCCTTTTTTTATGTCCATGGAGTTTTCTTGGCAAAATACTGGAGTGGTTTGCCAGTTCCTTCTCCAGGTGGATCACATTTAGTCTAAACTCTCGGCTATGACCTGTCTGTCTTGGGTGGCCCTGCACGGCATAGCTCATAGCTTCTTGGAGTTATTCAAGCCCCTTCGCCACGACAAGGCAGTGATCCATGAAGGGGAATCTCATATATATATATATATATATATATATATATATATATATATTCAGAGGTTGGTAACTGAAATTGCTTGCAGTGATGACCAGCATACAAATCTCTCTCTCTCTCTCTCTCTCTCTCTCTTTCTCTCTCTCTCTCTCTCTCTCTCTCTCTCTCACACACACACACACACACACAATCTGTCTATCTATCTCGTGTGTGTGTGTGTGATTTCTATGCCAGTCATCACTGCAAGCAATTTCAGTTACCAACTTCTGAATTTAATAGTGACTAGTTCAGACGACACAGAATAAACCTTTTGACTTTTGCTTCAGCCGTCTTAGGAGTCCTTAGAATCAGTGATTGGCCAGATCTGGCAATGGCCAAGGACCCTAGAGCTCAGAAGGACCCCTCACTGGCTTGGCCTGCCACCCACCCCTTCACCCAATGGGCCTGGATGGTGGGGTGCTTTGCTTGAGAGTCAAACTACCCACTGGTTGCTTATGAATCTTTCAGCAGCCTTTCCCAACCTGGTGTGCTCCATTTGGCATGGACTCCAGCTCTCATGAGCCCCAGCCAGCCAATGGCCAATAGTCCAAGATTTGTAGCCCAACAACATCTGGAGGGTACTAGGTCTGGGGAGACTGCTTTATAGCATGCAAATTATTCAGTTATTCATGATACTGTGTATCCATGATCAGAAAGGCTGTGTAATCCACTCTGAAGACCTTCTTAGGAAGAGAGCAATCAAAGAACAAACAAGTCTCATTTTTTTCATCTCTGTAAAAATCACATAATATTCACTTCCACAGTCCAGTTTCTAACTCTTCCCTATCACACGGACATGTACAAATCTCATACGGAATGCCATTAGATGTGCCATGTGTAATGCCATTAGATCATATTGTTAGGCTTGAGAAAATTCAGAAGGCAGATTAGAAATGATGATTCTCAAACAGTTCTCCACATGTCAGAATATGGACAGCCTGAAATGGTCTAATTATGGAGGCTGAATGCTGCGTGCCCCACCAGCATACTGTAGTTTTAAAATGAAGTAGAAATTCTGAAATATATTCCTTCTGCATTTTATGTGCGGCATCGCTGTGCATGTGCCTGCTACTCTCATAGAAACAATGAACCTGCTCTAGATTTTCTTTGCATAATATTGATTAACTATGTTTTTAATATTTTTTAAATTAATGTTAATGGGTTTTTTGTTTTTGTTTTGTTAATCTATATAAAACCAGTCTTTGAGTGAATCCTACATGTGTTTTAGAGCACTGGTTCCCAGTTAACTAAGTCCGGCGGAACACACACACCATTTTTTTAAAGCCAAGCCATGTACCCTCTACTTTTGAATATTTTGATATCTCTATGGTAATTTTTGTTATGTGAATGGTGCTGCAGACCCCCTCGGTAGGTTATGTGGACCCCCTGGGATCCACGGACCACCAATTGGGAACAACTTCTTTAGAGTATGTAACTGAATTCACAGAACCCTCAACAGGAAGGTATCTTGGTTGTTGTTTTTTACATAAGACTTTGAAATTTCACTACAGTAGAAGCAGATGAGTATTTCACCTGCAAGCAGAAAGAGGTGCTTTTTTTTTTTTTTTGAGTGATTAATTTGAAAAGCTTTAACAGCTCATAAACATGAATATTGTTAAGCCTCTTCCTGCGAGCTTTTTACATGGGCAAATTTCCTGTTTAATTGAATGTTTAATCTGCCTTGTTGCGGTGTGTTCTAATAAGAACAACAACTGTTCTTCTGGAGTGCCTTTCAAGCTATGTATCCCAAGGCCTTTTGAAACAGCGTGTGCATCTCAGAGAGATATCCTACGAATAGCAGAAAGCCAGGCACATAAATTAGGCAGTAATGGGAACAGTGCGCTTTTCCCCCTTGAAAGAGATGGCAACGCTTCCACTGATTTCAGTGGGTGCAAATTTGCAGCCTAACTTTTTTGTGTTTTCAGAATGACACTTCCAAGCCCAGTGGCATTTGGAGCCAAGATGTCAGGCAGATCTAAGGACACATTCTCAAGATCGAGTAATGTTTTAAGTATTATACCTCTGTAGACCAGATACAGTGTGCAAATATCAAGGCTGCTGAAGCATTTCATAAAGAAACTGGGATTGTTGCTTCTGATGCCTAATTGGGTCCTAGGGCTGATCCAACAGAACCTTTTTATGTAACTGCAAGATAAATACATTTTAATGGTGCAATTGGTGCAGGACCTGGGGACATACAGTATAGGGTACCACTCTAGTGGGGGGTGACTTACTAGATTTTAAAATAAGTGAAGGGGGGAATAGCATCTAAAGAGGGCAGAGCAGGGAAATAACATCCAGATTCAAATCTCCACCTTACTGTTTACAGGCACTTGCATTATTGGTTTAAGATTGCCCCTGAGGAAGGAAAGACATATTTCTGAAATGCATCGGGCTTTAATAGATAGTAGCACACTTGATTTCTGATATCCTTATTGAGTAGCAGAACAGGATAGCTGGTCCCTCTCATCTCCATCTTTTCCTTCCCTTCCTCTCCTTGTCCTGCCAACTTTATCTTATTTTATTTTCCAAGCCACACAATTATAGCAAGGAGATAGCTCTTTGCAGTCCTGGACGGGACTCCGGCCACATTCCAGGCTAAAGATGGCCAGCTCTGTTTCTTTCCACCCAGTAACAATTTCACATGTGTTCATTCAAAGGTCTGTATTTCAACATTAATCTGTTTTTAAATAAACCTCAAGTAAAGATCAGAAGGTGGAAATCATATCTAAATATATATTTCATAGAATCATAGAATCATAGAGTTGGAAGAGACCACAAGGGCCATCCAGTCCAACCCCCTGCCAAGCAGGAAACACCATCAAACACAAAATAATTCTAGAGATATTTCAACACAAAATAATTCTAGAGATATTTTATCCTAAAATGTTCAGTCTCAACACACCTTGCCACATTTCAAGCTGAGAATTCTACTGCAAAATCCAGAGGTGTGTGAAATCTGAAGAATAATTATATTATGAGCTGCAGATTTAGCTGGGAAGTGCAAGCCAGGGTGGTTTGTGTTTGAATTTGCAGGAATCTAATTCTTCAAGCATCCCTACTTGAAGGCACCCTGAGTGATGTCACCACAGCGTGCGCCACGACATAGATGCACCCCTGGGTTTCAAAACACCAGGTCTGCTTTTCGCAAGTATTTATTTTTTAAGTCAAAGAAACTTTAACTATCCTATATAAGTCTGGATTAGCAACAGGAGAATATCACAATTATTATTCTCTTGAAAAAATAAACCATTTCTCAAAGTCACCCATTTAGAATCCAAAAGATTCAATCCCCCCCCCCACATAGCTTGTACCCAATAAAGTCATTGCACAAACTGAATGACTTGTGCTTATGCAGTGAAACTTCCTGTTTCTATTTTCCACCTGTACCTCCTCCTCAATCGGCTCTGGGTTCCCCTCCCACAACCCTCCAGAGCAGATTTGAGGTGTGTGGTTGACACACAGGGAGGGGAAGTCCCATTGCAGGAACAGAAGTTGCTCCTCTCACGCAGTGACTTCATCGGATCTGATCACCCTATGCATATTCTCACTCACCCACGATTTGTATTCTGCGCTGGGTGTTGTTTTGGGACTGCTGTTGATGGCAGATAACAAGGCCCACCTCTCCAAATGCTAAACACACAGTCTATTTTGAGCGCACAAAACCCTCACGGATCAGGCTAATGTTATAATTGTGAGATATTTAATGATGCCTCTGAAACTCTGAAACCTCTTGGCATGCTGTCTAAATAATCAAGCATTTTGGGGGGAAGATGAAGCGACGCTCTTCTGCTAAGTGATATCAATCTTAATGTAATTAGTCCTTAGCAGTATGGCCCTTCATTATTTTTTTTCTATTTTTTGCCACAGTTATCTTCATTTTCTCTTCATTCCGCAGCATCTCTTCATCTGTCAGCCCGACAAGAACTTTCTCAAAGACAAACAATGCTAATGAAACGCTGACGTGTCTCAATCAATGTCTTCCCCTTCCCACGTCTTGAAGGGAATCTTACTGGGCCGCTAATTCTGCAGTAGGTTTCTCTCTCCCCGCCCCCCGCCTCCCCTTCTCTACCATGCTTGGCCTCTGAGGCATGGAACAGAAATGATTTCAGCATTTTTCAAATAGCTTTTTATCTGGCTAACCGAAAGCAATCCATGACATGGTTGAGCATCCCCAGAGGCAATGTTTCAGGTAGTTAAAACTAGCACAGATTATTAAAAAAAACAACACCCACTCATTGAATTGAGATTATGACAAAACAACAGCAACTAGTTAGCCAAATTCAGAACACATTATTTTTAACTCACAGTTTCTTAATATGAGATATGATGGGCTTTGTCTTGCTGGCTCTCGTACTCAGAAATTCTGAGCTAACAGTCATTCTGAACAGAATCATGTGGGGGTGTTTATGTCTTCAAAATATGTATGTGGGAGGAAATGATGGTATGATCTCCAGTTCCTTCAGCAGTGAGAAATTTGAGGGGCAGCACTTGTTGGGCACCCAAAGAGTCACCCAAAGAGCTTTATGGCAGAGCAGGGATTTGAACCCTGATCTCCCAGATCCAACACTCTAACTCCTACACCACTTATTGGAAAGTGGCACACAGGTGAGGTCCACATGTCAGAGAATGATGACAGCACTTACCTCACTGCCTGGCATACCCTCCAACATTTCTCCAATGAAAATAGGGACATCCCATTCCATAATGATAATTTTACTATTTATACTCCAACCATCTTACTGGGTTGCCCCAGCCACTCTGGACAGCTTCGAACATACAGTCGTACCTTGGAAGTCAAATGGAATCCATTCCAGAAGTCCGTTCAAATTCCAAAACGTTTGGAAACCAAAGAGTGGCTTCTGAATCGGAAGTCGCGGAAGCCCCGTCGGACCTTCGGGTTCCAAAGAACGTTTGCAAACCAGAACACTCACTTCCGGGTTTGTGGTGTTTGGGATCCAAAACGTTCAACTTGCAAGGTGTTCAGGATCCAAGGTATGATTGTATATAAAAACATAATAAAACATTTTTTTAAAGCTTCCCTATACAGGATTGCCTTCAGACAGCTCAGGGGTCAGATAACTCCATACCCTCCAGCATTTCTCCAATGAAAATAGGGACATCCTAAAGTAAAGTGGGACATTGCAGGATCAAATCAGAATCTGGGATGGCTTCCCTAAATCAGGGATGTCCCTGGAAAAGAGGGGCATTTGGAGGGTCTGGCCTGGTGTCATGATCAAATGTGGTGGACAGCTTGTACCAAACTTCTCCTTCAAGCTTAGTGTGAATATACATCTGGAGTCAACATCTAGGAGCCTGGGTGAAAGGCAAAAGTGAAGACAGGAGGGCACACTGTGGGACTGAAGGTTGAACCATTTGCCCTACATCATAGGAGGGAGGATGGGTACCGTGATCAGTTTGTTTTATGCTAACTTGACTTTGTGTAGGATGCCTAGGCACCAGGGGAGCTATCAGACAAGGGCCACCAAAATGGTCAAGGAGATGAAACAACTCCCTGATGATGATGATGATGATGATTTATTTATACCGCACCCATCTGGATGGCTCCCAACAGAATATTAAAAACATGATAAAAGATCAAACATTAAAAACTTCCCTAAACAGGGCCGCCTTCAGATGTCTTCTAAAAGTCAGATAGTTGTTTATTTCCTTGACATCTGATGGGAGGGCCTTCCACTGGGTGGGTGCCACTACCAAGAAGGCCCTCTGCCTGGTTCCCTGTAACCTCACTTGCAGCATTTGGGGCTACTTGGTTTAGAGAAAAGGCAAGAAAGAAGTAACATAATGTAAGAAGTGTGTGTGGTATGGAGAAGGTGGATTGACAGAAGAAAAACAGGACATAAATAGAAGATGGATAAGAATCCACCATTGGATAAGAGCTTGGCTTTGAAATGAAATCATGACCATGTCTAGATCAGCTGAACCAGGCTAGACTCTTGGAGGGAAGGAATAAATGACTGTGTTAAATTTATACTGCATTCATATTGTGGATAAATATGTTATGTCAAACCAGTTCCCTTCCTGATGCTCCGGCTCTCTGAACACTTGTTTGGGATATCAAGGTCAGGATGATCAGAAACAAAGACCAAACTATATATTTTTTTCTTAAAGAAAAAGCTTGAGGGGATGAAAACCAGGAGCAGGTGGGGGGGGACTAATTAGTCAGGGATGACAAAACCTTGCTAACACTGAAAATAAAAACAGTGATGTTGGTCAGGGCACAGAAAGCATCAATTTATTTACATCATCTGGGCTAAATGCTCTATGAATTGGGGAAAACAATGTCTGGCTCTTACCTCTGGGAAAGTACAGATCACATGGCCTTTCTCTCTTTCCTTCTTTTGATATGCTTTTCATACTTCCCAAGCGTTCTTTGCTAAATCCCTGCCGTCCCACATGAAACACCTCTAAAGTACAGGGGCCATTTCAAGGATTGTCAAAAGGCTCAGCAAGTGAATTGAAAGCAATGAGTTGCTGGCTGGCGCAGCATCGTTTCAAAGTCTTCTTTCCCCTCCTCTCTTTTTATTCTAGATCAACAGCTTAGTCACTGGCCGCATTCACAGCATACATTTAAAGAATTATGATCCTGCTTCAAAAAGTCAAGGTGTCCCCAAAGAATTCTGGGAAGTGCAGTTTGTGAAGGGTGCCATTCTCCTCAAAGAGCTTCAGTCCTCAGAGTGGTTTAACAACCAATCCCTCTTTTCCCAGAGAACTGTGGGAATTATAGCTCTGTGATGGGAGTAGGGTAAGGTTACCAGACTTTTTTCAAGGAATCCGGGGACACTTTTTTTTTTTTTTGAAAAGAGAAAAAAAAAGTTATTAAAAATTACTTATTTTTTAAAAAAAGAAGTAATATCTTCTCTTCTGTGGTCTCCTCTGTCACGTGGCCTTCCTCTGGACCCTGGCCTGCTCTCTTGGAGTGTTAGCCACTGTGAAGTAGGCTTAGGTCGGGCCTGGGCTCAGCCACTTGTCCTTGCCCTCCTGGTGCTCTCCTACCTCTCCTCCTCAGCGGTGGCAGCGGTGTGGCAAGCTCAGGGCTCCCCTCTTTTTTCTCCTTCCTCTTTCTCTCTCTTCCTTCTCCTTCTCCTCTCCTCCTTCTCCCTGCATCAGCTCCAGGGTTTTCACTGGCCCCAGAGCACTGCTGGGCAGTCGGCCAGGCGCTCTCGCTCCCGGCTCAATTTGGGTCACATGTGTGTGTCAGCGGTTCCCCCTGTTGACGCGCTGGGTGTCCCCGGTTCCCCCTCAGCAGTGGCAGCAGCAGTCTCAGCAGCCCGGAGCCAGACTGGTAGCGCAGTTGGCTCTGGCTGGCTTCAGGAGCTGCTCGCTGCTGTGGCGCTCGCCATTTTGCCTCACCGGAAGTCCCCATATGATGTGTCTTGTGCCGTTGAACCAATCACGCAACATTCATTCCCTACTAATAAATCTACAACACTTAAAATATAAATCCAGGGACATTAAATGAAATCTGGGGACATTCCGGGGATGGATTTTGTCTGGGGAAAGGTTTGTAAATCCGGGGACTGTCCCCGGGAAACGGGGACGTCTGGTAACCATAGAGTAGGGGCGTCTCAGCTCCAATTCAGTAGTAAAATGCAGGTTTTTCAGGGGAAAGCCCCAGGACAAATAATAAAATAAAATAAAATAAAATAAAATAAAATAAAATAAAATAAAATAAAATAAAATAAAATAAAATAAAATAAAATAAAATAAAATAAAAAATACAATACAATACAATACAATACAATACAATACAATACAATAAAATAAAATAAAACCTGCTTATACACAGGCCTGGAAAGCCTGGACTTGTGTCTGGAAAGAATGGATGAGCCCTCGTTCATGCTCAGAGTAGACTTAAGTCCTGTTAAATTCAATGGGACTACTCCAAGCATGAACAAGTCTGGATCCAACCATATTTCACAAGCAATCAAGAGCAACTCTTCATTATTTTATCCAACATTCCAAAGAGTGTGAGAGGATCCTTTTGCCCTGCTTCTGTCCTCATTTGTCTAATAGTTATTTTGTTTTCGAGTTCTTAGTTACAATGCCTTGCCTTTAATTACCTGAATAAATTTTAATGCAATTAAGAAGTCGAATCCCCCTTTGCATTCAGGTGATTATGCGCAGGTAATTATGCAGTGCCTAAGGTGCAATTTGCATACCATTACTACTGTAGTGAGAAGGGCTTTCTGCATGTAAAGTAAAGGAATAGGTCGGGGTTGTCTTAAAAGCCTCTTTCTGTTTTCGCTCGTCCACTACCCAAGTGAAATGAGTCGAGATGATGAGCCTGGCCTCTCAGCTACAGCTCTATGTGTTGCTTCTGCATTCACATCAGCAGTGAGAGCAGAGCTTACTTGACTGTAGGGCGGTTGTTGTTGTCAGCATGCAGAACTTTTCGTTGCACGGAGACCTCCTGTGCATGTGATTGATTTTCATTTATTTCACTTGATCAATTTGTAGGCCACTGGCGATATATAATAATAATAATAACAATAACTTGTTTTCAAATCATTTTTTATTAGATGTTTTCAGCATGAAAGACAATAAAAGTCAAACTAATCTAAAAGAAAAGGGAAGAATTAAAGAGCAGAAGGAAGAGAGAAGAAAAGAAGAAGGAAAAAATCATAAAAAAGCCCTCTGCCAACAATGTATCTTAAACTTTATTCCATGCCAAGGAGGGTGGACCCTCCAAGCTCTCACCTGGGAGCCTCGCCTTCTTCCCCCAATCTCCCACCTTGAAAGATCCTCTCTATCCTGCCTCTCATGCCAGAATGTGTGTGTGTGTGTGTTTTCAGCAACCCTGCAGGAACAGGCCAAAGCCCTGTCAAATCCAGCAGACATTTCGGATATGAGTGCAACAGCACTCTCCCCACCTGCAACTGCCTGGTAGTCAGTAGTCAATGACAGTTTTATCCTCCATACATATAAATAACCAGCATATAAACTTACCAATAACCAGCATCATCACACCCTTGAATTACAATGCCCATCACCCCCCCCCAACTATTGGCCATACTGGCTGGGCTTGGCGTGAGTTGGAATTCAACAACATCTGGAGGACCACAGGTTTCCTATAAGGACCGAGTATGTTCAACGATCATAGAATCTTCATTATTTGCTATGGGCATGGAATGGAATATCCTGGGGAAGGGTATGGCTGGCTGGAACCCCAAACAGGAGCACTCCACGCTGCAAAATGGTGCTTTGGACTCCACTTGTTCTGTGCGTCTTTTGTATCACAACCCAGCAGATCACATTGACCCTATTCTATAGGGTGGGCATGAAATAAAATGGGTGGGGAGCAGTTAACAAATGCTAGACGATGTCTGGCGGCAGAGTCCTGTCTGTTCCTAATTTTTCAGTGTGCAATCTCTGCAGTGATTTGATTCCCTCCACTGACTTCGGGATGCTCGCTCATGTCATCTTGCAGCAGCAAAGCAGTAGAAGAAAGAGAGACTTGTCTGGATTTCAATCTCCATGGGAAGCTACTAGCTTATTAGCTTTTCTACAATGCTCCTTGCCGATCCGGTTGTTGTTGCGATTCTAATCATGGACAAGCCTAATAGATTTTGATTTATACAAAACATATTCAGGAAGCAGGACTTGTTGGTCTGAAAGGACTCTGATCTGATACAATTTAGGGGGGGGGAGAGAAAACAGCCTTTGCTCGCCCATACATCTTCTAATTACACAGCGACGATGCTTCCCGTTTGAGAAGCAATTGTTGTCAGGTGAAAGGCAGCGCCAAAATGCATAATGTTGAAGAATTAGCACCTCAGCCCTTGCCGTTCCTTTCATCTGTCAAAGCCCCCTAAGTGTTTCAAAAAGAAATTGGTGATAATAATGGACTCTGGTTGGATTTTTCTCCCAAGATAATTGCACTGTCATTTCTGAATAACCTTAGAGGTGATTGTACTTTTCGGCTTTACTATTTTTATTTTATTTTATTTTCAAGGAAATATCGCGAGACTTGCGGAAGATGAGGTGGCGAAAGAGGGAAGGAGAGCCTATAGCCGCAAATGGTGTGTTTATAGCACAGTGGCAGATCACCAAAACATAAGGGGAAGTTCAGCGTAGTGGGTAGAGTGGAGGACATGAGGGGCAGTGGAGCTTCACTGGATGGCTCTCACAATGTTGTTGGGAAGTAAAATGGAATTGTCCCTACCTAGTCTGTACTGTGCTCCTTGGAGGAAGGGCAGGATCCAGATCTCTCAGTAGTATTGATGTATAATACTACTGAGAGATCACTACTTTCTCTTCCAACAGAAAGAGAAATGGGAGTTGGAATACTGCAGTTTTCATGTTTGTCCAAGGTCAGGAATGGAAATCACAAAGATAAATATGAGATGTATTCAGTATAGGGTGTTGTTTTTTTTTAACTCTCCAAATATTACATAAATAAATATGTTATTTTCCCCACTGTTTTTTTCCTTTAATGTTTCCCTTCCATTGAAATTTTGTTATGTAATTAACTACATAAGGTTCTGACATAGTGAATAGTGAGAGGATAGAGTTTAGCAGCAACCAAACTGGAGTGGAAGGGAAGCGGTGATGATTGTGATGAGCCCAGGATGGAATGGAAATTGATGTCTCCTGACATCTCTACTCAATAGCTATTGCTGTTGTTTGTTTGACTGGCTGAAATGTGTCCTTCAACTCCAACAGTGCTATTTGCTTGCTTGCCTGCATGGAGGGGTATGTGAAAAATGCATGCAGAAACTAGCCTACTGCAGAAAGGTCAGTTTTATATTAATTGCTTTGACTACTTTTGCCTCTGTCCCCACTCAGCACTGGCCTGTGGCCCCCAGAAGCTTGCCCAGAATGGAATGCGGCCCTCAGGCTGAAAATGGTACCATGGCATCACCACACTTACAATATACCCCTCAGCTATGGGGAATTATTTGGTGAGTAGGAAAACAAAGTCTCTCTCTCTCTGTACACATAAAGAGCAGGAAATAGCTCAATGAAAGGTCGACTTTTGGTGGGGGAGTCACCTAACATTTTTGCTCTGCAAAATTTGTTTAGTTCTGAGGAAGCCTGGATCTCTTTGGAAGCTCATCAAAGGTTCCTCAATGAAATCAGCAATGGTGGGGAACTTCCCTTAAAGAAAACATGGTAGATATATGCCATTACTGATATTCCTTGCAATGAGTAAATGCAAAGGAATTCTGGTTAAGGGTCCTAGGGTATTCTCAGCTCGCATATGGCAATGGGGACAGCCCATAATCTGGACAATGCCCTGATTAAATGAATGTCTGTTCTTGAATCCTCCATTGAATCCTATTGCAACAGGCAGAGTTCCATGGCAATCTGGAAGCCCCATGATGAGCTTCTCATTGAGTGCTTTTGATTTTGAAAAGCGGCATCCAAGTTGCAATTGGATGCTTCCTTCAATCAGGAAAACAACCTTGAACTAAGCAATGATGATAGAAATATAAATGCTCTTTTTACAGTTCCTTCTTGATAGGATGGGTGGCCCTGTCCTTTGCTTCCCCACCCCCCCAAAAAAGGATTCTCTCAGCCATCCAAGAACTAAGGAAAGATTTAAGTGGATCCAGATGAGTTGCTGGAGGAGATTCAGCCTTAACCCTTAACTAACAGTGGCAGCATTTCATCTGCACAAAAATGCAATGGCAGCCTGCAGACAAGTCTTAAGGGGGAAGACACCTGAACTGTCAAAACACAAGTAAGCACTGTCAAAGCATGTCTATGAGGACTACATTAAGATGTCAAAAATGAAAGAGATGTCAATGCAGGCTCTGCTACCTGCACAAACAAACAAAACCTTAAATTAAACACAAGGGACTTGACTTGTCTCTAGCATACCATCATGTAGGGGGTGACTTTGGCATATGTACAGAGATGTGGAGCTCCAAATGGTATTCTGGTGGTGTGCGGGCATTGGGTGTAATTCAGTTGAGAAAGAGAGGCATTTCTGCCTGAATAATTGCACCACACAATGCCTCCTTAAGAACATAAGAAAAGCCCTCCTGGATCAGGCCCATCTCGTCTAGCATCTAGTCTCCCCTACATTTCAAGGAAGCTGGTTTGCACATTCACATGCCAAGCATTTAGCGCATGGTAAACAAATTCATTTATTTTGTTTCATAAAATTTATATGCTGCTTGATTGAAAAAAACAAAAAACCACACACACACAGAGAGCAACAACTGTCGTGCGTGCATGTGTGAACCAGCCCTTATCTTTGATGAGGTGCGAAGAGCTATTTTAGGTACATACCTGGGACGCGAGTGGCGCTGTAGGTTAAACCACAGAGCCTAGGGCTTGCTGATCAGAAGGTCGGCGGTTCAAATCCCCGTGATGGGGTGAGCTCCCATTGTTCGGTCCCAGCTCCTGCCAACCTAGCAGTTTGAAAGCACGTCAAAGTGCAAGTAGATAAATAGGTACCGCTCCGGCGGGAAGGTAAACGGCGTTTCCGTGTGCTGCTCCGGTTCGCCAGAAGCGGCTTAGTCATGCTAGCCACATGACCCGGAAGCTGTACGCCGTCTCCCTTGGCCAGTAAAGCGAGATGAACGCCACAACCCCAGAGTCGTCTGCGACTGGACCTAATGGTCAGAGGTCCCTTTACCTTTACCTGGGTTCATACATTCCCAGCGCTTAAAACTTTTACAAATGCTTTTCTTCTAACAAATTCCCATGATTTACCACACTCTATTTGCACCCCACCCATCAGTTTCCAAAATGGTTTTCCATTGGCATTGATGCCTGCTCTTCACAACATGCATGCCTAAAGATATGAAGTATTGGCTGTGTGAATCTTTGGATCCGGTTCTTGTCCTGTTTCCTTATCTTTGCATTGAATCTGATTTCCTGAAAAATCTTATTTACATATAATACGTGGGGATCTTTTTTTATAAAAAAATCCCCATGTCTGCGTCTCAACATCATTTCAATAAAATTATATATATTTAAAATTCCTCTCTGTTCAGTCTGATTATTTAGAATTGCAGTCCACATGCTGTCTAATTCTCATTCAAAATCATCACTGATACAGAAGAGTGATGCTCTTTACCACAATTGTTTAAAAGAATAAAATGGGGGTATTTAAGTGGCTAATCATACAGTTTCGCTGGGAAGATATGAGCATTCAAATTATATGGTGATAAACTGATCAGAAAGAAATGCTGGCAGTTCTGATATTGCGCTAAAAATGAGAAACAAAGGGAAGATGCTCTGGTTCACATCTGCAGCATTTATTGAACTAATAATTACATTTTAAACCACTTTGCTCTATTTTCTTTTTTATTAAAAGAATGGATTGTATGCAGAGTTGTGCTCCAGAACATGTATTAGTATTAATCATGAGTCTCCCGTTGCAAACAAAAGAATGTTTAATTTTCAAAATTAGAAATTGACAGAACTAGTTTATTTCTGTTTCATGGGGGAGGATAGACATGTTATAGATAAATAGCCTTCAACTTTCTCTCCTGTTTCATTCTGAAAACCATGGATGTGCTCAGAAAAAGTACAGACAGATGCAAGCAGATCAATACCATGGAGAGCTCCCTGTGGGTAGGCTCAGGGTAGGTTGAATGATGTTAGGCCAGAGGGAAGAACCTGTGCCCAGGGGCCAAATGTGACTCTACAGATCCCTCTCTCCAGCCCCCAGGACATTTCCTTGGGCACTCCCCATCCTTCCCAAGTTAGACCCCTCATCACTTCTGCTCCACACTCTTCTTGAGGGCTTTTGTCTGGCTGAAATGTGTGGTAATGCCACTTGCCTACCTGGGATGAGAACAGAGACGTGTGTGTATCTAGAATCATAGAGTTGGAAGAGACCACAAGGGCCATCCAGTCCAACCCCCTGCCAAGCAGGAAACACCATCAAAGCATTCCTGACAGGTGGCTGTCAAGCCTCTGCTTAAAGACCTCCAAAGAAGGAGACTCCACCACACTCCTTGGCAGCAAATTCCACTGTCGAACAGCTCTTACTGTCAGTTTAGGTGGAATCTTCTTTCTTGTAGTTTGAATCCATTGCTCCGTGTCCGCTTCTCTGGAGCAGCTGAAAACAACCTTTCTCCCTCCTCTTTATGACATCCTTTTATATATTTGAACATGGCTATCATATCACCCCTTAACCTTCTCTTCTCCAGGCTAAACATGCCCAGCTCCCTAAGCCGTTCCTCTAGAAACCTCTGGATTTTGCATCCCTGAAATGTAGTCTATTGTGCAAAGGTAAGAGCTGTGTCCATCTCTCCATCCACTTTTGCCTCTGGTCCTGCCCAGCAGTGGCATGCAGTCTCCACATGGTTGCTCATGAGGGTATGTGGCAAGAGAGGGCTGGATTTGCTGTTGCACCACTGTTCTGAAACTGACTGAAGCTTTAGATCAGCCTTCCCCAATCTTGGTGCCCTGAAGATGTTTGGAGCTACTATGCCCACCACCCCTTGCCAGCATAGCCAAGGGCCAAGGATGGTGACAGTTGTAGTCTAGATGATCTGGAGCAGGCACCCCCAAACCTGACCCTCCAGATGTTTTGGGACTACAATTCCCATCATCCCTGCCCACTGGTCCTGTTAGCTAGGGATGATGGGAGTTGTAGTCCCAAAACATCTGGAGGGCCGATTTTGGGGATGCCTGATCTGGAAGGTATCAAGTTGGAAAAGGCATACCTTTTCTCCACCAGAAAGAAGTTGAGTGGAGTTGGTTTTCAAGGGGAGGAGGAAGTGGATGGGAAAGAAGGGAAGTACGAAAGGAATTTGAGCTGCTTCAGCAAGGGGGAAGAAGGAGGGGGAAGAAGAAGATTCAGAAGGCAGAAGGCAGAAGGTTGCCATCCCTAGTTGTGAGCCAGTAGAATGGGAAGGGTTAAGGAGGCAGAGGCCTGAAAGGGAGGCAGGAGAGGATACTGTACTGTACACTAGAAGACAGGAGAGAAAACACTGTGTATAAAACAAAACAGAGTGGAGCCCTGTAGGGGCAACAAAACTATTTGAGTAAGTTCTCCACCAGGTGGTGCTATGAGAAGAAGAGGTCACATGGGCTTCTGATGATTCCTTGGATGTAACTAATCAGTCAAAGAACTTCACATTTCCATAGTACTAACTGAGACTCTGCCTGCCTCCGCTACTCCCCCTCCCCGTGTTTACAGACAGGGGAGGGGAACTCCCCATGGCTTTGCCCACCTTGTTCGCCCTGCAAGACCTGTTATTTTGTTTAGTGAGCTGCTTTCCTGACCACAAACATTTAAATCCTGGAAGCTAAAAGAACAATATGCAGATATTGAAACATCCACCAGGTCAATTGTTTTAGGCTAATGGTGCAAATGTAAAAGGTAGACGGCTCTTGGATGCTGCCAGATAATTTATTTCATTGGTGGTGCCAGTGCATTGCAGCAGTTGTGAATGCCCATTCCAGGTGGCTTGGGCTGAGCCATCCCTCATTTTTTCAGTCCGTCTCCCACTTAGGGCACCTTTATCGTTAACATTCTGTGCGGGCCACATTACTTGACTTTTACATTATTGCTCGCACTATTACCATGCATGCATTATTTATATGGTTGGCTATCAAAGAAAAAAGGCAAGCAATTTACTTGTCAAAACATATTAGAATGCATGAGTTTAAATCAAAGTTGCAAAGGTTGGATACAAAGCTATAATAAATGCACTTTGGCTAATATGCCAGTGCCACGAACTGGGGACGGTCAACGCATTGACTTGAGAAACCTATAATCATTTCTATGAGTAAGTATTTTCGAGTGATTGTGTTCCGCTTTTAATTGGATAATATCCAACTTTCATTTGCAGAGTCACTTTTCCGTTGTTTGCTTTGGGAAGAAGGGTCTCTAACCTTGTGGCTTTAATGTTCTTAGTAGATGATAATCATTGGAGTCTAATTGTTTAGAAGAGACTCACAAGAGCAATTTCAGGTACTTAGAATGCAAATGTCGGCTGGGCAACTTTTTTCAATGTGCCAACTCACCAATGAGATTTTGCTTATAACTGAGACTCAGTCGACTGCCTTTTCTCCAGCCTATCCATGAAACCTATCCCAAAGTAAGTGGCAAATTCAGAAGTGCAGGGTCACAGCCACGCCCCTTCTAAGATTATACAATAATCTTATAAATATACAATAGTATTCATTAGGGATACATTGCAAGGATCAATGTAGTAAGTGTTGCCTCCCAGTTACTATTTTACCATTTTCTGTGCACATAAATGGGCAAATGACTTGAAGTTGTCCAATATCTTCCTTCTTTCATAGCAACTTTGGTTATATATTCTGTGAAGTTTCATTGTGCATAACAGAATTTGCATACTGTTCTCTTGAAACTGAAGCTCCTTGTGCTTTCAGTGCTCATAAAGGTTTAGCCTTGGAGCACACAGAAGTTAAAAAGCTGAGTGGGTGGTTCAAGGACACTGGAGACAGGGACCATGCTGTGGAAACAGTAATGGACCATTGACTTCGAGTTTAGGCAACCAGCTCCCAAATGGATGTCATCCCTCCGCAAAAGTCAAAGGCCAATCTTACCTCTGAGAGGAATACTTCATCCTAGGGAATACTGAGACTCGTAGTTCTCTGGGGAGAAAAGGGGTCTTCTAACAACTCTCAGCAATGTTATCAAACTACATTTCCCAGAATTCTTTGAGGGAAGCCATTCCTGTTTAAAGTGTTATGAAAGTGCATTTAAAATACTGTATAGTGCACATGAGATCCATATCTTATTCCCCAGGAAGCAATCAATCAACTTATGAATAGTAATCAATTGGGGAGCAGGTAAAAAAAAAAAACAATTGGGGAGCAGGTAACTGTGGCCCTCCAGATGTTGTTAGACTTTAAGCCCAACCAGCTGCAACTGGTATGGTCAATGGTTAGGGAGGATGAGTGTTGCAGTCAAGCAACATTGGGGGGGGGGTCTGGAGGTTCTCCACCCCTCATTCAGTACATGACAAAGGTCCAATGTTTGGTGTCTCCAGTTTTTTTTTAAAAAATATTTTTTTAAAGGAATTAGGTAACATTTAATGGGACATCTGCCTGGGATTCTAGAGGGTTGTCCCTAGTGACACAATGCTGGGTCCAATGAACAGATACTAGGCTAAAATGGGGAAATGGTCTGGTATAAGACAACTTCCTTATGTTCCAACCTGACTTGAGAAACAAGTCATTTTGTGAAGCCAGCCAAAGAGTTTATATGATTGTCTTCCATAAACACGGTTTTAACAATGAGTCCGTAAGTAACTGTGGAGGCCAATTCTGGACCCACAAGTCCTTCCACAGTGGGGACATTGGTTCCCGAGCGGGAGTTGATCACGGTGTGGATTTGCCAAGCGTGTCTTCCTCCTAGCACGTTTATCCATGACACCTTTGGTAAAGGCTGTTCTCCAACTGGAGCGCTCGCAGGACAGTGTTTCCCAGTTGTCAGTGTTTATACCACATTTTTTTAGATTTGGCTTGAGAGAGTCTTTAAACCTCTTTTGTTGACCACTAGCATTACACTTTCCATTTTTAAGTTTGGAATAGAGTAGTTGCTTTGAAAGATGATAATCAGGCATCCACACAACATGACCAGTCCAACGAAGTTGATGTTGAAGAATCATTGCTTCAACACTGGTGATCTTTGCTTCTTCCAGTACACTGGTATTACAGTGAGGGGGGAAAGCATTTGATCCCCTGCTAAATTTGCCCATTTGCCCTCTAACAAAGAAATGACCAGTCCATAATTTTAACGGTAGGTTCATTGTAGCTGTGAGAGACAGAATAACAACAGGAAAACCCCCAGAAACCCAGAAGACAAAAGTCAGAGATTGATGTGCATTATAATGAGTGAAATATGTATTTGATCCCTTTGCAAAAGATGAGTTAGTACTTGGTGGCAAAACCCTTGTTGGCAATTACAGAGGTCAGATGTTTCTTGTAGGTGGCCACCAGGTTTGCACACATCTCAGGAGGTATTTTGTCCCACTCCTCTTTGCGGATCCTCTCCAAGTCAGTAAGATTTCGAGGCTGATGTGTAGCTATTCAAACCTTCAGCTCTCTCCACAGATTTTTGATGGGATTAAGGTCTGGAGACTGGCCAGGCCACTCCAGGACCTTAATGTGCTTCTTCTTGAGCCACTCCTTTGTTGCCTTGGCCGTGTGCTTTGGGTCATTGTCATGCTGGAATACCCATCCTCGACCCATTTTCAATGCCCTGGCTGAGGGAAGGAGGTGCTCACCCAAGATTTGACAATACAGTATTTCTCATGTATGGTATATCATAATTTTCCCTGCAGTGATATGTGTTCATTTGGAATCTCCATGAGCCACATGTCCATATCCAATAGATTGTGTCACCACTTGTATACTGAATTGATCGCTGCTCTTTAGGTACAGATACCATCTTATTGGGGGGTCCATTCAACATAATGTAGGACTCAGGCCTCTAGTGTTGGATGTTCCTCCTCTGGAATATGAGACAGGAGCAATCTCTGTAGTCTCCAGGGCCTACTGATGACCTTCCTCTTTCAAGTTTAGGTCTTTCCAAGTCTGCATCTCTATTGGAATTGTTTTAAGGGTGTTTTTAAGCTTCTAAAAAAATGTTTTATCATTTCTCGTTTGCCACCCTGGGCTCTCTTGGTAGGAACAGCGGGACATACATTTAAAAAATAAATAAAACACAATGCAATTTTTCAGAACACCAACTATTACTATTTGTGCTCATTTCATTTACCATATTAAGCAAAGCAGCCTTTAGAAATCATCTGCAGGGGAGAAGGGCTCAACTCTTTCCAAACCTACATTGTGATCTTCTATCTTTCTTTATAACAGGAAGCAGTAACTACCAAGGTTCTTTACAGTAAGGAGGATAGTCTCCGTTGTATTATATTTAGATTTCTTGCTGCTGCTTCAGGAACAATGGGAGAGGGAGATGGGGAGAGAGCGAGTCAAAGACAGAGAGACAGGGGAAATTATGCTGGACAAAAAGGAAAGTTGCAAGGTTTAGAAAGGCTTTTTGCTTTATGGAGATTGATGGACATTTGCAGGCATATGCAAATAGGTTTAGTCAGCTCATCATTGAAAACAACATTGGAGATAAAGATAAGAAAAATGGCATTTCCTTGCTGCTGGATAGTGCAAGACGTATGATGTCTGGCTGGATTTTCTGTCTCCCAGTAAGCCTGATAAAGCCACAAAATTATCTGTAAGAGACAATGACTAAATGCCAACTGCTTTCTGTAAATAAATGATTACACTTTTAACGAACAGAGATGAGGAAGGGGGCAGATGAGCAGGAGAGGCAGGAGATCACAAAGTTCACTTTATTTTAAACTAGTGAAATGTCACTCATCATGATTAATTTGATTTTAAAAAAATATTTAGAATGGTTTATAGAGTGCAGTCCAAACCACAAACCCTGCATAATTCAGAGTAAGCACCACTGAATTCAGTAGGACATCTGTGTAGACATGGTTGGGATTGGACTGTAAGTCACAAAGTTCTCTAAACAGTGTACATAATAATTTTAAGACACAATTAATGCCAACACAACTCTTTTGGTAAACATATAAATAAGATATTTATCAATAAAAACACAGATAAGATCAGTGAAAAGTACAAACTTGATGAATGGGATGTGTGTGGAGCTCAGGGATGAAGAATATTTGGTTCTCTAGATGTTGTCGGACTCCATAATCCATATTTCCTGATCTTTGGCTGTGATGGCTGGGGCTGATGGGAGTTGGAATCCACCAAAGATTGTTCCCTGTGGTGTAAGAAGATCCTCTCTACTTTAATCCATCAGCTTCCTGTAAAAGGCTGCACCATTCATGGTGCAATTCTATACGTATCTATTCAAAAGTACATCCCACTAAGTTCAATTCTACTTAGTCCCATGTTAAGTGTGTATTGTATCCCACCCTGTTTTTTACCATCTTCACAGAATTTTCTACCTTTTGATGACCACACCATCGCTACTACTGTAAATTCATCTCACATTCAAAACATGGCCTCTGATTCATTCCTTCAGATTGAGGGAACGACCACCATTTTCTGAACTTGAGGTGAATTTTCAAGAAGGCTGGTATAGGGAACCAGACAAGAACACATTTCACACCGGGAAGTGCCAAATAATTAAACCACAAGCAGGGGGCCTACTCTATCGAGTATTTAGCATAATTGCTAATCCACTCTTGACTAGATTCACATCTGTTTCCCTTAGTGAGGATGTCCATAGGGAAACAGCAAGGGGTGACATACAACATCCATGCTCCTAGAAGGAAGGTGATAATGGTAACACCAATGTCAATGTTATTTCTAGATCTCCTACTCATAGAATGCTCAAAGCAGTTTACAGGGAAAGAGATGAAATATAACTGTAGCACAAAGATCAGCAAGAAGATATTTACTATATTTTGACCCTGCCCCTCAGGACAAAGCAATTGAACAAACATAATAAAACATCTGCCTACAGTTCCCTTCCTGCGTCACACACTCCCAGGCATGAGTAGGTTAGGCTGAGAGACTGGGACTAGCCCAAGGTTACCCAACCAGTTTCATGGCTTGAGTGGGGATCTGAACCCTGGTCTCCCAGGTCCTAGTCCAACACTCTAACCACAACTCCACACTGGCTCCAATATCCTTTTATATTTTGTAGAGTGCGGTACCATGAATAGAATTTCTCCCGATGATCTAACTGATCTCACAGGTCCGTACATGGGGGGCAAATGGTCTTTCTGATATTTGCCTATTTTTAATTTTTTTAATTTTTTTAAATATTAGCCTGAACTTTCCACCAGCAGCTAACACCCTTGGTTCGTCCTTCACAATACTCAAACTCGCTATTGTGACTTATGATCGGAAAAACTGAATTTATTAAGAGATGAGGTAGATGTAGCGAGGTACGCTGTAACTCAGATTCCCGGTCTCTCTAGAGCAAAATAATTACTGTTCTCTAAGGGGCAGAGTTGAGTGAATGAGAGACTACATTTGACTTTGACAGCTGACTAGCATCCCTGAACTAAGCCTGGATGATCCCTATCAGTCAATTTGAAGATCAGCCTCCCATATCTAATATCTAAACATGGAGCAAAGTCTAGTGATTTGGGTCTATCTGGAGTTGGGTGGGAGAAGGGTAAGAAGAGGGCACCAGAGCTTATGGAAACTACAGATCAATTAGCAATAAACAAACAAAGCTGGCAAGTTTGCATTGAATTCACAATGTTTTGAAAAGGAAACATTCACTGTGCACTTTTAATTCAATATCTTTTCTCTCTTTTTTTTTTGCTTTGTTTTATCCAGAGGATTCAGAATTGTGTCTCCTTAGCAAAAAAGAAAAAGAGAGAGGAAAGAATAAGGCTGTAATCCTATGCATCAGTCTATCCTGACAGATTGCATGACTGGAGGGCACCAGGTTGGTGAAAGCATCTATGCATACTTACCTGGGAGTAAGTCTCACTTCCATAATACTAGAACCCACTGAAGAAGAGGGATGGACTGCTAAAACACTCCCAGAATTATAGCTCTGTGAAGGGAATATGGCTTTCCTAACAACCCTCAGCAACCTTAACAAACCATAGCTCCCAGAATCCTTTGGGGGAAGCCATGACAGTTTAAAGTGGTATCATGGTGACTCAAATATATGAATGTGGCCTTTGTCATGGAACTTTCTGATGTCAAAGATTTATATTTACATCAATGCATAAAAAGGTAAAGGTAAAGGGACCCCTGACAATTAAGTCCAGTCACAAACGACTCTGGGGTTGTAGTGCTCATCTCGCTTTAAAGGCCGAGGGAGCTGGTGTTTGTCCGCTTCTGCAGACAGTTTTTCTGGGTCATGTGGCCAGCGTGACTAAGCCGCTTCTGGCGATTAAGTCCAGTCGCAAACTAAGTCCAGTAGCAAACGACTCTGGGGTTGTAGTGCTCATCTCGCTTTAAAGGCCGAGGGAGCCGGTGTTTATCCGCTTCTGCAGACAGTTTTTCTGGGTCATGTGGCCAGCGTGACTAAGCCGCTTCTGGCTAAACCAGAGCAGTGCACGGAAACGCCGTTCACCTTCCAGCTGCAGTGGTACCTATTTATCTACTTGCACTGTGTGCTTTCGAACTGCTAGGTGGGCAGGAGCTGGGACCGAGCAACGGTAGCTCACCCCATCACGGGGATTCAAACCGCCGACCTTCTTATCAGCAAGCCCTAGGCTCTGTGGTTTAACCCACAGCACCACCCGCGTCCCGTATATGTATAGAGAAGCATTATTCCTCTCTGAAGGTGGACTCAGACAACCAAGTTCCTTCTCCCAATGAATATTAGAACCATCATCATTGCCATTCAGCATTCTCCTCCTCCTGGGCCATGTTTATCTCAGGGAATGTATCCTCCCAAACGTCTTGTTTTTCCCAAATTACCTCATTCAGATTAGCACTCTGAGAGACCTTTTGATCTTGAGATGTTTGTGGCCTATCTTTCACTAATAGGATTAGAGGAGAAAACAATCCTTTAGTTAAGGAGAGGAATAGTTAGTCATATACTTGCCTATGATACTAAAATAAATGAAGATGAGAATAAGGATTTTGGGAAATCAGTTCAGAGCTATTAATTCTAAAACTTGTCCACACAAAATGAGGATTAAAGAAGGAAATTTACTCATGCAGTGTTTGAGTCATGCTGTGCTCAAGTCAAAGCTCTTGATTTGGAATGGGAATGAAACTTTTTGTGCAAACCACACACAATATTTGTTTAAAAATTGTTTAAAATGTTTGATTTCATAGTGCTTTTATATTGTTTTTGTCAAAAAAGCAAAATTTTATCATGATGTATATTCTACTTCATTGACAAAAACGCCTCCACCAGAGGCAAAACGTGAAAATGTAGAGTTTAGACTTCCTCTCACTGAGGGCAGGGTTTTCTTGGTACAGCTGTACCTCGGCTCCCGAACGCCTTGGGAGTAAATCGTTCCAGCTACCAAATGATCAAAACCCGGAAGTGAGTGTTCTGGTTTCCGAACTTTTTTTGGAAGCTGGATGTCTGGTGCGGCTTCTGCTATTTTTGGGGGCATGCCTGCACAATCGGGAACCAATTGGAAGCCGCGTCTTGGTTTCCGAACTTTTTGGAAGTCAAACAGACTTCCAGAATGGATTCTGTTTGACTTCCGGGGTACATCTGGAATTCCAAGTGCACTGGAATTCTCTTCCTAGAGAGATCTGGGCTGCTTTCTTCCAGTTCTTAAAGAACCGCTGAATTGGAGATCCTTTGAAAATTCTGAGTGAGACCTAGGCTGGCTAACACTATTCCATACTATGTTGTAACTTTTTTCTTTTTGCATTGTTTAATTGTGATTTTTTTGTTTGGAGTGATCTGAATTATCTCATTGATTCTTTTCTTATTTTCCGTTTTTGACTGCTACAGACAGCAGGATGCAAGTGGGGATGGGAATGAAGCTTGGTTTGCTTCTCATTTCAATGTGGACCTGCCTAATTTGATGTTCCTAAAGCAATAAACAAAGCAAAAACAAAAAAAACAGCTATGCTTCAGAATCTGTACTTCTCTGAATTTCACAACACAGTTCTCAAGCCAGAAATGTGTAGGGGGGTGCATATATTGGGGGCAGGTGTGCATAAAAATGCAAATATTAGTGGAATTAATGGCATGCAAAAAAAAAATGTGTGCATTAGGAGAAATGCTGGTGAATTAGGCCTTTCAAGGGGGTAGGGGGAAGAAACCGCAATCTGAGGCAGAAATGTGGCAAGCTGAAGAGAGATTGGAAAAATGAGAAAATGAGAGAAACCAAAGTTGAACTACAGTACTCACTCCCACAGGAGGAGATGATAGGCACCAACGCGGATGGCTTTAAAAGAGGACTGGATAAATTCATGGTGGAGAAGGCTATAAATAGCTACTTGCCGCAATGACTCTGCTCTGTCTGCAAAGTCAGAGACAGTAATGCTTTTAAATACCAGTTGCTGCAAACCACAGAGCGGTCTTGTGTTCGAGTCCTGCTTGTGGGTTTCCCACAGGCATCTGGTTGGCCACTGTGAGAACAGGATGCAGGACAAGATGGGCCATTGGCTTCATCCATCCAGGTTCTTCTTACCTTCTTGTCTTTTAAATAAAGGAGCCAACAAATAGTTGTGGCCAGCAAAATCTTGGTGCCATCCTAATTTCCATACGTTAGCTTTTTATTCTTCCTCAAATGGTCCAAAGTGTACTGACTGTGGGTGCAATAAACTAGCAAACTCATTAGCACTGATACTCTAATACTAAACGCAGTACATTTGAACAGAATGGGGCAGGAGAAACCATTTATGGACATGTTTTGCTTCATAAACTCCATCTATAAGAGACAGAAAATCAGATTAGTCTAATTAGGAATGCAACCTAAAGTTGTGATCAAAGAAGACCCCCCCCCAAAAGTTTTTTTTTCTTTTTGAACGATGGGTTGTATATGTTGCATGTAAGATAAGTCATTCTCTGCCTTTGCATCATTTTTCAGTTATTGTATGCACAGCAAGATAACTGAGAAAGGGGGGGGGGGTTAAAGAAGGGAGAGAGATGGGTAAATAAAAAATAAAACAAAAACCAAACTGTGTTTTTTAAGTAATTTCTCACAGCTGGAGGCAGCTGTGTCTGACTCCACGCTATAAATGGCTTAGGAGAAAAATATATATTTAGTATCATTATTATTCTTCAGTAATGCACGAGGCGTAATTATCTTTCACAAGATTTGCTAGATGGACAGCACTCTATTAGTAGGAAGCGTTTTAATAGATGCTTCCCAAATGAAGAGGGCAATAGCCACACAAATGCCCACAATGGAGGCATAGAAGGAAACATTACTGGGACACAAAGATGTGACTAAGAGAAAGAGATTTAACTAGCCCTTCAGAAGAGTAGTGGGTGACATTAATATCCACTTTGCTGCAGCTAACTCATGAGTCCTCATTTTTGCCAGCACATGGTGATTTTGCCTAAGACTGGTCTGGCCAGGAACCAACAGGGAAATGCTTTAGTAGGCTCACAAATCTTATGTTCTGATGGCAGTGTCTTGTAATCTTGTTTCTCCTTGGCCTGTGGTCTTTGAGGTTCCACAGGGTTTAGTCTCGCCGGCATGAAGCTACTGATTTGGGTTGAGGGTCCTCCTGCACGCTGATGACACTCAGCTCTGCACATCAGATCCTAGAAAGTCAACAGAACTCCTATATTGGTGCTCGCTGGCTGAGATGTTCTGTTCCATTCAAACTGGGGGGAAACGGAACATGCTGGATGGAACAACTGTTCTACAAGCCTTTGATTGGGGCAATTTAAGTGCTTTTCAGTCTGGATGGCTCAGAGTGCTTTTTTAACATCTTTGGTTGATGTGCCCCTCACAGCCCTTCATCATAACATCTGATCTCACCAGAGTAATCGGTGGCTTAGAAGAGTTTGGATTTGGTATCCCGCTTTCTCACTACCCGAAGGATAATAATAATAATAATAATAATAATAATAATAATAATAATAATAATAATTTATTATTTTTACCCCACCCATCTGGCCGAGTTTCCTCAGCCACTCTGGGCGGTTTCCAGTCAAATGTTAAAACAATACAGCATTAAATATTAAAAACTTCCCTAAACAGGGCTGCCTTCAGATGTCTTTTAAAAATAGGATAGCTACTTATTTCCTTGACATCTGCTGGAAGGGCGTTCCACGTCCTTCCTCTGCTGGAAGGAGTCTCAAAGCGGCTAACATTCTCCTTTTCCTTCCTCCCCCACAACAAACACTCTGTGAGGTGAGTGGGGCTGAGAGACTTCAAAGAAGTGCGACTAGCTCAAGGTCACCCAGCAGCTGCATGTGGAGGAGTGGAGACACAAACCCGGTTTACCAGATTACGAGTCTACCGCTCTTAACCACTACACCACACTGGCTTACTTTCTTCCAGGATATCACAACACAATAAGAGTCCTGTTCACTCAGACCAAAAGTCTCTCTAATCCAGACCACTGTTTCCCACAGTGGACAAGGAGGTGTCACCTCAGCCACAGTGGCATAGCGTGGGGAGCTGGGGGGCCGTGGCCCTGGGTGCAATTTTTTGAGGGGGCGCAACCAGGCATCCCCATGACAGGCTCCCTCATTGAGGCCAGAGCTGCAAGGAGGGAAGCCGCACCCAGGGCCTGGCTACAGTTTGTGAGTGAACTGCAGAGGCAGCTTCCTCGCACAACGGTACAATGGCGCCAGCTGGCCGCGGCTCCACTACTGGGTCAAGCCTGACCTGGGGCAGAAGCAGCAGAGAGGAAGAGAGACTGTGACAACATCACCGCCTCTCCTCTGCTGGGCAAAGCCACACAGGACTGCCAGGGTGGCATGAGCACGCCCTTCAAATGCAGTCCCCAGGCAGCAGTAGCATATGTTACACCACTGCTCAGCCAGCCTTGTTTTGTGACAGAACTAGATGTTTGGTGGTTGAAACAGCATTCCCAGCAACCCTAAAACCTGCATAGTTAAACTGTAAAATTCGCTCCCACAAGAGGCAGTGATGGTTACCAATTTAGATGGCTTTAAAAGAGAATCAGACAAATTGATGGAGGAGGAAGGCTGCCGATGGCTATTAGCCATGATGGCTGTGCTCTGTCTCCATGGCTGAAAGCAGTAATGCTTCTGAAGTTGCTGGAAACCATAGCTGAGCAGAGTGTTCTTGTGCTTGGGTCCTGCTTGCAGGTTTCCCAGAGGCTTCTGGTTGGCCACTGTGAGAACGGGATGCTGGACTAGGTGGGCCCCTTGGCCTGATCAGTAGGCTCTAATAATAATAATAATAATAATAATAATAATAATTAATTTATTATTTGTACCCCGCCCATCTGGCCGGGTCTCCCCAGCCACTCTGGGCGGCTTCCAATAAATATCAAAATACATTAACACATCACAGATTAAAAACTTCCCTAAACAGGGCTGCCTTCGGGTGTTTTCTACATGTCATGTAGTTGTTGATCCCTTTAACCTCTGATGGGAGGGCATTCCACAGGGCGGGCGCCACTACCGAGAAGGCCCTCTGCCTGGTTCCCTGTAGCTTTGCTTCTCACAGTGAGGGAACCGCCAGAAGGCCCTCGGCGCTGGATCTCAGTGTCCGGGCTGAACGGTGGGGGTGGAGACGCTCCTTCAGGTATACAGGACCGAGGCCATTTAGGGCTTTAAAGGTCAGCACCAACACTTTGAATTGTGCTCGGAAACGTACTTATGTTAATCTAGAGCTTTTGTTATAGTACAAATATAAAAATGAGTGGAAATATTTGGAATATTCCCCTGAGGTGATTTTTGTATTTCATTTCCTTGCGGGAAACCATTTATTTGAAACTGCCATCCCATCTTTTTCCCTCATGTGGCGACTTCGGCCATTTTCCTATGGGAGAATTGGCTAGCTACTCAAATCAAATGGCGGCGGCAGCTTTACCATTTGAGAGAGCTCCATAAATCAGCCCTGAAGCGATTCTTTTTGGGGATGGTGCGTGAAACCAGTTTGCAATTCGTTGTGAATTAATTCCCTCAATCCACAGTTGAATATTGAAACAGGCATGGGTGTCATCTTGCTAAATTTGATTTCCGCTGTAATGAGAAGGTATGTGTTGTCGTTGCAGCTGGTTGTTTTGCTTTTCAGGATGAGCGCCATGCTGTAAAATCCCTCGAAGCTCCTAAGAGCTTTGGGGTAATTAAGTTAATCTGCAACAGATTTATTTTGGGAGCGTATCTGATTTGCCATTTGCTGATGACGGACATCTTCCAAGGGCATTGCTGCACGGTGCTTAGGCCGTGGGGTGAGCTGCAGAGAGATGCTATCTGAGTTGCCAGTCAACTATTCTGTTACTGTTCTAGCTTCTGTGCCATGATTTCTGGGAAGGTCTCCTGAGAATGCCTGAACTTTCCAGGTAAACTCCAGGTAAAGGGTTCCCAGCAAGCATGCCAACATGTTAAAAACTGACATCTTTTTATTCTAAGCATCAGCCTTCACTAACCTTGGCTCATGAGAGTTCACCAGGCTGGCGAAGGCTGATTACATTAATGGTGACCTTCCCCCATATTCTCACACAAAAAATATACATGTGGATTTCTTTTAAAAATCACTTTTGGGGTGATTTCACATCACATTTTCTTGAAAATTTCCCCAAAGTTCTTGGAAACAGATAGTGTCCTTTGAAAGTCTACATCAGGTGCCTGTCAGCCAGTACCATCTGATTTATTCTGATTTTAATCTGTATTTAAGTCGATTGCTGGATTTTATGCTTTAATGTATTTTATATTTTGATGTTAGCTGTCCTGAGCCCGGTTTGGCTGGGGAGGGCGGGATATAAATGAAATTATTATTATTATTATTACCACCACCATATCTTTCAAAGTGCTCCCTCTGTGGTTTCAAAGATGCCCCTGGGGACCATGCTATGTCACAATGAATGCTGGGTATCCCAGGTGCATTCTGGGTCAGCCCTCAGCAACTGCAACCTCGTCTCATCCCGCTTGAAGTGGTCGAGGTAGTAAGAGGGAGCTCTTCAGCCACATCATAAAATGAAGGAAGGTAAGTGTTGCCAAGCCCTTCGCTCCCCACCTGGAGCCGGGATTAGTTTACATAGCCATAGTGTCAGGAGTGGTGGGAGGCACCAGCCGAGGAATCCCTTAGGGAAACCCCGGGGAGGAAGGCTGACAGCCAGGGATCTGGTGGTGGGATGACAATGAGTGGTCAGAGGGAGAAGAATGGTGGTCAGAGGCAGAAGCAGCAGACAGGGAGGAGGAGGTGTCAGAAATGGAAGCGGTGACAGAGTTTAGTGAACAGGAAGAGGCTGCAGCAGAGCACAGTTCAGACAGAGGTAGAAGCCATGGGTGCAACCAGCTCCCCTCCCCCTGGTCTCCTAGAACATGCAGACAAATGAAACAAGCAGAGCAGATTGTGCAGACGCAGCCTGAGACGGTGTGGGAAAGACCCTGGAGAGGAGGAGTCCTAGTGGGCACTGGGAAGAAGGGGACGTTCAGTCATCGCAACTGCATCTTTGGGGCAGGACCTCTAGAAAGAGTTGCTAGGCCCAGCGGCGTAGCGAGCCGCTTGGCTGCCAGGGGCGGCAAGCCAAGCGGAACCCTCCGGGGGCGGGGCATCGCTCCGTCGCGTATACATCGTGACGCCGTGACATCACGACGCATGCGCTACGGAGCGCAGTTTGTTCCTCTGGGCGCCCCCTCCCCGTGACCGGCGACTCCCAAAAACCTCTCTTGCCGCCGTGGCTGGCTTCGCTCCCTCGCTCGGCCGCCGCATGGTTTTTTTCTCCCTTCCTTTCTGTCCCCTGGTTGGGTGGAGCCACGGGGGCGGGCCAGCGAGGGACGTCATGCCAGCCACAAGCGTGACGCCTTGCTGGCCTGCCCCTCTCCCCCGCGGCTCCGCCCAACCAGGGGACAGAAAGGAAGGGAGGAAAAAACCATGCAGCGGCCGAGTGAGGGAGTGAAGCCAGCCGCTGCGGCAAGAGAGGTTTTTGGGAGTCGCCGGTCACGGGGGGGGGGCGCCCAGAGTCTCACCCCCTAGAGTCTGGAACCCAGGGCGTCCCGCTCCCATCGCCAAGCCCTTACTCCGCCCCTGGCTAGGCCAGAGTTGTGGTTTGTTTCCTTGAATAAAGAATTAACTTCACTGGCCTCAGTTGATTTATTGTTTTGTTGCTGACCTGTGCCTGACTCCAGCTTGGACATAAAGTCCAAAACATATGGTGTATACAGGCTAGGACTTTTTCTTAAACACACACAGATACAAAGTGAATATTGGATGCCCATGTACACCCCACATATACATATATGACTTCATACTTTTATATGGAGCATCCTTTGCCATTTTGTTGCTTATTCACTCAGTTTGGGACGCTGGGGAGATGTTTCTCCTGCTCAGGCCAATGTAGAGCCAGGTCCTTTGAAAAAGTAGTCCACTCTTTCAGTCACACCCTTCGAGTCAAAAGCAGCCATTGTCTTTGCCCTGTCTGCAGGTAATCGATGAACTGAATTGAGTATTGAAAATGAGAATTTGACATGAATGCAGTAATGACTCAGGAGAGCTGGATATAAACAAGGCTCCCTCTTTCCCCTCGGCTGTCAAATTGCAGTATGGATCAGTCTTAACCCAGGTGGCAGACTGCCCTTTCATTCTGATGATTGGGCAATAGGAACTAATTAAAAAACAAACCCTCTAAAGTCGCTTCCAGGAGGTAGCTGCCATTTCACATTCTTTTCAACACGACTGGGCCATGCAACAAATAGTTTCCGTTCATCTTCCTTCCCGCTCAGAGAGAATATTCAGTTTGGGGTTCCAATGGGACCATATTCCCACCATTCATGCAAAGCTTTGTGATACCACTTTACGTAGCTGTGGTTTCCCCAAAAGAATTCTGAGGGCTGTAGTTGGTTTAGGGTGCTGAGAGACCCCCTATTCCCCTCACAGAGCTCCCTGTGAAAAGGGATTGATGCTTAAACCACTCTGATGCCTCCTCCTTGCTTCTCAGTGGCTCAATTTCAGCCGCAGTTGTGATGGCCCCTCCCCAGCTGAGTTTGTTATTAGAAGGGGTGACTTGGGTGAGGTGGAGGGCAAAAAAGACCCAGAGCTTGTGAAGCTCTGGCTATTTTGCAGTCTTATTTCAAAATTGCATAGCTCTCAGCAGGCAAAGACAATGCCTTTCAGCATAATTATTATCTTCTGTTGCTTGAGCATGCTGTGAAAAAAAAAAAGATTATGGCGAGGAAGAGATAAAGTATCCTTGACACAAATTAGTATTTAACATACATTTTAAATCCAGCTTCTGCTGCCATCTGTATTTCTTTGAGCCTTCCGTCAGTTCCTAATGGAAGCAGTGTCATTTTTTTTATCTCCCCAGTAAAAATATCTTGCTTTGTGTGTGTTTAAATTAAACCTTCTGTTTTGCTGTAAAACAAGCAAACAAACACATTTTAGTCATCATCTGATAATCTGGAATTATGTTAAATGACAGTTCTTTGCCCTCAACCTTTGGGAGAATTGGACTTTTAACAAATGAAGAACGAGAGTGAATGTGTTTCTCTGGATGTGTGTGATTGAAAATAAATCTGTTGCTCTGTAGTTCACTTATCTTGCCTAGCTAGAATACCGGGCATGCTACACCTTGCAGACAAATGATGACAACTTTTTAATCGAGCGGAGGAAATACATTAAAATGTGCTAAAATGTTTAACACAGTCCGTCAATGTCTCTGCGTCATGTTTCTGTCTCCAGTCACTTCCTCAAAGAAATGACATATTGGATTTTCCTTTTACAGGACCGAGGGGAAATGTAGATGGGTTGTTTCTCTTCTAAGAAGAAATCTGATCTCTCCCTACTTTATTATCTGAGACTGAAAAACTAAGCCAAATGCAGCCCTCCAGTTTTTATACTCAGGTCTCACCAAGGATGGGGAATCTGTGGCCCTTCAGATGTTGTGGGACTACAGCTCCCATTATTCTTCACTGTTGGCTGGCAGCGGTTGATGGGTTTTAGAGTCCCACAACATCTGTAGGGCCATTAGTTCCCTGTTTAGGGAAGCTTTTAATGTTTGATGGACTACTGTATTTAAATATTTTGTTGGAAGCCGCCCAGAGTGGCTGGAGAAACCCAACCAGATGTGCGGGGTATAAATAATAAATAAATAAATAAATTATTATTATTATTATTATTATTATTATTATTATTATTATTCCCCATTCATTCTCAACTCCCTCCCCAACCTGGGACCAAGCACATTTGATTGGCCAGCATCCATGGATGATGAGTTGTTTGTAGACTGGCATGTCACAAGTTGAGCAGACACTAGTCCTGCCCTTGAGTGGCCTGGAAGGTTTCTAAAGGAAGCCTGACAATAGATTAGAATTCCTCTGAGGAACTGTGGGCAAATAAAATGGCAATGTTATGTTGGGGAATTGTGGGTAGTTAAATGGTTGCTGTACTGGGTGAAGTGCTAGAATTGTTGTTGCTATTGTGCTATGGAAGGTATGAGATGCAACCCACAGGTCCAGTAATAAGCCACCAGCTTCCTAAAACATTCTCCTTCTCAGGAATTAATGCTACTGCGAGGGAGAGAGGAAACTCACACACTTATGGTTTGAATTCTACTTTGGGTTTCAGTAGCTTTGCCGAGGAACCCCCTCTCGAACGCCGGATTGCCAAGTCAGCATTTCAAACAAGGGACAGAAATACCCCTCATTTAAGATAATGAGCAGTGCACTTTCTGACATCTCCCAGCCCTTTCCTTCTCTCCCAGCCGTCTAAGCCTGGGCTGCCGGTGCAGAGTTTCATAATGAAGCGCACATCACATTCCTGCTGAATCAATATTTGAATGTTGCTCCAGGCCATTTTCAGTCATCAGCAAGTTTGATCGCTCTTATTTTAATATTATTAACAAATGGTTTCCTCGTACCGCTGTTTGAACATACGTGCAGTGTTTATTGTCACTTTCAACGCAGGATTTGCATTCCCCTCCCTGCTGCGAATATTAAAAGTAGAACCCTCACCTGGAGAAAGACATTGATGAGTGGTCTCCGAATGCAAACACCGAAGAATTATGAAAGAGGGAGACAAAACGCAAGGAATTTAGCTTGTTTATAAATTACATGCTAAACACAGAAGAATGACTTTGTCTCTCTCGAGCTCCCCCCCCCACTCCTTTTTCTTCCCCCCACCCCCAAGGAACAAAACAAAGTGTGTGTGTCTGGAAACAGCAAAAGTGAAAAGGCATTCAAGCAGGTGCCATTTCAAGGTAGTTTTAATCCATTTTCAAATGCCTTCACGAATCACTTTGTCAACACAATTATTCTTCGGCTGCAGAGGTGGCATTACCTGAAGTTTGAATGAGAGAGTGAGAGATAAAAAGAAAGGAAAAACACACATGCACCAAATAATTTTTTTTTTTTGAAAAATTGAAAAGAAAGATTGCTTACAAATAGCATGAACTAACCCCCCCCCCCGAACACACACTCGAGGTTCTATCTGGTGATATCCCAATTTAGGAAGGAGTGTTAATATTTTTAAATTTGAGCTTATTATTACATTTATAGCCCACCTTTTCCTCCAAAGGACCTCAAGGTGGCGTACCCACTTCTCTCTTGCCATTTTATCATCACAACAGCCCTGGGAGGTAGGTTAGGCTGGAAGATAGTGGCTGACCCAAGTTCACCCAGTGATATTGACATGGTATTTGTTGTATGACAGCTGCAAGGTTCACCTGATTAATTGGTCAGATGTATGGATTTTTTAAAAAGCCAAACAAAAACAAAGGTGCTTTTTAATGAAATAGGAAACATCTTTATAAAATATGTTTTTAACACAAGTACAGTGGTACCTCGGGTTAAGAACTTAATTCGTTCCAGAGGTCCGTTCTTAACCTGAAACTGTTCTTAACCTGAGGTACCACATTAGCTAGGGACCCAGGTGGTGCTGTGGGTTAAACCACAGAGCCTAGGGCTTGCTGATCAGAAGGTCAGCGGTTCGAATCCCTGCGACGGGGTGAGCTCCTGCTCACCTAGCAGTTCGAAAGCACATCAAAGTGCGGGAAGGTAAACGGTGTTTCCGTGCGCTGATCTGGTTCACCAGAAGCGGCTTTGTCATGCTGGCCACATGACCTGGAAGCTGTACGCCGGCTCTCAGCCAATAAAGCGAGATGAGCGCCGCAACCCCAGAGTCGGACACGACTGGACCTAATGGTCAGGGGTCCCTTTACCTTTACCTTTACCACTTTAGCTAATGGGGGCCTCCCGCTGCCGCCGCACAATTTCTGTTCTCATCCTGAAGCAAAGTTCTTAACCCGAGGTACTATTTCTGGATTAGCAGCGTCTGTAACCTGAAGCGTCTGTAACCTGAGGTACCACTGTACTAACTAAAAACTGGAATGGTGATGGTGACATCCCTGTTAATTTTGGGAAGGAAAATATTGTTTGGTTAACGAAGGCCGCATTCTCTTCAAGGCAACCTTTAAAGGGCCACATGTCAGTGGCAGGTGGGGCCAGAGGCAAAACTGATCCAAGCAACAAATGCAAATGTCTCCTTCATATTAGGGCTGCCATACATCCAGATTTTTCCAGAGATTACCGGGATTTCAAAGGCAGAATTGACATTGGTGGGTGGGTGTTCTGAAATGTGGCACTTTCAATCTTTTGGTTTTAAAAAAGAGGGGGGGGGGGAAAGCTCAACAACTTTCAGGGGTATCCTGGCAACCCTACTTCATATCTACAAAAATGCAAACGCAACACGCTGGCTAATAACTGTTAGTAAATATATATTCGGTATGATGTCATTCAAAATATATGAATAAGCCACTTCAAAATAATATATATATATCATACAACTCATCTCACAAAATATACAAGTGACTGCAAGTTGTTATGTGTATCAGAGTCAAACAAAGGTTCAAACAACCAATGAATAGTGAGGAACGCCAAACTGTCTCTCAAAGGAAGACGTCTTACACAAGTCTCAAAGGGACGTTTCTCCGGTCTCAAAAGGACAGTGCATCTGGAATAGTTCAACTGTTTCAAAATAAATTATGAAATATACATTCTAGTGAAGATCATACCAGTGGACCAGCGCTCACTGGATAATGTAGCTAGTATGATCTTCACTAGTATGTATATTTCATTGTTCATTATTCGCTGATGAAGACTTTATTATCACTGGTTGTTTGAACCTTTGTTTGACTCTGATACACATAACAACTTACAGTCACTTGTATATTTTGTGAGATGTGTTGTATGATATATGTATGATATATATATTATTTTGAAGTGGCTTATTCGTATATTTTGAATGACATCATACCGATTATATATTTTAACAGTTATTAGCCAGCGTGCTGCGTTTGCATTTTTGTAGATTGTCACATTTTGCAACACAGGGGTTTGTGTTTGTTAAAACCCTACTTCACATAGTAGGCCAGTTTTAAACGCACTCACATGTTGTTCTCTGTCCAGACACATCAGGGGCGTTATTAGAGCTTAAAGGGACATTCCAGTAGGGAAACTCATTTCCTTGTGTTATTCATATTGCTCCTGAAATGCTCAGCTCCTTGTTGTGTTGCTAAAATTGGTTTTTACTTTACATCTGAGGTGAGGAACTTGTGTCTCTCTGTAGCTCTCTCAGCTCCCATTAGCCCTGGCCAGCATAGCCAATGGTGACGGATGATGGGAGTTGTAGTCCAGCCATATCTGGAGGGCTATGAGTTTCCTATCCATGCTAGATGTGCACATCTGGAACACTGGGAGAGGACACATTTCCTTGGGTTAACTCTGGCCGATAATTACCTTAAACAAAACATTATTCTGAAGCATGCCTTACGATGGCCTAGGACGCTATAATGCTTTAGGAGATGTTAACTTATAACAGAATAGAAGCTCAGAGACAATTCAACCCCCCCCCCCACTAAAGCGCCACAGTGATGCTTTAAAATAAATAAAAGATAAATTTCAAAAGCCTTCTCTTGATTGAAGGAATCAAGCCTTATATTTTATTGAAATGTTTTGAAAATGGCTAGAACCTTGATTAAAAAGATGTTATCTGAAAGGCACATCTGTTTGGGAGGAGTGTGTGAAGTGTTTCATTTGACACTCACACCTTTTGCCATCTTATTTTAAAGAAGTTTTCATCCCCAGTAGTCTCTGAGCAAGGGGGGGGGAAGGGAACAACACCCTGCTGTTTGCCTTTATAATTCCACAATGTGGTCTGAAGATCCACAATTCAGAAACCTTGTCGAATCTCAATAGGGCTGGGTCTGGTCAATGCCTAGAGATTGTCTGTGATTCCAAGGCATATTACCTTGAGTTCTACCATGAGAGAAAGATGGGGAATAAATGTAATTAACAGGAATAAATGAATACCTGTCTTCCACTCCAGTTGGTTGTTTTGTAAGCAAGGCTTCAAATGTCAGGTGCATCTATCCTCTCCAGGAAATCTTTCAGGACTGTGAAAAATCATTATTATTTCCATATATGTCTTCAGGAAATATAATAAAAAACAGCTTTTAAAAAGGTACCCCCAAATAGCAGAAGATTAGTTTAAAAACAATACAGAATGGACTTCTGAGAAGTAAAAATAGTGGGCTCAGGAAATTCCTTGGGAATCTTGAGTGAAAACCCTTCAGTACCAAACAATTTGTCAATTCCCATTTCTGCACTTATTTGTGGGTGTGGGAGGAATCCTCACAAAAGTTTGCATTGAAATAAGCATTTAAATCCACATTTTTAGCCTATTTACTCTGAAAGTTCACAGCTCTAAATGTGCTTTCTCTCAAAAATACAGATTTCCAAAGTGCATTTTCTCTCAAACATGCACATTTGAAGACATTTTTTTAAAAACAAAAAACAAATATATGGTATGTTGTTTTAAGAGCCGTGTCACATTTCTAGCAGTATGTTCTTTCAATATACACATTTATCTCAAAATATGCACTTTTAAAATGAGTTTAATCCCCCCCCGAAAACTGTCACAACATTCAGGGTAGCACAAAACCTCCCTTATAGCTATGCTACCGTCAAGTCAGTTTATATCAGAATTTTCTAAGGTCAAATTCTGCAAGCCCTCCAAGTTTAGCTTCTCCAGAACTGGTAGCTCTTACTTTTCCGTGAAAGGAAACCCACGTTTTGCTTCCAATGATGCATTCCTGCACTGGAGGCGGGTGCATTTGCTTGAATGAGGGACTTCCCCACCAATCTCAGTTTGCCCTCAGCTAGCCCCCACCTGCCCATCTTCTTTCTTACTAGCTGTCCAGGGAATTGTGCTGGCTATCAACTTTTTCCTTATCAACAGCATGCATTTAAAGCACTTCATGACTTCCCCCAGACTCTTAGGAACTGTAGTTTGTTAAGGGTGCTGATAATTGTTGGGAAACCACTATCTCCCACCCTCCACCCCATGAAACAGAGAGGGTTTGTCCTTCTTACTTCGGGCTTTGTTCACAGCAGGGAGACATCAAACCAAACAGAGAGCAAAACTCCCTCAGAACTATACAGCCAATTGGAGCAAGAGCTACCTCAGTAAACACCAGGCCACTATGCCCATAAACCACTATCAATATTCTCCAGCAATGTGCAGGTGAAAGGAAGGATTGAGCTTGTGTTGTCCTTGGTTCACATGAAGATGAGATTGAAGATTATCAGTCTCAGACTTGTGTGAACTGAGGGTGGAGGTACCTAGGATGGGGGTGGAAGACTTGTCAGCCTCTGGATGCTGTTGGACCACAACTCCCATTATCCCTGACCACTGGCCATGCTGCCTGCAGCATGATGGGAGTTGTTGTCCAACAGCATTCAGAGGTTCACAGGGTCCCATCCCTTCCCTAGAATGTGTCCCAGAATCCTCTGCAGTGTGTAAAGCAGATGCTCTAATCATGGCAAATGTTCAGGATCCTTCCCTCAACCCTAGTATAAAGTTGGTGCATTTCCCCAAAGGTTAAAATAAGTTTGAAAAGCACTGCATTAAGAACTGGATTTTTGAGATCAACACTCCTGCAGCGTGATTATGTCTTCAGCTTTAGCATGAAGAATATGCAATATAGGTTTTTGAAATATATGCAATATAAACCTTATAAATGTTGTGTATTAATATCTACAAAGAAGGTGAAACAGAGTTAAGAACAACCAAACTATGATCAAGAGGGGGGAAAGAGACCATTTATAAGAATGTAGCTCATTTTTAAAAAGATGTAAATGATTCGGCTATGTATAAAACTTATATTTCCTTGCTAGAAAGGAGGTTAGCATTCATACAGAGCTATGTATATTGCCTATTTTATGGATTAGAATTCCTCCACACATCAGTTAAACCATAAATGGATAATAGAGGAAAATTCTTTCTTTACAGATGGAGGATGAGACTAAATGGATCCTGTCTCGGCTGTAATGGATAGCGTAGTTAAAATCTCCCCCCAAAATCAGCACATTTTCAGGCAGTCAATTCGATAAAACATCCCTCAAAGTGATTCACCCAAAAAATAAAAATAAAATAATCCTCTTTTAGCAGCCTAACATTGGCAGAATAAATGTTAATGAGACAAAAGCAATTTTGATCAAAGTTGTCCCGAACTTTTAAGAACCTTTCCTGCAACACTCAGGACTAGGCATGGTGGCAGCAATAGAGCTAGGGGCAAAGTGGAGCTCTGAAACACCCCAAGAAACCTTTGGTCTTCCCCCTCTTGAATAATTATCACAGGGGCATAGGAATCTGCCTTATATGGAATCAGACCCTTGGTCTATCTAGCTCAGTACTGTCTCTACACTGACTGGCAGCAGCTCTCCAGGATTTCAGACATGGGTCTCTTCTAGCCTGAAGTTGCTGGAGATTCAACCTGGGATCTCCTGCATTCGAAACAGATGCTCTACCACTGAGCATCTGCCCTTCCCCAACCTATTTTAATTAGCGATGCATGAGAAATTTTATCTTTGCAAATTCCAATGTGAACCGACCTGATCTTCACCTCCTAGACTAGCATGTGAATTGGAACTTGGTTATTTACCAGCTAACAGACTGGTTCTGATACAGTTCTCAGCAATCTCTCTCTCTCAGAAATGCACATGTGGAGACATTTGAAATGAACATGTGAATGCAGATTTTCATGCAGGTGTTGTTGTTTTTAATTAGAGATTAATGTTGAAATGGAATGGAATGAGTTTGCAGTGAGGTAAAATAAAGGTAAAGGTAAAGGACCCCTGGATGGTTAAGTCCAGTCAAAGGCGACCACGGGGTGCGGCTTTCATCTTGCTTCAGGCCGAGGGAGCTGGCGTTTGTCCACAGTCATGTGGCCAGTGCGATTTAACCGCTTCTGGCACAATAGAACACCATGATGGAAGCCAAAGTGCAAGGAAACGCCATTTACCTTCCAACCAAAGTGGTACCTATTTATCTACTTGCACTGGTGTGCTTTCGAACTGCTAGGTTGGCAGGAGCTGGGACAGAACAATGGAAGCTCACCCCGTTGCGGGGATTTGAACCGCTGACCTTCTGATTGGCAAGCCCAAGGGGCTCAGTGGTTTAGACCACAGCGCTACCCGCGTCCCTTAGGTTTACAGCGAACACTTGTGAAAGGGGTATGAATCAGAATGCTTATCTATTCCTACTTTCAATAAAGGACCCCTGAAGCCTGATTTGCATGTTTTTGTTGTGTCCAGTGTGGTTACACATTGTGGCCTCATCCAGGACTATGGCCATCTGAATGCAAATCTGGATCTATATGTTCTCCAGTGCTGCCAGATGTCTGGGCTCAATGGTTTGGGCCTGAACTGAAAGTGGAACAAGCAGAATATGTTTCTCAATTAACCAAGCAAAATACGAAAGGCCATCAAAGGAGTCAATATTTCACATCCCATTCTATTCAGCACCAGAACAGGGCTCTGAGGCCTGAGCACAGCTATGGCAGTCCGTTAAGCAAGACCTTAGCCTCAGATCCTGAGATTCTGAGACTGAGAACCTCAGAGTGGTTGAGAAAATGGCTTCTGGGTGGAGGAACCATCATGGGCTGACGGAGAAGCAGTCCCCAGAAGCATGGCGGTAGTTTTTTTTTAATCTGAAAAGACTCACAACCATTTGCATTGTGCACTTTCCCCCTTATGAACACAAACCCAGTAGATGGCAGAGAACCATAGTAATAGAATTTTAGAGTTGAAAGGGACCTTTGGGGTAAACGACAACAACAACAACAACAACAACAACAACAACAACAACAACAACAACAACAACATTTCCCTTTTAGAGACCTCTTTTAAATAAATAATAAATAAATAAATAATAGCTGGTATTCGAAATGCTTTTTAAATCGTTAATTCCACAACAAGCCACGGGAAATTTACTGCCTGTTTCAACAAGTTAGCAAAGAGAGGCCTGGGAACAGGAGCTTCCTGGAGCAATGATTAGGCAACAATTAAGGGAAAGGACCTAATAATAATAATAATAATAATAATAATAATAATAATAATAATAATAATAATTTATTATTTATACCCCACCCATCTGGCTCCCAACAGAATATTAAAAATACAATAAAACATGAAACGTTAAAAACTTCCCTAAATAGAGGTGCCTTCAGATGTCTTCTAAAAGTCGGATAGTTGTTTATTTCCTTGACATCTGATAGGAGGGCGTTCCACAGGGCGGGCGCCACTACCGAGAAGGCCCCCTGCCTGGTTCAATCTAGTCCAATCCCTCATTCAATCTTGCAATTACAGCAACCTCAACAGATGGCTGAACAACTTGCTTAAGTGCCTCCAATGAGCAGCATTCTCTGCTGTTGAACTGCTCTGGGTGTCCAGAAGTTTCTCCCAATGCAATCTGCTCCCTTGCAGTTTCCATCCGCTGGTTCTCTGGAATGACAAAGAAGAGGCCTGATCCATGCTGTGCATGACAACATCGGTCAAAACCCTCTCCTCCCAGCAATCCACCTCCCCATCAGCATCTATAATAAGCTGCTGATAACAAAACTGGGCAGTCCTGTGATAATTTATGAGAAGCGCATCGGACACTTCAAAATAGGCTTTATAATGCTAAGTATTGTTATTATAAATGGGCTTTAAATGTTCTAAATTCTGCTGTCAGCATTAGATGCTTAATTATTCTTCAGATGTATTGTCAACCAAGAGAGATATTTAATGTGCAAGAGCCTAATGGAGTAAAGAGCCCTTCACTTCAGATTTACCAAATGTGCTTATCAGCTGTTTTCTCCAGTGGGTGAAATGATGCAGTGTGACCTTGAGCAAACACTTTAAAAAAACTTTTTTTTTTAAAGAAATGGGAAAGGAAAGAGATGTGGTTTTGTTTAGCAACCTTACCAGAGAGAGGAGCTTTCTGTCCTAGAAATAAATGGCTTAAGTATAAAAGCAACTCTGCTTGTGTTTCCACACTTTTTGTGTGTGTGGAGTGGGGATCAGAAACTCAGTGGTTTGAATTTTTCGTTTTCATTTTGGCATTTCCACTGTTAGCAGCAAAAAATTATAGGCTTTTGAAAAGGAACACCTATGCCTTTGCATGATCAGTCAATGGTTAAAATATGGGAGATATCAATAACAGGCAGTGGGAGGATCTTACTACATAAAAAGTAGCCAAGGGCACTGCTAGGTTTGAGGGGGTTCCTCAGGACCACATGTCCCCTCTGGGTACTCCGCTCCCCCCTCTGCCTGCTGTTCTCTGCTCATGGCTACTCCTTTCTTGCATTGGATCCAGAGTGGGGAACTTGATCTGTCCCCCACCCCCACCCCCTTCACATGCCAACTTTGATAGATGACCTCCTTTTGCATAGTGTTCTGCTTTGCACTTTGCAAGTCCTGAAGATCAGTTTTGAGCACAGAGCATTGGCGGTGCTGCTGATCAGCTGATCAGCACACAAACACAAAAAGCCAGCATTAAGCAGTGAATGTTTGGATATATGCCTTCCTGCTCTGTATAAGGCGCCTAAAACAAGAAAGACAAGGGGCTCGTCCCAAACTTCCTCTTGTCCCACTGCTTTCTCCCAGGGAAAACTGCTCTTTAGCACTCAGTTGGAACAAACGGCAGTTCGGGTTTTCTCTGTATTTATGTTTGCTCCAATTGAGCGCTAAAGAGCGGGTTTTCCCTGGGAAAGGAGCAGGGCTGGAGGAAAACTGCTTGGACTTCGGCTTCCTAGGTATGGAACAAGATGAGGTGTGGATGAGCCCAAAGCTTCTTTGTTCCTTTCTTCTCAACTCATATACAAATTGTTCAGCTTATTCAGTAAAATGTTATCAGGTTTCTTTTCTCCCTGGACTTTCTCTCTGTGCTATTTAAGTGACTTTGTCAGGAACTACAAGAAGTGGAGGGTCGAGATATGATTTGTGAGGTTGCTGCTTTCAATGGGAGACACATATTTGGCATCACATCTAGTTCAGGCAAACTGCGCTGCCGACAACCATCTCCATAACTGAAGAAATGCATCATCCCTGGGTAGTTTTAGGGAAAATGAATAAAGTTTTCCAAATTTTGTGCTTTTGCAGCAAACCTTGAACAAACTTGTTTGGCCCACCTGGAACACAATTTACTTGAATTTCATTTAAGATGGAAAGCGAGGTGGTGTTCTTAGCTACTTTTCCTGTGACAAGGAAGAAGAAGAGAGTAGAATTTATTTGACAGGTGACTGCAATGCAAGCAATCATAAAACTTTTATTAAATTTAAGCCTCCTAATAACTTGCCGCCCACTGAAACAAAGAAGCCGTGGCATTGAGAAAGAGCTATCAAAATGGAATGGGGGGGATTACATTTAAAGATACGACGGAAAGATATCTGGATAACAAAGCAAAAAATAAAATTAATTTCTGAAAGTGTGCAGTAGCAGAGCTTTTCCACATGACTAGAGACGTATTATTGAACTAATAAAAATAGCACCGTTATTGAGAAATAATGGAATAGTTTTAGCTCCGCATAAATATTTAAATCTGAAAAAATGTCTTTACAGTTAAGTTTAGGAAAACCATCACCTTATCATTATTTTATACCATAACCATTATGATATGAAGAAGAGTGAATACATGGGACTGGGTGGCTGGGAATGCTACATTGATTCAGATCACTTGTATTTGGATGGATTCCACTCTATATTGAACATACGTAATAGTTTCCTTGCTTTTTTTCCTATGCGGCCAGAGCCGCAGTGTTTTGCTTCCAAAGATAGGAACCTTAGAAGCTGCCTTATACTGAGTCAGACTGTTGGTCCACCTAGGCCAGCATTGTCTACACTGGCCAGCAGCAGCTCTCCAGGGTACCAGGCAGGGCTCTTTCTAAACCTACATGGAGATGCCAGAGGTAGACCTTAGAACCTTCTGCATGCAAGGCTGAGCTATGATTCTTCCCAGTGGATTGGAGAGTTATTGTCCCTAGCCCATCTTCGATTACTGTGATTGGCAGAAGTTCTACAATATCTCAGGCACTGCCCCCGGATCTTCTGCCTTTTCCCCTGTTCAAGGATGCTAGAGACCAAACCTGCCATCTTTGGTACAGGAGTACATGCTTTATGTAGGGCACAACATTCCTCAAACATGCATTTCTCTCCCTATGAGGAAATGCAGTCAAGACTAACATGTAACTTACCTTTTGTGGGTGTAGCCACTTGGTAACTAGGAGTGGGGACACAAGTGGCTGGTCCAACCTCAGCCAGCCCCACCCCTGCCTGCCTCCTTACTTGGAACTGATCCAGTGGGTGGTCTGAGCTCCCTCTTCCTTCCTTTTGGCATTGCTGCCCTTGTAGAACTCAGCAGAAAGGAGAATATCAGCAGCCATAGAATTAGCAGACTGCCATTGGCACCTCCTGCCTGTCTCCCTCCTTTCCACCCTACCAATCCCAATGGGCACCAGCCACCCACTGAATAGGAAAGAATTTATTTGGCCCACGTTTTGCAGTGGACCAACCTGATCCAACGCTCCCAAACTTCCTCGTATATCAGAATGCTGTTCTCAGTCAAAATATGCACTCCTTTGGGTGTTGCAAGGTATTTTGGGTGCACAAAATGGCTCAGGATTATAATACCTCAAGGACTGCCTCTTCCACTATGAACCGACTCAAAACCCTGCAATCCTCATCTGAGGCCCTTCTTCGTGTGCTGAGAACTGGGCCTTTTCTGTGGTGGCTCCCTGCTTGTGGAATGCTCTCCCCAGTTAGGCTCACCTGGCACCTTCATTACAAATCTTTAGGCGCCAGGAAAAATCTGTCCTCTTTGCCTAATTGAACAACCTATGGCCTTTAAAACTCTCTCTCTCTCTGTGTGTTACTATCATATGTCTTTTGTGTTTTTATATTATGTGAACTGCCCTGCAATCCTTGGATTGTGTAAACTGCCCTGTGATCATTGAAAGAAGGGTGGTATAGAAATTTAATAAATAATATTAACAATAGTAAATTAAAAAGTGTGAATGTATGCTTTGCATTCAGAACATCCCAGTTGAATCTTGAGTGCATCCAATTAAATTATTGTGAGTAGCAGGGCTAGGAAAGATATCTGCCTGCAGGCCTTAAGAGTCACTATCAGCCAGAGTACATAATACTGGGCTAGATGGACCAATAGTCAAACTCAGTATATGAATCAATACCATGATGGTAAGTTATCGCATGACAAATGTGATCTGTATTCTGGCACTCACTCTTTTCTTCCTATCAGGTAGGTTCAGTGTACTTAAGTGCTGTGATGTGCAGTTGGCCGACAGATATCTAGTGTATCTTAAAATATATTAGGAGTGGCCCATAAAATCTGTGGACTGTGTAACTACCCTGTCAAGGCAGCAAAGAACCTTTGCAAACATAAGTGGAAAGAAGTCCGATTCAATGGAGATTTATCTTCTTAAAGCACTCTAGAGAGGAAAGGATAATGTGTCAGTAGACAAATATGTACTATGTATTGCCATGTACTTCCAGGCGTTTTTCAAATTAGCAGCTTCCATTTCTCTGCCAAGGCTGGTCTTCATGATGGTTTTGGAAGATGCACTTTGAAATTTGCTTACCTGGAGGAAAAATATAATGGAAAGATTTGTGAAACCTGAAAAGAGTGCTTGAAATTTCATAAATATATTTGATGTCTTACAGCCTCCCTGCTAGAAGGGTAGCACAGTTTGCCCAATGACATTTGCACATGAGTGTGGCTTAGCCTTCCTTTCAGAACCTGTTCATCTATACAGCTAAGCTTAACCTTCCTTACAGAACCTGCAAGTCCATACTTTGTTTGAGAACCTACCTGACATCCAAGCGAACCCTCCTACTAGTACCCTCCTGCTGAGGTAGATCTGTATTTTATTCATCAAGTGGTAAGGAAGATTTCATATTTTGTAAAATGTGTGATAACATGGGCATCTCTATGATCTCATGGATATGCCTGGGACTTCTTTTAAATTTGAATGGACAAGTGGGGAGAGACCATAGCACACGTTTTGACTCCTGTAGGTCCCATTTCTATCACTGACATCTCCAAGGAAGGCCAGGAAAAACCCCTGTGGGAATTCCTGGGGTACCACTCCAAATTAATATAGATCAGCCTTCCATGGCCTGGTTCCCTCCAGATGTTTCAAAGCACAGCCAGCTTGGAAACTGGTCAGGAGTGAAGGGAGTTGCAGCCTAGAACATATGCAGTACACCAAGCTAAAGACTAGTGTAGATAGTTGTGAGTTGGATGGGCCAATGGTCTGTCTTCATTTATGGCAGTTTCTTATCTCTGCCATCCAGAACTGTTAACATGGAGCTACATACTTCTGCAATGAAAATGCATCCAATTCCCATTATGTAGCCACAACTGAGTGAACTTATAAAACAGATGTGGCAAACTGGTGAACACATTTTTGTGATCATTTGCAGGGACATTTTGCCAGAGTTCTGCTTGTGTTTCAAGCAGGGAAACACTTGTGTCTTTGCCACTGGGGAAAGAGGTGAAATAAATGTGCGAAGTCTTGTTAGGAAGTTCTGTCCGAAGCATCAAAAACAAAGCCTTAAGCGAAAGTCTAATCTTTAAAATTAGTCTTCTATAGAAAGCTGCTTTGTTCTCCGAGAACATGGCTTGTAAACCATGCAAACACCCTCTTCTGTGGATAGCTGTAAACAATAGGCGGGATTAGTTTGAAGAGATTGGCTTTATCTGTACGATCCAAATTAAAGACTGTCTCTAATCCATCCCAGAGGGAAGATACCATGTCTTTACAAATCAAAAGCCTTAATGTTCTTCAGCCAAAACCCTGCTTAGCTTTTGATCAGAAAGATGGTGAGTGGGATTATTTCTGCACAGAGGTCAACTCATATTGCTTCAGCGGTAGCAAAAACAGACCAAAATGAAGCATCTTGAACCTTCCAATCACTGGATTAAGCACATGGTGTCTAAGAATGGTCGTTGGCAAGTTGACATGCACTTTTTTCTTCATTCAAGGGCAGTCTTTGTGGTATTTAGGCATGGCGTAATATATATAAATCACAAGCCCAGCTCAGTGGACCATGAACCCAAGCTGCTCCTATTGACTGATGGATTGATGGATTGTTGCTGCTATTGTCATATACTGATTGATGGATTGTTTTGGACTTACCTGCTCCAAGTCCTTGGGATGGGATGGAGTGTAGCAGTTTGCTAGTTGTTTGCACCTTTTCTTTTTTATCCCCAGCCACCAAAAGCTACCTCTGTGCTCCACCCCTAGAAAAGTTATCCAAGAGGTCAAGGCATCAGAAATACAATGATCTTCTCATACTTTCAGTTCATTTCATATTCTTAAAGCCTTTCTAAGATGGTACAAATAGAGAGCCAGGCTATCAATAGCGATGTTCTGCCTCCACTTTTGGAAGCGATATGCCTCTGAGTATCAGTTTCTGGGAACAGCTGATGGGGAGCTCTGTTGCACACAGGTCCTTCTCGAGGGCTTCCCATAGGCATCTGGTTGGCCCATGTGAGAACACAGTGCTGGACCAGATGGGCTTATTCTGCAGGACTTTTCTTATGTTCTTAGCACAAGAGCTTCATACTTCACCACTTCACTAGGAAGCCTCTTAACTTTGAGTAAATTGTTCACTGTGCGGAGACAAGTGGAACAATGCTTCAAAATGCATGGGACAATGGGTCAGATTTTGCGGTGGATGAAACCCACTAACATGCAAAATCCAGTTCGCAAGGGAACACAGAAAGGTGTTCAGATGAGGGTTTGTTCCCCCCCCCTCTTGGAGACTGTTCATCAGGAGCAAGGAACTTCATGCATGGGATGGGGTCCAATATGGTCCTTGAGACAACTCTGTCTGACCTTCAGGGCTTTCTCTAAGCCAGACCCATTGCTAAGTCTGCTCCCCCATTGTGTTTTGGCCTGTCTGGCAAGTGTCCTTGGACTGTGATAATGTCTGTTGTTTGCCCGGATGGAGGATGGAGATGTGTGTCTGGAAACCTCTGACTTCTGGAATGTACCCTACTGTACAAAGTTAAAAGCCACCTTTACTGCACTGCCCACTTTTACATCTGGCAACACTGACATAAGGCCCCTGAATGCTTGGGATAATGGAATCTGGCCCTCGGGGTGAAAAAGGTTTTCCCCGGTGCCCCAGAAGTGGACATGCCTTAGAAATGGTGCAAGGCATGTTGCTATTACTCAAATGAGCTTTTGCTATCCTTATGGCTATGCCCAATTCTGCTTGGTATGAGCCAGGAATGAGGGCAGAGACTGTGTTCCTCCAGATGTTCTTGCACTACAGCTTTCATCATCCCTGACCATTGGCTTTGCTGGCTGGGGCTGATGGGAATTGGATTTTAATAACCTCTAGAGCAGGTATGGGCAAACTCTGCCCTCCAGATGTTTTGGGACTACAACTCCCATCACCCTTAGCTAACAGGACCAATGGTCAGGGATTATGGGAATTGTAGTCTGAAAACATCTGGAGGGCCGAGTTTGCCTATGCTTGCTCTAGAGCAGTGGTCCTCAACCTTGGGCCTCCAGATGTTTTGAGACTACAATTCCCATCATCCCTGACCACTGGTTCTGCTAGCTAGGGATTATGGGAGTTGTAGGCCAAAAACATCTGGAGGCCCAAGGTTGAGGACCACTGCTCTAGAGGGCCTCAGGTTCCACATCCCTGGTCTGGGCCATTTATGGTTTTATAGACATGAAGACTGAGGATCTGTTTTTGCAAGCCATTGCACAGCTAATAATAAAGAAAGACTAGATCCCTCAGTACTTATCTGCTGCAGTGTATGACCCAGATGTACATACTATATTGAGTTTCTCTGCTTATGAAGTGTCACATTCCCTAAGCAGCACATTCCTTATAATTGAGAATTGTGATGGGATGCAGGAGCCAGGCCATGTAGCTGCTACATAATTTTAGACACGCGGATGAAAAGTCTATATTAGAATGACGTCAAGCTAACTGTCTTCCCTTTGAGAGGTGAAAGTGCTGTGAAGTCTCTTAGCCGATAAAAATCAGGTCTGCACAAATCCCTGTCTTCAGAACGCTCAGATAATTTGACTGCTTTTGCTGAATTCCATGGGCTGTCTTAAGACTGACATTTGGTACCTCTTAATCTTTCTAACACCAGACCTCACCTGTATAATCTAATGCTATCTAAATGTACGAGATTGGAATTTTTGAACAGAAGTGTGCGTTTACAGAAGGAGCCAATGAAATAAAATAAATGTTTTCTCCCTTGCGCGCAGAGTCTAACAACTTGGCACGCTGACGATTAAACTCAGCACTCCGGATGAGAAGCCAGTAGCACAGCCACACACAGCCTCAGGCTTCTTCACACATTACAGTGAAAACAGGTGCAAGCTGTACAGTGAAAACGTGTACAAGTGTTTGTGTGAAAGAGCGTACACGGGTTGATTTGTACAGCTCACCGGTTGTGCACACAGGTACGCAGACTGTACGCTCATTGAACGTTACATATGAATAACTATAGGAGCATATAGCTCAACAGTGGTGTGTGATGAAATTTTTCATGGGGGAACACTTAGGGCCAGAGGCACCAAAGGGCAAGGGCAATGGGGGAGGGGGGAGTCGCACATGTGACATCACGTTGTCATGCCGGTGAGCATCGTGCCTCCCTCCCTAAGCTGATCAGAAGTTTCCTGGGCTTTGGGAAGGCGGCACTAGTCCACTTACAACAAGCCACTGTAGCTCTACCATTAGGGCACAGATAAAAACACAAGATGAGCTGGCTGGATGAGGCCAATGACCCATCTAGTTCAGCATCCTGTTCTCACAGTGGCCTCCTGTGAGAGGCCCGGGACCAGGACTTTGGTGCAACCACACTCTTATTTACATAAAAATAATTACTTTCTCCCCATTAATGTGGTTGATTAGTAAAGGTAAAGGGACCCCTGAGCATTAGGTCCAGTCGTTACCGACTCTGGGGTTGCGGCGCTCATCTCACTCTATAGGCTGAGGGAGCCGGCGTACGGCTTCCAGGTCATGTGGCCAGCATGACTAAGCTGCTTCTGGCGAACCAGAGCAGTGCAAGGAAACGCCGTTTTACCTTCCTGCTGCAGTGGTACCTATTTATCTACTTGCACTTTGACGTGCTTTCGAACTGCTAGGTTGGCAGGAGCAGGGACCGAGCAGCGGGAGCTCACCCCGTCATGGGGATTCAAACCGCCGACCTTCTGATCGGCAAGCCCTAGGCTCTGTGGTTTAACCCACAGCGCCACCCACGTCCCAAAAGCTCTACCATTAGGGCACAGATAAAGACACAAGATGAGCTGGCTGGATGGGGCCAATGACCCACCTAGTTCAGCATCCTGTTCTCACAGTGGCCTCCTGTGAGAGTCCCGGGAGCAGGACTTTGGTGCAACCACACTCTTATTTACATAAAAATAATTACTTTCTCCCCATTAATGTGGTTGATTGGCAACTCACAAAAGGGAATGTGTCTATAAAGCTCAGATCTCTCTCTCTCTCTCTCTCTCTCTCTCTCTCTCTCTCTCTCTCTCTGTGTGTGTGTGTGTGTGTGTGTGTGAAGTGCAGCCCTCCACACCTCTATATCTGACCCACAGAAATCTCCCCAAGCCACTCCACTCACTCTGCTTTGCGCCTCAAGTTCTTTTACCTGGCTGGAATGTGCCCTTGAAATCTGATAATGCCTCTTGCCTGGAGGGAGGACAGAGAAGGCCGTGTGCAGAAACAAGCCTAGTGTTCCTACCCAGTTCTGACATGTGGCCCCCGGAAGGTTTCCAAGAAAGGGATGTGGCCCTTGGGCTGAGAAAGGTTCCCCGCTCCTGTTCTGTCCTCGGCATTTGTCAAAACATGTGAAGCTGCCCTCATTCTCAGGCAGCAACACGGTAGGGAGAAAAATACGATTTCATGCTAACTACTCATTACCATGCCTCCCACTCGATTTTAGTTGTGCAGTTTTAGGGAGGATTTATGATTTCGTACGGAGCAGGAAATAGATGGGAAGGAGTCCTTTTTACCTTTGCTGCGTTGGCTTCCTTTTAGTGCTCATTATTCAGCAAATATACGACACACGCTACTGCCAAGTTAATTTGTAGTGTAATAATGAACTATTAATTAACTTCCCCAAACCCACCTGTTTCTTCAAACAATTAGCGGCAATAAAGTAATTAACAAAATCCAATATTGCATCCTTTGCTTCAAATTTATAGGCCCACTCACAACATGCCACGTTTCCAATGCAGAGGTTTAATCTGCACCCCAGAAGGCATTCGTGGGGGTGCCAGTGCTCTTTTCGCCTCAGGCAGGTTCATTGGAAAACTGAAGCACAGAGCCCACTCTCAATAACTAAAGTAACTAAGGTCCCCTTCTCTTGAACCCTTCACGGGATGAGCAACAACTTCCTTGCTCAGGCTTAGCCCACATCCGCACGATACATTTAAAGCACTATCATACCACTTTAAACAGTTGCAGTTCCCCTAAAGAAAGTAGTTTGTTACAGTTGCTTACAGAGTCATCAGGAGGCCTGTATTAAGAGACCTCGCAGATTCCCTGAGTGGTTTAGCAGTCAATTCCTCTTCCCTAACTCTGGGAACTGCTGCTCCCTAAGGGGAACTCTCAGCACCCTTAAGAGACTACAGCTCCCAGGATTCTTTGCTGGGAGCCATGACGGTTTAAAGTTGTATGATACTGCTTTAAATTTATAGGGCAGACTGGCTTCCCCTATGAAAATCACTTCCCCCAAGCAGCCCCCTATTACTTAAACACCATTCCACCAAATACCCACATTTCTTCCACTGTGTGTATGTGGGTCACCAACATGGCACTCTTACCAAGATGGCACCCTCAGAAACCCTGCCTATCCCTCCCATTTTTTTATTTAAAAAGACCTCTCTTTTTCTTTTCTTGTTTGTTCATTTGGTTGCCTGGTGTCTCTGTTTGTGTGTGTGTGTGTGTGTGTGTGTGTGTGTGTGTGTGTGTGATTCTCCACAACCTCTGCGTTTGATTTAGTTTTGGGGTGTGTAGGTGTTTTAGGTGCATTTATATGTGCATTTATCCAATGATCATTACTTGTTATTAAATCAGTGTTAAGATTCCCCCTCAAGGCTCATCACAGTTTGCTATACATGATCCTTCAGAGAGGATTCCTTTGGGGCTTCTCTATACCGTTATTTTCTTGATTTGGAAAAAATGGTAGCCGTTTCTGCTGGAGTTTTATCATCATAATCAATAACTATGTTTACTGCCAGAGTACTTAGAGACTGAATCAGAAGAGGGCCCAGGAGAGCTGTGTACAATCAGGTCTGCAGTCTATTTCTTTGTCTCAGGAAACTTGCATCTGAAGGAAATAAGAAGCATCTGAATTGGTGGTGGTTGGTTTTTTTTAAAGCAGCAACACGTGTTTATTAATAGGCCTGGAATTATTGTTGGCCTGTTTCAGCTTTCAGGGGGAAACATACCATAATCAAATTATTGAGGGTGTGAAGGCTGGGTGTAAAAGAAATGTTTCTGCCTGGTACTCAAAGCTATGTAATGATGGTAAGAATGTTTATGAACATTCCATAGCGTTGTTGCAGCGAAAGTAAAATTAAGCTTCTAAATATTTCTACTTGTTTGCATCATCACTGAGGGATGAGAGTTCGCAAGAGGCTCTCTGATGGGATCTTTATTACCACCAGGATTAAAATGACAACAATCAACAAATTACTTGATTTCCTTTTTTCTCTTTGTCACTACATTTTGCTTCCTAGCTTCTGTGTGAGCAGGGGGTGCGCTATATATATATATATATATATATATATATATATATATATAAGCAAGAAGGTAACTCTTCATGTAAACTACCAAGGTGCCATCATTCAAATAGCAAAACAGCTGAGAACGAATAAATCTTTTTTTAATGTGCACTGAGCCTGCATTAAAAAAATACAGATGTACTGTATGCATATGAAATTTTTGATTAAAATGTCTCTCACCAGTCTGTCTCTTTAATTAAATAAAACCTGCTTGATATTAATCAAGGCATAAAGAATTTATGCCCCAAATCCAGATTAATTAAAAGCCCGGAAGCTTGAAGAACTTACTGCATATAAATACTAAAATAAATCAATCCAAACATAATATTTATGGATATGGGGTGGTGTATTTATTCTTAAAAATATAAATATTTTGTGGAATTATTGATTGGTAAACGCACCAAGGAAACACACTGGTTATTAGAATTTATATTTGTGCACAAAGTTGTACAAACAGTTTGATTTACACATTTCCCTTTTAGAGGCCTCTTTTAAATAAATAAATAAATTATAGCTGGTATTCGAAATGCTTTTTAAATCGTTAATTTCACAACAAGCCATGATAAATTTACTGCCTGTTTCAACAAGTTGGCAAAGAGAGGTCTGGGAACAGGAGCTTCATGGAGCAATGATTAAGCAATAATTAAGGGAAAGGACCATTATTATTATTATTATTATTATTATTATTATTATTATTATTACTCCGCCCATCTGGCTGGGTTTCCCCAGCCACTCTGGGTGGTTCCCAACAGAATTAATGATGATGATGATGATGATGATGATGATAATAATAATGATAATAATAATAATAATAATAATAATAAAGCAATAAAACATCAGAAATTAAAAGCTTCCCTAAACAGGGCTGCCTTCAGATGTCTTCTAAAAGTAAGATAGTTGTTTATTTCCTTGACATCTGATGGGAGGGCGTTCCACAGGGCAAGCGCCACTATCAAGAAGGCCCTCTGCCTGGTTCTCTGAAACCTCACTTCTCGCAGCGACGGAACTGCCAGAAGGCCTTTGGAGCTGGACCTCCGTGTCCAGGCTAAACAATGTTGGTGGAGACGCTCCTTCAGGTATACAGGGCCAAGGCCGTTTAGGGATTTTAAGGTCAGCACCAACACTTTGAATTGTGCTCGGAAACATACTGGGAGCCAACGTAGGTCTTTCAGGACCGGTTATATGGTCTTGGCGGCCGCTCCCAGTCACCAGTGCAACCACTGCATTCTGGATTAGTTGTAGTTTCTGGGTCACCTTCAAAGGTAGCCCCACGTGGAGCACATTGCAGTAGCCCAATAGGAGAGCAGATACTTTGTATGAAGGAGGTCCCCGGTTCAATGCCCATTTCTCCAGGTAGGGCCTGGAAACGACTCTTGCCCTGAAAGATTGGAAGGACACTTCCAGCCTCCCAGAAGCTGCTAAGCAAGGCAGAGGGCTTAACAGCTTTTTTCACCTAGCTTACCAGGCTCTGGGAGGGTCGCACAAGGCCTCTGGGAGGTTCCTGCGAGATCTCAGATGAGGCAGGGTGACTGATGGCCAGCTTGATCTCTCCCTCCTTTTAAACTTTAAACTAGATTCAGACTAGGAAGCCCTTTAGATGGCAGATTCCACGACAGCCCTTTGGATAGAGGACTGTCCTCTGTGAAGTAGGAAACACATCCACCCAAGGCATCTGTTACCTGATATTAAAGATGGAGAAGTCAGGGATTGAACCCGGGATCTTCTGCTCTGCTACTGACCTAATGGTTTCTTCTATTAACTAGGAACTGCCTGTTGACTGTTGCTTCCGTCTGCCGAGTCTCTACCTTTCCTCTCCCTCATAACATGGACACTTGCCCTGCTTCTAGGGCTCTTTCAATGTGGCAAAAGGCCCCCATCTTACCCCCTTCCATGATGTGAGTCTAAGCAGCAGGACAAGTCCTGTTCAAAAAGCTCAGCATTTGCATGCAATGGCCCCTCTAACCGGTAAGTGGACATGCTCCAAGACAGAAGAAGGAAAGCCATCTCTGCAGCTAGGACAAAAGCAACAACAGCTTCTGCCCACAGCCACGACCATCGGTGATCACAACCCTGCATATTAATTCCCGAGCAAGGACAAAAAACAATAATATTCAAACAATTCTTCCCCTTGCCAGAGATTCTTAGGACAACAATGGGTGCCAGTTCCTACAGCTGTGAAGACAATGCATGTCATTGCCAGAGCTGTCAAATACCAAATTTGACACCTGTTTGCATTGAGCGGACGTGGCATGGATGGCGGCGGAATAATTGCCTCGCTGAACACAAGGGGGAGGAAGGTTGCATGCATACCAAGTGCATCTGCATTGTGCTGGGCCTTCCTTCCCATTGATCAAGGATGCTTTCCCTTCCTCTGGCTTGGCTCTGCATGCTGATAATGCTTTGCTAGAGCCTGGCCGGATCAGGTCCTCCTGTGATTTTTTAAAATGTAGGATCTGCACTCCCTGACCTGGTTTTTTAAAAATATATTATTATTATTTGCAGTCTGTTTCCGGTTCAGGTAACCCACCTGAAATCTCTAATTTGACATCTGTGTGTACCAGCTGGTAATGAGAATTTGGATTCCGAGCATCCCTGGTTTTTAATCTGGTGCATTAGACTTGTTAATAAGGATAGATGGAAAGCAGGTGTAGCAGTGGTTGAGGGGTTACTGGCAGGCATAATTGCTCCTGCTATTGTTCATAGCTCACCCCCCATACCCTGCTCCATTTGTTTTCAGTGCTGCTAAGCTGGAAAACAGACAATTCCCCTCCCCACTCCGATGCGTATATCTCCACAATTTACAAACTGGAAACCAGGAGCTGGGAAAACTTCCAGGGGTTATGTTATTGCCTTCCAACAAAGTGGAGGCTTTGTCATTGAGCTGTGTTTATATGAACGTTGGGAACTGTCTAAACCAGGCTTCCTCAACCTCGGCCCTCCAGGTGTTTTTGGCCTACAACTCCCATGATCCCTAGCTAGCAGGACCAGTGGTCAGGGATGATGGGAATTGTAGCCTCAAAACATTTGGAGGGCCGAGCTTGAGGAAGCCTGCTCTAAAGGCAGGGCTCATGCCAAACTGAAAGGGTGAACGTAAAAGGAAAAATTAAAATAATTTTGATGATTTGCCCAGCATTCCAAAAAACATAAGTGCATCAAAACTCCTGTCAAAAGGCCTGCCTACTCGAGATACCTTGCTGCCTTTGGAGAGTTCACAAGCAGAAAATGACAACAATGGTCTTCACCCACTTGTGACTCCCAGTAACTGGTATAAAAAGATTGGCCAGCCAGGTAGGCCCAGGCCACACCCATGCCATACATTTAAAGCACTATGATACCACTTTAAATAGCTATGGCTTCCCCCAAAGGTTTGTGGGAAACTTTGGGGTGCTGGTGATGAGAGTTGTTCCCTCACAGAGCTACCAGTTCCCAGATTTCCCTGGGAAGAGAGACTGGTTGTTAAACAGCTCTGGAAATTGTACAGGGGCAGACTTTGATAGTATTGTGCCCTGTGAACAGCCAAAATAAAGTGCCCTCAAACAGATCTTCTCGATTATGGATCTTTCAGTTTTGTGCCCCCTCAGCTCAGCACTCTTTGAGGGGAGCCTGCCTGCACCACCCTAAATCTGGCACTGAATTGTGGTTCTGTGAGGAGAACAACCATCAGCACCCCAAACAAACTACTACTCCTACTCCTACTACTACTGTTATTATTCTACCATGCCCATTTGACTGAGTTGTCTCAGCCACTCTGGGCAGCTTCCAATAGGGTAGGCAAAAACACAACAGCAAAATGGTGGACAGACTGCCAACACAGTCGCTGCCGTTTAAGGAAACTGATGAGGAAATGTGGCAAACGGAACATAATATCAGAAAAATGAGAAACTGAGTGAAGTTGAAAATGGGCAGATTCATCCATGCCTAGTGTGTGCATATATGGCTGTGGGAAGTGTGATTTCCATTCCAGCCTTCTCGTAATTTCCACCCCCTCCCACCTCTCTGCTCATGCTGATGAATCTCATGAGTAGTATATATCATCAGGAGGACAATCAAATGTAACCATTTCAGAAAGGTAATCAGCACTCCAGAACATGCCTCTCTGCCTTCTCTCTGCGACTGGCATTTGGGATATGGCTTGATCAGTACGAAACAGGCAGAATTCCAATGGCTTTTTAAGTTCCTGATTAATGTGATATTTTGTCGTTGTTGTTTCTGTAACATTAACTTTTTTAACCTTAATTGGCAAAAGTATTGCTGTGCGGCAAGGATAATCAAAGGCAAAATCAATCTCACTTGTTTATGAGGGGAATTATTCACTATGCATTTGGTATTTTGAATTATTTAGAGGCTACTTTGTTTCACCACTGCTAATTGATTCAATAAATGGTGTTTCAGAGGCCTCGGAAGGCTATTGCAAATAAAAAGTGGGGATTTAGAAGGCACTCGTGGTAACCATTACCAGGTGCAATCAAAAGTGCCCATTCTGGAAGGCTCTTTGCCTGAACTGAACAGCAAAAAAGGAAGAAGTTAATACAGTACTTGGAATTGCTAGCTGGCAATGGCGGATGTCGGGACCCAGGTGGTGCTGTGGGTTAAATCACAGAGCCTAGGGCTTAGAATCATAGAATCATAGAATAGATTCTATTATTCTAAGCCCTAGGCTCTGTGGTTTAACCCACAGCGCCACCTGGGTCCCGACATTGCTGATCAGAAGGTCAGCGGTTCGAATCCCTGCGACGGGGTGAGCTCCCGTTGCTCGGTCCCAGCTCCTGCCCACCTAGCAGTTCGAAAGCACGTAAAACTGCAAGTAGATAAATAGGAACCGCTCTGGCGGGAAGGTAAACAGCGTTTCCATGCGCTGATCTGATTCGCCAGAAGCGGCTTTGTCATGCTGGCCACATGACCTGGAAGCTGTACGCCGGCTCTCGGCCAATAAAGCAAGATGAGCGCCACAACCCCAGAGTCGGACACGACTGGACCTAATGGTCAGGGGTCCCTTTACCTTTACCTTTAATGGCGGATGTGTCTGAAATGACCCGAGGCAAACACCTCAAACCAGTGAATCTGGTGCACAAATGAAACTTCATGCTCGAAGCCTTTGCAGATGCCGAAGAGGAGGTGCCATTCTCTTTCATAGATTCTTTGGAGAATGCCTTGTCCTATCTAAGTCTCTTGCTTGTTAGTTATCTCAGGAGACCTTGTGCTTCACCCACTGGAGATCAAGCTGACAAGGACCTCTGAGGGGTTTGAGCTATTCCACCAAAGATTTGTTTTGTTTATTTGATCAGTATGTACACATTGGGGGGGGGAATTAATGCACACTCATACAGAAGTGGTGTGACTTGAATATAAGACTGAAAAAACAAGAAACAGAGAGAAACCAAAATTGGCAAATTTGTCTAGCCTTATCTTCTGGAGAATATTTGTCCATCCATGAAGTTTAGGTACAACCATAGATCCAGTTTTAATTAATGACATCTAACATTACTTTCATAGAAAGGTAAAGGGACCCCTGATCATATTGCTGAAATAAACAATGGCTTTGGCCTTGCCTCCTCCCACCATCCATTTATGGTGTCTTTCATCCAACTAGATGGGCCAAGAACTGTGTATCATTCAGTATTAACTGGATTAAACACTGTCAAAAGAGAATTTTCTAAGGTTTTTTCCCCCTCCTGGACTGCTGGGGGAATTCCACCACACCCAGAGATTACCAATAAATAAAGTGGAGAATGTTGAGAGTCCTCCCTCCCCCCACTCAGGCTGAGTTTAAAATCATGCTGTTGTTTGGGAAAAAAGCAAAATTGGAAACCTGTGATGAAGAGCAGAATGGCTACGACTTTGCGGTGGGAGGAGGCATGATGAATGGAAACAACTGTGTGTGTGTGTGTCTGGTGAATATCTGCTGCCTTTTGTTTTATGGCACAACCTCGCTGCCTGGAGGGACTGGAAGGAAAATGAAGCTTTTACCATTTCACTGAATAAACATCTGCATATATTTCAGAAACTGTCATTTGTCCCCGTCCCCCCCCCTTTAAAAAAAATGGTAGGCAAGTGTTGCTGTAATTCTGCTTTTTAAAATAAATAAATAAATCACTCTCTGTGCGTATGTGTGCTTCACTGCAGGAGTGTGTGTGTGTGTGTGTGTGTGTGTGTGTACATAGACACATACATGTTTGTGGATGTGTGTGTGTATACAACAGAAAATCAGAATAATACAATTGTTACTAAGGAATAAAATCAGGTAATCCAAACTAGAAACCTATCAATCCCATATTTTTGCGCCTAGGTTTATTAGATTTATATCATTAGATTTGTTTTGGTTTTTTTTAAAGAAAAACAAACGACACACCCTCCTGCAGTTTCCAGCAACTGGTATTCAGAAGCATTACTGCCACTCACTATGCAGGTAAAGGACCCCTGGACGGTTAAGTCCAGTCAAAGGCGACTATGGGGTTGCGGCGCTCATCTCACTTTCAGGCCAAGGAAACCAATGTTTGTCCACAGGCAGCTTTCCAGGTCATGTGACCGGCATGACTAAACCGCTTATGGCACAACGGGACACCATGACTGAAGCCAGAGCGCACGGAAACACCATTTACCTTCCTGCCACAGTGGTATCTATTTATCTACTTGCACTGGCATGCTTTCAAACTGCTAGGTTGGCAGGAGCTGGGACAGAGCAATGGGAACTCCCCCCCCCCCCGTCATGCGGATGTGAACTGCCGACCTTCCAATCAGCAAGCCCAAGAGGCTCAGTGGTTTAGACCACAGTGCCACCTGCGTCCCTGGAGGCAAAGCATAGTCATCATGACTAGTGGCCATGTAGCAGCTAGTGGCAATGTCCCATTAGCCTGAATGGGCCAGCCTTCTCTGTCTCCCAGTGTATTGGCAATGACATTCAAGGTCTTGAATTGGGGGACTATGCATTCAGGAAATAAAATAGCCCTAGCTTTTATTAGCTGAGTTGGAAGCTTCCTTGTCCTAATCCAAAAGTAAATAGAAACCAGGACAACAGAGAAGTCTTAGCAAACCTCTTCCTCATTGGAAATAAGACCAGGTAATTTGGATCACAAAAAAACTAGTAAGGAGAATTTCAGAACCATCTGTATTTTTTGGGTTGGGGCTATGGCAGAGCAGAATATCCTCAATAAAGTTTGTACAGGAAAAGTTTTGCCCATTGCTGAAACACAGAAAAACTTCTCAATTCATCCAATAGATTTCATCTCAATCTCTAATCAGGTTCTCTGAGTCCACAGGGCCTTTCACATGCTAATTTATGGGAACACAAAATCTCGCACTCATAATGTAGGTGCTAATTGGTGTATTTCTAGAAATCTCTCACCTTCCCTTTTTCCCTGCATTGGTGATGGAGGGGTAGGAGAGATCCAGAATACACGCAACCAAAGGATGCTGGTCCTGTTGGAACACCATTGTTGTCATTCGGTCAGTTATACCTAATACCAGACTATTTAATATAATATGCAATCAGGAGGCTGCTTGGTGAGACTGGTGTAGCATAACTTTATATTCCGACTCTAGTCTAGGGCTCATCCAGACTTCCTTTTGTTCAGCATTTCTAGGCAAAGATCCAGGCTTTAAAACTCCATGTCTGAGTGCTTTTAAATTTTTTTGTACCAGCACTTTCTCCAGGAGAACGTGTGTTTTACCATTGAACTTGAGCAAATAACAATGGAGGTTTCTGCAATTTGGTGTTTGCATTGATTCAGTGGTAAAACACGAGTTTTCCTGGGGAAAGTGTTATGTGTGTATGTGGAGAAGCCCACTTGGACAAGGAGCTTTAAAACCCATATCTGTGCCTGGAAAGTACAGCACAAGAGCAAGTCTGGACGAGCCCAGTGCTTTTTTTCTGGGGGGACGCAGGGGGACACCCCCCCTAAACATTTTGTGAATCTAAGTTTGGCCTCATTGAGGGGCAATATTTCAATATGAGTTGGAAAATGAGAGTACCCCTAAACATTTCTTTTTTAGAGGGCGGGGGGAAGCACTGGATGAGCCTAATCTAGCCAGGTCAAAGAAAGGGGTAGTGAAAGCTGAAGCAAGAGAAGAAGATACTTGTGAGGTGAAGGGGATCAAGAACTAGGGAAGGAGGCCAGGATGTATAGGAAGGAATGGGAAATGGTTCAGGTTCTACCTTCTGCAGCAGCAGAGAACACACTTGCTCCACCTTCCACGGGACAACCCTTTACAGGGGCACCATCACGCCCTCGGGATTGTGGGTGCCCACCGCCGTGATGCGGACATGTGACATCACATGCATGCGCCTGCACAGAGTGCATGTGATGTCACACGTACGATGTGCAACGTTGTGTTTTGGGAGGGGGAGCTTCTCTTCCTCCTCCTCTCCGCAGCCAGCAAGGCACCCTTTTCCGTGGGGAGGGTCTCGGACTCGGAGGCAGAGAGATTCTGCTTCTGCGTCTGAGCACACACACACACACACACACACACACACAGAGAGAGAGAGAGAGAGAGAGAGAGAGAGAGAGAGAGAGAGAGAGAGTCTCGCTGGCTGGCTGCAGAGGGCAGGGCTGAGGCTAGTGTGGTGCAGTGGTTAAGAGCGGTGGACTCGTAATCTGGTGAACCAGGTTCGCGTCTCCGCTCCTCCACATGCAGCTGCTGGGTGACCTTGGGCTAGTCACACTTCTCTGAAGTCTCTCAGCCCCACTCACCTCACAGAGTGTTTGTTGTGGGGGAGGAAGGGAAAGGAGATTGTGAGCCGCTTTGAGACTCCTTCCGGTAATGATAAAGCGGGATATCAGATCCAAACTCCTCCTCCTCCTCCTCCTCCTCCTCCTCCTCTTCTCCTCTCTGAGGTGGCACCACAGAGGCTGGCTTTCTGCCTCCCTCCGGCTTTGCTCATTGACTTTGTGGGTGCCCAGCCCCCACAATTATATTATTGTGGGTGCCCAAGCACCCACGCCCCCCTTGTAGTTGGCTCCTATGGCCCTTTAGATACCTATCAAACCTCCTCTCGGTCTTCTCTTCTCCAAACTAAACATACCCAGCTCCCTCAGTCATAAGGCTTGGTTTCCAGACCCTTGATCTTCTTGGCTGCCCTCTCCCTGCACACATTCCAGATTCTCATTATCTTTCTTAAACTGTGGTGCCCAGAACTGGACACAGTTCCAGACTTGAGCAGTTAAAGGGCTCTAGTGCGATAAATCCATTTTTTAGAAAAAGAAGAAGAACCTGGTTTTTCTGTAGGTTTGGGATGAATGAATTACGAACAAGAGAACATATAAACATCCCATAAGCAGGTCAGGATGAATGCAGAATGAACGTTCATTGTCATATAGCCACCCCACAAACAAATCAGAATAAATAATAAAGGCAGGTGATCCGGAGGGACCCTGTATCTTCCAGATACAGATACTCCCTCCTGTCCACTTGTGAAAACTGAATGCTAGATTAGATGTACCATGGGCCTGATCCAGCAAGTTATTCTTAACTTCTAACTTTGAAAGACAGTGGAAGTTGGTTCAAAATAACTGTTAATAGTAAGTTGGTTTGTTAAGCAAGAGGTCAGACTGGCCTCCAGCTGGCCTAGGGCCGTTGTAGAAATGCCTTATTTCATATTATTATTTATACAAAAGCAACCCACAGTAGCAAAGATTTAATTAAAAGAGAAAATCAGTGAATATATCACTCAACTTTCTCTTCTTCCCAGCTCTCCAAACCCGATAAAATCCCTTCCGTACATAGACGCTCCCTGCAGAAAAAACTGACCTGTCTCATAGGCTGGAGACAAAATCTACCTTCCAACTTTCTGTAGGTAGGCGGTTTGTTGCATTCCCCATCCCACTGCTTCTAACAGTGGGGAAGATGCAGTCCAGACAAGTCCTGCAGCTGTTTTATTTAATTCAAAACCTTTCCTCTAGTTTTCCCAAGCAATTCCCTTAGCTGAGAAAAGTTCCCAGCAACTTGCTAGACATCGCTGGAAGACATTTCTCTTTGCATTGTGCGCTAGGCAAACAATGCCACAATCAGATCTGTGGCATTGCTCAGCAGACAAGTAGCAAAAGCAAATGTTAGCTGCTTTTTTTTTTTTTGGTCTGTTTAGCAGCTATTACATTTGATAACATTGGTGTCTGCAATCTAAACATAAGTTGCAGCCCCGAAGCCCCCATTACATTAGTATATGTTTATCAGGTGCAACATCCGGTTACTAAAAGGGTTTATGTGGATACATTACATTGCATCTCAATGAAGGCAAACAGGAATAATGTGGGGAAGGAGAATCAAGTCTCTTCTGAACGCTATTGTGTAGATCAGAGGTGGCAAATGTCTATATTCCGTATTTTCACCTATCAGGCTACATTCCACTATTCACTTACTTTGGACACAATGGAGCTTACTCCTGAGTAGACATGTTTGGTGTACTCCTACAATGGGTGCAAGATCCAGTAACGGTCAACCCCATCTGTCAATCACGCGATGTTATATGGCATCAAGTCATTGAAAGTTCAAGCCAAAGGACTGCAAAGGAAAGTTTTGGTTAGTTTAAGATAAGAAGAAGAAAACTAGAAACTGAGAGAAAGAAAAATTTGCCCATCCCTAGTGAGATGTGTGATTGTGTGTGAGATGCATGTCTGGCCACATCTGCAGCTTTGTATCTCTGTATCAATACAACTATATATATATAATTTTTATTGGTTTTAACAATTTTTTCAAACATAACATACAACATTGTAATATGATTAAAAAAATATATTTGGCTATGTAAGCCTGAAACTTCCTCCCCCTCAAATATTGGTTTTCATATTTATTCTCTAATCATGCAATTAATTGTTTTTGTTATTATTAAATCAAATCTTTTTGTGAATAAATTATAAATCTCTTCATAATAAATGATAATTTAATCCTTACAAAACCCTACTAACGATGTAAGTTGTTGACAGTTGTCTTTCAAGTATAACATATATTTATTCCAGGCTTTCAGAAAGTTCTGGGTGTCCATACAACTCTTTGTACCTTCAACAAACTACAGTTCCTAGGGTTATTTCGGAGAAACCATGGCTGATAAAATAGTATAATAGTGCTTAAAATGTCTGGTGCAGATGTGACCTTTGTGTATGTAGTCTGTATATATTGGGGGAGTGGGATGTTGGTCCCACCCACTTTGGCCCCACCCCTTCCACTTTGGCCCCACCCACTCCTTCAGAAGCTGGCTAACAACAAGTGTGGCTCTCCATTCAATAATGTCAGCATCCCTCATGTAGGCTGCATACTCTAGGCCAGTGTTTCCCAACCTTGGGTCTCCAGCTGTTTTTGGACTACAACTCCCATCATCCCTAGCTAGCAAGACCAGTGGTCAGGGATGATGGGAATTGTAGTCCAAAAACAGCTGGAGACCCAAGGTTGGGAAACACTGCTCTAGGCTATGAATGCAGCAGAGTACTGATTGCAGGGGTCAGAGTGGATAACGATAGCTCAGCATGTTGTATTGTAAGAGGTACAAAGTTTACTTACGAACTGTCAAAAAAGAGGGAAAAAAGGAGGAAAAAATGCCATTGGACTAAGGAGGAGGATAGGACATGGCTCGGAGCACTTGCCTGAATTTGGGTAGGCATCTTTCGGGAGCTAATCCGACAAGAATCTACACCTTTGACATTCACCCGCTGCTACTAATTGAAAAAATATCAATCACAGGTTTCAATAAGAATGCTGAATTTGTCCTGTGGAAGGGCTGAATCGACCAAAGCCCGAGCCTTTGTTCGCAGGTAGAGAGGCTGCCAAGAAATTGTCTTTATTTTACCTTTTATCAGGAAATCTTGCCAAGTGGCTGAGAATTATCCTGTTAAAAAAGGCATAACTGCAATAAAAGAATCCGCAGTTTTTGTAGCTAAAGATTGGGCTGATTAGGTCAAGCCAATATTTCAACTTCAGTTTTCTCCACAAGGGAAACCTGTGGCCTTGAAGGTTCCTCCTCTCTTCAGATCCTGTCTCTCCCCTTTCTTCCTCCTGTCTCCCCTGCTTCCTCTAGTCTTATCAGAAGGAGAAGGGGCATTCGTTCGTTTTTGTTTTTATTGTCTATTTTGTTTTGTTTTTTTCCTTGTACTTTTATGCTGTGCACCATCCTGAGATCAATGGGTGGTGGGTGGTATACAAATTTAATAAATCAATATATAAATAAATCCTCTCCCTCTTTATAACAGTGCTGGAGTTGTGGTTAGGGCCACATGTGCACTGCATATTGAAAGCAGTAAGATCGCACTTGAGAAGAGAAGACTCCCTGGAAAAGACCCTGATGTTGGGAAAGATGGAGGGCACAAGGAGAAGGGGACGACAGAGGATGAGATGGTTGGACAGTGTTCTTGAAGCGACCAACATGAGTCTGACCAAACTGCGGGAGGCAGTGGAAGACAGGAGTGCCTGGCATGCTCTGGTCCAGGGGGTCACGAAGAGTCGGACACGACTAAACAACTAAACAACAACAAAGATAGCACTTTAAACAGTCATATCTCCCCCCCCCCCCGCCCCAAGAATCATGTGGAGTGTAGTTTGTTAAGGGTGCTGAGTAGGGATGCAGGAGAAATTCGATTCAGCATGCAAACCAAAATTGATCAGATTCACACTTTATGAGATGATATGCAAGGAGCTTGGCTCTTGAGAGCCCATCTTAATATTGCTAATGCCCACTTCCCTGTACTGGTAATGCCACAGAGGGCTGGCCAGTTGACACTGGCTCATGACAGGTCCTTTTCAGTGGTGGTTCCCCATATGTTGCATGCCCTCCCTGGTTAGATGTTTCTGTCTCCCTCTACAAACTTTCAGTAGAACTTAAAAACATTCCAGCCAGTCATCTGGTGGCTGAAAGATACTGTTCCTCACAACCTTGAAATTATTATAACTCTGAGGTTATGTTACCATGTTACCTGCATTTAGATGTTTCAAATTGATTGTTGTTGTTGTTTAAAAAATAGTATTGTTTCTCTACTTTGGTGTTAACCACCCTGGGTGGGAGCATGGGAGAGAAATGCCATAAATAAGCAAGTGCATAAATTGTTGATAAATAGCCCAAGGACAATTCTGATTTTCATTGTTTTGAAAAATATGTTGTCTGCATAGCAACCAGTCTAGAATGGACCTCCCCCCCTTTCTTCTTCCTTCCACCCCCTCCCTCTTCCCATTTACGAACTTGGAGGCCTGTTAGATGCCCTGAAGGACAACAAAGTCTAACACATGGCACACAGTGGAATATGAGTGATGATGACACTAAAGACGGCGCCTGATGGGTACAGGGAATGACCCCCTTCTGACTGCAAGGCAAGTGGATTCAGGGTGCCGGAATTACTTTTTTAATTGCTCTCCCAACTAATGGCAAATGTCCTAATGAGATCAAAACCATTACATTTCTCTTTCATCTGTTCTCGCATAATTTGTAAAGGGAGCTGCTTGCTGTCAGAAGACAAATTCCAAACGCCGTGTAATAATTACAAAATTGAGTAAAGTAAGACTTGAAGCAATCTGTTTTTATTTGTATATATATATATTTATTAAATGCCTGAGATTGGTGCTGGATTAAAGGATGTAAGGAGCCCTGTGCTGAACTGAATCCTGGGATACCACGATGCTCTGATGATCTTTCCATCTCAGGGCTGTGCCAGTCAACTGGGATTTTACAGACTTGACCCAGAAAACTGTTGCGGATGGTAAAAGAGAGGGGGAAAACATAATTACAGGCCATTTAACTTTGAAAATTACAACTTTGATGCAGCTTGGACCATCATGGAGGAGAGCTCCTTAACTCCTGTGCATTATTCCAACCCAATGGTCCCTGAGCTAACCCCTATCAACAATATTGCGTTGCAGTCTGGGAACAGGGGGCTCTGCAATCCTTCCAGATGTTGGACTACAACTCCCAGCATTCCTCACCACTGGCTATGCTGGCTGAGGCTGATGGGAGTTGGAATACAACATCTGGAGGGCCACAGGTTTCCCCATCCCTGACATATAATGTTATCTACCCAGCCAACACCCAACACTGCTGTGAAGAGTCTACCTTCATCTCACCTTGTAAGAGAGAAGCCTTGCTGCAAGAATTTGGTGACCTCCTTCCCACCGAAATCTCAGCCCCTTTTATTTTTGTCAGCAAAAGTTTTGCTACCAGGAAAGGTTCTGGATATCTATAGTGCAGCTGTACTGTCTACTAATATGCCAGATACTGGTGCCCAAATTTTTGCTCTGTCATCACCATTGGCGCAGGCATCTCGGACAATGAGATCCGTTTGTGAGAAGTTAACATAACTGTAGATATGCTTAGACCAGCGTTTCCCAACCGGTGTTCCGCGGCACAGTAGTGTGCCGCGAGACACCGTGTGCTGTGCCGCGGGGGAAAGCCGAAGCTCCGCCGGGCCTCTCCGACGCGGGGAAAAGCCCCGCCGGGCCTCCCCAGCGCGGGAAGAAGCCGCGCTGGGCCTCGGAGGCCCGGAAAAAAACTGTGCCGGCCCCCCCCCCCCCATGGAGAAAAAGCCGCGCGCTGTGGGTGCTGTGCCGCGAGATTTTTTCCCTAAGACAGGTGTTCCGTTGCCCAGAAGAGGGTGAAAAACACTGGCTTAGACCACACATTTTATAGTACTTTAAGAACAGGCAGAAATCTTCGAGATTACCTCAAGTGCTATTATTCTAAGTACTGAAGTGTTGGCATTTTCCTTGTTTCATTATGCTATTAAGATTCACAAAGATTCCTAGGTTCAGAACTCAGAAACACAGGACGCTGCCTTCTGTGGAGTCACTTTTATTATGTACGTATTTTGTGTTCTGATGTTATATTTTTAGGTTGTAAACCACCCTGTGATCTACGGACAAAGGGCAGTATACAAATTTAATGAATAATCATAATTTTAAAAATCCTTCACCCTAGAGCATATTGGCAGTAAGCAATAATAATAATAATAATAATAATAATAATAATAATAATAATAATAATAATAATAATAATAATTTTATTATTTCTACCCCACCCATCTGACTGGGTTGCCCCAGCCACTCTGGGCAGCTTCCAACAAATATAAAAGCATAATAAAACATCAAACATTAAAAACTTCCCGATACAAAAAAAGCTACCAAAAAAAGAGAAAGAATTCAGCTGGAAAAGGCCTGATGGGTTTTCAAGAGGCATCTAAAGCACAGACCAGCAGGAGCTCATCTGAACTGCAAGGGCAACAGTTTCCCATCATCCAGGGGCAACTACACAAAAGGCCCTGTTGCCACTAACAACACAATGAAAGTCTCACACTGCCATCGAGGCTTCATTTGCTGAGCGCAGAGGCTGGGCAAGGCGATCTCTGGGGTAACATCACGGTTGCCAAATAAACTATATTTCACCAGTTGCATCATTCTTGGTACTCCTCTTTCTATCATTTTCAATAAACATTCAATATCTTTCCCAATTCCACCCCACTCTCTCACACCCACACACCCATTGCTCAATGGCAGAAACTCCAGCACCAAATGTGAAATCACACCACGGTGACTCCTGCATCGTATGGGCAAGGAAAGACTTTGATTAACCATGTCTTTCAACGTTAACAATGATGTTCTACATAGTGGAACATCTCTGAAAGAAAATGAGTACACAAGATGGCTCAAGTTCATCTTTGTAATGTTACTATAACTATAACACTCACGCGTGTGCACGCATGTATATATGAACTTGTTCATAATCATAATAATTATTCCCGGGGATAATTCCAAGGCTATAGTCTTTATTTCTGAATTTGCTCAGGGTACGTACCATGGGGAATGGGGGGAGGGAAATGGTGCTTTAATAACATGTTGTGCTATTTATAGCAATAATTACTGAGCATGGAGGAATATTGTTCCTTTTCACAATGAAACAGGACAGCTTTATCTCTCGGAATGACTTGGAGAACCATCCAAAACTCTGCAATAATGAGAGGTTTGGTTGAAGAGACATCCTGTTTACACAGCATTTGATTGACATGATACTACATGGGCAAAGAAATGTACTATGAATCTGGTTGTTCATAGCAATCTGGATTAATGTTCTCTTAAAAGTTTGTTTCCTGCGCTTTACATACAATTTCATACACTTAGGATGCCAGTTACCCTGCCTACTTTGTGAGCCATACATTTGCAGCCCACCCTGCCTCCAAGGAGATAAAGAGAATATGTGGTTCACACCCACCCCTTTATCTTCAGAACAACCCTATGAGGTGGGCTAGAACAGAAGCAAATTGCCCCATGGTCACAGAATGAGCTTCTTGGGAGACTGAGGTTTTGAACCCAGGTCTCTGCAATCAAGTCAAGTACTTTACTGGTTCTTTAAGGCTCTATGGATGAGAGCAACCTTGCAAATTTTCAGAACTGCCACATTTCTCCTTTAAGATGTCCTGAACATGTAATAGTGTGCTTGTGACTAATATTTAGTAAAAGCCCCAAAATACAAGTCTGTAAATTATCGACTCAACTCACATGTGGGTCATTTGTAAGTGTATGCAAAACCTGTGATTTATTTAGTCATTTAATATTCCAGATTTTTTCCGTGGAACTCAAAGCATAGGATTCCAAAGCAGCCTTCTATTCCGCTGATAGAAATGGATGAGCAGCCGGCACCAAAACATCTGGAGGACAAGAAGTTAGCAAAGGCTAATTTGGATGACCTCAGCAAATGTTTTCCTGCAGATGTTGACTCGTATAGGAGACAGTCACAGTATCCCCACTTGCAGTAAATATCAATATTGGGAGGAGCCAGTTTCTATCAGGATTGCAGAATGGGGAAAACAGGTTAACCCTTTCCCATTGGTCAGCCTGCTTCCACTCCCTGTGTCTGCTAATTGTTTTGAACAAATGATGGACGAAAGCAATGCAGTTCGTGTTATCTCATTTGGCTGGCGCTTCATAGTCAAGCCCCTGCAATGCGGGAAACCTTTTGCCCAATGTGGGACTTGAACCCATGACCCCGGGATGCTCTACCAACTGAACCACCCCCAGGCTTCTACCTCTACTGACTGTAGCCTATGTGATACTTGATAACCCTTTTCGCTTCCCCAGGCAGTTCCAGGTAAGCAATGAAAGACAGGGGAACTCTTGGACACCCCGCCATATGTCTTCACTAAGCAAGAATGCTACATGCTCTTGTTTTGAAAGCACGTATTTAACAGTGCTGTCCTTCTCTTTGGGACAGGAACCATTGCTCAGTTCGGTGACAGAACTGCCCCGTGTAGGACCTTAAGGTCCTCAAACAATAACATTTTGGAGGTCCCGAGCCATAAGGATGCTAGGCTGGTCGCAACTAGGGCCAGGGCCTTCTCAGTACTGGCCCCGACTTGGTGGAACGGTCTGTCAGAAGAGACGAGGGCCCTGCGGGATCTGGCATCTTTCCGCAGGGCCTGCAAGACAGAGCTGTTCTGCCTGGCCTTTGGGTTGGTTTTAGTTTAACCCTGTTTGATTGGTGGGCTACTTAAAGATGAGGCTGCATTTTAAATTTTAAATTGTATTTTAACTTGCATTTTAATTGATTGTTTTGTATGTTTTGTTGTGATTTTATGGGTGTTAGCCGCTCTGAGCCCGGTCTTGGCTAGGAAGGGCGGGGTATAAATAAATAAATAAATAATAATAATAATAATAATAATAATAATAATAATAATTGCCAGTGGAGAGGGGGGGGGCTGTTGTGCTCAGGTCCTGCTTCCTGGCTTCTCATAGACATCTAGATGGCCACCATGAGAACGGGATGCTGAACTACATAGGCCACTGACCTGTTTCAACAGGTGTCTTATGTTCTGCAGTTTCCTCTGTCCTTATGTAGCAAGTAGCCGCATTATTGTTTCCAAAGGAAGGAAGCGTCACATCATTTTTTTGACATTGCAAGATATGACCCGTTGCTTTAATTAGCATTTTTCTCTTTCTTTTTTACGGACCACAATCTGAAATGACAGCAAATCTTCAGCATGTTCTCTGCTCCTTCGCTCTCCCTCACTCTCTTCCCTTCAGTGGCAAATGCAATTCGGAGCCCGCTGTAGAGCTCTTTAAGTTTGGAATTAACTATGCGGCATTACCATAAATGGCGCCTGCATAATTTTACAGATATTTGTAAACTTTAATATATTCACTTTAACTTGGCTTTCAGATGGAAAGCATGAAAAATCAATTCCCCAAGCTGTGCAAATATGAATGAAAGGAAAAGCATAATTTGTGTTTGATCCTGCTGAGATATATCCAGGAACTGAAAAGGGCGGGGGCAGAGCGGGGGGTGGGAGTTGAGAGATTGTAATTCACAGAATTTTAAGCAACTTACAAAATGTCCTACTACTTTGCATCATTACCATGATTGCATAAAGCAGCGGAAAAAAGGAAGAGCACTCTGCAGAGATGTAAATGAACTGTCTCCATCCATCCCCAGGATTTGGCTTTGGCCTAGCACCTGAGCAGCGATGCCAAAACGTCTCATTAGCATTCTTGCCTTTGAGAAAAGCAAGCACCATTCACCTATTTGGCACTGGGAAAAGTTTGATGTTTGACTCCAGGGCAGACTAGACCTACTGGCTTGGCCATAACTGCCACCAGCCATTCCCCACACATTCTAGGTAGGATGCCAAGAGAGACACCAGGGAGGCTGGTGGAGGCAACCGTCAGAGATCAGCTCCTACGAACAGATGCTGAGAGGATTTATAGGGCCCTCACAGCAAACCCCAGCTGCCTTCTCCTCATTTCCAACACTGGTGCCTCTGCCATATTGGACCAATTTTCACACAGCAAACATATCCTCACCCAAGAATGCACCAGCCGTAGGGTGGCCTGCAGCTCACCAAAAAGGGATATAAATTTGCAGGTTCTCATTTTTATGCATAGATGCCAATTTTTAAACAATTCCACTAATTGAAACAGAGGTATCTCAATAATAATAATAATAATAATAATAATAATAATAATAATAATAATAATTGAGCAAGTGACCTGCTCTGTGGCTACTCTGTCTGCTGATCAGGTGATGACTGTGGACCTCAAGGCTCCTGCTGTCTTTCCTAATGGTCCTGTGGACTGCCACCTGCCAATTCTTTGAATAGATGGCTGTCTTCCGCAAGGCAGAGCGCATGGACCTTGGGAGAAGCGACAAGCCGCAGTGGTTAATTTTGCAGTGCAGGAGCTCATCATGTCAACCGTCACAGCCACAGTCCTAAGGGGAGAGGAGGAACAACTGCCCCAAATGCCCCCCCTTCTCATTCTGCAGATGGAGGCTTCCTCGCAGCGGAAGGTTACAAGGGAGTGCCATTCTAAGGTGATTGAAAACACCGATGAAACAATTCTGCGGCGTCCATTAAATGTGTGTGGCAATGAATTGGTTCGAATGCTCTCTTCCCCTCCTGGAATACAAGGAGCCTCTAATATCTAAAAGTAAGAGGCGTCAGGAAGCAGGGGGTTACAGATTGATAAGAGTTGCATTTTCCCCCTCGCTGCTTTGTCTACCGAGCCAGTCCTATCCATAATACCAGCCACTTGGTAAACTAATCAATATTGTAAGTGCCCGAGGTTTCGGATTCTACAAGCACAGATAACTAATGAAAATGCCTTCGTGCTGGAGATGAGAAAAACAAATGTGTCAATAAAAGAAGGGGAAAGGACCTTGCAGCTCCTGGGGAAGGGGGAATTGAATGACACATTTATTTTTATTTGCTTGTTTCATATGGGATCTCGCAGCTGTTGTTTTAATGCTACAGCAATTTATGTCCTTGCTATATTACCATTGTTAGGAGCTTCACCAAAGGCCTTGTCTCGATGCCTGAACCATCGGGCGGGTGGCAAATCGGGGCCACGGCCTCCTCAGTGGTGGTGCCCTGATTCGGGGACCCTAAAGCCATTGGGTGACACCCTTTTTTACTAGCTTTCGGACAGCAAAGCAAAACAGGTCTCCTTGGCCAACTAGAATAAGTACTCCGAAGTTGTTTTATTGCTGCTGTTACCTGGTTTCTTTTTAGTTCTTGCCGTTATGATACTTCATGGTAGATTGCTTTTATTCTCCTTAAGCTGCCTCATGGGCCTTTTTTAGTAGATGGGCAAGACATAAATGTTTACAGCAAAGTAAATAAAACTGGGGTTGCTGACTCCCCCTGCCCTCATCATGACTCCATAACAAAACCACCTTACCCCGCATGTGCCCACTCAACCACTTTGGTCAGTGGAATTGAGAGCCAGTGTGGTGTAGTGGTTAAGAGTGGTAGACTCGTAATCTGGGTTCGCGTCTCCGCTGCTCCACATGCAGCTGCTGGGTGACCTTGGGCTAGTCACACTTCTTTGAAGTCTCTCAGCCCCACTCACCTCACAGAGTGTTTGTTGTGGGGAAGGAAGGGAAAGGAGAATGTTAGCCGCTTTGAGACTCCTTCGGGTAGTGATAAAGCGGGATATCAAATCCAAACTAATACAGGTGCCATGTAATACCGGTTCTGCACCTGTAGGAACTCAGCTGTTTAGTGCAGCAGCCCCTGAACTTTGGAACTCCCTGCCTATTGAGATCAGAGAGCTGAGTTCACTGTACACTTTCCCGCACCTGCTAAAAATATTATTGTTTAGAAAAGCCTGTCCAGATGCTTAGAAAGTTGAGGTAATTTTAATATGTTTTGGCATATTAACTTTTGCATTTTGTGAATTTCTCTTGATTTTACTGTTTTACCTTTTATAAACCGCTCTGATTCTTTTATAATAGTTGTTGAATTTTCAAAAATTTTACATATATAAAGGTAAAGGGACCCCTGACCATTAGGTCCAGTCATGACCAACTCTGGAGTTGCGGCGCTCATCTTGCATTATTGGCCGAGGGAGCTGGCATACAGCTTCCAGGTCATGTGACCAGCATGACAAAGCCGCTTCTGGCGAACCAGAGCAGTGCACGGAAATGCCGCTTACCTTCCCGTCAGAGCGGTACCTATTTATCTACTTGCACTTTGACATGCTTTCGAACTGCTAGGTTGGCAGGAGCAGGGACCAAGCAACGGGAGCTCACCCCGTTGCGAGGATTCGAACCGTCGACCTTCTGATCGGCAAGCCCTAGGCTCTGTGGTTTAACCCACAGCACCACTCGCCCCCTTATTTACATATATACTTCAATACATAACAAATTTGTCTTTTCTCGACTTCCCATCCCATAGACTGATATAAAACTAATATAAGTTTGCAAGATAGAAATGGCCATGCAGATTCAGCCTGGTTGTCAAATGCATGATTCCCTTTCAATAAGGCATTTTGCTGAGCTTTCAAAGCAAGGAATCTTATTTACTGAATTGGGAAGGTGAATGAACTTTAAGCAGGAACTTTAGGCTGCAAATGTGCCAGCTGACTCTGTTCTTCTTTCATGCCAGCAGTGGGGATGAGTCAAGTGTGCAGCCACTGTCGCCAGTACAATCCACTGCTCAAGAGAGAAACTCTGGTTGGTGCAGTAACTAACTAGAGTCGTACCTTGGTTTTCGAACAGCTTAGTTCTCAAATGTTTTGGCTCCCGAACGCCACAAACCCGGAAGTGAGTGTTCCGGTTTGCGAACTAACTTGGGAAGCCGAATGTCCGACGGGGCTTCCGCGGCTTCCGATTGGCTACAGGAGCTTCCTGCAGCCAATCAGACACGGCGCTTTGGTTTCCGAACGTTTTGGACAGGCATCCCCAAACTTCGGCCCTCCAGATGTTTTGGACTACAATTCCCATCATCCCTGACCACTGGTTCTGTTAGCTAGGGATCATGGGAGTTGTAGGCCAAAACATCTGGAGGGTCGTAGTTTGGGGATGCCTGGTTCTGGAAGTCAAACGGACTTCCGGAACGGATTCCGTTCAACTTCCAACGTACGACTGTACTGCAATCTAGCAGGCTTACTTGCATAGGATTCTCTCCTAACCAAGTCATTTCTTTATTTCTCAGTATTAACTGGCAAGGACAGGGTGTGGAAGAAAGAAGAGAACAATCAATATGTGCTCTTTTTAAAAAAAATGTATTTGCGTGTGTAGGTCACCCAGCCATCCCCACCAAATGACTCACTTCTGACGCGTCATTTTTGGTTTAGGTTTTTGGCATAATTTTGGCCACAACTTTATTGAATTACAAATCACGTGAGTGGTTGCGTAGGCATTGGTTCACACTGTCCACTAGACAGGACTGACTTCTTGTCAGCAAGACTATCTGTCCTCTTGACAGAGCTGACCACTGGTCAGCGATTGGGGAAACCATTAACTAGGGAGAGTAATGGGGCTGGTGAGCTGAGCCTCCCCCTCCCTAGGGGTTCCAGGGGCTCTTGCGTAGGCCCTGCAACCCCGGGTTCGGACAAGCATGTTGAGCCCCCGGGCTTCCTTTAACGGAATTCCCATCACCAGCATCCTGCTTGGATGCACCAACCACTGAACCAATGCCTAACCGCCAACCGTACAAGTTGTGACTAATTGCTGTATAGTAGGCAAAAACCAAAAGGCCCGGCCAATCAGCCAATTGGACAAAATTCCTACTAGGCCCCTCAAGCGGAGACGACCCCTAACCGGCACAGCAAGGTCAAAGCGCAATCCTATACCAGGGAGGGGGGGTGGGAGATCCGAAGCTCCAGACAAGAGTGCTCAGTGGATCACGTGCTGATCCATATAAAGCACGCTGGCCTGTCAATCACCTCATGCAAATTACCTGGCCAGCCCACCGGTCAACAATAGCTGTGACCACAAGCCCTTCCCCTAAACCAAGAGGACTGGCTTCAATGACCACCCCGCAACTAAGGCTCTCTTGAGAACCTCCATTTCTTATCTTCCAGTGCCTATGCTGTCAGTAGGAAGCAAAAAAACAAAAACAAAACAGAGTTACCTGAAGCCATCTAACCAACCAACTTTCACAAGGTTAGTGTGGGTTTTGCAAAACACCTAGTTGTATCTGAGAAAATGTGTGTGCATTTGGATATATATATATATATATATATATATATATATATATATATATTCATTAGTATTTAGCTGCAGTGTGTACCTTTTAATTTGGTTGTCAGGGGAGACAGGAACAGGATGCAATAATTAAGGATAAAAGATGGGGAATGGAAGCTTTATTAAAGGATATATTGAAGATGGGGATTTGATCTGAGATTAGATTATGATTGGAGTTGTTAATGCAGCTGTGGCTCTCTTGAGTGACAGAGCACTAGATGAATTGGAGAGGCAATTATAAGTACAGGACTCTCTGTAATCTTTACAATCCCAACCTCACTGTCACATCCGCTTAAATTAATTTCAATGAAAGCTGCAAATTTACAGCTTTCCCGGATTGGAAAAATGTTTGTTTATTGTCCTCTGGAAATATTTCCAGGGGAAGCTGTGGGCAGCGGGCGGCGTGGTGAAGGAGGGGGGTTAGGGGAGAGCCATTTTGTTCGCCTGCTTGTATATTTTTGACTCACTGAATTAATAAGAAGAGATTAATCTGAAGGCTGGCGCCTTTATGAAAACTGATTGATTTTCGGCAGCCTGGTGCTATTATGATTATCTTCTGGAAGGTCAAAGGGAAAGCATGTAAAAGTCATAGCTGATTCATGAGTTCCATATATTAAGAAGAGGATAAGGCAAAAGAGGGAGGAGTTTGTTGATCCGCGCTACAAGTGAGGACCACTTTGCCTTCATTGCTGAGAGTGAAATTCGAGGGAAAGGATTTTAAACAACTTTGGACATAGTTATTTAAAGATGTCTGTTCAGGAGAGATAGCAATAGTTCATTACTATGCATGCTGAAAACCTATTTTAAGGAGCTCTTTTGGCGCACAAAGATTAATTTACCACCACATTTTCTACCACCCCCATCCCTCACTACTAATATAAATGATGGTTGTAGTTTAAATTGGTATTATATTTTGATAGCCTAGTTTTGAATGTACTGAAGAATATGTTGCATAAAATATGTGGAGACCCGGTGGGTGGGGGGAAACCACCCCTCCAGAAACTGAGGCCTGAAACACTGTTCTTTTTTGGCTCATAGGGTAGGAACAAAATGTAAGCATTTAAACCAACATTCCTGCTTGAAAAGATTATTGAATGCATTCGTCACTTATGGACATTAAGGAAAATAAATATACACATTTATTCCTGAACAGGTCAGGGAACATATATGCATGGAAGGGCATTTCTTCATACACGACTGGTTAAAAAAAGCGTAAGTGTAAATGATTTCTGGTGTGTGCCGTTTTAATTTACTCCAGGGATGGGGAACGAATGACTCTTCTGATGTTGTTGGGCTGCAGTTGCCATCATCCCTGGCCATTGGCCAAGCTGGCTGGGGCAGATGGGCATTGTAGTTCGGCAACATCTGGAAGGCACCGCGTTCGCTATTCTGACATACAGATATGGAGAGATTTGTGTTGGCGGGAGCAGAGAAGACATAAGAGTGCACTTGTGATTTTCAGGATTTAGTTGCAGGAGGAAAGAATCTGACCTCAAAGATGTCCATGGTAGACCAAGAAGATGTCTGGGTTTGGGCAGGAGGAATGGAGGAGAGGCATCTGATCCATCATTTCCATTCTTAAGAACATAAGATGAGCCTGCCAAATGAAGCCAGTGGCCCATCTAGTCCAGTATCTTGTCCTCCCAGTGGCCAATCAGATGCCTGCAGGAAACCTGCAAACAGGACTCAAACCCAAGAGCACTGTTCCCTCCTTTCGTTTCCAACAACTGTTATGCAGAAACATTGCTGCCTCCTTCGGGTAGTGATAAAGCGGGATATCAAATCCAAACTCCAGCTCCAGCTCCTCCTCCTCCTCCTCCTCTTCTTGGAATCTGATCCCTTCCATGGTGGCAGCCAAGAAGCAGATAAACAAGAAGAATTCTTACCGAGTGATTTATTCAAAATTCACAGAGAGAGACGAAGGAACGCAGTCTTCCCTAGATGATGGCATTGCTCCAAATAAAGTCCCACCCCCTCTGTCTCTCCTATTCTACGTTACCCTGCATTGGCTAATCTGAGCTTTCTGCCTCTGAGCTTTCTGTTCTACTACTCTCAATGTCCTTCTGGTCCTGGGAGAGGGGGGTCATTAATGCTTCCCAAAGACACTGAGTCTGTCGGCTGTCTCTCCCCTAGTGGTGCTTCTTCTTCCTGCTGCTTCTCTCCCAATATTTCCCAGCTTTCCCCCTCTGCAGCCTCTGAACTATGACCTTCTGCAAACCACTGTTCTAAATCTATACTGTCTTACTGTTCTCGGGAAGGTTCAGGAGAAGGGGGGTGGTCCCCACCATTCCTTCTCAGTCCAGCCCCTGACACTGCCTCCAACTGTGGTGGCAGCGCATAGCCATCATGACTAGTAATCATATATAGTTTTATTCCCTGTAGATTTGCCCAGTCCTCTTTTAAAGCCATCACTGCCTCCTGTGGGGATGAGTTTGATAGTTTCACTAGGCACTGCATGAAGAAATGCTTCCTTTTATCTGTCCTTAATCTCCCAACATTGGATGTCCATTACTTCTAGTATTATAAGAGAGGGAGAAATATTTCTCTCTCTCCACTCTCTCCATGCCATGCCTCATTTTATAAATTTCTACCATGTTACTTTTCCCTTACCTTTTCTCTAAACTAAAAAAATTAATCCCAAATGCTGCAGACCTCACAGGAGAGTCCCTCCATTCCTTTGCTTTTAATGCCAAGGAAGCTTTTACCAGAACTTCTATCTGCATAAAAGTCAACAAGGGATTTTTTTTTTTAAAAAAAAATGTGTTCCTTTTGATGTTCTGCACATTAAATATGCTCTGTTGCAAGGTTGCTTGGGTTTCTATTCATTTTTGCTTCGTTTCCTTACATTCTCATTTTAAATTGCCATAGACTTTAGAAGGGCTGAAGGGAAGGAAGAAAATGTCGATGGGTATAGATGGGTCAACTACAGGCAATCAAGGTTGAGATCTGAACTGCTGCCAATTGGCATCTACCCATCACTTCACTTAATAGGAGAGAAATCCCTCTCCATCTGCTGGGAATATGCTGAAGAGCTGTCAACATCAACCGCAAGACATTATGAGAGATTGAAAGGTCAAAGCCCTTTCAGAAGTACAAATTCACAATGATTTTATTATATTAATACCCTGACCTCTCATCATTGACATCATCACCTTCCGCAGAAGACTTGGCCAAAAAAGGCTTGCTTTTAGTGCTTGAAAACTAATAAAGGAAATGAAAACATGAGGAACATTTGGCTTTGGGGGGAGGAAATCTGTTCATCTCCCCATCCATTAATGGAAGAAGGGAAGTTGCTATTTTAACTTTGCTTTCATAGTTATCTATACCAGGCATTCTTAAAGTGTGCTACAATGCACCCTGTGCGACACCAAAATTCAGTGGGCCCCCCGCCTCTCACCTTCTATTCTATACAAAATAAAAAAAATTCCTTCCAGTAGCACCTTAGAGACCAACTAAGTTTGTTCTTGGTATGAGCTTTCGTGTGAGCTTTTCGTGCATGCACACTTCTTCTTTTTCTGTTCTATGTCACTGTTGCTGCACCCCCTGCAGCACCCTCTTGACTTGGCACCCAGAGTGGGTGAACCAGTCACACTCCCTTAAATCTGGGGAGAGTCTCTAAGGTCAAATACAGAGGCCCAGGGTGCATTATGTGGCCTGTGGACCAGAGTTTGCCCATCCTTGCTTCAAAATGGGTGACAGACTCGGTGTTGGCCTTCAGGGGATGGCTTTTCCCACTCTCCAAGCTTAGGTGTGTTCATAAGGGAATGCTTAATGGGGTACTTGATCAATTCATAAGCTGTATGTTTACTTATATAATAACAACAACAACAACAACAACAACAACAACAACAACAACAACAACAACAACAATAATAATAATAATATATTATTTATACCCCGCCCATGTGGCTGGGTTTACCAGCCACTCTGGGCGGCTTCCAACAAAACACTAAAATACAATAATCAACCAAACATTAAAAACTTCCCTAAACAGGGCTGCCTTGAGGTATTTTCTGAATGTCAGATAGTTGTTTATCTCTTTGACCTCTGCTGGGAGGGCGTTCCACAGGGCGGGCGCCACTACCGAGAAGGCCCTCTGCCTGGTTCCCTGTAACTTGGCTTCTCGTAGTGAGGGAACCACCAGAAGGCCCTCGGCGCTGGACCTCAGTGTCCGGGTAGATTGATGATGGTGGAGACGTTCCTTCAGATATACTGGACCGAGGCCATATATGTTTTATGTTTATTCTGTATACAACATCAAAGTCTCACATCGAATATAACTGATCTGTAGAAATGATCTGAAAATAGAGACTATGTGTGTACTTTTGTGACCCCCAAAAATCTTTAATAAAAACCAAAGAGAGAGAGAGAAATTAACTATTAATTTTTAGTGCTACATTGCAGTGATATTATGTCTTATTGCATTATTGCAATTAGACTTTGATTTTTTTCTGCGAATCACTTTGAGTACAGATTTACTTGTGGGAAATGCAGCATATAAATTAATTTGCTTTAATGAAATAAAATGAAATGAAAACTAAGGTCAACTTAACATGATGTTGCCAGCTATATCACAAACACTGAAATCTTTAAAACTAACTAACTAACTAACTAACTAACTAACTAAATAAATAAATAAATAAATGTCCAAGAGGTAGAATGACTTCTTGACAACCGAGGAAGCCCAAAGGCCTGCAAAATGGCTGGAATAGTGAAATAAAAAAATAATCTTATTCTTAACAGCCCTAATGATTGGGTTTCGCCAATCTTCAGAAAAAACTAAATATAGAAAGGTTGAAAGAGGATTAAATCTGCAGTAACTGAGGGCAACTAAAGAGATTAAGAAATGAACATAAAGTTTAATTAATTCAATAGACGGGGAGCTACTTAGTAGCTTCATTACTTATAGCAGATATCTCATAATCTAAGAAAAACGAGCACTTTTAAAATTCTAAGATGGCTCATCTGCTGATGGTGGTTGCATTGGGTGGAACACACTGTAAGGTACCCCTTGACTTGAATCGGAGAATTCAACAAGCAGGGCTGAGGTGCCCTCTTCCATGCCCCATGGGGTGCTCTTAAAGACATAGTGGGAGCAACAGCGATGGAAGGCTATTGCTTCTGGTTGACACTGTGTGAAACAGGGTGGTGGGCTGGAGGTCACATTCCTGGCATACCTCTAAAGCACTATGATGTCATTTTAAACAGTCATGGCTCCCCCCAAAGAATCCTGGGAGTTATTAGGAGGCCCCCTGACTCCCCATACAAAGTACTAGGAAGAGGGGTTGATCATTAAACCTCTTTGGAAATTGAAACTCTATGAGGGGAATGCAGTACAGGAGTCTCCTAACAACTCACAGCACCCTTAACAAACCACAGCTTGCAGAACTCTTTGTGGGAAGCCATGACTGCTTTAAATGGATGGTGTGAATGTGCCTTAATCCAGCAGGCTTCTTACTATTCCAAGTCTGGGATGGAGATGACGGGGACGACCGATGGTACAGAAATCCCAGTAGGTAGTTGAAACAATATCTTTAGATAGGAACAAACACCACCCACTGAACATTCACATTTCTTGGTGTGTGGGGAGCAGGGGGGAAATTCTGCTCCTGGCCTCCCCAAATTGAAACAGACAAAGAGCCATAATCCATACACTGCCTGTTCAGATATTACAGGTTACTAAAGCAATCATTGCCTCAATAATACTTCAACTTGCAGAAGTCAACTGAAAGGTACAGCCTTGTTATTCAGCTCTAGGTCTTGTATGGAGAAGAGAGCTCTTCAGAAAAGAGCCCTCTTATGGCACAAGCAGCAGTTAATGATAACTGTTTTTCCTCTGTTTGTTCTTCACCTCTTTTTTTCAATTTTTTTTTTAAAGGAAAAACATAAGTGAGTTTTGTGTTCATATGCATAAGCATATCCGCCTGTGTATCACGTGTTGTGTTGCCTTGGCCGGTGCACATCTGAGTGTACACACAGATAATAAACATAATGGGCCATAGGGATTTGGCGGGGTGCGTGTGTGTGGAAAATATTCCCACTTCTGCGCCCATTTTGGCTGGTTCCGGAGACACTGGAACAAGCCTTACAGCTGTTTGTCCTTGTCCCAATGCAACACAACTAAACTTCCTAAAATGGGAATAAAAGGCATCCTTCTATTTGTGTAATGAAGAGGTACGTGGGATCAGTTAACTCCATCCACATTGTACAATTGTCCTGGTGATTCAAGGCCCACATCTGAGGCCAGCTCCAGATTTGGATGGCAGGCGCTGGTCGCTGCCCACTTTCTCAGCGACGGCTGGTCTGGGAAGCCTCCTGTAGGGAATGGAGAATAAATTCAATTCAGTTCACATTCGAAGGCAAACCTGCCTTCTTGAGACAGTACACGAACCAAAGCACATCAATCCTTTGATATTCACACTTCTGCAAATTTGTTAAAGCAGTTCTCCTGCCAAGTATTGTGCAAAATTTGCATGTGTGTGTGTGTAAAGCCGACCACTTTAAGTTCCCTCATCAGAGCCTGCTGGATCAGGCCAGTGCTCCATCTAATCCAGCATCTAGCCAGCCAGATGCCTACAATTACAACTACATTTAAGTGATGGTGCTCTCCAGCAAAGGGGTGGGTTGGGAAAATGCCCCTCTGCTGGCGAGAAGGTAGGAGAACAATAGCCAGAGTTGTGGTGTATGAGAGGTGGAAGCTGCGGGACACAGAGACATGTCTTGCTCTGTGCTGGACTGCGAGTCTCCCCTGGAAATCTAAAGGGGAAGCAACATCTGTTGTCGTGCTAATGCTGTGAGCTCTTCCAGGTTGTATATTTGTGTAAATAAAACAATACCTGTATACAGTCGTACCTTGGATGTCGAACGCCTTGGCTCCCGAACAAATTGACTTCCGGACGATCAAAACCCGGAAGTGAGTGTTCCGTTTTCTTAATGTTCTTTTGGAAGCCGAATGTCTGACGGGGCTTCTGTGGCTTCCTATTGGCTGCAGGAGCTTCCTGCAGACAATCAGAAGCCTTGCTTTGGTTTTCGAACGTTTTGGAAGTCGAACGGACTTCCGGAACGGATTCCGTCAGACTTCCAAGGTACGACTGTATTCCAAATATATATCCCAAAGACATCACAGTTTCCATTGCAAGGAAACTGAGCTCTGGGTCGGCACAGACCCCCCTGGAGTCTCTCGCCACACAGCGATTGGGGTGGCGCATTACAATACTATGAATGCATGCCTTAGTAATTGTGCCACCCTTTTTGTGGGTGTACTTCATAGTTCTACATGAATGCAAAGACCCCAAAATGCCCACCCCAAAAGTAGTACAGAAGTGATTAACAAATATCGGGAGGCCATTTCTTAATAGCAATGTTGAAGTTGCCGCCTGATAATCAACATCCTGTGTTCACGCTTACTAAGGTTTCCTGTCTAGATGAGAAATCAGGTTCTGAAATCAACAGACTGCAAACAACTGCTCTTTAATCAACAGATTTCTCAAGGAGGCTTTGAGTATCCAGGCTCTGCAGGCTTGCATTAAAAGCCCACCAGCAAATCAGACAAAAATGATTAAAAAGGTCTGATTCAAAATCTTCCTGCAACGGCGAGGTGGGTGGGAGAGATGAGAGTGAAATGAGCAAAAGTTACTTTTGAACAGCTATGACAGACTGCATTGGGCTGATTCTTATTAATGTTCACCTTAGGCAGCATGATAATAGGCAAAGTAGCCCACCTTTGTCTAAGAATTTTTCTCTTATCACTAACCTGGTCCTGGTTCCTTTTGATCTCCACTTCTATTAACTTGCATCCTTAGGAAATCTAAACCCTGTTAATTTGATTGCGTTTTAGGCAGTGCACAAAGGTCTCCCACCTAATCCATTTCTCCTACCCAATTTTTGCATTAAAAAAAACAATATTTGTTCCACCAAGCCATTTTCTGGCTGAATACACTTTCTGGGTCACACTAATGTGTGAAGGAATTTTGAAAGGCACCATATTTACCAACACAAACAAAAGGAACTCAGGCGGTGCTCACGCATTATATTTAACGAGTGTACAGTCTGTGTACCTGTGTACGCAGTAGATGAGCTGTATATTTGTATGGGTATCCACATGTAGCATTCAATAACTGTATACAAGCTGAGTCATACAAATCAACCGATGTACACTCTTGTACGCAAACACTTATATAAGTACAGCTTGTACCTGTTTTTAGTGTAATGTGTGCTCAAGCCTTCAGTGTTTCTTGCTCGCACTCAGTAGGACTGTTGCTATTGTTACAATCAATGAATGTACAATATGTGTTGTGTGCAAATAGTTGAGCTGTACACTTGTACAGATATTCAGAAGCAATGTACAGTCAGTGTAACTGTGAGCACAATAACCGAGTTGTACATATCAACAAGTATACACTCACACAGGCAATTTCAGACATTTAACTGAAAACAGGTACAAGCCGTTTCTACACATGTACACGTGTTTGTGTACACAGGCTGTACACTAGTTGAATGTAACATGTGAATAATTGCACCAGTGTACAGCTCAACTCATACAGGCACATAGATTCCACACTCATTAAATGTAACATGTCAACACCTGGACATGTGTAGAGACAGCCTGTACCCTCAATGTGACCAGTGAATGGTTGGGGTTATAGAGCTGTAAGGAAGAAGCCAAGTGGATAAACAGGGGCAGTCTAAGGTTTCTGATTTTGCCCCTCCTGCCTCAGACTGCAGTGAGGACAACAGCTGCTTGGACCAAGGGTTCCAGGGTAGAGAAATTGAATTTTTCTTTATCTATCCTTCCCTGGAGCCCTACCTCTCTCCCTGCCCTCAGCCTCAGTCCCATGCACATCCTGAATAGGAGGGAGGATTAAACCCACAGGTCATGAAATATGCACACAAGAAGGATGGAAGCAGACTCATGCCTTGCACCCTGCACTTATCAACCTGATGTGATGAAGTTCGTAGCAGCCGAGCCCCCTTTGCTTCCTTTAGAGTAGGTCCACGTTTCCACAGTGAACAGACATTCTGTGGTCCTTCATGCTGGGTTGAGATTTTCCCTCGAGTTTCCTGGATATCTTCAGCCCTCCAGCATTTTTCTCCTTATTTCTTAGGGTGAAATTTTGAGCTGGGGGGGGGGGTGTTGCCACACACCTTTCTCTGACTTATGAGACTGCTGGACATTGGTCAGGGTAAAGTCCCACACTTTAAACACCACCATGAGGCTCTCTCTGCAATGTCCCACCAGCAGTGAACTTCATGAAAGATCCTAACAGCATAATTAAATGTTAAAGAAGTTGAGAAGCAGAGAACACCTTGCCCCACTTAGAGCAGAAATGCCCCCCTCCCCGTCTCCAAGAGTGGATAGGATGTAGTCCCGTTGTATGGAAGAAATGTCGAAAGTAGAAGTTACATCATTTTCACAGGTCCCCACTCAAACTTTGGAAAAAAGCAAGCTCCATTCGTTTCATACTTTACGCACTTGCAAACTATGCTAAACATCAGATATCCACAACCTTATTTATTAGCTACAGTAAGCCTGGAGGTCTTTTGCATGTAGGAAGCAAGCTGTGAATCATCTGGAGAGCAGTTGACATGCAGGTCTTGGTGGATTTGCAGCAAATTAGATGAGGTTATTATCATGGCATCATCTTAGAGTTTTTGTTTATAGACTACTTAGAGGCTGGGAGTGAGGAAATTTACAAACTGAGTGCAGAACTTGAGCACGCCACAACTGACAAATAAATTATGTTAACTTTTGGAATTAAATTAACCACTAAAACATGCAGCCTCGTTAGTTGTGGTAATGAGACACTTGATGAGATATGCCTAGTCCTTCAGACAGAGAGCTAGGATCACTGTTGCAAAATATCCAGTGTTGTGGAGAAGAAATAAATAGATCACATTTTTAAAAATCAAAATAAAATATTTCTTTTGCTCTGACCCCTGAAGAAGACCTCATCTTTGTGGTATTTGGAGCTCCGCGCTGGTTATCAAGCCATCAGAGTCAGGAGAGGTCACCAAGGTGTTGAACCAGTGTTTGAAGGCTGTGGCAGACTAGAAGATGACCAATAAACTGAGGCTGAATCCTGATAGGACAGAAGCCAGTCCTGGATGAGATTGCACTCACCCAGAATGAACAGGTATATAGTCTTGGGCGGGGGGTAATCATTGATCCAGCCTTGCCACCAGAGGTCCAGGTGGCTTGAGTTAACATGAAGCGCCATCTGCATTGTGCCATTGAATTAATCCTTTGGATTAATGTACTTTACATGAGGTTGCCCGTAAAGGCGTTCCAGTACTAGCTATACAGAATGTTGTGGAAAGAATGTTCTCTATAGGGAAACAATCACAGATCATGTCAGACAGATCATAAAAGAATAAATCTTCATTGGCTGCCCATTACGTTGAATTTTAGGTACTGATAAAGCCCAAGTGGCGCTGTGGGTTAAACAACAGAGCCTAGGGCTTGCTGATCAGAAGGTCGGTGGTTCGAATCCCTGCGACGGGGTGAGCTCCCGTTGCTCGGTCCCAGCTCCTGCCCACCTAGCAGTTCGAAAGCACATCAAAGTGCAAGTAGATAAATAGGAACCGCTCTGGCAGGAAGGTAAACGGCGTTTCCGTGCACTGCTCTGGTTCGCCAGAAGCGGCTTTGTCATGCTGGCCACATGACCCGGAAGCTGTACACCGGCTCTCGGCCAATAAAGCAAGATGAGAGTCGGACACGACTGGACCTAATGGTCAGGGGCCCCTTTACCTTCAAAGCCCTAAACCAGTTGTGGTCCAGGTATCTGAATGTCCGGGTATCAGCCTGCCTTGGTCCTTAGATCTTGGGCAGAAGCCCTTCTTGTTGTCCTACCACCATGGGAAGTTCATTGGGTGGGTCATGATAGTGCCTTCTCAATGGTCACTCTTCAAACCTGTCTATTCATGCAGACATATATGGGATGTTAGACCACTGCTACAGTTGATATTTGGGATTTTTTTAAAAGAAACAAACCCCCAAACCCTATATTTAATTAATATTATGACCTGCATTGATTTTGTTTGGATTGTTGCCTTAATTCTTTATTTCAATTGTTTAAAGTGATGCTTACTATTATCCAACGCAGATCAATTGATGAAGGGCAGGTTTAAAATGACAGTACTGCTACTAATGGTGATGACGTTGATGATGTTTTTGAAGATATAACCACACATGTAACCAGACAGCTTCAGGATGGTCACTTGACTGTCAATTTTAGTTCCATCTCTTCCTGGCACAGAATAACTTGGGAGACTGGCTATGCCCACCCAAGAACATGGGTAACATTTTGCTGAGTGGAATGCCACACCAGGATGCTATAGTTAATTTGCAATGCAGTAGTGCTCTATAATGAACTTATTCTGCCAGAGATAGGGATGTGGAATTTAACTGTCTAACATACTGGTGGAAATAAATCACCCCTCTCTGTCGGCATATTGGGTTCCAGGAACAAAGCAAAGATGAAGTTTGTAACAATGGAGAGCCTCATCTGAAAGCATCATGCAAAGAGAGGAACAGCTAAAAATCGATCCCCGGAGGCACAATAATGTGGAAATAATTAAATGTCTTCCCCCAAAATGTCAGTCTTTAATTTAATTTTCCTTTTAATCTTTAGAAAAGCTCCATCAGTGGCAATAGGCACTCAGGAAAAGAGTGCCGTGTCCTATAAATCGCCTTAAAGACAAATGAAAAAGCTTGGCTCGGCTGTCATTAGGATTGTGTTTAGCACACATTCTGATGCATTTACCCCTTTGGCCTTTGCCGCATCTCCTCCGCTAACCTGCTTCTTCCCAGAGCAAAGTTATTATCCTGTTTCCAGTGTACACAAAATAGGAGGACACACCACTAATTTGTTATCGGGCTTTGAATGAGTTGTACTGGCTCCTTAAACAGGCATTTACCTGCCATAGACCATTTGTTTAGCACTTAATATATGGCAAAGGGGGGTTCATGAAAGGGGCTATGATTGATTGCAGGAAACGATCTTCCCCAGCAGTCGTATTTGTCAGAGGACACCGAGAGAATTCCCAATAAGGATGTGGCGGCGAACATAGGGTGGAGGGAAGATCTCCCTGCTGCTGCATGTGCTTTTGCGAGTTTGCAACATGGGTGGAGAACCTGTGGCTCTCAGTGTGGGATATAATCCACTGAGAGCAGTCAAGTGCAACATTCCTTGTAACGCTAGAGTGGACATGCAAGGGAAGGTTTGGTCCAGCCAGTCCAAACTTCCTGTTCCTCCTGGCCTGGAGCATCCTTCCTCTTGCATGTGACCAGAGGTGGGCGTGACCTTACCTGTCCAGGTAACAAAAGGACGAGTCACACAGCACCCCCTCCCTTTTTTCTCTCTTTCTCCTTTCGTCTGCTTCCAGCTAGGACTGCTCTGTTTGCTTTCGGCCAACAGCCACAGGAATTGTCCCCCATATGGGGCAAATCCACATGTTGCTATTTGTCACTTTAAGTCTTTAAGCCTGCCTTCAGGATTGATACTGTGTACTTTCTGAACGTGAGTAATCTTACTTTTTGTTGACTGTGAATAGGATTGTAGTGTCTTTATTCTTTTAGGAGGGATTTAAAAGGGGATCTTACCAGGAACATACAATTCAATCTGAGGCAGATTGAATTGCATAATAGTAAGAGGTTCTTATGAGCCTGCAACCAGCTTTCTGCTGTGCGTGAGAAGGGGAACGTAAACTCTGCTACATAAGAAACCTGCTAGCTCAAGTTAGGAAGGATATTAATAAACAATATATTCTGTCCTCTCCTTCATGGATCAATACCTTGTCATGGCGAAGGGGCTTGAATAACTCAGAGAAGCTATGAGCTATGCTGTGCAGGGCCACCCAAGACGGACAGGTCATAATGGAGAGTTTTGACTAAACGTGATCCACCTGGAGAAGGAACCGGCAAGCCACTCCAGTATCCCTGCCAAGAAAACTCCATGGACAAAAACAACAAGCATATAAAAGTTATGACGCTGGAAGATGAGCCCCTCAGGTCGGAAAGCGTCCAACATGCTACTGAGGAAGAGCAGATATTCGTGGGATCAGGATCAGGTCTACGTTTTGGTGCCTGCAGGATGAAAAATGCTGGAGAGAAGGCCTTTCCCCCCAGTCTGCTGCTAGGTGGAAAATCCATTTCCTGTCGAGAGTTATTTAATAGCGTAGGACAAGAGTGGATACAGCAGTGCACTGTGTTACGATGAACCTCTAAGGTGAGTGAGGCGACGCAGCAAGGATTCCTTGGAGACAGCGGCAGTCGCAAGCAATTCTGAGGACACAATGCCTCGCTTCTTGTTATTCCGCATGAGGCCTAAAGAAAAGAGGTTATAGAGGAAGGGACATTGTGAAAGGCAGGTTGGCACAAGGCATATTTCTCTGCCTTACAGCAGTCTCTTTGTGGAAGGTCATTTGTTTTGAAGACAGCTCTGTGCATGTTTCGATATATAATTTCCCTTGTATACAACGCTTAGGTGGAGGTCTGCATTTAAAAGAAGGGTCTCCCATATCTTTTTTGGCAGCTGTACAGCACTCATCAAGAGTGCTGTCAAGGAACCAAGAAATCAAGTCCTTTTGAGATGGAGGGGAAAAAATCATGACTGCAAAATCAATGTGTTCCTATTGTTGTTTTGGTCTCTTATTAACAAAGTTTGGCGCTGTCTAAAGATCAGTCAATCGTGGGGTCACTTTTACATGAAGGGCATAGGATTTTGTATCTGCTGTGGATCTAACTTTCATCCCGCTCTACAGTCCTGAATAGAAAACAAATTTAAGTAAAAAAGAAATTATCGCAGAGGACAACCCGTGAGCTATCACCTAAAACAGTTGAATATATATATATATATATATATATATATATATATATATATATATATATAAAATCAATATGAAATGCAAAATGTGCACTTTGAATCTCACTTGTGAATGCACAATTTTACATTATTATTATTTTAATTGTGAGTGTTTTAGGTATCATGTTTTGATTGTGGCATGTATATAAAAAAATGAAGACTCAAATCTTGTCAGATACTATAAAGAGGAATGACACATATTCATCCCTGACAATGCTACATGCCAATGCAGCTTAGTTTTCAAATACTCTTGGATACTAAATACTGGTGCCAACTATCAAAACATTAATCTTTCAGAACAGGAAATAAATGTTAGATCTCCCCTTCACTCTTAGATCACTTGTGCTTCATTTCAGTTGTGCTTTGCTGAATGGCCAACCATTGCTACTGTGTCCTTTCTTTTAGCAGATCAAGATGATCAGGTGAAAGCAAAAACTGCAAGGCTTTTAGCGGGTGCAATTAGAATAAGATCTATTATTTGATTATCGATGTAAACCTCCAAAATGTATTTTGTATGGTTACGTTTTTACCTCTATCTTCAGTACATTTTATTTTATTGCTATGGCTAGTAGTGGTTGATGCAAATAAAAATTCTCCTCCACCTCCTCCTCCTCCTTTGCTGAATGGTTACATTTCCCTCAAATGCTCCATATGAAAACATGGCAGCAGAATTTTGTTTTGTTGGTATGTGCTTTAGTTTACAAATTGCTCAAGACACCATGAAGACAAGCCAGGAAAAAAATGCAAGTTCAAATGTTCTTTGAGTGGGGATAGGATATTGGTTTTTTTAGTTTCAGTCAAAATGTATGCAAGCTGTGCGTTTCTGACATAAAGTGCAAGCAAAGTGATAAGAAGCCTTCCTAGCTCCCATTCTAGCATCCACAGTGAGGAAAAGAGTCAGCCTTAAGTGGCATTTGAAGTGAGAAGAATTTAGTTACTTTCAAATACAGTCTCTTCTTACCGGAGGTAATAAGTTGGCTGGAGAGACAGCAAATCCAATTCCTCCCATTTCGATTCTAGGTTACTCCACAATGTGTGGTTTATTTACCCTGCTCAACACGACTAAGATCAGATTCGTGCAAGATGGCGGGTTTGTTTTCTGGGTCAGCCTAAAAATATAAATGTGTGAATGGCAGTGGAGCTACGGGTTAACACAGCAAACACATGTTCCCATTAGGTGTTATGCAGCATTAACTTCCTGTACCAGAATGAAATGAGGGTCCTATTATGGTCACTAGTTAGCATGAAGCTTTAAGACTATGGCAGGGAGCCGAGCCATCTCGAAAACTCCCCGAGTGTGGTGCCTAGTTCTCCATGATGCAGCACTTCAGTCTCTTGAGACTTTAGTTGGACAGCTCCCTACATTTTTAGGGGGAAATCTGAAGGTGGGTGCTGCTTAACCCTTAATCTGTGTCCCACAGATTCTCCCTTGCAAATGTCCCCACAGGCTAGGGGAAGTCAACATGATGCCCCTGAGATGTTTGTTGGACTCCAACTGAAATCAGCCCCGATCAGTGTGGTCGGTGGTCGAAGGTCATGGGAGCTGTAGACTGACAACATATGGGGAATGCCATATTGAGTACCCCTGCCACAGAACATCTCCCTGTCAGGACGACTCATGCCTTGCAGGTACAGCCTGAAGTTCACCTTATGGCCTAAATGCAATGTGTTTGCCTCATTAGGTGCAGGCCTGTCCTCATACATCACACCAGTACACCCATCAAAGACCCAGGAGTGACTGTAGTTATGTTTTTTATCGAGGGTATATCTAGCTTAGATTACTGCAACACATTATTTGTTGGGCTGCCTCTGAAGATGATTTGGAAACTTCAGCTGGTGCAGAATTCGGTGACTAGGTTGCTCACTGGGTACGATGTTTGAGCAATCCTGGCCCAACTGCTCTGGCTGCTCATTAGTTTCTGGGCCCAATTCAAAGTTCTGGTTTTGACCTATAAAGCCTTAAATGGCTCAGGACCACAATACCTCAAGGACCGCCTCTCCACATATGAACTGACCCAGACCCTGCCATCATCATCTGAGGTCCTTCTTTGTGTGCCTCCTCCATGAGAGGTCTGGAGGGTGGCAACACCAGAATGGGGCCTTTCTCCAGTGACTCCCTATTTGTGGAATGCTCTCCTCAAGGAAGCTTGCCTGGAGCCTTCATTTTACACCATTAGGCACCAGGCGAAAATATTCCTCTTCTACCAGGCCTTTGGCTGATTAGCATCCTATATTCTTTTAAATGTGGGGGGGGGGGTTGCAGGGGAGGTGTATTTGTTTTGTTTTTGTTTTATTATGCATTTTGTGGTTTTATCTTGTATTTTTATGCTGTGAACCACCCTGAGAACGTCAGAGGAAGGAAGGTATACACATTTAATAGAGAATAATAACAGCAGCAGCAGCAGCAGCAGGAGGAGGAGGAGGAGGAGGAGGAGGAGGAAGAAGAAGAAGAAGAAGAAGAAGAAGAAGAAGAAGAAGAAGAAGAAGAACAACAACAACAACAACAACAACAACAACAACAACAACAACAACAACAACAACAACACTTCCTGGGATGGGTTTCATGTTGTGTTATGTGGGGAAAGATCCAAAGTTTTGTATTTTCTGAAGAAGAGACGATCTGCTCTGTTTTCATCTCTAAAATTATGCAGATATAGATATCAAGAAAACTGGGAGGGAAACTAGCATCTATACTGCTCTGAGGTGTTTGGATGAAGTTTGTGTGTGTGTGTGTGTGTGTGTGTGTGTGTGTGTGTGTGTGTGAATAGTTGATTGGCCACTAGTATAGCCTAAGTATGGTAAATGAGGGAAAAAATAATCATAACAAATAATTGCAGCAAAAATCAAAAGCTATAAAATCTGTTTTGACTGGCTGACTTCCATAGAAGAATTTTACACATACCCTCTTGTGTCATCTGTAAGATGACAGTCAACATGCTTAAGGTTACCTAGGAAACTCCATCAACAATGATGCGATATTCCAGGCAATCTTACTAAGTGTTACTTAAATTAAAAGAAATCTCAATTCTTTAGTCATTCCAATTATCCTAGTTAAATTGAAAGAGATCGCCAACTTTTCCAATTAGGAATTTACCCACGCACGCACGCACGCACGCACATATGTAAATGCAAAAACTCAACAGAAGGTAAATACAGATTTGTGAAAGCTGAGTGAAGTGTCTGAAATCTTGTTGTTGCAATAGAAGGCGACAGTGCAATATGTTATCGCTTTTATCTAACTTCCTCCAATCCACTCTGGAAATCATCAGCAATTTATAACCGTTAGGGAATCTGTGGAGAGAGCACTTGAAAATTAGACAGAAACACGACATGCAAATCAACCTATGAGGAAAAAATAATTCTTATAATAAAAACCTACTCATGGGGGGGAGAGGGGAATCCACAAGTGTTTGTCTTGCATCTGCAGATCTGCCTAGGAGTATAAGACTGAAGAATTAATTAAGGCTTCATCCAGAGCCAATATGGTGCATCAAATATGGCTTTAGCGTAGGGGTTTTTGAGCAGTTGGGATTATTTCACATTCTGACATTAGCTGACCTGGATTAATTTGCGAGTCAGAATGCAGATATATATGAAATTTCGCACTTCCTGAATATTCTGACACCGTTCTTGGCTAAAAGAAAAACACCTCAAGGAACCCTATTTTGGGCTCACAATGCCTACCTGCAGCAGAATTTCACCAAAGCCAAAGGAAGACGCTGAATGAAGGGAGTCTGGGAACTGGGTTTTGCATTGGGTGAAGACAACACACCACTTACCCACACCAGTGATTCCAGGTAAGGGAAGGTGCGACGGTCACTGTGACACATGAGCAGCCCAGCTATGGAAGGGGGACTTCCTGATTGCAAGTCATAGCTGTCAGCTTTCAGATTTGAAAATAAGGGATTTTTTCAAACTTTCGGATTTGAAAATAAGGGATGCCGTGAGGGCGGTGCAATGGCACCAAGTAGCCTCGCCACCCTGCGCTCCAGAGGTTGCACGCAAACGGGTGAGTGAAAGAGCGAGCGCGTAGATGGCAGGCAGGCTGTCTGTTTGGTTGGGCGTGAGGGTCTGGCTGCACAAGGCATGCAAGCTCCGCCCCCAGTCGGTCTCAGACTCCTTATTGGCAGCCGAGCAACGCAGCTGAGGAGCCTCCCTGGCCGGCAGGGAGGGAGAGGAGCTGCTTCCTTTGAAATCCGGGAAATTTAAGGGATATCAACAATCCGGGATAGCAGTGGGAAACGGCATTGGAATAAGGGAGTTTCCGGCAAAAAAGGGGAGGGTTGACAGTTATGTTGCAAGTGCAGTACAGTGAGTGATAGGTAGATACAGTGCAATTGGAAAACATGGAAATATGCTAAAAATATTTGATTCACATGAGCATGGAAACCTTGAATAACGTTATAAAAGTTCTACCCAAGAGGCAGTGCCTCCATGGGTGAATTTTTCTCTCCTCTTGGACAGTCCGTTCTCCAGCCAGCTATGGGTATGAAGGTCCTACTTGATCCATCACTGAAGTTGATTGTTTAATTAGAACCCTGTTTTCGCTCTCCCCAAGTCCCGTAAAGTGTTGCCATCCTTGTATGAAAAGACCAATCCAGCCTCTTATTAATGCCATGCTGAAAATAGCTTCTCCTCCACCCCCAATTTTCCTAGAGATAACTCAGTCCCAACCAGCGGGTGGCGAGGGCTCTTGTTCTGCATGGGATGTGCTCTGCAAACATGGATTTTGCACAAAGGAAACGCTGACACCACCCGAAGCAACTGCAGAGCACACACAACCGCCTGCAGTGATGGAGAGTTACTTTTAAAATAACATCTGTTCACTATAATGAATATGTTTTTGCTCTGTGCAAGAACCTTAGCTGGCAGTTATACAATGTTGATCACAAAACTAATTAACCTACTCATCTGCCAACCCCCCGCCCCTGTCAAAGAAACCAAAACCACCCTCATGTATTTGCGCAACAGCTTTAAAATGAGGCTGAATAAGAATGTGCTGTATATTATCAGACTGCATTAAAGGAGTTGTAATTCTTTGTTATTGAGCCGTAAAAGCCCCCGCTATCTATACGGCTGCCCAAATGGGCAGGGAGCATCATTAACTCTTGCTTAGTTCTTTGTTGTGCTACAAGCTGAGATTCTAACCACATCTAGAGCCACAACAGGGAGCAGATTTTCACATATATGCTCATGCCTTCTTAAAAGCACCCATCCCACCCCCTTTGGACAATGTTTGGGAGCAGGTAAAGCATGGGTTAATAAGACATGACAAACAAGACATACTTTGCAAACCCTATTAAGACAACGTGGAACAATAAGAAAACGATCAAAAATAAAACATGTGGAAACGGAGAAGGGGATATGGTTACTTTAATCTATACTCACTGCAATGTCAACATCCCTGAAAGAGATTGAATAGGATAGGAAAAGTATTGTTGGCAAAGCCATTTCCTGCTCCCGGGGAGATGACGTTGCGGGCTGGGAGCAAGCCCTTCCCACGAGCACGGGGTGGGATAGCCCCTGCGCCATTGGATGGTCCTCGGCCATGTCATCCTTAGGCCGTCCAATCCAGAAGGTCCGGGGGCATGGCACAGGCTATTTAAACTGCCCGCGGCCGAGGACTCACCCCTGTTTTCTCCCTGCTTGATCAGTTCTCCCACCCTCCTGCCCTTAGGTTAGGCTCTTTATTTCTTGACCTTGCTATGGACCTTAGTTGGTCGCCTTGGTTGTCCAAGGGGCCTGGTAGGAATTTTTTCCCACTTGGCAAATTGGCACGGCCATTTGGTTTTTTGCCTACCTCGTAGCAAATCGTCACACCTTTGTAAGGTTTGGTGGTTAGGCACTGGAGTATTAGGTTGAAGGTGATCAGCCTTTGGTTATATTCATAGCAATGGTTCTTGTTTAATGAACAGCAGACATACTGAATCAGACTAGAGTTGTGTCCTGGCCACAATCTTTGCCTTGCATCTGTTGTGTTTAGATCTGTTGTGGATCTACTCTTTGTCTTTCTGATTCAATGGGTTATTCAGGTGCAACTCTGTGAAATCTGAAACTCTACGGCACTCCAGGTCTTGTCAGTCAAATGGCTCCACAACAGTGGTTCCCAGTTGTTTTCTATTAGTTAAATAGGGGAGGGACAGAAATCAGCTTTTAGCATTTCCAGTATGAAACACAAAGAAATGCTACATTTCCAGCTAAGGGATCTGTGGGAATTATGGGAAGTGAAAGGAGTTATATGGAAGAGTAACTCCTTTGACTCTGCAAAATAGAAATGTCAAATAAAATGTGCCTTCAGTATAATTTCTGGCATAGGTTCTTGATTTCATTGTTGGTCCAGCAAAAAATAAAATGAAATAATTAGGAATATGTATTCAGAATCATTGCCTGGTGCTCATTTTAATAATATGTGATACAGTAGCATATCTTCCAATTATTAACTGCCTTATCTTTATCATTTCGTTTTCATGCTGAGCAATATGTTGCTGCACGATTGCTAATGGCAAAAATAGACCAATATTTTTAACAGCATGTACCAACTTAACTACCATATTCAGCAGCCAAAGGGTCATCCAGAGGAGATGCCTTTGTAGAAGTATAAATTAACCAGAATTGGTTTATAATGTTAATTTTCCTCCTAAGAGAAGAGGCACTTGGCTTTATTTGAGGCATTGGCTTGCAGCGTATTGGAAGACAGGCAGGGAGGAAACAGATTTATAAGCAAGCAGTAAGTGTTTTACCTATCAAAACGGTGGACTGTGATGCAAAAAGTGTAGTGACTATAATCCTATATACATTTGAAGTCTCCAACATGGCCCCCAGAGCCCTCTGCCCCTCCCAATTATTGTTGTTATTTGATGAAGCAGTTGGCTGGGGTTTCTTTTTGTTTGTTTGTTGGGGGTGGTATTTCCTGCCTTCTTTGGTCTGTGTTTTGTTTGGGGGGGGGGTTGGGTGTGTGTTATAGGTATTTTCCCTGTTTGGGGAGGCAGTGGAGCTCTGAGCATCACCAGTTATTTTGTGATGCACGCAACAGTTTTTTTTAGATTTCCATATGTGCTCAAAAGGCTAGGGACTTGGTAGTAAGTCCATCTGAACCCAGTGGGGCTTACTTCTATATAGGCCAGGGGTCAGCAACCTTTTCCAGCCGTGGGCCGGTCCACCGTCCCTCAGACCATGTGGTGGCCGGACTATATTTTGGAGGGGAGGAAATGAACGAATTCCTATGCCCCACAAACAACCCAGAGATGCGTTTTAAATAAAAGCACACATTCTACTCACGTAAAATAATAATAATAATAATAATAATAATAATAATAATAATAATAATATTTTTTATTTATACCCTGCCCTTCCCAGCCAAGACCAGGCTCAGGGTGGCTAATACCAATAAAATCACAACAAAACATACAAAAAAATCAATTAAAATGCAGGTTAAAATACAATTTAAAGTTTAAAATGCAGCCTCATTTTTAAGTAGCCCACCATAAAGGAATGAAACATCAGGGTTAAACTGAAACCAACCCAAAGGCCAGGCGGAACAGCTCCGTCTTACAGGCCCTGCGGAAAGATGCCAAATGCCGCAGGGCCCTGGTCTCTTGTGACAGACCGTTCCACCAAGTCGGGGCCAGTACTGAGAAGGCCCTGGCCCTAGTTGAGGCCAACCTAGCATCCTTGTGGCTCGGGACCTCCAAAATGTTATTATTTGAGGACCTTAAGGTCCTCTGTGGGGCATACCAGGAGAGGCGGTCCCTTAGGTACGAGGGTCCTAGGCCGCATAGGGCTTTAAAGGTCAAAACCAGCACCTTAAACCTGATCCTGTACTCCACCGGGAGCCAGTGCAGCTGGTAGAGCACCAGGCAGGCCCCACAAACAACCCAGAGATGCATTTTAAATATAAGGACACATTCTACTCTTGTAAAAACATGCCAATTCCTGGACCGTCCGCAAGCCGGATTGAGAAGGCATTTGGGCCGCATCCGGCCCACAGGCCTTAGGTTGCCTACCCCTGATATAGACAAACATAGAATTGTGCGCTGCTAGCTGCCTTATGTTTAGGATGCTGGGTTTGCTATAGGAGCTCTGCGTTCAAATTTGTCCTGACCAGCAATTGGCTTGGGAGCCAGAGATTGAGTTCCAGCATAAGCTGTTAAATCAGCAAAGCTTTCAAAGGAGACTTAGGTCACACCCACACCATATGTTTAAAGCACTATGAGACCACTGTAAACAGTCATGGCTTTCCCAAATGTTTTCAGGGAGCTGTAGTTTGTTAAGGGTGCTGAGAGTTGTAGGAGCAGTGGCGGAAGAAGGGGCGGCAAAAATGAGATTTTTTTTTTTAAAAAAAAATTGGGCTCACAAAACTTTTTAGGAGTGATGTGGTGGCTTAGGAGCCTGCAGGTTCCATGCTGCCTGAAACGGCAGCGTGGGACTTGCGTCTGCCTACTGCCTCTCCCTCAGCCGCCCTACAGCTGAGGGGGAGGCGGCGGAGAAGCTCCAAGCATCGGAGAGGCTCGCTCCGCCCCCATGGGCAACTCGCCCCACCCCCACAGGCAGATTGCCCCGCCCCCCGGCTGCAGGACACGCCCCCCGCACCAGGCACCTGAGTGGCTAGCAACGCCGCTGGTTAGGGGACCCCCATTCCCCTCACAGAGCTACAATTGCCAGAGCGTTTTAACAGTCAATCCCTCTTCACAGGGAACTATAGGAAATTCGATTTAAAATTGGAAAAATGAGAGGACCAAAGTCTACGAATTCACCCATCCTTAGCATGATGAGACTCTTTGTAAAAACTGTTCCCTATTCCTTTTCCAAAGCCATCGTTAAACAATCTTTTACACCTTAAAATAACTCATTTTTTCCTGTCTCACGACAGAATCACACCTTGACTTCCTTCCTAGTGACGGCACACCCTACTTACCTCATAAGGCCTCATTTTGCCTCTGTGTCTTCCAGTCATTCTTTTCTTTAGGTAACACCCAAATCAAAGTGGTGTTCTCGCTGATCCCTGAAACACCGCACTGAATTTTGCAAAGGAGTGCTTGCTGTTTTCAAACAGGGTTTCATTACAAACCAGGACTCATCCTGTGGTTTCAGGGGTAGAGTTTCACTCAGCTTAGCTAATTAATGTTAGCGTTTATAGATTATTTGCCTTTGAACGTTGCTCAGTAATTTTCTGAAACAAGGCTTTGATTTTCTTGAAAGACTTTGTTATTTAGATGAACATACTGTATATGTTGCACATACCGAGTGAGGAATATTTTTAAATGTTCCCATGATGGTGCCTAGTGTCTAGCATTTTATTGCATCAGAAAGTTAATTTATTAGGGATTCCCTTTGCTTTAGATGTACACCCTGGAAACAGCCATCAATGTCATTTCTATTGAAGTCAAGCCACATGGATGAATCGGCAACCTGCCTTTAATCTTCTGGCCTGCTGGATTCTTTACATTCGTAAGAAATATGCTTTGCTGTGCATGGTATTACCTAGGAGTAGGAGTAGATTGCATGGTTGGAGAGCACAGTGTGTGCCTTGGGAATCTTCAGCTGTTTTGGACATTAAACCCTAAATAAAAAGCATATATTTTGCTGACCTTATGCTGCAGCCAGTTCAGTTTATTGCATCATGCAATTAGGATTTTTCTTTACTATTCTTATTATTTTAAAGATCCAAGCACAATTCAAAGTGTTGGTGCTGACCTTTAAAGCCCTAAAGGGCCTCGGTCCTGTATACCTGAAGGAGCATCTCCACCCCCATCGTCCAGCCTGGACACTGAGGTCCAGCGCCACAGGCCTTTTTTAAAAGAAAACTGAAGGCGGCCCTGTTTAGGGAAGTTTTTAATGCTTGATGCTGTATTGTTTTTAATATTAAGTTGAAAGCTGCCCAGAGTGGCTGGGGAAACCTAGTCAGATGGGTGGGGTATAAACAAACAAACAAACAATTATTATTATTATTATTATTATTATTATTATTATTATTATTATTATTATCATCATCATCATCATCATCATCATTCTTTTATTCAACCGTCAGTCAGAAGAATACATTTGTACAGAATTAAAAACATCTGAGAGAACTTTGAAAAAAGGAAACATAATCCACAATAGAATGGAACTAAACAAATAGCCCCATTATTATTATTATTATTATTATTATTATTATTATTATTATTATTATTATGTTCCTCAGTGTTCTGGAATCCTTTGCTTCAGGAGACACCTACCAGCATATTGAATAAGCGAAGACTGGTTTCTCTGAGTAATTTTTCGCGGGGTTTCAAAAACCTCTGGGGACATAAACTAATTTGTATGAAGCCCAAACACAGCTCCTTCTTACCAATTATTAGTGCCTGTTCTGCTTGGCAGTGGGGCCCCACCTCTTATGCTCGTGGCTCAGTGGAGTTAGGGCATCCTTCACCAGCACATGTTCCCAGATTCCATCTCTGACAGCTGTAAAAGGGATTGCAGGTAGCATGAAAACATTCTTGGAAAGGCACAAAAACTTTCTTGGAGACCTTATCCCAACACGTTAGCTTTGTACTGCTGGTTTCATTCTGGCGTTTGAAATACTTTTGACCTGAGTGCTTCTTCTGATCCTGGCTCTTAATTGTTGTTATTTGGCAGTGTGAAATATTGATAGCGTTGGTCAAAAAGATTGGCAGCTGCATGAATTGTTATTAACCAGCCTCTTGGTTCCAGCTTAAAGTTCAATAAATACCAAGATGCAGCATAAGCCCCGAAGGAGCCTTCCCTCCCTCTTCTTCATGCCCCCCCAGCCTCACAAACAAGAGGAAATTAACCATTTGATGATTTCATAATCTGCTTGCCTGCTATCCCAAATGTACCTGTACCGAATGTACCAAATGCATACATTTCTTTTTTTAGTCTATAGCAGTGGTTCCAAAACCTTTTCAGCCCACCACCCCCTTGGTTCCATAAACCCATCCCCTGTGCCCTCTACCCTACCCTATAAAAAGCATTCAGAATAGCAGTAAACACAATGAAATTCAAAACAGCAACAATTAATGGCACATTCATTAAAAAAATCCAGTTAAAATCATTTAGTTTAACTGGTTCAACAAAAATGATGAACTTGATCCACTGATGCCTGCTTTCAAAGCCTGATAGTAATTTGTCCTCTCCAGCGCCCCCCGCCCCCTTTGCCTCTTGGTGCCCCCCCAGGTAATTCCACCCCCCACCCCCAGGGGGCAGTAACACCCACTTTGGGAACCTCTGGTCTATCGAGATTTCAAAAGGGAACCAAAATGATCAATGGAATGGAGCATTTCTCCAATGGAAATAGGTGTGAACTTATGAGGCTTTTTAGTTTAGAGAAAATGCAAGCTGGAGTCAACAGGATAGAGGAAGGTTTTTCTGCCTCTCTCCTAATGCTAGAACATCCAGGGGAGCTTAATGTTGGAAGGTTCAGGGCAGACAAAAATTAACTCCTGAAAAGGTTCCTCCATTTCTTGATTATTTAGAGTATCCTTTAGGTTAAAGGCAGAAACATAATCATATGCTAAGAAGAATTGATAAGTAACTTGTTTGAACAATGGCAACAATCTCCCTGCCTTTGTTCTGCATGTCTGTGGTAATTGAACCTACTGCATTTCAGTGCTGACATTTAATCAATGCATGTAAATCACCTCAGAGGCCTATTATTCTTGTATTCATTAATCCAGTCATGCAGAAGTCGGGCACACGGGCTTGTGTGCAAAGATTTTTGTAGCGGAGGTCAAAAAGGACCCCATGCAAAGTGTTCCTGTTCATAAGATCAGTTGTTTGTTGTTTCCTTATTGGGTGTTCTTCAGCAGCAACAAGAACAATAAATAATCTCTTAGGAATTCTACTTTTGCCTGTTTCACTCATGTAGGCTGAGGGATTGGCTTTATACCATGGTGCCCCCTCATGTTTTGCCCAAAGAAATTCAGACGGAAGTAAGTTGAGATGGAGGTTATCCAAGTTTAATGTGTTGTCGAATAATTTCACCCTTTCCCTCCTCAGATGACATACCTCAAAAATTTCTCCTTTCCATTGTGCCTATTTGAGAGTGGGGAGAAGAAATATTTGTGTGGGAAATTCATCCCCTATGGGAAACTGTCACATGGGGCAGTAGCCTTGCCTCCCCTAGTTCCCTAAGACCACAATCTTTCCTCTTCCCTTTTCTCCTTTGCCACTTCCTTTTAAACCTTCTTGGTAGAGCCTGAGATTTCTCTTCCTCCCTAATCCCAGGCAAAGGTTTCCCAGGCTCTCCTTCTGATCGAGAAATAGTGTTTAACTTTATAACTGCTGCTAAGATAATAATAGCTAAAAACTGGGAGGGAAGTATATCTCCTACTTATAGGGGATTGAAAAAATGATTAAGCTAACAAAAGAAATTTTTTGTAATGTTTTGGAGCAACAAGTTCAATGATAATGCCCAATTTAATGCTGCTTTCAACCTGCTATAATAGTATTTCTTTACGTTCTTAATCTTACGTTCTTTGATTTATTTTGTCTGTTAGTAAAAAAATAATGTAAGGTTGTTGTCATGTTGCAGTCTGCAAGGCTGCCATTAGGGGGCCACACCAATGCCAGTATGATGACGGAGTGATGATTAAATAGTTATCCTTTGAAATTCACACTTCTCTGAATGTTGCAGCTAAGCCATGCATGCATAGAATCAAATAATTTTTGGTTTGTAAGGAAGCCCAACCTCTAGTCCAACCTCTGCAATGCAATGGAGGAACCACAGCTAAAGGATCCTTGACAGGTGACCATCCAACCTCTGTTTAAAAACCTTCAATGAAGGAGAGTCAGTATTCCATGGTGTGTTTATCAAGAAAAACTATATACATAAAATGTGTTAATCAGGGGAAATATGCACTAACATGCAGGAGGCCCAGGGGACCTACAGTGGTATCTCTGGTTATGAACGCTTTTGGTAATGCACGCTTTGGGTTACGAGCTCTGCTCGTAGTTGCTCCCGGGTGCGAACTTTGCCCCGGGATGTGAGCGGAAGTCGCGCACTGGTGGTGTGTGCGCAGCAGGAGGCACCATTAGAGAAAGCGCGCCTCAGGATAAGAACAGTTTCAACTTAAGAATTGACCTCTGGAACGAATTAAGTTCGTAACCAGAAGTACCACTGTATTTAATGTAGAGTTGCCATATGTCCGGACAAAGCCAGCGATCAGCCATCAGAAAATCAGGGCGTATGGCAACCCAATAGTTCAAAAACTTCATTATTATTTTTTGAGATTTTGGAAAGAAAGAAAAAGTTCAACAACTTTTCTGTCCAGATTTTCACTTTTTGAAATATGGCAACCCTAATTTAATGGAGGTGGATGTTTCAGCAAAACCACTCCTTTAAAAGGAGGTGGGGCTGGCAAGCTGAGATGGGAAAGGCAAGGGAGTGGGTGAGGTGTAAAGGGAGTGGGATTGATCAGGTGTAAAGGGATTAAGCAAGTGGCAAGGAAGGGGGTTGGCAACAGGGATGGTAGGTAAGCAGGTTTGGCATGCAGGGGCAGCAGCCCGCAGTGAATACTTCAGTGACTGATGGTGGATAACAAGCAATCTCTTGTGCAGATTTCCAGATTTGTTTTTTTTCCCCCATATTGGGTTGGAAAGATCGCTCACCTTTCGTGGTGGGCGGCATTGCGGCCGGGCATCCGGGTCCTCATGGTGATCCAGCTCGGGGGCGGGGGATTGATGCCCCCCTCACACCAACCCCTGACTGCATCATGCCTGCCCGGCCAAAACAAATGAAAAACTAGTGAGTTCAGTGCTGAAATTCTCTTTCTCCTTTCATGCCAGCACTTGTCAGTCCCCCCCCCCCCAAATAAATGTGGAGTTATAACTAACCCAACGGAATAATCTGAGCTAATTTTCTTTGTGTGACTATGACATCCATTCAGAACTTCAGAGGGAGCGAATGCTGGAATGAAATGACCTGGATAATAACTTTGTCCTGCTGAATAGTGTCCAGCTACCTGCCTTCTTTTAGTCTGTGTCAATCCAGGTCTCCCTAGTTACCAGCTTCAGAAACAGATGAAGGAGCTGATTGAACAGTAATGTGCCTTAGAGGCATCCTTGTTGATGACCTTCATTTCCAGCAGGTCAGATTAGTTTCCTGCCCAAGAGGCTCTGCATTATTGATTCATCTGCCTCTAAACAGATGCACCACTAGATATTGGTGTCCCGGTATCAAGTCCTGGAAATGGAGCAGATATTTAATGTACCTGAGAGGTACTGAGCTATGGAAGATGCTTAGCTTCCAACAGATAGGAGCAGGTGAGTCTCTACAGGAGGAAAATGTATGCTGATAGCCTTCCCTCCATGGAAGGCTCAGACAATTACATGAGGAGCGTTTGCAAGATGTCGTACCCCTCAGGAAAGATCTGCCTTTACACTGGACCCAGTTGGATTCTTGGTTTGCCTTTTCTGTAGCTGAACATGTCACAGCGGCTTCACCACTTTTCCATACACGTTTAAGCGTGTGACTAAGCATAAGTAGGAATTCATTTTCGCATCTCCAAAAATACATCCGAGTGAAAAAGAAGATGCATTGACTTTCTTCTCCCCCTTCTTTGCCCTTTGGACTGTTAACAATCATGTCAAGGTTTTGTTTTCGGTGCTTTCTGCTGATGAGATGCACAGACTTCAAAGCTCCAAGCATCTGTTCACTCGAATGATCAAAGAAGCAGAGATGTTGGTGGGAAGTAGGAAAGTTGTGGAACAAAAAGGGAAAGTAGTGACATCATAACTAGAACTTTCTACAGTGGAGCTCATCAGAAAAAAAAAAGTCTTTAGGGAAAAAGAGGGTTTCTTGAGCCAACTCTTGTTATGTCGTAACAGTTGTCCCAATCAGGACCTTGAAACAACAACCCCACTCCTAAAGTCGCCAACCATCACATAATATATTAATGAAATATCAACCATCTTGGATCCTATAATAGTCAGGTGAGGCCCTTATTGATGGTCTTGCCACTGGAGGCTGACCTATGACAGAGCCTTTTTAGTGGTGATTTTCTGACTTTGGAATGCCCTCAGAAGTGGGGTTTGCCTGCCTCCATCATTCTTCCCTTGGAGGAGGAACTTGAAAACATTCCTATTTACGGAGGCATTTGGTGACTGAATAATACCGTTCCTGGCAACCTCATGATCATTGGATGGAAGAATGCTTTTAACTGAATCAACTTTTAGATGTTTTAATTGTCTTTATAATGTTTTTGCTTTATTTTTTGTTGAGGAGAAGGGCAGGGTAGAAATTCAAATAATAATAATAAATAAAATAATAGGGCACTTCATATATTTTCCCCCATGTATTCATTGAACTCATGGAAGGGGAAGCGGGACTATGACTGGTGACCCCACCTGCAAAATTGATAGCCCCAATAATAATAATAATAATAATAATAATAAATTTATTATTTGTACCCTGCCCATCTGGCTGGGTTTTCCCAGCCACTCTGGGCGGCTCCCAGCAGAGTATTAAAAACACGATAAAACATCAAACATTAAAAACGTCCCTAAACAGGGTTGCTTTCAGATGTCTTATAAAAGTCAGATAGTTGTTTATTTCCTTGACATCTGAAGGGAGGTCGTTCCACAGAGCGGGCACCACTACCAAGAAGGCCCCTCTGCCTGGTTCCCTGTAACCTCACTTCTCGCAGGGAGGGAACCGCCAGAAGGCCCTCGGAGCTGGACCTCATGTGTCCAAGCTGGATGATGGGGGTGAAGACACTGACCCCTTCTTCCAACATCTCTGTGCTTGGCCAAATGTGTGAAAGGTGTCTGTGAAAATGCAATTGCATATATCATTCATACGCCCAAGTAGCTGGTGTGATCAATTATTCTGGGGTGTAGGGCTCAAAGAAGCCTAGAAAAGAGAATGTGCAGTTGGAGAAATGCAACTTATTCTAGAGCTGGTTCTGGGTCCATTTACGTCTCCCTCTCCCAAACTCCCCCCAAAGCAGCCAGAAAGACAGGGAGCTTTTAAGGCGCTATGCCATATGTTGAAGATGAAGGCCTTGTTTAAGTTTGCAAACTGTGTAGGTTTGCTGGAGGTTAACGGCGTTAAATAGATTGGAATCAAAGCTTCTCGTTTGCAATCGGCTATAATCACGTTCGGTATGCGGGATCAGATTAACGTTGGACAGCAGCGCTTTGGAATTAAGCAGTGCTTTCCCCTCTCCATTAACATCCTTTCAAATTACAACGCTGATCACACAGCTGTGTGCTGCATTCAAAGGGAGGCATGTGCCTGTCCCAGGGAAGGTCGTTCATTAACAGACTGCACTCGACACATCTACATTTCATTGTCTGCCAGAACAGAGGCACCTCAAGCCTTTTGTGTTGGTCAAGTGCTGCTCTTAGTTACTGGCTTTTCAAAAGACGATTGGCAATAGGGCCTAGTGAAATCTAGAGTGCCTTCAGAGGTGGGGATTGCTGCATTAGTTCTCCAGGTTGCTATGCGAGGATTACTGTCCCAGTTTCTCATGTTCCTTTTACCCTGAATTTGTTGTTGTTGTTTAGTCGTTTAGTCATGTCTGGACCAGAGCACGCCAGGCACTCCTGTCTCCCACTGCCTCCCGCAGTTTGGTCAGACTCATGTTGGTAGCTTCGAGAACACTGTCCAACCATCTCATCCTCTGTCGTCCCCTTCTCCTTGTGCCCTCCATCTTTCCCCAACAGCAGGGTCTTTTCCAAGGAGTCTTCTCTTCTCATGAGGTGGCCAAAGTATTGGAGCCTCAGCTTCAGGATCTGTCCTTCCAGTGAGCACTCCGGGCTGATTTCCTTCAGAATGGGTAGGTTTGATCTTCTTGCAGTCTTACTGAATTCTTACCCTGAATTACCTGTTGCTTTTTGGAACCATGGCTTTTGGCTCACAATAGCAGATATCATTGGGCATGTTGTCCGCACACCCACACACCCACTCTCATTTCATTTGTGCTTCACTTCCACCATGATTCACCCATGAAAGCAGCAGGAAAGAATAGCATGCTGGGATACCACCTCAAATTTTGTTGCTCCATGAAGACTTTGGGGAAATGACCACAATTTTATGGGTTAATGGGGTTGTGAACAGATTTTTTTCTGGGAGCAATCAGTTAGTTGGTGCTAGATTTCCAATAGTGGCTTTTACATCATGTGAAAGATCACATAAAAGGTGGAAATTATGAAGTATGGGGACATGGGGAAAGTGGAATAAAGTGCTCCTCGAATACAGCCCTACTCCAATTCTTTCCTCTTTTTATTCGAACAGTGCTTGCCATTTTTGTGAATGTATTTGGGATGTTTGGATGCTGTACTTCACACAGGTTCCTTGGCCCTCACATTCCTTTGCCTCAGCTGCCCACACAACCATCCATGCTGTGGTGAATATCTGTCCATCCCTGCCATTTAATGATTGGCTGCATGGTGACCGAGCTGGTTTTTTATTGGTCATTGATGTCATAAGAAGACTTCTGACATGCCATCATGAGGCTGCTGGTGGAGAGGCTGCTACAAAAAAAAAATCTTTCTTTTTATTTTAAAAACATTGGGATTATGAATATTTTTATTGTGATTTTCAACAATGTATGCACCATTTAACACTGTCATCTCTATGTGGTGTACAATAAAGTTACAAAAGATGCAATAGAGATAGAGTCAGTTAAAATTAGCCATAAAATCCAAAAACTTAGGCTGTGGACTCACTATTGCTTTAAAGCACATTCAAAGCACATTCTTTCCCCCAAAGAATTCTGGGCACTGTAGTTTGTTAGAGGCTGCTGGGAATCATAACCCTCTCTGTGAAGTGGTAGACTACAGTGTCCAGAATCTTTTTAGGGATACAATGTGTTTTGAATATGCTTTAAATGGAGAGTGGGTACTCAGGCTCACTTAAAAGTGCCTTCTGAAATAAATACGTAAGCATGTGAAATGCCTTCACCAAGTTGTGGAACCTCAGCCAGGAGAAAATTCTACAGAAACAGACCCACAATACTGAGCACATGCCTCTGTGTGGATACGAGCTGCACTTCCGAGCCATGGGGGAACCACAGACAGTGACTTTATAGACAGGGAGCAGCTGGCTAAGCAAGCACATAATTACAGGTGCTCGTTTTATTATTTTTAATTGAAAAAATTAATTACCCCCTCCCATAATAAAATGACATTTTGTTTACATTTACAGCCCCCAGTAAATGTGCTTAGAATCAGGGCAGCAGATGCAAATGCAGTTTTATCTCTGCAGTCATGTCAGTGCTATGATTTAAGTGAGTTTAAAACGCACAAACTGCACATGCTCAGAGTATTTCTTTCCATTTTTAGCCTGCTGGGATCCTCCCCCCCCCCCACAACTTGTCAATGTAGAAATAGCATGGAATGAGGGAAGAAGAGGAATGTTAACTGTCTGCTTCTTAACTGAAGTCTAAAAGGCCATTTAAAAAAAAAAACCACCCTCTGTATGCCTATTATCCCCAGGGTCTAAAAGTACCTAGCTGCACCACTCAGCTGAGTGAGGATTTGAACCCGGGTCTCTCTAGTATTAGACTAGCACTAACCACTATGGAAGAACCACAGCTCAGGGGCTTAGTGACTGCTTTGCATACAGAAGGACCCAGGTTTGGTCCCAGGCATCCCTAGGTTGGGTTGTCAGTTTGCATTTCTTTGTGCAGAAAGTATTGATCTGATGTGTAGAGATCTTTCCTATTCTAATGAATTCAAGAGGGTTCTGGAAGCTTCTCTGTGTGAAAGAAACAAGCAGAAGGTTCATGATGCTTGGGTTATACTTTCAGAGAAGCTGAGTACAGCTGGTTTAAACTAGTTCTCTCTTCTGTCAAGATCATGCTGACTGTAAAATTGGGGCCAGAAGGAGCCTGAGTTTCACTTTCTCTTTCTTTCTGTCTCTTTCTCTTTCTTTCTTTCTCAGCGACTTCTGAAACCCAGGTGTGACTAGAGACTAGTTAGTGTAGGAAATGTAGACAATGCTGAGCTAGATGGACCAATAATCTGATTCAGTATACGGCAGCTTGTTATGCTAGGGGAAGGGCTGCAGCTCTCTGACAGAGCATCTACTTTGCCTGCAGGTGGGTGGTCCCAGACTCGGTCCCCAGCATCTCCAGGCAGGCTCTGAAGCTGCTGCCAGCCAATGTAGATGATGCTGAGCAAGGTAGATCTGATGGTATATGACAGCATCCTATACTCCCCATAGAAAAATAGTGCTCTGGAAGCAACAGCTTGGAAAACAAGAGGGCACTCTACAGGACTGAAACAAGGGAGGTGGGCTGAGCGTTTGGCTCTGTTCTACTTTGGAAGCAGGTGATCAAAACTAGAGTTCGTTCAGCACAACTCCAGATGATAAAATGGCTCTGGGACTCGGCAAATGCTCATTCCTGCAAGAGAAGCCACCTAGGATGGAGAACTGATTATTTCTTGCCTTCCGTAGATCAGCCTTGCAAGGTACTGTTGGGGCTCCCTCTTCTCTCCACTCCAATTCAACCTCTAAAATGGGGGTCACTTGGCAGAACTACCTTGCCAGATTCTGTTTGGACCTCATCCCTGGCCTCGCTCAGATGGTTAGTATTTTTGAAATCGCAAGTTGGCAAGGAGTTTTCCAGTGTGCATGGAGGGTACTTCAGCATCCGTAGTAGTATGTGAGGTGCCAGTAAATTGGATGCAAATGCAACTTTTTTTTTTGCACAGAATAATTACAGAGAGAAATTACATTCAATAATGGATCTGGCACAATACCAGATCTTTTCCAGGTGGCTTAATCTGCACTGGATTTCCATTTCCCCACCACCATGAGTCTGGAAGCAATTTGTGAATGAAAGACGTGGTATTATGATTGATCACTTTTCACATCTCATAACTACTAAATTGCTTGCCTACGATTGTGATACCTCAAGAGCGTCCATGAGATGTTATGAATTCCAGGGACACCTGCCTGCATGTTCATCCACCCACCTAGGCAGAGTACCGGTGTGCCTGCTACTCTTAAATTTGTTGCTGCAGTGTTGTTGTTGTTGTTGCTGTTGCTGTGTTAATGCACTATTCAAAAATCTAAACTGGGTGTAAACAGGCATTAATTTTAGCTGAGGGACAAGGGTGGCTATTGCAACTTGTAATTAACTGCAAATGCCACTGGGAAAAGCTACAAAAATTATCCAGGAAGGCAACACCTCCACTCTGAGGCAGGTCTTTAGAGGAAAAACAGCAGCTCTCTTCATCTTATAAAAAGATGGGGTGATGAGGAATTGCAACTGAGTTGATATTGTCATGAGCGGATGGCAGATATCAGTTTATCATAAAATTTGATAAATTTATAGGGAGGAGCTGTAAGCAGTCGTTACATCCCAGTCCTTGTGAGAACATTCCATGGTGAAACATAGGCATATGGTTATCCTCTGACACACAAAGCCTTCCAAGTTAAGGATTTATTTTTTGTAATAATATTTTTTATTAAATTTTCAAAAAGTTTAACATATATACTTCAATACATAATACATTCCAAGTTAGGGATTTCTGCTGGTGAGCACTAGATGCTGATTTGGCTCAGCTCAAAAAATATGCATCCCTATATTATTATAAAGCGTCTCTTGAGAATAACAAAACAAACTTAATGAGGTTTTGATAGGGTGCTAGATCCATATTCTTCAATCTTGGGTCCCCAAATGCTATGGTATTACAACTCCCATAATCTCCACCCAGTTTAGCCATTGGGCAGGAATGATGGAAGTGGTAGTCAAAAACATCTGGACAGCCACAATGGAAGATTGTTTTTTTGCATAGGTACTTTCAAAACACACACACACACACACACACACACAACAAAATAATAAGAAAAAAATGGTGACACACCAATATAAACCAAGACATCCATATTTCACGAGCTGGCAAGGATGGTGAATACTGAACATCTAAGTTGGAAGCATAGGAACAGTGGCATAGCATAGCAGGGGGTACGGGGCAGTTGCCCCAGGGACAAAATTGTCAGGGGGTGCAAAATTTCAACACCCGGTGCTGCCTCAATACAGCTGCACACTTCCATCACTGGGCTCCATTGAAAATGGCTTCTCCATGCGAACCAGGAAGTGCCTTCTCCAGACAACTGAATGACCCTTCTTTTCTCCTAGGGCCTGATGTCCCTTCAGGACCCCCAATAAAATATTTGAGGGGCCCAGGGGCCCCAAAGGTTGGTGGGCATTGCCATTCAAATGGTGTGTACATGCCACATCATGTGATTTGATTATGCAGGGCGGGGCTTACCTGGCACTCCCCAATATTTTATTCAAGTTGGCACCCCTGAGTGACAGCCAACATTTTTAAAAGTTAATGAAATCTCAGTCATTACAACTTAATGTTAAAAAGTTTAACTGCTAAACTTTAAAAAGTATTTGCTGAGGGGGAGAAGTTGGAGTGGCCCAGATGATCTCGGAAACTGCTACAGAGCTACAATTTCCAGAGTAGTTTAACAATCAATCCCTCTTCCCAGGGAACTCTGGTAACTATGAATCTGTGAGGGAAATTAAGGTCTCCTAACATACTGGACCATAAAGAAGGCTGATCGCCGAAGAATTGATGCTTTTGAATTATGGTGCTGGAGGAGACTCTTGAGAGTCCCATGGACTGCAAGAAGATCAAACCTATCCATTCTGAAGGAAATCAGCCCTGAGTGCTCACTGGAAGGACAGATCCTGAAGCTGAGGCTCCAATACTTTGGCCACCTCATGAGAAGAGAAGACTCCCTGGAAAAGACCCTGATGTTGGGAAAGATGGAGGGCACAAGGAGAAGGGGACAACAGAGGATGAGATGGTTGGACAGTGTTCTCGAAGCTACCAACATGACTCTGACCAAACTGCGGGAGGCAGTGGAAGACAGGAGTGTCTGGCGTGCTCTGGTCCATGGGGTCACGAAGAGTCGGACACGACTAAATGACTAAACAACAACAACAATTCTCAGCGACTTTAACAAACTACAGCTCTCAGAAGCCACGACTGTTCAAAGTGATATCATAGGACTTTAAATAGATGGTGTGAATGTGGCCAAACTGGTTCTGCCCTACCCACAGGACTATCAGCATGTTCTAATATAATACAGATTCTTTACCCACAGTAAAGTTTGCGGACTTGTGTTCACCCAAAAGACCTCTGACCCCAGAGTCAGCCAGAATGCTGGTGTAAAAGACCAGAGGCATGTGTTCTGTTACAAGGGATTCACAGAGCCTTCGATTATACACCAGGAAAATATCAACGCATGCCATACAAATTGCATTTGATATATATACTCTGTCACAGTGTAAGCTGCTGAAGCAATTAGGCCATCGTGATTCATGTGGAGAGGTTGCCCGAGTTCCTCTAGGCGGGGGGGGGGGGGGGGGGGACAGCGACAACGCAGTGTCAAGGTTTGGCTTGCATCCTATCGAACACAGCAGGGGCCGGTAATCCACAATGCACTTTGCCCATTTAGAGGTGAAAAGAAGCTAGCACTGCTAACAGAATGGAGAGAAGGCATAAAAATCCTAGGAAGTAGATTCACAGGTTGCGATGGTACTTCATGCACTGCAGAAACAATGGCAGAGGAGAAAACCAGCCCATTGTGGGCATAGGCCAGTTCACACATACATGTTCATTGCTTGATGACTGTAGGGAAAAAGGCAAAGAAAATGATAGACACAACATGCAATTGTGGGTAATATTTTGCATGGTGTGAATAGGGGAAACTTTTCCCAACTTTCTCATGAGTTTCTAGTTTCCTCATGAAGCTGCATGTTGGGAGGACAGATAAAAGGAAATGCTTCAAGTGTTCTGACTACATCTTCCAGCATCCCTGACCATTGTTCTCCCATCCCTATCACCTGAACCAGAGCCTATCCGCAACCTTACAAGTTGTGATGGTTTGCTATGCAGCAGGCGAAACCCAAATGGGAACAGCCAATCAGCCAAGTGTGGAAAATTCCTGCCATGCCCCTGTCCCAATGACAGACGACACACGACGGCATAGCAAGGTCAAGTGCACAAGCCCTAAATACAGGGAGAGGTGGGCGGGTGTTCTGATGCACGCACCGAAAGAGGAAGCTCTGGGTCATGTGCATGGGTATATATAGGTCCCTCGATCCGTTTAGCCTGCGTCCCATTGGCCAGATTGAACCCTGCATCGAGGGACCTACCGATTGGGTGTTGTGGCTGTCAATCAAACCCACCCACAACACGGGGCTTGGTTGCCAGGTCTCATTGCAATACGTGCCCTCTTTAAGGGAGGACCTGATTTTTCATCGGAGAAATGTTGGAGGGCATGGAGTTCTGCGAAACCCCGAACCAAGTAGATAAGTAACTATATAGCCTTTAGAAGACATCGGAAGGCAACCCTGAATAGAGAAGTTTTAAAATGTTTAATGTTATGTTTTTATATATGTTGGAAGCCACCCAGAGTGGCTGGGGCAACCCAGTCAGATGGGCGAGGTATAAATAATAAAACTGTTGTTGTTGTTGTTGTTGTTAAGCTTCCAGCAAATGTTGAAGACACACATCTTTGTCCTGGAGTTTGACACTTGAGGTATGAATTTTTAGGACTCATTATGTTATTTGATTGTTCTAAACTGTTTTTAATATTGTGATTTAATGTTGTAACCTGCCCAGGGACCTCAGGGTGAAGGGTGGGTAAATAGTAGCATCATCATCATCATCATCATCATCATCAACAACAACAATATTTTTTTAATCACCTTGAGACAGTGGTATAGAAGGTGATTAATAAATTGATTGTTATCATAATTAGCAACAATAATCATAGTCATGCCATCTTTCAGTTTAGAACAAGGGGTGCGGGGCAGAAGTGGCAACGCTGTGACTACACCCAGTTTGGAGCATATCTGCATCTCTCCCTCCATCCCCTGTTTACTGACAGATGTTTGGTAACAGCAGCCATCACTGATGGGAAAAGGTTGTGTCAAGATAACTTATCCTGGAGGGCTATTAGTCTCTGATCTGAGATATGCCGCAAGGAAGGGGGGGAGAATGAAGGCAGTAGTAAGTGCTGGCATTGGAGCCATTTATCACCTACTGCTGTGTGTGGAATAAAAGGGATTCACTTTGAAGACAGTCTATTATCGGCTTCTCGCCAGCTTCATGCTGTCATCTGCTTCTTTCTTCCTTTCTTTTCATTTTCAGAAGTCAATAAATTTAGGAAGGCCACATTTGGAGTGTAAGTACTGTTATACTTCTAAGTTTATATACCGGCCTTTTATTTACAGCTGCTCTGCCCATTTTTCAGGAAAGGAATAGTTCGTGCATTTAGGTGTGCCCAGCTACTTTTCCATTTACAGCCCCCCCCCTTTCCTTTCTTTTCTTGTAACATCAACGTTCCCGAATGTCTGCGCCAGGAAGGGGAAAAGGATGGTACCCACATTCTCATATCCTCAACATTTTGCATTAAGCTGAAATGCAGAACTGGGACAGACAACCGAATCCCATTTCAGATGCTTAAGAGGGGTCAATGCGATGGGCGCTAGAGATCAATAGTAGTTCAGCTGCACCGAACATTTGTGAAGTTCAGTTTTCAGTGAAAAAGGTGCTTTCTCAGGGGAGCGAAAGGCTCCATTAAGGAAAAAAAAAATCCACCTTCCACATTTTAATGCAGTTTCTCTCATACTTGTTTGCAGTCATGTTTCCATGATTTGCTGCCCTAGACCCCCCCTTTAATAATAATAATAATAATTTATTATTTATACCCTGCCCATCTGGCTGGGTTTCCCCAGCCACTCTGGGCGGCTTCCAAAAGAACATTAAAATGCAATGATCTATTAAACATTAAAAGCCTCCCTAAACAGGGCTGCCTTCAGATGTCTTCTAAAGGTCTGATAGTTGTTGTTCTCTTTGACATCTGAAGGGAGGGCGTTCCACAGGGCGGGCGCCACTACTTTACTTTAGTAAAGTACTAAAATAGTACTTTAAAAGTACTATTTGAATTGGCTTCTTTCAATCCAGCCCATCAGGGATCAAATAGTCAACATAATGATGTCGTGGAATCATGTAGCCAATCAGATTTGGTTACACGATGATGACGCTGAAGATAAACGAGGTTCTCACATCTCCCTCGTGCTGAATGGTGGGGCGGGAGAGGGGAAATGCAATCCTTTTGTACATGGGTAGATATTCCATGTTTTGCCATGACATGCTGGCATTTTATACCACCAACACGTTGTGGCAAGATGTTTGCCCTGATCCAGTTCCATTCATGCACAGTTATTCATGGATATCTTGAGGGGGGGTGGGGTAAAGGTGAAGGACCCCTGGACAGTTAAGTCCAGTCAAAGGTGACTATGGGGTTGAGGCGCTTATCTCCCTTTCAGGCTGAGGGAGCCAGAGTTTGTCCACAGACAACTTTCTGAGTCCTGTGGCCAGCATGACTAAATCGCTTCTGGTGCATTGGAGCACCGTGACAGAAACCAGTACGCACGGAAATGCCATTTACCTTCCTGCCGCAGTGGTACCTATTTATCTACTTGCACTGGTGTGCTTTTGAACTGCTAGGTTGGCAGGAGCTGGGACAGAGCAATGGGAGCTCACCCCGTCGCGGGGATTCGAACTGCCAACCTTCTGATCAGCAAGCCCAAAAGGCTCAATGGTTTAGACCACAGCACCACCCGCGTCCCTTTCATCTGGGGAAGAATGCAGATGGAGCTGCATATCTGGCAACACATTCAATTGACAGTATTCAGAGCAGATAAACAACACCTGTATCCCGGTGTGCATTCTTTTCTACCCTATCAGATATCTGTGACTAATGTATCAGTCCTGTTGATTTAGCAAGGGGAATGTATTCTCTCTGCACTTTTCCTATAATAAATAGTTTAGCCTAAATCATGGCTTGTGTGTGTTGTTCTTCACTCTGGGGAACAATCACATATGACAGCGCCACCGGACTACTCTAGTAGCCGGGGATGTGCGCACACGGCTTTGCTCTGGCTTTGGGGCAGTCTCCCCACCCCACCCCCGGTGCCTGCATTGGCAAAGGAAGTTATATGCTTTTGCAAGGATATGCAAACCCGTCCCGCAAAGCAACAACAACAACAACTGAAAGTGGGGCTGAAAACATTCACAAAATATGTTCCTCCTGTGGAAGGCAAAAATGTCTAAATCTATCCACAACAGGTGAAGGGTTGGAAAGAACCAGGAAAAGTTGAGTTCAAACACCTCTTCAGGTATTAATGCATGAGGTGACTTTGAGCAAGCAGCCACAGTTCTGTATCTGCAAAAAAAAAGGAAGAAAAAAAAGAATTGTAGATCCAATTCTTTGTATTCGATAAGAGGGAGATCAGACTCCAAAGCTGTTTGCAGTCATGGAGCTCAGTAGTTGACCTGGGCCTAGTTCCTCTCAGCTTAGCCTACCTCGCAGGGTTCTTTAGAGGACACACACATATATAAAATTAAATACAACATTTAAAAAAGGATCAAGTGGAAAGGCAGGATTTAAATGTGAGTAACAGCTATAATTAAATGGTTATCAATAGTGACTGATTCCAGAAGGTTCTTGTGAAGGCAAACAGGTGAAAGACTGCAATGCCCCCCACCCCCCCGGACACCAATTGTACTAGATAGGTGATTAATAACAATTTGCTTTCGGGTAAATGTCAATTTCATGCCAGTTTCACTCAAAAATTGGTTTCCGCAGATTAAAATTGACATGCCACGGACGGGCATCTAGACACTCCAAAATGAAGTGGCACACGCCTTAAGGCGGTCTAGGATAAGGTGACAATTAAAAACGAACAAACAAGAGTATCTGAAGCAATGCTGAACAGCTCACCAATTTGGTTGTAGCTAATCAAGTTTCAGTTTAAAGGTTTATGGAGGAGGAAAGCCTGCTTGTTTCATTGAATACTGTGCACGAAGCATGATCAGAGCAGTCAACATTCATTCTCAACTGAAGGCTGCAGACATGCCACCATCTCATTGTCTCCTGCCAGATGTTTTTTTATGTGTATTTTTTTTTTGAGGACCACATGCAAAATAAAACTTTAATCTGCAAATCAATTTCACCATGTATAATTCATTTCTTTCCATCCCCATGTCCCTGCTTCCCTTGCTTCTCCACAAATCTACATCTGCTTGGCTTAATCGCTTTACAATGTCAAAGCGTTTAGCAATGTGCATTAGGCCTGACGTGTGCAATTCTGGTGCAGAACACGGACCCAAATGCAAAGGACTTCTGTGAAAATTCATGAATTTGAAACCTTTCCCCAATTAAACAATTTATGGCCTTTCAAACTGCGAGTGGGGCTGTTGCTTTTGTTTGTCACCATGGTGTGTATTTCTGTGTTTTTATATTGTAAACTGCCCTGTGATCCTTGAATGAAGGGCGATATAGAAATCTAAACAGCAGCCAATGAAGAAAATGGCCATTTTTTTGCCATCTCGACCTGGCAAGTCACTACAACCACAACCTCTTTAAATAGGCAATACATATTTTAAAGACCAAACATACTTCTGACTGCTTTAAAGATTTGCTATTGTGTTCTTTTTTAAAATTGATCTTGCCTAAGCTGCTCTGGGGCCTGAAGAACAGAGACAAAATGCTTTAAACAGCAAATAAAACAAGCCGTTGAGCAGCATTAGAAAGAGCATTCGCTGAATTAAACTTACCTATCTGCAGACATTGTGGAATTATGTTACCTGTGTACAGTCCTTTTTTTTTCTAAAAAAAATGTTTAGGGGTACTCTCATTTTGACTCAAGAAAATCACCATTTTATAGTTCAAATCAGGGAAAATAAATACAGTAAATGGATAAAAGTACGAAGAACACGCATTACCTCATATTACACAGCTAACAGCTCACAGTAACTTCCACATTGGCATGAGGTTGTATACACTAACATCTTCCCGAATCCTTTCCGGGAAAGGAAAGGAAGCCATCATCGGAGGTGGTAACAATGAAACCGACCAATCACCGCACTAGATTCCAACTCTTACTTCACACATTAAATGCCCGCTTCCGTCTGAGACTCAGGAAACACTGTGACAGGAAATGAAGCCACCATTAGCTATGGAACTGACGATTCACAGTGCTAGAGAAGAAACTAAAAACTGTAATTTTTTTAGTCTCTTCTCTCATTAGAGTCAAAAAATGTTTAGGGGTACACATACCCCTGCGTCCCCCTCAGAAAAAAGCATTGCCCGTGTATTAAGTGTTGCATGAACCCTCTCAAAGGTGGCATGAGGATTTTGATTTTAGTGAATTCCGCTTTATACTGAGTCCGGCCATTGGGTCCATCTAACTTGGTGTTGTCTGCACTCACTGACAGAAGTTCTACAGGGTTTACAGGCAGGAACCTCTCCTGCCTTTATTTGGTGAGGCTGGGGATCAAACCCAGGAACTTCTGCATGAAAAGCAGATGCTCGACCATGGAGCTACAGCTCTTCATCCCTGCTTGACACATGACCGGAAAAATGAAGGCAGATCCACACACTGGTGCAAATTCTAGTGGGAATCCCCTTCTCACTTCCCCTTCAAAGGAGCCATCCTCTTCCTACTTGGTGACCTTAATGAGATGTCAGAGGGTTAATAAGAAAATCAATTTATCTTTTTTTTTTTTAAAAAAAGAAAGTGCAAGAAGTAATTAAAGTCTAAGGGAAATCTGTATCATAATTGAGAATGAGTAATGAGCAAGTAGGATTTGAAGGGGGGGAGAGTTTGGTAATTAAGACAGGAAGTTCGGGACAACGAGAAGGAATAATGTATTTTGTCACCTCTGGCACAATGATTGCCTGCTGATATTAAGCTGGCCAGCTTAAGCGGGAGAACAATTGGCCCCATGGCGCAAGGCGGAGCTGGATCCCAGTGGCTCATCGTCAGAAGAGACGGCTTTGAGGAAGCGGTAAGAGACAGGCTCCTGATAAAATCAGGGCGCTCAGATTAATGAAACTGAAATGCATTAAAAGGATTAAAGAGCAATTATGTCAGCAATTTATATTAAAACTCCCAAAGTCATAAGTCCTTTGGAATCTGAATAGCAGCATATCCCAGAATTATCTCCTGAGGAACAGCGAGCTTAAAGAAAACTGGGGTAAGTTACAGTTCCTCAGTCCTCCCAGTGAAATAAGTCGAGACATTTCAACAGTTAATTCAGCCTGTTGGGGCACAACTTCCTCCAGGGAAAGCTGATTATGCTTCTGATTTGGCCATATTGGGAACTTTCAGGGAAGGGTCATAGCTCAGACATGGAGGTCATGTTTGGCAGGCAAAATGTCCCAGGTATAACCCCCTGTATCTCGTAAAGGTTAAGGGACCCCTGAATATTAGGTCCAGTCGCAGACGACTCTGGGGTTGCAGCGCTCAACTCGCTTGAGGGAGCCAGCGTACAGCTTCCGGGTCATGTGGCCAGCATGACTAAGCTGCTTCTGGCGAACCAGAGCAACACATGGAAACTCCGTTTACCTTCCCACTGGAGCGGTACCTATTTATCTACTTGCACTTGGACGTGCTTTCAAACTGCTAGGTTGGCAGGAGCAGGGACTGAGCAACGGGAGCTCACCCCATCGCGGTGATTCAAACCGTCAACCTTCTGATCGGAAAGCCCTAGGCTCTGTGGTTTAGACCACAGCGCCACCCGCTTCCCTGTATCTCACGGACTAAGAAAACAACAACTTCTGAGATCCTGAAGAGTCACTGTTAGTTAACATAGATAAATATCGAGCTACATGGACATAAGTCAGATTCCCAGATATTACGCAGGGCTTCCCCCCCACCCACCCACCCACCCAGGACTCAGTTGTGGCACCTCTCAGGTGGGCGCCATTGCCATTATAAGAAAACAAGGGAGGTGTTCGTGGTGAGATCTGGCACCTATTTTTCTAGAAAAACACCACTGTTTTAGTCTATTGTAAAGTCACTGTGTACTTCTGCTAGTAGCCTAGATGCATTTTACGCCTTTTGTAGTCATGTGAAACATCTCCTGTGTCCCACTTACCTCAATGAACACTCCTTTTGAGCCTCTGCAATTGGCCTAAAGTGCTGCTAGATACAACTTTAGAAGGACTGCCCTTCCTTCTTCCCACTCCCCACAGAAAGGGTGCTCCTATTCTAAAGACACTTTCACACCATCTATTTAAATGACTATTACAGCACTTTAAATACTCAAAAAATTCTGAGAGCTGTAGTTTGTTAAGGGGGCTGAGAGTTGCTAAGAGACCTCTACTGCCCTCCAAGAATTACAAATCCCAGAGTGGTTTAACAATCCCAGGGAACTCTGGGAATTGTGATTCTGTGAGGGGGGGAAGAGGTACCCTGACAACTCTCAGCCCTTTTAACAAACTACAGCTCCCATAATTCTTTGGGGGAAGCACTGATAGTGGAAAGTGTTAACATAGTGCTTTAAATGTAGCGTTATGTGTTACGGGGTAACAGGCTATATGCCCGAGCCCCCAAATTCATGTATCCAGCATGGATTCAATTCCTGGAATAGCCAGGCTAGCTTCCTGGTGAGGTAATTGCCCTCTAAATATGGATCATTAAGGTAAGAAAGGAAGTGGCTTCGTGCCAGATGACGAATGGGTGGGACTCACCTCCCTCAACTCGCTGCTATCTAGATATCCAAAGGCCAAAGCTGAGAGTTGGGTTATGCGAGCTGGGAGCTGGGAGCAAGGCTACAGACTGAGCAGCTGGGAGACAGAACCATGCCCACTCTTGGGGCATTAATGCTGTGAACCCCTCCATTGTAGGCTCAGGTCAGGTTGTATATATGTGTAAATAAACTATTTATCCTGAAGACACCCAGTTTCTGCTGTTCCTCATTCCACAGGAAACACCAACCCTGGGTAAGCGCCTGGAACCCCAGAATCTCATACCTCTCAGATACTGGGGTGGCATGCATCAGTATGGTGTGAATGTGACTTAAGTCTTCTCACATACTGTGAAGGGTTTTGCTTGGTTTCTGAGGGAACTCCTGGGCAGGGGGAATGAAGTCCAGGCTGGCAGAAGCTTTAGAGGGGGCTTGAACCTCAGAGGACTTTGAAGAAGGCAAATGGAAGCTCACTTGAGTTAGTTTTTTCTACAGAGCCACAGGATACCTCAAAGACTTCTATCCCTACGGGAAGCCATTGTTCCAGTCCAGATCCCAGTAGGGGCGGAATTCTACCCATCCCCGCGTACAAGACCTTATCATGAACCAGTATCATTTTCAGGCTGAGCCCTGTAATTTCATACATAATGGTTCTTATACACAGTTGCTTACATGTCACAGAAGTGAGAGCAATACACAAAACGAATAGGTGTTTCCTGCCTTCCTTTGTGCGTCTCCTCTGCCCTGAGTTCTGCTGTTGAAGAGCACACTGTCAAGGTTTGCCGAGAAGACCTAAAATTAACGATGTCAGGCATCCTTTGTGTTTGGAAGTGGGGGAAAGGGGTGCCGTGTTTCCTATACACGGCTTCTTGATGGGTTTTTTCAGGAAAACCTCTGGGGGCGTGGGGAGAGAAAGATCAACAATATGAGACAGAAGAAAGCAAGTTCTGCCTTTTCTTTCGGGGCAGGTACTTATATGTAGAGATTGAACAGAAATGCTATCCTGCCATGTTAGGCTTCCCTTGTAATCTTTTCCCAAATGTACTGCTTGTTAATAGTCAGGAATGATCAGTTAACATTTCTTCGAGAGTTGATGGTGGCAGGGGGAAGGTTCAATTTAGAAAATGTTGGGAGCACTTAACTCTTCCCCATACTTGTCTTCTCCCCTGGATTCCTTCCCAGCTATTATGCCCCCCCCCCCAATTTGTTGACGGTGGGAGAGAAACAACTGGAAGAAGGTGAAGGAAGCATTACGCACCCCCTCTCTGTTGTTTCTTTAAAGGTAAAGGGACCCCTGACCATTAGGTCCAGTCGTGACTGACTCTGGGGTTGCGTCGCTCATCTCGCATTATTGGCCGAGGGAGCCGGGGTACAGCTTCCAGGTCATGTGGCCAGCATGACAAAGCCGCTTCTGGCGAACCAGAGCAGTGCACGGAAATGCCGTTTACCTTCCCGCCAGAGCGGTACCTATTTATCTACTTGCACTTTGACGTGCTTTCGAACTGCTAGGTTGGCAGGAGCAGAGACCGAGCAACGGGAGCTCACCCCGTTGCGGGGATTCGAACCGCCGACCTTCTGATCGGCAAGCCCTAGGCTCTGTGGTTTAACCCACAGCGCCACCTGGGTCCCATGTTGTTTCTTTAGACATCCACAAGAGGCTCAGGCTCCAAGATTCAAGTCCCCAAACAATTCACTTGACCCAGTCCAAACAGAGGATTGGGCCTTTGCTATTTGGGTATTGCCCTTTGCTTATTGGATACAGGACTGTTCTATTCTCCGTGATTTAATTAATTCACTTAGTTGTGCTTTGAGAAATTAATTACCTGTCACAACTATTATGAGGTAGCCCGACTCATCAACCCGCCCCCCCCACAAAAAAAAGATGGATGCAAGGAAGACTGAAGAGAAGGCATGCAGATGCAGAAGGAAGCCAAGATGAGGAGGCAAGATGCATCTCAGATAGAATGACTAGGCATCCCCAAACTGCGGCCCTCCAGATGTTTTGGCCTACAACTCCCATGATCCCTAGCTACCAGGATCAGTGGTCAGGGATGATGGGAATTGTAGTCTAAAACATCTGGAGGGCCAAAGTTTGGGGATGCCTGGACTAGAGGAAGGGTCAAGAGAGAGGAGCATCTCCCATCTCACAGCTGTGATCAATGGCCATTTGGGTCCTCCCTTCCAAGTCCTTCTGCAGCCATTCCACAGAACGAGAGGCAGGAAATGCAGTTCTCCACTCTCCATTGGCCTGCCTGGGACTAAACAGCATTTGATTCATCATTCTCTGGAGGTCATTGAAGAGAGCAGCCTCCTCTTTTCCACTGGCAATTTGGGCATCTTGTGGGAAAGTGGCATGGGGTGGTGTGCTGGGTATTATGAGCCAAAGTGAAATCCAGAGGGGATGTTGGACTTGGCTCATAGGAGGAGGAGGTTTCCAAATGGGCAGAACATATGAAGAATTGGCTGGATCAGCCCTCAAGCAGGACCCAAACCCAAGAGCGCTGTTCCCTCTTGTTGTTTCCAGCAATTGTCATACAGACACATTGCAGCCTCCAGCTGTGGAGGCAGCGCAAAGCCATTGTTTAAAGCCCTAAACGGCCTCGGTCCTGTATACCTGAAGGAGTGTCTCCACCCCCACCGTTCAGCCCGGACACTGAGGTCCAGCACCGAGGGCCTTCTGGCGGTTCCCTCACTGCGAGAAGCAAAGCTACAGGGAACCAGGCAGAGGGCCTTCTCGGTAGTGGCGCCCGCCCTGTGGAACGACCTCCCAGCAGAGGTCAAAGAGATAAACAACTATCTGACATTCAGAAAACACCTCAAGGCAGCCCTGTTTAGGGAAGTTTTTAACCTGTGATATTTTAATGTATTTCAATATCTGTTGGAGGCCGCCCAGAGTAGCTGGGGGGACCCAGCCAGATGGGCGGGGTACAAATAATAAATTATTATTATTATTATTATTATTATTATTATTATTATTATTGCTAGTAATCATATATAGCCTTAACCTCTGTGGATTTGTCCAATCCTCTTTTAAAGCATCCAAGTCAGAGGCCATCACTGCTTCCTGTAGGAATGAGTTCCATAGATTAACCATGTGCTGTATGAAGAAATATTTGCTTTTATCTGTCCGGAATCTCCCAACATTCAGTGTTATGAGAGAGGGAGAAAACTTTCTCTCTCTCCACTCTCTCCATGCCATGCCTCATTTTACAAATTTCTAACATCTTACCTTTCCCTTACCCTTTTTCTAAAAAAAAAAAGAGCCCCAAATGCTACAGAACTCACAGGAGACTCACTTCATTCCTTTGCTTTGAATGCCAAGGATGCTTTTTTTACCAGCACTTCTATCTGCATAGACGTCAACGAGGGAATCTTAAAAAATAAATTTGTCTCTTTTGATGTTCTGCACATTAACTATGGTCTACTGCAAAGTTGCTTGGGTGTCCATTCAGGTTTGCTTAGCGCCAGGGGAGAAGGAGAAAACCTTTCTCTCACCACCAGTATATTTTCAAAACCATATACTGTGATGGCCTGGGATTCAGACTCAGATGTTGAACCTGAGGGATCCTAGCCTGCACAGGATTCCCCGCCTCCAGAACCAGCAAAGCCGGGGCTAGGGCCTGAGTCTGAAGGGTCCTCACCTGTGCTGGATCCTCAGATGCAGGCATCGGCTGAGTCTGCTCTGGCTCCTGATGGGATGGAGGACCCATTGCCTGCAGGTGCTCCACTCCCAGCCCCATCAGGGGAAGCTGAGGTTGCCTCTGGGTCCTGTAACCCTCCAGTCTCTCCTGAGCTGCAGAGGCTCAGGGCAGAGAGGCGAAGGGAACTAAGTTCCCGCAGGAGGAGTGCTCGCCTCCAGGCCAGGAGAGGCGAGTCTCCTGAGGATCGGAGCCGCCCTATGCCTCAGGGCAGATAAAAGCCGGCCAGCCCCAGCCCCAAGTTGCAGGAGCAACATTGTTGGTTACCAGTTCCTGCTTGAAACCTGTCCTGCTTTCCTGCCTGAGCTGACCTGCCCTGGTTCCCTGCTTGCCTACCTGTTCCCGACTTTGCCTGACTCCCTGCCCTGCACCCAGCTTCAGTGACTACGGACTGCCTTTATGTTGCACCTCTGACCATGGACCGGACTTGGACCTCGCCTTTCGGGTAAACCAGGGGACCAGCACATATACAGTGGTACCTCGAGTTATGAAGTTAATTCATTCCGGAGGTCCGTTCTTAACCTGAAACTGTTCTTAACTAGAGGTGTGCTTTTGCAAATGGGGCCTCCTGCTGCCGCTGTGCTGCCGGCACAAGATTTCTGTTCTCATCCTGGGGCAAAGTTCTTAACTCGAGGTAACTCTTCTAGGTTAGCGGAGTTTGTAACCTGAAGAGTTTGCAACCTGAGGCGTTTGTAACTTAAGGTACCACTGTATATATTGGGGGGGGGGACCCACAATGTAACTTTGTGGTTGACAAAATGGCAAGGAGTCATGAATAGTGCAGCAGCTTGGAAACAAATGGAAACGAAAGCTTCATTCTGGTTGGGGGGGGGCTGCCCAAATTAACAGAAAAAGTTTCTTGCATCAAATGAAAGCAAAGGCCTACGTGGCCACAGCATTATCAGCCTGTAATTTATGGTTTGCTGAATACTTAAATTACCTGGCACCCAGCTATGTCCAGAACAGAGCCGTGTCATTGAAGGCGCAATTAATGGGCTGCTTTAATTTAAGATAAGGCGTGATGCAGGGGGAAGGAAATAAATGAGCTGTGTCGCCAAAGCCCAGATATTCTTCGAACCTAAAACAGTTTTGCTCTGTTGTTGGGAAGGGTCTTTGCTCTGTGCTTAGCAGGTCCCAAGTTCAGTCTCTGCACAATCTCCAAAATGCCTCTGCCTAAAACCCCAGAGGGCTACAGACGGTCAGAATAGGCAGTGCTGAGCTAGAAGGAGCAATGGTCTGAATAGGGAGAAAGCAGTATCGTGTTTTTAGATGGTAAATGAGAAGACTTTGTTTTTTAGGGTTCTCTTTGGTTTGGTGAAGGGTTCACAATTAATTAATTAATAATATGAATTGACACACACCATCCTAAATCTCTTGGCGCATCCCAGAGTAGATTGCAGGATAGATTGCATTCTACTCCCCCCACCAAATCATTTGAATATTCACAATCGGGCTGTGGGCAAGACTTTCCAGTTTCTTAATCTCAGGGTCATGGGTTCGAGCCCCATGTTGGGCATTGCAGGGGGCTGGACTAGATGACCCTTGGGGGTCCCTTCCAACTCTACAATTCTAAGATTCTAAGAAGATTATTCCTATGTAATGGGGGAGCTCAGCTGTATCTGTAGAAGTCATAATCCTAAACCTATACCCACACACCCCGTATCAGTTAACAATGCTCATGCGATGCTTAGAAATGCTATAGAAATCAAACGAGGCCCTCTTTCAGCCTTGCAGAGCTTTAGTGTGTTACTTCATGTTATATTTCAGCGCTTGGAAGTTTTAACATTGTTAAAGTTATTGGCAGTAGGCTAGTCGAGCTGAAAAAATACATTCCTCGACTTGTTATCCCTTCTAGGGCTCTAAAGCATATTTTATTGCCACTAAGAATAAGGATGTTATCTACACCACTGAAACACTCCCTTGTTGGCCCGAACAACAGCAACACTAATTGTTTGACAGCACTGCAATATATCTTTCCGAAAGGGAGAAGTCAGATGCGACTTTTCAGGCACTGCAAGTTGCTGTAAAGGATGGTCCTCTCCCTCGCTCCCTCCCTCTCACACACAAATGCAATATGCATTGAAAGAGTATTACATGTGCTGGGCCCTTACTGTGGCCCATGATGTACAATACTTCACTGATGTCTTAGATGGAGTGCTTGAATTATCAAATTGCATTCCTTAACATATGAAGCAGCCTTGAATTGAGTCAGATCATTGGTCCTTGCAGTGTCTCTCTGCACACCTTTTGACTAGAGATGCTGAGAATTAAACCTGGAAGCTTGCAAGTGAGTTTAGGCCTCTCCCAGGAATTAAACCTGGAAACCTGCAATGGGTTTAGACATCTTCCTTAAGCCCTTAACTATTTTAGAGGCCGCTACATCTAATAATCTTTTATGTATACATAAGGCAGCCATTTTACTTTCAAATGGAGATGAGGTATCCTCTAAATGAGCTATATATGTGTCCTGTCTGTGTGCTCCCTCATGCATTTTCTGTCACAGGAGGGAGCAGAGTGGTAACATGATTCTTTGATCTGACCCCAACAAGGTCCTAGTCTCCATATGTGGGGCCAGAGAGAACTCTATACCTACAGGTACTGTCCATTCAAATAAGGCCTATGTGCATACAATCCTACATGTTGAGGCCAAAACCATGGGGTTGTTTCTTTAAATAAAATCTAGGAACTGCCCACATGATGTTGGCTTTAAGGACAGTGAAGGGATGGGTTGGTTCCCACGAGGAAAGACACAGTGATAACAGCAAGAACCTTCATTGAACTAACAGAACTGGACAACAGAGGCAAAGCAACTGCTTATATACACTTCTGAAGGCCTGGGCCACTCCTACTTCCAACGTGATTGGCTGTCTAAACTTCCAAGCTGCGAATCATAACTCAGAGCTGAAGGGCCAATGGCAGAGGCCCAAATCCTGAAAAGTTCTGTGATTGGATATCATGTATCGAATCAGAACACAGGGGCTCAGAATCCTTAGTCCAGACTCAAACTCAGGCAAACACTCAATACAAAACACACAGAGCATGCCAGACAGAGAGCTGGTTCCACAGGGCTGGGTAGGGCCTCCAAAATATTGCTTAGCATTCAAGTTATTTTGTGTCAATTCTATGCCGATGAATGAAGTTTCCCCCTGTGCTCCACCCTCTACAGGGAGGCATTCACCCCAAAGAATGCTTCTCGCCTGCTCCAAACCTAGGCATCCATGGATTCTTGCAGAGGAGATCTTTACATGAGCGATAGGTACTTTTTTGATTAACAGGGGAATGAGCATTTCAGGCTGTTTATCATCTTTCTTCCTCCAGTGTGACATCTCTGCTGATTACACACATTATGGTTAATTTGCAGCTGATAATCAGCCCTCGTTTCTTAATAAACTTCTCATTAAGTGACTGGAGCTGTCACTTTGCCTCCATGTTGCTGCTCCTAAGGATAATCTGTGACCATTATGCAAAAGAAGGGACTGCTGGACGTCACACGTGTCATTTGCAATCATGTACAAAAGCTTCAGAAGGGGCTTGTTAAATAAATGCCCTTCACAATTCATTAGGGCAAAATGGAAAAGTATAATTAATCACCATATTGCCACTTGGTTACTGTACTTTGCTTTCATCTTCAAGGTAGGGGTGTGTGTATAGATGTCACATTTTCCCATTTGACAACCCAAATGTGGGATGGATTCACACATGCATGATCCCCACTTCATGGTTACAGCAGGAGATTTCCGTGTATAGGTGCGAATGAGGTTTCAGAGTCCCCCTGACTGACGTAATCTCAAACACGATGCTTGCCAATGGTCTCCACTTTCAAGGTTTGACCACAAGTGATGGCATGATGGAAAATTTGTATGTGCAAACCGAGCCATAGCAATATAGCAAGAGTTGTTGTGGAACAGTGGAGAGAGCGTTGCATTTGGCCACAAGAGATCTTGATCCCCAGGGTATCTGTCAATCATGCACCAAAAATTGCAAAGGGAGGGGGAATCTTTCAAGGGGACATGGCACACGGCGTATCAGGGGGCATGATAATGGAACAGAATATACCCTATTTATTCTTACGTTTACAAATGTGTAAACATTGGAAAGTGCTGAGGCATTAACAGTTCAAAATGGAGAAATTGGCTTTCTGTCAGGATACACAGGGCTGAATCCAATCCTGTGGTTCTGCTGGCAACACATAGGTAAGGGTAAAGATAAAGGACCCCTGGATGGTTAAGTCCAGTCAAAGGTGAATATGGGGTTGCGGCGCTCATTTTGCTTTTCAGGCCGAGGGAGCTAGCGTTTGTCCACAGACAGCTTTCCGGGTCATGTGGCCAGCATGACTAAACCGCTTTTGGCGCAACAGAACACCATGACAGAAACCAGAGCACACAGAAATACCATTTGCCTTCCTGCCGCAGCGGTACCTATTTATCTACTTGCACTGGTGTGCTTTCAAACTGCTAGGTTGGCAGGAGCTGGGACAGAGCAATGGGAGCTCACCCCGTTGCGGGGATTCAAACCACCGACCTTCTGATCGGCAAGCCCAAGAGGCTCAGTGGTTTAGATCACAGTGCCACCCGCGCTGTGCACATATTTCCATGTGCTCAACAGATCTCCCTCTTCTGTTCTCTATAGCCCACTCCACACTCTCATAATCAGCCCTGGAGGGCTGAGGGACCCCAGGGAAAGAAGGCTCAGAGCCAGGGGATCGGTGGCCCTGGGTGTTTTAGTAGAGGTTTCAATGCTAATCCCTTTGTGATGCTGAAACAAGCCTCTGGGAGCATGCCTTCAAAGAGGCTCATCACCTGGGATGCCACTGTTACATCAGGTGACAGACAGTAGGGCAGCCCCACCCACCTGTCCACTTTTGGGCAGGGCAGATATAGATCTGGTCTGCTGTGTGGGTGGGTGGGTGTTCTCCCCTCCCTTCCTGTTATTTCATTACAAACTATCAATAGATTTCCAGGTTAAGGGGGGTGGGGAGAGTGAGACAGACAGACAGACAGACAGACAGAGAGAGAGAGAGAGAGAGAGAGAGATGTGCAAATCACAACTCTGCAATTATTCTGCTGCCAAAGCGCAGCGGATGTATTTGCAACCATTGTGAGATGTTTGGTATCTTCAAATCCTACTTATCCTGGAGCTTACATAGACCTCACTTTCCTAATTATCTCTGGAAGTTCATTTCAAGTATGCTCGCTCAAATTAAACTTCGCATCTCAGCATCTAACCTAACTGCCTTATCCCTTTTAAAGTTTGGCTACTGCTTCCTCAGAGATAAAGATTCCCAGTGTCTAAGCAGCCTCCTCCCTTTCCATTGCTCTCTGATGTTTTCTTCAAGTTATTTTTTTTTTTTAAGAAGAAGAAGGGGGGGGAGGGATGCAATCAGGGCTTGAAATGAATGACAGTAGTTACTTTATCTGGAAACCTTGGAGGACATGGGAGGATGTGCGTTTGTGTGTGTGTGTTGCAGTTGTGAGGTTATGAGCCACTTTTGCAACCAGGGCTGCTTTCACACCATACATTTAAAGCACACCATTTCCCAGGAATCCTGGGAAGTGTAGTTTGGTAAAGGTGCTTGTATGAACAGACTTAAAAAAAAAAAATCTCCTGTGGATTTCATCACTTTCCACCCAGAAGCCAGGACATTTTCTCGGAGCCCAGGCTAAATAGCACCTCTTAGATTATGGGGATTATTTACCCCGATTTGGGGTTGCCATAGTTCAAGAAGTGAAAATCCAGACAGAAAAGTTGTTGAACTTTTTTTTTTTTTGCAAAATCGCAAAGAAATTGGACGTTTCGGAGCTATTGGGGGGGGGGCTGCTGTCATCTGGATTTTCATGGACATTTAACCAATTTCTGCATGGACACTGCTTGCGACTGCAGTATTCCAGATATGTCTGGGAAATTCCAAACATATGGCAACTGGTGTGGTTCAATAATTGAATGGTTAGTTAAAATTGATATGTGAAATTCAGCACCTCACACTTTTAAGTGTGTGTTTGTTCCTTGGCCAAAGATCTCAAAAAAAGAAGAAGCAGTTTTTGAGCAAGTTTTTATGAAATTCACTAGAATCTACACTTCCGACATGGGTTGTCAAACGTCCAGATTTTCCCAGACATTTCAGCGATTTCTGCCCAGACACTGGCAACCCTACAAACCATAGTATTGGCTGTTGGCCATCCTAGCACCTGGCAGGATTCTCTTTTGGGTGAAAGAGCAGGAGTCCTTTTGTGGTCCAGACTTTTACATCTGATGTTCCTCATGGCTCCCTAGCCAAGAGTCCCTGAACCTTAGAGGAATCCTTCTTCCTGCCAACCTCTCAGGTTGCCGATTCTCACTGAGTTGCATATTTTGCCCCTTTCTTTCAGGTACCCCACCTGTGGCTGCCCTGCTCCATAGGCTCTCAAATTCTGAGACCTCTTCCCATTCAGCTAGACAAATCCTTTTTCCACGGGGCCCTGTGCGAGGGGTTAATCCCAGCCAAATCAAGCTCTATCCCTCTTTCAAAGAGATTGCCCTGGAAACACTGGCTGTTGCTAGCTTTGTTTCCCGAGCAATTGCAATGTGTATGGATATTCAGTAATTTGACACATGCTTAACCAATCAGTATTGGAGGCATCACCAGTAGGTGCACAATTCAATATCAATTAAGGCTGCAATTTGTTCACATTTAGTAGGGATTAAGGCCCACTGATTCCCATGTGGACATGCCTAGGGTGAGATGGTCAGTGGACATTTAATTGAAAGGAAAATCTCACAACTGAGAAACCTCAGGCCTGGAGGCCAAACCAGTCCTCCAGAACCTTCTGTCCAGCCCTTGGGATTCTCCGTGCTTTTCATTGGCCCTGCTCTGCCCCTCCTCTTTGTTGTAATATTCCACTCCACCTTAAGAGTTGGACCTGTGACTGGTGCTTGTTACATGTATATGAAGAGATTTCGTTGCACTTGTATAGCGTTGTGCTTGTACTTGTGCAATGACAATAAATTATCTTATCCTATCCTATCTTATCCTATCTTATCTTATCTTAAGAGATCTGTGTGTGCTTCTGGAAACTTCCATGTTAGAAGTCAGCTCTTTCTCTTTTACCTCAGGACATGTTTGTTTAATAAAATGCTTGTTAAACCATTCATATCAGCCTCTGTTGTGCCACTTCTGCTGTGAAATGGAATCGGAAGGAGGCTAGGCTCCTTATTTCTGCTGCTCCAGGGATTGCAATTCGACCGGCAGTTTTCGGCCGGTGGTGATTGAGCCAACTGAGGGGGGCATGCCAGTTGCTCTGGTCTCCCTGGAAATTACCAACACTCTTTACGTGCTTTTTGCCTGGCTGGAATGTGTATTTGAACTCTGCTAATGCGTCTTTGCTTGCCAGGATAGAATGATCCTCTTTCTGCAAGTGAGTGTTTGTGTATAGAAACCTCTGACTTAAGTGTGGCCGGAATGTAGACCTACACATGAATCGCTCCACCCACTTTTGCATCTGGCCCTTGGTATGTGGCCCCAGGTTGCCCACATGAGAATGCTGCCTCCAGGCTTAAAAAGCCTCCTCACCCCACCTGGCTTGAAGTTTGAGAGAACCACTATCCTATCTCAGTAGACACCAGTGGGCTTAGGTGGCATAGTTGCTGCAATGACTGCTGGACAACGTGCAACCACTGTATGAATTCCTTGCAATGCTCAGAACAGACACTGTGTCCAGTTAAAATGGAGGTTCCAGACTGCCTGGCATAAGGCAGGCAGCAGTAGAAAAGTGGGTCCTGCTGATGGGACACTGGAGCCTCTGACGTTGTGTGCTAATTCTGGATCATCTGGCAATAATGTTGTTTGGGGAATATGGGGAGGACCCTCCCTCGGTTTCAGAGCACTGGTTATTCCTCATAAAAAGGTAAAGGACCCCTGACAGTTAAGTCCGGTCACGAACGACTCTGGGGTTGCGGAGCTCATCTCGCTTTACTGGCTGAGGGAGCCAACGTTTGTCCACAGACAGCTTCATGTGGCCAGCATGACTAAACCGCTTTTGGCGCAACAGAACACCATGACAGAAACCAGAGTGCACAGAAATACCATTTGCCTTCCCACCGGAGCGGTACCTATTTATCTACTTGCACTTTCACGTGCTTTCAAACTGTTAGGTTGGCAGGAGCTGGGACCGAGCAATGGGAGCTCACCCCGTCACAGGGATTCGAACCGCCGACCTTCTGATCGCCAAGCCCTAGGCTCAGTGGTTTAGACCACAGCGCCACCCAGTAATTTTAAAATTTCCTCTCTTTTTTAGAGTGTGATCCAACAGAAGGCTTCTGAGCCATGGTTAGAATCATTCTTCCCTGACACCCCCCCCAAAAAAAAACCCTAGAATTGTGCCCCTAGTATATTTCCAGGATGGTGGAGGAGGAATATCTTGCAGGGCAGCAGGTGAGCTGGAAAATAGTTAGAATTCTGGGTTCATCTGGCTTAGACACTGAACCAAAGTGGGCCAGTAGTTCCAAACTGTCGACTCTGCACTGGCAGACTGATCCTTCCAGGCTAATTTTGTACGTTGATGTAACAGAGCACCTTCCTATATATGCAAAAGGATGCGTGGTTATTGAACATAAAAGGGCATCCTTTATATTCGTGGCATATCTCCTCCTGCATCCTGTTCTCCCAGTGACCAACCAGATACCTGTTGGAACCCTGCAAGCCAGACTTGAGCACAACCACTCTCTGCTCACCTCTGATTCTTGGCAACTGGCATTCAGAGGCATACTGCCTCTGGCACTGGAGGTAGCAGATAGCCATTCCTTCCGATATTTCACCAGTTCCTAGAGCAATCCAAATACAAGGTCATCATCAAGGACCAATGATTCAATATTCTGGAACTGAGCAGAACCATTCATCTTGCCCTCAGCAGTTATGGTGAAGGTGGATCCTAGCCTGTGTTGCCAGATGAAGCTCCATGTCTGTATCAGATTCTGGATATATTGGGACTATAGTTGAAATTCATGTTGACTTCCATGTCTCAGTCGGTTCTTAATATCATTTCAAATAGCCAGTATTAAACCACACAAAGGCATATTACTTCTTGTTATCAAACAAATTGAAACAATGAATTGAGCAGGACACCCGCCTGGCTTTATAATTTCTTGGATTGTTAGCAATAGAAGAAGCAAATCGTTTTTCAGGAACCAATTGTTTTCCATTAAGGAACAATGGCAAAGATTCAATTGTCTCAAATCATTTTACAAAGATATTTTGACTGGATTAATTTTTTTAATGCTTCTTTTTTATTATTATTATTATTCATCCCACGCGATCATCAACTAGCTGTCGCATTTCGCTTTTATTGATTTGAAACAGAACTGGAATTTTGATATCATTTATTCTGCATATTGTGTAATTATTCAGTTGCTTCATTTTCATTTGTGCTTTCCTATTTGTTTTAAATGTTATTACTTGCTTCGCTGGTTTTTCAGTTTAGTGAACACCCTGATAAATATTTCTATCAATTGCAGATGTGATTTTTTGCATAAGTAACCAAAATCCTACCGGTGAAGTTTAATACAATATTAGACGCCAGAGTAGCATGTAGAGACAATTAGAAACTCTCTGTACACATCTGATTAACAGCTTCGTCTTCTTTTTTAAGAATGTCATGAAGGGCATATTTACATTCAGAGCTTTACAGTTTTTCATTTTCTTTGGAAATGTCATTATGCTCATTGTGGCCCTGATGCTTTCCTCCTCCTCCTCCTCTTCCAATGATCCATGTCCATACACTCAAAATTGCTTAGCAACTCACCCATTCCCAATCCAATGGGGAGGTCAAGATTTGGTCCAGCTCTTGACCTCTCCATTAGATTGGGACTGGGTGAATGGAGGCTGCTTCATTAGGACAAATGGGGCAGTGCCCTACCAACATCAATCTGGTTACTTCCAGCCAGTCCAGTGGGGTGGCGCTGCCTGGCAACTTCCACCTCCCAAGTCTCCGTGTTGTCCTTGTAGTAAAGGGACCCCTGACCATTAGGTCCAGTCGTGACCGACTCTGGGGTTGCGGCACTCATCTCGCATTATTGGCCGAGGGAGCCGGCTTACAGCTTCCAGGTCATGTGGCCAGCATGACTAAGCCACTTCTGGCAAACCAGAGCAGCGCACGGAAACGCCGTTTACCTTCCCGCTGCAGCAGTACCAATTTATCTACTTGCACTTTGACGTGCTTTCAAACTGCTAGGTTGGCAGGAGCAGGGACCAAGCAACGGGAGCTCACTCCGTTGCGGGGATTCAAACCACCGACCTTCTGATCGGCAAGCCCTAGGCTCTGTGGTTTAACCCACAGCGCCACCTTGTAGTAGACCACCATTTAACCCAACAATAGATGACTGGGGCGACCACTTTGGCAATTCTGGTTTTAGGGGCAACAGGTGCGCTTTTGGGGAACCCTTGAAACCTCCCGGAGCGTCAATAAACCCCTGATGAACTTCCATCCTTAAAAACTGCAATATTCTTCATTTAAATTCAGCTCAAAATGTTGCCACCTAATTAGCAGCCACCTTCCAAATGATTAGAATTACGGTGTGATAAGTCTGACCTTCTGCTTGGCTTTCTTCGAAAGGAAATAAACTCAGTGGGGAAGACAAACTTGCGCCGCACCTCCTCCTCTGTCAGATTTCTCCCCATCTCCCCTCCTTCCACCAACACCACAATTTCCTGTTGCATATTTTAATGCAATCAGCCGAGTTCACATCTGCACAGCAATCAAATTATAAAGTCAACATAATCCAATGAAATGCTGAAGAGCCAAATAATCACATTCAGGTTAATATTAATTGCTGTGGGTTTTTTCCCTTCCTGCACCTGGATTTACAAAATGAGTGGGGGGGGGAAGGGGAATCAAACAACAGTTTACCCAATTAAGTGGTGTGTTAATGCTCCCCTCTTTACAAAAGTTCATGCTCCTCCTGTTCACCTTTATCCCCACAATTAGGTTCCATATTTTTCTTTCAGTATCAAAAAGCAGAAGAGCTCAATAAAGAATTATCTGAAAACAGGTGTCTCCATTTGCCTGCCTCAATGCATAAACTGACTATTTTTGCAGCATTTTAAAAAGGTGCATGGACCTTTTATCCCGCTCTCCCTCGGTGCAGTGCTGTGGGGTAGGAGTGTCCTTTTTCAAATGCACATGTGAGCCGTGTAGTGCAAATCCCCTGCATTCTTACTCGGAAGTAATGAACTGTTAGAGGTTAGGAGAGTAATGTGGAAATGCACTCAAAAATGTGGGGTGAACAAAGGGTTAACAGAGATATGCAGCACACAAGCGAATCTGGATGAGTGAACATTGTCTTAAAACCTCTGCAGAAACAAATCAGAATGAATGATCCATAAAGACAGGGAATGATTGTCTAACTCCCACATAAGTTTTGTGCAAGCAAACATCGGGACGATATGGGATTGCGGATCCAACTCCCATCTCTTGCAGGGGCGCAATTAGTGCCAGTGCCGTCTGTTAAGAGCTTGGGTGTAATCTTCAACACCTCCCTTTCTATGGAGGTGCAGGATGCAGCCGTAACTAAGGTGGCAGTTTTTCATCTCCACCAAGCTAAGCAGTTGGCTCCCTACTTCTCTCACCCTGACCTAGCCACTGTGATCCACGCGATGGTCACCTCCAGGCTTGATTATTGTAACTCACTCTACGTGGGGCTGCCCTTGAGACTGACCCAGAAACTCCAGCGGGTGCAGAATGCCGCGGTGAGACTTCTTACGGGGTCCTCGCCGCGGGATCACATTCACCCGGTGCTCTACCAGCTGCACGGGCTCCCAGTGGCGTACAGGATCAGGTTCAAGGTGCTGGTTTTAACCTATATGGTCTAGGACCCTCATACCTACAGGACCGCCTCTCCTGGTATGTCCCACGGAGGACCTTACAGTCTTCAAATACAAACATCTTGGAGATCCCGGGCCACAGGGAGGTTAGGCTGGTCTCGACCAGAGCCAGGGCTTTTTCGGTCGTGGCCCCGATCTGGTGGAAAGCTCTGTCACAAGCGACTAGGGCCCTGCGGGACTTGACATCTTTCCGCAGGGCCTGCAAGATGGAGCTGTTCCACCAGGCCTTTGGCCAAGGCACAGTCTGACCCCCTCTCTCCTTCTGTAATCCTCATAGAACTCTAGCCCAATGGTTGCTATTAAATTGATTCTGAATTGATTTTAGAATGTATTTTAATTAATTGGATGTGTGATTTTATGTACGCTATGCTATGTTTACTTGTTAGCTGCTCTGAGCCCAGCTTTGGCTGAGGAGGGCAGGATATAAATAAAATTATTATTATTATTATTATTATTATTATTATTATTATTATTATTATTATTATGTGTGCCAGGCATATTTCATTATGGTGTCCACCCATTTATTGAATAGATACTCATTTATTAAGTAGATACTCAATAGATATTCAACCTAAAGATATTGATACTTAACTAAACTCAGTTTCTGAAATTAAGAACTAAACTTTAAAAAAATGCAAACTTAAAAAATGAGGCACAAAATACCATTATTATTATTATTATTGCTGAGGAATACCAAAACTGATTCCACAAAAGCCTCATAAACCAGAGACACGGGTATTCATTCCCTTGAGGCATGGACATTTGACAATGTTCACAAAGCAAAGGGAGGGGACCGGACCCCGGAATTGTGCTGAACTAAGAAAATTCACAGAGTGCAGGAATAATTTATGAAAATAGATGCCTTTAAAAAACCCTTTCTTTCTTTCTTTCTTTCTTTCTTTCTTTCTTTCTTTCCTTTCTTCTCTCTGGTTCAATATTTTAGGGGCAGTTTTACCAGGCCACTTTGAAATTTTCCAGCCTTGACACATCACTGCAATGATGCATCACACCCCATTATGCTGTGACAGGAGCTCAGTTTGTGATCATCCTTCTGCCTGGCTTTCGAGCTGCTCTGCTATTGGTTAGATGGGCTGGTTTCCATTATGTTCCTGGGGGGAGGAGAGGGAGGATGCATCAATATGGAGAGAGCACGAAGGATGGACACTTCCCTGGGTTCTTACTTGCCCTTGACAAGTCTCGCAATATATGAATGCAGCACGGGAGATTTGATGCACTTCAACCTCTGCAATTACTTCTCCGGCCACAAGGACAGCAAGATTTGTTGCTAGCAAGGAAAGGGCCGTATTTTGTCATCCTGTTTGGTTCTAGCTTCCAGCCTTCTGCAGCCTAATAAGTCAGCCCTCGGCATGGCCTGCGTTTCATCAAGGTCGAGTTGTGCTTTTATGGATGTGGATTTTGACGCATGAACCTCTCTTACACCGAGTTGGCTTGCCCAGGACTACCAACTCTGAACGGCAGCAGCTTTCCCAAGTCCTCAGACACAAGCCTTTGCCAGCATCCTAGCATTCCTTTTACCTGGAGATGCCTGGAACTGAACCATGGATTTTGCAATGCTGACTATGTGTCAGGGACTGTGCTGAGAAGGACTGCACTGAGGAAGAATGGTGGGAGCCACCCCCTCCCCCTGATCCTGATCCCGAATCTTCCCAGGAGCAGGAGGACAGTATAGATTTGAAACAGTGGTTTCCAGATGGGCATAGTTCAGAAGGCAGAAGCTGGGAAATACTGGATGGGGAACAGCTAGGAGAAGGAACACTGGAAGAGAGAGGGTTAACAGATTCACAGTCTTTGCACAGCATTCCTCCAGCACCCTCCCCAAGGTCGAGAAGAGCTCAGAAAATATCAGAACAGAAAGCGCAGAGGGTACCAGCTCAGATTACAGAACGTAGATTAATAGGGATGGAGGGGGCGTGAGTCTTAATTGGGAGCACCACCATTCTAGGTAGACAGGTTATTTTGTCTCTCGCTGTGATTATTAAAGAATGTAACTGGTAAGACGTTTCTTTCGTTTGATCTCTTCTTAGTTACTGCCACGGGGGAGGAAGAAGATTCCCTGAAGCCTGGCACCATCTGACTGAACGATGGCCCCCTGATGACATTCGCCTGTTTGATCCAGGAGAATTGCTTCAGGAACAGTTACAAAACATACTCATAAAGCATGACGCTGGTAAAGCCAAGGATGCAGGTTCGATCCCCGTATGGGACAGCTGCACATTCCTGCATTGCAGGGAGTTGGACTAGATGATCCTTAGGGGCCCTTCCAACTCTACAATTCTGTGATTCCAAATCAAAATGTGAAATTAGATCTGGGGTCTCCAGCCAAGGGCCTAAACTAGATCTTAAAAACCTCTAGTGCAGTAAAATATATTGTCAGGGGGGGGGACACTCAACTATATAGGTATTTCTATTTAAGTTCATAGAATTATTGGATTGTAGAGTTGGAAGGGACCCCAAGAGTCATCTCTTTAAACCCCCTGCAATGCTAGAACATAGGAAACACAAGATAAGCCTGCTGGATCAGGCCAATGGCCCACCTAGTCCAGCATCCTGTTCTCAGAGTAGTCAACCAGATGGCTGTGGAAAGCTTGCAAGCTGGATACGAGTGCAAAAGCATTCTGCCCACTGGCAATTTCCAGCATCTCGTATTCAGAGGCACAGTGACAACGATGAAAGAACATAGCCATTGTGGCTACTGGCCATTGATAGCCTTGACTTCCATTAATTTGCCTAATCATCTGTTAAAGTCATCCAAGTTGCCGGCCATCACTGTCTTCTGGGGGAATGAGTTCCATAGTTTAACAGCATGGGTCAAGTAGTATAGCCAGGAGTCAGGAATGAGTCCTGTGGAAACACAGGACACAATGCACTGTTAACAGGCAGCTGTGCAGCAGTGTCCCAAAGGATTGCTCTCAAGATGTGGCATCACCAGGCTCGTCTACAAGGGGAAGATCAAGGAAGATCCAAAGGTTGGGAACAAGAAAACAGAGCTGTCCATTTTTTATCTGAAGAAATAAAACTTCTGATACCTGGGTTGGGGCAAGAAATACAACCAGGATTCAGGAATGAGCTCTTGTGGAATCGAATGGAAACAGAACAAATAGCAAAAGCTTTTGGTTTCCTTCTGTGATTCTTGTTGGCTAATACACTGGACTGCAAGTGCTCCAGTTGGAGAACAGCCTTTACCAAAGGTGTCGTGGACTTTGAAGAATCACGAACTCAGGGCAAAAAGAAGAGAGCTAAGAGGAAGGCATATTTGGCAAACCATCACCATGATCAACTCCCGCTCAGAAACCTATGTCCCCGCTGTGGAAGGACATGTGGATCCAGAAATGGCCTCCATGGTCACTTACGGACTCACTGTTAAGACCATTTTCATGGAAGACAATCTTGCTCGGCTACGACTGATCACCAAAGAAAAGAAGAAGAAGATAGTGGGTAGGGATGTTTATTTGGTGTGTGTGTGTGTGTGTGTGTGTGTGTGTGTGTGTGTGTGTGTTTAAAAGGCCCTGCACCTTATTGTTGCAGGTTCCCACGTTTATTCCTCTGCCTCTGCTTGAGATCTTAAGATATCCTGGGCAAAGGGCAGGGGAATGTAGAATGCCGTGATGTCATGAGATGAGATGAAGAGTCAGAGACAGGGAACTTGATGCACAGTTGCTGTTTTCAGAAGCAGCAGGCATTCACTTGCCCTCTTACAGAGGTGTACAACTGCTCTCAGTAGCAAAAGTCAAACAGACTGCAAGAGGGAAGTCTACTCCATCAAAGAACTACCACTTCCATTTATTATTGCACACAGGAAATGCCCAGTTTTGCTAGGGATGGGAACTGGTCTATAACTGTGAAACTGCAACCACCACCCCCCCCCAACATGTTGACAGTTACTTTATCCTAATTGGATTTAGCTTTATTTTTATTCTGTTGAGCCTTGATCTGCCACAGAGACTCTTGTTTCTTAAGGCAGCTTCGGAAGCCTGATCATCCTGACTCATAATGATGCTGGAAACAAGGAAGTACATGAATTAAGAGTTCGCTTTACACTTTAAAGCAAGCATTTCATTTGGTTAGCCTAGGGCATTGGAAGAGATAAAAGATATAGTACAGCTTCCGCCACCGCCCCTTGTTATGATGAACGGAAATGCAAGACTCCAAGTATATTTATAGCATGCATTCATCTCCTCTCCTTGTCAACTCTTAAAAGGAGTGTTTGACCTAAATACTTAAAAACTAGTGCATAATTTGTAAGGAAGAGACAGCTTTATGGCAGCGGTACAGGCTCTGGCATGCTAAAGCAGGCCTTTAAAAAAAACTGAGCTGTATTAAAACCCAATTACTACCCCCTCCAATGATGTTAGCAGCAGAACTTGCAATCGGCTGTAAAAAAAAAAGATCAGGCTGCCAACTAGGAAATGTGGGAGATCAATGACCTCACTGCTCTCCCTCTCTTTCCCAACAGGGGGCAGCAACATCACTGCCAGGAGGCCAGGTAAGTGGTACTGCCTTTCCCAGTGACCACTACCTGTTGGGCTAGAGTAGGGGTGGCCAACTCCCAAGAGACTGCGATCTACTCACAGAGTTAAAAACTGGCAGTGATCTACCCCCTTTTGGGGGGTTCAGGTCAAAGTTGTTGAGTTTTTTCAGGGAGGAGGTAAAATGTTTAGCTTTTTTTAGGGGAGCCACAGTTGTTCAGCTTCTTTGGTGGGAGCCAATGATCTACCAGTGATCTACCGCAGACGTCCAGTGATCTACCGGTAGATCACGATCTACCTGTTGGACATGCCTGCAATCTACTTTGCTGTAATTAACACATTCATTTTTGTAGAGAGAGAAGGTCACTGGATGGCCATAAGCACATATAAGCACATAGCCTGTGCCAATATAATAAGAATAAGAATAAGAATAAGAATAAGAATAGTTAATAATAATATCTGCACCACCCCCACCCCACCCCAGGACACCCCCCTCACCAGCCCTGCTTTGCACTCTCCTTGAGGGTTTTTACCTGGCTAGAATGGTGCCCTCAGATAATTCATTTTATGTGAAGTACAGGGAAAGTACCTACTTGATGTCAATAGACAGGGAGTTCCAAAGATCTTTGGGGGGCATTCCCTCAAAGAACATGGGGAGGGATACTGAGGGCCACACAACCTTGCATTGCTGCTACCTGCCATCCTTGCCTGGGAGAGGGGCATGTTGCTGAAGGAGAGCCTGCTCTATGGACATTGGCTCCCTCTTGAAATCTTCTGCTCTGTGCTGCCGCCAGGACTGCTTTTAATTACAAGTGTGAATGCAAAACTAGTTGGCTTTGGGTGCAACTTCTTTGTCGCATTCTAACACTGGCCATGCTCAGTTTGCTTCCTTGGCCTGCCCCCAACTCTGTATCAAAGCACCCTGCCTTAATCCTCCATCTGACACGCCCTTGACATGTTTCTCATTGTTTCGCTTTATCGTGGAGAAAGTCAGATCGCTGGGCAAACACAGATTGCTGCTGTAAGTAAGCAGCAGGAAGCTCAGTCCATGCAAACAGCTTCAATTAAAGAGAGGAGGAGGGAGGGAGGGAGGATCATACAGTGTAAGAGCGAACCTCGATGGCGGGCTTTGCTAAAGGTGCTAAAACAGATCCTAAAAGTTACTGAAATCCTGAAATGCCTGCAAAAAAGAGTTCAAAGCAGTCTTAACATGTTAGAACTACAGTCAGGTAAATACTCAGCTGGACAAAACATGTTGGAGCAGTGTGGACAAATCCTGCAGCTGAGGAGCCCACATTCCGGCAAGCAAAGACAAGGGGAATGAAGACCATTGGCCTCTTGTTGCCAGATTGGTTCCTTAACCCAAGCCCTTCCCCCTTGTTTAATAACGCACATCTGAAGACACAGGCAAAGGATTATTCAACACACACAAAGAGACACCTATGAACAGCAGCAAAGGCTCTGAGCACATCTCTTTCATTTATGCACATCAGAAGGTGAACATGCGAAGGCGAATCCATGAAGGGGGTGGGGTGTGCACACAAGCCCTGCCCATAACATCCCTAGGCATGAGGCCCTGCCAGAGCCGGCCCAGCCAAGGAGACAGGATGAGACCACTGCCTCAGGGGGCAGAAGCTCCCCAGGTGGCACCGACATCGGTGCCAATTGTGGGCAAGATAGCATCCATTTGGGGCAAAATGTCACCCCATATCAGCATGATCTCCCTTGAAATCCATGCCAATGGCATTAGCACTTCTCTGCCAGCAGTGGGTATTGCAGAGAATGCAAAGGCAACAGCAGAGGTGGTGGCAGTAGCAGGAGCGGGTAGGTGGTGGTGGGAGTGGCAGCAGCAGCAGGGCAAGGCGGCACTTCCCGTTTCACCTCAAGTGGCAAATCAGGATGCACTGCCCCTGGGCTCTGTTCCCTCAGCCCCAGCCTTCCCCATGTTGAGTGGAGCAGGTCTGCAGGGGTCTTCTACTAATGTTCACTTGAATGGGAGCAGAACCCCCTGTGTTATCAGGAACTCTGCTTTATGGGAGTCTCCAGCTGCATGGAGGGTTCACCTTGCATTTGGGTCAACTTGAGTACAAGCTTCCCACTGCGGACTTCAGAGGGAAAGTGGCAATTTCCCCACTATTATATCCATCCATCCATCATTTAAAGGATAGGTCTCCCAAGATAACTGACATCAAAGCGATAATGCACAATACATCTGATAACAATAAAACCACAATCTAAAACCTAACGACCAATCTACACTGGTGGGTTATAACATTAAAAATATATAAAAATGTGGCATCAGAGGGCGCTGTAGAGTGGGGTTCAGTCAGGTATGGGAAATTCCATTGAAATTGCACAGAGAGCTATATTATTACTATTTTGCAGCGTTTTTACAGATCAGTGTAGATCCAGCCTAAGCATGATGTCATTAGAACAACAGCTGTTTAAACTAATTCTGGGAGGAAGTCTCATGGGACCATTGATTTTCCCCACCCTAAGAAATTTAGGAGGATTGGTATCAATGACTTTGGGAACTGCAGAAAAGTGATAGCGCCACTGCTCCCCCCCCCAAAAAAAAATGTTTAGGGGTACCCTAATTTTCTCATTTTGAGTCTCATTTTGACTCAAGAAAATCACCATTTGATTGTTCAAACCGGGAAAAATAAATACAGTAAATGGAGAAAAGTATAAAGATTCACAACATGTTTAGGGGTATGCATCCCCCGGCATCCCCCCAGAAAAAAAGCACTGGGTAGCACTTTCTGGTGGGGCTGAATTTCAACAAGGTGACTGAGGGGTTCTTTATCTAACTTAAACAACAACAACCACCACCACACTAAATTACCAATTCAATAAGTGGCTTGCATGGGACGCGGGTGGTGCTGTGGGTTAAACCACAGAGCCTAGGGCTTGCCGATCAGAAGGTCGGCGGTTCGAATCCCCGCAACGGGGTGAGCTCCCGTTGCTCGGCCCCTGCTCCTGCCAACCTAGCAGTTCGAAAACACGTCAAAGTGCAAGTAGATAAATAGGTACCGCTCCGGCGGGAAGGTAAACGGCGTTTCTGTGCGCTGCTCTGGTTCACCAGAAGCGGCTTTGTCTTGCTGGCCACATGACCTGGAAGCTGTACGCCGGCTCTCGGCCAATAATGCGAGATGAGCGCCGCAACCCCAGAGTCGGTCACGACTGGACCTAATGGTCAGGGGTCCCTTTACCTTTTTAAGTGGCTTGCAATAATTCCCAGGGACATTACTGGGGTGGAGGTATGGCTGCCTCCATGGGTCAATGCTGGTGTTGAAATATGACCTGACTGCCAGTTCAGATGACTTCTGCACACAGAAGGGGGGGGAAATCAATGGTCCCATAACTCCGCGCCTGACCCTAATTGCAAATCTGCAATGAAGATTTGCTTCCTCTGTGTTATGTCATAGTGCAACACAGGTTAGTCAATGCCGATCCATTGCAGTTCACCTCTTCATCCAAGGTGTTTTTTCTCTGCGGGGCAAATACCCAAAGAGCTCCTTCTTCCCAGACCTTCCTCCTGTCCCTTAGTTGAGCACATTTGTCCCCAAAGCTTCCTTCTTTTCTTTCTAGGCCAATTAAGACATCATTTGTGTCAGACTCATTTCCCACTTATTTTCAAAGGCGCACACATACGCAGTCTTCCTCTCCTGCACACACGACTGGAATATATTCAAATGTAGCAAAGAACCGCAAGGGACTGTTTTGTTAGAAGCGGTAATCAACCCAAACATTACAAGTGTGCTGCAGGCTAAACAAATTGGCCTGTGGCACTACAAGAGTGATTCCGCTTTGAAAAGCCTCATCATCATTGCCAAAGCATGCAGGTTATGGGAAAGGGAACACTGGGATGCAGCTGAGCCAAGGCATAGAGGGAGTCAGATGGGAAATGGGGACGGGATGCTGCATCTTCAGACTGAGTGGTGTTTTCCGCCGTTTTGGAGGGGCGGAGGGAAGAGACAGATGCTTTACCGCCAGTCACTCCAGATGCTGCATGAATATTCCAGCACTGAGTTCTGCCTCTCTCATCACATATTAAGAGCATTTTAATGTGCCGTTTTCTACAAAGGGAGACAAATCTCTCCGTTTCAATGATCAATTTGTGTGTGTGGGTTCCTGCTAGCCCAGGGACCTGGGGAGAAATCTGGAGGCATGAGAGCCTATGAGGAACCCTGTTGGATCAGGCCAAAGACCCAATGAGTCCAACACCCTGTTCTCACATTGGGAAGCCCACAAGCAAGACCTAAGTAAGGCAGCCCTCTCTGCATCTGCAGTTTTCTAGGAAATGGCGTTCAGAGGAAGATGTCAGGGACTGGCTGGGAGAGGAGGGGTGGTGGGAGGCCCCAGCTGGAGAGCTCCCTAGGGAAGCCTGAGAAGAAGAAGGATCAGAGCCAGGGGAGTGGTGATGGGACACTGAAGATAGGTCAAAGGATGAAGGCAGAATGGCTGGGTGCTGAACAAGCAACAGGCTTCAGTGAGAGAGAGGAAGAAGAGGCAGGAAGCACTGCAGATGTAGGACAGGCAGCTGAGGAGGAAAAGGTGAGGGCCGAGGCTGCAACAGATTCACAGGATACTACCAACTGTATTCAGCCTTGTCTCCAAGGGCTCGGAGGCTTTTGCATGTAGCAGAACAAAGAGCATGGGGCGGATGACTCCTGACAGAGTTTAAAATTGCAGGGGAAACAGTCTCTGTTTGGTTCAGATGCTCAGAGTGCCCAGCACCACCTCATATCTTTCTCTTCCCCCAAGTCCAAGACCTTAACATAGACGATGAGAAGGTGAGGTGGTGTCCTAGGACATGGGGGTACAGTCTCTTCCCATCTTGCTGGGCATCTGGGATTTGATGGCAGGTCCCAGGACCCCTGCAAGGAGGCCCTAACATTTCAACAAAATGTTGCAGTAAAATGCAGCTCAGTGAAGCAAAGTTTAAATATCAAGGGCAGGAACCAGGAACACCAGGAACCAATATTAGTGATCAGGGCAAGACCCAGGTGAAAGGAGTGTGTTTTCAATTGTCTGATCCATGGGCAGATTGTTCCAAAAAGCAGGCTTCACGGTGTGACAAACCTCATACCCCACCCCCAATATACCCCACCCCAATAAGATGTATGTATGCAGACCATGGTATGGTCATTAGCATGGTAGGCAAACTAAGGACCAGGGGCCAGATCTGGCCCAACCGCCTTCTAAATCCGGCCTGCGGATGGTCCGCAATTCAACGTGTTTTTACATGAGTAGAATGTGTCCTTTTACCATATTTTAAATGCATCTCTGGGTTATTTGTGGGGCCTGCCTGGTGTTTTTACATGAGTTGAATGTATGTTTTTATTTAAAATGAATCTCTGGGTTATTTGTGGGGCATAGGAATTTGTTCATTTTTTTCCTTCAAAATATAGTCCGGCCCCCCACAAGGTCTGAGGGACAGTGGACCGGCCCCCTGCTGAAAAAGTTTGCTGACCCTTGGTCATTAGAGCCTCTGCTGCAGATTGCATCTGCACTGAACTTACTCTTGTTGAACTGGCATTCGTTTTGGTATAGTTACTTTTTAAAACGTGTCATCTATTTCAAACAAACATCTCCCCATGTGAAAATGAGATGATAAAGTCATTGCAGGAAGATCGTTTTACTGTCTCTCAAAATAAGCAGCTGTGAAACTTTGTTTCCCTGGAGACTCACCAAAGCCCAGATCTGAGCACTTCCCTGCTCCCCTCCAAAAGAAAGTGTTGCAAGACCTTGTTATTATGAAAGACTTTTTGTAGACAGGGTTAAACTTTTTACAGGGTATGCTTACAACGAAGGCTTTCTTTCCTGGCTTGAGAAATCTGAATTAATGCATTAGCACAGGGTAGCCAAAAGGGTGCTCTCTAGAGATTGCTTGCCTCCATCTCCCTTCAGCATGGCCAGTGGAATGATTGGAGGTGTATAACTGGGTAGTTGAATCCATGCTGGATCCAGGAATTGGACACCTCTGTCATGTCTCCCATTAATTGACTTTTCTTTAAACTAAAGAGGCCCAATGTTACAACCTTTCCTCATAGGGGAGTTTCTCAGCCTCTTGACTGCCCCCTTTTTGAAACTTTTCCCATTTCTACAATATCCTTTCCAAGGTGAGGTGACTTGAGCTGTACATAGTACATATATTTGTATAATAACATTATTATGCTGACATTTTAATTTTCAGTCCATTTCCTAATGATCCCTAATGTGGAATTCAAGTTTTTCACAGCTGCTGCACTCTAGGGGCAGGCCTACTTAAAGTGTCCCAACACACATTTAAAGCACATGACTGCCTGCAAAGACTCCTGGGAACTGTAGTTTCTACCTCACACAGCTGCAATTCCTAGCATCCTTCACAAACTACAGTTCCCAGGATTCTTGGGAGGAAGTCCAAGGCTGTTAATTTTGTGTTGGATAAGCTATGGTGTGAACCAGCCCCAGGTCTACATCTTCATCAAGTGACCCCAAGATCTTGCTCTAGCACAAGATGTGGGATTGTCAGAATGTACTAAGACAGAATTAGACTTGGCCCTTGTTCTAGAGTCTAAGAACATATTCACACATGGTAAATTGGCCTTGGACCATAAGCAAAGGTGCAAAGAGCCTTTCCAAAATGTGTTGCAATCTGCTTTTCACCACCACTCTCTCTCCTGCTCCCAATACCATAACATTCCTCCCTACTATGTGACCTAGAACATTCTGCTTTCTCTCTTCTTTTGAGATCTTTACTAATTATTGGATTTCACATCCTTCTTACATTGGACTCTCACACGGAGCTTGTAATTACAATGACAGGAGAGTGTTCTATTAATTGCTGTCTTTTGCTTCCCAGATTTGTGGGTTAATTGGTAATATGTACATGCAACGTTCTTCTTCAAGATGTTCTACATTACAGTAATTAACTGCATATCACGGCCTGCAGATGTCATTAACCGTTTTGCTGCAGATTACTAAAGGATTACTAACTTCAGAACACAGATTCCAGCATGGGCCTCTGGAACTTATCTGGGGAAGACGGAGGAATATTCTTGCTAGGTTATCAGACTATGGACCATGGCTATCACAAAAGGGCTGAGTCAGATTGTTGAGTCAAGGTAAAATCAGCAGGTTAGCATTCCTGCAGTGGACAGTTGGCTTGTGGAACTCTCTGACACAGGAAATTATTTTCAAGAATAAATAATAAACCCAGTTAGCTTTTTGTTCCTTCCTTGTTATCCCCATGTTGCTGTTCTAAAGATTATACTGATGGTGGGGTGTTTCAACAATTCCCCTTCCCTTTAGTATACGAAAAAGAATATGTCCTGGAATGGCAATAATCCTCTTGCAAGTTTTGGTTTCTCCCCCCCCCCTCTTTAGTTCAGTTCTCTTCATTTCCACATCAGTCTGCTTTTTTTAAAAAAGGTCCTTGTAAAAAATTAATCAGTCTTAGTGTGAATTTCTCCTAATATACTAACGTTTCTATGTATTTTTGCGTCATATACACATTTTTTTGCAAAACAATTCCCACCCTAACCAGATAATAGTGCATTTTTATGTTGTTTTCTCTAATACTGTATATGCATTCCATGGACCCAGTGTGTGCATTTGTACACATTTGTCAGTTGGAGAACTGCATTTGAATGTCAACCTTTTGCTGTATCTCAGACCTCGTTTTGTTTTGGAATGTGCAAATTAAGTAGGTTTGACTTTAAATGTGAACAGAATTGAATTCAACCCCATCTCTAATGGAGGCCGCCATTTTTATTTACCATGCCCCCATCTGAGTAATAGAGGCTCTCATGCTTATTTCCCAGAACTCCCTTGGAATGATGTCATGCCATAGAATTGTTCTGAGGGGAGCTAGTTCTGGGAAATAAATAAGGGGCATTAATAGAGGCTTGCAGATTTTATTTTGAGACTTTCTGATAGTAAGCAACCTATAAAAGGAATGATAGTAATAACAGTATTAGTAGTAATTCCCCAGGACCCCCTAGGAGTACTGCTAAGTAATGATGTAGCATTGTTCAGAGAGCATTCTGGGAAATAAAATGATGGCCACTAGCTGGCAGCCACTGTGAGAAGCAGCAGAGTTACCCGACTAAAAGGTGAGCAAACAGTAGGTTTATATTGCTCTCCTTGAAAAGAAAAAAAAGTGTGTTTCCCCTCATCTTAGAAAACTAAGAAAAAGAGACATGTTTTTCTATACGATTTTGGCTCCCGCCAGATCGCAGCCCCCAAATAGGCACACTCCATTTTCTGTGCTTTTTTTTCTGGGAGAGAAAAAGGTGGGGGGACTCACCACAAAGATTGTTTGTTTGTTTGTTTGTTTGTTTGTTTGTTGCAGGCCCAGTCATAGTGCCACCCCACCCTGGGCAGTGGCTAAATGTAAGATCTGATTAAAAAACTCAAGTAGATAATGATCTGGATAAGAAATGGCCACACATTTATTTATTACACATATAGATGCGAATTTGGCTCAGGCATTGGGTGTATATCCGTTCCAGCCCCCCGCTCCCTAAATTTATTATTTAATTTAAAAAGGTAAGGGCACTCAGTTCCCCTGAGTTCCTGCTCAAAAAAACCCAGCCGGTTTTCCTATAGGGCATGTTGGAGGGTATGTGGATGAAGATTAGTATTATAGTTTGTTCTCTTTCTCTCTCTCTTTCTCTCCTTGTCTCTTTCTTTATCCCTCTCTCCCCAGTACCCTGTTTCCCCCTTTTTAATACGTAGTCATAAAGTAAGCCATGGCAGGTTTTTTTTACCTTTGTGAGAAGTAAGACGTACCCCAAAAGTAAGCCATGGTGCCACCATTGTTCCCGTCGCCTCCTCAGCCCCTCCTGCGTGCGCAGGGAGCCAGCGAACCAGCGAGAGGCATGGGGGGGGGGGAAACGCGCCTCTTGCGGAGTTCTGCCCTGCCTGCTTAGCGCACAGGGGGAGGCTGTACCGTACCATACTGACGTAATAAAAATAAGACATCCCCCGAAAATAAGCCACCCTGTGTTTTTTTGAGGGGAAAAAATTATAAGATGGTGTCTTAAAAAGGGGGAAAGACGGTAGAACGAATCTTTCTGCTCTGGAAGAAGGAAAGCATGGTTAAAAATTGGTTAAACCCTAACAGATGAGCTGAAAGTGAGCCTACAGTTCCAAGGGCAGCGGCCGCCCAATGAGGATATTTCATTTCCGAAAGAAATATTAAATTAGATGAGCTTGCAGAACCCCATAAACATGTTGCTAGGCCTGTGTGCTGTGAGCAAGATAATGGAAGTAATAACAAATAGAATGGAGAATCACATTTTAATTAGTCATATGAACTGCTCACGGCAGAAAACACTGTCAAAGCACAAGTTAACACTGTAATGAAGCTGGTTAGGAGCATTAGATAGGAGGCCTTCCAGCAATATAAATGTAATGCTTAATAAGATTTTTTTTTTTCAAAATTCAAAATAACCATTTCAAGATAACACTATAACAGGAAGAAGGCCAAATTGGAGAGATGATGGCCAATAATTCACTGGCTGTTTCTAATGCACTGCCCCACGTTCGTTAATTTAGGCTGCGATGCCAAGCCAAATTGTGTCCTGCTGCTTTCAAGTGAGTTTAGCTCTGGGCTTGTTCACACATGACGCGGAATCTTCCAGGGTTCTAGATCATGCAGGGAGAGCTGCAGAAGCTCAGTCTTCAACACAAGCAAGGCTGCATAGTCGAGTGAAGAGATTGTGATGGAGAGGGCAGACCAATATGTGCACATATGGGTCCATTGTTCCCCGCCTGCGTTTCTAAGTGTGCGAACATCTGAAGGGGGCAGATATCTTCAGCCAAAAGAACAAAAAGCTACTTTGCTTTTAGATCCATGGAGGACAGACTACTGTGCAGAAGAATGTCACATATAGCAGATGAAGTAGTCTCTCCAGAAATCGTAATACAGTGGTACCTTGGTTCTCAAACACCTTGGTTTCCAAACCCCAAAAACCTGAAAGAAAGTGTTCCGGTTTTCGAACGTTTTTCGGAAGCCGAACGTCCGATGTGACTGTTGGCTATTGTTTTGGGGGCACCTGCACCAATCAGAAGCTGTGCCTTGATTTTTGAACACTTCAGAAGTCAAACAGACTTCCGGAATGGATTAAATTTGGTGCTTTTATTTTTGCAATTTATTTTGCATTTTTGTGGCTTTTTCGGTTACAGTGGTACCTCGGGTTACAAACGCTTCAGGTTGCAGATGCTTCAGGTTACAGACTCCGCTAACCCAGAAATAGTACCTCGGGTGAAGAACTTCACCTCAGGATGAGAACAGAAATCGCACAGTGGTGGCACAGCGGCAGCAGGAGGCCCCATTAGCTAAAGTGGTACCTCAGGTTAAGAACAGTTTCAGGTTAAGAACGGACCTCCAGAACGAATTAAGTTCTTAACCCGAGGTACTACTGTAATTGGTTTTTGTGACTGTGTGGAACCCAGTTCAGCTACTGATTGATTGATTGATTGATTGTGTGACTGCAGAAATGGATAAAAGCCCCTGTTAGCGGTGTCTGTAACCTGAAGTGTTTGTAACCTGAAGCGTTTGTAACCCGAGGTACCACTGTATAGCATTTTCCGGATCAGTGTAGATCCAGCCACAATGTAGAGCTTCTCACTAAAATAACTTCTCTTACAATAAAACGTGAAGAAGGTATAGTTTTGATGCTTAATAATATTTACCAAACTTTTGGTTTTTTTTCCTCTCCTCCAACAGCAAGTGTGTTGTATTAAGGCTATTTTTCTGCTCTTCATGCCCTCTTCTGTCTGGAACAGCCACCACTTTTGATTTTTTTTTTTAAGACCACAAATCCATTTCCACACTTCATACAGAACTCACTAGACAATTTCTAGCACTGCAAGAAAGGACTCAAATAGATAAGTGCAGAAAATGATTTCGAAACCAACTCAGCATTTTTAAGGAATTTGATTTATTAAAAGCTACCGCCTTTCCGGAACGCCTTCCTCTCTCCCCACTCCTAAGATGGGTAAATCCTTATTATAGTGTGTATACACACAAACACCTTACATTTCTTGTCATTGCCTACAACAGAGGGGGGGGGGGAATAGGTACTTAGAATATCCATTGTGGCTTCTTCTTTTTTTACAAATATTCTCAGAAACGAAAGATAATTGCCTTACCCTAATAGATATAACATTTCTAAGCTTTTAGGTGTGCATGGATATTTTATAACAAAGAGAACACAGAAATCTTTTCTGCAAGGAGAAGCAAGCCATACATTAAAGCATATGACTAAGAGAACTGAATATTGTACACCAAATTAATAATGTTTTAAAGTAGAGTTTGTTATAGCAGGTAAGATTAATGTTCTGAATCATTACTATTATGTGTAGAAATGTCCCTTTTCTAGCTAACAGGCTCATTTGGGTTAATTTAGGCTGCAGTCACATGACAGTTTATTCTGCTCATTTCTGCATTATATTTGAGCTTTCACATGATGCAAAAGCCATTTCTGGAAAACTAATGGGATGTAGTTCATGTTCAGCACTCCTTTCCATTTTATCTGATTCCCGAATAAAACTATCTGCAGCCTCCTTCATCCAAAAGCTCACATGCAGCAATGTGTTTTATGAGGGGGGATTGCTTTGCAAAAATGTGCATATTAAGGGAAATTGCATACAAAAATGTGCATGTTAGGAGAAATTTGCTCAAAAATGCCGGTGATTTGAAAAAATGCAAAGTGAAGTCAAAATATGTAGGACTGCAAAAAGAAAATAAGAGAAAATGACAGGTTCACCCATCGCTAGATAATACCCTGCTTGTGGGATTTACATTGGCTGCCAATCTGCTACTGGACCAATATCACTTATATGCTCCAGGAGATCCCTATGGTCTGTGGGAAAGTTTTATTGCAATTTCCAAAGATTTCAGAAGCCCACTTTTTAGTTTTTTTAGTTTTAGTTTTTAGTTTGGTTTTAAATGTATGGGCTGTTCTCTGTGTTTTTAACTATCATTTGCTGTTTTTATTGTATATCTCCTTGAGACGATTGTGTAGAAGGTGATTAATAAACTACTACTACTACTACTACTACTAATAATAATAATAATAATAATAATGTCTTCCTTTTCCTGATTCTTCTGGATGCAAATAACATGACTTCTCTGCAGCGCAAACTTAAGCTGTTTTGAATGTGTGCATTGAGGTTCATTAAATTATTCATTTAATCATTATTGATCTCAGATGAATTAGCAAGCGGCGTGATTTAGATGCGCTAAAAGTTATTCATCTTTGATTTTAATCTTGGAGGAAGCAGAGTTACATGCCGCTAATGAAAAAGTACAAACTGAGCACAATAGGCAATTTTCTCGCAAAATGTTGAACAACATAAATTACAGATGTATTTATGCTCGAATTGGTTCAGTAACTGGGAGCCAGAGAGTGGCATTTGTATGACAACATTAGGTGGAGGGTGGCACCCTTGCCACAGAGCGCAAGAGAGAGAGAGAGAGAGAGAGATTTCTTATAGACGGATGGGGTGGGGTATACTCACGGTTCATTAGCCCTGAATGGTGTGTGTGTGTGTTTAATTCATCAACGCAACTTCTTTTTGCAAGGTACATGAAACTGGTTATCAGGAAAGGGTTGAGCCCCGGCATCATAGCTGTCAACTTTCGGATTTGAAAATAAGGGATGCCGCGAGGGCAGTGCAATGGCACCAAGTAGCCTCGCCACCCTACGATCCAGAGGCTGTGAGCGAAACGGGTAAGCGAAAGAGCGAGCTCATAGACGGCAGGCAGGCTGTCTGCATTCTGGTTGGGCGTGAGGGTCTGGCTGCACAAGGCATGCAAGCTCTGCCCCCAGTCGGTCTCAGACTCCTTATTGGCAGCCGAGCAACGCAGCTGAGGAGCCTCCCTGGCCAGCAGGGAGGGAGAGGAGCTGCTTCCTTTGAAATCCGGGAAATTTAAGGGATATCAACAATCCGGGATAGCAGCGGGAAACGGCATTGGAATAAGGGAGTTTCCCGCAAAAAAAGGGAGGGTTGACAGCTATGCCCGGCATTAGTATACTTCCCAAAGGAAAGGGGAGATTTAGTGGTACCTGTGTGAAAAACAAAAAAAAGAAAACAACTCAGAAAATAGTTGTTACTTAAGACAATAAGAAGAGACCTATTGGATAAGATCAAAGGCCTATCTAGCCCAACATCTGGTTCCCACACTAACCAAGCAGATGCCTCTTGGAAACCCCAAAAGAAAATAGGAGCATAATAGCTGTCTCCTGACGTTGTTCTCCACCAACTGGTATTCAGAGACAAGATGCCTCTGACCCTGAGGGTATTTGTTGGCATATGTCTGTCTTGAAAGACAATGGAGTGTGCCTCCAAGGATGAAGTCAAACTGCCGCATTGCAGCACCAAAGTGACCTCCCTGGGGCCCTAGGCTGCCTAGGCAACAAGACCCACCTCTCGGCCTCACTGGTGCGACCCAAAGGGAAGCAGAGCAATACATTTGGCACCAGCTTGGCTGCAGGAGTTGACGGAAGTAGGTATACAAGGCACCATTCAACCGTTTTAGGGACTCCACTCCAGTGGAAAGCCAGTGTGGTGTAGTGGTTAAGAGCGGTAGACTCGTAATCTGGCGAACCGGGTTCGCGTCTCCGCTCCTCCACATGCAGCTGCTGGGTGACCTTGGGCTAGTCACACTTCTTTGAAGTCTCTCAGCCCCACTCACCTCACAGAGTGTTTGTTGTGGGGGAGGAAGGGAAAGGAGAATGTTAGCCGCTTTGAGACTCCGGGTAGTGATAAAGCGGGATATCAAATCCAAACTCCTCCTCCTCCTCCTCCTCTTCTTCTTCTTCTGCTGCTGCTTCTGCTTCTGCTTCAGATTTGTGCACTCCTTAGCCTTTTCTTCTCCCAAAGATATCCCACAAGACAGCAAAGATTTAGGATCAGAGTCAACTTGAATAAAATATTGGGGGGGCCAGGTAAGCCTCACCCTGCATAATCGATCAAATGAAATGGTGAAAGCACAACATTTGAATGGCAATGCCCATCAATTTGGGGGGTCCCGGTCCCCTCAAATATTTTATTGGCCCCTAGAAATTTGCTCCTATGATCAGAGTTTTCCTTCTCTTAGATGGGTTACCTTCCCTGGTTGTATAGCCTGGGTAGTATAGCCATCATTAAGAAATAGATGCAGTAGATAATCATGATTAGTAGCTATTGATAGTTCTAGTCATGAAGGGTAAGGCTATCAATGGCTACCACTAATGGTTGATAGGTTTTGCTGAAATGAGACGTACGTTTCCACTGGGACTCCCAAGATAATGTGCTTAGGGTCCTGGTGAAATGCATTTAAAGTACAGGCAATAATTAATATAGGAAAAGTGCAGTAAATGAATTGATTTTTCCTCTTTCACCAAGAACTGATTACACAGGTCCTTTGTAGCAAAATGAATAGAAATGTACTAGAGGAATCAGATCGTGGGAAGAAGCGACTGGTAGATTTGAGCACTTTTGGGATATATATTTTGCTTTATTTACTGGAAACAGGCTTGTCTAGGGCTATAATCTGAAATATTCAGTAATCTGAAATATTCTTAATGTAGGTCCTGAAAGACCTACATTAGCTCCCAGTATGTTTCCGAGCACAATTCAAAGGGTTGGTGCTGACCTTTAAAGCCCTAAATGGCCTCAGCCCAGTATACCTGAAGGAGTGTCTCCACCCCCATCATTCTGCCCGGACACTGAGGTCCAGTTCCGAGGACCTTCTGGTGGTTCCCTCCCTGAGTGAAGTGAAGTTACAGGGAACCAGGCAGAGGGCCTTCTCAGCAGTGGTGCCCGCCGTGTGGAACGCCCTCCCATCAGATGTCAAGGAAATAACAACTATCCGACTTTTATAAGACATCTGAAGGCAACCCTGTTTAGGGAAGTTTTTAATGTTTGATGTTTTATTGTATTAACTTGTTGCATCTTCCTGGAAGAAGCTAGGGGCGGGTGGATGCTTTTGGATGTGGCATGTTCCTTTCTCAGCTAGTGTCTCCTATCCCCCTTTAGACACCAACTGACTCTCCTTCCTGTCTGATGCTCTGCCCCCTGAAGCAGTACCCCAAACGATTGATGCCTCCACTCAAAACATGTGGGGATGTGTTGAGCAGAGGATTTGATCCTGCAAGGTGCAGGGTGCTCAGTCGCAAGCAGCTTACCCACTTACATTGATTGTGGGTGACTGTAGTATACATCCTGGAATACACAGCAATGTAGTTATAGCTTGCAGGAAATGTACAACAATATTCCCCCCCCCCAATTCAATTTTGATTCTGCAGACCACATTACCCCCAGGTTACTAGATCACAAGGCTATAAGGCCATGCACATTGTCCTCAATGACTTTTCATTTACTTATTTTCTGGATGTGCCAGAAACAAAGTTCACCTTTGCATCAGAAATCTGTTGCACCTCCATTTGCTAAAGATGCTTAGTTTTGAGAGAGTTGCGCGTACAAAGAGGACGTGGGAGATGAGAGAGGGAACAAAGGGATGGCAAAATGTTAATTGCATTGTTCCGCCATTGCTTCTGCTGCTGAGCAAGAACCTGAACAAAAATCAGAGCCATTATAAAAAGGAGAATAGCAGATACAATTCTCAGCAATAAGACACTGAAATAATGTCAGTGAGATGATTGAATCATACAATTGTAAGGAGGCTGGAAATCAAGAATGGAAGGTGGTGTGTGTGTGTGTGTGTGTGTGTGTACAACACCACAAAAGCTATAGAATTGCGAAACTACATTGATTTGACAATTCCATTTCTTGAAGGACAAGTCACATGACTGTGGGTCATTTTCTCAGCATGAGCTGCAGATTGATCTTGGTACATGTGTGTCACACGGAGGCTGTACCATAATCAATGGCTGCTAGCCATGATGATATGTTTTACACAGCAGCATGGGATGCATGGTGGCAGCAGGGCTGGCACAGTGCAAACACATTTGCCAGGAGCACCGGATTGGCTCCCCCAGTACATATGCACTATGCTGATCTCCCTCCCTCCTCCTCTCTGTCCTGGAAAACAGCAGTGCCTCAGCAAGAGGGAGGGTAGATACAGGGGCGTACGAAGGGGGGCGGAGGGGGCGTGTCACTCCGCATACCACTCTGGGGGGGGGTGACAAGATGACCCACTGCCTTCCCCCAGCTGTAGAGCGGCCGAGGGCACGCACAGTCCATATGGGCGCCGCTCGCACGGCGTCCGTACGGACTGCTGCTTGCGCACGCCATCCATATGGGCACTGAGAGCCAGTGTGGTGTAGTGGTTAAGAGCGGTAGACCTATAATCTGGGGAACCGGGTTCGCGTCTCCACTCCTCCACATGCAGCTGCTGGGTGACCTTGGGCTAGTCACACTTCTCTGAAGTCTCTCAGCCCCACTCACCTCACAGAGTGTTTGTTGTGGGGGAGGAAGGGAAAGGAGAATGTTAGCCGCTTTGAGACTCCTTCGGGTAGTGATAAAGCGGGGTATCAGATCCAAACTCTTCTTCTTCTTCTTCTTCTTCTTCTTCTTCTTCTTCTTCTTCTTCTTCATCTGTACGGGATGCCTCTCGTACTGTGACTGTATGGGCCGTGCATGGGCAGTCTGTATGGGATGCTGCTCATGCGCAGTCTGTTTGGGATGACGCGTGTGCGCAGTCCATACGGACGTCGCGTGTGCTCTGTTGGGCGGTTCGTCCTGCCCCTCGGCATCCCGCCCCGGGTGCTGGAGAGGGTTCCTCCACCGTTGGGTAGATAAACAGTCCAGCCCCAGTGTGTCATCGTCTACTCAATCTGCCTTCACTGTTTCAGGCAGTGTGCCTCTGAGTGCCAGCCAATGGGAATCACAAGTGTTGTTTGTGGGTTTCTCATAGGCATCTGGTTGACCACTCTAGATAAGGATTGAAAAAAACACAAATAGATAGAAAGACCATTAGCCCTGCCTTCCCCCCCCCAACAAATTTAGGACTGGATCTGGGGTAGGTGAGAGGTCCCTGAGTTGGCCCAGGGTGGGGCCCCTGGATCATAGCCACAGAGTGGGTTTTGTGGGGAGGCTGTGCACACCCCTAGTGTTTTCCCTTCCTTTTGCAAATAATTGGAAAAGAATGTACGGTATTTTATTTGATTAAAATTAGCTTGACTTTTGTTTACTTTTTCCTGTTTATGGGGAAAATAATTTCTTCCCCACCCTGAGGTTTCTGAGAACAAATTGATTGCTTCTGTATGTCTAAACTTTTGGAAGCTATCTGGAATCATAGATGCACTGGTTTGTTGTACTAAAAGAGGTATGGTACTTGAGGGGGGATCCTCTGCATTTTTATTTTAGAATAACTCCCCCAAGTCTAGTGGTGCTTACATATACAGGACTGGGAAGTAGCCATGGTGAAAATTGAAGCAAGGTGGCGTTTACTCCAGATTATTTAATCCTGAATGCTTTTTTTCTGTGACTCCACCCAAAACATCAGCCTCAGCTTCATCTGTCAACAGCATGTGGCCCCTGACAGACTACCTCTGAGGCAATGTGGTCCTCAGCACATGGGTATTGAGAGGGCATGAATGATGGTGCAAGGTGACCAGATTTTTTTCAATGAATCCGGGGACACTTTTCAACTTCCTACTAAATAGATGGATTTTGTCAGGGGACTGATTTGTAAATCCGGGGACTGTCTCCGGGAAACGGGGACGTCTGGTAACCTTATGATGGTGACCAGATCTTTCTTATCCAAGGCAGGGAGCAGATACAACACATGCAGTCATTCAGTTCTCATAACTGCAGGAATCGCTGGTTGTCGTTGCATGGAAGAAGTAAAACAACTTGATGCTATCTGCCTGTGCGAATTGGCTCGATTCCATTATTTGCCAATATTGATTTTGTTCATATTTGTGTACATGTCTCCTACTGGCTTCTCGTCATGGGACTTCCATGTAAAGTCTCTATTTCTGGGTCATCCCCCCCCCCAACTCTTGTTTGTCTTTATTATTCATCTCTCCCCGTGCTTCTTTTAAACTCCACAAACCTGCTCGCAGGCATTCATGTAGTGAAATTTATTCAAGAACATTTGCCTGAAGAAGACTATTAAAGGGAGCCTCTGGGTGCGATCCGTCTAAGGTTCTCTCGTGTTTTAATGTATGCTGACCTCCTGGTGTTTCTTCCGATCTCTACTGGTGCCCCTGGAAAATGAGAGCGGGAGAGAGAGGCCTGGCAGGCTGCCGTTCTCTGATAAAAGGAGAGTTAGCAGCATTCTGTTTTGAAGGAGCAGAACTTGCTGAAAGGTGAATCTAATACACATTGCAGCCCAGTGATGCTTCCAGGTATGCCTTACATCTTCTCAGAGCAACATAACAATGCAATCGCTTGCCATTGTCTTTAATGGGGGGGTGGAATCCTGTGAGGAAAAGAATCGCCAGCAAATAAAATTAATTGTGAAAGATTTATGTCGATGGCACTAAATCACCTCGAGAGTTTTGACTGTGCAGGATAGAAGACTTGCAGATGTCTTCCAAATTGGAAATAACAAACCTGAGAAGGTAACTTGAGGAGGGGCTGTAGCTCAGGGTAGAGCACATCCCTGTACTATCCTCCCCCCAAAATTAAGGTCTGCTGGAGATGTCCTGCTTGTTAAGTCCATCTTTGTGAGGTGTTTGTACAGCTACAGCTCACAGAAGGGTCTTCTCAGTGGTGACTCCTCTGTTGTAGAATGCACTCCTAATAATAATAATAATAATAATAATAATAATAATAATAATAATAATTTATTATTTATACCCCGCCCATCTGGCTGGGTTTCCCCAGCCACTCTGGGCGGCTTTCAACAGAGGATTAAAATACAATAATCTATAAAACATTAAAAGCCTCCCTAAACAGGGCTGCCTTCAGATGTTTTCTAAAGGTCTGGTAATTGTTGTTCTCTTTGACATCTGAAGGGAGGGCGTTCCACAGGGCGGGTGCCACTACCGAGAAGACCCTCTGCCTGGTTCCCTGTAACTTGACTTCTCGTAGTGAGGGAACCGCCAGAAGGCCCTCGGCATTGGACCTCAGTGTCCGGGCTGACCGATGGGGGTTGGTTTCAATGCTGGCAAAAAAAAAACCCAACAACATACCAGCTTATCCCTGGTGTCTCCAGAAAACATACAAACCTGCCTTATTTAGACCACTGGTCCATCTAACACAACGTTAACTTTCAACAACTCTCCAAGGCTTGGACCAGGCATAGGCAAACTCGGCCCTCCAGATTTTTGGGACTACAACTCCCATCACCTCTGACCACTAGTCCTGTTAGCTAGGAATGATGGGAGTTGTAGTCCCAAAACATCTGGAGGGCCGAGTTTGCCTATGCTTGGCTTGGACAATGAGAGCTATGCGCCTATGAGCACTGTATTGGGAACTCTAGTGTGAGACTATGACTTTTTCATGTTGCTGACATGACCTTACTTCAAGATAACTCGAAGTGATCTTCAGATCAGTGAAAACCAGCTGTTTGGCAGGGGTCTAGGTTGTCAGAACCTAGGAGTTTTGAGTTGTGGTCTGCACAAAATGTAGCTAAATTGCTGCAGGTAAACTGGTGCTATCATATACTTAATGACCTATGGGTCAAGAGACAGTTGCTTGTAATTACTCATTTTGTGCCCCATAAAACAAATGTGTAACTTGAAAAGGTGACTGGTGTTCTTTTGTAATATTATAGGATACATATGTTTGCAGTAAGTGGCCGATACTTACTTTTTTCCAGGATGAAGTTTTCTGAATAGATTGACCAAATATATTTATATAATCCAAAGTTTGCATCTATACGGCTGCTCACACAGTTACTCTTTTGTAAGGTGCTGTGTCAGCAGTCCTGGGCCCAAAATGGGAAGAGACAGTGCTTGTTTCAACACTCTTTATCTCCTTTAATTTGGCAGCGAATATTTATAATTGAGCCACTGGAGACATGGCACATGGTCATAAGTTTTAGGTTCATCTGATTGGCTAATAGAAAAAAAAGTAATAATGCTAAAATATAAAAAATGAGCAGTGGGCTGGTTGGAAATGTTGTTTTATATTAACAGAGTGCTGTAGTTTGAGTTAAGGTTCTTCCAATTTACTTTGGATGAGATTCATTTGGAGTAGCTCCAGGCACATGCAATGTAGGACAATTTGAACTTATTCCAGTAGGGCCCCCGTATGTCCAGAGGGACACAATTAGCAGACATATCCAAGTAAAGATGTAACCATTATAGTGTCAGGCACTTGGTGATGAGAGCCATCGGGTTTTGCTTGTTGAGTTGCTTGATTGAGCTTCCTGCTGCTAAAGTACTTGAAATGGACATTAATTCTTATACTGCATAAATTCCTGAATGACTTTTGATGGTATTATAATATGTTCATTTTCCTACACGGGGTGGGGGTTGGGGACCCTACTTCAAGTGAAGGAGTTGGAAGGCCTTTAGCCAATAGTGAGTGAAAGCATAGCCAATGGTGAGCGAAGGCATAGCCAATACGGAGTGTTCTATTTTATTGAATGTTTGGAATGTACCCTATCTTTGCAACCAAGCAAGCAAGCAAGCAAGGAAGGAAGGAAGGAAGGAAGGAAGGGTTAGTGTGCTAAGTGCAGAGAGTAAGAAGTGCCAGTTTTGACACTTCTGACCAAAATGAATAATTCAACAACCCCAGAGAGCAACGGTTTACCTCTTGCTTTTATGTCACTTGGCCTTAGTCTATCAGCTTTGAAGCTTTGTGAGCCATGTCAGTACCCAGATGCCTTGCATTTTGATCTTGAGACATCCAGCTAATGAATGGTGGTTCGGAGCAATTGGCTGGAAAATATTCAAGGCCACAGACTTCAGCTTATCCACAGACCCAAGAAGCCCTTTTAACTCAAAGTGCAGCATGGAAGCTACTTGGAATTCTTTGCTATTTAAAGCCACCCCCCCAAGACCTGAGGACCAAATACCTGCAAGAACACCTTCTCTTGCATGGACTTTCCTATGCATTGATATCAGTGGGTGAGCCCATCCTATGCAGAGGATCAGGCTGCATTTCTGTGTTGTAATGTGCTCTGCTGATGTAGCCCAAACTCACGTTTCCTGGCTTTAAAATGTGAACCCCCTCGCACTTGTATACCCTTCCCACCCTCTGCTAAGTCTCATTGACCTACCAATCAGAAACCTATCTGTCCCTCCTCAAGTCCCCATGAGGAAAGGGGTTGTGGAGACTCACAGATAGGCGAGTTAGAGAGACTTGGAGGATCGTGGGTGGCTGAGAGAGGAATTGAGTTGTGTGCCCCGTTGTGACCTCAGTTGGGTACAACAGGATCTGATTGAGCATGCCATTGGTCTCAAGGTAATCTGAGCTCTTTCCCGTGTTTTGGAGGAAGGATATCAGTTTTTCTGAGTCTAATTTGTAGCCTAACTGGAAAGAGAAGTCGACCTCATGATGACTAATGTGTCCCTTCTTGCTCTCTCTGATAGTCCTTATCTGTTTCTCACCAAACCCACTCCAAGCCAGAGGAGAGTGAAAAACACACTTTTCCTTCCTTCGTTCCATCTGCACTGCGGCCAGGATGGAAATTGCACAGACTATTACCCTAAGTGCTTTTCAAATAAAGAACACACACTCACAATAAATAAATAAATAAATGAATGAATGAATGTCATAATTAAGAAATGCACTGCAGAAAGACCATAAGAGGTTAAAATTCCTCCACACGAGGCAAATATTTTCAGTGGTACTGGAAGGAAGGTGGAAGGAAGATCAACGTTCTTTTAAAAGACTTGAACAGCAAATCTGAATCCCCCCCTCCACCCCCCCACCCCCGTTCACAGTTCCTCTGAGCATCCTGCTAATCCGAAAGCTCACTGCCAATCTGGCAGTGCTCTCAGAAAAAAATGGAAGGCTGACTTGCAAGGCACAGGCACCTCCAGGAGAACTGGCAGGAGGCAATGAGTGGAGTAACTGCAAGGCAGGCAACCATAGCACAGTTTCATCAATACTTGTAAATCAAGCCAGTGATGCACACAACATTGCAAACAAGAGGTTTCCTTCCAGGAGGCTAGCAGAGTGGCCTTTGGTTCTCTTCCTCTTCTAATAGGCACTGTTACATTGATAGTGGCTGAAAGCTTGAATTTGGAAATGGGTGGAGGGTAAGATCAGAAGCCAGGAAGGAAATGGAAATGGGTTGATTCACAGTTAGCCGGTTTCCGGATTCCTTGAGGTCTACTGATGTGTGCAGAAAGCTTTTCTGCTACAGACTGTGGGTTTCTTTGAACCTAAAAAAAAGAAGAAAAAATCTTGCAGAAACTTTACATTTTGGTTTCCTTCTCGCTGTTGCAAAGGGGCTCGAAGCTTTCAAATATTGGCTCTTGAAGAGCTGGATACCAGAACTGATATTGTTTCTGTTAAGAGTACTTGTATTCATACAGATTGCTGAAGTTCAGTTAAATTTGACTCCTGGTAAAGATTGTAAGAATGTGAGAAGAGCCCTGTTGGATCAGACCAAAATCCCATCCAGTCCAGCCTCCTGTTCTCATAAATACCAGCTAGATGCCTATGGAAGGCCCAGAAGCAGGACCTGAGAGTCACAGCACTTATCCTTCATGAATTGGTCTAAACTCCTTTTAAGGCATCCAAATTCATGTCCAGCTTGACATCTTGTGGGAGTGGATTCCATAGTTTATCTGTGACAAGTACTGTAGTTATTTTCCCTCTATCTTTTCCCAACGCCAGCCTGCCTTGCTTCATTAGGGGGTGAGGAATGTGATGCTTAATCTGATCATGTTGGGTTGTTGTTGTTGTTTAAGTTGGTCGATCTTTTTTTTTCACAATGCCAGTAAAAAAGAAAAGAAGAGTACAGGATTAAGGCTGCATTTTTCAAGAAACCTGGACAATGTATATTTACCAATTGACAGGTCTTTGGAGGTGGCCGTCATGAAGCAGTTTAGAGGACAGGGTAGAGAAAAAGGACCCTACTCATTGCCAGGGCATTAGAATTCCAGTGGTCTAAAGTTCCATCACAGCCTCAGTTTGTATATCTTTCAAAAGTTATGTAAGTAGACCTTTTTATTTGGGCAAGTTTCACAAGAAACTGGAAGGCTATTTTAAAGAGTCTGTTTGTTTTCAAATACGTCTTACACCTTTCGCTGGTTTGAGGATATCCCAGAATAAGATGAAAGAGCAGTATCTATTCATTTTTTGAATTTATTTACTGCACCCAAGTTGGGTTACATTTTTTAAATATTAAAAACAAACAAGTCACCATAAAACAAAGAGCACCAGAGTTCCTTCATTTTTGCTTGGGGTTGTTTGCTTCTGCCTCCCCTTAGGAGCTACAAAAGTCCCTCTGGGAAAGTAATAGTGCATTCAAACTTATTCCATCCTAGGGTTCCTTATGCAAGGATTTTAAAAAGGGATTGCTATTAAATATCACAGTCACCGAGCAAACTATGTACAATGGCCATACAATGATGCTTTAACGTGCAATTGGTTCCCCATGAGAAGACTTGTGTATTGGTAAAATGATGCTACCGGTATTATGTTCATGCATGGGCCTTCCATTTTGACCAGGGATGGGGACCCTGTGGCTCTCCAGATGTTCCTAGACTTTAACTGGCATCAGCCTCAGCCAGCATAGCCAATGGTCATGGATACTGGAAGCTGTAGCCCAACGACATCTGGAAGTGCAAATGTTCCTCATCCCTGATTTTGACTCATCTGCCTAAAAAGGATGCAATTCCCAGTTGTGGAGCACATGTCTTGCAAGAAGAAACTCCCAAGGCTCTCTGCTAAAAATGATCTCAGGCAGCAGACGTAGGAAATACCTCAGTGCCCCACTGCTTATATGTCTGCACACCCTTGCCTTTTCATTTATGGGTTCAAGTCAATGGTTCGTCTGAAATATAAATCCCTAAACAGCTTAGGTCCCAAGTACCTGAAACATTGCTTCATTTTTTTACAGGACAGTCCAGGATTTAAAATGAGCAGGAAAGGCCTTGTTGGTGGTTGAAGGAACCAGAGGACATGAGACTCCAGACTGTGGAACCCTCTGCCTCCTGATGTTGCCTAGCCCCAACACAAAAAACCCATGCTTTTGTGAGTATGCACTGGCAATTAGTCTCTACATATATTATTTTATTTGCAGGCTATTTAGTTGTCCATTGTCTATATAATGCATTTTATTTCTATTGTGCTGTCACTGCCCCCCCTTGCAGAACCCTAAATATTTTTCAGAGATGGAAATGACACATTGGATGCATTGTGTGCTTTGCACTGTGTGAGAAAGCAGCTAGCAAGCCATTCTTATAATGCACTCTGGGCCCGAGTTAAGGAATATTTAGCAGACTGTGCTGTTGGAAGCCAATAAAATGGTGCAGTGTGTGATGCTTTTGAGGACTGAGCTATATCGGGCCACGTTCAAATCTCAATAAAACGTCTCTCCATTGAAACCTTGCGATCGAGGCTGGAATTTTGGTCCGTATGGAACATAAAAGAAAAGGACGAGAACTTCATTCTCTTATTTCAGCTTTGGGATGGAATTTAATGAAGGATATTATCCATCATAGGAGAGAAGTTCTGCAGTAGTCTCCTAAGAACAGTCAATGTAGGGCAAAGGACATGATTAGTTTTCAAACAGAGCTGGGCAAATTTATGACTACTCTTAGATGGCGTGTTTTTAATCTGACGCTTCAGCAGTTGCCTGAGACTAGGAAGTATTTTTTGCCACTCACACACAATCCTCCGAAACAGAAGAGGTGGCAACCAGGAAAAATAGTAGAGCCAAATAGAGAAGGGTGCATTATTGAACTGTATGTTATTCATGCTTTACTACTATCTGCTGGTAGTTTTAAAAACCACTGGGGTGGTCACTAGATTGCAATTTTCATGGGTCAGACATGCACGAGACGGAAGGGTGCGCCGAGAGGCATTTGCAGCATGGGTGCTTTCCATCAGAGAAAACTTACAAAAGACACGATGCATTGTTTTGTGCCATAATCTTTTTTCAGCCTCCCCCCACCCACCCACACACTGAGAATGTCTAGCAAAGAGATGAGGAACCTGCGTCCATCTCCAGTTATTAGACTCCCAGCTCCCATCAGCCCCAGCCAGCATGGCCAATGATAAGGGATGATGGGTGCCCAGCAGTATCTCACCTCTATTTTAGCCTTTTCAATGAGGTGTGTTTTTGTTTGCACACATACCCAGAAGTAAGAGGCGTTGTGCAGGGGATAGGCGCATATAGGCCAGGGGAAAATAGGCCATGTACATAGTGCAGAATGCCATGCATGATATAATAGAATCCAATAATATGAATATGACTAAAACTATCCATCCAAGAAGCATACCTCAAGAAAATGCCAAGATAAACAGGTGTGTCTTCAGAGCTTCCTGAAAGACCTGTGATAGGACCATCCTCATCAATAGAAACTTCAATCTTTTCAGGAGTCATGAGTTCCCACATTCCAGATAATCTTCACTGCTGGTAAATGTCAGGGATCTCCCTCCCCCTTCCAGTCCAGCACGGAGTGCGTATAGGGAGCAGCCACCTGTTCTGACGACGGACTCATCGTCGAGTGGAAGCAGCTGCTCTTCGGAAGGGAAAGGGGTGCCACGGCTCGATAGATGCAGCGAGAGACCTGGCACCTCCCAGCAAGCAGGTCCGGGGCAAAGATTAGGTAGGAGGAAAAGACGTTTCCGTTTCCCTAGGTTACTTTGCTGGCGCCAAAATCGTAAGGCACCACTTCCGGATTCTGCTAGTGACTGAGTAGACATGTTATGATTTAGCTCTGCACTGTAATATAATGAGCACTGATAAAAGCTACAAAGGCAAATGACTCGGCCTCCTTATTGAACGACTGATGAGGGGGAGGCCCTGACAGTAAACGACGGATGTTATAATTGCAATGCCAGGATCCCATCAATTGACCCTAAAATAGAATGCCCACAAACCCTGATGTCAAAGCCACTACAACCTCTATCTCCACGTTGGCAACTGATATGGAGGCACAGCTCAGTGGGCTGGATTTGGCCCTGAGGACTTCAGTTACTGATCGCTACTGCAGAAACTATCTATGTGGTATAGTGAACCTCTTTTCCTCTTAGATGCATCGAGGAAGAATCACTTATATGTCAGTCAGCATATTTCATCCAAGCCTTCCGAAAAGGAACGCAATGTCATTCAATGTCAGGTTCACATAAAGATCTCCTCTCCCACATCACCACCAAGGAGACAAACTATGTCTTAGTTTCTTTCTGACAGTACCTGTCACGATTTGAAAAGTTAGGCTGGTGACTCTTATGGCGGACTGATCTGTTCATGTAAATATGAAAACGGGAGCATTCCTCATCTTCCTTTCCCAGGGTGCTTGTGGCGATAAGATGTGACCAGTTCCTACCAGCCCATCTGTAAATAAATAAAAGAAGACATCAGCTTAGATTATGCTACTCCTGGCCAGCAGCTATCAAAATGTCAGTGACCTAACATGTTTGCTTGGCGCTGAGCACAGCCATGACAGCACAGATAAACTGTATGTCATTTGGAATGGCAGAATGAATTTTGCACTGTGTGCATGCGTTAGTGTACAAAAGAGATAAAATAAAAATACACACAAGATTCACTGTGGTAATGAGATGGAAATATGTGAAGAAAGAAACATTACCACAAATTTAATCTCAGAAGAATTGCTGCTCAGAAATAAAACAATGATGGAAAAACAACTTTCTGAATAACGTACGTAGAGATGGATATATATTGTTCCTTAGCTCACATCTGCACCATACATTCAAAGCAGTATCATACCACTTTAAAATAGGGTTGCCGTATTTCAGAAAGTGAAAATCCAATAAAAAAAATGTTGACATTTTTTTCCAGCTAGTTTAAAGAAAATCAGCAAAAAAACCCCACTTACAACATAGGTTTTCCCAGACATTTAAAACGGACATTGAAAATTTTGCCCAGATGCCATTTTCAGAATCAAAATCTCAATGATATCTGGAATTTTCCGGATGTATGGCAACCCTATTTAAACAGACATGGCTTCCCCCAAAGAATCCTGGGAACTGTAGTTTGTTAAGGGTGCTGTTATGTACTGAGTTGAATAGGATCCAAAGTGCAGCAGTCTGATTGGTCCTAGAACAATAGGATTCAGAATGCAGCAGTCTGATTGGTCCTAGAACAATAGGATCAAGAATGCAGCAGTCTGATTGGTCCTAGAACAATAGGATCAAGAATGCAGCAGTCTGATTGGTCCGCAGGAGCCACCCAATCCAGCTCCAGGTGGAAGTGAATCCACAACCTGATTGGACTACAGGAGTATCCTGGAATTAGCCAATCACGTGGGGCCCATTGTGTAAATAATGTATATAAAGCAGATGTTCTGGGGGAACATTCATTCCTCGCTACTATGAGCTGAATAAAGAGCATGAAATCCACACTCGACTCCGAGTATATTTCAGGTGCTGAGAGTTATTCCCTTCATGGAGTTCCAATTCCTAGAGTTCCCTGGGAAGATGGACTGATTGTTGAACAACTCCTTAAAAATGCAGTCCTGTGAGTGGGATGGGGGTGTCCTAACAACTCTCAGCATCCTTCATTACATTTTCCAGGATTCGTTGTGGAAATTAGTTACTGGTAAAGCGTTATAATAGTGCTTTAAATGTAAGGTGTGGAAGTGGCACAGAGAAGGTGGCTGGGGGAGATTTTCTCTCTCTCTTTCTTGCATCACTAGAATTTGTGCACATCCAGTGAAGCTGGACGTTTGGAAGATTCAGGGCAGATAAAAGAAAGGGCTTCTTCACACAGTGCATGGTTAAACTATTGAACTTGCTCCCATAGGAGACAATGTTGGCCACCTACCTAGATGGCTTCAAAACAGGATCAGACAAATTCATGGAGGAGAGAGCTATCCAAGGCTACTAGCCATGATGGTTGGGTTCTGCCTACACAGTTGGAGGTAGCAATGCTTCTGAATGCCAGTTCCTGGAAACCCATAGCTGTCAACCCTCCCTTTTTTTGCGGGAAACTCCCTTATTCCAATGCCGTTTCCCGCTGCTATACCGGATTGCTGCTATCCCTTAAATTTCCCGGATTTCAAAGGAAGCAGCTCCTCTCCCTCCCTGCCGGCCAGGGAGGCTCCTCAGCTGCATTGCTCGGCTGCCAATAAGGAGCCTGAGACCGACTGAGAGCGGAGCTTGCATGCCTTGTGCAGCCAGACCCTCACGCCCAACCAGACAGACAGCCTGCCTGCCGTCTACGTGCTCGCTCTTTCGCTCAGCCATTAGTGCACAGCCTCTGGAGCGCAGGGTGGCGAGGCTACGTGGTGCCATTGCACCGCCCTTGCGGCATCCCTTAATTTCAAATCCAAAATTTTGGAAAAAATCCCTTATTTTCAAATCCAAAAGTTGACAGCTATGTGGAAACCACATGAGGGAGAATGTTCATGTGCTCAAATCCTCCTTGTGGGTTTCTGACAGACATCTGGTTGGCCACCATGAGAACAGAATGCTGGCCCAGATGGACCATTGGCCTGATTCAACAGGCTCTTCTCATGTTCCCATGTTCTCCGATATTATTCTAATGATGAGGCTGGGCAGGTCACTCCACTGAGTTATATAGCACCATATAGGTCACCTCCATCTTATGCTGCTTCAACCAAGGTGGTGATAGATTTTACATGACTTAATTAGGTCCCCCCCCCTTTCCCTTACACTTTGAAATGAAACAGCACAGAAATAATAGTATATCAGCTGCATTAAAAATTCACTAGGAAGAGTCACTGGCTAATTATAATATGATCAGATAACTTTAGAAATGGATATTATGTATCAAATACTTTAATGCGATGGTATGTCTCTATTAAAGAGTGTTTTGCTGATCAGTTGCTAAAAAGGCAACCAACAATTCAGAAACTCGACTTTAAAAAGACCCAAAAGGTTTAGACAGAAATCCTCCATCATCATAATCAAGTATGAGTTTTGCTATTTATGTCTGTAGGGCGGGATTGCAGCAATGTGTCTTGCGTATTCCTTTTATGAAATGCAGATATCCATGTTTTCGTGGGTGTGTGAAGAAAAGGCTGGCTTATGAGCCAAAATCTTGTCCTATCCATTAAGGTATGGTAGACTGCAAGGGTGATGCTGGAGTGTCACTTAGAGAAATCCAATAATCCTTTTGGACTTTGATTTCAGAGAGCAGATCTACACTGGTTGCTGAACAGGAGGAAAACATCCTTTCAGGATGGAAATTGGTTAAGGAATGGAGGGGAGGAAGCAAGCCAGAAATGACATTCTCATGAACTCAAACTGATGTGACGAGTTTGGGTCAGGTGGAATGTGTCTCACTGTACGTTTTCAGCACGAAGCTGACATTTCTGTGATGCCACTGAAAATTTTAAGTGACACCCTCTCCTTCTCTGCAGTGCTGGGCAACAGAGTTCCTAGTGCTAACACTGGCCTCAGCTGTTATTTTTAGTGAATGGAAATACAAACTACTAGTTGACTAGTTACAAAATTGCTGATGAACTCTAGTTTTGGTTGGAAAAAAATTGAATGGCGTTTGGGATGCTTTGCAGTTTTGCAAGCAATGAAGCAAGACATCGGGTTCCTGATCCAAGAACTGCACAATCTGAAATAGGCAGTGGCGAAGACGAAAGTGAGAGGGATAACTAGACACGGGTGGTGAGGCTTGGATGTGACCAAACGCAACTGCAGATACTTGGTTGCAGATAATTCTGTTGTGAGTCTCAAATCAATGGTCCAGAATCCAAACACACCGAAGCAAGTTAGAAGCAAGTGTGGTGCTATTGTGACTTCAAGGCGGGGGAACTCAAACGGCATTTGAAAATCAAAGGCAAACGGAAATCAATGAGGGAAAGAACTTGCATTGATCTTCATTATTGTGGCTTGCTTCCTCCGTACTGGCTTAAAATCTATGTAGTCCAGAAGAATAGAATTGTGAACTGAGCTGCCTAAAATCTAACATCTGAAGATATGCAGGTCACAAGAACCACTTGGAAGGAATGCAGTGTTGCCATCATGGTTTCCAGAATTTTCCAGCTGGGCTCCTGTGTCTTTGGTAAGGGGCAGGAAAAACAGAAATCCAGGATACAAAAGGTACCCCTGTGATTGCGTCTGCATTCTTGGAAATGCTTTGCTTCCCATATTTGTCTTTGCCATGAAACTTGTAAAAGTGCAGGAACCCAGTCAGGAAAGAAAGACAGCAGCCTCCCACATGCAGATAGACTCGTAGACTCGGAAGGTACACTGAGGGTCATCTAGTCCAAGCCCCTGCAATGCACGAATCTCAACTAAAGCATCCATGACAGATGGCCAGCCAACCTCTGCTTAAAAAACTCCAAGGAAGGAGAGTCCACAATCTCCCAAGGGAGTCCATTACACTGTTGAACAGCTCTTACCATCAGAAAGTTCTTCCTGATGTTTAGTCAGAATCCTTTCTTGTAACTTGAAGCCATTGGTTCAGGTCCCATGCTCCAGGGAGAAAAAACAAGCTTGCTCCATTTCCCATGTGACAGCCCTTTAGACATTTGAAGATGGCTATTAGATCTCCAGGGTCCCAGGTGGCGCTGTGGGTTAAACCACAGAGCCTAGGGCTTGCTGATCAGAAGGTCGGCGGTTCGAATCCCCGCGACGGGGTGAGTTCCTGTTGCTCGGTCCCAGCTACTGCCCACCTAGCAGTTCGAAAGCACGTCAAAGTGCAAGTAGATAAATAGGTACCGCTCTGGCGGGAAGGTAAACGGCGTTTCCGTGCGCTGCTCTGGTTCGCCAGAAGCGGCTTTGTCATGCTGGCCACATGACCCGGAAGCTGTATGCCGGCTCTCGGCCAATAAAGCGAGATGAGCGCCGCAACCCCAGAGTCGGACACGACTGGACCTAATGGTCAGGGGTCCCTTTACCCTTTACCTATTAGATCTCCACTTTACCATGCTAAACATACCCAGTTCCCTCAAATGTTCTTCATAAGGCTTGGTTTCCAGACGCTTAATCATCACTCTAACATTTGTCAAGGGACTTAAGGGATCATAAAAACGGTAACAGATGATAATTCCCCAAACACTTGAATCATTAATTCACCCCCCCCAATAGCCACATTTTGGAATAGATGTGTCCTTCTACTGTCAGTAATCTTAATATGAAAAATAAAGCTACTCTGTTGGGTGGGGGGAAGTGTACCATTTTCTTTCTTCCATTGATTTGATAAATACATTTAGTATACCAGAGATCTATAGTATATCCTCTTGCTCTTCTACAGCTGTGTTACCACAAATCTGGCAGCAGCTAACAAGGAAATAATCAAGTCCTAAAATACTGCACCCACCCCTCTGTCAAACTGAAAAAATAGCATTATATTTTTGGTACCTTAGCAATTGTTTGCCTAGTTATGGGAACAATCTCAAAGAAGACAGCACACACAAGGATTGCCGGGTCCACATATTTTTTTTTAAAAAAAATAATATGTGATAAGGGCATTGCAGAGTTTTGCTGTGAAAAAATATAATGAAGAGGAAGCTACACAGAAGATGGGGAAAGAAGAGCTTTAATACATAAGTATTATGGAGGAAAAAGCCATGTGTAGAGACTGCTGCTTGCAGCACAGAATTGAAACTGAAAGCCCCAGTGCTTGAGATTGGAAGGTGGGGGGGGGGAGAGAGAAATATATTGTTCTGCCCCCTTTTAATGCAAGTCTACCTAATGCTCAGTTCCTGAAACAATGCACAAAACAGAATGAAGCTGTACTGTGGAATTCATACTGCTCTGAATTTGGTGGAGGATCAAGGGACTATGTAAAGTCCTACACTTTTACCTAAGTGACAAGTAGGGATGGATGAAGCTGTCAATTTCAGTTTCCCTCATTTTGCAAATCTTCAGTGATCCACATTTCCATATCGGTCTGCATTTTGCTCCTGAAAAATCATCAGCGTCTTGTGTGATTTACTCCTAATATACACTTGTTTCACTGCAATTTCCCCTAATGTGCACATTTTTGCAATGCAATTTTCCCTAATCTAGTTCATTCTTGTATGTTATTTACACTAATATGTGCATCTATGGGCACACCTTCATATATGCATTTTTGTATTGGGACTGTACAGCCCCCCCCCCCCCCGATGCCCCAGGGATCAAACTTCCCTGCCTTGAATCCATTTGCAAAGAAATGGGAAGTTCAGCTTCTGCTAACATGGCCAATGGGCTGTTGAGCGTTGTGGTCCGACACCCTGGAGTGCCATAGATTGGCCACCCCTGCTTTTATTGTTCTTATTGTATTGTAGAATCATAGAAATGGAAGGGACCCCAAGGTCCATCTAGTGCAACCCTCTGTGATGCACATTGCTATGTGCATTATTTTTGTTGCCTGCATATTTAACTTCATTTCAAAATATAATTCCATCAAAATAAAATTCCACAAATGAGGGGGAAATGAAGAAATCTGAGTGTGTGCCCTGTAAACTATAATAATAATAATAATAATAATAATAATAATAATAATAATAACAACAACAACAACAACAACAACAACAACAACAATTTATTATTTGTACCCCGCCCATCTGGCCAAGTTTCCCCAGCCACTCTGGGCGGCTTCCAATCAAATATTAAAACAATACAGCATTAAATATTAAAAACTTCCCTAAACAGGGCTGCCTTCAGATGTCTTTTAAAAATAGGATATTTTTATGTCTGCCATTTACCCCTCTTCCCCTACTTTTTTTTGTATCCTGTCCCCACTGGCAAACTGAATTGCAAGCTCCTTGGGGCAGAGCCCTGCCGCTGCCTTTTGTGGCAAAGCCCCACAAACGCTGACAGAGCCTCATAACCAATCGCAGGCAATGTACTTCAGTGGAAGGAGTAGCGTTTAATGCCGCAGCAAGGCTCACTAATGTCGCCACCGTCTGCCTTTTCGTTCTGAATATCGCCAAAAATGAGAAAGGGGAGCAGGCTAGCCTCCCTCTCAGCTTTGTAAACTGTGTTCATCATTTCCATTCCTTCCCTGGGCTTCAGCACAGCGACGATTACCATATTTCAATAAGTCCCCCTGTGTGCTCAAGGTAGGACTGGGCAGAGGGCTTACTGGATTACATGCTTGATTTCCCCTGAAAGCCTCTCTTTCCAGTAAATATTGCAGCAATTTGAAAGGATTACTTTCCTGTGTCCCTCTCAATTTTCCCAACTATTTTTGATCTGATAGCACCAGCTGGTAGTCACTTAAGGGTGACAACAACACTCTCATCATCTCCTTGTAAAGGTGGACACACATTACGCTTCCCAATCAGAGATGGGGGTCCCCGAGAGGCCGGGGCAGGGGGCGGTGGCGGAGTCTGATTGGTTTCCACTGCAGATGGGGCTCTAGGTTTCTTTAGCAAAATGGCTCCCTAATGTCTTCAGTAATTTGCAAACAGTATTTGAGATTTTGAAACATCTGCTGTGTGCTCAAAGATGTTCAGGTTAATGTAGTCTGAAGAAGGCATTCAGGAGTTTTGTTTTGCTTTTCCATCTTTTTTGCCATTAGGTTGCTGCCTTTTAAAAAATCCCTTAATGTTCACACGCTCAGCCAAACCTTCTCCACATCAGTACCATTTTTTAAAAAACAAACGAACACCTACTCTTGGTTTTTACCAATTATGTTGTTTTTGCTTTCCTCCCAATTTTCCTTCAGCAAGTCTCGCAGTTAGATCGGGGGGCGGGGGCGGGAAATGGTTCTTTGTCGTGAAAGGAAATGTGAAAGTGAGACAAGACAGTGTGCATCTCTCGCTTTTTGCCCAGGTACCAACAGCTAAGTCACCCCTCCCCTAACACTCCATATACCCATAATCCTTTTTTGTTGCTCAGTCGTTCAGTCGTGTCTGACTCTTCGTGACCCCATGGACCAGAGCACGCCAGGCACACCTATCCTTCACTGTCTCTCGCAGTTTGGCCAAACTCATGTTAGTAGCTTCGAGAACACTGTCCAACCATCTCATCCTCTGTCATCCCCTTCTCCTTGTGCCCTCAACCTTTCCCAACATCAGGGTCTTTTCTAGGGAGTCTTCTCTTCTCATGAGGTGGCCAAAGTACTGGAGCCTCAACTTCAGGATCTGTCCTTCTAGTGAGCACGCAGTGCTGATTTCTTTAAGAATGGATAGGTTTGATCTTCTTAGAATCATAGAATCATAGAATCATAGAGTTGGAAGAGACCACAAGGGCCATCCAGTCCAACCCCCTGCCAAGCAGGAAACACCATCAAAGCATTCCTGACAGGTGGCTGTCAAGCCTCTGCTTAAAGACCTCCAAAGAAGGAGACTCCACCACACTCCTTGGCAGCAAATTCCACTGTCGAACAGCTCTTACTGTCAAGAAATTCTTCCTAATGTTTAGGTGGAATCTTCTTTCTTGTAGTTTGAATCCATTGCTCCGTGTCCGCTTCTCTGGAGCAGCAGAAAACAACCTTTCTCCCTCCTCTATATGACATCCTTTTATATATTTGAACATGGCTATCATATCACCCCTTAACCTTCTCTTCTCCAGGCTAAACATACCCAGCTCCCTAAGCCGTTCCTCATAAGGCATCGTTTCCAGGCCTTTGACCATTTTGGTTGCCCTCCTCTGGACACGTTCCAGCTTGTCAATATCCTTCTTGAACTGTGGTGCCCAGAACTGGACACAGTATTCCAGGTGAGGTCTGACCAGAGCGGAATACAGTGGTACTATTACTTCCCTTGATCTAGATGCTATACTCCTATTGATGCAGCCCAGAATTGCATTGGCTTTTTTAGCTGCTGCATCACACTGTTGACTCATGTCAAGTTTGTGGTCTACCAAGACTCCTAGATCCTTTTCACTTGTACTGCTCTCAAGCCAGGTATCACCCATCCTGTATTTGTGCCTTTCATTTTTTTTTGCCCAAGTGTAGTACTTTACATTTCTCCCTGTTAAAATTCATCCTGTTTGCCTTGGCCCAGTTCTCTAATCTGTTAAGGTCATTTTGAAGTGTGATCCTGTCCTCTGGGGTATTAGCCACCCCTCCCAATTTGGTGTCATCTGCAAACTTGATCAGGATGCCCTCAAGCCCATCATCCAAGTCATTGATAAAGATGTTGAATAAGACTGGGCCCAAGACAGAACCCTGTGGCACCCCACTAGTCACTTCTCTCCAGGATGAAGAGGAGCCATTGATGAGCACCCTTTGGGTTCGGTCAGTCAGCCAGTTACAAATCCAATGAATGGTAGCATTGTCTAGCCCGCATTTTACCAGCTTCTTTACAAGAATATCATGGGGCACCTTGTCAAAGGCCTTGCTGAAATCAAGATAGGCTACATCCACAGTGTTCCCTTCGTCCACCAGGCTTGTAATTCTGTCAAAAAATGAGATCAGATTAGTCTGACATGACTTATTTTTCAGAAACCCATGCTGACTTTTAGTGATCACAGCGTTCCTTTCTAGGTGCTCACAGGACCGTTTGCTTAATGATCTGCTCTAGAATCTTTCCTGGTATTGATGTCAGGCTGACTGGGCGGTAATTGTTTGGGTCCTCTCTTTTCCCCTTTTTGAAAATAGGGACAACATTTGCCCTCCTCCAGTCTGCTGGGACTTCACCTGTTTTCCAAGAATTCTCAAAGATTACTGCCAGTGGTTCTGAAATCACCTCTGCCAGTTCTTTTAATACTCTGGGATGTAGTTCATCTGGCCCTGGAGACTTGAATACATCTAAACTAGCCAAGTGTGCTTGTACTACCTCCTTACTTATTCTGGGCTGAGTTTCCCCTGCTGAATCATCTGCTCCATATTCTTCAGGTCGGGCATTGTTTTCTTTTTTGGAGAAGACTGAGGCAAAGAAGGTATTGAGGAGTTCTGCCCTTTCTGCGTCCCCTGTTCGCATTTCACCTTCTTCTCCTCTAAGTGACCCCACTGTTTCCTTGTTCTTCCTTTTGCTACGGACATACCCATAAAAACTCTTTTTATTGCTTTTAACCTCTCTAGCAAGCCTGAGTTCATTCTGTGCTTTAGCTTTTCTGACTTTGTCTCTACATGTGCTGGCTATTTGTTTGAATTCCTCTCTGGTGGTTTCCCCCTTTTTCCATTTCTTGTACATATCCCTTTTAAATCTTAACTCAGTTAAAAGTTCATTAGATAGCCACCCTGGCTTCTTTAGGCACCTTCCATGTTTTCGTCTCATTGGTACTGCTTGAAGTTGTGCTTTTAATATCTCCCTTTTAACAAACTCCCATCCATCATGAACTCCCTTCCCTTTTAGTATTACTGACCATGGGATCACACCCAGCATTTCCCTAAGTTTTCTGAAGTCGGCTTTCTTAAAGTCTAGAATTTGAGTCTTAGTATGCTTGGTTGCTCCTTTCTGATGTATAATAAACTCCAGAAGAGCATGATCACTCCCACCTAATGATCCTGCCACTTCTACCCCACTAACCAGGTCATCACTGTTGGTTAGGACCAGATCTAAAATGGTTGATCCTCTTGTTGCTTCTCCCACTTTCTGGACAATGAAATTGTCTGCAAGGCCAGCGAGGAATCTGTTCGACCTTATGCTCTTGGCTGAGTTTGACATCCAACAAATATCAGGATAGTTGAAATCCCCCATTACTACTATCTCATTTCCTTTTGAATGCTTGGTCATCTGTTCCAGGAAGGCATCATCTATGTCCTCAGTTTGGCTTGGGGATCTATAGTAAACTCCCACCATGAGATCACTGTTATTTTTCTCTCCCTTAATTTTGACCCAGATACTCTCAATTTGGCTTTGAAGTTTTAAATCATGGATCTCTTCACAGGTATACACATCCCTGACATATAACGCCACTCCTCCTCCTTTCCTGTTTGGTCTATTTCTCTTAAATAGATTGTATCCCTCTATTACTACATTCCAATCATGAGACTCATCCCACCAGGTTTCAGTGATGCCTATTATGTCGTATTTAGTTTGCTGTACCAAGAGCTCAAGTTCATCTTGTTTATTTCCCATGCTCTGTGCATTTGTATACAGACATTGAAAACCATTGATCATTCCCCCTAGTCTCCTACTTAAGGATTTTTTCCTCCCACCACTAGGTCTGTGCGCTGTTTGCTCCATTTGGTCCTTGACTTTTGGATGATCATCTTCAGCATTTGATAGACTCCTACCTTCAGGACCACTGTCTCCCTCCCCCACATAAGTCAGTTTAAAGCCCTCCTGATGAGGTTTTTGAGATTGTTGGCAAAAACATTCCTCCCAACCCTTGTGAGGTGCAGCCCATCACTTGCCAGAAGTCCATCTTCAAGAAACTGCAGACCGTGATCTAAGAAACCAAACCGTTCCTGCCGGCACCATTTGCGAAGCCAGTTGTTCACTTCTCCTATTTTCCCCTCTCTTCCTGGGCCACGGCGTTCAACTGGGAGGACAGATGAGATGACAATTTGTGCATTTAATTGCTTCAGCTTCCTGCCCAGAGCCTCATAATCACTTTTGATCTTCTGGAGGCTATGGCTTGCAGTGTCATTGGTTCCCACATGGACTAAAAGGAAGGGGTTTTTATCCGTGGGTTTAATTATCCCTTGCAGCCGTTCTGTAACATCATGGATCTTGGCCCCGGGGAGACAGCATACCTCTCGCGACATCTTGTCAGGCCCACAGATCACTGCTTCCGTACTCCTTCTTGCAGTCCATGGGACTCTCAAGAGTCTCCTCCAGCACCATAATTCAAAAGCATCAATTCTTCAGCGATCAGCCTTCTTTATGGTCCAGCTCTCACTTCCATACATCACTACTGGGAAAACCATAGCTTTAACTATACGGACCTTTGTCGGCAAGGTGATGTCTCTGCTTTTTAAGATGTTGTCTAGGTTTGTCATTGCTTTTAGTCTCCTTTAAATACTCTTTTTGGACATATGACCCGCCTCTAGTAATCTATACATTTAAAATGGGAATATTTTTATTGTTTACTGGCCATGATTTTATTTGTTTGTTTTTGTTATATTTGCAAATAATTGTTCGAGGAGGAGGAATTGGCTGCACCTGAGTCTCCACCTCCAGAGGAGGAGGAATTGGCTGCGCCTGAGTCACCAAGAAGAAGGAGGCGGAGCAAGCAATTCGAGCAGAGGCAGGCCAGCAGGAGGTGGGGAAGGACGTGGCGTATATCTGGCCTTGGGAGGGGTCAGAAGCCAGTCGAGTCAACTGTCTCCGACGACGAAGGATGAGTTGTGGAAGCTTGGACTGCTGTAAGCCTGTTATTGAGAAATAAACCTCAGCTACTTAAACTGCCAGTGTTCCGTGTCTTGTGTGGGAGAAGCGCTAAACCTGACAAGAGCTATGTACTTGGCTCATTCTCCTCCACAAAATTCTAATCATGTGAGGGAAACTGATGCCTGAATAGGACTTTATTCTTATAGCCAATTTATAAAGTGTAGACAGAACTGTTCCAGAACTCTGAGGAATAACTTAGCATGTATGCAGTGATGACTTCAGATAATAACATTTAACATAGTTCTCCTCACAATGCAAAGAAACAAAACGGGCTGACAATATTTCAAAACCACCAGTCGATAGAACATTCCTCTCAGACTGTGGGCCCGGGAGGAAACCTTTGTTTGGTAATAACAGAGGGGAGTTCCAAAGATATAGAATCTCACTTACTCTCCAAAGAGGTATACGGTAATGAGCAGGACCTTGATGAGGTTACTGTGCAGTTACTACAGCTTCAAGCAGTTACTACAGCTGTGCAGAGGTTTGTGCCAGATAAATTAGAGGAATGAGGGATAGCAGTGAAAAAATAAGAATTTGAGTGTTAGTCGGCAAAATTAACATCTTAGCCAGCAAGTGGCAGAAGGAAAGAAATGGGAAATGGAGGGAGCTTCCCAAAATTCTCTGCTCAGGTGACTCATGCAAGCAAGCAAACCAAAAGACCATGTTATTTTGTAGGTTTAGCATCTGTTACCTGAGCTGAACTAAGGGGGTAGTGAAGACTATATGTCTTGTTCCAGCTTTCTCAGACCACATCACTGGGCATCGTCTTGTCCGCAGAGCTGACAAGGTTCCCATTTTTCTGCCCTCAAGAGCTGGCCCTGATTTACATCTGAATACAGAAGGCAATGATATTTTTATCATCACCCATATCTGACTTAGTGATTGATTCCTTTGCCTTCTGGTGGTGATTGTTTTGGAGATTACTTTATTCATCAGCATCTGTCAAATTAAAAAAAACACGCAACACAACATGATTTAAAATAAAGTTACGGATTAGGATATAATCTGAGTTCAAAAATGAGTAGATGGTCATTTCATCCAAAGTACAATCAAGTTCTACTAATCTCCTTGATGGACATCTTCTACTCTTCCAAAACTTGGAAATAATAATTGTTAAAAGGAAGTAGTTTACTTTTTTTTTTTTAAGAACTAATTCCAATTCACATTTGTCCCTTGACAAAATGAACTAGTGTGAGTGATGTTCAGTTCACAGACAATTCAAATTCATCCAAATGATCCTTAGCTAAATTAAAAAAGTAAAATCACCATTCAGAATGTTACAGGCTGCTGTGCTGAAGACTTAAGAAGACTAAGAAAACATGAAAACACACACACACATTGGAATACCAATTGATTAATTTATTTTTCCAACAATTACAATCTTTAATCTTAAAGGCCCAAAGAGTCTGAAGAGTGTTTTTTTTTTAATTTTAAAAAAACAAGGGGGAAAATGTAAAATAATTAATTTGAAAATGAACTAGAAATTGTTCAGAAATCTACCCACAAACACATTTAATTCATACCCAGTTCGATTGGGAATTATGAGAACTTCTTTCAGGTGGAACTAGTTCATTCCAAGCACTGTTTCCTTCTACCTATTTCCTTCAGAACTGTGCTCTGACTCTCAGATAACCCAGCTTGTTTTGGACATACTAAAGTATGTACAGATATTAATATCTGTTAACATCAAAATAGAAGAACTTTAGTTCAACATCAGATCCCAAATAAGTGTGTGCCCTACTTTTCATCACTAATAATGGCAATAGCGGAGTTGTTCTACTTAAGAGCTGAATTACAGAAAGCTGTTTCCCAACACTAGGGTTTTTAACCATCCTCTTTAGAGCTGCACGTTTATTTCTAAAGGTCCATTAGCAATATTTGGAGAGAAACTAAGAAAGAAGAATTGTTCCTTTGAGCCATCAACCAACCAACCAGAAAATTTCAAACTGCTCTAATTCAAGAGCTGGCAGAGCAGATGAACCTCAAATAAGTACACATAAATACACCCACAAAGGAGGCTTGTTTACATATTCTGGTTACATATATGACTTCTGATAATAATAATGAAGAAATGAGACTGGTAGCCAGTAGGTATGGAAACGTGACACTCATGGCAATGCTATTTGCTCAGGGATGGGAACCTATGACTTCGGATGTCGCTGGACTGCAGCTCCCATCAGCCACAGCCAACATGACCAACAGTCTGAGATGATGGGATTTGTAGTCCAATAACATCTATAGGGCCACAATTTCCTTGAGATGAGTGAAGGACAGACAAAATGAAGTAGGAACAAATACACGCACACACCATGAGAAGCATTTAAAATGGTTTAGAATCTACTCTAGTGGCATCTTGGAGTCCAGAAGTCATTTTAGAGAGTGAGGAACAGGCTATGGAATTTCTAGCCCCACTCAAAATAGGGGGGCATACCAGATCCACAGATTCAACTGTGAACCACTAAGGTCTTCCTAGTCCATAAAGTGCTTTGCCTCTGTAGTTCCTATACATACGTGTTTGACTGCACTTTAGGGCTATCTCTGTAGGTATATGGCATAGGTTGTCCCCTTCCCATTTGCCTTTAGATTCTGCAGTGAGATGGCTCCTTTGGGATGCTGGGAATGCCCTGCTTCCTGGATCCAGATTTCTGAAGGCATCTCACTACCTACACAGGATGAAGATGTAACTGACCTATGCTGTCACCTGAAAGGAAGCATATTCAAAAGCCTCCCTGGGGGGTAGTGCTTTAGAGCTGCTTATTGTCACCTGCTGGAAACTCGCATGTGTTTCCAAAGGTCCTTTTGCAAATCTGCATGGATTCCATGGAGACAAATACCCAAATACTCCCCTTGCGGAGCTGTAATTCCTAGAGTTCCCTGAGAAATGGGATTTATTGTTAAACCACTCTGAGAACTGAAGCTTACAGCATCCTTAACATACTGCAGTTCCCATAATTCTTTGGGGAAAGCCATGACTATTTGAAGTTGTATAATATTGCTTTAAATATATGGTGAGGAAGTGGCCTGTGTGTGAAAGTACAATGGTTTTGGGAGGGGGGGTGGAGGGAGAAGTTGTCACTGTTGAATTAGATAGATTAGATATCTAGCTAGCTAGATGATAGATTAGATAGATGATAGATAGATAGATAGATAGATAGATAGATAGATGATAGATAGATAGATAGATAGAGATAGATAGATAGATAGATAGAGATAGATAGATATAGATAGATGATAGATAGATAGATAGATAGATAGATAGATAGATAGATAGATAGAGATAAAATAGCTTTCTAGGGAAAAGCTGAAGCCCCTTTTGGAGTGCCTTAGGATCAGTTTTTTATGGTAGTCCAGATCTCAGTCATACAGATAAGAAGATATATCAACCTTTTATGCTCTTCCACACCCACCCAATGCTCCTATCCCTTCTTTTAGATTCTTTTAGCGTCTTTTAAATTCTCATAGACTTTTATATTCACCTTCTGTTTTTAATATCTTTTAACTATCCAAAACGCTTATCAGATTTTAAATGACTGTATCCTATCCTTTTATGCTGGTCTATGACCGTAATAAAGATTTGATTTGATTTGATATAGATAAATAAATAGCTATAACAACTCCGCTTCTGCTCTCCCCCTTCTTTGACCATGCTTTTTAGTATTCCTAAAACAGCCTTCCTATTTATATACAGTGACACGATGTCACCTTCTCCTCCATCTTCAAATTCTTTTTCCAAATCCCCTTTCTAGGCAAAGCTTTTCTGTTCTTCCTACTCCCCACTGATCCTTCTCCCTGACTCAGCTCAGTTATGTCTTTAGCACAACCTCCCCTTCCATGCTGATCCTGATATCTTACTCAAGCCTAGTTTGTGAAATGCAGGCACTGCCTTCCAGGATTGCATGTTCTTCTTAAACATTAACTGCCTGCACAGAGAAAACTAGCATGTCAGAAAGAAGGTATGACTAAAGACCTCCCACCTGCCGTTTAGTTATCTATGCAGTTATCTATGTGGTGGTGGTGATGATGATAATGTCCTATGGAACAGTTTCATATGCCTTTCCATTCTGATATACACCAGACACAGTTTTATGCTCTCGGCAAGAATTTAGGCCTCTGAATAGAAGCGCATGTGACTCTGAGCATTATTATTTTCCCCAGAGCCATTTCCAATTTTTTTTGGGGGGGGGGCATTAGGAGAGCAGGCCCTCCAAGCGTCCCTATTTTCCAGGGTTCGTACCGGATTTACAGAAGCCCTCCCGGTTTCTGATTTGATCCCGGTATGTCCTGCTTTTCTTTAGGATGTCCATATTTTCATCGGAGAAATGTTGGAGGGGATGGAGTTATACGACCCCCAAGCCAAGGAGATAAGTAACTATACAACCTTTAGAAGACATCTGAAGGCAGCCCTGTATTGATTAATGCTTTATTATGTTTTTATATTTGTTGTAAGCCACCCAGCATGGCCGGTGCAAGCCAGTCAGATGGGCGAGGTATAAATAATAAAATTACCATTATTATGGAATAGGACAGTGATGGCTAACCTTGACACTCCAGATGTTTTGGGACTACAACTCCCATCATCCCTGACCACTGGTCCTGTTAGCTAGGGATGATGGGAGTTGTAGTTCCAAAACATCTGGAGTGTCAAGGTTAGCCATCACTGGAATAGGACATCCTTATTTTCATAGGAGAAATGTTGGAGGGTATGGGAGGGTGTCCCTCACTCCTCCTCTGCTTTGGCTTCCTTAGCAGAAGGACCATGGCTGAGTAGTAGATGTTCTGCTCTGCATGCAGAAGGTTCAAGTACAGCTGAGGCAGATCCCTGCCTAAAATCTTGGAGAGCCACTGCCAGTGTGGTGTAGTGGTTAAGAGCGGTAGACTCATAATCTGGTGAACCGCGTTCGTGTCTCCGCTCCTCCACATGCAGCTGCTGGGTGACCTTGGGCTAGTCACACTTCTTTGAAGTCTCTCAGCCCCACTCACCTCACAGAGTGTTTGTTGTGAGGGAGGAACGGAAAGGAGAATGTTAGCCGCTTTGAGACTCCTTCGGGTAGTGATAAAGCGGGATATCAAATCCAAACTCTTCTTCTTCTTCTACAATATTGGTCTGGCTCAGTATAAGGCAGCAGGACTCTAAATGCCCCTGGTGTAGCTTTGTTCCAGGGAACTGTGAGAAATTTAAGGGATGCTTCTCAGATTCTCTTGCTGGGCTGTCATTTTCATTTCCAACACTGCCATGGAGCAATGCCACATCATCATCATCATCATCATCATCAATTTTTATTTATACCCCACACTCCCCAGCCAGGACCGGCCCAGGGCAGCTAACGTCAAAATATATAATACATTAAAACATAATGTCAAACAGTTGATTAAAATACAGCTTACGCAGTCGGAGACGTAGTAGGAAATTAAATGGCAGCACTCAGACCCAGCCACGCAGTGCATTTTGTTTAAAGGTTGTCCCAGGGCAGGCATCAGTTGTGCCTCCTGCTTAGGGGGACCCCAGAAATTGCCAAGGCTATTTTATTCTCCTTGTGTCCTTCTATTAAAAGCACAGTTTAGGAGCATTAACTTCCCCAATAAAAGCTAATCAGGATGGCAGTGAGCACGGCCAAGAGATGTCGGCCTGTTCTTGCTGTCAGCAATCTTGCAGATAAGACAAGAAGGGATTTAAGAAGCCAAGAGATTCCACCCCCACCCACCCCGAAAAGCCCTCTTCTGAAATAGTATTGTGGAATATATCTGTGGGTGTCAACCACATCTGTGCTTTTTCAGAAGGTAGCCAGGATAATTATACTTCTGAAATGTACAACGTGAAATTTTAAGAGGCCAAAGGTGGAGAATAAAAAGGTTAGTATTATGCATTTAGGCTTAAACGGAAGACTTGGATGTATTTTTAATAGTACTAAACATTTAATATTAGAAGCCATGCTGACTCATTTAACAACGAACTTTGCCACTTCAGTAATTGCTTTAAGCTCACTGCCTGAATACTTTCCATTTGAGGCTCTGTCGTTTTTCCTTTTACAATCAACATCTATTTGGTTTCTCTCAGAATCTTGTATTTTCAGCTGTTTAGCAAGTTCACTGCAAATGTGAAGCTGATTATCTCTCCATCTGATCTGGGGGAGGGGGGGGGTGGGAGGCCAGGCTGGTAACAGCCATTTCTATTTTCCTATTTTACTTTCCCCTCTGAACATCCTAATCATGTCAAGATGACCTGGAATTTTTCTTGAAAGGCAATTAAGCTTTGTTTTGGATACTCAGCCATCCAAACGATTATATTACTGACTCTCTAACGCCTGTGTAGAGGCAGTGGAGGCTGGTCCATTAGTGGGTGGGGGACATTGCCCCACCAAACTCAGTTTGACCTCAGTCGCTCCATGCCCCCACATCTACCACCCAGTCCGGAGGGTAGCAATGGCTGTGAGCTTCACCCTCCTTAATGTCAATGTTTCTTTGGTAGAACTCAGCAGGGAGGAGGATGGAGACAGAATTTTGCTTATAATAGGAACCCCCACTTAGAAGTACTTAGGTAGATACATAAACTATCTACCTCATTCAAAGGAGCCTCAACAGAACTGAGAATTACCCTTGGAGTTTTCATTGCTCAGTGAAGTAGGGAATGCTTATGTACAATATGTATGGATGCTATTTGTGATGATGAGAGATGCCATTAGTTTAATAGCCAGTCTTATCTTTTCTTGCAGCCAAGGAGGTTCCCTGATGGAGGTGAGTCTGCTTTCCTTAATGGCTACAATTATGAAAATATGTCACATCCACATCCAACATGTTACGTGTAATTTCAACAAAGGTATCGATAGCTTGAGCAGTTGCTGCTACTTAATAAAACCGTTAATGAGGAATCTTCATAAAGGGCAACTGAAGTTCGTGGCTATGCTTTATGACCCTTGTTTTATGGACTAATCAAAACTATTGAAAATAAAATAAACTCAGCCTGGGATGACCACCGCTCATGTCAGAGAAATGCTTGGATCTTGACGGCATTTCCTTGCCCACTACACCTACACACAATTCCCATCTGACAACATACAGTTAAAATTAAATGATTTCATATGGTGTCACCGAATGGCAGAGAGCAACATGCAAAGACAAGATGAGATTGCAAAAAAAAAAAGTGTGTGTGATGTGGGGGGGGGAGGGGGTTGTGTCCTTAATTTGTAGTAAAAGCTTATTCAAAGTTCAGGGCTATCTCTGTTGCAAATAATTTAGATTTAAGCAAGCAGGCATGGAAGAAAAACCACCACTGCAAAATGTAAAAATGAGCAAAGCACAGCTTCTTCTTTTTTCTCATTACATTGTGTCTTCCATGCATCATTAATTCTTGGTGTATTATCTGAAATGTTATTGTTCATAATCAGAAATAGACTATAGTGCTAAATCATAGTCTAAGTAGAAGGGGAAAGTAAGCTTGTTAGCTGGAATCCTTGCTCACTGGAGAATATATACAGAAAACTAGCAAGAGACCCATCATTTTATGACAGGCACAGTGCATCATGGAGGGGTGGCTTTATACTGAAAGACCCCCTAAGCATCTTTGTCTGCTCAGCACAGAGAGACACTGACTTCCCCCCATGCCAATGACCAAAGCTGGCATCACCACCCAGCATCTCTGGGCAGTTGTCAGGGTGCCAGTATTCCAGCAGGACCCACTGCTGACATCTACTGTTATTGGTTTGTTTGTTTTTTAATCCAGCCCAGTGTTCTGAGTAGCACTGAAATCAGCTACAACTTCATTTTTATCAATGGCTGAAACATAGCATTTCTCTGGAGCATTTTTGGGAATGAAAAATAGCAAGTGGACCCAGCGACTAGGTTCTGCTTGGGCCACTTCATGGCAGGAAAAATATGTCAGGGCCCAGTGATAGAAGTGGAGCCACCCTGTCAGTGAGGGCCAGTCTTAGATGGACACGTGAATGTCCATCCTTAAGTGCAATGCTTTACCTTTTTCATAAGAGTGAATGGCAATTATTCAGGTGTGGGAGAAATAAATGGAACCTAGGAAGCTGCCTTGTGCCAAGTCAGACCATTTCCCCATCTGGCTCAGTATTATCAGCACCAGGGATGGGGGACCCGTGACCCTCCCTCCCCATGTTGCTGAACTCCAACATCTGTCATCCATGACATTGGCTTTGCTGATTTTGTCTGATGGGACTTGGAGTCTATCAACATCTGGAGGGCTGCACTTATCCCAACCTTGGTCTACACAGACTGCCAGTGGCTCTCTGGGGTCTTTCTTCACCTTACCTGGAGATGCCAGGGATTGAGCCTGAGACCTTTTCCAAGCAAAGCATGTGCTCAGCCACTTCCTCTAAAGTGGAACACCTAAGAATACTATTGAAGTCAAGGCTGACTGTGCTTTACTGCCCCTGGTTGCCTGAATCCAACATCAGCACCTATTTTCGTTGCTGGTACTGGTGTGGACACTGCTCTCATGCTGAGGAATCATAGAATCATAGAGTTGGAAGAGACCACAAGGGCCATCCAGTCCAACCCCCTGCCAAGCAGGAAACACCATCAAAGCATTCCTGACAGGTGGCTGTCAAGCCTCTGCTTAAAGACCTCCAAAGAAGGAGACTCCATCACACTCCTTGGCAGCAAATTCCACTGTCGAACAGCTCTTACTGTCAGGAAGTTCTTTCTAATGTTTAGGTGAAATTTTCTTTCTTGTAGTTTGAATCCATTGCTCCGTGTCCGCTTCTCAGGAGCAGCAGAAAACAACTTTTCTCCCTCCTCTATATGGCATCCTTTTATATATTTGAACATGGCTATCATATCACCCCTTAACCTTCTCTTCTCCAGGCTAAACATACCCAGCTCCCTAAGCCGTTCCTCATAAGGCATCGTTTCCAGGCCTTTGACCATTTTGGTTGCCCTCCTCCGGACACGTTCCAGCTTGTCAGTATCCTTCTTGAACTGTGGTGCCCAGAACTGGACACAGTATTCCAGGTGAGGTCTGACCAGAGCGGAATACAGTGGTACTATTACTTCCCTTGATCTAGATGCTATACTCCTATTGATGCAGCCCAGAATTGCATTGGCTTTTTTAGCTGCTGCATCACACTGTTGACTCCTGTCAAGTTTGTGGTGTACCAACACTCCTAGATCCTTTTCACATGTACTGCATGTACATGAGGAAGCAGGACATTGTTGTTGTTTTGATGGAGCAACAGTGATGGGAGTAAGTAATCACACGGAAGCCTTTCAATGGGGTAAATGTAATCCTTGGGGCACCTGTGACGCTCCAGATGCTGGGGGACAACAGCTCTCATTATCCCAGACCAATCCCCATGTTGGCTGGGTCTGATGGGAGTTGGAGTACAGCACAATTTGGAGGGCCACAGTTTTTCCACTCCTGCTGCTGCCACATCCTTACTTATATCCCTAACTTTAAAAAAAAAGAAAACGCAGCCCTGGGGAGAAAGAAAGAAAAAAGCTCTGTGTTCTTAGTTCCCAGTAGCTGACACTGTTTCAACCTAGTTTATTTGTGATAATATACTCTATAATATATGGAATGCTTTGACTAAAGGCTCATAAAAAGGCTTAAAGGGGGGAATAAATGAATCCCGCATTTTGTCATTTCTAATACAATGGTGAACTTTTAACAACATTGTTATTTGGAAGCACTGGCCAGTGTAACATTTATTATCTGTCACTTCCCAGATGGTGTTTCCAAGCCACGTGACTCGGCATAACACCTAGGGCAGTGAAACATGGAAAGAAGAAACTCATAGAGTCCAGACATTAAATAAATCAATAAGCCAGTGGTGCATGTGCATTTTGTTAGCACCTTTTAGCGGTTGCTCTTTTATAATGCAGAGAAGAGCTACTATGATGTAACAGCTGGTGTGTTGGACAGTTCAACTTGGGCTTGATCCTGGGATACCTTAGTTCATAGGGACGCAGGTGGTGCTGTGGTCTAAACCACTGAGCCTCTTGGGCTTGCCAATCAGAAGGTTGGTGGTTCGAATTCCTGCGACGGGGTGGGCTCCCGTTGCTCTGTCCCTGACAATCTAGCAGTTCGAAAGCACGCCAGTGCAAGTAGATAAATAGGTACTGCTGCGTTGGGAAGGCAAACGGTGTTTCCATGCGGTCTGGTTTCCGTCACGGTATTCCATTGTGCCAGAAGCAGTTTAGTCATGCTGGCCACATGACCCGGAAAACTGTCTGTGGACAAACGCCGGCTCCCTTGGCCTAAAAGCGAGATGAGCACCACAACCCCATGGTCGCCTTTGACTGGACTTACCGTAACTGTCCAGGGGTCCTTTACCTTGACCTTTTACCTCAGTTCATACTTCATCATGGACATGTCACTTTCTTTCTCAGCTTAACCAACCTTGTTGTTGTAAGAAAAATATGGGACAACCTCATAATTGCCACCCTGGGATGACAGTGAAATAGTCACCACGCTGCAGAACCTGAACGTTCATTCATTTATTTTATTTGCATACTGCTTTCCCACAAAATCATGCTCAAAGAAGCTTACAATGCAAAAGCAGAAATACGTTTCAAATGAACACTACAAAAACAATTTTAACATAGTAACAGCTTTCTTATAACACAGCAAAACAAAAGCAAATATAACAACATACAAAGAAATACACATTTTAATACTATAAATATAACAATATTACTTAAGCAACAGCTAATATGCTGGTAATAAGGGAGATTCACAGTTTTATGTCCTAGAAACCCCCCTCCAATGACGTTACCCAAAGTCTCTCTCCTGAAGCAGCTTCCCAAGGGCAATGGGTGGGGTAGCTGGAAACTCTCCTCTCATGAGTGGGCAGTGGTGCTGTGACTGGAGGTTGGTGATCCAACAGTGAAGGTGCCAGACACACCTTTGTAGGGAGGGATTTTCCGCAACTTGGAGGCCGTGACAGAGAACGCCCTCTCCTGGACCCACTACATCTGAGGGCAGTCGAAGGGAAGCCCACGAGCAGGGCATAAAGGTAACAGTCCTCTCCTGCTCCCAGCTGCTGGCATTTGGAAAATAGTGCCTCCGGACCTGGAGATCAGAAATAGCCACGGCGCTTTTAAAATTAAAGTGGTTACTTGCTTCTGTTCCGGACTGCAGTGGTTTTGAGAATCGCTGCTATGGAGAAGGCCAAATTGCAGGTACAGTGGTGCCTCGCAAGACGAAATTAATTCGTTCTGCGAGTTTTGTCGTCTTGCGAATTTTTCGTCTTGCGAAGCACGGTCTTGCGAAGCACGGTTTCCCATAGGAATGCATTGAAAAGAAAAAGGAAACTCGCAAGACGTTTTCGTCTTGCGAAGCAACTCCAAAAACGAAAAACTCTTTCGTCTTGCGAGTTTTTCGTCTTGAGAGGCATTCGTCTTGCGGGGTACCACTGTATACGATTGCTCTTTCTGCTTCTTGTACAAGGGAGAAGTTAGCTCAGTGTGCAGTAGATCTACAAGATGTCCATTTGGTGGGGTTTCCTCTTACAGTGGTACCTTGGTTCTCAAACTAATCCATTCCGGGAGTCCGTTCCAAAACCAAAGTGTTCCAAAACCAAGGCGCGCTTCCCCATAGAAAGTAATGCAAAATGGATTAATCTGTTCCAGACTTTTGAAAACAACCCCTAAAACAGCAACTTAACATGAATTTTACTATCTAACGAGACCATTGATCCATAAAATGAAAGCAATAAACCATGTACTGCAGTCACACAATCAATCAATCAATGGCTGAACTGGGTTCCACACAGTCGCAAAAACAAAACAAAAAAGCCACAAAAACGCAAAATAAATAGCAAAAACAGACAGACCTCAGTGTAACACTCAAAACGGAAGCATGGCACTCAAATTGGAGCACGTTTGGCTTCCGAAAAATGTTTGCAAACCAGAACACTTACTTCCAGGTTTGCAGTGTTTGGGTTCCAAAAGTACCAAGGCATTTGAGAACCAAGGTGCCACCGTACTACTGAAGCCACTCTGATGTTTTCTTTTAAAGAGTTTGCACCTTTTATCTCTCTGTCTCTGAAGGGGAGGACGAGAAAGTAGCCTAAGCCTGCAATCCTAACTCTGCTTACCTGAATTCAATAAGACTAATTTCTGAGTAGACACGGTTAGGATTGAAGCCCAAATGATGCCTGCCAACCTTGAAACCATTTGTTCGTGTATATTACTGTTCTGTCATGTTTGCTTCCATTCAATGTCTTATTTCTCATTATGGGTAGAAAACAGGCAGGCGGTAACAATAACCTAGATTTCAGCACCCAAACATGCAGGCGAATATGTTGTCCATCAACAAGCAAGCCATTTGTAAAGGGGGGTGGAGGAATTAATATCCCCATAAGGCAATCAGCCAGTGAATTACGCATCCCTGCAATCTTAAAGTACCACCTGTGGTTAATGTGGTTTCCTTTAAATATAGGTATTTTCAAAGACAGCACATCCTATTTATTTATTTACAATCAATCAGGCTAGTTGCTGTTTTCCTTCCTAAGATCAAAGGAGATGCATAATCTGCAGACAAGAAAATACGTGGTGGTGTCATTTTCATTCAATGGGAGCAGAAAATACGGTGAATGTGCAAAAAATAATCTAATTGTGATATTAAGCAGTACCAGAAACAGGCATTGCTTTAACTGGGGCAGGATCCCAGTTTCATAACCTTCCTGCTCCCCAGGAATGAATGAAGAATGATTGTGGGAAGACCCTTCACCAAATAAAAGACGAAATTCCAGCCAATTACAGCTTAGTGAGGATGAATGAAACTCAATATAGGCTTCTCTCACCCCCCCCCCCCAATTCTTCTTAAGTTTATTTCATCCAATTACTGCACAAATGGTTCTGAGGATTCTTTGGAGGAAACCATGGCGGTTCAAAATGGCACGACACTGCTTTAGATATAGTGGAACCTCGGTTTTCAAACAGCTTAGATCACGAACAACTTGGAACCTGAACGCTGCAAAACCGGAAGTAGGTGTTCCGGTTTTCGAACTTTCTTTCAGAAGCCAAACATGCTCCGTTTTGAGTCCCCCTGTGTTTCCTGTTGCACTGCTAATTTGCGCACACACACACCCCCATTGTAATTCAAGCCTTCTGTTTCTGATAGCAGTGTTCTGAGGTGATATTTGGAGCTTATATTTGGTGCTTTTGTTTTTGCTATTTATTTTGCGTTTTGGGGCTTTTTCAGTTAATTTGTTTTTGTGACTGTGTGGATCCCAGTGCAGCTACTGATTGGTTGATTGATTGATTGATTGATTGTGTGACTGTGGAAATGGATAAAAGCCCCCCCACCCTCCAAACAATGACTATCATCAGTGCAGGTAAGAAAAAAATAATAATTTTAATTTTCATCATCTACAATACTGTTTTATTTATTTTATAGTACAGTACATTGTTTATTGCTTTCATTTTATGGATCAATGGTCTCGTAAGATAGTAAAATTCATGTTAAATTGCTGTTTTAGTGGTTGTTTTTAAAAGTCTGCAATGGATTAATCTGTTTTGCATTACTTTCTATGGGAAAGCGTGCCTTGGTTTTGGAATGCTTTGGTTTTGGAACAGACTTCAGGAACGGATTAAGTTTGAGAACCAAGGTACCACTGTATAGCCGTCATGGCGAGCAGCCATTGGTAGTCTTTACCTCCATTAATGTTTTATCACCGCAAATTGCACAGATTGGGCTGCAGTTGGTGACAATGTGTGAAAGGGCTTTCTCGGCATATTTGGCAAAGACATGGAGGGGGAGCCAACTGTACCTGAGATCAGGAGAACTGTGTGTTTTGGCATTCAGACTGCATGGAAGAGTTTACATGTGGATAGGTGCCCAGAGCTCAAAGGGGTGGAGCTAGCCAAGCACATAATGTCTGGGCTGAGGCCAGGAGGTATGGTCCCCATCTGTGCCCTCCACCCCCTGTACTAGCCGTCATGATTGTGGAGCACATGTACTACATATATATTTATTTAGTGCAGAAGATTCAAATGGGACATCGACATGAGATTCAGCAGACATCCTCACTAATAATGACACCCCTTTACCATGGGCTTTGAAACTTGAACTGTATGTTTCTAGGACCAGCCTTATTTCTGTGAATGCAAGTTAATTATTATTATTATTATTTATTATTTATACCCCGCCCATCTGGCTGAGTTTCCCCAGCCGCTCTGGGCGGCTCCCAATCAAGTGTTAAAAACAATACAGCATTAAATATTATAAACTTCCCTAAACAGGGTTGTCTTAAACTGTTTATAAATTGTGTTTTAATTACTGTAACCCACCTTGGGATATTAGGGTAAGGGTCAGTTTATTATTATTATTATTATTATTATTATTATTATTATTATATTTTCTTGAAGGCCTGTTTATGCTGACTGGCCTGTACAATTGTTTAAACCTTTTCAGTGTTTTTTATGATTATTTTGTTTTGATGGCTTTTTGTTTTATTGTACTTTCTGCATTCCACCCTGATATTTTATTTAAGGGGAGGTCTATATATTTGTTTCTAAATAAATAACATGTGTGAACTATCCCAGGACTCAAACCTGCCTGTTATTTGAGTCCAAGTAAGCGTGTTAAACCACAGAGCCTAGGGCTTGCTGATCAGAAGGTCGGTGGTTCGAATCCCTGTGACGGGGTGAGCTCCCGTTGCTCGGTCCCAGCTCCTGCCCACTTAGCAGTTCGAAAGCATGTCAAGTGCAAGTAGATAAATAGGGACTGCTGCAGCGGGAAGGTAAACGACGTTTCTGTGTGCTGCTCTGGTTCGCCAGAAGCGGCTTTGTCATGCTGGCCACATGACCTGGAAGCTGTACGCCGGCTCTCGGCCAATAAAGCGAGATGAGCGCCGCAACCCCAGAGTCGGACACGACTGGACCTAATGGTCAGGGGTTACCTAAGTGTGTGAATGCAACACTGGACCCAAACACTTTGTGGTTTCGCCTCCTTGCCAAAGTATGCCATTACTTTAGATTTCCCTGCTGAAACTATTGAGTTCCAATGGACATATAAGACTGCAAAGTTAAGCCACTGCCTTGGTCTAATCCTTGTCTCCGTAAGGCATATGGCCTAATCTGCCCTGTGAAAACTTCAATTTATTTTAGAAATCATAGACCTTTATGACTAATTTCCTGTGCTAAACCATAATTACTTTAATTCTCCATTGCTGGAGAGAATTTGAAAACAGAACTCCTTTAGAACAAAATTAACTTGTATAATGAGTGAAGAGATAAATCATATTAGCGTAATTAAAGTATATTAACATTTTTTGTTGCATGTGAATAAAGAAAAGTCAGACACAATGAAAGCAGGTTTCTCATAAAGAGACAATTTATGGAGATTTATGGAGATTTTAGGAACTTGCAAAATTTCGTTATTTAACATCTCTATTAAGATCTTTACAAGCATGCATAATGAAAAACCTAATAAAAAACCCTTAATAAATGGACTAGTGTTTAAAGTCACATTGATTTCAAAGCAGGGAAAGGATCACAAGGTTAATTTAGAAGGAAAATTTAATTGGCAGTTAATGACAAATATTTTGGAAAAGTTTTGCCAGGATTGAAAATAAACAGAAACAGGAGCAGGACTTAGAAATATTGTCCCAGAAGCACTTCTATAATCACAGCAAGGGTTTTCCTGGAAAATTTTGACGTTTCTTTGTTTTTGAATGCTTTGAGTCCATTTTTATTCTGGGTAGATTGTGGGTGCACTTTCGGTCCCATTGGACTGTTCAGATTTATAAATCTGAATCAGGCCTTTAGAGTGGTGGCCCCTACCCTGTGGAATTCCCTCCAGTTAAATGTTAGGCCTGTTGTCTTTTTAGAGTCGGCTGAAGAGCTTCCTTTTCCAAGCACCTTTTAAATGGTGACCTTTCTTCCAGTCCTTAAAATAATTGGAATTATTTTCAAGATTTTTTTCAGATGTTCTAATTCCATATGTATTATTTGTGTGTCTGCTACCCTTCATTTGGAGGAAACAGTGCCAGATTTACGTATAAACTATACAAGCTATAGCTTAGGGCCCCACCCTCTTGCCCCCCCCAAATATACTTCTTCTTAATTGTATTTCACTATTACTATACTTCTTCTTAATTGTATTTTAGTTCAACAATTACTTTGATAAAATACATATTTTGTTATGTGCAAATGGCTTTAGATACCTATTAGGTCCATAAATTACCATATAGCATATAAAGGTAAAGGGTAAAGGGACCCCTGACCATTAGGTCCAGTCGCGGACGACTCTGAGGTTGCGGTGCTCACCTCACTTTACTGGCTGAGGGAGCCGGTGTTTGTCCACAGACAGCTTCTGGGTTATGTGGCCAGCATGACTAAGCCGCTTCTGGCGAACCAAAGCAGCACACGGAAACGCCGTTTACCTTCCCGCCGGAGCGGGTACCTATTTATCTACTTGCACTTTGATGTGCTTTCAGACTGCTAGGTTGGCAGGAGCTGGGACCGAGCAACGGGAGCTCACCCCGTCGCGGGAATTCAAACCACTGACCTTCTGATCGGCAAGCCCTAGGCTCTGTGGTTTAACCCACAGCGCCACCCACGTCCCTAAATAATAATATTAGATTTCATCAAAAAAGAAACAATAATTTGTTGTGGTTTCTAGTTATTTGTACTCCTAGATATCTAAGATTTGGTTCGGTTGCTTCTTATTTTTGTGATGTTAGTTTGGGGTACTTGGTTGTGCATTGAAGCACATAGCTTCAGATTTTGCAAAGTTCACCTGTTGTGAAGGTGTTAAGTTCTTCTGTCATTGCAAAATAACTGTGAAAAAGACTACAAATTGAAAGCGGAGACAATAGATGTTCCTTTCCCCTTAATCTGTTTGTTTAGCAGCACAAAAAACTTTGATAAAAATTAATTTAACAGAATAAAATAAAATAAAAAAGAATCAGTAAGACTGCTCACTTGTTATGTGACAGGATATAGAACAGGACATAGACGGGGGAAGCGGGTATGATTGAATAGGCTGAGTCCTCGAAGTAGCTCAGTGACAGAGTACATGTTTTATCTGGAGAAGGTTCAAGGTTCAATTCCCAGCATCTCCAAGTAGGATTGGGAATGTCTCCTGTCTGAAGTCTTAGAAACCTGCTGTATAGTATAGACAATCTTCAGAATGTCATTTTGGCCATATTCTCACCATACATTTAAAGCCCTATGACACCACTTTGAACAGCTATGGCTTCCCTCCAACAAATCCTGGGAACTGTAGTTTGTTAAGGCTGCTGAGAGTTGTGAGGAGACCTCCTATTCCCCTCCAGAGCTATAGTTCCCAGATGGTGTAACAACCAATCCTTCTTCGCAGAGAACTCTGGGAGCCGTAGCTCTCTGAGGCGACTAGGAGGTCTCCAAACAACTCACAGCAGCCTTAACAAACCACAGCTCCCAGCATCCTTTGGGGGAAGGCAAGGCTGTTTAAAGTGCCATCATGGTGAGAATGTGGCATTGGAAATTTGTCTTACCGGGCCATTTTAAAAAAGATTTGCAGCACGAATGAAGCATTCATGAACCTCATTGCACAAAAGCGGTGCTAAAAGTGTGGAGTGTTTTAATTATATTTGTTATGCCATTGTGTTCCTTCATGCTAGTTGTGGCATGCAGAATAGTTTTCTCGTGACAGAAGGTGGCCGTCTCTTCTCTTTAAACACACTTTGCATTTCACACACATTGATTTCCCCCTTCCTCCCCGCAAAGCTGTTTTAAAGTGTTTGGCGAGCAGAAAAGGATGAGAAGAGTGAAATTACTACAGGTTCCCTTTGTCTTACTTGAAGGGGAAAAGGCCCTCTGACAGAAGGGAATGGCTCAAGGGATTGGTAATGGAGTATGGAGCCTTATACCTTTAGGTTACCATTTCAGATCTGGAGTGTTACTAATTAAAGACACAGAACACTCTGTTATTTGTATTTTTAAGGTCTATAAACTTCTCCAGGCTCCATAGTTAATGACTTGGATTAAATTAATTTTGAAAAAGAGAAGTCTGCCCTTGAACAACTTTACCAAAGACTGAGGGAATGAGCCGTTGTTGGTAGAAAGGGCTTTCTCTTGAGGCAGGTTAAGGCTGATTTAATGGTAATAAAAACCAACTCTGGATGGAGTTCGGTTGCATGAAAAAAAGAGAAAAAAGGTTGCTGTGCTGTTGGAAAGTGCCTCGCACCAAGCTCCTGATGGTGAACATCTGGCATTCCTTTGTCACACAGACGGATAAAACCATTTTGGTCCTGTCGGTTTGGGGTGTACTTTGTGTGTTGGGGAGCATCAAGGCATGCCTTCTCCCCTTTCAGAGCAGAAGAGGCATGCACATCACACATAAAAATCACATGGCTTCCCTCAAAGAATTGTGGGAACTGCAGTTTACACCTAACAAAGCTACCATTCCCAGCACTCTTTTAAAACTACAGTTCCCATGATTCTTTGAGGGAAGGCATATGCTTGTCATGTGTGGTGTGTATGCAACCTAAGGGGCAAGCTGACACCTAGAGATAATAATAATAATAATAATTTATTATTTGTACCCCGCCCATCTGGCTGGGTCTCCCCAGCCACCCTGGGCGGCTTCCAACAAATATTAAAAAACAAAACATTAAAATATCACAGATTAAAAGCTTCCCTGAACAGGGCTGCCTTCAGGTGTTTTCTAAAGGTCATGTGGTTGTTTATTGCTTTGACCTCTGATGGGAGGGTGTTCCACAGGGCGGGCGCCACCACCGAGAAGGCCCTCTGCCTGGTTCCCTGTAGCTTCGCTTCTCGGAGTGAGGGAACCGCCAGAAGGCCCTCGGCGCTGGATCTCAGTGTCCGGGCTGAACGGTGGGGGTGGAGACGCTCCTTCAGGTATACAGGACCGAGGACGTTTAGGGCTTTAAAGGTCAGCACCAACACTTTGAATTGTGCTCGGAAACGTACTGGGAGCCAGTGTAGATCTCTCAGGACCGGTGTTATGTGGTCCCAGCGGCCACTCCCAGTCACCAGTCTAGCTGCCGCGTTCTGCATTAATTGCAGTTTCCGGGTCACCTTCAAAGGTAGCCCCACGTAGAGCGCATTGCAGTAGTCCAAGCGGGAGATAACTAGAGCATGCACCACTCTGGCAAGACAGTCTGCGGGCAGGTAGGGTCTCAGCCTGCGTACCAGATGGAGCTGGTAGACAGCCGCCCTGGACACAGAATTAACATGCGCCTCCATGGACAGCTGTGAGTCCAAAATGACTCCCAGGCTGCACACCTGGTCCTTCAGGGGCACAGTTACCCCATTCAGGACCAGGGAGTCCCCCACACCCGCTCGCACCCTGTCCCCCAAAAACAGTACTTCTGTCTTGTCAGGATTCAACCTCAATCTGTTAGCCGCCATCCATCCTCCAACCGCCTCCAGGCACTCACACAGGACCTTCACCGCCTTCACTGGTTCTGATTTGAAAGAGAGGTAGAGCTGGGTATCATCCGCATACTGATGAACACCCAGCCCAAACCCCCTGATGATCTCTCCCAGCGGCTGCATATAGATGTTAAAAAGCATGGGGGAGAGGACGGAACCCTGAGGTACCCCACAAGTGAGAGCCCAGGGGTCTGAACACTCATCCCCCACCACCACTTTCTGAACACGGCCCAGGAGGAAGGAGCGGAACCACTGTATAACAGTGCCCCCAGCTCCCAACCCCTCTAGACGGTCCAGAAGGATGTTATGGTCGATGGTGTCAAAAGCCGCTGAGAGATCCAGCAGAACTAGGAAACAGCTCTCACCTTTGTCCCTAGCCCGCCGGAGATCATCAACCAGTGCGACCAAGGCAGTTTCAGTCCCATGATGAGGCCTAAATCCCGATTGGAAGGGATCCAAATGGTCCGCATCCTCCAGGCGTGCCTGGAGTTGTTCAGCAACCACTCGCTCAATCACCTTGCCCAAGAATGGAAGATTTGAGACTGGGCGATAGTTGGCCATATTGGCCGCATCCAAAGATGGTTTTTTAAGAAGCGGTTTAATAACCGCCTCTTTTAGCGGGTCTGGGAAGGCTCCCTCACAAAGAGAAGCATTCACCACCCCGCAAAGCCCATCACCCAGCCCTTCCCGGCTAGCTTTTATAAGCCAGGATGGGCAAGGATCAAGAAGACAAGTGGTTGGTTTCACTCGTCCAAGCAGCCTGTCCACATCCTCGGAGGCAACAGATTGGAATTGATCCCACACAACTGGACTAGACAGGACTCTAGCACTCTCCCGCCCCAGCCCTGCTCCCACGGTGGAGTCTACCTCTTCCCGAATCTGAGCGACTTTATCTGCAAAAAACTTTGCAAAAGCATTGCAGGAGATCTTGGGGTCCCTACCAGACCCCGGTGACGACGGTGGTTCTGATAAATTTCGAACCACCTGGAAGAGTCTCCTGCTGCTGTTTTCTGCAGATGCAATAGAAGCGGCGAAGAAGGTCCTCTTCGCCGTCGCCATTGCCACTTGGTAGGCTCGAAGTTGAGCTCTAGCCCGTGTCCGGTCTGATTCGGAATGAGTTTTCCGCCACCGGCGCTCTAGCCGTCTCAACGACTGTTTCATCGCCCTCAGCTCCGGGGAGAACCACGGGGCTGTCCGGGCTCCATGCAATCGGAGAGGGCGCTTCGGAGCCAGACAGTCAATAGCCCTGGTTAGCTCCACATTCCAGCGGGCCACCAGGGAATCGGCTGAAAGGCCATCAACATGGGATAAAACATCCCCTACCACTCTCTGGAAGCCAATTGGATCCATTAAGTGGCGGGGGCGGACCATCCGAATCGGTCCCACCTCCCGGCAGAGGGGAAGGGTCACGGAGAAGTCTAGCTGCACCAGGAAGTGATCTGACCATGGCACTTCTTTTGTTTCGCTTTTACTTAGTGTCAGATCACCAACATCCGTAGAGGTAAACACCAGGTCTAAGGCATGTCCGCGGCTATGAGTTGGGCCAAACTTATTCAGGGACAGCCCCATGGAGGCCATGCTTTCCACGAAGTCCCGAGCGGCCCCTTGTAAGGTCGTGTCGGCATGGATGTTAAAATCCCCTAAGACAACCAAACTAGGTGTCTCCAGGAGCACATCCGCCACGACCTGAAGCAGCTCGGGCAGGGAATCCTTGGTGGAGCGGGGAGGTCGGTACACCAAAAGGAATCCTGTACTGCCCCTATTGCCCAACTTCCAGAACATGCACTCAGAAAACTGGGTCTTCCCAATAGGACGCCTGGTGCAAACTAATGACTTCCTAAAAATCACTGCAACCCCCCCTCCCCGCCCAGATGGCCTGGGTTGCTGTGCGTAAGAGAAACCTGGTGGACAAGCAGCGGCAAGGACTGGCCCATCTGCCTCTTCCAACCAAGTCTCTGTCACACATGCCAGGTCAAATCCTCCATCCACAATCAGGTTGTGGATGGCAGTGGTTTTGTTCATCATTGACCTGGCATTACACAGCAACACTTTCAGGTCATGTGGGTATCCCTTGTTGATTCCGGTACCCATCCGGTCAGGGCCAGACCCGGAGGCAGGGATAGTCCTCAAACAACGACTAAGCCTGCCTCCTCGGTAATGACATGGTCTGGCCTTAGCGTAACTCCTCCTCCTGCCCGTGATCACTGAGATCGGGTGTCCCAATACATCCCCCCCTGTGGAACCTGCCCCAGCCATTCTTTTGGCTGCGACCCACTCCCAGGCAGCCCTGACCCTATCCCCTTAAAAGGCAAAATACAAAATATATAATAACTTAACAAAAAAATAAAAGCAAAACAAAACAAGAAACTATTCAGTGAAATTAAACTACTCCCCACCCCTACAAACGTTTACCCCACCCCAAACAAAAAATAATAATAAACAATATAAAAAAACCACCATTCCAGGTGCAACAGCTTAAAAACACTAAAAACATTTAAAAACATTTTCAGCACTGCAGCAGAGTGAATATGAGTGCTGGCCCCGCCCCCCAGGCCAGGTAGTGTTGGCAGCAAAAGGGAGCGGTCCTCCAAACACTCACACAGCAGCAGTGTCCAGGCCTCTCTGCTGGCTTTTAGGCTGGACGGAGTGCTGGCCCCGCCCCCCAGGCCAGGTGGTGTTGGCAGAAGGGAGCAGTCCTCTAAGCACTCACGCAGCAAGCAGTGTCCAGGCCTCCCTGGTGGCTTTTAGGCTGGACGGAGTGCTGGCCCCGCCCCCCAGGCCAGGTGGTGTTGGCAGAAGGGAGCAGTCCTCTAAGCACTCACGCAGCAGCAGTGTCCAGGCCTCTCTGCTGGCTTTTGGGCTGGACGGAGTGCTGGCCCCGCCCCCCAGGCCAGGTGGTATTGGCAGAAGGGAGCAGTCCTCCAAACACTCACACAGCAGCAGTGTCCAGGCCTCTCTGGTGGCTTTTAGGCTGGACGGAGTGCTGGCCCCGCCCCCCAGGCCAGGTGGTGTTGGCAGCAAAAGGGAGCGGTCCTCCAAGCACTCACACAGCAGCAGTGTCCAGGCCTCCCTGATGGCTTTTAGGCTGGACGGAGTGCTGGCCCCGCCCCCCAGGCCAGGTGGTGTTGGCAGAAGGGAGCAGTCCTCCAAACACTCACGCAGCAGCAGTGTCCAGTGTCCACTCACGCAGCAGCAGTGTTGTGCAAAAAATAGCCTTGTTCCTAGGAGGTATTTATAGGTATGATGTCAACATGGAAGGGAAAGTAGGATGTGGCTACCCAAAGCTTTAAACTGGGGTAGTTAACCTGTGCCCCACCCTATATTGTATAAACCCCAATCCATAAGTGCCAGTCAGCACTGGGGACTGTTAGAGGTGATGGGAGTTAAAGCCTAAATTAAAATGATGCAATGGCGCCTTACTGTGGACTCTGCAGGTGTAGGAAAGGTGAGCAAACAACCTGGCGAGCCAACCTCAGAGGCCAGCACACAACATTTTGCTGCCTGAGGCAAAGGACAAGATGGAGCTTCCTCTAAGTCAGCAGAATTTGTCGTTGAATCTTACTTCAATACCAGAGATAGGATATCTCCTGTGAGCCACGGGCTGGTGCCCATCAGAACAGGTAGGGTGGAAAACAGTCTAACAGTAGGTGGTGCCAGAGCCAATGACTGTGCAGACCACCCCAAGACCAGTTACAAGGAAGGAGGCAGGCAGGCAAGGGTTGACTGAGGGCAGGCTGAAGCTGGTGGGGCAGGAACCCATTTGCCCTAATAGGCCAGCCACCACTACACCATAGGGGGTGTTGGACAGATTACATCACACACACACACACACACACAGCAGCGACCTCCAACAGAGGGAAATGGCTCAGGGAAAGGTTAGTGCTATTGTTACTCAGTATCTGCTACTTGATGCAATAATCTCACTCTGCCTAATGGTAGGGCTAACTCTGCAAGGACACCAGGGTTGTTTACATGAAAATTAATAGGAGACAGTTAAACTATCATCGAATCATAAAACTGTAGAGTTGGAAGGGGCCCCAAGGGTCATCTGGTCCAACCTCATACAATGCAGGAATCTCAACTAAATCATACACAGGTGGCCATCTAACCTCTGCTTGCAAACTTCCAAGGAAGGAGAATCCACCACCTCTCCCGGGAGTCTGTTTCACTGTTGAACAGCTCTGACTGTCAGAAAGTTCTTCCTGATGTTTAGTTGGAATTTTCTTTCTCGTAACTTGAATACATTGGCTTGAGTTCTACCCTCTGGAACAGGAGCAAAGAAGCTCCATGTGCCAGCCCTTTAGTTATTTGAAGATAGCTATCATATCTACTCTCAGTCCCTCTTCTCAAGGCTAAACATACCCCATTTCCTCAACCGTTCCTCGTAAGGCTTGCTTTCTAGACCCCTAATCCTCTTGGTTGCCCTCCTCTACACATGTTCCATCTTGTGAACACCCTTCTTAAACTGTGGCACCCAGAACTGGACATAGTACTCAAGGTGTTGTCTGACCAAGGCAGAATAGAGTGAGACTTTTACTTCCCTTGTTCGGGACACTGTGATTCTGTTGATGCAGCTTGGAATAGCATTAGCTTTCTTCTGCTGCTGCATCATGCTGTTGACTCATGTTAAGCTTGTGGTCTACTAAGACCCCTAGATCTTTTCCACATGTACTACTGGCAAGTCAGGGGTTCCCCATCTTAAATTTGTGCAGCTGGTTCTTCCTGCCTAAGTGTAGAACCTTATGTTTGCCCCTGTTGAAGTTCATTTTGTTAGTTGGGCCCAGTTTTCCCATCTGTTATGTCATATTGAATCCTGATTCTGTCTTTTGCAGCATGACTAGGGATCATTAGTGAACAGTCTTTGGGTTCCGTCAGTCAACCAGCTACAAATCCACCTAACAGTTATCTTATCCAGCCCACATTTTACCAGCTTCACTGCAAGAATTTCATGGGGGACTTTATCAAAAGCCTTACTAAAATCAAGATACACTACATCTACAGCATTCCCTTGATCCACCAAGCTTGTAACGAGAGAGAGAGAGAGATAGGGAGAGAGAGAGAGAGAGAGAGAGAGAGAGAGAGAGAGAGAGAGAGAGAGAGAGAGAGATTGATTCACCTGGCATGACTTATTTTTGAGAAACTCATGCTGGCTCTTAGTAATCACAGTACCCTTTTCTAAGTGCTCACAGACTGACTGTTGAATTATCTGTTCTAGTACCTTTCCTGGTATCAATGTCAAGCTCACCCTCCGGTAGTTTCCTGAGTCTTCTTTTTTCTCCTTTCACCCAGTTTATTAATAAATCCAAATTATACAAGATTTTCCATTTATTTCAAAGAGTTTGTACAATTCTTTTATATGTGAACTATAGCCTACCTTGTAGTTAGACTCTCATCCATTTCAGATATGCAATAGGACTGCATGAGTGTAACACAGTTTCTTCTTCATATGTCCATCTGGGACTAGCCTCTGCACTCCTCCTTTTGTCAGGTCATATCTTCCAGTTAGGACTCCAGACAGTTCTTTTGTTTTTGTATCTTTTTTTAAAAACCTTTGCAACAAGGAGTTGTATTTAAATAAGCCCTTTATTAGGTTAGCACAAGAGTTCCCTTCAGTGGTGGCAATACTACTCTCCTTCCTGTGGAACTGAGTGATTTTAATAGGAGACAAAATGGCTGCCGCCTCAAGCCAGCAATATTTCACAAAGGTGTGCAGTATTGGAAATAAATTGGCTTAACGATTACTGTTTCTTTCTCATCAAGAACCTGTGCCTTCACACAGCTCTTCACATAGATACTAGGGTTGCCATATTCCAAAGAGCAAAAACTTGGACACGTTCAGGGCAACCCCCCCCCAATCCCACATCTCCATCGCTCACCCCCTCCCTGCCACTGACCCCTTCTTCACCCACCTGCTCACCTCCTCCTTCCCTCCCCCCTCTTATCTTTGCTGTCTTCAGTCTCCTGCTCAGGAAATGCTGCGTCTCCAGACAAAGGAAGCCTGAGTGGCCCCCAAAAGGCCATGTCAGACAATGGAAGCCAGAGTGGCCCCCCCAAAAGGCCACGTCAGGCCTGGCTGCTGCTGGAAAAATACACAAAGCCAAGCACAGCTCCTGGACCTGAACTCCCTGTTTGTGACATGCAGCCTCCAACTGTTGACAGCTAGATTGATTCCTTCATCCCTATGCAATTACGCCTCAATTTTTTAAAACGGAGGGGAGGCCCTTCCTCACTGTCAACATATTCAGCTGAAAGAGTAAGCAGCGTATTTGCATACTCTGCTTAGAGCACGGGTGGCTAATTTGTGGCCTTCCTGATATTATTGGAGTACAATACCCATCAACCTTGACCATTGGCCATACTAGCTGCGGCTGGTGGAAACTGGACTCCAATAACATCTGGAGAACAAGAGGTCCCATACCCCAGAGTTAGACAGTTGTTGTTGCTGCTGCTGCTGCAAAAAAGGCAACTGGCTCAGGGTCACAAAAACAACCGAAACCACCACAGACATTGCCTGGTAAACCTAAGAGTAAATAAACAGATGTCTGAAAGCACTATGAGTCAAGTAGTCCCTTCATTTACCCTTTTAAAGGTCTATTTTAATAAATGCTGAGGCTAGGAGTATGTTTCTCAATATACAGGACTTTTCCTCAACACTACATTAATGCACACATAGTTAAAAAAAAATCAGGAAAGCATCTCAGATAACCAGGCGATGGGAGAATTCTCGCAATCTCATTTCTGCTTATCCTTGCAGACTCTTGAATGCTCTGAAGCCACCAGCATTTCTGAAAGCAAGACACACTGATTCCCTCATTATATTACCGAATGGCAAGTTAAGCAAATTTCTGAACTCCTTTCAAACTCCAGAGTCTGTTCAGAAGTGATAAGACAAGACAACATATTTGACTCTCTCTAGGCTTTTGTATTGAGATAGTTTTTGGCAAAAGTATTTCTGTCATGGTTGCGGTGGTGGTGGGGAGCAGGCTGAAATGCTGCCCCCCTCCTTCTTGTTGTAGAAAGGGAATGGGGAAAGAGAAAATCTTCAGATTCTAATTCGCTCTCTGCAGCTGTTTCGCTCATTTCCTCATTTTTCCATCCACTGTGCTCAAATTGACTTTTACGTTGAGAACAACCATATAAAATTGTCCTAACCTCAACTGTGCTTATCAAAGGCACCCAGAGGAAATAAAAAGGGGGATTTTAAGATTACAAAGGAACATTACGGCTGGTTACAAATTAAGCTACCAATCAAAACTTCTTCTTTTTAGAAAAAGAAGAATGTGTGAATTACAGTTGTGGGTAAATCTCTGCAGTGATGTGGCTAAACAATTGGCAAGAGCTTCTTATCAACCTTTCTGCTACTGAACCAATACTATTTGCATGTAACTTTTGTGAATATATAGAATGTGGTCAGGTTTGTGTGTTTTGGGGTTGTTGTTTTTCACCTCACAGGGAAAGGAGGGGGGGGACCAGAGATGTGATCTTGGAGCCAGTGGTGAACGGAGCCGCTTGGCTGCCTGGGGCGGCAAATGCGGAGTCACCCCGCAGGACATCGCTCCGCAGCGCTCATGGGTCCTGACGTCACAATGCACGCGTCAGGACGAACAGCGCATGTGCGGAATTCCGCACATGTTCAGTCTGTCCGTGCTGCTGCTCCCGCGGCAACCTTACGAGCTGCTAAGTGAGCGGCAACTCCTAAGGCTGCCGCGTGCGAACAGCGTGCATAAGGCTGCCACGTCCGTGTTGCTTTTCGCACGCGGCAGCTGCCGCACGGATGGGATGCCGGGTGGCGGGGCTCAGCTTGGGCATTGCGGGGGGGTGCCCAGAGTGTCACCCCCTCCAGGGTGGAACCCGGGTCGGCCCGCCCCCAATGACCCGCCCTTGCTCAGCCCCTGCTTGGAGCTACTGCTGAACTCAGTTGCATAAGGGTCCCAGTCTGCAAAAATGAACAATGTGGTCCCTTGGGGACAAGCACTTCCAAGACTTTGCTTCCTGAAAGGAAGAGCTACCTGAGAGAAAATGAGATCCAGGTCAAGGCCACACATGGAGTGGGGAAGGGTTACTAGAGACAAAGCGTGCATGCTAAGCAACAGGAGGCTCGAGGCTTTAAGTTTTGCTCCACAGAGAGATTAAGAGTGGGTTTAGGGAGCCAGGATGAGGGCAACATGGTCTTGGGTGCCTAGTGCAAAACTGCAGAAGGCTATTAGAGGTCTGTTTGCAAAAAGGAGATGGAAGATCTTAAGAGGGTAGGGGGGACCCTGCTGCTTATCTAGGGGTTGCCAATATTTTTATGCCTGTAGGGAAATTTGGATTTTTGATGGAACGCCGTGGGCACCACTCCCTCTGGCCACTTTTCTCTCTCTTACCCCATATCACCTCAGAGTCAGGAGGGAGAGCAAGAAAGGCAACTCTCCATTTACATGGTGGCTACGTTCTGAGGCGCCACAGTTTAAGTGAAATCATGAATATTGAAAAAGCCTGCAAACACCCTCTAAACCTCTGGAAACCCTTTGGAAACCCCTTAAAACCCCTCAAAATCCACCCATCTCCATCACAATCGCCCTCTCCAAACCTCCTTTCTCAAATTCCAACTCTCTACATGCCTCAAAGGTTGGTCCAAAGGCTTATGGGATTGCACTTGCCAAGGGCTTGTGCATTTTCACACTCTTTTCGGGCTGTATTTGCTTCTTTTCATGTCGTTTCTGGGTTCGCAGCAATGTGCATAGTCACAGTCACACACACCTTGAATATGTGTAAATGGGGATTGTCTGTACACACACACACACACACACACACACCCTTCCCTGGGGGAATCAGGTCCACAAGAATTCACTCTAGCTTTCAAATGCACATTGAGCTGAAAGAGAGAGCGTGAAACAGTGTTGCTCTGCAGCTACAGCTGTCCTACACTTTCTCCTCCCTAAATCTGGGACAGCAGTAGTTGGAGAATAATAATAATAATAATAATAATAATAATAATAATAATAATAATAATAATAATAATTTATTTATACCCAGTCCATCTGGCTGGGTTTCCCCAGCCACTCTGGGCGGCTTCCAACAGAACATTAAAATGCAGTAATCTATTAAACATTAAAAGCCTTCTAAACAGGGCTGCCTTCAGATGTCTTCTAAAAGTCTGGTCGTTGTTTTTCTCTTTGACATCTGGTGGGAGGGCGTTCCACAGGGCGGGTGCCACTACCGAGAAGGCCCTCTGCCTGGTTCCCTGTAACTTTGCTTCTTGCAGTGAGGGAACTGCCAGAAGGCCCTCAGCATTGAACCTCAGTGTCCGGGGAAAACGATGGGGGTGGAGACGCTCCTTCAGGTATACTGGACCAAGGCCATTTAGGGCTTTAAAGGTCAGCATCAACACTTTGAATTGTGCTCAGAAGCGTACTGGGAGCCAATGTAGACCACATGGACGAGGGCAGATTAAAGAAGGCACAAAGGGTTCACGATCCACACTGAGCCAATGTAGGGCAGGCCCATAGGGTCTACTGAAATGTGCTTCCTGTTATAATGGGAGTTGGGGGAGGGAGCTTCCTCTGCCCCACGTTTCAAACATTTAGGAAACATTGGCCTAGAACAAGGAAAGGCTACATTGACCTCTGCTCCTAAAGATGTTTCAACAGGCTGGGTATAAAAATGAACAGCCTCCCACAATATTAGCTCTGCAAGAAATATGCTGACTCGACACACCAGCTGATCAAGTTCCAATGCCAGAGATCTTAGCGATTAGCTAAGAACAGAAACAATCGTGGCTCAAGGGGGAGGGAGAGATGCTGCTCTCGCCTACACCTGGCCAGCCATTAAATCTTCAGGGTGCACTTCTGGGGGATGGAAATGCCAAAAGGCTGGTAAAACATAACTTGTAACTTAAGAGAGCTATAAATTAAAAAGAAGGTTGGAAGTGATCTGAAAGGTCAAGAGAATAAAGGAAAGCAAGGTCTTCTGAGGGCTGTACATTTCAGAACTGTTGGGGGGAAATTTTGCACATTAAGCAAAACCAGCCCAATTTGCCATTAATATACGTTTCCTTTGATAAATTGTCCATTCGGTCTTGGTTTGTGAACTGAAAAGAAAAGGTGAAAGATGATTTTTTTTTTTCCAAAAAATATATATATCTTATAGAGGAATAAGAAAACTGCTTTTAAAAACCAGACATTTATATGGTATCGTTTGCTACAAAGGAATGAATGGAGGAAAGGGGCAAATCTTTCTAAAACTCATCAGAGAGAACTGACCCATTCAAAATGGGTCACCATTTTGTATTCTTGCGATATTTGCAGCCTTATAGTGTTTTAATACTTTGCACCAAGCTGGATTCATTGTGCCCCTCGGTACCCAACCATCTCCTGTAATATCACGACGTCCTCTGAAATCAGGTATGGTGAATATATATGGTGAACGAGACAAGGGTAGCATCCTTAAGACCATGAAGCCCATGATGCTATGAGACTTGGAACAACTGTACATATTTTTACTTACAAGCTAGTCCCACTGTGTTTCATGGAGCTTACTCCAAAATATGTCTGCAAAGAATTCCAATAGGGTAGAATTCATATGCACAAGACACTTTATGAAGCTAAGAGCACATAATATATTGTACTTTTGAGCTTATGTTAAAAAAACAACCACCACCTAATAAGGAGCCTTTATTCAGGAGACAGAACAATATCCCATCCCTGACCTCTGGCCATGCTGACTGGTGCTGAAGGGAGTTGAAGTCCAGTAACATCTGGCAGGCCAAAGGTTTCTCACACCTAAAGTAGAGACTAAATACTTATTTATTTGCAAGATTGTTTGCATTTCTAATTGAAACTGAAGGTAGCCTTTCAGTTGGCTGAAGTAGGGGTGCCATGTGCCCTCTTTTTCCAGGGCATACCCTCTTTTTTGGGGTAAAATTTTTGTCCGGGTGGATTTTTTCAAATTTGCCAAAATGTCTCTGGCTATACTTCCTGGATGAGACATAGACATAACTGATGGTTGAAGACTAGCTTTCCTCTTCTCTTTTCCTGCCCCCCTCAGCAATATAACACAGCTTCTATAGCCTACATATAGTAGGGATATTTAAAATGAGAGTCGTCGTAGTATTCGCTTCTTTGCTTTTCAAAATATGGCAACCCTAGTTGAAGATCTTTTGTTAGATCACCAGTATGACTCATACTTAGAGCAGACCCATTCAGCTCAATAGGTAAAGGTAAAGAGACCCCTGACCATTAGGTCCAGTCGCGGACGACTCTGGGGTTGCGGTGCTCATCTCGCTTTATAGGCCGAGGGAGCCGGCGTACAGCTTCCGGGTCATGTGGCCAGCATGACTAAGCCGCTTCTGGCGAAACAGAGCAGCACACGGAAACGCCGTTTACCTTTCCGCTGGAACGGTACCTATTTATCTACTTGCACTTTGACGTGCCTTCGAACTGCTAGGTTGGCAGGAGCTCGGACCGAGCAACGGGAGCTCACCCCGTCGCGGAGATTCGAACCGCCAACCTTCTGATCAACAAGCCCTAGGCTCTGTGGTTTAACCCACAGTGCCACCCGCGTCTGTATTCAGCTCAATAGGCACAACTAATTGTAGTTCCATGTATTTCAATGGGTCTACTCTGGTTTAGCTGGGTACAACTCAGTGTGTTTTACCAGTTGAACCTATGCAGTCAGAAGTAAGTACCACTGAGTTCCATGGAGCTTACTCACAATTTGTAATATGCACAGGACTGTGGTTGTGCTGATCCTAACAAACTGGATTCTATTCTATGTGCAGAGCTGTCCTTTGGGGATGGGCCTTGCATTTTAATGGATTAACACAGCTGGCTGCATTTTTGGACTGTTCTTGGGGGGATCATGATGAGCTCCTACACTTTGCCCGGACACCACTGGTGCTTAATCTGCAGAAAGGAAATTTAAGGTTAAACAGTAAGGGATTGTCCTTGTTGTCAGAATAGCAGGAAAGTGGAACACGTTATAAGACCAATTACCACTGCAAGTTTTAGAATATAAAATAGTAATTATATACATACACCAGCTGCCTGTGCTGAAATAGGTATAATTAATCCTGCCTTTGTAAAGGGAGAATAGTGTATGGGTGAGATTTTTTCAGCCTATGGATAAATCTCCATAAATCTTCAGAATATTGACAAAGTAACACAGGCCACATTCACATCACACATTTAAAGTGCTATGATACCATTTTATGCTGGTGGCAAGAAAACAATAGGTATATATAGAAAGGAGAATTCCTAGATACCAAGATCCAAGTTTGGGGCAAGTACACTTTGGTGAGAGAACCCCAGCAGAAATGTAAAATTACAAAATATGCAGCAGAGTAAAGTGTGGAAATATGCCCTTCCAAGTTCCTTCCAAAGTTTCCAACTTCCCCTAACATAGAAAAAGACTACATGTTTGGTAAGTTAAAAATGCTTTACTTACAAACTCTCCAAAGGTCAGATTCATGTGCTTTTCCATACAGCATTCAGAAAAAGTTGTATTGGCAGTAATACCTGGCTTAGTTACAGTGGTGGAAGTCCCTAAATTATTGGTATAGGGACTCAAGAGAGGTTTGTTAGAGCCATGCAGTCTGCTCTTGGAGCAACCAGCTCAGGCCTCTTTAGGCACTGAGCTTCTCAGGTAGACTGAGGTACAACAATAGGCTTCATTTCCTTCCTCCTTAGGTGAGAGGAAGTGGCCTAGCTAAGCCTGGCGGGCCAGCTTACTCTCTGGCATTAACCCCTTCATGCATTAATTAGACTTAAGCATGTTGGTTATATGAAGCTGATTATCTCTTCTTCCTCTTCGTCTCATATCCATCTTTGGATATACACCTCTTCAAGTTATTTCCAACGTTCTCTGTTGTTTGCTGTCTGCATCTACATAAGCCCTGCTGTTAGTTTTAGATTGTCCACCCACCACATACAGTGGTCCCTCGACTTACGAAGTACTCAACATCCATATTTTTCGACTTACGAATGAAAAAAAGTGGCCGCACGCCTACGAATTTTTCGACATCCGAATGGAAATCGTTGCCGGTTTAGATGCGGTTTCCTCGACTTATGAATTTTAGATGCGGGTTTTTTCGACTTACGAATTTTTCTGAATATTTTTCTCCCAATGCATTCCTATGGGAAATCGACTTACGATTTTTTTCGACCTACGAATGTCCATTCGGAACGGATTAAATTCGTAAGTCGAGGGACCACTGTAGTTGGCTGTCCCCTTAGTCTTTTAAAATAGTAAGGTCTCCACACTCGCACTGCTTTGGTTTTTTTTGGGGGGGTTGGGGGGGGCTCTATTCCCCACAGAAAGCTACCATTCATAGAGTTCCCTGGGAAGGCGGGTTGATTGTTAATCCACTTTGGGAATGGTAGCTCTGGGAGGGAAGCAGGAGTCCCCTAACAACTCCCAGCACCCTTAACAAACTACAGCTCCTGAAATTATTTGGGGAAAGCCATGATTGGTTTAAAGTGGTATCCCAGTGTGCAGATGCCTAATGATCGTATTCCAAAGCAACTACTCTATCCCGAACTTAAAAATGGAAAGCGTAATGCTGGTGGTCAACAAAAGAGGTTTAAAGACTGTCTCAAGGCAAATCTTAAAAAATGTACCCTGTTTCCCCTATTTTAAGATGTAGTCATAAAATAAGCCATAGCAGGATTTTTTCGCATTTGTGAAATATAAGCCGTACCCCGAAAATAAGCCATAGTGATAGGCACAGTTCTGGAGGGCGCCAAGGAAAAGGCTGGGCTGGGCTTACGTAATAAAAATAAGACATCCCCTCAAAATAAGCCATAGTGCGTTTTCTTGAGGGGGAAAAAATATAAGACGGTGTCTTAAAATAGGGGAAACACGGTAGTATAAACACTGACAACTGGGAAACACTGGCCTGCGAGCGCTCCAATTGGAGAACAGCCTTTACCAAAGGTCTCATGGGCTTTGAAGACACTCGAACTCAGGACGCAAGGGAGAAACGTGCCAAGAGGAAGGCACGCTTGGGAAATCCACACCGTGATCAACTCCTGCCCGGAAACCAATGTCCCCCACTATGGAAGGACGTGTGGATCCAGAACTGGCCTCTGCAGTCACTTACGGACTCATTGTTAAAACTGTGTTTATGGAAGACAATCTTACTCGGCTACGAGTGACCGCCAAAGAAGAAGAAGAAAATTACAGTGTGAATGTGGCTTTGGTTAGGGTTGTGCGGAAGGAGGTAGCATAATGTGCACAAGAGACAAGGAAAGAGAAGCTGGGGTTGAGTTTGGGCTGATGGAGGCCTTGTCCATCACTGAGCACACATCCCATGTGGAGAATATCCTTTGCTGCTCTGTGTAATTTGCAAGGTGTCCTTTGAAGCAGTTAGTGATGTTTCCCAGCTTCATTAGCTCTTTGCCATCTGCTGCCTTGATGACACTGGAAGAGAGAGAGACAGAGAGAGACAGACAGAGTGACTTCGCACAGTTCTTGACACCGTTGAAGATTGACTTTTACCTTCCTTGACTCTGATGTTCTAATTCCACACTTTTATTTCCTACTGATTAATCTCTGCCTGCCTCACTTCATCAGTTCCATTGCCCAATCAAAGATCCTGCCACACTCAGCTTGTTCACTTTCCCTGTATGCTGGTTCCTTGATTTCCGTAATCATATTCTCTCCATGATGCTGAATGCCTCATTCATAATCCATAGCTGTTTCATGTACTCTCTTTTTTTATCTCCAGTCATCAGGCACCTTATTTTCAGGCATCAATTTCATAAGCATCCATTTAGTATCTGTCACAGATTCATTTCAACTGGACATACTCTGAGCTGATTCTTTTTTTAAAAAAATAAATAAAGTCAGAGAAGGATGGGAGGTAGAAGAAACCATCACAAAAGGCATATCTTACAGTGCCAACCTAAGCAGGTCTACTCAGACATAGGTTACATTGAATTCAGTGAGACTTACTCTCAGGCAGTTATGTATAGCAGGACTGGCTGACTCCAGTGTAAGCAGTTCTTTCGCCCTCCCTCAGACTTTGCCAATTTTGTTGGCAATGGTAGTAATATTAATAATAATGAGGATGATGATGATGATGATATAGATATGGTTCTGGGGTGCCATGTAAAGGTAAAGGTAAAGGGACCCCTGACGAACCAGAGCTGCGCACGGAAACACCGTTTACTTTCCTGCAGGAGCAGGGACTGAGCAATGGGAGCTCACCCCGTCGCGGGGATTCAAACCACCGACCTTCTGATTGGCAAGCCCTAGGCTCTGTGGTTTAACCCACAGCACCACCCGCGTCCCTGATGGTGCCCTGATGGAGATGCAAATCACTCACTTCCTCGTCATCAGACTGATTATGTAGTTATTTATTTTATGAATGCACCTATATCCCACCAGGTGGTGCTATGGGTTCGAATCCCTGCGACGGGGTGAGCTCCCATTGCTCGGTCCCAGCTCCTGCCCACCTAGCAGTTTGAAAGCACATCAAAGTGCAAGTAGATAAATAGGTACCGCTGCAGAGGGAAGGTAAACGGTGTTTCCGTGCACTGCTCTGGTTCACCAGAAGCGGCTTTGTCATGCTTGCCACATGACCTGGAAGCTGTACGCCGGCTCCCTCGGCCAATAATGCGAGATGAGTGCCGCAACCCCAGAGTCGTCCACGACTGGACCTTTACCTTTATACAGGGTTGCCTTCAGAGCTTCTATAGTTACTTACCTCCTTGGTTTGGGGGTCGCATAACCCCATACCCTCCAACATTTCTCCGATGAAAATAGGGACATCCTAAGGAAATGCAAAACATTCTGGGATCCAATCAGAAACTGGGACGGCTTCTGTAAATCCGAAATTGTCACTGTAGAAAAGGGACACAAATTTTCTAATGTGCAACAACGAAAATGTATTAGAAATTTGAATTTGAATGTGGTATTTTTGATATGAGATGTTTGCATGTGGTCTGTATTTGTGATTTTGAAATAAAAAATTAAAGAACAACAACAAAAAGAAAGAAGTAGAAGCCCTGAGCTGCTTCTCTCTCGGCGCAGATAATACTAAACTAGATGTACCATACTAAACTAGGTGGACCAATGTTCTGACTCAGTCTAAGGCAGCTTCCTTTTAGAATTTAGAATTTACCGGTAGAATCATAGAGTTGGAAGAGACCACAAGGGCCATCCAGTCCAACCCCCTTCCAAGCAGGAACACCATCAAAGCATTCCTGACAGGTGGCTGTCAAGCCTCTGCTTAAAGACCTCCAAAGAAGGAGACTCCACCACACTCCTTGGCAGCAAATTCCACTGTCAAACAGCTCTTACTGTCAGGAATCCATTGCTCCATGTCCGCTTCTCAGGAGCAGCAGAAAACAACCTTTCTCCCTCCTCTATATGACATCCTTTTATATATTTGAACATGGCTATCATATCACCCCTTAACCTTTTCTTCTCCAGGCTAAACATACCCAGCTCCCTAAGCCGTTCCTCATAAGGCATCGTTTCCAGGCCTTTGACCATTTTGGTTGCCCTCCTCTGGACACGTTCCAGCTTGTCAGTATCCTTCTTGAACTGTGGTGCCCAGAACTGGACACAGTATTCCAGGTGAGGTCTGACCAGAGTGGTACTATTACTTCCCTTGATCTAGATGCTATCTTTTGAAGTTCACATGAGGCGAGAACGTTTTAAGAAAAAGCTCGTTGTTGTGTGCAAAAGCAATTCTCCGGAATCCCTGCTAAGGTCTCTCATAGAAATGTCAACTGTTTCAATCATATTTCATATTTAGAAGTTGCAGGAAGGGAGAAAGATGGAACGGTGGCATAATTGGTATAAATGAAATGGGGGGGAAACACAGCTCGGGAATAAAGAAGTAGGCATACAACAAGGTCGTTTGCAACATGAAAAGAAAAAGTTTCTTACTGAACAAAATGAAGGAAGGAAGAAAGGTTTCTCATAAAAACACAAGGAGAGCCTTGCTGGATCAGGCCAATGGCCCATCTAGTCCAGCATCCTGTTCTCACAGTGGCCAACCAGATGCCTATGGGAAGCCCGCAGACAGGACCTGAGCGCAACAGCAAATTTCCCTACCTGTGATTCCCGGCAACTGGTATTCAGAGACATAATGCCTCCAACAATGGAGGTAGGACACAGCCTTTTCCTCCATGGATTGGTCCCAAGCAATTTTATAATCATCTTTTCTGCACCTTTTAAATACTTTGGGGGTAGTGGTATGTGGCCACACGATCCACATTTCAGGAACATGGCATTGTGAGATATAAACGCTGGTCCCCAGGACTTAGGTCCGGGACTCCTTTGAAATAATAAAGTCTGGGCAAAGTTGATGAAGCAGCAATATTTTACTGAAAAGAAACACTTGCAAGTGGGTGACCTGAAAGGCAGGCACACCCTTCCATATCAAAAACATGAATATATAAACCCTTTTCCCGAGCGCAAGTCCCTCCCCACTAGGGAGGGGCGTTCGAAGTTCACACCTATCACGTCCGCCTATTGCAATGTAAAATCCAACCCCCACTCCCTCTTTCATCCCCCAAAGCCCCTTATTTGGTTAATTCTTCCCATCCCCCAAAGCCCCTTATTTGGCCAAGCCTCTGCCCCCTTACATACTGTTTTAGCAATAAGGCTATGTTCCTTTATCACCTGTTTCAACTACCTGCTTTGCAAAAAGCCCCTGACCACGGTTGCTAAAGATGCTCTATTTCTTCAGAAATTTGCAACAACTTCTTTTTTCTCTTTCAAAAAGTCCCCAGCCTCGTGATTTCTAAAGAAACAACACCCTGTAGAACAACAGCTACCCACACCCCAGCTGCAATTTTCTTATAGCCCGATGATTTTTTATGATGAATAAAAGCATTTTCCTCTTCTGCAGGAGCAAACTGAAAAGACAACATATACATTTCTCACACCATGCCTCTTTTCTGTGGCTCCATTGAAATGAATGGAGCTTGCACATTGGCAACATCATATCCCCGCCCCCATGCTCCATTCATTGTAATGGGGTCTACACAAGAGGTCAGTGGATTGTGGCCTTTTTGCCATGGGAAGTTATATGCCAGGAAAGCCCAGCCATCTGTGAGGAAGAATATGAAGGCAAAAGTCAGACTCAGAAAAGTATAAAACTTAATGAGACATGACTTTGGGAAGTTTATGTTTTTTTCTAAATCACGGGGTGGGGGGGGCAGGGAGAAAGAGACAGAGAAAAGCAAAAATAACATTAATGAGAATTGCTAAGAATAAAAATGGTGGCAGGGAAGGGGCTTGATGAAGCCTTTGTCTTAGTTTGCATCTGCACTTAAAAAGGGAAAAAAAGAGAGAGAAACTTATAATTGCTTTGGAGGGGTGCAGCTAGATTATGAGGAAAGATTAAAGAAGTGAAGCCTTTTGCACATTTACAAAGAGGAAACTTCATAGTGATACAGCTGAAGTTTCTAAACTGGGGTGCCGGGGGTGAGCTTTCACGGAAGAAAAGCAATGCAAAGAATCTTAAGAGGATAAACTTAAGAAACGGGTGCCAAGAAGACGCTGAGAGTTGATCTCGATTTTCTCTCTCTCTCCAGGAGTGGCTAATGCAACACCAGCAGATTCACGAAGACCCCTTTTGCTGATTGTCAGCCAGTGTGGCATAGCGGTTAGAGTGTCAGACTAGGACCCGGGAGGCCAGGGTTCGAATCCACTCTCAACTGTGCAGTGCCCTTGGGCCAGCCACTGCCTCTCAGCCTAACCTACCTCACAAGCTAGTTGTGAGGATGAATCTGGGAAGTGGGAGAACCATGTGGGTCGCCTTGTGCTCCTTGGAGGTAAGGTGGGATATAAGGTAAAGGGACCCCTGACCATTAGGTCCAGTCGTGGACAACTCTGGGGTTGTGGCACTCATCTCGCTTTATAGGCTTGAGGGAGCTGGCGTACAGCTTCCGGGTCATGTGGCCAGCATGACTAAGCCGCTTCTGGCGAACCAGAGCAGCACACGGAAATGCCGTTTACCTTCCCGCCGGAGCGGTACCTATTTATCTACTTGCACTTTGACATGCTTTCGAACTGCTAGGTTGGCAGGAGCTGGGACCGAGCAACGGGAGCTCACCCCATTGTGGGGATTCGAACTGCCGACCTTCTGATCGGCAAGTCCTAGGCTCTGTGGTTTAACCCACAGCGAAACGTGCATCCCTAACCCTGTATAGGGAAGGTTTTTTTAAAAAAGGTTTAATGTTTTATTATGTTTTTATATATGTTGGAAGCTGCCCAGAGTGGTTGGGGCAATCCAGTCAGATGGGTGGAGTTTAAATAACAGGCATCACCCTTTCCAACTTCTCCCTTGCAGTTTCAGTTGAAGGTTGTGGTGGTATTTGTTATCTTAGAAGCAACTAGGATTCTCTCAAGGGCTAAGATGGAGAGCACACAGGCCAGTAGCCAAGCTGTGATAGTTGGTGTCCCAAGGGAGGAGGACCTGTGGACTTGGTTGGGGCATAGAGTTAGGGTTAGTTCCCCACCTGCCTCTCTTGCACTGCATTTCCTCTGGGTTGCAATGTGGCAACCCTCATCCCAACAGTGGGCAGTTCAGGCCTGTGTGTATTCCTTCTGGGAATTCCATTAAAACTGCTGAAAACCGCTATCACAATCCCTAGAAATCCCCAGGCCTTCAACTATGATGAATGGCAAAACTCACATTAACCAGTAGTACGGGTTTTAGATCCAGCAGCAGTGTTTCTTTTGGGAAGTAATTCATTATACTAATAAGTTTTATACAGATAAATTACTTTGCAAAGAGATGGTTGCATTCATCTTCTTTTTTGAAAAGATGAACTCTGGAGAAGTTTCCCGCTACCTCTCAAGCACAGATTATTTTTCTGACAATTTCTCTCCCTGCCTGTCATTCCTGTCTTAAGCATGACTGATGATTTCATATATTCCTTCTTATCCAGAACAGCCACAGGAAATTTCAATATAACTCACATGCAGGCCACAAATGTCTATTTCACCAAAAGCTAGGACTATTCAAGAGTAATCTATCCTTCCAGCAGAAAAAAGTCACCCAAGTTACATTCCATATCAGTTGTGTGTGTTTTTTCCCCCTTTTGCTATATTGAAACTTGTATTTGTAATTGTGAAGTTCATCTGTTTAGACGGCAATACTGGTTTCTTTCCATATAGTGTTTGCACTACTATCATACCCTGCAAGTGTCCCGAGAAAACTGGGACATTCCCTTTTTTCCAACGAAAACATGGCAGCCATTTTGGGTGTCGTGATTTGTGTGCACTTTCTTGGAGTTGTGACTTCACACGGTGTCCCAAAATGTGTGGTTTTGGGTGTCATAAGAGCACAGCCTCCCCAAAAGTGCATATTTGGGGCTCCATGATCTTGCACGGGTCACGTGACTTATGTGGAAGCATGGTCGGGAAGACGGGCACCAAGGTTTTGGGACTCAACATAATGGAGGGTATGTACTATATCCTTGGTAAGAAGGCCAGCCCTGCCAATGGGCAAAGTGAGACAGCTGCCTCAAGCAGCAGATGCAGAGAGGTGAGGAACAGCAGCAAGATGGAGCACAGAGTGTGTCTGCATTGCCAGTACTAGGCCAGCTTGCTCCCCTCAGGTGCAGGGAATGGTGCTGTATTGAAGTTACACAGGGATCAGCAGACTTTTTCAGCAGGGGGCCAGTCCACTGTCCCTCAGACCTTGTGGGGGGCCGGACTATATTTTGAAAAGAAAATAATGAACGAATTCCTACGCCCCACAAATAACCCAGAGATTCATTTTAAATAAAAGGACACATTCTACTCATGTAAAAACACCAGGCAGGCCCCACAAATAACCCAGAGATTCGTTTTAAATAAAAGGACACATTCTACTCATGTAAAAATACCAGGCAGGCCCCACAAATAACCCAGAGATTCGTTTTTAAATAAAAGGACACATTCTACTCATGTAAAAACATCCCCCATTGTTGCAGCTCCCCCAGTGCAAGGAAGTTGCACTATGACACCATGCTCCCATACCTTCATATTTTTGGGCCTTTTTTATTGCTGTGCTCAATTATCACTCATTTGCCGCAAAACCCTACAGGAATGCTATTATCCGGTGTCAACAGGATGTGTATGGGAGTGTGAGAGAGAAGCCAGGTACATTTTGGCACATTGCCTAAGCAGAAGCAAACAAAGAAGCAGAATATTGGCATAGCTGTCAACCCTCCCTTTTTTGGCGGGAAACTCCCTTATTCCAATGCCGTTTCCCGCTGCTATTCCGGATTGTTGATATCCCTTAAATTTCCCGGATTTCAAAGGAAGCAGCTCCTCTCCCTCCCTGCCGGCCAGGGAGGCTCCTCAGCTGCGTTGCTCGGCTGCCAATAAGGAGTCTGAGACCGACTGGGGGCGGAGCTTGCATGCCTTGTGCAGCCAGACCCTCACGCCCAACCAGACAGACAGCCTGCCTGCCATCTACGCACTTGCTCTTTCGCTCACCTGTTTGCGCACAGCCTCTGGAGCGCAGGGTGGCGAGGCTACTTGGTGCCATTGCACCGCCCTCGCAGCATCCCTTATTTTCAAATCTGAAAGTTTGGGAAAATCCCTTATTTTCAAATCCAAAAGTTGACAGCTATGAATATTGGTAGTATAAAAAATTACAGGATTATAGCAGGAAACTATGGGACATTATACTGAAGCAGTATAACCACACACACCCAAATTTGGTGGGATAAATTGTATTGAAAGTGTGATTGCGTATAACCACCCCAATAGCATCATGAAAACAAATGAAGATGAATGCACAATAAAAAAGAAAGCCAGGAAGAACCCTAGGATTTGAACATTTAAAGGCAGCAAGAATGATGGGCAGAGAAGAGAAATCGGGGGGGGGGGGGCATAGCAGGATAGTGGCATATTGGCATAAATGTATGGAAGAGGAGCCACAGGTGTTCATAACTTTGTCCACCTGTGTCCAGGTTTTGAGCCAAGACCACAGAAATGAATGGGAGTGCTCTATATTTTTTTAAGAGGATTGTAGGCAGCTAACTAACATAGAAACATGACTTTCATTTTTCAAAAGTAACTAAGGAGCCAGGTAATTTTTCATTGGTAGCTTACCAGATGTAGGCTCCAGTCCTAAATGTGATCAACAATCAAGCTTAGAGACACATTTTTGTTGCATGCTAGCAGTTGGAATATAGAGAATACGTCTGTAATGCTGAAGCATATCCACCATATGTACCAATTTGCCTGATCAAATGCCTGCTTTCTTCCTTCGGTTTCAGATCTAATGATTTGGCTGAAAGCTATAGCTCTAGGAAGTGAGATTAATAGCACAGTTTAAGCTATAGGGATCTGCAGAACCTAAATATAAAAATGCGTGTCTTCCAGCTGGTAGAAAAAAAATATGAACTTTAATATTTGTGTTCTTCTGTGGCTTCCCTTTATTTCAGTGGGCTCTGATGTCACCACTGAATTTGAATTTAGCTTACATTAAATCTTTTTTTTTTAATTCCTCTCCAAAAACAAAACCAAACAACAACAACAACAATAACTCACCATCATTAGCAGCAATGCCATGCACTGTGTGTGCACTCTTAAGAATCTTGGCAACAATGTGCCATCTAAGAATTTGTTCTCCCTGACCTTACTCTCTAAGCAGGATGGCAGGTGAGTCTTGTTCACACGTTACACTGAGCACAGGTGCCTCTACAGGTGTACAAGTGTGTGTATGAAAGATTGTACACTTGTTGTTTGGTACAGCTCACCCATTCTATGCACAGGTTCACTGACAATACATGTGTTGAACATTGCATGTGAATACCTGGTTAATTGTATAGTTCAGCTTTTGTGTACACAGGTACACCACTTGTATTCTCATTAAATATAATGTGTGGAAACTGCTAAATCAAGAAAAAGGTGATCTACCATTAAAGAAAGTCTTCGTACATCCTTAGTCCAGTTAGGTCTGGGAAAGACTCTTATCGGAGATATTGGTGAGCTACTGTCAGTTGGTGTGAACAATACTGAGCCAGATGGACTTCAGCTCTGACTTGGTATTTGGCAGCTGCCTATGTGAGAGCCAGTGTGGTGTAGTGGTTAAGAGCGGTAGTCTTGTAATCTGGTGAACCGGGTTCACGTCTCCGCTCCTCCACATGCAGCTGCTGGGTGACCTTGGGCTAGTCACATTTCTTTGAACAGGGGTGCTCAGCCTCACTCACTGGGTGACCTTGGGCTAGTTGCACAGGGGTGCTCACCCCCACTCACCTCACAGAGTGTTTGTTGTGGGGGAGGAAGGGAAAGCAGAATGTTAGCCATTTTGAGACTCCTTTGGGTAGTGATAAAGCGGGATATCAAATCCAAACTCCTCCTCCTCCTCCTCCTCCTCCTCCTCCTCCTCCTCTTCTTCTTCTTCTTCTGCCAACCTAGCAGTTCGAAAGCACACCAGTGCAAGTAGATAAATAGGTACCACTGCAGCAGGAAGGTAAATAGCGTTTCTGTGCACTCTGGTTTCCGTCACGGTGTCCCGTCATGCCAGAAGCAGTTTAGTCCTGCTGGCCACATGACCCGGAAAACTGTCTGTGGACAAACGCCGGCTCCCTTGGCCTGAAGCAAGATGAGCGCCACAACACCATAGTCGCCTTTGACTGGACTTAGCCATCCAGGGGTCCTTTACCTTTTTTACCTTTTACCCTACTGCAAGCTTGGTGTCCCTGTGTGGTTCCTCCGCCTCAGTTGCTGCTTATTTTTAGTGAAATAATGTTCGGAGGACAAACTTGGAAATATCTATGAATCATTTCTAAAACTCCTACAAAACATTTACAAGTTTGCAGGCACAAACTGCTCGCTCCCCCGCCCCAAGATTACCAATGCCGAAATTGCTGCCCAAGTCCTGACCATCTGTTTCCCAACATGCAATTTAAAGCCATACAAATGACAAGCTGTTTTTAGTATGATTTGAGCATCCAAACCCTTTCGGACTTGGCACGTCTCCATTTCTTTTGATCACATGCTTCTGCCTCACGCGCAGAATGAAATCGGTCTGAAATTGCCATAAGACTCTCATGCCAATCTGTGTTTAAATGTCAAAATAGATAAACAAGCAAAGGAGAACCCAAAACGTTGGACGAAAAAGCTAGAAACGGTATTTGGGGTTTGGTTAAATGAGTCCAGGGGAGGGTGCAGTTATTTGAAATGGGTTACGGGGAGTGTGCGATTGCAGGAAAGGAATGCCAGTGGCAGCGTCAGAAAAAGGTTTGTGGAGGGGGAGAAGCAAAGTGGATCTTGGGAGGAGTGTAAACTGTGTCTCATAGGTTAGATTCAGTTATTTAAAGAAGGGATGGTGGGAACAGGATGACTGAGCTGGTGGAAATGGGGAGACTAACCAGATCTGAAAACCATGGGTTCCCCACAGGGGTGCCAACTTGAATAAAATATTGGGGGTGGGGGCCAGGTAAGTCCAGCCCTGGATAATTGATCGCAAGACACAGCACATGCATACCATTTGAAAGCCAATGCCCATCACCTTGGGAGGTCTGGCCCCCTCAAATATTTTATTGGGGGGCGTGAAGGGACCTTAGCCCCTAGGAGTTGGCTCAAATGGTTCCCAATCCATAGTATGCAAATGAATTTCTGTGTGTGTGTGTGTGTGTGTTTATAAATTCAGCTGGCATCCTTTATATATATATACATATATATTTATTTTATAAAGCTATTTATTGACCACCATTTCATTAAAAAGTATCAAAGCAGTTTACAAGCAAACTGCATAAAACAATAGAGTAAAAACAAATTAAAAAAACTTAAAACAGGCATCAATTAACCATAAGTGGAAAATGTGTTCTTAATTGCCTGTATGGGCCTAACAGAATAGGAAACTTTCCAGCAGGCATTTGAAAGTTAAAGCAGAAGGCATCTGCTGAATCTCTGTTGGCCACAAGACTGGGCCAAGGACACTGTAGGCTCTGGTTATCGTTGGTATCACGTGAGCCTCGCCAACTCAGGGAATGATGATCTCAACTGAGCTGGTCCCTCAATTCAGGGTTCAGGTGACCTAACTTGGCAGTCAGATGGGCAGCTTCCTTTGCCTGTACCCCATACATTTGAAGCACACACAACCCTGTCCCCAAAGAATCCTAGCTTACCCATCACAGAACTACAGTTCCCAGCCCCCTTGACAAACTACAGTTCCAAGGGTTCTTGGGAGGGGGGTTATATGCAGTTTAAGTACATGACGTATACACAGCCCTTAACCGATAGCGGTTTCTTGGTAACATGCTGTGGACTGGAAGAGACACCCACCTGTACGATTCCTGTACTTTCCATACGCTTAAATCTTAATCCCAGCAGAGTAATTTAGGATGAAGGAAAACTGAAATGGAAAAGGCCAGATCGTTCTGAAGAGAGTTTTTGTTTCGGGGCCGCGTTGTTTGGAGGAGCGTTGCTCACAGTGCCCTGGGACGTGGCAGTATGTGATTAATCCTTCTAGGTAGTGTGGCTGTCTCAGAATAATCAGGTGAAAATAATAAACACAAAGGGATGCTCGGCATGTACTCCAAACGATGAGCTTCACGTTCCATTCTGGGAACTGCGGAAGAGAGGTGTAATAAAGGAGTCAACCATAACAGGAAACACTAATAAACCAGGGACAAACTTTCATAACCTAGAATTCTCTCAGGACTTTCCCTTGGTAATAAACACTTGTCTCGGGGAAATAAACCACAGTCTGTGCTCTCTCTCAGCCGAGTCTTGCTTATTCAAAAGGAAAAGGTGTATTACCACAGTCATTTCTGCTTTCCCCGTCCCTCTGATCACCTGGACCCCATGGGACCTTCATGCTAGGAAGATATTCATTCAAGGCACATGCCAGGGATGGCAATAAGACCACACGGTCACATGCAGCCGTAACAACATCATCTCTCTTGTGGGGGGCCTCGGAAATTGGTGGCATGCCTAAAGATGGTCTAGCAGTCTCCCCATGGACAGGAATTGATCCTAATCCCTCCAGCAGTGAAGTTTTGATTGCTCCTTGTATACCGATCACAGAAAATAAAGGATTCCACAAATAATAGGGTTTCTTCAGGTGTGTGCGCATGGATGTGCATGCACATCTCCCGCTGCTCTGAGAACGTTGCAGAAATGGGGATTGGATAGTAGGTTAGGACTGCCATACGTCTGGTTTATTAAAGGAGTTTCCTTTAAAAAAGCTCAACAGTTTTGGTGGTTTCCTGGTTTTTAATTTTTGAAATAATGACAACCCTTTAGCCGTGTTGGTCCGACGCAGTCGAAATAAAAAAACAAATAAATTGTCCAGTAGCACCTTAGAGACCAAGTAAGTTTTTTCTGGGTATAAGCCTTCGTGTGCATGCACACTTCTTCAGAAACACTGAAACAGAAGTCACCAGACCCTTATATATAGTGGGGGTTTTCTCCGAAGGGTAGTAGGAGATGGGTGATTGACTCAATGGGTATGGTAAACCTGTTGATGACTGTTAACGACTACAATTAGTCCTACAGGAAAAAGCAAGGGATAGTATGCAGATGATTAGCATATGTAATGAGGCAGGCATCCAATATCTCTATTCAGACCAGGTCTCTCCATAGTTTTCAGTTTAGTAATAAGTTGCAATTCAGCAACTTCTCTTTCAAGTCCATTTCTGAAATTCTTTTGTAATAAGACAGCTGCTTTGAGATCCTGTATTGAATGTCCTGGGAGATTGAAGTGTTCTCCTACTGGCTTCTCTGTCTTGTGATTCCTGGTGTCAGATTTATGTCCATTTATCCTTTGGCGTAGGGTTTGGCCTGTTTGTCCAATAGAGAGAGTTGAAGGCCATGGTGGTACTGCTGCAATGTTCTGGATGAATGGGAGCATCCAAGCACTCTTTGGGTAAATTACTCTAAAGTGGATGTTACTAAAGCAGCCTTACCTGATCTGAGTTTTTCAATTGCCAACACGTAATTCATGCACTGGTACAGCCTTTCCCAACCTGATACCCTCAAGATATTTCGGACAACCACTCGCATAGCCTTAGCAAAATGGTTACTGTCACTGGGGCTATTCAGAGTTGTAGTCCAAAACAGCTGTAGGACAGCAGGTTGGATCAAAGGCTCCACCTGAGCATGAATGACTTGTGGTCAATTCATAAATTTACTTCAGGTGATGATGGACTGAATGATGACCGTGATGAAACAGGTACAGATATAAGGCCTGGAGCTTTTGCCATCATTACTTTTCAAGGCCCAAATCACAGATGTGGTCGATTTTTTTCTCATTCTCAGTTGAATCAAATCATTACATTATGCTTTACTCTTATGGGGTATGCTTTTATTAACTTGAAATTTCACTCTGGATTTTTTGCTAGGAAGGTTTAATGAAAATGATGGCTATCCCTGGCTTTGCCAATTTTTGTTTTTTAACATAAAGGATTCAGCTGTATCAGACATCGTGAAAAATGTGCTGTTTTCCTAATGTGTTTTCTCCCTGTTTTTATGAAACCCTGAATCTATGTGCAAGAGGTGCAATTTATTAAATGTCATGGATGGGTCATCTGACCAGTAGTTTGAGCAAGAAATTCATATCCCATGATTCTGAAGGCTGAAAGGTTAATACATAACAGATGCTGCTTTGGAGGAAACCATTACAGGCAATGCTTTTCAATCAATGAGATGCTATTATGAGCAATAGAGCCAATTTCTTTTAATCAATGAACCTTTATTACTACATTTACTAAGAAAGAAACCGTATGCAGTTCATATAAAACAGGCTGCAGTCTTCTGCCAGCACTCCCCCTTGGAAAAAACGCCACTCTCTTTCACATGCTCTGAGGTTTCTTTTGTAGCCTCCATTTTAACTCAGCAGGTAATGCAGTGTGGACTCGGACATGAACCCCCATTTTAATTACAGGGACATAGATCAGATTTGAGAAATGAGAGAGTCATAGAGTCGGCAGAGCCCAATTCAGCTACCTCCTGGTTTACCACTGTTGTAGAGCAAAACCACTGGATGACAAGTTTATTTATTGGAGCATCCAGTTTAGCAAAGAATGGTAAGAGGCAAAAGACGATATTAAAAGAGAAAGAAAAACACACAACGTCTGTCTCTTTGAAATATACTCAGAGTCGAGTGTGGATTTCAGGCTCTTTATTCAGCTCATAGTAGCGAGGAATGAATGTTCCCCCAGAACGTCTGCTTTATATACATTATTTACACAATGGGCCCCACGTGATTGGCTAATTCCAGGATACTCCTGTAGGCCAATCAGGTTGCGGATTCACTTCCACCTGGAGCTGGATTGGGTGGCTCCTGCGGACCAGACTGCTGCATTCTGAATCCTATTGTTCTAGGACCAATCAAACTGCTGCATTCTGAATTGGATCCTATTCAACTCAGTACATAACACCCTTGTTCCCTTATAATTTGCTCTCAGTGTGAGGGCTTCCCCCTCCAAACCCCTTTTCTCCTCTCACGTTTCTTTGGGTGCTGCTTTGGAGAGCATCACCCTCTTATCTCTGTTTCCCTAAACTGCTCTCTCCACAGGCAGGATGGAGTGTGTCTCAACAATCCCTCTCCTTCTTTGTAATCTCCTCCTTCACTTCGCTTTCCTCTTCCTAACTCCTCATCAAGCCCACATCTTGCTTTCGGCATTTCTGCTTTATCTCTGTATGCTGAGACAAGCCCTCCAACCTGACCTTGTTCGTTGCTGGTGAAGCTTCCTGCAAAGACTCACAGAGCCATGACACCACAGATGCTGCCTCTACACACTGCTGTTTTTGCTTGAATGGCAATTGATGGCTCTTACGCTTTCGGCCGAGTGCATCCTTTACTGACACTTCCACCATCCCATGGCAGCTCCTCATTAGAGCTGAGTGCCATTTCAGTTGGGGGGTTGAGCTTCCTGCAGCTGCTCTGGATGATGGACAGGACCAGGATGGTCTTTCTCTTGCTTTCATGTTACTCATGGGAGGGGGGCGGGAGGAGGCGGGAGGGCCAGCCCTAATAACAATCAGTTTGTGGTCATCAGTTCTGGAGATCAGTTCTACTATGGTTCTCCAGCTGATGGTACAAGGTGTAGGTCAGTGATGGCTAACCTTGACACTCCAGATGTTTTGGAACTACAACTCCCATCATCCCTAGCTAACAGGACCAGTGGTCAGGGATGATGAGAGTTGTAGTCCCAAAACATCTGGAGTGTCAAGGTTAGCCATCACTGGTGTAGGTCTTATTCTTTTTATTATAAGCATATGAGACTTTTAATTTTCTATCTGAATTAATGTCACATTGCGTTATTATCTAGATGTTTTCCACATTTTGGAGTTAGGGGGCTGTATTTGTACTCAGAATAGATCCACTGAGATTTATGGGCCCAAATTATTCCTGTTCAGTAATTTCAATGGATCTACCCCGAGTATGACTAACATGACATAAAACTCTCTTTTCTTTTCTTCCGTACAAAGAATGCATCCATTTTTATTGTCATCACAAAAGTATCATTTCAAAATGCACATGGATTAAGAGCTTGTATTTCCCCCAATGATTATTTTTTTTCATATTCAAAACCAAATATTTTCTGTTAACGTGCCCATCATTATTTTTGTCTATTTTTAAAAATGTGAGCCTCTTCTTAATTTCATGTTTTTTTCTTATTTCTTCATTTGTATATATCTTTATTGTCATTGTACAAGTACAACGAAATTCATATAGGCAAAAGGGAAAACATATTTTAAGCAGAAATGGGTTTGTTTTAATCATATCCTCTTTTTTGAGATTATCTTTTAAATCTCCAAATTAAAGATTAAAAAAACTCTAGGATTGAAGGTCACCAAATACATTCCCACTTCTTAAGAATGACCATTTGGCCACATCTCCATAAGCCAAAACCTGATTTTGAATAGATTAGAATCCTTACTTCACCCATACTTAGCATACTAACTCTGAGGACACATGTCCTTTCGCTACTTTTAAATTTCCCCCCCCAAGCCCACCTGATGAATTGGACCAATGGCCTATCTCAGGGGTAGTCAGCCTTTTTATACCTACCACCCACTAATGCATCTTTCTTGATGGTAAATTTCCTTACCTCCCACCAGTGCTCGATGGAAGGAGGATTCAGCTTGTGCCGTAGAACCCCCTACCGCCCACCTAGAACCCTGAAATGCCCACTAGTGGCCGGTAGGGACCAGGTTGACAACCCCTGGCCTATCTAGTCCAGCATCCTTTTCTCACAGTAGTAAACCAGATGCCAGATGCACAATGCTCTTGTATTCCTTATACCGTGTACTTCCATCCCTAAGAAGATAGGTGCTGGGTTCTTTACAGAATGTGATGACACTACCTGTAAATGTCACTTGCTGGCTACAACGTTGTCACCGAATGTAGAGTCTCTGTGCTTCTTCTTGCCACAAGGGTGTTGGGGATAGTCCAACGTGAGAGATGAAAAGAGGGAAAAGGAAGCAATTGCATTTGGATTCGTTGATGGATGAGAGGGAAAACAGAACTATGCTTTTCCTATTGGGGCAAGTTTGAGTGGGGGCAACAGCTGCCCACCCCCTCGATTGGACTTGGAAGAGAAGTGTAAGCACTTGAAAATTATTTTGCAATACAGGAGGATGCAGATTGTTTACTATTTTATTATTGGTTTTGTTACTCAGTTGCATCACAAGATTAATCAGATTATGCATAGACTTTTTGTTTGTCTAAGGAAACTTTTTTCCCTAAAGGAGCCCAGCAGACAATTTCATTTTGCAGTCAGTAATAAATCTTCCATGTCTCCCTCTGCCCCCAAATGCTTAATCTTTATTTGCAACTGTGGGGACTATCTGTAACACCTGTAGATCTTTTCAAAGGAAGAAATGCTTCCAGGTTTCCTGTGAGTACTGTGAGTAATGCCTGTTGATCTGGAGAAACAAATATATATATAAAGTTATTCTGTTAAATAACTTTGCTTTGGCCATTTCCTTAACCCAACTTTTATAAAATGCAGGATTCTGGGACTAACTTAGATCAGGATGATGATGGGATTTTTACTCTTTCCTTCCATGCTCCTGTTGCAATAAAATCCTCCCCAAACCGCCATTTATATTCCCGTTCTGAAATTCTGATCACACACAGCTGTTACTCACCCCTACGCTCTTGATCACATACAGCTGCTATTTGCGGTGACAAAACATTAATGGAGGTAAAGACTCCCAATGGCTGCTCGCCATGATGGCTATACAGTGGTACCTTGTTTCTCAAACTTAATCCATTCCGGAAGTCCGTTGCAAAACCAAAGTGTTCCAAAACCAAGGCGCACTTTCCCATAGAAAGGAATGCAAAATGGATTAATCCATTCCAGACTTTTAAAAAACAACCCTTAAAACAGCAAATTAACATGAATTTTACTATCTAACGAGACCATTAATCCATAAAACGAAAGCAATAAACAATGTACTGCATACAATCAACAGTCAGTAGCTGAACTGGGTTCCACACAGTCACACAAAAAAGAGCCGCAAAAAATGCAAAATAAATAGCAAAAACAGACAGACCTCGGCGTAACACTCAAAACAGAAGTGTAACACCCAAAACGGAGCACGTCCAGCTTCCGAAAAAAGTTTGCAAACCGGAACACTTACTTCTGGGTTTGCAGTGTTTGGGTTCCAAGTTGTTTGAGTACCAAGGCGTTTGAGAACCAAGGTACCACTGTACTCTGCTTCCATGGTGAGGGCAGTATTGCCTCCGAATACCAGTTGCTCGAAATGGTAAGAGGGCAGTGTTTTTCTTGTACTTGGGTCCTGCTTGCAGACTTGCCATAGGCATGCAGTTGGCCATTGTGAGAACAGGGTGCTTGTCTAGATGGGCTTTTGCTCTGATCTAACCGGGCTCGCCTTCCATTCTTATTCAAACAATTTACAATGGCATGTTCAACACCATGTGTAGCTTAGCTCTTGTGTAAAAGCAGGGAATGGGAACAGGAAGGGGCCATTCCACAGGAGAAGGGGGTATTTTGCAGATAGATTGCCCATCTCCAACCTGGTGTCTTCCAAATTTCCTTGGACTACAACTCCCATCACCCCCAGCCAGCATGGCCATTGGTCAGAGACGTTGAGAGTTGTTCTCAAACCATGCCTGGAAGGCCACTGGTTCCCCATCTCTGAGACCGACCAATGTTCTGACTTAGCTATTCACATCACATTCAATATGTCTTCCTCAGACACTGAATATTATAACAATAGCATGTAGAGGGCATTAGTGCTCTTTCAATGTTCTGATAAGGAGCAATCAGACGCACAGTTGCGATTCGATGAATTTGGTCCCGGGAGTGACAAAATGAATCCTGGCGCTTGATTGGGAAGTTAGGAACTGGTGTGTGTGGCAGGGAGCACTTACAACTGATTCTTAATAGCAGGCATCATGGTTGTCATTGGCTATAGAAATTATAAGCATTCCAACTTGCATTTGTCTGTGAATCTGCCTTGGAAGGAATGGATAAAAAAAACACCTCATGCTGTATAATCCTATATAGATTTTCTCAGAAGTAAGCCACAATAAGACTTACTTCTAAATGCCTTTACATGCATAGAACTTCTTCTCTTCTTCCAGCCAGTATGGTGTAGTGGTTAAGAGCGGTAGATAATCTGGTGAACCAGGTCTGTGTCTCCGCTCCTCCACATGCAGCTGCTGGGTGACCTTGGGCTAGTCACACTTCTCTGAAGTCTCTCAGCCCCACTCACCTCACAGAGTGTTTGTTGTGGGGGAGGAAGGGAAAGGAGAATGTTAGCCGCTTTGAGACTCCTTCGGGTAGTGATAAAGCGGGATATCAAATCCAAACACTTCTTCTTCTTCTTCTTTGGCGATCACTCGTAGCCAAGTAAGATTGTCTTCCATAAACACGGTTTTAACAATGAGTCTGTAAGTGACTGTGGAGGCCAATTCTGGATCCACACGTCCTTCCACAGTGGGGACATTGGTTTCCGTGCGGGAGTTGATCACGGTGTGGATTTGCCAAGCGTGCCTTCCTCTTAGCACATTTCTCCCTTGCGTCCTGAGTTCGAGTGTCTTCAAAGCCCATGACACCTTTGGTAAAGGCTGCTCTCCAATTGGAGCTCTCGCAGGCAAGTGTTTCCCAATTGTTGGTGTTTATACTACATTTCTTTAGATTTGCCTTGAGACAGTCTTGGGAAGACAGGCAAACTAATATCAGTGTACTGGAAGAAGCAAAGATCACCAGTGTTGAAGCAATGATTCTTCAACATCAACTTCGTTGGACTGGTCATGTTGTGCGGATGCCTGATGATCGCCTTCCAAAGCAGCTACTCATAGAACTACAACCTTAGTCTCTATTGCAGCATAACCAGCTTTGTTCAATAAACTGTTTGCCTCAATCTCTGCATGCAGTTGTGGTAAGGAAATTTCTCCCAATATTCCAACAAAATCTGCTTCCCTGCAATTCCCACCCATTGGCTCTTGTTCTGCCCTCTTGAGAAACAGAGAGCAAGTTCTTGCAAGAAGGATGTCTGGGCACCATCCCATTACATGCAGATTAGATATCTCACTATTGCTGCTATCTCACTATTATTTGGATCCTTGAGGCAGAATTACTTCAGTGATAAGATGCCACTGGGGAGAAGGCTTTGTCTGATCAGACAGAAAGATTCCCAGCTCCCAGTTTTATCTTCTCCTGCCCCCCCCCCCACCTCCAACAACGCTGAATTTATGGTTTCAGACAAACTGTCTGATTTGCAGTTTGGTTTCTACTTAAACATCACTTTGGGAGGCAATTAATAAGCAAAGCCGAATACCAAATTAAAAGAATTATTTGTCACTTCATTATTAATAAAATAAACAGAAAGCTGTATAGATTTTTATAAAGACTTCCAGGGTTCATAAATCATTTCTGGTAGCTAACTTAGTCATGCTGCTAAGTATTTTTCAGATATTTATACTAAATGTAAAATTAATTGGTAAACTTGTAGGCATAAATAATGCTCAGTTCTTGCATTCTTGGAATTGTTATTTACTGTTCATGCTGGAAGAGAATGCATCATGAACTGACTAGATTTTAAAATGCACTAATAACATTTACTAGAGTTATGAGAGTGAAAATTGGAGGTCAAATTCCTAAGTGGTATAAATCATAAGGGATATATATTTTCTGCAGGGACTAGGGATGCTTTATATTTGATGTTGGAGAGTCCAGTAATTCTGGATACTTCAAACTTTGGTCTGCTGGTATGTTAAGAAGAGAAGATGTGCCTTCTGGATCAGGCCAAGGGCCCATCTAAGCCAGCACTGGGGATGGGATGGGGTGAGAAATTTGATTCTGTATGCATTTAAAGCCAAATCTACTAAAGCCATGCTTTCCAAAACAATATGTAAGCTGAAATAGAGGTATCCTTTGAAATTTGCACTTATCCAAATTTTGCAATGTAGCTCTCCGGTGTTTCCAAAAAAGCACATATTTAGCGCTTCTGCGCATGCGCGAGTGCCGAAACCCGGAATTAACCCGTTCCGGTACTTCCAGGTTCAGCATGGAGCGCAACCAGAAAAGCGTAACCCGCAGCATTCACAACATGAGGTACGACTGTAAATTAATAAAAATAAAAATAAAAAAAGTATTTGGAGAACCACCTTACAGGTGGTGTGACTTCCTCTACTGCCTTGTCCTTGCTACTGTCCCAACAGGTGGCAGCGAGTCTGCTGCTGCAGCTCTGCCCCCCCCCTCAGCAAACCACCTATGCTCCGAAGCAGATATCAGGATCGTGTGGCACCACAAGGAGGGCCTCTCCAGATGACCTCAGTGACTAGGCCAGTGGTGGCAAACCTTGGCACTCCAGATGTTTTGGGACTACAACTCCCATCATCCCTGACCACTGGTCCTGTTAGCTAGGGATGATGGGAGTTGTAGTTCCTGCAGCAATTAGAAATATAACAAAACAAAAAATCAGAGGAGAATGGAAATATGTTGGAGAATACTTAAAGAAAGAAGGAGTAAAAACGGAATTGATGATTTGCCTAGATTGACATATAGACTGAAGGAAAGAAATTGTAAATAAAGTTAGCTATGTTATCAAATAGGTTATTTAAGTATTGTACTTTACATTATGATATATCGCAAAGTAATAAGGAGGGGGGGGGAAGAAACATGAGGATGAACTTTAGGAAGTGAATTTTAAATTTTTGTGTTTGTATGTGGGGGGGTGGGGGGGTAGATTGGGGTATGACTGGTTTGTATGATTTGTATGATTTCACTGTATGGATGTATAATGTATGATGTATGTTGTAATTTATGAAATAAATAAAGATTATTTAAAAAAAAGGAGTTGTAGTTCCACCACCACTGGACTAGGCAGTGGTATAACTGAACACTATTCTGAGGGCCTTTCCAATGCAAGCAAAGAAGACCTTGCCTAGCAGCATGTCACACACCCGACAATGCACTCATTTCGTCTCTCCCTGTCTATCGCCACACACCTGTAAAATAATCTATCAGAAAATATTATTCAGGTCCTCACATCACCAGCAGAACTAGACATTTGGGTGATTAGCTGAAGAAATTTAACACATGGTTATGCTCAGATATCTGCATGGGTATGTAGGAACCCATGAGGCAAGTCGAATAGCTCAATTTGCCCAAACCATTTTTGAAAATACATATCACCAAGAGCAGTAGGAGGTGTGGGAATTTCAAGGCACTGAACTTGGGCTGCCACCGGTGAGGCAGAGAAGGGAAATTCAGCAGCATTAGCGCAGAAGCAGTTTTCATTAGTCCCGTAACACATTTTGCAAAGATGGAAATCGTTCGTTATAATGTCGTGCACTAAGCGAGGAAAGAAGAGAATAAGATGTTGATAAATGACATGGAAGATCAAGAATGAAGAGGAAATAGTGAGTCGGAAAGAAGGATCTTCACCGTTGTAAGTATATAAGAGTCTGCTGGATCAAGCCAGTGTCCCATCTAGTCCAGCATCCTGTTCTCACAGTGGCCAACCAAATGTTTGTGGGAAACACATAAACAGAACCCGAGCACAAGGGCACTCTCTCTTCCTGTGGTTTCAAGAAACTGGCATTCAGAAGCATTACTGCTTCCAACCATGGAAGCAGAGCATAGCCATCAGGAAGAGAAACCATTGATAGCTTTATCATCCATGAATTTGTCCAATCTGCGTTTAAAGCCACCCAAGTTGGTGGCCATCACTCCCTCTTGTGGGAGCCCATTCCATCATTTAACTATGTACTGCATGAAGAAGTACCGGTACTTTCTTTTGTCAGTCCTGAGTCTTCCGCCCTGATACAATACTACAAAGTATACCAAAAAAGTATCAGGTGTTGTAATAATTGTGATCAAACAAAACCAAAACACCAAAACACCAAATTGGCTAATAAATATTGAGAACAGTTTACTCAATCAAACATGCTGTGCCTGTGAGAATCTATAATTTTATTGTATGGTGTTGTAAAAACAGCACAATGAACTGAAGAAGATCCCGCGAAACCTGTTTATATCCGGGATTCAGGTCTTCAGATCTACTTCCGCTGAGGGACGGCGAGGAGGGCCTATCTGTGATTACCATCACACATGACCATGTTTTCTTGCCTTACTGTGACCGTTCCCTCACAAAAGACTTTGCGCGTTCAGTAGAGTACCCTTTGCAACACTTTTGCGTAATTTGATTACGCTAGGACATTATCATTAGCCTCAGTATTATGCCATCAGTTTATTGAGTTTCTACAAGCTTGGATTTGCACGCTGCCCCTTAATGTGTTCATTTTAACATGTTTGATTGAGTAAACTGTTCTCAATATTTATTAGCCAATTTGGTGTTTTGGAGTTTTGGTTTTGTCCTGAGTCTTCCAACATTGGCTTCGCTGGCTCAGTCAATAGAGCATGAGACTCTTAATCTCAGGGCCGTGGGTTTGAGCCCCATTCTGGGATCAAATGAGAAACCGGGATGGCTTCCATAAATCCAGGACTGTCCCCGAAAAATAGGGACACTAGCAGGGTCTGCTCCTGTGAGTTGACCCATTCCTGTCTGTTGTTTACATCAGCAGCTGGCAGGATGAGATATGGGGTGTGGGCTTCTCTGATGCTGCAGGGACCAAGACTGGCGCTGCTGCCAATCGCTTGAAATGTGGGGTGTGGGGGTGTGTTCCTAGCACCATTAGGACCAATGATCATCCCAGTGATGAAACATTGCAGAGCAAGTTTTGAAAATAACATGCTCATTCCATTCCCCGCCCCCTCTCCACCTTAGAGCAGATTTATGCCACCAGGTGCCATAGAAAGGCACTGGACATAGTAAAAGATCCATCGCATCCTGGTCACCGTTTCTTTGAGCTCTTGCCGTCGGGACGGAGATACAGGACGATGAGGACAAGAACAAGCCGTCTCAGGAACAGCTTCTTCCCCAGGGCAACTTCGGCCTTGAATGGGAAGCCTGGACTTTGAAAGTCATCCTATCTTACTTGTTATGCTGCATTATATTCTACTGTTTTAATTAGTGTTTTGTAGTTGTTTTGAATTTGTGTGGAGTGCTCTGTCTGGGTGGATGGAGCAGCCGAGTAATTTTGTTGTCCCCGCAAGGGGACAATGACAATAAAGATTATCTATCTATCTATCTATCTATCTATCTATCTATATCTAAGCAGCAGTATAAAGAGGTGCCTCTGAAGCTGTGCCTGTTCATCGCGCTGGAACATGAGAGATCACCTCCCATTTCGCCGGAACTGGTGTGAGTTATTTCCCTGGGAGGCGATTCTGCTTGATCTCAGCTTCCTGAAGAGGTCGCTGCACTATGCAGCTCTTACAATTCAAAACTGAGCTGGCAAAGCTCATCTAAAAAAAACCTGCTTCCTAACGAAGCCAGTGTCATCCCCCCCCCTCCCTAAAGTCCTCTTTTGCAAACGCTGCAGACCTATTTTCACTGCAAACTAACCTCAAGGAAGCCAAGTATGAAGTCAGTCAAACTAAACCATGAAAGCTTAGGCTACTGGGATTTCTTTCTTTCTTTCTTTTTAAGGATTCACATGTCACGAGGTTCTGTGCTTCTGAAGAAACGCGATTTGTAAGATTCATTACAGCTATGGAAAGTTCACGGAAAAGGTCTGGCATTCAAACAATTTTACATGCTTGTCCACACCAATGAGAACATTTCTTTTCTTTTCTTTTTTTTTGTCCTTTCCAGTATTTTTCTTTTGAAACTTTTCAGTGCAATAGAAGACAAGGTAAGGGACCCGCCATTGTGGAAGAGCATTTATTAATATTATTTATTTATTTCCAATATTGATTTCACCGTGAATGACATCAAAGCAGCAAACAGGGCAATCAATAAAGCAATGCGTCATTCAGCTAATATGGTGTTTCATATGGGGGAAAAGTCACGGGTAAAAACATAAAATAGGCCCAAGGTGGCTTACTTAAAACGCCTGCTTGAATAGAAAGTTTTTCATCAAGTGTCTGAAGTTGGGCAGGGAGGGCCCTGTCTAATCTCAGCTGGGAGAGAGTTTCACAGAGTCACACCGACAATACTTGAATGAATACACAGCTCTTGGTGGATGAAAACTGCTTTTAGTGAGGCACCACAAAACGAGATTCCATTATCTCCCAACCTTGCAGGGTTGTTGTTTCAGATACATTTTGCAAAAATTGTAAAGACTCTTATGCAAACTGGTGTAGAAATTATTAATGGGGGCTGTCTTTCTATGCATACGAAACTGCATGTTTGCAGCTGGAACAAATGAAGAATATGTACTGACAGGTATGTGGCGAGCCCCCTGCCCCATACTGCTACAGGCCAACATTTCCCATCGTAGCAATGCATGTTGTTGTTCACATCTGTCTGTCTCAGGAGACAGTGAAGGGGTGCACCTTTGGGGATGAAGTCAAACCATTAGAGAGTTACAGCGCCTGCTGTGGCTGCAGAGAGCGATATGGGAGAAACATGTTTTGTTGCAGCAGGGGCAGGTGAGGGCGTCCGGTTGTGCTGCTGCAGATACATCACGGCGTTTCTTCTCACTGCACTCCTCCCCAGTGGGCATTCCTCCTCTGAAATAACACAACTTGGGTTTCGATCCTATATGCACTTACCTGGGGATAAGAACCACTCTAAACCATGAGGCTTGCTTCTGAGTAGATATCTATAGGATTGCATTTTTAGCCAGGTTAACAATGACTTCTCGGTTTTATACTGACATTGTAAAACAATGTGTTTTAATGTGTGAATGGCAGTTGTTGAACTTAGGGCACGAGAGGGAAATGAGACTGAATTCAGGAGACAATTTGCCTATGCAAAGAGTCCCCCCACAGTGACTGGTGCTTTGACAAAATTCTATAAATGTCTTCAAGAAAAATGCCTCAACAAAATGCCTGCAATTTCCTTCAGGACGTGCACATATTTCCATTGTTTTCTGGCGAACTCTGTGCTTCTAAGGGTATGTTTTATATGGCTTTTGCCTTGAAACTCCCTTGTTGCAATCCTCTAAAACTATCAAGGAAGACTCCACCTGCTTTATTGTTCCCATAAATTCCTATGAAAGTGGTAGCTAAATCCAATTTGTGTCATTCTGATTCTCTTTGTAGCCTAAACTAAATCTCCTGCTGTGTATCCCAAAAGAAGAATCCTATTGACACCAAATAGCCACCTCTGCTGTATTTTGTTCTGTGGTTATTGCAGCCTTTCAGCTGTTTGAAAATAATTTTCTGCTGTTGCCAGCACGCACCCCACCCCCAGCAGATTTGTAGTTCCAGGCCCTTATAATGACTTAGAAACCCTCCCATTGCACAATTTCCAGTAGAAGAACTCTAAACTTAGAACTTGCTGTTGGTTAGGCTTTGGGGCATGATGAAGGCCCAAAGAAGCAGCCCCCTGACCTTTGTCATCACCCCATCCTCCTCTGTTGTTTTTGCTAGAAGATAAATGTTGGGTAAAGGGAAGGCAGCTTGGAATGGTCCAGCCATGTTCAGGGAAGTTTTTAATGGTTGATGTTTTATTGTGTCTTTAATATTTTGTTGGGAGCCGCCCAGACCCAGTTAGATGGAAAGCATATAAATAATGTTGTTGTTGTTGTTGTTGTTGTTGTTGTTGTTGTTGTTGTTACAACCCTAGCGGAAATGTGAGGGGCTTTGGTTCAAATCATTAAAAGGACAAACCACTGTTTCTGAGCTGGAGTGGAGAGCTTCATTTATGAACTGCAAACCATCATTCTATAGCTTCTGAATTCCACCAGCACCGCAGGCAGGTCATAGCAAACTGGAACTTAATGGATTTGCAGTGGCCATCCTCATTAGATTATATGATGTATGATTCGAAATGTGGAAAGACAGCCTTTTTGTGTTTGGAGCTCCCACTGCTCATTCCACTGAGTGGGACCCTGGACTTCTGCCCCAAAAACCTAATTTGATGGCACCACGCTGGATTATGCAAGCTCATTTTGCTTCACATGCACCCGGACATAGTGACTGCTTGTGGCAGCTTTCCCTCAGAGTTCCTCGAATGCAAGGTTTAAAATGTTTCCTTCACCTGCTCTGCCTTGGCTCTTAACAGCAGGGGGGAAAGGACAGAACTCCTGTTCTTCATCCTCCCCATGTCTACCATACAAGGTACTGCATGCAACATGGTCATGGGACAAGTGCTCAGCCTCTCTTGAGACATCCAGGCTTCTCAGTGGGCAAGGCCCTGTCACCGTGGCAACTGAACCTTGGTTCTCGAACGCCTTGGTACTCGAACATTTTGGCTCCCGAACGCCAACAACCCAGAAGTAAGTGAACATTTTTCGGAAGCCGAACATACGATGCGGCTGTCGGCTATTGTTTCCGGGGCGCCTGCACCAATCAGAAGCCGTGCCTTGGTTTTTGAACGTTTCAGAAGTCGAACAGACTTCCGGAACAGATTGCGTTCGAGAACAAAGGTGCCACTGTATTGTAATACACCATAAGTCTCCAGCAATCCAAAAGAAACCACACTTGTGACCTAGGGACCTCTTACCATTCAGCAAAATGCGACAGACGTTAGAAGACTTTGGGCTAGGTCTTTTAATATTGTGGAGAATTTCTCACACAGCCCACGTAATGCTGAACCGGTGCCTAAACCCCCATGCAGTTTGGAGGATCAGGAGTACTGGATCAGTGCACCACAGTCGGGACATAACGTCCCTTTGACACTTGAACGTGTGAAATGCTGAGCTGCCGGCAGACCACGATTTAGGGTGGCTGCTCTGCCACTCTATCTCAACCTCAAGCACAAATGCTTCCTTGTTGCATTATTCCAGCGGTGGAGCGTGTGCTACCGCTGCCCGGGGCGGGGCGCGGAGGGAGCCCCCTGCGCTGCGCCCCCTGGTCACGCCTGACTCGGAGTCGAGCCGCGAGAAAGTTGCCTTGGCAGCACCCTCGCGTGTCGCCACGCAGCCGATGAGAGGGACGGCGAATTTGCTGCCCACTGTCCTCTCTCCACCGCCGGGTCAAGCTTGACCTGCAGGTGGAGCTGCACGGTGCTGCCCCCCAAAAGGTGCCAGCAGAGCGGTCGCCCCCGAGCTACTAAGTGGCAGAGCGCCTGCTTTGCATGCAGAAGGTCCCGGGCTCAATAGCTAGCAAATCTAGTTTGTTGTTGTCGTTCAGTCCGGGGCGCTTGTTCCCCCAAGACGGACCCCAGGGCTGCTTTTCCCCGGCGCGGCCAGGGAGCTTCGCTCTCTCTCCCCCCTCCCCTTTCCCTCCCCCCCTCCTCCTTGGCTTCCAGCTGTTCCCGCCAGAGACCGGGGGGGGGACTTGCGGGGGGGGAAGGAAAAGTGCCGGGAGGGGGGCGCTGGCCGCTTGGCAAAGCCGCCTCTCTCCTGCTCCTCCTCCTGTCCTGCTGCTGCTGCTTTGCTGCCGGGACCCCGGAGCGTCGGCGGAGAAGGAGCCGAGCACAGGCAGGGAAGCACGCCCGGCGTTGCAGCTGAGCGCCGAGGCCAGCGCGCCCCCCCCCAGATGTTGCGCCCGGTGCGGCCGGCACCGCTTGCACCCCCCACGCTACGCCACTGCATTATTCTAAATGCCAGGTTTTGCCAGCACAAATGTGTAGGTTGGTGAAGGTGCCAGTTTAGGCTGGCAGCGCTGTTCTACGTTGCTCACGGACAAAGTGAGCATAGATTGAACTGTACTGCTCACGCAGTGTTTGCTCTTTATTTTTGTTTTTTTAAAATAAATAAATAAATTTCTTTATTTTCTTTTTAATAAAATAAAATAAAATAGACAAATAAAAGTAAAACAGGAAGAAGAAAAGCTTTTGTTTTCTTCCATGCAAATGTTCAGCTAACCGCCGTCTCCCATAGTTTGCCATCTTTTTCTGCCCCTGTCCCCAGCACATACTTTTTCCCCACTTTTTTCAGTTGTGGTTTGTATTTCTTGCATGAGCTTTAATCAACAGGGGGGAGAAACACAGAAGCTTTCATTCTTAGACATTTCCCGATCTGTGGCTCTGAACTGTCTCTTTATATTATAATCCTTCACAGTTATATCCATAAATATACCTTACTTTGGTTTCTTTGTAGTCTATCTCGCTATTCCTTTCTTGAAATTTTCTTACATTTCAATGAGATAGGGAGGAGGCTTTCTCTTTTACAGATGGAGATAATATGATTTCTGAAATCTCCTTTCTTTCATACATCAAGGAATTCTCCATTTCATTTGGTGATGCTTAAGACAGAAACAATTCTTGCCTCTCTTTTTGTTGTCATTACAGATGCTTTATTGGGTAAAAGGGAGATTTAATTTCCTGTTGTGTGAGGTGACAATTTCCTTCTAGCAACCTGACTTTCCATAACTAATTTACAGGCTTAGAGAAATTAACAGCACTTCTTTCCGTTTACCTGCTTCCATCCTTCTTCCTTGTTATCGGGAGATTAATTCAAAACAAATGGATTAACGGGAGAGTTTATACTGTCGAGATCTTAAACTGTGTTGGCATCCATGAATTCTTATTTTTATTTCTTACAAAATGGGTGTTTAGCAGCATCAGGAAAAGGGGTGGAAATTATGTTTACTTTATAATCACTGTTTTGTTCCCAAGCACATGTGATCTCTAAGAAAGGAAGAAAAGGGAGTGGGGAAGAAAATGTAAAACTTTTGCTAAAAGCTGCTAGTCCCAAAATGCTTTGATGTTGCACAGAATTAAAAAGGGAAAATGATCATGGTTTGAAATACACAAAGCAAGGAATAGTTCTCGCAGTAGCCGCTAGGCTGGCTCAGCAACAAGGCTTTAACAAACTGCAAATGCTGTTTACTGTTTTCTCTGTTCCACTGCCAAGATCGTGGCTGCTGTAGACACAAGCCGTTGTATAATTTTTCAAGTGCTTCCTTTAAAAAGAATTTCATAGGTTAAACACTCATAAGGGAGAGAGTTGGGGGGATGAGCAGGGAGAAAGCTGATGCATAGGAGCTTCCCATTCAACTTCAGTAGAAGAGGCAGATCAGTACACACATCCATTTGTATACCCTCCAAGTGCCTCTATTGTCCTTGGACTGTCCCAGATTTACTGAAGCCGTCCTGGTTTCTGATTTGATCCCGAAATGTCCCGCTTTTCCTTGTTGTTGTTGTTGTTCAGTCGTTCAGTCGTGTCCGACTCTTCGTGACCCCATGGACCAGAGCACGCCAGGCACGCCTATCCTTCACTGCCTCTCGCAGTTTGGCCAAACTCATGTTAGTAGCTTCGAGAACACTGTCCAACCATCTCATCTTCTGTCGTCCCCTTCTCCTTGTGCCCTCAATCTTTCCCAGCATCAGGGTCTTTTCTAGGGAGTCTTCTCTTCTCATGAGGTGGCCAAAGTACTGGAGCCTCAACTTCAGGATCTGTCCTTCTAGTGAGCACTCAGGGCTGATTTCTTTAAGAATGGATAGGTTTGATCTTCTTGCAGTCCATGGGACTCTCAAGAGTCTCCTCCAGCACCATAATTCAAAAGCATCAATTCTTCGGCGATCAGCCTTCTTTATGGTCCAGCTCTCACTTCCGTACATTACTACTGGGAAAACCATAGCTTTAACTATACGGACCTTTGTTGGCAAGGTGATGTCTTTGCTTTTTAAGATGCTGTCTAGGTTTGTCATTGCTTTTCTCCCAAGAAGCAGGCGTCTTTTAATTTCGTGACTGCTGTCACCATCTGCAGTGATCATGGAACCCAAGAAAGTGAAATCTCTCACTGCCTCCATTTCTTCCCCTTCTATTTGCCAGGAGGTGATGGGACCAGTGGCCAAGATCTTAGTTTTTTTGATGTTGAGCTTCAGACCATATTTTGCGCTCTCCTCTTTCACCCTCATTAAAAGGTTCTTTAATTCCTCCTCACTTTCTGCCATCAAGGTTGTATCATCAGCATATCTGAGGTTGTTGATATTTCTTCCGGCAATCTTAATTCCGGTTTGGGCTTCATCCAGTCCAGCCTTTCGCATGATGAATTCTGCATATAAGTTAAATAAGCAGGGAGACAATATACAGCCTTGTCGTACTCCTTTCCCAATTTTGAACCAATCAGTTATTCCATATCCAGTTCTAACTGTAGCTTCTTGTCCCACATAGAGGTTTCTCAGGAGATGGATGAGGTGATCAGGCACTCCCATTTCTTTAAGAACTTGCCATAGTTTGCTGTGGTCAACACAGTCAAAAGCTTTTGCGTAGTCAATGAAGCAGAAGTAAATGTTTTTCTGGAACTCTCTAGCTTTCTCCATAATCCAGCGCATGTTTGCAATTTGGTCTCTGGTTCCTCTGGTTCCTTAGGTAAAGGTAAAGGGACCCCTGACCATTAGGTCCAGTCGTGACCGACTCTGGGGTTGCAGCGCTCATCTCGCATTATTGGCCGAGGGAGCCGGCGTACAGCTTCCAGGTCATGTGGCCAGCATGACTAAGCCGCTTCTGGCGAACCAGAGCAGCGCACAGAAACCGTGTTTACCTTCCCGCCGGAGTGGTACTTATTTATCTACTTGCACTTTGACGTGCTTTCAAACTGCTAGGTTGGCAGGAGCAGGGACCGAGCAACGGGAGCTTCCCCGTCATGGGAATTCGAACCGCCGACCTTCTGATCGGCAAGCCCTAGGCTCTGTGGTTTAACCCACAGCGCCACCTGCGTCCCTCCCGCTTTTCCTTAGGACGTCCCAATTTTCATCAGAGAAATGTTGGAGGGTATAGAGTTATGCGACCCCCAAGCCAAGGGGATAAGTAACTATAAGACATCTGAAGGCAGCCCTGGATAGGGAAGTTGTTCAATGTTTTATTCTGTTTTTATATATGTTGGAAGCTGCCCAAAGTGGCTGGGGCAACCAAGGACATATCTACACTCATGATATCTAAAGCTAAAAAAAAAAAAAAAAGAGTTACGGAATAATTCTGATATAGCCATACAAAGTTCTTTTTTAACGTTCATAATGCGTTATTAAAATGTGACAACAGAGGGTGCTGCAGAGCAACCCACTACCAGAAACTAGGTAAACAGCCTGGAAACAAAGCGAAAGCGAAACCAAAGAGGACTCTTCCTGTCTTGACGTTTTAGAATGACATTTCGAATATCGTTTGAATAAGGTTTAACGGGTGAGTGTAGATCCAGCCCCAATCGGATGGGTGGGGTATAAATAATAATAAAGTTGTTGTTGTTAAATAGGACTTCCCTATTTTCATCGGAGAAATGTTGGAAGGTTTGATATACCTTGGGTTTTACCTCTCTATAGGAATATAGGAATCTACCTTATACTGATTCAGTCCATTATCCCATTAACTCAGTAACAGTGATTGGCAGAATTTCTTCAGGGTTCAGACAGGGAACATTCCTAGCCCTAGCTGGAGATGTGGGGAATTGAGCCTGGGACCTTATCCCAGTGTGGTGTAGAGAGCCAGTGTGGTGTAGTGGTTAAGAGCGGTAGACTCGTAATCTGGTGAACCGGGTTCGTGTCTCCGCTCCTCCACATGCAGCTGCTGGGTGACCTTGGGCTAGTCACACTTCTCTGAAGTCTCTCAGCCCCACTCACCTCACAGAGTGTTTGTTGTGGGGGAGGAAGGGAAAGGAGAATGTTAGCCGCTTTGAGACTCCTTTGGGTAGTGATAAAGCGGGATATCAAATCCAAACTCTTCTTCTTCTTATCCATGCAAGGAAGATGCTCTACCACAGAGCTACAGCCCTCCTCCTCCTCCTCCTCCTCCTCCTCCTCCTCCTCCTCCTCCTCTTCATTGATATTCTCCTTGTTGGCATTCCAGAATAGGAGGGAGTGCAACCTCCCATCAGCTCTTTTACCACTGGTAACTGACTTGGATCAGATTCTTCTTCCCCTTCCTTCAGTAGAAGTCCCAGGAGTGCATAATAGTTCATAGAAATGTGTGCCAGTTAAGGTGACGCTCGCCTTTCCTTACCGCAATCCAGAGACACGGTATATCTTTGTTATTATGGATGTGCAAGGCGGGACATTAGCCAGGGAGCACCTGACGTTTTGATTGCTCTTGCTTCTGCTGATTAGTTAATGTTTGCACAGCGGCACGAATGTATATAGGTGATAAGCACCAGCGTTATTAGTGTGCTAAACAGTCACTTTAAAAGATGTTTTTTGGCACGTTGCTGGACTCAGGCCACATATTAAGCAGCGCTGCTGAAATTACAGAGTAGAAGATTGCTGAGCGATGGGCTGTCTGTACAAGTTAACCTGGAACAAAGTAGCAGAATTTTGGTCTATAGCAGAATTTCAGGCTGTAGATGGCCGACTGCATTTGTAAAAAAAAAAAATGCTCCCTGCATTCTTTTTTTAAAAAGCATGCATATAAAAGAAAATGAAGGTTTAACACATTTTTCCCACTGAGGTGCTAGTTAACTGCAAGCTGAGAGGCACATTCAAAAATACGATATTTTCAGTCTGAAGTGTTCAGTTTCGGAGTTCTACCACCTTGATCTGTGGAACTTGTGGAAGAAGTTCTGGAACTCAATTCTGAGTGCTCAGCCCAGGCCCAGATTTCAGGGAGGGTGACCCAGTGGCAAAGGAAGCCGCCTGGACTTAAGGAGACCTGAACTTAAGGAAAAATAGGAAACAGAGAAACTGAAATTGACATTATTTGCCCATTTCTAGTTGAAGCACTTCTGGTCTGAATTCAAGAATTGCAGCGTACAGCTCTAGACTAGCCCTGTCCCTTTGTACCTAATGCTGTCCAGTTTTTACTTTGCGTAGTGGGAGAGAACTCTGGACCATAGATCTAGATTACTGTGATTTAGCTATATGAGCGTAATTCTGCTGATGTCAGTTGCTTTAATTCCACCCAATATTATAGCCTCACAGCCGTAATTCAGCTGATCCCACTAGAATCTTAACTGAAGCTTGACATATTGTGTTTAGATAACATTTTTGCTTAATTTCCACCCAAAAAAAAACAGCAAACGACATTATTGTGTACCATCTTCCCTGAAATGTGCACCAAATGAAGAGGAACAGAAGGAGACTGTTAAATTCCACTCAGTGAGAATATTAAAATCCTGCTGAAATGTATGAAAACCTTTATATAACTGATAAGTCTAAATACCCTTTTTGGAATCTTATTCCCAGGGAAATTACTTATCTCAAAATTAATGGCTATATTTCCTTAGTGCAGAGAGGCAATTGTAGGAAGTAGCTGGATTTAATATGGTAACAAAAATACCATTTTAATGATAAGCTTTCATGCTAGTCTGAGGTAATTAAGATGTAAGATCTTCGTTCTGAGCATGCTCAGACTAATAGTAAGAAATAAACTTCTATGAAAAACTGGAGACATTTACAAACACTGTTACTGCCACCATATGTACTGGCGGAGGAAGAGGAGTGGGGGGGGAGCGCACTATGAAAAACTATGTCCACCTGGAGACATTTACAAACACTGTTACTGCCACCATATGTACTGGCGGAGGAAGAGGAGTGGGGGGGGAGCGCACCGCCCCTGGCAGCGTGATCCTAGTGGGGTGCCATCGTGGCTGCCCCCCTCCCCCGCTGGGTGCCACACCCCCAAAGGCGGCATGCTACGCCCCCAGGACATGTGCCACACCCCTGCAGTGGTGCACCATGCCCCCAGGACGCGCATCACACCCCCAGGATGCGCGTCATGCCCCTACGGGCAGCGCACCACGCCCTGGCGCACACCAGCCCCGCCCCTGCCTGCTCTCCACCCCCCGGTGCCGGAGCATGGAGCTCCGCCCCTGACCATATGGAATGCCCATTTTTTTGAGGCTGAGATCATCCCTGGAGATTTTGACAGGTGAAATATTCATCTAAGATGGATACGTTTTTTTAAAATCAAAGGCCCTTTCTTGGGGCCCTCACCAGTTCCTACAGAGAAGGAATATGGAGTTTTCAACCTCACTGGAGGGTTGTAATGAGGATTTGAATAGGGTAATGGAGACTGGTCCATTAGGAGGAATGGGGCACTGCCCCACCAATTTCTATCTGCCCTCAAACTCCACCACCTCCACCTACCTGCTTCCTTAAATACAACTGGTCCAGGGGGTACCACTGCCTGTCACCTTCTTCCTCCTTGGTCCAAGTGTTGCCATTGTAGGGAGGAGGAGGATGGGAACAAATCTAGAATTCACTTTCTCTACCTGTCATTGGCTCTGGCTCCACCTCGCGTTGGGCTCCCTGACTTCCACCCTACCAGTCCCGATGAGCACCAGCCACCAATGGAATAGCAGGACTCTAAAAGCAAGAGATGTGAGGCCTGTAGAGTTCACTCTACACAGATCCCTACACTGCTACCATCTCTCCTGTCACCTGCCCCAAGGACCTTTAACTGTAGCAGGTGGTGGTTGTAGCTTCACACAGTCAACAAGGTCGGATGGAAGCACGCTTTCCTTCCAGGGATGAGACTCGGACTACTAGGTCTAGAATCTTTCATGGGGAAATGATGCAACCTGTTTTCCATTGGTAGGAGCAAGTGACGAGTCACATTCCCTCAAAAGCAGTGCTTGAATTACAGGAGAAAAAGTGAAGGAGGCGTATGTGAAATCTATGAGCCCGAGCCCGTGGCTCTCTGACACTAGATTGTGCTTTGTGTATTTAGCATATAGCTCACTGGCAGATCCCATACTTCGTATGTAGAAAGTTCTGTGCTCTATTCTTGGCACCTGCAGGGAGGTCTGGGATAGACTTCTGCCTGAAACCCTGAAGAACCACCGCCAGTCATTTCAGAGGTAGATGCTTATCTAGCCAGCTTTCTATGGTGCTAGAAACAGTGGCCAATGAGGCCATTTCTCTGCAATGGAAAAGCATCTGCTTTGCACACAAAAAAAGGTCCCAGGCTCGGTCCCCAGCATCTCCAGGTGAGGCTGGGAAAGACCCTTACCTGAAACCCTAGAAATCTGCTGTCAGTCAGTGTAGACCAGGGGTAGGCAACCTAAGGCCCGTGGGCCAGATGCGGCCCAATCGCCTTCTCAATCAGGCCCATGGACTGTCCAGGAATCAGCGTGTTTTTACATGAGTATAATGTGTCCTTTTATTTAAAATGCATCTCTGAGTTATTTGTGGGGCCTGCCTGGTGTTTTTACATGAGCAGAATGTGTGCTTTTATTTAAAATGTATATCTGGGTTATTTGTGGGGCATAGGAATTCGTTCATTCCCCCCCCCCAAAAAAAAAAGTCCGGCCCACCACATGGTCTGAGGGATGGTGGACGGCCCATGGCTGAAAAAGGTTGCTGACCCCTGGTGTAGACAGTACTGAGCTGTATGGACCATTGGTCTGGCTTTCCTGTGATCCTGAATTGCGGGGGGGGGGTTGGACTAGATGAGCCTTTGGATCCCCTCCAACTCTGCAATTCTGTTATTCTATTATTTGGCAAGAGGTAGCTTCTTACGTGCCTCAGAAATGGTTTAAGAGGGATGGGCTGTTGCTGAAAATTCAAACCCTGTTCCACGATATTCAGACCCTATTATTTATTACATTTACATCACACCATTCCCCCAAGGAGCTCAAGTTGGCATACATGGCTCTCTTCCTCCCATTTTATTCTCACAACAACCCTGTGAAGTAGAGATGGTGAATGGTCAAGGTCACCTAGTGAGTTTCGTGGCTGAGCAGGGATTTGAACCCAGGTCCTTGCCTAACAGTCCTAACTAGCACTGCATCTCTGTCTCCTGGTACTATCTGTTCAAAGTTGTGCCTGAAGGAGGAAAGCAAAATGAAATAAACAATACAAAATAAAGGTGTGAAATGTTCTCCATTGACTTCAGCTAATCTTACTCCTCATCTCTAATCAGAGAGGATTGGTCTTCTAATAAATCCCTTGTTCTCCTGAGAGAGAGAGAGAGAGAGAGAGAGAGAGAGAGAGAGAGAGAGAGTCATACACTAAGAAGAAAGCAAAGCCCAGCAGCTCAGCCGCACTTCAGACAATGAGGCCAGGCTATTTACTCTGCCATTTCAAGGTCAGAAGACATCACAATCCTGATGGGAGAAGGAAATGCTCAGGCATCGTCGGATGGAGCATTTTGAGGAAACGGGGATGGTATCAAGGGAAATTACAGGCTTCACCCAAAATGTCATCCTCAATGTCACGATGGAGGATTTAGCCCTAGAGGGGAAAAGAATCCTCAAAGTGTTGGGGTTTCCTAAGAAAACGAACTAACTCAAAAGTCACAAGGCTTAAAATTAGAAAGGGCATCCTTCCCCCCAATATCTGTTATATTTGGACTTGCATTCAGTCACGTCTTTTGGAATCGCCGGTCAGTAAGTGCAATGCTGAATTAGGTTGCATGTCAATTTGCAGGCTTCCTGGCCCGTGTGTAGGTTTGGGATGGGTGCTCCTCATGCATGCAGTCTAAATGGTGTCATTGGCATCAGAATGTCAGCCTGTATTTCTTTGCCATTTAATCCAGAATTTCCCTTTCTGGGAAAAAGCCTGTTGACAACAACCCGATGACCAATTTGCAGTTTTGAGTCCCCATCTGGAAACACCATTTGAAAGATGGTTTCTTCTTGTCATCTTATGCTTTCCGGTTATTCAGGCATTGCATTACATTCATTTCATATTAACAGAATTTCTTATTTTCTTTCTTTCTTTCTTTCTTTCTTTCTTTCTTTCTTTCTTTCTTTCCTTCCTTCCTTCCTTCCTTCCTTCCTTCTTGACATCATATAGTGAAGGAGGCAGAGCAGAAACATTCAATTCTTTGCAAAACAGAGCTACAATGATACATCTATATTAAGCTTAAGTTCCAAAAGCCAGACCACGGAGGGAGATCTTACAATGCTTCTGAAACCAGGAAGCAGGAAGAGGAGTTCGGGATGAGAGCATGGCCTTTTCAGCTGAGGCCTCATTATTGTGGAACTACCATACCAAGCCAGCCCACCAAACTTGATATGCCTTTGGAAGATCTTGCAAGACAAAGGGGTAAGTTCCTTTAATGGCAAATTCTAGAAAGGTAACTGTGTATAAGGCCCATTTTGTTGAATCTGTCAATTTCCATTTCACTCAGTTTTTCATTTTTCACCTTTTAAGTTCAGTTCTCCACATCAGTTGCCCATATTTTTACAAAATAAAGTCCTCATGAAAATTTACCATTTTAGTGCAGATTTCTCTTAATGTACACATTTTTGTATATAAAGGTAAAGAGACCCCTGACAGTTAAGTCCAGTCACGGACGACTCTGGGGTTGCGGCACTTATCTCGCTTTACTGGCCGAGGGAGCCATCGTTTGTCCGCAGACAGCTTCCGGGTCATGTGGCCAGCATGAATAAGCTGCTTCTGGCGAACCAGAGCAGCTCACGGAAACGGCGTTTACCTTCCCGTCGGAGTGGTACCTATTTATCTACTTGCACTTTTGGGGGCGTGCTTTCAGACTGCTAGGTTGGCAGGAGCAGGGACCGAGCAACGGGAGCTCACCCCGTCACGGGGATTCAAACCGCCGACCTTCTGATCAGCAAGCCGTAGGCTCTGTGGTTTAGACCACAGCACCACCCACATCCCTATTTTTTTGTATATAATTTTGTATAATGCACACATTTTTGCAAAGCAGATTTCCATAATATAATGCATTTTATTTTCATGAGCATTCACATTTTTGTCCAAACTTTATCCTAACATATTGATTTCCATGCACATTTATTGAAATGCATTGCAAAATTCAGAGAAGTACAAATTTCCATGGATGGCCAATTAGGCAAGTTTAAATGCAAACTGAATCAAATTTGTCCCCATTCCTACTCTCTTGTAAGGGTAATGAGGGTCATGGACTTGACCTTCAAAACATTTATAAGCATGCAGAATGAAATTCTGGAATGTTAATACCAACCTAGAACCAGCTTTTCCACCATTAGTTGCAACTCAAGCAGTAAGAGCGAATCAGAGGCAAATATACAAAGATTACTCTGGACGCTTTACCACCTCTATGCAACATGAGGTTATTGTGTAGAATCCATTGCAGAAGGACCACAAGCTGATCCAGGTCACATTGCTAGCGGTTAACACATTCTATTAACAATTTTGGCCTGAGGCAGTTTGTATTTATATGTATATTCCCTGTTAACTTTTCCTACAGAGACAGAATGACAGCCTGTGGTGGCCTCAAGTACAAGGAGAACTATCAAGAAGAATGTGTCAGCACAAAAATGTACTTTCCTGCAAGGTTAAATGGGAAGAGAGAGGGAGGGGCACCCAGTAATCTCTCCCTGGCAGTCCATCAGCCTTTGAGACGGAGAAATTGATGCATCTGTTGCTCGCACCAAACATATATGGGGCTGTTCAAAAATGTTGAATGGCTTGTGGCATGATCCTATGCATGTCTACTCAGAAATAAGTCCCATTCAGATCAGTGGGGCTTGCTGACTCCCACGACCAGGTTGCCGACAGATTTAGATCTTTCTTTCTTTCTTTCTTTCTTTCTTTCTTTCTTTCTTTCTTTCTTTCTTTCTTTCTTTCTTCCTTCCTTCCTTCCTTCCTTCCTTCCTTCCTTCCTTCCTTCCTTTGCATTTGACCTGTAGGATGCCCACCCCCATCTGAGCTGCTCGAAATAGGTGAAAATACTTTAGTGATCTGTTCAACAAAAATATTAAAGGAGGAATAATAATAATAATAATAATAATAATAATAATAATAATAATAATTTATCATTTATCATTTGTAGCCCGCCCATCTGTCTGGGTTTCCCCAGCCACTCGGGGCAGCTCACAATAGAATATTAAAAACATGATAAGACATCAAACATTAAAAACTTCCCTAAACAGGGCTGCCTTCAGATGTCTTCTAAACGTCAGATAGTTGTTTATTTCCCTGACATCTGATGGGAGGGCGTTCCACAGGCAGGGCGCCACTACCGAGAAGGCCCTCTGCCTGGTTCCCTGTAACCTCACATTATGACACCATCTGCAACAATGCCATGTCCCAGTTTCTGATTTGATCTCAGAATGTCCCACTTTTCCTTAAGACGTCCCTATTTACATCGGAGAAGTGTTGGAGGGTATGGAGTTGGCATACCGCCAAGCCAATGAGATAAGTAGCAATACAACCTTTAGAAGACACCTGAAAGCAGCCCTGTAGAGGGAAGTGGGTTTTTTTTTAATGTTTAATGCTTTATTTATTTGTTTAATGTTGGAAGCTGCCCAGAGTGGCTGGAGCAACCCAGTCAGGTGGGTGGGGTATAAATAGTAAAATGATCATTATTATCATCATCATGGAATGGGACGCCCCTATTTTCATCTGAGAAATGTTGGAGGGTATGAACTACACCACCAGCATACCAAAGAAAGAATGGTTTTACTATTATTCCAGTGATAATTTTAGCTTTCTAAATGTTGTTTCCCCTCCAGTTTCCTGGGACTTTTAATGGCCAGTGATTGAGAAGCCTGATAAGAGCTTATGTAAGGATTAAGGCCGGGCCTGCATCTTACTGTCCATCACGTTTGGCGTTATCGTTTACCATCGCAAAATGGAGGCCAAGAAAAAGTCACCAAAGGGTGGGGATTATAAACGAGAAGGAAAATTGGCTCGGGCCTGATGAATGACTGAGAATAATCAGACCGTTTTATCATTCTCAAAAGATTTGGACATTTTATGCCAAAAAGAAAAAGAAAAAAGGAAATGGAAAATTCTATTAACTAGTTTCTTTGGCTAACATTTATTTACTGGCCAGCCTGTAAGTACTGCTGACATGTCTGGCTGCTAAGGCAGAAGGGGAGAGAAGCCCAGGCCCATTAGGGAAAGACAAGGAGGTGGCTGGACTGAGACACCACCGGCGTAAGATTTATAGCCGCTGATCAGTTCTTTGTCACACAGAGACAATAGACAATAGCTAGTGGGAGAGCATCTGCTTTGCATGCAGGAGGTCCCATTTCAATCCAGAGAGAGGCTCCTTATCTGGCACCCTGTGCTGCCAGTCAGTGTCAACACTTTTGAGCTAGATAGGCCAGTAGGTCCGACTCAGCATAAGGCAGCTTCCTGTGTTCCTATGTTTGCGGCATCTCCAGAAAGTCCAGAGTCATTGCCAGTTAGTAAAAGGTAAAGGTAATGGACCCCTGGACGGCTAAGTCCAGTTGATGATGACTATGGGGTTGTGGCGCTCATCTCGCTTTCAGGCCAAGGGAGCTGGCATTTGTCCACAGGCGGCTTTCCAGGTCATGTGGCCAGCATGACTAAACCGCTTCTGGTGCAACACCAGAGCACACAGAAACGCCGTTTACCTTCCCGCCGGAGCAGTACCTATTTATCTACTTGCACTGGTGTGCTTTCGAACTGCTAGGTTGGCAGGAGCTGGGACAGAGCAATGGGAGCTCACTTCGAACCGCCGACCTTCTGATTGGCAAGCCCAAGAGGCTCAGTGGTTTAGACCACAGCGCCACCCACAGCCAGTTAGTATAGGCACCACTGAACTAGATGGGTGACAGGTCTGAGTCCCTGGAGAGAGCAATCTCCAAATGAGGAGCCACTTCATTCTCATGTTGCCGTCCTGTGTGTGTGTGTGTGTGTGTGTGTGTGTCCCCACACCCTAGACTTGCTGGAGAAACAATAGGAAATAAAAATGATGGATACATAAAAACAGACTGATAAAATCATTATTCTCCCATCCGCACTACAGGAGTTGGCTTCCCACCACAATAACACGGAATTAAGGTAATTAAAGCATATGCGTTTGCAGCTCCAACTAATCAAAATACCCAACACGTCGTTTAGAAGGACCTCTATGCTGTGCTTACAGAAGTGGGGGGGGGGGAGGGAATCCTCATCCTCTGGCGACCTTTGCAAAACATTCTGCATCTGCAATAATAAAATAACCACTGTGAAGCATTTTTCAAGAACTTGCAAAATTTCTGCCTTTGTGCACAGAGGAGGTGCAGACAGAAAAATCACCCGAGTGCTGGCAGACAGGAGCCTGCTGTGTGTGTGTGTGCACACACGCAATATATGCCAACCACTAAGGGAACTGACGGGGGTGGGGTGGGGATTTGCACTTTGTAAGCATCGCGCTGCTAGAAATTCACAAAAGCCAGACCTGCCTTTACAAATCAAGGCCATCGAGAGGTCAGCTAGTTCTATGGGCTGCCTCTTGATTTGTTTCAACACCCTCTCCGCCTGCTGTGGCGCTTTGAGGCGCTGTGGGCATGAATCAAAAGTTAGTTGTCTATTTCAATCAGATTTCATATAGAGTAGATTGGAGTTACTGGGAGGTAATTTACCTTGCAAAATGGAGACATGCTAGGCGTAATTTGATCACAATAAATGGGGAAACAGTAATTACTAAGCCCAAATTAAATTGCCTTGTGGTAAATAATGCATATACCGGGAAGACTAGGAGCGAAGTATGTGAGCTATATGGTGCAAACTCTCTTGAGCAGGAGCTAAACGTGACTAGAGAGCGTTTCCGGAGGAGCTGCAACAAACATGAATGCCGTGAGCATTTTCATTTCCAAGATGGCCTAAGGCCATCACGCAAACAAAAATGTGTTTGTAGTCTAAGACACCGGCAGGGGCATTTACACCAGAGATAGCCAATGTGGTGCCCTCCAGATGTCATTGGACTGGAACTCCCAGCATCTCAATCATTGGCCATGTTGGCTGGGGCTAATGGGAGCTGGAATCTAACAATATCAGATGGGCACCATGTTGACTACCTCAGGGTCATGGCATTAGAGACTGCTGGTTGTCCATTCTGTTTGTTAGGTAGAGTGCTGGTGGACAGCCCTGTGTAGTTGGCTGACATCTCTTTATGGGAGCTAGTTGTCAAGAGGTGGCCTCCTGCCACCTGGAGTCCTCTCTTGAGTGCTTTGAAAGACACAGCCACCAAAGCTTGTTGAAGGGGCTTGGTCCTGTCGATCAGTTGGTCTTCTCTCACGCACCTATGCACACCTGCTAAGATGAGGAAACAGGAGTCCATTTGAGGAAATTTAATTTTGTAATTTGGAACATACAGAGTAGAAGTGAGTTTGTTATATATAGCAGCCAGATGCAGAAATGAACAGTCTGGTGGTGTTGGAAGAATAAAGCAAGTTAAGGTTTATTACTCCAGGCAAACAAAGCCATCCTGAGTACTAAATTGCATGTGGCCATCACAGGGTCATCATGAGTTCAACACAAGATAGGTCTAATATTAAGTTACTCAAGGAGGAGGAAGTTAAGCCTGAGAGCGGTGGGAAACATTCTACAGGTAGTTACTTAAGAAGGAATCAGTGAGGGAAGAATAGGTTACCTTTCTGTCTAAGCTTCTCCCCTTTCCCAGTGTGGGCAACATTTTTGTAAGTGCTCTTGCTTTACTCCCAACACTGAATGTGTGATGATAAGCCAGCAAACTATCAGTTCACTGTTGGAGCAACTATACATGTTCCTAACCCAGCACTGTAGCATCTGCAAGCCACTGGAGCTTGGTAAATTATTGCAAGTCAGGGCCAGGCTGTTGACCGCAATCTGAGCCAAGGACCAGGATCCAGGAGAAAAGCCAATTGCTGGGATTGAAGAGTAGGACAGAACCAAAGGACAAGCCGGGAGCTGCTTCTTATTCCTAGTTTGTCTAAATGAGAGTTGGGTGCCCAAGATGAGCATTTTAATGATCAATGTGAGTGGTGAGTTTAATAGAACAGTGAGTCTACTGGCTCACGGAGGGCAATGACACAAGGTTACTGCCAGCGTTCAAGAGAAGGTTGGTGCCAAGACCCAGCCTTTGAGAGCTCTGTAGATCTAAACTCCATCTCAGAATAAAAGAAGCCAGTATAGAGTATTGAGATGATACAGAACAGTCCTGTATAGCTATTGTTTAGAAAATAATAAGATAATACCGGTCAATGGACGAGTAGTTGGTCTAGTCTATGACATACAGAGGTTCTGTCCAATTTTAGTAATGCTCACAGTAGGCCCATTTAAATTGATGTACGTGTTTCATTTAGGTCAATGGATCTGTTCAGAGTAGAAATTTGTTGACTATAACCCAGAGAAGTTTCCCAAAAAGGTTTCCGTTAAGATGGATTTTCAGTCATATAAAAACTTAAAGTCAAGAGCAGCAACTTTTCAAAACAATATTCTATGACCTCAGCCAGTATTATGGATGCTATGCAAACAACCACTAGGCAAAATGCTACAGCCTATCATCTAGAAGAAATTGTACTGGATTACCATAATTGTTCCTGGTGGCCTTCAAAGCAATGATCAGTCAATTCAGATCTAAATCTTCTTTAGACAGCTGTATAAATATTCATGAAATTCCAGAACCAGAACCAAAGTTAAAGAGGGAGAAAGACCCATTAAGTTGCAATGAAACTTTTTGCAGTAAACACCTCCTTATCTGCGTATCCTAGATTGTCTCCTATTTCCTGTTTTCCAGTGGAGCACAATGGGGGAAATGGTTCATTTACCAGTTATGGGTTCCAGAAAATATCTATAATATTTTTCACCTTTCTCCCTTAAAAAAATATTAGGAATTGATTATAAATGCTGATGTTCACCAAACGTCTGACATACAGTATCTAATGTTCTCAGGTGGCCCTGAAGGGGTAAACACCAAAAACATGTTAGCCTTTAAAGTCTATCCTTTGGGGTATGACAAAGGACAGGGCACTCCCCATAGGTATTAGTTGTGGGTAGCTTTGATTTATTTATTGCACCTTTATGATAGCTTCCTTTTGTGTTAGTTTGATGTTCCCTGCTTTGAAGACCTTCTGGCCAACTTGTGGCATATACATAAACCATAACACCTTCCATGAAACATTGATCTAAGATTGTTCCGTGATAACCCTTCCTCTTAGGAGAAGCATCCCTTCTCATCTCAGCTTTCATTAACATGTCTGTCTACTCTTCCTGATGGCCAACCTCAGTCTCAGTTCCCCATGGCATCAAGACAATCCTGTCCAATGGTAATGAATACAGCATAGCTTAAAGATCGTGCTCTTGATGGATTTTAATTTAGAGCACTTAACAACAGAGTCTATGGTGGGGTGGAATCAGGAACTATGACTAGCCTGCTGTGATGACAACCTTTGTAGCTTTTTCAAATAATATTCTCCACTTCTCATTAACCCTGGCTATGACTGAGTGGGAGTGAATGAAACAGAGGACAAATGAATAGATTGTGATAGAGTGAGTCTGGCTAAGCAGGTCAAATGAATGTAACTATTACCCTGTTTCCCCTATTTTAAGATGTAGTCATAAAATAAGCCATAGCAGGATTTTTTTGCATTTGCGAAATATAAGTCGTACCCCGAAAATAAGCCATAGGTATAGGCGCAGTTCTGGAGGGCGCCAAGGAAAACACGGGGCTGGGCTTACGTAATAAAAATAAGACATCCCCTCAAAATAAGCCATAGTGCGTTTTCTTGAGGGGAAAAAAAATATAAGACGGTGTCTTAAAATAGGGGAAACACGGTAGTGGCAATGAATACGATCTGCAAGGATTATTCTGATGATGCATGATGAAGATCATGAGCTTAATTTTAATGTCTAAACAACATATTCAAATAGAGATATAAAGTGATGCTCCAAGCAGTGGGATGATCAGTTTGCAGTGATAAGATAAGATTTCTTTATTGTCATTGTACAAGCACAAGTACAACGAAACTGAATGCCATCCCATAAAAACAAAACAAAAAACAGCACAAACAAAACAAAACAAAAAACACATTTTCAGCCACACATGCACATACGTACACACCCATCACAACACTCCAAGGTCATATTATCTAGTTACAGCATTTAAGATGGTTATAGCTCTTGGGTAGAAACTATTCTTCAGTCTATTTGTTCTTGATCTAATTGTTCTATATCTCTTGCCCAAAGGCAGTGGTGCAAAAAGACTATATCCCGGATGAGATGGATCCTGTAAAATATTGTTTACTTTTTTAAGGCAACGGGAACTGTATAGTATGAGTATGTATCAATCGAGAGTGGGGGGGAACCCCCTCCCCCCCGAACTCAGAGGTCTGAGCATGTCAGAGAACAAAGGAGACGCAGGGGGGGAGCGACTTCCCATTGGTGTGCTTCTTGCTGCGGAAGTGGGGAGGAGTTAGACTAGGCAACTGATATCCTTGTGGTGGGTTGCCTGTTTCTGCTTGTAACAGAATGCTGTAATAAAAGGACTATAAATCTACCAAATGCTTGTTAATTCTTATTGGTGAGCCACCGGAAGGGAGAGGGGAACTCCCGTACTTGACACTCTACTACTGAGCTACACCCCCTCAATACCCAGATGTTGTTGTTTTCAACTTCTTGAACTCTAATGAAATCATCGTAAGAAGACACACATACCTCTTAGAAGATCTTATGGATTTCATGACCAGGTTTGGTGTTCATCTGACATTAATTGATCAAAGTGTTCTTTACAGGCCACTTAAGTATAGATTTGTCTGCATTTCTTGACAGTCTAAGGAAATACTCACACAATACACTTCAGAGCTGTCCAGTTATCTATAATACATTCCGCAGAAAAAGTTAGATGATACGATAGTGATGAGTTGTTGGGGGTTTTTTAGGTGGGGAGTTGGATATGTCTGCCAAAGGAAATGGCATTTTTCTCAAATGGGAATAAAGCTAGGAACTGAAAACAGACCCAATAATGCCAGTGGGGGCTCTGACAATGAGCCCTGTGCTGTTATTTGGTTTGTTTCAGTGTACACAGATTCTCACAAGAATTTGTGAACTCTATGCCAGCTTTGGAGGGGTGTCGTTAGCAGAATCAGTCGATACACATTCTAGTGACTATTTTCGGGTACCAGGATTTCCTAATTGCTTCTCAGAAGGAATTTTGCTATGTTGCTATGTGTGTAATAATCTCTACTGCCTTCAGCAATTGGGGGGGAGGGGGGAGGAGGAGATTTTCCTGCAGTGGCTTGAAATGAAGATTATGGTCAAAGTAAAGGACATCGCTGTGTAATATAATTCATTAGTTACATGCCTCTAGCAGTAAATTAAACATGTAATACCTCTCCGAGTTTCTAGGTTTTCAGCCATTAGTCTATTATTGGAAACATTACAAGGTTAAAATACCCTTACAGGCAGATCTAGTTTCTAATAGAAACTAGATAATAACAAAAGTTAACACTAATAATGAAGACTAGTCACTCTCTTTCTCTCTCTTTTTTTCTATTGAATATTTCTAGGATTCGATCGTGATGAGTAAACCATTCCAAATACCTAAGTGAAATAAAAAATAACTTATTCTTATTGTTATTATTTAAATCTTGCATGTGATTTGGAATGGTTCACTTCAGAAAGCACCCTTTGATCGTCATGAAAACACTCTACATATTATTGTGGGAGGATATGAACCTGCAACTCCTAGGTCCTGATCCAACACTCTTAACCATTAAAGAACACTGGCCCTCATACTTGTAACCTACCTCAAGTGCTTTTTGCTTCTTATTGCTCTTACATTTAAGTACCTTCAGTTATTCCTTTCTTTTTAAAAACTCTCCAATGTGGAGTAATGAATTGTAAGATCTACATTGGCTCCCAGTACATTTCCGAACAAAATTCAAAGTGTTGGTGCTGACCTTTAAAGCCCTAAACGGCATCGGCCCAGTATACCTGAAGGAGCATCTCCACCCCCATCGTTCTGCAATTGAATCCTTGTTGGACCCAGGAATAAGAAGAGACTCGGGCAAATTCACAACAATATAAAGCCCTCCACAGCTCAGGAGCAGATTACTCGATAGACCACTTCATCCCTTAAAAACCCAGTAGATCTCTGCAGTCTGCAAGAGAGTTTCTTCTGCAAGTTCCAAAAATCTCAGAAACCCACTCTGCAGTATTTCGGAGCAGGGCTTTTAGTGTGGCTGCCCCATCCTGTGGCATTGCATTCCTGGTCAGGTATGATAAGCAACTACTATCTGCACTTTTCTGAAACAACCGGTGACATTGTTGTTCCCATAGGCTAAATGGGTGTCTACTTTGTTAGGGTTTTAGTCTTGTTTTAAATGTATTTGTTGCTTTTTTTACAGTTTTTCATAACCTTATTTGTAATTCCCCTTGAGATGGCTGTTTAGGTGATTAATAAATCAATAATAATAAGCAATAATAATTATTAATAATCATAGCATAGTGGAACACAGAAATTCATACTAATTCAGATTTCCTTGCCAGGATGAACTATGGCTCATTGGCCCATCCATTTTGATTCCTCGTTAAATCAACCAGAGCAGATTTCTTAGCTGAGTACAGCCGAGAGATCGGAAGGCAAATTCTTTATTTTTGCCACTCATAGCCCAGTGGCCATGCATGCTTATGCCTTGTCATATCAGCAAAGTAGCATATGAATCTCTCTCCCTCCCTCCCCCCACCTTTTTCTCATCTGAGCAAGTACAGATTGATTCCCAGCTATACTGGAAAGAAGATCAAGAATTCTTGATTTGACAAGCTAGAGGTCAAAGCACATCACAAGAGAGGTTTGCCTTGCCGGATGCTTTCCCTGGTGGGGAAACATCATTCAGTCACCTCTGTGGCAGCACATCATATTGCTGCATATTTTAGCTGAGTCTAGCAGGAGGCTATCTTGTCAGAAATATATGCTCCACTGTCACTCTGTTCTCAGAATTCATGGTAAATGCTCATTACATGTATAAACTTCCCAAGGGAGGGAGGGTGGAGAGCGGGCCGGTATATTAAAAGGAAGGAAGCTGGGCCCTTGCTAGGAGAGGCCATGTCACTCAATGTGATCCCATTCATTTGCAGAGAGCTGATTGCTTGGTGTGGTAGCACCTAGCCTTTGGAACTCTCTACTTGTTGGGACGCAGGTGGCGCTGTGGGTTAAACCACAGAGCCTAGGGCTTGCCAATCAGAAGGTCGGCGGTTCGAATCCCCGCGACGGGGTGAGCTCTCGTTGCTCGGTCCCTGCTCCTGCCAACCTAGCAGTTCGAAAGCACATCAAAGTGCAAGTAGACAATTAGGTACCGCTCCGGTGGGAAGGTAAATGGTGTTTCCGTGCGCTGCTCTGGTTCACCAGAAGCGGCTTAGTCATGCTGGCCACATAACCCGGAAGCTGTACACCGGCTCCCTCGGCCAGTAAAGCGAGATGAGCGCTGCAACCCCAGAGTCATCTGCGACTGGACCTAATGGTCAGGGGTCCCTTTACTTGTTGACAAAGCCTTCACTATATCATTTTAGACCCCTTCTAAAAGCTTTTTTATTTCAGCAAGCCAACCCAGATGAATTAGTTATTTATGTTCGTTGTAAAAGTTTTGCAGTTATTATTACTACTACTATTGAGATTCCATATCTGCCCTTCACCATAAGGTCCCAGGATGGGTTACAACAATAGAAAAATGCAATATTAAACTCAGTTAAAACAAAATAGGGTGGGCCATATATATATGTTATATATATCTATATATCCAAGATGATCAGGTGACAGCAAAAACTGCAAGGTTTTTTAGCAGGGCCAATTAGAATAAGATCTATTATATGATTATTGATGTAAACCTCCAAAACATATTATGTCTATCTTCAGTACATTTTATTTTATTTTATTGCTATGGCTAGTGGCTGGTGCAAATAAAGATTCTTCTGATCTATCTATATATCTGGTGTCAAAAGCCAGAGTAAAGAAGTGTGTCTTTTTCCCCTATTAATAGTTATGTGTACTTGCTTATTTTTGGATTTCATCAGTGATTTTATTGTGTATGCCACTTGGAGGGGTTGTATTATTAAGCGGCCTACACATCTTTTTATAAAAATTAACTAACTAAAATGTCAGAGGCAGGTTTTCCATACCTCTGAAAGTGTTGCTGAGAAAGTGAGTAATTTCGGCTCGGCTATATAAACCAGTTTAAGAAGGAATTATAGTAGCCAAATGTAGATCCCTCCCATTTGGGCCATAGCACCCCAGTACCTTGTGTCCATTATTCGTATGGATGGTTGGATCCATTTTATTTCCGGTTCCATCTGTTTTCATTTATATATTGATTCCATTGATCTGTGAACTATGCAAAGAAGTGCATAGTTTATCTCAACGTATGCATCTCTAAATATACATTTATCTTAAAAAGCACAATTTGCTTTGTATTTTTTAACTCATGAGCTGAGAATTACATTGCAAAATTCAGAGCACCAAAAAATCTAAATCATAATTATGTTCCAACCCAAGTATTAGACTGGGAGGTGCAAAATTGTTTGCTTTGCTTATAAATGCAGACAGAATTAAATTCTCTCCCATCTCAAGTTCTCAACTAAACTCTACTGAGGAAGAATTTGTGCTCAACTCCAGCTGGCTTTTTTTTTTCCCCTTTCCATGTGATGCAACCTGACATTTGCCTCTAGCAGAGAGGATTATTTCGTTCAAGGAGAGCCTAAAAGTATGAACAAATGGGAAGAATATTGATAAAACAATATGGCTGTTCACTGCACTTGTTTATGCCTCATCTGCTTTTTGGAGCAGTGGACTATGCTATGAAAGGTTTCTTCTCAGGTTTTATGGTGGGGATTGACTGAGGGTTTCTCTTCTGACACAAACATATATGCTTCAGGCCTCAATTCTCCGCCTTACATGCAGCTGAGTTGGCCCAGAAGCTGCTCCTCTGTTTGAAAGAGCGCTGTGCTGAAATCTCCGTTCAATTTCTTGGAAAGTTTCTGTCCCAAAGGCTTCTATTTTTCTGCCTTATTTGCAGCACACAGGGGTGTACACACGTTGCATTCAGTGAATGTATAATCTGTGTACCTGTGTACACTCCGATCCCACTTTGCAATGTGCTCCCTGGAAAACGTCTGTTAGACAAGCATTCTCACAATTCCTATTTATTCCTATGGGAAAATTTCTCATGCGTTCCTGGCCAAGGAATGTTGAACTCCCCCCCCCCAAAAAAATGCAAAAACAACCCAGGAAAACCCAGGGAAAATGCTCTCTGCTTTGTGAAATCACTCGCCCTCCCTCTGTTCCTCAGCCAACCAGTAAAAGGCAAACGAGGAAGTAAAAAAATGGTTTCCGTTCAATTATCTGAATCTACAGTGTGTATAGCAAAGTTTGGATACTAATTCCTCATTGTGAATTTTCATATAGCAAGCATTCATAAAGTCTACAAACATCACTGAGCTGTATACTTATTCATATGTAACATTTGATGAGCGTTCAGTTTTTGCATCTGTGTACCCAACAGTTGAGCTGTGCAAATCAATAAATACATACTTTCACACAAGGGATGTTCACATGTTACATTCAATAAGTGTACAATCAGTGTACATAAATAACTGAGCTGTACACTCATGTGTTAGTCACACGTAATACACAAAACATGTATAACCTGCACAAAACATTTCAGCTGTGCAAATCAACAAGTGAACACTTGTACATGTACAGTGGTCCCTCGACTTACGAAGTACTCGGCATCTGTATTTTTCGACTTACAAATGAAAAAAAGTGGCCGCACGCCTACGAATTTTTCGACATCCGAATGGAAATCGTTGCCGGTTTAGATGCGGTTTCCTCGACTTACGAATTTTAGATGCGGGTTTTTTCAATTTACGAATTTTTCCGAATATTTTTCTCCCAATGCATTCCTATGGGAAATCGACTTACGATTTTTTTCAACCTACGAATGTCCATTCGGAACGGATTAAATTCGTAAGTCGAGGGACCACTCTATAGTGACAGCTTGCACCTGTGTGACATGTGAACAAGACTTTTAGGATTTCCTTATGAGAATTTCACTCAATTTTTCTCTCCTCTTTGATAGTTTTTGAATGCAATAGGCTTTCTCATCAATTAAGAAAGAGTGGTTGAAAATTGCATGGGAGGGAAAAAATTGACGCAGCAGGAGTATGAAAAACCAGTGGATCACACTGGAAGGTTTAACAGTGTTATTACCTCCAAAAATGAAATGGGTTTTCAGATACTGTTTGGATTCTCACCATGACCCCCAGCGGCTTCATATGAGCAGCTCTATCAATATGAATGGCTCCTGGAGCACCTGGGCCCACCCTTCTTGGTAATGTGGTCTGGTATGTGGAATGCAAAGGTGAAGTTTATGTGCCAGGATTTGTGTCTTTTGGCCTCTGGTCATATTTTGCTTTTTTTTTTTTTTCCCCAGTAGTAATGTACAGAAGTGAGAGCTGGACCATAAAGAAGGCTGATTGCCGAAGAATTGATGCTTTTGAATTATGGTGCTAGAAGAGACTCTTGAGAGTCCCATGGACTGCAAGAAGATCAAACCTATCCATTCTTAAGGAAATCAGCCCTGAGTGCTCACTGGAAGGACAGATCCTGAAGCTGAGGCTCCAGTACTTTGGCCACCTCATGAGAAGAGAAGACTCCCTAGAAAAGACCCTGATGTTGGGAAAGATGGAGGGCACAAGGAGAAGGGGACGACAGAGGATGAGATGGTTGGACAGTGTTCTCGAAGCTACTAACATGAGTTTGGCCAAACTGCGAGAGGCAGTGAAGGATAGGCGTGCCTGTCGTGCTCTGGTCACGAAGAGTCGGACACGACTGAACGACTGAACAACAACAACATATTTTGCTATTCCTCAACCAGAAATGGAATTGTTGTATGTACTCCTTCAGAAGACCCTGGTTTGTTTGGTTTGGTTTTTAGGGGAACAGCTTGCAAAAAAATTGTATACTAGTCAAAAGCTGCATACATAAATATGTTCATTAGGAGAAAAAAATTGCTAGTGAATTTTCACGAGTGTTTGTTGCTGTTTTTTAAAAAAATTGCAAATTGCTATGGAATTGTAGAGAACAGAATTTAAAGCTGGGGAAAAAAATAGACTCTCTGAGAATCAAAACTGACAGATTCTTTCATCCCTACCTGTCAGTCAACAAGTGCATGTACAAGCAGGTTGACTTGGCCGCGCAGCATCAACATCCCACAGTTAATGATTTCTTTGCAGGGGTTATGCTGAATAGATTTTTAAAATGCACACGTTCCATTGATGCATTGCAATACACACACAAGTCTGACATGCACCAGCAACCTGTAGACATAGATACAAAGTTAGCTCTGTGCCCAAAAGCAATCTGCCTCTTCGTCATTTCTCCAACGCTGCAGAGAGGTCTTATTAAACCGGCGAGCATCACTTAATAATCATCCGTTGCTTTTCTCATTTCCCACTGCAAAAACTGCACAAGGCAGCTCTTCATTTCAGCAGTTGATTGGTGGCACAAGCAACTAGCCAAATGCTTGTCAAAAATATATATAAAAAGTACATCTCAATTTGCTGATTGTTCTTCAGCGGCTCCTAGGAGATGAAAGCTGTCCACTTAAAGTCATATTTACAGTGAAGTACACACTGAGAAATCCTTCACTTATTAGAAATGTGTAAGGGACATGTAATGGTAAGGTACCTACGGGTACTGAAGAAATAAACCACCCTGTGTATGTGTGTTTTCCCAAGTCACACAAGATTGCAATCTCAGAAGAATTTGAGGTGTCACCTTCCTTTAAACTACATGTGCGAAATGTAGAAAAACACCTGCCTGGAGAATTTAAGTCGAGGGTCCTAATGGAGAGGAAAGGAGTCATCATTTAGAATACAGGAGTACAACCCATAGCCAAAGGGCCAAATGTAGCCCTCCAGCTCATATGGGGTGTTCTCCCCAAGCCCAGAGGTGGGAAATGGATCAATTCTCCACCTCCATTTCCTGTGCTTTTTATCTTATTCATTAAAGATCTAGAATTCAGGACGAGTCCTAAGATAGGCAAGTTTGCTGATGACACTAAATTGCCCAGGGTAGTAAAAGCAATAAGGGACTATGAAGAGCTCCAGGAAGGCTCTCTCCCAAGCGGGTTAATGGGCTGCAAAATGGCAGATGTGGTTCAATGGAAGTGGTGATATATCTATCCAGTCTAACTTTGCAAATACCCAGATGAGGCCTGAACTGGTGGTGAATAACTAAGAAATAGATCTTAGGACTGTGGTGGACAGCTCAGAGAAAATGTTGATCCAGGATGTGATAGCTGTAAAGAGACAGAGAGAGAAAGTCCATGTTGGGAATCATTAGGAAAGGAATTGAAAATTAAACCAGTATTGCAATGCCTTTATTGAGATCTATGATGTGCCCACAGAAAAGTTCATACCCTCCAACATTTCTCCAATGAAAATAGGGACGTTATTGTTGTTTTTATTCCCCACCCATCTGATGGGGTTGCCCCAGCCACTCTGGGTGGCTTTAATAATAATAATAATAATAATAATAATAATAATAATAATAATATACTGCCCTATAACCACAGGTCTCAGGGCAGTTCACCAGATAAAATCACAATATAAAATCACAAAATTCACAATCAAATTAAAAACAAAAAACCAACCCAATAATCCCCCCAACACATACCAAAAGAGCATTGGATGTCAATCAACCCAAGACCTGGTTAAAGAGGAATGTTTTTGCCTGGTGCCTAAAGGTATATAATGAAGGTGCCAGGCAAATCTCCCTGGCGAGAGCATTCCACAAACGGGAAGCCACTGAAGGAAAGGCCCGTTCTCATGTTGCCACCCTCTGGACCTCTTGTGGAGGAGGCACACAAAAAGGGCCTCAGAAGATGATCTCAGGGTCCAGATAGGTTCATATGGAAAGAGGCAGTCCTTGAGGTTTTGTGATCCTGAGCCATTTAAAAACTCCCCTATGCAGGGCTGCTTTCAGATGTCTTCTAAAGGATGTACAGTTACTTATCTCCTTGGCTCGGGGCTTGCATAACTCCACACCCTCCAACAGTTCTCCAATGAAAATAGGGACCTCCTAAGGAAAAACGGGACATTCTGGGATCAAATCAGAAATTGGGGTGGCTTCTGTAAATCCAGGACTGTCCTTGGAAAATAGGGACACTTGGAGGGTCTGAAAGTTCTGATCATTGCATGCCAAAAGGGATACAGTAGAACTGAAAAAGCTGTTGCCAAATTGACTTGGGTCCACCAGGTACTTTTCCTCCTCCAAGTACTGGTAGTTTTGCCGAGTATCTGCTTGTATTTTAAGAAGGGCTTTCCTTTTCAACAGCCCTTCTCCTGTATTAATAAAACATTCTCAGCTTTAGGCAGCTTGGTAATGAACAGGAATTGAGAAGGTGAAAGTTTTGAGAGGCATTTTCACTTCTAAACAACATCCCTGAAATTCCTTCCTTCTCAAGCCAAGTTTAAATGAATTGCATATATACCCAAAATACATTTTCCCCAGTGCAAAGTGAGACTGTTTATTAAGTCTCGCTTTTGCAAAAAACAACAACAACAACAAAAAACCCACTTCACTAGTTTTGCAAGAGTTCCAGTGGATGAACCATATGCTATCCTATCCATATTTTGTATGGTTATCTTCCTTGTGGGCTTGCAAAGTTAATACAGTAGCTATTTTTAAAATAGGGCAAATATGTTGGGCAGCTTGGAAGATAACAGTCTTGTTTTCAAGAAGACTACGATGCTGATGACTAGGCCCACCAAAGAAGGAACAGGAAGTGATGAAGTGGGGACAGGAAATGTTTCTTCAATCCCTTTTGAAGGTTCTACACATTATTTGTCAATACAGACTGTTGGACTTCAAGTCTGAAAGTCAGAGAAGGCAAATTGGGTTGGGTGCGTTTATCAGTCAATCCCGCTACTTAGGGAACTCTGGGAATGCTATACGCAGGGGAACACTCCTGCTGCCATCTTTACCTATTTTTAGGCACCAGGAAAATATTTTTCCTTTCACCTGGGCTTTCAACCCTTAATTTGAAGGGTGGCGTTGTAGCCTCATTTTTTTGCAGGGTTTTATCTGTTTGTTTGTTTGTTTTTAAAAAATGAGATGTTATTAGTTTTAATGTAAGTTGCTTTGGGTCACTCTGTGAGAAATAAACAAACAAACAAAATGTCGGTCTGTGAGATGAATAAAGGTTCTCCTAACAACTTTCAGGACCCTTAAAAACTACAGTTCCCATGATTCTTTGGGGGAAGCCAGACGGTTAAAATGGTATAATATTTCTTTAAATGTATGCTGTGGGTGTGATCTCAGAGTAGACAACCTTGAGTTAGCTTGTCCAATAGTCTAACCTGGTGCCAGGCAGCTTTGCATGCTCTTGTCTCTTGAAGAACCATTTCTAAGTTGCCAGAAGAAGAAGAAATCAGGGGACAGACATCGGAAGCACCACTCTATCACTGCTGCGGTTTTCTAAATAACTCTGCAAATGAAAGGAAGTACTGAAAGGGCCCCCAGTCTCTGCCGCTAAGACCATCTTGGCTTCAATCACATAGATGTTATTTCCTATGCGGCGTCATGTATTGACCTCTCTGAAGCTTGATAAATCGGAAGACAGATTGCAGATGAGCTGTATGTGTTTAAGTATCGAGCTGATACATAACTTTCACACCAACCAGAAACCATTTATTGTCACCGCTGTCCGGAATATATCCTGACAGTTCAGTGGGAGTTTCAGTGCCATTTATTTTCAAATCAATACTCAATTACTAAGAGGAAGATTCACTCCCTTGCCCATTTTCAAGATGAAATTATGGACTGGGGCTATAACACTTAGTCAAGGCAAGCCACTGTCCATTAACTCATGATTCCCCCCTCCCCTCCCCCATACGGATACTTTATTGACGCTCCATTCTCTTCCCCCCATCACCGACCCACCGACACCCCCCAGTCGCCAGCTTTTAATTAATCATTGTGAAAAAGCCCTTTCACGTGGTGACTGATGACCAGAGAAAACAATTTTCTCCTAACTGCCTTTTAATTTCAACTCTGGGAGTGCTCATTGACTGGATCTCACAACAACCCATCAATGCTAGTTTTTAATGTGTTTTCTCCTTTGTTATTGAGAAGAATGGAGTGGCGAAGAGGCTTTGTGCTCCTCTTCATAACTCACATAATTGATTCGGTAAATGCAGCCCATTTGCGGGTGGATAAAAAGTGCTGTCAAAGGAGATAGTAGGTACTGTAAAAATTACCCCATTAACAGGAAATAAAGCTATTTACAATATTTAAAGGGTGGAACGTAACTTGCTCAACCTCCTTCTCGCACCCACCCACGAACCTTCACCCTTGGCCCATTTCGTCTTAAACAACTTGACTGTGGTTTTGTGTGTGTGTGTGTGTGTTGCTTTTTGCTTTTTTATTGTTTAAAGAAGCCTTGCAAATGACAACAAATAGACTCAGTTGCTTCAGGTCATTTCACGCAACCTTTCAGATGCATCACAAAACGTAACACAGACGCGATCTGGGCTGATGTTTGGCTCGCAGCGAGGCAGCCCTTGTGTGGTTAAACAGATATAATGGGAGCTGCTGCAGCGTTTATGTGACTAAGTCTCTGTTCTCGCAAGCATAGCAGTCGGTGTCTGGCAGCCACAAGAGATGGGAAAGAGAACCTGCGCTGACTTTCGGCTGCTATAGCCCACAGTGTAATGTGTGCATCTACCGCCATGCATTCAATGCCACAGCGTCCCAGGCTGCAGTCTGTTACCTGGGACTTGTGGTAACCACTGAGACACCGAAACCCTCTCTTCCTAAGAACTATCTGCGAAGGAGCCCAAGAAAACTTTTCTGCTGAGCCTAACCCATTCATTTGCCTCTCCCTGCCCTGCATTCCATTTCCTGCTGTACTTTCAGTGAACACAAGAACTGAAGCAGAGACTCACTGGATCAGACCAAAGACTTGCCTTGTCCTGCATCTTGTTTCCTACAGTGGCCAACCAGATGCCTATAGGAAGCCCATAAGCAGAATACTGTATGTTGTCTTGTTGCTGTGGCATTGTTGCATGTGAAGACCCCCCCAAAACCACCCCCCAAAATAAAGACACAATAGACACAGAATTTAGTTTTAAGGTTTTTGGCATTAATTTAGGCCACAACTTTACAGCATGTGAGTGGTTGCTTAGGCATTGGTTCCAGACTACCTGAACCTGTACGGTGGCAGGAACAGGACTGACACTGGGCACCACCGTATGTCAGTAAGGGAAAGCATCCTGGGGGAGCGAGAAGTGGCTTCGATCTCACATGCTCCCAAGGGCTCTGGCGTGGCCCTAGCCCCTTGACAGGGTTCGGACAAAAGCAAGGCGAGCCCCTGGATTCCTTTAACGGAATTCCCTAGCGGCAGCAATGGAGGGGTAGGAACAGCTAACCACGTCCCCTCCAAATAACATTGAACCAATGCCAACCTTACAAAGTTGTAACGATTTGCTACACAGTAGGCAAAAACCAAGTGGCACCAGCCAATCAGCCAAATGGCAAAATTCCTACTGGACCCCAGCTCCAAAAACAGATGACCCCTAGACAGGCATAGCAAGATCAGAAAAACAAACCTAACTAAAGGGAGAGGAGGGCGGGTGATCCGCTGCACATCGCAAGAAAGTGAAACTCTCCAGCGACATGTAGCAGCTTATATAGCCCCTCAGCAGCCAATAGCCATCCCAATTAGCCAAATCTATGCCCTAGCAACCGAGGGGCAACCAATGGGGTGTTGCAGCCATCCAAATGGTCCCGCCCCACCACAGGGAGGCAGTTTATGGTGACCTCACCGCAACACGTGCCCTCCATGATGGAGGACACGATTTATCCCACTCTTCAGCCAAAAAGGGCTCCCAAAACAAGGGCTTACAACAACAACAACAACAACAACAACAACAACAACAACAACAACAACAACATATTATTATTATTATTATTATTATTATTATTAATACCCCGCCCATCTGGCTGGGTTTCCCGAGCCACTCTGGGCGGCTTCCAACAAAAGATTAAAAATACATTGAAACTTCAGTCATTAAAAACTCCCCTAAACAGGGCTGCCTTCAGATGTCTTCTAAACGTCAGATAGTTGTTAATTTCTTTGACATCTGATGGGACGGCATTCCACAGGGCAGGCTCAGGGTCACATAACTCCATACCCTCCAACATTTCTCCAGTGAAAATAGGGACATCCTACCTCAAACATTTCTGTGATAAAAATAGGGATGTCTTAAGACAGGGGTGGCCAACTCCCAAGAGACTGCGATCTACTCACCGAGTTAAAAACTGGCAGTGATCTACCCCCTTTTGGGGGGTTCAGGTCAAAGTTGTTGAGTTTTTTTAGGAAGGAGGAATGCCCATTTTGGGGGGTTTCTGGTCAAAGTTGTTGAGCTTTTTCTAGGGAAGCCACAGTTCAGCTTCTTTGGGGGGAGCCAATGATCTACCCGTGATCTACCGCAGACGTCCAGTGAACTACTAGTAGATCACGATCTACCTGTTGAACATGCCTGTCTTAAGGTAAAGTGCCCCTTCATGGATCACTCCCTTGTCGTGGCAAAGGGGCTTGATTAACTCCAAGAAGCTATGAGCTATGCCATGCAGGGCCACCCAAGACGGACAGGTCATAGCCGAGAGTTTAGACTAAATGTGATCCACCTGGAGAAGGAACTGGCAAACCACTCCAGTATTTTGCCAAGAAAACTCCATGGACATAAAATAAGGAGAAGCTTTGAGAAGAAAGTGAGAGTTTCCAAGGCATACTCTGGTTCGTGGGGTCACGGAGAGTCGAACACGACTAAGACGACTAAACAAAACAAGGTAAAGTGGGACATTCCAGAATCAAACCAGAAACTGGGACGGCTTCTGTAAATCCGGGACTGTCCCTGGAAAATAGGGACACTTGGAGCACCCTTAAACTAGCCAATTCTCCTCAGGTGTGTTGGAAGACGCTATTCTGTCAGCAAAGGTGAAATAAGGTGCAACTACCAGTCTGGTTAGCTTCGGTATGTTTAAAAAAAAAAGGTTTTGGGGCATCTTCTCCTTCATCTCAGGAAGGCCAGTTCTGGTGTGCATACATGAATATTCTCCATTTTGAGGTTCATGAGCCCACTACGGATTGCCATGCATAGCGATGAACCTGCGATGTGGCAATTAGAGTTAACATCTCTAGAGAAGGAGCTAGCTATAATGAGGGTCATATAGCGAAGATTCGTTATGAGACTGCGGGTCGGGGGGTCACCTCGCCAGGTCATCTGCATTGCATTACAGCGGAGAGGTCCTGGGTAACGTTCCTTTCCCCTGAACACCGGAATGTTCTCTCTCTCTCTTGCTTTCCCTTCAAAAAGTGTATGTGGAATTTCTCTCTATTTAATGCCCACATTTTCCTCACACGCATTATTATTGTGTTGCCATGGAGATCCTCTGGAACACATCTGACACGGATTGCATCATGGAACTGAACTTTGTCACCTAATCCGGAATTGCAAAAAGATGACAGGCCAGAAGTATCGCAACCAAAAACGTGGTTAAAGAGCTTGTGACAAATGTTGCTGGTGGGAGCAATGGGGGGGGGGGAGAAGAGGTGCCCCCGCCTTGCTCTGCAGCTGCAAAGAATAAAAGAAATATTTCAAAATCTAAGCTGTTACTTTTAGCACAGCTACCTTTCCTTAATCCCTTTTCCTCAAATTGCTTCATGCTGCCTTGACAAAACAGACTATAAATAAAAACTATAACCTAATATGTATGAAAGAAAGATATCGCAGGTTTCGAACATGTCTAGAAAATTGTCTAAATAGTTTTGCAGCTATTTATGTACTGGTTTTTTCTCCCCCTCTGTGTTCTTTTCTTTTAAAGCCATCCATTCGCTTTCTTGCATGTTATTTTCATTATTTCTGAATTGCCTTCCACGTGAATCGTAAGGCAATTTTCAAATACACAATAAAAACAACTGAAATAGTTTTTAAAACAGTATTTTTAAAATGGGAAATAAACACATAAGACAGAGACTTTTCCATCCAGCTGGGGAAAAAACTTTTTGAAAGGAAAAGAAAAACAGTTTTTTTGAAAATAATTGTTTTTATGAATAATTTTAAGAACAGTAAAAGAACAAGTACGGTATAGGGTACCATATGCACTATACATTTAAAGCAGTTTTGTGCCAGTTTAAATAGAGCCACCATTCTCAGAGTGCCATTAATATTATTATTATTATTATTATTATTATTATTATTATTATTATTATTATTTTATTTATACCCTGCCCATCTGGCTGAGTTTTCCCAGCCACTCTGGGTGGCTTACAACACATATACTGTAAAACCACAGAAAAACATCAACCATTAAAAACTTCCCTACACAGAGCTGCCTTCAATCTCTCCTCCCAGGGAAATCTGAGAGGTGCCTCATGAGCTGCTGCTTAAGATTGGAGCCACATCCTAACTCTATTTTTGAAGCACCATGGTACCATTTTAACTTTAAATAGTCCTGGCATCGCCCAAAGAATCATAGGAACTGTAGTTTGTCAAGAGTGCTGAGAATTGCCTCACAGGGCTACAATTCCCAGAGTTCCCTGTGAAGAGGGACTGATGCATAAACCACTGGGGGAACTATAGCACTGTGGGGCGTGTGTGTGTAAGAGTCTCCTAACAACTCTAAGCACCCTTAACAAACTGCACTTCCCAGGATTATTTGGGAGGAGCCTTAACTGCTAAAGTGTTAGGTATATGTAGGCGGGGAACTTTGAGGCCAGATTAGAGCATACTATGCTAGGTGGACCAACAGCTGAATTCAAAGTAACGTAGTTCTGTGAGTGTTCAGTAGATAACTCTCAATTTATTTCTATTTTTTCAGGAAGTTACTGTTCAAGAACCCTTTTCAATGCCTGTGTTTTTAAGAACTCTCTGACACTGTGCCTGACGAAATGGGAGTCAATTTGTTCCCCTCTGCCAGTGTGTTCTTAAAACACTTCATAATACCTCCTGTAATTCTCCATCTTGAAATTATCTTGGCCAGATGTTTCTTCAGATCTGTATTTCTCAGCGTATAGATTTAAACAATATCACAGGCTTGGATGAGAAAGAACATCCCCTGAAGCTATTGCCTTTATTTGCGGCTGGGGTGGAGTGATTGAGAGAGAATGGAACAATGGGAGGCCACAGGAGAGCAAATGGCTTCTGAGTCAAGAGGTGAGCCTAAGGCACTAGATGGGTAGTTATGGGCCCATTCGCCCTTTGTATTTGCATTGCCATTTAATTTAACAGATGTGCTTAACTTGCATTCATCATGATTCTGTGTTTGTTAAAGTCATTCTTGGAGAGGTCAAATGATGAAACTTTCAAAGATCACATGTTCAGTGGAACATTGGGTGGAGCTTTAGGGTGATGCCTAGACTGAGTCAGGCCATTGGTTCATCTAACCCAGTACTGTCCACACTGAGTAGCAAGATTCAGACAGGGAGTGACTGGTCATATGGCACCCTGAGCAAGGACAAAATTTGGCGTCCCCTCCACAAAAATAATCTTTCTTTTCCCCACAGTAATTCATTTTGGTACAGTTTTTTATGGATCATCTCAGTAGGTACCCACATAAATTTTGGTATTATTATTATTATTATTATTATTATTATTATTATTATTATTATGTACCCTCTCAGCTTGGTACCATGTGTTGGAGAACTACCTGGACTGCCCTAAATCTGGCGCTGTTCCCAGCCATATTTTGAGATGTCAGGGATTGAACCGGGCACCTTCTGCATGCAAGTCAGGGGCTTTACTCCTGAGCTACAGACCTTCCCTACAATCTCTTCTCTTTGGTGATCACTCGTAGCCGAGTAAGATTGTCTTCCATAGACACGGTTTTCACAATGACACATCACACGGGGAAACCATATATCACCAAACCTTGGTGTTCCCCCAATCCTGCTGATGCCCCCATCTCATGCAGAGATTATGACTTTTCGGCTACAGAAGGACCAGTGCCCAGGGAATTGAGGTTTCTAATAGTATATATGATTGAAAGCATCCATGTATTAAAATTAATTTAATATTACCTAAAACCTATCTGCAATAGTGTGGTGATAATGCACAACTGAAGGTGAAGGAAAATGCATGTGTCAACAAAACAAACAAATGTCATGCCATTCCCTATGCTAAATGCCTGGCAGGGAAAAAAGAGAAGGCATATCACAAGAAAAAGGAAAAGATCCCTTCCAGCCTTGCGAGGGAGATACAGCGCAGATTGCCTGCTTTTATTAAAGGCGCCCGTGCTCAGTAGTTATTTCTGCACACTATCCTGCGGAAAACAATAAGAACAGGCAATATCATATCCTACATCGCTTTTTGACCTTTGTGCCTTACACAGATTGAAGAACCTGCTTGATATTTAAACGAATGTCTTGACATAACCCGCATCATTATTTCCAACCAGTTAAGTTGGAAATACCAGTGCTGAGGGCTCGGCATCCCCACCCGCTCCATTCAATCATTTCGGCAGCAAGGTTCAGCTGGTTAGCGGTGACCTCTGCCACTCTGTATGCTTGTCAGCCAGATCGCTGCAAATGAAAACCTTCTGATTAGCTCAACTTAAAATTCCGGTCTTCCAAATTAACACCTGAACAGAAATCCATTCAGCCTACGGGGAGCCGGCAGCCGATAAATAAACTGGGGGGGGGGGGTTTGGCCCACTTTGCAAAGACTTGTTAAGCAATTATGTTCCTAGCTTGTTATTTACCCAGGGAAGGTTGTTCTCAAAGCAGGAGAATTGCGCTTTTGAATTTCCAAACAAAGGGGACACATTTAAGGCCATTTCCACAAGTGATGTTCCTGCTAGATTTTGCATAGCAAAATGTGTAAAACCCAGAATTAGTGAGCATGCACGTTTTGATTCATGATTGTCCAAATACTGATGTTCAGTGAAATATTACCCATGTCTGCTCAGAATTAAGGGTTGTGCCCAGCTAAGCTGTACTCAGAGTAGACCCACTGAAATTAATAAATCTAAAGTAGTAATGCCCATTAATTTCAATTGGTCTGTTCCGAGTATGACTAACATTGTATACAACCCCATGACTCTAACTTTCAGTGGGCTTAGCCTCTCATAAGCGTGTAAAGGATTTTCTTTGCAAAAATAGACATGTATGGGGTTGCATTGTTAGAGTAGGAAGGGTCCATGTGATTTTCTGGTCCATATCACTTTAACATGTGTTCACTCCAAAGTTGAAGTCACAAGACCCTCAGACAGTTTCAAGCCAGCAAATTGCTCTAACAAGGTCTGGAGCTCAACTGTGGCATATTTATACTTATATGCAGCGAATGCGGTTCTTCTAAAGTTTTGGGATGCCAAAACTCACCATGAACACCTCCATTGCTCTCTTATAATGGCAATGGTGCCCACTTGAGAGGTGCCAGAACTGAGTTCTGGCAAGTTCCAGCTGGGGGAAAAACCCTGGTGTCACATGACCCCAATGTGGTCCCTTTAAGTCACACTCATATCGCCTCAGACACTGGCTATGAAGGTAAAACAAATCTGCTCTTTTCCTAAATATTTTCTCCACACAAGCGAGAGATGCTAAAGCTTGTTAGCATTCAGGAAATGTTAAATTGCCGAGAAAGCCTTCCTGTAGAAATGAAACGCTATATGTTTTTTGTTCCTTCAGACGGGGCCTCAAATTGTCGGTATTTGTTAGTCGTCCTCAGCAGGATATCAGGTATTTTTAGCCTTGCTGTATACTGTAAGTCAACAATTGTCCCCAGGGCTACATTCCTTTTAAGTGTTCCCAGCTAAGGAGCTTGACTTCAGCTCTTGGTCTTCCATCCTTTGGTTATGAAATTTCCACAGCTGTCTCTTTATAATCCACCTCATTTCCTCATCTTAAAACCTTTGACATTTTCAAAGCACTCGAAAGACCCCGAAGGAGCAAGAAGATGAAAAACGGCAATGACGGCAAATAGGGCTTGACATACACTGCAACAGGAGTAGCCGACATGGTGCCATCCAAGTATTGTTGGACTACAACTCCCAACAACCCCGGCCAGCATGGCCAATGGTCAAAGATGGTGGGGACTGGGGTCCAGCAACACCTGTAGGGCAACATGTTGATTACCTCTGTAACCCAAACATCAGGAGTCAGGAAAGAATAAATTTCCATTACTCTGTGGTACCCAATGAGTGACTTAATTGGGAATTGGCCCTGAAAAGATATTACATGGCCTCCAGTATTCCTATAATATAGTTGCAGAGTTAAACGTTTCCTTATTTAAACCTGTACAGCGGCAAATGGATTGCTGACTCGTTTGAGTCCTTCGTCCTTTCTTGATTGTCAATCCCTTTTATCCCTCTTAAAATAAAGATACACATGAATCTGCATAATAACCAAAATAAACTAATTTACTGACAGATTCATTCATGTACATACTTAGGTTACTGAACAAAAGATATAAACTATATATTACATTAGTGAGTCCTGAGAGACTCCATCAAAGCATCTACAACCAGCAGCAGCAGCCTAACTGACCAACGGACCTAACTGACCAATGGACCTAACTGACCAACGGACCTAACTGACAGATTCATAGATGGCAGTTAGTCATCTCATGGAATGTTGAATTGACTGACATATCCCACATTCCTCCTATCAAATTTTAACATCCAGCCAATCAATTTCATGGAAAGACTCAAATTTTGTAGTCTTGTAAGAAAAGGAGAGAAGCTTCTATTTATCCATAGAATGTATAATTTTACAAACCTCTATCATGTCCACAAACACATTCTGATCCAATTGCAAGCAAATGAACCTATGAGCCTCTGGGTCTTTCCATATAAATATTTTTCAATCTCAAAAGATCAATATGTCCAGGTTTGGAGGTTGGGCCTTTGGTACACCCTAACCTGGAAGAAGTAGGGTGTTCAAATGGAAGATCGTTTAAGACTGCATCCGATCTTCTTAAATACTCTGTGCAAACTGGGCTTGCTTGTGTTGTGGGTGGCAGACTTTCTACTGCTCTTGGGGCCCTAGCAAATGCCACTCTCTGGACCCTGAATATGACAATATGCTGCTTCACAAACCACTTGATTTGGAGAGAGCACATCTGGAGTTTGCCACTGCCCTCTTCCTTCTGTACAGTTGTGCCACACCCAGGAAAGGTTGCTTCTGCTCTGGAATTGTGCTAGAAGTTCAGCTTGAAGAATGATAATCCATTTCTGAGATAACACTTCACGGGAGTATGACAGCAGCTGTGAAATCTTTGAGTTTCTCTCCTCTCCTGTATGACACCTTGATAAGGCAATTACAGCATAATAATTACCTTAACAAGTGGCATTACAGGAAATTATTGTCATGCTCCTGTTAAAATAACACATAATCATCAGCAAGTGTATTCTAGAATCCCCAATCAGCATCTCATTAACCATAGCCAGCTCAGGAAGGAGCGCTCAGTCGCGGGGTAATAATTGACAATGCGCGCAGGAAAGGAATAGAAACTAACAAGGCCTTTGCCGAAAACGATCAGCTAGGACCGAAAACGATCCAACAAGGTTAACCCCCGGTGATGCCAAGATGTGTTTCAAATACAAAGCTCTTTTCTTTTCCTTTTTGTACGACACAGCGCCACCCACAAACCCGGTTTGCATATTTGTCTCTGAAAACCGCCGCTCTAATCTAGAAGCTCTTGTAGCGCTGCCGCCAGTTCCTTGAAGATGAGACACTGGGTTACAAATTACAAAAGGGCCGTCCTTTATATGACAGAGTTCCCAATTGCATGTTGTAACGCCCTATGGCAATTGAATGTTTAGTTTCCCCAGCGTTTTAAGAGTTAAATTACACCCTGTCTGATTGGCAGCTTGCTCTTGAGAGGCGGAACATTCTACGGTTTTAAAAAAAGGAGGGAGCAGCCGTTGGCTTGGGGTGTGAGGGAAGAGGGAGAGAAGAGAGAGGGTGTGTGAGGGTGGTTTGGTTAGATGAGGAGAGAGAGGTTAGGTTAGGTTTAGTTGTTGATTGTGAAACTAAAAGAGAAACAAGTTTTGATGGAACTAAGCTTGTAAACAATGAATTACTGAAACTGTTATGCTTTGTGAAAAATAAAGTCTTGTTCTTGTTGTGCAAAGAAATATCATCGTCCATTTGGTCCAGCAAGTTATATGTGCTCATAAAGGAGTGAACTCGGAGAAAAGGCAAAACTGACCTAAGGGGTGATAGTTTGTGTCTGAGAGTTACACTGAGGAGGGGCTAGCGGGCGAAAACCTTGGGAATGCCACAGAGTTGCTAGGAGTGCCTAGTCGACTGATACAGTGGGGATCCAATGTGAGGGAGGCCCTAGACCAGTGATGGCTAACCTTGACACTCCAGATGTTTTGGAACTACAACTCCCATCATCCCTAGCTAACAGGACCAGTGGTCAGGGATGATGGGAGTTGTAGTCCCAAAATATCTGGAGTCTCAAGGTTAGCCATCACTGCCCTAGACTGTAGGCATAAAGGTGTTTCATCCCAATACCCCAGAGCAAAGAATATAATAGGCCACAGCAGCTGGACAGGAGCACTCTCATTACTAAGATACCCTTAGTGCAAAAGGGAGATTGGTATTAAAGACGGACCTCAAAGGATAAGGTGGGGGTGGATATAAGTATACCCAGCACACATTGAGAGAATTTAATTTAGTAATGGAGAGGCTGACAGGGAGGTTCGTTGTAACACATGTCGTCACAATAAAATGTGGCTGTTAACGGCAGCCATTTATCAATATGCAATGAATGTGCTTTTCAGGTACAGATCAGATATGATGAGGGCATGTTGCTTGACTTTTTTTTTTTTTGGGTGGAGGAAGTAATTTAAAATCATCCTGCAAACTCAGTCAATGCCTTACTATTGCCCTTTTTCTGGGCTGAGGGACATGATTTTTCTACAAGGTTGTGTCACCAAACCCCTGACAGCAATAAGCCAGGAATGGCATTATTTATTTTGGAATGCATGAGGCTGCCATATACACTGAGTTAGACCACTGATCCTCCATCTAGCCCACTAATACTGATTCTGATTGGCAGCAGCTCTTTGTGGTTCAAGCAGAAGTTAATAATAACACACAAGAGGTCTTTTCACTAGAGTTGCCAGGGATTAAATATGAGAAATCATGGATGCAAAGCATGTGTTCTACTACTAACCTATAGCCCCACCCCTGAGTGTCTGGTAAATAATGGTGAAAGAAAAGGCAATGGTGACTGGGGGAATCAAAGAGTGAGAAGAGGGAAAGAGAATGACTAGGTGGGAGGGTAGGTTGGAATGGGATTATTATCTGGCTCAGATTGAAATCGAAGCCAGAGAAGAATTAAGAGGCAAGGATGAGAATCCTCTTTCCGATCTTCATGCCTGCTTCCATGGCTTGCCAATTTACTACTGATGTTTAGCTTTGATTATGCAAATTGGCCATTAAAAACACAAGAAGCTGCCTTATACCATATGAGATCATTTGTCCATCTAGCTTAGTATTGTTTACTTTGACTGGCAGTGGCTCTCAAGCAAACAAAAGGCTCTCCCCTATTGCCCACTACTCGAGCCTACCTTAAATTTGAAATGCTGTGTGGATTTATCCTGAGACCCTCTGAATACAAAACACACACTCTGCTGCTGAGCTATGCACACCTTGCCTTTTGCCCCTTAAAGGCCCACTTTTGAGACAACATCGACTTGACGTTTCCAAGTTGACAAAGCAACTTTTGAGGCTCAGCAATCCGCAGGACTGTTTTTAAGCGGTCCGCTCATCTAACCCTTCTAAATTTGTCTGCGCAAAATATGAGTTTGGTTGTGTCAGTTTGGAAATAGCTAGAACCTTCCTTGTCAGAGGGTATTAAGAACTCAGCATTCGGATTGGCAAGTCAAAGGTTTCCCTTGAAAAGCTGAATACAAATAGTGACATTGCCTCCAAATTTGTTCCTGGAAGAGAGTTTTCTAACAGGGGCTGCTTCTGTCTCTGCTCTTGTCAAAACAAACAGCAAAGTGTAAAAGGACAAACTGTCATGATGAAACGGAAAGCATATAATTCCCTACGTACCGACAGCAAATTGTGTGAACTAAAGTGAATGTCGCGAGAGAGCTGGGGGTGGGGGGAAGTGACGTAAACCCTGGGGCACTTTGAAGGGGGGTGTATTAAATAGAAGCCAAGGTCATCACCCAGAGGAAATAAATATGCACAGAAGGAACATTATGGATATGTGAAGGACGACCTTCAAGACTGAAGATAACTGGCATGATCAGGTTTGTCACAATGTGCCTTGAAAGTGGGCTGGCATGATGTCTAAAGAAACTCATTATTTTGTTGTTGAATTATCCAAAGGTGTATTCACAGGAACAATTGGAAATAATGATTCACATCTACATTAGTGGTGGGCAACCTCAGGCCTGTGGTCTGAATGTGGCCCCTCTGGACTTATCAGGCCTTCAGAATGCTCCCAAAGCCACACCCACTCAGCAGGCCACACCCCTCACCAGTCCTGCTGGGTCTTCCTTGAGTGATTGTGCTTGGCTTGAACTGCGACCATGTCTCTACTTCACGTGAATGGCTGATAAAGAGATGAGAGAGAATCTTCGGGAGAACAAAAGGCTAAGGAGTAAACCCTGAACAAATCTGAAGTGGCGGCCCTAAGAGGGTTGGGTGACGCCTTGTACACCTCCTTCCGGCAACTCCTGCAGCCACGCTGGTCCAAATGTGTCGCTCTGCTTTCCTTTGGACCACATTAGTCTTGTCATCTGGGCAGCCTAGGACCTTAGTGCTGCTAACACAGCAAAAACAATTCAGCAGGCAGCAGAACTGAGTTACTGGTCTCTGCAGCAATAGCAGGCATTGTGACTCTCCAGCGGTTTGACTTCACCCCTGGAGGTGCACTCCATTGTCTCTTGAGACAGGGAAAGGAAGGGATGGGATTGTTTTGCGCTTCTACCACACTTTTTGAAGTCTTCTCCAGATGACTTATTTATTGTGCATCCTTGCACAAATCTTACACGGAGGTTAGATTATATCTGGTCTTTACAGAGCATTCATCATGATTTGCTTGCACAAAGCTTACGTGAAGATCAGATTCTATCCAGTCTTCATTCTGAGTTGTCTGTTGGAACGTGGGGCAACAAGTTTGTGCAATTAAACTGGATTCAATATCCCTGTATGTACTTGAATGCCTCCTGCAAGATACTGAGAATCTGGAGGCAACTTCAGCTCTGTGAACTAGCTGTTGATACTTCCAGTGCTGACGCAGGCTACTCTAAGAAAGGAGGGGGAAGAAGGATTTCAATCCTTGTTTTCTCTGGCTTCTGTTCAGCCAAGAATGTGGAGCTGATGACTCACTGGCCTCCAAGCCAATTAGATTCACCAGTGATGCTGAGCTATCATCCACCCACCCACCCGAAAGTTATTTTAATTCTAATTGAAGATCAATCACACACCATGGACAGCTCCAAGCCCACATCCAGAAGATTGCTTCACTCACTCAGCCACCTGACCTCATTATACAAAGCAGATATCGCTGCCATCTAATGAGCGGTAATTAAAATATACTTTTAATCAGAACTTTCACAAGTCAGAGTGTACTTCAGACAGCTTAAACAACCTTAAAGACTAACACATTTATGACGGCAGAGGCTCTCGTGGGCTTGAGTCCCCTTCATCAGACGCATGAAGTGCTATCCTTGGGTTACGCGTAGTTGTTCGGGGCAGAGAGGCAAGGTCAGATGGAAGTCAACTTCATCAGTGCTTAAATGTAAGCAAAGTGCAAGAAGCACAGTGACTGTTCTTGGTAACTGATGGCAAAACAAAGCATCCTAACATTGATTGAGGATAAAATAAACATACTACTGTTGCTAAGTGATTTAGCACCTATTGTCTGGCTTTAATTATCTTACTGGTTGTATATGTCTTTATCTTTGTAAACTGCCATGGATATTTGCCCTTTAAAGTGGGAGGTGTGTGTATTGTTGTTGTTTTAAATGAATAGTGCGGGGAGCAGGAAATCTTTATCATGATTCAAATCACAGCTGATAGAATTGAATATATCAATAAATTGTAAATCAGATTTTATTTTTTTTTACACTGGAGCCTCCTAAGCCAAAATCGTGTATTGTCAGACCCCAATGGGTTCAATGGCAGGTGGAATTGCCAAAGTAATTTTTCCTGGAGTCCTACCCACTTTCTGCCCCACTTTTTAATTTTAATTTTTGCCACACACGTAAAGCTGAATGTGCACAAGTTAAATGTGCATAAGTTTCAGGCTTAATGCACACACACACACACACAGAGAGAGAGAGAGAGAGAGAGAGAGAGAGAGAGAGAGAGAGAGAGAGAGAGAGAGATTCAATACAGTTCTACACGTAAGACAGGAGAAGACATTCTCCCGTCATTTTAAAAGCTGCAGGAGATTTTGCATTTTCTTGGGTCAGGGTTTATTTTGTGCACTAACTATATAAACAAAGGGCCATAATAAGCCCTGCTGATCTTCGTATTCAGCAACCTCCAGGCAATAAGAGCCTTTTGAAAAGACCACTGAATAATAATACAGAGTGCATATTCACCCATCATGAGTGGTGATGAGCTAATATTTAGCACATAATTATGGACACCTCTGCTAATGATACGTGAGCCAATAGAAATGTCACTGTGTAGGCAGGGACATGGCAAGAGGTCGGGCTGAAGTAGGCAATGAGAAGCCTTTTCCCACACACACAGGTGCATTACTAATAGATGGCCTCTGTGTATATTAATGATATAGCAAAGAGCAAGGAGGGAAAATATTCTAGAAATAATCAGCATCGTATTTAATATGAATCATACCCGTTCTTGGATTTGGTTATGGGAACTTCCAACCAGAGTTGCTAAACTGCAGCTCAGAGACAGGGCACAGAATTTGCTGGTCTTAAATTGCATACTGTATGTGGGATTCAAGATGTTGCAGATATCTTTCACAACAAGGCGATTTTAGGTTTACATGTGCATCATATGTTAGTTTGCTGCCAGAGCTATGGAAAATATTTGAGGTTAGAGCTGCTTGAGGCTGGAATTAATCAAGAAGTGGAGAAACAAGAGTGATGACTCCATAGCTTGGACTTGCCACAGCCTGCTCAGCACTGGGTACATTGAGAAGCAAAGGGTTGTGCTAGCAATGAAGACTGCATCATGGAGGATGAGGCCATACCCTCCAACATTTCTCCGATGAAAATAGGGACGTCTCATTCCATAACAATAATTTTATTATCATACATCTTACTGGGTTGCCCCAACCACTCTGGGCAGCTTCCAGCATATATAAAAACAAAATAAAACATTAAACATTATTTAAAAAACTTACCTATACAGGATTGCCTTCAGTTGGCTCAGGCATCAAATAACTCCAACATTTCTCCAATGTAAATTGGAACATCCTAAGGAAAAGCGGGACATTCCAGGATCAAATCAGAAACCAGGACGGCTTCTCTAAATCAGGGACATCCCTGGAAAATAGGGACACTTGGAGCGTCTATAAGTCTATCAATGATGGCTGGCTTCAATGGCTATAGGCAGAAATGCTTCTGAAGAGCAGTTTCTGGAAGCCACAGAAGGGAAGAGTGCTCTTATGCTCAGGTCCCACTTGCTGGTTTCCCAAGGACAACCTGTGGGAACAGGGTGTCAAGCCAGATGGGCCATTGGCCTGATCCAGGGGGCTCTTCTTACATTCTTATTTGACATCCATTTCCCCAAAGGGAAAAGCGACAGTGACCTCAGCCAATCAGACACCATCTTATCAGGTGGAGGGCCAAAAGGGTTACTAGGGTGCCACATGTCTGCTTGGCTGACATAACTGCTGTGGCAAAATGCTTCAATGAACAAAGAAGCTGGCTGCAGTCTTGGCTCCTGGCCTAGGGTTTCCCTTCCCAACATTGTGCTCACCACCACTGTTCTCCATTGGCTCTCTGGCATTGTTGGGGGGTGGGCTACAGGGTCCCAGACATGAGCCCTTAAGTCTAATGGTGCCACCGTTGCCTGAGCAACAGTGAGCCTGGGTGCTCCCTGCCACCTGTGGCCCAACATCTTGACATTGTGCCCCTTATTCCTGAGAAGGCAACTTATGGTGCTATGCAAAGTCAGCCTACTGGCTGAATGGATTGAGCCCTAATTATCACATCATGCATTTAATGCACATGGCTTCCCCCAGAGAATCCTGGGGAATGTAGTTTGCTGAAGGTGCTGGGGACTGTAGCTCTCTGAGGGGTAAACTACAGTTCCCAGGATTCTTTGGGGGAAGCCATGAGCTTAGAATGTATGGTGTGGATGTGACCTGTGTGCATAACCTTTTTTTGGGAGGGAGGGAAACCAAAAGAAATGAACTCTGGCTGTGCAGGAGCAAAGATGTTTTATAGCGCTGAGTGCTTTCCCCCTGTCAAACTAAACTTAGAAATGTATAAAGGATAATGGGGAGGAAAGCATGACCAGAAATGCACCTGCATGAAGAATATGATAAAGGGCTGCTCTTTGCAACAGTCAGTGAATCTTTAATCAGAATGCTCTTGTTTCCAGCAGTTAAGGTGCAAAGTAGATGTTCTGTTTTTCCAACAGTCACATAAATACTGCAATACATTCCCCCTGTGCCGATTGTTAGAGAGACCCTGCATCTTTTAAAGCTGGCAGTAAAAGAGAATTAAAAGCTATCTGGATTACTCTGGCCAGGCCAATCCTTTCCTCCCCTCACTTCTTGTTTAGACCTAAGCTTCATGCTGTGTCAACCAGTGTGAAATGAGTCAGGAGAAAGGAGTCAGCCTGCTAGCGAAAACTATTTCACTTATGCATCATGCGAAGTTTCAACTTTAGAAGTTCAGGACCACTTATGGCAGCAGATAGCATCCATCTGAGAAGGAAGGGTGTTTTGATGCCTTCTCACCTCACAGGGGGGAGAGCAATAACCAAAGGTCTCCTTCACAATCTTTTCTGGTTCGGTTGGTGCTGCTGCCATTTCCTTCTCCACTTGGTCTTTGAGTAGCATCGTTTTGAATACTCCCATAAATAAAAACTAATGCCTCGCTGCAAGGAGAAAACCAGTTTAGCGGGGGCGAACTGGGCTAGAACCTTCCTGTCTTTTATTTTTTTAAACTTTCTCTTTTCCCCCTGACTGTGGCACACTCACCTGCCCCGCACCTGGTTTTATATATAAGATTAAGTGTGGGTTAGGTAGAGATGAAGCTGGATTACCTACACAACCAAGTTTAGCTCTCTGAATTTATCTATTCATTGCATTTATAGCTCACCTTTTCCTCCAAGGAGCTCAATACATGGTTTCCCCCTCCTTATTTAATCCCCGGAATAACCCTGCATGTTAGGTTAGGCTGAGAGGCAGTGACCGGTCCAAGGTCACCCAGTGAGTTTCATGGCTGAGCGGGGATTCAAACCCTGGACTCCGAGGTCCTGGTCTGACATTCTAACCGCTACACCACACTGGTTCCCTGTGAGGAACTCGGTCACACAGCCGATCCCAGCAAAAAGCAGGCTAGAAGTCGCTGTCCATCAGCTGATGGGTACTGAATGAAACCCTGCTGGATTGGCTGCGTGACAAGAGTTCCCTTTGGGAAACCCACTTGTAAACCCAGTCCCTGGAGAAAGCAGCTGATGAGAGGTGAGTTCAGCCCCACAACATCATGGGAGGGGTGTTTCCACCCCAACCACTGCCTTTGTAAGAACCTGCTTCAGGAGAGGGACTGAAAACAACATTATGGGTGTTTCTAAGACCAAGGGTGAAACTGTCATGCTCCCTTGCTATTTTCGCTGTTGAATGTTGTTAATGTAACCTTGTAATATATACAGACCCTCCAAGTGTCCCTAATTTCTAGGGACAGTCCCAGATTTACAGAAGCCTTCCCAGTTTCTGATTTGATCCCACAATGTCCCGCGTTTCTTAGGATGTCCCTATTTTCATCGGATAAATGTTGGAGGGTGTAGAGTTATCTGACACCCAAGGAAGCCCTGTATAGGGAAGATTTTTTATGTTTAATGTTTTATTATGTTTATATATGTTGGAAGCCATTCAGGGCAACCCAATCAGATGGGCAGGGTAACAACAACAACAACAACATTAATAATAATAATAATAATAGACATCCCTGTTATCATCTGAGAAATGGTTGGAGGGTATGTATTTATAGTACTGAAATGCTGTTGCATCATATGCAGTTATAGTTGCTGTTATGTTGCTGCTTTATTGTGCTATTATGCAATTGCTTTTCAGTGTTTGATTTCTAAATGCATCCCTCTTTTCTTTGTTGTAAGCCACTTTGAGCATGATTTTTCTTTCTGGAAACGAGGCATAAAATGAACCCCATGTGACCAAATTCCTCGTGGGGAACTTGACTGGGCCACCGATCCCTGCAGAAAGCAATGTTGCCAATGCTACTATATTCAGCATGCACAAGAATGGCACAGCTGGCTGTTGGCTCCGTGCAAGAGTCATTGACAGGTGGGCAGGACAACAGCTGAAGAATCAACAACAACTGAAGTTCGTAGCAGGCAGAAAACTAAGGAGCCATTTCTGAGGCAGCCGGCACTGCCAATGGAGCAAAATGTGCCCATATGTTTTATTTACAGAGCCGCAGACCAGAGCAGTGAGGCAAAATTATCAAACCTTTGAACAAGTTGTAAAAATCCCACAGATAAAATCCCAGTCTCTTCAATTAGTGTAATTATGTGTAGCTATTAAAGTTCTGCAGTATGTGCTTTGCTAGAGGCTGGAATTGTGCACACTGTGGTATGCTGGCTGTTTTCCTTTTAAGTGTTTCCAAGGCAACAGCAGCTTTGCTCAGACAGCGAGGTGACATTCCTGACAGTTATATCAAGCGATGACCCTCAGTCCCTCTAACACCTGGCAGCCTTTCCAAGAGCTGAGGAGAAAACTCTTTGTCCGTGAGGCATTTATGCGCCGCCTTTCCAAATGCTCAAAACAGTTTATAACAAATGGATACCAATTGATATATCTAGAGTTATGCAATCAATAGTGGGGAGGGGGGACCTAAAACCAAAAAAGGTGAAATCCGCAGGAAGGCTACCAGCAGCAAACTTAGAAGCCAGTTGTCAACCATATCGGTGAAATGCATGTTGGTCGTTCAGCAATTGCACGGCGTCAGACTAGCTGACCCAGTGGCTCCCTTCCAACTCTATGATTCTGTAATTCAAAGTGTCTTCTGGGATCATGTACACTTCCTGCCTTCAAGACCAGCCAGGAAGATTATCCTCAAATATATATCCTCTAGGACAGTGGTGGCTAACCTTGACACTCCAGATGTTTTGGAACTACAACTCCCATCATCCCTAGCTAACAGGACCAGTGGCCAGGGATGATGGGAGTTGTAGTCCCAAAACATCTGGAGTGTCAAGGTTAGCCACCACTGCTCTAGGATGTTGGTATATCACCCAGGGGCTGCAGAGGGGAAGTCCCTAACCTTGCATTGCTGATTGACCAGGAAAATGCCTGTGCTAGACTAGCTGTGAAGGCTTTTTTTGGAGCAAAACCCAGATGTTTGACCTAGCTTTCCAAATTTAAGGACACAAGGAAAGCCCCCGATCTACTGGTCTTGGGCTGCAGCAATGGTGGCTGCAGCCCATTGGGATTGGCAGGGCAAAAGGCAAGGAGGCCAACAGTAGGTGGTGCCAGAGCCAGTGATGGGCAGAACCAACTTGTTCTAGATTCATCCCCATCCTTCTCCTCCATGCTGAGCTTGGAGAAAGCAACACTGAGAAAGGAGGGGGAAAGTGACATCTGTTCAATCCCTGGACCGCTTTGTAAATAAGAAGACAGGCAGGTGGTGGCTATCTGAGAACAGACTGAGGTTGGTGGGGCAAAGCTCCATTCACCCGAAGGTTTAGCCTCCACTGGGCTGTGGATCAGGCCCAACCACGATGGTAGGTTGCCCTGCGAGTGCTGCTGGACTGATGGATTGGAGCTTCCACTCTTCATCACAGTCAGAATGCTGACTGCTGCTCCTGGTGTGGTCCTGACAGGGGATGCTAGAGAAGTTGGCTTGTTGTCAGCTCTAATGTCAGCTGACCTGCTGTGCATCTCTTGGACTAACATGCCAATCAGAACATAAAAATATTTCAGGTACATCTCCCAGGACTAGAGTTTATATCACCAGTTGTAGAATCCTAAATTCCTCACTACATCAGATCCAATCACAGAATTGTAGAGTTGGAAGGAACCCTGGGAATCATCTAGTCCAACCCCCTGCAATACAGGAGTCTGCAGCTATCCCATACAGCAGTGGTTTTCAACCAATGTGCCGTGCCACCCTGAAGTGCCTTGAATCAGGGGTTCCGCGGGCAACACTGGCCTCTGTCCCTCTTTCCTTCCCTCCCTCCTCTGATGCCCTCTCACGTCTCTGCCTCCCAAAGGCTTGCACAGCTGTTTGTTGCAGCAGGCTGCCTAGGTGAATGATGTCTCTGGGGCTGGCCAGTGGGTGCTGATTGCCAGGAGCTGAGGCGGCTCAGAGACCAGGGGTGGCTGTGGCGGCTGCCCAGAGGACTCCCAAGGAGGAAGCTGAGGGAACACTCCACAAGGGAGGGTGTTTAAAAAGGGGTGAGAGGCTGCCAGCTCTGCAGGCAAGGGGTGACATAACTGGGCTCCTGAGCCCCACAGGGTTGCCACAGAAAAAATGTACAGTAGTTGGTCAAGGGAGCTGTGGACTCTAAAAGGTTGAAAACCTCTGTGTCAGGCCCCACAGGGCCCCTTTTCAGCTGGGCATTCAAAAAAACCCCGAGCCATTAAGCTATCAAACTTTAATCTAAACGAATTGGTTTACAACTCTGAGCACATTGTAAATGCGTCAGTCTCCATCACTTTCAGTTTCCTCAACTGCCGGATGCCTGTTCTCCCGCCAACCACCAAGGCATCTCGGGAGACGGAAGCACCTTCTGCGCTTTCTCTTTCTTTCCCCTGGCACGTTGCGATGGCTCTGTGATGCTGACGGAAGCCCTCTCACTGCTTTCCTTTCCTCTGAGCTTCCTCCAGACGTTCCGCTGGAATCTGTCTCCAAGATAGCTGGCGGCTCACGGTATTCACTCAGAGCCGGGCTGGAAGGACAAGGGGAGGGCAGTCCCCTGACACTCTGCCATAGAGGAATCGAACCTGCAACCTTGGCATTATCAGTACCATGCTCTAGCCAACTGAGCGATCCATGTGTGATGTATTATCCTAAATTGGCAGGTGATAGATAGATAGATAGATAGATAGATAGATAGATAGATGATAGATATATGTTGGGGGAATGAAGAGGACTGGTATCAGGAGCAAACAGACGGTGATGATCACATAAAAGCAACTAGTTACAGTGACAATTTGCCTTTCAGGTGTCATAAAACTCTTTGTTGGTTTTGCTATGGTTTATTTCAGCTTTGTTGATTTCACTAAACATGCATGCAGACTGTGCATGCAAATGCACATGGGCTTTAGGGCCCCAGCACCCTCATTTATGGAATGCTCTCAGCTCACCAGGATCAGACATCCATAGCCATTGGGCACCAACGTGAAGGCATTGTCCTCATAGGGAGAGGTGGTTTGGGGGACAAGGCCATTGCTGAAATACGAAAGGTCCCGTTTGTATTGGTGTTCTTCTAGCTTTTGAAGACACACCTGTTTACACAAACATTCACTTAATCCCTCAACTTGAGTCTTCTGCTTTAATTATTGTGTTATTTTAATGGGATTGTTTTCTTGTATATTTCAATTGTGGATGTTTATGTTTTAGTGGGATTGTTTTATTGTGTGTTTTAATTGGGTATTGTGATTATGGATGTTTCCATTTTAATGTTTGCGTAATTGGTTTTTATACTTGTAAACCACTTAGAAGCCCATTTTGGCATTAGCGTCTATGAATTGATGGTAGTGATGTAGGTACCAGGCTCTGAAGGGTTATTATATCCTTGAATAGTGCCTGGGAAATAGCTCAAACCCTTCCTGCTGGTCTAGAGATGCAATCAAGTCTTATTTGAATATGATTTGCATTTTAATACAAATTTTAGAACATTTATATTACACACACCAAAATAATTTAAGTGATAAACTGCATGCAGCTTCATTGTGTGAGAGTTTTACTTTTAAATCAGGCAGGAAATGTAGCAAAGTCGACCTCCGCAATCTCTCTAGAATGGTTATCTATCACTACCCTATCATTGTAACTACCAGATAATTCTCTTAAGGGGTGATCACAACATCGTTTACTTCCCCAGGGATGCTGTGGAATTTCTTACATCTCAAGCTCCAAAGGGAATTCAGCTGTCAGTTCTAATTGTCTAAAGCAAATGTTGCTCCAGGTTTCATTATTACTGCTGAGGGGTGTGTGTGTGTGTGTGTACTTATGTGTACGTATGTGTAGAAATCCTGGATACATCATGGCTGAAATTCCAAATTCTAATTGTTCGGATAGACTGCTCCTGCTGCTTGAGGCTCAGTTTCAAGTCAGCTTAGAATTTGTGCTTCAGAAGACCTACTGGGATACACTGTGATAGGATATGGGCACAGAACCAGGGAGAATGCTGGTGGTTATATCTTTATCTCTTCCTCCTTAAAAATATGCCTAATCACTCTAAAATTGGAAAAATCATAATTCAATAATTTCAATAAATATAAATATATTGTATGACATCCTGGTTCACTTTTTTCTTACTTGACTGACAGACATCAATCCTCTTGGACATCAACCCTCTCTTGCCATTTTGTGAGAAAAGTTATTGAGCTGGCATGCCAAGTCTCGTAAAATATCCAAGTATAATAAACAAAGCTATATTCATGTGTTTGCACATTTTACTTATGCCATATTTAACTTAGATTTTCTTTTTCATGGTATTAAACCTACTCTATTTATGCTTTACTGTTATGCAATCTCTTTAAAATGTTCCGAAGAATACAACCTTATATTTTAGGACAGTTCATTAATTTTCAGTAGAGGGTGAATTTCCATGATCACGCTCGTAAAATTATTAGAATTTTAAAACGTTTGCTGATTTCAGCAGATTGCAAAGGAGTCTGTGCCTCTGTTCTCAGCAAAATATGTACCTTACAGCAAAACACACACACACACAAAGGAACAAATGACTTTCTCCCCCGCTCAAAATGAATTTTCTGTTCCAGTAATCAAGGCCCAAATCGCTAATGCTAACGCATCACTTTTGGTGTGTGTGTCTTCATTGTGTCTTCAGCACAAAGTTGGCATTATTAACATTTTTATGTGTGACTGAGGACTGATCTAAAGAATTTCACAGTTGCAGTAATGAAACAATTAACTCCCGAGATGTTGGAGCTGTCAACTCGTTTCACAGCTGAGGTTATATACTCCATGGGAGAGTTTTCATGGAAATAAAAACACCAGGGGTATTCTGGAAGAACCGAAAAGGAAAGAGTTGCCCTCTCCAGGGCTAAGAGACTGAGCTACAAACCAAGAAGCGCCCCTCCTAAGCTGCCCATGCAGGTTGGCATGAGTGGGCAATGGCCAAGAGAAGACCCTCTAACCAAGGCCAGTAGCACCACAATTTTTAAACAAACAAAAACAAAAATGGAGCCCTCTCTGCCCAGCAGCAGGAGCAGGAGCAGTCCATTATGGAGCCTGTCAGACTCCACCCCAAGCCAAGTGGAGAGAAGCAGGGTAGGGCCCTTCAGGCTCCCAGCAGGTCAGTTCTGGGCAGCAGTTAAACTGAGATTCCCAGGGAAAACTGAATTGCATGTTAGGGTCCTTCTGGACTATGTGATCAGACTGTCAGACTAGGATCTGGGACACCAGTTGGCGTATTATTGCTCTAGCTTTCTCATAACCTACAGCAATCAGGGCCTGTGGGGAAAACCCCAAGCCTCTTAGCTTTTCATGCAATGTAGCTTCCCATTTGGAATGGTAGGAATCCAGTAGGGTTAAGGGAGCCAATCCAACAGGGAAAAATACAAGTTTTAACCAATAATGGATCTTCAAAATCCATATCCAAGCGCTAACAGGGATTTGCCCGACCTTCAGGCGGACAGCTATGTTAGATACACAAGAAGGGATCCCTAGCAGGCAGCGATAGAACTTAGTTTGGAATGATTGTAAGGGAGCAAGATTTAAGAAATTGCAGATCTGAGAGCCATATGTCAGTTGTGTCAATATTTTTGCAGCAAAGACCTGGGAGGCTGCCGGAATATATTGGCCCCCTTTTCCATAGAAAAACCTTATAATAGCTTTGGTAGATCTTTGGGCATTTGCAATAGTATTTTTAACTTGATAATGCCACAAGCCCTTTTCCTAGAAGGTTATACCCAGGTACTTAAAAGATGATACCTGTTCAATTGGTCGATTGTCAATTCTCCATTTGCTGGGAGACCAGTGTTCAAATCCCCCGTCGGTCATGAAGCTCACTAGCTGACCTTGGGCCAGTCCCTGCCTCTCAGACTAATCTACGTCACGGGGTTGTTGTGGAGAGTAAATGAGGAGGGAGAGAAGGACCATGTAGGCCACTTTGAGCATCTTGGAGGAAAAGGTAGGATATAAATGAAATATATATATTTTCTAAAAATTGCTCTCCTTCCTAGACATAAGCACAGCTGTTCCATTCAAACACACACACACACACACACACACACACACACACACACACAAAATTCCTCAGTGTGCAATGCATCAGATTCATGAAGATTTCATGCAAATGTTGTTATACCACCAGGAGTAAGTATTTTCTGTTAAATAATTCACCTTTACTAACAAGACTCTTACCTCCCTCCCTTTTCATTGTCGCTGCAGGCTCCCTTCATAATCCTTTAAAGAGAACACAGATTATTACACTCAAATGAGCTCTCTCAGCATCCCACTTCATATGAGTGACTGCAGTGCAGGCATTGAAACATAGATGGACGCCATGTAGATTCATTGCCTCCCGTTTTAATTTCATTACCTGCACTAGGGGGAAAGCCTTGAAAGAGGGCAAGCCAGCCAATATTTTGGCTATCAGCAGCCTTCAACAGAGCCATAAAACATAAGTACTTATGAGGTAGTTTCCCCCTTTTATTTACAAGTTCGGCACAATGCAGCGGCACCGCGCATGTAACGCTGTGTAGCGATAAAATATTGTCATTTACTGGGCACTTGACACCATACGAATGCCAGGAAATTTCAGTAAAATCCTTAGGCCTGGCTTTAACAAAGAGTTATAATCACCCATAAAACGGGGGCTGCTGAACTTGTAGTGTCCCCTTGTTCGTTGCCTGCAGTTTTCAGAAGAGGAACTCTCAGTGGGGGGGGGAGAGAGAACGCCATTGGACTTTCTCGTAGCGAAAAAGAGGTCAAATGGTTGCGGTTGCTGCAAACTCAAGATGAGTGAATGCAGATGACCATTTACTAAGGGGTCATTTTCCACTGTCAGCGTGTAGTCCCACTATATCAACCTGCCTCCTCACATTCTTGTGTGAGGAGAACTTTGCTCCCAGGAGCTGGAGTCAAGCGTAGGTCAGCAATCCAAGAAAAACATGGCGTCAGTGAAGTTAACTTCCTTCAAGAAACCAAAACAGTGCAAGCCTAGTCATCCTCACCTTCCCACGACTTCCTAAAGCTCCTCCTCTCCTGGGACTTTCCCAAACTGTGCCTGTGCACAACCCCCCTTTGCTCTGCCCTCTTCATTTCTAGAAGACCATGGGGGGGGGGAGCCGGTTGCAGCAGGAGGGGGAGATTCCCTGGCTTCTTCGGCAGCCTGCCTGCCTGTCTCCTGGCCCCACTCCCCTCCAGCCTCCACTTCTGCCTCAGAGTCTGAACTGCCCTCTGCCATAGCCTCTTCCTGCTCACCAAGCTGTGTTACCTATTCTGCTTCTGACACCACCTCCCCCCAGTCTACTCCTTCTTCTCCCTCTGGTCACTCATCATCATCCCACAATCAATCCCCTGGCTCTGAGCCTTCTTCTCTTGGGGGTTCCTCGGCTGATGCCTCCCACCACTCCTGTGGTAAGCACAGACCTGTTCTTCAGAACTCTGGACAGCTCCCCAGGAGGAAACAAAGAGGTGGGTGTTTACATCAGCCTTCCTTAATGTGATGCCCTCCTGAGGAAGGCCTGCAGGTCAGTAGTAGTGCATCTGCCTAGTATGCAGAAAGACCCAGGTTCAATTCCAATCATCTCCAGGTAGGGCTGGGAATATTCCCAGGCCGAAACCCTGGAAAGATGCTGCCAGCTAGGCTAGTCCGTAATGAGCTAGACAGACCAATGGGAATGACTCCGTTTTAGGCAGCTTCCTACCTTCCAGATACTTTGAGTTCCAACTCCCAACAGTTATTCTCAGCATAGCCAAAGGTTAGAGATGATGGCACATGTGTTCCAAGATAACTGGTGGGGAGGCAACAGGTTGGGGAAGTCTAACTTATAGCCTTGGGCTTGACAACTCAAAACCCAACTGTTTTGTGAGCCACCACATTAGTTACTCCAGATATCCTTGACTAATTCTCCAAGGATATGGATTCTTCTGGTGTGAGAGCATGGGTAAGTACTCTTGTTTATGTCATCTCTCTTTTTTTTCTCTCCCTTCCTCTTCCTGGCTTCTTTTTCCTATGAAATCCTCCATGACCAACACAACACAACAGTCACAATCAACATAACCATAGCTAGTGGGCAAGGTGCTCTCAGACTTGAACATGGCTCTCTGGCCTTCATCCTTCCTCTTGAATGAGTGTTCCTCTTGAATGAGTGTTCGAGAGCCAGTGTGGTGTAGTGGTTAAGAGCGGTAGACTCGTAATCTGGGGAACCGGGTTCGCGTCTCCGCTCCTCCACATGCAGCTGCTGGGTGACCTTGGGCTAGTCACACTTCTCTGAAGTCTCTCAGCCCCACTCACCTCACAGAGTGTTTGTTGTGGGGGAGGAAGGGAAAGGAGAATGTGAGCCGCTTTGAGACTCCTTCGGGTAGTGATAAAGCGGGATATCAAATCCAAACTCTTCTTCTTCTTCTTCCCCTCTCCCATTCAGAGCAGCCAGGAGATGCTGGAAGAGTGGTGTATCCCAGACACCATCCTTTGGGGAAAGGCCATGGCTCTGGGACAGAGCATCTGAGAAGGCCTGATCCACAGGATCTCCAGGTAGGGCTGGGATAGAACCCTGTTGGAAACCCTAATGAGCTGCTGCCAGTCAGTGTGGACAATACTGACCCAGATGGACCAGTGATCTGACTCAGGATAAGGCCACTTCCTATATTCCTAACACACCTACATCAGTTATATAAGTCCCCCCCCCTTTCAGGACCTTGCACCGTGACAGCATCTCCTGAAAATTAAGCATGAGCTAAGGGTCGTGTAAGATGGGGTGACATCCTGCCTTTGAAAACCACTCAAATTGAATTGGGGGCATTTTCATTTTGGAATTCCAGAGATAAGCTGTGAACTGCTGATCCAAACACTTTCCTTACCTCCGGAATGAACTCTGCCAAAGCAACATTGCAAACATCCAGGCTGTTCAGTAAAGTCAGAAGTAGTACTGGGGTGTGGGTGTATGTTCATTGTACTGTTTAAGCTTACAGCTACAATTTTTAGTGCATTGCTTACAATCTAATAACATAAAATACAATTGAAATTGATTTTTGCGTTTCTTTTCCTTGGGAAAAAAAAAGATCTGCAAAACCACTGAAAGAGGGGAAATGTACTGAGTAAGGTTATATAGCATTTCTTCAGTAATGAAATATTTTAGCTTCATGCAAGGTAGCTTCACAGTAGCTAATTTGTCTCACGATCAATCAGAGTAAAAATAATGGCCGAGATGCAAAAAACAAAAAACAAAAACCTAGCTCCTGGAAATATTTATGAAGGATATTGCAGGAGTGAGGTGAACAGCAAAAAAGGAACAGTCACGTACACTAGCCCATTCTGAGACTCTATGCCTCTGAGGCCCAGTTGCTGGGGATCACAAGGGGAGAAAGTGCTGCTGTTGCGCTAAGGTCCTGCTTTTGAGTTCAAAAGACATCAGGATGGCCACTGTAAGAACAGGATGTTGGTTTTGATGGGTCTTTGGCCTGATCCAGCAGGGATCTTCTTAAGTTCTTATTGGTCCACCTGCCCAAGGGAGTTGTGTGCAGGGTCAGGGAGAGAGCCAGCATTATCTCCCCTAAAAGCAACCCCCCTCAGACCAAGAACACTTATAGACCGCCCACCCCAAGATGGGACAGCACTGGAGCAAAAGCAAAGCCAATGAGGTGAGGAGATCATTCCATGTCTCATGACAGAGGGGAGAAATGATTTAGGTGCCTCAGAGGGGCTATGTCTTCTGAGGCACCTTCTTTCCCTCTTGATCTACCTTCCTAAAGGTTTGGTGGGAAAGTCTTTCAGGGCCTCCACAAGATAATTCAGGCTCTGACTCTACCACCAGTCCTCCTGAGGAAAGGAATTTTTTTATCAAGTGTCAAAAGTGTGTTCTTGTGCTCACAAAGGTCATAATGAGACTGAAGGTGGTCTCTGAAGGACTTTCAATGGGAGCTAAGTCATTAGGGCCTCCATAGATTAAACACAACATTTTGCACTAGGCCAAAACATAATAGAAGTGGGTCCTTGTAATGAGGCAGCAGGTGTGTGTGGTTGTCACCGCCAATACCTGAATCACTTCACTGGCATGAACTGGAAATATACCATTAGGCAGCCGAGGAGGGGAGTACCTTTAAGTGACTTAATCTGTGATGTCCCACCTGAGTTCCTCCTCCATCTGCCCAGTCTTCCTAGGAAAAGCAGAAAGGGAAAGCAACTCTCTGGGCCCAGCTATGGACTGCTATGACACCAGAAGCTAGCAAACCAATCCTTTCCCTCTGACCTCTCACCTATTTGCATGTTTGCAAATACTGGGCTCTGAATGGTTGGTCTGGCCATGCTGCAGATTTCAAACATACCCATCATTTGGCATATCATCATGGTGGGCATATCACCCACCAAGTATGGGACGCGGGTGGCGCTGTGGTCTAAACCACAGAGCCTAGGGCTTGCCGATCAGAAGGTTGGCAGTTCGAATCCCCGCAACGGGGTGAGCTCCCGTTGCTCAGTCCCAGCTCCTGCCAACATAGCAGTTCGAAAGCACGTCAAAGTGCAAGTAGATAAATAGGTACCGCTCCGGCGGGAAGGTAAACGGCATTTCCGCGCACTGCTCTGGTTCGCCAGAAAGCGGCTTAGTCATGCTGGCCACATGACCCGGAAGCTGTACGCCGGCTCCCTCGGCCAATAAAGCGAGATGAGCACCGCAACCCCAGAGTCGTCCGCGACTGGACCTAATGGTCAGGGGTCGCTTTACCTTTATCACCCACCAAATTACTATAGCTAATTTTATTGACCTCACTATTCAATAATCTGAGGATAGGGCACGGCACTAGTAGCAGTCATGGTGGTTTTTATTTAACATTGTGGTTTTTATTTATTTATTTAATTTTTATTTATACCCCCTTACTCAGTTTAAGAAACAATCACCACCTGTGAGAAGCATCAGTGTTTCCTGTGAGACAAGCACCATTGTTGCAACACCTGTCCAAATATGGGCTTCTACAGGTTTCATTGCTGTCCCTGAGGTCAGGTATGCTATCTGCACAGTGCCTTGGATGAATGGTCCGAGGAATGAAGGGACTCCATGCTTAACTTTTATTACCGAGAACACAAAATAAAACCAAATCGACTAGAAATTATTTTTCTCCACTTTATTGCAAAAGCTATCTCAGCAGTATATTATTTTGCTCTCTGTTGCTAATGATTACAGATGAGCACTAGATCAAAACTTGTCTGGGATAAATTAGTCCTAAGATGGTAGGTCATATCTAGGTTGCGGGAGACTATCTTTTGTGAACAAAGGATCTTGATTTTTCATTCTTGTCAAGTACGCAGGTGATTGATGCCTTTTCATTTCAAACGTTTGCCAAACTCAGGGTTAAGCACACAGATCTTCAAGGGTTCGGGGGCCCATCGCTAACCATGAAGTGACCTTCACAGGTCCTAGCAAACAGAGTTTACTAGATACGCCAAGGAAATGATTTCAAGAAAACGTTGTGTCAAATCTATTACGGAGGGGCGAGAATGCGTGCAAAGCTTTCTCTGTGATTGCCACCATCCTAAATCATGCCTGCACAGCTAGCTGTTCCCCAATCCCTACTTATGGTGGCCCCCTAGAGGTTTGATCAAACTTCTATGCTGTTGCCTGTTGGTGCCATAAAAGGGAGAAAGACCCCAATCTGGTGATCAGGACCGGTGCTGGTAATTTTGGCACCCTAGGCGAGGGGGCGGGCCACGTGACGTCATTGCATATGACGCACGTTGCGGAGCGGTGCCCCGCCCCCTGCCCAGCCGGGTGCCCCCCGCTGCCACAGTTTGCTTGCTCTGCCGCTGGTTGGGGCAGCGGCAGGCGGCGGCGGGGGGCAGGCTGGCCAGCGCCCCCTCCATTTTGGTGCCCCCTCCATTTAGGCCTAGTTCGCCTAAATGGACGCGCCGGCCCTGCTGGTGATCATTGGGACTGGTTGGGGGGAAGGTAGAAAAGCCAGCAATATGTTGGAACCAGAGGCAATGACAGGCAGAGCCAACTCATACTAGTTTTACCCCCATTTTCCTCCCTGCTGAGTTCATCCATCTAATCCTTGGTTGTGTGTCAACCCGAATGTGAAAACTGAGCTCGAGATCTATTGACTCGACTGAATGTCTCTTTCATTTCCCATAGGGCAGCCCTGCTTTGTACCATGAAAACTGGCCAGCAGAGACCAGCGTTCGAAGAATCCCTTTCACCCTTTTCACAATCACTCTGATCCAACGTTGCTGGCTTCATGGTTATTGCAATCATGCCATGGGGCCTATACTGAAACAGGTCAAGAATGTGTCAAATGCCCTTTAAAAAAAAAAAAAAAAAGCTACTGTGAAACCTTCCAGATAACTTGACTGTATTTTTTAGGAAATCACTCGAGGTAGTAAAACAGCACGAAACCATAAAACAGGCCATGACTTGCTCTCAGTAAAGTCAATGAAGCAAACGGGCATAGCTCCATCAAAGTCAAAATCAAGACCTGTTTTTTTATTATTATTATTCTGGCTTAATCAAAGACAGTGCTATTTTATGCCACTGGAAGACCTGCTCCATGGAAAGAAAAGCCACTTAGGGTTTTCTGTCTCTAAAGGATGGAAGCAGTGGTCCTCTGGATACACTTATCCAGGCAAAAATGCAATTTAAGGAGTAGAAAGGTGCATGCATGCTACATATACATGCCAACTGCATCATTGCCCAGATAACTACCTGGACCAGTGTTCCAGTTGAGCTGGCAAAATTCTAATAAATATTGCTTTGTCTCTGCAGTTGCACATGGTTTTATACTGGTAAGTCATTTCTCAGTTTTTTTAGATCTTGTTCAGATAATTAGATCCCCCTATGGCACCATTACATATGCAACCTGAAAGGAAAGGGGACAGAAATCATATATGTATGAAAGTTTTGCCGGTTCCGGAATCAAGATAATCAATTCCTGTCCACCATTGTCCTTGAAAACCTAAGCCATTGGTCCACCAGGGGAAAATGGAGTGTGGAATCATGGTAAACGGGAGATTCCAAAGGACCTGGAATCCAGAACTCTTCCAATATATAGGCAACCGTGAGCAGGTGATCTATGCGTCTGCTCCTTCTGCTCTCCAGGAGATAACTGTTGATGGGCAATTTTGAAGTCCTTCTTCTCCCTTCTACTGATTCTTTAGGTTTAAACCAGAGGGTATGTGAGCTGGGAGAAGGCAGTTTCCTATGCTAATATACAGTGTGTGAAAGTCTGGCAGAGGCAAGGAAAGCTGGAAGCCCTTTTATATCACAAGGGTGACTGGGTTTAGTTAAAGGTGTATTATGGCTGATCTCACAAAGCACTTTATTGGTTCAAATACTGCTGCGGTGTTGATTTCTGAGTCTTCTGCCCGACTGCATAAAAATGATAAAGAGACACATAGTCGATGTTAGATAAAAATCCCTAAAATTAACAGTCAATAGTATGCGGAAGATAATAATTTAGTTTTGCCCTGAACAAGACATTTAAAATATTTTCAAGGACATCATGGCTTCAGGCTTTGAAAGATCAACTAATTATCAAATCAATGATCATTTTGGGGAAAGTAATGAAGTATGGAAAATAACCACTGCAAATTATATAAATCATTACTGTGAAGTATTTAAAACTGGTAAGTCATTAGCAAGGATATTTAATATGTGGGCATTAAATGCCTTAAAAGTTTTATTTTTTGAGAAAAAAAGCCAGGAGATTGTATTGTCACAAGATTTCTCTGAACGTAAGTAAATTGCCCTTTAAACTTTTTTTTCCTTTACAGTTAATTTGTCTTTTGTTTGGTTTTGGAAAGGGCATTTTCACTCTATTTAAAATGATTACCTTTACTCCACAAAGTCCAAATTATTTTACCTCCTCTTGCTTAATAGTGTGATTTAGGGTCGAAGTATGTAAGAATATAAGAAGAGCCTGCTAGATCAGGCCATTGGCCCATCTAGTCCAGCATCCTGTTCTCCCATTGGCCAACCAGATGCCTGTGAGAAACCCACAAGCAGGACCTGAACACAAGACCACACTCCCCTCTTGCAATTTCCAGCAACTGCTATTCATAAGCAGTACAGGTAGAACATAGCAATCAAGGTTAGTAGCCAATGAAAACTTTTTCTTCCATAAATTTGCCTAATATATATATATTTTTTTTTACGTTTTTACTGATGGAAACTCAAAAGTAAAGGTAAAGGGACCCCTGACCGTTAAGTCCAGCTGGGGTTGCGGCACTCATCTCGTTTTACTGGCCGAGGGAGCCAGCGTTTGTCCGCAGACAGCTTCCGGATAGGGGCAAACAAAGGCGTTGTGACACCTGGGGTGGAGCGTCGCTACATAGGGCGCATGTGTGGCGTCGCTACGTATGACGCATGCACTATATGTAGCGACGCCGCACATGCACTGTACATAGCGTTTTGCCGGCGGTGACGCTCCAGCGCCGTACGGACGATGCCGGGATCCTCTGCTCGCGGCTGCAGCCATGAACAGCGGATCCTCCGTTCATGGTTGCAGCGGCAACAGAGGGATCCCACCACCGTCCGTGCGGCACCAGGGGCAAACCGCTATGTACAGCGATGCGTGGCGGCGTTATGTGTGACGCTGCACATGCGCTGTACATAGCGGTTTGTCGACGGCACCGGGATCCTCTGCTCATGGCTGCAGCCGCGAAAGGAGCATCCTCCACATGTGGCTGCGGCGGCGCAATGGCTGCTCATGCCGCCGCACCTGGGCCGGCGCGGCAGGGCAAGCACCCTGTGGGGTGCCTTCTTGTTACCTTCCCAGATGTGGAACCCAGGTTGCACCACCGCCCCCCGCCCCTCGTTGTGACACCACTGCTTCCGGGTCATGTGGCCAGCATGACTAAGCTGCTTCTGGCGAACCAGAGCAGCACACGGAAACACCGTTTACCTTCCCGCTGAAGTGGTACCTATTTATCTACTTGCACTTTGATGTGCTTTCGAACTGCTAGGTTGGCAGGAGCAGGGACCGAGCAATGGGAGCTCACCCTGTTGCGGGGATTCGAACCACCGACCTTCTGATCGGCAAGCCCTAAGCTCTTTGGCAAGGCATGCAAAGTATACAGTGCTAATGGGACCAAAAGGGAAGAAAATAAAAGAATATGTGCTTGGTTGTTAGTATTTTTTAGAGTGTGGGAAATTCTTTAGATCCCTCTTTTATGTATTCTCCTTAAATCTCATCCTTCCACATTCACCCGTAAGATATGTTACTTCACTGAAGAACTGTGACTACGGTATTTCATTCACTCTTGGTGCAGTTAAAAAAATAATTTCCGCAATTAAAAAACGTTTGCGGGGGAAGGGGGGGAACTGATGGTGTAACTTTAAAAAGTACTGCTAGCAAGGCGTTAATGCGTCCAAAGTGCTTTCCTGAGAAACAAGAGTATATTTTGTTTTGTGTGTGTGTGTGTTTAAAGTAAAGGCGCATTATTTCAGACTTGATTATTTAGATGTTTATCATAAAATATTAATTGCAATAAATGAGTTCGTTAGTTTTATAAAGGTACTGCAAAGAAAGGAAAATAATTTCAGAGAGGCAATGGAGCAGCAAAGTAGTCTGGTCCTCTGATTATTCGTCACGTCGGTTTTGTATTCCTTGTCTCAAGAAATGCCATATACGTCAAACATAGCCCTATTCAGAAATGCCCTTTGTGCTTTCACTGAATAAATGTGCATATTAGAAGTGCAGAGATTAGCAGCCAGGGAGAGACAGCCACTAAATTGTGAAATTCCTTTTCCACACTAGTGTCAAGTGTCTTCATTGTGCAGCTTCCACAATATGCAGAAAATGTAGCAGTATGCGGAAGGCCCATAGCTCAGTGCTAGAGCATTTGCTGTGCATGCAATATTTCCCAGTTTCAATCCCTGGAATCTCCAGGTAAGACTGGGGAGTTTTCTAGCAATGTTATCCACGATCCATTTACTGCAGCTGTGGCTCCATCCTACAAAACAGATATTCTACCTCTGAATTTGTCTGGAGTGCTGCACATGATGTTCTGCCAGCAGGAGAGGACTAGAGCCCTTGTGCCTAAGCCATCACAGTGGCTGCATAACCATAGATCTGGGCTGCCTAGTTGCTCCTGTTTGCTTTGACCCACATTCCACTTTAATAGGTACCGAATTTTCTTCCCTGCCTTCAGGGCCTGGAGATCCCTGAGACATTGCGAGCAAAGGGGGGAAAGAGCTTATCTCCCTGCGCTGTAAATCTTCTATATTTCGCCATATTATATGTACAGCCCAATCCTACCCAAGGCTTTAGCTGATGCTCTACTGACATTGACCTTCAACGCACTGCTATTTTCCTAAGTGTGAAATTTTCCATATCAGCCAGAGGCATGCGAAATAAAGTGCTTGTCATTCAAGGCTGTCAGCCGCACATGTGACGTCTATATATGGGTTAATAAAACTGTCTATCTTGAACTTTGCTTTCCCCCCCCCCCTTTGGTAGGAAAACAGGCCGTTGAAAGGGTTCTGCAAAACTGTCTCTTCTCCCTCTTTAGCAATGGTTTTTCAAAACACGAGGCCATTCTGTCTGGCTATGCCGGCATGGGACAAGATTATTTCATTTGCTGCCAGCCAAGAGCAGGGGTGGCACGAGAGGTTGCACTGCTTAAGATGGGTAGCTCTGCCATGCCCTCTACGGCCTCCTCTTCTCTCTCTCCCTGGCTGTTGCTACTGATCATGTTCCTCCTCTTTCTCCTCTCTCTCTCTCTCTCTCTCTCTCCCCCTGTCCCACCTACATTTGCCACATTATTTAAGGAAGCTTTTAATATGTGATATTTTAATGTATTTATTATTTTTGTTGGAAGCCGCCCAGAGTGGCTGGGGAGACCCAGCCAGATGGGCGGGGGTACAAATAGTAAATTATTATTATTATTATTATTATTATTATTATTATTATTATTATTGGCGCTGCTTGCTCCACCTTCCTTTCCTCCCTGCCTTGCTCTGAGAAAAGGCCAAAGGGATCCTTCCTCAGAGCGAGGCATCCTGGTTGAGGTGGCCAGGAGAGCAACTGCGGAAGCTCCGTTTCAACTAAGTCAAAGTCTAAAGCTGATCAAAGTTCAAAGAGAAATTCCAGCCACTGCAGCACAACAGTGGGTGGTGAGGCAAGCATCACAACAAACGCAACCTGCTGAATATCATAAATGTAGTATCTTATTTTATATCATCCCCACAACCGGGGTGAACAACCCAGTAACACTAGACAACTCTGACAACATAAATACATATATAGATTACAAATGTACAAAAAGGAACCCAAAATTTATGGATCCCATGCCATAATATAAGAAGTCCATGAGATATTTCAAGTTGCTGAAGAAGCCGAAAGGCGAAACAGGTTGATTTTATTCCAGAAAACCTTGTTCTGCTTACATCATCTCATGGTGGACGGTTATATTGGCTTTGCATTGGATGTTGTTTATTTCATATATAAGGATTTTTTTCACCACCCTTCAATCCTAATCACAGGGCAGTTTACAGAAAGAATAAAACAATAAAAGCTTTAAGAAAAGAAGCCCTGCATGTAGTAAACTAAAAGCCACAAAATATCACAGAAACAGTATAAATGAGTAAGTGAGTAAGCAGGATTAAAATTCCGCCTGAGAAGGGCAAGGGAAAAAAAAAAAATGCATTTATATATTCAAATGGCAGAATGCCCCTTCCCCCCTTGAAGCTCTCATTCCATCTTATGTCTGCAAATGGTTTGCCAGCCATTTTGGTTTCATCTGAAGAGTTCCTCTGAACCAAAAATGCTGATGTGGAAACAGTTGTTTATCCTCCTTAGACAATTAAACCTCCATGCAGCATTCCAAACAAATAAACTGTTTGCGTCTCCGAACACCCTGGAGGCACAATTACGACACGCTCCCCGGCATACCTCCCGGTTCCAAGCCAAGCTGATTTTCTTTTGTGCCATGAGAAATTTTCCACTTCAAACTTTTTAAAAAGCCCATCGCGGTATTTCCAATATCGCTTACATTTAATATTTGTTTGTTTGACAAGGATTAGCATAAAAAGATATTCACTTTGCAAAAGCATGAGAAAACGGAGTCGACGGGTGCGATCAGGAGAGGCAGATGCAAAAATAAAATAAAATGTATTTCAGATGACAACATGCGAGAAGGAGCCAGGAGCTTGCACAATAAATGCCCCATTTTCTTCATGTGGAACATGATGGGGTTGTCCTGGTAATTTCTCTAACTATTAATTATCATGATAATTGCTCACCTGCAGAAATCACTAGGTAACAGACAACCTATAGTTATATCGTACAGTGCAGACAAGGAACCATGAAAGGATTAATTATAGCATATTATGTGTTCAGTGACATCTTTGTCTACTGGGGGGGAAACTGATCGTGTTTAAAGTTGCTACTTTTCTCCTCTCTTCCCCCTTTTTTTTAAAAATAAAAAATAATAATGCTGCAGCTTAATTATGTCTCTTCTATACTTGTGTGCCCAGTCCAGCTAAAAAAGGAAATAATTAGATTTTATAAATAAATAAAAATCCGTGATGAAATATATTATATTACATCTTCTCACACTGCAATTCTAAGCATATTTACTCAGAAATAAGCACTGCTTCAGTGGGGCACATTCCCAGGTATATGTGCCGAAGGCCTCATAGGAAAGGCAGATCAAAACACAGATCAGTCACCCCCTGAGCAACACACTTTAAATACTTCCATCCTTACAATTAGGGTGACTAAAGAATGGCAGTGACATGGGCTACATTCCACTCATGTATTCGTTGAGTAAAAATTCAAATCTACACAAGTAATTGTGAGTAAATAACTGAGGGAAGTAGTTATTCTACACATGGTAGAACAGTTATTATAATCTTATGGGTATGACATAAAAGACCTGGATTCCTATTAGTGTCATAGGAAGCCACCTTATACCAAGGTCCATCTAGTTTAGTATTATCTACACTAGGGTCCTCCATAACTACAATTCCCATCATCCTGACATGAATTCTACTCAATATTGATCCAGAGCAGATTCCAACGTATAGTTAGCTGAGTAAAAACTTTAACACATTGCAGGATTCCCCCCCAAAACAGACCAAAGGCAATTAATATTTCATCCAGCAGAGCTTTACTGCTACTGAGGGCAAATGAGCATAATGGTCACAAATCCAATACATTCAGGATTGGCACGGTCCATAAGAAATCCAGTTGCAGCAGACTTAACTAAAACTTACAGTAACTTATAACAAGACTAAAACCTTAACACTAAGCATACTACATACAGAACACCACACCAGAAGGAAAGAGAGATAGAAAGTGAAACACAGGGTCCTTCTGGCCTTTTTGTTGTAGTCAGCATGACCTTGACAGAAAGAGATAACAGGACCAGTTTGAGCCAGCTGTACTCAGCTTCTCTGAAGAAATAACCCAAACATCATGAGCCTTCTTGTTTCTAGGCAGAATAGAAATGTGGAGGAGAAATGTGGAGGAGCGGAGACGCGAACCCGGTTCCCCAGATTACGAGTCTACCGCTCTTAACCACTACACCACACTGGCTCTTAGAAGATCAGAAACCAGGAAGACCGACTATTTTTGAAAGACTGGAATAACTTTTTAACGTATTTGAGAGACCACTGTAGACATTTGAAATCATTGGCAGGAATAAAATGATACTTGTAAAGTGACAGGATTTTGGATATTATGGTTATATAATAGATAGATTACAGTAAAAGATGCAGGGAAGAAACCTTTTTTTTTTTTTTTTCTCGGTGCAAGCTAAAAGGTGTGCATCTGCAAGGAGCTCTCCGCTGTAGCTGGTGCTGAGAACTACTGAGAACGTAAGCAGAGCCCTGCTGGATCAATTCAATGGCCCATCTAGTCCAGCATCCCGTTCTCACAGTAGACAACCAGATGCCTGTGGGGAAAGCAGGACCCGAACACAAGAGCCCTCTCTCCTTCTGCAGTTTCCAGCAAGGGGTAGTCAGAAGCATTACTGCCTCTGTTTGCTGAAGCAGAACATAGCCATCATAGCTAGTACCCATTGATATCCTCCATGCATTAGTCCAATCCTCTTTTGAAGCCACCCAAGTTGGTGGCCATCAGTGCCTCCTGCAGCAGGGAGTTCCATAGATTAACTATGTGCTGCATGAAGAAGAACTTTCTTCTAGCTGTCCCAAATCTACCAACAGACATAGGGGCCATTATGATAAAGAACATGTCTGAGTATCATGAGGAAAGAACAAATGGGCTTCCTCTCCCTGCCACCCAACTCTACTCATTGAGAAAGCTTGAGAAGGCTGAGCCGATTCAAAATCAATCTGAGTTCACCCACCACTGTTCTCGGTGCTTCTGAATCAAACAATTATTTTTTTTAATCATATCTCCTATAAATAAATTATTACCATGAATCTAAATAAAACAACTGAAACTTTACACCGGCACCCACCCACCCACATATATAAATAAAGTATCTAGGAAATGGAAGTGGATGGACTGTCCTTTTAAACTGTAAATGAAGAGCAACCACAAAAGAAGATTTCCATGGCCTGAATGTTCAAGGGAGATAATCATGTATTGATTGCATCATTTTCCTAAGAGATGTAGTCAATGTATGGCATTTTGCAAAGGAGGTACAAGCCTTTTGTACACATGGTATTTAGCGGAAATCCATTCAAAAACTGCTTGATGAAGCTGGTCTTTAGAGCACCAGGCTGCAGATAAATAATAATCATTATTTCTTTTTTTTTCTTTTTTTAAAATAAAAAAAAATTGTCACTACTTATGTGAAAAATTCATACTAGGTAGACAGCATTTAATAAGAAGATCAATAATGCTCATTTCAGGGGGGAAAGAATTAGGTTTGGAATATGGTGAAGGAGAGAAAATAATAAAAGAACATCAAATGCTCGATCACAGAAGTGATGACCCATTAGGGGGAATGCAATTTCTGTGTGGCATTTCATGCTGGAGTACATTAGGCAACTTGCATCATAAAACACTCTGCAAAGGCAAATTCGGGCCCCATCTGCTCTATGCATTTCAAGTGGTATCATACCACTTTAAAGATTCTTGGTTTCCCTCAAAGAATCTTGGGAAGTATAGTTTATTGAGGCTCCTTAGAGTTGTTAGAAAGCACCTATTCTCCTTGCAGAGCTACAGTTTACAGCTGATTGTTAAATTTGTAGCTCTGTTAAATTTGTAGCTCTGTAATTTGTAGCTCTGTGAGGGGAATAGGAGTCTCCTAGCAATTCTCATCACCCTTAACAAACTACACTTCCCAGGATCCTCTGGAGGAAGCCTTGTCTGCTTAAAGTGGCACAATGCTGCTTTAAATGTGTAGTGCAGACAGGGCCTAAGGCAGGCATCCCCAGACTTGGCCCTCCAGATGTTTTGGGACTACAATTCCCATCATCCCTAGCTACCAGGACCAGTGGTCAGGGATGATGGGAGTTGTAGTCCCCAAACATCTGGAGGGCCGAGTTTGGGGATGCCTGACCTAAGGGATAGAGCAGGATTTAGGAAAAGCAGAACCACGAGGCACATCCATACCATACACTTGGAGCCCTTTTAAAGCGTATGGATTTCCTCAAAGAATCCTGGGAACTTTGCCGAGGGTGCTGGGAATTGTAGTTCCCTGACAGGGAAGCTGCAGTTCCCAGCATTCTTTCAGGAAAGATGTGTGCCTTAAATGTAGAGAGGAGACTGAGACTGAGAGGAGTTATGGAAGGAGTTATGAAAGCCATCTTCAAGTATCTCCATGGAAGATGGAGCAAGCTTGTCTTCTCCTGCTCTGGAGGGTAGGACTCAAACCAATGGCTTCGAGTGTCAAGAAAGGAGATTCTGACAAAACATATGGAAAAAGCTTTCTTACGGCAAAAGCTGTTCAGCTGTGGAACAGGAGGTTGTGGGCTCCCCCATCCTTGGAGGTTTTTAAGCAGAGGTTGGATGGCCGTCTGTCATGGATGCTTTAGCTGAGATTCCTGCATTGCAAGAGGTTGGACTAGATAACCCTTGGGTCCCTTCCAACTCTACGATTCTATGATTCTGTGACTAGACAGGCCGTTGGCCTGATCCAGCAACCTCTTCTTATGCTTTTATGTGCAGACAGACACCTGAATAGGGCCGGTGAGTCATCCATCCTCAAACGCTGCTCTGTCAACATTCTGTTGTAAAGCTGTTAGAATTCCACAAGAGTCCTCTCCTGTCTCCACAACAAAAGGGGCGACCCAACGTGCAGAGGAGAGAATAAAACAGGATACCCCTCAACCTTTCAAATGTTACCTTTTCAGCAGTTCATAATGATGGTTTGTGTGGCTAATCCAAACCAGCAGTTGGTAATTTACGAAGTGGGGGTAGCATCGCCATCAGATGTATCATTACCCTGTCCAAATGCTACAGAGGCATCCATGATTTATTTTCTACGTACAGTAGTCATGGAATGAAGAAGACGACAAATGCCAAAGTAGTAGTTAATGCCTGCAATCTTCTCTCCGCAGTATTAATTACCGACGATACCTACATGCCATAATGCTCATTTGTTTCCCCGCTGTGAGTTCCCTTATCTGTTGTTCAGCCACAGAGCTGAGCAGCCAAGCAGCCTCCGGGCATTTCCCCCCCCCTCCCCAATCTGCTTTTCTTTGGAGCACTGATAGTAAACACAAAGAAGCGGTCCTTTCTGTGCACCAGATGCCCCTTTAAAACACGCTTGCGATTCAGCGGTCCTCCTTTGGTCACCTGACATCGTGCTATGCATCCTTATTGGCTGAAGGTCAAGCTAGATGAGACGTCGCAGAGATCCTGACTGGATTTCCTGTCTCTTCAAATTTCTCTGAAAAGCAACTTGAGGGAGGGACGGATCAGGACCCAGGGTAGATAAGTGTTTGCTGCTGTCAGCCATGTTGGTTGGCCAATCCTCCACCCAGACTAGCTGCTGCTGGTGTTAGGAAAACATATAAGGAAATGTATGCCATACTTAACAAGTAAAGATATTTTGGGATAGTGGTTAAGAGATGAGGGTTCAAATCCATCATGAAGCTCACTGGGTGGCCTTGGGCCTGTCATGATTTCTCAGCCCAACCTATCTTCCAGGGTTGTTGTGAAGATAAAATGGGACGTAGTGGAGAATAATGTATATGACATTATGCTCCTTGGAAAAGGTGGGGGACAAATGTAATAATAAAATAATGAACATATAGCTGTGGGACTTTTACCTCAGGGAAAGGGGATAACTCTCACTGTAAATGTCATGGTCCCAGTCCACTGCCACAATGGCTTGAGATGGGAGATTTGTGATAGGATCTCCGACGTATTTACAATGAAAGGACTTTTGGATGCCTTTGCTGCAAAGGACTAACATGTCTATCTCTTTGGTGATTGTCTACAATGAAAGCACGATAGGGGGAAAATAGGGGAGGAAGTGTATTTTGGAGCTTGTCCCACATACAAGGAAATTTCCTACATTTAGACAATGGGAGGGAAGATGGGTAGACAAGCATCACAGGAACATAGGAAGATTGCCATTTGTTTGTTTGTTTGTTTGTTTGTTTGACGCCCATCTGTCTGGGCTACCCCAGCCATTCTGGGTAGCTACCAACAAACACGGTAAAACATCAAACATTAAAAACTTCCCTATACAGGGCTGCCTTCAGATGTCTTCTAGAAGGCAGTTGTTTATTTCCTTGACATCTGATGGGAGGGTGTTCCACAGGGCAGGCGCCACCACCGAGAAGGCCCTCTGCCTGGCTCTCTGCAGTGCTTTTTCCCCCTAGAAAAAGCCGTGCCGTGGTGACGAACCCCTCCCTTGTTCTCTTATAATAGCAATGGTGCCCACCTGAGAGGTGCTGGAACTGAGTTTCTGCAAGATCCTGCTTGGGGGGGGGGGAGCCTTGCTTCTCTGTAACCTCACTTCTCGCAATGAGGGAACCGCCAGAAAGTCCTCGGAGCTGGACCTCAATGTCCGGATTGAACAATGGAGATGCTTCTTCAAGTATGCAGGGCTGAAGCCTTTCAGCCTTATAGGGAGTCAGGCCCTTGGTCTATCTAGCTCAGAGTTGTCTACACAGACTGGCAGCAGCTATCTGGGGTTTGAGATGGGGGACACACCCAGCCCCACCTCGAGATGTCAGGGATTGAACCCGAGGCTTTCTGCATGAAGAGCAGAGGCACCACCACTCAGCTACGGCCCTTTCCCATCACTTTGGTGGGTCTTCTTGGAGCTGTGGCAAATTCATGATTGGCCCAAGGGCATCCTGTCAGTGAGATATGCCTGATCAGGGTTCGAGCTTCTGGTGTGACCTATTCACAAACTCAAATTTCCTTTAACTGTAGGGTTGTTTCTCCGCTTCCTGCCCCAAGTGAACTTGAGGAATTCATTTTGTTCAGTGCTTAATAACGGCTCCAGATTTAACGAAACCTCCAGATATCAGCTTTCTTGCCAGGGCACTGTTAATAGCAGGTGAAGCAATTTATTTGGCATCATACCTGCACGAGATTCCCTACAGTATGTGGAAATTGAAAAATGAATTAAAATAAAGACACCTCCCTTCATATCCTCCCCTCCCCCCCACCCCTCCTATGTGGTGAATACCAAGCTGAGCAAATACATTATTAGCCTGGTGCAAATTTAAGTGATTACTTAATAAGGCAGCCCTGAGTCTTCAAAGATCGTGGCGGGCTTATAATTATAATTTAGTTTGAATTCCAAGCCTCCCCTGAGTTCCAGGTGCGTTCCTGCTTCAGCCTTGTGATATAGCATGGACCATATTACAGAACTCTGATTTAAAAGCAGAGGCACCGTGGGGGGGGGGCTGCAGAATTATTGCTATAATGCTGTAATGAAGGCAGCTCCCTTGGAAGGGGATTATCAGAAAGAGCAGGGCAAGACACAAACCAGAGACGGCAAGAGGGGCATCAGTTCCCTAATCCCATCGCCAGGTGGGTGGCTTACCCAGAGGTGAGAACAGCAGATAGTTCAAACAGATACGCTAATACGGTGGACCAGAATCACCCTGGTCCTGGGATATAGGTCACCCTGTGGCATTAGGGCACGTTGAATTTTTCAACTTTAAAATTCCAAAAATGAGGGTTGCTAAAAAGTTGTAAGATGGCTTGTGAATTCGAAGTACATTCTGGTTAAATTAATATAATTTAGTTTTGCTTGGTAAGTAAAATGTGTGTAAAATTGCACCAAAATCGTTACAAATTATGGCCAAGGACTTGCAGTTATATTCCATATTCACATTATTATTTATTACTTCTTCTTCTTCTTCTTCTTCTTCTTCTTCTTGTTTAGCATTACCTGACATTTTCAGAAGCGAAAATTCTTTGGTTTTCCAAAAGCTGTTTATGTGCTTCTTCATTAAACATAGACTTGCCAGGCTAAAAAACAGAATTTAATTCCTCACACCCAAAAACATATTTAACACTCCTCAGTAAAGTAATTTCCAACAATTAAGTTTTGTTCCGTAAAATGACACACCCTCCTGCAGTAAATAGCAAGGGTGCACAATCAATTATTATTATTTAATATAAGTTCACATATTGTAAACCACCCTGAGACCAGGTATAGGGCGGTATATAAATTCAATAAATCATCATCCTCATCCTCATCACATGACAATTTACAAACAGTATATAAAATGAGGAAGAGCCATAGCTCAATGCTAGATCATCTGCCTTGCATGTAGAAGGTCTAAGGTTTAATCCCTGGCATCTCCTGGTTGGGCTGGGAGAGACCCTTTTCCTGCATTGCAGGGGGTTGGACTAGATGGCCCTTGGATCCCTTCCAACTCTATTGTTCTATGAAGCCCTGGAGAGTCGCTGCCAGTCAGTGTAGACAGTACTGCGCTAGATGGACCAAAGGCCGGTTTCAGTATAAGACATTTTCCTATGTAACAGTTTTTTAAATGGTACAAAATGAACACATAAGACAGAGATCTTTCCACCCAGCTGGAAAAAGTTGCTTCTGGGAAGTCCAGACAGTGGGTGCCCGTCATACCTTTTCCTTCTGCTGGCAGGTGAAGACCTTCTTATTCCCAGCAGCTTTTGGGAAGAGACTGCGTTTAATGAAAGGACTGGTGCTGTGCTGCTTTTATTGGAATTATCAGTACCGGTATGTTTAAATAGATGGCGCTGTGGGTTAAACCACAGAGCCTAGGGCTTGCTGATCAGAAGGTTGGCGGTTCGAATCCCCGCAATGGGGTGAGCTCCCGTTGCTCGGTCCCAGCTCCTGCCAACCTAGCAGTTCGAAAGCACATCAAAGTGCAAGTAGATAAATAGGTACCGCTGCAGCGGGAAGGTAAACGGCTTTTCCGTGTGCTGCTCTGGTTCGCTTTGTCATGCTGGCCACATGACCTGGAAGCTGTATGCCGGCTCCCTCGGCCAATAATGCGAGATGAGCGCACAACCCCAGAGTCGGTCACTACTGGACCTAATGGTCAGGGGTCCCTTTACCTTTACCTATATATATAATTTCAAATTTCAAATTTTTAAATTTTTTGTCTGGTGCCCCTATGTTTTTAGTTGTTCCCATTTCATCTGCAAGCCATCTTGAGTCAGGGAAAAGGGTGGAGGATATAAACAAATATATAATAATTATGGTGGTGGTGATAATAGTATCTAATGAAACAAAAACTGGACCAGGGATTAAACAAATCGCTTTTGATATTATCTTCAGAGGAAAATGTCTGCAATGCCTTGGCAATGCATGCTTTGGCTGCAGTTCTGTACACATTTACCTGGGAGTAAATCTCATTGAATTCAGCGAGGTTTGCCTCTGATACTATAGGATTGTATATTTTTTTTAAAAAAAAAATTGTAATAGGTAAAGTCAAGAGATAAATTTTGTTGTAGGAGGCATAACAGAGGTTATCCTTATTAACCCTTGTTAAATCCTTCCAGCCAACCAAACAGGCTAGAGCTATATTTCAATATTTACCCCTTGCATGAGAAAATATGGCATTACATCTAATCAAATTGGCCAGAGCTGAACATGCCACATTAAATGTTTGCTCTTCAGCTGTGGAGTTCATTCATTCTGTCACTCTAATTCTTGAACCCAATTTGAAAATAGTTTGCATTATGTGCTATCTCGGAGCTTGATGTGTTTACCCAATAAACATGGGTTAAATGACCTTCTCCCTGAATGTCACATTGCCACACACACAAAAGTAATTAAGGTGAGGTTAATATGCTTTGGGGGGTGGGCGGATGTAAAAAAGAGTGAGGAATAATTCCCTTTATTTCTGAAGTTTGGAGATGAGCACGAATTGTTATGTAGCCAAAACAGCACCATCTATGCACAAGGAAGAGGTGTGAGCAGACTTTGGGAAACTCCAAAACCAATAAAGGAATACAAAGCCTTAGCTGCCTAAATATAGTCCACTGGCCAAGAGTCCAAACGGTTTTGCCCCGAAGTAAAACACAGCAGAACCTAGCCCCACAACTGTTCTAGGCTGGTGTATCAGCTAATGATGGCCCTAACACGTCATATTTTTGAATTATCCCCTATATCAAAAGTTCCTTGCATGTAGCAAACTAACCTACCAAGGACAAGGCAAGAGTAATCTTTGCAAAGTCCAGTTTCATGCAAGGCAGAGCAAAGAAAGGTCAAAAAAAGAAAAAAGGAATCAAAAGTTCCATTCAAAGTTCCATTCCCAGTACGTTTCTGAGCACAATTGAAAAGTGTTGGTGCTGACCTTTAAAGCCCTAAATGGCCTCGATCCTGTATACCTGAAGGAGCGTCTCCACTCTCATCATTCAGCCCGGACACTTAGGTCCAGCACTGAGGGCCTTCTGGCGGTTCCCTCACTGCAAGAAGTGAGGTTACAGGGAACCAGGCAGAGGGTCTTCTCAGTAGTGGCGCCTGCCCTGTGGAACGCCCTCCCATCAGATGTCAAGGAAATAAACAACTATCTGACTTTTAGAAGACATCTGAAGGCAGCCCTGTTTAGGGAAGTTTTTAATGTCTGATGTTTTATTGTGTTTTTAATATTCGGTTGGGAGCTGCCCAGAGTGGCTGGGGAAATTAATCAATCAAATTGGTGATGCCATGATAATAATAACTATTATTATTATTATTATTATTATTATTATTATCATTATCATTATCATTATCATTATCATTATCATTATCATTATCATTATTATCATTATCATCATCATCATGGCATCACCAATTTGATGTTTAATGTGTTAAGTTTCAGGAGACAGGAAACCCTTCTCTGCCCAAGACTCAGGAGAAGGGCTGCCTGTCAGAGTAGACAACACTGGTCATGGGGAACAAATTGTCAAACCTGGTGTAGGGCAAATCCCTGAGTTCTTATTGCAGATGATGCCATTGTGCCTTAAGGTAAAGGTAAAGGTAAAGGTAAAGGTAAAGGTAAAGGTTAAGGTAAAGGATCCCTGGATGGTTAAGCCCAGTCAAAGGCTACTATGGGGTGCGGCGCTCATCTTGCTTCAGTCTGAGGGAGACGGCGTTTGTCCACAGACAGCTTTCTGGGTCATGTGGTCAGCATGACTAAACCGCTTCTGGCGCAACGGAACACCGTGACAGAAACCAGAGCGCACAGAAACACCGTTTACCTTCCCGCCGCAGCGGTACCTATTTATTTACTTGCACAGGCGTGCTTTTGAACTGCTAGGTTTGCCCTATGCAAATCTGCTGCTCATGGCCGCTGAATAAGCAGCAAAGCTGACACAGAGTTGAAATAGAGAGCTGCACTTCCATTTCCTTTGTGTAGCTCTCCATAGCCCTTTTGTGTGTGGAGACCCTTTTGTGTTGCGTCTTCTTTCTTTCTCTCTCCCTCTTTCTCTTCTCCATTCCCAGGACGCCTCCCTTCCCTATTGAAACACTCTGGAAACATTTCCGTGCGAACCATTTCAGGGCCGAGATAAATGGCGGCCTGGATGCTGACGCAGCAAAGGCGCGCCCAAGCGTTAGCCCTGTTAAATGGTTTCTGAGCCGGCAGAGCATAGCCGTGCCGCGATAAAAGAAGCACTCCCTGATGGATTGTTAGCGGCGCCCTAACTCTTTACAGGACGATAATATTGACTTCGCATTAGATAAACATGAATCTTCTAAACAAGAAGAGAATGCCTTCGGATTGGTCTCCGAGTTGCGTCTCGCCGTTAAAAGGCAGCAGGACACAGTCGGCAGAGTTTAATTTTCACTGTAATTACCTTTCCCAGTGATGTGCGGAAAGGTAACAAATGAAGCGCGGTGCTGTAACGCAGGGCTCTAAGCCGAGAATCGGGAAGGTCAGGCCCTTCGGCGAGACAATTTTCCTTTTTAAGGAAATTCATTAGCGCCTATCCATCGACATTAAAGAGCCTCTGGGCTTTCAAAGAGGGCGACAATTGGAGCTGAGCTCAGCAAGGTGTTTATGGAGGAAAGAGGGAAGCAGGTACTTGAACTCAGGGTCATGTTGTGGCACAGAAATGGGACAAAAGGGAAGGAACAAAAGCGTGTCCATTGTACTTCCAGGCCATTGTATTCCTGGAGAAAGCAAAGCACAGCCCCTTACAGCCTCCAGCAGTATTTCATGCATATGTGCCAAGTCAATGGTTGAGACCGGCGTCAGCACTCAGCATCGTTGGGCATCTGCCAGGATGAAAGATCTGGAGAGAAGCCAAAGGAATTCCACAACCACACTCCACCCTTTATTCATTAGTGTTTGTATTTTACCTTTCCTCTGTAGAGCTCAAGGTGGCGTATGCAGGGCTCCAAGGCGTTGCACACACTTTGCAGAGTCCGAGCTGCTTGGCTTCCGGGTGGTTGCTGCATCAAGCACCTTCAAACAATGTGTCAGGAAGGAGGAGTGGTGGGAGGCACCAGCGGGGAACCCCCAAGGGAACCCCCAGAGGAGGAAGGTTCAGAGCCTGGGGGTTGGACACTGAGAAGAGGTCGGAGGGAGAAGATTGAGAGGAGGCTGGGTGCTGAAGGGGCAACAGGTTTAGGGAGCAGGGAGAGCCTGTGACAGGGAGCAGTTCAGACCCTGAGGCTGAAGCAGAGGTGGGGGCTCAAGAGGCTGCTGCAGAATAAAAGGATTCTCCCCCTCCTGCTGAGACAAACTTCCTTCCAGTGCGGTGTAGTGGTTAGGAGCGGTAGACTTGTAATCTGGTGAACCGGGTTCGCTTCCCCGCTCCTCCACATGCAGCTGCTGGGTGACCTTGGGCTAGTCACACTTCTTTGAAGTCTCTCAGCCCCACTCACCTCACAGAGTGTTTGTTGTGGGGGGGGGAGGGAAAGGAGATTGTTAGCTGCTATCACTATCCTTCGGGTAGTGATAAAGCGGGATATCAAATCCAAACTCCTTTTCTTCTTCTTCTTCTTCCTCCTCGCTGGTCTCCAAGAACATGCAGAAGAATGAGGGCCTGGCAGAGAACAGAGGTGCACAAATGCAGTTTGAGACTGCTCAGGAAACATCTGGGAGAGGGGGAGCCTTTGAAACGGTGGAAGGCAAGGACCTTCAGTCCTGGCAGCTGCTCCACAGGGGCAAGACCTACTGGGAAGTGTTGCTGAGTTGTATGCCGTTTCCTTGAATAAAGAGTTGACGTCACTGACAAGGGAGCCCTGTGACTTTCGTGCTGACCTGCGTCTGACTCCCGCCCTGACACAATCAAACATCACTCGGAGCGAAGTCCTTCCATCCATATGTCTTGTTGCTGCTATATCACATGCACAATCCCCAGACTAGACTTTGCCAGTTTGGTGCCCTGCAGATGATGATGGTTACTATTTCACTGATATCCCACCTTTTCTCCAAGGAGCTCAAGGTTGCAGAGTACGTAGTTGTCTTCCCCGTCATTTTACCCTCACAACACCCCAGTGACGTAGGTTGGGCTGAGAAACTGTGACTGGCCCAAGGTCACCCAGGGAGCTGTATGGCCGAGAGGGTTTCAGTCCCTGGCCTCGCGGGTCCTAGTCCAACACTCTAGCCACTACATCGCATGGGTGTTTGGGAATTGGCAACAGGTTGGTCAGGGCCTTCAGACCACTAAGGGGCTGATGGGAGTTGTAGTCCAAAACTTTTGGAAGGCACCAGGTGGGGGAAGGCTGCTTTACTTCATCTCTGACCAGCATGGAAGCATCGTCTAACATTGTGTATGCCATCAAATGCCAACAGTGCCCTTCAGCTCTCTATATTGGACAAACAGGCCAAACCCTATGCCAAAGGAGAAATGGACATAAATCTGACATCAGCAATCATAAGACAGAGAAACCAGTAGGAGAACACTTCAATCTCCCAGGACACTCTATACAAGATCTCAAAGTAGCTGTCTTATTGCAAAGGAATTTCAGAAATAGACTGGAAAAAGAAGTTGCTGAATTGCAACTCATTACCAAGCTTAAAACCATGGAGAGACCTGGTCTGAACAAAGACATTGGATTCTTATCTCATTATACATGACAAAGCTATTTTTAACCTTCTCACCCCTTGCTTTTTCCTGTAAGACTAATGGCAGTCGTTAACAGTCATCAACAGGTTTAGCACAGCTATCAGCCTATCACCCATTCCCACCACCCTTCTGAGTAATACCTCTCCCCACCCTCTCACTATATATAAGGGTCTGGTGACTTCTGTTTCAGTGTATCTGAAGAAGTGTGCATGCACACGAAAGCTCATACCAAGAACAAACTTAGTTGGTCTCTAAGGTGCTACTGGAAGGATTTTTTTTTATTTTTTTTTACTTTGTTTTGACTATGACAGACCAGCACGGCTACCTACCTGTAACAGCATGGAAGCAATCCTGGAAACAGCAGCATGTGAGAACATTTCAAAGAAGTTTGAGATCAATTGAAGAGAACGTGGCAGAATATCATAATGAGGCTCCATTAAACCCAGTGGGGCAAGATGGCGAGGGACAAAACAGAACAGCACAAGTATTATCCTTCCCCAGTGGCCACCATATAGGCAGCACATAATTCTTCACAGGCATCAATTAATTAAAGCTTCCAACACCCTTGGGAAGGGAGGATTATTAAAGCACACCAAGAGGCACAGAAAAGTGCATACAACAATCACATCGCTTTGTTATTAAATATTGATTTATGTATTGAACTCTGCATTGGACAGAGGGGAGAAAAATCCCTGAGTCCTGCCATCTCCATAATACTAGTATTAGTGGTTTCTTTTTTCCCCATCGTTGGTATATGGGGAGAGGGCTAGATCCTCAGCTGTTTTCACATTCAGAGTCCCACGAAATGAAGACAACAGTTTACACCAGATGGGCGAGGGACCCTATCCTTAATTATTTTCCAGGTGGCATCCACATGCTGCAGCTGCCTGATATTTAAACAGGAGGAGAAAGGAGAATCAGATGTGCAGGTTGGGAAAAATACCAGCTTCGGATATTACAGGTAAAAGATCCAAGTGTGAAGAATTATGAGCAATTATCCATCTCACATATCCTGCTTGGAACTGGGACTCAAGCTGTACGGTCATCAGAAATACATGGTGCAACTTTTACTTCGACAACAAGTGTGAGTTTGTGATTTTGCATGTTCCCTTGTTGTTGCTTTAGTTCTGAAAGAAGGGGCTAGGCTGGAATCCTTTTCAATGCTCTGCCTGCCTCCATTGCTGCGGGCAGTATAGAATCATAGAACTGTAGCGGTGGAAGGGATGGCAAAGGGTCATCTGGTGAGATGCATTGCATTTCTCTTGAAATAGTAGATATTTCTGGATTTGCATCTACATGCGAAAATTACCTTAAGCAAATTTTACACAATTGTGCCCTGTTTGGTGATGTGTCTGCACTTCTTTTTGTTTTGCCAGTGCACAAGCGAGAGACAGTGTTTTGTAAGGGCTAGAGCAACAGGACTAAGACGTGAGAGCCCAGGGTTCAAATGCTCACTTGACCATGAAGCTCACTGTGGGACCTTGGGCCTGTTAGGATTTTTATCTATCCTTAGCTGCTACAGCAAGGACTATTGTGTTTGGTGTAAATCACATGAGTGGCTGAGAGAGTGTGGGAACGGAAGTCTATCTTATCTCTTCCGCCTAAGTTTTGTTATTGTATGTTTTAGTTTCACTTCTGCCGTGTCGCAGTTCTGTACTCTTGTTTGGAGAACACGGACGTGATTATGGAGTCTCTGTATATAGACTGTAAATAAAGTAGTTTAGAACTACAGATGAGTCATCCTTCTTGCTGTGTGATGCTAGAAGATGTGTATGCTCTTCTCAGAGGAGAAGGGTCGCATATTATCGGCACTCTGGACTGAAGGGGGAATGCCAACCAGAGGGGGCCATCGGGAAGACTCTCCGGAGTCTTGGGGAGTACGCCGTCTCCCCAGTGTTTTTCCAACAGGGCCCTCACAGATAAAGGGGAGAGGGCAGAAGTACGTACCTTGAGCTCCTTAGATAAAAGGTGGAATATAAATCTCATAAAATAAAATAAAAAGTGGTCACTGTGGTGTAGAACCCATGACATCAGAAAAACTCTTGCAGTGAGGTTGGAAACCAGTGCTTAAAATTACCTGGTGTGTCTTGTTTAATGGCTCTGGATCACAATACCTCAAGGACCACCTCTCCCCATATAAACCGACCCCCGTCCCTGCAATCATCATCTGAGGCTCTTCTTCATATGCCTCCTCCATAAGAGGTCTGGAGGGTGGCAACACGAGAACGGACCTTTTAGCGTAAGCTGATAGGAATGAGCTCCCTTGGTTTGGAGTCGATGGAGCTCATTCCTCCCTCTGCATGCCGGGCACACAGAGGTAGAAACAAGATCCATGTGACCCACAAAGCACAGTGGTCAACGAAGCTCGGTCCTTCCTCGGCTGAATGCCCCCCCCCAAAAAATGCGTCACCTCGGAGAGGAGCAGCACCACCGCCTCTCTGACGCTTCACCCGGGAGTGGAGAGGCTGCTGCCCAAACCCCAGCCCCAAATGCCAGTCTGGGCATGGCTTCCCTCAATGAGGGAACTATCGTAGGGGCACCTGGTTGCGGCCTCTCCAAAAATGTGCCCAGGGCAATGCCCCCCATCTCCTCCCCCACGCTATGCCACCAGGGCCTTTTCTCCAGTGGCTCCCCACTTGTGGAATGCTCTCCCCCGGGAGGCTCGCCTGTCACCTTCACCTTCATCTTTAGGCACCAGGCAATAATAATAATAATAATAATAATAATAATAATAATAATAATAATAATTTATTATTTATACCCCGCCCATGTTGCCCTCCATCGAGGCCTTTCGCTGATAAACATTCTATGCCTTTTAAATATGCAGGTTAGTTTTTGTTTTGTTTTGATTATGTATGTTGTGTTCTCATTTTGTAGTTTTGTTGTTGTGAACTGCCTAATAATAATAACAACAGGTTGAGGTTAAGTTGCCAGAAACTTCATGTGAGTAGAATTAACACAAAATGTGAATATTGAGAGGAAATGGTTCCTGGAGTTTACGTACGTGTTACGCCTTATTGATCAGAGAACGTCCCAAGGGTGAACGTAAGGAATCGAGCTGTGAAATTCAATTATCATGGTTAGCACCATTTTGGTCTCTTCAACAATACGGAATATAAAGCTAGGATCTCGTTTTCTTCACTCTGTGAACCACATGACACACACCCTCCAGTTTTCTTCAAGGAAAAGGACTGAGAAAGCTTTGAATATTCCATCCTTCTCCAGCCCAAGAAACAGAACGATGCTTCAAAAAAAACTGAAAAGTCTTCAATCCAGCCCTTTCCTATAGATAAAAATCCATTATTTCATGATAACTTATTGGCTGGTGTGAGCAGCGGGGGGAGGAGGGTAACCAGGATGTGATTGGAACTGAAAGCCATCCACTTTTATTTATCCCTGCTTCTCTGATTTAAAACGAAGCCTGGCTGTGTGCAGATGATAACTGTGAGCAAAGGTTGACATCAATTGGGAACTCTAGGACGAGCTGTCTCCGTGTGGGGGAAAATATCACCTTCTTTAAAATAAAAAAAATAAAAAAAGATGCTGAGTGACACCGACGAAATAGACAAGGCAGCCTGGATCAATGACATAAAAAATAGTTGTCACCCAGTGATTAGCGAACTATCACTTATAATAATCTCCTTCAATATGCTCCTTGGAGGATAACATTTGATTATTTGAACACATCAGAATGTTAATTATGGCTGGAGCCTGCATTTCGAGACTCATTTGTATTTTTTACAGTATGTGACATTTCAAAGCTTGAGGTAATTTTCGACATCTTATTAGGTGTTTGAAATTCAATTTGTAGCCTTAGCTTCAAACAGCAGACTTTTTAATTTAGCAGCTCTTTAGTTAGAGTGGGCTGGATATGGAATAATCATTAGGGAAGTAGCCACATAGATGTTGGAAAACTCCTGGGAATAAGCCTCTCAATCGATCCCCCTTGAAAAGACAGATACATACATATGCATACATTTAGTCGCAAACTGAGATATTAACTCGGCTCCTTCCTGATTTACAAATGATTTTTCCAAGAGGTCTGTGGATTGTGGGTTTTTAAAAAACAATCTACAAAAATTCCACAAAGTCAGTAGACTATGGCTGGTGAAGTGATAAAATATCTGAAACACAAAGCACCGTTATCTGACAAAATGAACTTACTTTACTCAAGTCATGGTTACTTTCCTCTCTAGCCATCTCTGTTTTTTTTTTTTTTTAAAAAAAAATCATATTCAATTAAACATATGTACAAACTAACACAGAACCCTACACAAAGCATGCTCAGTATTAAAAAAAAAACAAATTACAGAGATGCAGTTACATATAGCCACGTTTTTTAAAATGAGTCTATATAGCCCAACAGGGACCCAGGTGGCGCTGTGGGTTAAACCACAGAGCCTAGGGCTTGCTGATCAGAAGGTTAGCAGTTCGAATCCCCACGAAGGAGTGAGCTCCAGTTGCCTAGTCCCAGCTCCTGCCAACCTAGCAGTTCAAAAGCAAGTGTAAGTAGATAAATAGGTACAGCTCCGGCGGGAAGATAAACAGCATTTCCGTGTGCTGCTCTGGTTCGCCAGAAGCGGCTTAGTCATGCTGGCCCCATGACCCGGAAGCTGTACGACGGCACCCTCGGCCAGTAACGCGAGATGAGCGCCGCAACCCCAGAGTCGGACATGACTGGACCAAATGGTCAGGGGTCCCTTTACCTTTTTATATAGCCCAACCACAATGAGGAGGGAGTCAGGGGAGAAGTATTTTTTACAATTCTCCCTTTCCGTATAATAAAAAAATGGAGCCCAGCCCACGTCAAAACTGTCCAATTTGGTTTCGCCCTGGACTACATATCTGTGTCTGACTCTAGACAAACAGATAAAGCAATGTTTCATACATTAATAAACCATGCCTCCCTCATAGGAACTTTTGGTGATTTCCAGTATTGGGCTATTGCCAATCTGGCTGCTAATAGTAGCGCAAGCACTAGATTTTTACAAGTTATAGGAGGATTGACATCATTCTGTAAACATTTGCTAAAGATTTTGCTCATCTCTCCAACATATTTGCTTTCCTACGGCGAACTTGGAACAACCAGTGCTATTTTTCTAGAAAAAGAGGTGCTGAAACTCACCATGAACGCCTCTCTCGTTCTCTTAGAGTGGCTATGGCACCCATCTGAGAGGTGCCAGAACTGAGTTCTGGTTGGGAAAACAAAACAAAACCCTGTACAGTCTCACCAAGCTTGGCTACATCTCACGAACCATGTATGATAGCCAGTAAACCTCCTGCTTTTATTGCCTACTTCGGACTGCAAAAACTGGACCAGAGATCTGGGGTGGCAGGAAAGAATCGAGCAACTAACAGGTCACTTGCTACGTCAAAAAACATTCCAAAAAACATTCCAATTGATTGTGGCACCTTGGAAGCACAGTGTGAAACCTCAATACAGTGGAACCTCGGTTCTCGAATGTCTCCATTGACAAACGTTTCGGAACCCGAACGCCGAAAACCTGGAAGTAACTGCTTTGGTTTTCGAATGATTTTCGGAAGCTGAATGTGCCATGCGGCTTCCATGTTGAGTTTCCCTATTGTATTGAGACTTCCGCTTTCAATTTTCGGTTTTCAAACATTTTGGAAGTTGGACAGTCATCCGGAATGGATTACGTTCGAAAACTGAGGTTCCACTGTATTACAGTGGTACCTCAGGTTACAGACACTTCAGGTTACATACGCTTCAGGTTACAGACTCTGCTAACCCAGAAATATTACCTCGGGTTAAGAACTTTGCTTCAGGATGAGAACAGAAATCGCGTGGCGGTGGTGCAGCAGCAGCGGGAGGCCCCATTAGCTAAAGTGGTGCTTCAAGTTGAGAATGTTTTCAGGTTAAGAACGGACCTCCAGAACGAATTAAGTATGTAACCAGAGGTAGGCCTACCACTGTATTTTCCCTCAGACTGTGTAATGGGGCCAACTATGGTCACATCAACACCATGCATTTAAAGCACTACGATACCACTTAAAATAGCCATGGCTTCCCCCCAACAAAAATAATAATTCCGGGAGCTGTAGTTTGTTAAGGGTGCTGAGAGTTGTTCAGAGACTCCCTGTTCCCCTCAGAGAGCTACAGTCAATGTCTCTTCCAGCACCGAGGTCCAGCACTGAGGGCCTTCTGGCGGTTCCCTCACTACGAGAAGCCAAGTTACAGGGAACCAGGCAGAGGGCCTTCTCGGTAGTGGCACCCGCCCTGTGGAACACCATCCCACCAGATGTCAAAGAGAAAAACAACTACCAGACATTTGGAAGACATCTGAAGGCAGCCCTGTTTAAGGAGGCTTTTAATGTTTTATAGATTATTGTATTTTATTGCTCTGTTGAAAGCCGCCCAGAGTGGCTGGGGAAACCCAGCCAGATGAGCAGGGTATAAATAATAAATTATTATTATTATTATTATTATTATTATTATTATTATTATTATTATCTTCCCAGGGAACACTGGGAATCGTAGCTCTGTGAGGGGAATAGGGAACTCCTATCAACTCTTGGCACCCTTCACAAACTACAGCTCCCAGAATTGTTTAAATTTATAGTGCGGATGGGGCTGAGGAAAGGAAGAATTGGGCTTGTTGCTGAGCTCCGCAGTCTGGCCACGTGGCTGGTGCCTAGAAGTTCTAGAACTCATTTTGCTGGCAAAAGCGGAGAAAGAGAGAGAGAGGCCCGCTTCTGATCAACACTGATTTTACCAGCAGGTGTTTCTATGGTGATGAAAGTAAGTGAGGATTTACGGATTAGGAGGATAGAATCTGGACAGCTTTAAAAAAGGCTATGAACAACATATTAAAAGGGAATCTTTCCAGTTAAAAAATATTGATTTTTAGGCTGCGCTGACCTTTCGCGTTTTCAGCAAAGATTCTCTTAGAATGAGCTCCCCCTCCCCATATTATTATTTATATATATATATATATATATATATAAACGGAACTGGATTTACTAACCTTTTAATTTAACATTTCATATCGAGTTGGGAGAAACAGCAAGATAAAGAGCTGTTAGGGGGAAACAGCACAAAAATAAAGCCCCACATGGCAATGCTTGGTTTAGATTTTCCTCCTTTTATGTATATCTTTCCATCATAATTCTATTTGTGGTCTGTGGTGGGGGCTGGGGAGGATTTTTGAAGGTTATTCTTCCAGCAGATTTCATGTGTCTCCCAATACTTTTGTGCTTAGCAACATATAATATTTATTGCATTTACTAAGGCTATTAAAATAATTTTGGCATTCATATGAAGACTGATCCTATGCGGTACGGTTGTACCTAAACCTTCTGAAATTTAAAAATAATAATAATGCCAATTTTAAATTTTTTTTAAGTGTTCAAAGCACTACTGATACATCATCCCTGTATGGAGTAGCTAGCTAATTGTGGTGCGATGGCTAAAGTGCTGTTGGACTAAGACCTCAGAGCACAAAATCCTGACATCCTGGTAAGCGAGGTGCCTCGTTTTTAGGGTCTCGGGGAGGTTGTGTGAAGCCTCCGAAGGCCTGTGAGATTTCGTGGGGCTCTCACGAGGTCTTGCTGGAACCCAGAAGCGGCCAAAGCCACGTCTCCTTGTGGGAATGTTCAGTGTGGCAGGAGATTATATATTGTTTATTAATATCCTTCCTAACTTGTGCTAGCAAGTTCCTTTACTTAGAAGAGTTTACATTCCCCTTCTCACACACAGCAGAAAACTAGTTGCAAACTCGTGTGAGTTTCTTAAGACAATACGCAATTCAATCTGGCTTGTCCAGATTGAAATGTGTTCTAATATTTTCCTGGTTAAGACCCCTTGAATCCCTCCTAAAAGAATAAAGACACCACAGTCTTATTCATAAGCAATAAAAAGATAAGTTTACTCACGCTCAGGCAGAGTACAGTGTGATCCCTGAAAATTACAAGCATATACAAACAGGTTTTCCCCATATGTGGGTTGACCTAGTGACTGCAGTTAGCAGTCCGGGAAGTTCGCAGGACGAAAGGAAGATGGAAAAAAGAGAGAGAGTGGCTTCGCCTTTTACCATAATAATAATAATAATAATAATAATAATAATAATAATAATAATAATAATTTATTTGTACCCCACCCATCTGACCGGGTCCCCCCAGTCACTCTGGGTGGCCTCCAACAGATATTAAAATACATTAAAATATCACAGGTTAAAAACTTCCCTAAACAGGGCTGCCTTGAGGTATTTTCGGAATGTCAGATAGTTGTTTATCTCTTTGATAAAAAAAAAAAAAAGGTCTGGAAAAGTCATGCCCACCCACTGGTCACATGCAAGGAAGGATGCTCCAGGCCAGGAGGAACAGGAAGTTCCGACTGGCTGGACCAAACATTCCCTTGCATGTCCACTCTAGGAAAACAAGGAATGTTGTACTTGACTGCTCTCAGTGGATTACATCCCACACTCCTCACTTCTCTGATGGCAGTAGCAGGTGTTCGCTTTCAGAGCTGCCTCAATCTGCCACATGGATGGACCAGCCCTCAACTTAGCTGGAGTCCTGATAACTGTCTAAGGATGCTATTGCTCGGCTTGCTCACCACACCTGTATAACAAACACCACAATTCAGGCAGATATTTCCTGATTCACATGGGCCTTGTGTGTGTGTGATTAGCCACTTGCCAGCTGCCTAGCAGTGTGGGTTTCCATTTTTCATTCAGGGAAGTGTGCCTCTGGCAAAGGAGTGATCTGAGTGCTTTGTTATGGGCAACAAACCATGATTCAGCAGCTCATCCATCCTCCCAAATTGTTTGAAGGCAGTTTTTCCGCCTCCAAGCATTACCTCCATGCCAGCAAAAGTTTCACCTGCTTAATTTCTCCACATCGAGGCACAAGAGGAAAGCTTTCTTAAAGACTTTTCATATATATATATATATATATATATATATATATATATATATATATATGCAAGTTACAAGGAAATAAGGAGAGCTGGCCTATAACATAACGAACGGTTTGAAGGTAGGATTGCAGATGTTCAGTCAATCTCTCTTTCCTTCTTGTGAGACCTGAAGGGGAGTCAAAAGCCAATGGGTTGGATCCAGACTTCATCATCCTTAGAGTAGACTCAGGGAAATCAGTCCCATTGGGTGTACATTTCCGAGCATAATTCAAAGTGTTGGAGCTGACCTTTAAAGCCCTAAATGGCCTTGGCCCAGTATACCTGAAGGAGCGTCTCCACCCCTATTGTTCTGCCCAGACACTGAGGTCCAGCTCCGAGGGAATTCTGGCGGTTCCCTCACTGCGAGAAGCGAGGTTACAGGGAACCAGGCAGAGGGCCTTCTCGGTAGTGGCGCCCACCCTGTGGAAGGCGCTCCCATCAGATATCAAGGAAATAGACAACTATCTGACTTTCAGAAGACATCTGAAGGCATCCCTGTTTAGGGAAGTTTTTAATGTTTAATGTTTTATTGTGCTTTTAATTCTGTTGGGAGCTGCACAGAGTGGCAGGGTATGTATAAATAAATAAATAAATAAATAAATAAATAAGTTGTTGTTGTTGTTGTTGTTGTTGTTGTTGTTGTTAAGCACTAAGCTTGGATCCAATTCAGTGCTTTGTGGACCTGTGTCAGCATACTACCACAATCAAAGGGCATTGGCCTTCATTCCCCAGCCACCTTGCATTACGATTGTATATTATTGTCATTGTATTTTCCCATCAGGCTGACCCCACATGTAACATCGAAAGCCAATAGAAGAGGAAGCAGAACTGTACCTGCTGGACCTGCCCCAAAGTCTGCGAAAGAGCCTATGTGTATATAGATTCTGGGTTGGGTCAGGAAGCTACCACATAGCAAGTCAGATCATTGCCTGTAGTGACTGGCAGTGGGTCGCCAGGGTTTCTGATGGGGGACCTTCCCAATCATGCCCGGGCATTGACCCTGGGAACTTCTACATCTGCAAAGCAGGCACTCTGTCACTGAGCTGAATCCCTTCAAGGACTCGTCCGGTTTAAGGTAACATGTGAGCAGACCTACTGTTTCCTTTTGATGAGATCTGTCCAGCGTTGCTTATGAGAGACGCAGGCGGAATCCGCATCTCTGTGTATCAGAGCAGTAAAATGGCTTCTGTGTGACACAGTGCCTTCCACACTGATCTGTGCTGTTTGCCTCCCAGATTTGCCTGGTGAAAATGCCAATTTGCATATGAAACGGCACGTTTCCCATAAAGCATTAATCGCTACTTCATTTCTGCTCGATTTCACCCGGTTTCATGGTGCATGCCTTTTTGTCACAGAGGAAACAGTTCTACATTTTCTTGTGGTGCTTTTTTAAAGCACACACACACACACACACACACACACACACACACACACACACATGCACGCACACACACACACATTCTTCTCTGGGCCCCTCTAGAAGTCCTTTCCACTGTGCATTCATGATGATTTAGGCTCTTGATGGTAGCAGTGATGTGATCCCTCTTTCAGTACGGTTTGCAAAGTTTTTGGGGATGGACCTGCTGCTTCATTTCCAACCAGTGTTTGTGTCGATCTGCTGTAACTTTTCATACCACAAATGTTCCAGCGTGTTTGTTTATTTCTTCTGTGGCACCTTAGTGCAAGGGCGCGCCTCCAGAGGGCAATAAGGCAGTAACACCAGGGATGCATTGCAAAACAACTAATAAAGTGTATTATTAGTTTTGTGTATGGGCATCATTATTGCATCAATACACCTTTTCCCCCTACCCTGTGGAGTGGCTCAGTGCCTGAAAACAAGTTATGACTAAGTAGCCTCGGTCCAGCTGTGTGCATGTATAGCAACCAGAGCTTATCAACCCTCCTTTTCAGATAATCTGCCATTGTACCAACCAGCTATTCAGCAAGAAGGTGGAACATAAATACAAGTCCCGGCTCCATGACCGGTCGGTGCAGGTAGGGCCCCAAAGTAACTGCTGCCCCATCCAAATAAGTAGCAGCGATTCCTGCGTTGGTGACATAACTCCATTCCTCTGCCCTCTGTGTGTGGCACTGCTAGGTATTCAATTTTAAGCTCAATGCAAATTTTTAAACATTTCAACCAACTTCACCCTTTCCCAAAATTAATTGCAGCTTTCGCCTCTTAAATGCCATTTTAAAATTTGTTTATTATATTGCAATAGTATCTTTCCATGAAAAAAAAATTGCAGCTCACCACCGTAACGGTGCAGAATGAGCTCCCAATTTCCATGGAGCTATAGATTATAAAGGACTTTAGTTCCTTCCTTCATTGTTTCACTTCCTTGGAGGGAAGCTCAGCCTGTCCCTCACTCTGGTGTTTTAAAGAGTCAGGCTTGATCTACCCATGCAGGAGAACAAAGTAGGGATTACTTATTTATTACACTTATATTCTACCTATTCTGTAAGGGGCTGACAGCAGCATACAACCATGTATGCTCCTCCATTTTAGCCTCACAACAGCCCTTAAGCTGACAGATGGTGACTGGCCCAAGGTCACCTAGTGAGTTTCCTGCCTGAGGGGTGATTTGAGCTGACTTTCCATGTCCTATTTCAACACTCTAACCACTGCACCACATTGGTGCTGAATTATGTGGTAGAGACCTGAAGTGACAGGAACCGGGCACTTTTTGTTATCACACTATGTACATACATACATAAAAGGGCTTGAAGCAGAAAGCTAGCGCAACAGGGAGTCTCCTTGACATACTCCTTCTCTACTTCCGGGGAGTTTCTTTATAGCGGGAGAATCGTGTTGTCATTTCCTAAAGGCCATTCCTCCAGCCTACTGTGCTACCCCAGGGCTCTGTCGCCTCGTTCTGCGGCTTGTCATCCATCTAGCCTCAACAGCCAGCTGGTCAACTCTTTTTTCCTGGCAAGTACCAAGGCTTGCTCTGTCAATGTTTGTAGATAATGTAGAAATATGGTTCTTATATATCCCAGGAAATGTGCACAAGTCCCCCCCTTTGTGGACAGGTGATGTGCACATTCTCCCGGCGGATGTGCACAATGGCTGGTTGTTATGCACATTAACCACTCCACTTGCCTTCCCTTTTAGAAATATATATATTGCTGCGACTTTCCCCCATCCCTCCCAGTGAGCAGTTTGAAAAGCAAGGATTTCCATTCAGGTGGAGAGTAGCCAATGTAGCGACTGTACTCCTCAGCGTGACATTTCATCCAGTGGCGCTCTCTCTCTCTCTCTCTCTCTCTCTCTCTCTCTCTCTCTCTCTCTCTCTGTCTTTCCCTGGCACAAGCAACTCCGTGGAACTTGAAAGCCAAAGTACCTCTTTCAAAAGCGGCTTTCATTTTTTCCCCTTTGTAGGCACGGTGTCCCCTCACTGCTCCGTATAATAAGCGAGCCGTCCATGACCACCCCTCCAATCTGCCAAGCCACAGCGCCGGAGCCGGCTGAGCTCTCCACACCGCCAGGCGTCGGCCGTGCTCCTCGCTCGCTGACCTGGGCCTCGCCCCGCTATTACAACAGCACATTACATCCCTGCACGGCCAAACCATTTCCTGCACAGACACCGAATTTATATAAAAGGCTTTCCTGGGCTTTCATCAAAATCTGGGTTGCAGGCCTATTTCATAACATTAATTCTCTCCCTCGCCGACTGCCACATCAATTCGGTACTTTATAAACTATTTCAGGGATCCGATTTATCAGGCCTGACAGAGCCTTGCGCCGAAATAAACAGCCACTGCCTCAGCCAAAGCTCGCTCGGTGTCTCCTATTTATCATTATTTAATTCAAGGGCCTAAAATTCTCTGACATTATTAATAGTAAGATGAATCGCTGGAAAACTACAGAATCTGTGACCAACCAGGCTGAAATAATCCATTTTGGGGGAAATGTCTACTTGGAATTGCATTCCCTGATGGGTAGGCCTCTCTGTCATTAGCAACTCTATATGCATGGGTGGGGAGGAATTGAAGCATGAAGTCCCCATAGAGTTGAAGACTTCAAGTACGATTCTCTCCTCAGAAGCTAACACCCAAAGAAAGTGGGGGTAGCGGGTGACGGTGGGGGGAGAGACAAGGGGGGGGGAGGAAGTACAGATTGCTTCTAATGCCTCTGTCACTTGAATTCAAATGTACTAATTTAATCCTTTTTTAGTACGTGATTAACTTTAACTTGTCTGAGATTGAACTTTGTGTGTTAACTGGACCTGCAAATCCATTAGTTCATTATGAGGGCTATATTACTTAGCCACCTTGATGAAATATAATCAGCTGCCTAGGATGTGTACGAACACTTGCCACTATAATTTGGCACCTCATTAGCGGCTTTTTATTTTTTATTTTACTCTCGATCTCTTCTCCCTCCCCACTCCCAATCTTACTTAAATGAAAGGGACTTAACTGAGGGAAAGTTCATAATAAATGTGTGTCCTCCTATCTCTGCTCCTCAGCTCTTCCAGCTTTAGGAAGCAAGACGAGGGCCATTTAGAGGTGGGACAGAAATTCAATTCAGTTGGTGAACCTACCTTGTTTGCGGTTTCCGAAACAGTACCTGGACTAAAAGATGGCCGTCCTCCAAAATTCATGTTTCTCCGAATTTTGTGGTGTAGTTCTCTGGCCAAGTACAGGGGTACCTTGGTTCTCGAACTTAATCCGTTCTGGGAGTCCGTTCGACTCCCGAAACTGTTCAAAAACCAAGGCACAGCTTCTGATTGGCTGCAGGAGCTTCCTGCACTCAAGCAGAAGCCATGTTGGAAGTTCGGCTTCCGAAAAACGTTCGAAAACCGGAACACTTCCTTCCAGGTTTGCGGTGTTCGGGAGCCGAATTGTTCGGGAGCCAAGCCGTTTGAGTACCAAGGTACCACTGTACTTTGGACAAAAATGTATCTACCATAACATTGTTCTTATAATTACATTATTAGTCACTTTCTACATGTTTTTCTCAAGGCGTTGTACAATAAAAACAGAAAACAACAACAACACCAGATACATTTGAAGCAAAATTAAAACAATGCAAAATAAACACTTGTAGCAAAGTCCAATTTTTCCGGTTGGGAGAGTCTCTCAGAACCCTTTTCTAGGGTAAAGAATGCATAGAAATGCATATAATAGTAAAAACAGCAAACAAAACTGTGTTTACATTGGGGGAGATGGCTTTGCAAAATGAGCATGTTAATAGAAATTTGCACTAAAATACTGATGAATTTTCATAAGGAATTTTTCTTTTCTTTTTTTAATGCACTCTTATGTACCAATGTGGGGAACTGGGGTGGGGTGGGGTGAGAAACTGAGAGCAACTGAAAGTGACACATTTTCTCATCCCTGGTGCCATTGCAAGGCCCTTCTTTCCACGCCATCCTATGTAGTGAAGCCTAAGTCCATTGCATGGCTACAGTGTAGCCTACAGGACAAAGGTAAGATTCACATCCACTGTTCTATCCGCACTTGACTGTGGGCATGTCCTATGTCTCCTGCAGAGTCCCCCAGGCAGAATACATCCTACAGGCTGAAAAATGCTTCCCACCGCTGCTGCAAAGCATCATGGGCACAGATGGAGAGCTAAAAACAAAAGCAGATGCTCATCTCACCTCAAATCTCACCACCATCTTCCTAGTTCTGGACCTTCTATAGAACATTACATTGTGAACACCATGATGATCAGGCATTGGCCAAGGACACCACAACTCAGAAGGGCACCTTACCAACCCAACCTGCTCTCTGCTGCACCTAGCTGTCACCTGAAGTGGTTTCCTGGAAGCCTACCCCCCATGGTACCATCTACCTACCTCAACTGGGCTATGAGAAAGAGCCAAGGGCATGTCATGGTGGTGGCACCCAGAGAAGGGCATCAGTAGATGACCTCAGCACAGAGGCAGGCCCAGGGCAGCCTCCCCCAAGCTGGAGCTGTTGAGAGTTGCAGTCCAAAACATCTGGAAGGCACTAGGTTGGGGATGGTTGATTTGAGGTTTCATTGGTAAGAGCCAGAGCCTTGAAATAGAGGCACAGAATCTGGCCAGCTGCCTGTTGAATCCTGAAACTGTGTGTGTTTGAGAGTAGGGGGAATGTGGCCTGATTATGGTTCAGGATAAGGCCACCATGCCTTTTAATCCAGCCCCAGGCAGAATTGCTAGCCCATCCCTGGTTATCTCTACAGCTGTGAAGCTCTATCAGGGAAGTGTGTGGGCAATGGGCTAGGCTCAGGAACATTGATCTTGCTTGTATTTACCTGTCTTATTGCTCGCTTTAATCCCTTTACGTTCAGAAAAGATGCCTGCAAGGTGGGGGGGGGGGAACCGTGCTTTATTCAAGCCGATTCTTAAGGAACATAATCTTCAGAGTGATTTGCCATAATAAAAGCAGTCTGAGAAGATGAGGGGCTGAATTGAATGTAACAGGAGGGAATGTATGTTCCCGCAAATACTGGATGAATGTTGGCATCGTGTCTGATATACTTAAGGTACAGAATACGTAGATGGCGCCTGAGGCTTGGCACCTGGACCAGCAGCTCTGCCTCCTTCTATAATTATTGGCATTTGTGCACCTTATTTGTTTTATTGGGGTGGGGGGTGGGGAATCTGTTTTGAGGAGAAAAGAAGTTTAGGCTTTATGCATCGGCAAGATGCCTAATTGCCTTCTTATGGCTGATCCCTCTTAAAGGGTTGACTTCACCCACCTACTCTATCAGCTATAATAGCCAACTGACAGAATCCCTATCTTCTCATTTCCTTTCATTCATTCCATGGGCTGCCACTTAAGGCGAACCAGGAACCAGCTGTAGGACAAACCAGAAGGGCGAGTCAGAAGCAAAGGATGAACCAGGGTCAAAGAGGAAAGCATTGAAGTCAACGCCAAAGAGCTCAGAATACCATGCTGTACAAGCAAAAGCAAAAGCTCCACTGGGACAGGAAGCTCTCTTAAAATACTTCCTGTCTAGGAGGATTTCATTGGCTAGCAGGTACTTCATTGAGGAGCCTAAAGCAGCAGCAGCAATAACAATAATATTCTTATTTATATGGAGACGCGGGTGGCACTGTGGTCTAAACCACAGAGCCTAGGGCTTGCCAATCAGAAGGTCGGCGGTTCGAATCCCCACGACGGGGTGAGCTCCCGTTGTTCGGTCCCTGCTCCTCCCACCTAGCAGTTCGAAAGCACGTCAAAGTGCAAGTAGATAAATAGGTACCGCTCCGGCAGGAAGGTAAATGGCATTTCCATGCGCTGCTCTGGTTTCACCAGAAGCGGCTTAGTCATGCTGGCCACATGACTCGGAAGCTGTCTGCGGACAAACGCCAGCTCCCTTGGCCTATAGAGCGAGATGAGCACTGCAACCCCAGAGTCATCCGCGACTGGACCTAACGGTCAGGGGTACCTTTACCTTTACCTTTATTATTTATATGCCACCCATCTGACTGGGTTGCCCCAGCCACTCTGGGCTGCTCCCAACAAAATATTAAAAATACTATAAAGCAATATGCCAAGAGCTTGTTTTTACAGGCATGGAGAAGCACTCTGGGGTTTAAGGTATGCATATGTTTGCACATGGCTTCTCCTGTATCTGAACTGAAACTGAAATTGTTGCAAGCTTCAAGTTCTGCATATAGTAGGATTACCCCCAAAAAAGCAATTCATGGCACTCTGCTTTAATCCATACTAAGAGGGTGACCAATTTAGATTGCCGGGTGCTCGTATATGCTTTATGTATTTGAAAAATCCTGATTCCTGCAAGAGGGATATCTAAAACAACAACAAAAACTATAACGAATAAGACAAAGAATAACAGGTTGTTCCCTACACTGAGGGAGGGGCGCTTTTTTTAGTCCAGGGGCTACATTCCCTTCTGGGCAACTTTCTAGGGACCAGTTGTCATTGGTGTGCGGACTCAGAGGCAATGTGAGCAGAGCAACAAATGTGATTTTTACTTTTGAGCAGAAGGCTGGTCCTACACACACTCACATTTATCTAGTGTCTATCCAGGCAAGTATTTGGTTGGTCACTGTGATAACAGGAGGCTGGACTAGTTGGGTCATTGGTCTGATCCAGCAGAGCTCTTCTTACGGTCTTAAGGATAATAGGTTCCCTACAACATGCCACAGCCAGTAGTTTGGTGGCTGCATTCAAGAGCAGCTCTAGACAGTAGTGTAGCGTGGGTTGCCAGTGCCCGGGGCCTTGCAGCGGGGGGGGGGGGAACGGACAGAGTACGCATGTGCATTCAGCTTCCTAATGGCACCCACATCACCCAGGGGATCGCAGCTACAGAGATAAGAAAATAAGAGTCATTCCATTTGCTGGAGAGGTTACTTCCTGGTTCGCATGGAGAAGCTTTTTTCAACTGAGCCCAGCGCCAGAAGCATGCAGCTGTATTGAGGCACCCCAGGGTGTTGAAATGTTGTGGCCCTAACAGTTTTGTGCCTGGGGCAACTGCTCCTGTGCCCACCCACCCACCCCCACACATACACCATGCCACTGGCTCTAGATCTACACAGTAACCAGATCAGCCCCACGGGAATGTACATTACAGGTATTTGCCATCCATTCCTTTGATACTTTTGTTGAAATACACAAACAAGTCTCAGATATTACTTTCCTGGTGCTGAGTTCCAGCTCCACCTAATTGTCTTATAACCAAATGACTGTGTGCTTCTTTCGGGAAGGCTGTAACAACAGCCCATTTTCCCCAGGGAGTCTTTTGGTCTTAATAGGACAGAAAGTCAAATCAGGATGTTTCATCTTGGCGCAGCAACTTCTCCCAGCGTTTATTGTCTTTGGGGTTAGCTCAACAGCAGCGACTTCCTTGTGCAATTTATCCGGAGCAAAGAAAAGGCGCTTCCTGATGTTTAGATCTGCCACTTCCAAAGAGCATCTTTGGAGAACCAAGTGATATACCTGGGAGCCGAGTATCTGGCTTTGACTTTGTGTCCTGCACTGGTGACATGCAGCGGTCCATTAAGGTATTTCAATGTGGAAGATGTTTAGAAGGAGAGGTGGTTTTTTGTTTCCTTTTCAGGGGCTGCTTTCCTTACCAAGATGAAAGGGAGCAAAGGTTTTCTGGAAAAGAAAATGCTCAGCGCCATTTGCTTGGTAACAGTGAAAATGAGCCCTGGATGCAGAGAGGGAGACTGTGTTCTTTGTACTTGTCTGCTGTTAGTGGCAGCTCTGAAAAAAGGATTGTTCAGATGAGAAAGTGCTCTCTCTTTCTCTCTCTCTCTCTCTATATAACAAAATGAGAAGCGTGTCTACCTGGTGTGTTTCCTGATTTCTCTTCATCTCATTCCCACTACCTCCCTACCCCACACCCAGATAATGACTGCCAACCAGTGCTATTTTTCTAGAAAAAGAGGTTCCGAAATGCACCACCTCCCTCGTCCTCTTATAATGGCTATGGCGCCCACCTGAGTGGTGCCAGAACTGAGTTCCAGTGAGTTCCAGCTGAAAAAAAGCCCTATGGTGTAATGGTAGGTACAAGGTAAAGGACCCCTGGACGGTTAAGTTCAGTCAAAGGCGACGATGGGGTTGTGGCACTCATCTTGCTTTTAGGCTGAGGGAGCCGGTGTTTGCCTCTTCCTGCCCCACCTGTTCCCCGTGTGCAGGGAGCCAGCAAACCAGCAATAGGCGCAGGGGGAAAACGTGCCTCTTGCGGAGTTCTGCCCCGCCTGCTCAGCGCGCAGGGGGAGGCTGTACCGTACCATACTGACGTAATAAAAATAAGACATCCCCCCGAAAATAAGCCACCCTGTGTTTTTTTGAGGGGAAAAAATATAAGACGGTGTCTTAAAAAGGGGGAAAGACGGTACCTATTTATCTACTTGCACTGGCGTGCTTTCGAACTGCTAGGTAGGCAGGAGCTGGGACAGAGCAACTGGAGCTCACCCTGTTGCAGGGATTTGAACTGCTGACCTTCCGATCAGCAAGCCCAAGAGGCTCAGTGGTTTAGACCACAGCACCACCTGCGTCCCAATGATGTATGCTTGAGGTAGCCATTGATGTATGCAACTCAATACCAGTAGCTGGGAAACAACATGCTGCTTGTGTGGTGCTTATTGGCAGAGCCAGCCCTACTATTAGGCAAAGTGAGGTGGCAACATCAGACAGCTGATTTTGAGTGTCATAAAAGGGTAGTTGTTTAATTTATTACTGCTGTATTTTTACTTCCAGTGAAAGAGGAAGAGGTACTTGTGGGATTTTCTGTTTTAGATCACAGGAGAACTTGGCTGACTCTGATTCCCTTGATTATCTTGTGAACTACCCTGAGGTCCTGTGATGAAGCTTGGGATGTAAATCAAATCAACAATAACCCTTCTGTCCTAACTCATGCAAAATTTTGGAACAATATCTTAAGAACTGCCCAAATGCAAAGCAAGCAAATAACTTTCCAAGATGTGTACTAGATTGGGAGGTACTGTCCAACAAACTTGCTTCCTCAAAAGAGTGGGCTTTTTGAGATAAGGAATGTGAAGGGGAAATGCACAGGGAAGTGTGGGATAGCTCTTGTTTTGACATAACACCATCTAACCTCCCCATGAACGAATCAGAGCGAACCCACATTAAATACCCAATGTCATCTAATCACCCTGCAAACAAATCAGGATGAACACATGATACACATGCCATCTCTCCTCTTGGGTGGCTTCATAAAGGAAACTGTAATCTGTGACCAGAGATTGAATTAATTTGCTGAAGTATGTGACCACATTTAACAACCTTGATGACTCAGCTCCTTTTTGGTCTGAAGCCAAGATTTACATATTCATTTGTAATTTTGAGCTGTCAGGTCTGACATTTTTCCTGAGAGTCGTGTGAGCTCACTTTTGCCCCAATAATGCCCTTGCTTTATGGAGCTTTATGGAGCACAGAACATACTTGCATATTCCCCCCAAAACTGCAAACTACTTTTGCCCTTAGGCGTTACTGGATAGGTCCAGTTAGACAGGTTGATATTGGTGGAATCCACACACACACACACACACATATATATATATAGTGGTACCTTTGGTTACAAACGCTTCTGGTTATGAATGCTTCAGGATACAAGCTCCGCTAACCTGGAAGTAGCTGCTCTTGGTTGTGAACTTTGCCCCAGGATGCGAATGGAAATCGTGTGCCGGAGGCACGCGTGTAGCGGGAGGCCCCATTAGCAAAAGCGCGCCTCAGGATAAGAACAGTTTCAGCTTAAGAACGGACCTCCGGAACAAATTAAGTTCGTAACCAGAGGTACCACTGTATATAAAACATCGTGAAAATGTTTTTTAAAAAAACGTTTTGAAAAATATATTGAATTTGCAAGAGCTCACCATCGCCATCTAGTGTCACATTTGTATAATGCATTTACAACACACTTAAAACGCTTCCTCTCCCCCCCCATTGTATAGGTGAGTCTACAATTTGACATCCTGAAAACCTCCTCTTACATGTTAAAAGGTTTGAGGCTGAAGACTGAGTTACATAAACTCAGGCCCCATCTGCACTATACAGTATCTTTAAAGCCATATCATGCCACTTTCAACAGCCTTTGCTCCCCCCAAGGAATCCTGGGAATGTAGCTTGTTAAGGGTGCTGAGAGTTATTAGGAGACCCCCTATTCCCTTCACAGAGCTACAATTCCCAGAGTTCCATGGGAAGAGGGATTGAGTGTTAAACCACTCTGCAAGTATGCTGAATCTCTTGCATTTTGTGGTAATGGCCGGCTTTCAGCCTGTGGGTTAAACTTCTTACGTTGAACTCTGTGGGCCTGGGGGCAGCCTAATGAGAGTGTCATGTCCATTTAAAAGAAAGAATTAATCTATAATGCAAAGCAAAACAAAGCCATAACTAGAGCAATTAGAGGACACATTCACATAAAAATGAATATTTAGCAATGACTTCTAACGGCTGAGATGAAAAGTAGAATTTTATCTGGGATCATTGCATGGCTTTTGGCAAGTTACTGTACATTCACATCTCCTAGCTTCGTTTCCTGCAATGCTATTAACTTCTACCAAAGTGAAGCAAAAATAGTAATTGTTTCCGCTGTTGCTGTGCCAAAACCTGTCCTCCAAGTTCTCAAAAGTTTTCTTCCTTGGCAGAAGAGGCTTCATTTTTGAAGGTCAGTGGGCCCAGGGCTCTGAGTTTGCCTTATCATGGTGAGGTGGTGAGGGGTGGTGAGGGGTTTATTGCCCCTCACTGAATGTTTGTCCAGCGCTCTGCAGCCAACCCAGCTGTCCACAGTTCCTGGTCTGCAAAAGCCCCACATGAGGATAATAATAATAATTTATTATTTGTACCCCGCCCATCTGGCCGGGTCTCCCCAGCCAATCTGGGCGACTTCCAACAATATCAAATACATTAAAATATTTTTAAGGAGTCAACTGAACTGGGGGAACCTGGACAGCTGCAAAGTGCAGACCCATGACATAGCGTGGGTTGCTAGTTTCCAAGGCAAGGAAAGTATAGAGTCCCCTAAGGCATGTATTACACCCCCTAACCTGCGCCTCCATGTGGCACTGCTGCTGCTGCTGCCAGGCAGAACTGAGGAGCAGTCGCAGGCCACACAAGGTCCCAGCACCTCCTCAGGCTGGGACGCCACCATTGCCACCGCCACAAGTCTCTCTGTCTACCCACTTTCCCTCCTGGTGGGAGACACCGCACAGCTGAGGGATGAAGGGCCCATCCTCTCCCAGCTCCTCCTTGGTGAGCTGCTTAGGTAAAGTGGGCGGGTGGGATGGGGAGCCCCTCTGGCCTGGGTGGCAGTTGCAAAGGCACGTCCTTAAGAATTTGTGTTATTTTAGTAGTAACACCAAAGGCATTAATCTCATTGCAAAATAAAAATTGAAAAAGGTCCTGAAAGACCTACATTGGCTCCCAGTACGTTTCTGAGCACAATTCAAAGTGTTGGTGCTAACCTTAAAAGCCCTAAACGGCCTCGGCCCAATATACCCAAAGGAGCGTCTCCACCCCCATCGTTCAGCCCGGACACTGAGATCCAGCTCCGAGGGCCTTCTGGCAGTTCCCTCACTGCGAGAAGTGAAGCTACAGGGAACCAGGCAGAGGCCTTCTCGGTAGTGGCACCTGCCCTGTGGAATGCCGATGTCAAGGAAATAAACAACTATTTGACTTTTAGAAGACATCTGAAGGCAGCCCTGTTTAGGGAAGTTTTTAATGTTTGAAGTTTTATCGTGTTTTTAATATTCTGTTGGGTGAGAGTGGCTGGGGAAACTCAGCCAGATGGGCGGGTATAAGTATTATTATTATTATTATTAAGAAGTGTTCTGGATTTGTGATTAGATTAATTTATTTGATGCGTCACCTAACACAAAAGGGTATCTCTAAGTGATTTTCAATATGGATAAAAATACGCCACAAAAAGAATAAAAATAAAATAAAATACATTAATCAGCAGTAATAAAGTCACCCGCTAAAAATGAATCACAAACTGCTCCTGCTCCTTTGATAGTCTGGCTAATCAAAGAATCTGTGGCATTGTAAACTGTGGGGGGTATTGTTTTTGTTTGTTACTCTGTTATATATTTTTGTGTTTTTATATTATAAACTGCCCTGTGGTCATAGATTAATTAATAGAATCATAGAATTGTAGAGTTGGAAGGGACCAGGACCAACCCCCTGCAAAGCAGGAATCTTTTGCCCAACATGGTACTTGAACCCATGACCCTAAGATTAAAAGTCTCATGCTCTACTGACTGAGGTATCAACAAGGAGTAAACTCAGATGAAGGGTGGTACAGAAATTAATTATAGTATAATAGGTCTAATCTAAAGCAGGGGGGGAGCTTTTTTTTAAAAAAAACCCCTCAATTTGAATACAAATTTAGAAATGAAATTTACTGAAATAATAAATCAGGACATGAAATCTTTCAGAACTACTTATTCATCCCTCACTCACACTTATGCATCGTGTGGCCGCGATGTTATCTACATACATGCAGTTGAATTCTGGTTTTGGCCGTGTGACAACTTGCGTACACAATATGCTAGCAGTGTGCTCAAATGACTATATAATGTTTCATTAAGGACTGTAAATACCTATCAAGCTAATCACAAAATTGCTGTTTCAGTGGTTTTAGGGCTATTTAATCTTGGGTTATGATGACAGGGATGAATGACTTTATTATATTAACAGTTGCCGTTGGCTGTAACACGGAGGGAAAGGGCTTCTCTCTTCCTCTCCTTCCCGGCCGCTTCACCCCACCAAATGCCATCCTCCCTCTTTCCATGCCACAAATAATATGATGCTTAGTGCTAAATGAACGTGGGCCGATGTCTTGAGCGGCTGCTTTGGCGTCACCGTAGAAGAAATAGGAGAGAGATTCACGTGAATATTCATGAGGTGAGGGAAGGACCAGGCCTGCTGACTACTCTCTAGCAGCGCCATTATAGCCACTGGCCACATGCTTCCACAGCATCAGCACCGCACCCTAAGGGGACCTTTTCCTCTCATGCCAAATATGCTGCCTCTGGGGGCAAAGCCAGCAGAGACTGACTGGTCCACTAGGGTGAATGGGTCAACGTCCCACCAATGCATCCAAGTGCTGCAAGGCTGTGGCAACTGCTGCAACAGGAGCGAGGCCTTACGGACATAGAGTGGAAGCGCTGAAAAGGAAGTGCAGTAATTGGGAGCAGAAAAGGAAGAAGAAGAAGAAGAGTTTGGATTTGATATCCCGCTTTATCACTACCCGAAGGAGTCTCAAAGCGGCTAACATTCTCCTTTCCCTTCCTCCCCCACAACAAACACTCCGTGAGGTGAGTGGGGCTGAGAGACTTCAGAGAAGTGTGACTAGCCCAAGGTCACCCAGCAGCTGCATGTGGAGGAGCGGAGACTCAAACCCGGTTCCTCAGATTAGAGTCTACCGCTGTTAACCACTACACCACACTGACAGACGGGACAGGAAGTTTCAGCCGTGCTGTGTTGCCCAAAGAGCCCTTTCTGAGCAGACGGACAGACAGATAGATAGAGAAGAGCCACTTGTTGCTAACCAGTTTGGAGCATAGTTTGATGGCCAAATATGTCAATTTTGGTTTCTCTTGGTTTCTCATTTTTCCAGCCTTACATTTGGTTTTCCTAGGGTTGCCATACGTCTGGAATTTCCTGGATTTAGCCGGTATTTGGCCCTCGTAAACAGCATCCGGATGGAAATCGCTGAAATGTCTGGACTGGGAGACGGGACTCAACAACTTTGCCCAAAAAAAAAAGGTCAACAACTTTGTGTCTGAATTTTCACTTTTTGAAATATGGGAACCCTGCATTAGTTTGTGATTTTAAAAAAAATTAAAAAAAAACTGTCAAGAAAATTCATTAGGACCTTTGTGCAAATTTCTCACAACATACACATTTTTGCAAGCAATTTCCCTAGCAGAAATACATTTTAATGCTACTTTTCATTTGTATGCACACACTTTCTTTGGCTGAAGAGTTGCACTGCAAAATTTTGAGAAGTGTGAATTTTAAAGGATAGCGGCATTTCGATTCAAAATCGAAGTGCTTCATGAAGTGTGAATTAGGGAGGTTCACATTATAATGCAAATCAAGCCAGATTTCTACCCCACACCCCACTGCAGAATTTCGACCCCGTCCCCATCCCCCCTTGAAAAGGCTGAGTCAGATGGCCAGATTATGGCATTGCTGAGTGTGGGAGAAAATAGTTTTCTCAGACAAGACACTTGATCAGCTGTCCACCAATGTCAAGACCCATGACTTTGGATCCTGCCACATCAAAATCTTTTGTATTCCACAGGTACTGATCCTAGGGCAACTCTAAGCACCAAGGAGAGCCAACCCACCACCAACGGGTTCATAGACCTTCAGGATTTTAAATGAAGGCTATAGATATCCCAGCTTAATTGGTTGAGGGATCAAGCTGCTAAGATTAAACTATGAAACATAAGAGGTTGCCAAATGCTGTCATTTGCTTGACTGTGCTAAGGATACTAATTTATGCAAGCTGAGCTGGATAAATCTCAGTGAATTTGCTTCTGAGTAAAGCCACATAAATATCAGGCTGCAAATCCATTATGGCTATTATTTTTTACAGGCTTCTACACAGGTTTGAGGCCGGGACAGGGTCTAAGCCTATATTTCTTATGACAGATGCTATTTTGCGCTTCTGGAATTTAGTTCCTCATTCCTTTAGGGCTAACTCTTTTACTTCCATCATAACTCACCGCAAGAGAAGAGGTCAGCAGTTTCCTCTCCGAGTTAGAAACCAAGCAACTCCACAGCCGGAGAAGATCGCTGCAAAATCGGCTTGCCTCAACACTAGGAGCTATAAGACTCCACAATTTTATGCCTACCCACAGAAAGTGAGTATCACATTTATGCAGTTTTGTAGCCAGCGTGTAAAGATGGCTGTCCTCTTAAATAAATAAAAAAAGGGAAAAGTCAGCAATATAAGACTGCAATCCCATTTTATACACACCTATGTGATTGAACACCAATGGACTTACTCCTGAGTAAGCATGCATAGAATTGTATTGTATTTTATTTATTAGTTACAGTTCTTAATCACCCCGTAATATGGTTTATTTGATATTAAACCACTCTTGTTGTAAGTTGGATAGTGAGCTTGGAGGTGAGATAAATGTCTATAAAAGAGATTAACAGCACAATCCTGCACATGTCCGCTTGAACAATAAGCTTCCCTTAGTTTAATGGGACTTATTCCCAGGTAGGATTGCCATCACTTCTTCCAATGCATGTTGTTGAGAGCCCAATGGCAATGCCCATATTTTCACCAATGACATGCATATTCTATGCTGGGGATCTTTTCTCTCTGAATTCATTGAGCGCCAGTTTCGCACTTGTATCTTCTAGGCATACAACTGGAGGGATAGCTCAGTCAGTAGAGCATGCGACTCTTAATCTCAAGGTTGTGGGTTCGAGCCCCACGTTGGGCAAAAGAGTCCTGCATTGCAGGGGGTTAGACTAGATTACCCTTGTGGTCCATTCCAAATCCACCATTCTATGATTCTAGGGCTGTGCCACTTTGTGGGCAGGGTGGACAATGAAATTATTGGGATGATTCAGGGGTCTTTCCCCTTTCCTGAGTCAAAGTGTGATGCCCATAACCACCCCCTCTGAGTCAAATCGTAATCCTAACAAAATCTCACCTTGTTGCTTTTCTGTACTTTTCTGTACCTTATAGCTCTGGCTGCCTATTCTTTCTATACAGTCGTACCTTGGTTCTCAAACACCTTGGTACTCGTACATTTTGGCTCCCAAACGCCAAAAACCCGGAAGTGTTCTGGTTTTTGAATGTTTTCCGGAAGCCGAACATCCGACGCGGCTTCCACTTGAGTGCCGGAAGCTCCTGCAGCCAATCAGAAGCTGCGCCTTGGTTTTTGAACGGTTTCGGGAGTCGAACGGACTCCCAGAATGGATTAAGTTCGAGAACCAAGGTTCCACTGTATTTCCATAGGTCAATGGGCTATGCAGGAACCGAGGCTGTCCACAAGGTTGCCTTTGGAGCACTGAGGAGCAGAGCACTATTTGTTGTTTAAAGCACAGCCCTCCCAAAATAAATTAAATTAAAAAGTTAAAAGCTTCGTTTAAGATGGCTGTTGTTATTATTTTTTTAAAAAAATCCTGCTTTGCTCTGTACTAACAACAGAAAGTCCACAGGCAGTGAAACAGAATTTGTGACCTTACATTCCAAGCACCTTTATACAATGTCAACAGTCATGACTTTCTCCCCGCAAAAAATCCTGGGAACTGTAGCTTGTTTGGGACAATAGGAATTTCAGCACTGTGATGGGTCTCCTAACAAAACTCAGTACTCTTTTTAAAAAAACTACAGTTCCCAGGATTCTTTGTGGCAAGCAATGTCTGTTGGAAGTGGTATCATGGTTCTTTAAATATGTGGCATATTGTGGCCCTTCCTCCATGTTGCACCCCTAGAATTCTCACTGTTCATGGGAATCAGGACATTTAAGGAAGTACCCTATATACTCGAGTATAAGCCTAGTTTTTCAGCACATTTTTTGTGCTGAAAAAGCCGCCCTCGGCTTATACTCGAGTGAGGCAGGCAGTGGCTCCTATGAAGCTTTCCCAGATTTTTGTGGTAAAATTGGGTGCCTCGGCTTATATTCGGGTCGGCTTATACTCGAGTATATACGGCACTTCCCTTCTTCCTGAAGCGGCTGCGCTTATAATCTTTCTCCCCTCCCTCCCCTCCCTCTCTCTAATGGACTACATTACATTTTTACAGTTTCCTCTAGTTCCACTTTGGCTAGAGATCAATATTTTGACTATATTCATATTTTTGATATATAGCATTTCTCTGGCGCAGAGCACAAGAGCTAATATATTATATTATTGTCCTCTAAAGAAAAATGGGAATCTGATCAGGAGATTACCCACTAAATGGCTGTGAGGATTTATTCAAATTCCCCTAAAGATCTTAGTGAATAATTTGTTGCAGAGGATTTATTAGTATCCTCACAGGGCCATTTTCCAGATATGCCCGGGATGTAGAGCACGGAGAGGGCTTCTCTGCTTTATGGGGAAAGGCTGTCCTTGCTGTTACTTCCCTACTATATGATTCCTGTCTCTGTTAACCCTTCCAAAGCAAGATCAATATCCCATATACTTTTGCATGGGTGATACTACTGTACTAGATTCATCTCTCTTTTTTAGAAAAAAAAATACAGAGTTGTTATTGGCAATGTACTTCAAAATCCCAAATTTTTGCCATTGATTCTTGTTGAAGGATACCGTTCTGATTTGGGCCACATCCACACCATACATTTAACACACTATGATGCCACTTTAAAGAGTCATGACTTCCCACAAAGAATCCTGGGAACTGTAGTTTGTTAAACTGATAAGAACAGATACTACACTTGATCTTAGCCGAGAAGCAAATTGTAGCTTGTTAAGGCTAGTTGCCATATTTCAAAAAATAAAAACCAGGACATCCCGAAAGTTGTTGAGCATTTCTTTACCAAAAAACCCAAAACAAAATGGGATTTATCGATTGACTTGTCTAAGATCCAGGAGGACAAAGCGCCACCTTTCAGAAATTCCCTCCGGACATCAATTCCGCCTTTGAAACCCCAGATGTATGGCCGCCCTAGTTGAGAAGGCTGCTGAGAGTTGTTATGACACCCCAATTCTCTTCAAGAAGCTACAATTCCTGGAGCCATTTAGCAACCAAGCCCTCTTTTCAGAAAACTCTGGGAACTGTAGTTCTCTGAGGAGAATAAAGGTAAAAAAAGTAAAGGACCCCTGGATAGTTAAGTCCAGTCAAAGGCAATGATGGGGTTGCGGCGCTCATCTCGCTTTCAGGCCGCTTTTCAGGTCTGTTTGTCTACAGACAGCTTTCCAGGTCATGTGGCCAGCATGGCTAAACCACCTCTGGCACAACAGAACACCATGACGGAAACCAAAGTGCACTGGCATGCTTTCGAACTGCTAACTTGGCAGGAGCTGGGACAGAGCAACGGGAGCTCACTCCGTCGCGGGGATTCAAACTACTGACCTTCCGATCGGGATTGGCAAGCCCAAGAGGCTCAGTGGTTCAGACTACAGCGCCACCTGTGTCTGAGGAGAATAGGGGTCTCTTAACAACTCTCAGCAGCCTTCACAAACTACAGCTCCCAGGATTCTTTGGGAGAAGTCACAATGTTTGAAAGTGGAATCATAGTGCTTTATAGTGTCAATGTGGAATTGAAAAGTTTTTCAAGACTATGGGATGGCCACCAACTTAGATGGCTTTAAAAGGGGATAAGTAGACAAATTAATGGTGGATAAGGCTGCCAACAGCTATTTGTCAGGGTGGCTATGTATTGCCTCCACTATCAGAGCCAATACAGCTCTGAAAAACATTTGTGTGAGGACTTGAGAGGGCCATTGTGCTCACGTCCTGCTTGTGGGTTTTCCAGAGGCATCTGGTTGGTCACTGGAGGAAGGAGGATGCTGAGTCAAAGATGGGCCTTTGGCTCTCTCTATATTCTGTTGTTCTAGTTACAGGCAGGTAGCCGTGTTGGTCTGCCGTAGTCGAAACAAAATAAAAAAAAATTCTTCCAGTAGCACCTTAGAGACTAAGTTTGTTCTTGGTATGAGCTTTCGTGTGCATGCACACTTCTTCAGATACACTGAAACAGAAGTCACCAGACCCTTATATATAGTGAGAGGGTGGGGAGGGGTATTACTCAGAGGGGAGTAACCAATAACAAACTTAAAGGTAAAGGGACCCCTGACCATTAGGTCCAGTTGCGGACGACTCTGGGGTTGCGGCGCTCATCTCGCTTTATTGGCTGAGGGATCCGGCGTACAGCTTCCGGGTCATGTGGCCAGCATGACAAAGCTGCTTCTGGTGAACCAGAGCAGCGCAGAGAAGCGCCGTTTACCTTCCCGCCAGAGCGGTACCTATTGATCTACTTGCACTTTGATGTGCTTTCGAACTGCTAGGCTGGCAGGAGCAGGGACCGAGCAACGGGAGCTCACCCTGTCGCGGGGATTCGAACTGCTGACCTTCTGATTGGCAAGCCCTAGGCTCTGTGGTTTAACCCACACCGCCACCCGCGTCCCTTTTATAACAAACTTAATTGGTATCTAAGGTGCTACTGGAAGGAATTTTTTTTATTTTGTTTCTATATTCTGTGTTCTCCATATGCTAATAGTCAGCTTAGGTGTGAAGAAAGTACCTCACACACCTGGAAATTATGGAGCTCACTGGCAGAGGATGTGGTGAGAACCACTGGCTTAGACGGCAACAAACCAGACAAATTTGTGGAAGATGGCTCCATCAATGGCTATTGGACATTATACCTAGATTGAGCAAGTGTAATAATAATAATAATAATAATAATAATAATAATAATAATAATTTATTATTTATACCCCGCCCATCTGGCTGGGTCTCCCCAGCCACTCTGGGCGGCTTCCAAAAGAACATTAAAATACAATAATCTATTAAACATTAAAAGCCTCCCTAAACAGGGCTGCCTTCAGATGTCTTCTAAAGGTCTGATAGTTGTTGTTCTCTTTGACATCTGAAGGGAGGGCGTTCCACAGGGCGGGCGCCACTACCGAGAAGGCCCTCTGCCTGGTTCCCTGTAACTTGGCTTCTCGTAGTGAGGGAACCGCCAGAAGGCCCTCGGCACTGGATCTCAGTGTCCGGGCTGAACGATGGGGGTGGAGACGCTCCTTCAGGTATACTGGACCGAAGCCATTTGTAGGAGCAGTGTACCTCTGAATATCAGGAGCTCAAGTTATACAACAGAGGGTAGCTATCATCTTCATGCCCTCCTTGTTAGCTTCCCAGAAGCATCCCCACAAGCCACTGTTGGCGATTGAATGACGGTTTAGGTTGACCTTTATCTGAATCAGTAAGGCAGTTGTTAGGTCCTTGAAATGCCAGCAGTAAAAGTTGAAATCGCCAAGTCGTGGCCAGCAAATCAGGCAAGCAGCTACATATGCCTGCCATAAATACGGAGGATGTGATGGTGGCCATTGGGGAAATAGGAGAATGATGCTTGCTTGAGATCTTTGCAAAATGGTCCAAATGCAACACAACTGTGATTGCAATTCTCAGCAGTGACCACCTGGGTCCTCCATCCTCTTTTCTGAGATCTCGTCTTATTGATTTTTGGACTGGTCCAGAAGCTGGCTAAAAAAACTGCAGTTGCCTAAGAAGAATTGCAGCCTCCATTGACAACTAGCTGACAACTTCAAAATTCTGTAATCTTTTGAAGATTTAGTAAAAGAGGCCAAATAACAGTATGTGGATGAGGAGAGGCGCGTTAGACTGGCAGCGATGTTCTTAGTCAATTAAATGACAACAGGGGATCCACCCTGGAACTTTAAAGGTAATCTAATCCTATTTCCAAAATCTGTCAGCTCATGATTCCAAATAGGCAATGAGAAGGAAAACTGGTTATAGGATTTAAAACTGATATGTTATTTTCCCTCTCTGCAGTTGCAATATTACCGGGCTTAGAAAAGAGATAATTCTCCCCCTCCCACTCCAAATAACTTCCATCCTAATAGTTGCATTCTGCTGCTGAGGATGGCTTTGGAAGCTATAATTTCCGAAATGTATTCATTTCTGATATCTTCATTTCTAAAAGTTTATCCACATTAACCTTCAAAGTAGCCTTAGGCTCAACTGGTGCACAGCTATCTAAATTAAGAAAAAATGCAATTATTCCATCGTGGGTCTTAAGTCTAAAGACCTATATTTCTTGGATTCCTCCGCTATTAAGGAATCAACATTTTGATAAATTATTTAAACTCCTTAGAGGATAATAATGCACAAAAGGAATATTAAGACTATTTCCGCCTCTCCTCATTTGGATTAGCCTTAACAGCAATATCCACCCAGTTATCTTTAAACTTCCTCTAGAACCCCACTTACCTCCAGGTCTCATGTTGAATTTTAAGATTCTCTAAAAATAAACACTTATATTTTATGAAAGCCACAAGGTTTCTGTTAATTGAACTGAAGATCTGTCTTAGCTGCCACCAGATGTGTCTTCGTCTTCTGAGAATATTTCATCATGATTAACCCTTTCAATGTGATGGGACAGAATCCTCGCTTCCTAAACACAGTGTGAGAAACCAGGATGCAATCCCATGTCCTTCTAAGGGTGTGCAAAATCAGGGATGGGGGACTTATGCCCCTTGCCCAGATGTTGTTGGACTCCAACTCCCATGATCCCTAGCGAGCATGGCCAATGACCCAGGGATGGTGGAAGTTTAGGAATGAAGGGCTACTGTCTCCATCCTTGGTGTAATCAGGGAACCACATATCATGTGGGTCTTTTGCACCTGATCATCACCCTCCCTCCTTATGCAGGAAGGACCCATGCAATTGATCCTATTGATGTGGTTCTAACAGTGACATGGATATTGTTGTGTGTGATGGGGGGGATATGAACACAGTGTCCCCTGCAGGGCCGTCTTAACCTGGGGGTGCAAGGGGTGTGGGGCACCCGGGCACAGAATTATGGGGAGCGCCAAATGTGTACCTAGCCCTGTTCAGGGAAGTTTTTAATCTGTGATGTGTTAATGTATTTTAATGTTTGCTGGAAGCCGCCCAAAAAATAAATTTTTTATTATTATTACTGTATACCGGTCCCTCTTGATCGGCGGCAGTGAAAAGCAATGGAGCGAAAGTCCCCCTCCCCCCCTTCCCGGTCGCTCTGTTACTCTGTAGTGTCAAATATTCCTGATGAGTCAGGAAACAAAAGCAGTTTTCTCTGCTGCATCGTTGTTACAGGTGAGAGATTTCCCCCATAGAAAAAGGTCAATAACTGTGGCTCTCCCCCCCCCGAAAAAAAGCTCAACAACTTTGAGTTGCCCCCCCCCCAAAAAATAGGTCAATAAAAGTTAATTTGAGGGTGCTGGGTGGATTTTTGCACCCCGGCGGTGCATATGCTAAAGACGGCCCTGGTTCCTGTAAGGATCCCAATCCAGTGAGAGGTTTCTCCCATGAGCCCCATGGCCTTGTTGGGATTGGGTATAGATTACAGGCTTAGACTGATGAGGAGGAAACAGAAGAGAGGGCTAAACCAGAGAGAATCATGTCTGGATGTTCTCTCCAACTCCCCCTCCTGCAAAGTGAAGAGCCTCATTGGGGGCTGGGGACATAAGATCATAAGAAGAGCTTTCTGGATCAGGCCAGTGGCTCATCTAGTCCAGCATCCTGTTCTCACATGGTGCCTGTGAAAAACCTACAAGCAGGACTCTCCCCCTCCTGTGGTTTCCAACAGCTGGTATTCAGAAGCATTGCTGACTCCACCTGTGGAAGCAGAGCACAGCCTTCATGACTATCAATGGAGGGCTCTCCAGGAGGGCCTTGACCACCTACTGCTGATGGCTGAGCCTGAGGCAACTGCATTAGATAGCAGTAAACTGCAGATATACTACGCTGGCTTGGTAATATCCACAGAATGGAAGATGGCAGGATCTCTACAGGGAGCTGGCTGCAGGCACCAGGCCTCTTGGCAAACCAACTCTGTGTTACAAAGATGTCTGCAAACGTGGCATGAAGGCTGAAATCATCTAGTCCAGTGGGGGGGGGGAATCCCTTGCAGAGGACCGCAGTGTCTGGAGACAGACAGTCAGGTTGCGCATCCACAGCAGTGACCAGAGGAGGAATGACCATTGGGAGAAGCACAGAGAGAAGAAATGTCATGGTGCATCTGCAGCAGCACAACCGGGCCACTTCATCTGCCCCAGCTGCAACAAAACATGTCTCTCTTGTATCAGTCTCTACGCCACTGCAGGCGCTGTAACTCTCTAACGGTTTGACTTCACCCCTGAAGTCTCCCAAGGCAGGTGGATGCCATATGTGATATAGCCCAATCCAGATGAGGAGCCTCTCTCCCATGTCCCAATCCAGACAGGGCTCCTTGCGCTTGTCATTTTCACTGGAAGGAAAGCTCCCATTTACACCAACGTAAGCTTTCTTCCTGTGCAGGTGGAGGCGAAAAGTTTATGTCCTTGTACTATCCTCAGTAGGGACGCGGGTGGCGCTGTGGGTTAAACCACAGAGTCTAGGGCTTGCCGATCAGAAGGTCGGCGGTTCGAATCCCCGTGATGGGGTGAGCAACAACGGGAGTTGTTTGGTCCTTGCTCCTGCCAACCTAACAGTTCGAAAGCACATCAAAGTGCAAGTAGATAAATAGGTACCACTCCGGCGGGAAGGTAAATGGCGTTTCCGTGTGCTGCTCTGGTTCGCCAGAAGCGGCTTAGTCATGCTGGCCACATGACCCGGAAGCTGTACGCCGGCTCCCTCAGCCAGTAAAGCGAGATGAGCACCGCAACCCCAGAGTCGGTCATGACTGGACCTAATGGTCAGGGGTCCCTTTACCTTACTATCCTCAGTAGATTCCAGTCTGTACTTGGTGGGGTGTCCTGCATGTTTACTTTTTAGAAAACAGCAGCAACAACAGCAACATTCACACAATTCCCATTGTACAAATAGCCTCACATCTAGCTTTGTCCTTAAAGTTCACCCATGTGGGCCTAGCCTCCAATCAAATAAATAACGTGACTGATCCTCAGCTGACTCAGACCTCAACTCACATGTAGTTTCGCTGCTGAAGAAGTCAGCATCCTTTAGTCAAATGGGTTTGTTTTTCTTTCCCACCAGCACTTTTCGTGAATGCTGCAGCAGCACATCCTATGTTTGGAATGTGATGAGGGTAGCAAAGCAATGCTCAAAAGTTGCACTGCCAGCTTTCGGATGGCTGCTGCGGTGATGTAGCTTGTTTCCAATAGACCCGTGAGCTTCTGGAGAATCGTTTTTTTATTTGTTTTTCTATTTTAAATAGCATCAGAATAAATCAGGATAAATGCTCAGTAAACAGGTCTTTCTTTCGTTCTTTTCTGCCCGTGGTTCTTTTTTCCTAGTGTTGTGGTTCTTTTTCAATGAATCAGCCACACTGAAAATGTTCTTGGTTTTATGTAAGTGCCATAGCTTGGAATGCCCAATGACATCTCAAAATATTGCCCTTCTGCCCTTAGATTCTGCCTTCAGTGCTGACCACAGCAGCAGATAAATAGCCTCCAGATCTGATCATCGCAGGACATCATTGGCTGATGCCAAAATCAGAGCCCTATTTGGATTGTCAGTCACAATGAGAAATCATATCAGTCCCAGCTTTCTCCACTTCACTTCACTTTTTTGAGCCATTCATTTCTCCCGCAATTCATAAATCCTTCCTCTCTGCTAAGCTTTTTCCCGGTGACACTTCAGCAAATGCCATTTTAAAAGTCTCTTCGGATATCAGCAGCATCTCTGAATTCCTTCTGTCAGCTGTCTCTGAGTGAAAGGCATGACTTTCTAAAAAGTAAGTTAATAGGCTGCTAAGACAATCGCTACCTTGAGAGTTAATGTGGGCCCGAGAGATATGAAAATAAATGGAAGCGTATTCGTTCCTCAGATGCTGCTTGCACAGTAGTGGAAGCCTTGGTGGGAGTGGGAATATTTGTGTGTGTGTGAGAGAGAAAGAGAGAGGCTTGCTGACTTGGAAGAATGTAAGCTTTCCATTGTTGAAACTAAAGTTCCATAACCAATAAAGGCAGAGATTCAAAGCACTGCTTAAGCCGAAGGAAGGGGTTTGTCATAGCTAGGAGAATTTGAAGAGAGGCAGAGTGGTGTAGTGGTTAGAGTGCTGGGCTAAAGCTAGAGAGACCCAGTTTCACATCCTCATGCAGCCATGAAGTTCACTGCAATGGCCTTGGGCCATTTGCTATATCTCTCAGCCTAACCTACCTCACAGGGCTGTAATGAGTATGACATGCATGGGGTGGAGTGGCAAGAGGCAGGGGCACTGATTTCAGCTCCTTGGGATGTCGTAAGCCCCACACCTAAGCTCAGGCCAATAGTGGAGAACCCAGAATACAGGCTGGCATGGACAAGGTTGCCTCAGACCTCAAAGCAGTTACAGTGGGACCTCGACTTACGAGCGATTCGACTTACATGTTTTTCGACTTACGAATGACTTCCAGGAGAAACAAAATGGCCACCGCAACCGAATTTTTCGACTTACGAATGGAAGTCACGGCAGCTTTAATAGGATTTTTTCGACTTACGAATTTTCGACTTATGAATTTTTTTCGCTCAATGCATTCCTATGGGGATTCGACTTACGAATGTTTTCGACTTACGAAAATTGCGTCGGAACGCATTATCGTCGTAAGTCGAGGTCCCACTGTACTATGAATCCCACAACTTTGAGAGCATCCATGCAGTTGCAATGCCCTGGTTAGAGTGGCTGTTAATAAATCCTGCTTGTTTCGAGACATAGTTTCTTGATTGCCTTCAATGAAGGTTTTAATAATAATAATAATAATAAACTTGGGAGTGGAGTTGTGGCAAGTTGAAAGCCCCTGCAAAACTAGCGCCCTCTCAGAGCTGGCCCAAGACATTTTGCTGCCTGAGGCAAAGGACAAGATGGTGCCAGCCCTTACCATGTATAGAAGGTGACTGGACTGACAGATGGTAATAGCACAGCAGCACCCCCAGCACACCAGAGAGCTGCTGGCTAGCTTAGGTGGTGCAGGGCAGGTCATTGGCAAACACACCCCGCCCTCCAATAGCCAAAGGGGTGCTGCCACCCCTCAGCCACTACCGCCTGAAGGAACTGCCTCCCTCTGCCCAATGGTTGCACCAGCCCTGTGCCCTACTCTACCTCCAAATGGTAGCTTGGAAGGGTTTGCTTAGGGTTCCCAGTTGGTCTCATATCAGGGTAGCTTCTAGGACCAGGCTCATTTGGCTACAACAGAAGACTCCTAATTCCTCTCACTCTTCCTTTCTCCATATTCCTCCCTGCCCAACAGGCTGTGAGGGGTGAGACAGATCACTCTTACCACAGAATTGGACTGATCCCTTATGCAGAGATCTACCTCTAGGCTGCCCCCACCATCATGACATGAGCCCGTGGGCTTCATGTGGCCTCTGAACCACACGTTCCTCACCTTGGCCTATGCCACTGCAAAGCCCTGCACCAACTCCATGCGATGACCTGGATATGGCTTGTATATGTGTCTTCGGCTCAGAGGGATTTTAAAAGCAAATTATGAAGGTCGCGACAATAGGCGTAATAACAGGAATACACAGACAACCCTAACTGTGTCACTTTGAATGGCCTTCATCTGTGCTAACGTCCTTAACTGAGCGTTCCAATCAGCCTGAACAGCACACCGCCATTGAGGAATCACGATCGAGGGGCTATTAGGCCAAACGGTATTGTCAGAACCCTGCAAATTATGCAGGCTCCTTTCAGGGAACCGAGTCCCAAAGCTTCCAAATATCAAAAGGGTTCAATATCCAACGGATCATGTATTTAAGGGAAATTGGCCCCTAAATTACTGCGCTATTGTCATTTGTTCTTCTCCGGTTCACAGAAAGGCTAAAGTGAATGCTATTTTTAAAATTCGGCGTGAAGAAGAAGCGGAGGAGAAAGGTTGGGGAAAGCAACAAAGGAAATTTCCATAGGTGGTGGGGAGTGAAAGCTTCGCTCACCGGAAAGCTCTCCGTTTTGCATAGTATTTGAAAAGTTAAGTGCTGATTGTGGGCCAGACAGATCTATAGATATCTTTCAAACATTCTGAACGAAATGGCATCATAATTTGGATGGGGCTTTGCTCAGATCTATGACTCGAGAGCATGTGGAGAAAGGAACTGAGAGCATGCGCCTAAGGAGCAGCCGCCATTAGCTAGAGCAGATATGAGGAACCATTGCCTCCCTGATGTTGCTGAACTACAACTCTCACCATCCCTGATCATTGGTCATGATGACAGGGGCTGATGGGAGTTGTAGCTCAGCAACATCTGGTGGGCCAAAGGTTCCCCACACCTGTGGTTGATTGAGGCAGCTGCCTAATGTAGCAGATACTGTTGGACTATGGAACTACTTGTGCCAATGTGCCATGCTGGCTGCCCAGCTTTCCCTAAGTGAGTCTGATTCCCTCAGGGGTGCTAAACTGTTGACATAAGATCTGGCTTCTGTACATGGAAATGTGGGGGGTATACCATCTCCTTGGAATGCGGGTGGCGCTGTGGTCTAAACCACTGAGCCTCTTGGGCTTGCCAATCAGACAGTTGGTGGTTTGTATCTGTGCAACTGAGTGAGCTCCCATTGCTCTGTCCCAGCTCCTGCCAACCTAGCAGTTCGAAAGTACACCAGTGCAAGTAGATAAATAGGTACCGCGGTGGCGGGAAGGTAAATGGTGTTTCTGTGCGCTCTGGTTTCCGTCGCAGTGTTCCGTTGCGCCAGAAGCGGTTTAGTCATGCTGCCACATGACCCAAAAAGCTGTCTGTGGACAAATGCCGGCTCCCTCGGCCTGAAAGCGAGATGAGCAAAGCAACCCCATAGTCACCTTTGACTGGACTTAACCGTCCAGGGGTCCTTTACCTTTACCTATACCATCTCCTGTTCCATATCCTCCAACATGATGTGGCCCCAAACCAGGACACCATCTTCCGGGTCCAAAGTCCTGCACAAGTCACATGACTCAATACTTCTTTTGGGGGCGAGGTCTTGGCTCGAAATCGCGTGAGAGCTAGGTGCCCAAAATGGCCACGTAGCTCTCGTGGGGTGGGGGAAGATAAGATGTCCCGTTTCCCCCCAGACAGTTGATGGGTATGCTATTCACCAGAAGCAGCAAAATATTTTGGGTTAACCCTGCAGGTGTTGTTCTGTTAACTAGGCAAGAGTAAAGGTCAAGTTCCTGGAATTTAGCAGGGGATCTGCCCAATCCAAAGGCTTGATGTTGCCAGCCATTCACAAACACCCATCCATGCCCATGCTTCAATATCACAGAGGGCAGGCTTTCAGGGGCTGCAAGCGTAAAGATGTTTCTCGGTTTGTTTGTTTGTCTGTTTGTTTGTTTGTTTGTTTGTTTGTTTTTGCCCTGGCAAAATCCAGCTGCCAGAATTTTAGGAATCGCCCACCTGTCATTTTTACATTAATGGGAAATAAATAAAATCATGCCGCATGGTGCTATAATATCTGTCTTTGGCTTTTCCGTTGGGCAGTATATTGTACCCTCACAAAAGTCAGGGTATTATGATTTGCAGGCCTCTCTCAAATTCAGTATCCACGCGGCAGATTGCCGTGGAGCCTTATCTCTCAGCCTCAAAAGAAAAGTCTGATCTCAATTGTCAGCTTTGCTTTGGCTGCCTCCCCCTTGCACACCCGCACTCTGCCCCACACCTCATCTGGGTATGCATTTCAGTGCAAGGGAAAGTTCAGACACCCTGGTGCTTCAAATATTTTCTTTCAAAGGCATTAAAGAAAATAATAGGAAACAAATATCAAGAGATTACAAAGGCATCTGCGGCCAATGAATGTTTATGAAGCTTACTTTTATTCCAACCAGCATAGTCAATGACATCTGATTAAGCTGTCCTATTAATAAAATAAAATAAAAACGCAGGGACAAAGCTGCCTGCAGCCTGTGTAGTACAGATAAATAATTTTCTCGGGAGATCGTTATCATCATATGCTCTGCGCTAAGAACTGTTTGCTGGTGAGGCTGGGTTAGATGTGCATATTGCTAAAGAAAGGTTCGTTTAAAGCCTGGTGTGATGCTAGGGCAGGTCAGAGAACGTTTGCCCCACATCGTAAATAGATCTGTGCGCATGGATTTGACCTGCACTGTGGTGTACCTAGAAAACCTGGATGGTGGTGTCGGCTTCGGGTTACTATGAGTGGAATAGCTTCACCTATGGACATGAGACTCAGAGATTGTCTAGACCAGGGTTTCCCAAACTTGTATTTCCGGCTGTTGTGTGACTACAACTCCCATCATCCCTAGCTAGCAGGACCAGTGGTCAGGGATGGTGGGAATTGTAGTCCAAAAACAGCTGGAGACCCAACTTTGGGAAACCCTTGTCTAGAGAATACTCTGCATACCTCCAGGGGGCGCCAGCTAAGTGTGGGTTCTTTAAACAGTAGATGCTTCCCCTCTAAGTACCACGTGCCTATTTTATGCTTTGCATTGTGCTGCTTTGAAATTTATCATACCATAATACCTAGTGGTGGATTTTCCATCAAACGATTGGGAAACAGCAAGTCAGTAGGGTTGCCCTGAGATTTCAGGGGCCGAACCTGAGATCCCTTGCAATGTCACATGAGTGGGCCCTGGAGACAGAGGTTAATTGGGGAAAGCGATAAGAGGAAGGCAGATCCCCGCACACACTCCCAGTTTTTCTGCTAAAAGTTGCAGACTAAAGCTTGCAAGCTGCATGGAAAGTCTTCTTAATGTTTGATGATGATGTTGATTGCCCACCTGAAGGTTCAAGCTCTCCACCTTCCACTTGGAGGCAGGCAGTCAAACCTGGAGAATACAGGTCAGACCTGGAGGTCTGGTAGCCATAGTGGTCATACTCCAAAGTGAAGCTACATGCGGACTATGAGAAGATTGTGGGAAATCTGTCTCTATGTATGAAGCATAAGATTTACCTGTTTCTTTGGCTTTGACATCACGCCTTCTTCCCTCCCCTTTTCTTTGTTTAGCACCTAACCTGAAGAAGGGTTCTGGAGAGCTTGAAAGCTTCCTCACAAGTTAGAAACATTTTGGTGAGCCTAACAATCCTTTTTTTATAAATATACTGTGACTCTGTGAATTGGGGAACAGTGGGAGTGGGGCATTGCAACCCTCTTAGTCTGAGAAGCAAGGAGCAACCCTACCATTTTCAGGAAGCTCCACCAGCAATAAATCAGGTCGTGCTGGAGGTCATGCATGCAGAGAGAAAGCAGAAATGCTTAGGGGGAGGTGTGGGATTGATAAGAAATGAGAAGAAGCTAAGAGAAGCAGGAGAGGCATTGTCAGGACGCACTCCATCCTGCTTGCAGAGTGAGCCTGAAATATACTCGGAGTCCAGTGTGAATTTCATGCTCTTTATTCAGCTCATAGTAGCAAGGAATGAATCTTTCCCCAAAATGTCTGCTATATATACATTATTTACACTGTGTGTTTACACTACACCAGTGTGGTGTAGTGGTTAAGAGCGGTAGACTCGTAATCTGGGGAACCGGGTTTGCATCTCCGCTCCTCCACATGCATCTGCTGGGTGACCTTGGGCTAGTCACACTTCTCTGAAGTCTCTCAGCCCCACTCACCTCACAGAGTGTTTGTTGTGGGGGAGGAAGGGAAAGGAGAATGTGAGCCGCTTTGAGACTCCTTCGGGTAGTGATAAAGCGGGATATCAAATCCAAACTCCTCCTCCTCCTCTTCTTCTTCTTCTTCTTCTTCTTCTTCTTCTTCTTCTTCTTCTTCTACACAATGGGCCCCACGTGATTGGCTAATTCTGGCCTACTCCTGTAGGCCAATCAGGTTGCGGATTCACTTCATCCAGGAGCCTGATTGGCTGCTCTTGCAGGCCAATCAGGTCACTGATTCACTTCCACCTGGAGATGGATTGGGTGGCTCCTGTGGACCAATCAGACTGCTGCATTCTGGATCTTATTGTTCTAGGACCAATCAGACTGCTGCATTTTGGATCCTATTGTTCTAGGATTCAGCTCAGTACATAACAGAGCCGTTTTAGGGAACACAGATCAGAGGGTGGAGCCGTCTAAAGCAGTGGCCAACAGAAGGCGTGAGAAGAGGGACTTGGAGGGAGAAGCTCTCACACTTTGAGCAAATTTGACAACAAGAAAATGGTTTTGGAGCCCAGGTCTGGGGCAAAACGTCCCAGCAGTGAGCCTGTAACAGGAGTTTGGTGGAACGTAAGGAAGCCAGGGTAGGAAGCAAGATAAATAACAAGCTCTGGGAGGAGTCCGGTGATGAAAAGGGTGTCTGGGCAAGAGTCCCACCCAGTAAATTTGTGTTCTGAGGATCTTCAAGAGGGGAAAAGATGGTGGATAAAAACAGAATTAACATAACACTGAGTCCCGTCATCCAAAAGCGTTCACACTGCTTAGAAGAGCTGCAGAGGGGAAACTGTGAGACTGTGTGAGTGAAGAATGGGAGCAGATGACATATTTGGTTAATGGACGGCCTTGCCTGGCTTGGATTATTGAGCCCTTTAAACTTTCCCCTGGCTAGCAAAAGGTTCTTAACAATGGGAAGGAAACAATATTCCAGCACAGGGAAAAGACAGGATCAAGCTGGTCCAAGTGTTTGCCTTCTCCGCAGAGAACAAAGAACAAGATACTTCCTTAGCAAAGTTCTTGTCAAAGGGGCGAACAATTAATCTTGCATGAGTTATGCCCAGCATCAGCACAGCTGCCAGGTATCTCTGGAGAGAGTCTCCCCGCCATTCCGAACACTGCTATCCTTCTGCGTGAATTATGAGGGGCTTTCCAAACGACTCTCCGTAGATCTCACCTCCGCTAGCTCAACAGATGGGCTATGCTTCCACAGACCACTTTGTGCAAGCCGCATGCTTGTCACTTTTAGGACCGTGCTAGAATTATTATTATTTTTTATGGTACTTACATCTTTATTTATTTATTTTTTTGAAATAATTTTTATTGATTTTACAATTTTATAAGCACGTTACATCTCGGTCATGTTTTCCTTGCCTCCCCTCTCTCACCATGGGAGGCTTAAATCTAACCCCCCCTCTCACAGAGGTATACACATTCCTCATGCCCCTGACCTTAATAGTATTATGCCTTAACTTTGCTTAGGCCTGGCCCAATTCCCAGGCCAGGCCATTCTTATCTCTATTACATGTCTCATGTGACTCCCTCACGTCCTCCCTATTGATTTCATATTTTATCATCTTATCCTCTTATCAGGTTCCTACTTCTTCTTTTAGATCATCATTGAATATACACGTTTTTATAACTAAGTTCACACCTCAGCATTTATATACTTCTATTTCATCTACTTAATTCCCCTCTACCTCCCCTTAGTCTCCAGGAGTCTAGCCTTGTTATATCCTTTACTTATTCATATCATGTACTAGAATTATTTTGAACATGCCAGCACTCGGCGTTATCAACTCCCATATTTAACAAACAGACAAGGTAGAGATTTCTGCTGGTCTGACCCCCAGGAATCAACTGGGGGGGGGAGGAGAGTCTTTGCTTCACAGACTATGACAAAAGGGGTGCACACCATACAAGATCCCCATTGGTTTCAATGGGAGGTGCAGATGTTCTTCTCCTGCTTGTAACTTCTGTGTTTGCCATCCTATTGGCATGAAGTGCTGGTGTATTTTACTGCCTTGCCAAAGGATCAGACCTGGCAAATTTCAGAGAGATTCTAGCTCAGTTTTTGCCAAGTCTCCATTGCCTGTCTGTCGGCCCTGGGTCTCAAATCCTTCCTTGTTTCTCCTCCTCATTTACAACACCTCCATGCACCTCACATTGTCCTCTGCTTAAGGTGGCTCAGCCTATGGAATTCTCTTCACACATAGGAGAATCATCGTTTCATTGCTATTCAGCTGGAGATGCCCACATTTCCCCCTCAGTATTTTTCCCCCACCCTGTTTCTGGGAGTCAGATAATAAAATTAATTAAAGTAGGTTTTACTGCACATTTGGGAAAGTGATGGGCCCTTGTAGCGCTGGATCAGCAGTCTGCAATTTCATATTTGCATAGGATTAATAAAGGAAAACAAGATAATTTATATAACATCCCAGGCAGATGAGATGTCTGTAATTGATGGAATTGTCTGCCTAAGTGAGCTGCAATCTATTTGCTTACTATGGCTGACAATGCCTGCGCATTTCACCGAAGTACTCTAAGCCTCGGGCTGCAGCTGCTGATATAGGAACACCAATAACGCTGGAGGGAGTCTAATGGTATTATTAACTCCCACTGGCAATCAGTCCTGCAGAATGCAGCAGGGTCAGTACAAGAAGCCTGAGCACTGATCCCACGCACAGCAGCAGCTGTTTGCAATGCCAGCATCACACAGCATTCTTCAGCTCTCTTGGACAACACCTTAGCAATGTGAGGGCCGCCTTGTGCATTGTCCATAATGCTGGAACCAGAGGTCGACCAATGCAGCTGAATGGTGTGAGATTCAGGACAAACCAAAGGAGAGTTTTCTGGATTGGGCCATCTAGTCCAGCATCCTGTTCTTACAGTGGCCAACCAGATGCCTTTGGCAAACCCACAAGCAAGACCTGAGAACAAGATCACACTCCCCTCCTGTGGTTTCCAGGAACTGGCATTCAGAAACATCACTGCATCCAGGGTGCAGCCACAATCTTGCCACCACTCTGTCCTTCAGTAAGTTGTAGTGATGCCAGCATCAGGAGGGCATCTCTGCCCTACCGCATTGGTAGCCACCGGCGCTGACCAGCATTTTGGACAAAGGGGCAGAGAGTGACAAGCCTGACTTTCCCCTTTCCTCCTCCCTGTTGAGTTCTACAGAGACAACACTGAGACTAGGGAGGAGAAACTTGGCACACCGGCCTCCACTGGAAGCATCTCAGTTTGGGAAAGCGGGTTCTCCATTCATGGAGAGCACGTGTTGCGGAAGGGTTAACAAGACAACTCCCTGTTGCTGGGCGGGTCAGTTTGGATGGCCACGGTTGTGACTGGGCTCCTCATGTTGCTGGGGAGATGTTGGTGTTGCGAGTTGTTGATTGACAGCCATAGCCCCGTTAAATTCCCTGCACGCAGCGTGGAGCTTTCTCTTTAGCTGCGTGCATCGGATCTCCCGCCCGCCCTGTTTTCAGGGGGGTTTTGCACTTGACCTTGCTATGTCTGTCATGGGGTCGCCTGCTTTGGAGCAGGGGCCTGGTAGGGATTTTTCCATTTGGCTGATTGGCTGGTGCCATTTGGTTTTGCCTACTGCGTAGCAAATTGTCACAACTTGTAAGGTTGCGGTTAAGCATTGGTTAAAATTGGTTGGTGAAGGGGTAAGGAATCGGCTGGGCCTGCCCCTCAAAATGCTGCTGCTGCAAGGGTATTCCGTTAAAGGAATCCAGGGGCTCGACATGCTTTTGTCCGTACCCCCGCAAGGGGCTAGGGCCACGCAAGAGCCCCTGGGAGCATTTGGGGAGAGATGAGGGCCTGACACCCAGTTCCATTCTCTCCCCCTTAAAGTGTTTACCCTTACTGACTTTGCTGGCTAGCGGATGTCAGTTCTGTCCCAGGGCGGGGGGCAGATAGTCAGAACCAATGCCTAAGCAACCACTCATATTGGTCGTATTTAAATAAAGTTGTGGCCAAAATAATGCCAAAAACCTTAAACTTAAATTGCTGTGTGAAGTGTGATTTTATTTGGGGGGTGTCTTGGGACCTCGACACGCAATGGACCAGACAGGCCTGGCTCTACCATTAAGCAGAGTGAGGCAGCTGCCTTAGGTGGCAGATGCTGCAGGGTGGCCCACCCTAATCCAGCCAGCATCTCTCGAGTGTAACGAAGGATGCTTCCCCCTTTACAGTTTTGAATTAAGATGCAACTGCCCATTTGCCTTCTGCACGTGGAATAGGGAGACACAGGGATATCTTGTCCTTTGCCTCAGGTAGCAAAACTTCTTGGGCTGATCCCAGGACTGGATGTTTGTAGCATTTCCAACCCTAAAATCCCAGGTGGGTGACTTAACCCAAATATAATGAATAGTCAGCAGACCACAAAATAGCCACAGACAAAGCTTAAGATGGATAGCAACTCACAAGGCCAGCAGGGCCCATCCAAAGGCATATTTCACACCCAAAGGCGATATAAGTACCGGTAACTGATGTAACATGCTGGAACCAGATGTACCTTTATGGGGAACAAGAGAAATGTGTTGGTGATAATGTCAAGGTATGGTGTCTCTCAAGGTGGAAGATAACATTGTCAAAGGATAAGGTAAGCGTACAAGGAGAGAAGGGCTTGGGAAGAAAGTAGAGGAGTCTGAGAGAAAATAGGAACATAGGAAGCTGCCTTCTACTGAATCAGGCCACTGGTCCATCTACCTCAGTATTGTCTGCACTGACTGGCAGCAGCTCTCCAAGGTTTCAGAAAGGTTTCCAACCCTTGAGGATCAAACCTGATGCTCTGCCCCTGGGCTATCGCCCCCTCACCCCTCCCTCTCTCTCCTAAGCCCATTTCAAGCAATAGTATACCACTTTAAACAGTCATGGCTCCCCAGCACCCCCTGAAAAATCCTGGGGACTGTAGTTTGTTAAAGATGCTGAGAGTTGTTAGGAGACCCCTATTCCCCTCACAGGCCTACAATTCCCAGAGTTCCCTGGGAAGCAGGATTGACAGCGAAACAACTCTGAGAACTATAGCTCTCTGAGGGGAACAGGGGTCTCCTGGCAACTCTCAGAACCCTTTAAAACTATAGGTCCCAGGATTAGGGGGGAGCCATGGCATTGCTTTAGTTGTATAGTCCAGGAACAGAGGTAACTGCTTTCTGTTGAGTGAGGCCATTGGTCCATCCATCTCAGTATTGTCTGCACTGACTGGCAGCAGCTCTCAAGGCAGGGCAGCCCTACCTGAAAAAGCCCAAGACTGAGCCTGGGAGCTTCTCCTGCTGAGCTGTGGCCCTTTCTCCTTAAAACGAATCCTCAGTCCATTCCAGGCCTTCAGATTGGACACAGCAAATGTGGTGAGGGAAGAGACGGGGGTTGCAGTGGCACGATACCCACCTTTGACCTGCACCGGTTTGTTTGTATGCGTGTTGGGTCTATTCCGATGTTCAGACAAATCTGCAAGGGTCAGAGGCAGAGCACTGAAATCTTGCCACCTCTCTTCCTGTGCCTTTCGTGTGTCCAAATTGAAGATCTGGAAGAGGGGCTTGGTTTGCTCATCCTTTGTTTTTTGTTCATCTCCCTTCTCTCTCTTTTGCTCCCTCTTGTAAAATCCTTGGGGCAGAGACCTGGCTTTTCTCTCTCGGTAATATTACTTTTAGACTGAACAACAACAACAACAACAACAACAACAACAACAACAACAACATTTCTTTTTCTTGTATGTTTCTCCTATTCAAGGCAAAGGTAATCACATATCGCATTCACATAAGCACCTTTCATCTAAAGGGAGACGAAAACCAAAGCTGAACTCAGAGAATCTTCCTAGAAAGATCACATTGGAAGTCTTTTGCATGTTCTGAGTACCCTCTTGTGGAAATACATGGCATAACACTTCATAGTGGTTGGTTTGCTTATTTATTTATTTGCTTATTTATTTATTTATTTATTTATTTATTTAAACACACCGGCAAACCTTTTTGACTGGTTGAGGTCTTATTCTGAATGAGGAGTATTCAGGGTAAAAAAAATATGTGTGTAATTATTATTATTTTAAGTGCATTGTCTATATTCAGGAATGTCCAAAATCTCCACCAAAAGAAAAGAAAAGCACCTTGTTTTTGCTCTCTCCCTCTGCTCTATATTTACAAACCTTTCCAAAATATTCATAATTGCATTTTAAATAATGATAATAAATATGCAAAATCAAGCATAAAACAAAATCATCGCAGAAAACAGGTATGAAATACTGAAGCAGAAACCATTTTTGTTTGCTTGCTTGTTTCACGATTCCATTTAATTCCAGCATTTGGAGTATCTTGTTGCAAGAGAGAGGGGGGGGGAATGGGAGAAAGTGGGGGAGAAATATTTATAGTGCAGAATTCCAGGTGCTCTGTGTATATTCAATTGATAATAATGACCAGCAGTGACATGGCTGCTTCAGTCCAAAGAGAGTGGCATGTTGGAGAATGTTGTGCAAGGTTTGGGGGCAGTTAGGGACAAAAAAGCAGCCACTATAAGCCCTTTGTGTTCCATTCCCAGGTTGGTATTCGATAAATGCTAAGGTGACCATCATAATGGCATACTGGCAGTGTTTATAGTCCGATATTGGTGTTGTCAGATGTATATAAAAAGAGGGGATTTCAGTGTAAACGTTGTCTTGGATCAGGCTAGGATTTGATAGGACCAGGTTTCCATTCTCATTAGACTTCTTTGCTGCACAGCTGCCATCAAGGCTGTGCTTTCGGAAGTCATCCGTCTAAGCCCCAGTCAGTGCATTTAGCAGTGTGGAAATAATAATAATAATAATAATTTATTATTTGTACCCCACCCATCTGGCTGGGTACCCCCAGCCACTCTGGGAGGCCTCCAACAGATATTAAAATACATTAAACTATCACAGGTTAAAAACTTCCCTAAACAGGGCTGCCTTGAGGTATTTTCTGAATGTCAGATAGTTGTTTATCTCTTTGACATCTGAAGGGAGGGCGTTCCACAGGGCGGGTGCCACTACCGAGAAGGCCCTCTGCCTGGTTCCCTGTAGCTTTGCTTCTCGCAGTGAGGGAACCGCCAGAAGGCCCTCAGCGCTGGATCTCAGTGTCCGGGCTGAACGATGGGGGGTGGAGACGCTCCTTCAGGTATACAGGACCGAGGCCGTTTAGGGCTTTAAAGGTCAGCACCAACCAACCAAAACAGCATGGAATATAAAACAAACCTCTAACAGCCACCATTTGTGTCGCCTTCCCTGTGAGCTAGACTGTGTGCATTTGCGCATGTGTGCAGGAGCCTGATTCGCATGGTATCTCCTCCATAACTAAAAGTGGGCAAGTATGATGCAAACTGGACATCTGTGAAATGGGCGCCTTGCAAGCCCCATTTACACTGATGGCTTTAAAGGCAGCTCTGATACAATTCCCACCACATATTCCACGAAGTTGCTTTTAAGAAACAAACGAAAAGGGTCGTCAGATCTCAAGCATCAGGTGTTGTTTCATCCTCAGTCCCAGGCCAAAATTCACCTTGAACTTTCCATTGTTAAGCGTCAACTTTTTCCCCCTCATTACCAGCCTGCTTCGAAGCATATTTATCTAGGAACAATCCCACTGTGTACAATGGGGCATCTCCCAATCAGATATGCCTAACAAACATCATTCCATCTATCTGCAAATCAAGGAGAAAGGTTGTTTAATGTTAATTTTTAATGTATTATCAGTATCTATCTAACTAGGCTTGAGCTAAGAAATAAAATCTGCCCACATTTATCACCAATGGGGGTCAAAATCACAGAACGTCCTAAGGTTTTATTAATGTGAAAATTACTTATCTGAATAGCATTTAATGAGCCCAGCTCCTAGGATTTAAAGGTATAACATGTGAGGTCAGCTTGGCCTTCTTCACGCTGAGTCATGGAGCATTCTAGAACAAATTTTCATGTCTAATTGGCAAGGAATTTTTTTTTTTTTTTAAAGAGTTTTATGTAGTTGTGCTTAAAAAATTGGGACAGGCAAACTTCACTTCTGCCTTCTGCAGATTTTTCTTTAAACATTACAGAAACAATGCATTCAAATTCTGTGCATTTCCTCTAATGCGAAAACATATTTTGTATGCATTTTTCTCTAAAACACACCATTTGCACACACACACACAAACACGGCCAAAGAAAGGTATGCATTTCTGCATGCAGTTTTGAAGTTCTCACAATGTCCTGAAGTGTCCAGCATAGCATCACATTATTTTAGAAAATTAAAACAGAAGTCTGCCAACTCTATGCATAGCTGTCAACTTTCGGATTTGAAAATAAGGGATCAGCAGCCTCACCTGTCCCGGGGACAGTCTATGGTTCTCGGGGACAGTCCACGCTGCGGTAATTCCCCCAGGATACAAATTAATTTACACCAGGCTACACACCACCATCTTTTCTCACCTCAGGGTCTCTTTTCCAGGGAGTCTTCTCTTCTCATGCGATGCTTCAGGATTTGTCCTTCCGGTGAGCAGCCAGGGCCGATGTCCTTCAGAATGGATCGGTTTGATCTTCTTGCAGTCCATGGGTCTCCAGCACCACAATTCAAAAGCGTCAATTCTTCAGGGGGGGACTAAGCCACTTCTGGCAAACCAGAGCAGCGCATGGAAACACCGTTTACCTTCCCGCCGGAACGGTACCTATTTATCTACTTGCACTTTGACATGCTTTTGAACTGCTAGGTGGGCAGGAGCTGGGACCGAGCAACGGGAGCTCATCCTGTCGCAGGGATTCGAACCACCGACCTTCTGATCAGCAAGCCCTAGGCTCTGTGGTTTAACCCACAGCGCCACCTGGGTCCCTTACATTGCAATGTAGTCGAAGCAAAAATCCAAGTATAATTGTTACTTGTCCAATAAATTATTCCTTATTCCTTACATATATGCACTAATATGTGAAGGAAACCAAACCAGGGTGATATGAGCTCCCTGCCCCACAAGGGCTTGGCTAACTATGGAATGCCAGTTTCTGGGGATGGACAGTAGGAGAGAGCTACTGCCCCCTTCTTGCGGTGGGACTACAGCTCAGTGGAAGAGCTCATGGTTTGCATGCAGAAGATCCCAGGACCCATTTCCAGCCTCTCCAGGCTGGGAAAGACCATTGCCTGAAATCCTACCGAGCCACTGCCGATCCATGCTGAGCTGGCATGGACTAAGGCTCTGACTCAGCAAAAGACAGTTTCCTATGTTCCAAGGTGCTTATGGGATTCCCACAGTCCTCTGCTTGGCCTTGATGGAAACTGGGGTGCTGAGCTCAACGGGCCCTTCTTACAACACACGGGGAACAAATCCATCTTCCGCAAAAGCTGCTGCTTGCCTTCTATCACTGTGCCATTGAGAGCGTGCTCACTTATGGCTTATGTGTGTGGTACGGAAGCTGTACTACCCAGGACAGGATGGGGTTGTGCAGAGTTGTTAAGGCAGCAGAGAGCATTGTTGGCTGCTCGCTCTCCACCTTAGAGCAGATTTATGCCACCAGGTGCCATAGAAAGGCACTGGACATAGTAAAAGATCCATCGCATCCTGGTCACCATCTCTTCGAGCTCTTGCCGTCGGGACGGAGATACAGGACGATGAGGACAAAAACAAGCCGTCTTAGGAACAGCTTCTTTTCCAGAGCGATCTCGGCCTTGAATGGGAAGCCTGGACTTTGAAAGTCATCTAATCTTACCTGTTATGCTGTATCATACTGTATGGTTTTAATCAGTGTTTTTGTAGTTGTTTTGTTTTTGTGTGGAGTGCCCTATCTGGGTGGATGGAGCAGCCAAGTAATTTTGTTGTCCCCAAAGGGGACAATGACAATAAAATATATTCTATTCTATTCTATTCAACATTCCCAGGGAGAGAATGGTAGAATAAGACTTAAACCTTGGGAGTTGTCTTTGGGCCAAGAGGTCCGTGAACAGGGATGGATTTTGGGCTGTGCACAAGGTGCTGCTCAGCCAAAGTGGTGCTGTCTCAAAGCCCAATAAGCGAGGCGCTGGGCTTAGGGAAGAATGTGTGAGGTTCTGACAGGGTCCATCAAGTCATTCTGAGCTAGGTTAAGGCCTGTTTTGAAGGCAAGGAGTCCGGAACTTAATATGCTTTCAGGAAGGAGCGCCGAAGGGGAATTGTGCCTAGCATATCCATGGGACAGTGCTGGCTTTGTTAGTTACGGGAATTTATGTATTTTTTTGCAATAATTTATTTTCTCACTAAGCGGCTAGGCTTGTTCTTAAACGCTAGTTCAAACCTGCAGCATCACAATGAGACTTTATGTTCACAGAAGGCAGATTAGCATCTCTTTTTTGGTAGTTAAATCTGCTTTTTTTTCTAAAATCTGATTTAAATTAACAAAACTCCCTCCCTCCTTTTTTTCTTTTCTTTTGCAAATGTTTTAAGGAGTCAAAGAAGAAAGTGGGTCACACAACAAAGTTATCCTTGTATAGCGTTATCAGCTGAGATAAGCCAGGCCTCCTGCCATTTCAGTCTTTTCTTTTCTTTTTTTTTATAACCTGACTGCAGAAAAGGACAGAGGAAATAAGACGCCTTTTTAGGAAGGGCCACAGCTCAGTGGTAGAGCCTACAAGAAGTCCCTGGTTCAATCCTCAGCATACGGCATACGCCACCTCCAACTCCTTGAAGGAAAGGTGGTATATGAATATAACTAAGTGAATAAATAATAGGGTGGATTTTTGTCAGGAAGGTGGGGAGAAAAGTTTAACCCTCTCTTCACATGTGATGAGCCTGACAAAAACCATCCTCCTGTGGTGGATATTAGGCATAAAAAAATGAATGCCATTTTGAACGATGCATTTAGGCTGTAGTTTGACCTGTACACACGTACCTGGGAGTAAATCCCACCAAGCTTAATGGGGCTTATTTCTGAGCACAATGGTAGTGTAAATTGAATAATAATAATAATAATAATAATAATAATAATAATAATAATAATAATAATAATTTCATTGTTTATACCCCGCCAGTCTGGTTGGGTTTCCCAAACCACTCTGGGCTGCTCCCAACAGAATATTAAAAACACGATAAAACATCAAACATTAAAATCTTCCTGATATAGGGCTGCCTTCAGATGTCTTCTAAAAGTCAGATAATTGCTTATTTCCTTGACACCTGACGGGAGGGTGCCACTACCGAGAAGGCCCTCTGGCTGGTTCCCTATAACCTCACTCCTCGCAGGGATTTAGTTCGGCCAAAAAGAAGCAAAAGGTTTACCCCTCTGCACTTTCACAAATCATGTCGCCCAATATCAACCATCTAAGGCCCTACAATTGGCAGGAGAGGCCCTGTTTGTTGTGACACAACTGGGTACTGCCTGGTTGGTGGTGTGCTGGCCCAAGGCTATCCGGGAAGCGAGGTCTAGGTCTGGTCTGGGGTTCGAAGAGTCAATGAGTAGTCAGTCCAGAAGAGTCAAGGCAGGGAACGGAGCCGGGAACTAGGCAAGGTCAGGTACAGGAACACAGGCAGGATCGGGCAAACAGCAATGTTGCTCCCGCAACCTGGGGCGGGGTCCAGCAGCCTTTTATCTCTGACGAGCTAATGACCAGTCCCGATCCCCAGACGACTCACCACCCTGTCTCACCCAAAGGCGTGCACTCCTCCTGCGAGTACTCAGGTCTCTCCTTCTTTCAGACCTGAGTCTCTGCAGCTTGGGAGACGCCGGTGGGTTACTAGACCCAGGGGCCGCCTCAGCCTCTCCTGACCCAGCCGGTAGTGGAGCAGCTGACAGTGATGGCCCAGCTGAGGGCAATGAGGTATTCTCCGCACCCTGGAGACAGGACAGGCTCAGGCCCCTGACTCGGCTCAGCTGGTGCTTGTGGCAAGGGAACCTGTGCAGACTGGGACTCTTCAGGATCAGGCCCCAGACAGGGTTCAGATGATGTCTGGGGCAGAGGATCCTGTACAGACTGAGACTCCTCTGGTTCCGAGTCTGAGCCCGAATCCCAGGCCATCACAGGCGGCCGATTGGCGGGGGGCGCATGATGTCGTGAGGAGCCAGAGGGCGGAGCCAAACACCCTCTAAACTTTAGGGAGGGCTGCCCCCTCAAAAAGACTTTCAGTGGGCTGAAACTGCCTCAGCCCCTAGGAGTCAGTGCCTATGGGTCAGCGTACTGTGTGGTGGTTCTCCATTTGTGGAATGCCCTCCCTAGTGTGGTGTGTCTGTCTTGCTCATTATTAACTCTTAGAAGAATTTAAGAGCATTCCTGTTTACCCAGGAGTTTGATGGCTGGGAGGTAGCGTTCTTGGCAACCCTGAAATTAATAGGTGTGCGAGTAGGTGGTTGTTTTTAGAAGTTTTAACTGTTTTTAGACATTTCAACTATGTTGTTTTATTCTTTATGTGTTTGCTACCTTGGGCTCCTTTGGAAGGAAGGGCAGGGTATGCATTTAATAAATAAAAGTAACAGTTTTTCAAAAGGGTTGCCAACCAAGTAAGCTGGGCATTTGGAGGTGAAATCTGCCCTCACCTAAACCATGATTACTGGTGCTACTGGACCCTGCTGGTCATCAGCCCTTCCCAAAATATATTCAAATTAGAATGAGAAATAAAGGAAGAAGATGCAAAAGAGATGCTAATGAAAAGCTACTGTTCCACTGAAACATGTTTTTGAAGTTGCACTGTGTCATATCCCGACGAGCATATCAAAGCTGTTTTTAAAAGAGACAGCCGTAAATTGTCTTATCCGCCACCATCAAACAGATGAAAGCCAGGAGAATCTCATACTGCAGATGGCTGCCCTGTTCATGAAACGAGAAGAAAGGAGGAGGAGGGGAAAAGAGAAATAATCTTCCACTTTCAAACTCTTGTCTTAATTACTTGGTACATTTCCTTATTAAAATGGGAAATGAAGAAAATGCATTCTTTTCATGAAATATTCAGTGTCCTTTTGAATCGTTTAACACCAAGGGCTCTTTCAAATCTTCAGATGGGAAGAAAAGTGACAATCAGTTTGTGTAAAAAGTCTCCAGAGAGAAATCTGAACTCCTAATTGCATGATTGCCAAATGCCGTTCTTGCTTCCTACCATTTATTTTTATAACAGTGTTTGCCACGGATGTACTTCACAATTACGTACGTTGTTAACTAAATACAGTCGTAAAAAGGAGCAGCAAGATTCCTAGGTAAATAGCCAGGTAGGCATTCTCAAATATATACTGTGCTTTTTTCTATAGCTAGACATGATGGGCAAACTTGTTATTATTATTTAATTTCTATACCAGCCTTAATCAGAGGATCACAGGGCAGTTTATAAAAACACAAATATATATAACATTGTAACAAACAAAAGCAATAATCCACCCCACCCCACCCCGTTTAAAAGGCCATAGATTGTTTAATTAGCCAAATGCTTGGGAGGAGAGGAATTTTTTGTGCCTGGCATTGAAAGATATGTAGTGAAGGTGCCAGGTGAGCCTCCCTGGGGAGAGCATTCCATAAAGGGGGAGCCACCACAGAAAAGGCCTGTTCTCGTTTTGCCATCCTCCAGACCTCTCACGGAGGAGACACAGGATCACTGCGTCCAGACTCATAGCTCCATTCATGCTCTGAAGCTCTTCCAGAACATAAGAAGACCCCTGTTGGATCAGACTAATGTTCCACCTACAGTGTTGGTAGTGTGTCAAAGACCCATCACTATTTCTCCAGCAGGGTCCCTGTGTCCAGTGCCCCTCTCCCTCAGGCCCTGCCTGTTATGATTATCCCTGCCTAGGGTCAGTTCTCTGAACTGCCCCAATAGCAAAGGCAATCACTGCAGCTCATCCCTGCTACACAAGAGTCCAGGGAGCTGCTTTCATAAGTGATTGTTCCCATATGGAAAACAACACACTCAGCCTTTTAGGCTAAAGTCTTTTATTCTCTGCAGCCATGCTGCTGCCGTCCTTCTCGGTACAAGCAGAGAGGAGAAAGTAGAAAGTGAAACCAATCTGAGTGTGCAGGCTCAATACAGAAATGTAGACATAACAATTTTCTCACACCACTGTGTGAGAACCAATAGTTACACTATTCCAGTTTGTAGCTGCTGCCACGTCACTGGGAATAGAATCTTAACACTGCCCACTCTTGGCTCTTGGCTCCCTCCCTCCCTCCCCCCTCACCACCCCACTGACAAGGCCTTACACGCTTTCGCCTCCTCCTCCACTGCTGATGCCAATGTGGCTTCCACCTCCGAAGCCATTGCAGCCGCTTCGAAAGCCACAGCACTCAGCTTTCCAGCCGATGTGCTTCCAGAAGCCAGCACCACACTTCCAGAAGTCTACACCACTTCCAGAAGGAGGAAGAAAACTGGTTCCATCTTGTGGTCCTGTGCTCTGGTGCGAGCCAACTGACTTGTACCACGGTGCATAACCAAAAAAATATGCATCTTTGTGGCCCCACACTCTGGTGCGGCCAGAGCACAGGAGCCAAAAAGGGACATCTGAGGTTGGGATCAGAAGTCGTAGTGGTATGAGGACTTGGTGGCAGATATAAGAAGGGATGGCAGCCTATGTAGAAGTTTGAGATGGGATGTCATGTGATGGCTTTGTTCTGCCTCCACTGGTGAAGGCCATATGTCTCTCTGAATACCAGTTGCTGGGAATCACAAATTGCCAGAGTTGCACTCAGGTGTTGCTTTGGGGCTTCCTGTCAGGCGCCCAGGCTGCCGTCTTGATAACACACAGCACGCAAGTCGTAATTAGCTAGAAGATTTATTGCAATACAAACAGTCTAACCGATTGTCCATACCTTACAAGTCAGTTGACCCTTCTGGGGAATGTTTCCAGGTTCTGCAGAATATCCTGGACCTATGACCCTTACACTTCCAGGTTTGTTTTCTGTATAAGACCTTCCCATATGTCTACTCTTTGGGCCCAGGGGATTTTTGCCTCCTCTTCCGGTGAGGAACAGCTCCCCCGCCTGCTTCCCAAGGCTGTCTGTGCTTCTTGAGCACTCTCTGTTGACATCTTATCTACATTCCATTCTGGTGCAGGAGGAGGGGGAGGGGAACTGCTTCAAGTTGTCTGACTGCTTCCAAACTCATGCTGTGTTTCTATACTTGAGGCAGATGTGTTCATGACACTTCCCATAGGCCCCTGTTTGGCCACTGTGGGAAGAGGATGCTGTAGTAGATACGCCATCGGCCTGATCCAGCAGGGATTTGCTTATGTTCTTAAGGCCTGAGCAACTATACACAAAGATTGTTGATGAGATGTAAAAACATAGCTTTCTCATGCCTGATCTCTCCATTTCACAGGTGCCGGAGCTTCTGAGGTGGCAAATGGATGCCGAAGAATCTTCCACTGTGTTTGCAACCATCAGATTCTGCCAGAAGTTTGCAGGATTATTAAAGTTGCCTTGAGCAAGTGGTGCTAATTGGATTTTTTCCCCTCGTTTTTCTGTTCCCTTGGTACTTTATCCCCTGTCATATTAACAACACATCCTACAGCCCTGTGTTTCCAGTAATTGTCATCTTAATGATGTGAAAATCAATAGCAAATGTTGTGTTTTTAAAGTCATTATTGGATTGCAGAGCATGGAGATCTCAGGGAAGGAAGGGTGACCCCTGTGAAGTCTCTGATTCTAATAAAGAGAGCTATCTGGAGTGGACTCCTTTTGATATAATTTTCCCTCTCTCCTTTTCACTATAATTGCTGCTGCTACTTCAGGATGAGGTCAAACTGTGGGCAGGGAAGGCTCCGTCACACTTCTTCACAGATTGCCCAATTGGCATTTATGGACGTGAGGACTGGCTTGGAAGATCAGAGCAAGCTCATGTGGGCAAACATCTTCTTTGCAAAAGCAGCCAGCCATTGTCCTGGAGAAGCTCACTAGCAGGATATGAAGGGGGTGGACTTCTCCTGTGGTTCATCCCTAACGTCTGTTGTGTTGGAGGACTTCTGGTTGGCCACTGTGGGTTTAAAGAGCAAGGGGGAGGAACATTTTTCAGCCCATCTATTTTTGGGCAACCTTCCATGGGCTACATTCCAGTGGTGAGTGTGGCCTAAGGCAAAAGTGGGTGGAGCAATGAAGGCAATGAAGTTGACTTTGTACAGCAGGCTAGTTGCAATTCATGCAGCCAAGGCACCCATGGTGGGCTAGATGAACAAACTGATATAAAGAAACCCTTCTATGCTCCAGTTATGCCTCTGTGAACAATGGAAGAGGCTGAAGGCCCTTTGGTCCAGAGGTGGCGAGTCTTAGGCCTGGGGGCTAAATGCAGCTCTCTGAATGCCTTGCCCTTGGATCTTTCCCCACAACCCCTCTCCTCAGGTGACACCCCTCACTGGCCCAGCGTCACAACTCCAAGGGTTTTTGCCTTTCTGGACTTGAACTCTGATAATGCATCTTCCTTGCCTTGATGGATGCTAGTGAGAGGTGTGATTGGCCTTGTCAGGCTGTGGGAGAAACCACCTGCTCCACTGGATTCTGAAGACAGGAGTCGTCCACTTTAAGTCCCTTTGGGAGGAAATCCAGAAAAGTGATTCTTAGACAGAACGCCGTTTCCACACATAGCTGCTGGCCCTGGCAAGGTTGACTTCTGAGCAAACTTCCAGGGGCCACATGCTAGGATGGGTGGGGTCAGAGGAAAAGTGGGTGTAAGAATGGATATGATTCTTACATTGCCACAACTGAGCACTCCAGGAGTGCATGGAGCAGGACCAGTGAGGGCTGTGGTCTAGGGGAGCCCTGAGGATTCCTCAGAAAGGCCTGGGGTGCCACATTCCCACCCTAGGCCTGAGGTTCTGGGCACCAGTTGAAGAATGCATATTTACAGTGAACCATAACCTTTCATGTGTCATGTTTTTGTACACAAGTAATATGCCACATAACTATGAATTAACATTATTTCTGTGGAAGCATATTATATGGTGTGTGTGTGTGTGTGTGTGTGTGTGTGTGTGTGTGTGTGTGAATGTCCTCACACAGCCCCCATTGGATGGTTTGTAGTGTCGCCTTACAATCCTGGATTTGTATTAAATCAGGGTGAAGGGGAAGAAGAAGAAGAAGAAGAAGAAGAAGAAGAAGAAGAAGAAGAAGAAGAAGAAGAAGAAGTGTTTGGATTTGATAACCCACTTTATCACTACCCGAAGGAGTCTCAAAGCGGCTAACGTTCTCCTTTCCCTTCCTCCCCCACAACAAACGTTCTGTGAGGTGAGTGGGGATGAGAGACTTCAAAGACTTCAAAGAAGTGTGAATAGCCCAGCTGCATGTGGAGGAGCGGAGATGCGAACCCAGTTCACCAGATTACGAGACTACCGCTCTTAACCACTACACCACACTGGCCGAACATGGAGGGGCACAGAGAGAAACAGTGGTTCAAAACAACAGCAGAGGTTTGAATCGAGCGGGCATAGAGCGTTATGTATGAAATGCTACAGCCCCTTGGGGGAAGGGGAAGTTTCCAGAACTAGTACGAGATGGGAACTGTTTCCTGTGATTCCCTCAGGTGTCCTGCCGTATTGTATCCACAAGCACTCGCTCACTGCTTCACATACAATATTCCTTCCCTGTCACTAAGGTGATACAGAATTATCGCCTTCAGTCATTGAGTCTGAAAGGGAGAAACATAGAAAGCTGCCCTCTATTGAGTTGGAGTGTTGGTCCACCTCACTCCATATTCTTGTGTACACTGACCTATTCAAGATTTCAGTCAGGGAGTCTGTGCCAGCCCTACCTAGGGAAGACGGGGATACACTGGGCTACAGCCCTTCCCCTGGTAAAACGAAGGAGCATCAGAATGGCTTCAGCAGACCTGTGCAAGAAACACCAGGTCCAAAAGGGTGAAGACATCGATCGTTATGTGCTTGCCATTTGTCCTTCACGTCTGACGGATAAAACTCCTCACCTCTGTTTCCAACCTGTGGCTCTGTTTTGATCAGAGGATGGATTGCTGGCAGACATAAAACAAAATGGCCACCCCTTGATATATAATTGGCAGCATCTTCCTCCTGATGTGCGAAAAGAGAGCGAGAGAAAGAGCAGCATCTGTGGACTGAGCTGGAAGCGGCGCAGACATCGCCCGAGTACCAGTGTTCAGTGCATAGCAACAAAGGCATTTTGGCAGAGGGCCCTCGGCCCTCGGTACCCTTTACTACCAGCATATGTTTCTGCCATAATGGATGTCAAGCTCATTTAGGAAAAAGAAAAGGGGGGGGGGAATTACATTGATCAAAGCGGAATGGGCAGTGGAACGGTTCATTCTAAATGGCCACTGGGATGCAGTTCAGACTCTTAAGTGTTGCTGTTGAAGTCGTAGTTACATAGAATGAAAAAAGATAGACGCATTGCCATTGCAATGATTACATCGCCCCAATGACAGGACGATCGCAGGCACTGCAACGTCCCCCTAGGCAGATGCGGTGCTGTTCACTTGGGTCGGAGAGTGTTAACAATGCGACTTTAGGGAAGCTGATATCTTTCGTCCTCAGTCTTCCATCTGTAAAATGGGAAGAATTGTGGGGCGCTGCCTTTTACCAAGGCCACATCCACAGCACTTTTTGTGCCTCTTCCAAAAGTCATGGTTTTCGGGGGGGAGCCTGGGAACTGTAGTTCATAAAGGGCGCCACCCTCTCACAGGGCTACCATCCCCAGCAGGCTTATCAAACTGCAGTTCCCAGGATTCTTTGGGGGGGAAGCGTGGCTGCTAAAGCATTATAAGAGTGCTTTCAAGGAAGGTTTGTGGATGTGACCCGAGTCAGGCCATTGGCCCACCAGGTTTTGGATCTAAGTCTTCTCAAGCTGTATCTGAAGATGTCTCTACTTTAGGAACTGGAGACACCTCTCAATTTTGCATGGCTGGGCTGTACCACCTTATACAATGATATCTTATATCACACCACTGGCATGCAGCCCCCCAAAAGGTCACCTAGTACAGAATGTGACCCTCAGGCTGTAAAATGTTCCCCACCCCTCCTTAGTTGCTCATCATAGTAGGGATATTGGGTATTTGTTACATACCTTTCCTGTTATAGGGTCAGGCTGGGATAACTGCTCTTTTATCTCAAACCCCTTCCCATCACTTGTCATGGTTCTTTTTCCAACTTAGGTAGAATAAGTCTTAAAAGGTGATTTTACCCTGAGCTCTCTCCATTTTGGGAGGTTGGGAATCTAGAGTCGGCCATGGCAGTGGGAGAGAGAAAACATCAGCATGTCGAATTCAGCATTCGGCCCTGAAAGGTCCTGATACTGCTATCAACAGCACATTGGAACCTTCAAGGTTCCTTATGGATTTTGCTGTCAGTGTTAATAAAAATCAAGTAGCGAGTGGAAAATATTATCCAATTAAATGGTTTTCGAGGGAGCAGAACAAACAAACAAACCAAAAATCCAGCACTTATTGATGGGCTAACATCTTGACAATAAACAACAAGCCAACAAATAAAGGGCATCAGGAAAGAACATGAGGTAAAAATGCAACAAAGCAGACAGAAAAGTACATTTTATGGCCAACATTGGCTAGGAACATGTATAGACTTCCATAACTGACCAATAAAAAACTCTGCATAGTCTCAAGTGTTCAAAATGCACAGCGTTGCGTATCAGGATTTTTTTTTTTTAGTGTCTAATGTTTTACAATTTTTTATGTGCTGTAAGTTGCCCAGAGTGACTGGGGAAGCCCAGTCAGATGGGTGGGGTATAAATAATAAAATTATTATTATTATTATTATTATTATTATTATTATTATTATTATTATTATTAAAGACAGTGCTGTGGCTATTGCTAAAGCAGCAAAAGCAGCAGGGGTGAGGGAAGCCAAGTGAGAAGGGCACTATAGACTCTTGGAAGGACGCAGGAAGAACTCAGCCTTGAGCCCCAATGCCTTCAGTCCATTTTTACATCGTTACAACACCCACTCTACAGATGGCTTAAAAGGCAACGTGGGCAGTGCATAAATCTACAGCCAATAAGAAACTGCATCTAGGGGTGCTGTGGAAAAGCATTTATCAGAAAATGATTACACAGGAGATTTGCACCATAGGTACCAACTTCAGCTTGACAGAAGATGAAGGCCACGTGCAATTAAGTCCTAGTGATGATGCCTGCATTTCCTCTCAATTGATATGTGGCAAATCTTTCTCATTATATGAGTCAGACTCTAATTGTAAGTTTGATTGCATCTTCTTCTCCTGTGATAGCACCTCAGCTCGAGACCAGAGATGAGAACCTATTGTACAGCAAAGAAAGGGAAGGGAAGGAAGGAAGTATAAAACAGAATCAAAATTTATGTTCCGTGGAATGTGCTCTACAAATTGGGAGTCTCACAATAGACTGTCCAGATTTTGGATTGCTCAGTCTGGAAACCAAGGCTTATGAAAGCCAGTCGAAGGAGTTGGGTATGTTTAGCCTGGGAAAGAGGAAGCGGAGATGAGATATGATAGCCATCTTCAAATATCTATAGGGATGTCGCATGGAAGATGGAGCAATCTTGTTTTCTCCATGCTCTGGAGGGTAGGACCTGAACCTATGGTTTCAAGTTACAAGGAGGGAGATCAGGAAGAACTTTCTGTCACTAAGAGCTGTTTGACAATGCAATGGACTCCCTTGGAAGGTGGTGGACTCTCCTTCCTTGGAGGTTTTTAAGCAGAGGTTGGGTGGCCATCTGCCATGGATGCTTTAGTTGAGATTCGTGCATTGCAGGGCGTTGGGCTAGATGACCCTTGGGATCCCTGGATTCTACAAGTTCAGCAAAATATGATTTAAACATGACTCCAGAAACTTATTCATGTTCCACATTTCATGCACACCTTCATGTCTAGGCACAGCATCAGCACACTGGCACGATATTAGCCCAGGTCACAGTCCCCTACCAAGCCAATGTGTAGACACAGGTTAGGACGCCCTGTTTAAATGAGATGCCAGCAGGGGATGGGGGACAAATGTAATGCAATTCACATTTAAAGGTGAACCTACCCTATTCCCCAGGAAGCCAGTCATAAAATTTAGAACACAGTTACCTTTCTAGTAACATCAAGGTGGTGATAATAGAATTTGATCCTCGCACAGAAAGCAGGGGCCCTTGGTGTAACAGGAGATTTGAGTGAGAGATTTTTTTTTAATTTAAGAAAATCACTTTTTATTATTCTTTTGAGCTTGCTGTTCACCTTCTTCACTTGCAAATGGCTTTGTTTTAGCACTAGAGACTTTAGGCTGCTATAGATTAGAAGAAGCCTCCTGGGTGTTGAAAGGCTTAATTAGTTAACCGTTGTAAAGTGCTTTGTGATCTCGGAATTGAAAAGCTGCACATAACAGATGCGGCATTTTACTAATTATGATGGTTATTATTAATTGACTCTATTAGCCCGCAGCCCTTACTTAACTAAAATCCTCACTGCAGAAAGAAGGGTTTTACCCAAAAGAAGCATGTTATTATTCTCCAAGACCCAAATTCTGCCCTCTGCTGCCGTACAAGGTCATCAGGCCTCCCTAGGCCTTCATTCTTGCCAAGCCTCGGCAAACTCCAAGATTTCTTTTCTCGGCCATGACTCAGGAATGGAATGTGCAGGGATGATATCGAGGGGACAAGGCCAATTCTGAGCATGTGCCAAGTGCTTCTCCTCTTGCCCAACTCTGTCCATGTTTGAAACTTGGAGGCAGGATGCTAAGACCGGCAGATGCAGTCCTCTTTAAGAAATTAAGTTTTGGACTTCAGCTCTTGCAGAAACTTGGAGGCAGCAAACTGGCAACATGTCAACTGACCCTCTGTACATAGGGATCAAAAATGGGGACTGGCCTATGGCACACAGCTTGTGTGGAAACCCCAGCCTCTCCTTTCCCATCTGGCCTACTTGAGAGGGGGGGAAAGCCCCATACATGCTTTGCTTGGAACCCTGAGAAGTTTCAGGAAGAGCCACCCAGCCACTATAAAACTATCCATCCTTAGCTGCTCAAAACAAGAAGAAGAAGAAGAAGAAGAAGAAGAAGAAGAAGAAGAAGAAGAAGAAGAGGAGGAGGAGGAGGAGGAGGAGGAGTTTGGATTTGATATCCCACTTTATCACTACCCGAAGGAGTCTCAAAGCGGCTAACAATCTCCTTTTCCTTCCTCCCCCACAACAAACACTCTGTGAGGTGAGTGAGGTTGAGAGACTTCAGAGAAGTGTGTCTAGCCCAAGGTCACCCAGCAGCTGCATGTGGAGGGGCGGAGACGCAAACCAGGTTCCCCAAATTATGAGTCTACCGCTCTTAACCACTACACCACACTGGCAACAGCTCTATTAGGAAGATGCTGCAGAGGCTGTGCTAGCTACTTGTGGTCTGTTGGACAGCTCCCCTGCTGATCTAGGGCACCTATGCTACTCAGTTCCTGCTGGTCAGCTCCCTGGGTGATCCAGAAGACTGCTGGAGCCCAATACTTACTTGTGACCTCCTGCACTGCTCAAGGTTGGCAGAGATAAAACACCAATTCAGAGGGGGGAGAGTGAATGGAAATAAGATGTCAATGTTCCTGGGGAAAAGAAGGTTTAAGATCCTGTGGGTCCAGGACCTTCTGCTGCCCACAAGGCACTGCTTTGTGGTGACCATGATGGAGCTCTCTGCTGCCCCAACAAAACTACTCATGATTGGTGATTGAGGGATCCACAGTATCCAATGGCTCCTCAGCTGCCACCCCTGGGAATTTGGGATTGCTCCCCGAACTTTTTTTAGTTGGGTGTCAAACCTAATTAACGTCTCTTATTTAAGATGAACCTCTTTTGAGTCTCTCCGAGAGAAGCTGGGGAGATACGTTTTAAGAAAATTCATACGTATCTGTGGTTTTCTAGATTTCTTTCATAGGGTTAGCTAAACGTCAGCCTTGGCACTGAAGGGGAAGGGTAGTATTTCAGTGATGGAGCATCTGTTTTGCATACAGAAGGTCTTGGGTTCAATTCCTGGGCTTTCCAGTTAGGACTGGGAATGTCTCCTGTCTGGAACTCTGGAGAGCCACTTGCCAGTCAGTGTAGCAAATACTGACCTATATGAGCCATTGGTCTGACTTTGTAGAAGGTGGCTGCTTGTGTCCTTATATTGGAGGGTTTGTTTTGTTTGTTAATTATTTGTATTTACAGATCACCCTTTACCAAACAGTCCCAGAGCAGATTACAAAATATCAACATTAAAATGAGCACAAAATTTATTAAAACCATAAAACTACAAAATTAACCAATAGCATAATTTAACAAACTGGTTTCATTCCACTGCTTCAAGACTGGGACAGATGTGTCTTGCAAAGGGCAGGATTCATCCAAAACTAAGCCCTTTAATGCCCATTAAGCTTCACCACAGAGAATTAACAATGTGCTGTCTCTCTCACTCTCTCGCTGTCTCTCCTTCAAATCAAGTGGATTCAAAACAATTCAACTTCAGCTGGATCGGGACCTTCCTAAACAAATGTATTAAATGCCTCATAAAGGGCTTGGCATCATGCAACGTTTGGAGCACTCATTCTGTAGGCAGATTTCCAAGGCCAGGGAATCTCATCCGAAAGCTTCGCAAGCTGCTGGTTATCATGCAAAAGAAAGAGGATTACGCCAAACATTGAATTTACAAAAGTAAACTTTTTTTACATGGGTTGCCAGTTTAATAAGGAACCGAAGCCTTGAGGGTCTGGGTCTCCCTCTTCAGAAATGTCTCAAAGCTGCGCTGCAATGTACCCCCGTTTTGATGTGCTGGCAGTCAAGCCAGGCTGCTTGGGGTGTTAAGCATTTTCAGACACACTACAGGGTCTAATTTAGCTGGAGTTGTATAAATCTGAGCATGGAATTAGCTTTGCTCTTTGGGGACGTTTGGTTTTATTTGTTATCAGGAAATTAAAACTGGCACATCCCAAGAAGCCATTGAAGTGTTCACTCTGCAACTTTTAACATGAAAGAGGGGGCGGAAATGTAGGGAGCTGTTTTTCAGCATTGAGAATCCAATTACTCGACAGATGACACCCACTCAATATGGCCGCATCGGAACTTTCTGAACTGGTATTTTCAAGGACATTTCATAAGCTGGAGATCAAGTCGTGAATACAGAAGAATATGTTTAGCCCAAGGTAGATTCTCAACATCTCCCAGAACGTTAGCTGTGCTTTATCCATTTTATTCGTATCCCACGCTTCCTCAAAAAGTGCTCATTGATGACTTCTTGTCAACCTGGAGAGAAGGGACAAGTGGTGCTCCACAGGACTCTGTCCTGGGTCTGCTGCTCTTCAGCATCCTTATGGATGAAGGCATATAATTGGTAGATGACACCAAACTGAGCAACCTAGCTAATACAGTCGTACCTCAGTTTAAGAACACTCCTGTTTATGAATGATTCGGTTTATGAACTCTGCAAAACCAGAAGTAGTGTTCTGGTTTGTGAACTTTACCTCGGTCTACAAACGGAAACCGAACGGTGGAAGGGCACTGGCAGCTGGAGGCCTCATTAGGGAAAGCATACCTCGGTTTAAGAATGGATTCGGTTTAAGAATTGACTTCAGGAACGGATTAAGTTCATAAACCAAGGTACCACTGTACCTTTGAAGACAGACTCAGGATTCGAGAGTTCTTGGCAGGATGGAGACCTAGGCCAAAACAGTGAATTCCAACAGAGTTCTGCATTTAGCTAAGAAAGGATCAGGTCCACAAATATAGGCTGGGTACCAACATAACTTGACAGCAGTATATGTGAAAAGGATCCAGGAGGCTAAAATGGTTATGAGCAAAACACTGGAAGACCCCCTAATTCTAATTTATTTGAATTTTAGGACCAAGAAGTCTGGCAGGTTGTGCTCATGGAAAACCTCTCTTATAAGATTAAAGCACAAAGGAAAGGCCCCGAAGCAAATGAATTCCATATACTGTGGAATAAATTTATTGAAAAATATGCACAGCCTTCCTTCAGCCCGTGGAGACATTGTGGACAACTACACTGGGATGCTCGGAAATACTGAATAATGACAAAACGACAATACTTACCATAATGTGATGTGGCAAGGCAGGGACAGATCAACACCTGCTCCAAACCTCTTTCCTCTCACTCATGTGGCTTGACAACCCAGTGGCTGGTGTAAGTTAAACTCTATTTAAAAGGCTTGCTTTCCCTCTGCCAGGCTTGGGCCAGCTCAGCCAAACAAAATTTGAAACGGGGTAATTAATTTATTTTAATTTAAACTAGTATAAATCCCATTGGTTTCCTATATTTAGGATTGCTCTGTCTATCTGCTGCTGCTGCTGCTGTTGCTGTTGTAGGTGTCCATAAATTCACATTAAAATACATATTAAAAAATAGGATTCCCCCCCTCTCATATTGACTTGCCCATCTTAAACTTACTTGCCCATCCACAGAGAAAATCCCATGAGTACACTCCCATCAGGCTTTGCACCCAGCCACCGATTTATACAACAGCCCCCAATTTTAATGGCCACCGGAGATTCCAGGAGCATTTAATGCATGCTGTTGTTTAGTCATGTCTGACTCTTCAGGACCCCATGGACCAGAGCACGCCAGGCACTCCTGTCTTCCACTGCCACCCGCAGTTTGGTCAAACTCATGTTAGTAGCTTCGAGAACACTGTCCAACCATCTCGTCCTCTGTCGTCCCCTTCTCCTTGTGCCCTCCATCTTTCCCAACATCAGGGTCTTTTCCAGGGAGTCTTCTCTTCTCATGAGGTGGCCAAAGTATTGGAGCCTCAGCTTCAGGATCTGTCCTTCCAGTGAGCACTCAGGGCTGATTTCCTTCAGAATGGATAGGTTTGATCTTCTTGCAGTCCATGGGACTCTCAAGAGTCTCTTCCAGCACCATAATTCAAAAGCATCAATTCTTCGGCAATCAGCCTTCTTTATGGTCTATAATTTAATGCATAATTCACCCTTAGGTGTAAACAAAGTATAGCTCGTTTGCCCAATTGCCTGCTTGTTGTGTATGGTTTGTGTTTGTGTGTGTGTGTGTGTGTGTGTGTGTGTGTGTGTGTTTTAAAGGACAATAAAATGCAAGCGCAGCTCAACTCCCGCTGCCAGCTGCCCTTGCGACGTAAATCACCAAACCCTCACTGAAGGCCCATCATGTCCGCATAAAATCCAAAGCGCTCCTGAGAGGGAGCCATTCAACCCAGACAGTCTCATTAGCACAACAGCATTAAATTAAACAAGTGCGTAAAAAGTAACACACTCTCCCAAAGTCTACGCCTGATCTCTCTGCCCAGGCAATTGTGCACGAGGCAGATGTGTGCGAGCGCATGCATGTGTGTGTTTAAAGCCTCGCCGCGGCGACTCGGATGCTGCATGTTTAAAAAGTCAATAAATTAAGCACGAATCATTGGGCCCGTTAAATGGATTGCAACTCATAATCATCTAACTTGCAACAAGGTCTTCATTTTAACTGACCTAGATGGATGTAAAGAGTTATTAAATAAATGAGAATGCAAATGGCTTGTGTGAGGGACGTGGGGTTTGCTTTCAGGATTCCGATCATTTTTCATAAGGTTTTCTTAAGATCTCTGGAGAGGGAAGCGAGATGGACCCCAGCTATTTCCGTACTTCAGTGCCCCGCACTTGAGAAACTGCTGAAGCAGAAGCTTTTCTCAAATCGGCAAGGCAAAGGAAGCGTTTGTTGTAACATGTGGAGAGAAGGAAACACTTAGAATACTGCAGAGAAAGAAGAGGCTGGAACCAGGAATTCTGTAGGACTCCAAGGCCAATCAGCCCTGGCCAAAAATGGCTAAAAGAGGAACATAGGAAACTGTATTGCACTGAGTTAGACCATTGTTGGGGATCCCTTCTTGTGTGCCCAACATAGTGGTCCGCCTGGAGGTTGGACAAATTCCCGTCAGCGCCCGGATATGGATTCTGAAGATTCATTACTGGCTAAAACTTATCTTCTTTCCTGCTGGGTTGGCACCCCTGACCCTTTTGGACTCTTTCCAATCCAAATGGAAAGCCACACTGTATGGAAAGCTAAGAGACTTGGGATTTTCGCCTCAAGCCTTGTTAGCTGCAGGATATGAGAAAGCAAGAGCAACCATTCGGCAACGCGTCTGGGATGTGGAACTCCAACGACACATGAGTGAGATGAATAAGCATCCAGCTATAAAGGACAATGGGAGAGGATTCTCTCCAGCAAAGTATTTGACAAATACCCAAATATAGACGGGCATTTACTCTTGCTAGATTTAATGTATTACCATCTGCCCTATTGCAGGGAAGATTTGCAGGAAAATCATATGCGGAACGAGTCTGCCCCTGTGGCCTGCCAGAGGTAGAATCTGTCTCTCACGTTTTACTACGTTGTCGTTTTTACAACGACATACGTTGGGTTTTCATCTCTCCGGTTATACAAAATTCCTCAAATGAACTCCTATGTCTCAAACGCCTTGTAGAAGACACGGACCCTGAGATTACGCTGAAAGTAGCCAAATACTGTGCAGCAGCCATAAAGCTCAGAGAACAAGCGGTGTTACCGATATGAATAGGCCCCAAATGGCAATTTTTAGGCCATATTTTAGTGCCACAATTTTAATTCATATATTTTAAATGTTGTTGTCTACGTATACATATGTGTACTACTGTTGTTATGTAAATTTCAATGTATTGTTTTTGTATTATTGATTTAATAAGCTGGTCTGTGACCGTAAGAATAAATTCATTCACATATCTAGGTCAGCAGCTCTACAGGGCTTCAGGAAAGGGACATTGCAAAGCCTACCAGGAGATGCCATTGAACCTGGGACCTTTTTGCAGGTTCAATGTGCTCTTCTCCTGAGACATGGCCCTTCCCCAATGGTCAGAGGCCATGGAAGTTGAAGTCCACTAATATCTTGAGGGCCACAGGTTCTCCATCCCTGGTCTACAGACAATGTTGGCTCCAGATTGGTTGGGAGAACTTGGCAAGTGACTCCCTCCCTGAATGGGGCCATCTTCCTGCCATTGCCCTTGCTGCTCAGAAGAAGAGGTCAAGGCAAGGGGAAGGTGATGGACGTTGAGCAGGCAAGTGGACAACAAGGAACCACAAAGAGGAAGAGGAGGAGGAACTGAGCGGCCACTGAGATCAGCTGTTGAGAACCCTGCTGTAACTTGTAAATCTATTAAAAGGTAAAGGTAAAGGACCCCTGACTGTTAAGTCCAGTCGTGGACGACTCTGGGGTTGTGGCGCTCATCTCGCTTTATTGGCCGAGAGCTGGGGTACAGCTTCCAGGTCATGTGGCCAGCATGACAAAGCCGCTTCTGGCGAACCAGAGCAGCGCACGGAAATGCCGTTTACCTTCCCGCAGGAGCGGTACCTATTTATCTACTTGCACTTTGACGTGCTTTTGAACTGCTAGGTTGGCAGGAGCAGGGACCGAGCAACGGGAGCTCACCCCGTCGTGGGGATTCGAACCGCTGACCTTCCAATCGGCAAGCCCAAGGCTCAGTGGTTTACACCTTCTGTAAATCTATTAGTTTGTAATCTGTTAATCTGAGATTTTGAACCATCACCAAGACTTTACAATGAAGCACTAGAATACAGGAAACTTCATGCTTTGCCTACCAATTGTACCAGACCTCAATCCAACAAACCCTCTTTTATTATCTAAAGTGGAATTTAGCTGAATATGGATCTGTTGTTATGAGGCTCCTATTCCCCTCACAGAACTACAATTTCCTCAGAAGAGGGGTTGAGAATTGTAGTCTGTGAATGGAATAGGGGCCTTCTAGAAAGCTCTCTGCACACTTAACAAACTACAGTTCCCATAATTCTTTGGGAGGAAGCCATGACCGTTTAAAGTGGTATCATGGGGCTTTAAATGGGTGAATGTGGCCATGCTCAGAGCAGATCCACTGAAATTAATGGATGTGACTGACTTAGGTCCATTCAATTAAACCATTGTATTCTCAATGAGATTTAGTTAGATGCCATCCTATGCAGCATTTTTGATCATAGCTCTGATTGTAAACACTTTATTGTGCATTCAGGACTTGCTGTGGTGACTTCTGCTATCCATATAATCCTGAAACAGAGAAGTCTAACTCTAAAGAAAAAGAATGTCACATATAATTGTTCCCCATTTAGCTCGAGAGCAGAAAATCACTGTAAGTAAATGCAAAGTAAACCAAAATCGTTTGCTAATTGCCTGTCACTACTGCAAACAGTATTTTATTTGCAGAACAGCATTTTGCTTTTGGAAAAAAAGAAAGAAAAAGGAAGCTGGAGAAATGAATAATTTCTTTTCAAATATTTACTATCAAAGAAGGACCAAGAAAATCTGATATTAATTATTATTCTCTAGATAATCGTCTGGAATCAATAAATGTAAATACAGAACAAAGGGAGAGCTGTTGAATCTCATTTAAAGTGCGCATACCAATAAAATTAAGATGTAAATGGGTTATATTTTAATTTCTCTGATGACAAAACAAAGACAGAATCAAAGTAATTGTAACTGTGATTAAAGGATCAACTAATCCCTGATGGAGAGGTCTTGAGGTGCGAAGTCCTGTGAAGAATGCGAAGCAGGCAGAGGAGGACTTTTCAATACAGCAAGGCACAAAAGGGATAACAAGGTATTTGGGCCCAATCCTAACCATGCTTATTGAAAGCAAAGCCCTACTTACAGGTGGACATAAGAAGAGCCAATCTGGATCAGACCCAAGGCCAGAAGTGGTTTAGTCGTGCTGGCCAGAAAACTGTCTGTCGACAAACGCCGGCTCCCTCGGCCTGAAAGCGAGATGAGTGCCGCAAGTAGTATTTAGAGTTTGCCTACCTCCAGGGGCATACCGAGCCGCTTGGCTGCCGGGGGCGGCAAGCCAAGCGGCACCCCCCGAGGGTGGGGTGTCGCTCCGTAGCGTATGCATCGTGACGTCACGACGCATGCACTACGGAGCGACACCTCACCTGGGCTGCCGGGTGGGAGCGAGCGGCCCCCCGTCCGTGCGGTGGCTGCCCACGCGGAACTCGTAAGGCTGCAGTCCAGCGCTGCAGCCTTACGAGTTGCCTGGCGCGAGCAGCCGCCGCACGGAAGGGCTGCCAGGCGGCGGCTTGGGAGTCTGGGCAGACATGCGCAGTCTGCCCAGGCTGCTGTGGGCATGCGCAGTCCGACCGGACTCCCAAGCCGCCGCCCGGCACCCCTTCCGTGCAGCGGCTGCTCGCGCGGAAGGACTGCCAGGTGGCGGCTTGGGAGTCGCACTCGCGGGGGGGTGGCGCAGAGTGTCACCCCCCCGGCTGGAACCCGGGGCACCCCGCCCCTATCACCCCACCCTTCCTACGCCACTACCTGCCTCTTAATTTGGAAGGTTAATTTTTCAAGGATTCATTTAGCTATTAAAAGCTGACAGAACCAACCGTAACCAATTTGTCTAGCCCCTTTTAAAGCTGTCCAAGTTAACGGGCACCCTCCACTTCATGTCTTTTAGCATTGGTGAATTATAAGGACATAAGGAGAGTGCTGAATCAGGCATCCTCTTCTCACAGTGGCCAACCAGACACCTGTGGAAAGCTTGCAACCAGGACCTGAGTGCAACAGGACCTGATCAGGGTACAGTAATAGATCGCTACACTGCATTTGTGCCTAGTACCAACCCCTCTGCGCTTTCCCTCGAAACACAAGCTCCACGGCGTAATCAAATCAGCGATTTAAATTCATTTGACAAAGCAAATTATTGCAGCTGAGAAAAATTATTTTAAACGGGCCACTTTATTTGGAGATCTAAATACGGGTAGCGTTTAAAAAGCAGCTCTGTTTAAAATACTACACGAGTAAATTACTCGCAAATGGACTAGATTAAATTTCAGCTGAATCTAATTGAAGGAACTGCTTTTGTTTTTATGAAAAAGAAGGGAATGCAGATTCGGTTGAGCTGCGCGTGGTCTCAACGTAAGGCACAAAGCGGGGAGGATCCCAATCTATTAAAGCAATTGGTTAGTCAGGATTAATTGAGAACCCACTCTAAGTATGGCTGTGTCTGGATCCAGCCACACATACTGTATCCACCTATGCCAAGGGTGGTGAACCTTTTTGAGCATGAGGTCCACATCCTGGGCGTTCGAGCATGAGGCAACGTCCTGGGCGTCACATGCCAGGAGTGGGTGGGGCTAGAAGCAAAAGTGGGTGGAGCAACAAATGCAACCTTTGACCTTTGTACAGTAAGCTAATTTCTACCTTCACTCAAACATCCCTCTCTATCTTCCATCCAGGCAAACAAAGGCATTATCAGGGTTGAAGGACACTCAAGGAGGGTCCAAAGTGTGGGATATTTAAGATGCAAGAACCTGGACATTATACCAAAGGGTCTTAGAATTAAGAACCCTCTGGAATCCACGTATCCCAGTACATAAATCTGACATCAGGAATCACAAGACAGAGAAATCAGTAGGAGAGCACTTCAATCTCCCAGGACACTCTATACAAGATCTCAAAGTAGCTGTCTTACTGCAAAGGAATTTCAGAAATAGACTGGAAAGAGAAGTTGCTGAATTGCAACTCATTACCAAGCTTAAAACCATGGAGAGACCTGGTCTGAACAAAGACATTGGATTCTTATCTCATTATACATGACAAAGCTTTTTTAACCTTCTCACCCCTTGCTTTTTCCTGTAAGACTAATTGCAGTCGTTAACAGTCGTCAACAGTCAAAACAAAACAAAATAAAAAAATTTCTTCCAGTAGCACCTTAGAGACCAACTAAGTTTGTTCTTGGTATGAGCTTTCGTGTGCATGCACACTTCTTCAGATACACTTAGTTGGTCTCTAAGGTGCTACTGGAAGAGTGTATCTGAAGAAGTGTATCTGAAGAAGGTATGAGCTTTCGTGTGCATGCACACTTCTTCAGATACACTCTTCCAGTAGCACCTTAGAGACCAACTAAGTTTGTTCTTGGTATGAGCTTTCGTGTGCATGCACACTTCTTCAAATACACAGTGTATCTGAAGAAGTGTGCATGCACACGAAAGCTCATACCAAGAACAAACTTAGTTGGTCTCTAAGGTGCTACTGGAAGGAATTTTTTTATTTTATTTTGTTTTGACTATGACAGACCAACACGGCTATCTACCTTTAGTCGTCAACAGGTTTACCACAGCTATCAGCCTATCACCCATTCCCACCACCCTTCTGAGTAATACCCCTCCCCACCCTCTCACTATAAGTGAGAGGTCTGGTGACTTCTGTTTCAGTCACCAGGGTCTGGTGACTTCTGTTTCAGTGTATCTGAAGAAGTGTGCATGCACACGAAAGCTCATACCAAGAACAAACTTAGTTGGTCTCTAAGGTGCTACTGGAAGGAATTTTTTTATTTTGTTTTGGGATCTTTAAGATGCACTCAAACCAACAATTCATGTCTTGCTAGATAGGCACATGATCCAGAGGCAGTGTACCTCTGAAAAGGATTTCCATAGGTTGACAGCAGAAGTTGCCAGGCCAATAATAATAATAATAATAATAATAATAATAATAATTTATTATTTATTATTTATACCCCGCCCATCTGGCTGAGTTTCCCCAGCCACTCTGGCATGGTTGTGGCTATTTTGGGATGCATGCGGCTAGACCCCAGGAAATATGATGCTGGACTAGATGAACCTTGGTCTAACACAGCAGCTCTTCCTTCATTCCCAGGTATCGGTCATATATTTGCACGTTGATCTCTGAAGCCCTAAGGACTAGAAACTTACTTTGCACTTTAAAAAAACACACTAAGTTGAGAATGCTCCATTTAACGCCAAACAGTTCTTAATGTGGTGTGCCATGTTGATCATACCCACCGTCATTTTTTTTGCGTGTTTCCTACTTCTTTAAATCAGGACTGCCCAGGGCAAGTTCTCGGTGGATTTTGCTTCGCAATGCCAACGATAAACATGCAAACTGCTTTATCGTTTGCTTCGTTAACTGTTCTGAAAGGCCAGTTGGCTTCTTTTCAGGGAGTGCGAGCAGGCCTTGACTTGCTTGGTGCTTCCACACGAACGCTGAAACAGCCTTAATGGGTTTTGCACGGCTGTCTGGCAGTCTCCACTTCCAGCCTTTAAGTAAGGAAACTCTTTGAGCCTCGATATCTGCCACTGCTTGTCACCGCAGACATCAGCCCTGGCAAATGCCGTCAATCAGGCGGCCTCCTCTTTACACATCGGAGCATCTGAAGAAACAGCACAGACTGTGCAAAGGTGGAGGAGGCCAGCGCATGATATCTAAGCATTACCTGTGATTATTTTAATATGTAATTTGCTTGGTCGGCCACGATCTGCAAAGGGAGGTTAACTCAGGCATCGAAGAATGCTCCTTTCTGTCTGTTATAGCGAGCCATAAGCACTCGCATTTGTTTCCTCAGTCTATTCATTTTTATTTTTTAAAAATGTTCCCATTAAAAGAGGGAGAGGAAATATCCCAGATTGCATTAGGATTTTTATTTTTTTTTAAATCCCTTTCATGTGTCTCCTTCTTTTAAAGCTATTGAAAGTTATAGTCTAGAAAGCTGCTTCCATCTAGTGGTAAAACAAACACACACCAGTATCCCTCTTTAACTAAACCAAAGCATATATAATCAAGAATAAATCCTTGCTTGGTTTATCCCTGCCCATCTGCATTATATATTTAAAGCACTATCATACTACTTTAAACAGCCGTGCTTTCCCCCCAAATAATCCTGGGACCTATATTTTTAAAGGGTGCTGAGAGTTGCTAGCAAACCCCAAAGAATCAGGGGAACTGTAGTTTGTAGTTTCTTAACAAACTACAGTTCCCCAGATTCTAAAAATTCCCTGGGAGGAAGGTCTGATTTTTAAACTGTGACTCTCTGAGAGGAACGGGGTTTCCTTACAACTTCCAGCACCTTTAACAAACTGTGGTTCCCATGATCATAGCTGTCAACTTTCGGATTTGAAAATAAGGGATTTTTCCAAACTTTCAGATTTGAAAATAAGGGATGCCGCGAGGGCGGTGCAATGGCACCAAGTAGCCTCGCCACCCTGCGCTCCAGAGGCTGTGCATGAACGGGTGAGCGAAAGAGCAAGCATGTAGACGACAGGCAGGCTGTCTGTCTGGTTGGGCGTGAGGGTCTGGCTGCACAAGGCATGCAAGCTCCGCCCCCAGTCGGTCTCAGACTCCTTATTGGCAGCCGAGCAATGCAGCTGAGGAGCCTCCCTGGCCGGCAGGGAGGGAGAGGAGCTGCTTCCTTTGAAATCCGGGAAATTTAAGGGATATCAACAATCCGGGATAGCAGCAGGAAACGGCATTGGAATAAGGGAGTTTCCCACCAAAAAAAGGGAGGGTTGACAGCTATGCCCATGATTCTTTGGGACCACCAGACCCCCTCCCCCCCCCCTCCGCCACGCTTGAATGCAAGATTATGGATTAGTTTGTACCATTCGACTGTATTAGTTTTTGTTTCTTTTTGAAAAATTTGTTAATTTATTAAGAAGAAGAATAAAAAACGTTTATTCTCAGAGCAGCTGAAATTGAGTCAGTGTTAATGCTAAGAATCCATTGTTGCCGAGATGATTCCAGAGTAAGAGAAGTGGCCGTTGTTACTAAATTAACCTCTGCTTGTGGAAGATATGGATGCTTTTGAGTAACACTGCACTGCATCTCTGGGAAAAGTTAAGTGTGAAAACTTATTTCTGCGGCCCTCTTTGAATTAGAAATGAACAGGGAAAGATTGCCTCCTTGCCAGACAATACTTCAAGGAAAGGACCAAAATAGATCAGCAGTAGCTATGTCACTAGTTTCTCAGACAATTGTTTGGCTGATCTCTGGACATGGAGAGCTGAATAGCTGTGACCCCGGTGGCCTGGGTTCAAATCCCCAGTCAGCTGTAAAACTTATCAGGTGAACCAGGGACACTCTGTCTGTCTACCTGTCTCTCTCGTAGCTTAGCCTACCTCACAAGGTTGTCGTGAGGATAAAATGCTGTGGCGTGGGGAAGAAGAACCAAGGGCTTCTTGGTGAAAAGGTGGCATATAAATTTAATAATCTATATATATATAAATGTTCCCATTGCGCGTTTGTCCGAAACACCCTTGCTGCATAACCACTGGACCAAATAGCATCAAATTAGCACACAGCGTTCCATTACCATGGCATACTAATCTGGCATAATAAAAATAATAAATATAAAAATTCAGAAAAACCACACCTGTCATACCTAAAATAAAGAAAAAACGCAAAAAAAATTGGCCCACACATATGACATCACCAGGAAAACAGCGCCCTCTAGCGATGGCTATACTGGTACTACAGCTACAAAAGCAAAAAATTGGCGCGCACATATGACATCACCAGCAAAACTTCGCCCTCTAGCAACGGCAGGCCTGTCTCCATTTTCACTCCCAAACTGACAAACTGTTTCTCTGCAAGGAAGGAGGGGGTGATTGTCTCAGTGGATTCCTGATACCTGAGTGCCAGACAAAAGCTAGTGTATTTATAAAAATGTGGTGTGGGAGGAATTGTGCAATAGCGATTTAAGGTTTTGGGCAGATGGGCAGATGGGATTTAAGAATCTGAAGGACCACATCTTTGCCTCCACCTGAGGGCACGAGAGAGGGCCTTCTCAGTGGCTGCTCTCAGATTGTGGAACTCCCTTCCATGGGCAGCTAGTTTGGTCTCACCTCTGTTTTCCTTTCACCAGCAGGCATAATCTACTTTGTTCTGACAGGACTTTAGCCACCAACCGGCTGTGGTGGCAGGGTCTTCTGAAGGTGGGTTTTAAGTGTTTTCCCTATGCTGTTTTTAACAGGGGTTGCTTATTTGTGTTCTTCAGATATTTATACTGTGTGTGTCTGCGTTTTAGCTGTATCTGTTTTAATTTACGCTTGAGTCCTGCGCTGCGAGAAAGTGGGAGATAAATAAATCTCACAGGTACGTGAATAAACAAAGAAAGAAACAAGGCACTTGACTGTTTCTTAAAAAGAAATAATGGGGAGAGAGAAAGAGGTTTGCTGTCCTTTCAGTATTCACAAGCTTCTAATAATTGTGCATTAGAACCTTCCGTTGCTATTCATTTCCTCTTTTTACTTTCTAATCCACATTCATTTGCAAGTCATTTGCATCTCATCCTGCTCATTCTAGTTTCTTTCTTTGGGTTAGGAAAATATTTCAGGGGAGGAAATGCAAACGGAAGTGATGATGAGGCTCAGGCTCAGGAAATAAACTCTGGCTTCGTTGACAACCAACAGCTTGGTCTGCTGCATTGGTCTTATGGCTCCCTCTGCTGGTTGCTCAGCTTTATGCTGCTTTGAGACAACCTTTGGCCAATCTTAGGGGAACGGGTGGTGCTGTGGTCTAAACCACACCTAGGGCTTCCCGATCAGATGGTTGGCGGTTCGAATCCCCTCAACAGGGTGAGCTCCCGTTGCTTGGTCCCTGCTCCTGCCCACCTAGCAGTTCGAAATCACGTCATAGTGCAAGTAGATAAATAGGTAGGCTACCGCTCCGGCGGGAAGCTAAACGGCATTTCCGTGCGCTGCTCTGGTTCGCCAGAAGCGGCTTAGTCATGCTGGCCACCTGACCCGGAAGCTGTACGCCGGCTCCCTCACCCAATAAAGCGAGATGAGCGCCGCAACCCCAGAGTCGTCCTAATGGTCAGGTGTCCCTTTACCTTGGCCAATCTTGGCCCCACAGGTGCTTTTGCTGTGATCCTGCAACACCAGAGACTGAGGAATTGCCCTGCCTTCCTCTGCAGCTCTTCCAAAGGCACCCTCCCCACCTCCTTGGTCCTTTGCCGTCTTTCTCTTAGTAATGACTTGTTTTATTTATCCATTTAATGTACATACTGTTCTTCATCTGAAGATCACTGGGAAGTTTACAACACGAAAAAGAAGATGATGAAGACAGTGGTGTGGAGGTGTTGCTATTAGGCACCTCTTATGTGGACGAGGATGGAGGGGATTGAAATCTTGAAGCAAGTGGCTTGAAAGGGAGAGTACAATGTGAAACCACCCAGTTACAACCATCGGTTTGATCACCTGTGGCTTGAATGTGGATAAAGTGCTTTTGCTTTTTAATCACACATACGGTAATGCCAGGATCTCTGCATTGCCACTAACCAATTTTGTGAATGCCCCCTGATAATAACGTAAGTATAATTGCCTGCGATTTCTGCATTTCCTTTCCTTCTGGCCTCGCCATTCACTTTTGCTCTCTCCAACCTTATGTACCTGTCAACTCATTATAGCGCTGCATGCATCTAAAGAAGTAGACTTGTCTGTGAAAGCTTATGCCATAATAAATGTGTTTTCAGTCTTTAAGGTGCCACAAAACTCTTTGTGGTTTTCTTTGTTTGTTGCCATATTTCAGAAAGTAAAAACTAGGACACCCCAAAATTGTTGAGTTAAAGGAAAACCCAAAAGTTGTTGAACCACAAAGATCCAGGACAAAGCACCACCTTTTGGAAATTCCCCCCCAGAATTGAAATGTAAGGTCCAGGAAAATCTGGACATATGGCACCCCTAATTTAACGGTCTTTTATAGGGAGATAGTATGGATAATAATGTATCATTGTCAGTGTGTTGAAGGGCTTAGAGTGCTGGACTATGCCAAGGGCCAAATCCCCACTCACTGTGTGACCTCAGGCCAGTAATTCACTCTGAGCCAAACCTACCTCACAGGGTTGTTGTGAGGATGAAATAGGGAGGAGAACTATGCATGCCACCATGAGGCCTTTGGAGGAAAGACGGGGTATAAATTAATTAATTAAATACATACATACATAAAGCCTCTGGATTGGTCACTCCTGGGCTGGTCAATTCTAGGAAATGGTGTAGCTCACGGTCAGAACATCTGCTTTGCATGTGGGTCCCAGTTTGAACCCATGGCATCTCCAGCTAGGACTAAGAGAGAGCCCTGCCAGTCAGTGTAGATAATATTGAACCAGATGGACCAATGGTCTGACTCTGTATCAAAGACAGCTTCCTGTGTCCCTACGGATGTGAGGGAACTGACTTCCTGCCCTTCCTACCTGGGTGATGCCTCATTGTCAGCAGTCCTGCTCAAACATTGGCCCTTAGTCTGACTCAAGCATTCCAGCATCAGCCACTGACACAGAGGAAACCTGGTGTGGAGAAGTTTCAGCTGTGGCCACATATGACTCCAGCCTGACCTTTTCCATGTCAAAGGGTTGGTGTCATCAGAACTGCAGACACTGTTGCCTTATTGGCTCCCACTCTGGTTAACTGGCCTTGGCAGCATTCTTGGAAGAGCTGGAGAGGAGACAAAATATTTTTAAGTTTCATTTATCAAAGGCTGCTCATTAAGGTTGGTAATGTTCATGCACGTTCCAGCATGTGCAGTTTCTTTTTCCTTGGGTGCCCCACTTCTACCTGCATCGAGTAGCTTCAGTTTCATTTACTCGACTTTTTAATATATAGAGAGGTGCTTTCGTTTACAAGATCTGCTTTCTGCAGATGTGCTGCAGCGGACTTGATGTCATGCTTCAAGTTGCCTGTCCTTGTTAAAATCAATATTGAGCTTCCGCTTGTTGACACAGAATTGTTCCTCTAAAAGGAAGGGAAATCTTGAGTCTCGAAGATGAGTAGACACACCCTACACATTGCTGCAGGGGAATGCTTTGAAAAGCAGAAGCTGCCTCTAAAGCACATTCTACGCACATTTCCACCCCCTTCAAAGGACTCTGGGAACTGGAGCTTATCCCTCACAGAATTACCGTTCTCCTGGAGCTATCCAAGGTGCTACCCATCTTGCTCATTTGCCTTTCTGAACTCAGACCTGCGCTTTGACCACTGTGTGCAACAGAGCACTGTTGCAGAAAAGCTACAGGAGAGCCTTCTGCACTTGAAAAGAAAAACAGATTTATTGTGGCATGAGCATCTATGGACTAGAGCCCGTGAGATGGGTGGCATTTTATTAGAGGTGTGGGGAGACAGTTAATAGTGTCACCAATACACCTTGAAATGTAAGAGGTACATTCTGGGATGATTCAATAGATCATTTTGCATGGTCTGCATGCAACATTCATCTCCGCTGACCCCCAACATCTCCACAGTAAGTGAGATTCCTGCATTGCAGGAGGTTGGACTAGATGACCCTTGAGGTCCTTCCCAGCTTTCTACCGTATGATTCTTTGATTCTGAGTGTGGGTGTCTGACTCCTTCACACATGTACCTGTAAGCTGGCCTTTGTTTCACCAGGTGTTTACATACTGGATATTCAGAATTTTCTGTTCATCATTAACTGTTTCATGCTTATATTTTGTGTACTGATTTTATATAATAAAAGTTTTTTTAAAAAGAAAAAGAAGTATCTTTTTATTATCTATAAGGTAAAGGGTAAAGGTAAAGGACCCCTAGACAGTTACGTCCAGTCAAAGGCGACTATGGGGTTGCAGTGCTCATCTCACTTTCAGGCCAAGGGAGCCGGCGTTTGTCCACAGACAGCTTTCTGGGTCATGTAGCCGGCATGACTAAGCCGCTTCTGGCACAATGGGACACCGTGATGGAAACCAGAGTGCACAGAAATGGAGGTGGCGCTGTGGTCTAAACCACTGAGCCTCTTGGGCTTGCCAATCGGAAGGTCAGCGGTTCGGATTCACGCAATGGGGTGAGCTCCCGTTGCTCTGTCCCAGCTCCTGCCAACCTAGCAGTTCGAAAGCACACCAGTGCAAGTAGATAAATAGGTACCGCTGCAGTGGGAAGGTAAACAGCATATTATCTATAATTTATATACTGCTGTGCATAAAATAAATTTCTAAGTGTTGTACAAGAAAAGTGTGCAGTGATAAAACAACAGCTAAAAAGACAGCCATAGTTGCAAAAGACATTAGACTACTAAGTTACAACACATTGGGGGGGGGGACATTTCATCAAGCAGGGAAAGTCTAAATAAATGAGTAGGGTTTTAAAATCTCATCTAAAATAATAGCACCCTTGACAAGAGTAGGGGTAGTGGGTGCTTGAATTCGTACTTCCATCGCCCTTTGACCTCTGGCATTTTATCCATTCATCATTTCCCATCCTTCTTCATAAGTTTCCATTTCACTGAAATCCATGGGTCTCCAAAGTCGGTTTTGGTGACACCTTCCACTTCCTCTGGCAAAAAATGAGCACATACCATCTTTCAATGAAGACTTTCTTGCAAGTTGAGACACAGGCACAGGATTTCCGGGCATTGTTTGAATTAGTATTTGGGGTGCAGGAAGGGAAAGAGAGGATTGTAAATGAACTGCTTTCCACGCCCTCCCCAAAACATCCTCTCCTGCTTCTGACACTTGTCATGCTCTGCTCTCAAATGTGTTGCAATGAAGTGTTACTTGGGGAACTACCCTGTGGTTACAGTATCACCAGCTGAATGATGTTTTTAAAATGGATAAAAGAAAGGGTTTCGCTACTGAACTATCAGAGTTTGAGAAAGAATTGTTACAAAATAATGTGAAACTACTTTCTAAAATGTATAAACTATTGTTGGAATGGTTCACCAAAGATGAAGAAGTGAAATCGGTAATGATTCAATGGGCAAGAGATTTTGGGTATAATATGCAGTTTGCAGCATGGGAAAAACTTTGGAGAGAGGATTTAAAATTCACAGCATGTTACACATTGAAAGAAAATTATATGAAAATGATGTACCGTTGGTATTTAACTAGGATGCGGGTGGCGCTGTGGTCTAAACCACAGAGCCTCTTGGGCTTGCCGATCAGAAGGTCGGCTGCTCGAATCCCCGCGACGGGGTGAGCTCCCGTTGCTCGGTCCCTGCTCCTGGCAACCTAGCAGTTCGAAAGCATGTCAAAGTGCAAATAGATAAATAGGTACCACTCCGGCGGGAAGGTAAACGTCGTTTCCGTGTGCTGCTCTGGTTTCGGTGTTCTGCTGCACCAGAAGCGGCTTAGTCCTGCTTGCCACATGACCCAAAAAAACTGTCTGCGGAAGCAAACGCTGGCTCCCTCAGCCTGTAAAGCGAGATGAGCACCGCAACCCCAGAGTCATCCGTGACTGGACTTAACTGTCAGGTGTCCTTTACCTTTTAAGTTAGCAAAAATTTACAGGACTAGTTCAAATGTCTGTTGGAAATGTAAGTAAAAGGAGGGCACCTTTTATCATATGTGGTGGAATTGTAAAATGATAAAGGAATTCTGGGAAATGATATATAATGAACTGAAATAAATGTTTCAAATAACCTTTCTTCAAAAACCAGAAGCCTTTTGGTTAGGAATAACAGGTGCAGAGATACCGAAGGAACTGAAAAGACTGTTTATGTACGCTACAACAGCTGCAAAGATGCTGTTTGCCCAGAGCTGGAAAGATGATAAGATACCTGCAAGAGCGGACTGGCAGATGAAATTACTGGACTATGCAGAGATGGCAAGACTGACCAGGAAAATCTGAAACCAGGAGGATCAAAACTTCAATGGAGAATGGGACAAATATAGATCGTATATAAAAGAACACTGTAAACACTTGAACTCTTTGGCAGGCTTTCAATAACTCTTGAAATGATACAAAGACTTTGGATAAAATGGAGAAATGTAATTTGGAGGAATTACAGCTCCCCAAAAAAGTTCAAAAACCAGAACACTCACTTCCGGTTTTCGATTGTTTGGGAGACGAAACGTTTGGCAACTAAGCCATTCGAGATCCAAGGTACGACTGTATATTTATTATTTGTTTTATTTATATCCCACTTTTCTTCCAAGTAGCTTAAGGTGGCTTGTTATCATCACAACCCTGTAGTGTAGATTAGGCTAAGAAGTAGTAACTGGCCCAAGATTACTCAATGAGATTCATAGCTGACTAGGGATTTGAACCTAGATCAGCACTCTAACCATTGCACTACAAAGGCTCTCAAAACTGCTGCACATCTTGACAAAGCACTTAAAGGACTTCCAACCTTCCTTTTGGATCAGTCAAAGTACTGCTTTTACAGCAGATGAAAAACATTGTTGCATAGGCAAGGAGGAATTCACCTTTTCAAAAGTGAGGTTAACACCTGCCAAGTCCATGCTAACCTGTACAGTGATTATACTCTGATAAGCCAGGAAATACACTTCTTAAAAAGAAAAAAGAAAAGGGGTTGGGCAGACAAGGAGCCTGTGTAAACTTGACTTCTACTGACAGAGACTTCCTCTCCTCCTCTCCCACCCCAAAATAAAATCATTTCACTTTCAGGTTTCAGAAATTAAGAAAAGGAATAGAAAGAAATACACACAGATAAAAGAGTGCACAGATCATTTCCAATAATAGGCAAAAGGGAGACATGCGTGCATGACTTGAAAATTTTGCATATAAAGTCATAATTTGCTTACGTGATCTTCTCTTGGGAAATTTCAGGTGATATTACTTTTGTAACACGCTCGTGTGTTTTTTTCACTTAAATTGTTGTTTATTTTCTTATTTGTCTTAACACAGCATGAGAGACATTTACAAGAAAGCCCATTGAAATGGATGTCCCTGAATTTTGTTCATGAATTTTGTTCCATTCATGAATGAATAATTTTTTAAAAAAGAAATTCATTAGTTGATTGTAATCAAATCTCAAAGTGGCTTACAAAAAGACTAAAACAATAAAATTATCAGGAAAGAATCCCAGTTTAAAAAAACTATTTGAAACATAAAAAATAAAAATAAAAAATAAACTAAAATTGGATTAAAATACATGTCTGCATATGCTTTCCAAAACAAAAATCATTTTCAGCAGGTGCCAAATGAATGAATTTTGCAGAAGGGAAGAGTATTTCTTTTCTGTTGTAGATTTCAAGGTAGTTCACAACCTAAAATTACAATACATAAAACACAAAATGAATTCTAAAAATAGAAACAAGGGCAAACCAATAATCCCTCCTTCAACAATGCAATTAAAAGGGCATGAGATGTCTATCAGTCAAAGGCCTGGTTAAAGAGAAGTGTATAATGAAAGCGCCAGCTGAGCTTCCCTGGGGAGAGCATTCCACAAATGTGGAACAAGACTCATACAAAAGTGTAACTCTTGCATTTCAAGGATTCTACATGGACGGAAGATACTGTCAGGGACTGGGTGGATGAGGAAGAATGGTGGAGACCGCCACCCCAGGCATCACCTAGAGAGGAGGAAGGGGCAGGTAGCATAGACCTCCAGGAGTGTATTGGCACAGGGCATACCTCAGAGGGAGATGAGGGCAAAAGCTGAGAGGAGGAGGAAGTAGATAGCATTCAGCAGGAAGAGCCCGAGCAGCAGTTAAATGAAACGCTGTCACTGGAGAGAATCCCAGAACCTGTACCCTTGCCCCAAACCAGGCGTTCACTGAGAATAGCAGAACAGAGAGCTCAGAAGCAACTGTCATGTACCAGTCACCGTTGGAGGCAGGAGGAGGAGTCAGATGAAGTAACGGAGAAGGGGGTGGCGCTTCACTCGGGGCAACGCTAGGCATTATGGTGCATCTCAAAATCACCCCCGTAAATTGTATTAATAAACAGAAATGAAAAGGCTTACCAGTTCCAGAAAGGATACCAGTTCCTCCCCTTCCACTGGCAATTTCCCTGAACAGTATCTCTAGTGCCATGGGACCCTCCAGATTCGCTTTGTAGGCGGTACAGAGGACTACAGACTCACTGTCTCAAACCGCAGAGTGGTGGAGAAAGTTTCATTCCACAATTGGAAGTCTCTTCTGCTAGTGGAACAGCAATGTTTGGTACTATCCTAGGCTATCTGCATACCTGTTCTCCCGAAAAGAATAAGATGGTAGAACAAGGGCTCCGATTAAGATGCATTTGCACTCGTGAAACCAACATGCTGAGGGATCGATTATGGGACCTTCTGCAGCAAGCCACATATTCTACCAAACATGTGGGCCACCTTGGCCCCATGGCTGAGGGGGCCTGGAGCCGTGAGACATCAGCACACCTTGTTTTTTTTTGTTTTGTTTTTTTTTCTCATTGATTTTTTATTAGACTTAAATACAGATATATATTATTCCATTTACATTTATCATTTCCATGTCATTTTATAGAACCAAGAATACAAAAGAAAAAAGAAGAAAAAAGAAAAACAAGAAAAAAGAGAAGAAAAAAAGAAAAGAAAAAGAGAACAACTTACAAGACTTCCCCTCTCATCAACTCCGTCTGTGTTTTTCCATCTTATTATTACCCACACGTTCTTTTTTTCCGTTGTGTTGTTTTGTCATATATTGTACATGATAATGTCCGTATAGTTCTCTTTTGACATGTCCGTTCTCCGTTTCCTCGTTGTTTTCCTACTACGTTTTTTCATATGACACCATTTCCTTATACTGTACTAAGAAAATTTTAAAATATTGTATTACTATATTTATAATTTGTATACAAACATATTGTAAATTTAATCGTTAACAGTCAATAAAAATCCTCTCAATAAAAATCCTCGAGACATCAGCACACCTTGTGTGCACGCCCCGCAGTGTGCACGCATGTCATCAGCATGCCCCGCAGTGTGTTGACATGTTGTGCAGACGCACTGGAGCTCATAGGAAATATTGAGGGGCTGGGCCCCCCTACTTGGCACCCCTGCTACCATACCTTTTGATGGCAGATATAATAATAATAAAACCCCAGTGAACTACAGATGCCGCCCCTCAGCATCAATGCTGAGGTAGAGTTTACCTTGCATGTCCTTTTCTAATGCAGTTTTTTTTTTAACCAGGGGGCTAGGAAAGACTTAATATATCCCGAGTTTCTCTTTTGAGTCTCTTATCATCGCTTTTCTTCGGGGTTCCAACATATTTTTGAATACAGCTGTCCTTGCTAGACTGCTTATGACTGCCTGGCAATAGATATACATATATTTTATCGATTTACAGTACAGTATTTATATAACGCAGTCGTCAGATTTCTATAAAAATAAGATTCACTCTTTAAACAAAAAGAAATAAGGTTACAATAAAATGGATAAGGCAAGTTATTTTTTTTAGAAATAGCTGTTGCTGCTGCTTATCCCCTCCTCTCAGGGTAAAGATGCTCATTCAGACTCCCCTGTGGTAGCATTTGTGGAGAGGGAGAGACCACTATATGTCTAAAATTGAGATTCTGTGTTCGTTCCTTAGCTGTATTAACATGTCTTTCTATCACTGTTATCAGTTGTAATTGTCAGTTGTTCTAAAATGTTTTAATGGTCTGCTGGCTGCAGATAAAGAAAACCCTTCCATCACTGAAGTACTAATATTACTACTAATACAGTGGAAGGTTACTACTACTGTTGCTATTATTACACATAGTACAAATATTATTACATGCATTATTACATATTGCTAATATTACATGTCCATCTGACATTGCACCAGATCAACACCTCAAATTCGATTGTTGGCTCCTGTGAATATGATGCTGAATTCTAAGAATGAGGTTTCCCCCCCTCCTCTCTCTCTCTCTCTCTTCTAAACTTGCCACCCACACATCACATTTTTTCATTGCCTGGAATTATATTTACCTGAACAGGTGGAATACTGAAAGAAGGAAGTGTCTCATGCTTTATTGAGAAGTGGGCAGGACAGTGATGGAAGGGGAGATGGATATTTATAAGGCCCTTGAGACAGTCTGCAGAATGGGGTCTCCAACTCTTTTCCAAAGCGGTGTGTCAAGATCTGAATTGCCTCAGCAAGGTAAGAGTCTGTTAACTTCTCTTTGAAAGCTATTGCCTAAGTAACCTTCTTCCATCACCACTGTGATGAAGAGGATAAAGTAGTTCCTTTGAATCAGGGGGACTTGCGTTCATATCTTGAAACTCACTGGGTGGTCTTAGGCCAGATATTCTCTTGTCAGCCTAGTTTACCTCACAGGGTTGCTGTGAGGGTAAAAGGATATAAGGATTTATGTCCCCTTAGCTCCTTGGAGAATGAATAGGATATAAATGTAATAGATGGGTAGTTCCCAAACATTTTCCGCACCACAGACATTTTGGGGAAACGCCTAATGCTTTTTTCTGCCTGCTGTAGCAATTGTAATGCCCTGTGCTAGATGATTTTTTGAATTGTGAACAATACAACAGTAGAGGGAAAGTTTAGTTCCTCGACTGGTGGCTCCATTTTGGCTTCTTTGGGTACCTTCCAGCAGATGTGGCTTTCCAAGCAAGAAGACAAAGGGGGAAAGCAATGTGCAGAAAGGAAATGCCCATAAAAATCTGTGATTAAAAATAAAATAAAAAAACTGCTGCCTTCTCCAGTGGTTCTAATATTGGACAGCTTTAGCATACTCAGGAATCCAAAGTTTTGTGTCTCTTTTGTAGGATATGTATAATTTTGTGGCGTCTGCAATTTCCATTGTTCCTTTTATTTCATATATATTGCATTTTATTGTATTACTCAGAATTTGAATTGTAATACAATGAAATACAATATAGGAGATCAAAGAAGCAATAAAAATATAACTAAAATCAACATGAAGGCTTAATGCGATGGATGTGCCACATCACAGATCCATAGACGTGGCGTGGAGCACTTGAATGAAGCTCATGGACCACAGTTTAGGAACCTCTGATGTAGAGGATGCTGTGTTTTCCTTGAATCAGGATGAGCTGGTGTGTGATGTAGAGCAAGGGGTTCACAAAGTGTGATCCATGGACCACCGGCTGTCCGTGAGCTTCATTCAGGCGGCCTGCAGCATGTCTGCATTCAATATTCATCTTTTTTTATTTCTTCTTTGATCTCTTATGTTATACTTGATTGCATTGCAGTTTGAATTCCGTAAAATGCAACATAAGAAATAAAGAAAGCAAAGACAATACAATTAAAAATCATACAGCATCGAGCACAGTACATTAAAATTGTTACAAGAGGCAGGGGGGGAAATCATGTCATGGTCCGCAAAGACCACCAGCAGTTTGCAAGTGGCGAAAAATGTTTGGGAGCAACTGATGTAGAGTGTGATGTAGAGCTGATGGAGCTAGCAGCTGTGCTTCCTTTCTCTCAATTTACTAGAACCTGATTCTGCCAGTTGGGGGAAGGAGGACACTGATGGAGCTAGTCTTTCAGTAAACTCATTGGTGTTAGAATAAATCCCCATTCCCAATGCCCATGGTGTTACCACTAGCAGCACAGACAGCTATGCTGACATTAATTCTCATGATCAGGACACAAAAATGCAAAAGAAACTATGAGCCAGTGTGGTGTAGACTCGTAATCTGGTGAACCGGGTTCACGTCTCCGCTCCTCCACATACAGCTGCTGGGTGACCTTGGGTTAGTCACACTTCTCTGAAGTCTCTCAGCCCCACTCACCTCACAGAGTGTTTGTTGTGGGGGAGGAAGGGAAAGGAGAATGTTAGCCGCTTTGAGACTCCTTCGGGTAGTGATAAAGCGGGATATCAAATCCAAACTCCTCTTCTTCTTCTTCTGAGCTGTTCCTTCTTGATCAAAAAGGAGTTGAAACATAGGAGACATCCTCACTAGAAGGCTGTGGTAGGGCAGTAATCCCCCCCCAAGGTGGGGATAGCACAGAAAGTTATCCCACACATGCAACATCTTTTTGTCATGTGCAAAAGGGTGTTACTGGCAAACATGGGCAAAGATCTTTGACACTGTTTCAAAGCAAGCGCACAGTTGCTGAAGTTTGATGTGGGTTAATGTTAAGACCAAGTTTCTATCTGTCAGGAAATGTGCTGGTTCGGAAGCCTCCTTTCCTTGGCAACTGGTTGCTTCCTTGCACATGCTCTGGTGCATGGCAGAACCAATGTGGAAAACTGTCCCACGGTGAGGAGGTTGCGTGAAACTTGGAAAGAAATTGAAAAACTGGTAAGTAGCATTGGCACTGTTATGTGTATACCAATCTTTGAGAGATTTGGGTTTGGTTTCCTTGGAACGAAGGTCACCAAAACTGAGGGAGTTTTCGGTGATAGAAGGTTTTTAGCGGGGGGGGGGGGGTATAGTCAGGGCTTTTTTCCCAGCCAGAACTTGGTGGGACTCAGTTCCTTCACCTCTCAGGTGGGCGCCATTACCATTCTAAGAGAATGAGGGTGGTGTTCATGGTGAGTTCTGGTACCTCTTTTTCTAGAAAAATAGCACTGGCATAGTGATTAGTGTGTTGGGCTAGGACCTGGGAGGTGGGGGTTCAAATCCTTGCTCCACCATGAAGCACACCAGGGGACCCTGGGCCAGTCATAGTCCCTTGGTCCAACCAACCTCAAAGGGTTATTGTGAGGATAAAATGGGGAGAACCATGTATGTCACCATGAGATCCTTGGAGGAGATAATAAGGGAAAACAGATAAACAAAAATAAGGTGGGAGCCTCACAGAATTAACTCTCCTGCTCCCCTGTTTGGTATCTGCTCCGCCATTAGATTTCTACAAGGAGTCACCAAAGGCATAGTTTTGGATTCTCACATAGAAAAGCAGACCAGTTCTAGAACCAAAGATGTTTGTTTGTTTTGTTCTCTTTCACATCACCTCTAGATGTGATGTGAGAGCCAGCGTGGTGTAGTGGTTAAGAGCAGTGGACTCATAATCTGGTGAACTGGGTTTGATTCCCCGCTCCTCCACATGCAGCTGCTGGGTGACCTTGGTCTAGTCACACTTCTCTGAAGTCTCTCAGCCCCACTCACCTCACAGAGTGTTTGTTGTGGGGGAGGAAGGGAAAGGAGAATGTTAGCCACTTTGAGACTCCTTCGGGTAGTGATAAAGCGGGATATCAAATCCAAATTCTTCTTCTCTAGTCAGAGGAGTAAGGGAAGCAAGATCTGCCCCCTTCCGCTCACCTTCTAGAAGCTTCTTTAGCTTTTAGCTCCAGTGACAACAAATCACCTGCACTTGGCCTACTTTTTGGATAAGCAAAGACCCATTTCCCCCAACAAAATGGAATGTGCCAAGCTATCTACTTAACAAAAGAAACTGTTTTGACCCTTCCCCCCCCCCCCAGTCCTCTTTTTCTACAGGGTCAGATCTTAGCGCTGTAATATTTCAGATCTGGAAGCACAACACTATCCCCTCACAATACTATAATATTACAAATAAGCCTTACTCTTTCAATGATTTACCGGCTGCCTTGACATGATTTGTTTTTGTTCTGTTTTTATGAACCATTGTATGTGTTGTAAATGGTGTTCTTTTTTTTGCTTTGTAAACCTTCTTTTCCTGATCTAAGAATGGAGGAGGCTCATCTCAGGAATGTGCATTTATGAACAAAAGCAGTTTGTGTGAACCAACACAGATCGTGAAAATGGTAAGATGTTAAGCTTCAGTTATGCATTGCAACCCTTCTGTTGTTAAATGTTTTCAACGTAAGCCATGATGTCAGCCTACTGGCTGAAAACTTGAGATAGAAATAAGCAATAATGCATTTTCGATGGATATTTGTTTATTTCAGCAATTTATATACTGCTTCATTACAATAATCTCTAAGTGGTGTACAAGTAACTCAAAACAATAAAAAATAAAATACATTCCACATCCTCATACTTTTAAACTAGTTCACAAAGTAGTAGTTTATCTCAGTGGATTTTTTAGGAACAGAAAACACCCCAAATTTTTAAAAAGTTGTTGTTGTTGTTCAGTCGTTCAGTCGTGTCCGACTCTTCGTGACCCCATGGACCAGAGCATGCCAGGCACGCCTATCCTTCACTGTCTCTCGCAGTTTGGCCAAACTCATGTTAGTAGCTTCGAGAACACTGTCCAACCATCTCATCTTCTGTCGTCCCCTTCTCCTTGTGCCCTCAATCCTTCCCAACATCAGGGTCTTTTCTAGGGAGTCTTCTCTTCTCATGAGGTGGCCAAAGTACTGGAGCCTCAACTTCAGGATCTGTCCTTCTAATGAGCACTCAGGGCTGATTTCTTTAAGAATGGATAGGTTTGATCTTCTTGCAGTCCATGGGACTCTCAAGAGTCTCCTCCAGCACCATAATTCAAAAGCATCAATTCTTCGGCGATCAGCCTTCTTTATGGTCCAGCTCTCACTTCCGTACATTACTACTGGGAAAACCATAGCTTTAACTATACAGACCTTTGTTGGCAAGGTGATGTCTTTGCTTTTTAAGGTGCTGTCTAGGTTTGTCATTGCTTTTCTCCCAAGAAGCAGGCGTCTTCTAATTTCGTGACTGCTGTCACCATCTGCAGTGATCATGGAACCCAAGAAAGTGAAATCTCTCACTTTTAAAAAGTACAGTTCTCTAAATTCAGGGTAGTAGCCAGCATGATACCATACTCCCCAAATATTATGTGCTAAAGCTCCCAGGATCCTTGGTGATGCTAGTGGCAGCTGATGTGAGCTGCAATTCAACATCTGGAATGCACCATTTGGGCTACCCCCTCCCCTAAATCGTTCTTTTAAAATTTATTTTGCAGGGTGTCTCCGATAAAGCAGCTATTGTTCTTCAAATCCTCAATGAAACAGCTCAGCTCTTTGAAAGGAAGGACGTCCCCTTCTCCAATGTGAGAGGCATTCTGGAGTATATCTATTATGTACGCGATCAGCTAAAACCTTGTGTAAGTACTAAGAATTATTTTCCTAAGGAGTTATTATGGCAACATGAAGCAGAATGAAACTTGGTGTGCAGAAGAAACAGAGGGCAAGGCAGAACGAAATTTGGATTTGTATATGCCTTTCTCTCTATCAATGTAGGTGTGTCCACATGGCATATTCCCCAATCTTGTCCCAGACCTTTCTCCTCTTTGAAAGTGATTCCCCAGGTCCTGGCCCTTTTGGATTTTCTAAGTATAAGGGACCCAGATGGAGCTGTGGGTTAAACCACAGAGCCTAGGGCTTGCTGATCAGAAGGTCGGCGGTTCGAATCCCTGCGACGGGGTGAGCTCCCGTTCCTCGGTCCCAGCTCCTGCCCACCTACCAGTAGCAGTTCGAAAGCACGTCAAAGTGCAAGTAGATAAATAGGAACTGCTCTGGCAGGAAGGTAAATGGCATTTCCGTGTGCTGCTCTGGTTCGCCAGAACTTGAAGTGGCTTAGTCATGCTGGCCACATAACCCGGAAGCTGTACGCCGGCTCTCGGCCAATAAAGCGAGATGAGCGCCGCAACCCCGGAGTCGGACACGACTGGACCTAATGGTCAGGGGTCCTTTTACCTTTACCTTTAAGTATAGAGGGAGGGAACATATTTAAAGGAGAAAAGGTCTGAGACAATACTGAGTAGCCCCTAAATTTATGGGGAGACATAAATTTTGCTCCAGTGTTGACAAGCCCAGAATGTGCATATTCCACACTTTAACTGCTACAGCATGGGTCGGCAAACTAAGGCCCATGGGCCGGATCAGGCCCAATTGCCTTCTGGATTTGGCCCGCGGATGGTCCGGGAATCGCCACGTGGATTGCCAGCGTGCGCGTTCTTTCCCTCTCCCTCCCTCTCCCTGACACGGCGGCAGCGGCGGCACCTCCTCCCTCCCTCCTCCTGGCTTCTCCCCGCCCTGCCTAGAGGAGGAAGGGGGTGGGGCTTTGTTGGTGCCAGCAGCAGCAGCGCTCGAGCGGCCGCCATTTTAAGCAGCCCCTCTCCGGAGCCCTTTCACGCTCCACTCATCGTCCCCCCGCCGCCAGCCCCTGCCACTTACATGACACAGGTAAGCAGCCACCGGGGCTCGTGGTGCTCTTGCATCTTTTTTCTTCTTTCCAAAATATAGTCCAGCCCCCCCCCCTCCCACAAGGTCTGAGGGATAGTGGACCGGCCCCCTGCTGAAAAAGTTTGCTGACCCCTGTGCTACAGGGAAGTCATTTGTCTTCAGTTTACTCTATAGCAGAGAGCTGAATAGAAACTGAGACTCCAACAGCCAATCTCCAAACACCACCTCTCTTTCTTTTTTCTTCAGAGGTGGGAAACAACCTGATCTTGCCCACTGTGCTAGTAAAGGTCTGTGTTCAAATTCTCTTCCCACTTAATTTACAGCTGCAATCCAAAACCAGTCTTCCTCTGACGGACAGCCCGATAGAAGATTGTTTCAAAAAGCTGCAGCTATTTTTGAACGATGTAAGTAGACTGAGCATCTCTTCAACGAAGCTTTTAATTCTAGGAATGCTTCTAACTCATTCTGAGTTTCCAGCTGATCGCGTGGGCCAATTGCGTAGTAATAATAATAATAATAATAATAATAATAATAATAATAATAATAATTTATTATTTGTACCCCACCCATCTGGCTGGGTTTACCCAGCCACTCTGGGCGGCTTCCAACAAAGATTAAAATACATTAAAATGTCACACATTAAAAACTTCCCTAAATCAAGAATGGGGCACTTACAGGTCTTCCAGATGTTGCTTGACTCTAGCTGCCATAATTCCTGACCGTTGGCCAAGCTGGCAGGGGCTGACGGGAGCTGGCATTCAACCACATCTGGAGGGCCAGAGGTTCCCCATCTCTGCCATAAATGGTTTCTCAAGGCCGGTGGTTCCCAAACTTTGTTTCCCACGGACCACTAGAAAATTGCTGAGGGTCTCCACAAACCACTGAGTGATTTTTTTTCCTGCTTGTTGTAGAACTTGCAATGCGCTGCGCTAGATGTGATGTGATTTTAAATTGCATTTTTATTGCTTATTTTATTTCTAATATACTGTGTTTTATCGCATCACAATTTGAATTCCTTAGAGGTCAAATTGTAATACTGCAAAATTCGAAAGAAGAAATAAAAGCAGCAATAAAAACACAATTAAAGACTCAATATCAATATTTCATGCAATGGATGTGGTGTCTCCACAGTCTTCAACCACAAATGCCCAGACACATCACGAACCACCAGAATGAAACTCATGGACCACAGACTGGGAAGCTCTCATTGATGTTTTGCTGCCACCTCCCACCATCCTGCTTCATCACCAGGGTTTTCCAGATGACAGCTCATTGTTTTCATATGGGGGGGGGGGTAGGGATAAAGTGTGCCTGTCCCTATAGCTGCATATGAGGTCCTTTAAAAAGAACAAGATTATTGTTATTATAATATGATTTTATTACCCACCCTCCGCCATATTTAAAGCAGTTTTAAACAAACTACAGTCACAAGGATAGAGTGGGCCCTAAATATATAAGCCTACCTGATTTCAGTAGTGTACCTGAAATTCCCAAACAAAAATTAGGAGGGAAATTGCTCTACTGATCAGATCCCAGCCTTGCAAAGCCGTGCAGGCCTGGTTTGGGGACAGTAGCGTGAGCAGTGCACCCCCCCCCAAAAAAATGCATTCGGCAGGGCCCCCCCCCCCCCCATGCTATGTCCCTGCTCTCAGCCTTTTTGTTGTTCAGTCGTTCAGTCGTGTCCGACTCTTCGTGACCCCATGGACCAGAGCACGCCAGGCACGCCTATCCTTCACTGCCTCTCGCAGTTTGGCCAAACTCATGTTAGTAGCTTCGAGAACACTGTCCAACCATCTCATCCTCTGCCGTCCCCTTCTCCTTGTGCCCTCAACCTTTCCCAACACCAGGGTCTTTTCTAGGGAATCTTCTCTTCTCATGAGGTGGCCAAAGTACTGGAGCCTCAACTTCAGGATCTGTCCTTCTAGTGAGCACGCAGGGCTGATTTCTTTAAGAATGGATAGGTTTGATCTGGGGATTTGGTTGGGAGGAGAACTATGTATTGAGCTCATTGGGGTATAAGTACCAAAAATAAATAGCAAATGAACCCAAGAAATCCTTTACCATTGTTCCTTGTTTTTAGACTGTTATCGGTCCTGGGAAAGTAGGGTATCAATGTTTTAAATTAATAAATACCGTATTTTTTTCCTTGTATAAGACTATATTTTTTCCTGAATTTTTGAAGTTTAAAATAAGGGGTCATCTTATACATGGATAGTGCCTGGTGCATTTTCTTAATTTTTAGTCCCCCCAAAACACGGGGGCGTGTTATACACGGAAAAATATGGTAATACCTGCAACAACATATTCCGCCAGATGACTAAAATGGACCCGTGACTATATGGGAGTAAACAAACCACCTGCCAGAGAGCAGCACAGTATATAAAGAACTGTAAAGCTGGTAATAAATATAGAAATAGATTAATGAGGATTCCTCTTTTTGTGTGTTCGCCTCGCTTGAAACAGGGGAGCAGTCACTGCACATGGCAAGTGGCTCGCGAAGATGTCATGGTGGTTTTCCAACAACTTGAGCTTGACATTTCTGCTTCACGACATCGATTGCGGAGAGCTGAGGTGAAGAATCTTCTGCTTCCATGAGTCGACTGATGCCGCCACATGGGCTTGTAGTGTTGAATATACCTGTACAATAATATTTGTTTCCAAAACTAATTATAATAAATGTATTTTGAATAGAACATCAGGTGTCACTCATTTGCTCCATTTCAGGGCTGGGGAAATGTTTTCACTTCTGGCCAAGATATACTGGCAAGCTCCTTGACTATTCCTTATTTGTGTGCATGTTACTGTTAATTGAATTTGTTTGCAAACTACTTTTCCCAGCAGCATCATTAGCAAATTTATTTGCAAGCAACTTGTTGTTGCCGCTGCTGAATTAATTTGCAAAATACTTTTTTTTCTTTCATCATAATTGTTAAGTTTACGTACAAAATATTAAAACTACTTCTTTATTCAAAATGAACAAAGTGATGCACAATCAACTCAAGTTAAAACAATGCATACATACACAACCAGAAATCCAAATGGAAGAAAAATGTATCCTAATGTTATAAGGAAAAAACGACTCCCTTTCCCTTATGGGGTATTCCAGAGCCCTTATAGCAGGGGTCGGCAACCTAAGGCCCATGGGCCACAAGCGCCCATGGGGGTCATTTAACCGGCCCATGAGCTGCCCCCAAACTGAGCCGCCAACTCGGCAAGTCACAGCGCGCTGCACTAAACTGGTGCTGTGCGGCGCAGGGACTCGCTTCGGTGGCGCTGGAAATCTCATCTGCGCAGATGCTGGAAATCACGGACACGCGCGCAATCTGGCCCACAGAGGGATCTCCACTGGAGTGAACCGGCCCAGGCAAGGTAAACCTTGCCAACCCCTGACTTATAGTGTAGGGTTGCCAGATGTCCCCATTTCCTGGGGACAGTCCCCGGATTTGCGAATAAGTCCCCGGACAAATTCCATCCCTGGAATGTCCCCGGATTTTATCTGATGTCCCCGGGAAATGCAGCAGCGGCAGTCTCAGCAGCCTGGAGCAGTTGGCTCTGGCTGGCTTCAGGAGCTGCTCGGAAGTCCCCATATGATGGTGGTGCAGGGGCTTCCAGGCTGCCTCCACCTTCCCTGACCCCAGCAACTAAGCTGTGAAGGGAGGCTTCATGCTGCCTATCGGAGCAGCCTCCCAACTCCTACTTGCATGCAAGCAGGAGGGGGCAGGGATCTCTCAGTTTGGCAACGGGAAGCCTCCCTTCCCAGCTGAGGGATCCCCACCCCCCTCCTGCTTGCATGCAAGTAGGAATGGGATTGGGGCTGCTCCGATGGGAAGGGAGGCATCGCGCTGCCTGAGCCTCGACACCGCCGCTCTCGGCCCTCCTTCTCCGCCTTCCATGCCTGACCCACCACCACCGAAGAACCAACAACTCAGGGCTGCCCAGGCTCATGGAAAAAGGAGATAGAAGCCTCAGAGGAAGGGGAAACGTGGCAGTTGAGGCCAAGCTGGCAGCCGCCCCTATGCCACTGCTATCGCTGCAGCATCAATGTCCCGAACGTGTAGTATTTATTTATTTATTTATTTATTTATTTATTTATTTATTTAAAGTGTCCCCGGATTCATTGAAAAAAATCTGGTAACCTTATTATAGAGTCCTTAAGTGGGTTCCCTATCGGTAGGAGAAAAATAACAGAGGCCAACCAGAGTATATTGAGAAGCAAAGCGGCTAGTAAGCCTGATCTTTATTGAAGGGAAATAAGCTGTTGCAACATGGTCCCCACTCACTACACGCAGCAGTAACTTAGTATCAGCAACAATATGAAAACAAAGCAAGCTAAATCAGCCCAGGGAAAGTTCATCTGAAACAGCCAAATTGTAATTCAGTGGGGGGTGGGGAATAAAATGATGGAAATAAGTTGTACATTGCAAAGCTCTCTCACTGTTGTTATTGCTAAAATGTTCAAAGCAGTTTCTTTGTTGAGTAAATGGCCCTAGCTAGGTCTGCTAAATATCTGCTTTGTTATGTAGAAACGAAATAGCTGGGAGATAAACAGAAGGGGGTATGCTCTTTCTCCTTCCCCTGGCTGTGGTCATCATGGGTGCGAGTGTATGAAAGGGAACACCAGGCTGGCAGTCTTGTTGTGGAATTGGCTTGGAAACAGAGAGACCTGATTCTCTCTCTGTAACAATCCAGTGCCATGACATTGGGGAGTCCACTCCTTAGACACCTATTGGAGGATATCTGCTGTAGTGTCAATGCTGTGAATCTTCCACCTTATGCTCAGCCCATAGATAAGTGTAAACAAGCCATATATCACAGGAAAAAACCCTCTACCTCCAGTGACCTCCATTCCAAGGAAACCCAACCCAACATATGACCTTGGACTCTTGAGATCTCTCACCACTTGGAAATTAGGGTACACCCAATTTTATTTTAGGGGACGCGGGTGGCGCTGTGGGTTAAACCACAGAGCCTAGGGCTTGCCGATCAGAAGGTCGGCGGTTCGAATCCCCATGATGGGGTGAGCTCCTATTGCTTGGTCCCTGCTCCTGCCAACCTAGCAGTTCGAAAGCACATCAAAGTGCAAGTAGAGAAATAGGTACCGCTGCAGCGGGAAGGTAAACGGCGTTTCCGTGCGCTGCTCTGGTTCGCCAGAAGCGGCTTAGTCATGCTGGCCACATGACCTGGAAGCTGTACACCGGCTCCCTTGGCCAGTAAAGCGAGATGAGCACCGCAACCACAGAGTGGGTCACGACTGGACCTAATGGTCAGGGGTCCCTTTACCTTTACCTTTAATTTTGGGAAATTAATTAATAGCACTTAAGGCATATTGGTAAAGGACAATATTAGGCTAAGTGGGCAATTGGATGGAGTCGGTGTAAGGCAACTCGTAACTTTGTTTGGAACACTGCCCTTAACACTACGCAAGGACTTGTTTGCTCCCAAAACCTTTACTGAGTTTGGCTCTGCAGAAGTTGTTGTGCTCCAACTCCCATGGGCCCAGCTAGCATGACAGGGAAAGCAGGAGTTTAGTTCAGCACCTTCTATCTAGAGGGCCATACAGCTTCCCTAACCCTGCTCTAAGTACTTAAAAAAACCCAGAAAACATAATTTCGTACAATATGACTCGTTGTCTATTGATTTTTTTTTTTAGCAAGGTCAATAAAATAACATTCCAAACTTGGCTAATGGGTGTGAAAATACGGAAGAGGGTCATGAGAAGGAAGTTTTGACCATATAAATTGGAAATACAATATCTACTGGAATGCAGATTACAAAAAGCTCATCTTTCCTGCGCCACCATGTGGTTTCAAGCAGGAGGGAAATCTGGAAAAGAAACCAATGTCGCTGTTTCAGAGCCAGGCTATATATGAAACTCACCACATGAGAGCAGTCTGGAGCTGTCTATTGAGAATGACTTCCCTGCTGACAGAGAAAGTGAGAGAGGAGACCACAGTAAAATACCCAGGATGAGAAAAAGTCACTGGCTGCTCTGTTCTTTCTTATACTGTTCCTCAGTGTCTCTCTCTCTCTCTCTCTCTCTCTCTCTCTCTCTCTCTCTCTCTCTCTCTCTCTCTCTCTCAGCAGAGAAAGCAGGAGCACACACACCCCCGACACAGCAATTATATAAACAACTATAAACCAAGGAAACTGTAAAAAGTGCAAGCTTCAAACCATGGAGAGACCTGGTCTGAACAAAGACATTGGATTCTTATCTCATTATACATGACAAAGCTATTTTTAACCTTCTCACCCCTTGCTTTTTCCTGTAAGACTAATTGCAGTCGTTAACAGTCCTCAACAGGTTGTTTACCTCACCTATCAGCCTATCACCCACTCCCACCACCCTTCTGAGTAATACCCCTCCCACCCTCTCACTATATATAAGGGTCTGGTGACTTCTGTTTCACTGTATCTGAAGAAGTGTGCATGCACACGAAAGCTCATACCAAGAACAAACTTAGTTGGTCTCTAAGATGCTACTGGAAGGAATTTTATTTTTATTTTTTTTTGTTTTGACTATGACAGACCAACACGGCTACCTACCTGTAACTGTAAAAACTATTAAAAGTGGGCTCATATATTAAACCGTTAAAAACAATTCCAGATGCAAAATTTTAAAACAATTCCACATACGAAAACAGCTAAAAAATAAGATCCAAATACTATTACGCACCACCCTAATCTCCAAGTGGTGCGAGGTTCCAGGAGCTATAGTTGCTAGTTATATCAAGGTTTCCCAAACTTGGGTCTCCAGCTGTTTCTGGACTAAAACTCCCATCATCCCTAGCTAGCAGGATCAATGGTCAGGGATGATGGGAACTGGAGTCCAAAAACAGCTGGAGATCCACTAAGCTGTGACAACATTCATATGAACTGCTAACCGTTCCTTACATTATCTTTTTGGCAGTTTTGTGACCTCAGTGGTATTTCTCCACTTCTTCCTTAGACTGGAATTCTTTTCCTCCCTCTATTTATGATGCTTTACTCTTCAAAAATACTGTACTTCTTTGAACAAATTAACTTTCTCTTGGTTTATTCCCTCTGACATTTCTCTTCTTTGTGTGCGTGTATTGCACATATCTCAACCAAAGGAAACTTCCATCAATTTGTAACACTGCTTGTCCATTTTTATGAAGGCTTTTGCTTTTATGAATTACGCATTATCTCCTCCCATACTATCTGATTCCCCTCTCTGTTCTTCCTGCTCTTTTCCTACTGGTGGTTGACCCTTACTAGACTACCTGCATGGCGGGCAGGAGTCAGATGTATAGTCAGTTCAATTCCAGTGCCTCAGCCAATACCACTCACATTCTGTAACCAATAAAGTTGTGGCCTCAATTATCCCATTAACCTGAAATACTGGTGTCCGTGTGTTTTATTATTCAGCAAATTGAGGAGGGCTCAGGGCCTTGACATGCAAAGTGCTTCTGGGACAGCAGAAACAGCCTTGAAAAGTATTGACATTATACACTTAGGAGTCTTCTGGGAGAACTACATGATTCAAAAAAGAAGATAAATTAGTTTGAGCTCAAGCGTAACCACATCTTCCTGCTCAGGAGTCTGACAAAGGAAACCAGAAGAGGCAGGGCTTCCTGCTTTCTAAGTTGTTGACATTCTGACACCCTTATTTGAATGGAATAGGAATAGGGATAGTAGATTCCTTTAAACAATTTACTTGTTGGCCTTTAACCAATTAATCACTTACATGCAGACAACTTTACATGCAGTACGTATCATGTAACCTACCGGTAAATAACTGTCTTTTCTAAAATCCTGACAGAGGGGGGCAGTTTCTGTTACAAGTGAGATAACATTCGAATTTAACCAAAAATTCACTAATCATTTTGAAGAACAGGGCATCTTTATATTGATCATTTGCAGTTATGAGGTATTTTAGTTTTTTTATTTCTTGTTGAGACTAATAGCCACCTTATTCTTTCTTATTTCTGATTCTATTATATTCCTTTAGGCAAAAGGACCTGAAAAATAAAACAAAGTCAAGATCCATTGTTATGAAAGAGGGACATTTAAATGACATAAGAGAACAGGCAGCTTCATCTACCTGAAGTTGTTATAAGGAAGGAAAGCAACTTTTGCCGGGAAAGGAAAATTACATTCCACCCTCTCTAAAACGGAAAGGTTTTTTGGCACAGAGCAGCTGGAAAAAACGAGCGCTTCTGGCTGATTTCCCAGGATGCAACTGGCTCATGGGGGAAAATAGGTCCTGGGAGAATTCCTGTGCTCCTAATTGTACAAGGTACCACCCAACAAGGTTTGTGAGGAGCTACCTTCTTGATGTACCATTTAAAAGGGTAGTTCGTGGTCACTTAATGGAGAACAGCTTAGTTGTCCTCAACACACTATAACAAACCTTTTGCGGTCATATAATTGGGGTGGTGATCAATTCATGCTAACAAGTGAAGTAGGGAGTCAAGTATGCCTTCCTGACTGTGAATATAGAACCAAAAAGGTGTTTGCTTTTTCTCACCAAATATACTGGATCTGATGTCTGTGGTGTAAGATTCAGTGAAGCTGGAACACTATGAGGAATGCTATCCCTTATTAAAGAGGTAATAAACATTTCAGAAATCAGCTGAGCCATACATTGCTGTCTGTTTCACTCTGCATTTCTAGACATGCAAGAGATTTGAAATATTTGCCGTGTCTGTGTTACAGAGGCAATCTTTTATTTATTTATTTATTTTTGGCATGCTTTAAAAAAAAATTTTTTTTTAAACTCACCCCATTCATTAAGGCTGCTGTTTGGAACAAAAAACAACAACAACCCGTAACACAGCACATTAAGTGGCCTGGCTTGTTCAGCAGCACAGAAGGCAAGCTTAAAATAGCACAAGATCTTAAGATGCACTTGAATGAACACATCCCCCAAAGGGGACGATTTTTGAAGTTTTATTAATAAGTGATGTGGAATATTAAAACAACCAATGCTGGTGTGATGATGTGGCTTAGTGAAAGGGATTTCAAGCTGGGTTTATAATTTGCACTACACTGTAAAAGTAGGTGTGAAGAGAAAACAAAAATAGTAGGGTAGGTGGGTAATAAGAACCAAAAATGTCCCCATTAAAAAGACCAAAAGGGATAAAACTGGGTGGTTTTTGAGGTTGGTCTTGAAATTTACTGGTAGATTTCAGATTTCTTCGATGTTTCCTATTGTGTTCTTCGTCATCTAAGAGAGCCTTTCTCAGCCTTAAGCCACCCAAATGTTTTGAAACTACAGTTCCCATAAGCCCCATCCAGCATGGCCAATGGTGAGTCGTGATGGGAGTTGTAGTCCAAAGCATACGGGGGGGGGGCACCAGATTGGGGAAGGCTGAGTTAAGCATGAATGGTATATTATGTCCTGCCTCAGATGAGATGAGAGTCTGCAGGGAGCAGGGGTCATTTGGCACTGGTTAGCCTTATCAGGTGTCAGGCAACAGGATGCTAGATTCCTGATAACAGGAGTCTGCAGGACCAGGGAGGGAGCGATCTCAGTGAGAGCATCTTGGCAAGACAGATGATGCTTCCACAAACAAAAGCAGTCTGAGATCAAATAGCTGAATTACAATGGAGACCTGCTGAGTGTCCCTTAGATGCAAGCCAGCAGGAATGCTGGGCTTTCCATATGCATGTCAGGAAGATCTTTTGGAAGAATGAGGGTGGGGGACATTTGGTGAGGTGGTTCCTCAGTTGAGTCTGAGCCCTGGGTAGAGTCTGGTGTCACATTCTTTTCCACTGGCTTAGATTCTGCTGTTGTAAGAATATCAAGGTCTTATATATATATACCTAATAATTGTTCATAAGTGTGACAAGCAAAACAAGGCCTGTCTCCATTTTGACTCCCAAACTGACAAACTGTTTCTCTGCAAGGAAGGAGGGGGGATTGTCTCAGGAAAATAAAGTGATAATTCTGGCATCCTGACGCCTGAGTGGTAGACATGGGCCATTTCCCTCACAAAGAACCCACCACCTAAAATGGATTTGGATCATTAGCCCTGCCAGGCCAGGGCAGGAAACAAGAAACCTTTTGTTTTGCTGAAATGTGTGTCTGGGAGGGGTCAGGGAGAGATGGCACAGGTGTGAGAATTCTCAGGTTACCTCCTCTGACCCTCCCAATCTGTGATGCAGCTGTGATGTATCTGGGGAGTGGTTTGGGGTTACACCCCTTCTGTGAGGTATGTGGGAGGTATCTGGGGGTGGGGGTGGACGCTGGGGGGAATTTTTGAAATGTCTTTATAAGAGCATGTGCACCTTTTGTTGGGGGTCCTTTTCCCCCTACTCTTTGGTGTGGGGCAAAAATGCCATGTTGAAACAGAAATAAATTCCTTTTCTCTGGTTGGCCTCTGTAATTTACTCCTTCCGATGGAGAACCTCAAAAGGCTCTTGTGTACCCCATAAGGGAATAAGAGCAGATTTCAGTTTATTTCACTGCGCAGTAAACATTAAGGCAGACTCCTGCTGACCTCAGTCAGATGTCTTTGCTTTGCTCACTGTCCAAGCATCCAGGAATTGAGACATGCAGACACTCAATGTTCACTGCATTTCCAACATTCCACACAATATGATAAAACATATTGGTACCCTCTATGGGTTTTCAGTGATGAAAATATACTCTGAAAAGTGCACTGTGAGATGCAGCACAGCACATAATGTAGATTTCACAGGCAGGATGCCCAGCCGCAAGCAAAGCTCTTTAGGTGCTTGTCTGTGTTCTCTAGATGCCTCTGCCGACAAGATGTCTCTCTCCTCAAGCTGAGTCATCGCAGATCCTTCCTTGAACTGCCATGAATGACTCAGTATATGATGGGGCGGGGGAATATCTGAAGAGGTCTTCAGAAGCCTTGCCAAGGATTGCTTTAAAAAGCAGTAAACAAAGTAGCAAGACAGTGTATTGATTTGATGAATCATGACCACTGTTTCTCTTCTGGAGAACTGACCATTACTAAATGATAGGTGTGATCAGAATGGAGCATTCTGGCAAATATATTGAAAACTAGGAATTTCAAACTTCACATTTTAACAAGTCTGAAATGGGGTGTTTCACATTGTTCACATTTTATTACAGAGCAACAAAAGTCTTATGGAGAGGCTAATGCTATCCAGTCTTGGCTATTTATGTATTTCATACATCCATGATTGTTCCACTTAAACTCAGAATCTGGATACTGAGAATGTCAGCTTTCATTTAGAGAAAATAACAAGATTCAAGCCCTTGTGTTATGGAGATAAGCTTGTAAACATATTGGTTTGCTGGTGCCCGAGAAAATCTCAGAAACCAGGGAAGAGCTTGGCAGGACTTGCATTGAAAGGGGGATTTGTCAGGGACAGGGACCCCTGACCATTAGGTCCAGTCGTGTCCAATTCTGGGGTTGCGGCGCTCATCTCGCTTTATTGGCCAAGAGCCGGCGTATAGCTTCCAGGTCATGTGGCCAGCATGACAAAGCTGCTTCTGGTGAACCAGAGCAGCGCACGGAAACGCCGTTTACCTTCCCGCTGAAGCGGTACCTATTTATCTACTTGCACTTTGATGTGCTATCGAACTGCTAGGTGGGCAGGAGCTGGGACCGAGCAACGGGAGCTCACCCCGTCACAGGGATTTGAACCGTCGACCTTCTGATCAGCAAGCCCTAGGCTCTGTGGTTTAACCCACAGCGCCACCTGGGTCCCTGAAAGGGGGATTAGGCTAGCGATAAAATGTTGTGCTCTCCAGATGTAAGGTGATGACTCCCATCAGTTCCAAGCAATGTTGCCAATGGCTAGTGCTGATGTGAATTGTGGTCTGCAACACCTGCAGAGCATCATGTCAGCTGGATTTCAAATTCAGGGCTTTGGCACAGCCATAGCACCTTGCTGTTTGTCATGCCTAGGCAAATAACAATACATTGTGGAGAACAAGTGTACATAATACACATTTGCTTAACAACTCAGTCAAGTAGTGTAGCCTTGCATTTCTTGCTCAGCATTCTGGCTATTATTGTTAATAATAATAATAATAATAATAATAATAATAATAATAATGGAAATAAATGTACTTCTAAATAGCTCTTCAACTCATGATCTCATGCATTGCATTCAACTATGCAAGGAATATGCAGCTATCCCTTACCTGCAACCTTGGCGTTGTCCACACATTTTCAAAAGTCCTTGCATTCATAAGGACTAGAAGATTGCTCTTTTTTAAAAAATGAAAGTGGATGTGGTCATGCCACCTTTTGAGCTCATGAAAATGATGGCATATTCACAATCCTTTGTATGAGTAACAGCAGCCAAAGAAATATTTCCTTGGGAATGATGTGGATAGATGACTCTCCCCCCCCCCCCCCGTTAGCTGATAGGTTCTTGGCCTCTGTAGTGACATCTTTATGCACAATTGAATTGCAATTGTGATTGTAATTGAATATAATAGATTTCCCCCTGACAGGTGACATAATAAAAGTAACCTTCTCATTTGCTGTTGTTTCTGGTCAGTGCAAGACAGCATAATTTATTATAAAATGAACCTTTCCATTTGCCTGATCAATACAAGAGACTACTATCCATTCAGGTTTTTGTTGCCAATTGGAACCATTGTAATAATTCCTTCCTAAACCATGGGAGCAGCATCTTCATTCTAAAAAGTTCCAAATCCTTTGCTTTGGAAGATCTCCAGTAAAGTAAACCAAAGGGTTGCCTGTTTATTTTTAAAAGGCGATAAAAGGCATAAGCATCTTGGTTGTTTTCCTTCATGGTTATCAGGCTGTTACTTGGTCTTTTTCCTCACTGAGTGTTTTTACCACTAAAAGGGTCTGGAAAAGTCATTCTGGAACAATGCAGGTTGGCTTTTAAGAGCCAGCTTAAAAGGAATCTCTGCTGATAGCACCTTTGACTGTCAGATACTTTCTCTGATTCTACAAGTTAATTGTTTAATGCCTTGAGTTTTCACTGATGCTCAGTAAGCACTATGAAAGCTCTAACACTAAACAGCTACACCTGTTTTCAGATGTGTTATCTTAATTATTATTTTCTCGAGGAGATCTATATCTCACCTTTTGCTTTCTAAAAAGAAATACTCAAGGCAGATTCTCAAGCAAACCTTATAGTTAAACAGAAAATTACCACTGGGTTTCATACAATGCCTGCAAAAGTTATGGGCATATTTAGCAGGAAATGAAAGTGCAAATGTAACTTAGACTAAGCGTTTTTGAATACTGGATCAAATCAAGTACTGTATTTTTCGCTCTATAAGGCGCACCTGACCATAGGACGCACCTAGTTTTTAGAGGGGGGAAGCCCCATTTTTTTGAGGATCAGCTCAAATTTCTGTAGCTTCTTTTGCAAAGGAGAAAAACCCCATTTTTTTGAGGATCAGCTCAATTTTTTGCAGCTTCTTTTGCAAAGGAGAAAAGCCCCATTTTTTAGGATCAGCTCAAATTTCTGCAGCTTCTTTTGCAAAGGAGAAAAGCCCCATTTTTTGAGGATCAGCTCAAAGTTGTTGAGCTTACTTTGCAAAGGGAAAAAACCCTGTTTCATGAGGTTTAACTCACAGTTCTGCAGCTTCAGGAAGCCATTTCTACAGTTTCCAGACAGATAATCTAATCAGCCAGTCACATGTCGCTGGGGAAACAGTCTCCCTCTGCAAGGGGGCGGGGCTGGAATCTCTCTCCCTTATCTCTCTCCCCGATCCTTTGCTGAGCAGCTGCTCAGTGTGCTTCCTTTCAACAACCCCTTCTCTCTCTCTCTCTCTTTTTTTTAAAAAAAGCACGATCTGCTTTTGCCCCTGGGCAGTTCAGCTCCAGGGACCACACATTTGCTCCATAAGACGCACAGACATTTCCCCTTACTTTTTAGGAGGAAAAAAGTGCGTCTTATGGAGCGAAAAATATGGTACTTGACATTACTCAGAGGTAAACACTGTGAACAGGGAAATCCAAACCAGTGTGAGACAAGATCTAAATATTGTCCAGACCGTTAGTCAGGTGAAATAGATATGCATTCGTAATCCAATAAACATTCAAGGGATGCATACTTTGATATGCAGAACCTCCTCTAATATCATCCATATTCCATTATTATATTCTATAATTCAACCAGAAAGCTTAGTCCTGCTGCTGCAGCAAATTGGTGGATATGTGAAATGTGTTGCGGCCACATTGTGCTCTGAGGGGCTCCTACAGTTCAGTGTCTTCCCGTGAGCTGAAGATGCAGAATGACAATGGTAAACACACACCAAGCGTTGATTACAGGTTTTGGACTCGAAATTTTGGGTTAGTTTTACCTCAAAATGTTTGTTTTGAATGACTGTTGTGAAAATGATAGAACAGAGAGTCGCTTGTCCACTCGCTCCCAGACTCTTTTGTTTTTACACGGCTTCTGACCTTGATGAGATACAGCTAGCTGATAACACTCAGGCTGCAGCAACAGCGAGTCTTAGAGGATGTCGTTATATGTAGCTATTAAAAAACACAGAAGCCACAACTACATCTCAGAGCCAGACTCAGGGCAATATTGGTCTAAGTGCTTTTCCTTATGATTATATATAATTGAACATGGAAACCTCGGTTGGTGCCACTTTTTATGATTCTAAGATCGTCCTTCCACTGCAAATGGTTTCTCAGTCATTGATCTTCAGAAGTGTTTCTCAGTCTCAGTTTAGAGCCAGCCAGACCGTTTAGAGCAAGGGTAGGCAGCCTAAGGCCCGGGGGCCGGATGTGGCCCAATCGCCTTCTAAATCCGGCCCACAGATGGTCCGGGAATCAGTGTGTTTTTACATGAGTAGAATGTGTCCTTTTATTTAAAATGCATCTCTGGGTTATTTGTGGGCCCTGCCTGGTGTTTTTCCATGAGCAGAATGTGTGCTTTTGTTTAAAATGTGGGGCATAGGAATGCGTTCATTTCCCCCCCAAAAAAATATAGTCTGGCCCCCCACATGGTCTGAGGGACAGCCCACGGTTGAAAAAGGTTGCTGACCCCTGGTTTAGAGAGCCCTTTGCCTGGCGAAAATGCATCCTTGGACTCTTTGCATGGAGGACTGCGAGGGCTGTGTGAAGACACTATGCCCTGATCACCGCTGGCAAATGACCTTGATGCTCAGGCCTCAACAGCAACCTGTGAACCTAACAGGATATTATTATAAATAGTTAGAGGAGAGGAGAGGAGAGGGCTATATGGAAAATATATGGAAGACATGTTGGGATCACAAGGAGAGAGTTGGCATTTCAATGGGTTTAATTTTTGTGAGCCACCTTGAGTCCTGGTTCTGGGGGAAAGGTGGGATGATGATGATTTCATCTCTCTGAGGCCTTATGCAGCTAAACCCCAAACTAATAAAGAGCTAATAATAGACTCTTGCATCCTACATAAGTTGTGTAGAAATGTGTGGTCTTCTGAGGAAGGGATGTGGCGTTCTGCTAAGACCACAGCGTGAGAAAACACACTCATAATGGTGGTGTGCTCCCCTCAGAGACCACCAAGATAAGGCACCGGAGAGCTGCCCAGGCGTCACTGACGCACGATGACAGCATAGAAGTAATGAGCCACCCCCCTTGACCACTGGCCAGGCCTCTGCAGTCCCCAGTCGGGAGAGTGGGAAAGCTTGGAGATATCGTCATAGGATATTTAAGAACAATATAAAGCCCAGTAGTATCCTTGTTTAATTGAAGATCCTAATGACAACTGCACTGAAGGAATAGGAGGACATGCTGCTGTTCTGGAAGAGCTTTCCCAGAAACTCAGAGGGCTGTGAGATCTCTTCTATTATGCTTTTATGCTTCTTGTTTAGCAAATAAACCCTGTTAAAGTCTCAACTTGGTGTTTCCTTTCTTGCTTGCCCGGGTGTGAAAGTCTCTCACACAGAGTGCAAATGGTCAAAGGAAGCAGCCTGCTCCTCTTCAGCAATGGATCGATTTTTTAGGTCCCATTGGAATTTTTGCACATTTGAGATAAATGATATCTGTACGGACACTGTATGTCCCCTGTGAAAAGGAAGGATAGGCAGCACCAGGGCCTGCTCAGGTTCGACTGTTCCCTCCTAGAACACAACGGCCGATTTTACATCTTATTTCCTTTGTTTTGGTATTTTAAAATGGTATACCTCCTTGGGTGCCTTGGCAGAAAGGGGACTGGCAAGTGCAATAACTACGGAAGTAAAATGTCTTTGGGTATATAAAATATGCTGTTGGAACTTGCTACGTTAGGGGCCTTCCATGGGCTAGAAAATTCCCTTTATTTTCCTGTCCCAGGAAGGGAAAGGAAAAAAGGGGGAAAGGGGGGGCCCACTAATTGTGGCAGGTGGATTGAAGTCTGTTTGGTGAGTTGTACAAGTTGTGCAGACCCTTCACATATCCAATACAATCTCAGAGAAAAATCAGCTAAGCAGAAGCTTAGGAGCGATGGGTTTTAATAAAAGGTAAGGTAAAGGTAAAGGTAAAGGGACCCCTGACCATTAGGTCCAGTCGTGACCGACTCTGGGGTTGCGGTGCTCATCTCGCCTTATTGGCCAAGGGAGCCGGCGTGCAACTTCCAGGTCATGTGGCCAGCATGACTAAGCTGCTTCTGGCGAACCACAGCAGCACACGGAAACGCCGTTTACCTTCCCGCCGGAGCAGTACCTATTTATCTACTTGCACTTTGATGTGCTTTTGAACTGCTAGGTGGGCAGGAGCAGGGACCGGACAAAGGGAGCTCACCCTGTCGCAGGGATTCGAACCGCCAACCTTCTGATCGGCAAGCCCTAGGCTCTGTGGTTTAACCTACAGCGCCACCTGCGTCCCTTAATAAAAGGTAGATTTATATTAAACATCAGGGGGGAATGTCTAAACTAGGAGTTAGCCAAACACCCCGACGGGGCCAATTATGCGCTGCTTTCATAGATTTGAAAGCGGCTTTTGACAGTATCCCAAGGAAAATACTATGGGATAAACTTGCCTGTTGGGGAATTGATAGAAGGCTTCTGTGGCTCATTTCCCAACTTCACGACGGGTCCGTGGCCAGGGTGAGACTTACACCTGCTGGTGATTTAACTAACCTAGTGCCAATAAATAAGGGAGTACGCCAGGGTTGCATTCTGGCGCCATTTCTTTTTAATTTATTTATCAGTGATATGAGGAACCCTCTAGTCGTCTCACACAAATTTATCCACGTTCCTCGGATAGCAGATTATCGCTGCCCACTACTTCTTTACGCAGATGATGCGGTGCTACTCTCTTACTCTAGAGTGGGTTTAAGGAGGGCACTAAGGATTTTTGTGACCTACTGCCATTTAAATCACCTGTCTATTAACCATTCTAAGACTAAAGTACTGATATTTTCAAGGAGTCGGAAACTCTATCCGTGGAAACTGGAGGGAACAAAAATTGAACAAGTGCATAAATTCAAATATTTAGGAATTTATTTTCAGTATAATATGGGGTGGAAATCACAAGTTGAATATTTACACAATAAGACAAAAGCCCTGTCCCACTCTCTCCTTCGTTTTTTCTTTTCCGAGGGGGCCTTATACGTCCCTGCGGCCTTGAAAGTGTACAGTATCAAAGTGATGGCCACAATGGCTTATGCTGCCCCATTATGGGCCGCTTTTGCAAATCTCGCACCTTTAGAGTCGCTCCAAAGCCAATTCTTACGTCGACTCTTAAAACTACCATCATGCGTAAGTAATGCAGCCATTCGCTTAGAAATGAAGATCCCTTCAGTTGAGTCAGTTTTGTGGAGGCGAGTTTTGATTTATTGGCTAACCCTTTGGCATAAACTCCCGAACCACTATTTAATTCAATGCATGTGGCGGGATGATTATACAAATCTGTGGACTGGAAAAATCCATGCCAAATTGCTGGCTTATGAGATTTCCCCTTCTGAATTACTCAAACTGGATCTTACTGCGGCAAAAAGGTGTATAAATCAAAGATTGGAAGATGTGGAGCTATACCAAAATCTCCTAACTGGTGGGGGAGTTTGTTCACCGTTAAATATAGGCATTACCCCTATTTACCGTGTCCCGTCCTATTTAACATCACTTACGGTTGCCACACATCGTTATGCCTTTATAAAAGCTAGGTTTAATGCTTTTCCATCAAACGTACTGAGTCACACATTTACCAAGGGCCAAGTCTCTCCTATGTGTGCCTGTGAAAATAAATCAACTGAATCTCTACAGCATGTAATGTTCAATTGCCCTATGTACAGTTCGATCCGTGCCAGTATATTAAATCCGATAATTCAGTCCATTGCTGATAAGCCAGCTGACCTACGTCTTGCTTGGATGCTCCAAGACGTGGACCCTTACATAACTCTACAGGTTGCTAGATTCCTAACAGCAGTTATCTCATATAAGAGACGAAATGGAATGTCAGCCAATTATGGATAGTTATAAATATGTTTTGTTTTTTAAATATGTTTTGTTTTTAAAATGAATTTTAGACATTTATTTTAGTTGGTGCCTAAATTTTAATTTTAAAATTCCTCTGAGATATGTTTTTATATGTTTTTATGGAAATGCTAATATTGGGCCCAGTGAGTTGTGTTATCTTATTTGCGGCTTGTACAGTGCCGTTGTTTTATTTGATTCTTGTTTGTTTGTTTGTTTGTTTGTATTGTATGATGGGCGCAAATGCCGAAATAAATGATCGAGTTAGCCAATAAAAAGAAGATCACTGAAGCTTTTCCCTCTCTTAAGGTTTCAGAGGAAATGTTGAGCCACACATTGGGCCCATCCACCTCTAGAGTTTGGCATATTTATATATATGCAACACATTATTTCAGTCCAGTAAACATGTTATACAATGATTCCCCCCCCAAAAAATAAGACAAGAATTTCTGCTGTCTCAGGCTGAGTGCTCTTATGTAAGCGCCAACATTTCCTTTCACACCCACTCAGTGTGTGGATGGGCCAATTCCACACACACACACACACACACGCCCTCCCTGCATCATGCGCCCTATAAAAAGAAAACATTGTTTTGTGAATTTGGGTCTCTGACTTGCAGAAAACCGAAGCTTTTCCTCTGGTTATTTTGAACCGTAGCAAACTGGGGTGGTTATTTGCTTCACTGTTTATATTGTTTTTTAAGAAAATATATAAACCAAAAGTCACAATTCTCAGCTACAACGCCTCACCATCTGTAGTGTAAGGCAATACCAAACAGAATCGTTGCAGAGATTTGATAGTTAATGTATGTGATTGCCTGTACGTACCATTTAAGGAGAGCAGGAGGCAAAGACCTCCCCCCCCCACCTGTCCTTTGGACCATTTGTGATTATTCCCCAGGCAAATGCTAATATAGCCTATGCAGCTTATTAGCAGTGCGCTTTTGAACATATCCAAAACAGGCTTTTGGACCTTGCACCTTAAAGCTGTCATATAAGTATAAAAGTATTACTTCATTTATACTATCATAAAAGGTAAAGGGACCCCTGACCATTAGGTCCAGTCGCGGACGACTCTGGGGTTGCGGCGCTCATCTCGCTTTACTGGCTGAGGGAGCCGACATTTGTCCACAGACAGTTTTTCCAGGTCATATGGCCAGCGTGACTAAGCCACTTCTGGCGAAACCAGAGCAGCGCACGGAAACGCCATTTACCTTCCCGCCCTTTACCTATTTATCTACTTGCACTTTGATGTGCTTTTGAACTGCTAGAATGGCAGGAGCTGGGACCGAGCAATGGAAGCTCACCCCGTTGCGGGGATTCGAACCGCCGACCTTCTGATTGGCAAGCCTAGGCTCTGTGGTTTAACCCACAGCACCACCTGCATCCCTCCTTTATTAACCTGGGGCTTAATTCCTCACTTCCTTATCCCACGAGAGTGTTTATTTTCATTTTTAATTAATTTCACCCACCATTTTTTTTAACGCTTAAACATGACACAAGGAGCCCAAGTAAGCAGCAAAGGCCTTGTAGCTACGTCACAGTAAACTATAGTTAGCAGTTTGCTGCAAACCCACTGAAATAGTTCAATTTGCTCCTCTCTGCTAGCATGACAAAATAACCAAAATGGTGTTTTCTTCCCTCCACCATCTTTTTTACTCTCTAAGGAAAACGGCTATGCAGACCATACTCCTATCATGCATGCTGGATGAAGCCCCTTCAGATCCTATCCCATGGAAGGCAATAGCCCATTGAAGCTAAGGAAGGCTGATTCCTCTCTTTAAAAGGCCATTTCGACCTGCTGCACGAATGACAAAATAGGGTTGCCAACTTCTCAACCTGCCTCCTGTAACTATGCCTGTAACACTAACACCATCTTGAGAGGCAGGCAATTAGCAGGTGGATAATGTTTATTTCCAGGCAGAATCGGCTGCTGACAACTGGCCATCAAGCTGCAGTTCAAGAGAAAAGGCCTGGCTAAGTGTCCCCCTCCCACATCTGGCAACCATATTTGCAAAAGGGCTCCGTGGAACATATTGCAGTCTGTGAACCAAATGAATTTCAAACAAGACAGCGAAGTTTATGCTGTATAAATATTTGCTTTTCCTTACAGAGTTATGGTTTCATAAGTGAGACACGGAACAATCCTAACCACAGTCTCCAAATTTTGATCAATGAATGCTCAGGTTTTGTAGGTTTTTAAAAAATTTGGTGTGACGATAGACCTGCTATCCTGTTATTTATTACATTTATGCCCCATCTTTTCCCCCAAGGAGCTCAAGGTGGCATGCACAGCTCTCCCTATTTTATTCTCACAACAACCCTCAGAGGTAGGTGCGGCTGGAAGACCAAATGACAAGCTGAAGGTCACCCAGTCAGCTTCAGGGCTGAACAGGGATTTGAACCTGTGTCTCCATCCAGCGCCCTAACCACTACACCCCATTGGCTGTCAATGTGCTCAGTGTTTGTTCAGACCATGAACAGGACACACATACAGTATAATATAAATGCAAACGAATCCAACGGAGTAAATTAAAAACGCTTAAAAATCTCCCCTCATAGCAGACTTGGCGACCTTACCCACCAACCACCCAGCCACTGCAAGACAAGTGGCTTTTGCCGGGTCAGCAGACTCCCTAGATAGGCAGAAAAATGCTGTTTTTTAAAAAACAAAATGCAAATAATAACTCTATTGCTACCACACACACACCCCCTCCCAATGAGGGCTGCACATGAGCAACCACGTGAGCTGAACATTGGAAACAGTGTATTTTATTTTATTTTTTTAAGGCCTGGTTTATGCTCACAACAAACCTGTGGGGTAGGTAGGTCAGGCTGGAAGACAGTGATTGGCCCAAGGTCGCCCAGTGATCTGACAGGGATGAAATGGAGGGAGGGAAGAGAGAGAGCAGGGAGATGGCAGTTGATGGCAGTTGAGGGCAGTTGGTCTGGGGGTGAAATCCCAGCAGAGCTCATAGGTCTTGTAGGGTATATATGCGAGGAAAGGTATATACAGCAGCAGCAGCAGCAGCAGCAAGATGTCGGAAAGTAAGTCCATAAGGAAAAGTTTTAAAATGATGTAAATGGAAGGGAATGAGCGATGGAGCGCAGCATTAGAAGAAGGAAGGTGGATGACATTGTAGCGCAGAGGAAGAAAACGGGGTGCTGGTGGTTTCAAAGCACTGTCTTACAGTTACTAAACTGGCAACAGGTCTACTAACCTACTTACAGTTGGCTAGTGTTATAAACTGTTTTTAATATTGTACAGTATAAAATATGGAGCAAGCAGGAACAATGATTTATCAATATAGGTACCACAAAACAGGGACTTTTACCTGGTAAAGGGATGATACAGGTCATAGACTCCAATATAGTTAGTCACTCTGGACGAATCTCTAATACTTAATTGGGTTATCACACAAGGCAGGGAGTGGAGAGAAGGTTTGCAGGATCTAGTAAAACATATAAGCCCAAGCCTCAACATATTTACTCTGAAGTAAGCCCCATAGAGTTCAGTGGCACAAACCCACAGAAAGCACTGCAGCGCAGTTTCCTCTGCCTGTCCTAAACTCATTGAAATAACTTGGTTTATGTGTGTCTCATAGCCACATATTTGGAAGTAATTCCTGTTAAATACATTGCGGCTTATTTCTAAATAAACATGCATAGGACAGGGCTATGAGTGTGTTTATCTGCTTGCACCGATAATTTGCTATATTTAAATTTTTTTTTTTAATGATTTTTATTAATTTTACAATTTTAAGCCTGGCCCTTTTCCAGGCCAGGTCACATTCATTATACTTACATTTTCATATGACTCCCTCTCATCCACCCCATTGTTTCCATATTTTATACAATCTCAAATTTAAACAGGTTTCTTCTTCATCTTAATTTACTTCATCTTTAAATTATTTCATCTTAATTTACTTCATATTTAATTAGAGCTAATATAATTAATAACGTATCACTTCTTCAGAGAAAACTTTGGTGTAAACAAAAAGCAACATAACTGCTTTTCTTTAAAGTGGTAGGCATACTCTCCTTACAGATCATCAATACAAAAGACATTAAAAAGATGCATTGGGATTGTTAAACAAAACATCATAAAAGAGTAACAACAGAAATGCATTCTAGGGAACAATATCTTTTCTAAACTTGGTTACTGCATATGAGTGGGTTGCACAGATAGCTGCATTTCACACTTTTTTGTGTGCATGATCCAGGTAGGATTTAACTAGATTAGCTAACGAAAATCCTATTATGCACCAACCATATAAAAGCTGCTCTTAGAGCCTCTGCCACAGTCAGACAGTTCAGGTTGGCAATAAACTTAGGGTTGTACTGTAATGGTTTCAGCAAGCTGCTTTAACTGTTCCTTTAACCTATGTAAGACAGATTCATGGATGGTGCAAGGGCTAGGGCTAGGGGGGAAATGTTGACCCTGGAGATGGTGAATCTGGGTGACAGTCACATAGGATTCCTTCTGAAGGTTGAGGTCCACAATTTTGGGGACATGGTGGACCTTTCACTTGTTCTGCAAACTCAGGTAGCAGTCAGATCCATGAATCTGAAGTTGGTTTGCCAGCTGTAACCACTCCAAGAAAAGGGTGGCCTAACTATATGACGCATTTCCTGGCAATCTCCAGGCTGGACTACTATAATGTGTGGGGAATTGTCACTGAAGACTGTTCTGGAACTTCAGATACTTCCAAATGCATTAGCCTCTGTTTTAGTGGGAATGACTTGCTAGTAAGAGCTGTGGGTTAAACCACAGAGCCTAGGACTTGCCGATCAGAAGGTCGGTGGTTCGAATCCCCGCGACAGGGTGAGCTCCCATTGTTTGGTCCCTGCTCCTGCCAACCTAGCAGTTCGAAAGCACGTCAAAGTGCAAGTAGATAAATAGGTACCGCTGCAGCGGGAAGGTAAATGGCGTTTCCATGGGCTGCTCTGGTTCGCCAGAAGCGGCTTTGTCATGCTGGCCACATGACCTGGAAGCTGTACGCCGGCTCTCGGCCAATAAAGCAAGATGAGCGCCGCAACCCCAGAGTCGGTGACGACTGGACCTAATGGTCAGGGGTCCCTTTACCTTTTTAAGAGCTGTGCAATGGTTCCCAATTTGTTTCCAAACAGAATTCAAAGAACTGGTTGTAACCTTTGACACTGTAAATGGCACTGTATTGGTCCAGAATGTCCTGTACTGTGGGGAACTGCTCTGTGTGTTACCTTTCTTGGAGGCAAGACTAATGATAACAAGAAAGCAGGGCATTTTTGGCAATGGAACTTCCACCCCAAAGAGGCCCAGCAAACCAGCTTGGTTTTCATTTTCAAAGCTTTGGGTCGTTGCTGTTTCACTAAAGAGTGCTTCCTTGGGCCTTTTTGCAGGTGACACCTGCTGATCAGCTAGGATACATCTTGTAAACTTGCTCTGCTGTTGCTGACTATGGATACAAGAGAGGTTGCTTACGGGGGCATTTAAACAGAACTTTACAAGTGATCATGTCCACCTTTGCCATCCCTTGGCAACATTTCCCCCCTAGCCCTTTTCAACCTATTTATTTATTTATTTGGAATACTTGTTTTCCATTTTAGACCCAAGAAGCTCTCAGAAAGGGCATACAAAAGTTGTTTGCAATAAAAATCACATTCAAGTCTGGCATAAGGAACAGAACCAAAGTCTATGAAGGAAGCCTATGCCACAATACCTTTGTTAGTCCACAGTCTCCACTAACCCAGAAATAGTACCTCGAGTCGGGTTAAGAACTTTGCTTCAGGATGAGAACAGAAATTGTGCTCTGGCAGCGCAGTGGCAGCGGGAGGCCCCATTAGCTAAAGTGGTACCTCAGGTTGAGAACAGTTTCAGTTAAGAACGGACCTCCAGAACAAATTAAGTTCTTAACCCAAGGTACCACTGTATCAGACTTTTAGAAGACATCTGAAGGCAGCCCTGTTTAGGGAAGTTTTTTAATACTGGATGAATCATTATATTTTAATATTCTGCTGGAAGCCGCCAAGAGTGGCTGGGGAAACCCAGCCTGACTGGCGGGGTATAAATAATAATAATAATTGCTACAAACCCCAGGAAGGGAGAGTGCTCTTGTGCTTGGGATTCTCCTTGCTGGTTTCCCACAGGCATCTGACTGGCCACTGCGAGACCAGGATGCTGGGACTAGATCAGGGCCAGATTTAGGTTTGATGAGGCCCTAAGCTACTGAAGGTAATGGGGCCCTTTATATGTCCAGCTGTCGTTTGTCAACAACAAATTGTCGCTGTTTTTTGTGTTGAATATATGCTTTATGGTAATTTATGGACCTAATAGGTATCTCGTCATTTGCACATATCAAATAGGAGCCTCCACAACACAAAACACTGTTGCTGCATGTAGGTTTTATGTTATTTGTTTTTTTATCTTATATTTTGGAAATGTACATCCAGGTTTTTTTCCCCTTTAATTTTTTTTGGGGGCCCCCAAGAGAGTGGGGCCCTAAGCTATAGGTTCTTTAGCTTATAAGTAAATCCGGCACTGGCAGCAGCCTCATCTTATGTTCTCATGTGCTACTAGACTCGCCCCCCAACCCCTCTTCTTCCCTCCTCTCTGCTCTCCACGCGTTATTCTCCCTTGCACTCCACCTAAGCATCTTTACACCTCCGAGTCCAACGTCACTCGCAACCCGACGCAAGATCTACCTCCCGCCCCTGCATGCGCTTTGCCATTGGCTCTTTCTTCCTGCCCGTCAAAGTGCCGACAAGCGGCTTTCTCCGGGGAGGAGGCGGGGCTGCTGCTGCTTGGCGTAGAGCTGTCACAGGAGGGAGAGAGGGAAGGAAGAGTCTATCGTGTCGCCACTGCAGGAGGGGGGGGGGACTCCTGCTTGCGCCGCCCGCTTTGCACGCACATCATCTCTCTCTGCCGGCTTTAATCGTTTCTCTTTCTCTTCCCCCCCTCCCTCCTCCCCGTGACTTAGGAAGCAGCCAGGTCTATTATTCGTTCAAAATCCAAACTTTGCGCGTGGAGTCCGTGCACAGCCCTCCTCCGGCCGAGGGCGCCGTCCAGCAGCAGCACTCCGAGCCGCCGCGCTCCGCCTCGCCGAAGGAAGCAGCCGGCGCTTCGCCCAAGGAAGGAGCGAGACCCAAGGAAGGGGCGCCAGGCAAGAAGGCTCCTTCACCCACCGAAGGAGCCAGACCCAAGGAATCTGCTTCGCCCAAGGAGGCTCGTTCACCCAACGAAGGAGCCAGACCCAAGGAAGGCGCGCCACACAAGCAGGGCTCGGCGCCTGCGCTGCAGCAGCTCCTTTCCCCCGGCGACAGGGACAAAGCGAAAACCTTCGACAAATCCTCGAAAACCTTCACCCCTTCCTCCGACAGCATGCCAGACAAGAAGTTCTTCGAGAATCTCTCGGGAGACGGGAAAGCCATCGGGGTGTTGACCAGCGGAGGCGATGCGCAAGGTAAGTAAGACAGTTACCCACGATTTTTGTTGTTGTGGGGGGTGGGAAGGGTAATGCTATGCGCACTCCCCAACCCCACCGAAGGGGGGAGCTCTTTGCCAGATGCCTCTACGGGGTGGTTTGAGGAGCAGGGACCGACCTGAAAGGGGGACTGGACGTGGTTTCCGTGTGCGGAGGGTTCAGCTGCGCACGCATGGCTCCGGGAAAGAAACTGGAAGCTTTACAGGTGGAAAGGGAGGGGTCCCTAAGAAGGCATAGGGTAGTGGACGTGAGACGGCTGGGCCAGAAAGCAGGGGGGATTCATATATGCAGGAGCGGGGGGGGGAAGGGTTGGTGGGGGTGTTGACAGGTGAAGATTGCAAGAATAAGCTTAGGTGGTGGAGGGATAAAGTAAAATGAAAGGGGGTACGCGCTGCGTAGCTAAGGTTATTATTTTTCTGCTGGTGGTAAAGTAGCTAAGAACTGAGCTGCAGTTTAACAGGAGAAAACCCTAAACCGTTTTGCAAAGGTTGAGCTAAAAATGTGCTTGGAGTTAGAGTGAAACAGACTCGGGGGAAAAAATTGCTTCTGCCATTCCTCCTCCCTCTCCCATCACATTCCCAAACGTGTGACCTTCCTCTTAAAGGACCAAGCACCGCCAGGCTCTCTGGGAACTCGGTTATCATTCAGATGAGGATGCCTTTCCCCCTCTCTGGGAGGAGAGGGAAGACCAGAGGAGGGGGAAAGGCCGAAGGAGGCATTTGTTCTAGGGGCTGGTTTTGTAAGTGATGGCACTGCCTGCTACAAGAGTGAAGAGGAAACCCACTGGGTGGTATTCAACTAAGTTAATCGTTTCAGAGCTGTTGAAACTAAAGGACCTAGCTTAGTCATGTTCATTGATTTCACTGGGTCTGCTTAGTCAAATACCACCCTCTGTTCTGCCAGACCTGATATCCTCAGGCTTTCCCTTCACTTTATATAACGCACAATTGATCCGGAATAGACAAAGGGCTCTCCAAGACAGCCTTATACAGTATGGCTAAAAACAACAAGCCACTTAGTGAAAATAGTAGTATGACCCGTGTGTTTGGCCAAAGAGGAAATTGGTTTTTAATTCTTAAGAATTTAAGAGGCTGCTGGATGAGGCCCATCTAGTCCAGCATCCTGTTCTCAAGGATGCCTGTGGGATACCAGCAAGCAGGACCTGAGCCCACTCCCTTCCTGCAGTTTCCAGCAACTAACACGTTAATTCTGGACAGTTAATTCTGGATTCACTTCCTTCTGCATTCATACAATTCGAATCATGCACTTCAGAGGGCAAAGACAGTGGCTTTAGGGATGACAAATCCGCGGTTAAGTGAACTTGACCATGTAAGAGGAAGAAATGGCGATGGCGCGGTGGTAAACGTGCATGGGAATCACGCACGTGTCTAACGAGGGCCAGGATAGCACCCTGCGTCTCATTCATAACTTCCCCCAACAGTTGCAACTGATGACTAATAAGCTGCATGGGATTTCCAGGGGGTGGTAGGCTCGCGTTGCAAGGCGCCTGGCTCCTTCTTGGGCAGCAGCCAACTGGGGTTTGTCCTTCGCCTGCTCCTGTTGGCATCCGTCTGTCTCGGAAGGCAATGGAGGATTAACACCTCTGGAATTTGCAACACGATCAAGAGCCACAATTTCCGTTAAGGGCTGAACCGGCTCAAGATCACTTCCCTGCGACTAACCGAGTCGGTTGTTTCCGTTGAGATTCCTGCATTGTAGGGGGGTGGACTAGATGAGACTGCCCTGTGCAGCGGGTCTACTCAGAAAGCAAAGCCCACCGACTTCATTGGAGGTTTCTAACCGGAGCTTGGATAGGCATCTGTTAGGCATGCTTTAGCTGTAATTCGTGCCTTGCAACGGGGTTGGACTAGATGACCCTTTGGGGTCCCTTCCAAGTGTACGATTCTGTGATTCGATTATTCTATGACTCCGCTTGCAACTCGCGGCCCCCGCGTGCCCTTCTTCCCGGTATCCTCGGAGGCAGGGCTCTTCTGGCCGGCGCAGGCTCCGCCTCCAGTGTGTACGTGATCCTTTGCGAGTCGCTGCGGATTGTGCCTCGGTACGTCACGCTCGCTTGCTGGACGCATCGGCGGCACATCTTCTCCCCGTCTGCCTCGCTCCACCGGGAACGTTGCCCATCCATCAGCTAGTGCCTGGACCCGGGCTTGCTTTGAGACCGGGAGTTAAAGCCTGGGGTTCTCCTTGAGTACACGTGAAGGAAATCCGTTCTCCTGAGTGTGCGCAGAGGGCAGCCACCTCGCCAGTGCTGTGGAGCAAGCTTTCCAAGCGGAAGGTTACTAAGTTGCATTATTAACTTGCACAGAAGCAATTTCACTGAACTACTTGGGGTCAAATACCGTAGTTTTATTACCCCCCACTCCTACACGTGTACACACACACACACACACACACACACACACACACACACACACACAAAGAGAGAGAGAGAAATCGACCTGCTTTCTTAAGCTTTCATCATGCCCGCGAAAGAAAGTGACTAGGTAGCAACCCGAGTAATCCACACTCAAGTGCTGCCTCTGTGAAGTGGGAGGAGGGCAAATCCTAGTTTTTCCAAGGATATAAACTGCATCATTCGGAGGGCGAGCCCTGGCACTCATTCCAGCGTGACTGGGGCTTATATAATAAAGGCAACGGGGCGGGGTGAGAGAGAGGGAGAGGAAAAATATGTTTTTGCCACAAGGCAGTCCATTGCTGCATTTGAACCTTCTCCTGAAATTGTCCCTCGATTTGGTTACCTAAATGGCCCATTGACAACTGTAGCACGTGAACAGCCAAGAGGGAAGAAGAAAAGTTTGCATTGCAAACGCGGCGGACATCAGCCAAACCCTTTTGTTTTCTTCCAGGAGGGGAAGAGCAGGGGCTGAATCCAGCCTAAAGACTTTGAATGATTATTTTTTCTGGAGGGAGATTAAAGTGACCCCTCTGGGAAAAGTAGGGGTGTGTGTGTGTTTCTGTTTTATTAACCTGCCAGGGAAACAGAAACACAGGCAGAGTTCTGTATCCACATCCCGGAAGGAGAGAGAAAGCATGCACTGGCTGCCTTTGAGTCATAATCTTTCAAGGTCATTGAGACAAGGTGGAGCAAGTGCAATTTCTGACTAAAAGTTGCAACGTTGGAGGTTACAGAGGAAAGCTTATTATGCAAAGCAGCTCTTTAGATCCACTAGTTTTTCCTTGTTTGCTGGTCCTTCAGTACCCAAACTTTTTCTTTCAACAGGCTTTATAGTCGGAGATATGTCATTTGTACGCATCATTAATCAGAGCTGGAAATTCGAAACTGAATGCACATTCTTGCTCTGAAAGTCAATCACTGATTTAAGTGTCACATGTGCACATTTCTATTATATCAAGTTTCTCCTTATTTGCTCCTGTATATTCATGCAATCCTAGAATTTTCGTTTTGTATGTGTGTATGGTGTGTGGGTGGCGCTGTGGGTTAAACCACAGAGCCTAGGGCTTGCCGATCAGAAGGTCGGCGGTTCGAATCCCCGCGATGGGGTGAGCTCCCATTGCTCGGTCCCTGCTCCTGTCAACCTAGCAGTTCGAAAGCACATCAAAGTGCAAGTAGATAAATAGGTACTGCTCCAGCGGGAAGGTAAATGGCGTTTCCGTGCGCTGCTCTGGTTTGTCATGCTGGCCACATGACCCGGAAGCTGTACGCCGGCTCCCTCGGCCAGTAAAGCGAAATGAGCGCCACAACCCCAGAGTCGTCCGCAACTGGACCTAATGGTCAGGGGTCCCTTTACCTATGGTCGAACTAGACTGGAGAATACATACAGATTTAATACTTCATATTTTAAAGCGAGGATTAAGAATGTTGTCATGAATACAATTACTTAGGAGTAAGTCTCGCTGACTTTGGCAGGACTCTCAATTACTGATGCATATGATTTGGGCTGCATATTTTCTAAGCTGCACACTGCTATACTGTAGTTCCTTTTCAGTAAAATACTTGCCAATGTCCTATCTGAAAGCGAAGACAGTACGCTCATGATGTGAGAGACATTCCAAGGCTGCCTTTTCAGGCACTGCAAAAAAAGTATCTCAGGGCAGATTCCGGAATTGTACCAGCTCCTTATGGTATGCTCTGGGATATATTCACAGCTAGTAGAAATCAGCATCATCATTATGATGTCAGGCGACAAATGGAAAGGGTCTAGCATTTGAAGTCCATTTGCGGTTTCAGTATAAACTCTTACACAAACTCCCTTCAAGAGATGTCTCAGTGCCCATCAACTGATCAGGGCTGAGAGAAGTCCATTTGCAAACAGTTTATTATTGATAGGTGGCTCATATTGGGGATAGGGCAATCTTTATGCCAGTTGCCATAAATACTGTGGTTGAGGATGAAATTTCTTTGTAATTCACCAACCACTAAAACCTACCTATACTAAAATGCTACTATTTCTGTAAAATCCACTGTATTTACTCCTGTATTTGTCCTGCTGAATTAAAGGGGACAGGTTGTTGTAAAAACTGGTAGTACTGAATTGTAAGTTATTTTGCATTATCATGTCACATGTCTAGTAGTTCCATCCATCCATCAAACAAACAAACAAACAAACAAACAGTATTCATCTATAAACTCATTCACAGCCAAAATAAAAGGCTCAGCATACTCATAAGCTGCTGCTAAAATCTGATGTCTGCAGCTGTGCAGCAATGACAGAGCACTGTTAATGCTTGAGGATAGTTTTCTGAATATGAGAAGATAATTGCATTACTGTAGATATAATTGAATTTCTATTACGGCAGTGAAGAAACCAAGGTTAATAAAATAAAGCCTTTCTTTTCATGGCCTCTCATTAGCCCTCTAACAGAAATACCATTCCTCTGTGTCTCTGCATATTCTCGTTGCCTGATTAGAAGTTTCAAGATTAAATTGAAAATGCAAACCGTGACAAAAGTCTTAGGTTCTCTGAGAAGTAACAAGACATTTAAAAGTGTTGAGAACTGACATTGGATTGGAGTTAGTTGAATTTTGGTCCCATTGAAACCAGCCTGACGTTAGTCATACCAAACTCTCTTAAGACTATCGGAACCCATATCCCATGGCCAAGAAATCTTGTCCCTAGATTCATAGGAGTCTGCTGCAGTCACTCAGAAATGACACTTTGGTTTTCTTGCAGGTCCTCCATGGCTGAGCAGTGGACTAGAGAATAGGGCCTGGTAGCTAAACTATAGCAAAATTGCTCGGAAACAATAGGGAAGGGGGAAAGTTGCAAGGAAACAACTCGAAGATCTGACCAGACACTTTCATTTTAGTTGAAAATGACATGTTACCTAACAAGAGCAATCAGCAGCTGAGCTTCATTAATATAGAAGGCATGCAAGGGAGAAAAACCCAATTAACCTACCTATGCCGTTTTACTTTTCTAATTTGGGAGAAAACTTACTATAGAAAAGGATTATCAGAAAAATTCATTAGAGGACACTACTTACTAAGAAAGGCAGATTTTGGGTTCCCTTTGGGAAATATAAATTATGCAGCTTTAATCATGGTTTATGAGATTATCATGGCTGTAGGATATCTGATATTTTTATTGAAATACAGCATGGCTTTGATTAAAGCACCTTATTAAGGTAAAGGTAAAGAGACCCCTGACCATTAGGTCCAGCCGTGTCCGACTCTGGGGTTGCGGCGCTCATCTTGCTTTATTGGCCGAGAGCCAGCGTACAGCTTCTAGGTCATGTGGCCAGCATGACAAAGCCGCTTCTGGCGAACCAGAGCAGTGCACAGAAACACTGTTTACCTTCCTGCCGGAGCGGTACCTATTTATCTACTTGCACTTTGACGTACTTTCGAACTACTAGGTGGGCAGGAGCTGGGACCGAGCAACGGGAGCTCACCCCGTCGCAGGGATTCGAACCGCCGACCTTCTGATCAGCAAGGCCTAGGCTCTTATTGTTTAATTTTGAACAGAACTAATAGTAAGCACCTTATTAGTTCTGTTCAAAATGAAACAATAAGTATTGTGTCATTTTATTGGAGACCTACAGGTACTGTCGGAGAGATCCAGCATCACATCAGCAGGCATGGCTGGGCTTTTCCTTCTCTCCATTTGCAGCCTCCACGTTCCCAGTCTTCTCTGGAGAATTCCTCGACCTGCCGGAGCAGATTTTTGGGGTGGGGTAGGAACTGTGGCATTGGGGTGTAGAGGAGAGGAAGGGAAAGCCCCATACATGCTAGTGGAAGTCTGTTGTACAAGTGGGATCCTGCAAGTGGAAATAATTCAGTGCTATGGTGTGTCATGCTTTTGCGTTACGCAATATGGGTGATCCTTTCTTTTGACTTTGATGTGGGCTGATTATTGATAGATAATGAGCATCAATGAGCAATTGATTATTTTGAGCTGCTGGAATCTGAGTCGTCGCCATCGATCAGGATTGAGGCTGAAACCGTTTTGTCTGACATGGTTTGCACCAGAAGGGCTAGACATCAGCCGGTTTTAAATTTGGTTTGGAGAGAATTGATCTGGATTGTTGCGAATAGGGTGATACCACTGAATTCAGTGCTGTATTTTCTCCTACACCCACACAGTGAGCACTCAGAATAAAGGCTGCACTTGACTTCAGGCAACATGAAACTGCATAATCCAAGCTGTCTGGATAACAATCAGATCAGATTCAAATTACTGTAAGTGAGGGTTCAGGAAGAGGACTAGGGAAGAATACATTCACACTAGGCCAAAGACAACAAAGAACCCTGGGGTGTCTTCAAGACTATCAAATTTGTTGTTATTGCATGAGCTTTTGTGGACTGAGGCCCAATTAGCTACTGTGGCAAAATTATCCTAAGACTTAATAATGTCATCTACAACATCAGGGATTCTTTCACTTGTTCATTTTCCAGGGTGACTGTGCTGTGGTATCATCTGCCCACACTGGGACGCGGGTGGTGCTGTGGTCTAAACCACAGCAGTTCGAATCCCTGCGACAGGGTGAGCTCCCGTTGCTCGGTCCCAGCCTAGCAGTTCGAAAGCATGTCAAAGTGCAAGTAGATAAATAGGTACTGCTCCGGTGGGAAGGTAAACAGCATTTCCGTGTGCTGCTCTGGTTCACCAGAAGCGGCTTAGTCATGCTGGCCACATGACCTGGAAGCTGTACGCCGGCTCCCTCAGCCAATAAAGAGAGATGAGCGCCACAACCCCAGAGTCGTCCACGACTGGACCTAACGGTCAGGGGTCCCTTTACCTTTACCTTTTATCATCTGCCCACACTGCCCTGCTTCATTCTGCATAGGCCAGACCAGTGTTTGAAACTCCCATTGTTCTAGGCACATTTTGTGACAGGGAAATTCATTAGCGTGAGCAGTTTCTGAGCTCTGGGCGCAGTACGGCACCTAAGATTTCAGATGAAAACTGCAACCTCCCCACTTCCAGCTACTCTCTGAAACCCTCTTAAGAATATTAGGGGGATGGGCAGGGGAAGGACTAGACCATGTGAAAAATGAACATAATATTTTAGCTGCAGTTCATTCATTTTCAGCTTTGCATTCTTGTTATAAAAAAGCGTACCTAGACATTCTGTTGTGGCTCTTATAACCTAGGATTAAGGTGCCATTTAGCTCCTGGCTTTCACATCTCAGTTTCTAACACTGGGCCAGATAGGTCAGTCTCTATGCAAAACAATGAATGATACTGTCAGAAATGACAGTATCTATAACCCAGTGGCAGAATGTTTTGGTGTCCCAAGACACTTTCTAACTGATCTTAATTCAGGTGGCTATTCTGCAATGCAGGAATTCATATGGAAGAATACAGCATGAAACAGCTGAAACACAATTTATCAAGAAGTTCAGTGCCATCACTTGTGGGTTAAATACAGACAAAGGATTTTTAACACACTACATGTGTTAATTATCTTACCAATGCCTGGACATCTGTGCTATCTATAACTGTAGCTTGTGATTAGCTCCATGCCCAACTGCAGGTAATAATAATAATAATAATAATAATAATAATAATTTATTATTTATAGCCCGCCCATCTGGCTGGGTTTCCCCAGCCACTCTGGGCGGCTTCCAACAAAATATTAAAATACAGTAGTCGTCAAACATTAAAAGCTTCCCTAAACATTAATTCACTCAGCAATGCTGAGGTTGATTGCATTATCACCAATCTGCTTCCTTTGTAAAAGGTTAAAGATGTCTTTATTTAACATACACTTAAATTCTAATTAAGACTGACTTCAATCCATCTCATTGCAAGGTGAGAGCTAAAGGTCAAAGGCATGAAGCAAAGTCTTAGGTATACAAAGCAGAACGTTGACAAAGTGGACTTAAGTTCATGAAAGCTTATGCCAGGGGAAGTCAGGATTTTGCCTTACACCTGTTGGAGTGCAGCAGTGCCTTGTGAGTACCACATTGGCTAACCCTGGCGTATGCCATAAAATTTAGCTAGTTCTTAAGGTACCCCAATATTATTTTGTGGGTTTCTTGAGGGGGGTGACTGCAAGGGTTCCCCTCTGGAAATTTTTACAAGGTCGTGACTTTCAAAGCCAGGTGTCAATAGTGGTTTGGCAGGTGACCCTCCTAAGCTCCAATGGGAGGTGTACTTCAAGACCCTAGTTCAATGAATATCAAGATCCGAAACCTCTGAGGTGCATGCAACTCACAAATAAGTGACCTAGGTTCTGACTGTAGTCTTTGGCAGAGCGAGTATTTTCTGGCAAATTTCTCTGGAATTTTGATGAGGCTGTTGAAGCAGAACAATAGTCAGACAATTTCTCCTCTCTTCATTTAGCCCAGAGAGTGCAAGGGAGCCATTAACGAAGACAAACACAAAGCTACCTTATAACGAGTCAGGTATTTCCAAATCTTGCTGACTAGAGATGCCTAGGATTGAACCTGGGGCTTCCTTCATGTGAGACACAAACTTTACAACTGAACTGTAATCCCAATAAAGGTGCTATATGCCAGCTGTTCTCTGTTTCAGGCCACATGTGGTTACTCTGGTCAACTCACTGGTTCTCAGTGGCTTTTAAAATAATGGAATGTGTACTAGCTGTGCACATGTGCTGAAGGCACAGAACTGTTTGCTCCCTAGATTATGTGACAGAACATGCTGAAGTTTAGATCTGCTCACACATGTCCAGTAGACAGTGGCATTTAAATAGTCATAATTTTAGAGTTCTCTACATGTACCAAATGACTCAGGGAAGGGAGGCAACTGTCTCATATCATATTTCTGTCTGCATCAGTTTTTAGTGTGACTCCACCCCACATTCTCTCTGAATTTATGTGATGGGCACTGTGTGCTACCTTGCCAGGGCACAAGGGGCATTTGTCCTTCAACAAGCTGTTATTGGATTCTTGAAGATCTATTTTCCGCTGTTGTGGGCCTGTGCTCCCAAGCCATAAATGATCTTCAGTGCATAAGATACCTTCATGCAATTAAAACCACAGTTGAATGTTCAGGAAGGTGAATGGATCCAGTTACCGGTACCTATTTGGCAATAGCACATTGCTGTCATACAGACAGTCAGGCCATATTAATGTTCATCATCGGTGATGGGATTAGGTATTTGGGTCATCTTGTTCACTGGTTTGCGCAACTGGTTCCAATGATGCCATTGATGCATCTTTGGAGCCTTGTGAGTGGGTCATGAAGTTGTTGGGAAAGGATGTTGATCCAGTGAAGAGGACAGGAAAAAGTTTTCATTTGGGGCAGGGGGTTACAATTCTCTTTACAGACCCATTTGTAAAAAAACTTGGGAGCTACTAGCCTCTGTTTGTCTTATGCTTTGTAAAACAAGAAGCTTTCAAAGTATTGAACCCTAGTTTGTGGAACAAGGATATTAGTAACTAATTTCTGGTAGCTTGCACAGACTTTTGTTATGAATAAGTGGAACTTGCAAACAAATAAAGCTCTTATGAACCTAACTGGGTCTGTAACATCCACACAGTAAGACTGGAATTTGGAGTGGTGTTCTGGAATACTTCCAGACAGGAATACTTTTTCTTAAGATAACTAAGGGGGGAATCTTGGTGTAGATTTTACAGTATGACCATTGCTAGCTCCATCGTCTGCATCGTTCCACTTCCCAATTTAGATCCCTTTGTGTTCCATTTACAAATTCCTTGATATGTAACCCTCATACACAGTAGGGCAATCCTGCACACCACCACTTAGAGATTACTGTGTGCTATACAGGGCAAATTAAAGCACATCACAGATATTGGAAATTCTTTATTGTGACATATTGCAATATCATTATACTGCTTTACACTTACCCTTCGATTTATCCTTAAAGGAAATTGCTGTTCTTGGAAATTTGCTGTCAGGACTACTCAAACCCAAATTCTGCAGGGCTCTGTGGTTCACAGTGGTGCCCTGAGGTTATTCAGCAAACACATGTTGACTTGTCACACCACATGCAGAACATTTTGCAATTTACTGAAGAAAATGGGACAATGTTGGAGGAGATACTGATATTTTGTTCATATCTTGCCTTCCCCCATGGAGCTCAGGGTGATTGATGTACATGAAGATTTCAACTATTGGTTGAAGTACTTCAGGTGAGAGGTAGTAATTGGCTCAGGGTCATCCAATGAGCTTCATGGCCGAGTAGGCAATTGTCTCTCTTGTATCTCTGTCCATGCTGGCACCGTGCAGGCCTGGCGGTGTGATGGTCTCCTGTTGGTTGTGGTGGGTCTTTGGGACATCCTGGAATTTTGCATCAACAAATGTTCAACCATTCCTTGATGCCATATGAATTTCCCCAGAGTAGCTGGGGAAACTCAGCCAGATGGGCGGGGTACAAATAATAAATTATTATTATAAATTATTATTATTATGGAGAGACAGTACATTTCTACATGGGCTTCCTGTGCTGGTCAACTGGAGTACATTGCTTCAAGCATTCATTAATCTCTCTATATATGGCAACGAAACATATAATTACAATACACTAACGGCCTTGGTCCTGTATACCTGAAGGAGCGTCTCCACCCCCATTGTTCAGCCCGGACACTGAGATCCAGCGCCGAAGGCCTTCTGGCGGTTCCCTTACTGCGAGAAGCAAAGCTCCAGGGAACCAGGCAGAGGGCCTTCTCAGTAGTGGCGCCCGCCCTGTGGAACACCCTCCCAGCAGAGGTTAAAGAGATAAACAACTATCTGACATTCAGAAAATACCTGAAGGCAGCCCTGTTTAGGGAAGTTTTTAACCTGTGATATTTTAATATTTTAATATCTGTTGGAGGCCACCCAGAGTGGCTGGGGGGACCCGGCCAGATGGGCAGGGTACAAATAATAAATTATTATTATTATTATTATTATTATTATTATTATTATTATTATTACACAGTGTCCTTTCTCCGGACACAATCAGATTTAGTTTTGTAATATGCCTTTCATGCTAAAAATTACAGTTTGTTTCTTGTTAAAGACACATCAAGTTACTGTTTCTTTGGTAACAATGTTAACCTTTCCTCTCTTTGCTTTCTCCTTTCCAGGTATGAATGCAGCAGTCCGTGCGGTAGTGCGTATGGGAATTTATGTTGAAGCAAAAGTATATTTTATCTATGAGGTTGGTGTTCACATTTGTTATATGTATGCCCCCACGGTCCATCTTTTGGTCTATGCAGAGAGAGAGAGAGAGAGAGAGAGAGAGAGAGAGAGAGAGAGAACACTCCTTTGGAAAGTGTGGAATGTCAAGGAGAAAAGCAGGGACAAATTGAGAAATGCAGCCATTGTCTCTCAGCACTACATGCTTGACTGAAAGTCTAGGAAACAAAGTAGCTGTCTTATTACAAAAGAATTTCAGAAATAGACTGGAAAGAGAAGTTGCTGAATTGCAACTTATTACCAATACTTATTACCAATACTTATTACCAATACTTACCAAGTGAGAGCTGGACCATAAAGAAGGCTGATCGCCGAAGAATTGATGCTTTTGAATTATGGTGCTGGAGGAGACTCTTGAGAGTCCCATGGACTGCAAGAAGATCAAACCTATCCATTCTTAAAGAAATCAACCCTGAGTGCTCATTAGAAGGACAGATCCTGAGGTTAAGGCTCCAGTACTTGGCCACCTCATGAGAAGAGAAGACTCCCTAGAAAAGACCCTGATGTTGGGAAGGATTGAGGGCACAAGGAGAAGGGGACGACAGAAGATGAGATGGTTGGACAGTGTCCTCGAAGCTACTAACATGAGTTTGGCCAAACTGCGAGAGGCAGTGAAGGATAGGCGTGCCTGGCGTGCTCTGGTCCATGGGGTCACGAAGAGTCGGACACGACTGAACGACTGAACAACAACAACAAACCAATACTTAAAACCATGGAGAGACCTGGTCTGAATAGAGACATTGGATTCTTATCTCATTATACATGATAAAGCCATCTCACCCCTTGCTTTTCCTGCAAGACCAATTGCAGTCGTTAACAGTCCTCAACAGGTTGTTTACCTCACCTATCAGCCTATCACCCATTCCCACCACCCTTCTGAGTAATACCCCTCCCCACCATCTCACTATATATAAGGGTCTGGTGACTTCTGTTTCAGTGTATCTGAAGAAGTGTGCATGCACATGAAAGCTCATACCAAGAACAAACTTAGCTGGTCTCTAAGGTGCTACTGGAAGGATTTTTTTTATTTTGTTTTGACTATAGGAAACAAAAAAGTGGGGATCAGCAAAATATGGCGACACAGAGAGGGAAAGTAAGGACCCCCCCCCTAATTTTATCCTCCTCCTCTGCTCCACACCTTTGTTTTTTTCCTTGATCCAACTAAGGAGGTCCACACATGGAAACAGCCTTCTCTGTGTGTGACACTTGCTTGATCTGAAGCCAGGAGCCTAAACTGGATGTGCATGTTGGTGCTGTCTGTCCATGCTGCATAGTTTTATTTATTACTATTTTTCATAATCTTATAAACTGCTTCACTGCCTGAAGCCACCAAAGTGGTTTATAGTGAGATAAAAAGGAGATAAAGTACAAAAATACGAGTTCTAAATGCAATGAAATCAGGTGTACAATTATTATTTCGTTAATGACTGGCTCACAGCTCAGTGGAAGCCTTTTTAAATGAAAAGGTATCTTCTGTAGGTACCTAAATATCATGACACACAGCACCTGTCTAACTTGAACCGGTAACTGAGGGCTGGAGCTGCAACACTAAAAGCCCAATTTCGAGTACAAACAAAACACCTCTGGGGCATGTGGTACTCTTTCTGGATCCGGCTCTGTTACTGGAGGCTGAGGTAGTCTCAGTGGCCAGAAACACCTTTTAGTAGCTGTTTAATAGTATTTGGCCTCCCAGCCCATGTCTCTCACTTGGGATGTAATGACAACCACACAAATAACAATGGTTCTGCTCGGTTTTATTCTAGTATGTTGTCACCCTGTGGGCAGGCAACATATATCGAGCCCACAGCAAAAGTAACAACAATGAACAAACCTCACTGGTAAAGAACACCAGTAGCAAGGGGGTGGCCCTTCCATGACAATTGGAAGTATTGGCGTTGCCCATCTGAGGTGACCCACAAGTGCACCATAGCATGGCTTAATTTAAAGTAATAAGGGCTTCTCTTCACCACTGAGAACTTGGCCACAGGTTTCCTGGCTCAAACATCACTCCTGCCTATGCAGCTGACATTCAGGCAGCCCAACCAACACAAGGCTAGTGGTTTATGAGGCAGCAAGGAGGGCAGATGACGTTATTTACCGCTCCAATGTGCCCTGTAACCTGCTGCCAGCAAGAACTGATTTGCACTTGAGTGTGCATCCCTAGGAAGATGTGCATTTAGGTGCGCATTCAACCGAAAGCCATGTAATGTGGATTACTGATACCTGTGCACCACACATTTATCCCACAGTCCTTTCAACTTCAAGGGGAAATCTCCTGTGATGTGGAAGGTAGACTTTGTTTTATTTTGTAAACTAACTTTGGCGACGGTGTCTGTAGGAACTTAAGGGTACAATATACCTCGGAAAATTCCCCTCTGCCCAAGTTCATGAAGCTTGATTGCTAGTCCTAATACTTTGTTCTGCGTATCCATCCAAGTTGTTTTTATAGTGGGTGGTTTCCTTATTGTAGGACATAATATATATTTGAATCTATGCCTGCTGAATGTTCATTGGACTTCTTCCAAAGCCATACAAAGAGCCTATTGTCCTTAAGTTTACAAGCTAATAAAGCGTTCAGCTCTTGATAAAGTTGCATCTGAATTGATGTGATTGTAGAGATTCAAAGTGCATTAGGAAGTGTTTTTATACGGAAGAGTATTTCCCCCCCGTCTGGCTCTTTTGTCTTTGCTGACCCATGCCTGTCTACTTCTGTAACTTGTGAGTCGAGGAACTGTAAAACATATGAATATGCAGGCAAGCGGAACTCTGTGCACCACAATCCTTTGTAGTATTGCCACAGCAACTAACCAAGTATTTGTGTGTCAGTGCTGGAAGTTCCTGTTTTACTGTTTTACTGACAAGTATTTTGCCACCTTGCTTGAAAGAAGCTGGGTGCTTTTATGGTTGGAAAGATTTTTCTTTCCCTTATCTCTGCAAAAAATTACCTCAAATCTGTCCTCTTATAGTGCTGGCTGACTTGGGGTGTGTGTGTCACATTCTGAACTGAACACTGGCTCTCCACAGAATCCCTGAGCTGAGGTTCAGGCAAAGGGCCTCTTAAGCCCCACTTTGGCACAGGCCCCTCTGATGACCCACATTACGTTTAGCATGAGATACATACTAAAGAAAGTCTCTCTAGCTGTTCACCCTGGAGGAGGGTGTTAAACAGCCCGTTGCCTGTCTCTTTGCTCAAGTGGCAAAAAGCAACTGATACATTTAACAGGAATACGGAGACTATGCAGGTGGGCAGATCGAGTCACTAATGGTTTATCCCTGGCATGATTTCATTGGCATTTTGGATGCAATCTTCCATTTTCTGTATGCAATGCATTTGGAGTGCTGCCTTTTTGTTGTTGTTGTTCATGCAGAAAACTTATTCTATAATGGAAGTGTGATTTCATGCCATTAACATTATTTTAAGCAAATGCTTCAAAAAGACTCTTAAAACCTCTTGGTAGTTAAAGGACAATTTCCTAAGATTATCTACAGTAATAAAGTGCAAGTGTCTCTGCGTCCATTCCCTGTGTCCGTCCCTGTGTCCTACTGCGCATGTGCCCCACGGACACAGGGATTGGGGCACAGAGACTTCGGGCGGCCAGGCGAAACTGTGCATGTGCCCCACGGGCACAGGGATTGGAGCGCAGAGACTTCGGGCGGCCGGGCTGTTGAAGCGGTGGGTGCGCGCTTGCATGGACTTATTTCCATGCGGCCGTTACAAGTGGCGGCTGAGTTGGCCTGCCGGGGCCTGGCTGGTGCCAGTGCCACCGCCGCCGCGATGCACCTCCTGCGCTGCCTGCTGAAGGGCCATTCAGCGCTGGCCGGGGCGCCCAAGTACATCGAGCACTTCAGCAAGTTCTCGCCGTCCCCGCTTTCCATGATGTTCTAGCGCCCGTTAATTTAACGGGCTTAAAGTCTACTAGTGAAAAGATAAACTTCATGGTAGAGCACCTGTTTTGCAGGCAAGAGTTCCCAGGTTCAGTTTCTGACATCTCTAGGTAAAGCTAGTCAGACAACTAGATGCTGCCACTACATGTAGGCTGTACTGTATAGATGTACCAATAGCTGACTTGGTACAAGGCAGCACAATATCTTCATATCAGTAATTAACCTAACTATGCTCTGGGACTATTTCCTCTTTAGTTCCAAAGGTCAAATGAAGAATTTGGGAGGTAATAGCTAACTCCTACTTGCTTCCAGTGTTTTGACCTTTGAAGGGGGGAAGGTTGGCAAATGTTTGATACCTTTTTTAAAAGTTTAATTTGACCAATAGCACAGCTTACTCCAAAGTAAGTCTCACTGATTTCAGTGGGTCTTACTCCCTCCTGCATAGAGTTGCAGCCTATTTGTATTTAGGATAATTGTACCCTGATTAGAGAGCCAAGTCGTGGAGTTCCAGGTCTTAGCATCTTTATTCTGCTTCTTTTTTTATCCCGTTTCCTCCCAGCGAGAGTTTTATTTGTTCAGTGAAGTAATTATGCATTGAGGTTGTGGGGAAAAGTCGCCCCCATGCCAGCACTGCCATAGTTTTGTGTCAGCTGTGCATTCCAAGCTGTGATAACCTGGAAGTTGTGCTGACTGTAACTTAGCAAAGGCAGAAATGCAAACTGGCTGCGGACAAGTTTCGGGGTGGTTTGTCTTCAATATCCCTTTCTGTTTAAACACACAAGTGCCTATCAGAAAACTAACTTTTCTCTGAGAGCCCCCTGGAATGACAGAAGTGTTTGGTGTGTAAACCTTTTGTATTATTGATGATTAATAGACTGGAATCCCATCTTGGCATAAAATAATCCAGTAAAAACACCTTGAACTATTTATTTTGATAGTACTTTTCTGGTGAATCTTACAAATCTTACCAACCCCCCCCCCGAAAGTATTAAAAGTATATGATAAAACAACTTTAATTTATTTTTGTTTTAACTTTCTGGTGGCTACCATACATGCCAGCCAGCAGTGGGTAAAGACCCAGAGGAATGGAGTCATAGATGTGATCTTTGTAGGTAAAGGTTAAAAAAGATAAAGGACTCCTGGACGGTTAAGTCCAGTCAAAGGCGACTATGGGGTTGTGGCACTAATCTCGCTTTCAGGCCGGCGTTTGTCCACAGACAGCTTTCCAGGTCATGTGGCCAGCATGACTAAACCGCTTCTGGCGCACAGAGGACCGTGACGGAAGCCAGAGCGCATGGAAACACCATTTACCTTCCCGCCGGAATGGTACCTATTTATCTACTTGCACTGGTGTGCTTTCAAATTGCTAGGTTGGCAGGAGCTGGGACAGAGCAATGGGAGTTCACCCCACCGCAGGAATCTGAACCACCGACCTTCAGATCGGCAAGCCCAAGAGGCTCAGCTGGCAATGCTCCAGCCACATGAAAGCCAGAGGTTTCCACTCACACAGCCACATTCAGGCAAAAGCACTTCTGTAGAGCTCAGAGCAGGATTAGTAAGGGGCATGCCCTTGGAAGAATCTAGAGGGCTACATAGAGTATTGCATTTACCCCCACCCCAGATTCCCCACCCTGTGGTAAGGTTTCAGGGTACAATGTTTATGAGGAGAAATTATAATTATTGCTCATTAATATGGATGAGCAGGTTATTGAGTGGCTAATAGTCTCTAGGTATAAATCAAGAGAAATTAGATATCTGGGAATTTGTCAGATTATGCCTTTATTATGCATAATATTTTTCAAGTATATGAGAAAGCAACATAAGATAAGAAAAAGTGGGCCACTTTAGCTCAGCATGTGTGTGTGTGTGTGTGTGTGTGTGTGTGTGTTGTGATATATTCAAGAAGAAAAGGATGCTGAATATATTTAGACTGCAGCAGTTAGCTTGTCCTAAATGAGAAGTTTAATACACTGCTTAACCTCACAATGGATCAGGATTTACTATAGAATAGATTTAATGCAAACACATTCATCACCATCTATTATCTGGATAGAAGGGTGTTGGGGCAATAGAGGGAGACGTTTCTTTGCAATTCTATCCCCCACCCCACCACCCACAAAAGTCTGCCCATTGGTTTTTCTTTTAAGAAGTGTGTGATATGAGATTCTGGTAACTAGAAAACCACAAATGCCTTCTAGCATTATAAGGCAAAGTAAACCTTACCAGCTACAGTCTGTGAAATAATCTTTGCTTAAGAAGTGGTGTGCATCTCCTTCTAGAGACTTTGGGGATGGTGCTGAAATGTAACAAATGGAAAATGGAGCAGCTCTAGTGTATATTGTACCGACTTAAACATTAAAATTAAGGTACTCCCCATCCCAAACCTCAAAAATCAAGAGAGTGAGAAAATTGACCTGCTATTTTTTTTAGGAATAGGGATCAGAAATTCAGGACTACCCTGGGAGAACTGGAGCATATGATGAGATGCAGTTGTTGTTTTTTCAAACGCTTCATTAGCTGAAGAATAAATCATAGCCAACATCTCTTGAATGCATGGGTCTGCCACAAAGAGGTGTTTGTTGTAGGTACCAGAATATAATCGGGCAAATCCGGTGCCATGGCACGTAGGCTGGGAAATTCCAAAGGATATGTTGAAAGGACAGAGAATTCCTCCGCTCCGCTTCAGAAACCATCATGAGCACAGCAGCTTCAATGGACATTGTTGTTCTGGTGATTTGCCCTCTGTCTGCAATGGAGAGTAGCCATGGTTGCTGTAACATGCTTGTACTTGTAATTAGTGTTGAATTTTCTGTGTTTGTGTGTGAATGCCTTTGTCTCTATGCTTACTCTGTCTCTGTGAACACTGCAACATTCTCGGATTTATCAGCTGCAAAATTGTTTTGATTTACATTACCTCAGCTGGAAGTACAGTCAAATTATGTAGGAAATGGATACACATTAAACGTTAAGGCTTCCAACAAGCAACCAGCTCTTTGAAAAGAAAAAGCAACAACGTTTTAGAGAAAATTATAGTTAAGAGATTTGTTCTGAAATGTATATTCAGAGAAAGGGACAGGTAGCACTTAGGAGTTTTGCAGATAATCACAACACCCTAACACAGTATACATAAACCAGCCTTAATGGATTTTTACACAAAAGGTTCATCTATACTACAAATGTATAGTTCTTAACATGTTTATACTGTCATAGCTTCCCTCAAAGACTACTGGGAATTGAATGTGTGTAATTCTGCCTTTTTCCTTCTCCTGCAGCAATGGGACCGCTTTGAATTTGCCTTGACTGCATATAACTGAAATGCACTTTTTCTGTCCAGCTCTGGAGAAACACCCCCCCCCCCCAAAAAAAACCCACGAATATGCTTTGGCAACAGAAGCTGGCTCCAAATGCTGCCTCATGATGGCCTGCGACATATATCTGGCAATAACCCCCATCCCCAGACCAGTCTTCACTTTTTAAAAGCGTGCTTTAAAAAATAATAATAAGATAGATAAGCTCTAAGAAAACCCTCTGCATGGATCCTAAAAGGCAATTTCCCCCAAATAACCATGTCCACAAATATTGCAGCTCGCTTCTCAGGGTGTGTGTGTGGTGTTATTTCTCCAAGATGGCGCAAGAAAATGAGAAGAAAACTAGTCTTGACCAGGGCCAGCCCAAGACATGTTGACCTCTGAGGTGAAACACAAAATGGTGCCTCCAGGGAAGAGAGTGAGTGAATATCTACATCAGGAACAAGGGTGGGAATAAAGATTTGCATCAGGATCAGCTGCTTCTGTGGATCCTGCTGCCTGAGGCAGTTGCCTCAGCTTGCCTCATGGGTGGGCCAGCCCTGGTATTGACATGTGTACAGCGACTGTTAGTAGTATAGTATTCAACTGGCATGGATGCATCATATCTCTGAGCAACCCCATAAGATCATGAGGCTATTCTTGAAGCTAGAAGGGCTTGTTATATTTAAAAATGACATTTATCAGCTGAAGCTTGTGTCACATATGGTGTAGATAGTGGAGGAAGAATACATCTGATAAGAGAGAGCAGCTAGCTAGTCTTATGAAATATATTAGTTCCCGATAAGCTCCACTCCTGTGTTTTACAACTTCAACGAGATCTGTGTTGGCATCCATCTGTCTCGGAAGCCAATGGAGTGTGCCTCCAGGGGTGAAGTGAAACCTTTGCATTAGCAGCACTGAAGGGACCTCCTCGGGACGCAAGCCTGGGCAGTGTGTTATGGAGGTCTTGGGCTGCCCGGACGACAAGACCCTCCTCTCAGCCTCACTGATGTGGTTCAAAGGAAAGCGAAGCAATACATTTGGCATCAGCTGGGCTGAAGGAGTTGCAGAAGATCTATAAAAATATGAATCTATAAGCAGGGATTCACAAAAAATTCAGGGCTGCCTTAAGAGTTCCAACCACCACCGGTTAAAGTGCATGCATTCTGGAAACCTTCAAGAGAGTGAGGAAGGGGAGTGGTTAGGCTTCAGATTGAACATGTAGGTACCAAGTACCGGTATGTGATACGTGGCCCTGTGTTTGAGGAGAGGTGTTTCCATAGAACGGGTTTGCAGATACAGTCGTACCTCGGCTCCCGAACAATTTGGGAGTCGAACATTTCAACTCCCGAACGATTAAAAACCGGAAGTGAGTGTTCTCTTTTTCAAACATTCTTTCGGAAGCCGAATGGCTTCTGATTGGCTGCAGCAGCTTCCTGCAGCCAATCGGAAGCCGCGCTTTGGAAGTCAAATGTTTCATAAGTCAAACGGACTTCTGGAACAGATTCTGTGCGACTTCTGAAGTACGACTGTAGTTGGCTGATGATTGTTGAATGTGCAGGCCTGGGCTGGCTCTTTGGTATTGAATTGAGAGCTGCTGTGATGTTGAGCAGCTCTCAGTTTTTTGGTCACTGTTTGCATTCAAGCAGCCATTTCATTTTTTTTTTTAATGTTCTTCGAGAAGGCCCACGTTGAATCTCTTTTCAGTGCAATTATTTATCTGCTGAAGTCTGCTTTAAAACAATCATTTTATGGTTGAGTTAGCCTTATTTCACAAACTGAAATCCTTTGGTTAGTACCCCACTTTTCCTCCAAGGTGTTAAGTAAAGCATACTTGAAATCACGTGTGCTGATGTACCATGAAATATCAAACTTTATAACTTTATAACCAGGTTTTCTGAGTTCAATGCTGTATGTATGGCTGCTGACAGGGGTGACAACTTGAATAAAATATTGGGGAGGCTCAGGAAAGCCCTGATCATATGACCAGGCACACACACACACATTATTTGAATGCCAATGCCCATCATCTTGGGGGGGGGGCTGGCTCCCTCAAATATTTTATTGGGGGGGTGAGGTCCCCTCAGCCCCTAAGAGTTGGCTCCTGTGGTTGCTGATCCTATATACCACTTTAGCCTTTCATTTCAAATCTTCATGCTTGCAGTGGTGACACCATTCTCGTTCTTTCCTGTCCGTCTTACTTGTTCATAAACTTAGCATAAGTTTTATCATAAAAACCCTTTTATGTTACAATTGTCCTTAATCCCCTCTTAAATGAATGCTCTTTTTTATATGTCAGGTTTCTATAATGTTTCTTTCTTGTCACAGGGATACCAGGGCATGGTTGATGGAGGTGACAACATTGTTGAAGTCACATGGGAAAGTGTTTCAAGCATCCTCCAAGTGGTAGGTCCTGAATTAAAAATCATTTCATGCAAGTGTGTTACTTTTCTAAAAAACATCCCTAAATATCTAATGAATTATTATTATTATTTTAGCAATTAAGCAAAATGCTTTGCACTAAACAGCTTTGTGTTTCGGTCCCAAGCCTGTTTATTTGAAAGTACATCTTAGATATACAGTACTTAGAATTTTTGCTTCTGTCACCATCCAACATTTTCAGTGCACAAATATCTGGGCAGTCTTGTTCTCTCTCTCTCTCTCTCTCTCTCTCTCTCTCTCTCTCTCTCTCTCTCTCTCCACTCAGGGAAGAGAAATGGAGCAGCATCCAAGCAGAAGGATGCCAGCAGAGCTTGGTGTCTCTCTTTGCTTTTTATTTCCCCCTCCTAGTATGAGTCAGAATAAAAAATGTTCCTATGTTGCCTTCAGGATTTAATAACTGTTTTGTGTTGGCTTGAGCTTGGCTCCTCTTGCAGGAAAACTCCCTGCCTGCTGTGACTTGCATCACGTATGGGTATGGAAGTGCCAAGAAACGATTTCAGCCTAGATGAGCCCTTTGCCACAGTAAATGGACACCGTTCTGAGAGCAAAATATGGACATGGCTTTAATTCTTTTTCCTGCATCAAAAAAGAGGAATTAATATTGCGTAATCAGTAAAAGGCACGTTTTCAGCAAAGGAAGTTACGTAACAGTTTTCTCTTATACTGACACTCTTCTAGTATGCAAAAAAATAAAAATCCTTTTGCTACTTCTGACCGGTGGCAGAACTTCAGTCAAGGATAATAAATGTGATTTAAACCTTGACTGAAGGGATTTATGCTTTTGAACCATATACTATAAAACTAACTGAACAGATTATCTGTTTCATAATATTCAGCTGAAACACTGATTCTTCCTGACTTTTAAATCTTACACAGCAGCAGTTCTGAAGGTGTGGAGGAACAGAATACCAAGTCCAGATTGATAAATAGATAAAGAAATAAAGGAAACTGTTGTGCAATGATAGCAGGAGGGCGAAAATGAACGTGGCTGAAATTCTACTTTGTCCTATAGTCATGAGTAACAGTAATGTGTGTGTTACTTATGAAGGAACTTGTCATTAATGTTGTTTATTCCCCAGTAGCAATCACTTTATTATCACATCTGTTATCTATAATTCAAGTTTATATATAACTGACTACCAGCCATAATTTTTAGTCACCATCTGTACGAGACGACCGTAAATGATGTGCTTTGTGCGTAAGCCAAGTAAAGAGGATTAAAGTCCGTTAAATGTAAGATATTGGATCATCTGGTCAATGTTGTACTTTCACACCTGCATCCTGCCCTTTCTCCGTGGAGTTCAGTGTAGCACACATGGGCTTATCCCATTTTATACTCACAATGACCCTAGTCTCTCCTTTTCTTGTTTCTTGCCCCGTCCCCCAAATATCCAACTGATCTGAAATGAAATGACCTCTGCAGAAAATCAACATACTGTTGCTGCTCTATGTCGGACAAGCACTGCACATGGTGTAGGGAAGCCTTTCCATATCAATGCTCTCTGCTTTTGTCTTAGAGCCAGTGTGGTGTAGTGGTTAAGAGCGGTAGACTCGTAATCTGGTGAACCGGGTTCGCGTCTCCGCTCCTCCACATGCAGCTGCTGGGTGACCTTGGGCTAGTCACACTTCTGAAGTCTCTCAGTCCCACTCACCTCACAGAGTGTTTGTTGTGGGGGAAGAAGGGAAAGGAGAATGTGAGCCGCTTTGAGACTTCTTCGGGTAGTAATAAAGCGGGATATCAAATCCAAACTCCTCCTCCTCTTCTTCTTCTTCTTCTTCTTCTTCTTCTTCTTCGCCTGGATCTCAGGTATGAGAGGGAAGCAGCAACTGCTGACCTCTCTCTCCCCAAGCTCTCTACTGCCCTCAGCATTTTACCAGCTGAGGCTTCCAGGACTGATCCTTCTTGTCTGATGCCTAGCTAACTTATGAACAGGTTTGACAGGAAACCCACCCTTAGCTACCCACCCCCTGGCCACCTCCAGGCTTCCTGGCAAGAGAGGAAGTGTCTCTCTTGTTACAGCAATTGAGTCACCTTGCTGCCACCTTGCTTTCCCTCTCTGCCATCCTGAGTTCTCAGTCCCCTGTCAATAAAGACATTGCTATGGCAAGTATCAAGGGACACGGGTGGCGCTGTGGGTTAAACCACAGAGCCTAGGGCTTGCCGATCAGAAGGTTGGCGGTTCAAATCCCCGCGATGGGGTGAGCTCCCGTTGCTTGGTCCCTGCTCCTGCCAACCTAGCAGTTCGAAAGCACGTCAAAGTGCAAGTAGATAAATAGGTACCGCTCCGGCGGGAAGGTAAACGGCATTTCCGTGCGCTGCTCTGGTTTCGCCAGAAGCGGCTTTGTCATGCTGGCCACATGACCTGGAAGCTGTACGCCGGCTCCCTTGGCCAATAAAGCGAGATGAGCGCCGCAACCCCAGAGTTGTCTGTGACTGGGTCCAGGGGTCAGGGGTCCCTTTACCTTTATGGCAAGTATCAACCATGTGTCAGAGTAGCTGTTGTTTGACCGTTAATAATGAATTTTGTCCCTAGAATAAAAGGAATAGTTTGGAACCAGTGAGCTACAAAATAAGCTCAGTAGCTCAAAATCATTTTCAATCCCCCACAAAGACAAGGAAATGTATATGTGTTGCATATTTCTTTAACCAAGTAGTGTTTACAGCTGACAACAGAGGTAGGAAATGTATACAGGTACAGACTATATCAGGGGTGAGAAAACTTTTTCAGCAGGGGGCCGGTCCACTGTCCCTCAGACCTTGTGGATGGCCGGACTATATTTTGGGGGGGGGGGGAAATGAACGAATTCCTATGCCCCCAAAATAACCCAGAGATGCATTTTAAATAAAAGCACACATTCTACTCATGTAAAAACACGCTGATTCCCGGATCGTCCGGGGGCCGGATTTAGAAGGCGATTGGGCCGCATCCAGCCCCCGGGCCTTAGGTTGCTTTCCCATGGACTATATACTCCATCATACTCCTGCCAGCGCCAGCTTCTGCATTAGTGCTTTTAGCAATGGAAGTAAAATCTGAGAGCTTGTTCCCTCAACCAGATTCTTCTCTTTTATCTTGAAGGGAGGAACGGTCATTGGCAGTGCACGCTGCAAAGCTTTTCGGACCCGGGAGGGCCGCTTGAAGGCAGCCTGCAACCTGGTGAAGTGTGGCATCACCAACCTTTGTGTGATTGGTGGGGACGGCAGCTTAACAGGGGCTAATCTTTTCCGTGAGGAGTGGACTGGCCTTTTAGAGGAACTGGCAGAAAATGGTAAGTCATGGTTAAGCTCCTCAAGTTCTATGTCATTTATTTTAGTATTTTAAAATTGCAAACCAGCTTTGGTACATCAGCAGAAAAGTGCTGCATAAGTGCACAGAAAACGTATTTGTTGTGCTGTACAAGGGATGCGGGTGGCGCTGTGGGTTAAACCACAGAGCCCAGGGCTTGCCGATCAGAAGGTCGGCGGTTTGAATCCCCACGACGGGGTGAGTTCCCGTTGCTCGGTCCCTGCTCCTGCCAGCCTAGCAGTTCGAAAGCACGTCAAAGTGCAAGTAGATAAATAGGTACCACTCCGGCGGGAAGGTAAACGGCGTTTCCATGCGCTGCTCTGGTTCGCCAGAAGCGGCTTAGTCATGCTGGCCACATGACCCGGAAGCTGTACGCCGGTCCCTCGGCCAATAATGCGAGATGAGCGCCGCAACCCCAGAGTCGTCCGCGACTGGACCTAACATTCAGGGGTCCCTTTACCTTTACCTTTACAAGCGCTTACGTTGTTAGTTTATTGTATAAGATTTATATCCCTCCTTACATCACCATGATCTCGGAGCATTTCGCAATTAAATAAAAACCAAGTAGAATATACTTTAAAGTGCAACCATCTCCCTTCTATTAAATATATCTGTCAGATTAGTCATGCACTGACAAATATCACTTGGACACATGTCATGACAGCCCATTCAAAAACCCTTTGTGGAATAAGAAAGTCTTCAGCTGTTGTTAAAATATAACCAAGGTTTGTGCTGGTCAAAGTTTGGAGGGGAGAGTATTCCATACCTGGGGAGCATTTACACTAGGATTGCAAGTGGATACAGAGGTGGAGGCGCTTGGATTGAGGTACTAGTGTTACACAACGATGCAGTTTGTCACTTATTTCCTTGTTGATTCCAAGAAGGCATCTGAGAGACAAACTGTACCTAGACGGTTCTGTTCTCCCACTTGCCTCTGTCACAGAATTAGGCTCTTAATCCTAGCTTTTGCCCTTAAAAACCAGTACTGGTAGCCACTGCTGTGTAGTTTTATCCCTGGTTGAGAGTGCGTAGCACTGTGGTAACATCTTATTTGGCAGTAGAGGAGCTTTAATGGCCCTTGATACAATTAACTGGTTTTGTGAAACTCTTAATAACAAATAAAAAGCATATGGCTGCTTTGAAAATGACCGGCATTTGTAATATATGGATGACAAATGAGAATTTGAGTCACTATTTCAGGGTTGGCCAGCTACTGTATTCTGCAGTGGATGCTCTCTTGTCCAGCAAGTGCTCTGGGGAACAGAAGTATATTTTGCCTCTCAAGCAGTACTCAGTTTGGTCAAACTCTGAAGTACAGTTAGTGACATCTGGCAATCATATTTTCACACCACAAAACCTAAAGGGATAAAGAGTTTTAAACCTAAAAATTTTAATGTGAACTCTCTCTCTTGTGTGAACACAATTGCTTTTTCTTTGGAGTGAAACTCTGAACAAGCATTCTACCTTTCTAAACATTACTTAGGGGGCAGAAACATTACTTAGGGGGCAGAAACATTACTTAGGGGGCAGAAGTGGCTCTGAGACCACCAGTTGGACCACCTTGAGCACAACTGGTTACATGTTAATAGTTAATGTTAATAGTTTTTTCTTGTTGTTTTTTTGGTCTGTTCATACAAACACAGTCTTATCAAAACTTCAGTTCCATAACCCCAATAAAGTGAGGACATCTCTGGTTTCCCAGCCCACTCCCCATTCTTTCCCCATAACTGAAGGCAGAAATAAAACTCCCATTCATTGGCGAAGCTTCATGCAGCATTAATTCACTTAATCCTTTCTTCATAAAGAGCATTTTCTTGCCTCTTACACACACCAAGACTGTAATAAATGATAAAGCCACATTGCTTTAACTTCATGGGGGGGGGTGTTTGTCAGACTTTTCTGGATCTATTTTTCTATTGCTTTTTTGCCAGGTGAGATTGAAAAAGGGGCTATCAAGAAGTACGCTTACCTCAACATTGTGGGAATGGTTGGCTCCATCGACAATGACTTCTGTGGTACTGATATGACCATTGGCACTGACTCTGCCTTGCACAGAATCATTGAAGTTGTGGATGCCATTATGACCACTGCTCAAAGGTACTTTGAACTCAGGATGTGAGATTTTAAGATGGCCACTTGGGCAACGGCTAAGAGCCATGGTTCTTTTCTTTAGCAGTACTAAAGTGTACCAAAATTGTATTAATTTCATCCTTTTGCCAAAGTTGAAAGGGTGGTTATGTGCACACGGCAAACCCGCCTACGTTGCATTTTATAACAAAGAGAGGAGCCAGATGAGAATCCAACCATGGATGTCAAAAATGGCATCCCTATCTTTCTTTCCTGTAATGTGTATTTGTGGAAAGATGTGGCAGTCTTTGACTGCATCCACTATCATTTTTAACCCTGCCACCACTGGCATGCACAGAATGCTGCCCTCAGGACAAAAAGGGGTTATCACTCTCAGTTTAAACTAACTGGAGCTCCCAGTTCCAATGGATTGAGGAACTGCTTAGTTTAAACTAGGAAGCACGTATACCTCCTATCTCCTCACAGCAGTTCCAGAGGAGGAGCGGGGAGCAAGTGAGGTCAAGACTTACAGTTACTCATTCACACAATGCTAAAACACAGATTGGCGTTGCATTCAAACTTTTGAGAGATTTCTTTATTGTCATTGTACAAATACAATGAAATTGTACAGATACAATGAAATTGGATGCTTTCCCATAAAAATAACAGAAAACATTACTTGTGCAGTGATTGAAATAGCATAGAATTGAATGGTCAAAATATTCCAATTGGTTCTCTTGAAACAGTCCTTCAGCTGGTGAGTAGCACATTCATGCCAGATTTTAACAGTCTTTGTTATAGTGAGAACCTGTTTCCTGAGGGGATGTATTCTGGTACAAGGAACAGAGACCTGTGGTCGGTTTAGTTCAAATGTGGGAGCTGTAAAGCCATGTAACCATATTTTATATTCAGATAGCCCTTTCCAGTGAGCACAGTTTTAAGTTCAGCAAGGTTGAAATCTCCAGTCTTAATTAATTAGTCTTCTTAAATACTATTGAAGTCAATGGAATTTAAGCAGTTTCTGTGGAGGCTTGCAGCCTTCTGCATTGTGTAGCCAGAGGAAAATGGAGCTCTGGAAGGCATTTCTGGATTCCTGGGAATGGCAGCTGAGTCCTGTCACCACTTGGGCTGGTATTTATCACATCATCAGACACATGCAGTGGTATGAAAACTGCATGTGGAGGTCAAAAGGGGGGGGAGCCAATCTTGCATAGATAAGGGGTTTTAAATTGGGCTTTGCTTTAATATTGCTTTTTTTGTATGTAGTTTAGTTCTGTGAACAAATGGGGGGGGGAGGGGATTAAGATTTGATTGTGAGGACTTGCCTAGTTTTGCGGTTTTTCAAATAGCAGCCATCACTGAAAGGCAATTAAGATTTGAGGGATAACATGTACACTCTCTTAAATGGCATGACTTCATTAAATTTAGTGTGACACAGTGGTCTGCAATCTTACTTTGGGGGTGGAAATAATAATGCAAACCAGAAAGTTAAGAACTTCCTGGGGGAAGATGGAAGATGGGAAACACAAGCGCAAATGTAGTTTCTGCAGTGCCAAACAATCGTCTGTCTTCTTTCTGTGCATTTGTACATATCACTTCATACTTTGATGCTGGTGTGACGCTATTAATATTTATTGTAATTGTTACAGCCATCAGAGGACCTTTGTCTTGGAGGTGATGGGGAGACACTGTGGGTATGTATGTCTGCCAACACCACATTTAGTTAAAATTGCCGAAATATATAGTTCACGCTCTCATTTGGATTTTCTGATTCTGTTCTAGGTATCTAGCTCTTGTTAGTGCCTTAGCCTGTGGTGCAGATTATGTCTTTATTCCTGAATATCCACCTGAGGAAGGATGGGAAGATCATATGTGTTCTAGACTTTCTGAGGTAATTATTTTCTGCAGTGGATTTCAAAATCTGTCCTGAGATCTCTTAGGCTTCTTTGAAAGCTTACTACTGGTAGGTTCCTCAGTGAAAATATCAGGGATGGCTGGAAAGCTTTCAATCCCACAGTGTCCTAGGTAGAGCCAAAATGGAGGAAGTGTTCCATGGCATTGTTTTCCTACTGCGAAATTGTCCTCCTTTTTTGTGATCTTTCCATTTCCACCTAGTAAAGACCCCCCCCCCCCGAACATCACACGAGGCAGCATAGAGGGAAGGCACATCTAGGGCCAGGGCTGGTCCAAAACATTTTGGCACCTGAGGTGAACCACAAAATGGCAGCGCCGCCCCCACCAGGGAAGAAGGGGTGGGCGAAAAACTACATCAGGAACAAGGGGGGGGGAATAAAGACCCACATTGGAATTTGCTGCCCCTGTGGATCCTGCAACCTGAAGCAGTCACCTCGCCTCATGGGTGAGCCGGCCCTGTCTGTGGAACATGTTCAGGTAGCAGGCACCCCCTTGCCAGCAGGCACCTGGCATTTAGGTGACCAATGACAGCACTCCCTTGCAAACTGCTTTGTCGTCCATCTGACTCTTATCTTTGGTGCTAATGTACAGAATGGAAGATATCGCTAGTGTTGAGGATTTAGACCTGATCGGCTATATGATGATGCTACTGTTGCAATGAGGAGGGGTTATTTGCCAACAAGGCAATCCACAGCTGGCAGGGGTTGTCAACTGTAATGAGGTGGCAAAAACGTGTTAGGAAGGACTATTTTTTATCCTGGCTTAGTAAGGTCTGTGGGGTGATTAATGTTCATTTTCGAAACGGCAACAGCACATTAAGTAGTTGTAATAGTCTGAGAAGCTTTCAAGGTACAGCCCAACTTTGATGTTAAGGTATTTGCTGTGGTCTCAGACCATGAGGCAGATTTAATGGCTTTTCTGCATTTTTTTTTACCCTAGAACCGTGCACGAAAGAAAAGGCTGAATATCATAATTGTAGCAGAAGGTGCCATTGATTGCCACAACCAACCTATAACTTCAGAGCAAGTTAAGGATGTAAGTATCAAGCTGCCAATCAAATCTTCTACCAAGGATATACGTAACTGAATGCTTCTCTTCCACATAGTATAAAGCGTGTATCATTTCTCTACGAACATAATTAGCCGTTCTTTATATGGTTGATTGCATTTTAATCATTTCAGGCGATACAATAAGTATTACATCTGTGTCCTTTAGCAGTAACATAATCTCAGTAATTATGATTATAACCTAGCTGCTGCCTTTTAAAAGGCATAAAACAAACATACAAATACAAATGAGTATACTATGTTATTTGGGTATTTTGTTGGACCTGGTCGAAACATTCAAAACAAGGAGGATGGCTTCAGTTCTCAGTGCTGAACCGATTTTTGTTAACAAATTATATCCATTATATGAACTTATCAACTCGGCTAAAATCCCAGCAATGTGAGGCTGCTCTATCATCAAGGCTTCTCAGAACAAACTGTCACACTGTTCAGCCAGGCAGTCACCCAGAAGTGCTATAAAAGGGAAGAAAAATCTTCACTTTAATGTGGATTGGAAAATAGTTCCAAGATGAGTAAGATGATGCTGCACAAACCACGAGGAGGCCATAACTTACCTTGACATAGTATGGGTTTCTTCCATGTTTGCAAGTGGGGGTGGGGTGGGGTTGAACACGCAGCCTTTCAAAATTGTGTGGCCATTCCCTGCTGCATACGCTTTACCTATGCTTCTGCCGCCAACACATTTATACTTGTAAAAAATCTTTTAAACCACCTCTGACTCAGATGTAGAGCCTGGACTGTTTGGACTTTACTTTCTGTCACCTCAGCACACTGCAAACTTTCAAGTGCTTCGTGTGGTTCCTTACCCCTTCTCCACTTCCTCACAATGTACAGAAGGGAATGCCAAACAGGGAGATCCCACAGTAGTTCAGATAAAAGGTCTCTCCTCTAACCCCATATACCAAAACCCCTTTCTGTATCACTTTCTGCATCCTGGGTTAAGAGAGATCTTGCATTCAGATAATTGCAGGTCTCTTGGATTGGGCTTTCACTTTTGTACCTCAAGGCCTTGTCCCAAAGTTACCATACATGGAGGTAGGTGAAGGATTAATGCCCAAACAGTCCCACTAAGATGTCCAGTCAAAGTCTGGGGTTACAGGGTCACCCATTGTCAGGTTGTAATTCTTAATCTTGATTGGAAAGAGGCCAGATTCTCCAGGAATCTTGCCCCACAAATAGAGCGGACTTTTCCAGTTTGTTTGTTCAGAAATAAAAGTTTCCACAGATCTGGAGTTAGGAGAGTACAGGCTTGATTGTAACAAGGAATAGGACATGACTGGGTTTTTCCCCTTGCTATTACTCCTCTGTATACAATGGTAGATATTTTTACCTCAGCTTTGTAAGATACATCAAAAGTTATTTTTTTGTTAGTGTAATATTTGCGTACTAGAGTTAAGTAATTTCAAAATGTTCTACTTTAATTATTATAGGGAACAGTCTTTCAGGATGAAGATAAACAATAGTTTTTCAGAGACTCAAAGTGGGAGTAGTGGTGACATCGTTGCCAGTGCTGTACACACTCATTTCTTTTATCCTGCTGTTGCTTCTAGTCAAACTGCTTCTGAAACCTTGCCACCTTCACTTTTTAAAAATACTTGCTTCCCTATCACAGGGATCAATTTTGCTTGCCCTAAGGTTAAGGGGATTTGAGAGCGTTGCTCCATCGCTATTAAAGAATCCTAACTCTTCATAATCTTTGTATTGTATGTGTTCTTAAAGTTTTAAACTAGGATTTCCACCTATTGTTCAGGCACAATAGTACCCCAGTGTGTTTCTGCAGCTGATACAGCTCATAATCCTGTTCTCGTCTTTAACTTGACACTTTGTATTTTTTGCAGCTTGTGGTGCAGCGACTAGGGTATGACACTCGTGTGACTATCCTTGGCCATGTGCAAAGGGGAGGCACTCCCTCTGCATTTGATAGGATTTTGGTAAGTAGACGCAGGCAGCCTGTGTGTTCGGCACTGTTGTTTACGGTGTTACATAGTTCCTTGTCCTCATTCAGATTGTAGAACAGTCACAAATGCCACTGGCTCTCTAGTGTGTGGCGCAGTGAGGAGAAGGTCATACATAAATGAGCAAGTCATGGATTAAAATTTGTACTCGGCCATTATGTTCTCTGGATTTTGAATAATAAATGTCTCTCAGCCAACCTTTAGGATAAAACAAGATAGAAACAAGATAGACACCTGGCTTGAGAGCAGTACAAGTGAAAAGGATCTAGGAGTCTTGGTAGACCACAAACTTGACATGAGTCAACAGTGTGATGCAGCAGCTAAAAAAGCCAATGCAATTCTGGGCTGCATCAATAGGAGTATAGCATCTAGATCAAGGGAAGTAATAGTACCACTGTATTCCGCTCTGGTCAGACCTCACCTGGAATACTCTGTCCAGTTCTGGGCACCACAGTTCAAGAAGGATACTGACAAGCTGGAACGTGTCCAGAGGAGGGCAACCAAAATGGTCAAAGGCCTGGAAACGATGCCTTATGAGGAACGGCTTAGGGAGAAGAGAAGGTTAAGGGGTGATATGATAGCCATGTTCAAATATATAAAAGGATGTCATATAGAGGAGGGAGAAAGGTTGTTTTCTGCTGCTCCAGAGAAGCGGACACGGAGCAATGGATTCAAACTACAAGAAAGAAGATTCCACCTAAACATTAGGAAGAACTTCCTGACAGTAAGAGCTGTTCGACAGTGGAATTTGCTGCCAAGGAGTGTGGTGGAGTCTCCTTCTTTGGAGGTCTTTAAGCAGAGGCTTGACAGCCACCTGTCAGGAATGCTTTGATGGTGTTTCCTGCTTGGCAGGGGGTTGGACTGGATGGCCCTTGTGATCTCTTCCAACTCTATGATTCTATGATTCTATGTCACCCTGACCAAGGAGGACTAGGTAATTCTGCAATACACATACAGCATCTAACACTGAAATCAGTTTTCTGTCTGTCTCATAATTTCCCGTTGTGACATTCCATCAAAATGGCTGGTCCAGAGTACCGGTAAATGAAGCCATAGCATAAGACGTCTGCACCTTGCAGCCCTTAGCACAGAGTTAGCCTTCTGAAGGGTGCTATCTGCCTACTGCTCATTGTTTTCCCCATAGGAAAAAGGGGAGAATGGATATAAGCAATATTTGTGGCAGTAGGGATTGGACCTCTTTTTGCCTATTTCCTGCAAGATTTGACCTTCCAGCACAATGAGTTGCTGATCAGGGAATAGCATTGAAACTTCCAAGAAAATACAGTATATAAGTGCTTAGCAAAATGGAAGTAGAGGCCATATAGATAAAGAAATAGACTCTTGATCAGCTATGGAATTATGTACATGATTGAGGAGCTCTTTGCTTTCTCATCTGTTCCGCGATAGATTTTAAAGCAACCTGTGGTCATTTGTTCTTATAGAATTGTAATAATTATCCCTCCCTATTTCTAATTCTGTGAAACTGTTCTTTACAAAGAACATTCTGTAGATGCCTGTTGGCATGTATCAAAGTCTGCATAGCCTCCATGCAAACTGTTCTCGTATGGTTAAAGGTTTCTTACGGATTTCTTATGGTTTTTTTTTTCCATTTTCAGGCAAGTCGCATGGGTGTGGAGGCTGTCCTTGCCCTTCTAGAGGGCACACCTGAAACTCCTGCTTGTGTGGTCTCCCTGTCTGGAAACCAAGCTGTCCGCCTGCCTTTAATGGAGTGTGTGCAGATGGTGAGTTGCTGAAAAGAAGCAATTGTGTTTGTTCATTGACACTCTCTTGTTGGTTAGCCATCAATAGTCAGTTGTTACTTGGAGCCTGGAAAGATGGGAGCAGAACTCTTATCCACGTTGGGCAAAATGAACACCAGTCATTCCTTCAGTGACAGTAACTGGGCTATTTGTTACTGCCCCATGAATCTTGACAGCAAACAGCACTGCTTACTTTTTGTAATGCCGATGCCTTTAACATTGTAGCTACACATTTAAATTTGCAATGAGTGTCTTGCTATCTAAACTCTCCATTTCTTGTTGCTAGTTTAGTGAATACACAATAACACCCACATACCATAATACACATACCAATGAGCTGCATGCCGAGATTATTCTGGTTTCCCAAAACCTTCGCAATAATGCTCAATTGAGGCGTTCTGTATGTTGCAGTCTTATAATGCATGATTTGAGACCATGAACCGAATAAAAGATGGTCCTTTCCTGTTTATTTCTGATTTTAAAATTTATGCTTTAACTTTCCCAGGCATTGAAGTAACATTGGCTGAAGTGCCAAGCCGGTAAAGAGTCCAATTATACACATGTCTACTGAGACACCAGTCCCATTGAACTCAATGGGGCTTATTTCTAAGTAGACAGATTGCATTATAAATCCCACTGAAATAATTTGGATTTACTAACCTGAGCAAGGCTATAGCCATTCGGAACTACTTCATAGTAACCATTCGGAACTACTTCATAGCCTTCTAGCATTGTGATAGATAATATCATCTACAGTAATAAAGTGCAAGTGTCTCTGCGTCCAGTCCCTGTGTCCGTCCCTGTGTCCTACTGCACATGTGCCCCACGGACACAGGGATTGGAGCGCAGAGACTTTGGCCGGCCGGGCTGTTGAAGCGGCGGGTGCGCGCTCGCGTGGACTTACTTCTAAGCGGCAGCGGCCGTTACAAGTGGCGGCTGAGTTGGCCTGCCGGGGCCTGGCTGGTGCCAGTGCCGCCGCCACGATGCGCCTCCTGCGCTGCCTGCTGAAGGGCCATTCGGCGCTGGCCGGGGCACCCAAGTACATCGAGCACTTCAGCAAGTTCTCGCCATCCCCGCTTTCCATGATGTTCTAGCGCCCGTTAATTTAACGGGCTTACAGTCTACTAGTTTTCTAATAAATAATAACCTTTTTTCTTCTTTATTTCAAAAAGACCCAAGATGTACAGAAAGCCATGGATGGAAAAAGATTCAGTGATGCTGTGCAACTTCGTGGAAGGTGCTCCTCTGTTATTTATTTCTCTGCTGGCAGCAATAACTTTTCCAATAAATCATAGCTAATTGTGTTAACGCAGGCATAGGCAAACTCAGCCCTCCAGGTGTTTTGGGACTACAACTCCCATCATCCCTAGCTAACAGGACCAGTGGTCAGGAATGATGGGAGGTGTAGTCCCAAAACATCTGGAGGGCCGAGTTTGCCTATGCCTGTGTTAAGGGATTATTTTTCACGGCTAAGGAATAGGGGGAAAATAGATTCCAACATGAGTCTGACCAAACTGCGGGAGGCAGTGGAAGACAGGAGTGCCTGGCATGCTCTGGTCCATGTCAGACACGACTAAACGACTAAACAACAACAAGATTCTTTTACTCTAGTTTCTTTTTAGAAATGTGTACACATTTTAACCCCAAAACCCCTCCAAAGTTATATGACTGTTCTAGGTCAATTCTATACTGGAAAAGGAATTCACTACCAGTATTATCTCTGCAGAATTTAAAATGCTGCTTGCATTTCCTTTCGCAGTTCACAGTCTATCTCAAGAGACATTGGAGTGAAATCAAACAGTTGAAAGCAGAGTGAAGATATTTCCCATTCAGTCCTCTCCAAGGGAAAATCATTCACATTCCATGATTTGCATCCAATGACGTTGAAGGGCTGATGATGGAAAGCACTGGTGGAAATGGAGGAGTCTCCCAGCCTAGCTGGAAAGGGGAGAATTTTTCACCAGTTCCCCCTTACACCTGCAGTCCCCTAAACCACATCTCACATTGTTCCATTGGTTCCCAAGCCAACTAGGGCAGGTTGTGTCCGAAGCGGAATTGGTGACTTTGTCAGCGGAGAGACACCAATGGATACAACCTATGTCTCAAATACAATCTACCAAGTAACAAGTAAAGATATATAGTTACTAAATGCTCTGAGTGACACTTTAGGTTAGAAAAATACCTCTCGGTATTCTCTAACATTGTGAAATAGCTTTATTATTCAGACAACAGCATGAAAATATCATTTTCTGTTGCAGGAGTTTTGAGAACAACTTGAATACTTACAAGCTGCTGTCTACCAAAAAGTCGGCTGCTGACCTTCCCAAGGTACTTCTTAGATAGTTGTCAAGTTGTCTGGTTAATTCCTCATTCCTGTGTCCTTAGGGTGGCCAATTAAGTGCATCACCAAGAAAGGGCATGCCAACTTGCATAAAATTTGAAAATGCTAATGTATATGAATTTAAAAATAGTTGCTACAATTTAAATAGAAACACCATCTTGTCGTTGTGGGGAAGACCTTCCTCCTTACTCAGTTTGCTGTCCCAAGAGCTAATGGATGGCTTACAGCAAACATGCCAATCTGTAGATTGGCCCTTCCTCTTCCTCCTTACGGTTCTTTATACTTTTCCTGCTTTTCAACTGCTTTCAAATAGAGGACTGTCCTCTATATAGTAGAAGACGATGCATGTTTTGTTGAGAAAGCATCTAAACACACACAGCAGGTTGTTCAGCATTTTGAAAACTGTCTCCATGGAAACATCTATGGACTATGGACTTTTATATAGAGCTGAAGCCTAGCAGGCAGTGATCTGAATTTTGTAAATATTGCATTTTGTAAACAGTCTAAATTTTGTAAACATTGTCATGTCTATTTCCTTTTTTTAAACTACCAAAATACCATTTTTCCTGAAAGGTCTAGGCCTCTCTCAGATAACCAATTATATAGAATATAGAATATATAGAATATATTTATTGTCATTGTCCCCTTCGGGAACAACGAAATTACAATTCCATGTCTAGTTGTGAAATTCAAAGGTGTGCCTAACGAGAGGTACTGAATGCATCTATATACAGCAAGCTGTGTTACAGTGGTCTACCAGTTGGTCAGCTGAACAGTATTTTAAAACAAGGTTTTTTGCCCAGTGCTAATGTATGTCGGGAGAAATGTACATACTGGTTTTGCAAAATGGCTTAATAAGTGGGAAATATCTGCAGCTACAGTATTACTTTTAAATCTTTCTGTTTTCTTTAACAGGGTGGTATCTCATGTAGCGTATGTAAAAAAATAAATAAAGTGATGAACCTTAGCAAGGTCTTTTGCTTGCTAGGTTGGCAGGCTCTATTATTTTTGCATGGCAATGGGATTTGCTATATAGTTCTTTTTGTTTTTCGACTGTGCACTTTTTTGCTTAAAGCTGGACAACCAGTATGCTCTTCAGTTTTGCCACAACTTTGATTTACACCAAGCGTGCCTTTGCAGAAGCTTTAATAGAGCGCATAAGAAGTGTTTCTTGTGAAGTTGAAAGAATTTTCCAGAAAATGTGAAAGGTCCCCATTTATTGTCATGGTGAAAAGGCAGAAAAATGCCATGTATTTCAAGAATCGCTTGAAATACCGCATGACTTTTATGCCCCTTGTTTTCAGTTCCACTATTTTTATATGACTTGGCATAGGCAGACATGGTCCTCTGAAAATACCCCTTGTTGTGAGGCCTCCTCATTTTCCATACAAAAAGTGACATAAATGGCTCCACGTGAGGCCTGGCATACTACCAGACGCTCCAGTAGGGCAGCCATTTTTGTGATTAAGAAGGTAGAACAAGCATGAGCAAGTTGTGCTTTATTTTCTGCTTTCTGAGACTCATAAGAGGCAGATCATACATTAAAACAGCATTGAAGTGGCTCTCATTTTTCATTTATGCCACAGAAGCTGGCAGGCTTGGGAGAATTCCAGCCATTCTTGCAACATATGCAAGCATGAATTAATTAATTACCAGAGACCGTGAGAGCCATAGGGAAGGAGGGATTATAAGGGCACCAGATTTCCAGTGAGGCACTCCCAACATAAGCTTCTTTCTTAGAAAGTACAGGAGAAAGATTCTTCAGAAATATGCTCTTTGCTGAAATGCTGCGCAGAGGTGGGAATAAGGCCTCAGTCAGAAGAGTGACATATATAGGCCTGTGCTTTCCAAGAGCCCAAATTTTCTCTCAAAAGGGCTGGTAATTGCCGATTTAGTCAATTTAGTCAATTGGTCGATTTAGTCAATCGGTCAGCCCGGACACTGAGGTCCAGTGCCGAGGGCCTTCTGGCGGTCCCCTCGCTGCGTGAAGCCAAGTTACAGGGAACCAGGCAGAGGGCCTTCTCGGTAGTGGCACCCGCCCTGTGGAACGCCCTCCCTTCAGATGTCAAAGAGAACAACAACTACCAGACCTTTAGAAGACATCTGAAGGCAGCCCTGTTTAGGGAGGCTTTTAATATTTTATAGATTATTGTATTTTAATGCTCTGTTGAAAGCCGCCCAGAGTGGCTGGGGAAACCCAGCCAGATGGGCGGGGTATAAATAATAAATTATTATTATTATTATTATTATTATTATTATTATTATTATTATTGCCTCGATAAGAGTAGACTAGCCTTCTTAAAGACACGCTCACATTCCAGTGCTGCTATGAAACTAGATAGCAAATGGACAGTAGATAACGAAAGGAAAAGATCATGGAGACAACTGGCGGTCTTGGCTTATTTTGATCACACATTGGCCTGCTTCTCACAGACAGTTGATAAGGAGGCAAACCTCTTTTTGCCTTTGTCATTTCAGGTGGAGGCTCATGTGACAATGCACCTTAAAAGTCCTTGCACAGAACTTTCCATGTGCAGGAGACTTTAATGAAATGTGAGGCGACGTTCTGTCACGTGAACATCGTCCTGTTGTTTGAACTCTCACAGTCCAGACATAGGTTTAGGGGTACTCTCAATTTGACTCAAGAAAACCACCATTTTATAGTTCAAATCAGGAAAAATAAATACAATAAATGAACAAACGTACAAAGATTCACAACATGTTTAGGGGTACCCCTACATCCCCCCAGAAAAAAACACTGGGTTTAGCACTTCATCTGCTGTTTATGAGAACTAGGTCATAGTTGCTATTGGAGACAGAAGGTATATTATATTGCCTGCGAAAGGGCTTGGGGAACATTAACTGCATGCCAGTTGTGCCCCCAATGCAACTAAACTTCATTAACTCAGAACCACAAATAGAATTCATAATTATTTTATTCAGCCGGTTCGTGATTCATCACCCCTTGTCTGTGTTTAATGATACTATGTAGACGGTCCTTTAAATTACTTGGTGTGGTGGCTGTCATCATGTGAGCTATTTGTATAGATCTGCTTTAGACAAGCCATGTTTCTCCACATCAGTGCAAACCTTTCCTTCTCAGACATTTCTTCTAGCAGTTTTTTTTGGGGGGGGTGGGGAGATGCCCCAAGCACATGCTGAGTTGTCCCACATAAGTGGCTTGCCATGTATTGACAGGCAAGTCTTGCAAGCCACAGAGTGATGAGCAGTGCAGTCCTATACATATCTATCGGATATAAATCCCACTGAGTCCAATACGGCTAAGTCCCAGAAAAACGGGCACAGTCAGCCTTGATTCTGACATCTGAGTTATGAGATCCAAGTGCATAAATAAAGCGTATTGTGGAGAGGATTACAGGAGAGAGAGGAAAGCAGGCGGAGATCCCCCCCCCCCCGAGTCTGCTCTAGCTGCACTTTCTTTGCCCCTCATTAGGCGATCTAATAATGTAAAGGCCCATATTAATTGAGTCAGGCAGCTTTGACAATGTCCAGGATCTGGGATATTTTAATGTGAGACACAGGAAGAAGCCAGTGTTGCTTGCTTGAGAAAAGATTTCTACTTGCCACTTAAAATTTGGACATGTGTAATCTCCTCCTAGGGACTCAGGTGGCGCTGTGGGTTAAACCACAGAGCCTAGGGCTTCCTGATCAGAAGGTCGGCGGTTCGAAACCCTGCGACGGGGTGAGCTCCCGTTGCTCAGTCCCTGCTCCTGCCCACCTAGCAGTTCGAAAGCACGTCAAAGTGCAAGTAGATAAATAGGAACCGCTCTGGCGGGAAGATAAACGGCGTTTCCGTGCACTGCTCTGGTTCGCCAGAAGTGGCTTAGTCATGCTGGCCACATGACCCGGAAGCTGTACGCCGGCTCTCGGCCAATAAAGCGAGATGAGCGCCGCAACCCCAGAGTCAGACACGACTGGACCTAATGGTCAGGGGTCCCTTTACCTTTACCTAATCTCCTCCTTCCTTTTTTCTTATTTGCTTCTTAGCTTGCTAGGATGCTGCAATATAGTTCATGAGAATTTATCTGAAAGCAAAAGAGGGGAGATTGGTGTTCTGTTGATCAGCATTTTGAGTACTTAGGTTACAGAACTACAACCAATAATTACTTCATTAAATTTGTTTCCAAGTGTTAGATACACGAGAAAGCAGCGTATAAATGAAAAAATGATGTTATTATTATATTATAGCTCTTCCTAAGCACAGCTACATTAAATTTATATATTCTGTATGTGAGCACAGAATTGCTAGATACAAGCGGTGCTTCCTTGAGGGCAGTAGATGAAGAAATTAAACATCAATTTGAAAATCCTAATCTTTAATACAACATTTTGTGCAGCATATAATCCATTGTGACAGACTGTATTCTCCTCAAGAGAACTGCTTGTTGGAATTGCGTAGTTTGAAGTTTGTATTTTTATGTTGTGAACTGCCCTGCGATCTTCGGATGAAGGTGGTATACAAATGTATTAAATGAAAATAAAATTCATGTTCTACCTTATGTACACATCAAAGGTGCTTAAAAGGTGCTAGAATAATGTTATATCCCACACTTGAGCAAGCTAAAGGCAGATGGTATGGCAATAGTTTTATAACGCTGAAAAAAGTGGTTGTCAAATGCCAAACTGATAGAGTTCTCACATACTTTACATTTTTAAAACATTGTTAGGTGCTGGCAATAATGAATGAATCGCTTGTGCCATAGGTCAACACAATACGGCATGTGGCATCACATACTTACTTTGCAATGGGCCAAGGAACAACATTGCACAAAAGCCATGTATGCATGCATATAGTTGTTTGGGTTACAATACCTATTCCGTATAAATTGGTTTCTGTATGTAATGCATGTGCTTGTTTCTCTATGCTGGGTTATTGTTATGCCAGAATCTGGACTGGATAGTTCAGTGCCTCACGTTTTAATTTGGACCTGCTGCTGATTCCAAATACCGGTAGCTGAAGGCTCCCTGAGTGCTATGAATGGTTGACCCCACAATTTAAGATTAGTGTTTTCTGATGTTTTAAAATTAAGTTTTATATAATGTGATGGGGTTCAGAAGGTAAGGTGTGTGTCTTGCTTTCTTTTGATGCACTTTTATATATTTGTCACTGGAGATACAGTAGCAGCAGGATAAAAGGTAAACTGGATGTTCAGATTTACTGCTTGATGATTCCTTTTGCCTGTCATGGGGGTTTATGTTCCTGACTATATTTTCTCTTCCTTCTGCTGCAGACTAACTTCAATGTAGCTGTTTTAAATGTTGGTGCTCCAGCAGCTGGCATGAATGCTGCAGTTCGCGCTGCCGTGAGGATCGGTATAACTGAAGGACACAAAATGTTTGCTGTCACTGATGGATTTGAAGGCTTTTCTAGAGGGCTGGTTCGTATATCCCAAAGATTGCATTTTTAAAGAAATCTTAATACTATGGGAACTGTCCCAGTTGCTGGAAACCACAGGAGGGGAGAGAGAACAGGATGCAGGCTCTTCTTATTTTCTTATTCTTAATTTTGTTTTAACTTGCCCTCTGGCAGGCCCCCCAAACTTAATTTTCCAGCTTTCAAAATGCACTTTCATTCCAAGATTGCAATTCAAAGAAACCAGAGCTAGGTTTTCCACTGATAGTTATGATGCAATGGGAATGGAGAAGAGTCCTCCTTGGGGAGAACATATGTCGACTGCAGAGATAAATTTAGTGAAATTTATTGCGGGAGGGGTGTTTGAGGTATTTTCAGAACACTAAACACAAGTGACTAACGCCACCAAGCAACACTGAGCAGGAGTCTTGTTATGACAGATGGATATTGTGCATCTCCCACAGGGGCTCTCCTCGTAGAGGCAAGACCATCCAGTTTCAAATATAGTAAAAGCAATAATGGTTTGATCTATTTTTGCTTGCATTGTGGCTAATTCTACCCCCATACATCTAAAAAAATACCCTTAAAATCTTCTTGAAGAAGGAATGATTAACTATGTTTACATGAAGCATTTGTTTCTTTGATACTTCATGAGAAATCTTCCATATCAGTCAATATATTGGGTCTCAAGGGTAGCTTTGAAGTGACCTTGGCAAGAGGCCATGTTTGGCAGTTTGCCTATCGTGGAATAGCTGTGGGAGTATGAAATCTATGGAGATAAGAATAAACACTAGATAACTATTCCTGAAATTATATCACAAAATCTGTTGTGTTTGATTCTTGTTTCTCAGTTGAGGTGGTGTTTGTTGAATGCTACATTTCTGATGCGGCATGCTTATGAGTCTATAATATACTGCATTTATATATGTTATTATTATAAATTGTTCAAAAGAAATCCAGATTGCCTCTTCGTTAAACAGCTAGAAATTGGCGTGAACATTTCAGAGCATCTCTCAACTGCATCACATTGTGACACTTGTTAGGACTGCAGAATGGTAGTCAACTAAATTTTACTCAAGGTAGATCTACTGAAATGAATGGATCTAATGTAGATTGATTCATTTCAGTGTGTCTTCTCTGAGTAAAACATAACTGAATACCACCTGCAAAATTTCATTCCCAAACCATTGACAAGTTTAGGCCCAGTCTGCTTTCCACCATAAGGAGAGACCATTGCTCAAAAGTACTAAAAATATAAATGTATCTGTAGCTTATAAGAATGCGTTTGGACTTCCATTTTGTTTAACCCATTAGATAAAGTAGAGCTGAGCAAAAATTTCTCAGAAGACATTTTGCTGAGATTTTTCTGTTTCTGAACCCCCTCCACCCCGCAACAAAAGAGAAAGCCACTCCAAATTTTCTGTGCCACATTTTTGTTGGAGCCACCATTCTCCATCCCTCCATGTCCGTGAATGACACTAGACCTGGGGCTTTGTGGAGGACACAAAATGGTGGTCAGACGATCAGCACAGTTAGCACTTGCAGCAGCAGCAAAACATGCACCATTGTGGAAGCGGGGAGAAAGAAACTGTCCTGCTGCCATTGCTAATACCGAGCTACATCTCGGAGAAGCTGCCGCCGACTTTATCTTCCCCCTGGAAAAATGTGTTGATTTCCCCAGTTTCTCCGCTCACAGGTAGGGTGGAGAATATTGAGTGGCCATTTGCGCACAACTGGAGAAAAGGCGTGCCAGAGCCCCATGCCACGTTCTATGACCTGCCACTATTTTTGTTTCACTTATTGTATGAAAGGAGTGCAAAGTTTTTGTGCAATCGTTCAGGACAGAAGGCTTGTATCCCTCCCCATTTCATTAGATGGTTCCCTTGTCTGCTTTATTATCCTCACTGGAAAAGTGGAGGTCAAAAACTGAACTGCAAAAAACACTCGTTTGAACACTCTGTACAGGGTAGTGCTTAATGAGGTTAACTTTTGTATCCATTGCAGAAATGACCTGCAATGTGTATCTAAACTAGGGCATAGTAATTCAAAAACTATGTCTTTTTTGTTTTGAATGATAGATCAAAGAAATCAGCTGGGGAGATGTTGGAGGTTGGACTGGCCAAGGCGGGTCAATTCTTGGCACAAAACGGTAATGTGATCTTTCATGTTGATATCTTTGAGAAAATTGACTTTCACTTGTGTGTGTGTGTAATTTAGTGTGAAGATTTATATACAGACTTGATGCAGCAGTCAATAAAGGGGAAATTATTGTGAACATTGCTAGCGCAGACTTTGGAAGATAATAGGGGCTGCAGAACAAGAGAAGAGGACTGTGAATTCCCATTTCTTGAGCAGATCTGCTCATGCAACATTGGTTTCTGCCTCATAGTTTTAATTAATGCTTATTATAAGGGAGGGGAGACTTGTTTAATGGTGTGATAGAAGAAGCTTCTATAACTTGATCCTGAAATTTAAATGTTTTTACCTCTGCATGTATTATAGATATTGTAACGGGGAAATATATATATATATATATTTAAGGAACATAATTAATTTGCAGTTACATTTTTATGAGGCGTAAAGTATATGTAGGTCGGACAATGTCAACCAGTCATCACAGGAAGCAAAGGCTTTTCACAAAGTGCTATAACGTAATAGTTTAGAGATTGGGTGTAACCTTCAAAACTAAGATGTGGAAAAACACTTAGTGTAAAAAATTATAGTCTCTTTTAATCATATAGCCTTAAGTGCCCTGCAAAAAGCCTTTTTAACAGAGATATGTGTATATTTTAGTGCACTCCCTGGAAAGTATTTGGAGAAGATCGCAGAACAAATGCGAACTCATAACATCAATGCCCTCCTGGTAATTGGTGGATTTGAGGTATGTCACTTTGTTTTGTTTCCCTTGTAAATTCTTGTTAAACGAGCATGTGACAGCTGAAATATTGTAGTCAAGGATTAATGCTAGAATTTAGATTCCGGTAAGACCAGCAAGATTATTTAATTTAAACCTAACCAATCAGTCCAGAAGGTTCCAATATGCTAAATGTCTAGATATTAACTAAGTTACGTTACAGTTATGTAGTAGGAGTTGAAATTCTATGCGGGGTTTCTATTTTCATGTTTCTTATTATGCTTAGAATTATGCAGTGGGTATTTTTTTAATGAATTGTATTTAATTACCGTATTTTTCGCTCTATAAGGCGCACCTGACCATAGGACGCACCTAGTTTTTAGAGGGGAAAAGCCCCATTTTTTTGAGGATCAGCTCAAATTTCTGCAGCTTCTTTTGCAAAGGAGAAAAGCCCCATTTTTTGAGGATCAGCTCAAAGTTGTTGAGCTTACTTTGCAAAGGGAAAAAACCCTCTTTTATGGGGTTTAACTCACAGTTCTGCAGCTTCAGGAAAGGGAGCCATTTCTACAGTTTCCAGACAGATAATCTAATCAGCCAGTCACATGTCGCTGGGGAAACAGCCTCCCTCTGTAAGGGGGCGGGGCTGGAATCTCTCTCCCTCATCTCTCTCCCCGATCGTTTGCTGAGCAGCTGCTCAGGGGGCTTCCTTTCAACACCCCCTTCTCTCTCTCTCTTTTTAAAAAAGCACAATCTGCTTTTGCCCCTGGGCAGTTCAGCTCCAGGGACCACACATTCGCTCCATAAGACGCCCAGACATTTCCCCTTACTTTCTAGGAGGAAAAAAGTGCGTCTTATGGAGCGAAAAATACGGTAATCTTCCCACAGCATGGTGCCAATTCTGAAAGCCAAACTCCTGTTCAGGAGTCCAACTTTCCTAAACATAGCTTTCGTAAACCTGTTATTTAATCAACATTACTGAAATACTGATGTCATCCATGTAGGATTTGGGGGGGGGACCTTAAATTTGTAAGATTTTATTCTCTGTGTTATACAAAACTTGGAGGAATGTTTAGATGTATTTACAGTATTATGCTTGTCTGTTGTCTTATATATTCTGTTTTGGCCTTTCCTAGTGTGTCTCTGTGGCTGGCAATAGATAGTCGTTTTCATGTGCGTTGAGAGAGAGGCTTCACTTCCCATGTAGTACACAATTGTTTCTGTTCTACTAATGTCTGTAGTGAAACAGAATTTTAAAACATTGCGAAAGCCTGTTTACCAAATGTGTCATGAGCAGTGATTCCCTCTTTCAAATCACTTTTGACTCTCTGGGGGGAAAAACCAAACAAACCACTATTTCCAGCATGTGTGTGTTTGTGATACAGTAACCAAACCCCTCTGCCCAAACCCCATCCATGTTGCAAGCCTTGTCCTCTTGTTGTCCCCTCTAATTTTGCATTCGTTACCACATGTGCCCATCAGGCCTACTTGGGACTTTTGGAACTGTCCGCTGCCCGGGAGAAATTTGACGAGTTCTGTATTCCCATGGTTATGGTTCCTGCAACCGTATCCAACAATGTACCGGGTTCTGATTTCAGCATTGGTGCAGACACTGCTCTGAACACTATCACTGATGTAAGTTTCTCTTCTCTTGGTGCATGCTCACTAACATAGCTATCCTGGGTGCTGCTGACCACGGCTGGAGCTGGAGACTTTTGTGAACCAGAACGCCCCAAAAACACGATTGTGGCAGAAACTAGGTGTAAATACATGCGCGTGCACACACACACACACACACACACACAGAGAATTTTTTTGATTCGCCCATTGATTTCAGAAAGTTTGAAAGCTACATTTTTCTTCTATTCATTCCTACAAAAATTATATTGCACCTTTCCAAAAATTTGATCTTCAAGTTTTTTTTTACAAATACTTAAAACAATGTAAAAACATATATAATAACGGATCCAGTCAGAAAATAGCAGCGAAGACAGATAACCATTAAAAGCTCAGAGTTAATTTGGCATCTAAAAGATTGTAATTATGAATTTGGGTGAATGATTTTAGTTAATCATCACTCTTTGGGTATTTACGCTCTGAGGATAGAAAGAAGCCTGTTTATTTCCATCACACCTCCAATGTGCTTGTCCACACCTGTGTGACTTGAATTCATGGCTAGCATCCTCAGGATTGGGGGACCATTTCTGATGAATGATTTACCTTTTTTTAAATAGAATTTTCTAGATTATTGCAAAGCAGACTGCTATCGCATCACTGGAAAATAAATGCACAGCTGCTTCTCCATCTCCAAGGGCACTTGGGGTAGATTTTCCTCAAGCAGTCTCTTTTCTCCTTTCTGTTTGGCAAACTGCTCTTTCTGGTGTCCCCAAGGCATTTTATGATTTGTCATAAATCTGCTTTTACATGTGTTTAAAGGCAGAGCGTACCTCAGCAACATGCAGTGAGCTATATAAATCTTTAAAGAACCCTGTAAAAATTTACATGTTTGATTGTAACAGGTTTCATAGGTGCAAGCCTGCTTTATTAGACACAAAAAAAGAGACACCGAGAGCTCAAAGCAGTTCTGCTTTTTCCTGCCGATGTCATACTTGGCAATTAAAGTTTTCTTCCTCACAAGACACTTAACGTATTTCCAGTTCTGGTACATAACATTCTCCACCTCTAGTTTTATAGGCAAACTAAGGTGAGTAATGGTCTCCTGCATGTTTCTTGTTATCCTCTCTGCTTCATGGATTTTCTTGGGACCTGTAGATTGCTTTTCTGAAAGAAATGGTTTCTCCTTCTTTTGCATTATACTCAAAATGCCGATGTCGCCAAGTTGGACTAGACTGTAGGTAGATGGTAGTTTCTACATTTCTTTCAGTAGAAGTTGAACCATCTTAGAGTCACTGTGGCTTCTATACGAGGGAAGCATTGTGGCTGGTTTAGCATTTGTTTTCTTCAGTCAGTAGTTCTCAAATGGTATTACGGTGGTGGTAAAGAACAGAGAGGCTTCTCACCACTGTGATCTTCTGCTACCACGTTCAACCACAGAGGATTATGGAATGCATACTCCGTTTCCAACAGGTACAGCTTGCTCCACACAGGAACTGACCAGGTGCCCTAAAGATACCTCAGAATCCTCTGCCACCTGGAAGATGTTGATGAAGAAAGGAAGTTCTCAAAACACTGGCATATATATTGCTTCCAGATGGATGTTTAGCTTTCAAACTTTTATTTTTGCCTTGGGCGTCTGTCCATCAGGCTGCCGCCTGTCGTCCAAAGACAGGAAGTGCAACATAGTTGAGAATTGAAATGCCGTTACCTGTTCTCACCTGTCCATTTCCTCTCTTCATCCGAGATTGTTCTCTCCCAGTCCTAGCTGTTACATTTGATTTTGTGAGATCTTAACCTGTCTGTCCTTTTGTCCATTTTTCTTCTCTCACCATTCTTTCCCCCTCAGTTTCTCTGTCCTCCATTTTGTTTCCTTTCTGCTTCCCTCTCTGTCTCCTTTTCTCATTCCCTGCAGCCATCTTGGGCTCAGTAGTGATTGGTTTTGTGCTTTTTAAAAAGACAACTCTAGTTTACAGCCACCTCTTTCTGCTCATCTGCCTCCTCCACTGTGGTGGCCGCTCTGTTGAAGGCCACTCCAGGCCACAACTGATCGCCAGTTGAGCAAGTCTTACTGCCCAAGTGAAATGGCTTGTAACCTTGGGAAGAAAGTTACCGCGTCATGTTGGAATTTGTCACAGTAAGCAATGTGAAAATTGTGCGTATTTGGAGATGTACCCTGAACTTTAGGAAGAGCTCAGATTAAAATTGAGTACAATCCCATGGCTAATTGTGGCTGCACAGGGGTATGGAGATGGAAGGAAAAACATTTAACTAAGGACAAATACAGCAGAGTGACTTGAACCCATAAGGACTGTGTCAGGAAGGCTAAATCTCAGAATGAGCAAAGGCTAACAGGGGTTTCTGAACACAACAAAAATGGATCCTGTGTTCAGAGCAAGAAGGTCAAGAAACAAGCAAATTGCCTGTTTAGGAAAGGTGGTGAGGCATTAACAGAGGATGGAGAGAAGGTGGAACTACTCAACTCTCATTTCAGGAAAAGTTAGACAAATGATATATGGATGGATTTGCAGTCCAGGATAGGTAAGGAAATAGCTGGAGAAGAGAACACATAACTACTTTAAATAAGTTGACGTCTCCAGGGTCAGATGAAGTACATCTGAAAGTGCTGAAGGGGCTTGCAGAGTTTATTTCAGAACTGCTCTCTGTAATCTTTGAGAATTCTTGGAGAAAGTCTGAGAGCCTGGACAGAGACAAACGTACCTATTTTCAAAAAGGGGGAAAGGTGGATCTAGAAAACCACAGACCAGTTGGCTTGATGCTGATACCGGGCAAAACTCTAGAACATATTATTAAGCAGTCCATCTGTGAGCATCTAAAAATGAATGCACTGTTTCACAGGTTTATCAAGAATGAGTCCTGCCAGACAACCGTCTCTCCTTTCCTGATAGAATGACTACTTTGGTAGATCATGGGAGTGCCATGGACATAATATATCTTTATTTCATTTTGTTGGCTGAACAAAACTACTGTTAAGCAGATTCACAACTGGTTGAACTCTTGTACCCAGTGCATGCTTCTTACTGGCTCTGTATCAAACTGGGTATCAGTATAGTGATATTTGTTAGTGTGTGTTGGACCTCGACTAGGGAGGCTGGGCTCAATTCCCTATTCAACCATCAGGCTCATTGACAGTTACAAGTTGACATACCTTACAGGATTGTGTGGATAAATTGGATCCTCAAACAATACTACACGTATGCTAGCCTGTGATCCTTGGGATTATGTTTGAAAGCTTAAATGTGTAATACAATAATTCTCCTTCAAACTGATTGTCAAATTCTAGGTTTGTTAGTTCACTAAATGTAGCAGCTGGTCTCCACGTTATGCAGAAGGAGTTGGTGGAAATTATGGACTGTGGTACTTGGGATAGCTATGTTCTTTAATGTGTTCCTTCAAAATAATAATAATATCCTACCTGCACATCAAGGTGATTGTTAAGCTAACCCTTTCTGTTTTACGTACAGTGTATTAGTTTTCTACATGTTCTTCTTCCTCCTTTTTCTGATTCAGGGGAATTAAAAAGTTATGAACCTATCCATAGACTCCTGTCACCACATTCTGCATAACACGTGTAGTCCAGTCTTTTTTTCTTAAAGGATTGTTTATAGGAAGGGGTTTTCAAATGTTAAGTATGCCTCTTCAGCACACTTGATTCACACAGACTACTACTCTCCCATGACAGAGCAGGAAGCAGCAATATCAGTGTGTCACATAACAGTCTAAATGCATTAAGTGCAAAGGATAGACTATAAATGTGAATAAGTGTTTTACATGTAATTTGCGGATTTATAAATCACTTCACAACCAAAAGTTAACAAATAAGATAAAATGCAAAAGGCTACACACTCTGTAAACCAAAGACAACGAAACCATTTCTAAAATCACACAATTAGTAAAATAAAACGACTGAGTCAGACTTCATGGAAATCCTTCTTAAACACAAATATCTTGATTAGCTGCCCAAATGTCAAAATACTCAGGGCATTTCTGATTCCAGTTAGTAACTCATTCCAGAGGGCTGGAGCCGCAACACTAAAAACCTGCTTTCTAGTGAATACAGTACAATGCAGGAGTGTAGTTGACAGGCACTGATATTTGGGGAAGGCAATCCTTTAGGTCAGTGTTCCCCCACCTTGGGCCTCCAGTTGTTTTTGGACTACAACTCCCATCATCCCTCACTAGCAAGACCAGTGGTCAGGGATGATGGGAATTGTAGTCCGAAAACAGCTGGAGGCCCAAGGTTGGGGAACACTGCTTTAGGTCACTTTGTCCCAAGTTATTTAGGGCTTTTAATGCTAAAAGTAAATCCTTGACTTGTGGTAGGGTTGCATATTGGCACCCAGTACAGTTCCCTCAACAGATGTTACATGGTGTGAATGGCATGTCAGAGCCAGCTACCTAGTTCTGCACCAGCTGCAGTGGGAGATTTAGTGCCTATACATACAGGAGAAACTTCTTTTGAGAGGAATGAATGAATAAAATAAAACTACACGGCCAAAATCTGAAGATTTTCATCACTTGATAGAACACATCTATATAAAAAAGTTCAGTTCTATTAAGTTAGTGGTTGCATCATTCAGAAGTAAGAATTTAAATGCATCTTGTCAGGGATAAATGCATCTTGCAATAGTGCTGCTCTTGACAGGCCTTCACCAATCTGCTTACCAGGGCCTTTTGCTTTGGCCCTCTCACGTGGCCTGTGTTCAGCATTACATGAGAAACACCCTGTCCCCTTGACTTTGGAGATAGAAGGAGCGTTGTCTCATGTCGTGCTTAGCTTTGGCAAGCCTTGGCCTGCTCCACAGCCCAGTGTGATGATATGACTGTCCCCAACCTCTCTGGCATGTACAGAAAAGTGGAGAGGAAGATTAGTAGTGCCCACAAATGATGGCCGGCTAGTAAGCTGTGTCTAGCTTATTCCGTGCTCCTAATCCATTTTGAAAGCCGAGTTTGACAAGCAGGGTATAAATAACCTAAATGGTTATTTTCCTTAATCTTTCAGAAAACAGAACTGTTGCTAATTTCCTTTACTACTAAACGACTTCAGTCTCTCTGTGCTTTCCACGTTCTGCTTGTCTCACCTTTCTACTAACTTCCCCTGATCTTTCTTCTGCACCAGTGCAAATCCAGCAACCTGTGGTGGGTCTACACGTGCAAAGCCCTTCTTAAAATCACCAGCTTGGGAAGTCTTTGCACCCTCGGAAAGTCAGACCTTCCATTGCCATGCACAAAGAGCCACTAGAATAATGCCTAATCAGTAACTATGCAAAGCAAGGGCACCAGGCGTGTTGCTTATCATTCCTTGTACCACCGCTTCAGGCCTTCGATGGCTGTCTGCAGTTCTATGAAGCACGGCCCCGTTTTGAGGAGTTTTGCATTCCTATGTGCGTTGTGCCTGCTACCATTAGCAACAATGTGCCCGGCACCGACTTCAGTATCGGTGCTGACACTTCCCTGAATACCATTGTAGAGGTAAGACGGAAAATACTTAAACCCATGTCTGCAAGACGAAAGAGAAGAAACGTTTCCCTTTGGGTTTATGCCACTAAGTTATTGGGGCTGAATCAAAATTGTGGTTTCAAATTCTGAAGGTCAAAACTCCTGAAATTTAGCCAGGATCCCATGCAGCAGATTTCTTCAACAAGATCAGCCTGGTGGGCAGGGACAAGCAGGACGCTCCATAGGGTTGTGCACAGGAAGAAATCAAAACACCAAGTTATGCTCCCAACCGTCAATCATTTTAGCTCCCTAAATTTTAGTTGCTTTAACTATGTGGTTTTGGAACAGAAAGGTGGCACGAGCATTTAATTGCAACAAATTATTATTATTATTATTATTATTATTATTATTATATCATCACCATCATCAGTGATTTTTTTGGGGGAAAGATGCTGGTACTCACCATGAAGTTGTTATAATAGGTGCCACACTTGTAACATTTGGAGAGAGAAAAACGGTGCTGGTACTGCGTATAATAAATAATAATAATAATTTATTATTTTTACCCCACCCATCTGGCTGGGTTTCCCCAGCCACTCTGGGCGGCTTCCAACAAAGGATTAAAAATGCATTAAAACACCAGTCATTAAAGACTTCCCTAAACAGGGCTGCCTTCAGATGTCTTCTAAACATCAGATAGTTGTTTATTTCTTTGACATCTGATGGGAGGGCATTCCACAGGGCAGGCGCCACTACCCGAGAAGGCCCTCTGCTTGAGTATCCCTAGAAAAAGCTACTGTTGTTGGTGGTGGTAAAGATACTTCCTTTGTGGTTGCTATCCTCCAGGAATTCAGAAGAGTGTTGTAAGCAGGGGCGTTCCGTGCCTCTCGGCTACATGGGGCGGGAAGCCAAGAGGCACCCCCCGGGGGCGGGGCGTCGTGGCGTGTACGTGCGTCATGACATCATGACGCACGCGCACAGCGCGATGCCCCGCCCCCGGGGATGCCGGGCGGCGGCTTTGGGACTCTCCCGAAGCCGCTGCTCGGCACCTGTTGGTGTCGCGGGCGGGCAGCGGCTTCGGGACTCCTGAAGCCGCTGCCGGCACCCCCTTGCAGCGCCGGCACGAGCGCCGCTGCTCCAAGGGGGTGCCGGGCGGGCAGCGGCTTCGGGACTCCTGAAGCCGCTGCCGGCACCCCCTTGCAGCGCCGGCACGAGCACCGCCGCTGCAAGGGGGTGCCGGGCGGGCTGCGGCATGCAGGAGAGGGGCGGGCCAGCAGCCAGGGGGGTGTCACCCCCTCGTGGCTCTGGTCCGCCCCTCTCCTGCATGCCGGGGCTCCGCCCAGGGAGCCCAGCCAGCGGCGGAAAAAGCCGCTGAACGGGGGAAAGGAAGACAAAGCAGGCGCTTGAAAGCGCCTGCTTTGTTTTCCTTTTTCGCCCCCTTTCAGCGGTTTTTTTCTCCCTGGGCGCAGGCTCGGAGCCCCGGCATGCAGGAGAGGGGCGGACCAGAGCCACGAGGGTGACACCCCCCTGGCTGCTGGCCCGCCCCTCTCCTGCATGCTGCGGCGCTGCAAGCCAGCCAGCGACGGGGAGGAGGCTATTTTCGGCACTGCGCTGCCGGGGCGGAGCCACCGGGGCGGCCAGTGAAGGGGAGGTGACACCGCTCCTCGCTGGCCGCCCCTGCGGCACCACCCCGGCAGTGCCGAAAATAGCCTTAAAAAAATAAATAAATAAATTTTTTATTTTATTTTTTATTTTTAGCGGATTTTGTCACCCCCTGCTGGGTGGTGCCCGGGGCGGCCCGCCCCCCGCCCCCCTTGCTACACCCCTGGTTGTAAGATCAAAACAGAGATGTTAGAAAGGCACAGTCTCCTACAGCTGAAAGCAGTGTTCTTCAACCTTTGGTGGATCACAACTCCCATCATCCACAGGCCAAAGATGATGGGATTTGGGTTTCCAGATGCGGGTGAGTTACAAGGTTGAAGAGCACTGATCCTAGAGGCTAGGGCTGCCAGCTGTGCATCAAACTCCCTCCTTATGGAAGAGTAAACATGAGCCGGCACAAAGACAGGTGTTTTTGATGTTCTAAATAAATGGGCCCCGTGGTGCCGGGTTCATAGAATCATAGAATCATAGAATCATAGAGTTGGAAGAGACCACAAGGGCCATCCAGTCCAACCCCCTGCCAAGCAGGAAACACCATCAAAGCATTCCTGACAGGTGGCTGTCAAGCTTCTGCTTAAAGACCTCCAAAGAAGGAGACTCCACCACACTCCTTGGCAGCAAATTCCACTGTCGAACAGCTCTTACTGTCAAGAAATTCTTCCTAATGTTTAGGTGGAATCTTCTTTCTTGTAGTTTGAATCCATTGCTCCGTGTCCGCTTCTCTGGAGCAGCAGAAAACAACCTTTTTCCCTCCTCTATATGGCATCCTTTTATATATTTGAACATGGCTATCATATCACCCCTTAACCTTCTCTTCTCCAGGCTAAACATCCCCAGCTCCCTAAGCCGTTCCTCATAAGGCATCGTTTCCAGGCCTTTGACCATTTTGGTTGCCCTCCTCTGGACACGTTCCAGCTTGTCAATATCCTTCTTGAACTGTGGTGCCCAGAACTGGACACAGTATTCCAGGTGGGGTCTGACCAGAGCGGAATACAGTGGTACTATTACTTCCCTTGATCTAGATGCTATACTCCTATTGATGCAGCCCAGAATTGCATTGGCTTTTTTAGCTGCTGCATCACACTGTTGACTCATGTCAAGTTTGTGGTCTACCAAGACTCCTAGATCCTTTTCACTTGTACTGCTCTCAAGCCAGGTATCACCCATCCTGTATTTGTGCCTTTCATTTTTTTTGCCCAAGTGTAGTACTTTACATTTCTCCCTGTTAAAATACATCCTGTTTGCCTTGGCCCAGTTCTCTAATCTGTTAAGGTCATTTTGAAGTGTGATCCTGTCCTCTGGGGTATTAGCCACCCCTCCCAATTTGGTGTCATCTGCAAACTTGATCAGGATGCCCTCAAGCCCATCATCCAAGTCATTGATAAAGATGTTGAATAAGACTGGGCCCAAGACAGAACCCTGTGGCACCCCACTAGTCACTTCTCTCCAGGATGAAGAGGAGCCATTGATGAGCACCCTTTGGGTTCGGTCAGTCAGCCAGTTACAAATCCACTGAATGGTAGCATTGTCTAGCCCACATTTTACCAGCTTCTTTACAAGAATATCATGGGGCACCTTGTCAAAGGCCTTGCTGAAATCAAGATAGGCTACATCCACAGTGTTCCCTTCGTCTACCAGGCTTGTAATTCTGTCAAAAAATGAGATCAGATTAGTCTGACATGACTTATTTTTCAGAAACCCATGCTGACTTTTAGTGATCACAGCGTTCCTTTCTAGGTGCTCACAGACCGTTTGCTTAATGATCTGCTCTAGAATCTTTCCTGGTATTGATGTCAGGCTGACTGGGCGGTAATTGTTTGGGTCCTCTCTTTTCCCCTTTTTGAAAATAGGGACAACATTTGCCCTCCTCCAGTCTGCTGGGACTTCACCTGTTTTCCAGGAATTCTCAAAAATTACTGCCAGTGGTTCTGAAATCACCTCTGCCAGTTCTTTTAATACTCTGGGATGTAGTTCATCTGGCCCTGGAGACTTGAATACATCTAAACTAGCCAAGTGTTCTTGTACTACCTCCTTACTTATTCTGGGCTGTGTTTCCCCTGCTGAATCATCTGCTCCATATTCTTCAGGTCGGGCATTGTTTTCTTTTCTGGAGAAGACTGAGGCAAAGAAGGTATTGAGGAGTTCTGCCCTTTCTGCGTCCCCTGTTCGCATTTCACCTTCTTCTCCTCTAAGTGACCCCACTGTTTCCTTGTTCTTCCTTTTGCTACGGACATACCCATAAAAACTCTTTTTATTGCTTTTAACCTCTCTAGCAAGCCTGAGTTCATTCTGTGCTTTAGCTTTTCTGACTTTGTCTCTACATGTGCTGGCTATTTGTTTGAATTCCTCTCTGGTGGTTTCCCCCTTTTTCCATTTCTTGTACATATCCCTTTTAAATCTTAACTCAGTTAAAAGTTCTTTAGATAGCCACCCTGGCTTCTTTAGGCACCTTCCATGTTTTCGTCTCATTGGTACTGCTTGAAGTTGTGCTTTTAATATCTCCCTTTTAACAAACTCCCATCCATCATGAACTCCCTTCCCTTTTAGTATTACTGACCATGGGATCATACCCAGCATTTCCCTAAGTTTTCTGAAGTCGGCTTTCTTAAAGTCTAGAATTTGAGTCTTAGTATGCTTGGTTGCTCCTTTCTGATGTATAATAAACTCCAGAAGAGCATGATCACTCCCACCTAATGATCCTGCCACTTCTACCCTACTAACCAGGTCATCACTATTGGTTAGGACCAGATCTAAAATGGCTGATCCTCTTGTTGCTTCTCCCACTTTCTGGACAATGAAATTGTCTGCAAGGCCAGTGAGGAATCTGTTCGACCTTATGCTCTTGGCTGAGTTTGACATCCAACAAATATCAGGATAGTTGAAATCCCCCATTACTACTATCTCATTTCCTTTTGAATGCTTGGTCATCTGTTCCAGGAAGGCATCATCTATGTCCTCAGTTTGGCTTGGGGGTCTATAGTAAACTCCCACAATGAGATCACTGTTATTTTTCTCTCCCTTAATTTTGACCCAGATACTCTCAATTTGGCTTTGAAGTTTTAAATCATGGATCTCTTCACAGGTATACACATCCCTGACATATACCGCCACTCCTCCTCCTTTCCTGTTTGGTCTATTTCTCTGAAATAGATTGTATCCCTCTATTACTACATTCCAATCATGAGACTCATCCCACCAGGTTTCAGTGATGCCTATTATGTCGTATTTAGTTTGCTGTACCAAGAGCTCAAGTTCATCTTGTTTATTTCCCATGCTCTGTGCATTTGTATACAGACATTGAAAACCATTGATCATTCCCCCTAGTCTCCTACTTAAGGATTTTTTCCTCCCACCACTAGGTCTGTGTGCTCTTTGCTCCATTTGGTCCTTGACTTTTGGATGATCATCTTCAGCATTTGATCGACTCCTACCTTCAGGACCACTGTCTCCCTCCCCCACATAAGTCAGTTTAAAGCCCTCCTGATGAGGTTTTTGAGATTGTTGGCAAAAACATTCCTCCCAACCCTTGTGAGGTGCAGCCCATCACTTGCCAGAAGTCCATCTTCAAGAAACTGCAGACCGTGATCTAAGAATCCAAACCGTTCCTGCCGGCACCATTTGCGAAGCCAGTTGTTCACTTCTCCTATTTTCCCCTCTCTTCCTTGGGTGTGTGTGTTGTTGCATTCTAGGGACAATCAAAACCGTGAGATCTCCTTCTCCAGGTGGAAGAGAAAACTCTGACTTCATAGAGGGCAGTTCTGATGTTGGATTCCCATTGTCTGCAGTGTGAAATTTTCTACTGTCCAATGTCACAGCTGCAGATGTTGATAGGGGTGAGAAGGATGTGTGTGCTGAGGTTGACCAGAGGAAGGCTTGGATGAGGATGATTTATTGCATTTATATACTGCCGCATCCCTGGAAGTCTCAGGGCGGTTGGATCTGAAGGACCCAACACTTTCCCACTCTTCCCACTCTTTCAAGTCAGCCCTGAAGCTGGTATAGCTCAGTCTCTTTCATTTACTTGGAGGGAAATGTTTTGTTCTGAAGAAACGTAAGAAGTAGGGAGGTGCCCAAGAGCATTTCCACCCTGCTGCAAGAATCTTTCAGAGCACTAGATATGCTAGAACCTTCAGTTCTCTCCCTTCCCTGCCCAAGACACATGGTCCTATAAAATAGGCAGTTGAAGAAACTATTAGTGAATATTATGACAATATATATCACATGTCAGGCTATTAAGTTACCCAACTGATTGCTTTAGAAGGTAGTAAAATGTAAGTAACAGTTCTATCTGGATCCATATATTATAAAGTATATAACATTCAGGGGTCAGCAAACCTTTCAGTAGGGGGCCGGTCCACTGTCCCTCAGACCTTGTGGGGGCCGGACTACAGTGGTACTTCGGGTTACAAATACTTCGGGTTACAAACTCCGCTAACCCAGAAGTAGTTGCTTGGGGTTGCAAACATTGCCCCACGATGAGAATGGAAATCGCATGCTTGCGGCGCGGCGGCAGCAAAAGGTCCCATTAGCGAAAGTGCACCTCAGGTTAAGAACACTTTCGGGTTAAGAATGGACCTCTAGAACAAATTAAGTTTGCAACCCGAGGTACCACTGTGTGTGTGTGTGTGTGTGTGTGTGTGTGTGTATTGGGGGTGAACAAATTCCTATGCCCCACAAATAACCCAGAGATGCATTTTAAATAAATGGACACATTCTACTCATGTAAAAACACGCTGATTCCCTGACAGTCCGCAGGGCTGGATTTAGAAGGCGATTGGGCCGGATCCGGCCCACGGGCCTCAGTTTGCCTACCCATGTAACATCTGTTTCCTTGCAAGTTACCGTATATACGCATGAATGGAACAGTGTTTCTAGAATGGGCCTTGCCTACATTTACCCCCAAAATCGGATCTGGAAGGTTGGGGGGATATGTTGTATTTTGGGGAGGGGGCTGCAGATGAAGGTGAGAGCAGTTGGAAATGGTCGTCTCTCTTATATGTACTGGGGAGCAACTTTGGATCTGGCAGCGCAATGCTAGCCATGCTTACTCAGAAGTAAGTCCTGTTGAAGTCAGTGGGACTTACTTCCAAGAATGTGGGGTTAGGATTTCAGCTGAAGCCCGAATCATTAGAGGGAAAACCATCTGATTGATAGCAAAGACTTGATCTCGGTCATAGCTTATGTTGAAATCTAAGAATCAACAGGAGTCATGGATTTTTGCTTCAGAAAAACGGCATTTGTAATATTTTCTGGAAAAAAACTACTGTTTTTTTATGCCAAGTTTCACCTAATATTGTGTGAAGCATTGCAGACGACATGTGGAAATCTCAGAGAAATGTTTTTGAACTAATTATTTTTAGTTCTCATGGTGCATGATAAAAACAAAGCAGTTGTGGTTCCGAATGGTACTAAAATATCATCCTTAAAGGGTGGTGAGCATTTTGGTTTGAAAGTCACTAATAGACCATTCTTTGCTAGACCTGCGACCGAATCAAACTGTCGGCAAGTGGCACAAAGCGACGTGTGTTCATCATTGAAACTATGGGCGGCTATTGTGGCTACTTGGCAAATATGGGTGCCCTCGCTGCAGGAGCCGATGCTGCGTACATCTTTGAAGAGAAATTTGATATTCGAGAGATCCAGGTATGCAGATCCTATATTTTACCTATAGGCTACCTTGGGCTCCATTGGGAGGAAGGGCAGAATGTGGACTGAACTCAGTAAGTAATAATATGTAAATTCAATGTCTGTGGAGCAGGTATATCAACAGATCTTTCACTGGGTGATGGCTCAACACTGCGCGTGAGAACCCTTCTCTCTTGACTAGAGTTGTATTAGGGGAGATAATGGGATTTCTGTCTGGCAGGCCTCCTTAAGGATGTGCACAAGGCAAAAGTTAGTAAAAGGTAAAGGGACCCCTGACCATTAGGTCCAGTCGTGTCCGACTCTGGGGTTGCGGCGCTCATCTCGCTTTATTGGCCGAGAGCCGGCGTACAGCTTCCGGGTCATGTGGCCAGCATGACTAAGCCCAGCCGCATCTGGCGAACCAGAGCAGCGCATGGAAACGCCGTTTACCTTTCCGCCGGAGCGGTACCTATTTATCTACTTGCACTTTGACGTGCTTTCAAACTGCTAGGTGGGCAGGAGCAGGGACCTAGCAATGGGAGCTCACCCCGTCACAGGGATTCGAACCGCTGACCTTCTGATCAGCAAGCCCTAGGCTCTGTGGTTTAACTCACAGCGCCACCTGGGTTAGCAGGTGGGCAAATTTACATCACTTGACTCACAGTCATAAATGGTACATTTTTTTAGGCCAACGTGGAACATTTGACTGCAAAGATGAAAACCAACATTCAGCGTGGTTTGGTGCTGAGGTAAGCTGACTGCTCACTAAAGTGCACTGTAAAAGGAAGTTGATTTGTTGTTGGGATGGTACTTTGGATGGGGAGAGGAGAAGAATGGCAAATGTCACCGCTGGAAAGTGCTGTAGTTCACTGATAGAGTGCAGGTTCAATCCCAGAGTGCAGGATCTCGGATGAAAGGAACAGCAGAGACCTCTGCCTGAATTCTGAGCCAGTGTGGTGTAGTGGTTAAGAGCAGTAGACTCGTTATCTGGTGAACCGGGTTCGCGTCTCCGCTCCTCCACATGCAGCTGCTGGGTGACCTTGAGCTAGTCACACTTCTCTGAAGTCTCTCAGCCCCACTCACCTCACAGAGTGTTTGTTGTGGGGGAGGAAGGGAAAGGAGAATGTTAGCCGCTTTGAGACTCGTTCGGGTAGTGATAAAGCAGGATATCAAATCCAAACTCTTCTTCTTCTCTTGGGAGAGTTCTTGCCAGTTATAGGAGAGCAGACTGGAATAGTTGGACCAATAATCTAGCCTAGTATAGGAGTAAGCATGGACCAATGGTACCAAATAGTATGGGAAACAGCCTTACTAGAAAAATTAACCGATAAACTAAAACTTAGAGTAAGACGCCTTCACCCCAGTATGGCTCCCCTTTATCACATACGCAGCCCAACAAGACAATGACAAGAATCCACCAACAGCATACGAATCAATATGGCTAACCTGATTCAAAAACACCCACCCGCCCCACTCACACATGAAAACAAAGGTCACCACAGCCAATCACAAACAATCATCCACACCCTAAGCCAACCCCAACTTCTCTCACCACCAAAGGAACACAAGCGAATAGCAAAGAGAACCTGCACAAACGACGCTGACAAAACCCCCCGCACATACATTAAGCAAAATAGAAACATTGCCACCCGATTCCACCCCTACCCAACATGGCCCCCTCTACCTCTTCTCCACTTTTCTTCCCAATGTAACACTAATGTCTCAACAAATGAAACTGACCTGTAGAAAATGTAACTTGAAAAAAGAGACATTGCACATACTTTTGTAAACAAAAAAAAATCTATCTGTCTGTCTGTCTGTCTGTCTGTCTGTCTGACTGACTCTGTCTGTCTGTCTGTCTGTATGTCTGTCTGTCTGTCTGTCTGTCTGTCTGTCTGTCTGTCTATCTATCTATCTATCTATCTATCTATCTATCTATCTAGCTATCTATCTATACAGAGAGAGAGAGAGAGAGTCTGGCCTAGTATAGACAGAGCCATCTCCACTTCCAAAGGGGGCACCTTTGAATAGTTATGTTGGCTGCCAAGTCAGTTCACCCACCCCCCGTACCCTGGTGAGCTTGTGGTGGTTGGCAGTGGCAGTGGCGAAGTCCTTGCCATTTGAGATTTCGCTCCAGGACATAGCAAGAAATTTTGGAATGGCAGGCAGCTTCCAGCCGCCTCACAAACTAAGAAATGGCCAGACTGGGACTACAGTTAGACCCAAGCCAGCTCAGGTGTCAGTGCCATATGCCGACACTGAGCCTGATTAAAGGCGGTTGCATATGCTCAGCCCTTGTCTCTCTCCCTGTCCCCACATTGCAGCTGGACAGCTGATTTTTTCTTTTCTTTTAATGTAGTGTCCTATTTCAGCTTTGAAGGCGATAAGCTGTAGGGATTTGTACTGACAATTCCCTTTGGCCGTATTTGCACCACTATTATCGTTACATTATTTGTTTGAGAGTCAAGTTTTGGGGCACGAAATTCCTTCTGGATTTTGTTTTGCTTGGTTTTGCTCTTTTAAAAAAAGCTCAAGATGGTCCATGCCTGGATGGAAGACTTGGGTTCCATAACGAAAGAAAGGCAGGATATACGTGTAACTCGATAAATATAAGCCGACCACACTTATGCTTGTGTTGTACAGGAATGAAAATAGTAGCGAGAATTACACAACTGACTTCATTTACCAGCTCTATTCCGAAGAAGGGAAAGGAGTCTTTGACTGCAGAAAGAACGTACTGGGTCACATGCAGCAGGTAGGCATGCCTTACAGATTCTCCAGGATGAAGCAGGAGGCTTGAAATGTTATTCTAGTGCTGCAGTTGTGAGTGCAGGAGCTGGTTTCATGTTTCCTGCTGGATTGGAAACCTCCCAGGACAAATGCTGCAGGGCATATGGCTTCCAGTGCTTAATTTCTGCATCCTAGGACAAAATCTGCCATAGATGCACATACATCTACCTAGCTTGAAAGGACCTTTTTGCCTACTTCAGTGTTGCAGATAGTATTACATAACAAATAGCTCAGGGTCGTAGGTTCGAGCCTCATGGTGGATGAAAGATGCCTGGCTTGCAGGGGGTTGGACTAGATTGGCCCTTCCAACTCTACAATTCTCTACTTCTAAGTTTAACAGCATTTAACTAGTTTTAATACTAATTCATTGGTAACGCCGACGCATGAAGATATTAGCACTGGGACCACAGCCATTGCAGCTCTGTGTGTCAGTATGATTTAAATTGTAACTATCCGATGCTGCACAAAGAGTTGTATGTAGAAGCAGTCATTTGTTTATGATGCTGCCTTTGTTCAGTGGAGACCAAGTTCATTGCAGGCGCAGGTAATCTTCCAACCTGGATCCCTAGTTGCTGTCCATGACTATGGGCTTGTGGCCATACCTCAATTTCTGCCTATGTGTGAGACACTAAGTCTCGTAATTGCTTTGTAACTCCAAACAGAGTCCTAAAACTTCAACTCACTGTTAACGTACGTGTTGAATTTCACAGGGTGGTGCTCCTTCACCATTTGACAGAAACTTTGGGACAAAAATTTCAGCAAAAGCTGTGCTTTGGCTCTCCAATAAACTCAAAGAATGCTATCGAAGAGGTAAGGAAATGCTGATTGCACTAAAAAAATTTTTAAGTAGTTTAATATGTCAGCTGCTAACATCAATGTTTAGGATCAAGGTTGTTTGCATTATCAAGAATATGTGAGGCTGATAATTCAGAATACTTAATCCACATTTTTTTATTTACAGGGGCTAAAGTATCCATGCATGTTAGGTATACCTCATGGTATTCTATATATCAAGCCACATTCAAGTGGTTGCAACAGAACTAAGTAAAAACCCGTCAGCTACTAAGGAATCCTTTCACTTAACTGACTTCTAATTTTCTGAGCAAAACTAAGTCTAGACTTAGATCCACCAAATTCTAATGGTACTTGTTTGAGTAAACCTGCGTAGGATAAGGCTTCAGATTTCTTAGCATATTAGGCAAATTACCAAAGCGTGCCATGATTTGGTCATGTTGATTGATATTTTACTTCAGGGTAGTCAACTTGGTGCTGTCCAGTGTTTTGGACTACAGCTTCCATAATTTCTGGCTGGTTAAGCTGATGGGCATTATAATTCAAAACATCTGAAAGGCACCATGTTGGCTATTCCAGCTCTACTTTTTTTTTTAATTATAAACGATTCCTTAAACTGTACTAAAATTTGTGAGTGATCTCAGAATTCCAACCCCAACCCCGCAAGACTTAAAAGTTTCTGACAATAATTTGTAAAAGCATAGGAATTCACCGCATGAGTTACATATATTTTTCCTTTCTTGTTTTGTTTTCTTGGTTGCTGCACGGATCGCAGATGAAGGTAACATGCTTCATTCTTTTGCAATTTTATCAGGTTTGAGGAACAGTTCTTATTGTAATGATGAACAATTTCTAACGAAAATTAACTATGGCCAATGACACCAGTTATTCACCCATTCTCTTTCACTCTAATTACCGATTTGAAAACCATGCCCTCTAACACAGTTTCAGTCCCTAATTTTTGTTGTTGTTCACTGTAATATTTCAGTTAACCAAATTCAATTAAAAACCCTATGTGGAATTCTTTTAACATTTCATTCCCCCCCCCCCCCATTCCCGGATGTTCCTCTTTGTATAGCTAAAACGAGAAAATGTATTTTTTTTTTTCCAAAGGAAGGGTATTTGCCAACACCGAGGACAGTGTTTGCCTCTTGGGAATGCGCCGGAGGAATCTTATTTTCCAGCCTGTGGTTCAACTGAAGGATGAAACAGACTTTGTGTAAGTAAAGACCGTGCGAAAAAAAACACCGGCGTCCACAGAAAGATTAGAATTAAGAATTGCACATCTTGGTATCTCTTTGGGAACAAACGGTAGACTCTAGTTCAACTTTAGACTTGACGTGCCCCCCCCCAAAAAAACACATGGGATTCTAGTTCCTCTGCCAATCATGTACAGCCACCATTCCAAGCTCAAATGCTCAAGGGGGCATACATGGCCCCTCCCTCATTTCACAACAACCCTCTAAGTTGGTTAGGCTGAGAGGCAGTAGCTGGCCCCAAGCTCACTCAGAGAGCTTCATGGCGGAGTAGGGATTTGAACCCTGGTCTCCCAGGTCCTAGGCAGACACCCTAACCACTACTCCACACTGACTCTCTTAAAACAACTTGTTTTAGGGCAGGGGTCAGCAACCTTTTTCAGCTGTGGGCCGGTCCACTGTCCCTCAGACCATGTGGTGGGACGGACTATATTTCGGGGGGGGGGAATGAATTCCTATGCCCCACAAATAACTCAGAGATGCATTTTAAATAAAAGCACACATTCTACTCATGTAAAAACACCAGGCAGGCCCCACAAATAACTCAGAGATGCATTTTAAATAAAAGGACGCATTCTACTCATGTAAAAACACGCTGATTCCAGGACTGTCCGCGGGCTGGATTGAGAAGGCGATTGGACCGCATCCGGCCCATGGGCCTTAGGTTGCCTACCCATGTTTTAGGGTGTTCAGTGATCAGTCCTATATGAAAGATCTTTAAATGCATTCTGGTAAAACAAATGAAGAAGGGATCCATACATGCCCAAGATAGTTTCCCTTGTCAATTCTCTTGGTCTAAGGAAATGGTGAGTTTAGATCCCAGAATTAGTGACAGTTAAGGGTGGAGATTCCCTCCTCCCTTCCTCAGCACCATTACTGGACACCTCTGGCGTAGCCTTGTCCCCCCTTCACACATGTATGGCAGTCCCATTTCTCCCCATCTCCAAGAGCCAGAAGATGGGGAACCAGAGGCAGGAGAAGTGGTGCAGAACAATTCAGCTTGGTATCATTCCTTTCAGGAAAAAAAATATTGAAAGAATTTCTCTTTTACAAGGACCTGGCAGCACTGAACCAGACACAATCTTCTTTCACCCCCTTTTTAATCTTTTAATAGCAAATGCTTCCAATGTACTGTTGTGGGTGGTGCCCAGCTATTGGGTAGCATGGCAACTGCTGAATTTTTCAAAATTCTCTTAATCCCTGCATCATCTCTACTGGGCCTTTTGCCCAGCCAAGCTAGGTGCCAAGCCTGAAGCTTGGATTTTAAGAGAAGCAACGTGCCCCAGTGGAAGAGCATAAACTTTACATGTAACTTTTGCTTCTGCGGTATTATTCAATTCAATTCAAACTTTATTACGGTCCAGAGACCCAACAACTCATCACAAAACAATACACAATTTCGACAGCCCGTCCTCAGGTTACACAAACATTCTGTTCAGGCTAGGAATAGGGATAATTGGTTCTTGCAACCACCGATAGAAACTTCGCCACTGCTAATGTTCTGTCATTTGTCCGGTCTTCCAGTAGGAACCTGACATAGTAAGCCTCTGATTTTCCTGGGAAAGGTACTAGCAAGGGTAATATCAGTTCTTCCCTGGCTTGCTCGAATTTCACACAGTGCAGCAAAATATGTTTTATAGAGTCAATGTCTTGAGCACATGAGCATAGTCTGTCCTGGTATGGAACTCCTCTCAATCTGCCATCCAGCACTGCAGAAGGAAAGACGTTAAGTCTAGCTTTTGTAAATAACCTTCTGTAGTTTGGAACTGTCAGATTTTTAATATAAGATGTTAACTTAAAGGCATGCTCAAAGGTATTATTTAGTGGCATCTGTAAAGACCTCAGCCTGAGCCATTTGCCTGCCTTGGCTACCTGCACTAGACAAGCCAAGAGTCTCACTGAGCCCATGGTAATGTTGGAAGACTTGCGTTAAACTGCTTGTCTAAGCAGCAAAACCAGCAAATTAGAATCTTGGTTTTAACAGAAGAAGAGTGTGTTTCCATGATCTAATGGCTCTCCTATTGCATCGCTTGTGCAAACAGGCAGCTAGTTTATCTGCTGGGCACAAGTTGACATGACAGCATGTCACTAGCACCAACTCTCCATATAAACCAGCTATTTATATGAGCAGAGTGACAATAGACCCTATTGCAAAGTTCCTGCGTCTTGTTTCAAGTTGAGCAGCACCCTCAGTTGTTGGTGTTCCTTATAGCCTCCGTATAAGCTTATATGAGAACTTCTAAAAGCATTTCCCCTTTCTCTTGCTAAACAGGCACCGAATTCCCCTCGAACAGTGGTGGCTGAAGTTACGGCCCCTGATGAAAATTCTGGCCAAATACAAGACCAGCTACGATGTGTCAGATTCGGGCCAGTTGGAGCATGTGCAGAGACCAAAACAGGCAGAAGCGTGAGCCGACGAGTCGAAGGTGTCCTACTGTTAAAAGGTTGCAATAGCTCTCCATTGTGTGTCAACGATGCTTTAGAATACTTGTTGCAGCTTCGTTTTGTAACATCTAAGTTATTGTACCAGCACTTTACGTGGAAAAACAAAAAGCCGCCATCACAGACACTCTCTACCTGGTATTGTCCTAGGCTTCTTAAAAAGACACCACACAAAACACCCTAGAGCCTAACTTAACAACAAAAAACCCAACTTACCAATGTGTTCCTTACCAATAACCTGTGCAAAAACGGTTCTATGCACTCCGTGTGATGCTATTCATCTCTTGCACTTTTACCAGATAGTGTTTACACTTAAAGAGTATGTTACAGAGGCTTAGTTTTGTGTCAAACTAAAAAGGAAACTTATATATGTCCCCCAACAGAATAAAATACTATATTAAAAGTAAGCTCCGGAGTCATTTGTTCTGTACAACCTGGGATGAGCTTGCTTCATCCTACCCACTGGCTAGAACTTCTCAGGGCTAGTCAATGTGGCATCTTCCCCATGTTATTGGTACAACTTTACCAGCCCTAGCTAATGTGACCAAAGGTCAGAGGTGATAGCTGTAGTGTGGCACATGTTGGCTAACCTGCACTAGCTGAATGTGCTCTTAAAAGGGAAAAAGCATTGGATTTCAAGGCCTACAAATTCAAGAGAATTTCTTGCTTGTGTAGCAAGTTGTTTATGTAGTGCAACCAACTTCAGTCCAGCTGCTTGGGTATCTAAGGAGCAAGAGTAGAAATAGCAATTTAGCAAATGCAAGATTATGATTTTTCTCTGCTGTAATTACAGAGAGACCCCAGCTTCAAAACTAATGTTGCCACCACCCCTGCAGTGGCCTGGATTCCAAAGCAGATGTAAAGATAGCTTGTAGATCTGCTCTGGAATCCACTTGCATGGGGTGTGAGTTTTGCTTTGAAGACAAGTGACTTCTCCCTATGCTTAGAGCCCTCAGCCAGGGGTGGAGTTAGCAGAGCAGCCACATGGTACCCAAGTAGGCTGGGGCCAAGTAACAAGACAGCTGGAATGCATCCTCATGCGTAAAATCACCACCTGCTTGAGTTGCATGTATATAAAGATGGTAGGAGCAACCCTGTATTTAAAATCCCAGTGTTGATATGAGTGCTTCTGCCAGTACATCCTTTACCTAAAACAGGTAAGGAGTAACCTCTCACCAACCCCATCACTAAACAAAACAGGGCAGGCACAGACTTGCCTTCTGCTGTGTTGTCTCTAAAGATAAGCTACCTGATGCGGAAATAAGTCCCATGACAAGATACTAAGCAGAACAACTCATCAGAGGCTGGAAATATTTAATGGCACAAGGTTGAGACACACAATATTCAAATAAGAGTACTGAAGATGGTCAATGACAGTAATCTTAAAAAAAAGAGGAAACCCTAACTCTATTAGACATGACTTAAAGAAAATAGAAAACTTAATTGTGTGCTTCTACAAAGTGCTAGGTACCATCTAGTTAAACTTAATCATGATCAGCTAGGCAGAACCAACAGTAGTTCCAGTGGGGAATTAGTCAGAGTTACTGAGCTAGATTTGGGACCATAATCCAGAGCTTCAGCTTGGCAAATAGTGAAAGATTGACAGAGGGTGAAATCCTGCTTGAGAAGTAAGCACCACTGTGGATTCAAGCTCTTTAAGATGACACAAGTGTATTGCTGTCCGGTCCTGACAGCACTGCTATAGAGGAGGAGGGGGAAGAGGAGGACCCCAAGTTATTTTGGTATCTGTCACACACATGATTGCATCTAAGCTGAGCCGGCAGCAAATATCATCGTATAACCCACGAAGGGTCTTTGGCAGTGTGTGGGTTTTCTGGGCCAAGAATAGCCAGTCCTTTGGTTCTCTTCCCAGCGGCAAGATATCTGAAAGTCAACAAAGCATGCGCCATTAGTCTACCGTTCATTTGCAATTGCCTGTTCATCGGGTAAGTGTAGGGAATATTAGGAGTCTTCAATTCTCAGGACTCAATGGGCAAAAGTGATGCTTTTGTTTTAAGCTGCACTGGGATCATTATTGATAAAGGGCAATTCAGAAACTGTCATTCTGAAAAAACGTTTTAATTTTAGACAGCATCCAAGTCTCTGGAACTCCCTTCATTTCATGTTGGAGGGTTGTTCAAGCTGGAGAAGTAGAGCATATTTGTATGTATGCATTGCTCAGTCTGCAAATTCATGCTTGGCTTGCTTACGAGTTATTATTCTAGGGCTTCACCAGTCCCAATGACACCTTAGCATACTGCCATCCAACTAGCTAGATTTGATTCACAAATCTAGGTTCTGTGTAAGTTTTACACATCCAACTGTTTTGTCCCATTGGATTCAATGGTCCCATGCCACAGGAAACCCACAATCCTGAAAATTAAAGGGCTATGTGGCAAACATCGGTTTCCCCCGCTCCCCTTGTGGCTTTCGGAAAGCTATCTGAGAAGTCTCGCACTTCCCGGTCAGGCACACAAACTCACTTGTTGGCTGCATCTATGAGGTTATCTTTGGAGACTGCGAAAAGATGCTCTCTGTGCTTCTGCTTCATCTGATCGGAGATCCCATACAAAAAGGTATTCATCCCTACAAAGAAGAATTCACAAACGTTAAGAAAACTACCTTGATTCTTAAGAGTGAAAGCAGCAGGTGGCAAACCCCACCACCACCCTGCAGCTCCTACTTTTAGACTGATCTGTTTCATAACGCACTGAGATCACTCCCAATTCTTCTGGAATGGCATATGTAGCCAAGAACTATGCAACAAGTTCATAATTTCTCCATGTTGAAAATGCCTGATAATGTCAGAAACTGTTTTTGGCTGAGATTTAGACATCTGAAACTGGGTCTGTCCGTCCCCCCGCTCCAACGCATCAAAGATAACTAAAATATGTGCAAAATCATATTTTGGCTTTCAGACTGATGGCTATTTTGATCCAGGAAAGTCTATTCGCTCTAGTGTGGTGTAGTGGTTAAGAGCAGTGGACTCGTAATCTGGGGAACCGGGTTCACGTCTCCGCTCCTCCACATGCAGCTGCTGGGTGACCTTGAGCTAGTCACACTTCTCTGAAGTCTCTCAGCCTCACTCACCTCACAGAGTGTTTGTTGTGGGGGAGGAAGGGAAAGGAGATTGTTAGCCGCTTTGAGACTCCTTCGGGTAGTGATAAAGCGGGATATCAAATCCAAACTCCTCCTCCTCTTCTTCTTCTCATTTGGCTCAAACCCAAGCTGAGAAGTCAACATACCTTTGTCCGATGGTGCTTGGGGGGCATCCACTGATGCAAACATGGCAAGCTTGGCTTCGTCGATGTCTTGCTGTGTGAATTTTCCCGCCTTGGCCCATTCGGCGGCCTTTTCAAAAGTAGACAGGGTACCCAATGAATTTGGATCCCTAAAATGCAAGGAAGGCACGGGTAAGTTTATACAGCCAGTTTTGTTTTTTTTTTACAGAGAAATGACACCACAAAGTGACTTGCCCTTGTTCAGTGGTTGCTTCTTCTAGCTTTGCCTCACACTGTGATCACAGATAGACGAAAACCCAACTGCTAAAAAGCAGTGTTGACTTCTGAAGGGTAATTCTGTCCCAACGACATCGTATCGAGCAGGTTCTTACAACAAATAAATCTGCTGGGTTCTCTGAACTTAGAAAGCTTGAAATCATAGGAACATAGGAATGTGCTTTAAACTGAAAAGATGGAGCTAGATTGGCCCAAAGGCCAATCTAGCTAGATGGAGCTAGATTGGCCTTTGGGCCAATCTAGCTCCATCTAGCTCCACATGGACTGGCAGTAGCTCTCCAGGGTTTCAAATGGGGGTCTCTCCCATCCCTACCTGGAGATGCCGGGGATTGAACCTGGGACCTTCTGCATGCAAAGCGTTGAGCTACAGCCTTCCCCTGCCACTGACCTCAGGACCTGATCCATAAATTCTGTACATCCCAACACTTATGAGCCACACAGTGCTGGCGTTCTGTTCAGCACCGCAAAAGTGGAAAGCAATTACGCAGCTTTCCCCTCCAGTGACGTGTCCATGCTTTTTTACATTATGGGTTTTCCTCGCAATTTAAAAGCACTGATCTGAGTGCTCTGGGGCAGATGGCAATAATCTACCCTTCCTTTACCACTCAATGATTTGTACAATTCCAGTTCCTGAGCTCATTTTATTTGGCAGAGAACGCTGGTTTACAAAAAACAAACAAATGACAAACAAGAACAGTCGAAGGAAGATATTGTGGTTCCACTCAGTCCACTAGTTACCTATAGGAGTAGAAACTGAATATGCCATTACTGGCAAGTTGAGCACCACCTCCATATGCACCTCCTTTCTCTCTAATTTCCGTATGCAGAAATTTAGCAGTCATTAGCCGGGCGAGGATGCGAAGGCTGAAAAAAGAGATCATTAGTGAACAAGAGATTCCCAACTCCAACCAGCCCCAGTCAGCAAGGCCAGGTAGGGATGATAGGAACAGTGGCAGTGGCTACCCCTGTCCTAGACATCCCTTGGGGAGAGCGAACTGGGGGCTCCGTGGGCAGAATCAGTGCCAGCTACTGTGTTCCTTCTTGCTGCTCCAAAGCAGCGCCTCCGCCTAATGAGAGCCAGGAGAGTGCAGGTGTCATTAGCTCAGAAGTGGTGCCTTATCAGCTGCTGCTAGCTTGGCAGTCATGCCCCCTGAAGACGCGCATGGGAAGCAGTGTTGCTGAAGCGGCACCTCCAAGCAAAGCCTGCTAGCCAAACTCGCCTGTGACCCACAGATGCTCACCTGAGCTGAGCAGCAGGCAGCAACACAGAGCGAACAGGGAAGTGGGGGGAAAGAAAGTCTGATTTTGTGAGCTGTGGGTCACCCTGTGTGAGGGGGATGTGTGTCCTCCTCAAGAGTAAGCGACTCGACAGTCTGTTTAACTTATGTACAAGTTTATTTCACCGACAAGCTTTACAGTTCATCATCCTCCTCCGATGAACCAGATTCTCCAAGTAAGGGCTTCCGCTTTTCCCCCCAGCATAAGAGCCTCTTGAAATTCCAACGCCTCCTCTCACTCCTCCTTTTCCGCTTCTTGACCCTGCTGGCCCCTGCATTGCCCTCATCCCTTTCACTTTCATCCTCCCTGGAGGTTGTTGCAGAGGCTCCCGCAACATCCTCGACCCCTTGCTCTCCCTCCGTCTCCATGTTCTCCTCCGTCAGCACAGGCGGCGACACCTCTTCACTCCCACTTCTCCACACCTCCTTCCCTGTCTCTGGCGAAAGCCTAGGCGCTGCCTCTTCCTGCTCCCATGCTCGCAATACCTCCTCTGGCGTCCATGGGTGACATCCTGATGCCTCTGTCCCTTCCGCCACCCCTCCTGGCTCTGGCCAGTCCCTGACACCCTGCCTGTGAGTCCAGACATAAATGCACTACTTGTAGCAGCCTGTAACTCAGAAAACATCCCAGTGTTTTGAAAGCAAACGTCTTCCCGAGAGCACCGTCGGTTATTTCTGAATGCAGCTCTCAACTCAGCGGCAACTGGAAATTTAATTTACTCAACTCTGATCACGCACCATTTCCAAATCTATTTGGCAGCCCTTCCCATCGTCCTACCTTGCGTGGTCCGGGGCTGTAAAGGGAACTGTCCGAACGCAGGCTCCAACGTAATTGACAGGGAAGGGCAGAAGGAAATGAGTCTTCATCTGGCATGGCTGGAAAGTGGGATCCTGGAGGAAAAGTCGCATTGTGTTTCGTTTAGATCAGGGATGTCCAACTCCCAATAGACTGCGATCTACTCACAGTATAAAAAAACTGGCAGTGATCTACCCAGAGTTGTGCTTTTTTTAGGAAGCCAAAGTTGTGGAGCTTGAGCTTTTTTTAGTAAGCCAAAATTGGTTTTTTTTTGCTTTTTTTGTAAGGAGGTCGTTGAGGGGCCAGAGGTCACCCAGGATCTACCAGGAACATTCCGCGAGCTACCAGTAGATCAGGATCTACCTGTTGGACATGCCTGGTTTAGATCACCTCTGGCAGAGAGTGTGTAGAGAGAGCAGCGCGGGCACTCAGTTTTAGTGCCTCTTCTTACCCATTCAAGAGCATCAAAAGGAGTCCAGAAAGGTTAATAGACTGCATTTGGTTACTTGGAAAGAGAAGGAGGAAAATGAGACTGCGAAGTCTCAATGTGATTGCTTGGGGGGCTCAGAACAGCCAACAGCGAGGGAGAAGAGGGAAAGCATTTTAACAATTTGATGCCCCTTATTATTGTTTTTTAAAGGCAGTAGTTTTCAAAGGCAAGGAACAGCTCATCACAGCCCCAAATTTGAAGGGGGCAGTTTGCAAAGGGGATGTGCACTCCCCAGGCGTACAACAGAATACACTTTCACTTGACATGTAACTAACTCTCTTCTCCTCCCTCCCTAGCCTAGTGTTGCCTTTTATAAGCAATGAAGGCAGGGCTTGGGTTAGCTGTAATTTCTGGACACAGCCTAGCAACGTTAGTAGCTTTAGAAATATAACTTTATGAAGCCCCAAGTGGGGATAAATCAGGAGACATCTTTGGCACACAAGAGCAGACTGTTTATATTCCATTCAACTTTTTTAAAGAAAGATCTTGTATGCCACTTTGAAGAACTTTCTGGAGGCAAAAAATGTTTCAGAGATGGTTCATAGGTACGTCGTCATCTTCCATCCAGTTTGTGGGGCAAAAACGGCACCCTAGATGCACCTTGAATTTACATAGCGGAATGTCTACAACAAAGTCTTTCTTGGGTAGGGACAGAAAAGTTATGGCTCCAAAAATCTGCTGGACTCCAACTCCCATCATCCCTGACCATGGAGCTATGCAGACAGGGACTGATGGGAGTTGGAGACCAACAACAATGGGGCACAAGATTGCCATTTTTGTTCTAAGACATTTTTCCTGTGCAGGTGACAAACAACGTCCTCGATTGCCAGCCACTTATCGCTGACCGTTGTTCTTTTCATAAAGGAAGGAAGCACTCAAACAAAACAAAACACTCTAATAAATCTTGATTTTTGCCACAGGGGTGTTTTTTTTCTTTTCTGTCCAGCCAGTGTGGAGCAATATTTCTAAACGAAAAACCAACTCATAGAAGCAGAATCGGGTGCCACCATCACGCAATTGCTTTTGGGTGATGGGGAACATTTTACTTCCCCGAGTTTTTATTCAATTTTAGCTTCCTGCTAAGGCTTCAGGTTCCCCCAAAAGTGACTATAAAGGAGCACATTAATCTTCAGAGCAGTAAGGCTCAATGTGGGGAGTAGTGACAAATACTGGCAACTTCGACCTAAGGTAAATGAGCTAAGACTCACCGTAATGAGCTTCCTGGTGATCTGGGAGCAAGCAAGCGCCTCACTGCCATCGGTTTTGGGGTCTGAAGGTTTCTACAAAGAGAAAACATGGTTGAAACAACACAGATCCGATTGGTTTCTCCCAAATAACCAGCACAGCTTCCTCAAACATTTCCTTTCTGCTGTGTCCAATATTTTGCTGCTGCTCACACTAAGGGTTGCATCCAAAACATGTCCTGCAGGCAGTGCTAATGCTGTGAGGATTACAATGTAAGACAGGGGTGGGAAGCCTCCGGGTCAGGGGCCAAATGTGGCCCTCCGTGTCTTTCAATCTGGCTCTCAGAACACTCCCTCTCCCCAGGCTGAATCCCTCAAGGGCACCTGCTTTGTGCCCCCAGCGTTTCTGCCTAGCTTAAACTGTAATAATGCAGGGATGGAGAACGGGGATATGAGTGTGTACAGGAACTTGTGATTTGGGGCCGAAATGCAGCCTGTTGCACAAAGCTAAGGGCCACGGCCGTTGCTCTGCCCACACCCAACTCTGGCATGCGGCCCCCAGAAGGTTCTCTACAAAGGAATGCAGCTCCCAGGCTGAAAAAGGCTCCCACCTAAGCAACGAGAACAGCCAAAGCAGAAGTGACATGGGCTATCAGAAGGGACACCTCCCAGCCTTCCATCCCTCCTCTGGCTTTAAAAAACTGCTGCAGGGGGCTTCATACGTTATTGGAGCTCTGTAGGACATTTTTCCTGATCTAAATCCCCAGTCCCACTCCCAGAAGCTATCAGGCCCACTGGGGAGAAATACAAGAACTGTTGGGGTATCTCCCTCTAACAGCATCTTTGGAGGGAAGCAGTCTATGTCTTCTCTCCCTCTCAATACCCCTCAAATTCTACTGCACGGGTCAAATTTGGATTCAGCAACATCTTCAGTTTCTCCATATAATAGGAGAATTTGGTCGCAACTGTAGAATTCAGCTATAATACCAATGAACCAAAAGGCACTGCCCGTTCTCATCTCAGCCTCAGCTCCCTCTGGAAGGGATGGAAGAGTAGTACAGTGGTACCTCGACTTACGAGCGATTCGACTTACGTGTTTTTCGACTTACGAATGACTTCCGGGAGAAACAAAATGGCCGCCGCAACTGAATTTTTCAACTTACGAATGGAAGCCGCGGCCGCTTTTAATAGGATTTTTTCGACTTACGAATTTCGACTTTCGAATTTTCAACTTACGAATTTTTTCGCTCAATGCATTTCTATGGGGATTCGACTTACGAATGTTTTCGACTTACGAAAATTGCGTTGGAACGCATTATCGTCGTAAGTTGAGGTCCCACTGTATTTCCACAAGCTACAGAAAAATGCACCGCATATGTAGCCAATTCTGCCTCTCACTTGCATGAGAACTGGAAAGTCACCTGCAACGCAAGCGCTTTCCGTGCTAATCCTCCTTTACCTCAATCACATGGGGGCGGATGGGCTTGCGTTCCTTTTTACTCCGGGCAATGCCCTTTATGAACCTTTCGACGGCCTTCGCAGCGTGTGGCATCTGCTGAGGGGTGGCGTTCACCGAACATCTAGGCAGAAATTAAACTGCATCTAGTCGCACGCACAAACACACCGTCTTGCGAGGAACAAACTGCGCTTTTACACCTTCCCAATTTTCCGAGTCAGGTTCTGTTTAGCCATCAAATATCACCAGCTTTGATTGGCAAATGAAGATGATTGACTTTATGGAACTCGCCGAACTGACAGCAAAGACTGCGTGAACAGAGGGAGGATGTGGTGCAAGAAGATTGGAAGAAATTTAAAATGTATTAAAAAAAATATTGTAATATGGAAAGTATTTGAAAACCTAGGGTATAAACTAGAGTTTACCGGATCAAAATTGGGACTGAAAAATATCTTCGAGGTTAAAAAAAAAAAAGGGTAACATCATGATTAAATGAATAAATGGATAATAAAAGGTTAGATAAAAGGTTACATTTGAAGATGAACTTGCCTGAAAATAAGAGTTAGATGTGAAACCAGGAAGGGAGGATAGGGGGAAGTCCCAACAAGATGTTAAGGAAAATAGGTGAAAAATGATATACTTTATTGTTGTGTTTATATGTTTATGTTATGTTTTTCTTTTGTAGTTTATGTGCTTGTTTTGTTTTATATGATAAAATGAATAAAACTATTATATATATATAGGTATAGATATATAGATATATAGATAGATATAGATATATAGATATAGATAGATATAAGAAAACAAATATCACCAGCTTTAAAAAAAGCTGGGCGGACTTCAATTCTGGTCTCTGAGGGCTCTGCGTGGTGACTGTGGCACTGCCCTGTGGCGAGGGCAGTATGTAGCCAGGCTTCCCTCCAACTCTGAAGCTGAAGAGGCTCAGCAGGGAGGCTTCGGAGGCCCTGGCAGCAGCGCTGCAACTTCCCCAGCTACAAAGCTGGGAGACTATTTATTTATTTTATAGTCCACCTTTCTCTCTCCGAGGTGGTGTACATGGTTCTTCATTTAATCGCCACGCCCTGCCCTGCAAGGTAGGGTCAATCCTAGGGGCAGTGACTGGCCCAAGGTCACCCAGTGAGCTTCACTGGTCAAGCAGGGATTTGAACCCTGGTCCCCAAGTCCTAGTCCAACACTCTTAATTGCTACATCACGACACTCCTCTCATTGCCACGCCTTCCCAAGCTATGTCGATGCACTTGCCGCTGCCTGAAATCGGGAGCTGCGTTCAAATCACGGTAACCCAAGCAGTCACACTCCCTTCTTCTCCATGCTGGTAAGAGGGGTGGAGACCAGAATTCTTGCTTTGAGCAGACAAAAGTTGTGGACTCCCGTCTTGAGAAGTGGTATGTTATTTGCCAGCTGCGTTTATACCAGGCATCCCCAAACTTCGGCCCTCCAGATGTTTTGGACTACAATTCCCATCATCCCTGACCACTGGTCCTGTTAGCTAGGGATCATGGGAGTTGTAGGCCAAAACATCTGGAGGTCCGCAGTTTGTGGATGCCTGGTTTATACAGAACCTTCCTGGCCAAGCAACTCAAGGCAGTTCAGTTTTAAAATACTACGAACAAGCAAATAGTGAAACACAGAATAACAGTGTTCTCTCAGGTCAATGGAGAGAGGGGTGCTCAAGAATTCTCCTTTATGGTGATGGTTGCATTTCATGTACTACACTCCCTCCTGCAGACCAACAAGCAGTGTTTCCAAACTATGTAAAATTGCAATTTACTTTTAAAAAATCTTAATTTATTTCATGCTTTAGTTTGCCACTAGTTTTGGACTTTCGGATGCTTTAATTCCTGGATAACGCTCGAGAAGGCAGACTAATGCTCTCTCAAATGCTCACTGCCTGCTAACTGAATGCTCTGTGGAGTACCTGTCTCTCACACGGCTGTGTACATGCAAGATTCACCATTAGGGGGTTAGGGGGGAAGCCAGCAAAGGGCTTAGAAATCCACTCGGGGCTAGTTTAGGGTCACATCAGGTGAACATTAACAGAGCCTCACCGCATGTTGTCGCTGTTTAAGAGGTATTTCTTCATGCGTGGCAATTTCCGCAGCACTGGCCTAATGTCGGACATTTCTGCAATCCTCTTCATCAATCTCACCTGAACGGAATTGGGGCAGCAGGGAGGAGAGGGAATGAAGAGTAAAGCAAAAGCAATGAAAGCCCACCAAGCAGACCCAAGACCTTAAAATATGTGACTATAAAATATGCGCCTTCTTCCCCACATATGGCTGCTGGGAATTTCTCCCTTGTTTCAACGTGCTTCTCTAGAAAACTCAGGCAAGAACTCTTGTCGGAACAGAAACAGCAGTGTGCAGAAGAGGCTACTTGAGAGACTGCTTCAGTCTCTGTGGAGCCGCTGCTGTTAGGCAGAGCGCACAGCACTGGGCTGGGTAGACAAATCAGTCACCTTCATCTAAGCCAGGGGTCCCAAACTCACCCTGCTTCGGGCCGGTTCCTCTGGCGTCAATCACGTGGAGGGCTGGAGGGCGCCATGCACGCGTGCGCACCTGCTATTTCCGGCGCGGCTGCCCATCTCCGGGATGGCGGGGCACCAGAAATAGCTTGTGCACATGCACAAGCGTCATTTCCAGCACGCGCAGACCCAGAAGTGCACCGGAAAATGACGCTTGTGCATGCACACAAGTTATTTCCGGTGCCACGCCATCCTGGAGATGGGCAGCAGCGCCGCGCCGGTAAGAGCGGGCGGCGGTGCGGGCCGGAAAATTGGCTCGCTCGGGCCGTATCCGGCCTGCGGGCCTTAGTCTAGGGACGTCTGATCTAAGCCAGTTCTCCCCTTCCGGAATGATGGAAGCCTTCTCCTCTCGGCTGTCCCCTTACCTGCTCCATGCCGTTAAACATTTCCTGCAGCTCTCCGGCGGGCGTCAGGGTTCTGCTGGCTCTAATCGAGGCGTACATGTGCCCGGAATCGGGAATCCCGTTCGAGAGCTCTTGAGCCGTCATCTTGACTAGAACCTTGAAGTGTTCCTCGTCTTCAAAGTGAGGCCTGCAGAAAGGGGAGAGAGGAAGCAGAAAGGCAACAGTTGTGGGGAGGGAATCACAGCAGAAAAGTACTCCAAGGGCTTAGAAGCAGCCATCGCGGAAGACCAACTTCTTCCAAGTATAATCACAAGGACTTGGGCAAAAAACTTCCAGCTATAACCACCAGCCCTGGTCGTTCCGCTGGAAGGTCTAGACTAGAGTGCTTTTCAGAGATGCTCTCAGCAGCTGCTCAGTTTTTAGGGCAATTTCTTCTTCTGAGCATTCAAGCGGCCTGGCTACTGCGTTCTGCACCAGCCACGGCTTCTAGATTAGATATAAAGGCAGCTTAGTTCTGGGCTCAGATAACCCAGCAAGCTATGTTGAATCAAAAGCTTCTCACTTACTCCTTCCAGGTACACCTGATGTGGCTCCCACACAAGGAGAGCACGGCTGGGTCAGGCCAACAGCCCATCTAGTCCAGCACCCTGTTTGCCAACCAACTCCCTGTGGGAAGGACACAAGCATGATAGCACTCGACCCAGCTGCGATTCCCAGACACTGGTAATCAGGGGGCATACTGCCTCCGACAGGGGCAGCAGTTTGTTCACCCAAGTTTGTTCAAATCACGCTGAACGATGGCTGCGCATGACATCTTTAAGTGCCTGTGGACCGGGCTCATAGTTTGTTGGCAGAGTACATGCCTTGGACGTGAGAAACTCCAGTTTAAGTAATAATAATAATAATAAAAATAAATAATAAATTTTTATTTATACCCCGCTCTTCCCAGCCAAGACCGGGCTCAGAGCGGCTAACACCCATAAAATCACAACAAAACATACAAAACAATCAATTAAAATGCAAGTTAAAATACGATTTAAAGTTTAAAATGCAGCCTCATTTTAAGTAGCCCACCAATCAAACCATAAAGGAATGAAACATCAGGGTTAAACTAAAACCAACCCAAAGGCCAGGTGGAACAGCTCCGTCTTGCAGGCCCTGCGGAAAGATGCCAAATCCCACAGGGCCCTAGTCTCTTCTGACAGACTGTTCCACCAAGTTGGGGCCAGTACTGAGAAGGCCCTGGGCCCTAGTTGCGGCCAGCCTAGCATCCTTATGGCTCGGGACCTCCAAAATGTTATTATTTGAGGACCTTAAGGTCCTACATGGGGCATACCAGGAGAGGCGGTCTGTTAAAGGTGAGGATCTCAGGCATTCAGGGAAACTGCTATTCAGCCTGAGACTCACAAGAAGGACTGCCAGTCACAGGAGACAACAGGCTGCCCCATGGACCAGTGCTCTGCCTCAGTAGAATGAACCTTCTTATATTCATGGAGAATCATGGAGTTGGAAGGGACCACAAGGGTCATCCAGTCCAACCCTCTGCACTTTAGGAAACTTCTGCTCAACGTGGGGCTCGAATCCATGACCCTGAGATTAAGCGTCTTAGGTTCTAACGGAGCTTTTCTTTTCTCTCTCTCTTTAAAAAAGTGTGTTACCTTGTTATGAATTGAAGTTATACACTGAGATTTGTGAAGGGGCCAAGCAGAATTAGCAAGCATAGAGGAAAACTACCAAATTGCAACCCCCCCCCAAAAAAACCAACAGCAGCAACAAAAAACAAAACAACCTATGTTTGATCCTGTGCACGTTTAGCTGTGCACTTATTTCATTTTCAGGGTGATATGAAATGAATGGCCACGTTTTGGGGGTATTATTCTATTTTCTAGTATCTCCAAGCTTTGTGACATGTATCAAAAGCAAGCCATTTAGATATTTTAGCAGGAAAGCACACATCTGAAAACAAGAAACACCCCCACCCAATATATATATATACATATACACAGTACTTGTTGAATATTTCACTCCAAATGTGCATCATGGCAGGCAAATTTCGATCCAGGCAGAGAGAAGAAAAGAGCACACCCTACAGGAGAAATTTAACAAGAAAACTCAGGTCAGTAGACAAACCAGTAAGAGTTAATAATTACTTAAGGAATAACAGCTATCTGCTCAGGTGTGATTCTTAGACAGTTATTTACTGGGTACACAGTGCCTTAGAAATAGGAAGCAGTTTGCTCACACAAAGCGATGGCCTTGCATGACATCTGAATGCAGCCTGCAAGTGCTTATGGAATGGGCTCTGCATTAGAAGATACAGGAATGGTTGTCAAATTATAGCAGCAACATTGCCAGTCATTAATTAGGTTTGTATCAGGGACCTGCCCTCACGCAAGGCACTTGAGACGGGGAAGGAGGGATGGAGGGAAGTGCTGCCTCTCCTGGGAAGTAGTTCTGAGTCCAGCGGGGATAGTAAGGAAAGCCCCAGTGGTGAGGAGCAGGAACTGCCAGGCAGTGCGGTGGAGCTGAGGGCCAGAGATGCTGACAGAGCCCTAGCTCCACCTGAGTGGGTTGCGGAGCAAAGTGGTCAGCTACTTCTGTCGCTCCACCTGCGTAGGGGGGGGAAGCATAAGGAAAGGAGGCGACGCTTTGGAATTCCAAAGCTCTTATGTTGGGGGAGGAACCGGCGAAAGCCACTCCCGGATTCTGGAACCGACTCAAGCGGACATGAATCTTAAACGCTCCAATGTACATACTCTGTAAATAAAGTATTAGCTTTAGAAGAACGGATGTTTCTGGCTCTTTACTCTCGAGGAGACAACCCCGAGCCCTTACAGTTTGCATCTCATCTGCAGCAAGGGGAGGCACTCACATCTCTAGCCAACACAGCCCCAACATGAAAGAGCACCAGGGCCACGTGACACCCTACCTGGACCGACTTACCTGCTCATACACGTCCAAGTGGGAGTCGTCCACGGTGATATGAGGGCAGACGGAAAGGCCCCCTGTTTTCAGATCTATTTCCTGAGCCTGTTCTCTGTAACTGAGAGCGCCACACCCCATTCTGCAAGAGGGGAGAGAGCAAGCAGGGTGTGGACAGCAGGCCAAGCAAAAGCCTGCAGCATTTAATTATCTCCTCTCCTTGCATTTATTTTGCATGTGTCGGAGAAGGGTTTTGGAAGCCGAGCCCTATGAGGAACGGTAGAAGGAGCTGGGAAAGAGTAGCCTGGGGGACGGAAGATCTGAAGATTTAGGCACAAGTCCAATGGCAGCATTAGAGGAGGACAAGCCAGGTGTCCTCTTAAAACCTGCCGGCCCAAAACAGCAGCAGAAAGGAAGAGGGATTTCCGGAGCTTAGAAGCTCCCCATTTCCCTCCCTGCAGCTTCTACAAGTAGCACAGCAGATTTGGGGGGCAGCAACACTAAACCTCAGCAGCCAAGAAGAAATGATACCCAGCTCTGCGCAATCCCAGGGATATAGCTCAGCAACCAAGTCTAGACGGCAACAGCTTCACGGTTGTTATTTATGTTATTGGATGTTGCATGTTGTTGAAGTAATCTTGTTGTGTTTTTAGTATTGAAATGCAGTTTTTTTGGTATGTTATTATATTTCCGCTTCGCTGCTATTATGAAATGGTTTTGCTACATTGCTGTGAAATTGTTACTGTGTTCTTGTTTTGCTATGTTATTGTGAGACTGTGGTGTTTTGTTTGAGGTGTTTCTTTGTTGCAAGCCACTTTGAGCATGCAATAAAATGAATGAATGAATGAATGGTTCCCAGGTTCAATCCCTGGGAATCTCCAGGCAGAGCTGGGAGAGACCACCGCCAGTCAGTATAAGGGAGGGATGGCAAATCACTGGCTCTGCAGATGTGGCTTGACTGCTGCTTCCATCATCCCTGGCAGACGGCTGCAGCTGATAGGGACTACACCTGGAAGGCCGCAGGTAAGCCACCCCAAATGGTACAAAGCACCTTCCTTTAGGATCACTAAACTGTAGCGTTGAAAGGGACCCAAACGGTCATCTAGTCCAACCCCCTGCAATGCAGGAATCACAGCTGTGCTCCTCTTCTCCCGGGAACTTTGCACCCCAAGTCGCCAGCCCCAGTACCGGAGGGCCTGCCCCACAATTACTCCGAGAACTGTTTAATAACTTTCTTGGCCAAGGATATACATATTCTGTTCAACCTCATTACACTATAAAGATAGACTGTAATACCATTAAACGAGCAATATCCACAACATGCATCCCAATAGTCTCCCTGCAAAAAATAATAATTTGAATTTAGGCCAACTCATCAACCCCAAAAGAAGGGAGAGGGAAGAGATAGTGTCATTAACCTGGAGTGCCTGGAGGCGATTAGAGGATGGATGGCGGCTAACAGATTGAGGTTGAATCCTGACAAGACAGAAGTACTGTTTTTGGGGGACAGGGTGCGAGCGGGCGTGGGGGACTCCCTGGTCCTGAATGGGGTAACTGTGCCCCTGAAGGACCAGGTGCGCAGCCTGGGAGTCATTTTGGACTCACAGCTGTCCATGGAGGCGCAGGTTAATTCTGTGTCCAGGGCAGCAGTCTACCAGCTCCATCTGGTACGCAGGCTGAGACCCTACCTGCCCGCGGACTGTCTCGCCAGAGTGGTGCATGCTCTGGTTATCTCCCGCTTGGACTACTGCAATGCGCTCTACGTGGGGCTACCTTTGAAGGTGACCCGGAAACTGCAATCAATCCAGAATGCGGCAGCTAGACTGGTGACTGGGAGTGGCCGCTGGGACCACATAACACAGGTCTTGGGAGACCTACATTGGCTCCCAGTACGTTTCCGAGCACAATTCAAAGTGTTGGTGCTGACCTTTAAAGCCCTAAACGTCCTCGGTCCTGTATACCTGAAGGAGCATCTCCACCCCCACCGTTCAGCCCGGACACTGAGATCCAGCGCCGAGGGTCTTCTGGCGGTTCCCTCACTGCGAGAAGCAAAACTACAGGGAACCAGGCAGAGGGCCTTCTCGGTAGTGGCACCCGCCCTGTGGAACGCCCTCCCAGCAGAGGTTAAAGTGATAAACAACTATCCTACATACAGAAAATACCTGAAGGCAGCCCTGTTTAGGGAAGTTTTTAACTTGTGATTTTGATGTATTTTAATATTTGTTGGAAGCCGCCCAGAGTGGCTGGGGAGACCTGGCCAGATGGGCGGGGTATAAATAAAAAAATTATTATTATTATTATAACCACCTTTGCTGGAATGAAGTGTATTGCAGAGATAGCCCATGGGGTGCCCTGCAGATGTTCACAGAATCTTAGAATTGTACAGTTGGAAGGGTCCATGAGGGTCATCTTTTGCCCAACTTGGGCCAGAACTCCCGACCCTGAGATTAAGAGTCCTGTGCTCTACCAACTGAGCTATTCCAACCAAGCTGTTGTAGAACTATGCATCCCTTCAGTCCGAGGGAGTATGGTCGGTGGTCAGGACTGATGGGGAGCTTGCAGTCCAACATCTGGAGGCACCATATGGGGCTCTCTCTGGAATAAAGCCCCAAAGCACAAATAGAAAACTCCTCCTTACTTGGTGATGACGTTGCAAAAAAGCGGGATGTAAGGTCGGAGCTCCTCCGGAAGAGTGTTCAGACTGGAAACCGCTCTGAAATACACCATGCCATTTGTGGGCTGAGCGCAGTACTGGACCGGCACATCCTCAGCTACAGACAAACAAGAAGAACTCATCAATATATGGTGTCAGAATTGGAGAGCGGAGTGTTTGGGCAGTGTTTCAGAAACAAGCCCGGCCTCCTTTGGAAATATAGAGCTCCGTAGAATTCAAGCCCAAATCCTTCTCTTGGCTCGTATAAAAGCTCAAGACCCACAGACCCATTCCAAGCTGCCCCACCTCCCAGGTTCGATCCCTTACATCTCTAGGTAAGAGTTGGGAGCAACTCCTTCCTGAAACCCCAAAGAACTGCTACCAGTCAGTGTTGAAATTACTGAACTAGACAGACTTGTGGTCTGACTCAGGAGGAGACAGTTTCCTCGGAAAACATGGGAAATGGAATGGAGCACCCAGAAAAATGGGCTGGCTGGCTGCAACCCTGGACAGGAGCACTCACTGTGCAACGTTACGCAGGCTCCTTTAAGACACCTGATAAAACCTCCCTGGCCCACCCCAGTCTATCTGGATGCAAAAATCAGTTATGTATACATGACTTTAAATTGCGGTAATTTTATCTGTACATTATTGATAATTATTTTACTGTCTCTGGTGATACCACCAGAAAACATCAAGGGAAAAGACAGGGTACTTTACCTCTATACAACAGGAACAGCAAGATTATTGGTGGCAAAAAAATTGGAAAAGTATAGAAATTCCAACAAAAACAGAATGGCTTATAAAAATGACAGAATACCATAATGCAATTAAGATAATGGGAGTTATTGGAGAAGTATCAAAAGATAAATTAGAAAAAGAATGGGGAATATATCCAGAATTATGTAGAAAAATCAGAACTACTATCGATTTAGAGCAAGTTACAGGAAAATAATATATGGATGAGAAAAAGAAAAAGGGAGAACGAAAATTTTTGATTTGGATAATAAAAAGTTATTTATAGTATATATATATAAAAAAAGAGGATGGAAAGTTGAAGATATTGCGACTGAGAAGATTGGAAGTTGTGCACAGGGTGGGGGGACGGGGGTAATGGTGGAGGGTGAAGTATGTATGAATATCTATGTATATATATGTGAAGCTGTATGTATGAGCAACAAATAAATAAAAGTTATTTTTTTAAAAAAAGATAATTATTTTACTGTCTCGAGACTTTTGGATTAGGCCATTTATAAAATTTACAGTATCCAGCAAGCATTATGTTGCAGAGCCCTCTCATACTAAACCGACGGCTGCCTGCAATCCATCTGGGAAGGAACCCAGAGTGGTGTCAACGGCCTGTACCTCTGAGAAAGAGCTGCTTTTCCAACACAAGGCTAACTACATTCACAGGCTCTACATTTTCTGCTTCGTAACAGAACACTAGCATTGAGCGACTCCGTCTTACCTGTAAGTGATGTCTCCAGCTCAGTAAACACAATCGTAGGCTCAATATCGGAGACCTTCAGAGCCGGGAGGCAAGATGTGTCTTGAGGCTTGCTTTGCAGATCAAGCAGTTCCAGCCCTAGCAGAAAATGTGGAGCATCAGTCAGCGGTTCTCAGAAAAAACTATCCAACCGTGATTCAGGTTCAGCGGCAACAGTAGGGATTTGACAAGGTTCTCCTGGGAATTTAATGAATTTGCTTCCCGAACAGCTCCTGGTGGTTTTCAAAGTTAAGTCCCCTGCTGCCAAATTTTGAAGAGGCAGCGGAATAACAAAGGGATGGGGAAATCTCCCCTCACATATTTCTTTTAAAACTTTTATACTGCCCTTCACTGAGGGCCACGGGGTGGTTCACAATATAAAAACACAAAAATAAACGTCTGTTTTCCAAGTGCGCATTGACCTCAAATGGGAAACCGCAACGAATGCAGTATAAATTCTGTTATCTTTTAATACAGAAATGGGGGAAAGGGGAACGAGAAGTGCGCAGAGATCAACCACCAACGCAAACTGCAGCTTATTCACATCCTCTGTCTGTCCATCCCTCCATCCACATAAACGTAAGAGAATCTTACTTACTTACTTACTTATCAAACCTTTATTAGGCATTTTACAAATAAAACCACGAGAGATAAAATCACGTACAAGAGCCTTAAAATATATACAAAGAAGCAACAGTTGAGTACATAGGCTGGTTGTATGTATATATATATATAAAATCTGGAATTTCTTTCTGTTAAACTACTCCTTGGGACACTGCTGCCAAAAACTCGGCTACCCCCGCAGTCACCCTTTGGTCAATGTCAGACAGACAGAATCCAACACTTCCACCGTGCAGCGGTTTCGAACCACCCAGGAGGGGGGACAGCACACGTTCACGCAGCATACTGTGCAGTGGACAATGAAAGAGAATATGCTCTACAGCAGGCATGTCCAACAGGTAGATCGTGATCTACTGGTAGATCACTGGACGTCTGTGGTAGATCACTGGTAGATCACTACTGGCTTGCCCCAAAAAAGCTCAACAACTTTGGCTCCCCTATTGACCTGAACCCAAAAAACAGGCCTTCCTCCTCCCTAAAAAAAAGCTTAACAACTTACCCCCCAAAAGGGGGTAGATCACTGCCAGTTTTTAACTTTGTGAGTAGATCGCAGTCTCTTGGGAGTTGGCCACCCCTGCTCTACAGTATCTGGGACATTCAGGGAACATCTGCAGTATCTCTTGTTTCTAGGAATGTTCTGATATCTACCCCTGACAAATGCCGAGGGAAAGACATTCAGTCGGGCCAGCATAAATGCCCTACGTTGGGCTGGGACTATTAACTTAGTAACATAGTTGACCCTGCTGTCTAAGATACTTAAATCATAGAATATGGGAGAGCAAACTTTTATTTACATCTGCCGCAATGTACTCATTGCGTACATAAGAGAGTACATCAGAGTACATAAGAGAGTCAGAAAAACGCCCCACCTTTTTCATATGTCTGCTTCTTCTCTTCTTCAGAAAGAGCCTCGAGTTTTTCTTTCAGCTTTGCCGCTTCCATCGAGGTTTGCTTCTCGTAGAAAGCCCCGTCTGGACTCATGGACAGCGTCAGCCTATGGGGGTTACCCTTGTTGCCCAGGACCACGGCGAAGAAAGTAGAAAATGGAGTGCCCATCAATGCAAAGAACAGCCTGCTATTTTAAGATCTATCCTGGCCATCACGGGAGAGGGGTGTTCTTCAGCCTGGGGCACCCTGTCAAGAGACAGGGTGCTGGACCTTTGCAAGTCCAGAGTCTGTCCCCCCCCCCCCTTGCCCTGTAACTGGGTCCTTACCTTAAAGTACTGCTTCATCTTTTTCTGAAGAAACTGGGGGTCCTCCTTAAGGCACTGCCTGAACCGAGCCACTTTCTCGGCGATCTTTAGAAGGTCAACGGGGTCTCCTTCGTGGTTCCAACAGGAGGCGATATACTTGAGGGGTGAGAAGAGGCGAGGAATTAGAAGCCAGCCATGGAAGACAGGAGGACTGCGGCTCAGAGCAACCCTTGAAGAAGCGGCCATTTTGCTTTCTACACCTGCAGGTGCCTCTGCTTATGGAGCCCAACTTACAGGCCATGCAAACACCTGAAAGGTAGGCCACGGACCAGGCATGAGGAGAATGAGCCATAGTACAGTCGCAGGACTTGAATGCACTGGTCCAGTATCCCCAGTTAAAAGAACTTGAGTGTTTTGGAAGACCTCTGCCTCAGGTTCTGGAAGAGCCTCTGTCATTTGGAGCAGGAACAAAGCCTGACATGGCAGAAGGTTTGTCCATCTACCCTAGTTCTGTCTACTACTCTAAGCAGCAGCGGCTCTCCAGAGGCAGAGAAAGGTCTTTCCCACCACCAGCTGCAGAATGGTTTAACTGGAGATGCCATGGGTTGAATCTGGGACCTTTTTCATGCAAAGCATGTTCTCTCTAACCCTGGTTTCCACTTGACCTGCCCACCAAAAAGGTACTGAGCTCAGGTCTAAGTATGTAAGATATCACTATCTTGCAGCTATCCAAACTTTATTCTGAAGCAGTAGAGCCCCTTAAGAGGGGCAGTTCCAGAACAAAAAGACAAAAACAAAAACAAAAAACAAAACCCACCATTTGATGCACACATGTAACATATAGGAAAAAAGGAAAACGCATAACCAGGGTGGATAAAAATAAATGATTTTTAATAAATAAATAAAATCGGGATTTTTTTAAATTTAAATCGATTTTTTTTATTTAAATCAGATTTTTAAAATAAAATGCGTTTGGAGGAAAAATCTTTCTAGAGATAGTTTTCTATTTAAGTTACATTTTAGTCCAAAGGCTATTCATCAAGAAATAAGGATTTGTTTTAAGTTTTTCATGTGTGCTAAAACTCAGTCTAAGGTTTGTTTGTTTTTAAGTTTAACCACATCAGTTAACAAACATAGATACATATGCTATAATGTTATTGCTTTAGTTAAATAAATTGTCTAAATTGTTATTAAGGAAATAATTATTTTTCTCCTTCCAACAAAGTACAGCAGAAAAGTTGTCCAAATATAAACAATAATTTCATAATTATCTGTCTATGTATTTCTAATAGTATAACCAAATCAGTAATTTTTGATATAACTGTAAAAACTACTCTGAAAATTTATTATTCCAAAAATGAAACCTTCCTCTGGTTAAAACAAAATAAAATAAAAAAATTCCTTCCAGTAGCACCTTAGAGACCAACTAAGTTAGTTCTTGGTATGAGCTTTCGTGTGCATGCACACTTCTTCAGATACCCTCTGGTTGTAAATATTAAGATTATACCAGCGAGAATGAGTCTTTCTGTAAGAAAAATGATTTAAACCAAGTCTTACTGACTAGTGATTTAAATTGTGATTTAAATTGATTTGACTTAAATCAAATCCACCTTGCGCATAACCAAAGCAATACCAATGCCAATGAGTGCAGCAGGGGAAATCAGACAAAAAGATGATTTAGTTAAAAAAGCAATGGCAAGATGGAACTCTTGATGTGATTATCCTGAATATGGAAGGTTAACTTTAAAAGCTAACGGGACTTGGAACTGGAGAAATGCTGTCGTTTCTCACTTGTGATCAACCCATTTCCTACCCCATTACACAAGAATATGACCATCGTATCAACATGGTATTGTTAAGAAATGCTGTAATTCGAGAAGAGACAAGCTGTGGACCCATCACTGGGGAAACAGCACTTACTGAAGTCAAAGCAAGTCCAAAGCTGGTTGACTGATGCTTCATCTGGATTTCAATCTTGTGAAGCAGTGCTTCAATCCTTTCTTCCTCAAACCCATTCCTTGGGAGAAAACAAGCAAGCAAGCGGACAGTTAATATTGCTCTAAAAGCACACACGGACGAGAGACTTCCATGATAACATGAAAAAACAGGCAAAAAGAAAGACTCACACACACTCAGTGACTCACACATTCCCCAGCCACTACAAAACAAAACCCCACACAGCTTTTACTTACTCAATAACTTCATCAATAGTCCTGGAAATAATTTGTTTCACAGTTTCAATGTTCTCTTCAGCGATCCCTTGAAGGCCAACGCTGAAATAAGCCTCTCTCGTGGAGCCGTTAAAGCTGCAGAACACAGAAAACGAAGGAAAAAAATGTCTTGAGTGCTCACTACAGGAGTGGGGAGACATTTTGCAATTCAAGGGCCACATCCTTTCAATTGTAGCCTCCTTGGGGCCATGAGACAGTTATGGGTGGAGCCTGAGAAAGTGGGCGGGGCAATAAATGTGACTTTAACTTTGTAGAGAAGGCGACGTACCAGCTGTGCGCTAGATAGGTTTGTACAAAGAGAGACACACTTATTCTCTCCATCCAGGCGAGGAAGAGGCACCGTTGCAATTGAGGCATGTGTCCCAGCCAGGCAAAAGCACCCAAAGAAGGTGAACAGCAGGACTACCAAGGGGTGTGGCCTGCAGAGTCCCAAGGACAACACGGAAAGGCCTGGAAGATCCACATTTTGTCCCCAGGGACTGAGATTCCCCATTTCTGGCTTTCGGTCTTCACTCTTGGGCAGCTGAGTTTTGAAAGAGTTGTGTCCCATGAAGGGAAGGGCAAGTGGGAAAGAAGTGGCACACTGCATTAAATTTGTTCCAGCGGCAGAAGAACAGCAGAGCCCAGACAGTGTGCAGAGAGGCAAACAGCAAGGGTAGAAACACAGGTGAACAGCCCATTCGCCAGAAGGAAGCTATAACACAAAGCTATGGATGAAGACGGGACCCAGGTGGTGCTGTGGGTTAAACCACAGAGCCTAGGGCTTGCTGATCAGAAGGTCGGCGGTTTGAATCCCCGCGACGGGGTGAGCTCCCGTTGTTTGGTCCCAGCTCCTGCCCACCTAGCAGTTCGAAAGCACGTCTAAGTGCAAGTAGATAAATAGGTACCGCTCCGGAGGGAAGGTAAACGGCGTTTCCGTGCGCTGCTCTGGTTCGCCAGAAGCGGCTTTGTCATGCTGGCCACAAGACCCGGAAGCTATACGCCGGCTCTCGGCCTATAGAGCGAGATGAGCGCCGCAACCCCAGAGTCGGACACGACTGGACCGAATGGTCAGGGATCCCTTTACCTTTATGGATGGAGACTAGTTCTAAAATTTCAGGAAGCCAGAATGTTTTGTAGTGCACTTGGCACTAGTTAGAAGAGGGAAGTCCAGACACTCCACAAACTAAGATCCAGTCTACCAGGAATCCTGAGAAGGTGTGGGTCTGATCCAAGTTCCCAGGAGATTTTATCCATGAAATTACAGCACAGGTAATTTGCAACTTACACACATTTAACTGTGTGCCTTCAGCTTTATGTACTTGGCAAAAATGTTTTAAAAAATTAAAAAGGGGGGGGGCATCTGGGAAAGTCTTTAGCAGCCCCATCCGCCACTGAACCCAACGTTTTGACTATACGTGATTCTGGCTTTGCACGCTCTCCCTCCCGGAACGTAGCCCCAAAATTGAGAGTCACCTGCAGTTGTGTGTTTCCGATTATTTGGCTGGTCTTGCCCTGAACTATTTTCTCCCCCTCAAAGTCAAATCAGGGAACAGCAGTGTGAAATATTTCATCTGTGCCAGCCTAGTGTGACTGGCCCAAAGTCATTCTGTAAACTTTGTGGCGTGAGTAGGGATTTTGAACATGGGTCTTCTGGATCCTAGTCCGACATTCTGATCATAACATCGCATTGGCTTATTGCAACCTTACTTTATGCCACTTAGAAGTCACAGTGTTAAGCAGTATATAAAATGGTTGGGTGGATGGGGGGGTGAAATAAGGAGCAAAGTGTGCTTCGCCCCTATTTGAAATGCCTAGCCTGAGTAATTTAATTAAAAAACGACAAATGGAACTAAAGTTGTGGGGCAAAGTCCTGCAACTTTACTGCATGTGGCCAGTGCACTTACCCAACATCTGGCGAAAAATCTGAACCCAGACCAGCCTCGATTAAAGCTTTATAAAAGGGGGAATTGGGGCCACCAACCAACAGCGAAGACAACAAGTTCAGCGTGAAGGATTCGAAATTATCTGTAATGCTAAAAAGAGAAAAAGTTTACAATAGTACCGTGGGATTCAGCATATAAAGGACGACGACAGCAGTTAAGAACCTGAATCCAGGTGCAGAGTTACACAAGGCTGGTCAAGTTATTCTGGCAAACAACGCAGGAAATGGGAGAGATTCTTCTGCGACATTTTTATAGGTTCCGGAAACATTCTTAGTAGCTGTGGATTATAGACAGGAATCTCTATAGATTATGTCTCACATTTGTTGTCATAAAAATACGAAATCAAGAAAGAAAATGGCCAAATAATTTGCCCTTTCATGACTCCTGAAATAATCAGCTGGCTGAGGAGCCATGTCACTCTACCCTTACAGAAGGCTGACTGACCTACCTGATCAGGCTGTGGTAAGTTTTATAACAAAGTAACACATGTGAATCACTTTGAACCTTCTAAAATGCTAATTGCTAAGGTAATTCCACTGTGTCCAGTGCTGAGTTAGCTGTGGGTTCACGAAACATTATGAGGGTGGGAAAGTGCCAATGGTGCCACAAGCCTATAGCATTTCTTTTCTTTTTTTGCCCAAAGTTGTTTGCAAAAAAAGCAAAAACCACCAAAATCTACACTACCGGCATGGGCGATTTCTGCCCAGACACTGCTTAAGGGGGCTGAATACCGGCTATGTCCAGAAAACTCCAGACACACGGCAACTCCGTTCAGCCATATTCTGCAAATGTGTAATCCCAGCTCATCATATAACCGCAGGGATGTAACCTTCATGGCTTTTATCTGTCAGAGGACTGACAACATGGCAAAAGACAGCAGCGCCACCTGGTGACAGCTCCACATCACAACTCAACCATGAAGCCTAGTGACTTTCCATCAGTCATATACTGCCCCTCACTGAGCCTTAACTACCTGGCAGGATTGTTGTTGGGAGACAATGGACACTGCCCCAAGTTTTGGGAGATGGGCAGACTGCTTTATAATGTAATAAAGAAATGCAAGTTAGCCCTCTGATAAACAACAACCACTGCACCCCTTTCTCAGCTAAACCTTGCTGAAAAGTATGGGGGGTGGGGAGCCAGGATCCCAAGGGGCGAGGCTAAGCATCACCAAACTAGCCATTTTATGCTTTTGAAGAAGAGTTTGTATTTGATATCCCGCTTTATCACTACCCTAAGGAGTCTCAAAGCGGCTAACATTCTCCTTTCCCTTCCTCCCCCACAACAAACACTCTGTGAGGTGAGTGGGGCTGAGAGACTTCAAAGAAGTGTGACTAGCCCAAGGTTACCCAGCAGCTACATGTGGAGGAGCGGGGACGCGAACCCGGTTCACCAGATTATGAGTCCACAGCTCTTAACCACTACACCACACTGGCTGGGGTCAATATGCACTAAGCACAACTGGAGAAGGCAGAGATGATGGGAGCCCAATGAAATGCATTTCAAGGTTCCCTGTTCAGCAGGGAACGGCCAGCTGTTTGAAACTCATCCATTTCCCGTTCCACATACTCTGCTAGGAGGTAGCTGACGCTGACCATTGTCTGCTTCTTGGAGTCTGAAGCAAGCGAATCAGTCCCGCAGGTCACATGGTGTTCCCTCTGCAAAAGAGAAACCGATGATTTGAGAAGGCAGGAGAATGCAGCCCTCTCTTTCCCTGCCTCCAATATATGGAAGCGCCAGAGTTAAGCCCACTGGCAGGAGACGCCTGAGAGTGAGATGCTGTAGCTGAGCATATACAACCTTACAACATCGGCCCATCGGACATAAGAAGAGCCTGCTGGATCAGGCCTTGGCCCAGTATTCCTGAAGGAGCGTCTCCACCCCCATCATTCAGCCTGGACACTGAGGTCCAGTGCCAAGGGCCTTCTGGCGGTTCCCTCACTGTGAGAAGTGAAGCTACAGGGAACCAGGCAGAGGGCCTTCTCGGTAGTGGCGCCCGCCCTGTGGAACGCCGTCCCATCAGATGTCAAGGAAATAAACAACTATCTGACTTTTAGAAGACATCTGAAAGCAGCCCTATATAGGGAAGTTTTTAACGTTTGATGCTTTATCGTGTTTTTAGTATTCTGTTGGGAGCCGCCCAGAGTGGCTGGGGAAACCCAGCCAGATGGGCGGGGTATACGTAATAAATTATTATTATCTAGTCCAGCATCCTGTTCTTACATTGGTCAACCAGGTGCCTGTGGGAAACCCAAGGAGCAGTACCTGGGCAGAAGAGCACCCTCCCCTTCTGTGGTTTCCAGGGATTCAGAAGCATGACTGCTTCCAATTGTACAAGCAGAGAATCCCCCAGCAGAGTCTAGGCTCGACTGGCTGTGGATCCCCAAAGTCTCAGGTAAGGGTCTTTTTCCAGCCCTGCTTCTTTCAGAGCATTTGCACTGCATGCAGAAGGTCGGAGGTTCAGTCAACCAAACAGGCATCTTCAGGCTCCGGCCTGAAGCACTGAAGAGTTGCTGCCAAACAGTGTGGACAATTCTGAGCTACGTGGACGAATGGTGTGACTCAGTGTAAGGCAGCTGCCCATGAACCCAGCCTCTTCCACCAAGGTAAAACAGGCAGCTAAAAGAAATAGAGACAGGGCCTTCTCTGCAGTGGGGCCCATACTATGCAACTCCCTCCCCTATGCATACCTGCCTGGTGCTTAAAACCTAAATTAAACACTGTACAAAGCCCTTGATCTAGTTCAGAACCAAGGCTGCACAGCCCTAGATATTATCTCTTTTTATTGTGTGTTGCTATTATGCTATTGCATTATTTTTTAAGGCACATTCCTATGCATTTTTGTGGGAAATATGGCATGTAAACAAACTGAACTGTGACTAAATGTTTCCTAGAAATTTCTCCATTCAAAATGTACCAGAAAAGCCACATCATTACGCTGGGAGGAGATGAAAAAGCCAGGCAGATTTTCATCTTTCCTCAATCAGGAACTATTCACAAGATAACCAGAAGTCACACTTGACTTGACTGCGGCTGCTACGGTCATCCCTGCTAAACATTTAGGCTGGAAACGACCAAGGACAAAATGGCCTCTGTGTGGGTCTCAAGAGTCACCTATGGAAATCCAGAGTAGAAATCTTATTGTCAATGACATACTCACAGGCTTATCCCAAAGCTGTTGTGTTGGGACAGCAGTGTTCGGCTCAAATTTCTGGAATTTACTCAGGGCATCCTTGTGGATCTGTTCCAAGTGTTGTTCCAGTGGGAAGTTGCCGTAAGTGAAGAACCTGAAATTTTATTTTTTATTATATACTACTATTAATAGGTAGGTTAAACCACAGAGCCTAGGGCTTGCCGATCAGAAGGTCGGCGGTTCGAATCCCCGCGATGGGGTGAGCTCCCGTTGCTCGGTCCCAGCTCCTGCCAACCTAGCAGTCTGAAAGCACGTCAAAGTGCAAGTAGATAAATAGGAACCGCTCTGGCGGGAAGGTAAACGGCGTTTCCGTGCACTGTTCTGGTTTCGCCAGAAGCGGCTTAGTCATGCTGGCCACATGACCCGGAAGCTGTATGCCGGCTCCCTCGGCCAATAAAGCGAGATGAGCGCCGCAACCCCAGAGTCATCCACGACTGGACCTAATGGTCAGGGGTCCCTTTACCTAATAGGCAAAATAAGGTTGCACATTCAAAAGCTTGGATCCCAAAACTCCTATTTGCACATACAGATGCCACAAGATTTATGTTCCATGTTTTAGACCAGTAGTCTTCAACTGGTCGAAGGCCCATCTCTGACTCACAGATCTGCCATGTAAGATCTAGTTGAGATTCCTGCCTTGCATGGGGTTGGACTAGATGACCCTTGGGGTCCCTTCCAACTCTACAATTCTAGGGTGCTGTTATTCTGCAGATCTTTCACTTCTGATATATACTTTACCGATGCTAATGATACACACCATTAATCCTAAAATGACAATTCACAGAGCAGTAAACCTCAGCATCGCTCCTAAGTGAAAAGCAATTATTTCTACACTTAATCTTAGTCGAAAGCCTGAGAAGCTACTGAAAACCAGTGATTTTTGCATTCTTGGAGAAGTCTAGAAAGCCATAGAAAAATAGGCTGGAAAGTGAACGGAGCATCGTTGCTCCAACAAGAGCTCCCTCACTAGAGGCACAGAGATAGGAAGTTGGGGCATGTGGTTGGGCAGAAACATGTACCTTATTTAAAAAATGGCTCATTCCTTTCTCCGGACACGATGGAGCACTCGTAGAAAGTGATAAACTGAGTGTCTCATCAGAGGAAGGCAGCTTTGGCCTAGTCAGCCTTAGCCGGAATCCAACATGGCAGGGCAGAACAACTTTGCTGAGACCCACCTGGCCCTTAAAACTCCCTGGGTCATTTGCACAGGAAATGAAACACACACACCCCACACCCAGCTAGGACTGACAGATGTCTTGGCTCCCCAAACTGAGAGGTGAAGCTGCATTAGCTGTGTTGGGCATACCCTGGATTATTACAAAGCACTCCTTTCCCTTTCAGACGCACCCTTTCTCACCTTGCATTACTAGGGTGGTAATGTGTTGCGTGGAATTGCTTCAGCTGCTCCCAGGAAAGATCGGGGATCTTCAGCGGGTCGCCGCCAGACACAACTGCGTACGTGTGGTCGGGGAGAATCTTGTTCTGAAGGTGCTGGGAGAATACCCTCTCGTTGTCTGTCTTAAAAGAAATCATTTAGGTAGAGCAAAAAACCTTCAGCAAAACTCACCTACAACGACCACTGCTACTTCAGGGAGCATGTCAGGTAATAGCCAGTTTTCCTGGAGAACCCACTAATCTCCAGAAGAAAGGAAAACAGTGGAAGGAATCACAAAACTGTAGAGTTAAATGGGTTCCTGAGGGTCATCTAGTCCAACCCCGTTCTTAACCAAGACTCAGGGTGGAGTTAAGAGTGCATGTGGCCCTCAGCAAGTTTCCCAGGAGGGACAGTGGCCCTCAGGCTGAAGAAGCTTCCCCATTTCAGCATTAAATTGTGGAAAAATATATAGATTGATAGGAAAGGACTGATTTATGTTGTGAACGCACTGAAACATTGTGATGAGTGTTGCTGGCTTATCATGGTTTGTTGCGAAGAAGCATCACGCTGGTCATTCCTGCGTTACTCCTCTGACATGAGAAAGAACAATTGATCTTACCTGAAGTGTAGATTTAGGAGTGGCTCCAGCACCCCACGATGTAAATGGCTGCTTCTTACAAGTATGGGTGAGCACCCAGACTTAAAACGATGGTTTGTTGACAGCTTACAGATCCTGGCTTGTTAGGGATTCAGGATCCCGTATTTGGGCCTCACAGGAAGCAGAGCTAAACTGTGGATTCTTGGTGTGTTTCCCCAGCTCATGCCAGGGAGAAGCAAAGCCAGATTAATGGAGCTGTGTGCACTAATCTTCGGCTTGTTTCACAATAAACCATGGTTAGCTAGAAACACTGGTTTACTACAAATACAGCCAATAGGTCAATTGGACATGATGATGATGATGATGATTTTATTATTTATACCCTGCCCATCTGGCTGGGTTTCCCCAGCCACTCTGGGAGGCTTACAGCACATAACAAATTGTAAAATGTACTACCGGTATATATATATATACCGGTAGTACATTTACTATATATATGTGTGTGTGTGTGTGTGTGTGTAATGTGCTGTGTATATATATAAATATACAAGGCTCATCCACACCTGGCCGTTTCCCGCTTGACACATGCTTTCTAAGATTTCCCCTTGCCCCCCTCCTTTCCAACGGAAAACCAGCTCTTTCGTGATATATCAGAACAAACGGCAATCTGGGGAAAACCCAAATTCCTGTTAGCTCTGATTGAGCACTAAAGAGAAGGTTTTTTCCCCAGGAGGGTGATGGAAGCAGCAGAACAAAGGGAGGTGTGGATAAGCCAGTCTGTATATACATATGCCAAAACATGGTTAGGAGAGCTTAACTATGAATGTCTGCTGCTGGGAATCACAAGTAGAGAGTGCGCTCTTGCACTCAGGTCTAGTGTGTGGGCTTCCATAAACATCAGGTTGGCCACTGACAGTACAAGATGCTGGACTTAGATGGGCCTTTGGCCTGACCCAGCAGGACTCTTCTAACGTTCTTAAAATAAAACGATTTTGAAAAAGGAACTTACAAATGCTCCCTTCATCTCATTGAAGACAATTCCTTTGAAGACTAAGGGTGTCTCAGGGTCTGTTGGATTCTCATGTTCTAATCTCCAGCCTTCCTGCCTGTGCAAGATGAAGACACACAACACAGAGGGGTCAACACTCCTTCGGGCAGCACCACCACATGTGTTTATATGTGCCCAAAACATGAAAGTCTTACCAGAAGTCGAGATGTCTCAAACAAGGGAAAAACACCGCGTCCAGGTATACAGACAGAAGGTTCTGAAAATCTTTGGGATTTTGGGTGGAAAACGGGTAGAGAGTATAGTCGCTAGCTGTGGGGAAAGGAAACAAAATCAATATCAAGGATTTAATGAGGGTGTCCCAGGGACAATGAAATTCCGTAGTTCTTCCTTTCCAGGAGGGAGGCCTGTCCTCTGAAGCCCCTTCCTAGCAAGGATTGCTGCTGTATCCCCCTCCTCTATTGCAATTCTGAGAAGGGTGTGTGTGCTAGGGCGAGGCTTTAGATCCACTGGATCCATGCTCCCAGGATGGACAGGACAGAACCCTTTGCTCTAATAGTCTTGCTCATATTTGCTCTAATAGTCTTGCTCATCTTGTTTATAAACAGAGCTCCTCTCAGATATTATAGTTAACAGACCAGGGTGGCAGGGTGTTTTTTGTAACTCGCTCCCCAAGACCACATGATTCCATGGCTATCTACGTCCAAAGCTGCCTTACACAGAGTTGCAGCCTTCCTCCATTTACCCCACTACCATCTGCAACGACTGGGAGGGGCTCTTCACGATCCCCAGCTCTGCCCCCAGAGACTCTTTTAACTGCAGATTTCAAGGCTAGAAGCTTCTGCCTGCAAACGATATCTTTTGCCCCACCCTTGAACCAAACAGGGCGGGCACGTTATCAAGGGCAGCAATCGTCCCCAGATCTGAGCCAGACGTTAAGCGGAAAGTTTTGCAGAAGCTTCCCAGCACTGAGCTCTCATCTCCTTTTTCCAAATCAGTTTTCTTTCCAGACAAGAAGCATGTATTGATGGGGATCTTGGGGGCAGGGACAGCCTTGGAGACACCCCAAATGGGCTATGCATCAAAATGGGGCTGCAGTTTGCATTTTCCGAAGGTCTCAACGCAACACGCAGAACTCCAATTGCTGCTTAAGGAAAGCGCTGGGTCTCTCAGTAAGTCGCATAAGGCTCCTTCCACATACCTGAACCAGTTCTACAGCAATTGACATGCAGCTGAGGCCTGCAATAAAATGTTGCTGTATTTCCCCCTGCCTAAAGGGAGTTTAATGTTCCAGGAACATTCCAAGCAAGGCACTTCATTCTTCCCCCTCCCTCCCATGTTATTTTCCAACTGTAACTATACATTCAATATCTGCAGAGCATGCTCAGTCCTGATTTGAAGATTTTGTGGCTTTTTTACCCTCTTCAGTTTTCTTTTCTTTATTTTTGTTCTCGTGCAATCACACACACACACACCGCCCCAAGCATGCATTTACCTCCCCGCTCATTTCTCGGCAGCCTTGGTTTGGCTACAGTCCTGCCGGCGCTCTCCACTCGAGTTTGGAATTGGAAGGAGCGACAGGCACCATAGATTTCATCGTATGAGTAAGCTGCCGTTTGCACGGGAAAAACGCAAGAGGCTGCTTGTTCCCGTTTGCTCACCTGTAAAGGCATTCATGAACGTGGAGAGTGACCTGTTTAGCATTTTGAAGAAAGGATCTCGGACAGGATACTTCTGCGAACCACAAAGCACAGTGTGTTCAAGGATATGAGGGACGCCTGTACTGTCCATTGGAGTGGTACGGAATTGAACACTGTAAAGTGATCAGGAAATCGTTGAAGAGGTTAGAATACGCAAGTAAAACATCACCGTACACATAAAAATAATTCGTTATTTCTATAATGTGGACCCCAGATTTCCCCTCCTTTTTGTGGGAGCCGCATTCTTAGTGGCACCTTAAGAAAGGAGCAGAAACTCAGAATTCTTATACTGACCTCTGACCTTCCAGGGACCTTTCACACAAATTGATGGCAGAGGGCCCTCTCATGCACCTGGGAGGGTCTCAGAACATACCTGCAAGCCCTAAACGGCACTCCCGTAAAGTCACGATTCTATCCCCATCCCTAGTGAGAGTTGTCAAACCCTGATCCAGGACCAGGTGCGCAGCCTCGGAGTCATTTTGGACTCACAGCTGTCCATGGAGGCGCAGATTAATTCTGTGTCCAGGGCAGCTGTCTACCAGCTCCATCTGGTACGCAGGCTGAGACCCTACCTGCCCACAGACTGTCTCTCTAGAGTGGTGCATGCTCTAGTTATCTCCCGCTTGGACTACTGCAATGCGCTCTACGTGGGGCTACCTTTGAAGGTGACCCGGAAACTGCAATTAATCCAGAATGCGGCAGCTAGACTGGTGACTGGGAGTGGCCGCCGGGACCACATAACACAGGTCTTGGGAGACCTACATTGGCTCCCAGTACGTTTCCGAGCACAATTCAAAGTGTTGGTGCTGGCCTTTAAAGCCCTAAACGGCCTCGGTCCTGTATACCTGAAGGAGCGTCTCCACCCCCACCGTTCAGCCCGGACACTGAGATCCAGCGCCGAGGGCCTTCTGGTGGTTCCCTCACTGCGAGAAGCAAAGCTACAGGGAACCAGGCAGAGGGCCTTCTCGGTAGTGGCGCCCGCCCTGTGGAACGCCCTCCCATCAGAGGTTAGAAGGATCAACAACTACATGACACTTAGAAAACACCTGAAGGCAGCCCTGTTCAGGGAAGTTTTTAATCTGTGATGTGTTAATGTATTTTACTGTTGCTGGAAGCCACCCAGAGTGGCTGGGGAGACCCAGCCAGATGGGCGGGGTACAAATAAATTATTATTATTATTATTATTATTATTATTATTACTGATCCCAACAGACCTACCTGAAGAGATTGTTGGAATCCTCTCTTGCCACATGCAAATACTTGGCTCCCGTCTGATCATGGCGCAGGTTGACAGTAGTTAAGAATAACTCGGGTACAGCTGTCACCTATGGTGGGCAAGCAAGCAAACACACACACACACACACACACACACACACACATATTTCGGTTAATACAAATGGCCACAATCGTTTTTATTATCATCAAGCTATTTGACGCACACTAAAAATGATCTCAGAAGTTGAACACTGCACAAATAAATAAAGGCAAAGCTTCAGGGCCTCTCTAGTGAGCACAAGCTACTCTACCAAGTTGCCTGGGCACAATTTTTACAGAATGCAGGCAGTCAGTTAAGCGCCAAGCAAAAAAACAAGAAAAGGAAAAAGAGGGACTGGACATTAGGTAAGAGGCATATGAAATAATGCAAGGTGTGTAGAACGTGGATACAGATAATTTACTCTCCCTCTCACAGAAGTCACAGAATAAAATACATGTAGGGACCACGAGGGTCATCTAGTCCAACCCCCCGCAATGCAGGAACCTTTCATCCAACGTGGTGCTTGAACCCAGAACCTCGAGATTAAGAGTCTCATGCTCTACTGAGGGACTGAGCCATCCCTCCTATAGGCGATACCCAATGCTAGTCATTCTCAAGAGCAGGCACACTGAAATCAATGGACTTAAGCAGCTGCTCCATTGTTTTCAGCAGGGCCTACTCTGAGCAGCGCCAGCATTGGTTATCGCCCAAAGCAGCCGTATGGTAGGAGATTCGGGGACAGACAAGCAGATGTGATTCTGTCACACAGCGCACAGCTTGAACTACGGAATTTGCTACTGCCAAGTGCAGTCATGGCCGCCAGCTTTAAAAGATTAAATATATGGAGAATGAGGTGATCCATGGCTATATATTTACCCTGACTAGCAGAGGCAGGCTGCCTCTGAATCCCAGTTGCTGAGCAGGAGAATGCAACTGCTCCCACGCTATATTTGTGGGCTTGCTACGGGGCATCTGGCTGGCCACTGTGAGAACAGAAGGCTGGACTAGATGGATCTTTTAGCCTAACCCAGCAGGGCTCTCCTTAGGCTTTTAGCTGTTTATAAACTGACTGGTTGTGCCGCCAGAATCAGCTGCAAAATGCAGCGTGTGTGTTCCTCTGCGGAGAAGCTGATGCATAAAGGTCTTCCAGAGCAGGGGTAGGCAACCTAAGGCCCGTGGGCCGGATGCAGCCCAATTGCCTTCTAAATCCGGTCCGCGGACAGTCCGGGAATCAGCATGTTTTTACATGAGCAGAATGTGTCCTTTTATTTAAAATGCATCTCTGGTTTATTTGTGGGGCATAGGAATTCGTTCATTTCCCCCCACAAAATATAGTCCGGCCCACCACACGGTCTGAGGGACGGTGGACCAGCCCACGGCTGAAAAAGGTTGCTGACCCCTGTTCCAGAGTTTTCAAGCTTTTTTTTTTAACTGTCAGATCAGACCAAATGCGCCCCAACTTTCTTGGGGAGAAGAGAGCCAGAGAGCCCCGAGCAGCCAGGAAGACCAGACAAGTACCTGGTTTACTGTGAATCCATGGATGCGATCTCCAGTTTTGTACTGCAATGCCCTTTCATTGGCAGTACTCTTCCATCTCCAGAGTCTCTGATTAAATGGTCTGAAACTATATACACAAAAAGAGAGAGGAAGAGGAGCAATCAATCAATGAGACTTCCTTTAAAAAATAATAATTGGGGTGGGGAACCTCAGGCTCAGGAGCCAACGCAGGCTTCCTCAAACTCGGCCTTCCAGATGTTTTTGGCCTACAACTCCCATGATCCCTAGCTAGCAGGACCAGTGGTCAGGGATGATGGGAATTGTAGTCTCAAAACATCTGGAGGGCCGAGTTTGAGGAAGCCTGAGCCGATGCAACAAGGCGAGTTAAGCAAATATGTGAGTAGAGGACAAGTGGGACCCATTTGTTCAGCTATATATTTAAAACAGCTTAGAATAGTTAGGGCACAGGAAAATTGGGGTGTATGCTAGGAGCCAAATCCTGCAATAAGTACCTATAACTCAGGAACTAAATTCCAGGGATGTGAAGTCTATAAGAAAGCTGGTGTTTAGGGCCACACCAGCTCATTTGTTCCAGTCCTGGACTTTGGGAGCACCAGCAAACAGGTGAGAGCACAAATCCTTAACTACGTCAATCTTAGTTCAGCCCAAGTGTTATAAGGCAAGGCCTTCATAAATCAAACTATGCAGCATAAATCCATTAAAAGAGTCCTGCAGGATCACACCAAATCTTAGGACAGTGAAACTACAACTCCCACCATCCTTGACCGACTGTTTTGTTGGCTGGAGCTGATGGGAGCTAGGGGTTCACAAACATCTAGACAGCCACCCTTGATCCGGGTGCAATGTCCCGTTTCCCAAAGTCGCAAGTCCGATGCCTCCATCCAAGAAGGCAACGCAGGCCGCAGGCCTTCCAGCACTGTGGATTCCCAGCATTTGGTGTTTGGAGATAAACGAGCATGACAGCCAGAGTCAGAAATTTGGGGTTCTCGCCCCTAAATAAGACCACTGCTCCCAATACTTCACAAAACCCAGCCGCCCAGAATTCCAGGGAGAAATGAGGGATGTTTCACCAGCGCCTTCCACCCAAACCCCCACCCACAAGTCCTCTTTTCTTTTATCAGCCCCAGACCAGCAGAGGAGGTAGGTGTGGCAGCGGGGAGAGACAGTTAAGACAAAACAGCCTCCTTCAGAAGAAAAAAATGTCAGAAAGCAAGCTTTCCTCCATCAGAGTTTCCAGAAAGGTTATCCCCCCCCCCCGCTTAAGAATTTTAAGGTTGGCCAAGCACCTGAGCTACTGAAAACAACAAGTGCTGGGGTCAAAGCAACCATAAAAAAGAAAAACCCTTTCCCCCAGCAGTCCAAATGCAGAAAGTGCATTCTGCACGTGTTCAGAGAACCCCTTTACCTCTCACTCTCCAGTAAGAAACTCAAGTCTTAGAATGAGCGTCGGTTCCCCAGGGGTTCGTCATAACACCCCCCACCCACCCCCCAAAGCAGTATGACCCATGGAAAAGGACGAGGGAAGCTGCAGCCCGATCATTTCTAGGGGGCCCCCACGGGATGAAACCCCGGCTCGGAACACGGGGCTTCATAACCGTGGGAGGAAGAGCACGTGCAGAGTGCTTCTTCGCCCCCACCCCACGATCCGACCAGCGGCGGACGCTGCTCACCGGCCGGGACTCGTCCGCGCCAGCCGCCGCCCCGCATCGCAGAACCGGCCCCACATGGCGCAGCGCGACCTCCCCGGCGGCCACCGCGGAAGCGAACGGAAGGGGCGGCCGCGCTGCCCGGGACGCCCCCGCGGAGCGCATGCGCGGGCACTGTTCGCGACGGGGGCGGGGCGGGTACCAGACGGGCGCTAGCTCCGCCCCTGGGGCGGGGCCTCTCGGGCGACCGCCCTTTTCCTTAGCGAGCCTGTTTCCCCGCCCCGCTCCTCGCGTCGCTCTTCTTCCCCGGGAAGCTTTGCGACGGGGCTGCTTGGCGCAGCCGGACGATTCAGTGCTGCCTGCGCTTGCTGGGAGCTGCTATATCTGCCCTCCCTTTAAAGGGAATTGGGAGTTGTAGTTTGTTCAGGGTGCTGGGAACTGTAGTTTTTTTTTGGGGGGGGGTGAAAGTACAGCTCCCAGGATTCATTTGCGGTAGGTGGGTGCAGTGCCGGATTTACGTATAAGCTAAAGAAGCTATAGCTTAGGGCCCCACACTTGGCATAGCTGTCAAGTTCTCCCTTATTTTAAGGGAAATTCCATTATGTCGAATAGGCTTCCTCGTGAGAAAAGGTAAAACTTGACAGCTATGCACTTGGGGACCCCAAAAAAATTTAAAGGGAAAAAAAACCTGGATCTACATTTTCAAAATATAAGATAAAAAACAAATAAAATAAAACCTACGTACAGCAACAGTGTTCTGTGTTGTGTAGGCTCTTATTTGTTATGTGCAAATGGCTCTGGATGAGGTCCATAAATTACCATATAGCATACATTCAACACTAAAAACAGCGACAATTTGTTGTTGACAAAGGACAGCTGGACATATAAAGGGCCCCATTACCTTCAGTAGTTTAGGGCCTTATCAAACCTAAATCCGGCCCTGGTTTCTGGGTTCAAAGGATTGCAGCCTTATAGAATCATAGAATCTTAAGAGTTGGAAGGGACCACAAATGTAATCTAGTCCAACCCCCTGCAATGCAGGGATCTCAGCTAAAGCATCGCTGACATGGCCACCCAACCTCTATTTAAAAACCTCCAAGGAAGGAGAGTTTTCTCCCATCTCTCGTGGCAGTCTGTTCCACTGCTGAACAGCTCTTGCTGCCAGAAAGTTTTTTCCCATATGTTTAGTCGGAACCTCCTTTCTTGCAATGTGAAGCCATTGGTTCGAGTTCTACCCTCCAGAGCAGGAGAAAACAAGCATGCTCCTTCCTCCATGTGACAGCCCTTAAGATATTTGAAGATGGCTGTCCTATCTCCTCTCAGTCTCTTCATTTCTAGGCTAAACATACCCAGCTCCCTCCACCGTTCCTCATAAGGCTTGGATTCCAGACCCTTGACCATTTTGGTTGCCCTCCTCTGCACATGTCCCAGCTTGTCTATATCCTTAAATTTTGGTGCCCACAACTGGACACGGCACTCCAGATGTGGTCCAACCAAGGCAGAATAGAGTGGTACTGTTACTTCCCTTGATCTGAACATTGTACAGTGGTACCTCTGGTTAAGTACTTAATTCGTTCCGGAGGTCCGTTCTTGACCTGAAACTGTTCTTAACCTGAAGCACCACTTTAGCTAATGGGGCCTCCCGCTGCCGCTGCGCTGCCAGAGCACAATTTCTGTTCTTATCCTGAAACATTAATTCTAGGTTAGTGGAGTTCTTAACCTGAAGCGTATGTAACCTGAAGCGTATGTAACCTGAGGTACCACTGTACTTCTATTGCTACAGCCTAGAATAGCATTAGATTTTTTTGCTGCTGCTGCTGCTGCATCTCACTATTGACTCCTGCTGAGCTTGGGGTCAACTAAGAAGTCCAGCATTGCCTGGCACCCTCCAGATGCCAGAGAGAGGACTTTAATCTCCAGTTGTGAGTGAGTGCACTTTAAATATATGGTGTGGATGTGGCCTTACCTTAAGTAGACAGAGGAGAATCTCTGCCATCCCTACCTGGAGACGTCATGGATTCAACACAGATGCTCTACCACAGAGCTACATCCCTTCCCCATGTATAGGGCTGTGCAGTCAGGCAGTAGCACCACATTTTTTGCATATATATATATATATATATATATATATATTTAATGCAGAGAAGAGATCCTTGAGCCCTTGCCCCTTCCCATCTACTCCTCCAGCTTCACTTCCAGATGGATCAGAAATAATAATTAGAATTTCCCCCCCTCCCCATTTACCAATCCAGCCAAGAATCTGACAGAATATCTCCTCAGTAGTCTGTGCCTTTAATAATTAAGCAGCGAGAGGTAGCAGGTCTTCATTAGGAGCGGAGATGAAAGAGAATCCTCTGCTTCAATGGAAGGTAGGGAAGACATGTTGCAGAACATAATGAACCTCATTCTGCACCGGAGTACGTGATATCATTCCCTTCATTTGGGTATCGCGGTGAAGATGAAACAAGAATATTCATGCATTCTGGATGTGTTCATTCAGAGCTTCAATCCATTGACTGTGGTTAGGGTTATTTTCCCCCTAGTTATTATTATGCTGACAAGCTCTTAGTTAGTCATGAGGTTTCAGGGGGTACATTTCCTACTTGGGAGATTATTTAGAGGAAGACTGACCTACGCCGACCTACCAGCTGCCCACTTAAGAGCAAAAGCATCAAGGCCTCCCTGCTTTACAGTTACGCCAGCCTTTGTTGTTCGGAGGAATCCGTTCTGCAGTTAGCAACCAATCTTATTTTTATTTTATTTTATTTTGCAGTAAGCTTTCCGCTTGTTGCCTCAAAGGACACACTTTGCAATCTAATTAAAATAAACTTGGACAACCGGAGAGTCCAAAATATGTGCCCTTTCAGTGCAGATTTTAGTTTTGGAAAAAGAAAGAAATCTGGTGGGGCCAGATTGGGAGAATGGGTGGGACAACTCAGCAAACTCCGTAACAATTTCACGCGGAATATGCAATTCTTCCGCCATCATTTGGACAGACAAACGCCAATCCCACATCAGTAACTCATAAATTCTGTTGCCACGGTTGCCACCGTTCTGCTCATCGACTTTCTGCCAGACCATGGGCCATCCTCGATGGTTTGCCGCCCTTTACGGAAACGCTTAAACCACTCATACAGTGTCTTTCGAGTTACAGCTTCACCTCCATACACAACTGTGAGCATTTCGTGGGTTTCCGATGCCGATTGTATGTGCAAATATTTCTCGCTGTCCCATTTCTGTGACCATTCACCGAACTTTCCGGTCACACCTTGTATCTTCAAATATCTCAAGGGCAATGGAGGATGGAGCAAGCTTGTTTTCTCCTGCTCCGGAGGCTAGTAACAACAACAACAACAACAACAACAACAACAACAACAACTTATTATTTATACCCCGCCCATCTGGCTGGGTTTCCCCAGCCACTCTGGGCGGCTTTCAACAGAACATTAAAATACAATAATCTATTAAACATTAAAAGCCTCCCTATACAGGGCTGCCTTCAGATGTCTTCTAAAGGTCTGGTGGTTGTTGTTCTCTTTGACATCTGAGGGAGGGCGTTCCACAGGGCAGGTGCCACTACCGAGAAGGCCCTCTGCCTGGTTCCCTGTAACTTGGCTTCTCGTAGTGAGGGAACCGCCAGAAGGTCCTCGGCACTGGACCTCAGTGTCCGGGCTGAAGGATGGGGGTGGAGACGCTCCTTCAGGTATACTGGACCGAAGCCATTTAGGGCTAGGACCTAAAAAACCAATGGATTCAAGTTCTAAGAAAGGAGATTCCGACTAAACATAAAAAAGAACATTCTGACAGCAAGAGCTATTCAGCAGCGGAACAGATTCCTATGAGAGGTTGTGGACTCACCTTTCTTGGAGACGTTTAAACCCAGGCTGAATGGCCACCTATCGTGTATGAGCGAATTGAGATTCCTGCATTGCAGGGGTTTCGACTAGATTACCCTTGGGGTCCCTTCCAACTCTGCAATTCTGTGATTCTATGATAGGTCAGCCCTGAAGGTCAGGCAACCCTCGTCTTTATTGCTGTACTTTCTCAGGACTAAACAAAAAAGTCACGAAACAGATGTGCCTCTGCAGCATTTTTATCATTAGATCTCCTTTAATCATTTTCTACTTTAGTTAAGTGTCACTAATGAGGTCATGTTTGCATGTTGTCCTTTGATCTATGGTTTCCCCCATCCATTCAACTTTATTCATTCCAACATTCCAACATCTTCAAAAAAATACCATCCCTTTTTCTTCTTGCAGGAAGATCTTTACTGTATAGCTAACTAAAGTTCTTATCTAAGGCATTGTTCTTCCTTTAACTCCTGCTGAGATACACTGACATTGATCCCTGGATGCTGAGAGCAGGAGAATGAAGGCAAAAGATCACTCGGACAAAGTTGAATCAACCCCTTTATTTTTCATCAATATCTCTGATAATTGGTATATACAGTGCCAGATATTCCTAAATCCTGTATAACAAATAAAGGTGATATTTCCCTTTCTTCCATTACAGTGGATAAGAACAGTTTGGGTGGTAGCTACAGCAAAATACACTACTGCAATCTTGCAGGCTTTCTTGTATATACCGTAATTCTCTCCTAACCAAGTCATTTCTTTATTTTTCGGTATTACCGTAACTGGTAAGGACAGGGTGTGGGAGAAAGCAGAGAACAATCAATATATGCTTTTTTAAAAAAAATTCTATTTCTTGTTTTCTTTGTGCCTATGCTATCAGTAGGAGGAAAAACCCCCACAAAAGTTTTCTGAAGCCATCTAACCAACCTTCACAAGGCTAGTGTGGGTTTTACAAAACAGCTGGTTGTATCTGAAAAATATGTGTGTGGATGTATATAAATATATATAGGGATAAATATATAAAATCAGACCTAGATGTTCTGCACATGTAGGTGAGATTGTCTGAGGCTGGGGGGGGGGGGCAGGGTGGTTCACATATAGATTGTCTGTGCATAGGAGTCAACTCCTGGGGGTCAGAGGTCTTCACCCCCACCATAAAATATTTGAGGCCCCGCCCCAAGTCGATAGACATTGCCATTCAAATGATGTGTGTGTGCCGTGTCATGTGATTGATTATGTAGGGCATGGGTTAACTGCTCCCCCTATATTTTATTCAAGTTGGCATCACTTTGTGTTATGCTCAGTGTGTTAATTTTAAGTAAAGATAATTTTGAACCCCCCCCCAAAAAAAAAAACCTTAGCATCACCATCAGCACAGATGGAAATTAGGTGTTTGCCTTTTGGCTCTTATTTGAGACATCTCACCAGTATGAAGAACATGGAGATATTTCTATTTTGCTATCAGATTTAAGGGCCATAGGGGGAAGGGAAAAGCTCTGGTTGAATCCAATGGAAGTTTTTATTCCTATGCAAATTGCCAGCATGCCCCCCCCCAGTCCAAATCAGGACCATAGCAGGAGATTGTGGCTGCACACTTATCTGGGGGGTAAGTCCCCCTACTGAATTCAATGGGTCTTATGTCCCACTCAGCTTGTGTAGGAAAACAGCCATGCAGTCTGTTTTTTAAGCATGTTGTTCACCCATAAAGAAATCTGGGTAATCTAGGGTTGCCATATCCTGTAGAGCAAAAAACGACAGACCGAGCTGCTGCCAGCCCGAGCCATGCAAAGAGGCATGTGGGTGCGTGGGGCTGCCACAACGCCCGCATGCCTCAGGCATTTCCTATAAAACCCAGACGTTTCCTTTAAAGTGTAAAAATCTGCCCAGATGGGCATATTGGCCCCACAAAAGAGGACATGTCCTGGTTTTCCCAGACATATGGCAACCGTAACTTACCGGCAGCAAATTTGCTTAGGATTGGCATGTTTACTGGGAAGTCAACCCTGGGGAGTTCAAGGCAGCTTGCTTCCAACTTTGTTGGGAGCAGGTGCGAATGGGGTCAGTATCCTGATCTGCTTAGGTAGCAAGGCCAGAGCATGCATCTCTCAGTGCAGCCATGATCCCAGAGAGAAATGCCTTTTCTGAGGCCTGGAAGGCAGAATGCCATGGCAGCATAAGCCAACCTAATCCTGTTTAAGAAAGAAAGAATAACTTGAGGATTCACATTGGTTAGATGGGATATTCAGGGGCTTTGCTCTGGTTACACTGTACTCTGTCAACATCTATTGATTCCAAGTGGCTGCTAAGATTTTCCTCGCTGTCTCCTTAAATTAAATTAGCCTTGCTTTGCTTAACACGCTTTGGAATCCAGGACTGTTATTTGAGATATAGCATGTGTGTGTTTGTGTTTTAGAAAAGGGAAAGTGATTGCTCCAGCCTTAGCTGTTCCCAAAACCCACAAGCTGGAGTAGCCTTCCCCCCAAATTATAGCAGGGTATGCAAACCTTTCTGGGCCTGTAGGCAGATTTACAAATTAGAGAAACTGCCATGGGCCACACACCACACTGCAGCCAAGCACACTTCACAGCTGAGTTTTTGTTGAATACAACAGAAGGCTGGTTTCAAGCCTAATTTCAGCGGGAGGAAGGAAGAGAGACAGTGCAGGCCTCTAGAAGCACATGTGCTCCTGCGGGCAAATAATTATGATTATTTCAGCTATGCAGTGCTTCCCATGGGGTATCCTGAAGCAATTTGCAACTTATTCATTTGTTTCCCAGTAGTAATGTACGGAAGTGAGAGCTGGACCATAAAGAAGGCTGATCGCCGAAGAATTGATGCTTTTGAATTATGGTGCTGGAGGAGACTCTTGAGAGTCCCATGGACTACAAGAAGATCAAACCTATCCATTCTTAAAGAAATCAGCCCTGAGTGCTCACTAGAAGGACAGATCCTGATGTTGAGGCTCCAGTATTTTGGCCACCTCATGAGAAGAGAAGACTCCCTAGAAAAGACCCTGATGTTGGGAAAGATTGAGGGCACAAGGAGAAGGGGACAACAGAAGATGAGATGGTTGGACAGTGTTCTCGAAGCTACTAACATGAGTTTTGCCAAACTGCGAGAGGCAGTGAAGGATAGGCGTGCCTGGCGTGCTCTGGTCCATGGGGTCACGAAGAGTCGGACACGACTGAACGACTGAACAACAACATTTGTTTCATAAAGTTTATAAATCACTTGATTGTTTTTTTTTAAAGCCCTAAAGCAGTTTACAAAAAGAATAAGGCAATAAAATTATCATTTTTTTAAAATGAGCTCAGCAATAAATTAAAAACAGATTAAAGCACATCTCAAGATTCTACATCTCTGGGTAGGCTTTGTCTAAACAAAAATGTTCTTAGCAGGTTCCGCAAAGAGTACAGTGAAGGCACCTGCCTGGTATCAATAAACAGGGATCAATTTATTGCCAATGCGGAATGGATAGCTCTCAGTTGGATGTAAAAACCATGATTCAAATACAAGGCCGGTACCAACGGGAATAAAGATTTTGTTGAAAATAGAATGTCTTTAGCAGGCAACAGAGAAGGCGCCTGTTTGATACGCAGTGGGAGGGAGTTCCCCAAGCTAGGTGCCACCACACTAAAGGCGCTCTCCTGCAGAACTTAGTGGTTGGCTGGGGGTGAGTCAATCTGTCAGATAGCCTGGTCCAAAGATGCATAAGGCCAGCTCCTTGAACCTAGCTTGGTAGCTAATTGGCAGCCAAGTGCAGTTCTTTTCACAGCAGCATATGATGGTGATATTCTTCCCTGGTGAGCAGTTGAGCCGCTGCATTTCTCACAAACTGCACCTTTTGAGCCAGCTGCAAGCGCAGCCCCATACAGAGCACATTGCAGCAATCTCACCTGGAGCTTACCGGCGAATGCGCAATTGTGGTAAAGCTATCCCAGTAATTTCAGCTCCATAATATGGAGAGCAGTAAAGTGGTACATTTTGAAGTACAGTGGTACCTTTGGTTACGAACGCTTCTGGTTACGAACACTTCGGGTTATGAACTCCGCTAACCGGGAAGTAGCTGCTCCTGGTTGCAATCTTTGCCCCAGGGTGCGAACAGAAATCGTGCGCCAGAGGCGCGCACACAGCGGGAGGCCCCATTAGCGAAAGCACACCTCAGGATGAGAACGGTTTCAGCTTAAGAATGGACTTCCAGAACGAATTAAGTTCGTAACTAGAGGTACCACTGTACATCCTTGAAGACCTCATCTTGACAAAAGAGGCTCGGGAAAGGTGTGTGTTGGCATGTGCAGGTATGGTCCAATTTTGCATCTTAGATGTCGCCAAACATAGCACTTGCTCCCCCCCTCTTTCTAAATCTCCCTTTGTGTAGAGATTTTCAAAAGGGATATATTACAAATCTTAAGAATCACGAATCCTGTAGGCTGTTTATGTTAGCCAGATTTAATATGTTCCCCTCCATGATAGTAAGAGGAAGGTATTTAGCTCTCCCAAAATCTGAACGTTTCTGTAAAAGCAGTAAGAAGGAACCTGATACATTGGATCATATTTTCTTCTCTTGTAATTTTGGCACTAACGCTAGAAGTCAAGTATTAGATGCCTTACAAATGGATAGACCGATCTCTACGCTTCCAACTATTCAAACACTGTTGTCGGGCAGTAATGATAAAATCACTTCAATAGTAGCCGAATTTTTAAGCTCAGTCCATATAGAAAGACTAAGTCATTACAAAGAGGATTAGGAGATTTCAACTAAATAGTAATGTGGCATTATTATATTGTTATATCATTTATATCAATTGATGTTTTAACTAAGGATTATTATGAGAGGTTTTAAGTTATTTTTTACGGACTAGTATTGAATTTTAGAGTTAAAGATTTAATTAATACAAGCCTTATTTTGTTGAGCTCATGTTTTATATATTTTATACATAATATCTGTTCAAAAATGTTTGAAGAAGAAGAAGAGTTTGGATTTGATATCCCGCTTTATCACTACCCGAAGGAGTCTCAAAGCGGCTAACATTCTCCTTTCCCTTCCTCCCCCACAACAAACACTCTGTGAGGTGAGTGGGGCTGAGAGACTTCAGAGAAGTGTGACTAGCCCAAGGTCACCCAGCAGCTGCATGTGGAGGAGCGGAGATGCGAACCCGGTTCCCCAGATTACGAGTCTACCGCTCTTAACCACTACACCACACTGGTTTGGTTTGTTATGCCTCATAAAGGTTATTGAATTGAATTTTGCATCTTAGCAAAATGAAGCTTGGGTACTGGTTGATCTCTTCAAGCTGTTGACTGGGTGCTGGCAGTCCAGGGATGAGCATACATGCCAGAAGTAGCTCACAGTGTGGTATCTTACTGAGATAATGTGTTTTTAAAAAGCTCCCTCCTTTGCCAGTTTGAGATTCCAAACCTCGCCAGCCTCTCCTCCTGCGACTCTCATTGATTTCAATCTGTCCCACATAACTGCAGCACGCTGGGCTGCCCATAAATTTCCATTAAACAGAATCATACGTATTAAGTTGTAAATATGAATAAAAGGGCTTTAAATAAGTAGATTGCACAGCTATATTAACCCGCCATTCGGTTTGCCAACTTTATATTAAAAGCATATTTTCTTGCAACGATCGAGATGCTAGATGTGCAAAATAAATAGGCCCTAGCTGTTTTTTTTCCTGTTGAATTAATATTAATGTTTGCTTTTCTTTATTGCCACATTTCCCAGCTGCATCAAACGCTGGCAGGGTTGCTAGGTAATATGTCTGAATGGGTAAAGGAGGTTATTGTAAATAACCTCTCACTAGTTTTACCAGTGACAAGCAAAAACCACTACAGAATACAGTGGTACCTTGGCTTTCGAACGTCTCTGTTGACGAACATTTTGGTTTTCGATTGCCGTAAACCCGAAAGTAAAAGCTTCGGTTTTCGAACTTGCCTCGGAAGTTGAACATGCCACGTGCCTTCTGTACAGTAGTACCTCGGGTTAAGTACGCTTCAGGTTAAGTACGCTTCAGGTTAAGAACTCTGCTAAGAACAGAAATTGTGCTCTGGCGGCGCAGCGGCAGCAGGAGGTCCCATTAGCTAAAGTGGTGCTTCAGGTTAAGTACGCTTCAGGTTAAGAACGGACCTCTGGAACAAATTAATAGAATAGAATAGAATATATTTTGTTGTCATTGTCCCCTTCAGGGACAACGAAATTACTTGGCTGCTCCATCCACCCAGATAGGGCACTCCATGCAAAAACACAAAACAACTACAAAAACACTGATTAAAACCATACAGTATGATAAAACATAGAGGGACCCAGGTGGCGCTGTGGGTTAAACCACAGAGCCTAGAGCTTGCTGATCAGAAGGTTGGCGGTTCGAATCCCTGCGACGGGGTGAGCTCCCGTTGCTCGGTCCCAGCTCCTGCCCACCTAGCAGTTCGAAAGCACATCAAAGTGCAAGTAGATAAATAGGAACCGCTCTGGCGGAAAGGTAAACGGCGTTTCCGTGCGTTGCTCTGGTTCGCCAGAAGCGACTTAGTCATGCTGGCCACGTGACCCGGAAGCTGTACGGCCAATAAAGCGAGATGAGCACCGCAACCCCAGAGTCGGACACGACTGGACCTAATGGTCAGGGGTCCCTTTACCTTTACCTTTATGATAAAACATAACAGGTAAGATTAGATGACTTTCAAAGTCCAGGCTTCCCATTCAAGGCCGAGATCGCTCTGGAGAAGAAGCTGTTCCTAAGACGGCTTGTTCTTGTCGTCATTGTCCTGTATCTCCGTCCCGATGGCAAGAGCTCAAAGAGACGGTGACCAGGATGCAATGGATCTTTTACTATGTCCAGTGCCTTTCTGTGGCACCTCATGGCATAAATCTGCTCTAAGGTGGAGAGTGAGCAGCCAACAATGCTCTCTGCTGCCTTAACAACTCTGCACAACCCCATCCTGTCCTGGGTAGTACAGCTTCCGTACCACACACATAAGCCATAAGTGAGCACGCTCTCAATGGCACAGTGAATTAAGTACTTAACCTGAGGTACCACTGTATTAAGTTTCCCGTATTGAGTTTTCCGTATTGAGGCTTCCGTACTGAGTTTTCGGTTTTCAAAAATTTTGGAACGTGAACTGTCTTCCAGAACGAATTACATCCAAAACTCGAAGTACCATTTTACATTGCACTACCTAGCTGCAATTTCCTTCTTGGGGAGGACTGGAAGAGGAGGAGCTCAGGCACGAACAGCGGGGCATGTAAATTTAGTTTATTAAATTTTGCCCTGCCCTTATTTGATAGCACTATTTATTTTCATGGCAACCTTGTGAGGTAGGTGTAGCTGAAAGATTGTGACTGGTGTGAAACCTTACCTTTAAACTGCTATGATATCACTTTAAACCAGGGGTCAGCAACCTTTTTCAGCCATGGGCCGGTCCACCGTTCTTCAGACCATGTGGTGGGCCAGAATATATTGGGGGGGGGGGAATGAATGAATTCCTATGCCCCACAAATAACCCAGAGATGCATTTTAAATAAAAGGACACATTCTACTCATGTAAAAACACGCTGATTCCCGGACCGTTTGTGGGCGGGACTGAGAAGGTGATTGGGCCTCATCCAGCCCATGGACCTTAGGTTGCCTACCCCTGCTTTAAACAGTCATGGCTCCCCCCCCCAAAAAAAAAAAAAAGATTCTGGCAGTTGTGAGTTTGATTGTTTTTTAGGATGCTGAGATTTGCTAGGAGACCCACAGAGCTACACTTTCTATAGTGGTTTAACAATCCCTCTTCCCAGGGAACTCTGGGAATTATAGCTCTAGGAGAGGAATAGGGGTATTTTAACAACTCTCAGCACCCTTAGCAGACAACAGCTCCCAGAATGCTTTGGGGTCCAGGATGCCCACAAGCAGCAGCGGAGAAGTGTTTTGGTCTGGAGACACCTACACATGCTTTCCAGCAGGTGAGCCACTGTTGGTTATCAGGAGGGGTGGGGGTTGAGGCTCTGGTGAGCTTGGTGCATACACTACACACCCTCAAGGAAATGCAGCCCTTGGGCTTAAGGAAAAGTTCCCCACTCCTGCTTTACAACAAAATCCAGGCCAGAGGTCTGATTTCGTACAAAGCAGCTTCCTATGGCTTAGAAAATCAGCAGGCTACATGCTCTGCAATAGCTCTTGCAGAAAATTGTTAGCTAGTTAAAAAAAAAGATAAAATTGTTAGTTAGTAAAAAATTAATCTTTAAGCAGAACAAATATCAATCGGAATATGATATATGAGCTATTACGTGATGTAATGGAGTGTTAGTAGAGGGAAGTCAATTTACATACAAATCTACACAAAATTATATATTAAAAAAAAGTATCAGTTGGTCTGTTTATAGATTATCATTAAGTTGCTGAAGCTACAGAACCCAATTGTGTTATGAAGAAAGGTGTGTAGACATGTATAATAATTCTGATACTTATGTATTTATGTATACATTTGTGTACTTTTATGTTTGTTAGTTTTTGTCCTTTTTTCTTTTGTGTTTTTTTTCCTTTTCCTTTCCTTTGTAAAATGAAAAATGAATAAACAGATTTTTATTTTTTTTAAAGAGCTCTTTCTGATTTTGGGGTGGTGGTGGCCTAACCTAGCTTATTTTGCAAGCCAATCAGATTCCAGCCTGGGAGAAGTCGCCCCATCTCTAAGGACAGTAAGACCATTGTACAAAATCTAAATAAATTCACCTGCGTTTTATTCAGAATGGTTTTTGCTTTACACGGTCATCTTCCCTGCCCTCAAGAGGCACAGAAACCACAACTCCTCTCATAAAAATTGAAATAACAAGCAAAGGCCCCCATCCTCCCATATCTCCCATATTGGAAACTGGGATGGCTCCGCATCTGACTCCAAACGTATATAGCAAATATCCAGAATCCTGCAAAAAGAAACCTTATTGCAATTTGCAATCAGCTCCTCAGTGAATTCAGTTAGCTCCTGCTTACTATCTTCCTGCCAAACTAGCAGTTCGAAAGCATGAAGTGCAAGTAGATAAATAGGTACCTCTCCGGCGGGAAGGTAAACGGCGTTTCCATGCGCTGCTCTGATTCGCCAGAAGCGGCTTAGCCATGCTGGCCACATGACCCGGAAGCTGTACGCCGGCTCCCTCGGCCAGTAACGCGAGATGAGCGCCGCAACCCCAGAGTCGGACACAACTGGACCTAATGGTCAGGGGTCCCTTTACCTTTACCTTTACTATCTAGCAAAACAGTTGAAATCTTGTTAATCCGGGCATTTGGGGACTGAAATATAGTGTTTCCAGCAACCATGTAATTATTCACTGTGAGGGTAGGTGATTATTTTACATGTTTTTATATTTATATTTTTAAAAGTTTGCAATTGTTTTTTAAATGTTTACACACACACACACACACACACACTATTGTTTTATCACTTTTGTTTTTTCCACCCCAGGCTCCTTTGGGAGGAAGCGTAGGATATAAATGAAATAAACAACTGTTGGGTAAACTCAGTTGGTAGAGCATGAGATTCTTAATCTCAGGATCGTGGGTTCGAAACCCGCAATGGGCAAAAGATTCCTAGATGACCTTCGTGGCCCCTTCCAACTCTACGATTCTATGATTTTATGAAACAGTGTTTGTGGCAAGCTGCTCCGAGGGCAAAACAACACATGAGGGCAGCAGAGAGCAGCAAAACAAACTTCTGGGGGGGGCGGGGGAAGAGAAGAAGCAAAACTTCAAAGACTGTGGAATATCAGAGGAGTTCTTGTACACTGTGCACTGTTGTCTACACAGTCCATTGGCTTCACATGAGATGGCTTTGCACGAAGAGAAGAAGGTTAATTAGTTACTCTTTTGGGGGGGGCAAGGCATATGACCGGTCTTTTCCGTTGGCCTCTGTGCAAACGGAGAAGCATTCTCCATTCATATGTTGCACAGTTGCTGATTCCTGCAGCTCACTGAAGACTCTTCAACAGCAGGACAGAATCACAGGATGCTCGCTTGCACAGAGTCACCCTGTACATTTAAAGCCCACCCAACGCACACTTAAAACATCTCTTTCTCCCAAACAATTCTAGGAACTGTAGTTTGCTAGGTGCGCTGGGAATTGTAGTTCTGAGAGTGGGAACCTACAATTCCCAGGATTCTTCGGGGGAACTCATGTGCTTTTTAAATGTGTGTAGAATGAATGTGTTTTAAACGTAAGGTGTTGTCACAGAGTGCGCCGGTCAGTAAATCACAGTTAACTCTTTGTTAGCAAAAACACGATCTCCACAGACTTGGCTGAGCGTCAGGCCTCATGAGCACAGCAACTTGTTCCCTGTGGGCCCTAGTCCATGAAATCAGTTGCCGAGACTGAAAGTCTCCGCCTCCCTACAGCCACCTAAGTCCCAGCCTCTCCAGCGTTTTCCCCAAGTGACCGGAGACTGTGCCTGCAGCATTGACTGGGGCAAAATGTGCAGCGAATGCATATAAAGTAGTGAAAACAGCATAGACAAATGTGCCTATTTGGACGAATGCTGAGAAACACAGCTGGATTTTCACGAGAACCTTTTTGTAAATGTGGGAATGAGGAGAAGTGAATTTAAGATTGGTTGGGGGGGGGGAGAGAAAAAAAGGAGAGAAACCGAACCTGTCATATTCACCGATCCGTCACAAGATCAATTCTCAGGGGAAAAGTGAGACCTATAGGTAAAGGTAAAGGGACCCCTGACCGTTAGGTCCAGTCGCGGACGACTCTGGGGTTGTGGCGCTCATCTCGCTTTATTGGCCGAGGGAGCCGGCGAACAGATTCCGGGTCATGTGGCCAGCATGACTAAGCCGCTTCTAGCGAACCAGAGCAGCACACGGAAATGCCGTTTACCTTCCCGCCGGAGCGGTACCTATTTATCTACTTGCACTTTGATGTGCTTTCGAACTGCTAGGTTGGCAGGAGCAGGGACCGAGCAACAGGAGCTCACCCCGTCGCAGGTATTCGAACCGCCGACCTTCTGATCAGCAACCCACAGCGCCACCCACGTCCCTTTTGACCCATAGGTAGAGGCATGCAATAAGATAACAGAACTCTGGGAATTGATCTGTGCCACCTAGACAGCTCCCTGTCTCCCAGAAAGTAACCGTGTGCTTCAGAAAAACTCCCCAACCCCATTCCTATTGATCCACGTAAGGAATAATGGCCAGGCGTGACACCTCAGCAGAATTAATCCAATCTCGCTCTCCTCAACTCCATCATCACCCTGTCTTGCCCTCAAGTGAAAAGTATAGATTTCTTTTACCAATCGGCTCATTCATTTACTAGTGTGACAGTGACCTACTTTTGCTCTCTTCCCAATAAAAATGAATACCGGTATGAGAATCCAAACATCAGCCCCAACCGTCCCTGGGCGCATTATTTAAAACGCTGCTGAAGGTTACGAGATTCACCCCGTGACACGTTAAATGTTTAGGGACCGCAGGATGTGGTTTTCAGGCCCGGGGAGGCAGCTGCGAGCACGATCCAAGATGCGGGAGCGGTGTTACATATCCTTCACTGCTTTTCATGCTTTGGATTCCCATCCTGGTGATTTTGCCCTTGGAGAAACAGCAGTGCTTGAACTTACAGCAGTCTGCAAAAATAACTGCTCCCCTGCTGTTTCTCCCCTCTCTTCCCTTCATCTACTCTAAGAAACGCCGCCCCCCAAAGCCTCCTCTGGTTCCCCCACCCTCCGCGGCTCCTTTAGCCACTGCAGGAGAGATGATGATCCCTTGCACTGGGTGCAGATACTTACTGCTATGAAACAGCCCCCTCCTTGCTCCAGGGACAGCTCTGCTGTGGTCAAAGAGGTTACTATAAAAGCAAACACATTATTGCCTTTGAGTCATAAAACTGTTTCTTGGGGAGGTATTACGAGAGCAGGCACAAGGCAACCATCAAACGGAAATGAAGCTTAAGGCAGCATTCTGCGATGATGATGATGATGATGACAGGGCAGTGCATCACAAAAAAAGATTTTTGCAGTGCATCACAAAAAAGATTATTTTTTTTTTTAAGGAGAAGAAGATCCATTAAAAAAGAAACACAAATCTGTCAGTCACTTTGTCATAGGAACATAGGGTCGTATTCAACTTAGGACCTTAAATTAGAATAACAAATTAGAATAACAAATTGAGTAGACCCGTTAAAATGAACAACCCTGTTAGTTATGTCAACATGTGACACCCCCCCCCACCTCATCAGTAGTGCTTTCAGAGGCAGGGGAGAAGTCATCTAAAGCATAACCCTCAACTGCAATGATTAAATTGGGACATCCCGTTTTTGAGCGCCGTGATCTTGCATGGGTTACGTGACTCGTGGGAGCGTGGCTGGGAAGATGCATGCCCCAGTTTTCAGTCTGAACATGTTAGAGCAGGCATCCCCAAACTGCGGCCCTCCAGATGTTTTGGCCTACAACTCCCATGATCCCTAGCTAACAGGACCAGTGGTCAGGGATGATGGGAATTAATAATAATAATAATAAACTTTTATTTATATCCCGCCCTTCCCCGCCAAAACCGGGCTCAGGGCGGCTAACAATCAAATACAAATATAAAAACACAGATTAAAAATACAGATATAAAATACACTTTAAAACTTAAAAAATTTGAATTTTAAAAGTTACACTCAAATTACCCCAAAAGCCAAACGGAACAGCTCCGTTTTACAAGCCCTGCGAAAGGGTGCTAACTCTTGCAGGGCCCTCATTTCTTGTGGCAGATCATTCCACCATATCGGGGCCAGAACCGAAAAAGCCCTGGCCCTGGTGGCTGCCAACCTGACCTCCTTATGACCTGGGATCTCCAGAAAGTTATTATTTGATGACCTCAAGGTCCTACCTGGGGCATACCAGGAGAGACGGTCCCTTAAGTACGAGGGCCCTAGGCCGCGTAGGGCTTTAAAGGTTAAGACCAGCACCTTAAACCTGATCCTGTACTCCACCGGGAGCCAGTGCAGCTGATAAAGCACTGGATGAATGTGATCTCGCGGCAAGGCCCCCGTAAGGAGCCTCGCCGCGGCATTCTGCACCCGCTGGAGTTTCTGGGTCAGCCTCAAGGGCAGCCCTGCATAGAGCGAGTTACAATAATCTAGTCTGGAGGTGACCGTCGCATGGATCACTGTGGCCAGGTCAGGGCGAGAGAGGTAGGGGACCAACTGCCTAATACGGCGGAGATGGAAAAATGCCACCTTTGCTGTGGCTGCAACCTGCGCCTCCATGGAGAGGGAGGCGTCAAAGGTTACCCTCAGACTCTTGACAAGAGGCGCTGGCACTAATTGAACGCCTGCAAGGGTTGGGGGTTGGCCCCCCAACCCCATGTCGTCCCGACCTAGCCAAAGGACCTCTGTCTTCGAAGGATTTAACTTTAATCGGCTCCCACGCATCCATCTAGCCACAGCTTCCAAACACCTGGCCAGTGTGTCTGGGACTATGTCGGGACGGCCGTCCATCAATAGATAAAGCTGGGTGTCATCAGCATATTGATGACAACCCATCCCAAAGCTCCGGACAATCTGGGCGAGAGGGCGCATAAAGATGTTAAAAAGCATCGGGGAGAGAATTGCACCTTGCGGCACTCCACACACCAAGGAGTGCCGCGGGGACATCTCATTCCCTAGCGCTACTCTCTGTCCCCGACCTGAGATAAAGGAGCGCAGCCATTGTCGGACTGTGCCCTGAATCCCCACGTCAGCAAGGCGGTGGTCTAAAAGTTCATGATCAACCATATCGAAGGCTGCTGACAAATCTAAGAGAATCAGCAGTCCCGATCCGCCTCGATCCAGCTGTCTACGGAGATCATCCGTTAGCGCGACCAAAGCCGTTTCAGTCCCATAGCCAGGGCGAAAGCCGGACTGAAATGGATCCAAAGCCGATGTTTCCTCCAGAAACCCACTAAGTTGTTCAGCAACCGCTCTCTCAATTACCTTACCCAAGTACGGAAGATTCGAGACCGGGCGGTAATTGGATAGATCTAAAGGATCTAAAGAAGTTTTCTTTAAGAGCGGACGCACCACTGCCTCTTTCAACTCCCCTGGGAAGGTCCCTGTGCCAAGGGACAAGTTGATAATCTCACCCAGGGGGGCCCACACCTCGTCTGGGCACGCTCTAATCAGCCAGGACGGGCACGGGTCAAGGGGACAGGTGGTGGGCCTTCCAGCTCGGAGGAATCTGTCTACATCGGCAGGGAGTATCCGATCAAAGTGGTCCAATACTGGGCCCGAAGACAGTCGAGGGGCCTCTAGCTCCGTTATTGTATCCAAATTGGCAGGGAGGTCATGGCGGAGCAGCAAGACTTTCTCCGCGAAAAAGCTCGCAAATGCCTCACAGCTATGGGTCAAATTCATATTTAAATTTGGTTGTTCCTCTAGGGTTGTTAGAGACCTGATTATTCTAAAGAGTTGTGCTGGGCGAGAGCTAGCGGATGCAATGGAAGCTGAGAAGTAGGACCTCTTTGCTGCTTTCACTGCCATCTCATAGGTTTTCATAAACATCCTATAAGATGTTCTTGAAGCTCCGTTGCGAGCACGCCGCCATGCTCGCTCTAGCCGTCTGAGATCCCGTTTCATTTTCCGAAGCCCCTCGGTAAACCAAGGGGTCCGGTTTCGGCGGGGTCGCAGAGGGCGCTTAGGTGCGATCTCATCGATGGCTGCCAAGAATCGGTTATTCCGATCCCTGACAATATCATCTAATGAGTCGCCAGGGGGGGCAGGGTCCCGCAAAGCCTGGCGGAATCTATCAGGATCCATCAGCCTTCGCGGGCGAGCCAAAATAGGCTCGCCACCCAAGCAGGGGAGGAGCTGAAAGTCAATCACGGCTCTCAGGGCATAGTGATCAGACCATGGCACTTCCACAGATGGGAGCATGATCACATCTATGCCAGCACCAAAAATCAAATCCAGCGTGTGGCCTGCTTGATGAGTGGGGCCCAAAACAAATTGGGAGAGCCCTAGTGTCGCCATGGAAGTCACTAGGTCCAGAGCCTGTGAGGAGGGAGTGGCATCGGCATGGACGTTGAAGTCTCCCAGAACCAATAGGTTTGGGAACTCCAAGGCCCAGCCCGCCACCACCTCCAGCAGGTCTGACAGGGTGGCATCTGGAGGGCCATAGTTTGGAGATGCCTGTGTTAGAGGGTCTGCTAAAGGGCTCTGCTCCATTGTCTCATCCCCTCTTCCTCCTCCTCTTCCTCAAAGGTCTCATACCCCTGCTCTGAATCAGAGCACACAAATGAGGCATATTCATCATTGCCCCATGTGAACATGGCTTCATATTATAGAAGAGGGCGGGGAGTTGTGGGCAAGTTGTCTTTATGCTCATCTTGGCATTCATGAACTTTGAGGGTCCGCTGAGAAGTTCCCAAAGGAGTTCCCAGATTCCCTGGAAAACCCAGTTTGAGATTCACTGGCAAGTTGAAAAATCTAGGGTGGCGGCTTATGCGTTGTAAAAAAAAAAAAAAAGGATGCCGCCGATTTGCATGAAAATTGCAAATGGTAATTCATACATAGGGATGCACATTTATAAATAATTGCTGTCATTTAAATAGAATCACAATACATCTCGCTCCAGCTGGGGTAAAGACCTGGACGCTCAGATGCTAAAAACTGTTGATGGGCAAGTTCAAGGTTTCCAGTTGCTCTGATATTTGCACTGGACAATATGGGATGCCTTCAAACAGAGGACCGACAACTCTTCAAAACAGAGGGCAACAAAGTAGGGTCCATGGCCACCCTGGAACAAACATGGCACTAGGTCACAGCAGAACTACCTCAGGAAACGTTAGGAAATGGAAACTGTTGACAAGGAAGTCTTGCGATGCATGGAAGTCCTTGATATAGGAGGCTTTACCAAAGTCCCACAAGCAGTGCCTAGGCTGCACTGCCTTCTTCCATATACTCTGATGATTTGAAAGAAGTTTTTTGGGACTGGAATAACACCCAAAAAAGCAGTGTAGGATTCTTGGTGGATGGACTCTGTTCATCAATGACTTATAGCCTGCGTGGAAAAATACATATCACAGCTGTCCACACAAACAAACAAACAAGAAGTGTTGAGTCACAAATACGACCAATGCCGGGAGATAGTGGCCACCTTTGCTACATTTATCCCTTTATCTGAAATCAGTTATTTTATCTGTAGGTTTCAGGCGCATGGTTGGTATATATACTAATCCACAGATGTTGCCTTGGGTGAGTGAGATTTTGCCAGCTCAGCAAATTCTATAAATACGAACTGCTTCTCCACAGCCTCACCGGCTTCAATGAGTTTCCACCGGCTAAGTTGGTCTCAGACTGCATGCTGGATTTTAATGGCAAACACATGTGCAGGGCTTGACTCACTGTCCCATTGTCATGCCGAGAGAAGTCCTTTGATTTTTCTCCTTTCCAAGCCCCACAATATTTAGGATTTCTTCTTGAAAGTCCCTTGAGTCATTCGGTTTCACTCAAAATGTAACGTTCATTTGGGAAAAGGAATTACGGGAGGGGAAACCGCAACCAGGGCTGCTTTGTTGTTGTTTACTCCCTGTGCATAGTTACACAGCATCGCTTGAAGAGCGTCTGCCGCTCTCCCTAATACCTCAGAAACCAAAACAAAGCAGGAAGAGAGACACATGCACTTCAATTGGAAGACTTTTCAAGAAAGACTGCTGACCTCAGTTGCCAGTTGGTTAATTACAAGCTTATAAAAATATTGTGGAGCCACTTCTCCAAGGGGATGGCAAGGCTTCTTAAGATCAGGCTTTGACTGTCTGTTGCTTCCAAAGTGTTCACAAAATACCCTAAAACCAAGCTGTTTCTGATTCAAGGCTTTAGAAATGTCTGAGACAAGAGCTGATCTTAGGGAAGCTCAGGTATTTTATCGGGTCCACTTTCTGAAGTTAACCAACGTGATTCACACCTCCCACACTGCTACTGTTCAGAACGCTGCTGTCCTTCAGTTCTTGCACTTCTTCAATTTTCGTAATACATCCCTCAGCTCAAAAACAACAACAAAATGCACATGTTTTTGTTGTTCAGTCGTTCAGTCATGTCCGACTCTTCGTGACCCCATGGACCAGAGCACGCCAGGCACGCCAATCCTTCACTGTCTCTCGCAGTTTGGCCAAACTCATGTTAGTAACTTCGAGAACACTGTCCAACCATCTCATCCTCTGTCGTCCCCTTCTCCTTGTGCCCTCAACCTTTCCCAACATCAGGGTCTTTTCTAGGGAGTCTTCTCTTCTCATGAGGTGGCCAAAGTACTGGAGCCTCAACTTCAGGATCTGTCCTTCCAGTGAGCACGCAGGGCTGATTTCTTTAAGAATGGATAGGTTTGATCTTCCTGCAGTCCATGGGACTCTCAAGAGTCTCCTCCAGCACCACAATTCAAAAGCATCAATTCTTCGGCAATCAGCCTTCTTTATGGTCCAGCTCTCACTTCCGTACATTACTACTGGGAAGACCATAGCTTTAACTATACGGACCTTTGTAGGCAAGGTGATGTCTTTCCTTTTTAAGATGCGGTCTAGGTTTGTCATTGCTTTTCTCCCAAGAAGCAGGTGTCTCTTAATTTCGTGACTGCTGTCACCATCTGCAGTGATCATGGAACCCAAGAAAGTGAAATCTCTCACTGCCTCCATTTCTTCCCCTTCTATTTGCCAGGAGGTGATGGGACCAGTGGCCATGATCTTAGTTTTTTTGATTAAAGTGGTTAAAGTGGATTTGTATACATTTTAGGATAAAATATGTACACAATGCTTATTTTAGGGTAAAACACACACAAAAATGCATATTCGGGGGGGGGGGAGTCCCAAAAACAATTTTTCAAGTACTTTGAAAAGATTGATGGCATCAGTTGATGATGATTGACATGTGGCATGGGCCCAAGAATGTGTCATCCTTTGAACTTATGTTGGAAGTGTCCAGAATATTTGAAGAAACATAATAATAGTCAGATTAACACGCAAGTAGGATCTGAACTGTAATCAGCAGGAAAACAATTTAGATATTACCGGTAAGTTAGGATGAAGAGGCATGTCAGGTATAATACACAGCATGATAAGGGGAAACAAGGAAACCATGGAGGGGTGGGGGGGGAAGTTTACATTTGTTAAAAATATGGGGGGGCCAAATATGTACAGTAATTAACTTTTTGGGGGGAGAGGTAAAAAAAAAAAGGACAAGTATGATCACATGCCAAGGTATGGTGGAAATAAAAAATAGCAGTCTGCTCCTAGTGCAGTGATGGCTAACCTTGACACTCCAGATGTTTTGGAACTACAACTCCCATCATCCCTAGCTAACAGGATCAGTGGTCAGGGATGATGGGAGTTGTAGTCCCAAAACATCTGGAGTGTCAAGGTTAGCCATCACTGTCCTAGTGTTATGGGTGTTAGCTGCTCTGAGCCTGGTCTTGGCTGGGAAGGGCGGGGTATAAATTTAAAAAAAAATAATTATTATTATAGTGTCACTGTGGCTTAGCAGGAAGGAGAGAGGGAGCAACTGGAATTCAGAACCATTACTGACTGCGTGGATGAGAAGCAAACAGAAAATAGATAAGAATTCACGCATAAATAAGGCCTATTTTTTTTTAATGGGAGGGGTCTTTGAGGGCATCCAAATTGCCTACATTCCCCAAATCGGGGCCTCCTCTTACCTAAGTCCTATGTCACATAAATGTAACATGGCAGGAGACACCCAACATCATTTGCTCCCTCTATTAACTTCACACAACAGTCTATATCGCAATGGATGATTGTGATGATCTGATGCCAACAAATCCTAAAACTGATATTTTATATTTGGCCGCTCACTTATTCATTTCTTTTCTTTTCTTTTCTTTTCTTTTCTTTTCTTTTCTCTTTTCTCATAAAACCACCCTGCTCCTGTTGCTAACAGCCTTTTATTTCTATGCAAAAATTGCACCACTCATAACCCTCCACCCGCCCAGCCCAGACAACGGCCATAAAACCTGTCTTGGAAAGAATGATGTCAACCAATTTTTGAGACAGGGCACGGAAAGGAAGCTGACCAGGGTCAAGCTGACATGAAGTCAACAACGCCTTTGCAAATATATATATGGGCTGTATATTAATCTACGTTGGACCGTCCTGCAACCAAACCCCAGGCTTAGCGCTCATTCCCAAATCACTGTTTGGAGTGCCAACATAATAAAACAGGATTTAATACAGCCTGCTTTCAACATGTTTATGCATTTGTGGTGCACTTTTCCTTCTGAGGCTGAAAGAGACATTGCGGCGGCGGCAGCAACAACAGTCTCTGAGACCAAGGATTGAAATAATGGTGCAGATTCAGAACGGTAATGGCTGCCAGCCAGCCTTGCCAGCACCAGTGCATTCTGGGAAGAGAACATCGTTTGGAACACCCTTCTAGCCTTGATACAAGGCCTTTCCACACTTACCATTTATAGTGGCATATTTGCTGTTTGATTCAGTGTTTCTAAGGGTGAATTTGGAGCCGATTGTCTGCACCTTTGGTCACTTGTTGCTGTTATTGGAGAGTGAGATTTTCCTTTCCTCGCTAATGCATACCCTCCAACATGTCAAGACAACAAACCAGGACGCCATCTTCTGGGGCCAACTAAACAACACCCACCAACTCTCTCCACACAGAAACCAGGAATGTGGCACCATTGAGTGGATGTGCCACACCAGCATTACATCTTTCCAAAAGATTTCACCTTGTAAGCAGGGCTTGTTCCTTCAGTAAACAAGAATTTGAGAGGCTTCAGTAGATTTTCTGACACCGAGTATATTGCTGGATTGTAATTGAATGTGAGATTAGTGTTTACAGGATTATCGTTCTCGCTCCTCCTGACTCCCCTTCCATCTGTTCGCGGTGGGGGGGGGAAGTAGAAAGGACATGTTATTAAAAAGTAGTCACCTCTAATATCCTGGCTGCAGCTCGCTGTTTACACAGATAGCTTATATATAAAGTGAGTCCTGCTCATGATTGGATTGAAGACAGAGTAATTCACTCAAGGGCTTGACTCTCCTTCTAGCTGTGAAGTATATTGTTGCGTACACCTCGTTCAGCAGCAGAGACACAGGAGTGCATTATAGCCTTTTCTAGTCAATCACATTTGCCTTGCTGTCATTTCTGGTGTAAAAGGACAAGCTGAGAGCAGGGAAGACTTCATTGTGTGCGGGATTCTTTTCAGGAACAAGAATGTTTGCCAATGTGTGCCAGCTCTGCAATGGGTCTTTTCTGCAATTGACTAGGTTTCGGGTTTTTATCTTTAATGCATTTCTATTCCACCTCTGAGGAACTCGAGGGGGGGTATATATGGTTCTTCCCCTCCTCATTGAATCTCCACAGCAACCCTGTGAGGTAGGTGAGGCTGAGAGGAGACAGTGACTGGCTCAAGGCAGCTTCATGGCCGAGTAGGGATTTGAACCCTGGTATCCCAGGTCCTAGTCTGGCACTCTAACCACTGCAGCACTCTGGCTCGGGGGGGGGAGGCATTCGATTCACTTTACATTTAAAGGTGTACCTGCCAGCACTTTCCTGAACAACACAGCAGCCGAAATGCAGCTATCCTTCAGAAATTGCGACTTCTTCACATTTTGCAATGCCGTTCTCCAGGTGAGTAGTGCACACGAGTATGCATATACTGTGGTAAAATGCCTGTGTGTGTATGTGTGTGTGTGTACACACACACACACACACACACACACGGTTTTTCCCTACACACACACACACACACACACACAGAGAGAGCAGCTTTCTCACTGTATGTACAGTAGTACATGCCATGAGAAAACTGCTCTCTCTCTCTCTCTGTGTAGGGCAAAACCATGTACAAAAATGGAGAAACTGCCACTATAATGCTGATGATATAACCGTGGGGAACTGAATGAAAGCTGAGAAGCTGAAATTCAAAGGTTTGCCCATCCTTAGCTTTGCAGCTGATTTCAAATCAATATGCAACTCCTCGCCTTTGCAGATCTTTACTACAGGCAGAAGCTTTCTCTCTCCCCTCTTGCTTCTCAGTTCCTTTCTGATTCTCTCTCCCAGGCTTTCCCTTTCCGTCTGGAATATCAAATGCTTCTCTGCCCTACCAGTCCCCTCGAATTCTGAGAGGATTCCTCTGAGACGCAAAGCAAAGGGAAGGAAAGCATGAGGCAAAGGAAGGGTGGGGGGGGGACCCAGTGACTGGGACTGGAGGATAAATTGCTGGGGAGGGTTGCAAAGCAGAGTCTGCCAAACCATGGACAGCTCCACAGCGGTGGACAAGTTGCTCTGTATTTGGAAACTGCAACGTACCTTATTTCATGGATTTGCCTAGGACTTTCTGCCCCAAATGGCAGCTGCTTTCCAGAGTCTCAAGCAGAAGTTCTTTCGCACTGCCTGTGTCTTGAGCCTTTAAGAAAAACTCCCCACAACCTTGGAAGTGATGGGGATTAAACCTGTTAAAGGTAAAGGGACCCCTGACCATTAGGTCCAGTCGTGACCGACTCTGGGGTTGCGGCGCTCATTTTGCTTTACTGGCCGAGGGAGCCGGCGTACAGCTTCCGGGTCATGTGGCCAGCATGACTAAGCCGCTACTGGTGAACCACAGCAGTTCATGGAAACGCCGTTTACATTCCCGCCGGAGTGGTACCTATTTATCTACTTGCACTTTGACGTGCTTTCGAACTGCTAGGTGGGCAGGAGCTGGGACCGAGCAACGGGAGCTCACCCCGTCGTTGGGATTCGAACCGCCAACCTTCTGATCAGCAAGCCCTAGGCTCTGTGGTTTAACCCACAGCGCCACCCGCATCCCTCTATTAAACCTGTTATCTTTCTACAAATGATTCATTCTGCTCTGCGAAGCCAGCAGTTGATCTAACTGGGTTTTAACAGGGTTAAACAAAAGTTTAATCAACTTTCAAAAGAGTAGAGTAGGATAAGGAAGTTTGATACATATATCATAAGCACAAATGTCCCTAACAAGCATTACTTTACTAGCTTGCCAAATACATATGTTGGCCCCAGTGCTTCTGCTTATTAGGGTTGCCAACTACCAACAATCAAGCTCTTCGATTCTGGTGCATGAACTAAATGTCCGGGTCCACATTGCACCACTCAGAGGATGATGAACAGATAATCATAGAATTGTAGAGCTGGAAGGGACCCCGAGGGTCATCTAGTCCAACCCCCTGCAGTGCAGGAATCTCAGCTAAAGCATCCATGACAGAGGGCCATCCAAAACTCCAACAGGTACAAATGAAAAAACCTCCAATAGTTACAAAAACCTCCAATAGATTTTAGAAAACCTCAATGGTTTCTAATGGTATTATTGATGATGGTGATTGCTTGGTAAATGAAAAAGGTCACCAAGGCTCTTGCAACATCTTAATGAGTGTAGACATCGGGTAAAAATATATCTAATAATAACATATTTTTAAATAAAATAACACCAGAAAAAAGCTTTGACAGCACAATTTAGAGCAAATCTTTCCCTCCTCCTCTTCTGACCAGGAAAGAAGGGGGAGGGATTCCCTCAGTTAAGTCTCAGGCAGACAGGATGAGCCCTGCATCCTTCCACAAGTTCACCTCAGGACCTGCAAGATATCTGTGCAGGCTGACATAATTCTCTGGCTGCTGCGAACAGCCTGTCTCCCCACAGGACTCTAAGAAGCGAGTAAGGTCCCGGGGAAAAAATGTTGGAAACAAACCTCCAATGGTTTGGAAGACAGCCAATCAAAGTTTGCAGAAAGAGGATGGCAACCCACAGGCAGAAACGACTTAGAAAACAATCGCCGTTCTTGTCCTTATCTGAGGTCACGGGAATTATTCTGAATGTGTGTGTGTCCCGCCCTCCCCCAAACAGCCCTGCTTTCTTTCCTGTGATCTGGTATTCTGACAAGGACCCAGGGCTATATGATCCATTAACAGTTGCGAGTGGAATGCTCAGAATGAAGACAGATGAATCCCATTGACATCAATGGGGCTCATTCATCTTCGGCTCAAGTATTCCGGCTCAACCTTTTTGTGAACCGGGCTGTAGTCACCTCTGCTGAAGAGGGGCAGTGGATTGATGACTGTCTCCTTGAGGGGGGAAAGTGAGAGACACATGAATTTGAAAACATGCATCCTGCCCACCGCCCAGCCAGCCCATTGAGTCGGATGAAACCGGCTGAAACCCAAACACCGCCGGTCACGTCTGCGCAAAAGGCGATCTTCGCAAAGATTAATACAGCACACCAGGCATTGTAAGGGGACCCAACAAGGTTGCTCCATAAATTGCAATTGCCGCTTGCCCCAGACTGCAACATCAGTGTTTGCCTGTCAGCACACACAGTATGGTCAGGCAAAGGTCATGGCTCCCAGACCTCAGATTTCTCACTGCAGATGCTGCTGACTTATTCATTTATTTATATTTATTTATATTTTTAAAAATCAGCGCCCGTCATGAGGGGGAAAGGAATGTCACGCAGCCAACGTCTGGGCTCCTAGGCAGTGTACATTAGAGGCAGGCCCAAAGGGAAATGAAGATGGCGGCTTCAGCTGCCTCAGAGGGCCTTCTCAGTTGTGGCACCCGCCCTGTGGAATACCCTTGCATCAGATGTCAAGGAAATAAACAACTATCTGACTTTTAGAAGACATCTGAAGGCAACCCTGTTTAGGGAATTTTTTAATGTTTGATGTTTTGTCATGTTTTTAATATTCGGTTGGGAGATGCCCAGAGTGGCTGGGGAAACCCAGTCAGATGGGCAGGGTATAAACAATAAATTCTTCTTCTTCTTCTTCTTCTTCTTCTCCTCCTCCTCCTCCTCCTCCTCCTCCTCCTCCTCCTCCTTGGATAGCTCAGTTGGTTAGAGCTTGGTGGTGATAATGCCAAGGTTGCAGGTATGATCCCCATATGAGATAGCTGCATATTCCTGCCTTGCAGGGGCTTGGACTAGATGACCCTCAGGGTACCTTCCAACTCTTCAATTCTATGATTCTATTGCTGATTACCAAGTGACTGGTGCTTTGGTGCATTGCCGCTTCCAGAAAGAATGCTGGAAACTACCTTAGAACATTGGCCCACCGAGTTCAGTACTGTCTACTCCAGGGGTCAGCAACTTTTTTCAGCCATGGGCCGGTCCACCGTCCCTCAGATCATATGGTGGGCCAGACTATATTTTGAAGAAAAAAATGAACGAATTCCTATGCCCCACAAATGACCCAGAGATGCATTTTAAATAAAAGCACACATTCTAGTAATGTAAAAACACCAGGCAGGCCCCACAAATAACCCAGAGATGCATTTAAAATAAAAGGACACATTCTACTCATGTAAAAACACGCTGGTTCCCGGACCATCTGCGGGTCAGATTGAGAAGGCAATTGGGCCGCATGTGGCCCACAGGCCTTAGGTTGCCTACCCCTGGTCTACTCTGACCGGCACTGGCTGTCAATGCTCAGATGGGGGAAACATCCCTAGCCCTACCAGGAAATAGCAGGGATCAATCTTGGGGCCCTTCTGCATTCACAGCAGATGCTCGGCCACAGAGACTTGGCCATTTCATCAGCCTATCCCTGTCAACCACAGGGATTTGGTCCTCTTTTTGGCCAACCCAGTCCGATGGCTCAGAACGCAAACTCCCAATCAGATCATGTCATCCTCCAGATGTCGCGGTGCATTTTTGATGTGCAAATATACTTATTTTACATAAAAGATGTGTACAGAATGCATGTTTTATGGAAGAATGCATTAAAAGCTGTGCATTTCATGTCTGTGTGCGTTCTTGCGAGAAAAGAGAAACGGCACACAAAAGGGAATGGGACAGAGCAGGGATTGAGCAGCAGGAAGACTGAAACTGGGCAGCATTAGATGCCTGAGACTCTGCTTGATTTGAAGTCTATTGCTCCTAGGATTAGTTCCATTTCGAAGTTTCCTGCTGACTTAATGGGCTTCACCTAGATTTAATTGCATGTTTGTATATGGATTATCATATTACAGACAATTGATTAGACCGAATCTGTTTCTATAATTAGATTGACCTTTCGGTGATTATATTGCTTCTAAAAATGCTTGTTGACACCGCTTGGGTTCTCTAGGCTTGATAGAGAGCTTGTGTCACATAATAATAAGATGCAAAGCAAATTAGAGGGTCATTTTATTGGAAGAGCATTAGTACGCGATGAAAGAGAAACCACTTCAACACACATTTTATGTACCAATATATATATAGATATACAAACTACTGTCAAAATCAGTTGTCTGAGTTCTGAAATGTTTTCTTCCCCTATGAAAGAGCCTTCTGCTTTTCTGCCTCTTTCTTGGGGCACTTGGGGGGGGTAGGTTTGGGCTTGTTGTGACCTTGTGACAACTTCCCTTGAGATTTATTTGAAACATGAGCAACTGGGGACACTGGCTAATGATTGCTTTTAAGGGAAGTCCAGGCCTTGGCAGAGATAATTTTGTTGAACGAAAGAGGGGAGACTTACAAACACTCATAAACCCCTTTGAAAGTCAGATGTCTGCAGACCACCCATGAGAATTTCTACCCCCAAAATATCACCCCTTCCAGGAATTTTGAATCCAATTTCTTTTCTCATAAATTCATGGAGAAATTGGGAGGTTTTGGGGGGTGGAGAACGTGGGGGGGGGGAAATTGGATTAGTGCTACCGCAAAATGTCAGTGGGCCCTGGATTTTGTCTTGCAAACTCAGCAGTCAACAAAATCAAATCCATAATGAAAACACTTTTTTTGGTTGCCCTTTCTCCTCCATAGGAGGAGAGCCAGGGTGGTGTAGTGGTTAAGAGCGGTGGATTTGTAATCTGGTGAACCGGGTTCGATTCCCCACTCCTCCACATGCAGCTGCTGGGTGACCTTGGGCTAGTCACACTTCTCTGAAGTCTCTCACCCTCACTTACCTCACAGAGTGTTTGTTGTGGGGGAGGAAGGGAAAAGGAGATTGTTAGCCGCTTTGAGACTCCTTCGGGTAGTGATAAAGCGGGATATCAAATCCAAACTCTTCTTCTTCTCCCAGTTCAATTCACGGTGCTACTTTTAAGCTTGAAAGGCCTCAATAGCTTGGGACCTGGGCACCTTTTTTATATATAGGTTCCTTCCCCCATGCTTCATTTGAAACCTGAGGCCCTGCTCCAGATTCTTCTGCCATCCGAGGTGCAGCTATGAGGAGTAGGGACTTCTAAGTGGTGGTGCCCAGCTTGAAGAATACACTTTCAGGCGAGATCCATCAATCCCTGTCACCGTGTGCTTTCGGGCAGCTGACTAGCTTCTTCTTTGGCAATCACCCGTAGCCGAGTAAGATTGTTTTCCATGAACACAGTCTTAACAGTGAGTCCACAAGTGACCGTGGAGGCCAATTCTGGATCCACAATCCTTCCACAGTGGGGACATAAGTTTCCGGGTGGGAGTTGATCATGGTCAGGGTTTGCCAAATGTGCTTTCCTCTTAGCTCGTTTCTCCTTTTCGCCCTGAGTTCGTGCTTCTTCAAAGTCCATGACACCTTTGGTAAAGGCTGTTCTCCAACTGGAATGCTCGGAGGTCACACTGAGCGCTCCAATGACTAGCGCATAGTACCAAAAGAATTTTGGCTGACTGTGTGCTGATACATTTCTCTTTTGACTGCTGTTTTATGAATTGCTGCTCTCACAGCAGTTCTTGGCCCCTTGTGTTAATGATTACTGACTGGTATATACAGGTGAAACTCGAAAAATTAGAATATAGTGGAAAAGTCCATTTATGTAAGCAACTGTTTTCATTAGCTACTGGAGTTTAATATATGAGATAGACTCATGACATGCAAAGCGAGATATGTCAAGCCTTTGTTTGTTATAATTGTGATGATTATGGCATACAGCTGATGAAAACCCCAAAGTTGAAATTGTTAAGTTGGGGCTCTCATCAGCTGTACGCCATAATAATCACAATTATAACAAACAAAGGCTTGACATATCTCGCTTGGCATGTCATGAGTCTATCTCGTATATTAGTTTCACCTTTTAAGTTGAATTACTGAAAGAAATGACCCTTTCCACGATATTCTAATTTTTCGAGTTTCACCTGTATGTGTATGTTCACTTTTTTTGCATGATTTTATTTTGCAGATAGTTCCCTGTTGGGCAAGGAAGGTGGGATAGATGCTTTAAAAAACAAAACATTGAGCAAAGAAACATGGAAGGAGGATGCCTCTGAGAGAAGGCAAATGGTTTTCTGGGCTTACGCTGCCCAACAAAACGAAGAGAGCTTTGAGAATCCCGTTAATGCCCTCCCGCAGACGAGTCTACAGCAGATGTAACACAATCTTTGCTCCGGTGGCTTCAGTGAGATTGAGTCACTCGGCTGCAGAGGATCTGGTCTGGAGTGCGGCACGTAGCTTATGGTTGCGAAGGATTTATTAAGGCAAAGGTTACTCGAGGCAAATCCATCATGTAATCTTAGATCTGACAGGGTGCTGCCATCTGTAAGAAGCAAGGGACTTGTAGCAGTAAGTGCTACTTAAAACTGAAGGGAGGAGGGACTCCCTCCTGCATGATAAATCGGGTACCTGCTACATGTAAAGTACGGCAAAAGGCAGAGTAATCGGACGTGAAATGGAATTAGGCGAGGCACGAGGTGATGATTTCCCACAGACTGCCTCTGCCATAGAAAGAGAGGAAATGTTTGTACTAAGTCAGCATGTTAAAAAGTGCTGCATTAAAAAAAATAAATTCCTTGCTGCACTACACAGAGGTACCACTAAAGCCACACATCCCTCCCAAAGTTCACCCTATGGTCTTGATCCCCGCAGTCAAGTTGACCCACCCTGGGCCAGATCAAGGACCACTTGCCCCAGCCTGGATCTGGTCCCAAATTAGTTCAGGGGTGAAGAAACCAGAAGCCTTTTTACTGGGAATAGTGGGGGAGGAAATCCCCCCAAAAGACATTACATTCTTTCTGTATGCCACTACTGCTGCGAGGCTATTATGAGCTAAGAGCTGGAAGACTCAGGACATACCAACCATAGATGAATGGCAAATGATGAAGATGATGGACTTTATGGAACTGGCCAAACTGACTGGGAGAATCCGCGACCAGGGAACAGAAAAGGTGGAGGAAGATCGGAAGAAATTTAAATTATATTTGAAAAAATATTGTAATATTTAATGTACCTTAGGGAAGTTAATATAGGCTTTTGGTGTAGAGGTAGAATCATAGAATCATAGAGTTGGAAGAGACCACAAGGGCCATCCAGTCCAACCCCCTGCCAAGCAGGAAACACCATCAAAGCATTCCTGACAGGTGGCTGTCAAGCCTCTGCTTAAGGACCTCCAAAGAAGGAGACTCCACCACACTCCTTGGCAGCAAATCCCACTGTCGAACAGCTCTTACTGTCAGGAAGTTCTTTCTAATGTTTAGGTGGAATCATCTTTCTTGTAGTTTGAATCCATTGCTCTAGAATCTAGGTTAACTTGTATAGAAGGTTTTAGAGTAAAATTAGGTTAATTTTGTATTTTTTTTTGTTTAAAAACTGTCTAAGATTATTAGTAATGAACTTCAGGGGGGTAGACCGAGGGAAGTCTATTAACAATGTTAAGGAAAGTAATGATTGAATAATTATTATTTGTGTTTTGTTTGTTTTTATGTTTGTTTGTTTTTTTCTTATAAAATGAATAAAAATTCTTTTTTTTTTTTTAAAAAAAAACACAAATTAGTTCAGGGGTGGTGCTTTAAAAACAAAGAAACCAATTGAACCATACAGCTGGGAGGGAGGGAGGGAAAGGAGAAGTTGTGTCTCCTTCTGCTCACCACCACTCCTGACCGAGAGCAGCGGGGTCCATTTCGTGGGGTGCTCCTTTGCAAGGGGCTTCTCCGCAGGGAAGCAGCTTGCAAAGAAACACCCTGAACCATGCAGGATCGGTGCCTCTGCTGACAGAGCTGTCAATGCTGTATGGTGCTGCTTCAGGGAGGAGCATCGGGCAAGAAGGAGAGTGAGGCGGCTGCTACCCTCTCCTGGGAAGACACAGTCAGCCGTGGGGGGTAGGTCCACTCCTGGTACCTGACTCCCCTTTTGACCATTTTGTCAATGTATTGCCCTGTCATGATTGAGACTTAGGAGAAATTGTATTTAATCTTGTAACCTTTAGTTTAGCTTTGCCAACCAGGAACCGTTGAGGTTGTGAGTGTTTCAGCCTAGTTAAGTGTTTATGTATGAACAATTTGGTGAGTAACTTTTTAGATGTTAATATGTTTATTGATTCTAAGCATGTAAACGCTCACTATGTACATTGTAAATTATAATGATTATTTTTTAAGACGATGTCCGTCCCTGAAGAAACGATAATAGTGAAATGGGGATAATGCAAGCTAGCCGCCCGTCGGGGGAAGCAGACGTGGACTCCTGAGAGACTTTAGCACTTTATGACATTGGACTTGTTGCACATCGGACATTGCACTTTTGAATCTCTTTGCACTTTTTGAGACGCTTGTACGTTGTATGGAGTAGATTTCCTCCGGTTGCATATGCATATATATATATATGATTGAATATTCTTCACGGTTTGCGTCATTTTGGTATATTATTCTACTGTACCGTGTTGTCTATTTTGTATTTGTAAGAAGGAGAGTCAGGCAGCTGCTACCCTCCCCTGGGAAGACACAGTCAGCCGTGGGGGTTAGGACTCGGCCTTTTCATGGGGTTTCCACTCCTGGTACCTGGCTCCCCCTTTGACCTGCTGCCCTAACCCCACTAACAGCTATGGATAGCTCTCGGCCAGACACCCCAACCTGGATCAATCCGCAACTGCCTGTACACAACTCATCTGAGTCCCTCCAGATATGCCCAGTTTGACTTGGGAATTGGCTGGCTCTGGTGCACATCCCTAGTTCCCCCACGATCCATCGTAACATGCTGCAGAAAAAAGGCCTTCCAGAAATGTGTCTTTCCAACTACTCAAATCAAATCAAAGTTTATTGCGTTAGCCATTTGGCCATAGCACAAGTAAGAAGTCCCGGCAGTAGCCTGCCATTCTTATGCATTTGCGAACATCAGGTATAAAATCATGGTAAATAAAACAGGTATGATGAAAACAATAGCAATTATGTAAACTACTGGAAAGTTTACAAGTCCAGGGCTAAAGGAGGTTAACCTATCGAGGTGGCCCTGAGTCTCAGGGCCTGCAGGATATAGATGGCCACGCCACGAGTGACTATGGGATTGGCATCCACCAATAGATATTTCAAGCGGTCATCTTCCATGGCAATGGTCGGAGGAATTAGTAGCAAGAGCCTCGATCTTATTGAGTCATAGAGAGGGCAGTGGAAGAAAAAGTGGGTAAAGTCCTCTATCTTTCCCCTGTTGCACGGACAAAGGCGGAGGTCGAGAGGAGTGTTGGAGAATATGCCCTGTAGGAATGCTGTGGGAATGGAGTGAAAGTGGGCAAGTGTGAAGGCTCTTCTTTGCATAGGGTTCGTCAAGTCGCTCAGGTAGTGAGCCAGGGCTCTCACTGCCTTCACGCGGGGAGACCACGTGGATAGGCTGGCCGAGTTGGATAGTGCCAAATCCAGCGCTTCGTCCCTGTCTAAAATCCATGTATGGATTTTGTCTTTGTCCCATGAGGTCAGAACGGCAAAATCTACTTAAATCGGGAAGGAAAACCTGGCGACTTGGCCTCTTCCCAGCCTGGCCAAGAAACGCACAGGAGCGTGCCCAGTAAGCAATTTGCTCTGAGAAATAAATGGTGGTGAACTGGAGCCTTTCCGAGTTTTTCATTTTTCAGTTTTGAGTTTTTTCAGTTTTTCCTATGCTGTGCTTCCTTTTTGGAGAATAAGAGTCTCTTAAAGGGCCAGCGACCTGGCCTGATAACATGCACTTTTCCCGCACCAACTGCCTGGTACAGTTCTGCACCACCAGACCCATGAATTAGCGTGGAAGTAAGGATGACTCGGATAATCACTCAGTTCCAGTTCCTCATTTTTCCAGTCTCCAGTTCTCCACATTTCCACATAATCCTCATGAAAATTTATCAGTATTTTAAAGTGACTTGCTCCTAATATATACATTTTTGTATGCAATTTCCTCTGATATGCACTTTTTTTTGCAAAGCATATTGCCCCAATTATAATGTTTTTTTTTGTATGTTTCCTCACCACTAATATATGCATTTTTATGCACGCTTTGCCTTGGTTACTAGACAGAAGAACTGCATTGCAAAATTCAGAGCAGTGTGAATTCAAAGCACAGCTATGTTTCAGTTCGTATAGTGGTTATGGAAAGTGTAAATTAGGTAGATTTTGTTCTAGATGTGAACTGAATTTAATTTCTCCCCCATCTCTACTTGGGAAGCAACTGGTTCCTTTGGCCCAGGATTCCTTGTGTCTAGAAGGTGCCTGCCTCAAATTCTATTGGACCTGGAACTGTGAATTCTGTCCTGGCTGCTATTCTCTGTTTCAGTACCAGACTCAGAGGCAGTGGCACTATAACCTCTGGCCCAGTGACCTGGTCATTGGCAGAATTCATGTTCATGATGCAGCCATTCCGAAATCTGCAGTACTTTTGACTAGGGATGGAAGGAGGACCTGCCAATTTCAGTTGTCTCCATTTCTCATTTTTCCTATCTTAAATTCAGCTCCACACCTGCCTGCAGTCGCAGCCATCCAAAAGAAAATTCCTTGTTGAAAACTCACCAACATTTCAGTGCAAATTTCTCCAAATAATCACACAATTTTGTAAGCAGTTTCGACAAGTGTTTTGCAAGGACTTTCCCCTATCGAAATGTGTGCTTGTATGTTATTTTCACAACTATATATTTATTTTAAAAAATTATGCACAGTTTCTTTAAATGCATGCATTTCTGTAAACATTGGTTGGAGAACTGCGTCACAAAATCCAGATAGGTGTGAATTTTGAAGGCTGGTCTCACATCATTTGAGAAAGTGCAGATTACATAAATTCACCTATAAAAAGTGATCTGAATTGTATTTCTCCCACATCCCTCTTTTTGACAAATCCTGCTACAACATATGAAGATGCCATATTTGGAGACAGACCATTGGTTTTTCTCACTCAGCCTTCCCTCAGCTTGGCGCCTGTCAGATGTTTTAGACCATCAAAGGTCTAAACAGCCCTGACCCACATGGCCAATAATGAGGGATCTTGGGAGTTGTAGTCCAAAACACCTGGCAGCCACTAGGTTGTGGGAGAATGATGTAGTCTATTCTGATTTCCAAAATGTCTTCCCCAAACCTTTGACCACCTGAAATGGGGACCTTCCACATACAAATATGCACTTTTGTACTGAGTGATGGGCCCTTCCCTATAACCATAGGTACAAAATCCCATGATATCTGCATCCTTCCAATATCTAGCTCATTTCCATGTTGCTGCTGTTCTTTCAAATGAGGTTTGGATAGGAAAACTTCCCAGTGTGGTGTAGTGGTTAAGAGCGGTGGACTCGTAATCTGGTGAACCGGGTTCGTGTCTCCGCTCCTCCACATGCAGCTGCTGGGTGACCTTGGTCTAGTCACACTTCTCTGAAGTCTCTCAGCCCCACTCACCTCACAGAGTGTTTGTTGTGGGGGAGGAAGGGAAAGGAGAATGTTAGCCACTTTGAGACTCCTTCGGGTAGTGATAAAGCGGGATATCAAATTTTTTTTTAATATTTTTTATTAGGTTTTCCAAACAAATAAAGACAACTTAACACATATCACATACTAAAACAAATACAGATACAACAATACGCACATATATCTACCTTTTCTCTTTCTTCTTCCCTTATCATCTTAGTTGACTTCCTCCTATCACTCCTACTGCGTTTCATTGTATTTCATCTTTAGCAATTTCCTATGGAAGGGAAAGGAGAATGTTAGCCGCTTTGAGACTCCTTCGGGTAGTGATAAAGCGGGATATCAAATCCAAACTCTCCTTCTCCTTCTTCTTCTTCTTCTTCTTCTTCTTCTTCTTTAATGAGAAAGAGGAGGTGCTTGGAATTCCACCAGCCACCCCACTTCCAAACATCAAAATAATCCATTTGGGCCAGCTATAATGTCAGGAGAAACCCTACTAAGTAAATAATTCTGCTGCCTTTTAATTAAAGCTCATCTTAGAAGAGTTTCCATGGTCTCCATACCACCAGAGCCCACTAGGTGCCAGTATGTTCTTCGGAATTCAAACTATGCACTAGGTAAAACGGCAATCTTGTCCGAATCTTGTTAGGAAGACTGTGATTGGAGAAATAATGACCCTTAGAATAATAGCTCGGAAACAACATTTTAAAAATGCATACAAACGGCATTTTCTTTCCAGTGGGGGAGCCATGTGTAAAATGCTCCATGAGTCGAAAGTGAGCTTGCAAGGCACTAACACCATTTGTTGCGTGTGTGTGTGTGTGTGTGTGTGTGTCAGAGAAGCATGCATTGAAATCAGGAGGGGTTCAGAGGAGGGCACTGGAGATGGTCAGCGTGTGGAAAATGGGTCCTTTTAGGTAATGCACATGTATAACCTGGAGAAAAGATGGCTGGGCAGGGTGGGAGGGATGTAAATATCTGAGGGTCTGGCGCATGGGAGGGGGCAGAGACCAGTGGGGGCTGATACCCATTGGGACTGCTGGGGGGGGGGAGAAGGCAGGGAACCCAAAAGTAAGTGGAGCGAGGGCAAATAATAGAATCGTAGAGTTGGAAGGGGCCACAAGCAGTCATCTGTTCCAACCCCTGCAATGCAGAAATCTGTCACCCGATGTGGGGCTCGAACCCACAACCCTGGGATTAAGAGTCTCATGCTCTACTGACTGAGCTATCCAGCTGTCTCGTTTTGTCCTTCTTCCTGCTGATTTCTGCAACGCTGAGAATGAGGAGGAGGAGGAAGCTGATAAGCAATCCTATTCAGGCATAGGAATGTTGCATTCATTTTCCTGATGTTGCATTCATTTTCCTGATAGTAATGCTAGTGCTTCTGTCTCTTTCCCTAACATTCCTTTCATACTGCAGTCCTTGTTGTGTTACAGAAACTGTGCCTTTTAGTCTGATATACCGGCGTGTCACACTAAATTTCATTCACACCAGTGGGGGTAGGGTGACGCAACAAACTTCTTTGGTAAAAGGTAAAGGTAAAGGGACCCCTGACCATTAGGTCCAGTCGTGACCGACTCTGGGGTTGCAGTGCTCATCTCGCATTATTGGCCGAGGGAGCCGGCGTACAGCTTCCAGGTCATGTGGCCAGCATGACTAAGCCGCATCTGCCGAACCAGAGCAGCGCATGGAAATGCCGTTTACCTTCCCGCCGGAGCGGTATCTATTTATCTACTTGCACTTTGACGTGCTTTTGAACTGCTAGGTTGGCAGGAGCAGGGACCAAGCAACGGGAGCTCACCCCGTTGCGGGGATTTGAACCGCCAACCTTCTGATCAGCAAGCCCTAGGCTCTGTGGTTTAACCCACAGCGCCACCCGCGTCCTTTGGACAACATCACTATTCCCTGGCCTGGATTCCGCCCATGTTTGCATCTGTTCCCCCTTGTTTCCCACATGAAAGTGGCAGGAAAGAACTGTATGTATGCTGGCATACTGCTCCAAATGCCATCATTTTATTTGTATGTTCGCTTTTCCGCTCAGAAAAAAACCCAAAAACCCCATGCTCACAGCGGCTTACAAAAAAAGAGAGAAGCAAAAACCAAGAATGCATTTCAAACAAACACTACAAAAACTATTTCATAATGGCATAGCTAAACAACAGCAAAACAATAACAGTAACACAATAAGATGGCAACAATTTAAGAGCACAGAAAAACAGTAGAAAATATAATCACATACAATGTAACCCATATTCCAATACTATAAATCTAACAAGGTTACTTAAATGGCATGCAACACCCAGTAGCAAAAATTACAAGGGAGCTTCACGGTTTCATCTTAGACCTAGAAGCACCCCTCCCATGGTGTTGCTCAGGGTCCCTCTCCTGCAGCTACTTGCAAGGCTTCTGAGGGCATGGTTTTTCTGAGCTAATGGGGTTGCAAACAGATTTCTTTTCCTGGAAGCAATTAACATGGAAATGAGTGCTAAACTCTGCCCTGCTAGATTTCTGGCAGTAGGTTTCCCGTTACAGGAAGGGAAAAAACTGCTGTGTGAATGCTGCCTGGATGTAAGTAAGTAGACAGGCGCGTTTGCAACCTGCAGCTGCTTCTGCGCATGTGCGCGGCACGATCCAGCACTTCTGCGCATGTGTGAAGCATGATTTAGTGCTTCTGCACATGCGTGAAGCGCCAAACCCGGAAGTAACCCATTCTGGTACTTCCAGGTTCGGCACGTTCATATCCCGCAGCGAACGCAACCCGAGGTATGACTGTCTTGAGAAGCAAATACAGCAAAGCAGCTAGTAAGCATTATTTTTTATTAAACTGTTGCAACAGGGTCCCCCACTCCCCCCATGCAGGGAGGGAGGAGAGGAACCCAGAACAGTGGTGTCCAAGCTCTTATATAGACATTGAAATTGCCTCCTCTGTAGCTCAAGACCACCCCCCAAAACATCATACATCACAGAAAGAGGGGGTCCCCAGCATAAATTTGAGTGTGTTGCTTCCCTCCTGTCTGCCAGGATACCTGATAATGCTTTATCTGATTGCCTTTTCTGGCCATTCCTTTGGGATGGTAAATACTTAGTTCCTGAATCTCTTATGCATATTGATAGTGTGCTCAGCTTAACAGATACTTGCCAGACTGTATTTACAGGGAGGTGTAAGCCCCTACAGTCCAAAGACAATTGGAAAGCTTTCCCAATTCCTTCCTCCTTGCAGAGAAATACTTGAGGTCAATTCAATACGCAGGTGAAGGCGAATATTTAATTTTATTTAAGCTCTCCAATTTTAAAATGTTGTTATGGTCCAATTTGTATTGAAATTGTCCTCTGTTTATTTTTGTGTATGTTTTGTTGACTAGCTGTATGAATCGATTTGGTCTGTGACCGTTCAATAAATTTAATAATAATAATAATAAAATTTGGGAGAGTCAGAATGGCTTCAGGATTGCTCTCCTGTACTGCTTCAGACACTATACTTATGCATGCGTCTTTGCCTTGTACATTTATGAACATTTATTCTATATAAATAAGACCTTAGAATTCCTATAACAAGAGCTATAGAGAGGGACACAGATTCCAGGGGCATCTTTCCCATAATGTGCAGTCAGTCTCTCTCTCTCTCTCTCTCTCTCTCTCTCTCTCTCTCTGTGTGTGTGTGTGTGTGTGTGTGTTTTCCCAATGGAATAGTTGTTGACACTGTGTCTGCTTGATCCAAGCACCAGATGCACTTCCAATCCAATCTGACTCTTCAGGCTTCTTGGAAGTGCCTGATATTGCAAAGCCCCAGGAAGTCTCCAGAGGAGGGCGATGCCAGGTGGCCTACAGCCAATTAGTTGCTGCTGTCGGCACAACCAGGACAATCTTGGAGAATCCGTGGGCGATTCTCCCCACCGCCATGAGCAGTGCAAATCATAAAAAAGGTGCTGCTGGCTCTTTCTCCTGCAGTTTCACCTGGCTTTCCCTCTAGCTAAAGGTGGCACCAGCTTCTTACAAATCACAGGCATGGCGTAATGAGGAAGAAGGACTAGGTTGCATTTAGCAAGAATGCTGAATTGGTGATCCACACAGCCACGATGTTGCTGGTGAACTTCCCCTGTTTCCATGGCAACCGTATTATGTCATGTTAGCCTGTCCTCAGTGTTACTTAGAGCATCAAGGTCTCAGCGAGTGCCTAATTTGCTGGTGAGACCAAACCGGGCTAGAATATTAGACGGGGGCTTATTATGATGAAGCACTGTGTGTATGCCATGGATTCCCCACCTTCCGTTGCGGTGGCAATTTACACCTTGAAAGGTTAAGTGCTCAAATGGCGAAGAGGAAAGCGGCCATTAAGAAGCTGAAAGAGATTAAAAGCACCCATATTGTGCAACCCATCCCCCCCCCCCTGTATTCAATGCACTTCCAAGTTCCCCAACCTCAACCGTTAACCTCAAGGGTTTGGAGACCCAAAACGGAGATGGATCCAGTCCAAGAAGAAAAACATCCCCTTTTCTCCAGCAACAGTTGACTGATTTGCAAAGAGAGAAGATTAGACATTTAACCTCGAGGCATTTTAAAAAAAAGAAAGAAAGAAAAAAAGAAAAAGAATCAGAATCTACGTTCTTTATAGAGCGAGTAACATCTAAACTCTTTCAACAATCCTGTAAACTTTGTATGGAATCACACTGGCCATAATCCAGCAGGGAAGGAATAAAAAATTATGGATTGCCCTATTTATTTATTTTTATAAAAGCTGCAATTGCACCAGTTGACTGTTTAGCAGGGACTGGTGGTCTTACATAGCTCTCCATGCTCTGCCCATGAACTAGATGATGGGTGCAGCTGAGACTTACCGGTACTTGACACAGGTCTTGGCTGCTGGATTAGTCTGGAGTATCAAACACAGAGCATCTGTTTATGTGCATGGTTCCCCAGATGTACTGGAAGCTCCTAGCATTTTGTTGCCCTCTAATTCTGTTGCTTACAAGTGTGTGTGGGACACACACACCACACTTTATCAGATGCATGAAGTGTAATTCTCAGTTGTTGTTGGTACACACACACACACACACACACACACACCAACAACTGAGAATTACACTACATGCATGTGATAAAGTAGACTGTAGCCCATGAATCCTTATGCCATAATAACATTTGATAGGTTGCCACAAGCCTCTTTTTGCTTTTGTTTTTGACTAAACTTTAATGTGTGTGATGCAGTTACTTTGCAACACACTATTACATTTCTCCTAGCTAATGCAATAATTCTGCAGCACATTAGCCAACAGATGGCATCCTGCCTGTCTCTACATAAGCTGAGGGTGAGTTGATGGAAAGTGTTTCAGGAACTAACAGCAAAATGGCTGCCCAAACTGTGTGACCAAAATTACCTTTGCTTTCCTGGACACCCTCATGCTATAAATCCCAGATACAATTGCCTATGCACACTCATACAAACCACATAATGCTCTGAAGTAGAAATTTAACCAGGCATCCAAATCACAAATATTTTTCATTGAGAGCATGTCCCACTATTTGCAGTGCAGTTTAGGTGCTCATAAATGTGTAGGTTTTCTTTAATGACATTTGATCCATTATGTTCTTCACAGAATCAAAACAATATAATTATTTGTGCATACACGCACTCTCTTTCCCAAAAGGGGTTTAAAAAGAAATATAAGATTTAATGTAAATATTTTTTTAAAAAATCTTTCAATATATCTATAAAAAGATAACTTGCAACAAACTACTGTTTAGCTCAGCTTGACTCTCACCAACCTTAACAAATGAAAGGTTTGAGCTGTGAATCTATGAGTAACACAACAACATCTACAGGAACTCTCTTTGTGTATGATACTGTCAACATTGATCACAATCAACAGAATTAAAAGTAAAAGCTAAATTACAGCCGCTGAAAAATGGGCATATACACAGCACAGAATGGGCACATTAGCCGTAACAACAAAGAATAACAAATGGGAGTACAGCAACCCTCTTTAGGGTTCCAGTCAGTCAGTCAGTCACTTATGCCCCTTTTCAGGAGACTCCATTGCATTTGCTTTTCTAGCTGGTTTTCATGCTCCCAACAGATAACATTGTGTGGCCTCTGGACAGCTCTGTCCTTATTGGGGCCTTGTTTTTTACACCTCCTTAAGGACTTTACTCCCCCCCCCCCATGGTTTTATTTCTGTGTCAAGTTCTCCCAAGCCTGCCAATAACTTCATCTCGTACATGATGGTTCCTGTTTTGGTGACCCAAGGAACCAGCACTCAGAGATGAGTTCACTACCAGCAGGGAAGGATGTTTGAACAGCATGATGGCCAGTGTGGTTGAACAGTTAAGCTGTAAATATAGATGGTTTTTAATTTGTATTTTAATGTGTATATTGCAACTGGTATATTTATGGGTTACTGCATCTGTTGGACTTGGTAAGACTGGTAATGTTCTGAATGGATGATTGTAGCAGGAGATGTCAGTTAGCGGTGCATGCTTCTTCCCCCAGCTCAAAACACATAGACCCACACAGACACTCAACGTGGCTTCTTGAATCTCTGCATGACTATTTCAAACCTACAGAGATTATACATAGATCTATAGATATACACGGTTGGTTGTTTCCAAGAAATACAGTACCAAGAGATTGCCAGCTGGTGAATCAATTTATCTGAACACCTACAGCTGGGCAACACGTCTAATAATAGGATATGCATTATGTATTTTTAAAAAATAATTAGCAGATGTCATGTAGCAATCTGTGGCATGTGCAGTGCGCCACATATTTGAAAGCTTCAGAAAGTGAAGGCTGTCCCCTCAAAGGTCTCCTGATCCCTCAAGTGTCTGCCCTTATCCTCTTACCTCTCGGTGTGTTTGGATCTGCTTCCCAGGACACCTGCATGCTGCTGCCTTCTTGCTTCCTTCAGCCCATTGAGTTCCCAGGCCCTGTTGCAGCTCCACCTGCAAGTAAGCCTAAGGAGGTGTAACAGAAACCACCGCAAAATGTTTTCCTACCTGTGCATCCTCCCCCTTCCTCTGTTGTTTGCCTTGTGAGAACATAATGTTACTTTCCGCCACATTCTCTGAGCGGTGAGATAATCTGGGAGTTCCAGGAGCTTAGAATCATAGAATTGTAGAGTTGGAAGGGACCCTTGGGGTCATTGAGTCCAACTGTGCTGGGCCCGGGGGTGCCCAGCCCAGAGGACACTGGATGGGAAGACCAGAAACTCACCCGGGGCAGAACGGGCCGTGGATAGCAGTCCCGGACAACAGTGGTAGGTCCAGCGAGGCAACCAAGTCCAGGGATGGGGCGGCGGCAGGGTCAGGAAACAGTCCGAGGGTCTAGCCGGGTAGTCAGAGGTCAGGAACACGCCGGGGGTTCATCCGCGAAACAGGGTCAAAGTCCAGTCCAACAGGGGGTCAGTCCGGCAAGGAGCAAGGCAGGAAGCAGGGCAAGATACAGGTTGGGATCAGGCACGAGGTCATAGGCAGGCACACGTTAGCAACTGTGTTGCTCACACAACTTGGGGCTGGAGCTGGCCGGCCTTTATCTGCCCCGAGGCATAGGGCGGCCCCGATCCTCCGGTGACTCGCCTCTCCTTCTGGCCTGGAGGCGAGCACTCCTCCTGCAGGAACTTAGTTCCCTTCACCTCTCTGCCCTGAGCCTCTGAAGCTCAAGAGAGGCTGGTGGGTTACCGGACCCAGGGGCAACCTCAGCTTCCTCTGCCGGGGCTGAGAGTGGAGCACCTGCAGGCAATGGGTCCTCCATCCCATCAGGAGCCAGAGCAGACTCAGCAGATGCCTGCACCTGAGGATCCAGCACAGGTGAGGACCCTTCAGACTCAAGCCCTAGCCCTGGCTCAGCTGGTTCTGGAGGCAAGGAATCCTGTGCAGGCTGGGATACCTCAGTTTCAGCATCCGAGTCTGAATCCCAGGCCATCACACCAACCCTCTGCAATGCAGGGATCACAACTAAAGAATCGCTGACAGATAACCATCCAATCTCTGCTTAAAAACTTCCAAGGTTGGAGAGCCCACCACCTTCCAAGGGAGTCCTTTCCACTGTTGAACAGCGCTTACCATTAGAGAGTTCTTCCTAATGTTTAGTCTGAATCTCCTTTCTTGAACCCAATGGCTAGAGTCCTACCTTCTGGAGCAAGAAAAAACAAGCTTTCTCCATGTGATGGCCCTTTAGGTATTTGAAGATGTTCTCGGGTTCAGTTTGTTTGGAATGAAGGTCATTGGAGACGGTGGTGTCTTCTAGGACAGTGTTTCTCAACCTCCTCGGGGCAACGGCACACCTGTCCCATGGAAAAAATCTCGCGGCACACCACCACTACATGCACCCCGACCCCCCCGACCCGGGGGGCGGGGTGTCCGCGCGCCCTGGCGGGAGGGAGGGGAAGGACCCAGGCGGGTGAAAACGGAGCGGGAGATCGGCGGCCACGGCGGGCCAGGCGCCCGCCCCCCTCCGCCTCCCGCGCCCAGCCCCCCGGCAGCACCTCCACCCGGCCCCGAGTGAGCCCGGTGGCACCGGCACCTCCCGCCCGTCCCCGACCGCAACCGGGGCGGCAGAGGCAGCGGGCGAAGCGCCCGGCAGCCCCGGCGAAGGCGGCGGTCGGCGAGCGGGAAGCGAAGCCGAGGCGACGCCAGCCCGGACCAACCCGGAAGCGGAAGTGGCCCAGGGCGGCACAGCAGCCGGTGTCTTCCCGCGGCACAGCAGCCGGTGTCTTGCGGCACACTACTGTGCCGCGGCACACCGGTTGAAAAACGCTGTTCTAGGATATGTGGCTTTAGTTACACAACAACCTGAGCATAAGATGGAGGGGTTCACAGCATCAACACCCCAAAAGATATTGCTTCTCCATTAGTCATAGCTTTGGAGCCATCCCTCAGCAAGCATGTCTCTGCGTCCAGCTCCCAGCCTGCTTTCTGCACAATTTGCACACAACTCTGGCTATCAGTTAGGTCAGGCGGGCACGGGGGAGGCCCACCCATTTGTTCCATGCCGCAGAGCGACTTTTTTGGTTATGCTAATCGTGGTGCTTTCAATGGGTCTACTCCGGCATTCAAAACTTCGTTGAATACCTCCCTTTGCCTTTTGTTCAGGACAAATGTAGACTCTGCCAAAATCCAAGTCTCGACCCTAATTTCCGCTGAATTTTTGGTGCAGCTTTCATCGCACCTCCATGTAAATCAGGCCCTGGCAGGGCTAAGACCAGAAGGAAACCCCTGCATCTAGCTTGTTAACTAAGTCATTTGCTTAACAGTTTTCTCTCTGCCCCGGAGGCTTTGGTAGGGTTGGTTGATGATGATCTCGCTTTGCTACATTTGCTTAGTTGTTGCTGACAGCTTCATCATCACCACGGAGCACATGTGCACCGGGAGCCTCTTTCGTCAGTCACTTTTTATTAGGACATTTTAATAGGCTGCCATGCCTGTGATGCTCTGCAAAACAAGCAAGGCAGGGATCTTTTGGCCGCCAAAGGGAAAATATAGCACACACTGTTGGATGCTGTTGGAGCAAGGATGCTGCAAACTCCCCAACAGCAGAGGTATGGAGAAGTTAGTGTATGGAAGCACAGGTGAGTTGACTTATTAGGTACTAAGCCACATTCACAGCATACCTTTAAAACACTATGTAAGGTAAAGGAAAAGGTACCCCTGACCATTAGGTCCAATTGTGGACGACTCTGGGGTTGTGGCTCTCATCTCACTCTATAGGCCGAGGGAGCTGGCGTTTGTCCGCAGGCAGCTTCTGGGTCATGTGGCCAGCATGACTAAGTCGCTTCTGGTGAATCAGAGCAGTGCACAGAAACACCGTTTACCTTCCCACTGGAGCAGTACCTATTTATCTACTTGCACTTTGACGTGCTTTCGAACTACTAGGTGGGCAGGAGCTGGGACCGAACAATGGGAGCTCACCCCGTTGCAGGGATTCGAACCGCCGACCTTCAGATCTGCAAGCCCTAGGCTCTGTGGTTTAGACCACAGCGCCACCGCATCCCTTAAAACACTATGACGTCGCTTTAAATAGTCATGGCTTCCCCAAGAGAATCCTGGGAGCTGTAGTTCATTAAGGGTGCTGAGAGCTGTTTAATTAGCCAAAGGCCTGTGGGAAGAGGAATGTATTTGCCTGGTGCCTAAAGATATGTAACAAAGGGGTCAAGAGAGCCTCTCTAAGGAGAATATTCCACAGATGGGAAGCCAATGCAGAAAAGCCCGTTCTCGTGTATGCTGCCCTCTGGACCTCTCGTGGAGGAAGCACACAAAGAAGGGCCTCACGGGATGACTGCAGAGTTGGGGACGGTGGTCCTTGAGGTATTGCAGTCCTGAGCCATTTAAGGCTTTATAGGTCAAAATCAGCACTTTGAATTGGCCCATAAACTAATTGGCAGCCACGGTTTCCGTAATATGCTCAAACTGTCAACAGTCAGTTAGCAGGAGCTCCCTGACACTTGTCCAATAATAACCAGTGGGGTAGATATCGAGCTAAGCCAAACTCAGACTATTCCTATTGAAATAATTGGGTCTAAGTTACTTAACTTCATTTGTTTCAATGGGTCTTTGAGACCCATCATGTTGGATAACACCCCTAAAGTGGGAAAACCCTCTGTCTTGATGCTGTTCAGTGGAGTGTTTATTTTATTTATTTTACCACTTGATTGTAAAAAAGAACCTCAAAGTGGGTTCCAAAAAACAAACAAACAAAAACCTATAAATTTTTCAGTAAAAGCAAACTCTTTAACACATCCAAAAGTTAAAATCAGCAATAAGCGAGAAACATGCAGCAACATTCTACAACTGTGGGTAGACTTATCTAAGCTAATATGTTTTTAGCAGGCCCCAAAAAAGAGTACAGTGAAGGTGCTTGCCTGATATCAAGAGGCAGGGAGTTCCAAAGTGTAGGTTCCTGCCATGCTAAATGATCAATTTCTTACAACCATTGGTTCTCAACCCCAGATGCAGAGCCTGGAGCTTTTCCCTAGAACACCTCCTGCAGTCTTGGCCCGGCACTCTGGAAATCTGGAACATTCTATGTGGATGTATATATCCATAGTCCACAAACAGCAGAGTTTTGTTTTAATCATGTTGAATATATCAGTCGCCACAGTGATAGGAATATACTGCCAGCTAAATGCCAGCATTCCAGTTTCACTGGTTTCGAATTAACTGTTGAACTCCCTCTCCCTCTAATGTTTCCATATGTTTGCTGGCAGTCTGTAATTAACGCCATTCACAAAGATTTGTGGTCCTCTTGACTTCTCCTTTGAAAAAAAGAGAGAAACTTTCGAGGGAAGAAAGCAGCTTAGAGGCAGGATGTGATTCATAATGACATGCTGTGGGTCTTTGAACTTCTCATGTTCTGTTTGTCTGAGAATAGCTGGGCAAAGGATCGGAAAGAATGAAGAGACGACTGATGGTGTGGTCATAGCATTCAGGTCCCAACCCCACCTGTGCGCTGAAAAGTTTTAAACATAGACATCTCATTGCAAGAGAAAACATTAAGATGTGATTTAAATGGATTGGTAGGGAGAGAGAGATAGGGCTTAAGGTTGGACGAATGTACAAGATTTCAGAGTATCTGTTAGGGACACTGTACCAAACAAACACCATTGTTTGTCCTGGGTGGTGGATGCCACCCTTTGGGAAAGGAACAAAAAAAGAGAGGAAAAAGTCCACTACAATAGCACAGTAATAATAATAATAATAATATTTTTTTATTTGTACACCGCCCATCTGGCCAGGTACCCACAGCCGCTCTGGGCAGCCTCCAACAGACACCAAAATACATTAAAATATCACAAATTAAAAACTTCCCTAAATAGGGCTGCCTTGAGATATTTTCTGAATGTCAAATAGTTGTTTATCGCTCTGACCTCTGATGGGAGGGCGTTCCACAGGGCGGGCGCCACTACCGAGAAGGCCCTCTGCCTGGTTCCCTGTAGCTTTGCTTCTCGCAGTGAAGGAACCACCAGAAGGCCCTCAGCACTGGATCTCAGTGTCCGGGCTGAACGATGGGGGTGGAGATGCTCCTTCAGGTATACAGGACCGAGGCCGTTTAGGGCTTTAAAGGTCAGCACCAACACTTTGCTCGGAAACATACTGGGAGCCAATGTAGATCTCTCAGGACCGGTGTTATGTGGTCCCAGCGGCCACTCCCAGTCACCAGTCTAGCCGCTGCATTCTGGATTAATTGCAGTTTCCGAGTCACCTTCAAAGGTAGACCCACGTAGAGCGCATTGCAGTAGTCCAAGCGGGAGATAACCAGAGCATGCACCACTCTGGCGAGACAGTCTGTGGGCAGGTAGGGTGTCAGCCTGTGTACCAGATGGAGCTGGTAGACAGCCGCCCTGGACACAGAATTAATCTGCGCCTCCATGGACAGCTGTGAGTCCAAAATGACTCCCAGGCCGCGCACCTAGTCCTTCAGGGGCACGGTTACCCCATTCAGGACCAGGGAGTCCCCCCCCACCCGCTCGTACACACTGCCCAGGCTGGCTGCACATAGGCATGTCCCTATGCTTCAAAATATGCATCTGCAGAGGTCCGTTGTTGGAAGACAGTACAAGCCCCGCCTCAAATCGGGTTCTTATAGGATATTTCGATGTTGGAAAATCATGAAGAGATAGAATCATAGGAACATTATAGAGTTAGAAGGGACCCAAACAGCCATCTAGTCCAACCCCCTGCAATGCAGGAATCTCAACTAAAACATCCATGATAGACGGCCATCCAACTTACGCTTAAAACTCTCCAAGGAATGAGAGTCCACCACCTTCTGAGGGAGTCTGTTTCGTTTTTGAACAGCTCTTACTGTCAGAAAGTTCTTCCTAATGTTTAGTCTGAATCTCCGTTTTTTTCATTTGAATCCCTTGGTTCGGGTCCTACCCTCTGGAGCAGGAAAAAAAAACAAGCTTGCTCCATCTTCCACATGGCAGCCCTTGAGATATTTGAAGACGGCTATCAAATCTCCTCTCAGTCTTCTCTTCTCCAGGCTAAACATATCCAACTCCTCATAAGGCTTGGTTTCCAGACCCTTTGTTATGAAGTTGGAGGGCGCTTTATAGGCCGTCTTAGTCCAACTGCTTCCTCCGTGCAGGAAATCCTGACAGAAACTGACATTGGCAGATTTTGCCCATCACTCCAACCCTCTGGATGCCATTGGACTCAAACTCCCATGACCCTTGACCATTGGCCATGCTGCCTGGGGCTGCTGCCAACAATTGCCCTTGAACACCTGGACTCCCTCTCTCCCCTTCCCATCTCTATTTAACCTAGATTCTAACTTCCTAAGTGGGGCTTATAACACTGTCTGTCTAGATATTTGTCTATCTCGATGAATCTTTCACCTTAAAGCAGCCTCCTTGAAGAATGGACCGTATGCTACTTATCCCTTGCAGACTAAATTTCAGTGGTTCTTCCATAACCTCTTGAAAGGCAGGAGTTTTGCCTCACTGTTTAAAGTCTCCATCTCATGTTGCCACGGAAAGACCTTTGCCACATGGAATTTTCTTCAATGCGGTCCGTTATCAAAGATAACAGGATCAGAGAAATGCAGAGGGAGCAGGCTGGGCTCTAGAATCTGCTCAAAGGTTAAGCAAAGTTGACAGCATCCTTTATATATAAAAAGGTAACATGCTATCATAGTAACGAAGTAACCACTTCCATGTGGAAAGTTGCCACGGTAGCATTTGGAAACCTGGGCAGGGCCAGCCCTGCCTCTAGTCAGAGTGGAGAGATTGTCTCAGGTGGCAGAAGACGAGGGGCAAGGGGCTGTACCCCCTAAGTCAGCCTTCTGCTCCAAGATGTGGTGGAAGACAATGTCCCTTTGGCCTGGGTTGCAGTAAGATTCATCTTCTTCATGTGGAATTGGGAGGGGGATACCATGTCTTGTCCCTCTCCTTAGGCAGCAAAATACCTGGGGCTGTCCCTTATCCTGCAATCCTATAGCATGTGATTTCTTTCTTTTGTTTAAAGCATTTATAAACCGTATAATTTTTTTAAAAAATCTCTATGTGGTGCAGAACAAACAATATCACTAAAACAAAACTACAACCGAAATCCAGTTCAAACGCAGCTTACAAGTTGTTGTTGTTCAGTCATTCAGTCGTGTCCGACTCTTCGTGACCCCATGGACCAGAGCACGCTAGGCACGCCTATCCTTCACTGTCTCTCACAGTTTGGCCAAACTCATGTTAGTAGCTTCGAGAACACTGTCCAATCATCTCATCCTCTGCCATCCCCTTCTCCTTGTGCCCTCAACCTTTCCCAACATCAGGGTATTTTCTAGGGAGTCTTTTCTTCTCATGAGGTGGCCAAAGTACTGGAGCCTCAACTTCAGGATCTGTCCTTCTAGTGAGCACGCAGGGCTGATTTCTTTAAGGATGGATAGGTTTGATCTTCTTGCAGTCCATGGGACTCTCAAGAGTCTCCTCCAGCACCATAATTCAAAAGCATGCTTACAAGTATGTAAAAATAAATAAAACAGGATTTTGGGCATTCAGACACATAAAACAGGGTTCTGATTTTATGGGTCAAGGAAAACCTGGGCAAAAGGAGATGTATTTACAAGATGTCTGAAGCAACAGATGGTTGCTGCTTCACATATGGTGAAGGGAAGGGCATTCCACAACATGGGGCAATAGTATAAAATGTCTTTTTTGGTTGCCACCCTATGATATTCGGCAGTGTGTGGTGCCACAAGTAGAATGTCCCCAGATAATCTAAGTGAATTTATAGGTCTATACAGAGGGAGGGGGTCTTTCAGGTAACCTGGTCCTAAATTGTTAAGGGCTTCCTATGTTAACTACAAGACCTTGAACGTGGCCTGGAAATTGAGGTTCTCAGTAATTTTCACTTGGTGAGGAGAGTAACAATTTGTTGTGAAGGTTGCTTGTGTCTGGCCACCCCTGACATGACCCTAGGGTCCTAGATGTTACCACCATGAATTTCTGGCCTTCAAAATTTTACTGAGGCAGCAGTGGTTTCACCAAGCTGGAAATCCTTGAAGAGGCCCTCGCTCAAATTGCAGCTCTGGAAATCCTTGTGCTTCTGGTATAAATATTCCCTCTCAGGTGTCATTTTTGATCATCCACTTGAGTAACAAAACCATTATCATCTGTAGCTCACTTTTCATTTATACTTAAATAACCTGCCTATATCTCAGTACCAGCCTTTCCTCAGGCGCACACATATTTCACTCCTGCTGGGTATCAAGTGAAAGAATCTTTCTTTAAAAAGGACAGCTAAGTCTAAACAGAAGCACCTCACCTCGAGGTACTCCGTAAAGCTGGCTTATGAAATGGATCTCCCCCCTCCTCTATTATGTCTTTATTTGAAGTCTTTCGGATTTAGGGGAAGAGTCTTCTGATATCAAACGACTCACTAAATATTAAAACAGACGGATGGAATTCTCTCTCTTTCTCAGCATTCAGGGTGGATTGGCATAGGCACATAATAACTTGTACGCCCTGGAGATAATATCTGGGTCAGTGGAGGCTGGTCCATTAGGGCAAGTGGGGCACTGCCCTATCAGCATCAGTCTTGATTCCTCCAAACCCACCTGCCTTCTTACTTACAACAAGCACAGGGCATACAATTGTGGAGATGGAAGGGACCTGGAGGGCCATCTAGTTTAGCCCCCTGCAATGAAGGAATCCTCAATGTGGGACTTGAACTCACAACCCTGAGATTAAGAGCTACCACAGTCCCATGACCCTGACTGTCTCCTTTCTCCTGCTAAGTCTAAGTGTTGTCCTTCACAACCATCCTATAGAACTCAAGAGGGAGGAGGATGGGGACAAAACACAGAAATAGTTGGCTCTGCCTGTCATTGGCTTTGGCTCCCCCTAGTGTTGGCCTCCTTGCATTTCACCCTACCAGTCCCAATGAGTACCAGCCACCACAGCTCTGGGTGCTCGCAGGTGATCTGTTCATCGAGCATCCATCTCAATTTGTTTGAAGGGAGATGGCATTGTCTCAAATGCAATTGCAATTGCAACGAAAGCAATGTTCACCCCACACAGTCTACTGCACAAAAAGTGCAGTTTTTTTTGGGGGGGAGAAAGTGAGTTTGTTGTGCAACAGATCCAAATTCACTGTTAATTGTGCAAATTGAATTTGCCGGTATGTGACTGAAACCCACGCCAAAATAGCAACAGGGTTCTCTGGGAAAGAGGGATTGATTGTTAACCTCTCTGGAAATTGTAGCTCTGGGAGGGGAATTGGAGTCTCTCAGCACCCAGTTATCCTGAATGGGGTTACTGTGCCCCTGAAGGACCAGGTGCACAGCCTGGGAGTCATTTTGTACTCACAGCTGTCCATGGAGGCGCAGGTCAATTCTGTGTCCAGGGCAGCTGTCTACCAGCTCTATCTGGTACACAGGCTGAGACCCTACCTGCCCAAACACTTTCTTGCCAGAGTGGTGCATGCTCTGGTTATCTCCCACTTTGAGAGCTGTCCATGGAGGCGCAGGGTCAATTCTGTGTCCAGGGCAGCTGTCCACCAACTCCATCTGGTACACAGGCTGAGACCCTACCTGCCCGCGGACTGTCTCGCCAGAGTGGTGCATGCTCTGGTTATCTCCCGCTTGGACTACTGCAATGCACTCTCCGTGGGGCTACCTTTGAAGGTGACCCAGAAACTACAACTAATTCAGAATGCTGCAGCTAGACTGGTGACTGGGAGTGGCCACCAAGTCTGTATAACACCGATCCTGAAAGACCTACTTTGGCTCCCAGTATGTTTCCGAGCACAATTCAATGTGTTGGTGCTGACCTTTAAAGCCCTAAACAGCCTTGGTCCTGTATACCCGAAGGAGCGTCTCCACCCCCATCATTCAGCCCGGACACCGAGGTCCAGCTCCGAGGACCTTCTGGTGGTTCCCTCCCTGCGAGAAGTGAGGTTACAGGGAAGCAGACAGAGGGCCTTCTCAGTAGTGGCACCCGCCCTGTGGAATGCCCTCCCTTCAGATGTCAAGGAAATAAACAACTATTTGACTTTTAGAAGACATCTGAAGGCAGCCCTGTTTAGGGAAGTTTTTAATGTTTGGTGTTTTATCATGTTTTTAATCTTTGTTGGGAGCTGCCCAGAGTGGCTGGGGAAGCCTGGCCAGATGGGCGGGCTATACATAATAAATTATTATTATTATTGCAGCTTCCATAATTCTCTGAGAGAAGCCATGCTTGTTTAAAAGGGTGTCATAGTACTATAAATGTATGGTGTGCATGTGACCATTGATGCAATAATAGTGCATTAGTGGTTTGACTTTACCCCCAGAGGCATACTCCATTTTCTCTCAAGACGGACAGATGCCAACACACCATTCTACTTTATTAGTTCTGAGATTCTTCCCCTATGCTACTGTATTATTGCAATTAGGAGGGCCACTCTGGCACTTCAATGTGACTAAAGTGGAACCCCCAAAAACCCCAAATCAGAATATTTGTGGTATAAAAAGCTACAGTCCCATGCTGGGTGGGACCCCAGTGGAAGCCGGCACCTGCATGGGGCACCTGGTTTGTGCCCCCTCAAAATTGCATGCCTGGGGCCACGGTCCCTCTGCACCCCCTTGCTATGCCCCTGTCTGTGGAGGGCATCTAGTAACAACTAGGAAGCATCTATGATGAATTTTTAGGAACAGCAAAGAATGTGTGCCTATGTTTTCAGAGCAACATCTTTGTCGGTATTTTATTATTACCGGTACCTAATGAAAATCTGGGGAGAAAACCATCAAAAAGAAGAAAGCAAACAACATGAATAATGTCTTGCTAAGTTGCAATCTACGTGGAATATTGGCTGTCTCAGAACGGCAGTTTAAGCTTCACCAAATTTCACCACTGAGACCCCGATTAAGTCAACTGTCGTTCTCTTGATAAATTTATTTCAGTGCTGCTGTCATAGTTCAAGGCTATAATCAGTATTCTATAGCTTTAATTATAGCCGTCTTTCTATAAACCTCTCATTTCTCTGTAGGATCCATGATGTGCTTGAATCTCAAGCTTCTTGAGGTTTAGTCTGACATTTCTTTTCTTTTCCTGTAGGTGGTAGGAATGGATTGTGGGCCACAGTGTCCCCCACCCGCCTTCCTCTGAGGCTGAGGCCAGTTTTTAAATGTGCCAGGTTTCGTGGCCTGTTTTCTTCAGACAAGGCACTTGTGGTAGACAAGGTTGGCTTAAGAAGAGACACTTGGATAGGTCAGGGTTGCCTGTGGAAATATGAGCAGTGCCATGGGAGCTGATCATGGGAAACCAAAGTGGTGTCGCCATTAGCAGACTGCACTCAGTAGATGGAATCCTACCCACAATGGATTTAGGATTGAAACCTGATCAGAAGCAAAACCCAAATTGTTGTTGTTGTGGTGGTGGTGGTGGTGGTGTAGTGGTTAAGAGCGGTAGACTCGTAATCTGGTGAACCGGGTTTGCGTCTCCGCTCCTCCACATGCAGCTGCTGGGTGACCTTGGGCTAGTCACACTTCTTTGAAGTCTCTCAGCCCCACTCACCTCACAGAGTGTTTGTTGTGGGGAAGGAAGGGAAAGGAGAATGTTAGCCACTTTGAGACTCCTTCAGGTAGTGATAAAGCGGGATATCAAATCCAAAGTCTTCTTCTTCTTGTTGCTTGCAGAAATGTGTGTATTAGGGAAAGCTGCAGACCAGAATGCGTATATTAGAAGTGCCCACAAAATGCTGACACATTTTCATGACTTAAAATCAATCAATCAATCACAGAGCAATGTGGAGATGAGAGGATCCAAACCCACAATTGGAACAATGAGAAACGGGGAGAACCTAAAATCGACAGATCCACCCATTTCTACTTGCAAGCCGACTTGTTGGTGGAACAAAGTGGATCTCTATAAATAAGGCATGAACTCTGTAGGTTGAAGAGTACTATGAAAACGACAAATGACAATCAGGCACAAAACCCAGTTCCGGGTCCCCTGCCTTCTCTATGGCTCCTCGTATTTTACAGCTACTGGTACATCTGCCTTTTTGCTCCTTTGCTACCCTCAGCTTCCTGCTAAAGCAAAAGAAATAAAACGGTTTGATCCTTCCACTTATAACTACAACCCCGCCGGCGACTCATTTTCTTTCAGGGTCAGGTAGGTGCGTTTCTTTTTTTTAATTAAGCCGCCAACTTTATTGATTCATGAAACTACCTGGTGTCTTTGAAATATTTGGCTGGCGTGGAGAATGCCGGGGAATGCATGCTGATGTTTAGCCTCCCCACAGTTCCACAATTTATTTTGACCATTTTACTGCATTTATAGCCCACTTTTTCCTCTGGGGAACTCAAGGTGGCTTACATGATACTCTGCCTCCTCATTTAATCCCCACAACAACCCTGAGAGGTAGGTTAGGATGAGAGTGTGACTGACTGGCCCAAGGTCACCCAGTGAGCTTCATGGATGAGGGGAGATTTGAACCCTGGTCTCCTAGGTCCTAGTCCAACGCTCTAACCACTGCACCACATTGGCTCTCAATGTGTCAAGGAGCTGAACCTGGGCAGGATGCTTCAGTCTCCCAAATCAGTACTATTTTATTTATTTATATACTTCATCCAGTATGTTTCCGAGCACAATTCAAAGTGTTGGTGCTGACCTTTAAAGCCCTAAACGGCCTTGGTGCTGTATACCTGAAGGAGCATCTCCACCCCCACCGTTCAGCCCGGACACTGAGGTCCAGCGCCAAGGGCCTTCTGGCGGTTCCCTCACTGTGAGAAGCAAAGCTACAGGGAACCAGGCAGAGGGTCTTCTCGGTAGTGGCGCCCGCCCTGTGGAACGCCCTCCCAGCAGAGGTCAAAGAGATAAACAACTATCTGACATTCAGAAAATACCTGAAGGCAGCCCTGTTTAGGGAAGTTTTTAATCTGTGATGTGTTAATGTATTTTAATGTTTGCTGGAAGCTGCCCAGAGTGGCTGGGGAGACCCAGCCAGATGGGCGGGGTACAAATAATAAATTATATTATTATTATAATTATTATAATTATTATTTATTTATTTAGCACTTCATATATCAAGACTTTATATTCCCAAACAAGAACTGTGCATTCTCCTGTGGATACTGTTCTATCAGGAGGTTGGTTCCAAACAACATAGGAATCAGATGCCTTTGAATCATAGATTATAGAATCCTAGAGTTGGAAGGTGTTATGGTGCCAACAGGATGGCATGCCGAAGCCAGGTATCTGTACCGGGATCAAGAGAAGCCGAAGTCCGGAGCAGTCCAGGTCAAGAGCCAGCTGAGGTCAGGAATCAGTACTGGGGGTCAAGAGAAGCCGAAGTCAAGAGCAGTCCAAGTCAGGAACTAGCCGGAGTCAGGTACACAGGAACAGGAGCAGGATGAACAGGCACAACCATGTGCTTCAGCACAGCAGTTGCAGGTGCTACTGAGGGAAGCAGCCGGCCTTCCTTAAGTAGCCAGCTCATCACCACGCCTTTTACGAGCTGCAACTGCCTCCAATTGCTCCCTCCGTTTCTCAGCTCTACGCTCTACAGCTGAGATGGGAGGAGGGGAGGGGGCCCTCCGGCTCCTCTCCTCACAAGGGCCTGATTCTGGCTCAACTTCTTCCTCCTCCTGTTCTGGCCTTCCCTCTTCCCCATCTGCTTCTTCCTCTTCTGAGGAGTGTTGCCACCAGTCTTCTTCAGGTAAGAATCCCTCCATTTCTCTGGACTCTTCCGTGGTTGCCGCCTCGCCTAGGGGGGCTTGCCACCACTCCTGCTCATCTGGTGCAACCCTGACAGAAGGGACCAACTCTATGATAACCAAGCCACCTCTGTGCAATGCAACTCCCTCTCATTATATACGAGGAAGGTGCCATCTCTATTGTCTTTGCGGTACCTACTGAAGATGCCTTCCTTTTTCCAACAAGCCATTTGAGTGGAGATTTTTTTTTTTTTTTTTTAAATCCCAGTCGGGTTTTGCATTAGATTTGAAACTGTTGCTATCTATAGAATTGCTTTTATATATGAAATTGCTTTTATTGTTGATGTTTTTACTGCAAAATCACATCATGATATTATAGGGTTTCATAAATAGGATTAAACAAACAACTGTTTCAAGGAAAATTTCTTAAGCAGGTCATGATGCCCTAAAAACAGCACCTACCGGTAATCGAAGTCACAATCAAACACTAATAACAACACGCTTTCTACACACATGGTAAAAATAAAATAAAATGCTACATTCCAGAACAGTACAGGTGATGGTTAGAGATAATAGTCTGACAGCCTAACCCATCTCACAGGGTTGTCGTGAGGATGAAATGGGGAGCGACTGAAACACGTACAGTACATCACCTTGAGTCCCTTGGATAAAAGATGGGATGGAAATAAATAAATAAATATCCCCTTACTGGTATAGTTAGCAATGCAAATATACCAATATAAACATTTGGGGACCATAGTAACTATGGCTCAAGATACAGAAATACAGCAGGGATAGCCAGCCCCACCTACTGTATCAGACATGCAAGAATGTATTTATAGGTAGCAGTAGCATTTTCGCTGAAGCGCTTAACTGGGGAGTTGTGGGAGACATCCTCTGAAAAGTGAGGACCACAATGAAAGAGGAGAATCTTACTGTACTTCCTGTGTTGTACCTCCGTATCTAACGGAGTAGGGGAGCAGCAAGGGCTAAAAGGAAAGAACAACAACAGCATATTGACTTGTATGTGCAATTCACAGGGGCTGGATCTATGGAAAATGTCCACCTCCATCCCTGACCATCACTTATGCCAAAGCACTTTACAGTTCATGCCAGCCTTACCTGGAAGGGACAGATTGCCAGGAAGCTCTCCTCTCCTACAGACATATATAGACACTCAGAGCCGAACTAGATATATTACCTTTGCAGTTTCAAAAGCTGGGGGGGAGGAGGAAACCGCAGGTGTCGGAGTAGGTGGAGGCTGAGCATCAGGACTAGGGGGAAAGGAGAGTTTAACCCTTTCACATCTTGCCACAGTCCTGCCGCCTCGCCCCAACACCCCAAAGATTTGCGTCTGAAAGGAAGTCTCCCTTGGTGCCAGTGGCAACTTCCCTTCCAAGACAAATATGTTTTGAAAGAGGGCCCTTTTTCTCAGGACCGTGTTTTGGGCCCTTGTGGTCTCTTCCAACTCTATGATTCTATGATTGTGGGGAGAGTTAAACTGTCTTGCAGAAGTGCTAGTTACAGGTAGGTAGCCGTGTTGGTCTGCCGTAGTCGAAACAAAATAAAAAATCCCTTCCAGTAGCACCTTAGAGACCAACTAAGTTTGTTCTTGGTATGAAGAAGTGTGCATGCACATGAAAGCTCGTACCAAGAACACACTTAGTTGGTCTCTAAGGTGCTACTGGAAGGAATTTTTTTATTTTGCAGAAGTGCTGTACTCAGTCTTGGAACAGATGCATTTTATGCAGAAGGTGTCAGGGTCAACCCTCAGCCTCTGTGCTGGAGGAACTGGCCATGGAGGAAAGGGTTGAGGAGTGCAAATCACCCCAAGGATGAAATAAGTAACAGGTGCAAGGTCAGCCAAGCCACTTGCTACGGTAACAGCCCAGTGTCCACTGTACAAGTGATTAAGTAAATGCCTGTAGTGCTTACTTGTGGTAAACCAATTTTGCTGAATTTAGGGGTCCTCACACTTCTTTCTTCACCCCCATTTTTATGCTCCCCAATTCTTTTGCACCTGGCTAGGACAGCTCATGCGGTTAACTTAAAACAGTGTAGCTCTCCAAGGTCCTGACTCCTGCCCACGCTTGCTGAGGCTTCCCCCAGCCCATGGCAGATCAGCTCCCCTCTCCCTTCTCTCTTGCAACCTGCCTTGCATGATGTGCACTCACCGTGCATTGCCCCAGTGATGTCCCCACAGTGCATAGCTATCAGCCGATGTTCCAGCCTCGGCTGGAGTTGACTGTATCTACTGCCCCTGATAAATAATTCAACTAGGTCTGCTTAGTGGGGAAGCAAAATTGACCCAAAGCAATGGAAAGGTATAGGGAGGGGGTGGGGAAGGAGAGCACATGGAAGGTACTGCTGTTGCTTAGCAACATACCCACGATCCAGGGAGATATTCTTATTTGGCAGGGGGTTGGTGACAAAAGGAAGAAGAAGGAGAAGATTGTAGAGAGGGAGAAAAGCAGCAAAAGAAATTGTTCTATAAAAGCTCATTACAACAGAATCTGACAAGGGAATTCAGCTGAAAAGCTCAGCTAGGTCAGTCAAAGGCACTGTTTAAAATACTTCTGTAATACACCGCAGTGATTTAAACAGAAGAAATGAAAGACATTTTCTTGTCAAATTCTTGTTCGGGCTTCAGACTCAGGTAAATTCTCCTTGATTTATTATCTAGTCTCACAAGAAGATGAAGAAGAGGATCAGATTAAGCGATAAAGCGGAATATTTCTCTCGTTTTAGCCTGACAGTCCATGTCCCAAAGGTGAACCCACAGGGCTGATTCACACATTAATTCCCCCCCTTTTTGTCACCCATGTGAGCCAAACTGAATGGTCCCTGTGTATCCCCCCCAATAAACAAATATGGTTTTTGAACCAGGCAAGCACAGAGATTGCCATCCACAAACTGTAGCAATCAGAGGAATAGCTTCACTGAAACCCCCTTCCCAGTAAAGTGCTATTGTGACTAACAGGGAACTTATCAAGCGGTGTTTCCCCTAGTGGGATAAAATGAAAAGCTTCACCTGTATGATTTCTGCCAATCGCACATCTGTTAAACAGAATGAAGCAAGAAGACGGAAAGGCACAGGATGTGCAACCAAATCAGGCCGCGCTGCTTAAGTGTGACCCTGAGAAAAGGACCTCTGTGTTTCTGAACTTTGGAGGCAGTAAATAAAGCTCCGTGCGTAACATAAACAATGCAAGGAGCTGCGTAGGATGCTCTTTAACATTGCAGGCATTTCTCATATCTGTGTCAACAGAGTTTTATGTATAGCTGGCTCGCGGGGGCCCCTCCGATTGGATAGGACAATATGTACGATGTGTTTCCTCTGACAGCGGGCAGGCAGAGGCCCGTGATCAAAGCAAAACTGACTCGGGTGTCAGCCCAAATGGAAAACAAATGCAACAGCAGCTTGTTTTCACTGGGAAAGGAAACAAAATCGAAAAGGGGATATGTATACAGATGATGCGTGCCCGACCAATGGTGGAGAGGCCTTGGCTTTTTAGAATGCAGGGCAGGGATGGGGCCCCATCACTTAGGAATGGGAAGATGAGAAGCAGCAAACCACAGATATTCTGCGGCATCCCCCGAGGTCCACAGTGCTTACGTGATGTGTTACATCCTTTGGCTCGGTTGCTGTAAATGAGGGCATCCATTAGAATGCACACTGATTTCTCTTCTTGGAGCTGACACCTTGCCAGTTCCACTACTGCCAAGGAAGGCTGCTGGCAGTGAGGGGAAGGTATCAACAGGAGAAGTGGAGGTGCACGGAGATCTGCAGGAGCTCGAAAGTTGGCGCATATCGGGTCCTCCATTAAAAGAGGGCACGTGTTGCGGTGCGACCGGCTACCCGACCCTGTGTCGTGGGGGTAATTGGAAACCAGGCCACAACCCCTGATAGGTTGGTCCCGGGTTGCTGGGGAAGCAATCTGACCAATGGAGCGTCGTAAAATGCAGCAACGCGGGACCTATTTAAACCCATGCGAGGCTGCTGAGCTTCCTCTTTGGGGCCTTTCGCATCGGAACACCCACCCACCTCTCCCTACATTTAGGGCTTGCGTTGACCTTGCTATGCCGCCGTGTGTCCTCTGTCGTTGGGACAGGGGCACGGCAGGAATTTTCCCCATTTGGCTGATTGGCTGTTGCCACTTGGGTTTCGCCTGCCGCGTAGCAATTAGTCACAACTTGTAAGTTGCGGATAGGCTCTGGTTCAGGTGATAGGCATGGCACGGTGCGTGGCCACGCCTATGCAAATGCAGGATATTCTGGTACAGGAATCCAGGGACTCATTGGTTTGTCGTTCCCTGAAAGGGGTACGGCCTATGGCCGAGTCCCAGGGACATCAGGATGGCTGTAAGGTACCCCTACCAACAGCTGTCCCTGGTGTTCATCCTTGTCTGTCCTACGAACGTGGCTCTGGGACAGAGCTGCCTGCAAGGGTGCAGGGAGATAGTCGAACCAGAACCTATGCAACCACTCACTTGGTTGTAATCAAGAAAGTTGTGGCCTGAATTCTGCCAAAAATCAAACCAAATATCTGTCTCTTGTGTGAGCTTATTTCGGGGAGGATAAAAGGTCTAAACACGCAAGTGCAAATGATGCTGAAGAGGGAAAGGGATGCTCTTGTCTGATCTGCACTTTTAACCCCAAGCGGTGAGGTGGCATCTCTCCAACAAGCCTGGAGGGTATTGCAATAAGAAGGCCTCAGATGATGCATTGGCAGGCACAGACACACACATACACTGAAAGAAAGCATGATGGGAGGGAGATTGGTCAGAGGTGGTGGGCAGAGCCAGATTGAATGGAGGCTGAAACCCCAAAACGGCCATTGCATCTCCCTCCCTCCACCCCACCTCCCTCTCTGTGCCTCAGTCCTCCATCCGTGTGTCTGTTTCATCTTCCCTCTCCACACCTGCTCCAATCTATCAACCCAGGCCTGAACTGATCACTCACATGAATTTAGGCAGAGGACTGCAGGTTCTCCATCCCAGACTTGGAGGCTTAGTGAGGGCAGAAGGCCCGCCGAATGTGGTGCGTTCTCATTGGCAACTCAGCAAGGAAAAGATCTGCTTCCTAACTAAGTCATAGATACAGGAGCAGGATCAAAGCATGTGAGCTCCAGTATCGGGTTCCTGTTTGCTCATTTGCACAGAACAAAACTGTCTGGCATGTAGACCAGTCTATACCATCCAGAAGTTTTTTAAGAAAGGGGGATGTACTGGGAAATAATAAGGTTAAACCAGCTTCTGCCAACCTGGTATCCTTCAGGCATATTGGACAACAATGCTCATAAGAGTATAAGAACGTAAGAACTGCCTGCTGGATCAGTCCAGGGGCCCATCTAGTGCTGCGTCCTGTTTCTACAGTGCTCAGCCAGATGGGAACCCTGCAAGCAGGACCCAAGCGCATGAGAAGCATTACTTGGATGGTCCGTAGCTATCCAAGTTGGTGGGCATCTGTAACGACAAAGGCCTTGGCAAACAAGACCCTTCCTGTAAACCCTCTAACTCTTGAGAGTCTTCTAAAACAATAAGAGAGAGGTCCTTTCCAGCCTCAACCGTGACCAGGTATGCTTTTAAATCCTGAGCTATATGAGAAACTTCCCCTTGTGTCCAGTAACAGGGGTTTAACCTCTATAGAACCCCTACTGACAAGCCTGCCTCTTCCCTGAGGTAACTTAGTGACAACCTGGGTCATTTCTCCCTTTTTAGCCCTCTCAGCGACCTCCGTACTCACTACCTTTCCGTTCCGTTTTAAGGGAAAGTATAGTCTTATAAAGGGTATTCCCCACCTGGGCCTTTCATGTACTTTGGCTGGACAGTAATTCAGACGACTTTCATGTTTGGCACTTTAAAGATGTAATTTCTTTATTGTTTGAAATCGTAATGGTTGCAGTCAGGCTTAGCGTGTACAGACTTAATTTTCAGAGTAAATATCTTTATTTTTATACATATAACCGATAACAATACATCTCCCTAACCTATTCCTACTCTCTCAGCCTCTTCTCCTACACCACCCCACACTCCCTCTTCCATTTCCCTTCTCAACTGCCAAAACTGCCACACACACTCCTCCAACCTTCAACTGCCCCTCCCATAATGGAATGTTCAGTCAGTTCAGGCTTGAGACTGATTTAACCCTTGATGGGTCGGGGTAAAAAAAAAAAAAATGTAACACACAGTGCAAAACCGTTACAGCATCACTGCCTCCTGTGGGAGTGACTTCCGCAGTTTAACTATGCACTACACGGAGAAGTAAAGAAGAAGTCCCACCAGTCCAAAATGACCAGAGGACATCAGGTTGGAGAAGACTAGGCTGAGTTGCAGAGGAAAAAAGACTTTCCAGTTCCTTGGGTGATTTTTATTATTATTTTTATTATTATTTTAAAAATGGCACTTAATTTTCAAACTACAATTTGGTCCATACAGGTTTCCTAGTAAAACTCTTCTGATGCAGACTAAATACTCTCCTTTTTGTGGCTCTAGGGAAATGCTGCAGGCATTGCTGAGACATCGGATTTAATAGCACAAAGCACAGTATCCATCAGCCACTTTTATTGGTCAAATGAGAATAAAAGATTAGAGGCTTAATCCCTGAAGCAAATTTTATTTCCCGGCTTTGATTTTGCTTGCAATACCAAGTCCCCATAAACCTGGTGGCAGGATTTATTGGTTGTGCTTTACCTTTTCCAGCCAGCAAAAAAAAATATATGGAAGTTTGAAGGCTTCTTCCTTTTATCATTCAACCTTTGGGATCCTGTCTGGCATGTTCACACAAGTTTAGAGAAATACATGTCACATACTGTTGGGGAAGCAGTGGACCTGGCGGGGGAAATTCCCCTTAGCATTTCAACTATGGATGGAGGCTCACTTCAAATTCCCAATCAGCCAGACTTTATTTGGTATAGTAATGCATTATATGGCAACACCCCAAGGAAGAAAAGAAGGGCTGCCATTTCAAAGGTGAAGCATTTATTGTCTAGCTCAGAGGCAGGCATTCTTCAGGCTTGCTGGGTCTACTTTGTTTGTTTAAATTTAAATAGGGAGAAGCCTTATACCAAGTCAACCCACTGGTCTGTCTAGCTCAGTATGGTCCACACTAACTGGCAGCAGCTCTCCAGGGTGTCAAACAGAGGTCTCTCCCAGCCCTACCTGGAGATGCCAGGATTTGAACCTGGGACCTTCTGAAGATGCTCCACCATGGAGGTATGCCACTTCCCCAAAGATCCACCAAACAAAATCAGGGACACAATAGCAGCTGGTGTGCGTGTTGGGGAAAACATGTTCAGAGAATTAAGGAACAAGATGCCACTGAGCCCATGACTGAAGTCAAACTGAAATTGGTTGGGTCCATTAGTCCTAATGAACCTACCTCCGCTGCTCAGCCCACACTTTTGCCTTGTGCTCAGTTTGTGGCCCTGGCCCCAATGTTTGTTTGGTTCAGCAGCAGCCAGCCAAATCAGTCTGGGAGCCTTGCAAACAGGGCATGTGGACTCGCCCCCCCCCTTTACTTGTTCCCAGCACCTGATATTCAGAGAGGTAGATTGGTTCTGAATACAGAAGTCTCATTTGGCTGCCTCCGAGGACAGAGCTGGGGTGTAGCAGGTAAGAGGGAGCCGAAGAAAAAAGGCCTAGGATGGGGCTTGGTAGAATAGCCCCTCTCCCATTTTATGGAGTCCCCACCCCCAACCGTAAATACCAGCAAAATGTGTTCGTATTTGGGGCTCCTGCCCACCAGCCATTCTTTCTTCTGAGATACTCCATTCTGTTCCTCCTTATCCTTTGATTTTCTTTATCACCTTCCAAATTGCTCATTCTCTGGTCACTGAGCATGCTCAATCCTTCCTGAGAGCCATCAAGAGCTTATCTAAAGGGGTTTACAGTATTTTCGAGGGTGGGGCGGTACTCCTGCAAAACCTTCAACTTTCTACAACCCTTCTATTACTTTCATCTTCTGTGTTTTGTGTGTGGATGATGCCCTTCTGGCTGCATACGGGCCGAAACTCATGGAATCAGTTCACTTTTAGCATACATAGGAGGAGCTGATTCCTATTTATTGAGGGGAGAGAATTCTGGTGCTGCGACTGTAATCATGAAAAGGGAATATTGCTTTTACAATAGCACAGTCTTGTGAGGTATCTGGGGTTGGCTAGCACAGGAATGTTTCCTAGTAGATTGGACCTAATGAGGATGGGGAAAGGAGATCCATATTTATGCAGTAGCAGCTGCATCTCAAACTGCATTCAGACAGGACTTTGTTCAAAGCCAGAAAGATATCAGAACCAAAAAGAGGGTTGCAATGTGTGTGTGTGTGTGTGTGTGTGTGTGTGTGTGTGTGTGTGAAAGAGAGAGAGTGTGAGTGTGTGTGTGTGAGTGAGTGAGTGAGTGAGAGAGAGAGAGAGAGAGAGGGGAGACTGAAAGAACATCCTGGAGCCAACTCTCTTTGCTTTCCATAATTGCCCATGGCACGAAGATCACGCTTTTATTCTTTGGGATATAGAACAGCGACAAAATGCTTGCATGCAGCCTTTCTAGCACATTCCAGCCTTTGAAAATGCCAAACGGCGCTTTTTTCTCTTTTTTTGGCTACATCACAGCCGTGGAACGGAACCTCTGGGTTGCCTTGACCGAAAGAATTTGGCTGGGCGTTCTGAAGGTTATTCCTTATATGGAATTATGTGCTGCCTGCCGAGTTACACATTTCAGTTGTTTTCAAGCAATGTCATGCTTTCCGGGCAGAAGCCAGGAAATCTCATGAGGTGTGTGTGAATGGAATTCCACTATTTATTTATTTTCCCCTTTTGTCAGCAGTTGCCATGTGCTTGGTGTCTGGGATATGAAACTGAGTGTGTGAATACAAGGAAATGCTCCCTCCCTCTCCCTCCCTCTCTCTGTGCCATTTTGGGACATTGTTGCTCCCTCTGAGTCATGGGAAGTGCAAGGCGGAAAACAATTATACAAAAGTCCCCTTGCTCTGTTACACAGAATCCACTGTCCGAAGACTGATGCCTCCATGTTCTCTCTGATGGAGAAATTCTGGGGACAAGCAGAAGTTGTCTATCACCCCTGTGGCATCATTGTGATTTTTCTAGAGGGCTGTGGTAGCCACTTCATGCAGGGCTCCTAAGGCACCTGCCAGAATTGACTGTGGTCCTGGGAAGGGTACAGTAAGCTCTAGTCCCGTGCTGAACCTCAGTAACCTTATGCCAAGGCTTGACACACACACGTGGGTCAATGATGCATTACATCCTATGAGTATACAGTCTGTGTACCTGTAGACACAGATAGACAAGCTGCAAACCCATGTGATATTCACGTGTAATGCTCAATGCATGTAATGCCTGTGTATCCATTTACATCTATGTACGCAATAGCTGAGCTCTACAAATCAAAGCATGCACACTCATTCACACAAATTCTTGCATCTGTTATGTAGTCCAACCTCTTGCAATGCAGGAATCTCAACTAAAGCATCCATGACAGAGGGCCATGCAACCTCTGCTTAAAAACATCCAAGGAACGGGAGTCCATAACCTCCCCAGAGAGTCCATTCTACCTATTCTAACAGCTTTTATTGCCAGAAAGTTCTTCCTGATGTTTGGTCGGAATCTCCTTTCTTGTAATTCCGGGTCCTACCCTCTGGAGCAGGAGAAAACAAGCTGTCCATGTGACAGCGCTTTAGATATTTGACGATGGCTCTCATATGTCCTCTCAGTCTCCTCTTTCCCAGGCTAAACAACTCCCTCAACTGTTCCTCATAAGGCTTGGTCTCCAGCTTGTACCACCAAGCCACCGCTGCATACTACAATGACAAATCCTTTTAAACTACTTGGCACACTGAAGAATAGACGTGTGTGGTTGTTGGGCTCCCGCCAGCCCCAGCCAACATGGCCAATGTTTAGGGATGATGGGTGTTGTGGTCCATCAAGTCCTGAAGGGACAAAGGTTTCTCATCCCTGCAACGGAAGATTTTCTCAGCCATAAAGCCTTTAAATGCAGAGCTACTCTCCCTTGTCGGCACCTAATGCCTATTGGATTGAATACATGAGGTGATGTTCTGGCTCCAGCTGAGTTGCTCATTCAGCCCCATCGTGCTTCGGATGGACGATGAAGGGACAGTGGCAGAAAAACCGAAATGGTGCAATGTTAATACACTTTAGCTGTTTGATTATTGTGTTTTTAATAGATCCCACAAGAAGACATAATGCAAGGCTTTTATTCATAATAAGCACTTTTTTTTTGCACTGTAATGGAGTGAAACAGTGATTTTTGGCCGATTCTAATTCATAAAAGCATGGCAGGAAATGGCTTCAATGTCAGCTGAAGTGCCATATGCCTTATATGATTGCATGAGCCTTGAGTGCTTGTGGTCGACGCTGTAGCAGAGTCATTATGCTCGCCATTGATTTGTGTGTGTTTCGTCTTGCAAAAAGAAAAAAAGAAAAAGAAAGCCACTGTTTTCCCCCAGGTGATGTTCTCTCACTCTTCGCTTTTTCGCAAGAACCTCTGTAAAACAGCTGCGGTTAAGGAGATTTAAAAATATATTCCTGAGCCAAACTGTTACATTGCCCAATGGCCGGCTTTTATAAAGTGAATGTGAGGATAACTGAATGGGAGCCATTCCAGGCTCAGTCGTAGAGGTATTGCTGGTTTCACAATGGGATTTGGGGTTGAGATGGATGGCCCCAAATTCTCTTTCAACCCTATGATTCCAGCTGTTAGATTGGGGGTTTGAGTTGGCTTTATTAAAACAAGAAGACTGGCACTGTTTCTTAAAACAAAAACAAAATCAATTAAGTAATTTGTTTGAAAAGAGGAGGGGGAAGCACCAACATTTAACAGAGTAGCTTTTTGAAAGCCTAATGTTTGGTATTATACTGAACATATGGTTGTGGGTTTGAACTGCGCGGCGGCAATGCAAAATGTATGAGTAAATAGCATCCTCCGTCCTCTTGGCTAAGATACACAGAGAAAGCTCAAAGACATGTAACTCGCCTGCCTTAATCTCCTGACTGGGCTGCGATTCCGTTCTGTAAGGCTTGATAAATCTCCACATTTCGCCCTGCACCAAAAGAGTATTACAGCTCCTAATGGTCTTATGCTAGTAGCCTGCAACAAGACTCACTCGGCTGTATCCAAAACATCTAGCAAATGAAATCTTTTTAATAATCTGCCATGTTTCCCACCTTCCATCCCACAAATTCATTTTCACAGGTTTCCTTTGCAAGGCATACTAAGAGCTTTTGGTTTTGTTTAATTGTGGGTGGATCTTTTCTTTTTTTAATGTAATGCTGTACAACCAATAAATACAGAGGAGGGACAAGTGCTCTTAGCAAGTAGATGCAGCTGGTGAGAAAAGCCTGGCAGATGAAATGTGGCGGGGTTAATGGTCTCTACGCTGATCGGTGAATCTGTCCATTTCAGTTTCCCATGATTCCAATCTTAAACTTAATTCTCTACAATTCCACCAGCAGTTTGGTGTGGATTTCTCCTTCCATGCACAGTTTTGCGTGACGCTTTGTCTGCCACGTGTGATTTTGCAAAGCATTTCCCCTAAAACAATGCATTTTCGTATATGATTTTCACTAATATGTGATTTCATATGCATTTGCAATGTGCATATTTTGTATACATTGTTGCAAAGCACCAGGAGCCTATTGAGCGCCGACACGGCTTTCAGCTCCCCCACGGGTTTCCGAAAACTCAGGTATTTGTGCAGCTGTTTGGAGACGGAAAAGGACGTTTTCTCAGCGGGCGAGTTCTTTTCTTCCAGCAGGAAGTAGTAGATGGAACAGTCATTGGTTCCGATATACAGGTTCTTCCCACAACACTCGATGCATTCGATGTTGATCCGAGCTTTGTCGCCCATCAGCAAGTCCCACTCAACCGCAGGGACGAGCTTGAAGGCCTTGACACTCATCGCGCTTTCCAGATGGCCCTCTGATATAAGCAGTGGCTTTAAAAGGCGTGTGCTTCAGTTTCATTTGCTGAGGACACCGGTTGCCATCTTGCCTCTGGGCTTGCTAGGAGCATCTTGTTGGCCACGTCCGAGCTGAGGCCTCCGCTGCAAGCCGAGCCCGCTCCGCCTTCCAGGCCCCGCCGGCGCTGCTCCGCGGCTCTCCCGCCTAATTTTGTATACATTGCTCCGCTGGAGAGCTTCACTGCAAAATTCAGAGAAGTGCAAATGGAAAAATATGTCTGTGTTTCAGTTTGCGTATTGTTTTGGAAAGTGCAAATTAAATGCGCACGGAATCAACCCTCCGCCCCATCCCTAAACTGCAGTATCCCAGGCAGAATGGAAGCTAAGTAGCCACTCTCCTCAATAATACAGGGAATTTATATAGCGTGCTATGAATGTTTAAAGATAATATATTATCTCGATGAGCCTTATGAAAGCTTTCAAAGATAAGTCAGCACTGAACAATTAGAGTTGAGGATGACCAAATAAATGTCTCCTTGTCCTTTAAGACTTCCGCTTAAGGATCTTCTCTGCTAACTGAGATTTCTGCTAACTGAGATGGGACAGGAAGCTTTGTGGAAAAGGGTCTTTCCGGTGTTGGCCCCTCTGTTCTGGAACAACCTCCCCAGTAAGATCATTAATGTGATGCCCCTTCTTCACAAGAATAGGTTTCTTGCAAAAGAGGCACTTTCACTGGTGAGCTTTAGGCAGCTTCGAATTATACAATCCTATGATTCTATGATTTTCTTATTCTTCAAATGATTTTCTTATTCTTCCAAATGCTTTGGAAGCTCAGCCTACAAGGATTACCTTCACTGTATTATTTATGTCATTAATTATACTTTTGAATAATGATAATAGAAATAAAGGCCCTTATTTAAAATTAACAAAAGGATTTCTTTAAGCAATGCCATTCATAATATTTAATATTTAACAATAGGAGATAGTATATATTGCTATTATTGGATGTTATTTCTATATTTGTCTGTCAGCAAGTGGTATGTTATGGTATTATTGCTTCATATTCCAAGAATGAAAATACATGTTGTTGTGTTTTTGTTTTTAAAAAAAACTATATCCAAGCATATATAAATGAGTAAAAATTGCTGGATTCCTCATCCCCCACAAATTAGCTTCATCCCTGCAACTAATTACTGGATTTCTTTCCGCTCCTCTCCCAAAGGCCCATTGATTTTTATAGGGTGCTTGATTCAGACAATGCAAAAGAGCAAAAACAAATTTAGGAACCATTTTTTGTTATGAGTTTTTCAATATTTGTTATCCACACTGGAAATTATGTAATGATTGTAAACATCTGCACACCTGTTCCAAATTTCACAAGCGCTGGGAAACACATGTGTTATCTCACATAAACCCTGCAAATGCTCTGATTTGTAGTCCATCAGGGAAGGCAACATTTCCTCCTGATCTGGTGCCTCTTTTTGCCAAGGTAGCTTTTGAGACCACGTGTGATTTACACGGCACTTATCATTAGCCTACGGATCTATTAAAATATAATAATCCTGGATTGCGTCCACCCATTGAGGTCATGCTTATTTGCCTCGGATATACACAACATGCATTGTTAATGTATTTCATTTAAAGAAGTCATTTCCTAGAAGCTGCGAACAGCAGATAGGCTCCCTCTTTATTTGATTTAAACCGTACCACGTAGAAATTTCATTTAAGGTGATGTGGAAGCAGTGGCCATGGGATTTTGTTCTTTTCCATTCCAGTTGGTGGGATCAAGCTGTTATCTATGCTTCCCTCTCCAGGTACGGTTTAAGTATCTTCCTTTCAATTTGTGCGTCTGTGATAAACAACACAGATCGGGATTGAACCAAGGCCCATCTAGCCTAGCATCCTGTTCTTACAGCGACCAACTAGATGCTAATTTGGAAACTGCAAGCTGGAAATCAGTGCAACTGCATTTTTCTCACCAAAGGAATCCCAGCAACTGGTTCTCAGAGGCTTACTGTCTCTGATCCTAGAGATAATATAGCCACCATCATTTGTAGCCACTGATGACTTCCATTAAGGTTGGTCCAGAAGCTGCAGCTAGTGTGGGATATTGCAGCAAGGCTGTTGAAGATGATGCCCTATTGACAGAGCATAACAACCATGCCAAGAAAGCTGTACTGGCCGTTTCAGGTCTTGCTGTTGGTGTATAAAGTCTTGAACAACTTGGGACCAGATTATCTTGGGAAACACCCCACTTTGTAGACCACGGCCCAGTCCTCAGGAAAGATACTTTCAGTAACGCCATATGGTCCTCGGGTTCATCTTGCATCGACTAAAGCCTGGGCTTTTAGTGTGACAGCACCTGCCCTTTGGAATGCGCGGCCTATGGACACCAGGCAGGTACCTATCCTGTTGACGTTTAGAAGTCTGTTTAAACCTCTTCTGCTCACCCAGACTTTCTGTGGAGGGTTGATCCATCTGTATCAATGTACTAAGCTGATTGGTGATGTATATACTATTTGTTGCCTGAATGTCATTTTATTGTTCTGCTAAAAAATATGAACAATTCTCACATGGTTATATGCGTATAATACTATATACCTAACATATGCATGCACATGCCAGATTTTCTAAAGAAGCAAGCACATAAATGAATGTGTAAAACAATGCATCTGTAATTGTCTAAAAATACCCATGTATTAATACTTATAAGCTTATGCTTCAACCATACAGCATGGCATGGGTCTTTGAGACACAATATACATACAATATTTTGGGGCAGGGTGCATAATTCTGCTCATGATTTGTTGGGATTTTTTTAAACAACAGAGCATGAGCAGCTCGGATGTAAGTGGGTGCTTCGTTCCAGAGGTCATTGTGGCATTTGTCCTGTAATGCTGGCGATGTCATACTGGGGATAGTGTGAAAGGGTTAATAGACTGTCCAATGAAAACCCAGGGGCGGAGCCAATGGGATTTTAAGACTGAAGCACAGGGATTTGACAGTTAGTTCAGTGGGGAAATACAGTTGAGTTCAGTTGGGGAATACAAAGTGTTCAGTTGTGGAGTTCAGTGAGGGAGATCAGTTGGTTCGGTTGGGATCTTGTGGGTGGAAGATAAAGGGAAGGTATAGGAAGGCATAGGAAGGTATAGGAACAAGAGTGAGATACTGACAGGAAATATTCTGAGAACATAAGTGAAACAGTGTATTCGAAACCATAAGCTTGTGAGAATAAACTTCATCTTTTTGTTCAATTTTAAAAACCTGACTGAGACTCAGTGATTACCAGGGAGGACCTGGTTGGTGGCAGCGGCACCGTGGTGGCACAGGGATCAATCGTCCGTAAAATGACCGGGGACCCTGTATGTGATCACCACAGTCGTCCACCACAGGCCAAGCTCAGCCAGGTCAGAATTGCCAGGTTTCCTGCATAAATCCACTTGAAACGAATTTTCCCTCCATGGCTATCTCTCAGAGCTCCGTTTGATTACCACCGAGGATGGTGGGGGAACTTTGCACACTGGGCTATGTCATTCCCACCTCACAGACCAGGAAAGCAGATTAATGACTCAATTTGTATAACGGAGGCCAAGGCAAAAAACAAAATCAGAACGGCTTATGTAACTGTTAAGCATTAATATTATCAAACGTTGTGTGTGTTAAACCTCACAGCTGTTTCTTGTGGGGTCTTTTTTTTTTGCAGTGAGGGCATTATGACTTCATTTATGTGGGAGGAGAATGAAAGCCTTGGATTGTGTCAAGGCCTTAGCTGTCGGTGTTTGCTAATTGCAACAAGCGGGAAGGTACAGCCATCTCCTGCTTATAGAAAGATAACCGTAATTAGCAAGCTATCGGGTGCTGTTTATAACAAGAGCCTGCCTTTAGCTCATGTCAGAATGCGAAGGTTGCATCTCCTAATATGGAGAGAGCCAAAAGCACAGCAGAGTGCCACAGAACAAAGGAAGGCTTATATATGCCACTGGGTCGGATAAACTTTATCTGCTCCTGCGTTGTAGCTTAATCAATGCTTCTCTCTCCCCCCACCCCCCTCCCACATTTTAGGCTCCAACCTTGTTTTCCAAAAGAGAAATTGTGTGATTATGTGAGTGAATGATGTGAAAGAGCCATCCAACAAACAAGCTACGAAGCTCAGCTATACAAGGTGCTTTGCATGCAAGAGTTTCTGGATTCCACCCCCAGGCATTGCCAGGCAGTGCTGGGATGGCGGGTGGTAGAGAAATTAAGCATGGCTTATATTTCAATGGGACACGGGTGGCGCTGTGGGTTAAACCACAGAGCCTAGGGCTTGCCGATTAGAAGGTCGGCGGTTCGAATCCCCGCGACGGGGTGAGCTCCCATTGCTTGGTCCCTGCTCCTGCCAACCTAGCAGTTCGAAAGCACGTCAAAGTGCAAGTAGATAAATGGGTACCATTGCAGCAGGAAGGTAAATGGCATTTCTGTGTGCTGCTCTGGTTCGCCAGAAGCGGCTTAGTCATGGTGGCCACATGACCCAGAAGCTGTACGCCAGCTCCATCGGCCAATAATGCAAGATGAGTGCCGCAACCCCAGAGTCGGTCACGACTGGACCTAATGGTCAGGGGTCCCCTTTACCTTTATATTTCAATGAGAACCTATCTAAACTCTCACTTCCCGAAACGGTATATGTAAAATGGAACACAGCTACCCTACGGAATGGGTCTTTTTCTGAATGTTGTAGCAACTCGCCCCAAATATGTACAAGAATAAGTAGGTTAGGGAATAGTGTGCACAAAATGCACATATTAGCGGAGATAACATACAAAAGTGCAGGGGAAATGGCTTTCAAAAATGTACACATGCAACCCCCCATTTATGTGGGGTTTGTGTTCTGAGACACCATGAGTGTTAGTGAAATCGCGTATATTTGAGAGACCATTGAAAAAACCTGCAAACACTTTGTTCTGCCCCTGTTCCGCCTCCCCCCGCCTCTCATTGTGATATTTTTGTGACATTTTAGGGTCACTTCCTGGTTCGGTGTGATGCACATATACATGGTCAAGCACATATTGAATGTGTGTGCCTGTAAATTAGACAAAATTGTGTGCTGAACACAATTTTTCATGATTTTCTTTTGTTTAAAAAATGCAGACTGATGCAGAAATGAACTTAAGAGGGGAGGGGAGAGACAGAAAAGGAGACGGGCAGAAACGGACAGTTTTGCACATCCTTATCTGAGAGAGACGTCTTCCTAAAACCTTGGAGAGTCACTGCTAGTCAGTGTTGACAAAACTGGACAAGATGGACCAGCAGTATGGTGTTGTTTTAGGCAGCATCCTGTGATCCTCATTTTGTGGCAGAAAGTGAAATAGACAAAACAAGCTGGTTGGGTAAAATTGCCTGGCATCACTCCTGCTGGAAATCGATGTTCTTGTGCTTTGAGATTAGGGATGCAAACACGACAGTAAGCGAGGTCACCATTGGCATCGTCTCCTGTTTATTTGTACACTGCTGTTCCCCAGTAGACGGTGCCCAAAGCTGCTCACATCAGAATGAAATCATAATGATAGCAAGATTAACAAAAACACAACATCAGCTTCTCAAAACACTTCATTAGCCATGCCGTTTCAAAAACACACTGAAGTTTGGATAAACATGGAAGCAACATCAATAGGTCGATCCAAAAAACGCTGCATGCAGTATTGTTCTAAAACCGAATAGTCCACAAACAGAGCAATCTCCCACTTCCTAAGACCATCTAGACCAGTGGTGGCTAACCTTGGCACTCTAGATGTTTTGGAACTACAACTCCCATCATCCCTAGCTAACAGGACCAGTGGTCAGGGATGATGGGAGTTGTAGTCCCAAAACATCTGGAGTGCCAAGGTTAGCCACCACTGATCTAGACTGATGCTGTTCATGGTGGACTGCTGTCTCATATCTGAAGCTTGAGCAGGAACCGCTGTAGCAATTATTCCTCTAAACATCTGTCACAGCAACCTTTCCTGCATGCTGTGGGGAGCTGGTACAGAGGAGCTGGAATTCTAGGTGAATTGCCAAGAGACTTTTCCTCGCAGAAGGTAGTCTAAATTCGTAGCATTCAGGCAACAGAGAGGGAGAGAAAGATTTTTTTTTAAAAAAATGCTTTCATACACTTCTTAGTATCGACTACGTGTATGTGTAGGAGAGAGGTGGGGAAGACTGCATTTAAATGGGGGGTGGTATTGAGCAAGTTATGGGACGCGGGTGGCGCTGTGGGTTAAACCACAGAGACTAGGGCTTGCCGATCAGAAGGTCGGCGGTTCAAATCCCCGCACCAGGGTCAGCTCCTGTTGCTCGGTCCCAGCTCCTGCCAACCTAGCAGTTCGAAAGCATGTCAAAGTGCAAGTACCGGTAGATAAATAGGTACCGCTCTGGCGGGAAGGTAAACGGCTTTTCTGTGCGCTGCTCTGGTTCGCCAGAAGCGGCTTAGTCATGCTGGCCACATGACCTGGAAGCTGTATGCCAGCTCCCTCGGCCAATAATGTGAGATGAGCGCCGCAACCCCAGAGTCGGTCACGACTGGACCTAATGGTCAGGGGTCCCTTTACCTTTACCTATTGAGCAAGTTAATGAGGTGTCTGGCATTTTAAGGCAGTGTTGGCCAGTGTAAGCTACTGTTTATATAGCCATACCTACCAGCATTCTTACTTCTGGACCCAGGATATCATGTCAGGGACAGAAGTGATGGGGAGAAGGAGTAGTGGTGGCAGTGCCATGCCTCTCCTCCGCTGGACTCCGGTGCATGAGGGAGGTTAGGACAGCCGCTGTGGGGAGATCACCCTCGCAGTACCAGCAATGCCAGGAGCTCCTGCTGCAGGTGGGCCAGAGCTGCTGCTTCCAGTGCATCACTTGGGGCTGGGCTTCAGTGGCTGCAGCCTCTCCTCTTCCTCCCATGCTCCAGCAGCCACTATGAGATGCCAAAAGGAGGAGACTGGCAGCGGTGGCCATGGAGAGGTTCGGCTGGCTCATCCACCTCCCCAAGCTCGGTGGTGGTGGTTCTGGAGGGGGGAAGCGGGACATTCCCACATCCAAACAGAAGCTGGGAATGCTTCTGTGAATCTGGGATAGCCCGCTAAATATGGGGCGGTTGAAGGGTATGATGTTATAGCTGCCAGTCTGTGCACACCAGCTGTTCCCACTGCCTAGCTTGCCGATCGTAAAGTCGGCAGTACGATGGGATAAGCTCCCGTTGCTTTGTCCCAGCTCCTGCCAACCTAGCAGTTCGAAAGCACACCAGTGCAAGTAGATAAATAGGTACCGCTGCGCAGAGGCGTAGGAAGCCCAGGTGGTACCCGGGGGCGGAATTTTTTTTGTCACCCCCCCCACTTTAATTTTAATTTTTTTTAAAAAAAATAAAAAGTGTCACCCCCCTCTGATGGTGCCACTTTGCGAGGTGTGGGGGGTTTTGTGTGTGTGTGTCTATTATCTCTTTTTTTCCAATAAAGTTAAAATAAATAAAAAATAATAAAAATAATAAAAATGTAAATAAATAAAAATAAAAAGTGTCACCCCCCTCTGATGGTGCCACTTTGTGAGGTGTGGGGGTTTTGTGTGTGTGTGTGTGTGTGTGTGTCAGGGGCTGGCCGGTTTCCGAAGCGGTGCCAGAGGAGACAGCTGACCTAGATAGGGCTCCGCTGACGCCCGAAGAGTTATTGAGGGTCTGGGATCAGGAACAGGCACAGCCCCTGCTGACGCCAGAGCAGGTAGTGCAGCAATGGGAGGAAAGCTCCACCAGAGCGCTAGCACAGCCAATGGGAAGGGATCAGAATATGGAGACCGAGGAGGAGTTGAGGCTTAGAGAGCCTACCGGAGCATCAGACACCACAAGCGGGGAAGGTGAAAGCGAAAGGGAAGGGGGAGCCGTAGGGCTGCCCAGGTCAAGGGCGCGGAAGCGGAAAAAGGAGAGGCGGAGACTAGGCTTTCCGAAGCTCCTATGCTGGGGGCGGAGCCGCAAATCCGTACTAGAAGGATCTGACTCCGAGGGGTCGGATGCATAATCGCAAGGTCTGGATTATCAATGTTATGAAATAAAGTGATTAGTTTAGCAGACTGCGTTTTGTGGATGCTTACTTCCGAGGAGACACCCATCCGTCTCACAGCATCCTTCTAGTCATCGTCACCTCCTCAGAAGTAAAGCACAACCAGCATGAGCAGCGCGGAAGAAGCCGCAGCGTTAGCTGCCCAAGGAGCCGGCGGTGGAGGTGCCCCTACCTGGGAAGATAGAGCTCGTGAGCTAGAGGTACTGTACCGAATTAGTCAAGCCAGGTTGGAGGAGGCAAGGATCCACGCTGAGCAGGGCAGGAGTGCGCAGGCGGGCAGGCGAATCACCATGCTAACAAGCAGGTTTCAGGGCAGACCAGAACAGTACATAGGTTTTAGAACGGACATGCTATATGCCCTGGAACTACAAAAAGACTCATTTAAAAATGAGGAAGAGCAGGTCGGATTTGTGATTTCGCATTTTGAATCACATGCTCGAGATTGGGTGAGGCCACTGATTATGGCCAAGGACCCAGCGCTTCAGAGAGTAAAGGAGTTCTTTAAAGCGATGGACGCTGTTTATACGAGCAGTTCGGAACAGGAATTGGAAGCGCAGGAACTTTTGCTTTTGAGGCAAGGGAATATGACGGTGCGCGAGTACCAGGCAAAGTTTTTGTCGTTAACCCATCGTCTGGGATGGGAAATCAATACGCCTCAAATGATAGCGCTCTTTAAGTTAGGTCTGGCCGATGAAGTAAAAGACTCTTTGGCGAGGGGGGGTCCCTACAATGACATGAAGAGCCTCACCGAAGCAGCGATGGCAATCGGCATTAGACTGGAACTCAGAGACAAAAGCAGGAAGGAGGGGAAGGCGGGAAGGTGGTTCAACTTCCGCATTCCCACACCAACAGAGAGACCGGCTGGCGCGCAGACGCACCTCCCGGAAGAAACGCCCATGGAATTGGGAGGAGCGCGCGCGCGCCCTATTTCAAACGCAACGGTTGCCAAGGGGAGTGACACGCAAGGCGGGAAGGCGCCCAGAAAATGCTATGTGTGTCACCAAATAGGACACCTCGCAAAAGCGTGTAATAAGAAAAAGGTGTGGCAAGGCATGACGGGGGCTGTAACAGGAGAAGGGGAGGAGCAGACGCCGAGGCAAGTCACGGGGACGGCCAGCCCGGCTCAGGAGCAGTAAAAGGTCCCCCCAGCAACGCACCAGAGACGCCCCCCCCCAGCCCGCCAGAGCACACCCTCCCCAACCCTCCCAAGCCAGGCATCGTGATGGAAGTCACACTGGAGCTACCCAATGGCTTCACCATGCAAGTTCCCGCCTTGGTAGATTCGGGAGCATCGGCTGATTTCCTGGATATAGACTTTGCACGGCAGCACCAGCTTCACCTCCTGCCTTTGCCTGTCCCCTTGCAAGTCACCACCATTGATGGGAGGGAATTAAAAGGAGGGGCGGTCACGCAAAGCGCTCCACCTATGCGGATGCGGATGGGAAGGCACTCTGAAGTTATTGCTTTCCACGTCACCACGTTAGCAGGCCCCCCCTTAATACTGGGGATGGGGTGGATGGACAGACATGACCCAGTAGTGAGCTGGCATCAGCGCTCTCTAGTGTTTGGTTCTGCGTATTGCATGGAGAATTGCTTGCAGCAGCTCAATCCCAAGGAGCAGGCAAAGGCTGCCGTGATGCAAGCAGGGGAAGTCACCCTCCCTGCGCAATATGCGGAGTTTCAACAGGTGTTTAACGAAAGGGAAGCAGACAAGCTACCCCCCCACCGCCCCTACGACTGCCGAATTGACCTGGTGCCAGGAGCTCAGCTGCCACCGGGCAAGCTTTATTCAATGTCGGAGCAGGAGATGGCAGATCTGAAGGACTTCATTGACAAAAACCTGGCCAGAGGGTTCATCAGGGAAAGCAAGGCTGTAGGGGGCAGCCCAGTGTTCTGGGTGGACAAAAAGGACACCCCCCAACGGAGATTGATTTGTGACTATCGGATTCTCAACTCCCTGACCCTCCCTGTCTCCTACCCCATGCCGAAGATCGACGACCTGCTGGCGGCGGTACGCAAGGGCAGGATCTTCACCAAGCTGGACCTGAGGGGTGCGTACAACCTAATCAGGATCAGAGAAGGCGATGAGTGGAAAACAACCATGTTCACACCCCTGGGTGCTTATGAGTTCCTCGTGATGCCCTTCGGCCTCCAGGGAGGTAGTCAATGCTTCCAAGCGTTCATGCATCACGTGTTGGGACCCCTGCTGTACAAACAGGCAGTGGTCTATTTAGATGACGTGTTGGTGTACTCTCAAAACCCAGAGGAGCACGTGCACCACGTAAAGGAAGTACTGCAGAGACTCCAGGAACACCAATTAGCGGTCAAGCTGGAGAAGTGCCGGTTCCACACCACGGAGGTGGACTTCCTAGGCTACCGACTCTCAGATACAGGAATAGCCATGGATACCAATAAGGTGGAGGCGATCCTGCAATGGAAAAGCCCCAAGACCAAGAAGGACGTGCAGCGCTTCGTCGGCTTCGCAAATTTTTATCGCAAGTTCGTAAGGGCGTTCGCAGACATGACAGCACCAATTACGGACTGCTTGAGAGGCAAGAAGAAGTTTAAGTGGACGGACGAGGCGCAACAAGCCTTTGAAACACTCAAGAAAGTCTTCGCCTCAGAGGAGCAGTTGCTGCATGTGAACCCCAGCAAGCCCATCAGAATAGAGACAGATGCATCAGATCGAGCCATAGGAGCGATACTACTGCAGCAAGATCCAGCAAAGGAATGGCGGCCCTGTGCGTTCTATTCCAGGAAGTTGAGCCGGTCTGAGGCCCATTACGCCATTTGGGACAAAGAACTGTTGGCAGTGGTCGCAGCATTCAAACACTGGCGCCACTTCTTGGTGGGGGCGCAACACCAAATCCAGGTTCACACTGATCACAAGAACCTGGAGTACTGGCGCACGGCTAGAGTGCTCAACCAGCGCCAAATGCGATGGGCAGAGTTTTTTGCGGAATTCAATTTCCACATCCAGTATGTTCCTGGCGAGCAGAACAGCAGGGCGGACGCCCTATCCAGGAAGCCAGAATACATGGAAGATGAAGGACCTCCGGTGGCAAGGGCCATCTTCAAGCCTGAACAGTGGCGGTGTGGGGCGACATTGGGTGGTAGGGAAGAACTGGTGCGCCTCACACAGGCGGACGCCTTTGCCCAGAACAAACTGAGGGAACTCAAGGAGGGGAATCCCAGGGCAGGAGGGTTTGAGGAAAAGGAGGGGCTACTGGTGTACAAGGGGGCACTGTATGTGCCAGGGGAGGATATGAGGGCCAAAATTCTCAGACAGCTTCATGACAACCCCACAGCAGGGCACTTTGGGCAATTCAAAACCATGATACTGGTCACTAGAGAATTCTGGTGGCCAAAGGTCAGGCAGGACGTTAAGGACTACGTCAGGGGGTGCGAGGTCTGCCAAAGGGCCAAGGGGGAGAGAAGGGTACCAGCAGGACTACTGGAACCGCTTCCCACCCCAAGCAAGCCCTGGGAAGCGGTTTCGCTGGACTTTGTCACGGATCTCCCCAAGTCCAAGGGCAACACGGCTGTACTAGTCGTAGTGGATCTCCTGACCAAGATGGCTCACTTCATTGCCTGCCCCAAAGTGGTGTCGGCGGAGGAGACGGCCCGGTTGTTTATGCAGCACGTGTTCAAGCTGCATGGTATGCCAGTGAGAGTAATTTCGGATCGCGGCGCCCAATTTACCTCCCGTTTCTGGCGCAAGCTCATGCAGATCTTGAAGGTGCAGGTGTGTCTATCTTCAGCACGCCATCCTCAAACTAACGGTCAATCGGAGCGTGTTAATTCCATACTGCAGCAGTATCTGCGCTGTTATGCTTCCCAGCAACACAGCGACTGGAGTGACAAACTCGCCCTTGCAGAGTTTTCGTACAACAATGCTCAACACTCCTCGGCAGGCATGTCCCCGTTCCAGGCGATCTACGGCAGCCACCCCAGGGCCTTTCCGGGAAGGGAGGGGGAACAGGGGGATGGAGACGTGCCCGCTGCACAGAATTTCGCTGAGGAGTTGGAAGCATTGCACCAATTGCTCAGTGACAATTTGGAGCGGGCTAAAGCAGCCTACAAGACGGCAGCGGACCGGCACCGCAGGGAGGGGGAGGACATCCAGGTGGGAGATATGGTATGGTTGTCCACACAAGGGCTGCCCATTCGCGGCAGGTGCAAGAAGCTGCAGCAACGTAGACTGGGGCCTTTTGAGGTAGTGGAGCAGATCAACCCCGTGGCTTTCAAACTGCGACTGACGGACGACATGAGGATTCACCCGGTGTTCCACAGGTCTCTCCTGTCCAAGTACAGGGAACCTCACAGGTACCAACAGGGCTACCAGCAGGGGTCGCAGGGGTTACCGATGGTGGAACCGGAACTATTCAACGAGGCCACCGAGATTTTGGACTCCAGGTGGCAAGGGGATGAACTGCAGTATTTGGTAGCGTGGGAGGGGGAGCCAGCGTCGGAAAATGCATGGATCCCGGCAGAGGAAGTCACCAAGGAGCATCTGGTGTGGGAATTTCACGAACTATTCCCGCACAAGCCCAAACCATACCGTTGGCAACTGAGAGACGTGTTTCAGCCCACAGACTCGGAGGAAGGGGACTTCTGGGGTTTCCCACCATCAGGGGGGAGTGAAGGGTACCCAATGGTAGGAGAAGGGACCGAGAGTGCAGAACCCCTTTCTCCACCCATGGCCAGGGAGGATTGGGAAGACCTGTTTGCCTCATCGTCCAGTGGCGACACCACAATATTCTTAGGTTTCCCTTCCTCCCCTGACACAGCAGACGAGTCTTGGGGGGAGCTGGGAGATCTAGCAAGGGACTCCGAAACCAATCTGCCCCAACCAGGTGTGCCTTTTCAGGAGGGGAAGGGGGGCTTGGAAGGGGGGATGGATGTCAGGGGCTGGCCGGTTTCCGAAGCGGTGCCAGAGGAGACAGCTGACCTAGATAGGGCTCCGCTGACGCCCGAAGAGTTATTGAGGGTCTGGGATCAGGAACAGGCACAGCCCCTGCTGACGCCAGAGCAGGTAGTGCAGCAATGGGAGGAAAGCTCCACCAGAGCGCTAGCACAGCCAATGGGAAGGGATCAGAATATGGAGACCGAGGAGGAGTTGAGGCTTAGAGAGCCTACCGGAGCATCAGACACCACAAGCGGGGAAGGTGAAAGCGAAAGGGAAGGGGGAGCCGTAGGGCTGCCCAGGTCAAGGGCGCGGAAGCGGAAAAAGGAGAGGCGGAGACTAGGCTTTCCGAAGCTCCTATGCTGGGGGCGGAGCCGCAAATCCGTACTAGAAGGATCTGACTCCGAGGGGTCGGATGCATAATCGCAAGGTCTGGATTATCAATGTTATGAAATAAAGTGATTAGTTTAGCAGACTGCGTTTTGTGGATGCTTACTTCCGAGGAGACACCCATCCGTCTCACAGTGTGTGTGTGTGTGTGTCTATTATCTCTTTTTTTTTCAATAAAGTTAAAATAATAAAAAATAATAAAAAATTAAAAAAATTAAAAAAAATTAAAGAAAATTAAAAAGTGTCACCCCCCTCTGATGGTGCCACTTTGTGAGGTGTGGGGGGTTGTGTGTGTGTCTATTATCTCTTTTTTTCAATGAAGTTAAAATTAATTTTTTTTTTTAAATTAAAAAAAAAATTTTTTTTAAAGTGTCACCCCCCTCTGGGGTGGAACCCGGGGCGGACCGCCCCCCGCCCCCGTTGCTACGCCCCTGCCGCTGCGACAGGAAGGTAAATGGTGTTTCTGTGTGCTCTGGCTTCTGTCACGGTGTTGCACCAGAAGTGGATTAGTCATGCTGGCCACCTGACCTGGAAAAGCTGTCTACAGACAAATGCCGGCTCCCTTGGCCTGGAAGCAGAGATTAGCGCCGTACCCCATAGTTGAATTTGACTGGACTTAACCATCCAGCAGTCCTTTACCTTTACTGTCCAACTATGCTTCAACCCATGGTTGCATTCGGATCGGCTGGCACAGTCCACACCTGAACCAGACGCACTCTAGGGTATGGCATGAGGGTATGAGGCTCAGCTGCAGCATCTGTTCCAGCAAGTGTGACCAACAAGACTGTGGACGTAGCAGTGGCACCAGCACCCCATTAAATTCCATCACTTCTCACCTAGGCTATGTGTGGCAGTCTAAGTCTGTTGAGATTTAGTCTCTTCCAACTGTATGTATGAACCTCACAGCTACCTTGTGAGATAAGTAAGTATTAAGCCTAATTCAAAGCTGGGATTTATTAGTTTTTTGAAACGGAACAATTGTGATTGCTTCAAAACAATCCATTTTTTAAAATTGATTTGAATGTGCAACACCGGTGCCCCACCAATTGGCCTATTAAAGTGCCTCCCCCAAGTCCAGCTATTAGTCAATTGCTGCCACAATAAAGTTGTTTCAACGTTAGTATTTTTTCAAAATAATAACCGAGATGAACACCTTGGGTTCTCGATGCATCTGCTTAATTGCATTTATTTAGCACTTTCACCAGGGAGAGAGCGAGATGGAGAGAGAGAGAGAAGAAAGAACGTCGCCTTGGCTGGCAGAACTCTCTACCTTTTCCCTGTTGAAGAACAGTATCAACACACTATCTAAGAGCTAAAGTACATGTTTATTTTTAGCTCTCTCCCACAGAGAATAGCACTGACAATGTAGGGCATTAGAAAAATATAACACATCAATGGTCTCAAGCTGAAATGATTTAATGGCCTCGGGAACAATGCCGCCTGAGACACGAACTGTATTTTTGAGCCTGGTGGGGAGAGGTTAAAGAAAACACCACAAAATCTTCACAGGCTTTTGCATTGCAGGGCGAAGGCAGTAGCGCAGATCCAGGCTGAAAGATGGGCTTCCTCTTGGGAAGCAAGAGGTGCCACGTCAGCCATTTTGTCAAGGCAGCGAACGGTGAAGAAGGAAATCACTGTGGGGAGGGTAGAAGTGGGGAAAGAGAAAAGGCCTCTGATCTGTCTCTCTCCCCCCCCCCCAAGTCTCAGAGGCCCCTAATCCCTATTATGTGCAAATGTACATAATGGAAATGAAGGATGTAAGAAGGCACCAGGGTGGTATTCCCTGCCTCACTGTGTATTGGTTGCATGCAACTCTGTTTCTGTTCTGCTGCAGTTCATCTTCCACAAAAAGCTACGTTATTCAACTCGCTGTGGTGAATCTATGCAACTTGCACAAAACCCCGTAATTAATCCCGTAAATTGTGTAAACACTGTTGTCATTATGTTATTCCGCCCAAGCATTTCAGTGCAAAGGAAACACAATGCAAATTAGGTGGGTGGGTTATAAACAATTATGTAGAACGTTTGTAGACTGAAAGCAAAAACCATGGTGAACACCAATTTCATTTGCTGGATTGATTTCCATTCCAAGCTTGGGATGAATAAGCAAACACTGGATATTTGCACTCCTGTTTCTGTTTTCATCTGAATACTGTGACATACCCCAACAGAAACATTTTATCAATGTGGCAATGTACTTTTTAATAAAAGAAACCAAAACCCATTATTACTATTATATCACAACAATATGTAGCCAGAACCATTGCACATCAAACATCCTTGCTTCTTTTAGAAAAAGATCTGTCAATGAACAACATTTCACCAAACGAATCAGTGACATGCCAAAGTGGACCAGAGGGAATCTTTTGTGTTTGTTTGTGTGTGTGTTTGGGTGGGTGTGGTTTCCTTTTGCACACACTCAACATTTTGAAGTCCCACAGCTGGTGTTGCTTTCTGCATTTTGTCCCTTACCTTTCTCGCCCAGATCTGGCCACAGTGATCCATGCGACGGTCACCTCCAGGCTTGATTATTGTAACTCGCTCTACGCGGGGCTGCCCTTGAAGTTGATCCAGAAACTCCAGCGGGTGCAGAATGCCGCGGCGAGGCTCCTTACGGGGTCCTTGCCGCGGGACCACATTCATCCAGTGCTTTACCAGCTTCACTGGCTCCCGGTGGAGTACAGGATCAGGTTCAAGGTGCTGGTTTTGACCTTTAAAGCCTTATGCGGCCTAGGACCCTCGTACCTACAGGACCGCCTCTCCCATTATGCCCCGCAAAGGACCTTAAGGTCTACAAATAATAACCTGCTGGAGATCCCGAGCCACAAGGCTGCCAGACTGGTGTCAACCAGGGCCAGGGCTTTTTCAGTTCTGGCCCCAACCTGGTGGAACACTCTGTCACAAGAGACTAGGGCCCTGCGGGATTTGACATCTTTCCGCAGGGCCTGCAAGACAGAGTTGTTCCACCTGGCCTTCGGGTCGGACACTTAAGTTTTATGGTTTCCTCCCCTTGGTTTAGTAATTTAAATTGGCATTTTAAATTGGTTTTTAATTTGTATTTTAACTAGTTGGTTTTTATATTTTATTGTGATTTTGTTGCTGTTAGCCGCCCTGAGCCCGGTCCCGACTGGGGAGGGCGGGGTATAAATAAAATTATTATTATTATTATTATTATTATTATTATTATTATTATTATTATTATTTTCAATTAAACGAGTAGACTAAAGCAGTGGTTTCATTTTAACTTGCAAAATTTTGCAGAGAAGGAGCTGAGAAAGGTTTCGGAGTGGGGTTTTCAGATCTAGGCCCACCAGAATCAAAACATAACCTACCCAAGTTTGTCTCTCTTGTGCACACAGCCGAGCAATTTTATGGTGTATCTGGGTAGAAATAATAACTGTGCCTTCAGGCTTTACAACAGAGGCTTTTTATGGATGCATTTAATTAATCAGCAAGTGGGCAAAATGAAGAAGATGCCAAGCAAGGTGAAGGTTAGAGTCAAAACTGGATTCATTTATGATTAAACTCCATCCCATTGTGATTGGTTGGTAATGCTGTCAAAGTTGTTGAATGGCATCCATGGCGTTTTTGCATTTGGTACCTCAGTGGTAGAACATCTGCTTTGCATGCAGAAAGTCCCCAACTCCACCCCCTGCATCTCCAGGTAGGACAGGGAGAAAGCCCTGCCTCGTACCAAGGAGAGCCGCTACTAATCATGATCAACAATATTGAGCTAGATCAGGGGTAGGCAACCTAAGGCCCATGGGCCGGATGCGGCCCAATCGCCTACTCAATCCAGCCTGCAGATGGTCTGTGAATCAGCATGTTTTTACATGAGTAGAATGTGTCCTTTTATTTAAAATGCATCTCTGGGTAATTTGTGGGGCATAGGAATTTGTTCATATTTTTTTTTCAAATTATAGTCTGGTCTGAGGGATGGTGGACCGGCCCACGGCTGAAAAAGATTGCTGACCCCTGAGCTAGATGGACCGATGCTCTGACACAGCATAAGGCAGCTTCCTTAGTTCCACCAGGAAATAAACAAAACAGCCCCAAAGTAAGCTAATAAAGTATCAAATGTTTGCCAGAAGGTTCTCTTCAAATGGAATAAAGTCCATTCATCTTAGCCCTAATTGATAGGGTTGCCATACGTCTGGGGAAACATGGACATGTCCTCTTTTTGAGGGCCAATGTGCCCATCTGGGCATATTTTTACATTTTAAAGGATAGGGTGGGCTTGGGCTGTTCTCCACGCCACGGCCGCTGCCAACCTGGACTGGGGAAAGAGGTTCATGGGCACTCCCAGTGCTTTCCCCCCTAAAAAATTGTTTTGGCCAAATTCTTTTTTTCAAAGAACCCCTAGACTTGTGGATATCAGCTCATCTTATGTCAGGGAAGCCTCTGAGTGCCAGTTAATGTGAATCACGACTTGGGAAAGAAGTACAGTGCTCATGTTCTGATTGTGAACACTTCATGGGCATCTACTTGACCACTGCGATGACGGGTTGCTGGGCTAGATGGGCCATTCTTGTGCTCTTCTCTGTTTTCCCTACTTGGCATTATGACATTAAGAGTACCAGAACTTGCTGCACACATCTTTATTTTTACATTCGTGTTACCATAGTATGCAAATGAAAGTTAAGGAATACATAAATTATCCAGGTTTAGATATATTCCTTAAGTGGCACAGCCTTTAATGGAAATGAGGCGGCTGCTGCAAATCAAATTTATTCCTCTATCATTAATGTTGGTTTATTTTTAGCAACCAGTGCATCTTTCCGGGCTATATGCAACAATTTGTAGTGGCAGGGTGGGGAAGGATCAGTGTGCATTAGAAACGTGTGTCTTATTTGGATAATTTCTCCCTTGGAATAATTGCTTTCTAACCTTAGATATATTATGCAGTCTGTTAGCGATGTTCATTACGAAATTCTGTAACATCCAGATGGAGTACAAGATATAGCTTAATAAACCATGGAGCACAGGCAGAAGCTGCGTAGAAAGAAGCCCCCGTGTATCACTCATTTAAAGGGGGGGCATGATCACATAAGAAGAGCTTTCTAGATCTGGCCAACGACCCATTTAGTTCAGCATCCTGTTCCCACAATGGCCAGCCGGATGCCTGTGGGAAACCAGCAAGCAGGACCAGAGTGCAAGATCACTCTCCCCTCCTGTGGTTTCCAGCAACTGGTTTTCAGAAGCGTGACTGCCTCTGATCTTGGAAGCAGAGCACAACCACCATGTTTTAACACAGGGATGGGGAACCTCAGGCTAGGGGTTAAAAAGTGGTCTCCAAGTGTCTCTGTCAGGCCCTTCAGATGGTACCCAGAGCACCCATGAGGTTCCCCACCCCTGTAGTTATTGGGTTTTTTAAAAATAAAATTGGTTGGCTTCTATATCTATCTATATCTATATCTATATCTATATCTATATCTATATCTATATCTATATCTATATCTATATCTATATCTATATCTATCTATCTATCTATCTATCTATCTATCTATCTATCTATCATCTATCTATCCATCTATCATCTATCTATCTATCATCTATCTAATCTCAGAACTAAAATTGGAGCTCCCTGGAGCTACTCAGTGCCACCATATATATTGCTTGATTCACACATCACTTTGTTGTTGTTTAGTCGTTTAGTCGTGTCCGACTTCGTGACCCCATGGACCAGAGCACGCCAGGCACTCCTGTCTTCCACTGCCTCCCACAGTTTGGTCAGACTCATGTTGGTAGCTTCGAGAACACTGTCCAACCATCTCATCCTCTGTCGTCCCCTTCTCCTCAGCTCCCAATTTGAGCTGAAGGCAGAAGATACTGTTTCTTTCCTCCAGAGAGCTGAAAGTGAAATGAAAAATATATAAAAATATTGGTGGGGTGTGTGTGTGTGTGTGTGTGTGTGTGTGTGTGTGTGTGAGAGAGAGAGAGAGAGAGAGAGAGAGAGAGAGAGGAGTGCATGCTAGTTACTTCTGACTTGGTGTCACCAGTGGTCTAGCAGATTGTTCAAAAGCCTCAAAAACCTGTTTGGCTTGTGATGAGAGAGGTAGGAAAAAGACTTGAGCATGTGGTACATAACGGGTTATGATGGCTCTATCCTTCCGCCTTCATCACTCTTCAAAGTATTGCCTGTCTCTGTCTCCAGACAAAGTTTCAGAAGGTCAATGCACTGTTGTTTACGGCATGTCCACAACAGTGTGTAGATCAATTTTATGATCAGAAAAAGTCAGAGGACGAATAAAGGCAGGAATCAGCCAATTGTAAAAAATATAGTAATTCTCTCTCTCTTGTACACACCCCGAAACACACACTATTCAAGTTTGCCTGATACATTAGCTGAATCCTTTAATTATAAATTGCCTCTGATTCCTTTAACATCCATTCATTCCTGTGTTGAGCTGAGAATTATAATTGTTTGGCACTCATTCAGACAGTTGTTTTAGAATCTTTCCTCCACGTCCTTCCACATTTCCTTTCCTTGAGGAAATCCATTTACCGGAGTTGCCCTTTTCACTATTTCCTGTTTTTCAACATTTACTATGAAATCATTTTTCTGTACATAGGTTTTTCCCCTGTTTGTTTTTTTGCTTTATGACCTGCAGATGCTGGGTTAAGGATGGGAGACGATAACTTACGCTTATGTTCCATCATGAGTAACTGTGTTGGCATCAGTAAAATTGTTGCAGATATATGGGAAATGATGTCAGACTCGGAAGGAGCCCCTAGTCTTGGTGTTGCCCTTGTAGAGGAAGAAGAGAAAGCGGACAAAACTAGAAGTAGTTGGCTCTGTCTGTGATTGGTTCTGGCTCCACCTACTTTTGGTCTCCCTTCCTTCTGCCCTAATAATAATAATAATAATAATAATAAATTTTATTTATACCCCGCCCTTCCCAGCCGAAACCGGGCTCAGGGCGGCTCACATCAGTAAAATTACAATAAAGTATAAAAAGAAAAACCGTTAATTAAAATACAAGTTAAAAGACAATTTAAAATTTAAAATGCAGCTTCATTTATCGCCCCCCCCCCAAAAAAAAACCAAGGGGAGGAAAACATCAGACTGAGTCCCTGAAGGCCAGGCGGAACAGCTCTGTCTTGCAGGCCCTGCAGAAAGATGTCAAATCCCGCAGGGCCCTGGTCTCTTGTGACAGAGTGTTCCACCAAGTTGGGGCCAGTACAGAAAAGGCCCTGGCCCTAGTTGAGCTCAGTCTAACAGCCTTGTGGCTCGGGACCTCCAAAAAGTTGTTATTTGTGGACCTTAAGGTCCTTTGCAGGGCATACCGGGAGAGGCAGTCCCGTAGGTACGAGGGTCCTAGACCGCATAGGGCTTTAAAGGTCAAAACCAGCACCTTAAACCTGATCCTGTACTCCACCGGGAGCCAGTGTTCCAATGAGCACCAACACAATTGGCTCATGAACATCAATAGAGGCAGGGGGTCACGGTAGTGGAGTCATGCTGCCTAGTGAGGTCTGCCTCACCAAAACCCATTTGGAATTTATTTCAGTATTTTTTGAAGTGGAATTTTTCTCTGTTATTTTTAATAAAGTCAGAGCTGCTGTTTTATTATGCTGGCTGTTTTTGTTTTTTCTTTTTCTTTGCTTTTATTTCATGGCTCTGAGCACTTAAAAAATAAAAAGCTGACTAGCAATGCAATCCTATGTGCCCTTTGGCTGCAATCCTATACTCACCTGCCTGGGACAAAGTTCCACAAAGCTTACCTCTGAGTACATCATTGCAATGGTATTAGGGCTGACACATTTATCAATTTTGGTTTCTCATTTTCCCAATCTTTCATTCATTTCTCCACATTTCTGCATGAACTTGAGAACCTTAAGAAATCAATAACATTCATCTGCATTTTGCCTAATACACTACTTTTTGTATGGAATTTTACCTGATCCACAAATTTTTGCAAGCAATTTCCCCTTGTGCAGTGCATATGTTAAGTTCCTACCACTAACGCATGCACATTTAAGTACACTTACCTCTAATATACAGTATTTGTATGTATTAGTTTCCCAGAGAGCTGCATCACCACCTTTGGAGAAGAGCAACTTTCAAAGGACAGCTGTGTTTCCCTTGACATGTTGTGTTGGAAAGTGCTGATTAGGCAGGGTTTGCATTAAAATACAAATTCAGTTCCCCCTGCCACCTTCCTAGCTCTTACTTGGGAGTAAGCCCTTTTGAAGTCCGTGGGACTCCTGAGTAAACACACAATGAGTTGGGCTGCGAGAAATGTTATGAATCAATGAAGAACAGAATGAGAACAACGGCAAGAAATCAATAAACTGAAAAGTCAACTTGTGCTGGGAATTGTGGTGATGGAAATCCTCCCCCTCTCCCCTCCCCTTTATGCCCTCTTTTCCTGAAGCAGGTAGAAGAATGCAACAAGAACCCTGCTGGATCAGGCCAAGAGGGCATCTGAGCTCCTGATCCACTGCCAGCATGGTCCAATCAGAAGAGAGAGACCACAAGCTGGACTCAAAGGAGAGCACTCTCCCCCCTCCCATTTATTGCCCCTAGCAGCTGGGATTGAACGACGCATGCCCTACGGAATCTGGATGCTCCCTTTAGCTGCTGTGGCTGCCTGGCTGGCAGGCAGACTAATGAGGCGCTCAGCAAATGGTATAGTTTTAAAATAACACCAGACACAGGTCCGGTCTCTTCCCCCCTCCACCTCCTAGAGGTTACTAAAAGCAATATTTTGTGCAAATACCTTTGAAGCCTCAGTATACTTCTGGTTTTTGTATAGGCATTGCAAACCTTTGAGAGAGAGAGAAATCACAGAAAACCCGATGGCATAGAATATATTAAGTAAAAAAAGTAAAAAGGAAGGAAGAATAAAGAGTATTATTCTTAGAAGCCACCATACATGGATTGCCCTTTGATTTCTATTGTGTGCCTTTGTTGCTGGCCCAATTTTGCGCTTGTTTGTCTTGCACATCACAGCTGCGTATTGGAGAATGAATGCTTTGGGATTTGCCTATTCTCTTCAACAATGCCTACAGCTCCTTCCTGGTCAATACATGACCCCACCTGGACCATCTACTGCAGCAAGAGTGAGGCTAATGTGTACAGCAGATATTTCCTGTTCCCAACGTTTCTCCATTGTTCTTCATCTATCTGGCTTGAACTGTGCTTTCTGTCATCATGGATGCTAAACGCACAATACCTCTCTTCTTTGCTGAAATATCTTGTGTGTGTTTAATTTTCAAAGGCACCTCGATGCTCAAAAAGATGTTACATTTGAGCTGGAATATAACTTTTTTTAAAAATGTATTTAAATGGAGTGTTGAAAAACCCTTTTGTGGTAGCACTGGAATTTGGTTACAAAAGAATTAATTGGAATAATCACACAAACGCAGCCCTCTCAGGCTATGCTTTATGATCCGTTCTATGCTGAAGAAGAGATGGTAGAATTATGGAATTAAACATTTCAGAAGGCAGGCACCCATTCATATTTTTGAGGGCTCCAAAGAATTCAGGATGTTTCCCCACACCCCATTTCCCCCCTTCTTCCTGAGAGGTTGACTTGAGCTAGTGACAGACCAAGATCGCACACTGATCTTCATGGTTGGGTGGGGATTTGAACACAGATCTCCCTGCTCCTAGCCTGACACTCTAAATCACTGCAACATGCTGGTTTGGAAATGTCAGCAGATCCAAAATGAGCACCCAGATTATTGGCTTGGTATCCATGTTGAATTCACATAACCCTCTGTTTAAAACAGCTGTCCTGGTTGCCAGTTTGTTTTCAGGTCTAGTTTAAGGAACTCACAGTAGTGTTTAAAGCCCCAAATATCCGAAAGCCACCTCCATCCCTACTGGCTCAGTTGGGTGTTAAGATTGGTAGAGGTAGCCTTCTTGATAGTTCCACTACCCTCAGAAGTTTAGTGGGTGTATGTGTGTGACAAATTCTCCATGACACCCCTAAATTGTGGATTTTCTTCCTCATCTTAATTATGCCATTTCTGTCATGTGCCAAAGACACACCATTTTACCCTGATGTTTGACACCTGAGAGAGAGAATTATTTTTAGGCCCCATTCTGTTCTCTTGATGATCATTTGTTCTAACTGATTTCAATATTGCATTTTTAAATTTTAAATGATTGTAATCCACCCTGGGTGAAGGACAAATAAGAAATCAAACAAATACTATTACCACCACCACCAACAGATTAGCACATGGGGGGGGGGCGTCTCTTAAGTGAGCTCATTTAGAAGAAACTGATATCCACCTCTTCAGACAGATATTTGTGAAGATGTGGGATTCCTTCATGCCTTGACTTCATTTCTTTGAGGAGTCGGGAGCATGGTTCAACACATGCATTATTTATTTGTTTTACTTAAACAGTTTACATCCTGATTAGCTTCAATCATCTTTAAAGGGTTTACAAGGATGTCATTAACAAGACCGAGATAGTATCTCCAGTCCAGGTTGACTTTAAAAAAAGAAGTAGTCAGGTTCAGAAATCTCTTAAGAAAACATGAATGCCCTCTGACCAATTGTGGAACGGCTTTGTAACCTTAAAAGCTCCAGTAGTGCAGAACCATTGACTAGCCCATAAATAAATTTGTTCCTTGAAATAGAACTTGCTACCTTCTGACATTTTAGTTGGCCCTACTCCTAATCAACATGAGTCTGACCAAACTGCGGGAGGCAGTGGAAGACAGGAGTGCCTGGCGTGCTCTGGTCCATGGGGTCACAAAGAGTCGGACACGACTAAACGACTAAACAACAACAACTCCTAATCAAGACAATACACCACCCTACTGTTAATTTTGAATTTCCTCTTCCCCTGTCATGGACCATCACGACTACTTGCCATTTCTATAAGTTCAGCATCTCTTTGAAAGTCCGCCTGATAGCAACAGCAACCTGAGTAAATACTAGTAGGGAACACCGTTACTCCCCTCCATGACATCTTTGTCCTAATAGCTAAACATGTTACCACTGAAGCCTGATGGACATATAACTCTATCCTGCCTATGTTTACGCAAGCCATTGAGTTCAACGAGATGCTCCCCAGGAAGTGTGCATATGATGGGGCATTCCGGATCTTTTGACCTGCAACTCCCCTCATCCTCAGCCCACATGGTCAATGGTCTCAGGAATGATGGGAGTGGTAGTGCAACAAGATGTGGAAGAGGCACCATGTTGGCCACCCCTGAAGGCAATCTCTTTGCCAATTCCAAGGTGAAGGGAAGAAGTTGGCAGTTGACTGCTCCTGCTCCATCTCTCTTTTATTCATGGTGGCAGGGAAGCAGCTGCCCATTATTTAGAAGCTGAAGATATTATCAAGATCAGGTCAATGGAAACAAAAAACGCAGTGGCTGCTGGCAACCTTATAGAATTTATTATTCACTCATTTGTTCCGCTTTATAGCTGGTCTATCCCAAAGGCTCAGGCTGGATAACAGCAATTTTATTGAAAAACAAAAGAGAAAGATTCCTGTCCCTTTAGGCTCATAATCTAACAATTTAGTAACTGGAACGTGTTTTTAATTAGCTGATTATCCATCAGGCACAAGGCATTTATGTTTAGAAATCTTTAAAACAGCCGCGTTACATTAGGAGCTTTATGTCTACAGCTCAGCCCTGTGACTTGCCATTTCGGTTAACATTTACAAATGGACCCCACTTCGTCTGAAGAGTTTCTCCACCATGTCTAACTTGGTAAGCAGGAGACGATATGGCCTGAAGCTGGCTGTGATTCATTTAGAACAGCAGGATGCGAAAAATGTTACAGGGTTTGTGTGTGTGTGTGGAGCTAAGAATCCCTTCTGGGCGGAGAAGGGTCCATCTATCCCTCTCTGCAGGAGATGTCTGCAGCCTGCCATACTTACCAGTCAGCCAGTGCCATCTTCTGGAGAATGAAGGCCAGCTGGGACCAATGAGGGCTGGATACCATGTCCCAGCGGAAAGGGTGGCAGGGGCAGGGAAGTGACTGAGAACCAATCCTACAGCCAGAACTTTATTAGCAGACGCCAACTTTAAAAGAGGTTTAGACAAATTCCTGGATGACAAGGCTATCAACGACTACAAGCCATGATGGCTATGTTCTGCCTCCGCTGCCAGAGAGCTAGAAGGGCCTCTGACTCAGTATAAGGAAGCTTCTTATGTTTTCATATCTGCCAAGTGCCCCGGAAAAAAATGGGATATCCAATTTTTTTCAAGCGAGATCATGGTGGCCATTTTGGGAGCTGCAATCCTGTGCAGTCTCATGCCTCGTTCTGTCAGGGGCTGGACTGAGGAGGAATGGTGGGAGCTGCCCTCCTCTTCTCCTGAGCCTTCCCAAGGGCAGGAGGACAGTATTGATTTAGAACAGTGGTTTGCAGAAGGGCATAGTGCAGAGGGGAAAAGCTGGGAAATACTGGGTGAGGAACAGCTAGAAGAGGAAACACCAGGAGAGAGACCGCTGGCAGATTCAGTGTCCTTGGACACCCTTCCTGACCCCCCCCCTTTGCCTAAGACTAGATGGGCTTTGAGAGTGATAGAACTCTCAAAGCTCAGCAGCAACAAGCTCAGATTACCCGACGTAGGAGTGACGTAGATTTACTGGAAGCAATGCCATTTCTAGAGAGATGGGCATTCCTTTGTCTCTCACTGTGATTATTAAAGAAACTAACTGGTAAGAATGCTCCTTTCGTTCTTACCAGATTCCCCAAAGCCTGACACATTCTCACGCTGAAAAAGTGCTTTTTCGGGTGGGCACAATCTTGCATGGCACCCAAAACACACGTGAGACCAAGGCATGGGTCACAAGATTCACCTGGGAACGCGTCCTGGAAGAAGCACATCCTGACTGGGGGTCTGAAAAAGTTGGTTGGTATGTGTTCCTGATATGGCTCCCCTTCTTTCCCATACTGCTGCAAGAGACACTGATGAGACCCAGACACTCGATGCTACTGCTAGGTAAATCCCCACCTGCTTTGTTTATCTTCTAGCTTGATGAAGACGAGGGAAGGTTATGTGGCTTAGTGGAAGAGCATCTGCCTTGCATGTAGAAGACACCCGGTTCAAACCTATGTGTCTCAAGGTAGGTCTGGGAAAGACTGCTGCCTGAGACCCTGGAGAACCACTACCAACCGGTTTAGATAGTCCTGAGTTAAATGGACCAATGGCCCAAATCAGTACCTCGGAAGTCGAACGCCTTGCAAGTCAAACGTTTTGGCTCCCAAATGCCGCAAACCCGGAAGTGAGTGTTCCGGTTTGCGAACATTCTTTGGAACCCAAACGTCCAAAGCAAGTTCCACAGCTTCTGATTGGCTGCAGGAGCTTCCTGCAGCCAATTGGAAGCCGTGCCTTGGTTTCCAAATGTTATGGAAGTTGAACAGACTTCCAGAACGGATTCCGTTCAACTTCCAAGGTATGACTGTATAAGGCAGCTTTCCTATTGTCCTATTTTAAGAGATCTGGAGAACTTGCAAGCTCTTGCTCTTTTTGGGAAGTTTTAGCTGTCTTAATAAAGATACTGCTGCAATATTTGGTGGTTGGTTTTTCGGTGTGTGTGGGTTTTGTTTTTGTTTTTTGCATTTTTCTTACAGGACAACACAGCTATCTTTCTTTCATTTCCCCCTCTCTCTGTTGGTTTTCAGTAGAGGTATCAGACTTCAATGTCCTAGCAGCTTAACTGGAAGCTTAGATATTTACAATAAAAATAGTTCCAATATTCCACTCCCCCCACCCCCCAATTTCCCCTTTAATGGTTCTTTTTTCATTATCTGGACAAATGGTTTCAATGAATACGATGGCTTTGAAATACAATCTGCTCCACTTATACTGCCCCGGCTTAATTTAGCCAGCTGTTGGGGCCATCCAAAAAGTAGAATTTATTCCTGCTTTCATTAGGTCCCATGGAAAAAAAGAGTATCCAGCTAAAAGCAATCTAAACACAGGGTATTAATAATGTCAAATAAAAAGGTGTTTTCATAAACAACCCATCACATAATTTAAAACTGGCTATGGCAAGGGCGTGATCTATGCTAGAAACTTGCTTATTGTGACATGTCGTACATATATCCAATTTAAAACACATCATTTACAAGCATAAATATTAGCAGTAAAAACACAACCTGAAAAATCTCATCGCTATACTTGGAGAGTTTGCTTGTGCTGTAAGCCATGGCTCTGAATGGAGAGTTAACTGAACAATTCTTGGAAATTCACCACAATATGAAATTTTTCATTTTCCTAGTAGTTGGACCAGATTTATCAAATTTCAGTGAGGGTGGGAATGCCACCATCACTCATTGTTTTCCACCAGCTTTTAAAAACACATGTAGATGAGGGGCAAATTTCTGTCTTCACTTCCCTTCTTCCCCAAGATCAAAGGAAGTTAAAAGGAGTGCTGGTAACTTTATATGTACAGATGTTCAGTCTTGGGTACTGTATTTTTTTATTGTAGACTCTGGAATGTCTTCTGTGGAACCATTCATCTATGTATTTCCATTCCACTTTATTGAACTATAAAAGCAGCTAATCAAGAAATGCAACACCTATTATCTAAACTGTTTTTATAGGTGTGTTTGGCTTGAACGAACACCATAATTTAATTCCTATATCCTTCCCAATTGGTGCTGGATCTCATCAATGAAATGGCATCTGGCCTACGTAAGGAGTTTCATGGGATGTTTCCAAAGGAAAGCAAATGCCAAAGAATGCAACTTCATAGATGAGAGTCTTACAGAACAAAACTGCCTGGGAGAGTCCCATGGCAATCACTAACACTGACTGCTAACTAGCAGCAGGTAGAATTAAGATTTTGGTATAAAGAACGTAAGAAGAGCCTTCTGAATCAGAGACCCATCTAGTCCATCATCCAGATTCATAATGGCCAAACAGATGCCCAAGGGGGAAAAAACAGAGTGCAACAGACTTCTCCCCACCTGCGATTCCCTGCAACTGGTTCTGCAAGAATCTTGTAGACCACAGAGCCCTCTAGGTCTTCTCAGGTCTGCTTCATGGAAGGGCTTTGGTTTTTGGTCACAGAAAGTTCAGTGCTGCTTCCTGGTGCAAGATTCTTCCAGCACCTAGGATGTTAGCCAGCTCCCTCCCTCCCTCCCTCCCTCCAAACAAACAAACAAACACTCTATCATCTTCATCCACTTCTAGTTGTTTTCAAGTCCCCATTCAAAGTGTCGGTGGCGTAGCATGGACCAATCCCAACTTTTATTGAAACTTACTTCAGCATTGGCAATGGAACAGAGTCCTCCACCACACCCTGTGGAAGCTTAAGGGCTGCAGGGCAGGCTACATAGCACACATTTCTAGCCCTCAGAATTTGCCGCCTGAAGCAGCTGCCTCACTCTGCCTCATGTAAGGGCTGACCCTGACTTGGAATTATGTTTGATGACTGGCAACATCAAGTGGTGGTTGGATGCAGCCAACAGTGAACAGAATCTGCAATCAGAATGTCCATATTAAAACACCACACTGTTCAGTGATGGCAGCCCAGACATTCAGTTGTGGCTTTCACTTACTTCAGACAATTCCTAGGCCAGCAGGAATCTTTGCATGGTGGAGAAATCAATGGCTCTTACCCAATTTGTGCAATTCTGCTCCCTCAAAAAAAAGGGGGCAAAATGATGTCTCCTATCTTTTGGGGAGATGTTACCATGTGGAGATACCCCACTGCAAGAACAATCAACTCATGCATCTCTCCCCTTTCCCAAAGTCTTGCAAACCATGCCCATTCAACCAACGTTTTCTATGGAGAGCTTCATCACATGGGATGCTTTCTGCATTATGGTGAAGCAGAGATGTGCCCACTCCACCGTCATATGAAGCCTCCACACGGAGGCTCTCAGCAACCTTGTAAATGTCTGGACTGGCCCATAGAAGGTTGTGCGTCAAGACAAATGCACAACTGCGTGAATCTCTCCTGTGTGTCAAAAGGCATATGAGGTTGCCACCTTGCTGAAGGCTAAGTGTGCCGGGGTGTGGGAAACACATCTACGCTGCCTGGGTTTCCATGATTGGAGGAAAAATGGGTGTGATATAAATGTAAGAAAACAAAACAAAGAAACCTGTACCTGCTCTGTCTGGAAGAGCAGGAGTTACCTGGGTCACATAGAGATTACGTAAATATATAAAAAAAGGCTACATGAAGAATACAGAAGGCTGAGACCCCAAACTTCGTTGTTTCTTTGGATTCAACTTACTCGCTATTTGTTATGCTCATTAAAGTCTTCCTGCAAAAGCTCCTGCAGGCACAGTAAATGAAAGATCATAAATAACAAAACTGCGGTGGTTATATTTCTTAAGACAAAGATGGCTGTAGTAGGCTGGATGGAAGCCAGTCCGTCACCCTCCTGCTCCTCCCCAATTTGGATGGTTAATGCCAGGGCCAGCAGTATCCCTGCGTGAGGCCTCCTTTGTTCACAGAGAATCAAAGCTCTTCTTTTCATTACCTAATAGTTATTCATAAAGCATATTAACCCATTATTATTTAAATAAGAGCCCTTGGAGGCGTCTCTTGGCTGATTTGGATCTACAGATGCAGCTTTGCTTTAGGAATAGAGATACATCTCTCTCTCTCTCTCTCTCTCATATTCTCTCTCCATAAACTGGAGATGTCAGCGCAACATATGTGTAATGCTCTTGCAAATACCATAATTACAACCCATTTGTCAACAGATGACAACTTTAATAACTGCCGTACACCCATCGTTTGAAGTGTCTACATATTTCTTAAATAAATGTTGATTGAAAAATTTACTGTTGCGGCAATATGGCTTAGAATGGCTTGGGATTTCTCTCTCTCCCTTCCCTCTCCCCTCCTCCTTCACCATTACCTCCTTCTTTTGGCTCATTATAGGCCATAAGCTTGCCTATAAAATGAAAACATATGGGCAAACCAGAAAGGAGTCCAGGCCGGCGTTTCATGCGGTCCAAGTCTCGTGGAGTAAATGGCTGATTTAGGTCTGCCTCAGCTGGGTCAAATGAAGTTCATGGATGTGGGGCAATTACCTCATACCTGACATTACAAAGCTCCTTTGGATTTCCCATTGGCACGTGAGAAAGGGCAGGCAGGGACAGGCTGCCTGCCTCAGTTCAGCAGGAGTCACCACTCAGAATATAGAAATAACATTACACTTGCCTCTCATGACCAGATTAAATACGCCTGAGTTTTAGAGACCAGAGTCCTATGGGCCAGTGAGCCTTTAAGCCAGTTGCCTTCACATCGCCTCTACCAAGGGGGTCTTCCCCCTGCCTTGCTTCATGCAGGGCTTCCATCTCCTTCCTGTATGGCACTCAGTGGTGCTTGGTGCCCATTGGGACTGGAGTGGCAAAAGGCAGGGAGACCCACCTTCTGGAGGTGGAGCCAGAGCCAATGGCAAGTAAAGGTAAAGGGTAAATGGACCCCTGACCATTAGGTCCAGTCGCGGACGACTCTGGGCTTGCGGCACTCATCTTGCTTCACTGGTTGAGGGAGCTGGCGTACAGCTTCCGGGTCATGTGGCCAGCATGACTAAGCTGCTTCTGGTGAAACAGAGCAGTGCACGGAAACACCGCTTACCTTCCTGCTGGAGCGGTACCTATTTATCTACTTGCACTTTGACGTGATTTCTAACTGCTAGGTTGGCAGGAGCTGGGACCAAGCAACGGGAGCTCACCCTGTCGCGGGGATTCGAACTGCCGACCTTCTGATCGGCAAGCCCTAGGCTCTGTGGTTTAACCCACAGCGCCACCAGTCCTCTAATTCTAGTTCGGTCCTCATCCTCCTTCTACAAAGGCAAGTCTGAGACCAAGGAGGAAGAAGCTGGCACCCAGTGCCACCCCCTAGACTGGTTGTAAGAAAGAAGGCAGGTAGGGGCTGGCTGGGGGAATCATGAAGCAGAGCTCCATGTGACCTAATGCACCAGTTTCTACTGCTTGCATGACTTGCATTCCAACCCCCTAACCATCCTGGCCATTCTCCTGTGGACACACTTCCATTTGTCAATGTGACCATAAAATTAGGCACCCCAAACCAGAGTTTTCCAGATTGAATATTCCAGATACAGTCATACCTTGTTTCTCGAATGCCTTACAACTCAAACGTTTTGGCTCCTGAATGCTGCAAACCTGGAAATGAGTGTTCCGGTTTTTGGGAAGCCAAACGTCCGACACGGCTTCCGTGGCTTCCGATTAAGTGCAGGAAGCTCCTGCAGCCAATCGGAAGCTGCGCCTTGGTTTTCGAAGGTTTTCGGAAGTTGAACGGACTTCCAGAATGTATTCCGTTCAAGAACCAAGGTACGACTGTATTGAATGATAATGATTTATACCATTTTCCAACAGACAATTGAACACCCTGCGATTCCAACTGAGGCTAATGAAACCTAGAAATGTTAGTAAGTGTTTTGTATTATTCTGGAAAGCGATTTACTTATTTAGCTGGGAAAAGTGACTTACAAATGCACGAAATGAAACGAAATATGGAAAGCGTGTCACCGACATATTTGTAGTGAATATTGTTAGCTGAACTCCTTTCGGTTTTCTCCTATGTGCCTGGTAACCAATAGAAGTGCGGACATTTATCAGACTTTATTCTCCATTCATGTATCCAAACGTTAAGGTGATTATAGACAAATTGATCTACAAGTCTGACTTATGAATGGTTCAATACACATCTAGACAGACCAATCAGTCACCATAACCTCCTTCAGCTCGCTTGTTAATTCTTTCTTTTACTAGGGCATTGCAGACAGCAATCATGACACCAGACTTGCTTTCCATGAGCAAATTTAATCAGGGCTGAGTTCAAGCAGGCATGGGGAACATGAGGGCCTCTGAATGTCCTTCCATCATAACTTCCACTAGCCCCAGCCAGCAGGTCAATCAGGAGGAGGTGGAGTCTCCCAGTGTCTAGAGACTCACAAGTTCTCCAGCGCTTCCTTAGAAGCAGGTGGGAGCATCCCCCACCCTGGGATTCTTGGAAAATCATTGTGTGAAACAATACGTAATCAGAAACCAGTTATGAGTTTTGGATAATGGCTGGTTACCTGAATTCTGCTTTACTCTCCTCCCCATAGCCCAAAGTAGAACTTGCATTTCCTGCTATTATTGAGTCAGATGAGAATTAACATTGTTCCCCCTGGAAATTGGTGGGCAAATTTAGCTTTGATTTCAGCAGGGAGATTGCAGAGTATGCTCCTAATTTGTGAGAAAACATAGGTTTTCCAGCAGTTCCCAGGTGTAGCCCTGTGAATGCCAAGTAAGGGAGTTGAGAAATGCTCATGAAGGAAACCTATTATGCTCAGCAGAGAATCTTTTATTATATTGTTATGAGTTTTGGGTGGGTAGGAAGTAGGCTGTATGAGGGACCCTCCTATCCCCTGGATCTAGCAAGCGTTAAAATATAAGCCAGGTTAGCTTCCTGCATTGAGGCGATAGCCTGGGTGATGGGCCATTAAGGGAACAAAGGAAGTGGCTCTGTGCCAGAAATTAAATGAGTGGGCCTCCCGCTCACAACTGTTAGTTAGAAAGACAAAAGACCAGAGTGGAGAGCTGAGTGATATGAGTTAGAAGCTGGGTGCAAAAGCGGCAGGCTGGAGGGTGGGGGAGAGTGAAAGAGAGGCCCAATTTGTATTGGAATCCAAGGCTGTGGCTATGGGAGAAGCAGGACAATTATGGGGTGAGCCCCTCCATCATAGGCTCAGGTTGTATATACCTTATATACTCGAGTATAAGCCGACCCGAATATAAGCCGAGGCACCCAATTTCACCACAAAAAACCTGGGAAAGCTTCATAGGAGCCACTGCCTGCCTCACTCGAGTATAAGCCGAGGGCGGCTTTTTCAGCACAAAAAATGTGCTGAAAAACTAGGCTTATACTCGAGTATATACAGTATGTGTAAATAAACTATATATCGAAAAACACCACTCTCTCTGCTATGCTTCATTCCAAAGGAAACATGAACCCCCAGTTAGCTCCAGGAAACCCTGGAATCTCAAACCACTCAGAGATCGGGGTGGCACACGCAACAATATTGTGCGGGCAATGTATGCTTAAATAAGGATGTGCAGAGCACATCCAGCGACATCCATTCTTAGTAACAAAGGCGTTTTAACCAAGGACGAAGAACAAAGCGGGAACGATTGCGGAATGAGCTCTTGGAGCAATTATTAAATGCCTAGCCTTGGAAACAGGTTTTTTAAAGGGGGGAAAAATCAAGAGGAGAGCCTATTGTGTCATTGTATATAGCATGTTCATTATTCCCTGGCCGAGCCAATATTTCCAGCACTTTAGAGGAGCTAATGGATCACACCCAGCTGTGCACATTCAAGGAATGCATTGGGGGAGGGGGAGATTGTGAGGTGTTGCGAGTTCCATTGTTTGTGCTACAATCTGCTCTTTTTTAGAAACAAGGGAGGGGGTGATTGAGTCCTTTAATTGGCAAAGGGGTCCTAGTAATAGGTTGCTATTGTACGAAAGTGTAGCAGTCAAGTGTTCTGAAGGCCCCGTAGTAGGTTTCGTTCCCAGATGTAGGGAAAAATTTCCACTTTACTATGAGGGATGTAAAGCTTCTCGGTTTCCGATTCTTCCATTTTTAACTTCAGCTTCTCAGCGTTTACATATCTGTGGGCAAATCCACCTTTGGGATGTTCTAATGAAAACCCACCAGCCTTTTAGTGCGAATTTCTCTCGTTATCCATGTTTCTACGCGTTTCCCCCTAACGGATTGGAAAAACGAGACGCGGCATGAAAGCGTGTCTATCCCTAATTGGGGGCAAAGCTTTCTCCCCACTGTCCCTAAGCTGCCCCCTTGATTTCCCCTCTTGCATCCCAACACCCTCTCCACCCCCTTTGCTGCCAAGAACGGGCAGCCCCTAAATGGAATGGCTGCTCTGCTTGTGCAAAGATGAATAAAAGATGGGCGGATGCAGCTTGAGACCAGAACAGAGGATTCCCTCTAGGAGACACAAGAGGAACCTGCAACAAAATGCTGCAGTGTGGAGTGCTCATCGTTCAGGATTCTTATGAATCCATTCCTTTCTCACTACTACTCACCACAGTTTTCAATTCCCACCCCCCTCAGCAGTCAGCCAGCCCTCCACACTGAACATGCCCAGTCCTAATGGGGCATTTTCATAAGGGTGGGGTTTTTTTGGGGGGGGGGGGTACCTATGCAAACCTAAGGATTTTCCCAAGCCTGTGATTTCCTCCCCTTCCTGTGCATGGATAGCAGTGCCAGATTTACGTATAAGCTAAACAAGCTATAGCTTAGGGCCCCACTCTCTTGGGAGCCCCCCCCCCAAAGTAAAGAAAAACACACACACCTGGATGTACATTTCCAAAATAAAAGATAAAAAACAAATAAAACAAAACCTATATACAGCAACAGTGGCAAATGGCTTTAGATACCTATTAGGTCCATAAATTACCATATAGCATATATTCAACACAAAAAACAGCGACAATTTGTTGTTGGCAAAGGACAGCTGGACATATAAAGGGCCCATTACCTTCAGTAGTTTAGGGCCTCATCAAACCTAAATCCGGCCCTGATTGATACTGCTAGCCTTGAAACAACATTCACAGCCTGAACCCCAGATAATAGAGCAGAGGTGGGGAACCTTGGGCCTCAGCACCAAATTTGGTCCTCTAGACCTCTCTACCTGGCCCTCACGACTTGTTCACAACTCTTCTCCTTAGACCACACCTCTCGTTGGTCCTCCTTAGGTGTTTTCGCCGATCTGAAATACCCCTTGCTTGCTTGGATGCAGGATAGAGAAGGGGTTGGATTATGTGCCAAACCAGCCCACAGAACAAAGGCAACATTTGCATTTGTTGCCCCTCCCACTTTTGCTTTTGGCCCCGCCCACCACTGGTATGTGACTCCCAGAAGGTTGCCCAGCAGGGAATGTGGCCCTCAGTTTGAAAACACTTTCCTACCTATGGTATAAAGGTAAAGGTAAAGGGACCCCTGACCATTAGGTCCAGTTGTGACCGACTCTGGGGTTGTGGCGCCCATCTCGCATTACTGGTCAAGGGAGCCAGCGTACAGCTTCCAAGTCATGTGGCCAGCATGACTAAGCCGCTTCTGGCAAACCAGAGCAGCGCACAGAAACGCCGTTTACCTTCCCGCCGGAGCGGTACCTATTTATCTACTTGCACTTTGACGTACTTTTGAAATGCTAGGTTGGCAGGAGCAGGGACTGAACAATGGGAGCTCACCCCATTGCGGGGATTCGAATAGCCGACCTACTGATCAGTGGTTTAACCCACAGCGCCACCCGCATCCCCTTACCTATGGTATAGAGCAGTGTTTCTCAACCAGTGTGCCTCCAGATGTTTTGGGACTACAATTCCCATCATCCCTGACCACTGGTATTGCTAGCGAGGGATGATGGGAGTTGCAGTCCCAAAACATCTGGAGGCACACTGGTTGAGAAACACTGGTATAGAGCAGGCATCCCCAAACTGCGCCACTCCAGATGTTTTGGCCTTCAACTCCCATGATCCCTAGCTAACAGGACCAGTGGTCAGGGATGATGGGATTTGTAGTCCAAAACATCTGGAGGGCCGAAGTTTGGGGATGCCTGGTATAGAGGGAATACTATACCCAGGCACTCCTTTCCCATTCAGCTTCTGTCCCTGAGGATTGCTATGATTGCCTTCTCTACCTGAACAAGTTGAATGATGGTGACATCACCCTTGTTTCACAGAGACAATAGCTTCCCCGTTCCCTTTCATTTTCTTGTACTGGGCAGATGGCGAGGCATGCATGTAAACAAGTTAGATGACCAAATATTGATTTTCCATGCCCTGTATTATATTTTGCATCTTTCAGGAAGAGTTTACTTTGCAACCAAGCCAAAATTTGCTAACAAGCACATGATGTGATGTGGCCAAGTAGGCAGGGAAGAGAAGACAATGGCTTGATTCACTTGTGATAAATACCTTCTGAGGTACCTATTGTTTGGCCTCCTGGATCCATTCATGCCAATAAATGACATCACCCTCTGTGACTCCAAACAACACACGGGACAAGGTAAAATATCTTGTTTACCCCAGGATCATACTAAACCTCTGCAAACAGACCACATATTATAAAGCAATTGCAAAGAGAAGTTCATATTAAACACACACAGGGAGATCCAGTTACTAGTCATGCCAACAGGAGCTTTGCCCGTTTAATTTCTGCATTTTAATTATTTATTTATAGTTTGTTTATTTCATAAAATGTATGCACCACTTGATTGTCACAAAGCCTCAAAGTGGTTTACAAAAAAGATAGAACAATAAAATTATCACCAAGGAAAAAGAACAACGGCAATAACTTAAGAAAAGTTAAAATACCAAGGAACTAGAAACAGATTAAGACTCGCACCAGCTTTCTAAATATCTGGGTAGGCTTACCTAAACACATGTGCTTAGTAGGTGCGAAAAAGAATATATTGAAAGTGCCTGATATCAATAGGCAGGGAATTAAAAAATGGTGTGTTGCCATACTAAAAGATCAAGTTCTTACAAAAACCATCTTTCCCCCTTTTAAAGACACCGTCTTGTAATTTTTTTTCCTCAAAAAAACACAGGGTGGCTTATTTTCGGGGGGGGGATGTCTTATTTTTATTACATCAGTATGGTACGGTACAGTCTCCCCCTGTGCGCTGAGCAGGCAGGGCAGAACTCCGCAAGAGGCGCGTTTCCCCCCGTGCCTCTCACTGGTTCGCTGGCTCCCTGCGCACGGGGAACAGGCGGGGCAGAAAGAGGCGTCTTCCCCCCCCCCGCGCCTCTCCCTGCGCGCTAAGCAGGCGGGGCAGAACTCCACAAGAGGTGTGTTTTCCCCCCATGCCTCTCACTGGTTCGCTGGCTCCCTGCGCACACAGGAGGGGCTGAGGAGGCGATGGGAACAATGGCGGCACCACGGCTTACTTTTGGGGTACGTCTTACTTCTCACAAAGGTAAAAAAACCCTGCAAGGGCTTACTTTATGACTACGTATTAAAAAAGGGGAAACAGGGTACAAATTGATTTGGCAATTCACATCAGCCCTGACTGAGAAAATCTGGACTTGGCCAAACCAGATCTGGATTGTAAGAAAAGAACGGATTACATTGACTTGCGGTGGGAAACCAAAACAGTTATATTCCATTCTTAAAGCTCTTTGTGTACTCTCTCTCTCCTTTTTAAAGATGAGAGGTATATTAAAAAGAAAAAGAAAATCATTACTAGCCGCTATTACTTTTGAAACTTCAGAGACATAAGAAAGCACTCGTAAAGATTCTTTTGAGGTGGGAACTGCTTCCTTACACACAACTGATGAAAAATAGATTAAAAATTAAACATTTATGACCCGAGAGGAACTGTTCAAGAAGACTTTGCTCCGAAGAACATATGTAACAATAAAAGCCAGGCTCTCAGAATGGGAGTTTTGCCTGTTGTACTTTCTTAATTACCGTGCATGCGAGCTTTTTAAGCCTCTGATAGGGTAATAGCACAGTTGTCAAATGCATTATTCCCTCGGGGCATTTTCTGTACAAATTCTACAGGGGATGTTCCCATCCTGACGGGCTCAAATGTGGTTTGCATTACCAGTAATGGGAGTTCTGTGCTTCATCCAAAAGGCGAGTACACCCTGGTAATTATAACTAATAATCAACAGGAAAAACCACCTACGTCGCCATAATGATAGTATCGCGGAGACTGGTAATCCGAGCGAAGTGTTTGCTCCATTTCTACTGAGGCAGAATTCAGGTGCGATAGCGGAATTCCTGGATCAAAAGCACTGGCACCGCTCAAGCATATATTTTAAATGCAAAGAACCAGAGAATACCTGGGAGAACAAGTAAACAATGAGGTCAAGGGCTCGGCTCCTGAGAAACTGAAGCCTCCCCCCCACATTCCCAACATCCATTGCAGCAGCCTGCTGATGGAAGAGCCACGTTCTCCTGTTGCCATGGTGATGACAGGTGAGGTCAGTGAAGGCAAGGGAAGAGAACAATGGCAGGCTCACCATGTTGACAGGGATGGATCTCCCAGCTTTGCCCCAATTGGAAAACACAAGGGAAGTCGGAAGAGGCAAGTGTTGCCTGATGGTAATTAAAGGCGGGCAAGTGAAGGCTGCAGGTGGCTTCCCAGGGGTTCCTGGAGCTGGTTGTGGAAAGATCTGTCAGTTCGGTTCTCCTTCTGCACACACACCATCCATTCAAAGCTTCCTCCAAATTTATTTATTTATTGAATGAATTTATAAAAAGGTTAAAAAGGGACGCGGGTGGCGCTGTGGGTTAAGCCACAGAGCCTAGGGCTTGCCGATCAGAAGGTCAGCGGTTCGAATCCCCACAACGGGGTGAGCTCCCGTTACTCGATCCCTGTTCCTGCCAACCTAGCAGTTCGAAAGCACATCAAGTGCAAGTAGATAAATAGGTACCGCTCTGGTGGGAAGGTAAACGGCATTTCCATGCGTTGCTCTGGTTCGCCAGAAGCGGCTTAGTCCTGCTGGCCACATGACCCGGAAGCTGTACACCGGCTCCCTCGGCCAATAAAGCGAGATGAGTGCTGCAACCCCAGAGTCGTCCGTGACTGGACCTAATGGTCAGGGGTCCCTTAAAAAAGGTAAAGGACCCCTGGACGGTCAAAGACGACCTTGGGGTTGCGGCGCTTATCTCGCTTTCAGGCCGAGGGAGCCGGTGTTTGTCCACAGACAACTTTCCGGGTCATGTGGCCAGCATGACTAACCTGCTTCTGGTGCAACAGAACACTGTGACAAGTGCCAGAGCGCATGGAAACGCCGTTTACCTTCCTGCCACAGCGGAACCTATTTATCTGCTTGCACTGGCGTGCTTTCGAACTGCTAGGTTGGCAGGAGCTGGGACAGAGCAATGGGAGCTCTCCCCGTCGTAGGGATTTGAACCACCGACCTTCTGATAGGCAAGCCCAAGAGGCTCAGTGGTTTAGACCAGTGTTTCTCAACCAGTGTGCCTCCAGATGTTTTGGGACTACAACTCCCATCATCCCTCGCTAGCAATACCAGTGGTCAGGGATGATGGGAATTGTAGTCCCAAAACATCTGGAGGCACACTGGTTGGGAAACACTGGTTTAGACCACAGTGCCACCCGCGTCCCTACTATTGAATTTATATACCTCCCTATGTCCACAGGTCTCAGGGTGGTTCACAGGATAAAATTAGAATATAAAACCACAACGTACATAACTGAACAATCAGAAGAAGCACAAGATTGCTACCCATGTAGCTACAGACATTTTCAGATATCTCTTTTTACATTGATTGCTATTGTAAACCCACACTTGGTTGTGTTTCTGTTTTATATCACTTTTGGTCTGGTTTCCCCACTTTCAGAAAAGAACACCATGTGATTTACTTCTGAGTAAACATACACAAGGCTGTGTGGTGTGTTTAATGCATGAAATTGGCTACCTCTCAACGAGCATTGCCCCATTCTTAGTACAAAGTGACAAAGCTAACAGTCCCTTTGTTATTTATATGGATTTCCTAATTACAAAGCACCTTATGATTTATTGCGAAGGTCGATATTGGAAGAGGCCGAGCCAATCAATATCTCATTATCGGGCCTGCTGTTGCTTCCTGCTCCCCCATCATGCCACCCAATTTCAAAAAAGCGATTTGAAAATCCAAAGGATGAGCCCAACTGAAACATAGCCTCGTCATGAATAGTGAGGTGGCCTCAGTTTCTATTAAGGAAAAGGCCTACTTCTCATTTAGGTGGTCAAGCTGACCTTGAGTCCCAACACTTCACTCCTCCACATAGAAAATGAGTCAGCAGGGGAGAAGGCTCTAGTATATTGGGGCCCCCAAAACACCCACAGAATCTCTTCTCTGGGTGTTTCCACTGAGTGAGGTGCATTGGGAGGTTGCACCCTGTGGCGGATACCTTCACCTGCACAGAACCCCGACACGTTTTACGGTCCGTTGGTACCTGCACCCACCACAGTTAATTACACGCTGCCACCAACCAGTATGCCTGGTAATTATTTCACTCACTTCAGTCAAGGAGACTGTTGGAACAAACTGTGTTTATTGAAGTACAACACTTAAGTATATGGTTTCCAAATGAATAGTTTTTCCTTTGCTTGTTCTCTTGTTTATTAACAGTTCCTAACCTCTCCCTAACACTCCCACTCTCTTCACAGCCCCCTCTTTCTCCCAATTCTCCACCACCCTTTCCAGCCTCTAAAACCCTAGCTCTCAACAACAACAACAACAACAACAACAACAACCCTAACTCTAACTCCACTCACACTCCCTGGGGGTGGGTTTATATACTCCTCTTAACTCCGCCCCCTAAGGTTGTTACTGGCTAATCCCTTTAACTCTTTCTATGCGGTCCTGCAGTTTGGCTGAACACCACACACCCCAGCTCTGCAATGCCCTCCCCAGAGATGCCTGCCTGGCACCCACTCCATACCTGCCAGCATTCCTCAGATGATAATAGGGATAGTTATCACACCCCCTCAATTGACCCTTCTCCACCTCCATCCATCCTCGAGCATTTCCTATCAGAAGAGGGGCAATTGCCATCACTATCTATTCTATTCTATTCTATTCTATTCTATTCTATTCTATTCTATTCTTTGGTAGATTTACATTTCCTATCAGAAGAGGGGCAATTGCCGCCACTATTTCACCAAAAGGACAAAGCATACACACTGTCCACCATCCTGAGAAACTCCCTTAATCCCTTAATCCTTATTTTATTTTATTCTTTTTTTAAAAAATAATAATTTTTATTCATTTTATAAAAGAAAACAAACAAACATAAAAATAAACAAAACACAAATAATTCTTCTTCAATCATTACTTTCCTTAACATTGTTAATTGACTCCTCCCAGTACCCCCATCTGAATTTCATTACTAATCATCTTAGGCAATTCTTTAAACAAAAGAAATACAAAATTGACATAATTTTACTCTAAAACATTCTATACAACTTAACCTAATTATTTTATTTTATTCTTTGGTACGTATACAAAAAGAAAAACACACACCAATAAATAAACATAGACATAAAAAGCATTTTTTAAATAAAATAAAAAGCATTTAAAAAAAATCAAGATTCCTTGCCATCTGCTCCCCCTTCCTTCCCGCCCAGGTGTCAAGGACTGGGCAGAGGAGAAGGAGTGGTGGAGACCACCTCCCCATCCTGACCCTTCCAGGGAGGAGGAAGAGGAAGACAGTCTAGATTTACAACAGGGGTTTGAGGGAGGTCGCAGCGCAGAGGCAGATGACGGGCGAAAGTTGGGGAATCATGGGAGAGCCAGAGCAGCAGCTGGCTGACACGTTGTCATTAGAAAGCATTCCAGACCCTCTGTCTCCCAGAACCCGGCGAGCCTTAAAAGTAGAAGAGCAAAGAACTCAAAGACAGAGGGCACTTAGTGGCACCCGTAGAGGAGATGATGACGACGACGAGTAAGTGGGAGAGACGGGGGTGGAGATCCACTCAGGACAACGCCATTATCCAAGAGGCTGGGTTCTATAGCCTCTCTGTAAAGTTTGAAATAAATAAGGACTGTAAGAAATTTTCCTTGTCTTTTTTTTGTAATTTATTTAATCATTCTTTCGATACAAACATCAACTGCAAAAGACACATACAACAAAAACCATAATAACAATAATAACATAATTTGACAATTCAGATTTGAATACCCTGATATACCTATGACTACACCTGCGGGTGGCGCTGTGGTCTAAACCACAGAGCCTTGGGCTTGCTGATCAGAAGGTCGGCAGTTTGAATCCCCGCAACGGGGTGAGCTCCCGTTGCTCGGTCCCAGCTCCTGCCCACCTAGCAGTTCGAAAGCACGTCAAAGTGCAAGTAGATAAATAGGGGGGAAGGTAAACGGCGTTTCCGTGTGCTGCTCTGGTTCGCCAGAAGCGGCTTTGTCATGCTGGCCACATGACCCGGAAGCTGTACGCTGGCTCCCTTGGCCAGTAAAGTGAGATGAGCGCCGCAACCCCAGAGTAGTCCGCGACTGGACCTAACGGTCAGGGGTCCCTTTACCTTTACCTTACACCTTTTTAAACAATATTTTCCCACCTCTCTCTCCTCCCCCGACTTCCCACCACCAGTCTTATTTTGCGTCGACATGCAATTCGTTCGCATGTAGCTAATCTGTCCATATTATCAATCCCTGTGCTGAATGGAATCTTTTTGCGGCTCTTCCAATTAATCGAAACAAGCTTTTTTGCTTCTAATATAGCACAGTACAACCATTCCCCCCCTTGTCTTTATGCTTTCCTGGCCAACCAGTTGGGAGCCGTTGACAGCATCCTGATACTAGGCAGGTCCTGCCCTCTGCCTGCCCCCCAGAGCTGGCATGTCACTCCAGGCTGGGTCTCAGCGGCACCAACCTCTCCTGCTTCTCACCTGCTCTGCAGCAGCCACTGTGTGCTGCCCAATCTCTACTTGAGACTTTCTGCTGTCCCAAGATACATTGGAAGTCAGCTTGGGTAGAAACACCCCCCTACCAAAACAACAACAACAACAATACCTGTCTATGTCCATTTTTCAGTTTTCCTGGACGAAGGTTAATTGAAAGCAAACCAGCTAAGACAGCTATCTCTTTACATCTTAACCCTTATTTCTGAGCATGTAATTGCATTTCAATGAAATATTAGCCACTGCTATGTTAACAGTGGATGATATTTCATATTAATTAGTATTGTAGTTTTCATGGTTTTCCTCCCCATTCCCCCCAAATAAGTCATTAAGTGACTGGATAGCTCTCAGTCAACTAATCAATACAACCACAATTATTAGCATGATGCATTTTAATAGTGACAATTCAGCAAAGCTAATTTGGAACTTGGAACAGCCATATGTAACCCTGTGTGCTCTGAAGCCTGCAAGGGACCTAGGCAGGTTTCTGTCCTGTTTGATTCTCTCAGTTTCTTATCCCTGCCCCCAATGTTAAATTCAGTTCTCCACATTTCTGGAGCAATGTGTGAATGTTAGTTAAAATCATGAAAATTCATGAGCATTCTATTGCAAATTTATCCTAATCAGCACACTTCTATATGAGGTTTTGAGCAATATACTCATTTTTGCAAGCAATTCCCCCCCCCCAACCATGCAATTTTTTTGTATGCTATTGTGGACACTTTATGCTAATCTATGCATATTTGGACAGATTCATTTGCTGGCAAACGGCACTGCAAAATTCAGAGGAGTGAGAATTTTGAACGATGGCTCTCTTTCAGTTTGCACCTCGTTTCAGAAAGTGTGAATTAGGCAAGTTCACCTTTAAAGGCAAACTGAATCCAATTTCTTCTCCATTCCTAGCTACAATTCTCTTTTTAAGAAATAGCGAACGGTTTAGCTGTCAAAATCCTAAGCTGGTGCCTCAGGGACAGGTCTCTGTTGTAGCCCTATGGCTGTGGAACTTTCTCCTATCAGACCCAGAGGCATACTTAGGGTCCCTTGCACCTTTTGCAAGGAGCTACAGTGGAACCTCGACTTACGAATTTAATGCATTCCGAAAGCACACTCGTAAGTCGAAAATTTCGTAAAAAACGGCATTCCCATAGGAATGCATTGGAAACGTAAGTCGAAAAATTCATAAGAAAACCCTATGTAAACCTTTGTAAGTCAAGTAAACCCCATCTAAAACTTCGTAAGTCGAGTAAACCGCATCTAAAATCCAAGCGGATTTCCTTTCGGAAGTCGAAAAATTCGTAGGCGCGCGGCCGGTTTTTCCCTTTCATAAGTCGAAAAACGGCATTCCCATAGGAATGCATTGGAAACGTAAGTCGAAAAATTCATAAGAAAACCCTATGTAAACCTTTGTAAGTCAAGTAAACCCCATCTAAAACTTTGTAAGTCGAGTAAACCGCATCTAAAATCCAAGCGGATTTCCTTTCGGAAGTTGAAAAATTCGTAGGCGCGCGGCCGGTTTTTCCCTTTCGTAAGTCGAAAAATACGTAAGTCGAGTACTTCGTAAGCCGAGGTTCCACTGTATATCAGTGCCCCCCGGCAAAAAACCACGTTTTATTCTGCTGCAACAGTGGCAACATGTTGCTACAAACCTATGTGTCATATATGTTTGACATAAAGGTAGGGGACCCAGGTGGAGCTGTGGGTTAAACCACAGAGCCTAGGGCTTGCTGATCAGAAGGTCGGCGGTTTGAATCCTTGCGGCGCGGCGGGGTGAGCTTCAGTTGCTCGGTCCCAGCTCCTGCCCACCTAGCAGTTCGAAAGCACTGTATGTTTGACATACGTCCATATATTTAAGGGTAAGAGTGATATTCGGAATACACCACTGCCTATATCGTTATAAGAACATTGGAAGAGCCCTATCGGATCAGGCAGGTGAACATCTGGTGCAGCATCCTGATCTTACAGTGACCAAAAAAATACCCGTGGGAAGCCTGTGAGCAGGATGAGATCACAAGAGCAGTCTCCCCTCCTGCAGTTTGCAGCAACTAGTATTCAGAAGCCTTAAGGCCTCTGACTGGAGGTAGAATGTAGCCACTGAGGCTAGTAGCCTTATCTGTTGCCTAATCCTGCCTTGCATGCCTGACATCTCAGGTTCATTACCTGACTGCTGCCTGAAACCCTGGAAGACCACTGTCAATCAGTGTATATAATACTGGGCTAGATGGGCAGCTCACTATGTCCCTGTTCTTCTACACCTGTACATATCATTTCTGAACTTGCATGTACGGCAGTTCAGACAACTTGCATCGGTGTGGGGTGCGTTCGACCCGGTTCCTGTTGGGTTTAGAGTGGGAGCACGCTGGAATGAAAGCAGAGAGGGATGAAGGCAAGTGTGGTCCATAGCCATCGAAAAGCATCAAAAGCAAAGCCTCCTAGTGGTAGCACTGCATACTGCACCCGTCTCGTTGCCCTGTCCCCAACAAAAACAGGAAGCTCACATGCTTTAAAGAGGGTGACCTTTTTCTCCCTCCCTCCTGCATCTCAGCTCAACGGACTGGCTGAGCTCACCAAAGCACCACCCTTCTATGCTCAAGTGTGGCCTCCCTTTGGTCCCCGGAGGGATGAAAACCTGTCAAAATCAGAAAGCGAGCCAGCTAGCTATGAATTTTCCGTTTTAGCACCGGCTGATTTGAGCTATTCCAGCGGGAGATCACTCCAAGCTATTTATCATGGCCTCCCAACCATGGGCCGTGTTGCTAATGCTGGAAAATTAACAATGCGCCTGGCTGTTATTTATTCAGGGTATACAGTAATACATCTGCTTATCATCTGTGAAATCCTAAACTGTATTTTATTCCTTCCTTTCTTTTTTCTATGGGTGGGGTGGTGTTGCCAGAGAAGTTTAGATTTCCCGACTGGCTCATGGTCCCACACATGTTCTGCTGTGCAGGCCTGGGCAGAAGCTCAATGCAAAGCATGGAGAAAGCATGGAGAAGCAAGCAGTGCAGGCCTGACTCTGACCTATTGCCCGGTCCTTGGCCCTGCCTGACTCCTGTCCAGAAGTGTCAGAAAGCCACACTGATCATGTCATTGTGAGGGGCATGGTGTAGTGGTTAGGGTGCTGGACTGGGACCTGGGTTCAAATCCCCACTCAGCCATGAAGCTCACTAGGTGACCTGGGGCCACTCTTCATCTCCCAATCTAACCCGAATCACTGGGTTGTTGTGATGATAATATGGAGATGGGGAGAGCCATATACACTACCTTGAGCTCCTTGCAAGAAAGGTAGGATATAATAAATAAATAAATAAATAAATAAATAAATAAATAAATGATGTAGTTGTAGTTCAGCAACATCTGGAGGGCGCAAGGTTCCCAATGCCTCAGTTAGACAGACCAGAAGTGGGCAGAACTTTTATCTCTGGTTGACCAGCTTGCAGTAGATCAGCAAGGGTTTTGCCGCCCAGTTGTATAAAAATAGCAATCGCCCCCCCCCAAAAAAAACCCTCTTTCTCCTCCTAAATTAGGCCGCCGGAATAGAATAAATCATGGAGTGGACTTGGTTGTGACAGGACTGTGACAATTGCCAGCTTACTTCCTTTGGATTCCATTCGTCTGACACATGAGAGACACAGCATCCTGAAGTGTGCCTTCAAAATATCCCTTTCTGCTTTTCATTTATCTATTTTGTTAAATTTATAATTTTTTAAAAAACCCTCAAAGTGATTTTACAAAGAGAAAGAAGAGCAGAAGATAAGCCTGCTGGATCAGGCCAATGGCCCATCTAGTCCAACATCCTGTTCTCACCATGGTCTGTCAGATGCCTGTGGGAAACCAGTAAGCCAGTAAGCAGGATTCAAGCACAGGAGCACTCTGGAGTGAGTAGCCATTGCTAGCCTTCTCCTCCACGAATTTGTCTAACCCTCTTTTAAAGTCATTCAAGTTGGTGGCCACCACTGCCTCCTGGGGGAGCAAGCTCCGTCCTTCAGGAAGCTGAGGAAAATTTCCAAGTTGAGGAAAGCTGTCCTGCTGTCACCTTGTATAAGGCAGCTTCTATCCTCTGTGTAAAGAAGAGTTGGGTTTGATATCCCGCTTTATCACTACCCGAAGAAGTCTCAAAGCGGCTAACATTCTCCTTTCCCTTCCTCCCCCACAACAAACACTCTGTGAGGCAAGTGAGGCTGAGAGACTTCAGAGAAGTGTGACTAGCCCAAGGTCACCCAGCAGCTGCATGTGGAGGAGCGGGGAATCGAACCCGGTTCACCAGATTATGATTCTACCGCTCTTAACCACTACACCACACTGGCTCTCAGTGTCATGTCTCCCGTTCATTTGCTTAAAGGTCGAGTCTCCCATTCATTTGCTTAAAGGCACACACATTTGAGGGGGGGGTGACCCATTCTGAGCAGTGGGTGGACTCGGAAGGGGTTAACAAAGTCTGTGTTGTGACACTGTACAGAGATGAATGGAAGGGAATCGCATGACATCAGCCGAGAAGCATTTTCTGCCCAGCGAGCAAAGCAGCGGGTCCATGAAGCTATTCTGTTTTCTGAAACAAAGCTATTTCCTGTGGACCGCCATTCACAACTGTCTGTGGGGGGATCACGTGACGATGCCAGACACTTGGTACCTTGTTGTTCTGCATAGGGCGACAGGCCCCTGCTCTGTTCTTCTTCTGTTCGCTTGTTTGCTATGCTGGAAATAGAAAGAAGGGAAGAATGATAGAAAGGAAAAATGAAATAAATGTGGGGGAAAGGAAGGGTGGAAGCAAGAAAGAATACCCACAGGCCTGTAACGGACACTGATCATTTGTGTCTCCGGTAGCTCAAAATTCCATTTGGTCTGCAAATATTGACTCAGCATCAGCTCCTGTGCCTGCTTCCACTGCTGCACAATAGCACCAGAGATTATTAGGCTTAGCAATAGGTTCTTTCGCCTGTAGTAGGGATCGATGATTGCAGATAACACTTTTGCAGCGTCATGTTTTCTTTTCTCAGTTCTGAGTCGTGCACTCTCCTGGTTTCTCACAAAGGGTGAGCTGCCTTCCTTCTAGGGACGGCGGCGGAATTCGATTCTGTTTGCGCTGAAAAGCAAGCGTGCCTACTTTGAACTGTTGGAAACGGTGTGTGGACCGAAATGCAGCCGTCCTTTGAAATTTGCGTTCCTCCGAATTTTGCAATGCATTTCTCCAGCCGAGTTGCTTTGTACAAAAATGCATATGCTAGTTTGAAATGTGCATATAAGTGCACACGTTAGTGAAAATAACCTACAACAGTACATGGGATGAGCGAGTGAGAGTGTATCCGTTCATTTCCAGAAACAGAAAAAAGATTCAAGAAACAGTAAAGTGCTGGATTGTTGGACTAGGTGCCACCATTGGCCTTATCTAGCAGGCTCTTCTTAGAATCATAGAATCATAGAGTTGGAAGAGACCACAAGGGCCATCCAGTCCAACCCCCTGCCAAGCAGGAAACAGTGTTCTTAAGATACTGAAATTGTGATCATTCATACATGCACAGACACTGGGTTCAGAGATTCTTTCTTGCTCATTTCAGTCCTGCATGAAAAGTGGGTCATGCTGGTCGGTCTCCCAGGGATCCATTCTTGAGATAACAACCACTAAGCGTGGAGGAAATATGAAGCATCAGTATCTATTCTGATAAATATTTTGTGTTTTCCACATGTTTTTTTCTTTCAACCAGCAATCCCCAAACAGTGAGAACTGCTACTCTGCAGCGACGTCATCAATTCCCCTGCTGGATTGGTATCCAAAATGGTCTCCTTAATAACAGCTGGCTGCCTTTCCAACCAAATTCCACCATTTCCCCAAATAGATTTTATCTAGCTCATGTTTTTGAGTTCATTTCTGATCATTCCTCTTCCCATTCATGGCACTTTGAATGATATAATGAGAGTGTCCTGTTGCCAGGGGTCCTAGGAAATGTAATGTTCCAGGGTGCCTGAATATACCAACATAATGCACTCTAGATGCTACTTGTCCTGTGATTTCTTGTGCCTGGGATGGCATCATGAGTATGTGCAGCAGCATTGCAGACACCAAAATCCCTAGGACATATAATTGCTGGGGCATCCGGTACCCTAAGGCATCTTGGGGGCCTGGGATAGTCCCATTGCAAGTTTCAGTGGTGCTCATGGCAGCAATAAAGGGACTGCGGAGGATAGGCAATCAAACCCAGTTGCATGACTGCTTATGCCATTGGAAGCATGATGACATTTGATTTTTGGACCTGGGCTCAGAGAGAGAGAGAGAGAGAGAGAGAGAGAGAGAGAGAGAGAGAGAGAGAGAGAGCTATTTTGCTAGATTTTGAAAGATAAGGTTATTTTGCCAAGCCCACTTCCAGATAGCCAAGAGGAGCTCACCTGCCACTATAGGGTGTGGCAAGAAATACATTAATTAAAAAATTAAAGACTCCTCTGAGCTTCAGCGCTCCCCACTCCTTCTCTAAAACGGAATCATTTTTGGCCCGAAGACTGATGTGCACCTTTAATTCAGGAAGAAAAGGGGAGAGTGTCCTTATGAGATATTTGGGAAATGCTGCTCTAAAACCACAATTTCATAGTCTTGCTTTCTGCAGAAAACCGCATTCTGGCACTTTACCCAACACATGCATCTCAAGGCATGTTTGGGAGGAAGTGTGTGTTGGGGGTGAGAATTGACTCCAGGGGCGCCTTTAAAACTGAGGTGGGAAACCTTTGTCGGTGGACTATAAACTCCCCATCACATCTGACCATTGGCCATGTTGGCTGGTGCTGATGGGAGTTAGAATCCAACAACACCCAGAGGGAGAAGGTTTCATTTCACTTCATGTCACTTTCAGTTTGCATACTTTCTATACATTCCTTCTATATTGCTACACTCAGGGCATGTTGTTGTTGTTGTTGTTGTTGTTGTTGTTGTTGTTGTTGTTGTTGTTGTTTTAGTTGTTTAGTCGTGTCTGAGTCTTCGTGACCCCATGGACCAGAGCACACCAGGCACTCCTGTCTTCCACTGCCTCCCGCAGTTTGGTCAAACTCATGCTAGTAGAGAACACTGTCCAACCATCTCATCCTCTGTCGTCCCCTTCTCCTTGTGCCCTCAATCTTTCCCAACATCAGGGTCTTTTCCAGGGAGTCTTCTCTTCTCATGAGGTGGCCAAAGTATTGGAGCCTCAGCTTCAGGATCTGTCCTTCCAGTGAGCACGCAGGGCTGATTTCCTTAAGAATGGATAGGATTGATCTTCTTGCAGTCCATGGGACTCTCAAGAGTCTCCTCCAGCACCATAATTCAAAAGCATCAATTCTTCTGCGATCAGCCTTCTTTATGGTCAGGGCATTTTACAAGTCATAGAAAGAACAAAGCATACAACAGAGATCACCCTCAGTTTCTGCCTCTTCTTTCGAAGCTGTGCCCCCTCCCCACCAATATCTCCTGTCCTGGGTACAAATGAACCCTCAAAGTGAATCTCTGGATTTACCAAACATAGGCTGCATGCATTTTATCCTAGATTCAATGGAGACGAGTATTATCTTTTCACACGCTGCCTAGATTTAATGCACATTTCTTTTTGCCCTTGAAATGCACTGCTTGAGAAAATGATGGATTCTGTGTTACTCTGTGGTGTGTCCATTTGAAAGCAGAAAGTAGGGGGCTCTGGCGTTGGTTGTGTATCCACAACTGCCCATTGACATGTGTGGGTGTATCCCAAGAAATCACCACTTCTTTCTCCACTCACATGGAGCACATGCAAGGAGGAAGAGGCATGGATAACCTAATCAGGGGGTGGGGTTTCCTAATCAGGGGGTGGGGTTTCAAACATGTAACCACACCCACACTTGATCTGCATTGCAAGCAGCATATTTAGGATGAGTATGATTGATTCCAGGTTGAGAAAAATTACATTTTGTGCTACAAAATGGGTTAGTGTGTATGCAGCCACAATGTAAGCCTAGCAGACTGAGTTGTAGTACATCTACAGATAATTGGCCGGCCTCCCATTTCTCTTCATCTGTTGCCCAGAAGGTTTGCCTTACATTTCTAGCAATTTCTCTTGAGGGGATCGGCTGTCATTTCAACTCCACATGCCTCAACAAATTGTAGAAAACTGTTGATGTAAATCCCCCAAAGGACAGCAATGCATCTTCATTATGCTCATTAGATGTTTTATGGTTCTTCCCCTACTCCTCACCCCCATCCACTTCACATAAAACAGTTTAGTTGGGCTTTAATTGAAGTTCTAAGGGGGAACAAACCGCTTATGGCGAATATCTTGGGGAATTCACTTGATTAAAACAAGAATTTCGTATGCAGCATGTTCAGACTGGATCAGGGCACCTGAACATGATTACAAGAGCTTGTAGCGGGGACGTTGTCTGATGCGATCTCTCACCTAATCTTATGAAGCAGCTTCCGTAAGCAGAATCCAGAGCTTCAGCTCCCTGGCTCCATGCAGTTTGCAGAAGAGATTCTTTGCAGATAAGGAGACAAGCCAAGAAAGATAGAGGCAGGCAGCCTGATGGGCTTGATTAATGGGGCTGCAAGCTTTAATCGGTTTAATTGGTAGGGCTACTGGCTAATTGGTGAGGATAAGACAATATGCAGATTCATTTAATGCACTCTATGAATCAGTCAATTAATCAATGGGAAGCAGAGGTTTATTCAACTACAAAGATCTTTAAATAGTTGACATCCTTGCTAATTAATTTTCATGCTGGATTTCATAGAGATTCTGTAACTTTACCTTCACAGACAGAGAAAGTCTGGAGCACAAGGGTGGGGAATTAGATCAGGCCGTGATTGACAGCTGGAGAGGGACACTCAGCTGTCAATCACTTGATGTCGCAATGTCATCAGTTGACCTGCTTTTGCCCACGCAGGCAATCAGCTGATTGTCAGGGTTTGGAAAATGCCATGGATGGAGATAGGCAAGCCCCAGCAATCAGCTGTTTGTCTGGGTTTGCATGGTGCTGGGCTTGGTGCCTGGACAATCAGCTGATTACCAGGGTTCTCAAAACAGGGCTTTGCAAGAGTTGCTGGTGTCTGAAAATCCCCTTTTCCTGTGCCTTTACTTGTGCCATTCAGAGGCAGAACAGGTGGGTGTGGATTAGCCCTGAGGGCATTGCAGACCAACTGAAGAATCCTGACAGGCCAAATTAGGCCCATGGGCCACAGGTGCTCTGACACATACCTCTCATTGCAATGACACCATTGTGCAACGGGTCTCACAAATCCTGGACGACCATAGGGAACCAAGTTCTATGGAGGAGGTAGGAATGGTTACCCTAGAGAAGAGAAAATGAAGGGGAGACATAAGAGCAGTCCAAAAAAAATTCTCTAGCCATGCGGAAGTTGGAACAGTTGTTCTCTGCTGGTCCAAACGGAAGGACTGAAACCAATAGGTGGAAGCTGCAGGGAAGCAGATTGCCACTAAGCATGAAAAGATACTGCTCAACATTAAGGGCTATTTGGCAGTCAAACAGGCTGCATTTGGAGGCAGCGGGCTCTCCTTTGCTGGAGGTATTTAAGCAGAGTTTGGCAGGCATCTGTCTGGGTGCTATACTTGCAAGATTCCAGCACAGAACAGTGTGTTGGCGTATGGGACTGCTAAGGCTGCATGGCGGTTTGTTCCATTTCCCCAACATTCCCCTAATTGTTAATTTCATATTATATTTTAGCTTTCCCACAATGTAAAAGCCACTTCCGGATATCTAATAGAATATAGTGGAATCTGAGTGAACATTTTGATGTTGTTTGATTCCATCAAAAATCATAGAATCATAGAATCATAGAATCATAGAATCATAGAGTTGGAAGAGACCACAAGGGCCATCCAGTCCAACCCCCTGCCAAGCAGGAAACACCATCAAAGCATTCCTGACAGGTGGCTGTCAAGCCTCTGCTTAAAGACCTCCAAAGAAGGAGACTCCACCACACTCCTTGGCAGCAAATTCCACTGTCGAACAGCTCTTACTGTCAAGAAATTCTTCCTAATGTTTAGGTGGAATCTTCTTTCTTGTAGTTTGAATCCATTGCTCCGTGTCCGCTTCTCTGGAGCAGCAGAAAACAACCTTTCTCCCTCCTCTATATGACATCCTTTTATATATTTGAACATGGCTATCATATCACCCCTTAACCTTCTCTTCTCCAGGCTAAACATACCCAGCTCCCTAAGCCGTTCCTCATAAGGCATCGTTTCCAGGCCTTTGACCATTTTGGTTGCCCTCCTCTGGACACGTTCCAGCTTGTCAATATCCTTCTTGAACTGTGGTGCCCAGAACTGGACACAGTATTCCAGGTGAGGTCTGACCAGAGCGGAATACAGTGGTACTATTACTTCCCTTGATCTAGATGCTATACTCCTATTGATGCAGCCCAGAATTGCATTGGCTTTTTTAGCTGCTGCATCACACTGTTGACTCATGTCAAGTTTGTGGTCTACCAAGACTCCTAGATCCTTTTCACTTGTACTGCTCTCAAGCCAGGTATCACCCATCCTGTATTTGTGCCTTTCATTTTTTTCATTTTCATCAATTTTAAGCCCCCTGAACCTGGAAAATTACTGGAGTAAAGTGATAAAATTTGGGGCAGTATACAGTTCTTTCCGGCTGTTTTCATGGGGAAATAATGGGTGAGCAGAAGCATATATGTGTGGAGAGGGTGGGAGAGTAGTCACACCACACACATTGGTGTGGATGCAATTTATACATGCTAGCATATCCCTCCAAAAGCCACATTTCTATTTCCACACGGGTACTGCAGTGTGAAAGTAGCAGTGGCGGAGCGTGGGGTGGGGGGACCCACAAGGGCAGTTGCCCTGGGTGCAAAATTGTTAGGGGCACAAAATTTCAATACCTGCTGCAGCCGCAATATAGCTGTGCCTTTCCATCGCTGGGCTCCGTTGAAAACGGCTTCTCCATGCGAACCAGGAAATGACATCTCTGTACAATGGAACAGCTCTTCTTTTCTCATGTGATCTCCTGGGTGACATGGAAACTCTTAGGCAGTTGAATGTGCATGCATGCTCTGTCCATTTCCCTCCCCATGTGGCCCCATGTGCTGGCAACCCAAGCTACGCCACTAGAAAGGAGCATTAGAAAATGAGACAGAAGCGTTAGTATTGTAATCAGGAAACTAATGCAATAGTCCCAGTGTCTGAATGCACCCTAAGGTCCCTTAGTGTTGTTAGTCCCTCAAGATTTGTACTCATCACCAGTCCTGACCCTCTCTTGGGGAGTCATGTCACCCCCCCAACCTCACTGCCGCTTCCTTGCATTCTTTCATTTCACTACCCTGCGCTGGGGAATCTGGGGCTCTCCAGATGTTATTAGACCCAACACCCATCATCCCCATCCAGCATGGCCAATGGCCAGGGATGATGGGATCCGTAGCAATGTTTAGAGAACCACAAGTTTCCCATCCATGCCACGTAAGAAGAGAAGATGAAATACAAGGATGCAGAATTTTGGTGGTAGGTTACACACATCAATCTAACTCTGTGCCGAATCTGTGTTCGTCTATACAGTCTCCTCTTGTCTCTTTTGACTGGCAGCAGTATCCCAAGGAGGTCTTTCCTCAGCTCTCCTACCTGAAATCCTTTCTAATAGGAAACTACAGGAGGATTGAACAATGAACTGTTTGTATTCAAGTCGCACACTCTACAGTTGAGCTAAGGGTGAGCTCTGGTTGAATTGCAGAATGACATGTGAAATCAATATAGTATGAAGGGGGGGGGGACGACAAAGCCTGGCAACGGCTAGCTTGATTTTGATCCCAAATTCTCTTCGAGAAGACGGTGACAGAGTAAAATACTGAGTATTAAATTACTTTGAAACTATGGCCTTGGCAGTTGACCTCCTGCTTAGTTCCTTCTTAGTAAATAGTTAACCTCGCCTCCCCAATCTGCCTGTTGTTTCTCTGGGATTTCAGTACAAATCAGTGTGTTTGATCAGCAGGCTTGATCAACATAAAGATAGAAGGATTCCCTCTTACTGTTTCAAAGGCAATGGGGAGGAGGTTGGCACAGACCCAGCTGATATATTCAGTGCCGAACAATCTGATTCTGAAATCTCAGCTGGTTATCTGCCCTTGCTGTTCAGGATGTGCTGGATCCACCCCTCTCTCTTTATTTGTTATGAAAGTAGGAGGCTATAAGAACATAAGATGAGCCTGATGGATCAGGCCAGTGGTCCAGCAGCCTGTTCTCACAGTGACCAAACAGATGCCTGCAGAAAGCCCACAAGCAAGATTCAAGTACAAGAGTACAATCCCTCCTGTGGTTTCCAGCAACCATATTCAGAAGCATTGCTGCCTCTGACCATGGAGACAGAGCCTGACTGTTGTGACTAGTCACCATGCTGTTGAGGCCATTGGGGGTTAAATCTGGGACCTTCCACATGCAAAACACATGTTTTACCACCTCAGCAAGAGTGGAGTAGGGGAATGTGGAGTCATCCAATGCGGTGGACAGAGCTGGCTCTGCCATTAGGAGGACTGAGGCAACCAGAGCACATCCTTTCCCCTTGAACAAGAACAACCTTTCCGTACAGTAACATCACATAGTGCCAATGAGTAAGGCTGCTTTGCAAAGTTGTTTCAAGATCTGTCTAATCTCTTTCCACACTGATTGTGTTGTTGTTTTAAAAAATATGTTCTTTGACAGACCAGTTGGTGGGAAATGAACTCCAAGGCATGTTCTACTGTGTCCACTTCCTTCCTGATTACGTTGCTTCAATGGAAGATCTGTTTCCATTGAGCATGGTTTTAATTTGCCATTAAGTGCCTTGTTTTTCTTACTGACAGAATTAATCTGCCCAGTGAACCTTAACGAAGAGTCCAGCCAGCTAGAAGGGACTCTAGGTAGCGGCGTGCCAATCTTTGCCTGTATTTGTAAAGTGGTATAGAAGTAAACATGCAAAGCCATGTTTTCTGGCCCACGTAGGACCAGTCTGGATAGTTGGCCTTGGCATAGCTGTCAACTTTCGGATTTGAAAATATGGGATCAGCAGCCTCACCTGTCCCGGGGACAGTCTATGGTTCTCGGGGACAGTCCACGCCGCGGTAATCCCCCCAGGCTACAAATTAATGTACACCAGGCTACACACCACCATCTTTCCCCACCTCAGGGTCTCTTTTCCAGGGAGTCTTCTCTTCTCATGAGATGCTTCAGGATCTGTCCTTCCGGTGAGCAGCCAGGGCCGATGTCCTTCAGAATGGATCGATTTGATCTTCTGGCAGTCCACGGGACTCCAACACCACAATTCAAAAGCGTCAATTCTTCATGGGGGGATTGATCAGGTTCACTCTTTTGGCTCTCTGGCATACATTAATGACTTGTTATACAAACGTGTTGCAGACTTTGCATCCTTTAACACTCTTTTGGAAGGAGTGTATTTGTGGGCTGGGCCAGAGTGGTTGATTTTACATGCAAGCAAAGCACAAACAGGGGTGTTGTCTAATGACATCCTATTCTCTGTAACTATTGGTGAGCAACGCAGCCGAGCAACGCAGCTGAGGAGCCTCCCTGGCTGGCAGAGAGGGAGATGAGCTGCTTCCTTTGAAATTCGGGAAATTTACGGGATATCTAACAATCTGGGATAGCAGCGGGAAACGGCGTTGGAATAAGGGAATTTCCCGCCAAAAAAGGGAAGGTTGACAGCTATGGACCTTGGTGAAGATTTGAAGCTTTCTTCCCCAAACAGTTTTTTTATTTGAGTTTCTACTGAAATGAGGCTGCACTTTAATGTTGTATTTTACTTGTTTTTAAGTTGTATTTTAATCAATTGTTTTTATACCTGGTGTTAGCCGCCCTGAGCCAGGTCTTGGCTGGAGAGGGGAGGGTATAAATAAAATTTATTATTATTATTATTATTATTATTATTATTATTATTATTATTATTATTATTATTATACCAGGACTGGGACATGGGGAGCCATTGGCCTGTCCTCCCCATGTAGTATGGCCAATGGTTGGGGATGATGGGAGTTGCAGTTCAACAAAGTCTGCTGTAGCTTGACAATTCATCAGTTTTGATGTAGGCCAGCATTGATTCAAAAAAGCAAAACAAAACAAAAATAGTCTACATCTCATCCCCTTTGCATCTCTAATATTGTGGCGTTTTGGTTTTGGTTCTAAAAATGCACCACAGTACATTAGCCTTCGTTCAAGAACCAAGTGCCTGGGAGAAAAATTCAGATTTCCCTTTCCATTCTTAATTGCCTTTAATTTGTCAGCCATTCAGTGTCACTCATCACAGTCATCTTCTTCACCTGAGTTGCCATTAATGCTTTTGGATGAAGTAAGAAGATAAAAGGAAGTAAGATGTAGGAGGGAGAATTGAGAGCTGTTTAAGGCTCTTTACACCAGAAGTCTTGTTTGCAGTGATTGCTGCTGATGCTTCTATGGAGCAGATTTTGGATCACCGTCACTGTTCTGCACACATTTCACTCCCTGTCATTTTATTTATTTTTATTAATTTAAAGAATTGATTAATACAGACCATCTAAGACGTCTACAAGAGGATACCAAAAAAATACGTAAGTTAAACTCCATCATAAAACAATGTCACAATCCATGCTGTGTTATGCGATCAGTTTCAGTTTGTGCAACTGGACAATTTGAGCAAGGTGCTTGTGGCTAGAACCACCCACCAGTCGCAAATGCCCCCTTTTCCTAGGGAAGGTCACAGTATGCCAGGGACCGTGCTGAGGAGGGTTGCATTGAGGAGGAATGGTGGGAGCCTCCCCCTCCCCCTGCTCCTGATCCGGGTCCTGAATCTACCCAGGAGCAGGAGGACAGTATAGATTTGGAACAGCGGTTTGCAGAGGGACATAGCTCAGAAGGCAGAAGCTGGGAAATACTGGATGGGGAACAGCTAGGAGAAGAAACATTGGAAGAGAGAGGGTTAACAGAGTCACAGTCTCTGGACAACATTCCTCTGCTCAGCCCAAGGTCAAGAAGAGGTCAGAAAGTGACAGAACAGAAAGCACACAAAGCACAGAGGGTACAAGCTCAGATTACAAAATGTAGGAGTGACATGGATTAATAGGGGGTGAGATCCTTAACTGGGAGCACTGCCATTCTAGGAGACGGGTCCTTTCTTCTCTCGCTGTGATTATTAAAGTTTCTAACTGGTAAGAAGACTCCTTCTCCTTTGTTCTGCTTATCTACAGCCATGGGGGGAGGAAGCCGATGCCCTGAAGCACGACACAATGGGATAGCTGCCGGCATCCTTGGATGATACAGATTATGTAGATACATTCCAATATGGGTTCAAGACTGGACATGGGACTGAGTTGCCCTGGGTCACCTGTACTGAAAGCAGGACAAGGGGACTGTGATCTTGCTCCTGCTTCTCAATTCTTACTTGCCTGGGTGGAGGTTCGAGAGGGATGGTTGGGTGTAGAATATAGCCTAGTTTGAGAAAGTAACATTTACACCTGTTGCTGCAAACACTTCTGACCCTGGACCTGCCTGTGGCTGGCATGTGGGCTCCAGAAGATAGCCCAGAAGGTGGACCTTGAGCTAAAAAATGTACCAGATATGCTCTAAACCATCTTGTCTATTCCAGTTTTCTCCCTTTTCCCGCAGACGCATTGAGATTTTGGATCACCGGATTTCTTTTTGTTCTTTTTAAAGCACTTTCCTAATTAACCATTTGATTATTTGGAAGCAGTAATTCATTGCCAGGACCAAGTCGATGCTTTAGAAGCATTTCACAGGCAATTAAAAGCTACACCTTAACAAGTGTTTAAAAGGGAATGCCAAGAAGCAGCTTTGAAAAATAGAAAAATCAGATAGGTTGTCTAAAGGCAGCAGGTGCAGAAAGCACATTAAATGTGAACTCTCCCTCTGCTGCACTTCGGTATCTAGAAGGAGAGCTATCCAAATAGTGAATCATCAAACGAGACACAAATAGGGATGGACGTATCTGCCAGTTTTCTCATTTTAAATTCATTTTTCTACTTTTCCACAGCAATCTTCATTAAAAAAAAATTGTCATGAAAATTCATTATCATTTTCATGGACAAACACATTTTGTAGGCCATTAGGACTAATGTACACATTTTTACAAGCAGTAACTCTGAATATAGTGCATTTTTTGTATATTATTTTCATAAATGGGTGCATTTATAGGCATGGTTTATCCTAGTAAATACATGTTTTTATACATGTTACCTGGATGCAGAACTGCGTTTAAAAAATTGGAGAAGTGTAACTATCAATATGTGTATCAATATGTTTCAAAAAGTGCAAATTCAGTAAGTCCACCTTTAAATGTCAAGTGACTCAAATTTCTTTCCCCATCCCTAGTTACAATAACAGTTTTTGGACTACCTTTAGACCAGGGGTAGGGAATCTTCAGCCTATGGGCCAAAGCTGGCCAAGCAGGACTATTTATTTGGCTTATCAGGTTATTTTGGAGAAGATATGCTACCTACCCTACACCTGACATCAGCTTCAAGGGAACTTCGAAGGAACAATCAGGAGCTTAAAGCAAGTTTCCAATTGCTGCTTTGCTGGAACAACGGGTGCTCAAGGAAGGGGGAGCAGTTTCCACAAAATGGAAACCATTTCTGCCTCTCACTGCTGATCTTTGAAGCCACCCTGAGGCCTTTAAAAGAACAAAGGCTTCATTCTCAGTGACAGAGGGTGCTTGGGAACCCCACAAAGAATTGCGAGAGGTGGGCAAGAAAATCTGCCAGTCAACAGCTGCGGAAAAAGAGGTTTGGATGTTATCGGGACTGAATGAAGATGGCGACTGTCTGTGATTAGGCTTTTGGAATCAGAGCGTCAAGGGGCAAGGCGATCGTATGGTGATGAAATATGGAGTTAAATCCACACAGAGACATTGTTTGTTTTGATTTATCTTGCTTGCTGGAATACATCAGAGGCTGTGAAAATATTGGAAGGGTGAAAAGCAATGGACAATAGTTGATTAGATACCTCCAGAGTTTGAAGCATGGGAAACCATCAAATAAATTTAAATAATAATTTGGCAGAATTGGAACTTTTCTTTTTTTATTATTGATAATTGGATAAATAATTCGGAATGTAATTTGGAATGTTTCAATGTGATTTTGTTGTATTGAAAACTTTAATAAAAATGATTTAGGAAAAAAAGAAAAAAGAAAATCTGCAGGTCAATCATTGTCACGGCGCTGTCAGGCACAGAATATCCAGAGTGAGGAGTTAACTCTTCATTGTCAAAAGCACAATTACAAGGTAGGGAAAGGCATGTCCATCAGTCCTACGTCTCTCAGCTGATCCTAGGTGTGCATCCGATGAGGTAGCTGTCGCAGTTGAGAGGCCCCACCCCCAACCTTGGCCTATGTATCTCCCCCATCTGGGCCTTCTGCTCCTCCCTCTTCTGGTCCTGGGAGACTGTGGGGCAGGAGAGGTAGGGGGAGGAGGGGGAGGCGTGGAAGCCCTCATCTCTACACCAGCCTGACCTATCTCTCCCTCCTCCTGCACCTTGTTGTCTTCTGCCTCTGCCTCTTCTCTCCTGGCTGCTACAGGTTTCCCCAGCTCATCTTTATGGTCCAGCTCTCACTTCCATACATCACTACTGGGAAAACCATAGCTTTAACTATATGGACCTTTGTCGGCAAGGTGATGTCTCTGCTTTTTAAGATGCTGTCTAGGTTTGTCATTGCTTTTCTCCCAAAAAGCAGGCGTCTTTTAATTTTGTGACTGCTGTCCATCTTCCTCAGTATCCAGCCAGTCCCTGAAATCTATGTGCTGTCATAATGACACCATGCGACTGACATGTGGGTGGCTCTGGCCACCTGTCAAATTTGGTCTGTCGGGCTGATCCTGATAAGGATCTGGCCCACGACTCCGAAAAAAGTCTCCAGCGCTCCTTTAAGTTATCAATATGGACCCTCACTTTAGGTAAAACTCAGGGAGAAAGGTCATGAGGTAATTCCTCCCATGGGATTCTTTCAGAAGCCTGGGCGGCCAACTCTTTACCTGGGAGAAACACAAACACACACACATTCATGGTTTCCACACAACCACCAGCTCAAAACCCTACCCCCGCCAAAATTCTGAAGAAATTCTGGAGATATTCTGAAGTGTCCTGAGAATGAAGCAGAAATATGGAAGCCTTTTTCGCAGGGAATGACATCCTTTGTGAAACCGGAGGAGAGGTTTTGGCACTGCACTAATTTCAACCCCTGAAGAGCACAGCAAATTGGAACTCTATTAAAAGAAAAAAATTATACACATAGGCTTAATTCTGCACGGCGTTGTAGCAACAGCTCCTCACAGATTATTGCATTAGCTGCCATTAACGTGCTCTAATGCACCTGTATAAATGCCGCACACTTACCACATTAAAGCAACATCTGTAAACCATTCCAAATTATGGAACTGTTAACGCAAGGCTGGAAGAGAACTGGGCTGTGCAGCAATATATTACAGCTGTTCTTACAGAGGGCATTTGAGTGCTCCCATTTACTAGGTAGCCCTGTTTTGAACTCTTTGGATAGGCCATTTATGTTCACTTCAGCTCATTAAAAGCCAATCCAAATACAATGAAGCAACTCTATAATTTTGCCACAGTTACCACATATATATGCTTTGAGGTCTGAGTATTATTACTATGTTTTTGTAAGGGTTGCTGCCGGCTAACTCTATTAGCATCACAGCTTGGTACTTCACAAAGAGGGAAAAATAAAGGTCACAGTCCATTAGAAAGGAGGGAAATATGCCTGCCTATGTGTCACACCACCAGCTCACAGGCTCCCACATTATATGGGGCAATAAAATGTGGGGAAATGTAAGGTGTTTTTATATTTTTAAAAAAAGGTCTCTAAGAAGCTCATGGTCAATTCTAAATTGAGTTGGGGAGAGTTCATACATAAGGCTAAACTGTGGTTTGTTACACTATTGCTTGTTAAACCATTGTTTAGCTTGATGTGTGAAACTTGGCCATCCCACTCCAGATACTTACCAAGCTAAAAAGGCACATGTAGCTGGAAAAGAAACCACATGTTGGAGAAATAAGTCACTGTTTGTCTGACCATCTATGGGACAACTTGTGTCTAACTTATGGTTTGTTAGACAAAAAAATGACTTGAACTAACCATGGCATTAGCATTGCATGTGAGCCATGTCCATAGTAGAAAGAGATAGTTGTGTGGGGCAGAGCTGGACACAGTGACCATTCAAACACAACCCTTCTTCTCAAAGAGTTTGATGCTCTCTGTGGTAAGTGGCTGTTTTCAGGTTAAGCTGGGAAACGGAATACATAAGAGTTGTCCAAGAGCAAAGACAGCTACCCTTCAACCATGGTCTTTAGTCATGCTTAATACAAATATAATACTTAACCATGGCTACTCCTATCATACAGTGAACTCAGTTTGGCATACCAAACTAAGCTCTTCCCCTACACAGCGCTGCCTTCATTGTGTGATTGTAGGACGACACCATTGAAACCTGTTTGCCACCTCTCAAACAGATGTCCTGGAGAAGCAGGGAAGCTGCCTTGACTGTGGTTTTATTTGGTGAAAATGTAACACCAAATGGTTAATGCAAACCATTGCTTGCAAACCAAGTTCAAATCATGGTTTCACATCCAGGCTTGTGGCCAATTCTCAGGTGTGCTTGGGTGTTCAGATGTAATGCTTAACAGCAGTTAATGAACACAAATCAAGGTTCAATGGCATTTCTGCATAGGGCCTGTGTTTGGACATTTTGAGCTCTGAGGCTTCAACGTAGAAATCCAAAGTATTCATTATCTCTGCACAAGCCACCATCACCAGCCAGTTGTAGTCAGTGCAATCTTCACTGCGAAATATCCATCCATTTCAGTCCTAGTCAATGTTAATTTTCTTAAAATATATAATAATTCACTGTCAGAAGTATACCTCACAGTCTTTATTTTTCATCTAGGAATCAAGAGAGTCTAAATTATGCTGTCAAATGCACGGAAAAAATGCAGTATTATCTTGACATAAGTGACTTAATTAATCTAGTTCATTTCACAACTGCATTAATCATCCTTTTAAGCACTTTATTAGAAAGAGAGAGAGAGAAAGGAAATGCCTCTTTGGGGGAAGATCTATACTGACGCAAATGATAACAATTGTGGGCGGGTGCTTTTTCTTGAATTGTGACATTCATTACCTTGCTGAAGTTGATGCTGTGCCGTTAAGGACACACTGAGCATTTTAGGTTGAAATGTGAAACTAGCATGGTCCTAAAGCCTTTAGAGAAACCTGAAGGTTGGACAGGAGAAGTCATGCAGCCAGAGACTTGACAGCCATCATCTTACACAGTCAAACACTGAATCCCGAAGCAAAGCACAGGGGCTTCGCACAGCCCTACCATGTATCCTTACTCAAAATGAAGTCCTGCATAGTTCAGTGGCATTTAGGGAACAATCCAATGCCCTTGGGAAGGACAGTGGTGGAGCTGTTCCACTGTCAACACCCCTGTATCCAGCAATAACTTACCAGACTTCTTGGGTCTATAGGTCCAGAGCCTGGACCCTCATGGGCACCGTCCCCTGAAGAACCAGATGGCTCCTATTGCATATCACCAGTCCAGCAGCATAGAGAACACATCAGGAGAAAGGGAAAGATGTGAGAGTGCCTGTCTTCAGGCCAGAGGGCTGGCCCTTTAAGGACCTGAAGTTCTCTCAAGGGGGTGGAGCTTAGAGGAGGTAGTATGGAGACAAAGGCATGAAGGGCCTCAGTTGGCTTCCAAACTTAGCTGGAGCAGGTTGCTCTCTTGGAGCTGTCCATGGTCCAGCAACCTTTGCCAGCCTTGCTACCATCCCTGTGGGTTCCAGCATCAGACCAGAACATGACAGAGATGCTGTAGTTGTTCCTCTCCACTGGTGAAGTTAGCTGCTGGAGGCCTCCTCACTGCAGCTGCTACCACCAGATGTGCAACTAAGTAATTTTTGATCCTCAACTCAATAGTCTTATGACCTTGTACATTCCTTTACTAGTTGCTGCCTTAATCTATTTGCAAGTGGTACTGTAAGCATATTATTTTGCAAAGAATATACATATACATGATAACAAACTGACAATTTTGTAAAAGCGTGGAAATAAAGGGTCAGATGTACATCCTGTTTAATTAGACACACACAGCCCCTGCTATTAATAGACAATTTCCTTTCTTTGAAATAAAGCAGTGTTTTCTTCAAGATCGCCTGTTCATTCACATCCTGATATTGATTCTGAAATTGTTGTTCCTAACCGTTTTGCGGCCTGCTGAGATCCCCCCCTTTAAACCATAACACTTCGCTAATAATAAACTGGACTTAAAAGACCAATTATATCTGAAGGTTGTATTAAAGAGAGGGCAAGATAGAGATGGAAGACTTGAGTGAGTTAGATGGCCCACCCACCTCCCACTTGTAGAAATATGCTAAGAGGCAATAAAGACGATTTGCCATAATAATAAAACTGGAAACTGTGAAAGATCGAAGATGATTCTTTCACATGACATAAAATGTACAAGCCAATAAAAAGCAGACATTTCCCAGGAACTTGACAACTGAGGCAATAAAAAAATAAATAGAGGAGAAAAAAAATCCAAATAAGCTTTAATCAAGGCTACTCCATGGAGGAAACGTCTTCTGGTTCATTTCAAACAAGTAGGAATTGCCTTCCTTTATGTGGTGTTAGTGGTGTTACAGTTGTGTTACTGCCATTAACTTGGTCTTAGTTCAGGCTGGCCTTTGACTGGGAAAAGGACAGCAAGTGACTTCTCCCAAAATATTATAATTATAATTATGATATCGATCACCACCATCAGCAAGAATATAAATAGAAACTTAAAACACCCAAACCTCTGTATTATTATTATTATTATTATTATTATTATTATTATTATTATTATTCCTTTATCAGTCACTATATACAAAAGAAAAAAATCCCAAAGTGACTTGACAAGATAAAGTACAACAAATTAAAGCAATTTAAAAACTAGGGGAAAAAATCAAAATAAGAATGTTGAATTCAGATTCATCAAAGATCAGAAGCAATCTTATTGCTTGAAGATAACTGATCTCATTTAGGTGTTAGTTTTTGTTTTAAACAGGATTGCATCCCACATGATTGCAAGGGAGAAAAGGGAAAAGTCTGGACAATTTGTACCCGCATTTACCACGTACTAATTTTGATTGTGACTCTTGCAAGAGCACTTACAGTGAAAAATACCTCTTTTAATTGTATAGGTTATAAAAACATAAACTAGAGTGGTGTTTTCAAATGTATCTTTTCCTTATACAGAAAATAAGACAACATTACAGCAACATTGTCCTTACAATGATTGCCCAGTGTAAATGGACTCACCCCAAATATGCCCATAGTGTGTTATTTCCAGACTATACTATGAAGTCATATTTATTCATTTTCTTATTCTGTCTTTCATTGTAGGGATTTTACCACAGGGACTGAATGCACCTGTATCAACCTACCTGTGACTTAACATCTATTTCAGAGGCTCTACTGAGATGCCCACCTGTAAAATCTGCTAGGCTGGCAGGACCTTCTCTGGGGTGGCTCCGGTGAAATGTGATCCTATGGGAAGTTAGGCAGGTGTCTGCTTTGATCTCCTTTAGACAAGGTCTAGAATAGCCTTTGGATTGGGATGCTGGATAAGAGGAGGCTATTTTCCTGGTCAACTTTATTTTTTTAAATTTAACAGGTTCCATTGCTGTATTAACTGTTTTGATTACTATTTTTACAGGCTGCACATCAGCTCTGCCTGGCAATTATTCTAAAGAGGGATACAGAAGTATTTTAAAAATAAATAAAACAAAAAAAGTAAGTATAAGGCCTTAATCACCCTTACAGTGTAATCACAGAATCAGAAGGGACCGTGAGGGTCATCTGGTACAACTCCCTGCAACGCAGGAATCTTTTTACCAACTTGGGGCTTGAACCCAGGACCCTGAGATTGAGTGTCTCATGATCTACCGACTGAGCTATCCTCCCGATCAGACTTCATTCAGACTTGAGCGAGACTTCCAGGTAATTGTGGACAGGACTGTAGCTTTAGCCAGTCAAATCCTGTCTGTTTTCTACAGATTTCTGTCTGGGGCTCATCACTTAGTAACTGTGGATGCTCCTGTCTTAGGCACACTTTACAGTGATAAATATTTCTGAGGGCTTTCCCCCTGTTTAAACTGATGTAATTTATGAGTGCAAACACCGCTTATGTATGAAGGTATAACAGGCACCTTATTACACAAGGGAGACAGGCAAAGGTGGAAAAAAAAGGGATAAATCAAAGCAGAGTGATTTGGCTTTAATTCTTATTTCTGACACGTGCTTCCAGGTTTCTGAATCGGCAAAATTGCATAAATCTGAGTTTGTCTGCAACTCCATTTGGCCTTAGGTTAACTAGTTGCTAAGTAGTTTTGCCCTTTGTCGTGGCTAGCCTGGGTTATTACTCAAATGTTTGCTCCAGGCTGATCCCCAGGGTAAATCGTAAAATGTTTTGTATCCCGGCTCAAATATTTGAGGAGCGTCTGAGTTATTTGGCAGTCAATTAAGTGGAGGTAAAAAGTCTAGTGAAGACATACCCTAAGGACATTTACATGATGGATGAAACTCGAGCAACTGTGCGAGGTGTCAATCACGCCCGGAGTTGCTTTTGATTGTTGTCGCTCTGTGTGCAAAATCGTTATTGGATACAAATGCCTTTGTAGTGACTAAGGTTACAGGGATTCCCCACTCTCTCACGTCCAGACCACTACATTCACTGGAGCAAGGAGGACCAACCAGGACTTGCAGGGGCCTGGCGGGGCAGACCACTGATGCCTACCACATGGTCCCCTTTGAAAATAAATGCCCAGGGCCGGGAAACACCATGTTAATTTCCCACAATGCCCTGGAATGAGGCAATGTTGCAGAGGGAGGGGGCTGTGGAAAATACAGAGGGTGGCTTCTGGGCAGGGCCAGCGCATCCATTTAGGTGAACTAGGCAATTGCCTAGGGCGCCAAAATGGAGGGGGCACTGGCCAGCCTGCCCCCCGCCCCCCCGCTGCCCCAACCAGTGGCGGAGCAAGCAAACCGCAGCGGCGGGGGGTGCCTGGCAGGGCAGGGGGTGGGGCACCGCTCCGCAACGTGCGTCATATGTAATGACATCACGTGGCCCGCCCCCTCGCCTAGGGCGCCAAAATTGCCAGCACCGGTCCTGCTTCTGGGCTTAGCTGTCTGCTGCTGCTGCTGCCAGGTAGGCTAGAGGAGGCCCCCTGATGCAGAAGGGCTTGCTGGAAGACACTTAGCCAAGAGTCCCCTCAAATTTGGAGCCAGTCCTGGAAGCTGGTCACATCGTGCCAACTTGAATGGAATATTGTGGGGGCCCAGGTAAGCCCCGCCCTGCATAATCGATCACATGACACGGTGCATGCACAACATTTGTGTGGCAATGCCCATCAACTTTGTGGGAGCCTGGCTCCCTCATATATGCACAATATTAGAGGATTCTGTATACAAAGTATTTACATTTTCTGCACCCAAAGAACTTCAGAAAGCCAGTTCCACAACATTTTCATTTAATTCTCATGCTGGGTATCACATTTAATGGTGGGTCCTCTTTGGTAACATTTGGTAACCAAAGGCAGTGGAATTAACATGTTCTGCTTTATTTGATGTGGCTGACAATTTTCTGCAAATAAAAATGTTAGAAGTGTCAAATCAAAATATGCACTTCAAAAACAAAATGACAAAAATTGCATTGCTCTCTTTTTTTAATCAACTACAAAAATATCTCTGGGTGTTAATGATAATTCTCACATTTTCTTAACTTGGTTTTGTTGCGGAAAGAACGGCTGAGTTTTTATAGGCAAGGCTTACTCATATACAAGCGATATATCTGTCTTATGTAAATTGTCCTACATGCATGCAAACAGCTTCTGTACATGTGTCATTTTCTGGATTGAGAAGTTGAGCAAACATCACATTTATATTCAAATAGACAATAAATGTGTACCCACCCACATACGAACACAGTCTGTCTGCACCGCATTGCTTGGAATAGGATGCCTGCTCTGATGTGTATTCAAATGTATGTGCCAGTCCACATTCTCATATAACTTGGTTGACAGCTGTTTGTCTCAAAAGACAATGGAGTGGACTTCCAGGGGTGAAGTCAAACTGCTGTGCTAGCAGCACCAAAGTGACCTCCCTGGGGTGCAAGCCTGGATAGTGTGTATGGAGGTCCTGGGTTGCCCAGATGACAAGACCCCCTCACTGATTTCTGTGGAATGGTCTCACTTCCATCCCTGGGGACCTGCGAAGATAGCTTTCCAATATGAACCATGACATTATCTACCCAGATAATGAGAAGGGTTTGTCTACCTTAGGGGTAAGGAACCTTTTTGGCTTCACAGGTCAGATCCTTATCAGTGTAGCAAGCATATTGGGGGGGGGAGGTGGCATCACAGAGGCATCCAGTGTGAGGTGCTTTGACGTCCCAAAGTTGGGACAGCAAAGCACATTGCAAGGTGCTGCTAAAACAAAGGGTTTTTTTGTCCTCCATTTTAGCAGAGGACTTGATACAACAGTGGCACACCACGAGGCCTTAAATTTCAGAGGTGCTCCGTGTGACTCCAAAATTTGGCACCCCCACCTTTCACGCTCCATTCTAAATAATAGTTGTGGCATCCCCTGTGGTGCTCCAGTGCTCTGCGCCCAGTGTGACCGAACTGGCCACACTCTCCTAACTGGTCTGCTCTGCCTATGCTTGCAAACCCCCTCCTAACCTAAATCAGGAAGGAGCTTTGCACCAGAATCCTCAAATATAATAAATACCTTACCACACATAAGGAAGGGGTTTGCATTGGAATCTCCTCCTAAAATGGAGGGCTCCCCTCTTTATTTTAGCAGAGGTTTCCATGCAAATCTCTATCTAAATCAGGGAGGGGGTTGTATGGAATCCTGCCGAACTGAGCAGGATTTAATCCCCACTCACCAACTGCTGGATGAGGTTTATATCCTGCTCACTTTGACTGTACAGTGGTACCTTGGTTCTCAAACACCTTGGTACTCAAACAACTTGGAACCCAAACACTGCAAACCCGGAAGTAAGTGTTCCGGTTTGCGAACTTTTTTTGGAAGCCGAATGTGCTCCGTTTTGAGTGTTACGCTTCCAATTTGAGTGCCACACTTCCGTTTTGAGTGTTACGCTGAGGTCTGTCTGTTTTTTGCTATTTATTTTGTGTTTGTGTTTTTGCAACTCTTTTTTTGTGACTGTGTGGAACTCAGTTCAGCTACTGATTGATTGATTGTGTGACTGCAGTACATTGTTTATTGCTTTCATTTTTTGGATCAATGGTCTCGTTAGATGGTAAAATTCATGTTAAGTTGCTGTTTTAGGGGTTGTTTTTAAAAATCTGGAACGGATTAATCTATTTTGCATTCCTTTCTATGGGAAAGCGCACCTTGGTTTTGGGACGATTTGGTTTTGGAACGGACCTCTGGAACGGATTAAGTTTGAGAACCAAGGTACCACTGTATAGGCCTGTTCCCTCATGGGAACAGGCACGCTCAGTCAAAACATGATTTAATCCCAACCTCCTACCAGTTGACATCATGAGTGACATCAGATGGCGGGCAGGTGGGCATGGTTTGGGGGAAATGGACCACCTGGTCAGCTAAAATTGCCCCACAGACCAGTGGCTCCACATCCCTTGTGCTATCCTTTCAATCTCTCTCTTTCTCTTTCTCTTTCTCCTTCCCCTGCCATTCTCCTCCATTCCATTCTCAGCTCTTTTTTTCTGTCGCTCAGCCTACTCAGTTCTCATTGGTGTGGTTTTTTTTGGGGGGTGGTGGTGGTGGTGGTTCCAAGTGGTGAAAAGGCAGGTTACAATTATTATTATTTTTACAAATAAATAACTCTTGGGGGTGGAGGCGGAAACAGAAAGCATTTCTTTTCTCTACTGCCGTTTCAGAAATCCATTGCATATCCATTTCTTCCTGCTGTGGACTCTTATTGCTTCTGTAGTCTTAAGCAGTTCAGATAGATGACGTTCAGGGTAATTAAGCTACTGATCACTCTATCCATTTCCCAGTAAAGCATTGGCTTTGGTTAGGCTGCTACTTCTTTGAAGCAATCCAATATTCTTGGAAGTCATGTTTTTATCCCAACTGCTAATAAGGGGCACCCGTTCCTCCCCCTGCAATCCTCCCCCCACCGCCTCGCCACGTACTAAGGTTATTAACATGCTTCCATAACTCTTCCTTTATTAGCTACTTAATACTAATAGCATTCTGTTGCTCCATTTATTGAACACTCTTCTAGCGACAGAACATAACAACCAGGAACAAGAAGAGTTTATTGGGAGTGCATCAATTACATTTGTGGGAGAGAGAGAGATAGAGAGAGAGAGAGAGAGAGAGAGAGAACCCCCCCCCTTCATCTGATTTCAGTAGTTAAATGCATAAGTGAACAATGGAGCAGAAATTAATGCTGCTGAAAATTGTTTCGCTTCAGCCAGGCAGGCTCCTGGGTTACTGCAAATATTTATCTACCAAAGCATATATTTTGCCATACACAGCTAAATAAAACGAGGAGTTGCTATCATTTTATAGTTGCAAAAAATATCATTTAACTCAAGTCGCTGTTTTCTCAAGTCCAGCACCCACTGTTCAGGTTTTGCTTTGTTTTGAGATCTCAGGTTTTGTTGCTTTTGCACGGATATATTCTGTACTTTCAGTCAAGTACTTTCAGGTGGTGGAGAGACTCTGAAAGAGAAATTTAGCCATTTCTTGCTAACAAAAACAAACAAACATTGAATTGTGTTTATGGAATAGTTCAGATTTTTTTTCTGCTGGTTCATGTGTTGCGGTTTCTGATGGATCATGGAAGTTGGAGGGAGGGAGACCTGTGAACTACCAGCACACATTCTCACCCAACTGAGAATGTGTCTTCTCAGTATTTAATCTTCCAAGATGATTGAATGGATATGTAGGGACTTTTCCTCAGCAAGGTGGCCAGAGGTATGGTGGACACTACCACCATCTTGAAATGTCCTCTCTTAAGCACTCTTTTAAGTACATGGTCCAAGGACAGTAAAATGCCTTATAAGGAGTAGGAGAAGGAGAAGGGTTTTTGGATTTTTTTTTAGAACATCAGTATGGTGGCTGGCCTCCTTAAGGTCCAAAAACAAGCTGCCTCACTCAGTGCTAAGCAAGTCACCTCACTTTTACAATCATGCCACAGTCACTGAGAGCCAATTCAAATGAGCAGAAATGGAATGCAGTGCTGACATTCCTAGACTGTTACACCTCAGGCTGTAGATAGGGAAATGAATGTATTGAATGTTCTTCTATATTAAAAAGAAAACAAAACCCAACTGTATGTGGTAGACTAGCGTGTCAGCAAAAACATAGGTAGTTCTTTTTCTAAAGCTACTAAATTTGGAATGAAATGGTTTTTATTATTATTACTAAGAAGTATTCGAATAGCCATCTTTGTACCTCATGATGTCCGGACAGTTTTATTCTAAGTATCTTCTACTATGTTTCATTAATGGTGTTGTGTTCTGATCCATGTATACGATGCACATTTTAATGCCAATAAAGGAGACTGATTGATTGAAGTACCTGAATAGTAAATTCCCCACCTGATGTCTGAGGTGCAGCAGTATATGAAGAATATTATTGTCTCTAGTAAAATGGACTATATGTACCCTTAAATCAGCCTTCAGTAAGCTGCTGCCCTCTGGATGTTGTTGGACTATAATTCCCATCAGCCCCAACCTCCACTAGCTGGGGCTTATGGGAGTTGTAGTACAACATCTGGAGGACACACGCTTGCTGAAGACTGCCTTTGACTCTCTTTTCTATATTCTTGTGATCTGGGATTTCAGAATTGATATTTGAATTGTAAAGGTAATGGGAAGGATGGTCTTCCCCTGTTATCTTTGTAACAAAAGACTGGAATGCAATGTTATTTTGCTGTCAGATTGTTTCATCTTTGTAGTTTTACGCTGTAAAGTTTCATTTATTTTTTAAAAAAGAAATATATATTGAAGAGGAAATTCACTATAAACAAATGCCCCTCAGAGTAATCAGCACCTGACTCCACCATTCAGGCAAGGAGCTCATGCTTCTGAAGTGTATCATCTTTTCAAATGCTCAAGGCCACATTCTTCACGCACATACCATCCTGTAAGTTCCAGGAAGAATCAAAGGGAGTTTGCAGCCCCGTTATATTTCTGATGGTTCTCAGCTAAGAGGCAGGGCATGCGCAGGTGGCTGACCTGCACTGATCTTTCAATCCCAAGTTGAGCTCAGGTATCTGCCCCTGTGGCGTTCAGAGCCGCCGGTCGTTTCACGGACTATTGGACCGTACACCACTACTTTATCCTTCCGCTGCCACCAATTTTGTGGAAAAAAACCCAGGGTTCCCTGGTGAAGTATTGAGTCTCAGTCAGGTAGAGTTAACAATGAAGATTAAAGTTTATTTCAAACACAAACAAGTTTTAAAATATATTCGAAACGCTGTCACTCTATTCCCTCTCAGTCTTGTCCCTGTCTCTAACTCACTCTGACTCCTCTTATCTCCACCCCAAAAGAACCAACCGAACTAACTGTCAAAACCTCTGGGCTGAGCCTCAAAATCAGGTAGGCTCCGCCTCCAGCCTTTCTTATTGGTCAACCTATTAACCCTTTCACTCCCCCAATACAAAATGTCAGGGACGTGCCCTCCCCTGCCAGTCTGGCACTGAGTGGATACCGGCAGCCTCAGCCTCTACTGCCGATGGACACGTCTCCCAGTGAGTCTGCTAGCTCCTCCCCGGGGGAAGAGGAGTTAGCAGGGAGGAGTCAGGGGGGAAGGGGTCTCCAGGATGATGCAGAGAGACCCAGCACCGCTCAGCAGACCCACTCCGAGGGGGAGACACTGTTTCCGGCGCCTGCTTTACGCAGAAGGGTCAGGGGAGAAAGGAGGCGGCACTTTAGGGTGCCGAGACTCTGGTGTTGGCGCCAGAGCAGGAGGGGGGCACTTCCGGGTTTTGCTAGCGACTAGATGGTCATGTTTTAGGATAGCTCCACACTGTACATACTTTGCACAATAAAATAGTTGAAATAATAATAATAATAATAATAATAATAATAATAATAATAATAATAATTTATTATTTGTACCCCGCCCATCTGGCCGGGTCCCCCCAGACACTCTGACAAGATGGACTTGGTCTTTACTCATGAGCAACCGTTAAGTGAATCTGACACAAACGTATCCCCAAAGAATGGGCAAACACCACATCCCCCTTCATGCATTACCTTGTGTGAAGCAGTAAAGTCTATGAAATGGGGCTGTAGCTGTAAGCCCTGTGCCAGACAACCTGCACTTCCTGCAAGCCCTGACCTTGCCTTCCACACATTCAGGTGAACGTCTGAGGCAGAGAAGCCTTCATGCACAAACTTCTACGTGGGAGTGTTCAAGGATCTGGAGGAACCAACCTTTGTCGAGGTTCATATTGGCATGTTCTTCCTTCCCACAAGGTGTATATGCAAATGTATGTAAGGAGGTGTCAGGATCCACACCCTGGTAAGAGCTATGGGAGAGGGCTTCTGCATGGAAGCAGCATCAGTTTGCCTTGTGCCTGGATGGTGGGAACTGTCCCAGGTTCTTTACAGCCAGACCCAAGCCTGGCCACTGTCCTGGAACCTGTACTTGATAACCTGCTACTCCCTATTAAACCACTGAGCCTCTTGGACTTGCCGATCAGAAGGTTGGTGGTTTGAATCCCCGTGACAAGGTGAGCTCCCGTTGCTTGGTCCCAGCTCCTGCCAACCTAGCAGTTCGAAAGCATGCCAGTGCGAGAAGATAAATAGGTACCACTGCGTCGGGAAGGTAAATGGCGTTTCTGTGCGCTCTGGTTTCCGTCACAGTGTTCTGTTGCGCCAGAAGCGGTTTAGTCATGCTGGCCACATGGCCTGGAAATCTGTCTGTGGACAAACGCCAGCTCCCTTGGCCTGAAAAGCGAGATGAGTGCCGCAACTCCATAGTCACCTTTGACTGGACTTAACCGTCCAGGGGTCTTTTACCTTTACCTTTTTACTCCTTATTAAGCTCTCTTGACAGTTAGTGCCCCTCATGCCTCATTCAGCACCCTGCAGGCTTATAGATCAACCAGAACAGAGCAAGCAAGCTGATTGCATGTACTCAAACCGCAGGAGATTCTGTTTTGATGAAATGCAAATTAAGATTAAATTCCTACATGTCTGGCTTGGGCGAATGGTCTTCTTGTGGTTTCTTTTTGAGAATAAGTCATTCATTTGGGCTTCTGGTTCAATCACAGTTCATTTGGTCTTGCCAAGCAGAGACAAACATTTCATTGGCAGAGGGTTTTTTTTTTTAATATATAAGTACAATGGAGTATGGATTAGGCAGACGTACCCTAGCCCACTCCCCTCTTGTTCTATTCTGGTCTCCCTTGAAAGGGAGATAAAATAAAATGGAGGGGGGGATGTTACTGCAATAACTGGTAGTTCACATTCTCAGTTGGTTGGGGTGTATATTATAGAGCAGGCTTCCTCAAACTCGGCCCTCCAGATGTTTTTGGCCTACAACTCCCATGATCCCTAGCTAGCAGGACCAGTGGTCAGGGATGATGGGATTTGTAGTCTCAAAACATCTGGAGGGCCGAGTTTGAGGAAGCCTGTTATAGAGGCTCATCCGTTTCCTAGATTTTATTGATTCTTTCCTCCAACAAAACGTGTTGCATACACACAGGCGTGATACTTGAAGATACATGAGTTGAAGAGTTCACAGCCCAGGGTACCATGCACATGGGACTGCGTGGTGTAACTGTGGTAATATTCTGACACCTACCTGTGTCGGAAATGCCAGCTGGTTTGGAAGCACAATGGCTAATGGGCCATTTCATTGTATGGCTTCGAGGAGGTTGGGAGAGGAGGGTCTCCGCTACGGTTAACATTTCCAACCTGGTGTTGTCATATGATATACTATGGGGTGGTCTCCATACTCGCCAACCCTGCTTATCCCCCACCCTATGCCAACCTCCCAATCCCCCTTGCCAACCCCTTCCTTTACACCTCACCCAGACCCTCCATCCCCTCACCGCTCCCATTGGTCATGAAAACAGCAGCATGATCATAGAATCATAGAATCATAGAGTTGGAAGAGACCACAAGGGCCATCCAGTCCAACCCCCTGCCAAGCAGGAAACACCATCAAAGCATTCCTGACAGGTGGCTGTCAAGCCTCTGCTTAAAGACCTCCAAAGAAGGAGACTCCACCACACTCCTTGGCAGCAAATTCCACTGTCGAACAGCTCTTACTGTCAGGAAGTTCTTCCACCTAATGTTTAGGTGGAATCTTCTTTCTTGTAGTTTGAATCCATTGCTCCGTGTCCGCTTCTCTGGAGCAGCAGAAAACAACCTTTCTCCCTCCTCTATATGACATCCTTTTATATATTTGAACATGGCTATCATATCACCCCTTAACCTTCTCTTCTCCAGGCTAAACATATTCTTTTACCAAAATATTATATAGTAAGATATCAAAGGAATGCAAAAGTGCTCACTAATCTCCATTAGCCATATTAAGAGACGATATCTGTTGGCCACCTTAAATTTCACTGTGGTAGCATAGTATTCTTCCACCGTGCCGATAGATACAGAGTGTGGAGAGTCCTCAAATATATAGCCTTAAGGGGCAGTTAATTCAAGTGTGTGGGTTCAACCCCCCCTTTTATCAAGGCACTGCCTGCGTCAAGTTTTAAAATAATACCCGACAGAATTGTCTAAAAATATTAACACTGCTGCTGCTCCACAATTGTCCTTTCATGGCCTTGCGCTGCACGGCTTGTAGTGGGTCTCTTTTGAAACATTCACGGGTAGAGAAGGCATGTATTTTCCATCTCATTTGGCTGCCTTAATTTGTTTCCTTCTTTAGGTGTTAAGTGCAATAGCTGCTGGAAATATTCAAATGAGTCCGGTGACCTTGTTAGAAAGGAACATTCACCACCTCCCCTGCTGGGACTACTGTACTCTGCAGAACCAAATATTGCTTCAGTTAACACTCTGACAACTAGCTTAAGAGTGTGTGTGTGTGTGTGTGTGTGTGTGTGTGTGTGGAAGCCCATACCTATTTTTATCACTTACGTCTGACCTCATGTGAGCTGACCTATATTGTTCCCTGATGTCAGAGTTTTCTCGGATAGCTGAGCTGTACACTTGCCTTGTTATTCACATGCAACATTCAACAAGTGTACAGTGTGTGTACCTGTGCACATAATAGCTGAGATGTACAGATGAACAAGCGTGCACTCCTTTCGCACAAGTGCTTGCACACGTGTGGAAGCAGCTTGTACCTGTGTTTATAAATTATATTTATATTTATTTATAACTTTTCCAAAATTTCAATATATACAAATTGTGAATATCTTTGGCTATCTAATCAATACCTCTAGACTTCCCATCCCTCCATGGCTTACATTGTTACACTGCATATTTTCTTTTAACCACCCACTTAGACTCTAAACAATATCCTAGTTTTTAATTTCAGCTGCTCGTACATCAAATTCTACTTGTAGTTCTATCTGGATGTTTTTCCTCTTTAAATAATCTACATCTACCTGTGTTTAGTGTAATGTGTGAACAAGCTAAGTGCTGGATTCTCATAGGACCATATGAAATGTGTGTCTCTCATTCATTTTAACGAGCAGTGCTAGTGCAGGATTGTGATGGCCTGGGATTCAGACTCAGATGCTGAACCTGAGGGATCCCAGCCTGCACAGGATTCCCCGCCTCCAGAACCAGCAGAGCCGGGGCTAGGGCCTGAGTCTGAAGGGTCCTCACCTGGGCTGGATCCTCAGGTGCAGGCATCTGCTGAGTCTGCTCTGGCTCCTGATGGGATGGAGGACCCATTGCCTGCAGGTGCTCAACTCCCAGCCCTGTCAGGGGAAGCTGAGGTTGCCTCTGGGTCCGGTAACCCTCCAGCTTCTCCTGAGCTGCAGAGGCGAAGGGCAGAGAGGCGAAGGGAATTGAGTTCCCTCAGGAGGAGTGCTCCCCTCCAAGCCAGGGGAGGCGAGTCACCAGAGTCCCATCAGCCTCAGCCGGTATGGGCAACGATCAAGGGTGATAGGAGATGTAGTCCAGCAACATTGTGAGGGCTACAGGTTCCCCATCTCTGGTGATGATGCAAGGATGCTTCTTCAGATATGTTACCCATCGGCTATATCTGGCAGCCTCACTAAAAGCTCAATAACTCTTTCTCTTTTGCTGTGTGTGCCCTGGACTGCAAATATGGATAGGGGGTTCTTTGAACACTTGGCATGGCTAGTGGGCTATGTTTGGCTTAGTGGGTCACATGTTTTGGAGGACCAGTTTAGAGGGACATGTGTAAATGGGCTCAAAGCATTCTGGTGAAGACAAACCAGCTAAATATCACAATACACACACTTAATCTAGGATAAAAACACACACACCATCCCCAGGGGTAAAGTTTAAGCAGACAGAACTTGACAGGGGGTTGTATCCAATGCTAAACTTTCTCAGAGTAGATCCAGTGAAAACAATAGGCTGATATAATAGGATTAGCATTCACCACAACCCACAGAACTTGCGTGGTGTACATAGGTCTGTAAATATCTGTCCATCACCAAGGGCAGGAATGAAATGATGAGAAAGTTACATGAAAAGATCTTGGCAGGAGCCAATAGGCCGGCATCCCAAATATCTGAAGGCACAATGCCATCCCTTTTTGTTAATTAAAAATCTGCCCAAGCATCTTTCCATTTTGCTTTGAAGTACCCCTCCCTCTCTATTTAATAATGTGAGAAAGAAAGAAAGAATTCACATAACAAAGCATTTGAGTGAAAAAGGCTGATGGCGGACACTTGCTAAAATTGAAATTTCGATTCTAGATCTGTTTATTTGAACACAAGTTGTCCCAGCGATGTTAGACCTTTCTTCTCTAGTGCTGACTAGGTTGGGCATCAGGGCAATCCAACCTCTTGAGCTCAATGGAAAGAAGGTTTCAATTGCAGCCCATGTGGGTAAAATCCCATCCACACATTGGACCTCAAAGTGAAGAGCAGATCCATTTATGTGTCAGTTCACAAATTTCAATCTCCTCAAGCATTTGTATGGAGAGGAACTGTGATAGCTGAGTGGAGAACCTGCGACAGGCTGCCCCCACCGCTGTCCCTAAATCTGACCCCGCTCGCCCCAACTGTACCCTGAGCTGCCGAGAAGTTCTTTGATACAAGGCAACCTACTGGGTCAAATGTCCCTGGAAGTAATGTATCTTAGGGTTTCCAGAAACATTTTCCTGAATGCAAAGTCACTCAAAGTTTCATAAATAAATCCCTTATGAGAATCACTGACATATAGGAAGGACCTGAGTGACATTTTGAAGCAGCAGCTGAATGTCATACAGCTGTGCAAGGAAAATAAGTATCCTCTCTGAACAATGCCGTCCGATTACTATGCAAGGCCACCCATACCTGCTCTTAATAAAACCTTGTAGCAAAATTTAATTTACTTAAAAAAAAGAATTCCGGTCTCCATAACAACTTGGTGCAGCTGTTCATGTGACTTAATGAGATTACAAGTAGAGAAGTATTCTTTTTTCTTTTTGAGGAGGGGGGCTAGAGACAGAGGGATAGAAATTATGGCTGCAATGCTAAATCCGTTTACTCAGGAGTAAGCCCCATTGAGCTCAGTGGAGTTTGTTTCTAAGCAGGCATGGTTAGGTTTGAAGAGTCACCACCGCCACTCCAATTATTTTATTTAACCATATGCATTCCACGGAAAAAGTGTTTACTGGAACACATTCAAGGCCTCCTGTGCACCATAGTGTTTTGGTCTCTTAAGAAGAAAAGGATGTTTCCACATGGGACATAAATCCTTTTTTCTGGCCTTCTCATAATAGTTTTAGGACAGGGGAAATTAGGGCAAACGGGCCATTAATTGGCTCCGCCTTTCATTGGCTCTGGCTCCACCTACTTTTGGGCTTCCTGAATTCTTCCCCACCAGCCACCACTCTTCTGTGAACTGCAACGCAATGTTATGCTGGGCGGGGGGACATGCTCACCGAGATCCCTGGGCATTGTACCCCCACTTCAAGTACCAGCCTATCTATCAACTCTTTCTATTGCTAGTCATCGTTTCGCTTTTATTAAAGCACGGTTTAATGTATTCCCCTCAAACATCCTTTTTCATAGATTTTCTAGGGGCCAAGTTTCGGTCTTATGTGCCTGTGATAATCGTTCGATTGAATCTCTTCATCACATAATGTTTGTCTGTCCCTTGTATTTTGCCGCCCGAAAGACTCTATTACTTCCATTAATTTCAAAATTACCGGGGTATTTGGAAGAGTCTTACCTTGCTCTTCTGTTGCAAGATTCAGACTCGATTATAACCCTACATATGGCAAAATTTCTGACATCAGTTCTGACACTTAAGAAACGCAATGGATTGTTATATACAGCTTGAAATTTTAATTTAATTTTTATCATATTTTATTCAATTGAGTATCCCTTTTAATGTTAGCAATTGCAAACCAGACTGTGTTGTTTCTGTTTTTGGTTGTTATGTCTATGGGCTTAAAGCCAAAATAAAATGAGTTGAGTTGAGTTCTTCTGTGAACATTTGACCATTGACATTTTGGAGCAGATGCATTTGTAATTTGAATGATCATTTTATGGCCATTTTAAGTATATATGTTAGAAACTGATTTTAGGGGACTTTTCAGAAAGCCTTTTGAGGGCTTCCTCCTGTTTCGTTTGGTCCCCTTAAAGTGTGGCAGAACTGCAGGCTCTTTCTCTCTCTTTCTTTTCTCATTGTGAGGAGCAGTAAAACATCTGTGAGTGGCGGACGGTAAGCATTCACCATTTTGTTTCCTCTCCATGGTGCCCAGGATGTTGCACTTGTCCAGTGAAAAACAAAATGGCGGTTACCACAGAAACATGAAGCGGTGGTGTAGGCAGGGCACCACCTCTTGCACCTCTGCCTCCTGAGGCAGCTGGCTTCACCTCATCTCATAGGTGGGCCAACCCTCATGTGGAGACAGTGTGTACCTGATGGGTTTATTGTTTGAACAAGCCTATGTGAAAACAACTACAGTGGTACCTTGGTTCTCGAATTTAATCCATTCCGGGAGTCCGTTCGACTACTGAAACCCATTCAAAAGCCAAGGCATGGCTTCCAATTGGCTGCAGGAGCTTCCTGCACTCAATCGGAAGCCGCAGAACCCACGCCAGACGTTTGGCTTCCAAAAAAAGTTTGCAAACCGGAACACTCACTTCCGGGTTTGCAATGTTCAGGAGTTGATTTGTTCGGGAGCCAAGCCGTTCAACTACCAAGGTACCACTGTAATGCCTTTGGCATTCTGTAAGTAAGAAGGTTCAAAACCAGAGTCCTCTTCAATGCAGTCAGGTACTCTATGTACCCAAGGGGGAAAGCTCAAAGGGTGTACCCACACTGGTAAAAGTATAATAAACAGTTGCCTAACTTGTTACTTTCTGACAGTAAGAGCTGTTCAGCAGTGGAACGGACGCCCACGAGAGGTGGTGGACTCTCCTTCATTGGAGGTTTTTAAGCAGAGCTTAGTGGCCATCTCTCATGGATGCTTTGGCTGAGATTCCTGCATTGCAGGGGGTTGGACTAGATGGTCCCTTCCAGCTCTAAGAGGCTATGATTCTATTTTTCTTTTTGGAGAAAATTCAGATTTGTCACCTCATGCATACTGATTCGCCCGGCCTTATTGTACAGCTGGCTCTGTCTTGCTAGATCAGGCAGTTACACTCTGATCCTCAATATGTTCAATTGATGAATCTGGATGTGAGCACTTATTTTTTATTAGTTCCATTGCTTCAGACCATTTTAAAGAAAATAGAAATACAATATCAGTGAATTACTGCATAATGAGTATCTGTATAACAGTTCCAGAGACTTAGCACTTTTGAGTGTAATAGTAGAAGCTAATGGTATGCCTCCGCTTGTGAGAAAATGGTGTGAAAGCAAACACACAGTTTTATATAAAAGGTGGAAGATAGGCACAGCAAGATATGCAAAATCTACTCCAAGTCCCACTTTATATGTGGTGACTATCTAGAGTGAGGGCAAGAAACATTGATCTCTGCTCCTGCCCTCACTCTGATTTGGCTGTATGATGCTGTGGTGTTATAACCATGCAAACATGTGGTAGCAGGGGCAAAGAAAAGTGAGTGGGAGTGATCAGGATGAAAAAGGTTGCTTTTTTCTATAACATTGTTCCTCATCAGAAAGTCTTTCTTGAGTCAAAAATTATGGAAGTAATGCTGCAATAAAATGCTATCTTTAATTGCTTGCTTTAATTGCTTGCTTCAGTGTATCTGAAGAAGTGTGCATGCACACGAAAGCTCATACCAAGAACAAATTTAGTTGGTCTCTAAGGTGCTACTGGAAGGAATTCTTAAATTTTGTTTTGCTTGCTTAAGATTCGGGGTCACTCCAGATAGCTGATTTTTTTTTAAGGGGGGAGTGTTTTGCAACATGTCATTGATGCACTAATATTGCATTACTGGCAGGTTTATTCTAGGCTGTCCACACATTATTTTATTTATATATTTTATTTATATACAGTCGTACGTTGGTTCTCAAATGCCTTGTGACTCGAAGGCTTTGGCTCCCGAACGCCAAGTGAGTGTTCCGCTTTGCAAATGTTCTTTGGAACCCGAACGTCCGACGGGGCTTCCGCAGCTTCTGACTGTGTGCAAGAAGCTCCTGTAGCCAATCGGAAGCCGCACCTTGGATTTAGAACTTTTTAGGAAGTCGAATGGATTTCCGGAATGGATCCTGTTCGAGAAGCAAGGTATGACTGTACTGCCCTACACCCGGAGGTCTCAGGGCTGTTCACAGGGCAAAACCAAAGCACAAAATTCTGCTTCATTATTTGTTCTGTGGTGGTTCTCCAGTGTAACTACAATATTGCCATCTAGAAGGGCATAGAATCATAGAATCATAGAGTTGGAAGAGACCACAAGGGCCATCCAGTCCAACCCCCTGCCAAGCAGGAAACACCATCAAAGCATTCCTGACAGGTGTCTGTCAAGCCTCTGCTTAAAGACCTCCAAAGAAGGAGACTCCACCACACTCCTTGGCAGCAAATTCCACTGTTGAACAGCTCTTACTGTCAGGAAGTTCTTCCTAATGTTTAGGTGGAATCTTCTTTCTTGTAGTTTGAATCCATTGCTCCGTGTCCGCTTCTCTGGAGCAGCAGAAAACAACCTTTCTCCCTCCTCTATATGACATCCTTTTATATATTTGAACATGGCTATCATATCACCCCTTAACCTTCTCTTCTCCAGGCTAAACATACCCAGCTCCCTAAGCCGTTCCTCATAAGGCATTGTTTCCAGGCCTTTGACCATTTTGGTTGCCCTCCTCTGGACACGTTCCAGCTTGTCAGTATCCTTCTTGAACTGTGGTGCCCAGAACTAGACACAGTATTCCAGGTGAGGTCTGACCAGAGCGGAATACAGTGGTACTATTACTTCCCTTGATCTAGATGCTATACTCCTTTTGATGCAGCCCAGAATTGCATTGGCTTTTTTAGCTGCTGCATCACACTGTTGACTCATGTCAAGCTTGTGGTCTACCAAGACTCCTAGATCCTTTTCACTTGTACTGCTCTCAAGCCAGGGCACTCTTGCTTACTGCAATGAAAGCAGGACAACACCAGCCCCCTGGAACATATGTGGTATAAAAAGTTATGCGATTTCAGCAGGAAGCTGTGGAACATGCACGGATGAGAAATGGAGTGGTGCGTCCACTCCAAAACATTTGCAAGCACAAACAATACCGGAAGTGTCATTGCCCTGAAGGCTGGCAACATCAAGCCCACCATGTGGGAATCCCTTGCAGATGACCAGAGTGCCTGGAAACAGCAGTCAAGTCGTGTATCCATAGCAGCGACGAGAGGAGGAATGACTGCTGGAAGGAGCGCAGAGAGGAGAAACGTCATGGTGCATTTGAAGCACAACTGGACGCCTTCATCTGCCCCAGCTGAAACAAAACATGTCTCTTCCGCATCCGTCTTTACAGCCACAGCAGGCGCTGCAACCTTCCAACAGTTTGAGTTCACCCTCAAAGGCATGCTCTTCCATTGTCTCCCGAGACAGATGGTGCCCACCAGCTGAAGAAGGCAATTCTCACTTTCTTTCTACAGTCTGAAATGATACTATCTAGGAAAAACTTTTGCAACGTAATGCATTGTTTCTGTTGGACGTGCTATAATCTTCGATCATCTTTACAAAGATAGAACTGACAAGGTAACAAAATACCCAAATTATATATGTAAATAGTTTCCCTAAAATTATGCATAGCTCCTGCAGTAAATGTTTATTTTTGAGAAATGGAGAACAGGGGGGGGGGGGTATATTTAGCACTACAGCATTTTCTTCCAGAAGCTTTCTACCCTCTGAAATCTAATTTAATCTGTCAAACACTATTATCCAAATACCATTTATTGTACCATTGTGATTTATATAGGTTTTTAATTTCTAATAGCTTACAGTAATCTAATTTTTCTGGGAATTTATTACGCTTTTATCTCCGGCCTCTAACCCTATCCAAATGATTACTCTAATTCTATTCATACTGGCAAGGAGTGTGCTCTGACTCTGCACTTTCTCTTTAAAAGTAATTTTATTATTTCTGTTATTCGTTTTTCTGTCTGCCTAAAAGTCCCCCACCCTTTTCATTTTGAAAAGAAGAAGAAATGCATTGAGTCTGGCCTTGAAAGAACTCTTGATGCTGTTTATATGAAAGGGGGGGGGGGAATAAGCTAAAAACCAGGCCACAGTATTTGTTAGGGCTTTGCGTGGACCTGTCCTGTGGCCCCACTCTGTGGCCCTTGGGTTGGTCCAATTTACCTTGTGCTGCACCGCAAATCCGCCCCCAAAACAATTTTAACATAAAACGGGTTTTTTTAAAAAAAGTTGGGAGGAGTGCACACCAGACGTGAGCAGGATCAGATCCTCCTGCTTCATAGGTGTAAAGCACAAAGGTCCGATCCTGCACAGTGCTGCTCCTTTGCAAGTGACTTCCCTACATGCAAGGGAAGCTGCTTGAGTAGGTGCAGCAACTTGCACCACACAGAATGCGGCCCTCTTGTTCAACAGGAGCATCCCATCCCATGTAGTGCTGCACCAGGGGGCAGGAACAGTGTTATGTACTGAGCTGAATCCTAGAACAATAGGATCCAGAATGCAGCAGTCTGATTGGTCCACAGGAGCCACCCAATCCAGCTCCAGGTGGAAGTGAATCAGCGACCTGATTGGTCTGCAAGAGCAGCCAATCAGGCTCCTGGATGAAGTGAATCCGCAACCTGATTGGCCTACAGGAGTAGCCCGGAATTAGCCAATCACGTGGGGCCCATTGTGTAAATAATGTATATATAGCAGATGTTTTGGGGAAAGATTCATTCCTTGCTACTATGAGCTGAATAAAGAGCATGAAATTAACACTAGACTCCAAGTATATTTCAAACAGGAAGGAGAAGAAGTCTAGAAGTGAGGTCTCAGAAGGAGAAGCAGCCACTGAGGTCTCTCCTTCCCATGGTCTCTCTGCCTGCTCTCTCACCCCTGCACCTCTGCAATTGCAAAGGAACCCTCACTTGTCTCTAAGCATCTCTGTTGCCATAAGCCTGGATTATAAAACATACGGCCACCTTTCCATCGCTTTATAGTCCTGTTTCATATTCTGTAGTCATGCTCCGGTTGGCTAACGGAGCAAAGAGGCACCTTGCCAGCTGAGCTAATTGCCTCATTCACTTTTTGTTTTAAAAAGACTGGGGTTATGTAAGCACTTCTGAGTTATTAAAACATTACAGGCAAGCTGATGCTGTAGTGCCTCATCAACAAATTGAAATATTTATAAAAACAGGAAGATGAGAGCTGTGATCACACCACAGCGACAAAATAATCTCAGCACTTGATGAGTGGCATTGGGTCAGTGTGGGGGGCATTTGTTTTCCTCATTTCAAAATATGACCAGACCCATCCCTTCTGATCCCAATCATACAGAACCGCAACCATAGATGGGTGTAGCTGCCAGATTCTGAAGAGGAATGTATGTAATTGAACCTTTTCATGCCAAGGGCCACATCCCCTTCTGGCCAACCTTCTGGGGGCCACATGCTAGTGGAGGGTAAAACCCAAAGCAAAAGCGGGAAGGACAATGAATATAAATTTTGCCTTTGTGCAGCAGGCAAGTTCCTTTCCATCCTTTACCCAGGAAAGCGAGAAGCAATGCCAGAATTCAAGGAGACGCTCTAGGCAGGCAAAAACCAGTCAAGGCGGGTGCAAATCTGGGATGTTGAGGGTTGTAGACAGTGGAGAAAAGGGGTGGGAGGGGAGGAGGTGTAGGCTGCATGGAGTCCTGGGGGCTGGATGCTGAGTCCTGGACCTTCCCCACGGAGGTGCATCTTGCCTTACTATCTTTCAACACATATTTCAACACAGGCCTTTGGGGGTGGAAGACGGTCAGAATAGCCTTTCCATTTAATGTTTATCTGTTACATCTAAATGAAGCCTTTAGATGGGCCTTCTCTAGAGCCCGCTTTGAGACAATGCCTTCAGCAGTGCTGTATGGCAAATTTATGAGGGTTCCAATGCATCTGCGGCTTTGCCCATGCTTGTCTAACAAGGTAGAATCCGTTACTCACATTCTTTTATTTTGCGAATTCTACAGTGAAGAACGTGCTCGATTTATCTTACCCCTTTTAACAAAGTTTATACCTCTACAATATTATTTGGAATCATCCCCCGAAATTTTACGAAAATATCTCTTGGAAGAGTCTTCAAGTCTAGTATCATATGATGTGGCTAAATTTTGCACTTTAGCTATTGAGAAGCGTAAATCTCTTTTCTTGAATAACACATTGTAAAGCTCTTTTGTGTAATTGTTTTATTTTTGATGATGTTGTTGCCGATTTTTACCTGTTTGGATTTTTGGCTTTCTGTGCTGCTGGCTTTTGCTGTAATAAAACTAATTGAATTGTTACAGCTCTATACAATTAAACCATGTATCCAACCTGCTGTGAATATCCTCAGAGAACTTTGGCAAAATTTAGATCCAGTGTGGGGAAACTTTGGCCCTCCAGATGTTGCTGAACTACAGCTTCTATCAGCCCTGGCAAGCATAGTCAATGACTATGGCAGTGGTGGCTAACCTTGACACTCCAGATGTTTTGGAACTACAACTCCCATCATCCCTAGCTAACAGGACCAGTGGTCAGGGATGATGGGAGTTGTAGTTGCAAAACATCTGGAGTGTCAAGGTGGCCACCACTGGACTATGGTGAGAGTTGTTGTTCAGCAACCTCTGTAGTGCCAAAGGTTCCCCATGCCAGATTTTGACATACCACTGAAATATGACTAAGGATGGCTAAACAATGGTTGTGTTTAAACAATACAAACAATATACACAATGGTTTTAAGATATTATTCATTGTCCATAGCTCTTCATACTATTTGGTTTCATTGTGTATATTGTTTGTATTGTTTAAACACAACCATTGTTTTGATTAGAATCATTGAAACCTTAGGCTCTGATGTATCTTGTTATTTTGTTATTTGATACCACCAGCTGAAGAAGGCATTGTCCGAAACAGGGCCCTGTCCTGGGTTCCAGTTCTTGCATCTCAGAAGCCTTAACTTCCATCCTCAAAAGACTTTGCTTTGTAAAACTATTACCACTGTTTAAGATTGTATTCCAACAGGAAATAGTTAATTTGGTTTGATTCTACTTGTGAGTAAACTTACTCTTATGTTAAAACATTCAGCCTGAGTTCTTGGGAACTTTTATACTAGTCTCCTTCATTGGAAGCATTTAAGCAGAGGCTGAACAGCCAGCTGTCTGGGATGCTGTGCATTCTTGCACTGAACAATGGGGTGGAATAGAGGACCTTCAAGATCCCTTTATAAAATTATAGGATTCAAACAGACACCTGAGATTTGAGCAGAATACTCAAATAGGCAGCACCATGGAATAAAGCAGGAAAGGAAAGCTGATGCCTCCTGCCTTGAAATTACCTTCCTGCTTCTGGAGAGAATTATTTCTTCAACAGCTCATGCACAAGAACAATTTTACTGTTTCTTCGCCCCCTCCCCACATTATTTTTCTACTGCCACCATTAAGTACAATTTAATACAAAAGTAGTCCGAAGATACCAGTTGCCTGATGGTAACTATAGAATTGTAAGGAAGTTGCGTGGGCTGGCGATGATGCACTGTTAAAGAGGAGGAAGGTCCTAGGAACAAATATGCTAGAAATGTTCATTAAGATGAGCCATGCATTCTTTGGAAACGCCATGCATTTTATCGTCCCTAATAATATTCCTGATGCTATCTTGGCTATTCAGGTGCTAATGTGCCTAAATGATAACAATACAGAGGTGATGTGCTGCAGAGGATTTCTCCACCCACAAGTAAATTGGTAGGATGTTTCCCCAGAATGTACTTTGCAGGCCCTTGGAAAAATACAGAAAAGTGTGGGAAGCAGGTATGAAGAAACAACAACTAGTGTGCTGCAAGAGATACATCTTCCTATATACATAAAAATGTAATGCTGCCATCACACAACCCCACTGGAGGATGTGTAGTGCTGCATCACAATCCTAGACTTGCATGAAGAAATTGTGTTGGGAAGGTGAAAAATGAGCTTAGTAGTTGTATGAGGGGAGAACAGGAAGCTCTAGGGCAGGGGTCAGCAACCTTTTTCAGCTGTGGGCCGGTCTGCCGTCCCTCAGACCATGTGGGGGGCTGGACTATATTTTGAAAAAGATAATGAACGAATTCCTATGCCCCACAAATAATCCAGAGATGCATTTTAAATAGAAGCACACATTCTACTCATGTAAAAACACCAGGCAGGCCCCACAAATAACCCAGGGATGCATTTTAAATAGAAGGGCACATTCTACTCATCTAAAAACACGCTGATTCCCGGACCGTCCGCGGGCCGGATTGAGAAGGCGATTGGGCCGCATCCGGCCTATGGGCCTTAGGTTGCCTGCCCCTGCTCTAGGGGGTTAACATATGGGGGGTGACAGGGGGGTTGGGGAGTAGAGCTACCAGGGGCACAGCCCCTAGTTTTCACCCCACACAAACAACTTTGTCCAAGCTGAGTTGCACCCAGACTCCCAACAGTGTCTGTATGTGGAATACGGTAGGTGGGCTGCCATTTTGTTGTTAGCCTGAGGCAACCAAGTGACTTGGGCCCACCAGGCTCTGTCCCAGCCTCAGAATGTCCTGAGGGCTGCATTCAGGCCAATGTTAGCTTCTTCATGTTATTGAAATGTCTCCCTGCCTGTGGAGATGTAATCCCTTTCCCCTTGCCAGCCCTTGAGCCAAAGGAAGCTTATTCCAAACGCAGGAAATCAGAGACGTGGCGATTTAATCAAGGAGTTTTAACTCACAAAGAGACGTTCAGCTAAGAAAACAATTCTGGAAATTCGTCCTTTCAGAAGGGTGTTCTGGAGATATCTCACGCAGAACAAATGCCTCCAGTGGGGAAAGGGACAGAAGGCAGCTGATACATTAGACAAGTGGATTTTTTAATATATTTTTTTGAAGTGTCAAGTCTAGGAGAGATGTTTATTCTCTACGGCTCCACATGCTCCAGTGCTAAAATGCCAAAGGGGCGTCAGGGATGTAACCTCCAGGGAAACTTCCTTACAACGGATGGAGAAGGGAAGGCTCATGGTAAGTTCAAATCATTAGACAACACAGAGGTGGGGGAAGAAGACAGAGCAAACCACGCTTCAGTTTAGCATTTTAATCCTACCAACGAAACAACCTAGATTCAAAGGACTGTAGTGTAATTTGATACTGATCTCCACTGGTAGGAAGCCATCCTCTCTTTCCTTTTCATATTTGTATCTCATTCTTCCAGTTATAGGAAGCTCACAATAAAATTGTCTTAAATGAAAAAAACACATGGCACAATTGGATCCCTGTGTCCGAATTCTGAATAGAGTGGGGCAGCACTAAAAGAAGGACACAGATTTGCATATAGCTAATTTTTTTTTATGCCTAGCTACAAATTTAGAATCAGTTGCTGTGATTTGAATATTTTATTTTATTCATTTCATAAATTGTATATAATGCTTCAATGTAAAAAAAACCCCAAAACCAAACCTCAAAGCGGTTAACAAAAAGATTAAGACAATAACGCTGAGAATTCACAACCGCACTTTAAAACATGCATAAGTTAAAATACTAAAAGAGATTAAAATGACCTCAGCTTTCTAAGCATCTGGCTGGCTTGTCTAAGCAAGAAACTTTTTAGCATGCCCCAAAAAGAGTACAGTGAAGGGGCCTGCTTGAATTCAATTGGCAGGGAGTTCCAAAGGGCATGTGCTGCCATGCTAAATGATCAAGTTCTTACAAATGTAGAAGGGGTATTATGTGGCACCTGTAGTAGGGCCAATTCCACTGATCAAAGCTGTTGAGTGGGCACATGTGGGATAAGGTGATCTTACAGGTAAATTGGTCCTTCTAGGTTAACTGGTCTTCCAGGTAAACTGGTCCCAATAGTAACACCTTGAACCTGGCCCTGTAGCAAAATGGTAACCAGTGCAGATCTCTGAGCACGGGTGTCATATGCATACCCTCCAACAGTTCTCCAGTGAAAATTGTTGTTATTTAGTCGTGTCCGACTCTTCGTGACCCCATGGACCAGAGCATGCCAGGCACTCCTGTCTTCCACTGCCTCTCACAGTTTGGTCAGACTCATGTTGGTAGCTTCGAGAACACTATCCAACCATCTCATCCTCTGTCGTCCCCTTCTCCCTGTGCCCTCCATCTTTCCCAACATCAGAGTCTTTTCCAGGGAGTCTTCTCTTCTCATGAGGTGGCCAAAATATTGGAGCCTCAGTTTTAGGATCTGTCCTTCCAGTGAGCACTCAGGGCTGATTTCCTTAAGAATGGATAGAACTGATCTTCTTGCAGACCATGGGACACTCTCAAGAGTCTCCTCCAGCACCATAATTCAAAAGCATCAATTCTTCGGCGATCAGCCTTCTTTATGGTCCAGCTCTCACTTCCATACATCACTACTGGGAAAACCAAAGCTTTAACTATATGGACCTTTGTCGGCAAGGTGATGTCTCTGCTTTTTAAGATGATGTCTAGTTTTGTCATTGCTTTTCTCCCAAGAAGCAGGCGTCTTTTAATTTCGTGACTGCTGTCACCATCTGCAGTGATAATGGAACCCAAGAAAGTGAAATCTCTCACTGCCTCCATTTCTTCCCCTTCTATTTGTAAGGAGGTGATGGGACCAGTGGCCATGATCTTAGGGTTTTTATTACGTTGAGCTTCAGACCATTATTTTGCGCTCTCCTCTTTCACCCTCATTAAGAGGTTATTTAATTCCTCCTCACTTTTTGCCATCAAAGTTGTGTCATCTGCATATCCGAGGTTGTGAAAATAGGGACGTCCTATTCCATACCCTCCAACATTTGTCCTATGACAGTAGGGATGTCCTAAGGAAAGTATGGCATTCTGGAATCAAACCATTCTGGAATCAGAAACCAGGGCAGCTTCTGTAAATCCAGGACTGTCCCTGGAAAATAGGGACACTTGGAGTGTCTGTACAAGACCCTTGCTCTGGTCAGTAGTTGTGCTCTTTGAGAGAAGCAAGTTTGTTGTGTGAGAGACCTCCCGATCAACTGTAATGATTCAACCTGAAGGTACCAAACATAGTAATATAAAAAATGAGGCTCCCTCCTCGCCATTCAAAACCACCGGCGCCATCTTCCACCCAAGGCTGTGTCTGCCCTAGCGCTTGGCTAAAGGGCATTTCACAGGAAGGAAACAGAACTTGTTGGATATCTGAGTCCCGGGGCTGTAGATCAACACAAAGAGCCGTTACAAGGATGATTTCCCATTATTGTTCTGTTTTTAGATTGCAGCAGGTATGTTAAAACACTTCCGTGGCCTGCTCTTCCACACACCTAACGACGGGCCTGCGCTAGTGCGTGAAACCACACGCACAAAGGAACACATTTTACAACCTTATAAAAGTCAAGGAGAACATGACAGGCATTAAATTGACTTCTCCGTGTTAAACGAGGTGACCAACTGGAAAGAAGCATCAGCCCTGCTGACAACATGACAGATCGGAGCAGTTAAAGGATTTACAGGCAATAATAAAAAAAGAGAGAACATGGGGTTGGGGGCTTTAAAAAAAAAAAAAAAGTCCTGCATATGTATTAGCTTAGTGCATCATTTTGCTTGCACAAAGTCATCAGAGTGCTCTAGGAGATTGATTAGAAAAGGCTTTTCACACACACATAACTTTTTTTAAGGGTCTGCAATGGTCATATGAATTGACTGGACCTCTAGTGCAGAAGTATGTTAACTACTGACAAGGGAAGAGACACTCCCTGCTTGCTTTGTACTTGTGGCTTTCTTTCTTTTCTGCCAGTTGAGTATTTTGGGGCTATGTTGTGTACTCTTCAAGGGCCAGGTTTACGCCACACATTTCAAGCGCTGCGATACCATGTTAAGCACTCACGGCTGGCTTTCCCCCAAAGAATTCTGGGAGCTCTAGTTTGTTTAGGGTGCTGCGAGTTCTTAGGAGACCCAATTCCCCTCCCAGAGCTGCAGTTCTGAGAGCGGTTTAACAACCAATCCCTCTTTACAGACAACTCTGTGGACATTCAGTATTCTTTGGCTACTGTGTATGTTCAGTTCTCATTGGACTGATTTCTTGGAGGGTGAGGGCGCCCACTTAGGATTTGTTTCAAAACAAAGTTTAATACTTTCTGCAAACCTTGGGGTTCCCTGAGAATGCCTGGACCTTCTTTGCGTTACTCAGTTGTGCTGTTTTGGATCTATAGCTGTCATAGGTCAGTGCCAGAGTTCCGTTTTAAGAAGAGTTTGGATTTGATATCCCGCTTTATCACTACCCGAAGGAGTCTCAAAGCAGCTAACATTCTCCTTTCCCTTCCTCCCCCATAACAAACACTCTGTGAGGTGAGTGGGGCTGAGAGACTTCAGAGAAGTGTGACTAGCCCAAGGTCACCCAGCAGCTGCATGTGGAGGAGCGGGGAAGCGAACCTGGTTCACCAGATTACGAGTCTACCGCTCTTAACCACTACACCACACTGGCTCTGTGCGACTGGGTTTGAAAAATATAAATGTAGCTGGCATCATTCAGCGGCATATAACACAGGCACATATGGGGAGACTACTCACTCTGCTGAGGCTCACAGGAGACTTGCTTCAGGCACCATCTTCCAACATGTGTGTGTGTGTGTGTCAGTGGTGGATTAATCCACAAATGGGGAAATGTGTGTGTAAAACTGCCTGCTGGCGAACTGGGAAAGCGGGGGGGGGGGGGCGCAACACCAACTTGAAAGGCATGGGTGATTGGTGCGTTTGAAAAGGGCTTTACAATTAGACTTCTGGCAGGGAACAAAAAGAGAATTGTTTCTCTCCGAAGAATAGTGCCTGCTTTAGAAGTCCCTTCCCTCTGCCAGGCCGCATGCATCACTGTCCATGCATTCACTTGACAGTTGACTCGAGAAGTTCAGAATGACAACTCCCTCCTCCCCTCGGGGTCTCCTCCCAAATTATCCTTGACCGTTTGGCTCTCTTTGGGATATTTGTTAAGCGGCCGCTGGAGGACAGTCTCGAAAAAAAGAGGCGGGTGGGGGGAGAGAGAGACTCTGTCCTAACCCTTTTGGCATGCAGGAAAATTCCATTCTCTTTATGCGCCGCTAATTTTCTTGATCCCGATTGGCAACACACACGTTGCTGTGTTTTCCTGGTGATATTTCATAAGCAGGGCTTTGGCATGCCTTAAACAGCCTCTCTGTTTCTCCCCCGTCGAAGCTCTCTTTGGACTTCGCTGGCTTCTCCCTCTCGTGCGCTCTCTTTTCTCACGGTTGCCCATCAATCTGTGCGAGAGATTCTTGTTTTAAAAGGTACGGTAGTAGTAGCAGCGCATGCAGGTGTGTGCTGGATTAAAGCGCCAGAACAATGGCCCAGTCAGCGATGGATTCCTTTGCATTCCTCGCAAGCAATTCACAGATCCTTCAACTGTACAGTTATTGAAGAAGCCAATTCCTCACTCCTTGCAAAGCCTGCGCTGCGGTCGTGAGAACAAGTTCCCGTTGCCACTTGACCTCTCTGCAGGTGACAAAAATGGTTTCTCTCCTTCCCACTTCCTCCCCAGATCCCATTCCCAAGGAACTGTTGCCAGGGCTGCCTCTCTCCCTATCCTTTTTATATACAGGCACGGCCCCGTATTTAGCAATGCTAAATGTTTGTTATCAACATGGAGCCATTCCTTGAACAGGTAGCAGGTCTACTGGGGAACCACATCCCCTATCTAGAGAGCTCCCTGCACCCAGAAAAGTAGCACAGCAAGGAAACTGGAACCTTTGTCCTTGATGAGCTCAGTGTTTTGCTATTTTTCATTGCAAGGAGGCAATTTATATATTGCCAGTATACCTGAAGGAGCGTCTCCACCCCCATCGTTCTGCCCGGACACTGAGGTCCAGTGCCGAGGGCCTTCTGGCGGTTCCCTCACTACGAGAAGCCAAGTTACAGGGAACCAGGCAGAGGGCCTTCTCGGTAGTGGCACCCGCCCTGTGGAACGCCCTCCTTTCAGATGTCAAAGAGAACAACAACTACCAGACCTTTAGAAGACATCTGAAGGCAGCCCTGTTTAGGGAGGCTTTTAATGTTTAATAGATTATTGTATTTTAATGTTCTGTTGGAAGCTGCCCAGAGTGGCTGGGGAAACCCAGCCAGATGGGCAGGGTATAAATATTTTTTTTATTGTTGTTGTTGTTGTTATTGTTATTATTATTATATAAAAAATGGAATACCCCACCTACCTAAAAGTTGAAGTCCACACTTCTTCCACCTCATTTTCCTGCATGTGTAAAGCAGGCCTGAGAACCCAAGACATTGCTGTCTTTCTAAGATGAGGGAGGCCACTGGGGCATTGCAAAAAAGGGGGGAAGGGGGGAGGGGATATGTGCTATTGGAAAAAGGACAGAAGGGGTGTTAGAAAGGTTGTGTGCACCCCCAATCTGTACCGAGCAGCAGCAAGATTCCATGGGGGTTCCAGGTTCTCAAAAAGGATTGTGTCTCCATTGGGAGATCAAGGTACAGTGGAGACTAGTGTATTTCAGGAAGATGTTTTATTGTCCACATATTTACACCTGGGTCTACTTTGGAGAAAGTTTAATTCTCCAAAGATTATTGCATTACTTCGCAAGAGGGGTTTGTTCCCCATGACAATGCTGCATTTTTCTCCAAGGCATCTTGCATGCCATGTCTGTGCAAGGACCGCACCGCCTCTTCCCATATGAACCTACCTGGTCCCTGAGATCATCTTCAGAGGCCCTCCTTCGTGTGCCTCCTCCTTGAGAGGTTTGGAGGGTGCCAACACGAGAAGGGGCCTTCTCTGCAGTGGTTCCCCGTCTGTGGAATGCTCTCCCTAGGGAAGTTCACCTGCCACCTTCATTATACATCTTTAGGTGCCAGACAAAAACATTCCTTTTTAACCAAGCTTTGGTTGATCTGATTTATATCCTATGCCCTTTAAAAATGTGTTTGTGTGTTTGTATTTGTTTGTGTGGGGGGGGCTATTGGGTTGCTGTTTTTATTTTTATTAGGTATTTTGTGGTTTTATATCTTGATTTTATTCTGTGAACCGCCCTGAGACCCCCAGGTATAGGGTGGTATATAAATTCAATAAATAATGATAATAATGTCTGTGCCACTGCCCCAGCCGGCCAAAATGGTTGGGGCCTTCACAGCTGCTCATGAAGTTTTGCCCCCTTCCTTTCTTTTTCCCAAGAGCCACTGCTCCAAGTAATACCTCTCCAGCTGTCTGCTCGCTCCCCTGCCCCCTTATCCGGACCTCTGTTGGTTAAAAGGACAATATTTTTTTCTGTGTGGCATCACTCTGCCGTCACCTTGGCAACCTCCTCCCTCTGCTGGAAGAACCTTCTTCTTGGTTGATGGGTTAATTGTTTGTTTCAATGCCTTTTGCCATTCTTAACGAATTCTATCTCAGGTGAGGCCCTGGCATTTTCCCTTCAATACTCAAGATATGAACTAAATTCTACCATTTATTGATTTCTAACTTTATTAAATTCTAACATTCACTAACACTAGCACCCACAAACTCTGTTGCCCCAGATCTGTAACAGCAATTTTCAATTTCCATAGCATCTGTATATGTTACTTTGTAAGTATATATGTAGATGAAACCAGGGGCTAGCAGTTACATTTCACCAAAGGCAAGCCAATTAATTCCTCATCTAAATTGCCCCCACTTCAATTCTCAAGTCACTTTGCACCTCATCTCAGATCATCTAAGTCAGTCTCTATTTATTGAATTTACCTGTTTAATTTATCATCCAAATGACTCAGATCCTCCTCTTCAATCAATTTCCCTTTAATCCCATACCCTACCCAAATCGATCTTTATTTCAAAATCAATAGGCTGTGCTGGCATCACAATTCCCTGTACAATGGGGGAGGGGGGCAGGAAGCGTTCTTATGATGAAACAAGATGGCTTGTGGGGGATCTACATGTCTGTCTCTTTAGTGATGGCAAGATGAACACTCACACTATACATTTGAAGTGCTATGAAGTTTAGGGCCCAAAATCACAAGAAAGGAGGTTCCAGCTAAACATCAGGAAGAACTTTCTGATAGTAAGAGCTGATTGACAGCAGAACGGACTCCCTTGGGAGGTTGTGGACTCTCCTTCCTTGGAGGTTTAAAAAGCAGAGGTTGGATGGCCATGGATGCTTTAGCTGAGATTCCTGCAGGGCATTGCATTACATGCCCCTCAGGATCTCCCTTCCAGCCCTACAATTCTATGATTCTAAGTTATGGTTACCAGATTTTTTTCAATGAATCCGGGGACACATTATTATTATTATTATTATTATTATTATTATTATTATTATTATTATTTATTTAGGGTTGCCAGGTCTGCTTCCCAAAAATAGCGGACAAGCGGGGGGGGGGGTTAAATTAAATTAAATTATATATTTTCTTACAAACATTTTAACACGTATGCTTGCTTCTTAGGGATCCTTGGGGCAAAGCTACCCAAGTTCCCAACAGGGGTTCCTTCTTACCGTTCCTGTATTAGGAAGGCGATCCTTGGGGCAAGGATCTCGCTCCCTCAGGTAGTCGGGCAAGTCTCCTCCAAGTCCGCCTCCCCCCCCCCCCGTGCCTCAACCGGTAGCTGGTTTGCTGCTGCTCCTGCACGTCAGGAACAGGAAGAGGCGTCTTTTTCTTTCACGCCTCTCCCTTTTGTTCTCCCCGCGAGTCCGGAATAGGCGGGGCAGAACTCCGGCAAGAGGCGCCTTTCCGCCCCCCCCCCCATTTTTTAAATGTCTTGTGAAACAATTGAGTATGATTAATAATTTTTTCGGAGAATCGAGTTCAATGGATATTCGATCTTTGTCTCATTCTTACTTATGAAAAAAAAGACAAAACGCGATTCTCCTATCCTTATTCTCTTAGACTGTACAGCTTTAGATTACGTACCATTTCATCATAAAGCTTTTGAATAAAAAAAAGTCCACTATTTTGTGGAAAAAAATAGTGAACATAAAGTGAAAAAAGCGGACTGCCCGCTCAAATAGTGGACACCTGGCAACCCTATTTTTTTAATTATTATTATTATTATTATTATTATTATTATTATTATTATTTTGAAGCTGAGTAGCAACAGGGAGTCAGTAGTGGGGATGGTGAGGCAAAAGACCCTGGGCCCAATCACAAACCCCTTCTTTCACACCCTGTGAATCATAAATGCGCAGAGCTTTTTAAAAACTAGGCAATGGCGCGCCGCCCACCCGTGACTCCTGAGCCCTCCCCGATCTCCTGCCCCCTTCCCCCTTTGTTTTGACAGATCGGGGGAGGCTCGGGAGTCGTGGGCGGCCGGCTGTTGCCCAGGAGGGGTGCAAGGCGTGCGGTTTCTCTGCCAGGCAAGGCTCAAAGTCCTTCTTTCGCACCCTGTGAAGCATAAATGCGCAGAGTTGTTAAAAAACTGGGCAACGGCCACCCGCCCGCGACTCCCGAGCCTCCCCCGATCAGTCAAAACAAAGGGGGAAGGGGGCAGGAGGTCTGTACCGCTGGACGTCCCCGGTTCCCCTTCGGAAGTGGCGGCGGCCACCATTTTTCCTCGCCAGAAGTCCCCATGTGATGTGTCTTGTGCGCAACACATCATATGGGGACTTCCGGTGAGGAAAAATGGTTGGTGCCATGGCAGCAAGCAGCTTCTGAAGCCGGCCAGAGCCAACTGCGCTACCAGGCTGGCTCTGGACTGCTGAGGCTGCCGCTGCCACGTTTCCCGGGGACACATTTGCAAATCTGGGGACATTCCAGGGACGGAATTTGTCCAGAGACAGACTTGCAAATCCGGGGACTGTCCCCAGGAACCGGGGACGTCTGGTAACCCTATTCTAAGTGGCATCATAGCGCTTTAATTGTCTGGTGTGCAGGACCGGTGCTGGCAATTTTGGCGCCCTAGGCGAGGGGGCGGGGCACGTGACGTCATTACGTATGACGCACGTTGCGGAGCAGTGCCCCGCCCCCTGCCCTGCCGGGCACCCCTCGCCGCCACGGTTTGCTTGCTCCGCCACTGGTTGGGGCGGCGGCGGGCGGCGGCGGGTGGCAGGCTGGCCAGCGCCCCCTCCATTTTGGCGCCCCCACCACTGCGGTTTTCGCCCCAACCTGCTTGCTCCGCTGCTAGTTGGGGCGGCACCGGGCGGGGGCGGGGGCGGCGGGGGGCAGGTTGGCCAGCGCCCCCTCCATTTTGGCGCCCTAGGCAATTGCCTAGTTCGCCTAAATGGATGTGCTGGCCCTGCTGGTGTGATGTGACCTAAGGCTTAAGGCAAACTGTGCTTTTTGTTTGTGATGTTTGGCAGGATTGTGATGGGGGAAAGTAAGGGTTAAGCCTTCCCCCCAATGCACATTGCCACCCCAGTGAAATTCGCCCCCTCCGTGCTTACGACTGGATTTTTAAAAATCCAGAGTCCGTTGCACACTGCACATTTAATGTAATCTGCCGTTTGACCCTTAAATGAACAAGATAAGGGTCCACATTCTGTTGATTACAGTGGGATTTGAGTGTGCTTAGGCTCAGGCCAGGTTTTATTTGCCAGCAATATAAGTATGCCTGATAGCATGGCTATCTTTGTGATGCTGTAAAATCTCATCCCTCCACTCTGCACTGTCACTGCATGGCCACTGGAAGCGGAAGCAGTTGTTGTTTTTAAAGCACACGAGTTCTACAAGGGGTGGCGGTTGGGGAGGACCCCTTTAACGAAAGTGGAGAATCTGCCACGATAACGAACGACGAAACCAAAGGCGAGCTTGGTCTACTGTATATGCTTGTCTAAACCAGCATGAAAGGAACCTGTGCTCCCATCTGGAAAAACCGTTCTTCTTATCTGTAAATGTCATCCAACTCATAAACTCAGCATTTAGCCAAATAAGGCAATTCCCAAAGCAGCAGCAGCAGCAGCTTTGCTTAGAAGTAGAAAGATTTTTTTTTTTACATTTAAAAAAAAGCTCTCTCATTACCAAAGCTGGGCTTTCTTAAATAGGAATGGATAAATCTGTCAGATTCAGTTTTCTGAGTGTTCATTTCAGTTCACTACACTTGTGATTATTTTTTTAAAGGCTTAACCAATTTTCACCAGCATTTTAGGTAGTGTTTCTCCTACTATGCACATTCCCCCCCCCCAATACCCAGAATGGTTAAACCATCAATCCCTCATCACAGAGAACTCTGAGAATTGCAGCTCTGGGAAAGGACTGGGGGGGGGGGTCTCCTAACAATTCTCAGAACCCTTAGCAAACTACAGCTCCCAGAATTCTTGGGGGAAGCCATTATAATTTAAAGTGGTATCATAGTGCTTTAAATATATGGTGTGAATCGGGGTGGATTTGGTTTAAATCAAATCGATTTAAATCACTAGTCAGTAAGACTTGATTTAAATCATTTTTTACAGAAAGGTTCAATCTTGCTGGCATCCTCTTAATATTTACAACCTGATGCAGGTTTCATTTTTAGGATAATAAATTTTCAGAGTAGTTTTTACAGTTATATCAAAAATTAATGATTTGGTTATACTATTAGAAATACACAGACAGATAATTATGAAATTATTGTTTATATTTGGACAACTTTTCTGTTGTACTTTATTGGAAGGAGAAAAATAATCATTTCCTTAATAACAATTTAAACAATTCATTTAACTAAAACAATAACATTATAGCATATGTATCCATGTTTGTTAACCGATGTGGTTAAACGATTAAAAAAAAAGGAAAAAAACACTTAGACTGAGTTTTAGCATACATGAAAAACTTTAAACAAATCCTTATTTCCTGATGAATAGCCTTTGGACTATAGAGGGACCCCTGACCGTTAGGTCCAGTCGCGAATGACTCGGGGGTTGAAGTGCTCATCTCGCTTTACTGGCCGAGGGAGCCGGCGTACAGCTTCCGGGACATGTGGCCAGCATGACTAAGCCGCTTCTGGCGAACCAGAGCAGCGCATGGAAATGCCATTTACCATCCCACCAGAGCGGTACCTATTTATCTACTTGCACTTTGACGTGCTTTTGAACTGCTAGGTTGGCAGGAGCAGGGTCCGAGCAGCGGGAGATCAGCCCGTCGTGGAGATTCGAACTGCTGACCTTCTGATTGGCAAGCCCTAGGCTCAGTGGTTTAGACCACAGCGCCACCCGCGTCCCTCTTTGGACTATAATGTAACTTAAATAGAAAACTATCTGTAGAAAGATTTTTCCTCCAAAAGCATTTTATTTTAATAATCCAATTTAAATTTTAAAAAAATCCGATTTAAAAAAATCATTGATTTTTATCCACCTTGGTGTGAATGTTGCTATGAACAGCGTCGGCAACCGGCAGCCTTGGGCTGCTCCAGCAGGGGCCATCGGCATCAACACCTGCTTTGTCTATCCCACCCCCCTGTTCCCCCAGGCATGGGTTTATCTCCCAGCAGTGGCTGGGTATAGGAGACTGCTTCCAATTTTGAATTTCCCACAATGCCTCAGGGCTCCTGGCGCTTCTCATACCCAGCCACTGCCATCAGGGGAGCCTGGATATAGAGGAGGACAATTGGTCTGGGAGATGCACACATTGTCATCACATAACAGAGAGAAGCAAATAATCAGCACAGTCTCTTCACTGTGGGTTGGTTCCAACCTTTGTCATGCTTAGAGGTGGCCCATTAAAACCTGTGGGACTTAAATTAACATTGACTAATGTAAGTCTTGTTTACAGGTTAACCATAGCTGTCAACTTTCGGATTTGAAAATAAGGGATTTTTTCAAACTTTCGGATTTGAAAATAAGGGATGCCGTGAGGGCGGTGCAATGGCACCAAGTAGCCTCGCCATCCAGCGCTCCAGAGGCTGCGCACGAACGGGTGAGCGAAAGAGCGAGCGCATATGGGCAAGTTGTCTGTCTGGTTGGGCGTGAGGGTCTGGCTGCACAAGGCATAAAAGCTCCGCCCCCCAGTCGGTCTCAGACTCCTTATTGGCAGCCGAGCAACGCAGCTGAGGAGCCTCCCTGGCTGGCAGGGAGGGAGAGGAGCTGCTTCCTTTGAAATCCGGGAAATTTAAGGGATATCAACAATCTGGGATAGCAGCGGGAAACGGCATTGGAATAAGGGACTTTCCCGCAAAAAAAAAAGGGAGGGTTGACAGCTATGAGGTTAACTCTAAGCAGGTCTAAGTTTGGATCCAACCAACGTATCATGGTCCCATTCATGTTGATTCTGAAGTAAGTCCCCATGGCCACAGTGGGGATCACTTCCTAGTACATGCGTCTGGGATTGCCATTTGAAATCGTTTATACACACCTGGTCTTCAATTGAAAAGCATAAGATATAGTCCAAAAGGGACTATACACAATCCAGAGAGACTACCTGCTGTTTAACTCCAATATTCTTTATGGCAGAAAGGAAACATATTTTGTAGACATCTGAGCATCAGTAAAGGCTCTTGTCAAGGGGGGAATTTATCCATTTTGATCCAGCAGCAATATGAGTAAATCGCTCTTCCGATTTTGGACTGTGTTGATTTTAGTTCATAGTAGTTTTATGTGTATGTGTGCTTTAAAAAGCTACAATTCTAAGCACAGTTACTTGACAGTAAGCCCCATTGAACTAAGCAGGATTTACTTCTGTGTAGCACTGTAAATGTTTTACTGTAACTTTGCATTTGTACTATAAATGGCCCCAGGGATTTATTTAAAAGATGGGATATACATTCCTATAATTAATAAACAAATGAGCAATATACATGCTTGTTAAATCTGTCTGATTCATTCACCCCTGGGACTGTTGTTTCCCACTGCAGAATACTGGTTACACAGATTTTCAGAAACTTTTCCCCTTTTTAACAGCTTGTACATGACATCTCCATCACTTTCCTCATTAAGATTATATCGCTTTAAAAAAACAACAGCAACCAGCTCTGGTTTGTCTTCTGGCACCCAGCTGCTGCTTCTACAGAAACTGTATTCGCTGTGTCCTCCCCAGAGGGGAATAACTGGAATATTTCTGGTTTGCTAAAGATGACCAGTTAGAGGAAGATAACATGAATGGGCAAAAGTTGAAGAGCTGTCCTTGTTGTTTTATCTGAAGTGACTCATTCATCCTTCGCCCTGATTGCAGATACCTTCAAAGGGACTGATTGCATTTAGATGATCTCCAAACCTCAGAATAATAACCAGACGATGGATGCCTCATGCTGACTCCAGTTCAGAGTAAAGCACTCAGACCACACAGTCATTCCAAACTGAACTGGTTTAACTCAGAGAGACCCCAAATCCTCTCTTCAAATTTCAGAGTATTGATTGTTGTGTGTTTATTGCTATGCATAAAGTAGCACCAACCATCCTTGATTATTATGGCTGTTGACTGATTAAAGAATGTGTTAAAAACGTGGCACATTAATATGCACAGAGCATCTCTGAGAGGCTTCAAAGCACTTCAGATATATAGTAATTGCCTACTAAGGCTCTTCCTGACATGATCTTACTGAAGGCAGTATAGGCTATGGCTTCCCTTGCAAGCCCCAGGCCCCAGACGAAAAGTAGAGGCACATAACCTCCTTTATGGATGTGCTTTTTCATTTTATTTTGAAACACATGTAGATCACTGAATCCCAAAGCTCTCTAAGCAGTGTACATAACAAAGTTAACTGAACAAACACAGCAAAAATCCAAAAATAGTTATAAAAGCTAAATAATTATCAATAGAACATAGATAAAACCAGTATAACTTCTTCTTTTTCTAACCAAGCTTAGATAAGTACGGTAAATTTGACACCTAGCTAGGCTGACACAGGGAAATCAAACCAGAAGCAGCTGGAAATAAAACCTTTCTCAGCTTCTAATTCAACATCATATTTGGTTTGCTCTGTGAATTGTAGAAGGTCCCATATTAGGGTTTCCTGTGTGGGGGCTCCTGTATCTTGGAATCCTTTCCCAAAATATGAGGACAATGCATTAATATCATCAGAAGGCAGTGCAATACTTTTCTTTTTAAAACAGCATTTGCTGCAACAGTTTGGATCAAGCTAGACTTTTGTTTAAGAATGCTTCTATTTATATTTTTTCATAATGCATTCCCTAAAATATTTCAGAACAAAAATAACATACTAAGGAAAATACCATTGTTCACACATTGTCTTAATAATCAATAAGCTGAGATTTTTTAAAACTCAAAACCAAGCGATACCGTGTTTCCCCTATTTTAAGACACCGTCTTATATATTTTTTTCCTCAAGAAAACACACTATGGCTTATTTTGAGGGGATGTCTTATTTTTATTACGTAAGCCCAGCCCAGCCTTTTCCTTGGCGCCCTCCAGAACTGCACCTATCACTATGGCTTATTTTCGGGGTACGGCTTATATTTCGCAAATGCGAAAAAATCCTGCTATGGCTTATTTTATGACTACGCCTTAAAATAGGGGAAACAGGGTATTCATGTTTGCAGTCATTCAAAAACATATTTTAATGAACATTCAGAATTTAATAGTTCAGTGATGTTGGCAGTCCTGTCTCAGTTTGGAAAATATTATTTTTAAATCAGGTTTTTGTCTCTAGCCACAACGTATAGAAACTTATTTACTTTCTATATTTTAAAATCACACTAAACCATGGTTTAGCATTACGCAGTGGACCCTATCCAGGAGCTTAACTGTGATGTGCTTACTGCCCCAAACCATGATCTCAAACTAGGATTTGCTGTTGACTTAATTATGGTCCTTGGTTTGTTTTAACTATGGCTTGGAGTTATGCATTAACCCCTCCACCCTTCCTTAACCATGGTTTGTTTGCCACCCCACCTCAGATGTTCACCAAGCTACAAAGGTGTAATGGAAGAGCAGCTGGAAAACCACCCAAATTTTGGAGGAGCTCACCATGGTTTGCGTCCTGATGAATAGAGAGATAGACATGCAAGCTGGGGTTGAACTGGGCCACTTTCATGCAGTGAACGAGATCAGCAGAGGGGGTAGCTATGGACAACACACCTGTGTCTATGGAATATAGAGGCACAACTATCCCGCCTATCCCCTTTCCTTGGCCACACCTTGGAAGTGAGAAGGAAAGCATTACTGTGTCACCACCTCCGGGACCCTATAGCTCCAGGTGGATGAGTCAGCTTGGCCCCAGAGGTGGCCCCTATCCCATCCCTGTACCCCAGAGTTTAGAGAGTGAACCTTAGGCCAGCATGTCACCTTAAAAGGTGCCTAAAGGGCATCACCAGGCTGTGTTCCTTCCTCCACCTGAACTTCCAAACTGACCAAATTGAGCCAGATTAACAACACGGCAGATTATCATCCCCCAAACATCCTACTATTCAGTGTTAAGTAGGGGAAAAAAACCCCAATCCATGATCCAAAATGCAGATAGCTTAAAATTCGTCCTCTACATTTCACACTGGGAGATAGGGAAGGAGGGTGGGTGCTGCCACTGAAGAAGAGGCAAACAGGGGAGGTGGCTGCCCCTTAAATAGGACACTAACGTCTGCCCTCCCCCACCTTGTGCCACTTTCACATGTGCCAATCTGCTGATTGGTGCTCTGTCTCTTATGGCACTCTGTCTCTTATGCGCCCCGCCAGCCGGTACCACCGCAGAAGAAGAAGAAGAGTTTGGATTTGATATCCCACTTTATCACTACCCGAAGGAGTCTCAAAGCGGCTCACATTCTCCTTTCCCTTCCTCCCCCACAACAAACACTCTGTGAGGTGAGTGGGGCTGAGAGACTTCAGAGAAGTGTGACTAGCCCAAGGTCACCCAGCAGCTGCATGTGGAGGAGCGGGGACGCGAACCCAGTTCACCAGATTACGAGTCTACCGCTCTTAACCACTACACCACACTGGCAGACCAGTGGCAGCATGGGATTTTTTAATTATCTGGGCAACAACTTGTACTTAAAGACATGGTTTGTTAAACCAGACATGGCTTAAACAAACCATAGATTGCAAACCCTCCAAGTGCCCCTATTTTCCAGGGACATCCCTGATTTAGAGAAGCCGTCCCAGTTTCTGACCTGATTCCAGACTGCCCCACTTTTCCTTAGGGCATCCCTATTTTCATTGGAGAAATGTTGGAGGGTATGGAGTTATCTGACCCATCTGAGCCATCTGAAGGCAATCCTGTATAGGGAAGTTTGATGTTTTATTATGTTTTTATATATACTGGAAGCTGCCCAGAGTGGCTGGGGCAACCCAGTAAAATGGGTGGAGTATAAATAGTAAAATTATCATTATGGAATGGGACTTCCCTATTTTCACTGGAGAAATGTTGGAGGGTATGAGATTGGCATTATGCATAAACCAAGCCTATGCCGAATTTTGAGCAAGGTAACTGAGGAGTGTGCTATATGTGCACAGCCATCCTTATCTGAACCATGATTGGCACACTGGGGTAGGGTGGGGGGCAGCCGGATCTACAGATGGCATCTGGTACTGTATTGAAATTTGCCAACCAAAAGTCGGGGGGAGCAGCTCTCCAATTTGTTTGTTATTAATATAAGTGAGAGTTGTTAGGTTTGAGTGGATGGATGCTGATTATAGCTTGAACTCTTTGAAAGCATCTTGACCCAAAGTGCAAGTTTATCAGCCATTCATTTGAATTACTTCCACTTGTGTCAGCACTATTCCAAAAAAACAAATCAATGAAGGTTCCTCCCAGAAGTATGGGGGAGAGAGGGGAGGGAACAGAGCCTTGTCATCTATTGCTCCCAAATGGACTTAATTAATTAAGCTATAGGAGCAAAATCTATGATAGGAAATTGTTGCTTCTGATAGCTTTGACATCAGCATAGATTTGGATGGCCAAACAGGACCAAGCAAAAAGACCTGCTTAATTTTATTATGAATGTATTTTGGCCCAATCTTTTCTGAGGAACACACACACACACACACACACACACACACAATATTGCCATTTTACCATGAAGGCTTGAGTCATTGTTCCCGGAAGCCTGACCTGAAAAAGAAGGGGTCATCTGCAAATGGTGTTAATGTGTCGGCAGACTAATTCACTGTGACTGGATATGCTTCTCGCCACTCCAACCCCCCCAGCCCCCAAGTCATCTTTGCCTTCTTACATGGCCTACATATGATACGTTGTTTGGTTTACAAAGAGGGAGGAAATTTCTCCAGGCCAAGATCATGGCTGTCAATGGTGGCGAAAAGTTCATTCATCTCATGGTGAAGGAATGCTGGGATGCTCCATTAACTGGACACAACAATTAAGGTGAACAGAGGATTAAATCAAACCTTGCCTTTGAAATTACAGAACTTTGGCACAGTCTCTGGCCAAAGCTTAAAAAAATTCTGCTGATTTGGATGAAAAAGCACATGGAGAACTGCTTTATACTGCACGATTCACACATGAGGGGGTTGTGGGTTGTACCACCAACACCCACTGAAGCCCACATGGACCACATACCATGCCAGCCGCATATTCAGGCTTCTTCATGTGAAGGGGAATCCTGGTCCAGCCAGAATACCCCCCAGCATGGAGAAATACTTTGCATATAGATCAGTATGTGTGTAGGATAGCTCAGCTGGTTAGAGCTTGGTGCTGATAACGCCACGATAGCCGGTTCGATCCCCGTATGTGACAGCTGCATATTTCTGCATTGCAGGAAGTTGGACTAGATGATCCTCTGGGTCTCTTCCAGTTCTACAATTGTACGATTCTTCATATGGTCATGAAACATGTGGCCAGTGTAGCATGAGCCCATGCCCCCCTGTTCATGTACATTCATGTTGGACTGGGTCAGACCATTGGTTCATCTAGTGATGAATTGCCTACACTGGAGATAGAAAGGATTGAACTTGAGACCTTCTGCATGCTTTTCACAGAGTCCACCACTAACTATTGCTCTTTTCCCAAGCTTTCGCCTGTACTGGAGAAATGGAACTTACAAGTGCTTAGCGTTGGCTGGAACATGCTCCCGTATTTAAATTTTGTAGCCCATGCAAAGGATTTAGAGATTCATGCAAAGTATTTATGGATTTTCGCTCAGAATATAAACCTATTTTGTTTCTGTATTTATGCCTTCTTTTTCCAGACAATTTGTCTGGCCCCACATATGCTTTGTTGTGTTCTTAAAGGGGTGTTCAAAAGTCTGGTTGTTAGAGACACGCGGAGACCCTCCCTTGTCCATACCTAGGCTATTGTACAGTTAAGAAAAGAAGATCCTGCTGGATCAGGCTAATGACCCATCTAGTCCAGGTCTCAAAGTGGCCAACCAGATGCCCATGGGAAGCCCATGCATTAACCCTTTCCTGTTTCTGATTCCCAGCCACTGCTATTCAGAGGAACACTGCATCCAACAGAGGGAGTAGGACACAGGCATGACTAGTAACTGTTATGATTTTTGTCCAAGCCGAGCGGCAACAGCTGCAGCAAGGACTGGTCTCACTTTTGCCTGTCTCACTGAACCATGAGAAAGCTGCCTTATCACTTCCTACATGGAATGTTTATGTTTTACTGTACTGTTGTAATCCTAGCCTTTGTGCTGACTCTTCTGGCCAGACCGTGATGCCGGACAGACGGCTATATGGCAGCTCTGTATTTGAGCTGGCAGCAGGGATCTTCTCTGCACTATTCCTACAATAAATTAGTTTAGCCTTAATCAATGGCTTGTGTGTGTTGTTCTTCATACAGGGAACAATCACATATAACTGTGCCACCAGACTCTCTGTAGCCGGGGATGAAGAGTTTGGATTTGGATTTGATATCCTGCTTTATCACTACCAAAGGAGTCTCAAAGCGGCTCACATTCTCCTTTCCCTTCCTCCCCCACAACAAACACTCTGTGAGGTGAGTGGGGCTGAGAGACTTCAGAGAAGTGTGACTAGCCCAAGGTCACCCAGCAGCTGCATGTGGAGGAGCGGAGAAGTGAACCCGGTTCCCCAGATTACAAGACTACCACTCTTAACCACTACACCACACTGGCACAAAGATGTGCGCACACAGCTTTGCTCTGGCTTTGGGGCAGTCTCACAAACTGCCCCAGGCGGGGTTTATGCTGACAGTAACAACTGATAATCTGGGATTGGTCTGATTCTCTTTTAAAGCTGCCCAAGTTGGGAGACACCACTACATCAAATTACCCACTATGCTCCTGGCAGAGAATCCACAATGCTCCATTGACATAATAATGATTGGGCTCATCTGCAAAAGCTCCAAATTTTCAAGTTCCCAATAGAATCCCCAAACGGACGTTCTTTCACCAAGGGATAGCTCTTCATTTTCCTTTTGCTGGAACACCCCCAAAGTCATCTCTGGATTTTAAGAGTGATGGTGATTATCCGTAAGGATCAATATTTCCTTCCCAATAGACTCTTATTAACCCTCTGGTGTCCTTTGCAAAATCTTCTTATTTTTATCTGGGGATCGAGGTTTAATGAGAAATGTCCATTAGGCTTCTGTGTGTCCACATTGCAAGAGATGGCGTGTTTGAGAATGGAAGTGTTACATTTCTATCCATAACTGTGAACTAATGTCAGGGTTGCTCTGCCTGCATGAGCAGGAAAAAATGGAATTACCCAATAAATGTGTGGACGGGGAAAACATCCATAATAATATAACCAAACTCTTCACCAGTGCATTCTGTAATTTATTTTTTATCCTTCTCTGATGAACCAAATAAGTCAATTGGCCTATTTCTGCCATCTCTAGGCATTTCATCAGCCATTAGTGTATTTTTTAAACAAACAAACAAACAAACAACTTTTTTATTTATTTAATTGTTGCTGTTTTTAATTACTACAACATGTCATGGTGGAGGCTCCCATAGATGTAAGGATGGCAATATATATATATTAAGAAGGTATCGTCTGCATTTATTTTATTTTATTTTTTAAATCAACTCCTGGGTCACAGCTAGTTCCGCAGTGACATCACCAGCAATTGATTGTGCCCTGCTGACTGTGACCCTAAGACAGCCCCATTGCTAAGACTTTACAGCAGAGCTGCTCCACTGCCCTCAGAGCTTCCTTGTTCAAAAGGCTTTGCTGTGTCTGTTAACCTTTATTTACCACATGCCCTGTAATGCCTTCTTTCAGGCTGGCTTTGTGAGACGCTCCTGGAGGCCACTGGAGTCTTTGTAAATCCGCTTGTTTAGGAATGTTGAGGCAAATCTTCAAGAGAATTGCAAATCCAATTGCAATTAATGTAAATGACAGACTTAATTTGCAATGTCTCAGCAAAGTCAAGGGGAAAACAGGCCAGCCGGCAATGCAAATGAAATCACAAGGCATATTGTTTGGATTGACAAACCAGCAGCGCAATCTCAAGACCTGCTGCTCCAGCGAGCAAAATGAAATATTGCTGTGAGCTGGGTTGTCTGATTAGCATGAATGTGTCTATCATTTGGCATAAGCCTGCGGTGGGTAACCCTTTTCATCCTGAGAATCGTGTTCCCTCAGATTCCAATGGCCAGCCAGGCTGGGCAGAGTCAGTCCATTCCTGTACTGCCGGGGGTTGGACGAGATGAGCCTTGGGGTCCCTTCCACCTCTACAATTCAATATTTCTAGGGCCTGAAGGTTACTGGGAGCAACTTGGAGCCCAGTGGGGTTTTACGGATACATCCATTTCCTTTCTAATACATATTCATTGCATGAAGCAATGTTTCTGTTCCACTGCAGTTTGGCTTCTGACAAAACGGCATTATTTGGCTCACTGTCTGCTGTGTTGGAATGTTATGCAATTATGTCGCCATTACATTATGTTATTCCGCAGCGACCATTTTAGTGCAAAGGTCATTCCTTTCAATGCAAGGGAAACACAATACAAATGCAGGGGAAAGTTGCCATCAATTGCATAAACTTTGCCTGCTGCAAACAAACACATGGATGCCGCAGTTCCTGAACCTTCAGCTATGCATGTAGGCTCTATTCAGACCTTTAGCTAAAAGTATGGGGTTTGGGAACAGAACCAGCAGGATCCTTCTCCCCTCCAAACCTCTGCACAGGCCCTTGTGTGCATGGGTGCATACAGATTATGCAAAGTGGATTTATAAAATTGCAGAATTCACTATGCAAAGAAGGGGGGAAACCCATTGTATAATCCAGTTTTTCTTGCCACAGAATTGGAATGCCTAGTTAGTGAATTTCTTATTTCTTTGTAAAACATGGACTACCCACTGGCCTGCCTATAATGACATTCAGACGACCAAATATCATTATCATTCACGGTTGCTCATTGATCAGTAGTTCAGGAATGCTCTGGGAGCCTTTTCCAAATGAAGAGCAGGCTAAACATGCTAATGCTAAATAATAATAATAATAATAATAATAATAAATAATGAAGAAGATCATTGTTAGAGTTCACCCTAACAAAAAAAAATTGAAGCGGCAGATGCAAGGATGAATAGCGCAATCTTTAAAAACAGAGCAGATTTTAGGAGGCCGTAGCAGAGAAATTCCGCATCGGTGCCTGTTCTAAATTTCCAAACACCCAGTTAAGCCTGCAACATCTTTTTCCCTTTCATTGGCGTGTTTGACTTTGAGGTTGGCGGCAGCTCTGTAGATCTGCGAGACTGTGACTCGCTACTATATTAAAAAGGCTCCGGGGCACATTCTCTCGCACAAAGAGTGTAAAATATGCTCATTGAGAAAGGGGAGGAACCAATTGGCTAATGTGTATAGAGCTAGAGAGAGGGGCATAATTCACCATGTAGCCTGCCCTAATTGATGACGGGAGGATGGCAAGCGTGATCTGATAGCAGCAGAGGATGGGAGCATGCTGAGTTACTTAATGGCTACAGGCCATCGCCTGATCATAATGAAGAGACTAATAAAAAGATAATTAATGATGTGCTTGGGATTTTTATTTATTCGCTGTAGCAGCAGCTAGGAAGGAACCCTGACAAAGGACCAGCGCAGGAATGTTCTGCGTAAAGCTCCCCCATGATGATTCATGCATCAGCCACGGTGGTTCATGCATTGGTAACCTCAAGTCTTGATTATTGCAATGTGCTCTGTGCAGGGCTGGGCTGGAGCATGCAGCTGGTGCAGGATGCTGTGGCTAGACTGTTAATGGGGACAGGATAGCACCAGCCCAAAACGCTGCTGCTCAAAAGCTTGCACTGGCTACCCGTACGCTACTAGGCAAGCTTCAAGGTTCCTGTATTAATTTGCAAGCCCTACTTGGGTCTTGAGTCCAGGATACCTCAGGGACGGTCTGATTCCTTATATCCTGGCTCCATCGCTGATGTCTTTGGGGAAATCAGCATTAGTGACCCCCCCCCCATGACTTGAATGCACACCTCATAATAGCAACCAGGAGTCATGCATTCAGGATTGTGGATCCAATTTTTTTGTGGAACTCACTTCCAGGTGGGGTCAGGCAGGCTCCCTCTCAGCTGAACTTCTACCAATTTCTGAAAACTGTTAAAAAAATGCAATAAAAATAAAAATAAAATAAATCCCAGCACACTTTAGAACTGAGTTCTGATTGTATTGTTTTAAATCATTTTTGTCTTATTGTGTGTTGGGTCTCTTGTGTGCTACTTAGAGACAGAGGTGATTAAGTGGCATACAAATGGTTGCAATAAAAGCTATAAATGAAGAGGTACAGAATAAAAGTTCTGCCTGAACAAAAGAGTGGCAAATTTGGCAGCCAGCTATTCCCCCCGGGGAGGAGGGAAGACACTGGAATTGAAGATGGATGAGGATATTGTATGGATCATCTCCAGGTAGTAAAAAAATCTGAGTCCCCATTTTCTTACTACAATGTTTCTCCTCCCATTTTTGCCATGGGATCAATGCATCATGAATATCGTCCCATGGCAGAGAATTGACCTCAGAGTCCCTGATTGATTTATATTGTCTGTGAGGCCCACCCACACTCGATACATGTTGGGTTAGGCTTTGGGAGACCCTATGCTGCCATTAAGCTTACAGGGTCATCATCTTAACTCCTATCCTGTGGGGGCAAGTGTGTATGCTGCCCTGAGCTCCTTGGGGGAAAGGAGGGATAAACATCCAATAACATAAATGGAAGGTGTTCTTCCCCTGCGATTTTATCCTTCTCATAAAAGGTAAAAGGTAAAGGGCCCCCTGACCATTAGGTCCAGTCGTGACCGACTCTGGGGTTGCGGCACTCATCTCGCTTTATTGGCCGAGAGCCGGCGTACAGCTTCCGGGTCATGTGGCCAGCATGACTAAGCCGCTTCTGGCGAACCAGAGCAGCACACGGAAACGCCATTTACCTTCCCGCCGGAGCGGTTCCTATTTATCTACTTGCACTTTGACGTGCTTTCGAACTGCTAGGTGGGCAGGAGCTGGGACCGAGCAACGGGAGCTCATCCCATCGCAGGGATTCAAACCGCCGACCTTCTGATCAGCAAGCCCTAGGCTCTGTGGTTTAACCCACAGCACCACCTGGGTCCCCTCTCTTGGGCCCTAAAGCAGTCCAATCATGATTATCATCGTCGCCTCTGCCAGAAACTGGTTCCAAAGCCACTTTGGGCTATGGTAGTCAGATCTGTTACTCTCCAGTTTAGAAAGCCTCTTTCCCGCCACCCCCCATCCCTTCCCCCCATACAACTGCAATTGAATTCACTTGGCTACAGGCCTCGTTAAAAAAGATGTGTATCAAAACCATCCTACTAGTAAATCCCTCATTTGCTTAGATCTCTCCAAGATCAATTGTGTAGCTTTCAAATAGGAGTGAATATTAAAGAGCTGATATCTCAGAGCCTGCAAAAGACTAGACTAGCTTACCAGCGCACTTCAAAGATTTAGCCACCTTAAGCTTCTGTAAGAGAAGTTATTCCTCCCCGTCGCCTTACACCGCCACAGGTCTTGCATACATAAGCACGCTGTGTTAAGATGAGATAAAGCAGGGTGGCGGTGGCAGCGCTAGTGGAGGTCAATCTGACAGCGGCAAAGAAAATATACGGATGAGAGAGTTGTTGTTTCCCATGTATGTCTCCTCCAGAGACTAACTCAGGGGTGGACTCCAACTCCCATCATGACCCTTGAGATGGACTCCAATTCCCATCATGACCCTTGAGATGGACTCCAACTCCCATCATGACCCTTGAGATGGACTCCAACTCCCATCATCCCTGACCATTGGCCCATAGCTGTCAACTTTCGGATTTGAAAATAAGGGATCAGCAGCCTCACCTGTCCCGGGGACAGTCTGCGGTTCTCGGGGACAGTCCACGCCGCGCTAAGCCCCCCAGGCTACAAATTAATTTACACCAGGCTTCACACCATCATCTTTCCCCACCTCAGGGTCTCTTTTCCAGGGAGTCTTCTCTTCTCATGCGATGCTTCAGGATCTGTCCTTCTGGTGAGCAGCCAGGGCCGATGTCCTTCAGAATGGTTTGGTTTGATCTTCTTGCAGTCCACGGGACTCCAGCACCACAATTCAAAAGTGTCAATTCTTCATGGGGGGATTGATCAGGTTCACTCTTTTGGCTCTCTGGCATCCATTAATGACTTATACAAACGTGTTGCAGACTTTGCATCCTTTAACACTCTTTTGGAAGGAGTGTATTTGTGGGCTGGACCAGAGTGGTTGATTTTACATGCAAGCAAAGCACAAACAGTGCTGTTGTCTAATGACATCCTATTCTCTGTAACTATTGGTGAGCAACGCAGCTGAGGAGCCTCCCTGGCCGGCAGGGAGGGAGAGGAGCTGCCTCCTTTGAAATCTGGGAAATTTACGGGATATCTAACAAGCCGGGATAGCAGCGGGAAACGGCTCTGGAATAAGGGAATTTCCCACCCAAAAAGGGAAACAGCGAAAACCGGCGCTGGAATAAGGGAATTTCCCACCAAAAAAGGGAAGGCTGACAGCTATGCATTGGCCATGCTCCCTGGAGCTCATGGGAGCTGGAGTCCAGCAACATCTCAAGGTCTTTGGGCTACAGGGATTAACTAAACATGAAGGGGCACAGGGGACCCCGGTATCTGCCCTCTGGTATCATTCCTGCCTTCCTCCATTTGGTGACAGGTGAGCATGTGAATTAGTGAACACCTGTGCTTCTGCTGGCTCCCACACACCCATTTTCCACGAGGCTCCCCACACCTGAAGTTCACTCTCTAACCTTACGAGAGAGACTGGAATAGCATTGAGGGCAGAGCTAGTTTGCTCACCCCTTTGCCTGTCCCACATCTCTTGACTGAAAGCCCTAATCAGAATGTCTGAGAAGGGCTAGGATTGGCAGATAGGCTGCATAGGAAGGTAAATTAGGAAACTGCAAGTCACCTGAGTTTTCTTGCTGTGGCATTTATTTATTTTAAGCAAGAATCAATAGGTAAATAAACCATCAAATGATAACTAATGTGCATGTATTTCTGAATCAGCCATTATGGCTGAACAAAACATTGAGGAAAGGTTAATGGTACTGAACTGTAGCACTGCCATAACTTTCAGTTATGAAATCTCAAGCAAATTCAATGACCACACAAAAACACATTAAAAAGAAAACCCTGCCTGTGGAAAGCTAGCACATCGGAGGGAAGGGTTCTTCTAGCCCAGTTTTCTCCTTGGCAACATAGTTTTCTAAGTGTTGGGAGAACTTTGCATGGAAGAAGGTTAAAAAACGTTACACCCCTCCCATTGTGAAATAGTACAAACCAAGGAAGGCAGCATTGTGCAGTTTTTCTGAACATGCAGACCATTTTTTATTATGTGCCGCAATGATCAGGAAAGAAAGCACGGGCAAATGTTTGTTACCGTTCTGCTGAACCCTAACGTTTTTAAATTTAAGAGGTCATTTTACATCACTGCTTACATCAAGAGATCAACAGCAAAGCTCACCTCAGCCCACAAAACCTCTTGATGATGAGTGCTGCCATCATCGAAATGAAAATGCCCATTATATACCTAAAGGCATGAAATTCTCTGGTGTGGTGAATAAAAGCATGTCAAGGGCACTGCTTGAGTCCCTTGTTTAGATTTGCAGCAGTGTTGTTTTTCCAAGGCAAAGGGGCTAATGGGGAACATTGCATAATGCCAGTTCAGGAACTGACATCGGACTCAGCCAAGAACATTCTTTAGATAAAAGCATCAGAAAGCATTCTTAATATTTTCATTTGTATTTCAGAAATGAAGTTCTTAGTCAGGGCGCAAGCCAATTTCCAGAGTCAACCAAGCACAGCAGGAGATACAAGCCAACCCTTCTAGTATTCGAGCGATCTCATTAGAAGAAGTTCTTTAAAAAAAAGAGGGGCTTAAGAGAATTGAGCGATCTAAAGAAGAATCACATTGATGGGGGAAAGTGTGAAGACAGAGGGCTAACCTACATATACCTGTTGGGTTGCATTCTACTCAGAGTAGACCCACTGGCATAAATAGACATCAGTTAGCCATGCCAATTCATTTCAGTGGGCCTGTTCTGGTCAGGACTAGTATTGGATGCAACCCATTGTTCATCACTTGCTGCGCGAAGGAGCAAACACCAAATGTCCCAGGCATAACTTCCACATCACCTCACATCAGCGGAAACTGCAATGCTTTTCAGTGGCACATATTTCACATTCGTCTGTGAGTTGTCATAGAGGTTTTAGGAGATGCGTGGCGGAGATGGAACACGAGTTCAGCTCCCAAAGTGTTAGACGGTATCAGTGCAGATGGTGAGGCAGAGCCAACTTCTTAAGAAGCTGTTTACTTGGGCAGGGCCATGGTGGTGTGGCTTAGGTTGCAGCGATACAGTTGCTGCAGCAGGAGGGTCAGGTTGAAGGGGGCAGTCCAATCAGTGCACCCTAGAGAACAGGAAGCTGGGAGAGATGAGCCATTGGCCTGATCCAGCAGGCTCTCCCTATGTTCTCCGGTTTTCATCATTTTGCTGCTTGCCTGGAGTTGCAAAAAAAAACAAAACGAAGGTTGACGATATTGTGACAGGTACGTTTGTCACTCACCGGGAATATATAATAGCTGCAGGGCTGGCCCACTCATGAGGCATAGTGAGACAGCTGCCTCAGGCAGCAGATTGGGGAACAGTCAGGAAGGGCGGCAGATCTGTGCCCTGAGGAGCACTCTGCATGGCTTGCTATCTCCATTGCTGCTGCTCGGGCCTCTTTTCTTCTTCCCCATGTCCAAAGAGGAGGGAGGCTTTGGCAGTGGGGACTTTGGTGGGTCGCGGTGAGGACGCGGTTTGGGCAGGCGGTGGCAGCTTCAGTGAGCAGCAGCTGGTATGAAAACATGCTATCAATTAAGGAAGTGAAGAAGTAAAAAAAAGTTACCTTAGGTCACAGGCATCTCCAAACTCGGCCCTCCAGATGTTTGGGGACTACAATTCCCATCATCCCTGACCACTGGTCCTGTGTGCTAGGGATGATGGGAGTTGTAGTCCCAAAACAGCTGGAGGGCCGAGTTTGGGGATACCTGCCTTAGGAAGTGTCCCATGGCCCAACCTCTGTCCCAGGTGTGTCAAGCTGTCTACTCTAGTGAATTCTTTGAAGTCTCAGTTGAACAGATGTTTGCTTACCAGAGCTCTCCGTGTTTGTGGGTTTGCATGTGCATTTTGAAAGCACCAACCTTTCCAGAACATTTTAAAGAAAAGAAACCCTCAAGCCACTCATTTCCCCCCTTGGTAGATTTTTAGAAAAGAATTTGTTGGGAAAGGACAGATTAATGGCTACCTGCCACTTCTAACAGCAAATTTTTACTTCATTCGTTCCTAACTGTGGCGTTTTAGCCCTGAGACTGAGCTAATGGTTCATAGTCAGACACCAATTTATTTGACAAATGCTCTCCCCACCCCCACCCCCACACGTGAACTTTTGGTGAACAATTTGCGATATTTTCTTTCTTTCTTTTGGTGAGGCTTCCATTACCTTTGATGGCTATCCCCCGAACAGTTGTGGATAAATAATTAAACGAAACACAGCCTTTCAAAATATAGTACCGGTAAAGAAACCAAAAAAACCATAGTGTCTCACACAGCTCTGACACTCACTAACCCCAGGGGATGCTATTTGAGCTAAGCATAGAATCTCACTGTTCAGCTGAATAGTGCATTCGGGGACATGTGCAGGTTGGAATTAACAGCAACCTTGAAGACATTGGGGGCTATAATTTCCCAAGTTTGTAGGAGTCTCGCTACGACTAGGGTTGCTTGAAGAATTTGATCTTTGCAAATTCAGATGCAAACTGACCTGATCTGACCCTCCTGAATGAATCTGAGGATTATAACTAGTCCTTCATCATATTGCACAGTTCTCCACACGTTGCAACATGGTTATTGACTCTTTAGAAATGCATATTTTGGTATCATAATTATCTTCCGACTAGGGCAGTGATGGCTAACCTTGACATCCCAGATGTTTTGGAACTACAACTCCCATCATCCCTAGCTAACAGGATCAGTGGTCAGGGATGATGGGAGTTGTAGTCCCAAAACATCTGGAGTGTCAAGGTTAGCCATCACTGGACTAGGGGCTACCACTCCTTCTTGCTCCTCCCTGCTTACCTCCCTGCGCACCTGGCAAGCTCCTCCTCCCTTTACACCTCACCCACTCCCTTGCCTATTCCCCCTCCAGAGCTCATCACACCCTTCCTCTCACAGTTTGCCTCCCCCTCCATAAAACATCACTGCAGCTGCATTCAACAGAGTGGGGAGGCCCTTTACAGAGTGGCTTGAGAAACTACTCTGTGAAGCTCCTCACCCCCCACTATAAAACTCGCCTGTGCAACCTGCTACCCCCTCATCACGCTGTAGGTGGTGTGGCTGCCTTTTGGTAGCCGCATGAACTGCTGCACTGCATGAAGACAACCTTACGTTTTTATGTGTATAGGAAGAAATGCTTATTTGGAGAGACATGCACATTTCTGGTGCATATTTCTTTTTCTTTTTCCAAAGTGCAGGTTAGTGTGCGCATGAGACCAGGACCGGTGCTAGGGGTTTTGGTGCCCTAGGCGAGGGGGCGGGCCCTGTGACGTCATTGCGCATGACGTACGGTTCCCCGCCCCCTGCCGCCGAGCGCCCCGTGCCGCTGCGATTTTTGCCGCTGGTTGGGGCGGCACCGGGTGGTGGCGGGGGGCGAGGGGCAGGCTGGCCAGCGCCCCCTCCATTTTGGTGTCCCCGCCGCCACGGTTTTTGCCCCAATCTGCTAGCTCCGCCGCTGGTTGGGGCAGCGGCGGGCGGCGGGCGGCGGCGGTGGGGCGGGGGGCAGGCTGGCCAGCGCCCCCTCCATTTTGGCACTCTAGGCAACCGCCTAGTTCGCCTAAATGGACGCGCTGGCCCTGCATGAGACGGAATGGGTTTATGCATGAGCACATGTGATCCTTAAGGTATATTTTAAAACTGGTTTTCATATTGCACTTTTATATTGTTGTAAAATGTCCTGGGACCTTACTATGAAGGGTGGGTAAGAAATCCATTAGCAGCAATAATAATGTTCAACTCATGCAATATATGAAGGAGGAGGAGGGGAAACCAACTGTAAAATAGGTCCCAATTTAGACCTTCATGAAATCATTTCAAGTCTTTGTTCATCTTAATTCAGGATGTGAGGATAATCAGAAAACCATAAAATGTATTTGTATTGGCCATGCAGACAAAAAAAAATCCCCCCTTTTAAAGATCTTGCCTTTCATTCTCCCTTGCATACAGATCTGCAATATTATTAGCATTCAATAGATAAGCTGTGAGTCTCCAGCAGCCCACAACCATCATGCTTCTTTGGCAGGAAGTTAATGTTATCCATCAAAGGTGGCAGCGCATAAAACTCGCTTGTGGAATTCTAACAAGAAGCTGGAGACTGTGGGCAGGAGGACTGGACTGCCCACATAGTCAATCAATATTTGCACACAAAAACAGTCCTGTGCTAAACCAGAACAATTCATCTTTCACTGAAAAAGCCCGTTGTCCTGACAATTATTATTATTATTATTTCTGCTTAACTGTCCTCCTCAGTTCCTTAGCTCTTCCTCGACCCTTCTGTTAGCTGATACCATGCTGTATTCAGCCTGGACATCTGCAACCAGCAGCTGCCCGTAATGCCCAAGAAAAAGAACCAAATGAATCCTTGCTCATTGCCCTGGGATCAAAGGATAAGCATTAAAGGCTGGTCTGCACATTACTTTACCTTCTCTGTAGCTGATCCCTTATGGAAGTTTCCCATGCTGTAATACCTAGCTCTAGGAACATTGGAAACTGCCTTATACCGAGTCAAACCATTGGCCCATCTAGCTCAGCGTTGTCTACACTGACTGGCAGTGGCTCTCCTGAATTTCTTCTGTGGCTTTTGGGATCGCAAGCTGATTTTCTCTTAAATTTCTGCCTGTATTTTAGTTATGAGATGGTGAGGTTTATTTTGCTCCTTGCTTGTGCTCTTTAAAAATAAGTTGCGTCCCTGCATTGCTTTCTGGCTGTACTGTCGTCCCTTGGAAGTCAAACAGCTTAGTTCCTGAAAGTTTTGGTTCCCAAACGTTGCAAACCCAGAAGTGACTGTTCTGGTTTGTGAAATATTTTTGGAAGCCGAACGTCCAATGGAGCTTCTGCAGCTTCTGATTGGCTGCAGGAAGTTCCTGCAGCCAATCAGAAGCTGTGCTTTGGTTTTCGAATGTTTTGGAAGTTGAACGGACTTCCGGAACGGATTCCATTTCCCTTCCAAGGTACGACTGTACTTCTTCCCTTGCCTCCACAGCTTGTGCTTGCAGTTCTTTTCTAGCTTCTGAGGCCCAACAACAACAACAACAACAACAACAACAACAACAACAAATTTATATGCCACCCATATGACTGGGTTGTCCCAGCCACTCTGGGTGCCTTCCAGCAAATTATAACATTATAAAATCACATTAAAACATCACACATTAAAAACTTCCCTACACAGGGCTGCCTCCCCCCCCCAAAAAAAATCTATACAATTTTTTAAAACAAGGACATATCTCACAATATGTTCCCTACCCACATTTGTGTACTTTAAAATGAGTCTCGCTGCTTTCCGTAGTCTCCTAGTATCATCACTTGATTTCCTTGGACACTGAAGGAAATGTGACGTGGCTGGAAAGCATTGGTGAGCCATGGGGTTCATTTTAAAAGTTGTGGGAAAGGTTGTGGTGCAGGAACACCTAACAGGGCCTGGGAGGAGATGTGGGGATCTTTTTTTAAAAGTGCAAAAGGAAAGGAAACAAAATGACACCTCTCTTTCTTGCAGCTTGATTGGATCAGTGGAGTTCAGAGTACAGGCCTTGTGTCTCATGCAAAGTCTGGATGTACCAATCAATTTGGGCTCATAATGCTCTACCCTTGGCAGTCTTCATACAGAAGTGCCTCCAGTTATGGAGAAGGAGGTGCTGAGGAAAATTAAACTATTCCCTTAGCTTGGTGCTACACATTATTCATTCTCTTGAAGTGTTTAATGAACCACTGCAAACAAGTGCAGGTACTGGCTCCTTGATGTTTCTTTAGCATCTGTCCCTAGCGGCCGCGTTGTCTGTCTGTTTGCCACCTGTCCGTTTTTTTAAGGTTATGTTTCTTCAGCTCAGCCTAATTTTAAAGGGACACAAACGAAATGAGTCAACACATTCAAACCTGCTGTGTTTCTAAGGGCATGGGATTCCAATCAAACAAGTTTCAAAGTTATTTTGGTGTTTCGTCAAGGCATCCCACATTAAGCTCCAGAAAGGATGGAGGGAATTGTGGCTCTCTAGATGTCATTGGGCATCTCCAGTAAGCCCCAGCTGGCATAAATGGTCAAGGATTATTTGTGGACCAATCACATCTGGAGGGCCTCAGGACTTCCACCTTGGAACTATAGGGTTCAATTCCCATTGGGAACTGGGGAACTGGCACATTGAAGGAAATGCTCTTAACATTTCATCACTAAGGAACTCCTGCCAGTCAAAGATGATAATGCAAGGCTAGATGGAGCAATGATCTGCTTAGTGTATGGCAGCTTGCTATGTTCCTGCCTCCCACAGTTAAGTTTATTTTCCCGCTCAAACCATTGTTAATGCACTGGGATGGGTTCACTCGTAACACTAAACCATGGTTTGTTAACTAAGGAATCGGCACAGTCTGCGAAGAGTTTGAAGAGCCAGATGGAGAATCTTTCCTTCAGAAAACCTATTTATTGAGCATTCATTCTGTTTTGCTTGCACAAAGTTTCCATAAAGGTTTAATTATTTCTGGTTACAGGTAGTTAGCCATGTTGGTTTGCCATAGTCAAAACATAAAAATTTTTAAAAAAAATCCTTCCAGTTGCACCTTAGAGACCAACTAAGTGTGTCATTGGTATGAGCTTTCGTGTGCATGCACAGTTCTTCTGAAGAAGTGTGAATGCACACAAAAGCTCATACCAATAACAAACTTAGTTGGTCTCTAAATTGTTTCTGGTCTTTATTGAGCATTTTATGCTGATTTGTTTGTCAGGCACTTACACAACAATGCGCATTCATCCTCCATTCCTTATGATTTGCTAAGAGGATGGGCTGCAGCTCGGTGACACAGCATCCAGTTTGCCCAAGTCCCAGATTTAATCCCCAGTGGCATTTCCAGGTAGGACCCCTAGGGGAACTGTCCCATCTGAAACAGCCGCTGCCAGTCAGTGCAGACAGTATATGGCTACATGGACCAAGGGTCTGCCTCAGTATAAGGCAACTTCCTGTTAGCCATCCATGCATCACACACTCTTCAATACATTTTTTCATCACTTTCCAAACCACAAAAACGCATGATTGTTTTCTCTCTCTTTTTAAGTAGATTTTGTTGTGCTAGGTAGACAGAAGCTTTTGATCCACTTAATTGCACTGGCCTGAAGTCCTGGTATGCAGTTTGAATTCATCCTGCGAAATCCTGACAGTCTCTAAAGGCATCTCTGTGCAGACATATGAAGCAAATCTGTATTTTCCTATTCAGGGCTTGCACTTCTGTTTCCTAGGTACTGAGCTTCCTACAGTTCAGGGCTGATGGTAAGGAAGGCACCAAGCGATAACATCAGAACAGTGGATATCTATATATATTCTATATGTATATTTGCCTCTTGCCTTGGAATGCTTGGTTGTACTTTGAGATATGGCTCTCCCGCAGCCAATGTTTCCACTTTACACGAACTTGCGATGAAATCTCAAACAGCACATTTGTGATTCCCCCAGTTTTATTGCCATGGCAACTGGTTGCTGTCACGCAGATAGAGCCAAGGAGCCGGTAGCAGCGGAGTGATATGATCAGCAATTTTACTCTGTCCACCGAATCCTGACCTGGCGAGGAGACTTCAGCACTGACAAGAGAGACCGGGGGGGGGGGAGAGAGAGAGAAGACACACAAAAAGACGCCTGGCGCTAATCAAAGCTACTTGTAAGAAAAGTGCAAATAATGAATGCCAATCATCAGGAGCTAATGAACAACTTGTTTGCTATGTTCTGCAGAATTGTAAAAAAATAAAATAAATGCCATGCTTGAGGCAACAGTGATTTGCTAAAACAAAGCACTTTTTTTTTAGATTCAACTGATCAAAATTCACAGACAGGAGGAAGAGGGGGAAGGGATCGCCGCTCTATGTGCTCCTGTGCTGTGCCAACCAACTGGCAAAGAGTTTTAGTTGATACTTATTGATGTCCTGTCCAGTCAAGGAGAGATTGTAATAATTTAGCAACAAGACTGGCACACCAGAACTCCCACCCCTCAAATACCTTCCTAACACTGGGTCCAATCCAGTCAGACTTCCAGGTCTTGCTCATATGACTAGTATCAAACATGGGCGGGTGGGTGATCTGTCTATTTAAATGCATGCCCATTCCTGTGCACACTGAAAGACAAATTAATCTATTTATCTTTTCATTTTTATCCCACATGGTTTCCCCCTTCCCCATTTTATCATAGCCACAACCCTGTGAGGTAGATAAGGCAGAGAGGTCGCACAGTGAGTTTCATGGCTGAATGGGGATTTGAACCCTGGTCTCTCAGGTCCTGGGCCACACTGGCTCTGAATAGGATGGAAATGCTGGTGTGTATCCACCTTTAGTGTCAGGAGTCCAGGTTCCCAGCTTGATAACACAGTAAGCGTAGTTAATTAAAAAGGACAATTTATTGTCAAAACAAACAGATAGCTCCGGACGGCTCTAACACAGCCTCCGACATCATCAGTCAAGATGACCCTTCTGAAGACTCCTTCCGGTTTCTACAGAAAATAGAGAACTTTTGCCTCTTACGTCTCTTGCTTTGTTTCCGGTCTAACAGCCCTCCCCTTAGGTGACTTTGAGGAGGGATTGGATCAGCTCCCCTCCCCTCCCTTTCTGACAAACTACTTCCGTCTCTGTTCGCTCCTGTTTGAACTTCCTGAGAGCTTTGGCTGGGTTCCAGCCTGCCCTTAGCTGTTCCCTTATCACCCAGTATTCCAAGGGGCGGGGGAGTTGGCACTAGCTGAGGTTCATCCTGCATGAAAGTTAACTCTCTCTGTTCCTGGCTTTTCTTTCGTAGGCTGCAAACCTCCACTGGGAGCTGACTGCAAACCTTCACTGGGAGCTGGCTCATTCCTGACATTCAGCTTCCTAAATTCCTTTGTTCATATTATCCTGCCCTTCCACCAGAGAACTCAGGGAAACAAACATGGCTCCGCCAAACTCACAATGAGCTGCCAGCACCACCCCCCTCATCCTGATGGCTGCTTGGCTTGAGTGGTGATTGAGGCCATGAGAAGCCCACCTTGCCCCCTGGCACCGGACATGCATATTCTAAGGTCAGAGGCTGGGAGATGGATGGAATAGCCCACAGAAAACATGGTGGCTTGTTATTAGCCACACAGAGCTGTGGTGTCATTTGCCTCTCATTGCTACCAAATGTCGAGCATTGGTGAATTAACCCAATGGTTTGAGTTCCGCCATTAAATTTCACCTAAAGCTAGGGTGTCCATGTGTACTACTTTACAGAGGACAGTCCTCTGTTTGGAGACATTGTTTATTTCTGGAGCTGTCCAGTCCAAGTGTGAGGTAAAGATATAGGACCATCTATATTGAGAGAGCAGAGGCCTGGAAACTGACAATCTAGACTTGGCACCTGGATAGCAGAGTGACGAGGCCCAAAGGTCTCCTGGTTATATGCTTCCTCACTATAGGAATTACATTCTATTCAGATTCTACTTTATATATCTCCCCTAAATTTGCATTTGTACATGTAAATTACCACATGCAGATTTTCTACCTCCTCTTTGATGTCCCTATTTGGTGATGAAGAAGTGACCACTCTGCTTAAAGCCAAATTTGGAGGCCCTTTCCATCTCAGGAGGTAGAGTTTCAAGAAATAATTAGATGAAGTTTCACAAATTTCCTTAGGTGGGTTGGAGGCCACTAATCCATAGCAAACCTTACTGGGTGGATACAAATCTTGCAGAAAACCAATAGGCACAACTCAATTAACACACCTCCCAAGTAATTACAGGTTTGTTTGTTTGTTTGTTTGTTTGTTTGTTTTTTAAAAAGAAGCAAAAACACTGAGCAAATTATTGGGCAGCATATTTTTCAACCCTCCTCCATGCATCATTGAAATGTTTTTCCAACGCCACTCTTAATTCACCAAGTTCAGCTGGGTGTAACGCACGGGCATGTGACCTGACATTCTGTTGACTCTTAGATTAGCCCAATATCTGCAGCTTGCAACGTTACTCAATCACTAAGCCTTTCTAAAAGTGATCTTGTGGTTTTAAGCCCTGTGGTGGGAACCTAATGTTTTATAGAGTAACAGCCTTTCAGATATCAGATCTATTAAACTCTTAAGGCAGTCTCCAAAATCTGATAACAGCTATGCTATTGTGTTTCAACACAGTTAAATACTTATTGCTCTTTATACCCATATTTTGCAAGAGAGAGAGAGAGTTTGCTTGTTTTAAGGGTGTGCATTGAATTCACAATGAATTCAATCACACCCCAAATTTAAAGGTGAAGTGGAATGCCTCAGAGATATTTTGAGCTTGTCAGAAGTGAAGGGGGCACTCTACAGGATGGCATAAGTCAAAACAGGCACCATTGAAGTGCTTTACGGCACCTTGGTGATGTAGACATTTAAAAAAAAATAGCTGCAGGAAAGCATCTGCTGAAGTGAAAGTAATGTCTCTAAGCTTGCCATAATTCCAAATTGCTAGGATGGGATGCCAGGGAAAGAAAGGGCAAACACCAAAATAAGGAGAGAGAGAAATCCATTGTAACTATCCCATCAAGCTTGTAATCAGAGGGAACGATTTCACATGGAAAGCAAATTCTTTTTAGTTTTCTTTTCAACCACTCCTCCAATCAACTCTAAAGGTGTCTGCCAATACCAGCACCTTGAATCGAGCCTGGTAATTATCACCTCTTTCCCTGTTCCTGCCATGGTAGGAGAAGACCTATCTTGAAGGGCTCTAAGAAGAACCAGGAAAGTATCTGCACATCTACTCAGAAGGCCGTGGTGTCATAATAGGGATATAAAGCATTGGGCTCATTGTCAAACCAGACAGCGTGTAGAGCTGGCCTCCTTTCAAAGCGAAGCACCTGGCTGGTTTTATCAATGACTTCTCAACAATCAATAAAAACTCTGACAAGAGAAGTGCTCTTTCTTGCTTGTGTGGCAATAAAGATTCACAGCAGCATCTTTATTGCTAAGTATGATGGCAATTCTTTCATGCCCAACCACAGCAACCTTCCTAGGGAAAGTCATAGGTGGATTTTCAGACAGCAAAAGCAGAAAGGGATATATTGAAGGTACTGTTCAAGATGCTGTCTCCCATGTGTCTGATAAATGGAATCCAAAGGAACAAGGATAGTTATTGTAGAGCATCTGATTTAGTCCTAGAGATGTACTCATGAACCCCCACTAGGGATAGGGGACAAATTTGATGTTGTTTGTATTTTAACATGGAACTACCTAATTCACACTTCTTGAACCATTGCATGGTCTCAATTACTTTCCCCTCAAAAATCCATAATACGTGGGAGATTGTTCTTGCTCAGTTGTTGCTGTTGCTATTTTGTCTTGAAGCAATTTGACAATACAATAAAACATCCATAAAGCAATTGCACGTATGAAAAAAATTACATGTATACAAACAATTTTAAAAATTTCACATATGCAAAACCATTTTGCACTCATCTTCCCCCTTATATCATAGTCATTATCCCATGCTGACACAACAGCCATTTTGTGTTACAATATGTCCCCCATGGCAGCCATTTTGTGATTCCAAATGTGTCCACTGACTGACAACCCCTGCCTTAGAGAATCCATCTGCTCATATTTATCACTTGTCAAGTATAGCATTCCATGAAATGAGAACAATTGTGGCAAGAAGCAGGGTTATGAAATGATTGTCCAGATAATTTTTGTATGTAGGTATAGCTCTTAAAGAAATGCTTTGACTCACGTTGTGCCTGGTGAACCTAATGGTAGATGCTCATCAAGGCTTTTTAAAACAAACTTGTGCACTCAGTCTTTCTTTCATTTTATTCTCTGTCATTTCCAAGATGAGCATCTGAGACCTTGAAGCTGCTCTTCCACAACCGGATAGCAGTCTGTGGAGGCACATAGTTCATCCAGAGATAGTCCCCCCAATATGATGAGATGTATCTCCACCCCCACCGTTCAGCCCGGATACTGAGATCCAGCGCCGAGGGCCTTCTGGCGGTTCCCTCACTGCAAGAAGCAAAGCTACAGGGAACCAGGCAGAGGGCCTTCTCGGTAGTGGCGCCCGCCCTGTGGAATGCCCTCCCATCAGAGGTCAAAGCGATAAACAACTACATGACCTTTAGAAAATACTTGAAGGCAGCCCTGTTTGGGGAAGTTTTTAATCTGTGATATTTTAATGTATTTTGATATTTGTTGGCAGCCGCCCAGAGTGGCTGGGGAGACCCGGCCAGATGGGCGGGGTACAAATAATAAATTATTATTATTATTATTATTATTATTATTATTATTATTATTATTGCATTTCTATTTGAAATTACAGCAATTATTTCAAAATCTGCTTCTATACATTAAGGCTGTGCACCAGATTCAGCTGATTCCTGAACCAAATTGGGCTGATTCAGAGGAGTCCAGGTTTTGCCCGAGTCAGGTGGAGACAACCGAATATCATCCTGGGTCACATTCGGCCTCCTGGATTTATCCAGGGTTGGCAGACGGTGGGGCATCTGGTGTAAAGAAGGAGCGTGGCTCTTCCCATCAGAGGAACATGCAGGTACAGTCACAGTGAGCAACACTGAACCCTCTGCTCACTACTGGTTAAGTGGTAGATTCAGTCCTGCAAGCTGCAGGTTTCTTCTTTGAAACATCACCCAGCAGATTGGACCTCTTGCTCTCTGCAGTGTGGTGCTGGTGCTGACACACAGAGTCTCCTTTCCCCTCCCCAACCGTTAGTTTAATTAGAGTTTCAACCCCTCTAACTGAACATTAACTCCACCCTGAATTGCTTTAGGGCTGGATCCAGATAGGGTCAGGTGTTCCTCAGGTTGGTTCAGGTCTGAGCAGGTCAGGAGGGCTGTGCACATACAAAAGGAAATACACATTTTAATGTTACCGTGGTCTCTTCCTTTCATGGTACTGCATTTCTCAATTTTTGGTGATGGCTAAGTGTCTGCGTGTACCTCTCCCCGCAGAAAAGAAGGCAAACAGACAAAATTACCAATGTGAAACATTCATGCAGAAAAACAAAATAAACATGACCAAGCAATTCCATCCTACAGTAGGGCTGTGGGATCCATTTTAAATTCTCATTCAAAATGGACATTAGTTTGTGCCTTTAAGATGCAATTTCAAAGTCTGCGAGGAATGGCTGAGTAGTCTAGAATAAGTCCATCACTGTTAAAACAAAACAAAAAACCTGTAGCCAAATTTCCCGAAACATAAAAGAGCACCATTCTGACACAGCTGTTTGAAAAGAAGGTTTAATTAACAAACGCTGATAACATTTACAGCTTCCAAAGAACTTCAAAGGCTATCAAGGAAACCAGGAGAATTCTGAATGAGAGAATTTGACTCAAAGCATTCTATAACGATTCCAAACCTGAAAGCATTATTCCCCCCTTCTTTTCAGATGCCTAATTTAGATTATATACCAGAAGCCTGTAATAAACCTCCCACCAAGAAATAATAGTACTTGGTATACGTATGATGGGCTGCTCAACTCCCCTTTTAAATACAGCGCCTGGCTCTCAGCCAGAAACAAAATAACACAAAATTCTTCTGTGGCAGTTGCAATACTAAGATCACAATACTATTTTCTTAGGTCATGCTCACACCGTACATTTAAAGCACTAGGATACCATTTTAATCAGTCATGACTGGCCCCAGATAACTTTGGGAGATCTAGTTTGTTAAGGGTGCCAGGAATTGTTAGGCGAGCTACAATTCCCACAGTGGTTCAACAGTCAGCCCCTCTTCCCAGGGACCATAGGAGCCAACTCCTAGGGCAGGCTTCCTCAACCTCGGCCCTCCAGATGTTTTCGGCCTACAACTCCCATGATCCCTAGCTAGCAGGGCCAGTGGTCAGGGGTGATGGGAATTGTAGTCTCAAAACATCTGGAGGGCCGAGGTTGAGGAAGCCTGTCCTAGGGGCTGAAGGGTCTTCCCCTCCCCCCGATAAAATATTTGAAGGGGCTGCCCCCCCAAAGTTGATGGGCATTGCCATTCAAATGGTGCATGCACACTGTGTCATGTGATTGATTATGTGGGGCCCCCTCCAATATATTATTCAAGTTAGCACCCCTGCCAGGGACAATAAGAACAACAATGAATTCAAAAGCTTGCTCACCCTCGTTCAAAAAACAAACAAACAATGTACCAATTACACACTGAGACCTGCTGTTTTTATTTTTGCAGTCACTGATCCTAATCCACAGGAATGCAGCGAGATTCTATCCACACGCAATTACTGGCAAGTAGGCATGATAGATCTGATCCCATTAAGTGTAGCAATGGTAAATTGTCGCAATACAGCACACCTGCCTTTTGAAGGATGAACCAAATGGCTGGATCTTTGGAATCTGGGCGCATTGTCATGAGGATGGAAGGGTCTGTCAGCTTTGGGTCTCTTGTTTTCTAATTTTCCAATCCTAAATTCAGTTCTCTACATTTTGCATTAAAAAATCCTCGTGAGTATTCACCACCATTTTAGTGCAAATTTTTCCTAATAAACACTTTTTCTATGCAGTTTGACTGTGCATATTTTTGTAAGTCATTCCCCCCCTAATATAATGCATTTCGAATGTTATTTTCTATAACATCCTTATTATTACACACATTTTCCCCTAATATATGCATTAGCTGGAGAGCTGCATCACAAAATTAGGATAAGTGTGGATTTCTAAGGATAGCTGTGTTTCAGTTTGCATATTGGTTCAGAAAGTGTGAATTTGGGCTTTAAATGTGTACCGAGTCTGCTTTCCTCCCTTGTCCCTAATGATCCAGTCTTTACTGAGTTTGGAATGCGGCCTTAGAACTGCTGAATACTCAGTATCTGAAGCGCAGAGGTATTTTAGGTGAGAGTGCAATTTGTTTTAGCTAGAGTGAGCAGTGGGTGTGCAAAATCTAACAGCTGTTGGGGCAGATGTTTCACCTATTCAGCAGCGATGACAGGTGATGCTGCTGCTGGAGAAGAAACAGAGCAATTGCAAAAGGACTCCAGCTTGAAGGCATTAAACCATTAAGATGTAACCCTAACAGTCGAGCCAAGGCGGAACAGACTAGTTTATGATCTTCTCTCCAGCAAAGTTCAAATAGATGTCCTCACACTGAGAACGTACACATTTGCCAACATACCCTGGAAGAAGACTCCTGAGACAGAGCAATTATTCCAATACAACAATAGAAGAACTGCTGAATAATAGCCAAATTGTGTAAGTAAGGAGAGGTGAATATTGAATTAACATATAAGAGGGAAGAGGGACCCAGGTGGCGCTGTGGGTTAAACCACAGAGCCTAGGGCTTGCTGATCAGAAGGTCAGCGGTTCGAATCCCTGTGACGGGGTGAGCTCCCGTTGCTCGGTCCCTGCTCCTGCCAACCTAGCAATTCGAAAGCACTTCAAAGTGCAAGTAGATAAATAGGAACCGCTCTGGCGGGAAGGTAAACGGCGTTTCTGTGCGCTGCTCTGGTTCGCCAAAAGCGGCTTTGTCATGCTAGCCACATGACCTGGAAGCTGTACGCCGGCTCTCGGCCAATTAAGTGAGATGAGCGCCGCAACCCCAGAGTCAGACACGACTGGACCTAATGGTCAGGGGTCCCTTTACCTTTATAAGAGGGAAGCATCTGTCTTGGGCATGTAAACAGCTGCATTCTGAGGCTCCCCAGACAAGTATTGGGAGAAAATTCTTCCTTCCTGCTAAGTTAGCCTAGGACATGCGAACCCAACATGCAGCCCCAGCCTCTACTGTCCTGCATTCATCAAGTTGTGCACATCAGGCCTAGAGGGACCCCTCGCCCCTGCTCCAACGACCCCCAAGCCAAAGAAGAAGAAGAAGAGTTTGGATTTGATATCCCGCTTTATCACTACCCGAAGGAGTCTCAAAGCGGCTCACATTCTCCTTTCCCTTCCTCCCCCACAACAAACACTCTGTGAGGTGAGTGGGGCTGAGAGACTTCAGAGAAGTGTGACTAGCCCAAGGTCACCCAGCAGCTGCATGTGAAGGAGCGGAGACGCGAACCCGGTTCACCAGATTACGAGTCTACCACTCTTAACCACTACACCACACTGGCTCTTATACAAATGATGCCTCAAGATGCCTGTCAATTATGTTCTGAAATTCTCTTGCCTGTCCATACTGAATGCCATGCCAAGCAAAAGAATTTAAAGAAATAATTGGCATTATGTATATACACCCAAAGTGAATCAAAGAACGGCACAGTGTGGAGTAGGCAAAAAAGAGGAGTCTGAAGGGCCAATGAGGGCCCTGCTGCAAAATGTCTATACAGCCACCAGAAAGGGCAAAAATCCCATAGAGGGAGGAATATTGGTGCTGTAAAAGAAATTTACAGGGGTCAGGAAGGCTTAAATAGCAGCCTGATTGTCCGCTTCCTTTTGAGCACTCCAGCCCATGATATCCCCAAGACCTTCTCCATCTTGCATCTTTGGAGGTCTTTAAGCAGAGGCTTGACAGCCACCTGTCAGGAATGCTTTGATGGTGTTTCCTGCTTGGCAGGGGGTTGGACTGGATGGCCCTTGTGGTCTCTTCCAACTCTATGATTCTATGACTCTCCCAAAAGGGTGTGTATAGCAATTTGACCCCCATTATAGAGTGGGAGTGGCATTCTCTACAGGAGGTACCCACCTTTTCCCTGTTCACATGACACCAGGGTCCCTGAAAGATAGTAATGTAAAATGAATCACAGTGCAGGATCAACTACGAACATCTGTTTGAAGGTCTAAAAAGAGCACCCATGTCAATGGGTATTTCAATGTGAGTGGGAATCCTGGCAAAGCAGGGCTCCTCTCTAACAATATAGAAAGAAATCTCATCAGAAACGGTGGCACACACTTTGGCGTCAATGCATATGAATGCATTTTACTCTTCAGACCTTCACAGAGTGCAATAAGAGAAAGAGAAAACAAAACTCCTGGGTGTTGGCTGATAAACAACAACAACAACAACAACAACAACAACAACAACAACAACAACAACAACAACATAAAACAGGACAGAAAAGGGGATGGTGGACGTCACTGCCTTTTCCAATCAGAGCATCAGTGCTCTTAACCCTGCCCTGATTCAAATGCTGGAATCCAGGATTTTGATTATTGTCTGTTTGTTCTTCATCCTGCAGCGTGGCAGTTCAGACAGATTTGGAAAGAAACAAAGGGCTTTGATGCTGTACTTGTTTAGTTTCTTAGAACCCTTAAACTATGAGCACATTCCAAAAATAGGCTTCTGGAAGAGTCACAGATTCTGACATCGATCAGTTCTGCTCTGGTAAATGCATCGGTTGAAGTGACATCTCAAAACCCAGGGGGAAAGCACCCCAGTTTCGAAAGAAACAGGGAAAGCGGCAACAGTATTAGATTAGTGGCCCCGAGAGTTGGCTTGGCATGCCTGCTGATTTCTTTTCTTTGGAGAGGGGGAAATGACCTGAGAATGTTGAGCTAAATATTTGGCAAGGAGGCGGAAGCTGGAATAACTTGGCTCCGTAACCAGGGCTCAGATATAAGTGTTCCTTGCTCAACCACTCAGACAAAACAAGTGGTTCGAATAACATCACACTCGAGTCACTGTGGCTCTAAGCTGAATTGGACTCAGGAGAGAACTTGCTATGGGATCCACTGCAAATGAGGATGCCTCCTCTTTTTAGCACTCTTTCCATAAGTAAGCTTTTAGACCTTTGTGTTTTCATTTTTCTTGCCTTGCCAAGTTTATCAGAATGAATTCTTTTCCTACTATGGGTGTTTGAACTGTTCATCTAAAAACCTTCCAAGAAAGAAGGCTTAATTTGGAGTTATTTTCAGTATGAAGGTTTCTTCTCTGGCAGGTACACACAGCATATAAAACTTGTGCAGTTTGTGTCTATGACACAATATTTTGACAGCCAACGTGCGGTAGCAAGTCAACATTTGACGGTGTATCTGACAGCCAACTTGCAATTGGAGCTAGTAAATTTTGTTAACTTCATTCACTCAGCCAGCCATAACAGATGAATTTTGAATATCAGTGTCACATCTAAATTCAAAAAAATTGAGGACAGCAGTCACTTTTGAAGTCAATTTTCAACCATCAAAAACGGACTTTAGACTTCTGAATGTATGTTGGATTTTGGATACTTTTCTAAAAAAAAAAAGTTCCAACACTAGCATAAGAGACAGTCAAGTGGAGTGGTTAAAATATTGGATCGGCACCAGACTAACAACTGGGTTCAGATCCCACTTCTGTAAAGCTCACTAGGTGAAGGTGGACAGGTCACTTTCTCTTGGCATAATCTACATTGCATAATTCTCTTTAGGATATGAAACCAGGTTGCTATTGTTCCCAAGTTCCCATCTGTTCTGAAGGCAGGATACCCAAACTAACAAACTTGCCTTTTAAGCGTTTGTGGTTTAGCATGGGTGTACTTCTTTCCTTTGGCCTTAGATTGAGATTTCTGTTTTCTGGGACCCACCCTATTCCTGTAATTGTAATTTGTCAGGAACCATAATGAAACAAGCTTCCAAATTGTGTGAAGACATCAGGTGCCTGGTCGGTGAGGCACCTGTTGAATGAACATGTGTGCTTAATTTCTAAAAAGGGCTTTAAATGAGTCTAGCCCAGGCGTCCTCAACCTCGGCCCTCCAGATGTTTTGAGACTACAATTCCCATCATCCCTGACCACTGGTCCTGCTTAGCTAGGGATCATGGGAGCTGTAGGCCAAAAACATCCTGAATCTTGGTCCGCAGGGAGCTCTCAGCTTTCTAGATCCTCAGCAATCTGAACTGCGCTTTGCCAGCATTTCCCCACACAAACAATGCCTAACATTTGTTTAAGGGTCAATCCTTTTGGGACTTGCTTCATCTTCATTCCCATCTGCAGAATTGTAAAGGATCAGCCCTCAAAGCTGCTGGCTCTCTATCTAGTAATCTACACAGCCATCTCAATTGGCTGTCTTTTAAGTCAAGTCTTGTTTGAAAACTGTTTTGGTTGGTTTTGGCCTTATATGGCTTATGTGTTTTATTTTCTGGATCAATGCTCTTTGCCTCTTTCAACACACACTTTTTTAAAAAAACACCAAACCTGTTTCCTTTTTCTTTCCTGTTTTATGATGTGGTAAGAAGGTCTGAGCATACTATAGTAAGGGAAACCTTGCCAGTGCTTTCATTGCTGCTTCCTTGAATTTATATCCCTGCATTTACAGTGGCTTTTCAATTTGTTCTTTAGATTGTCCACAGACATTCATGAGCAGGCTTCTACTGTTAAGTCAAGGTCTCTTTGAAAGTTGCCTTGTTTCACTTTCAGTTCTGCACACCCAGCCTTGAATTTATGAATGCTTAGTGCAAATAGCCATGTGCTATTTGTCAAGGGCAAAGATTCCCTCTCAGAATTACTGCTGGTGCATTTTATAAGCCGTTGAACAACTCACTGGGTTTCTCTCCCTCCCCCCACCTGCTTTTGTTCTTTAATACAGAGGTTGGGGAGAGAAGTCCAGTTTATATTAAGCAGAGATAGCAGACTGAGATATCTGTTACACATTCCTATCGCCCATCTGTCAATCTTTAGGAAGAATCGTATTCTAATAAACCAAATTGCTTCTAAGAGCTTTTGTTGCTTCTTCTTATCATATTCCTATTTGTCTGATTTCCCTTATTTGGGTAATTCTCAAAAAGGCCCCATTGAGTTTGAAAAATCAGACCTTCCTTCGATCTGTTAATAAACTGCTTTTGCTTCCCTTTGTTACCCTTAATATCAGAATATTTTCTTTTGCAGTGCCGTCCTCTGTGATTCCAAAGATCTGAAGATCTTGGTCTGTCGCCAAGCAAGACAGGATAACTCCAAAGACAATATTGCATGTAATTAATGCTCTCAAAGTACTAAATGATATTATTGTTGTTATTATTAGGGAGAAGGAGAATGGGACAAGCTGCTGTCCATACTGGTTAAAGGAGGGCAGCTGGATTGGAGGGTTCCTGGATTTGAGTCAGCAAAACAGGTGTAGCCAACACAATGCCCTGCAGATGTTGGACTCTCCCATTAAACCCAGCCAGCTTGGCCAATGCCCATGGATGATGGAAACTGGAGTTTGGCAGCATCTGGAGGGCATCAAATTGACTACCCCTGCCAGGGGCATCTTACCCATAGAGGCTACTGGTGCAGGGCGCCAAGTTCTGGAGGGCGCCAGGGAAGAGGCAGAGGCTGGACGCAGCACCTCCCAGCATCAGCTCGCTGCCCTCGCCCACCTCCGCCATGCCGCACCGAATCAGCACTGCATCTGCAGCCTCCGTCTGCCGTGGCCACCACAGCACGAAGCGGCAAAATGAGCCGGGAGGCGCCGTGTCCAGCCTCCGCCTCTTCCCCACCGGAGGAACCGCCCTCCAGCCGCTGCCCGCCTCCTCGAACCCTGCCGGCAGTGCCGTCCTCCCTAAAAAACTCTGGGAAAGGGGGGGCGCTGGAGGGAGCTTTGCACCATGGCGCCAGATATGCTTAAGACAGCCCTTCCCCCTGCAGTAAAGCCTTGTTCAAATTCGAGTGATTACAGAGTTCCAGTCCTTTGCAGTCTTCCAGTCTGTTACAAAGAGAACCTGGTGGAACAGACAGCAATGCTTGTTCCCTGGCAGTGGTTTTGCTGCTGCTTCCTGGAATGGTGGTGGGGAGGGGAGAGGTGGCAGGAAGGTTGGTGCTGTGCAGCGGCTGCTGTGGAGCCAACCTGCTGCTCCCACTGGTGTGCCCATGCCTCATCATGGGCAGGGCCGGCGCGTCCATTTAGGCGAACTAGGCAGTTGCCTAGAGCGCCAAAATGGAGGGGGCGATGGCCAGCCTGCCGCCCGCCGCCGCCTCAACCAGCGGTGGAGCAAGCAGCTTGGGGGAAAACCGCGACGGCGGGGGCCCCAAAATGGAGGGGGCGCTGGCCAGCCTGCCCCTCGCCCCCCGCCGCAGCCCGGTGCCGCCCCAACCAGCGGCGAAAACTGCGGCGGCGCGGGGCACCCGGCAGGGCAGGGGCGGGGCACCATACGTCATGCGCAATGACGTCACGTGGCCCGCCCCCTCACCTAGGGCGCCAAAGTCCCTAGCACCGGTCCTGATCATGGGTGTGCCTGTGCTGCATCACGGCCGGTAAGCTAGCATTGTAGCTCAGCCCCACCGACTGATCCACTTCTGTCCATAAACTCTCTTGTGGACAAATTGCCTCTGAGTGGTGCACATCTTGATGCAATGCAATGAAGATTTTTTTAAAAAAAGAAAGAAAGAAAATCAGTTAAAAACTAATTGTAAATTCTGAAATGTCTGGAAATGCCTGCTTGCTACCATATCATACACTGCTTAGAAACTACTGTCCATAAGCGGTATATAAAATGGTTGGAATAAACACAGATTATAATAAATAAACGCTGCATCAGCCAGACTGCCTCTGCTTACTTTGCTTGTCTCTGGCAAATATCCTCTTTTGAGCAGCTGCAGAAATAAATAAATATCCCCTTTAGAAATATGGGTGACCAGGGCAAAGGATCTAAGAGAAATGGAATGAGTCAGAGCATTATTAGATTAACAACTGAATTGTTTGAGGAAAGATGGGACAAACTGCTAAAAATAAATCACTGCTATAACTTTTATAATAACAGTGTATATACACTTACTGGAAGCCATAACTCACAGTGCCTTGACTTTGCTTTATTCCCTTATCTTGTATATCTGCCACCTCTTTCTTTAATGCTTTTTTCAAATATATGGCCTGTGCAACTGGGAATTGGGTTTGTTCCTTCTCTTCTTTCCTTTTAACAAGAAGGAAACAAGCAAACAAAAAAATGCAAACCCACCCTAACGCTCCCATTGAAAGAAACATTTGTAACATGAGAGATTATTCCATTGGGGGTTTTCAGATGAATTCATCGCGGAAAGAAAGAAAAGATGTGTTTTGTGCAAAGACTCTGCCCCAAGACATCTTGATCATTCGCCTTTGGCATACTCTCCGTCTCCAACCTCAGCTTCAGCCAAGCTTAAGTATGTGTGACGGCATTTCCTCCCATGCAACTCTTGCTATTTCCTTTTGTGAAAGCTTTTCTGTTGTCAAAGTTAGAGTCAAATCCAGACCAGGAGCAAGATTCCTCTGCTGCGGGGCTCCTGCAAGATGTAGTGATAACTACAGACTTGGATCACTTTAAAACTGGATTCGACAAATTCATGGACGATAAGGTTATCAGTGGCTATTAGCTGTGATAGCTATTTTCTGCCTCTGCTGTTGGAGGCAGTGATGCTCCTGAATTCCAGCTGTTGAATTCACAGGTAGGGATTGTGCTGTTGTGCTCAGGTCCTGCATGAGGACTTCCAACAAACATCTGGTGGACCACCATGAAAACAGGATGCTGGATTAGATGGGCCTTAGACCTGATCCACCAGGGCTTTTCTTATGTTCCTGTAGACCACATGTCAACCAATGATTGTTAGACATCTTTAGAGGCCATATGCCAGTAAATACCAGTTCCTATAAGATCAACCTATCCTCCAAGGAGCTTGAGGCCCTCCCCCTCCCTATTTTATCCTCACAACAACTAGTGCTATTTTACTAGAAAAAGAGGTGCTGGAAGTCACCACAAACACCTCCCTCGTTGTCTTAGTATGGCAATGGCGCCCACCTGAGAGGTGCCAGAACTGAGTTCTGGCGAGTTCCGGCTGAAATAAAAGCCTTGACAACAGCCCTATGAGATAGGTTAGACTGAGAGAGAGTGACTCACTGTAGTTCATCCCGTGAGCCTCATGGCACAGTGGAGATGTAAACTTGGGTCTCCTGAGTTCTAGTCCTAGTCCAACCCTCTAACCTAGTGTTTCATAAACTTGGGTCTCCAGCTGTTGTTGGACTACAACTCCCATCATCCCTAGCTAGCAGCGGTCAGGCATGATGGGAGTTTTAGTCCAACAACAGCTGGAGACCCAGATTTGAGAAGCACTGCTCTAATCACCACACCATGCTGGATCTTTCTTCATGCCCTTCGTGTCCCATTTGTACACTTCCTGGAAGCCTATCTGGGAAACAGAATGAGATGGAGCTTTGATTTGATCCATAAACAACCAAAACCACCACACAATGGCTGAAACTATAATAAAAGATTTACTGGAATCCTCTTCTGAAAAACTAATAGTCTTTCAATAAAGCCACAATAAAGCCATATATGCGTGATATAATAGAATGTATAATGTTCACGTGACTGAACCATTCAGCAACAGGTTGGGTATAGCAACAAAATCTTGGTGCCAACAAAACGTTCACAATTGGTTGATGGTGAGTAGATAGCTGTGCCTGTGGAATATTTCGCATGTTGTGCTAATCAGAATGCTTAACCTGAACTGATGAAGCTATATAGCAAAACCTGTGAGTAATCCGGAGGACAGGTCTTCTTCGTCCTTCTCATGTGCCACTTGTGCTGATTTCGGCTGGATGGTGATGTTGCAAGACTCATATAAATATGCTTCATCTACTATTACATCCATGAGATTTTTGCTTTGAACCGTTGAAGAATTCTACTATCTACTCACCATCAACCAATTGTGAACGTTTTGTTGGCACCAAGATTTTGTTGCTATATCCAACCTGTTGCTGAATGGTTCAGTCACGTGAACATTATACATTCTGTTATATCACGCATATATGGCTTGTTAATCATGTGGCTTTATTGAAAGACTATTAGTTTTTCAGAAGAGGATTCCAGTAAATCTTTTATTATAGTTTCAGCCATTGTGTGGTGGTTTTGGTTGTTTATGGTTCATATTATCACCACAGTGATACTTTATGCTGTTTGTGCTTTGATTTGATCCACCAGAGCTCTCATGTTCTTGAGGCTCAGGACATAGAGGGAAGACCCATAGCTCAGTGGGTAGAGCACGTATATTGCATGCAGAAGATTCCAGGTTCAATCCCCAGCATCTCCGGGTTGTGCTGAGAGAGGCTGCTGTCCAGACCCCTGGAGAGCTGCTAGTAATGAGTGCGGGTGGACCAATGGTCTGACTCTGCATATGACAGGCTCCTATGGAAACACAGGCAGAACTTGGGAGATGGCTATTCATATTGGGCTGAGCAGTTGTTGAAATTATTTCAAGCTTTCAGCTGCAGATATGATATGAGATAATTTGCTTGCCCTTAACTGAGGTGGGCTCATGGCCAAAGAGTTTCATTGAGAGAACTCCATGTACTGCAGGTCTTTGATACTGTTTCCTCCTCCTGAGCACACCCCAGCATGCCAGTCTATTGTTTAAAAGAGAATGGCACTCTTGACAAAATGTTCCAATAATGTTCCGAGAAGAAGATAAAAAAAACCACTGACACTGAAAAAAGAGTGTCAAACAAATGAAAGGCTCACTTCGACCCCAGTAATAGAGAAAACCAATCAGCATCTAATGCTGCAATAGGGAAACATCTCATGAAACCAAGGGACGATGACAGCAAAGACAGGGATTCAGGAATGGCTAATTGCCATAGATTCTGCAATGCTATAAATACCGCACAGTTAGAAATAATACTCCCTAGAATATGCTGGCAGCAGAAGCAAAACTAATGGTAGAATCATCTTCAATTATAGGTTGGTGGGGGGGAAACAGATCCTCAAAAAGGTAGAATTATTTAAGCCACCCTAAAATAACGATTTTGGAGAAATTTCTTTCATTTTTGTGCCATTATTCTCACCAAGGAGAGCTTTGATTAGCCACTGGAGGGTGGTGGTTTTTTTGTTTTGTTTTTTTGAGCTAGTAAATTCCAAAATAACAATGTCATTTTGCACCATTTGTACCATACATTTAAAGCACATGACTTCCCCCCAAAGAAGCATGAGAGCTTTGGTTTGCTAATGCTGCTTAGAATTGGAGGAATGGTCGACTATAAATGCAATATATACCTGCATATTAAAAAATGACCACAAAGAGGAGCATTTCCTGCTCATCCTTAAATCTCTTGGTAATATTCTGCTTCACTGGTCTCCTTCTTCTACGAACCCCAAACACAACCGTCACATCTCCCATTTATAGTATTAAACACCTGGTTTCAGAGTAAATGTTTCAGGACTCCCGCTGAAATCAGCAGGACTTATTAGTGCATAGCTCTGACCTAATCCTGTCCATGTTGATTTCCTATGGATTAAAATACTTCGAGCAAGTGCTGGTAAACCATTGTTGTATTATTATTATTATTATTATTATTATTATTATTATTATTATTATTATTTAAAATAAGCCTATGTAACCACCATAGCTGTCAACCTTCCCGTTTTTGGCAGGAAATTCCCTTATTCCAGCGCTGTTTCCCGCTGTTTCCCTTTTTTGGTGAGAAATTCCCTTATTCCAACGCCGTTTCCCGCTGCTATCCCGGATTGTTAGATATCCCGTGAATTTCCCGGATTTCAAAGGAAGCAGCTCCTCTCCCTCCCTGCCGGCCAGGGAGGCTCCTCAGCTGTGTTGCTCGGCTGCGTTGCTCACCAATAGTTACAGAGAATAGGATGTCATTAGACAACAGCACTGTTTGTGCTTTGCTTGCAAGTAAAATCAACCACTCTGGCCCAGCCCACAAATACACTCCTTCCAAAAGAGTGTTAAAGGATGCAAAGTCTGCAACATGTTTGTATAATAAGTCATTAATGGATGCCAGAGAGCCAAAAGAGTGAACCTGATCAATCCCCCCATGAAGAATTGACGCTTTTGAATTGTGGTGTTGGAGTCCCGTGGACTGCAAGAAGATCAAATTGATCCATTCTGAAGGACATCGGCCCTGGCTGCTCACCGGAAGGACAGATCCTGAAGCATCTCATGAGAAGAGAAGACTCCCTGGAAAAGAGACCCTGAGGTGGGGAAAGATGATGGTGTGTAGCCTGGTGTAAATTAATTTGTAGCCTGGGGGGATTACCGCGGCATGGACTGTCCCCGAGAACTGTAGACTGTCCCCAGGACAGGTGAGGCTGCTGATCCCTTATTTTCAAATCCGAAAGTTGACAGCTATGGTAACCACATGAATCATGGATTCACTGAACCAGAAAAAAACTGCCAGAATTTAAAGAACACAGCTACAATTTGGATTAACCTGATGAAAGCCATATGAAAGGGTGTGTGGTGTGAGATCTGATGCCTCACACTCAATACGTATTTCATTTTCTTTTCTTTGGAAAAAAAAATCAACAGCAGCAGTAATATGATGAAATTAGCCGATTTCTTCAAATCTTTTGAGGATTAGCACAGTGCTCTGACACATTGCTACATCATTGCAACAGCCTGTAAAACCCTCAGAAAAGGTAGTTGAAATTAAGCTACTGTGCATCATGATAACAACTGGTGAAGACTGGATTAGCACACCGGAACGACAGTCAATGTGTGACGTGTCATTGTCAGGCCATCCTTCAGCGACTGCTGAGCTCCATGGGTGCCAATGTCTTCTGGGGACTGGGCCCACCCAGCTCAGCATGCCCTATTTTACTTTCTAGCAGGTGTCTGTAAGCCACCAACCATTTACAATTTCCCACATTCCCCTGGAAATTCACAATGGTAGCAGCCTTGAAGCTGCATGTTGCAAATCTTAGCGGTGGCTGAGGTGGAATTTACATTGAATTTATTTTCAGTGAGGCTGGCATCATGTATGGAAGAATGCGACCTGACCACAAAACTAGTAAGAATTGGTTAAGAAGGAACCTAACGGCTGAATGTTAAAGTGAAAAACAATTCCAGATTAGGGACAAGGAGGGTTCTAAACATGAACAGTGAAAAATGGGTTGGGTAAGTGTTCCCAAGGACTGTGGTTGGATGAGACATGTTGAGGTCCTGGGGTGGCAGACAGTGGTTGAGTACAGGATGAACAGCTAAGATGACATATATTTGACTAAATAATAATAATAATAATAATAATAGTAATAATAATAATAATATATTATATTATGTATACCCTGCCCATCTGGCTGGGTTTCCCCAGCTACTCTGGGTGGCTCCCAACAGAATACAGTGGTACCTCGGGTTAAGTACTTAATTCGTTCCGGAGGTCTGTTCTTAACCTGAAGCATACTTAACCTGAAGCACCACTTTAGCTAATGGGGCCTCCTGCTGCTGCTGAGCCGCCAGAGCTTAATTTCTGTTCTTAGAGGAGTTCTTAACCTGAAGCGTACTTAACCCGAGGTACCACTGTATTAAAACCCCCTAAAAACATTAAACATTAAAAACTACCCTAAACAGGGCTGCCTTCAGATGTCTTCTAAAAGTCAGATAGTTGCTGTTCTGTTTGATATCTGGTGGGAGGGTGTTCCACAGGGCGGGTGCCACTACCGAGAAGGCCCTCTGCCTGGTTTTCTGTAACTTGGCTTCTCGCAGTGAGGGAACCGCCAGAAGGCCCTCGGCGCTGGACCTCAGTGTCCGGGCTGAATAAAGGGGATGGAGATGCTCCTTCAGGTATACTGGGCCAAGGCTGTTTAGGGCTTTAAAGGTCAGCACCAACACTTTGAATTGTGCTCAGAAACGTACTGGGAGACAATGTAGGTCTTTCAGGCCCAGTGTGATATAGTCTCGGTGGCCACTCCCAGTCCCCAGTCCAGCTGCCACATTCTGGATTAATTGTAGTTTCCGGGTCACCTTCAAATGATGCCCCATGTAGAGAGCATTGCAGTAGTCCAAACGGAAGATAACTGGTGTGTGTCCTGATGTTAATGCTCTCACAGACAATTTGAACTCTGTCCTGTAATGCATTAGTGAATAAAGACTGACTGAGAATTTGCTGTTATATTTGAACTCTCAAGGGGAATTTCCCCCACATGGTGCTGCTCACCTGCTGCCATTGCTGCTGCCGCCGCCGGTGAGGGAAGGAATGGGTGTCAGGCAGTCTCATTAGGCAACAGTTTGCCAAGGGAACCCCTTGAAGGCAGAACTGGCTCTATTTGTGATAATTTCACCATGTAGAAGTATGAACTGGCCAAACAAACTGGTGAAGTCTACGGTACATTGTGAACATAAAGCTATTATTATTATTATTATTATTATTATTATTATTATTATTATTAAGTGGTACCTCAGTTTACAAACTTAATCGTTCTGGAAGTCTGTTCTTAAACCGAAACCATTCTTAAACAGAGGCGCGCTTTCCCTAATGAGGCCTCCCACCGCCGTTGCACTTCCACCGTTCGGATTCCATTCTTAGAATGAGGTAAAATTCTCAAACCGGGACACTACAGTCATACAGTCTTGCAAACGCTTCATGTTGCGTTTTTTTGGGTTAAGAACGTAGCAAACCCAGAAGTTTTTACCTTCGGGTTTTGCCGTGCGCGCACACGCAGAAGTGTTCTGTGCGGTTCGCGCATGCGCATAAGTGCTCTATTGCATTTCACACATGCGCAGAAGCGCCGCTCTGGTTACAGACTTTTTGGGGTGCGGACAGCACCCCAGAATGGATCATATCCGCAACCAGAGGTACTATTGTACTTCCAGTTTTGCGGAGTTCGTAAACCGAATTGTTCGTAAACATGACTGTTCTTAAACCGAGATACCACTGTATTTTGTTACTTGCTTTTCGCCATAAGGTCCTAGGGTGGGTCACAGCAATTCAAAATGCAATATTGGAAATAGTTTAAAACAAATTGCAGTCACAAAAATGGGGCAGGTCCATTGGCATGTCTCTCTGTCTATCTTTCTATGGTGTCAAAGGTCAGGAAAAAAAAATGCATCTTCAGCACATGACATAGTGAAGATGGCAGATGCAGCTTTGTTGGGAAGGAATCCCACAACTTAAGAGCTGCCACTGAAAATGCCCTCTCCCAGGACACCTTCCACATTTCTGAGAGTGGGGAGCTACCATCTGCTCATCTTAGCACCTGAGAGGGTCTGTAGGGAATGAACATCTCTCAGGTGTCCAGGGCCCCCCAATATTTGTGGCTTTAAACATGAATGTGACCACCATGAACAGGGCCCAGAACTGAACTGGCGACCATTGCAGCTTATTGCAATGCAGGGCCTTCTTTGCTGAAGTACCGTTAAGTCTATTCTGAGCCTTATTTCAAGGTGAAACCCCTTTTTCTTATTAGCTGGGTTTCTATTTCCGTCTGGCTTGAGCTCCCTTTACTTAAATCCAAGTGCCTTCTATCTATCCTCCACATATGTATGCTGTTGCCAGAAAAGAGCTGAAATTCACAGAGCTGTCAAGACACCCATTAAAACAGGGAGATGCCAATAATCCAGCAGCGGCATTCGAGAATTAAATCCCTGAGGAATTTGTCCTCCTAATGAGAAGCAAGGGAGGAAAGGAGTGTGAAGACCGAGCTGCTTGGAAATGTGGAATAAAGCAAAAATATTATAAAGGAGAAAAGAAAGAGGAACCCTAGCCCCTTGGAGAGCTACAATTCCCAGAGTGGTTTAACAAGCCACCCCTCTTCTGGGAATTGTAGTTCTGTGAAGGGAATAAGGGCCTCCTAACAACTCTCAGCACCCTTAACAATTGACAGCTCCCATAATTCTATGGGGGAAGCCATGACCGTTTAAAGTGGAATTCAAGTGCTTTAAATATATGGTGTGAATGTGGCCCTAGAAAGACAGAGTCCCAGGGGAGGGGCAGAGAGTACTACTTTCCTTCTTGGCAATGGGAAATATAGCACACAAGCTGATGGAGTATGGAACAAAAGTCCAGTCTCTTTAAGTTAGAGGGACTCTCAGAGACTAAGGAAGGGAGCTATGAGCCTCCAGAGTTCATTGATGTGTCCTAGCCTAGTGTCTAACCCAGGGACCCGTGAGATACACAAGACTGAGGATAAATTTCAGAACTGTGCAGTCATAGAATATCCACCCTCAGCCATTACAATATGATGCCCTCAGGAATCTGCACAGTTATATCCTAATCAGACAGGAGACACTTACCCATGCAGAGCTGATTTAGGGGCTTCCAACATATAAGGATTAGGAAAGTCAGGAGAAGAAATATGCTTAGCTAACAGGCTGTTTGGTGTTGGACAAAAGGCATTCCTAACCAGCAAATCCTCAAGATCAGACTGCTTGCATTTTAGGAACATGATAGACAGAACTTAATTAACTGTATCCATGAGTCACAGAACAAAGGCAATGGATACATTTTAATGATTTTTCTTTAAAAGTGTAGACCTTATCTTTTGCTGCTTTTTACCCAGTTCTAATTAAATGTGGATCTGTATTTTAAAAAAAATACACCTGGAAAATCAGTGTGGTTTCTGGGTAATTAATTGAAGTACTAAGGTCAATGCGTTTGAGCAGCAGCGGTTGTATTATTATGCAGATCTCTGTGATATATTTTTACTACAGTTCATGGAAATGCAAGCTTGGCAGACATCAAAAAGCCCCCATCAAGTCGCAACAGCTTAGATGGCTTTAAAAATGATTTGGACAAAATCACAAGCCATTCCCCGCCCCACGGTTCTCCCTCATGTGGTGATAAACTGTCTCGGACCCTACCGTCAGCAAGCGAGGCCTTGTTGGTGGTGCTGCCACTGGGGCCTTGCCACTAGAGGGTCTGCAAGGCCTTCTTCAGTCTTTTGATTCTATATTCAACATTGCCTGCACATCATAGGCTTGTTCACACATTGTGCGCCACCCAGGTACCATCCATCTCGACACGGGTCTAAGTGTTTGTGTGAAAGGGTGTACACTTGTCATACAGCTCAACTATTTGTGTGCATAGGTACACAGATCATATTATCACAAAATATGCAGTGGTACCTTCGGTTGCGGATGGGATCTGTTCCGGAGGTCCAGTCGGATCCCGATGTTTCCATAACCTGAGGATTGCTTCTGTGCATGCGCAGACAGCTTCTGGACGTGCTTGCATGGTGAAACCTGGTAAAATACTTCCAGGTTTGCTGTGCACGCATCCCAAAGTATGTGTAACCAGAGGGTTACGTAAATATGTAAACAGCCATTTCTATATAGAGTGGCTCCTTTCAGATATTAACGATAATGTAACAGCAAAGGTAGCCAGGTTTTATGCTAGAGCTATAAAAATTCGATCCGATCTAGCTAGCAGCATCCACACAACTTCAGGACAGAACTAAAGATGGACCAATGTTATAATTGACCGCAGCCCTATTTTTAAAGTAGAGATATCATCTTTTATTTTTATTTTTTAAAGTTTAAAGTTTATATTTATAGTTTATAGTTTATATTTTTACAATGTATTTTGAATTGTATTTATCAAGCTGGTGGACAACTGTAACAATAAATTATCTATCTGTAAACAGCCATTGTCTCACAACAACATGGGCTAGGTATACCTGTGTGTATCATCCCCCTGCCCCACCTAAATTGAATTTTTATCCTTGCTGAAATAGGCACCCAAACCCCCATTCTGTACTTGTCCTGTCCTCAGAGGGTTCCCACAGACTAGTTTATTTCCTTCAGTTCCGATTTTTCAACATACCGGTAGTTTGGAGGTAATCAAGAGAGAATCCAGGGGAAAATATACATTTTGTGCTGCTGAACTTTAGAAATGGATGCACTCAGCAGCCATGGGACATCCTTCATCCCATCAGCATTTGATATCCCTTCAGTAATAATAAACACATTTACTGCTATGTTGAACAGCTTTTTGCTGAGATAGTCAAACATGACTATTACAGATGGGCTGACATCCAGGTTTAATTTTTGACACCTTCCTAACATCCCTACCAAACACTTTTTCCCTCCTTGCACTTATTCATCCTTAGGAGCAAAGCATACATGGTTTGGAGCTCTATCATCTGCAACTTTGCTCCATTGTTGTTGTGTAATGAAAAAGCATCCAACAGACAGACTGCAATCTTGAGCAGAAGACCAGCCAATGGGAAGGAGATGCTTAACCCTCTTTCCTTATGCCATCTTCACCCTCAGAATCGCCCGTAGTTAGGAACGGGGGAGAGATTATTTCCAGTTTCCATTTAAAGGTGAATCTACATGATTTCTGCTTTACATAACAACATGTGAACCAAAAGCCAGCCAGCCATCGAAATTTGCACTTTTCTGAATTTTGCAATGCAGTTTTTCAGTCAAGTAATTTGTACAACAATGCAATTACCAGGGTAATGTGTGCATAAAAAAATGCATAGATTGCTGAAAATAACAGACATGGATGCATTATGTCAAGGGAAATTGCTTTGTAAAAATATGTCTATATTTGGGGAGATTGCAGTCAAACACATGTCTAATAGGAGAAATTTGCACTGAAATACTGGTGAATTTTCATGGGACTACACACACACACACACACACACACACACACACACTGATGTGGAGCTCTAAACTTAAGGTTGGAAAAAAGAGAGAAACCAAAATGGACAGGTCTGCCCAGTTACTTTTCTTCCAATGGGAGAAAATGTACAGGTGCCAATATCTTTTCCTCCACTATGAAGAGAAAACTGCCTGCCCCCAATTAGTCCTCTACTAAAGAGTGCAGATGTCTGTGACTCGATTTTGTCCTTAAAACCAAGAGAAATCTACCAAGATCTGGGAAAGCAAAGTATATTATACGCAGTTGTGTTAAAAGGAACTGTGCTAGAATGAGAGAAGGAACATTAAAATTGGCACATATGCAAACAGATATGAAACATTTATTTCATTATAAATGCATCAAGGTGATTGTGACAAGTTTATGTACATACTGATGGTTGTGGAGGTATATTTATTTTTGTATATTTATTTTGGTCTTGTTTTTTGTTTCAACTTTGCATAACCTTGGATACAACTGGGGGGGGGGGTTAAAAAGGAAATCTATGCACAAATTTACAGTGTGACCTGAACTCATATGCATGAAACAATAAGTACTCTTTCTTTCTTTCTTTCTTTCTTTCTTTCTTTCTTTCTTTCTTTCTTTCTTTCTTTGGATTATCTGTCAGTTCTTTCTCAAAGCATGTCATACAAGTGGAATCCCTAGCACACCCACTTCCTTATCCTCTCTCTGTGCTCCATCCCAGCCTGCAAACTCATGTATTGTTCGAGGAACTATAGTAGCAAGAAAAGAGAGATTTCCCAACTTCACAGAGGTTTACCTTCTCTGAGGATCAATTTCTTATTGTGCGCAGAGGTACTGAGTCACAGACACATATTTACTCCCGCCAGGACATCCTGAGGGCCCCCGATTCAGCGCTGCAATCCCGTTCTTAATAATAGTTCTGCATCGTGGTTTTGCATGACACATTTGCTGTATTAAAAACCCATGGAAACCCCAATGACCTTCCTCCGGCTTCCTGAAGCATTTCCCATGTGTTCTGTTGTGTAACCTTTCTGATAAGCACCTAACGTTAGAATTTTGAAGCCCCCACCCTGTTGCATTTGAACAAACTTGCTTAAAAAGAAACCTGATGCAGATGGGTCATTCTAAAGAACCACAGTGGCTGGTATAGCAGGATGTAAATGTTTTGATTTGGAGTCTCATATTTTGAAACCTCTCTATTATGGGGAATCAGAAAGTCACATCAGTACTTTTTCCATACAGAACCACCAGTACCTCCAACGGCGCCTACAGGAAGACTCAGTAAATATATCCCCAATGTTCCACAATGCATGGAAGACAGTTTGATCTTCTATGGAAGGCCCAACAAGGTGATTGAGAAAGTCAGGAGACTCTCTGAACTGACCCTTCAGGGTTGCAGAGCAACATTAGAAAACCTGAGGTCCTACAATATTGTTACCCCCCACAAAAAACCTCCCATCAGCCTCAGGCAGAATGTCAGTGGTCAGGGATGATGGGATTTCAAGTCCAGAAATATCTGGAAGACCAGGTTCTGCACTTCCGCAGAAAGGCGAGTCAGAGGCTGCATTCACATGGCAGTTTATTCAATTTTCATGACTTTTCTCAAACTGTATTTTAACCTGTGTTTAACCTGTATTTTAATTAACAGTTTTTCTTTCTTTTATATTTTATTGTAATTTTTATTGGTGTTAGCTGCCCTGAGCCCGGTTTCGGCTAGGAAGGGCGGGGTATAAATAAAATTTATTATTATTATTATTATTATTATTATTATTATTATTATTATTATTATTAATACTTCAAGGTTTATACCTCCTCTTATCTCCTAGGAGCTGTGGGTAGCCTACAAAGTTCTTCTCTCCTTTTATCCTCACAACAATCCTGTGAGGTAGGCAAGGGTGAGAGAAGGCAACTGCCACAAGGTCAGTTCAGGGGGGAGCAGGGATTTGAACACGGACCTCAGTCATAGTCGGGCACCATTTCCCACTGGCTCTTCCACAGTGCGAAAAATAATGTTTGCACAATTTACTCTATTGAAGAATTTGTCCATCTCATGGTCCTCTAGAATAGGCCCTCTAGAACACAAACACACACACACCACTGACCTATTGCAAGACACTCCATTTTGCTAAATGTACGTATTTTACATTATTACTTGGGGTTCACGAGTGCCATGCTTTTCCTTTCTGTTGTGTTTGTTTAAGCTTTTCATTTTCATAGATAGAGTAAATGGCCTTGGGCAAAGCAGCTTTTGAATAAAGTCTGAGTCTTTCACTCTCCATTGTGTAAAACCTGAAAATACTTGTTGGAATGTGATCTCTTCCACAGCACAAAAATAGACTTGGATTTGTAACTCATTATGTGTTTAACTCCTAGTTACTATCAAAATCTACCTGAGAGCTGGGTGTTCCCATGTCAGCGAGGCAAAAAACAACAACACACAATACAGCATGAATCATCTCAGCAATGCATTTCATTTACTTAAATCTTGAATATTTTCACCGACAAGAAAAAGCTGCCAACAAATTTCAACCGCTTACACTCCCAGATTAGTCACCACCCATGAAACTATTACCAGGCAATTTTTAACAATTAACGCCATGTCTCAGAGATAGTTTCTATGGAGAATCTTTGCTGATGGCTTCAATCAGTTAAGAATCTTCATCATTATGGCACCACTTAATCAAATATATTTGCTAATGTGAAATTGCAGAATTGGCACTTTTCCAGGTGCCATGTAATACACATTCGTAAGAAATCAATCATTTAGTGTAGCAGCTATCAATCAATCACCCACACTTTGGAAGTTTCTGGCTATCAATGATATCAAGCAGGTGCTTTCATTATACTCTTTTCAACACCTGCTTAAAGCACTTTTCTGTAGGCAAGTCCACCCATATATGTAGAGTGCTGACATGTGTTTAAACCTGCCTTTTTGCTTGTCGTTAGAATCATAGAATCATAGAGTTGGAAGGGACACCAAGGGCCATCTAGTCCAACCCCCTCCAATGCAGGAATCTCAACTAAAACACCCATGACAGGTGGCCATCCAAATTCTGCTTAAAAACCTCCAATGAAGTCTGCTCCACTGTCAAAAAGCTCTTACAAGGGTCTCAGATTTCAGTGGGGCCCCGTATTATGCCTTACTGAAATCAAGATACACTATGTCCACAGCATTCCCCTGATGCACCAAGTTTATAACTCCACCAAAAAAAGAAATGTGATTCATCTGGCATGATTTGTTTTTTTAATTTGATTTTAATTTACACACACACACACACACACACACACACACACACACAAATTGAAATAGAGGGCTTTCTTAATGTTCATTTTATTGTTTCTTTCTTTCTTTTAGTAGACCACTTTGAGGTTTTTTGTTGTTTGTTTTCAATCAAGCAGTATTAAATTTTTGTGGAATAAAACAAATTGTGAATTTGACTGTTGCTGCAGTGACTAAAATTCCTTCCTAGCCCCATCAACCAGTGACAGACAGTGTCCACAGCAAAGATGTATTACACTGAGGGAGGGTGGTAGTGGATCCTTTTAAGAAGAAGAAGAAGAGTTTGGATTTGATATCCCGCTTTATCACTACCCGAAGGAGTCTCAAAGTGGCTAACATTCTCCTTTCCCTTCCTCCCCCACAACAAACAGTCTGTGAGGTGAGTGGGGCTGAGAGACTTCAGAGAAGTGTGACTAGCCCAAGGTCACCCAGCAGCTGCATGTGGAGGAGCGGAGACGCGAACCTGGTTCCCCAGATTACGAGTCTACCGCTTTTAACCACTACACCACACTGGCTCTGGCAACTGGAGATGCCTGGGAATTTCCTCATCCAACACAAATCGTTTTCAAATCAGCTACAGTCCCACTTTATTTTGTTGCTGGGGATCCAGAATCTCCAAAGTTTGCTGGGCTATACTCTCTCTTTCTCTTTACCTTTTCTGTATTGGGTTTTTGATCATTGGTCCTCTCACTTGGTTTATCCAACCAGGCTATTACCCATGGTTGCCTGGTGCTGTAAGTTATGCAGTCCCATAGAGCTGGTCATTCCTTGCTCATGTAAGTTTCATGAACAAAGAAGAACGTCCTTGTGATGCATCAAGACGGGTGTTTTCTTCTTCTTGTATCATAACGTAAGAACTTCTGCTGGTCAGTAGTCAGCAAGATAGACCAACTGATGGCCTGAATTGGTAAAAGTCTTTGTTTCATCTTTCTAATTCATAGGTCTTTCTTGCTTTGGATAGGCAGAGCTACCTCCTCTGCTGAAATGAAAGGGAAAGACCTTGTGGCAATGGAAAATCCATGGAGCCATCAGAAATGCTACAGGGGACCACTTATATGTGGAATGTCTGCAGGGTGTTCTGTGTGTTTTACTGAGCTGCTCATTCTCACTCTGAACTCCTCTCCATGACTCACATTTCACAGAAGGCAATTGGCAAATGCCTCATTGTTGTGGTTTATTTGCCGCACCAACAGTGCTGCAAAATGCACACGCACACACCCTTCTGAAAATATCGCTTTCTGTCATGCACAAGCACAGCCTTCAATTTCTCCTGCCTACGTGCCTCCTTCCTTTCTTTGCAGTTTGCAAACGAGCGCAGACAGACAATGCTGGGTATGTGTGCAATGTCACCCACTTATCCCTGCCAACGTAAGCGCATAATGCAGAGTGCATCAGGCCAACTGAAGGGCAAGCACCATTCGGATACTTGTTGGAACAGGAGATGTGGCTTAGCTTGTATTTCAGGGACTTAATCCTGATTTGATTTTATTCTTTGGTAGATTTACAAAACGGGGGGTGGGGGTGGACACACACGCCGATAAAATTTTTTTAGAAAGAGGCAAGATTAGACACGGTCAATCAAATGGTTTCTTTTTAAAAAATTGAGACTCCCTGCGCTCGACTCCACTACCCTTTCTTCCCTGCCCAGGACAGCTCTGCCCTCTGCCTGCACCTCAGAGCCGGTGTCAGGGGTATACGAAGTGGGGGGGCGGAGGGAGCGGGCCGCCCCAGGTGCCACTCTGGGGGAGGTGACTAGATAGCCCCTGCCTCCCCACAGCTGTAGAGCAGCCGAGGGCACGCATAGTCCGTATGGGCGCCACTCGCACGGCATCTGTACGGGCTGCCGCTCTTGTGCGCCATCCATACGGGCATCTGTACGGGATGCCGCACATGCACACTCTGTACGGGATGCCACACGTGAGCAACAGCCCATACGGAGTGCGCATGCGCGGCAGCCTGTACAATCACTGCACGTGCACACTCCGTACGGGATACCGCACATGCACAGTCTGTACAGACGTCGTGCGTGTATCACCGGGCGGTTTGCCCTGCCCCTCGGCATCCTGCCCCGGCTGCTGGAGAGGGTTCCTCCGCCACTGGCCGGTGTGTCATGTGGGGCTGGGCCTTGGTGGTAGCAGCCTCTGCTTCTCCTCACCCACTCTCCAGTAGCTGCTACAAGCTGCCCAAGGAAGGTGATAGGCCATGCAGAGGCAACTGGATGCTCTCTCGCAGCCACCACTGCTGCCGTCACTGCCCCTCAGAACAAGTGTCAGCTCATACCTCCACCCAAGCTCGGGGGTGGTATCGGTGGGGAAAATAGGGACATTCTGGGATCAGCAGTGGAGAAAACTACTTGGGCGCCAGGGGCAGTGTGCCCAGGGGCGGGGCGCACTGCGGGGCCTCCGGACTCTGCCTGCTTCCTCCCACACATCTGCCCTACAGCTGGGGGAAGGCAGTGGGTGGACTGTTTGAGCAGTGCGGAGCCTGCATGAGTCCAAGCCACCGCATCTCTCCCAGGAGAGATGCATGGCTCAAGTGCGCTGCAGGCCCCGCGGTGAGTGCCGCCCGGAATTCTGTCACCTCCCCCTCAGTGGTGACACCCAGGGCGACCTGCACCCACCACACCCCCTTCCTCCGCCCCTGTCTGGGATCAAATAAGAAGCTGGGATGGCCTTTTTAAAAAATTCCAAGACTGTCCCTGGAAAATAGAGATGCTTGGAGGGTATGAGATTGGTGAATTCTTATTTATTATGGGAACTTATAAAACTTGTTTCAAGTTTTACTTCTTCTATAGTTGATAAGACTGTCCCTGCCACAAACTATTGTTATAGCACCACGAGCAATATCTTTTCATGCCATATGCATATGCACTCCCATGGCCACTGTTTACCAAGGAGACTTTGGGGTCTTCCTGGCTATCTCAGTGATGCTGTTGGCCCCGTGTGTGTGTGGCAGCTGTAAGGAAGGCAAATTCCATGCTAGGGATCATTAGGAAAGCAATTGAAAACAAAATTGCCAATGTAATTATACAAATCTATGGTGCGACTGCATTTCGAATACTGTGTACAGTTCTGGTTTCCCGTCCTCAGAAAAGATATTGTAGAACTGGGAAAGGATCAAGAACGGCTCAGAACTGATCAAGCTTTCAGTATTTGGGACTTTTTAGTTTCGAGAAAAGGCAAGTAAAAGGTGACATGACAGAACTTTATAAAATTATGCATGGTATGGAGAAAGGGGTTTCTCTCTTCCTCTCTCATGACACTAGAACTCATGGGCCAAAACGCAGAGGCCTGGCAGGTCTGTTTATAGACAAGTAGGCCAGAGGTTCCTCAACACTGGAGTCCAGCCAAAGGGTTACATCTCTGAGTTAAATGTAGATATATTCTGTCTGCAGTGTGCACACATGTGGAATTCCGTCCCCGCATCTGGTTTCTTCACTAGGCAGCTTTCGGTGAATGCTGACAATGCGGCAGCTAGACTGGTGACTGGGAGTGGCCGCTGAGACCATATAACACCGGTCCTGAAAGACCTACATTGACTCCCAGTACGTTTCCGAGCCAAATTCAAAGTGTTGGTGCTGACCTTTAAACCCCTAAATGGCTTTGACCCAGTATACCTGAAGGAGCGTCTCCACCCCCATTGTTCAGCCCGGACATTGAGGTCCAGCTCTGAGGGCCTTCTGGTGGTTCCCACACTACGAGAAGTAAGGTTACAGGGAACCAGGCAGAGGGCCTTCTCAGTAGTGGTGCCTGCTGTGTGGAACACCCTCCCATCAGATGTCAAGGAAATAAACAACTACCCAACTTTTAGAAGACATCTGAAGGCAGCCCAGTTTAGGGAAGTTTTTAATGTCGGATGTTTCATCGTGTTTTTAATATTCTGTTGGGGGCCGCCCAGAGTGACTGGGGAAACTAAGCTTGATGGGCGGTATATATACAAACAAACAAACAATTATACAATGCACACTGGTCTTGGACCTGAGATGTGTGTTTTCAGGGCCCACCCTATTCCTGTGACTGCAATCAGTTTTAACCATAGCTGTCAACTTTTCCCTTTTTTTGTGGGAAATTCCCTTATTCCGAATAGGATTCCTCGCAAGAAAAGGGAAAGGTTGACAGCTATGGTTTTAACTGTTATTAATTCTGAATTTTAAATTGCTGTAATCCATTCTGGGACCTGCTGGTGAAAGGCTGGCGAAAGGCTAGTAATAAATTCAATCAATTAAAAATAGACATACATGGACATTAAGACACCATGTAGGAGACTGGCCTCCTTTCCTTTGAACTTTTAAGCCTGAGGATGAGATCTGGCAATAAGACAAAGATGTCCTTCTGCAATGTCTTCAGCCAAACCTACCTCACATGGATTAAATAAATGAGGAAGGTGAGAACCATGTATGTCGCCATGAGCTCCTTGGAGGGAAAGGTGGAATATAAATGAAATAAATATAGAGAGCTGATTCTTAGAAAGTCCCTTCCGCCCGGAGGGTGGAGGGGGGTTGCGGGCATCACGAGCCCTTCACGTGCGCAGGGGATGGCTTCATCCCCTGCCACCATAGGCTGAGCCCTGGGCGCGGCGCCTGGCAGGCCGACCTATCAGCGCGGCCGACGGGCGTGGCTTGCTGGATTTAAGCAAGCGCGCGCAGGGCTCAGCCTCTTGCTTCCTGCCCCCGCCAGCTGATTATTGAGTTTTGTGTCTTTATTTCACCACAGGAGGGGTCGGGATTTGACACGCAAATTCAGCAGCAGAGGTTAATGCAGATCTTAATTGGAAAGCAGGAGAACTTCTTCACTTATACAGGTCGCATAATTCACTGGGCTGTTTGAGTCTCTTCCCCCTGGTTCCATCTGCTTATTGCTTTGCTCAGTGGCTGCCAACGAATTCTCCATGACCTTTTCCAGCTTCCCGGACAACAATGATCTGCCATTTGGAGACGTTTGCCGGCCTCTGTAGTTAAACTCCCAAGGATGGTTTGGTCCAGATGTTAAAATCTGAGTCACAGCATATTAAGCCTCTTATAGCCCTTATCTGAAACGGCCAATTTCGGTGTGAAACACAAACTAATAAGGGGGGGGGGTGAGGTCTCTTTCCCATCAAATGCAAACTTTAATAGGCTCTTGGTTAGAGTTGAATGACCTGCCTTTAAAATTGCCGGCATGAACAACCATAATTTACTCACAAGGTGGACAAAATATTCAGAGACTTTCCTTTTCCCCCACTTAGCCAGCCAGAGATGGAGTGATCACCAGCAATTAATTATAGCACTTCTAATAAAGAATGGGTCCCATTTCTCTCATGAAATTATGTCAAGAGGGGTGCAACTTTAAACATTTGTTAGGGAGTTTTAAAAATCATAGGGTTGTTCCCCCCCACCCCCAAGGTTGTAGCCAAGTCCCTCAGGTGTTTAACAGGAATGCACAGAAGTGAACCTCACTGAATTCAATAGCCTAGTTTGGAGTGGCAGAAGTTTTAGGAAGGTGCAATTTAGGGCTTAGTAATATATTAGGAGGGTGCAATTTAGGGCTTAGTAGTTTATTTGCCTTCTTAGTGACTGTTCCATTATTTGCCAATCTAATATTGTTTCCCCATACATAAATGGCTCTCTTATATTTCATTTGTGCATTTTTAAAAACCTGATTTAAAAAATTGATTAAAAAACGAGGAAGGAGATTCTGACTAAACATTAGAAAGAACTTTCTGATGGTAAGAGTTGTTCAACAGCAAAACAGACTACCTTGGTAGGTGATGGACTCTCCTTCACTGGAGGTTTTCGAACAGAGGTTCTCTACAATCCCATGGTTCTAGATATCAGTTATTGCATATATTAGTTATATTCCCGTTTTAAGTGAAATGCTTGAACAATATGACATTGCTCCTTATATAGGGAGATTGCATGACTGCAAAGTGTGACCACTGCTTCTTGTGATCTGAGCCCTATACTTCCACTGAGCGCAATGCTTTCTACAACCTTATTGGCTCTTTTAGCTGCTGTGTCACACTTGCCTGATGAATACTGACAGCGCAGGCTCAGTTGTGGGACATCAACTCAGATTATGCTTTATTATTAATTACAGATAAAGAGTTTCAGGGTAAGGGTGCCCTGCTTTTAACAGCAATGACATAAAGCCCTGTTTAGGTGCCAAAAATATTGTCACTATGAGCAGTGAAAAATTCATATGATGTGCCCAGGGCCTGCCCAAAGTTTTTTTTGGCACCTGATGAGAATAACAAAATGATGCCCCTATCCCTGCCAGGGAAGAAGAAGAAGAAGAGTTTGGATTTGATATCCCGCTTTATCACTACCCGAAGGAGTCTCAAAGCGGCTAACAATCTCCTTTTTCCCTTCCTCCCCCACAACAAACACTCTGTGAGGTGAGTGGGGCTGAGAGACTTCAACGAAGTGTGACTAGCCCAAGGTCACCCAGCAGCTGCATGTGGAGGAGAGGAGACACGAACCCGGTTCCCCAGATTACGAGTCTACCGCTCTTAACCACTACACCACACTGGAAGAAAGGATGGGTGAAGATCTATACCAGGGACAAGAAGGAAATAAAGATCCACATCAGGATCTGCTGCCCCTGTAGATCCTGCCACCTGAGGCGGTCATCTCACCTTACCTCCTGGGTGGGCCAGCCCTGCATTGGGTATGGTCCCAGGTAGGGATGGGGAAGACATTTGATTCAGTTCACATTTAAAGGCAAAGCAACCTAATTTGTGCTATCCCAAACAGCACGAGAACTGAAACACAGCCGTCTTTGGGAATTCTCACTTCTCTGAGTTCTTCAATGCAGTTCTCCAGCCAAGTAACGTGTACAAGTGTGCATATAATAAGATACGAGGTGTGCACGTAAGTGCACATATTACTGAAGAGATATAATATATGCATTATATTAGGACAGACGTCCCCAAACTATGGCCAGGGGGCCGGATACGGCCCAAGTGGCTCATTTATCCAGCCCCCAACGACCCCCTCTGCACGCCGCTGCACGCTGTTGCCGGCGCAGCGCGGCGCGGCTGCCCACTTCCGGGTTGGCGGAGTGCCGGAAATAGCTTGTGCGCATGCGCAAGCATCATTTCTGGCTCACTTCCGGGTCTGAGGAGGCCTGTGTGCATACGCACAAGCTATTTCTGGTGCTCCGCCGACCCGGAAGTACACTGGAAATAGCGTGTGCGCACGCGAATGGGTGCGTGCTCCCCCGCCTTCCAGCCCGCAGTGCAATCGGTGCTGGAGGAACCGGCCCGGGGCCTGGTAAGTTTGCCAACCCCTGTATTAGGAGAAACTGCTTTGCAGAAATGTGTCCATTTGGCAAAATTGCATACAAAAATGTGTATGTGAAGAGAAGTTTGCTCTAGAATGCAGATGAGTTTTCATGAGGACTTTAAAAAAAATAAAAATAAAAATGCAAACTGATGTAGACATGTGGGGAATGGAATTTTAGAGTGGGGAAAGAAATGAGAAATAGAGAGAAACTGAAATTTACCGGTGCCTCTATTCACAGTCCCAGGATATTGTCTGAAGGTACTTGAGGCCACAACCTTGCTGAAGCTAAGCAGTCCAAATCTGGTGAAGGCCTGAATTGGTAATCACTGTGGGGACCTTTATGCATGCCTCCCATGGTTTCCATCATGGCATCAGTGCAAGAAAGCAAATCATCTGCAAACTTCCTAACCGTCACAGTAGGCAAGTATGCATCCAAGGAAAGTCGTCTCCCTTGTCCTCACTTATGTCCTGTGATCCATCATTCCCTTCTCCCCGCTACCAATGTCCTCTAATTCAGTTATTACAGGGCTCAGCATGTCCATGAGGTCATAAAGATTCTCCAGAGAATGCATTCTGAATTTTAAAATTATTTTCAAAAGGAAACATATGCGGCAGAGATCAACGTACACATTAAACACAAGGTCATGTCTCCAGGTCCCTGCTTCGTATGCACTGTAACAATTCTGGCATGCTTTGCATTCCTGTCTACTCAGCCTTTCCATTCAAGGCCCACACGCACAAAGGCAGAATTCCTCCCCCCCCCCGTTGTTTCTGCAGTGATGGCGGACGTCCATAAATAATCTCTTAACAAATAATGACCGGATACAATCTTGTCCTTATGTCGCCAAGGTTTATAGGCCAAGGTGCCTCTCCTTCCGTTGTTGCCATCATCAGAAACCACCAAAACAAATTCCATAGCAGAATGGAGACAAGTTGTTTTCAGCGGACCTGCAACCAGATTAATGAAAATTGTTGTTGTTGTAGCTGCAGTTGTAGTGAACCGTACTGCTTTTGTATTGGAGGCAGTATGTCTCTGAACAGCAGGCACTGGGAACCAGAAGTACAGAGGTTGCGGTTGTATTCAAGTCCTTCTTTCAGGTTTCCCGTTGGCATCTGGTTGGCCACTGTAAGAACAGGACGCTGGCTCTTACTTTCAAATAGAGTTATAATTCTCAGAGTGATCCAGTACATTTCCGAGCACAGTTCAAAGTGTTGGTGCTGATCTTTAAAGCCCTAAACGGCCTCGGTCCTGTATACCTGAAGGAGCGTCTCCACCCCCATCGTTCAGCCCGGACACTGAGATCCAGCGCCGAGGGCCTTCTGGCGGTTCCCTCATTGCGAGAAGTGAGGTTACAGGGAACCAGACAGAGGGCCTTCTCGGTAGTGGCACCCGCCCTCTGGAACACCCTTCCAGCAGAGGTCAAGGAAATAAGCAGCTATCCTATTTTTAAAAGACATCTGAAGGCAGCCCTATTCAGGGAAATTTTTTAATATTTAATGCTGTATTGTTTTTAACACTTGATTGGGAGCCACCCAGAGTGGCTGAGGAAACTCAGCCACATGGGCGGGGTACAAATAAATTATTATTATTATTATTATTATTATTATTATTATTACTAAGACCCAATCCCTCTCCCCAGGGAATTCTGGGAATTGTAGCTCTCTCAGGGGAATAGGGATCTCCTAACAACTCTCAGCACTCATAATAAACAGCATCTCCCAGGATTCTTTGCGGGAAGCCATGACTGTTTAAAGTGGAATGATACTGCTTTAAATATATAGTGCAGAAACTGTTCCAATACTGGAAGCGGCTCCCCCAGCAGTCTAAAGGCTCCGGGATTACATCTTCTCAATGCACACCTACACAAAAATGCTCCGTAATTTTAGTTAAGTATCTTACCAGTCGGGAAGCCAGGATGGATTGCAGATCGTAAGCAGCATTGCTTGAAATACTTGCACTGGCATTTTAATTCTCTTTCCCTTCCCATGCTGTGAACATAGCCGAATTGCCAGGGAAATTTCTGGACTTCTGAGACATTGAGCACTCCCAGTTGATTCATCCTGATTTGTCTGCAGGGCGATGAGACAATACTGGCTACGTAATGAACCTTCATTCTGATTTGTCGTTGGGGAGGCTAGATGACGTTGCATCAAAGCAAGTGTCACCCAACACTCTCCCGCGATTTCCCCTGTCACTTTTGTAACTGTAAGAAGACCAAACTTTTTGAGATGCGGGTCTGTTGATCAGGACCTCCCAATCAAATGCAATTGCACAGCCTGGATTTGCTGGTATGTGATTGAATATTGACAGGTAGCACCTACTGATATCCAAGAAATCCACAGCTCCTTCGAGCCTGTAAAAAACAAAACAAAACTGTGTGTACCATACAAAAGAAACAAAGAAAACCCTAAGATATTCATAAAAGGCACTGTAAAAACAACGACTTTTATGTTTCACCAATTGAGTGTTCTTTATATTTGTTTTCTGGACTGTCGTGATTTTAAAGATTTTTACACAACCACAAAGAAAAGACCCTGAATGGTGGGAAAGATTTAGTACTTTAATCTTGGAGACAAATAAAGCTGGGAACAGCTCTTTTTCAAAGGCACTATGGTGTGCACTACTATTTAATTTTTGAAAGAATGAGGTCTGGATGCTTAGGAGAAAGTAGAAACAGTCATATACATGCATGCATATCACATGCCCATCTGTCAGTTTTAGGTTTCGGATACACCCATAACATATATACATACAGTTGTACCTCTGGTTAAGTACTTAATTCGTTCCGGAGGTCCGTTCTTAACCTGAAACTGTTCTTAACCTGAAGCACCACTTTAGCTAATGGGGCCTCCCGCTGCCGCCGCGCCGCCAGAGCACAATTTCTGTTCTTATCCTGAAGCAAAGTTCTTAACCTGAAGCATTATTTCTGGGTTAGCGGAGTTCTTAACCTGAAGCATATGTAACCTGAAGCGTATGTAACCTGAGGTACCACTGTATAGCATTCTTTTGCCACTTTAATACTCCTGGCTTCCCCCAAGGAATTGTGGGAAGTGTAATTTGTTAAGGGTGCTGAGAATTATAGATCTGTGAGGCATCTCTCAGGAGCCTTAACAAATTACACTTCCCACAATTCCTTGGGGGAAGACGTGGCTGTTGAAATGGCATAAGGGTGCATTGAATGTATGTGACTTAATTGGCTTCTTGGCTCAAGGCCCTTAACCAGGGACGGAGAACCTTGTTGAACTCTATGAATTCCCATTGGCCCCTGCCAGAAAAACAAGTGCTCATGGATGATGGGTGTTGTAGTCCAGCAATACAGTGGTACCTTGGTTTAAGAACAGCTTAGTTTATGAACAACTTGGATTAAGAACGCTGCAAACCCGGAAGTAGGTGTTTTGGTTTGTGAACTTTGCCTTGGAAGCAGAACATGTTCCGCTTCCTGTTGAGTGTGTTCCATTTGTAAATTGAGTCCCCCCCCCCACTGCTATGGGAAAGCACGCCTTGGTTTAAGAACGCTTTGGTTTAATAATGGACTTCCGGAACGGATTAAGTTCATAAACCAAGGTGCCACTGTATTTGGAAGAGAGCACCTGCAGATTTCCACCTCATTCCATTTCACACCATGCTTGGAATCTTTAAGTTTGGAATGATCTTTGCATTCAGGTTGTCTGTGTTGATCCAAAGCCATTCTGGGAGTATTTTCTTTATGGGTGGAGAGAAAAGGGACCCGGCTTGTATAATAAAGTGAAAGACATTGCTCACGGAGGCAGGGAACTCCTTATCTGCCCCTTTTGTTTCTTTCCTTTTCCCACCTTTGCCCTCTCCCCACCCACATCCTTGCCATTCATATCATTATATAGTAGCTAATAATGATTATTATTATTACAAGTACAACCAAATATTGACTATAGCTAAGGCGGTATCAAGATTTATTGACTAAGGAGTCAGTATTTGCTGTGGGCGAGCCATAATTCTTGTTAGTCACCAAGTCAGGGAATAAGTGAACAGATGCCATGTTTCGCTCTGTACAAGCTGTCAGCTTTGGTCAACAGAAGTCCTGCTCCGCCACTGACTTCGCATGTGTCCTTCACCATGTCATCGAGCCCCTTGCCCTAAATCATAAAAGTGGCATCAATTATACTTGCTTTTTGAAGAGGAGAGTGTTGAGGAACTTCTCCATAAACTTCTCCATAAACAGAAGCAAGGAAATAGGGTATGATCCTTAGCCAAAAAGCAATGCCATTAACCAAGCCTTTCTATGTGCAGAACAAGTTACTGGTTGCTCCTGCCTCCTCCCCTAGTTGGGACCTGACACCACCCACAAATCAGTTTTTTTAAATCTTATTGCCTGTGAGATTAGGTGTAATTACTAAATAATGTAAAACACACAACACAGGAGTTTTGCCCTGGATTGACCCCTTGTGAGGAATGACTGGCAAAATATGCAGTGAGTTAAGAATGCTCATGGATCCGTCAAGGATCATAAATACATTTTTATTCATTGCATTTATAATCCAATTTTTCTCCCCTCCGTTGAGCTCAAGGTGGTATACATGATTTCCTCAGTCCTCCATATAAACCCCACAACAACTCTGTGAGGTAAATTAGACTGAGAGATATAGTGACTGGCCAAGGGTCACTCAGTAAGCTTCATAGTTGAGTGGAGATTTGAACCCTGGTCTTCTAGGTCCTAGTCCAACACTTTAACCATTATACCAAACTGGGTCTCATGGGAAAAGACCTGCTGTATCAGGCTAGTGACCCATCTAGAACTCCATCTTGCTCTTGAAGAGATCGTCTGAGTAAGAAGTCAGAAAAGTGCCAGGCTTCAAAACTCAGAGAACTCTATTAGTTGCAGGACTTAGCTGAAGTACTTCACTCCAAGCACTGTTGTTTGCACAGGCTGAAGTGCTCAGACATAGGTTCAGGCTCAACAACTTGTGACCCAACCTGTGGTGAACAGCCACTAGATGTGGCCCGACTGGTGTTCTTTTATAGCCTCTCTGCTGTTTGTGCAATCTTATTTGGCGGGTTTTTCCTTGGCTCGCTGAGGTGGCATTGGGAAGGTGTCCCAGAATTGTTCTGGCCTGACTTTGGCACTTCTTCCCTGACACCCCGTTAATCTCAGCTTCTGCTCCTTGCTCCTTGTATACATCCTACCCTTCCTGGCGGATCTTTCAACAGGCTTCTGCAAGCGCAACAGCCACTTTGGAAGAAGCTTCTCATTGCTAGGCCTGGACCGCTGTTGTTTTAAAAGCATTTTGTAGGCAATTAAGAGCTGCACTTCAGCAGGCACTTAAAATGGAGCATTAGGAGAGTGACGAGATCAAATCGAGAAGGAAAAGCACACGCTGCAGTCTCTAATTAAAATCAATACAGGAGTATTGCAAGAACTGTGTGTGGAGGGTTTTCTGTTACCTTACAATAAAGACGCTGGGTTCTCTCTCTGAAAAAGATGCTCTAAAAGAAGGTTAATTATTTCCTCATTTCTATAGGACATTTTCCAGCGTACTAAATTCTTTACAATTATTGCACTCATCCTGAAAAATTGCTAAGAGATTTAGCACTGCAAGCCTCCAAACCAGCCTTTCTCAACCTTGGGTCCCCAGATCTTTTTGGCCTACAACTCCCATCATCCCTGACCACTGGTCCTGCTACCTAGGGATGATGGGAGTTGTAGGCCAAAAACATCAGGGGACCCAAGGTTGAGAAAGGCTGCTCCAAATATTTAACTGGAAGCATATCCTAATGAGCTCCATGGGGCTTAGAGTTCCTCCATGCTCTGCACCCAGTGTGCTTCCACTGCTAGTTTTTGAAGCGGCATTCACCCAACATTAGCCATGACCCACATCGATCCTGTTGTTTCTTGAGAAACACGGCTGTTTGATTCATCCCTCCCCACCTCAATCCAGCTTCAGTCCGACTAGAAAACTAAAGTTGCATTCACTTTCTGCTGCTGACTGGTGTGAACATGCGAGACAGCCACCACACATGTGCAGATGAGTGCTCATGTCCAGATAACAGCTTCATGAATAGGAGTTGTGTTTGTGTGTGTGAAGGGGGAACCGAATAGGTCATGCCCCTCAAGTGCACGCATCCATACTATCTCTCCGATTTGAACAGCGTCACAAATGTGACTTGAAACAGCAGGGGGGGAATGACTTCACTGTATTTTAAGCTGCTAAAGTGCACACAGACTTATTTCTGCGTAGACTTGCATAGCGTTGTGCCGTTGGTGACCTACACAACCCCTTTCCTCCGTCACTGATTTACCCACAGCTGACCCCCACATCTTGGAGAAGCAGGGCTTTTGAACCCTGGCACATCTTTCCCCCGGAAATTAATGACTGACAGTAAACCCCCAGCACACGCAAAATTGCTTGCAGTGTAAATGCCGTGTTCATTTTCTGAGCTGTGGAGATGGGCGAGAATCCCCCCAGATCCGTCCGCTTACCTCAGACTGGCTCAGAAATGAGCTGAGCAATTCCCTGACTCCAAATAATAATAATAATAATAATAATAATTTATTATTTGTACCCCGCCCATCTGGCTGGGTCTCCCCAGCCACCCTGGGCGGCTTCCAGCAAATATTAAAAAACAAAACATTAAAGTCACAGATTAAAAGCTTCCCTGAACAGGGCTGCCTTCAGGTGTTTTCTAAAGGTCATGTGGTTGTTTATTGCTTTGACCTCTGGTGGGAGGGCGTTCCACAGGGCGGGGCGCCACCACCGAGAAGGCCCTCTGCCTGGTTCCCTGTAGCTTCGCTTCTCGGAGTGAGGGAACCGCCAGAAGGCCCTCGGCGCTGGATCTCAGTGTCCGGGCTGAACGGTGGGGGTGGAGACGTTCCTTCAGGTATACAGGAAACAGGGAAAGAAACAGGGAAACAGACTGACTCATTTCTGAACCAAGACAAATCTCACCCCATCCCATGATTTCCCACAGACAGAGAGGGTTGGAAAGCATGATGTCAATAGGGTTAGCAAGTCAGCAGTATGTTACTGGTCTGACCACCAAGTAAGTGGTAATGGAGTTTGCAAAGTCAGTTCAATCAAGACCCGGCAATGCTCTAACCATAGCCTTTCACATTTTGCCTGGCTACACCTGGAGATGTATAAGGTGTTAGAGGTCCAAGGGACCCAGGTGGCGCTGTGGGTTAAACCACAGAGCCTAGGGCTTGCTGATCAGAAGATCAGCGGTTCAAATCCCTGTGACGGGGTGAGCTCCCGTTGCTCAGTCCCTGCTCCTGCCCACCTAGCAGTTCGAAAGCACGTCAAAGTGCAAGTAGATAAATAGGAACCGCTCTGGAGGGAAGGTAAACGGTGTTTCCGTGTGCTGCTCTGGTTCGCCAGAAGCGGCTTTGTCATGCTGGCCACATGACCTGGAAGCTGTACACCAGCTCTCGGCCAATAAAGCGAGATGAGCGCCGCAACCCCAGAGTCGGACACTACTGGACCTAATGGTCAGGGGTCCCCTTACTACCTCTGGTGGGGGACACATCATGTTTGTCCACCTTTGGTCCCTGCACTCAGCTCTCACCAGTACCTCCTAGAAGCTGTCAGTATAGCTGTCAGTATGCAATAGTGGCCACACCCCGGGAAACGGCTTCGACTGGCTGGCTAAACCAGGTGAGGGTAGCCAATGGGTCTCAAACCCTTGGTGAGTTAGAGACTTCCCCTGAATGTGAAGACAGACTCCGGCACATTGAGTGGACAAGACAAATAGTGGGTCCAACAGTCAGGTTGCCAGTTTCTGCATGTGCCGTAGAGAGGTTGGCATGTGCCAACCTGGGAAGTTAGCCCATCTAGGGCTAACTCTGATCCTAAACCTCCACTGCCTTGTGAGATACTTTTGGAAGAAGAAAAGGCTAAGGAGAAAACTCTGCAAAGATCTGGAGTGGAGTCCCTAAGACAGTTGGAAGATTCCTTGCACACCTCCTTTTGGGAACTCCTGCAACCCAGCTGGTGCCAGACATGCTGATTTACTTTTCTATGGACCACATCAACAAGATCTTGTATTTTTATCACACCTTTGGGCTTAGAATGGTATTCAAAGTTCTTCACATACATACATACTCTTTATCCTCACAACAAACTATGAGTTGGATTAGGCCCAAGGTGTTGCAGGGATTTGAAGACATAGGTTCTCCAAGCTGTCTGTCACCAGTCACTGCAACAGGGGTAGAGAGCCTGTGACCTCCAGAAGTGTTTTGACTGCATCTCCCATCAGCCCCAGTCAGCATGGCCAGTGGTCAGGGAAGATGGATATTGGAGCCCATAAGATGTCTGGAAGCCTACAGATTAGACACCACCTTACTCACTAAAGGATGCACCCCTGTGGCTGTGTACCATTTTAAGCCAAATCACAGGAGAAACAATGCAGTTAAGTATCATCTCACAGAGGTCATTCTGATGTTTTTTTGTTGATGAGCACAAACATATTTACAAACTCAAAGAGCAAAGCTTACAGCTGGCTTTCTCCCTGCCCTCTCATTTTTTTATTGCACCACATAATAAATCATTTAACTCTAATCTTTCTAATAGGCTCCAAACATCCTGCTCTCTCTCTCTCTCTCTCTCTCTCTCTCTCTCTCTCTCTCTCTCTTTCTCCCTGGGAACAGAAATGGCAGGTAGTTGGGGTTTTTTAGGACAATGTGTTGTTGTTGTTCTTTTATTAGTTGAGAAGGAAACTGGAATGAGCGCCAGCCTTTTATGTTAATGGAGTTGTTACATTAAGCAAAGAGGTCTGAGATGCGCCCTGTGCCTTTTTTTTATGTCCTCGCCTTTTGGACCTCACAAAGCACAGGAGCAACATTCCACTTTTGGAACCATAAAATTCTAATTTCTTAACCAGTGACTTCCACAATTGACTGTAGTTGGCTGGAACCAGACATGCACCACAGTGAAATGGAAATGAGATGACAGATTCCGGAGGGGATCGAACTGACTGTACCATTTCAGAGTCAAGCTGGGGGTGTGTGTGTCATCTTTTTTAATGCTGCCCTGTGTGTGTGTGTGTGTGTGTGTGTGTGTACACACACACAGAGAGAGACACACACAAAACTCCCTGCAAGTACAATATAGCAAGGAAAGGGTCTGTGCTGGGGCTTTTCTTCTTGATAAGACAGTAGTTTTAATATGTATTCACTCATTTCAGCATAATTTTCAGAAATATTTAATTCATCCATTTGTGTGTGTGTGTGTGTGTGTGTGTGTTTCTCTTAATAATGCTGTCTTTACACCTTGCATCCCTGTATAACTTATTAGTAATCATTTATTACACGTAACAAAGCCAGAATTGTTGAACATATAAAGCCCCTTTCAGACACTTAATTGCCCTTAATAAAGAAGAAGAAACGTACATGTTCTAACATTTCCCCGGCTTGTGGCTTGCATCTCTTATTTCGTGGGATCAGCATGAACAATTTGAGTAAGTGGCTACCCAGGTTAGTCGCACACATTTATCTAAAGAATCATTAAGTCAGTTTTGTCTAGGACAACACCACAGGTATGTTCTCCATTTCAAAGGTCGTCTTCTCCAAATCCTAACAGCCGTTGACAGTGGGAGGCTGAGCATATTCAAGCCGATAATTTCTCAAAGATGGTTTAGGGAAAGGACTTCCTGATTCATTCATAAACATATCAATGTTTGCTGAAGCCATGTTATCTAAGTCAAGGATTTGGGTCACGTCTTTAAGAGGGTGATTAAGAAAGACAAACAGATCCCATGGAGACAGTGGTCTCCCACAGCTTCTGAATTAGTCTCTGCGAAAGACAGATTTGTCTGGCTGTGGTGACTGACACCAGGGGGTTAAGCTTTGAAAAGTCACCATTGGGTGAAAATTCATTTCATAGTGTTCATTCTGAGCGTTCAAAGCTCTTCACGTAGCAATATTTGATGGCCCTTTGTAACAGCCTTCCCAGAAAGGTCAATCTTGTTGCATATTCTTCAGTTCTCTGAATAGTGAGACGTTCCAGGGACAGCACGACTCAAGTTTTGGTTTCCTCCAGCAGGGGTTTGGGGGGGAGAGAGGTGGGTGGGCTTGAGACTTAGGGTTTGCTTGTTTTTTGTTTTGTTTTTGCAAGGTTAAGATGATCTGCAAATCTACAAGTAGAGTGTAAATGGAGGCAAAGAACATCAGTGGTGCAATGAGGTTATTTTAGACTAGGGCGTTCGGGTGGTTCCCTCACTGTGAGAAGTGGGGTTGCAGGGAACCAGGCAAAGGGCCTTCCCAGTAATGGCACCTGCTCTGTAGAATTCCCTCCCATCAGATGTCAAGGAGATAAATAACTACACAACTTTTAGAAGACATCTGAAGGCAGCCCTCTACAGGGAAGTTTTTTTTAATGTTTGATGTTTTATTGTGCTTCTATATGTGTTGGAAGCCACCCAGAGTAGCTGGGGGAAAATTACTACTATTATTATAATTACTGGTCCTAAATAAGGGAACCCTCTTTAGATGGCAATGTGTGTTACTTACTTCGGAAGCTGCTAAGCCAGCTCTGCTGTGCTTGGGGATTCTCTTGCTAATTCAACTGAGCAGAGCCCTGGTCCCCTGCCCCCAAGTCCTAGATGGTGCTACTGAACAGGAGGCATTCCTACAAAGCAGCTGTTCTTCTGCCCCACAAAGAGGTGCTTAAGCCAACTCACACAATTCATACTTGAAGTGAGATTCGAACTGGGGCTTTCCTGGCTCATAACTCTTAACCACTAAGATACCTGGAGGAAGAAACCTCCTTCCAACCATCCTTTCCATCCATCCAGCAGTATCTGAGCTCGCAGTGTTGATCTTGCTAATCATATGTTTGGTGGAGCAGATCCTTTCCTCCAGCAGCCTTCTCCCTGCCCTCTGCTTTCATGAGAATCTCTGGACCACAGCCCAGATCTATAGATAACGCAACCATCCCTCACTGTAGGACTAGCCATCTGCTCAGTTATCACGACCGCGTTGACCTATCTTGAGAACTCGTTGAATTCTTCAACAGTTTCTCTTCTTTCTCATGCCTTCCTGGCACTTGTCCAAAAAAATGCAAAAATAAAAAACTCTCCCTTCTTTGGCTTAAGTCCACAACTCCTCCCCTTCCTGTTCTCTTTTGGCCATGATGGATAGCAGAGGGAAACCAGCCAGCTAATTGTAATATCTTAAACATGATAGTCGTGTTTCTTTGTCTCGTCTGTCGGAGATGGGAAGTTTTATGTAGGGATAGATGACTCTGCCAGGTTCGGGTTCAGTTTTTCCAATCTTAAATTTTTTATTTTATTTTATTTTTTAAATCTAAACTGCCCCTCATCCAATGATCACAAGGCAGTTTACAATATAAAACCACAAAATTGCATGATTTGCATAATTTCATAAACAATAACCCCCTCACAGTTCACTTCACTTTACTCCATTTCCAAATCAAGTGGAATTATTATTTTTTAAATGTCCATTCCAAAAATTAATGTGCATGTCCACACATTTTACCCAGTTTTCTCTTGCATGTTCCTGTAATATAACGTAGTTATGTACTAGGGCTGGGCAGGGACCCCATGATCTGCCCTGTGGCCCCAAGATTGGGCCCCCACACACGATGGGTCTGTTCCCAAATTTGGGGGGTGGGGCTATTGTTTTTTAAGGGTTTTTGAAGCCATGTTTTAACCTTAATTTAAATTATGATCAGAAGGAGGTGGGTGAAGGATCAGACCCTGCTGCTCAACAGCTGTGAAGCAGCAGGATCCAATCCTGCACAGTGCTGCTCCTTCGATCCTGCTGCTCTTCCTTTGTGAGTGGTTTTGCTTGTGTGCAAAGGAGCCACTTGCAACGCAGCCGTATCACACAGGCATGGATCCTGCTGCTTATGAGCTCTTAAGCAGAAGGATCCAATCCTGCAAGGTGCTTCTTCAGGGGGTGGGAAGGGAGAAAGACTTGGCGGGGCACATTGTACCACGAAGATGCAGCCTCCTGGTAGTTCTATTCTTTTCGTGGTTCTTTGGCCCTCTTCTCGCTCATTCCTGCCTCTCCTCCTTCCTGCTTGATGCCCCATCCGCAAAAGCCTTGGATGACTCTGGGCCACTTAACCCAACCTGCAGAAATCCAGCTCTGCCTAACACAAACTGGAGGAGGCCAAGATTCCTCTGAACAGGCCCAGTTTGACTCAGGATTTGGGCCTCACCCAAATCAGGTACACAAGCCATGTTTTGTATGTTATGTTTTACCCACTTGAATTTCGTGGATTTTCGTAGCTGTTTGAAAAAGAAGAGGAATGGATGTTGAAGTCTGGCTGTGTTTCGCTTATTGGTTCTGGAAATGGCAAATCAGAACGCAAACCAAACATATTTCTTTCCCATCCTTCGTTCTGTGCATATAGCAGTACACACACACACACACACACACACACACACACACACTCCCATCATGGTATCAAGCTTGGGACTTAGTGGCCTCAGAAGACCCCTTTCGCTCTTCCAATTCACTGAACTTTCATTTTTCAAAAACACAGCAGTTAAGAACGCAGCAGTGGCTCTCACTGAGTTCAGTCAGGTGTCTGTAGTCTGAGGATTAAAGTGAGGAAAATTCTGCAAACACACATTCCCATAGGCTCAAACCAGAGAATGGATCCCCCCCTCCTTACCTCCATCAGTGAACGACCATGCTTCCTCCCCTTTGGATCTGAAATCATGGGCAGATTTATTCTGATCCAGCCAGCATTCTTCCAAGAGGGCTGTGTGCCTGCCTGACTCCCTGCTCCCCCATTGTGGGGCACAGAACCCCAAATGAGCAGAAGGGACCCCCAATATATCTGGACTGACTTGTGCCCAAAATTCAGGACATATATACACATGATATTTGCATATGATTTTCTTGTTTCTTTTCCTTTTGGGGGCATGGGTTGAGAAAGGATGACTATAGTTTTAAGGAGGAATACAATGCATATCACCATAGTGGGAGAGACAATGATCGGCCCGGTGACCTGTTCGCCTGCTCAGTTTTCTGCCCAGGAGCTGGGAATTGTGGATGAGCAACTTCAAAGCAGGGGCTCAGGGCCGTCTTAAGCATATGTGGCGCCAGGGTGCAAAGAGCCGCCCGGCAAACCCCCCCCCCCCAGGTTGCCCAGAGTTGTCAACCTTTTTTTTTAGGGAGCTGACACCACACTTATCTCGGCTCAGGAAAAGAAAAAAGGAAACATAAGGAGCCCAGCGCTGTGCAACAAACCAGCCCGAGGCGTTGGCGTTTGTGGTGTAAGCAGTGTGCCTCGTGGTGTAAGCAGCGTGTGCTGGGCAGGCCTCTCCATGGCCCTATGCCAATCCCAGGCACGCAGGAGGGCGGAGCCAGCCGGCCACCTCAGCACCTTGCTGGCTCACTCACCCCCGAACTCATGGGGCAAAGCCGCCCATAGCAGAAGAGCCTGCTGCGGCACTCGAGCCAATAGGCGGGCTCTTCCCCAGACTCCAACTCTCAGGCCCCGGACTCTTGGCCTGGTGCCCCTGAGAGCCCAGCGCCCAGGTGCCCCACACCCCTTGCGCCTATGGTTAAGGCGGCCCTGCCCCTGCTGCTCTCCCTTCTGATGGTTCTTTATTCTTAAATGTGTTTGGACCTAACTGCCCATCAAATAGAAGACACCTTTAAACAGAGGACTGCCCTCTATACATGGCCATCAGAGAGAGAGGGAGAGAGAGAGGGAGAGAGAGAGAGAGAGAGAGAGAGAGAGAGAGAGAGAGAGAGAGAGAGAGAGAGAGATGACACTGAAAGGCACAATTACAGTGGTTGGTTGAAAAGTTGGCAACTCTTCCAGCAATTTTAAATCTTGCTTGAGAGAGAAAGAGGGAGACAGAGGGAGGCTTTTTCCTCCTCCAGCTGACTGGACATCTTGTTGGCTTTTAGGATGCTACAGCCTGGCTCCCACTTGTCTGAGTCTACCCTGTGCCTTGACTGGAAAAATAAATCTCTCCCCAAATTGAGTTCCACATGGAGACTGCCAACCACCACAAAAGATTAATGACAATGGGGGAAAGAACACCTCGGCTGATATGCTGAATGGCCTGTGTTGTTTGTGGAAGCGCTTGCTAGCATCATCCAGGCACAGGTGAGGCTGTTTCACCATCTTAATAGCAGCTTGCGGAAGCCACATAGTGTTTATGTGTGCCTAATTAAATAGCATCCATTGTTCCATTGTACCTGGAGCTAGATGTTAACACCTCAACTTTTAGACCTGCAGGCCAAGGTAAACACAGCAATATCCTGAGCTGCAAAGGCAAAATTGGGAAGGTTACTATCATCGCTCCCTGTAACTATTTTTTTTAAAGGAGTTTTAATTAAGCCAGGTCCTAAGTCTTCTTCATTTGCATTTAGGGAAAGCATCCGTCTTTGTAATGGGATGTGCTGGCAGGAATCCTTTGGAATGATATAAGGGCAGAACATAAATACACCTTGAAAACACTTGTTCTTGTGAGACAAGCTGAAGGCATGCAGGCTTTGAAGGGGGGGGGACTTTTGAATCCTTTGTATTAATCCTTTGCCAAAAAAGCAGGGGGTGGGGAGCTATCTATTCTATTGGCACTAGTGCCTTGGCTTAAAAAATTGCTGATACCTCTTGGGAAAGTTTTATTTAAAGAATCCTAGTTTCAGACAGTCTCCTGCATATACTGCTGTCTGCTCTGATTTTGGCAAAAGGTGGACCAGGGGCAATAATTCAAAATGAAAAGCGTTAGAGGATGGGTGGGTGTTTTGCTTTCACAGCTTTCCACTAGGACAACTGATTGGAATCATGTACCCATAGCAAGAAGAAATCCCTTAAAAATGCATTTCACATTTTACTTGAGCTCCTTCTCTGGCCCGCTTTATAGGTATCACTAATTTTAATGGCGGTTGCTTCAAGCAGACCAGGATTCAACCATGGTTAGAACAAACCCCAGTTTCCTGAGTTTGGCTGTAACAGGAAACAGTGGTTTTTCAACACTGTCATTGTAAGCTTTCAGTCTCCTTTATTCAGGTGCAAATGAGATGAGGAGAAAGAAACAGGTGAGATGCCAACACCCATCATGGTCAGGACTCCAGCTATGTGCTCTGTAGCTGGTGCCAGGCTGTGCCAAGGAGTAGCAGCTATGCCAAAAAGATATTCATGCCCATTCAGCTCATAGAATCATCGAATTGTAGAGTTGGAAGGGACCCCAAGGGTCATCTAGCCTAGTGTTTCCCAAACTTGGGTCTCCAGCTGTTTTTGGACTACAGTTCCCATAAACCCTGACCACTGCTAGCTAGGAATGATGGGAGTTGTAGTCCAAAAACAGCTGGAGACAACATTGATCTAATCCAACCCCCTGCAATGCAGGCATAGTGTAGTGTTGTGGCAGCTGTTACTCTGTTAAAGATGAACTGGCCATGTGTGAATTCTAGTGTTATGAGACAGGAAGGGGGGGTTACCTATCTACATTCTCCTTGCCATGTTTAATTTTTAAACTCCTGACGGGCAACTTCAACACCCCTGTGCTGCTTTCCTATCTTGGGGTTTTTTTAGACTGGACATCTCCATAAATAGAGGATGTCTCCAAACAGAGGGTTGTTCTCTAGCAACCCTCAAAATAGAGAACTGGCCTCTGCAAAGGAGGATGCACGGACCCTTTGGATAGGCTGCTTGGCACACGAGGTCTCCAACATGGGAATGCCAAGAAGATAAACAAAACAAGTCCTGCTGTGTGTGCTTTAAAAAAAAAATTGACTTGTTTTCAGAGCATCTGACTGACGTTTGGCCTATATAACGGTGACCAACTAGGTCACTGAGCACATGCTGGACCATAACAAATTGATTCTGAACTATCACTTATCTGCCTCTGTTGCTGTCAAGGAGGATCCATCAGTGCATTTAATAAATTATTTACCAAATAGATAAAAGCATCTCCTGCCCTCCCTCCACCCCCTCCGCCTTCTCTAACTTCCTAGTGATTCTGGAAAGTGGGCTGATTGTCTTAAGCCGCAGCACTAATTGGGTTTGGTGTTCATTTAGCATGTGAAATGAGATGAGCGTTTAAGGGGATAATGGTCCCCGCCCCCCCTTGCCCCGTTGTGGGATGGGGCGAGAGTGGATGCAAGCCTCCATCATGGGCACAGGACCAAATGATTCTTAAAGTATCCTTGATGCACATCGGTTAATGCCAGCTCATTATGGATTTGATATTTCAGTACATATTGAAATAGGATCAGGACAGTATGTCCTGTGCCAACTGGCTTGGCATTTCACACACACACACCCAGGGCACCTGTTTGGTTTGGTCCTAAGTCATATGGGAGACTCTTGGGGAAATGAAGTTTTTACTGGCCACTCCCGTGGATTCCCTTGCTGTGATTATGTGATGGCAAAGTTTTTTGTGTTTTCCCCCCTCCTCCTCTCCCCCCCCCCCACCAAATTTGTCCTTTAAAAATGGTCACAACCCACAGTGTGGCCATGGCATGCAGCTGCTAACCACAACAACTCCTATTATCCCTGACTATTGGTTGCATTGGCTGTGGCTGATGGGGATTTGAGTCCACCTTGAGGTTCCACTTATGAATTAAGACTGTAATCAGACCAATGATCTCGACTGGGTAAGCTAACAAGCTGCAAATGGTAATAGAACTCCTCTTTGTGCAGAAATGAGGAAGGAGAGCCAGTATAATGTGTATATTCCAGGCCGTAGTGTTTTATTTTCTCCCTGAATAGAAGGCTGTCCTGAGTTTTCAGGACACTAATGAAATAAAACAGCTTGTTACAATGAAAATGCACCAGGTCCTGACATTTCAAGCTCGTTATTAGCTTTCTTCCTGATGATCAGCCACTTCTCCCACTGGAGGGGAAAAAAACCTGGATTCTATTTTAATTGTCCATAATTGGATACAGAGAGATGCAACAGATTGATTCATTATTTCCATGTGCTACTGTCAGTGTTTAACGCTGTGCTTCCATTTCCGGTAAATTAATATCCTGCTAAATGCTTGTACTAGATGTCATTTTAATCTGGTTTCATGTAGGTTGATGGATTTGTTCCTCCTTTGTCCTAAATACCAACCAATCCTGCAGAATTTTTCTTCTTTAGACAGTTCAGTTTAGTTCTGTGCCGAACATTTCGAAAATATCTTTTTGACCATTCATTAGGGGAGGGGTTAAAATTTTCCTCTTTTTTTGGATTCCTACTTACGTTACTTAAGCTTATGATGTGATCAGTGATTTTTCATTTCCCCGCCCCCTTGCTTATTCTATTTTAAAGCCCTCTGCCACTATTAGCAAGGCTACCTCCACACTTCCTGAAATACCTGGAGCTACACTTCCTGGAATATCATTGGAAAAGTGCCCCATGACGTCTCTTCCAACTAATTCCAGGAAGTGTAGCCAGTGGGAACCAGCATGAGCCCCTTCCCACAGCTTTCCATTGATTGCACTTCCTAGAAAAAGAAAGACATACACTCCCAGCAATAAACTGGTTCTCATTTTCACGGAGGAAGAATATTTTTGCTAAGCAAGGAGTAGGGGTTCAGCCCAGCCTTAGCTCATTTGCAAAGACCTGGTAGAGAACTGGGGGAGTGAAGTGGAAGATGGAAATATAAAGGCTAACAATGGCATGGCACTGAGACTGAGGCTGACCCACAACGGAGTTGGCAAACATTTCTGCTGCTGGAAAGGAATTATTCATATAGGGTAACTCTGTTGGGGACCCAGGTGGCGCTGTGGGTTAAACCACAGAGCCTAGGGCTTGCCGATCAGAAGGTCGGCGGTTCGAATCCCTGCGACGGGGTGAGCTCCCGTTGCTCGGTCCCAGCTCCTGCCCACCTAGCAGTTTGAAAGCACGTCAAAGTGCAAGTAGATAAATAGGAACTGCTCCGGCGGGAAGGTGAGCGGCGTTTCCGTGCGCTGCTCTGGTTCGCCAGAAGTGGCTTTGTCATGCTGGCCACATGACCCGGAAGCTGTACGCCGACTCTTGGCCAATAAAGCGAGATGGCGCCGCAACCCCAGAGTCGGACACGACTGGACCTAATGGTCAGGGGTCCCTTTACCTTTACCTTTAACTCTGTTGACTCTACAATAAAGAAGCTAATGAATACAAAGCTCTCTGTTTTGAGCAGGGCTGATCACATCTTAAGATCTCTGATCCACAAACAAGGATATTGCTTGAACAAGTACAACCTCTAGAAGTTGCCTTTTGCTTGATGTTGAAGCGAAATTGGAACTTTGCTCCATTGTCATTGTGACTCTCACTTGCATCCTAGGAAATGCATCTCACTAATTTAATTCTGGGTGATTTAGTTCACTTCATCTGAAATAGCGGTTTTCCTCTTGGCTTGAGAATGAATGGAAGAAAATCGCAAGACATTTGAGATTTGGGATATTGACATTAATTAAAAGCATGTGGCCTTTTTTTGTTTTGTTTTGTTTTGAAAATTCAGTACTATTAAAACAATCCCTTTGTACGAAGCTGCCATTTTTTTTTATTTTACTGGCCCACAGGCAGGAGGTTTATTAAGATAATGTGTTAGAAGGTACCCCAAAGCTTATGCTATAAACATACATATGTCATACAAGGGAGCGGGTGGCGCTGTGGTCTAAACCACTGAGCCTCTTGGGCTTGCCATTTGGAAGGTTGGGCGGTTCGAATTTGAATGATGGGGTGAACTCCTATCGCTCTGTCCCAGCTTCTGCCAACCTAGTAGTTCAAAAGCATACCAGTACAAGTAGATAAATAGGTACCGCTGCGGTGGGAAGGTAAATGGCGTTTCCGTGCGCTCTGGTTTCCGTCGCAGTGTCCCGTTGCACCAGAAGCAGTTTAGTCATGCTGGCCACATGGTGCGGAAAGCTATCTGTGGATAAACGCCGGCTCCCTTGGCCTGAATTATGATGAGCGCTGCATCCCACAGTCGTTGGACGTAACTGCTCAGGGATTCTTTAACTTTACCTTTTATGTCATACATGCAATATGTCAGGAACCTTTTACATAATAGCCCTGTTCTTGCATTCAGTGAATGAAGGACAAGGGGAATGAGAATCAGGCTGAATGGCCCAGATCATGTCTTCCACGTGTCCGCATGAAAAGAACCTACATGCCAGTGAGGGCAGTAGGTAGGTGTGATCCTGATTCTCCTACCTGCCCTGTGGAACGCTCTCCCACCAGAGGTCAAAGCAATAAACAACCACATGACCTTTAGAAAACACCTGAAGGCAGCCCTGTTCAGGGAAGCTTTTAATCTGTGATATTTTAATGTTTTGTTTTTTAATATTTGCTGGAAGCCGCCCAGGGCGGCTGGGGAGACCTGGCCAGATGGGCGGGGTACAAATAATAAATTATTATTATTATTATATTATCACACACATAGTATTATTCATGAGCATTTGAATCAATTCAAGTGTCATATACTGTTAAGGTAAATGAAAGTCCTCTATCTGAAGCCGTCTTCTATTTGAAGTTGGGGAGAGCAGAGTTGCCCATCACTGGAGCAGGCATACAGGTCACTAGGTCTTCCCCATTATGATGAGATGGCTTGTATTTCCATTTTTATTTCTGAATGTTCATCTGATGGCAAGAGCTGTTCAACAGTAGGAGCGACTACCTTGGTAGGTGGTGGGCTCTTCTTCATTAGAGGTTTCTAAAGGGGTTAAATGACCACCTGTCACGGATTCTTTAGCTGTGATTTTGCAGGGGATTAAACTAGATGACCCCTAAGGTCCCTTCTAATCCAGCAATTTTAGGATTTCATGACCTATGGCCTACACATATAAATTAGCATATACATATCTGATGCAAATTGGGGACCTCTTTTGACCTTATTTTTGACGATGCTTCCTTCCTTTTTGGGGGTGATGTGCAAGCTTGCATTTAGGCAGTGTTTTGTTCCCCTTTCCTTCCCGATGTTTCCCATGTTTTGTGTGACCTTTCACACAACATAAAAGCCCCTTCTGGAGATCTTGCAGAATATGGCAGAAGCTTAGTGCTCATTTCCGTGTTAATTGCTTCCAGGAAAAGAAATCTGTGTGCAGCCCCATTAATCCAGAAAACCCTGGGAGTTTTGCACCATGATGCTCCTGCCACTTTCATGGATCACCCTTGTGACACAATTTGGGGACATAAAAGGCACTTCTGGAAATCTAGCAGAATCTGCAGAAGTGCTCGTTTCTGTGTTAATTGTTTCGAGGGAAAAGAATAATAATGTCACACCACAACCTCCGGTGTGAATGAACCCTTAGCATGACCTGGTGATATAGCACTGAAAAAGCCACAGTTCCATAACACAACAGGCAACGCAGAGTAAAAGGAACACTTGAAATTGAGACAGAAGTGCTAGCTTTATAGCCAGGAAAGTTACTGCAGCAATAATAATAATAATAATAATAATAATAATAATAATAATAATAATTTGTTATTTTTACCCCGCCCATCTGGCTGGGTTTCCTGAGCCACTATGGGCGGCTTCCAACAATATATTAAAATACAATAGTCTATTAAACATTAAAAGCTTCCCTAAACAGGGCTGCCTAAACCCCACACTGAGTGCACCCTAAGTGGCTGAGCCATGACCAAGTAGAAATGGAACCCCAAAATTTCTTTAAGCAATGCATTTCTTCTTATACCATAGAGAGTACTAAGTCCACTTACCTTAAACGTTCAGGCGCCATTGCGACCTGGTCATGGCCCATGAGAGCGATCCAGTGGCAATCTGGGTCAGACTGCAGGCCTGCCTGCAGATTGGCCAATAGCAGGCAGGCCTGGATCTGGGGATTCCCCAAGGGGATGGGCCCAACCGGCCAATGGGCATCACTTGGGTCGTCCTTGGTGGAATAAATTGAGGCTGGCCCAGCACTCCTCTTCAGTTGGTTTTCCTCCATTCTGATGATCTAGGTTTTAAAATGAGGGTCCTTTGGTGATATCTGACTTAGGCCATACAGTACGTTCTGTGCATGTTATATGAAGAAGAAGAAAGAAGAAGAAGAAGAAGAAGAAGAAGAAGAAGAAGAAGAAGAAGAAGAAGCCTGGTTTCCCCCCACCCCCAAAGTGGATTGTTGTGCTAGGGCAACAGAGCAGTTGACTCTACTTTAAATGGTGGAAACCTAAAGTTCTGGTCTGCCCTGCAATAAAATTACAGTTTGCAGGCACCCTGTCTCCCTGCATGTATTTGTGAGACAAACCAACCGACCTCAGGGCAGGAGGAGAGTGAGAGGGAAAAATGAGAGCCACTGATTAAAAAACAAGGTATAATTTCTCCAAAAATGCATTCCTTAAATTGGGAAAATTGCTTCAGCACATAATCACACAATTTCTCAGCAGTATTTATAAGTGAATTATAGGGTGTTTTCCTTCATGTTCTCTCAGTCACTACAGATCTACCCAGTTCAGTTTTACCAAATACCAATTGGACTAATCACAGAATAGCCTGCAATTCAATTATAAATAACCTCTGGAAACTACAATATGATTCATTGCTAGCACAGTGGCACTCTATATCGGAATGAATATTTTTTCCATGTATCACTGCACATCCACCCACCATTCCCCTTGCTGAGCAAAACATACGCCTATACCTTGAACTTTTCCTGATGTACATCTGAAAACACAATACAATGGAGTGCACATACACAGCATCGCTCTGGAATATATTTGTTGCCGAAAACAATTGAAGCAATCAGCTGCAATGTAGAAACAGGAAGATTTGTTCTATCTTTGAAGGAAAAATTGAAATCAACAAATTAACTAATTCAGCAGTTGGAAGCGGAGTTATTAAGCTGTAGCATTGTGCAAGCTGGCAAATAATAAAAGTCTTTCTTTCTTTCTTTCTTTCTTTCTTTCTTTCTTTCTCACTAAGAATTGTGTTACGGGAATCATGTCTGCAGTGATGCTTTGCCCTTGCAAATGACAGCCCAGATTAAATACCCAGAAGGACCTCCTGCAGTGGGTTTTGGGGCAAAGCCAAACATGGAGGGGCAGGAACCTCTGGGATCGTATCATCATGAACTTTAATTGACCACCCCTTTATTCACCAGGAATATTCTCTGAGAGGGTATTGAATCCCCTTTGCATAGAATGTTTCAAACTTGACCAATTAAGGACAAATCAAGAGGAGAAAATTCTGCAACAGGCAAAATGACCTAAGAGAACCTTTTCATCCACCCTGAATTGCTTAGTTCTATAATTGCCCAACTTTCCCTCGGACTTCCTTCCTACTGGGAACAGTTCCTTTTCATGAGTCGCTCTAAAGACATTGGCACAGTTCTATCGCTCATAGCACATTTTGCTCTGTTAATGTTTCATGTGTTTTGAACGTGGATGCATGGCAACTCTCCAAAATTGTGAACTAAAACATGAGGAATGGCACTGGAAAGACACTATAGAGTTTTGTAACGGTAATGGTTATCTGGAATGGCCCTTCCGGCCATCCTCCCTCCCTCTAGAAAATCGGAGGAGAGTACAAGATTTCTGAGAACAATCTGGTGATGTATGTGCCGAGAGACAATCTGTGAGGAGCTGGAACTAAGAATGCAAAACTGACGTTGTCTGAAACAACATCTTGGCAGTGTGACCCACCGTCATCAAGTACTTTCCATGTCAACCTGCATCTCTTTCTCTACCAGCCGGAATAGTAGCTATGTAGTGAAAATGTGCATATATATATGGTAAGAGCTTGCATATATTACCACTGCAGAGGGCTGAAGGAAATTCCACCGGGATTCCAGTTTTGGCCGCCACATGACATCCATAAAACAGGGACCAGAAGAAATTAGGCGATGGTCATTCAGTAGGTCACTAGCCAGTTGTGGTGGACTTAGCAGCTGCTAGTTGTTAGGATTCTTCCCAAGAATGTCAGCCTTGGCCTGATTCAACAGTGCATTAATATTCTTTGTTGGAAACTCTGGAAAACCACTGCTAGCCAGTGTAATAATAATAATAATAATAATAATAATAATAATAATAATAATAATAATAATAATAATAATAATTTATTATTTGTACCCCGCCCATCTGGCCGGGTCCCCCCAGCCACTCTGGGCGGCTTCCAACAAACACTAAAATACATTAAAATATCACACATTAAAAACTTCCCTAAACAGGGCTGCCTTCAGGTGTTTTCTAAATGTCAGGTAGTTATTTATCTCTTTGACATGGGATGGGAGGGTGTTCCACAGGGCGGGCACCACTACCGAGAAGGCCCTCTGCCTGGTTCCCTGTAGCTTTGCTTCTCGCAGTAAGGGAACCACCAGAAGGCCCTCGGCGCTAGATCTCAGTGTCCGGGCTGAACGGTGGGGGTGGAGACGCTCCTTCAGGTATACAGGACCGAGGCCGTTTAGGGCTTTAAAGGTCAGCACCAACACTTTGAATTGTGCTCGGAAACGTACTGGGAGCCAATGTAGATCTCTCAGGACCGGTGTTATGTGGTCATGGCGGCTACTCCCAGTCACCAGTCTAGCTGCCGCATTCTGGATTAATTGCAGTTTCCGGGCCACCTTCAAAGGTAGCCCCACATAGAGCGCATTGCAGTAGTCCAAGCGGGAGATAACTGTGTAGACATCCCAGAGGAAAACTGGCCAGTGGTCTGACTCAGTATATACCTGGTACTAGCTTTCTATGTTCTTATGTATTATCCTACAAGATTGGTCAACCCACCTCTGCCGTGAAGTGCAGATCAGCTCAGAGTCGCTTGTTTACCACCATCCAGATGAGTTCCACAGCTGAGCAGAGATTCCAGCCTAGATCTCTCACAACTTCCAAATCCAATATTCTATCTCTATTCCCAGATACAGTGGTACCTCGGGTTACAGACGCTTCAGGTTACAGACTCCACTAACCCAGAAATATTACTTCGGGTTAAGAACTTTGCTTCAGGATGAGAACAGAAACTGGGCGGCGGCGACGCGGTGGCAGCGGGAGGCCCCATTAGCTAAAGTGGTACCTCAGGTTAAGAGCAGTTTCAGGTTAAGAACAGACCTCCAGAACGAATTAATTTCTTAACCCGAGGTACCACTGTATTTATATATTTCTGTCTATCTATAAAAACATGGGCGAGTAAGATATGTACACCTTTATATAACGTTGACGAGGACACAGTCCTCATCTCTTCTGGTCAATGTCCAGAAGCTCAAGAACGAGCTATCTGGGTGCAATGGCCTTAAAGAAAAGGAAGAAATTGCTGTTCTCCTAAATGGGGATTAAACTTCCCAGATGATTTGGCAATCGCATTGCTATTGAATGTGCTCCTGCGTTTGTTCGCCGCTTATCTGAAGCATCCCAATAAATTTCACTTTACTGTTACAGCAGGCTGTAATGCTGTCCCCTAGAGGAAAGACGGCTATCAAAGGCTAGTTCCAAGTCTTCCTACAGTTGCTTTCTTAGAGTCAGCATGAAAACACAGACACCCAGTGTAGGAGAGCAGAATATTTCATTGCTGAAGTGTTCTTTGTATCAAAAGACAATGGATAGTTGTGACTTATGGTATTTCCCCTTCCAACCACTCTCTCCAAATCAGAAAAATCTTGGCTATACATACCCATGGCTGCCTCTTACAGAAGTTTCACATATGTGTGGCCTTTACATTCAATTTTTGCACAGCTTCTCATCCCTACACTTATGATATATACCCATGATTTAAAAACACACACACAAGTTTACGAAACATTCATTCTAGATTTGCATCTTGCATTTTCTGCCTCTTTGCTCAGTGCTTGCAATCAAGTAATTATACCCTGTAATTGTGGATCTAGCAGCCCTCTGAAGTCAGCTAGTGTACACAGTTGACACAGTCACTTGCATTGAACTGGCCAGAGTTTTCCTTTGATTCAGTCATCATCTACGTACAAAGCCTCCTCCTTTAGTCTGACTCTTGTAGCCTTCTTTCAAGGACTGCACGGAGATAAACTGAGCAGATGAGCTCTGTTATTGCTGCCAAACATGAAGAACTACAAACGACTCAGAATAAGTTGTGCTGACAAAGCTTCCACCCTCTGAGTGTATTTTCTACACATACTGGGGTGCAAGAATATATCTTGAGCTCTCTCTCTTTCTCAAAAAAACAACAACATTGTCTGCAAAACATGTATGAACCAAGGCTTGTATATCAGTTAGGGATGGGTGAATCTGTCAATTTCAGTATCTCTTGGTTTCTCATTTCATAGAATCATAGAGTTGGAAGAGACCACAAGGGCCATCCAGTCCAACCCCCTGCCAAGCAGGAAACACCATCAAAGCATTCCTGACAGGTGGCTATCAAGCCTCTGCTTAAAGACCTCCAAAGAAGGAGACCACCACACTCCTTGGCAGCAAATTCCACTGTCGAACAGCTCTTACTGTCAGGAAGTTCTTTCTAATGTTTAGGTGGAATCTTTTTTCTTGTAGTTTGAATCCATTGCTCCGTGTCCGCTTCTCTGGAGCAACAGAAAACAACCTTTCTCCCTCTCTTAATTCAGTTCTTTGCATTTCCACATCAGACTGATTTCTTTTTTCAAAAAAACAGATTTATTATTCTAATCCTAATACTTTAGTAGTCAACGAAAATCATAATAAAGATTATTAAAGTTTTGGGGAACTGCTGGTTTAGGAGGATAAAGGAGGAAGCCACCTTAGGACACCCAAACAACCATTCTCCTTGTTTTGACCTTCTGATAGATGAGCTAAGCTGAAGCATTGTCATGTGGCAATAATCTTTGATTTTCTTCTCGCTTGGTTTTTATTGGATGGGCTTGATGGGTGATCAATAGTTTCCTCCCTATTGCTCCACAGTTGATTGCTGTCAAACCTCACCCATAATTTGGAGCACATTAAGGAGAGCTCTACTGAATTAGGCCAAAGGTCCAACTGGTGCAGCACTCTGTGCTCACAGTGGCCAACCAGACGCATGAGTGCGACAGCATTCTTCTGGTTGTGATCTCCAGCCACTGGTATTCAGACGCATACTGCTTCTGGCACTTGAGGTAGAACTTAGCCATCATGACTAGTAGCTGTTACCTTATCCTCCATGGATCTCTCGAAGTGATTTCTTAATCATTTGATTGTTCAGTAATTGATGGTTGGCAGTTAAGTAGGTAAGCTGAAATTATTTTTAAAAAGCATTGTGTTTAAGGTGATAATGGAAATTTGGTCTATGGAAGTAGGATTGGTGTGCCTCATTCACATGTATGGCAGCCATCAAGTGAGGAATATGTACAATTTGCAATGCACAATTTATTAGTCACCATTGGACTTCAATCTCAGCCTTCTTCTGTTGTATTGGGATCTCGTGTGGGCTCCACACAATAACTTGGCAAAGGTTGTTATGCTGTGAGATAGTGAAGCCCAGGGTAATTATTATTATTATTATTATTATTATTATTATTATTATTATTTTAAATCCAATTTCATTGTACTTGTACAATGACAATAAAGATATAAAGATATAAAGATAAAGATAACCCAATGAGTTCCATGCCAGTGCAGAGATTTAAGTCTAGCTCTCTCCTAGCCAGATACCCTTGTCCACTATGATAGGTAAAGGTAAAGGGACCCCTGACCATTAGGTCCAGTAGTGGATAACTCTGGGGTTGTGGCGCTCATCTCTCTTTACTGGCTGAGGGAGCTGGCGTACAGCTTCCGGGTCATGTGGCCAGCATGACTAAGCCACTTCTGGCGAACCAGAGCAGTACACGGATACACCATATGATAACACCACTGTTAATGAATATCTGACTATGCCATAATCTATCATTCAGAGGAAATACATGGTACAGCCTTCCTGGTCTCTGCTGCTTCAGAACGCTGGTGGAATGATTGAAGGTTCCTCTGGTTAACAAATTCATTACATATAGAAAATCAGATTATCAGGGCAAAACACTTTAGAAATCTAAAGTGACACTGCCCTGAGAGGACTATACCACAAGCAAAGCATGTCAATCTCAGGTGGATGCAGACATAATTCCAAATGTATCTTTTCTGAAAAGGCAGTTAATGAGCTATAGATCTCTGTTGCAGATCCGCCCCCCCCCTTTTTTTTTACAGCACAGTCAGAAAATTCATCTGTCAATCACAATGGAAACTCAGTGCATGGAGGAGTGTGTTAAATGTGGAACCTATGGGACTATGCCACTAAGACTGAGAGCCAGATAATTGGCATAGCTACGCTGAGTGAACAGAATAGCCTCTTTGCAACAGAGCTGCTCCACTCTAAGAATAATTTGCGGATGCATGGGCTTCTAAGGTCAAAAGGAGAACAGAATCAAATGCTGCTCAAAAAATAAAATAAAATAAAATAAAATCTAACTAGCTAGCTATTTGGGGAGCCAGCAATGACAACCATGTTCTTTGGCATATTTTATCACACAATGCATAGAAATGAGAAAACAAATAAGTAACATGGGAAATAAATAGATGAGGCAAGTGGGGATCTGCAAGACAGTGAGATAAAACTCCACGCCTGGTAATGTCAAGAGGAGTGTGCTAAAAATCTGTTTCAGAAAATGGAAGCTGAAGGAATCAGTAGGGAATACTGGAGAGTCCAAGTGAGCACATCAAGCAACCATAAACAGCTGAAAGGTAAGAAAAGTGGAAAGAAGCTGAACAATTAAGAAGCGTAAGAACTGCACATTCACATGGCAGTTTATTCTGTTATCATTACTTTCCCCAACTGTTAATGGGACATGGGTGGCACTGTGATCTAAACCACTGAGCCTAGGGCGTGCCGATCGGTCCCTGACACATCCCCTTGATGATTTTGGTTGTCCTTCTCTGAACCTTTTTGAACTCTACAATATCCTTTCTGAGGTGAAGTGACCAGAAATGTTCACAGTATTCCAAAAAGTATTTATTTATTTATCATCATTATTATGCCACCCACATCTTGCGGTCGCATTAGCCAGTCTTCTGACATTGCATACATTCACTTTCTAATTGCTAACCAGAGTGACCTATTGCTAATACTAAATAATATCTTTCTTTTCACCTCACTCTCTGCTGTTGATGGCAATCTACCCTCTTTGTGACATGGTCCCTTCTGCATCTACAATGAATATCTTACTTCCTCATTGCTGACAATCTACCGCTCAAAAAAAACCCACTCCTGTTTGACTGTTAAACTGCTTAGACAACTGTAGCCTTGTTACGGAAATGAGGGGTCTCCTAACAACTCTCGGTGCTTTTAACAAACTGCAGTTCCCAGGATTCTTTGGGGAAATGAAGCCATGACTGTTTAATGTCGTATCCTAGTGCATAGTTCAGATGAGGCCAAAATCTCAGCTCATCTGCATGCATGGGAAAACGTTCCAAGCAATTTTGAACCATTTTGGGCAGCCTTCTTGTCTTTGTGCTGGGGGGGGGGGGAGAGAGAGGTTTGAACATGTCTTCTGTACGTCATTCATGGCGAAATTTACTATAATCATGTGCTTTCTCATCTGGCCTGCTTCCTAAGGAAATCAATGCTATCCTTTGCAGTGTCTTTTCTTAAGGCTTTCCTTCTGTCCTTGATCAGTATGGAATGCCCTTTCGTCCCTCCTCTCCTCTTTCTGCAAAATCTCTTCTCTCCCCCCCCCCCCCTTGAGGTGGGCTGACAGAGGCTTCAGAAGAGTATTCCATACGAGGACAAAACATTGGTCTACGCAAGGGCTTTACAATTGCTTCCACATTATTTTCCATCTCGTCCCCCCCCCTCCCCACCTCCCTGCATCCGAATGTTTGGCTTGCTTTTGTTTAGGGCTGCAGCTGCGGAGGCTAAGAAGAGCCCTTCGTGGTGATGCAATATGACAATCTCAATATCCCTGAACAATTTCTCCTTTTGTATGCCACTTTGCTGATTGCAATGTCAATAGAAAAGCATTTTTGAAATAACAACATGATGGCTGGGGAAACCAAGCTAGCAAATGCGATTAGGAAGGCCATTTCCTTGTGCTGGCTTTTGAAAGTGAAATGTTAACTATCAATTAGAGTTAACAAAAAAAAGGGGGGGAGCAGAAACTGGCCGAATTCAGAAAAGTACAAAGATGGGGCAAGTGCAAGCCAACTGTGATGTATTTCCAGGCTAACTTGAGTTGCGTGTTTAGACCTTAAACCACCCCCTTAAATAAATTCAGACAAAATTCAAATTTTTGGTTTGGTTTTTGGCAGAATTTAGGCCACAACTTTATTGATTACAGCAAGTGAGTGGTTGCATAGGCTCTGGTTCGACTAGCTCCCTGCACTGTTGCAGGTAGCGCTGACCCAGGGCACCAGCATAGGTCAGCCTAGGGTGAAAACCTGGAACAGCGGAAAGCAGGGGTCAGGCTATCTCCGCCACCCAGATGTCCCCCTGGACTCAGGCACAGGCACAACCCCTCTCAGGGTTGACCAAACCATTGAGTCCCTGGATTCCTGTAACGGAATACCCTTCACATAGGGATGGCGAGAGCGTTCCCCCATCCCTATCACCTGAACCAGAGCCTATCCGCAACCTTACAAGTTGTGATGATTTGCTACATGGCAGGCGAAACCCAAATGGTGACAGCCGATCAGCCAAGTGGGGAAAATTCCTGCCGTGCCTCTGTCCCAACGACAGACGACACATGACGGCATAGCAAGGTCAAGTGCACAAGCCCTAAATATAGGGAGAGGTGCGCGGGTGCTCCAATGCGATAGGCCCCAAAGAGGAGCTCAGGGACATGGGCATGGGCATATATAGCTCCCTCAATCCATTTGGCTAGCGTCCCATTGGCCATAGGGACCTACCAATAGGGTGTTGTGGCTATCCAAACTTACCCACCCACAGCACAGGGTTTGGTTGCCAGGTCACACTGCAACACGTGCCCTCTTTGAGGGAGGACACGATCTGCTGTGACACAGCAGCTTGTTCCATTTCCCCAACTGTTAACTTCTGCATTATATTTGAGCTTCCACACAACATAAAAGCCAATTCTGGAATACTAATGGAATATAGCACATGTTTAACACTCTTCCATGCTATTTGGGCTGCATTCACATGGCAGTTTATTCCATTTCCCTGACGCTTCTCTCACTGTTACTTTCCACATTATATTTGAGCTTTCACACGATGTAAAAGACAATTCTGGAATTTAGCACAAGTTTAGCACTTATTTCCATATTATTTGCAAATGTCTTTTTTCTTTTCTGGAAGTAAATGCACTGAACATAGTGCAAACACTAAACTTGCACTATGTTCCATGATAGTTCTGGAAGTGGCTTTTACATCATGTGAAAGCTCAAATATAATTGTTGTTCAGTCGTTCAGTCGTGTCCGACTCTTCGTGACCCCATGGACCAGAGCACGCCAGGCACACCTAACCTTCACTGCCTTTTGCAGTTTGGCCAAACTCATGTTAGTAGCTTCGAGAACACTGTCCAACCATCTCATCCTCTGTCGTCCCCTTCTCCTTGTGCCCTCAATCTTTCCCAACATCAGGGTCTTTTCTAGGGGGTCTTAAGTAAGGGGAAGGTCATGAAAATGGAATAAACAGTCATGTGAATGCATCCTTGATTCCAGGGAGGGGGGATCAATTTATAGCCCCTTTAACCCAGAAACATTAGAAAACGGGGCAGAAACCAGGAAAAATAACACAATATTCCCTATGTATGAATGCACCCTTGGACAGCAGACAGTATTTCAACAGGGCTTCTATATATCCAAATAAATCTCTATTGTGTCAGATATATTCTAGTGAGATATTACTTGGTTTAGATATTTGCCACTGTTTGGACTTCCGGTGGCCACCTCCATCCCTGCTATCTGCCAAGGATTGACCATGAGCTCTGTGCCATTGGGGTACCAGATTATGGGAAGTCTGCTAAGCGCATCCAGCCGAAAGCACAAAGAATTCGCCTTCAGAACCTTCCAACTCATGGAAAGTGAGTGTCCTTGTGAAGCCTCTTGTAGTCATGCTCTCTGTGCCTCTGAGAATCCTGCAAAATGTGGGTTCTAAAATGCCTGGGGAATTTCCATGCAGGGAATCTCCAGGAGCAGAGGAAGCTGCCACTCCATACAGTCACCATCCACAAGTTGGAGGGTGACCAGAATGGTGATGAGACAGAGCTGGTGCCCTCGTCTCCACACACCCCTTATGTGCACACTTCACATGAATTACAGCTGCCTGAAGAGGGCTTTTATTAACAGGACATGAATTTGCAGCATGCTCGTTTTATATAATTAGCCCAAGGTTTTCTCCAAGGTGCACTTGATAGTTAAAATCTTTGATCACAATATTCAGATGGAGTCATTGCAGCTGCAGCTGATCTCTGCAAAGCCCTATCTGTTGAGAAAACATAGCTGGCCTTGCAGCTTTATGAAATTTAATCTCTGCCCCCCACCACCAGCCCGCCCTCCCCTGTTCCATGCACACCCTTTGCCTGTCTAGGTCCCTTTGCTCTCCTTTATCTTTGGAGGAAGATAAAGCTGTCCAAAAGGGTAAAAACATATATACACAATGATCTGAAAATAAATGCCATGTCTCTATTAAATTTTCCTTTAAGTGCTTTCCAGAAGATACATCCCGTTTGTGGAGGAGCAAGAAAAATTACCAGGGAGAAGCCAGCTTGATGTTTGAAATGAAAATATGTAGTGCTACTGACACAACGCTCTAATGCACTGGATATTTTAATTATGTCAGAAGGTAAAAGCAAATTTCCATTCATCATTAGCCCCGTCAGATCTACTGTGCAGCGGAATGCTCTGCATTTATTTGCAGACCTTGTCAATTCATTTATCTTCTGGAGAAGCTTAACCTTATGATAATACCTCATATTTCCCCCTTTCTTTCATGCTTTAGGTTTGGAGGCAGCCAGGGGGTTAGGAGGGGGAGAGCTTTCATAACATATTAATCCTAGCCAAGACAAGGCTCCAGAAAAGTAGCCAAACTGACCCTCTGAGGTTTTTATGGCTGAGAAGCAAAGAGATGCGAGATAGGGAATATAAAGATGAAGCACTGCTTTCTAAAATGGATTCCTTGAAGAAACAGATGCTGGGCCATACAGAACACAATAGGCATGACATCTTCTCCCTAATATATCACTAGTCAATTAATTAGTTACTGCGTTAACAGCCCAATCCTAATCATTTTTACTCAGTCTCATTAATTTCAGTGGGGCTTATTTACAAATAAGAATATTTAGGGTTGTTGGCTGGGTGGCACTGAAAACCATGTGGCTTGCTTCTGAGTAGACATGTATAGGTTCTCAACATGGGGAGAAGGAGTTAGCTTTTTGGATGTGACAGCTGCTAGATCAGAACACCCATTGGCCCACACAGATGCCTTTTCCAAGTCTATTGCATCCCTCTGCCCCAATCCTCACCTAACTACCAACTCCTGTTTATATGGACGAGTGGCCAGAACAATCCCCCTTCATGTGTACACACACACACACACAAAAAAACATGTAAGGCCAACACAGGCCTGGTTCCCACATCCGCACACATCACTTTTGCTCTCATCATTCAGTGACTCAACACCTGAGCCCTTTCCAGTGGACAACCACAGGTAAGAATTGTGACAGCACCTCCCGCAAACTACGCACATTGGGTTCAATGATATAATGGCCCTCTGGGCTTGAATGAATCTCAAGCAAGCACATGAAGGTTTTCCTTTGAAAACTATTCACAGAGAATAAAGCTATCATGAAGGATAAAGGGTATCAATGGCTATTAGACATGGTGGGTGTATTCTCCCTCCACTGTCGGAGGCAGTATGTAGGGAATCTCAAGTGAGGAGAGTGCTGTTGTGCTCATGTCTTGCTTGCAGTGTTCCAACAGGCATCTGGTCAGCCACTCTGACAACAGGATTTTTAACTAGATGAGCCTTTGACCTGATAGAGCAGGGCTGCCCTTAGATTTTTAATATTGTATGTTTTTAATACAGTTGTACCTTGGTTCTTGAACACCTTGTGACTCAAACGTTTGGCTCCTGAAAGCCACAAACCCAGAAGTAAGTGTTCCGGTTTGCAAACTTTTTTTGGAAGCCGAATGGCCAATGCGGCTTCCGATTGAGTGCAGGAAACTCCTGCAGCCAATCGGAAGCTGTTCCTTGGTTTTCAAACGTTTTCGGAAGTTGACTCGACTTCTGGAATGGATTCTGTTTGAGAACCAAGGTACGACTGTATTATGTTTTTAACATGGCATCAAGAGAAAACTCTCTTTCGTGCGTTAATTTACATGAGTTGGTTTTTCTTAATGGCAACATTCAAAGCAGCATCCTTGACATCCTTTGGTGGCAGTGCATTCATGCAACCGAGATCGCCTGATGCTGTAATCCAGGCACGCGTGCATGTCTGAACCAATCCTCACATGGGGTGGTGACAGGATAATTATTATTATTATTATTATTATTATTATTATTATTATTATTTATTCATAGATACATACATACATACATACATACATACATACCCCAACCATCTGGCTGGGTTTCCCCAGCCACTCTGGGAGGCTTCCAGCAGAATATTAGAATACAATAACTCATCCAGTATTAAAAGCTTCCCTAAACAGGGCTGCCTTCAGATATCTTCTAAAAGTCCAATAGTTGTTTATTTCCTTGACATCTGATGGAAGGGCGTTCCACAGGGCGGGCGCCACTACTGAGAGGGCCCTCTGCCTGGTTCCCTGTAACTTCACTTCTCGCAGTGAGGGAACCGCCAGAAGGCCCTCGGAGCTGGACCTCAGTTGTCCAGGCAGAACGATGTTCAGCAAAAGAGAGGAACATTATGGACCGTTCCAGAATGTAAGTTGTACTAGTATTGTATAGAAAGACTTCACTCCTCCCTAATTTGACAAAGGCTGCCTGCAGACTTTACCTACTTTATCAAAGGCTGCTGCTTTAACACCTCCTTGTATAAATATTAACACAGCGAAGCCTTGGTAAAGAGGATAATGGTCAGTTTGACATCTGCACCAGGTAGGAAATTCAGTTCAGCTTCTCCTTTAGAGCAAATGTGATTCTTAGATAGTTTTCCTGTGCCATTCATAAGGTAGTCAGGTTTTCAACTAACTACTGCTGCTGTGCCATTAACAATAGCTTGAACTGCAGTGATAACATTTTACATTAGTAGTATATACACTAGTATGGACAGTCCATATATTTTCAAATAGAAATCCCAATGAGATTGACAGGTATACAATATACATTCAAAGGCACAAAGGGCCCTAGGATCTTCAGCCTACTGAGTAATGTTTGCTGGGTGTTCATCTGGTGTGGCGTAGTGGTCAGTGTCAGACTATGACCTGGGAAAGCAGGGTTCAGATCCCCACTCAGCCATGAATTTCATCTGGTGACCTTGATCCAATTAACCCCTCTCAGCCTAAACTACCTCACTGGGTTGTTGTGGGGATTAAATGAGAAGAGGGACAACTATGTATGCCACCTGGAGCTCCTTGGAGAAACGGGGTAGAACATGCCATAAATCCATTAAATAATCCCTCCAACCTTGAAGCAGAAGTCTCCCTGAAACTATAAGGGCTGGCATGATCCAGTTCCATTTGTCTGCTCTGATCCATATTAATATGTCTCCCTCAGACCTTTCGTTCTTGCATTTGTTTTGCTTTTAGACAAAAAGGCTGAGCATCTATTTTTTCCAGGTTGCTAGTAAAATAGCAAAATGCAGGTGCACCTTAAACACCAGATATAATGAGATGTGTCAACTCGTTACATTAGGAGGCTTTTATCTTACAATTATTGGTGTGATAAACAGAGAAGCGCCCCTCCCCTGCCATGGATTGTAGCATTTCCCTTCATAAAGACAGCTGACAGCTAAACTGCCTCAGGCCCTCTGGGGGGAAACGTTAACCCAAAGTCCCTCTAGTCACGTTCAGTTCCGCATACAGATGAAAGCATCATAAACAGACGGCTAGGTATGACCCCCGCTTCCTTTTCACCAAGACTCCCCTCCTTTTCTTTCCTTGACTCTAAAAAGAAAAAGGTTATCTCTCACTGGAGCAAGGCCTGCTCCTAGCTCCATCACCATGGCGACTATTTTGAGTGGCGAACCAGGGCACATCTACTGAATGAGGGCAGCCATTGGGAAAGATGTGCAGGTGGAAGAGGCAACACTGTCCATCGAAAAGCTGGGCTGAAGTGCACCATCTTGATAGTCACAGGAACGAAACCAAACCGTGCCATGGAGGGACCTGAAACATAAAGAATTTCATCGCTTTCTTCATTGCCACTATTTTCAAGGAATGAGCAGGGTTCTTTCCCTATTCCTGGAGGCCCCAAGCCAATGTTTGCTCCATTATCTAGTCATATGTGCACTCTATATGGGGCTATGCTTGGAGAGTCCAGAAGTTGCAACTGGAGCAGAATTCAGTCACTAGAGCAGGTGCAAGGAACCATTGGCCCTCAATATGGTGCCAAAGTACAACTCTCATCAGCCCCAGCAAGGCTGGCCAACAGCCAAAGAAAATGCAAGTTGCAGTTCAGCAACATCTGATGGGACAAAGGTTCCCCAAACCTGCACCAGCATGCTGAGTGATGCATCTACTTGTGCCCATATAACACCAATCTTGTAGGAACTGCACTGGTTGTTCTGGGGCAAATTCAAGGTACTGATGTTAATCTATGAAGCCCTACATGGCATGAGACCCAAATACTTGAAGAAGCTCCTCAATATCCTTCCATTATTGGAGAACATAATTAGCTGCTAGATCCTCTGATTCTGGAGTCATGGAAAGCCCTTAGTCACAAAAGAGTCACTATGCTTTTACTCAAGGAGCAATGACGGCCTTCCTTTAGATCCCCAGATATTATTGGACTACAACCCCCCTCATTCCCAACCATTGACCATACTGGCTGGTGTGCTAATCAGCACACTGTTTTATAAAGAACATGAGCTCTGTTGTAAAGTGTTTTGCTTTGCTGTAGCAAGCTCTGCTCCTGGAAAACTTCAGCTGCTAAGTAGCATAGGAGGCTCCAGTAAAGGTGAAACAGACCTGAAACAAAGGCAAGTTTGGGGGAATCTAAGTTGGAGGGTGGGAGAGATAAATCTTAAAACCAGATGTCTTCCATTCAAAACTTGGAAAGGTAGTAGATCTGGCTGTGGAGCTGCTATATAAGCAATGGAAATGTAGCCTGAAATGGTCCAAGATCAACTCTATTATTCAATACAGGCCTTTTAAGCACGTTTCATAGTTTGGATCTAAATCAAAAGTTTGATTAAAATGCTGGGCAGGTATAAATGGTTCATCCTGGTACCTGAGTCTCTAAAGAAGTTGGCAAGGAGAGAGAATGCTAGGCATCTGTCAGGAGTGGTCAGCCATAGGCTACTCCCACAAATGTTCCAGGAAATCTGAGTTTGAGCTGAGAAATGGGATGGAGAGTCCTCATGCTGGAACCTAAAGATATCACAGAGATCCATCATTTACTGAGGAAGCATCATTTACTGACAACGAACCTGGAATTGTGCACCATCTAGGGCAGATCACTGGGGCTCTGTCTCCAACATCAGATATCTCTGCCACGTTGCCTCTTTCTCAAGCATGATCCTCAACCCAAGAAGTCACCTCAATCAATGGGAGAAACGAAAGCTGCTCACTTTGCTGTTCAAACTGGAAGCAGGTGGGTCAGTCAATTTTCAGTCGGTGTCAATTTAACACATGACCATTCATGGCTCCATTCTGTCTCATTAGACAGTATATGCTAGCAGGAATGCCCTACTTACCTACCCAGAGAAGCTGGCTGGCTGTTAAAGGGCCCTCACCTTATTTTGCAGTCTTTGGTTCCAGGCCTGGGAAGACAAGGGAACCAGAAGATTTGTCCTCTGAATTCATCCTCAAGAAGGTGAGCACTAACTAGACAGTTCAGCCTCAAGTAGGTGAGAGCATGCATGAGGGCCAAATGTTATTGCTACTCAATAGTTAAGGGCTTCTTGGGACTCTTCAACAGCAAATGGTTCCTGCGCAACATTTTTAAACACCTGTAGCTGAACTCACTTCACCTGGGCTTTTGGACTCTCCTTGCTACTGCTTGCTGTTACCAGCTTTTGGAACTCAGTCTGCAATGACTGGTTCTGCTGTCTTGCCCCAATCTAACTGAGCTGGAATAGGATAAGCACCTCCTACCCCCTCAAGAAAAAAGCCAATCCTATAATGTCTAGTCTCAGGGCTGGCCCATCAGTATGAAAAGGTCATCATTACCATGAATTAGACCATTGACTGTGCCTGTTTGGACTGCACTCCTGCTTCCAGCCCCCTGTTCTGTTTGCTTTAGTCTCAAATGTCTCTCTTTGGACCACACCTGACAACCAAGGGCAGACTCCTGCTAAGGGCTCATAGCATCCTCTCACTATCCCCACTAATGTATCTCAACATGCATAGAGAGAAATTAGGATGACACTCTCCCATGCTCACTGGCACTGCCATCATGTCTGGAAGACCTTACACTCATACAAACTCATAGGTATGTCCTGCCCTTGAAAACTTCAATAGGTCAGGTGGTGCCTGAAAGCATGGAGGAGCCTCCACATGGACATTTTATATGCACCTATGCCCTTTCAAATGTGCTGCCAACTGTTCATGGAGGCAAGGAACAATCTTGCTCCCTTTCTCTCCGTGAGTTCAGATAATATCTGAATGGTGCTTAGGTCTTTGGCCAACTTTACCATTTGTCTGACTCCTGCCTGTTCTGTTCCCTACCTCCCAGGCTTGACCACCTGATATTCATTTCCCAAAGTCTATGTGTCATGTTTTCTATCACATTTCAACATACTGCTGCTAAAACATGGCCTAGAGGTAGCCTGTCCACAACATTCCATCCTATTATATATAGAAGATATTAGAAATTGTGCAAATATATATGTGCTGATGCTTCTCATATGATCAGCTCATTCTTGTGACTGAGAGCCCAGGGTCCCCTGCCCCTTGAGTGTCCTTGCGTGAGCCAGTAGGATAACAGAGGATGCAACAAGTCTCATAAGCTGCCTTTGAAAGGTCAGAAGCCATTGAATAAAATGGATCTTAGGAGACCAAACAGTTAACATGTTTTGCTCTTCATAGAGAATAAGAAGCAAGGGCAGTTTGACAGATGTAGCATTTCCATTTCCTTCCGCTCCAAGTAGTGCCACTGGGGCAAGCAAAGGGCAGCAGATTCAGTTAGCATGACGGCAAAGGCAAGAGGGGGGCAGAGTATGTTGCAAGGGCAGTGTGCAAGGCAGATGTTATAGGCATTCAGCAGAGATGCAAGCCGACAGAAGCATCCCAAGCACAATATTTTATAGATGAGGTTTCTAGTGTTGCGTTCCTTGGAAAAGAGGAGCAAATGGCAGCAGGGATGCACCTGGAGGCTCAGAAAAAGCAACATTTGCAAAATTAGAGGGACCTGCTTTAGCTTCCATAGAAAGTCATAGAGTGAATGCCACAAGCTGTTGTGGATCCAACAGGACAATGTCCCCTTGCTATGCCATAGATATAGCAGCCACCAGACAGGTGAAGTGGTTAGAGCAGGCTTCCTCAAACTCGGCCCTCCAGATGTTTTTGGCCTACAACTCCCATGATCCCTATCTAGCAGGACCAGTGGTCAGGGATGATGGGAATTGTAGTCTCAAAACATCTGGAGTGCCGAGTTTGAGGAAGCCTGGGTTAGAGCGACTTTTCTCAACCTTGGGTCCCCAAACGTTGTTGGACTACAACTCCCACCATCTCTAGCTAGAAAGACCAGTGATCAGGGGTGATGGGACTCCTCATTCAACAATGTATGGGACCCAAGGTTGAGAAAGACTGGGTTAGAGTTGAACTAGGACCTGGGAGACCAAGATTCAAATCCCCACTCAGCCATGAAACTCACTGGGTGAACTTGGGCCAGCCACTGCCTCTCAGCCTAGCCTAACTCACAGGTTGTTGTGGGAGATTAAGTTATATGTCACCCTGAGCTCCTTGGAGAAAAAAGGTGGAATATAAATCTAATTAAATAAGTAATCAATAATCTGGGGGTGCCCCCATGGAAGTAAGTCATCTGAAATGAACTAACCAATGCACAATGGATGCCACAACCACCATGCTTTCAAAAAGCCAGATGTGTGGGGTACGATTGAAGTATGGTGGGGTGGCAACAAAGTCCATTACTGGAGCCTCTGGAGCCTTTAGGCAATCCATTTCCACATGGTATGCACATGTAATTCCTCCATGGGGTCAGCCATCTAAACAGGATGGGGAGCCTTTTGAAGACTGAGGGCTCCATTTCCATCTGGGCAACCTTCCAGGGACCACATGCCAGAACAGGCAAAAATGGGCAGAGCAATGAAGGAAACTTCACTTTTGTACAGTCCTCCATCCAGACAAACAGGATTAGATGATGAGAGTTCAAGGACACTTTCAGCATGAAGTAGGACAGGTGAGAGGTGTCGACTGGTGAGAGAGTATGTGACTGAGGAGGGGCATGGCCTGGATAGAGTCCTAAGGGCCAGACAGAGATGACTGCAGGGGCACATAATGAAATACTTGGCAGATGATAGATAGATAGATAGATAGATAGACAGACAGACAGACAGACAGACAGTGCTATTTTGCTATTTTTCTAGAAAAAGAGGTGCCGGAGCTCACCATGTATGCCTCCTTTGTTCTTGTATAATGGCAATGGCACCCACCTGAGGAGCCAGAACTGAGTTCCAATGAGTTCGGGGTCGGTGGGGGAGTCGTGTCTGTGTGTACACACACACATTTTACAATGTATATAATAATCACTTTTACAATATTCTGTGTTCTACATTAATAATAAAAGTCAGTGGCAACAATAATCTCTAAACCCGGTAACATATTAATAAATTAATAACGGAAATACCATTAAGTTTGAACTAATCAGATTAGCCCAAATACTATATACCTGAAGATTTTGAAAGCAGCTTTTGGTACTGGAGAATTGCAACTGAGTTTTTAGCTGTGTGCAAAATTTTATTTTGTAGTATAGCTGTTTTTAAAATTACAGTGGTACCTCGGGTTAAGTACGCTTCAGGTTAAGTATGCTTCAGGTTAAGAACTCCGCTAAGAACAGAAATCGTGCTCTGGTGGCGCAGCGGCAGCAGGAGGTCCCATTAGCTAAAGTGGCGCTTCAGGTTAAGTATGCTTCAGGTTAAGAACGGACCTCCGGAACGAATTAAGTACTTAACCGAGGTACCACTGTATTAAGACCAGCAACAATAGTAACAGTAGCCATTAGTGGCATGACAACATCTGGTAGTAGTCATCCTGGCCGTGGTAGAAGTGTAAGAGGCCCTAAGGTGGGAATAGTTTTCTCCTCCTCATATAGCAATATGACCTTTGAGATAGGGTGATAGCACGTAATATCAGAACATAAACAATGGGATATCTGTGATTGGTGATGGTGGTCATCATGGTAACCGCAGTGGCAGATCCTTTTGATAAAGGTCAGGATGGTGTGTCTTCATATGTAACTTGTCCATTAATTTGGTTGGCCTAGTACAGGCATCCCCAAACTGTGGCCCTCCAGATGTTTTGGCCTACAACTCCCATGATCCCTAGCTAACAGGACCAGTGGTCAGGGATGATGGGAATTGTAGTCCAAAACATCTGGAGGGCCGAAGTTTGGGGATGCCTGGCCTAGTATTAGAATGACTTACCGGTAGCTGGATACCATATCTGTCTGTGTGTGTTGTGTGTACACACACACACACACACACACACACACCACCCCTCCATCCTGAATTATAGAAATAATACTAGACGTCTTTTTAGATTTCCTTTAAAAGTGTTTACACACAGCAATCTCGGGATTCTCTGCCGTGCCAAACATCTGCTAGGAAATCTTTGAAGAGAGAGACAGATAAACATAGTACATTTGATGCCTTGTCAAGAAGCATTTCCAAAAACATTTGGGCTTCCAAGCTGTAAACAGCACAGGTGAGGTGAGCGGAGAGACGGGAGAGTAATGACAGGCTTCCTTCCAGCCTAGCAGAGGTTTTATGAATCATCCAATCAATCACCATAAACCCAGACAATGGTACAATAAAGCTGTTCCGAGCAGCATCAGCCAGCATCCACACAATGGCAGCCGAGGAGCACAAATCCAAAATCAGCACAGATGTAGATTAAGGAATAAAAGACACGGCGGGGTGATGATGTATGCCCCAGAGAAATCACACGGAAAGAATGTCACGTCTTACTCCAATATGTCCTGCAGTTGGAAATGTGTAGAACACTCTGCTCCACCGTGCCGTCCCTCGAATGGCGAGCCTTAGATGCAGGCTTGTGCACTCTTTGGCCTGTGGCTTGGATTCACAACGGGAAGCGAGGCAAGCTCAGAAAGTTGGCTTCGGGGGGGGGTCATCTCTCTTTTATTAGGGGCTCATAGCCTGTGCTGCTTGTGCACAACTTCAGCCAACTTCTGCAGTGTGAAACAATGCAAGAAACATGGGTGGGAAGTTCTGAAGTTACAGCAGCAGATGCCCATGGGGAAATGGTCTGCCAGTTTAATTTCCCCATTGCAATTCTATTCCTTCAGTCCTGTGCTAAGTGTAAAATATTTCATTGCATATTCTAAATCAAGACCCTGCATGTTTTGTACATGTTTATTTGTGCATGCACACACAATGCATCATAGGTTTTTTTGTGTATTTTGTGCCATGGGAGTTCCTTATCTGGGCTACCAGAAGTGGACTGGAAGTTGTCCTGATGCGTCCATCAGGCCCTGGGTCTGGCCCTCGGAACTCTCCCCAAGGCACACACCTTTCCCCCCTCAGGGCTTCACATGTCCAGGTGTTTCTACCTGGCTGAAATATGTTCTTGAAGTCTGACAATGTCTCTTGCTTGTGTGGATGGATGACCAAGAGGTGAGAGTGCATGTTGAAAGTAGCCTAGTGTACAGAGGTGAAATTTACATCAGCCCAGTTTTCCCTGTTTCACTCACCACCAGCTTGTGCCTCTTAAAAGGTTGCCCAATTCTGCATCCATTCTGATACCTTTTTACTTCACTGTTGCCATTTTATTGTTGCACCATGTGCATATCGTCAGGCTTGGTGTTGTTGCCTGGTTTTTGATTCTTGAAGTACAATTGTATTAACACAATGTTCTGTGTTTAATGGGCGTAAATATTTTTTATTAGGTAATAAGACTAAAAGAGTGTGTTTTGCTGTCCAGTCCTTCTCCTATCAGGACTGGAGGAGCTGACCTTTCATTTGCTTGAAGACAAAGAAACAAGCAGACGCTCAACTGCTTGGGAGGCTTTTGGCAGAGCTGCGCAATGCCTTCCTTGCTACAAAAGCAGACTGTTTAAGTACAGGCTGATGATGAAGCCACCCTTCCTTGCAGTAAGCATTGTTTAGAGTTGAAAGTAGGTGTGTGCATGTGTTTGTTGATCTCAGGCAAAGTTTCCTGACCTGAACTTGCTTGGAACTATAATCTCCTAAATGGTATTAATTTCAACATGCCCAGTTCTAGATTTGGGAAATGTATGAAAAGTATGGGGTCTCATATTGATATTTATTTAAGAGCATCAGAAGAGCCTGTTGGATCAGGTTCAACATCCTGTTCTCACAACCAGATGCCTGTGGGAAACTCACAAGCAGGAGCCAAGCACAAGAGCACCCTCACCACTTGTGGTTTCCAGCAGCTGCTATCTAGAAGAATTACTGCTTCCAACTGTAGAGACAGAGCATAGCCATCAAGGCCAGGAGCAATCAATAGAACCCTTCATAAGAATCCTTTTCTTCCATCCCCCCCCCAGTTAAATGTGCACTAGCAATGTGTGCGCTGCTTGGAGGAAGTGCATTTGCAGCATCATGTTTCCTTGGATATATCCCGAGAACAGCTGGTGGTCCCTTGTCAAGCTCTAGGCTGGAGCCTACCAGGGTATACCAGCCAAACATGGGAAGAATCTAGGACGGGTCACAAGTGGTCAGGACCAAGGACAGCTCACATCCAGGTTAGAAATTCAGGTTACAAGTTCAAGCAAGGAGAGCTGAGAGCTTGGAGCAGATGAGGGCAATGTGTGGCTCTCCAGGTGTTGTTGGACTCCAACTCCCATCATCTGCAGCAAGCATAGCCAATGGTCAGGAATGATGGGAGTTGAAGTCCAACAACATATATGAAGGCCCATGGATTCCAGTGCTCCAGTGATAGCCTGACACTTGTGTGGTCTTGAACAGAAATAATATCTTAAGCTTCACCTTCCCCCCCACCCCAAAAAACTGCTTGAACTTAAAGGGGCTGCTGTGTGTGTGTGTGTGTGTGTGTGTGTGTGTGTGTTCCAACCTGCTGCAATGCAGGAATACACAGCTGTCCCATGTGGGGATCGAACCTGCAGCCTTGGTGTTATCATCACCACACTCTAACCAACTGAGCTATCCAGGCTATATGATAATAAATAGACAAAAAGAAGCATAATTTTTAAAACAAGCGAAATGTTTTTGTTTTGTTTTTTACTCATAGTAATCTGTGGACATCCAATCAAGCTGAATGTTGGAAGGTTCGGGACAGACAGAAGAAAGTGCTTCACAAAACATATAGTTAAACGATAGAATTAATTCCCAGAAGAGGATGTGACGGTCACCAACTTGGATGGTTTTAAGAAAGGATTAGACAAATTCATGGAGGATAATAGCTACTAACCCTATGGACATGTTTTGCTTGCACAGTCGGGGGTGGTGATGCTTCTGAATACCAGCTGCTGGAGGCTACCAGAGGGAAGAGTGCTTTTGTTTTTTTTGTTTTAATGCTGCTGTGTTTTTGGACTGGTTTTTATTTTTTAAATTGTTTTGTATTTCTGGTTTTGTTTTGTATGGAGTCTTGTATGTTAAGCCACTTCAGACAATAATGTGATGGAAATGCAAAATATACTTTTCTCCCAGTTTTTGTGCTGAATTACTTGGCTCTGCTCTTGGCTTTGATGTGTGAAATAGATTTTTAAGAACTTGGAATGTTTTTTTATTTTATTTTAACATGAGTGGTTTCATTCTGTTTTATGCATTTTATTATTTTTATAAGCCACTTTGAGAGCTTATTTTCATACTTAAAAGGTGGGTGTTTTGTTTTATTAAAAAGGAATAAAATGTAAGTAACATCACTGACAAATATCAGAGCTGTCCCCCCCCCCACAAGTTCCTTAGAGCAAAAATAAATGCCATGTCTGAATGCAACCTTGTTTGCACATGCTGAGGAGGTGGGCATGTGGCCCCCAGTGGGTTGACCACTGGTGAATGTGGCCCTCCGGGGGGAAAAGAAAAAAAAGCACCATAGAGAAGCAGAGTGATCCAAAACCATCAGCAACATGATGTAGCAGAAATGTGTTTCAGTTACCTGTTTCTGACAGTAAAGGTCACATCCATGTTATACAGTATAATCAAAGCACTATTATACCACTTTAACCATCACGGAGAATGCTGGAAACTGTAGTTTGCTAAGGGTCCTGATATTACAGAGCTCCAATTCCCTTAACAAATTACATCCCAGGATTCTCCTTGTCAAAGTGGTATAACAGGACTTTAAATGTATGGTGTGGCTGTGACTAAAGTCTCTGAAACAGCAACCTCTGATTGAAGAGCTTGCAAATACAGTCTGAGTCTGCATCTTTGAAAATATATACTTCTCCCTCTTATCGTAAGTCCTTTATGTTCTTCTGATGCAAATTATATCAAAATCTAGCTGCTCTGCCAACTCCCTGATCCTTCTTTGGTGAGCTGTTATGTCTTAAGCTGTCATTTACTCGCGCTTGTATTCCACACGGGTTCCTACACCAAACATTGACTTTTCTTTTTGGTCAGTAGATGAAACTCTCTTGTCTGGAGAGACATTTGGGAGCTGTAGTGATTGAGCTTGCGAACATCAAGCGAGACAGAGCACAATTCGATACGGCCGTTCCCAAATCTGATTTCATAAAGATGAATTTGACAGCATCCTTCCATTAATTAAATTTGGAAAGGTGTTCTTGAGGATCGAAATAAAGTGAGGGCAAGTGGAATATTCTCCTGTGGATTTGGGAGGGTAAGGGGGGGGGGAGAGATTCTAAAACGCTATTAAATTTCCTCCTGAGAAGCAGTTTAGCACCTTCCAAACAATCTAAGTAAGACAACAATGACCCACTTTGCCTGCTGTTTGCTCTAAGACCTTGATACTAGGTAGCACCTTAAATAATGAGGTCACTTTTGAGAAGGAAGGAGGCAGCTGAACTAGTTGGAGGTATGTTCAGTCTTCCCCCACTCTGCAGTTTGCGTAATTGCCAGAAATCCACGGCAGTTCAGACAGAAATGCAAAGAGCAACAATGCGGCTGAGTGAAGGAAAGAGGAGAAGGATCGCCACTAGGGAAAGAGAACTGTGCTTAATTTCATTTGAAACCAGAAACATGATGAACTGTGCACTCAGTTTCATGCCAATCTTTTGGTAAATTCATCATCAACAGGGTCTGTAGCTTCTGTGAACCCTGTTTTATTCTACGTCTAAAGGTGAGGCAGCAGGGAAAAGATTAAGGAAACGACAAACAATGAATATGAATAAATGGATTACAAGCGTGCCAACTGTTTTGTGCAACAAATTCTTCCACTGATTGTGGATTCATAATCTGTGTTTTCAATGGGACTTTAATTAGAGCTGCTTGCTGAAATGGGGGGCGGAGAGGCATGATCTAAAGCTATTCTATGGAAATTCCTTGTCCGCTTGGCACTGATCCATCACTGGCTGAATGCAATATTGGGGATGTGCATGAACAGAAGGCATCCATCAAGTTTGGCAGGGCTCAGGTGAACCTTGGGGTACAGGTATACATCCTCTGTGTATGCAGCTCCCAATGGGGCTTCAAAAGCCTCTCATACATGCATATCCATTGTTAGATTGGGGGAAATCCAAAACACATTTATTGTATTTCAATAGTATGGGTTGGATCCATGCAAGGATAGGCAAATATATCAATTTTGGTTACTCTCTTTTTCTCCCCATCCTAAGTCCAGGCCCACACATTTCTGCATTGTGTGTGTGTGTGTGTGTGTGTGTGTGTGTGTTTAGCCACTGTGTGAACAGTATGCTTGGCCAGATGCGTCCTTGGCCTGATCCAACAGCCTCTTATGTTCTTAGCCCTCTGATTCTGGGCAGATGTAGGGAGCAACAGAAGAGGAGGACAAAGAAGTGGAGGATGGGAGGAGGCTATGCAGCAGTGCCTGCTTGATGAAGCCCCTTCCCTCAGCCCCCAGATACATTCAGACATGACAAGGCAGGAGGGCCCAGGGTTGTCCCTTTCCTGCCTGTGGAAGATATGGGGTATTTAGAGACCCGGCCTGTGATATGAGCCAATTCCTAGGGGCCGAGGTCTCTCTGCCACCCCTCTATAAAATATTAGAGAGACCTGTCCCTCACCCAAAACCGATGGCCATTGTCAATCAAATGGTCTGCATGTGCTATGTCTTGTGATCAGTTATGCGGGGTGGGGCTTACCTGCCCCCCAATATTTGATTCAAGTTGGCACCCCTGCGACCTGCTGTGATGAAGCAGAATTTTGAGGAGGAGGAGACACACCCATCAATCTCTTCTAGGGAGATGCAACCTATAAAGAACAGAGAGATTTATTCACCTCAAAGAAGCACAGTCTCCTGGCCAGGAATGATGACAGAAATAGGGGTTTGAGCCTTTTCCATCCCTGCTTCAAAGTCTGGCAGGGAGGTGGGGAAACTTGTTGAAGCAACTTTGCAGCTCACATGCAGCCTTGGAACTTTTGCTACTAATCTAAGGCTCTTGACCCTTGGCCTTTGCTGTCGGACTGGATGTATTATTCGTGCTTCTCTGCCTTGTAGGAGCACCATGACCAGACTCTGCTCTTTCCTAGCTACCGTTCTCTCTATCGTTAGATTGCTCTGATAAAATGCGACTTCTTTACTTACATGCAAGCTCCTTTGTTGACTGGTTTTGGATGGAAGCCAGGGCACCTGGTCCCATCAGAAAATTCATTTATTTGTATTCATTGAAAGCATGTCTACACCACCCTTCATTGGATGAGATTTTAGGGCAGCGGGCAACCCATATAAGTAAGAGCTTACTTACATCCTAATACAATAAGACAATAAAGCAACAAGATTAACTGTCATGATCAAAGACAGGAGCTAAGACAGGCTGAAGGATTATATGCATTAAAATGCACTCCAAAGCTAGGGTGCCACAACCAAGAAAGCCCTGCACTTTGTAACTATCTAGCTCACTTCTAATAAGGAAGACACTTGGAGTAGGGCCTCAGCCTGATATGGGAGGGTGTACTCATTCAGATATTTGGGTTCCAAGTCATTTGGGTGCCATACATAGGAACACCTTGGAATCTGCTTGATACTAAGTCAGCCCATTGGTCCATCTTGCTCAGTATTGTCTACACTGACTGACAGAAGCTCGCTAGTGTTTCAAGCAGAGTTCTCTCCCAGCCCAACCTGGGGATGCCCAAGATCCATATCTTGGGACCTTCTGCATGCAAAACGGATGCTCTGTCACTGAGCTACAGCCCTCCCCTGGGCCAAGCAGGGGTTGGAAACATCTTACAGTCTGTGGGCTGCATTCTCCTGTGGGCAACCTTTTGAGTCCCACATGCGGTGGGCGGTGCAACAGATGTGACAACAGTTGGCAACTGTCCAGCCCCACAAAAGCCAGAGGTTTCCACACTTACATCTCTCCATCCAGGGAAGCAAGAGCTGTTATTACAGGTCAAGGACACTTTCTAGCCAAGCAGAAGAACTGCAGGAGGGCATGTGAGGAGTGTGGTCTGGGAAGAGGAGGGATGAGGGTGGCGCTGTGGTCTAAACCACTGAGCCTCTTTGGTTTGCCTATCAGATGGTCAGTGGTTCGAATCCCCATGATGGGGTGAGCTCCTGTTGCTCTGTCCCAGCTTCTACCAACCTAGCAGTTCGAAAGCACACCAGTGCAAGTAGATAAATAGGTACCGCTGTGGCGGGAAGGTAAACAGCATTTCCGTACACTCTGGTTTCCATCACGGTGTTCCGTTGTGCCAGAAGCGATTTAGTCGTGCTGGCCACATGACCCGGAAAGCTGTCTGTGGACAAACGCCGGCTCCCTTGGCCTGAAAAGCGAGATGATCGTCGCAACCCCATAGTCGCCTTTGACTGGACTTAACCGTCCAGGGGTCCTTTACCTGGGAAGAGTAGAGATGGCCTGAAGAGAGTCCTGAGGGCCAGATAGAGATGTGTGGAGGGCAGGAGGTTCCCTGTTCCTGCCTTAGGAATTCAAAGACAAGGAGCAGCATTTGAATTGGGCTTGGAAGTGATGAGGCAGCCATTGCAGTTCTTTTAAACCTGGACCAATATGAACAAACGTGGCATGAATTCAAACTTCCAAGTCGTCTTCAATGGCAGCCCCACGTACAACACCTTACAGTAATCCAGCTGGGACTCTACTGCAGCATTGATCACTGTGACCAGAACATAGGCTCCCCAAAATATGAGGGGCCTGACTTACTGCTTCTTCTTCTTTAGATAAATAATACTATACTCTTTGACTCTCCTAGGACCATGATTAGTTACTGTTCCGTATCTGAAAGGGTTGGATTTTTCATTTTTTTTTTTTAAATGTGGTACTCTGGTTGAGTGGATTATTACAAAGAAAGCCACACAATCCAATTATTTGCTGAGCCTCGGGCAGAGTAGGAAACTGCTGATAAATATAGACAGCCCATATGGGCATAGGAAATGATCTGCTTTCAACAAGAGTGACCACATGTTCTCAGTCAGCACTGAGTCAGAAAAGTTAACCCCGGTGTACGGACTGCATTCTTTCGGGATATGTCACCCTGCCCGGAAAGTCTAATCAGGGAGAAAGGAGACGCAGGAAGCTCATTTCTTGATAGAATTAAATCAGAGCAGAGAAATACGGAGGGGTGGGTGGGAATTAGACACTCTTCTCTCTTCCTTTGTTTTGACTCTTTTGCTATCTTAGATCAGTGCTGCCTATCCTGAGCTGCTGCACTTTCTAAATTTAAAACGGGATGTAACCTAATAGCAAGTTCTATGTTTTAGCAACATCCCTTGAGAGAAAGTGGGGGAGGGGAGGAATGTTTTATTATTTTGACTACCGCGTTCCATTGTTCGGTAGAACATTAGCTTATAATGGCGCGTTTCGAAGAAACACTATTAAGTAATCGGAAGTAAAATGCGAGTACAATTATAAAATATTAAGCACTTGGCTAATGCAATTCTTTGAATACAATATGCTGGTATCATAAAACATTTGGTAGTTGGGGAAGTAAAATACAAGCTATGGCTTCATTAACCTGTTTTCCCCATTTCTTCAAAAATGGTATAGAGTAACAAAAGAGGATTGTAATACCTTTATTGGGACAAACTGTAAACTTGTTCAGATGTAAGTCCTCTTAAATTCACTATGTCATCTTGTTGGTATTTCAGCCCACAGTGAGACATCAGGAAAAGGGCATCTTAAGAGCAGGGACATGAAAAAACTTCACAATATTTACCTTTGTGTCCATGCCACTGATGGCAAAAAAAAAAGTTTTCCACTAATGAATTGCATTCATGCACTAAATCATCTCCTGTTCACACATACCACTTAACGTTACGTCATTTGATTCCTCAGCACACTGAGTCCATTGAAAAGTGTCACGTTGGAGGTGAAACAAGACTTCTCTCTGTGGGATTTGTCTGATTCACTCTGGCTCATTGACACATTCAAGTTGTCACCACTTGATGCTGCAACTATCAAGTGATGGCGGGACACACAGTAAGTGCAAAATGGAAGCTCCTACTTTGTAGCGAGCCTAAGAAATGGCCCATCGAGGCCAGTACCATATAATCAATGGAGCCTTCCAATATGATTTATAGATGCGGGAAATGCCAAAACTGATGTAAGCAAAGATCTGTAGAAACATGGAGAGGATTCCATGAGTGAAGGGAGCATCTGGCATCACTTATCAATGTTGCTCATGTGAGACAGAAAGTGAAAGAGTGCCAATTCATTGGTACCTTCCAGTCAATGTAGCTTTCAATGTGATTTACAGATACGGGAAATACAAAAACTGACATCGGCAGAGATGTGTGAAAACATCCTTAAGTTGCATCCCTATACACACTTACATGAGGATAAGTTTCACTGAGCTGAACAGAACTAAGTTCACATCCCCACCGTGCATTTAAATCACTTATACCACTTTAGCAGTCATGGCTTCCCTTAAAGGATCCTGGGAACTGTAGTTTGCTTAGGGTGCTGAGAGTTGTTAGGGGACATGCCACAGTGCTACAGATCCAAGCGCCCTTAACAAACGACAGCTCCCAGGATTCTTTGAATGGGCGAACCATGAATTTTAAAGTGACATAAGAGTGTTCTAGATGTGTGCTGTGGCTGCAGTCTTACTTCTGAGTAGAAATGCCTAGGAATGTTAAGGATGCTTGTGTAGCAACATCAGGGGGCGGGCTATACCTCAGCTGTAGAGTGTCTGCTTTGCATGCAGAAGGTCTCAGCTTCAATCCCTAGCACAGGCATAGGCAAACTCCGGCCCTCCAGATGTTTGGGACTACAATTCCCATCATCCCTAGCTAACAGGACCAGTGGTCAGGGATGATGGGAATTGTAGTCCCAAACATCTGGAGGGCTGGAGTTTGCGTATGCCTGCCCTAGCATCTCCAGGTCGTGCTGAGAGAGACCCTAGTCTGAAACCCTAGAGAGCTCCCTGTAGGCAATAAAGAAGTAGATAGATCCATGGTCTGAGTCAGAAGGTGGCAGCTTCCTATGTTTCGAACCACACAGTACCTTGGCAGTGCCCAGACATAGTGTCAGACGGAAGCCCTTGCCCCGAGAGCTTTGTCTGAGATGCCAGGAACTGGATCTGGGATTTTATAAATGCAAAGCATGTGCTACAACCCCTTCCTATGCATCAGCTTGCATTACTGCAGAAATGGAGACGGGTTGCGCATGGAATGCATGCTGATTGCTCTCTGCATTGCACTGTGTTGCTGGCAGATAACTCATTGGCCAGGCTGGTGTTAGGAGCAAGTTGACCCGGAGCAGGCAGTTTCCCCTTTTGCATCCCATTTCGGTCTCGTCTTGCTTACTGCTGCGCAGACACAGTCAAAACAGTTCAAATATCACAAAGGAATGATTTTGGGATTCCCGCCCCCAGCCACACACACACACCTGTGACTGAAAGGAACATCTTTTCATACGGAATGCTTTGCTTGTCAATGTTCTTGATGGGAGACAGAAAGCGAGAGAATGCCAATTTGGAATCAAAGGCACTTTCCAGTCAATGTAGCTTCCCAATGTGATTTATAGATATGGGAAATGTTTTTTTTAAATGACATAAGCACAGATATGTGGAAACAGGCTGCAATCCTATGCATACATACTCCGGAGCTTCATTGATCTGAATTATGACTTGCCTCTGTGTAGGATCACACTCAGGAAGCCTGCACAGAAAGGACTGTGAAACTGCTCAGACCACACAGGCAGAGCAGCCTAATAGTAATATTAGCAAGATTTGGAGAAAACCTTATAAATGGTACTTATACAGAAGAAAAAAGATGCATTGTAATGTAAATTTCAAAGTGAAGTTTTTATGGTATATTAATGTGATGTAACCCTCCCCCCTACTTTGGTTACATTTAATTTAAAATTAGTCATGTGGATGACACCCTATTATAAGCAACAGCATTAACAGCATATGGGGTTGAGAACAATTCTTTACAAAATAGGTTATAAACCTGCCAAATAAATAATTACGAAGCTGTCTTATGCTCGCCAGCCTTCTCCCACCTGGTACCTTCCAAATGCTACACAGATTGTTTATTATGGGCTTGTGGTAACATGGAGGTGGGCTTTTTCACAGTTGGCACTAGTGTTGTGGAATGCTCTCCCTGCTAAATATGAGAGGCTCCATCAGTATTGGCATTCCACGGGCTCCTGAATTCACACCTGTTTAAGGCAAGCATTCTCCTGAATTTACTGTCTTAACTGTTTATTTAAAATGTTCATTGTGATGCTTTTTCATTGTTTGCTTCATTTTAAATTTTATTTAAGGACTTTGTAACACCCCAATTGATGCACTATTGTGTATTTCAATCATGTATGGATTTTTATAGTTATAAACCACTTAGAAGCCATTTTGGCATGTACCGGTAAGTAGTATATAAATTTATTATTAATAGTAATAACCATTTCACTAGAAAGAGAGAAGACTAGTCATGTAAGCACTGAGGGGGGGAGAATGAGATCAGGGTTTCTGCAGGGGCAAGGTATCCAAAACCCTCCTTGAGCTACAGCAAGCATGTCCAATGGTCAAGAAGGATGGGAGTTGTAGTCTAGCACCTGCTAGACTACAACTCCCATCCTCACCACCTTGGTTACTGGGTGTGTTGTGAGAGCAATCAGAAGACTACTTTGCCATGGATTTTAGATTCATCTTCCAATAGGTTCCACATCTCAATAGAGTCATTGGCAAATGATTGGTGCTAAGGCGAAAGACATAATCAAACACAAGGTTGTCCTGAGGACAATTAGGTCCAGATGACCTGCTTATTTAGTATTCAACCTGAATATTCAATGGTTACCTGAAGGTTTGACTGTGTCTTACCTTTATTGATCATCCAGATTGAGAGGTGTTTATACAGCTTCCTGTTAATAACTCATCCATCCTACACTTCACTTTCCTAACTGCAAACAGTGCATTTCCTTTGGAAGTGGATTTGTTGCTCCAGGGCAACGGAGTGCTTTAATCCACTTTAATTGTTCAAACCTAAATTCCAGTAGCTGTTTGAATTCCTCCCACAGAATACTGATATTCTGGAGTCACCCTTTCTTGCCAGTAAACGGAGAGCAAAAGGAAAATCTGTTGATATGTGTGCGTCATAAACATTGCTTCAGGTGTGTGCTGGGTTCCCCCACAGCAGGTTTCTCAGACAACTCTTTCTCACAGCCTAAGCTGAATCATTTCTCTTGTTGAAGTGAGTCTGCTCTCAGGTACACAAAACCTAATCCGCACACAATCAGACAGGAATGAAGCATTGTGAGTCACCAAACCCACTAATCAGACCTTGTCTACAGTCTAGCCGATAATCAACAACACCCATGCAGGCAACAAAAGACACTGTGATGAACTAAGACACCTGGCCTTTCCTCTCAGTCCCACTTGGCACTCTGCACTTTTCTTCAAACTTTTCTGTGATTTCACAGCTGGGAGCCAGAGCAGTTCCTCCGCAACAATGAGATGATGGTAAACGAATACAGTCTGCTGTTTTCAAATGGTCAGGCCGATCCAGCATAAGGCATTTAGGACAATGACCATTGGCTATCAGCAGAAATTGGACAACCAAGCACCTTATCTTACTTCTAAAATGGCAGGCAGAATTCCAGACCCATTCACTGAAATAAGGCACACTTATTTCAGAAAGAGAAAGCCAAAGAAAAACAAACAACAGGGCCTTGTCCAGGTGAGTGCCTGTTGGTAGCTTAGAGGGGAAGACAATGGAGATTCTTTACCCGCAGTGTGATCCCATTTTTGCTATTTGTCTTAGCCATAAATGTACTAGCAAATCCAATGATGGTTCACCCATCAGTCTTAATCCTCTGCTCATACTTCAGTAGGTTGTGTATTGTTAATAGTAGTAGCAGCAGTAGTAGTAATAGTATAATCATCATCATCATCATCATCATTTTCAATGAGCACATCCATATTGACACTGCTTCCAATTGGACCACTTTATACGACTCCTTTCTACCCAATTTAACAAACCCTTGCTGAAAACCTCCATTCCTGGCAGGAGTTAGTTTCCCAAAATCTATATACCCCGGTCATGTCTTTAACTCAATAATTCCACCACAACCAAAAATTTTGGAGCAGGACTCATCATTAACTTTTTGTGGAATGTGTGTTTTTTTATTTCACTCGGGAAGAAATAATGCTTGAGGTGTATTTACTAACTTGAGAATTTAACATGTTGACGAAAAGAAATTGTGACAGGGTGAACTTTGAAAGCTGGCTGTTCCTGCTGTTAAGCCCTGATAATTCGCCATCTTGCAAGTGCTGAGCCAGCACTATTAAGAGGAACTCCTCAGATGCAGAACAGTCGGATCCACAGGCAGGCTGCCTCCGTATTTCCTTCACAGGTTTGACTGCATTCAGCACCTTGGGCTTGGAAGCCTTTGAAGGCCAAAGATGCATATTTATGAAGTGACAGATTCAAAAGAAATAGCCTGTCCTTGGGAATTGCTTTGATGGCCGGCTAATAGCAAGGTCTGTTGCAATGCTGAGGAGTCTGCAGTGCCCCCCCACTGCCCCCATGAATTTCAAGGAGATGTAACGCTCTTATGCTGGAAAAAGAGTATGACCTGATTGAACCATCAAGTGTCTCTCCTTCAAAACAAATACCTACAACAATAAATGGAACCTGCGGCTCTGCAGACATATGCTTGGTCTCTAGAACATTTCCCTGACACCCTGCTTCTGTAGTGGGGGGGGGGGGCAAAAAGAGGCCACTTCCACACCATACATTTAAAGTACCATGACATCACTTTAAACAATCATGTTGTTGTTGTCTAATCGTCTTAGTCGTGCTAGACTGTTTGTGACCCCATGAACCAGAACAAGCCTTGGAAACTCTCACTTTCTTATCAAAGCTTCTCCTTTTTTTTATGTCCATGGAGTTTTCTTGGCAAAATACTGGAGTGGTTTGCCAGTTCCTTTTCCAGGTGGATCACATTTAGTCTAAATTCTCAGCTATGACCAGTCCGTCTTGGGTGGCCCTGCACGGCATAGCTCATAGCTTCTTGGAGTTATTCAAGCCCCTTCACCACGACAAAGCAGTGATCCACGAAGGGGGTTAAATAATTCTTCTCCCAAAGAATTCTGGGAGCCCTAGCTTGTTAATAGTTGTTAGAAGACCCCTATTTGCCCCACAGAGCTACAATTTCCAGAGACGTTGAACAATCAAGCTCTCTGTGAGGGGAACAGGGGCCTTCTGACAACTCACAGCACCCTTACAAAGTACAGCTCCCAGAATTCTTTGAGGGAAGCCATGGCTGTTTAAAATGGCATCATAGTGCTTTAAATATGTGGTGTGACTGTGACCCTCAGTCCTTGGAAGCTCATAAGGAGAGCCTTGTAGTGATAGCAGCACCCTCTTATTCCACAGCCACCACCCTCAACACGAGGCATATTGTCTCTGACTAGGGATCTTTCATTTTGGGGTTTCAGTAACAAGTCTCTCAGCCCCATTAATCTCCCTAATCCTGTTACAAAAACCCTGTATGCCTGTGCCTGCCATCCTCACATCTTGTGGCCAGGAATCTCATGAGCTGATTAGTCCATTGCATGCATCATCTGTGCTTCCTTTCAATCCGCTGTCAATCCACGGGTTCGACTGTTTTCTGTTGAATCACCTTCTTCACAGGAAACGCAGCTACATAAAACTCTCTCATGCCCTGTGTTAGTCACCTTTTCCAGCAATAAAAATATGGGAAAGCCTCAACCTCCGCTGTGTTGGCCGCATGGTGAAACCAGGATGAGCTGTCACTTTTTCTTTGATGGGTTTACCAATTCTACAAACCCTTTGAGATGAAGAGATTGTGATTCAGTACCTCATGATCCAACCCATGTTTTGAAAGTTTCCCAAGACGTAAAGAGCTGAGATTCTTTACATGTTAGAACAGCTGAAATATTGCAAATTTTGTCAGTTCCGTATAAAAAATGTCAACGTGACCTTAAGTGTGTAATCATAACATTGGCCTCCAGTTCCCTTTCGTAGCTTGATTTTGTGGCATGTGGTGTGTTTCTTTTTAAAAAATAAATAAATGGGTACCTCCCCAAAACACAGCTGCCACTTATCCCCTGAATTCACATTTTATGAAACAATTTCTTGTTGGGCCAGCATCTCAAGGATAACACATGGGTGTTTTAGTAACATTTTCCCAATGGAGCAATGGATCTCTATATAAGCCCAATGGAGCAATGATACTAAATATGTAAATTAATACGGGGGTAGATTTGGACATGCTCTTACATGAAGGACCACCTTATCCCATATCACTTTGTGGGATCTGCTCTGTATCCCCCTTCTATCTGGGGGAGGAATGAAGACAGGAGTGGGGATTTGGGTCTGCCCAGTGAGCTGAGACCCTTATTTCCTCTACCCCTGTGGGGGGAAGTTTCACAAATCCCATGATGTCAGGTGATCCATTTTCACACACATGTTTGAATTTAAACCATGATGGTTGAGGCACCCTATGTGATACTTTGAAGCCCTTGTAGTTCGCTGATTATTCGGACTTCCATACATGACTCTATGCTGATTATTGGGGTTTGCATAGAGCCCTGCTCAGTGCTTTGAAACCTGATATTCAGTTGACTGCCCTACCATTAGGCAGAGTGAAGCGGGCACCTCAGGTGGCAACTGCAGGGAGGCATGGAGTGATGCCCCTAAACTAGCCTGCTGCCTCCTGTTGCAGTGGAGGACACCAGCAATGTTCACGTAAAGTTTAGCTTCTAGTTTGGCTAGCCTAGGTATGTGGAATAGGGTTGGGGAGACACCACCTTCTCCTTCATCTCAGGCAGCAAAATGTCTTGGACTGGCTTTGGTCAACCACCAATGTACCATGCAGCATGACTTTGAGATGCCACTGGACTGTTCCAAAATGACCAACTTGACCTGTCAGTATGCCTCCTCCCATGAAAAATACAGATGGTATCTCCGTCTACTATCAGTTTAAATTTCTATCTTTCTTTTCCCTCACCACTGTGATTCCTGCAGCTGGCTGGGTCGACCCTGTAGCCCTGCAGCAACTAACTACAGCAGAGGAACAATATCAGTCCGCTGGGAACTGATTTTGCTATGAAACAGCAAATACGCTGCGAGTTGCATTTCCACATGGAAAGCTAGCAAGTAAATAATAAATAATGCTGGTCTCGTACTCTTATCTCCCCCCACACCTAACCTTTTCCATATGTTATGGGGATTTCACAAGGAATAGATGAGTGCTGTCACAGTCTTGACCCAGATACCGTCCACAGCTTTTTGATGTGGCACACATGTCATGTGGTTATTTTAGCACTGGGCATGTGATTTCATCAAAGTCATTGCATTCTCCATATGATGCGCAAAGTCAGTTGACTGAGAAGGTGGTGAATTATGATTTGGAGACTTAAAACAAAATAAGACAAGGACAACAGTTTTACAATGTAATTATATATAATTAGAACAACAAGTTGGCAATTGACATAAGGGATAAAAAAATTCCGGAAAAGCACAAAGGTGGCAACACATTATCAATTAAATACCAGGTGCATTCCAATCACAAATGTATATGAATATGAATATGAATATAATTACAATGTGCTTTAATGGAACCTCTGATTATTTAGAAGAACAAAGTGCAATTAATTCATCAATCATTGCTCCAGTCCACCAGTAGTTTCCCTTCTGCAAGACTATGTATATGCTCTGTTTGATAATGGTTGGGGAGTAATTTGAAGCAGAAGCCCCACTGATACGCAGCTTCCTCTGCTGAAAAATAAAGCTGAAATCTCAATGCTGATGGCATTTGGGAGCAAGATCTAACAAGTTCAGGATCTCAGTCTGTTTAGCAATTATATCTTCTTTTGCCAAAAAAAATCACACACACACACACTTGAGAAACATAGACCTTAAAGCAATCAAATGACCGGGTCAGCATAGTGAATCAGTTCATACCAACCTCTCTCCACATAAAAAAGGAACAAGATTATTTGTGTGAATTAACTCTCCCATTAGGAACTTAGATATTTTTTGTGTTTGTGTGCGTGTGATTTCTTACCTGCCCTTCACTATACATATTTCCAAGGTAGGTTACAACATTACAATAGACAATTGTAAAAACATTTAAAGCCATTGCAATGATAAAACAAGTAAAGGGATTGCAAATGGATCAGAACGGTAAAAATTTAATATGAGAAATGGATCCCACAAATCAATATACCTGAACTGTCAAATGACAAGGTAAAGAGGTGTGTCTTCAGCATATAGTGAAAGTGAACATGCTAGACACACATCTGCAGGTACCGGTAGAGAGTTTCACAATTTAAAGGTTACTATGGAGAAAGCTTTCTTCCAGGCCGCCATTCCTCATACTTTGGAAGGTGACAGAAAACCAAGACAGCCACCTTTACATATCTTAACACCTGATAAGGTCAACAGGGATGGAGACAGTCTTTCAGATACCTTGGACCAAAGTTGCTTAGGGCTTTGAACACAAATCTGAGCACCTTGAATTGATTCCACAAAAAATCTGCCCACCAGAACAGCTGCTTCATCCAAGTTCTAAATGACACTTCAGACATTAATCTGGTCACTATATTTTGGACCAGTTGAAGTTTCCAAATTGTCTTCAAGGGTAGCCCCATGTAGAGTACATCACAACAGTCCAGCCTGGAGGTTACCAGAGCATGGAGAGCAGTGGGCAAGTCAGCTCTGTCCATGAGATGGAACAACCCAGCTTACAGTTTTTCAAGGGGTGATAGTCACATTCAATTGCTCAGATTACAAATCTACCTCATGCTTTGCTTCCAGCATATGCACTTCTTATTTTTGTGCATGTGCACGTCTTGCATTCATCTCTGAAGGAGTAGTGTGAGAAAAAAAGGAGCTGTGTTTGAATCATCCCGTCTTCACATCATGGTTGGTTTGATTTATGAATACTTCCTTGCTGCACCCAGGCTGGGTGAATTCATTCACCACAGATGGGTTTGGTGGCTTTCCCTCCTTCACCGGCATCAAAGTCACCCACTTTGCTTTTGAAACTCCCATTCCCAGAACATTTGGACATGCAATGTGGAGGGCATCAACAGTCCCATGTCCATCACTGGTATTGTTCATGCCCTAGGGAGGAGCTCAGATGCCACCAGTGATGAATAGCTTTGTAAGAGGAAGAGAATGTTATGGGAGTGTCAGCAGGAAGACAATGGACAGTTTGTAGCCTAGTGCAGCATGCTAGGTACTGTACTCTGTAGGGTATGTATGTATGTATGTATGTATGTATGTATGTATAGATCTGCTCCTTCTAATAGCAAACACAGGTGTACAGTGCCAACAACAATGGAGACAAAATAGGGTTGCAGAGAAATATGAGGGAGATATCAAAATACTTGGAGGTACGCAGAAATAAATAGCTTGGAGCTTTGACACACACACACACACACACACACACACACACACACACCAATAAAAATAACCCAGGAAGGATTGAGCATGCTAAGTAGCTATGGAATGTTGAGTGTCAAGTGGAAAAGAAAATAATAAAATCGGGTGGTAGAAAGTGGAATGATCCCTTTGAGCATAGCAGGGAAAGCTTAAGTGGCGACCTCCATATGTTGTTGAATAACACCAGTGAAGGCTGGTCCATTGGAGTGCCCTAGCTACCTCAGTCTGCCCACAGCCAGCCCTACCACCACCACCACCCTTGTCTGCTTACAGCTAGTCTAGGATTAGGGTTAGCTTCCTCTTCCTTAGTCACAGCGTTGTAGAACTCCAAAAGCCCTAAATGGCCTCGGCCCAGTATCCCTGAAGGAGCGTCTCCACCCCCATCGTTCTACCCGGACACTGAGATCCAGCACCAAGGGGATTCTGGCATTTCCCTCACTGTGAGAAGCGAAGTTACAGGGAACCAGGCAGAGGGCCTTCTCGGTAGCGGCGCCCGCCCTGTGGAATGCCCTCCCATCAGATGTCAAGGAAACAAAGAACTATCTGACTTTTATAAGACATCTGAAGGCAGCCCTGTTTAGGGAAGCTTTTAATATTTGATGAATTATTGTATTTTAATATTTTGCTGGAAGCCGCCCAGAGTGGCTGGGGAAACCCAGCCAGATGGGCGGGGTATAACTAAATTATTATTATTATTATTATTATTATTATTATTATTATTATTATTGGAGGAGGGGGGACTAATTCTAGCTGGCTTGGTCTATCAATGGATTTGGCTTCACCTACTGCTTGATGTCTGCAGTGGCTGCTTCAGTCAGTTGTCTTGATTCAAAATGGCACCCAGTTGTTTCCTAACACAGGCCAAGACCTGCTACTTGAGCTGCAACAGATCTCCTAATGAATCTCAGGAACCATCATGCCAAATGTTGTGATGATCTCTTAAGAGGTATCCAAATCTTAGAATCACAGAATTGTGCATAGAGAAGAGGGAGACAGACAGACAATTCCCCAAAATATAGCTATAAAATGAGAAGATAGAATTGATTGATGGCTGATTTTTAAATCTCCCTAGGAGTTTGTCTGGCTGAAGAGCAGGGTACAAAAGTTTTGAATGATGGATCTGAACAGGCTCTCTGTACAACAGACAGTTGGATCTCTATATAAGCGTCTGCGCAGGTAATCTCAGCCCAACAGGGGTCCTGATGGCATATTAGGCACAATAACAAATCCAGCCTTGCTCATGCCAACCCGAAACACACAGCCTTTCAGCAGCAAAATTTACCAGGCTAGGGTTTAAGCAACTGCAATGGCCATTCACAATCTCATCCTCGGGCCAAACGAGCAGGATGATCCCTTAATTATTTCCCAAACTGGGCAGGCTAAAATCGCATTTGTGACATGATCCTTTTGGCACAGAATAGCTCTAATAATCCTTAATTTTCCAGTTCATCTTCCTGTCATACTTACTTACTGCTAAGGATTAGGAGATTAAGAGGAAAGAGAAAATGCTAGGTAGAAGTGAAGAGAAAGAGAAAGAAGACAGGAGTGAGAGGAAAAGGTCAATTTGTAGCAATGTTTCTACATGCTCTCGGCTGTGAAATAGATAATGGAGCTTTCAAAGCTTAAGTGGGAAATTGTTCCAAGCTGTGCCCTTAGAGATGGCTGGGCTTGTGTGAGTTTCCATGCTCTTGGGCAGCCTGATTCCTACTGCATGTTCACTCAAGGGAAGAGCCAACTCCACATTCCGGGGTGTGGAGGAGAGGTGGGGTGGAGAACTGGGCAAAACACCTTCAGTGGGCCTATTCACTTGCCAAATTGGACATTACTAAGCAAAGTCCTAAGGGACGCGGGTGGCCACAGAGCCTAGGGCTTGCTGGTCAGAAGGTCGGCGGTTTGAATCCCTGCGAAGGGGTGAGCTCCCATTGCTCGGTCCCAACTCCTGCCCACCTAGCAGTTCGAAAGCACGTCAAAGTGCAAGTAGATAAATAGGTACCGCTCCGGCGGGAAGGTAAACGGCGTTTCCATGCACTGCTCTGGTTCGCCAGAAGCGGCTTAGTCATGCTGGCCACATGACCCAGAAGCTGTACGCTGGCTCCCTCGGCCAATAAAGCGAGATGAGCACCGCAACCCCAGAGTCATCCGCGACTGGACCTAACGGTCAGGGGTACCTTTACCTTTACCTTTAAGCAAAGTCCTACACCTTGTGGTGGGTTTTTATGTGTCTGGTGAATTGGTTTAAGTTCTAAAGGCAGCATCACAAAGAGGAATAGGGGAAGGGCCTTAGCTCAGTGATAAAGCTTCCAATTTGCATGTAGATGTTTCCAGGTTTAATATGCAGTGTATCCAAGTAGGGCAGGGAATCTCCCCTGTCTGAAACTCTGAGGAGCTTCCCATGTTGCCATGAACAGGTCGTCCACTCATCACTGTTCACCCTGGTGATCCTTGAACCAATGCTGCTCCTCTGTGCATTCAGAATTGCCTCAAGCAACACAATGCGATGGAGTAACTCCGAGCTTGAGAAATGGGGGAAGAACAGATTTGGGCAGACAGGAGAACATTTTGCAAATCTTCAGTACATAATGTCCCTCTAAAAATCTGCAGGATGCAGACAAAATGCAGAAGTGTCTTCACAGTGATGACACGCGCCCGTCAGAGGAGCGAAAGGAGCGGGTGGAGTTGGTTGCTGTAATCATAGAATGTAGAAAACTCTTCTTCCGGCCCCAAGTGAATAGATTGTTGGGAGATGAGAGAGAACGTTCTGCTCTTCACATGCCCATGGCAGCAAAGGGAAGATGAAGAATCATAGGAGGGGATGTTGTTGGCCATCTACTCCAACCTCCAGCTGATGAAGGAAAACCAGAGCAAAGACACCCCCAACTGATCACTGTCCATCCTCTGCTTGAAGTTTCTCAATGAGGGAGAGACCACCACCCTTCTATATAATTTGCTCTACTGTCAAACTGCTCTTACAGTCAAGAGGTCCCTCACCCCAATGTTCAACCAAGATTTAACCCAGTTAGGTCATATCCACATCACAAATTTAAAGCACATGGCTCCTCCCAAGGAATCCTAGGAACTGTAGTTTGTAAAGGGCGCTGGGAATTGTACACAGGAAAACAAGAAGCTCCTTATATGGAGACAGACCATTGGTCCATCTAGCTCAGCATTGTCTATAAGACAGGCAAAGGCTCTCCAGGGTTTCAACAGGGCTCTGTCTCATCCATACTTAGAGAAGCTGGGGATTGATCCTGGGACCTTTTGCGTACAGAGCAGATGCTGTACCAGTGAGCTACAGCCCTTTCCCTATGAACAAAGGAAGCTGCCTCACACTGAGTCAGACCATTGGTCCATCCAGTCCAATATTGTTGGCAGTGATTGGCAGCAGCTCTCCAGTGCTGTAGTCAGACGTCTCACCCAAACATACCTGGAGATTGAATCTGAGACCTTTTGTATGCAAAACAGCTGATCTACCACTGAAGTAAGACCCATCCTCTTTGAGGAGTAAATCACAGATCCCAGTGAGGGGAGAGACTCCATCAGGCAAGGCCTCTTTCCACCTGCCTTGTCCCACCCTCCGGCCCTAGGAGTCTTCATAAGGGAGCTGTTCCTGAAGGAAGAACTGTGAGGGGAGAGACTCCATCAGGCATGGCCTTCTTCCACCTGCCTTGCCCCACCCTCTAGTCCAGTGGTGGCTAACCTTGGCACTCCAGATGTTTTGGGACTACAACTCCCATCATCCCTGACCACTGATCCTGTTAGCTAGGGATGATGGGAGTTGTAGTTCCAAAACATCTAAGAGAGGCATTGTCCCATGTATTTAAGACATTTATACCCCGACTTTCCACCAGTAACTTCCAGAGAGCCAGGGTTTTTTTTCCAGCCAGAACTCACTGGAACTCAGTTCCGGCACCTCTTTTTTCTAGAAAAATAGCACTGGAGGGAGCTAGCAAAAAAATTGAAAAATATGCCTAAAACAATCCCTCTGAAATTATGCAAAATGAAACCAGAAAGGTAAGAACCTTATCATGACACGTCAAAATAATTTGACAGAAAACGGAAGATAGCCAAAAAGAAAAAAAGCCTCATTTGGGCAAACCATCACATCTTTTTTTCTGCCTATTTTAACACTATGTGGGAGGTTATCCCTTTCTCACCCATTAACAAAATGCGTCACTTCTCGTCTTCACTCCTATAAATACCGACTTTAACATGAAATGAAAACAATCACCCATCTGCTTGTTATCACGACCGCAATCCCAAAATGGCTACTTCAGCCGCCTTCCTCAGCATACAAGATTATCCATAAATGCTTTATCTTTGTAGAGCTGCTATGTGAAAGTCGTTTCCCATGTGTCAAATAAGAAAACTACATTTCGAGAGCTCAAACCATTGGCAATCTCAGAACTAAACTCTGGAAAGTATTTTTGTTTTTGTGGAAATGTCCTAGGTGGTCAACAGCACTATGGCATTATTATTATTATTATTATTATTATTATTATTATTATTATTATTATTTGAAGGTAAAGGTCCCCTGGATGGTTAAGTCCAGTCAAAGGACCATGGGGTTGCAGTGCTCATCTCGCTTTCAGGCTGAGGGAGCCGGCATTTGTCCACAGACAGTTTTCCGGGTCATGTGGCCAGCAGGACTGAACCGCTACTGGCGCACGGAGGACCGTGAAGAGTGCCAGAGTGCACGGAAACACCATTTACCTCCCCTCCACAGTGGTACCTATTTATCTACTTGCCCTGTCATGGTTTCGAACTGCTAGGTTGGCTATTATTATTATTATTATTATTATTATTATTATTATTATTATTTGCTATTGTCAGCAGGCAAGAGGAAAGGAAAGACAAGGCAGCAGAAGCATAAATCACCTAGGATATCAAACGTGCTCAGCTTCCAACAAGCTTTGACAAGCACAATGCAAGTTAAGTATAGTGTATGCCTAATAAAATGATTCTCATGAAACCAGGATTTGAAACTGGGGGTGAGGGTGGGGGAGGTCCAAGGAGAGTAAACAATAGTAACCATTTTTACAAGGTGGGCTGTAAAGGATTTGGCCTGGAGTTTTGCAATATGGTCAAAAAGCATTTTGAGCTGCGAGGCACACTTGTGAGTGACTATGATGCTGCCTTGGTAGGGTTGCTTGGAGCATCTTCTGCAGATCTCCATCTGATAAGAAGGCAGAGTTCCACCAGATCTAGCAAGGGGGTTGCCAGACAACCTGGAAAATAAAAGCCGGACCGTTCTCCACAAAGGCAATTGGCAAGGCTGCTTTTCTTTCCATCCCTCCTCAGCCATATTTAGATGAACACAATACCTTTTGCTCGGGGCTCTTCCCTCAGATCCGCTAAACATTTACAGGACTCTGCCTCCAACCTATAAAAAAAGTTCTGGATTTCTCTCCTTGGCCATTCTCCTCGAGCCGCTTTGGACTCCACCCTCTGACCAGATAACTCTGCCCTTTGAGCTCACCCAGGGATTAGGACTTTTGATTTCTAAAGTTGGCAACCCCACCAGCCAATAATCACCTGTGCTTTCAAATTCATGAGTCTTGACTACCACATTGTAATCTCTTAGGAGCTTCCCTTGAAGACTGCTGGGAGATGGGTTCAGAACATGGCTTGGAAGCCCTTCTCCTGATAGCAATGGGCACTGGAAGTGTGTTCTAGCAGATTTTTAACAGCTGCGCTATCTTCCTTGAGAGCCAGCGTGGTGTAGTGGTTAACAGCGGTGGACTCATAATCTGGTGAACCAGGTTCGCGTCCCTGCTCCTCCACATGCAGCTGCTGGGTGACCTTGGGCTAGTCACACTTCTTTGAAGTCTCTCAGCCCCACTCACCTCACAGAGTGTTTGTTGTGGGGGAGGAAGGGAAAGGAGAATGTTAGCCGCTTTGAGACTCCTTCAGGTAGTGATAAAGGGGGATATCAAATCCAAACTCTTCTTCTTCTTCTGTGTGCATTTGAAGCACAGTGGAAGGTGCTGGGTTAATACCTGAATAGGTATAGCCCTTCATACTTTTGACAAGTCCTCTTCCTTCCTTGTGCAGTCTCTAGAATTAACTGGGAATGGCCTTTTTGCATTTCCCTCCATGTTCTGAGTCTCAATGACCAACCTTCATAAGGATTTCTCACTTAGGGCCATTCCTTAGCTAAAGAACTCTTAGACAAAAACATATAAAAGCAATGCGAACTGTTTTTCATACATATAATGGGTAATAAAGGTACTCGTTATTTGTATAATACCGTTGATCATTCAAAGGAAACACTGAATGCATTACCTTGCTGTAATCCCTAACAAGAACAACAATTCTATATGAATTCCATGTTGCACATGGAATATTAATGAGTGTTTTGCTCAATGAGTTCTTGTCAAATGCAAGATTCAAACTGGGGCTTCTTGATTCATAGCCGAGCCACTTCTCTGCATAAGCAAGTGATTCTTTTCATTCCTGACATATATGTTTAACACAGTCTTGCAACATGTCCACAAAAATTACTGTTTTGCAAATGCCTGCATGGAACATTCTGATGCTAGTCTTTGTGTCACATGGATGACATCGAACAAAAAGAGAACTGGTTCTGTCTCTCTCTGAAAAGGTTCCCCTGCCTGGTCACTTACAGGAATTATTTACTCACCATAGGTAACATGGTGAGTGGCTGTTTACAAGGCTGGTACAGAGCCTCACTTGCACATTGAAGCTCTCACAGCAGGAAAAAAAAGTAGATTTGGTTTGTGTCTTGATTGCAAATTGCTAAAAGGTTCTGAGCCTTTAATGGACGGGGGAGGGAACAAATTAAATATTGGCACAAATATTGCATATTCTCTTGGGCTCTGCCACCTCCCACCTGACATAAGCCAGGCATGCCGAGTCTCTCCAGAGATTGCAAATGCAGCATTGTCCAGAGTGCTCTTCTTCTGTGGTCTTTGCGTGTGTGTCCCCCTTAAATCCACAGTGTTTCCAAACAAGGAGTGAAGCAAGGCAGCAGAACAAGGGGCATGTTGAAATGCACGGCAGCCTTGGCAGATCATTGTTGCATGGTTGCTTCGCAGCAAACATCTTGCGCCATGCTTTGCTCTGAGCGGAACGTTATCCTCCAGCCCTGCAAGACGAGGGAGGGTGGAAGAACTGAGAATAGCTCAACTGGGCTTTTTCGCAAGCCTTTATTTAGGATGTGTGGTTGAAGCAATTCCACCATTACTCATAGGAAGCTCGAAAATGCAGCACGCCCAAAGAAAATTGGCAAATGTCTTCAAACCGTAGACTCAGTCTTATGTGTGTGTGTGAAGTATGAAAAAGATCCCGTTTCCACAAATGCAACCTTGCAAGGAAGGGTGGTGCACTGGAGTTATTTACCTCTGTTCCAAGTAGCGATGGACAAATTCTTGCCTCCTCCCACACATGTGCAATGTGGAAGGGGTCCGATTAAAACTCATTCATTTGGAGCACATCTAAGCCCTATTCAGCCCTATTCGACTCTTTCATGGCGTTTAAAGAAGCGAGTGTTTGCTGTGCCCCTATCATCATCCTTGTTGACTTCCATGAGTTATAGAGGGCTAACTTTGGAAGTGAGAAGCTTGCTCTACCCATGTAGGCTCCCTATGTGTTTTAGAACCCTGAAATCAGGTCTCTAAGAGAGTGGGTGGAGAGTCTATGTGAGCCAAAAAGGCTTCTGCACTGCAGATGTTATTCCTCCAAGTCATGGAGGACGGTGGGAATGGCAACTGGTGTTTGTGTCAGGCATGCTTAGCATATCCATCCTTGCTGATCCCTTCTGTGAGTTTTAGGCCACATCCACACTGTTCATTTAAAGCACTTTTATGCCACTTTAACTGCCGTAACTTTCCCCAAAGAACCCTGGGAACCTTTTAAGGGTGCTGAGAAATGTTAAGTAAAGGTAAAGGGACCCCTGACCATTAGGTCCAGTCGTGGACGACTCTGGGGTTGCGGCGCTCATCTCGCTTTATTGGCCGAGGGAGCCACCGTCCAGCTTCCGGGTCATGTGGCCAGCATGACTAAGCTGCTTCTGACGAACCAGAACAGCGCATGGAAAAGCCGTTCACCTTCCCGCTACCTTACCTTACCTATTTATCTACTTGCACTTTGACGTGCTTTCGAACTGCTAGGTTGGCAGGAGCAGGGACCGAGCAACGGGAGCTCACCCAATCGCAGGGATTCGAACCGCCGACCTTCTGATCGGCAAGCCCTAGGCTCTGTGGTTTAACCCACAGCACCACCCGCATCCCTGGGAACCTTTTAAGGGTGCTGAGAATTGTTAGGGGAGCACTATTCCCCTCACAGCGCTACAAATGTTTTAACAATCAATCCCTTTTCCCATAGAACTCTGGGAAATGGAATTATTCATTGAGGAGAACAGGGGGTTTCCAACAATTATCAACGCTTATAACAAACTTCACTTCCCAGGATCCTTTGGGGGGGGGGGAAGCCATGACTACTGAAGTGGTATAAGAGTACTTCTCATGTATCGTGCGGATGTGGCCTTGGGATGCCCTGAATACGTATGAAGCCTGATTTTAATTTGCTCTCATTCCAAATCATTGAGACTTATAGGTCCATTGGTTTCATTTATTTATGATGTGTGGTCCTCCCTGGAACTGTGCACTTCTACTTCCCTTAAATTATGAGGTGGGGCATATTGAAGAGAGAACCTGGAAACTACCACAGTAGGGCCTCAACTGCAGCAGCTTTCAGGGATTCTGTCTCAGGAAGTTTTTCATGTTTGAAGTTTTATTATGTTTTTTATATGTACTGGAAGCTGCCTAGAGTGGCTGGAGAAACCCAGCCAGATGGGTGGGGTATAAATATTATTATTATTATTATTATTATTATTATTATTATTATTATTATCATTATCATCATCACACTGTCTCTTTCCAGTAAGAAAAAGAGTACATCCTCAACTCATGTTCCACCCTCCAAATTTACTGGAAAAGGACCAATCAGAGGGCTGGAAGGGGCCACAAGGGCCATCTTGCAATGCAGGAATCAGTTATCATGAGATTCAAGGCCTAAGATTTCCAATAGTGACTCTTTCTTCCCTGGGTGTGTGTAGAAGCTAACCTACCATATGTACAAAAGTAAAATCTCAATTCATTGCTCTACCCATTTTTGCTTCTGGCTGCTCTCATCAGTGCTATGTGGCCCTTGGGAGGTTGCCCCAAAAGAAATGAGGCCCTCAAGCTGAGAAAGCTCTTCCCCACACCTGGCCTATAGGAATTGGACCTTCGGTTGTCTAAAGTTATGAAACAGGACTCATAATAGAGGGCGTATAATTGCGAGAAAAGAAATGTACTTCTCTCCCGCATCATTTTCATCGCCTTCTATATACAGATGCAGAGTCTGCGTGTTCAATGCACTTCACATTTTTTGTTGAGTGACCACAATTGGGGCACATGGAGCAGATTTATGTATGTTGCATCTAAGGAAGTATAAGTGGGTTGGACGAATTCTCATTTGGCAAAGCTTAGCAAGTCTAGCTAAAACACTTTTAAGAACCATTGCCATCCCCATCCGGAGCCAAGCAAATGCAGTGTTCACAGTGAATTAGGGGCAACTCTAGATAATGGAAATTGTGTTATTACTTTTAATTCCAATGAAGGAAAACCAAAGAAAGAGACCCAAAAATGCTGATAAGAATTTTTTTTATGTTATTCCAATAAAAAATACATTCATACAGAAATATAACAATCTTGCAAAAAACAATTTCAAATAAAATCTTGTAAAACAATTTTTTTTACAAAAATCTTACAAAGAGATTCTTTAGATAACAGGGTGCTTCCAAAAAACAAACGAACAAAAAAAGGAAAACAAAAACAAAAAACAAAGAAAGAAATTTTACGAATAGAAATTCTCTTCTGAAATTTCAAGCAATTTTTTTTCTCTCCGCTTTATTGAGGCTCAGTTATCACCTGAACAAAATGTACTTGTTTAAACTTACAAAATTGACAGGCATAATTTGACGTATGGCACACAGCCCCCCATCCCAAAACCGTTTTGATACTTCACAATCAAGAAAAGCTAATGCAAGGGGATTTATTAAATTTCCATGTTTTCCTCCTTGAGCACTAATAGTGTTATTATGCTTCAGCAGAAAGCATTGCAAATTAGGTAAAAAAAACCACCCACCCCTGAAATACCCCCAAACAAATAGAAAAACCTTTCTTAATTGCCTTGTTCTACGTGTGATGATCCTCATAAACATACATGTATAAAGAGACCTCCCATTTTTACTATGGAGAATGCTCCATGTATGAAATGTTTCTCTCACTATAGCTGCAAGGAAGTCCCCTAGCAAGGCAGCTCCTGCATGCATGAAGCTCCACATGTAACATGAGAGCCCTACAGATTGTAGACAATATAAACCTTTTTCCTAGGGCATATTTACTTTTTGTTTTTTTAAAAAAGTGCACACTCAAGTATATAAAAATTGAACGCAATACAAAAGGGGTAGGCCTTGTGTGTTTCTTAGAATTGGATAAATTAGCGTCTAATGTGTTCTAGAGAACTATTTAACCTTCACCACCAGTTCCTGGAAAAGCTGTCCGAAACAGCAAGAAATAGGCTATCACTGTGGTTTGTGGGTAAGTACAGCACTGCTGGGGAAGGCAGTTCTGAAACTAACTGACTTAACTTCTGGGGGACGGCTGCATTTAAGCTCTCTCATAAAAACCATCTTGCGCCTTCAGCCGAAATGTAAATACCCAAAGTAACAAAAGCAATCATCAATGAGCTCATTCCTAGATCTTCTCGAGAAGCTTCTAGACAGAAGCCAAAGGGGTGGATTTGGGTTGGAGGGTTTTTGTTGCTGTTGTTGCCTCCTGCTAGAATTATCAACTGCTAAATGTGGCACAGGAGGTGGAGACCCCGTTGCCCTCCAGATGCCATGCAACCACAACTCCCATCAGCCCCTGCCAGAATGGTCAACAGTCAGGGATTGTGAGAGTTGTGATGCAACGACATCAGAGAGACCAAAGGTTCCCCACCTCTGACGTAGTGCTTCCAGATGATGTAGAAACATCTCACTCAGCCAGCTCGGTCCTCAAGGTGATGTACCAAATCAGTGCCCTTCGGGACAGATGGAGACACCAGCAGAAATTGGATTGGAAGGTGCAGTTGGGACAAAAGGGGCGGTCTTGGGACGTTGGAAAGGTAAAAGGGAAATGGCAGGCTCGTTGGTCTGGAGAGAGAGAGAGCCTGATTCAGAAAACTGCCAAGTTGCATTGAAAGATGCCCAAACCCACAGTAGCCCTCAGGAAAAGGTTCCAAGGCCGCTGCCCAAACCCCTCTTAAAGTAGTCTGCAAGCCAATAATATTTTTTTAAATGATGTTTTTATGTGTTTAGTGACCACCACTTGTTTGTTTCCTTTACAAAACTTAAGGAAAAGCAGAGGACTTATTATGGGCTGTGATATTTCACAGGAAAGAACTCAATTCTTTCCTTGAAAAAAATATATTATCCATACACACACACACAAACAAACAAACAAACAAACAAACACACAGTGCTTACAAATACTATACAAACAAATATATACACCCAAGAAACTTTCTGCCTGCTTGGTAACTTTTTTTGTTTTTGTTTTGCTTTTTCCATTTAAAAAAAAGAGAGAATTTTATTTTAGTATTAACCAAGAGAAAGCTTGATATAAAGACATGGAACTTGTGCCATTTTAAGCAAATGATTATTTTTGTAATGCTCCTACTCTTTTAAAAAGGGAGGAATTGTAACATTTTAAGGTACATGGGAAAGGAGGTTCAGGGTGCATGTTCTGTACACATATTATTGGTTGTGCAAGGATATATAAACAGGGATTTTCAAGGTGGCAGAACTGGTCATATTATTCCATGGGATTTTTAAAAGGAAAAGTGTAATATTGTCTTGACATGTCCAAAGATGCTTTTTCTACATGGAAAAAAACCCCTGAAGATCAGTCTATGCTTTCCTCCACCTCTTCATAATTTACATTTGATACAGTACAAATGTCAGGTGACAAGAGAGCCTTAATGAAGCACAAATCACCCATACCCCTGTATAAGACCTCTTGCGAGAAGAGATCACTTTTGCATAAGGCACCATTATTAAGGTCAACAGTGCATTAACAGCTAGAAAACCAGAAATTAAGAGACCTCAAGGCATAAATAAAAGAGAAAATGAACAAAAAACCAAAACCCCAACATAGCTGCATGAGAATTTTCTTTTCTTTTCTTAAAAAAATTACAGTTTCTAACCTACAGTGGTTTTATCCACCCAAGAGGACAAAAAAATAAAAAAATAAAAATCCAGGATCTGTATGTTATGTAACATTAAACCAATTGCATTGTAGCAGCTTTTTAACTGGAATTGAGAGAGGGGGAGAGAAAACAAAAGAAATACCTGCAAGTCCTGATTAAAGAATGGAAAAGCATATAGTTCCCCAGAACCATGCAATAATCTTTGTATTATAATGAAAAAGTTATAGGTTGTGTTATATTGTAAATACACAGCTTATACAATGGATTACAAATGAGCTCTGTAGCAAGTAAAACAAGCTACTTGACACATTGCACATTTAATAGCTGGACCAGACACCAAAAGCTCCTCTCACACAGGATAGGGGCCCCTCCCTCCATTCTGGTGTCCTGACTCGCCACCCCCTCCCCTCCATCTTCCCCTCCCTCTTTCTTTTTCTTTCGTTTTTTTTTTAAAGGTGCAGACACCCCTTTCGCCCCGCCCCTTGGAAATGATTGATCGCTCCTTTCTTGCGGCATACTCCTCACATACGCAAATGATTCCCCCGCCCTCCCCCATTCAGCTGACCTTTCCTCTCTCTCTCTCGCTTACGGTTATTAAAAACAACCACGAGGAACGGAACGGAAGAAAAATCAAACAAAGAAACAAAAAAGTATTCATGTGCCTCAGCATACAGTCGCCCAGTACGGTCCTCAATAACATACAGTCGTCCAATCATTAACATTCTCAGTGCACGTGCTCACGGCAGAAGGCGTAGAAGGTTGGGTGCCAGCGTACGAGACCCACAACCGTGCGGTCGCTATGCCGTTTCCTTACATGACTTGTTTAGCCCTCTGAAGACCTTCCAAGGAAGAGAGGCCCTGGAGGCAACTGGGTTAGGGTGCAAAATGGCATGCTTTGGCTGGAACACGCATCCCTTCTTTCAAGGCTGGTTGACCTCGAAGCCTCTTAGCCCACAGGATTCGACCTCTTCACCCACTCACAGATGCCTCTTCATGTGCAGGGCCAGGTGGTCGGACCTGGAGAAACACCTGTCAACGGAGAAGAAGAGAGAACTTTGAGGACTATCTTCCTATAGGTGAGTGAAATCGGGTTAGACCAGGAGGAGTTAGCATGGCTTCCTCCGGATGTTGCAGGGCTATGACTCTGCTTGTCCCATTCCACCGGCCATGCTGGGCTGATCCCAGTCAATATTCCAATAACATTCAGGCGGCACCACATTGGGGACTGCTGTGGTAGGTTATCAGGCCCTATAGGTCCATCCAAGAGACACAGAATTTGATTGGAATCCTATTGTACCCCAGCCTTACTATCATCAGTTGCAACGGAGGCAAATACTAAAGAGCACCTTTATGGCTAATGGAACATACTTAAAACAAAAGTATCGTGCAGAATCAACTCCACTGCAATCTGTGTGACTTGGACTGGTTTGTGCGATCTTGGGGCATACAGATAGGTTGTCAAGTAGGCGAACAGAGTGGCTACTCCGCCACATGGCCCGAATGCAAAATGCTGTGTGCAGAGTGGCACCACAGTCACGTTCCTGGTCATTCACCAATTGGGCTGACATTCATATCCTGAAAGGAGCTCGGAATGGCATGCAAGGGTCACAGCATCCCCATGAGACAGACTAGGCTCATCTAAATCAATCCAAAGGAAGCATCCTGCAAGAATCTTAGCCTAAGCTCACAGCACCTGCTAAAACAACTCTTTACGATCCTCTTCCAATAAACTCATTGTGACAGAAGGCTGGCGCAAAAGACACCCAAACGAAGATTGCTAAGCAGAAGAGCTATTTCATAGAAGACAAAAACAGTCTTGGAAGTTTTGGAGGAAAGGGGAGGTGACTCGCAGAATACTAGGAATTGGGAGAGAGACCACTATGGTGACCAAGTCCACCTCTTTATAATGTGACAGCATTTGCTAGGTGTTAACTACTCCGTAGCAACCCAACCCAACCCTTCCAAGACGTTCATTGAAAGAGACCCTACAGACTGCTCCTCCTCCTGTCAGCTTCTTCCACTTTCTGATCTCAGCATTAGAAGTCGCTCTATTATTTAACCTGTATCCATGCAGACACTATCTAAAATGCATTAACTACAATCCACTTAATTCTGGGAGTATTTCCACTGGATTTTCAAGTAGGCTGTTCTGAAATATGTAACTGGAAACGTTTTCCCTTTAAGCAGAGACAGAATTGATTCACCTGATTAGAGACTTATTTCTCTCTCTTTTTTGCACTGTTAGAACTAAAAAAGCTACACTGTTGCTGATCACTGAAGCTGGATGCTTCCTTTGAAAAGTGCAATGAGACAGAGCTGATACAATGGAGGGCTTAAGTCATTGCTTCCCATGGAAGCACCGGGGAGGAGGGAGGTGCAGGGGTTATTAAAAGGGAGTGTCCATTCACGTACCTGTCACAGTGACTACATTTAAAAGGCTTGGCACCCGTGTGCTTTCTGAAGTGTCTGGTTAACTCATCACTCCTCGCAAAACGCCACTCACACCCTTCCCACGAGCATCTGTAAGGCTTTTCTCCTGCAAATAAAACATACCAAAGATTATTAACCGCCCGTTTCTCTCTCCAGGCAAAGATGAATATTGATTCATTTGTTTTTAACATAGGAAATAAGGCCACTCAATTTAATTCACAACAGCACACTAAGTACTTCCGAGAACGCTGATGGAGAATTTAGATGTTTCTGAGCTGACAGCTTTGCTGCAACAGCAAAACATCCAAGCCTTGACTGGAAAACATGCCAGTAATGTAAGCCTTGTGCAGCTGCATCCTAGGAATTCTCTGAGTGTTTAGAATACAGGCTTGTAAAATCACCACTAACCTGGTCACCTAGGACTGCCTCCAAATGCCCAGATTGTTATAGAAGTTTAATAGAAGTTGGTTCTCTATATCTTTTAGGCTCAAAGCAACTGCTATAGACCATGCTTGGAGGTCTCCTGCGCTAGCAGCTTTTGTGGACTTCCTAGGTCAAACACAATAGCAGCAAATTATGGATTGCATGCTCCAAATTATACTCATAGACTAAATCCACGGAAAACAATGGAGTCAACTTAGTTAGGCCTAATTTGCATCCACGGATTTAATAGGTCTTCTCCAAGTATAAATTAAGCACATACAACCCAATATATATTGGGTTCACCTAATAGATACATAGGTTAGCCCGATCAATATTGGATGGTAATGAGAAACCTAACCTACAAAATTTGGGGCCATTCAAAGGGGAGAACCTGTATTATTAAGCCAGAATGTTTGGATGCCAGCCTTAATCCTGACAATATGGGAAAGCAAATGCTTTTTGAGGAGCATGTTGCAAGCTCCAAGTCTTAGACCAGGCACCCCTAAACTCGGCCCTCCAGATGTTTTGGGACTACAATTCCCATCATCCCTGACCACTGGTCCTGTTAGGTAGGGATGATGGGAGTTGTAGTCCCAAAACATCTGGAGGGCCTGTCTTAGACTCTCCCAAGGTTCCATTCCATGCCTTTCTATCGCTCTAAAAATCTAGCGAGTTTGAAAATGTCTGTCCCTGAATTGTGAAGATCTAATTGCTTTGCCCACACAGGCAACAGCCTTCCCCAAGACTACATGGGTCAAAGTGGGCCAGGGTAGGGTGCGGGGAGCAGAGAAAAAACAACAACACAGAATTTCCCAGTCCATTGTCATTCATGTGTTTTAGACTATCAGGCCCCAGCGAGCATGGTCAACCATCAGGGATGATGAGACTTGTCCAAAACACATGGACAGCAGCAGGTTGGGAAAGGCTAGAGTGGAGAGCAAAACCACCTTCAGTGGGAGATCATAAAAATGCATTCTGGTCCAGAGATTCTGGTTATAAGATTCTATGGCTTAACAGTTGGAATCTCTGCTATTTGTTTGATTTCCACAGAATAACGGGCATATGAGAGGCAAGCTCTCCCCTGCTCACCAGGCTGCGGAAGCATAGACCAGATCCATCTTTTTTGTATTCCCCTCTTCAAACGGTGAAAAGAACATCTTTGAAGAGGAGACCTCTAAGCTGTTTGTCTCAAGGTGCAGAATCGCGCTCTGCACCTTGAGCTGGAGATTGGTATGCCAGCCAGCGGCTCTGCACATCTAACCACAGTCATCAAGCACTCTAGAATATTAATGTCAAAAAGCAACTACTTTCACTATAAAAAATTTATAGAAACCCTGGAGTGCCTGCCCGCTTCAAATCCTTTCAAGTTAAGCTAGGGAACTGGGTTTTGTTTTGTTTAAATCCAGGTTTCATACTAGTAAAATCCTGTTTGCTTAGTGTTAGCAAAACCACATGATAATGAAACGCTCATAAAGTCCGCCATTGTCTTTATGATCGTAAACATCTCTCTCAAAAGATCATTTTACTTCTGTCAATGCACACAAAGCTAGCTTGAGGCAAGTCCAGCAATTAAGGGAACTAGTTACTCTTTTGCTATTAAATGAACCAATGAGGAATCTGTCCTTCAGAATCAGGACGAAAATCTCCAATTTCTGAGAAATGTTTCCATTTCCTTTTGCTGTTCCTGAGTTTTAAAGCTAGTTCTCTGTTGTTGTTGTTGTTTGTTTGTTTTTGAGGGATTCCCTCCACCTCCTTGGAAAAAAGATTTAACAAGTCTTCTCAAGCACCAGCTAATTACAAAACAGGAACCAGACATGTGCAAGAGGGGGGAAAAGTTAACTAGCCTCATCCAAGCTTTGCACATATAAGTTTGCAACTGGCTAATGCAGAACAAAAATGAGGAAGTGATGCCTTGCATTTTGGAAACCTCAGCTGTTATTGCATCATCTGATGGCCCCAAGCTCTTGCTCCAGAAATTGCGTAACATTATGACACTATTAGCATCAAAGGTTTTCCTTACAGTTATCACCAACCAAAGTCAGGTATGAAGCTAAATCCAGACGGGTTGCCTAGATTCTAGAATAAGGGACAACACTTCTGCTGAACTGTAGATCAGAGATGGGGAACCTATGGCCCTCCAGATATTGATGAACTACAACTCCCATCATCTCTGGTCACGGGTCATGCTGGCTGGGGCTGATAGGGCATGGGAGTCCAGCAAAAATCTGGAGGAACCACATGCTCTCCATGTCTGCCAGTCCTAATAATGGCATCCTGGTGCGTAGTTCTGCTGGCCATGAACATCAAGGGAAGGGGAAGAGGAAGAGGATGATGCTATCATTGAGAACCAGCCAACAGCTGAAGTGTTAAGCAGAAATCCTATAGAAATCATATGTGATGGTAAACACCATTAGCCTGCCACAGGTTCCAAGCCATGGAAGGTTTGACACACATCCTAGTGAGAGAAAGCTAGCTGCCAGTGCTATAGGAACAGGAAGCAAATGGGGTCCCCCTTATTACATTTATATCCTGCCTTTCTTCCATGATGGAACTGTAAACAGGGTTCCCATAAGGCCTGCTAGCTCACTGCTGACTGGGCACAGACCTTCTTAGCTGCACCAAGGACTCCATATCTTGTGGCTTCAGATCACAGCCAAGTGGGGTGAGACAAGGGGTGCTTGAACTCACACAAGCAGCTGAGGCCACCTTAGCATGCCCCAGTTTTGTTTTCAGCCGTGGAAAACACAAAGTGACCACTATTTGGATCGCCCAAGACCAGATGTTTGGATCGCCCAGTGGAGAAGATCTCACCTGTATGGGTACGTTGATGTGCTTTCAGATGTGAACTTTTGGTGTAAACCTTTCTGCACCCATTGAACTGACACCTGTGGATCCGCCGCCTCCCATCCGGAGAGGCATCGCCGTTCACCGGGGCACCCTTTTCTGCAGTCTTTCCACCACTACCAGTACGAATTTTGCCCGGCGAATGCAATTCACCAGGCGCAGAATTCCACGGTTGGGAAGAAGCTTCCTTCCCCAACTCAGGGGAGGAAGGAGGAGTCGACGTGACAGATGAACTCAAGTTCCCTGTACTGGTCAAGCCCAAGACATCACTAATGGGATCAGATGTAAATTTTGTTGTAGGCGAAAGTTCCTCAGAGCTGTCGGAAGATTCACTGCTGATGTCAGAATTCAAGCTGTTAGTCTCTAAACTTTGAGTCTTTACGCTTTCCTCCTTTGGAACACACGTGGCCTTCTGTTCGGATTCCTCCTTCTTCTCACGCGCCAAAATAATTTTGGTCCACAGATCCTCTTGACTGTCAAATTTTATCTCGGAGGCAGATACGTAGCAAGGCTCGCTCTGAAGGTATCGTTCCAGCTAGCACGTCTACAAAAAAAATAAAAACAATAAATTAAAATTAAATCTCTCTCTCTTTTTTTTTTAAAAAAAGTGCAAAGCTATAGAAGCCATTCTCCAAAAACACCAACCAAACCATGTGTGTGCACAAGATGGGGTGTTTATTTCTGGTTGCTAGGCTCCCTTAAAGTAATAGGCCACTCAACCCTCATTTAATGACTGTTACAGTAAACAATGCAGTTCCCAAGAACTGGGCTGGAGTTCAAACACACATAGAGTTCAAATCCACCTACATTTTCCAGCCATTACTCTTATTGTGCGAGCTGAAAAATCATCTCCTAGAAAGGAGATGTTCAATGGGTTGGTTTTAAATTGATTCTGTTCTCAAACCCCCCCCCCCCCAGTTTTAATCAGGCCTTTCTACACTTTCCAGTATTTTATTAACTAAGAGGGCTTCCAAGTGAATTGTGCGATCTCTGCAGAAAGTTGTCAAGCTAGACTTCCACCGAGCTGACAGCACTAGCGCTCTGAACTCAAGAAACATGTGCGGTTGCGGCAAAGTCATGATCCGTATTCAGGGGGAACCCACCAAGCCAGCCCATTTCCTGCAGATGAAAACTCAGCCTAAGGGAGACGTTCAAAGAATGCCAGTTCTTCCAAGCACACTGGCATTGAGTTTTGCGTAACTTGGAACAATTCTGGTAGAAGTGATAGCGGCCTAGGGAATTTCAGTGAACAAAACCTTTCAGAATGATAATGCGATGCCGGGAAGAAGAAGAAAGTTTTAGAAAATGGAATTGCAGGGAAAGCGGTATAAGGAGAAATACAACTTTTCGAGGTCCTGCTGGGAGCCCCACATTGAAGAATTTTATCTACTGGCCAAGAGCACAACCGTATGAGTCATCTCCCTATTTCTTTCACTCAATGCCAAAAGAGACTTCCTTTTAAAATCCTGAACTTCTGCCAAGAAAGTACACGGTTCAGATAGACATGCAACGGGCCATGTAAAATAAAATGAAATAAAGTAGGCTATCCTCCCTCCTGCAATAGGAGACAAACAACCCTCCGAGTGACACAAATGTGTCTACAAATTCCTAACAAACTAAAGAGAACTTTGGAAGAAATGCAAGCATTTCTCTCTCTTTTTTGGGGGGGGGGTGCCTATCAATGCACTTCATTTCCTCTTCACTATCATCCTCATAATTAAGGATCAGTATGTTAATGGAACTAAATATATAAGGGGATTGTGTGTGTGTGTTTATGGGCAAATATATCAGGCTCCATAGTTACCTTATTTTAAGCAGGAACACCACCCACCCCTATAAGCAAAGCTGACTCCAAAAGCAAATGTCACACATTTCACTCTCTTAAGTGTCAACTTAATGGGAGTTTCTGTCACAGTATGTTGCTGATTTTTACACTGTTTGGGCTCTACTCCTAAGCACACTTACCGGGGAGTAAGGACCACTACTGACCTATGGGATTTGTTTCAGAGTAAACATGCCTAGGTTTTGACTGACCATTTCCCCTCTCTCGTTAACTGAAGGGTGGGCCAAAAAGTAGAAGAGACTGCAAGCTTAATCAATATTTATCGGTTTCCCTATAATTAGGGAACTGATTTGCAGTGCACTTCAAAAATAAAACAAGACACATCATTTCTATAAGGAAACAGGAAGGGAATTGACAGAAAGGGGCAGGTTCAAATTTCTTATTCAGGGTGGATTTAAAATTCCCCCATTATGCAAATCAGCCTGGAGGACCGGCCTGAAGGTTTTGAAATTATTCAAAAGGCTACAATGGGATCCATATCTAGCTCTGGGTTAAAATCCCCGAAATGCCTGAAGGAAAAACTATTTAGATCAATTTCAATGACATACTATTGGTGCTGCCTTGGAAAGAAGGGGGGTGGGGAATTGGAAATGGGGAATTTCAAAACATGCACAAGGTTTCAACCTTCTTGATAGGTTCTCAGGCTTTACAAACAAAACCTCCAGACTGATTTGATCTGGGTACTCAGCTGGGCTTAAAGAGAGGGAGAGAGAGGGAGCAAATTTCACAGCTAGGGGAAGAGGCAAGTAAGTAAACACTCTCTCTACACTTACACCCCCCACTCCAAGGGGGGGGGGAATCCAAGACAATGCAAAAACAATCTTGTTTCCAAGCAAACCAATTACTTGTACTAACAAACAAGCTCGCGCCCCCCCCCCCAAGAAAAAAAAAACCCATGTCCATTAAAGGCAACAAGCCTCCCTCTTTCCCTCCGCTAGAAGACTCACAGCAATTAAAAAGGGGGGGAGGAGGAGAAACGAAACAGTATCATTGTCATATGACTGACAACTCAGGAGGGGGGGTGGCGGGTAAGAGAGAGGGAATAATAATAATAATAATAATAATAATAATAAATGGTTAACATGCAGCAGGGAGTTAGAAGGTTGGCAATTCTGCCAAGGAAAATAGTACGGGGGGGGTTATTAAAAAAAAACAATTTCCAACGATTTCTCCCCCCCCCAAAAAAAAAACCCGGGGGTGTAAAAAAAAAAAAAACCGGTGGAAATGAAAGACAGTTTGGATGACAAGACCCAGTTGTAGTGTTTGGATCTGCTTCAAGGAGGGGGAGGGGGGACAGAGAGGAGAGAGAACTTTGCCAGGAACTAGATCAAGCAAAATGCAAAACGCAGGACTTGCGGATTTATGCTATTTATTTTTTTGTGGCAACATTTCGCTCCAGCGGTTGTTGTTTTGATGGCATACACACAGAAAGAGAGAGAGAAGGGGGGGGGGGCAGGACAGGCATTCAGAAATACACCAGCCACTGTCCAGAAGCTGTGACAGCGGCGCTCGGCATAAACAGCACTTCGCCCGGTAGCGAGCAAAAACAAGCATGCACGGCATATAAAAAAAGAAAGCAGATATAACAAACAGTATTGCACAGCAGCCCAAACAAACACACTTGCTTGAAACAATAATGTTACTATTTAAAAAATAAAAATAAAAGATTCCTGCAGGAAGCCTTCCTAAAAGGCAAGCCTCTAACCTCGTTATCAGTGTTGCTCCGAATTAAAAGCAACGTTTGCCCAGCACAAGCAGATATCCTTCGGTTTACCTGTTGCCAATATTCCTCCAGAGATGGTAAAGCGGAGAAGTAACCAGTGTCGTGGACAATTTGGAGTTCCTGAAAGATGCTACACATTGGAAGCACATCCATGGTGGTTGTTTTTTTGTATTGTATTGTTTTTTCAAGGGGAGGGGGGGAAAGAAGTTGCAACAAATAAACCCTCCACAGGGTCAACGTCCGATTGCAACGTGTCTCGTTGAAAGGAAGAAGGAGAAAAAAGCACAAGTATCAACACCGCTACAGATGTTTCTCAGCTGCTACCGCTGCTGCTGTCGTCGGTAGTCGTGATGGCAGGTGATGGCGAGAGAAATACGACCAGCTATTTACAAAGTCCCACTTCCTCCTCCTCCTCCTCCAGAGATAAAGACGGACACAAAGAAGAAGAAGACAGGTTTTCCTCTTTCAAAAATAAAAATAATTATATATTAAATTCCTCTTCGGTAGTTCAGATGCAAAAGGTACTGGGTTTTTTTTATAATAATAATAATAAAGCAAAAGTTTCATGCAAAGTTTAATTGCACAGCAATATCAAGGTATGGAAATATATATATATACATATATATATTTATATATATATATATCTTGCAGTCTCCAAAAATGCAGCTGCTGCTGGTAATCTTGCTTTCCACTCCTGGGGTTCTCTGTCCAGAAGATACTTGCTCAGGAGCCTACTCAATATTTGCAAACACTGAGATGACTGCGAATGTAACCCCCAGCAAAACTTCCCTATTCAAAGCTCTCCTTGGCCACAACCTCCTCCTCTTTCTACTCCCCTCCTCCTTCTACTCCCTCCCTCTTTTCGGCTCCCCCCTCCCTCGCGCTCCCAGCTACTCTCGCCCCGCCCCCTTTACTCCTTCTCCTCCACCCCCCTCCCTCCGCCACCTCGTGATCCCATTACGCCGGCTCCGAGCGCTGCCCAATCTCGAACAACAAAACTCGTTACACCGCGTTCCAATGATGTCAGAGGAGCCCAATCGGCGCGCGCGACGCATCCCGGCTCCTCCTGGCGTGACCGAACCTCTCCGTGACGCCGCGCCCGATTGGGCCGATTCGAAATTCGAGCCGCCCTGATTGGCCGGCCGCGCGGCAGGCTATTTTTAGAAGGGTATATAATGCCGGGGAGCCTGTTTTAGAGAAGCGACTCGGAGCGAGAAGGGGAACGTTTTGCTTGTTGTTTGCGGTTGCTAGAGAAAGAGAGGGGAGGAGGGGGAGGTTGCAATGCTAAGCGCGGCGTCCGGGGGCGCTGCTGAGCCGCGCAGGAATAGCAGAGGAAAGCTGAATCGCTTAGACGTTGCAACAAGCTTTTTTACCAGGGGAAACTGGGAGGGGGGGTTGTCATTACACGTGGGTAACGTTTTCTTACGTGCATTGTCTCCCGTGCATTCCCTACATTGCAACAGAATTCTGCTCCTGGCGTTCAGCGGTGCAGTTTGCAGGAGAAATCGATTCCCCTACCCCGAGAAATGCGTGCTTACTCGGAGGAAAGTCGCACCGAATTCAAAAGGTTTTTTTTCCCGATTTGCCAGCAAGCGAAGGCTTGGAGAGTAAGCCTCGCTGAATGCGTGGGGCTGCACTGTAAATGGATATTTGTTGCAGCGCTGCTTAACTAATGCTGGCTCCTGTCGGGAGATCCTTTGCTACACAGCAGCCGCTTACACTGCTTTAGGAAAGAAGGAGCTGTAATGGATGGTGGTGGTTTCTTTAAAAAAGAAATATAGTTTTTGCATTTGCCACCCCCAGCTCTGCTAATTATCTGCCCTAACGCTTGTGAATTTCGTTTCTTCAGTTTCATGGTGGTTTCGTTTAGGAAGTGTTTCCCATGAAAGCATCGGGAAGCGTAAAAATGTATATAAAACCATTTATATATATATTTAAAAAATGATTACACCCCATACTAAAAAAGAATTACATACATGAAAGCAACTTCACATCCATTAAAGAGACTGACTGACAGAAAAATCTCAACTTAGAAGAAAGCATTCCTCGCAGGGTTGTTGTGAGGAGAACCAGGCATCCCATATTGAGCTTCATGGAGGATGGGTGGGGTGTAAATGTAATAATTAACCCCAGGGATCTACTTATTGATTGCATTTCATAGTATTGTATAGTTGGAAGGGACCCAGAGGTTTTCTAGTCCAGCTTCCTGCAATGCAGAAATCACGAGATAAAGAATGGGATGGGATGGTGGGAGTTGTAGTTCAGTAGCGCCTGCCGAGCCAAAGGTTTGTACACCAGCTTCATCTCAATCGCCAAATGACTGCCCTACAGTGCTCCATTTGTTTAAATGAGGTTGCTGTGACCTCATAGTGGTAAAATAGAGATTTCTAGCAAACCAACAATATGTTCTCATGTACCTGTCACCAGTTATGGGGTGACATAACTGCGTTTCATCTCCCCTGCCTCAACTTCTCAATTCTTCAAAAATATGTAGATATATTTAACTTTCTAATCCTAACCATGTCTACTCAGAAGAAAGTCCTACTGAGCTCAGTGGCACTTACTCCCATGTAAGTAGGTTTGACATTGTAGGCTAAGACTGCAGTGCTGATCCCACTTACCTGGGAGTAAGCCCTGTTGAATTAAGCAGGACTTACTCCTGAGTAGACATGACAGGGATTGCTCTAACTACCAGGGGTCTGATTTCCCCCCTACTGAACTGAACCGCCAAATGTCAGGTCTGGGTCAAAAACACATCCTCATGATTTTTTCACAAGATGTCACCATAATAATAATAATAATAATATCATAATAAGCACTGTCTCATTTGTGAATGGATTTTATACAAATAAATAGTGTGACCGCACTTGGAATACTTTGTACAGTTCTAGTTATAATACTACAAAAAAGATAGTATAGAGCTGGAAATGATGCAGAAAAGGACCCTCAGTGTTTGGTTTAAAAAGATTTTACACACCACTGTCTCTGAAGAACTTAACTCATTTGCTGAGAGTTTCATGAGCCACAGCCAAATCGGGTTATGCAGCAACATGGTGGATGTTTATAATTTATATCAAGAGACAAACACATGACTGGCAAGTTCCCACAAAATTACATTTATGACTATGCACCAAGACTCAATGAGCCAGTGTGGTGTAGTGGTTAAGAGCGGTAGACTCGTAATCTGGTGAACCGGGTTCGTGTCTCCGCTCCTCCACATGCAGCTGCTGGGTGACCTTGGGCTAGTCGCACTTCTTTGAAGTCTCTCAGCCCCACTCACCTCACAGAGTGTTTGTTGTGGGGGAGGAAAGGAAAGGAGAAAGTTAGCTGCTTTGAGACTCCTTCGGGTAGTGATAAAGCGGGATATCAAATCCAAACTCTTCTTTACCCCTTGGTACTTCTGTGGTGCTGATAATTTCATACCCATGACTACATTGTTATATTGCTAATTTCCCGTGCTGTTTCCATATTTTGAGTCATATTTTATTATTGTTATTATTTCAGAGCTTAAATGGCAAGCCATTGTCCTGGTATATTATACTGGAATTTATGTAAAAGTTAATCTGATTGATTTATAAAGGGAGGGGGATGTTGGAATAATTTCCCAATGAAGGAAGGTTATAGCAGCATTAACTAATCCAGATGTCCTCTTTTACTGAGCATTTATCAGGATTTGTCCCTGTGATGTTATCAGTGCTAATATATAATTATCCCTTCAATACTGTTTTCGGACTGTTTATACTGTTTATCTTGGTGCAAGAACTGAAAGTCTCAGAGCGTAAACTTCCGACAGTGATTTCTTATTTGCAATGTTTCGAAAAAGGAAAAACTATTTGGTTATTGGGGCACAGTGGATCGCTTCCTTTATTGATGAGGCCATCACAGCTATTGCTATCCATGTTTGCGTCAGTTACCAGCTTGCTAAGGACACAACTGGAGTCCTGATCATTTATAAATGAGATGGGGTGGGATGCGGATGATCCTACATCTCATTGCTCTGAGAGCCGGTGTGGTGTAGTGGTTAAGAGTGGTAGACTTGTAATCTGGTGAACCGGGTTCGCGTCTCCACTCCTCCACATGCAGCTGCTGGGTGACCTTGGGCTAGTCACACTTCTCTGAAGTCTCTCAGCCCCACTCACCTCACAGAGTGTTTGTTGTGGGGGAGGAAGGGAAAGGAGAATGTTAGCCGCTTTGAGACTCCTTCGGGTAGTGATAAAGCGGGATATCAAATCCAAACTCTTCTTCTTCTAACTTGTAGATCTGCAGAACTAGCACTTTTACAAGTGCAACGTAATGTATGTTCTGCACTTTTGAGAAATCAGACTTTTAGTATGACAGCTCTTATCCTCTGCAACTCTCTGCCTTTTGATATTAGACAAGCGCTGTGGTTCTAAATGGTTGCATGCTAAAAACTATTTTGTTTGGACAGGGCTCAGATTTTAAATTTTATTATGTCCATTTGTTTGATGTATTGACTTTTATCTGTATTGCGATAATTTTATCGCATTGTATCCAACAAATACATTAGTGCAAGGACTTCTGCCTGTGCAACAGCACTTTGTATCCCCACATCACCCCCCAAAATCTGTTCTGGTTTTTTCCCTGACTCTCTGGAGCAGATTTGTGGGAGAGGGACATGCAGCGACAAGAAAGGCAGAGAAAGTCCTATTGAGCAGAAGGAACTCATTTAGAGTCTAAACCTCTCAGAGAAATGCCTTGATTAAGCAGCATATAAATCTTGTAGAATAAAATAATACTGGAAAAGTAGGGCTCTGGGTTGCACTGGGGAAACTATATTGTATTCTGTGTTCTGTCTTGATGACCATAATGGCTCAGGTGGGGTGGAAAAGGTCTCATGTTAAGGGCAAGGCATCCTTAAGATAATACCAATACCTGTAGCTTGGAGGGGGGGGGTTGAGGGGAGAGATTTTTTTCAGTTTGCATTTAACAGCAAATTTACCGAATTCTCACTTTGTAAAACAGTGTGTGAACTGAAACACAGCCTTCCTTTGAAATTCACTCTTTTCCAAATTTTGCAGTTTAGTTCTCCAACCAAGTGGTGTGTATAAAAATGCATAAAGTGTGCATATATTCATGAAAATAACGCACAAAAATACTTTTATGTTAGGGGAAATTGCTTTGCACAAAAATTGTGGGTGTTAGGGTAAAATTGCAGTGAAATGCTGAGGAATTTTCACGAAGGCTTTTTTTTAGGTAACTGATGTGCTAACGTGGAGAACCGACCTTAAGACAGTAAAAATGAGAAACCGAAATTGACGTATTCTCTCATCCCTTTAAAGGCGCATCGCTACTGGAATTTTTGTCCTAGCCCCCCCTTTCTAGTATGTGACAGCTCCCCCCCCCCCCCGTGCCTCCAATGTCCCTCAGCAATGTTGAGTCTTGGCCAAAATAAATTGGAGAAGAGGGACAGTCTGCTTGCATACCCCCAGCTTCAAACCTCTGTGCTCTGAAGATTTGGGAGGTCTACCTCCCTCGAGAGCTAAGCTGCTTGCATTCTGCAGTGGTGCCAGTCTCCCAGTAATCCCCTAAGGCAAACGACTGGTTGTTATGTGAGTGTATTTGGTTATGGAAATGTCTACCTCTGTCCCACAGCAGCTTGTAACAAAGGTGTTTGCATATCGCCGGTATCATAGCAATTATTACTACTTTGGCTCTTGGTCCTGTAAGTAGTCCCAACAGAGAGTTATCACCAGCGGTGAGACAACATGATTTATTGCTGCCGTCCACAACAACAACAAGCTGCATGGATGTGTATAAGAAAGCTTTGAAACGCTGGGGCAGGGTTAAAACGTTTGGAAGTAAATGCCACAGCAGACATGGAGTCTATGAAATCCAGTGGGATAGTTAGGCTCAGAACTGAGAAAGAGAGAGGCGGGTGTTCTGTCTTGCAGGGCTGTGATGTTTTCTCGGTCCCCTGTGATTTGTGGAGCATCATTTGATCCTAAATAAATTGCACCTGGTTTTGATCACATAGATGTTCAAATGGCACCAGGAGTTACCCGAAGGAAGACCTGTTTAGGAGAGCTGATTATTCTCCACTAGAGCCTTTATTGGTGATGATAGATTTGCTCCCATTATTCAGGCCCCACCATGCTTGAGAGGCTGCTCAGCTAGCATTGTTGTGACATAACTATCGACAGAAATTTTATTGGATTTATTGTCGTGCATGCTTCCTGGATTCAGCACTGTCTGTGAAAGCATACGCAACATCTGTGCTTAGGAGTGCCTTTTATCATCTTAGATAGCATGCTGTCTCAATAATCCATGCGTTTTTCACAGCCAAGTTAGACTACTGTCATGCCCTGTTTTCAGTGCTGCCTTCAAAGATGATGTGGAAACGCCAACTAGAGCATAATGCAGTCCCTTTTGATCCTTTGTGTTTTAATGGCCCATCAGCCAGGCTTTCATCTCAACAAAGGAGACTAGCCTGGCATAATTAGCGTTTGACACTTGCTGATTCCAGGGGAATAGAAGTGTCTAGTTCATAACTTAGTGCACACTGGTCTGGTGCTGGTTTTTTAACACCCTGAGCCATGATTAAATTCTAACACTTACTGGTCCCAGGAACTGGCGCTGTGGGTTAAACCACAGAGCCTAGGGCTTGCCGATCAGAAGGTCGGCGGTTCGAATCCTTGCGACAGGGTGAGCTCCCGTTGCTCGGTCCCTGCTCCTGCCCACCTAGCAGTTCGAAAGCACGTCAAAGTGCAAGTAGATAAATAGGTACCACTCCAGCGGGAAGGTAAACGGTGTTTCCGTGCGCTGCTCTGGTTCGCCAGAAGCGGCTTAGTCATGCTGGCCACATGACCTGGAAGCTGTACGCCGGCTCCCTCGGCCAGTAAAGCGAGATGAGCGCCGCAACCCCAGAGTCGTCCACAACTGGACCTAATGGTCAGGGGTCCCTTTACCTTTACCTAGCACCCACAAACTACTAATATTAGCTATAACATTTTCCCCTTTGGGCAAAAGTGGATGAAATTTACTGGTACAAGAACTCCTCCAGAGTGGATGAATCCTACAAAATTGCAGACAATAAAGCTCAGGAGCTTTGGGTGGGTAAAGTAAAAGAGATTCACTCTATTCCACAATCCCTTATGTGGGATTATTCTCCACACAGATAGTTTTTTGAGGAAGCATTCAGATAAGTGGTCCTCTACCCGCATTCTGTAGCAGTAAAGTACCGGAAAGATTGTACCATGCATTTTTTGAGAAAAGTCATGTAAATAACACAGATGGAGTCCAGGGATAAAATAAATCTTAATTACTGAGGGCACTGGACAAAAACAGTGTACAATTTGAGGAGAGAGCAATTTGAGGAGAGTTTTTCAGACTTCAGGCCTTGTATTTAGCAGGGGGGCACTAAAACATACAGAGGTAAAAACTCCCTCTGAATTACGCAGCCAATCAGAGCATATGCTACTTCACTAGGGCACTCTGCTAATCAAGACCTCCACCCTCCTTTGGGTTATGCTAGCAGCCTGACACATAATGGCACAAATTTGTGACTAAATCTATGCAGTTACATAATTCTTATACTCTGCTGCCTGCTTCACAAAGGAATTAAAGTTATGCTAATATGCACGGGGTTACTCCGAGTTCCAGGTCTTGCATACACAGAACTAAACAGTAATTCTGCTGTGGGTGGGGCCACCATGTAAATGGTTATGAATCATGACAAACTACTGCCCTGAGCAGTTCCAGCCCAAGGAGGACAAACGACTAGTAGTTTAATTCTTTATTGACAAAGCACAGTCTTGCGGTAGCTCCTAAGGTGGATAGGACACACAAACGCTTCTGGCGACTAAATAGCTGGCATCCCCTCCCCAAACTTGTACTCTGAGCTGGACTGTTGGAGCAACAGCACAACCACACCTTCACCCAGAGTTATGTACCTTTGTCTGATGGGGCGCACGCAAGCGACCTGTGATGACTTCTATGCAGAAGTTGCCACTGTCGGGGATTGGCTGGACAAAGAGGAGTAGTGGGAGGCACCAGCCAGGGACCCCTCATGGGGAACCCCAAAGGAGGGTGGCTCTGAGCTAGGAGATTGGTGGTGGGACATGGAGGAGAGGTCAGAGGGAGAAGAGGGAGGGGCTGGATGCTGAAGGGGCAACAGGGTTTAGTGAGCAGGGAGAGCCCGTGACAGGGAGCAGTTCAGACCCTGAGGCTGAAGCAGAGGAGGGGGCTTAAGAGGCTGCTGCAGAACCCAAGGATGCTCGCCCCTCCTGCTGCAACAAGCTCTCCTCTTCGCTGGTCTCCAAGAATGTGCAGAATATTGAGAGCAGAACAGAGTCCAGAGGTGCACAGATGTCGTTTGAGATTGCTTGGGAAACATACGGGAGTGGTGAAGCCTTAGAAAGGGTGGAAGGCAGGGACCTTCAGTCCTGGCAACTGCTCCACAGGGGCAAGACCTACTGGGAAGTGTTGCTGAGTTGTATGCCGTTTCCTTGAATAAAAAGTTAACTTCGCTGACAATGGAGCCCTGCGTCTTTCGTGCTGACTTGAGTCTGGCTCTAGCCCTGACGGCTGCAGTGCCAGTCTCTTCAAGCCCCTCCTGGTCCAAGGGGACAGAGGGGGTTCTATTGCCCACCCCCTGGCACCATATTTTCCTCCGTTCATGGTGTGTCCTGTCCTTCCTCCTATCTTGGCTCCTTCCCCTCATCCTGCACCCATCCCTGATCTTGTCCTGCACAGGCTTTCCCCCTACCTCCTGCCTCGTGGGAGGTACAAACCCCATAAATTGCTGTCCCCTTCCCTGGGTCAGCCTCTGGCCTTGCAACCTTCGCCACCCGTTCCTTGGAACCCTGCCAGTCCCTGACGACTACCAAGATCTAATTTTATATCTATTCAGCGTTGAAGACATTTAATTTACGAGTCCCCAGGAAAACTGCCTGGGTGTTCTGATGTTCCTTGACTCTTTCAACAGCTGTACGTATATTTCATAATTGCTAGAAAACAGTATGGCCCCTGATTCATAGGTAGGAAAAGAACTCCACATTTTTACATCATCTTGTATTATGTTGCATAGAGAAATGTTTTAGAGAAGGAAGTCTGTCTGCTTTCTTGAATTTGATGCCTTAGTCCAATTTTACTTGGTTTTCCTCAATACCTCAAACCACACAGGTCCACCTATGGACATACATTTAAAGTGTACAAACATGGTACTCACAAGAAGGTGTTTGGGGAGATGTGTTTTGCACTGCGTACAGTTCCAGTTTTAGTATGAAACCTAACACTTCAGTGAAAAATCTGAGGTGAGATGGGGATTTTGCAGCAGAATACATGCATCCAGCCATGAACTTCTGCAAAATGTCAGGTCCTAAGGCCGGAATGTGAATATTGGGGACTATATCAGAACTTTGCTGGATGTTTGAAACTTTCAGACGTCCTTTAAGGCAGGGGTGGTGAGCCTATGGTTCTCAAGCAACAGGATCCAGAGTGCAGGAATAGGTCTGTAATAAAATACCCAGTGTCAGCGAAGTTAACTCTTTAGTCAAAGAAACCAAAACAATGCAGGCCTAGTGATCACAGCAACCATTCCCAGTGGGTCTTGCCCCAATGAGGCATTGTGAGGACCGAAGGTCCTTGCCTTCCCACCACTCTCTATGGCTTCCATGGTTTATTTTAAAGTTATTGCGACTTTTTATATAGGATCTGATTGTTACTATTAATGTTTGATGTTTTATTATTATTATTGTGTGTTGGAAGTCGCCCAGAGTGGCTGGGGCAACCCAGCCAGATGGGCGGGGTATAAATAGAACATTATTATTATTATTATTATTATTCCCCAGTTCCTCCCCCAGTAGCCTAAGGCTCCATAGTCTTGTCTCTTTTTCCTCTGCCATCTACATTTTCTTCTGTATTCTGGGAGAACTGGGTAGGAGGGGAGCTGGTTGCAGTAGGAGGTGGAGACTCCCTGGATTCTTCAGCAGCTTGTCTCATCTCTGTTTTCCTGGCTCCCCTCCTCCCCTGCCTCTGAGACTGGTCTGCTCTCTGCCCCAGCCTCTTCCTGCTCACTAAACACTGTTGCCTCTTCAGCTTCCAACACCACCTCCTCCCAGTCTGCTCCCTCTGACCACTCATCACTACCCCACCACCAATCCCCTGGCTCTGAGTCTTCTTCCCCTGGGGGTTCCCCAGCTGGTGCCTGCCACCATTCCTCTGCATCTAGCCAGTCCATGATATCAAATTGCCACTGAACTACAACTCCCATCATCCCAGATGCTGGCTGGGGCTAAGAGTCTGTGTCCAAAAACATCTGGAGTGTTTGTTAGGGCTTTGAACTGGGACTAAATGGGGCTTTGATCGTTGCTCAGGGTCAACAGGGTTATTATCCCTTGCTTCTGTGGAAGTTAAGCACTGGAGATTGCTAGGCGGAGATGTGTATTATCTTAAAATAATTTGTCTGAAAAAAATCCACTGAAAGGAGGGCAAAGGCTTGAACGCACATGTCCCGAAACACCCTCTCCAGAGTTCATTCTGGCAATCCTGCAAGGCAGAGAGAGTCTGGAAGGTGAAGAGAACTGATTTGACATGTGGGCAGATAAATGGTGATATGCTCTACTTGTCTGAGACAAGAGGGGAAAGTCCGTGAATTGAGATGATGATGGTGACCAGGTTCACTCTGCAAAGAATGTCGGTGACGTACTGCTGAGTAGTTCCTGTCAATGACGCTGGTGAGACAATGGAATGATTGGCTGGGAGCCGTTGTGAAATTGTCAATACTGGGAAGCAGTCCAGGCAAGACAGGACAGGGAAGTCAAGGAGAGTCTCAGGAAACTGGCGGCGATTAATGCACCAACAGGCCTGTTGTAAAACTTAATGCGACTGCCCATGCAATCCCCTCCTTGTCACTCAGGCTCGTCTTTCCGTTTTGCATTTGATGGACTCAGCAACCAGCTGCGGTGTTGATCCATGTGATTTAAGGACATGAGAAGACCAAAGGGTTATCTGGTCCAGCAACACAGGAAGCTGCTGTATATCGAGTCAGCCCATTGGTTCGCCTGACTCAGTATGACCCATGCTGATTGGCAGTGGCTATTTTGGGTGGGAAATGCCGGGATTGAAGCTGAGACCTTCTGCATGCAAAGGAGATACTCTACCACTTTGGTCCTCCCCTACAGCAGCCAATCACATGCCTCAGGAAAACCAACAAGCCGGAAGGCAATAGCCCTGCCCCGCTGTTGCTCTCGCATGCTGCCTCTGGTCCTGAATCCCACTCCCTTGCCTCAGAGGTCCTTAGCCCAGTTGCCCGGCAACTGCCAATCATGGGCAGCTGCCCCTTGCCTTAGAGGCACTAAGGAAGACGAAGGATGGGGGTACGCAATGCCACCTGAATATCTCTACCACCGTAAAGATACCATGTTCTTCCTGCTCCTGATGCTGTGAGATTTTCCTTACAAGAATATTTTCTAAGCCACTTATATTTCTCTCAGGAGAAATATAAGGATGCTAAAATAATAGAATAATAAAAGTGTGCAGCTTGAGTCATCATGCCCACAGTGAAGGTTTTCTAATTCATGCTAATAGAATGAGCAGCTCTACTGGGGAGGTTTGTTAGGGCTAACATATGTCCGGATTTTCCTGGACATTACCAGGATTTCAAAGGTGGAATTGACGTCCAGGGGGGGGGGGGACACACAGATTCAGCAACATTTGGGGTGTCCTGGTTTTCACTTTTTGAAATAAGGTTTGTGGATATGCTCTGTGTATATCCACCAGGACCCTACATTTATTTCAGTTTAAAAAGCAGTTTGAGGGCTTACATTTTTTGGGGGGGGGGCAATGTTGTGTGTGTGTGTGTGTGTGTGTGTAATCATACACACAGAAAATATAAAACAAAAATGAAAAGAAAAGCAGCGGTATGTAAATAATACAGGTAGTGAGGTTGTGAAAGAGATATTTGCCCTGAGAGTCCGCATATTAGAGGGTCAGCTGTACTGTAGTTTATAGGTTCAAAGCACTGCTCAGCCATAAAGCTTTACTGGGCAACTTTGTGGGCCAGTTTCTGTCTTTCGGTCTAGCCTACCTTACAGGGTTGTTGTGAGGATAAAATTGGATGGAAGAGTAAGAACCAGGTATGCTACTCTGATCTCCTTGGGGAGATATAAGTGTAAGGTTCAAGAGAACAGTCTTATGCATTTCCGCTCAGAAGTACGCAGAAACATAGGAAACTGCCTCCTGTCAGTACTGAGACCCCATTGACATCAATGGGACTTATTATCAGGATAGGATAGCATTGTAGCCTAAATGCATTCATCTTTGAAGACTGGGGGATTGTCTAACCTCTGGAGCAATTGATCGATGGATTGCAGACCAACACTCCTTTCCTTCTAGAGAGTTTTTTTCTTTTTCCTGCTGCCACTCTTTTCAGTTGGGATGGCGTGATTCTTACCTGCTACTGTCAAAAACCTTCTGTGAGCAAAGGCGAAGCTGTCCGTTTCCTTGCCCAAAGCTGTCACCTGCCTTCATCAGATGTAGGTCTTCCCCGAATCCTTTCTTTCTTTGAAGAAAATCTGTCAAAGGCTTGATTGGCAGGTGGAGATCCACAGCCGGCATTTATCGAGCTGGGCGCACCTACGCACACACAAAGCTTCAGGAGAAATTACTGTTTTCAAGAGCTGCACAATTAGTTTGATACTTTGCATTGGCGAAGTTGAGTCTTTCCCTCTCTTGCCTCTGTGCGTGCATAAAATCATCATTTGACCTTAATTTTGAGAGGCATGATAGAGAAATAAATATGATCCGTTGAACGATGAATAGTGTACCGTGTTACTTGTACTTAAGGAGCCGGGGGGAAGGAGGGGAATACATTTTACCAGCTGATGTTTTTCTGCTTCCAGCTGATGGAATTTACAGTAGCTCAGTCACACGCCTGTCCTTAAAGATTGTTGAATGCTTTGGAAGAAAGCACATGCACACTGAACCACCCTGTTCTGAGATTATTCCATTTATATGGATTTGCTGGTTTGCTTCTGTGTGTTTGTGACTACATTATTTTTATAGCCAGGAACATTTTTCAGGCAAACAAGATCTTTGTTTTTAAGGATGTCCCTACCCCTCTTGCACATTTTGTGCCTGAGAACACAATCCGTCAACGTTACCAGTGAAATTATCTGATCCAAAACATTTCACATAGGAAAGGGAGGCCAGTTGCCAAGTCAGCAGACTCGGCTCCCACGCAGGAGTAATTTTACACCTGTGAGGTGTGTCAGTTCATCGATGCAAATGGGTAAATGCTTCCATTGTCCAGACTGGGACAGAATGTTTTTCTGAAGATTATTAATTGCTTATAACTTGGGGGACGGGAAGTGATCGTCAGCCCTGATCTCATTAACTGAAACAACAAATCTGTAAGGAGGCAGGGATTACTATTCACCGACGGAGGGCCCATTATTGTATCTATGTGTTTGCAGGAAGTGTGTGCATGTGCTTGTGGTTTCCTTGATGGTGAAGCCTTCATCACCACAATGTACTGTTGTTGCTGTTGTTAACTGCTTGTGCCCTTTGCCCTAAGATCTCAGGGCGGGTTACAACACCAAAACACTGAAAACAGTTTAAAGCAACTTAAAATCACAAACTGGCCAAAATGTATAGAACAAAAAAAGGAATGTTGGAAGTGTAAGGAAAAGGAAGGTACTTTTTAACCATATGTGGTGGACATGTAAAGAGGTAAAAGCTTTCTGGGAAATGATATATAATGAGTTAAAGAAAATGTTTTAAAACAGTGATGGCTAACCTTGACACTCCAGATGTTTTGGAACTACAACTCCCATCATCCCTGACCACTGGTCCTGTTAGCTAGGGATGATGGGAGTTGTAGTTCCAAAACATCTGGAGTGTCAAGGTTAGCCATCACTGTTTTAAAACACCTTTGTTAAAAAAAAAAACCCAGAAGCTTTTTTATTGGGTATAGTGGGTAGAGAGATACCGAGACAAGATAAAAAATTGTTCTTATGTGCAACAACTGCGGCAAGAGTTTTGTTGGCTCAAAGATGGAAACAACAGGGGTTGCCAACAAAAGAAGAGTGGCAGATGAAAATGATGGACTTTGCAGAACTGGCGAAGCTGACGGGAAGAATCCGGAACTAGTGAGTCCAAGCATTCCAAAAGGACTGGAACAAGTTTATACAGTATTATATTTGAAAGACAACTGTAAGCAATTAACATCATTAGCAGGGTTATCTGAAGATCTGTAAGATGAAATTGCTACCTATTCAGATTGAGTAATATAATATTTTAAGTTATGATATAAACAAGGACAGGAAACGAAGTGAAATGTAAAGATGTAGAGTTTAATTTTGTAAACCATCAGAGGGGAGGGAGGGAAGTCGTCTGGCTCAGTCGAGCCAAAGAGATAAAATAAGAGGGAACGATGTTACGTAATGTGATTATATGTAAAACCAATAAAAGTCATTTATACCCCCCCACTAAAAACAGTTTAAAGCAACTTAAAATCACAAAAGGTGGGTCCCAAATATATGCACCTCAAGTATTAAAAGCCAGGGCAAAGAAGTACCTCTTAAGCATTTGCAGGAAGCTAGGTAATGAAAGTACCAGACACAGCTCTGAGGGAAGGCAGTTCCACAGCTTAGGGGCCACCACTGAGAATGCCCTTTTCCAGGCCACCATCCCTTGAGCCTCTGAAGACGGAGCAACTACCAAGCAGGCCCCGTCTGCCGATCTCGGCACCCAAGGGATCTGTTGCTCCCAGATGCAGCAGTTTTGTTTCTTCTCTTGGAGTAAATGCATTTGTGATAGAAAATGAAAGAGTGCACTTGACTTGAGAATACCACGGAAGTGGGGACACACTCACTTTGGGGTGCCTGAGGCAAGGGGAGTCTGGCGAGTTTTCTCTTCCCTGCAATAGCACCTCAATTTACAGCCGGTTCTCTTTGTTCTGCGGAACTTACCGGTAATGGGAGCTGCTGAGAACAAATAAGCATTAGGAATAAGAATCCACCATGCACCTCGCTCGGAGATTGGGGCGTGTGCAACAATATGGTTAGGACTCACGGGAATATTATGGGAATTTTTAATGGCGTGAAAGTTTCATGGTGAAACCCTCTAACACAGCAGGACAGATCCTTTGCGAAAAGTCTCCAAACATGGGTGTTGTTTTCAAGCAAGGACCTGCAAACAGAGTGACATGTTTGTTTAGCGTTTTATTAGAAACTGTTGTTTTTATTAAAAACATTTAAAATAAAAATAAAAAATGCTGTGTGTAAACTGGGCCTCAGTCCCTCTCCATCTCACTGTTTTCCATCTGAGGTCAGATTCTAACACTGCAGACCACAAATATGCTGCTTCCTTAAATAACACAATGAGGGTGGGTTAAAAAATGTAAGTTTTTAAAAATAACTACTAGCATGGTCTGAAGGCATCAGCCTGAGGCCTGAGTCTACCAGGGCCTAGTTCAGCCTTCTCCAACCTGGCGCCTCCCCTGTTTATTTTATTTACATTGCTTATAACCTCCCATTGCTAACATGAGCCCAGAGCAAGGGGCAGCAGACAATAAAATAAGACGTCCCCGTTTCCCAGGGACAGTCCCCGGATTTACAAATCTGTCCCCATACAAAATCCATTAAAGTTGAAGTGTCCCCGGATTCATTGAAAAAAAAATCTGGTAACCTTACAATAAAATAATATTTCATTTGAATTCAACTCAGTACAAAAATAGACATTATACTAACAATATAACTACTATCAGCATAGGAAGGAGCACCACTTTAGCAAAATGCTTTAGTGAACAGTCACGTTTTACCTGCTGTTGAAACTTCATTAGCATTGGCTCTGATCACACCCAGAGTCAAGGTGACACTATTGAGAATGCCCTCTCACGAGTCACCAAAGACTGCATCTTGGAGACCTTTGGCGCTGTGAGAAGAGCATCGCGCCCTGATGACCTCAAAGTACAGGCACCTGCATAAAGAAGCAGGTGGTCTTTTAGGTCTGTGGATCCCAAGTAGGGATGGATGCAGGGCTGTCTTAAGCATATGCGGCGCTGGGGTGCAAAGATCCGCCCGGCGCACCTCCCCCCAGGTTGTCCAGTCCCAGGCGCGCAGGAGGGTGGAGCCTTCCGGCCGCCTCAGCATCTCGCTGGCTCGGTCATCCCCCAACTCGTGGCGCAGAGCCGCCCGCAGCAGAAGAGCCCGCTGCAGTGCTCTGACCGATGCACGGGCTCTTCCCTGGACTCAACTCTTGGGCCCCAGACTCTCGGCCTGGGTGCCCCACACCCCTAGCGCCTATAGGTAAGACGGCCCTGGATGGATGGAAAGATCTGTCAATGTTGGTTCTCTCCATTTCTCTTTTTTCCAGTCTTAATTTTTTTTGTTTTGCACATTTCTGCAGCAAGCTGTGATTTTTCTTTTTTAAAACACTCATGAAATTTATTCATTCTTTTAGTGCAGTTCTCCTAACAGACACATTTTTGTATGCAGTTTTGACAAATGTACATATTTCTGCAAGCCATTTTCCCCAATATAATGCATTGCTAATGCACTTTTCACTAACACGTTCATTTCTTATGGACACATTTGCCTAATATATGCATTTTTGTAATTATTGGTTGGACAACTGAACTGCAAAATTCAGATACAGGCAAATTTCAGATTGCAGGTAAATGCAAATTTAAATGACTATGTTTTGGCTATGTTCCTTGTGAAAGTCCAAATTGGATAAATTCAGCTTTGAGCAAGAACTGAATTGAATTTCTGCTTGAACCCCAAGCTTTCAATGGTCAAAACAAGGACTTTAAACCTGGTTTAACGAATGGGCAGCCAGTGCAGAACTTTCAGTACTGGTGTTCCTGTCTTTTATTTATTTACTTGTTCATTTATTTACCGGTATATGGTTTTTAAAATTAGATTTTGAATATTTATATTCAGAAAGAAACAAGAAAAATAAAAGAAAAACAGAAAGATCATTGTATGTCTGTGTGTATATGGGGAGGGGAAAGGCAGATTCAGCAATTGGTCCAAACTTGCCCAGTGCTTGTCATTTATGCAAAGAAATCTGTGCAGGAGGCTCATATAGCCAATGATATCCCATCCTTTTTTCGCTTATGGGAGGCCATTTTCTCCTAAGCAGCCAGCAGTGTTTGACGTTGATGGCAAGCTGTCCCCACAAGCAATCTCACTGCAGAATTCTGCACTAACGGGGGCTTCTGAGTCAGACTCAAAGGCAGCTCCATGTAGAATGAATTGTAATAATCCGGGCATGAGATAGCCAGCACAATGAACCATGGGAGCCAGGCTATCCCTGTCCATAAATAGTCATAGCTGGTCACCCAGCTGGAGTTGGGGGAAGGCTCTCTTAGTCTTGGATGCCACTTGGACCCATAGCTGTCAACTTTCGGATTTGAAAATAAGGGATGCCGCAAGGGCGGTGCAATGGCACCAAGTAGCCTCGCCACCCTGCGCTCCAGAGGCTGCGCATGAATGGGTGAGTGAAAGAGCGAGCGCATAGATGGCAGGCGGGCTGGCTGTCTGGTTGGGCGTGAGGGTCTGGCTGCACAAGGCACGCAAGCTCCGCCCCCAGTCGGTCTCAGACTCCTTATTGGCAGCCGATCAATGCAGCTGAGGAGCCTCCCTGGCCGGCAGGGAGGGAGAGGAGCTGCTTCCTTTGAAATCCGGGAAATTTAAGGGATATCAACAATCCGGGATAGCAGCAGGAAACGGCATTGGAATAAGGGAGTTTCCGGCAAAAAAAGGGAGGGTTGACAGCTATGCTTGGACCTTCATCTACAAAGAGGGTTCAAACCTGCTCCTTAAGGGGAAGTACAACCACATGGGAATTCCTGAATGAGACAACCAGCTGCCCACAAAGCCTCCATCTTATTAGGATCCAACTTTAGCTTTTTGGCTCTCATCCAGCCCATTGCATTCCGACACCTGCACCAGCTCTTCTGACTCAGATGCTACAGAGAAACAGAGTTGTTGCAAGGCTGATGGGGAAAATCCGACACCAGAGCGACCAAGTCTTCCAGAGAGAATGGAGTAAATTTATTCAGTACAATAGACAGTTATTGTAAACATGTAAAGACACCGGCAGGACTGAGATAAATCGTGTAGTGTTTATCGAAAGAAATTTTCTACTTGCGCTTTAAGTCTAGATTAAGTAAGGAGAAACGTAGAATTGAGATGGTATAAATGTGTGGTATTAAGATGTGTTTTTATTAAAAACCAGACGATGGAACGGAGGGAAGCCGAGTGGCTCAGTGGAGCTAAAATGTATAAATGTATAACAATATGATGTTATAATATTGTTAAAAATGGAAAATTAATTAAAAATATATATTAAAAAAGAGAAACAGAGTTGTTCATCACCAGTGTACTGTTGACAGTTCCCTCCAAATCTAACGGCCACCATTTTGGACTACAACTCAGCTCTGGGGACAGCAATGTAAAGTCAGGAAAAGCTGTACTAAAAGGAAGACCATATAACACCGGTCCTGAGAGAACTACATTGGCTCCCAGTACGTTTCCGAGCACAATTCAAAGTGTTGGTGCTGGCCTTTAAAGCCCTAAACGGCCTTGGTCCTGTATACCTGAAGGAGCGTCTCCACCCCCACCGTTCAGCCCGGACACTGAGATCCAGCGCCAAGGGCCTTCTGGCGGTTCCCTCACTGCGAGAAGCAAAGCTACAGGGAACCAGGCAGAGGGCCTTCTCGGTAGTGGTGCCCACCCTGTGGAACGCCCTCCCAGCAGAGGTTAAAGTGATAAACAACTATCCTACATTCAGAAAATACCCGAAGGCAGCCCTGTTTAGGGAAGTTTTTAACTTGTGATTTTGATGTATTTTAATATTTGTTGGAAGCCGCCCAGAGTGGCTGGGGAGACCCGGCCAGATGGGCGGGGTACAAATAAAAAAAAAATTATTATTATTATGAGCTCAAGGGATGCCACTCAACATATGAAATGAGGAATGTAAATGCAATCATTCAATTAAAGCTTTGGGACACACAAAGTTCATGTTTCCAGGATTTATTTATTTAAAAAAGAAGCCCTTGCTATGGTTATTTGTATTTTAAAATATGAAGTGTTTTACCAGGGGTGAGGAATTTGTGGCTGTCAAGATGCTGCTGGACTGAATGGGCGATGGGTGATTCCCATCACCCCTGAAAGTTGGCCATGCTTTCTGGGACTGATGGGAGCTATAGTTCAGGTGGGGGGGGCAAAGGATCCCCACACCTGTTTTAGGTCATAACCTGAAAACGTTGCAATATATTAAAACAAAGTCACAAAACTGCTTCCTCTCCCCATACCTCTAGAATGCTACTAAGTACAATTTCTCGCTTGCTGAGATCGTTTCAGAGAAACATAAAAAGGGGAATTGTTAACTCCATAAGACAATAATCAGCATTTGAGCATTTTTCTAGGCCCTGTGGAGCAATGTGGGAGAAGATCTTTATACAGTTGCCTCAGTCAGCAGTTGCTTCTGTTCTAAGATAAGAAGGAACTAGTCAACACAAATGCATTCATATCACATGAGAATGAGATGGTTTGTTTTAGCAGTAAGAACATAAGTTATTTAAATAAAGTTATAAATATTCCACGTGTTCTATTTGGGTTCTCTGTACAAGTGCAGAATCTGACATACGGAAAAATACTAGCCTTCTGGATTTGGTTTTTTAAAAATAAAAATAAAAATGTGCCTGTTTTCGAGACTTCATGCTTGCAGTTGGAGATCTGTTCCTTTCCTGACCTACCACCCTACCCTAAATCAGATGGTTGCAATAATGCATAATAGAGGCCGTGCATTATGAGCATATATTTCAGGTCTCTCATCACATAATTTGGAATTTAAGGGTGCACTTAGCCCTGAACATCTGTCTGGTGGTGGTGTCAGAAGGAAACACTGTTAAGAGACAAAACCTGCAGCATCATACAAAGCACTCATGTGCTATACTACCATGGGGTGTTGTTGTTTTTTACCGCAGTGAAGATGCATAGCTGTGAGTGGATAGCACCTCATGCTGTGGGCACAGACAACGACATCACTGACGTGCGCTACATAGCCATCATAGGAACACAGACAGCTGCCTTATACCGAATCAGACCATTGGCCTATTTAGTTCAGCATTCTCTGCACTGAATGGTGGGAGCTTCTCACAGTTGTACTAAGAATAATGTTGGGGATTCCACCTGGGACCAGATGCTCTACCACCAAACTAAAATCCTTCCCCCAATCTGCATCCATGTGCCGTCAGAGCAGCCTCACTATTATGGCACCGTCGCCTAATAGAGCTCTTTGGTAAGAATGTAAAAGTAAAGGTAAAGGTACCCCTGACCGTTAGGTCCAGTCGTAGATGACTGGGGTTGCAGCACTCATCTTGCTCTATAGGCCGAGGGAGCCGGCGTTTGTCCACAGACAGCTTCCGGGTCATGTAGCCAGCATGACTAAGCCGCTTCTGGCGAACCAGAGCAGCACACGGAAACGCCGTTTACCTTCCCACCAGAGCGGTACCTATTAATCTACTTGCACTTCATGCTTTCGAACTGCTAGGTTGGCAGGAGCAGGGACCAAGCAACGGGAGTTCACCCTGTCGCAGGGATTCGAACCGCCAACCTTCTGATCGGCAAGCCCTAGGCTCTGTGGTTTAGACCACAGCACCACCCGCGTCCCATTGGTAAGAATGCAGGGTCCATCTACTATGGTGGCCAGTGACAAATATTTGGCTGTACCAAATTGCCACATGGACAGCCACTGGCAATGCTGGGGAACAAGGATGCACTTCCAAATGAAGTCTGTTCATGACAATCCCCCCAAAAGTCTCAGATTCAGTATTGCTATGTATTTTTAATGGCAAAGTACAAGTAGATAAATAGGTACCCGCTCCGGCGGGAAGGTAAACGGTGTTTCCTGCGCTGCTCTGGTTTGCCAGAAGCGGCTTAGTCATGTTGGCCACATGACCCGGAAGCTGTACGCCGGCTCCCTCGGCCAGTAAAGCGAGTCGTCCGCGACTGGACCTAACGGTCAGGGGTCCCTTTACCTTTTTATATATATTATGACAGTGAAAAGCATCAAATCAACAGTAAAATTACATTCGCAAGTAAGTGCAAGATGCATCACAAATCAGATGAATAAATCTACATTTCTGGATCACCTCTTAGTTACCTCTTTACCAGAGTAAACAGATGAGCTTTGAGCAGACACCTGAATGCTAGTGCTGGAGGCCTGATGTTCATGGGGAGCACATTCCAAAGGGCAGTTGCCACCATACTAAAAGTCCTGATCACAATGGACACTATGCAACATTTGGGACCATACAGCAGTACTATGACTGTATTTCCTGATGATCAAAGTGATTGAGCAGGGGTGTACAAGGGGAGGTATTCCCAGAGATAATCTGCTCCAAAGTTGTTTATATGCCAATGGCAAGACCCTTAAACTTGTCCCGATAACATATTGGCAGCCTGTGCAGCCCTTTTGGCATAGGTGTAGCGAGCTAGTTGAGGGTTATATCACTCCTGCCATGTTTCCTGATATCCTTGGTCCACCATCCATCCTTCAATCATTTCTGCAGAGCATCCTCCTGCCCCGTACTAAGCTTTCAATGAACACCCTCTGCTGTATTCGATTTCCTCATTGACAAGGGGCTATTCATTCCATTAGACTAAGTAGGTCAGATATGACATAGGTCTGGTGTTTTATCGCCACAATGAGTACACCACACATCACGATGTTCCCTCTTCGCTGTGATCTCAGTGGGTATGTTATGATCTGTTATACATCAAGGGCTTTTAGTACCAAAAGCTGTAACATAATCACTCTATTAAAGTAGCAGCTTAGCTGCAATTTCAAGAAGATAGTAGCGCCGCTCCTTCAGCTTCTTTCAAATCAACACTCGCTATAGGAGAATTGTGCAAATCTGTTATATTTTGGCGACACTAATGTATTCTATATCCTTCAAGATGGTGAATCTATGCACGGCAGGTGGATTCAAGTCCAGGTAGTCCATTCGTCCAAGATGATGAGAGAGCCGAGGGGAGGAACCCATCAGTCAGCCAGTCAATTTTTCTAAAACATACATGCCATGGAATCTTAAAAGAGATAAGTGTACTTTGTCAACTACAGATACGGACAATGAATCTGCTAGAATCCGTGCTACACAACAGATCCATGCATCATTGCCGCAATGTGAGCAATTCATAGTGATACTCAAAAGGTCTTCTCAGTTTTGCTCCAGTTGGTGTCTCTGACCATGAGACCTATGTTCTACCTCCAACCATTGGTGGTAGTATGCTTCTGGATGCCAGTTTCTGGAAAATGCAGGAGGGGAGATGGCAGGGACTCCCACACTTCCAAAAATTTAGGTCACACCCACACCCTATATTTAAAGCACTATTATTCCACTTGAAACTGTCATGACTTCCCCTAAAGTATTCCGGATGCTGTCGTTCATAGATACACAGCTCAGTCGGTAGAGCAGGAGACTCTTAATCTCAGGGTCGTGGGTTTGCGCCCTACGCTGGGAAAAAGATCCCTGCATTAGGAGACAGCCAAACCAAAAGTTCAAAAAGGAGTAGGAAATTTATAAAGAATATTTTAAAAACAAAACAAAACAGTGTCCTCAAAACCTGGACATGCTTTGATTCATTTTCGCAAATTGCAATATAGATTATAAGTATAGTATTCAGAAATGGGGAAATGATCAAAGAAGCAGTTTAACAAATAGATAAGAAAGACCCGCTTTGAGGAAGATGGAAGTCTATTGGGAAAGATAAGTAATTGGTAATTAAGAACATGGAGGCATAAGTTATCTTGTAAGAACTTTGGGATTTATGGATGTTTTTCCTTTTGTTATTATTTTATTTTTGTTTTTTTTGTGTGTGTTTGTCAAGTAAGAAAACTAAAGCATTTTAAAAAAAAGATTCCTGCATTGCAGGGGGTTGGACTAGATGACCGTCATGGTCCCTTCCAACTACAATTCTAGGGTGCTGAGTATTGTTAGGAGACCCTTATCCTGCCCAGAGCTATGTTTCCAAGACTTCCTGGGGAATTCCTGACTATTTAACCACCACAGGAATTGTAGCTCTGTGAGGAGAACAGGGGGCCTTCTAACAACTCTTAGCTCCCTTAACAAACTACAGCTCCCAGGATTCTTTTTTTTTGGGGGGGGAGCCACCGTTTGAAGTGGTATCGCAGTGCTTTAAACATATGCTGTGACTGTGGCCTTGGTCTCCCACCTCTGAGTCCGGCACCCTACCCACTAGGCAACACTGCCTCCCAGGGCCTATACAGTAGGAGAGGGAAGCTACTAACGTCTAGTTATGACATAAGGGGGATGGGGTTCCTCCGGTTTTATAATAAGCTCAGTGACAGATCTCCATGTGACAGTTTTAAAATAACACCCGATCCAATGACAGCTGATAGAGAGAGAGAGAGAGCGTGCGCTGCTTGAAAGGAAATGGCCGTTGTTGCTCAAATATTGACATCACCCTCATATTATTATCAGGGAAAGTTATCCAGTGCATAAGCACCCCCCCCCTGTTTATTCATCTTTGCCACCACGGCGATGAAGATGGCAAGGAGAAAACAACAACTGGCTGAGAGGACTTTTCCCATGCTGGGACAGTGGGGGAATCAAGGGGCTTTTGTGTTGCCTGTGGCCACGGAATTTTTTATAATTCTCCTTGAAGGAAACAGCTTCCCGCATGCCCTGAATGAAACAGCCCTGCTTATCAAGGAAGGGTAACTTTGCTGGTATTCCCCTGCCTTCTCCAGCATGGAATCCGTTTAAAAATAGTTTTATTTTCACTCAACGAAACCTGTTGCCTCATGAAGCAGCAGCAGTGTGTGTGTGTGTGTGTGTGTGTGTGTGTGTGTGTGTGTTTGTGGTCAGGAGGAAAAAATGACCACCTCATGTTGCTGAATACAGTATCTGATCTCTCGTTGCCAAGGCTGAGTCATTTCCTGTCACAATAACAAGACTGTAATCTGCAGAAAAAGAAGAGGGAGTGAAAAAAAGCCCTCCGAGCCAGTCTATGTTTTCTCTTTGCCTTCGCCAACCTGGTGCCCTCCAGACATTTTGGACTAGAAATGAGAGTTTTAGGCAGTGCCTTGTTTTTCTTAAAAAATCTTTAGGGGTACTCTCGTTTTCCTACTCATATTGAAATTCTGCACCTCAATGAGGCCAAACTTAGACTCACAAAATGTTTAGGGGTATGCGTCCGCCCAGAAAAAAAGCATTGGTTTTAGGTCTCAAGGCTGTCTCTCTCTCTCTCTGTTCTGTAAGCTCTTGTGCCAGCATCCTTTATTTTTAAAAATTTGTGTTTTTTCAGTGGTGAGATACAGCACTTTTTGAAAGTAAGGAGTGTGTGTGTTGTTTTTTTTTAAAAAAAATGTGAACACAGTTTCAGAATATTGTCGGAGAAGACTAAAGCAATGCTTCACTTTTTCTTTAAAAAAAAAAAAAAAAAAAGGTGTCGGGCACCAGTCCAATGGGGAAGCCAGTCACCATCTGTGTCTTCTGCTTCCTTCTACATGTGAGGAGACCAGCAACATGGTGAGGGGAAGCCAGGTTTTGCTTCATTGTGCAAATTCTTTTGCATAGGCAGCTAATTAAAGGTTGCACACTCAAAAGAAGGGAGTTCTTCTTCAGCAACAAGACATAATTAAATACTTAGAAGACTGGGTGAGTTCATAGAGGACATGGTTTTCAATGACTACAAACCACCATGGCTACGCAGAGGCAATCTGCGTCTGCATAGCAGTTTCTGTGAATCACGAACAGGGAGAAGAAGAGTTTGGATTTGATATCCCGCTTTAAGGAGTCTCAAAGCGGCTAACATTCTCCTTTCCCTTCCTCCCCCACAACAAACACTCTGTGAGGTGAGTGAGGCTGAGAGACTTCAAAGAAGTGTGACTAGCCCAAGGTCACCCAGCAGCTGCACGTGGAGGAGCGGGGAATCGAACCCGGTTCACCAGATTAGGAGTCCACTGCTCTTAACCACTACACCATACTGGATCTCTCTCTGGGAGAGCGCTGCTAGGCTGAGGTCCTGCTTGCAGGCTTCCCATAGTTATCTGTCTGGCCACCATGAGAACAGGATTCTGGACCAGATGAGGCCTTTGTCTTGATCCAGCATGGATCTTCTTAAATTCTTATAATTTGTCAACACCGAAAGATGTGCTGATGGCTTTTAACTTGGATGGCTTTGAAAGCAGGGTTAGGCAAATGTATTGTTTATTATTATTTGTTACATTCACAGCCTGCTTTTCTTCCAGTGAGCTCAACATGGCAAAGATCGTTCTACTTTTCCCCCTTCCCTTTTATCCTCACAACAACCCTGTGAGGTAGGTTTGGCTGAGAGGCTGTGAGTTTCGTAACCTTGTAGCTGAGTCACCAATTAATTGAGCTTCATGGCCAAGTGGGGATTTGAAACCTGGTCTCCCAGGTCCTAAACTGATACTCTAACCACTGCACCAAACTGTCTCTCTCTCTCTCTCTCTCTCTCTCTCTCTCTCTCAATTCATGGAGGTTGTATCTCTCAACGACTACAAGCCATGGTAGCTAAATGAATCCTCCAGATTCATTGGGAGTCTGCCCCTGAATACCCATTTGATATACCACCTTCATGACCTGACTGTGGAGGGAAAGATGCTGTGCTAGACAATTGGTTAAAATACTCTGAGATGTTAATATATGAAGGAGATCAAGTCAGGTTGAAACCCTACGAGCAATTGAGAGGAAGGATTCAAGACTGGCTACAATACCATCAGATTAATGAACTTTTCAAATTGGATAAAAAGATTGGCTTTCAAGTGGAAAAGTCAAAGTTGGAAACAGAACTGCTAGAACCAAAGAATAAGACCTTATCAAGAATGTATGACCTGTTGCTGGAATGGCATACGCAAGATGAGTTAGTAAAATCTGCAATGATAGATTGGGCAAAGGACGTGGGACATAATATTATGATGGCGGATTGGGAAAGACTATGGAGAACGGACATAAAATTTACAGCATGTACTTTGTTAAGAGAGAATATAATGAAAATGATCTATAGATGGTACTTAACCCCAGTGAAGCTAGCAAAAATCTATCATTTGCAGGACAATAAATGTTGGAAATGTGGCAACACGGAAGGAACTTTCTATCATATGTGGTGGACCTGCCCAAGGTTGAAGGCCTTCTGGGAGATGATATATAATGAATTGAAGAAGGTGTTTAAAAGCACTTTTTTGAAGAAACCAGAGGCCTTCCTCCTTGGAATGGTTCACCAAGTACTACCAAAAGAAGACCACACGCTGTTTATGTATGCCACTACGGCAGCAAGAATTCTCGTTGCAAAATACTGGAAGACTAAGGAATTACCGACATTGGAAGAATGGCAGATGAAAATGATGGACTATATGGAAACCGCTGAACTGACCGGGCGAATCCGTGACCAGAGGGACGATGCAGTGGAAAAAGAGTGGAGAAAGTTTAAAGACTATCTTAAAAAACATTACAAAGTACAGAATTAAATATAAATAGAAATGTCAATGTATAAAAATTAGTTTATAAAGATTGGAATAGTAAATAGTATGGTAGATATATAGTATGAATAAGTGTCAAGTATTATTGAATTTAAGTTTTTTTTATATTAATAGCTGTTAGGAAATATAAGGTTGTGGAAAAAGATTTTGGAAGCTATGTTAGATTTAAAGAATGTAATTAAAATAAGAAAAAATGTTATAGAAATGAAAAGAGAGAAATATTGAGAAATTGCTGGTAGATAACAGACAAGGAGAATCGACACAGAGGGACAGGATGGAGGAAGTCACGAGAAATGTTAAGGAAATAGGATAAGAATATATGATGATAAATGTGTAGTGTGGTGTAGTGTAGTGTAGTGTAATGTAGTGTTTTAGTTTTAGTTTTAGTATAGTTTAGGTGTATGTGTATGTGTTTTATTGTTTGATTGTATGTTGGTTTATTTTGTGTTATAAAATAAAAATATTATATATACGAAAGATGCTGTGCTAGACAGGTCTTTGGTCTGGTCCAGAAAGTTTCTTCTTGTGTTTTTGTGGCTAATAGTGGGGAATTGAGCTTGGTTAAAGAGGGAGGGATAGGGCTAAATGAGAACCAGTAACTGCAAGAGGTTCCCGGGCCTTTTCTGCTAACTCCACGCTTGGCAGGGAAATGAAAGGAAAACCCCAAGTAATCCTGCTCTCCCTTCTCACCAGCTCTTGCTTCATGCTGAATAAAATTCCAAGGCATCAGCTGTTTCTCAAAAGGCAAACACAGCGGCTGCACTTTCCTCTCCCTCTAATTGTCATACATGATCCCTTCACTGAAGAAATCAAATAATCCACGCTCCGTGCTGCAATTTCATCAAGGGGGCATCACAGTGTAGTGTTAAAGGTGGAAATCCTTCGGATTTGGTGTCCTGTACTGAACAATGAACTGTTTCAGGAAGAAACAAAAATGGGTCAACATGCTTCTCCCAAAGCACTTTTGGGTGGTCCACAGATTCCTACAACTTTGTGGCCTCCGAAGAAGAAATCTTAAATGCTAGCCACCACAGAGAGCCCCTGGGTGAACTTTCATGCTCCAGATTTCAACCCAGGAAATGTAAATACCATCCAAGACATTTGGGATTACTTTGCTTTGAGTTCCACTTCCGAAAACATACATAATTTTGGCCTGCCTTCAAGGTTTCCTGAGAGAATCAACAAGCAGTGGCCATGCAGCTCATTAAAAGTGCTGAGATATAATCCCTAAATGGATTTGGACCAGAATTCTTGAAGGACAGCCTTCTTCCACTTGACCTGCCTGCCCACTCTCTTCATCAAATGAGTCTTTGATTCATGCCTAGTTGCCATCTGATAGGCTGGGATGGGAGGAAGGGCTCCTCTGCAGTAGCACCCAAGCTGTGAAATTCTATCCCTCGAGAAGCCCAATTGGATGCCTCGTAATAGGCATTTAGAGAGTATGTGAAAACCATTTTGTTCCACAGTATCTTCAGTTATCCTCCTTCCAGTGTGAATTTTTGTTTAAGACTGGTTTCACATAGGCCAACAGAGGTTCACATTAATTATATAAGTTTACACCTGATTATTTACTGGGCTAAGCCACACCCACCATAACTTACAATCCAGTGACAGTTATGCATGTGAGAATAGACTGTCATGCTTTTCAAAAGTTGTTTGATGCTGTCATTAAGTGGAAAAGAACCAAGCAACAAACACATATGCGTGATCCAGAGCTTCCTGTCCCGTAGGTGAATGTGTGAATGGAGCCCACTGAAAAGTATTGTGTTTGAGGGGATGTGGAGGTTGTAAATGCAATGTCAGGTCTGAGATTGCTTGTTCACCCATGGTAGTCATCACTTGATGGTGCACCCATCAAGTGATAAATATTCCTGTGTGTACTAAGGATTGAATTGCAAGGACTTGCTAGATGTTGGCTGGATTGTCCTCCTAGAAAGCTTGTCCAGGGTCTCCGGCTGTAGCTTTCCCCATCACCTGTTTCCACATTCTTTTAATTGGAGATGTGAAAAATGCAAAGCATGTGCCCTCCTGCCACTGATCTGTGGTTTCTCCCTGGTCCCTTGTCTGATGACCCCCCCAACCACCCCACATTAGGAGAAGCTATCTTCGCATTTATCTCTTATTCAATTAACCAGCAAGACACAAGGCACAGCTGGCCCTTTTATGGCATTCCACATTTGCCATGTCATACTTGTGCAACACCAAAGGTTTATCAGCGTTTCCCAAACTTGGGTCTCCAGCTGTTTTTGAAATACAATTCCCAACATCCACTGGTCCTGCTAGCTAGGGATGATGGGAGTTGTAGTCCAAAAACAGCTGGAAACCCAAGTTTGGGAAACCCTGGTTTACATGGACATTTTATGAAGAAACACAATCAATTCTTCTTCTTCTTCTTCTTCTTCTTCTTCTTCTTCTTCTTCTTCTTCTTCTTCTTCTTCCTCCTCCTCTTCTTCTTCTTCTTCTTCTTCTTCTTTTGCCTTGTGCATGTCAGCACCACTGCAGTTGTCAGCTCTGGCAAACGGCGGGGCTGCTTTGCATCTTAAAGTCACTGATTACACAGCTTAGGTAACGAAAGCCATCTCTACAGGGAGTATTTGGGTTTCTGTCATTAAGAAGTTGTAAATAGGCAGCCTGCTTTATAAGCAGCTGCGGAGACCCCTGCCTGAAATCGATGGCTGTGTGGAATCCTCCATGTACTCTTCCATTATTTCTGGAAGGGGATGGAAAAATACTGTCAGTTGTTTCACTCGCCCCACGCTGAGGCAAAACAAATGTTGCTCGTAAACTTGCATAGGTAGTTTTCCAGGCTGTTTAAATGCAAAGACCTTGTACTTGCTCCAGACCCCTTCTAGCCTGCAGCGTTATTTCACAGGCAGGCGGGGGTAGGACAGGACTAACACTGCTGTCGAAAGATACATTTATTTGCTCGTGAACTTCCACTCCCTGCCACATACCTTGAACGTTTTGCTACGGTCAGAGTATTCATTACATATAACCAGGTTTTTCTTCCCCTCTCTGTTACCTCCATTACCATCCGTGTATCTGGGAATACAATTGCGTCTCAAATTTCATCAGGTATTTAATAAAAGTCAGAAATGCATGCATTTCCCAAAAGGTTGCACATCATTTGCACATTGACTTTTTATGGGGCTGCCTCTTGGGGAACATCTTGCGGCATAATTGTCATCTCTGATACAAAGGGAAGCCTCCAGGACCACTAGGGACAAAGTCATAGGCTTTATTGTTACCAAATTATGCTGCAAGAAACTGTGTAGAAAGCCGCAGAGGTCATCATTACTGGAGCAAGAAGCAGGCTGGCCACATAGAATGACAGGGCTGGTCCAACCCAATAGGTGAGGGGTAGCCAACGTGGTGGCGCTGTGGTCTAAACCACAGAGCCTAGGGCTTGCCGATCGGAAGGTTGGCGGTTCGAATCCTTGCAACTGGGTGAGCTCCCGTTGCTTGGTCCCTGCTCCTGCCAACCTAGCAGTTCGAAAGCACATCAAAGTGCAAGTAGATAAATAGGTACCGCTCCAGTAGGAAGGTAAACGGTGTTTCCATGCGCTGCTCTGGTTCTCCAGAAGCAGCTTAGTCATGCTGGCCACATGACCCGGAAGCTGTCTGCGGACAAACGCCGGCTCCCTCGGCCTATAGAGCGAGATGAGCGCTGCAACCCCAGAGTCATCTGCGACTGGACCTAACGGTCAGGGGTACCTTTACCTTTAGCCAATGTGGTGACTTCCAGATGTCATTGGACTACAACTCTCATTGTCACTGGTCATGCTGGCTAATGCTGATTGGAGTTACAGACCAATAACATCCGAAGATCACAGGGAATTTTATTGCCTGTGCAATAAGTGATACAGGAAGCCGCCTATGGCATCAGAAGTCAAGAAGCACAAGCAAAAGTTCACCAGGTTGGGTGGAGATGCTACCTTAGCTTCGTGGCAGGTGATCCACTGTTACTTATTGGGATGGAGAGTGCTGACGCAGTGGGGAAGTCGGCATAATGCAAATGCACTGGCAGAGGTGATTGGACTCTCCTGCCAATGTGTTTGCACCAACCTCATATTTCCATTTCTGCTTCCTGGTAAGCAACACGGTCCTGGCTGTCTGGAAGCTAGTGTAGGAGCTCAGCACTACCCACAGAACCACTTTTTGACACCAAGTTACTCTGGAAGAACTTGGAAAGGGGGAGTTCCCACACTTATGACTCTTGGGGAAGCAGGATCCAAGGGAAGGTAAGAGATGTGTTCCGCCAACAGCGACTTCCCAGCTCCACCCCCCTTCTGTTGGGCCATTTTTAATTATTTGTTTATAATATTTCTATCCTAACTTTCAATTTATATATCACAAGGCAACTTACAGAGTTCAGGGGGTAGGGGACACAGAATGCATTAAAACAACAACAAATAGCAATTTATGACTCAGGAAAAGTGGACTGAGCCACTTTGGATGCAACAGCAAACTAGAGTTTGGCGTTGTACAAGCAAGCCTCAGAGACACCTGCCTTCCCACCCTCATGCTCTGATTTTCTCCCCAAAATACTCTTCCATGACAGACTTACTCATTGCATAAGTAAGTCCATACATTTCACAAAGGCATAATTTGTCTGCAAGCCAGAAATTGGAAGCCACAATCAGAACATGGTTTCCGCTGGGGTTTGCTCACCAACTGTGGCTTGCACAAACCATCGTTTTGCCTGGTCCAGGTGTAATGACAAAATGTGGCTTGTCAAGGAACTCATGAACTACAGTGGTACCCCGGGTTATGTACCTGATCCGTTCCGGGGTGCCATTCACACCCCGAACAGTGTGCAACCCGGGTGTCCATTTTGCACATGCGCAAAAGTGCTATATCGTGCTTCTGCACATGCGCGAACTGCGCAGAACGCTTCTGCACATGCACAGAGCGCATGGACATGCGCACAAGCGTCCGCGCGACAAAATGCACTTCCGGGTTTGCGGAGTACGCAACCCGAACGTACGCAACATGGAGCGTACGCAACACGGGGTACGACTGTATGAGAGAGAAAGAGATAAGTATTTGGGAGTACTATGCAAGCCTGAGGGTTCACTCATGGAATCCCCAACTGTGGTTTGGCTCTCCACGCAAACCGACTCAATACAGTGGTACCTCTGGATACGAACGCTTCTGGTTGTGCCCGCTTCGGATTACGAGCTCCGCTAACCCGAAAGTAGTTGCTCTCGGTTGCAAACTTTGCCCCGGGATGCGAGCGGGAGATGCCAATAGCGAAAGTGCGCCTCAGGATAAGAACGGTTTCAACTTAAGAACAGACCTCCGGAACGAATTAATTTCGTAACCAGAGGTACCACTGTATAGCTTGAGTTGACCTCGATTACATTTACAGTATCTCCCTCTCCCTCTTTCTTAATCATATGAGCCAAGAGTGAAACTGCAATGTAAGACCTTTGGCACTCAAACCGTCTGACTTTAGTTCAGGGAACGGTGAGTACTTAGTTATAGGGAGTGGGAAGATGATGTCACGGCAAAGATATTGCTTTTGCTTCTGAAAGGAGTCCATTTGTTTCAAAGTTATCCAGGGTATTTTCAAGCTTGGAAAAGGAGGTGGAGGGGGGAGGCTTGAAGGGGAAACTCCTTTTCCACAGATTGTGGAACAGAGACAGTTTCGCTCTCATTCTCATCGCCCCCTCCGCAATTTTCCTCCTCCTCCTATTTCCACCGCCACAATCTAGGACTTTTGTACTAATTAAAATGCAAACAAAAGGCATTCATCTGTTCCTAGTAGGCAAGGGGTGCATGAAACACACTTCAGCACTCAGAGGAGTGGGTAGAAACATATTAAGCATACTTGGGAGCATTAAATTGAAGCCAGAAAGCACGGGGGAGAGTTGACAAGCAAATGGGAAGATGCATTAGAAGGAGGGAGCTTTTGAGGACAATGTATTCACTTCAAAACATACAGGCTTCCACCTAGGAATAAGATGCATTCCAGATTATGATTATGATTTCTCTTCCTTTTATTTTTCACAGGCTGATTCATGCTTTATATTTTGAATTCCAGCAGAGCAACCAAGGTGAAGCAACGAGAGGGATCCAGCCTTGAATGCAACCTGGACAGGGTTGCAAAACGAGGCCTCAACATTCATGCCATATTTGGGCAGCTGTTCGTGTTCAGTGTCGTAATGTTTTCTTTTCCGTAGAGAATGAAGGATTCGGCCTGTTTTCAAGATGGCAAGCGATAAGGGTATTTGCTCGCTCGGAGGCTCAGTAAGGGTGGCAGGCCAGACAGAGGAGCACCGTTCGCGGCTCTCATTGGCCCCCTGTGCCTGCAGCCTAACACAGTAAAGCACATTCAGTCATTAAATGTTGCTGGTGGTGGTGGAGGAAATTTGAGTCAAGGCAGCAGCAGCCAGCAGGAAGGAATTGTGTGCTCGGATTGGCTAGTTTTCATACATGATGAGCTCATGGTCAAAGATGGTTCAGACAGACAGATCTCATAACAGAGAATGGATTACGCCAACCGTCGCTTTGTAACCGCAACCAATGCCTGGGGACTCTCCCTATATAATCTTATTTGACTGCATGTATGTACGTCATACACCGAAAGAGTCTAGTTGGGAGAGTTGCCAGATAACAGCAGACATCCTGCAATAAAACCTCGTACAGCAATGCCCATTAGTTTTGTAAAGTTTCACCTTGGTCTATTCACCTTGAGAATATCCATAAATGGGTGGCTTATTATTTTTACTTTTCAATGTGCCAGACTGAGATTATGTCAACCCAGCCTGTGCACATGAAGTGACCTCTTAAAAATGATACCCTTATCCACACACACACACCATCCCATGTTTCTCTCTAGGACTTTTGTATCTGTAAGAGCTATATTAGGGGATGTTCAGTGTCACTCTTGCCAACTCTCTTCTTCTTCTTCACAGGCAGAAATCCAGAGTGGAAGAGAATCAGGGAGGAAGGACCTGAGCCTTTCCCCTTCTTGTTTCTTGGCTCAAATTACACCAGCATGTACGGTGTACCATATTTTCGGCGTATAAGACGACTTTTGAACCCCGAAAAATCTGCTCCAAAATCGCGGGTCGTCTTGTACGCTGGATACTGCAGCGTGACGCGGGGACTTGCCGAGCAGCGCCGGAATCGTGTCCGTGGCTCCGCAGAACCGATTTCTGGCGCTGCGGACATTTTGGATATAGGCAGCGCGGCACCAGAAATCGCTTCTGCACATGTCCAAAATGTCCGCAGTGCCAGAAATTGCTTCTGTGGAGCCGCAGACACGCGCAGAAGCGATTTCTGGTGCCGCGCTGCCCATACCCAAAATGTCCGCAGCGCCAGAAATCGCTTCTGCGGAGCCGCAGACGCGATTCTGGCGCCGCTCGACATTTTTTGAGTTAAAATATAGAGTATATCCCAAACTCTATATTTTAACTCGGAAAACTGGGGGTCGTCTTATACCCCCAGTCGCCTTGTATGCCGGAAAATACGGTAGTTGTTAGGGCGTTGGACTGCGACCTGGCAGATCAGAGTTCAGATCCGCAGCTCAGCCACAGAGCTCCCTGGCTGACCTTGGGCTCAGTCACAGCCTCTCAGACCAACCTACCTCACTGGGTTGTTGTGAAGAAAGCACAGAGAGGAATGTATACCACCTTGAGCTCTTCAGAGTGCAAGATTTTAAAATTGCATTAATAATAATAATAATAATAATAATAATAATAATAATAATACTATCCAAAGATCTCTGGGTGGTTCACAAGATAAAAATGCAGGATAGAAGCACATAATAAATAGTTAAAAATAAAATAACAACCATTCCCACAAACACATTGAAAAGGTTGTAGTAACACATCAGCCCAAGCCCTCATTGAAGAGGAACGTTTTTGCCTGGCGCCTAAAGGTGTATAATGGTTACATGTGGCAATCAGCTTCCTTGTTTGAATGAAGCTGGATCTTGGAAGATTCAGGACAGAGAGAAAGGAAGGACTACTTCATTCAGCACATGGTTAAACTATAGAACTCGCTCCCACGGGAGAAAGGGAGGGTCACCAACTTGGAGAGCTTGGAAAGAAGATTGGGCAAATTCCTGGAGGAGGAGGCTACCAATGGCTGCTAACCATGATGCGCTCTGCCTCCGCAGTCAGAGACGCTGGTGCTTCTGAATACCAGTTGCTGGAAACCACAGGAGGGTAGACTGCTCTTGTGCTTGAGGGTTTCCCACAGGCATCTTGTCGGCCACTATGAGAAGAGGACACTGAGCTAAATGGACCATTGGCCAGATCCTGAAGTGCAAGGATTTTGCTTGTACAATGGAACTTAACCTGCTCTCTTCTTCCCACCCCAGGTATATACAGTGCCGGATTTATGCATAAGCTAAACAAACTATAGCTTAAGGCCCCACTCTCTTGGGGGCCCCAAAAAAATTAAAGGAAAAAAAACCTGGATGTACATTTCTAAAATATAAGATAAAAAATAAATTAAATAAAACCTACGTACAGCAACAGTGTTTTGTGTTTGTGTAGGCTCCTATGATGTAAATAATGGGCCCCGCCTGCTAGCCTGCTCCCTAAAATATCACTGGTTTGCTCATTTCTATGTATTGGATGCCTACATTCTTCATGAAGGGACGCGGGTGGCACTGTGGGTTAAACCACAGAGCCTAGGGCTTGCCGATCAGAAGGTCGGCTGTTCGAATCCCCGCGACGGGGTGAGCTCCCATTGCTCGGTCCCAGCTCCTGCCAACCTAGCAGTTCGAAAGCACGTCAAAGTGCAAGTAGGTAAATAGGTACCGCTCTGGCGGGAAAGTAAACGGCGTTTCCGTGCACTGCTCTGGTTTGCCAGAAGCGGCTTAGTCATGCTGGCCACATGACCCGGAAGCTGTACGCCGGCTCCCTCGACCAGTAAAGCGAGATGAGCGCTGCAACCCCAGAGTCGTCCGCGACTGGGCCTAACCGTCAGGGGTCCCTTTACCTTTACATTCTGCATGTGCAAATGGCTTTAGATACCTATTAGGTCCATAAATTACCATATAGCATACATTCAACACAAAAGACAGCGACAATTTGTTGTTGACAAAGGACAGCTGGACATATAAAGGGCCCCATTACCTTCGGTAGCTTAGGGCCTCATCAAACCTAAATCCGGCCCTGGGTATATACGTACATGGAAATTGTCACAGTGTGGTTCTAGACAGGCCCATAGTCTGACCCAGTGTATTCTTCTTTGAAGTGCCAGACACAGCCATGCAGCCTATGGGGATTAACCACCTGGACTCATGAATGTCTGGGGTCCTCTGAGCATGAAGTAGCCGGAGGAGTGTGCAAGGCCATTTGATTTGCAATGTGCAACTTTTGTCTTTCTGCCGCTTTACCTTCTAACTTTTTTCCGCATCTTATTTTTCTTACGGAAGTCACTCCGAATGCAGATGGCCGAGTCTTGTGATTTCCCCCTCTGTGTCTCATGATTTTGATGGTTTATCTTGCAGCTCAAAAAAAATAAATCACAAGATGCATGATAGCATCATGAGAAATCTGGAGCCGTCCCCCTGCAAATATAACTGAGTGTCCTAATCATACCAAGCCATTACACGTAAGTTTGAGTTTTGCATTCCCTGTACAGACAATTGTGCAGAATGTGTATTTGCAGAAGGAAGCAGTTGCAATATTGAGTGTGAGATTAAAAGCACGGCCCCATTCCTGATTTAATTTGGGAATTGCCCTATGTATGAGTAATGTGTGAACTGGAATTAAGAAACAAGGAAGCAAACTGCAACTATATGCAATGAGGAAGAAAATCCTAGAGTTGAATGCATTCAAAATGTTGCAAAACTATTATTTAATATTTAATAATCATTTCTTTTCTTGCTATGTGCAATAATGTACCCTCCAACATTTCTCCAGTTAAATTAGAAGGATGTCCTATTTAATAATAATAATAATAATAATAATAATAATAATAATAATAATAATACCCTGCCCATCTGACTGGGTTGCCTCAGCCACTCTGGGTGGCTTCCAACATATATAAAACCATAATAAAACATAAAACTTTTTTTTTTTTAAAAAAAAACCCTATACAGGGCTGTTTTCAGATGTCTAAAGGTTGTATTTATCTCCTTGGCTCGGGGGTTGCATAACTCCACACCCTCCAATATTTCCCCCGTGAAAATAGGGACGTTGAAAGGAAAAGCGGGACATTCTGGGATCAAATCAGAAAGCAGGACGGCTTCTGTCAATCCGGCACTGTCCCTGGAAAATAGGGACACTTGGAGGGCCTGCAATAATTGGGTTTCAATCGATCACAAATTTATCTTGTTGTTTGTCGTCATAAAGGTCAGGGTGGAAGGAATTTTTTTAAAAAAATTGAAATAAAAGGAAAAAAGGGGGGAAGGAAAAAAAAATAAATTAATTAAATAAAAATGTCTACAGCAGCATGAGGACTACACCAGCATGGGGAACCACTATAGGGCGACGGTAGCCCTAATCAGCATCTCCAACCAAATGTACAGAGACATAGTTTGCATATAGCAATGGGAGGATCAATTTCTCATTTGCATCTGCAGGTGAGGCAGTCTAGCAGATGCTAGACTGATGTCTGGCCTTGGTAATGGAGTGGATGTGAGCCAATAATATGACGCTTAATCAATATAAGACTGAGGCGCTGTTAGTGGGCGGTTCCCTTGACTAGATGGCTGGGCTGTAACCTGCTTTGGATAGGGGTTCACTCTCTCAGAAAGCCGAGATGCATAGTTTGGGGAAAAGGTGGCCTGAACACAGAACACCAATTCTGCATGGCTGCATTTGCTAGCCATTAGCTTCCGGGCCGAATTCAAAGTGCAGGTTTTGACCTATAAGGTCTGATGTGTCTCAGGAACCTGGCACCTAAAGGTTTGCATCTCCCCATGTGATCCAACGTGGACCTTGCACTCTTCATCTGAGGCCTTCTCTGTGTGCCCACTATGAGGGATGTACAGCAGGTGGCAACATCAGGAAAGGCCTTTTGGGTGGTGGCTCCCTGGTTGTGGAATGCTCTCTCTCCAACTGGCACCTTCACTATCTGTTTACAAATGTTTTTACCTGGTCCCTATAGTCACCCAGGCTTTGGGGGTTTAATGTCTGCATATTTTAGTAGGGTGGGGTTAAATTGGATTGGTTCTTTTATACATTGTTGTACTTATTTCGGCTTGCGCTCATTCTTGTTTTTGTAAGTTGCCTTGAGTTCCTTTTTAAAAATGACTAATAGATAATAATAAAAATAATCTGTTACATGTTGATTCTCTCAGTTTCTCATTCTTCCAATATTCTCTACATTTCTGTGGCAGTTTAAATTGATTTTTATAATAAATCTCCAAATTTCTGCTTACAAACACATCTTCCCTAACATACACTTCTTCTTTTTTGCAATGCGTTTTTGTATGTTGGGCTCACTAATATATCCATATTGATGCACAATTTCCCCTTATATTTGCATTTTTAAAAACGTCGGTTGGTTGGAGAACTGCATTGCATAATTTAAATAAATGCAAATTCTGGACGATAGCTGTGTAGTGTTTCAGGGAGTGCATGTATGCCTTTAAACGCCAACTGAATCAACCGTTCTTCCCCATCTGCATTGGCATGCTTCATTTTGTCAAAGCAGAGCCGTGTTTGCCGTCCAGCCTGTTGCATAGTTCTTGACCTTGCTCTCCTCCACAGCATATCCTGTAAGATATTACGCAGCGATGTCTTCGTTGCTTTCTTCCCCACCCCACCCCCCACCCCTTCCGACAAAAGAGCCTCTTTGTCCACTGGACAAACTGATCTCAATCCAAGTCATTTAGTAAATTAACATAATCTGAGTAATAACAGCCATGGATGTGCCTAAAACAGAGTCGCCGGTGATGTCATTCCAGGATGTGTTCCACAGGGCTCACCTGTTTGTCAGGTTTAGTCAGCGCTGAAGTTAAACTGTAAGCGCCACATCCGGTAAAGAACCTGAGAGCATGGAGCAAAAGGTGAAATTGCCAGGAGCAGTTTCTGGGAAATGGCTGCACGGTCCATAGTGCCAACCATACCGCACATTTATTATATTTATGTAGGGGGTGGGCAGTGATGACACAGCAGCAGGATAAATCACCCCTGACATTTACAGGCAGGGAGAGTGGATAGTTTGCAGCTAGGATAAATTTATGGGGCAAATGTGCATTGCAAAAGGAGGGTGGTGGCAGGATAGGGCACGGGAGCACTGCCTCCTTGGACTGCCACCTCATTGGTAGAATGCATGCAGAAGTTCCTGGGTTCAAGCCCTGGGACCTGTAGTTATGAAGGTCAGGTATAGGAAGGGGGTGATGGGAAAGAGACCTGAGACCAGGGCTGCTGTCAGAGTAGACAATATAGTCTGCTTTCCAAGTTTCTTAGAAGAGAGCAGGCTCGTTCCTTTTGGCCATCCAGGATTCTATACTAATTTATCCCCTTAATACAAGGCTTCTAGTTTTCATGGGGACAGAACTAAGCATGGGCATGGCAATGTTTGGTAGTTAGCTTGTTAGTTCTGTTAAAGTGATTAGAGAACCTGGTGCTGTCTTGGTCGGGGATTGAGGTGTCTCACGTGCAGGGGTGCAGCCGTTTTTGCGTTGAGGTTCTTCTCCCCATCCTCCACATAAAATGTTCTGGAACGGAAGAAAGCCCCTTTTCCTTATGCTGCTCGGTGCAATTTATAATAATAATAATAATAATAATAATAATAATAAAGTTAAGGATATGGAAAGAGGAATCCCTGGTAGCATTACTGAGTGACAGGAAAAATAAAGAACTAATGGTATTTGTGAGTATCAGCACACTTTGGAGGACTGAAGAAAACAGACAAGGACATTCAGAATGTTAGGACCTGAAAGGAATCCTATCAATTATCTCATACATACATATATAGATACCGTGTTTCCCCTATTTTAAGACACTGTCTTATATAAATTTTTTCCTCAAAAAAAACACAGGGTGGCTTATTTTCAGGGGATGTCTTGGCTCCCTGAGCGCCAGGAACAGGAAGGAGGGGCTTAGGAGGCGACGGGGACAATGGCAGCACTATGGCTTATTTTCGGGGTATGGCTTATTTTTTGCAAATGTGATAAAAACCTGCCATGGCTTACTTTATGACTACGTCTTAAAAAAGGGGAAACAGGGTAGATAGAAAATATCAGCAAGGTCATAATCTCCATTCTTCCCCATGGCTGTGCATGTACCACTCATTTGAGAGCCAGTGTGATGTAGTGGTTAAGAGTGGTAGACTCGTAATCTGGTGAACCGGGTTCGCTTCCCCGCTCCTCCCCATGCAGCTGCTGGGTGACCTTGGGCTAGTCACACTTCTCTGAAGTCTCTCAGCCCCACTCACCTCACAGAGTGTTTGTTGTGGGGGAGGAAGGGAAAGGAGACTGTTAGCCGCTTTGAGACTCCTTCGGGTAGTGATAAAGCGGGATATCAAATCCAAACTCTAATAATAATAATAATAATAATAATAATAATAATAATAATAATAATAATAATTTATTTGTACCCCGCCCATCTGACCGGGTCTCCCCAGCCACTCTGGGCGGCTTCCAACAAATATCAAAATACATTAAAATATCAAAATACATTAATAATTTCAGTCCGAGACCTCTGCCTGCCTCCTCACACTCAGCCGCCCTACAGCTGGGGGGGGGGGCAGCTGGCGGACCATTTGGGCAGCGTGGAGCCTGCATGCGCCCAAGCCACTGCATCTCTCCCAGGAGAGATTCGTGGCTTGGGCACGCTCCAGGCCCCGCGGTGAGTGCTGCCTGGCATTTTGTCACCCCCCTCAGTGTTGACACCCAGGGCGGCCCACACCCACCGCACACCCCTTCCTCCGCCCCTGGATTTTGGGCTCCAAGTCCCGCCCCCTCTGACCATTGGCCAAGCTGCCTGGGGCTGATGGGAACCTGAGCCCAACAATATCTGAAGCAGCATCCGATTGTCACCCCCAGTTTTGGGAGATTATTCCCTCTAGCTTCGAAGGCATCTGAATATATAGACTCTGATGCTGATGATATAATTTTCCTCTCGTTCCGGCCGGCACTGAGACATGTTTCATTTGCGGCCTGATTAGATCATGGTGTGATGAGACACTGTGTACACCATGGCTATGCATTTCGATTAGTCATTTAGCTCTAACTGGAACTGGTATCCATCTTTATAACTCCAAATTTAAGCTGGGTATATTATATAATAACACAGGCATTCCAAGGCTCTGAACAGAAGCCGGACAAGGCAGGGTCAAGGGTAATAGGGAGTGGGCGAGAAATTCTTCCTTTTTGTGAGGTTCTGAAATGTGCAGGAGGTATCACCTTATCTGCGTCAAGCAGGCCCATAGATCCATGCTGTTGTTCTCATCAGGGCGAATAATACTTCAAAAAAAGTATTATTATGCACAGTGCAATCTTTGAGCAGCAAGGAGCACCAGGGGTGTCTGTGCTTTGTACAGGGTCCGGTTTTATTGGAAGGAAGGTCAATGGAGACAATGGTGTCCCTAGGATATACAACCCAGGCATAGGATGGAGGGGCTCACAGCATTTATACCCCAACAAGTGTTGCTTCCTCATTAGGGTTCCAGGGAAGCTCCAAGCCACTTCTCTTGGGTCCAGCACAGAGCGAAACATGCCTCTGTCTCACCAACTTCCAGCATCAGTCAAAACTCAGACACCGAAACTCTGGCTTTTGTTAATCTACCTTAGAAGGTAATGTCGCTTCCAACCAGGTGAGTGTGGGGAGTACCGCCATTTGTCCCTATGGCATCAGGGCAACCTCTTTCTAAAGTATGTGACAGTACTTAGCCAGCCAACTAAGGCCATTACCTTAACAAATGAATGGGTCTAGGTGGTTTCCTCTTATTCTAACTCCACATATCAAGGGTTTTGGGGAGACCTATGGCTATCATCCAGACCAGGCATCCCCAAACTTGGCCCTCCAGCTGTTTTGGGACTACAATTCCCATCATCCCTGACCACAGGTCCTGTTAGCTATGGATGATGGGAGTTGTAGTCCCAAAACAGCTGGAGGGCCGAGTTTGGGGATGCCTGATCCAGACTAACTGTCCAAACCCAAAACACCATCTTTAAAAACAGGGGGGAAAACATATTACTATATTTATTTATTTATTGAAATACTCACAGAATTCACAGAAACTCTGCAACGCAGTACACAGCGTACAAAATTATAAAAAGGACAATTTAAAATGTCAATAAAAACATCGGCAAACACTGGTTGGTTGGTGAAAAGACAATTGCATTGCAGTGGCCTGGCTAAATGATAGAGTTTTTAACAGACATCTTAAAGACAGAAGGGGTGATTCATGCCGAACCTTTGCTGGCAGGCAGTTCCACAGCACAGGGTCTGCCAGGGTAAAGGCTCAACCCCTCTAGTAAAGGCCAATTGAACCTCAGGGGTGTGGGGAGCCCAAATAATTGCCCCATTGGAAGATCTCACTGATGCTGTAACTGTGGCGAGAATCTTAATTACACAAAAATGGAAACAAGAAGAATCACTGACGAAGGAAGAATGGACAGTGAAATTCATGGAGTATGCGGAATTGGACAAAATGACGGGAAGAATCCGAGAACAGCGGGACCAGAAGTTCATCAAAGACTGGACTAAATTTGCAGATTATCTGAAAGACAATTGCACGCAATTGAATACGTTGGTAGGACTGCAAGAAGCTTTGTAGATTAAAGAAAGAATGTCATTGTAATATGAATTTTTAGTCATAAGTTTATGTGTGATAATTTTAAGCAATGATTGATTTGTGAAGTATAGATATTAGTGATGAACGTTAGGATATCATAAGGAGGGTTTGATGGAAGTCAATGCCTTAAAAAGCCAAAATGTTATGAGTTGTAAAGATTATGTGATGGATTTATTATTGTATTGTTATAAAATTAATAAAAAAAATTATATGGCAAAAAAAGGAAGATCTCACTGATTGAGGTGGAGCATAAGAGTTGAGGCAATGCTCACTTAAACCTCTTGGTTGTATTGCCTTCTAAGGGGTGGGGGTGGGGCAGACACAGTCTGAGCTACTCCTGTATCTTTAACAGCATCTAGGTCGGCTTCTGTGGACATCCATAGGTAAAGCTTTTCGTGCTTTGGAGACATAACTTTATTCCCTGCAAGTATCTGCGGATCAAGCAATTGTTAAAGGGGAAGTGTGGCAGCCAGGAGGAACCAGGATTAACTAAATCAGGAGCAACAGTGTGGCTTGACTTCTGTGATGTCAGTATTTGGCCCAAACTAGACTTCTTTGGGTCTGAGAAGCACACTCTATCAGATCTCTGAAGCCTACACATGAGCTCTCTGGCTTCACGTAGACCCTGTTTGATAAACCCTTGAGCAACTGATGGGTAAACATTCCTTTGGTTTCCAAAATTGGCTTATCCGCTGGGTAAATAGGCCACATGCTTGTGAGTAGATTGGCACAGCCTAGGGATGCACTTCAAACGTTTGGCAAGGAGAAGAGCTATTCCTGTTGTCACAGGCCTGTTGCCCTTCAGGTGAGGTCACTCTTGAACCATACTTGTGGTTCTCTTTTAAAGTTGCAGCCTTGGGGCTCTCCTATGCAAACCTATGAGTGAGTCTATTGAACTTACTTCTGAGAAAGTGAAGGCATTCCTCCTCCTGCTCTTTCTTCTTCTGAAGGAGCGTCTCCACCCACATTGTTCAGCCCGGACACTGAGGTCCAGCTCCGAGGGCCTTCTGGTGGTTCCCTCACTGTGAGAAGTGAAGCTACAGGGATCCAGGCAGAGGGCCTTCTCGGTAGTGGTGCCTGCCCTGTGGAATGCCCTCCCATCAGATGTCAAGGAAATAAGCAACTATCTGACATTTAGAAGACATCTGAAGGCTTCATTTAGGGAAGTTTTTAATGTTTGACGTTTTTTCGTGTTTTTAATATTCTGTTGGGAGCTGCCCAAAGTGGCTGGGGAAACCCAGCCAGATGGGCAGGGTGTAAATAATAATAATAATAATAATAATAATAATAATAATAATAATTTCTTCTTCATTAACACCTTCTAAACCACCAGCTCAAGATGATTTACATGTGATAATTAAAAACAGTTGAGAACACACTCCAAAAAAACCCAAATACATTTAAAATAAAACTAAAATCCTAACAAGTGGGCACTTGTGGTAAAGACTCACTATTGAGGCAACCTGGCCTTCATTTTTTCAAAAAAAAAAGAGTGTTTTTTTGGCCACCTCTGAAAATAATCATTTAACAAAATCAATATTTTTTGTGTCTTTCTCTGCCTATGACAGCTTTGCCCATTGCTCAAGCCTTTTAAAAATAGCCACTTCTCGAACCCTGTAAATAGTCAGGAGTTCAATCCCCCGAGGGGGTAAAAATATTTTGTCTGTTGACGTTTCTCTGGATCACTGCTGGCTTTCTCCTTTGCCTTGGTGACCTCAGCCAAACCTGAAATTGCCAGCTTTTAAAGAATAGGAACTTGTCTCGGCCTTCATCTGGCTCTGGGAGCTTCAGAAACATAAATAAATACGAAGAGAAAGAGAAATTGAATGGTTAACCAGCAGATGTTTCCTACAGGAGATATAAACAGGGGAGGGAGGGAGAGAAAGAGAAAGACCTGGGATTTCCTTTAACACCTGCAAACTCACTTGACAGGTTTGCCAGGCAGGATGCCCAGACGGGATACCCCCTTTTCCCCCTGAAGGATTGTTTGTGCAGTGATATTCTTTTATTTCCTGAGCAGCTTGACTCAACCTGATAAGATGTTCTCTTTACAATGACATCGCCAATTGGCGCACAAATAACACAGGCCTGGGAGCTCCTCCTCCTCCTTCACAAAACTGTTTTGGTGCTTGGCCTTTTCGTGAGGGGGAGGATAATGGTTGGTTACTTTAATTTGGGCTGGAATGTTTAAATCTTTGTGTACCAGGTTCCAGGAAGAACGAAAAAACAGCAACAACTCAAAACACTGGTGCCATCTTAAAGCCCGTTTTACTGTACATAATGTTGTTGTTGTTTAGTCGTTTAGTCGTGTCCGACTCTTCGTGACCAGAGCATGCCAGGCACTCCTGTCTTCCACTGCCTCCCGCAGTTTGGTCAAACTCATGTTGGTAGCTTCGAGAACACTGTCCAACCATCTCGCCCTCTGTCGTCCCCTTCTCCTTGTGCCCTCCATCTTTCCCAACATCAGGGTCTTTTCCAGGAGTCTTCTCTTCTCATGAGGTGGCCAAAGTATTGGAGCCTGAGCTTCAGGATCTGTCCTTCCAGTGAGCACTCAGGGCTGATTTCCTCCATGGGACTCTCAAGAGTCTCCTCCAGCACCATATCAAAATAGCAGTGTATATTATGCATGGTGCTGTACATAATATACACTGCTATTTTGAAATATCAGCAGACCCTCCAAGTGTCCCTATTTTTCAGGGACCATCCCTGATTTAGAGAAGATGTCCCGGTTTCTGATTTGATCCTGGAATGTCCCACTTTTCCTTAGGACGTCCCCATTTTCATTGGAAAAATGTTGGAGGGTATAGATTTATTCGATTCCAGAGCTGTCTGAAAGCAATCCTGTATAGGGAAGTTTTTTCAATGTTTAATGTTTTCTTATGTTTTTATATATTTTGGAAGCTGCCCAGAGTGGCTGGGGCAACCCAGTAAGATATGTGGGGTATAAATAGTAAAATTGTCATTATGGAATGGGACGTTTCATCAGAGAAATGTTGGAGGGTATGTATCAGGCACTTTAGAAATGGTTTTAACAAATATATAAATATGTAAATACAATTCTGTATATGAAAGCAATTAAAAATAGTTCCATTTATAAAGACAATTTCATATGTAAAAACAGTTTCAAATCCAGTACAGATACAGTACTATTATTATTATTATTATTATTATTTGCTTCTCCTTTATAAATGGTTTTTGATAGGTCACACAATTTGTTGAAGCAAAGGGAATAGGTTACTTAATGATGGCTTTCTCAAATGCGGGCTAGACAATGCTACCATTCATTGGATTTGTAACTGGCTGACTGACCGAACCCAAAGGGTGCTCATCAATGGCTCCTCTTCATCCTGGAGAGAAGTGACTAGTGGGGTGCCACAGGGTTCTGTCTTGGGCCCAGTCTTATTCAACATCTTTATCAATGACTTGGATGATGGGCTTGAGGGCATCCTGATCAAGTTTGCAGATGACACCAAATTGGGAGGGGTGGCTAATACCCCAGAGGACAGGATCACACTTCAAAATGACCTTAACAGATTAGAGAACTGGGCCAAGGCAAACAGGATGAATTTTAACAGGGAGAAATGTAAAGTACTACACTTGGGCAAAAAAAAATGAAAGGCACAAATACAGGATGGGTGACACCTGGCTTGAGAGCAGTACAAGTGAAAAGGATCTAGGAGTCTTGGTAGACCACAAACTTGACATGAGTCAACAGTGTGATGCAGCAGCTAAAAAAGCCAATGCAATTCTGGGCTGCATCAATAGGAGTATAGCATCTAGATCAAGGGAAGTAATAGTACCACTGTATTCCGCTCTGGTCAGACCTCACCTGGAATACTGTGTCCAGTTCTGGGCACCACAGTTCAAGAAGGATATTGACAAGCTGGAACGTGTCCAGAGGAGGGCAACCAAAATGGTCAAAGGCCTGGAAACGATGCCTTATGAGGAACGGCTTAGGGAGCTGGGTATGTTTAGCCTGGAGAAGAGAAGGTTAAGGGGTGATATGATAGCCATGTTCAAATATATAAAAGGATGTCATATAGAGCAGTGTTTCCCAACCAGTGTGCCTCCAGATGTTTTGGGACTACAATTCCCATCATCCCTGACCACTGGTATTGCTAGCGAGGGATGATGGGAGTTGTAGTCCCAAAACATCTGGAGGCACACTGGTTGAGAAACACTGATATAGAGGAGGGAGAAAGGTTGTTTTCTGCTGCTCCAGAGAAGCGGACACGGAGCAATGGATTCAAACTACAAGAAAGAAGATTCCACCTAAACATTAGGAAGAATTTCTTGACAGTAAGAGCTGTTCGACAGTGGAATTTGCTGCCAAGGAGTGTGGTGGAGTCTCCTTCTTTGGAGGTCTTTAAGCAGAGGCTTGACAGCCACCTGTCAGGAATGCTTTGATGGTGTTTCCTGCTTGGCAGGGGGTTGGACTGGATGGCCCTTGTGGTCTCTTCCAACTCTATGATTCTATGATTCTATGATTCTATGATTCTAAACACTTCATTTCAGTGAGTAAAGGTTTCTTGAAAAAAGTGACATTCACCTAACATTTTCACCTTCATCAAAATTATTATCTCCTGTTTTGAAGTCAAAAGACAGCTGAGAATAAAGGCTAGAGTTCACATTTGTTTGCTTTTTAAATGTTTCATCGTTTGAAACCGTCAAATGCTTTCAAACTGACGAGATGGAGGTTGGAAATCCACATCAATAACGAACTTTCTCCTTCTCTTTTGGAGAAAAACTTAAGAGCGACTTCACCTCCCTTCCCCCAGGTTGTGTGTGATTTTTTGATTTTTTTTAAGCACCCTTGTTTTCAGCAATGGATTCCAGGAAGTTGTTGAGTTTGCGAAGGACTGATCTGCACATGTAAGCAACTGCTGGCCCCCTTTCCTGTTTGGCTGTGGGCCTTGTTGGAATGCGAGGCATTTTTATTTTGCTCAGGTTCCCTGGGCCCTGCAAGAGCAGCATCTCTGCCTTCTGAGCCCCAGGTCTCCTTTATCAAAGCCATTCATGTATTATCTATGAAACGGATTAGGTCCTTTAGCTGGCTGCATGTCTCTGTGCTTGTGTGTTAAAGATCAGGCTGACCTTATGGCCTTGTGATCTTCAAAGGAGCCCCTGCCGTTCAGCTGAATCTGATATGGCACCATTGTGTGAGGAATAACTGGGGCAGAAGTCGTGGATGAAGCTGTGGAGGCAAGACCACGATCAAAGGTCAAGCCAACCGCTGACTGACTTCTTTTCCTGGTGGCTCCCCTTCCTCAGTACAAATTGAGGTTGCTAGAGGAGTAATAAAGCACATGAGACAGATCTCTGAAATCTAGGTGTGACATATCATAGTGGCGGGTTCATAGTGGCGAGTTCATGTAGTAACCACCACATGTTACTATAGAACAGGCATCCCCAAACTTCAGCCCTCCAGATGTTTTGGACTACAATTCCCATCATCCCTGACCACTGGTCCTGTTAGCTAGGGATCATGGGAGTTGTAGGCCAAAACATCTGGAGGGCCACAGTTTGGGGATGCCTGCTATAGAATTATAGAGTTGGGAGGGATCTAGGGCAGGCATAGGCAAACTTGGCCCTCCAGATGTTTTGGGACTACAATTCCCATCATCCCTGACCACTGGTCCTGTTAGCTAGGGATGATGGGAGTTGTAGTCCCAAAGCATCTGGAGGGCCGAGTTTGCCTATGCCTGATCTAGGGGATCATTTAGTCAAAAACCCTGCAATGCAGGAATCACACAGCTAAAGAATCATTGGCAGATGAGCATCCAACCTCAGTTTAAAAACCTTCAATGACGGGAGAGTTTAGCACCTTCCAATGGAGTCTGTTCCACTGTTGAACAGCTCTTACTGCCAAAAAGTTATTCCCAATGTTCAGTTGGAATCTTCTTTCTTGTACTTTGGATCCATTGGCTTGGGCCCTAGCCTATAATATTGCATTGTATGTTGGTTAAATAGGTCCTTCCTACCTGTGCAAACAGGCAAGGGGGGGGGAATGCCCCTCCAACTTCTCTTTTTAATACTCTCTGCAGACAGAGGTGCATATGTGTGTGAAGTACAGTAGAACCAGCCGCCTGAGTTATGAATCCTCAACCCCAGCTAAACGCTGCAACGATAAATACATTTTCACCACAGGCAATAAAATACTGTATCATTAGTAAAGCAAAGTGCAGAAATATTATCCCCTTCCATCTCATTTATAACCTAAATTCTGCACAATTCCACCCTTATAATTTAGTGCCGCACATTAAACACTTCTCATACAATGCAATTCCCCTCTGGCCCCTGCAATCTCGAGCTACTGTGGCTTCGAGGAGTGATGAACTGGGGAAATGGAAACTGATTTTCAAGGATGAAATAATGGACTAATTCAGTTAGTAACAGTTTCCGAAGAAAGGCATCAGAGAGAGGCAGAAGTAAATGGGGAACTAACAGGAGGTGAACTCTCCAGGTGCTCCCTGAGAAGTGTGGTTCAGCCTCTAAAGTAGCAAATGCTCAACAACAGACAGTGTTTTCGAGGCTGCAAGCCAACTGACTGACATTAAGCCAGTCTCCCCAGTAACTATGCATATGCAGCATATTTTGAGATGTTCAGAGCAGATGTCTCCACCCTCCCAATTATAATTGTAATCGAGAGAGACAGTATGGTGGAGTGGTTAGAGTGTTGGACTAAGACCAGGGAGACCAGGGTTCATAATCCCCACTGAAGCTCACCTGGTAGAATTGGTCCAGTCACTTGGTCCCTCAGCCGAACCTACCTCACGGAGTTCTTGAGAGGAAGAAATGGAGGAAAGGTGGAATATAAATGTCCTAAAAAGTTTCCTAGAGCTGTTCTGTGCAGCCATGCTGGCTGAGGCGGATGGGAACTGTAGTCAGAAACCTCTGGATTACAAATAAATGATTAAATAAAAAACCATGTGATATTTGTCCACTATAGTCTTAGTTCGGACACTCTGCATCACAGATGTGGAATGAGAGTTTCACATGGAATTTCGTCTTCTCCTTTACCTCCCGCCCCCCGTCACAAGATTCTTCATCCTCAAAACCAAAATAAAAGGAACCCTTTAACTGTGTCTGCATCTTCTTCGGCTTTCCTGTTTCCTGTCCTGCCTTGCCTGTTGTCTCTGTGGGTTGCCCCCTGCCCCGGCGAATAACTACAATGGATGTCATTGGCTCCGATTATGCTGTATTTGGTGTATTGTTGGGTGATTGGACAAGGACAAGCACATTAAAAGAACATCCGTGCTTAGGAACTGGAGTCAGCAGAGCTAATGAGCTCGGCGTTGCAAAGCTCCTATCCATTAACTTTAACTAATCTACCTGGTAAAAGTCCAAAGATGAAGTCATCTGTAATTGTGAAAGCTACGGGGAGGAAAGTTCCTCCAGACAATTGTTGAATGAAATGATGTAAACCAGTATGTCGAAGCCCCATACCAGGTGGTATTTCCACCCCCCTGTGGTCAAATTCCAAGAAGAATTCTCTGCAGTCTACAATTCTGATGTTGTGTCACACTTCGCCTTGAAACAAGGCCCTGAGTGAGGGATGCCCGATTATGCAGAGATAAGTTTCTCAACAAGGGTTTAATTGCCAGCAAGGCAGATTTGTCAAAACCATTGTAAAATGCAATTATTATTCATGAACTGAAAATCCCTTCTTTCATTTTACTCTTTCTCTGTAATATTAATTTGTCTGGGAAACATTTCAGAAAACCTCCTCCTCTCTCTCTCTCTCTTAGTTGCTGGGCAAGAGAGAGATTCCTTATAGATCTGAAACTGCCTTGGTCGCACTGGCCGATGATCTCCGGCGGGCTAGGGACAAAGGTGAGAGCTGTTTCCTAGTTCTGCTGGATCTCTCAGCGGCTTTTGACACCATCGACCATAACATCCTTCTGGACCGTCTAGAGGGTTTGGGAGCTGGGGGCACTGTTATACAGTGGTTCTGCTCCTTCCTCCTGGGCCGTGTTCAGAAAGTGGTGGTGGAGGATGAGTGTTCAGACCCCTGGGCTCTCACTTGTGGGGTACCTCAGGGTTCTGTCCTCTCCCCCATGCTTTTTAACATCTATATGCAGCTGCTGGGAGAGATCATCAGGGGGTTTGGACTGGGTGTTCATCAGTATGCGGGTGATACCCAGCTCTACCTCTCTTTTAAATCAGAACCAGTGAAGGCGGTGAAGGTCCTGTGTGAGTGTCTGGAGGCGGTTGGAGGATGGATGGCGGCTAACAGATTGAAGTTGAATCCTGACAAGACAGAAGTGCTGTTTTTGGGGGACAGGAGGCGGGCAGGTGTGGAGGACTCCCTGGTCCTGAATGGGGTAACTGTGCCCCTGAAGGACCAGGAGCGCAGCCTGGGAGTCATTTTGGACTCACAGCTGTCCATGGAGGCACAGATTAATTCTGTATCCAGGGCAGCTGTCTACCAGCTCCATCTGGTACGCAGGCTGAGACCCTACCTGCCCGCGGGCTGTCTCGCCAGAGTGGTGCATGCTCTAGTTATCTCCCGCTTGGACTACTGCAATGCGCTCTATGTGGGGCTACCTTTGAAGGTGACCCGGAAACTACAACTAATCCAGAATGCGGCAGCTAGACTGGTGACTGGGAGCAGCCGCCGAGACCACATAACACCGGTCTTGAAAGACCTACACTAGCTCCCAGTACGTTTCCGAGCACAATTCAAAGTGTTGGTGCTGACCTTTAAAGCCCTAAATGGCTTCGGTCCAGTATACCTGAAGGAGCGTCTCCACCCCCATCAGTCAGCCCGGACACTGAGGTCCAGTGCCGAGGGCCTTCTGGCGGTTCCCTCGCTGCGTGAAGCCAAGTTGCAGGGAACCAGGCAGAGGGCCTTCTCGGTAGTGGCACCCGCCCTGTGGAACGCCCTCCCTTCAGATGTCAAAGAGAACAACAACTATCAGACCTTTAGAAGACATCTGAAGGCAGCCCTGTTTAGGGAGGCTTTTAATGTTTTATAGATTATTGTATTTTAATGCTCTGTTGAAAGCCGCCCAGAGTGGCTGGGGAAACCCAGCCAGATGGGCGGGGTATAAATAATAAATTATTATTATTATTATTATTATCTATAGCCCCTCCACCATTTCATGGCAAACGAAAGCATGTACAGAAATGCCCCCCCCCCTTGTTGAAATTTATGGAGATGTTTTTGTAGGCTGGGCAAGGGGACTGCATATGTGTTGGAATAGCAAGATTCTCAGGAGATCACTGGATTGGCTTCATTCTCTATGTGAGTCAAAAAGAGAGTAAGAAGAGTGTTATGCGTGGTATGAAGAAAATGGACAGAAAAACGTGTTTCTCCCTTTCTCATAATTAGGGATGTCAGAGAATTCTGTTACAAATGGAAACGGGAGTGGAAATTATTGTAATTCAAATGCTTGTTGGGGGTCAGGAATATGAGCAAATATGAGCAGTAGTCGCTATTGTTATTTTTCAGTTTGCAAAAGGTATGTAAATAATTGGGTTACATTTTGCATTGCGTTTGATGTTCCCCTTCCATGGAAATGCATTGAATGTTAGTAGATATCAAAAGGAACAGTGTAGGTTTTAGCAGAAGCTGAAATGTAGCCGAGCGGAAACGCTGTGACGAACACAGAATGGGATAGAAATTGCTGCCTCCTTACATCCCTACTCATCATACTACAACTTGGGGACATCTAATGGAGTGGAATGGTGGAAGATTCAGCACAGACCAAAGAAAGTACTTCTTCAGCTACTGCACAATTAAACTGGAATTTGCCACCACAAGATGCAGTGATTGCCACTGACTTGGACAACATTAAAAGCTATGAGTGGCTGCTAGTCACAATGACCATGTTCTACCTCCACTAGGAAATGCTTCAGTGAGTTCTGTTGCTTAACATCCAGGACCGTATGTGGAAGAGACGGGTGGTTCAGATGAAGATGACTTACTGAATTTGGTTGCTGCAGAATTGGAGGAGGAACTCGCCTCGGATAGGTTGTTTAGCAGGAAACATGCGATTCACATTTACTAATTACATTAATGTGACCTTTCTTTAGCAGGAGCCCATTTTCTACCCACGCCTCCAATCACCTTCAATACCAAATTCATTGGAGTTTCGTCTTCTGCCATTGCAATTTATGGGCTGGAAGAAGGAGAAAAGCACTGGCAGTTGTTGATTACTATAGTCAGAGGGGGCTAATATTGCCTCTTTTTGTCCAAGTGCATAATCTGTCAGATACGAAAGAACAGGCTTTAATTTAGCACCCTATTGATTTGTAATGAGTTACAACTATGTGATCAGAAGGGCAATGTGTTTGTAGCCACTTATCCTATAAATGTAGCTCCATGTGTATGGTATATGGTTATTGGTATGGGAAACAGGGGAAACTCCAAGTTAAATTAGAATTTGATTGTTGTTGCCACTAATCCAGCTCCAGCTCCTTCTGTTTTGAAAAGTTTAGAGATTTTTTTTCCTCCTTCCTGGAAAAATCTGACACAACGGAGAGTAATGCAAGGAAAATGGCAAAGCTTCTCTCTAATTCAATGTACTTTGGTGGGACAATTGGTATGTTTTCCCCCAATAATTAAACATGTGGCATGGTTCTGTGGGCTAAGCAGATTGTTAAGGACAGTGATTTAATTTACTCAAATTGGAAATGCTTAAATGCATTATTGTGTGTTTAATTCTGGAGTGTTCCCCAATAACTCGTGTGATTGGTTAACTTTGGCCACGTGACATATCTTATTGCATTCTCCATTTTGTTTTGTATGTGAGTGACTTGACTGCATTGGCTGCATCTCCATGAACATTGAAGAAGAGACAGTGTTAGATAACTCTTTCTCTAAATGCAATACAGGAGGGGAGTGCTAATGTTTCTGTGTGTGGCAGAAAGAAGTACAGAAGTTGATGTTCTCACAAAGGAGCAGTAAGGAGAAGTCTGCTGGAAGGAGAAAGTGGAAACCTCTTAGAAGGAACTGCATGGCCTAGCTGGATAATGCACAGAAGACTGTGTACAAGTACTGGAAAGAAAGACATAGCTTGTTTGAATGATTAAGGAAGAAGCTGTAATCTTCAACTAAGAAAAAACAAGCCCATGCTTGGATAAGCATGTGAATGTAAACACTTTGCATATATTCTTCTTTAGCTACATGTTCTGCAAGCAAAAGCTTCTGAATATTTCAACAAGTGTTTGGACATTGTTTTAAGTTCAAGAAAAGCATCCGTATTCCACATGATTTGGCTTCCCATCTGCAATTCAGCTACTCTGCTAACGCAGATGACTCCTAGCTAGAGTTCAAGATGGATCAAGAAGCAGAGCAGGGCAAAGCCCAGCTTTCAGGAAGGCAAGGAAAGAGTTCAGGATCCAGACAGCACCTTGAACAGCTCCACAAGGACCTCATAGTGGAGACTTGATGGGGGAGACCCAAATGTTGCTTCAGCAATTGCAAACTAAGCCATAAACACTGTAGAGCTGCCTCTGGGTGGGTGGCTCCACTTCCAGTGAGAGAAGTGTCTTTAGTTAAAGCTGTGTTCTTCAACCTGGGCTCCCCAGATGTTGTTGGACTGCAATTCCCATCAGCCCCAGCTAGCAGTTCTCAGAGTGGTTTAGGAATCCATCCCTTTCCCCAGGGAACTTTACATTACAGTAAAGTTGCAGCTCTCTGATGAGAATAGGGGTCTCCTGGCAATTCTCAGCACCTTTAACAAATTGAAGTTCCCAGGATTCCCTGGGGGAAGCCACAACTATTTAAAGTGGTATGATACTGCTTTAAATGGAACGTGCCGATGGGGCCTCGTTGCCTGAATGGGCATGAGCCTCTCCCTTAGAAGAGAGACACTGTAGAGCTTAAAGAGGAAGGCTGTTGTTACAGCAGAAAATGCAAAGGAAGAGGCCATTTACATCCGTGGTCAGTCCATAGCATGAGGGAATAGAATGATTTAGAGATTCTAACCTCAGGGGAAATAGAACATGAACGGAGGAAAACAGTATATCAGCATCTTTCAGACACTATTAAGGAGGATCTTCCCCGGAAAGACTCAGAGTGATGGTTTCAGCCTTCATTTAACTAACGGATACATTGCAGAGCCCCAAGAGGATAACTGCAGAGGGGGGGGGGGAGACAAGGGAAGAATTGAATCGATACAGGACAAGTTACTCTGCTGGAGCCACTGTAAAGGCTGGATGTACTTGCACTCAGCCAGATGGTATCATCCTAAAGTCATCTGCCTTAGCCTTATTCTTGCAGGTTGGTGATGCTGTGTTAATCCACAGGCGGACAAAGAAGAAAAGTTTAAATAATGCATTTGTCTTTTTGATTTCTTTTTTCTTTTTTAACTCAGATGTGTGGATCACAGTTTGGTTGGTTTGATCGCTCAGAAAAGCGGAGTTGGCTTCACGGCTGAATTGGAGCCTTCTGCTCTGTGTACCTCCCAATCATGTCATGTAATATTTTCCCATAATTACCGGAAACGTCACTTGTGGTACTGACAGCGACAACGAGCAAAGGAATTGCAAATGGCATTGTGCTGGTGTCACAGTGGAAGAGGGGATGATTAATTATGGAGCAGGATAAATTAACTCTCATATCAAACATGTGAGAGGCAGTAGATGTGGTTAGTGTTTTCCTTTTATTTCCTTCTGGGGAGGAAATTGGAGACAATTGTACTGGATGATAATGAGTAGAAATGGCCTTCTTGACAAAGGGGGTATTTAATCCCACCTTAATGTCTATAGATAGTTAACATGCCTATTTTAAAGGGATGCCCAAATATCTACATACACTTCCCAACACCTGGAAAATGGGGACACTTGGAGGGTATGGAAATGTGGCCTTTGACTGAAAAGCATTCTCCCCTCTCCTGATATAGGGGACCTGTTTGTTCTGCTATTATGTATTTATATTTATGCTTTGAATATGTTGTAAGTTGCTTGAAGGCCTTCAGTTAACAAGCAACTAGCATGACACGGGTGGCGCTGTGGGTTAAACCACAGAGCCTAGGGCTTGCTGATCAGAAGGTCGGCGGTTCAAATCCCCGCAACGGGGTGAGCTCCTGTTGTTCAGTCCCAGCTCCTGCCCACCTAGCAGTTCGAAAGCACATCAAAGTGCAAGTAGATTAATAGTTACCACTGCAGCGGGAAGGTAAACGGCGTTTCTGTGCGCTGCTCTGGTTCGCCAGAAGCAGCTTAGTCATGCTGGCCACATGACCCGGAAGCTGTACGCCGGCTCCCTCAGCCAATAAAGCAAGATGAGCGCCGCAACCCCAGAGTCGGTCACGACTGGACCTAATGGTCAGGGGTCCCTTTACCTTTACCTTTAACATGCCGTAATAGTCATATAGAGGACAGTCCTCTGTGGGGTAGGACACACGGCCACCCAAACAGCAGAGTTCTCTCATGTGGTCCTTTAAACTGCAGATGCCAGGGAATGAATGTGTTTCACCTTTTGTATGCAAATCACCTTCTCTGCCACTTCGCTAAAGTCTCTTCCTGCCACCAGCCAAATGCACGAAATGTTTCTTGCTTACTGAGAAGGGTAAAGATGGCCTCCTTCCCAGAAACTGTGCAGATAACATATTCAAATTTGCTTCCTTGCATGTCAAGTTGGCAGCCAGCACATACATCGCAAGGCATAAATGATTCAATATGTAGCCCATCAAATTTGGGTTGTTGCTCTGTCTATACAGCAGTGTTCTCATTTACCAAAAAGGAGAAAAAAATGTAAAAGTAAATGGCCTCATATTAAGAACATATACACTTTAGGAAGGCCCCTGCCCACTGCTTTGACCAGAGCTAGCCTTTCAGATATTGGACTACAACTCCCATCATCCCTGACCATTGTCAAAACATCTGAAAGGCACCACATTGACTACTCTTGTTCCAGACTTGATACATGACTTGATACATGACTTGATACTCTTGATACATGACTGTTCTTTTGCACATTGTTAGACTTCTTTTTAGCATTTCTTTAATCCAGTGGGTTTCAAATGTTTGACCTTCAAAGAATTTGTTCTGCTTTCCCACAGGAACCTGTGCAAGATCTGCTACTTTCTGGAGCCATGTGCACCGAATGTGGGCTCTTGGCCAGTTCCTCTGGCCCGCTTGAACAGAGAGGGTGATCTTGGAAATACCTTGCACTCTCGTGATGCTGTGCATTTCATGGAAAGGTCAGTCTTGAAAGCAAAGCTCCCCTTCAAGGAAGCTTGATCAACATTGCGGATCTTGAGAAACCCCATAAACTTTCCAACAAATGAATTAAAACACAGTGACCAAAACATGGTTCCTTGAAACACACATTGGAAACCACTGCTGTAGTCCCCAAATTGTTAATTGAAGCTTAGCTAAGAGAGCTGGGTGGAAAGACATCTCCACTCATTCCTCCACCACCTCCAGTCTGCCATATTTGTGTGTGTGTGTGTGTGTGTGTGTGTGTGTGTGTGTGTGGATTGCTCTGCCCTTTTTTGTTGTTGTTGTTTAGTCGTGTCTGACTCTTCATGACCAGAGCATGCCAGGCACTCCTGTCTTCCACTGCCTCCCACAGTTTGGTCAGACTCATGTTGGTAGCTTCGAGAACACTGCCCAACCATCTCGTCCTCTGTCATCCCCTTTTCCTTGTGCCCTCAATCTTTCCCAACATCAGAGTCTTTTCCAGGGAGTCTTCTCTTCTCATGAGGTGGCCAAAGTATTGGAGCCTCAGCTTCAGGATCTGTCCTTCCAGTGATCACTCAGGGCTGATTTCCTTAAGAATGGATAGGTTTGATCTTCTTGCAGTCCATGGGACTCTCACGAGCCCTTTATTAGTTAATTGCATTTCTATCCCACCTTTCTGAGGTCAAGTTAAAGTACATGGTTTTCCTCCATGTTTATTTCCTACGCCAGGTTAGCCTGAGAGATGGAGACTGGCCCAAGGTCACCCAATGAGCTTTGTAATGGAGTGAATTTTGGAACCCTGGCCTCCCAGGGCCTAGTTCACCACTCCAACCATTGCACTGTACTGCCTCACCTTCTTTGATTCTCTCCCTTATTCTGGTGCATTCATTTGGTGTGCCATTTGTAATGTGGCATTCCATTCTTTCTGCTGTTCGCTCCTTCTTTCTCCCCCCCCCCCTTAATATATATACACAAGCTTTCAACCCTTTCCTGGTTGTTGACACAACATGTAAATTATTCATCTCTTACGCTTCATGTAGTGAATTCGAGGATTTCTTTAAATAATTAAAAACACAGACAAATGCTTATTAACCCCAGAAACAGTTGGCGGTGCTCAACTATAATGTGGAGCTAAAATGCATTTCATTCCTTATAGAAGGTTATTTTAAAAGGGAGGGCAAGGGGAATTGTTCCACGTCTGTCTTTTTACTTTGTATTTTTATGCTGTTAACTGCCCTGAGATGTACAGATGAAGGGCGGTATACAAAATTAATTTAATAATAATAATAAGGCAAACAAAAATCTACCCAATAATCTCATTCTAGAGTAAGGATAAGAGCCAACGAGGAAGCTGGAAACTCACATTTTCAAAAAGATGCAGCCAATAAATAATAATAAAATAAATAATAATAATAATAATAATAATAATAATAATAATAATAATAATTAATAATAATATTTATACCCCTCCCATCTGGCTGGATTTCCCCAGCCACTCGGGGCAGCTCCCAACAAAGATTAAAAATACATTAAAACTTAAAAATACATTAACAATGCAAATGTGTCACTTGGTGTAGCAATAAAGTAATTTTAGGCTCTCGACCTAATGACACATACACCATGCAAACTCTTTAGACTGGGGCTGAGGGTCATTTTGGCCTGAGGGTCACATTCCATTCAGGACAACTTTCCAGGGGCCACATACTAGCGATAGATTGAGCCAATGGCAAAAGTAGACGGAGCAAAATGTGTAAATGTTGCCATTGTGCAGTAGGCTAGATTCCTCACTCTCACACTTCCCCCTCTAAGCTTCATCCAGGCAGGCAAGAAGCATTCTCAGTGTTCAAGGAAACGTTGTATGGTGCGGATGGGTCTGCTATTCCAAAATAGATCCCCTCAAGAGGATGCGCATGAGAAACAGGGCACTTACAAAAATCAAATGATTTGTTTTTCTTCTCGTTAAGAGAATAAAACGCTTGTGACCATATGGCTTTTGCACCTCTTGACCATGTTCACTAATAACTCCTGGTGGATCCGATACAGACCAGGTAGTCCGAAACTTTTATTTCCTGCCCTAATGTAGTAGCTATGATTTCTTATTCATCACTGACCCTTGATTTTATCTTGTTCAAATATGACTCAGTTGTCTCAGTGGTGATTTAACAAGGTTTGCCCTCAAGGCCAAGGATGACTCAGGGTCCCATCACATCAGTGAAATTAAGGTGGGGCAATATATACTTAGAAGTGGAGATATTAGTCATTAGCCCGGCATGCAATATCACACTTCAGTTGGGCTTCCAAAGACCATATGGGAAGTCATGAGCTGACAAGTGCTTAGAACAGCCTTCCTCACCCTGGTACCCTCCAGATGTTTAGAACTGCAGTTCCCATGAGCCTTAGCTAGCACAGCTGACCTTAGCTATGTTGCTTGAGGCTGATGAGCGATGCTGTCCAGAACATCTGGGGATAATCGGGTACAACATCCATTTTCTATGCAGAAGGTCCCAGGTTCAATCTCTGGCATCTCTTAAGACTTCTGTCCAAAACTCTGGATTACTACTGCTGCTGCTGCCAGTTGAGCTAGAGGGACTAGTAGCGTGACTTGATAAAAGGTAGCTTCCTGTGTTCCTCTGTTGTGTCCTGCCAAGGGCAGGGTTCTTTCTGGATCTGGAGCTAATAAGCACGCCAGTGCATGAAGAATAAGCAATGCTTTATTTGCATAAGGTTAACAGATAGCAGCAGGCATACAAAACACAATTTTTTTTTTTTTGAGTTTTAAAATCCTTTATTAAGTACTTTTAAAAGAATACACATCCATACAAGAAAGAAAAACACACACATAAAAACTAAATAATTTACATTCCACACATAAATCTATCTTTATACAAAAAAGAAAGAAAAAGACCACATTCCCGTACCTCCTATACCATATAAACATACAACCCACTTCGATCTTCTAATCCTTTTATCCATCCTTTAAACCAGTGGTGGCTAACCTTGACACTCCAGATGTTTTGGAACTACAACTCCCATCATCCCTAGCTAACAGGACCAGTGGTCAGGGATGATGGGAGTTGTAGTCCCAAAACATCTGGAGTGTCAAGGTTAGCCATCACTGCTTTAAACACATACCTCTTTATCTCCTCCTTCCTTCTTGTACCATTTCTATACTTCCTTACCTTCCTCCCCCCTCCCCCCCTTTGACTTCCCCTTGTCATCCTCTCAGGTTGTTTACCCATCCTTTGTTACTACTTTGTCTTCTTTCTATTTCCAAATTCTAACTTTACATCATTTATCCCATACCGTAGCGGCCAGGATACTAATTGTGTCATATTGGAAGAAAAAAAGAAGTCCCGGGAATTAGAGAATGGCAGGAAAAATTATTTAGTTATATGGATCTGGCTAAATTAACAGACGCAATTAGGGGCAACAGCAAACAGAAATTCCAAAAAAAGCTGGGAAAAATTCGGAGACTATTTAAGGAAACAATGCCCCACAGTAAAGACTTGGATCCATTTCTAAGTACTCTGTATTGGAAATTACATAATCTTACCTGTTATGTTTTATCATTGTTTTAATCAGTGTGTATGGTTTTAATCAGTGTTTTTGTAGTTGTTTTGTCTTTGCGTGGAGTGCCCTATCTGGGTGGATGGAGCAGCCAAGTAATTTCGTTGTTCCCGAAGGGGACAATGACAATAAATATATTCTATTCTATTGTATTCTATTCTAATAATAAATGAACAAAACACAAATTATAGCATACCAGACACACAATCTCCCCTTCAGCTGCCCGGAGCTCCTGGTAGAGCAGCGAGAGAGACCCCAACCAACAGTCTCACAGCATCTGATACCTCGATCTGTGAAGAAGCTCACTGAGCCCCTACAGCTTTTATAGCCAACTTTGATTTGATTGATTGCACCTGGTTAGCAGGCATCACTCATGATCAGCCCGGGACACTGGGTGCAACTAATGCGGAGCAGCTGAGAGTCTCCAACCCAATTCACTGCAACTGGGTATCCTCCCCACTAGCCAATCAGCACTTAGAACACAGGGGACCCAGGAAACTCTTGCCACAGGTGTGTGAAAAACAAATTATACTATCATGAATCAGCAAACCTTAAACCGGGGATGTAAAAGGGAAAGAGACATGTCATCTAACTCCTCGAATTTACAATGGTCTTCCGCGTTTCCCCTACATGTTGTTCCTAGATTCCACAACAAGACTAAACAACCAACCAAAAATCCAAATAAAGAAACGGAACACGGCAGAAAAGAAGCAGAGATGATGATGATGGTAAAAAGAAACAAGTTCCAGCAACACACATGTAACACAGCAGCAGCTTGCATCGTTGGGTGAGCCAATATGTGCCAGCCTCAATTCCCCACCTTTAAAATGGGTACAGTTGTTTCTTGCCTTATAAGGAATGTGTGGGGTGAGGAAAACAGCATTCATTCTGAACTTTTGGAGGCAGGGATGTAAACAAGGCATCGGAAAGGAAACAAACCCAAAGATAGATATTGCAAAACGGACTACTGGAAATCCCCAGAGCCTGCCTGCTCTTTACCAAGTTACTGCCATTTATTTCTGATATGTCTTACAACATGCATGTCACTATGAAAATAGAATGGCATCTCGGCATCCATTCATGCAACCGGATCATGTTTCGGCAGTTGCTCTATTTTAAGAAGTTCCAAAGAGGTTAGCGTAGATATTCAAACCTTCTAGGTCCTTGGATTTACATGGCTTCAAAAACCTTTGACCTAGATGAGAAAACTCTGTGTTGGAGCACATAGCTGAAATAGCGTCTTGATGGTCCTGTTGAAACCAATTTAAATGCAGAGCGGATTGCAGTTGTAGGAGTCCTAAAATATTTGGCCAACCTGAAAAGTTTTCCACCAGGAAATGTCCCTCACCCCACCACTAGGGATGCAGAAGAAATGCATTTAAAGGTGCAATATGAGAACTGAGACACAGCCATTCTTCGAAACTTTGAAAATGAATTTTGTGCTGCCGTTCTCCCCCGAATGCATAAAGGTAAAGGTAAAGGGACCCCTGACCATTAGGTCCAGTTGTGTCCGACTCTGGGGTTGTGGCACTCATCTCGCTTTATTGGCCGAGAGCCGGCGTACAGCTTCCGGGTCATGTGGCCAGCATGACAAAGCTGCTTCTGGCGAACCAGAGCAGTGCACGGAAACGCCGTTTACCTTCCCGCCAGAGCGGTTCCTATTTATCTACTTGCACTTTGACGTGCTTTCGAACTACTAGGTTGGCAGGAGCTGGGACCGAGCAACGGGAGCTCACCCCGTCGCAGGGATTCGAACCGCCGACCTTCTGATCAGCAAGCCCTAGGCTCAGTGGTTTAACCCACAGCGCCACCTGGGTCCCCCCGAATGCATACATTGGGGTAAAATGTGCCAATTTATTTTGCATATACTAGTGAAAATAACATGAAAGTGAATGCCGAACCTATAAACCCACCAAATGAGGATCTCTGGCTCCATCTTTATGTTCACACTGTGCATGATGGAAAGAATGAAAGGAACCCCCAAGAATTCCTTCCCTTTCATGGCTCTCTCAATTACTGCGCATGGAGGCAATAGCTACTAATCTCACTTTTGTAGCAAGCAGCCCCTCCCCAAACACACACGCACACCCTGTTTCTCCTAACTTCTGGATGTGCGCCAAATACATTAGAGCAAAAATTGGAGCTATTCTCTTCTCTTCTCCGCCAATGTTCTCACAGTGGGGAATAATAGTTTATAATTTCCCCCAGAAGATGGGGGGGGGGGGACCCGCCAGCCTCATGGAAGCTCAAAAGACCTGTAGGATCCAAATCACACCTTCTCCAAGTTCTTTTATTCCAGCATTTGCATTTAAATGTAAACAACCCTGATTTCCCCACCCCCACGCCGTATTAAACATTTAGAAGAGGTTGTTTTACACGGTGCTCACTTCTGAAATAGCTGCAGCTAATGCCTTCATATATTACTGACTTGTTCATATTGTGCGTCCTCAAAAGGGGGGTGGGGGTGGAGAGAGAGAGAAGTGTGGGAACAAGCCAAGCTGTCTTAATTATTCACTTTCCCTAACAGAGAACCATTAGAGAACAAAATAAAAGCTTGCCTCATGCAGTTTGTTTTAGTTGTTGGGAATTTATTCGGCTTCCCTTAAGAAGCTTTTAAAGATGATGAACCGCCAGTTATTGGAGGAGGGAAGAGAGAGGGAATCTAAGTGCTGGAACATCTTGAGTAGCAGTGATCACAGTTTCCCTGGTTCTGGAAGGTATGATGTGGCACAGAATCAGAGAACTGTAGGGTTGGACGGGACCCCAAGGGTCATCCAGTCCAACCCCCTGCAATGCATAAGTCACTGCTAAAGAATCCCTAACAGATGGCCGTCCAGCCTATGTTTGGAAACATCCAATGAAGGGGAATCCACCACGTTCCAAGGTTCCACTGTCAAACAGCTCATACCACCAGAAAGTTCTTCCTAATGTTAGTTGGAATCTCCTTTCTTGTAATTTGAATCTGTTGGTTTGGGTCCTATCCTCTGGAGCTGGAGAAACCAAGCCCTTGAGATATTTGAAGATGGCTATCCTATCTCATCTCAGTTTCCTCTTTTCCAAGCTAAACATACCTAGCTCCCTCAAGCATTCATCACAAGGCTTGGTTTCCAGACCCCTGATCATCTTGGTTGCCCTCTTCTGCACACATGATAACTTGCAAATATCCTTCTTAAACTATGGTGCCCAAAACTGGACACAGGACTCCAAGTGTGGTCTGACCAAGGCAGAATAGAGCAGGACTATTACTTGATCTACTTCTGTTGACAGACTGTATTAGCTGCTTCTTTTTTTTCAGCTGCTGCATCACATCATTGACACACATTAAGCTCATGGTCTACTAAGACGTGTAGATCTTTCTCACATGTACTGCTGTCATGTACTCCCCATCCTATATTTGTGCATCTAGTTATTCCTGCCTAACTGCACAACCCTACATTTGTCCCATCAGTGATGTGACAAATGGATCTACCAAACATGTGATGTGACATGGATCTACCAAAGCAAAGGTGGCAGGGGGAGGATACTCAGTAGTCAACTTCATTGATGTATTTATATAGATCAAGGTGTTGGAAATCTTTTCTTTCTTCACCTTGCTGCTTTTCTCATAGATCAGGGATGTAGAACCTCAGGCTCGAGGGTTTTATCTATGCAGCCCACCTTGACATTTCTTCTTGAAATAATAACAATGTTGTTGTTGTTGTTGTTGTTGTTGTTGATGATAATAATAATAATAATAATAATAATAATAATAATAATAATAATATATAATAATAATTCTCTAAGCTGCTTGGGGGAAGCATGGAGTCTCTAAAAACAGGCAACAAGAATCAGGATTGGCATAAAATACTACTTTCATCACCAGAGTGCCTCAACACTTTATACCAGGCATGGCCAGACTCGGCCCTCCAGCTGTTTTGGGACTACAGTTCCCATCATCCCTGACCACTGGTCCTGTTAGCTAGGGATGATGGGAGTTGTAGTCCCAAAACAGCTGGAGGGCCGAGTTTGCCTATGCCTGCTTTATACAGTGGTCTCAAGTCTTTTCACAGATCCATGTGACCTTAAGGCAGGCGGTCTACAAATTATTATTACAGAATTCGGAATTAATTCCCCAGGCTTGACTGGTTTGAGGTGCTTGCCCAAAGGCTTACTTAGTTACTCAATCATTTGCTACTATTAGTATCAAAATTTTAGTTTCTGTGTTTTTCTAGTCAACCAGTTCATAGAAATCTAGAGTTGGAAGGGACCACCAGGGTCATCCAGCTCAAACTCATGTCCCTGAGATTAAGGTCTACTGATTTAGCTATGGCTGTGGGAAGCCCCAAAGCAGAGCTTTCCCCAGTTAACTCAAGGACTTTCCAATACACATCCTCAGCTGGGGAAAAATAGGGGAGGGATTTAGCCCCTTCCCACCATTCCTTGCCTGGAGACTGCAAAGTCCCCTGCAACCTTTTAGATGTCTGACAGAGTCCTGGTTTATCCCTATGAAATATAGTTTATCCCTATGAAATACAGCTTTCAATAGTAATGGGATGCACTTTATTACCTCCTGTTGTAGATCTGTGTCTAGGAGGGCTTACTTAATAAGTAATAAAAAACACTATTAAAGTTTGCTTCCTGTTCTCTTGAGGCACCAATCCAGTGAGTGCATCATTTCATCTTGCACGGAGTTACTCAAAGGAAGATGAAATGTAACAAGTGGCTCATTAAGGACAAAAAGATTGGATCTATGTTAATATGCAAATTTTAATCCATTAGGACTGTGCTCATACACCAATCCATCAATTAACTTGTCTGTCTCTGTATTGTTCATTATTTGAAAACTGCTTTTAATCACTTTGAAGTGCATTAATTAATAGAATACTTAGTTAAGAGAGGGGAAAAATGAAATTTAGCATTCCCTAGAGCTTCTAGAGGCAAATATTTAATCTTCAAGTATAATTCCATGATTAAGCTATATCATATATTTGACAGGGGTTTTACCAAAGTCTCACGCTATAAAATTTTATTTCATATAGAATCCTTCATATAAAGCTTTAACCTAGAGGAGTTTTTCAAGACGAAATAAGTAGAATTCTAAAATTGCAATAAATGAAGACAGGCAGTAAGAGAAATATAAAAAGAACCTATTCATATGAATCAATGCTCATCTCTTTTTCATTTGTAGGTGAATTAATGCTTTAGAACTCATGACTGAAAAGATAAGTTTCATTAAATTGTGAACTGTGAAGAATGCAGACGTAGTGCAGAAATGAAAAAAATAAATAAATCCGCTTAAAAAACTGTTTAATTATGAAAATACAAAACAAGCTCTAGTCACTGACATTTTATGCTTTGTGCTTTTTTTCTTATATTGTCTTGCTGATTAATAATTTAATGTTTTATTGTAATTGGTGGGGTGGTTTTGTTTTATTATTGCAGATATTTTGTTATTATCCCATAAAGTTATATGTGAAACAAATGTCTGGATTTTTTTTAAAACTGTTTAATTCTAGGTATATTTTGAATTGCTATAGGATGCCAATGATTTTTGTTGTACGTTTGGTCTACACATTTCTATAGGTTGTCAATAGGAATGCAGAAAGGTGGTATGCAATTTTTTAAAAAACCAACTACACACACACAAACATTAATACACATAGAGAGATCAGGGGTAGACAATGTGTTGCGCTACTAGCATTTTGGACTACAACTCCTATTAGTATTGAGCCAGCAGGCCCAATGGTCAGGTATGATGGGAGCATGGGCGCCAATTCCTAGGGGCTGAGGTGACTTCAGTCCCACAATATATTTTATCAAAGGGCTCAGCCTTTACCCCCCAAAAATGAAGGGGCCAAGGACAGAGCCGAGAGAGGCACAGCATCAGTGGCAGGCTCCTCCTTAATCAAAGGTTTAAGCAACCTTTTTCAGCCGTGGGTCAGTCCACCGTCCCTCAGACCATGTGGTGGGCCGGACTATTTTTTTGGGGGGGGGAATGAACGAATTCCTGTGCCCCACAAATAACCCAGAGATGCATTTTAAATAAAAGGACACATTCTACTCATGTAAAAACACGCTGATTCCTGGACCGTCTGCGGGCCAGATTGAGAAGGCAATTGGGCCGCATCCAGCCCACAGGCCTTAGGTTGCCTACCTCTGATTTAAGCAATACAGCGTCATTTTCTTCCTCAGATATGGAGAGCAGTGATGACTTTTGGACCCATTTCACCAAAGCGGGTTCTCCTTCATAGAGAGCACGTGTTGCGGTGGGGGCTAACAAGTCACCCCACTGTTGCTGGGCAGATTAGGATAGATGACCATGGCAGTTGATTGGGCCCTGCGGGTTGCTGGGGAGAATGCTATGTTGCAATTTTTGATGGACAGCTCAGAGGTTATATATTCCCAGTGCAGGCAGCACGTGGCCCTCTTTGCTGCGTGCATGGGATCACCCGCCCTCCCTCCCTTTATTTAGGCTTGTGTGTTGACCTTGCTATGCCTGTCATGGGGTCGTCTGCTTTTGGGGCAGGGGCCTGGTAGGAATTTTTCCATTTGGATGATTGGCTGTTGCCATTTGGTTTTCGCCTACTGCGTAGCAATTAGTCACAACTTGTAAGGCTGGCGGTTAGGCATTGGTTATTAAATTGGTTGGTGGAGGGGATGTGGTTGGCTGTGCCTGCCCCTCCAATGCTGCTGCTGCGCGGGGAATTCCGTTAAAGGAATCCAGGGGCTCATCATGCTTTTGTCCATATCCCCCAGTAGAGGGCCAGGGCCACGCAAGAGCCTCTGGGAACATTGGGGGAGAGGCGAGGGCCTGGGACCCCGACCCCCATTCTCTCCCCAAAGTGTTTTCCCTTTACTGACTTCTGCTAACCGGGCGGATGTCAGTCTGCCCCCAGGAGGGGGCAGCTAGTTGGAACCAATGCCTAAGCAACCACTCACATTTTGTATTTTAATAAAAGTTGTGGCCAAAATCATGCCAAAAACCTTAAACTTAAATTACGGTGTGTGGTGTGAGTTATTTAGGGGGGTGGCTTGGGGACCTCGACACGCAAGACGAAATACTTGATACTTTACCTTTTCTTGCCAACATGGGCTTTATTATCCTTAGCCCATTAAAGAGACTGCTAATTTCCCCTTCCCAGTATAAATGAAGGGGAAAATGAAAGTTTCCTGGTGCGGTTGGATCAACCAGCCATCGCCAAGGTAATTTGTGTTTACTGAGACATCGAGCGCTGTGTCAGTGGGTTGTTTTGGGTTTTTTTTTAGATTGGGGGGGGGGGTTCCTTGCATTCACAGCTCTTCTTTAAATATAGTCCATCTCGGTGAAATCCAGACAAGCTATGCACTCTCTCCATTAATGCTACACATGCACACACAGACGTACCTTCCTTGTTAAGATTCTGACTCACAATGTTCAATCATAGCTACTGTTTGTTCATCTCTAACAGGAACTCCTCAAACATTTACTGTAGCAGACGGAAGAAACTGAGACACTCGAGGAATGTTCTGGAGCTGAGAATGTGTCAGTACCAACCCCCACCCCACCCCATCCCCTACCCTATTACCATACATATGAGCCTCTGGGTATCTCTTTATTAGCTGTTTTGCTCTGGGATAGCTTTTGGCAATTGGAATACAGAATACAGGGGTTGTGATGCTATCTATCTGGAGATTTAAAGGAGCTTATGTGGATAAATGGGCATTGAAACTAGATATAAACAAAACTGGTAAGTCCAGCTTGCGTTCTGTGAAGCGCAGATAGAGCAACGGCATTGAAATCCCTTCCAAGGCTGATCTGATTTCATCCGCAGGACTTTGGGTTTCTAGTTAGCTGTCCTTAATTTGGATAAATATTTTGTTATTTCATGATGAGGAAGAATAACGTGAGCCGTGCCAAGTTGGAACCCTCTGACAATTTGATATAGCATGGCTGCCAACTTGCTAATGGAGTCAAAAACAGGAAGCAACACCCACCTCATATTGTCTTCATGTTTCAGGCATGCTTAGCACAAATATTAATCGCAGAGCCAAAAAGAGAGAGAAAGAGGTGCCATGGAATCTGGACATGACAGAATAGCTGCTTGAAATTATTGAGTGGCATCACCTATAGCTTGTCTGGGAAGGATGAGGTCGTCTATCACCCCAACTATGTGATAAAGTCCATGTGTGTGATGCTTATACATTTCTTGAAGCACTTCTCCCAGCAGAGAAGATACCAGGAAATGTTCAAAATGAAAAAAATGGCCAAATAGGCCCCACCTCTTATTTTAGACAAATAGGGGTCGATATGGATTGTTGTAATGTCTAGCTTGACCCTCAGATTAACTCAAACTGAATAGTGGAAGGGAAATGCCCCGTTTTTTAAAAGTTTGAACATGATGCGGGTGAATAATGTTATTTTTGCATTCAGGGCTTTTTTCAGCCGGAACTCACTGGAACTCAGTTCCGGGACCTCTCAGGTGGGCACTATTGCCATTATAAGAGAACAAGGGTTCTCTTATAATGAGCGTTCATGGTGAGTTCTGGCACCTCTTTTTCTAGAAAAATAGCACTGATTACATATATATCCCTTTTATCATCACAATAACCCTGTTGCTTTGGGAGCCATCCTTTTCGCAACAGGCACCAGGGACCAACTTTAGTGTCTGGTGGCTCTAAAGATATGAACCAGAGAGTGGCTGCGTTTTCTGTTTTTCTTCCAAAACCCAGTGTTGTGGCTCATTGCACATTCTTCAGCTGAGAGCGCTGCAACTCTGCAAGCACTTCTGATACTCAAAGAATTCATTTGGAGACATTCTTTTGTGCCTAGGATTGCTCCTATCTTGGCTTATAAACATATAGTAAATCATTAGCGTATGGGAAGCTGTCTTGTTACAATGATTACAGATAACGGATGGCATTTAAAGCAAAGCAAGAATTAAGTCCTCCCGTGCCTGGCAGTTTGGCCACTACCCACTGAATTCCCGATCTCTTTTTTTTTTACCACCCTCTTTGGCTTTTTAAAGAAAAATCAGACTCCCTTACCTCCCCACCCCCGGCCTCCATCTCTTTTCTTTTCTCTCTCTCTCTCTTTTATAGATGGTTTATGTGCAAGCATTGAAGTGTTACTCTCTTGGATTGCAAAGTGACTCAAGCAGCCTATCCGTCTCCTCGGCAAAATGGTATTGATGGAGCTCTTGCCAGGCTCCATGTCGGGAAAGAAATGGCTTTCAAAGGGAGAGTTACTGGTGGTTACACTAAATTATTAATTGTTATGATTGTGCTTGTTAAAATAAATATGTGCTGGAGTATTTGTCATTTTCCATTCCGCACAGTTGTCGGTTAAAACGTGCATTGGAATCCATTCCGCATCGGACCTGGACTATTTGCCTCCCTATAGGGCAGTGTTCTTCAACCTTGGATCCCCAGATGTTGTCGAGACTACCATTCCCATCACGCCCAGCCAGCTCAGCCAAATGGGCAGGCATTATGGGAGTTGTAGTCCAACCACATCTGGGGACCCACAGTTGAAGAGCATTGCTATATTCTGTGGATTACTTGATGGAGAAACTACAATGTAGGTGGAGAAAATGAGGGGTCTCAAATGGACTCTCTCCTGGTTGGGGAAAGTGATCTCCAGGAAACAGATGAACACTGCAGCTTGTTATAGATGCTTTAGGATACCACCAGTATTGTGATTTCCCAATAGGTCTCCATCTTGGCAAGAGATTCCATTTCAATCATGGCTTGGTTTCCCGAATCAAAAGCCCAACTTCCACTACCTTCAACGGACAGAGATTTTCCCCCATCTCCAGTTACAGGTAGATAGCCGTGTTGGTCTGTCATAGTCAAAACAAAAAAAATTTTTTTTCCTTTCCAGTAGCACCTTAGAGACCAACTAAGTTTGTTCTTGGTATGAGCTTTCGTGGGCATGCACACTTCTTCAGATACACTGAAACAGAAGTCACCAGACCCTTATATATAGTGAGAGGTTGGGGAGGGGTATTACTCAGAGGGGTGGTGGGAATGGGTGATAGGCTGATAGCTGTGGTAAACCTGTTGACGACTGTTAACGACTGCAATTAGTCTTACAGGAAAAAGCAAGGGGTGAGAAGGTTAACAGTCGTCAACAGGTTTACCACAGCTATCAGCCTATCACCCATTCCCACCACCCCTCTGAGTAATATGGATATTTGATATGCATATTTGATATGGATCTGCCAAAGAAGCTTTGATCCATGTACCCCCTTTGATAGAGGTGCTTCTCCTATCACCCATTCCCACCACCCCTCTGAGTAATACCCCTCCCCAACCTCTCACTATATATCAGGGTCTGGTGACTTCTGTTGCAGTGTATCTGAAGAAGTGTGCATGCCCACGAAAGCTCATACCAAGAACAAACTTAGTTGGTCTCTAAGGTGCTACTGGAAAGAAAAAAAAATTATTTTGTTTTTCCCCATTTCCAGTTCTCTCCCCCGCCATCTCCCTTCCCCCATCATTTAAATTAAAACAACAACAAAACAGATTAGAAATAATATAGGGTCCCACCCGCATCATGTTTCAGCACAGAGCCCACCCTGTCTTTTCAGCCCTGTCCTTGAATGCAGTTCTGATAAATTAAAATGCTGTTAACAGGCAGCACCTGTGACAGTGAATACATGAACAATCCAACTTTCTTTGTGTATGTGTGTTAACAGATTGTAGCCCTTAGCAACAGCTATCTGATTAATACCGAAACTGCCTGAAGCACAGGATTCTGCATCGGGAGATGGGACCTGTGAGTCACCGACGAAAGCTTTCATAACCCTGATCTCTTTCTCTCTGGGTCTCTTTATTTAGGCATGCAGTTTCATTATTATAAAGCATCAAAATGCAACACCTTAGAAGCGGGGAGGTAGAAAAAGGAAAGTTATTAATATGCCTACCTTGAGTTGGATTGCGCAAATGTCTGGCTAACCAGATGCAAACATTATACTTAGCACTGGGAAAAGTTTGTTTTCAAGTCGCTGGTTGTCTTTGCTTTTCTCCGTAGTTCCTCTTTGACAAAATCCTCAAGCTTTGTTTAAAAAATGTATCTTTCCCAGTCACATTGCAAAATAAAAATTAAAATGACCATTTCTCCTAGCACAACCAGGTGCCCTCCAGATGCTTTTGAACTATAGGTCCCATTAGCCCCAGCCAGAACAGCTGATGGGAGTTGTAGTTCAGAGGGCGCCAGCTTGGTGAAAGCTGCCTAACGTTATATCCCACCTTTGCTCTCAAGTGGTTTGATAAGCGCGTTTGCCTCATGACTGTGCAAAATACTTTGCCCCAGTAAATATGACAAATGCAGGACAATAACGCAGGCACGCAGCTTGTTTGTGTTTGGAATGCGACCTTGAACAAGCTTCTCAAACACTTCAGAAATCTCAGCTATTTGGAACGACCGCCAAGCGTTACCCAAACAGTCTCCATGTTGTGTAATCGGCATCGAAACTGATACAGGCCACGATCCCCCCTTGACATGAATGGGAGGTGTGCAACAGCGTGGCCTTGAATATAGATACTTAAGAAACTGACACAGAGTTTAAAAAAAAAAAGACGTTTTCAGTTTTGTGTCCAGCCAGTTTTCTGAAGCTTACAATGAGTCAGACAATCCTGTGACTGTCTAGGCAGCCTTCCAACCCTGAAGGCTATTAAAGGGCTTGACAAAAGAACCTAGAGCTGGTTTGTGAAGCAGTAAAATGTACGACCCGTGTGTGTGTGTGTGTGTGTGTGTGTGTGTGTGTGTGTGTGTGTGTGTGAATACCCTGACCCAGGCAAAAACATTCACATAAGAAGTGTGTTCCACTGAGCTGTAAATATTTAGGCATAATTAAAAGGGGGGTGGGGAGAGCAAACAAGGCAGTTAATTAGCCACTTTCAATAATGGAAGGCCAAACCACACTGTTATCAGATTTTCAAAATGGCATACATTAGCAAAGAAGGGACCTAGATATTTAACTGTTTTGGTTCATAGGGGATGGTATAACACACACACACACACAGAGGAGGAAAAAAACCCTCAAAAACATTTTGTTTTCCTAATGTGCTTTACTTTAAATGTGAAAAAGATTAATGTGGCATGGAAAGCATCCATTTAAATCATCGTCATTATAGGAATATAGGCATCTGCCTTAAACTGAGTCAGACCATTGGTCCATCTCACTCGCTATTGTCTACACTGACTGGCAGCAGTTTTCCAGGTTTTGAGAAATATAAAGCAGTCTTCTCCAAGCTGGTGCCCTCTAGATGCTGTTGGGCTCCAGCTCCCATCAACCCCAACCAGCATGGCCAATGATCAAAGAAGAAGAAGAAGAAGAGTTTGGATTTGATATCCCGCTTTATCACTACCCGAACGAGTCTCAAAGCGGCTAACATTCTCCTTTCCCTTCCTCCCCCACAACAAACACTCTGTGAGGTGAGTGGGGCTGAGAGACTTCAGAGAAGTGTGACTAGCCCAAGGTCACCCAGCAGCTGCATGTGGAGGAGCAGAGACGCGAACCCGGTTCCCCAGATTACGAGTCTACCGCTCTTAACCACTACACCACACTGGCTCTCTGATCAAAGAGGGTGGTGGGACAACAGTCTGTCAACATCTGAAGGGCACATCAGCTTAGCGAAGGCTGTTGTAGAATTAAACCTGCTCACATGCCCAGCTGGGCTCTCTTCCAGGGTCAAACCAGTTTTAGTGAGCAGGAGCTACCTGCCAGAGGCTGACATCATCGCTATCAATTTGGAAGCAAGGCCTTGCCTCTGAGAACTACAATAAATGCTGTCATCTATTACCAAACTCTTCCAGGAAAAACAAACAAACCCAAATAATAACCTGGTGGTTTCCTTCCAGAAGACAGGGTTCCCATTCAAGGAGAACAACACTGGCATTGTTCCTGTTGGTAATCAACTTCTTGGTTTCTCAGTGTGGAAATCCAGGTGATTGTGTGGGCATGGGGATAATAGGTGCCTTGTACCTGCAGATGCAGTGGGGCTGAACTGCAGCATATAGATTGTAGGGAACGTGGAGGAGTATGGAGAAAGGCCAGCTCATCAGAGGATGTGGGTCTTCTCTGAATAAGCTCTGGCTTCCATTGTCTCCCCTTCTAGATGAAGGAAGGAAAGGAGGAAGCTGACTTAAACCCAGCAGCAGAGCGAGCCGATCGGGTGCCTGGGACGACGTGCGTGCCCTGTGCCCGGGGACGGGGCCAGCCGCCAGCGGGGGTGGGGCCAGCTGGGGTAGGATGCTCCGTGGGGCCTCCGGGGAGTCTGCCTGCCTCCTCCCACTCAGCCGCCCTACAGCTGGGGGGGAGGCGGCGGGTGGACTGTTTGGGGCAGCGTGGCGCCTGCGGGCGCCCAAGCCACCGCGTCACTCCCAGGAGAGATGTGTGGCTCGGGCGCGCCGCAGGCCCCACGGTGAGTGCCGCCCGGCATTTTGCCACCCCCCTCAGTGGTGACACCCGGGGCGGCCCGCCCCCACCACACACCCCCTTCCTCCGCCCCTGCTTAAACCAAGTCAGACCATTAATCCATCTAACTCATGGTTGTCTACACTGGCTAGCCATGTCTCTCCAGGGTTTCAGATGGCAGCTTTCACCAGATGGAGGGGGATTACATTCCTGAAAGGGATGAGTCCCCCTGTTGGAGACAGGCAGGGTCTTCAACTTGCAACGTCCTCTCCAGAAGGGAGGAGTCACCCGGCCTCTCCAGACCGACCCTGCCTGCTGCAAGGGATGGTTGGGTCTTTGGGTCTTTGTGTGTGGAAAGAAACGTCTGCACAGTGCTTTCCTGCTGGCTGCCCTCCCCCTCCCAGCTTCTTCATTTCTACTTCGTTCTCTTCAGCGGGGCCCCCCTGTTGTCTGGGACCTTTTGCATGCAAAGCAGATGCTATTCAGCCCTTCTGAAATTCCTGCATTACAGTGCAGTCGTACTGCTTTCCTATGATCTCTTGCCACAACTCTCTGGAAATGTCCAAAGGATCCACATGGCCTCTAGAGTTCAGCACGCTGCTGCATTGGTTGGAGACATATAGGAGCAGGGTGCATGCTGGTCTTCTAACATAGCAGCTGGGCCTCAAGCACCAGAGAGCTCACACAGGGACTCAGGCAGAGAGCTTTCCCTCTGCAAGCATGGTAGGTCAGAGGTGGAACATCTGCTTCACACGCAGCAGGTCCCAAATCCAATCCTCAGCATTCCCAAGTATGGCTGGGAATGTTCCCTGTCTGAAATCCCAAAGCGCTGCAACCAGTCCATGTAGACAGTACTGACCTAGATGGACCACATTCCTAGAATTAATGGGGAGGGTCAGGCTTTCTTCACCCGCTCGTTCGTTGGCTCCATCCTTTGCTCGGCACACTAACTCGCCCAAGAATAAGCTCTATTCATTAGCAGATGAAATTAGATGGAAACTGTAGGGGAGCCAAGAACCGAATTCATTCACACATCTCAGATGTCTCTGTTCTTCCCAAGAGCCACCGGTTGCTTTTTATAACAAAAGTGAAAATGACACTCCTGCCAGTAAGACATATTCCCTTACGCTCATTTCGCATTCATATTTTCCCACCTCATTTCTAATTTAGGGTCTGCCCGCACTAGAATTCACAACAAGCCGGCCACAAGCTATGTTTAAATGCGGTTGCAGCTGCAACATTCCAGCACAGAATCCATAAACCAGTATTATCAATGGGGCTCTGTTTGTTTGTTGGTCGGTGCACTGTTCCTTCGAGAGAAAAGGCAAGGTGAGCACAAGGTTTTTATGGAGTTGTGGCTCACGTCCCAAAAGGAATGGTGAAATTCTAAAAGTTAAAAGAAGTGCTAAACAGCTAAACTAGAGTGAAATTCACCCCACCGATTCTTCTTTTTGGATTCTGATATTCAATAGTCTCCGAATGTGCAAATATTTAAGCGTCAACATTTGACAACCAATGATTTGCCCCCTCACCAATAGAAGTCAACATTTGACAGTATCTTTAAAGTTCTCTTGTGATTCTGGGAAGTCATATGCAGCTTTCTAGATCTCGATGAGAGATCTTTGAGTTCTGGTGGGCACCAAGGCAGTTATTACAGATTTCTTGCATGTTTTAGCTTCAGTGTATCTATATCATGCATAGTGAACATGGTGCCTTTCAGATGCTGTTAGACTCCAACTCCCATTGGCTCCAGCCAGCTTCACATGCTCAGGACATTAATGGTCACAAATTGCTCAGCTGAGTGTTCATTTTCAAAGCTGAAGTGTATATTAAAAATTCCAACAGAACAACCATGCAATGAGACAGGCTGAATGTCTTATCCCTACTAAGTATAAAAGCAGAAAAACTGTTACGCAAGATTAGTTTTGAGGACCAGATCAAAGATTTAGCAATTAGAAAAAGTAGGATTCCCCAAATATAAATAAAGTGGAAGTATACAAAAGTAAGCATTATTTTCCATCTTACTGGAGGTTTTGTTTCATTTTGAAAAAAATAATTTACCATTTATCGTTGTTCCTATTTTGAACTAGATATATATGGGGACATGGGACGTGGGTGGCACTCTGGGTTAAACCACAGAGCCTAGGGCTTGCTGATCAGAAGGTCGGCAGTTCGAATCCCCGCGACGGGGTGAGCTCCCCTTGTTTGGTCCCAGCTCCTGCCCACCTAGCAGTTCGAAAGCACGTCAAAGTGCAAGTAGATAAATAGGTACCGCTGCAGCGGGAAGGTAAACGACGTTTCCATGCGCTGTTCTGGTTTGTCAGAAGCGGCTTAGTCATGCTGGCCACATGTACACGTCTGCCAATAAAGCGAGATGAGCGCCGCAACCCCAGAGTAGTCCGCGACTGGACCTAATGGTCAGGGGTCCCTTTACCTTTATATATGGGGGCACCAAAATCTTTTAAGTGCTATGGGGTATCTAAAGGTCTTAATCTCCAGCCCTTACTGAATTCCAGTCACTGGACAGCAGCAGTAGAAGACTATTGCCTCCTTGCACAGCTGAACATTAATGAAGCATTTCAGTTGTGTGGCTTTCACGCTGTTCCAGCAGGCCTCTTCTCTCTCCTTAAAATGATGGGCTCTCTTTTATGGCTGCTACTGCCGTTCGCTCCCGAACCATCCCTAAAAATTTGCACGCATTTAAATCTACCCCCAATTTGCTTCACTTGATAAACTGTGCATTAATTTGCTGCCCTGACATGGGAAGCCTGAAACTCCGGCATGATTCACCACTCATGTTATATTGTGTTCAATTATATTCCAGTCATTTGAGCTAATTGAGTCAAATGATACAGTGTCATAGAACTCACTGCAGGGTTAGAGGTTCTCCCTTTCTGCCTGTGTTGCTCATCGTCAACTGTCAACAGCTCCTAGCATTCCACGTACTCGTCGCCAGACCCCGGGCGGGGAGAAGGCAAGGCAAGCCATCTTCTGCTCTGAAAGTCACAGTTCCTGTTCCAGTCTCCTGCTGCCGGCATGTTCTGATGATTGGGAGACAGGAGGGAACAGGGTTCTGCAGTCGCTGATGAAACAACAACTAAGGCACTGCAACAAGATGTTGCAGTGTATCCCCAGCCAATAACACAAATGCTCCTTGTTCAGGGCTCTAGTCAGCCTGGAAATGAACCAAATTTTCTCCAAAGGCTTCCATTGCCCCTGAGAATATTTCTGAGATTTTTCTTTTCATTGCCACCATAGAAAATGAAGGCCCACTTTGCAGCATTTTCTTCGAATATTCTCCATAATTCATTTATTTTTGTTGGTGTGTGTGGTGGCTCCCATTTCCCCTCAGAAATGCCCCAGAATAATTCTAGGCCTTGTGGAGAATACAAATATTGCAGCAGAAAGCAAACAAAACAAACCCTGAAGTAATTACCCAAAAACTGTTAAATTATCCATTGTATAATAGTATAACACAATTTTTTAAAAATTCATCCCAGAATTGCAGCCTGGATCCAGAATTCTGTTGTCGTTATTATTTTAAAGAAACCTTCTAGTTTTCGACTTATTATGTGCCAGTGCATTTGCTGAGTGCCTCTTTGCCATCATGCTACTGGGTACCAGTCCCTCTTCAACCCTAACAAAAGTTGTTGTTATTTAAATTTCTGTTCTGCCTTTCTTCTCAAATGGAGCCCAGGGTGGCAGACAACAAATCTAGTTGTCAGATTGGCTATGGACATAATGTCCCTATGAAATGCCAGTCAAGGTCTGGCAGACATCTCTCGGGGGTGGGGGAGGGGTGGGGACTGCTCCAGCTTTGTGGCACACCACTGAAAACATCTGTGCAGATGTGTAAGGACCTCCCTGGCACACCGAACTGCTGCCCTCCTTTGTGCAAAGACTGAAAACCGTCTTTTCTGCTGCACACGTTTCGATGGCCCACATTTTTTTACATCTGGAAGGTACTCTGAGACTGACAATATGATTTATTCTTGCACATGATGTTTGATGCATCACAGGTCAATTAAAGTCTCTTTTATTGCAAGATGCAAGCTCAGTTCAAAAACTCCAAGAGGGGGCCCGTTCTGCTGTTTTAATTATCCTCATCATTAGAAAGCAAAGGAAGGATGTGCTGATCTGCAGCTGATCAGAATCTGCTGGTGTGTACATATTTCACATCTGTGGGCATGGCAACATGGCTTCCTTTGTGGCATGTCTTCCTTCACACCGTGCTTGGCGGGGGTGATTACCATAACAACGCCTTTCGGTTTTGACACGGCAACCCGTCCTGAGCTTCCTCATCCCCTTTCTTCTTGGCATTTCTGAAGTTTCTGTGACAGCGGCGTGTGCGCTCTGGTTTCCTACAAGGGATCTTCTAATACGAGAGCGAAAGCGCCAGGAGGAATAAGCTCCAGTACCCGTGTAAAACCACAGTGGAAACTCCGGCAGCATGGGAAATGTCACAATCGCACAATTTGCTTTGTGGCGGATAAGAAAAGTTGATGTGTTTCTTTTATTTATTCCTTTTTTATTTACTTCTTCTTTTATTTTTTATTTCGTTTTTTTCTGAGGGAAGGAGAGGGGCCAGTTAGCAAGAAGGAAAGACTTCCCTTCCTCTTTAACTGCAACGAACGTTTACTATGAACAGTTCGTGCCCTGAGGCATGTACAGTTTCCTCAGTTTGTTCCCAAAACACAGACGACAGCCATGCTCAGTGCGGGCTCTGCGCCAAAAGAGCATTCTAGGTAATCACATGCAAATGAACCCCAGCAAAATAATTCACAGCTCCTCCACAATCCCATCATTAAAGCAATGACACTGTCCTAATGAAAGGGGTGTGTGTCCTCAACTCTTTGTTATCAGGGCTCCTTTTACACTCCTTTTATAAATTGTAAAGAAATGGACCACACACAGAGAGAATCAGCCTAGGGCAGTGGTTTTCAACCAGTGTGCTGTGGCACCCTGAGGTGCCCTGAATGATGTTCAGGAGTGTCGCGGGCAACACTGACCTCTGTCCCTCTTTCCTCCCCTCCCCTCCTCTGATGCTCTTTTGTGTCATGGCCTCCAAAAGGCTCCCACAGCTGTTTGTTGCAGCAGCCCTGGCTACAAGCTCTGCAGGCAAATGGTGCCTCTGGGGCATAGCTGTCAACTTTCGGATTTGAAAATAAGGGATTTTCCCGAACTTTCGGATTTGAAAATAAGGGATGCCGCGAGGGCGGTGCAATGGCACCAAGTAGCCTCGCCACCCTGCGCTCCAGAGGCTGTGCGCGAACGGGTGAGCAAAAGAGCAAGCATGTAGATGGCAGGCAGACTCTCTGTCTGGTTGGGCGTGAGGGTCTGGCTGCACAAGGCATGCAAGCTCCGCCCCCAGTCGGTCTCAGACTCCTTATTGGCAGCCGAGCAACGCAGCTGAGGAGCCTCCCTGGCCGGCAGGGAGGGAGAGGAGCTGCTTCCTTTGAAATCCGGGAAATTTAAGGGATATCAACAATCCGGGATAGCAGCGGGAAACGGCATTGGAATAAGGGAGTTTCCTGCAAAAAAAGGGAGGGTTGACAGCTATGCTCTGGGGCTGGCCAGGAGGTGCTGGCTGCCAGGAGCTGAAGTGGCCTCAGAGTAAGCAAGCAAGCAAGCAAGCGGGCGAGGGAGGGAGAGAGGCTAGGCAGCCAGTCTGCCAGCCCTTTCTGTTGGAAATTGACAGAAGTCCTAGGCCCCTGTGGGGCAGTGTGAGGAGGCACCTCTCTTTGAGGGTGGGGCACAGCTCAGAGACCAGGGTTGGCGGCAGCGTCTGCCCAGAGGACTCCCAAGGAGAGGGGAGACGAAAGGCAGCTGAGGAAACACTTCACAAGGGAGGGTTTTTGGAAAAGGGCGAGAGACTGCCAGCTCTGCAGGCAAGGGGTGACGTAACTGGGCTCCTGTGCCCCACAGGGGTGCCGCAGAAAGAATGTAGTTCGAGGACTCAAAAGGGTTGAAAGCCTCTGCAAGGTCTTTCTCAGACCCTGAATGTGATACGATATGCTTTCTTCTGCCCTAACTGAGAAACGATGGCTTTTGCCAACTGTGCTTCACTTCTGTTAAACTGCTGGTGCAGAGGTCGTGTGAGGGTAGAGGAGGACAAGCCACTCCAAAAGGCAGGAAGGAAAAACGGAAAACTGAGTCAGAGTGAAGGAGCCCTGAAATGATGGGGTCTGAACCCTTTCTTGGAGGGAGCAGGGAGATTTAAATTTTCTTGGGTCAGATTGGAGAGCGACCCTGGGTAGGTTTTGGTCCTGGAATTTCACTGCAGAAGATGGATCACTCATCATGGATCCTGCAAAGCTATTTGCTCTACAAACATCTGCGCTGGTGGGGTTCCGGTTTACATTTAACTTTGGCTGGCTCATGCTGTTGCTACTGCTAGGTACTGCTACGTCTTAAGATGGTCCCAAGGTGTGGTTATAAGGTACAAGATGCAGCCACTTCATTGAAACTAAGCTGCTCTGGGTCTGGTCTATCCTGGATCAGGAAACTCCTGGGCAATCTATGCATGCTGCCTTGAGCTCTGTCGTAGAATAAATGCAGGATATAAACACAGCAAAATATAAATTGTTATTGCTTTCCTTAACGTAATGCCTGTATTGCACCAGGAAATGGGGCACCAGATCTTTTTAGTATGAACAGATTGGCATAATAGAAATATTTTTGCCATGCAAGGAGATGAGTGATGAATCTGAAGAGAGAGAAACCATCTATTAGGAACTTAGGAAGCTGCCTGGGACTTTCTGCATGCAAAACAGATGCTCTTCCACTGAGCTAAGGCCCTTCCGCCTTCTTCCTCTCTCACCTAGTGAAGTTCACTGGCATTAGGTTCAAGACAGGAAGAGAGAGAGACAAAGACTCATGAGAAAGTCATAGGCCAGAAACAGAGTGGTCCATCTTTCCCTCATTTAACAAGGCAATTCTGATCTTCTTAGTTTTCCTGGATAGAAGCAGAAGCTCAGAGTTTTATTTCCCCTTTTGTTTGCTTTATTTTTCTACTTTTACTTCTCTACCACTTCCATTTTCTAGGAGGAATTTTTTTTTAAACCCATCTTGAAACTCATTTCATATGGGAAGTTACAGAGATGGAGGTTGTACCACTGAGGTCATATCAGTACTTCTTACTACCAAATACTACGGTAATATAGATACTTGTGTTTCCCCCCTAAATAAATAGATAGATTGCCTTGGATACAGGCTGTGATGTTTAGCCACAGTAGATACATTTCATATTCAATATGTAGAAATATCGCACTTGCCTCCCAAGAGAAATAGCTGGTTGTTAAGGCGTCTTCTGCAGTGCCTGGTTCGCCTACCGTTTTGTAATTTAAATCTTATTCTCAATATTGTGCAAACACCGAGCATTTTATTTTGCATGCAACTGTGCATCAAGGATTGGGCTTTGTGTTGCTTTATGCTATTCTTTGTAATTATAAATGGCCTTCAAGGCAAACCCAGCATTTTATTTATATATATATATATATATATATATATATATATATATATATATATATATATATATATTCAGTTTGCGTTAACAACAGTTTTTAATTACTTAAATCAGCACAATCCAGTTAAAACCTATAATATAACTGTAGACTGGCTTCTTTCAATTAAATGCATAAGGAAAATTAGATAGTTCTCATCAAGCAGAGACAGAAGGGTTGCCATATTTCAAAAAGTGAACATTTAGACCTTTAGAGCTTTTTGTCCACAGTTTTGCCCACAGTTGTTGCAAAAAACCAATGTTTTTGAACTATTTTTCTGGGAAATCGGCAAAAACGGCACTGCCGACATGGGTTCCCCTAAGTCTAAATTTTCCCAGACATTTTGCCAATTTCTGCCCAGATACTGCTTCCGATTTCAGTAATCTGGGTATGTCCAGAAAATTCTGGACGTATGGCAGCCCAAAGAGACAGGAAAGCTTTTGCCCTCCAGATGTGGTTGAACTACAGCTCCAACCAGCTCCAGCAAGCAAGGAAGAGAGGGGCATGTGGATTGTGTGTAGAAACTAGTCTTTAAGATAAGATAATCTTTATTGTCATTGTCCCCTTGCGGGGACAACGAAATTACTCGGCTGCTCCATCTACCCAGACAGGGCACTCCACACAAATTCAAAACAACTACAAAACACTAATTAAAACAGTAGAATATAATGCAGCATAACAAGTAAGATAGGATGACTTTCAAAGTCCAGGCTTCCCATTCAAGGCCGAAATTGCCCTGGGGAAGAAGCTGTTCCTGAGACGGCTTGTTCTTGTCCTCATCGTCCTGTATCTCCGTCCCGACGGCAAGAGCTCGAAGAAACGGTGACCAGGATGTGATGGATCTTTTACTATGTCCAGTGCCTTTCTATGGCACCTGGTGGCATAAATCTGCTCTAAGGTGGAGAGCGAGCAGCCAACAATGCTCTCTGCTGCCTTAACAACTCTGCCCAACCCCATCCTGTCCTTGGTAGTACAGCTTCCGTACCACACACATAAGCCATAAGTGAGCACGCTCTCAATGGCACAGTGATAGAAGGCAAGCAGCAGCTTTTGCGGAAGATGGTTTTGATGCCGAGGGTAACGTTTACATTCATTGCTCAACTTGCTTTTGCCTCTGATCTCACCCACTGAAGCACGTGGCCCCCAGAAGCTTGCTGAGAAGGGAATGTGGTCCTCACAATCCCCACCCCTACCTTAAGGATGATGTGGCCTCCAGACTCTTCCCATCTCTCTCTTCCCTAAAAGCAGTACTCAGGCTGAAGGGGGCAGGCATCCTAAGCTACTGTTTTCATTCGGTCAAATTCACAGGGAGTCAGCAAATTATTCTAGTCACCCAGCATATGAAGGGCGCTGCGTTGCTTACCTCTGCAACACAGCAGCCCCTCCAAGGGTCCCTATTTTCCAGGCAGAGTCCTGGATTTACAGAAACCACCCCGATTTCTGATTTGAGCCTGGAATGTCCTGCTTTTCCTTAGGACGTCCCTATTTACATTGGAGAAATGTTGGAAGGTATGTTATGTGAAAGGGACGCGGGTGGCGCTGTGGGTTAAACCACAGAGCCTAGGGCTTGCCGATCAGAAGGTCGGTGGTTCGAATCCCAGCGACAGGGTGAGCTCCCGTTGTTCAGTCCCTGCTCCTGCCAACCTAGCAGTTCGAAAGCACGTCAAAGTGCAAGTAGATAAATAGGTACCACTGCGGCGGGAAGGTAAACAGCGTTTCCGTGTGCTGCTCTGGTTCGCCAGAAGCGGCTTTGTCGTGCTGGCCACATGACCTGGAAGCTGTACGCCGGCTCTCGGCCAATAAAGCGAGATGAGCGTCGCAACCGCAGAGTCGGACACGACTGGACCTAATGGTCGGGGGTCCCTTTACCTTTTACCTATGTTATGCGACACCTCCCCCCCTCCAAGCCAAGCAGACAGGTAACTATACAACCTTTAGAAGACATCTGAAGGCAGCCCTGTATAGGGAAGTTTTTAATGTTTTGTTGTGTTTTTATATATGTTGGAGAACCGGATTTTAAGTTGGGATAAATGAGTATCAGAGAGACTTGAAATCCACAGGCTTGTCCATCCCTATTTACGAATGGATTGTCTCTTAAGAAAGCAATTGATTCTGTTTTTTGTGGGGGTTTTTAAGTAATCTTGGAGCAGAAGGCATTTGGTCACTGAGTGTCTCTTTTTGCCTCTTACGAGAGTTTTCCTTAAGAATATATTTTCTGGTGGCAAGATTAGCCTATCTTGGTTTAGATGTCTGAGGCAATGGAGTTTCCGCCTCCCTCGGGAAATTCTCACCAGCTAATAGACTAGTGATTACTGCCATGATCACAGATCTCCCATCTTTATTTTCTCCCATCATTCCAAGTTACACCCCCCTTGTGCCAGATGAAATAATCCTTTCTTCTCCTTGGTGGCTTATGTCCTTCAGCTATTTGCTGCTTTGTATAATATCTCCTCTGAGCAGCTTAGCCAAATTATGCATATTTAGTCCTGTCTCCCCTCATTAAAGTCAGTCCCTAGTCTCTCATCGTGATTGTTGCTGCCTTCTCTGTTTTAGTCTCTTTTTTGCTTTCCCATTTGGTGTTTTGTCAATATTTCTACAGAGCAGAAGGTCCCAAACAGAAAATGTTGAGGTGGCTTCTCCTCCATCACTCGCTCAACACCTGGCTTAGTTAAAATGAACTCTGTAGTCTTTTGGTGGATCTGAATCTGCAAGAAATGAATACAGGTGGGTTCAGACAAACATTTATGGTGATGAGCACCACTGGAGAATTTTTATACCACAGAGGCCACTGGGTTGATGTTCTGCAATGTCACAGGTGAGGTTTAATTTCATTACCACATTTCCAAAGAGTTAGAACATCTCAGGGCTGGTCTACATGTTAGTTTGGTCACCCAGTGGAAACTAGAAGTGTACAGATGAATGGATCTGTCAGTGCTGGTTTCTGACAATTTTGGTTTGGATCTCTTAGCCGATCCTTGGTAATCTTCCATGCCTGTGTTCCACACTCTCACTGAGTGCTTTTGTCTGCCTAGAATGAGCCTTTGAATTTCTGATAAAGGCTCTTGCTTGCTTGTTGCCTGGATGAAGGATAGAAAGGTGTGTCTAGAAAACAGCCATCTAACTTTTCCATACCCAGAACGTTAGGCGAGAGGTACAAAGGTAAATTCTAACCTCCACTCAACCACCTGTTCCAGACTTCTTGTAGACAGTTCATCTAATGACCTTACACTAGTTTTGTAAGTAGATCCAAATGGTGCACTTTGAGAAGGGAATCCTGCTCAAATCAATGTGTGCAAACGGAAATTCAGGCTGTGATCCTGATCTCCTTGGAGGAAGGAGAGGGAAACAAATGAGGTGGGGAATGAGATTTCATTGTTGTGGTAGGCAATAGTCCATGAAGACCACTTCCTACTCTTTCTCATCTAGGGAAGTAAATCAAGCACATTTGGTTTCCATCCATTTAGCATTGCAGGGCATGCCGTGTATAGTATTACCCAGTGATTCAGAAAGACAGATTGATTACAGGAAACATTTAATCTGATGCTTTTTTATTTTTATTTTTGGGCTAACATCTCATTTTATTCAATCTGTATTTACAACAGTTTGATGATTGCCCTGCATACAGGGCTTAGCGTTGCCATGGGAACACATGATCTTTTGCAAACAAATATGTGGCATACTACTGACCTTTTTTGAATTCTATTATGCTGAATTACAGTCATAAAGCTAAAATATTCATTCCAAGGTGTTTACATTGTATGTATCTTTCCGCACGCTTATTCAGCCTATTTGTATTTTATGTGGAATGTGTATTTGTAGGGAAAGACTTGCCAAGTTTATTATACTGAGTTCTGTTAGCTATCCTACCAGGCAAATATTCCACTACATCTGAATATGTGTGAATTTTATGAGCATTTCTAAGTGGGTGTGTAATTCCTGTTTCCCTGCCCTCCCCCAACAAGCAAATGTCAGTGGCGTGAGATTTTTTTTCTGCAAATCTTGACACATTAGAGAGTAATCAAGATATACAGTCTGGTGAAATTCTTCCACCAAAATATCACATTGGATTCCCCCTGAATGAATCTTACATTTAACCACAGGGTTAGGGAAGGAGTGACCTTCAGAGGGTTGTTGGACTACATCTCCCATCATCCCCAACAACATCTGGAGTCCAACAACATCTGGAAAGATGCAGGCTCCTGACTCTCTTTTACTACATGGAGGCTCCCACTCTTTTTTAAAGTCCCTGTTGTCTTTTTCTCAAAGTCTGTCCATCAATTTTGCCAGTTCTGCATAATTCATCAATTTCTCTCGCCATTGTTCTTTAGTTGGAATTTCTCCAGTCTTCCACTTTTGCACTAGCAGAATTCTTGCCGCCGTAGTAGCATAGCTGCAGAAACAAAGGAAGAATATTGACTTGATGGCAGGATTCAAATAAACACTCACACCTTTAATAACAAAGAACATTTAAAATGACAAAGAAATGATGGTGGATTTTTAAGAAATAGCAGTATGTAATATGGGGGAAACAAACCAGAAGTGGAAGTTGGGGGAAGCCCGGGAGGGGAGGGAAGAGGTGATGTAATATAAATGTTATTGATATGAGATGTATGTAATGATAGAAAAAGAAAAGTGAATACTATATGGAGGCTCACTCATAAGGAGGAGTAACCACAGGTGTATTTCCTGAAATGGTCATGTCCTGGAGACATTTCCCGGTAAAATGAATGCACCATTAGACTAATCAACCGATTGAATTTTTCTTAGCATCCATCTTCTGATGCTGTCTCCTGATGTATAAGTCGCCCCACTCTCCTCATTCGGTGTACATTTAATATCCTTTCATGGAAGTCTGGTTATTACCAAAGCTGGGCAAAACTGGGGAGATCATTTTGCCAAATTTCTCCGTGGGGAGGAGAAAGCCTTCCCCACTTTCTCAGAATGGGGCCCACCATGATCACTGCAGCAGCAGTGGTATAAGCTGCCTGGGGCTTTGTGAGGGGGAGGGAATGGCAGCCTACACACACACACACACACACACACACACACACACACACACTCTAATTAATTAAAAATAGTGGATGTTATCCAGAGAACGTTCTGCAAAATGAGCTTCAGCTGATTATTATGTAACTCTTCTGACAGATCAAGATAAGCTGGTGGAAGCAGCAAATGCAACAATTCTAGCAACAGCAATTAAAAATATGGGCCACAGAGATGGTTTTAAATTGGATAATTTTTATTAGTACGACTTAATTGAGTTTGGTGATTTTACCTGCTTAGTTGCGCCTATATATGTTTGAACTTCATAAAGAATTGCAATGGCTGGTGGCTGATGCAGATAAGTATCTAGCATTTTCTAGGACGGAGATGAGAAAGAGTGAAATCTCAGCAATTTTCTTAGAAAAATGTTTTCTGAGAAACTTTAACTCGGCTCTTCCTATGACTCACTGGTGGTACTTTGTGAAATTACCTGGCCTTGTGATAGACCGGCAAAGCAGGAGCTTATGTTGCTGGGTCCCCTCTTAATGCCTCATAGCTTTTAAAGGGATGAGGACCTGGTGAGAAACCTTCTCCTGTAGGAAATGCTTCATGAGGGGAAAAAAGTATATGATCCCCTGCTAAATTTGCCCGTTTGCCCTCTGACAAAGAAATGACCAGTCCATAATTTTAATGGTAAAGGTAAAGGTACCCCTGGCCATTAGGTCCAGTCGTGACAGACTCTGGGGTTGCGGTGCTCATCTCGCTTCAGTGGCCAAGGGAGCCGGTGTACAGCTTCTGGGTCATGTGGCCAGCATGACTAAGCCGCTTCTGGTGAACCAGAGCAGCGCACGGAAACACCGTTTACCTTCCCGCTGCAGCGGTACCAGTTTATCTACTTGAACTTAGACGTGCTTTCGAACTGCTAGGTTGGCAGGAGCTGGGCCAGAGCAACAGGAGCTCACCCCGTCGCGGGGATTCGAACCGCCGACCTTCTGATCGGCAAGCCCTAGGCTCTGTGGTTTAATGGTAGGTAGCTACAATAAACCTACCATTAAAATTATGGACCGGTCATTTCTTCGTCAGAGGGCAGACGGGCAAATTTAGCAGGGGATCAAATACTTTCCCCCCTCACTGTATACTCAAAAGCTCTGTGATGAATGTGGCTGGATAGAGTTGATGAAAATCAATGATGGTTTGCTGGTGGTTTTCTGATCTATGTCAAGATATAGGCCCAAGAAGGACTTCCAAGCAGTCTGTGCAACACAGACTGAAGAGCCAGGCTAGAGTCATAGGTCGAGATGAGCCTCCATTGGCTCCTCAGATCTCCTTGTTATGTTGAGCACAGCTGCTTAGGGCTTTCAAGGTCCACACCAGCATTTTCTACTGGGGCTAGAAAAGGACCAGTAACTAGTGCAGTTACTATAATAAAGGTGCTATAGACACTGACTACCTAATGCTCAGCAGGACGTTTCTGAACCATCTTCAAAGGTAGCCCCACACAGTAGTCCATGTGTGACCCAGAGCATGGCTCACTGTGGCAAGCTCATGAGACAGTTTCAGGATGTAGTACAAGCTGGGGGGGGGGGAGAATTGGTGGGTAACTTAAACATTACAGTTTGAACGGAAGTGGTGAATAAATGCACAAAGTTTATACATAAATGATTAGGTTGAACAGAATATAGAAAATATGATATATATTGGGGTGATATATAGCTTCCCAGTGTTTCTGGGCTCCAGCTCCCATCAGTTCCATTTAGTGTGGCCGGTGGTCAGGGATGATGAAAGTTGTTGTCCAACAACATCTGCAGGGCCAGATGTTCCCCATTTCTGCTAAAGATGATAAATCTTGCATGTTTAGTTTGTTTCAGAGAAGGTAGATACATCATTACTAATATAATTAGTATTTATTTGTCAATTTTTGCAACGAACATCATAAACAGAACAGAACTGCTGATATTTTAAAATTTTGAGGTAAAATCAGAAATATGAAAAGGTGTTGTTATAATTACGTCTCTTGTAACAGCAATTGATATTTTTTTTTGCCATAACCTCCCACTTGGACTCTTTCTTGTTTTTGATGCCACAGACTAACACAGATACCCTTTCAAGAAGAAAAAAATATGTTTAGAAGTCTTGTGTTGTGTGAATACACACACACAGACACACACACACACTGTATATATAATGTTCATTTTTTTAAAGAAAAAATCTCAGATTACTGGGGAAGTGGGATGAAATGGTTTCAAGTGATCTGGAGCAGAAATAGAACGACCCAGTCATCTCTAAAAAGCACATAACCCGCCGCTTTTTTGTAGTCTCTGGCATAGTTCTTTACATAGAGAAGTAAACAGGATATAATCCTGCACAAGAGCTGACTGGGGTAGCTGCTGTGTTGATACCAGTCAAAATCCGTCCCCTAAGGGCTGGTGCAACCAATGACTCCAGTCATGGAAAGACATTCCAAGAGAGAGAAGTAAATCACCTTGCGTCCCTTTTGTGCATTTAGGATATGCATATCAGAGCTGATAATCTGTTGGGTGTCTGGACAAAGGCTGGATTCAGCACACACCGGAAGGTTTAATTGGGTCAGCCACTGTCATCGGAGAGTGAATGCATGTTTTCTCTCTCTGCTTAGATAATCAGAGATGAGTGGGAATTTCAGCCTGTCAGCATCCCACTGTTGACATGCACAAGGCTGAGCCAAGTTTCTGTACTTTGCAACTATGCATATTTGTTGGGTGACTCATTTGTTTCTCAATGACCAATTTACATGAAAAAAAAGGGCCGTACATGACCAAATAATACCGGTGGTAAGGGAACGGCGCGCTCATTATGTATCATTTCCCGGTTGCAATTGCTTGCAGAGCAGCTAAAACTCCCGATGCATTGACAACCTTTGTTGCTATGCCAACAGTGTAACAAAAAGTTTGTAGGTACAAGGCCTTGTGTACATACACCCCACTCTCTCACCCTCATTCTTCTCTCTCACACACACAATATTATTTCATATGGAACATTCTGAGAAATGCTAAACGTTTTGGAGTTTAAAACGGGTCAACGCTTCCTTTGTACATGTTATGGGGAACGAGCGATCCCTCTGGCTTTGTGCGTGCACACTGCGGCACACAGACAATCCCTTTCAGTGTGGACCTCGTGCACACTTTGCATGCGTTCAACCACAGTTCTCCTCCTCAGATCCACAAATCAATTGTGCCCCAGGCCCCTGGGGAGGTGGGGGAGGCTGCTGTGGCTCTCAGTTCATTTCTGAGTCCAGGTCAAAGTGCTGCTGCTTATCCAGAAAGCCCTACATCACTATATTTTCCCACATTGACTCTCATGCAACAAGATCAGGCATCCCCAAACTTCAGCCCTCCAGATGTTTTGGACTACAATTCCCATCATCCCTGACCACTGGTCCTGTTAGCTATGGATCATGGGAGTTGTAGGCCAAAACATCTGGAGGGCCGCAGTTTGGGGATGCCTGACCAAGATGGTATTCTGGGGAATCCCCTCCCCTGCATATTCCACTATCTGAGATGAGGCAGTGGTGACCTGACAGAGGGTCCTCCCAAGGCTGGTAGCCTATCCAAGAGAGAATCACCTGGCCCCTCCGTTAAGATCTTCTCTCCACTGGGGAAAGAAGAAGAAGAGAAGAAGAAGAGTTTGGATTTGATATCCCGCTTTATCACTACCCGAAGGAGTCTCAAAGCGGCTAACATTCTCCTTTCCCTTCCTCGCCCACAACAAACACTCTGTGAGGTGAGTGGGGCTGAGAGACTTCAGAGAAGTGTGACTAGCCCAAGGTCACCCAGCAGCTGCATGTGGAGGAGCGGAGACGCAAACCCGGTTCACCAGATTACGAGTCTACCGCTCTTAACCACTACACCACACTGGCTCTCTGGAAAGACCTGCATATTTCCCCAAGGCTTTTTAACCTGGTGAAATATTTCCTGCTGTTAGTTGGCTTGTTTAGTTTGCTCTTCATTCAGCCTTCTCTATTAACGATTTAATTTGTTTGAAAAATGCATTTATTGTAGTCTAGCTTTTTCCAAATGTAAGCTGCCCTGGAAATCTTTACTGAAGAGCAGTAAACAAATGCATTAAATCCATAAATAATAAATCCTTCCTGTTAACTGCAGTGTGCATGCGGGGAAGGCAGATCAGGGCACAAACAGCCAAAAGCTAGTGGGGGAAGCAAACAGAGGCAAAAAGGTGCAGCGAAGTCCTATGTTGAACCCTTGCACATTCAGATGTGGAGAATTTTTGGTTAGTTTTCCTGATTATAATGCTAGTGCAAGTGCAATACTTCTCATGGAAGTATGTGTTGAAGTACGAAACGGTAGCCTTTTGACGGATAAACCGGCATGTCATGCTAAACTGATGCACCACTAGGCAACATTAATACTCATTCACCCTTTCCACATATGGTCTCTTTCCCTTGATTCCTCCATGAAAATGGCAAGAAAGAACTGCATGCCGGAATAAAAACTTCAGTTTTCCTCACCTTTTAGTCCTGCATTTTTTTGGGTTGGCTGTGTTGCAGACGGAATGCAATAAGGCGGAAATATATGCTAAACGTGCAGTATAGCCCATTCGTTTCCCGGAAGTGGCTTTTATGTTGTGCGAAAACTGAACGTGGAAATGAACAGTGAGGATAATGGTCCGGGAAATAGAATAAGCTGCCAGAATTTGGTCTTTCAAATTTCAGTGGTGCACTGGACAAGCCCAAAATTTGGTGCCCTTCGACCTTTCGCCTTCCATTCTGCTCAATCCGCTAAGTCATAGTTGTGACGCCCTGCGGCATCCCCTAGGCTTGGCACCCAGTGTGTTGGAACCGGCTGCTCTGCCCTAAATCTGCCCCTGCTACCTTGTGAATGGAGTTTTATACAGGCAGGAACAGCAGTGTTGTGGGAGCAGAGCTATCTTCCTGACACCGGTGCTGTTGCAACCGGTGCAGGGTGGGGGCAAAGCACACCAGGCACTCCTGCCGCTGGGAGGGACAGCTCTGACTTTGCCACTGCCCTGCCCCAGGGCTGCCCAAGTAAGTCCACTCCCCTTCCCTGGGGGGCAGTGTTGCGGACCGGCATCCAGGACCCCTGGCCAGGAGGGCGGCGTCCTTTTGCCTCCACGCCGGATCTCCCAGCCCACCCGCCCTCTTTTTATGCGTTGCTATGACAGCGCCCTTGCTATGGACATATGTCGGCCGCCATATTGGTGGGGCCGGGTAGGAATTTTCCCACTTGGCAAATTGGCACCAGCCATTTGGTTTTCGCCTACCTTGCAGCAATCATCACAACTTTGTAAGGTTAGGCATTGGGTAAGCCTTTGTTTATGGTTGTAGCCTCTGCCTGGCCCTCCTCGATAAGGGTATCCTGTTAAAGGGATCTGGGGGTATGGATCCTGTCCGAAGCCTGGTCGTGAGCTAGGGCCATGCCACAACCCATTGGGGACCCTGAGGGTGCCCCGATTTGACGTATGTCATAGGGCTCCCCCTACTGGTGTTTACCCTTAGTGAGACTCCGTGCAGTTGGGATATAGCCTGGTTTCACCCAATGCCTAAGTCAAACCGCTCCCACCTGTAACCAATAAAGTTGTGGCCTATTTTTGCCCATTAACCTAAAATATTCATGTCTGTGTGTTTATTATATAAGGGAACTACGGGTCCTGGGACCTGGGCACGCAAGCTGTAGTGACACCAAAGTTGGAAACCATGGCTCTGTGGCTCAGTTGCTCCTGCTGCAGTGTGCATGGGAGCGCACTGTGACACTGGACTTCTGTTCCCTATATTAACTGAACAATTCATTGTGTTGGGGGGATTATCTTATGTCTTCTTAGAAGCATAGGACGCTGCCTTATGAGTCAGACCACTGCTCCATCTAGTACAATAGTGTCTACGATGGCAGGAAAGGCCTCTCTAGGGTTTCAGGCGGGGAGAGCAAGGTCTCTTGTAGCCCCAGCTGGAGATGCTGGGGGTTGAAACTGGGACTTTCTGCTTGCAAGGCGGATGCTCCACCACAGAGTTATGGAACTGCTTGTTTCAACTGCAGCAAATATGTGCCTAGCCAGAAATGTGCATCTTACTCAAAGGTGGTGGTGGGGAAAGCATTTTCGTCAGCAACGTTTTTTGTTAGTTCAGATCCAGGCATGAGTCACAGAGACATGACATAATACCGTCATCCGTGGTGAATTTATTTGGGCACAAACTTCTTCAGAAGGTTGAGGGGAACCCCAGAACAGATTTCAGGAGGACACAGGGAGAGGAGATGGGGGGAAGCCCCATTGTGCAAGCGTCTTAGTTACTTAGTGCTGCATCGGATAGTTTCTGCACCAAAGTGCATTTTCTAGAAGTGTGCATTAGGCTGGAACACATTTAGAAATCTGCGCATTAAGATAAAAAAAGACACATTTAAATATATATGTTGTGATAAAATAGGCCTTTCAGAATGAATTGTCATATGCTTTTTTTAAAACACACACACAGAAAAAAACAACCCTTAGATGAATTTCAAAACAGGTTAAGGAAAGATTTAAGAAAGCAAAATTGACAGGGACAAGAAAAATACAAGGATGTGTCCATCTCTGCTGGGCATGAAGCCCACTTAAATCAGTGGGACTTATTTCGGAGGATTTCATTGTAAGCCTGCAGTCCTAAGACACAATTGCAAGGGGGCAAATCCCATGGAACTGTGCCGGCTTATTACTTCTGAGTTAATATCTGTAGCACTGGGCTGTGGACATGTTTTCTCTTTTAATTAGCTTTATTGTACACTCTGCCCTTGCTGCTCCTGTAATAAGCCCTTCGGGGTGGCTTGGAAAGGTGGCTGATAAATATTTTATTTTTTAAAGAAAGGCTACTAATCCAGCTAAGTATATATTTTATTCATCTTCCCAATACAGTACACTATGGGCCAAACGAGACGTGGTACTAGGGATTTGCGAATGGAATCCCCTGGTGTGTTAACAGCAGCCACCAGGGTTTAGATGTCAGGGGTGAATATTTGGATGAGAACCATAGTTCAGGGGGCATAGCTCATTCATCCCCCCCCCCATTGTTTTCAGTCAAAATAACCCTCTGGTGCTGCTTTTCTTTCCATAGGGGAAACATACAGACACTGTGACCCATTGAGCAAGACAAATGCCAGGCAATCAACTTCACATAGTTAACAAACACTTAAACTATGGGACTCGCTTCCACAGGAAGCAGCGATAGTCACCTACATAGATGGCTTAAGGAGAGGATTAGGCAAACTCATGGAGAGAGTGCTAGCAATGACTACAAGCCATGGTGGCTATGCTCTACCCCCACAGTTGGAGGCAGAAATTCTTCTGAATCCCAGCTCCTGGAAACCACAGGAGGGGAGAGTGTTTTTGTCCTGACCCCTTCTATTCCTCATGCAAAGCGTGGAACCTGGGAGGGGTTAACTGGCCCTCGAACCCTTTTGAGCCCTGCTTGTGGGTTTCCCCACAGGCATCTAGTTGGCCACTGCGGGAACAGGATGCTGGACTAGATGGGCCATTGGCCTGATCCAGCTAGCTCTTCTTATGCCAATAATAATAATAATAATAATAATAATAATAATAATAATAATTTATCATTTATACCCCGCCCATCTGGCTGGGTTTCCCCAGCCACCCTGGGCGGCTTTCAACCGAATATTAAAAACAATACAGCATCAAACATTAAAAACTTCCCTAAACAGGGCCACCTTCAGTTGTCTTTTAAAAGTAAAATAGTTGCTTATTGCCTTGACATCTGCTGGGAGGGCGTTCCACAGGGCAGGCGCCACTACTGAGAAGGCCCTCTGCCTGGTTCCCTGTAACCTCACTTCTCGCAGCGAGGGAACCACCAGAAGGCCCTTGGTGCTGGACCTCAGTGTCCGGGGGTGGAGACACTCCTTCAAGTATACAGGACCGAGGCTGTAACTTGTTCCCGCACATTTTGAGAGTGAACAGAAGGGTTCCAGGGCCAGTTCAGCCCTCCCAGGTCCCACTCTTTCCATGAGGAATAGAAGGGGCCAGGCCTCTGGATTGGAGCCTAGCATTCCTTCTCCATTTTGGGTCCCTGGCATGAAAGGTGTAGCCTCCATATGTGTGTATCCAGAGAGCCCGATTCAGGGTTCTTGGACTTAAGGGTCCAGATCCCCTGGGATTGGACAGAGTCTTATATCCGTATTAGATGCTCGGTCCTAGGTTGTCCTTATGGATTGGATCAGCACCATAGCTATCAATCCTCCCTTTTTTTGCGGGAAACTCTCTTATTCCAATGCCGTTTCCCGCTGCTATCCCAGATTGTTGATATCCCTTAAATTTCCCGGATTTCAAAGGAAGCAGCTCCTCTCCCTCCCTGCCGGCCAGGGAGGCTCCTCAGCTGAATTGCTCGGCTGCCAATAAGGAGTCTGAGACCGACTGGGGGCGGAGCTTGCATGCCTTGTGCAGCCAGACTCTCATGCCCAACCAGACAGACAGCCTGCCTGCCGTCTATGCGCTGGCTCTTTCGCTCACCCGTTTGGGCGCAGCCTCTGGAGCGCAGGGTGGCGAGGCTACTTGGTGCCATTGCACCGGCCTCGCGGCATCCCTTATTTTCAAATCCGAAAGTTTGAAAAAATTCCTTATTTTCAAATCCGAAAGTTGACAGCTATGATCAGCACATCCCATTTGGAACCCAGGATATAGGAAACACCAGCAATCTGGGAACTGGTCCTGGTGAAAGCATTAGCCAGCTCTCTCTACAGCAACACTGTCCTGATCTCAATTCCTTCTGCCCTTTGCTCCTCCAAATTCCCTGTGACTGCTATGGATATTTCCCAAAGCCATCGGAGTTCCCGTTCATAGGTCTCCTGGATTACATCTCTTTGGGCTCTGCGTAAGCAGTGTTTTTAACCTTTGCTGCAACAACAAGTTTATAATTCCTGGTGGAAAGATACACCGAACAGGAATAGCGAATTTAAATCCATCGCCAAGAAGTTGTTTTTCATCTTCCTTATGACAGAGCCTATCCTCATGCAGACTTTCCCCCTTGAGACAGTGAGATGGCACACCAATATAGAAAGGATCAGATATTGAATTGGAAAACTTTCTGCACCGTATAATTACAGCTGAGTCTCATCCCACTCACACACACTTCCCAGGCAAGGCTAGTTCTTCCAGTTGTGAATAACATCTTGTTTTTCTCTTTGCATTTTAAACTCCTGTTTACCATTTTTGAGCCTATGGATACAAAGACCACATTCAAGGGAGATTCAGCTTTATATTCTTTATGTTTTCTAGGTCTGCCTGATGATGCCAAGCCATGCCACACCATTTCACCTTCTGTGCTTTTAATAAACGTTATCCTCCCCACTTCCCACATGCAATGCTCCAACAAGAAGAGGAACCAGGAGATACAGTCTCATGAACACCAGTCTTTCGTGGGCCATGCTGAAGCCAATTGGACAACCTAGTTCATTTATTACTGTCTCTGAGGAGTTTGGGGGCAGCACACGTGGTTCTTCAAGCCCTCTCTGCCACTTTTAGCCTGACAACAACCTCGTGTGCTAAGGTTGGGCCATAGCTCAGTGGTAGAGCATTTGCTTAGCATGAAGAAGGTCCCAGGTTCAATACCAGGTATCTCTAGATAAGGCTGGGAGAGAATCCTGGAAATCTGTAATCCTGGAGTGCTGCTGCCAGTTAGTGCAGACAATATTGAGCTAAGTGGAGCAAAACTCTGACTCAGAGCTTCCTGTGGCAGCTGTAAGTTTAGGAAGATGGTTTGATGGATTCAGTGGAAGAGCATCCACTCTGTATGCAGAAGTGGCTCAGTCTCAGTCTCTGACATCTCCAAGGGAAAGACCCCTGGCTGAAACCCCAGAGAGCCACTGCCAGTCAGTGTAGATAATGGTCTGATTTATAGCATCATAGAGTTGGAAGGGACCATGACTCGGTATAAGGTAGTTTTGTGTGTTTTCCCCCACGTTCCTATGGCTTGAGTTAATTGGGCATTTTTATATCCCAGCCTTCCTCCTCACTAGGGTTCACAGGTCAGCTTGCCATATAAAACAAGATGTTGATCATAAAAAAAAAACATTTAAAACATTAAATGGATCCTCAGCATTCCAAGTACCATTCCATGCAAAAGGACTTGAGCAGGACTCTTTCGTAAGAAGAGACATTGCTGCATCCAACCCAAAGGAAACTGCCCCAGCACTCTGTAAGGAAAGTTTTAATAGGTTTCCATTGTTACCTAACACCACATCATCTTAATCAGGGCTACAGAACAGTTTGTGATGCCTGTTGGAGGTGACAAGGCACAAGAACTGGGATATGGCATATATTTTGGTTTTGTCCTAAAATCAGAAAATTCAGGGAAGATATAATAATGGAAACTTAACTAACAACAGGCTGTATTTCACCACTGACCCTTTAACTTTACTGTCTGAATATGTCAAAGAAATTGCACTAACAGAGGACAGGGAATTAATTATTATTATTTGCCATCAAGCCCCAAAGAAGACTCGAGAGACCGAGCTTATGGGTAAGCAAGTTATATTTATTAAATATAACAAAATTATAGAGGATCTGCAAACCAACCAGATTAACCAAATCAAATTTTTAACTTGCAGTAAATTGTAATAAATGGAAGGGATTAAATCCCTCCCATCTCCTTGGCATGTTTACGGCCACATGCTGTAAAGAATTCTCCTTCCCTGCTGTGTACACTTTGTGTGTGTGAACCCTACATGTGCCGTGGCCCCACCAGCCAGCATCACCTCAATCTTCCTGCGAAGCCTAAGGACACCCAAAAGTAGAGCCCATGGAAGGTGACTGAAGAGTGCCCTCAACCAAATAACACCTCTGCTACTCTCACCTGCCCAGACTAAACACAAGTTGGGTCAGATTAAGAAAACTCATCTTCAGTCACACAGACCCCCACCCAACAGTGTGAAGCAGGCAAAAAAAATGAGGAGTCCCAAGGACCTATCATGGGCTTCCAAATCCTTCTCAGCCTCCAAAGGAGCAGCTAGCAAAGCCCACACTGTAAAGGGCACGAGGGATGGAGCCGAAGTCAGAAATAGGCAGAGCATGGGATATCCATCTTAACTAGCCTGGTCTCTGCCTCTATGTTTATTGGACGAAATAGTTCATGAGCCTCTCTCTGTTTCTCCCTAACTATTCCAACTCTTCTCTTCTTCCAGGGGAGAAGGGTGTGGCAAATTCATCCCCTCTTCCACTCAAAATGGGGGATAAAAAAATTCCTTCCAGTAGCACCTTAGAGACCAACTAAGTTTGTTCTTGGTTTGAGCTTTCGTGTGCATGCATGCACACGAAAGCTCATACCAAGAACAAACTTAGTTGGTCTCTAAGGTGCTACTGGAAGGATTTTTTATATTTTTTATTTTGTTTTGACTATGGCAGACCAACACGGCTACCTACCTGTAACTCAAAATGGGGGGGACGGCATTGCCAAAATACCTAAGAGTGGGGATGGGAACACCATCAATGAGAGAACTGATAACTGAAATCTGGGATACAGGATATGTATGGTCAAGCTCACACATATGGTTAAAGTCAGAGAGGCTAGAAAGCAAGTTATTGTCTTTATGAAGAAATGGAGCTTCTCTATAATGTACTGGAGCAATGAGGTACAGGATAATGTGAGCCCATTTGTGTTACTTGGAACCTTGCAATATTGATCTGTTTTACTTGAATTTGGTACGGGAATTTGCTATGTTCAGTTCCAGTTTTACTTTTACCCTTTTACTTTCATATTTGGCCTTTGTTGAAATATTTTGTTACGTTCCATTAAAAATAGTTTTGACCAAGCATTTGATGCTGAGTGGCATATTGTTATGCAGAGAACATGTCACATGCTGCTGTGTTTTTGAAATTGGTATCAATTTATTGTAACTTTAACTATTTCTGTGGCATTTGTATGTTGAGATTTAAAGATAGCCGTCCTGGGAGATAGATACTTTTTAAAAAATAGTTAAAATTACAACAAATCAATTGTGTGTGTGTGTGTGTGTGTGTGTACACACACGAAATAAAATGTGGCTCGGTGCATTGCTTCTCCACCTCTACAAAGTGCCGACTTGAAATCCAAATGTTCTCATTACTTAATGGGCTGAGTTTTATCTTGTTCTGAGCCCATCTGCATCCTGAGTGGAATATGTGGTAATCTTCATTGTTGTTATCAAAGCATTAATTTGTGGCTGCACATCAACAATCGTTAGCACGTAAGGTGAGCAAACTGGAGGATCTAACTTGTTATCGTGGAAATAAATAAAAGAGTTGCACTACCAGAGAGAATTGCAACACCTGTTGTTCCAGACTTGGGGCTATCCAAAGCAAAGATTACAACATCCTTAATAGCTGCCAATTTGTTTCTGGGCACACTTCAAAGGGTTTTTGAAAGCCATAAATGGCTTCAGTCCAGGATAGATGAAAAACGGTCTTCTGAACCAGCCTGCCCACTTCCTAAATTCCACCAGAGATGCCCTTCTGTGTTCCCACCTATGACTGAGGCATTTTTTTGAGAGGGAGGGGCCTTTTGGCGCCTGTACCCAGATAGTGTATTAGCTTACCCTGTGAGCTCCATTTGCCCCACATTCAACCGGCTTTTCTACCTCTCCCGAAGATCTAATCATCCCAGTAGGAAACTAAACCCCTTCCTTTTTAGCAAGGGACAGAGCAATGGGAGCTCACCCCATTGCGGGATTCAAACAGCCGACCTTCTGTTCGGCAAGCCCAAGAGGCTCAGTGGTTTAGACCACAGCGCCACCAGCGTCCCATTGGGTAGATAATAAGCTGTGTTTGGAGAACCTTTCATCTGTGGGAAAGCCTGCATGGGCTCTTCCAATGGGCTCTTCCAATGCTAAGGGCAGTTTTGGCGGGGGAAGGAGGTGAACCAATCCTCTCTTCTGTTCTCTTTCGTACAGTAGTTGAATGTTTTGAAAACCCCAAGCTGAGATTGACAAGGAGGGGCATAATGCAGATACAGCCACTTTTGGGTGAGCATATGGCTAGTAATCCTGAGAACAATCATAACTGGCAAATTAATTCACAGCATAAAGAAATTAGACATATTTTTAAGAATACACCTATACTCTTTTCTTTTTCTTCTTTTTCTGCAGAGCGCAAAACCAAACCAGTCCCTTCCCAGAGAGTTCATTAGTATGTGGAATGTATATGATAGGAAGCAAGTTCACCAGGGAAGCATTATCTTTTACTGGCGATCTGCAAACACTGTTGAAAAATGACCTTTTGCTATCAAAATATTAATGTCTTCATCTCAAGGAAGAATCTCAAATCTCAACCAGGGGAGAAAATTAGATGCCATTTTTCTTTGCACTCTGTGGGTATGGATGAAAGTTCTGTAATAGCTGCATAATTCTAGGTCTTACATGCACCTGGTGCCGTATTATAGCAATTTGCATGTTATCTACAGTTATTATATTTCAGAAGGCATTTTTAGCATTCTTGCAACACGCTATCGAAATGGTACATGCTGAAGAGAGAGCATAACTCCCACTGGTTTTGAGTGAGTTAAATGTCTATCTTGGCGAAAAAAGCGCTTAGGTGACATTCCTGTGTGTGCACATTCTCACATGACATTGGGTTCCAGTAACACAGAGCAAAAGCATTTGTCTATCTGCATATTTATTAAATATATAGATCAACTTTCCATGCAAACATGCCATGGGTAGCTAGCAATAATAAAATGAATGGAAATTAAACAATCATAACAAAAACATGTTGCTATGTAAAATCAGAAAAGCTGAAAATTGATCAATACAAAATATCTGGAGGACACCAACATGGCTCTCCCTTCCATAGTGTAATATCCATAACATTAATCAATTGGTACAGATTTTTGAACCAGTCCCAAATATATGGGGTTGCATCCAACATCATTCACACCCAGAGTAGAGTCTATGGAATTTATTTCAATTGTTTTACTCTGTATCAGTTGGATACAACTCTGGTTGGTATCCGTCTGTCTTGGTAGACAATGGAAGAGTGCACCTTCAGGGCTGAAGTCAAAACAATGGAGAGCCACAGTGCCTGCTGTAGCTATAGAGACTGATACGGGAGAGACATGTTTTGTTGCAGCTGGGGTAGACAAAGACATCCAGTGCTCAACATGCAAACTTGGCAGACCTTCATCTTGGTATGGGTTGTTAGCAACACATACTCCCATACCAAGCAATACAGTAAAGGTAAAGGACCCCTGGGAAGTTAAGTCCAGTCAAAGGCGACTCTGGGGTGTGGGGCTCATCTTGCTTCAGGCGAAGGGAGCTGGCTTTTGTCCACAGACAGCTTTCTGGGTCATGTGGCCAGCATGACTAAACCACTTCTGGTGCAATGGAACACAATGATGGAAGCCAGAGTGCACAGAAATGCCGTTTACCTTCCCTCTGCAGCGGTACTTATTTATCCACTTGCACTGGTATTTTTCTACTTATCACCTTGCCAATATACTTGTCCAGCTCAGTGTTGATGGAAAGGTTGCTGGTTTTGGTGGAACCCAGGCAGTGCTTTTTTCCTAAAAAATAATAATAATAAAATGTTTAGGGGTACTCTCATTTTCCTACTCATATTGAAATACTGCCCCTCAATGAGGCCAAACTTAGATTCACAGAATGTTTAGAGGAATGCATACCTCTGCATCCCCCCAGGGGGGGAAAAAGCACTGAACCCAGGTAGACAAAAATCATCCACCACCTCAAACATGTGGTAACCATGTGGTAAACATGTGGTAACATGTGTGGAGCGTCGGTGACGTCTTGACCCAGGATGTTGGTCTTCATCAGGCTGATTGTAAGGCCTAACTCTGTGAAACAGTTGATAAATCTCTATAGAGCTACCTTGGAGTGTGTTGTCAAGGCTGTGTCACCTGTGTCTATCAACTGATGTCTATGAGTGTACATATATAACATAATTGCTTGACCAGGAAACAGTGTGACCTTTGTGGAACTTTCTATACTGTGACCTCCGTTAACCACATAATGTATCCATACTTATTTTGGATTTGTAGATGGAAGCAATGTCTAAGTGACAAAAAGATGCTAATGCTGTAATCCTAGCTTCTGAGTTCCTATGATTTGGTGTGTGTGTTTTTCAAACAGTAAAAGAAAATGCATTTTAAATCTACAGCAGGGATTCAAAGATTTGGGAGTTAAAAGGAAGGCTAATTAGTTTCAAATCTTGCAATTAGCACCACCAGCGGAAACCCAACCATGTGGGAGCTGAGCAAACAACATTAATATTAACACTACAACAAAAGTAACATTCTGCCATACTCAGATTTTAGGTCAATGTGACTTTGAATTGATAAATAATTAACTGACGTGGCAAAAGATTAGTGGGAAAGATATCAATTCCAAAAAGGTTTTACAAACCCCAAACAAATCCTACATTAAAAAAATCAAACAACATCTCTTTGATGAGGACATGCTTAAGTTTGTTGTAATTTCCACTATCCAGTCCTGTTTTGTGGTGTAATGATTGTATCTGGCCAAAAAAACAACCACCCTCAAATCCTCCATATATTTTCTTCTCTTACGCTGAGTTTCAGCTATTGCCTTCAGAATGCTGGCATGTTAGATAAGGCCACATAGTAGCACCAGCGATCAGCTGCTTGGAAGTCATAAGCCACCAAACAGATGGAGGAACATTCTGGGTTTTATTCATGACATACATAGAATACAATATCTTTTGTGGAAATGACTCAGGGACATCCCAAAATACTCAGGCACTCTGAAATTTAGAGAAGCAAGAGTGCTTTTACTAGGTACATGCCAACCTCAGTCTGCATTAGAAATAGCCTTCTTCCCATCATGGTCAGAAAACAACAGGAGGAGAGGGTTATTGTCCCAGTGACCTACTTGTCACATTCCTAGAGGCATCTGGTTGAATTTTTTTGACTTTGAAGTTATCCTAGGGTGATAATGCCCTAAATTTGTTTCAATATAAAACTTGTTCCCACATGTTTAAGGGGTAATTCAAAGGCTGACAATAGAACACAGCAAAAATAACCTTGGGATATTTGGGCTGCTATCTAATAACCCTAAGATAAAAATTTGTGAATCGTGGCTGTAAATAAGTCCTCCATCAACTCTTCAAAACATGCCAGTACCATCAACTGGTCCAAGATATCTACTGCTGAGACATGCTCATCTCATGATGCCGTCTCTCGCCCAGGTGCGTTGCATGTTCTCTGAGAGTCGGATGCTAGATCCGGAGGAGCAGGTAGCACAGATTAATCTTCTTTTCAATCTTTCCACCACTTTTGCTAACACCCAAACTTTCACAGGTTTATCTGCGATCTCTTGCCTAACTGCCCATGGAACTACGCCAGGCGGATTTTCAAAGCAGCATGATGACTCAGGTACCCAGGATTACCATAACATGCCGAGCCAGATATATAAATCCTTTATTTTTTAATGCAAAGCTGGTGTGTGTTAAGATGAGCGCAGAACTCTGTTTTATTTGCATGAAGGACAAATTTGGGCATGAATGATCATTCACGTTTCGATCCTGTAAGCTTTGGCAATGATGGCAACTAATACTATACTGCCGCCGCCACCTAAGATTTATCAAGTGTCACGAGTTGTTGTATTTGAACTGGCCCTGTTACCTGGCACAGACTTGCTTGAAGCATCTACACAACATCCTCATTAGTCTACTGCATCCTAGTGTTTCCCAAGGCTGCTTCCAGACTGTCCCTATTTTGCAGGTGGGATTCAATTGCACCCTGTCAAATTCAGGTTGTGCAACTAAAGTGGTTTTGCTACTGTTGTGCAATGCACCTGTTTCCAAACAGCAACAAAAAAACCCAAAGCCCTGGGAATTGTGCAGTAAGGGGAAATGCGCTGGAAAGTGTGAGACAACAGTTGCTTGATGTGGCCTCGTATAACCTCCCTGCCCGCACTACCTTGGAATGAATGCTCGATAAACAGCTGACATTGTATAATCTCCCTGCAAACCTTGTGCAGATAAATCAGGATAGATGCTCAATCGCAGGTCATCTGGAAGTGGCCTGAGTAATTCTCCAATGATTTCTCGGGCTTTATCTGTAGCCACGTGAGAGAGAGATTGAGAGAGAGGACAGCAATGGCAATAATGGACCCACAAAGCTCTGTTAGTGGCCCCTGTGCCTTCAAACGGTGATCATGCTCTCTCTCTCTCTCTCTACATGGCTTCTGGCTGAATGAAGAAGGCTTTGAATGTCGTACAACTGGTGGAATAATGCATTGTTCTGAGATTCATTCTGGGAGGTCAGCCCTTATCGTAGGTTCCTTGAACAACCAAACAAGCTTCCTTTTTTGCTTTTTCTACAAAGGGACATTTCATACACTGTGCATTTTCTGCAAAGCACAAAATAGCACAAAACTCATGACCATTTATCATCACACGTGAAAATCTCACATGCATGGAGAATGCAACAACATAATAAAAGCTGTACTTGATCAAGCCAATGGCCCATCTTGGCCAAGATCTTCTTGTCATCCCACAAGGAGGACCTGAACGTAACAGCAATTCCCAGTGACTGGCATTCAGAGGCATGCACTCTCCAACAGCAGAGGTAGAACATACCTATTATGGCTAATAGCCACTGACAGCTTTATCCTCCATGAATTTGTCTAATCTTCTTTTAAAGCCATCCAAGTTGGTGGTGATCACTGCATCTTTTAGGAGCAAATTCCATAGTTCAATAGGTAACTGTGTGAAGAAGCACTTAATTTGTCCCGAATCTTCCCACACTCCGCCGATGGGGTACCCCAGGATTCTAGTATTATGGGGTTGATGGGGGACTTCTACTCCCAAGTTTCATACTATTTCCCTCACAGAGGTAATTTACATCTACATCCAAAGTCACCCTCATTTGTGATTATGTTTCTCTGGGACAGAAATTGTCTATGATACTTGAACACCTTAGGCCAAACATTCAAAAGGGATCTCAAAGAAAGGGAAAAGGGGTTTGGGGAGAACAAAATATGGGGTTGAATTTAGAAGCAGGCAGTTATTATTATTATTTATAAAATTTGTACTGTATTCCGCTCTTCATCCGTAGATCTCAGGGTGGTTCACCACATAAAAATGCAATATAAGAAACACAAAATACATAATGAAAATAAGAACAAAAACAAACCAATTACCTCCTGTTCCACAACACATTGAAAAGGACATCGGATGCCAATCAGCCCAAGGCCTGGTTGAAGAGAACATTTTCTCCAGGCACCTAAAAGTGTATAATGAAGGCAGCAGCCAGACCTCCCTGGGGAGAGCATTCTACAAACTTCTGGCCCCTCTCACCATTGGCATGTGGCCCCCAGAAAGTTACCCAGAAAGAAATTCAGCCCTTGGGCCGAAACAGATTCCCTCTGCTGCATTATACTTTTATGAAGAGTGTCAGACAGACAAACAAGGAAAGGAATTATCTGTATGCAGAAATACTGAATAAATGTGACCAGAAAGGGAAACTATTAGAATATACCAATATCAAATATATGCAAACATTTATTCAGAATGAACAGTGGAAAAATACGTTTAAATCAAGCAAACCCAAGAAAATAGCAAGTTAAATTGCGCAAGTTAAAGCCGTAGATGTGGAAAGTCTATTCAAGAGGTCAACATTTCAAAGAAGTTTTTTCCTTCTTCTCTTGAACGCTGCATTAATGGGTACTCTTACAAGTCTTAATGAAGCCGCAGAGCGGCTTTAAGTGAAAGCCGTAGATGTGGAAAGTCTATTAGCCAAACACATTTGAACCTCATGATCTTCTTCAGTATTTTAAATGCAAGGAGTCGTAATCTGATTCCTCTAGAGTTCAATTCAAATTCAGACTTGTAACCATACTCAAGGGTAATCTGATTTTTTAAGGCAAGTATAAAGACACTTGCAGTAGTTCTTGCCCCCATTGGACTAATTGTGAGTTGGATGTTGTTATTCTGACAACTGATTGTTTAATGCAAGCTTTTAGAGTATCCATTTGTTCCAACTAAAGAGATGGAATCTCTTTAGAAAACAAGGAGGAGATGGGGGAAATCCAGATAGATATGGGTACATTTCCAATTTAAAGGGTTGTTTTCTTTCCAATATTAGATACACCACTGAGCATAATCTTTAATATTGAGAATTTAACTGTAGCATTTCCTAAGGAGAACACGCTTGAATGAACAAGTGATACATTTGAATCTCTATTTTTAACCTATATTGCAGTTGCTTAAATAGGATACGTACTTTCCCCAGTCAAAACCAACGGGGGAAAAGCAGTGCAAAACTCTGAAAAGGCTCAAAATCATTACTTGCAAAATAATTTTATATGTTTGGGGGATCCCCCCCTTTCTCATCCAGGTACAAAGTATCCAGTGCAAATAAATGTTTCGTTTAGAGTCACCGAGCTCTATTGGGTAATTACTTTAATTAGCTAGTTTTTGGAAACTGCATATTAGCTACATGACAGATCAGAATGGCTGTGGTCTATTGAGTAATTATTTAATTAGGCTATGTTTTAAAAACTGTTTATCGCTCATATAATGGACTGGAACTAGCTCCTTCTGGTCTTTTGTGTGAGTATTTAATGAGGCCAAATGTACTATCAATTGCACGCACACACACAAACCCCAATAACAAAACCATTCTGCAACTTAGTGAAAAGAATTTATAGCCTCAGACTGCAGATGGTTTGTGCGTGTGTGTACAGGGAACCCTCAAAGACTTTTCAGGCCATTGAGAGAATTTTGTCTATTGGTGGTGTAGCCTGGGGAAAGGATAATTTCTGCAGTCGTTCTTTTCACGTGTTGGGAGACAATTGTGGAAGAAATGAAAATGCAAAAGAGCTTAAAAATATGTCGCTGGTTCTTTTGTTCAGATTGTCTATTTAAGGGGAGGGCAAATGGCTGCCTTCCAGGAACAGTGTATTCTTCACAAGTCTATGGGAAAGTGAAGGAGGGATCTCAGATGTTTTGGCAGCCCCCTGATGATTCAGGCTTAATTAAGCCCAGCGATGAAAAGATCAATGTTGAAATCGGCAGGTGTGGAATGTTTCCCCTCTCTTCTTAGATTCTCTCTGGAAGGTGATTCAGAAGACCACCCCCCTCCCTGCTACACAATATCCCTTTTCAGACACTATCAGGCATGTACAATTCTGGGCTGCATCAATAGGAGTATAGCATCTAGATCAAGGGAAGTAATAGTACCACTGTATTCCGCTCTGGTCAGACCCCACCTGGAATACTGTGTCCAATTCTGGGCACCACAGTTCAAGAAGGATACTGACAAGCTGGAACGTGTCCAGAGGAGGGCAACCAAAATGGTCAAAGGCCTGGAAACGATGCCTTATGAGGAACGGCTTAGGGAGCTGGGTATGTTTAGCCTGGAGAAGAGAAGGTTAAGGGGTGATATGATAGCCATGTTCAAATATATAAAAGGATGTCATATAGAGGAGGGAGAAAGGTTGTTTTCTGCTGCTCCAGAGAAGCGGACACGGAGCAATGGATTCAAACTACAAGAAAGAAGATTCCACCTAAACATTAGGAAGAACTTCCTGACAGTAAGAGCTGTTCGACAGTGGAATTTGCTGCCAAGGAGGGTGGTGGAGTCTCCTTCTTTGGAGGTCTTTAAGCAGAGGCTTGACAGCCATCTGTCAAGAATGCTTTGATGGTGTTCCTGCTTGGCAGGGGGTTGGACTGGATGGCCCTTGTGATCTCTTCCAACTCTATGATTCTATGATTCTATGTAAGGTAGCAGGTCCGTCTGTCCCCCCCCCCCCAAAAAAAATCAGAATGTATTTTTACTGGCCACCCCAATCCCTGCCCAGCTGTGCATGGGATTCCAGGAGTCTTGTTCCTCAGCTAGGGTCTGTGCTCCTTTGGAGAACTGAAGAGACAGCAGAACTTTAAGAAATATGACTTTCCCCCGCATATTTAGACCTGAGTTAAATGGAGGGGTTCCAGATCTCACAGCATGGGGCTTGTTCCCAACAGCAGTGCAGCACAGGAGCCCAAGGCATCTATCCCAGCTTGTAAATATGTGTACATAATCCATACATCCTACAGACACCACAGTCTCCTGTCTCCCTCATTCCAAGGCAAACACGAACCTTGGGTAAGCACCTGGAATTCCTGAATCCTGCACCGATCGGAGATAGAGGTGGCATGCAACAATACTGTGAAAAGCTGGTCGCATTTTGTGGGGTTTTTTTCTAGCATCTCACTAACCAAGAGTCAAATCACCCTTCAGGTTTTGAATTCTGTGGACAGCAGATCTCTAGCAGAGAATACAGCACAAAGCAGCTGAGGAACCTTCACTAAATGAAAAATTGGAAGCTGCCTTAAGTCAGACCATTTAGATAAATATTGCCTACACTGACTGGCAGCAGCTTTCTAGACAGGGGGCATTCCTAGCTCCACGTGCAGATACCACACATTTCCAACCCCACAGGCAGATGCCAGAAGAATGGTATTTCTGAAGTACACTGGGCTTTAATAAGAATCAGGCACTCCCGAGAATTCATCCCCCCCCCTTCTTCCTGGCCTTCTTGTCATGTATATCATTTTCTCCTCCTTGGTACTTGTGAAACGTGTTCAGGCCTGCCAGGGTTGGTACTATATATATATATGTCCACAGCTTCAGCATCTGCCTTGTGTACATTTTTTTTCTTTTTCGCTAGCTCTGTGAAAAGCTCCAAGGTGCTTTTGGAAAACATTAACCTAAAACAACAACAACAACCACCACACCCCCAAAATAAAATAAAATGGTGGAAACAAATAGTTCTGTAATGAGTCACTTTGTCAAGGTTTTAAATTTAGGAGATTTGGAGGGGAGAGGCTTCTGGGAAAACACAAATTGATTTGTGCCAAGTTTTGAATCCATTTGCCAAGTGGGATGCAGTGACCATGTTGTGGGAGTTCAATGTCTCCTGTTTTCTTGCAGTGAAAGTACAAACGCCACCTGGGACAATCATTCTGAAGGCAGCGTATGCTTGTGCAAAAATATGAAGTGAGGCGGGGAGGGGAATAGGACAAGACTGTGAACTGCTCGATTTTGAAACTTACAACATAGCTCTTTGCTTACAAAACATTATTTTACAAAATTCTCCACGGATTTGAAGTAGGGTGGCCCTGCTCACTGGCGGAGGAAGAGGAGTGCGGGGGGAGCGCACCGCCCCCGGCTGCGCAATCCCGGTGGGGTGCCATCGCGGCTGCCCTCCCGCCCGCGTTGGGCACCACGCCCCTGCAGGCGGCCTGCCCCGCCCCCAGGACGCGCACCACACCCCTGCGGTTACTTCCGGGTTCGGCATGTGCCTCCTCTGTGAGAGGCCCAAAGGGCAGCAACACGAGACAGGGCCATTTCTGTGGTGGCTCCCTGCTTGTGGAATGCTCTCCTCAGGGAGGCTTCCCTGGTGCCTTCATTGTAGAACAGCCTTTACCAAAGGTGTCATGGGCTTTGAAGACACTCGAACTCAGGACGCAAGGGAGAAATGTGCTAAGAGGAAGGCACACTTGGCAAATCCACACAGTGGTCAACTCCCGCCCGGAAACCAATGTCCCCACTGTGGAAGGACGTGTGGATCCAGAATTGGCCTCCACAGTCACTTACGGACTCATTGTTAAAACCATGTTTATGGAAGACAATCTTACTCGGCTATGAGTGATCGCCAAAGAAGAAGATATCTTTAGGCACCAAGTTAAAACATTCCTCTTCTCCCATGCCCTTGGCTAATTAAACCATCTATGGCTTTTTAAACTGTGTGCAGGGGTTAGTTGTTTTTGTTTGTTGTTATGGTATGTATTTTTTGTATTCTTATATTGTAAATATAAGAAAAGATATTCAGATGAAAGGCAATGTAGTAGTAGTAGTAGTAGTAGTAGTAGTAGTAGTAGTAATGGGTGTTCCACTGGTCTAGGAAGTGTAAGAAAGAAAAATCCCTCGGTGCAGAGTTACAAACTGCAGTGATATTAGTATTATTTTGTTTTGCATTTTAATATTTGTAGTCATAAGGAGTCATGAGACCAACCCTCCCCCCAAACCAGAATCTATATTAACGGTTGCTCATGAGTAAAGACCAAGTCCTTCTTGTCTTTCAACTATTTTATTGTGCAAAGTATGTACAGTGCTGAGCTAACCCTAAACATGACCATCTAGTCGCTAGCGGAATCCGGAAGTGCCTCTCTCCTGTTGCGGCGCCAACACCAGAGTCTCGGCACTCTAAAGTGCCACCTTCTCCTTCTGCGTAAAGCGGGCACCAGAAACGGCGTCTCCCCCTCTGAGTGGGTCTGCTGAGTGGTGCTAGGTCTCTCTGCATCTTCCTGGAGACCTCTCCCCACCTGGCTCCCTCCCGGTAACTGCTCCTCCCCCGAGGAGCTGGTAGACTCACTGGGAGACGAGTCCGTCAACAACAAAGGCTGTGGCTTCTGGTAGCCACTCAGTGCCAGACTGGCAGGGGTGGGCACATCCCTGACATCAGGTTTCATTATCAGTAAATAAATATTAATAATAACATATTTTCCACTGTTTGGAGGGACAATTGCTTGGCTTTGTTTTTGCAATTTACAAAGTTCTATATCTATCTATATCTATATCTATGGGAGATTTTGTCAGTGCACCAGGAGATGCAGAGGAAAGGAAAGGAAGGGGGAGTCCCACTGTGCAAGCAGAACTTCACTTGAGCAGTATTTGATACCAGCCAATATATATTTTTTACAAATTGTTAGCTTTGATATCTATTGTGCATTTCTGTGCTCTGTCATGAACTACTTTGAGTGCAGCGCGTACGAAAAAGCAGCATAAAATAAAGTGATTGGGGCTTGCAAGTTGAGAACGTAGGGCATCAAAAGTAAATGGAGGAAGGAGGTGTTTTTTCTGGGTATTTTTTAAAAGATCTTGGTCTCCATCTTTGTTCAAACGGGTTCTCTTGAAGTCCCTTCTGATTGACTGCAACCTGTGTGTCTCTGCTTGTGTCCCTCCTGTAGACAGCAGGAGTCACCTCTGCGAACAGAAAGCAGGTGCGTTCCTTTTGAACTGAATCAATAATTATTTATTACGTCAAATATTTATTAGCCTCATTCCCCAGCAGCTTGCTTTCATGTGACAATTTTGCTTCTCAAAGACACGAAGGCTTGTCAGAAAGAAAAAAAAGAAAGAAACCCGGAGGGAGGACCCAGATTTCTTTGCCATACTCTCTTAATAATCATGAATGGAGAAGGTATTGTGGCTATTTCATTTCAAGTTGTGTGTGCATGCCATTCTAAAAAGTGGAATATGAACATTCAGTCATGGAGATTGTGCTTGTTTTATTTTTTTTCTGAGGGAGTGAAGTTAAGGAAGAAGAGGAAAGGCAGCAAAACATAATGTGAAAAGGAGAAGGGAATGGATCAATATAATTAGTGCAGGGGTAGCCAACATGGTACCCCCTAGATCAGCATTTCTACTGTGCCGCGAAATGTTTCCTGGTGTGCCGCGGGAAAACCGTTTGCGTGTCGAGACCCCGCAACCACCCACTCTCTTCCGGGGGCAGGGACGACGTCCCTTGCCGCCCGGGAGGTTCCCGGCCACGTCATCCGCCAGCCAGCCAATCGGCTGGCTGGGGGGGCGGGGTCGTGGCCCCGTTTAAATCTTTGGCGCGAGCCGAAACACCTCCTTTCGGCTCGCGTCTTCAATCTGCAGGGATCGTTGGCGAAGCTTCTCTTCCTCCCCACTGCTTCGGCTCCTTCCCCGCTGCTCCTTCCCGGCTCCTTCCAGGCTCCTTCCCGGCTCCGGCTCCTTCCCGCCTGCGGTGCCTTCTGCCTGCTGCTTAACGCGGCGCCTTTACCCTCGGCTGTGCTGTGGCGCTTCCTGCAGGTGGCCGGCTGCCGTGCTCTTCGCGCCTCTGGCTGCAGCGCTCCTCTTCGCCGGCCCTCCTCGGTCCGGGGCGCGCGCTTTGCCTCGTCCCCCGTCAGCGCGCGGGAAGCCGCCTGCAGCCACAAGCCGCTTGAGCGCGGCGTGAGCCTTTGGCCGCAACTCCTCCCCACAGGTAAGTGGAGCGGATTAGGGACCCACGCCGCAAACGCGTAGCTGCAGCTCCAGTTACAAAACAATGTGGGGGAAAGGGAGCGCAGAAAGCCACCGCCGTTTATTTGATTCCTATTCAAGAGAATTACTTTATATATAGTCAATATAGGCACAGAGTTAAATTTTTTAACATTTTCTAATGGTGGTGTGCCGCGAGATTTTTTTCATGAAACAAGTGTGCCTTTGCCCAGAAAAGGTTGAGAAACACTGCCCTAGATGTTAGTGAACCACAATTCCCATCATCCTTCACTAGTAGCTGGGGCTGATGGGAGTTGGAGTCCCACAGCAGCTGGAGGTACTACAATGTCTTGTCTTGTCTTGTCTTGTCTTGTCTTGTCTTACTGTTTGTGTGTAAAGATAAGCCAGCTAAGAATAAGCATATACAGTGGTACCTCGGAACTCGAACGTAATCTGTTCTGGAAGGACATTTGACTTCCAAAAAGTTCAATTTCCGAGGCACAGCTTCTGATTGGTTCTTGCACTCCAGCTGATTTTCCAAAGTCAGAGATTCTTGTTATGGGGGATTTTAATGCCAGAATTGGAGCTGACATAAGAGCATTTATCGATAAGACACAAATACTCATAGACGAGGAGTGGTTTTCTACGTGGAAATCACATGATAAGACCATAAACAGGGCCGGTATCTCACTCCTGGAGTTTGCTATTAATTACGGGCTCCATAGTGTACATGGCACACCTAAAGATCGATCTGAGGGATTCTATACTTTCCTAGGAGCTAGGGGGACAAGTGTTATAGATTATATTTGGTCCTCCCCGGCACTTACTGTTAAGATATACTGCTTCAATGTGTTCAATAGAACTGAGAGTGACCATCTACCAATTGCCATCTCTTTGCGACAGCCACACTGGGGGTCTCCCTGTTCACCCCACCCCCAGGATTCACAGCTACTAGCCCCAGGACGCAAAAAGTGGGATACCTACCTGGAGCAAGATATAAAAGCCCTCCTAAATATGCCTGAGACTCTAGCCCTGAAAGCCCAGCTGATAACGACGAATGAGGATCTGTTCTTAAATTTCCAGCAAATCTTATCCCTCTTGTTCCCTACACTTACGAAATCACCCTCCGCGATTCCAACCTTGAAGAATCATACTTGGTTTGACCAAGAATGTAAACAGTGTAGAAGAAGACTTAGATTTCTACAGGCCAATTTGAAATCAGATAGCACCCAGAGCAAAATCAGGGAGCTAGCCCAATTCCGCTCATTTTATAAGAAGCTGCTCCGACATAAGAAATTGCTCTTTGCCAAAGAACGCTGGACGGAATTGTCCGTTGCTATTAAAGCCCGAGACGATAAGAAATTCTGGAATTTAATTAATGCAGGCCTAAGTCCCCCCTTATTCATTGCCAATAACATCTCTGCAGCTAACTGGCACTGCCATTTTGCTCAGCTGTACTTCGCCCCAGGCCCAGACGTAAATGAAGTCCCTGTCCCTCCTGCTTCCTCCCTGCCCACCTGGGATCCAGTCTCCCCAGAGAAATGTAGCCAACTAATTAGCATGCTAACTGGTGGTAAATCTCCGGGGGAGGACATGATTCCACCTGAGGTATTCCTAACGAATCGGACGTGGTGGGCTCCTATTTTGGCATCTCTCTTTACCACTATCAATTCGACTCTTATGATTCCCCCCAATTGGAAGCAGAGTATAGTAATCCCAATACATAAAAAGGGCGACCCACATGATCCATCCAACTACCGACCCATTAGTTTGCTGGACATAACCTACAAGATTTACTCCAGATACCTGCTAGAGAAATTAACCGTGTGGGCAGATGAAACGAAGCTATTCCACCCTGAACAAGCTGGCTTTCGTAAAGGCCACAGTACATCTGGTCAATGTCTTGTCCTATCTACTCTGATTGATAAATATCTAAATAGGTTTAGCTGCAAAATATACGCAGCCTTTGTTGATCTGTCCTCTGCTTTCGATTCCATTCCCAGAAATAGGCTTTGGCAGAAGCTTGGCAATACCAATATTGACAAAAGATTATTCCTTCTCCTTAGGGAAATTCATAGAGACATTTCTGCCAGAGTAAAATTTGGCCCCAATGGAGCCCTCTCTGACTCATTTCCCTTGAATAAAGGGGTCAAACAAGGCTGCCTCCTGGCCCCTTTCTTATTTAACTTTTATATAAACGACATAGTAACAACTATGAAGGGACTTAACCAACCTGCCCCCGCCTTACAACAGCTTAAGATCCCCATACTATTATATGCAGATGACATGGTGATCCTATCACTAACTAAGCAGGGCCTTAATAACATGCTCAGAGGACTCATGGCATATTGCGATTCCAACTCTCTCAAAATCAATTTCCCCAAAACCAAAATTATGTCCTTTGGCATGCCAATTCAGAAGCCATTCTGGCACATAGAGGGCCACTCCATCGAACACTGCTCGGCATTCAAATACTTGGGTATTACATTTCAGCACAGGCTTAGCTGGTCAGCCCATCTAAATATGACCATACTGGCTGCCCGTAGATCCATAAGAGCCCTGGAGAAATTCTTTTATGCAAAAGGTGGCCAGTTGGTTCCGCCAATCAGAAAAGCATTCATCAGCAAAGTAATACCCACACTACTTTACGGGGTAGAAATTTGGGGGTGGAATCTAAAAATACTACAACACGTGGAGATTCTGCAAAACTCCTTTGCGCGAAAGATACTAGGACTGCCCAATGGCACTGTTGCTGCACAGTTAAGAACGGAATTGGGCCTCCCCTCCATCGTAGCGAGAGCCCATATTAGGATCATTAATTTTTATAATAAATTATCGGATGCTTCAAATTCCCTATTAGCCAAGCAGGCTTTTTTAACTTGTTCCCGCAGCAGTACATGGCTTAAGGACATGGAGAACATCCTAACACGCTACTCCCTGCCGGAATTCGGCGCGCTGCCATCCTGGGACCAAGATAGGATCCGGGATTGGATCCTTGCCAAGGATGAAGCTATGGACCTGGCACGGTCCAAGACAGCCCGCCTTTCTACGTGGCTCCCCAAAGTGAAGGTCGTAAGATCACTTTCTAATTATTTGTGCGAGCTGACGGAGCCTGATTTGAGAAGAGCCTTTACTACGGCCCGTTTCCACACCATACCTACGGCCTTCCTACAGGGCACATATTATAAGATCCCTATTGCTCAGCGCCTTTGCCCATGCAAAACGAATGAGATAGAGGACTTCTCACATTTCTTCCTCTCTTGCCCCCTTTATGAGCTAATAAGACCTAAGCTCCTTTCCTTGATCCCGTCCACCATCACATCCAAGGAAGATTGTTTGAAATTCCTACTTGTGGACGCAAACCCTCAAGTTTCACGCGGGGTGGCCATTTTCATCTTGCAGGCGCTGAAACTCAGGACCCCTCTGACAGGGTAGTACGTTCCAGCCCTGGTTCTGCTTCACTCCCTCTTTTATTTTTAGCTAATTTAGAGATGTTACCCCAGGTTCTCCTTGCTTGCTTGCTTGTTTTTACATGCTACACATCTTTTAGTAATTTTAGATATCTGGTGTCAGTACTCAAATTTTGGTATTACTTACATCAGTGCAATTCAATTTTTTTTATTATTATTCTTCTAGGGCAGTTATGCAATACTGATTGAAATATGTTTTCTGTTGCGTGTTTTTGGTATTGTATGTATGTTTTATCTTGCTGGGCTATGGCTGAAAGCTAACGCAATAAACTCTTTGATTGGTTCTTGCACTCATCGGAAGCCACGTCGGGCGTTCATCTTCCAAGGAACGTTCGAAAACTAGAGCATTTACTTCCGGGTTTTCGACATTTGGGAGCCAAAATATTCGGCAACGGAACGGTTCGAGAACTGAAGTACGGTACCACTGTATATGCTAATTTACCGAATAAACAAACTATGAACATTTACTATTCTGTTTTAAAACAATTGCTCAAATTTTATACAGGAAACTATTAAAACAAAAGCTTCATAAATGGCACAAAAACAAAACTCCTCACATGCCCATAGTTAAAGCAGAGACTTAAAAAATGAGAGGCCCATTCTTTCTGTTTTTAGAAAAAGGCCTAAGTGAACACTTTGTGCTGAAAAGAAGACAAAGATGGCACCAGGCAATCCTCCCTGGGAAGGCTGTTGCATAACCAGAGGGGCCACGACCAATAAGGCCCTCACCCTTTCTCTGTGGTCTTCCTCCACTCTCAAATTATAGACTATAAATTCTTCAAGATCAGAGACCACACATACCGGTATTTGCTTCTGTTATCCTATAAAGACGTCTTAGAAGACCTGCTATAAGGCATGTGCATGTTAATAGTGCTCTATAAAATCATCATCTTCATAGTACTAACAATGCTTTAAATGCCCAAGGTTACATTTGTAAGAGATCAAACAGATGAAGGGTAGATAGTTTCTGTTTACACTTTTTGTTATTTTTGGATGGGAAGGCAAAGCTTAGGGTGCCCTTTGAGTTCTGTTTATAACATGCAGCAAATGTAAAAAAAAAAGGATTGTGTGCTGCTTTATATTTCAAGACTGAAAATTTAAAAAAGAGAACCCCCACCTGTTTGTCGCATGGAAAGGCCCACCTTTTCAGCAACATCCTAACAGGGGACACTTCATGAGTTCCTACTTTCCCACCACTGCCCTGTCAACGTACGTTGTACAGTATCTCGTAAAGCTTGTTGCATGCAGGCCTTGTGCCAAGTCAGCCCACAGCAACAATACAGTCACCACTGGCATGATTCGATTATCAGGGACCTGCTACGTATCATTACTCAGATTCTGCCTACACACCAGAGGCTGCTCAAATGGGATGGAGGCCATCTGGAAGTCTGGATAGCGTTTTGTGAGATGGGCTGAAAGAAACTCAGAGTCCATCTGCTTTCTATATATACACAGAGGCAGCAATGAGTTCTCTGATGGCACTATTGTTGCATCAGGGTTCCCCCTCCCGCTGTGTACAACTAGGACATCTAAAGGCAGCTGGGGATTTCTGAAACAGGCCCTGCTCTCACCTGGCAAAGAACTGGAGCATAGCTGTCAAGTTTCGGATTTGAAAATAAGGGATTTTTTCAAACTTTCGGATTTGAAAATAAGGGATGGTGCGAGGGCGGTGCAATGGCACCAAGTAGCCTCGCCACCCTGCGCTCCAGAGGCTGCGCGCGAACGGGTGAGCAAAAGAGCCAGCGTGTAGACGGCAGGCAGGCTGTCTGTCTGGTTGGGCATGAGGGTCTGGCTGCACAAGGCATGCAAGCTCCGCACCCAGTCGGTCTCAGACTCCTTATTGGCAGCCGAGCAACGCAGCTGAGGAGCCTCCTTGGCCGGCAGGGAGGGAGAGGAGCTGCTTCCTTTGAAATCCGGGAAATTAAAGGGATATCAACAATCCGGGATAGCAGCGGGAAACGGCATTGGAATAAGGGAGTTTCCCGCCAAAAAAAGGGAGGGTTGACAGCTATGAACTGGAGTGCTAGCATCAAGGTCAATGGAGCCATAACTGCAGATTCTGGATCAGAGTCAGGTATCTATCAGTTTCCTTCTCAATGGTCAGGCCCATGCAATATAAATATTGCAAGTGAGTGGAACTCGCTCTCTTTTTTGCATAGGCTCTTGCTCATTTAAGAGTCCTCGAGTGGCGAACCCAAGGCCATAGTACAGAATGTGTCCTTCACCGGCGGGGCAGCTGTTTGCTGTTCTATTAAACACACAGTACTTGATGTAGTGTTCACTGTTTAAATAGGACTTCTTTTCTCGCTGCTGGCTCGCATGCTTACTTGTGTTTACTCTCAGATTAGGCAGCCTATAAAGAGAAAATGCCCTCTCCCAGCCCCTTAGTTCAGCTAGCTGCTGAAGGCGAGGAGAGCCAATGAGCATTTTTCTGTTGTTTGGTAACTGATGAGAAAACAAGGAGACTGCACCATCTCTAGATTCCTTCATTTTGATCACACCTCTTCCATATCCTCCAACATTTCTCCGATGATTATAGGGATATCCTGCTTAATAATAATAATAATAATAATAATAATAATAATACTATTTCTACCATGCCCATCTGACTGGGTTGTCCCAGCAACTCTGGGCGGCTTCCAACATATATAAAAACATAATAAAACATTAAACATTTAAAAAAAACTTTCCCATACAGGATTTCCTTCAGATGCCTTCTAAAGGTTGTACAGTGGTACCCCGGGTTGCGCACTCAATTCGTTCCAGGGCGCCGTTCACACCCCAAACAGTGCACAACCCGGGCGGTGCTTTTGCGCATGTGTGAAAGCGTGATATCGTGCTTCTGCGCATGCGCAGACAGCACGGACATGCGCAGAAGCGTCCGCACTCTGTGTTGCACTTTCGTGTTTGCGGAGTACGCAACCCGAACGTATTCAACACGGAGTGTTCGCAACCTAATGTATGACTGTATAGTTACTTATCTCCTTGGCTCGGGGGTTGCAGAACTCCACACACTCCAACATTTCTCTGATGAAAATAGGGACGTTCTAAGGAAAAGCGGGACATTCTGGGATCAATTCAGAAAGCGTGACGGCTTCTGTAAATCCAGAACTGTCCAAGGAAAATAGGGACACTTGGAGGGTGTGCTCTTCTGCTTTTTTGAGGCCAGCTCCAGGTTTGTCATTTTGGTGCCCTCATGTGCCAGTAACCCCTCCTTCTTGGCGCACTTACCTGAGAGTAGCAGCAGGTCACAGAAGCCAAACAGCCCTGGGCTGTGATGTGCCATTTTTATTTCCCACAATGCCCTGCAATAGAGGGCAGCTCCAGAGCATTGTGGGAAATTTAAAATGGTGGATCAGTGCCCAGCACTAATAGGAAGGTCCTAGGTAGGAATCTGTGGTGGGTCCTGCCAGGCCTGTCTCAAACAGCCAGAATTATTATTTTTCCCAGTAGAAAAAGGTTAAATAAAGACAGTGCTGTCGTCTCCTTTCCCTATTCTCCAGAAGAATATGCACTTTTGATAAAATAATTTCTAATCAATGCCTCCATTCCCCAGAAATTAATGGAAGAGTTTATCTGAAAGCTTTAGAACAGGTCTCCTTTTCCCTATTCTAATCTTCAGAACAGTCCTTGTGGCTGCATTTCTTCTGCTTGTGGTTCTTTGGATCTAGCCCTGTTGAACAAATTACCGGTAGGTATATATTTCCCATATCCATAACTATTGCCCAAAAAATTAACTCAAAAATCAAAGTATAAAAGAGAACAAACAAACATAAACTTCCATTTTTAACTACGTTGCAAAAATTTATTTCATATATTGATGATAAAAATGTTCAAATACCTCATGTTAAACACGCTACCATTTGATATTCTTAGTAATTTAACAGCTTTAAGTGAAAATGTCATAAGACCTTGGGGATACCCTGATATTTATAAGTAAAGCAAATTTATTTTAAAATGTTACTACCCACCAACACCAATAATAACAACAATATTTCCCCCCCGAGGAATGAGAATGAAATGACCTAGATTTATACTTTGAATGATTGTTTGTGTGTGTGTTTAGTTTTCATTGCATTGTATTGTTTTTCTTTATTCTTATATGTTAGATCTTTCTCTTTATTTAAACAACAGTAAACAAATCTTTCCTATCTCCTCTATCTTTCCAAAAACCACGTGCAGGAGATTTCGAGCCCTCACATTCAAGGGGACTGACCAATTTCATCAGCTAAAATTGGAACAAAGTGGGTTTTACTGGGAGTGACGAATTCTTAGGAGACAGCAGGGATAAATTGGGGGGGGGGGAGGCTGAGAAGCAGTTCAGTTGCTTACACCACAATTGGCCATAAATACCTATGTTCGAAACATGCACACATTCATGCCTGCCTTACACACAGACACCAGTGCGCCAGGCTTTCACCCTGTGTGTTGAGAAATGTTCTTTTTATGTGCAGTGAGGGAAGTGCTTCAGAATTTGCAACGTGTTATTGCATACCAGAAGAAGTGCGCAAGTATAAGATTTAGATTAACCGCTGGCCAGATAACCCAGTGCCATTTTGCTCTGCACACGCCATGGGCTCCTTATCTCCGAGAGGAATCCCCAGGAACCTTTCCACATAGATTTTGGATGACTCAGGGAGACAAATCGCCCTTGCTCTATGAGGCATCCCAGACGAAAAGATTAGCGAAAACATGTCGGGGTGAAATGGGAAAGATTGGATGTGTTTACAGAGGGAGACATTTTTATTGTGGCCCAAGAGACGGCATGTTACATCCTGCCATAAGAATCTGTGCAAACCTGAAACCTTTTAGGGCAATTAATTTTATTAATGTAAATATTTTTAAACCGGGTTTTAGTACTAACATCAAAAGCATGCCAATAAATAGGTTGGTTTTTTTTAAAAAAATATAAAGTTCCAAATAATAGAATTGTAGAGTTGGAAGGGATTTTGAGGGTCAGCTAGCCCAACCTCTTGCAATGTGGGAATCTCAGCTAAAGCATCCATGACAAAAGGCAACCCAACCTCTGCTTAAAAACCTCCACCACCTCTCAAGGGAGTCCGTTCCACTGACGAACTGCTCTTATCAACAGGAAGTTCTTCCTGATGTTGAGCCGGAATCTCCTGTCTGAACATTGCAGTTTTTAATACATGTCAAAAAGAAATCAGGGATGGTTTCCAGCAGATTCCTATTGGAAATAAGTTCCATAGCACAGGCTCTGCCGCATTGAACGATCAATCCCTGGTGAATGCAGGATGAACCCGCAGTGATTGGGGTAGAGTGTCATGAATAAGCCAGGTCCCAGGGAAGATTTGCAGCCAGCTCCCAGGGAAGGGTTGCTGCCAACTGAAGAAAGCAGCCAGGAACAGAGAGGGTTAACTGCTGTGCAGGATGAGCATTGGCTAGTACCAAGTCCCCTGCCCCTTGGAATGCCAGTTGATAAGGGAATCGTGGAGAGCAAGCTAGAACGCAGGCAAAGCTCACTGGAAGCACAAACAGGCGGGAAAGATTTAAGAGACAGCCACTCACAGAATGTGGAAGAGGCGGGAGCTGAACCACTCAGTCCGAGGTCTCGATGAATGGGAGGGCTGCAATATAGGAAGCAAAACAAAAGACGTATGAAGCGAAAGTTCAGTTGCTTCTGGTCGAACCGGAAGCAGTCTTCAGAAGGGTCATCTTGATTGATGATGGCAGAGGCTGTGTTAAAGCCGTCAGAAGGTATCTGTTTGTTTTGACAATAAAGCATCCTTTTTAATTAACTACACTCACTATGTTATCAAGCCAGGAACTGGACTCCTGACATAGAAGAATTGGGAGGTCCTTAGTATACTTTGGGCCTGATTTGTGAATTAACACAAGAACCTTCAACCTGTCCTGGTAGCAAATCAGCAAAGCTAGATGTCATGTTGAAGGTGATGCCATGCTGAAGATATCACAGAAAGGGGCAACCCCTTTTTGAGCTCTGTAAAATCTTACAGGACTTGTGCAACGTTGCAAGGCCACCTCATTCTTCACCTCTCAGCTCTCTGTCCCCATTCTGGCTGGCATTGTGATTGGATTTATTTATTTGTAACTCATCATGCAAACATTGCAAAACGTAAGTTTGACGGTGACAAATTAACACAAGGCAGCATTGATAGGAGTGAACTCAGGCCAAGATAAACTACAACATAAACGTAAGATGCCAAACTTCCCTGGCAGATCACAGCATTAAAGGAAGAATTCTTCCTCCTTTAAACTGCTATTAAAAGAAAATATTAACATAAAATAAAATGAGATAGAGTAAAAAATGAATTTATGCACTTCTGAATATGATTATATAAAATGTAACTTAATAAAAACATAAAACAATCTTAAAATTCTGAATATCCCTGATAAGACGCAATATTTTCTTCTCTCATCAGTTGTGTGTTCAGACCCAGAGACCTCCCCCCTAAATAAAGACACATTTGACTCAAATTTTAGTTTTGGTTTTTGGCAGAATTTAGGCCACAACTTTATTGATTACAGAAAAGTGAGTGGTTGCATAGGCTCTGGTTCGACTAGCTCCCTGCACCCTTGCAGGTAGCGCTGACCCAGAACTCTATTGTAGGTCAGCCAAGGGTGAACACCTGAGGTAGGTGAAAAGCCCGGGAACAGACTCTGTTCACTCCCCAGATGCTCCCCTGGACTCAGGCACGGGCACAACCCCCTTTTGGGGGTTGACCAAACGAAGTTGAGTCCCTTGATTCCTTTAACGGAATACCCTTCACATAGGGATGGCGAGACTGTTCCCCCATCCCTATCACCTGAACCAGAGCCTATCTGCAACCTTACAAGTTGTGACGATTTGCTACGTGGCAGGCGAAACCCAAGTGGCAACAGCCAAGTGGGGAAAATTCCTGCCATGCCCCTGTCCCAACGACAGACAACACACGATGGCATAGCAAGGTCAATCGCAAAATATCCTAAAAATAGGGAGAGGAGGGCAGGTGTTCCGATGCACGAGCCAAAGAGGAAGCTCTGGGTCATGTGCATAGGTATATATAGGTCCCTTGATCCATTCAGACTGCACCCCATTGGCCAGATTAAACCCAGCAATGAGGAACCTACCAGTCGGGTGTTGTGGCTAACCAATAGACCCACCCACAACCAGGAGGTCAGTCTCCAGGTCTCACCGCAACATGTGCCCTCTTTTAGGGAGGACACGATTTGCCACAGGGAGAAAATGTGCAGTTTTCACAGTTACCCTTTTCAGAAACGGCTTTTTAAAGAACCTGCTGGTTCAAATGTGTGTCTGTGTGTGTGCATGAGAAAAGAACAGTGTACAGTTCAATTCTTGCAATAATTTCAGCAAACAGATTTTAATTCACCCCCACTGGCATTCACAAGTGTATATATATTTTAAAACCCACATACCTGTAGATTGGTTCTCAATGACTGTGCAACCATAGTGTCAATTTATGTTTTTGTGTTGGTTATTGAAAATTCCTCGCAGAGATGTTTGCCTGGAAACAACCTTATTTGGGGTTCAGGCTGCGTTAAAATAATTTTGCTTCCCCATTATTATGATGAGTAGTAATGATTTTTTTTTAATACCACTGCTGATCAATTTTACTGCTATTGATTTTGATGATAATTTACCTGTAATGTATTGAACTGACATGTAATACATTTCCTTTTAGTGCTCATGAACTGTTTATTATTTTAATGTCAACAATTTTGGAGAAACGTAATCCACATTTTTTTAAGGAAGCAAATGTTCTAAATGTGCTATATTGGGGTATGCAAAACCCGTCCGAATAATTTTGTTTCTAGTTACTATTCTCTCTTCTGCATCTGAACATGTCTGTGGAGAATCCCTGTCCCGCTATGAAATTCCTCAGGATTCAATTGCACTTCCACATTCGAATCCCAGATGTTAACAGATGTTATCCCAGACATGAGAAAAATCCCAGATGGAGCGGGCGTCCATGTTTTGCTCCCAGGCACGTGGCCTCCTGGGAACTGTGAGGCTTTAAAACTCGGCGAGTGCCAAAGAGGAGCCGCCATAATGAAATGCACGGGGGTTGCTGGTTTTAGCCTCAATAGCTTCGCCAAGAGAAGGCCCCCGCGGATAGCTTTTAGGAGAGACAAGATCTGCCACAAACATTTAAGCAAAGCAAGCACATTTAGGAGCACTCTTGCTGCACAGAACGTCACTAGATGATACGATTGTTTGTGGTTTTCTCTGTTCAGGACGATCTGCAAATAGCAATCAGCTTAAAGATATGAGACACAGTCTACCCGGGAACATCCTCACTGCAGGCTCCATTGAAATGAAGCAGAGTTGCAAGGGATTCAAAAACACATCCAACACCATACAGGAAAGCTAATAAACCGGAACAATGCAGTGCGCCTGGCCTTCCCCCGGAGAAAATTTCCTCGCTAGCAGATAAGGCATTGGGTAAAAATTACTGTGGGCTGCTGTGGCTTGCAGTAGGCATATTACAGGATGTTTGTTCACATATTTCTCTCCATACAGCAAATATCTGTTCTGTAGGTTATTGCACAATCTCAGCATTCCAGCCTGACTCTTCTGCAGAGATTGAGTTAAAACACACTTCTTTTTTCCTGCGTTCTCTCCCTCCCCCCACCTGCCCCCCAGCATCTGCCTTCATGCTTTTCTCCGGCTCTCGGTTTTCCTCGACATTCATAAGGGACTTGAGCATTTCTCAAGGGTTGCCTCGCACATCATTATTTCATTACTGTTATATATAATGCATTTAACGTATATTGCAAGTGCACTAGAGCTGATCCAGGACATTGGATCATTGCGATTGGGGAGCCTCGGTTATTAAAATAGTATGATGAACTCGTGTTTCCTTCAGAGCTATGGGTCAAAGTAAATAGCGTGCTTTGTTATTCGACTACTTGAGTGGCCTTTGAGCCATTCTAATAAATGCAGTTGTGCTGTGAGTTAAAAGAAGAGTTGTGCTGCATGTTTGAGAGACAATGTTGTTGGATCAAGAACAGTGCTTTGGGGGTCAGTCAAATTGCTGAAATACATTTGCAGACCCACCAAGTGTCCCTATTTTCCAGGGCAGTTCTGGATTTACAGAAGCCGTCTCGGTTTCTGATTTGATCCCGGAATGTCCTGCTTTTCCTTAGGACAGTGATGGCTAACCTTGACACTCCAGATGTTTTGGGACTACAACTCCCATCATCCCTGACCACTGGTCCTGTTAGCTAGGGATGATGGGAGTTGTAGTTCCAAAACATCTGGAGTGTCAAGGTTAGCCATCACTGCCTTAGGATGTCCCTGTTTTCAATGGAGAAATGTTGGAGGGTATGGAGTTATGCAACCCCCGAGCCAAGGAGAAAAGTGACTATACAACCTTTAGAAGACATCTGAAGGCAGCCCTGTATAGATTAATTATGTTGCTATATATGTTGGAAGCTGCCAAAGTGGCTGGGGCAACCCAGTCAGATGTGTGGGGTAAAATATTATTATTATTATTATTATTATTATTATTATTATTATTATTATTATTATTATTGAATAGGATGTCCCTACTTTCATCAGAAATGTTGGAGGGTATGCTTCTCATACCAGAAATGTTCCTGTGTGTGTAATGTGTGCTGGGTGTTGTCTGAACATATCAAAAACAACAGTTGTGGTTCTTATGTGCATGATACTTTATAAGATCAAAAGGTTGTCCTGAGGAGCTTACAATCTAAAATTCAACATAGTGCGGGGAGGGCAATGAAGGAAAGGTAGGAAGATGGGAGTAAACAAGGGAAGAATATGCATTAATTTCAGATACAATTATTTAAGCAAGCCAAGTAGTCCCAACAACATCCGAGGGAACCATGTTGGGTGCCTCTGGCAATACCCCTTAATTGTAGACCTGACATCTCAAGCAATAGAAGATTTACCAGGCACCCCTTTAAGTGTGTGTGTGTGTGTGTGTGTGTGTGTGTGTGTGTGTGTGTGTTCCTGCTCCAAAACTAGGAGACAGATACTAATAAGGAACTGGAAAACAGCCCTGGGTAAGAAAAATCACTTCTTTTGAGGGTGCATCGTAAATTTCAGGAACAGACTCCTTTAGATAACAGGAGCACGGATAGGTGACATCAGGAATTGGCAGCAATGAAATACGAAGATGATTTGATCACTTATTGTCTGAATCCGAGGTGTTTTGTCCTCATCAGGAAGCTGCTTCCAGGTGACCAGAGTTATTTCAGGGCAAAGGAACCCAAGTATATGATGCTGCCTCTTTATTGCCAAGAGAGAGGGTCAGAATGATCCCTACTCAGAGCAGACCTGTTGAAATCAATGACAATGGCCAATTTAAGCCCATTGGTTTCTATGTATATACTCTGAGTAAGACACAGTTGTTGTTGTTTTTATTTATAATGTTTTGAATCAATTCCAACCCACCTTACTGCCAAAGTGCACCTCAGGCAATATTGCCCATTTTATTCCCCCATATTGTTCAGGCATGAACTCAGGTGGGAGAAAAGAGCTGGTTAAAGGCTTAAAGCACTGTGAACTGTAAGGATCAGATCTTCTGACTGAGTGTGCACAATCCCTGTGGAAAGTCCCAGAAAGTGACATCAGCACCCTGACACGCACATTTCATAGAATCATAGAGTTGGAAGAGACCACAAGGGCCATCCAGTCCAACCCCCTGCCAAGCAGGAAACACCATCAAAGCATTCCTGACAGGTGGCTGTCAAGCCTCTGCTTAAAGACCTCCAAAGAAGGAGACTCCACCACACTCCTTGGCAGCAAATTCCACTGTCGAACAGCTCTTACTGTCAGGAAGTTCTTTCTAATGTTTAGGTGGAATCTTCTTTCTTGTAGTTTGAATCCATTGCTCCGTGTCCGCTTCTCTGGAGCAGCAGAAAACAACCTTTCTCCCTCCTCTATATGACATCCTTTTATATATTTGAACATGGCTATCATATCACCCCTTAACCTTCTCTTCTCCAGGCTAAACATACCCAGCTCCCTAAAGCCGTTCCTCATAAGGCATCGTTTCCAGGCCTTTGACCATTTTGGTTGCCCTCTTCTGGACACGTTCCAGCTTGTTAGTATCCTTCTTGAAGTGTGGTTTACTTCGATGTACGTCCCACCGGTTTCCCTGGGATTTCTTTCCAAATAAATGTGCTTCGGACTGCAGCAGTACCCATTTTCTCTGATGCCAAAGCCATTGTAGTGAACAACTTGGGCTTCCTGGTCTCAATCCCGAGGGACATGAGAGTCTGCCTCATACCGAGTTGGACTGTTGGTCTGTATTGATCACACTAAGTGCCAGCAGTTCTCCAGGATTTAAGGAAGGGCCTTCCCCAACCTTACCTAGGGGCAATGCTGGGGGGTTGAACCAGGGATGTTCTGCAGGAAAAGCAAATGCTCTTCCACTGAGCTACAGACTGTCACTCTGTTCCATGCAGCAGAAGTTGTTTCACGCAGCTCCTTGAGCCCTAAATACTCCGTTCAACAAAAGAAGAAGAAACCGACAACATACAGTCTACAGAAGCACTTTGTTCTTCTTGCAAAATGCTGAACCCCTCGGATTTCAGCAACTCTTGGATGATCACAGTCCCTCCAGATTTGGTTATATTTTTACTGCTTGTGGCAAAAATTAAAATTCAACGGTAATATAATGCGGGAGCTGCCCAGGAAACAATAATGAGAATTGAGTTCCGAGATGATTAAGCATTTTATTTTCCCAAGGTGCGCTGTGCTGGTATATAATTTTATGTAATGACAATTTAATAGAACAAAATGAGCCAAATTCATCACAGAAATCCATAGAGTTTCCTGCGGGATGAATTTAGCTTTATATATGTTCACAGATTACAGCGGTAAGAGCAGAAACACAGGTAACAGAGCAGCCGTTTCCCAATTAAGCCTCCCACCTTCATGACAGTTGGGGAAAGTGGCGCATGAAAAATAGTTACATTAGCGGGAGGCCAGAATCCGTAACATGGGACTCAGCTGAAACAGGGGCCTCTTGGCATTACAGCATCATCCTGCTCTTCATGTCTCTTATCCTAGACAAATGGATGCTTTGTGAGGGGTTTTTTATTTTGTCTTTAGCCCAATTTGCTACAGGGAAACACTTCAAGCTCAGAGCTACATCACGTGGGAGTGGGGAGCTCCTTCAGTGAACGGGACATAAAAGGAGAAGTCGGATAGATAATAAGGTTGAAGGTGACATTATAGCTTATTAGTTTATTTATTAAATTTGTATGCTATACCCGTAGACCTCAGGGCAGCCCACAACATAAAATTACAATAGAAAAAATAGAAAATACATAATAAAAATGTACAAAAACAAACCAGTAATCCACACCCCCCTTCCAAAGCACATTTAAAAAGGCATCAGATAACCCTTCCAGATGTTGCTGGACTACAATATCTATAATACCTGACCATCGGCCATGGTGGCTGGGGCTAATGGGAACTGTAATCCAAGGACATAAATTTGGTCTATATTAACCATTGAGCCAGTGTGATATAATGATAAAAATGTTGGATTGAGACCTGGCGGACCAGACACAAATCCCCTCTCAGGCATGATGCTCACTGGGTTACGTTGGGCCAGCTACTGTCTCTTCCCCCAATGTACCTCACAGGGTTATTTTTTATGAGGATAAAATGGGTAGTGGGGTGAAAACCACATATGCCACCTCACTGGAGGAAAAGAGGGGATGCAAAACAAACAAACAAATATATTTGCAAACAAACAAAAAGCTTATGATTGTTTAAAAGTTATTTTATCTGCATTCCGTATTTTATTCTATTCTGGTTTGGGTTTCTTTTTTGCAATGGCTGCACAAATAAATAACATTTGCATTGTCTTGGCAAAAGGGAATAAACAATCGCCTCGTCCCTGCCGCTAATCTCCCCCCCCTTCCTCCTCACCATCACCACAAGCGCACCATCCCCTTCAGGCATAACATCACCTCTAACCTTGTTTTCTATTCTGTGTATTTTATAAAGCTCTCCCCCCCACGCTGCCCGAAGCCGCGTGGCTTGCGCAGAAGCTCACCAGATTTATATCTTCCAGGCTGCCTGTCACAAGTAAAGGACTCTTGTGGTGTTGTTTGCAGCAGAAAAGGCCTTGTTTAGTTGCCATAACAATTGTGCTGTAACCTCTATAGCTTCTATTCTAATTTCGCCCTTACCTACCTCCTTGACAGTCCCCTGCAGCCGTGTCATTTGCTTTCAGGCTGCACACGGCTCTGACCTTTTTACCAGAATGGGTAGCATTTTCTCTCCGACTGCACGTCTCCTCAGCTGTCTCCTGGGGTGCTTGACCCCCTGACCTTTTGTTGACACCTGTGGGGCAGGTTGTGTCAATAGTCTGACACACATATATATTTTTCCTTTCTCCCAGAGAAAGAAAAAGTTTCAAGGGATACGGTTTATTTGCTTTATGCTTTGAGGTATGAATGGTTACTGAAGGAGAAAATTGCATTTTCCCAGGTAGAGTTTAAAGATGCTGGGGGTGCCTTTAACCCACACAGCCCTAAAAGGTTTGGGATTTTTGTTCTGTGACAGATCATTTACCACTGCCATTACCATCCGAGATAGAAAGCCACCGATGACATCACGCAGGTTCTTAAGTTCAATTTTCTCTGGCGGCGACGGAAATATTGTGGACCACTTTCTTCTCGGCCTGTTTTGTTTAGAAAACAAAGAGCCAAAAGAAAATGATATTTTCAAATGTTTTATTTTTTAAGAACCAGAAAAATAAAGTTTTGTAAATTTATGAACCACATTGAAAACCACACTTATCTGTGCTACAAGCTTAAACAGAACCAATAGCCAACCCTTCTCCCTAGAGGATATTGGGAACTGTAGTTATGGAAGGAAGGCTAAGGTTCTTATCTCAAGAAGACATGCATCAAACTAGAATTGTCAGGACTCTTTGTGGGGAAACTGAGCCTGCCGTTCTAATCCCACTTAACTGGGAATTAGCCTCATTGCATTCAATAGGACATACTTTTTGAGTACACATGTTTAGAATTGCTCTGCAAGGCACTCATGAAACTGGTATTCTGTGCTATCCCTGTGCCCACAGAAGATTTGCAAAGCAGAAATGTTGTGGTTAATTTACTTTTGAATGCCTCTATCCAGATATTAAACACTGTGTATGCTAGGATCATCATGGATTAGTTTGCATTAGCTTCTATAAAAGAAAATATCAAGAGAAAGAGAGAGGGAGATGCAAGGGTGGTATAATGAAGTGGGGGAGAGGGAAATGAAATAAAAAAGAAAGACCAGTTATGGAGGAAACACAGGAATAGAGCCAACACAACCTTTCTGGCACAATTATGGGAAAGGTCATGCATCCTTAATGAGTAATGTATTTTCACTGATTACTTGGATCCAACATGGATTTATCAAGAACAAATCATAGCAGACAAAATTTACCTCCTTTTCTTTTTTGGTAGATCACGGGAATGTGATGGACATAGTATATCTTGATTTCAGTAAAGCTTTTGACAATGTTTCCCATTATATCATTGTTGACAACATGGCAATATGTAGACTGGATAATACTATTGTTAGGTGGGTCCACAGCTGGTTAAACAAATGCACCCAGTGAGTTCTCATTCATGGGTAACATGTCACAGGATTTTTTCTTTGGACTGCATCTGCTCACCATTTTTTATCAAATGTCGAGGGGATGCTAATTCAAATATGTAGATTATGTAAAGCTGGGAAAGATAGCTAGCTAATACCATAAGCAACAGAATCAAGATTCGAAACAATCTCAGCAGGCTGGAATACTGAGCCAAAAACCCGCAAGAACAAAATAATCAGGGATAAATGTATAAAGTCCTTCATTAAGGAACAAAAAACCCCAATGAATATGAAAAGTCCTAGTTGATTGTAAGCGGAACTTGGACCTGCTAGAAATGGGGCAAAGACCTGCAGAGTCTCCTTTCTAAACCTTTCACCACTGTAACTTCCCTGGACAGGGGTGTGGTGGAGCAAGGTGACAACAAAGACATGTGTGTCAGTGCCTATCAATTCAAAGCCAGGAGTTTGATGTAGCAGTTAAATGTAATTTTGGGATGCATAAAGAGGAATGTGAAATGTTGTCTCCAGTACTGTCTTCTCTGACGGACAGAGCTCACCCACCCCACAGACCTGATATTGAAACTGAGACTACTTGCATGCAAAACATGCGTTGTTCCACTCCCCATGGTGAAAAACACACAGTCTGGACTCACCTGTAGATGCAAATACATAAGTCTTTACAGCTTGAGCTAAAAAGCTAAACCCCTGTTACTGGCTGTAAAAGGTTTAATTATACTCTGCAGACAAACTATAGCGAAGGACTGTGTCTTTTTTTTTTTTTTTTTTTTTTTTTTTTGCTTCTCCTTTGGGGCTGCACACTTCCATTGCTCAAAGAAAGACTGTTAACAAGTTGCTGAAGCCCCAGACAGTTGTCTTTAAGATAAGGCTTCATTTGTGAAGACCTGAGATGGCTTGGTCTGGTTATTGGCCAATATTCTATAGCTGAAACAGGAGCCCCTTGATGTTACAACATGAGCCTGTCCTCTCTGAACTAAAAGACCCTTCTCTCCCAGCCTAGGCACATGGTTCATTCATGAGTTTCTCTTAGGACAGATTCAGTAAAGGGAAACAAGTCCGTCTCAGAGCTACATTGCAGTGGGGATTCCGTTGGGACACAACACATCGCTGGTGCAGAACAACTTCGCACAGCAGTGGCATTGTAGCCATACCTACAGAAAACAAGCTTGCATGCTGTCGGCAAAGCTTTGTTGTGTAGGCAGTTTTGCAAAACAACATCTCCTGCTGTTGACCAGCAAAGCAAAGTGACCTTCCCCCCCACCTACCCACCCCAAAAAAGGGAGAGAAATTGTTGAAATAATTTGACATTTCAACAAAAGGGGAGGAACACCAAAGTAATCATGGAAAAATCAATATTTTCTTAGACTTCCTTACACTACCCCCCCCCCCGTTTCTGTTCTCTTGTTAATACTTATCCTCTCCTAAGCCAAGGGGCATCCTATAGATCCAAATAATGTGAGGAAATCAGATCCTATCATGTGTTGCAGATGACATACATGCATGAACGCTTCAGCATACATGTAAGCTTTGTGTCATTTAAAACAATACAGTTTTATTTTATGCTTTAGTACTGTTTTTTTTTTTAAAAAAAAAATATTATTACTTATGGAGGGCACTCTAATTTTCTAAGCGCTTAGGGCATCTAAAGGTCTTAATCCAGCTGTTGTAGTGTCCCTTAAAGTTGCTCCTCCCCAGTACGGTGATCAGTGTGGCATAAGAAGAGTAGTTTCACCCCCCAAAACTTTGGGTGTTCCTCTAAAAAAAGGGTGGGATGCAGGTGGCGCTGTGGTCTAAACCACAGAGCCTAGGGCTTGCTGATCAGAAGGTCGGCATTTCAAATCCCCGCGACGGGGTGAGCTCCCGTTGCTTGGTCCCTGCTCCTGCCCACCTAGCAGTTCGAAAGCACGTCAAAGTGCAAGTAGATAAATGGGTACCGCTCTGGTGTGAAGGTAAACAGCGTTTCTGTGCACTGCTCTGGTTCACCAGAAGCGACTTAGTCATGCTAGCCACATGACCTGGAAGCTGTCTGCGGACAAACGCCGGCTCTCTTGGCCTATAGAGCGAGATGAGCACTGCAACCCCAGAGTCGTCCGTGACTGGACCTAATGGTCAGGGGTACCTTTACCTTTACCTAAAAAAAACCAAAACAACCTTGGCTGGGTATTCCGGCACCTCTTTTTTCTAGGAAAAAAAGCCCTGTTCCACTTAATGCCAGCACTCTCCATCTTGCAGCATTTAATTACAAACAGACTGGGGGACTTACATTTGATCACAGTTGGTCCTTTCTTCAAAGAAAGCATATATAGGACCACACTGCTAGCATCATGGGGGGGAAATCAAACAGGATCTTTTTCTGCTCAGTTCACAATAGGTGTACTTCACTTGGCGCATCCACAGATAGGGATCGAGGATAAATTCAGTTCAGTTCGAATTTTAATGTGAATGTAGATAATTCACATCTTGCCCAACAATCCAGGAACTGAAACAGAGGTATCTTTCAAAAGGTACAGAGCTTTGCAGTGCAGTTCCCCAATTAAAAAAAGGTACAAAAAAATCCCTATATCAGGGGAAAGTGTGCAAAAACACACACATTTTAGGAGGGGGAAAATTAAAATGCATTATATTAAAGTTGCCTGCAAAAAGTTAGGAAAACTTGTGCACTAAAATGCTGAGAAATTTTTGCACAGACTTCAATAAATAATTAAATTATAAACCAATGAGGAAATATGATAAACTGAAGCTGAGATTGGCAAAAAAGTGAAGAAACTGATATTGACAAATTCATTCATCCCTATCCCCAGGAAGACCATGTTCTGAGAGAAAGGTAGAAGATGCACTGGGAAGGAAATGCTTTTCTTTCTTTCTTTCTTTCTTTCTTTCTTTCTTTCTTTCTTTCTGTCAGATGCTATTGCAACAGATTCTGCTTCACAACCCCAGAAGATGCGCTTTTGAGATAAAGCAACAAAAGAGATTTCATTTAAAGGCAGACAAGTCATAACAGAGTCACACGTGCCACACAAAGAGGGCTGCAGCTGCTGTCTTTCTAGTCTAAATAAAAATAAACCCCCTTCTCTTCTTTCCTCATTTCCAGGGAGCAACAGTTCTAACAGATTGTTATTCTTCAGTACATACGAGACACAGTTTAACTAGTGGACAAGCAGGGCCACAGTAGCAAGCATTCATTAGAAATGTTAGACAGGGGAAGGAGCTTTTCAAAGAGACTCTTTTTTTCATAGGATGGATAAATAGATAACTGTGAGTTACGTGCAACAGGTTGCACTGGCCTGGCCTGATGCACCTCTTGACATTATGCTGGAAGCAAGCATGGCTGAGACATCTATCGCACAGTAGGGTAGCTGCATGTATCCATTGTCCTGGGGTTGAACTTGCCACATCTGGTGTCTGGGCTGGATTCCAAGGTAGAAAAACATAGGAAGAGCCGTTTGCATCAGACCCATCTGGTCCAGCATCCTTTTCTCACGGTGGCCAACCAGGCAGGTGCCTATGGGAAGCTCTCAAGAAAAAACTGATAGCTTGATCCTCCATGAATTTGTCTTACCTTCTTTTAAAGCCATTCACACTAGTGGCCATCACACTTCTTTTTGTGACAGATGGGGGGGGGAGCATTGCCCTTGGCAATGCCAGGCTTCAGGGAATCCGAACCCCCACGGCAGGCTGCCAGTAATGGATAGACAAGAAGCTCTTACCAAGTCTTTTATTCAATATTCACAGAGAGAGGCTTGGAAACGCTGCCTCTCCGAGTAATGGTGTTGCTCCGAATAAAGCCCCACCCCCTCCATCTCTCCTATTATACATCATCCCTACGTTGGGTGGTCTGAGCTTTCTGCCTCTGAGCTTTCTGTTCTCCTACTTTCAATGCCCGCCGAGTTCTGGTGGGGTCTGGATTGCTTTCTAAAGATGCTGAGTCTGTCAGCTGTCTCTCCTCTGGTGCTTCTTCTTCTTCCTGCTCCTCTCCCAATATTTCCCAGCTTCTCCCCTCTGCAGCCACTGAGCTGTGACCTTCTGCAAACCACTGTTGTGAATCTATACTGTCTTCCTCTTCTCTGGAAGGTTCAGGCTGGGGAGGCGGTATCTACCATTCCTCCCCCTCCTCTGCCCAGTCCCTGACAGCCAATGGCACCAGATGACCCCATTCCCCCAGAAGCCCCATCTTGTCCCCACCTCCCAGGCCTGAAGCATGGTGCAATCCATTTTTGAGCAGGATGCAATCCAGTTGTGGGCCCTGGATCACTACTTGGAGAACCAGCATTTTAAACCAACCAACCAATTCCAACTCAGCAACCCAACCAGAACCTATAATGTCAGGAGTCCCAGTTCCCAGCTTGATAACACAGTAAGCATAGGTAATTAAAAAGGAGGATTTATTGCAAAAAACAAACAGATAGCTCCGGACGGCTCTAACAAAGCCTCTGGCATCATTACTCAATATAACCCTTCTGAAGACTCCTTCCGACATCGACAGAAGATACTGAATTTACGACCCTTACGTCTCTTGTTTTGCTTCCTATCCCATTCGCTGACTTCGGACTTAGTGGATCAGCTCCAAACTCTTCCTTTTCTGAGAAGCTGTCTCTGAGACTGTTCATGCCTTTTTGTGCTTCCTGCAAGCTTTGGATGTGTTCTAGCCTGCTCTCAGCTACTGCCTTATCAGCCTTCCTGTCAAGGTCAGAAAGAGCTGAAGTCTGCAGCTGCTGACTCTCCCCTGCATGACTAACATCTAAGGCTCTCTGTTCCTGGCTGCTTTCTGCAGTTGGCTGCAAATCTTCACTTGGAGCTGGCTCATTCCTGATATATATGAAGGGTCCCAATCAATGCCACAGAAGCTACAAGAGTAGTTCTTGCTTCCTTATAGGACTTTACCGGATCTATGGGGTCATCAGCTCAGAACCAGACAGTGGGTTACTAAGGCAATTCATATATGATTTGGCCTTCTCTATTTTATGAATGAATAAATAAATAAATACCCAAAGGCACTTAAGCTAATTTACATGTTTTCATAGCAATCTAAATTTCTAAGGTAGAAAACTAAGCAAAACCAATTAAAAATTTGAAAATGATTTTTTAAAATAAGTCCATGCAGTGCAGGTGAAGCCAACCTAGTGATCCTGCCAATGTGTCCACATGGTTCCAACTCTCATGCCATCTTGTTCTTTCCCCTTTTCCTTCTGGTAAGTGGTAATAATAATAATAATAAATTTTATTTATACCCCGCCCTTCCCAGACGAAACCGGGCTCAGGGCGGCTCACATCAGTAAAATTACAATAAAGTATAAAAAGAAAAACCGTTAATTAAAATACAGGCTAAAAGACAATTTAAAATTTAAAATGCCGCTTCATTTATCGCCCAAAAAAACCAAGGGGAGGAAAACATCAGACTGAGTCCAACCCGAAGGCCAGGCGGAACAGCTCTGTCTTGCAGGCCCTGCGGAAAGATGTCAAATCCCGCAGGGCCCTGGTCTCTTGTGACAGAGTGTTCCACCAAGTTGGGGCCAGTACTGAAAAGGCCCTGGCCCTAGTTGAGCCCAGTCTAACAGCCTTGTGGCTCGGGACCTCCAAAAAGTTGTTATTTGTGGACCTTAAGGTCCTTTGCGGGGCATACCGGGAGAGGCGGTCCCGTAGGTACGAGGGTCCTAGACCGCATAGGGCTTTAAAGGTCAAAACCAGCACCTTAAACCTGATCCTGTACTCCACCGGGAGCCAGTGAAGCTGGTAAAGCACTGGATGAATGTGGTCCCGCGGCAAGGACCCCGTAAGGAGCCTCGCCGCGGCATTCTGTAGTGATACCACTGCTGGGAAGGTACCATTACAGTTATTTCCCACAGGCTGAGCCTCTTCTGGTGAAATGACTGGATCCCCTGCACATCTCTCATTCATTTCAATGGTACTTCTGAAAGGGTTCTAGTGGATTGTGCCCATGTTTCATATTTAGTTTAACATGGTTCCTTTGTCAGTATTGAAACGATTTGCATGGGCTGATTTCCATTCTGAAAGCCAATGTAGGTATAGATATGCGTAGGAAAAAATGGCCAGGGAAAAATCAGATACAAAAGCATTTCCAAAAATTCAATTCTAGGTAAAGTACCATAATAGCATCCAGCTAATTTGATTGGATTGACTTACTTGGATTTGTTCAGTAGGGTATTTCTTTCTTCTTTTTATTTCAAATAATGCATTTGTTCCAAATATCCATGCACATTCATTTAAAAGGTCGTTGCCTAGATGATTTGGCTATAGCCAGTAATGGACTGATCTGACGACTCTAATTATCAGTGGTCACGTCTCAGAAAGACAACCTTAGGGATACATTCTTAATTGGATTGAAATAGTTTTCAATACCCCTTCGTCTTCGAGAAGAATAATGACAAGACTGATTGATCATGGCTACTCAGACATCTTGAGTATGAAGCTCCCCTATATGAATGCAACTCTGGTATATGGAGGGTTCTGTGTTGAAGTCAAAACAACCCTGTTTCTCCCCTTCCTTCTCAATATGCACAAAGAGGAATGAGCCCAGTTGGCATGCACACCCATATCTACATTTAACAGCTCCACTTGGTCAAGTTACAGGAGCTCTGGTGTTTGGATAACTGAAGGCAGCAGATGAAGACATGGGAGGTGTACATTCAATATATTGTTGTTCTTCATCCTTGGGTCTACAGATGTCCACAGGTCTATACATTACATTAGCCCTGACCATTGGCTAATCTGGCTGGAGATGATGGGAGCAGTTGTCCAACAACATCTTGAGAACTAAAGTTGAAGCATACGGTCATAGACAACCCTGGGGAGAAGGGGAGAGGAAAGCTGGTCCACATGGTGGTACCTTCCTTTGCAGGAGCTGCTCCCTCGTATTAAATTATTGTGCCCCTTATTTATGAAGCATCTTCCGTTCTTCAGTTTATTGTTCTAGCCAAATGCCACGACAAACTTGTAGCAATAGTATTAATAAAATAATATAGAACATCCATCCATAATATTAGCCAACATCCATGATGTAAGAAGAGAGAAATTATACCAGAGACACCCAGAAGCTTAAATCTATATTGATTTCAGATCAGACCTCTGAATCACCACAACAACTTATAGCGATTTTATCTAACTTTATTGTATTTTATTATTTTGTTGGAAGCCACCCAAGCTAAACAAGTCAGGGCAATCCTCCCCCCCATTTTCTTAATTTTTAGTCCCCCAAAATAGGGGGCATCTTATACATGAGGGCATGCTATACACAGAAAAGTACGGTACTTCGGTTTTAAAAATGTGAACTGAAGAGTGGGAAAATGAGAAAGTGAAACTAACCAACTTGCCTTTCCTACTTTGGACAATGTCCAAATTTCTTTGAAGTGAGCCCACGTGGGTTCAAGATTTGTCCAAAGCAGATGCTCACCCTCCTTGCAAATCCCACTGTTCAATGATATTGTTACAAGCCCCCACCCCCACCCCGGTTTTTAGTTGTTTCTGTCACACCGAAGAAATGCATTTGCACCACTGTGTTGTGGCCATCTCAGGAGATTCGTCAGGAAGAGTTGCTGAGTGTTCATTTACTCTATGAAGAGGAGCATAATGAATTACAATGAAAGACACGGTATTCATTTGAGGTTGCTGAATGCAGTCAGCAAAAAACACAAAAAAACCCACCACATTTTGATTAAGCTGAAAATCTGTTTGTACTTTCACTTGTGTTTTTTAATTAGGATTCAAATTATTTCTTGTAGACAACTCAGTTATTAGGAGAGTTGGTAGCGTGCCACGGCAGCAGGCAAATGAACTCAGTCCTAAATTATATATATATATATAAAGGCCAATTTAAAAATATCATTGAAGCCAACAACATTTTCAGGAGATTAAAATCTTAGCAGCCCCATATGTTATACCTTTCACTATGCCCCATTTTTCAATCCTTCCAAACATTCCTAAACAATATCCTTTGGGATGACATTTTGCCAATTTACTCACAGCCTGGATGCAGATTATGTCTGAGCATTTGAGTGAGCCCTCTGTCACTCTCAAGCAGTATGAATATGGAGCAATGGCATTTCCTGAGACAGTCATTTATTTTAGCTGGATTATCATTAATCAGATACAAATTTGGCATTACTTTAATACTGCTATTTTCTCTTATAGGCGTTGCGCTCTGTGGTGGTTGTTTGTTTGTTTTGAAAAATAATAATTGATGCAAGCTGGAAGGAGCACTGTGAATAAATTAGTGAGGGAATGTAGAGGGCTTTTGTTTTGTATGTTTTGTCAGGGTGGGAATGGGTGACTGGACCCAGATCCAAACCTTCCGGCTCAAGGTTCCTGAGGTCAGTAGTAGCTTGTGCTGGACCAAGCAGAAGTAGCTGCTGTGCTGCCAAGTTGGAGCAGAAGCCTAGGATCCCTCATATCTATGCCAGGTCTGATCAATTCAGAGGCCTCTGACTGACTGCCAGTTACTGATATTGCATACCCGTTTCCTTCTGTTCCTGAGAGACATTTGAGGCTAAGTACCAGGGCTTTTTTTCAGCTGGAACTTGCCGAAACTCAGTTCTGGCACCTGTCAGGTGGACGCCATTGCCATTCTAGGCGAAGGAAGCAGGTGTTCATGGAGAGTTCTGCCACCTCTTTTTCTAGAAAAAAAATGGTAATTCACGTGGCTTGTTCTCAGTCTGAGACACAGTGGTTCCTGGTCCAAGGTGGACACCCAGTCTGGGGCCAAATTTGGCCCTCTACACCTTTATAGCTGGCTCATGGGACTCTCCCCAGGCTACACCACATCCTCAGTTGCTCCTCTCTCCTGGTGCCACCCCTCTCTCTAACCAGACTTACTTTGCACCCTCCTCATCCATTTTTGTCTAGCTTGAACTCTAACAATGCATCTTGCTTTCCTGGTTGGAAGACATAAACTGGTGTGTAGAAAGTGGTCTACTGTACAAAGGTAAGATTTGCATTTGGTGCTCTGTCCACCTTTGGCTCTCGCCCACACACTGGCCTCTGGCCTCTGGAAGGTTGCCCGGGATGGAATGTGACCCTTACACTGAGCATGGTTCACCTAAAATAGGGTGTTATTGTTAACAATTTGTTGCATCCATCTAACAAAGGGTGGCATTGAACTAAGTTTTACTCAGAGAAGACCCATTGAAATCAATGGGACGTAAGTGATTTGTAACTCAGTTCTAGTGGGAGCTAACCTCAATGGACTTTGTCTGGCTCCAAGCCCACACATTTTAAGCATGCTATGCTTTATTTTACTCTCCACAAAGTCCTGGGAGACATTTCTCAGGTCTCAAGCAATGGTGGTGGGTGTGTAGTGTTACAGTTACATTCAGCATGGAACTCAAAGCAACGTATGTAGTCTCCAAACCAAGCACAGACCAGATCAAGGGCAAGCTTAGCTTCAGGAAGGCTGCTGCATCTGGTGTCTTCAAACTATGCTCCTGGGTATGGATCTATAATCACCAATAGTGGAAGACCTGCACTGCTCATCTGACCTCCCTCTGACTGAGTTGCTTCTGCATACTGGGATGGAGAAGGATAGGGGCAAGGAGACAGCAAGGTCAGTCTGGCAGAAGCATGCCAGTGGAGCCAATCCAGTGCTGCTGCACTGACCTCATTGCCACTTTGCCCCTCCCACATTCCATCCTGGTAGGTAGCAGCGACTCAGCCAGAGGAAGGTCAGTTGAGTGGCACAGCCCCACCATAGAATGCACTGCTGGCACCCACAATGCGATGTCCATGCAGTATTGGTGTTGCGAATGGCTACCATACACATGCCCCTTGCTATTTAATGCATTCTGTAAAGCTTAGGATATGAGAGAAGGAGAGAGGAAGCGTATCTGGTTTTAGACAATTCGTTTGCCATATAGATGGAGTTATATTGAGAACTTCAAATAGTGTCTGCCCATGCCAGTCATGAAGGGACGTGGGTAATAATAATAATAATAATAATAATAATAAATTATTTATACCCCACCCATCTGGCTGGGCTTCCCCAGCCACTCTGGGCAGCTTCCAACAAAATATTAAAATACAATAATCTATTAAACATTAAAAGCTTCCCTAAACAGGGCTGCCTTCAGATGTCTTCTAAAAGTCTGGGAGTTTTTTTCCTCTTTGACATCTGGTGGGAGGGCGTTCCACAGGGTGGGTGCCACTACCGAGAAGGCCCTCTGCCTGGTTCCCTGTAACTTGACTTTTCGCAGCAAGGGAACCACCAGAAGGCCCTCGGCACTGGACCTCAGTGTCCGGGCAGAATGATGGGGGGTGGAGACGCTCCTTCAGGTATACTGGACCGAGGCCATTTAGGGCTTTAAAGATCAGCACCAACACTTTGAATTGTGCTCGGAAACATACTGGGAGCCAATGTAGGTCTTTCAAGACCCATGTTTTGTGGTCCCGGCGGCCGCTCCTAGTCACCAGTCTAGCTGTCACATTCTGGATTAGTTGCAGATTCCGGGTCACCTTCAAAGGTAGCCCCACATTTAGCGCATTGCAGTAATCCAAGCGAGAGATAACTAGAGCATGCACCACTCTGGTGGTGCTGTGGTCTAAACCACAGAGCCTAGGGCTTACTGATTGGAAGGTGGGCGGTTCGAATCCCCATGACAGGGTGAGCTCCTGTTGCTTGGTCCCTGCTCCTGCCAACCTAGCAGTTCGAAAGCACGTCAAAGTGCAAGTAGATCAATAGGTACCACTCCACTGGTCTGGTTCACCAGAAAGCAGCTTAGTTATGCTGGTCACATGACTCCGGCTCCCTCGGCCAGTAAAGCGAGATGAGCGCAGCAGCCCCAGAGTCATCCACGACTGGACCTAACCGTCAGGGGTCCCTTTACCTTTACCTATGCCAGTCATGAGTAAAGGAAACCATAAGAAGGAAACCAACATTCCATTTCCAGCCACCGTGATCTTTGATTTCTCAGCAGAATCCTTGCCCCATATCAGAAAGAAAACTCATTTATCAAAAAGGCACAACCGATTCTCAGAGCTAGCCCTTCTCTTTGGCTGACTGAGGCAGAGGATTAAGGCAGGAGGCAGCAAGTGTCATTGAATGAGCTGAAAAGGCCAGTTGTTTAATTTATTGTTGTTTACAGTTAGGAGGGAAGCTTGCTGGATTTTCCACCTGTAGTGCCAACATTGAGTTGGCCCTACAAATCAACCCCCTGAGGCTGGAACTACATCCTTTAGCTATGCGTGGCTGCCACCATAAATAAATAACTCCCCCATATCTCATGTTTCTCCCTCCCCAGTAGCAGTGAATAAAACAAAGAAAATGAGGTGACATCGCCATGCTCCAAATTTCTGTAGACCTACAATTGCCAGTGTAGGGAGGGTGGGATGTTAAAACATCATGCTACGCGGGTTTTTTTAAAAAAAGAAATATTATTATGTGCCTGTGAGGAGATAGAATGTAAGACCAGACCAAAGGTATATCTCCAGGTGAGCATCCTGATTATTTATTTATTTATGAAAACACATTTATTCAAAAATTACAATACAGCTTTGTCCACTGCCCTAATATCACAGAATGATCACTCCAATCTTAAATCCATCATGTTGGCTCACCAAGTACCCTCAACAGGAACCCAACTACCAATATGGCTTACTAGACATTTTCAATTAATATATTAAGTAGCTGACACTTCTGTGATGATGATAGCATTAAAATACACTGTTCCTTTTCAATAAAAGAGGGGGGAAAGGAGACAAAATCATGTCTGACCTAACCAGTTGTTCCTGGCAAACCAGTAAGCTTGAAGGCATCAGTCTTCTCCTGCATTTGCTGAGATAACACCTGGTTCTTCCCTATGACTTTAACCCACGCAAAGCGAATTCAGGTATTTCCTGATGTATTTTATGGGTGAATTTTAAAATAATATCTATCATAGCAGTCATCTATGTTTCATTCATATTGCATGCTTTTGTAGCTGAGACAGCATTCTGAACGGCAAAAGGACTGGCAACCACAATGCTATTTAATGCAGCTTTCTGAATTCTGAAAATCCATGTGGACCTCTCCTTGGAGAAATGAGCCAGCACTGTGGGCTATGGATAAATCAATAGATACATGGAGAAATTGGATATTTTTTATGTTAACATTCCATCTTCTTTTGCAAGCTGCTGCTGCTGCCTGTAATTTTTATTTATTATCTGTGTCAGTTTTTCTTATCCTATCTGACATTCATGGACACGAACTTGGTCACATTACAACATAGCCAAACATGTGTCAGAACAGGCCTTCAGTTAGTCTGCTAAACGTCTGAGGAATGCAATCTTTTAAAATTTGTTTTTGGGAAATAGTTTGGACAATAATATTTCCACTAAAAAAACAAAAATAAACCCTACTAAATCTGGCTATTAGTACAGCCTCTCATGCAGCTCTCAGCAGTACCAGTAAGAAATTCCAAGCACACTTAAGTGTATGAAAAATGGATAGTTCTCCATGATCAGGCAACCAATGCATGCAGCAAACTGATCTTCAGACTGATTTCCATATAGGAAACTGCTAAGCGGTTCCTATGACAAAAGGACTTTGTTCAGTTGTTATGTTATTTTGTTTTGTTCTGGTTTTCCTTGATCCCCCTGCAATCTTGAATATTTTTACTCCATAAACACAGTGTTAGGAGCTGCTGAGATCTATGAACATTCTGTCACAAGTGACAAGTCGCTGGACTCAGCCTGCCTTACAAAACCATAACAGGTAGCCCCAAAGGTTCCAAAACAGGGTTCACCGGGACAGACGTAAGCAACCCTCATGCCACTCAAGAAAGCTCTACTGGACTCAAAGATGCAATAGGCGCCACAAAGAATGCCTTTTTAATGCCTTCACTATCATTCACCTAGATACTTCAAATCTCCAGAGCATGATGAGTCCTAAGGACCCAATAGTCCCAAAGTAGCTTTTAATCTCAGACCCTCTGTCTATAGTCTTTGAGAATTATTTGTGAAAAGATTGAGATCACTGCGGGCTGGAGGCAGGCAAACGTAGTTCCCATCTTCAAAGGGGTGTGTGTGGAGAAAACCCAGTTAACTACCAATTGGTGAGCTTGACGTTGGTACCAGGAAAGTTCGTAGGACAGATAATTAAACAGACTGTGAGCACTTAGAAAAGGATGCTTTGATTACCAAAATTCAGCATGGCTTTCTCACAAACAAGCCAGACAAATCTCATTTCTTTTTGTGATAGAGTTACCAGCTTGGTGGATCAGGGGAATGCTGTTAATGTAGTGTATCTTGATTTCAATAAGGCTTATGACTAAGTCCCCCATGATATTCTTGGAGAGAAGCTGGTAAAATGTGGGCTGAACGAGGTAACTGTGTGGTGGATTTGTAGCTGGTTGACTGACCAAACCTAAAGAGAACTCATTAATGGTTACTCATCATCCTGGAAAAAAGTAACAGGTGGGGTGCTGTAAGACGTGCACCATTGTAAGACTGTGAGACTTGCACCACTTCTGTTCCTGGTGTTTCTTGCCCTGTTTCATTGCTCAGAGCTCCCCAGTCAACCTGGGGGCTGGACAAGCTTCACAGGGCTGGTGCAATTGTGTTGGTGACCCATCATTCCATAGCAAAACTACAGCTACAACAGAAATGCATTCACTGGTTACTGGAAAATTCCCCAGATCATTCAGAAATCCATTGGATTTCCTAAGTCTTTCTTCTGTTTGTTTGTTTGTTTGGATGACATAAATACAGGGTAATTTTAACCTCATCACCACCATCTGAACCATCTTCCTCCAACCTTGAACCAAAGGTTAGAGTGTGTGCCCTCACCTATGTATTGGCATGGTGGCAAACCGAGACAGCCTCATAATTATCATGTAAACCCTTTCTACTTCTAATTGTACCTCCGTGAGAGGAATAGAGGTTTCCTAACAACTCTTGGTGCCCTTAACAAACTGCAGCTCCAAGACTTCTTTGGGGGAAGCCATAACTGTTAAACCATGGTGTCCTATGATGGGTCTCTTAGGGCAATCTCAGAGACTACCAGAACCAAGACCCTTGGGTGGTCAAACAACACCTTGGATCTGAAGGAATTCAACATTTCCCCTGAGATTATTGTATTCAGGACAATCTATCCCTTTGGGGGAACTTTTTGGCTTAGAGGGAAAATCATGTGAAACCTCCTCTCCTAAAACCTGGGAAATGCTCATTTCAGAACTATGAAATTGCTAGTTTTATCTTAATGTACACTCAGACCAAAACAACAACAACTCTTCACTATGCAATTAGAACTTGAACTGAACCAATTACGTGTTGTAATGGCATACAACAATTATGCATAATGACAGAATTATAATTTGTGATGATATCATAAAAGCTCTTATGCAACTTTCTGAGTGAACGTTGACCATGGATTGAATATGTGTGTGTGTGTGCTGTTTCAGTGTTTCAGCTAAAATAGGGAGTGTGGAAGAGTAAAACCTCATTTTACTATTCTGCATTTTTTTAAAAATGTGCAAAACAGGAAGAAACCATACCCTACAGCAATAAATGAAAATATGCACATCTCAGCATTGGAAACAATACACATGGATTCTGATGCTCAATAATATTGGAACTAGGATCGTAATAACATTTTTCAAACTGCTAGAGTACCAATATTATGATCTGGTTAGTGATCCCTCTGTGATGTGCACAAGCGTCCACATATTACCCCTTTCTCAAAGATCTATACTCGCTGCCAGTTCACTACCTGGTTGAGTTCAAAGTGTTACTATTACTATATGAAGCCCTTAATGGCTTTGGATCACTTTGATCTGTGCACTTGCACTTCTACAAGTGCCACACAATCTCCATTTTGTGTTTGCAATGAGTTATTCCTTTTATTGTTGCAGTATCTGTACTTTGGGACTCCCTGCCTGTTGATATTAACCAAGAACCATCACTGTACTCCTTTAGACACTTGCTGAAAACTTTTCTGCTTTGGTAGGTCTATTGAGATGTGTGACTCAGTTGCATCTATCCTTAAATTTCTTTCAGACATATTACTGTATTTCATTGTTTTAAATGTTTTAAATCATTTTAAAATGTATTAAATATGTCTTTATTTTATTCCTAACTGTATTTTTAACCACAGAAGAATTTGCTGCCCTTGATTACATAGGGAAAAAGGAGAGGGTATAAATTTAATAGATAAAATAAGAGAAGGCTCGATTTATTTCTCCCTGTGTTACGCAAGAACACACATCACAATCTCGGGTGCCATTTATGATACCTTCCTAAAATCATGGCATTCTCTTCTGGCAATGGTGCAACAGTGCTTGCCCCATGAATTCAAGCACATGTGGAGGGGATAACATAGACTCATAGAATCATAGAGTTGGAAGAGACCACAAGGACCATCCAGTCCAACCCCCTGCCAAGCAGGAAACACCATCAAAGCATTCCTGACAGGTGGCTGTCAAACCTCTGCTTAAAGACCTCCAAGGAAGGAGACTCCACCACACTCCTTGGCAGCAAATTCCACTGTCGAACAGCTCTTACTGTCAGGAAGTTCTTCCTAATGTTTAGGTGGAATCTTCTTTCTTGTAGTTTGAATCCATTGCTCCGTGTCCGCTTCTCTGGAGCAGCAGAAAACAACCTTTCTCCCTCCTCTATATGACATCCTTTTATATATTTGAATATGGCTATCATATCACCCCTTAACCTTCTCTTCTCCAGGCTAAACATACCCAGCTCCCTAAGCCGTTCCTCATAAGGCATCGTTTCCAGGCCTTTGACCATTTTGGTTGCCCTCTTCTGGACACGTTCCAGCTTGTCAGTATCCTTCTTGAACTGTGGTGCCCAGAACTGGACACAGTGTTGGTGATTCTTCCCAAAAGTAAATTAAATACAAGGGAGTCAAAATAAAGGTTTAGGGGAGAAGCAAAGAATGAGAGATACCTGCCTTGGATGTAACGCATGTGAGAAGATTTCAAGGATTGTGGTGGATCATCGCACGCTGAACATGAGTCAGCAGTGTGTGGGTGGTGCAGTTTTAGGCTCCATCAATGGAACCTTTGTTTCCAAATCCCATGATGCAAGAGTTTCACTTCATTCTGCATGAGTGTGTAGTCAGAAGACTCCAGTGCTGTATCCACTTATGGGTACCGCCCTTTAAGATGAATATAGGCATGAACAGTTTCAGAGGAGGACAATGAAGATTGTCAGCAGTATGGAAAACAAACCGTATCAAAAGAAAGAAAAGAACAGAAAAAATGGGCATGTTTGGCCTTGAGAAGAGAATACTCAGGGAGAACATGTTATGGTGAGACCCTTCAAATATCTGAAGGGATGGCACATGGAGGAGGACAAAGACTTGCACTCTGTAGCCCCAGAGGTAGGGATGGGAGAGAAATTTGATTCATGTTGCATTTAGAGGAGAGCCTACCTCATTCATGCTCTTTGAAACCATATGTGAACCAAAACACAGCCATCCTGCAAAATTCACAGCTTTATTAATTATTTAATGCACTTCTCCAGCCAATGAATGCGTACAAAAATGCATAGATCAGGGTTAATTCTGCATCGAAATACAGAAGTGGTATAAACATACAAATATTTGGTGGAACTGGTTGGTAAAAATGTGAATATTGTGGAAGACTCCATGTAGACATATGTGTTGTAGGAGACATTCTCACTAAAATGCTGGGGTGAAATTGCCAACTGATGTGGAAATGTGGAGAACTGAACTTAAGACTGAGAAACGAGAAGTAGAAAGAAAACAAAATTGGCAGATTCACCCATTCCTACCAAGAGGGCAAGAAAATATAATTAGAGATTTGTCTGGAACATTTGGAGAAAACCTTTTGATGGTAAGAGCCGCCCAACAATGGTGTCACAAATACTTGGTGTGGCATGGGGAGGGAGGTGCTGCATCTCAGTGGAGGTCTTCGAGAAGCTAGCAGCCATCTATTGAAGATATCATAGTTCTGGATTTCCTTTATACAACAGGAGGCTGGGTTTGATGGCCTATGGCACCTTAGAACTGTTTAATTCTAAGATGAATGGGAAAGTTCATCTTTATCCGAAACCTGCAGAATGCACAATGATTGGATCCGATGCCTCACACTGGAATGTGCATCACGATCTGGAAGTTCTGTTCTGCAAAGCAATTGGAGGTGAAGATGAAAGTGTAGCTATTGATTTCCTGCTGCATTTCTTTCTTTTGCTACACTAGATAGTGCTCATCGAAAGTGACTTTCCAAGAATTACTTTTATAACACTTCACTTATTTGGAGAATCCTACCAAATGATTTCTTTTGAAGTTCATCACCCACTCAATATTTTCCAAAGCCAAGGAAACTATTTTCAGGATTCTTGTTTCTTGGAATCCCATTATAAAGAACAGTGTGAAAAATACACAGCTCTAAATGGAGGGTGGGTGTCTTTCATAAGCCATCTCCCGGTGTTCAGCCTGAACACAAGAGCACAGAATGTGTGAAGGGGGTTCTATGATATGTACGCAACTCTGCCCCCAATATAGACATGTTAGGGGGTAGGGTCCAGATGTCAGCAGACTATACTTCACCCCAATCTTTCACCCAATTTACAGGTACTTAGTGGGAAGGCTACTGAATCATTTTCCTGACTCATTAAATATTTTTTCCCCAAAATGTGCTGCTATATTTTTCCTTTAGAGTTTTTTTTTTAATTGTTTAATGTGATATTCTCGTTTTTTTCAATTTCATCATTTGGTTGCCTGACTGTATGTGTAGACGATAGAGATAGATAGATAGATAGATAGATAGATAGATAGATAGATAGATAGATAGATAGAGATAGAATGATAGAATGATAGATAATTTATTTTTCTGCAAGTATTCACTTAGGCCACATTTACACCATACATTTAAAGTGTTTTCCCAGTCAAAGCTGTGATTTCCAGAGTGGTTTACCAAACTCTCTCTCAGGGACGACTCTGGAAATTGTACTTCCGTGAGAGGAATAGGGGTTTCCTAACAACTTTCAGTACCCTTAACAAACTGCAGCTCCCAGACTTCTTTGGGGAAAGTCATAACTGTTTAAAGTGGTATCATAGTGAATGTGGCCTTAGAGACTGTTTCAGTATCAAGTGGTACATAAATATATGAAACAATAACAACACTCTTAGAAGCCTCCTTGTGACTGGAAACTTTAATAAGCCAGGGTTCCTGATTTTGGGGAGGAGGGGTTGTTTCTAAGTGAATTCAACCAAATGCAGTGAGAAGCTCCAATCAAATCTTCAAGCTAAATATGCAAAGGTTAGGCGTGGAGGGTGCAGGGCTAGCATCAGTGGGAATATTGGGTAGGCAATGCCCAGTGCATGCACCTCTGACTCCAGCACACTTTTTGCCCTTGCATGTTTAGGCTGAATTTCCAAAAAAGAGTTTTAGAGATGGAATTTCAAGAGGTATCGTTCCATTTCTGAATGTGGCCTTCATGTGTCCTGGGATCACCAGAAACAACAGATGCCAAGTCTGGCTTTTGGAGTCCCAAATAAGCAGAGTGCTCTGCGCTTCAGGAATTGAGCTGCGACTCATTGAGGTTTTCCCATTCACTTTTATTGAGAGGAAGCTTTGGTACATTATCTCCCTGAGGCTCTTCAGCCAATACACATAGATAAGCCTCTATTCTTTGCTACACAATACAGGCTTTGCTAATCCTCTCTTTGACTACCCTGACCGCCCAGCTGTGCTCTTGCTTTAGGAAAGTTGAATTGATCTCTTGCGCTCCTCTCTCCCCATAAATATCGAAGTGGAATTCTCTCCTCCTTACTAGTTGCTGTCCCCTCTACTGCCTGTGTTTCTCACTCCTTCATGTTGTGGTGGGAAGATGGGACAAACATGCTGTGAGGAGGGTATGGTCAGGTAAGCAAGGGGTATTTGCCTCTCCCTCTCCTTGTTACTCGTCTCCGATTCTTTCTCCCCTAGTGAAGGCTCCCCAAAGCCCACTGGACCCCTTCCTGGGATTGTCATCTCCCCATTCTGTGCCCCGCTGACTCATCCTACTCCTGACACAGGTGATAGTTTCACTGTCTTCGGTTCCATGCCACCAATGCAGCAATGGTACCCTTTGGCTCTTCTTCGAAGAGTTGCCATTGGAGTGATGAGTCCAGCAAAAGGGCTGGACTGCCCTGGTCTGTAGCTGTCTCAGCAGAATAACTAAATTACACATCCCTTAAGATGTGCAGCATGGCTCCTAGGCCAAGTTCAATGATGTAGCATCTCCATATTTTGGTTTAGAAGATTATTCACAAAACAAATTTCCTCCAATGTCAATCCCTAGATGTAAGATGTAGCCACATCCAGTTGGACCAACCAGAGTCTCAAGAGCTAATCCAAGATTGAATGAGGCAACAAAGGCAAACATTACATATCACCTTCCAACTTTAAATGTTATAAAACTCACCATCCAAAGTTTTATTTGGATATTTGTTTCCACTACTGGATACAACTTCTATCCCATCAGATTTTTCCTAGCAATAATGAGTGAAGGACTGCATTCTGTGCTTCCTAACTTACAATTCCCCATCATCCTCAGGATGTGTAAATTTGCCACTTCTCATCCATCTCAAAAAGGCAAAAGAAGTTTCCTTGCATCAGTGAGGTTTTGACAATCTCCTGTGGCAAAGCACTCAACATTAACAAAATGTGTCAAATGAAACTCTTCGGGATTGAAATAGCGCATCTCTGATGCTAAGTAAGCTCAACCATAAATAAAGTTGTTTCATCTCTTGGCTTGCAAAATACATGATACCGTTCCCAACAGGTTGCTGCTATTGATGGTAGAAAATTGATTGCACATTTTCAAGGGGCTGGGAATTGTGAAAAGAGTTAACCTGAGTGTCCATCATCATTAATCTGTTTTGTCAAGAAAACTATAGCAACTGTTGTAAGATGAACTGCTCAGTTCTTGCACAACTGCTTTGTGAGCTGGACCTGAAATGTATTCCATTCTGACTCTTGACCTGATAATCCACAAAGGACCCTTCATCACATCATATGTTTATTTTACAGAAGTGATCACCATGCAGGAAGAGCTGTACTTCAAGTGACCCCAGTATAGGAAAAAGACCTCATGTTTAGTAAGTTAAAAAATGGTTTACTTACAAACTCTCCCAAGTTCAGGTTCTTGTGTTTCAGAAAGTTTCACAGGCAATAAAACTTGGCTTAGTTAAAAAGTAGTGAAAGTTTCTAGATTATTGGTATATTTCTGTGAGAGCAATGCAGTCTGAGCTGGAACAACCACCTCAAACCTCTTCAAACATTGAGCTTCTCAGGTAGACTGGGAGAGCAACCATTTCCTCCTAAGGTAAGGGAAGGGGACATAGCTAAGCCTGGCAGGACAGCTTACTCTATGGTATTAACCTCTTCATGAATTAAATAGACTTAAGCATGTTGGTTATGTGAGGCTGGTTATCCCACAAATGGAGCAACATTCTGATTGCTTCCTACGTGTCAAGGTGCTACAGTGGAAACAATCTCTTTTCCTTCTGCTGCAGCAAAAGTGCTACCCTTGTCTAGTCACAGGGCTGGCCATGGCTCATACCTTACAAGGTGGAAGGCTATCTAGATGACTTCCAGTGAATGGTCAGAGAGTACCAGCTCTTGCTGCATTTTTGAAGACAAGCAGGTATGGACAGCCTTAGTGCTCTGGCAAAGAATGACAAGGTTTTCCTGGAAGTTGCCCTCTGCCTTTTAAAGAAACTGGATATAAATGTTATTAATTTGCAGCATGGGGGATGATCTTCTAGCAGCTAAGCCCTTTCCCAAGGTCCAGTGTACTTCCACCTGCTCTGTCAGCCGAAACTTCTGATAGAAACCCCTGAGGGGAAAGAGCAAATCTTCTCTGTAGGGTTTAATTGTTGGTTATAGGTTACGGGAAGGACAGTTGTAATCTTTTGAAGCTAGCAGTTAAGTATCATAGACGGGAGCTGCCTTTGACTCAAAAGGGCACACTGCAATTACAAGGAGCGCAAGTGCTCACGTTAGTATCTTAGAGGAAAACGGATCGTCCATGGCTCAGAACACGATTAGTTCTTCTCAAGATCCATTCGAATACTGAGTTCCCCCCTCTCTCCTGCCTTCTCATCTTGTCATTTCGAGATTTGGACAGCTTCATTTTCTTAAAGAGTGGAGCGACTTTATATTCTTCCTGTTTGATATTCAAAGCAGATGAATAATTAAATTAACCCTGTTGCTTTTTGATCAGAGTCAATGTCAAACCACTCATTTCGCATGGCTTTGGGGAGCCACCCTGTAGCAACGCTAAGCTCAGAGTTAAGCCAACTGTTTCTTTGCCTCCTTTTCTTTCGATGTGGAGAGGTCCAACTCCCATCTGCTGGGAGAAGGCCAGTGGTGAATATGAAACAAAACCAGAATCCAAAATGAGTCTCACAGCTTCAGAGTACAGATTAAATTCCATCCAAGGATCTTGGGCTTCAGAACTAAATCCTGTAATCCTCTTTTGATAGAGCTAAGTGCCATTATCCACAAATTGCAGATGGGACCAATATGAAGCTTTACGGAACCAACGGGGATGCTCTTGTCCTCAAAGTGAACCACCAGCCCAGAAACAAAAACCCAGAGCATTGTGGGTGAATGTGGATGACCATTTATCAAGTGGCAACTTCTCACCATGTACCCATATCGCAGGCCAGCACAACTTGTGACCTGCCAAGCTGAACACAACCGGACAGCTGTGTATTGTGGCATGCCAACTGCTTTCCAAGCTCTCCTGTTTCCACTGCCAGATAGGCTGCGAAACCAAAGAGATTTATCAATGGATTTCAGTGTGTGACTGGGGGACTGCATTCAGCTTCTTAATGTGCTTTGATGGTTCACATCTGCAATTTAAGGATAATGATGCTGTTCCGAGGCATTATGTTGTCGGTATTCACCTTTTCACACCCCTCGCCAGGACTTGGTGGCAAAGCTCCAGACTGGGCACAGACTGGGACATGGCTATGGGCAAGAGAACTCAAATCCAGACTCAATTCATCTCCCCACTGTTCAAAGCTGCCCGTGCTGGATTCTGAAATGCAGCAGGCAGAATACATCTATTTGTTGATCAGGCAAACTCAGCCATAGCAGGACAGGAACCCTAGTATTTATTTTAGACCTGGCCATTTGAGAACCTTCCTATTGCTTGTCTATTATGGTAGTTGATGTTGCCCTCATGCATTCCGAGAGGACTCTAGAGTCTCAGCACACACAGTCCTAGGTGAGCTCAGTTGACCATGTCCAAGCCTAGTTTCATGCTATGCATGAGGCTGCTGCTGAAGAATAATAATAGAATCTTAAAGTTAGAAGGAACCCTGAGGATCATCGATTCCACCCAACTGCAATGCAGGAATATGCAACTGTCCCATATCAAACATGAAACCTATAAGGCCAAGGTTTCAGGTTTGATATGGGACAGTTGCACCATGCTCTAACCAACTGAGCTATCCAGGCCTGGAAATGATATTTAATACAAAATACAGCAATGTACACAGAAATCCAAACAACATTTGGACCAGGCTGAAGGGGGTGGGTGGGTTGGATTGGGCAGGGATGTCCAACTTCCCAGTGCAGCTAGTCTCCACTGGCCTCCACTGGTCAAGAGGTCTCCATTGTACATGGGGAACAAGCAAGTGTATAGAAATCTTCTGGTGGTATCTCTGCCCGCAGCAACCCATAGAAAGACTTGAAACTGTTTTCTAGGGCCAGGGCCCTAGAAATAGCTGCTTTGACTTCTGATACATTTCTATACTTGATTCAGGATGCTAGCGTTAACCCTTAAAGCCCTAAGTGGCCTGGGGCCAGAAAACCATAAGGTCCCACTTCTCCTTGGTCAAGATCAGGGAAGTGTTGAGTTTCCAGATGTTGCTGCTATCACAACTCCCATCATCCCAGTCACTTGGCCAGGCTGGTTGGGGCTGATTGGAGTTGGAGTCCAACAACATCTGGTAGGCAACTGGTTCCCCATTCCTGCCTTCAGTGAACTTCCTTGCTTGGAGATCATTGACTCTGGCTTTTCTTCACATCCTTCCAGTTTGTGAACCAGATTAGGACTCTCTTGGTGTTGCCACCCTGACTTCAGAATTTTCTGCCTCGGGATGCTCGTATGGCCCTAAAACTGCTTTAAAATGCTGTTTCCTATTTTTGTAATCTGGACTTTTATCGCTCTGCTGCTACTGTTTGTAACCCCTTTCCTGTTTAAATACTCATTCTCTCATTCTTCCTTTTACATTTAGTGCAGTTTTGATTTAAACTTGTCAGCTGCTCTGAAGAGTGTGATAAATATCTCTAAAATAAATACACTCCAGAGAAGAAGAAGTCAGGGATCCGTCTACTTCCAGTCACATGGTTTTCTACCCGAAATTTCCTTCTGTTTCCACATTACTCAGCATATCCTTAAATGTGGATTTTTAATATATTTAAATGCACATTTTCTCTCAAAATGTGCTTGAAACTGCATTGCAATATTTGGAGAAGCATGAAATATGGTGGATGGCTAAACTGTATTCTGCACATTAATCCAAGAGGATTTATTTATTTATTGTATTTATATACCATCCTTCATCATAAGATTTCAGGGTGGTTCACAGAATAAAAAATCAGGATAGAATCAAGTAAATAATTAAATGAAAACAGCAAAACAATGACCCCTCCTTCCCACAGGCACATTTAAAAGGCTGTAGAATATTAATCAGTCAAAGGATTGGTTGAAGATGAATGTTTTCACCTGGTACCTAAAATTATGTAATGAAGGCACCAGACGAACTTCCCTGGAGAGAGCATTCCACCTTAGCCACCATTCCTGTGTTGCCACCCTCTGGAGCTCATATAAAGGAGGCACACAAAGAGGGGCTCACAACATACTTAAAACATCCCTATAAAATACAAAGTAATGGAATTGAAAGCAATAGATAAACTACAATAAAAGACATTTGGAACCAGCATTAAAATGTCACTTGTCGTGATGACAGCGCAGTGGTCAGCACCATCTGCACCGTTTTCAAAGGCCTGCTGTGATTGGGAAGGTCTTTGCCTGCCGGTGGAAAGATTACAAGGAGGGAGCCAATCTAACCTCTCTTGGGAGGGAATTCGGCAATATGGGAGCAGCCACGGAAAAGGATCTCTCACATCATGCCACCAGCTGTGCCTCTGATGTTGATGGGAACAAGAGTAGGTGCTCACCTGAGGATCTTAGCACTTGGGCAGGTTCATAAGAATCTGCCAAGATCAGGTTTGCAAAGATCTAGCAACAGCTGCTGTTGGTGCTTCCATGTACAACTTGTTCTACTCAGTGACAGCAACTAATAGGAATGTACACGGATCCTCCCAATATTCAATTAAACAGCGACTGGTAGCCAACTTGTTTTGGAAAACAAAACTCCAGCATAGCTTTTATCCAAACAACCACTTGCTGTAAGCCGTGATCTATGTTCTGTAAATGCATATTCAAAAAGCCCAGCCATGACACTGTGATGTGGAGGCAAGTAGCAGAACCTAATGAATAAAATTGTGACTATTATGCTGATAGCATCTCTATTTCTAATTAAGTACTAATTACCCTCAAAGCTTTTGACTTTTGTTATTCATTTCAATGTACAATGCTTTATGCCCTTTAATGTTATTTTATTATCAATCTTGTTAATCTCCTCGAAGAAATCCGTATTGAGTCTCATACATCACTGACCCTCTTTATTTAGAATGCATTTTTTGGGTGAGGCTTTTTAAAATGTGTATTCCTCGCCTCACAGAAATGAAATAATTTGAAATCAGTCATTGCTTGTAGCTCTGGTTCATCCCATTGAGGAGAATTTATACTCGTTTTAATCCTCTGGAAGAAAATAAAGATAATGAAAGGAAAAATTAAATTCCCTTTAATAAGAGAAAGACCACAAAGAGAATGGGGGAGAGGGCAGGATAGCAGGTGAAATTCATTTCTTAATAAGCACAAAGTGCTGCATTGTGGAATAGCCCAAATTATACTGATGCACAAAGGAATACATTTTCTATTATCTTTTATTTAAGTGTCCTCGGTGATAGTGGCAGTATACAGAGGCCCCATGTCTAAACACACTGGCCCCAATCCAAGGATATCTGTGTGGATTCCATATGGCAAACTCTATGTGGAGGGAAACCATTTTCAACCATGTTAAACTAGGTAACTCACTCCCACAGGGGGAAGTGATGGCTACCAACTTGCATGGCTTTGAAAGAAGGTTGGACAAAGTCAAGGAGAAGAAGGCTATCAATCTTCTTTCTTTCTTCTTTGGCGATCACTCATAGCTGAGTAAGATGGTCTTCCATAAACACGGTTTTAACAATGAGTCCGTAAGTGACTGTGGAGGCCAATTCTGGATCCACATGTCTTTCCACAATGGAGACATTGGTTTCCGGGCAGGAGTTGATCACTGTGTGGATTTGCCAAGTGTGCCTTCCTCTTAGCACCTTTCTCCCTTGCATCCTGAGTTTGAGTGTCTTCAAAGCCCATGACACCTTTGGTAAAGGCTGTGCTCCAATTGGAGCGCTCGCAGGTAAATGTTTCCCAATTGTTGGTGTTTATACTACATTTTTTAAGATTTGCCTTGAGACAGTATTTAAACCTCTTTTGTTAACCACCAGCATTACGCTTTCCATTTTTAAGTTCAGAATAGAGTAGTTGCTTTGGAAGACGATAATCAATGGCGTAACATTGGAAAATGTTGACCACTTCTCCTACCCGTGCAGTTATCTTCCCACAAGGGCTATCAATAGCAACAAGCCAGCATGGGGAGCACAGAGGCATATGCTTCAGACACAAAACTCTTAGGGGCGCAAAATTTCAACACCTGGTGCTGCCTCAATACAGCTGCATGCTTCCATTGCTGGGCTCCATTGAAAATGGCTTCTCCAGGCGAACCAGGAAGTGACCTCTCCAGACAACAGAACGACAGTTGGGATTAAGGTCTTCGGCAGCATTAGACCCCTTCCCCCCAGTTTGGTGTTATCTGCAAATTTTGTGAGCATCCCCTCACCTTACCAACTACAGATCAAGACATACCAGTATTTACAGTGTCACACAAATGGATGTAAACTAGCAAACCTAGGTTGATGTCATTAAGGGGGAGGGAGGGGGACATCCTTTTATTGTATCTATATTGGAAGAAGGTATCAAATTAAAAATCGGCTAACCATACACAAGAGAAAGCTGCTTATTTGCTTTAGGTCCGATCCTGCCTGCATGGTGCTGGGTGCCCTAAGTTCAAACCAGCATGAACAGTATGCGATGGTACTCAGCATCTGCCCTCAAGGGCCTTAGCACACTTGCCAAATCCACTACCCCATCTCGTTCCTTAGCTAACCTAATTAAATCATTTATTTCATTCAAAACACAGCAAAGCCTGAAAAACCTGCCCCTGCCCTGAGCACTAAACCAATGCTTGAAACAAGTGCTGGTTTACACAAAGCTTCCTAATTTGCGGCGTATTATCATCCTGTTAGTGCAGTTTGCAATGCGCTCCTTGAGTGGTCGCTCTGAAGGTCTCGCACAGGGATGGCAGGGAATGTGAGAGCCTGCCCCCTAATCCCCTCAATTCAACCTTGTTATTTGGGGGTTGGCATGCAGTGCCAACACCACCCTCCACCCAGTACTTGCAGTTCGTATTTTGCTTGGTAGTGCCAGGTAGGCAGATAATATCAGATATCACAATTAACAATGTTTGTTTTTTTAAAAAAGAAGAAGAAAAGAAACAAAACAAAACCCTGCTACGAAGTAAATCATTCAGCTTCCTAAGATTTATAGCAGACACAAATAAGACAGTCAGCAGAAATGAGAATAAAATATCACTGTTTACTTTAGGCCTCCCTAAAAACCTGGGCAAATGGTGGGTGGGGCTGTGTGAGTAAGAAGAACGCAACTAGGTTGTCAGCAGGTCCCATGGAGTTTTATGGAACAAACTAAGCTGGCTTCAAGCAGAAATGGGTGAATTTGTCAACTTTAGTTTCTCTCTGTCATTGTTTCAGTCTTAAGTGCAGTTCCCACATTTCCATGTCAGTGTATGGTTTTTTTTTTAAGTCCTCATGAAAATTCAAAAGCATTTTACTGCAAATTTCAGTTGAGGTGAGGTTTTGTGTGCAATTTCATATGCTTTATACTTTGCCAACATTGCAAAGTAATTTTCCTAATGTAAAGCATCGTTTTAAGTTATTTTCATGAATAAATGCCCTTACATGCACACTTTATCTGAGAAACCTATTTTGACCCAGCTTCTACTCTCTAGGTACTCAGTAAAGGAGCAATACAGTGCCTGACCCATACCTTGCACTGGACAATCAGGACAGAACAGAGATTCTGTTGATGTCCTTGCAATTTCCCCCATAGTAGTAGTAGTAGTAGTAATAATAATAATAATAATAATAATAATAATATGATTTTACATTGTTGCTGATTTATTATCTTGTTGTAAGCCACTTTGTGGATCTTATGTGTTGGGGTGGATAATTTCCCTCCTCCCTTGAATGAATTGAAATGTAAGCCGAGCAAGGAAGCATCAGACATGCTTTCTTAAACCATGCAATGAGAAAAGTGACTAGGTAACTATTCATTTTGGGGCAGGTTGTCAACAGCAGGTCAGCAGTGAACGCTGGGGACAATGCTGCCCTTGACTTCTGGAGAGAAGAAAGCAAGGTGAGGCTTACCTTGTGATCCCCAAACAATAGCAAGAATGACAACAAAATTATACATTAAGTCAATGTTTGGGAGTCGTCGTAATTAGGCATACCCTACCATTAGCTCCATCCACTCCACCAGTTTTTCCTCACCCACCCACTAAGTAATTTCACCTGAGTAATTCCTTCCACCGATCTCTACCACAAGCCCCGGAGACAGAGCAATGCATTATCTATCCATCTTGGCTAATTATACATTCCCTTTGGTGGCAGCTTCTGAATGCCCTATAGCTCACATATTTAACTTGAAGCTGCTATGCAGCGTGACATCTCTCAAGGGTCAGCTCAGACAGCTAGTTCAAATGATGGCATCCACCATTACTGTACAGCTGCTGTGGGAAAAGAGCTTCATTCATACTGACATCCAGCTCCCCTGACCTGTCAGTCCACTTCCCCCAGCATGTTGTTTAAGGTTGAATGTGGTTTGCAATGGCACACCAACTTGCACACCAATCTGACAACTTCCAGTCCTGTGTCACATGGAATCTCCCATGGTAAGCAGGAGATCAGAGGCAGAACAAAGAGCTTTCCATGGTTCCCCTGAAATAGTTTAATCTGTGAGGCATTGTTCCTCTTTATCTAGTCTTGAAACGTATCAAGATGCCAGATGGATGGATTGGGTTTGGAACAACTGTCTGTTTAGCATTGTCCACGGCTGGCGATTATTGTCAGACTTTGGATATAGGAACATAGAATGAAACTATTAATCATGAATCATCCCAGTTCCACAAGCGATCAATTTCTCACATGGATACAGAACCCACAAGAATGATGATAGGAGAGACACTGGAACACTGCACGTTCCAAATAAATGTCCAGGTCTTATATGAAGGGAGGAATTGCCCCAATGTGGAGAATATTCTGTGCTTGCATTCTGTCCCCCAGGGAATCAGGTACACCTCCCTACTTCATATAAGAAGCAAAAGTCATTTATTTCCTCTGTCACCACTTCAGAGTTGTAGCATTCAGTGGAGCTTGCCTGACTTCCCTTCGCCAGAGTCTTGGCTGCTTGCTGGGAGGGAGAGTGGGTGTGAGGGGCAAGGTAGCTGTGAGGTCAGTGTGGTGCAATTGCAGATGCAGGATTGCCAGACTGGTTCTGGTTTGCACTGTGCTGCCCTCACCACCACTTTGCCCTTCTTCATCCCAGTAAACTGCACCCCCCCTCCCCGTCAGCCAACCATTCTGTGCAACCCAGGCACAATGCCAATGAGGCATTTGCCCACCCCACATTGTACTTTGGGGTTGACAGGAACTTTCTCCATATTTTGGTCAATCAGTCAATCTCTTTTACTGGCATAGAAAAAGTGCATAGTATACCTGGATCAGAACACAACACAGTTAATGAAACATAGTAGGAGTTACTTTAGGATAAAACTGTCCATACTCATAGTAGATGATCCATCACATACATTTCCCTAAGGGAGACTGGCACAGATATTTATATGTTAGAACTTATACCGGAGCTTTCCAGACAAAGAGGTTGGATCCAGCTAAATTCTACTGAGAGTAGGGTAGACCCATTTAAATTAATGGACCTTAAATTAGTAATGCCCATTAATTTCAGTGGGTCTACTCTCAGTATAACTAACTTTGGACACAGACCAAGGCATCTAAGTATAGATTCTGAAAATACTGTCTACTTGTAGTCACTTGGAACATTCTAGTGTATTTTCTTTAGTCTCCATTTGCATAAGTCAGTGCAACTCCATTTAACGAATCTGCGACATATTGCATCAACAAAAAAATTGGCCCACCATGCCCAAAGTACAGCTTGACGTGGATAAGGCTGTTGAAAAATCCATTAATTAAAAAGGAAGCACAACTCTTTGCTTCTTTTTAATGAATTTTTAAATATAAATTCTGACGATTCTGAATGTTAGCATAAAATGTAATCTGTTCTAACTCACATAGTTCAGTGAAGCTGGAATTCATTTGATTAATTCACTTCAGCTTCCCTTAATTCATTTAGTTTGCTTGTTTATCAAAGTGGAAGCCAACTCAATGTATCAAATGAAGGTGAATAGAGCCACCTTGAATGGCTATGTGAAAGAAGCAAATTAAATGAAATCCAGCAAAGCAGGCTTAACAGATTGCTAAGTACTGATCAGCAAATCATCAATGCGCTAAGTAGAAAGGAAGTTACAACCACGCTGCAAAGTTTATTGCACAATTCTCCATCAAAATTTGCAATAAAGAAAGCAAGGAAACTGTACCAAAGACTGACTTTAAAACAGTTATATGGTATGCCAAACTTTTTTTTTTTAATGCAAGGCATGAAAAGCTTTGCAAACCACCTGCAAACTTATCTCCAGAATTTGAAAACGATGCTTGTGAGATCTGGAATTCATCATGTATGCGATTCAGTTGGTGCATTCATTCCTCCATTGTCCAAAAGCTATTGCCTAGCGCAAACATTTTCTTTTTTAATTCAAGTTGCAAATTGTGCTCCCTTTAAATGACATCTGCTCATTAGCAACACAATCGTGCTACTTTCAGGCAAGAGTTTTGGATGACTCAGGGATCTAATCATGGTGTACTCTGGGTACGCTTGTCTTGCCTCTCACACATATCTGTCATTCCATAAGCACATGAGGTCTATATTACATGGATCAAGAGTCCTCCACAAGGACCTGGGGAGAGAAGAGCAAAAGCATCTCTGCAAAATAATCAATAGGGATGTTCTTCCTGAGGTTTGCAGGGCTCAGGCCTGGGGATGCACTCGAGGCTCGGCAATGCTTGGCTCAAAGGGAAGGTGAGAACCAGGAGACAGTGAAGACTTCCCTGGCTCTGCAGGGGCAGGAGCTCACAAGATGCATGCCACAAACGTTTCTGGACGGGCAATTAATTTGGGGGACATTAAATTGGGGCTTGTGGTTGCTCTATTGCATATTACTTTGGGGAAAACATTAATTTAATCTATTTGACATGATTTGGGGTGTAATGAATTGAGATGACTGTAAGAGAACTGAATCTGATTAAAAAAGGATCTGTAGGGAGATTAACTTGGGTAAATGAACCAAACAGGAACCCTTTTGGGCTGGGGTGCAAATTTATTGAAGGATTTGCCCGGAGAGATTTGGTTGGGAAATCAGATGGCTTGACTTCTGTGACATGTGGCCTCTACATCTGCATCTGTACATGGACATTAGCATATGCAAAAGTTATGCAAATTTGTCTGTCTGTGTCCTAAATCTTTTAAGTACCTAGCAACACCCCAAGCCAGAGAAGATTTCCCAGGCTTAACCTTGCATTGAAGGGCTGATGCTGGGGAAATTGTTTGTTGCTAGAGGGCCAATAGCCATATTCCACAGGGGCCTCTCTTGCCAGAAGAGTAGATGGGATTTTGGTTCCCATCCTTGTGAATCGGTCTCTCTGCAAATGTATACGTTGTCTCTATCTATTTGCATGAAGGCTGGTTTGTGAAAATGCTGTAGCATAAACATAAAAGGGGTGTGCAAGTCTAAAACTTTATATTGGTTTTATATCAGGATAAGCAAAATGTTCACCCAAAGAACCCTGGGAACTGGAGTTAGGGAAGAGTGCTGAAGATTCTCTGTTGCAGATCCACCATGCTTTTCACAAAGCTGTGTACCTGGGTACTTTGTGGTAGGAGGTGTTCAAGGGAATTACCATTAAACTAAGTCAGTGCTGTATGGTAAGAATAGGGAAAAACAAATACAAATATCTTTATTACGGTCAAAGACCAGAGAACAGTTCATGACAATCCATAACCAGATATAGTATTGGAGATTGAGTTATATTACAGACTTAGAACCCATCTCATAAAACTGATACTTACATTTAAAATTAAAATTTAAAACTTAAGATTTTAAAATTTTACATTAGTAAATCTTTACCACCTAATAACATTCCTTCAGAGATTAAAACTCAAGTCTCAGTCTCAGTCATTATTCGCCTTACTCTTGTCGCAATAAAACAAAATTTTGTGACGATCCTAGTGGTCTCCATAATTAAAAGAATAGGGAAATGTTTTCAGCTTGATGGCCACCTTCTCTCACGGACAACATTCTGAGGGCCACCTACCAGACGCAGGATGGTCCAGAGGCAAAACTGGATTTATCAGAGGATAAAGTGGGTGGACCCAGAGGCATAAGAGGAGTAATGAATGTGAATCTAACCTTTGTCTAGTAGACTGCATTCCAGGTAAATGAAAGTCGGCTATTTCTTCACACACACGCACACACACAAACTCATCTCTCCATCAAATACTGTAAATACTTGCAGCCTGTTTAAGGATTTCATTGACTGCCTTGTTCGACACGCAGCTGGAGGTTATTGCATACCCTTGGGACTGCAGCTACCTCAACTTTCTCTGTGCAATGCAGCAAGAAGGGAGCTATTCAGCTCGAATCTGTATATACACACCTCGGCACATGTCCTTATGTAATGTGTAATATGGCTACCTTCCTGCGGATATACGTAGGAAGGGAGAGAAAGAGATCAGTAGCCTACTTGACTAATATGCTGCATTTGATGCTATTATAGAACACTGTGATTATACAAGGCGAACTATGTATTTTTAAAGGGTTGAACTGGAAGATTACAGTTTTATGAGGCAATTGCTTTTGGAGCTGGTAATATGTAATATTTAAATGCATGAAGTGAGAACGAAAAAAGTGTCAGAGATTCCCTTCTTCTTCATCTGCAAAGGATGTCATCTATTCTCTGCTGATTTGCAGTTCTCTACAAATGAAAAAGAAATAGCTCTTTCTTAGCAATAATTTAAAAGTCTCCAGAGGATATATCAAGAGAGACCTAGATTGACTCTGACAAGTCTAAATCCTGTCCCTGACATTTCATTCTGCCTTTCACCTCTGTTAGATAAAATATCCATATTTTAATGTAGCAACATTTAATTTTTCTTTTCGAGTGCATTCCTATGATCCTTGGGATAGGAGGAGCGGGGCAAGGCAATAGAAAACATTGGAGACCTCCCTATCCATGGGCAGCCAGTGGATGTCTCATCCAGGCTGCTGGGGAAAGATCTGGGGATCTAAATTCTCCTGATACAGCCCTAGGGATGTGGGAGAAAGTCAGTTCGGTTCACATTCTAATCAGAATTTACCCAATTCATACTTCTCAAACCAATCACAAACTGAAACACAGCTGTTCTTTGAAATTCTGAATTTTTCAGTGCAGTTCTCCAACCAAATCATGCTTACGAAAACGTATCAGAAGAATGTGTGCACAAAATGGCGTGATATTAGGGGAAATCACTTGCTAAAAGTATTATACTGGGCAAATCTGAATATGAAAATGTATATATTAGGAACAATGCACACTAAAACCATAGAATCATAGAAGCGCAGAGTTGGACGGGACCAGTGCTTCCCAACCTTGGAAGCACTCCAGCTGTTTTTGAACTACAATTCCCATCATCTCTGACCCTAGGGCAGTGATGGCTAACCTTGACACTCCAGATGTTTTGGGACTACAACTCCCATCATCCCTGACCACTGGTCCTGTTACCTAGGGATGATGGGAGTTGTAGTTCCAAAACATCTGGAGTGTCAAGGTTAGCCATCACTGCCCTAGGGCTAGCTAGGGATGATGGGAGTTGTAGTCCAAAATCAGCTGGAGACTCAAGGTTGGGGAACACTGATCTCGTTCAACCCCCTGCAATGTAGAAATCTTTAGCCCAATGTGGGGCAAGAACTAACAACCCCAAGGTTAAGAGTCTTATGCTCTAATGACTGAGCTATTCTGCAGGTAATGCTGATGAGTTTTCATGATATATATATATATTTTTAATGCATCTGTAGTCTAGTGTGGTGTTTCCACAGTGTTGAAGGACCATACAGAGAGAGGCTTCAATTGTGCTGTATATTGCAGCCCCTCCCTACAGATATATTACTGCAGTGTTAAGGAGCACTCAGCTCAGACCCTGAATACGGATGTCCATGCCAACCTTCCCCACCCTTCCCCAACCACACCCCCTAGCAGGCTAGCATGTTTTGAGCTGGATTGTGATAATACTTATTGCTTTCCTGGCTGGAGGATAGAGGTGGGTACATGAAGGTGTGTTGAAAGTATCCCAGGGTAGAAAGGTAAATTTACATTTGTTGCTCAGCCCACATTTGTCCCTGGCTCAGCTCACCATTGGCATGTGCCCCCCCCCCCGTAGGTATCCCAGAAGTGAATGCGGCGCTCGGGCTGAAATAGATTCCTCAAGCCTGTAGTAGTGCAATGATCAGGGATGGCTTACAACTTACTATTCATGTATGCAACGACAGCGGCCAGGATGCTGGTAGCCCAGAGCTGCAAAGACAACAAGGTCTCTACCAGAGTGGATGGGCAGAATAAATTGCTGGACTATGCAGAAATAGCAAGAATGACCAGGAAAATCAGAAAGACCAAAATTTTAATAAAGAATGGGAGAAATTTACATTACATTTGGAAGACCACTGTAAACATTTGAACTCTTGTAATGTAACAAAGAAGGGACACGGGTGGCACTGTGGGTTAAACCACAGAGCCTAGGGCTTGCCGATCAGAAGGTCGGCGGTTCGAATCCCCGTTACGGGCTGAGCTCCCGTTGCTCGGTCCCTGCTCCTGCCAACCTAGCAGTTCGAAAGCACGTCAAAGTGCAAGTAGATAAATAGGTACCGCTCCGGCGGGAAGGTAAACGGTGTTTCAGTGCACTGCTCTAGTTCACCAGAAGTGGCTTAGTCCACATGACCTGGAAGCTGTACGCCGGCTCCCTCAGCCAATAATGCGAGATGAGCGCCGCAACCCCAGAGTTGGTCACGACTGGACCTAATGGTCAGGGGTCACTTTATCTTTAATGTAACAAAGATTTTGGATATAATGGATAACTGGAAAATTGGAGTGACGTATGATATGCAGTAGAAAAGGTTAAACAAAGAACCCATGGAGGGGAGGAGCAAAGTCTAAAGATTTGGAAGAATCTTGTTTATTTGAGTTTTTTTAATGTATGATCATGAATGTTAATATTAATTTGTAAAATCTAATAATTTTTTTTTTTAACCCTTATGTTTCCAAATGCTCAGTATGAAATTTACTGCAAATACAGGTATCTGTTTCAGAACAGTGAACTAGTATATTCCTCTGATGCATTTTAGCATTTGTGGGCAGTCGTCCACCCCCCCCCTCGATTTTCAAGATTGAGTGGAATTAATACCCCCTCTCCCAAACCAAGGTTCATTAGATGAAGCTAAAGTGATCAAATCCTCTAGGTGATCAAATATAATGTTGCAAGACAAGAGGCTTACAGCGCAGTGCTAATAAGATTAAGTGAAATGAATCAAAGCCAATTTATGTTTGGCAGTTTGGGGAATAACATTTGTGTCAAGATGCACAGTAATCATCTAAACATGGGAATAATCTACCTCGTAATTAAACAACAACAAACCTTTGTCAATAGTGCACAATTCTTGAAAGTCGGCAGAGGCGGCGTTAGTGTAAACAAAGACTAAAAAGGGTTCTTGAAATCCAGAGGCCAGAAATGTTATTTGGTGCTCATTCATGCTAACAAAACGTAACAGGCATCTGCATAGCAGAAAGTGGATGTTTATCGATCAAACGAGACTAGGCGACTTTCAGTGAGCTGGGTGATATACCACTATATGGAAGTTAATCAGCTGTGTACCAGATAGTGAGCCATCATCCCAATTACTATTTTTTTATGCCTTATACCAGGAGTTGCCATTGTGGCGCCCGTGGGTGCAGTGGTGCCCTTGAGGTCTTCTTCTGGTAACCACTAAGTCTCCAAGTCCCCCTCTCCATACACACACACACACACACACACACACACACACACACACACACACACAGTTGAAGCTTCCGATTAGGCATATGTGGGGTACAAAAGAATTCAGTGGGTTATTTTATTCATCTGTTGGCGTAGGCATGCTCAAAACTCTTTTTTAATCCCTCAGAATGCAAAGGCAGCTAGCCCAAGGTTAGCTCCACACACACACAGTTAGCTTCACACCTGAAAGGGGGGAGGGAACGGGTTGTGTGAATGACTCTCTTTTGAGACTTTAAGTGTAATGTGCAAAAGAGGAATTTGCACTTACCTTCCCCCACGGAGAGCTATGTGAAGAATCTGGAGTCTGAGCATCCCAGTGCTCCAAAAATGCCTTAGCCTCTCACCCATGCATTACTTCTGATAACTCTTCTTAAGCTGAATTCATACCACCAGCCCTGGATTGCAGTTTGTCATGTGCTTGGTCATGCCCTCGATTTCACAGTCCCAAGAGGGCAGCACCTAAGGTCTACTGTAGGTGTGTTGCATGGATGCTCCCCGTCCAGTGTGGTGTAGTGCTTAAGAGCGGTGGACTTGTAATCTGGGGAACTGGGTTCGCGTCTCCGCTCCTCCACATGCAGCTGCTGGGTGACCTTGGGCTAGTCACACTTCTCTGAAGTCTCTCAGCCTCACTCACCTCACAGAGTGTTTGTTGTGGGGGAGGAAGGGAAAGGAGATTGTTAGCCGCTTTGAGACTCCTTTGGGTAGTGATAAGTGGGATATCAAATCCAAACTCCTCCTCCTCCTCCTCCTCCTCCTCCTCCTCCTCCTCCTCCTCCTCTTCTTCTTCTTCTTCTCTTCCCGGGGCTGGAAAAGGGTTAGTTTAACTACCGGTTTGCTAGTAAAACTGAATTACTGTGTTGTCGTGAAATGATGCATGTCTAAAAAGTGTGTCACCAACATGAAAAGTTTGGAAAGCTCTGCATTGAGGGCTTTATATACTAATAATAACATTCGTTATTCGAATCCCTGTGATGGGGTGAGCTCCCATTGCTTGGCCCCTGCTCCTGCCCACCTAGCAGTGCGAAAGCACATCAAAATGCAAGTAGATAAATAGGTACCGCTCCGGTGGGAAGGTAAACGGCGTTTCCGTGCGCTGCTCTGGTTCGCCAGAAGCGGCTTAGTCATGCTGGCCACATGACCTGGAAGCTGTACGCCAGCTCCCTCGGCCTATAAAGCGAGATGAGCTCCGCAACCCCAGAGTCGGTCACGACTGGACCTAATGGTCAGGGGTCCCTTTACCTTTAATAACACCTTAGACTTGGCTTGCTGGCAGATTAGCAACTAGTGCAGGTCTCTGAGCACAGGTGTTATATGTTGTCAGGGTCTCACTTCTGTCAGCAACTGTACTGCAGTACACCCCACACTCACTGCAGCTTCTGAATCAAGTGCAAGAGAAGAGCCACATACAGCACAGTGTCAGGCCATGGCCTCTGCTTCAAGGGTGGAGGTACAAACACCGCCCTTCTCCCTGCTGGAGGCCTCAGAGCATGCACAAAGAATAACAAGACACATGAGGAATCATCTTCCACCCAGCAAGGAGTCGACTGATATACCTGGTGGCATGTGAAGATGGAGCCTGGTAATTTCATGTTTCTGCCTGAAGCATTTCCTAAATCCTGTATTTCTGCCGTCACGCATGATAATTGTTGGCATTTTTTTTTTTGTAAAAGCTGCTTCTGCTGCTTATCCTGAGAGCTCCCGGTGATAAATCTGTGCTTTACTGCATTTGTTTCTTTCATTGGAAGATGATATAAATGTCTCAATCTCTCTCTCTCTCCTCTCCCTTTTGCAAAAAAATAAATAAAATAAAGCTAATGTGTTACTTGAGGAAATGCGATCCTGCTATTTTGAGAGTAATTAAAATGTTTCACCAAGGAGACGACAGATGTGATAACATGCGACAAGGTTAGGGACTCCATGGGTGTGATTCACAAGCATATATATTAGCCTTAATCCACTAATGAATTTGTATTATTAGTTGGAGGAAAGATAAAAAATTTCATGGATGCTCATTATCTCCTCATACATGGGAAGCAGCTTTTCACGGAGAAAGGAAAGAATCAAATAATTTCAAGTTCCATTTAAACCTTGCCCGATCGCTGTGGTCACTGTCTGTGGCCCCCCATAGTGCAGATGCTCATATCTACCAGGAGCCATGCATCTAGTATTATGGGCTCCAATTTTGCAGAACTGCCTTCCAGTTGTGGGCAGACAGCCCCCATCCCTGCTGAACGTCTGGCAACTCCTGAAAACCTTTTTTTTAAAAAAATCAATTTTAATTGATTTTATAGTTTTAACTGATTTATCATTCTTGCACTGTATCTTTGAGGCTATTCATAGTTATAAGTGCCATGTAAGTTGCTCAAATAAACAGATAGATAGATAGATAGATAGATAGATAACACATTGGAAGTGAGTGCTTGCATAAGCGTCTGTGCAGCGCGGCTTTAAGACTGACACCTACGCCTGTATGCTCACTGTAGGAACTGAACAAGTTCCCTTATAATGAGTCAGACCATTGGTCCATTTTTGCATCTACAATGAGTAGCAGCGACTCTTTCCCAGCCCTACCTCTGGGGGGAGGCCTGGTGCAATCACCAGGGAATTTTTTGCATGCAAATCATGTACTCCGCCACTTCAGCTGCGGCCCACACACACCCATTGCATACACCACTTACTTACAATGTCGTTATTAATATGAGAGTTAATATATATTACAAATATATTTGTGTAAGAGCGAAATTGTATTTTATGCATGTGGTGGAAAGCCCAATGAGTAATCTCTTTGATTAAATGTTAGAAAGTGTATGATGCAGATTTATTGCTCGGGATTACTTTGCAATCCTTACACCTAGCCGAAGTGGATGCCCAAGTTTGAGCTGTGGGAAGAGGGAGATCTTTCCATATTGCCCCCCATCCCCTCCCCAGTACTGCCCAGCATGATCAGATAGCTAGGCAGGCACAGAATCGCGCCGATGGATTCAATAGATCTTGGGACGTTAACTAATGTACAAGAATGGCATGTAATATCTTCTTTGCCAGCTGCTTAAAATATGGGCTAGGAGGATCAGAGAGATTTACCACACAGATAAATGTCATGTTGCACAAAATAATTGGAATGCAATGAGAACTACATTATGCAAGCAACATCCTCCATCCAGTCAATGGAGTTGTAATGTGTAATTACTATGCTATGAGTAAATGTGAGCAAATCGCATCTTTGAGACTTCTCTGAGGCGGGATTGAGCCTCCTATGGCAAGAGGTAAGACTGAAAATTCCCAGGTGCTGACTGAGAGGCAGTGGTCCACAGAGGCAAGAAGTCCCCCCGCTCCCATGCAGACTGATGTGGAAATAGGGAAAACTGAACTTAAACTGAACAATTAGAAACTAACGCTGGCAGATTCATCCATCCCTACTTATGATTCATCAAGCCAACATGGTCCACCACCTGTATTGAAGCTTCCCAGGTGCTTGACAACACATGTGGGTTTCCCCCTTCTATTTAAGTAGAATCGTAGAGTTGGAAGGGACCCTGAGGATCATCTAGTCCAACCCCCTGCAATGCAGCTGTCCCATATGGGAATCGAACCTGCAACCTTGGCATTGTCAGCAGTAGGTTCTAACCAACTGAGCCACCCAGGCTGCATTTCTGCTACCATGTAATCCAAGGGACCCACCAAGCCCAGTCCAGCTTACAGATGGTGCCTTCATGTGCCTTCAGATCGTATCATTCCATTCTGGTCAAGCATAATGAGCGAGAGGTTTACTAAGGCCCCTTTGGACACCATCAATGGCTAATGGATTGCATTTGGGGCGCTTAGTACCATGTTAGGCAGGCTTGATCGAAATGAAAATAAATCCCTGATTGCTTTCTCTCTTCTTTTCCTCCTCTCAGATCCCTTGCCTATTACATAGCGCTCAAGCCGTGCAGCTGATTGGTAGTACAAATCTTAGAACCCCGTTGCAATGACTAACAGTCCTAATTATGATTTTGGAGTGATAGAATTCCAGGCCTGGGGAGCTTTTAACTGTGCAGACCAGGGAGGTGAAAGGTCAGCACCACAATAACTGCAATCGCCTTTGCTTCTCAACAGACCGAAGAACGCGTTAATGAGCGTTAGACCTCAATGCCAGTTCACAGCGTTTCACTGCAGTCTCTTTAATGACCAAGAAAGCATGTTACTCATTTTCCCATGTCATGGCATTGATTGCAAAGCACACACTTGGTTTTGAAAGATTTTGCCCTTTGGCAATCTGTGTACTCCTATTGGGGTGGGGGGGGGGGAGAGGGGAACACATTGCCCTTTTCTTTTCTTCTTTGGTTCTTCCTCCCCCCCCCCCTTCGGAACTTTGTAATTTATTACATTCCTTTCTTGCATGTACATGCACCTTGGCACTGTGCTGCTTTCTCACCGAGATTTGGGGAAGATCATGACAGAACACGTTTGCTGGAGGATGGCAAGGAGGTATTTGTATGCAAGCGCTAAGCAGAGAGTCCAAAATTGCCTATATATGGACAGGCGGCTTAAGCAGGAACCCAGGGAGGGAGCTGGGAGACATTTCAGTTGAGTTCTTAAACTGAAATGGGATGCTTACAGAGACAGATGTGGAGAGAGCACACGAAGCCAGGATGATGAAAGAAATTGAGCACTCTCACTCTGCTGGTTTCCAGAAATCAAAAAGTATTTTTCTCATTTAGCAGAGCAGAAACGTCTCCCCCCAACACAACATTGTGCATATTTACAAGAGGATTATAGGCTTTTCTTTTAAAGAAGTCTCATCGTACATCAGCCTTCACCAACGTGGGGCCCTCCAGAGGTTTGGAAGGACAACTCCCAACAGCCCTTACAGTGTTGGCTGGGACTGATGGAAGTTGTGGTCCTAAACATCTGGAGGACTCCAGGTTCCAAACATCTGGAGTTGTGGTGCTGGACATCTGGATGACACCAGGTTGGCAAAGCTTGCCTTTCACAATTGTCACTTTTTTATTATTTTGCAAAGTCAAACCACTCAGTACACCACTGCATCAAGTTAACTAGGTCATCATCAAGAGGCAGAATTGGTTCATACAATGGAACAGAGCAGAGCTATAATCTCCTGGTAGCAGCGACTCCTGGCAGCAGAGAGGGGTACGATGGCAGGGAGGTTGAGGCCAAGTGGGTGTACCAGCAGAAGGCTGGATTGGCTCCACTGGTGCACCAGTGAAGCCCTGATCTCACCACTGTCCCCAAGCAAGTAGCAGTGATGCTGCTGAGAGAAGGCTATTGCTATGATTCAGCCACACCAGGTGATCCACTGCTGTCAAGAGGCTTACCGAGATCCCAGGATAATCATGGGGTTGTCTGTTATCTAGGTACTTTATTTTAATTATACAAACTGTTCAATATGGAGTTGAAGATTTAGATCGCTTGCAACCCAATCTAGGGCCGGCCCAGGCATGCAGCAGGGTGAAACAATCTGGTTCACCATGAAGAGCAGGTGGATGAAGATGGGAACTGGCACATCATTCAAGCTCTAATTCAGGTGGCAAAATGTATTGAGCTGGCACATCCCCAAAGCTTATATGATTTTAAGAAGGTCACACTGACTTCAATGAGACTTCCAAATAAATATACACATAGTATGACAGCTTTATACCTGTTGCAGTCTTCCTGTTTTGGGTGGCATACTCTGGTCACAGCTTGCCTCGTAATCCATTTTATGAATGACATTTGCCATTCACTGCTATCTCACCACCAGAACCTGCTAGACCTGCAGAGCGGGATCTTACATTGGCCCAGGCCACAAGTAACCTCAAGCACTGCTGGATCTTGCCTTGCTTGCCTGGTGACATCCAGTTGCCAGAGGAGACAGGGCTCCTGCGAGGGCAATTAAGCCGGAGCTGCTGTGTATCTGACTCCACAAGGGACAATCATCTGTTTGAAGGAATCCTCTATTTGAAAGCCTGTCTACATGTAAAGAGCTGTAAGAAGGAAAGGCACGGGTTTTGCTTATCCCATCTATAGGTAGCAGAACCTGCAGAAGTGGACTTGGCAGGCACACAGATCACCTGGTTTTCCACACTGGTAAAAATGCATTGCATTTCCATTTAATTTAGAGTAATATTTTCTAACTTTGGATGTATTTATACGTATAATAGCATATACAGATTCTATGCAAAGTCATCTCGTCTTTTTTCTAGGATTGCAACGTGGCCAACCTTATTTCAGCAAATGTAGTTTGCATGTTCAGCTACATCTGCTGAAACACCTTCTTCTACCCAACTGTTAAAGGTGCAATAGCCCTGTTTTCTATGGCCACTGACCACCATACCTGTTGCAATGAAGGAATACTGGTGACAATACCCTAATCATGTTGGAGTCCTAAAGCATATATGCTTTAGGCCAGCGGACAGCAACCTTTTTCAGCCGTGGGCCGGTCCACCATCCCTCAGACCATGTGGTGGGCCGGACTATTTTTTTTTTGGGGGGGGGGGATGAACGAATTCCTATGCCCCACAAATAACCCAGAGATGCATTTTAAATAAAAGGACACATTTTACTCATGTAAAAACACGCTGATTCCCAGACCGTCCATGGGCCGGATTGAGAAGGCGATTGGGCCGCATCCAGCCCACGGCCCTTAGGTTGCCTACCCCTGCTTTAGGCCTAGTACATCCTATGGACATGCTTGGATTACCCAAAGTTCCCCCCACCTGTCAGGGACTGGACTGAGGGTGATGAGTCTGAGGAGGAATGGTGGAGACCGCCCCCCTCCTCCTGAACCTTCCAGAGAAGAGGAAGGCAGTATTGAATTACAGCAGTGGTTTGAGGAAGGTCACAGCTCAGAGACAGGCAAACAGAAGAGTTGGGAGAAGTGATGGGGGGAGACAGAGACAGAGCAGCCAGCTGACATGTTATCACTGGAGAGCATTTCTAGCCCCCCTTCTTCCAGAACCCGGCATGCATTGGAAGTGGAAGAGCAAAGAACTCAGAGACAATTAGCCTCTGGTGGCCACCATAAGGGGAAGTGCTGTTGCCAGGAAGGGAAGGGGAGCATTGCCATTAAACTAAGAGGCAGCGTATAGAGGCCTCTCACTGTGAATATTGAATATAGACTTGGTAAGAGCTCCCTTGTCTACTTCCTGGCTGTCTGCAATGGCGGGGGTGGATCGGAATTCATTGAACCTGACACCATCCATCACTTTGTACATAGCATCTCTTATGGCTCATAAGAACATAAGAAGAGCCCTGTTGGACCATGCCAAAGGCCTATCTGGTCCAGTATCCTGTTCTGACAGTGGTCAACTGATTGCCTCTGGGAAGCCCACTAGGAGGACTTGAGCTCAACAGCACACGTCCCAGGAACTGACATTGGAGGCAGAACATGGTCATCCTGGCTAGTAGCTACTGCTAGCTTTATCCTCCAGCTTAACTCATGGAGGGTGCTTTGTGCTGCTACTGCATTTTCTCCTTCTGCATGGTACAAACATTTTCTTTATTAAATAGAAGAGTCACCCCTGAAACCCCAGGCCACTCCACTGCTCACCTCAGCATATGAGATTCAGTGTAGACAATTGACAGGCACCAGGAAGCTGGCAGCCGCTTTAACATTACATGAGCTTGATGACACTTGGTAACCTTGCAATTAGGTGCACTTCTGTCTTTCATAACTCTGGCTTTCTGCCATTCAGCATATATATATTTAGAATGCCTAGGAAAAAGGGACCTGTTAGTTGACTTCTCTAAGAGCACTGCAGGTCAATCAATCAATCACTTTATTTCAGCTTTAAACTCATAAGAACAACAGAACTAGAACAAATACACAGTACAATTTGATTAAAAAAAATAGAACCAGTAAAACTTAAAAGAGTACAAATTAGAAATAGATACTATAAGGAATTTTCAGACACTGCAGGTCAACAGAGGAGACCTCTGAGTGTTGGGGCTGTAAGATAAGGGAGCGCTGGCTTTCTCTGACGCTATGTAAAGCTCTGGCTCATGCCCCAGAAGAAACCTGATTGGATTGGAAATGAGCTGAAACGTGGCACTGTTGATTTTATTGCTGAAATCAATTGCATGATATTGAATAACATAAATGAGAGGGATGTTGCTGAAATCAATACGGCTTCCTGTTTTTGGGGGGCGCCCTGTTATGTTTGGCCAAAGCCCTTGGGGGGAAGACAGAGCTTTTCAAGACTGGCAAAGCTAATCAGAAACAACCAGGAGTACATGGAAACAGGAAATTGCCTTATACCACACCAGACCATTGGTACATATAGTACAGTACACTGGTGTGGGTTGTTTTTCAGGGTTTCAGACAAGGGCTTTTCTCAGCCCTACCTGGAGATACCAGGGATTGAAACTGGGACCTTCTGCATTCAAAACTGATGCTCTTCTCCCTCTCTAATAATGATGGCTATGCTCTTCCTCCACAGCTGGAGATAGTAATGCTTCTGAATACCAGTTGCTGGAAACCACAGGAGGGGAGAGGGCTCCTGTGCTTGGATCCTGCTTGCAGTCTTCCCAATGGGGCATCTGGTTGACTGCTATGAGGACAGGATGCTGGACTACAAGGGCCATGGCCTGATCCAGCAGGTTCTTCTTATGTAAGGAAAGAGAGAAGCGTTTCAGAACAAAACACTGGACCACCTAAGAAGCCTCTCAAATATCTCAGATTAGGAGGAAGGAGGAAACAAAACATTAGGAGTAAATGCATGTTCTTTCCTGAGTGGGTTAAAAAAATGTTCCTCAAGGAACTAATGTAATTGAGGCAGGGCAACACTGATCTTGTCTTTCTTTTTCAGTTAGATTTATCATTCATTTTCTTCATTTACCATTAAGGCAGGTCCAGTGAGGTTGCAAGTAGTTTACGGCCTTTAACAAATGGCCTCCTACGCAGGCCTGATTTAATTAGGAGACAAGCCTTATTATTTGACCTTAATGGACTTCCTATTCAAAACGGCAGCCTCTATTTCCACCCCCTCATCAAGACAGATAATCAGCCCTCTTATTTTTCCAAAGCTGAAGTTTTGAAGGGTTGCTGAACAGCGCTGAGCCATCAAGCAGTGTTGGAAATGGCAAAGTTAGCCCTAAAGGCGCAGTTGGATATGGCAAAGCAAAGGAGATGCCGAAGGGCCATGGCTCAGCAGCTGAGCACCTGCTTTTCAAGGTCCCAGGTTCAGCCCCAGCATCTCCAGGTTTGGCTGGGAATGTTTCCTGCCTGAAACCCTGGAGAGTTGCTGCCAATCAGAGTGAACAATACTGAGCTAGGTAGAGCCGTGATCTGACTTTCTATGGTTCTCTATGTTCCTACAGTAAAAATGGCAAGAGGGTAACCTCCACATTGTTGTCGCAAGGCAGCTGGGTCAGGACTTGAAATATTTCAGTTCAATAAAGAGATCACTTTCCTTCCCCTTCCCTCCAAATGAAGGCCTATGAATTCATCAGTTACTTATTATTGTAATAATGCTATTATTTCCAGGAATGTGTCATTTACCGGAATCCAGCTGGGTAAATAAATGCAAATGGCTAATTTTGCCTATCAACAGCCAGTTTCTATGCTACCATGTCAAATGATGAAACAACCTTGATCTCTTATTATAAAGTGCAATTGAATATCCAGATTTTGTTAATTGCATTATAGCCAAGGTTATTGGATGACTCCCCCGCCTAGAAATATGAATTTATTTGTGAAAATGCTGACATTTGCATACTGTTCCTAAGCTCAAATAATAAGTGTTTCTATTTGCAAACAAGTGTCTGTGGTTTCTGTTCTCAGTCCCTCCTACCCCATTTTTGCTTCCATTTTTTTCAAGTTGAAAAAGTCATACATCCTTAGGTACCTTAGGGAGAAGCAGCTCAGAGCACAGTATTTAACTTTTGGTATACTTGTGACTATTGATTTAATAGATACATTGATGCTTTACAGTACAATGCTTTACATGTCTCCTTAGAAGTAAGTTCAGTGGGATTTGCACGATTATTTGGAAGTGAATCCCATTGCATTCAATGGGGCTTGTTCCCAGATAATTTTCTTTAGTATTGTACCCTAAATGTCATAACTTTTCCAAATGGTGCAATTGTATGTACTACAATTTTACAGAAAATATTTCAGGCTCCTAAAGTAGTCAAGTAAGATTAGATTTGATAAAGCTGTGAAGGCTTAATTTCACTCCCCATTTTGCTTTCCCACACTTTCCCCTGTTGGATCCAGCAGAATTAGTCTGAGCCTTGAAATTCATCAAGAGCTGAAGGAGGAAGTGAGAAAGAGAGGCATTCTTCCCAATTGCTCTCTGTCAGACACATCCAAAGTCCGTTTCTAGGGCCTAATCTGGCCTGCTGGTCAATTTAATCTGTCTCCCATGGTAGTAAATGTCCTGAGGTAAAATCCTAAAAAAAGCTCAATTGTAAATTAACAAAACACCTCAACAACTTTGGTCGGCCCTCACGCATGTTCACTTCATACAATCTGGCCCTCTTTGAAAAAAGTTTGGGCACCCCTGCTCTATGTAGTTCTCAAGGTAACTGCTTTTACCTTCTCATGACCAAGGAGGCACTATGAGGGGCCAGGGGCTCAGTGACCGAGTGGTTACCAGAGGAAACCTCACGACATAATTCCACCTTTGGGCTAGCAGATTAGAAACCTAATTTTAGGTGTAAAATTATAATTTGGCTACAATGAAAAACTATTGCAGGGGTCATCTGATAAAAGGCAATTCCCTTTCACAGCAAGACCGGTTTTAGGAAGAGTGAGGTGGCCGCCTCTGACAGCTGATTTTGGGTGTCTCTGAGGGGAGAGCCATTTGTGGGATTTTCTGCCTCACCTGCCAACAATACCTTGCTCAGCTTTGAATACTTAGCACCTTGATGGGAGGATTGGGGAGGCAACAACACACCATTGTCTGGGACAGTGATGGCTAACCTTGACACTCCAGATGTTTTGGGACTACAACTCCCATCATCCCTGACCACTGATCCTGTTAGCTAGGGATGATGGGAGTTGTAGTTCCAAAATATCTGGAGTGTCAAGGTTAGCCATCATTGGTCTGGGAGGTGAGTGTGCTTCTTCTGTGATGGTTCCTGGTGAGATACTTGCAGAATTTGCCTCATCCGCTAAAATCTCTTTGCATGTCCCCTGCTGAAATCTGAAAAGTTTTCCCATTTTGAACTCCCCATAGCTTACTCCTGTATGTACTTGTGACACATGCAGATAGGTCTTTAATCCTTTCTCTCTCCAATAAACACCAATGGGAGCTCTCTCTCAAACTTCTTTATTTGCTGTGACATGAAGCCTCATCAAGGTTGGAAACCGACTCCCCCCCCCCCCCGAGGGAGCAATTGGGCAATGTGTAAACTCTAAGGACCAGCTGAAAAGTATGCTGATGATCTCATCCTTCATAAAGAACCTGATTTCCAATTACCGGTATGTTTATCAGTCACTTCAGGTAAATAGTGACCTAATTGCTGAATGATCCATTGTTATTGTTGCATTAGCCAAAGGGCTGTTGCAAAGATGACGCAGGAAAGTTCTTCTCTGTTGCTCCACATTTGAGCCAATGGGTTCAAATAACAAGAAAAGGGACTTTGACTTGACATTAGGAATAACTTCCTGACAGTACAAGCTGTTCAGCGGTGTAACAGGCTGCCTCAGAAGGAGGTAGACTGCCTTTTCTTAGATGCTTTTAAGTGGAGGCATGCTGCTGCTGCTTAATTTTATTTGCAGAGGCAGGTGGCCACCTAGCAGGGATGTTGTCATGGTGCATTTCTTACATCAGAAGCGAGTTGGTCTGGATGAGTTCCCTCCATCTCTTTGATTTGCTTGCATATACTGTGCATCAAAGGGACGCGGGTGGTGCTGTGGGTTAAACCACAGAGCTTAGGGCTTGCCGATCAGAAGGTCGGTGTTTCGAATCCCCGCGACGGGGTGAGCTCCCGTTGCTTGGTCCCTGCTCCTGCCAACCTAGCAGTTCGAAAGCATGTCAAAGTGCAAGTAGATAAATAGGTACCGCTGCAGCGGGAAAGTTAATGGCGTTTCCGTGTGATGCTCTGGTTCGCCAGAAGCGGCTTAGTCATGCTGGCCACATGACCCGGAAGCTGTACGCCAGCTCCCTCGGCCAATAAAGGGAGATGAGCGCCGCAAACCCAGAGTAATCCGTGACTGGACCTAATGGTCAGGGGTCCCTTTACCTTTACTGTGCATCAAAGTATTGGCTGCACTTACTCAGTTGGGTCAAAACCCATTGAGAATTTCTCATTCACACACTTATGGAGACAAACACAAGAGCTGGACCTGGCTCCCACAAGCGAGGCTTGTCTTCTGCTGGAATCGTGTCCTTTGTCTCCAGTGTCAAAACATCAGCATACCTCACTTGTCTATCTAATCTTCTCACCTGAACTATTTATGGTATTTTTCTAGTGCCTGTCACTGAAGTATTCAAACATTGGTAGAGGGTGGGGGGGGGGAGAGAAATCCCTCAGAAATGTCATTTATGCACACTAATTCTTTGCAACATTCTGATCTCTCCAAGTTTCGCAATCCCCATGCCTTCTTTGTCTCTGTTTAGGTGCTGCTTGCTTGTTGACTCTCTGCTTTCTATCAGCTTGACAGGTTTGAACAGCCATAGTAGAATTCCTTTGGCTTGAATGTTGGGCTAGTTGCCTTCTCTGCTAGCTCAGAACCCAATACAAAGACTCCAGATGGTCACAGTAGTAGATCTATGCTTTTGATATAAATCACTTGGCCTTTGGATGGAAGCCTTTGAAACGACACCCTGTTCAAGTGCTCCTTGTAGAAAGAGGCTACTCCTCCCAGCTTTAAGAAAACACATACTGTTTCTACTAGAATATTAAAACTGTGTGGAGCTTGGAGGGTTGACTCCTTCTTATTAATAAGTACCAGATGAGTTTCAATGTAATGACAACACAATGTGGAAAACAATACGGAATAGCATTTTATTGCTAGGTGCGCGTGTGCACACACACACACACACACACACACACACACACACACATTTTGAACCTTTTCCATGGAGAAATTACTTTTGTCACACCCACTTTTGAGTTCTTCCCCTTTGGAAACTTCTGCACTACTGCAATTCAGTTGCAAATGAAGCACTATCATCTCCTACCTAAACAAAGCTGAAGTAAGGGTAATGGCCCATTGTCCGATTTATCCCTTGCTATCCCACCCTAAAACTTCAAGAGGATTAAGGAAGCAAACTAGCCTTACACATAGACCAAAGAGCCTTTGAGGACCTCACGAGTAAAAATAATTTCTTGTCTTCAAACCCATTAGTTCTCATTTCTATGGTGATCTGTGCCTCTTCTTTTTTTTTTAAGAAAAGTATAAATTTATTTGAACTGCAAAGAGTTGCCTAAGCCAGGCATAGGCAAACTCGGCCCTCCAGATGTTTTGGGACTACAACTCCCATCATCCCCAACCACTGGCCCTGTTAGCTAGGGATGATGGGAGTTGTAGTTCCTAAAACATCTGGAGGGCCGAGTTTGCCTATGCCTGGCCTAAGAGGTATACATGATAATAAAATAAAATTGTAGAAAAAAGTCACTAAAATCTAATCTATCTATCTCCACTGGAGAATTTGGGTCCACTAATTTAAGTGGGTGTACCCTGAGTACACGGGCGCTGGTGGCGCTGTGGGTTAAACCACAGAGCCTAGGGTTTGCCGATCAGAAGGTTGGCAGTTCAAATCCCCATGATGGGGTGAGCTCCCGTTGCTCAGCTCCTGCTCCTGCCAACCTAGCAGTTCGAAAGCATGTGAAAGTGCAAGTAGATAAATAGGTACCGCTCCAGTGGGAAGGTAAACGGCGTTTCCATGCACTGCACTGGTTCGCCAGAAGCGGCTTAGTCATGCTGGCCACATGACTCGGAAGCTGTACGCCGGCTCCTTTGGCCAATAAAGGAGATGAGCGCCACAACCCCAGAGTCTTCCACGACTGGACCTAATGGACAGAGGACCTTTTTACCCTGAGTAAAACTTGGTCAAGTTCCCGCCACAAGAAAACTTCATGTGCCATTCTGATCTGCTTTCATTGATGCTCCATTAAGCCACATCAGTTTCTTTGCATCGTAAGATAAAGTTGTGATGCTTTTCCCATTATTGTAGTCAAGGTTTTGTGGTGCATATACATGTATTTCCAGCTAGCTTGCTGCTTCCTAGAAGGTGGAGGTGGGGAGTTAACAATGTCCTGCTAAAAACAACAACAGTGTAAGGATATCTGCTATTTTCATAAGGACTTTTTGACCTGGGCGGAAGGAAGGCATTTTAAAAGGTATTTCACATTAAACACAAGCGAGTGCATACAGAGAATATGCGAGGTGGAAAAGGTACTATAAATCTTTTATTGCTCTGCGTCTGGGATGACCACGTTAGTCAAGACTCAGTTATGCAGATTTTTCCAAAACTAATGACAATAAAAACTTTACAGCTCACTGGGCCTTCACATGCTTTTTGCTCACACTCTGTGCTTTATTTCTTCTGATCCTTTGCCCCATTTCTTTGCACAGGAATAGAAAACAGTCTTGTAGCATGTCAGACCGTCAGTTCATCTAGCTCAGTGTTTGTCTGCACCAACTGAAAGAGGCTGTCCAGGACTTCAGACCAGGAGCCTTTCGCAGTCTGACCTGGATATCCCAGGGATTGAAACTAGGATCTTATTTATTTATTTTACTACATTTCTAGGCTGGATCTACACTGACCTGTTTAACTTTATTCTCCCCTATTAGAACAATATTAGGCATGCCGCTCTAAAATGTCACAGGGCATGCTTGTTATTGTTATTGTTATTGTTATTGTTATTGTTATTGTTATTGTTATGGTTTTGTTATTGTTATTGTTATGGTTTTGTTATTGTTATTGTTATTGTTTGCATTGGTTTTTCCCATCAAATGTAAGTAATACCCAGCCACACCATTTCGCAAAATGCTGTTTCTTTCCCTGCTGCTGGTTGCTGGTTCCTCTGCTCCACCCTCTGGTGTCACATTTTAATTCTTCCTCCCTCCCTCCATGTCCTTTCTTATCTACCCCTCGAATACCATTGGAAAGGGGTCGGAGTTTGAAGGCAGTAAAAAAAAAAAAGGTAAAACGCTACATAGGGACATATGAGCAGTTTTTCACCGATACAGCAGCAGAAAACGATTAAAAATTAGGCAATAAAAAAGCCAAGGTGTTAACACATTATGAATGTAAAAAGTAGGATGGCATGTGTCCATCTACGTTATCAGAACCATTCATTAACCCTTCCATGATGTTAAAAACCATGAGTGTAGATCTGCTCCTAGTCCACTTTTCCTCCAGGGACCTTGAGGTAGCAGATATAGTTCTCCTCCCCAACCATTTTATCCTCACAACAACAACCCTGTGAAGTTGTTGTTCATTGGTGCTGGCAGGGAGAAATGCACAAGCCCAATAGTAGGTGGAACCAGAGGCAATGGCAGGCAGAGTCATCCCCTGATTGGTTGTAAGGAAGAAGGCAGCCAGGCAGGGACTGGCTGAGGGCAGAAAGAAGAAGAAGAAGAAGAAGAAGAAGAAGAAGAAGAAGAAGAAGAAGAAGAAGAAGAGTTTGGATTTGATATCCTGCTTTATCACTACCCGAAGGAGTCTCAAAGCGGCTAACATTCTCCTTTCCCTTCCTCCCCCACAACAAACACTCTGTGAGGTGAGTGGGGCTGAGAGACTTCAGAGAAGTATGACTAGCCCAAGGTCACCCAGCAGCTGCATGTGGAGGAGCGGAGACACGAACCCGGTTCACCAGATTACGAGTCTACCGCTCTTAACCACTACACCACACTGGCTGGTTGGTGGGGCAGTGCACCATTTGCCCTAAGCGACCAGCCTCCACTGGCTGCAGGGTGTCCAAAGGCAATTGGAGTAGCATAGGATTCGCCCATGTTACTATGCCCATTCCCATCCAGATGTGCCACATAACGAGTTTACAATCTGTCGCCGTGACAACTCTGGGGATCAGGGTTTATTGCCAGTCTGATGGGAGTGACAAGGCATGGCGTCCTTGACTCAGAGCATGATCACTAATAGTGTGGAATAGTACTACTGTACTGGGGCAGCCTTCCTTCGCCCCGCATGTGAACTCCGTCACAGTCCTGTTTATTCTTTCATCTGGGTTTATATTGCATATTGGTAGTGAGATTTGCAGAATGGTGTAACTTTATTTTTGCAAGCTGCTCTGAGGATGCATTTCAGTAGAGGGGGGAAACAACACATCTGTACTGAACAAAATAATAAAAAGAATGGGTAATTCCATGGCAGCCGCAGTCTGGGTGTGGATAGTTTTGCCGTGCAGGCCTCCAGTCCTTCTAATAAATGCATTAAGGGTGCCCCCCATTAAGGAATCTATCACCCTCCTGGTTTTTTTTTGTTTTCTTTTCTTCCACATCACCATGAGTCATGCTGCGTGGTTTTTTAAAAATAATAGTAATAGCAGGTCACAAGAAAGTTGACCAAATTTGTCACGTTGTGCCACAGCTAGCGATTTATTGGCTAGCTCTTGTGCAGCAAATGTTCTCTGTCTCGCTATAGAGGTCACTCTACTTTAAAAAAGAAAGAAAAAGAAATACGGCAAACAAGAAAACAAAGGCCACTTGGGTTTGATACGTTCAGAGCAAATAGTTATCATCTGATTGAAGAACAATGACTCCTTAGAATGCTCAAACAGTGTTTGTTATTGTTTGGGAGCATGTGCTCTGCGGTCATCATATGATAAAACATACTGATACGGAAAAGGAGTGTGTAGCAGACACCCTCGGATCAGCTGTTCCTATCCAATTTTGGCAAGCTGCAGGAGGAAGCTATCAGGCGGGCTGCAATATGCCAATGCTGTTTGAACTACATTAGTCACTTGCTTTATTGTCTGGGCTGTTGTCAAAGGAGTTTACTGCTTCTTCCTTCTTCCTTCTTGGATTCACAAAATTCCGAAGCGTTCTTTTGCTTGGGAGAATGTGAAATCATGGGGCATAATGCATTGCACAAACGATAGGCGTTTGCTGCTGAAAAATTAGTGAATGGTACAGAGGGACAGATTCCACCCTGGGTCTGAAGGCTTCCATCTGCAATGGAATGATTTCTTGCACAAACTTGCAGCCTCCACCAGCAGTATTCAATGACTGAATGTGCTTCAATGGATCAGGCTGTTAGGCATAGGAATGATAAGAAACATGCAGTGGTGTGGCCTGGTATCCAGATCTGAGCATGCTAATGTCTATGTTTGCATGTATCACCTTGAGAAAATGTCTCATTATTCCAGCCTGAAAAGAAAACACATATATTTGATATACAGTGGTACCTTGGTTTACGAACTTAATCCATCCCGGAAGTCTGTTCTTAAACCAAAGTGTTCTTAAACCAAGGCATGCTTTCCCATAGCAACAGGGGACTCAATTTACAAATGGAACACACTCAACATGTTCTGCTTCCAAGGCAAAGTTCACAAACCAAACACCTACTTCTGGGTTTGCAGCGTTCTTAATCCAAGTTGTTCATAAACTAATCTGTTATTAAACCAAGGTACCACTGTATAGATATAGATGATCTAGATATAGGACTGTCAATGGTTTGGTTCAGATGTGATGGCACTGTGATCTAAACCACAGAGCCTCTTGGGCTTGCCGATGGTAAGGTTGGCAGTTCAAATCCCTGCGACGGGGTGAGCTCCCATTGCTTTGTCCCGGCTCCTGCCAGCCTAGCAGTTTGAAAGCATACCAGCATGAGTAGATAAATAGGTACCGCTGTGGCGGGAAGGTAAACGGCGTTTCTGTGTGTGCTGGCTTTCATCATGGTGTCCCATTGTGCCAGAAGTGGTTTAGTCCTGCTGGCCACATGACCCGGAAAGCTGTCTGTGGACAAACACTGACCCCCTCGGCCTGGAAGCAGAGATGAGCGCTGCACTCCGTAGTTTAATTCGACTGGACTTAACCATCCAGGAGTCCTTTACCTTAGTGCTAAACCATAAATAAGTGTTGTAGGCCTTGCGTGTGCCATCCTCCTCATTCCACTCCAGTGATGCTATAAAGGAGGAGATTGGAAACAACCACTTTCTATTTAATGCTAACCACAGTCTATTGTAACGCCCCAAAGACCAAGCTGTGCTTACTGCAAACCATGGTATAGTAACTTTCCAAGATTATGTGTTGAGCCTAACTTGTTTCAGCGAACCATAATTTAAATTAACCACAGAATGTCCTTCCAGATTGTCAGGACTGGGTCATGTCCAGAGGGAGCCAGGGGCTGAGACCCAGGAGTCTGGATCGGAGAGCAATCGGGGTTGGAAAACAAGCCAGGAGTCTGGACTGAAAAGTAGGATCAGACGGCAATTTAGGAGAGCAGACCTCAGGACAATCTAGGTGTCAAGACCACAGTAGAGCTCAGACACATAAAGGTTCACTAGTGCTCAGGCAGGGGCTGCACATCCCATTTCACCAAATGAGGCAAAACGGGAAAGTGCTGCCCTGCCCTGCTGCCATGCCACCCCCACCAGAACTTCCCTTACCTGCATTGTGCACTCATTAAGTGGCAGCAGTGGTGGCGAGTTCCAGTGATATCTCGCAGAGCTCTTGCAAGATCTTCATGGAGAGCAGAAGATCTCACCGGAAACTGCTTGGGCTGCTGGTCCCCCTTCTCCACTGGTGGTAATGGGGACAATGCCTTGTGGGCTTCTTCTGCCTGAGGTGGCTGCCTCAGCTTGTTCCATGTGCGGACCAGCCCTGAGCTCAGATAGACCTTGTTGCTCAAGCAAGACTCCAACGAGATGGGAAGTCTTCCTATGCTCCTCCCTACACAGGAGGAGCCAACGGTCACCCTGGAACATGGAGTTGGACCAAAACCAGAACAATATTTGTGGAGAGGCTGAAGGCATGCAGATGGGACAGTGCTGAGCAGTTCTAGATGAGGACAACATAATATGCCATGGCTAAACAGGGGTCAGATGTTTCCAATCTTCTTGTGACCACATCAGAAATACAGAGAAGAGGGAGAGGAGGAGGACTTTGTAAGCCCGGGGCTTGTTTGTCCTTGCTTATGTAACACTAAACAGCACTTCCATGCTACATTCAAACTGGGCCAACATATCACAGGACCTTTGCTGGAAGCTTTCCACCACTATCAAAGTTATATTCCTATTGCTGAACCTAAGTTTCATTACTGGTGCATCTGATTGATCTCGTCTATGAATTAAGCAAACCCTGAGTTGGAGTCACTGGGGGCTGCAGTTCAGTACAGAGCATTAAACCTGGCAACCATGTATAAACCCCTAGGGTGTTTAATGTGAAATTAAGGTTTTACTCTCAGAAATGGGAACAGTGGACTCTGGCAAGCAAGCATTGAACGAATGGTCACTACGGGACAATCAAACTGTGCATATTTTATCACCCACTACTCCACAGATTTCATGCCTTCTCTCAAGACTGGTTATCTTCTCCTGGTTATTTGAAACTTAAACATTGCACACAATTTATATAACCTTATTCATTTAAACTGATTTATACCCACGGCAAGTTAAACTGGGAGAAAAGGGAGAAAAGTGGTATTGATTAACCTGTCATATGGCATACGCTATGATGCTAGCTACCTCAGGAATGCTTCAGTGGTTTCGTTAGAAACTGCCGGTGGGATAGGATGAAATTTTCTTGACAGCGCTGGATGTCCAGTCTATCAGCAAGGGCTCTTTCTGTGTCATATATGGCTACCACAGCCTCCGGAGATCAACTGAGCAGCATACAGAATAATAACAACATCACGAGATGTGTGAGGAGTGAATAAATTAGCACCATATTTCAGCACTGGCTTCAGGGTCTTATCATTAACAAAACAGTTGCACTGGTTTTCCTCCTCTGTGTGTCTCATTAAAATGCTTGTGTAATAAAAAAATGCTTTTATAACTTTTAATAATAAATGTTGTCATGGTCATGTATCAAAAGTGGTTCCCCCTGCTCCCCCAATATTTTGGATATCATGTCTCTTTTGTAGGAAGAAGCAACTGGAAACTATCAAAGAACCAAGAGAGGATCCAAGTAGTATTTTTAGAAAACTGTATTTAAAGGAATACCATTGTAGATTATTACTTCAAATTAATTACTTGCTACCTGCAAATCTATGCTGCCACCATCTTAAAATTATTATTATTTATTAATTTTCCAAATTATTACAAATTGAGCCAAATTACTTTAATTTAATCCAATTTCTTAAAATCATATGTCCATGTCAGGGACGTGGCTGAATTGAACGCATGGGAAGAGTCTGACTCTGGAGATGAAGGATTGCCAGTACAAAGGGAGCCAGAATCTGACTCTGGAAGTGAGAGATCGCAGCCACAGACAGAGCAGGAGAGGGTTAGTTCAGCCCCCCCTTTATCAAGAGTTCCCAGACCCGGAGAGCTCACACAGGCAGAGGGAGGGGAGGAGATAGAAGACATTGAGGGTGTTGCTTTGCAACCAGGAGGGAGACAGCGTTTAGAGGAATTGTTGTTTGATAGCGGGGGGAGGGAGTTCACCCACCTTCTCCCCAAACCAGAAGAGCTGAAAGGGTTAAGATGCAACGGAAGTACCGGGTACAAGAGAGGAATGACTGGACTTTGGCACCCTTCCTGTTGCGATAGGGGCGGTGACTCTGAGTGACCAACTCATAGCAAAGACCAGCAGGCTCGGAACTGCGCTCTGGATGTACATACATTTTTTTTCAAAGGCTGCATGGTATAATAGAACATGATTTCAGAAGGAAATAAGCACCATTAATTTACTTCTGGCAGTCAAAAGTGAGACATTTAAGAAAAATCCTTTCAGTGCTCAATGCAAACGGTTCACAGTGTGAGTTCTTATCATCTCAGAGTCATATTTCTAGGATGAGAATTTGATCTCCTGCCTATTACCCTAGGAGTCCCCTGAGACCTGTACTTGGCCCTCGTTGCTTTGAATTGCATTTTTGTACACTATGCTTGCAAAGTCTCATTCTATACATTAATGACTTGATTGATGTTTGCTCAGAGGGTGCAGATTTAATGTGCACTGATGAAACAAGTGTTATTCTGTTCTTTCCATTCTCTCACTAATGGGTATAGAACAATCTTTTCTTCTTTTATTTCAAATACTCTGCATGCCTGACTAGATGCCTTTCAACTCTTCACACATTTTTCCCTATAGACACAGCAGCCCTGATGTAGCTACAGTCATAGGAAGGTGGTATCCCAGAAACATTGTACCGTCCATTCTACCATGTTCTGTTCACCTGTCTTTTTTGTATTTAAAATGGAAATGTGATTTAATTTTTTTTGGTCCTTTTTGTTTTTAGGATACCTGGAGAAACATGTTATTAGGTGGCCCAGAAACAACCTAAATAAAATCAATAAATTCATCTAGCGGGAACAGAGCTTTCCTGTGACCTCCTGTCCTTTCTGTCTGGTTTCGCTATTTTCTTTTAGCTAGAGGAAAAATAATTGCAGAGAAAGAAAGAAGCATCTCCAGCAAATTCTTCTTGTAAAATAAAATAAAAAATACTATGTATTCTGGGCATATCTTTTTTAACATCCTAAATTAGACATGTTATATTTGATGCATGGTAGGGACAGGAAACCTGTGACCCTCTGGATGTTGTTGGACAGCTTCACTTATAAATAAGTACCAGAGCTACAATTTTCAGAGTGATAATAATTTGCAGAGCTACAATTCTCAGAGTCCCCTGGAAAGAGGGACAGACGGTTAAACCATTCTGGCAACTGTAGCTGTGTGAGGGATATAGGGGTCTCTTAACAACTCTCAGCACCCTTACAGTCCCTTTGATTCATTATGGGAAGCCATAACTATTTAAAGAGTTACGATATGGCTTTAAGTATATAATGCAGATGAGGCCATGGATCTGCAATCATACCTCATTCATAATCATTGTGTCCTTTGGGGTTTACTCGATTCAGATTTGCTATTCTCTTCATTGAGTTCCTGTTTCTTACACAAACACACAATAACACACACATCTTTGCTACTGCTGTAGGAACGGAGGCAGGGGAAACCCTTCCTCCAGTCCTAGTATGCTAAGGTATTTAGAATACAATATTTTAGACAGTGAAATACTCTTGAGGTCAGATGTGGCACAGACTAGGGAGCCAATGGCAGCATTTCTGCAGAGAAGGGTCTTTGCAATCACGGCGAGAGCAGCAAATGGATTAAGAAGAGAAGACAAGGAGCAATGCAGGTTGCCAACTGACAGGTGTGTTCTGCTCCTCTGCCTGGCCTATTTAATCAAGCCCAAAGCCTGCAGCAGGAAGGGTAAGAGAAGGGGGCAGGGGGTTGTGATGTGTTGCAGGATTTGTCTCCAGCTTTTGAGCTCACCAAGCGAAACCCCTTCCATATTAATGAGCAGCTGACAGAGCTGCAAATTGGTTGCATCCACATATTTTTCCACCTGTTGAATTCAACGGCTAGCCTTAATGAATAAAATCTGCATTTCATCAGCAAACTACGTGGTCGCCATATGCACATCATCAGGATTGCTTCGTTCCAACCAGAAGGTGAGAGGGTGCAGCAGATACTGAGGGAATCCCCCAGGATTTGAACATCTGCAGCTGCTGCTCCCCTAGCAGAGGGTAAAGTTTTTTTGAATCGCCCTTTTTCAAATGGTATTTAAAGATGGCTCCACCCCAGACATCTCCAAGTTTGTCCCTTCCAGGCCTGGCCTTTATGTGTTCAGTGCAAAGGTCTGAACGGCCTTCTGTAAGTGCATTGGCCAGGATGCCTTACAAACTTCCTTGCATTTGGCTCCTTTCTGCAAGGACCTTTGTAAACCCATTGTGGGTTAGAGGCTTAGAGGCTCCCTTCAGATGTTCACTCTAAACAAGAAGGTGGAGCAGACACACCCTGTAAGCCTGGATACATTAGGGTCAGGGCCAAGGCGCACACACAGCTCACTCTCCACATGTTTGTGCCCTTGAGTGTCCAGGTTGAATGCCTGAAGAAGGTGAAGAAGAAGAAGAAGAAGAAGAAGAAGAAGAAGAAGAAGAGGAGGAGGAGTTTGGATTTGATATCCCACTTTATCACTACCCGAAGGAGTCTCAAAGCGGCTCACATTCTCCTTTCCCTTCCTCCCCCACAACAAACACTCTGTGAGGTGAGTGGGGCTGAGAGACTTCAAAGAAGTGTGATTAGCCCAAGGTCACCCAGCAGCTGCATGTGGAGGAGCGGAGACACGAACTCGGTTCCCCAGATTACAAGTCTACCGCTCTTAACCACTACACCACACTGGGCACATCTTGCAAATGTTGCAAAAGAGCATATGTAGAGCCTACTGGATCAGGCCAATCTCCCATGTAATCCAGCATTCTGGTCTCACAATGGCCAACCCATGAGCAGGATCTGAGCACATGACCACTCTCTTCTCCTGGAGTTTCTAGCAACAGGTATAGGGAAGCATTACTTTTTCTTTCTGTGTGTCACACAGAGAGGCTGCATTCAGATATAACACTATAGCATTGCTAATCATTAGGCTAATGAGCCACAGTGAGTCTTAGGACATGGCTACATTTGTTTTTTTTAAAAAAGCATTTTAAATGTGTTATGACATCAGATGACGCTGTGGCATTCCGTCTTTCAGCAACGTGATTTCCCATTATGTCAAGCATAATGGAGAGTCCTCCCCCTCCCTTCAGTAACTTAATAGATAAGAATTAACAAGCAGTTGAGATATTTATAGTCCTTTTATTACAGCATCTTGTTGCAAGCACAATATACAACTCTCCACAAGGAGGGCAATTGCCTACTTTAACCCTTCCTTCCGACTTCCGCAGCAAGACAGGTGCCAATGGGAAGTTCCTCCCTCCCTCTGCCTCCTTTGTTCTCTGATTCGTTCAGACTTCCGAGTCCATGGTGAGGGGGAGGGTCCCCCACACTCTTGATTGACCTCTCTTGTAACTGTCTCCTCCCTTCTGGTTCCCTTGTCATTATCTCGTAGCTGGGTAACTCCTCTCTAAGCTGTTCAGCTTCTGTGTCTGGCTCTCTCTCTGCTTCTGAAAATGCTGGAGGCGGGGGGGGGATATTCCCCCTCCTCTTCCCCCCCTCTGGGAGCTAGCGTGGTGTAGTGGTTAAGAGCGGTGGACTCGTAATCTGGTGAACCAGGTTTGCGTCTCCGCTCCTCCCCATGCAGCTGCTGGGTCACACTTCTCTGAAGTCTCTCAGCCCCACTCACCTCACAGAGTGTTTGTTGTGGGGGAGGAAGGGAAAGGAGATTGTTAGCTGCTTTGAGACTCCTTAAGGAAGCCTTTCTCAACCTTGGGTCCCCAGATGTTTTTGGCCTACAACTCCCATCATCCCTAGGTAGCAGGACCAGTGGTCAGGGATGATGGGAGTTGTAGGCCAAAAACATCTGGGGACCCAAGGTTGAGAAAGGCTGCCTTAAGGGGAGTGAAAGGCAGGATATCAAGTCCAAACTCCTCCTCCTCCTCTTCTTCTCTTCTGAGAGAAGCTGATGTGCCTGTGACTGCATTCCCCAATCTTCAGATCCAGACCATTCCCTGACACATTATGTGGTTTACAACACGTTTCCCTGAAACTTTTTTTGATGTGTCTAGATTCAGCCTTAGGTTCATAGCTCTATGGTAAGTCACTTTATGTTGCTACTGTAAATTAAAATAAGTTGCATAAATTAAAACAAATAAAATAATAACCCTCCCCTCCCCTCTCTGACTCTGGCAGAAATGAGAAACAGAAAGCTCCATTTAAGATTAACTTGATTTGAGAGTTACATCCAAACCCTAAACAGTATTTAAACTTAACTACGCTTAGCTGAAAAAAGCCAGCTTCATAAACTATGGTTTAAAGATGACTTGTTCCAACAAACCACCGCAGCTGCAGTTGATCTAAAATAGAAAAGAAAGGTGCCAAATTCCTCCATGCAGAAGAGGATGAGGGGAGTATGGGAGCTTTAGTGGAGGCTAAAGATGTTCTCCTAATGATTGACTAAACTACCGGCAATTAAGTTGTAAAATAGGACAAGGGTTGGATTGCAAAGTCTAATTTGCCTATACTATTATGACAACATAACTGGTAACAAAGCCAGAAAGGTTGCCCGCCTCTGTGTTAAGATTATCAGGTTTTCAATCAGTGATGAGCATCTAATTTAGGAATGTATATAGCTGCTCTGTTAAAAAATACGAAGCAATTGCTCGTGTAATGGATTTTTGTCTATAACAAATACCAGTGAAATAAGTTCTTAAAAGTGAATGGATCTTATGAAAAAAAAATTTAAGTCAATAAAGAGAGAAAAAAGCATAGAAATTATTCTGATTCATCAGGAAGGATAGTGAGAATGCTAAAATTATTCTCAGTAGGAGAGCTGCAAATAAAAGACTGATTTGTGAGGGGATTTTCTTGTACATTGCTACTGCTGGATGTGGCATTGTGGTCCTAGGTGTCTTTGGAAAATGGATAGCATTCCCTCCCTGGCCCTGCCATTAGGTGGAGTGGGGCACCCCACTTCCAGCAAATTGTAAGTCATTTGATTCTTTATTATTGCGGGATTTTATCATCAGGATGAGCAGTGCTGGGTTTACATATAAGCTAAACAAGCTATAGCCTAGGGCCCCACTCTCTTGGGGCCCCCAAAAATTATTAATTGTATTTCACTATTAATATACTACTTCTTAATTGTATTTCAGTTCAACAATTACTTTGATAAAATACATATTTTGTTATGTGTAAATGGCTTTAGATACCTGTTAGGTCCATAAATTACCATATAGCATATATTCAACACAAAAAACAGTGACCATCTGTTGTTGACAAAGGGCAGCTGGACATATAAAGGGCCCCATCAAACCTAAATCCGGCCCTGAGGATGAGGAAAGACACCCTTGTAGGATTTTCTTCCTCTTGAGTGCTATCCTCCCATGATTTAAATCATATGTCTAGACCCTGGCTGTGGCCATGTTGAGTCTCTCACCAAGGTCAGAACACAAAAAGAGACTGCTGGATGAGACCAATGGCCAGTCTAGTCCAACATTCTTTTCTCACAGTGGCCAACCAGATGTCTGTGGGAAGCCCGCAAGCAGAAGCTAAGTGCAACTCCACTCTCCCCACTTGTGATTCCCACCAACTGGTAAAATTGTCTAAGCCCAAATGGTATTGCTCTGTTTCTTTCCCACATGCACCCATAAATTCCTCTTCATCTTGTAAATATAATGAAGGAAAGATGTATTGAGTCAGACCATTGGTCTGTCTAGCTCAGTATTGTTTACCCAAACTGACAGTATCTCTCCAGAGGTTCAGGCAAGGGATATCTCTCAGCCCTACCTCAAGGTGTCAATAATTGAACCTGGGAACTTCTGATGGAGATGGATTGAGGATTACATCTGTAAATATAAACCTACTGTCCCATATGTGTGGGAGAAATATGAGTATAACCAGGCTGTGAAGCCCTTTTTAGCAGAGTAAAAACACTTGGGTGTTTGGGCATCTTACTGGAAGCTAGGAATTAGGCAATTACACCTTTTAATCCCTGTTTATTTGTGATCTGCTGACCTTTCCCCTGTTAGTCCCTGTTGCTAAGAATAAGCCACACATTTTTTGTAAGATTAAGGAAGTTTAGGTAAAGGTAAAGGTACCCCTGACCATTAGGTCCAGTCGACTCTGGGGTTGTGGCGCTCATCTCACTTTATTGTTGAGTGAGCCGGCGTACAGCTTCCAGGTCATGTGGCCAGCATGACTAAGCTGCTTCTGGCGAACCAGAGCAGCGCACGGAAACGCCGTTTACCTTCCCACTGAGTGGTACCTATTTATCTACTTGCACTTTGACGTGCTTTCGAACTGCTAGGTTGGCAGGAGCAGGGACCAAGCAACAGGAGCTCACCCCGTCGCAGGGATTCGAACTGCCGACCTTCTGATTGGCAAGCCCTAGGTTCTGTGGTTTAACCCATAGTGCCACCTGCTTTACTTACACTCAATGCAGGCTGATAATACTTCAAACTTCAGGAAAAAATGCTTCTTAGTTACAAAATACAAAATTAGTTTTAAAATGGAGTCTGGGCTCTGAGCAGAGCCCAGGAAGGTACATCTTCTCACATCGTTGGCTTGAGATAAAGAGAGAGAACTCAGACAGGAAGGAAGTACATAGGATTATCTCCTTTTTTCAAAACTCCCACCAAAGCATTAAGGAAGTGACCTCATACAGTCCCTTCTATGTTGATTCAGGAACTCTATGAGTGTCATCCCCTTGTGTGCCTGTCTGGCAATCGTGTATTTATGATTTTGACTGGAAATCGCACACCTTCTGTATGCAAATACAGCCCTTCCCCAAAAACTGGTGGTGGGCTCTACCTCATGCATTTGAGAACCTTTCCAAGGCTTCAGAAGGGAAACTGAATGTACCTGGGCCAGGATGGATAAAAAAGCAAAATTGGGACACAATAGTTTCCCCTATTTCTATCTTGGAAATGACGTGATGCTCGAGAACTTCTGCACAAGCTGGCCAGTACTGCTTGAAATGTAGTTGGACTCAAGGCAACCACATCAACCTTAAATGCCACATTTGGGAGGAAGAGTGACAGACAGAAGCTACAAAACAACAGTTTAAATGAAAGGTCAGCTCCTCGCATTCTAATGGAAAGCTGAAGCAGCAGAAACCCCAAGCACATATTTGTGAAAATAGCACACAGTCAGGTGTGGTTGGAAAACTAGATGAGCTGCAGCCTTAAATTAATATCAGCATTAGCAACAGAGTGAAGTGCTTTCTAAACATTCGCAATTTCAAGCCAGGGCCTTTTGACAGAACGTATTATTATCCCAATGAGTTTCCATATTGGGAAACGAAAAGGTTTTCCTTCAAAGTGGCGCTTGCCCTAAAATGAGGTGAGGAGAGTAACAGCCTTGGAAACTCATCATCCATCTCCCCTCTTCTCCCAATAATGTGTGGAATGTAAGACAAATTGGTGGAAGACTTCGCTACCCTACTTTCTATTCACACCTCTCACCCCCGGGCTAGCTGCCAGCATAAACAAAGGAAAACAAAGCATCAGAGGACTGAATGCACTCTTTAGCGCTGAGCATGGAACTATTTTAAGAAATGCTGAACCTGGAAGTCCTCAAATATACAATTCGGGGCTTTGCATCTGGATTGAACTGCAATGCTGCCCCCACCCTACATACTGTACATATAGAGCAGGACATATAGAGCAGGAATCTATGTATCTCTGGGTTGCTCTAGAAAAAGGAGAAGTAGGTTTGAGGAATTCCTTTTCTTCAATCCACCTCCCATGTAGCTTTCCAGCCAGGCCTCTACCATTGCACACACTTGTGTTTGTGCAATGGCCCTTCCAAGTTGCCCTAGCTATCCTCCTGAATCTAAGAGAATGAGGGAGGGGGGCACATTTATTTGACCTGCACCAGAACCAGGCATGACCCCCAAGCCACCTAGGGAAACAGCTTGCTGTAGTCTTTAGCACCTCTGCGGGCGGTGAATGTGGCTGTTGTCAAACTGGCATCTGTTCAGAGCTGCCCACGAGTCACCTGGTGACTGACTGTAACAACTTCATGATGAGTTCCAACACCTATTTTTCTTGTGGGGCGGGGGAAGCACCGGCAATTATTCTCCATGCTTTTTCGTTAACAATCCTGGACTGGTGGTTAAAGGAGCCTATACAGACATCTGCCTTTGCAAACAAGCAGATGCTCCACATTGATTTAGAATGACTTAAACAAAAAACCAGAGGCAGCCCATTAGCTTGGATGGCTGTTTACAATAGTGGAGATGCCTGGATACAAATCTATTAGAAATAATCAAGAGGTCACAAGTCTGTTTTTGTCTCTGGCAAGAGAGTTGTACTTTACAAGACGTGCCACAATCCTATAGGCACCTACTGGGAATTAATGAACATAACTGGCAGTATCTGGCTAACTCATTCAGACAGCAAGGATTTATGCTTGTACCATGGAACTTCCTCCTTCCTCCTCCCCCTAAATCTATTCTGGGGTTGCCTCCAATGTCATGTGAAAGCACAGGCAATATGGTGGCATTCTGGTGGCCCATATAACTGATCTTGTCCTAAATCTCTACCACTGGGCTGACTACACTGTGACCCTCTGGGTGTTGCTGGACTCCAATTCCCGTCATCCACTCATCATCAGACATGCTAGCTGGGGCTGATGGGAGCTGGAATCCATCCATGTCTGGAGGGCCACAGGTTCCCCATCCCTTTTCTGCCGGATGAGGATGTATTTCTTTGAAGAGATGGGCTTTGCTTTACAGCTGGCAGTAGCTGAAAACGGAACAGTCTTTGAGAACTGCGCTTTGTACAAGAAAGATCCTGCCACCGGGAAAACATCTGTTTCTCTTCAGCTACCATTTAGACAACAGGAAACAGTTAATAAAGACCTCAGAGAGAACACTGATTGTGTTTTCCAGTTTGCTGAATGGACAGATTTTATTCTTGTACTGAATAACAAAGGAGCTATATTCTGGCTGGATGCAGGGTGTCTCCCATTGTTAACTTGTCACAGACATTTCTTTTTCTTCTATGCGTAAGGATTTATTCATGTTTGACTCTACCTCCACAGTTTGGGATTTCAGCAAATTGCATGGATGTGCTCCTATAGCAAGTTGGCAGCACGCAGGTGGGTTGACTGCTGGAACACGCTGGAAGTTGCTACGGAATTGATCCAAATGTCTGAATGAACCTGAATCTCACTACCTGACCCCAATCTTACATTTTTGGAGCCCGGCTGCGCTCTTATTATTGATTCTCCCTGGCAGATTTGCTAACCTGGAAATTATGTGTTGTGTGCAGAGAAGTATTTCCAAGGTAGAAGTGATGCCCTGAGATTCTGACCATAATGTTGCATGGGTTCAACCTTGCCACGGCTATGAATTATTATTATTTTGTTAGAAACACAGGAAGCTGTCTTTTACCAAGTCAAGGCATTGGTCCATCTAGCTCAGCACTGTGTATACCGACTGGAAGCAGCTCTCCAAGGTTTCAGATTTCTACTGGGAGACACCAGGGCTTGAACCTGGAACCTCCTACATGCACCACATGGGCTCTACCACTAAACCACATCCCATAGCTCAGCCCACATTTTAAAGCAAACCAACTTAATTCACAGTTCCCAAATTTATAATCTGATTTTTCTTTTTTTTTTTTGTGATGCAGTTTCAGTTCAAAATTTACAAACACAATTTGTGCTGTATGGGGTGGGTGTGGTATAAATGTATATTTTATGGGGAAATAAAATAGGTATTTATTTTATATTTTAGGGGAAAGTGAATACAAATTTGCAATTTTAAGGGGCAATGCATGTAATTTAAATGTGATTTTTTTTGGGGGGGATACTGCATATTTTTTTAAAAAAGAAAAACATAGTAAAGGGGACAGAATGAATTTTGGATTGAACTGACAAGTAGATCTGTCAATTCCAAACTATGTGCTGTAGCTCATCTGTCCTTGACAAACCTGCAGAAGCTCTTGCCACTGGGGAAATTAGTTCCCTTTTGAGTTTTGAAGCATGCTCTGAATTTAGGATGGCTTCTCCCCAGGCAATAAAAGCTTTCTGTGGATATCAAACCGATTTGAGTCTTCTTTCTCATCTGCTTTCATTTGTGTTTTTACATGCAAATCAGTATCACTGTTCACACTGATTTGCATAATCAGTGTGAACAGCGATACTGATTTGCATGACAATGTAGCTGTACCACATGGACAAAAGGGCCACCTACTAATTTGGGGCTCAGGAAATATATATATCGCTGGACATCAGCAAGGACCAAGACGGGGTTTGCGAGGCTTCCAGAGGGAATCTCAACGGAGGGGGCCTGACTCTGAGTCAGGGACTTGAGCAGGTCTCTTCCTCCTCATCATCCCCATCGGAGCCCCTGATAGGGCAAAGTACCCTTATGCTCATGGTTAGAACCTGTTACACATGAGCATGCAAATACAGACTCTTGGCCAGTTTGGTGGTCCAACAGGTAGATCGTGATCTACCGGTAGATCACTGGATGTCTGTGGTAGATCACTGGCTCCCCCCAAAGAAGCCAAACAATTTTGGCTCCCCTAAAAAAAGCTCAAAACCTTTTACCTGCACCCCCCAAAAATGGGGCTTTCCTCCTCCCTAAAAAAAGCTCAACAACTTTGATCTGAACCCCCCCCCCAAAAAAAAGGGGTAGATCACTTTAACTCTGTGAGTAGATCGCAGTCTCTTGGAAGTTGGCCACCCCTGCGGGAGTGTAGTACAACCGTAGCCCATGTGGTACACTCCAGGTATTGTTGGGCTGCAACTCCCATCAGCCCCATGGTGACTGGGGCTGTTGGGAGCTGTAGTCCAGTAGCACCCGGAGTGTACCACATGGGCAAAAGTCACTGTGGAGAAGTAAGGAAGCAGCTGCCAAGGAAAGTTGCCCAACAGCGATGCCTGGCCTCTGCTCCTTCTTTGCCAAAATGACAAACAATATTTAAAACTGCTGTCAAAATTCAGCTTGGATCTCTGTTACTGATTTTGAGCTTCTTTTTCCTCATCTGGGTCCAGAACAAAATGTACTAAAAACCGAATGCAAAAGTGGCAAAAGATGCTTTTGTCAGTTGTTTCGACATCCAGATTGGGACATTCATAGCCCTACAATAGATCTTCTTGGTTGGTAATGACACAAGCTCATACTGCCTGTGTTAGATCACGGCTCTGGCAGATCCTACCGCATTTTGTGGATGAAAATAGTAACACAACCCTCCTGACATCACACCAAAAGAATCGCTGCCCAAGTTCTCCCCACATTGCAGACTCTGCCTGCCATAAACCGTGTATTCATTTACTCAGCAGTAGCTTGCCCTGCTCAGTTTTTCCAAATTAAGACACTGTCTGTTCCTTTGCTGAATTTTATGTGTGTGTTTGTGTGCTAGAAACACACAATTGCCCTACAGTCTGAAATCAACAGATCAAAATGAGCCTTGCCAAAGTATGAAATGACAATCTTTGCAACTTCATATACACCATTAGCTGGGAGTATGCCCCATTGAACTCAGTGGGGCTTACTTCTAAATAGGCATTACATATTACATATTGCACTTCTGTGCCACTTCTTCCTCCAAGCAGTTCAAGGTGGCATAGATGGTTATCTTCACAACAACTCTTTGAGGTAGGTCAGGCTGAGAGACAGTGACTGGCCAAAGGTCACCCAAGGAGCTTCATGGCTGAGACCAAACCCAGGTCATAGTCCAACACTCTAACCAATATGGCAATGTTGATAGAGCCTTGCCACTGGCATTAGGGATGGAGGAGAAATTTGACTCAGTCCACATTTAAATACTAACTTACCTCATTCACACTTTAAACAAAAAACAAAAAAACACAGGCATTCTTCAGATTTTACAATGCAGTTATTTCAACAAATGTGTTGGAAAAAATCATATATGAGAGTCAAGTGTGTATAAAAATGCATGTATCCATAAACACAGCATACAAAAATACACAGTGTATGAGAAAATTTTCATGCAGAACTGTGTATACTAGGATAAATTTGCACTCACTAAAATGCTGATCTTTTTCAATTAAAAAAATGCAGACTGATGTAGAAATGTGGAGAACAGAACTTGAGAATGGAAAATAGATAAACTGAGTGAAATTGAAATTGACAGACTCACCCAACCCTACCCTAGAGGGCTTACTTCTAAGTCGGCATGTATATGAGTTCAGTGTTGATAGAGTCCTAACATACATGCATGTACATTGGCATGTATGGTGTTAGAGATGAGATGCATGAACTCACTACAACCTGTGTATTATCTTCTCAGAACCTAATGTTGGGTTGTGAAAATGGAAAAAGAAATACAACTAATGTTTGCAAAATTTGAAGAAGGCCTACCGGTATGTCACACTGCTAAGAATTGCATGAATGCCTCCTTGAAGACCACCAGATCACACAGGAAGGAAGCAAGTCAGCACTATACCTCCTTCGGGGCTGGTGGTGTTTGTGTGGTTGCCTCCCCTTTGATCCTCCTTTTCTAGATCTTTATCAGTGACACACAACATCAAAAGCTTCCCAGCTCTGGTAACAGCATGGAAGGGAAGACGGCACATAAGGTCTATGGCATTTGTGTCAAGTCTATTTGAAAACATATGCACTGAACATGGGGTGAAGAGGCAAGCACACATATGGTGCTTGTCTATTAAGCAGCCCCAATGCCCTGAAGCAGTGTTTCTCAAACTTGGGTCTCCAGCTGTTGTTGGACTAAACCCATCAACGTAGCTAGCAGGACCAGTGGTCAGGGATGACGGTGGCTGTACTCCAGAAACAGCTGGAGACCCACACTGCCCTACAGCAGCGGAGCATCTTTATGGATACCCCTGTCTCCAAGGTCCTTCATTTGCCATGCTGAAAAACATAAAACACAAGAACAAGCTGCTGAATCAGGCCATTGTCCTCTCTAGTCCAGCATCCTGTTCTCACAGTGGTTTACCAGATGCTGATGGGAAGCATCTGAGCACAACAGCACTCTCCCCTCCTGCAGTTTCCAGCAACTGATACTCAAAAGCATATTGAGAAGGTAGAAGATATCCATGACATGTTAGGAGCCTTATCCGCCATGAATTTATCTAAAGATAAGAAGAACTTGCTGGATCAGGCCAGCAGCCCATCTAGTCCAGCATCCTGTTCTCACTGTGGCCAACCAGATGCCTGTGGGAAACGGGGGAGCACAAGCGGTATTCAGAAGCATTGCTGTCTCTGGTAGAGCATAGTCACCCTGACTAGTTGCCATGGATAGTCCTCTCCTCCATGAATTTGTCCAATCCTCTTTCAAAGCCATCCAAGTCTGTGGTCATTGCTGCCTCCTGGGGAAGTGAGTTCCATAGTTTGACTATGCATCATAGTTTGACTAAAAAAACAATTGGTCTCCTTCTCCTTGCTACATTGCCACTTCAAACATTCTACTTAAGCAAGTGGACAGGTAGAAGAAAAGGCATCTTCAGCTAACAATGGAAGTATCACTTGTCCATCACTGACCATTATCAGCAAAACAGGATGTCTGTCTCTTCACTCAGCACACAACAACAGCATTTCCATTATTATATGAACTGAGCTTCCCTGTCTTCCTGGAAAACAGAAGTGTAGAGTTTTTATTTAATTTTTGTACTAGAAAGAGTATTTGCTTTTTGTCTCAGATACTTGGACTCCTCTGGTGCTGGTGATCCTCCCATCCCTGTAGCATTTTTGCTTGAGATCCACCTCTCTTCCCCCAATGAAGAGAGTGTTTCTTGGCTGGGATGCTCTGTGGCAGCATGGCACGTATAAAGCTGTTTTTCTGGTTTATAGGGCAGATCTACTCTGGTAGCATATTGTTACTAGAGTATGTGCCAGCCCTGGCAGCTAATCAGTGTGAGAAAAACCTGGAATCGTTCCGCTGCCAAAAGTTTAATGGCAGATAAGAGGCATGCCTTGACTTGATAGTAGAAGGTACAGTTACTTGTACATTCAGTCTACATCTTATGGGTGGCTGTTTTTCACAGCTCAACTCTGCATTAAAGAAATGTAAGGTGCTCTCCATTTGCACCGGGATTTCTAGATATTCTTTTTATTTGTGTAGATTTTTTAAAAATGTGTCACTTTGTGCTTCAGTGTGCTTTTGTTCCATTGGTTTAGGAAGACTCTAGAGGAGAAAATCAGTTGATATTCTGTTAATTTGTACATATTACTTGACACATCTAGAGACTATGACTGAGCAATGTTTCCTGCTCAAGCTGTGCATTTGTGTACACAGATAAGACTAGTGAATGGTACCAGATCAGGTACTTAGCTGGAATAATCTTTGGTTTAAATCCCCTCATGACCAGAAAGCCCAGTGGGTTGTGATACAAGGTAAAAGGCAAAGGCAAAGGACCCCTGGACGGTTAAGTCCAGTCAAAGGCGACGATGGGGTTGTGGCGCTCATCTCACTTTCAGGCCGAGGGAGCTGGCATTTGTCCACAGACAGCTTTCCGGGTCGTGTGGCCAGCATGACTAAACCACTTCTGGTGCAACGGAACACCGTGACGGAAACCAGAGCGCACAGAAATTCTGTTTACCTTCCCGCCACAGCGGTACCTATTTTTCTACTTGCACTGGCGTGCTTTTGAGCTGCTAGGTTGGCAGGAGTTGGGACTGAGCAACAGGACCTCACCCCATTGTGTGGATTCGAACTGTCAACCTTCTGATTGGCAAGCCCAAGAAGCTCAGTGGTTTAGATCACAGCGCCACCCGCACCCCAGTATTGTGATACAACGAAGAGCCATTATGGTGCAGCAGCTAGTATCTCAGACTAGGACTGTGGATACCTTGATTCAAATCTCCACCCAGCCTTGAAGCTTAGTGGGTGACCTTGAGCCACTTGGTACCTCTTGGTCTAACCTACCTCACAGTATGGTTGTGAGGATTAACTGGTAGAGGTGGTGGGGTGTAAAACGTTGAGCTCCTTTCAGACAGGGCAAGTTGGGGACAGGACCAGTCCTACCATTAGGCAGAGTGAGGTGTCTGCCTCTGGCAGAAGATGCTGGGTGGTGTGGAACAGCAGGGATCTGTTGGAGCTCAGAGCTGTGTGTGCCACTCACCCTTCCTCCACACTCTAAGGCTAAGCGACCTTCCTGACTTTTGATCCAATGGCAGATTCTTCCCCATTGCCAATCTTGAACTTAAAATGTGGCTTGGGTGCCTTCTATACATGAAATTAGAGGGGAACAAAGGAAACTGCCTTATAATGAGTCAGGTCATTGGTTCATCTACCTCAGTGTTGTCTACACTGATGTGTCTATGGTTCTCTGAGGTTTCAAGCAAGAAGTACCTGGAGATGCTAGGGACTGAACCTGGGATCTTTGGCATTCACGACAGATTCTCAACTACTAACATGTGGAACAAATAGTGGGAGCGACCATGCCCTTTGCTTCTGGCAGAAAAAAGACTTGGGCCAGCCCAGAATGCGGAATACCCTTTGATATGAGATTTAAAAAATAAGAAAAATGGTTTTAGTTCAGCCTTTTGCCTGAATGTGATCCTCCAGCTTCAGTAAAGAAATCCCTTCCACCTGCTTGGATAGATTTGATTTGGTTACTCTGGTTAATTTGGTTTGTTTGCAGATCCTCTAATTTTTCCTTATATTTAATAAATATAACCTGTTCTTCTATATATATAGAACCTATAATAGTTGTCTCTAGAGTCTTCTTACAAGGGTGATGTCAGTTGTTGAAATGGGGAGAGTGCTGTTGTACTCAGGATCTGCTCATGAGTTTTCCACAAGCTTCTGGCTGGCGGCTGTGAAAAGAGGATGCTGGACTGGATTCACCTTTGAATGTGAACTGAAATGAATTTCTCCTCCATCCCTTCCTGCCACCATTATGTGGTCCTTGGCAGATTAACACTGAGAGAATGTGGACCTTGGCAGTAAAGATGTTCCCCCACATCTGTCCTATGATCTTCTCTACAGCATCCCATCTAAGCTTTGCGGTAAAGATGAAGTTTACCCAGACAAGGCTCCACACACATTCATCATGATGACCGTTAAAGTAATAACAATTCTCAATGCATTCATCTGAAAGCGCACAACTGCTGATATTTATGTGCTTTCTCCATTTTGGTCACAGAAACTGCAACGCATTACACCCCTGAAATATGCACTGTGCATAGAGGATGAACTTAACCTCCAACCCACCAAATTCTAAAATGGATGTTCTGTTGTCAACTTCCAAACAGTACTGTTTCTGATAAATAGAGAAATGAACGCTCTATTTATTAAACCTTCAAAATCCTTAATGGTGGCTGTGGGGAACTGGAAGTGGGGGACCAGAAGAAAGATTTATCTACCAATAAAAAAACTTAACCATTACATTTACAAAATCCCCATCCCTTATTGTAATGAAATTTGTCTTTTGAGCTTTGAAAATTCATTTATAAAGCAAGAAATATATTCTGGCCGACTGTCTTTGAGATGAATAACCACGTTATTACTTGCCTGTCAACTCTAAGTAGGGTTGTTAATAACGTACAGATAGCTACTAAAAATTCTAAACCAGGGAGTCTCCTTTTGGAGCAACTCATGCTTTTAATCGATCCAGCAAGAGAATGCAATAGCATGGGAAGAAGTGAAATCTACATGGGAAAGCCTGTTTCCTTTTGAGCAACGCTGGGGTGGAAGGATTGTGTGGTTCACCCTCTCCAAAGGCAAGGAGAGAGCTCTGCTCTCAGAATGGGAGGTTTGATCATGGAGGGCTTCCTGCAGCAGCAAGGTCTGCTGCTGATGCTTATCCAGTGTCCATGCTCTGTTAGCAGAGATAGGAAGAAAGGGAATATTCTGGGGACGCATTGGAGATTAAACTGGAAGAGGCTTTGGAACCATAGCCTCCCCACTCCCTTGACATGCCCTCAGGGCCAGATTTAGGTTTGATGAGGCCATAAGCTACTGAAGGTAATGGGGCCCTTTATATGTCCAGATGGCCTTTGTCAACAACAAATTGTCACTGGTTTTTGTATTGAATATATGCTATATGGTAATTTATGGACCTAATAGGTATCTAAAGCCATGTGCACATAACAAAATATGTGTTTTATCAAAGTAATTGTTGAACAGAAATACAATTAAGAAGAAGTATATGGGGGGGGGGCAAGAGAGTGGGGCCCTAAGCTATAGCTTGTTTAGCTTATACATAAATCCAGCACTGCATGCCCTTGAAACAGAGAGATTTTAAAAATACTCCCCCCATGAAGCCTCCACAATTGCAGGGTGACATTCCACCGGACCTGCTAGAACAAACTTTGGTATTGGTGGTTTGTTCACTTCAATGCCTTTATTCTCCCCATCCCCAAGTCAGGTAGGATTGTTCTGCACATATAACCAATTCTTCTTATTTCTCTTGATGCTCATTTGTCAATTTTATAGTCTATTTCCCCCTGAAATTACATCCCACACAATGAGAATGAGTTATTTTGTTTAAAATGTAACAACAAAACTTTTCTAATGTTGTTGTTGTTGTTGTTGTTGCTGCTGCTGCTATTATTGCTATTGTTCTAAAGCAAAGGTCTGCATCAAGTCAGTTGTGCAAATTAATGTTTCTGTGTTTATAAAAATAATAATAATCTATGTATGGGAACCATTAGAAAACTGTTGCATTTTAGAATGCTTACATTATGAACCTGATTTTAGTAAGTCACATTTCTCCACCTACATTGCATGAGCTTTGTAGAAAATATATTCAGCTGGGGTTCAAATGGGGCTCATGATTTCTTTAAAGGTTTGCTCCTTTGAAACCTTCAACCCTCTTTGCCTCCCTTCTCCGACGGAGGAAATTTCCTTTATGGCTTTAATGGATGCTTACTCTTTCCACCACAGTTGCAGAGTCAGGGACCCTTTCCAAGGTTATATTGGAGCTCTTTTGTAGCATTATCTCCCAGCCCTCAGTCAAATGGATGTACTTTGGATTATTATGTCTCGCACACATTTAATAAGGGGAAGTCTGTGCAATGTGGCAGTTCATTTCAGAGAGCTCAAGATGAACACAGAGGAAAAATGTCCTTGGTTAATCAAAGGCTTGTTTTCTGAACACTCACATATATTGATCGAGAATTACAAGCAGACAGGGGTTTATGAGGAGACTGGGAAGGAATATGATGATATGGACAGATCAACAGCTATTGCCCCTCTTAAATAAATCTATTTCAATATGTGCTATGCAGAAACTATATGTATGGCAGTAGGATAGAGTGGAGGAAAATGTTGTTATGGCACATGTTTTCTTTCATTCTAATTTTCTTGTTCTCATCCCTATTCTTGAAGCAATTTTTATTTGCTTGCAGCTTTCCCCAGCCATTTGGAGAAAGAAAAGTCTGGATACAAAGGGATAACAATGCCTACAGTGCTAACTAACCATGTTGTTTATCTTACAAGGAAAACAGCAACTGCAAAGACTCTGGTGGCATCTCAAAGGCCAACAAATATAGGGCTGCATAAGCATTCCTGGTCTACAGGCTACTTCATCACAGATGCATGGGCTGTTATCCTCAGCTGGCAAGGAATATTTGTGTATAGAGGAGAGGAAAACGTTGGGAACAGTGGGGTCAAATGGCAGAGAATAACATTTCCATGGCTCTATGAACTCAAAGGGTGTTGATAGAAAATGCCACTCAAAAGTGGGATCTGGATCACTCAGACTTGGAAAGAAGGAAGGAAAACACAGGACTGGCTGTGCAATGGCTGCCACCTTATGCATTTATGAAATCTTCCTCTGTTTCCTGGCCCAGTTCTTTGAATAACAGGTCAGTTACAGCTGATCTCTTGAGCACATATATCACATTCTCCATGTACAACTTGAGCTTTGATTCATAAACCTATTAGATCCCATGCCAGATCTTGATATGATCTATATTTCTGCTGCACAGACTGTCTGATGTCCCAATAATCTTGAATCACTGCTGTGTCTAAATGCCTCTGTGTATTTCTAATAGGAATTATTGGTAATCATCTTTAACTCTGTGCCTCCCATATTCCAGCCATCTTCAACAATTTATTCCTGTTTCCCAGACAGATGGTTCAATACTTCTCACACATAGTGTTCCTACCCAATGTACTACACTTTGCATCTTTATGTCTCTGATCTGCAATCTTGGTTGACTTTAAAAGAGTATTAGACAAATCCATGGAGGATAAGAATATCAATGGATACTAGCCACAATAGCTATGATCTGCCTCTATGGATGGAAGTAATAACGCTTCTGAATGCCAGTTGTTGGAAGCCCTGCTCTTGTGTTAGGGTCCTGCTTGCAGGTTTTCCGCATGTATCTGGTTGGCCACTGTGATAACATAATCCTGTACTAGGTCTATCATTGATCTGGTCCAGCAGGCTCTTCTTATGATTTTATCTCCTGCCTGGATTCTGGCATTCTCTTACTTAGCTTCTTCTGAATATTTGCTTGGCTTCCTAAAGTGCAACCCCATACATGTCTACTCAAAAGCAATCACCATAAAATCCAATGGCCCCTGTCCATGGTCCTGAAACCAACCTACCACCAACTGCCCTTGTTTACACAAATTATAACCCTGATCAAATGTTGTCCTCTCTGCCTCCCTGCTCCTTTTGCTCTAGACTTCTTACTGGATTTGCATCCTCATGGCTGATCCATGGGTTCTGCTTTACCAGGACAGAACAGATGGAGAATACTTTTGATCTTTATATATCTTTATTCTTTGTAAAGGGAATCTTTGTGGGAGTTAATATTTTATTATCGCTTTGGAGCTGCTCTTTGTATTTTTGTCTTTTTGGGCTGTGACATTTTATGCTTCAAATTTTTAATTATTTGTCTCTTGCCTTTTTGTTATTTTCATGCTTTATTTCTTTTGTTAACAAATCAATTAAATATCTTTTTTTAAAAGAAAAGAAAAGAGAAAAATACCCTGCTATTGCAACCATACCAGCAATGCCATGGAGTATCTGATGTCATGGAAGAAAGCTGCACAGAAATACAGTGTCACCTGTTTTAATTCCCTTACATAAGCTGAGGCTGATTATATGGTTTAGATGCCCATATTTATTTATGTGATTTTTTTAAAAAAAGATGTGTAAGTCGCTCTGAGATCGTATCAGTGGAACGCAAACAAAAAATTAAATAAGTAGACTGTTGTGATGGTGTTCTTGAGCAAAAGGCATCATCACCCAGTGAATCAAGCTAACCTTGGCTCTGTTAAATTTAAGTCCCCCTTCCACTAGGGATTCAAGGAGAGTCTGTGCACACAACATTGCTTTTGAACTTCACTTCCTCACCTGTAAGAATGAAAACAGCTGTGAAGGCAGTTAAAACAATGAACTATTGCAGCCCATTGTGGGCCTTGGGTAAGCTATGTATCTAAATAAGTATGCTTTCTGGAGTAGAATGAGTGCAATTGATTAAACAAGAGCAAAACACAGCACCCACCAAACATTTCTAACTTATATCCCCTACACACACACACACACACACACACACACACACTGCCAGCTCATTAATAACCTTGCCAGGGTTCTATCACCGCTTTCCTATTAGAACAGTAGCAAATGATTCTCTGGAGATCTGAGCCTCTTTAAAGTTGTGAGGTATTGCTATAATCACCAAGTGGGTACATGATGCATGGCAAAGGCCGAACTTGTATCACAGAGCTTCTGATTCACCGGGATCTTTCAAAATGTTCCCCACAAGGGGATTGAGAAGAAGCGATGAAAGCTAACATTAGCAAAAAGGAATGAGGTGCCCACTCAAGCGGAAAGCAGAAGGGGGCTTTCATTAGGTCTCAGATGTCAGAAACGAAGGACTTTCTGGAACTTTTGGAATCAAGCAGAGAGCATGCAAGCATGGCTGCCCTCAGTGGTGACGTTGTCAAGACTTGTTCCTGGCAATTCCTGCTTCATCCCAAACCTCCTCCTCCAGATGTCTCCCAAGCAGGCATAAACTTCAGAGGGGAGGGCCTTTCTCAGCTTTCGGTTCAGCTGCATGCAAAGCCCTACATGACCTTGGAGTCAAGGTGGGTGGAGAGCTTACTACTGTGGGGTTGGACAGCTGCTGCAAAGCAGTTGTAGCTTCTGTTCCCTCCTTTCCATCTGTTTCAGGTCCAGGGCCTGAAGTGTCTCCCTCTGCACCCTTTCCTGTCCCTGAAGGGCTTTCTGCCTCTGGCTCTTCTCTTTCCCTCGAGCCTGTTGCTTCTTCTGCCTCTCAGCCTCCCTCCTCCTCTGACTCGCAACCACCACGATCCTGGCTGTGAGCCTTCCTCCTCTGCAACTTGCCTAGCGGTTTCTTTGGCTGGAGCCTCCCACCATTCCTCTTGATCCAACCAGTCCCTGACATGTAATGAGCATGCATGTGTAAAAACCAGCCCGTAGCACATTGTCACAAAGTGTAGTGAAATTAAGTCTTACGCAGGCAGATGTGACTGAACCTTCAGTCTAACCAAAGAGGGAACTAAACCTGGATTCTCATGGGCCCTCCTTAAATTCTGAGGGGTCTCTTGTGCCAGCCTTAGTATTAATTCTTTATGTTCATGTAGGTCTTGGGGACCAGTGTTCAACACAGGGGTGATCTGCTTTTTGTTTAACAGCCAAAATACTTTAATGAAATGGTCAGAGCATCATAGAATTGTGAATGTTGAAATGTACATGTGCTTCAGCTTGGTATTGATTCAATAAGTGTGAATTTGGTACTTCCTCATTAAAAGGCAAACAAAATCAGGTTTCTCCCTCATCTCGACATGCAACAGATGTGTGCATTTGAATCAGCCCTCTGTTCTCTGGGCTCTGTTCTCTGTTCTTCTGAACTATCATGGTATAAAGATAAGGGCCCCTCCAATTTTCCAATTTTGAAGGCTAGAGCTGCTGTTCCTTTTGGGGAGGAGGAAGCAAAATTGTATCAGATGAACCACACCACCAGCCACATGTCTCTGTTTTGGGGAGGATGGTTGTGTTTTCCCCTGTCTACACCAGAGATGGGGCATGTCTGGATGCAGAAAAGTTCTATGGCTATACCCACTTTCCCTACATCCCCTTGTTCCTCATACCAGTGAATGCTAGAGTTATGCACACAGGATACTGATACCCCTTTTCTTGTCCCGCTTTTGTATTTCACATATTGTATTCCAGAATTCCGTTCATGAGGGAGATTGAGATATTGGACCAAAGGAACTTCTTGAGTTCATTGTTTCAGTCTGAGCTGTGCATAACCTTCAGTCAGAAAAGCTTGTTATGGACAAAAATGCATGACTCAGAAATTGTTTGAAGCACACACCCCAAATTCCACACTAAATACCCCAAATACTATGCTAAATTGCACAGAGCACCTTCCACACAATAAATTGCAAAATCATTCTGGCTCTTTCGCCAATCAAAGGCTTTTATTTATTTTATTTTTCAATAAAAGAACAAGGAGTTTGTTAACTGCAATATTCCAGAATAGCAATGCAATTATAACAATCATGTGGAAGCATGCAGAATCTGGAAGGGTTTTCTGTGACACCCCTAGCAGAGAAAAAATAAATAAGGAACAACTAGCAAGTCATAAACCTTTTAATGCTTCTCTCAGCTCAACCAAGGAAGTAAATATTTGCCTTATCGCAGATACTTTATAAAGGAAGATAATTTAGCTGACGCCACATTCCCTAGCAGAGGGTACTGCTATGTGTAGAGTCTCTATGCTTAAGGAGCATGAAGGGAACACAGGAAATATTTGAAAAGGGATTATATTTTATCATGAGTCCTGTACTGAAGGTTACTTGAGATGAGCTGCACCACTAAAAAGAAAGACAGAAAAAGAACAGGCTCTCAGTCCGATATCTTTCATCTTTTCAAAAATAAGCTGCTTTAGCCAAAGCCTGTTCAGTAATGTGCAAGGGGAGCCCTGTTAGCATTGCTACAAACTGAGCTGTGGATATAAGGAAGAAGAGCTGGCCAGGCTGTCTTAGAAGAAGCATAGGAGCTGTGCTTGGCAAGATGTGAGCTTCCCTTCCCAATGCCCTCCTCTGCAATGCTGTACGTGCATGATTAATGGTACGAAGCACAGGGAAAACCCAAGCGCAATAAGAGTTGCCAATGTACTTGGGAAGCTCAGTCAATTATTCTGTAAATAAACTGTAACTCACTAAGGCCCCAGATTCTTGGAAGATCTACACCAATGCCAGGGGGAGGGAAAGAATCAGAACCAAAGCCAAGAAAATAATTGCATTCTTTCAGAGGTAATTTCTCAATCAACAGAAGGTTCCACTTTTGCTTTGTGTTCGGCGGGAATGCATGTGGTGCTCTAAGTTGCGAGGAGAAATGCCTCCGTTAAGGAAAGAGTATGATTCCTGAGCAGTGGAAGGCAGAGCCAGCCCTAATGTTAGGCAAAGGAAGGTGGCTGCCTCAGGCAATGGATACTGGGAAGGGCGGGAGTCACAGGATCTTGGAGGGTGGAGCTTTGTTTGCCCAGTGGCCTGCCCTGTGTAGCTTAAGCTGCCCTGCTGCCCTCGGGGCATAACACAGCAGGCTGTGCCTCACATGTCACAATTGACTTTCTTAACTGTCTTTCACAAAGAGCAGAAAGACCTGCAACACAAAGATCAGACTCCATTCTTGCTTGTGGTGGCTCAACAGCTCATTGTGCAGAATTGGAGAAATCTGGATCATCTTCAGCTCTCCATTTGGAGACACAAGGTGTGGACCATAGCACTGATAGAGAAACTAACTAAGCATGTTGAAGCATTAAATGGCGCTCAAGACTCAGATGACTTTATAGAAGCATGGTATCCATTCATAAACTTCTCTAATGACAACAAAGATATCTGGCACTCACCAAATACACATGTTCACTTGCGGAGTAATGCATTTTGCTGACATTGTTGTCTACTCCATGATTGGAGTTTCTTGTTCTCATTGTACTTTGGAAGTAAAATAATAATAATAATAATAATAATAATAATAATAATAATAATAATAAATAAATAAATAATAGCACCCTTCAACTTTCATACACCGAATGGGAAGGTGGCATCCTCTTGTCCTTTGACTTGGGTAGCAAAATGTCTTGAGCCAGTCCTGACAGAAGCTTGGTTTGCTATTTTTAAGTACTGCAGTAAATTGGTGAACACTCCTTAGCTTGGTTTGAATTGGATTCAGTACTTGGCAGGGGGTTGGACTGGATGGTCCTTGTGGTCTCTTCCAACTCTATGATTCTATGGTTTGGACTAGATTCAGTGTTTAGGGACCTGCTTTATGTGTGTTTCAAAAAAGCTTGTTTGTTTTCCAGCAGTTCTTCCTCTGAAAATTTCACACATTGAAACATTGGACCCTGCAACTCAGCAATTCTATGATTCTATTCCCTGAAATACTAACTGATGGGGCCCATAGGAATTATGCTTTGGTTTCACCTGCCTTGCGCCCACCCATGTCACTCTAATGCATACTTCCTCAACCTTGGCCCTCCAGATGTTTTGAGACTACAATTCCCATCATCCCTGACCACTGGTCCTGCTAGCAAGGGATCATGGGAGTTGTAGGCCAAAAACATCTGGGGGGCCAAGGTTGAGGAAGCCTGCTCTAACGCATCACAGGTTCTTTTTTGTTCTGCGGAACATGATGAGGACATGCTGTAGCTCAGTGACAGAGTACCTGCTTGACCCATCTCCAAATTGGGCTGGGAGAAGCCCCATTCTGAAATCCTGGAGAGCAGCTTCCAGTCAGCATAGACAATATCAAACCAGATGCATTGATGGTTGAACTCAGTGTAAGGTGACTTCTTATTTTCCTATGATTTCCATTCTTTTAAAATATATATATATATTAAAATAAAATAAATTACACATTGAATTAAGTGTAAGTGTGTGTGTGTGTGTGTGTGTGTGTGTGTGTGTGTGTGTGTGTTTGCAATCACATTGCTTATAATTGGCTACTCTTATCATTAAGGCAAAATAGATTTTCCAGAAACCGGCACCCCCCCCCTTCCCAACTAGACAACTGGCGTTCCATTCAAAGACATCCTCAGTTCAAACCAGATAAGAAAACTCTCTGCTGAAGCTCTCCGATAGCAAAATTAGGTCAGTACAGTGTATTTAAAACCAGCACGCGATAGAGGTACAGTAAATAGTCTTTCCGCTAAGGGTTAGAAGCTTCTCCTGCTTCTTAATATCTTTGCATCCTCAAAGGTACCAAACAGTGCAGCTGCCGAGTTCTTCATGAAAAAAAGATCTCCAGCTCCACATCCCAAGACACAAGTCGGTAAATATTTTAAATGGACTATTATTAGTTTCTTAAATCTTGCCTCCCATGTTCCCCTTCACTAAGGGACCCAAGAATAAATGTCAGGAATAATTAACCGGCATTTGGTGCAATTCCCCAAAGAGATAGCTTGCCGCACTGTAACTCTCCCAGCAGGATTTCTTTGCTTTTTAAAAAAGAAGCCTTTCATTATATTTTCTTTCTTTTTTAATGCCTTGTAACAAAATTCTGACATGAGTCTGCCTGGAGCTTTGTGGTGTTATTGTTCAAGGTAACACCAGCTGTATAGATATTTCATTTTGCTTAGTTTCATTTTCAGTTATTTTGCTTTCGCAAGAGGCAAGTCCAGGCCTGAACAATCTGTGATTCCCCTCCCAAAACCATGTTTTCTAGCCTCTCATATGCCTGACAGCCCCTCTCCCTCATTTTTAGCAGTTCAGGAAGCCAGTGTGTTATGTGCATACTTTCCTTGCAGAAGGTCAGTGAGGGCCAGTGTGGCATAGCGGTTAAAGAGTCAGACTAGGACTGGGGTGGCCAGGGTTCAAATCCCCACTCGAGCCATGAAACTCACTGGGTGACCTTGGGCCAGTCACTGCCTCTCAGCCTAACCTGCCACATGAGGTTGTCATGAGGATAAAATGGGAAGGATGAGAACCATGTATGGGAAAAGGTGGGATATAAATGAATGAATGAATGAATGAATGAATGAATGAATGAATAAGGCAGACAGTTTGTTAAGCCCCCAGAGCCCAACCTTTCTTCACCAGTGAGCTGCATTTAAGTTGGTGCATCCTAAGTAGGGTAAGGTTACCAGAATTTTTTCAATGAATTCGGGGACACTTTTCAACTTCAATGGATTTTGTATGGGGACTGATTTGTAAATCTGGGGACTGTCCCCGGGAAATGGGGACATCTGGTAACCTTAAAGTAGGGATGGATAAGCTGGAAAAAGGATAAGCTGGAAAAAGAGTGGAATGCCTTTGGGGGATACATCCAAGAATATATCGAAAAATCTGAGCTCCTATCAAAGTGAAACAAGTTCCGTGAGAAATGTAAAGTGGAAGAAAAACTTAAGGAAGGTTAAATATTAATAATGGGGGGAAATAGTATTAAATAAGAGTATACAAAAGAAATGAAAGGAGAATGAAGACATTGCAACTGAGAAGATTGGAAGTCAAACACTGGGTGAGGTGGGGGGTGGTGAAGGATAAAGGTGATGGAGGGGTAAGAAGGAACACAAAAGGTGTGTATATTTGTAAAGGTATATATGTGTAGAGGTTTATATGTGTAGTATATGCATATGTATATGTGTATGTGTATGTGTATGTCTTTTTTTTAACAAATAAAAATTTAAATTTTAAAAAAATAAAAATATAGTAGGGATGTAAGAGGCATTAATATCATTTTCATTTTTCATTTTCATGTCATTTATTGAATTTATATACTGCCCCATACCTGGAGGTCTCAGGGCGGTTCACAAAAAAAGGTCACAATATATAAAATCAAAATAAAAACATTAATCCAATAACACTCCCCAAAACACAAATTTAAAAGGGTATAGGATGTTGGTTAGGTCAGCCAAAGGCCTGGTTAAAAAGGAATGTTTTTGCCTGGTGCCTAAAGGTGTATAATGAAGGCGCCAGGCGAACTTCCCTGGGGAGAGCATTCCACAGATGGGGAGCCACTGCAGAGAAGGCCCCTTCTCGTGTTGCCACCCTCCGGACCTCTCAAGGAGGGGGCACACGAAGGAGGGCCTCAGAAGATGATCTCAGGGTTTGGATAGGTTCATATGGAAAGAAGCATCCTGTCCCATGCAACACTGTTTCTACTCTGCTGCAGTTTGTTTGTTTTTTGCCAAAACCCACATTAGTCGTCTTGCTGCTCCCTGAGGCAAATTTGTATAATAGGTGGAGTACATTGTTGTTACGTTATTGTCATTACATTATTGTCACTACATCAATGTCAGAGACTGGCTGGACAAAGAGATTGGTGAGATGAGGTGTCAGAAGCTGAAGCGACAACAGGCTTTAGTGAGCAGGAAGAGCTTGTGACAGGGAGCAGTTCAGACCCAGAGGCTGAAGCAGAGGAGGGTGAGTCTGAAGAGACTGCTGAAGAATCCAGGAAGTCTCCTCCTGCTGTGACAAGCTCACTCCCCACCCCTTCCTGGTCTCACCACAGAGTAATGAGAAGAGCACAGAGACCAGAGGTGTGCAGACATAGTTTGAGACTGCCTTGGAAATATCCTGGAGCGGAGGGGTCTTAAGGGTGGTAGAAGGCAGGGACCTTCAGTCCTGGCAATTGCTCCATAGGAGCAGGGACCTTCAGTCCTGGCAATTGCTCCATAGGAGCAAGACCTACCAGGAAGGGTTGCTGAGACCACTAGATGGAATTGTATTTCATTTCCTTGAATAAAGAGTTAACTTCACTGGCATCAGAGATTTGCTTCCTTTCTTGCTGACGTGCATCAGACTCTAGCGCTGACACATACAACAGGCATCCACTATCTGCAGTTTCCAGAAGCAACCAAAGACATTTTTGTTCCGACTGGTTTTTCTGTCTGGATAAATGGGTCTTTACTTTTAGTGTCCACTTGCTATGATTGTAGTCTTGTTCTAAAGGTATTTGTTGTATTTTTGTTTTTAATTATCTTATATGTAAATGGTCCTGAAACAGTGGCTTAGAATTCAATTAATAAATCAATAATAATAATAATAATAATAATAATAATAATAATACTTCCACCCCATCCACAATTGAATTTGTGTGTGTGTTGAGGGGGACATACTGTAATCAATTACATATTGTTTGATGACTGAGAGCAACCACAACAGTGAATGCTAATCATAATCACGGATCACTTTCCCTTCCAGAAATTGGACAAATATGCAGACATTGGGAGTTTCCGTTCCCATTTCCATTTTCCTCAGAGTTCTCTGATAACTCTCCTCACAAGCTGTGTAGGCTTGAAAGAAAATGCTAAAATTCTCTGAAGCTCAGCAGAAGCCGAATTGTGGGCTGTAAGAATATGAATATTTGAATGTGCGGCCATGGAGTGTGCATACCATATTCTCATTTCTGCAACATCAGATTAACCATTATACTAAGTCAGGGATGGAGGAGGATTTTAAGCAGCACACATTTCTTAAAGTGAACTGACCTGATTTGCAGTCCCTGGGCTTATGCTCAAAATAAGAAGGCAGTTCCCAATTGATCTGTGCACATCTCCAAATTTTGGGATGCCGTTTCAGTTTCAAAAATTGTATGGGGAAAATGCATGCAAAATACATTGGGTATTGCATAAAACACCAATCACCAAAATCGTCTTCAGAGGGTGGGTGTGTACAAGATGCACTCAAATTGAGTACAAATTGTGTATTTCAGGGAGAAGTGCATTCAGAAATGCACATAATTAAACTGTGATTGCGTGTGTGTGCTTGTGTATTTTTTAATTAAAAAGAAAAATCCACAGAAAATGAGATTAGATGGGCCAATGGCTGAACACATGTGAAGCTAATATAAAATGGAAATGAGCTGATCTGTTCATTCCTTGGCTAATTATGCCATAGACAAGGTCCCTCTGCGGTAGTTCTATTCATGGAGAAAAATTAATATTAAATCAAGTAACATCCATCGGATAATCTTAAAAATATTGAAATTATGATAATGGAATTCTGAGTTTTCCCCTATGGGGGGGGCTGACAATTTTCAGAAGATACCCCCCTCCCAATCCATTTGAGTATAATTATGGATATTTAGCTCAGCTAACCATTCCCAAAACTGCTGAGAATACAACATTCATGAAGTTTCCAATCCATTCACACAAATGGTGACACACTTCAGAAATGTGCATACCTCTATAATGAGCCATGAATTCTTGCTGAAAGAATTTCTTACTGAAAGGATGCTGGTGACATAATATGGAATGAGACATTAAGAAGCCCCCTCATATTAGCAACTCAGACATACATGATTAGCTCAAAGCAAAACATTGGAAATCTTTGAATGAAACTCTTGCATGTTCTTGGCTCAGGATGTGATGATCAGCAAATTATTCTGCTGGTGGAAATGGTGTTGATTATGAAGGGGGCCCTGCTAAATATTGTTCTTTGGGCTAAGGCTTTTATGTTTTTGCCACAGGTGGGTTTTCTTTCCACAACCACTTCCAAGTGTTTATACCTGTAATAGTAATAGTAGTAGTAGTAGTAGTAATACCCCACCCATCTGGCTGGGTTTCCCCAGCCACTCTGGGCTGCTTCCAGTATATATATAAACATAATAAAATGTCAGACATTAAAAACTACCCGATACAGGGTTGCCTTCTAAAAGTTGTGTAGTTCTTTATCTCCTTGACATCTGATGGGAGGGCACTCCACAGGGCAGGTGCCACTACCGAAAAGGCCCTCTGCCTGGTTCCCTGTAACTTCGCTTCTCGCAGTGAGGGAACCGCCAGAAAGCCCTCAGTGCTGGACCTCAGTGTCTGGGCTGAATGATGGGGGTGGAGACACTCCTTCAGGTATACTGGGCCAAGGCCGTTTATGGGTTTGTGGGTTATCTAATAGTGACTTTCAAAGAAAAAGCAAAGCATTGGATAGATGTTATTTTGCTGCGGAAAAGAGAGAAAGGATACTTCCCATTCAGATATTTAGAAAGTAGGAGAGGAATATCTAAGAGAACAATTGGGAGGTTACAGAAGCTATCTCATACATGCAGATGCAACCTCTTAATCTCATCCATTGATGAATCACAACTGAATGTGTAAAAGTTGAAAAGGGTTGTGTCTGCGCCAACATCAGGCAATAGGAAAGTTCCATCTGTAGCAAAAGATGCATCATGGCTCATTTGCACATGCAAGTCATAACATACATGCTGTCATTAATGAGTGATGGACACGCGTGTGTGAACCAGTCTAAAAGATGCATCAAGAAGCTCTGTGCCAAGGGAAGACGAAAGATGACTGCGTAGAACCAAACATTGAAAATGTTATGAAAGGCCTGCAAACATCATCTTGGTAGTCAAAATAACCCCAGGACTAATTGTTAGTTACTGCAAGAGTGACCTCGCATATGTTTATTCACTTGCTTTGATAAATGCTAATTGGCTTGCTTTGATACCATGTTTATCTGTCAGCTTGGGAAGTCATGTGAGGGGAGGCTTCCCACACTGGCTGCCTCTTAACTAGTCCCTTATCTGGGAGATGGATGAGAATTGGGAAGGGGCTTCCAAGCCAGGGGCGAGTTAATTGGGCTGTTGATGCCAGCTTGCATAGCTTGCTTTTGTATAAGTAATGCATAAATGCTTTCATGGGTGCGAACAAGTCATGTCGACTGTTTGCTGCTTTGACGTCTGTCCTGAGTCTGTAAAGGCAGCCAGGATTCTGCAGGCTGTGTTGTTAAGTTTGCACCTTGCCTTAATAAAGTCCATTCTGACATTTTTGACACCCTTCTTTAGTATCGCTGCACCAAACCACTTGCACGGGTCCTTCTTTGGGCCTGCGAATCAATTGACTTGTTCAAGGCAAATAACTGGAAGAGGCATTGGCCTGGCCACTAGGAGGTTTACCAAGACTTCCAGTTGCTTTGCAGTCAAAATGTTTTGTCTATCACTTTGAAATATGTTTTAAGGAGCTACCATTGGTCCACGTATACTTGGAAATATATTTTAAGCTTTAATGAGCTACAGTGGATCCATATACTCCCGTGTGTTGTTGGTCAGAAACACTCAAAGATCCCAGACTAAGACATTCCTAGCTAGTTTGCCAGCTTGAGTTCCTTTTAACTAGAGATGAAAGTGGAACCTAATGTAGGTAAATAATATGTTCTAACCAGGCACCATTTCTCCTTCATAGGGGATAGCCAATTTTGGAACTACCAATCCCCAATTCCATAATATCTTCCTCACTTCATTTATAAACATTTCATCTTTCAATATAGGTGTGAAACCTCTTCTCTGCTTAAACTTTTAAGGGGTGAGGGACATGGATACAAAACTACTCCATGTCCCAAGGCTAAGCTGGCAATAGGTATCTCCAGTCCAGCATATTTTAACACTCATTAACATCAACTATGGGGAAGCTCAGATCCAATTATAGATCTGAATTCCGCAACTCCAACCTGTGTTGATTATTAATTTTTCCATCTCTCAACTTTAATGCCATGCTCCCAGTGCTATCCATTCCCCATTAACTCTCCCATATTCGGTGCCTTTTAACAGAAAGGTATCACACTCTTGAACGGAAATCAATGTTTGTTGATAATGAAAACTGCAGCTCCTTTTCGCATCTGCTTCAGCTGGTGGAATTTTATATTCCAATTTGTAAAGGCAGAGGTAACCAAGGTGGTGCCCTCCAGGTTTTCCTTGACAGCAACACCCTTCATTCAAACCATTGGTCATGCTAGCTGGGGCTGATGGGAGTTCAAGTCCAACAAGGCGCTGTGTTGGCTACCTCAGCTGTAAGGCAACAAGTTCTCCCCATGATGATCCTCAGTGCCCTGTGCAGATGGCTAAATAATCAATAAGTGGTATGTGAGGAAGACCTTGCCATTTGCCACTCTTCCCCTGATCTCTACATATTGATTGAGATTGTTGCATAATGCCCACATAAGCTTTGAGTGGAAAAGCCTGTCAAAAACAGTCTACGACCATGCAGGGGGGCATGAGGCACATTTCTGCTCCCCTCCTCCATGCATATGCAGCGTTAAATGCAAGCAACCTTTTTAAATGTGCTGTGAATTAAGCATGGTTGAATGCTTCTTTCCCTGATCAAGGCATCTGTTTTCAACTTGTGCTGATGCTAATGGCTCTGGGACTGGAGGCCGAAGGAATCCCATGGCTGTGGCAATTGTGATCTAATGAGGTCCCAGAGCTTTATAAGACTGGCGGGTATGATCTTCTACCAGACTCAGGAGAATGAAGCTCCAGGGGGAATGGACACCAACTCGATATTTTGCACAGGTCACCCAAAAGACTAGGTCTGCTAATAGGCACCTTGTGAGCGTCTTCTATTACTTATCAAGTACCATGATGATTTTCTCATTGTGTCAGTGGCAAGAGAAGTGCTGGGACCAGAGACGCCTCTTGTGCAATGCTTTCATAGACCTGTGGAAGGTCTTTGACCACATCAGCCTAAGCTCCACAAGATGATTGTGTCCTTCCATGAAAACATGTGTGGCACCTTCCAGTATGATGGCTCATCCTCAGCCGCCTTCCCTATAAAGAGCAATGTGAAACACAGTGTGAAACTCTCTCTGGCATATTCTTCTCCCTGTTGCTATCCTATGCCCTCAGCTTGACTAAAGATGGTAAGTATATCCATTCAAGGAGTGACAGAGATCTCTTCAACTTGGCACTTCTCCATGCCAAGACAAAAGTGTGGCAGGTCCTTCTCTGACAGATGTTTGCAGATGACACAGCCTTGACAGCACACTTTGAGTCTCATCAACCATTTTGCCTAAACCTGCATAGAGTTCGGCCTAACCGTCAGACTGACAAAGGCCAACATCTTGGGCCAGACAGTTGCCAGCACTCCACCAGCCAGATAGGATCTGAGATTCAGTCTTCATACAACCAGGGCCCCAAACTTTTCATCTGGTCAAGCTGAACAATTGATGAGGGCTTTTGTTGCTCTGACACGTCATGCCCAAATCAGTGTTTCTTGCCACAATCACCCTATCAACTAGGAACTCTTTTTTTCTACTCAATACAGATCCAATAGTGGAATACATTTTTGTCTGACTTCTTATTCATTTTGGAAGGCAGGTGGAGAATAAACTGCAAAGGTTCTGAACCCCAAAAAACGGAAGCAGACAACCAGGTAAGGATGCAAGCAGCCATCATTATCCATTCCTTGCTGTCTGTCACATGTTGTGCTGTTTCCGTTCTGCTGCAGCGTATCTTCTGCCAAAATCTACAGGATCTGTCTCACTGCGGCGAGTTACATAATCCATATAGTTTGTTACATGACTGACATTATTTCACCCTATTTAACGTAATGGCAACAAAATGCAAATGATGAAAAACATAATAAATTATGTATCATTTGCAGAGTGAAAGCAACAGCAGCAGGGGATACTGGTTAATTTCTATTCTGGGCACCATACAAATACAGTAATATCTTGGAAGTTAGACAGCCTAGTTCTCAAACATTTTGGTTCCCAAATGATTGAAACCCAGAAGTGTCTGTTCCGTTTTTCAAACGTTCTTTTGGAAGCCAAATGTCCAACGGGGCTTCCATAGCTTCCTGCAGCCAATCAGAAGCCGCGCTTTGGTTTCCGAACGTTTTGGAAGTCGAACGGACTTCTGGAACGGATTCCGTTTGACTTCCAAGGTACAACTGTGAGCAGACACCGGCAATTTCTACGTTGAAATGTTCCAGCATCTCCACAACCAGGAAGCTAAACTTATCACAGTAAGGTTGCGGTGGGCGAGGGGAGGGAGGAAGTGATGCTGGAGGGAAAAGCTTACTCCAATTCTCAGCTTTGTCCAGACAATCTGTTCTTTCTTCCCAATTAAATACATTTTCCCTCACACGAAGCAGCTCCTAAATTTTTAAATAGTTTTATTGGGATTCTAAAAACAGAAGGAGGGAAGATTAATCGTGTTAATAATTAGAAAGCTGAATGCTAACATTCCCCACCCCACCCCCAACCCCAGGACCTGCTTCCATGTTATTTTCTCTCATAGTTAATAGAGATTTCATTCTCGGTGTGAGAGAAAAACAGCTTGCATGTGCTTTGATCAAAATGCAGTTAGAAGTAATTGGAAAGTTAATTTCAAGTTCTGTCAGAATTACATCTGCTGCTCTCGTTGGGCGAGAAGAGGAAACATACTTGTTTCATGAGTGAGAGGAGTGCATCCATCTCATCATGTTACAATGAACATGGATAGTTTGATATGGATCTGCCAAAGAAGCTTTGATCCATGTACCCCTTTAATAGAGGTGCTTCTCCTTTTCTGTGGTGCCCCCCAACTTTGGAATGCGCTCCATGAGTAGGTATGTCTGGTGGCAACACTGCAAGTTTTCAAGTGAAGACATCCTTTTTTACTAGGCATCTTAGATAAACATGTTTGTGTTTTTTTAGTTAGGATTTTTAAAAATATTTTGTGGGTTTTTGTTACATTTTGCTATGTATATTTGCTGATTTTAAATGGCATTTCTATGCCTCATTAATTTTATTCACAAGTTTGTATGCTGCCCTAGAATTTTGACAAAGGATGGCTAAGAAATATTTTAAATAGGTAATCCGCTCCTTATAGGGACGTGGGTGGCGCTGTGGGTTAAACCACAGAGCCTAGGGCTTGGCGATCAGAAGGTTGGCGGTTCGAATCCCCACAATGGGGTGAGCTCCTGTTGTTCAGTCCCTGCTCCTGCCAACCTAGCAGTTCGAAAGCATGTCAAAGTGCAAGTAGATAAATAGGTACCGCTCCAGCAGGAAGGTAAACGGCGTTTCCGTGCGCTGCTCTGGTTCGCCAGAAGAGGCTTAGTCATGCTGGCCACATGACCCAGAAGCTGTAGGCCGGTTCCCTCAGCCAATAAAGCGAGATCAGCGCCGCAACCCCAGAGTCATCCGCGACTGGACCTAATGGTCAGGGGTCCCTTTACCTTTACCTTTACCTTTAATCTGCTCCTTCCCATTTTTGGGTCACTTTTGCCTGGTCATTGGTCATGCTGGCTGGGGGCTGATGGGAGCTAGAGCCCAGCAGCCTCTGTAAGGCACCTCATTGGCTACCTTTGCTATATATGAGCAGCAGGCTATAGATGAGAGCAGCTGCTGACCCCAAGGTGGGGTGGAAGCATGGGGTGGAAGCATGGGGTGGAAGCATGGAAGCCCAAGAGGCGGTTTCCTCATTACAAGATCTCACCAGAACCTGCCATCACCACTGCTGCTTCACTGCTATGCAACCCAGGTCAGGGAGACTTTGGCAGGGATAAGGCAGCAGGTGTGGTGGCACCTTCCCGTTTTGCCTCTGGTGGTGAAACAGGTTGTGCCAACCCTGGTAAGCAGATGCCTTGAATGAGGTCGCTTCCCAGGGTACCCTGCCTTCTCTCACTTGTGAGCTATGCACAATGGCTCTGATTGCTTCAGTGACTCTTCTCAGCAGAGACAAAAATGGGTTTCAAATGGTTTGAGGGGGGAAACAAACAGCTCAGCATGTTTCTGCTTTAGTAGTTTTATACAAGCCTTTTAAAATGCAGGGTTTGGGAGGGGGGACAGGAGAAGTAATAATTACAATTCTTCTTTCTTTTCCCTTTCCAGCCCAGGGAGCTAAATTATGCTTCACATTTATTCCTCCCCAGTGCATGAGACAGCAGAAAAATGCTTCCAGGGTGAATGAACAGTGCAGAATGAACAGTGCAGAATGAACAGTGCAGTCACAGCTGGGCTTCTGAACGAAGGCAAGTGAAGCCGATTAAAGAGCAGGTGAGTGAGCTAAGGAGGCTTGGTCCCTAGGGCTCACTAAAGTTCTGGGTATGGATTCCATGGAACTAGCCAAGGGAATGCCGGCATGGTGGAGTAGAGAATATCGGACAAGAAACACAAAGAGCCAAATTATCTATTTACTTACTCAAAGCATTTGTAGCCAGCTATCACAAAAAGGCTCCCCCCACCATCACAAAAGACTCCCAGAACAACTTGCGGCACTTAGTGATAAGGCAGTCCCCAGGCTTACAACTTCAAAGGCACAACACAAAAGGAAGGGGGAAGGAGGAAGTCCAGGTACTATTTTGTAGCTAGAGTTCTCATAATGATCAACTGGAATATAAAAATTTTGAGGAAAGGAAGCAAGCATTGCTGAGCTTTCAGATGAGCAGACTCAGGGCCCCCGAAGTCTCATGTCTCTCCCTGTGGCCTGATGGAATAGCTGAAATAGATAAGGGATGAATTGTGGAATCATATGAAAATGACGTATTGATGGTATTTAACACCAATTAAAATTGCAAAAATGTACAAAACTAGTTCAAATGTATGTTGGAAATGTAAAGGGAAGGAAGGTACTTATTACCACATGTGGTGGACATGTTCACTTGTAAAGGCTTTCTGAGAGATATAGACTGAATTAAAGAAAATGTTTGAAAGCACATTTGTTTAAAAAAACCAGAAGCCTTTTTGTAAGGTATAATAGGTGAAGAGATACCAAGAGAAGACAAAAGACTTTTAATGTATGCAACGATGGCAGCGAGAATGCTACTAGCCCAGAGATGGAAGGAAGGAGAAGTACCAACAAAAGAATAGAAGACGACATTGATGGTGTATGCAGAGATGGCAAAGCTGACAGGGAAGATCCGAAACCAGTAAATTTTAAATTTATTTTAAAGACCACTGTAAACAGTTAAAATCATTGGTAGGGATGTAATGACACTTGTAATGTGGAATTATTTATGATAATTATGGATATTTAATAGATGGATAAGGGTAAAAGATGCAGCAAAGCTAATCCTGAACATGGAACCCATGGAGGGAGGGATGGAGGTCCGAAGGTTCAAAAGAACCTTGTATTTTAATGTTTGAAACGGTTACGTTAAAATGTATAAATTTGTGAAAAAACCAATACAATTAAAAAATAATAATAATTGTGAAATCATAGAATCATAGAGTTGGAAAGGACCATGAGGATCCTATAGTCCAACCCCCTGCAATGCAGGGATCTCAACTAAAGCATCCATGACAGATGGCCATCCAATCTCTGTTTTAAAAGCTCCAAGGAAGGAGAGTCCACAACCTCCCAAGGAAGTTCGTTTCAGGGGCCAACAGCTCTCATCAGAAAGTTCTTCCTGATGTTTAGTGGGAATCTCTTTTCTTGTAACTCGAATCCATTTGTATGGGCTCTACCCTCCAGAGCAGGGGAAAATGAGCTTGCTCCATCTTCCAGGTGACAGCTGTTTAGCTATCTGAAGATGGCTATAATATCTCCTCTCAGTCTCCCCTTTCCCAGGCTAAACATACCCAATTCCCTCAACCGTTCCTCATAAGGCTTGGTTTCCAGACCCTTGGTCATCTTGGTTGCCTTCCTCTGCACATGTTCCAGCTTATGAATATCCTACTTAAATTGTGGTGTCCAGAACTGGACACGGTGTGCAAAATGGTGTCCAGGCTGCCAACATAACTGCAATAAATAAATCAGGGGTGGCCAACTTCCAAGAGACTACAATCTACTCACAGAGTTAAAAACTGGCAGTGATCTACCCCCTTTTGGGGTGTTCAGGTCGAGGTTGTTGAGCTTTTTTAAGGAAGGAAAGCCCTGTTTTGGGGGCTTCAGGGCAAAGATGAAGAGCTTTTTTTAGGGGAGCCAAAGTTGCTGAGTTTCTTTGGGGGGAGCCAGTGATCTACCAGTGATCTACCACAGACGTCCAGTGATCTACCAGTAGATCATGATCTACCTGTGATAGATAACTTTATTGCAGCTATAAGCTCAAACATATATACATAAATAGGCACACAAATCAAGCCTCTCTTACAATCCGTTAAAAAAAATAGATTTACATAGGACTGATGAAATAAAATATATACAATCAGTCAATGGAAATAAAAATGACATCAGCCTATGATGTCATCAGAGCTATTGACCTGGAAAGGGTGAAAATAAATTATTGAGATTCGTGTAATAGACCATTTCTCCTCTTGTGGTTCAGAACCGAAGTCAGATACCTTGCCATTTGCAAGGTTACCGTAGGGTTGGAATCCTACCTGATCTACCACAGACGTCCAGTGATCTACCAGTAGATCATGATCTACCTGTTGGACATGCCTGAATAAATAAATCACCCTTAGGAAAAGACAAAGAATCTCCTCTGCCTGCAGAGAAATCCAGTGAAATGTTCTCTGCAATTTCTCTATCCACAAATAAGGTAGAGAATTTTGAGGATATATCATAGGGCGGTTGTGAAAATGAGAGGGGGCAGCCAAATCATGCTTTCCCTCCTGAGTTCCTTAGAGGAAAGGCAGAATAAACAAATAACAACAACAACAACTGTGTATCCATTCATCCTGTAATAAGCATGGCAAACACATCAGTCTTTTTAGAAATTTCACCAGGAGGTGAAGCACATTGCATTTCGAAACACAAAATGCCTGAGCTAGTTTAGGATTAATGATGCATGGTAGCAAAGAGACTATGCTGTGAAACAATGATACCTCTCGATTAAATTTCACCTCTCATCCCAGCTTGGAGAGCCTCTTGTTTAGACTTCTGTCATGGGTTTCACATGGGGCTGCCCTTGAAGGTGGCCTAGAAAAGGCAGTTAGCAGCACAGACCAAAGCTGTTGGAGTTTAACTGGAATCAGTCGCTGCAAACACATCTGTTGGGGGTGAAAGGGCACCTCTGCCTTCTGCTCTACCATTTCCACGCGCAATTGAAACAGTTGGCTCTTGCATATGAAGCCCTGCGTCTCTTGGCATCCAAGTACCTGAAAGAAAATCTGTTCCTGCAGCAGCCTGCCTACCAAAGGAGGTTATCTGCAGATGTTCTCCTCCAGGCACTGCTGTTGTTAGAGGTAATGCAGTTGGCAACCAGAGAGAGGACATCTCCTTTTCACATTCTGCCCCCTGCCCACTCTATTGGCACTTACACTTTTCTCACCAAAATCAAAAGGCTTTTCTCACCAAATCAAAAGGCTTGGTCTCATTTTTTTTATATAAAAAATACTGCTTTTAAGTGCTGCTTCATTTTTATTTGTAATGATTGGATTTTCTCTCGATTGCTCTGATTTATTATTTTTAATCTGCCGACTCAAATGCGTTTGCAAAAAGAAGATGCACATTACCCCAACCCTTTAAAAAGTAAGTAAATAAATAAAAACCAAAATTAGGCATGTTCTGTTTGATGTACTGCAGGCATAGGGAATCCATGGGCCTTCATATGTTGTTGGACTTCAACTCCCATAATCCCTGACCATTGGTTACGCTGGCTGGGACTGACAGGAATCATAGAATCATAGAGTTGGAAGAGACCACAAGGGCCATCCAGTCCAACCCCCTGCCAAGCAGGAAACACCATCAAAGCATTCCTGACAGGTAGCTGTCAAGCCTCTGCTTAAAGACCTCCAAAGAAGGAGACTCCACCACACTCCTTGGCAGCAAATTCTACTGTCGAACAGCTCTTACTGTCAGGAAGTTCTTTCTAATGTTTAGGTGGAATCTTCTTTCTTGTAGTTTGAATCCATTGCTCCGTGTCCTCTTCTCATGAGCAGCAGAAAACAACCTTTCTCCCTCCTCTATATGACATCCTTTTATATATTTGAACATGGCTATCATATCACCCCTTAACCTTCTCTTCTCCAGGCTAAACATACTCCAGGAGCTGGAGTCCAACAACATCTGCAGAGTCATAGGTCCCCTATTCCTGGAGTAACCAGATGAAGCTGATCTTTGATTCAATAAACGGAAACTTCACATATTCAAAAATGTAATGTGTTCTTCTTGGCTTGAAAAAACCAAAACAAAACGTTATCTAAAAGCCATCAATATTTTTCTTTGTTTGGTTAGGAGCCATCCAATGCCACCTGGTGCCTTTATTACTGCATTAACTGGTGAGCTGTTTTTGCCTCTATGTAAAAAAATCTCTCCAGGCTTCTTTTTTTTTCCCAGAGGGAGGGAACCCAGGCTTATAGGTGTGACGAGAAAGTATGGGAGGAATCTGCCGGAGGGCAGATGGGTCTCCCTGGAATGAGACATTGACTTGGTAAGAATGAGTACATACAAAATGTCCTGGGTTCAGATGATTGCTTGCCAATAGTACTCCTACACAGCATCCCGAGAAAGCTACCTAGCCTGTATTTTCCCTCTGCCTGCAAGGCTGAATATCAAGATTTATGGCACGAAAATACAAATTGCCCAATTTCCCAAGTTCTTCCAAGTATGGAAATGACCGAGGTTCTGAAATTGTCAAACTAAAGCTTTATACCTGTGGGTTGCAGATTTTAAGAGGCTGATTCCGAAATCAGGGGTGGAGCGCATTTCATGTTTTGTTTTGAGGTTTGAAATAAACTCATATAAACTCAAAGAGCATATTGGCAGGGGGCTTTTCCTGTGATCTGCTCCTGTTCAAAGAGCAGATACCCCCCCATTTTAAAAACAAATTAAGCAATTAAATACTAAATGCCATTTCATATGAGATGAGCGCCGCAACCCCAGAGTCGTCCGCAACAGGATTATGCACTAGATGGGACATCAGCTTGATCCAGCAGGGCTCTTAGAATCATAGCATCATAGAATTGTAGAGTTGGAAAGGACCCTGAGGGTCATCTATGCTCTTTTGAAATATATGAATAGTTGAATTTTGGAGGTTATTTTAATCACCAGGGAATATCTACACCCCAAAAACATGAGGAGAAACTTTGGGATGGGTTGGAATGACGACATGCCCTACTTTACAGAGTATAGCCCTGTATTTGAAGGCATTTTCTCTTCCAGCGATGTCCAGCTGGTCGACTGTGATTGACAGGTAGATCGCCTGTGTGCTCCTGGTCGATCGCATGTGTTCCTGTTCAATCTTGGGTAAGTAATGTCCCTGCCTCCTGCCCCCGGCACTAGGTCCCTCCTTAGTGAGTATTGTGCGCAAAAAGCAGAAGTAATATTATCTTTAGTGCTGTGTGCAATAGGCATCACTGCAGTTTATGGTGAGCGTTTTTTATAACCCCCCCCCCCAAATGCTCACCCCCCGAAAAAAGCTTATTCACTCTGGCCAACCCCCCTCCCCCCAAAAAGCTCATCAACAAAAAAGCTCAAACTCCTCTAAAACACTCCCCCCTCCAATGACAATGGGTAGATCACTGCCAGTTATTTTAAACTAGGAGTAGATTGCAGTCTCTTGGGCAGGGTTAGGCAACCTAAGGCCCGTGGGCCGTATGCAGCCCAATCGCCTTCTCAATCCGGCCCGCGAATGGTCCGGGAATCAGCATGTTTTTACATGAGTAGAATGTGTCCTTTTATTTAAAATGCATCTCTGGGTTATTCGTGGGGCCTGCCTGGTGTTTTTACACGAGTAGAATGTGTGCTTTTATTTAAAATGCATCTCTGGGTTATTTGTGGGGCATAGGAATTTGTTCTTTTTTCTTCTTCAAAATATAGTCTGGCCCACCACATGGTCTGAGGGACGGTGGACCAACCCACAGCTGAAAAAGGTTGCTGACTCCTGCTCTTGGGAGTTGGACGTGCCTGTTCTATTTGAATGGCTTTCTGGTCCAAGTCTGGTTTCTAGATAAAGAAACATCAGGAAGAGGGCTCTTGACATTGGCCACCAGCAGTTAGCTGCAGACTGAGCAGAAACATGGAGCAGACACACAAGTCTATTGTATTTCTATTTAAATAGTCTTTATTCTTAAATTTCCTTCTGCACATATAAATTAGCATATACAAATGCTATGCAGATCATTGTCCTCTTCTGCCCTCTTTTTTTTCTGATGCATTTTTGGCAATGCGTATGTGGCTACCCTACTTTGGGAGAAAATGTGTTTCAGCTCTGTAGATGCTTTGGGGACTGGAAACTAATTTGCTTGTGTTTACTTGCGGTGTCAGAGGACACTTGACTACCAGACTCCACTCTGCAGCTATAATTTATTGGCCTGTTGGCTGCGCTGCAATTAGACAGCGCATGGGATAAACTCATAAGCTATAAACTGCCACAACAGGCAGTAGTAAGGTGCAGCACCTGTTTTTATTAAACCCAGTCTTTTAAAATAGGTAAATTATTTGGCTGTAACAATTTTAAGCTCCGTTTTTTGCAGCAATTAGGGCTAAATAAAGAAGCTCGGAGGAGAATGTAAAAATAATAAAACGAAATAAAGTCACCCTTAAATCATTAGGCGGGGTGACACTGTTAACTGTCCTCTTCAATTAGTGTATGATTGAATGGGGACCTCACTAAAGCAAGCCCATTTCAGACCATTTACGGGATCACAAAGATTCACTTCAGAACTCTAAGCTGAAGGTAGCCAAGGTGCATTGGCTTAAAAGCTCATTCAGAGTAGAAATGCTCAAGTATGTTCTTGGAGTCATCTCAGTTCTGACGAGCACTTTGGGGACCAATCAATTCTTTATGTGAGCTAAGGCAGAAATCCTGACCTACTTACCAGGGTTTGCTATCCATTAGATTCAATAGGACATATCTCAGGGGGGTGGGGACCATGGTTAGGATTGCACTGTAGAATGAAGATGCTACAGACCAAGGACGGCTACCCAGTTTGGAGATACTCTCATATCTCTTCGGATTTACAGTATAGGATTTTGACAGCGGAGTGCTGTGGCAAGAGTGTTTGACCTGGCCGTGGAAAACCTGGGTTCTTGAGATGTTCATTGGATGGCCTTGAACAAATCATTTCTGTGTCTAACCTCATGGAAATGGAATGACTTCATGTGTCTCACTTGGATCAGTGAAGTTGCGGTTAATACTTTTTTTATGAGGGGTGTTAAAAAGCACTGTGATATGTACATTGTAGTAAATCTGGAACAGATGCAACCTAGTAAGGCTAGTAACTTGGGTTTCTGACTAAGGGGGTCTTCAATGAAGGGAAATGAAGTTTTTTTTTCTGTTTGGGGCTGACAGAACTGACAACACGTAGGTCCACAGCTGGCTTAGCATTAGCATCCCCTGAAGCCGATGACAAAAGTGACATGGCATCAGGTGTCAACAGAGGCATTCCTGCTTTGCTGAAGCCAGAGGGAATTGGGTGGGAGATGGTTTCCTGGAGTGAGGTGAAAGGGAAGCAGAAATGCAAAAGGAATAATAAATGGTAGGTGGTAGATGCTTTGACACCCCCCAAAAAATGCTATATTTAATAAATGCATATGTTATCGTAGCAACAAATAATAACAAAAAGAAGAATGAGAGGATGTCAACTCACATTAACAATGAGAATAATCCACCAACCCTAAATTAAACATGTATATTGATACACACAGTCCAGGAGGTTGTATCCAACTCACGTTTAATTAGAGTAGACCCACTAAATTTAACAGGCCCAAGTTAGTCATGATCATTTATTTCAATGGGTCTACTCTGAGTAAAGGTTTTTTTTGTTTTTTGTTTTACTCAAACCCCTAGTGAGTTTGATTACTGTGAGATATGCATTCAAATGTAGGAAGGAGCAGTAAGCTCTTCAGATCATTGAGTGATGGATGGTGGTTGCTTTATCCTTCCAACCTTGAAATGGAAGTCTCCTTTCAAGCATAAGGGCTCGCAGGATCCCTGTTGTCCCTCTGTTATACCCACATCACAGGAATAAAACTGGAAATTCACAAACGTTCACAAAAATCAAGGAGTTTTGCAAAACAAAGTTAACACAAACAACAGATTCTGACCAAAAAGAAGATACAACAGAAAATAGGTGCATGCCTAAAAATAAAGTACTGTGTGTGTGTGTGTGTGTGTGTGTGTGAGAGAGAGAGAGAGAGAGAGAGAGAGAGAGAGAGAGACCCACCCTACTTTTTTGTGAATGAAATTTGTTTTAAACTGTTCCCCCCCCTCAGCCTTGGTATTTTCATTATCTTCATTGGGTACTAGCAACCTATTGAAATTCTGCATTTTATTTATGGGCAGAGAAATTGGGGAGACTATTTAAAGTAATATCTCTAGGGTGAGAAAAATTATCCATCAGTTTCTCAGGGGTGAGGCTCACCATTCATGATGAGAGTAGCACAGCCCCCCCCCCCATTATTTTTTGTTCTAACTAAACTGAAAATTGAGGGGGAGATTTCCCTGGGAGGGCACACCCCATTAGATGGACTGTGTTAACATTCCCTGCTTTATTTTAAAAATCCAGATGGGTCCCTAACCTAGCATTTGAAGAATGTTAGGGGGTTGCAACATAACAGATGTTTAATCCTTACTCTAGAAGAGTGTATTTGAGGATCATGGCTGAGGCATGCTTGTCTGTCTGTCTGTTGTTGTTTTTTGTTAAGCAGTATCTGATCAAACTTGCCTTCTTAATTCTTTGTAGTGATTGCAATGACAAGAATAAGGAAACCTCTAACTCCTCTTGTTAGAATGCAGTGTAATGAAAATTAATCTAGCACTGGAAATATTCAACGGTTCTCTACAGACAGCTCAAACACTACTGCCAAATTCTGCAACTGAGGGTTTTTTGTTTTTTTAAAGTGTGCTCATGAGGGAGGCTTCCAAAAACCACTGAGGTTTATGAAGTACTTGCAAATTTGCAGCTGATAAAAGTGGAAATTTTTACACTTTGCTGAAATCCTGTCGCTAAGCTTTACATATTTTTAAGGGGCAGGATTATTTTAGTTATATTTATAAATTGCCTTACATGGCAATTTAGACTTGGCCGTGGCTTTTGACATTCAGTGCTAGAGTAATTGGTTTGGTTGGCCTTCCTTGTTACTGGCAGAGATCACTGAAGCTTTCCTGGATAAAAGGTCTCTTGAATTTCATAATATGTTTGGACAAGAGATAGCTGCAACAAGATGTTACAGGGTGAAATGCTGCTGTTCAGGATTCCAGGCACTTCATTTCATAGTGCAGTGCAGAGACAGGGAACCTGTGGCCCCCCAGTGCTGCTGGAATCCAACTCACAAATTCCCACTCTCTCATGAAACTTCCAGGGTGTTCTTAGGCCTCTCTGACTAACATATCTCAAAGGGTTGCTGTGAGCAGAACCATGTATGCCACCTTGAGTTCCCTTGGAGGATATTTGGGGTGGCTATCTTCAAATATCTCAAGGGAGCAAGCTCACATTTGAAGCCATCTTCAAATATCTCACATGGAGCAAGCTTGTTTTCTCCTGTTCTGGAGGGTAGGACTTGAACTTCTGGAGGATAGGACTTGATTTCAAGTTACAAGAAAGGAAATTCCAACTGAACATATTGTCTTCTGACGATAAGAGCTGTTTGACAGTGGAGCGGTCTCCCTTGGGAGGTTGTGGACTCTCCTTCCTCGGAGGTTTCTAAGCAGAGGTTGGATGGCATCTGTCATGGATGCTTTAGCTGAGATTCCTGCATTGCAGGGGGTTGGACTAGATGTCCCTTGGGGTCTCTTCCAACTCTACAATTCTATGATTCAATTATATATCCCCCCCAAAAAGGGAGTTGAGTGGACAAAGGATACAGCAACGACATGACTGTGTAGAACTGAAAGTAGCTTGCCAATACAACCTCCTCAAGTCATTTTAGCCTCCATAGCAGGGACACAGAACCTGTGGCTCTTCAGATGGTTTGGGACTCTAACTCCTATCAGCCCCAGACAGCATGGTCAATAGTCAATGGGAGGCATGGTTCAACAAGTTCTGGATGGGCCACACATCCCACATCCCAGTACTGTGGATCAAGGGTATTAGCATGGGAGGTTTCACTATAATTGAATTAGGGCTTGAAGCTGAAAGATCTCTTAAGTGTTAAACATGATCACAGGCTTCACCAATAACAGGAGCCAACAAAATGAAGATCCTTCACAATGTGGAGCAGCAATAATAGACTTTATTGAAACTTTTGCTCCTCTGTGCACTCTGCTTTTTGCTCCCTGTGGTCTGCATCATATAGCCACTCTCGGTGTTCAAGCACTGCTGGCCAATTGAATGGTGACCAGATGGAGGCAGATTCATGTGTAAAGCAGATCCCCATGTCAGTTGAGCAATTTTCCACCATGACATTGCAAGCCAGTTTGCCTTCTTCCCTCTTCATTTCCCATCACTTCAGTAAGTTTGGAAAAGTTGACATCTCCCTTTGCTCGGTGGATACACATTTCCAAAATAACCTTGCCAAACTGAAACCAGATGGGCTTTGCAAAATGTGTTGAAGATTACTCTGTTCTCTGGGTTTTTACCCCCACCTCAAAAGTTGATCTCCCACTGTGGTAACACTTTACTATTTGTGACCTTTTTGCACAGACTACAGTGGGGATCAGCAAACCCACTGGCTTTATATTATTCTCTTTGCAATTGATCCTCTACACTTGGAAACATTTTCCTTAGATGTTCCAGTTTCTGTCATGCTTTTCTCATTTTGGGTGTAATTAATGCCACGTGGGGAGGGAAACACAAGTTCCCTTGAAGTGGACTTGATTCCAAGTTTCTCATATCTCCTTTCCCATCCTCTCTGAGTCTGATACTTTGCTTTCATCCTCAATGAAGGCCACCTGCTGCCATGTATAAATGCTCATCATTTGTTCCAAAGGCTTTCAGAAAAGGGCTTCAGCGTGGGTGCTGATATTCCTCCCGATGACATATGCCTCCCAGGCTGATGAAATGTTATTAAACCCTTTTCTTCACTTTCCTTCCCATCCCCCAGAAACCCTACAAAGGGTCAACATCAATATGTAGTTGCTCCAGAAGTGGGGCACCACCTTTGCTGTGCTCCTTCCATGCCACCCCCTACAACTCCTGGTTTTTGAGAAGAAATGCTCAGAGGAGTATGTGGAGATGGTGGTTGGTTTTGTGCCTACTGCTTTACTTTGTTCTCAGTGCAAATCCATTCTTTCCTAAATTCCATTCCGATCCCTTGCATCTGGATTGTTCCCTTAATCTGGCTGTTTGTACAGTGGAGGCCGGTGCCCACTGAAACGGCTAGAGCTCAGGGAGCTCAAAAAGTAGATGAAGACATAGCCAATGATAGGCGGTGACAACTAATTCTGATTTAGTTCCAGTTCTTCTCCCTGCTGAATTCTGCAAGTGAAAAACCAGGACCATCCAGATTCATCTTAATTTCACTTCAGGCAAATTTAGGTAACAAGTGCAGTTCAGGATGTGACTCATTAGAATAATAGAACATAGAACTGCAGGGGACCCATCCTGTCCAATTCCCTGCAATGCAGGACTCACAACTAAAGCATCTATGACAGATGACCATTCAACCTCTGCTTATAAACCACCAATGAAGGAGAGCTCACCACCTTCTGAGGTAGTCCATTCCACTGTCAAACAGCTCTTACTGTCAGAAAGTTCTTCCTGATGTTTAGTTGGACTTTCCTTTCTTGTAACTTGAAGTTATTGGTTCGGATCCCACCCTCCAGAGCAGGAGAAAACAAGTTTGCTCCATCTTCCATGTGACAACCCTTTAGATATTTGAAGATGGCTCTTCTATCTTCTCAGGTTCCTCTTTTCCAGGCTAAACACACCCAACTCCCTCAATCACTTCTCATAAGGCTTGGTTCTTACTCTGCCCACCTTCCAGCCAGTGGTGGTTGTTTTGAAGGAGGTGGCGGCTTGTGTCAATGAGATCTAATGCAATGGGATAACTCTGATATGTTCTTAGGTCAGCAGAATGCTTTCCTGTCTGCTAAGGGACATCTTTGGAATGTGTTAAAAAGTTTGACACATGCACACATATACACAGTCTGACCTCAGTTACATGTACAAATGATGATCATGGGAATGATCAGAACTACCAGAATATTGCTGCTGCTGACACCTATTTTATTTCTACACATAATGGGTCTCACTTGGCTCATGAGATATGGCGAATGGCATGGAGAAACATTACTGACAATTCAGCAGGGGATCCTTAAGGATCTGTTGTACTTTTCTCATCTGGAAAAGCCAGAGCCACTGACAACTTTGTTATGATTGCAATTCTCTCTTTATCTTCCAAGTACAAAGATCTGCCATCTGCTGTGCCTACCAGCTGCCCAAACTCCCTTCTTGTGACATAAACATTATTAGCAGTAGTATTAGTATTAGCATTAGTATTAGTTGTAATGGGGATCGACTCAGCAAGATATTCTTACGGATTTTGATTACCAGAGCCTATTGGTGAATAGTAGAAATTAATAAACAGTAGTATTTAGATAATATTTGGGATATGAGGGGAAAATACAAGCTGCAGAGGAATCCTGAGTTAGCTCATTCAAAACAGCCTAGGCTAGCTAAATGCAGGGCCATTAAACAGCAATACTGGGCAATTGGTAGTGCAAAAGGCCACTGGTAATGCAAAATAGCTGTCATTTACCCCTGCTCTGAGGAGTGGAGAGAGTGGATATACTTGGAAGATTTGGGGCTTTAAAATATAACATAATATAAATTTTATTTTAATGCAAAATCAGTGCTTTTTTCTATTAAAAAAATGTTTAGGGGTACTCTCATTTTGACTCAAGAAAATCACCAGGAAAGGAAAGGAGGCCGCCATCGGAGATGGTAACAACGAAACTGACCAATTGCCATGCTAGATTCCAACTCCTACTTCACACATTAAATGCTCGCTTCTGTCTGAGACTCAGGAAACACAGTGACAGGAAATGAGGCCGCCATCGGGGTAGCTAAGGAACTGACAATTCACCATGCTATTCAACGGAACTGACCATTAACTGTGCTAGAGAAGAAACTTTTTTTTTTTTTTTTTTTTAAAAAAAGTTTATTCTCCCGTTATATTCACAAAATGTTTAGGGGTATGCATCCCCCTGTGTCCCCCCAGAAAAAAGCACTGTGTGAAATAATATAAAATATTCATGAGAAAATATCACTTAGACCTAATAAAATGATAAAATAAGAGACAAAATCAACCGTTTTCAAAGCAAATGCACGGAGTGGCTTTTCTCCAACAAAGAGCTACTCAGAGAAGACCCACTGAAATTAATGGACCTCAGCCATGATCATTCGTTGTAATGGGTTTACAGTGAATATTATTATTTATTGAAATATTTGCATACTGCCATATCACAGAAATATATCCAAACAGTCTACAGCAATAAAAACACAAATCAATACAGTGAAAGCATATGACTAGCAGTGGATAAAAGCCCACAAAATTGCATGTTGTGTTACAGAAATTCATGGAGGATTAGGCTATGATGATGATGGTGATGATTTCTATGTAAAAACGTGTAACTGTGCTCTGCTTCCATGGTCAGAAGCTACATGCTTCTGAATACTGATTGCTCGAAACCACAAGAGGAGAGAGTGGCTCTTGTGCTCAAGTCCTGCTTGCAGGTTCTCTACAGGCATTTGGTTGGCCACTGTGAGAACAGGATGATGGATTGGATGGGCCATTGGCCTAATCCAGCAGGCTCTTCCTATATTCTTATGTCTAAGTAAGCTCCTCTAAAGAAAAATGCTTTCAGCTATATGCAGGCTTTTCTGATGTCTTCTTCTTCTTCTTCTTCTTCTTCTTCTTCTTCTTCTTCTTCTTCTTCATCTTCTTTGCCAATTGCTTGTAGCCAAGTAAGATTGTCTTCCATAAACACAGTTTTAAAAGTGAGTCCATAAGTGACTGTGGAAGCCAGTTCTGGATCCACATGTCCTTCCACAGCAGGGACATAGGTTTCTGTGCGGGAGTTGATCATGGTGAGGGTTTGCCAAGCGTGCCTTCCTCTTAGCTCGCTTCTCCATTTCGTGCTGAGTTCGTGCTTCTTCAAAGTCCACAACACCTTTGGTGAAGGCTGTTCTCCCATTGGAGCACTCGAAGGGCAGTGTATTAGTCAACAACAATCACAGTGTACAACTCAGTGTATCTGTTGTTGTCATATCCAGTGTTCAAAATTCCAATAGTAATGGAGGAGACTTAAGAACAAAGGGTGAAAAAAATGGTTTGGGGTGGAAACAACCTGAATTAGCCACCCCTTCTCAGCATTAATGAAAATATCAGCCTACAAAATACAAGGATTTGTTAGTATAAGGTAGTTTTTTTTTAAAAAAAAGTCTAGAAGTACTTGACCCTTCTTTGATATTTAACACTCTTCACTTCTTGGCCCCAAGTTGTCGATCCGTTCCACGCCATATGTGGTGACTTAAATGACAACTGTGCAGACCAAGACTGACACTGCAATCTGGGTATTCAAACTTGTATGTCGAACAGATTTCTACATGCTTTAGCAAGCCAACTTTTGCTGGGTTTTACATGGCTGCTGTAAGCATTGCTGAAATGATTTACGTGAAGCATGTTGAACACTCCCATGTGCTATATATAAATGCTAAGTATTATAACTGAGCTGCTGAATTGAACTGAGCTGAGGAATCGCTAGGCTAAACTGGTCATACTTGTTGCTGATTTTTTTGTCGGGGGGGGGGGTAGGTGGGTGAACAAACAGGATTGGGATTTGCTTCCACAAGATGCAGTGAGAGCCACCAACTTGGTTGGCTTTAGGAGATTAGACAAATGAGCTATCAATGCCTATGCACTCCCTCCAACACTGGAACCAGAATGCCTCTCAATGCCAGTTGCTGGTGGCAGGATAGAAGTTTATAAAATTATGCATGGAATGGAGAAAGCAGATAGAGAAATATTTTCTCCTTCTCTCAGAACACTGGAACTTGTGGGCATGCAATGAATTTGAATGTTGGAAGATTCAGGATAGAAAAAAGAAAGCACTTCTTTGTGCAACACGTAGATAGACTATGGAAATCATTCCCATAGGAGGCAGTGATAGCCACCAAAGTAGGTGGCTTTAAAAGAGGGTTGGACAAACTCATGGAGGAGAAGGCTGTTAGGGGTGGTCCACAGTCAGAGACAGCAATGCTTCTGAATGCCAATTGCTGGAAACTGCAAAGGGGAAGGGTATTCTTGTGTTTGAGGGTTTCCCATTGAGGTATCTGACTGGCCAATGTGGGAACAGGATGCTGGACTAGATGATCCTCCCTAAGGATCTCCTTATGGTCTTTGTTGTTGTTGTTTAGTCGCTTAGTCGTCTCCGACTCTTCGTGACCCCATGGACCAGAGCACCCCAGGCACTCCTGTCTTCCACTGCCTCCCGCAGTTTGGTCAGACTCAGGTTGGTAGCTTCGAGAACACTGTCCAACCATCTCATCCTCTGTCATCCCCTTCTCCTTGTGCTCTCAATCTTTCCCAACATCAGGGTCTTTTCCAGGGAGTCTTCTCTTCTCATGAGGTGGCCAAAGTATTGGAGCCTCAGCTTCAGGATCTGTCTTCCAGTGAGCACTCAGGGCTGATTTCCTTCAGAATGGATAGGTTTGATCTTCTTGCAGTCCATGGGACTCTCAAGAGTCTCCTCCAGCACCATAATTCAAAAGCATCAATTCTTCAGTGATCAGCCTTCTTTATGGTCCAGCTCTCACTTCCGTACATCACTACTGGGAAAACCATAGCTTAGAAAGAAACATGCTGTTTCAAATCAGACCAGATATTCACATGTCTATGAGAATCAGATCAAGGAGGAAATCCCTCACATACATTCCTCTATCGCCAGACAATAAAGTTTGGTTTATTTCTTTTCTTTTACGTCCATTCAACTAATGCCTTCAACAAAAATAAACTGAAGTGTCATGTTGCACCATACAATAGCTGTGTCTTTCCAACAAGCATAACAATCTATTTGAAATTAAAGTGATTTGTTTAGAATTTACAATAGAGGATTGAATTAAAAAAACAAAAAAACAATAACCCACCAGCCTCTAAAATGTAAATACTGCATCTATTTTATGAAGTGCAATCTTCAAAATAACCTGTGTTCGTGCTAATAAAAATGTATATATACATCCATGCATTGTTAACATCTCTGTGGTTATGGATATTTGAGTAACCCTCTGGGAAAGGTCATGGAAGTCTGAGAGACTAATCCACAAGCTCTCCCTTCACAGCAATTGGAAAAGCCTGTTGATACATTTTCCCTGTTAAATTTGATAACCACATGGGTCCCCATGTTTTTCCACTCTGCCATAATCATATGATCTACAAATGAGAAATCCAGGTCTGTGAGATTTTTCTTTCACTGTCCTTGGCTGCAAGGTCTTTTTTGAGCACAAGGTTGGAATCCCTCAAGTCTCCTGCACTGAAGTCATTATCCCATTCCAATGGGACTACTTGCAATTTCATACAGGAAACTACAAAAAAAAGAAAAAGGTTACACAGCATTGCATTCCCAATTATAGTTGGTTTATTGCCTTGTACTGTGAAGAAAGCTTAAAAAATGAGGATCGTGAGAGATATCAATATCATGTGGGGCTCTGTTATACCAAATCTCTTAAAATTTCACTCATGTGGAAAAAAAACCATATAGTGAAAGCTGGATGTAACAACAGTTCAGGAACATTTGTATTGCCATAATAATAGTTCCGTCCCATTGCGTCATGATTTTTTTGGGAGGAAATATTACTGCTGATGTCTTGCTAGAGGCCTCTGCCCTGTGGGCAGTGGAGAAATTATGCCTGGTGTGGATAAAATGAATAGGGAACAGTCCCCCCCCCCACTGTCATAATACTAAACCTAGAGGCCCTTCAATGAAACTATGTTGCAAAATCCAGGGCAGATGGGGGGGGAGTATTTCTTTACACAGCACAGAGTCATGTTATAGAATTCACCCCCACAAGATGCCATGATTTGGGATGTAAGGAAGCAGTGATTTCCATCCCATCCTAGTGTTTGTTGCAATTAGCGCTGTTTCTGTTTCACTGCAGTTCAGCCTCTGTCAAAACCTATGTCATTCATATTGCACGATTAATTTCAATGGAAGGGAAATCTCAAAAGCAATGCATCCAGAACATCCATGGAACTGAAGAGTACATCATTCAGGGCCCAAGATATTTTGCTGCCTGAGTTGGGGGACAGCATGGTGCCTCATCTTCATCCTACGTACAGAAACATACTGAACTGAATCTTCAACACTGCTGATGAGATAGTGCCCTCCATTAAACCTGAGTCTAGTGGGCCAGATTAGAGAACCTATGACAGACCATGTGGCAACAGAGGGTTGTCCTGTGGCCCTTCAAATGTTGCTCAATACAACTCTCACCATCCCTGCCCACTGGCTGTGCTGGCTGAAGCTAATGGGAGCAGAGTCCACCAACATGTAGAGGTCAAAGACTTCCTATTTCTGCTTTGATTCAATCTGTTGCATTGGCTATTGGAGCAATATCCTACAAGTAATCTTTCACCGATGTGAGTGGAGTTGCAAGGTCCAGACCCTGAGATTTCAAGCCCCAAACCTGAAACCTAGGGTGAGGTCAGTGGGGTGGGTTCCAGTGATGCCATCAAGCCTAACACATTAACCACAGTCACTGAGAGCATGGCATTCACATTAAAAATATGAAGACTAACCAACAAGCAAACATTTCATCGCTTTGCAATTGAGATAAAAATCTTATCTACAGGGGGTGTTCTCAGGTTCAGATGGAGTGAAGGGATCATTCTGTATCACTCACCTAAGGGACGTAGGGAAGGCGGTCTCACCAACCTGGAGATTCAAGCCCTCGCCTTGCCAACTGGGGAGATAGGGAAACCTGGAGACTTCAAGTTGGTCCAGGGTGTCTGGAAACCCTAGATGTGATGTTTTTAGCACATATTTTGTGTTCTCTGGTTGTTATTGGGATATATGTCTCTCTGTGTGTAAATTATAATAATAATATAATATAATATAATATAATATAATATAATATAATAATCTCACACACACACACACACACACACACACACACACACACACACACACACACCGCAGCTTGAGACCCAGGGCTGGGTCTAAATGAACAAGCAACCAGCCAATAAGTTAAAAACATAATATTCTAAGTGCCATACATCACACATCATGGATTGTTGTTTTAAGTTCTGTCTGTGGCCTAAACTTCTAAAACGGTTCTGTCAGAAGAAAGCAATCAGAAAACCCGTTCCACTTAAATATTGCCCTGGCCTGCCAGCATTCTGAGGCAAAGGGAATCCTTTATATATTAACTTGGCTGAAATCCAGAGCTGTGGGAAAATGGTCCTTGTTGAGGACTGGATTTGGTTTCTTCTAAGCTTTTCTTTGCAGAAATCTGGGATTGCTGCAGCTCTCAGCTTCCCCATTTTTTAAAAAAATGCACATGCTTCTTATGACCTGTTTCTTGACAGTTTCTTTTTTTCTTCTTTCATCCTGCTGTGATTTCAAATGATTCACCACATGACCAACAGTTCCAGCTTACCTCATATTTAGCCTCCTTAGTTGGCTGTGTTTGTTCCCTCCCCCTCCCCTGGTAAAGGGAATTTGCACTTTATTGCTGTACGGGAACATTTTGTTATGTTTTCTTCTTTCATGAGGATTCCACGGGACTGCCTGCTTCTTCAGTGCTGTGAAAATAAACACTGTGAGGGCTTTTCCCTTCATGCAGAGACCACATTCCATGACTTGCACAATTTCCTCCAGAAATGTCTCATCAGTCACCATAGGCGAGTCTTTTTCATTAGTGCACAAAAGAAGAAAACCCCATTGAATGGAGCATAGGGTAAGTGCAACACACAGGCAGCATTATCCACATGTGAAACACCAGTACAGACACCTGTGTTAGTTCACAGAAATATTAAAGGTAAAGGGACCCCTGACCATTAGGTCCAGTCGTGACTGACTCTGGGGTTGCGCGCTCATCTCGCATTATTGGCTGAGGGAGCCGGCATACTGCTTCCAGGTCATGTGGCCAGCATGACTGAGCTGCTTCTGGTGAACCAGAGCAGCGCACGGAAACGCCGTTTACCTTCCCGCTGGAGCGGTACTTATTTATCTACTTGCACTTTGACGTGCTTTCCAATTGCTAGGTTGGCAGGAGCAGGGACTGAGCAATGGGAGCTCACCCCATCGCAGGGATTCGAACCGCTGACCTTCTGATTGGCAAGCCCTAGGCTCTGTGATTTAACCCACAGCGCCACCCGTGTCCCTTAGAAATATTAGTGAGGTCCTAAAGCCACAGCATATGGTATTGGATGGGTTTTCATTCACCCCATGCTGAGGTGAAGCACAGGACAGAAAGGTGATTCTAAGCTGACAATGGCATTTGAAGATAGGCAGAACCTCTCTATGGTGTTCTGTTAGAAGCAGAAATTGAATTTACCCACTTTCCCACCTTGTGGTCTATACAAGATTAGACTGCTTTTTCATTGCTATTCTGCACTGCTGATTGGTTGGGAGAAGTTTGGACAAGTGAATGATTGCAGGTTGTGGCCCTTAGCGTATTGTGTATTGTGTTTTCATTTTGCGTTGTGACAGCCGCAGATTGGCCAATGGTTAAAGAAGTAGCATGAAAGACGAGTGTTAAGAGTATCGGTTTAGTGCCCTTTGCTTTTGAGTGTTTATAACACCCTCCAAGGGAAATCCATGGGTGTGACTATTTACATCAGCTTCGGAAGAGACGTGACTTTTGACAACTTAATCTCATAATGAGAGCTTGGTAACAAAAGGTTTCAGAAAGGGAAAGCACCGCCTTCTGCATATATACAATCGACTTCAATCAAACAACATGTTGCAAATCTACTGGCTTCAATGAAATTAAACTTGTACTTGGTTTCTCTTGAAACAAAAACAAACGTGTCATTTCAGTAGTCACAAGGAAGTACTGCTAATGTCATGAGTTGTTTTTATCTCTTTAAACAAAAAGAGGGCATGAGACTGATAGATACAGATCTGCATTGAGAAGATAAGAGATATGGTTGCTACTCTACTCTAAAGGCAAAATTTGTCGCAGAGAGTTCTGTGAGTGCCAGCTATCCTTTCCCAGAAGAGAATGTATATTGGCTAAGAAAGAGATGAAGAGTGCTATATCCCAAACACGACAATCATTTTAATGGAGTTTGCACACTGCATCTGCCCATACCCAAGGTCTGCAGGGGAGGAACAGTAAAGCTCAGCAGGAGTCTGGTCATTGGAACAGGAACACAGATAGCTCACTGTAGAGCAGGATTCATTCAGGCCCGATGCAGCGAATCTATGCACAGCAAATTAGGATGGTGCTCCAGCAAGGATCTGGGAAGAGAGATGTCCTGATGTCAGATTTGTTGTTCCTGTTCATTGGTGCCCCTTGCTACTCCAGGAGGCAGTGTGTGAGCTGAGAGGAGAAAACTTTAAGATACTGAGAAGAAGTCCCCAGAGGCAGATGAAGGAGTCAGGACTACCTTCTTGAGTGTCACTTGCCCCTGGAGCTCTTCCCCCATGGGAGTTCCCAGTTGGGTGATGCCTTATGAGATGTTTTCCATGGCTCCTCTTTCCGCTGCATCTTCAAACTTCTCCTTGGATTATCTGAGTCACAGCACAATGATCTCAGCAACAATCCGAACTGTGAGCCTCTGAGAAAATCTTGCTATGTGAGATCTTTATATTAGAGGCTTGTGGCCGTCCAGATGTAGTTGGACCCCAATCAACAGAGAAGTTGGTCAGGGATAATGGGAGCTGTAGTCCAGCAACATCTGAAGGGTCATAGGTTACCCACCCTGGCTTTAACTGGACAGGAATGGAGTGCAAGGCCTAAAATTACTTACATGTGTTCTACAACCCCTGATCTATAACACTTGCTAATAGCAGTGGTGCATATACAGTCGTACCTTGGTTCTCAAATGCCTTGGTACTCATACGTTTTGGCTCCCGAACGCCGAAAACCCAGAAGTAAGTGTTCCAGTTTTCAAACATTATTTGGAACTAAGTGCTGATCACGACCCAGCACTGGAAACTAAGAAGTAACCCCTCCCCACATTGCTGTCCCAATTAAAATCCCCTCCCAGCAGCTATTACATTGTGACCACATAAAGAAAGGGTTAACTTCCTTCCCAATACAACAAGATGCTGATCTTGACCTTGCCTTTCATACGGCTATTATTCAAAAGCGGGGAAAGTGAGCATTAAATGCAGCCATACATTCAGTGTCATATCTTGTTTGGTCCTTCGGCATTGTCAAGGCGCAAGGACAGATGCTCTGATTCTCCGGCTGGGAGTAGCTTATCGGATTGACTAAGTGAAAAGGTCAGCTCAGCTCAGCTCCGGCCCATTCAAACTACCAGCTTTGGTATTAGTTACTTAGTTGATTTATAGCATTTGAGAATAACCATATATTTTCTTGTTAGTCACCCATTACATTAACCTTATTATTGATGAGTTCTCAAACTTCACAATACAAAAGGCATATTTGTCTGTAATCTGATGTAGCTGGTTGCAGAGTATGATTTAAAGTCCATTAGTCTCTGCACTAGAGCAATTTAAAGTCAGGCCTGTGATTACCGACTGAGTTTCCTTTCTGTTGTGTTCCATTTCAATTGCAGCTGTTTTTATGACATGTTCCAGCAAAGCTAAAGTAAAATAGATGCAAACGTGTGTGTTTATAGACGCAATGTACATATGTATTGCATATTCATTGTGGCAACAAATTTGCTTTTACTATTACCTATTACCATTATTATTATTACCACTACCACTATTATATGATGTTACAGAACGGCTGCAAGGAATAATTAAACCCACGGATAAAAACCCCTTCCTTTTAGTCCATGTGGGAACCAATGACACCGCAAGCCATAGCCTCCAGAAGATCAAAAGTGATTATGAGGCTCTGGGCAGGAAGCTGAAGCAATTAAATGCACAAATTGTCATCTCATCTGTCCTCCCAGTTGAACGCCGTGGCCCAGGAAGAGAGGGGAAAATAGGAGAAGTGAACAACTGGCTTCGCAAATGGTGCCGGCAGGAACGGTTTGGTTTCTTAGATCACGGTCTGCAGTTTCTTGAAGATGGACTTCTGGCAAGTGATGGGCTGCACCTCACAAGGGTTGGGAGGAATGTTTTTGCCAACAATCTCAAAAACCTCATCAGGAGGGCTTTAAACTGACTTATGTGGGGGAGGGAGACAGTGGTCCTGAAGGTAGGAGTCTATCAAATGCTGAAGATGATCATCCAAAAGTCAAGGACCAAATGGAGCAAACAGCGCACAGACCTAGTGGTGGGAGGAAAAAATCCTTAAGTAGGAGACTAGGGGGAATGATCAATGGTTTTCAATGTCTGTATACAAATGCACAGAGCATGGGAAATAAACAAGATGAACTTGAGCTCTTGGTACAGCAAACTAAATACGACATAATAGGCATCACTGAAACCTGGTGGGATGAGTCTCATGATTGGAATGTAGTAATAGAGGGATACAATCTATTTAAGAGAAATAGACCAAACAGGAAAGGAGGAGGAGTGGCGTTATATGTCAGGGATGTGTATACCTGTGAAGAGATCCATGATTTAAAACTTCAAAGCCAAATTGAGAGTATCTGGGTCAAAATTAAGGGAGAGAAAAATAACAGTGATCTCATGGTGGGAGTTTACTATAGATCCCCAAGCCAAACTGAGGACATAGATGATGCCTTCCTGGAACAGATGACCAAGCATTCAAAAGGAAATGAGACAGTAGTAATGGGGGATTTCAACTATCCTGATATTTGTTGGATGTCAAACTCAGCCAAGAGCATAAGGTCGAACAGATTCCTCACTGGCCTTGCAGACAATTTCATTGTCCAGAAAGTGGGAGAAGCAACAAGAGGATCAGCCATTTTAGATCTGGTCCTAACCAATAGTGATGACCTGGTTAGTGGGGTAGAAGTGGTAGGATCATTAGGTGGGAGTGATCATGCTCTTCTGGAGTTTATTATACATCAGAAAGGAGCAACCAAGCATACTAAGACTCAAATTCTAGACTTTAAGAAAGCCGACTTCAGAAAACTTAGGGAAATGCTGGGTGTGATCCCATGGTCAGTAATACTAAAAGGGAAGGGAGTTCATGATGGATGGGAGTTTGTTAAAAGGGAGATATTAAAAGCACAACTTCAAGCAGTACCAATGAGACGAAAACATGGAAGGTGCCTAAAGAAGCCAGGGTGGCTATCTAATGAACTTTTAACTGAGTTAAGATTTAAAAGGGATATGTACAAGAAATGGAAAAAGGGGGAAACCACCAGAGAGGAATTCAAACAAATAGCCAGCACATGTAGAGACAAAGTCAGAAAAGCTAAAGCACAGAATGAACTCAGGCTTGCTAGAGAGGTTAAAAGCAATAAAAAGAGTTTTTATGGGTATGTCCGTAGCAAAAGGAAGAACAAGGAAACAGTGGGGTCACTTAGAGGAGAAGAAGGTGAAATGCGAACAGGGGACGCAGAAAGGGCAGAACTCCTCAATACCTTCTTTGCCTCAGTCTTCTCCAAAAAAGAAAACAATGCCCGACCTGAAGAATATGGAGCAGATGATTCAGCAGGGGAAACACAGCCCAGAATAAGTAAGGAGGTAGTACAAGCACACTTGGCTAGTTTAGATGTATTCAAGTCTCCAGGGCCAGATGAACTACATCCCAGAGTATTAAAAGAACTGGCAGAGGTGATTTCAGAACCACTGGCAGTAATCTTTGAGAATTCTTGGAAAACAGGTGAAGTCCCAGCAGACTGGAGGAGGGCAAATGTTGTCCCTATTTTCAAAAAGGGGAAAAGAGAGGACCCAAACAATTACCACCCAGTCAGCCTGACATCAATACCAGGAAAGATTCTAGAGCAGATCATTAAGCAAACGGTCTGTGAGCACCTAGAAAGGAACGCTGTGATCACTAAAAGTCAGCATGGGTTTCTGAAAAATAAGTCATGTCAGACTAATCTGATCTCATTTTTTGACAGAATTACAAGCCTGGTAGACGAAGGGAACACTGTGGATGTAGCCTATCTTGATTTCAGCAAGGCCTTTGACAAGGTGCCCCATGATATTCTTGTAAAGAAGCTGGTAAAATGCGGGCTAGACAATACTACCATTCAGTGGATTTGTAACTGGCTGACTGACCGAACCCAAAGGGTGCTCATCAATGGCTCCTCTTCATCCTGGAGAGAAGTGACTAGTGGGGTGCCACAGGGTTCTGTCTTGGGCCCAGTCTTATTCAACATCTTTATCAATGACTTGGATGATGGGCTTGAGGGCATCCTGATCAAGTTTGCAGATGACACCAAATTGGGAGGGGTGGCTAATACCCCAGAGGACAGGATCACACTTCAAAATGACCTTAACAGATTAGAGAACTGGGCCAAGGCAAACAGGATGAATTTTAACAGGGAGAAATGTAAAGTACTACACTTGGGCAAAAAAAATGAAAGGCACAAATACAGGATGGGTGATACCTGGCTTGAGAGCAGTACAAGTGAAAAGGATCTAGGAGTCTTGGTAGACCACAAACTTGACATGAGTCAACAGTGTGATGCAGCAGCTAAAAAAGCCAATGCAATTCTGGGCTGCATCAATAGGAGTATAGCATCTAGATCAAGGGAAGTAATAGTACCACTGTATTCCGCTCTGGTCAGACCTCACCTGGAATACTGTGTCCAGTTCTGGGCACCACAGTTCAAGAAGGATATTGACAAGCTGGAACGTGTCCAGAGGAGGGCAACCAAAATGGTCAAAGGCCTGGAAACGATGCCTTATGAGGAACGGCTTAGGGAGCTGGGTATGTTTAGCCTGGAGAAGAGAAGGTTAAGGGGTGATATGATAGCCATGTTCAAATATATAAAAGGATGCCATATAGAGGAGGGAGAAAGGTTGTTTTCTGCTGCTCCAGAGAAGCGGACACGGAGCAATGGATTCAAACTACAAGAAAGAAGATTCCACCTAAACATTAGGAAGAATTTCTTGACAGTAAGAGCTGTTCGACAGTGGAATTTGCTGCCAAGGAGTGTGGTGGAGTCTCCTTCTTTGGAGGTCTTTAAGCAGAGGCTTGACAGCCACCTGTCAGGAATGCTTTGATGGTGTTTCCTGCTTGGCAGGGGGTTGGACTGGATGGCCCTTGTGGTCTCTTCCAACTCTATGATTCTATGATTCTATGATTCTATATGGGCCTTTGGCCTGATCCAGCTGCAAGGCTCTTCTTAACTTATTACTCTCTATGGCCCCCTACTCCCCTCCAAGTTCAAAATTACAAACTCCAATTCACCCTGAATTTGAGGATGGGCTCCAGTTCATCTTCACTTTTCAGTGCTCTTCTTGCTTCTAGAGAAGCTAGAGGAGGAGGAGAAGACTCGAAGAAGAGCATTATTTTGTGCTATGGTCAAAATCCTTAAATAAGACAATGAATCATCGCTGACACCTTCCTATGTCTCCCTCCAGTTGTTATTCAAATAAAAGACGTCTTAAAAATCAGGGTGTATCTCTACAATGTCCTGTTTTCAAAGAAAGAGGCAACTTGTCTGTCTGGCAGCTAAACTTGGCCTAAGTACCTGCCAACTATTGAATCAGCTCACTTAAGTAGATGTATAAATGTGGTTGTTAAGCAAAAGCTAATCTACTTATACCAGATGAACAGGGAGGGACTGTTCTATAGGCAGGGCTATGCCAAACATTTGTCTGTCCATCCCCCTGCACAACAACAGTCATAATTACAAATGGTTAGTGGTAGAAATGGAAGGGTCCAGATCATAATGCTTCCTATCCATCCCTGCCCACTATCAAGGACTTCCCAAATGATTGAAAGGGTGCCCATGGCATTATTATTTAAACCATTTATTCTTCCAGTGATATCTTGGCATTTTTCTTCTGTGAAAACCAAAGCAGCGTGTATCCCAATTGGTCTTCCATCCAAACACTGACCAGACCCAGGCCTGCTTATCCTCAGCAAGGTGGATGATTAGTTTGCTGTCAGGGTTGCACCAGATGAGCAGGAGTGGTGGCAAGCCCCCCTAGGCGAAGCGGCAACCACGGAAGAGTCCGGAGAAATGATGGGATTCTTACCTGAAGAAGACTGGTGGTGACACTCCTCAGAAGAGGAAGAAGCAGATAGTGAAGAGGGAAGGCCAGAACAGGAGGAGGAGGAAGTTGAGTCAGAATCAGGCTCTTGTGAGGAGAGGAGCCGGCAGACCCCCTCCCCTCCTCCCATCTCAGCTGTAGAACGTAGAGCTGAGAAATGGAGGGAGCAATTGGAAGCAGTTGCAGCTCATAAAAGGCGTGGTGATGAGCTGGCTACTTAAGGAAGGCCGGCTGCTTCCCTTGCCAGCACCTGCAACTGCTGTGCTGAAGCACTTGGTTGTGCCTGCTCATCCTGTTCCTGATCCTGTGTACCTGACTTCTGCTGGTTCCTGACACGGACTGCTCCTGACTTCGGCTTCTCTTGACCCCAGTACTGATACCTGACCTCAGCTGGTTTCTGACACAGACTGCTCCTGACTTCGGCTTCTCTTGACCCCGGTACTGATACCTGGCTTTGGCATGCCATCCTGTTGGCGCCATAACATTTGCCTTCAGACTTTACCCTGGGACAAAGCAATTGAAGTTTGAAGTATGGCACAGATGCTATTGAATGGGGCTGCTGGCGCTTCTTTCTCTGTAATCACATCTGTAAATAAAATCCTGTAGGTCTTCATGACCGAACTACATAGCAAATAGGATGATGTTACACCATGACTCATGACAACGATGTCATTGTCAAGCTCTGGTAAACAAAATGAGCAAATCAACACAAGCAGCAAACTATCACATTGCAAACATGGTGCCATTATGTAATGGTGCTTAACTGCAATGATGTCACCAAATCTGGTGTCATCAAATTTAAAATGAGGATGAAATGAACAGGGATCGGGTAGAGGATACTTAAAAGTCACCCAAGTACTTATGACTGTGTAAAATAAAAAATTTACAGATTACTACATGTATACCATTCATGTGGTTTCCTACTGTAAAGGTCTCTGTAAGTGGAATGGAATACTGGAGCCAAATTTAGCATTTCCTGATAGTCAGAAGAGCTTTGGAAGGTCGGCGAAGTTCATTTCTCACTCTAGAAAGAGTCTCCAGTAGATCTAAATTAGAGCTCAGCCAAAATCTCTCAGGAGAAGATTTTCTGAGAAAAGTTCTGGCATGTTTCTTTTTTCTCACCTCTGCTAGAAAAAATGCAGGATTGCAGATCGTTCCTGAAAATTGCTGTTGTATGATTGTTTTACACTGTATATGCAACTAGCTTAATATAAAGCTCCCAATATAAATGAATAACACAAACTAACATATAAGGTTAGTTTACCCATTCAGAAGCAGTAATCTAATGCTGATCTGAATCATTATTGCAGAATTGTCTCAAACTGCACAACAATTGTCTTTCTTTAGGCACCAGACAAAAACATTTCTTTTCTGCCAGGCTTTTGGTCTTTGATTATCTGTGACCTCCTTCAGTTGGTGGGATGTGTAAGTTTTGTCTTTCTATAAATATGAATGTGTTTTTAACTTTTACTGTGTTTTAGTTCATGTTGATTTTAACTTATGTGTTATCTTTTGTAAGTCATTTTGTGTTTCTTTTTGTTAAAAAAAAAAAGCTAATCAGTGCAAATAATAATAATAACTTCCTGTTCTCACAGTGGCAAAACAGATGCCTATCGGAAGTCTGCAAGTGGGACCCGAGTACATCAGCATCTCTCAGCACCTGTTATTCCCAGCATCTGATATCCAATGGCATACTGCTTCCAGCAGTGAAGGTAGTGTCTAGCCATCACAGAATTCTCTTTCTTGCTCTACCACACAGTCCATTCAAACAAGTCCTTTGTCCGGTGTCACGAGTGCTTTGCTGAAATCTCTCTTCCCCTTTCTCGAAAAGCCTTCCATTTTTTCAATTTTTCTGCCTCATTCTCAGAATGCTTGAGAATTTCCATGGGTGTGGAGTTTTCAGCTTATTTTAGCCGACATAGCGAGGCAGCCATAGTTGTTGCATGTGTTTCTCTTGTCGTTATATATTTCTCCAGCACTCTTCAGCCTCCCTGGCTGCCCACACTTCCTGATCTGAAAAAAAGGTCAATGGAGTAATCAACTGATGGTGTATTTTGCTGAGCTTTAACTGAAGCAGAGGCAAGACCACAGAGTGCAGACAATAAGAATATAAGACAAGCCTACTGGATCAGGGCAGTGGCCCAACTAGTCCAGCATCCTGTTCTCACAGCGGCCAACCAGATGTCTATGTGAAACCCAAAGGCAGGACATCAGCACAAGTCCCTTCCCTCCTGTGGTTTCCAGCAACTGGTATTCAGAAGCATCACTGCCTCCAACTGTGCCTCCACAGAGTATACCCATCATGGCTAGTAGCCATGGATAGCCTTCTCCTCTATAGATTTGTCCAATCCTCTTTCAAAGCCATCCAAACTGGTGGCTATCACTGTCTCCCATGGGAGCAATTTTACCACTGGTGAAATGATTGGTAGAAACCAATGAACACCCCTCAGCCAACTTAAAAGGGCAAGAAAAACTCTGTACCCTACCCAATAGTTCCACCCACATTTTCTTTCCCCTTTGACAATTTTCAAATGCAACTTCTTTTCTAATTAATTGATGGGCGATAGGCATGCGGAGAGGGGAGACACCAGAGATTTTTTTGGCACAACACAAGCTGTCACTATATAATTGATGTATTTGGAAGTTACCCAAGCAAACCTCATCAGAAAAGATGAGGTAATGTTTCCTTTCTCTCAAAAAGTGTTCCTGCTGAATTACTTACCTACAGCTCTAGGAACTAGGGAGCCATATGCTGATCTGATTACTGGGGTTCCGCTGCTGATATTGGCTATTCCTCAGCACTAGATGGGAAGAACGGCATTATGGATCAGGCCTTCCCAGCAAAGCACTGAAGTTCACTTCTTCTGCCTTTCAGTTTGTTCTTCCCTCTTATCTCCAGCATGGCTTGAAGGTTTAAAACCAACAAAGCAAGGAGGGACAGGCTAGGAAGGAGACAGGAATGCCTTCGTCTCATCCCTCCTTTCTTCTGAGAAAGTATAGAAGCTGGGGAAATGGTTGCATAGTTACCTCTCATGCCAGCTTTATTTTATTTATTTATTTTAATGCAAAGTGCCTCTTTCTCCAGAGTCATTGGACAATAGGCAATTGACTGGATCACTAGGCGGCACTTGAAGTGAAAGCCATGTTGGGATGTATATAGACTCATTCTCACCTCTAGGAGGTTGAATCTGATTTTGCCTAGAGTGTGTATGTGGCACAGCAGAAGAAATGAAATCCTTCAGTTTGGATGTGTCCAGGGAGTTGGTTTAGGATTTTAGGAGACTGGACTAATAAATATAGCACTTCCGGCTTCCATGCTCATTTCTGTCCTCTACCAATACTTTTTACATTTGTGAAAGGACAGATTATTCAAAGGGCACTGTTAACTCACTGGTTTCTGCATTACCAAAGAAGTCTGATTCTTCTGAACTTTCCCTAAACTTCCATATGTCCAGGGGGGGGGAAAGAGTACAGTATTATGGAGGAATATATTATAGTAAGTAAAGGTAAAGGGACCCCTGACCATTAGGTCCAGTAGTGACCGACTCTGGGGTTACGGCGCTCATCTCACATTATTGGCTGAGGGAGCCGGCGTACAGCTTCCAGGTCATGTGGCCAGCATGACAAAGCCGCTTCTGGCGAACCAGAGCAGCGCACGGAAACGTCGTTTACCTTCCCGCTGCAGCGGTACCTATTTATCTACTTGCACTTTGACGTGCTTTTGAACTGCTAGGTTGGCAGGAGTACATTTTTAAATTATAGTACATTTCTTGAAAACAACAAGTCACTAACTTAAAACGAAGCCCCTGTGCAGCAGGTGGGATTGTTATGTCATTCTGAGAAATATAGCTCTGTGAGCGGAATTGGGGTCTCCTAACACCTCTCAGCATTCTTAACAAACTTCAGCCATGACTCTTTAAAGTGGTAGCATAGGACTTCAAATGTATAGTTTGGGTGCAGTGTTAGAATATCAGATTTTTAATTGGGATGAAAGTTTGAGGTGGATGGTTTTTGCTCTGTGCTCCTAGGATGTTCACATATACTTTATCATAATCTCCTTTGCTTGGACTCACCACACTCTACTTTCTCTGTCAAAATCTCTCTCTGTTTGCCTCACCCACTTTTTAACTCCCTGATGAACTTTGGTTGGCCTGCCTATTCATCTTCCTCCTGGCTGACACATCAAGCAAACAGCTCCTTTGGAAAGTGATGCTAATGCCCGAATAACTCAGAAGTGAATACCGCACAGTGGTGGAGCAAACTCTGCTCCTCGTTTTCCCCACCCCAACACTTTGCCCTTGCAGATGTCAGCCATTATAGCATTCCTAGAAACGGTTGGAGGGGACTGGCAACTCCGTCTTGTTCCTCCCTAAATAGGCAGTGCAGGATGTTCCAGGCAAGATATTTGGTCATAAGAATCGCTGCAACAGAGGCCGCTCGTTTTATAATTCCAGACCCTTTTTTCCTCTCTTTTAAAACAGAGTTTTTCACTCTATAACAAAATCACCCAATCTATCCAAAATCTGAGACTATTTAAAAATAAATGTGGGTCTGAGGCTGTGCTGCAAGCTGTCTTTTTTTTAATTGGACTGTACGTATTAGGGGTGAGCACCGGCTCTATGAGTACTCCAAATTAGGAAGCAAATTGGGTGATTTGGGGAATGCTCTCACCTTTCTGAATTGGACAGCACTGTTTACAAAGTGTCTTGAGGCAGATTGCAGACTCCCTAAGTGCCTCAGTGGCTCTGTGGATTCATTGATCAAAAGAATAAGAAAAGTGCGTGAATGTTTCTTTCTCACTGCTTAAGAAGTGAAACCAGGCTGTCAGGGGAAACACCCAGAGCTCAAGAAGAGAAGTGGGGAGAGAGGTTAGGGGATCTTTCAGTTGATGGACAGGTCTAGTTTTTAATCACAGGGACTTATTTTTCCAGGGCAATCCAGATACAGTGAATTGGGAACGAGATTTTAAAAATGTTAGGTGTAGTTAATTAAGTTTTGCTCAGAGTAAACCCATTAAAACTAATGGATCTAAGTTAGTTATGTGCATTAATTTCAATGAGTCTGTTCAGAGGAGCAGTGCTTTAACCTGAATTTCACCCTCCAGATATTTTGCCCTAAAGCTCACATTATCCTTGGCTATTAGTTGTGCTGGCTGGGGCGAAGGGAATCATAGCTCATAACACCTGGAAGGCACCACATTGGTAACCCCTGCTCTGAGTGGTCACATACTTTCTTCCACCAGTCTGCCTATAGCACATGGTGGCACCCCCAAAGTTTGCCTGGGAAAGAAAGATGGAATAGAAATGTTGACATGGTTGAAGATGGTCTTATTGGAGAACTCAAGGACAGTTCTACCTCTGTCCTCTGAGTGAAGGATGACACACCCAGGGAGAAGAGATTGCCATGACTTACATTTTTTTAAAAAAATTTCCACTGTGCCCCAAGTACACCATACTAACTTCTAGCTTTCTCTTAATAAGCCATAATCATAGTAGCAGCTTCACTCCTTCCTGCCCCTTAACAAACTACAGTTCGTAGGGGGGCATCTATAACTGTCTAGAGTGGTATAATAATGCATATGGGGCGGGGGGGGGGAGGGAGAGAAGGTGCCCGTGTGATGCTCACACACACACAAAGGGCCATTTTGAAATTGCGTAATTTCAGCAACGAGGACGTTCTTTTCCTCGAAAGCATTTGTTGCAATGCAAAAGGTGGTTTTGTTTTTGTTGCAGCTATATCTTTTATAGAGAGCTGTCATTTGATTAAAGAAATTAATCAGGAGGATTAATCAGATAATTAATTGAATATGCATTGGGTCACATAAGAGGGAAAACACATTAATTCTAAGGCAGGGGAATATACTTTGTTTTCATGTTGACGCATGCATATATTACATTCTGTTTCACATCCTATATTATATTGTTAGGCTTCATTTTTTTTAAGCTTGCCCTCTATAGTTTTTATTAGTATTTGCAATAAGTATATTTGTGCATTTGTAATAAATGTATTTGTGTGTATGTATATATATAAACCCTGACTTCCAAAAACCTTAAGGATATGCATGTGAAAATGTTAAGTGCCGATTCGTCTAAAATTACAGTCATGCCTCGGAAAACATTTTTTGCCTCCCTGCAGGAGATTAACAGCACACAATTTCACCTACACCTTTGACATTTACATTGCAAACAAATAAAATTCCCAAGTAAGATGAGAAGGGTCTTCAGTTAAGCTGAGCCAGTTTCAGATATGTGGAAACAATGGCTCAAAGTATGAGGATTCAACAATGTTTAGTTTTCTTCTTAAATAAAGATCAGGAGTGCCACGATCGTGCAGGCGGCTGCTATTAATTGTTATTGCTTTTAGCAAGGCACTCTTCCTTGTATCTTTTCTGGATGCAGGAAAATTTACATTCCGTGGACCTTAGTTCAGAATGATTCAGGATTCCAGCACCACAAGGCTGTCCCAGTAGCTCAGGAGCAACTCATCTGCAGAAGTGGGCTTCTATGTACCATTCCTATCTGCTATGCCCCAAAGCATCCAGTAAGATATACCAGTTCCAATTCTTCCTTAAAGCCAGTTCAGAATGCAAACTATGCAGTTTTGGCCTTCTGAGGGGAGAGGACAGTCACGCACACGCAAGAAAGATTGCAAGTTCACAGGGCCAAACTATATGTGTGTTTGCGTTGAATGTGTTTATTTCTTTAAAAATAACAAACTGCCCTGATTGTGGTCTTTTCCTAGGCATCTGGTTGACCACTGTGCAAACAGGATTCTGGAGCACATGGACCATTGGATACAGCAGAGTTCTTTTTTGTGTTCTCCCCACCCAGAACTTGGAGACAACTAGTTCTGTTGAATGAAGTGCACTGAACTAGTTCAAAAAATCTCTGCTACATGTGTACATTTAGTCAGGTTTGGAATAGAGCAGAGATAGTCAATGTTCCACGTTCCAGATGTTGTTGGATTCCATCTCCCAACAACACCTGCATACATGGTCAATGGTCAAGGGTGATGGCAGCTGTAGTCTAGCAACATCTGGAAGGAACTACATTGACTCTTCCACAGAGCAATTAGAATTAATGGGACATAAGGTAAAGGTAAAGGGACCCCTAACTATTAGGTCCAGTCGTGTCCGACTCTGGGGTTGCGGTGCTCATCTCGCTTTATTGGCCGAGAGCCGGCATACATCTTTCGGGTCATGTGGCCAGCATGACTAAGCCGCTTCTGGCGAACCAGAGCAGCTCACAGAAACACCGTTCACCTTCCCGCCGGAGCGGTACCTATTTATCTACTTGCACTTTGACATGCTTTTGAACTGCTAGGTGGGCAGGAGCTGGGACCGAGCAATGGGAGCTCACCCCGTCACGGGGATTCGAACTGCCGACCTTCTGCTCGGCAAGCCCTAGGTTCAGTGGTTTAACCCACAGCGCCACCTGTGTCCCTTAATGGGACATAAATTAGTCTTAATCCAACTCAATATGCTGACAGAGTGTGCATGTTTACTGCATTGTTTTACTCTCTAATGAATGTCATTAGGGCTGACATAAATGTGTGGGCTTCATTCTGCATCAAATTATGTAAAGAAAAAGAAAGAATGTCTGATTTTTCCATTCTTATGATGGGTGCTGGAGGGTGGGTCAAAGATAGGGATTACCTTTAGATGTTCAAACTGTGAAATGTTGTAGTGTGTTGCAATTATTTGCACATTTGGGCCCAGTGATTTCCACGATGCAAATAATAATAATACAATTGATTACTTGCCCTTCATACCAAGGTCCCAAGGTTACAACAATTAAAGCACAACATTTAAAACATCTTAAGACATCTTAAAATTAGAGAAATAAGTTGGGTGTCAAATTGCCCCCTTCGTGCAGCATGAATCTTACATCCTTTCCATTACTATAGATAAATGCATACAAATTTAAAATCACACTCTATTATTTTGAGCCACATGGGAAAAAGAGAAGGGCATGCACAGTCCTTTGTGGTATATGCAAAAATTGGGTAGTGATATCGTTTGACTCCATTCTTCAGAAATATTATTTGCTGTCAAAACAATCAGATTTTCATTCAGTTGCATTAGCATAGCTCATTTGTCCTGCACTGACACGACAATATTACTGAATAGATTTTACTCCTTGGCATATTAACTCACAGAGCTTTGTGGCATGTATCCAGAAACTGACTTGTGATGGATACCCTGCCATGTCGCTCTACGCTATCATTGGATGTATGAAAATTGTGTTTAGGTAACTGCTTGCTCCTGCTCCCATGAAAAACAATAGCTGAGCCACTTTTAATTTAATTCCTTTAAATTATCACTGTCATTGTATATGTTGAGAGTCTTCCACCTAACAAAGTCACATTTTTATTAATCATTCATAAGTTGCCATCTTTGGCTGGGTTCTTTTCAGCAGACCTAACCTGGGACTCAGCTATACAGCTGCTAATAAAATGTTCTGAATATGTTGTAACATGCAATATACATACAGTTGTACCTTGGATCTCAAATGCCTTGGCTCCCGAACAAATCAGCTCCCACACAATCGAAACCCGGAAGTGAGTGTTCCAGTTTTCGAACTATTTTTGGAAGCCAAATGTCCGACGGGGCTTCCAAGACTTCCAATTGGCTTCAGGAGCTTCCTGCAGCCAATCGGAAGCCATGTCTTGGTTTCCAAATGTTTTGGAAGTCGAACGGACTTCCATAATGGATTCCGTTCGACTTCCAAGGTACGACTGTATGTGACACTAGATGGCGACAGTGAGCTTTGCCAAATTCAATGTATTTTTCAAAACGTTTTTTAAAAAAGCATTTTCACAGCATTTTTTAATATATGTGTAGATTCCATCCAGGTCGGCAATCAGAAGCCTCCATCTGACTGTAGCAGCTATTAGCTATGACAACTGCTGTATATCCAGTTAAAGGTAGATAGCCGTGTTGTTCTGTCATAGTCAAAACAAAATAAAATAAAAACAATTCCTTCCAGTAGCACCTTAGAGACCAACTAAGTTTGTTCTTGGTATGATCTTTCGTGTGCATGCACACTTCTTCAGATACACTGAAACAGAAGTCACCAGACCCTGATATATAGTGAGAGGGTGGGGAGGGGTATTACTCAGAGGGGTGGTGGAAATGGGTGAAAGGTTGATAGCTGTGGTAAACCTGTTGACAACTGTTAACGGCTGCAATTAGTCTTACAGTCTCCCCACCCTCTCACTATATATCAGGGTCTGGTGACTTCTGTTTCAGTGTATCTGAAGAAGTGTGCATGCACACGAAAGATCATACCAAGAACAAACTTAGTTGGTCTCTAAGGTGCTACTGGAAGGAATTGTTTTTATTTTATTTTGTTTTAACTGCTGTATAGTCATCCATAGGACCCAATTCCAGGGATCCCAATGTTGCCATTGCCATTGTTTCTAGCTCCTTGCAACTTCAGAGAAGAACAAGGAAGTCACTGTGATGTTGTGACTTCCTTATTCTTCTCTGGTGCTCCTGGATAGTGAAGAAGTAATTAGTGGCAAGCCAAAGTGACAGTACTGAGAGAGGACTTGAATGGGATCCACCAGCTGAGAACCTGTCAGAACTGGTGATGTGGTGGAGTCCAAGCACTGGATCTCATGGTTCTTCCTGAGAGCCATTTAAAATCAGATCCATAACCCTGAACCTCTCCCAGCCTCACCAACGTCAGGCACCAGCATGGTTGGCTGACAGCCGCCATAGGACCTACATATTAAGGCTAGAATGCTAAACATATTCCATGCTTCCATCCATGCAGATAATAGTTTCCATAAAGTAACATAAGCCATGATCAGGCATTTGCCTCGACATACACCATTTAAAAGCAGGGCAGGGGCATACAGGCTCCCCCTCCCCCAATTTCCTCTAACAACCGTCCATTCTATAACAACTGAGAGAGTATGCCTAGTCCAAGGCCATACAACGAATTCATGGCGTTTCTTGAACCCAACCCAATCCCAGCTTTGTATCCCTTGTACTACAATGTACTTTGTGGCCCAAACAACTGAGTAGGGCAAGAAACTACACGTTGTTTTTTATGAGAAGTGTAGTCTATGAATATGCAAATAAATTGATAAATAACTTAACGAAAGCCCCCAATTTCTGTATACATATCTTGAATTTGCCACACAGGAGCATGCCACAATTTTGTGCAAGTTCTGGTTGTAAGGCTCTCAATATGTTGGATGCAATATGCATAGAAGTCAGTTACTGGAAATCACAGGTGAGGCAAGTGCTGTTGCATTCTGGCAAACTAGATGGGCCTTTGGCCTGATCCAGCAGGTCTGCACTCACATTCTTATTAATGCTATAATCTTCAATTGCTTTTTCATTCTCCCTAAAACACATTTTCTGCAGAACATAAGGCAAATCAGGTAAAACAATAAATGCATCTTGAAGCCTTTTGTTATTACTTTTTTCCCATAAAACAGGCAAATATCTTTTCTCAGCTTGACAGAGTATTTCTTTTTCAAAAAAAAAAAAAGGAAACCAAAAGGAATCTCTGGCATAATAATTAGTAGATCTAGAGACAATTGAAGAAATGTATGTAAACCAACCTTCCAACTCAAACGTCAAAGATTAAACAAAAACACAGTTTCCTCCTTTCAGAACTGACACAACCCCTCATTTTTTCAAAGCTTTATGAAAGTTTAATGCCATATGGAAAGAATTAATATTTAATAGGCTATTTTTCTTTTTTTTTCCTTTTGGAGCATTGTGACACATACGTTTCGCACATTCATTTTAGGGGAACATTTATTAATAACGCCACTTGAGAAATGTGTAGACTTGTAAAATCATTGCAATTCTGCAACTGTGAAACGGATGTCAATGATTTCAAGGGTGGGAAATTCGTTCCCAGCCCAATCCTGTGCCTATTTATTCAGGAGTAAGTCTCATTGGGTTCATGGGTATTTACTCCCAGCAGTTAATGTAATGCTGAATATAGCATTACAACCTCAGCCATCCAGACATGTACTGATCAGCACTAAGGTCTGAAGGTGCATGATGTAGCAATCTTGTGAATGCTAAGCCAATCCAAGCAGTAGTGAACAGCAGGGGGTAGTGGAGGCTCTTACCTGACCTGACAGGTGAGTCACTGCTGCTTACTGGGAGGGGGAGTGGCAAAGCAGGTGATGGTCAGCACGATGTAAACACCATCAGAGCCAATCCAGCACTCCTGCCAATGTGTTTGCACCACACCACCCTCCACCCTGCCTCACCTCTCCTGGCCTCCATCCTGTGTTTCCGTTTCATAATAATGGAGAATCTAAAAAGAGTTATATAGCCTTTTCCCCATTTGGCCTAAGTGGATGAAATTTGTAGGCATAGGAGCCCCTCCTGAGTGTATGAAGCCGGACATATTGCAGGCAAACAGGCCCAGGAGCTTTTCATAGGGGATGCAAAAGGGGTTCACTTTCTTCCATAGCACCTTTTGTGGAATGCAAGGAGTTGTATCTTACTCTTTGGTACCTTATACCTCATGATACCTTATTGCTTTATAATAATTAATAAGTGGCCAAGTGATGAATCTTCTTCCTTGTACATATTTAACATTTTTGCAGGTTCCCAATGGTTTTCCTATTGCTTTTCTTTCTATAGCACTTACAAGATGAGGCTGTCTATTACACTGTCGTCGTATATATCACAATATCATCAATGTACATTTCTCTACACTGAATATCATAATGCAGTGATCCTGATGCGAGAGGGAAAAACATAAATGCTATTTTTCAACTTAAAAAATAACAATCATCTACTGTTGTGCTTTAACAACAGCAAATAAACTAAGAGCTCTCCAATGCTCCACAGTCAACTTTTCGGAGAGCCTTGTTTATTGTGAAATTTATGGACCTAGTGAAACATAGAGGTATATAGGAAAACATAGAGCTATACAGGGCAGGGCAGGGCAGGAACAGACAGCCCACAACTTACATGCATTTAACTTGTGTGCATTCAGCTTTACATGAGCAGCATTTTATTGTTGTTGTTGTTGTTAAAAAGGCAGATGGAAATGGGGTGGGGTTCCAGGAACAGTGACTTTGACAATTCCACATGCCAATGAATCCAAAGAGTTTTGACTACACACAATTTTGGCATTAGCCATGATCCCCAGAACATAACCCCTACCTAAGGTGTGGGCTTAATGTATTGATATTGTGCCTTGACTTGAAGACCCTTGAATCACCCTGGTGTGCCTTGTTATACTGCCCACACAGACAGCTGACACACACCCGTAGTTTCTATACTGAAACTGACCAGTCACTTTTTGGATATTCTACAACTTGTGTCAGATATTTTAAAAAGCTGAATGATCTCTTCTTATCAGGTAAATAATTAGTGTGGGATCTTGTCGTATTCCCCTTTTCCGTCTCTCTGAGACAAATCTCGACCATCTTCTCCCTATACCTCCAGCCATAACTTTCCTCCTTCTGGACCTGGCTGTGTTTGCCTCCACACATCTAAGGGACTAGGAAAGACGTGGGAACTGTGGGGTTGCCTAGCAACCTCAGCCCACTTTCATTCTTCTTCAAGACTGCACATGATGGCCAATGCTGCAGATTTGGTGCACCAGAAGTGGCGTTTGTCATCAGACACCTTGGGAGTTCATAGTGCTAACCCATTTTTGCACCACCCCTTAGGCTGATGCCCAGGACATATTCCCCAATTTTTGAACTGCCTCAGTAAAAACACACCTTGAGTGTACATTGCCCCAATAAGAATGTTCATGATTTATGCAGTCGTTCTTGTTGCAACAAGTTTTAATGCGCTAATTAAAACTTCTAGTATTTTTCTCACACACATGCCATCACCATTACAACATTCTGGTTTATTCCTCAATGCACAGCTTTGAGTTTGATTAGCATTAATGAGAGTTTGCATGTGCATAACAAAGGAAGGCGAGATCCCCAAGCTAATCCAGTTCCTTCTTTGAACAGAATACTGACAATATCCAGTTGATCTTTTGGCTCTTAAGAGAAACTTTGGAGTTTGTAAATAGAAGTGAAACTGCAGGCATGCATTTTATTATTGCTGTGAGAACTATAAATGTGCCACATGGTTTTTGAAGCATAGAGTAAATGTAAATCAGACACAAGTTAAGATTTCCCCCCCCTCAACCCCAACCCCCAACCCCATCATACTATGTAGCTTGGAAAAAGCAAAGTTTCTTCAAGAGTCCTGAAAAATGAGCAATGTAATGATGTTATTTCACAACCTTATGAATGCATACGTTGGATAGCATTCCCCATGAAATCTTCATTGTTACTAGACCTGGGTCAAAATTCTGTCAGATGAGAGATGTTTGAGGAATCTGATCTTTGCGAATTCTGATACATGGACCAGATCCACACCTCCAAGATGGGTGCTGACTCATGGTGCGGCCATCTCCATTTCAATGAAAACGACAGTGCACTGTTGCAAGTAAAAGAGGGAACCTACACACGATTCATAGCTCCAATCGGAGCATACAGAATATCTGCAGGTGAAGTCCCTGTAAGAACATTAGGCAGATGGGAGCTAAGCCTCCAAAACAGGCAAATGCAAATGCCTAGCTTTGAACACATATTTGGTTTTCTCGCTGGATGAATCCACAGAGGCCAATTCCTTGTTGACAAGCTGTGGTTATTGTACTGTGTTTGCTTCATTTATATAACTGGGATAGGATTTCACAAAACAGCTCGGAGAATGGTTGTTGTCAAATTTTCCGGTGGTGCAAAGGAAGAATAAATCTCTGGTATCCACTTCCAGAAATCATTTGAACAATAGATGCTATGGTGAAAGGAACTTTAAGCACTGTGACATCTCTTGAGCATGTCGATAGAACTTTTGATATTCAGTCATACATTGACAATTAAAGCTCATTTGTTGTCATTGATGATGATGATGAGCATGCTGTGTTATAATTTGTTGGTGTTACCAAGATGCATAGGAGGTCAAAATATATCAAATTTTGAAGGAAACGAACAAGGGATGCAAGCTTCAATTAGTTTAATTAGTTTAATCACTAAATTAATCAACTTAAAACATTTATTTATTTATAGGGTCTAGTTTTAACAAATGCAGCCAAGGTTTATCTGGTAAGGCCAATAATTTGCTATTATATTTTCCAGAAAGATCAAAATATTTAACAAAAAAAACCCCAAATAAGACTGTGAAATAGAAAACATTTTAAAATGTAAATAGACCATTGACAAGCACACTCACATAAATGTTGGCATGGTATATCGCCCACATTCCTCCAAATCAAGTGTGTAGAACCTTTGGCCATCCAGATCTTGCTGAACTGCAACTCCCAACAGCCGCAGCAAACATAATCAGTGCCCAGGAATGAATGTAGTTGTTGCTCAGCCAGATTTAGATGGCCAAAGTTGTCCCACACCTGCTTTGAATAATCTGAGACTGAGAACATTTATTTGGGGATGCTGGCATGTACCAAGTTTTGGACATTCAGCTATCAGACACATTCAACATGTTGCATGAAACTGATTTGGTGAATTGTATTTAATTAATGCCAGAATGTAAGTGGAAAAGAATCTGTCTTTCGCCAATTCATGCCACCATTTGTAGTGTTGGCCAACCCGCAGGTACAGAAGGAAGGATCTAATGGGAAAACTGTAGCCAGTGATTGCTGCCATGATGCCAACTGCATTGTTTATCTTCGTCTGACTGCATAGGACTATTTATTCTTTCTCCAAGGCTTCACACAAAATGCATTGTGAGCCAATAAGTAATTTAAGTAAACCTGGGTTGCCACTTTAGGGAGTCTCAGTTCATTTTTGTGATGTTGTACATCTGCTCAATTGTTTTCCTCCATCCCCACCTTTGCTTTATCAAACCTTTCCTCATCTGATTACACACAATTAAATTACTTTGGCGTAGACATCGTGTTCATAAAGTTGCCTGTGCTACCCATCTATTGCACAGGTCTGCAATGTAAGAGTTATTTTAATGCATAACCTATTTATGATGGGGGTGGGGAAAACAAATTCAATTTCAATTACTAATCTAATTTGCATGACATAAAATTGGACCTTATCTTTTGCAGAGTTCAAAGAAAAAAATGGATAAGAGTTGACATTTACTGCATTTCTGTTCTGTATGTATTTATTTATTGCTAATGAAATATCTGAAGCTGTCTTGAAGGGCTATTATTACGTTCTATGTATGTAACTCTTTCTTCTCTGAGGCCTGGTTTATGGGGCCTCTTTCAATATTAAATCTTTTGCCTAAACCGTGTTATTTCCCCTCTATTCTCTCTCTGTCAAAACCCAGAACTGACCTACTCTCTGATTAGCTCTCCTTGAACATTCCCCCCCTTCCTTTTCTAGACCTCTTTAACAGAAAAACGAGGGCTACATTTCTCTCTTCCCCCTCCGTCTCACTCTACCAATGAGAAATCCAAGGGCAACAAGGGAGGGATGGCTTGTGAGAAACTGCATTTAAATAACTCTTGGCCTCTTGGCCTCCCTCCTCTCCTGCTTCAGCTTCTGCGTCTGGACTTTTCTCTGCCATAGACTCTCCCCTCTCAGTAAGCCCTTTTACCTCTTCAGCTTCTGACACTTCCTCCTCCCAGTCTTCCAGTGTGGTGTAGTGGTTAAGAGCGGTAGACTCGTAATCTGGGGAACCGGGTTCGCGTCTCCGCTCCTCCACATGCAGCTGCTGGGTGACCGTGGACTAGTCACACTTCTCTGAAGTCTCTCAGCCCTGCTCACCTCACAGAGTGTTTGTTGTGGGGGAGGAAGGGAAAGGAGATTGTTAGCCGCTTTGAGACTCCTTTGGGTAGTGATAAAGTGGGATATCAAGTCCAAGCTCCACACCCTCCTCCTCCTCCTCCTCCTCCTCTTCTCCTCCTCCTCCTCCTCCTCCCTCTGACCATCATCCCACAACGAATCCCCTGGCTCTGAGCCTTCTTCCCTTGGGGTTCCCATCATTCCTCTGCATCTAACCAGTCTGTGACAGTTAAGGGCTTGAAAAACAAACCCTATGAAGGCAGGTGGAAAGAGCGGAATGTGCTTAGAAGTTTCCCAGGACAATGTCACAAGTGAACATAGCTATCATTGGAAATTCACAGTTTTCTGAATTTTGTGATGCAGTTTTCCAACCAAATAAGGGGTAAATGATGTGTGTGTGTGTGTGTGTGTGTGTGTGTGTGCGCACACACACACACACACACACACACACATTTTAGTGAAAATAATGTGCACAAATGCATGGTATTAAGGGAGATTGCTTGCAGAAATATGGTACATAAATGCACACCAAAATGCTGCGAAGTTTTGTGAGGACTTTTTTTAAGAAAGAAAACTGGAAATGAGAAAAAACAAAATAAAAAATAAAAAATTCCTTCCAGTAGCACCTTAGAGACCAACTAAGTTTGTTTTTGGTATGAGCTTTTGTGTGCATGCACACTTCTTCAGATTCTTCAGTGTGTATCTGAATGCACACGAAAGCTCATACCAAAAACAAACTTAGTTGGTCTCTCAGGTGCTACTGGAAGGAATTTTTTTATTTTTTATTTTGTTTTGACTACGGCAGACCAACACGGCTACCTACCTGTAACTGGAAATGAGAAGAAGTGAATTTAAGGTGGGGGAAACAAGAAACAGAATAATTGAAACTGATAGCTCTCTCTCTCTCTGTAAACAAGGATATGTGGTAACAGACTGGTTGGCCACTCTTTCAGCCCCCCCCCCCCGGGCAACACTATCATTCTACTAGACCCAGAAAATGTGTTTTCCTTTTGTGGGGGTAGACATTCTCATGTTATTGGACAGTGTTTATGATACAACATTGCAGAGTATGGATCCGCTGTGTGGCTGTAATTCAGAGGAGAATAGTAGTTACAGTTTCATAGTAAATAATTAGCAAAAATGGTCAACAGGAGCCAGGCTATGGGCAATTTGGCAGTTAATTAAGGGCTTCTCTGCAGGAAAAAGTCTCTGGCACGGCATACTGGAACCTATTAATTTGTCATCAACTTTCAAACATCATTCAGCCCACGGTCAGTTAGAGAAGATTTCTTTTTAACTCTGGTACATCATCATTAGTCGTTTGATGGGATCATTATTTCCCAATATCTGAATCCACTGATCCTCTGTAACAACTTAAATTGGTGTTCAGAGTTCTGTTGCATGCACCAGGGGACAAGGTTTTCCCCCTCCACATTCTCTTTGGGGCATAAAATCATTTTTACCTTGTTAACCTTTGCTTCTCTTAGAATTATATTAACTTTCTTTATTGGAAGTTCCATAGCATAATAGTTCTACAAATCCTGGGTCTGAAGAGATTATCAGAGGATATTTATGCATAGGCCATGCAAGAGAATTGACCGATAATTCACTTCAATGGAGGGAATGCATTACAGATTACACTTATTGTCACCATGTCTGATGTCTCTGAGTCTCTGTCCACCTCCTCCACCTCCTTTTTGTAAGCTGTCTTTGTGATATTAGTTAAAGGTAGATAGCCGTGTTGGTCTGTCATAGTCAAAAAAAAAATAAATTATTTTATTTTGTTTTGTGATATTAGGCGAGGGACAATCAATGTGGCACCCTTTAGAGGTGGTTGGATTGTAATTTGCCTAATTTCTGACCATTGGCATGCTGGCCAAAGCTGATGGGAGTTGGAATCCAATAATTAGAAGGCACTATATTGGCTATGGCAGCATCACCCCAGTCCCTACCTTCATCTGAGACCCCACACACTAAGGGAATAAGCAAATATTCTTAACAGAGAAAAGAGGTCAGGTAGCAAATGGTCATTAATGAACATAAACAAATAGGGATTGGATAGAATTTGGTGCCCGAGCAAAATCTTTATTTTTGCCCCAAATGGAAGACACAAGACAAGTGATGGGGTTAACAGTCACCACTTTATTAATTATCAATACAATGATCTTTAATAAGGCAAAGTTGACTAATCCAATCTATGCAAACCTCTTCAACTAGGGGATAAAGATGAGAGCTCCACCCTCTTTCTCCCCTGAGGGTTACATCACCCTGGCTCAGAGCACTGAATTAATTTGTTAACCAGAAGGCAAGCCAGGAGCACCTGTTTGTTCTACCTCTCTGGAGGATGAAAGAGCCATGAGCCATGTAGTTTGGAATCTTCAAACTACAAGAAAGAAGATTCCACCTAAACATTAGGAAGAACTTCCTGACAGTAAGAGCTGTTCGACAGTGGAATTTGCTCCCAAGGAGTGTGGTGGAGTCTCCTTCTTTGGAGGTCTTTAAGCAGAGGCTTGACAAGCCATCTGTCAAGAATGCTTTGATGGTGCTTGGCAGGGGGTTGGACTGGATGGCCCTTGTGATCTCTTCCAACTCTATGATTCTATGATTCTATGATTCTATGAAAGAAGGATCTCTGCCCCATCCCCTCAAGCCATCTGGCAATGAAGGTAGGTGAGGTGAGCATGCCTTCATCACAATGTCGCCTCTTGGTGCTCACCAGCCTATTTGATTGTTCCCACCTGCTGAATTCACCTGCCAGTCAATGCAATCAATCAAATAACTTGGATAACTCTCTTGATTCTCCTTTGTTCTTTTTAGCTTCACGAAACTCTTCAGTTTACTGACCCAGTGGTGAAAGTTCTGAACTTAAGGACATTACTGGCCAGAGAAGTTTTGTTCCCCATGGTCAAGCCCCCACTTTCATGTACAGAAGCTGATGGAGCTGGCAGCGTAATCTTATTTTGATATTGGTTATGGGGAAGTGTCTCCCTGAAGGCAGGCTAACTTAGAGGGCGCAGGATTGCCGAAGACAACACTGCCACTCCCCAACCTTCCCAGAATCTGCTGCCTGAGGCCTCATTATCTAATGGTAGGACCGAACTTAAATTAGGGGGACGCAAAGACCTGTGTAAGGGAGCTTGTTTTCTCTAGGAAATTTCTAGCTGAATGTTAAGCTGACTTTTCTTACTTTTTTTTTTAAAAAATGTATCATATATATATGCAGTATTTTATCCAATTCTTCAGTAATAGATGGGGGAAAGCACCTCATTTTCAGGTCAATGAGATAACTGGCGATCATTTGACACTAAACAGCATGAAATTAAATTTTGTTAATGTTTAATGTAATTATATCACTTCAAATGTATCATGCTACCTATAGTTTTAGGTTCTGGCTGATCAGCACTTCTTAATTAACTAATTATTTAACAAGCTGCCTCATCACAGAATTTCTCAGTACTGACCAGGATAACTGAATTCATTTTCCCGTTCCCTCCAGAAGGTTTGCAGGGTAGCTTGGGACCAATTGCCACCTGCTAGTCTAACCTGCCTCGCAGGGTTGCTGTGAGGACAAAACAAGATGATCCCTGTGTTGGTAAGGTGGGTCCCTCATGTATCTTCTCATAGAATCATAGAATTGTAGAGTTCGAAGGGACCACAAGGGCCATAAAGTCCATCCCTGCAATGTGGGAATCTTTGGGGCTCAGACCCACAACCCTGCGATTAAGAGCCTTGTGCTGTACCAAATGAGCTGTAGTTGCACCTCTTCTGGTTCACCAAGCACCACAGCACACACCCCAAGAGAACAGGAAAATGGTTGCTTTGTTAGACAGATGATAAACAGGACCAACTCTGAAGCTAATTTACACAGATCTCGACTGGTAAAGGACTGGAACACACACAATGTAAATCCCACCTTCCCGAATCAATTCAAGAGCAATGATTGAAGCAAATCTCCTTTGAACCTTTTACTCACCATATGGCGCAATGTCGTCTAGGGCTACTTTTAGAAAGGGTGGAATACCAATGTGATAAATCAATAACAAGCATCAGGATGGTGTGTTGATAGTCTGTGCCTAGAAACTGATCAAAGAAACTGATTTGAGCCACTGGGTACAAAATGATTTTTGGTGTAGATAAGTGCTTCTTCTTGATTCCACCCCCATGTCATAGAACCATAGAATCATAGAATTGTGGAGGTGGAACGGAGCCTGAGGATGATTTTGTCCAACCCTCTGCAGTGCAGAGATCTTATGTATGGAAAAAAGTGCTGGATTGCACTTGTTTCCTAGATGGAACCAAACCTTTTGCTCAGGCCTCCATCAGAACCGGTTTCAGTTTTCAGAACGGTTGCTGCAAGTTCCAAGAGGAAGTTCAGAATTGCCACCTTCAGGCGCTGGTGTCAGTGCAGATCCCACCTGCCCTATAAGGAGAGGAAGGAGATATACTGGGAGCCAGCCTAACCTCTTTTTCAGCTGTGAGGCTCTGACTGGGTTGCCCATCTGCTCTTTTCTGGGGTAAAACCAGCCTGTTTTGAATTAAACTCTGGGGCTCAAACGTCATGTCTCATTCCAGTGCAAGTTCTTTCCCCTTCCTGCTGGACTTCCTCATAAATGAGCCTCAGAAACACAATATGCAATTCTGCAAAGCTCAGTCATTAATAACATTCATACTACTACTACACACACACAGAGAGAGAGAGGAATAAAGGTTTTGGTATTGCATCGAGAATGTCAATGTGCATGCCCTTTTATGGAGTTCAAGTGGTTAAGACTTCTGTCATTTTTCTTAAGCTGCCTCGCTTAGGTACCGCTTCAGGAATAAAATATCCTGCTGTCCAAGGTATTATCTAATCCTTTGTCCTTCTTCTGTTGCAGTGATCAAAGACACCCTGATTCCAGCGATGAGGGTAACTTGATCTCTGCTTTACTTGATGTAAGTCCAGAAAATGCAACTGAAAAGGGGTTGGCCGTCGCAACTGAAGTCAATAACTTTTTAAACTATATTGATTTGGGAAGATGTTTTCATCTTTTGCGGAATGGAATTATCATTTGGACAGTTCCTCACCTTAAGATTTTCTCTTCAGACCAAGAAAGCGGGGGGTGGGGGTGGGCAGAGAGATAGAGATACAATTTCTTTCCAGCATCTCCTTCAAAGATCTCTCTAAGGATTTGCTTTGGAGATTTAAATGCTGGCTGCATGAATATCTGAATGACAAACAGAATGGAAGCATCCATGCCCTGCATTGCGCAAAGTGTTAGGATGAGGTTCTCATGAATTTTCTGTCACTTGCTTCCTAGCATCCTTGACTTAACATATCTACTTATGTTATTAATAAACTGCACTAAAACAAGAACTCCTCTGATGAATCACATAATTAAAAACAACAACACAGAATACAGGAAGCTACCTCACGCTGATGGACCCCATTGGTCCATCTAGCTCAATATAGTATACTCTGACTGGCAACAGGTCTCCTGGGGCTTCTGGAGATCCCAGAGATTGGACCTCGAACCTTCTACATGCAAAACTTTATTTTTTAATTAGCTACTGTTGACTTTAATCATCTTTGAATTTTTTCAATACCCGTTCTTAACTGTTTTTTATCAAGAACTTTAATGACCTATTTCATATTTTTGGAAACTGCTTAGAGTTTTTCTGTATATAAATGTTAAATAAAAATAAACAAGTAAAATGAATTTTAACTGGCTTGTTCTTTTGAATAACCTTTCTACAGCTGCCTTATGGTTTTTTTTTTAATTTTTATTAATAAACTTTATTCATCATTCACATAAAAAATTACAAAATTTCACAAGCATGAAAAAAAACCTGACAGGAATAAGGTAGATAAAGAAAGAAAAAAGAAAGAAAATAACAGTTAAAATATGACTTCAAACTGTTTATGCATCCTTTCTCATTCTTATTATTGGTATTTTGCTATTTCTAATAAAATTAAACACTTTAAATTATAAATCTTCAAGGATAGCATACAATTGATAAATTACAAGTATTCATTCACTATATAACTTTATTTCTTTCTATCCTCTTGTGTATTTCAGTCTAAGCAAATCACTAGTTCTGTTTTTATATCTTCTTTTTTTAAATACTGTACTCTTCTACATATTTTCTACAGCTGCCTTATGATTATGACTATTTTTTTTTTAGTTTTGTATTGAATGTTGTGCTTTTTTCATGATATGTGTGTGGGCTTGTGTGGGCTATGCTCAAAAAAGGGTGGACTGCAAATAAATTTATAGTCATGATAGTACTAGAATCAATGCCCTTTGCATCTACAGGCATCCTGCACACACACACTCAGTAATCGCCAGAGGCTTAGGAGGCAGGAGAAACAAGTCTTAAGCATATCTCACTGGTGATAATTCAGTCATCATTGGCTGGGAGCCCTGTACGAGCCTTTGTGGGTCAGCTCGACCTCCTGCATATCCTAGGGAAGGGAAAATTATAATTGCCTCAGAAATTAACAGCAGTCCAACCCCCCTACAGATGTAGTCAAGCTGACAGTCCATGTCCAAGTTGGCCATGGGCTCTTGAAGCAGCAAGGAAGAATTGACCTGCTGCCCATTCTTTCTATTGGGAAGTTGAAGACCTTTTACAAAACTTGCAGTCTTGCAGCACTGTTAAAATGCTGGTTCACTTTTAAAATAAACAAACCACTTTGCTGTCTCCATTGTCCCATTCCTCCACACCCACTTCTTCAAGATCTGTCCATTTTGGTTTCTCATTTTTCCAGTCTGTCCACAATTCCGTATTGGTTTGTGATTGTTATTTTTAAAAAGTACTCACGAAACTTCAACAGCATTTTAATGCAATTTTCTTCTAAGATACACATTTTTGTACCCAATTTTGCCTAATAGACCTATTTCTTGCAAGCAGTTCTCCCTGAAATGATGCATTTGTATTTGTTATTTCCACTAATATATACACCTTAATGGACACTTTACCTCAGCACATGCATTTTTGTACACATTATTTGGCCGGAGAATTGCACTGCAAAATTCAGAGCAGTGCACATTTCGAAATATGGCTACATTTTGGTTCAAGTACGTAGGAATTTGCCTTATACTGAGCCAAACCATTGGTTTGTTGAGCTCTAGGCATTATATATGCAATCTTGGCAGCAGCTCACCAGCATTTCAGCCAGGGAATCTTTCCCAGCCACACCTGGAAGTGTCGGGAATTGACCTTGAGACCTGCAAGCAAATCAGATGCTCTCCTGCTATTTTTTTCCAGGAAGTGCAAACTAGGCAGCTTTGCCTTCAAAGGTGAGCTGAATCAAATACTGTATCTATCATGTGAAGTAATAGCACAGTAGACAAAGGGAGGGTTCTGCAATGTGTTCTCAGTTATCAAATCAGCAAATGCTTGTTGTTGAATCATTACTGATGGTAAGCAAGTCCTTCCTGGATCTTGGGGTTTTTGTTTTGTTTTGTTTATTCAGCCAATGGGTTGTAACCATAGCTGTCAACCCTCCCTTTTTTGCGGGAAACTCCCTTATTCCAATGCCGTTTCCCGCTGCTATCCCGGATTGTTGATATCCCTTAAATTTCCCAGATTTCAAAGGAAGCAGCTCCTCTCCCTCCCTGCCGGCCAGGGAGGCTCCTCAGCTGCGTTGCTCGGCTGCCAATAAGGAGTCTGAGACCAACTGGGGGCGGAGCTTGCATGCCTTGTGAAGCCCAGACCCTCACGCCCAACCAGACAGACAGCCTGCCTGCCTGCTGTCTATGCTCTTGCTCTTTCGCTCTCCCGTTCGTGCACAGCCTCTGGAGTGCAGGGTGTTGAGGCTACTTGGTGCCATTGCACCGCCCTCACGGCATCCCTTATTTTCAAATCCGAAAGTTGACAGCTATGGTTGTAACCAATGCTGCACCATCAGGGTTCTGCCAGCACAGTGGGACGACTTCTCCTTTTCCACCCGCTTCCCCAAAACCACCTCCTGGAGTGGGGTGGGTGGGTCCATCAACCCTCTAGAGCTGATTTTGAGGGTGTTCAGTGGCACTGCGTTGTGGCGGGACAGAAAAGAAGCAGCTCTGTTTTAAAAACAGAATTCCATTGCACCAGGGAATCTGCAGCATGGCGCAATGAATTGCATCAAGCTAAGGTCACATTCACACTATATGTTTAAAGCATTATGATACCACTTTAAAGAGTTTCCACCCAAAGAATCCTGGGAGCTGTAGTTGATAAGAGAGGTGTTAGGAGGCTCCTATTCCCCTCAGAGAGCTACACTTTTTAGAGCGCTTTAACAAGGGAACTCTGGGAATTGTAGCTCTGAGGAGGGGAACAGGGGGCTCCTAACAACTCTCAGCACCCTTAGCAACTACAGTTCCCAGGGTTCTTTGAGGGACGCCATGACTGCTTGAAGTGGTATCATGATGATTTAAATGTATTGTGTGAATGCGGCCTAAATCATACTCAAAGTAGCTCCATAGAAATCGATGGGCCAAGTTAAATCACTTCCATTGATTCCAGTAGGCCTGCTCTGAACATGACTTGCACAAACATCCATGCTATGCAATTAGACATTTGTGGATTGTTTGCCGGAACCATCTCTCCCTTCTTTCCCTGCACATAGTGGCAATTTATTGTGAAATGTGTAATTATCTGCTGGAGCAGGGCCCATTTTTAATGCCTTGCGATAAACAAAAGTACGAACAAAGGGCTAATGCAGAAAAAGTCCTCCTCCTTTGCAGTTGCCTGCGGACACAGTTGGTTTCAGATTCCGATTATCTCCAGGCATCTAGCACAGGGGGACTTTTGTGCATTCAAATTGCAGTCAGGACAAGCACTGGCTTGATGGGGATGTTGATTCTCCAGTAAATATAACAAAGGGTTCTGTTTGGTTGGGAGTAGGCTGGCTGCCAGAAAGATATTTGGAAAGTAAAGTCTCTATTTGAAGCGTGATGGGTAGCCCTTTGAAAACCGTGTGAAAGGCTGTAACACTGAATTTTAATTTCAAAAGGCTGGTATTAGGAGAGATAATAACAATCTAGCTTGCACAACTGGAGAGCTCGCACACACTGAAACAAAAACTTGCACAAGTTGTGTGCCTCGGACCGTGGAAGTGATGCATTCCTTGACAGTATCAGCAGAGGTTCCATGGAAGAGTTTTCAATTATAACGCAGAGAAACACAGCAAAGGCACGGTGCATCGCTGTTGCTTTTTCGGATGTCTTAAGGATGTATTTCTCATGCTGTTGAGAAATGGCTAATCAGGCTCCTAGCCGTCCAAACCCTGCAGAATCTTTCCTGAGGCTCAGAGATGTTTGCCAATTGCACTTGGAACTGTAATGCCTCCTGCCCATTTGTCTCCAAAGAAAAAAGTCTGTCCTTTTTGCGTTGGCATCCCAGTCTGAATCATTTACCCTAATTATCCTCCTGCATGGCGAAGAATGAAAATCACAAGCGTCGGTTGGTTGGCTGGCTGGCTCTACAACAATTCCTCAGTCCAGCGAATCATCTAGGGACACCAACGTCGCCACACTGGGCAGGGCCACCAACATCAGCTCCTCTTATTGGCTTGGAATAACTTCGACTTGATTGGCTGCTCCTCATATCAATGCAATGCCAACAGTTCTGTTCACTGAAGTTGCACGCTTAATTTTCTCTAAACGCTTCAAGTAAAAATATGCCAAAGCAAACAATTTTAACCCAAAAAAGCAGAAGAGTCTCAAGATTTGGCTTTGCACTGTGAGGGGGCAGGGGGAGAACATGCGGCTCTTTCTCACATCTCTTAATTGACATCACAAATGATTAAGTGTTTTCATTTAAATATTTAAATAATTACATTCCCATCTTGCAGCCAGTGATTGAATAAATATAAAAGGTCACATTTTCTAAGGCGCTCGTGCCACTGTAATCCTACCGGAATGCACACATAGTCATTGTAGGGGACAATGAAGACTAGCAGCTTGACCCCTGAGCATACTTATTTGGTAATAAATCTCACCAGGTTCAATGATGGTGCTTATTTCCAGGGAAACGTACTTCAGATTCTAGCCAATCAAGTTTCTTCATCATTTTAAAACTCTGGAGAGCGGGGCAGCTCTGAAAGGAAAGCAGTCGCAGTCAAACAGAATTAGGGTGCCACCTTCACTGAAATTGACAGATGGTCAGAAAGGTGCAAAATCCTATATGCAATCAGTGATGTTAATGCTACCATTCCACGGCTTTGAGATAAGTTAGACTGAGTGACAGCAAATGGTCCGAAGTCACAGGTAAACTTCATAGTAGAGCCAACCTGGGTTTTTCTAACGTTAGTTCATCTCTCCAGCACATCCACCCCACATTGGTTCTCATACACATATACAGGGAGCCAGCGCTTGTTTTTCCCCCTTAAAAATATGTTTAGGGGTACTGTCATTTTTCTACTCATATAGAAATACTGCCCCTCAATGAGGCCAAACTTAGATTCACAAAATGTTTAGGGGTGTGTGTACCCCCAGAAAAAAGGCATTGCAGGTAGCCAAAGATAGCCAACAGATATACACAACAGGTTGGGCTCAGTGAGAACAGGATGCTGGACTAGATGAGCTGCTGGCCTGATCCAGTGGGCTCTTAGTATGTTCAGTCTTGTGAGGTCTGTCATCTGCTAATAGTATTTACTCAGAAAGGCTGGGACACTCATAATAAGTCAGTATACAGACATAGGCAAAGTTTTCACTAATATTAACTGCATGGAATTTTTTGCTAAATTAATATACATGATATGGTTTCACATTACCATTCCTTTCATGCCTATTATGAAGTTTCTGGAGATGTGCAACACATCCAGGGGAAGTGTATATTTTGAAGGGCGACTGATTTTAAAGGGTCATCTGTTTCTATATGTTCTCATCACTATCATCTTATTTCAGAGCCCAGCTTTTCCCACTGGTTTGGCTGCCCTAATAGACAGATAGAAAAATAGATAGATAGAGACTATAGTTATAGGCAGTGCTATTTTTCCTGGAAAAGTGGTGCTGGAGCTCACCGTGAACTTCTCCCTTGTTCTCTTAGAATGGCAATGGCACCCACCTGAGTGTGGCCAGAGCTGAGCTCCAGCAAGCTCCAGCTGAAAAACAAACAAACCTGCTTATAGGATATTAATATAGATACTGATATATATTCTGTTTAAGCAGCTGGAAAATGTGGCTATGACATAATCACCACATCTTCAGCATGGGGGTTTGATAACACATTACTAAGGAAACTCAACCAAACTTACAGAGAAACTCCTTCAGAACTATGCAGGCAATCAGGGCATGTGCTACATCAGCAAACACCACCCCACTCAGCCTGGTTGCTAAGCAATTCTTCCATCCACCACACCTTGGCTAGTTGGCTTCAACACTAACAGAATTAACCCTTTAGATTCACACAGAATGATCTTTGCTGTTGTACTTCCAACACCTGGGATCACGTGATGATGTGATGTGCCAGTGTGGTGTAGTGGTTAAGAGCAGTAGACTCGCAATCTGGGGAACTGGGTTCGCGTCTCCGCTCCTCCACATGCAGCTGCTGGGTGACCTTGGGCTAGTCACACTTCTCTGAAGTCTCTCAGCCCCACTCACCTCACAGAGTATTTGTTGTGGGGGAGGAAGGGAAAGGAGAATGTTGGCCGCTTTGAGACTCCTTCGGGTAGTGATAAAGATGGATATCAAATGCAAACTCTTCTTCTTCTTCTTCTTCTTCATCTGTGTCCCAGGAACACTGTACGGCAAGAACAATGCCTTTCCTTATGCCCAAAACACACGCAAACACACCTATTTGATGCACAATGTCCTTGAGATCTTCTTATTGCATAACATCTGATGAACTTCCAAGAAACCTAAGGTTCATTAGAACAGCCTTTCAAAGAGCAAGCATACCAAGCAGGTGCTAAACGGCTGACTTTAAGGTTGAGCAGCAACACAGCTGTGGACTCCACACCCGAGTTGCCCGTTCACATCTGTGCATGAAACAAAGCTCTGTTAATTCGATCAGGAATCTGGTAGAATGTGTTTATAGTTTGGATTTCAACATCTGTGAGTCATCTGATTTGATCTGTTCCAGGCTTCCGCGCTTGCAGTTCTTCTGAGTTATTAAAATCAAATATTTGACTTATTTGTATGTAGCCTTCCTCTCTTTGAAATGCATCCCCCTGCTTAATAATGCATTATGTACTTAGACTCCTATTTGTGCAGCCAGACGTGTGAAAATGACACCTCTGGAAACATACATGAGTGCAAATGTATTTTGCTGCCACCTTTAAAATAAACATAAGCTGGAGTTTATCTGGAATAAACCTTTAATTATGCATCACTTTCTCTCTCATTATTTGCTTAAGTATTTGCCACCACTGCAAAACTGACATCGAACAAGCCGTTTGTGTTTCTCTTTCCTGGAGGCACCAGTAATTCCCCAATACACTGGAGATTTATGAAGTGCAGTCAACATTTTGCCAGCATCCTTTGTGACCCCACCAATTTATTAGTATGCCATGGGAGACGCTTTAATAATTAAGCAGAAAATAATATGTTTTCTCACCCATCGCACGCTTGTGGAACTGTGGTTCCCGTGTTGTAATTGATAAATACTTCATTGCTGTTGTTGCACCATATCCCTTAATATTGATCACCGGCTTGAAACCTGAAGGTCAGGCTTGGATTTCAAAGCTGCCCTTCCGTCTTCCTTGGGGGCACTACCACAACTGGAAGCCAGAAGGATGGCTTTGAAAGCCATGTCTTTGACGTTTGCTGTTTCATAAATACAAACAGAACAACTTTCCAGACTTTGTAGCATGTGATCAGTACCAGGAATACAATACATAAGAAAATGCTTGCCAGTTACGAGGCTTGTGTGAGATGGACAACAGAAAAATCAAATTATTTTCTTCTTAATTATTGTTCCCCATAGAACCAATTCATATTTTGTTTGTTTGTTAGCTGTAGGCATGATGAGGAGACGTGAGCATGAATGTTGTCATTTTCACCTTCCAAGGGCAATTTAGGGAAGTAAATGAATTGGCCAAATCCTCTTGAATATATATAATTTATTTACGGCCATAGGCCCACAGAAAGGAGTTTAAGAACCATATACAGCTTGTACAACATCACTTTTACAATTTAAATAGGAATAATTTAGATATGATTTGACGAGTTTAAAATCAGCAAACAAGTTCAAACAATTACTTGTGACCCGGCGAATTAAAAAAGAACTATTGAACGCGTACATCACAAATTTTACAGTCAACAGGACTCTATTTGGGTACATTTAGAAAAGAAAAAAAATCAGTATTCATAGAGTAGGCCGTTTTCTTTTTGTATGAAAGGACGACAATCAAAAATCTTGCCACTAGCAGTGATTTGCTCGGGTCCCTGTCCTGTAGGAGGTGTGTTAACTGGGCCTCCACTGTCATACCCAAAGTCTCTGAAATTAAAGGGAGTAAAAATCGGGACCGAGCAGCCCTGTGCAAAGGACAGCCTACAAGTATGTGGTGAAGAGATTCAATGGTTCTATTATCACATATACATAAAGCTGAGATTTGTCCATTGGAGAACCTGTTTTGCATGACGTTTGATACCAAATCCTCTTGTGTTTTTGGTGTTCCATGCTTTGTACCTTGGTGTGTGTTTTTTATTACTTTTGTAAAAATGATATATGTATGCATCCTTGCATTTATTTTAATACTTTTGTATTTCACCCTTCTTGCATTATCTTCACAAATCAGGAGGGCATAGCGAGAGAGGCGAGGAAAGAAAAGGCATGTTCAGGTTTCATTGAAGGATTGGTTCCTATTTATATCCCACTTTTCCTCCAAAGAGCTTGATTTGGTGTACATCATTCTTCCCCTCCATTTTATCCTCACAGCAATAATGTGAGGGAGGTTGGGTTGAGAGACAGTGACTTGCCCAAGGTCACTCAGTGACCTTGGCTGAGTGGGACTTTGAACCATGGTCTCCCAGATCCTAGCAAGACACCCCAAGAACTACACTACCATGGTTTGCTATTTCACTTGGAGATCATTACAAAGAAATAAGCCAGTAGTTTGAGATGAAGTTTAAAGAAGAGAGAGAGAAATTCTACACAGTGAGGAAAATTAGGCTGAGAGACTTGCCCAAGGTCACCCAGTGAGCTTCATGGCTGAGTGGGGATTTGAGCTCTGGTCTCCAAGGTCTGGCACTCTAACCACTACACCACACTGGCTCCATGATTCACCTTGTTATACAGTTATACACAGACAAATGCACTCACAGAGTACTTTCTGGTACAATGCAGCTTCCTGGGTGATGATCTATCGCTCAAACGATCTGTTTTCTTTTTTTAATAAGTGAGCGTTTAATTGAAAATCCTTCTGCAGTATGTTGTACTGACATTTGGTTTGATACAAGGGTTACCCTCCCTGTGCCTTTGTGGGTAGAGCAAGCTGTAAATCTGAAAGGAAGAAAAAATAAATAAACAAGTGAAGTCCCCAGTGACTCTCTGTCTATTACTATGTCACTTTGGGGACTGTTTAGTGACACCTGCAATAAAGATCCATGTGTTTGTCTGATTGCCTCTGACAGTCCTTATTCTTTCAAATTACTTCCATGGTCCTCCAGCTCATATCCAAGGTGTTTGCTTTCCAATGTTCTGACAAGCTGCCATGTCAAAACACTTGTCAGCACCATTGCTAATCAGACATAAAAGCAGTCAACAATGCAAGTCAACAACTGCTCCGTCTGTGCTCCTCTCCTCCCACTGTTTCCATAATTAGGCCTCTGCCCAGGTGTAATTGTTGTATTTATTGAATAGGAGAGCGCTGTGAAAAGATGGACTGATTGGCTTTCGGAGAGGCAGCTCTGCCCAACCCTGCAGAACTTGGGACCCAGCCAAGCTGAAGGCAGCCTGCAAGCCAGTATTGTGACTGGTCTGGGGTTCGACAGCCTCCCTGTTTTTGCTGTCCCATAGAAGCAAAAAGCAGGTGGTCTATTGAGCTGGAACATAGAAAGCTGCCTTATATTGAGCCAGGTCCTTGGTTCATAGAGCTCAGTATTGTGACTCTCCAGGGTTGCAGATGGGGGATATTCCCAGCCCTACCAGGAGATGCTGGGGATTGAACCTGGGAGCTTCTGCATGCAATACAGATGCTCCACCATTGAGCTATTGATTGATTGGTTATTGATTGATTGATTATTTAATTCCTATACTGTTTAATATATTTAATATACATCTAAGCATGGAATTGCCAATGTACCCTTCTTCATCACATGTTTGGAACAGAAATCAATCCAGCAAATACAACTGGTTGTTGTTGTTGTTGTTGTTGTTTTGTTTTGTTTTGTTTTCAGTCCCAAAATGATATGTAACTGATGCCCCTCCCCAATTTACATTGTGTTTCTTTGCATTAAAATTAATAGCTAATTTTCATTGAAACGTATGTTTGTTCGCTTGCGAAAACATTTATACAGTGGTACCTCGGCTTACAGACGCTTCAGGTTACAGACGCTTCGGATTACAAACTCCGCTAGCTAGGAAGTGGTTGCTCCAGGTTAAGAACTTTACCCCAGGATAAGAACGGAAATCGTGCGCCAGTGGTGCGGCGGCAGCAGGAGACCCCATTAGCAAAAGCACACCTCAGGTTAAGAACCGTTTCAGGTTAAGAACAGACCTCTGGAACGAATTAAGTTCTTAACCCGAGGTACCATTGTATACAGCTGTCTCGTAATATATCAGAGTGGTGCGAAGCAATATAAAAACATAAACACCTTTAAAAGCAGTACAGGACAAACATTAAAAGGACTGGCTACTCAATAGATAGTTTAAACAATTACACAGGCCTGCTGGTATATAAAAGCCTTCAAGACACACCTGCAAGTCAAAGCATGGGTGCCTACTGCGTTTCTGCTAGAAGGGTGTTTCATAACATGGAAACCAATGCCTTCTTACATCAGTAACAGCAGTAGAGTTCCTATCCATGGCTACCTCCTGGTGACCACCATGCACCCTTCCACAACTCCCTCTTTAGAATTAGGGCATGTAGCGTGGTTTCAGGAGCATTGTAAGGGGAAGGGGGACTGCAATTGTCCCAGCAAATTGCATTGGGAAGGTTGTTTGGGGATTTGGTAAGACCGCAGTCGTCATGTGAGTTATCATGTGAGTGATGACCTCACAAGCTGAATGAAGCCCACCAGCCGCGCAACATTTTTGCACCTGAACATACTTTCTTTGTTGCCTACCTAGGAATGAATGAACAGAGAGGTTGTTGTGATCAATGTTACTCAGCTACGAGTGATCGAAGAAGAAGAAGAAGAAGAAGAAGAAGAAGAAGAAGAAGAAGAAGAAGAAGATCCTGATAGTGTGATTTGAGCTTGTTGGGGTATAGTTTTTGCAGGCTTAGACTACAGAGGTCCACATAGTCAAGGATACCAAAGTTGACTTAACCTGAAACAATCAATTACTTCAGTGTTAATTCAAGAATGGAATGGTGCAAAGTGTAATGGCTGGTTTGATGAATTGCTGGATAGGACCATGTGCTTCTGCCTACAATATTCCTGCCCCAGCCAAGAAAGCAGCTCACATTTGCAGGGTTCAGCTGGGCTTAGTCTTGGAACATATTTTAAATACCTGGGCTCAGCCCCAGAACATTATGACTTAGGTGCTCCAACACCTGGGCAGGGTGAGAACATTGCCTCTAGGCAAGCTTGGGACCTGGCAAGTCTGGGTTATTTTGACATTATTATTCTACATATTTTGTGGTTGAGCAAAGTATTTATTGGATAGGAAAGTCACTCTCAACAGTGCTTGGCATATAAATATCAGCAGCTCCTTGATAAACTATTGTTTGTTTTGCTCCTGTTAGTGCTGTATACAATTTTCTCAAGTTTCCATTAATGACATCTAAAGTGCCCTGCCCAGCAACTGGTGTTCCTTGGTATGCTGCCTTTGAACATGTAGGTTGAATACATCTTTCAGGACTGACAGCCATTGACAGCCTTGCCCTCTATTCTAAAGCCTTTCAGGTGGAAATTCTAGATGCCTTTCCTGAGAGTAGGTTCCATTGAGCTCAATGGGACATGCTTCTGGGTAGGCATGTGTAGGACTGTGCTGTTTGAAAGCCCAAATTCTGAATGGGTGAGTAGTTTTCGGCTCATCCCTTGACATATCTCCTCTACTTTGAGCTGCATGCTTTTAGTTCGGAAAGCGCTGGTGTTGCAACAAGGCACACACACACACACACACACACACACACACAAGCAGTAGGCTGCCAATATTAGGTCTGATCTACCCTCGCTCCTGTTTTATTCTATTCTTCCACTTCGGGAAACTCTCTGCTATCTAAATCCTTTCCTTTTAATTTCTCTAGGGTGGCAGGAAAGCATGTACTTAAGAGACAGCATGCTAATTAGAATACACAGCCTTCCAGCAGATACTGCTCTAATGTATGCATGTATTCTACCAGGAGATACAAATAATTAGCCTTCTGTAGACCGACTGAGATAGCAGAATCTGAAACACTGAGAACAAGGCAAGCAGCAGGTATTCAAATGTCACCGCTTTGCTTGGGCTCTTAAGAGAAGGAAGCCAGAGGAATGCGGCCCCATTGTGTCTCAAATTGGTTCAAGAATGGAGCAATATAATTCATCTGCATTCCGAGGGTAATGAATCCAAATTGCACCTGATTTCAAAGGCAGCTGCTTGAGCTGGATGCAGAAAAAGGCAACTGCAGGGATCAAGAGAATGGGAGACCCTTCCTTATAGGAAAAAGAAGAAGAAATCATTGGGGGCTGGGGTACTTCAGGAAGAAAAAATAAACCACTACAGGAGGGCATGACAGAAATTGTCACTGAACAATGAAAAAGACTGCCTTGGAAAGTGGTGGACCGTAAGATATTTATAAGCAAAGAATGAATAGCCATGTCCTAGATAGCAGTCAAGTACAACATTCTTAGAGTGGACATGCACGGGGATGCTTAGTCCAGCCAGTCGGAACTTCCTGTTTCCTCCTGGGCTGGGACAAACTTCTGCTAGAAGTGGGAGTTACCTTGCCTGCCCAGGTAACAAAAGGGCAAGGCAGGCAGCACACTCTTCTCCATCTTGCTTTTGCCATGTGAGCTGCAGTGACTGCTACTCTGCAGTCACTGGGACTAACCCCCATATGGGGTAGTTCCACATGTATATACTTTGTAACTAAGTTTGCCTTCAGGGATCCATCTGTGAACTGAATGTGTGAGTAAACTTCTTTTATATACTTTACACAAGATTGTGTCTTCTCCATTCTTTTTAAGGGGGAGATAAGGGGACTTACCAGGAATCTAATATTAAGAGGCTTAAGCAAGTCTGCAACAAGCTAACCACTGTGCATTTAAAAGGGGAATGTAAACTCTGCTAAGTTATAGAACTTGCTAGCACATGTTAGGAAGGATATTATTAAACAATATATCCTCTCCTGCCTCCCTGAACATTCCCACAGTCTCAGAGATGGGCAATAGGTTAGTCCATGGCAATGAATCACTGGTAGCTATATGGAACCAGCCTTCATCTTCAGAAGTGTATCTTTGATTAATACAAATGTCTAGGAACAAACAATGCCTTAACTGTTGTAGACAACTGTTGATTTTTACTCAGAGTAGACCCATTGAAATTAATAGACGAAAGTTAGTCGAGCCCCTTCATTTCAATAGATCTGCTCTAACTGATGTTGGACACAACTCTGGTATGGTTCCTCTACTTAGGTTCCTCATGGTGGCATCTGGTTGATCACTGCTGGAAACTAGGTCCAGTCTATTTCAGCAGAGCTCTTCTGGTGTCTCTGTTGCATTAATGAATAAACTTCTTCTTACTGTTTTAGTGAGGTGTACAGAGGCCACCACATGCAACATTTCTTTTCCATCCAAAGTTAGCAAAAAACTTTTCAGCCCAATGCTCTAATGCAAGCAGACAGTGGAATCCATCCCTAGAGAAACCGATTTACTGAACTATAAGTGAGCTGAAGGCAGCACACTTTTATTTCTCCTGACGTAACTGCTGTTTTCATGGGTATCCAGAGTAGACAGGTTTCTTCTTCATCTTCAGCATCTTCTCTTTCCTGAAGACCTTGTTTCAAGGCCAAAACTGAAACGAGCTAATTCAGATTTGGTGCGCAACACCGAGTGTGTTCTCAGATTGAGCAGAAAACGATAGTCACATCGCCCACATTGAGGTCTTCCAATTCCATATCCCTTCTCATTTAAAGAGAGGGAGGGGAGAGAGAAATAGCCAAATAAACCTCTGATTTAAATAATTATCTAAACAGTTACCAAGGCATTCAGTCTGCAAATTATATCCCTTGACACAGTCTCTCCTTTCACAGTGGTGTATCCTTTCAAGATCACTGGTTACGGGGTTGCTGTGACTCTGCTCCTGAAGGCTTGCCAGCACGGTCTGTGATCCTGCCTGCTTTGTTTACTTTTGGAGCTCATATTAGCCCAAAGTACATATAGTATAATTGGAATAAATCACATGTTTGTTCCCTGCTTACCCCTGCCTCCCTTCCCCCGTTGTTGTTTTAGACTGTAAGATCCTTGGGGCAGGGACCTGGTGCATCTGTTCTTTGCAAAGCACTGTGTACATAGATGGTGTCTCCTCCTTCTCCATCTCTTTCATCACCACCACCACCAGCATCATTTTATAATCAATATCACCACCACCACTTTATCAAAACCAAATCATGTGCTTAGTATTCCTGCATTGCAGGGGGTTGGACTAGATGACCCTTGGGGTCCCTTCGAACTCTTTAACTCTATGATTCTAGGAAAACTGATGCCTTTCTAAAAAAGTTTTTATAAGAATTGGTGAATCAGTCTAATTCTGCTCTGTGCCATTTTTGCATATGTTCACCCGTAAATTCATTCCATCCCATTTCTGTATGAGACAGCACACACGAAAAGTCCATTTAAATGCTGTTTAAATACATATTTTAATATGCATTTTCTCAGTAGCAACAACAAATAAATCTCTAAATATATTTATTTAAATACTATACAATTTGAACCAGGAACTGTTGGGACATTTGAGAAATAAATTCTTATTTGCATCATGAGTCCGGAATGTGTGTGTCAGATCAGTTTGTATCAGAACTCACAAAGAAAAACTCCTCAAGCTTCCCCAGGGCACTGAGAAGTGACCTAAAGCCATCATGACATTTATAACCCACCTTTCCTCCAAAGAATTCAAGGTTGCATGTGTGGTCCCTTTTTGCACTGAAACAGCAGGCCATTAAGTCACAGTGATGCGGGAATGGTAGTCAGACCAGTGGTCTGATTAATCATTAAAGGTAAAGGGACCATTAGGTCCAGTCACGGATGACTCTGGGGTTGCGGCGCTCATCTCTCTTTACTGGCCGAGGGAGCTGGCGTGCAGCTTCCGGGTCATGTGGCCAGCACGACTGGCGAACCAGAGCAGCACACGGAAACGCCGTTTACCTTCCCGCCGGAGTGGTATCTATTTATCTACTTGCACTTTGACATGCTTTCTAACTGCTAGGCTGGCAGGAGCAGGGACTGAGCAACGGGAGCTCACCCCGTCGTGGGGATTTGAAGCGCCGACCTTCTGATCAGCAAGCCCTAGGCTCTGTGGCTTAACCCACAGTGCCACCCACATCCCAGTGGTCTGATTGGGTACATGCAATGTGGCACTTTCTAAGATCCAGACTGTCATCTCTGATAAAGAACTATGTACAAAGATGAGCTAGCTTGTTAAGAGATCCCCCCCACTGAATGGACGTGCAAAATAACAAAAGCATTCTGGGAAATGATATATAATGAACTGCAAAATGCATATCATAGAATCATGGAATTGTAGGAATATTTTTTGCCCAATTTGGGGTTCAAACTCATGGCCCTGAGATTAAGAATCCTATGCTCTAGTCTAGTGACTGAGAAATGTTTTATTAAAAATGCAAATTGATGCAGAAGTGAGACACACTGAAAATAGGGTTGGAAAAATGATAGACTGAGACAAACTAACCTTGTCAGATTTATCCCTCCCTCCTTGGGAAAAAAAACTGTATGTCTGAGTTCATAGTTTTCATTGATGGCCGTTGAAAACATCACATGAGTCTACATGCCTCAATATTTACATTCTAGGAGCCTTTCCTCTCTCATGCTCCTGATCTTATAAACTGGAATAATGGCATATATATATCACATAAAGACAAAACACACAGAGTCATGTTCTTCCGGATGTTTGCACTAGTGTGAACAAGACTGGGCAAACAGGCCTGCTATTGGCCAGCAGATTTTATAGTGCAGATAATCTTGTTTGCCCCGCTTGAAAACCAGCTTTTTAAAAAACAAATAAACACATTTACAAGCCTCTTTTGTCTTGCCAGCTTCGAACTGGCCCAATTTCTGTGCATTTCGCAAGATTTCTCTGTGACGACTTAAGATACTGGACTATATAATACTTGGCATGATCTAAGTGAAGTGGAACTGGAAGATTACATGCCATGCAGCAATAATCTCATTTTAGAACAGCTGTCCTTTTATTCAAGTGGTTCTATTAGCTCCCACGTACTTCAGTATTGGAGTATGGAGGAAGGGGATGTTTCCCATACAACACAGCCCTATGAAATGAGGGGCTCCTTGCATGTGTTAGTTGCTCACGTGAAGCCTTCCTTGGGATCTGGAAGCCCAAATGTTCAGGGATCCAGATCCTCGAGGTGTCTTTGTTTAATTGACGACACATGTGAAGGTCCTCTCCCTACAGGTATTCATGCTATACCTGTCAAGGAAGGCCCTAGATTAGGAGTGGGGAACTTGTGGGTCACAAGTTGTTCTACCTGACTCAAAATACTAGGACTCATGTTAGTAAGTACTTGTTCACACAGCATGTTGTCTTTGTTACTATTATGCTGCTCTTTCTCTCCAAAACGGCCCAGGCAGTAGACCCAGCGATAATAAAACATAACCCCCCCTCTAAAATCTATTTTAAGAATGCCATGGAATATACCACAAGGGAATGCCTCTGTTGCAAACCCAACCAGGGTACAGGGGCCCTGGCAGTTGCCCTAGGAAACCAGGTGCTGATGGATACAGATAATTTGGGCACTATTTTATTTTCTCTCATTGGTCGATTGTACAGGTTAGCAGCTGGACTACACATTGACTCTAGGGGGTTCAAATCCCACTTTAGTGAAAGGGCCCTTTCATTTAGCATCAGCTCTTGATCTGTACAATCAGGAAACTAATCACACCTTACCTCTTATGAAGATGGACATGATTAAGCTGGGGTCGGCAAACTAAGGCCCATGGGCCGGATCCGGCCCAATGGCCCTCTGGATCCTGCCCGCGAACGGTTCTGCAATCGCCACTTGGATCGGCGTGATTGCCTTTTCCCATTTTTTTTCGGGCGTAATTTTTTTGCATCCCCCCCCCCCCGTCCCTCACTGCGGTGGTGTCTCCTCCCTCCTCCCTCCCTCTTCCTGACTTCTCCCCACCCTGTGGAGGAAGGGGGTTGGGCTTTGATAGGAAGCCTCACTGCCCGCCCGCCGGCCTCTCCCCATGGCCGTGCTGTGGGCTGGAGCTTGGCACGCCTGCTGGCCCCGCGTCTGGCGCCTGGGAAAGCTGGCCCGAAAAGGAGAGGCGCCGCCACCGCCGCCAGCTCCCAACTGCAGGCAGAGCGGAGGAGGAGGTAAGCAGGTGGAGGGGAGGGGCTGGGAGATAGAGAGATGCCCCCTTCGCCGCACACACAGTCCAGTCCACCACTAGGTTTGGGGGACAGTGAACCGCCCCCCCCCCTCCAAAAAAAGTTTTCTGACCCCTGTGATAAAGCTTCTATAACACTGTATGTACTTAGGTTGCAGGCATGTGCTACTTGGAAGAAAGTCCTGTTTATCTTGGGGACTCTTACGTATACTGTACATACATAGAATTGTGGCCTTTTTAAAAGGTCCTTGGCGTGATTTTATTGTTATAAGGGTTTTTTTGGGGGGGGGATCAGTGTGGATGATACCAGTAGGTCCCATCCCAAACATGTGATCTGTGAGGTTAGAATCTAAAGGAGGAAACCAGAAGAACCTGTCAGACCAGTATCTGTGTAAGATAATGGCTTGGTCTGGCCAGCTAAGTGCTGCCAAGTGCATGTTCAAAGAGGTTGCCCTGTTGCCATAGAAACAAACTGGTGGGCCTTTCCCTCCTCTGCTGGCCAGATATCATGTCATCCTAGGAGGCAGAACAAGTATGGCAACAATCACCTTCATTCCAAGGAAACTGAAACCTGGGTAAGCGCTGGAACCTTTGGAGTTTCTTGCTGCTGAATATTGGAGTGTGTGTAACATTATTTTAATTTATTTTAAAAATATTGGAGTGTGTGTAACATTATTTAGTATGCAATATATGATATGTTTTCAATGTCAAATGTTAAATAGCACTGAGATGACGTAGTATTATTAAGCAGGCAATTTTTAACAATGAAAAATAAAAAGATGCTGGACTGTTATCGTTAGCAGTAAAAGCACAAAAATACTATTATTACCAATGAAAATGAGGTGCCTTACAAAAACTGGGGGCCCTCCAGATGTAGACTATGTTGTGGACTATAACTCCCATAAGCCCCAGGCTATTGCAGTCGAAAACATCTGGAGGGCACTAGGCTGATGAATCTGCCTTAAAACATCAGCCGGCATTTGACTCTCCAGTTGGAAAACATCCTTTTAAAATTAGCTGTGTTCCACAGAGTTCAAAAACTGGGAGTGAGAGGAGGAACAGTACAATAATCCATTGCCCAGAACACACCAATTGACCGTTTCTGTGGCTTGGAACAAACCACATGCCTGAAATAAACTATAGTAGATTTTGGAATGACACAAAAGAAGCAATTATGTTTTCTTTCCCCCTAGAGCTTTCTTCTTCTTACTTTTCCTTTAGAATGATAATAATAATAATAAAAAGATTCCTTAAAAAAAACACAACGCCTGCAACATGAAGATCATTCACAGACCTTGGCTTAGTCATTCTGAATCAGAGGCGCATACTAATTCTAGTCACAAGTTGTACGGAGGCCTCTACTTTGGCAGCAATAATGTATCAGGGTTTCCTTGGAGATGTCCCAAACATCTTTCTTTTTCTCCACCTCCTCCTCTCCCCCCCCCCTTCCCCCCCATCTCCTCCTATGCACAGCATATACTTTGGGTGGGATTCCTGTTGGGTGGGAGGGTTGCCGAGTTCCATTCACACAGTTGCATTCCCAGATGCTGCCCCCCCCCGGCTTACTCCTCTTGAGTTCTTCCAAAATCCAAATGTTTGTAGCCTAAGCCTCCAGGGTACGGTCCAATTTTCTAGTAGCAGTGCTGGAAGCCTGCAGCCAAAACTGGTTCTTCCAAACCATTATGTCAGCTTCAAAGCCCTCTTTATCTCTGTAGCTCCCAGCTTCTCTGCCCATTCTCCTTCCCAATTTCCCTCCATCCCGTTTGATGACTCTGGCTTCTCTTGTTCTTCTGTACGGCTCCTTCATCCAGGGCTGGAGAGCATGTGGCCCTCCAGATGTTGCTGGAGCCCAGCAACACTGGCCATTGGACATCCTGGATGGGACTGATGGGAGTTGGAGCCCAACAACATCCAGAGAACCACAGATTCCCCACTGCTTCCTTAATCCAATCCTAGCTTCTTTTATTTCCTTGGCAAGCTTCTGGGTCCGGCATGTCTTTGCCTCCTCTTCTCCTAGGCCCCTGGATTCGGTTTTTCGGCCTGGGCTGGCTTCTCTTTGTTGATGTTCTTGATTAATTTGAGAGACCCGTCTGCCAAATGCAACTCATAGAATCATAGAATCCTAGAATCCTAGAGTTGGAAGAGACCACAAGGGCCATCCAGTCCAACCCCCTGCCAAGCAAGAACACCATCAAAGCATACTTGACAGATTGCTGTCAAGCCTCTGCTTAAAAACCTCCAAAGAAGGAGACTCCACCACACTCCTTGGCAGCAAATTCCACTGTCGAACAGCTCTTACTGTCAGGAAGTTCTTCCTAATGTTTAGGTGGAATCTTCTTTCTTCCAGTTTGAAATCCATTGCTCCGTGTCCGCTTCTCTGGAGCAGCAGAAAACAACCTTTCTCCCTCCTCTAAGATGTCCCTCAATAAGATGTCATAAGCCATCTTTAAATGGGAACAGCAAACCCAATTAAAAACATGCACAGTTATGCTAAAAGGAGCCATTAACTAATTCAGCAACCTGTATAAATAATAAATAAAGAGATTTCACTTTCTTGGGTTCCATGATCACTGCAGATGGTGACAGCACTCACGAAATTAGAAGACGCCTGCTTCTTGGGAGAAAAGCAATGACAAACCTAGACAGCATCTTAAAAAGCAAAGACATCACCTTGCCAACAAAGGTCCGTATAGTTAAAGCTATGGTTTTCCCAGTAGTAATGTACGGAAGTGAGAGCTGGACCATAAAGAAGGCTGATCGCCGAAGAATTGATGCTTTTGAATTATGGTGCTGGAGGAGACTCTTGAGAGTCCCATGGACTGCAAGAAGATCAAACCTATCCATTCTTAAAGAAATCAACCCTGAGTGCTCATTAGAAGGACAGATCCTGAAGTTGAGGCTCCAGTACTTTGGCCACCTCATGAGAAGAGAAGACTCCCTAGAAAAGACCCTGATGTTGGGAAGGATTGAGGGCAGAAGGAGAAGGGGACGACAGAAGATGAGATGGTTGGACAGTGTTATCGAAGCTACTAACATGAGTTTGGCCAAACTGCGAGAGGCAGTGAAGGATAGGCGTGCCTGGCGTGCTCTGGTCCATGGGGTCACGAAGAGTCGGACACGACTGAACGACTGAACAACAACATAAATAATCTACATACAAAGCTATGCAGACTAGCATAGGAAAGCAAACTAGAGACTCCAGTAAATTAAATTAAATTGCTGCCTACAGGATAATAACAAAGATGTCAAACGGATCTTGCTTTGAATAGAGTTCCAAAATTGGGGCACAACCATAAAAATAGCCTTATCTTTGGTGGTCTGCCACTCACTTAACTTTTGCAGGTGAGGGTTCTCATAAGAGGACCTCTGATGCTGATCTCAGCTTCTGGACAAATTCATAACAGATCCAAAGAGCTCAGCCTCAGCCAATCAGTACTAAAGTTAATTGCACTTCTCTCTGTGACATTAGAGCAGTCCAGCCAATCAGCACTGGAAAGTGCGCCATCAGGCAACCCATCAGTGTATTACAAACTAGATAATCACAGCAATATCTCTGTTTGCAGCAAGGAGTGGGGATGCAGAAGAAAAAAAAATGTGTGCGATTACTTTCAAGAACAATTGAACAAAAGGTAGAGCTTTTTACTTTTTAAAGTCAGCTTTGTACCAACAGTAAGGCAAATACTGGTGATGTGGCTTTGGGGGTTAGCAAATGTTGAATCAGCACAAAACAGTGGGTTTTCTGAACCATCAGAGTTTGCCAAGATAGTGTCACTAAACACAATGCAATTTAATCAACGACTGCAAAGTTAATGACACATGTACAAGCGAGACAGAAATATACTTCAGTCCTTGGATTTGTTTCTCACTGAAAGAAACCTCATTGCATTAGGAATGTCATTGCAGCAGCTGGAGCGCCTTGCCTCTGCCAAAAGGACTCTGGCATGACCTTACAGTGCTGCAGACCACTTCCTGGATGAGCTTTCCATGCCATAAATACATCAGAAAGGGACACACCTGGACTGTGACCAAACTGAATATTGATAGATGGGTATTTCAGAATGAATACTACAATGGCAAGAAAGCGTATTCCATGTCAACTACGGCTTTAAGCCAATCAACTCTGGCCAAGACTGGTAGGGTGAAATCAGCTTATACACTGGAGGACTGGCCTATAGTGCCTTTTATAGTATGATGCCCTATGGATTGCTGGGCAGGTGTGTGCGGTGAAAATGGTCAGTAGACAAACCACATAATCAACATGCTGAACAGGTCTGTGGTGGACTTATGAGGCGGTCCAAGGGTTGCCTCGTCCTTGCTTTAACATTATTTTTTTTTAATAAAACACAACAACCTCTAAATAGTTCTTTATTGAGATTTTTTGAAAGCACAAATTTAAAACAAAATAGCTGTAAAGCATGAGTTATTAATATAATGTTCTTGTTTTAAGCTGCTTAGATCAGCTCCATGGCCAACTGTGTGGTGAATAAATGTCTTATTACAGGCATTCATTTCCTGGGGAATGGTTTTGGGGAAAAGATGGCTAACCCCATGGGGCAGCTATTATTTTTTTCATACAAGGTCACTGAAAAAAGTATTTCCCTTTTAAAAGAAAAAGTGGGTGGATTTTAAATATATATTTTTTAAAAAATCCCAAGTAATCCCTCATAAACTGCATAGAATGAATCCCAGTTCCTTTTTTTTTTTTTTTTTTTTTTTTGAGGAGCAGATATTTGGCTTGGGGTGAATATTTGGGGATTCATTCATCCCTAACTCCAACCCACAGCCAACATCACATGTACCCAAAATTGAACTTTGGGTGTGCCAGCACAAAGCAGTGTGAGCCAGTGTGGTGTAGTGGTTAAGAGCGGTAGACTCGTAATCTGGTGAACCAGGTTCACGTCTCCGCTCCTCCACATGCAGCTGCTGGTGACCTTGGGCTAGTCACACTTCTCTGAAGTCTCTCAGCCCCACTCACCTCACAGAGTGTTTGTTGTGGGGGAGGAAGGGGAAGGAGAATGTTAGCCGCTTTGAGACTCCTTCGGGTAGTGATAAAGCGGGATATCAAATCCAAACTCCTCTTCTTCTTTCCAAAGTGCATTACTTTTCTAGTGTTCAAAGAGCAACTCAGCACTTAGCAGGCAGGTCATCTGCAACAGCAACAATCACCATCAACAACAAACCACCTAGACAAAGTCTTAAACAGAAATACCACCATGCATATTCAAATCTCTTCCCAAGAATGAAGCTCTTTGTATGACTCTGGATTAGGGTGCAACATTTTACACACTTACTTGGGAATAGCTCCCACTGAACTCAGTGGTGCTTACTTCTAAGTAGACCTGCAAAGAATTGCACTGCTAGCCACCATCTCTCTGTCTAACCTGACCTTACCTAGTATTGTTGGTTTAAGGAAAACATGAGATAACCCCCACCATATGAGGCATTGAGCTCCTCAAAGGAAGAGGAAGAGGAAAGTGTAATAAGCATGAATCTATGGAAAACTTCCTACACTGTGTCAGAATGAAGCATCTGTTCCAATTATGCTTTACCAACAACTTCAATCGCTACTGCCTCTGCACACACGTGATTTTGATACTTATTTTTAGAAAATGTGTGCCAATCATATTGGTGTCAAATTAAGTGTGTTTTATTTTATTTTTTTCTTATGCAGATGGCTTAGAGGCAGGAAATTAAGCAAGCCCTTTTCAATAATCGTCTTGGCTGCAAGAAAACTCTAGTCTCGAGAGTGGGAAATGGATCATTGTTTTCTAGAATGCTATCCCCTAGGTATGGAACATTTGCCAAAAAAATAGAGAGACTTAAAGGGAGAAAAGGAAGTACAGGCCAACTGTTCTGATAACAACTAGTGCCATATAGAACAGATGGGCTAGGAGTCAAGGATACTGTCAGAGAGTATAGCTGTCACATGTTACATGTGCGAGCAGAACAAAGATTGCAGCTACCATGTTGTACACTGGGTGCAGCCCATCTTAGAGAGCTCTCAACCATCAAAGTGTCTGGGTTGACTGAAGCTCTTGCTGCAGGAAGATGGAGGCCATGACTGCTTTTCCAAACCTGGTTCTTCATACAGAACATGCTCTATCTTCGCTGACATGGCGGCAAAGAATGCTTCCCATGTTCCCAAACAAAGTATTCAGAATATTCTATTAATTAAGAATTAAGAAGATTGATGAAGCTGGAATTTTGAGTTGTGCTGAACCAAATATTTGCTGAAACAAAATAAAAAATAATTCCTTCCAGTAGCACCTTAGAGACCAACTAAGTTTGTTCTTGGTATGAGCTTTCGTGTGCATGCACTCATACCAAGAACACACTTAGTTGGTCTCTAAGGTGCTACTGGAAGGAATTATTTTTTATTTTGTTTTGACTATGACAGACCACCACGGCTACCTACCTGTAACTGCAAATATTTGCTGGTTTCAATTGTGGCATTGAAAGTAATTTCTCAATCTGACTTTGTGTGTTTTGCTGCTGCTTTGGTTTGCTGCTTTGGTGGCTATTTTCTTTTCTTTTTTCTTTTTTCTAGTAATTCTGGCCAATTAGCGATCATTTACTGGCTGTGGATGCATTTATTGCTATGTAGCCAACAAGTTTAGCTATGTTATGACAAAGCACATGTGAAGCCCCTTGGAATCATGACAGCATGAATCACATGGGTGATCCTAGCTAATCAGGGAACACTATAAAATATGGCTACCAGATTTTTTTCAATGAATGGGGGGTCACTTTTTTTTTTTTTTTTTTTTTTTTTTTTGAAGCTGAGTAGCAACAGGGAATCAGTAGTTGGGATGGTAAGGCAAAAGACCCTGGGCCCAAGCACACATGCATATTGTAAAGAGGTGCAAAGCCCTTCTTTAGCACCCTGTGAAACATGCACAGAGTTTTTAAAAAACGGCAATGGCGCGCCACCCACCAGGGACTCCCAAGCCTCCCCCGATCTCCTGCCCCCTTCCCCTTTGTTTTGACTGATCAGGGGAAGCTCGGGAGTTGCGGGTAGGAGGCCATTGCCCAGTTTTTTAAAAAGCTCTGTGCATTTATGTTTCATAGGGTGTGAAAGAAGTGCTTTGCACCTTGGCCGGCAGAGAAACCGTGTGCCTTGCACCCCTCCTGGGCAATGCCCGCCCGCCTGCGACTCCTGAGCCTCCCCCAATCTGTCAAAACAAAGGGGGAAGGGGGCAGGATATCTGTACCGCTGGACGTCCCCGGTTCCCCTTCGGCAGTGGCAGTGGCAGCGAGCAGCAAGCAGCTCCTGAAGCCAGCCAGAGCCAACTGCGCTACCAGGCTAGCTCCGGGCTGCTGAGGCTGCCGCTGCTACGTTTCCCAGGGACAGATTTGCAAATCCAGGGACTGCCCCTCTTATTTACTGTTTGTTCATTTGAATATCACTAAGGAACGACCTTCTTCCATTCCATTGTTGTTCTGGCTTGCATAAAACTGCATAAAGGTAAAGGGACCCCTGACCATTAAGGTCCAGTCGTGTCCGACTCTGGGGTTGCGGCGCTCATCTCGCTTTATTGGCCGAGAGCTGGCATACAGCTTCCGGGTCATGTGGCCAGCATGACTAAGCCGCTTCTGGCGAAGCAGAGCAGCGCACAGAAACGCCGTTTACCTTCCCACCAGAGCGGTACCTATTTATCTACTTGCACTTTGACATGCTTTCGAACTGCTAGGTTGGCAGGAGCAGGGACCGAGCAACAGGAGCTCACCCCGTCACAGAGATTCGAACCGCCGACCTTCTGATCAGCAAGCCCTGGGCTCTGTGGTTTAACCCACAGCGCCACCTGGGTCCCTCATAAAACTGCATACCAGGTAGTAAAACAATTCCTGGACTCTACCCCACTTCAGATGAGTTGGGATGGGTCATTTGATCAATCAAACTTAATAAAGGGCATGCAGCAGTGTAACATACACTGCAAGCAAGATCCAAACCTCTGTTCAGTGTCCTAGAGGCAGGATTAAGTCCAGCAGGCTGCACAACATTAGACAGTTGTGCTGTTATTTGGGAGCTATGCGAATGACTGTATTCTGTGCTCTCTTCCTCAGCCTTCAGTTCAGATTTTAATCTGCTGTGTGATTGATGACAGCCTCCGATCCCTGCAGCAGATAATTCCACACCATTTATACGAGAATTAAAAGGCTGACAGGATTCTCGCTTGTAGTTCATTTTTAGAACAATTTGCAGGATGATGTCACACCCGATATGCCGGTACTTAAAACTGTGTAACAATTTTGGCAGGCTCTCTTAATGCAGTGGCAACAAAAGGCGACCAGGGTGGCGGGGAAAGGTGAAATCCTACTGTAAGAGACCGTAGTTCTTGGAAGTCCTGATAATCAACTCTGCTCTGTGAGTGCACAGTCAAAACCTCAAGGAAAGAAATTCACACACATGCGCTCTTTTGTGGCTGATGAATGGAACTGAAGTGGGCAGAACTCGACTTAGAGAAAGCATCCATGATCTGATCACAGTGTCTTTCTACTTTGATCCTTCTCAGATGAGCTTCAAGCTGGAGAGGAGTAACACTCTCTCCCCAGGCAGGCCTTATCTCTATAGCTCTCCACTGTCCATGTTTCTGCTTAGCTTCATCTTTCCCCTTCTATATCCCTTTCATGGGTCTGTCATTTTTGTTGTGCCTCATAAAGTTTATCTCAAATACCTGAAATCTTCTGTGGCTTGGATTCCAACCTGAACAAGAGAAGAATTCTCCCCCTCCCACTCTTGCACACTCATCCACCCATTTGCCTCCAATTCCCACCCACTCCTTCATTTGCCTCCAGGTCTGTCAAATCTGATATCTGCAAGGCAGGTATGAGGAAGTTGTAGACCTCCACTTGTTGTTGGGTTTACCTGGTCATCAGCCTCAGCCAGCATTGCCAAGAGTCAGGGATAATGGAAGATGTGATCCAATAATATCGGGAAGGCCACAGGTTCTTAGTCCTTCCTGTAAGGAGTGCTGGTAAAAAGAGAAAGCTACATTTCTCAGAGACCCTACCAGGCCCTGCTTACTGAGGAGGTAGAGTAAGGCACCTGCCACAAGTAGTGGAAGCTAAAGATGTGGGATGTAATCCACTGGGAGCAGTCAAATACAACACTCCTTCTTTTGCTAGAGTGGACATGCAAGGGAATGTTTGGTCCAGCCAGTCGAAACTTCCTGTTCCTCCTGAGCTGGAGCATCCTTCCTTGCATGTGATTAGTGGGTGGGCGTGACCTTTCCAGACCTGGTAAAAGGCCAAGGCATGCTGCCAATCTCTCTCTTTTCCATCATCCTTTCGTCCTATGAACTTCCCGGACTGCTAACTGCAGTCACTAAGTCAACCCACATTTGGGGTAAACCTGTTTGTATATGCTTGTAACTTTAAGCCTAAAGCCTGCCTTCAGGGATCACATTGTGAGTAAACTTTCTTTTTATTACTTATGAATAAGACTGTGGTGTCTGTATTCTGTTAGGAGGGATTTAAAAGGGGATCTTCTCCGGAACATATAATTCAATCTGAGGGAGATTGAATTGCATAATAGTAAGAGGTTCTAACGAGCCTGCGACCAGATTTCTGCTGTGCATGAGAAGGGGAATGTAAACTCTGCTAGGTAAAGGAACTTGATAGCATAAGTTAAGAAGGATATTAATAAACAATATATCCTCTCCTGCCACCCTGAAGATTCCCACACAAGAGGCAGCACCCTCCTCACCTTTGACATCCACCCTGCCATCTCTGCAGGCAGTAGAGAAGTGGCACTGGCAAAGGTAGGGTGTCAGCAAGCAGTAGCAACAGGCAGGAGCAACACATTCCTGTTTTACCTCAAGTGGTAAAAAGGGATGTGCTATTCCGAGATCTTAGCATCTGGCTCACTGTCATAAAGTGCAAGGGATTGTGGGAGGGATTGGGAAAATTGAGTCTTGATTGGCTTGGATTCTGGCCAATGCCTTTCAGGATTCCTAGCCTGGATGGATTTCTATCCAGGGATAGATAGGCTATACTTTCCCATGATTACAACGTTCCAGCCTAGTCAAAATAAAAGAGAGGGTTCTGTTCATCTATGATTCTTAGATATTATTATTTTCTTTACTGTCAAATCCCCCCCTCCCCGCAGTTCCTATGGTCTTCTCTATTATTTTGGCTTCATTTATAACTACATTATTCTGTCGAATGATTCACTTTATTACATTGCTTGAAGGTGTTTACTATATATTTCTAGCCTCTAATTCACCAAGTCATGTTTGGGCTTTTACTGCCCTCTTACATCTTATTGATTGTTTTGCCACTCCGTTTGTAGATCTCCTCAATTTATGGATACTTCCCCACACCCATGGCACTAGTTTATAGAGTTTTTTAAACAGATGAAAATATCAGAATCTTTTGCTGATCCTAAAGCTTTTTAAAACAAAAACCCATAAAGCTATATCACCCTTTACAGCAAGGTGGAAAAAACCTGTTACATTTTCCGTTGCGTGTAAAATAAAATATATTCTTCTGCGCAATATTTAAAAAATGATGCAGAGGATGCAAAAAGCTATGGACTCAGCCTGTATCTGCATTCCATCTAAATGTATCCAATGTCATTAGGCAGCACTGGGAACATACTGGTGAGAATGAGTATGGCTGGGGGAAGAATTTCCTTGGTCTGCTTTTTGGGGTAGAGCAACCTAAACCAATGCTCTCAAATTTGCTTATAGACCAGACTGCAACTCTGACTGCATTCTGGACTGCTCCCAACCAACCAACCTTTTGGGAAGGTGCAGGTAGAGGTAAAGAGTTCTTGCATGAACTTGTCTTCTAGACACAAGGTCGGCTATCACCAATTTTACATTTGATTATCTTTAATACACAGAGGCACCAACACCTGCCCTACAAACATCATCAGGGTGGAACATGAAGTGGAACAGGAAGTGAACAAGCTACAAAAGTTCATTTTCTGGCACAATTTTGCTTCTCATATTTTTAATTTTTATTTTGAGATTCTTAGTATCCATTTGGGATTCTGAATAGTTTGCAGCCCACATTTTCTCTTTCTTTCCATTTCATGGAGAAAATATGTCGAGGCTCTAATCAACGACTTTTCTCATTTAATTGATTTCTCTTTTTTATAACCTCAGGGTCACAAGTGGCTGATATTGCAGTAACTCCATTCTATCTAAGCAACTCCTTATTTGGCCTTTTATTCCTCCTATAATTGGAATTGTCTCTTTACCATTTACCTTAACCTCTTACTTTCTTGTTATGTAATTGCTTTACCTGTTTATGTGATTTTCCTCCATAACAGCATTAAATGTTTTATACCACATATTTGCTTCTTGCCCATGTTTCATGGTGAATCATGATGTTTTAAGGGGACAGAAGCCACCTTGACACCAGACCCCATAAACACAGCAACCACGCTATCCAAAGAACTCAACACATTTGCATTGGTGTTGGGCCTACAAGTAAACTCTGCAAAATCTGAGGCCATGTGTTTCAACACCGCCCCCTCATATCCAAAAGAATTTGCCAACATCAGCAAAATAAAACTCTGCCGCACCAAGTTCAGATACCTAGCGGTGGTGACAAATCAACAAAGACTGTAGGAAATGGAACAACACCAACTTCACCCTCTCAGACAAAATAGCCATGGTCAAAATGATCACCCTCTCAAAATTAACCTACCTATTCCAAACCCTCCCAATCTGGATTCCTCTAACCCAGCGTTTCTCAACCGGTGTTCCCCGGCACAGTACTGTGCCGCGAGATGCCGGCTGGTGTGCCGCGGGGAAACCGTTAGGCCCTCCCTCTTTCCCTCCCATCTCTGGGCTTGCAGAGCGCAAAGGGAGAGGGGCGCCTGGGCGAAAGAAGCAAGCCTTTGGAGCGTTGCTGCTGCTGCTGCTGGAGGTCCGGTTTGCAGTCGGCCCCATCCGAGGAAGCTCGCTGCGTGCTCCCGGCGGAGAGCGCGAGGCGCGCAGTTCGGGCGAGCGGGCAGCTCCTCGGGAATGCTGGGAATGTTGAGTCAGGGACTGGCGAGGCTGGGAGTCGGGCTGGCGGCTGGCTGAAGGGAGCCTGGGCGCGAGGGGCAGGAGGAAAGCGGCGGCGGCGGCTGGGGGAACTAAGGGAGCCTCTCCCGACTGCAGCAGGTCCGTCCTCCTCCTCCTCTCGCCTCGTACCTGTTCCCCCAGCTCCTCTCGCCACGCCGCCTCTCTCTTCGCTGCAATGGGCTGTCGGCGAGGCAGGATGCTGTGAGATCCATGTGAGGAGGACGCGAGAGAGGGAGAGGGAGAGAGACGGATGCAATGATTGGAAAGGTGAGGAGCTTCAGCGCGGATATGGCCGTGGTGGTTTTGGGTGCATCCATTTGGACGCATAGAAATTGTGCCTTGGGCGTTTAAAACCTATTGGGCCTAGCCCTGAGTGAAAGGGTGATTTCCGTTACCATAGCGACGTTGCCGCCGCCATTTTGTGGGTGGTGTGCCGCGAGATTTTTTTTATAAAACAAGTGTGCCGTTGCCCAGAAAAGGTTGCTCTAACCCAACTGTGCAAATGGCAGGGGGAAAATTACACTCGTTTATCTACTATACTACATTGCCAACCAAGTGTGTCACATAATCGCATACATTCTAGAAGATGAGACAAAACAATAGGTACACCTGGAGAGAGACATAATTGAAAATACCCCCACCACAGCATACCCAAACAAACAAGGGGAAATCTCCACAATACTAAACAGGTTCATGCAGACCATGCTTCAAGCATGGAAGGAGGAAGCAGGCAAACTGTCCCCAACCCCATCCCCACTAATCCCTCTGGCTCACCACCCACTTTTCTACCACGCAGCACAAGACCTCCAGATAAAAACCTGGCAAGCCAAAGGCTTATCCCGCCTAGCAGACTTCTATAAAAATAACAAACCCACATCGGCACAAGAAATACAAGACAAACTAGGGGACACCCAAATGCCCTGGCTAAAACACCACCAAACGAATAGAAAGAGAACCCACACAAGTGAATCTGACTCACACACACCCCATACACACACACCCCATACAGTGTATTTGAAGAAGTGTGCATGCACACGAAAGCTCATACCAAGAACAAACTTAGTTGGTCTCTAAGGTGCTACTGGAAGGAATTTTTTTATTTTGTTTTGACTATGACAGACCAACACGGCTATCTACCTGTAACCCATACACTATGTCCAAGTTCGAAACCAAAGCAAAATGCCCCCTGCATCAGTTCTTTATCAGGATTTAGTTAAAAATGGCCCCCAATTAAAATAATGTTACTTGTTAGTCAAGTTAGTCACAACTAACATGAATTATTTGTTGATTCTGATGCAATTCTGCTCCTGATTTAGGATCTTTGGGGGTTTTTCTGCCCCCTTCCACTGAGTGCCTTCTAAATTCATTGATACCATGTAGTGCATTGCTGAAAAGACAAATGACGGTTAGGTTAGGGCTGCAGTCCTAACACCTCAATGTGCAAATTGTTTTGGGAATATTTATTTTCATAATTCACTGTGGGTCACAATGAAGGTTACAGCCATAACCTTGCACATGGAAGAGTAAGCTCCCATAGAAACTGATATCCCTATGGCCAGCTTCTATATCCTTGCATTGTCTTTCTTACATATCACTTTATTGCCAAAGCAAAAGTACTGCAGGGAATGTGTGTCTGTATATGCATATTTCTTTTTTAACCCCTACCCCCCCAAAAAAACCCATAGTCCTTGGAAAGAAAGAAAGAAAGAAAGAAAGAAAGAAAGAAATTCTCCCCCCCCCCAGAAGTCCTCTGAACAGTATTTGGATGAAAACATGGCCAAGCTATTGCTAGCATTTTCCATCCAATTTGAGTCGAGGTTACTTTGCTCATCATTGCTGAAAGGCATGCTTGCATCCTTGGTAATCACACCTCTGCCTGAAGATATATGAACCAGCACTGTGAGAATAAGCGTACTCACATTTTTTTCCATGAAAAATGACAGAGGAACTCTAAAATCCAGACACACAGCCAAGAGTGCCTCCAGAAGAATTCTGATGAAGGCAGATGATTTAATAATATGGAATCAAACATTTTAATCATCCATATTTTTCAAGAATCATCTGGGTTGTAGAATCAACTATATCATCTATCCTTTCAGTGAATGTATATGCGCAGCAATCCCTTTTCACTTGACAGTTATGCATTGCATTTATGCCCCTTTTTTCTGTTTCCTCAAGGAGCTCATAAGAGGCATATGCATATTTCAAACCTGAGCCTTCAGAGTCCCGGGGCTCCTTGCAGGTACCCATCTGTGCAGATCCCTGACTCTGGGCCACCTGAAGCTACTCCAGATTCTGGTACCAGACATGCTACCACAAATGGAATGGACTTTCCCAAGCATAGGAGCCAACTCCTTAGGAGCCAAGTGGTCTTCGGCCCCACCAATAAAATATTTGACACACCCCCCCCAGTTGATGGGCATTGCCATTCACATGGTGTGTGTGCGCACTGTGTCATGTGATCGATTATGTGAGAGGGGGTTACCTGCTCCCCTCCCAATATTTTATTCAAGTTGGCACCCCTGTTCCCAACATTTCACTGATTTGGGATTGGATGAATGTAGGGTTGTCCCAGAAGTAAAACTATCTCTTTACCTGCTCTTCATGGTACCTGTGCTTTAACTTTCCACTTGAAGAAACTTCCACAGGGCATACCTGTGGCTGCTTGCCATCTGGGTAAATCTGGGTAAATAAACACAAAGCTTCAGTCAATGCCAGACCTTGCAAATCCACTTCCTTTCCTAAGCAACACACTCAGTTTTTGTTTTTTGTTTAACTTTTTAAAAAGTTGCACACAAATGTCTTCATTAACAGTTTTGATTCGGGCATGGATATGTTGCTCAAGAAGGGATTACTGAGCCAAGCCCTCATTCAGGGCCTGTCCATCTTAGCCGATATGCTGAATGAAAAGCGACACTCCTCTTTCATGGCTGGGTGTTGCTTAGCAATATATTACATTGACATTGAACAAATGTGGAATAGTAAATATTATGGTTTCATCTAACATTTCAACTGTGAAAATAAACCGCCTCAAAATGGAGTTCAGGGAACAGATAGCAGGGTCAAAGACCACTGGAACCAGCATTTTGCAACTGCCACAGTACCCTTCACACAAAGAGAAGATTATTTATTGGAACAAGTTGCCAGCCATGGTGATTCATAACATGCCGCTCTCTGGAAAATTCCGTTCTCCTCTCTTAGCAGATGTGAGCCGTGCCGTGTACACATTACACACAGCTCTGTATGAGTTTGAAGAGTGTCATCCCCCCCCTCTCTTTGAAAACTGACAGATGCTTAATATTCCTGTAAAATGGACATGAGAATGTAGAGCAAAACACTCGCCTATCTTGGCCAGATGTGTCAAAAAAGATGCCTGGATGGGCTCTTAAATTTCAAAAAAATTGAAAGATTTCCATCCTTCATCATGCTTGATTTATGCACAATATGTACTGCCAATGGCTGGCCTCTTCTATAAATACCTTCCCTTAATACGAATTAATAGAATGCGTTATCTGCGCCTACTAGATTTAAAAAAAAAATATTCTTCCCACCGCCCTCATCTATGTCCCACCAAACCAACAAACCTCTTTTGCATTTCAAATTTAGCTAAAAATATTCAGCCATTAAGATAGCAATCATCATTAAAATTAACTCCCTGAATTGGTTGGTTATGTTTTTCCCCCCAGCAACAGGCATGCTGCAATTAAACATATTTTTAGACTAAACCTGCAATGTAAAATATAGGCACATGGATAGGAAATGTAAAGTGACAACACACCATTAGAAGAAACAGAATGTCAAGCAGAAATGTGGGTGGTAAGGATGGATATAACTGATCGCTTTATGAGAATAGCCCCAAGACCAACCCGAAGGCTGTAGGTATTCTGGGCTGGGGCTGTCCCAGCCTCCTTTCCCACTTAGGATCTGTACTGTCTTTCTTTCTCCTCCACTACCAATCTCAATTCAACCATCTCTCCATTCCTTCTTGGCTCTCCACCATAACTCAGTGATTGTCATGTGCCCTGTGGAAATGTCATGGAGAGGTGAATCTCAAAGAGGTGGGGTGGGCAGAGATCAGGGAGTTAGAGGTAGACAACCTGAGGGACAGCCTAAGTGGGACAAGGAAGGCAAAACCAGGGCCTCAAGAAATGTCAGAGCTGGCACAAGGACCAGATAGAGAGCCAGTGTGGTGTAGTGGTTAAGAGCGGTAGACTCGTAATCTGGAGAACTGGGTTTGCGTCTCCGCTCCTCCACATGCAGCTGCTGGGTGACCTTGGGCTACTCACACTTCTTTGAAGTCTCTCAGCCTCACTCACCTCACAGAGTGTTTGTTGTGGGGGAAGGAGAATGTGAGCCGCTTTGAGACTCCTTCGGGTAGTGATAAAGCGGGATATCAAATCCAAACTCTTCTTCTTCTTCTTCTTCTTCTTCTTCTTCTTCTTCTTCTTCTTCTTCTTCTTCTTCTTCCTGAATTGCTGCATTTGTTCCCCCTGCCTTGAGGTTCCCCACCCCTGCTTTAAGGCAAGCTTTTCCTTCTGAACAGACTAGGCATTTGCACCTCAGGTGTCTTACTTAGGATGCTGACTTACACTGAGGCTGACCATTCGTCCATCTAGCTCAGTATCACCTTCACAGGCAGTATTTCTCCAGTGTTTCCCACAGGGACTTTTGCCCAGCCCTAACTGGAGATGCCAGGGATTGAACCTGGGACCTTCTGCACACAAGGCAGATGCTCCACCACTAAGCTACACCCTCCCCTGTAACTTCTGGTTATCACCTTGCTTCTGGTTATCCTTCAGGTTATAACCCTGCTCTCTCACCTTCTTCTCTTCGTTAATTATTTTATAGCCTGTGGACATTGCTGCAGACCAGTAAATGGTGCTAGAAGCCAGTAGAACAAATATTGAAACAGACTAAGAGGCTGCTGCAGGGCTTATTAGAAACATATAATGGGGTCTGCAGCCAGGCACGCATTTGGTGACAATTCAGATCTCACAAGTAAAGCAATTAAGTGTTGCTTTGCTGACAGTGCTCCTAAATTGTTGGTGAAGGGGCTTAAATTGAAAATAAATGAAAGCCTGCCAATGGTGCTAGATGGCTACTGGGAGGTAATCATTGCAGAAATGCCCTCTTTGACCTCATAGGTAAAGGACACATGCAAGGAAATAAAAGAAAATGGTTGATATGTAGAAAAACCTGGTGCAACAAGCAGACAAGGAAGGGTGCAGCACAGTCACAGAGCACATGCACAGCTTAATCCCTGGCATTGCTAGTTGTATATATAACAAAGGAAAGAGATCTGCAGGGGAGCCCACAGAAAGCCACAAAGTCAGGGTAGATGAGTCAGTGCTTTGGCTTCTGTTCAGACATAAGCCACGTAAAGTTGTGTCCGAACAGTTCCTTTATTGTCTTACAATTAGCAGTATTGCCATGATCTCTCTGTGGGTTTCCCAGTGGCATCTAGCTGACCGCTGTGAGGACAAAATGTCAGGCTAGAAGGATCTTTAGGCTTGATCCAGCCAGGGCCATACTGATGTTCTGAAGTTCTGAGTACTCCACCTGATGTACCATCACACATTCACACTATTTCCCCAAACCCTGGTTATCCCACCATGTGAAGGCCACATCATATTTTGCTACACACTTGCTATGTGGAAAGCAATCTGGCACTGGAAATAACCTGAAACCTTTAGGATGGCTTTTGTATGTCTGAGAGAGAAAAGTCTGGGGTTCCGATAAACATGCAGAGAGTCCTGCAAAAAAGGCATGCACTATCCCAGGCCTCCCAAACTCATATCCCTTGTTGACCACAGCTCACCTGGCCTTCAGGTGCTTGACACCCTGTTTTTGAAGTCCTGCCACCGCTACCTTATTCTGAAGGTGGCCAGAATGTGTATTAGAGTTCTAGTGGACTGCCATATGTGACTGGTGGGAGGTGCTTAGCTTCCTGAGTCACAAGGCCTGCAGCAGCAGGAACTAATTGATCGCCACCTCCTCTGTGTTGCTATGAACCATCGTCTCCCCTTCGTCTAAGCAGAAGCTGATAGTAACTGGGAATGGATGGTCGTACCTCACTTTTCATTATAGGGAGTCCTGTCAAGGGAAGCTGGATCGGTCAGCTATCACACTCCACAGATAACACATGGACAGGAAGGAGTATAACATATTTTATTTCTCTTTTGTTGAGCCTTGCTTGAGAAACAAGGTATTCCTGAGCTCTGGTGTGTCCTGGCATCCTTGCATATTCTTGGCCTTTGACATCTAGCTTCCTTCTCTATCCTCTATGGTTCTGACTGGTTCTTTAGTCCTATCTGCTAGTTGTCCCCATGGTTCATGGATGTTGGATGTAGGGATTATAGCTGGATTGGCGCTGGCAAGCCACATCGATGCTGCCAAGGCTAGAAATGCAGCGCTGGCAAGCCACGCTGTCATTGTAACGTCAGGATGGTAGACACGAGTTAGCAGCATAACAGAACAAAGGAGTAGTGAAAAAGTACTGGAAAGTCACAAGATGAGCACGGGAGGGGTGCATGAGGGGAGCATGTGATGGGAGCATGCAGGATGAGCACGTACACAATGGAGATGTCATGTGGGAAAGTTTTGGGGTGTCACTGTTTGTGAGCATTTCCTAATATGGTGCTATGTACCACCACTGGGTTGAATGTTTCCTTATTTGGTTCCTTGAGCTGTACCTGTGGGGCTAATCATTAACTGAGGTGTGAGATTGTCAATAAATGGGGGCCCTCGGGTGTGGCTCGAGGTGGCCTTCCCGATCATACCATCCTGTCGTCGTGTCGTGTCTTTGCCAGTGCAACAGTTGGACACCTGTTTCACCTCAGTCTGCTTGTCCATGACCCAGTCCTGACAGCCCCATCAATGGCGTCTCAGGCCAAAAAGATAAACTGGACTGAACAGGCCTTGTAAACACTTTCATGCAGGTGCCATACAACTGATCTTTGGCTTGTTCTGATCACTCTTGCAAGTTAGCACTTGAGGGCATGTCCCCCTACTCCATGCTCCCCACCCCTTCCGCAGAAAAACACCAACAAATGCATACAACTGTTCAGTCTTTCTCCTGGGAAGCCTGCCAAGACTTCCAAACAGCTGACCTCATCTGCAAAACCCCTTGATGCACCGCCCCAGCAAATTGGCAGGGAACAAGATATCCTCAAGTTGCTGTGGAGTGCAGGTGGTCCGAATGATTCTCCCAGCTTAGCATAACACTGTTTCTCCAGATGCTTCCTGAGAATTCAGCTCCTGAGCCCTCTGGAGCATGTGGTGTTCTGAGGCTTGGCACATACAGGCTCCCATATGATCCTTTCTCATTACATTTTGCAAGAACCATTTGCATTTAAAGGCAAATCTACCTAATTCATTCTTCCCAAAACAATACGCAAATTGGAATGCAGACATATGTCAAAATTCACAGTTCTCTGAATTTTACAATGCAGATGTCCAGGTAAGTAATGTGTTTAAAACTGTGCATACACTTGTATTTGTAATGTGCACATTACTGAACATAAACATACATTACATACTGGGAAATTCCTTTGGGGGGAAAAATCTGTATGTCAGGCAAACTTGCACACATGTGCAGATTTTGAGAATTTCATTCAAAAATGTTGATGAATTTTCAAGAGGACAGAGAATCTGAAATTGAAAGATTAGCCCATTCCTAGCAAGAATGTTTGTGAATATTTTTAACAGCTACTCCCCATCTCTGCTGAGTGACTTTGAAAGGAAAATATGTCAGATTAGTGGCATCTCCAATCTTCATTGCTTCATTCTTATGAATCACTTCCAAGAAACCTGTATCACTTCTTCAAAGAAGCCTGGCTCAGGAAGGGAGATTCCATGGGAAAAGATGACAGACTCCTGTGAATCATGGCTTCCGAGCTCACATACCTATTTGGTGATCAAAAAATCAGCTTCTAAATATATCCTACTTCATCACTCTATTTGGGGGTGATGAAGTGGAAAGGACCATTTCAGCCATTTTTGAAGGTGTAGGAAATAAGCAAAATGGTTTTGAGAGCTGCTCTCGCCTTAGCATTACATTTTGTTTTAAGTTGGAACATTTCCCCCAAATCCAGCTTAGCTCAAATTTATTAGATTAGGAGCGCACTCTATAAAACAAATGACAAAGTGTGCCCCAAAACATTTTGCTCATTTCTTTGTCATCCCAACCATTCTCGAAACTTTCCCTCCAATTTTGGCAGCTGAATACAAACTCTTTTGCCTTCCATGTGTGTAGGGTGTGTTTGAGAGAGTAATGCTACAAAGGGTGTGAATGCATTACAGCCATCTATCAACTTGTTGTGTATGTCTGTTTCTAAATGCCCAGATCTGAATGAATGGCCCCCACAAAGTTCAATGTGTTGTCATTTGATTCTCCCCTCCCCAGTTTTTCTCATTTTTATTTTAATAGCTTGACATTTGGCAAGAGGCACATCAATGTGCTGTGAATCAGCTTGGGCACGTGAGCCAGCTGAAACCACACACATTTGAAGCCCAATTGATTTCAACGGGTCGAGCTAAGCACGAGTTTACATTGCTCCCATCGAAGTCAATAGGATTTAAAAAGTACTTCAACTTTGGCTGGATCGTTAAGTACATACTTGACCCACACTTGACTCACTCAAAGCAAAATCAACAAGACTTTAAAAAATGTGTTTTTAACATTAGCCCTTTGTCTCATTTCTCCATATCATGCACCACTAATTCACCAATTGACAACTTTCAGACTGTCGGCAAGAGCTGTCAAATGACAAAACAAGCCGTAGTAAATGAAACGAGCAACGAAGGGGAAGGAATTGCACATTTTATTCCTTTATGCCAGTAATGCTTGTTCAGCAAAAGGGATTCCCTGATCACAGGGAGTGCGGGAATCCCTGGCCTCAGCAACAGAATGTGGTAAACAGATTAGGATATTTCACACTCGCTGGATGAAATGACACTTCTCAAATTATCGGTGCAAATGTGGCTATAAAGAGTGTGGTGATGTCACTGTTTTAGAATGGTCGCTGGCTAGGTTAATAAACAGGCTGAGCATGCCCACTGTGAAGCTCGACATATCTGAATCCCTGTCATTATATCAGAGCCACCAATGTTTTGGACCAAGAGCCTTACGCAGAGGCAACCCCAGTGAGATCAAGCAGCACAAGCCATCTCTCAGAAATGGATATATTCCAATGCTCAGAAATGTAGAGATCATGTCCATATAATCACAGATTTATTTGCTTAATCTTTTGAGACTCCAAACATTTGCAGCCCGTGTCAGTGGTGGTGGTCGTTGTAGAGTTGGAAGGGACCCAAAGGGTCATCTAGTTTAACTCTCTGCAATGGATTGATGCTACGATGTGGATAGCCACCAGCGTGATGTGGAAGGATGCATGGGAGAATACAAATGATCATTTGCCAAGTTTGAAAAAAAAAATGCTATTGTAACGATTTGGTAAGTTGGCTATCTGCATTGCCTTGGCAAGAGGACACACTTATCACACTTGTCTTGATAAAAAAAACCAGGCCAGCGAGTCATTTATTTTATTATTTATCATTACATTATATGCTACCTTTTCTCCAAGGAGTTGAGGGTGACATACACACTTCTACCCCTCTCCATTTAATCCCCACAACAGCCCTGTGAGGTAGGTTAGACTGAGAGATATTGACTGGCCTGAGGTCATCCATTGGGCTTCATGGCTGAGTGGAGATTTGAACCCCAGTTTCCCAGGTCCTAGTTCGACTCTCATGGTGGCTATATAGCCAAGGCAGCATTTCTCTGAATACCAGTCACTTAGAAACAAGAGTGGGAGATAGCTATAGCATCCATGAGTTTCTGCTGACTTTCCTTTTTAGTGTCTATATACAATACTTTATATTATACACAACGCAGCAAAGTCATATCTCAGATAGACTTATTCAATTTATCCTAACAGGTTTGTATCTGGTTGGCCACTGTGAGAATAGAATGATGGACTAGAAGGGTATTTTGTCTGATCCAGCAGACCTCTTCTTGTGTTCTTCATAGCAAAATCCCTTCTCAACCCCTTGTTCAAATGATGCCAACAAGGTTGCTTACCACAAGTTGTGTATCTGGTGTTGTAAGTTTGATTGCCTGAATTCACTCTGTGTGGCTTTGCATTTTCTTAAAGGCAAAAAATTCCCAGTCTTCAGTTTCGATCTTAACACTCCTATGCCTCTCTGGATGTATATCCTTGTCACCTAGACCAACCAAAAAATGACCACAGATGGCTTTCAGGCAATGCTGAAGTTATACCTGGAAGTCACTGATGCAACCTACTGGAACACATTAGTCATCGTAGAGAAAATGACTACACAAGGCTCACAAATGGAAGGGAAGAGGAATTCGAGGAAGGTCCCCCCCCCCCAAACAATCTCAATTAGATTTATAGTATTGCTAGGAAAAACTGTTCTGGGACTGGTAAGTGACACTTAAGATGGCATGCACACATTTCTTTAGCTAGGCCAGGGACCAAAATGTTCTTCTTCTGCATCGTGGAAGTATCTTATCATTTATAAAGCAATGGCAGAGAACACTCCTGCCGTGCCCTCCTGCAAGGAATCCTTATTATTAAGTTCAACATTTTGTAACCACCATGGGATCCTCCTTTAGCCACAGCCACACCCTGTTCTGCAGCCATACTGTGGAAGGTGGAGAGTCTTGTTCTGGAGAGAGAATTAGAATGCTTGAGAGAGGGTCTTATATCATTCAGAATGATGGCAGGAAGGTGAGGCAAATGAAATCAGGGACCAAACATGTAGTTATTGTAGACCTTCAGAAGTCTACAACAGCACCTATCATCCCTCACCATTGGTCATGGTGACTGCACAGAGGAGGCTGGTCCAACAACCTCTGGAAGGCCACAAGTTTCTCCACCCTTACCATAATAAAAGCAAATGCCATTTAAAGTTACCCATTTTGCCAGCTTCAAATTCTTGGGATTTAGCTGCCTAAATTGCCAGTGGCTGACCAGTAAGAAAAGCCCAAATAGGCAGCTGGGATTTATGCTCTAGGCAGGTAACCAGACATCTTCCAAATATTGTTGTATTACAGACCCCTTCATCCCTTCCCATAAGCTATGCTAGCTGGGGATGGTGGGAGTTGCACTCCAACAACATCTGGAGGGCACCGAGTTGGCTATCCAAGCTCTAAAAAAAGACATTATTGTTCTGCATTCCTGAACCAGGCAATAACTATATCTGTGGCTTAATACAATATAGATGTGAAAACACACACACACACACACACACACACACACACACACACACTACATTGCATTATTCATACAGGCTCCTGAAGCATAGGCTAGGTGAGCAGAAATGGGTAAAATGTTTCATTGTGAATTACAATATACTGACGAAGCAATAATCGGTGTCAGTCAAATAATCACAGGGAAAACCATCTGTGGAGATGGAAGGGGGTGGGTAGAATGATGAAGCAGAACGGGCCAAATTCATTCCTGATGTCATTCTGCTAAAGCCACCAGGATTGTGAAAGGAAGAAATGTAGCCCCGTGTATGTAAAATGCAGGATGGAAAACAACTCACCATCTGGAAAACAAATAGCGGAACGGTGGCAAAACACTAATCTAACACATACAATACTCTCTGCTCCCCCTCTTTTGGTGTCTGTGCTAACTAATGAGCAGCTGCATGAGATTGTTGCTGGTTTTTAGGAAAGCAGAATCATATTTTTTGGTTGGGGTGGGGGAGAGAGAGGGACAGCCCACAACTTCAGAATCCATAAAGTTCCAATGGACACTCTTCCATCTTACTGTTCTCTGGGCTTAAGAGTAATCATTGCCTCTACAGTGTGGATGGTGACTGAAGGGAACTTTTCACCTTAAAGCACCCCATTGCTCAGTTTTTTCAGGCATTTCCTGGTCTTCCAAAGAAAAACATTTCCCAGAGAATTTTTTTCCACTCAGAATACAATTGAAGAGCTGCTTTCTGAGGCCTCTGAATCATCTTCCTTCGATGACGACCTGCTATGCACCCTTTCTTCTGCTTTCCCACAGACAGATGAAAGAACAGTGACGGAATGTTTGTCTTCCCCCCTCTCTCTCTCACATGCAGGCTCCTCTTTCATAAAGAGGTGTCTGCTTATTCTTAAGGTGTTGTTCTTTGACTAACACAACTGTCATTTTAAAAATGTAGCTCACAAGATAAAGTCCTCCATGCTAAGAATTCCCCTAGATGCAGGAGAACAAAGAATTAATGCCTGTTTTGCTGTGTGGTTGGCTGGATCCAGACTTTGGCCACATTTTCAGACCATACATTTAAAACACTATGATGCCATTTTAAACAGTCATGGCTCCCCCGCCCCCCCCCAAGAAATTCTAGGAGCTGTTGTTTGTTAAGGGTGCTGAAAGTTGTTAGCCGACTCCTGTTTCTCTCATAGATTTGTTCAACCACTCTGGGAATTGTAGGTCTGTGAGGGGAATAGGGCTGTCCTAAGCTGAAAGGCAGGATGCGGGTGGCGCTGTGGTCTAAACCACAGAGCCTAGGGCTTGCCGATCAGAAGGTTGGCGGTTCGAATCCCTGCGACGGGGTGAGCTCCCGTTGCTCGGTCCCTGCTCCTGCCAACCTAGCAGTTTGAAAGCACATCAAAGTGCAAGTAGATAAATAGGTACCACTCTGGCGGGAAGGTAAATGGCGTTTCTGTGTGCTGCTCTTGTTCGCCAGAAGAGGCTTAGTCATGCTGACCACATGACCTGGAAGCTGTATGCCGGCTCCCTCAGCCTATAGAGCGAGATGAGCGCCGCAACCCCAGAGTCGTCCGTGACTGGACCTTTTCCTTTAAGCTGAAAGGCAGGGCACCCTACTGGACTGGTTGTATGTATCAAGGCAGGCACACTGAGGTTTGTTTAGGGTAGATTAAGCCTGGCAGGGTAGTACCCATTAGATCTAATGGACCACTCTCCACTTTTGAACAAGTGTGATGCATAAAGCTTGCTATTTTTTTAATTGCTTTTTATAAACTGGGATGTAGTGTTCCCATAGTCTGCATTGTTATCAATTTTTATGGCAGGGTTGTGGGGACAAATATCATGATAAATACAACCCACATGTTTCTTTGAAGCAATGGCCTTTAATGGAATATTACATCGCTGTCATTGGATTCCAAATGCTTGTTTGTAATAGAATTAAAATGATTTGCAAACAAATACTTCTAAATTTAATTTGCTGGCAAACACCCAAAGGTATTTTCTCATAATTCTTTTTTGTAACGTTCTCAATTATGGATGCTTTCTCAGCATCAACATTCTTGTCATAATTTTAAAAGATCAGTAAGTCTTCAAAGCAAGAAGGACTCTGCTCATGACTGAAGAGAAAAGAGATACCATTTGGAGGGAGCCAGTGGGGGAAGGAACAGTGTTTCAGGTAGATAATTTCTTGGGTGCACTATATATTTCTGGCCACATTATCAGTCTATCATACTCGCTGCTGTATACAATAAAATGATTTACTGCATTAAACCTACAAATTATTAAATGTAACAAATTAAATGTAACAAATATTTTTGCTAAGTCTCTACTCCAAGAGTGAGTATTTCGCCTCTTGAGAGGCACATTTCCTCATGGTTCGTCTTCAAAGGCGTTATCTCATGACCTCTGAATCCAGCAGCAATCCAGACACAGAGTCCGCGGCTACAGAAGTAGTCTGGAGACCATCATGCCTGAGGTTCTCAGAAAGGAGCACCCAGAAAAACCACCAGGGGTTGTAGAACCAGAGGCAGGACCCTAATAGATGCCTTTTCATTAGCCTGAGAAACCCAGTGCCTCCCATAGTACCTTGCAGGTCCAGAGGTAGAGGGCACACACCAAATGGAAGGCTATGAAACACAGGTAGAGTGTCTGTCTTCAGGCCAGAAGATTGGCCCTTTAAGAATCTCCACAGGGGTTGGAACCTAGAAGAGGTAGCCTAGAGGCAGAGGCTTAAAAGTCTTCTGTCTGCTCTTGACCTCTGTTGGAACTAATTGCTCACTCAGAGCTATCCATGGTGCTGCCACCTTCTCAATGGGAGCCGGCATCAGACCAGAACACGACACTACATGGCAGTGGTGTGTTGAGTCAGAAACAAAAGTGGGTGGAGCAAATGTGACTGTAACCTTTGTACCGTGGGCAACGTTCCAGACATGCAAAGCTCAGGGGTTTCTCCAGTCGGGAAGCAAGATGCATTTCCACAGTTCAAGAACACATGTCAACCAGGCAAAACCACTCAAGGGGGCGGGGAAGAAGTGCAGAACATGGGCAGTAAGGGTATTGGCTAAACAAGGGGTGTGACCTATGGAGAGGACATGGCTTTGGGAGAAACCTGCACGTTGGTGAGGTAGAAATTCTGTGAAACCCCTTAAGTGAAGCCAGTGTCAATACGTAAGAGTGCAGCCTGACCACAACACCGGTTTGGGAAGAGTATAATGTTGACTGTTAGAGTTATAAACAACCCCAGATAAGATGCAAGGAGGACTTTGCCTGTACAGCAAAAAACTTGGGTTGAATAAGTGTTTTCAAGAACCACTGTTGGATGAAGAGATGGTGTGGTGCTGGGGTGGCAGAAGGTGGATGACTGGAGAAAAAACAGCCAATATATTTTTCCCGTATAGTGGGTGTGTTAATAGAAATGCTCTTATGCTCTTTCAGACTCTGTTCTGTAATGCATAACTGACTAAATTCTGTCTGGTTGAGAATTTGACGTGAGTCTCCATACTTGAAGCCCAAAAGGGCATTTTCTCCCACAACAGACAGAGAAGTATGGAGGGCTGCATTTTGCTTTGGGGGTCTGAGGTTCCCTACCCCAATCCTGCTCTACTCTAGGGTAAAAGCTTCAGACACGTTTAGAAGAACACAACTCTGTAGGGCTGAACATGTGGTTAATCTAGGATTTCTATAAGGTTCTCGCTTGTTGGTAAAATAAATAAATAAATAGGGTGACATTCCTGGAAGAGAGTGACATGGTTAAAGGCTTTCTCAGTTACTGACACTGAATCTATTCCGGATACAAAGCAAGAGGGCTGCACTCTAGTAGTACACATGCATATTTCATGTGAATGCTACTTCTTTGTTAGTCCTTATTATCTGAACAAATGCTACTGAGTAGCATATGGGGAGAGAGCATTATAGAATTCCCAGAAATGCAAGAAATGGGCCAGTTTTTAGCACAGCATTTGGAAATTACAGAATGATTTCTACAGTGAATCCAGAGAGACGTTTTAGTTGGCTGAATGAGTCATCCATGAAACATGCTTGTAGATATTATTGGGAAGATGTGGGAATGTTCTTGTGTATCCCAGCTGTTCAGGAATCCATGTTATCATTGATGCACCCACTGAAATAATTCCTGAATAGGGATGGCATTTTCTGAAAATCTGGATGCTGAGCATGCCTGCATGGATTTTTCTTCTTCTTCTTCTAATTTTTGTCTCATGTCTCAATCTCCAGGAGAAGCAAACTTCCCCCTGGTTCTGTTTAAATTACAAGGAATTCTCACACACCTCAGTAACCAACACATAAAGTTATGTTGTAGAAATATATTAGAGCATGGGGCTGGATTGTTATATGCATGTATTTTGGACATTGGTGGTTTATATTTTGAGTATACCAGTATGGCTAGTGGTTACAATAGAGTGTTAAACCTGGGAGACCAGTGTACAAAATCCTTGCTCAGCTTGTGAAGCTCACTAACTGTCCTGGGGCCAGTTACTGTCTCTGATCCTAGCCTACTTCATAGGTTTGCTGTGATAATGAAATAGGGAGAACTGTGTAGGCCACACTGAGCTTTTTTGGGAGGAAAGATGGGATATGAATGTAATACTGCTAATAATACTAATGATGATGCATGTAATTAGTTGGGCTATTTTAAAACAATAACAACAATCACACTGCAAAAAGTGGCTCAGACTTAAAAGTGTTTAATGCAAGAGGTGATCCAATGGAAGCAAAACTTGATCAGGTTGGAACCACCAAAATCCATGGATAGATCTATTTAAATTGGATTCTTACTCTATCCCTACTCCCGTAATAATATCTTGGCTACCAAATATTATATCTGAGAGAGTCCTTAACCATAATGAGTGCATTGAGGATATCTGCTTTTAATTGGTTTGTGGAACATTTAGCCATGATTTGTTTATAATTTTATATGCACAGTGTTTGGAGACTGTGGAGATCAGTGTTTTTTGATCAGGCGGTTTATAGATTTTAAAACAACAATAATAAAATGAATGCTTATTTGCCTGGCACTGATCTTTCTTTTCTGCTTTTAGGCACTGGGTGAAACTTGTTGCAGTGTTTCAGCCTTTTAACAGAATTCAAGCATTCAAAATTCTGCAGGATTTCATTCCTAAAGCGTTGCCATTATTGGTTTGTAATAGCAAAATTATTTTAACTGTTTTATTTGTATTGTCTTTAAACTACCTTTTAAAAACCACGTTGGTGTCACGGCTAAAAATTGGCCGCTGTTTCTTTAATACTAAAAGAAGAAAGTCAGCATGAGTCAGCAACCTACGATGACTCATGCTATTGCCCACCTAATTGTACCTGTGTATATAAAGTGGTTAAATGTTAGTATGGGTGTTGGTGGGTTGGTTGGTTGGTGAGAGCTGGTAGTGTTGGTGTGTGTAATAGCTGTTAGTCGTGTTTGCAGACAAAGACTCTTTTAAGAATAAAAGCAGTACTCTGCAAAGATACTCTGCACAAAGACTCCTTTGTGCCAGTGAGGGTTCGAGGAACAGGCGAAGGAGTAAAAAAGGAGATCAGAACCTTTATTAAAACAACACTGATAGTTGGAAGCTCTGTGCTCTTTACATTTCCTAAATAAATACAGGAGTTGAGGCAACTGTAATACGTGACCATCCTACAGTCTTCTGCTGACAGTGGAAACTGCTGCCCCATTGGATAAAACTTCACCATGGATGCTTCCCACTCATTGGCAGCAGCATCTTTCAATCTAAAAACCATGATACACAAGGGGGAAGGGGCAGGAAGGGAAAGGGATAAAATCAAACCCAGGCACCCATTCTTAAACAGTTGTCCATCAGGCAGAGATGCCCGATTAAGTTGGTCTTTCAGCAAAGCTGATGGAATGAGCCCTGCCTCCCATCTCTCCCACTGAGTCAGTCTCCTGGGATGTCTGCTCCCATGTGACAGTTGAGGGAGAGGAGGCCTGATGGAGCTGGTCTGTCACTGTTGTGGAAGTTGGGCTCCTCCATGTGGCCCACATCTCAGAGTGGTACTGCAATAGGAGCCCATGTTTCACTGATCCACATAAGAAAAGCTCTTCCATTCAGGCTCACTTAGGGGCAAATGTGAGTTACCAAGATCCAATGATAGCCCACTCAGATTTGATTTGCAAACCCGCCAAACATTCTACAGGGTGAGTCCTTTAAAAGAGGCCCCGTGGATACAGAGTACACATGTTCCACTGGGCCTCTGTTAAAAGACTCACCCTGTATATATCTCCTTCTTTACATCAATATTGTCTGCCCCCTGTTTGCATCTGGAAGGAAATATCTATATTAAGCAGCCACAGGCAAAAATAGTTTTTGATTCACTGCAGTGGACACTTTCACCCACTGTGCACATGTCAATCTGAGGTTTTGAAAAAATGTCAAGTCATGACCACAGAGTAGCCTTTCCCCAGGCCTTGTATTCTAGCTTCTAGCTGACATTAACCATTTTACAGGGGTAACTTTCCTGCACCTTAGATGGTGACACACACGCAACCTGCTTCACGTAAGTGCATTCTGTTGCCTAAAGGTAATACAGTGAGGCTCATTCACAATTCTGTCGTTCTGGTGCATTGGAGAGAAAACATTTACGTAGCGCATTTCCTCTCCAATACCCTCAGGAAGAGACCACTTTCACGGTGGCATAGGGGCATGAAATCTTTGTGTTTTTGGGGGGAGTCCCATATTCTGTGGCAACCAGTCAACTGCACTTCATTCCACTGGCTGACTTCCTCTTCTCCAACTTCTTTTCTAAGCCAACTGATTAATAAACATTACCACATTTCCTGCCTCTTAAAAATGACCCGAGGCTGCCGGCAAGCCACGGCAAGCCTAAAAACGTCCTTAGAACTCGCTGTTCCTTCTCAGCAGGGACTGGGAACATAGTTTCGCAAGTTTATTTTTTGCCCACGGTATCTTCCCTGGAAGGAATACTCTGGCCGCCTGCTCTTTCGATCACTGTTGTTGTTATTAGGAAAAGAGTATCTATGACAGCCCTCTTACACCCACACAGCCCACTACATGCTTTACAGTAAAAGCTCCTCTGATCCCACCAATCCTCGTTGTCATATAACCTAAACTGAAAGTAGCAGGCTAACAGCAGAGAAGGTCACGTTGTATTTTTGAGCCTGCCATGTCACTCTGACATGGCTTGATCATTCTTACCCAGTCACTAATCTTGGCAGTCATACAGACTTTGAAAGGGAGGGGCTGGGATTTCCACTCCTCCCTGGGTTCTGACACAGTGGCATCATATTCCTGGCAAGGAAATTTTAGAGAAGACACCATGAGTCAGGAGCAAGACACAGGCTAGAGATCTCACCTTAATGTCCCGGCACTTGATCATTTTCCCATGCTAATTTGATCGGCTCTGTCAGGGGCTGGCCGGGTTCCGAAGCGGTGCCAGAGGAGACAGCGGACCTAGACAGAGCCCCGCTGACGCCCGAGGAGTTATTGAGGGTCTGGGACCAGGAGCAGGCACAGCCCCTGCTGACACCAGAGCAGATGGTGCAGCAATGGGAGGAAGCCTCCACCAGAGGGCTAGCACAGCCAATGGGAAGGGACCAGGAGAGGGAGTCCGAGGAGGAGGGGAGGCTTAGAGAGCCTGCCAGAGCATCAGACACAACCAGCGTGGAGGGCGAAAGCGAAAGGGAAGAGGGGGCAGGAGGACCACCTAGGTCAAGGGCACGGAAGCGGAAAAAGGAGAGGCGGAGACTAGGGTTTCCGAAGCTCCTCTGCTGGGGGCGGAGCCGCAAATCAGTACTCGAAGGATCTGACTCCGAGGGGTCGGATGCATAGCCGTGAAGTCTGGACTGTTCAATGTTATAAAATAAAGTGATTAGTTAATAGACGGCGTTTGTGGATGCTTACTTCCGAGGAGACACACATCCGTCTCACAGGCTCTTTACCTGTTTCCTTTTTGCAAAGGTCCACTACGTGAGCAGAATCTAGAGGGCGACTTTGTCTCAAACGAGCAAATCAGCTTTTATTTCAGGCACTAAAAACAAAGGCGCAGGGTTCGTGGTGATCAATCTTCAAAACAGCTGCAATCGCCAGGTGACAATACGACGAGCCTACATCCAGCCAGCCATTTCAGAATTAACATCTGACTTCAAGCACCTCGCTGTGAGGGTTCTTTAAAGCCCTGTGCACTTTGGAAGGAAATCAATATAAGTATTTGCAGACAACCACCCCCAACGGAGAGCTTTAGATGCGCAGAGTATTGCTCAGGCTCTGACAGATTGAACTTTTATCGCTGACCTAATAATGTGCCCAAAGTTGGAAGCAACAAGTTTCCGACAACACCTCAGGGCCTCAAATCACACCCCTATTTTTCATTAATTTAAAATGCCACCTTAAAATACACAGCAAGTCCTGGAAGAAAGATACGCAAAAAACTCTACCACAAACACAAACACACCAGATACTCTGGAGAGGTCAAGTAGATGACCATGTTCTCCCACACTACTGCTTTTACCATGGCTTACGTGAAATCTTTATCAAACCCTTTTGAACAAATCTACGAGGATAATCAGATGCATTTTATGTTTTTCTCCTTTCAGATCAACATGCACCTATCACTCTAAGTGTGGCCAAGTCCTGGGTTGCCGTGAGTAAAACTCACCAGGAACTGATACAAGACACACAATAGTTTTACTCTTTGCAGTTTGTGAGGGGATTGCATTTTAAAAACAACAACAACACAAAAACACTTGTTGATGTTCATTTTATCTCTCTATCTGTTTTATTTTATTCTCCTTTATTATACACATTTGGGCCACTTGCAATGCGCTCTACGTGGGGCTACCTTTGAAAGTGACCTACAACTAATCCAGAATGCGGCAGCTAGAGTGGCTGCCAAGACTGTATAACACCGGTCCTGAAAATGTATGTTTCCGAGCACAATTCAAAGTGTTGGTGCTGACTTTTAAAGCCCTAAACTGCCTTGGCCCAGTATACCTGAAGGAGCGTCTCCACCCCCATCATTCAGCCCGGACACTGAGGTACAGCACTGAGGGCCTTCTCGGTAGTGGCGCCCTCCCATCAAGGAAGGAAATAAACATCTACAGTGGTACCTCGGTTTATGAACTTAATCCGTTCCTGAAGTCCTTTCTTAAACCAAAACCATTCTTAAACCGAGGCGCGCTTTCCCTAATGAGGCCTCCCGCCGCCGGTGCCCTTCCACCTTCAGTTTCCATTCGTAGACTGAGGTAAAGTTCGCAAACCGGAACACTACTTCCGGTTTTGCAGAGTTCGTAAACCGAATAGTTTGTTAACAGGACTGTTCGTAAACCGAGGTACCACTGTATCTGAGTTTTAGTAGACAACTGAAGGCAGCCCTGTTTAGGGAAGTTTTTAATGTTTAAAGTTTTATCGTGTTTTTAATATTCTATTGGGAGCCACCCAGAGTGGCTGGGGAGGCCCAGCCAGATGGGCGGGGTATAAGTAAATTATTATTATTATTATTATTATTATTATTATTATTATTATTATCATTATCATCATCATTTGGATAATGTGTTTCATTTGTGCTGGTCTTCGACTGTAATAAAGATTTGATTTGATTTCACACCAAGCCGTCTGATCCTTCACACAGGGGATGGGTTTTGTCAGGAGCACAGCTGGGGAGGGTAAGCTCCAACCTCTCCTTCCTGTGTACTGTGGTCCCAGTGAAAGTCACCCCCCCCCGCTTACCTATCATTAAATAAATAATGAAAACCAACTCCAGACATGCTTCCTAATGATGCAGTTGATGTCAAATGTAGCTTGGCCCTTAATCCCAGATAAATGGGTCTTGCAGAGGTGGACAACCTGTCGCCCAACAAATGTTGTTGGACTCCCATAATTCCTGATCATTTGCCATGCTGACTGGGACTGAAGGGAGTTGGGAGTCCTACATCATCTGTAGGGTGATTGGTTAGCCCAGGCATCCCCAAACTTCGGCCCTCCAGATGTTTTGGACTACAATTCCCATCATCCCTGACTACTGGTCCTGTTAGCTAGGGATCATGGGAGTTGTAGGCCAAAACATCTGGAGGGCCGCAGTTTGGGGATGCCTGGGTTAGCCCCTACTGGTGTATAGGATTTTGAAGGGAAAATAACATCAGTATTCTTTAATTCATACTTCCTTACACATTTAAAAAAAAGTACTCAAGCTTGAGCAGTTCAGTATGTAAAATAATATGGGGCTTTTTTTGTTTGTTTTTTTAAAGAGAAGACTCTGGCTATATTATTTTCAACTACCCCCTGTAGTAAGATGAGGAATTTTTGTGTGTGTGAGAGAGAGCTGTCAGCTCTGATTCTGTCAGCAAAAGCCTTTTGAGGAAACCCCTTTGCATTCTGGGAAATTAGAGATTGAGCTTGCCTGAGTAGGCCTGTCGTCTGAGAAGAAAATTCAATTGAAAATCTGACTGCACATGACTTGCTTCAGTTCGTAACAGAGCAGGGAATTAAATCCAGATATCATCAGTTTTAATTTAACTTCCTAACCACTGGAAAAGACAATTGTTCTTCCATAGTTTTGGAATATCCCTTTATTTTCTAGGCTAAGTATAACCATGCAATTGTGCTTTAAAACACACACACATTTTAATACAATTTTAATCAGAAAGACTTTGGAAGCGGTTTTGGTCATTGCCTGAAAAAGAGAGAGGGAGCAAAAGGAGATAATTTGAGGACATTGAGGAAACAGTTCTGTTTCTTTTCCTTGGGAGTGAATAATGAAATAATTTGAAGGAGAAAGAGAGTATATGGGTTGCGTGGTGCCATTCAATGGAAATGTATGGTCTGTTAATCATCCTCTCCGACTCTTGAAGCATTCTGTATAAAACCATTGTTGGAGATGAAAATTATTAGTCATCTACCTTGAAGGCTCCACAGCTGTAATAAATGTGAAATGTCAGTTACTTCATTTCGGAGGAAATTATTTTCCGCGCTCGCCACAATCGTCTTCAAAGGGAGGAAAGTTGGGAAGAAAGGAAGCTGGGAATAAATGAATTGCACATTTTAGCTCCAATTGTCCTCACTCAAAATTCTACCTAGAATCTGCCACTTTATAAATAATGAATTAACATGGGGAGAGAGAGAGAGAGAGAGAGAGAGAGAGAGAGAGAGAGAGAGGAGAATGCAAGCTACACAGACGGCCAAGAATATCAGCCCTGCCATTGCTCCTTTGCAGAATCACAGAGGCTTATTCTGGATGTTCCATCGGAGTGAGCCAGAGACTGGCAGGCAGCAAATCGGGGCAGTGTGGTGAGAAATGATGTGCACGCTGGACATGTCCGATGCCGTTGCTTTTCATCTTGAAGGATCCATCAAAGTAACCAATGCAGAGAGAACTGATTTATCATCAGTGATAAGATGTCTGACTTGTGGACTGATATGTGCAGAGGCAATGACAGTAGAGGCATGGATCCCGACATCTCTGCTCTCTCACTCCCTGTTTTTAGAGGGCCTCGGCAACCGCTGAATAATCTGATGGACTGGAGGGGGAGGGGGTGGAAGAGTGTGGGGTGGGGTGGGGAGAGCAAGCCAGATTTCAGCTGGGCATGAAAGGTGGCTGGGCTCAACCTTGACTGGAAACTACACTGACAGCCATGGAGGCTGGTCCATCAAGATTAGAGGAAGGCCCTACCAACCTCAATCTGCCCTCTAGAGGTCCCAACCTGCCCGCTTTCTTTCTTACATCCAGTCCAGGGCGTGGCATTGCCTGCCAGTTTCCATTTCCTTTATCTCAGTCTAAAACCGCCTCTGGCTACACCAGGGGTGCTCAAACTTTTTCAGCAGGGGGCCAGACCTTGTGGGGGCCCGGACTATATTTTGAAGAAAAGAAAAAAAAGAACGAGGGACAATGAGGCTCTGGAAAGGGGCTGCTTTAAATGGCTCAGCCAACTGCGGCTCCTGTGTCCTGCGCGTGGCAGGGGCTGGTGGCTGTGGCGGAGGGACAATGAGCAGCGCGTGAAAGGGCTCTGGAGAGGGGCTGGCACCAACAAAGCCCAGCCCCCTTCCTCCTCTAGGCAGGGCAGGGAGAAGCCAGGAGGAGGGAGGGAGGATGCACCGGTGCCGCCGCCGTGTGAGTGAGAGGGAGGGAGAGGGAAAGAACGCGCGTGCTGGCGATCCATGCACTGTCAATCCACGCGGCGATTCCCGGACCGTCTGCGGGCCGGATTTAGAAGGCAATTGGGTCTGATCCAGCCCACAGGCCTTAGTTTGCTGACCCATGGGCTACACCTTCCTCAGCACTCTAAATTGTCCCCCCCAGTTTACATGGGGAGGCTATATGCTCTCAATGTTGGTGGCAGCTGTTGGGTGACCCTTGGCTAAGAAGCTTTCATGACCTCCTGCTCCCTCAATAGCCCCATCTCCTCGGTGCTTGTTTCCTTGCTCTCTCCTTATGAGCCAATCCACACTCAGGGCCAAGAGAGAGAGAGAAAGGGTGGCCATGTACTCCGTTTCACAGAGAACACTCTTAGATGGACAGTCAGAGGGCAGCCCTCTTTTTTGAAGATGTCCTCAGTGTTGCCCAGTACAAGTTTGGTTTCATAAAGAAGCATAGGAAAGCAGATCAAGGGGCCTTATCAAGAGTTAGGAGCTGGGCAGCAAGTCCACACAGGTCATCTAAGTCACAAATGACTAGATGGGTCATTGCTCTCATCCAAGAGGCTCTAGAGATGTTTTTGTCCTCCTCTCAATAATGTTAGAACTTGGGGGAATCCCATGATTCTGGATGTTAGAGGATTCATGTGTGTCTTGTTTTGTTGTAGATCAATTTCATACAGGGCCAGCTTTCAGAACCCGGAGAGGGTCCATTGCTCAGTGGTAGAGCATCTGCTTTGCATGCAGGCTCTCCCAGATTCAATTCGTGGCATCTCCAGGTAAGGCTGAGAAAGATTCCTATCTGAAATCCAGGAAAGATCCACTTCTAGAGCAGAGTGAATCATTGGTCTGCCTCAGAACAAAGCAACATCCTGTGACCCTAACCTTCTGGTTTGATAGAAAGACCAAAATGGTGTTACCGCAATTTGCCTTGCAAATTTATATTTTACTTTTGCAAAAATGGATTCGAATTATGCCTGGTTCTCAGTCTTTGCAGGATTAATGCAAGTCTAGAGAGTAGAATAATCCAAAATTCTTCTTTTTTTAGAGTATGTGTGTGTGTGAAGGAGTCCTCCAAATGAGAGGGGCTGTAACACATTCCTGCACAGAAGGCTACAAACGGCATGCTGGCAGGAACACCTGTGCGGAATCAGGTGTCCTTTTATTGCACACTTTAGGTATTCTTCAAATTTGTGCATATGATGCCAACAGGGAGGTCACAAAGGATACTGCTTTCCATGCTGCATGTACCTGCAAACAGAATGCCATCAGTGATAGTTCAGAAGTCAAATGGCTCCACATAATGGGAGTCATTAAAGAAAAGGCTTCTCCTCCAACCCAAGTGAAGAATCCAAACTTGCAGAGGTGGCTGTACCTTGGACTATTTGCATGCAAAGTCTGTATCTCTGCCATTGTGCTACACTGTAGCCCTCTTGCAGGCCTCAGGCTTCCTATTGCTATGGTCACCCCACTGAGATGCGCACGAGCCTCTGTACACTCCAAGGAAGAGGAAGGGATGGAGGAGGGCTCCTTCGAGCTTCGCCTGAATCCTGCCCATAAAATTAGCATCTGAAAATGTACAATTAGCATTTTATTGTTTCCGCATCGCTGCGTCCCTTAAGCTGGTGAAATAATTTTTTTTTAGTTAATGTCGATGATTGGCCCCATCCCCCTATTTACAGAGGGAGAGGGAAGAGTTGGATAATTCTTAGCCTGTCTTTTTTCTCCTGTGGTTTGTGTTGTTATTCAGAGACATCCCAGAAAATGTGTTCCAGATGTTTTCAAAAACATGCAACTTATTTTCCACACACTATATACCATTATTCCCTGTGTTGTCTTTTCTCTCTCATAATACTTTTCTTGCTCTTTATTTTTCTCCTTGCACTCGCTATGGCTCCTTTGGTGTGTCTCCATGCACAAGAAGAAGCTAGGAAGTTGTTGCTTGTCATAATTCTCACTCTGCTGCCATGAAACCTTTGCTAAGGCTACCATGCAGTGTCCACACAATACATTCTCCCCCACTGCAGCAGCACAAGATCCCATTGAATGCTTTGAAAGACCATTGGCTGCCTCATACACTTAAACCAAGCTGGAGGGTTCCCTGGGCTGTGTGGGCACCCTGTGATGTGGGGTGGGTGTGTTCTGGATAGCATGGGTTTCACCTACCGCCCTGGTGGTATCAGTTCCTGGACATAGATCAGGCGTGTCCAACAGGTAGATCGTGATATACCGGTAGATCCTCCTCCTTAAAAAGCTCCATAACTTTGACCTGAACCCCCCCAAACAGGGCTTTCCTTCCTAAAAAATGCTCAACAACTTTAACCAAAAAAGGGGGTAGATCATAGCCAGTTTTTAACTCTGTGAGTAGATCACAGTCTCTTGGGAGTTGGCCACCCCTGACATAGATAGTGTGGGCACAGAACATGAAGATTAATGGCTGGCTTTAGCTCCTTCCTTCCTTCCTTCCTTCCTTCCTTCCTGCCTGCCTGCCTGCCTGCCTGCCATGTTTGTTTACACAAAGTAGTCTTGCAACTGACCCCCCCCCCCCGTGAAATTTCAAGACACATTTGGTGGCTCTACCTCCTTCTCGGGAGAAATATCTCACGATTTCCAAAGCTGTCCAAAGCTTTTCAATAATGCAGATGAAATTGATCACAGAAAATAGTCACTTTGAAGCTCTTACCCTCCCCTGTGATTCTAGTCTTTACCAACTCAGCCCTTAGGAATGGACCGCAGACTTGTGAGTTTAATTTTTACTATAGAGAGACGCTTGAGGAAACTTTTGTAACTTTTGAATAAATGTAATAATAATTAATAATAATAATAATAGCCAATTACTAAACACACATAATTAAAATGAACCATAAACAATTCCATCAAAACATTAAATCCATTGATAATTAGAATATACAAGAAAACAAAGACAGTGGTCCCTCGACTTACGAATTTAATCCGTTCCGAATGGACATTCGTAGGTCGAAAAGTTCGTAAGTCGAAAAAGCGACTTTCTCCCACAGGAATGCATTGGGAGAAAAAATATTCGGAAAAATTCGTAAGTCGAAAAAAAACGCATCTAAAACCGGCAACGATTTTTATTCGGATGTCAAAAAAATCGTAGGCGTGCGGCCACTTTTTTCATTCGTAAGTCGAAAAATACGGATGTCGAGTACTTCGTAAGTCGAGGGACCACTGTATTCGAATTGTTCTATCCTCTCCTATGTGTATGGGAACTTACCCAATACTTTCTCTCCCTGCCCTTCCTTGGCCTTCAAGTGGGAATGCAGTGCACCTGGCGATGACTTTCTAAGGGAGGCCAAGAAACAGGACCCTTCTGCTGCCTCCCTCTTCCCCAAGTCCAAGGCTGCAAATCGGCATTGCATGCAGAGATATTGCAATGAGAAACAGACCAAAAAGCAAGGGTGCCCTTATCTTACACATCTGAGGTTGGGGGGTGTGTGTGATAGAAAATGTTTATTGTGCAGCTAATGACAAGCCGGTTGTTTGATACGTCTGTCTTCCTAAGGCGTTACTTGGCATTCTCTAGTTGGGAGAGATTTTTTGTCAGTGGGGGGGGGGGGAAAGCCTGTCAGGCCCTTGCAAAGAAAAACAAATTATTTTAATGAAGTCCAGAGTGAGGGGTTTTATTTCCCTCCCACACTTCTTTCTTTGTATCACTTCGGTGAACTTGGTCAACATTCCACTCTCCCCATGAACCAAACGCCGTGAAGACTTTATTCTTCTTCGGAGCTTCTGCTTGGCAAAGGAATGTACTTGTTCTTTCCTGAAGTTGTTGCTATGCTCCAAAGAGCTGATGGGAAACGGCCATTATGCCGTGTTATTATTACTGGAATGAATTCATATGGGAACGAGCCAGAACTCCATTGGGGGTTCCAGATGCTCACTGAGGGGAAACGTGTGTGTGTGTGTGTGTGTGTGTGTGTGTGTGTGTTTTTAGAAAAAAAATTATTCACAGAAATGATGAAGTATTTATTCAGGGTTTGTTCTTTTGCATTTTATATAAGGCAGTAAGATTTTCTTCTTTTTTCGCATCCCACTACTACCAGTCTGTTTCTCAACATGCCAAGCTCTGCATTAGATCGAGGTTACCCTGCCCCATTCACAGATGGGCTAAGCAGGACCTAGATTCAGGTAGGTAGCCGTGTTGGTCTGCCATAGTCAAAACAAAATAAAAAAATTCATTCCAGTAGCACCTTAGAGACCAACTAAGTTTGTTCTTGGTATGAGCTTTCGTGTGCACACGAAAGCTCATACCAAGAACAAACTTAGTTGGTCTCTAAGGTGCTACTGGAAGGATTTTTTTATTTTTTACTTTGTCAGGACCTAGATTGAGTGATATGATGAAGACCCTGCAAACTCTGCTAGGCAAACCCGACCCCCCCCCCCGCAAACCCAACCCTCAGAGGTAGACTCTCTCAACCTTGAGCCACCATACACTGTTGGACTATGTATGGGCAATCTACCTGAGAGATATTTGTATTTCCAGGAGTTAGTGATCTGACACGGTCATCCTTCCTGCCCCCTGTTCCTTCCTTTTCCCTATCTTTTGTGAAGCTCTTTGATGGCTGAGAACAGCCTTTAATATCCTAATCAGTTAGGAGGAAGAGATAGTGATGAGTTTAGGAGGAAGAGATAGTGATGAGTACCTTCTTTGATGTTGGACATTGTTTGGAGAAATTGAGGCATTAAGAAGGGGTGGCTAATGAACAACTCCCATCATCCTGGACCACTGGTCCTGCTAGCTAGGGATGATGGGAGTTCTGGTCCAACCACATCTGGGGACCCAAGGTTGAGAAAGGCTACCCTGAAATCAGTATTCTGCTAATGGGTGTCATCTTTGAGAGGGACTCACTTTTTGTGAGCATGAAGTGGACCTTTTGGGTGTTAGGTTGATGGGAAATTCCCTGTTACACTAGGGCTACTATCAATTTTGCTACTGCTGCTATTTTAATATTGGTTCTTAATGGTTTATTTATTTATTTGTCAATATGTATATACCGCTTGATTACTGCAAAACCTCTAAGCAGTTTATAAGAATTTTTAAAAAATAATTATCGATAAAGACAGTTACAAACAATGAAAAGCAAATACAGATAATTGAAACATAGATAATTGAATTACAAAATATTAAAACATGTCATTATTTACTCCTCTGTATGTTTTAAGCGATAAATGTTATTTTATTGGTGTTCATGGGTCCAAGCAGATGGGCATGCAGTGAATGATTCTGCCTCTATAGGCTTAAGTCCTTTAAAGAACACAAACCGAGGTGATAAACAGTGAGCAAAAGAAGGGTTTATTGAACCTTTTAGTCACATCACCAAAATAGACAAAATATTCATATTAGGAGAAATTCACACTAAAATTCTGATTAATTCTCATGATCGCTTTAAAAAGAAACCTGATGTGGAAACATGGAGAGTTTATTTAGGATTGGAAAAATGAGAAACTGGGAGAAACTGAAATTGGCAGTTTCAAGTACCCTAACACACACCTCCCCCTCTTAAAGTGCAAACAAGTATTATTTTATTGGCAAAGCAGCCCTGCTGCATTTAGCCCTAGATGTCTGCTCTGGCAGCAACAGTGAGCACAAATGTATGCCAGTCAAACCTATTAGGAAAGGCAGAAGTAGGACAGAGGGGAAGAAATCTAGCTGGGTTCACATTTTAATGTGGATGTACCTACCACAATTCTACCTAATTGGTGTTTCCTGTAGCAATTCACAAATTGAAATGTAGTTATCCTTTGAAATTCACACTCCTCCGAATTTCATGATGCCATCCTCCAATGGGAAGAAAAGTGTGTGTGTGTGTGTGTGTGTGTGTGTGTGTGTGTGTGTGTGTATAATGCATTATATTATGGAAAAGAATTGAGCACAGAAATGTGTATGTTAGGAGATACGCATACTGAAGTGCTGGACATTTTTATGAAGATATTTCTTTTAAAGTGCAGAATTGTGGCAAACTGAACTTTGAATTGGAAAAATGAGGACTGAAATTAGCAGATTCGGCCATCTCAAAGCAAAACGGATTCAATCCATTGCTTGTGCAGCTAAACTGTAGAGGATGCCTGCAGTGTACGTACATCCTGCTAGAGAATATAATTTACTGCAAGATGGGAGAGCTGAATCAGCAGTCCCTGAAGCTTCTTCGACTGCTGCAGATTCTAACCATGGGTTAGAAGAATCGCCATCCGCACACCCTGTGTTAAAAGAGGCAGGGGGAGAGTGAACTGAGCAAATGTCTCATTTATTCCTCTTTCCTTGTTTGGGAAAATATCTCCAAATTAAAAAGTCGTCTCCTGCCCTCACTGAGAAAAGAAAAAAACCCTGTTCTCAGAAAAATCCCAATACCTGAACTTTCCCCCCGAAAAGGCTCTTTCCTGTTCTCTTCTTGCTGATTGTTCTATTATCAGAGATCATATAGTTAGTGTGACAACTATATGATGTTTGCTATATGATGCTGGCAGGAGTGGCAGTCCTAAGTCAGAGTGTGGGCAGTGCAGTGCATCCAGTACTTATTCTTTTTTATCAAATCAAATCAAATCTTTATTACGGTCCAGAGACCCAACAATTCATTACAAAACAATACACAATTTCGACAGCCCGCCTTCAGGTTACACAAGCATTTTGTTCAGACTTAGGAATAGGGATCATTGGTTCTTGCAACCACCGATAGAAACTTCGCCACTGCTAATGTTCTGTCATTTGTCCGGTCTTCCAGTAGGAAACTGACATAGTAAGCCTCTGATTTTCCCGGGAAAGGTACTAGCAAGGGTAATATCAGTTCAGCCCTGGCTTGCTCAAATTTCACACAGTGCAGCAAAATATGTTTTATAGATTCAATGTCTTGGGCACATGAGCATATTCTTTTTTAATGTTGTGAACCACCCTGAGAACTTTGGGTATAGGACAGTATACAAAATAAATAAAAAAAATACTCTAAATGGGCAAATATTTTCATTCTGTTTCACCCCTTCTCAGAATTATCAATAAACTGTGTAGGGCAGGGAGGAGGGTTTTTTTTTTTTTTTTTTTTTGTAACTGACTTGTATAGGTTTGCATATTAAGATATAAAGTAAATTGGATTCTGGAGGGAGAAGAGGGGGCTGGAATGGGTGCTGAGGTGTAGCGGGTAGAGTAGGCAGAATAGGATAGGATTAGGATTTGCATTTGGGATAGAGTTCTAAGCACATGCTAGGAAGTACAAAGTATCCAAAACAAACCATATAAAGAACTTGTTTTGTCCAGCCTTTACTATAATCAAGATTTGTTCACTCAGATCACGTCTCATATTGGGCCAAGCTATCAAGGCTGTGACAAAGACAGTCAGAGATATGATTTTCTATACGGTGGCTGGCAGAAGAATATCAGTACAGAGGTACCTCGGGTTAAGTACGCTTCAGGTTAAGAACTCCGCTAAGAACAGAAATCATGCTCTGGCGGCGCAGCGGCAGCAGGAGGTCCCATTAGCTAAAGTGGTGCTTCAGGTTAAGAACAGTTTCAGGTTAAGAACGGACCTCCAGAATGAATTAAGTACTTAACCCGAGGTACCACTGTACTGTACTTAGAAGACTGCTTGAGGTGTTGGAAACCCAGAGATGTGAATCTGTAACAAGGAATCCTGGGAGGTTAGACAAACCTTTACCAAGCAAAGGGGTATTGGGGATTTGAATTAAACTATCTTCTTGGTCCTAAGTGGTGGGCTTGAGCAGGTGGTGGCACGACAAGGTGTGCTTATTTAATACTTATTTGTTGTATCTATATCCCACCTTTTTCTCCAATGAGCTCAAGGTGGTTCTCCCACTTCTCATTTAACCCTCACAACAACCCTGTGAGGTTGGTCTGAGAAAAAGTGCCTGACTCAAGGTGAGCTTCAGGGCCGAGTGGGAATTTGAACCCTGTTCTCCCAGGTCTCAGTCCAACACCCTAACCACAGGAGGCTAAAGATTTCATGAAACATGGCGCACACACAGTAATTTCCAACCTATCCCTAGGATAATACAACATTTGGTCTATTGTAGTTCATTATTACAATCACAACTACTATATTTTAACCTATATATTCCACATGGCTACTTGTGCAGCCATCGTATTCTCACATAAGACAAATGAGTTTTGGACCACTGTACCCAGCCCTATGTACTGATTAACAAAATATAACGTTTCCATGTAAACGATATTACAATAACACCATGACAATAACATGTTCCATCTGCAGTAGATGCAAAGCGGCAAAGGGATGGGAAAATTCCACTGATGTACGTTTACCTCAGAAAGAGAGAAACAAACTGTCTTTGTTCTCTGCGGATTGGAATGTCCTTATACCAGTGCCAGCAGTTGTATAGTTTACAAGGGGCAAGGGATATGGAGGAAGGGTTATTTTGTAAACTCTGCTGTAATGCAGACTTAGATTTCTTTTTTTAAAAAAAGAGGGGGAAACAAGAAAATGGAGGGTGTGGTACTACGATGGTAACAGGAAGGAGAAGGATTAAGAATGCATCCTGTGGACATTTCCAAAGCACTGGTGTTCGGCTAAAAGGAAAATGGGAGTCACTACCCCAAGCCATTCCCACCAGATTCCTCAACTTGTATGTTGCTACTAGTGCACAAGGAACGTTTTCAGGGAGTTTCAATGAAACAATAGCTCAGCTTGTGCCAAAACTGCATCACGTCACTTCAGGAAGAAGGGATGGGGGGGATGGGGGGGGAAGTAATTGCAAGCATGCCAAGGGTTTTGTTTTGATTCCTGAAAAGGGAAGGGGACGCAGCAATTTTCTCAAGAGTGAAACTCAAACATACCAGAGCAACTATTTGTACTTTCAAAAACATCCAGTTCTGTCGACGACGCAGGTTTAAAATGCCAAATTTCACACCCTCCTCCCCTCTTCTTAATGTTGGCTTGGTTAACACAAACGGAGCATGAAAGCTTAACATATCCAAATGCAGACTCCAATGCTTTTATTTTGGTTTTGGAGTCCAGAGCTACTGAAAGAGCTGGTTTCTGCTTAATCACCCTGGAATCTTAGGGTAAAGTGAGGAGAAGTCCCAGTCGCACCCTTTTGAGTTGCACCATACAGATATGCTTTTTAAAGAAACATTGGGGCTTAGTTTCAGTGCCAGTATAGTTAAAGTTGGAGACATTTCTCTCTGTGTGTGTGTATAAATTTGAGCATTTCAGTGCATGCATATAAGCTTACAAGGCCAGGGTCTGAGTATTGTTATTATTTTTGCAGGGAGGGGAGCAATAAAAACTTGCAAAACAGGCTTCCTCCTACGGACATACCATATTTCCATTCCTGTTTTGTGAGTCACGAAAGAAGAATTTCTGTTTTAATTCTGAAAGTACATTTCCTACGTTCCTGAAATTTTACCCTACAGTCATTAATGTGGCCAATGTGTTTGGAGTAAAGTTTCAAAAATGCGGTTTCAAAATTAAAACAGAAACTTTTCTTTCACATTTTTTTTTTTTGCTATTTTTGTTTATCACAATGTCCAGCCTGAAGAAGATTCCAAAAAAGTAGACTCTCCAATTGTCCCTATTTTCAAGGGAAAGTCCCGGATTTACAGAAGCCATCCGGGGTTCTGATTTGATCCCAGTATATCCCGCTTTTCCTTAGGACGTCCCTATTTCCATCAGAGAAGTGTTGGAGGGTATGGAGTTATCCAACCCCCGAGCCGTCTGAAGGCAGCCCTGCATAGGAAAGGTTTTTTTTTAATTATTTAATGTTTTATTATGTTTTTTATATATGTTGGAAGCCGCCCAGAGTGGCTGTGGAAACCCAGTCAGATGGGTGAGGTATGATGATGATGATCGAATAGGATGTTGCTATTTTCATCAGAGTAATGTTAGAGGGTATGCGGAAAAGCTTGCTATTTTGTAACTTTTTTTATTGGTCCTAATAAACAAACCTTTCAGTGTTTGCACACACACACACACACACACACACACACACAGGTAAAGGTAAAGGACCCCTGACTATTAGGTCCAGTCGCGGACAACTCTGGGGTTGTGGTGCTCATCTCGCTTTACTGGCTGAGGGAGCCGGCGTACAGCTTCCGGGTCATGTGGCCAGCATGACTAAGCCGCTTCTGGCGAACCAGAGCAGCGCCACGGAAACACCGTTTACCTCCCCGCTGGAGCGGTACCTACTTGCACTTATCTACTTGCACTTTGATGGCTTTTGAACTGCAGGTTGGCAGGAGCAGGGACCAAGCAATGGGAGCTCACCCCGTCGCGGGGATTCGAACTGCCGACCTTTCGATCAGCAAGCCCTAGGCTCTGTGGTTTAGACCACAGCGCTACACACACACCCCTGCTTTTTTCACTGCCGAATCATGATATTACCTGACTGGAGTTTCATGAAGTTTTCTGGAAGCTATCTCTATCATTTGCTCATCTCAGTTACTGGGATGTTTAGCCACACACCATTTCCCTCACCTTCTGAAAAACAGCAGGACAAAATCAAGCCCCAGCCCCTAGAGTTACAATTATGGAAAGACAAAGACAGTTCATACTTCCCATCCTTTCTGAACAGGGCCTTTCTGAACAGAAAAGCTCAAAACTGGAGCATATATATCTCCCATCTCCTTTCCAAAGAGCTCAAAGGGGTGTATATATGGTTTCCTACCCTCATTTTATCATCTCTCTGTGAGGTAGCTTAGGCAGAGATAATGACCTGGTGAGTTTCATGACTGAGTAAGAATTTGAACCTAGGTCTTCTTGCTAGTCCTAGTCTGATATTCTAAGATGTATAGCCTACTGGCATAGAAGCAAATCCTTGACTGTTCAATTTCCATGTTATGCTGCAAGGAAAGGTGCTGGAATCGAGCAAGGGATTTATTAATTTTTTTTTTTAAAAAAAGGTGGAAGCCCTAAATCTGTGTTAACAAGTACTGTGGTGAATTATATTTACTACTTCACTCAGGTTATTTCTCTTTCCCTCTCCGTTGAGGCATTTAAAAAAAAAACCTATTTTGATGCACTTTCCTGTATTCTTTGAAATGTGTAAGCAGTTGCTGTTTTTACATATCCACCTCTACTGGGCAAAAAAAACAAAACCACAAGCAGTTTCCATCTGGAAATTAAAAAGAGAGACAAGAGAGACAAGGAAAACCCTGGGCAAAATGCCCGAGAAGTATTATAAACTTTTTCTTTCTGAGGAGGTTTGTGTGTTTTCAGCCCTGAATGGCATAAACCTGAAGCTTGCTAGGCAATAAATATTTTATCCTCTCTATCAAACCAGATAGCATGAGAGTCTTTCAAATATTCCATGTCAACAAGCTTCAGAAAGGACAGAGGGGAATGTCGCCATTTCCACTCCCTACCAAGTTTAAAATATTCTCTTCATTACATGCAAACGCTCTCTGGATTTTTCTCCTCCTAGCCTCTCTCCTTCCTCTGCGAGGATTTATGATGCCAAAAGGCAGGCAGTGAAAAGTCAGAAAAAGCCAGCGGATTTAATATTCCGGCAGAGTCTTCTTCCCTCTGTGCGCCTAAAGGAGAACTACAACAAGCCAAACTGAAGGCTTAAAAAAAGAGAGAAAGAAATCAAAACAGCATTAAAACGATGTCGACAAATCCCCTTTCAGACTAAATTTGGCTCCAGAACGGCATGCTCTTTTTCGCTCTTTCCAATTTGTACAAAAGGCTAACGGCCCGCCACTCCCCAATACATAAATAGCCATCGGAGGTTATGGAGTCCTCTCCCTGCCAAAACAGTTGCTCCTACATGAATGTTTTCTGGTACTTCACCCAACAGAGTACAAAATGTCTCAGATTGCAGGCATTATTCTCCACTTCTTTGGCATGCCTCCACTTAAAATGATTGGGCTGCTTTGAAACCTTGACATGAGAAGCCCTGTCCTGGGCATGTTTATTGGAAAATTAGTCCCACTGAGAGCTGAGCTACAAATGATATGTAAACATGTGCATTTGATATATATATATAAGGTTACCAGATTTTTTTCAATGAATCCGGGGACACTTAATTGTTTGCTATGTTCATGTGAATGCTGAGAAAGGCTGTAAATCTGGGGACTGTCCCCAGGAAACGGGGACATCTGGACACACACACACACACACACACACTGCAGTATGAAGGTACAACACTGAAAGTAAAAAAGCTTGCAAACTTTATTGCAATTTTAAGTAGATTTAAAGTACAGTGGTACCTCAGGTTAAGTACGCTTCAGGTTAAGTTCGCTTCAGGTTAAGAACGGACCTCCAGAATGAATTAAGTACTTAACCCAAGGTACCACTGTACTTAAATTTAAAGGAGATTTAAAGTAGAAATAAATAAGTAAAACTGATGATGATGATGATGATGCTTTTTAAGGGGGAAAATGTGCCAGTATTCACCATGAAGTTGTTACAGGAAGTGCCACATTTTAAACATTTTTTGGGAGGGGAAGGTGCTAGTACTGCCTACCCTTGTGTACCCCCAGAAAAAAACACTAATAATTATAATAATTTTATTATTTGTACTCTGCTCATCTGACTAGGTTGCCCCAGCTACTCTGGCTCCAAAATTATTAACAAACCTGGATTTCTTCACTTGACTCCTGGTGTTCAGATGCTGGCTACAGGCGATTGCCTTGGGCAGAAGTACCCAAGTCCTCAGGAAATTATTGGTAAAAGAGGTTTGCATATCAATATTTTAGCTGTGGTATCTTATCTGTGCCCAGGCGCCCGGATGAAGCAGTAGAAACAACTTTTCCCTATGTCCCATTGTTGTGCCCCCATTTCAGCTACTTGTCCAATAGGATTCCAGACATGCTTATAAGGCAAACACCTGGCTGGAATCGACAAGCGGAAAAGTGGTGCTAGTGGGCCAGACCAACCATTTGGGAGAAGGAGGCAACAGCCACAGGCAGCAGATTTGCCATCCGTACCGTTTTCATAGCTTGCAACACTGTTTCTGTTCCACTGCAGTTCAGCTTCCAACAAAAAGCAATGCTACTGATCTCAGTGTCTGCTGTGGCAAACATTGACGAGGTTAATTATTTTATTCCACACCCTTCATTTCAATTCAAAGGAAACCCCATGCAAATTGCGTAGGGAAATCATCAAATTACTAACTATTCTGGTTATGGTTATGCTCCACCCCCAGAGTCATAAGCAGTAATGCTTCTCACTACCTGTTAGGTACTGAGTAGAATAGGATCCAAAATGTAGCAGTCTGATTGGTCCTAGAACAATAGGATTCAGAATGCAGCAGTCTGATTGGTCCTAGAACAATAGGATCCAGAATGCAGCAGTCTGATTGGTCCGCAGGAGCCACCCAATCCAGCTCCAGGTGGAAGCGAATCCACAACCTGATTGGCCTACAGGAGTATCCCAGAATAAGCCAATCACGTGGGGCCCATTGTGTAAATAATGTATATAAAGCAGACGTTCTGGGGGAACTTTCATTCCTCGCTACTATGAGCTGAATAAAGAGCATGAAATCCACACTTGACTCCAAGTATATTTCAGTACCACTTGCTGAAAGCCACAGGAGGAGAGAATGCTCTTGTTCATGGCTCATGCTTGTGGGTTTCCCAGAGTCATCTAGTTGGCCACTATGAGAACAGGATGCTGGACTAGATGGACCACTGGCCTGATCTAGCAGGTTGTTTTAGCAGGGTCAAGGGTGGCTCTATGGTCTAAACCAGAGGTCGGAAAACTTTTCCGCTGGCGGGCCAGATCCTGGCCACATGACCCGGAAAAGCTGTCTGTAGACAAATGCTGGCTCCCTTGGCCTGAAAACGGAGGTGACAATCACACTCACCATAGAGTGAGCAGGTGGATACGATTGCACTTTTGTTCCTATTCCATAGTACACTTGGCATGAGTAGTAAACTGTATTTTTGGGGTTGTAACAGAAGGTAAACTGCTGACCCATCTCTCATTCAGCATGAAGTCGGTAGCCGTGTAGGCTGCAAGCCTCCTACTCACTGGTGGTGATTGATGAAGCTGGAAGACCAAGACACTCCTCTGTTCCTTGGGCCCAAGGAACGTGTAAAAGCAGCCACCGAAGAAAATGAAAGCACAGTGCTAAGAAGGTGAATGCATTGGAGAGCTGTATCTGAATCCCAGGGGACAGTCAGAAGCAGTGCATAGAAAAATATGGAAAGAAATAAACTTTTAAAATAAAGTTCTAAAAATAAAAAAAGAAATAATTATAGAATATATCTCCTAGTTAAACCTCTTGCAATACTACCACAACTAAAGCATCCTTGACAAATGGCCACCCAACAGCTATTTTAAAACTTCCAATGAAGGAGAATCTATTATCACCTTCTGAGATGGGTGGGGGGGGACACAGCACAACATTAATGAAATAATTATATTTCTATGATGCTGATATTACCTGCTTTTGGATCTCTCTCCTCCCTTTCTCTCTCCCTTGGTTTTTCCTGGGTGGCACAGTGGGAATCCTTAACATTACCTCTAGAAAGTACACACACACACACACACACACACACAACTATTGCTGTGATGGGTAGAACGCAGATGGATTCATTCAGTTATTTTCCTTCAAGCCAAGCAAGGATAAGAATCACAAAACAGTAATTGTGAATTTGTCAAGTTTTTCCATTGACAATAGGCTGGGTGCTTAGCTGAATTAGGCACACCTGAAATAATTGAGGACAGTAGTGGGCTACCAGATTGGCAGATTAAGCATATGCTTAGGGCATTAGCAAAACAGAGGCATAAAAATGAGGTTGTGTTTTTTTTAAAAAAATAGAATTTCACATTTGATTTTTTTTAAAGCATCAAAATAGCCATTATGGAAAAATCAGAACTTTATTAGACTCCATTACACTCTACTACACACTCTGTCCCTATTTTTTGGTTCTCTTTTTATTACTTATACCCACCTAAATCAAGAGGCACCCCACTAATGTAGAACAAAAAGTAAAATTTTATTTTATGGTTTAGTATTTTATGGTTTAGATCTGTTACCCCCAGAAGGTTGCAGCCCTCTGCCTGAGAAAGGTTTTAGGGGTCCTATGTGGGTTGGACACACATGGCAGTACTGGCATGCATGTGTAACACAATACTGAGCTAGATGGAACAGTGGTTTGATTCTGTCTAAGGCAGCCTCCTATGTTAAAGTCATCCCAACACATGTGAATTGCCTCCAAACCCCACAGTGATGTCATTCAAACAGGAATCTCTAAATCTGCCTTGACTCAATTTAAGGAGAAATCCAATGGCGATTCTGGTCTAGATTTTTTTTCCTATTTCAAAGCCGGAATTCAGTCACAAGTCCCAAAATAATTTCAGTAATCCTGGAGTAGCCAACTCTGTATTTATTCTGCAGGAAGGCAGTTCCTTGATTGTCCACTTACGGCCAGAAAGGATAACAACATCTGTAGAAATTCTCAGGGAGGTTGACTTCTTTTTGTCCATGGTTTCTATCAACAAATGAAAATTGTGCGTCACCTGCGTCATGCAGAGGATATAGAGCCAGATAACTCTTCCTTCCAGCTAATCTTATTGGAAGTTGGTGCAACTCATACAGCACGTTGGCGACAAATATTCACACAGTTGTTTCAGAAATAATTTTACATCATTTATCAGATTTGTGAGAAAGAGGCAATTAGTTGCAAAGTGCCACAAAAACTTTCAAACTACCCAAAATAAAGTGAACTTGTAATGTCTGATTTAACTAGGTTCTTTGCAAGTAATTCTCTCTTTCTCACAAATTGGATAAATGATGTAAAATTATTTTTGAAACAACTGTGTGCATATTTGTTGCCAACGTGCTGTATGAGTTGCACTATCTTTATCAACAGCACAGGTTGCATTTTTCTAGCAATTTTATTGGAAGAGCATTGGGATTCAGTGACTTTTAGAAGGAAACCTACATCATTTGGGAAGACGAAGATGACACGATGTTGACAGAAAAGTAAGAATACATGTCCAAAAGTGATATTTTCAATGCTAATATATATTCCTAAAGGCAAACTCGAATTGAGGAGTTGTGGGAGGTTCCAGCACAGGATTTCTGTTTCCTTTTGTAGCACAAAGATGCTATGCTCCTGCGATACTAAAAGTTTCAGGATACAAAATGTAGTGTACAAGAGACAAAGCGGGTTCTCCAATCATGGAGAGCACGGGTTGCGGAAGGGTTAGCAGGACAACTCCCTTGTTGCTGGGCGGGTTAGTTTGGATGGCCACAATTGGGATTGGGCTCACCATGTTGCTGGGGAGATGAGCTTGTTGGAAGTTAATGATTGACAGACATAGCTGTTTAAATTCCTGCATGCAGCTTTTAGGTTTCACTTTTGCCGTGTGCAACGGATCTCCCTCCCACCCTCCCTGTTTTCAGGGCCTTTTCTCTTTTGCGATTGACATTGCTATGCCTGTCATGGGGTCGCCTGCTTTGGAGCAGGGGCCTGGTAGGAATTTTGTCCATTTGGTTGATTGGCTGGTGCCATTTGGTTTTTGCCTACTGCATAGCAAATCGTCACAACTTGTAAGGTTGCGTTAAAGGTTGTAAGGTTGCATTGTAAGGTTGCGTTAAAGGTTGTAAGGTTGCATTGGTTAAAATTGGTTGGTCTAGGGGTAAGGATTTGGCTGGGCCTGCCCCTGCAAAATGCTGCTAGGGTATTCCGTTAAAGGAATCCAGGGGTTCATCATGCTTTTGTCCGTACCCCCCGACAAGGGGCTAGGGCCGCACAAGAGCCCCTGGGAGCATTTGGGGGAGAGCTGAGGGCCTGACACCCAGCTCCTGATCTCTCCCCTATAGGTGTTTACCCTTACTGACTTCGCTGGCTAGCGGATGTCACTTCTGTCCCAGGGCAGGGGACAGATAGTCGGAACCAATGCCTAAGCAACCACTCACAATGGTTGTATTTAAATAAAGCTGTGGCCAAATTAATGCCAAAAACCTTAAACTTAAATTACTGTGTGAAGTGTGAATTATTAGGGGGGGAGCTGTCTGGGAACCTCGACACGCAAGCAGTGTTGTGTCCTCCAGATGTTGCTGAACTCCAGCTACCATCATCCAAAGATGTTCTGGAAGGGCACAGCTTCTGCGTAAAAAATGAATAGAATTATGCTGATGATTTGTAGTATGTTTCACCAGTTATTTTAAACCAATATTAACAGGACACTTAAAAAAATAATAATCATGCAGAGAACATGGGCTGAGTGGAAGCCTTCTTTGTCCATAATGCCATAGATGTTTCCTTTTATCTTTGATGAAATAAATGCTGCAATCTCACAATTTGGGGAAAAGAGGCTCATTAGGTGAAAGAGTTTTCACAATGAATGCAGTGAGTGTTCATGACTACATTTAGTTTACAGAATGTGTCTAGTATCTTATCCCAGTCAGCAAAACTCTAAAACACATAGTTTAAGGCCCCGCTTGGATTACGAGCTTTGCAAAATAGTAGATGAAGCAGGTGCATAACATTAAGTCTACTTTGTGTTTGTAAGAACAGGATCCAACATCAAAGCTTTTCTTGCTGAATTCATAAGAAAATGGCCTGACAATGACAAACACGCTTGTAGCAGAGACTGTGGTTTAAAGAAAATCACATTTGTCTTTCGCTTAATGAGTTGCCCTTGGCATTTCCTAAAATCTACAAAAATGACCTTCTTAGCCCCCACCCCACCCCTACTTCCTTGATGGCAATAGCTTTGAAGCTTTTGTGTTAATTCTGACAATGCAGTGCATGTATTTGTCTCTTACAGAGTCTGCTGACAGAATGAAAAGTGTCAGTGTCATTAAAAATGACACTCTCTCATGATTACATCTTGCCAGTGCAATATGTATAAATTGACTCTAGTGATTTCCCCACAACAAGTTTTTATGCCAATACTAGCCCCTTTGTTGTCCTCTGTTCATTTCTTCCTAGTCTGCCGTGCTGTTAGATAATCTATTTCTGATTATTTTCATTTGCTACACACCGAAATATATTTGCTCAAGATTCTGTATGTGATTAAGGGCTCATCCTCACTTCTGCTTGTCCCAAGCCCAGAAAGCCTAGGTCCACATGGTTTTTCTAGGCATGGGTCTGAGCAGTTTTCCTCTTACTCCATTCCTTTCACAGGGAAAACCCAGGACTCAGCAAATAAAACATTTTAAATGTGTTGTAAAGTGCAATATACAAATGTGACACTAGGTGGTGAGAGTGAGCTATGCCAAATTCAAAGTATTTTTCAAAACCTTTTTTTAAAAGCATTTTCAGTGTTTTTATATGCCCTAAATCAGAACAAGAATCTGTGGGAAACCTGACTGAGCACTAAAGAGTGGTTTTCCCCGGGGAAAAGCAGTGGAGCAAGAGGAAGTTTGGATAAACCCCAAATGGTTGTGTAAGACGTCTGCAGTAAGAATGAATTATGGTCCAGTACACTTTAACTTATTCCGTTTTTTCTTATGAATATGCTCAGGCCCCAAGATTTTCCTTATATCTTTGCATTTATTTATTTTTTAAAATCCCATCTGTTTCTCAGTTGCTTGTTTCTCTTTCTGTTTTCACCTGTCTTTCAGGTACCAAGCTGCTCTGTATAAAATGAAGCTCTGTGTTTCCCATTCGCTATAATGGGGAATCCAAAATTGGCTATAATATACAGTGCTGCGCTGGAAATTTCTCCAGCATTTCTTTCTGGCAATTCACCTTCAATCAATGAGAAAAAGAATTGCATTCAGAAGAGAAGGGGAAATTCTCGCGGTGCTCCCCCCTCACACTTTTCTTATGGTTGAGGAGATGCTTGTGAGTAACCTTTCTTTTCTTCTATAGATCATGCTCCCAGTGGTTGGCACTCTGCAGCCTTCCTGGGTCCTCACTCTTCCTAAAAACCCAACCAAGTCCTTGGCTGGGCTTTCCTATAGCAATAGAAAGCTGAAGAGGCTGTCTAATCATAGCTGTCAACTTTTGGATTTGAAAATAAGGGATTTTTTCAAACTTTCGGATTTGAAAATAAGGGATGCCGCGAGGGCGGTGCAATGGCACCAAGTAGCCTCGCCACCCTGCGCTCCAGAGGCTGCACGCGAACGGGTGAGCAAAAGAGCGAGTGAGTAGACGGCAGGCAGGCTGTCTGTCTGGTTGGGCGTGAGGGTCTGGCTGCACAAGGCATGCAAGCTCCGCCCCCAGTCGGTCTCAGACTCCTTATTGGCAGCCAAGCAACGCAGCTGAGGAGCCTCCCTGGCCGGCAGGGAGGGAGAGGAGCTGCTTCCTTTGAAATCCGGAAAATTTAAGGGATATCAACAATCCGGGATAGCAGCGGGAAACGGCATTGGAATAAGGGAGTTTCCCGCCAAAAAAAGGGAGGGTTGACAGCTATGTGTCTAATGTGAGCCTGAAAGCTGTTAGTTTTTATTTTATTGCAAGTGGGGGGGAACCCTGTATGTTTCAGGAGTGTGGTGTGCTTCTCTGGTTTCTCATGCTTCAAATAAAGCACAGGAGAAGCCATTTTGAGGCAACACCTCCCAAAGGGCTTTTTCAGTTCTGGAAGCCAGGGAGGCTGAATAACCCTGGGCAGAAAGGCAGGAGATAAACTGAAACAAAGGAAATAAGTTGCTAGCACAGCCTCAGATCCCCTTCTACAATTAACAGCTGAGGTGTTAATTGGGGTGCTGAAGTCATGAGGAGGTGATAAGGGAAACCACACCTGTTGATTTTTTTCATTCTTTGCATTCATAAAGCACGCTTTCTGATGTCATCAATTTCGCAGGGAAATAAGTTTTTATCACTCCTACATTTGCAATGTATAAATGGGAATTTTTGGGTTTCTCCCCCTTGGTTGCTTCTATTTTTTGTTTTATAGTTACGACACCCGTTCCCTCTTTTTGTGGCTCCTGTGTCTTTAAAAATAGCTTGATGCAGGGTGTGCTTTTTTAAAATAAATAAAACCAGTTTGACATACTGCAATGACCAGAGGGTGTGTGCTGTTCAAGAGGCACAAAGCTGAGGCCAGCTTTCTTTTCTGTTATTTTTTAAAGCCACACCTTTATATGTTATGGAACTCAAGCCAGCCAGAAGTGAAACTGGACAGAGGTGGATTTTGCATCAATGCAAACTGGGAGTCCACGGCAGTTGGGACTAGGCCACTGCCTGTTTTTCCCTTTCTGTGTCCAATAAATTAAGGTTGTACCTGAGGAAATTACTGCATTCAGATGTGGGGATTAATGCATTAGTTTAACTGATTATTAAGCTAGAGCTCCTATCCTGGAGTCTAACATTCCTTTTACATTGCATTACCTGTTGCATTACAGAACTGGCTTTTTGATCAACGAAACACCATGTTGTGCTAAATTTTAAATGCATACCTGGCAACTGTCTCAATTTGAGTGGGACAACGCAGAATTACAGAAGCCATCCTGGCTTCCAATTGGCTCTCAGGATGTCTAGTTTCAGCTCCCACAAGAGTGCGCCCCCCAAATATGCTCTTTGTTTTGGGGGGGCATGCTCTTGCAGGAGTTACGTGACTCGTGCAGGAGCTCTACCTTGAAATATGCATGCCTTGGTTTTCCTCAGAGGCATGTTGGAGGGGATGTAAATGGCAGAAAAGATTCTAGATGCCTCCAAGCCAAGATGGGCATACTGAGGTGCTTAGTCTAAAGGATGGCATTGATATAATGGGCATAATTGAAACTTGGTGGAATGGAGAGAACCAATGGGATGCAGTTATCCCAGGATAGAAACTCTATAGGAAGGGCAGAGAAAGGCGTACTGGAGGTGGCGCCACTCTGTACATCAAAGAGAGCATTGAATAGAGCAAGCTAGGAATTCCAAAAGGAGAAGACATACCACAGGATCCATTCTTTGCCCCTCTGCATTTGTCACCTGAGATGGCTGCTTAACTCTGTTGCATGAAAGTGCCTGCTCTGCTTCTTTAATCTGAAACGGGTGGCGGGGGGGACGGGACGGTGAGCCAAGAAATTCTATAACAACGTGTCAGATTCGCTTAACAGTTGCTCATGAGTAAAGACCAAGTCCGTCTTGTCTTTCAAGTATTTATTGTGCAAAGTATGTACAGTGCGGAGCTATCCTAAAACATGACCACCTAGTCGCTAGCAGAATCCGGAAGTGCCCCCCTCCTGTTGCGGCGCCAACACCAGAGTCTCGGCACCCTAAAGTGCCGCCTCCTTTCTCCCCTGACCTTTCTGCGTAAAGCAGGCGCCGGAAACGGCGTCTCCCCCTCAGAGTGGGTCTGCTGAGCGGTACTAGGTCTCTCTGCATCATCCTGGAGACCCCTTCCCACCTGGCTCCTCCCTGGTAACTCCTCCTCCCCCTGGCAGACTCACTGGGAGATGTGTCCGTCAACAACAGAGGCTGAGGCTGCCGGTACCCACTCAGTGCCGGACTAGCAGGGGAGGGCATGTCCCTGACAGAACGTATTTGTTTTGCTTATTATTGCTATAACTATTGTTATTAGCATTGTTGATATTGCCTCACTGTAGCTTTAACGGATACTTCACCCTCCCACTTTCCTGAGGGCCCAAGTGGGTGATTTTATTATCACAACAGTTCTGGGACATATTTGAGAATCTGAAATACAAGCAATTATCAAGAAGATAATCCATTTGCTTTTCACGCAAAATTCTCACTGACAGACAATTCTCTTGGCTCAATACGGTGAACAGAAGCAAGTTACATAAGCCTTTCTCATACTATCGGAGTGGTCTGCCCTGACGTTAACATTTGAATAGATTAATTTTGTTTGAGAGATATTGCCGTGTGGTCTTAATACAACCCTAACCCTTAGGGCCAGATTACTTTGTTAAATATGTTACTGGCAAATTCCTGAACCAGATAGATGACAGTGTTATGATTTCCTCATGTGGGGAATCATATATACCTATCAAACTTCCAGATTCCTAAAAACCATTGGAGCTCCTTTCTTCCCTTCAGTGCAAATCACAGGAGAAGCAACTGCCCCAATACCCAAGATGGAGAATAATTTAGTATAGGCCTCACCAACCTAGTGTTCTCCTGTTTTGAACTACCAAATCCCATAATTTGTAGCCTAAAACACTGGGTTAGTGAAGGCCGATTTAGTTCCAAAAACCTAAACCAGCACAGGAAGCAGAACAATCTTCAGAGGATATCTGGAGTATGAAAAGTTTGGGGAGATGAGAGCTGTTAGATATCACCTCTCAAAAAGCAAGAGATGGGTTAAGTGTCAACAACATAGTAGTTAAAGTTCTAATTTCTGAGGGTTTTATTTCATCTCGGCTTGGTAATAATATCATTGTGCCTTGGTTGACTAGAATATAAGCACTCCTGATCTCCAAAAGCACTACATAATATTTCTGTATGATACTAACAATTTGTGGCAAATGAAACCAAGACCAGCGTGGAGGCTGATCCATCAAGATAAAAAATTCACCAGCAGAAGTCTCTCCCATGGTCCTGTTCCATAGGGTAGAGACAAGGTTTTCATAAAGATGGACATGAGTATAAAATTACGGACTACAGTCACTCATGTTACCAGTATAGTGAACACCACTCTGTATCTTAATGAGCTTTATTTTACCTTAGTGACACCATAGGTGGGGGGGGGGGTAGGATTAAGAGGTCTGGGATTCTCACCACATCACTTCTTTTGAGGCAAGAACATTTGATCCAGCCCTAAAAAGCATCAAATACAGCTGCCGGGCCAAAAAAAAAGAAAAAAAAGAGTCAAGGATATAGATTTAACCATCACTGAAGTAATTCCATCCATGTCCTTCTGCAAGTACAAATTAAAATGGCCAGCCTCTCTCTTTAATCTAGAGCATGTTAAAGTGAAACCTCAGTCAATGCTGCCCCAACATCCAAACTGCTCTGCCTCTCACACCAATTAATTGCATTTAATAACATTTCCACACTCGTTTCATGCGGCAAGTGTCTGATTTCATTTCTTGTTTCAGCCACATCGGGCATCAGCCTGGCAAAGTGATGAACTGAAAGGGGACTCCTGCTCCCTGAGGAAACGTCCCTTCCATCCACACAACCTGGGATTCATGAAGGGCATTTTGAATTCCAGTGAAGGCTGGTCCATTAGGGCAAATGGAACAGGATCTCACCAACCCCAGGCTGCCATCAGCCAGCCCACACTGGCTTGCCTTTTTACTTACAGCCAGCCCCAGCAGCCAGCTTCATCTTCCTAAGTTTCTGTGTATGATTTTTTTTTTTTTTTTTTTTTTTAAAGATTTGTTCAGAGTTGCAAATTGACCTTTATGATTCTGGGATCTATGCATTCTTGTCATGTTGCTTGGGAACTGAGTTCATCCTGTTCCTCTTCATTGTGCACCATGACTTCTTATTGCCCTCTGCCCTGACTGGGTGCTGAAATGCGTAGGGCGAGATATCAGTATTTTTAGTCACATCGTTGGTGGGAGCTGTTCCCAAAGAAGGTGTTTGTTCCATGGTACGCTGCTTTACTCTAGATCTGACCACCAATCCATCTAGCTCAGTACTGTCTACACTGATTGGCAGCAGCTCTACAGGTCTGCAGACGACAGATATTCCTGGAGATACCGGGGATTGAACCTTCTTCTGCATTCAAAACTACTACTGAACTATGATACTTCCCACCAGTGGCAATCATCCTCCACTCCCACAGCCATCTCTCCTTCATATATAGCACTGAATCCTAATACTAGTAGATTAGAACTGGGCTCCAAGTAGAACTAGGGATTATGTGTATTACTAGGAGAACTTGAATCGAGAAGAAGTATCTGAAGAAGAACGTATCTGAAGAAGTGTGCATGCACACGAAAGCTCATACCAAGAACAAACTTAGTTGGTCTCTAAGGTGCTACTGGAAGGAATTTTTTAATTTTGTATTTTGTTTCGACTATGGCAGACCAACACAGCTACCTACCTGTAACTTGAATCGAGAAGTCAGCTGCAGCAGACTATGGTAAGTGCTGCTCTCAGGAAGGAAGAATGGTTTTAAGTTGAGACCGAGGAAAGGGTTCAAGCAATCAAGCTCTCAGCACCCTCATTAGCACGGTGTGATGAATGCAGTGAAAAAGCACAGCACCCTCTTGAAATATCTCTTGTTATCAGTTATGACAGTTATGGGCAAGGCTACCCATTTCATGGTAAAAAAACAAAAACCCGAGCATTTTGCAAGCAGAGCCAAATTGTATTATAAGCCCATTATTTGTGAACTTCCTCACCAGTAAGGCATAGAAGTGCTGAAGCAATTCGTAACTTTGCAAAGAAAAGAGCCCATGAGAGAGGAAACTTAATGTATCGTGGCCTGATTCAATACACGGTCATTTTCTCACTCAAATGTATCGCCTCTGCTTGTGTCAAAACACCAGCTTCCTTAGTTCCCTTCTGGCTGAATATCTCCATGGTAATCATCACACTCCAGAACTCTTTGGAGAAAAGTGATTCATCCCCGAGGTATTTTTTAAGAATCTGCTCAGTTCTGTGCTGGTAGCCCAAGAGCAGGGCTGGAACTCAGATCTGAGTCAATGGCACATAAACGGCTCTGAATACTATAATTGTCTGGTGTTATTTTGGTCTGTGGGTCTGAGTCATCCACTGGTTAAGCAGAAGGGTTGGGGGAGCATCACACAACCCTATACTGTTGCTACAACAGGGAATTTGATCATTCCATCAATGCCTGTAACTGACTTCCATTTATCTATGCAAGACATGATACCTGCTTGGTGCAATGGCCCACTACAAGGTTATGGAGAGGGGTTCCTTACAGAGTGACTGCCAATCTACTCCACATAATTTTAGAACAAGTCTTCACTTACCGTACTTTTCAGTGTATAAGACGGTGTTGTTGTTTTTACCTTCAAACAACGCTTTAAAATTGGGGTCATCTTATACATGGGTAGTGCAGAGGGGGGACGGTGGAAATTTTTTCTGTCTTGAGTAGTAGATTGTCACTACTACCGGGTGATAGGCTGCTGCGGCAATGTCTGCTTGCGATTGGGCGCTGCTGCGAGAATGTTGGCTGGGGATTGGGTGCTGCTGCGGCAATGGCTGCTGGTGATTGGGCTCTGCCGCAGCAATTGGGCGTGTGATTGGCAGCGGCTGGTGTCAATCGGAAATACGATAGGAGGCTTCTGCGTTGCTTTCGATCACAAGCGTTTGGAATTTGGGTGAGCTTTTTTTGGCATTCCTTCCATTCTGGACAATCTCCACCCCCATTTTCTTAATATTGAGTCCCCCAAATTTGGGGGCGTCTTATCCATGGGAGTGCCTTATAGATGGAAAAGTACGGTATATGGGAGAAAGTAATGGGCTGCGTCCAGGGATACCTACCAGTTAGGTAGGGCTGAAATCTCTTCCCTGGCACAGGTGGTTCCACTGTGTCTAGTGGCTGAGCATCAGTACTGCTCCTGTCTTCACAGTCCTCATCTAGATAGCCCCACCCAGAGTTCTGTTTCTTTGTCACACCAGAGGGTGACATGAGTTCAGGGCACATGATATAGCTGAAGCTTGGCCTGGATATTGCCTGGATGGGAAACCACCTGAGAGAATTCTATGTATGCCACTTTCAGCTTCATGGTGGAGGAGAATGTCACACACACACACACAGAGAGAGAGAGAGAGAGAGAGAGAGAGAGAGAGAGAGAGAGAGAGACAGAGAGAGACAGAGAGTTCAGTTCAAATTTGGGGGAGGGGAGAAAAAAAGGTGACACCATCCACCCTCTTTTGTATTTTGAGGATGGATGATAAATTACTTTTTTTGGGGGTAGGGAGAACTTACGGGAGCTTATTCCATTTGTCTATCGGCACCATCTCCCCCCCCCCCGACTGTTCTGTTTTCATGGACATGATTGCTAGGGGAGGGGGAGTAGCCACAAATGAAGTCCTCCATTTTTATTTTTTGGGTGGCCACCATTTTCCCTCAAAGTGAGGGAAAGATGGTGTCCATCAATTCTGTGAGAGGAGCAGGTGTCAGGAGCTGGTCAGCAATAAATCATACAGTGTAAGTATGATGACACTTTATTAGAAGAAATGAGTTCTGCTCAGGGGTGCCAAGCCTAATAAGCACAGCACTCCTCTCAGTAGATCTTGCCCCTATGAGGCAGTTGTGGAGACTAAAGTCTCTTCCTCTCCTGTGTTCTTCCCAAGCAATCTGAGACTCCGCCAGCATGCCTGTCTTTCCTTCTCCCTCTTCATACCTCTTCTGGTTCTGGGAGACCAGGAAGGAGGGGGCTTCTGCACCAGTCTGACACATCTCTGCCTCTTGGCCTCCCTCCTCTTCTGCTTCTGCTTCTGGACTGACTCTCCCTGCTCTCTAAACCCTGTAACCTCTTCAGCTTCCAGCACATCCTTCTTCCAAGCTTCTCCATCTCCTTCTGACCACTCATTATTGTCCCACCACTAACCTCCAGGCTCTGAGCCTTCTTCCCTTGAGGATTTCCCAGCTGGTGCCTCCCACCACTCCTCTGTGTGCGGCCAGTCCATGACATACTGGTAAGTTTCCACCTCAAATATTGCGCACCCAATCACCTAAAAATACACCCTACCCCTAAATTGGCATCCTGTGAATTGGCCCATAAAGTTGGTGGTAGCGTTCTGGCTCAATTCCTTCTTGGGGGCAAATAGCATGTGACATGAGTGGTCTCTATCTCTCTTTCTTCTATTGTAAAAGGAGAGTCAAAGGTGTTCTGTAATTGATCAGAGAAGCCACTCTGGGGGAAGGAGTGCATACTCTTTTATTCATACAGTTTACCAGAATGAAACGGCTGCCCCAAATCTTCTATTAGGCCCTGAAAGCTGCAGATACACATCTTTATTTGTAGCTTTATTTCCCCCCATTGAGCTAATAGCTTCAGGGGGGCAATTTAAACTGGGGAAACAGTGCAAGGGGGAGTAGTTTTTAAAAGGCTCCCTTTCCCAGAGTTGCTGCTCAAATCAAATCAAGAGTTCTCCTGTTTTAAGAAGTGTGTTAAAAACAACAGCAGGAGATGGAATTGTGGTTTGTTCTTCCAGTACCCGAGAGCATGAATGATCCCATATATCTCTCTTTTGTAATTTTGGCACCTTGTATTCCAGGCCCCGAATAAAGCAAGAGGCTGCCAAATTGTATGCAACTAGCACATCTTTGCTCAGTGGTAGCTGCCAAATTATGTGCCCCAATCCTGCACCCGTGCAAGGACTCCCACAGGGCTTGTCTTCCCTGACCCTCACAATGTGATTCCATAGGTGTGGTGACTATTTGTTTAGTTCCATCCTATTGTGGATTATGTTTACTTTTTTCAAAGTTCTCTCAGATGTTTTTAATTCTGTACAAATGTATTCTTCTGACTGACGGTCGAATAAAAGAATGGTGGTGGTGGTGGTGTGGTGAACATTCGATTCTCAGGATGCTGCTGAACTACAACTCCTATGACTCGTAGCCCTTGACCACACTGGCTAGGGCGGATCGGAGTTGTAGTTCAGCAGCATCTGGAGGGCCAAACATTTCATATACCTGTCAGGCAGCAGAGGATCCAACCCCTACGGCAGGTTGGCAGGATAAGACAGAGAAAAGTTCTTACCAACTGCTTTTTATTCAATATTCACAGAGAGAAGCTTGGGAATGCAGCCTCTTGGAATAATGACGTTGCTCCGAGTGAGTCTCCACCCCCTCCCTCTCTCCCTTCATGCTGAGAAGTGCCCTCTGCCTCTGAGCTCTTTGCTCTCCTACTTTCAATGCTCGCCGGGTTCTGAGAGAGGGTGGGTCTGGAATGCTTTCTAAAGACACTATTTCCATCAGCTGTTGCCCCTCTGGTGTTTCTTCTTCCTCCTCTCCCATTATTCTCCAGCTTTCCCCCTCATCTGCCTCTGATCTCTCTCAAACTCCTCTTGCAATTCTGAGCTGTCTTCTTCTTCTTCTCTGGAAGGGTCAGGCTGGGGAGGCGGTCTCCACCATTCCTCCTCTGCCCAGTCCCTGACAATACCTGGCCAGGAATACACGTGAAAAGGCGGCAAGCCAATAAAATGATGATGATTGCATATTGTTAAACTAAGGAACTCACTCCCACAGGAGGCAGTGATGGCCACCGATTTGCATGGCTTTAAAAGAGGATTAGACAAATTTGTGGAGGATAAAGTTATTACTAGCCATGATGGCTATGTTCTGTCTCCATGGTCAGAGGCAGTAATGCTTCTGAATAAGTGTTGCTAGAAATTGGGGGACGAGAGAATGTTCTGGTGCTTGGGTCTTGCTCATGGGTTTTGCCACAGGCATTTGGTTGACCACCGTGAGAACAGGATGCTGGACTAGATGAGCCATTGGCCTGATTTAGTAGACTCTTCTTATGTTCTTTTGATAATGACCATACATGCAGGTAGTGCGAGATGGTACTTCGGGGAATGAAAGGTCCGTGCACATCTTCTAAGATTGTGCTGGTCCTGTGGGTTACCCGAAAGGCGAGGTCCAAGTCCGGTCCGTGGTCAGAGGTGCAACGTAAAGGCAGTCCGTAGTCACTGCAGCTGGGTGCAGGGCAGGGAGTCAGGCAAAGTCGGGAACAGGTAGGCAAGCAGGGAACCAGGGCGGGTCAGGAGCTCAGGCAGGAAAGCAGGACAGGTTTCAAGCAGGAACACTGGCAGGAACTGGTCAGCAATGATGTTGCTTCTGCAACTTGGGCTGGGCTGGCTGGCTTTTATCTGCCCCGAGGCAGAGGGTGGCCCCGATCCTCTGGTGACTCGCCTCTCCTGGCTTGGAGGCGAGCACTCCTCCTGCGGGAACTCAGTTCCCTTCACCTCTCTGCCCTGAGCCTGTGCAGCTCAGGGGAGGCTGGAGGGTTACCAAACCCAGAGGCAGCCTCAGCTTCCCCTGACAGGGCTGGGAGTGGAGCACCTGCAGGCAATGGGTCCTCCATCCCAGCAGGAGCCAGAGCAGACTCCGCTGATGCCTGCACCTGAGGATCCAGCCCAGGTGAGGACCCTTCAGACTCAGGCCCTAGCCCCGGCTCTGCTGGTTCTGGAATCCTGTGCAGGCTGGGATCCCTCAGGTTCAGCATCTGAGTCTGAATCCCTGACATTCACAAAAGATCCTATTCTGTCCTTCCTGCTTCCTGGTGCGTAAGTGACTTGTACTGAGGTGTGAAACAAAGGGCTGGGTTGGGGGGGGCGTGGACACAGGCCACATATTTCCTGCAATGTTCGCTCATACTCATTGGGTGTATATCCATGTTCTTGCGCTGGGAGAAGCGATGAGGGAAGTTGCAAAACTTCTCTGCAGGGCAGACCCTGCACTGGTGCTTAACTAAACCAAGTCCTCTTTGTGTATCACAAACGCTGAAGAGAATGTGCTAAAATCTTATCATATACTCCAGCCAGATCTCAACAAGAATATATATGCATCTCTGTAAAGCTAGCGGTGGTTTTGACACTGTTCTCAGGGCTGTGAAATCAGAGCCGAGGCTTGGCAGACAGAAGAGGGGGACTCTAACACGCAGCATGCAGAAGGCGATGATTTATAGGAACTTGGCAAAATGCCTGGCTCCCTCTCATCCTCCTGCTAAAAGTGCTAATGTTCTGTCTTCCCCGTTTACGCAGATACCAGAAACACAATCTCTTCTATCCTGCATACGGAACCCCATTAGGGAAGAGCAATGTGGGGCATTGTATTCCCTTTTGGAAAAGGCTTGGAGGCTCTTCTCGTGCTCCTTTCCGTCTAGGCCTCCGAGTGCTTCCTACATTTCAGTGACTCAATCACCGCAGCACCCCCCTAAGACCCAAAGTTCTGCCCCCTTGTCTGGCAGATACGGAAACCGAAACAAACGGCAGCCGGGAGAAAGCCCAGGGTGACGTAGAACCGGTAATGCAACCCAGGCCTCTTGGCTCCTTCTTCCATGCTTTAACTACTATAGCAGACATCTCTCGATCACGCTCAGCAGCTCAGACGCCGCACAGTGGCTCTGCCGCTTTGATCTAGGCACACAATGCTTTTGCAGAGATTAAGGGCCACTTCGCATGTTGTGCGGCAGAAAGGGCATGCTCCCTAAGTTATGCATGCAAATGGCAGGGAACCACAGCCGATCCCGGCATGCTGGCACATGCAATTCCATTGCACAGATGGTTGAAAACATTTTTTAATGTGTATACCTGGGCCACAGAGAAAGCAGGTTGTGCTGGTCGAGCCTATTGATTTAGATGGATTGAATCATGCCTAACACTATGCTGGACTGTGTTCTTTTTAAACGTGCAAAGAAAAGGTTGAGGTGTACAATTTAAAAGCAGAATGTAGAAAATGGACCTTAGCCAAATTTTTCACCACCACCACCAATATATTTGTATGCTGTGCGAAGAAACCTTTTTCTTAAACCAGTGGTTTTTGGTTCCTGTCTATCTCTTGAGTGGGAGCAATCCCCAGCAATTTTTACAAAATTGCAACTGTACTGTGGTATTCAACTATGAATAGACCCACTGACATCAATGGACCTTGCTTAGCCATGTTCATTGATTTCAGTGAGTGTACTCTGAGTAAAACTTAACTGAATATCACACGTATTTTTTTTTAAAAAAAATAAAAGTTTCAAAAATTGTCCAATGATCTTGAAGAATATTCAGAATTAGAATAATGAATTAATTTTAAAAAGTTGTATTTAAATTTTGCAATAACTATACACCGAACACTTATTACTAGATTTTTATTTTTAAAATACTTGTGGAGGGGTAAGAATGGGTTTTGGAACTCCACAGACTGTTGCAGAAGTTCCTTAACAAAAACAAAACAAAACAAAGCTAAATCTCCTTTCATTTTAATCCCAAGAAAGGGAAAACCAAGACATGATAATGGAACTTGCTTAGCAAATCACAGATACATTCATGTACGGCTCTGTAAAACAGTATTTCTTTTTACCACCGTTTCACAAAGTGGGATTTTATCCACATAACTAAAAAAAAAAATCTAGTTTGCTCTTCATTAAAATAATCCCAGAGTGGGGTACAATATATCAACAAGATGCATAATGAATCATAAATTATATAACCCAATAAAACATTTAAAACATCTACAATGCAAATCACACAGATCCAGAGAAAGGGAGCAACATTACCAGTGTTGCCCAGGGCACCTTACAGTCAAGCAAACACAGAATTTGGATTTAGGGCAGCCACTTACACATTGCTGAAAAGGAAGAAATGCACATCCCGCCCCCGCCCCCCAAAAAGAGAGCAAAAACTGATACAGATCTGCATAAAAAGTCCATATGCTAATTTATGTGTAAGAACAAAAAATCCCTACCTCAAATAGAAATATAATGCAACTCCCGCTACAGCAAGAGACTATGACCTGCATGCCTGCTTGGTCTGCTGTCCACATGTTGGTCAACATGTGGGGTGGTGCTGAAACAAGCTGCCATGAGCTTTTATTTTGACAATGAAACTCGTTTCTCAAGAAGTATTTTTTCAGCGGCGAAAAAAGGGGGGAAGCACTAGATCTATATTGTGCATGGGCTACTTAATAAAAGCAAGTACTCCACCTCCATTGACTCCAAAATAAAATGTGTGTACAGAGCTTAAAGGTAAAGGGACCCCTGACCGTTAGGTCCAGTCGCGGACGACTCTGGGGTTGCGGCGCTCATATCACTTTATTTGGTGAGGGAGCCGGCGTACAGCTTCCGGGTCATGCAGCCAGCATGGCAAACCAGAGCAGCGCACGGAAATACCGTTTACCTTCCTGCTGGAGCTGTACCTATTTATCTACTTGCACTGGTGTGCTTTTGAACTGCTAGTTTGGCAGGAACTGGAATTGAGCAATGAGAGCTCACCCCGCTGCAGGGATTCGAACTGCCGACCTTCCGATCGGCAAGCCCAAGAGGCTCAGTGGTTTAGACCACAGCGCCACCCGCCTTTGACTGGACTTAAATGTCCAGGGGTCCTTTACCTTTTTACCTTTGCTTTATATAACCCAGGGAGCTCCAAAACAATTGCTAGAAAAGTAGACTGTTCAGATGATTTTTCCACATGACTGTCTACAACATGACTCGGTTGATCCCAGCTTCCTTTCTCTTCCTCCAGCCGTAACCCAAATGAGATCATGAGTTAGGCGATGCTGCCTTTATTCCCAATGTCAGCTTATGTTTCAGCAGCTCTGTGACCAGTGCCTTGGCTTGAAAACTCAGAGGGCAATTTAGAAAGGGGGATTTCCTTTTTCAGATCCTTATTATTTATGAGTGTCATGACATAAATGTGTAAAGCTTTTTTCTTAAGAGAGAGAGAGAGAGATAATAGTACTTAAGGAGACCCCCCTCCCTATTTTCTTAATTGGTTTTTAAAGCCTTTTTCTGACACTAATGCAATCACGGTCACTTTTTAGTGATTCTGCTGAAAACTTCTAAAAAAAAACCATTGCCACTTTATTTTTTTCTGTTGTGGGTAGGATGGAACTGTAGGATAAAGATGTACCGGTAGGAGTTAAGAGGAGAAAAGTGAATTTCCTTTTATGCAGCTGGATGCCCACCTTACAGTCGTTGGCAGAATCCATCACTGGAATGCTAAGCTACTAAAAAAGAAGAAGAACCACATTAATGTTTATTCAAAGAAGAAAAGGAACTGCAACACATAACAAATAACACAATGATTTTTTTTCTTAAAAAGAGAACACATTTATCCTACTGCTAAGCACAAGACTGGCTAACCAAAGAGTCACATTATACACATTACTTGCCTGGATAACTTAAAATCTGGAGAAATGTGGATTTCGAAAGATGGCAGTGTTTCAGTTCTCAGATTGTTTCAGGAAGAGATAATTGGATTTGACTTTAAAGGTGAAGTGGATTTCTCCCCAATTCCTATCCCAGACATAGATTTTGTAGATTCGTGAAGCATTGCAGAGCCTCTAAAACATGTGAAGAAAAGTATGTTCATGAGGAAAAAATGCAGCAGAAGGTCCCAAGTTAATTTTGTAGCATCTCCAGGTTTGGCTGAGAGAGAGACACCTTCCAAGAAGCCTGGAGAACCACTTCCAGTCAGCATAGACAATAATGAGCTGGGTGGACCAATGATTATACTTGGTATAGGGCAGTTTCCTGTACTCTATCCAATCACCTCCAACTCAGCTTTGGGGCTACTTTTGAATGTGAAGTTACTGGATATTTGTAATTGACCTACCAGGGAGCTTTCTGCTCACTTAAATTTCAACATATGTTAAATGAATTATACACACTGTTAAATGCTGCTTATTCTTATTTTAGTGTTATGTAATACGGATAGTAAGCCTTATGTATTGTTATTGTACTACTGTATTTACACTTTGTGTGTCAAACCGCTTAGAGTACAGATGTATTTCTGGAAAAATTTGATACAGAAATAAACTGACTATCTTTGGAAAAAAAGAATGTTTCCAGCTTCAACTGAACTTTTATATCCAGACAGGAGGTCATATTTATAGCATGATTTTGTCTCATATGTACAAAAATAGCAAGTGAGAGCATTTTTTTAAAAAGCATTTCTTGATTTGCGTGAGCACCCTATGGACAGACATTTCTTAGCTCTTCATTCCGCATTACAGCCACAAAAGGTTTGGTGCTTCTATCAATACTCACTGATCACAGATTTGAATTGTAATTATAACTTTTATAAAGCCTTAGAAGGTCTCTCACCAGATCAGGTGGCACAACATTCTGAGTGATCTATGTATAAAAGTGTGTGTGTGTGTGTGTGCGCGCGCGTGTATTACTGACTGTAAGTCAAGCAGTCAAGCAAAGGGTTCATTTTCAACCATGTTGGCTCCGGATGCTGATCTTCTTTTTAATACTCTCTGAAAAAATAGTCAGTACACTTCCACTTTCTGCTCTTGCAAATGAGGGATAACAGCAAACAGATTGCCCGTGTAATTACATTTTGCCACTTCCTCCATAAATGATAACAGAGTTCAACAAGTGAGGTGTTCTGGTTTTACAAGACATTTGTCCAGTATATATATTTTAAATGAAGTTGTGTTAAAGTGGTTGTTGTCATGGCACCGCCATTAAGCAGCATCCATTTTGATTACTGTCATATTGCGCCACAAACTGAGCTTGCCAATATCTAGGATTTATGAACTGGAGAATGAGAAGTGACAAGACCTGCTGAATCAGATAAGTGCGCACTGCTGCACATCGGAAAGAACACCCTGCCCAAATGATGTTGATACAACAGTGTGCATAATCTACTACAGGCCCTCTCAGGTGTTAAGATCAGCCCTCAAATGTTTGGGGTGGTGGCAACCTGGGAGAGGGCATTCTCTGTGGCATCCCCTAAGCTGCGGAATCCCCTCCTCACAGAGGTGTGTCTGATGTCTTCATTATATAATTTCTGTCATCTGCTGAGAGAATCAATCAATTTCGGCCTTTGACACCTCAGATATATGATGTTATGAGTTTGAAGTGGGGCTAGATCCTCCTGAATGTGTTATAATTTAGCAAACGTTAGAATTAATCAAGGTGTGATTAAACATTGCCAAACACAGAACCCCCTTGGATTTAGTTATGCTAAGGAGCCCAGCCAGCTTGCAGAGCTAATGGTCCACCCAGCACCATTAGCAGGGGACAAAGGCTAGAGATGGCCCATCAACAGGGGCGGAGGAAGGGGGTGCGGTGGAGGCGGACCGCCCTGGGTGTCACCACTGAGGGGGGTGACAAAATGCCTAGCAGCACTCACTGCGAGGCCTGCAGCGCGCCCAAGCCACACATCTCTCCTGGGAGTTATGTGGTGGCTTGGGCACCCGCAGGCTCCATGCTGCCCCAAACGGTCTGCCCGCCACCTCCCCCTCAGCTGTAGGGTGGCTGAGTGGGAGGAGGCAAGCAGACTCCTCAGAGGCCCCACAGAGTGTCCTGCCCTGTCTGGCTGGCAGCTGGCCTCGGCCCTGGGCGCAAGGCACACACGCCGCCCCAGGTGCCTGATTGGCTTGCTCCGCCGCTGCCCATCAGGGTAAGGCTGCCAGGCAAGGAGTAGTGGGGGGCCCAGTCTTTGCTGGGTGCTAGCAGGAAGAGGCAAAGGCTAGGGTTTCAACTTTGAGTGAAGAAGGGTGGTGGGAAGTCCTTGAAGTCAATTAACAGCTAAAAGAAGGAAGGTCAGAACTCCAAGGGATATCAAACAAAGAGAGGGTGTTTTTTTGCTGTCCATTGTATCCAATGCTTCCCTTATGGGCAAACCCACTCAGAGTATGTGAATGCTCTGCAATCCTGCCATCTAGATATAGGTGGTATATATGTGTAAATAAATCCATATATCATGAAGACACGACAGTCTTTGCTGTGCCTTATTCCCAAAAGGAAACCCATACCCTGGAACCCCTCGAATCTCACACCACTCATGGAGATTGGAGTGGTGTGCAACATTGTTTTTATCCCATTCCTATTACTGTATTTTTTAAAATAAACTTTTTAAATATTGAATTTTAAATTGCTGTAACCCACCATGGTAGCTTAGAGCTTAATGTAGGGATGGGAGATAAATTTGATTCAGGTCGTCTTTAAATGAGAACTTATTTAATTAGCGTTTTCTGCCGCAACTCAGGAACTGAAACACGGCGATCCTTAGCAATTGACACTTCTCTGAAGTTTGCAATGCAGCCCTTATTTGGCATAATAAAACCACTGTGTAAAAACAGCATAAACATCACTTTTTAAATAATTAGGTTTTACTTTGCCTACACGGAAAAGGCAAACTTTTCTGTACTTAAGATTCACTAGCCATTTTAAGAACATGAGAGCTCAGCAGTTGTTTGAGAGCTGATGAATTGCAATGTTTCAAGCAAAACTGAGCAACTGTATTTAATCTATTTAGCTACATAGACATGTAGTCTCCTCCAGACTAAAGAGTCTTGTTTGTGTAGACCTCCTGCTTTGCTAGAGAAGAAAAGAGGCTGTATTTTAATATAAGAGTGAAAAACAGTTTGCGTGTGAGATGTTGACTCAGAACTGGCTGCGTTCTGTGTTTCTAAGTGAATTAAGTGCTACCGCCAAACCTGGCCTAAAACAGAATTTAGGGCAATAGGGTGGTATTCAACTAGGTTTTACTCAGAGTAGACATTTTGAAATGAATGGACCTAACAGAATAATGAATTGTTAAGGGTCTACTCTGAGTAAAACTTTGGTTGCATTCACATAGTAGTTTATTCCACTTTCTCAATGTTTCCCTAACTGCTAATTTCCAAATTATATCTGAGCTTTCGCACAAAATAAAATCTGCTTCCAGAAATATGGCAGAATACGATGCAAACTTAGCACTGATTTCCATGCTGTTGGCAAAATGTTTTTCTCTGGAAGCAAATAACACATCAGGAGACATCAGGAAATCAGAATGAACTGCTGTGTAAATGCAGCCTTAGTTGAATATCATCCAAAAATCTAAAATTCCACCAAGTCCTGTGCCAGACTTCCAAATATTTCAGCTGCACCCATTTTAACTGTGTTAAACATTAAATATTATTATTTAATATTACATATGCATCACTCATAGTCTTCATAATGGGATCCACGATTTCGAAGAGACTACAACACTCAGGATGCAGTAAAACTGTAAGGCCTTTGGGTAACATGCCCCCTCACCAGCAAATAAATAAATAAATAGATAGGTTGATAGATGATAGATAGATTTTTCTTCAGCTAGTGATGAGGGAAGATTTCAAACTGGTACACAATTTGGAATGAGCCTCCCCATTATGCAGCTGCAGAATCACCCTGGTAGTGGAACATAGATATGCAGATCACATGTGAACAGATTTTTCCAGAACACATTCCTCTCCGACTTACTTTGAGAAGTGCAAAATTGTATCTGAGGCAGAAAAATCCCTAGAACATTGCAGTCAGCCTTTTTCATACATTTGCCCTCATTTGAGAGGGAAGAGGGGGATCAGCAAGATATGAAACCAGAAAGCTACTATTTCTACAATACTCGATTGTTTTGCTTCTTAATTTTTTGTCAGCCACTAAGCACGGATATGGAATAGGAGAGAAATAATAGTAGGCTGCTGTCTCATAGGGAAAGCTCTGTCTTTGATATTCCCCCAAGGCCTCACGCCACAATATGTGGCCTATTAGGAATCAATTTGCCATCTTTTCCCTTGGAAACGGCAAGAGCCCAGAGGAAAAGGCTCATCCACTTTAATTTGTCTGCTGTGGATTAATATATGTCATTGGCTGCCTAATTGTGTTTGATTAGAAATCCCTGTCATGGTGGGCTTTATCTGGTTTGGTGGATGAAGAGGAAAGCTACGGTGCATTATGAGCTGAGAATTCACCACCAAGAATCCCAGTCATGCTTTGCTCTGCAGCCATAATCCAGTTATTTATTTTACAAAGCTAGACATACTTGGGTTTAGCTTTTGGTTCAGAGATCGGCACTTTACTGCGAATTTAGGACTCATTCCGCCATTTACGGCACTGACTCCCTTAATTTGGATGCAAAGGGGATTGGAGCCCCACTGAAAGTCTGGAGGCCACTTGAGGAATAGTAACAAGGAAGTTGCAGCAATGAAAGTTGAGAAAGAGGGAACCCCCTGAAGGAAGGAGATCCCAGCTCTTTTCTTTGCAAAAGCTTAACCTTGAATTAGTGAGATCTATAAAGGGACATAAATGCATGTGTTGATGTTTTACTCTAGACCAGTCTTCCCCAGGTGTTTTGATCTGGGGTGTGGGGAGTTGTTGTCTAAAACAGCGGGTTTCAACCTTGGGTCCCCAGATGTTGTTGGACTACAACTCCCATCATCCCTGACCATTGGCTAAGATGACTGGGGATTATGGGTATTGGAGTCCAACAGCATCTGGGGACCCAAGGTTGAAGAGCACTGGTCTAAAACATCTGGAAGGCACCAGGTTGAGGCATGCTGCTATAGATTCATGTACTACTGCTGTGAAATTTGCATTTTAGAGCTCAGTGTTTTTAGTAGGGATGTGGAGTCCATTTCTGCCAGATTCTATGGTGGATGGTGAGGTTCTGCTGTATTAGAAAGGTTTCCTGAAGCAGAAGTCAAAAGGTTAGAATCCATTTATCTCCAAGAGGTATGTTTTGAGGGCTGACACACCTGTCCCACATCTCTCCCCAGTAACATGGAAACATCTACTCGATGACATTTTTATACTAGTGTATCTTCTTCCTGCAAGTGTTGGCCAGTGAATTTCTGGTAAGGAAATGATATGGTTCTGTATAATGCTCCAGGGAATTTTAGTAGCTTGCCAGTTTCTCAGGGCAGAGTCCTGCCCTCTCGTACTCTGTAAAGTGCCATGAATATTGATGGTTCAGTTATCATCTCCCAAGTGCTTAATTTTGCATACTAGATTTCTTGCTTCTTTTCTATTTAAATAATGCCAAAAGCAGATCAGTTTTTAGTCATGTTTCATCTGTACTTTTACCTGCACCCATCTTGGAGAAATTTTTGAACAAGTGGTATATAAATGTAATCCTCATCATCACTCCAAGCACCCTAAAGTATTTTAAATGTTTCTTTGAGCAATGGCACATATTTTTTCTCCCGATTGAAATAAATAATAATAATAATAATAATTTATTATTTGTACCCCGCCCATCTGGCCGGGTCTCCCCAGCCACTCTGGGCGGCTTCCAACAAATATAAAAATACATTAAAATATCACAGATTAAAAACTTCCCTGAACAGGGCTGCCTTCAGGTGTTTTCTAAAGGTCATGTGGTAGTTTATGGCTTTGACCTCTGATGGGAGGGCGTTCCACAGGGTGGACGCCACTACCGAGAAGGCCCTCTGCCTGGTTCCCTGTAGCTTCGCTTCTCGCAGTGAGGGAACCGCCAGAAGGCCCTTGGCGCTGGATCTCAGTGTCCGGGCTGAACGGTGGGGGTGGAGACGCTCCTTCAGGTATACAGGACCGAGGCCGTTTAGGGCTTTAAAGGTCAGCACCAACACTTTGAATTGTGCTCTGAAACGTACTGGGAGCCAATGTAGATCTCTCAGGACCGGTGTTATATGGTCCCGGCGGCCACTCCCAGTCACTAGTCTAGTTGCCGCATTCTGGATTAATTGCAGTTTCCGGGTCACCTTCAAAGGTAGCCCCACGTAGAGCGCATTGCAGTAGTCCAAACGGGAGATAACTAGAGCATGCACCACTCTGACGAGACAGTCTGCGGGCAGGTAGGGTCTCAGCCTGCGTACCAGATGGAGCTGGTAGACAGCCGCCCTGGACACAGAGTTAACCTGCGCCTCCATGGACAGCTGTGAGTCCAAAATGACTCCCAGGCTGCGCACCTGGTCCTTCAGGGGCACAGTTACCCCATTCAGGACCAGGGAGTCCCCCACACCCGCCCGCCCCCTGTCCCCCAAAAACAGTACTTCTGTCTTGTCAGGATTCAACCTCAATCTGTTGGCCGCCATCCATCCTCCAACCGCCTCCAGGCACTCACACATGTTTTAAAGATATGGTGGTTTCCTCCACACCAATTTTCCACGGGGAAACAAATGGAAGGAGATCTCGCAAAATCTATTACCAACACTCCAAACTCCAGAATTCTTTCTGACATCCAAATGAAGTGGAACCCGAATGCTAGCAGAATGTCAGACACTAACGGAGTGAAACTGTGGAAATTCGCTCGTCTCTGATCTTTTGCAGACTGTTAAACTGCCTTGCTGAAGTGGTAACAAACTTCTTTTAGCTACCCGCATCTGACCAGGAAAGTTTACCCAAATATAGTACAAAACGTTGCTATCTACAGTGAATGCAGACAGACATAGATAAATAGATAGATGATAGATAGATAGATATTTATGTACACATGAAGAGTACAAAAAAACTTCTGGCATCAGAGCAGGAGAATCACACGAGCAGTCAAAATGCTTTTTTCGAAATATATTTATGCGACAAAGATGGAGGGTAATGGGGGGCACAGATAAACTTGGGGAGCTTGGATTAGACATCCTTGATGCATCAGCTTTAGTCAAAACTAAGTAAACCCAAAAAAGGGGAAGAAAAGAAGATAGAGTCGTTGATGCCTTTTGAATTCCATTTTCAAGCCTTCTGCTAGAGATAGGTAAGTGTCTCTCTCTCTCACTGACTCTGAGATAAGTGAAATAACAATGAATTCAGCTGGAGGCTAGGATGAGATTCAAGCCAGCCTGTCAAGAGATGGAAAGACAGTATGGAGTAATTCATCCTTGCTCTGTCTCTCAAATGGCTTGTGAAGAAATCTGGTATATCTAAAACACCAATGTTATTCATTTAGGGTGAAAGGGGGAGGGGAAAGAAACATGCATTATGTTTCACGATTATAGCGAAGGTGTGTGCATGTAAGTAAGTAAGTGTGAAAGTTAGAGAGGGAGAGTTTCAGAGGTAAGTGGAACCAGAGCAGACAATCAGGCAGAAAAAAACAGGATCCAATTTAACTGCTGCATTTGGATTTCCAGCCTGTGTATATACACATTCAAAGCACAGTAGATTAAACGGGTTAATCTACTTTGGAGACCTTTACCAACAAACTGCTGAAGAATGAAGGGGGGGGGAGAGAAGTTTCCGAGGTTCATGTGCAAATGGACTGTGAACCAAGAAATAAAAACAGGAGCAGCAACTGGAAACTGACATGGACAGGAAGAGCTTATGATGTGCAGAATGAGTTTGTAGCCAGTAAGTGTAGCTCTCAATTCATAGTTTCTATGGAAGCAGGTAGAGTGTTAACCAAGTTCCATGGGAATATAGCACTAGCGGTGGAGAAAGACTTCCACCTCATTAAGGCGGCAAGAATGATGCCATACTGATGAAATAGCGGAGCTATAGCCGGACAGCTTCAACAGCTGCACTGAGCCACCCGTGCTATTTTGGGAAACGTTTGACAGACTTACAGCAGAGACGTTGGGAAGGAATAAAGCCATCATCTCTGAGATTTATTACACCATTATGAATTCCAAGTTGCTACCAAGTGCTAATAAACACTGAGGAAGAAACAAATATTGCCATGGCGGTTGAAACGAAGTCACAGAAACCGAGGACACTTTCCCCTTCAAATTGTTCCGTGGAACTGAAACACTCTTTGCTATTACGGAATGATCCCAACTGAGATTGACTTGGCAGAAAAGATGTTAGCAGGGTCAGCGACTTTTGTTGCTTCCATGTGGGTGGAGGAAACCTGTTCTCCTGAGCAATGAATCAGACTCCTCTTTGTGGTTTGGTTTGGATTAGGCATGCAAGCTGTATTTGCCATCTAAACTGAATTGGCATGTCAAACGGTCTCTTCCACAACTACATTGAATCATCTCTGGTTAACAAGAACAGCATGAATGATACCTTATATTGCTGTAGGATCATTATTATTTTATTGTGGCGAAGGAGTCTGGAGTTGGGACCAGAGGGAGATGAAAATGACTGCTTAAAGTTCTATAATAGTCAACGGCCAAGTGAGCCAATCTCATCGTTTGTTAGGGAAATTGTAGGTAAATGGTCCAGATTGACTAGGAAATAGCAGGGGAGACACCTCTGGAAAATGAAAGCCATTTGGGGGAAGAAAGTGATTCATTACTCCCCCACCCGCATGCAGCTGAAGGGAGGAAGTAAGAAAGTTGTGCCTATGTGCTTGAAAAGAGAACAAAATAACAGATGAAGAGAGACAGAGAGTCTGAGCTCTGGAAGGCTAACAACATTCGAGACTCCTTTCCCTACTTCTCTAAGATTGCCTCCGTCTGTCATCAGCTTATATAGTTATACATAAACCCAAATATCACGCAAACGCTTAGAAATATCCCGTGATCTCTGGAGTGTTACCCCTGGAACTTTCCACAGATCAGGGCAGGGGAAGGGGAGATTGCTGCAGAAATACAGAGAACTGAATTCAAGACTTAAAAAATGAGAAATGGAGAGAAATGAAAATTGACCCATTTGTTCACACCTAAACCACAGAGCTTAGGGCTTGCCGATCAGAAGGTCGGTGGTTCGAATCCCCGCGATGGGGTTAGCTCCTGTTGCTCGGTCCCTGCTCCTGCCAACCTAGCAGTTCGAAAGCACATCAAAGTGCAAGTAGATAAATAGGTACCGCTCTGGCGGGAAGGTAAACGGCGTTTCCGTGCGCTGCTCTGGTTCGCCAGAAGCAGCTTAGTCATGCTGGCCACATGACCCGGAAGCTGTACGCCGGCTCCCTCGGCCAATAAAGCGAGATGAGCGCCGCAACCCCAGAGTCGTTCGTGACTGGACCTAATGGTCAGGGGTACCTTTACCTTTACTGGTAAAAGATATTTGCCCAGCCTTGAGGTTAGGATCGCCATGCCATCACACCCTGCTGTAGGTCTCTGATTATCCACTCCTGGAAACAGGATGTAGGACCAGATGGAGCCTTGGTTTGATCCAGTAGCATTGACATGAGAGTGCAGAACCCATTTCAGACATTCCATTGTGCTTTGCAATGTGCCTGTGTGCGCATGCGCACCTCTCTGAACAATTGGGAACCATGGCTTTGCAAAGGCCCCTGTCACATGAAGAGGTCCTCATGCACATGTGATGGGATGTCTACAGATTGACACCCCCTTGCTATGCATTTTCCAAACACATCAGCTCCCTCCCCACTCCAGTCTCATGCCACTCCAGGAATGAATGTTCTAGACCCTATTGTTTTCATGTTTATAGATGAGAAGGGGGCTAAATGCAATTTTCTCAGCCAAATGATAAAGCATTCATCCATATTAGTTAGACAGATAAGTAATGAAAATGCCTCATGTGTTATCAAATGAATGAAAAAGAGTTAATTAAAAGAAGGATGCAATGTGCACAAAACTGACAAGTTTTGCTTCTCCTTGAGTTTTCATTTTGTGCTTAATTATCGCAGAGTAGAGAAAACACTCTCCCGCCTTCCCTAGAATATTGCAGCTTATTGATTTATTAACAGAAATAATAGACAACGGGTGCCAAAGGATTTTAAAAATCCTGATAATTAAGACATCTATAACAGTAAGCAAGTGGCAAGTTCTTGTTTTGGGTATCCCTTTGGTTGTCATCCTCAATAGGATCCATTATTTGCTTGAAGAATTTGCTTGTTAGAAGATTTAGAACAGATAAAAGAAGGTGTTTCTTCACACAGCAACGGCTTCTAACCATGATGGCTATCCACACTGTCAGAGGCACTCTACTTCTGAATACCAGTTGCTGCAAACCGTGGGAAGGGTAGAGCCGTGTTTCGTTCACGTCCTTCTTGTGAGCTGCCCACAGAGATCTGCTTGGCCACAATGAGAACCGGATGCTGAACTAGATGGGCCACTGGCCTGATCCAGCAGGCTCCTCTTATGTTCTTATGATTTTATGTATAAGGATGGGACTCAGATTGATGGGAAAGGATGGGAAACCAACAGGTGCTGTGAAGGAAACAAAACACAAACTGAACAAAAGCTACCAAATTAGATCAAGTTCTTTCTAAGAGACAGAACTTACAAAGGAGTGTGAGCCTGCTGCACTTTGAGACTTCACCATCCCTCCTCTCAAGCATTGTCTCTGCATGAGATTTTAGACCTGAATTGGAATCTAGAGCTCTTGGTGAGCAAAGTCCGGCTCCCTTCTTCCCCCTTGCAATCTGTCCTAATATGGCACTGCAACTAATAATGGCAGCACTTTAGAGAAGTCTCTAATAGACTTCTCTGAGCTCCAACTTGGCACAAATCCCCGCGAAACGATTCGCATTCATGTGATTTGTAGCTACTTCAAGCCAATCTAGATTCGGCACAAACCATCCTGATCCAGTTCATTATTTGGGCAAATCAGTTGCACAGCCCTATTTAATATTGGAAATTAGAAGTGAATTGTGAGAATGTGGATAAAGCCAAAGGCCCAGTCTCAACCATTGAAGCTGGGATTCTGCCATATAACTCAACATGATGCCATCCTTCTGTCTTTGGTTTAAAATTTAAATTCTATCAACATACTGCCCTTGGTTAAAATTCATGAACTGCACATTATGAGTTGATGCATCCTTATTGTCATGCAAAACAGCATGATAGGGTAAACCCAAGTTTAAGGGCCATCTGAAACTCAGTTTTGCTTGTTACTTAGCAATTTCTTTTTTTAAAAAAACACCTAAGAAAAAATTCTTTTAAAACATAGTATATTTTATGAGAATTGATCTTTGCTAACTATAGCATTGTTGATTTGCATGCTGCTATAGATTGGGTTTTTTAAAAAAGGAATGAAATAGAAAAGGGCCATATTTGAATAGTAGTAAAGGTGATTCTTTGAAACTGAAATATGAAAAACTGCAATTAAATCATTTTCCAGGTTATTTTACACTTGCACCCCAAACAAATTGCCTCCTTATCTCATCCGTTGCAATATTCTGGCCTATCTGCTTATATGTGTTCAATATGATAGGCATCTTCACATATCTAGAGGGCTGTCACATGCAAGATGGAGCAAGCTTGTTTTCTCCTCCTCCGGACAGTAGGACCTGAAGCAATGGATTCAAATTACAAGAAAGGATATTTGAACTAAACATTAGGGAGAAATTTCTGTTAGTAAGAGCTGTTCAACAGAGGAATAGACACCCTCAGAAGGTGGTGGACTCTCCTTCCTTGGAGATTTTTAAGCAGAGGTTGGATGGCCATCTGTCATGGTTGCTTTAGTTGAGATTCCAGCATTGCAGGGGGTTGGACTAGAGGACCCTTGGGGTCCCTTCCAACTCTATGATTCTATGTAGTGGCTTGGATCCAGACTTGTCATTCCAAGACTGGAAGGGCTCCTTCTGTTCACAGAAAGGACTGAGATCCAGTGGAGGATCCCTATGGAGAAAGGAGGAAGATGCTTTCAAATATTCCTCTTTCCCTATGCAGTCCTCAGCACCACCTCCCAAACTGTTCCAGCAGGATTTCCCAACCCTCCGGATAGGCTTGGGTGATTCCTGTCAGTCTTGGTTAGGAACATAGGAAACTGCCCTTCTTCTTCTTCATCTTCTTCATCTTCTTCTTCTTCTGTCACTCATAGCCGAGTAAGATTGTCTTCCATAAACACGGTCTTAACAATGAGTCCGTAGGTGACTGTGGAGGCCAATTCTGGATCCACACATCCTTCCGCAGTGGGGACATAGGTTTCCAGGTGGGAGTTGATCATGGAGAGGGTTTGCCAAACGTGCCTTCCTCTTGGCACGTTTCTCTCTTTCGTCCTGAGTTAGAGCGTCTTCAAAGTCCATGACACCTTTGGTAAAGGCTGTTCTCCAATTGGAATGCTCACAGGCCAATTGTCGGTGTTTATACTACTATTTTTAGATTTGCCTTGAGAAAGTCTTCAAACCTCTTTTTTGTTGACCACCACCATTACACTTTCCATTTTTAAGTACAGAATAGAGTAGTCAGACCATTGTTTCGAGAAGCTTATTACTTGCTACACTGACTGATAGTGGATCTCCATAGTTTCAGGTAGGAGGAGTTTCTCCCAGCCCTACCTACTGATACTGAGGGTTGAACATGGAACCTTCTGCATGCCAAGCAAATGCTCTGCTCCTGAACTGTGGCCCTGAGCTTTCACTTGGTTTCTCATTTTTTCCAATCTTAAATTCAGTTCTTTACATTTCCACATTAGTTTGTGATTTTTTTTTAAAGTCCTCATAAAAATTCACTAATAAGATCCTCCTAATATAAACATAATTTTGTATGCATTTTTGCTTTAAATGCACACTTTGCAAGGCCTTCCCCCCCCCCCAATACAATGCATTTTTATTTTCACATTTTACTTTATTTTCACATTTTACTTTCCTGGAGAACTCCGTAGCAAAATTAAGAGAAATTTGATTTTTGAAGGATGGCTGTGTTTCAAACGATGGCTTCATGCATGGTATTGGAAAGTGTGGATTGGGGACTTTAAATTGGAACTGAATCACATTTCTCCCCCAGCCCTACCTCTGGAGCAGTTTTTCTCTGAACACATGGGGCTGCAGAAAGAAGATTTGGCAAGCATCTCCTCTCCTTCCTTTAGCAGGAGCATCCCATGAGCTGAATTCTGTTTGCAGGAACTCTGGATCCGACCCATTGTTTACTGAAAAGACGGCGGGAGCTTTTATATGCGAGTGCTGATGTAAACATTATTCAGTGTTTTATTGCGGAAATGCGGTTTTGATCCACAATATGACGCTGAAATCTCAAGCCCAGTTGCTAATTGCAAAATGATGTTTTTTGTCTCAATAATTAATTTCACTGGTGCTAAACTGCAAATTGAAAGAAAGAAAGAAAAAAAAAAACAATTCCCCAGTTTGCACTCATTTGCCCACATGTTGCCCATAGAACAGATGGTTTCATTTCAAAAAAGCACTGTGCAGCCTCGTTCTGGTCTCAGGCAGCAACTCACAAGATGCAGGCTGTAAGGTCATAATCATATCCACACTTACAAGGAAGTAAAGCTTGGACTAGATGATATGTTTGCCATATCCATCTTAGACTGGTTTACAAATCCAGTGTTGGAGTGCAGGACTGGTGTCAGAAGTTGGCATCTGCTGAGGTTTCATTCTCTATCAAGGGGTTCCCTGAAAAGAGCCCCCTAGACCTGTTGCAGTGAGGAAGTTCTTTCTGCACTACTAGACTTCATGCCATGGCTGGCTTATATCTGATGGTGTGGTCTGGTGGTCCGGACACAAAGACAATCAATGGCCTGCAGTCTGGAAACTCAGTTGAGGTTCCACCAGTAGACCACCGTCTTTGATCGACCACCATGGAATGTAGTGGAACCAGTAATTGCAGCTGATTCATGTCAAGGTTGGATAGCAAGTTATTGCTTGGAAGCCCCTTAGGTTCAGAAATGCAAGATATGTATACAAGGTCCATACATTACAGCTTTTTACTTCCCTTGTGGTCAGGGAACACACACACACACACACACACAGAGAGAGAGAGAGAGAGAGAGAGAGAGAGAGAGAGGAATCAAACACTTCAAATCAGGAAATTCCAAAAGTGAAGTTAGCCATATTGCATATGCTGCACAGGTTATGACATATGTTTAAAAATATATACAGTAATGCATTGAGGTTTACATTTAAATTGGCGAGGGGGCGGGGAAGGTGAAGAACAGAGCCAAGTTACTGCTATGTTAGGAAAATAAACTTTTGGAACTTCCTGATCTTGAGAGTTTGATTTCCTACACTTAAGGGCCTGTCAACATTAATTTTATTTTACTTTCTATTGCACTTGGTGTTATAAAATAAGAGGGTTTAGGGAATGCAACCCAGTCTTCAAACTGCAGTGAGGTATACGTAGCATTTACAGAGTCCATTCAGTTATAAAAACTACATCATGTATATGACAGCAGGAATCCTTACATCAGCCCTATAAGGTAGGACAATCTCATGGTATTCGAATTGCAAAGGCTGGGTGGGGTCTGAACCTAAGAAAATAGAAGCTTTATAAAAATGTAGAAAGCCGTACCAGCCACTGATGACAATTGGCGAGGTTTTCCTTCTTCACAACTTCCTGAATTCTGCCCAGCCATCTTCCTCTTGCTGTGCCAGAACACCATGGAAATGATGCTATAGTAAAAAGTATAATTTCCATGCGGGTCTGACGAGTGCAGGGACACTGTCCAGAGGAATTCAGAAACCTCTGAGGAGAAAAGCGTTTCCCCAGCTGTGATCAGTGAGGCCTTTAACCAGAGCCATAGCTAGGTGATCTTGCGCCCCTGGAAGAACCGTCCAGATGGCGCCCCCTAGCCACGAACAAATTAGGTCTTCTTTCTGCCTCTCCTCCAACCCCCTGCCCCCCGCACCCATTCAATTCCTCACACACTTCACCTTATAATGAACTTTTTTTTTTTTTTTACTGGAATTCTGATTGAAGGAGGACACCAAGATGGGGGAAGGCTGACCTAGATGAAGGTTTGTAGGCGTCTCCCCACTTATGTGTGGGTTACGTTCTGGGCCCCTGCCTGTATAAATGAAATCACATAAAGTGGGGAGCACCCCACTTTAATAGGGAGAAGGGCATGGGAGCCAACTCCTTGGAGCCAATGTTCCTTCACCCCCCTTAAGTATCTGATGACCCCCCCCCCCGGTTAATGGACATTGCCATTCAAATAATGTGTGTGCGCTCCATCTTGTGGTCGATTATACAGGGTGGTGCTTACCTGCCCTCCCCCATATATTTTATTCAAGTAGGCACCTTTGACGGAGGGTGTGCGAAAGGAGAGAGAGAGAGAGAGAGAGAGAGAGAGAGAGAGAGAGAGAGAGAGACTCCGGTGCCTGGGGGAGGGTCTCAGCAGCCGATTTTAGGCCCCCCTTTGCCTACCCCCAGGCGGAGGCCCACCTCACCACCCCCTAGCTACAGCCCTGCCTTTAACAAACTTCAGTTTCCAGGATTATTTGGGGGAAACCATGGCTGTTCAAAATGATGTAGCAGTGCTTTAAATATACAGGGTTGTATTCAACTTTTGTTTATTCAGAGTAGACCCACTGAAATTAATGGGCCTACAATAGCCATGGGGTCTACTCTGAGCAAAAGGTAGTTAACTACAGCTGCTTGTGCAAATGTGGCCTTACTCTGAGGTGTACGCTCGGTGGTCTGCTTGAAATAATTGACAAATAGAACTGATTCACATGGGTGAATTGTGCGCCGGGATTATGAGCATCTACTTATAACAGGACAAAAACATGATAATGATTTGCTGGAAATGGTGATGGCTACACCTGTTGTTTACCCTGCCCACCTCTCATAGCAGAGAAATGACTTCAGTACAAAAGGGCAGCAGGGACACATTTCTCTATCTAGAGTCCTTTCCATTCCCGTTCCCCCCATTATAACATCCTCTTAAGGCAGCCCTATATTGAGAACATTTGATTGTCCAGAAACCCCAACTTCAAATGTTTGTGATTTGCAATAATAATAATAACAACAATAATAATAATGTTATTACCTCCATGCCATCTTATGTTTAGCACTACAGCCGGAGAGCATCTGGCTCTTTATTCCAACAGTCCCATGTGACTATCCCCAGGAATTCTGAAAATCTGTTTCAATAGTGTCGCCGTTGGAGTTCGATCTGAAAGCTGTTTCCTAGGCAACCAGCAGGCTACCCCCCAAAAAAAGATGTGGTGGCAAAGGCTATGCGCAAACCCTGGCATTATCTCCTTCTGAATGCGGAGTAAAGATTTCTGCTTTGTAAAACATTGCAATCTCCACACTCACATTGGCAACTTCTAAGTCGGCCTCAAAAACAGGATGCCGTTTGTTAAGAAAATATTCGGAACTGCGGCAGGCCGGCCGTGGAATGAGCTTCATGTGGTGTGGATGGTTATTTCCAGCCCATCTCATTCTAGCATGTTTTACCCCTAATACCATTCAGATGTGAATTTCTAAAAAATAATAATCTCAAAATGCGTATTTTAATGTATAGATTCCAATATATATTTCCTCTCATAATGTCTGCTTATTTATTTGAGGTATTTGTAGTCCAACCATCACCCAGGATTCCTGGGGCAGCACACAATATACATAATAATCACAATTTAAGATAAAAAGTATTTATTTAAATGTGTGTTTTCTCTCAAAAACCTGTATTTACATATCTGTTGTATCACAAAACCATTCACACTAAAAGCAATCTCAGTGCCCCCAGTGCAAAAAAATGGCACCATCCACACACAAGACAGAGAACATAAGTACATATGAAGAGGCTGCTGGATCAGGCCAATGGCCCATCTAATCCAGCATTCTGTCCTCACAGCAGCCAACCAGATGGGGAACCTCAGACTTGGGGGCCAGATGCAGGTCTCCTGTCCTCTTCCTACTGTTCCAGCTCACTGGCCCTCTTTATTTTTTGCTGCCTGGCAGGAATGCATCCTTCATCTGTAAGGATGCCCCTAGCTTTCCTGAATGTGGAAACTGCTGACTTTTGCATGGCAGGACTGTAGCCGACTCTACCATACCCTCCAACATTTTTCCATGGATGTAATGTAGGGTTGCCATACATCTGGTATACGGCATTCATCAGCAGAGTCCGGGCAGAAATCAGCCACATTTCTGGGAAATGTGTGGCAGCCCCCCAAAACCTCACTGTTTGAAATATGGCAACTCTAGTGTAGTGGTGTCCTTGAAGGTACCACTGGTAGCCACTACATCTCCCAGTTTACCCCTCCATATATACATAGGTAAAGGGACCCCTGACCATTAGGTCCAGTCGTGACTGACTCTGGGGTTGCGGGGCTCATCTCGCATTATTGGCCGAGGGAGCCGGCATACAACTTCCAGGTCATGTGGCCAGCATGACAAAGCCGCTTCTGACGAACCAGAGCAGTGCACGGAAATGCCGTTTACCTTCCCGCTGCAGCGGTGCCTATTGATCTACTTGCACTTTGGAGTGCTTTCGAACTGCTAGGTTGGCAGGAGCTGGGACCAAGCAACGGGAGCTCACCCCGTCGCGGGGATTCGAACCCCCGACCTTCTGATCAGCAAGCCCTAGGCTCTGTGGTTTAACCCACAGTGACAGCCGCGTCCCTTCCATATATACATACCCCCCAACATTTCTCCACTGAAAATAGGGGTGTCCTAATAATAATAATAATAATAATAATAATAATAATAATACCACCACACCCATCTGACTGGGTTGCCACAGCCACTCTGGGTGGCTTCCAACATATATAAAAACATAATAAAACTATACTGGACTATACATATATACTATACATATATAAAACTATGCAGGACTGCCTTCAGATGTCTTCTAAAGGTTATATCTCCTTGGTTCGGAGATCACGTAACTCCATACCCTCCAATATTTCTCCAAATGAAAATAAGGACATCCTAAGGAAAAGCAGGACATTCTGGGGTCTAATCGAAAACCGGGACGGCTTCTGTAAATCCAGGACTGTCCCTGGAAAATAGGGACACTTGGAGGGTCTGATGTACAAAGATAAAAATCATACTCATTTCCTCAACCACCACCGGCATACAGCCCCCAGAATTTTTCCCATGAGGGGATGTGGCCCTTAGCCTGAAAAAGGCTCCCCGCCCCTGGACTGTATAATGTTCAACAACAATAGTCACAGGAAGAAGAGAAGGCTTTATCCAAGCCAAGGACATCTGCTTCTTCCAGGAACCTTACTTGTCTGGAATGTGACGGTGTCCATCTTCTTCAGGCATAGGCAAACTCGGCCCTCCAGATGTTTTGGGACTACAACTCCCATCATCCCTGACCACTGGTCCTGTTAGCTAGGAATGATGGGAGTTGTAATCCCAAAACATCTGGAGGGCTGAGTTTGCCTATGCCTGATCTTCTCCTTCCCTTCCCTGCTCCAGTTTCTGAATCCTGTTTGCCGTTACTGTGCCACGAGGAGGAATATGGGATAACATTCCCATCCCACTGCAAAGGAACCACATGTTAATAAACTGTTTATTCCTTTGGCTTCCCTCCAATTCCACTCCATAGCAAGCACATCTGGTGCTTTGCCAGGCAAACTCCTACACAGCACATGATCTATGCAGTCCAAGGCAGGTTTCATTGTCTCAGCACTGGTGCCATTGGTGAAGCTCTTAAGACGATCCCTATCTCTGTGGGAAAGGAACTGAGTTCCGAACAGGAAGCGTCCCGTGTCATGGATCGTGACCGACCTCTGCCAGTGACTGACAGGTCGGCTCAGACAGATCACTGCCTGCTTCATACAAATGTTAGGAAGCATAACAAAGGTGGCTTCGCTATCCTCTTGAGTTTGTTTTGCTAGAAATTGGCTGGGTCTCAGGTATTCACTCACTCATTTCATGCCATGTCCTGCGTAACCTCCTGAAAATTTCTGCTAAATTCTTGGCAGGAAAGTAAGCTATGGTATTAAATGGAATCAGATTGCGTCTAGGCCCTACAAGGGAAGCTACAGCTCTTCTTTATTACACTATAGTGTTTTATTATCATTTATTATTAAGCTTAGGAGAAGAGAGTCGAGCCCATTCCATCCTAATTGTTTTGTTTGTTTCCTTTCATTTAACACTAGATACACTGACAAATGAAAACATATTTAAAAAATCACATATATCAAAATTATTTCAAATTCAAAACAGAAAAAGACAGGTTTTAAAATCTCCTCATAAAAGCCTCATTGAATAAATAAAGTTTTCCTTGCTAGCTGAGGCTGATGGGAGTTGGAGTCCAAGAAGTACTGGAAAGTGGCTGGTTCTTCTCCCCACCCCCCACTACATCGAAGCTGTTTGCCATGAAGAAGCTATTCCTACCATTAGGAAGATAGAAGTTAAAAGCTCAATGCCTCTCCACTGAAGGGTTTTAATGGATCAATGCACATTTTCAAGTACATCATAACATTGCACTGAGAGGCAGAATGTCTGAGTAATTACAAAGAAATGATAATTTTCATCAAATTATCACATGCGAATGGCGGACCTAGTAATTAAGGAGCCAGTATTAGAAATGCAGTGTTGTTTTCACTAACTGCAGCAATTTTGTTTGGAGGGACAAGATATGGTTCACAGAGTGGCCTGCTTTATATAATATTCATTGTGAAGAACCCATGCTTATTTTAACATGGCATTTGTTTTGTTTTATTTTATGTGTGTTTCGTGTGTGTGTGTGTGTGTGTGTGTGTGTGTGTACACTTTAGCTTGATGTACAGAGTTGGTAGGAAACAAAGCACAATCTAGTCTAACTCTAGGATGTAAAATCCAGAAACAAATATGTCAATGTTCCATCCTTATGGATCACTCAGAGTTGGATAGACTGACTCCAGAGAAATATCTGCACCACTACTAAACTTACTTTCATGCATATTTTGCTTGGAAAAGAGCATCACAAAATTCGGAGAAGTGAGAATTTTGAAGGCTAGCTGTGTTTCAGTTCACGTATTGTTTGGGAAGTGTGAATTAGTAAACACAAATTCTGCCTCATCCCTAGCAGTAACCAACTATGGGACAGAACCAGGACAGAAATTGACAGAACGCTGCTCCCAGCTGGAACCATCCTAGGACATCATCCATAAACTACGAGCCATTCTGGAAAATAGTACTTTCTTCTCACTAGCCTTGGGTAGCAGGGGTTCTCATTTTGTATTTTTATGTTGGAAACCTACCTGTGATCTCTGGATGAAGGGTGGTATACAAATTTAATAAATAATAATACAACAACAATAGAACAGAATTCCTAGTATGGTATTAGAAAAGACACATTGGAACATTTCAGAATCAGTGTCCCAAAATGTATGCAAACTGGGTTCTACGTCATGAGGACAGAGGTACATTCTCACAATATTTTCTTTACTACACTACTCATAAGTAGCATAGGAATTGGCACTAAAAATAAAGTTACAAAAGCATTTGTCAATAATGCAAACTTGTGGGAATTTAATTCTCTTAAACCACTGTGTGCTGTTCCATTTACAGTAGCTTTCTCAGACCTATAGCAGTGGTGGGGAAACTTGGTTCCTTCAGATGTTGCTGAACTGCATCTCATATAATCCCTGGCCATCGGCTACACTTGTTGAGGCTGATGGGAGCTGTAGTTCAGCAACTTCTGGAGGGCCAAACATTTCCTGCCCCTGACATGTAGTATGCCCTATTGCTTCTTATTATTATTTGTGCCTTAACTTTGTCAGACATGATTAACCATCGCAAAGAAAGCCTTGCCTGAGGTTACAAGTGCTGGCTTATATTTCAATACAAAACCATTTAGCAATATATGTTAATTGTTCTCAATTGGGCTTAATAATTACATACTGTTGCCTGGGGGTCTTATCACTATATTGACTAGATTACTAACGTACAAAAACCATTGGAGAAAGCCTCGTTTTGCAGTCTTCTTTTCCAATCTTGAAGCAGAAGTTTCCATGGAAAATTTAAGTGCCAGTCTGAATCTTGATGGGTTCCAGTTGCCCATCAGATAATCCAGTAATATCTCAGTTTTTTTGTTTCCCATAATGACATGCTTCTTTTCTGTCAGTCACACTGCATCATGGGTTTTGCATTTTTGAGGTCAAGTCTATCCTTCTTGTGCATTAATGTCTTTCAGTATTTACTTTTTATTATTAAAGATTTTATTAAAAATTTTGATAGATACAAGTTTGGTTTGATTTCACATAAAATAGTTAATAGTTCCTTGATAACATAAGCTTCAGTCCTTATTCAATCAGGCAGGCATATTTTATTGATATCAGTGGACACAACTTGGCATCAGAAGTGTAAAAAGATAACGAGAACACAGACGTTTTGTTCTCATGCACGTGTGTTTCAACCAGAAGAATGAAAGCATGGGAAGCTACCTTACACTGAGTCAAATCATTGGCCCATCTACTTCAACATTGTCTAATGTCTACACTAACTGGTAATGGCTCTCCAGGGTTGAAACCCATCTACCTGCAGGTCCCAGGGATGGAACCAGAGACCTTTAGGAAGCACTCCTTCATGTTGAACGTTATGGCCCAGGAAGAGAAGGGAAAATACTGGAAGTTAATCAATGGTTCTGCAGGTGGTGTCATCAGGAAAGGTTTGGTTCCTTAGACAATGATATCGTTTGAGGATAGGCTTCTAGCAAGTGATGGGTTGTATCTCACAGCTGTTGGCAAAAATGTGTTTGCTAAGGGTCTCAGAAATCTGATCAATAGAGCTTTAAACTAAATCTGGAGGAGGGATGGAGACAATACTACAGATGGCAGGGGAACACCTGGTGCTGGAGATAATAGCTTCATTCATAGAATCACAGAATTGTATAGTTGCAAGGGACCCCAAGGGCCATCTATTCCAGCCCCCTGCAATGCACGAATCTCAGCACACAGTTCCCCATCCAATTTGAAACCAGAATGTAAGAAGAGAGCTTCCCAAAGAAGTTTAGTGTCAGGGGGACACCCTTTTTATTTATCCCGGGCTTTTAAGCTCTCTGTTTAGGCTGTGCAATTCTCTCACGGAGCTCCACTTCTCAGAGTGGTTTAATAATCAACTCTGAAAACTGAAGCTCTGGGAGGGGAATAGTGGTCTCCTAGCAACTATCAGCATCCTTAACAAATTACAGCTCCCAGAATTCTTTGGGGGAAGTCATGGCTAAAGTGGTATCATAGTGCTTTAAATGTGTGGTGTGAAGATTCAACTGCTAGAAGATTTGGACTCTGTGTGGAATGGGGAACATGCCATCTTGTCCTTTGCCTTGGGTCAGACTTGCTAATCAAAGCTCCTATTAAGTGAATATAGGGGAATTAATGGAGAAGTATAGAGGACAATGACGACAACCTTCCATCACCAGGGCTACCACTCTAAGGTGTGCTTGTGGAGCTGTTAGATATTTCAGACCTTTCCTTTCTCCCCTGAGGAGAAAGTGAGCATCTGCTTGTAAAAAGATTATTAGAAAGGAAAGGGGGGGGGATCCAGCTAGGTGAGTACTCTCAAAGTGGTGAGAAGAACTGTGCGGAAATACAAGTGGCAGTTATTCTGGGAGGTATATCAAGGTTACAGGGCCATTTCAAAAGTTTTAATGCTTCTCATTCTGTCTTCCACTTCAGCTCCACAAGCCTGAGCATTTAATAGCCACTGGTTTTCTGTCAGTTTTAAACATCTGTGACTTTTATGACTTTGACCTTTCCTGGTGACTTTGATATTATCAAAGCTTTTGGGGTTTTTTGTGGGGGGTTTTGTGGACTTTGGGAGCTAACAGGAGACCCCCTTCTGACTTCAGTCACAAGACCATAAAACCTGTTGGTTTTAATCATGTTTGAAAATGGGGACTGAATTTTATATGGGGAGTTTATCAATCCGTAACCCCAAGTGAACTAAGAACTTGGCCTATTTAGCTTAGCTGGAGAACATAAAAAAAGAAGATGGAAGCTTAGGAGAGATAGTAAAGATTCTGTGAGAACACATGAAGTATAGGGGGTGGTCTAAAGGTGCTTGTGGACTACCTTTCTGCAGCCAAGTTGGTCTGGGTCTGGTCAGTGCCTGGATGTGACTGTTTGGGAACCACATATACAGTATACCACCTTGGGTTGCATGGTAGAAGAAAGGTGGAGTATAAAGGTAAGAAAATAAAACTCAACAAAATGGAATAACAGGGAAAAGAGGGTCATATGCTCACCCCATGGGAAAACCTATTAGGGTGGTATTTTGGCCCCCATCCCACATTTTCTCAGGGGCAGTTCTCCAGAACAGCCCTGCTGCAAAGAAATGGAGACACAGTTTCTTTGCTAGGCTGGTCCAAAGAGTTGGCTTAGCCTTTGGGAAGAGACCAAAAGCCATCTGCAAGGGTCTCTTGTAGGGGGTCACCTTTTGCCCCCCTAGTTTTCCTGGGGGCAGCTCATCAAAACAGCCTCAAGCAATGCAATGAAGACAGGTCTTCGTTGCTTTGCTGGGAAGGGCATGCTCCAAAATCTGGAAATAAAAATTCAAGGGCTTCTAAAGCTCAGCTCTCCTTCAGGCTCAGCCTTGTCAATCTCTCCAAAGCTCCTTTAGAGGTCTGAATGTGGAAAACTTCACCAGCATCTCTGTTGCTTTAGACACAAAAGCTCTGCATTGGCTCATGTCAGCATAATAAACTTCCATCACTTCCATGACAGGTCAACTATTTTGACTTTCCCCAAAGAAATCTGGGAATTGTGATAGTGAGGGTGATGCTGATAATATTCTGCAAGAGATATCTATTGCACCCCACCCTCACTGCCTGAAATAAAGTATCCTGGAAAGGAAAGGAAACCTATCCTGAAGCTCCTGGGCTGGACAAACATTTTGTATTCTCTCCCATGGGATTTAATATCCTGGCCCATAGGTAAAAAAAAAAACCCCAACAACCCTCAGCTTTCAATAAGGACTTAACTACATAATCCATGATTTTTAAAGTACTTTCCCCCTTCACATTATGCTTTAATTACAATGACCTTTCGCAGTCTATTTCTAAAACGCTCAAATCACAGGGCAGAATTAATGCCTTTTATGTTTAAATTAGGTTTGTGGACAATTACCATTTGAACTGTGCATTTGGATAAATACCAAAGGCCAAAATCTGATCCCGGTTACTGTGGTTCAAATCCTGACATCTGTAGGTTTACTCTATATTTCCATTAGCGCTAATCAAATTTCCCATTTTGCCCGAAGTAGTCTCTTTTCAAAAAGGCATTTTGATAGCTTGAAGCTAGCTTGAAGCCCAGAAGGAAAACTTTAATAAAATAACAGCCTTTGTAAAGATCATGTTTCAGAAACAGTGACATCTTAGGTCATATGAAATGTAGAAAGCCACCTTATACTGAGTCACATACATTGGTCCATCTAGCTCAGTATGGTCTGCTCTGAGTGGCTGTTACTCTCCAGGCTTTCAGGCACCAGTTTTCCCCAGCCCTACCTGGAGACACAAGTCACTGGACCTGAGACCTTCTGCAGGCAAGGTAAATGCTCTTCCACTAAACTATGGTCCTCCTGTCTCACAAGTTTAGCAGTTAGCACCAATCAAGCTTAGATTCTTGCCTACCATTTATGGTATCCAATTTGCATTCAGCAGCATCGCTAGGGCTATAAAGAAGAAATATTTACATATTATATGAATATAAAGAATCAGAGTGGGATTGATGATACACCTCCGACTCTCTTCAAGAACATTCTTCAAGCATCTCCCATAGTTCACCGCAGACTGTTTGTGGATGCGTTAAGGAAGACACGCACAATATTTTTTTTAAAGGATCTGCCCAATTTATATGCTCTCAAGCATTCCCAGTCATTGTGATTGGCTCCGTTCTTTTTCATGTTCCACCTCACAGCTCCTGTGGAGCGTTAATCTTTTTTTGAGGTTACTGTTCACCAGCATCAATTCACCCAACAGCAGTAAATCCCCATAATATATGACAAAACCATCTCGGGAAGAATTCATTATTGGGCGCCAATCTGACATCATAGGACAGTGATGAGTTAGTGGCATCTTTCCCCCTCTAGAACAGACGTACGGCTGCAAAATCTGACTTCAAGATAATTGAATGTCTTATCTCAAGCTCTGCCTCCTAAATTGATACTTTACAGATGGCTACCGAACTGTTCCACCAAAGTCACAAATCTAAATTATACTCATATACAAGTGCAGCTTAGGAGGCTCTGCCTTACGATTCCACGACAAATATATTTTAAAATCTCTTGTGGCCAGGAGAATCCACTATCTTAATTATTATTTTTTCTTATCAAGGCAAGTTTAAAGTTCACAAACAATACTGAAAAGGGCTTGGACATGTAATTTCCCTTGCCCTTCCATTCAAATAAACTCTCTGTCTCAGATTTCTGGAGACATCTTCAGTCAACATTAGTTGCATCCTGTGCCTTGGAGCAGAATAAACCGGACACCATTTCCCATGCAATTTTCTTTTAAAGCCAGAAGGCTATTTTCCTGTGATGCACCCAGGGCATAATTCTAACCACTTTCTGTACCCTGGCACCCCCTGGGGGTCACTAGGAAGACCAATTTAACTGGGCATCTTAGTGCCACACATGGGAGTGAATCCACAACAGGCTAGTCCAATAGTTTGTTAGCTACTATCACCTGCTGAATACAGAGAAGTAGGATTCCTCCATAGGATGCTACTCTTGGCTAAAAGACCCAAGGCCAGGTTGTGGGATGAGATAACAATAGGTTGTTGAGAATCCCCTTGGATCAAGCCACACCAGCTGTAATTTAAAAGCAACTCACCTGATAGGAAGCTAGTGCAGTGCACCTACTAAGTTGGAAACTGTGTTTCAGAGTGGTCAAATGTAGGCAACACCGAGGGGGGGAAATGTTGCATTCACCCCATGAGTTTCCTCTGCGGCTCAGTAATCACAAAAGGTTGTATTTAATACACCAGGGATTCAAACCTTTGACAGGGTTGGTAATGAATTTGTTCCTTTGATCACTTTCCCCCCGCACACACCAGAAAGAAAGGAAGAAGAGGAACATCAAGAAATGTCACTGCTCTAATGGTGCTCTGAGACTTCAGAGCCAGAGAGAATCTCAAGCTTCTGAGAGTCAAATCAATTGAATTATGTCTACCTTAGTTTGGTGATGGGAGAGAAGGCCCCTTTCTGTACACTAGAAATCTTTTGTTCATAGCACCTCCTCTTCTCAAATAACAGGCAGGATTTAGAAAGAAGCAGAGAATCTGAAGGCGGCTGAATCAAAGGATTCCCAGAGCATTCCCAAACCTTTCAAAATAATTTATGTTTTGTGGTCTGGTCCTTTATACCTGTGATTTAATTGTGTTGCTTTTTCTTTTAAAGCTTTTATCATTTTATATTGCATTTTGGTTGTTGAATAGAACATGAATTATGGGACGGCGATATAAATTCAAGTTATTTATTTAATTTCTAACTTGATCTTCCTCCAGAAGGAGCCCATGGCAGCAAACGTCAACATGTTATAACAGCACAATTAAAGAAAAATAAAACATACTTAAAACCATCCAAAAGCACTTTAAAACATTTAGAAACTCTAAAAAATATATTTAAAAGCAATCACATACCCTCACAGTTTTTAATTTCACAATTGCCATGGCCAGTGTCTATTAACCCACAAATGCCTGAGTAAACAGGAATGTACACTAGTACTAACACATTGAATTGGGCTTGGTAGATCACTGGCAGTCAGTGTCGAGATTTTAGGGCTGCTGACGCATGGTCCCATCAGGGTGCCCCACTAGCTGTGGCCTTGGTACTTTCTTCAAGGGCAGTCTCATGCAGTTCACATTACAGTAGTCCAAGCGGGAGGTCACTAGAACATAGACAACTGAGGCCAGGCTATTCCTGCCCAGGAATGGCTGTAGTTGGCAAACTAGCCTAAACTGGGTATAAGCCCCTCTGTCCACAGAATCCATTTGGGATTCCACTGACAAGTTGGAATCCAGGAGTACTCCCAGACTATTGACCTGTTTGTTCAGGGGGAGTGCAACATCTCCCAAAATAAGTTGTACCCAGGCATGGGATCCACCCACAGCACATCCATCTTATCAGGATTCAGCATCAGTTTATTAGACCCTATCCAGCCCTTCATGCCTTCCAGACAGCTTCACAGCCCCTTGTGAATCAGAGAGAATGAAAGATAGAACTGGGTGTCATCAGCACACTGATGGCACCATGCTGCAAATCTCCAGATGACAGCTCTCAATGGCTTCATATAGAAGTTAAATAGCATAGGAGATAGAATCATAGAATGACTGTAGAGTTGGAGGGGACTATGAGTGTCATCTACTACAACCCCCTGCAATCCAGGAGTCCTTCACTCAATGTGGGCCTTGAACTCACAACTCTGAGATCAATAGTCTACCAAACTGAGCTATGCCAGTAGCTAGAATAGACCTCTGTGGGAGCCCACAGCTCGAAAGCCACCTGGTCTTCTACTTTTGCATTCTGGTGGTAACCCTGCATGGAGGAGAGGGTCCACTGTGATACGGTGCCTTTAACTCCTATCCCTCTGGTTCGTTCCAGAAGAACACCATGGCCAATGGTGTCAAAAGCTGCTGAGGGATCAAGGAGGAGAATCAGGGTTGCACTCCCTTGTCAATCTCATGACAGAGGTTATGCATCAGGGCAACCAATGCTGTTTCAGTACGAGCACCAGTCATCAAGCCAGATTGATGTTGGGATGCATAGCCAATGGATGCTGGCCTATTAGGAAAAATGGGGCATCACCTTACCAACCTGTCTCATCTCAGTTAGTCCCCACCTTCCTTACGACTCATCAGGAGGTGGCTCCACCTGCCACTGTCCCTGGCTCCACTTAGTGTTGGTCTCCTGCCCTATCAGTCCCATTGGACATGAGTCACCAACTAGCTCTAGCCCTATTTACCTGCCCTTTTGCCCACCCCTCATCCTGCATCAGGCCTTCCCCAACACTGTACACACACTACAAGCCTCTCTGCAGCAAGGCATTCTGCCCAAGACACCATGGCTGTCCTTATAAGCATTTGGGGGTGGAGGAAGTGAATATGTGTGTTCACTGAACTATTGTTGCATGCTTCTGTCTGCCCCATCTATCATACATCATTCCAGAATTGTATAACATTTTGGGTAGAAAGGAAACATATCTTACAAGCTTTGTATGATTAAAAAAAGCTTCATTAAAAGCTTTAAATTATGATCGTGCTGGCCGAAAGCATGCAGCAGTTTGTCAGCCCTCTGAATAGAAATAAAACATCAAGGAGTGTGGGGAATATCAGGGATATAAACCCTAACTAACCAAAAGCAAATTGCACTACATTCAGGAGCTAACATTCAAAATGTACAGAATAGGCTCATCGAAAGTCAGAACATGCTACTTATAATCATTTAAAATGTAAAACATTAAATACAAACAATACTTCTCTCTTATCTTTTAAGAACAGAAAATGCCTGACAATTTTCCTTTGGGAATATATGGCTCAGTGATTGTTTTTGTAATACAGGATGTGAGAATTTGGAGGCAATTTATTACTAGTCAATGTCTGCCTGCCCCTCTGTAGCCTGGAAGACGGATAATTTGCTCTACTTGGAGTTATTGCACATTCTTTTGTAGTTTTATTGCCTTGATCGTAGGTTGAAGAAAACCAAATGTACGGCTACGACTGAGCAGTTGTGCACGGAATAATTAACCACAAATATGTAAACAATACACGTAACTAAAATAACTAAAAGCTCGGGTGTCTTTAGAGGAATTTATATGTGCGCTCTTCTAAAGAAAGACTAGCAAATTGAAATGCATCTGGTAATCAAGCCTGTTTTGCTTTACGTACGCACTTGTTGGTAATGAGAGTCATCAGTGACAATTTTACCTGTATATGTGCTTATAAAATGATATATGTGTACTTTACTTCTGAATCAGTGCAGCTCTGAGGATATTGGGGAGGGGGTGCATGCAGGTCCCACCCAGAATGTTCCCATCCTCTCACACCACTCTGACCCTACTGCACTGAACAAGAAACTCTGAACAGAGCTTCTAAGCAACTTTAGCTGAATGTGTTTAGCAGCCATCCCATGATCAAAAACTGAATTATCCAGATTCCCATTTGCGAGGCGGTCACTGAGCATGCTCAGGAGAGTGCACTTAAAAGCCCACAGTGGACCTTCCAATGCAACATGGGAAGCCCAAGGATGAAGAAGGCATGGTTGGGGCAGGTAGAAATGGGGCAGCTCAGGTTGGCAATTCATGATGCCCCCCCCCCCAAATCACAACGTGGGCTAAGTTTTTGACATGCCATAACATCAGTGCCTGGTCTGGGGTTTAGACCTTGCTTTCCATATCCTTTTCTTCCACAGGAATGAAAGCTTTCCAGTTTTGCATTCCTTCAACGAGGGTATCCTGAGTCACAGGAAGGTTTGTGGGATGTTCAACGTACGTTTGCTGAGTATGCAGAACGGGTGGTACCCTGAGGTTCCTGTACAGGAACCATCCTTTCATATGTATCCTGCCCATCCAAACAAAACCAAGCACATTCAACGGCACTTCCTCCAGATAAAAATAGGCATAGAGTTATAGTCGCACAGCACAATCCTATGTAGGTCTCCCCAAAAGTAAGTCCCATTGAATACAGTAAGATTGCTCCTTCCCCTAAGTATTGTATTCATAGCCTTTTATTTGGTCAGTCATTTTTAGTGTTATCAACATATAGAGGTGATTTATCCTGCTTGCTTATTTGTAGACCATATTTTGCCTTGTTTCTGGGGCTTCTTAGAAGATCTTTAAAACTTTGCTCTGCCGTGAAACGTTTTAAATTCCTGAAATGGCCTTGATGCAAAAGGACAAAAGAGACACTTCCTTTATTACACCAAAGTGAAATGTCAGAGCACAAAAATCTTGTTTTGCTCATTCACTGTTGAGTGCAGCAAGGAAACAGTTGAATCACACACACACACACCCCAACAATGCACACCACTATAGATTCACACTGGTGTTCCCCTAGCAAAATGAGCACAAACACATCTGTTACCCAATTTTCCACCCCAAGGCTTGTTTTTAACTAATATTACCTTTCCAATGAAGGAATGCTTTTCACTATCACACTCATTCATGATAAAGCTACACCTCCCAGCTGCTGCGATACTTGTATACATTGTATATAATGTAATACACATTGCAGAGGATTTCTTTTTGGTTTAGTTTGTGTATTATTATTTTTCTCTTCCCCCTCCTGATTCACATCCCATCCACTTGAAGAGCCCAAACATACTGCCACATTCTCCCAGACAAACTGCATTTTCGGTGGCAGCTCATCTTGGCAATTTTCCTTTAAAGCTGTCTTTTGTGACACCTCAAAGGAGAGAATCACTGGCTGGGTGATGCATCACCACTTTCTACCCTGTCCATTTACAGTGCTGATCAGAGATCTTTTAAAATAGCCGCTGTTTTCAGAAGTTAATTATGCACACAAAATAATTGAGAGGAAAGAGGCTCAATGGGGTTGTGCAGGATTCAGATTCGATAGCTGCGTTTCCATGGAAATGACTGAGCTAAGCAGACCTCTCTGAAATAGTGTCTGGAGGGAGAGTATAGCGCTGCCTCCTTGCTAAGACTGCTTGGCAAACACACACATGACCAGTGCTGTATGAAACCCTGTGAAGGCCCCTAGGCAGTTGAAATCTCGGGGGGCGGGGGGCTCACAAATAGTCTTTTAATACGTTTTTGTTTTCATCAACCAACAATTTTAATAAATCAATTTTGATCCATTGTCACGGGCCCCCTAAAAGGTGTGGAGCCTATAAGACAGTACCTACTCGGCTTATTTGGTAATCCGGCACTGTCATGTGTTCCCTGGTTCTGAAATCAGAATTTGATACCAAACACCAGATATTTAATCAATTAATTTGGAATCTTCTCCTCTGCATGTTGAGCTTGGGTGAAGTACCTTTTCCCCATTGATTCTAGGGGGAATCTACTAGGTTGCACCTCCTGACTCCCCAAATCTTCATAACCCCACCTGGAAATCCCCAATAACTGACCTAAGAGGGGTCACTTGACCACTCCACATGTGGACCAAAATGGCTTACATTAAATGGAAAGCAGGTCTGAAAGACATGTCAAATTCAAGTTACGGATATCCACATCAAATCGACCCTCTTCAAAGTTTGCTGAAGAGGACAGCAACTGCCGTGATAGCCGTGTCCATTTGCCATAATGTCCAATTTGCGTATTAATGCCCAACCTATCGATTACCATACATGTTGAAGTAAATCAATGTGCGATTGCAGCAGGGTTTTTAAATATTTAATTAAAAGCCCCATATCAATAAAAAATGATTCTGTAAGTCACCAAATATAAAAGTCTGCAGAGCGAAGTTCATATAAATTATTGAGCAGTCGCAAAAATGTGGGCTTTCGTAAATGGGATTCAAGGACATCTGGTCAATGTGCTGAAACAAAGAGATCAAAATGCTTTAAATCAGTGTGATGGGGACAGGAACAAAATGGAGTCATTCACATCACCCCTCAGAATACCAGAATGCAATTCAAAGGAACTGGAGGAGCACTGCCCCAAACTGTGAAATAGAGAAACTTAAATGGTTAATGGTGTTAGCAAAGTCTCTCAGCTGTACATCTTCCAAGATGAAATATTGGTGGATTGTTACCTTGCTTTCAGAAACATCTGGAGTACCAGAGGATGGAAACAAATGCAGCTGTGATCACTGTAGCTTCTGAGTACATTCTCTTGTGTTGTGACTTCTGAATTGGTTATAATGCTAAACTGTGGTTTAGTGGAGGCTTTTCCAACCTGGTACTCTCTAGATTAGAGCTTTCCATACTTTTCATGTTGGTGACACACTTTGTAGACATGCATCATTTCGTGACACAGTAATTCAGTTTTACTAGCAAACCGGAGGTTAAAATAACCCCTTCCCAGCCCCGAGAGGAGTGTGGGGAACGTTCACGTGATACATCTACACACAGAAGCCAACACACTAACATGCCGCAACACACAGTTTGGAAAGCTCTGCTCTAGATGTTGTAGAACATCAGCCTCAGCCAGCATGACCAATGGTCAGGGGTGATGGGAGCTTAATCCCAAAATATCCAGAGGGTTCCAGGTTGGATAATGAAGGTTGGGGAGTGCTAGTCTATTGCTATTTATACAAGAGTGCATGCCCCCTCCTTTCCTCTCCTCCTTCCATTTTCAATTAACCCTGGTTTCTTGTAATGTCCAAACCCAAAACTGTGATTAGTATTAACTATAGCTTAGGGAGAAAGCCAGGATCATAAACTATGGTTTGAAGTTGGCTGGTTTTCCTAAACCAAAGGTGGCTAACATGTGGCCTTCCAGATGCTATTGGACTCCCATCAGCCCCAGTTAGCATGATCAATGGTCAGGAAAGATAAAGGTTGTGCTCACCTTTGCCCTAAACTGTAGGTAAGACTGACCATCTTCATACACAATGAGTAAAGTTAATTAGATAAATATGTAAAACAAAGTCTTCTGATCTTCTGATGACCTTGCTAGAAAAAGAGAGGGCAGTGGAAGTTCATAAGTCTAAGATTTGTTCTCTTAATGCTAAATAAAGTGTATGTGTAATGCTTAGTCTTATGTAGTGTTGTTGCTGAATGATGTTCAGTGGGCATCCACTATAAACAGAAAGACCTTCCCTAAGAAAGTGTGCCAAGTCCTGACTTTTAGGCAACTGACAAAGAGATGAATAATTATATTTCAGAAATAGGTTAAAGTGGAGTAGAGTGAGGTGTGTGCTTTAGGGAGGGGGTTATGGGTGGTGGTTTTTTTGTTTTGTTTTTTGTTTTGCATTTCATTTAAATATCCAAGGTGGAATATTTGCATGTTGAAGACTGCCGGTAAATTAGTCAGGAAAGAGAGGCAGAACAAAGAGATAAGGTTGGAGAAAACAGTCCGGGGTGGGGGGAAGAAAATCCAAACAGGCATAGCTCCCCACTTGGGGTAAATTAACAAGTCTTTGAGGAAGATCAGTGCCAGAGCAGGCGGGGAGGGAACAGAGGAAAGAAACAGTAATGGGTTTACCAGGAATAAGACATTGAAAGCAAAACTGATGCTAGAAACTTGAAAGAAGAAAAAAAAAAACTGCACAAAAAGGTAGATGTTAATCTGGTGCTGAAATGTCATCAGAGTCGGCCTGGGCACACTTCCAAGGGAAAAGCATTCCATAACTGGGTTGAAGAACAAGTGTTGTTGCTGTTGCTGCTGTTTACATCTGAAGTTAGCTATATAAGTGCTGAAACATGTAGTAACAGTGTAATTCTTTCATTTATTTTACACCCATCGTGTCATGACATTAACAAGCAAATTCTGCTATTGTGCAAATGATACCAATGCTAGCTTGCTGTTGTTTTCTAAAGCATTTGAAAACTGCAATTCAGCAGAGGCCGTTCGAGCTTATGATAAATGTTGGCTGTAGCCCTTGTGCTAAAGAGGTGGCCCACCCCTTCAGCTCATGATCAGTATAAATGAACATCTTATGGGTAACTCGTAGTGCTGGAAATACCAGCTTTAATGAGAACTGGTCACTGGTAATAATTGATGACTGATTTGCCCATTACCTTTACAATAAACATTAGCCTTACATTACTAACAAAAATGAATGCACTTTAGCCAAACCATTAAACATAGCTCACTGGCTTTTCCCCCCTTGTTAAATATTCACAATTTCAATTACAATCATCTAAAACTGATATTTGTTTTAGATGAAAGGACTGCAGCCAATATGTAGCACTTTCTATTAGTTTATGAGTTCATTTCGAAAGATTGTGTTGCACTGATCCATTACCGAAGTCTGGGATTAATAAACAGGGCTGTGCCTAGACTCCATAAAATGGTGTTTGGGGCTAATCATAATTGCTGGAAAACTTACCACCCATTAATTTTATTTGCAGTGATGCAATCAGTACTCAAGTCCCCAAAGCTGAAAAATTAGTTAGTTCTCATATTATTTTACACAGGCATTCATGTACTACACATTTGTTTTCTAAGCTGCTTTTCCCTAAGGGCACAAATGTACAGCCACTTCCAACAATGTCGGATTGGAGTTGCAGAGCTAAACCAGAAATGGAAGAACCAGTGTCAGAAAAGGGGAGACCTGAAATAACTCAGCGACAGCACCTTACACCCTCACCCTGCTGCCCCAGGGCTTAACTAACAGTGGCATCCAAAGTGATGCTAGGCCCGGTGCTCCAGGCTCCAAGCATTATGGGAAATTTAAATGGCCACTTGTTGCTGCCCCTGCTGAGGAAGGCCACAGCCGTGTCCATCAATGTACCGGTAGGAGGCTTTTTGCTGAGGCTTCCCTCAGATTTAAGGCTGGTGTTTAATTCACCTTCTTATAATGTATTTCTATGCTATCCACCCAGACAGTCCACCCAGTCTGTCATGTAAGCCCATAAGCAGTACTGTAGCTATCAGGAGGGGCAGGCTAGGTTTTTTTATCCCAGGTAAAGCCTCCAAAGGGGCACCATTGATGCTCCCAGCGGGGGGGGGGGGACAAAGTGGGTCTTTGACCCAGGTGAAATAAAGGCTAGTTTTGTGCCTGCCCGAAGCACCTATGAATTATCACCCAAGGTCTGTAGCCCTATTCACATGGTAATGAAAACTGAAGAGAGTAGGAATCAGGATTGTGTCTGCTCCTGCTGGTGCTTTTCAAACTGTGTGTGTATATACACACACACACACACACACACACACACACACACACTGTTTCAGTACAGTTCTCCTATATAGTGTTTTTAACTCTGTGTAGCCTAAGTGCTAAAGGAACACGGGTGGCCCTGTGGTCTAAACCACTGAGCCTCTTGGGCTTGCCGATCAGAAGGTCGGTGGTTCGAATCCCCGCGATGGGATGAGCTCCCGTTGCTCGGTTCCGACTCCTGCCAACCTAGCAGTTTGAAAGCACATCAAAGTGCAAGTAGATAAATAGGTACCACTCTGGCGGGAATGTAAACGGTGTTTCCATGCACTGGTCTGGTTTCGGTGTTCTGTTGCGCCAGAAGCGGCTTAGTCCTGCTGGCCACATGACCCAGAAAAACTGTCTGTGGACAAACGCCGGCTCCCTCGGCCTGTAAAGCGAGATGAGCACCGCAACCCCAGAGTCATCTGTGACTGGACTTAATTGTCAGGGGTCCTTTACCTTTATCTTTAGCCTAAGTGCTATATATAGATGCTAGGTATGAATATTAAGGGAGTTCCACTTGTTACTGAAGCAATTCCATCATACATCCAAATAACACACCAACAGGATAAACTAACTGTGCAAACAGTCCAGAGAAATATGCAATTAACCTCAAAATCCAACTAATTCATGGCAGGCCACAAAAGGTTGAATAAAACAAACTCAACTATTTGCAAGCCTTGAATTTCAGGGTACAATTTAATAGGTTTTTTCCTGCGCATGTAAGTCCATTTTTCCTCCTGTTTCTGGGGGGAAAAGAGAGAGAAAAGAATCTAATTTCAGAGGTTAAGGACCAAAGTCAGAATTACAAATCAAGACGATATTTCAAAAGTATGCTGGACTTTCCAGAAATCTTCATCTGTTCTCAGAATTGCATCTGTTTTGTAGGAAGACTGGGATAATTTTTCAAATCAACACTAAGGAGGTTCAGCGTTGTTAAGTTGGCAAACTTCAAGTGAAAAGTGCAATCAAAGCAAAACTCTTCTGATTGGAGAGGAGGGGTGGGGGTGTGTGGAAAAACCTTCCTCTGATCCATCTGATAAATGACACATCCATTATACTGAGGAATGAACTACAGTTTAACTGGGCATGTTTCTGCTGGAATGAGAAAGAAAACCCCCATCAAGCACAGAGCTTCCTTTCGGGGGGAAAGACAGTCAAGATGAATTGCTCCCGGCATCATGATTGACATCAAAACGGAAAGGTGTGCTATTAACAACAAAAATAAAACCCACAAGCCAATACATTTTCTACACTTCAGGTTCTGGGAACATTTCCTTATAGTGAGACAATGTGGAGAACGCAGCTCTGACGCATTGCAATTAACACTAAGGGAGATGGGATGCTACTTAAAATATTAAATAGGGGTGGGTGGGATAAATGAACATATTCAATCATTCTTTTTTTATACAAAAAAGTTGGTAACAGCATTTGCCACTAGGCACCGGTAGCTAAATTCTCAAAAACTGCAGGTTATCGGATGGAAAGTCTACTAGGATTCCTAACTGGCAATACTCTCTTAGGTGCAAACAGACATGCTGCAGGTTATCTGAGCTTATGGTCCTCTGAGATTTTAGGAAAAGTTTAGAGCATCCAAGGGAGTGGAGAATATGGTATCAGGACCTTGACCTTAGTTAACTTGCTCTCCCTATGCTGGGTTCCTCCTTCAATTTAAGCCCCCCTCCCCCCCAAAAAAGATTAATTAGGAAATGGCAGAGCAGGAAGGGTTAAGTACCATGCAATTATTTTCTGGAGCTCCTGGTCACAGATCTTCCTTGTCACATTGAGTTAAGTCCTAAGCATTAAGAAGCTGTTAGCTTCGGCTAGGACTAATGTAGCAAGAACTCCCTCCCAGCTGAGATCGCTGGACATAGACCTCTCTATTCCAGCGGGCATTTAGATCTATTTTATATTACTACTTGTTCATTTTGTTGTTTTAAACACCATATTGTTTGACTGATGCATTGCTTATTCATTGTTCTGCGTAATTGCTTTAGGAGTATTTATGGTGAATAGCAGCTAATAAATATTGGAAATAATTACATAACCACCTGGGGGAGGGAGCTGAAAGAAGGGCAGTTGCGGGGGAATCATATTGGTCCACATTTTAGTCCAAAACATCCAGAGGGTACCACACTGGCTATCTCTGGTCTAAACTATGCCACAGAAAGAGTAGCCATGTTATAGCTGTAAACAAATGTGCTTATTTGGGCTGGACGATCTATCTACATATCACCCAAAACCAGTTTGAAGTACACATTGTGATATTGGTTTCATAACTTTAAACCTGGCAATATATTGCAAATCATGATGTGTGTTAGGGCTGGGCAATATATCACCCAAAACTAGTTTGAAGTCCATATTGTGATACCAGTTTCATGATTTTTAAGCTGGCAATATATTGCAAATTATGGTGTGTGTGTGTGTGTGTGTGTGTGTGTGTGTGTGTGCTATGCAAAAATCACAACGTGGGGAAAACAGTGAAGCTAGCCAATGTTTCTCTCGATTCTTGGAACCCCTGTTAACTCTGCCAGCTCAGCTCTTTCCTGCCTCCTACAGAGGACAGAGGACAGAGGACAAGAGCAGGTCCTGGCAAAAATCATGATGTGGAAAAAAACCGTGAAGCCAGCCAATGCCTCTTCATAGCGCCATCCTTATTTCAGACATTGTGATAGATTAATATATCACAATGTTTAAGGTAAAGGTAAAGGGACCCCTGACCATTAGGTCCATTTGTGGACAACTCTGGGGTTGTGGCGCTCATCTCGCTTTATTGGTCGAGGGAGCCGGCGTACAACTTCCAGGTCATGTGGCCAGCATGACTAAGCAGCTTCTGGCGAACCAGAGCAGCACACGGAAACGCCGTTTACCTTCCCGCCAGAGTGATACCTATTTATCTACTTGCACTTTGACATGCTTTCGAACTGCTAGGTTGGCAGGAACAGGGACCAAGCAACGGGAGCTCACCCCGTTGTGGGGATTCGAACCGCTGAACTTCTGATTGGCAAGCCCTAGGCTCTGTGGTTTAACCCACAGCGCCACCCGCGTCCAGTCAAAATGTTTAGCTGGTGTTATATCAGCCCCAGTACCTCCCAGAGCTTCCACACTCACTTTGGATTTCAAGCAGCTGGGTTTTTTTCTTTCTTTCTGAGACTTGTAAAGCTGCCTGATTTTTGCAAAGCATCTATTTATTTATTTTTCAGTCATAGAAGCATGTGGGATATGAACCTTCCCAAAAATATCCAGGAACTGGAATTGAGGGCACTTTGGCTCTTTCATTTACTGCAACCTCAAGGAAAGCAAACTTTTTTTATATAGAAAAAATAAACTTTGCTTGATATTCTTGGTTAATGAGTTATTTGACCTGAAAAGCCTCAAATAAGCATTTCTTTAAAAGCTGTCCAGGCTTCCAAAAGATGAAATGATCTTTGCTTGTTTTTAAGATCTCCCTATTCCAAGAATCAATACTAGGTGCCCTGAGTAACTTGGGGTTTGATTGTCTTTGAAATATGGATTAAGTGTATTGCTAACCTCTTCTACCATTTTCATGCTGCTTATTGCATCTTTAACATGCAGTTCATTTGGGAGTCCCTGCTGTGCAGACAACTCTTTAAGGCTGAGGCTTACTTCTGAGTAGACATGCATAGGATTGTACTGTTAAAGTCTATAGCTTGGAGTCACTGTCAGAGAAGGAAAATGTTGCACACAAATGCTAAAAGCCTCCCAGCTGGATTACAGGTACAGTCCTGGCATAGGGATGCAGAAACATTTAAAACATGGAAGGCTAACCCCAATTCTAGATTGGGGTCCAGCTCCCTGCGACGAACCTCCCCCTCAAGCTACACGCTTCACCCCTTTGACTGTTACTAAGTGTGTTTATCACTGAGGTGTTCTAGGTTATAATTTCTCTTCACCCCACCTCTATCCTTTGAGGTCCGTCTGAGTTGTCAATCCCTTTTTATTGTAACCTGGGATATCTTAGTAACAGGGGTTTCTTTTGTCCAGCCGACGTGACCGTGGTAGATATATGCTCTATGCTCTGGGCTTGTGGGGTTAAACTGCCTCTCAGCTTGCAGTACTGGGCCTCTGTCTCCTCAGATCCCTCACTGCTTCAGTTAGCTAATTCCTTTAGCAACTGTGTAGCTTTACCAAGGCCTCTACCCTCTTGCCCCTCTTGAGAGAAACCCTGAGACACAAACTATCTCCCTGCATGTGAGTTTTGTCTCTTCCCTGAGTTCCTTTCCTCATAAGCATTCATATATCGCTGGACCCCAAAATAAACGATGATGACTTCTTGGCTCAACGAAAGCAAGTTTTTATTCTTTACATAACATAACTTTTCAGATTTTTATTAGTTCATCCGCTTAGTTTCCAACCATAAGCATAAACTCTCTCAGTTTAACAAACTGATCTTCATCCTATCCTATTCTACCTAGCCTACCCACCACTATCCTGGTCCCACTCCCTCTTCTTCCAGTCACCACTCACTCACTCCCTCTTCTCCTTTCACCAACAGCTGCCCCCTCCTTTTTAAAGGGCGGAATCTCCTGCCTCCCCCCCCCCGAGTGAGCTGCCACTCAAACATGGAGTGAACATTAACTCTTTAAGAGAATCCCTTAACTTAGGGCAGGTTCGCCACACTCCCCAAGACATTTTCCCGGGCCCTTCAAGCACCTAGGGAATTCTGGCAGCAGCAGCAAAAAGCAGAATAAATAAACAGATATTGGTGGGTAGACATCTTTATTTCTCTCCTGCAATCAGGTGGACATGTTTTGATCTCACCCATTTATTTGTTTTGTTGCATCAAATGCACTCCTTTCAAAGCAAACATTGAAACTGGAGCATCATCGGTACATCCCTAATTGTATTAAAATGGGATGTGATAGGCCTGGAGGATTAATTCATCCAAAATGGAATGGTGATACCATCTCGTGTGCTCAGTATATAAATTCAACACTTCTCACTGCTGTTGCCCCAACTGTTGGACTTTCTAGAGATTTAATAGGCTGTCGGTACATCAGAAGCTCAGTCTAAAAGGAGAGGCAGGGCTGTGATTACTGACATTCTAGACATTTTTCTCATCGTTGGGAGCCCTATTTACGCTGCCATGGCCCATTAAGCAGAAGTGGCGAAAACAAACATTAGCTCCTTACATAATGTTAATCACAGAAAAGGAAGGAACACAACACAATGCTCTGAAAATATGTTCAACTTTCTGCTCATACATGCTTGCCAGGACATTCTTGGGTGCTACACCACAGGTTCGTTATGCAGCCTGCTTTAAAGGTGTTTTTGGAAATGGATGTGCAAAATATTCTGACAAGTCCTAAATACAAATAAAATAAAAATTGAGGTAGGGTTGCTTCAGAAAAATTCAGGGGTTGTCCACGAAGAAGTGGAATCTCTCTGAAGCACCCTAAACTGAATCAGGCAGCCTCTAAAGTGCTTTGAAGCAAAGGTGGGCTGCTTTCTGAAGTGCTGAATTAGGATCCAAGCCAAATCTTGTGGTTGGTGCATTTTATGGGTATGAGTATACCCTTGACATGCTTCCTACTTTTAACTCATTAATTCATTATAGCATTAAACTCAGTTGAAACTGGTAAAGAAACATGTGGAATAGTTTGTTTGTTTGTTTAACTATATCTAAACACAAACTTTGTAGAAAACTAGTCAGCAATGTGTTACATCTTAATGATCTACAACAACCAAAGAAGAAGAAATTATAGATATAGATAGATAGATGAGATTGATAGAAAGATGAGATAGATAGATGATAGATAGATAGAGAGAGAGAGAGAGAGAGAGAGAGAGAGAGAGAGAGAGAGAGATGATAGATAGATAGATAGATAGATAGATAGATAGATAGATAGATAGATAGATAGATCTCTATGATGCACCACCAAGAAACCACACTCTTCAAACAAGACACACAGTATATATATTTACAGTGGTACCTCTGGTTATGAATTTAATTCGTTCCGGAAGTCCGTTCTTAAGCTGAAACTGTTCTTAACCTGAGGTACCACTTTAGCTAATGGGGCCTCCTGCTGCCACTGCGCTGCCACACTGCCGTGGCACAATTTCTGTTCTCATCCTGAGGTAAAGTTTTTAACCTGAGGTACTACTTCTGGGTTAGCGGAGTCTGTAACCCGAAGTGTTTGTAACTCGAGGTACCACTGTACAAGCAAGTTCCACTGATTGGACAGAGTTTCAAACAAAGCTGTGCTCTCCCAAGCCCACATTCGTAACATGTTGTCCACACTCCTAAGTGACATCTATGCCGACATTGTCATATCCACAGAATAGAAGATGGCAGGATCCCCAAGGATATGCTCTATGGGAAGCTGCCCAGACAAACTCTGTGTTACAAAGATATGAGACATGAAGGCTGGCAACTTCAACCCTGCTGTGTGGGAATCCCTTGCAGATGAAAGCATTGCCTAGACGTGCTGTCAGGTCATATATCCACAGCAGTGACCAGAGGAGGAATGGCCACTGGGAGGAGAGCAGAGAGAAGAAACACCATGGTGCATCTGCAACAGTGAAACCAGATGCCTTCATCTGTCCCAGCTGCAAAAAAACATGTTTCTCCCTTGTCAGTCTCTACAGCCATAGCAGGCGCTGTAACTCTCCAAGGGTTTGACTTCACCCCTGAAGGTGCACTCCTTCATTGTATCCTGAGACAGACAGATGCCAAAGACAACAACATTTAGGGGTGCATGGCTGAGAAAGTTCTTTGCCTGAAGCCTTGGAGATGTTCTTCAAGTCAGAGTAAACAATACTGAGGTAGCTGAGTATGAGGTAGCTTCATATGCACAGACAAGAAGACCAAATACAAGTGTTCTGTTATGAAATTTCATTCTGTTGCTTTTCTATTTGCATGCAAAGCGGATTGGGCCAAAACAGCAGGGAGGATCAACAATGAAAGTTCAAGGATGCTTCCTCAGTCCACATATTTGAGGGTAGTTTTGAGTGAACTTTGAAAGGTGGTGCTCCAATTACATACTTGGAGCGGCAACATATTCAGGCTTCCTTATTTACTTTAACAGACAAAGCCATTCTGAATGTGCATCCCTTCGCATCTGAAAGTCCTTGACCTCTGTGAGCACATCCGAGCTCTTGGAACTGCTGGAAAGGAACAATAGTCTCTAGGATGCAACACTCTTCAAACAAGACAAAGAATTGCTGGTATCCTAGCATACTTCCATTCAACAGTGGTTCATTCCCTTTCTTTCAAACCCACTAATGGCTTCCTAGATGGGGCTACCATTGAAGATGGCCTGGAATTCTGAGCTAGTGAAGAATACCACAGCCATTATTGGTTTGCTTCTTCATTTTATGCTGTTCTACAGGCTATGCACCACCTTGGATTCTTTCAGGCAGAAAGGGGCTTGAATAATATGCAAATCAACTAAAAACAATAGTAACCATTTGGAGGCTATTATGGATTCTGAATAATTTCCCCTCTCCTTACTAGCTCTGGGATTTTACACAGAGTAGAACTTTTTCCCAGCTTTTGATTGAAACAAGAGGGGGAGTTCATATGGTTAAGTAATAAAAACACTCCTAACATATACTTTCAGAATAACAAGGCGAGTCCCGGGGAAAATGATAAAAATGTCAAAGGAGGAGTGGCCCCCCAGCACATTGCCAAGCACATCAACAGAAGCTCTCAAACATTTGATGAAAGGCTACACAATGCAGCGGGGGGTGGTGGTTTCCAGTGCCATGGCCCTTCGCTCTTTCAAATCTTAGAAGTTGAGAAGAGAGGATCAAATGCTAGGGTAGGTCTGAATGTTCCCAGACAAACTTCTTCACTGCATTCACAGGTGGGGTGGAGAGGCAGAAGGGGGAATCATGCTGGGTGGAGACGTTCAGATGTTTTGTCGGGGTACTTTCAGGGTGGGAGACTTCTATATATTTAGCAATGAGAGACAGACAGACAGAAGCTCTTTAAAAAACCATTCTCTCCTTTCTCTCTTGTCAAGGCAGCCCTGTTTAGGGAAGTTTTTAACCTGTGATATTTTAATGTATTTTAATATCTGTTGGAGGCCGCCCAGAGTGGCTGAGGGGACCCAGCCAGATGGGCGGGGTACAAATAATAAATTATTATTATTATTATTATTATTATTATTATTATTATTATTATTATTATTATTAAAACTCCCCCCCTACCATTGCTGCCACTTTCTTGCAATGGCACTCCATCCATCTGGGGCCATCTCTTCCACAATTTATCTGAAGAAGGGAGAGAGGGGAGCAGGGAGGGCAATATGGGAAATCAGAGGCAAAAGTGGGAGGGGGTAAACAGTCAAAGGAGAAAGGTCTGTGACTGGTAAGGAAGGAGGGAGAACTTTAATTGAGTTTGCGCTTCAGGGTGAACCTGTGTAATTCAAACTTTGCTAAACAGCATGCGAACTGAAACACAGCCTTCCTTCTCTGAATTTTGCAATGCAGTTGTCTGGCCAAGTAATGCATGCAAAAATGAATACAGTGGGATAAAGTGTGCGTAAAAATGCATATATTTGTGAAAATAGCATACAAAAATGCATTGTATTGGGAGAATTACTTTGCAGAAATGTGTCTATTACGCAAATTGCTTACAAAAATGTGTATATTAGGAGAAATGGACACCAAAATGTTGGGGGGGGGTCATGATTCAGGAATTTGAGCTAACATCAAAATGCCATCTTCCCTTTACGTGAATTTGCCCCATCCACTTGCTGTATTGGGGCCAATTAGGCCTTCCTCAACCACAATCATGTGTCTTGCCAATCCCCAATAGACTTATCTTCGATTTCTCACTGCTCTTTTCTCTGTTACATTGTCCCTGTACCTTCACACATCTCTGTGATTGGGCGCGCAACTCCTGGGAGCCAAAGTGTCTTCAGTCCCCTCGAAATGTTAAGGGAGCAGAGGATGCTCCTGACAGTTGGCCTTGCTGACTACCAACCTCCTCCATGAGCCTGGAGCACCAGCGTCAGATGGTCCAGTACTCTGGCACAACCCTCTAATGTTCCCAGAGCACCAGCACTGGACAGGAAGGTGTGCAGGGTTGCAACAGAGTGCTGAAGATCCAGTGCTCTGGTACAACCCTGCTGTCGAGCCTGGCATGCCAGTGCAGCATGTGAATGACATCATGCTTGACAGCCCTGCCCCCCCCAATGTTGGGCACAACTTGGCACCTCTGTCTGTTAGCTCTTATTGTTCATCTGTCCATAGGTTTCAACCACCTCTTGCGCCCATTGGAATTCCTCAGCTTCCCTTTTCTCTATCGCTGGAATCATATGTTTGTTGCTTCATTTTTCATGCAATTCTATCTCTATTCCTCCTCTAGGTGCTGCTTGATTCCAACTCCCATCATCCCCAGCCACCAGGGATGATGGAAGCTGTAGTCCAACAACACTAGGAGGGCCACAAGTGTTGACATTCAGAGGACATCGGAAGGGCAGCTGGTGAGCCCCTAGCTTTAGCAGCCCTCCCCTGCCGAACTGCCTGGCAAACACCGACCTCTGAAGTAACGTAGTAATGGTTCAGACCACCCGAGCCTGAACACAGTTTAGCAGATCATGCAGTGCAACAGAAGAGGTGCTGAGAGGCTTATGTAGAAGCATATTTACAGCAGTTTATTAAGCATAGTTCAGGACAGACAAATCATGGCGTCTTTCCTTCGTCTTCACAAAGAGACAGTGAGAAAAACAAAAGCTATACACAAGTTCCCAGCAATCTGTGCTGGTGTGTGGCAGACACGTGACACATGTAAAAGTCCCGTGCCTGCAGCTTAAGGTGGAATGGAATCTCAACATCAAGTACCCAGCCCTCCCTTACTTTCTCCTATTCCTATATAAACCTAACCTTAGAAACAGCCAATGTATGGCCTACTTCACCACTTAATATCAATAGAATTCTAGAAAGCTGCCTTGTACAAAGTCAGACTATTTGTCCATATCTGCCAGGCTTCATGGAATCTGATCCCTCCCGCGGTGGCAGCCAAGAAGCAGATAACAAGAAGAGTTCTTACCAAGTCTTTTCAATATTCACAGGGAGAGACGTAGAAATGCCATCTCTCTTAGATAATGGTTTTGCTCCGAGTAAATTTCCACCCCCTCCGTCTCTCCTATTATACATCATCCCTGCGTCGGCTGATCTGTGCTTTCTGCCTCTGAGCTTTCCGTTCTACTACTCTCAATGCCCTTCTGGTCCTGGGAGAGGAGGATCAGGAATGCTTTCCAAAGACACTGAGTCTGTCGGCTGTCTCTCCCCTGGTGCTTCTTCTTCCTGCTGCTCCTCTCCCAATATTTCCTAGCTTCTCCCCTCTGCAGCCTCTGAACTATGACCTTCTGCAAACCACTGTTCTAAATCTATACTGTCTTACTGTTCTCGGGAAGGTTCAGGAGAAGGGGGGCGGTCCCCACCATTCCTCCTCAGTCCAGTCCCTGACAATATACTACATGATAATCTATTCTGACTGCAGCCAATCTCCAGAGTCTCAGGTAAATATTTATTCAGGTGACAGTATTTTTTTCCCCAAAGGGAAGTTTAGTTCAGTCAATTCAGGATATATCAATGAAGCAGTTACTGAGCCACCCTCATGACCGTAAGGATCAAAATACTGAGAGCCTACTCAAGAATACAATGGAATTATAAAATACTATTTCTTGCTTCTCATATCCTTGAGAACCTCTCTCTAAGTTATTGATATGTTCCAAGCAGCCCTCCTCCTGCTTAATGTGGAAAGGATGATGTACACTGGACTTTTAAACAAAATTGCTTGCTTTCCAGAAGCCTATAAAATGCATGTTTGTGCAAAGCACCCCACTGACTGCAATGGCATATCCTTGCCTGATGTTTGGCCATTTATAATGTGGGAAAAGGCACATTTTTTCTAGATTACGCTAAACTACTCCAAAGTGGATTTAGCTTTCCTAATCTAAGATAATACTATTAAACCTTCACTCCCTATCAATCAAATGTTGGGATAAGCCTTGTTCTACAGTGATTGTAGGTTGGCAATATGCCATAAATCCTCCACTTAACGTTTATCTAAGCTCCCTAAGAAAAAAAGGGGGGTGGAAATGTTCAAACTCTGCATCACACGCCATACAAAAAGTAGTTGGAACACTGTATTGAAAATAAGCAAACAAAAATGTCTGGCTAATTCCTAAGAAGATTTTCTGGCACATGCTACTAAATAAGCTATAAAATTGTGCCTGTTGGATCCAAGAAAGCCTATCTTGAACACCCAGCTATTTGTACACAAACCCACAAATACCCACCTTGGAATAATCTGTGATTTTTTAAAGAATTTGCTATAACTTCAAACTACAAAGACTTTTTTTAAAAAAATCCAAATTAACAATAGAACTAGCAGTCCAAAATGTGTTGGGTTTTTTTTTAGAACTTACAAGTAAGGAGTTGTCACCAATGCTAATCCTGTTCAGAGTAGACCCCTCGATGTTAATGTACATGACTTACTTGGGACTATTAATTGAATGGGTCTACTCTAAATAGGACTTAGAAATAACCCAGGGTGACCATACATTCTAAAATACATAAGACTGGCCCTCTATTTAAGTACTTGGAAGAGTCCAATGAAAAGAAACGAGAAAACAATAGAAGCTGAAATTTGCAGGTTCATCCATTCCCAGTTCAAGAGGGTGGTGGGCTTTGGGGGTGCTCCCTGGTCTGGATCTCATCTCCCTTGTGCAGGGTATTGCTGAAAAGGCATGTATTGTTTCGTGAAAACATCTGTAAAATAAGTTCTGTCCCTCCCCTTTTTCTTTGGCTCAGAACTCTTGGAGAAGCGTGATCAATGTTGTCGTCTAAGCACGTTTCTTCCTTCTCTTCACAATGGCACAGTCGTTGCCATAAATGGCATTTCTCACTGATTTACAACTATAAAATTGAGAGGAGTCTGAGACTCAGGGCGCGTGGCTGCTTCCCACAACTTCTGTATGCACATGAGACATCATCCCAGACCAACTAATGACTGTTGGGGGAGAATAATCAGTACATTAAAAATTCTCTAATGAGGCTTTGATATGGTGCAGCGCAACAGCTCCACGGGATACGAGATGGTCTACTGGGTCATTGATTTGTTAACTACAGTTTCTTTTTGTATGCCAGAACATTAATCAGCTTTAATGGCTCCAATGGAAGCATATTAATTAATTGCAGCTCCATTAATAACTCCCTGATTATGTATTTACCTGACCTAGACTGCAGTGCACATTTTAGGAACTCTTTAATTAGGTTTTTTATAATAGTGGCTCCAAGGGAGATTATAAATAGTGAGTTTGTAGGTATAGCACACATGCTTTCGAACCAAATGAAATTTAACGTAAGTGGTGAAATGCAGGAGAATCTGTGCATGTGAATGTCTTGCTCACGGGTTTCCTATAGGCACCTGCGGGAACAAAGTGATTCACCTGTGAGGAAAGGTTGCAGCACTTGGGACTTCTTAGTTTAAAGAAAAGGTGAGTAATAGGTGACATAATAGAAGTCTATAAAATTATGCATGGCACAGAGAAAATGGATAGAGAAAACTATCTCTCATAACACTAGGACTTGTGGACAAACAATGAAGCTAAATATTGGAAGATTCTGGACAGATCTCTTGTTTTCTTTTTCTTTTTTTAAGTACTTCTTCACACAGTATGTATTTAAACTATCACAGAGGCAGTGATGGCTGCCACTTGGATGGCTTTAAAATAGGTAAAGGTAAAGGGACCCCTGACCATTAGGTCCAGTCGTGACTGACTCTGGGGTTGCAGCACTCATCTCACATTATTGGCCGAGGGAGCCGGCGTACAGCTTCCAGGTCATGTGGCCAGCATGACAAAGCTGCTTCTGGCGAACCAGAGCAGCACACGGAAACGCCGTTTACCTTCCCGCTGCAGCGGTACCTATTGATCTACTTGCACTTTGACGTGCTTTTGAACTGCTAGGTTGGCAGGAGCAGGGACCAAGCAACAGGAGCTCACCCCGTCATGGGGATTCGAACCACCGACCTTCTGATCGGCAAGCCCTAGGCTCTGTGGTTTAACCCACAGCGCCACCCACTTTAAAATAGGACTGCACAAACCCAAAGGATAAGGCTTTCAATAGCTATTACCCTTGAAGACTATGCTCTGCCCCCATAGCCAGAGAACTAATGGTTCTGAATAGCAGTTGCTGGAAATTGCAAGAGGGGAGTGTGCTCTTCTGCTCAGATCCTGCTTGTGGGTTTCTCACAGGCATCTGGTTGGCCAATGGGAGAACAGGATGCTGGACTAGATGGGCCAATGGCCTGATCCAGCAGGCTCTTCTTACATTATGTTCTTAAAACAATGGGCCTTTTATGCTCTCCAAACCTACGGTATATCAAAATCCATTTTTTAAAAGTATGTATTTTGAAATTAAATACTTTTTAAAATGTGATATCTTACTGAGCCACAGAACACACAGATTTCAATGGGTCAACTCTGAGTAAGATTACTGTTGATTAACATGCTTTGCTTATGACTCTATATATAGCTGTGATTTTGTGTTGTTGTTGTTGTTGTTGTTGCTATCATTATTAATGCAGAAACAGGATGAAATGGGTTTATAGGTAAACGTATGCAAAAGGAATGCTGACTGGAAATAAACTGATCTATCCAACTCTAATCAAAATTCTTTAAAAAAGAAAAACTAAATGTCAGTTACCCTCAGTGGAATTTAAAAAAAAAATGCTTGTGACAATGCTAAAGAACAAATTATTCAATGCCTCTTTAAATAATTATTTTGGCAGAAATTTAATTTTCCTTCTTTTCTTTTTTCCTGTATGGAGGAATTGACGGTAAATCTGAGTTGTCATTAGAAGAGCGTAATCCAAATTTCCTAGCCTAGAAAAAAATCCTTAATTCAATCGGTGTGAAGTAATATGCCTAATTGATTCTCTTCGTCCCCATTTTACAATAGCCAAATCATTTCTTGGATTGGATTAGGTACTAATGGCCTTTTCTCCCATTAAAACTGTCACTTTGGAAAGCAGGTGGATAATGGTGTTTGTCTTTTGCCCATGGGAATTATTAAGAGAATGAGTTCACTTGAAAAGGATTCTTGCTCTGCAGATATAAATTGATTTCTAGTACATCAGAGAGAGATAGAGCGCTTTGGAATTGGGGGGAAGACATAGTTTATAAAGCAAGACTTATTTAATGCCTACTGTGAATCTTGTGCGAGAGACATGTGCTTCATGGCGAGAAGAGTAGTTTTTTGTGAGATCTAGCATGAAGTGTTCTGGTGAGCATGTTGGACTCTGAATAACACACTAAGAAGACCAGCCTTACTCCCACGAGGCACATGAACATAATCTTAGTCTAAATTACTTTGTAGGATTATTGTGAGGATAAAATTCTGCGGGTGGAGATCAGGTATGTGCACCAGCTCCTTGGAATAAAATTGTGGGATAAAATAATAAAATAGGAATACTTCTATTATTTAAACTCAATACACTCAATACACACATATAAAATGGGGAACCTGGTCAGGTAGTGGGAATTCTCAAAAGGATTTGGGGGTTCTAGTGGCAAAGCAACTGAACACAAGCCACTAGTGTGATACAGTAGTGTATCATATGAGGTCAATGCTATTTTAATAATTTTATGAAAATTCACATTGGTCTCAGAAGCCCATTTTCTCCCCATTCTGTTCCTGTCATGTAAGATCCTACAGAAGAAACCAGTGATATGTCTACTTGAGACACCTCCCACTTTTTCTGGGAGCTGGCATGCTGGTATGGGAAGGGGTCTTGCTGTGAACTTCTCCCTTTCGAGCTGGGGCTTTTGTCATCCTCTCAATTCAACTATCAGGAGTGCTGCAGCTAGAGTTGTTGGACTCTAGCTTCCACCATCCCTGACCATTGGCTATGCTGGCCACGGCTGATGGGAGTTGGGCATTTGACATGTCCCTCGTCCCTGATCTAGGTAGATTGGCTGAACTAAATGAACCTTTGTCTCCCTTTCAATGCACTTTTCATATATTGGTCTTGGATTATTTCCTGAGATCTTTGGTCATGATACCACCAAGAGAAGTCATGGTGAAATGAAAATTCATAATTCACTGTCTGGGCATTGCAGAAGCAGTTGACTTAAAATTAAAACTGTATCTGCAGACAGATTTACACTTCAGGCCATGTTTACGCCTTCACTCACAATTGATGGGCAAATTTAACTGGACAGGCAAAGCTGGACAAGTTGAAAAATTATTTCATATCCCGAGCTCCGATGATTAATAAACTTTTGATTCTTCGCCATAAATCACTGGCTTTATCAGAAAGGCGCAAACTGCTTTTGCTCAGATCTAACGTGGCATCAATAAAATATTTTATAGATGTAGGAGGAAAAGGGAACAGAGAAAGGCACAAGAGCTAAGATGAGTCGCAAACCTCTGAAGGGATCAAATGAAGCCAGCTTGGGTGCAGTTATCTTAAAGAAAAGTCCAAAATAAATGAGAATCCTGAGGCAGTGGGAGCTGCTTAAGGGGCTGTGTTTAAAATCTATCAGATTAGGTTGATCTGGGTGGAATTTCTTACTTATGGTAGCTCTGAATTGCTTGCAGGGATGGACAGATCAGCCTCTTTCTGGCCTGTGCTCATTTCATGTTCATTTATAAGTCTGTTCCATCCCATTGTATGCAAATAAATAACACCAAAAATTTGCATTTAAGCGAAGATTGCATTTCGGTGACTTGTGCACACAGCCAGCTGAGCTCAAGTAATGGTGGCTGGGATAAAGCACCACATCCTGCTGAGATGTCCATTCTCTTCTCATTTGTGGAGAAAATGAGCCTTTCTGCATCGTTAGGAGTTTGATCTTAGGGACGCAGGAGGAAGTCAGAATGGTTCACATTTGAATGCTAATCTGTCCAATTCACATTTCCCAAAACAGTGTGTGAACTGAAAAACATCAATCATTCAACATTTCCACTTCTCTTAATTTTGCACTGAGGAGTTCTTTGAAGTAATATAATGTGTATAAATATGTATGTATTAGGGGATAGTGTCCCTTAAAATTGTTGCTGTTGCAAGTAATATTAATAAATAGTAACAAAATAAAATTATTACAGTACTTGTCATCATTGTTGATCTATATACATACATACATACACCTCATTTTCCACAGGTACATACCAGTATGTCCTCAAAGTATTCACATAAAAATCAAAGTCTAAATATAGTAACAATACATAAGACATATAATATCACTAGAACACTTTTAAAAAGTAATAATCAACATTTAACAGTTCATTTAACACATATAAACATTTAAGTAAACATGCAGCTTACTAACAGGTCAAGTTAAATTATCCAGTGCACACATTAGTGAAAGTAATACCGTAGTGTTATGCACAACCCCAATCTCTGAGATGCAGGAAACTCCAGGGGTACCAGTGTTTACAAGGTTTGGTTTCCTTGGAATGAAGGCCAGTGGAGACTGCAGTGTCTTTAGGATATATAGCTTACATGCACATATATACAACTTGAGCATAGGATGGAGGGGCTCACAGCATTAACACCCCAACAGATTTTGCTTCCCCATTTGGTTTCCAGGGGAGCCCCCAAAGTCCAGCACAAAGTAAACATATCTCTATCTCCAGCTTCCAGCTCACATACACCACAATTCTGGTGAATGTTCCTCTACCTAACAGCCAGGTGATGGGGGTGGGGGAAATGTTCGCCCATCTATTCCCGGAAAACGCCGTCACTTAGCTGTGGTTATTGCAACCTGGCCACTGAGATGCTGATGAGGGCACATGGATGATCAGCTAAGACCAGTGCTTTTTTAATAATAATAATAATAATAATAATAATAATAATAATAATAATAATTTAAGGGTATTCTCATTTTGACTCAAGAAAATCACCATTTTATAGTTCAGATCAGGGAAAATAAATACAGTAAATGGACAGAAGTACAAAGATTCACAAAATGTTTAGGGGTATGTGTACCCCTGCTTCCCCCCAGGGAAAAAAAGCACTGGCTAAGACCTTTACCTTAACAAAGGAACTGCTTTGGCAAGTTTCCCTTTCCAGGCATGGCCAAACTTGGCCCTCCAGCTGTTTTGGGACTACAATTCCCATTATCCCTAACCACTGGTCCTGTTAGTTAGGGATGATGGGAGTTGTAGTCCCAAAACAGCTGGAGGGCCAAGTTTGGCCAAGCCTGCTTTATACGTTCTACCCCCAGCAGACACAGCATTGCAAGTTTGAAAAGGGAACAAGGTTTCATGCAAGCTAGCCCCCTGCTCCACCCCCAAAAAACCTCATAGCACAATGCAAAACATATTGCATTACGGTGAGTTGCTGGTGAGTCCCCTAGGTGTTGTAATCACACTTTAAATGCAGCCACTTCATGCTAATGGCCAATCGTGCCAGTTCTGGATTCATGCTGTTCTTCCAACTGTATTAGGCACCAGTGTGGTATGCCCACTTCATAAGTGAAGTCACTGACCTATTGGAGGGTAGGTGGGTGGATGCATTCTCCCATGACATAAAAAACACCGCTGCTGGTCACCTATATAGTGGAACTATGTGGATGGAGAGCCTTAAATGAACCTTTGCATAACGAAGGCAAATATTATGATTTCCCGCACCCACTTGCCTTTTTCCCTGGGACACCTCAGGAATGCAAAGCATGCTTTCTAAATACCAAAGGAACCAGTGCAAAAACACACACCCGTCTTTCCCCATTTGAGGATGTCTTTTTAGGAGAACAGTGCAAACTCTTCCAAAAGTAATTAATTAACCAAGAGGAGAGATCCCTGCAGTATCAAAGAAGGAGCCTGAGATTATCAGTTACAAATATACTGGCAACATAATGGCTTCATTTGTTTCCACAACGTATCGGGGAAATCGTTTTTGTTATGCTGAGTGCTGATTTTTTTCTTATTCTGTTTTCTTTTATTACTATAAAAGCTATTGCAACCCCCTCCAGGCACTGGGAGATCAAAGACTTCCGACAACCCTACAGAATGGGGAGGTTGGAATCTGAAAATCAGAACGGTGCGTTTGGAATGTGAATTGTGATCGCAAGAGGCTTGTTCATATTCTTTCTTTCTGACATAAAAGAGTCTTGTTACCTGGGCTGTGGGTTTGTGTGGGTGGGTTTGTGTATGTGTTACTGCATGCACTTATGAAATTCTGGAAGGAACATAGTCAACATTCTTGAAACGGCTCCCGGTTGCCACTCCTTTGGGACTGCAAGTGGTCACAGCTGCTTATCGGAAAAAGAAATGAAATTGGCTATGACTGCAGACCCTAGAAAAGGACCACTCCAAATGCAGAGGAGACAAGAACCCACAGGCGGAGATTGCCAGGTATCACGCAATGGGTGCAGGTGAATATTAGAGTGTGCATCAGTTCTGTGTGGGGGCCAAATAGCAAGTGAATTGAGGTGATTTGGAGGTCTTCTTGCCGTCCCAAGTCAAAGCACCACCACCCTGACTCAGATCACGGCTCCCACAAAGCCTTGTGTTGATCTGTGTTTTCCAAACTTATATCTCAAGTCTTCATATATCTCTATGTTTCTCTTGGCCCATTGGCTTTCCATGAAATGAAACTATCAAACCTACTGCCAACTGAAGAGCTGTGGATCCTTGTTTTTCTTTTTTATTATTATTTTGTTAAGCCCAGAAGTGGAAAATAATTCAAAAAGGTAAAAGTGTGTTGTTGTTGTTGTTTGTTTGTTTTTAAAAAAACACCCTACATTGCTCTGCTTTAAACAGCAAATCCAGAGCTTTTCCAGACATCTAAATCAGATGATGATGATAATCAGATGATGCTTTTAATTCTGTTGGGAGCCACCCAGAGTTGCTGGGGAGACCCAGCCAAATGGGTGGGGTATAAATAATAAATTATTATTAAATTATTATTATTATTATTATTATTATTATTATTAATGATAATAATTTATTATTTATATCTCGCCCATCTGGCTGGGTTTCCCCAGCAACTCTGGGTGGCTCCTAACACAATTAAAAGCACAATAAAACATCAAACATAAAAAACTTCCCTAAATAGGGCTGCCTTCAGATGTCTTCTAAAAGTCAGATACTGTAGTTGTTTATTTCCTTGACATCTGATAGAAGGGTGTTCCGCAGGGTGGGCGCCACTACTGAGAAGGCCCTCTGCTTGGTTCCCTGTAGCTTCACTTTTTGCAGTGAGGGAACCGCCAGAAGGCCCTCGGAGCTGGACTTCAGTGTGTGGGCTGAATGATGGGGGTGGAGATGCTCCTTCAGATATACTGGGCCGAGGCCGTTTAGGGCTTTAAAGGTCAGCACCAACACTTTGAATTGTGCTCGGAAACATACTGGGATGAGAAATGACTAGATCTTGCGCAACTCTTACAAGATCCTGCGGAGCTTGTGGGAGTGTTACATGAAATCTCACTGAATGCCACCGCAGCACAGCCCTGGTGAGTGAAGTTTCTATGAATGGGTGTGTGTGTGTGTGTGTGTGTCAGTGAGTACCTTCCTGTTTTGCCTCAGGTGGTGAATCAGGATGAGCCATCCCTGCCTGGGATAGTCTGTTCCTGTGTCAAGCCCCATTCAACCCCATCTGTCTATCACAGCATTCACTCTGGAGTCGGTAGATCATGGCATTAGAGCATTTGTATTTTCCCCGCCTCTTGAGAATACCAATTTCCTTCAACAAGCCTTTGCCCATCCAGATGCACTAATCTCAAAGGCAGTTCGTCCATTATGCTCAGTATGAATAGGAAGTAAGCTATTTAGTGCCATTTTGACAACAGTTCTCCATTGGAATCACCACCCAGAAGCCTGGCCTCCATGTTCATGCAGAGTGGTGTTAATTATTGTACTTTATACCTGATAGCCAAGATTATCCCTGAGGAGTTCAGTCCAGAGTCAATGCCTCATAAAGATTGATGGCTCCTAAGGCAGTGACATTATTAAATTTAAAAGAAGATGAAGCAGAGGACGCCCGTGTTTTACTTACCTTCATTTAATCTGGAAGGAAAGCAACAATGAAACTCACCCTCTCATTTTATCATGCAATAACGTTTTTGATGAACTGTGGGTTCCTGTTGCCTTATAGCGGACATTCTCTAAAGGTACACAGCCAGACCAGAACATTAATACCAGATATATATATATATTCAATGGATGATATCGTTTCAGTGCCTTATTAATTATATTCTGGTAAGAAACAGCAGTATCCTGAGTCAGCAGAATTTTTAGAAATCCATCATCGATCTGTCATTAGAGTACAGGTTGGGTTTTTCCCCCCACTTTAAGAATTGCAGAAGAGAGCTCTGCAGCATTATCTATATCTTTAATTTAGCCGCAAACTAGAAGGAAATATGCAGATGATTTTACAGCTCTGGTTTTAATAATGGCATTATCTGCTGCTGTTATTTTCATGTTTTATAAAGTGATTGCTGATTTATTTTATTGTTTTAATAAATTGCAATCTTATTACAGTGTTTTATTGATTTCTTGGTATATCTTCTTGGGAGGGTAAGCATTCTAAAAGGTGGGATTTGAATCTGTTTACTAAAATTATTATTTTTTAAAAAGAGTTTTCTACACGTAAAATGAGAGGTTGGTTGGAGCTCTGCTCCAAATAGCATTCGGGCTAGAACTATAGGCTCTTGTTGGGGTGGAAATGTTTCTGGAAGGGGTCCAGAACCTATTCCTTTGAAGGCCCTGCTACACCCACTTTGCTGCTCTGATGCATCTGGGCTACAGTAGGTCCCTACTTTACATGCATGAGATATCAGGTGTAGTAAGGGGGAAATCATCTCACAGTCTCCCTGTCGTGCTGAAGTCCTGAGAGAAAATTCAGAGGGGTCTGGAAGTGTGCTAGGCTGCAGATGTCCACAATGAATTGTAGAATCCATTCCAAGTGTCTCAATCTGCTGTGAAAATATGGTCAGAGAGAATGCACACAATCTCTCCACCAAAACAAAGATTCCTTAAATCTGATGGCAATGTTTTGTGGTTCCATGCAATCACAAGGAATATGAATTTTCATATTATTATCTTTCCTTAACCTATTCATTGACTTTTTTAAAAAAAGGATTAGAGGTTCCATTCTAGTTGTGGATATTTCTGGATACATTTTTTTTGTATGGATTGAAGAGAGAGCAGGTGTTTGGAGAATGCTCCCCACTTTGTGCAATTTCACTTATGGGTGCGGGGCCCCAGAAAATTACCCCCGTGTTAGTGGGGAGTTGCCTGTATTCTGTTTTACACCAACATGTACAGGATGAGTAGACACTGAAGTTGAGCATATGAAGAGGCCATACTGTACTGACCCACCTAGCTGAGCACAACAACAATGGGGAGCCTACAACCCTCTGGTCATTATTGGACTACAGCTCCCATCATTCCTGGGCATTTACCATACTGATGGAGGCTGATGGGAGTTGGAGCTCAGCAATATCTGGTGAGCCGTAGGGCCCCCATTCCTTGATTATGTCAACTGGCAGCATCTCTCCCGGATTCTTGAAACTTGAGTGGCAGGATACAGGCAAGGTGTATTTTTTTATGAGGTGGTTCTCAGGATATTGGAATTGGGGGTATATGCCAAAGTTGGTGCATCTATTGACCCAGATTAGACCTATTCAGGTATTTGCCTGACACCTAACAATAGATTAAGATGGAATCAGGTATGCCTCCCTGGAGAGAGGATTTTACAAGTGGGGGACCACCAAAAAAGGTCCCAGTCTTGTGTTGCCTCCCTTGGAGGAGGCACACAAAGAAGGGCTTCAGATGATGATCACAAAATCTAGGTCAGTTCATATGGTCCATGAGGTATTGGAGTCCTAAGCCATATAAGGCTTTGTAGGTCAATACCATCATGTTGAGTTCCCTGGGAAGAGCAGTTGCTTATTAAACCGCTCTGGGAACTGTCACTCTCTTAGGGGAATAAGAATTCCTAACAACTCTCAGCATCCTTAACAAACTACAGTTCCCAGGATTCAGGGGGCGGGGAGATGGTTGTGGTATAATAGTGTTTTCAATGTATGGTGAGGATGTGGCCTCAATTAATGCAGATTCACAAATAACATGGGTACTATTTGCATGCAGTGTTATAATTCCAATAAATAATTCTGCATAATGTAAGGATCAGAGGTTTTAAACTGCTGTTTCTTTTTGTTAAAAAGAATTCTCCGAGGAGACACATTTCTCTTGGAGATCTGGCACTGGGCTGACTATCAAAACTGCAGGGGTCCTTCTGTTACCGCGTTATGGTCCTAAAGTGATGGACCATTAATGCTCTTCAGAGGGCTTCTAGCAAGCACGCCAATTAATGCTATTTATGTTGATTGCTCTGCAATGTGGAAATCCTTCCAGTGGAAATTAAAAGGTGACGGCCAATTTGGCATAATTTCTTTTTAAACCTTGCTCTTTTCAGCCTTCAGCCTTAAAACTCAAGTTCGTTTTAAAGGGCAATTTTGAAGCGAGTTGTGGGAGGGCTCTGCTGCATTGCTGAGGTTTCTCTCTCCTCCATAACTGGAGGGGAATGAAGCAGTCATGCTAAGCCCAATTGATAACAGTGTAAGAGGCACATTCTCCATGTGAAATGCAGAGGGGGGGCTGATGGAGGATGAGTTGTGCTGAGATGGAAGAGGGAAAGAAAGGTCTCCTCACTTTCAAAACGCAACAGCAACATCAGCAGCAACAACAACAACACAATGGTAACCATGTCAGCCATTCATGTGCATGGATGCGCAGATAAAACAATAAAAAGGCAATCTTGATGTTATTATATTATTTGCTCAGATGTTTTACCAACGCACTCGTGCACATCAGTAAAATGTCACACCGCCCTACCAACAAAATGATGCAATCATACATACATAATATCAAGACTGGATTCTGCAATTAATTTTAAAAATTCTCCTGCTTATACTTGAATTAAGGAGAAGTCCAGGCAGAGTGAACCTATGGAGCAATAAATGAGCAGAATGTGGGGAATACAGCTATCCTTAGAGGGACTAGCTTTCATACTTTATATTGAATGGTTTCATGCAAGATTTGAAGGCCAAAGGGCTTTAAAAAAAACAGTTTAAAATAAATGGTAAAGCCCGAAGTGAAGTGATGTAGGTCATATCCAGAGCAACTCCTCAATTTCTGGGGACAGCTGACAGGCGCCACACAACTTCAGACAGGATACCTGTGCATCAGTCACCATCCAAACTCATTGTGCCATGTGGGCAGAAGAGGCATTTAAGGCAAGGTAAACCACAGAGCCTAGGGCTTGCTGATCAGAAGGTCGGCAGTTCGAATCCCTGCAACAGGGTGAGCTCCCGTTGCTCGGTCCCAGGTCCTGCCAACCTATGAGTTCAAAAGCACGCCCAAAAGTACAAGTAGATAAATAGGTACCACTCCGGCGGGAAGGTAAACGGCATTTTCGTGTGCTGCTCTGGTTCTCCAGAAGTGGCTTAGTCATGCTGGCCACATGACCGGAAGCTGTATGCCGGCTCCCTCGGCCAGTAAAGTGAAATGAGCGCCGCAACCCCAGAATCGTCCGCGACTGGACCTAATGGTCAGGGGTCCCTTTACCCTTTACCTTTACTACTGTCACTTCCCAGCAGTTCCCTTGGCTTGGGAATCAGGTGAGTGAAGAGAGCCAAGCCAACCTCGCTGCATGCTATAGAAATGTTCCCCAATCTGCTGCGCTCCCTCAGTCTTTGCAACGTGCTGACAGGAAAGGTCACCATGCCAGCCTTCTATTTATACAGGCCATGGGGGGGGGGAAGGGAGTTAGCCATGCAGTTAGATGCAATACTATACCTATTTACTATATATATACAGTGATACCTCTGGTTACGAATTTAATTCGTTCCAGAGGTCCGTTCTTAACCTGAAACTGTTCTTAACCTGAGGTACCACTTTAGCTAATGGGGCCTCCCACTACTGCTGCGCCACTGGTGCGCGATTTCTGTTCTCGTCCTGAGGTGAAGTTCTTAACCCGAGGTACTACCGTGTTTCCCCTATTTTAAGACACCGTCTTATATATTTTTTCCCTCAAGAAAACGCACTATGGCTTATTTTGAGGGGATGTCTTATTTTTATTACGTAAGCCCAGCCCAGCCTTTTCCTTGGTGCCCTCCAGAACTGCGCCTATCACTATGGCTTATTTTCGAGGTACGGCTTATATTTCGCAAATGCGAAAAAATCCTGCTATGGCTTATTTTATGACTACGTCTTAAAATAGGGGAAACAGGGTACTTCCGGGTTAGCGGAGTCTGTAAGCCGAAGTGTTTGTAACCCGAGGTACCACTGTAAGCCCTCTTGTTTTCGGTGGGTAGTACTGCATGATTAAAACATACCATTTTAAAAGGGCAGGGGATTAGCTTCACTTTTACCTTGTGAGCTGAAATCCCCAAGCTGAAATTACTTTCCATAGGAAATTCATACAGGGTAGAATTACACAACTGTTGATTTATATATATATGGGATACCCACCGGAAGATTATTCTTGCCGTTGTTATTTAAAACATACTGAGATAGCAGATAAGCAATTTGGGAACTAGCTGAAATGGATACACTCATTAGGACATGTAAGAAGAGGCATAGTTTTAATTTGTTATTTCCTCCCCTGTTACTTAACTATGTATTTCTCATTGACAGGAAGGGGGAGGCATGTTGCTGATAGTGCATTAAGAGCTTCCAACCCATTAGAGAATCCCCAATTATTTGCAACGGGCATTCCTAATATGCTCCACTTGCTGGCGCGATCTGACATGGCAACAGCCAAAAGAACACTCAGATACCATTGCGTTGTGATGATGTGCCATTAAAAAACCCTTAGATTGTTATAACCCTGTCTCCTTGCGTAACCAGGTGAAGAAATGGACACTTTGTGGCAGTGAAAATTCCATGTAAAGAAGCCAACTGGCATAAAATCAACATGTGAGTTCATAACAGCCTTGAAAGGGCTTTTAGCCAGAGATGGATGCCTGTGGATTAATTCTGTCTACTGGAATATTTCTGTTTACCCAGAGATTGGCGCACTCAGGCCTACCTAAAGCTGCCTTCAATGTATCGGCAGTTTAGAACAAAAATCTGGCAGCAAAATGCTTCTGCCTATCACATAACTCAAAGCCTTCAAAAAGAGATTACTTGAGTAACGCAACCGAAATATTAATCACTGGTGTCGTTGGCAGCAGAACTGTTATGAAGAATCCTGGCTCTATCATCACCCTGATGTATTCCGCAGAGTGAGTTGTTCATGCAAGTTTAGATCTAGAGGTGTGCAAAAGGAATGAACGGGATTGTATTTCTCAGATAAATGTGAGGAGCATTTCACAGTGGGATACATTTTTTAAAACTCGTACATTCCTTACTGGATCTAGAATAAGGCCAGGAAGCCCTGGACATAGGTGGGTTAATAAGAAGGGCCCCCAGAATATTTTCTTGAGTTGCCAGAAAATTGTGTCCCAAGGCAGAATTGCAAGCAGACTGGGGGTTCTGCCTGACTGAAATTTGATGTGGAATGTTGACTGCTGGGTGTCAAACTTACTCTCAGCTTTTGAGGATCACTATCCCATTGTTTACCGTCCAGATGCTGAGAATGAGGTATGTTTCTGCTGAAGTAAATACAGTCTGATATGTGTAGGTTTATGCCATCGACCAGGCATCTGAAAATGTCAGGATGGATCAATAGATGGTGGAAAGGCTAAGCAAGGTTACAGCTGCCATATCCCAACTCCGAAATCTGGGTTTCACTTCTATGACATCATAGGAAAATGATTGGTAATAGTGACCGAAACTCAGAGTGCTAAATTGCATACTTGCTTTCAGGGGGGACGGGATCCAACCTCTGCTTTCACTCTGACAGGCATCACAGGGGTTGGGTTCTTTAACTTTCTCTTATTTTGGGGGACCAGATGGTAATTTTTCTTTCCTGATTTAGTGCTGCCACCCATCTCAAGTAAGAGTGCAGGAAATGTCCCATGGAAGCTCATTGTGGACCTCATGCTGGCTGTCTTCTGCTGTGTGACTTCCAGGAAGCTGTGGCCCTCCAGATGTTGTTGGACCTCAAATCCCATCATCCCTAACCTTTGGCCATACTGAATGGGACTGATGGGATTTGGAGTTCAACAACATCTGGAGGGCCACAGGTTCCCCATCCTTGCTCTAGGCCAGGCATCCCCAAACTCGGCCCTCCAAATGTTTTGGGACTACAACTTCCATGATCCCTAGCTAACAGGACCAGTGGTCAGGGATGGTGGGAATTGTAGTCCCAAAACAGCTGGAGGGCCGAGTTTGGGGGTGCCTGCTCTAGGCTATGGGGACATGTGGGAACAGCATAGGTTGAAACACTCACTTATCTGACCTATCTGGCCCCAATATCCCAGAAACAATGTTTCCTATCTCTGAAATAAGAGGCATCTGGAAGAACTCATAACATAGACTTGGATAGCAACTAATAACTGTCGAAATAAGTAACAGGCTAAATGCTACACAACAGATTCAAGATTTTTTTTTTTTTTTTAATGAACTGGAACCACAAGACCCTTGAAGTTTGTGCAGAGGAAGGGTTGGGGAGGAGGCACTTAACCCCTTTCCCTCCATCTCCTTTCCCACTCATAATTACAGTGGTACCTCTGGTTACGTACTTAATTCGTTCCGGAGGTCCGTTCTTAACCTGAAAACGTTCTTAACCTGAAGCACCACTTTAGCTAATGGGGCCTCCCGCTGCCACTGCCCAATTTCTGTTCTCATCCTGAAGCAAAGTTCTTAACCCGAGGTAATATTTCTGGGTTAGCAGAGTCTGTAACCTGAAGCATCTGTAACCTGAAGCATCTGTATCTCTTCCTGATCACAATGTTTGTTATTGAGGGCCTCCATCTAGATTCAGTATCCCCCCAGCTGAGTAGGGTGGCCAGTTGTGCATTGGACAAAAGAGGGCACCTACTTGCATAAAAACCACAAATGTAAACTTATATGTGTAGGTGTGCATTTAGAAGCCATGCCTGCAGTTTAAATAGAAATACAACAAATGTATTTACTTTACTTATTGCATTTATATCCCATTTATATTCTCAGAGGAGCTTAAGGTGGCATATGTGTTCCTCCTCCTCTTCATTTAATCCACAGAACAACCTTGTGAGGTAGGTTAGGCTGAAAGGCAGTGATTGGCCCAAGGTCACTGAGCTTCATGGCCGAGTGGATATTTGAACCCTGGTCTCCTAGGTCCTAGACGTCTCATCATAGTGGAGGTGTATGTGCCTGCTCAGTTTGCCACCCAGGTGCTAACTGTTAATGGGCATTTTCAAGGCCAGTTCCAACCCTTCTCCTGATTCATTATCTTTGAGACATACTTGGACCAAACAGCCCTTCAAACAGAGGACTGCACTCTGAAAAATAGCATGCATTGCCGCTCTCTTTCCAAGTATCTCTGTGTGTGAACCAAACAAGCCGCCAAGGGATTCATTTTTATGGGTCCCAAAGCCTTGATTGCACATCTAGAGGATCCTGGCTCTGGGAAGCAGTGCGCATCTTTCACAAAGGAAACTGAAGCAAGCCACACACTCTGCTTCCCTCATCTGCAAGGCACCACTTCAAAGCTCAAAGGATTGTTGTGAATCATTAATTAACTCATCTGTAGAAGGTGCTTTGATATTCCTGGATGAAAGGGACCATAACACTGAAAGTTCAAAGTACATTTTATTAATTATTATTGTCCAATTCATACCCCCCTCCCTCCCTACTTCCTGGTCCTTAAATATTTAAACTCCAACAACATGCTGTGAAATTGACCAAGGAAATCAGATCACTTAGCAAGTCAGCATGTTTGCGTTACTTGTCATCTCGTATCAGGGATGCCAGTTGCAGAACATCTCCTTACGGAAGAGTAAAAAATAAGTGCTTGAAATGGAAACAATGTGATTTTGCTAAATGGTTGTGAACCAGATGCTGATACATGCTTGTCACTTGGTTACTGCTGCAAGAGAAAGCTCCCAGATCATATGTAATGCAGAGGGCGAGTGGAATTCCCCTGCACAGTTCCTTGGTGGTTTTGTGGATTTACTCGGACCTGCGTTGAAGGTGATTGGATAGAGTACAGGAAACTGCCCTATACCAAGTCTAATCATTGGTCCATCCTGCTCATTATTGTCTATGCTGACTGGAAGTGGTTCTCCAGGCTTCCCGGAACGTGTCTCTCTTTCAGCCATACCTGGAGATGCTACAGAATTAACTTCTGCTGCATTTTTTCCTCATGAGCACACTTTTCTTCACATGTTTTAGAGGCTCTGGAATGCTTCACAAATCTACAAAACCTATGTCTGGGATAGGAATTGGGGAGAAATCCACTTCACCTTTAAAGTCAAATCCAATTATCTCTTCCTGAAACAATCTGAGAACTGAAACACTGCCATCTTTCGAAATCCACATTTCTCCAGATTTTAAGCTACAGTGACCTGTGTTCTGGTTTACATAGCCATATTTGGGCACTTTGTCCATGCAATTATTGGGGAAGAGCTGCAGCTCAGTGGTAGAAGGGTAGGTCCCAGGTTCAATTACCACTGGCATACCTGAAACCTTGGAGAGTTGCTGCCAATCAGGTTAGACAATATAGAGCTAAATGGACCAATGGTTTGACTCAGTATAAGGCAGCTTCCCATGTTCATAACATTGCACAGAGCATGAGAGTTGGGCTTCCTCTGCTGCCCTGAAAAGAGGAGCCTGCTCCTGCTGAGGTACAAGATATTAGCAGGATCGAGGGGGTTAATTGTAGGGGGTCTAGGCATGCCACCCATATAGACGTCCCAATGAATGTGTGGAGAGCAGAGGGCGGAGTCTCATTCCCTCACCCTCCTCGCTCCAGAATGTAGGGGATAGAATAATTTTTTTAAGTCTGGAACCCAGGGAATTCCAGGCATTCTGCTTCTCCCTTCCAGTTTCCCAGTGTGCATATTTACACTGATAAAACACAGGTGGAAAAAGCAGGCTTGATTTTACCGTTTAAGTGTGATTTCTTCTCCTTTGAACACTTCTTCACTGATAGACACATGTTCATATTAGGGTGGAGGGTGAATCTGTCAGGTTCATTTTCTCTCAGTTTCTCATTTTTCCAGATTTCAGTTCTCCAGATTTCCATATCAATTTGCCATAATGATTTTGGGAGGGGGGGGAGGGAATCTTCAACAGCATTTTAGTGTAAATGTCTCTCAACAGACACATTTCTGTTCACAATTTTGCTCAATGTAGAAATATTTCCAAAGCAATTTCCCCTAATGCAATGCTTTTTTGTTCACGATTTTCACCAGTATATGTATTTTTATGCACACTTTGCTCCAGTACATGCATTTCTGAATACATTATTGGGTGGGATAACAGCATTGCAAAATTCAGAGACCTGCAAATTCTGAAGGGTGGATGAGTTTTGGTTCTTGTATTGTTTTAGAAGGTGTAAATTACATAGGTTTACCTTTAAATGTGAACTGAACCCAATTTCTCTCCCATGCACCTCTAGTGCATGTGGATCTCTTTACAACAGAAGCAAAAAAGAACCACTTTGCGATCATATACGACATAAAATCAGAAGGCATAAAACATTGTCAAAACGGAATGACTTGGATCCAGAGTAAATGTTGGTTCCATTAAATCAATGGGACAAGATAGCCACGGCTTAAGTCCAATTAATGTCCACATGTGCATCGCTAATGTGTGCGAAAGGTGTACCAGAAATGGGCTTGTGAAAGTGAAAGCTACAGTAAACTGTGCATTAAAAAACCTAATGAAAAACCCATAAGCAACAGAAGATTCGTAATATTACTTTGTAAGAACGGCCAGATGCAAACCTGATACATACCTCTAATCCACACAGTATGATTTTAGAGGGGGAGGGTTGAATGTTATGGTCATGACATTCTCCTGGAGATACAGTAGCCTCAAGGGTGAAAATCACCATGGGAACTTATTTCTATGGATAAATTATTACCAATGTACTTTTATGGGTTGTGTGCATCACTCTTTTTTTTTCTTTTTTTTTTGAAAGGCAGCTCCAAATAACCTCCCCCCTTCATCCAGTAAGAAGCACAATTATGAATATAATTTCTCTTCAGCTTATTGCCTGTAAAAATATCAAAACTCAAGTTGGAAAATCATGTTTTTCACCTCCTTTTCTCCCCACCTCTAAATGATGAATACATTGGAGACATAGACTAATAACTCTTGGGTTTCAGTGCATCACTGAGATCCCCTGATACGGTCAACAGACTGAAATCTTTAACCTGCCACCATTACAAATGCTTTCGCAGTGTCCTTTTTTTTGTCTCAAAATGCTTGCACTTTGTCATTGGAAGCCTCAAATGCAGTCTAGATAGATGATTCTGCAGACATCTAACCCACCAAGGTGCTATCAAACAAGAGGACTTTTGTAATAATACATTCACGCTGTGACACAGTGCCAACATAGGTCAAAATCCATGGGCCATTGCTTTTAGAGAAGCTCATTGAAAGCAAGTTTTAGTCATCCATGTTTCACCTTTAGTCACTGTCAATTGATTATGAGTCGCTGCAATGAAAATCATTGCATTTGTCACCAGATACTTCAATTATCAGGAGTATGACTTTGTCTGGTCTATGCTCAGCAGACAGGCAGATAGAATGTATACTTTGAAAACCAGAGCACACTCACCATGATACAACAAAAGCAATCTGTGCCTGGAAGCAGACCTTCACTTGTGGATGTATCTCTGAAGAAGTGTGCATGCACACGAAAGCTCATACCAATAACAAACTTAGTTGGTCTCTAAGGTGCTACTGGAAGGATTTTTTTGTTGTTGTTGTTTCAGTATGGATCGTCATTTAAATCTGCAATGACCAGGGGATCATTGGACTGGCTAGATTTGTATTTCAGTGAAAATCGGGGTGCCCATCTACATTTGGGGCCACTAGTTTGCATCTACCTGCATTGGGGTCGGGGGTGGGGGCTTGATGGCAACACTACTCCTGAAACAGTCAAAGTGTGTCATATATCGTTCTCATGGGTTGGTTTTGCATCAGTGTTCAGGTGGCCCTGATTGCTTGAGTTTGTTGCATGACAATGCACTGCTGGTATTAAAAAGAAGATGGATTTGGTCTTGGGCAGTCAGCCTGTCATTCTGGATACTGGGGAAGTTCCGTGAGCCAGGCTGAAAAATAGCTAAGTAGGGTTGCCATATGTCCTCTTTTTCCAGGACACACCCTCTTTTTCATGGTATGTAAAATGAGATTCATTATAGCAATCTATGGTTAAAAACAGGAGTCGGCAAATGTGTCCTCTTTTTTGCTCTTCAAAATATGTGATTGCAAAAGCCTGCCTCAAAGCAGAGGCAAGCTTTAAAACTCTCACATCCTGCCCCCACTTACACACCCATATTTATATTGGTAGCTTCCCATCAAAAGGATTTTTATGAGGACCAACTTGATGTACAAATAGTTTAGCATGTACAATGAATGATGCACAAATGCCCCAGAATACTCATTTGCATGGTGTACTAACATTGCTTAATAAATTATTACAGGTGGACTTCTGAATTCTCTCTGCAAATTGGCTTGAGGAAGAAATAATACCGATGTTCTGATTTTGTTCCCCAAAAGAATTTAAGTTAACTCCTAGACCTGAGCCAAAATTCCCCTGAGAAGGGCATGTTCAAAGGCACTTGTAATTATTTTATGTAGTCCTGGGCCTGACCCTGGTCTGACCTTATTTTCAAAAAAGCCATGAGGCGCTGACCGCTTCTGGTGGCAAATGCTAGGGGGCAGCAGAGGCAGCCTCCTGTCTGTTCATCCTGACCCTCCTGGTTGTACCCTTCTGTTGGACGATGAAGCTGTGCCTGCAATGCAGCCTGTTCTGGACCCTCAAAACTAGACTGCTTCTCCCAGGGCTGGTGGAAGAGCCAGTTTCAGATAAGATCCAATGACCAGTCCAGTTGGCTTCTGAATGTGGATGGGAGCCCACCATTTTGTTCTCTGCTTGCAGCAGCAAAACATCATGGGCCAGCCCAGAGAGTGGCGTGTTGTTAAGCAGAAACATACTAAGCCCAAGAGCCAGCAAAATGTTATTCACCTTTTGATAGAGATCTTTAAAAATGACAATAAAAGGGTGCATGGGCGTGTTAGAACTTTGGTCATTTGTACAGCTGAAGTGCAAGCAGCAGCTTGCCACAAGGATCTGGCACAACTATGAGAGCAACAACATCAGGCTGTCATCTGAAAGGCTGCCCTGCCTTGTTTTCCTATAGAACCCAGCAGGGTCATAGTGGCAGTGACATTTCCAGGAACGGCAGCCAAAGCATTTGGAACAGGGTCATGTGGTTTTTCCTGTTCTTTGTTAATCCCCAGGTGATAAATTTGGCATCTGAGAGCCATAGAGAGTGAGGAACTTGGATCCTATTTTTCAAAGGGTTTTTTGTGAACCCTTGATTTGCAATGTGTTGACAAGGAAGTTGAGCTCACTTGTGGGCTGTTTTGTCTTTCCCTTTTACAGTATTTACTTACTTACTTACTTACTTACTTACTTACTGCCCTTCACCCCAAGATCTTTGTAATGGGGCATGCAAACACCTCTGGTAAAGATATGAGGATCTGTCCACTTAGGGTTTCTCAGTTTTTCAGTTTCCCAGTCTTCATTTTCCCAATTCTGCTCTCCAGATCCCAATTTCTGACTATTCTTGTTTCGTGTGTGTGTGGTGGGGGGAGCCTCTCTGGAGCTATTCTCTTAGGAAGGCTTCTGCTTATGCACAAAGACACTCTCTTTAGGACAGGAAATTTTAACGGTGCGATATTTTATATACTAGGTGGCAGTGGCGATCTGCATGGCCATTCTGTGGACCTTTCATTGCTACTCACTGATGTCCTATGACTTAGGTCCCAAATAGCTGAAAGACCGCCCTACAGATCCTCCAAGAGTGTTAAAATCTAGACAGAGGACCCTCTTAGAAGTTTCATTGTCCTCTGAAGGTGTTTTTTTTAGAGGGGTGGCAGCCTGGGAGAGGAAGGCATTATCTGTGGCAGGCACTAAGTTGTGGAATTTGCTCCCCACCAAAATCTGGCATAATCATTGTGTAGCATTCATCGTATGCTGAAGATGCACCTCTTTACCCTTGCTTTTGACATTTCAAGACGCACCCTATTATCATAATCTCACTTAGTCATTTATGCATGTTGCATACCTTCTGAGTGTCCTGATTTTCCAGGGAAAGTCCTGGAATTATGAAAAGAAAAAAACAACACCCCAGCTTCCTGGGGTGTCTTTATTTTCTCTGCCAGTGCTGCTGAGCTTGAGGAGGAGGATGAGCTGGTGCTTGTGTTGAGCAGCACCTGTGGCTGTGAGAGAGCATCCCATTGCCTCTCCACGGCCGCTGCTGCTGGCCTCCTCCCTGGGCAGCTTGTAGTGGCTGCTGGAGGGCAGGTGAGGAGGAGGAGAGACTGTGGCCATGGAGGCCCAGCGCTGCATGAGGTGCCAGCTCTGAATAGCAGGCAGACGGCAGAGCCACCCTGGGCGGGAATAAAGGGCGAGTGGAGCTTTGTGTGTCGGCATCTACTCCTGTCCCTTTCTAAAATCTATGTATGGATGCATGCTTTCCTTTTTGTAAATCTACCAAAGAATAAAATAAAATTGGGATTAAGGGGTTTTCTCAGGCTGGTGGAGGGCATGTGTGGTGATGGGAATGCTCTGTGGGGAGTGGGAGGGGACACAAAAGATGTGGGATCAATTGCTGGTCTTTGACCGTATTAAAGTTTACTTACTTACTTACTTATGTGGGATCAAGGAGAGTCAGTTGCGGAGAGTGAGAAATGTCCCTACTTTCATCTGAAGAATGTTGGAGGGTGTGATGATGTTACACTGGTGGTCGGGTGAGACAGTCCTGAGCATGTGGCAGAGCATGAGGCATGTGGTAGCCGTGTGGCACAGATCCCTGCTTCCAGATCCATTTTGCTTGACTGGCAGTTAAAAAAATGAGGGCAGCTTTTGTCCTCAGAAACGCTCCCCTCCACCTCCACAGATTGCTTTGTTGTGGGCGTCTTTGGATCTAAATTTAATTCTAAAGCCAGTCGAAATACCGGGATGAGTTCAAGGAATGATTTCCAGCTGCAATAGTCCTCCCACACTTCTGCTCAATCTGTGACTGCAGAAGCAGAAGTGCTGTTTGAAGTGACTGCGGAATACCAAAGGCAAAGGAGAGGAAACGTGCTAGAAATTAATGAACACACACAGGGAGGCGGGAGGGAGGGAGAATTGTTCATGGAAATAAGAGGCCTCTCGGCTCATCATAGTGGTCAGAAGGCAGGAATCACTCCCCCACCCCCCAATTTGATGGGAAAGAAAAAGGGTTGATTGACTTACACTCTGGTTCTAACTACATGGAAGTAATCCTACTGATTTTAATGGCGCATATTTCATACCCTCCAACATTCCTCAGATAGAAACAGGGACATTTCTCACTCCCTTCCCCCAACTGACTCTCCTTGACACCCCACCCCCCTGAGCATTTCCTATCAAAAGAAAGGCAATGGGACACAACACACATGCTCTCCACCATCCTGTGGAAACCCCTTAATCCTGATGATATTCTATTTTTTGGTAGATTTACAAAAAGAAAAACACACACCAATAAATGGATTTCAAAAAGGGGCAAGATTAGATGCATTTTCATAACAACAACAACAACTGTTTGTGCTCTGCCCACCCTTTCTTCCCACCCAGGGTGGCCCTGCCCTCTGCCTGCCTCACATCAGGTGAGGCTGGGCCATGGCAGCGACAGCCTATCCTTTTCCTTACCCCTTATCCAGCAGATGCTACAAGCTGACCAAGGGAGGAGGCCGGCAGCAGCCATGGAGAGGCAACAGGATGCTCCCTCACAGCTGCCACTGTCATTTGGGACTAGCACTAGCTCATCCTCCTTCATGAGCTTGGCAGCGGCCACACTGGCAGGGGAAATAGGGACATTTCGGGATCAAATCAGAAGCCAGGATGGCTTTCATAATTCATAATTCCGGGACTGTCCCCGGAAAATCAGACACTTGGAGGGTGTGCATATTTGAGTGAAGGACCACGTTTGTGACCTTCAGTCCACCAGTCAGTTAATCCAGAGTAGCAACATTTTTTTTACTTGAGGGAGAAGAAGAAGAGGAGGAGGAGGTGAAGGAGGAGGAGGAGGAAGAGTTTGGATTTGATATCCCACTTTATCACTACCCTAAGGAGTTTCAAATGGGACGCGGGTGGTGCTGTGGTCTAAACCACTGAGCTTTTGAGCTTGCTGGTCAGAAGGTTGGCGGTTTGAATCCCCGTGATGGGGTGAGCTCCTGTTGCTCAGTCTCAGCTCCTGCCAACCTAGCAGTCCGAAAGCACGCAAATGGTTCTTTGGATTCTGGCCTATGCAGCACTACAGTGTTAAGAAGCAAGGGTGTTCAAGGTAAGATATTGAGAGTGAGCTCTGCAGTGATGTGCTGCTAGGGATTAATTGCTTGATGTTAATCACCGCTCATAACAGTTAAAGAGTGCTTTATCTGATCCTCTTTAAAGGGGCTTTCCCCATATAATGAGGGCATAATTTTACATAAAATAAATGTGCTTGTGAACCATTACTTGCTATTACTTAGAATGGAATCAGTACTGACTTTCCAGGTAGTTAATCCATAGGAACATTTGTACACTTGGTGGTTTTTATTCTTTGGTCAAGGACTAAAATTAATCTGAGTTTGTTTGCATTTTGGTTTGTGTCCATGAATAAAATTAGCAGATGAGATCCTGTCCTTCATTCACACCACTCCACTGGAATCCCGAGGACTGCTGTTTGACTTGTACTTAAGTCACCTTAATAAGCCTTTGTTTTGGTTTGATTCTTTATTGACTTGAGCTGCTTTATTCTCTTCGTTCGCTGCCCTAAATACAGAAATACCACAACCTCGGCCTAATCAATGCAATGCCTAATCTTATCTAATCTACGCAACGAATGCCAGTGTGTTAACTGAGGATCTCTCTGGACCTTTCGGGCAGGTGTTGAAATGGTCCTTGGAAAGGCAATCTAGAATACTCTTTTTATTGCAAAGGTGAAATAGTTTTCTGATGTTAAGTCTCTTGCTCCACTGCTACTGAATGAATGAGAAAACTTTACGATGGATATGACAGAATGGCCATACTCACAAAGGAACCATTAATGCCCACAGCAGGTCAAACCTTACTGTATTATTTAGACTCACGTGCCCAAATTCTCACTTCACCCTTTGTTGCCAGGTACTCCATCACAAAAGACAGGAACCTCCTTTCAAGTTTGAAATGTTCACGGTTGGGAATATTTCTGGGCACATAAGTCTCTGGAGTGATACCCCAATTCTTTCCCAGTTAATGCCTCAATTAAATACACACATTAGTGAAAGTGCCATACAAAGAAAGAAAGAAAGAAAGAAAGAAAGAAAGAAAGAAAGAAAGAAAGATATGAGGGAAAATTGCTTGCAAAAAGTATGTACATTTAGGTGATATTGCATAGAATTGTGTATATTAGGAGAAACGTATATTCAAATGTTGATAAATTTTCATGAAGACTTAAAAAAAATGATATGGAAATGTAGTGAACTGTGGATTGGAAAAATAAATAACTATGAGAAATTGAAATTGACAGATCTTTCCATCCCTTTTGTTGTTCAGTCGTTCAGTCATGTCCGACTCTTCGTAACCCCATGGACCAGAGCACGCCAGGCACGCCTATCCTTCACTGCCTCTCGCAGTTTGGCCAAACTCATGTTAGTAGCTTCGAGAACACTGTCCAACCATCTCATCCTCTGTCGTCCCCTTCTCCTTGTGCCCTCAACCTTTCCCAACATCAGGGTCTTTTCTAGGGAGTCTTCTCTTCTCATGAGGTGGCCAAAGTACTGGAGCCTCAACTTCAGGATCTGTCCTTCTAATGAGCACTCAGGGCTGATTTCTTTAAGAATGGATAGGTTTGATCTTCTTGCAGTCCATGGGACTCTCAAGAGTCTCCTCCAGCACCATAATTCAAAAGCATCAATTCTTCGGCGATCAGCCTCCTTTATGTTCCAGCTCTCACTTCCGTACACTTCCATCCCTAGCCAGAACCAAAACAAATACAAATATTTGGGATTCATTAAAATTCCCATTTCTGTCACTCAGATTTTGAACATGAAAATCTAAATTTAAATTTTTACCTCAGCTTTCAAAACTGGCGTGTTTTCAGCAGAAATGGGCAACCTGTGACCCTCCACATGTTGTTGGACTCCAATTCCCAACAGCCTCGGCCATTATGGCCAATGGTCAAGGACTATGGGAGTTGTAGTACCTGGAGGGCTACAGTTTCCTTATCCCTGATGAAAGGAACTCCCGGGATCAGAGGCAGTTGCTTAGAGGGGGGTAACAGAAGAGATGTATCTGTGGCCTTGATGCCTTGCTCTTTGGTTCCTAGCAGGACTCTCTTGTGTCTTTAAGAGACAATGTACTAACGGGCAGGAGTAATTCACAGGCTAGGGTCATATGGATGGCAAATGATAGATAGGAAAAGGTTATTATGAGATTTCGTCAAACTCTGTGGCAATCCTTTCCTCTGCAGCATTGTGCAAGTGCACACACATACCATTTATATGACAGCAAATGTTTATATGTATATATTGCCACGGTCCATACATAACCGTAATTTTTAACAGCTCAAGTAAATTACACTGTGCACAGCAGTTTGATTTTATAATATATATCTTTTTTCCGTCATGGGGTAAATTGGGACGGATGGTAAATAATATTGCGAGGCACAGAATCCAAACGGCCCCTCAGAAATTGCACACCTACAAGTAACAATAAAATCTAATCTTTGTGTGTTTCCTCTGTTTAACCCACCACGCAGTAAAAACATTTACTACAAATCAGGGAGCTCAGTCCAAATGCTTTACAACACAGTTCTTGTTGTAAAGGTTATGGAAGCAGGCTCTTTTCAGTGGCAGTGGGGGTGGGGGGGAAACCCTAGTAATCAAAATTACATGAAAGTAATCTCTTTTTTTATTACACATAGGGAATGTTCTCCCATGAGTGTTAATTCTTGCCAGGAAATAAATAAGAGAAAGAGATAAAAAGAGACAGATTGCTCAAGTTAACCACTCAGCTCTATTTTCCATTGCCCAGACAAATTCATGGAGTTTTCTTCCTTCCTTCCTTCCTTCCTTCCTTCCTTCCTTCCTTCCTTCCTTTCTTTCTTTCCTTTCTTCCTTTCTTCCTTTCTTCCTTCCTTTCCTTCCTTTCCTTCCTTCCTTTCCTTCCTTCCTTCCTTTCCTTCCTTCCTTCCTTTCTTTTTCTTTCTTTCTTTCTTTCTTCCTTTCTTCCTTCCTTCCTTCCTTCCTTCCTTCCTTCCTTCCTTCCTTCCTCGTGGATTTAACAACTCAAGAATTCTCCATCATATTCAAGGTTGTTTTTTGTCCCGGACAATGCCACTCCCACACTTAAAGCCATGGGTAATGTGCTATACCTCCCCTTCTTGAGAAAAGATGAGATTTGGTCTCTCCCAAGGTGAGGTGTTGCTGGATCACATCGAGGGCACTTCACATCCTTCTTCTCTTTGTGAAGCCCACCTTCCCTCCACATTGTGGGTTTTTGCTGGTCATCCTTTCAGGGGATGATTAAGATTTTTTTCAGGGAGCTTGCGATTGGCCTTAGGACTTCTTTTCAATCTGTTCCACAATGCATTCAATGTGAACAGGTAGGGCAATTTAAGAATTTAATTGAGACATTACTAATCTCAGGCATGAGTCTCCATGCAGAATAGTCCACTTCCACTGCCTTAATGTGTACTGGGGGCATCTTACCACATGTAGAAGATCACTAGGCACTTCCGTCATTTGGGCTGAGGAGGACAGAAAATGAGAGGGAAACTCAAGGCAACAAGGAGTCCTATTTGGGAGACTCTCCTGGAACAGGGACCTTTGGGAGTTATTCAAAACTGTAGACCAATATAGCTGGGAGTTTGGGTGTCAGTTAACTAAAATGGGCTGAGGGTATGTTTATTTCATTTATAATAATTGTCTCAGCTCTACTTGGAAGCTTCACAAAGACATCTTTCTCTAGAAGGTTTTCATTATAGTCCAGCTTTGGCGAAGTCAAACTATGGCAGGAATCATGCTCTATTTTACTATATTCCTTCTTCTCTGCTTCCAGCAAAAACTAAGTGTAATTGACTTGGGTTCATGTTAAGTTTAGGGTGAACTTTAGGTCAGTTCTTCTTTCACCTAGATGCTTGTTAGTTTCCCATACCTAGGTTTTTTTTGTGTGTTTTTTTAAAGGATAAAGTGATCTTTTATTTTAATTAAAAGAATGGTCAAATAGAGGTGATTGCTGAAAGAACTTTTTAAAAAATATATTCCCCTTCCTCTTATTCATCATTTTGGAGTCCTCTCACATTCTGAGCACAATCCAAAACATTAGTTTTAACTGGGGATACTCCCAAAATTCTCAGCATCTGACAGGACAATCCCCTCTGCATGGTTTCACAGATCTAAATCCAACTGTGTTCAGTGTGTTCAGGTAAGTGTGTTTAAGATTTCAGCCTGAATTTCCAGATTCTGGGATCCTGAATCACCTGATCTTGTTTCCATAGTGGACCTGGTGCATCGGGAAACTTCCGTTGTTCCATTGTGTGCTTCCAAATTCTGCACATAGTTCATACAACACCCCTACATGTATTAATTGACTAAAGCATCTCTAAATGAGTAAAAATAAAAGTGGGGCTACACCTCCTAGCCTTTCTGCCAATGTCACTCTGGGCTGCCCCCGACATCCCTACAAGTGGCCATTGGTGGGGCAGCATGGTACAAGTGCACTGGTGGGTGCCCTAAATTGACTGCACTGGTGGCCCAGCCATGAGGCAAGGTGAGGTGACTGCCTCAGGTGGCTGGATCCACAGGGGCAGAAGATTCTGAAATAGATCTTTATTCCTTCCCTTTGTTCCTTAGGTAGATCTTCACTCACCTCTTCTTCACTTTCAGGGAGTGGGATGCCATTTTGTGGTTTACTTCAGGCGTCAAAATGTCTTGGTTCTGCCCTGCTACTGGTGCACTATAATAATAATAATAATTCTTTTATTTGTACCCCGCCCATCTGGCCGGGTCTCCCCAGCCACTAGGACAGCATCTCACCCCTCTCCCTTTCCCTCCCTAATTCCCATTATGAGAGGTCAGATAAGTGCCACTTGTTAGGACGCCAACAAGTTGGCGCACTGAAGAGCAGCAGTCAAAGTTGGATAAAGCCGAGGTCAAACAGTCTGGGTCAGAAGCCAGCCGAAGTCAGGCAGTCGCACAGGGGTCAGGAGTAGCTGAAGTCGGTTCAAGCCAGAAGTCAGGAAACCGAGGTCAGGATTAAGCCAGGAGTCAGAAAGCCGACGTCACGAAGCCGAGGTCAGGAGGAAGCCAGGAGTCAGGAAGCCAAAGTCACAAACACAGGAACCAGGAACAGGACAAGCAAGAACAACCACATGCTCCAGCACAGCAGTTGCAGGTGCTGGTGAATGGAGCAGCCAGCCTTCCTTAAGTAGCCGGCTCATGACCACACCTCTTACAAGCTGCAGCTGCCTCTAATTGTTCCCTACGTCTCTCAGCCATAGCTGTCAACCTTTTCCTTTTTTTGCGGGAAATTCCCTTATTCCGAATAGGATTCCTCACGAGAAAAGGGAAAGGTTGACAGCTATGCTCTCAGCTCTACGTTCTACAGCTGAGAAGGGAGGGGGGACAGCTGGTTCCTCTCCTCACAAGGGCCTGATTCTGGCTCAACTTCTTCCTCCTCCTGTCCAAGTCTTTCCACTTCCCTATCTGATTCTTCCTCTTCTGAGGAGTGCCGCCACCAGTCTTCTCCAGGTATGAATTCCTCCATTTTCCCAGATTCTTCCATGGGTGCAGCCTTGCCAGGGGGTGCTTGCCACCACTCCTCCTCATCTGGCTCAACCCTGACACCACTGCCCTTTCAACCATTACTGATCTATACATGGTTTTGTTCATGGGTAGGCAGTCCATTCAAGTGGAAAGTGGATTGCCCATGTTCAATGTAGGGACATTAAGGGCTGGGTTAGCTCAGACTCAGGATCAGAGTTAGGAGGTGTGACCACAGTTCCCTTTCTTCACAAGGAGCTCCTTTGGGTGTGTGAAGAGGGCTGAAATGATCAAAATTTAGAAGTTAGGGAATGCAGGAGGTGACCAGGACAAAGATTAAGGAGGAGGTTGCTGTCCAGATATGTGCAGCTTCCAGTTGCTTGGAAGCTCAGCTGGATATCAGCTAGTTGACCAATATTTAGTGGCTGGTTCTTGATTATGGCTATGGAATTAACTGTTGATGTTGCCTTACAAACAGCTTAGACTTGGGACCAGGTTTATTGGATTCATCAGCCACAGTCAACGTGGACAATTATCAAGAATTATGGGAGGTCTGCTCCAAAACATCTGGAGGGCACCAGACTGGTTGCTGCCAGCCACCCCCTTCCTATGGTAGAAAGACCATAGCTGATGTGGGAAAACTTCCTATGGTAGAAAGACCATAGCTGATGTGGGAAAACTTACCAATTCTCTTACCAATAAACTTGGTAAGAGAATGAGAAGATGCCCCCTTGGTTGAGATGGGAGATATCAAGACTTCATCATCTTCAAATGGCCCACAAATGACACAGACATATTGTGAAGCCATGGCCTAATCAGCAGGGGTTGCAGTTGGCTCCAGTGGAGCTGCCTCTCATTGTCAGGAAAATGGGTAAACTCAGCAGGTTAACCTTGAATTGTACCCAGGAAGACATCTTGACTGACAGTCGATGCCAGTCTCCCTGAGCACTGCAAGAGGAAAGGTTGCAAGCAATTCTGTCTCCTTAGCTAGCATTAGGCTATATTTCCTTTAACAAAATTGTGGCCTATTTAATAACATCTATTGGTGTCTTTCTCTTTATGTTCTTTCCCCTGCAACTAGCAATCTGCTGATTTACTCTAAATGATGAATTGTGTGTGTTTAAAATAAATGACACTTGACAAAAGACAGCTGGATCAGTGTGCTGCTCTGTCAGTCATGGTGTGACTTACACTGTTCCGGAGATAATGGTTAAATCTAGAGTGGGAAGAAGAAAAAATATTAATCCAGAGGCACAAATGTTGTAAACTCAGAAACCTTTCAAACTTGCCTTTAACAGCACATTTTAGTTCACAATCTGGGAATAGCAACATGCTCTGCTTGCTTCATTTCCATTGTAAATTTGATCGACGGATGGTTAGTATTTAAAAATTCTGAAAAGGTGTTTGGAGCATCTGTGCTTTCTTGAACAGCAGCCAACACATTATCATATAGCCTCGCATCCACAATCTCTGCCTTGGCTCAGATTCCAGTACAGATTTGTACTGTGCGTTTTCCTCCCCAGAAGATGCGTTTGGTACAGAAAAAGAAGAAAAAAAGCAGTCTTAAATTCCATTTTACAGTTATAATGTCAGAAGATAATAATGAGGGAGACTAAAATCTCACACTGCCTTGTTATGAATGGTTGCACATTTTTGGAATGTGTACAATCCAAGCTAGTTCAAGAGCAGATTCCCATTTTGGAAAGGTGACACCCATTGCTAGACTACATTGAATTGCATCACCTTTTATTGGGCCAGCTCAGTTTCTTTGCGAATAATTTATACAGTTATAATCCACCTTTCAAGGTGGCTAACAAGAATAAATAAATAAATCAAACAGAACAAGGAAAACAGCAAAATAAAATCAACCAAAATAAAAGCCAATCACCAAATTAAGACAACATTAAAACAACATCAAAGAATTACCAACAGCAGTCAAAGCAGCAGGCAGATAAAACACCACATAATTTCTGAATGAAAAGGCTTACCAAATTAAACAAACAAACAAACATTTTTTTTTCTCCTTGCTTAGGCAGAAGCTTTTAGCAGAATTTCTGTGGAATTTCTCCTCCTACAGTGAAGCTTAATGTTAATTTTGGGGTGCCTGATCAAGCAAAACATGAAAGGAAAGGTTAAATATATTTTTTAAATAAGGTTGGGTAACCTTATGAGAATGGGGGTATTTTTCAGTTCTTCCTTGTGTTGTCAGCGTGCTTTGCCTAGAAATTTCCCTATGTGTGAATGTAGAGGTTCCAACTCAGGAGAAACATCCATACAATGCCAGTTAATAGTACCAATTAGTCATTTCATTTATTTCATTTCATTTATTGGACTTGTTAGTAGTTGCTTGTTACCCGAAGGTCTCCAAGCAACTTGCAGCAGAAAAGATACACAGTACTTAATACTTTGGAGGGGAGAGTTGGGAGAATCTTATAATACATTAATACATTCATATTTCATATAACATGACATCCATTAAAAAACATACTCAAATAATAAACAAAGCAATACTCAGGCTTACTAATGAACAAATGAGGAAAACCTCAACTTTCCCCTAGTCTAAAACTCATTCACAACAAACCAACATTCTCCCCCACTTTTAACCTCTCCACCCCACCCAGAAGTCTGGTGTCACAGTCGGCTGTTGAAAATCAGTGGTGGGAGTCCAGTGGTGGGTGACTCCAGGGAGCGGGAGGCACTGTGGTCTAAGCCACCGAGGCTCTTGGGCTACTGATCAGAAGGTTGGCAGTTCGAGTCCACACAACGGAGGGAGCTCCCATTGCTCTGTCTGAGCTCCTGCCAACCTAGCGCTTCAAAAGCATACCAGCACGAGTAGATAAATAGGTACCACTGCAGTGTTCCATTGCGCCAGAAGCGGTTTAGTCATGCTGACAAGATGACCTGGAAACTGTCTGTGGACAAACACCAGCTCCCTCCGCCCAAAGTGAGGTGAGCAGAACACCCCATAGTCAAGTTTGACTGGACTTAACCATCCAGGGGAACTTTACCTCCAAGGATGATCCTGCGTCTCTCCTTTATGGTGGAGCAGAAGCCCATTAGTCATGCCCATTAATTTCAATGGTTCTATTCTAAGTATGACTAACATTGGACACAACCCATGATTAGTAAGGGGTAGAGGATTCTACACATTTATAGTGTTCAGAGAGAAAGTAGAATAAGATGTATTAGCTTCTTTATGTTTTCAGACTCTCCTACATTTTCACGTTTTTCTTCCTTTGTCACCTAGATGCTCCAGAAACCAAAGGTGGATATTTGTAGAAATTGTGGCACTATTTATATGATTGGTTATCCTAGGATAACAACCTTTGCTTCTCACTCTTCAGCCCTTCTTGAATGGCTTCTTATGCATCTCAGGATATATGATGGCTTATTGTAAGCAACAGCAGAACCATTATTTCAGGGATGGAGAAATGTTTGTAGGGTAGAGTTAAACCTTTGGTGGATTCATTGCAACGTTCTCCCCCCATAAACACACATATACACACAAAAAACTATACATTGAATTTTGCAGTTTTACAATAGGATTGGGGAATTCCAATCAGTAGTGAAAATCTACCCTGCTCAATTAGCATCAACCAATGCATTGGCCATTAGGAAATGGATATTTCAAGACACAGTGGTCCAACTTGATTCCCAGTGCATGGGTACTACAAAAGTCAACCCCAGGGAGGGACAGATTGGCCCAAGCCTGGTCCCTTTCAAATATTTATTTATTTATTAAGAAATTCATGAAGTGGTGGCAGCCTTGGTATGGGTGTTGAAGTTCTCCAACACCACTGTGGAGGGGGTCTCCTGCACCTCTGAAACCACCTCCGCCAGCTCAGACAGGAAGGCTGTTGGACAGTGGGGTGGAAGATATGGCAAACAGGATCCCTGTTCTATCCCTCCAGCCCACCACTAAGATCAGAACCTTAAATCCAGTCACAGAGTGGATCAAATTTCTGGTGAGGATGATGGAAATTGAATGAATGACTGTGTCACACACATAAATAGAAGCCACACCTCCTGTCAGGTCTGGTGCCCATGGAGAGCAAGTTTGCGTCAAAGCTAGACCACCCAATTTGCTCATCCAGGTCCTAGTAATGAATCGAGTGTTCACAATGGAATCCATTCTGTCCTGCTTCCATATTTACTGTGCAGATTCCAACACCACTACCCCGGGGGGGGGGGAATCTGCACATTAAAAAAAAAAAAAGTTTTATGACTCATAAGATGATCGAAGGGCTGGCTTTTAGCCCCCTCCTTGTATATTAAAAAATAGCAATTACTTGGGGTGGGTGGAAAGTGCCACTTGCCATGCATGCTGATAGTTAAGCTAGCAACAGGATATGATGGTATGACACCCCCCCCCAGTGACCTTGTAAAGAACAAAAATGGCTATAGACCCTATAGACCCAATGAGGACAGATATCTTTTCTCCCATAGCAAACCAGAAAAAAATCATTTCAGACCTAATACAGACAGACAACCCCACACAGACTCTGTGATCCTTACTTTTGACAATACCTCTTCCATTACAGCACTTGGGTGTTATTGTTGCTGCTGCTCTTTTCTTCCACATGTCATGCAAGTTTTATTTTATTTTTGCTGATGTTATGATGGCTTCATTTTATGGCCGAATAGAACCTTGTTAAAATAACACCCTATTAATGTTTAATTGACAGCATGTTCACCAGGAAGAGAGCCCTTGCCATCCTCATCCTTCCACAAACACAACAGCCTGCTGGAATAGGATTAGTTACGAGAGACCAATAGTCCTGAATGAAGCACTGGCTGGAATTTAATATGGTGCCTCAACTCAAATTGAATTCCACGTTAAGGGACATTAACGCTGTCATTTTCGCATTTGATACAAACGCCTTGTCGGCTTCAAGATGTGTGTTTGAATGTGACTGGTCTGGCTAGAGGAAAAGAAAAATCCCAAATGCTTTCATGCCTCTCAGTTATTTTCTCTGGGCCTGAATAAAAAGGCATTGCCTAATGTTCCTTTCACTTTGCCGGGTTAATTAAAGAAACATGTTTTCATTCATGCCATATTTATTGCTGCCCAATATGTTTTGATTGAATTCCCCTTGTCAGCATGTTGTGACATTTTTTCTCACTCTTCGGGGGCTAGTCTGTAAATTATTCCTGAACACTTGTTGAGGGTTACCTAGTGGATACTTTTTTATTTGCACATAATTCTCAGTTTCATGTGATTGATTTTACCAGCAAAAGGCCTATCATTATGTGGGATGTGCTCTCTCTCTCTCTCGCACACACACACACACACACACACACACACACACACACACACACACACACACTGTGTGTGTGTGTGTGTGTGTGTGTGTGTGAAAATAGAAAATAAGAGCTTGTATTACATGAGGAATATTAGAAGATGGTCTTTGGGTTCTCTGTATGGGTTTGTAGCTATTAAGAAAATGAAATAGTTTGCCCACTCTTGAAGGTCAGAGATCTTTAAGATGCTTGTTTCATGATATTCAACACTTTCTTCCTTATAATTTGCACAAGAAATTTGATCTGAACTAACATCAGCCCAAGCACTGTAATAGTGCCTCTCCTGATTCTGAAGCTGATCTTCAATCACTTAGGGTGGGGGTGGGGGTTTGCTGGTCCACACAGTTGAGGTTCTGTACACAAAATCTTGGTAAGGTTTAGCTTCTGTGCTTTTTCAAGGTGGACAAGTTGGTGGAAGGGGCTGGTTTCAGTCCTTGCTACCAAGGATTGGTTCTATCAACATTTGTCCAAATGGAGTTGCATTGTGGATGCCTTAATAATAATAATAATAATAATAATAATAATAATAATTAATAATAATTTATTATTTATACCCCGCCCATCTGGCTGGGTTTCCCCAGCCACTCTGGGCGGCTTCCAACAGAAATTTGATCTTTGCTTTTATTCAGAATGACATGACCTGAATTTCTTAGAGTGGTGTGCAAATCAAAACATAGTTCTCCAGAAAATGTTTTCCCTCATCCCACTTAAAATAGCTATGAGGAGGGAGAGGAACAAGGAAATGCTGGGTCCTGCTTTGCTAGCATGTTTACTGCCAGTGTGATCCACTGGTAAACAGGGATATTTTTAATTAAAAAAAATCTTCCTTAAAGTAAATAAAGAGGGGAACAGATGTATCCCTCCATGGAGGGCATTCCACAGCGTGAAGGCATTCAACAAATAGGGAACTGTCACCAAGTAGACTCTGCCATGGGTCAATGCCAACCAGGTTGCATCCAACAGGGGTACCCACAACAGGACCTCCCCCGCTGATTGCAGGTCCCAATATGGTTGACATTGAGTTGTCCAAGGTGCTGTACATATCTTCACCTGCATGCAAAATTCAACTAGGGATACATTCACAGAGTTCTATTCAAAGTAGACCCATTAAAAATAATGGATCTAGGTTAGGCACCTGTAATAATATCAGTGTGCCTATTCTGAGTATGACTAATGTTGTAATCCACCTACAGAATCCTGTGTCCCCAGCTAGATCAGGGCAATTGTATTCAAGTTTAAGTCATTAACGGCTCCTCTTAACTCATCAAAGTCTATTCCTTTCTCTGATTTAGCCTTTGCAAAGATGAGCTGCCAGTGACACTGCTGATTATGGGAATGATAAAAAGCAAGGTTCAGGAAGGTGCGTTTCTGTCACGTCAGGAGCAGGGAATGCTAATAGTCTGAATAATATAGCTGTGTTGACATATCAAAGAATTGAAATGAAGGCATGTCACCTGAATATACACTCTGTTCCTGGATTATATGTGTGTGAGAGAGAGATGGGGAATTTTGAAAAGGCACGTCTATCTATTTTCAATCAATGGAGTCTATTGCCAGTTTTAGTTTGCTGAGCTAATATCTAAAAAGACAGAACCGTGGGGAGAAAAGCAAGAACAATGGATAACTATGAACATGGAGGTTCTATAAGGTAATCTTAATTTGTATACCAGAAAAAGCAGGGGTGGACACCCTCTTTTCAGTCAAGGGCACATGGACATATGGGTGGGGATGAAGCAGTGGTAGGTGGGGCCAGATCGTCAAATGGGCAGGACCACCCTCTTTTCTCTTCCTACCAGACCCCCTGTAAGATATAACTGGAGAAGCCGCCACACACCCCCCACAACTACCCAGGACAATAGATATTGCTTTATGTGACAGGCTCAGAGAGTACACACACACGGTGCCATAGAAGCCAGAGGTTACAGAACTGGTCAACGGCCTTTTAAGAAACAGTCAACTTTTCAGAGGAAGTGGAGTTACCAGCAGGTCCTGAACAGGCAGCCTTCCTAAGGCATCAGCATGTTGCTGAGATAACAGCTGCCCTTGGTTGAGTCCCAGTTAGCACCTGCCACAATGACCTGTCCAGGGTCCTGAAAGGCCATGTTGGTTGTTACCTGGAAGAACCTACTTGCCTATTGGGGTTTTGCTATACTCTTCTGAATGTTGCCTTGTGCTTACAGTAACTGCCACTGCTTCAGTCTGATATCCTCAAGTCAAGCTAGGACAGGACAGGATGGTCTCTTTCCTTTCCTCTGAAGTGCATCCCCTAATATGAGATCTTTCTGACCTGAAGTCACAACAGAAATATTCCCTGGAATGATACAGCAAGAAAGATGGAGGATACAACCCATGACTCCTGTGTTTCCCTGCTGAGCTCTGGCTGGTGGGAACCAGGGAACAGGCCTTCTCTGTGGTGACTCCCCATTTGTGGGATGCCCTCTTTAGTTCTGCACATCTGATGCTAATATGTATGATCTTCCAGCACCAGGGGGGAAATCACCATGCTTATTATTAATTCTCATTCTCTCTCTCTCTCTCTCTCTCTCTCTCTCTCCACACACACACACCACTTGATTATAAAAACAAAAAACAAGCAGACCTCAAAGTGGTTTACGAAAAGGATAAAACAATAAAATCATCACTAAAACAGTATAAAAAAATTCAAATAATCTTTAAAACCACCAATAAGCACATTAAAGCATATGCTAACATTCTACTGTACATATCTGGGTAGGCTTGTCAAAACAAAGAAGGTTTTTAGAAGGCACTGAAAAAAGTAGAGTGAAGGCACCTACCTGATGTCAATAGGCAGGGAGTTCCAAAGTGTGAGTGGTGCCACACTAACAGGTTGATTTTCTACCAATGCGGAATGAGTTCAGTTGGTCGCCATATTCCTGCTTTACTGCTGTAGTTTTAACTCTTGAGATTTTGTTGTCTTTTGCATATAGTTTTCTGCTTCTGCTGCTGCACTGAGCTAGGCTAATGTATGTTGTGTCGTTTTTTTATTTTACATTTTAATTCGTTTTTTATGCCTCTCTGGATGTTGTTTTTGGAGATGTGGGATAGGAATCAATCCTATTAAATAAATAAATGCTGTTCAGTGCAAAGTGAAGGTGTCGAAGGGCTGGTTCACACACGCCTTACATCTTTTCATCTCTACCGTTGCTCAGAGCTTGACAACACACAGCTGAACTGCCCTCTTTGAAAAATATAGTCTCTGAGGTGCTGAAAATAATACAGATTCCACACTCCATGAATAGAAATAGTCTGTGGATCATTTTGAACTGCCTTTCTAGGGCATTTTGGGTGGTTTTTGTTTACAGCTGAGAATGGCTCGCCGCGTAAACAAAACACATGTAAAACAAGCCCCTAATAGAGGGAAGTGCAAATGAACAGACATGAAATGAAATATGGTGGAGCATTAATATGATTTACGTCGTGAACTGCCATGACCCACTCCCCCCCAATTAAATTAGCACACTTCCGTCATAACAGTAGAAGCTGTAACTGTGTTTTTCTTCCACAAGGCACTTTAAAAACTGGCATTTGTCCTATAACACAATTTCATCTAAGAGCTAACTCTTCTTTTCTTCTTCTTTTTTGGTATTTGAGCCAAGAATAATAGACATGCTAATGAATTAGTCTGCAAATGGCCCGTTTCAAACGGCTGAAAGCAAGGACTGTTCAAGAAGGTGCAGAGTGCCTCACAAAATAACGAACTTAAAACATACAGAGTCCGCATTCACACCATACATTTAAAGCACTGTGATATCACTTGAAACAGTCATGACTTCCCCCAAAGAATTATGGGAGCCACAGTTTGTTAAGGGTGCTGGAAGTTGTTTGGAGATCCCTATTGTCCTCATGGAGCTACAATTCTCAGAGTTCACTGGGAAGAGGATTGTTTAACCACACTGTGGCACACACACACACACACACGCACACACATGCCACCACCACCATTTTTCTTCACAACAACCTTGATTGAAAGATGAGGCAAGTTCCATATCTTACCTTGTTGGCCCTTCTAGGCCTCAAGTTGTGATGTTACCCACATGTTGGGTATCCTAACATTTCACCATTTTCTAGTACAGCAGGAAAGAATGCAAAATAGCTTGCAATTGATCCAAACTGCCTCCCCTGAGAACACGTATCAGTCACCAGAAACATAATCTGAGTTCCTCTCTAGAGAGACGCAGTTTCAGTCTGACAGTCAGTGAAAGGAAACTGTGTTTTGTATTCATAGATACAGTCAACGGAAAATAAAGCTTAAATAGTTGGGTGAGAACTTGCTGCTTTTAGCTGTGGTTTCCCCAACTGTTTGTGTGTGTGTGTGTGTGTGTGTGTGTGTGTGTGTGTGTTTGCAGTTCCAACTTACATTTTTTAGGAAATGGCTTAAAAGACTTTCAGTGTACTGAAGATGGAGAGACAGCTATTTTCAATTTTATCTCAGTTCCATGTATTCAATTCAGATATTGCTTCACATGGCCAAAAGGGAGGCCCGAAGTGATTTATAGACACAACAATGAACAAAAAACTATATTGGGGGGGCATTTAAAAATTGCCAAAAGTGTTAAGCCACAGAAATTACCCCTCAACGTAAAATAAGTACCTTACGTCACCAACTAAGACTTAACCAAATATTGTCAATGATGACAAACAGCAAATGGTAGAAGAGTTGTTTAATTAACCTTCCACAATGAAATCTTTTGATTCTCTAACATCCAGTTTTTGCCCATCCTTCCCCCCCAAGTAGGAATGTTTCCAACATTTCACAAACAGGGTCCTCTCATGAAGGTACTTCCCCGTGATCTTATATGTTCATAATTTCAGGCTACAGTGCTTGGAATTTACTAGTTCAGTTGAATTCAGTTTTCTAAACAAAGTTTAAAATATTTGAACTACCCCAGAAAATAATTTGCAGAATTGCCCCGTGAGCTAAAGGTTAATTAAGTTCATTCTGGGGTAGAAATTGAATGGTTGGTAGTTCATCTTCACATTCCTTGCTTCCCTCCAGCAAGAGATCCAGAGTTGTAGCTTTCATTTTAAAAATCAAATCAATCAGATATCTACAAAGAAAGTTAGAAAGCAAAATATTGAGTCAACATTCCAAGGCTTATTAGGCAGGCACAGAGGTGCTCCCAACAGTTGAGTCACCACTGCTTACTAAGAGAGGGATGAGTGAGGCAATGGAGAAGGCAGTGTGGTAAAAATTACTAGCTATTGCCACCCAGAAATAAATATCTACAGTTCACTGCTACAGGGAATCCTGGCAAAATAAATTTCAACAACCAATTCAAATTAGTCCTACTCTTCCCCCTGAAAAAAACATTTACAACATATATTGGATATGGGGAAGAACCATGTTGTTCTTGCAAATGATGTGATATCTTTGAAATGACAAAATTGTGTTTTGTCCGGTTTTCACCTATCCCCAATCACTTCATGAGTAGTAGAGAGCCAATGTGGTGTAGATTGTTGGACTACAACCTAGAAGACCAGGGTTCAAATTCAGCCATGAAGTTTGGGCCAATCACTATCTCTCAACCCAACCTACTTCCCATCATTGTTGTGAGGAGAAAATGGGAAGATATCAGGAACAATGTGCACCAACCACCCTGAGCTCCTTCTAGCAATGGTGTGCTCTAAACATAATAAACAAAGCAATACAAAGACAACCAATGTAAAAATATTAAAATAAATAAAATTGCTGTAAACTCTCTAGGGTAAACAACAACAACACTATACAATAAAAGCTAACAAAATAAAAACCTCTCTATAAAATTAGAAATGTGTCTCTTCTTTCCTCCCTCCAATAAATTCCAGATGAGAAGAAATGTTGACACCCGGCCCATAGTAATCACCCCACGCCTCGACAGAACTTTATTGACTGAGCAATGGCAAGCTAGAGGAAATAAGACAAGTTTACACCTTCTCTACTCTTCACACCCAGACGAGGGTCTAATCTGAACCAGGATTTTAGCTCTCCAGATTTTCCCGGCTATTTAATAATGCACCAAAGCAATGTGTTGTATATATTGGCACTTAAAAAATAAAAAATAAAAATACTTACAGCAATGTGGCGAGTCAGGTTTGTGCTTCTCTACTGCCTTGGAGAGAACATGAGGAAATGATTTTGGGCTGGATTATTTCATTCAATAAAACCAGCATGTGATGTTCCAGCAAGTCATCGCCATCAAAAGCATTGAAGAAAGCAGTGCTTAAGATGAAAGATCTTCAGAAGGACCCGTTGTCTGCGAATAATTTCCATGCAAGGGTGGAGGGGTTCCCATTTACCAAGTGTCACGAGACGAGTGAAGTTAGGAAGTTATGTTATGCATTTTCATGCCATTTTGGAGGCAGGGGCTGGAGTTCTGCAATTCCACCATAAAGTTTAGATAGACCCAGTTGTTGTTTCTTTAGATTAAGCACATACTTGTGGGGTAATGTACCAGGGTGCGTGAGTGGGGAAGCAATAGATGCAATAAAAGTTTAATCTATGCAGAAAAATTGATACCTACTCGTAATCCTAATGAGTCTATGAAATTTTATAGAGTGATTCCAAAAGGCTACACTGTAAGTGAGCAGGCAAGGCACTGTTGGTTTTAACTTTGGTACAGCACCTAGGGCAGAGTATTATGAGGCACACAGAGAGAGTTGATCTCTTTTTATTAGACAGTACACTTGGGAGAGTTAGAGTAGACCACATAAAATGAAACAATCATATGTTGGTCCCAGGGTATAGTTTGAAGGCACAAGAGACCACCCTTATTTGAAGCTAAGTAGGTCTGGATCTACTTAGACCCTGATGTTGGGAAAGATTGAGGGCACAAGGAGAAGGGAACGACAGAGGATGAGATGGTTGGACAGTGTTCTCGAAGCTACTAACATGAGTTTGGCCAAACTGCGAGAGGCAGTGAAGGATAGGCGTGCCTGGCGTGCTCTGGTCCATGGGGTCACGAAGAGTCGGACACGACTGAACGACTGAACAACAACAACAAGGTCTGGATCTGGCGCACAGGGACACAGGAAGCTGCCTTATGCTGGATCAGATCCTTGGTCCATCCAACTTGGCATTCTTTCTCTCTCTCTCTCTCTTTCTCTCTCTCTCTCCCTCTCTCCCTCTTCCTCTCCCTCTCCCTCTCTCAAATCAGTGAGAGAGAATTCGTTGGCAAACAACATTCTGAGGACTTCCAAATCAATTGAAAAAAGAAACAAGCATGTATTTGCAAAGGTATTTGCAAAGGCATTTCATTTAGAAAGGCCACTGGCCTGTACATTCAAGCTGGCTTCCACAAATAGGACTTCTTTGATTCCGCTTGCTATAATTACCAAGAGCGAAACTATGATGTCAGGCCCACAGGTATGCCTGTTGTGAGCCTTGCCGGGAAATACTGTTTACACTCAAATTTCAGCCTCTTTCTTCCTTCAAGACTGTCTGTTCTCAGCTACTGAAGCACAAAATAACTCATTCTTCTCTCTCCCTCACCCCCCTTCCCTTGTTCTTATTATGCGTACAAGAGACAGTGTTCTCCTTAGCAGAATAATTAGGAAAGATTAAAAGTTCCCAGAGCAACAAGAGAACAACTATAGAACAGTCATAAACCCCATTACAGGCAGAAACTCTATTTACTCATTCATTCATTTATTTAGAGCCCAGCGCAAAAGTCTTCATTCAAGTAAAGGTCAAAGTGAGATCTGTGGGAAATTGGTGCTAGTTAAAAAAATAAAAAAATGCATTTTTAAAAATAATACAAGTACTTATCTGACATCTAGCCTTACTTTCAACATTCACAACAAGCCCGTACCAGATGGTCAAAGCAGACAGGGGAGCGTGCATGGACCAGAAAGTGAGATCCCAATGGCAGTCTCCACCACTGACCAAATATATGCTTTCCCTAGACTTGTAGCCAATGAAATTTTACTCAGAGTAGACCTATTGAAAGTAGTGAACCTAAGCTAGTTAAGAACATATGAAGAGCCTGCGCAATCAAGCCAGTGGCTTCTCACAAAGGCCAACCAGATGCCTGTGAGTAGCCCTCAAGTCCTCTCCTCACCCTTCCAGCGACTGGTACTCAGAAGAATACTACTTCCAACCATGGAGGCAGAGCTTAGCCTCCATCATGGCTAGTATCCATTGATAGCCTTATACCCCATGGATTTGTCTAATCCAGGCTTCCTCAACCTAGGCTCTCCATATGTTTTTGGCCTACAACTCCCATGATCCCTAGCTAGCAGGACCAGTGGTCAGGGATGATGGGAATTGTAGTCTCAAAACATCTGGAGGGTCGAGGTTGAGGAAGCCTGGTCTAATCCCCTGTTAAAGTCATCCAAGTGTGCTTTATGGGTTTGAGTGTTGGACTAAGACTGGGGAGAGTCAAAATTCCAATCCCTGATGAGCCATGAAGCTTATCAGGTGGCCTTATCAGGTGATCATCAACTCTTTGCCTAACCTATATCACAAGGTTATTTTGAGGACAAAGTTCAGGGGGAAGGAGCCATGTGCGCTGCCTTGAGCTCTTTAGAAGAAGGCTGGGCAAAGAATATAGCAAATAAATGTTAAGTTGAGGTTCAGCTATAGCTGAGCTGAAATTTCTTAAAAATGGGGGGGGGGAATAGGAGAGTTTTCTTTTTCTCACTCCTCTAGAAAACGAAGGCCAATTTATTTTTCTCCCTCTCACATCAGAGTAGAAGTCATGAACGTCCAATGATGTGGCTGTCAATGGCTACCAGTCATGATGTCTATGCTCTGCCTCCACAATCAGAGCAATATGTTTCTGGATACCAGTTGCTGGAAACCACCGGAGGGCCGAGTGTTGTTGTGCTCAGGTCCTGCTTGCAAGGTTGCTATGTGTCCTCTTTTTCCAGGACACATCTTCTTTTTCAGGGGTAAAATTTGAGACAAATTGCATTTATTTGCTATGAATGGCCATCATAGCATCCTCTTTTTTGCTCTTCAAAATATGACAACTTTATTTATGAGTTTCCAACAGGCATCTGATTAGCCATTGTGGGAAGTTCATTTGCCCTCCTTGGTTGGGCGGCTTTGCGGGCAGGCACCTGTGAACTGGCCTCTAGCAGGCCGAATTGTGGCACCACACCCAAGGGAAGGTCAAATACCTGACCTTCTGAGGCCTTTTGGCCTCTTGCTCTCTGCATCGGTTCTCCTGGCCACCTTCTCTTAGTTTAGGCTTTGTGTATGGTACAATGTTGCTGTGGACAATGTCAGTTGCTGGATTTTGGGGTTTTCCCCACCCTTCTGGCAAACTGGCTCCGCCATTTGTGTTTTTGCCTACCCCATAGCAATTGTCATAACTTTGTAAGGCAGATAGGCATTGGGTAAGCCTAGTCTTGGTTGGAGGGGAGGTTGTAGCCTCCGCCTGCACCTCCACAGGTATAGGTATCTTGTTAAAAGGATTCGGGAGGAGTGGCTCCTGTCCGATGCCCAGACAGGGGCTTGGGCCATACCACTCCTCCTACGGGACTGCTTGGGGGATGCTCCGATTTGACGTAGGTCATAGGGCATCCCCTGTCCCCACCACTGGCTTCACCCTTAGAAACACTCCCAGCGAACAAGTTGCTTATTTCATTGCCTATAGCCAAACCTTCACATCTGTAACGAATAAAATTGTGGTCTTATTTGATCCCCAAAACCAATATCCTGTGTATAGTCTGGTTATTTGGTCCTTGGGGAAGAGGGTGGTCATGGGGCCTCTTCACGCAACAGAATGCTGGACTAGATGAGCCATTGGCCCAATCCAGCAGGCTCTTCTTATGTTCCACTGCCATTGCTCATGATGAGCCCTATCCTGAGAGGTGGTTAGAGAACTTCTCCCCCTGGTGAAACTCAGCAAAGTGGTTTCCCCACATTCTCTTTCCACAAATAGGATGGAAAAAATTAAAGAGGGCATTTGTGGAAAAATAACCCCAAATTGCTGCTCCTTCTTGGTTAATGCCAACAGGGTCAACCACACTCACAGGTATCAGTGAGCTTTATTATAGAGTTTAATACCCCTTTGCCTTCACAATGATCCAGCCCGTTTCTGCATTTCCCGTGACATTTTCCAATAGGCAATTCTTGTTACAGAACATAAGTGACATTAATACACCAGCTGTCATGTAATGCATTTAAACTTGCCTCCTACTGTACAAGGCAAATGCATTTTCTCTCTAAACACAGGAACTCAGAGTGCAGCTTAATGGGAAGGCAGGAAATGGGATAATTGGTTAAAGAGATTCACAGTGCATTATTATTGTTTCTTAGTTCTACTGTAATTTTATGGAGCTCTTTGATTTATGAAGCAAACAAAAGAGTGAAAAGATAACTTGTTCCTTCCGAGTTACGCTCTGCTGCTTTTCCTCCAGAAATTAAAGTGCTGATGCGGGAGAGGGGGTTAGGATGGGACACCTCAGATATTATCTTTATTTGCCAGGGTTTAGGATTTGCAAAGAACATCATGGCTTTCAGGTGTCTGTGTGATCTTGACAGCAGAACTGTGACTGGGAAAGGTACAAAACCACAAGCAATTGGCTAACTGACTCACAGTTTAATGTAACTGCAATTGTTGGAGGTTTTTCAGCAAAGTCTGGCTCGGGAGATGGAGTCAACCTAAACTATGCATATGACGCCCTTCTGAATGCAGTAGGTATTTGATATGAGGACCTGTTTTGTTATAATTATATCCAGCATTAGAATTAATCCGGTATTAACTGTACACAGATTAATTTTCAGGGCATCTCAGACATGGTGTCAGGGGTCGGCACAGCCAGGCAGCTGCAGATGGCCCAACTCTCTGGAGGAGCCACTACCTTCTCTCTTCCTTTTATTTCCCCCATAATGTCACCCTAGAGTGGAACATAGGATGCAGTCTATACTGGCTGGAAGCAGCTCTCCAGGGTTTCAGACAGAAGTCATTGGTATCCCTAACTGGAGATGCCAGGGTTTGAACCTTTGACCTTTTGAATGCAGATTTTCTGTTAGTGAGCCACAGCCATTCCCTATAATAGTAACTCTCTTTAGGGGGGTTCCAGTTAAAGGTAGATAGCCGTGTTGGTCTGTCATAGTCAAAACAAAATAAAATAAAAAAAATTCCTTCCAGTAGCACCTTAGAGACCAACTAAGTTTGTTCTTGGTATGAGCTTTCGTGTGCATGCACACTTCTTCAGATACCAGGTATCTGAAGAAGTGTGCATGCACACGAAAGCTCATACCAAGAACAAACTTAGTTGGTCTCTAAGGTGCTACTGGAAGGAATTTTTTTTATTCTCTTTAGGGGGCACAGAGACATTATGATGACACTAAAATGGCAGGCATGAGTAGCAGAACTTGCTGGCTAGGCAGGCTCTTGTGCTCCTGCTGTTCCTAAGGGAAGGGGATGTGATTTGGGTGGGGGGAATTGGTGCCACAGTGCCCATGGAGGGGAAAGAAACCACTACTGTTGCCTCGGCCATAGGGGAAAGGGGAGTCACAATTGCTGACATACCAATAGGAAGCTTCTCTACTTTGACCATGGGAGGTTTCGCTGCTGTTAGAGCCCCACCTGGGAGAGTTACAGCCCCCACCCTGGCTCCACCATCAAATGGTGCTAGTCCTGGGGGAATCTGCTAGACATCTAAATTTATCATGGTTTTCCCTCCCCAGCAACTAAAGAGCATTCAGGAGTTTAACAAAGTAACTGGATTATCCTGAATGGCTTAGAATCTCTGAATGCTACATCTCTCTGAACGTTACAACCAGGGCCGGCGCGTCCATTTAGGCGAACTAGGCAGTTGCCTAGAGCACCAAAATGGAGGGGGCGCTGGCCAGCCTGCCCCTCGCCCCCCGCCGTCGCCCGGTGCTGCCCCAACCAGTGGCGAAAATCGCGGTGGCGCGGGGTGCCCGGCGGGCAGGGGGCGGGGCACCGTACGACATGCGCAATGACGTCACGTGACCCGCCCCCTCGCCTAGGGCACCAAAACCCCTAGCACCGGTCCTGGTTACAACCACCCAGAGCCTGGGAGTGAGGGCTGGCTACAAGCAGTCCAAATTTAGACACATCAAGAAAAGCAAAGAGAAAAGGTGATTTTTGCTGGAAGCTGCTAAAACTGAAAGAACAACCTTGGTGTGGAAGGGTAATGCACAGCTGTTGATCTTTGGGAAATCTAATGCAGGATTTGTGCTTGTGCTTCCAGCTTTATGAGTCTGGGTGCTTCGCCATTGAAGAGAAACTGAAAAACAAAACAACAATAAGCATAAGTCCCACTGTTTCCTCCCAACGAAAGGTAAAAGAACTCTGTGGTGCTGTCCCTGAATTCTTCTCATTGCTCCACACACCAGAAGTACCAGAAGATTCTGCCACATTCCTCAAAGAGCTTTAATAGAGGGCTTGCAAAAATGACACACCTGGATTCTGAAGTGCTCATCAAAAGTGATGAGCAAGAAGGCGCAGGGCCTAAACAACAGGTAGAGCCAGAGCCAATGGCAGACAGGACCAACTAATTGTAGTTTTCTCCCAACCATCTCCCTGCTGAGAGGGAAACACTGAAACTAAGGAAGAAAAAGATGGCAGGCAGTGCTGCCACTTGACCTACCATCCAAGCACTGCTCATTGGTGTGGCCTGGGAGATGGAGAGGAGGGTGGATTGACCAGGGGGGTTAACCTAGGTGAGTGGAGCAGGGGATGGGCAACAACCCTGCCCATCTTCTCAGGAACCCTGTTTTACAACATGAAACCATCTTGTAGGATTGATTCTCCTTCCTTTTGGTTCTTTTCCTCCACTTCTCTCCCCCCCCCACCTCCCAACCATCATGATTCTACTCAAGGGTATTATGCCCTGGATAATAGCAACAATAATAAAAGGTTCATTCGTCAAGCATACAGTGAACCATTCAGGGACCGATTTGTCCTAGACTCCAGAGGCGGAGAATGAAAAACTCATGTGAATGATGATGGGTGAGAAGGTCACCATTTCCTTCTTATATAAAATAGATTTGGGTCCCTGTTTTATTTCTCTCTCTCTCTCTCTCTCTCTCTCTCTCTCTCTCTCTCTCCTATTCCTGGAGGGGATTGTCTTTAAGTCTCTCTTTCTCTCTCTCCAACTCTCTCTCTTCCCCCTCCCTTTCCATGATTTATGGTGTGTTTCACACTTTGTTACCTTTCTCTGCATTGTAAATGTCAGGGTGCCACATCTGAGTGATGGGAAGTTAACATGCCATGGGCTTTTATTGACGAGTCTTGGGCTGGTGCGTTGGGGGGTGTTTTCAGCGGGTAAAGCACTGCATTTATTACCAAAATCTTCTGACAGTTGCAATGATAACATATGAATGAGAAGAAACACTGTCAAGCCGTTCTCCACACATTGGATCAGAGTGTGCATTACAGGGTCACTATATATAAACATCCAGAGGTATATTTTCAAATGCCTTCCACACCTCACAGGAACACATGAATTTGCTTCATACCAAGTCATCCATCTGAGTATTGTCTGTTACCAGCAACAGCCAGTCCACTGCCCGCCAGAAGATAATCTAGAGCAGGGAAGTGGAATATGTGGTCCTCTGGATGTTGTTGGGCTGGAACTCCCATCATCCCTGATTCCACCTAAACATTAGGAAGAACTTTCTGACAGTAAGAGCTGTTCGACAGTGGAATTTGCTGCCAAGGTGTGTGATGGAGTCTCCTTCTTTGGAGGTCTTTAAGCAGAGGCTTGACAGCCACCTGTCAGGAATGCTTTGATGGTGTTTCCTGCTTGGCAGGGGGTTGGACTGGATGGCCCTTGTGGTCTCTTCCAACTCTATGATTCTATGATTCTATTGGCCATTCTTGTTGGTGCTGGTAAGAGTTATAGTCCAATAACATCGACAGGGCATAAAGGTGAATGCTGGAAGATTTGGGACAAAGAAAAGAAAGTACTTCTTCAAATGCAAGGTTAAACTGTGGAACTCACTCCCATGGGAGCCAGTGATGGCCACCAACTCTGATGGCTTTAAAAGTGGATTGGACAAATTCATAGAGGAGAGGGCTATCAGTGGCTATGGCTTGTATCCATGGTTGGGGGTAGTATGCTTCTGAATACCAGTTGCTGGAAATCACAGGTGGGGAGAGTTGTGGTTGCAATCAGGTCCTGTTTGTGGACTTCCCAAAGACATCCAGCTGTCCACTGTCAGAACAGGATACTGGACTAGATGTTCCATTGTCCTCATTCAGCACCCTTTTCTTACATTCATATGGCACCAGATTGGCTACCCTTAGTCTACACTAGCAGTAACTTGCTGTGGTTCTCCAGGGCTTCAGAGAAGAATCATTCCCAGCCCTACCCAGGGATTTCTCTATTGAACCAGGGATTTTCCCCATTGGCCAATGCAGCCCTCAGCTCTTTATTCCACTTCTATATCACCTGGGTACACCAGGAATTAAACCTGGGACCTTTCATCTGAAAAGCATGAGTTCTCCCACTGAGTCATGGCCTTTTCCCACTGGCCAATCCATCTCTGGGCTCTTCATCCCACTTGCACATTAGGATTCCTAATATTTTGCTAAAGCACCAATTGAGCAGAAGTCATGCAAAGGACTAAGAAAACATCCCGAGGGAATGCTCACCACCCCTTTAAACATTTCAGCAAGCATTATATTTCAAGTCAGTAAACATAGTACAAGATTTCCTAATTAATTTAATAAGTTAGCTGCTTTACTGGGCATATGCTGAGATGTCGGGAAGCCTTCTCCTTCCAACCATATGGGTTCTGGGTTGTTTGTTTCCTCTTCTGTTTTTTAGAGTAGGCATTTAGTATTATACACACATCCCTTGTTTGTGTTCTGCTTGCTCTTAAATCAATAAAGCATTCATATGTCCTTTGCAGGATATGACTGCCCTTGAGTAGACAAAATGTTGTTTGTGTCATTGTCAAAACATGACACACTTGACATTTGTAGAAATAGCAATTACCCAAAATAATAAAGGGGAAAAGGAAATTACACAGAAAGACCATAAGTAATGTATCTGGTTCCTACTCTCCACGCTATGGTCAGGAGACACGTTCAAACAAATGAATATCTTCTTTTTTTTTTGGTAAGAATCATAATAATAAACCTGTCAGAATTCAAATCATTTGTGAACTGAATAACAATCAAAAATATGATTCTGGAGACATTTTGAATGAGTGCATTATGCTCAGTCTCCTTTTCTAGTATTTCTTATTGAGGGAACTTTTGTTTCAGTGAAATCAAAGTTAAAGTTACAGGTAGATAGCCGTGTTGGTCTGTCATAGTCAAAACAAAATTAAAAAATTTCCTTCCAGTAGCACCTTAGAGACCAACTAAGTTTGTTCTTGGTATGAGCTTTCATGTGCATGCAGGTGCTACTGGAAGGAATTTTTTTATTTTGTTTTGATCAAAGTTAAATATTGCATGTGCCATTGTTAAAAAAATTATCAACCCCTAAACTAAATGGCACCTCAGGTGAAGAGCACCTTCAGTGACCCCTTCCATTTATTTCGCTTTTGAAAATCTTACTTAATTGCATTTTTAACCCATTTCTTGACTTTGACGAACAATTTGCATGTCTGATTTCTTTCTGTTATTTAAGATGATAAATTTGCATGCATGAATCTGATCACTGTCACTCATACTCTGTGCACACTCTTTGTTGAATGGGCACTGATGTGGTAAGCATCCCCCCCCCCATATTAAAAATGCACATAGGCCATGACGCACTCCTTCTGAACTTGGTTATCCAGGTGACCTAAACCCAGCCCTATTAGTCTCTGCTCCTGTATCTTTGACTACAGCTTGATCTGATAGTGCCCCAGTCTGTGAAAAGCTTCTGTGATGGAATTAAATATATGAATACGTGTGGACCCATGTGTGGGGGTAAACAATAAAAAGAAATGGTTGGGTGCCTGGATTCGAAACATGAGGCTAGTACACAGAGAGTCCCAGTAGCAGAGTATTAAACGCACAAAAATAAGAAACACAGTGTTGGAAATGTAGGTTGTTATACCTTTCTTATCCTATTCATCTGCACAATGAGCAGACCACACACTGTTAAGTAAGTTTGAAATGATTTAATTACAGATTCAAGGTCTCAGTCATGCATTGTTCCATGCAGCAGCAAGGATAATACAGTGAAAATACTCTTGGGTAGGAAATATTGAATGTAGTTCCAGACACATGCTCTAAGCTTGGGAGCAAGCTTACACACATCTTCCTTGGTGGGTTACATGATGCAGAGAGAGAGAGAGAGAGAGAGAGAGAGAGAGAAGCTTCACTTCCTCCCTCTCCAAAGGAGAGGGAGTGTGACCTAGCTAAGTCTGTCTAGCAATACAACTCTGTGGTCCTTTACCCTTCCATGCACTAACTAGCATAGTTATGTTTGACTCTCATAGCTTCCTCTGCAGATATCTACATATCAAGTTGGGGTTAAGCATGCAACTTAACTTAAGTATGCAAAAAACTAGGATTTTTTTTGTGGGGAGGTCTTTTTACAAGTTGGCAACACTAGAAGCTAATGATTGTGGAATTTTACTCAGTGGGGTCAAACGACAATAATCTTATTATCTCAAATATAGTACAGGAAAGAGGGCCAGGATGAAAAATGTTAAGGCAGCTACATACATTGGGGTGTATCTAACTAAATTGCCATGCATGCAGACCAACTTGCATGGGTGCAACAGAACCTCCCCTCCCTCTACTCCCCCTAATTTGCTCTAGGTTTCCCCCCAACCTTCCAGAGCAGATCTGAGATCAGTGAAGGGGGCACATAGGGGGAGAAGAAGGTGAGGGATTTTGATTGCATTTGCAGAAGCTGTTGGGTGTCCAAATGGCCTCCTGAAAGTTGTCAAATGGTTTCTTCCACTGCCCAACCAAAAAGCAAAAGAGATGCAAAGGATGCAAATAGGCTTTGCTGGCAGATTACTTTTTATAAGATGGGAGTTTAGGAATTATGTTGCTGCCCGAGTTTGCATCTCAAAGCAGCCCTCCAGGAACAAGAGATGCAGATTAGGACTGTACAAATGAAAGAGCTAAATCTCACACACCCACACCCAAATTGTACTTTGATTTACTTTGTGTGTGTGTGTAAGCAATCTGCTGGAGGATGTCAACCCAAAGTATTCACTTGTGGCCAGCTCATTTCTAAAGATGAAATCAAAGCTCTTTTTTGAAGCACATCATTTGAGTATTGCTTTAAAATTATGCCTAGAACATGGTTAGTTCAAATGATCTCAGCCCACCTTTGATATCTGACCCCATGTTATTTTTGTGGAACCATTTTGTCAATGCAAAAGAACAGGAAAATTTTGTCGGAATTTGGAGATGAACACTGGGGAAGGGGGAGGGGACATCCTTCTTCCTGTGAAGTGTGAAGAATAAACTAAAGAGGATTTGGAATGGATTTAAGAAGACAACTATTTGAGCCAAGGCTGAGTCACTGAGCAAGTTCAACAGTGCAGAGCCTCAAGTCCCTCACGAGGCTCAGCACTGCATCTGCTGGTGTTCTTTTGGCACCTTTGTTAGGCAGCTCTTGAATAAGCATAGCAATGCAGCATGCAAGCGTTTGTTCCAGCTGTTATGGAGAGGAGGGAGACAAATAGGGCCAATAGATTCAAGGGTGAAGAGCGATTCTATACCTTCACATCTCCCGGTGCAGCAACAGATGGCAGTTCCCCAGGCCATTCTCTCCCTGGCATCCACTTTCTTTCTTTTACTGGTATCAGGGCTCAGAAGAATATAAGAATGTCCCTGCTGGATTAGACCAAAGGTCCGTCAGTCCAGTGGACAACTAGATGCCTACAAGGAATCCCAAAAACAGAATGCAGATGTGTTGACACTCTCCCAGCTCATTATCTCCAGCAACTGGCGTTCAGAGACGTAATTACTCTGATACTGAGGGCAATATATAGTAGGGATGCCATATTTTGAAGAGCATAAAAGAGGACACAATTGCCGACTTCTATTTTTAACTATGGATCGCTATGATGATCTCATTTTACATACCCATGAAAAAGAGGACGTGTCCTGGAAAAAGAGGACATATCAACCCTAATATATAGGCATCATGACTAGCTCAATGGACACCTGCCTTGCAAGCAGAAGGTCCCAGGTTCAATTCCCATCATCTCCAGGTAGGGCTGGGAGAGTCTTCTGCCTGAAACTCTGGAGAGCTGTTGCCAGTCAGTGTAGAGAATACAGAGCAAGATGGACCAATGGTCTGACTCAGTATAAGGCAGTATGTGTCTCTATATTCATACATGGAGTAGGCTCACAGCAAGGCAACAGTGCTACTTCAGCAGATTTAAAGGTGTGTGAGTGTTCTCTGGCAATCTTAGGCAAAAATAACTGGGATTTCTATACGTAGCATTCTCTAAGGCTTTCGGGTTGAGTAGAGCTGCAGAAGTCCAGCAAAACTCTAGGCCAGTCATGAGCCGAAGCAAGGCACTATGTTCAGTAAATATGGAGCTCCCTCAATTCTCCTTTGGAAAGAAGAACTGGTAGCAGATAGAGAAGAACATGTTTATGACTGAGCTTCAGAGTTCATGGTTTAGTAGGATCTGACTGCCAACTCCATACAAGCATTCATGGTTCTTTGAATTGTCATGTAGCAAGGTGGCATCCCAAGCAACCCCTAAGAAGGACAACTTTATGACCCATACAAAAGAAGCTGGCAGCAGGACCTTGGGGAAGGTCAGCCAAAGGCTGGATGAAACAAACATCAAGCCAGCTGCTGATGTCATCACAGGATGGTGCCCCAGGGTGGAGGCTGCCAATCCATTTAAGGTTCGAGAAGAGGCCTTGGAGCAATGGGCAAGAGTTCTGAGGAAGGAAGGCTATGTGGTCAGCTTAAAGGTATTACTTTTACTTTTCGGAGATGCCTTTCTGCAGCATTTTTTGAAAACTGACTGGATCACCGAGGCACCACAAAGTGCTTCAGGCATCCCTGTGTTGATTATGCCATTTTCCATAGTCCCTCCTTCACCTCTTACAACCTTTAAAACTCCGAGACACCCGACTTCAGCTCAAGATCTGTGATTTGTCTGACACCAGTGCACACTCTTAATTTTCATGCTGTGACTGTAATGCATAAAGTAACCCTATGGCTCCCATTTTCAAACATGTTGCTCTAGTTACTAATTTCTAGTTTACTTCTAATAGCAAATCCACAATAGGAGTAAATGGCTTGATGCCTGAATTCGGAAACTGAATAGAGACACTAACTTTTCCTGTTCTTTTTCACCCCAAAAGAAAAATGCCTACTTATTTCCCCCCCTAAATTACCTTTCAGGATTTAGTCTGAATCACAATGGAAAGTGGAGCCTTTACATATCACATAATTAAATACTCTTTTATGTCAGGCATTGTAATTTGGCTTAATCCATAAAAATGTAAGACGATTTAGGAATTTTAGCTTTATATGTGTGTGTATATATATATACAAAGGTTTCTTTTCACTCAGACAGGCACCACGAAGAGACAAGCAAAGCAATTAGCATATTAAGCCAAAATGTTGAAAGCTTTTAATCCTTTTTTCCGTATTAAATATTTGCTGAATGGAAATGTTTGATCTCTGCTTACATTGGAAAAGAGCAGTATTGAGAGCTGTAGGTATCCCTCCCCGCCTCAAAAAGATAGAGGAAAAAATAATAAAACAACGTTACTGCTTATTTAATTTCTAATATACATGCATTCTTATTCTTTGGAATTTTTCCTGTCCTTGTGCTACAATTTAAGTGGCTGGTTTGGGCCCAGAGGGGGAGGGAGGAATAACCCTCTTCAGCTACTGCCAGTATCTCCTCACTGCAAAACATGTACATTTACACATGGAAGTTTTTGCAATTCTCCTTATCTAAATTTCTCCCTGGATTTGGGCATTCTGAATTAACTTCTCTTTCTCCCATAGTAATGCAGACATGAGGAATGGCCTTTTGTTCCGCCACTCATTTCCAAGTCTTTTGCAGTTCTTTCATGTAAGGGGGGGGGGGGAGTGTACGCGCTGCCAACCTTTCTGGACTGAAAAAGGTTTTGAGAAAGTGCATGGGCATCAGTCCCCAAACGGCTGCCATAGGGGGCGTGACACAACATGTGTTGCCTGCCCCTAAATTAGCATACACATATTTATTCATTTATATTATTTATTAATAATGATGGGGATGGAGACGCTACCTGAAGGAGCGTCTCCACCCCCATTGTTCTGCCCAGACACTGAGGTCCAATGCTGAGGGCCTTCTGGCGGTTCCCTCGCTGTGAGAAGCCAAGTTACAGGGAACCAGGCAGAGGGCCTTCTCGGTAGTGTCACCCGCCCTGTGGAACACCCTCCCACCAGATGTCAAAGAGAAAAACAACTACCAGAATTTTGGAAGACATCTGAAGACAGCCCTGTTTAGGGAATATTTTAATGTTTAATAGATTATTGTATTTTAAAATTCTGTTGGAAGCCGCCCAGAGTGGGGTGGGGTATAAATAAATTATTATTATTATTATTATTATTATTATTATTATTAAATTTATATACTGCCCTTCATCCAAGAACCACAGGGCAGTTTACAACCCACAACACAGTAATAAACAAAACAATACCCCCACAACATAATTTAAAAGGCCATAGATTGTTTAATTATCCACAGGCCTGAGAAAAGTGGAATGTTTTTTACTGGAACCTAAAAATATGTTGTAAAGGTTCCAGATGAGCCTTCTTATGGAGAGCATTCTTCTCTTTACGTTTCTGCACTGTCCTCACTAGTGACTCTCATAAGGCCGATTTCCCTCCCAAACGTTTGCCTAGTCCTCACTCTCCAGTTCATAAAATCCCCTTCTTCTTTTGCAAACCAAAAGGGTCTCTCCTCCACCTCTGGGACGCAAGAGCAACACAACACACACACCCCTATCTGCCACCCCACCCCCGCAAAAGGCTGGTTTCTCAGCACCAAAGTGGGCTTTACCCTTGCTGGGGCTGTTAAGAGGGGTGGGTTGAAAATCTATCTCAGATTTTGTCCTCTGTTTTTAGTGACGCACACATTGTTGTTCAGTCGTTCAGTCGTGTCCGACTCTTCGTGACCCCATGGACCAGAGCACGCCAGGCACGCCTATCCTTCACTGTCTCTCGCAGTTTGGCCAAACTCATGCTAGTAGCTTCGAGAACACTGTCCAACCATCTCATCCTCTGCCGTCCCCTTCTCCTTGTGCCCTCCATCTTTCCCAACATCAGGGTCTTTTCTAGGGAGTCTTCTCTTCTCATGAGGTGGCCAAAGTACTGGAGCCTCAACTTCAGGATCTGTCCTTCTGGTGAGCACGCAGGGCTGATTTCTTTAAGAATGGATAGGTTTGATCTTCTTGCAGTCCATGGGACTCTCAAGAGTCTCCAAGATGCACACATAGCTGCCCTAAAAGAGGAGCTGCAGTGAAGCTCTTGAAAGAGTTCTACACCAGCAATCTCTGCCAAGCAAAAACAATGTAAAAAAGAACCACGGTTTACTGGATCTCTAACATGCACTAATCGAGGCTGCCCTGGTGCTAATTTATATGCCCGTTGTTGGCTGGGATGGAAGCTGGGGAGAGGTGCATTTGTGTGTAGAAATCTTTGGCATTTGCAGAGGGAAATAAAAAGGCTGGAAAAAATTCCCCACCCCAAGTATAGGCACAAATTTAGAAATAGTTGCAACACAATAAGTAGAAATACAATGGCCAGGTGAGCTACTCAGGTGATAACTGATGGGCAACTTCAAGACCCTTGCTGTGCTTTCTGCTTGTTAATCATCTTTGAATTGGGGTACCATACTTTTCCATGTATAAGACAAGGATTTTTTTACTCTAAATTAATGTTTAAAAAACGGGGGGGGGGTCACCTTATACGTGGATAGTGCATAGGGGGGACAGGTGATTGGTTTCAGCTGCGAGCTGCAGCTTGTCATTGGTGATTTAGTGGGTGATTGGTTGCTGCGGAAAGGGCTGCTTTTGATTGGCTGCTGCTGCGGTAATTGGGTGGGTGATTGGTTGCTGCTGCAATGGCTGCTGTGGATTGGCTGCCGCTGTGACAATTGGTCGTGTGATTGCCGGCTGCTGTTGGTGAGCGGGCAGGCACTTGTTTGCTTTTGCGACGCAAGCAAATGTTAGCGTTTGTCTGTCGGGTTAGTGATTTTCTGCATCCCCCCCCACACAAAAAAGCTCAACGAGCTTGGGCATTCCCCCCCCCCCAAAAAGCTCCACAAGTCTGGGCAATTCTCCCCCAGAAAAGCTCAACAACTTTGGCCATCTCCCTCCATTTTCTTAAATTCGAGTCTTATACATGGGGGCGTCTTATACACAGAAAAGTACGGTAAATAGGGTGCACTCTGTCCTTCATTGCCTTAGCTTCCAGGAAGGGTGATGTTGCTGGATCTGCGTCATGAGTTTCTATAGCATGACTCAGTGTTTCTGCTGTTACCTTCCCTGTTCAGGAAGGAGCCATATTAATCAGTTCCCATGCCACAAAGGTACAGTCCTAAGAAGCCTAAAGTAGACATAAATTGACATATATCATTATTAAGGCTTAATAGAATCCATGGATAAGATATCAGTTCAATGTGGTGTCTTGAGAGACCCATGGATCATTCTTTCCTTCCGTGACAACAGCAGGTCCTATCAAGAGAAAAACACATTGTCTAATGCCGATGCTTCCAATAAGACCTTTCTTAATTGTTATAATGTTGGCTTTTGATGTGAGCCATTGTCAAGATGCCTTTTTAATGACTCCTCTGACAGAACTGAGCAAGGTCATTGAGCGCGTTTGTGGAGACAAAGAATTATTCTCCTCTGCCATTTATTATGAAGAAGAGCCATTACAGTAATCCTCACTTAAGGAACATGATTAATGGTGTGATTAGCAACTAGCTCACATTTGAAAAGGATGGAAGCAGAAACCACCTCATCATAGAAAAGAATTGTTTTCCAAATGGTTCGGAGCAGCACACACACAGCATGAAAGTCCCTTTGAGTGACTCATTCTCTGACTCTCTTATCTCTTATGATTTGGGTTTTGTTTTGCTTTCTTTGTTTTTGGTCTCTGTAACTATAATCAATTTTAATTACGGGGAAGTTAAGCACTTAGCTTGCTGTACAAGAGACCTTTACAATAATGAAAGAACATTCTGCTAACCTGATTCCACCAGGTTTCCTAATGTCACGAATGATCAAATTGACCTAAAACAAGTCCTAAGCTTCTGGTTATTATTGTTATTACTATTATTACTGATGATGCATGCAAGGCATAATGGGGCATCAGTAAAATTTGTTCAAAGAAATGAACATGTACAGTCGTACCTTGGAAGTCGAACAACTTAGTTCCTGGACGTTTTGGCTCCTGAACGTTGCAAACCCAGAAGTGACTGTTCTGGTTTGCGAACTATTTTTGGAACTATTTTGAACATCCAGCGGGGCTTCTGCGACTTCCGATTGGCCTTAGGAGCTTCCTGCAGCCAATCAGAAGCAGCACTTTGGTTTTCAAACGTTTTGGAAGTTGGACGGACTTCCGTAATGGAGTCCGTTCGACTTCCAAGATACGACTGTATATACGATAGATAGATGAGGAAATTATTTGTCCCTAAATATAGGACAGTAATTTGCTTCGGTACTCCTCTCTCAAAAACATTGGAGGGCAGAATTGTGTTTGATGAGTTATGCCCATTCCACAATGCCTGTTGAGCACTGTGCATAGTGCCTGGGAAGATGTATAAAATGAAGTCGAGATGTGCATATTTCCCAAGGCCCATTGGGAAGTGACTGTTTATGCCCATGGTGGGGTGGAATGCCTGCGAAATGTTTTGGTTTGTTTCATCAACTGGACAGTTGACACTTTTATGGGAGGCTGGATGTGATTTGACCTTTGTGGATTGATATCTTTGGGGCCTGGTGGTTACTTGACTTTTCTTGCAAGATACAGAATGTATCTTGGGGAAAGGATATTAGAGGCGGGGGGCTATTGGATGATCTGTCTCAATGATCAAGGGGAGAAGTAAGGCATTGCAGAAGAAGTCGTCAAATGGGGTGATAGGTATATGTGTGTGTCATCTTCCCCCACCGAGCTCTCTCCTATCTGTTCTACTAATGGATGCTCTAGCACTGTTCTCAACAATCTTATGGTTCTGTTGCATGCTGCATAAACCTGAGAGAATAGAAAAGCTTTCTGCAGGCATTTAGAAGTTAAAACAGAAGACACCTGCTGCATCTCTGTTGGCACAGTATTCCACAATACTGGACCAATGGTACTAAAGGCTTGGTTTCCTGTTGTCAAATAAGTCTCACCAACTTGGGGAACAATCAACAATGCTCCTGTGCACGATCTGTTCTGCCGGTTCTGTTTGCTATCATTGCGAGTCACTTTGCATCATGGTAAAGCCGGCCATGCTTCACATAAATGTTTATATTACAGCCTTGTAGATACAGATCACATGATTTGAATGAAGGATGATCTGCATGCTGTACACAAGACTAAGTAAAGCAAATAAACACCAATTGGTCATATGTTGCCTGGTAAAGGTCCTATTGGACACCTGTGGGAGGGGATAGGTAGAGAGACGTTGCATTGGATTCCAATACTGTACTGGTCTTGCTATAATTAAGATGAATATACAAGCCTGGACTGAAAGTGGGTTAAAGTTGTTGCAAGCTATTGGGCAAAACAGATATTCAAGCCAAGCAGGTTGATGGTAGCAGGATCTCCTCCTTCTCCAACTGTTTCCACTGAGGGCCTTTGCTTCTTCGGTCAGGAGGGAGGCTTAGCTTCTAATTAGATTTCTCCTTGGTCAGAAGTGATGGCATCTGGCAGACTCATAGGTTACAGAATCAGAGGTATGGGGTGTTTGAGCGCAATAATGCTATGTGCATCAATCCTCATCCTATTTCTGTCTCCCCTGGTGTACAGAAATGCAAGGAGGTTATGTACCAGCAGTGGAAGCAAATTAATCAGGCACCAATTCTAAGGTACTTATGCCAGATGCTTGCCAAGAGTATGCAGAGGCAATCACTTGGTCTATCCAGGGGCCATCCAGGCTGACCGTGGCACTCCAGACTTCTCTGCTCAGTTCTCAGGACAGAGGGGTTTGCCCCTCTCTCCAGAACATGCTTCTCACAGGTCTTGCTTTCTGCACCCTCTTTGAGAGCTTTTGCCTGGCTAGAATGTGCCCTTGAACTGGTTGAATATGTCTTGCTTGCCAGGAGAGGATGCAGAAATGTCTGGCCTTTGTGTCAAGAGTCACTTGCACTGATGCAACTTCTTTTGGCTCTGGGCATCAACCATTACTGGTATGTGGCCACCAGAAGGTTCCCCAGAAAGGAACATAATCATCGGGCAACAAAAGGTAGCACTATCCTACCACACTTGCTGCACATTGAGGCAGCGAGAACTTCCCCTTAACATGGACCTGTAGCAGGCAATAACACAGTGCATTTTGTCACATACCAAAGAGTTATCTGCACTGAGGGCTGAGATGTAGTCCCAAGTAGAAGAAGAAGAAGAAGAGTTTGGATTTGATATCCCGCTTTATCACTACCCGAAGGAGTCTCAAAGTGGCTAACATTCTCCTTTCCCTTCCTCCCCCACAACAAACACTCTGTAAGGTGAGTGGGGCTGAGAGACTTCAAAGAAGTGTGACTAGCCCAAGGTCACCCAGCAGCTGCATGTGGACGAGCGGAGACGTGAACCCGGTTCCCCAGATTACGAGACTACTGCTCTTAACCACTACACCACACTGGCTCCCGTGTGGTAGAACTTTAGTCGTTGCAGATCCTGATCATAAGTAAAGAAAGATGTGGCCACTATATATCCTGATCAAAGAAGAGCATAAGAAGAGCCTGCCAAAGGCCCATCTAGTCCAGCATCCTATTCTTGCAGTGGTCAGCTGGATGCCTTTGGGAAGTCCACAAGCAGGACTTGACTGCAACAACTCTCCTCCCCACCTGTGATTCCCAGCAACTGGCATTCAGAAGCATACTGCCTCCAGTCATGGAGACAGAGCATAGTTACTGATAGCCTTCTCCTGCATGAATCTGTCTAATCCTCAAGCCATCCAAATTGGTGGGCACCGCTGCCACTTGTGAGAGCAAATTCCATAGTTGAACTTTGCACTGCATGAAGAAGTACTTTCTTTTGTCCAGTCCTGATTCCAGCTTCATTGGATGGTCCTAGTCTAGAGTACATCAGCACTTTGATCTAGCATTAAGCCATCTTTCAGATCTCTATCATGGATGAAATTATTTCACCTGCTTGGTCAATTTCAGAAGTCCTGGCCATGTTACTAAACACGAAACCTCCAGCAAGGGGTGGGGAAGCATGACAGGATATATTTTCGGTGCTCTGCCTTCCCATCGCACAGTATATCCATCACTTTCATGAGTGTCCTGAGCACAGCTGAACAAATCATTTTGATGTCATCCTTCATCCCAAATACAAATGATCCAAGTGAAACTATTTTTATAATGTGTGCAATTTAGCAGGGTTATTAGTTTTGTGTCATTGGCATCAATGTGAAACAGCACATAACTAATGAAACAAATGACACCAAACTAATGAAAGAGCAAGAGAAATTAATAGGAAGCCCTTTCGATCTCTATAAGCATTTTCGAAAGGGGGGAAATCCTAATGGCTTTCCATTATCTACAGACAGCATTTTTGAAGCAATTGTTGATCATGCACTCGTGTGCGTGCACACACACACACAGAAACCCAGTGTGGCCGTCTGTCCCACCTCCGCCTCCATATCGTCTCTATTGGTGCTATGACAAATTAACCACGTCAGCTGTCAATTATCCTAATTTTAAGAGGCAATCATGTCTGCAAAGCATAAAACATCCTGTTTCCTTTTATTAATCTACTGGCTCATCTGCTAGAAGAGTAATACATTACGACTCTTCCATTTCAGAGTACTTTGTTTCCAGGGACACAGGGTGGAGTGACAAGCTAGAGCTGAGCCCGAACTACTCAACAGTGTGCTTTATTTGTGAACAATATTTTTGTGGTGCTTGAAGAACACCTCCACTCTTTAGCAGTGTTGCACTTCTATAAAGGTAAAGGTAAAGGGACCCCTGACCATTAGGTCCAGTCGTGTCCGACTCTGGGGTTGAGGCGCTCATCTCGCTTTATTGGCCGAGAGCCGGCGTTCAGCTTCCAGGTCATGTGGCCAGCATGACAAAGCCGCTTCTGGCGAACCAGAGCAGCACACGGAAACGCCGTTTACCTTCCCGCCGGAGCGGTTCCTATTTATCTACTTGCACTTTGATGTGCTTTCGAACTGCTAGGTGGGCAGGAGCTAGGACCGAGCAACGGGAGCTCACCCCATCGCAGGGATTCGAACCGCCGACCTTCCGATCAGCAAGCCCTAGGCTCAGTGGTTTAACCCACAGCACCACCTGGGTCCCCTGTTGCACTTCTATACCATTAACCAAACACGTGCTTATTCATTTTCATTGCCCTCACTTATGACATCATATGTTCAAACCTGATTTGTGATGTTACCTCATTAACTTTATTGGCTGGGAGGTGTTCTGGGTGATGAGCAGGACCACAATCTAATGGAGGTCAAATGAGGAGGCTCATGGTATGGATTGGACAAGTGTTATAGGTAGAGCATCTGTTTTGCAGCCAGAAGATTCCATGTTCAATCCCCGGCATCTCCAGTTAAGGCTGGGAATGCCTGCTGTCTGAAGTCCTGGAGAGCCACTGGCAGTCCAATACTGAGCTAGATGGACCAGTATCTTGACTCAATCTAAGGCAGCCTCCTGTGTTTTTTTCTTCATATGAGGATAAGCATACAGCCACCACCAATTGTGCAATTTTGTGGCTTGAAAAAGGGCTTGCCCTGATCTCATAAATTGCTGTGGCCATTCCCTGGCATCAGCACTGGTGCATATCATCCCCATTTCCATGTTGAGCCCATTGAACTCAACAGGTGAACCCATAGTTCAACACCAGAAACTTTGTCAATTCCTACCACACCCCAAGGACAGATTTGTTGGGCAGGACAAGCCGGGCAGACAGAAGAAGGATCTTCTCTTACATACCAGGAGTTTATCAAATATTTCTTCTCTTTTTAATGGTTGGGTAAAAGTGTCCATATTTGAGAAGATCAGCACCTTTCTAATCAAAATGAAGATTCTACCTTAGGGACTGTGGCTTGAATGATGGCTGTTTGTGGACGGAATGCCAGGCACCAAAAAAGATGAATGGGTGAAAGATGGGATGGGAAACGGCAAGAATATTTAACACCAGCCAGCAAAGGTTATCCTGCACAGCTTGGATGAGCAGAAGGATGGGCTGGAATGCCAATGAGCCTTATAAAATGAAACCCAAATACAAAGTCATTAATTTTATTTTCAAGCTTCTGTAGCCTGTGGCTGTTTTCTGAACACAGCACCAAAAATAGACTAGCCACGGCAAATATATTCAAGAAAGGCTCTGTGTCAGGAGGCAGGGAGACAAACAGATGCCTGCCCATGATGGCAATGTTCCACCTCTACTGCTGGAGGCAGTGAGACTTTGAATACCAGCTTTTGAGGGTCACAAGTGGGGAGAGTACTGTCAGGCTCATGTCCTTCTTGTGGACTTCCCATAGGCATCTGGTCAGCCACTGCGAGAACAGGATGAATCCGAAATTTCAGGACAGTTTAAAGAGAGTATATCATCACAAAGCACACAGTTAAATGATGTTGCTTCCACAGGACGTAGTGATGACCACCCAGTGTGATGGCTTTAAAGAGGGATTTGAAACATTTGTAGTGGATAAGGTTATCAGTGACTGCTGGCCACATTGGCTACTTTCTGCCTCCACTGTTGAAGACAGTGTGCCTCTGAATACCTTGACTTCCAGGTGGAATACAGTATAAAAAATAAAAGATGCGGGAAGATGCAATTAAAAATCATACAGCATATTTTGTGTTTGTGTGTGTATACTTTCTTGAAAAATAAAAAGTACAAAATTACAAGTGCACAGAGTAAGATAAGACATGAAAAAGAAGAAGAAACAAGAAATAGTACCCATGTAGAAAACAAAACAGAACAAAGAGAGAGGGGGGATATTGTGTACATTAGTTATTTCAGTTAACCAGACCTTAAGCTAATGTGGTATTTATAAAAATGAGCAGCAACATTGTTAAGCGGTCTGCCAAAACCCTCCACAAATTTTTGAGTGGTCCATACGGAAATAGATTTTGGGAACTACTGGTATAAGGCAACCAACCTGCAATAGATTGGATTCTTCTCCCCCTTCTCCCTGCAGAACCTCTGACAAACCTGACATCCATCTAACGCCATCCCTCTGCCTACCCAGATATTTGGGCAGCAATCAGTACCTCAGTTGTCTTTCTATTGTTTTCTCAGTTTCAGCCTTTATGGATGGGCGCTACAAATGTTTTAATTCCTGCAATGCTTGAGAAGCAATCAATCCCAGGAGAATCAATTTCATCTATATCGTATGTATTTTCCCCTCCTCCCCTTTTGATAACTTAGCGCAAGTACAGATTTATTAGCAGCTGGGTCCCTTTTAAGCAGAATTTTAAATAGCCAGCTTGCAGTTTGGGAAATGAAATACTTTCTCCTGCCTCTAATAATAATTAGATTGGAAAGTCAAGGCAATAAAGCAACACGATTAGATCTGTAGTAGGTTTCCAGCTCTTTGCGGAAGGAGCCATGCTTAAAAGGGCACCTCCAAAAGTGAGTGTTTGATTTACGGGCCCTGTTAAATGTTTCACATTCAAAAAGGGTTTGGAATGCATCAGTTCGGGGCACTTGTATCCTATTAAGTTGTTGTACGTCATGCAGCAATGATCTGGTGCAAGAAGAGATGCTGAATGTCAAGCAGGGGGCTCTGCTATTGCTCAGGAATGCTTTTTCTTTTTCCCTGAAATATGCTTCCAGCTCTGTCTCCTAGTTTTAGGCAAAGTCCTAGCTGCATCCCCTCTAGAAACAGCTGTGTGACGGTCTTCTGGGTCACACAATTTTTAGAGCGTTCTTAACCCAGAATCTCAGGAAGTGAGAGCTGGACCATAAAGAAGGCTGATCGCCAAAGAATTGATGCTTTTGAATTATGGTGCTGGAGGAGACTCTTGAGAGTCCCATGGACTGCAAGAAGATCAAACCTATCCATTATTAAAGAAATCAGCCCTGAGTGCTCATTAGAAGGACAGATCCTGAAGTTGAGTCTCCAGTACTTTGGCCACCTCATAAGAAGAGAAGACTCCCTAGAAAAGACCCTGATGTTGGGAAAGGTTGAGGGCACAAGGAGAAGGGGACGGCAGAGGATGAGATGGTTGGACAGTGTTCTTGAAGCTACTAACATGAGTTTGGCCAAACTGCGAGAGGCAGTGAAGGATAGGCGTGCCTGGCGTGCTCTGGTCCATGGCGTCATGAAGAGTCGGACACGACTGAACGACTGAACAACAACAACAACCCAGAATCAAGCATAGCAACTTTTGGTAGACCAGAGGTGGGGGCGGGGGGACTAGATCCCAATGGTGGGTACCCCACACAGGACTATGTTTGACAGAAGAGCCACGTTTGGCAGATGAGGGGAGGGGCCACCCACTTGTCAATCATTTATCCTAACAGCAACGTCAGGGGACTCACCTTTGCCTATGCGGTTTGAAGTCAAACCATGCAGCCAAAGGCACAGCCCACAAAGCACCAATTATCAGCTGATTGTCGGAGCTTGTGAAGACAGCGGTGTTTGCAAGCCAACTTTGGGTCCAGAGACAGGTCTCCTTCACCTGCCCCACACCTGATGTCTTTTCAGAGGCACCAACTTTCGAGGATGATTGGGGGGCCAACATCATGCATGTTGACATCATAGGGCTGCCATACGTCCATATTTCCCCAGACATTACTGGGATGGAGCAGCCAAATAATTTTGTTGTCCCCGAAGGGGGACAATGACAATAAAATATTCTATTCTATTCTATTCTATTCTATTCTATTTCAAAAGTCCAGGGGGGATTTCCGAATGGTGGCGCTTTGGATCTTAGGCATTATTTTTCGGGGGGGGGGGCAACTTTGGGTTTTGGGTTTTTTTAAAAAAGCTTTCAGGGTGTCCTGGTTTTTACTTTTTGAAATATGGCAACCCCACGACATCATGCATGTGATATCAGGGCATCAAGAGGAGCTGTAGGTGGAGCTGTGTAGATCAATGACCAGTGGTGGTTCCTCCTCCTTCTCCTCTTGGCATGGCCACCGGCAGAAGGCTGCTTCAACCTTCATACCTCTCTGCAGCAGCAAGAGGAGAAGGATCCGGCCTCTGGAGGTACGCCACACTTGGCTCTGAGCTTCAGCTCTGCATTTTTGGGACATTCAGGGGCCCCTATCCCAAAAATATGGGGGGGGGACTTGGTCCCTAGGAGCCAGCACCCCTATGTCACATATATATTCAGGTATAAGGCCTGGCTGGAAGAGCATCAAGAGGGCTTGTGGATCTAAACAGGCTAGAAGGTTACCACCAGAGTGCTAGACAAAGCCAAGAAGGCATTCCTTCTCTCTCTCAGGGCTGACTGAAGACATTTTGCTGGCCGAAGCAACTTTTTGCTGCCCAGAAAGTGACATAGGAAGCAATGTGGACCTCAGACAGAAAAAAGTTTACCCACTCCTGCTCATTGAACTCCCAGAGTTCCTGGGGATGTTCTGCTAGGTGTTAATGGAAGACCTGGAAGATCCTACTAGGAATATCATAGGAACCAACTCCTAAGGGTGAGGTCCCTTCGCTCCACCATAAAATATTTGAGGGGGCCAGCCCCCCACAAAGTTGATGGGCATTTCCATTCAAATGGTGTATGTGTGCTGCATCATGTGATCAATTATGTGGGCAGGGGTTACTGCCCGCCCCCAATATTTTAATCAAGTTGGCACTCCTGAGGGATACTGAGACATGTTTTTTCTCTCTCTCATAGAATGCAATGTTTAATTGGGTCACATTATTATTATTATTATTATTATTATTATTATTATTATTATTAACTTCATAAAGGACTTTCGTTTCTAATGTGTAATAATGTAACTCTCCACGAACATGGTGTGCTTTTTTTTGGTCATCATTGGCGCTTTCTTGAAGATGCTTGAAGAACACTTTGTTTTGCTAAAGCTGGTTCTCTATAATCTCCCTTTTGTTTTGCTTTGTTGCTACTATCATATAAAGTCCTTTTGATTTGAGAGCTGTAGGAAAGTGGTGCTCTCCCTAACTCAAGTCCAAGGTTCTTATTGTCCCCTATTCTGTAAAAGTGCAGCTTGGCAAGGATAGGGAAAAGAAATGGTCTGATATTTCTACCATCAGTACTCTAACCCTGACACCAAATCCATTAGAAATACGTTTGCATGGAGGTAGTGCAGCTTAAGTGGCCTTTAATTAGCAGAATAATGTAAATAAGAACATTAAACGGAAAAATCTTGTAATCCTGAAGATATTTTCAGGAATGTAAGTAAGCGGTGTTATTTTTAGTTTTTCAAACTGTGATTTCCTTTAGTAAAGGACTATGTTGGCGCCAGGTGGCACTGTGGGTTAAACCACAGAGCCTAGGGCTTTGCTGATCAGAAGGTTGGCGGTTCGAATCCCCACGACGGGGTGAGCTCCCATTGCTCGGTCCCCTGCTCCTGTCAACCTAGGAGTTCGAAAGCACGTCAAAGTGCAAGTAGATAAATAGGAACCGCTCTGGCGGGAAGGTAAACGGCGTTTCTGTACGCTGCTCTGGTTCGCCAGAAGCGGCTTTGTCATGCTGGCCACATGACCCGGAAGCTGTACGCCGGCTCTCGGCCAATAAAGCGAGATGAGTGCCGCAACCCCAGAGTCGGACACGACTGGACCTAATGGTCAGGGTCCCTTTACCTTTACCTATGTTGTACATAACCTGACATTTGAACACTGTTAAGACTGTTTTTCTGGGTGCAGAATATATTTTATTTATTTGTTTATTTTATTTATACAGCGCTCTTCATCCGAGGATCACAGCATATATGTGCTGGTTGAGAGGGCGGTAAGAAAGAACTTGGCATTTGCAGAAATAGAGAAAATGACACCATTTTCAAGCCAAAAAAAACCCAAAACCCCACCACCAAGAAATAAAACTTGAAAGACCAGCACCACTTTTGAATGTCAGAGGCAAAAGGAAGAGCGATCTGAAAAACACAATGAACTTTGAACAATTTCTGCAAGCAGATGGAGATCAATACCCTAGTAGATATGAAATGTTAACATATTCCAGTGGAATCCAAGATATGACTGTATGATGGATTTGCCAGGTTGCATGTACGTTTAGAAATGAAAACCAAGCTTAAACCGAGATGTATATCGTCTCTCAGCCACTCCATGGACCCCTCAAAGCTTCTAAGCTGTGTGTCAGTAAACCTAATCCACTCAGCAATATCCATCAAGCAGTGTGCCACAAAAGACCACATCTGAAAGCACGAGGGGAACATTATGGAAGTTGATCACGCTTTATCTCATAAATAAGAAGAAAGAAGGGGGGGAGAGAAGTGAACACAGCTGCCATTGGTAAGATACTTTGAAATTATTAGGAGATGGTAGAAAGCTGAACTGTCATTCTTTTTTTTAAAAAAATAGATATTGGCATGGTCTCAGCTTGCAATTCCCACACTAGCTCAAAGAAAGGTGCTGATGTATCCCTCTTGCCAGGTAGCATCAGCATCCGCACCTTTCAGAAGTTGTGGTCCCAGGAGATCTGAAGCCCATTACAGGGTTGAGCAGATGAGCCTAAATAGACAGAGTAACTGGACTTCAGCTAGGCATGGGTGTGCAAGCTACAGAAATGAAGGCCTGGGAGATTGCCTTACCTCGTGTACACTCTCTCAACCACTTAAATATGTGGAACTCGCACTGTTATAGGTGCCACATAATACATGTTCCATATCAGTAGAGAATCTATCTTTAGTGTGGCAGCCTCTACACTTCAGAACTCCCTGCCTATTGAAATCAGGCAAGTGCCTTCAATGTGCTCTTTTTGGCACCTGCTAGAAACATGCTTGTTCAGAGAAGCCTACACAAACATTTCTAGAAAGCTGGTGCATTTTAGTTTATTGCTGGTTTTAATTTTTTTTTAATGTTTGGATTGTTTTTACTAATAACTTTTGAAAACCGCTTTGCGGTTTTTTACAATCAAGTGGTATATAAATTTTATTAAATAAATTAATGAGATTCATTTGCTCATCACACTTCTACCCCACATTCCTTGGAACCCAAGGAGCTGAACCCAAGGAGTTCAACTGAATTGTAGGTGGGTTCCCACGAGGCAAGACACAGTGATAGCAGCAAGAACCTTTATTGAACTACAGAACTGAACAACAGGGACAAAGCAACTGCTGATATACATTTCTGAAGGCCTAGGCCATTCCCACTCCCAACGTGATTGGCTGTCTAAACTTCCAAGCTGTGAATCATGACTCAGGGTTTAAGGGCCAATGGCAGAGGCCCAAATCCTGAAATGTTCTGTGATTGGATGACATGTATCGAATCAGAACACAGGAACTCAGAATCTTTAGTCCAGACTCAAGCTCAGGCAAACAAAGACCACTGATTACATAACATCACCCATCCAGGCACTGACTGGACCCCAGCCTGCTTAGCTTCAGCAAGGCAGTGGCCTCAGATGCCTTTAGGAGGGGAGAAAAGAGGATGGCTTTCAATGGGGTTTATGTAGAATGTAAAGGACGAAATGAAACTGAAACCAAAATGAAACCAGCTGCAGCTGCTGAGAAACCAAACCAATGCAAATGAAATGAAAGTGAAACTAAACCAAGGCAGCCCTTTACAAACTAAGCAGAAACTAAATGAAAAGCTAAACAATTCCCTTTACCTCAAGCAAACTCTCCTAATCTCATCAGGACAGTGCACCAAAACAGAAAAGATGAGGCTTTGAAGGAACCAGGCTGCTAATTGTCCAAGAATAAGCATGGGGACATATGGGAGATAAGGCTATCAATAGGTTGGCTAATATTCATGATGCAATATTCTGTCTTCACTGTCACTGGCAGCCTGCCTCTGAATGACAGTTGCTAGCAACCACAGGTGAGGAGAATGCTGTTAAGATCCTGCTTGCAGGCTTCCCAGTAGGCATCCAGTTGGCCACCGTGATAACAGAATGCTGGAATAGATGGTTCACTGGCCTGATCCAGCAGGTCCTCTTATGTAGCACTCCCTGCCCCATATCTCTACTCCCCTTGCTTGAGAAACAAAGGAAGAAAAAAACCCTTTTGAAGAACAGGTAGATTCAAGGTTGGGTGGCAAGATCTCTTTAAAAAGATCTGCAATGAAAGTATCTACCCCACTACCCCATGGAGCCCCTTTCTTCTCTGGAACATCTCTGAAGGCTTCTCTTCCTGGTAATTGTCTTCTTGGCCATATACATGCAGAACTTCTATCCAACTAACAACCTACCTCACCTCTTGCTTTCCCCGTCAAGCCTCCACCATCAATAACTTGGATTTTATTTATTAATTGATTTATTACATTTACATACCACCATTATCTTCCAAGGATCTCAAGTTGGTCATCGTTTTCATGACCACTGCCTGCTACCTCCGGTTTGCTATTGCGTGGCACTGCCCAGTCCCCCCAAAATTCACCTTCATCCACCAGCCAATGTAAGTAGCATCTATGGTCAATTTCTCTTTATGTTTTTAAAGCAAGTCTGACCCTATCCAGGCATTCTAGTCCTCATGGAATTAGACTCATGTGAGGGGAGAACAGGGAGGTGCTCTCTGCTCCCTCCTCCTCGTCGTATCCCCATCACATGGCCCCACCACCCTCCAAGCATTTTGAGAATAAAATAAGACAACCCCATTTTCACTGTGCCGAACTCTTCAGAAGAAGGGGGGGGGCATGACTACGAAAAAGCTGAGTCTCCTAATTAGTATGAGTTCCAATAGATCCTCATGCTGCCATTGTAAACCTTTGTAGAGCATTTCCCCATTTATCCGAACCTCTGATTGGCTCAATAATTTGATTACTCCAAAACCATTTAGAGAAATCAGGCAGCACTGTAATGATGTCAAATATTTAAACTGCTATTAACACTGGAGATTTAAGTCAGCGTTTTCACTCACTTTGATTTAAATCAATCCCCTTTCAGTCTTTTGTCGATTTCTGTGGGGACTAATGGTGAAGATGGTGCCGAAATTGCATTCTGCGCATCGCCGTTAGTCAGATCACTAGAGTCATTTCATACCTGGCGGAATATATCAAACAAACAGCAATCGGTTTCATTTTTATAAGAATGCGGCCGATCTACATTATTCATATATCTGACAGTGCTTGGCGTGTTTAAATTGAAGTCTTACTGTAAAAATTATGTGTGGTGGGATATAAAAGATCTTTGTTGTATTAGTCATCGTGAAACAATATCTTTGCCGGAACAGTAAATCAAACAAGGCTTCCCATTGTCACAATGGTAAACACTGTGATTGTTGTATGGTGTCTTTTCTCCTGATGATTGCCGATGTGCTCTTTTGAATAAGCTGATCTTGTTGCAAAACTAACAGAAAACGAGATAAAACACAGTTTTAAAATGCAGTTGAATACTCTGGACTCAATAGCGGAAAAGTGAGCCATGTTGATTTTGCACTAGAACTTCACAATGGAGAAGAACGTTCTGAAAATTCTAAATGCATGTAGGCAAATCAACCCTATTCACACCCATAATTGAGTAGGCTTGAGCCAAAATGGATCCCTGATTTCACCATATTCGTTTTTTAAAAAACACCACTATAATCAGGGCTCCCCTCCCCCAAGAACTCAGTTCCGGCACCTCACAGGTGGGGGCAATTTCCATTATAATTGCCATTTCCAGAAAAATAACACTGACAATAATTCCTATGAAGGCACATACTGGCTTCAGGTGGTTCAAGGTTTTTTGTTTTCCATTTTGCTAAAAAAGAAATCTTGAATTTAGTTAGTTGCATTTGATACACACACAGAGTTTTCTTTCTTACATGGGAAGCTGACTTATACCGAGTCAGAACATTCGTCTGTCTAGTTCAATGTTGTCTACACCAGCTGGCATTAACATTCAAAGGGCTTCACACGAGGATTTCTCCAGCCCTACCTAGAGATGTTAGGAATTGAACCAAGGACCTTCTGCATGCAAAGCAGATGTTCTACCACTGACTTGCAGCCCTTTCCCAGCCCTTCTTTTCTCTGTCTGTGGCAATCATAGGGATAGGCAGGCATACATCATTTTCAAGCTGCAGAAGGTCAGTGAGAGACAACAAAAACAGAGCCGGAAGAATTAAATGTACCATTGTGGAAGGTTTTTTTGGCTAAGTAAGACTTTGCAAGCCAGGACATAAATCACATGCAGTGGCACTTGCCACTTTCAGAGGCTCGGCTCCCTGTGGAAGCCTTGAGGTAACGTCATGTACAAACTTGTGAGTTTTGTAATGTGCTGCTGGAGAATGGAGCCATCACCTTCCTGTCCAAATATCCCACTGAGCAAAGTGGAGAAAGTACTGTGCTCACTCTTTCCATCCAGTATTATTTTCAAATAACCCCTCGCTATCACTTTATCCAGCAAGCTGATTTTCCAGAAACCTGTTCCAAGATGTAATGAACCACACATGTCTCCCCTGCTACTGGGGTGTGTGTGTGTGTGGAGAAATATGTAAAGACGAAGTGTTTTTATCAGCCCAAACCCTTCTGGGCTTCCACTCAATTAGATAGATTCTAATCTGTGGTCCCTAAGGCACATTCAGGCTGCACTCCTATCCTAAGCACACTCAGCTGTGAGTTATGCCCACTGAACATAGTGATATTTAATTCTGAATAAAAATGTGTAGGATGGTGTAGCCAAGATCTCTAAATACAGGGACAAAACCAGAATTGGACGGCAAACCGTCCAAGTGCCGCTATTTTCCAGGGACAGTCCTGGATTTACAGAAACCGACCTGGTTTCTGATTTGATCCCAGAATTGTCCTGCTTTTCCTTAGGATGTCCCTATTTTCATCGGAGGGAAATGGGAGGGTATGTAGTTATCTGACCCCTGCGCCAAGGGGATAAGTAACTATACAACCTTTAGAAGACATCTGAAGGCATCCCTGTATGGGGAAATTTTTCAAATGTTAAATGTTTCATTATGTTTTCATATATGTTGGAAGCCGCCTAGAGTGGCTGGGGCAACCCAGTCAGATGGGCAGGTTATAAATATTAAAATTCTTATTATTATTGAATAGGATGTCCCTATTTTCATCAAAGAAATGTTGGAGGGTATGGGATGGTTGGAGCAACTCTTCCATGAGGAAAGGGTACAATGTTCAGTTGGGGCTTTTTAATTTAGAGAATAGGCTAAATCAGTACAACTTCAGGATGCAGGTGAGGGACACAACATTTGATTGCTGTCTCCTCATGAAAGAGACAAGCAAACTTCCCTACAAGTAGAGAACAAGGAGAACAGGCAGGGGCTGTTTGTTTCTTAGCTCAGCCCTCTTCCTGCTGTGGTAGTTTTCTGCTTGGAAGGACCAACCTCACATTCAAAAGATGAGATCACTCAACCACAGTCTGTAATCATACCATTGAGTCCACCATTTCATGACTATACCATTACGTGCCATTGCTTTTGTTTTGTTTTACCCTTGATTGTGCATTTGCAAAAAGAAAAAAGAAAAAGAAGGCAGCAATTGCTCAGGAGATGGATTATAGATCAAAGCAGAGAGTGCATAGAGTGACTCAGAAACAGATTGGAATTGTTGAAAATGCAGATACAGATACAGGGCGAATCTTGAAGCCTGCGCAGACCCCTAACATCCATTCTAGAGATGAATGTATTTGCACACACAATGGGGGTTTGCGGCATGGGGTGGACAGTAGTAAGCAGTAAGGAGCTGCCACTGTGCAGCAATTGAGGGGGTGGTCATTTCAGCGAGCAAGAGAAACAGGACCCCAGTACCTTATAGGTACTGGGAGCCAGTGTGGTGTAGCGGTTAAGAGCGGTAGACTCGTAATCTGGTGAACCGGGTTCGCGTCCCCGCTCCTCCACATGCAGCTGCTGGGTGACCTTGGGCTAGTCACACTTCTTTGAAGTCTCTCAGCCCCACTCACCTCACAGAGGGAGGGAGGAAAAGGAGAATGTTAGCCGCTTTGAGACTACTTAGGGTAGTGATAAAGCAGGATATCAAATCCAATCTCCTCCACTTCTTCTTCTTCTTCTTCTTCTTCTTCTTCTTCTTCTTCTTCTTCTAATTGGACATCACCTGAAACAGCAGAGACAGGAAGCAACGTGAGCACCACCACAGAAAAAAAGGTCCTCGTAAATTATTAGCAGTAGACAGTGCAAGGCTGTTATCATTATTATAATTACAGTATTGTTATCATTATTCAAGGGTTGCCAACCTTTTTCATTCAGTGGGCACATTTGGAACTTTGAGAAAGCTCTCTGAGTGCCAGTCACAAAATGGCTGCTGCAGGTCATGGTTGAACACAAAATTGATGCTGTGGGTATGGGTGACCCAGTGTGCTGGGTCGCTGCTGCCACCATGGTGCAAGAAACCACCACCAGGGGAAAATCAGGAGCTGCTTGTTCAGCAGAGCATCGGCACATCACACCAACATGGCACATTGATTTGCTTGTTCCCTTCAGCTCTCCCACATCTTGAGCATTATTATTTTTGCCGAAGCAGCAGGAACAAATTAAAGAGACTGGGTCAAAAGCAAGAGAAATAGCTTACTGCCCTTTTGCTGACATTGTGCGGTTCACAGGCTCAGCATGATCAAAAACCACTGAATTTTTCTATACTTACTAGTGTTTTCATTACTGCGTGGCACTTTCCTAACAATGCTTTCTATCTCTACCTTCATAGACGCCAAGTGCCCTATTTTCAGCTAGACAAATCCCACCTTTCTTATCGCTTACCGGCCGTCACATATTTTATCAGGTCTTGTCTGTGCACTTTGATTGCCTGCACGTCCTAATGCTTCCTTTACCGTTAGGACAGAACCAAAACAGACGGATTGAGATATGGAATTCTACAGAGAGTCTATTTTGTTCTGCTTCACGGGCTGGAATTCTGTATGCTGAGCGTGTCGTTAAAAGCACAAGAGCTTTTAACCTGACACACTTTATGGGAATCGGTCCCTTTGCCCCACCAGGATATTTTCAAATAAATAAATCGGCAAATTCCTGCTTCACAGAAGGCAGAACTTTCCCAAGACCCCGAGTACAAGGTAGATGTGTGTTGTGACCCCTAAAACACCAAACCCATCCCTTCTATGTGAGAACTTTATGTTGCAAACTGATTTTGAGTGCTGTTGGTGCAGAAGGGAAGGCAATTAATGTCCTCATATCACCTCCAAATTAATTCTGCTACAATTAATGTATTCCCTCAAATCAGGGCTTTGTATAAGCCGGAACTCACCGGAACTCAGTTGCAGCCCCTCTCAGGTGGGTGCCATTGCCATTCTCAGAGAACAAGGTAGGTTTTTGTGGTGAGTTCTGGCACCTCTTTTTCTAGAGAAGTAGCACTACCCAAAAATAATAAGAATATCACTCTCCGCCCAAATCATTTCCCCCCAAATTTATTGGCAGGGGGTTGGACTGGATGGCCCTTGTGGTCTCTTCCAACTCTATGATTCTATGATTCTATTTTCAAATCAATTCCTGTTCCATGAACTCTCATGACTACTCCTTTGCCATATCACCTTCCCGATATCTTTCTCTCCCAGGTTCATCACCAACGCAGACACACATGCACACCCTTCCTTTCCATAGATCAGTGTTTCCCAGACTTGGGTCTCCAGCTGTTTTTGGACTACAGTTCCCATCATCCCTGACCACTGGTCCTCCTAGCTAAGGATGATGGGAGTTGTAGTCCAAAAACAGCTGGAGACCCAAGTTTGGGAAACATTGCCATAGATCCGTCATCACAAACACATATGTGCAGTTCGTTTTCCCATGAGCACTATGGCACTTGATTGTGTTTGTGTGTTGGCAAATTTCTGTTTTGATCATAGTGGTCGAAGAGGAATAAACCTCCCCTGCCCGTGTGCTGATATCGAAATGTATTGTAATGCTTGTAATGAATTTTAGAAAATGCACCCATAGCACACATAGCTCCCTGCAGGAATTACTGACCGAGTGGCAGTATTGTAGCCCCCTAGCCTCTGGTTCTAGGACACCTGTATAAACCTATACCTCCCTGTTGGAGGACCTGTCTATAAGTTCAGATTAATAAAAATGAAATACAGTTCTGTCTCTGGAAATTCTAGGATGGGAAAGATTGGGAGGCAGGAAATGGTTAATCCATCTGTTTCTAAGATTTCTAGCACAGTACCAAAGATAGCTTCAAAGCCAAGAGAAGCATCATTTGGTAATACAGGAGGCACTCTTGCATACAGTAGGCATAAAAGAGCTATTTAATATATTCACGGGGTGGCATTTCCTTGTTGTATAAAACATCAGAGGTCTTTATCGTTTCCACTATTTTGACGAGTTGTCAGAGTTTTTCAAACTTCCTACCTTTAGGGGTTTCTTCTATTCTCTCCCCCCCCCCACTGATTTGCTTTCTGAGGAACGTGTGCATCCCTGCTGATAAACACTTGCATACTGCAAGAGATTCTGGAAGTATCTTCTGGAGTTCCCTCTCAGCTCACACAAGATGCCAGAGAAGACAAGATATGGTATTTATTTATTTGAAAACATTTCCAAGACACTTAATATTTTAAAATATAGCTAAGCAGCGTACAGAAATTCAGGGGGGGGAGGAACAAAATGGCATCATGAAAACAGATACACAAGATGAAAATTAGTAAAATGGGAATTCAGTAATAACAGGGTCCAAACCTATGGGGCCAGGGAAAGCCTGGACAAAATGGTGTATGTCTTTGGAAGACATTTGAAGCAACTGATGGATGATGCTTCACTCCTGCCAAAGAGATGGGCATTGCAGAGTGCAAGGGCAATGGTGGAAAATACCTGTTTGCCTTACACTTCAATTTATTTAAATGACCTATGGGTCATCAGCAATCCAAAGTATTCCTCCTCATATGCAGTGTGTTAAATGGAAGCCTGTTGCCTGGGACTTGCATAGAATTGTAGAGTTAGAAGTGTTCCCAATGGTCATCTATTCTAAACCCCCTGCAATGCAGGAATCACAGCTAAAGAATAACTAGCAGATGGCCATCGAACCACTTTCCAAGGCAGTCCATTCCACTGTCAAACAGTTCTTACCATAAGAAAGCTCATCCTAATGTTCAGTTAGAATCTCCTTGATTCTAGTTTGAAACCAATGAAGGAGAGTCCACCATCTTCTCAGGTTGTCCATTCCATGGTCAAAACAGCTCTATCTGAAGTTCTTCCCAATCTCCAGTTGGAATCTCCTTTTTTTGTAACTTGAATCCATTGCTTCAGGTCCTACCCTCCAGAGCAGCAGAAAATAAGATTGCTCTACCTTCCATGCGAAGCCCTTCAGAAGATGGCTATTTTATCTCAGTCTTTATCTCAGAGTCAGTGTGGTGTAGTGGTTAAGAGCGGTAGATGTGTAATCTGGTCAACCGGGCTCGGGTCTCCGCTCCTCCACATGCAGTTGCTGGGTGACCTTGGGCTAGTCACACTTCTTTGAAGTCTCTCAGCCCCACTCAAATATTTTCCTAGAATCTGGCAATCATAATCGCCATCGGGTTTCAATAAGAACCTCGCTGGCATCTCTAGGTCGCAATCCCCATATAGCTGTGACCTCCCATGATAAGTAGAAGCAAGGAGCAAACCTAGAACACATTTCACATTATGGTTATTGTTAATTTTTGCTCTGTGCATGTCTTTCCTTTAAAAATAACCTAGAAGAACCCATAGTGAGCTGTACAATTTGACAGGTGTACATGAGCCACAAGCTGATTCAGGAGGACAGACAGCTCACCCCCAAGACTACGCATAAATATCTGATTCCACAGTGTGAAAGTCTAAAAGGCAAATTATTACTGACTTGTGGTGGCTGCAGGGGGGTGTCTGAAAGAGTTGTGTGTTGCAGGTCAGCCTGTTTGTGTAACAGCTGACCCAGGAGTCCAACTCATACTCCGGACAGAATCAGTTTAGCTCCCTTGAGCTGGATTCAGACCTAATAGATTGCAAGCTGGCTGTGCATAAAGCCTTGTCCCAGATTGTGTGGTTTGGTCTGTCACGTCACACATGGTAATAAAAAGGGAAACTGCATTTCCAAAAGGACGGACAAAAGAGTACAGTGGCATAATATTTGCATAAACTTATAAACCCAAGTCACTTTGTACCACAAAGAGTGTGTGTCTCTTTGTTTCAAGGCAATTGTATGCAACCTCCTCACTCCCTGCGCTGCAAAGGAAGAAGGCTCCAGGATTGAGAACGTCTGGATCAGAGATTGCGTGGCAAAATTGCTTTTGGAAATGGGACTGTAAGGTCCATTTTAGCTACCCAAGCCTAACTCTTGTCAAAAGTCCACAGGGCTTAGGGGCAACCGGGCACCTGATTTCTCAATTGAATTCATCTGATTACAAAGGGATTTATTGTTGCCACTTTGTGCAACAGCGGCATATGTTCACGGCTGCGTGTTTGTCTATTTTTCCACACATTCTATAAATAAGAAAACATGTGTCAGAGTTCTGTGAAGTCAACTGGAGATGTGTGGGCTACTGTGATTCTGGATAAATTATAAATTGCAAAGGAGAATGGAAGATGATCCAGGAGAGGTGCTAAATACCTCCTCCTATAAGAGTTTGCAACGAAAGCCAGAAAGCCTCCCTCAACAGCTTTGAAGCGTGACTTCAAAGCAATCTTGCGCTAAAGTGTGAGCAGGATGACTGTTTACCATATTAATAGGAGATGAGGGCAATATTTTCTTATTCCAAAAAAGAAAAAGAAAAACGTCAGGGTGTGTGGTTCTTCTTCTTCTTCTTTTTTTCTTTTGGTCTTTTGAAGTCAACGGTTGATTTTCTATCAAGTTCTTAATTTATTTTGAATGTCGCATTTTGGATGTATGTGGGTCACTGTGCTTCTGTTAAGTGACAGAAAGTGAAAGCTACTTCAGCACAAAGACCTTTCATGTAGTAATTTCAAATTAGATTCTGCTCTATTACTCCTGTTCCCCCCATTCCTCTGAAGGCTGTTGACATATGAAACTGGTGCTGCCAAAAATGTGTTCTACAAAGGATGCTTCGAAGCCACCTCTGAGGAATTATTGTGGGGGGGCTCAGCCCCTTCATCTTTGGAAAGGCTGAGTGAATGATAAAAAATTACAAAGGATTGCTATCGATATATTCCTGCAGAAACAAGTAGGAAGCAGGAGGATATCAAGTCTTGAGCTGGGTGTTCCAATGGACTTTCTCAGGCCTGGGACTAGGAAAGCACAGATCAGTCTGTGTAAATTTTGCACGTGATCACACTAGGGGGTGGGCAAATCTGTCCATTTTGGTTTCCCCTAAGTTTCACAGTTTTTAGGTCTTTCCTCTACATTTCCGCGTTGTTGTTTTTTTTAAGTCTTCATGAAAATTCACCAGCGTTTTATTGCCAGTTTCTCCTCATCTACGCAATTTTATCTACACTTTTTTTGCAAAGGTATTCCCTCTAACATAATAATTTTTTGCATGCTATTTCCACCAGTATATGTGTTTCTATGCACACTTTACCCCCACCATATGCAATTTTGTTTTGTACATACTGCTCCATTGGAAAACAGCATTGCAAAGTTCAAAGAAATGCAAATTTCAAATGGTGGTGCTGTTCCCCCACCCCTGTTTTAGAATATTCTCCATAGAAGAATAGTGCTGAGGCAGGTGGGCAGGAGATTCCAAACCCTGGTCATTCAGCAGCGGAACATGGTGGAGTGACAGAGTCACTACCACATCTGCATCATCATCACACATACCAGCTGAAGTAGAGGATAAAGAGGGGGGTGCCAATCTGGAGCTGTTGTACTCATTCAGCCGTGATCAGGCTTGATGTTCTAAAGTGCCAGCAGTAGGCCTGGCTCCAGAGTCCAGGTGATTTATACTGTGGTTCTCCACCTGGATGTCACAGGGGAGCTGACAGCAATCACACTTGGCGAAGAGCAGAGAGAGAAAAAGGCACGCGGTTCACTTCAGCTAGCAGCTTTTTTATTAGCGTCAACACACAAACACACAGAGATTCATGAAGTATACACCTGCATCGTGCTCTGTTGACCAGAGTGGCTTGCTTCAGGGTGGGCAGATGCAGCTTTGGCTGCCAATGTGCCCGTCAGCTTCTCCTGTGCCACTGCCATATGCTGTAATGGGGCTGCTGGTGTGGGGTTGCTGGTGTGCCTCTGGGGTCTTTTAGAGTCCCTCTGGCCATTGGAGTGGCCTCGCCCCATCCCCATTCACCTGTTCCTAGCAGAGCCACGGGTTGGAATATATGCTGGTTAGACTCGATGTGCCACTTTCTCTCACACTGATCAGCCTAAGAACTGCTGACATGTACATATAAATGCTAGCTCCCCTTTATCCCTCCAGCTGTATCCCAGATGTTTCTCAGGCTAGTGCCCATCTGGCAGTGAGGAAGTGGATGATTAGGTGTGGGGTATTTTTACTTGTTTTAATTTTTTTCACTTGCTGATCTACTGTAGCATATAGTAGATGTGCAGCATATAGTAGAAATACACTTAAATCAAATACATTTAAAAGAGAGAGAGTGAGAAACACATCATTACTAAAAGCAGGATCAGCATATGAAAAGCAGCAGCAGCCACCAGCCCTTCACTTAGCACCACAAAAGGGCTAGCAGAACAGATAGGTCATGAACGATCATATCTTGCATACGCATTGATGGCTGCAGGATGATGCCATGGTAATCTATATGCTTCAGGAAAATGCTGTAGCATGTATTTGGAAGGCCACTGCGAGCATAATGACCTCTGTGTGAGAGAAACCTTTGCAAGGATGTTGCAGTTGTATAGGCAGTGCCCTTCCTTCAGTCAGGCTGGACAGAATCATAGAACTTTAGAGTTGGAAGGGACTGCCAAGGTTCATCTAGTCCAGGGGTCGGCAAGGTTTACCGGCCATGGGCCGGATCACTCCCACGGAGATCGTACGTGGGCCGGACCAGAGCAGCACAACACCAGAAATGTCCGCGCCACCAGAAATCACTTCTGCACATGCCCAGACGCTGAAAATCACGCCTGCACACAAGCGATTTTTGGTGTCTCGACATGCGCAGACGTGATTTCCAGTATCTGCGCATGTGCAGATGTGATTTCCGGCGACACTCGGTGAGTCCCTGTGCCACGCCGGTTTAGTGCAGCACGCGGGGGACTCACCGAGCGGGCGACTCAGTTCGGGGGTTGCTCTTCATGAGCAACATCCGGCCCATGGGCCGCACATTACCGGCCCCTGATCTAGTCCTACCCCCCAGGCAATGCCCACCACCTTCTGAGGTAGTCCATTCCACTGTCAAACAGCTCTTACTGTTCAAAGTTCTTCCCAATATTTAGTTGGAATCTCCTTTTGAATTCATTGTTTCAAGTCTGCTACAGCAAAAAAACAAGCTTCCTCCCATCTTCCATGTGAGAGCCCTTCAGATATTTGAAGATGGCTATCTTATTACCTCCCAGTCTTCACTTCTCCAGGTTAAACATCCCCAACTCCCTAAACCATTCCTCACAAGGCTTAAGGCTGAGAATACTTCACTGCTCAGGAAAATGTGCCAAACTCAACCTAGCAGCTCACCACACAGGCAACTACCAACAACATGAAGAGTTCCTATTTATTTATTTATACTTTTTAAGTTTATACATTTCACTAATTTTACAATCATTTTAACATTTCAAAACTTGACTTCCCTCTATTTCTGAGGTTCCTTAAATTTGTTTTAATATCTTCTGCATATCCAAATTAACTTAATTTGCTCATTTATTCATCTTATTTAAATATATAATCTTATAAAACAGCAGGTTATTATAATAATCCTGCCAAAGCTTTTATCGGTTCATAATTTATCTGTAAATATTCAATATACCATTTACATTCTTTTATTTTTTTACAAAAATGTTATCTTGATTTCTTATTCCTCTGGTAAGTTTCACCATTTCTGCATATTCCACAAGTTTTTGTATCCATTCTTCCTTTGCTGGGACTTCTTCTTTCCATTTTTAGTCAAGTAACGTTCTTGCCGCTGTAGTAGCATACATGAATACATTTCTGTACATTTTAGGTAGTTCTATCCCTATAATTCCCAAAATAAAAGCTTCTGGGTTGTTGTTGTTTTACAAAGGTTATTTTTAACACCCTTTTCATTTCATTATATATCATTTCCCAGTAAACAACATGAAGAGTTCCTGGTTCCACCCCAGGTGGTTCCTCCCAACCAGTTAGAACCTCAAGTGGGGAGAGTGGTGTTGCACTAGGGTTCAGTTTTGCAGCTTCCCATGGGCATCTGGTTGGCCACTGTGAGAACAGGATGCTGGACAATGATAGGTCTTTGGCCTGATCCAGTATAGTGCTCTTGTGTTTATTCAGAAGGGATTCCCATGGGGACCAATGGTCCTTACTCCATCATAAGTAAGCTGGGAATCCAGCCTTAATTTATCCAGCGGGGCTGCCTGGTGCAATTGCGAGTTGCAAGAGCCTGCCAACGGCTGAAGCCGCAGAATTTGAAATGGAATTCATTTTAATCCATATTGTCGATTTGCTTTTGAGGCTTTGCAAATTCCTAGCCCCGTTCGCCGAGATGCATTCCGCAGAGAGGCTGCTGTCCATTTCTCACCCTACTCATAAATACGTCAATTGATCCTATTTTAAATGCCAGCTTTAGAATTTGTCATGTCTGTTTTGCATTCCTGGGAGTGAGCAGCATAAATCATTATCGGCCAACAAGCAGCTGCTCCCAGCCACGTAAGAACCCAGTTAACTTAAATGCAGGCTTAAACAACTCCGCTGAATTTTGTTCCCTTCACTCAAAGGCTATTGGAGAGAGAGAAAACTGCTGTAATGCTCTGGGGCTTGTCGGAGTTTAGCAGATCCTTACAAACTGCTGAGCTCGCTCTCTTTCATATCACCACACACTGAGCTGTTTTAGCAAAAGGTAGAATTTATGTATTTATTTCCACTCATTATTTTTGAACAAGCCCTTGTAATAAGGTACAAGGCGCCGAAAAGGGAGCCTGCTACATTCTCTTTATCCTTACAATCTCAGTCCTGTCCCTGAATTGCAGAATATGGAGTTCATTTGTTATTTCAATCACTGTTATTGTCACAAGTTTGACTTCACTGAATAGCAGCTGGAGAAATAAAGGTCAAAAGCTGGTATGCTGTCTGAAGGACTTTTTTTGAATCACTGCTGTCGCTGGCAATCTGGAGATGAGTTTTACTCCATTTATTATTATTCTTTTATTATTTATAAATTTGTAGACCTCCCTTCATCCGAAGATTGCAGAGTGGTTTCATTCGTATATAGCCCAACTGTTGTGTATGCAATGGGGCTGTGCACTGGATTTGGCCAAGTCCTGAGCCAAATCAGGACTGTTTGGAGGGATTTGGGCAGTGGTCAAATCAGGTTGAGACAGCCACAGATTGCTGTGGGTCAGTCAGCCCAGTATAATAATAATAATAATAATAATAATAATAATAATAATAATAATAATTTATTCCCCAATCACTCTGGGCAGCTCCCAACAGAATATTAATTAAAAAAGCGATAAAACATCAAACATTAAAAACTTCCCTAAACAGGGCTGCCTTCAGATGTCTTCTAAAAGTCAGATCGGTTGATTATTTCCTTGACATCTGATGGGAGGGCGTTCCATAGGGCGGGTGCCACTACCAATCATCATCATCATTTTTTTATTTTTAAAGTCATCTTCTAAACCAGTGTCTCAAGATGATTTAAATAAAAGATAGTTAAAAGCAGTTGAAAACACAAGAACATTAAAACCTTGATACGTGAACACTCATGGTAAAAACCCATTTTTTTCCAGCTTGGAATGCTTGTCAGAACAAAAATGTCTTCAGTTGTCTCTTGAAAGCGTAGCTAGTGGGCACCAGTCATAGCTCAGCAGGAATGCCATTCCACAGAACGGAGGTCTTTGGAACTTGCTGGAGAGTCTCTCCTGCAGACATCAGTGAACTAGGAGTATAAAGGCTGTTCGAGGCAGAGCAACAGGCAGGAAGGCAGGCAGGCATGGTAGGGGGGACCTGGGGATAGACCGAGATCTACCTGACTGCCAACTGCATCTTCCCAGGAGACAACAGGAGACCAACTTCCTTCCTGTCAGCCCCCAAGCCTAGAAGACTAGACCTTTGTGGGTTTGGCAATATCCAAATGACTAGGCTCCTATGCTCTGCAAGCTTGAATGCTGCCATTTCTCTTTGTGTCCAACCAGTCCAGGCCAGGAGACTCCCAGAACCTTACTGGTTATCATTTGAGATTCAAAGGGACAAGAGCTAAGGCTTTCACTCTCTGCTCTACCAAGTCATTCTGTAGCAGGAACGGAATTCAGTACCCAAGGCTTTGCCCAGATAACATACCAAGAATAGATCAGGTAGATTTATTAAAAGTAGATTAAAAATAGCAGTGTGAAAGAGAACCCATACACCAGTGATTAATACAGATAAAAAGTACAACTACAAAATCCATTTGGGTATGACAAGATGGAACAAAATTAAGCTAGCTTTTTCTAGTTCTTATAGAAACCATTAGAGCAACTGACCCCACAGAAACTCAGTCCAGAGGTTTCCACAGGTGCTGGGAACAAAAGGTGTGAGGCACCGGACAAAGGATTGAGGGTGTCTTTATCTTAAACAGGATAGCCACAGGGTTGACTCTAAATAGCTAATCAAAGGGCTTCTAAATCAGAAGATTCCAGTAGCATGATGAGCAGTGTTGTTTGGCACAGAGCTGCTTTTTCAATTAGCAGTCCTCAAAGAGTGACCTTGGGCAGTAAACTTTACACAATGCAGGTGCAGATACGCATGAGCTCATCTCCAACTAATGGGAGAAGAATATTTTCTCAATGGCCATTTTTTTTTTACCCAGAAGCCTGAGCAACGGAACCATTTTCTTGAACAAGGAAACCAATTACTTAACACTGATGCCCTGTCCCTGACACGGCACCCTGCAGGATCAGTGCCTCTGTGAAACAGCTGTTGAGGCATGGTGTGGGGGGCTCCTTTGTAAGTGGACTGCAGGAAAACTGCTTGTGAGCAACAATCGATGCATCCACACAACAGCTGTTGTGCAGAGGCATTGATCCTGTGTGGTGCAGTATGCTCATTCACAAACACCTTCCCCCCAGAGAAACCACTTGTGGAGGGGTACGCCACATAACTGACCCTCCCACCCGCTATTGGTTGGGCAGGGGGAAGGAGACCCAATGTCTCCTTCCTCCTCCTGGATGTATGTTTAATTAAGTTTCTTAGAAAACCAATTAAACCGGTGGTTCCCAATTAGCTAATTACTGAGGACCCCATATTTTTCAAAAGCCAAGCCACGGACTCCCTGCTTTTGAAAATTTTGATAACTCTATGGCATGGGTGTATCCAAGGGGGTGTAGCTGCCCCCCCAAATCAATATGAATCTGAGGTTCTGCCCCCATAAAAAACCAGCCCCCCCAACAAAAATAATGGCTACACCCATGCCCTATGGTAATTACCTCTGCAAAGCAATTTTTTGAACAAAATGTGGGCTAGCCCTTAATAAGCAAATGATTTTAGGTATAATAAAAACAGACCATAAAATTTGTGATGTTATAATGCAAAAATGACAAAAACATTAGTTGAGGGGCAGGCAAGGGATGGGACCACATTCCTACTGGGTGTGTTCTGTGGACCCCTAATTGGGAACCACTGAATTAAACATTAGACCCACCACCAAATTAGTTTGGGACTGTATCCAGGGCAGGTGGTCCCCAGCTTCCAACAGGGAAGGTTAGACTGGAATTGTCTCCCCCTACCCTCCACATCTCCTGCCAACCTAGCAGTTCGAAAGCACGTCAAAGTGCAAGTAGATAAATAGGTACCACTCCGGCGGGAAGGTAAACGGTGTTTCCATGCGCTGCTCTGGTTCAGAAGCGGCTTGGTCATGCTGGCCACATGACGCTGGCTCCCTCGGCCAATAAAGCAAGATGAGCGCCGCAACCCCAGAGTCGTCCGTGACTGGACCTGTCCCTTTACCTGTACCCTCCACATTGGAGCAATGCAGCAGATTAGGGAACGACAACTGTGCACAGCCCTAGTACGCAGGGACACAGAATGTATATATCGTAACCAGTGGTACCTCTGGTTAGGAACTTAATTCGTTCTGGAGGTCCGTTCTTAACCTGAAACTGTTCTTAACCTGAGGTATCACTTTAGCTAATGGGGCCTCCTGCTGCCATCGCGGCACTGCCACACGATTTCTGTTCTCATCCTGAGGGAAAGTTCTTAACCTGAGGTACTACTTCCGGGTTAGCAGAGTCTGTAACCTGAAGTGTTTGTACCCCGAAACATTTGTAACCCGAGATACCACTGTACACTCTCTGAATGCCTCGCATAAACAGCAACATAGCTGGGCTGTATACTCATCCAGTTATTCACATGCAATGTTCAGTGAGTAAACATTGTGTTTCTGCATACACAATAGATTAGTTGTGCCTCCGGCCCTGCCCACCACTGGCATGTGGGCCCCAGAAGGATGCCCTGAAAGGAATGTGTCCCTCAAGCTGGAAAAAGGTTCTCTGTGCGTGCCATAGGCTGCATTCATAGGCAGTTTATTCCAGTTCCCTGACATTTCCCTAACTGTTAACTTTTAACTTCCGTGTTACATTTGAGCTTTCACAAAACACATGTTTGGAAATCTAGCGGAATGTAGTGGATGTTTAGCAATCATTTCCATCTTAATTGTATCCAGAAAAAAAAAATCTGTTTGCAACCCCATTATTAACCCAGAAAATTGGAAGAGTAAACTGAAGGAATTTGAGGCTGTAACCTGGCATGCAGTCCTTTCCTGCCATTTTCATGGGGGAATCATGGGAGACCAAAAGCAGGCAGGGTAGAAAGAACATGGTGGAGTAGGGATGTTGCCCAATGATCTTTGCTGTTATGTCACACCAGATCCCTAGTGCAGGGGTCAGCAACCTTTTTCAGCCGTGGGCTGGCCCACTGTCCCTTAGACTATGTGTTGGGCTGGACTATACTTTTTTTGGGGGGGGGGATGAATGAACGAATTCCTATGCCCCACAAATAACCAAGAGATTCATTTTAAATAAAAGCACACATTCTACTCATGTAAAAACACACTGATTCCCTGACCGTCCATGGGCCGGATTGAGAAGGTGATTGGGCCGCATCCGGCCCATGGGCCTTAGGTTGCCTACCCCTGCCCTAGTGTGTACGAAATTTAGCATCATGTGCCAGTATATCGGTCAAAAGGCCGCAGGTTCGTAGCACGACAGGTAACGTATTGTGAAAGGAACATTAGAAAATGGGATAGGTGTGCTAGCATTATAATCAGGAAAACTAACACAATATTCCCCACATCTGAATGCACCCTTAGAGTATCCCAGCAGCAACATTTTCCAGTATGGTTGTAAATGGATTCCTGTGTAAATACCTACCCCTGTTGCCTGCACATATTAACTACTCCTGTCTTTCCCTTCTGTCTCTGTGGAGGGCAGGAAACAGTCCCACAACCATCTGGATCAGCACCCCACAATATCTAGGCAATAACCTGGCAATATGGGGCATTTTAATACCACTGTTTAAATCACCTGGACTGGCACAGCAAAGCTGCCTGTATGATGTCACAGTCACTGATAACTCTTCCATCACACAGCTGCAGCTGCAGATGACTGAAGAACCTAATGAACCAGGGACAAATATTGAGCCCCAGTAGGCCTTTAGCGAGTCTTCTGCTAAAGAGCCTGGAAGCGAGTCAAGGGTTTTGTTGAAACAAATTCCCATTTAAGACAGTCAACATCTTGTTACCAAAAAAACATCTGTGCTAAGATATAAGGTTGTGAGTCATACACTTGGGGTTCCTTAGTCACTGGAGCCAAGCATGAATATATTTGCAGAACTGGGATGCGCACCATTCGGTGGAAACAGCATTAGTTGAGTGTTTCTCCAACACAAGGGTGGAGTGGAGTCAGTTTCTTTTAGGGTAGAGAAGGTTTCAAGACTGGCTTTAAACAATATTGATCCATGATGGGAGCAGGGACATTTACAAATTCAAGGACCTCATTCTGTCATGGACAACATCCCAGAGGCTGCATCCAGCAGCGTAGCTAGCCGCTCAGGTGCCTGGTGTGGCGCGTGTGTCCTGCAGCTGGGGGTGGGGTGAGCTGCCCATGGGGGTGTGGCAAGCTGCCCAAGGGGTGGGGCGAGCCAAGGCAGGGCGTGCTGCGTGGAGCCTCTCCGCAGCCTCCCCCTCAACTGTAAGGCGGCTGAGGCGGTGGGCAGACGCAAGCCCCACACTGCTCAAAAAAGCAGCACAGAGTTTTCAGGCAGTCCGCCCACCGCCTCCCCCTCAGGAGAGAAGCATGGCTCAGGCATGCTGCAGGCCCTGCAGTGTGACACCCAGTGCCCCCCGCCTCACCTAGCTATGCCTCTGCCTTCATGCTCACCTAAGTGTGGATCTCCAAGCTCTTCCCCCTCAATTCCCTGGGCCTGAGAAGCTGGCTGCACTGGGCCCCTAGGAGTGAGATTCCCCATCCCTGGTCTAAGTTAGCGTAGTTAGGAGCCAAGCCATGGTACTTAGCTATAATGATACAAAGCAATTTCAGATAACTTCTATGATCGTGGGAGCAAGCTTAATATATGGATTATTATTTTTGTCCCATCTGTTAACACAGTTGTAGTGGTACATTAAGCCACTGATTTTGCAGTTCTGGTTTTGTTTTGATTTTTTAAAAGCAAGTTTGCATACCAGGAGGTTTCATAACCTACATTCTAGTTGCTGAAGGTGGCGTTCCTTTATTTGTAGGAATGGAGTGCTCAGCAGGTATACACACAAAAATGTCAAACATTGGTTTATTTATACCCTGTGCAAATCTTGTTCTTTAAAATAAATAAATAAACCAGGTTTCCAAATGCACGGTAGTTTGACCTACAAAAAAAATAAAAATAAAATATGCATCTGGGTATCTTACTGTGATTTCTTTTTTTAAAAAAATTGGCATTTCTGCTATGCTGAGTGGAACAATATCAGCTCTGTGGGTGTGTGGGTGCATCCAGAGCTCAAGTGTTTTGGATGACCTTAGGACAAGTTGTTGCAGTTGTGAAATGCAAGAAGACCGAGGTGGTTATGGACACCTTTAGGCTTGTCAGAATGCCATAACTGTGGAAATCAACAAAGCGAGGAAGAGGGCTGGATGCTGAGTTCTTCGCTGACATCTTATGAGCTGTGATTTAAATCGCAAAGTTGCAAGCTGTTGCCGAGATGCTGGGGGGAAAGGGATCGTGGAGCTGTGCTTGGAAATGCAGCAAATAGAGCTAAACATTCCCATTCAGCTAAGAAAGACTATTCATTTAGACAAAGTCAATTTGTTTGTGATATAGTGCAGACTAGCAGCGAAAAGGAACAGGGTGTGGGGGAGAAAGGACTGCAGTGTCATTTATGGGTCAAGTACTCAATGATTATCATTCAAAGTTCACAGCTTTTTGACTGAATTGCCATGAAAGACGGAGTCCATTTCCCGCTTTGCTCAATGAGATGATAAAGATGCCAATAATCTGGTTAAAGAACAACCATATTTACTGTTCCATAACCTCCCAATGAGAGGAATGTTCTCGAAGAACAGGCTGCAAAAGCATCCAGCCCCGCATTCTTTCTTTATCTCGTTTCTGAGCTTAGGATCAATTTTATGAGGGAAACATCAACCTGAGGTGAGATCTTCTTGCTGTTTCCCAGTCATTGCTCATTCTTACAAAATCATGACAGCTTGGGGAATGAAGAGAGCAGGTCCTAGTGTAATGAGAGAGGGAGAATGGTGATCTACTTCCTCTTCCATCCTATGCATAATTTTATACACCTCTGCAATATCTCCTTTTATTTGCCTTTCCCCCCAAACTATGGACCCTTCCATTTGTAGCAATAAAAGCTGCAGATGTCTCCATTTTTTTCTGCGTGCTTCCAGATGGCATTATCATTCAATCACTATTCTGGAATATTGCTGTCATCAAACCACTGTTCCTTGTACTGAAATAAATAAATAAATAAATGAGAAGAAGAAGAGTTTGGATTTGATATCCCACTTTATCACTACCCTAAGGAGTCTCAAAGCGGCTAACATTCTCCTTTCCCTTCCTCCCCCACAACAAACACTCTGTGAGGTGAGTGGGGCTGAGAGACTTCAAAGAAGTGTGACTAGCCCAAGGTCACCCAGCAGCTGCATGTGGAGGAGCGGAGACGCGAACCCGATTCCCCAGATTACGAGTCTACCACTCTTAACCACTACATCAAAAAATATCCAACAGTTCTGAAAGATCTAGAATCGTTCCACAATATTTTCATTATGTGGATGGTGTTTTCCACAATTTTGTGTGGCGTGTGGTTTGAGCAACAAATGTTTCATGCTTTCCCCTGTGATAGGCCTTTTTGACAGGAGGTTATCAATAGCTCAGTACAAAACAGTGAACTCAATTTCACTCATGGAGAAAATTGTGGAATACCATTAAAAATAATAATAATGAAAGGGCTGTCAGTACCTTGTTCATGTGCCCATACCTATGGTATAAACTTACCGTAATTGGAGGAGCAAGAAAATAGAAAAGATGTGACTATAGTCACAGGACTTGTCTCAGGCTGAACACATTCTGTCATTGGAGCTGATGGAAAAAGCTGGTTCACCCGTCACCAAACAGTGACCTGTAACTGGCAGCGTGCTCAGGTAAAGGTAAAGGGACCCCTGACCATTAGGTCCAGTCGTGTCCGACTCTGGGGTTGCGGCGCTCATCTCGCTTTATTGGCCGAGAGCCGGCGTACAGCTTCCGGGTCATGTGGCCAGCATGACAAAGCTGCTTCTGGCGAACCAGAGCAGCACACGGAAACGCCGTTTACCTTCCCGCCAGAGCGGTTCCTATTTATCTACTTGCACTTTGACGTGCTTTCGAACTGCTAGGTGGGCAGGAGCAGGGACCGAGCAACAGGAGCTCACCCCGTCGCAGGGATTCGAACCGCCGACCTCCTGATCGGCAAGCCCTAGGCTCTGTGGTTTAACCCACAGCACCACCTGGGTCCCACGGCAGCGTGCTCAGTCCACTACAATTTCACTCCAAAAAACCCCACTGGAACCAAAAGCCACTATATCACTATGAATGGTATGTCAGGAAGGGGACTAAGTGTTGTAACCTTACCTCAGAGGAGAACTGATCCACCTCCATGGTCTTTTGGATTGTCCTTTGCAATAATCCCAAGTATACAACAGCCCTTTTTTGTATGTCTCATAAATAATAACCCAAACACGTCCATGGATGTGACCTGGATCAGCAACTCAAACATTTTGTTCTGAGGGCACCAGAAACATGAGACAATAATTTTCAGGAGTCGCGCAACATCTACAACCCACATTTGATAGAAAGTGATCCACAGTCAAGGAGGTGTTGACTTCAGATGTGTGTTGGTGTCAGTTTTTACTTGTTTTTAGAAGTAATGGGAAATTATTGATTTGTAAATTTATGGGAGATTTATAGCAGTTAAGATCAGGAGTGTAATATTATCGATCCCCTCCTTAATAATCCGGATGGCAGCATTTGTCTCCATTAAAAAGACTCGCTGGGATATATTTATATAATTAAAAGATTGCTGTGCCAACCTTCAGGTTAGAAAAACAGCAGCAGCAGCAGGAGGAAACAACAAGTCCGGGGCAGCTCACCATAGCAGTATAAAACTGAACCAGAGGAAACAATGACAAAAGATCAGAAAGAAAGATTACAAGAAAGAAGATTCCACCTAAACATTAGGAAGAACTTCCTGACAGTAAGAGCTGTTCGACAGTGGAATTTGCTGCCAAGGAGTGTGGTGGAGTCTCCTTCTTTGGAGGTCTTTAAGCAGAGGCTTGACAGCCACCTGTCAGGAATGCTTTGATGGTGTTTCCTGCTTGGCAGGGGGTTGGACTGGATGGCCCTTGTGGTCTCTTCCAACTCTATGATTCTATGATCAGAGCACAAGAATCAGTCCACACAGTTCAGCTCAGGTACCAAAATGCCTGGGCAGGTAAAGTGGTCTTCACCTGGTTCAGCCCCATGCAAACTTCCCTGTGGAGGGTGGTTGACACATAAGGAGGGCATCACATCTGAAAAAGGCCCTGTCTCCAATCACCACCCATCTAGTTTCAGAAAGTGGCGTCACTGTTGCTTACTTGTGGAGGGCAGCGATGTGGAGGTACATGGTGCAGAAACAATCCAGTACTCCTGCTGGTGCATTTGCAGCAATCTGACCTCCCCCCTGCCTAACCTCCTCTGGCAATAGAGATCTACCTCCCAGGAAACTAGCACAGCGGCTCTGCCCCTTGCAGCAAGTCACTTCTGCAAACCATAGGCCCATTCCCACTTCCTACCCCAATACCGGCAAGCTACATGTGGTGGAATTCTGCTTCTCATCATCTGTGTCTGCTCACACACATACTTGTGCACCTGTATAGTGGTACCTGAACGTCAGCTGAATCGAAGTGATGTGTGCTGGTGGGGGGGTTAATGCCTCCTGAACATTGCAAATATTTGATGAAACATACTAGAAAGTCTAAGGGATGCAGGTGGTGCTGTGGTCTTAACCACAGAGCCTAGGGCTTGCTGATCAGAAGGTCAGCAGTTTGAATCCCCGCGACGGGGTGAGCTCCCATTGCTTGGTCCCTGCTCCTGCCAACCTAGCAGTTCGAAAGCACGTCAAAGTGCAAGTAGATAAATAGGTACCGCTCCGGCGGGAAGGTAAACGGTGTTTCCGTGTGCTGCTCTGGTTCACCAGAAGCGGCTTAGTCATGCTGGCCGCATGACCTGGAAGCTGTCTGCAGACAAACGCCGGCTCCCTCGACCTATAGAGCAAGATGAGCGTTGCAACCCCAGAGTCGCGACTGAACCTAGTAGAAAGTCTGTTCCGCTGGCCAGCAAACTCTTCGTCTCATGATTATGCCCAAAATTTCATGCCTCTGAGCCAAATTATATTTCATCAAACATCAAAGCCCCCACAGTCCTCCTTAATGAAACCCTATGAGTGGAACAAACTCCTTAAGCAAATTATATGTTTGCTTTGTTGTATCTGCATTAGCCATGCATCACATTTGGGCAGTGTGCATGTTTGTTCTATCTCTCAATTGCTTCGGGAAACAGAGCTATCTCTGAGTACCTTCCATTCCTTCCAAGTCCATTTACTTCTATTATTTGAAATGAGATTTTTTAATAATATACTGACATGATGCATTTTGTTGCAGTCTTGTTGAATGGCTTTGTGTTGTTGTTGTTTTTTTAAGAGGAAATCTGATTTGGCATGCAAAGCCATTGTAAGGTAGTCCTTTGCTCTGTCTAACTTTTCCTGCTCATGTAAATCTTTATAGACATCCTGGATTTGAAGTCACTGCTTGCACTTGTTTCCTTAAACAAAGTGTGGAGAATTAAAGAGCCATGCGTCGATTAAAAAATAAATCACAGATTAATGTAGGAATGGAAGGGCATCGAGTGTATGGAAATGACTCAGAGCAGACCAGAAATAAGCTTATCCATCCAGCCATGTCCAGTGAGATTCAGGAACAAACAGCAGCAATTCAGGAAGAGCTAATAATAATAATTTTGAATTATGGTGCTGGAGGAGACTCTTGAGAGTCCCATGGATTGCAAGAAGATCAAACCTATCCATTCTTAAAGAAATCAGCCCTGAATGCTCACTAGAAGGACAGATCCTGAAGTTGAGGCTCCAATACTTTGGCCACCTCATGAGAAGAGAAGACTCCCTGGAAAAGACCCTGATGTTGGGAAAGGTTGAGGGCACAAGGAGAAGGGGACAGCAGAGGATGAGATGGTTGGACAGTGTTCTTGAAGCTACTAACATGAGTTTGGCCAAACTGCGAGAGGCAGTGAAGGATAGGTGTGCCTGGCGTGCTCTGGTCCATGGGGTCACGAAGAGTCGGACACGACTGAACGACTGAACAACAACAACAATAATTTATTATTTGTACCCAGCCCATCTGGCTGGGTCTCCCGAGCCACTCTGGGTGGCTTCCAGCAAATATTAAAATACATTAAAATGTCACAGATTAAAAAGCTAAGCCCAAGTGACTTCATTTTCAATGGACATTTCAGTGCCTCTCCATAATGCCTTTTCCCCTTTGCACTCATTCACTTTGACTTCACTTGCCAGCAGTGATATCATCACATATTCAAATCTGGCTGCTTATGTGATGACATCTAATTCACTGCCTGATTCCTGATGATATAGCATCATCCATGTGGTTAAAACTGCCTACACGGCATTGCGATGGCACCAAGTTCACTGTGCGATCCCTGATTGGATAGTATCAATGATGTGACTAATCTGTGTAGGTTTAAAAATCAGCAGTCAGGAAGATAATAGCAACAAACATAATCTTTAAAATATAAGCATTTGAATTTTCAAGGGGGCATACGTGTTTCCCATGGAAATTGCTAACTGAAAGTTAAAACTGGGAAAACATTGGTGGACTTGTGACTCTAAACAAAAGTAATATTCACTTGACATATAATACTATAAACATACCATTAATAGGTCTGAACTCAGTAATGATGGAAAATTTAGTAACAACTTGTCATTTAAGGAACATTTACATTTCCCTTCAACTGAAGAGGAGAAAGACTTCTCCAAACCACATGAGCTTGTGTCCAGGTCAAATTCTGAGTCTCCTTCACATAAAACCAGAATGATTCCCAGGCTATGTATATGTCCACATATGCTCACAATACTGGGAATAAAGGGCCCTCTGCCAAGCTTGCCATCAGGGCCGGCGTGTCCATTAAGGTGAACTAGGCAGTTGCCTAGGGCGCCAAAATGGAGGGGGCGCTGGCCAGCCTGCCCCCCCCCACCGCCCGGTGCCGCCCCAACCAGCGGCGAAAACCGCGGCGGCGCAGGGCACCTGGCCGGCAGGGGGCGGGGCACCGTACATCATGCGCAATGACGTCACGTGGCCCGCCCCCTCACCTAGGGCGCCAAAATCCCTAGCACTGGTCCTGCTTGCCATATAGGGGCCAGATGAAATAAGGCATAGGTAGAGACTCGTTTACAGTTCTGATACAAACTCAATGCAAATGAGCCTTGCAAGCTGCCTTTATAGGCCTCCTCCTTATTTATCTACTTTCTTTCTGGTTGAAGGGAAGTGTAAAATAACTTAAAAGCATATAAGCACCTTGGGCGTTCTAGTGGCAACTTGATTTTATCTTCCCCAGGTATAAGTGGCTGTGATTTCTCTCTGGTTCTTTTCCTCCTTGATCTGTTTTGAAAGCTCTTAACCCTTTGGGCTAATCTAGCATTAACACATCTCACTACTTTGCTGTTCTTATCTTTGCTGTCCAAGCCTTATCATTTCATTGCCTCTTCCCCTCCACCCCATCTTTATCTTCTTTCACAGAACAACTCCATCTTCCGTTTGCCAGATGCAGCATCCCCACAGTATCTGGGTTAAATTAAATCCCCTCTCCCCTCCCCACCTCTTTCTTTCTTTCTTTCTTTCTTTCTTTCTTTCTTTCTTTCTTTCTTTCTTTCTTTCTTCCTTCCTTCCTTCCTTCCTTCCTTCCTTCCTTCCTTCCTTCCTCCCTCCCTCCCTCCCTCCCTCCCAGTAACAACGTCATATGTTGTAATTCTGCACTAGGCCACTTGCTAATTAGGCTCCTGCGCTTTGAACACCTGATCCTATGCACGTTTACCTGGAAATAGATTTGTTGTTGTTGTTGTTTAGTCGTTTAGTCGTGTTCAACTCTTCGTGACGCCATGGAAATGAATGGGTACTTCCTCATAAATGCAAACAATATGCCTGATGTTTACCTGCCTCTCATAATTCTAGGAGCATGAAATAAAAATAAATGTTTTGAGGGCCCTGTGTGTCAGGTGGGACCCTTTCTGTTGGTGCAGTGTGTACCATGGTTACAGAATAATCTCCATTCTTAGGTTGAAAATGGTGTGTTTGGGTATGTTTAAATATTCCACCACCTCTGGAGAAAAATCAACTGTTTTGTTCTGTGTGTGTTTTTTTATCACCTCCTGTTTTTGAACATCACTTTTCTTATAACCTTGGAATATAGGAAACTGCATGGTACTGAATCAGACCATTATTCTACCCAACTAAGTATTGTCAACACTGATTGGCAGTGGCTCTCCGGGGTTTCAGACAGGGTGTCTCCCAGCCATACCTAGAGTGATTAAACCTGAAACCATTTTCATGCAGGACAGATGCTCTATCACTGAGCCACAGCCCTTCCTTTTGAAGCTTTTTGTGATCCTGCTACCCCATCACTTACGTGCCTCCTCAGCATGTAACAAACCTCCCACACATCTCTGGTGAGGAAATCAAGGAATGGCCAGTCTGGTACATGCTTACTTAGAAGTAAGTCCCAGTTGGGTTCAAAGGGGCTGGCTGCCAGGCAGGGCCTATCAAAGGGGTGTCTAGCAGGGCAATTTGGTCCAGGCCTCAAACTCAGAAGGATCCTCAGATTTAGACACTGAAGAATTGATGCTTTTGAATTATGGTGCTGGAGGAGACTCTTGAGAGTCCCATGAACTGCAAGAAGATCAAACCTATCCATTCTTAAGGAAATCAGCCCGGAGTGCTCACTGGAAGAACAGATCCTGAAGCTGAGGCTCCAATACTTTGGCCACCTCATGAGAAGAAAAGACTCCCTTGAAAAGACCCTGATGTTTGGAAAGATTGAGGGCACAAGGAGAAGGGGACGGCAGAGGATGAGATGGTTGGACAGTGTTCTCAAAGCGACCAACATGAGTCTGACCAAACTGCAGGAGGCAGTGGAAGACAGGAGTGCCTGGCGTGTTCTGGTCCATGGGGTCACGAAGAGTCGGACACGACTAAATGACTAAACAACAACAATTGTTTGTTTTTTGGCATTTGATAAGTTTCACAGCTTGTTTTGATGAGCATCAGAACAACATATGGCATACTCACTCAGCTTAAAGGTAAAAGGACCCCTGACCATTAGGTTGAGTCATGACCGACTCTGGGGTTGCACGCTCATCTCGCTTTATTGGCCGAAGGAGCCAGCGTACAGCTTCCAGGCTCTGTGGTTTAACCCACAGCGTCACCCGGGTCCCTTTCTTGCTCAGCTTAGAGCTGCAAATTAAAGCAAATGAGATATTTGGTTTGGTGAAAGGCAAAGGCCAGGAAAGCACTCCATTTTGTGCCTCCTGCCCTTGCCAGCCATCAGCTTACCAGCCACCTGGGGAGGTGGCAGAAGAAAAAGAAACAGCTTCAGTTGCAGGCAGGAGTCTCTTCCACCAAATGCATGAACCTGAAATGTATGACTTTCCTATGATGCAGTGGTTCCTAAAGCATCTTTGTATAGGTCTCAAATTGTTTTAAAATCAGATCAGCCAAAGAGGTGAGACCCCTGCGTAGCAAGCATGTGTGCTTAAAACGACTTAACCTTTGATATAAGAGATTTATTTCAGTCTCGTTAAAAGTTGACAAACGATCAACTGCTAAATATGCGCTAAGCCCCTTTAGGGGCATATCTGAACCAATTGAAGTTGGCTTGAAGTAACCGTCAAGCCTGCATACGGATCTAGCACTAAAGAAGGGAAAGGCCACAGGAGGCATGTTAACATGTCAGTTTATCTAAGAACAGCTGTAATATAATTGATGCATTCATCTTTAGTTTGCTAGGCCAACCTGGGAAATGGCTTTTGAGAGAGAGGAAGTGCAGAATTTTGTGGGTGTTTCCGTGAGAGTTTAAGGCTTGTTCCCACAAGCAGTAGATGACGTGCTCCTGGACTGTGTTGTGTGTGGTGTTGCATGATCCCTCTCCATGTCATAGCAATCAACTGCCCCAGAAAAACCGAGACATCCCATTGTTATTCTTGAGAAGACAGCAACCCAAATGGCTGTCGCAATCTCACATGATTTGGGGCTGCACTTTTGGGGGACACGGTACCCCCCAAAAATGTGCATTTTGGAGCACCATCCCAGTTCGATGCCATGAGAACGCCTGAAAAAAGTGAATTTGGGGGGCTGCGATCTTGTGTGGGTCACACGAGCCACAGGGAAGTTCAGACTGCAAGATGACCAACCTGGACATGGGCCATATTGAGTTGGAAGGTATGCCATGTATTCAACAGGAAGTGTGTGGACATAAAGTGAGTTGGGGGACCAGGCTTGCTGGAACCACCTCCAACATTCCCCCATGCACTGGGCATGCCCATTCCATCCCGGCCTTCTTGCACTGAGTGGGGATGCCTGAAGGAGACTTCCATGTTCAGTTGAACATGCTTAGAAGACTTCTACTCCTCAGGAATCCTGATAACACAGGGCTTCCGGTTGTAGGGAGACCCCTTAAGTGAGTTCAGACATAGATGGTCAGGGGTGATGATGAGATTTGTAGTCTTAAAATAAGTGTCACACAATGCCCATTTTGCATTTGTTTAGTACTATACTTTGGAACTCCCTGCCTATTGACAGTAGACAGATGCCTTCGCTGTACTCTGATGAAAACGCCTCTGTTTCATTGGGCCCATCCAGACACATGATCTGGCTATGCTTGCTTTTAAATTTGTTTTTGTTTTGTTTTTTAAAAAATGTATTGTCTTTCATTGCATTGAATGCATTAGACCGTTTTAATTGTTGTACCTAATTTTATTTTATTTACAACAAAATAAAAAAGAAAAAAATTCCTTCCAGTAGCACCTTAGTTACAGGTAGGGAGCCATGTTGGTCTGCCGTAGTCGAAACAAAATAAAAAGATTTCTCCCAGTAGCACCTTAGAGACCAACTAAGTTTGTTCTAGGTATGAGCTTTTGTGTGCATGCACACTTCTTCAGATACAGTGAAACAGACCAGACCCTTATATATAGTGATAGGGTGGGAGGGGTATTATTCAGAAGGGTGGTGGGAATGGGTGATTGGCTGATAGGTGAGGTAAACAACCTGTTGACGACTGTTAACGACTGCAATTGGTCTTAAAGGAAAAAGCAAGGGGTGAGATGGCTAAAAATAGCTTTGTCATGTATAATGAGATAAGAATCCAATGTCTTTATTCAGACCAGGTCTCGCCGTGGTTTTAAGTTTGGTAATGAGTAGCAATTCAGCAACTTCTCTTTCCAGTCTATATTATATTATTTTATTTGTCATTGTATTGCTTTATCGCAGATGTGCTTGCCACCCTGGGCACCTTTGGGAGGAAGGGTGGATTATAAAATTCATTCATTAAAATGTGAAGAGGACCAAAGGATCTCCATCTTTGCTGTAAACATCGTGTGAAGAAAATGGAACTTTCATTATCATTCAGAGTCTGCATGAGAATTTGAAACTGGGCTTGTATTGAGGGACATTTGTTTGGGGGATTTAAGCGAAATGAAATATTCAAGATAAAGTTTTCTGCATCTTTTTCCTTTATCCATCTGTTAAATATCTACAGTTACCATACTTAATTCCACATTACAATTGTCATTACATCCCTGCCAATGATTTTAACGGTTTACAGCAGTCTTTTAAATAAATTAAAAATTTACTCCAGTCTTTTAAAAATACTTGGAATGCATGGAAGGAGGGAAGGCGGTCCGAAGGTTCAACAGAACCTTTTATTTTAATGTTTGAAATGGTTAAAGTTAAAATGTATAAAATATTGTAAAACCAATTAAAAAAAAGTTATAAAAAGTGTGTGTGTGTGTGTGTGTGTGTGTGTGTGTGTGTGTGTGTGTGTGAAATAAGCCCAGTCTTACAGGGAACTTTGTACAGCCCCATCTAACTCTACCTTTCTCTTCATTCTTTACTACTATGGTACATGGTTACCTTTAATCCAGATGGCCTTTTTTAATCTCATGAGCTGTTGTGAACTATTTTTCCCCCTCTGTGGAAATGTAATGCACTTCACAATCCTTTCTTCTTTCTGGAAAGGTCTCTGATCATCCATTTAAGTCATTCATTTTTTCCCCCTTGTTTTTTTAGGGGAAGACGCATGCTGCATCTGAGCAAGAAGGTTTCTTCTGTCATTATCTTAATGCTGCCTAAATAATTCTGGGTAAAGCGAGTCAGATGGTGAGAAAGTGCATTATGGAATATGCTTGGGGAAGCTGATTTGCAATTACAGATCATTTCCTATTTCCAGTGTCTCTGTCTAGGTGCAGTTCTGCTCCAGATAGAGAAGGACGCATCCATCTGTTTCTCCCGTGTGTCAATTTCATATGCACTCATTCATAAATCTGTGACCTGACCCACTTCTACATGAATCTGGGATTTGGGATCACTGGAACTGATAAAAGGTAAGATGAGATACAAATAAATATTCTTTTTTTTAAACAAACAAGCAAACAAACAAATACATATGGAAATTTATATTTTAATGCATATTTTAATCACAGAATCCCTAAACACACCTTTTTATTTCAATGTACACATTTCTAAATGGCTTTTATCCAATAATACAAATTTTCATGCATTTTGGTACATTTTCTAACCTGAAAACTATAAAAAATATTGCCGATTGAGTTGCACCATGAAAGGACACATACTCAAACCCCTCAAAAGTAAAGCAAGTGGATCAGGGGGGAAAAATCTTGCACCCCGCCCATGGGAATTTCGCATTTATATCTCCAATTTTCCGGATGCCATTTCTTTTGTTGTTAATTGCTGGAAGATGCTTGAAGACGATGAAAAATGCAAAAGATGTTTCTGACACAGGACTAGAAAAAGCTGTTTAAAGAAAGAAGGCTGAAGAAAGAGACATAACCTTTTGAAAGGGAGGATGGACAGGCGCTCGATATAAATATTGATGCAAACAAATTGGACACTGAGCCCCTTCAGTGGTTGTGTGCAGCATTTTTCCATCTCAGAGGTCACCGAGGGCAAAGACAACTCAATTTGGAGGGGGAGGCAAAACACATGGCAAGGTTTGATGATGATGAGCTTGCATACATTGCAGAAAAGCAGTATATTGTAAGAACATTTCCTTTGGACCAAGGACAGGACTATGGGTGGTACTGTGTCCCATTTGCCCACCATAGTTGTGAGACTGTGTCCCACTATCCTAGAGCACATAAATCTAGAAAGGGCTTGTTTGTTAGGCTTAGGGAGCTGGGTATGTTTAGCCTGGAGAAGAGAAGGTTAAGGGGTGATATGATAGCCATGTTCAAATATATAAAAGGATGTCATATAGAGGAGGGAGAAAGGTTGTTTTCTGCTGCTCCAGAGAAGCAGACACGGAGCAATGGATTCAAACTACAAGAAAGAAGATTTCACCTAAACATTAGGAAGAACTTCCTGACAGTAAGAGCTGTTCGACAGTGGAATTTGCTACCAAGGAGTGTGGTGGAGTCTCCTTCTTTGGAGGTCTTTAAGCAGAGGCTTGACAGCCATCTGTCAAGAATGCTTTGATGGTGTTCCTGCTTGGCAGGGGGTTGGACTGGATGGCCCTTGTGGTCTCTTCCAACTCTATGATTCTATGTTTTTACTGATAATAGAAGGCATCCATGAAAAGGAATTGATTTAGGAAAAAGAATCAAAGATACAATAATGCGAGTCCACCAGGTTGATCAGCCCTACAGCCTTAAACAGTTGCTATGCTGAAGAGCAAAACAAACAATAAAACCATCTCACAGTTGTGGGCAGAGGTTCCCCAGAAGGGATGGTCCCTGACCTCATCCTTTTTCTAAAGATGCTTGGGAGGAGTTTAGCTTTTGAGTCACGGGCCCAGTATCTCCCTAGAGGGCTTGGCTCACTCACATGGTACTTTGTGATCAGCCAATGTTAACAAGATATAAAATCACAGAATTGTAGTCCACTAGTCCAATTTCCTTAGTAAAAGGCAAAAGATTTATACGATCTGAGGTGAAACCGCTAGAAACCACCCCAGAATTGGTCTTGCTAAATATCTTCCAAGACAATAATGCCCACTTACATCACAAAGAACTCATAATCCATCTACTCTCAGCAGCCAGAAACATCATAACCAGACACTGGAAAGACCTGTCAAGAGTAAGCATGGACCAATGGTACCAAGCAGTATGGGAAACAGCCCTACTAGATAAACTAACCAGTAAGCTGAAACTGACACGGGGACAAACAGAAGAAGACACCTTCACCCCGGTATGGCTCCCCTTCATCACACACACAGCCCAAATGGACAATGACAAAAATCTACCGGCAGCATGCAAATCAATATGGCTAACCTGATCAAAAACACCCACCCACCCCACTCACACAGGAAAGCAAAGATCACCACAGCCAACCACAAATGAGCAAACACACCCTACGCCAACCCTGACCTATCTCACCACCAAAGGAGCACAAGCGAACAACAAAGAACCTGCACAAACAATGCTGACACCAAACCCTAGATATAGTAAGTAAAATAGAAACCCTGTCACCCCACCCCACCCATCTCCCCATCCCACCCACCTCTTTCCCCCTTTTCTTCCTATTGTCTCAACAAACGAAACTGAATTGTAAAAATGTTGCATGGAAAAATACGAGAGAGACATTACACATACCTTTGTAAATCAAGAAAATCTTTAATAATAATAATAATAATAAACTTGTCCAATTTCCAGCAATGATTATCCCTGTGGGTTGTCAATGTTTAAAGCTCACCAAGCTAATATGTACAGTAGATTGGGGGTAATAAGAATTTTGCTCCCCTTGCATTTCTCTCAGATATTTATCTGGGTTGGTTAGCCCTTCTATCGAATGAGTGGACTATTCAAATGAACTGAAGGCAATTGTTTCAAAGAAGTGCTCACATTTGACAAACCGTGATATCTCAGACAAAAGGAAGGTTGGTGGTTACTTTGAAATCCATATCCCCAGGACCTCTAAGATTTCGAAGGGACAGCTGGTGACATGACACCTCAGCTTGCTCTGATGGCAACCTTGGTGTCAGTTTGGATTTATAGATGCAAAAATAGATCTGTCACTTCAAGAGTCATGGCTTTCCCCAAAGAATCCTGAGAAGAATAATTTCTTAAGGATGCTGGGAGTTGTTAGGAGATCCCCCTTTCCCCACACAGAGCTACAATTCCCAGAGTTCCCTGGGAAGGATTGGTCATGAAACTGCTCTAGAAATTGTAGTTCCCAGGATTCTTTGAACCCATGACTGTTCAAAGTGGTATGATACTGCTTTAAATGTACAGAGTGCAGATGTGGTCTGACTTGTGTGTTAAAAAAAACAGTTGAAATAGTTGACCTGTCAAATGTCTGTGCTTGCCAGGGGGACAGCTAAGTGCCTGATAATCCAACATTGGGAAGAGAAGACAGCTCCTTCCACCCAACAGTGGATTAATGATTTGAACTCCTTGTCTGCTTTTGAGAGGCCTACTTATCAATGTGAGCATAAAGAGGGCAAATGGGAAGACATTTGGTCAGCTTTTCCTGAGAGTGAAGTTCAATACTTGTCAGTTTAGGGGACATTGTTGCTTCCATTTCATGTGCCTGAAGTGCCACAATGCATTTTTCTCTCCCCACTTCCTCATATTGTCCCTCCACTAAAATAAATATTATATTTGTAAAAGGTTCCTCCTCCTTTCCCCTTATTTGTGATTAACTGGGAAATTGCAATAAAGAAATCTGTGTGTATGTGTTTGCTTAATACAATAGTCCATTCTATTCATTCATTTTCAAGACAACTTTTCTTAATGGGAAACATATACTTGTTTTACCAGAAAGCACATTAGAGAAATATATTTTTATAAGTGCATTCTCAACTTTGCTTTCTCCACCACAAGCTTCCCCCCCCTTTTTTTTTGGCAGTTCTACTTTCTATTTTATTTTTAGATGCCTTTTGCTTTGAAAGAAAAGCAGACACCTGTTCAAGGGGGGAGAAAAGACATTGCAAGATTCTGGAGCTGAGGAGCAGAACAGCTGTGGTGATTGTGTCAAAATAAGTAGGGCATCCAAGAAAATTGCACATCGCTCCATATTCCCCAGCTGATTTACTTTTGGATGAAAATTCAAATTCAGGCTTTCTTTAAGTGTGTGTGTGGGGGGGAAGTAGTTCACATAAGTTTTGTGGTGTTCTATTTACATTTTGTTGAATGTTGCATCCCTTGCGACTTCCAGTGAGAAGACAGGGGTGATATACTATTCTTAACACGTGTAAGGGGGAAGGATGTGGATGATGTCAAATGGGTTGTAAATGAGATTGTCACTATTTAATGGCTAGGCAGAGGTCACGGTGTTTGACCCATAAGTGGCAGGTGCAGGCTTATGAACGTGGAGGTCTCATAGTTTCACGCCCAAATGCACATGTTGATTTTTAATCGATAAGTGAAGGAGGGTTGGAATGAGGAACAACAGCCATTTCCCTAACATCCCTTTTCTTGACCGCATTCTTAAATGCTCAGGATTCCGTCGTGGTTTAACGTCACCAAGCAGGAATGGGCATTGGGGAGCAAGAATATGACTATGCAGATGGAAACCGTTGCAGTTAAGGGTGACCCCAGAGGTGGCTGGTGCCCCTGGGGACTGAGAGGGTGCAAGGCAGGAAGACCACCAATAGGTGGAGCTGAAGCCAATGGCAGGTGAGGTTGGAGCCAATGATCAGTCTCCTCCCTGCTGAAGTCTAAAAGGGCAAAACTAAGACTACGGAGAAGGAAGCTGAAGCACCACTTCTTGGACTGGTTGTAAGTAAGAAGGCAAGTAGGTGAGGACCATATCCCCAAATGGGCCAACATCCACTGGGTAAACTAAATGACTTTCCCCCAAATCCATTGCCCTTTCAATAGGCAGCACATTGGGGATTTTGGATGCAAATGTTTCGAGGGTTTGTTTGGGGGTTCTGCAATGCACTATCTCTTGCTCCATACACACATCCCCTGTCTATATATTGCTAGCATTTTGCTGGGATATTAATAAGACAGACAATCTAAGACTCATCCTTGCTCATAGGCAGGAAGTCAGAACGCAGGGGCATGGTCTATTCTTGCAGAGTTCTGAAGCTTCATCGGATGGTGATGACAACTTGGCCATATAGGAATTGTAGCTGTCATAGTTCCCTTTTAGTTTCTCATCATCTCCTCTTACCCATTTCTCATGCCCCGCAGTGCAATGTTGCATTAATCATTCACTTCATTTTACACAGTAATTCATTTCCATTAGTGCTCATTTTGATGCTCGACCAAGTTCATTTTGGGCTACTTCTCATGCAGACATCATAGCTTTCACTCATAAATGACAGATGGGGCTGTGTGATCTCCTCTTAGTCTGTCACCATGTGTGGAGAAATCTATGTTATTAGAACAAAGTCCTTTCCCTTGATTTATTTATTTTTTAAGTAAATAAATTTAGTAATACAAATTATTTAAATCAGATACAAAGTTCCTCTGGGGGGTCACCTTACAATTCCCATGAAAATTACTTTGCAATTGAAATCAGCAATCCTGTTGCCCCGTAACAAAACAAATAGGATGTAAGCTACACTTCCAATTCCTGTATATTTGGGATTCATCCCCCACCCAAAATGAATTTAAATGTATCAGGTCCAGGATGAACTTTCAGTGGCCTTACTCAAGGTTCTGCTTTCTCAGTATACCAGCAATTCCCTGGAATGCTATTTCCCCTGCATCGAGCTTCTGGATTTTCTGTTTGGCCTGTGACTATTGCTCTTTTCACTGGTACCTTTATGAACATGCTTTAGGATGTCCTGTTTCTTTGGCAGTTCGCCCCAGTGCCTACCCTGCTCCCCCGGCCTTAGTAGTTTTCGGCCAGAGCCATCATTTATTCAAGCTATTCGTTCACAGGGTAAAATGGGAAAGTAAAGATAGGAGTAGCAATAAGGAAGGCAGGTATACGAGTATATAAAATTAGGGGCCTATAGAGGTATTAAAAATACAGTGGTACCTTGGTTCTCAAACGCCTTGGTACTCAAATGCCTTGGTTCCCAAACCCTGAAACCCTGAAAGTAAGTGTTCCGGTTTTCAAATGTTTTTCAGAAGTCGAACATCCAATGCGGCTGACAGCTATTGTTTCTGGGGGCCCTGCACCAATCAGAAGCTGTGCCTTGGTTTTTGAACATTTTGGAAATCAAACGGACTTCTGGAACTGATTAAGTTTCGAGCTTTGGTTTTTGCTATTTATATTGCGTTTTTGTTTTTGAGGCTTTTTCAGTTAATTTGTTTTTGTGATTGTGTGGAACCCAGTTCAGCTACTGATTGATTGTGCAACTGCGGAAATGGGTAAGAGCCCCCATCCAAACAATGACTATCATCAGTGCAGGTAAGAAAAAATAATAATTTAAATTTTTATCATATACAATAATGTCTTATTTATTTTATAGTACAGTAAATTGATTATTGCTTTCATTTTATGGATCAATGGTCTCATTAGATGTTAAATTACTGTTTTAGGGGTTGTTTTTAAAAGTCCAGAATGAATTAATCCATTTTTCATTACTTTCTATGGGAAAGCACATCTTGGTTTTGGAACGTTTTGGTTTCAGAATGGACTTCCGGAACGGATTAAGTTTGAGAACCAAGGTACCACTGTACTTTGATCCATACATTCTGTTGTGTGTGTAAGTGTAAATAGACAAACAGACAGAGGCTGTTTTCCACCCACAGGATATCGAAATGGCTAACAAATTTAAAACCAATAAAAATAAACGTAAAATAAAATAAATGTAACTCCTATTAAAATAAATACCAATACATACTAAAATAATAACAGAAAAAGGCCAGCATAATACAGCAAGAATCCAATTTGTTATAAAAACCTATGACCAGAACCAAATAAAACCAGTCATCAGTATCATAGCTGCCAGTGTGCTAGATAGTATTTTGAAAAGCCCTAAAATGTAAGTCTGGAAGTTTTGCAAGTAGCAAAATGACTTTGTCTAGGGTTGCCATGTTTCCAGGACAAAGCGCCACCCTTCAGAAATCCCTCCCCCGAATGTCAATTCTGCCTTTGAAATCCTGAATGTATAGCAGCCCTAACTTTGTCCATACTTTCAGAATGTATCAGGGAGTAGCAAACTTCAGGCCTGGGGGCCAAATGCAGGCATCTCTATCTGGCTCTTAAGACTCTCCCACTGCCCCCTTCCCTTCCCAGGCTGCATCCAGTCTCCCCAGGCCAAGTCCCTGCTCAGCTGTGCTCGGTAGACTCCTTGAGCGCCTTTGTATGGCTGAGATGCATCTTGGAACTGTGACAGTGTCTCTTGCTCACCTAAACCAAGAGACATCTGTGAGGATGTGTGTGCAGGTGGAGATTGTGCAAAGGTCACATCCATTATTACATCCACCTTTTTGCTTCTGTCCATGCTCACCAGTGGCACATGGCAGCCAAAATGTCATCCACAAGGGAATGGAGGCCTTGGTCTGAAATAAGGTTCCCCACCCCTGGAATATTTTGCTGCACATATCTCAGTCTCCAAGCAGCAAGAGGCTCCAGGGGTGCCTGGACTTTCTCAGGGATCTGTTTCCTTGGAATGGAGGTCAATGGGGACTGTGATATCTTTAGGATGCACATATATGCAATCTGAGCATAGGATGGAGGGGTTCCCAGGATTGACACCACAACAGATCTTGCTTCACCATTAGGCTTCCAGAAAACACTCCAAGCCACAGCTTTAGAGTCCAACACAGAGCAAGACATGTTTCTGTCTCTCCAGCATCGCCCAAAACTCATTTACCCTCACTCCCCTTCCCCAGCTCCTGTTCTTCATCGTAGGATGGACGTGGCATCCCAGATGTGGTGGGAAAAGACTCTATGGCAACAGAGCTGACTCTTTAATATATTCTTAGTTGAGTTGATAAGGCCATTACTCTGGCAAAGAAACTGGTTTGACTGGTTCATCAGGTTTACTCTTGTAGATTCTAACTTCACTGTCACGGGATCACAGATGTAGAAGGGACCCACAAGCTTCATTCAGAATAACCCCCAAACCGATAACAATATGATATTAGGGGTAGCATTCAACTAGGCTTTACACAGAATAGCCCCACTGAAATTAATGGACCAACTTAGCCATGTTCACTAATTTTAAAGGGGCTACTCTGAGTAAGAGTTAGTTGACTACCATTCTATATGACACTTCCAGGCCCAAATTCCAAAATATGGCCTTAAAATTCTTCTACTGAGGACCAGTGGGATAATAGGTAGATAGTAATTGGATAATCTCTGTTCTCCTCATTAAATTACTTGGTCATTTTGAAAGCTATTTTGGAATATTGCATATGCCGAGACATCACTGTTATTGTACGGGGGGGGGGGGATTTGCAGCCTAAACACTGAATAAAGAAGTGGCGAGATAATTTTGATTCAACTTCAGAAAGTTTTACATTTGATAAACAATTGAGATGGTGCTATCAAACATTGACACTAAAAATGAATATTTCAGTTTGCAGAATGTTGCTTAAAATCATGCATTCTTTAAAAAGAATGACTTTACTCTTCCAGATGCAGAGAAATGGATAAGTCAGGAAAACAAGGTAAGATAGCAAGCAATAAAACTTGGGCTTCAGAGCCAGCTGCAGCTTTCAGCTTCTCAACAGCACATCTGATTTTTCCTCTCCCACATCTGTAGTCCCCAACATCACTCAAGGCAAATGAAGGCGGTTGTGGGTGAGGACAAGTGAAATCAATTGTTTTCAGAAGCATGCAAAGATTTCTGCAGGACTGCTGAAAAACTTCCAAAAATGGAAGAAGCTTCTTTTGGCACTGCTGAAAACATTCATGACAGTGGGGAGCGGTTTTGGTTCAGCCACAGTAAAATGTACTTATGCCTTCCCAAATGCTGATCTGAAGGTGGATGTGCAAACAGGAGCACAGCTCTTTTCAATAAATGCCCTTTGAATTATTTCAAAACCAAGTTGGGTTCTGTCCAAATGCTGTCAAACTCACTTTAAAAAGAAGCCTAGAGAAGATTAAGGGAAGACATGAAAGCAGCCTTGGAAAATCTGAAGGGCTGGGACACAGGACAGAACAGTCTGTCTCTCCAGAGGACAAAGGTGGAACTAATGGGTGGAAATGGCAAATAATCAGATTTTGCCTAAATGTTAGGAGAAACTTCCTAATGGTAAGATCTGTTCAACAGTGGAACAGACTGCCCCAGGCAGTTAAATGTAGCCAGGGTGGCCATGTAGTTGCATCCTGCACTGTAGCTCCTGCACTGAGCAAGGAATTAGCTTCCTTCCAGCTCTGTTATGATATGACTGTATGATAATTACATTATCAAAGCAATCCTGTCCACTTTGTTGGAATGAATTGCCTTTACTAATACCACCTTGATATTTGCTTCTGCTGTCCAGACTCTACATCAGTGTCAATCAGTAATAATAAAAATTAAAGAATTGTTTTTGGTTTATTGAAAAGTCAAGATGCCCAAATCACACATGACACATGCTTTACATATTTCACTTTTTTTTTTCATTCTAATTTTGGACTTTGGCGTACAGCATCAGCACGAAACTTGCCTTTGATCTCCCTGAAAACCCTCTTCAATAGGTGACATATAACTTAATTAGCAATAAATTACCTGAGGCACTTAAAGAAGTATTTCACAGCCTATTTGCCTTGTGAGGTGACATTTGGATATGTAATTTCAATTGCAAAATGATTAGAAGGATAATTATAAAATGACCCAAATGTTTTTTTTTCCTGTTTCGCAATCTGAAGAACTGGATTTTTAAAATGCATTGATGAATTCTACCTCATCTCTCTACATCAATCTACCCAACGCCATGTTAAAGCATACCCTGTCCATTTTATCAGGCTAGTAATTTTGGGATCACCAGATGATCACCGTTCTCATGAACTAAGGCACAGCATACATTACCTTCTGGAATGTCAAATCTGGTGCAATGTGGTTGATGCCGCAGTGTTGCTGGTAATGCGTAGAAGATGATAACCATATAAGTAGGGCTGAAGCACTTCTGATGACGCAGCAAACTAAACACTAAGAAAAAGCTATAGACAAGTGTCTGTGAAAACACAAACAATGCTTTAAACTTAACCATTATCACCAAGACTTGAGAGCAAAAGCCCATGGCCCAATCAGAAGCACCCCCAAATGCAGTGGGATGGCCATATTTTGAAGTAAGTGAAATAATTTACCATTTAAAAGGAGGGCCTTTGTGGAATCATTAAGTTCAGGATGTCAAATCACCAGTGGAAGGCTGATCCATTGGGCAAGTCTATCCTCAGTTGGCCTGTCACACTTACAGAGGGTGGAACTGCCTGTTGACTTCCTCCTACTTAGTCTCAGTGTTCCCTTTGTAGATCTCAATAGAGAGGAGGATGGGGACAAGCCTAGAATTAGTTGGAACTGCCTATCATTGGCTCTGGCACCACCTGCTGTTGACCTCCCTACCTGTCCCCATCAGTTCCAATGAGCACCATTCATCACTGCAAATTACCTAAGTGCCCCAGTACCAAAAGGACCTTGAAATACTTTCTGCGAACTTTGTACTTTTGTTGACCTGAAAAGTTGCATTATTTAACACTTTTTTCAAACCCCTGTATACATTTCTTACACCTTTTAACAGCACATTGCCAAGGTCCCGTCAAGCCTGAGCAAATGAGATGTGCCCAGACAGTGTGCTAGGTTCAAACAAATCTAAACCTAACCTGGAAGGAATTAAAGTCTTTTTTTTTCCTCCTGTGGAAAAAAAAAAAACAGGGCCAAGAAAAAAAAAGAAAAAGAAAGATAGATTAATCCTGTTCCATAGAATAGCTAGCGGCATCTAGGTACTTGGCAAGCACTCTAAAAGAATATAAAGAATTAATGCTACTGCGTTATTGACAGGTTATACACTCTGTTCTCCTTAAATATATGAGTGGATAAAAATACACAGCTAATTAGTGGTCCAAATCCCTATCATCTGTTATTTCAAATTCAATCTGGTGCATTTGCTTTGCTAAAAGCACTGCAGAGGCCCCCTCCCTCTCTCTGTGTTAGTGGTTTAAAGCGGCCACACACATAAGGGAGATGCTACATGATCTTCCTGGCAGCTACCATTGTCAATAAGCTTGTATCTTCTTCTCTGTGGTGTGCTATACTACCAAATGTGTGATTCAGCCACTAGTGCTATGCCTAAAGTGTTCCCTACAGGTGCCTGTACTGCATACTCTTGAGTACCCCCCCCCCACAAAAAGCACTGTAACCATCCTCCATCAATCAATGAGAAAAGAAATAACACTGAGGAACCATGAAAGAGAAGAGAAAAATCTGATGAAATCCATATAGGTAGGATTCAAAATCCTGTTGCTGTTGCAATTGACTTACTTTGGAGATGGTCAAAGGGTGTTTGAGAGGGTCCTGTCTTTCATGCTACAAAGCATCTTTACAGAGGTCAGCATTCTGCAGCCTGCCTAGGTGCCCAATCGATCCATCACTCTATTATGGTCAATGGCCAGTATTTAGCCCATGTTTCCTGAAAACACCATGGTGTCCTTAGCTGGGTTTTCCTGGAAGCATGAGTAGGTGGAGAGACTACCTCTTATATGTCTGATGGCTTTTCACCATTTTTTAAAGGTGAAGTCTTTTTATTTTTAAATAGGACAGTTAATAAAAGTTTTAGGAATAACGACTTCTCTCCACCAAATAATTATGGACAACACCAATCTCAAGTGTTCTCTAGCCAGCTTCCATGGATTCCCCATGCTTCGATGAAAGCTCTGGGGAAGATGTGACAAGGCAACTTCTCCCATGGGCCTTTTTCAGATCAGGAAGTGTGGACAGCCAGGGAGGCTGCATAGTAGTGGTGAAATATTGACTGGAAAGGAAAACACACACCACCTGCAGCCACCCAGGTGGCTCAACTCCACGCCCCCAATTTATTTATTATCATAATTATTACAATTGATATATTAAATGCCTTCTAAACCACAGTCTCCAGGCAATCAACACATAAGATTATTACAACAGCTGAAAATGCAAAAACAGCAAATACATTTAAAACAAGGCTAAAACCCTAACAAGTACTCAAAGACCCATTGATCTAGCTGGGAGCAAAAGTATCTCCAACTGTTTCCAGATGGTAGATGCCTGTCATATTTTGTAAGAATGCTCTTCTGCAGAATAGGGGCAGCCACACTTAAAGCCTTGCTTTGAGATCTTTGGAACTTGCAGAAGAAAGTCTCCCACAGCCTGCAGCAATCTACTGGGTGTATTGAGATAAGCAGTTTCTCAAGTAACCTGGTCCTGAGCTGTATAGGGACTTATATGTCAGTACCAAAACTTTGAATTTGGCAAATTGGCAGCCAGTGCAAATCCTGAAAGCAAGGTGTTACATACTGGCAGGAGTTTATTCCCACAAGCAGTCCAGCCACTGAATTCTGCGCCACTCCAGTCTCTGAACCAACTCCAAGGTCACAAAGAATGTATTACAGTAAGCCAACTGTGCAGCAAATTCAGAATTCTAAAGAAATTCTGAAGTGCTTTAAGGAAGTGGAAGAAATCTTTTGAGAAATTGGAAGAGAGGTTTAGGCACAGCACTGGTGTCCAGCATTATAAAAGGAAACTGATGGAGTGTAGTTGCAGCAATCAATACGGTTGTTTTTTGTTTTTAAATAGTATTTATATTATGTCTTTAACTACCATCTCAAATATGTATTTTTCTTTTATGGCAATACATTTTATTCATCTGTTCATTTATATCCTGAGGGCAGGCCTCCAAGGCAACTGACAGTACGTGAAACTGGCACATAATATCAGGACAATAAGAGTCTTTTGCACGGCAATGGTTACTTACGAAGGCTCTGAGTGGGCAACGATGGGATATGTCTTCTCTGTGAGCCTAAGATGTTGCTACTGCTGGTGGTGTCCCCAGTGTGGGCTCAGGACCAGGTAGTTCCAGATGTTTTAATCCCCAGAATGACAGCGCATCTTTGCGCATGGAAAGCTGGGTGTCAGCAACCCCTGGCTTTTTCTAATGACAAAGGAGTCTGATCAAGTTGGCAATGGTAGCAAATGTCCACTATCCATGACTTTAGTTGGCGATGTGGCCCTCCAAGCATTGTTAGATTCCAACTCTCACCAGTCTCATCTTCTATGGCTGGTGGCTAGGGATTATGGGAGTTGTATTCCACTATCATCTAGAGCAGTGTTCCCCAACCTTGGGCCTCCAGATGTTTTGGGACTACAACTCCCATCATCCCTCGCTAGCAAGACCAGTGGTCAGTGATGATGGGAATTGTAGTCCGAAAACATCTGGAGGCCCAAGGTTGGGGAACACTGATCTAGAGGACCCTGCCTTAGGTGTTGATGTTTCTGGGGGAGCTTCCTTAATTTGAACAAGGAGCATTCAAAATATTAGGTTATATGGGACAGAACGATTGAGAACCTCTTTAGCACATTAACTTACAATGCAATCCTATAGCATGGTTACGAAGGGAAGCTACCATCTCTCAGCCTTGCACACACTGTAACATGGACATAAAAATAACATAACTTCCTTGACCTGTATGTACTACTGAGTTAATAGATGTGAAGGGCTTTGAACACCCTAAAAGTGCTATATCAATGCTAATTTTTATGGTGATGACTGAGGATCCACAGAAGGGTTTTGGATAACTGAGCTATAGATAATCAGATCATTGCAAATTAATTTTTGTGTTAATACCATGCGGATAATATTGGCCATATGGCTCAGAGATGGCAGGTTTCCAGAGCAATTATATATCAAAATCAAACAGCAAAAGCAACAGAGCTGCACTGAAGATTCCTGAAGAGTAACAACAATGTTAGGTGTGTGTGTGTGTGTATATATATATATAAACCAATTACCAGCTCTTTCATATATATATATATATATATATATATATATATATATATATATATGAAAGAGCTGGTAATTGGTTTGACTACATCCATGTCCTTCATTCCCTGCCATGCTATAGACCAGGCATGTCCAACAGGTAGATCGTGATCTACTGGTAGATCACTGGTCGTCTGTGGTAGATCACTGGATTCCCACAAAGAAGCTCAGCAACTTTGGCTCCCCTTAAAAAAAAAGTTCAACATCTTTGCCCTGAAGCCCCCAAAACAGGGCTTTCCTTCCTAAAAAAATCTCAACTTTGACCCGAACCCCCCAAAACATGGATGGCTTTCCTTCCTTAAAAAAGCTCAACAACCTCGACCTGAACACCCCAAAAGTGGGTAGATCACTGCCAGTTTTTAACTCTGTGAGTAGATCGCAGTCTCTTGGAAGTTGGCCACCCCTGCTATAGACTAATTGTCAATTATAGGTGATATGTCTGAATGGCACAGAAATCAAGACACTACTGCCATCTTCTGGCCTGACAATTCTGTCTCTTTTCTTTATTAGAAGGAAGAACATAAGTCTGCATTTAAGGATTGATACTGGGATCAATAATATGGTGGCCAGATGTAAAGGGAGCCTAAGCTTCTGAATATGTGCATAGAATTTGGCTAGGGATGCTTCTGGCAGTATCCTCATTCCTCCACAGATGTTGGCTGGTCCTGTTTCTAAGGTAGAGCTGTCTTATTAGGAATTCTCCATTGTTCTCTGTTTTGTTTTTAATTTCCAGGATTTTGTGCACGGCGTCATGCAGCTGTTTGCTGCAGATTTCCTTTCCTTCAGTACATTTTCATCCCTCCCCCCCAAAAAAAACAATAAATGACCCTTGCATTGCCAGTGCATATATGTGTATTGATAACATGAGCACGCACACACAAAACAGTCTTAATGTGATGGTACACACACTATTGCATTAGGATTTTTGCAACAGTGTTTCAGCAGTGTGAGTCCACATGTGCATCAGTGAAACACTTCACCAAAAGAATCAAGATGCAGTCATAGACACAATCACACTAAGGCTGCTTTTTCCCAGTGTTTTTTCAATGTGTATGCACAGACAGCAGTGGGACATGAAGAAACTAGAGGGACTGGATCCTGCAGCCAAGAAGCAGCCAAATGGAACATCCTCTGGTTCAGGTTTTCATTTTAGAAATTCTCCTGATTCATCTGGAATTCAGAAGGAGTTGGAATGCATGGCAGAAAATAATCACATTCTGAATAATAGGGGATGGAACAGATGAGTTGTCTCCTACCTAATTATGTAACCGAACCTACTGAAATTCTGTCTTACAAATACTGCTATTGCTGGTACAGGAGCTGTGTCCTCTTGATCCTCTGGCCATCATATTTCAAGACATGCACTACCATTAGGCACAGTGAAGCAATTGCCTCAGGCGGCAAATGTTGGAAGGCAACACTGTCAGTTCCCCAGTCATTCCTTCTGAGCATTCGGGCCATTCCCTTCCGCTGGAGGACAGAGATCAGTATATAATACATGATCTCTCCTGCACCACCACCCCAAGCTGCCCAAAGAAGGACAGATTCCAATGCTATTGCTGAAGGAGGATTGAACTGCCAATTCAGACAACTTCTGTACGTGGAAGTGAAGGAAGGGTGCTCTTGCCCTTTGCTCCAGGCAGAAGCTGTCTTGGATTGGTCCTGCATGGACATCTTAAGGGAGGCCATGAAGTTTCAAAGAAGGGTGGGATCCTGATGCAGGTAGAGCCTTCCTCCTGCCACTATCCAATATCCTGAGTGGCCAGAATGCTCTAGAGAAGAGGACCCTCTTCAAACAACATTGGATACATCACTCACTCCAACCCTCCTGCCATCATCCCAAAGTGATTTGCTGCTTTGTTCTCCGCTCTCCTTATCAAAGATTCACTCAAGAGGCTATGGATTCAGCATGGGGTTTTCAGCATGGAAGGCACCTGCTCTAACACTGCTCTTTCCCCTAGGGCAGAACAGCACAGGGCAACTAGTTTTGGGGTACCATTAAATAACCACACCAAATAGTAAGTTCTTTAACTTGTTCATACTCTGTTATTTGCATGTCTGGCAACAACCTGGATTGAGCTATCTCAGACATTGCATGACCTAACACGGGACTAGATAAATTTAATAGTCAATCTGCTTTCTTTTCATGAAAACCTTATCATGAGAAGCCACTAGCCAGAGGGCAGTGATAGGGCAGCTACACCAAGTTGTCTTCTTTAGCATCATCACCATTCTCACCTGATTCTCAGCAGATCAAGTCATATTTATAAACTGTTAATGTATACTGATGGGTGTTTAGGCCAAATCAAAGAGTACTCTGTGAAGCTCAGTGGTTTATGGATTGTCCATTCTGTGACTGCACTGTAATTACTGTGAGCATATCTAGATGTCTGTTGTTCTGTCTGAGCAGCAGTTAGGGGAGAATTCCATTTGCAGAATTGTGTGTGTGTGTGTGTGTGTGTGTGTGTGTGTGTGTGTGTGTTCCCCCCCCCCCCCGATTCAATCCATCCTGGGTTTATTTGTTCCTGTGAGAGGACGACAGCAAAAAGGATTGAATGCACTCACCTCCTTGGGTTGATTTGGGGTGAGTACTTTTGTACAATTGCAAAGCACTGGGGAAGGGTAACATTTTTCAGTCTGAGGTCCACATTCTTTTCCAAAGGCCACATGCCAGAGGCAAAGGTGGATGTACATAATGAATGTAAAGGAGGCCTTTGTGCAGTAGGCTAGCCTCTACACACACCCGTTTCTACCCTCCATTCAGGCAAGCAAAAGGCATGATCAAAGTTCGATAGTGGAATGGACTCCCTTGGAAGGTGGTGGTCTCTCCTTTCTTGGAGGTTTTTAAACAGAGGTTGGATGGCCATCTGTCAGGGATTCGTTAGCTGTGATTTCTGCATTGCAGGGGGTTGGAATAGATGACCCCTGCGGTCCCTTCCAACTGTACAATTCTGTACAGTTCAAGAGTTCTGTGAAAGTTCAAGATCACATTAAAGGCAGGCAAACACACTTGAGGGAGGTGCAAAGCAGGGCTTGGGAGGGGTGTGGTCTAGGGGGAGTCCCAAGAGGCATTCAGACCCCAGGCCTGAAGTTCCCCACCCCTGAGTTAGGGAACAGACACATCACACATTCAGTAATACAAGCCAACGTTTACACAGTGCTTCAGAGGGGTCAAAGCACTTCTCTTATCTGAGTAGTCCTTTTAACAACCCTATTATTGCTGTGATTGGCACTTTTCTGTATAAATTGAGAGCTAATGCTTGTCTTCCTTGATATATTTTCTTTAATAACATCTGAAAATTGGAGAATATGTTCTTGTTGCCCATTCATGCTTCGTGTGACAGATGCCTGGAAATCAAGAGCAACTTATCACCAGGCAGACGGAGAGCACAGACTGTACATTGCTCTTGAGAAGAGCAGAGAAGACGGTTCCAAGAGAGAGGGGGTGGGGAGATCGCTTTTTAAAACAATGTTGGCATACATATTTAAAGAAGGTCATTGGGAAACATTTTCACAGCCACTCTCTTGGAGCCTTGAGAACATTGGAAAAGGAGAAGGGAAAAATACACCATGGGTACATTTTGGGTTTGAAGTCCCATTGAAGGTGGGGTATGCACAAGGGTACAACCATTTTCTCGTCATTGTTCCTGACGTGGCAACAGAAAGTTACACCCAGCCTGTGTGTCAGATCAATAGTCTATCGAATTTAGAGGCCTTCAGCTTTCTCAGAATGAGGACCCACCTTTAATTTCAGGTGCTAGCTTGCCTACTAATTTATACCGGCAAATGCCCCCTCCCAGACACACACACCTATTTCTCCCCTTAAAATTACAAGACAAGCATAGACAACAATGAGTATTGTGCCACCTTAAAGATTAACACATCTGCTGTGTCATCAGGGGTGGAGGAAGGGGTGTGTGGTGGGTGTGGGCCGCCCTGGGTGTCACCACTGGGGGGGGGGTGACAGAATGTCAGGCGGCACTCACCACGGGGCCTGCAGCGTGCCCAAGCCACATGTCTCTCCTGGGAGAGACGCGGTGGCTTGGGCGCGCGCAGGCTCTGTGCTGCCCAAACGGTCTGCCTGCTGCCTCCCCACCAGCTATAGGGTGTCTGAGTGGGAAGAGGCAGGCAGACTCGCCCCACCCTCACCCCGCCCCATTGGGTGCTGCCCCAGGCGTCCAAGCAGTTTCCTCCGCCGCTGTGTGGCATAAGCTTTCTTGGAGTAGTGTCTAGCCATGGCTTATGCCACAGTAAATGTGTGAGGTCTTTGAAGCACCCCAAGACTCTTTCTTGCTTTAGCTGCAATACAGCTACCCCACTGGGAACTAGGGACAGGGAATGAAATCTGCAGTTTAATGAGCAGCTGCTTAAGTTGCACTTCTTTAACCAATATACCAACCAAAATACAACTATCCTTTGAAATTTGCACATCCTTGAATTTTGCAGTGCAGTTCTCCAACCAAAGAGTGTGCACAAAAAGCATATTATATTAACAAAAATTGCTTGCAGAAATGTATAGGCTGGTTAAAGCTGCATACAAAAGAAATTGGCACTAAAGCACTGACAAATATTTGTGAGGGTTCCCCCCACCCCATCACAAGCTACTGCAGAAATGTGAAGAACTGAATTTCAGAATGGAAAAGTGAGAAATGGAGAGGAACTAAAACTGAGAGATTCATCCACTCCTGCTGGAAACTTAGAGAAGCTCAATGCTGGGAGCCCCGTCTTTAACATGCCATCCTGCCTCAATATAGCTTGTTAATGTGTACATAAGAAAAGTAGTCAAATCGTCTGTTTTACCATTTCCTGCATTATTCAAATGAAAAAAGTAGCACAATTTACTTTCTTTCTTTTCTTTTAGCATGTGGAAAGTCTAGGATGAGTGGTAGAACATATACCGGTACATATTACACTGTCAACCTATAGCTTGGTGTGAATGCTCAAACATGTGGCCACTCCACTCCTCTCTAGTAATTCTACTGCTGCGCCCTGTTGAGATAGGCCACAGTTTGGCTCAACATTTCATCTAAACCCGAGCTCATGATTTGGCTTAGTCACCCCTTATAGACAGTCTGGAGAAAGCTAAAACAGGAGCCTGGATTGAGACACTGTGCTAAGTGAACCTGTGGTTTTGCTCAATGTTGCACAGTAGGGAAACAGTCAGGGAGAAGTGTAGAGGCCATGATCTGCTCCCCAGGGAACCTGCATGCTCTTGAATTTTTGTTAAGCGATGGTTTGGACTAGCATGATCTATGAACTAGGCTTCAGTATGAGGAGGTCTTAAGTCCCATCCACAGCATCTTCCGTTGAAAAATGATAAGGTAGCAAGCTATGGTGAGAGACGCGGAGGCCCTGGAGGCCACTCTCCATTGACAATACTGGTCCAGATGCACAAAGAGTCTGACCTAGTATAAGGTTCCCTCCTAGATTAAGAGCACTGCAATGCACTGAGGAGTTTTCTTTTTGGCAGTTATCACTGGCTGCAGCAGTGCTGGGGACTCTCTGGTAGTGACGAGTGCTTTTTTATGGGGGGGGCGCAGGGGTACGCATACATAGAATCATAGAGTTGGAAGAGACCCCAAGGGCCATCCAGTCCAACCCCCTGCCAAGCAGGAAACACCATCAAAGCATTCCTGACAGGTGGCTGTCAAGCCTCTGCTTAAAGACCTCCAAAGAAGGAGACTCCACCACACTCCTTGGCAGCAAATTGGCACCACACTCCTTGGCACTCCTTGGCAGCAAATTCCACTGTCGAACAGCTCTTACTGTCAGGAAGTTCTTTCTAATGTTTAGGTGGAATCTTCTTTCTTGTAGTTTGAATCCATTGCTCCGTGTCCGCTTCTCTGGAGCAGCAGAAAACAACATTTCTCCCTCCTCTATATGACATCCTTTTATATATTTGAAGATGGGTATCATATCACCCCTTACCCTTCTCTTCTCCAGGCTAAACATACCCAGCTCCCTAAGCCGTTCCTTGATCTAGATGCTATACTCCTATTGATGCAGCCCAGAATTACATTGGCTTTTTTAGCTGCTGCATCACACTGTTGACTCATGTCAAGTTTGTGGTCTACCAAGACTCCTAGATCCTTTTCACATGTACTGCTCTCAAGCCAGGTGTCACCCATCCTGTATTTGTGCCTTTCATTTTTTTTTTGCCCAAGTGTAGTACTTTACCCCTAAACATTTTTTTAAAGCAATGGTAATGACCCTCAAAAAGATACAAACAGTGTGACCCTGAAGAAGGCTATCAAGGTATGCACCAAGTCTGACCTATTTTGGACTGTAGCCCGGAAAGAGAAATGGAAGGAAAGGAAAGTCTGACCTAGCTCAGACCTTCCTTTCCTTCCATTCCTCTTTCCGGGCTACAGTCCACAGTTGTAACTTTGGACTCTGAGTGAACAGCAACACTCACCGTTCTCATATCATCTCAGTGTTATGTTTTTATCTCAGTTGTAGACCTTTCAGCATCTGACCACACTACTAAGCTATTTCCTCTGAGCAACGCTGGCTCCTCTGTTGTTATCCATTTTTCATTTCCAAAATACCAAGAGGAAAAACTTGCACAGAAGGGCTGACATTTCCCATTCTCCAAATCTTCCTTCTGCAAAAGCTTGTCTTTGCGCCAAGATACATAGGAAATCTGTAGATCCCGTCATGGTTTGGTCTGATTTGTTTATTTATCTTGGCATAGGGAAGGTGTCTCCATTTAAATGGTTGGCATGGGCTGCCCAGAGGCAACAGTCTCAATGTATGCAGATGCCGATAGCTCTTCTTGTTGGCTCCCCTTCAGAATTATACTTAATTATTTGCTTCTCAATTCATAGGGCGCTTTCGCATTCTTGCCTTCCTTATTTACCACGTCAGTTACTGCAAGAAGTAGGCTAAGCTATGACATACCCAAATTGTTTCTTTAAAAAACGCAATAGCATAAAAATATAAGAACAGCCCTGATGGACACAGACCCAAGATTTATTGAGTCGATGATATAAAATCATGCATGAGGGAAGAAAGGGAACAGAAATAAGTTTTTCTCCCTCTCTCTTCCAGTGAAGCTGAACTGTGGAATATTCAGAACAGCTGAAAATAGATACACCTTCGCACAGTACATAACTAAACAATGAAATTAGTGCCCAGAAGATGCAATGATGATCACCAGGTTGGACACCATTTATTCACGGAGGATAAGACTATCAATGGCTACTAGCCATGTATACCTTCACTGTTGGAGACAGTATACTCCTGAATGCCAGTAGCTGGGGAACAACAATGAGAGAGTGATGTTGAAATCATGTCTGACTTATGGGCTTCCTACAGACATCTAGAAGAAGAAGAAGAAGAAGAAGAAGAAGGAGAAGGAGAAGGAGAAGGAGTTTGGATTTACTATCCCGCTTTGTCACTACCTGAAGGAGTCTCAAAGCGGCTAACATTCTCCTTTCCCTTCCTCCCCCACAACAAACAGTGAGGCTGAGAGACTTCAGAGAAGTGTGACTAGCCCAAGGTCACCCAGCAGCTGCATGTGGAGGAGCGGAGACGCGAACCCGGTTCACCAGATTACAAGTCTACCGCTCTTAACCACTACACCACACACTGGGATCTAGTAGACATCTAGTGAAAACTGAACTTTGGGGCATTTGGCCTACATTCAGCAGGGCCACATGCAGCTGTCCTCATTTTGCTGATTAGGGTGAAGTGTTTTAGGGAGAGAAAATCAGTTCTAAAGGGAAATGAGGCAATAAAAAGGAATATACTGTACCTCCTCTCTCTGGCAAAAAAAATAAATCCCACTGTCTCTGAACTGGAATATACCCTACACTTTAGTCCTGCATAACAACAGAATAAAATGCAGGCACTTATCAGTTAAGCAAAAAATGAGTACTCACAGTTCCAGACAGGTAAAATTGGATGCAATTTTTTTATATGAGTGTGAGTCTTTCATTGTGAAAGTATATTGTTCAGAGGAGCTGTACGATCTGTGAATTGGCTCCAGGTTTAATGGCATAATCTATATTGGCTCTGTCTAACACAGGAGAAAGTCGGGAAGGGATGCATTCCAAAGAGTGCTAGAAACATTAACACGTTATTGGTCCAGCACATTGCTTCTTTCGGGGCAGTAAAAGGCATAATACTGTGATCTCTAGTATGCTCCAGATTAAGAAAGGGGAGCCTCCACCCCTCCAGATGTTGTTGGACTGTAGATACCATCATCCCTAACCATTGGTCATACCTGCCGGGGCTGATGGGATTTTGAATCCAAGTTCATCTAGGTGGCCTGAGGTTGCCCACTGCTGCTCTAGAAAACACACTGTCCCAATAGGAATGGGGAGGAGAGCGTTGTGAAAGGCTGCTTTGAGAACTGCAGTTCTTACCACACCCACTTATATACTTTAGCCACACCCACTTTGACATGTGACTCCCCAGAAAGTTGAAAGAAAAGAGTGCATGTAGCTGAAACATAATATGTGGTAGGGTTGCTATACGTTCGGAATTTCCTGGACATAGCTGGGACAAAGGCCCGGACGGAAATTGCTTAAATCCTGATGTATGGAGTGTAAATTTTGGTGAATTTCCTTTGAAATAGCTCAAAAACTTTGGGCAAAACTAAAAATAGACCAACAGCTTTAGTGTCTGGATTTTCACCCTTTTAAACATGTGGAGACCTGCACTGATCTTTGCACTGCATCCTTAATTATTGTTGCTGTAAGATGATTGTATTACCTTAGAAGGTTGTGGAATTTTAGAAGGCTGTGACTCTCATGAAGGGAACCTGCACATCTGAGTTTGCCACTACGCTACTGCTCCAAAGGGGGTCAATGGCAGATTAGCTTTTATAGAACAGAGGTGGCAAAAAGACATGAACAGGAAAAGTAATATAGCTGGAGGAGGAGAGGTAGAAAACTCATACTCCTGGGACAAATACGGCAACAGCTGTCTAAAGCAAACATTACATTTCTGTCACTGATATCGATGACACAAAGCTGTCAAAAAGGCGACAGCGCATACGCATCTACTCATCCCATTGTTTTAAAGCTGACAAACATTCAACAGCTCCGAAAGGCAAGAGTCCCCATTGTTTGTTAGGAGCAGCAAGCATAAATCTGTCTTGGGCTGACTTTAACTTGATCTGAGCAGATGACTAATGGATTGGAATTATTGAACTGCTGCATTTGGTTAATAAATAACATGCTTTCCTTTAAAACAACCCGCATTTCTCTGCTGTTATGTAAAAAATAAAAATGCAGAAAGATGTTACATTAAAATGCCTTGGTTTAGGATGCTTTTGAGATTTCTCTTTCTGAGGGGGGGAGGGGGTTGTTTTCTGGTCTTTGCCAAAAAGAAATTCCTACTGTACTTTAATAATAATAATAATAATAATAATAATAATAATATTTTTTAAATTTATATCCCATCCTCCACGGCCAGAACCGGGCTCAGGGCAGCTAACATAAATAATAATAATAATACATTAACACATAAAATTCAGCAATCGACTGAAATACAGCTTAAAATTGGATTAAAATCAAAATAAGATGAGATGGCTACCCGCAAATTATAATTATAACTATAACTATAGGGGTTGGGAACCTTAAGTACTCATCAGGCTCAGCTATTTGTATGAGCCGGTGAGAAGAGTTAAGAGAGGTCACTTATATGCAGGGTCTTGTAAAAGAAGAGGGGTCAGATTGAGCCCTGACCAAAGGCCTGGCGGAACAGCTCTGTCTTGCAGGCCCTGCGGAAAGATGTCAAGTCCCGCAGGGCCTTGGTCTCTTGCGACAAAGCATTCCACCAGACGGGGGCCAGGGCCAAAAAGGCCCTGGCTCTGGCTGTGGCCAGTCTAACCTCCTTGAGGCCCGGAACCTTCCAAGAATATCAGATTGCATTCTTAGTAAATGCATTTAGTAGTTAATGAAATTAATGGGGGATTTTATTGGTATTAGGCTGTCTTCCTATACAGTCATACCTCAGGTTACGTTTGCTTCGGGTTGCGTTTTTTCGGGTTGCGAACGCGGCAAACCCAGAAGTGTTTACTTCCGGGTTTCACCGCACACGCATGCGCAGAAGTGTTCTGTGCGGTTTGCGGGTGTAAGTTCCATTGAACTCAGGAGGACTTACAGAGCAATCCAGCCCCATTTATTCTTCCACTGGGCTTGAGGGGTTGGAGTGAGTGAAGGTGTCCCTCCAGCCAGTACTCCTGGCTAGGGCAGTTGCCTGCCTTACACTGATGCGTGTATATATAGGAAGATGCAAGCATTGCTTCATTGCCACTGCTTCACCCTTCCACCAGCTGAATGTGTGAGTGGGTGAGTGCCGAGCCTGACCACTGATGAGATGAAGCACCTGCCTCAGGCAGTGGAAGCACAAGAGGCAGCTCCCGGGGCATTGCTGCTCTTATTACCCAACCCTTGGGTGGAGAAGACCACCTATGAAGCACCTATGCATTTTGGAACACTACAGATCTCACTGAGTTAGGGGGGCATTTTGTTGGCGGAAGGGGTTGAGGTGGGGTGCAGAGGCGGGGGGAGGGAGAGATTAATGTCCCTCTAACACATAGGAAGCTCAGCCTTGATTACCATGACTGACACAGACCCTGCAAGTGTCCAGTTTTAAGTGGGAAATCCTGGATCACAGAAGTCAATCCCAGCTTCTTCCTGGATCACAGAATGTCCCGTTTTTCCTTCCAGTGTTCTGGGATGACCCTGCAGAGATGATCGCCTGAGCATCAGACCAGAAGGCACGCCCCTCCCGATGTCCCAATTCTGGGGGTGAAAATGTTGGAAGGTGTGCTGACAGCAGCTCTTCAAAGTTTCAGAAATGCCCCTTCCCCAATCCTGCCTAGAGATGCTAGGGGCTGAACGTGGGGCCTTTTATTTTTGCTAGAGTCTTTGACCCTTATATAGCAAGTTTTGTATGAGGTACTCACTTGACGATGACTGCCTCGGTTCTGCTCACAACAATCCAAGCCCAGGCCTGCTTCCAATCCTTGCCTCATCCCTAGCCTGAAGTGGTATAGCCCAGGTGTAGATTTATTACCTTAGTGGGAACTAAGCTGCATTTAAGCTGGTGTGGTGCGGGTTTAGGTGTCTGGTGTCTGTCATATGCAACCAAAAACGATCCGGTGAATCTACGAGCTGTTTATTGCAGTGTAAACAAAGTGGTGGAGGCCAGGCCACAAGTCCCCGATCTGCCCCAAAACCTCCTCCTGTCTCCTCAAATCCGTCATGATTACTTAGAACAGAAAGTAATTCCGCAAAAATGTCGACATTCCTTGCGAGCGCAGAGGCTTTGTGCCCAGGTCCTTGGTGCATTTCTCAGCCTTAATTCTTCTCCATCTTCCATAGGAACAGTAACAACTTGCGGCAAGGCTTTCCACTTACTCACAGCGGCCAAGGAAAATATTTTGCAGCAGCTGCAAGGCCTATTAGTGCTTCACCTTTTTGCCCACACTCATTTCTACAGGAAACTAAAACACAATGATACAGCTGAAGCTTAAGTGTATTCAGAAAAGAGCAAGTCAGGTGAGCTGGAAAAAGCAATATAATACACTCTGGTGTCAACGCTGAGGTATCTAGCCTTATTTTCTTCACAGCCCTACCTAGAAGACTCCAGGAGCGGATTACGGCAACTTGAGGGGAATCAGGAGAAAAGCCGAAATGGAGTGTGTCACTTCATCCAGTTCAGTGCAATGGGTCATTACTCTAAGAAAATGGCTGGCTTCTTACTATGTCAGCTGTGCCCCTAGACCGACTGCCCAGTTTCTAGTTAGCACTCTGAAAATAGCCCAGCAATACGTATCTTGATAGAAACAAGACTGGCAGCAGAATTCTATGGATGTTCAGTTATGACCTAAGATCTTCAGCCTATTGCCTGAATATTTTTCATTTAGAAAATTGGGAGTAATCCTGATCATGTTCAGAAGAATACAGTCTCGATGGGCAATAATCACCCCTCCTATGTGCATTTGGAGGCACATATATTCCCATAGGTTCTCAATCTGGAAAGTAGTATATACCCAAAAGCTGACATTTGCATGCAAATTTCCTTAGACAAATAAAGGCAAATACAGTGGCACCTCGGGTTACAAACACCTCAGGTTACAAACACTTCAGGTTATAGACTCCGCTAACCTGGAAGTAGTACCTCGGGTTAAGAACTTTACCTCAGGATGAGAACAGAAATCGTGCAGTGGCGGCGCAGTGGCAACTGGAGGCCCCATTAGCTAAAGTGGTACCTCAGGTTAAGAACAGTTTCAGGTTAAGAACAGACCTCCAGAACGAATTAAGTTATTAACCCAAGGTACCACTGTATGATGTAATTCCCCTCACAGAGCCAGAATTCAATGAGTTTCCTGTGAAGAGGAATTGACGGTTAAACCACTCTGGGGATGACAGCTCTGTGAAGGGAATAGGGGGTGTCCTATCAACTCCCAGCATCCTTAACAAACTAGAGTTTCCAGGAAGCTTTGGGGGAAACCATGACTGTAATTGCTCTAAATGTATGGTGTGGATGTGACCTAACTCCCTACCTAATCAATCTTACTTGTTATGAGCATAAAGTGTGTGTGTGTGTGTGTGTGTGTGTGTGTGTGTGTGTGTGTGTGTTGGGAGGCAGGGAACCATGTGTACTGCTTTGAGGTCCTTGGAGTAAAGGTGAGCTTAATGTGATTTTTTAAAAAAAAAAGTTATGTTGTTATGCTATATATTGTGGGTATCATGGACAATTCGAATGATGGCAGTTCAAAGAAAAGGTAAGGGGCAAATCTGATGCAGTTCACATATGAAGTCAATTCTATTCAATTTGCACTTTCTGAAACAATATGAAAACTGAAACACAGTTGCTGAATTGCAACTGATTACCAAACTGAAAACCATGGAGAGACCTGGTTTGAATAGAGACATTGGATTCTTTCCTCATTATACGTGACAAAGCTTTTTTTAGCCATCTCACCCTTTGCTTTTTCCTGCAAGACCAATTGCAGTCGTTAACAGTCGTCAACAGGTTCTTTACCTCACCTATCAGCCTATCACCCATTCCCACCACCCTTCTGAGTAATACCCTTCCCCACCCTCTCACTATATATAAGGGTCTGGTGACTTCTGTTTCAGTGTATCTGAAGAAGTGTGCATGCACACGAAAGCTCATACCAAGAACAAACTTAGTTGGTCTCTAAGGTGCTACTGGGAGGGATTTTTTTATTTTGTTTCAACTACGGCAGACCAACACCTACCTATAACTAGAGCCAAGGAGAAGTTTCACAGGGCCAGGCTTTGCAGAGAGGTGATCAATCACCTTTTGATTTGGAAACTGCCTGACATATCATTGGGTAAGGGCCTCAAGTAGTTTGGAAAGTGTGAGTTTGCCTCTGAAGGATGCTGGGGTCACCACAGAGAGGAAGCTACTCCTTCGCAGTATCTGGGTTGTCAAACTAAAAATACAGAAACGCCACATGGAAACTCAAGGCTTCCATGCTAGGTTTTTTTCCTCCTCCTTTTTTTTCCTTTTTCTTTTCATGCTTCCCTCGGCAGTTTTTTGTTCCTTGGTTTCTCTCCAGTGTTTCAATCTGCAGCCGGCTTGCCAGAGCGAACGACAAGAGGCTTGGTGGGAAGACAAACAAGTTTGTTCGAGCCTTTTCGACATGTTTCTTTTTTTAAGCTTCCTGTTGGCTTAAGCACATTGTGTTCCTCTGTATCACGGCCCTTCAGAGCCATATGTGGAAGTAATAAAGTGTCGCCCTGCTTCCCAAGATATGGGAGCGTTTGTTTAGCCAAACCCACGAAAGAAAATACTATGGGCCCAATTAACAAATATGGTTATACGCAGCCACTCAGAGAGCAAGCTGCAGCCCCAAAGCTCAGGAAATATTAGTCAGCACAGGCAATGAATAACCGTCCGTTACAGATTGTCAGGGTTCCTTGCCAAGACAAGGCCAGCAGCAGGTTAGATGGAAAGCAGAGGAAGCTTGCCAGCAGTTTTTCTTCCCCGCTTTCCACCAGGATTAGATTTCCAGCTGCAGAAAACGTATGTGTATAGACCAAACGGTCACTGGCTCCGAGCACAAAAGACCCTGTTTTGTCTTCAGCGCAGAACCTATGGCATGCGTCAGCTGGCAGCCCAGTGGAAAAGAAACAAAGCAAGATGCTTCCAAGTGATGTGTTTTACATCCAGCGGGCCTGTTCTCCAAATTCAGCATTACATAAAACTTTTGCCTTCCATTTACTTTGAGGGCATAGTGCCATCTAAAGGCTGTAGGAAATAGTGTATTTGGTGTGGGAGAAATCTTCTGGGGGAATTGCTGCCATTTCACTCTTCCCATGTCTTTAGCGCATACCAGTCTGGGCAAACATGTGTGTTTCTATATTCGGCGGGAAAGGGGAGCGGGTTTTTTGGCAGCCAGTGTCAATGCCTCAAACATTTCCCTGCTAAATTCCTGGAGATCTTCAGGAGAGGCTGTTCTCTGCATCCCAGCAAAACCAGAGTTGTATTGGGTGGGGATCATAGAATCATAGAATTGTAGAGTTGGAAGGGACACCAAGGGTCATCTAGTCCAACCCCCTGCAATGCAGGAATGCTTGAGAATGGAAGCACCCAAACTCTGGAATGCTCTTCCTGGAGAAAGCCACCCAGCCTTCTCTCCAGCAGTTTGTCACTTGCAGATGCAAACACTTTCTGTGTGCAGGTCTTTGGCTTCCCAAGTTAATCATATCCCCCTGCGGTAGGTTGGTGGTTTCAGCTTAGTTCGCTGATGTTCTTCCCTGATCTTATTTTCATCTGCTTGTTTTATATTGTCTGTTATGGCTGTTGTTGACTTTTTAAAAGACTCTGTTTTATTATAATGCAATTGCATATTTTTGTAGTTGTTAGGTGGCTGGGCTGCTCAGAGGATTCCAATGAAAATGGAAACAGGAGCAGAAATTGTTGATGCTCGTATATTTGCCCCGTGTTCAGAATGGAAATCAATTCAGCCGATGATTGATTATATTCCCACCACCACCACCATCTGCAATGTGGTTCCTTTGCATCGAAATGAATGGGGTGGAATAATGTAATGACAAGATAATTATGTAATTTATGCAATTAATCATGTAAATTATGTAATCTTACCACAGTGGACAGCAAGACAGATAATGTAGTTTTTTAGCAGAAGATGAACTGGAGAGGAACAGAAACAGCCCTGCATGTGACAAATAAGGGTGAAATGGTAAGCGATGCCACCTTATTTTTAAGAAGTTATGAGTCAAACTCTATCTGATTTTAAAATCTTCACACAGAGAAAACTATGGGGTTTTCTCCCACAAAATGCCATGAATGCCAAGAACTTGGGTGGTTTTAAAGGAAGACAGGACAAATTCGTGGTAGATAAGGCTTATCAGCTGCTACTAGCCACAGTGCCTGTGTGATGGAATACCAGATTCTGGGAATCACAGGTGGGGGGAGCACTTTTGCACCCATGTCCTGCTTGGGAGCTTCCCATGGGTATCTGGTCGGCCCCTGTAAGAACAGGATGCTTGACCAGATGGGCATTGGGTCCGATCCAGACTCTTTTAATTTCTTGAGAAATATAAGCTAAATTTTACTTGCAGCTGCTTCAAAATGTATCCATTTCCAAAACTACTTTGAGTACTATTGCCTGCACCACAGAACTAGAAAGTCTGGGACAGTAGATTTTGCTCATTGCTCCCTGCTGATGACCTATAACTTTCCCGTGTTTCAGCTTCTTAGCTTGTATGCATGGTGGAAAGAACGCTATTTTTATATGACAGAGAATTGCCCTGAAATGTTATAATTATGGTGATGGATGCTGAAATGTTTGCAATTGTTTTGCACTTACATCCTCAGTCTTACAACTGGGACGTTCTAATATTCAGTGAAGAGGTGTTGGAAACTATCATTATTTAAGCCCACAGGAATTTTTCCAATCTTGCTAGTTAAGCTGAAGGTTACTATGACAACTACATTCCTGGTTTTTTTCCCCCCTTCTTCTTCTTTAAATGCTCTTTCAACCGTCTCTGTTTGGCTTCTTTGTCCATATGCATTATAAGATCCACTGTTTCATGGCTTGACCATAATACAGCTTTTTCCTTTTGTTAGTCACTGCACAAGATGGACATGAGACCAAAGAGTGACTCACCGCTGGTATGAGACTGCTTTGATCTGCACAACTGTTGGAAGTCATCCTCTACTTGCAGGATAATTATATATTTGGGCATGGGAGAAAGTTGCCATCTCCCTGATCAGCCCTAGAAGTTGATTTGTGTGTGTGTGTGTGTGTGTGTGTAGAATCATAGAATCATAGAATCATAGAGTTGGAAGAGACCACAAGGGCCATCCAGTCCAACCCCCTGCCAAGCAGGAAACACCATCAAAGCATTCCTGACAGGTGGCTGTCAAGCCTCTGCTTAAAGACCTCCAAAGAAGGGGACTCCACCACACTCCTTGGCAGCAAATTCCACTGTCGAACAGCTCTTACTGTCAAGAAATTCTTCCTAATGTTTAGGTGGAATCTTCTTTCTTGAAGTTTGAATCCATTGCTCCGTGTCCTCTTCTCAGGAGCAGCAGAAAACAACCTTTCTCCCTCCTCTATATGACATCCTTTTATATATTTGAACATGGCTATCATATCACCCCTTAACCTTCTCTTCTCCAGGCTAAACATACCCAGCTCCCTAAGCCGTTCCTCATAAGGCATCGTTTCCAAGCCTTTGACCATTTTGGTTGCCCTCCTCTGGACACGTTCCAGCTTGTCAATATCCTTCTTGAACTGTGGTGCCCAGAACTGGACACAGTATTCCAGGTGAGGTCTGACCAGAGCGGAATACAGTGGTACTATTACTTCCCTTGATCTAGATGCTATACTCCTATTGATGCAGCCCAGAATTGCATTGGCTTTTTTAGCTGCTGCATCACACTGTTGACTCATGTCAAGTTTGTGGTCTACCAAGACTCCTAGATCCTTTTCACTTGTACTGCTCTCAAGCCAGGTATCACCCATCCTGTATTTGTGCCTTTCATTTTTTTTGCCCAAGTGTAGTACTTTACATTTCTCCCTGTTAAAATTCATCCTGTTTGCCTTGGCCCAGTTCTCTAATCTGTTAAGGTCATTTTGAAGTGTGATCCTGTCCTCTGGGGTATTAGCCACCCCTCCCAATTTGGTGTCATCTGCAAACTTGATCAGGATGCCCTCAAGCCCATCATCCAAGTCATTGATAAAGATGTTGAATAAGACTGGGCCCAAGACAGAACCCTGTGGCACCCCACTAGTCACTTCTCTCCAGGATGAAGAGGAGCCATTGATGAGCACCCTTTGGGTTCGGTCAGTCAGCCAGTTACAAATCCAATGAATGGTAGCATTGTCTAGCCCGCATTTTACCAGCTTCTTTACAAGAATATCATGGGGCACCTTGTCAAAGGCCTTGCTGAAATCAAGATAGGCTACATCCACAGTGTTCCCTTCGTCTACCAGGCTTGTAATTCTGTCAAAAAATGAGATCAGATTAGTCTGACATGACTTATTTTTCAGAAACCCATGCTGACTTTTAGTGATCACAGCGTTCCTTTCTAGGTGCTCACAGACCGTTTGCTTAATGATCTGCTCTAGAATCTTTCCTGGTATTGATGTCAGGCTGACTGGGCGGTAATTGTTTGGGTCCTCTCTTTTCCCCTTTTTGAAAATAGGGACAACATTTGCCCTCCTCCAGTCTGCTGGGACTTCACCTGTTTTCCAAGAATTCTCAAAGATTACTGCCAGTGGTTCTGAAATCACCTCTGCCAGTTCTTTTAATACTCTGGGATGTAGTTCATCTGGCCCTGGAGACTTGAATACATCTAAACTAGCCAAGTGTGCTTGTACTACCTCCTTACTTATTCTGGGCTGTGTTTCCCCTGCTGAATCATCTGCTCTATATTCTTCAGGTCGGGCATTGTTTTCTTTTTTGGAGAAGACTGAGGCAAAGAAGGTATTGAGGAGTTCTGCCCTTTCTGCGTCCCCTGTTCGCATTTCACCTTCTTCTCCTCTAAGTGACCCCACTGTTTCCTTGTTCTTCCTTTTGCTACGGACATACCCATAAAAACTCTTTTTATTGCTTTTAACCTCTCTAGCAAGCCTGAGTTCATTCTGTGCTTTAGCTTTTCTGACTTTGTCTCTACATGTGCTGGCTATTTGTTTGAATTCCTCTCTGGTGGTTTCCCCCTTTTTCCATTTCTTGTACATATCCCTTTTAAATCTTAACTCAGTTAAAAGTTCATTAGATAGCCACCCTGGCTTCTTTAGGCACCTTCCATGTTTTCGTCTCATTGGTACTGCTTGAAGTTGTGCTTTTAATATCTCCCTTTTAACAAACTCCCATCCATCATGAACTCCCTTCCCTTTTAGTATTACTGACCATGGGATCACACCCAGCATTTCCCTAAGTTTTCTGAAGTCGGCTTTCTTAAAGTCTAGAATTTGAGTCTTAGTATGCTTGGTTGCTCCTTTCTGATGTATAATAAACTCCAGAAGAGCATGATCACTCCCACCTAATGATCCTACCACTTCTACCCCACTAACCAGGTCATCACTATTGGTTAGGACCAGATCTAAAATGGCTGATCCTCTTGTTGCTTCTCCCACTTTCTGGACAATGAAATTGTCTGCAAGGCCAGTGAGGAATCTGTTCGACCTTATGCTCTTGGCTGAGTTTGACATCCAACAAATATCAGGATAGTTGAAATCCCCCATTACTACTATCTCATTTCCTTTTGAATGCTTGGTCATCTGTTCCAGGAAGGCATCATCTATGTCCTCAGTTTGGCTTGGGGATCTATAGTAAACTCCCACCATGAGATCACTGTTATTTTTCTCTCCCTTAATTTTGACCCAGATACTCTCAATTTGGCTTTGAAGTTTTAAATCATGGATCTCTTCACAGGTATACACATCCCTGACATATAACGCCACTCCTCCTCCTTTCCTGTTTGGTCTATTTCTCTTAAATAGATTGTATCCCTCTATTACTACATTCCAATCATGAGACTCATCCCACCAGGTTTCAGTGATGCCTATTATGTCGTATTTAGTTTGCTGTACCAAGAGCTCAAGTTCATCTTGTTTATTTCCCATGCTCTGTGCATTTGTATACAGACATTGAAAACCATTGATCATTCCCCCTAGTCTCCTACTTAAGGATTTTTTCCTCCCACCACTAGGTCTGTGCGCTGTTTGCTCCATTTGGTCCTTGACTTTTGGATGATCATCTTCAGCATTTGATAGACTCCTACCTACAGGACCACTGTCTCCCTCCCCCACATAAGTCAGTTTAAAGCCCTCCTGATGAGGTTTTTGAGATTGTTGGCAAAAACATTCCTCCCAACCCTTGTGAGGTGCAGCCCATCACTTGCCAGAAGTCCATCTTCAAGAAACTGCAGACCGTGATCTAAGAAACCAAACCGTTCCTGCCGGCACGATTTGCGAAGCCAGTTGTTCACTTCTCCTATTTTCCCCTCTCTTCCTGGGCCACGGCGTTCAACTGGGAGGACAGATGAGATGACAATTTGTGCATTTAATTGCTTCAGCTTCCTGCCCAGAGCCTCATAATCACTTTTGATCTTCTGGAGGCTATGGCTTGCGGTGTCATTGGTTCCCACATGGACTAAAAGGAAGGGGTTTTTATCCGTGGGTTTAATTATTCCTTGCAGCCGTTCTGTAACATCATGGATCTTGGCCCCGGGGAGACAGCATACCTCTCGAGACATCTTGTCAGGCCCACAGATCACTGCTTCCGTACCCCTCAGTAGGGAATCCCCTATCACCACTACACGCCTCCTCTTAGGCTTGGTCGGGATTCTTACATGTGCTGTCCCTTCCAAGGTCGCCTGCACATTCCCAGAGGACTGACTATGTTGCTCGTCTTCATATACCTCATCAACTGTGATGAGGGACAGATCTTCCAATGGAGTCTGTTCTTCATCTTCCAGATTTGAGAGCACTTCAAATCGATTTTGTAGTTCTAAACTACAAAATGTGTGTGTGTGTGTGTGTGTGTGTGTGTGTGTGTGTGTGTTCTCCCTTGTCTATTCTGCTGCTGTGTGCCTCTTCTGATCCACTACTTCAGAAGCAAAAGTGTCTGTCGCTGCTGATGTTAATAATAGCATTTGACACAACTGGGGTCTGCAACTAAGTGTTGCAGTGTGGCATGCTGCCATTTGGGATTCCAGCCCGCCAACAATAAGCCAACATTCCATAGCCACTGAGCATGTTCAGTCCTCAATGGGGTGGTTCTTGATTTACCACCAATTTGGTGTCTCCCCTACCCCCAATAAAAAATTGTTTAGGTTCCAACAAATCTTGATGTTTCTCCAAATCCACTGACATCCTTCCTCCTGTGCATAGGTAGTAGACCTTGTTGGCTGCATCAGCAACAGCACTCACAGCCTGAGAATTGGTAAAATGTTGGACTTTTGGGTGCAACTCAGCTTGCAGAAAGGGGTTTGCATGGAGCTTAAACAGATAAGAGTAAGGAACTTCCAGATTCCCAGACCACCTTTCACCTCCATGCTGACCTTTCTCTATCCTTTGAAGTTTAGACTGATACATCTTAAGTTGCACCCTGTTTAAAACCTCCTCCTCATACTTTCCCTGAACCTTGAGGCACAAGGTCTTCTCGGATGCAACATCTAAGAATAAGCATGGCTTCTTTGTTTGTCCAACTAGTTAGTTAGTTAGGACTACAGATTTCTTCCCTGTTGAGAATGCATTTCCTTCAATAAACATAAGCTCTCTTGTTTTACACTAAGTCTCACTCTGAATACCTCTCGACTAAATGTGTGCTTCAAGCAAGGATTCATTTGTCTGAAATTAACTTCTGCTGTATATACAAACAAATAATGGGAACGATCTGCACATTTTATGTATTGATTTGCTTTCTGAGTTGCTTCCTATTAAGCAACCCGGCGCTAATTAACAAGAAAAGCATCAGCAATAGAAACTTACGTAAAGAGGTTAGTTGAAAAAAGGAAGGTTCTGAAAACCTACAATGGTTGCTGAAAACGGAGAATGTATGTAATGAGAGGGAGTTCCGAACAGTAGATGCCACCACAATAAAGGTCAAATTCCAACATCGTGCAGAACAATCTCCTTATGAGGTGGCTTCTCCTGCAGAGCTCAGTGTTCAGTTATGTAGGAAGTGTTTCCATAGTGTATAGTGCTTTCAAGAGTTCATTGTACTTGTATGTGCATTTAGTTGTAACCCTTACAACAACCTATAAGAAGCCAGCATTACTATCACAGGTGGGGAAACTGAGGCTGAGAGATCATGGTTTATCTTAGGCTGACATCTCATCCCCTTAAACACACTGCAGCTCCCATCTTCCAAACACAGTGCAGACAATGACTTGCCTCTTAAAATTGCATAAGGATGGCTTTTACCAAACTATTTAAATTTTTCAGCTCATTAATCTGTAATGAGGACTAATGCTGTTTAACATAGACATGTCAAAGTTACACATTTATTTATTTTAATTAAAATCTCATTTATATTCCAAGTCAAATTATATATGCTGGAAGTAATTTTTTCATATAAATGGTTTTAATGCTCACTAGCTGCTACTTCTCTTCTCTAGCAGAAGAAATCCAAATGTATATTTTGAATGGTTGTAGGGAAAGTGAAAAATGTTCAAAATGCCAAAACATGAAGAGATGTCAGCATAAGAATGCCCAGACCTGGCATTCAAGATAAATAACAATCAAATGGCTGGATTAGAATAAAGTATTTGCCTGGCACCAGGTGGGTCTCACTGGAGAGAGCATTCCACACAGTGGCGAACGGAGCCACTTGGCTGCCTGGGGCGGCAAAAGCGGAGGCACCCCCCGGGGGCGGGACGTTGCTCCGCAGCGCGCATGTGTCGTGATGTCGACGCACGCGTCAGGACGAACGGCGCATGTGTGACATTCTGCACATATGCAGTCCGTCCGTGCTGGTGCTGCTGCTCCCACGGCAACCTTATGAGCCGCCAAGCAAGTGGGAACTAGTAAGGCTGCCGCGCGCAAACAGCGTGTGTAAGACTGCCCCGTCTGTGCTGCTTTTCGCGAGCGACAGCCTTACGAGTTGCCGCACGAGCATCTGCCGCACGGATGGGGTGCTGGGCGGTGGGGCTCAGCTTGGGCGTCACGGAGGAGCACCCAGAGTGTCACCCCCTCCAGGGTGGAACCCGGGGCGACCCGTCCCTAATGTCCCACCCTTGCTCTGCCCCTGATTCCACAAACACAACTGAAAAGGCTGTCTCTTGTGTTTCTACCCTCCAGACATCTCTCAGAAGAGGCACATAGAAAATGACCTCGGATAATGAATTCAGGCTCTGGGTAGGCTCATGTCAGAAGAGGCCTTCTGCATTTAATGGGATCCTGAGCCACATATGGCTTTATAGGATAAAATCAGCCCTTTGAATTGGGCTCAAAAACTTATGGGTAGCTAGTGTGGCAGTGCCAGAATTGAAGACTTCGGCAGGTATCCCATCAGGTCCACTGGCTTTGTTGCTTTTCATTTGGTTAATAGCTGTACACAACTCTCCCAGATTTGGAGATACTACAAGCTCATCTCTCACTTGTTTTTGTGGAATTTGTGAGAGGACCTCAGCAGCCATGGGGGAGTTGTGGTTAAGGAGATGCTGGTAATGTTCTTTCCAGCGCAATGCAATAGCTTCTTTATCTTTTAGAAGTGTTGTACCATCTGTTGAGCGTAGGGGGCATATGCCATGATTTATTGGCCCATAGATGGTCTTTGTAGCTTTAAAGAAACTCTGTGCATCATGAGTGTCGGCTAAGTGCTGGATCTCTTGAGCTTTTTTTATCCACCAGGTGTTCTTTAGTTCTCTGGTTCTTCTTTGAACCTCAGCCCTAGCATAGTTTTTTTTCTTAGTGGCACAGTTTCTATCTCTTTGCCAGATCTGAAAGGCTTTCCTTTTCTTGTCAATAATGCATTCAATCTCACTGTCATTCTCATCAAACTACTCACTTATGGACTCACTGTTAAAACCGTGTTTATGGAAGACAATCTTACTCAACTACAAGTGATCGCTAAAGAAGAAGAAGCCAGAATTGATGTAATAAGGTCAAACTAACTGATCCCTCTTAACTGTCTGGCTGCTGCATTCTGCATCAGCTGCAGTTTCTAGATTGCCTTCAAAGGCTGCCCCATGCATAGTGCATTGCAGTAATCTAACCAGAAGCCTACCAGACTACTAGAGCTGAAACTGGTAGGAGGCTCCAGAACCCCCAAGCTACAAACCTGCTCCTTCAGGGAAAATGTGACCTGACCAGACAAGTTGAAATCTTCTTTTCCAAGCTGTGCAACTTGCTGTCATTGACAGCTTGGTATCCCATGATGAACTTTCATGTGATTTCTATCCCAGGACATTAGCAATTATTCTGAAGGTTACTTTAGCTCATGGAGAGACTCTTGATCAAGACAGATGTTATTTTTAGCTTTAATGCCAGAAAATTACAGCGAGATTGCATGTTATCAGAGCCTTTTATGTTAAAGAGGCGCATCCAGTCCAAAGTAGCTACTATTGGCTAAGGATTTGCTACAGACCCGTGCCAGCCATCTCAAGGCATAAGTGTGTACAGCAGTTAAATGTGATATACTTGGAAGTGAGTGCTTACCCTGATAGAGCCAACTCCTTGATCAGTTTCTTTTCTCAAGGTTTTTCAATATAAACAGGACATTCTAACTCTCTTAATTTTTGTGGCAGGATTGTCGATATAGCATGCATAATCTATGTCTCAAAGATACAAACAGATCCTTGAAAAAAGCTGCCAGCCTGGAATGTGTTGATATAAATTAGTTTTTATTCACCCCCAAAAAGATGGTTGTGAGTACGGGCGTGAAGGTTGCTGGCTATTGTAATTAAGAAAAAGATTCTAGGATTTGGCCAGGGTCTTTGGGCAAAGCCATTCACACAGCAGGTAGAGCCCAGGGGGGAGTCTATGTGTGGGATTTTGGTGCACGCAGGAGCCTAATTCTTTATGAAGATCCTGGACAGGAGGCAAGCCTACATATCCAGCTAAACTGTGAAACCAGGGAGGCTCGCGGCTAATAGACTGATGTGAACAGTATTGACCAGGGGGACAGGAAACAACATCGCTTTCAGCAGGGGATCATTTTATACCTCACAAACTACCTTCCAGGGGCTACATGGTGGGCAGAGGGCAAGAAGTGGGTGGGACTCTTAGCACTGCACAATAGTTCCAGCCATGTAAAGTCAGAGGTTTCTGCAAGCCCACAGACACACCAGTGTGGTGTAGTGGTTAAGAGCAGTAGACTCATAATCTGGTGAACCGGGTTCGCGTCTCCGCTCCTCCACATGCAGCTGCTGGGTGACCTTGGGCTAGTCACACTTCTCTGAAGTCTCTCAGTCCCACTCACCTCACAGAGTGTTTGTTGTGGGGGAGAAAGGGAAAGGAGAATGTTAGCCGCTTTGAGACTCCTTCGGGTAGTGATAAAGCTGGATATCAAATCCAAACTCTTCTTCTTCTTCTTCTTCTTCTTCTTCTTCTTCTTCTTCTTCTTCTTCGTCTTCTTCTTCTTCTTCTTCAATCCAGGCAAGGAAGAGCCACAATCATATTGAAGGACACCTTTCAGCCAAGCTCAAGCCATACAAAAGCATTTAAAGAGATAATGGAGCAGGGCCAGTCAGGGACGTTTCCTGAGAGGGGTGTGTGTGTGTGTGTGTGTGTGTGTGCGTCTTTGTGTGTGTATCCTGGAAAGGAGATGCACCTTGGGAAGAGCCCTGAGGGATGGGTGGAAAAGCCTGTTCCTGCATTTGACCTACATCTCTATTGTAGAGGCTGGGCAATGGATATATAGACATTGCCCCCCCCCCTTTCCTCATGAGCTTTGGATGCTGTGGTTTTGGTAAGCACATTTCACACATCTCCAATCTTCTGTACACCACCATGAGGCTGAGCGATCTACTCTTCAGCTGAAAAAGGAAACCTTAATCCAGCCTCGACGGCGACGGTTCACTAGGATTCGACATCAAGTCATGCAGTTTTCAGATGTCACATTGCACATGTGGTATAACAGATGTGTAAGGCTCAATTGCACTGATAAAACCCAATGCACACAAAGCTGTGTCCATGCAGGATCTGCATTTTGATCTGTACAGAAAAAGGTGAATAAAAATTATGAATATTGTTATTGTTATTGTTTCAGTTGTAAAGGGGGAAAGACTAAAGCGCAGTATCGGCTCGCCTGAAAAAAACCAATGTGTGACAAAGCATCCCAAGGATATGAGCTAACAGGGAAATACGATGTAACCACAGGATGGCTGAGCGTTGGCTATATTAGGAGAGCGAGCCGATTATGTAAATACTCCTCTCCCAAAGCTGTGCAGTGTATCTAAAGGGCAGTTTATAGCGTAATAAATATTTATAGGCTTGGAGCTATTATTTATACTTCCAAGGACAGGGTAAGAAATATTGCATATGTATGCTTTCTCTCACTGTCCTTGCCAAGGCGACTAGGAGTTTTGCCTAAATGCATGCTTGAATGCATGCAGACACTGGTTACAACAGCCTTCCCCAACCTGGTGCCCTCCGGAAGTTTTGGACCACAGCTCCCATCAGCCCCAGCCAGTTGTAGTCCAAAACATTCAGAGGGCATCAGGTTGGAGAACACTGGCTTACAGGAGCAATGATCCAAAGTGTCAGGGTGTTGTGCATCCTTTTCAGCACTACTGACATCTTTTTCAGATTTTTTTAAAAATCATGATTAATCGAGGCAAGTAGGAGGGAGTGGTGTTTCATCTAGTTTCTCCACTTGCAATTCCTTTACATTGTATCCAACCGTAATTCTACTTAGGGCAGACCTACTGCTTAGCTGGGTATACCCCTCTGTGTTTATTGTTCCATATGTAACTTAACTTAGTTGAATTTATCTCCTAAAGGACTTGGGTCATCGTCTTCCCCATTGATTTCTATGGGACCTAAGTATATCTCACTCACAGCATAATCCTATGCATGTCTAGTCAGAAGCATGTCTTGTTGTTTCCAATGGAGCTTACTCCTAGCTGCATGTTTTATTAGGACTGCAGTGGCAGTCTGGATCCAACCCAGAGCCTGCCTACACAATCTCAATCCAGATGATTTGGTACCGATAGATTTTTCAGGTTACCAGAGCAGAGAGCAGAGAGAGAGAGAGAGAGAGAGAGAGAGAGAGAGAGAGAGAGAGAGCGCATGCATAAAGAGACCATGTACAACTTATACACATGGATGCTCTCTGCACAGAAGAAAATGACAAAGTTGTGGGCCACAATTTCCTGTCCAATCACCCATTTTTCATGGTTTAGAACTGGGATAGCCAACACAGTGCCCTCCAGATGTTGTTAAACTCCAACTCCCATCAGTCCCAGCCAGCATGGTCAGTGTTCAGAGATGATGGGACTTGTAGTCCAGCAACATCTGGAGGGTACAGCATTGGCCACTCCTGGTTTACAATGTCTGGAAAGACACCTTGAGTTACAGTGTTTCACAGGAGCATTCCAAGGTACAGAAAGAACTTAGAGCACGGGTCCATGGAAGAGGTTTGCACCTAAAAGACATATACAGTAGATGCTTTTGGGGAAATTAATGTGGTAGGTGGCTGGGGTCTCACCAACACTGGTTTCCCTCACTCTGACAAATGGTAGGGCCAGTCCTGCATTGAATCCAGGTCCTATGTAAGTGTGCCTAAGACTGCAGCCTTGATTATTTCCACTGCCCTCAAAACACTATCTAATCCAAGCTTACATAAGGCACCACTATTCAAGCTTCTGTGTAATGATATACTTTTTACAATGAAGCTGTAAAGTCATGGAGACTTCCCTACACCACACCCAAATCTTGAGCAGAAAAGCCAAAGAATGATTATACCCCAGGAGTTGGTTGTGATGGAGGCGGCCACCACGGGAAGGGAGTGACAAGAAAATGGTTTGGCTGTGGTTGGAAACAGTAGGCAGCTGGGTTTTCTGAATCTGGTAGTATTTTTTGCACTGAAAAGCTCAGAGTATTCGGTGGATGATATAATCACAGAGTGGATTGACTGGGGCAAGTAAGGCAAGTGAACTTAGCCATATTGTTAGAATCCTCACTAAACCTTGGATAGCTCAGTTGGTTAGTGTGTTGTTCTGATAATGCCAAGGTTGCAGGTTCGATCCCCATATGGAACAGCTGCATATTTCTGCATTGGCAGGCAGTTGGACTAGATGGTCTCCAGGATCCCTTCCAATTCTACAATTCTATGATCCCCTGCTTATAGCAGGAGTTGAACCTGTATGGCTATGAAAGACAAGAACAGGAATTTAAACCAATATGGAACCACATATAGTGATCTTCACCCTTCTTTCTTGATCCGGTCCAGTTCAGGGATTGTGTATAAACCAGTATCCAGGTGGGTGGGAATCCCTCACATTGGGAGGACAGAGGGAATGTCCGGTAACTGTTAAAAGTTCATTGTGTGGAAGCACCTGAGCCAGGTCCAAGCAGGGAGATGAAAAAGGAAGGTAGGAGAGACTAACCACTGTAATGGACACTGTTTTTCACTGCCAAGGGGACAGAGGGATGGGCTGGCTGCACCGGACTGAGTCAGCATGGCTCAGCATTGAGGAATCGCTGGCTTTTCAGTGCTGTATGAGGTTGCCAAAAGGATACGACATGGAGGGAGCAGGAGATTAATTCAAGGCCCGTGTTACAGTTCTCATATTTTTTCATGGGCAGTTCACAGGGAATAGAGTGATATGAGCACTATTGGCCAGGAGAACAGGAAGTGGCATTGCTTTAAGCAGGGGAGACTTTTCCATCCCAAGGGCCACATGCCATCCCAGACAACCTTCCAGGGGCCACATGCAAGTAGAGAGTGGAGGCTGGAGGCAAGAAGGGGATGGAGGAATGGATAGGGTTCTTACCTTTGTACAATGGGCTACATTCCAGCCACGTAAAAGCCAGAGGTATCTACAATCGCATGGACATTCAGGCAAGCAAAAGCCATAATCACATTCCAGGACACATTTCAGCCATTTTTGTGGCATGCAAGAGGACATGGAGCAGAGGCAGTTAGAGATGTTTCCTGGGAGATGGGGCATGTATCCTGAGGAGGAGACATAGCTTAGGAAGAGTCCTGAGGGAGGGAGAGGCCTACAGAGCCACATTTGACCCCCAGCGCTGAGGTCCTGAGCCCCTTTTGTGGAGGCAGAGCAATGGACATAGGCCCATCCTTCCCTTCATCACGAGAAGAGCTTTGGATGCTGTTGTTTCAGTAAGTGCATTTCACATGTTTCCAAGCTTCTCTCCGCCACCATGAGATCCAGCGATTCACTTTCCAGCTGAAAACAGGAAACATGAATCTGGCCTTGATGGGGATTGGGTTCAACACTAGGATTCCACACCAAGAACATGCACCCTACAGCACTTTTCAAATGTTACATTGCGTATGTGCAGAAGGGAATGGTATCATAAACAAGTAGGGCTCAGTCACAGGGGAAAAGCCCTATGTTGCCATATTCGTACCATACATTTAAAGCACTGTGATACCACTTTAAATGGCCATGGCTTTCCCCCAAAGAATTCTGGGAGCTGTAGTTTGTTAAGTGTGCTGAGAGTTGTTCTGAAACCCCTCCCTTTCCTTCTGAACTACGGTTCTTGGAGTGGTTTAACCATCAATCCCTCTTCACGTGAAACTTTGGGAAGAGGGGGTCTCTTAACCATTCTCTGTATCCTTAACAAATTGCAGCTCTCATGATTCTTTGAGAGAAGCCAAGATTGCTTAAAGTGGTGTGACTGTGCTTTAAATATGTGGTGTAAATGTGACCTATGTGTATGGGTGTCCCCTTGCAGAATCTAGGACAGAAAGGATTTGCATTTTGATGTATACAGAAAAATAGATGAATAAATCAGTTAATCGTCATGGCTTGGATAGCACCATGCGCTGTGATTATACCACAGCACTACTGGAAAAGGAATATCCCTGTCTGCTGCTGCTGCTGATAATGTGCCTAACATTGTCGCCCCAGGAAGCCTGCTACAATCCCTGGGTAGCATCCTACATCAAATGTCCCTTGAGCAAACATGTGAGCACTCAAGTCTGCAGAGGATGGTCTGAGAAATCTTTTAACTTTCAGCAAAAGAGATTTGAAGTTTGAGCTATTTGCCAAGCGCTTTAGTCAATTAAACATCTATGGACATCTAAAATAAACAGACCATACAGCTCCATAGCAGAGCAGCAGACTAGAAAATGAAATACAAATTGGGCATCTAGAAATGCAAAGAGGGGCGGGGGATTGCAGAGTGCTCAGCTCACTCCCACAACCTTGCAGATGCAGATTTAGGAAGCCTTTCAACAACTTCTGCATTTTACGATAAGTTTATATTCTGCCTCCCTCCTTCCATACACTTTCTCAATTTCTTTTTTAGTGAGTTATCTCCTCAGGCTAGCTTTCTGGCTTCTTTCTGCTTAATATAGCCCCATCTGCACTATACATTTAAAGCAGTATCATTCCATTCTAAACCCTCATGGCTTCCCACAAAGGACCCTGAGAACTGAACTTAGTTAATTGCGCTGAGAGTGGTTAGGAGTCCCCTATTCCCCTCATAGAGCGACCATTACCAGAGTCCTTTTGGGGAAAGGGATTGATCGTTAAATCACCCTGTCAAACTTTGAAAGGTGAAAAAGAGATGTGTGGAGAAATTTGTAACCAAAAGGCAGAACAAGAGGAAAGAGCCTTCTCTGTCCAACACACATGAGTCTTCCTCTTTACTTTGCCTCTCCTGTGGCGGCATTTTGGAGAAACAAATGAAAACACAAGGGACAAGCAATACCACTAGTCTGTTGCTTGGCTCTAAGCTAAGGAACTGCTTTTCAAGCAGAGAAGATAACTATCCATATAGGGAGGAAATTAATTGTCTAGCTGCAGCAGAAAATGCTTGGCAGCGAAATTTCAAGAAACTGATATAACTAGGAAAGTTAAGGCATATTTTGGGCTTGTGGATGTTATAATGTGTTAAAACCGCCACTCAGGAATTTCCTGCTTTGAATGTTTCTGAATTGTCCCTTCTGGGTTCCTGCAGAACAGAGCTTGGGGAATCTCGGGCCCTTAAGATGTTGCTGGACTGAGGTATGTCTGGAATGATTCAAATATACCCACACAATATTTAAGGATTTTTCTGAGGAATCTGCACACCCCGGGTCATTTTCTCTAGCCTAATCAGAATGCCCCAGCTTCTGTCAAAATCCCATAGTCATTTCAACTGAGGAGGAATTTCCACACTCATTTTGAATTGTTGAATGTCGCTTCAGGTGAAATTTAGTGAAAACACTTTGTTCCACATAACTTCTGCATGGGAAATTTTGTCAGGGCTAAGAAAATTCCTGCATTCCCTTCAAATGCCTCAGCTAATTGGCCTCTGAAGAAACATTAAATTTCACTCTAGGAGACATTTCAGCAGGAACATGCTTATTACTGGTCTTTGGGACACAAGTTCTGGATGAAGTTTAAGATGCTTGACTAGAATGACTTATGGCAGGATTTGGGGAGCTAACTGCCAGCCACCGAACAAGGATGAAGATTGTGAGAAACTTCTCACAAGTTCCCTGTGGAATTCAGCTGTCTGCGCTACATTTGCAGCGGCAAGAGAGGCAGCTGCTGTCAGTATTGCTTACTGACAAACTTCTCCCATTCGAACCTGCTGTTCTATCCACACAACATCTCCCTCGTTCTTGTTAGTGAAAGCCAGGACATCCGGTGTCCAGGTTTGTCAGTTCTGCAACATGGCCCCCAAGAGCAGCCGAAGTGCTGACACAGACAGGTGTGACTAAAGGCTTGGATTCACTCCAGGAAGCTACAGCGTCCAGCTGACTACAAATAAAATATCCAAAAGCTTAAGCATCCCGTTAAGCTAGACAACTGCATTCCCAAGAACCATTGTGATGCAGCAAGCTATGGCTGCAGAGACCCAAGTTCAAATCCTCACTCAGTATTGAAGCTTATTGAGCGGCATTGATCCAGTTACCGTATCGCAGCCAAATCTACCTAAAAGGGTTGCTGTGAGGAAAATAGGGGGGATCTTGAATGTCACCTTTAGCTTCTTGAAGGAAAGGTGGAGTAAAAATGAAGCAAATGTGGTCAAGAACAGCCAATGCCAATTTCAGGGGGATTCACTTTATCAAGGTTAGCCTCTACCCCTCTGGTGTCCTCCAGATGTTTTGGACCACAGTTGAGTCACATCATACGTGCATTTTACTTATGCAAATTCAGCTTTATGCACTCAGATGCAGCTCCATTCCAGCTTTTTTCTTCTGACTGCATCTCTTTCTGCCTGCCTCTATCCACTTCCCTTCTACCAGTCCAAAAAAAAATCGGCGCAGTTTTGAAACCAGTGGTTAAGAGCAGCGCAGTTTTGAAAGGTTCAATCCACCATCTTGAGTCAAAATGGTGTCCAAATGTATCAAAATATAGTTAGGAAAACTGTCCTTTAATCTCCTCATGGAAAATTTAGCAAACCAGAATATATGGTAGATATATACAAGTAAAATGAGTACTTAAAAATATCTACCATATATTCTGGTTTGCTAAATTATACATCAGGAGTTAAAAACAAGCTCACCTAAAAATATATACAAGTAAAATAAGTACTTAAAAATATTTTTAGGTGAACTTGTTTTTAACTCCTGACTTATATTGATAATTTTAAATGCATATTTGAGGTTCTATATAAACTGCTAGGAGTTTTTGACAATTAAGCAGTATACCATTTTCATTTCATTTCATTTATTTGTTTGTTTGTTTGTTTGTTTGTTTATATGCTCCTCTTGCTACAACCAATCCTCAAAATATTGTCACTTTGATCAATCAAGGGAGCGATAAATTAAGTGAGCGACCAAGTTTCTTCGCTGAAATACGTTCTATTTCCTTCTTCCTCTGGCAGCCAGACAACTTTGATCTTCTTCTTCCTCCTGAATCCCTCCCACTCCCAATATTAGTTGTCACAAATCAGCTAAAATATCTCTTCTCTGGAATGCAAACCTCCTTGGGGTTCAACAGCTGTGTTGGGGCTTCTTGTTATGGAGAGATCAACACCACCTCTTGATTCCTGCTGCTATTTTTACTAGTTAGTTCCCCTTCTCTCCCCCCCCCCCCTTCTGACATTCAGTGAGCACACAGCTGTCTATGTGGGAGACAAAGCAGCATGCCCCATTGTTTCTCTCCTATTTCCTCCTTTTCAGCGACCGAGGGAGTCAGAGCCTGTTGGAATCAGACTCCCCCACCCACCCACCAGTTGTTGCTTTATTTAAGCGATTGTACGAGGCTAGTCGAGGAGTGCACATGGATGGGTTCGGGATCTGGGGAGAGGCGAGGAGAGACTTCGTACATGCAAGCAGCAGATGTTTGTTATTAATTAAATGCATAGATTTTTGCGAAAAGGAGAAAGTACGTTCTGTGCCAATAACAAGGCAGATGGCTTCTCAGCAAGAGATCCCTGTGTAGATGCCAATGCACCAGGAGCAACACCAAACCATTTTGCTGTGCATCTAAATGCAGGCTTTTATTTATTTTAGGGATGCACAGAATGTTTGCTTTCTTCCGTGTGAAAATGGCATTTGCTGGAGGCATAGAATCACTCCCCTCCTCAACCCCCCAAAAATCTGAAAGGTAACTTTTTTTTTCCTTTCCCAAATGCGTTCACAGCTATTTGGAATCGCTGGGCTTTCTCTCTCTCTCTGCCATTCCTTTGATGCTATTTCCAATTCTGAGCCTTTCTGAGCCAATGAAGGATCATGCGGTGAATAGGATGCATGAGCATCCCATAGTTTGATCCTCTCCCCCGCCACAAAGGGCCCCCATCCCATTCACCGTGGGGAAAAGGCACTCCATCCGTAGCTATCCTTCTTCTTCCACCTAGATGGCCTCACAGAACACAGTCACGGGCTGGCAAATGTCACTGGGAGACCAGAGTACCCTCCTTCGTTTGACAGGTTTGACACAAGAAAGGTCTGACTGGTGGTTAGACATTCTTCCAGCATGTTGTTGTTGTTGTTGTTGTTGTTCAGTCGTTCAGTCGTGTCCGACTCTTCGTGACCCCATGGACCAGAGCACGCCAGGCACGCCTATCCTTCACTGCCTCTCGCAGTTCGGCCAAACTCATGTTAGTAGCTTCGAGAACACTGTCCAACCATCTCATCTTCTGTCGTCCCCTTCTCCTTGTGCCCTCAATCCTTCCCAACATCAGGGTCTTTTCTAGGGAGTCTTCTCTTCTCATGAGGTGGCCAAAGTACTGGAGCCTCAACTTCAGGATCTGTCCTTCTAATGAGCACTCAGGGTTGATTTCTTTAAGAATGGATAGGTTTGATCTTCTTGCAGTCCATGGGACTCTCAAGAGTCTCCTCCAGCACCATAATTCAAAAGCATCAATTCTTCGGCGATCAGCCTTCTTTATGGTCCAGCTCTCACTTCCGTACATTACTACTGGGAAAACCATAGCTTTAACTATACGGACCTTTGTTGGCAAGGTGATGTCTTTGCTTTTTAAGATGCTGTCTAGGTTTGTCATTGCTTTTCTTCCAAGAAGCAGCCGTCTTCTAATTTCCAGCATGAGAACTTCCAGCATGAGAACTCCTAAAAAGATCCTCATAATATTCGTGATCTCCTCCGATCTGATTTCCATTCCCTGCGCTCCAGGGACCTTGCTGGTATCATAGATGATCTTCTCACTGCCAAATCCGGCCTCGGTCCTATATACCTGAAGGAGCGTCTCCACCCCCACCGTTCAGCCCGGACACTGAGATCCAGCGCCGAGGGCCTTCTGGAGGTTCCTTCACTGCGAGAAGCAAAGCTACAGAGAACCAGGCAGAGGGCCTTCCCGGTAGTGGCGCCCACCCTGTGGAACGCCCTCCCATCAGAGGTTAAAGGGATCAACAACTACATGACATTTAGAAAATACCTGAAGGAAGGAAGCCCTGTTTAGGGAAGTTTTTAGTCTGTGATGTGTTAATGTATCTTAATGCTTGCTGGAAGCCACCCAGAGTGGGGCGACCCAGCCAGATGGGCGGGGTACAAATAATAAATTATTATTATTATTATTATTATTATTATTATTATTATTATTATTATTATTTCCTCTTGGCGTCTCTGCTGCCTTTCGCTCAATTAGCCATCCTCTCATTTTTTCCATCTCATCTCTTCAGATACCTGTGCTGTTTTGTGCCCTGATCAATGCTTCCGCTGAGTTGGGGCAGAGGCCATTCCTCCTCTGTCTTCAGCCTCTCTCCTGGGATCCCTGAGGTTCCATTCCTGAGCTCCTGCTAGTGTCTCTCTTTGAATCTCATAGCTCTTGGTCAGAGCCTGTCCAAAACATTTGCTGCCTGAAGCAAATGATGAGAGGAGGCCCATCTCTGTACATTCCCATGTGAGGAAACTGACTAGACCAGCAGTTAAAAATTGCATACTGTATTTTTCCATGTATAAGATGATGCTTTTTGCTTTAAAAAAAAGGCAAAAAATGGGTATCGTCTTATACACAGATAGTGAATGCAGAGGGGGGACGTGTGATTAATGGCAGCAGCAAGCAGGAGATTGGCAGTGGCGATTGGGCGGATGATTGGTGGCTGTGGCAAGGCCTGCTGGCAATTGGCTGCGGCTGCGGCAATTGGGCAGGCGATTGGTGGCTGTGGCAAGTGGGCGGGTGGGCTGTTGGTGGCGGCGATCGGGCAGACAATTGGTGGCTGCAGCGAGGTGTGCAATTGGCAGTGGGTGTGGCAAGCGATCGGCAGTGGTGGGCATGTGGGTGAGCGATTGGCAGAAGTGACCTCCCCCCCCAGCCCCCAAAAGCTAAACAACTTAATTTCTTAATTTTGGGTTTTAAAAAAATAGGGGTTATCTTATACATGGGGGCATCTTATACATGGAAAAATACGGTAAAAAGTAGGAGAGCCTCCTTCACCACACCTGAGGCACTATGTAGTGTGCACAGCACTGTCATCCAACAGAAGGGAATAGCCTGGGGGCTTAGACGGAATAGACCAGGGGATCCCACCACTGCCCCACAGCATCAGCTGCCCGAGGCAGTTGCTCCATTTTGCCTAATGGAAGAGCCGGCCCTGCGTTCAACATTGATATACTGATTGTCCCATCCCACATCTCTTTCACCCCATCTGGTATATCTGTCTGGATGCCTCATTGCTGTTTCAAACTCAGCAGTAGAGCTGTGCAGAGCCCCCCTCTCCTGACCATCCACCCGACCCTGGATCGGGTCCTGAATGAATTTGGTGAGGGGAAAAGTAATGTTTCATTAAGGGGTTTAAAACCCCTTAAGCAATATCTGAAAGACTTCCTCCATCCCTTATGCAGATGAGGCTCTCTGGGTAGTTCTTCCACCATCAGATGGGCAGGGAATGGTGCCCCAGGACAGGGTTTTCTCTGTGGCAGCCTCTAAATTGTGGAACCTCCTCCCCATAGAGGTGTGTCTAGCACAGGGGTAGGCAACCTAAGGCCCATGGGCCAGATGCGAACCAATCGCCTTCTCAATCCGGCCCACGGACGGTCCAGGAATCAGTGTGTTTTTACATGAGTAGGATGTGTCCTTTTATTTAAAATGCATCTCTGGGTTATTTGTGGGGCCTGCATGGTGTTTTTACATGAGTATAATGTGTGCTTTTATTTAAAATGCATCTCTCGGTTATTTGTGGGGCATAGGAATTCGTTCATTCCCCCCCCCAAAAAAAAAAATAGTCCGGCCCACCACATGGTCTGAGGGACGGTGGACTGGCCCACGGCTGAAAAAGGTTGCTGACCCCTGGTCTAGCATCTTTGCTGTATGGTCTCTGCCAGATACACCTCTCTACACGCAGATTTCTCTGCCCACCATAGTACCGTGTCTACTTTATTTATTGCTGTGCCAAAATCAGTTACCTCTTGCGGGGAGGAAAAAATTGCTGGGCAGAGCTGATGTACAATGATCTCTCTCTTTCTCTTACAAATGCAGAGACACAGACACATGGAATCCGATAGTTTTTGTGATTCTTGATTGGTTGGGATTAATCTTGGGAATAAGTTTCTCATTTATTCTACTGTGAAAATGTCACCACAGCTGCATATCATGGAAAGAAGCAGGTGATGAACAACATGTCAAAAGGGTATGTAAAATCACACAGACCTAGTGTTCATTTCAAAAGTCACTAAAAACATTTTCTTACAAACACTAATAGTTTAGGAAACTCTGGAAAATCTTACAAGGACGAGTTAAAAGCAGTCCTGACTGACTTTCAGCAAACCTTTCCCCATGCAAAAAAAAATTCCAGTTACAAACCTCAGTTTACAGACTCAATAACTACAGCAGCCCAAATGTCAGGAGAACCTCACAAATGAATTATTTCACAAACAACCTCAGATAGACAAATAAAAACATTGTTTACTTGAATCAAGCTCTGGTTTAACAGGTTTCAACTCCTAGCAAAAATTTCCACAAACAAACTGACTGTCGGAGCTTCAGATTGCAGGCTGGGTCATGTGATGCCTCAGCATATATATCTGCTTTAAAATATCCATCTTTATATGTGAGCCACTGTACTGTGGCAAAACCCAGGATGACTTTGCTTAAGGTTGCAGTGATTTTGCATAAGAATGTTGATAACCAGCTTATTTCTCCCAATGTCATTAAATCATTAATTGCATTTTCGCCTCTCGCCTGTCCTCCAAGGAACTTGGAGCAGTGTGCTGTATTAGCCTGAGAAACAGTGACCGGTCCATGATAAACATTATAATTTGGTTAAGTATCCAAAACATTGGCATAATCAGACACTGTATGAGTTCTGCCATTATTATAGATGTTTATCATGGGGATTAGCTGGAGGCATGAGTACAGCAAGTAAGGCATGGGGTAAGAAGCAAACATCACTGTCACTAAGGAACCAGTTCAGCAAGATGGGAATGCCATTTGGATTCAGTAGGAAAGTGTTGCCATTGCCAACACTTCCATCACTCCTCAACATAGACCACCTGAGGTGGCCTCCCCAATCTGCCTAACGGCAGGGGTAGCCTACCCTGTTGAAGAACCATTTGGTAATAGTGAGTTCCTCTGTAGTGCTATTATCCATTAAACTATGGAACATGCTCCCACATATTATTATTATTTCAATTTATATACCGCCCTTCATCTGTGGATCTCAACATAAAAAATACAATATAAAAAAACACAACATACATAATGAAAATAAGAACAGAAACAAATCGATGATCCTCCAGCAACACATTCAAAAGGGTATCAGCTGTTGATCAACCATCCACTTGGATGTCTGTGAAAGTGGATTAGACAAATTCATGGAGGACAACACTATCAGCAGCTACTAGCTATGATGGCAGTGTTCTTCCTCTGCTGTCGGAGGCATCATGCCTCTGAATACCACTTTCTGGAAACCACAGAGTGTTCCTGTGGTCCTGCTTGCAGGTTTCCCACAGGTATCTGGTTGACCACTCTAAGAAGAGGATGCTGGACTAGATGGGCCATTGGCCTGGCCCAGCAGGCTCTTCTAATGTTCTCAGTGCAAGACAATACATGCTTCATAGAACCTTTGGACTTCTGTAGTGTAAGAAGGTAGTATTCTCAAGAACACAGCTCATTCTCCTTTGTTTAACATGTTGATCTAGTTACCAGCCATTTATATTAACAACACGGAACAGCTTGATGATGTGACAATAAGGGATATTGGAGATCTTTCTGTCTTGGCTTATGCTGTTGCTCTTACAGGATTACCTGGATCTCTAAAATGGAGCAGGTTGGGATAACAAAAGGATCAATGTGAACACTCCAGAGGATTGGCCTAGATGACCGTCATGGTCCCTTCCAACTCTACAATTCTGTGATTCTAAGATGATGAAAAAACATATGGACGTAATAACGAATTCTTTAACAGGATGTACTTTGTGATAACCACCAGATGGCACCAGAAGCCTGTTTTTATATATTTTTTAAAAAACTCACAGATTTTCTTTTTTAGTAATTCTGAAAGCTGTAGGTGAAACATGTAATCTCACTAGTTTCCTGCCCAAGAGAGTGAGATTTTCCCCTCACTGCTCTTGGGGGGGGGGGTTAAGAATGAACGAGAATTAAGTTTTCAGAAAAGTCAGAAACTCACTTGCAGTCTTTTTTGCAAGCAGTATGGAACACTTCTCTATTTCAGCTTTTATTGAAAAGTGGTTAACTACTCCTCGACTTCTGGGCATGCACACTCTGAGTTTTTGCTTTCTGAAAATTCAAACTTCTTCCTATATATATGAATTCACTGAAATTAACCCACTTCTTACACTCTGCTCTGGAAGTAAGCAACGCTGAGCACTGTGGTATTTACTTCTGTGTACAAATGCACACACCTGCTCTGCTAAAGGGGAAAGCAGATCCTACTTCTGGAAATAACAATTAGGAGCCCATTTGATTCCCTGAATGCACGGCACACTAATTTACCATTGCCACGTCAGTGAACGTGACAGAACATTGCGCAGAACAGCTGACGTGACGGAACGGTGCTCACATATTATTTTCTAGGAAGCAGAGTGAGTTTCCATTTTTATTGTTTCCACATTTTAACCAGCCACAGTAAACTCTGAATTAATTTACGGCACTCATAACTGATTAGCATGCTTATTAACATCCACGAGTTAGCTTTCTATCAATCAAATTGTAATTCAGCGGGAACTGCCCTGTTAAATTCAAATTAAAATGTGTGTCGGAGGCGCTCGGCTAGCCTCTCTGGTTTCACGGCAGTCCTCTTCCCTCTACCTACCCAGTCACAGAAGCTGCATTAAACTGCCGCAATTTTATGGCTCATTAGTGATGAACAATGTTAGCTCACGGCTGGTGGCTCTCGCTCCACAGGTGTACACAGCCATTACAGCTGTCTCGGGGGAGAGAGAGGGGGAGACTGACATGGTGGAATTGCTCCTTGCTTCTGGAGCAGTTAATCACATCAGTAAATAAGAGGTGTTTCTGCTCACTAATGGGCAAGTCAAGGGGGATAATTTATGACGTGCTGGGCAGAACTGCAGGGCACGGTGCTCCTTGGGAAATGATGGCAGGATCATGCTTAAAACAACATGAGTGCATAAGCAGGATCTTGACCCCGTTTTTGGTCTGTGCACAGCATAGATTATTGAATGCACTTTGCATTTAATTGAAAGAGTTAGGAACTCCGCTAATGCAGGGGTGGGGGGCAAGCAACCATTTTCTTTTGTACTGCTAGGGTCTCATAGCAGCGAGGTGTTGCCCACATCTTCACTGTATCCAACACCAGATATGGGGCTGCGACCAGAGACCCCCAGCTAAGGCAGGGATGCTTGAGGAATTCATGCTTTGCTAATTCCTTTCTGAAATGATTTCTCAACAACTACGGTATATAATAAGGACTGGTTTGGCAATGAAATGCATGCAAATCACTTGGAGCAGGTGTTCCAAGTGTGTGTGTGTGTGTGTGTGAGAGAGAGAGAGAGAGAGAGAGAGAGAGAGAGAGAGAGAGAGAGAGAGAGAGAGAACACACATAAAGGCACTAAGAATCCAGCAATATAAGGTAAACAGTGGCTGGTTAAAATCACTCGAAGGAGTATGTGAACACAAGCAAAGTTTTCAGACTATTCCAAGGGGGAAGCTGGATCCACTGACTCCCATAAGAACAAGAGAGAAGAGGTTATTCTAACTTTCCCTGGGTGGGAAGAGTTCCACAACCAGGGTGCTGCTCCTGAGAAGACCCTGCCCCACATCCCCACCAATTGCACTTCTCTTGCTGGCGGATCACAGAGCAGGATCTCCAAAGATGGTTTCAGTTAATGGACAAGTTCATGCAGGAGAATGTGAGTCTTTCAAATACCTCGGTCCAAAGCCAAGGGATTTGTAAGTAATAATCCAGCACATTAAATAGGACCCAGGAACAAATCGGAGGCTTGTGCAATTTAAACAAGACCGATAGAGCCAGAAAAGCAGACTCTAGAAATTATTATGGCAACAGCATTTTGCTGTAGCTGTAGCTCCAAAACACTTTTCAAGGTCATGTAGAATGTGGTCTACATGGCATGTCTAATTTTGGTCAAACCTGCTTTCTGCGAGTAGGGATGTTCAGCCAAAGTTGAGCAAAAGGACTCCTAGGAACCTAGGAGCAATGCTAAGTCCCTAACAGTGAACTTGGCCATTCAGTGGAAGTGCAACCTTGTCCAGAGTAAGATGGACTTTGAAACCTCAGTCAGCATTTCTACTGACCTGTAGTCCTTCAGCCTGGGATTTAAGACTGAATTTGTTAGTCCACACTGAGTCCATCACTATGTTCAGGCCCAATTCACCAGGTGTGGAATCCACCAAGGTTCTCATATCCCTGTCTTCCCCATTTTAAAGTACTAGACAGCAGAGAGTGAAGAAGCTTCTACTCCATTTGTCCACTGTCTGACCAGGCTGTTCTTGGATTTTTAAAAGTAACGAAAGCAGAACAAAAACAAATTATCTGTAAAAGTCAGCATGAGCAAAACAAATCCTCTCTCTCCCAAAGCCAGTCCTAGACTATGCAAGGGAAGAATCCTATTTCTATCAATTTAGTCTGAAGAAACAGATGGGACTATACAAGAAAACATTCAGTAATGGATACCATGGTACGATTTAAATTTAACAAGCTTTAGTGGAGGAAGTATCACAGTGAGGCATTAAGGACTAACAGGGAGCTAGTTAAAAGTTTTGGGGGGGGCAAAGGAAGAGAGACATTACTATTCACTACTAAAGCTGACCCTGGAGAGTTACATAAAGCACATTCCTTGAAAAACTGAACAGTGCAGAAGAAACATAGGAACAAACATGGGAAGTGTGTATATAATCAGTCCCTGGGTCAAGGAAAAGTACTTGAAGAGTTATAATTTTTTTCTTTATTTTATCATGTTATCATTTTATAAACTGCTTTGGTGTGGGTGGGTGGGTGGGTGGGTGGGTGCCTCTGTGTGTGTCCTTTACATTCAAGCAGTGTATGAATTTAAATAAATAAATGGGAATGTCCTTTGCAGGTGAGTGAGGGGAAGAAGGCATTGCGGGCCTGTAGCCCAAGGAGTAAGCAGGGCTTCCTGTCTACGCAGCTTTAAATAAATCTGTTCACATTTGAGTTTACCTGAGTTGCTTGGATACTGTTTCTCAGAAAAGCAGCTCTGCTGGGCAACAACACTAATATTAAGCCAGATGACTGGTGCATCTATCTCAGTGTTGTCTATAGTGATTCTGTCATGCTTTCTGTGGATGTTCTGAGTAGTCCAAGTGCCAGGTTTAGAGAGGTGGAAGACAAACGATTCCCACTCATGGTTGTTGTTGTTGTTCAGTCGTTCAGTCGTGTCCGACTCTTCGTGACCCCATGGACCAGAGCACGCCAGGCACGCCTATCCTTCACTGCCTCTCGCAGTTTGGCCAAACTCATGTTAGTAGCTTCGAGAACACTGTCCAACCATCTCGTCCTCTGTCGTCCCCTTCTCCTTGTGCCCTCAACCTTTCCCAACATCAGGGTCTTTTCTAGGGAGTCCTCTCTTCTCATGAGGTGGCCAAAGTACTGGAGCCTTAACCTCAGGATCTGTCCTTCTAGTGAGCAGCACTCAGGGCTGATTTCTTTAAGAATGGATAGGTTTGATCTTCTTGCAGTCCATGGGACTCTCAAGAGTCTCCTCCAGCACCATAATTCAAAAGCATCAATTCTTCGGTGATCAGCCTTCTTTATGGTAGAGCCCACTCATGGTAGAGAGGGCTATTGAGACATACTAGGCATGATTGTGATGCTCAGCATCCACAGTTGGAGGCAGTCATGCTTCTCAAAAACCAGTTGCTGGAAGAAAACAAGGCTCAAATTCTGATTACAAGTTTTCCAGTGGGTGGCCACTGTGAGAACAGAATACTGGACTAGATCGGCCGTTGGCCTGATCCAGCAGGCTCTTCTTATGTTCTTTCTGCCCCCACCTGCCAATCCATTACCTTATAGTTCTCCCACTCGGGACACACAATGGTGTTTATTGTGGAAGGGCATACTGATCTTCTCTCATTACAATCCTTAAATGTTGTTTATAGTGGACATCAGTTCTGACTTCCTTGTTGCAGCCGCCACAGGGGAGACTGCTGGAAAAGCTTCTGAGGCTCCGGTTCAGTTCCTTCTTTCTGATGAATATCTGTGTGAAATTTCAGCTGGTCTTAAAAGGCAGAATCCTGATGGAGAAATGCCTCAGCAGTATGCAACATAATGAAAACCCACAAAATAGTAACACCTTCCCAGGCCTGGCATCAGAATACCACATCTTTGGGCAGCTGCCTGGGGTTCAGAACCCCAGCAAATCCCTTTAGCAGAATGCTAAAGAAGTTGAGTATTAATTTGGAATTTGTCACTCGATGCTTTAGAAATGTTCTTCTGAAAGTCTGTCTATTGTTTTATTTATTTATCACTTGGAAGCACCCTAGGCCCAAAAGAACCAGGTTTACATGGTTGTCATGGCTACCCCCTTACAGGCCAAGCTGACTCTTTGGGCAGAGTGCCTGTTTTCCATGCTAAAGGTCCCAGATTCAATCATTGACATCTCCAGTTAGGCCTGGGAGTGTCCCCTATCTGAAACCTTGGAGAGCTGCTGCCAGTCAGTGTCAACAATACTGAACTAGGTGGACCAGTAGTCTGACTCAGTGGAAGGTGCCTTCCTTCTACTGTTCCAGACCTGGGCAATTTATGCAGAAATGAAATGGTGATGGCCATGGTACTTTATGGTCCATTCCAGATAATCTGAAAAGAAGCGCAACCAGCATTTCCTTGGAGCAGTGCACATAGTGGTTTGAGGGGCATTATCCTCAACTGGCTCTGAAGTGATGGCCATGTGGAAAGAGGAGAGCAAAAAGAACCAACAACGGGTGTTGCCAATTGATAAAAGAGGCCCAGAGTGCTTTCTTCTATGCTACTAGAGTGAGCAACAGAGTTCACTCTTGCTCGTTTGTTATGCAAATGGAAGAATGCTGAAGGAAAAACGGTTGTTGCTGAAGCCAAGATGGTTTAAGTTCTTTGTGATAATCCGGGGACAGAATTGCATGTACACAAACAAATCTGCCAGACCCTTGAAATCATCTACTCTGAGCGTAGGATTAACAGGGAACCAGGTTTTTCCTCTCTTTTCCTTTTTCTGGAGCGATATGCATATGCTGTCTGTAGCTGCTGCATATTGACCTTCTGGTGGGCTCTCTCGGTTCCCAGGCCTCTCCTTTGTCTGTTACTTGTAGCAGTGATAAAATGCTGTGGACACAGGAATTGGGCCTTCTGGGATTCTTTGAGTGTTAACCTGCTTCCCCGCTTTCTGTTTTGTAAGCCTGTCAAAAAACTAGAGGGGACATAGTAGGTAGTCTCACTGCTGACACCATGTAATGTTAACAGAGAGCCAAGACATGCACGTCAGGAAGGTAGAGGTATAATGTAACTAAAGTTAACTAAATGCAACTTGCAAAACAGCCTCCTTCCACAGCACCCATTGGCTCTTGTGCTTATACCACTAACACCACACTAATCAGCTGCTGTTCTGTGTTCCTCCATCACATAGAAACAAACTCCTAGGGATCAAGTTCCCTCCGGCACTCCCCAATAAAGTATTTGAGAGGGCCACCCTTCACAAAATGCCATTCAAATGGCCTTGTGATTGATTATGTGGGGTGAGGCTTACCTGCCCCCCAATATTTCAAGTTGGCACCCCTGCCCCATCATTTGAAGTGCAGGAATGAGGCACCCAGCCTTTTCTTTGCACCCTAAAGGCAATGGAGTGCCCTGCTGATGGAACTCCACCTAAATGCTCACTTTTTGACAAGCAGCTAAGACTTTGATTCTTTCTGTTGCCCTAACTTTAAGGACGTCTCTAACATGGTAAAGTAACAGTTTCATTTTCTACTGCATTGTGTTTTGTGCTTTCTTTCTTTTTTTAAGTATTCGCTACAATGTCTCTGCTCAGCTTCCGTGATAGGAGGCAGCAATACTTCTGAATAGCCATTACTAAAAATGGCAATTGTTTTTTGTTGCTTTTATAGGGAACAGCTTTTCATCATTTGTACACTTTTCTCGTTTTTTGGTTGTAGCTGTTTTATTCGTTTTGTGATTGCATTTGGTAAAGGCAGGTAAGAAATCCAATACAAATAGTATAAACAGTCCAGTTGTAGAGCACACGCCTTCAAGCCCCTGGTTCAATCCTTGGCATCTCCAGGTGGGGTTGAACCTGGAGGGCCACTGCCTGTCCGTGTGGACAATACTGAACTAGGTGGGCCATTGGCCTGACTCAGTAGAAGGCATCTCCCTGAGTCCGTGGGGCAGAGTGCAATGCACTCTCTAAGCTTTTAAATATCCCGTTTCCACATGGTATATTTAAATTCTGACTGACAGCTTCCACTGATCTTTGCAGAAAACAAGAAACCAGTTCAGCAGGATTGTTATTAGTTGTGCCAAGTATTACTTAAAAAAAGAAAGGAAAGAAAATCAACCCAGCAACTATGAAAAATAGTCTAGGGCAGCCAACTGTGGTTTCCATGTCACTGAAACTTTAGGGAAAGTTTCCCTTTCTTCCCCTGCTGATTTTGTATTTTAATGATAGTTGCCTTTTGCAGTGATGACATTTGCATTTTCTAATGTGAAATAATGAGGGGAAAGGGAGATGCGAGATGAACTGGCTGCCTCTCACCTTCCTCTCCGGAGTGCAAGGGCCAAGCGCATTCCTCGCCATCTGTTTAATTCCATCTCCTGATGCTTGTAAAGAACCTGGCGGCATCAGGCAGATGGAGAAAACCGGCAGGAGCCATCCTTGACTTGTAACAGCCGCCTAATTTGTTCGCCTTGCCAGGAAAGTCCCCAGTGGTCAGATATTTCATATTTAGGGAGAGCTATTAAAAGAGCTCAAGCGAAGCAAGTTCTTCCCAGCATATGTGTGAGAGAGGTGAAGGCTCGGGATACTGCCTGGCTTGAAACTGCAACAAAGCTTCCCAGAGCTGCTTAGCAAAATGTAAGAGCCATCATTGCTGACCTTACCTGGAAGGGCAGTATTGAATCCATTTTAGAGCGAAGCAGGTTTCTTATCAGCAAGTGCCATCTGCTATGGAATTTATTTATCACTCCTCAAAGCACTGAAGAAGACGGAATTAATGGAAAAGGCTTTTCTCTCTATATTTCAACAGTTGATTTGTCTGGCAGCCAAGAGCTTAATGTGGTTTAAGTACATAGCTCATAGGTATGTGGAGGCTTACTAAGTGGTGTTTATGCACTCTGGCTTTCATCATGTGTATTGGAAGATGAACCTGTTCAGGACACACATAAGCACTAATTACAGGTAGGTAGCCGTGTTGGTCTGCCGTAGTTGAAACAAAATAAAAAAATTCCTTCCAGTAGCACCTTAAAAGGTAAAGGTACCCCTGACCGTTAGGTCCAGTTGCAGAAGACTCTGGGGTTGCACGCTTCTCTCACTCTATAGGCTGAGGGAGCCGGCATTTGTCCGCAGACAGCTTCCAGGTCATATGGCCAGCATGACTAAGCCTCTTTTGGCGAACCAGAGCAGCACACGGAAAGGCCATTTACCTTCCCGCCAGAGTGGTACCTATTTATCTACTTGCACTTTGAAGTGCTTTCAAACTGCTAGGTTGGCAGGAGCTGGGACCCAGCAACAGGAGCTCACCCCGTCATGGGGATTCGAACTACCGACCTTCTGATCAGCAAGGCCTAGGCTCAGTGGTTTAGACCACAGCGCCACCCGCCACCTTAGAGACCAACTAAGTTTGTTATTGGTATGAGCTTTTGTGTGAGAACTTCTATGAATAATGCCTGTTCCTCTGGCGCAAGGGTGCGGAACCTGTGATGTTGTTGGACTACAGCTCCCATCATCTCTGGCCATGTGCCACACAGGCTGGGACTGATGGGAATTGTAGTCTAAGAGCATCTGGAAGGCCGCAAGGTCCCTCATCCTTGATTCTATTGCAAGGGTGGGAAATCTGTGGCCTTCCTGATGTTAGAGACTTGACCCCTTCATATCCATATTGAGACTGAGGGAGTACATTACTCTGAGTGGCTGCAGTTCCTAGGATGCTCTTTAAATCACACTGCAGCGTTTTAAAAATAGCTGTGATTTAAGTGGGGCATGTTTAATCAACAGTGGGATGGAGAGCTTTGAATTCTGGCATACAAGTGAAGCAGGGAGGTTTTGCTCCTTTTGAGGGCTTTGGTAGGAGCTGATGATGGGGCTTTGGAAAAATGGTCCCTCAAATCTAATTGGAATGTATAAAAGTATCACAACTTTTTGACAATTGTGAGAGTGCTGTGAATTGGCATTTAGATAACCAATTTTGGAAGGGATCCAGTGAATAGCCACCCACTTCTATGTATCTTTTAAGGCAAGATATGGCTTTAATTAGGTCATATCTTTCCATGGTGGATGCATTTCCTTGAAAACATTCTGAACCACAGGGCATTTCTTAAAACTATTTTTGCTGTTCATTTTCAAGGGACAACATAACAATGGATGCTATAAATTTTGGGCTGAGGGGATCTGTGTTTTGTTTTGTATTTTAACCAAACATAGTGTGTGTATAGCCTTGGGAGGTCATATTTGTAGCAAAATATATGTAATTATAGTCATTCAAAACATATGCCAACAGCAGTAGTCAATGTTTTGCACTGTATGTTGTTTGTGTTTATGGACTGGAGAGGAATTTGATCAATTTCTCATTTCAGGCGCACTTTCTAAAACAACACATGACCTGAAATACAGCGACACTTCAAAAATTGCAGTTTTCAAAAAATTTGCATTGCAGTTCTACAGCTAGGCAATGTGTACAACAATGCATATACTAAGGTAAAGTGTGCATTAAAATGCACACGCTCGCTTTGCAAAATTGCATATATTCGAGAAAATGCATACAAAAATGTGTATATTCAGAGTTTGTATTAAGATACTGATAATTTTTCATGAGGGCTTTTTTTAAAATGCAAACTGATGTGGAAATGTGGGGTGCTGAACTTAAGACTGAGTCAGAAGCTGAAAGAAACCGAGTAGCCCATAGATGAGACCTTTAAGGGCATGGTGAAATGCTGTGCTCACAACAGCCCTCCTCTTACAATATACTGTGGGCAGGGCCGGATTTAGGTTTGATGAGGCCCTAAGCTACTGAAGGTAATGCGGCCCTTTATGTCTAGCTGTCCTTTGTCAACAACAAATTGTTGCTTGATTTTTTGTGTTGAATATATGCTACATGGTAATTTATGGACCTAATAGGCATTTGCACATAACAAAATATGTATTTTATCAAAGCAATTGTTGAACTGAAATACAATTAAGAAGAAGTATAAAGGTAAAGGGACCCCTGACCATTAGGTCCAGTCGCAGACGACTCGGGTTGCAGTGCTCATCTCGTTTTATTGACCGAGGGAGCCAGCGTACAACTTCTGGGTCATGTGGCCAGCATGACTAAGCCGCTTCTGGCGAACCAGAGCAGCACACGGAAATGGCGTTTACCTTCCCGCTGGAGCAGTACCTATTTATCTACTTGCACTTTGACGTGCTTTCAAACTACTAGGTTGGCAGGAGCAGGGACCAAGCAACAGGAGCTCATCCCATTGCGGGGATTCGAACTGTCGACTTTCTGATCGACAAGCCCTAGGCTCTGTGGTTTAACCCACAGCGCCACCCGCATCCCAAATACAATTAAGAAGAGGTATATTTGGGGGGGCAAGAGAGTGGGGCCCTAAGCTATAGATTGTTTAGCTTATACATAAATCCAGCACTGACTGTGGGTCTCAGACCAATTTGGTCCCATTCTATAAAGTGCACCCTGCACCAAGGATGGGAAACCCAACCTTTCCCGTTGTTGTTGCGTCCCATCAGCCAGCATAACAAATGATTAGCTGTGGTCCAAGAACTTCTAGAAGGTCATAGGTAGAATAATCCCTGCTGGAAAACATAGTGCCTGATCTTCCTTCTTCTCCGTACTGATTTTGCCTTGCAATTATAAGGCTTAGTTCTAGAAGCAAAAGATATGTGAGCCCAGGGGTTACTTAGAAATGTAGGACAAAGCTTCCTCATACTAAGTCAGGACATTTAGCTTAGTACTGACTTTGTTCTGACTCACAGTGGCTCTCTGGGATATCCGATATAGGAGTCTTTCTCAGATGTACCAGGAGATGGTGGAGATTGAGATGCTGGAGACCTTTCAGATGGAAAGCATGTGCTCCACCCACTGAGCTGGGAACATATTCAGTCTTCTAGAAGAGTGGTTGTCTCTCCAGTGAAAACATGATCCACATTTCATACTATGGAATGATGTTGTAATACCTTGTTGAGCCAGAAGCAAGAAAACAGGTCAACTGAAAGGACTGCCAAAATTCCATGACATTAATGTTGCTTTCCAAGACTTGTAAGATTAATCTTGTATAGACCTGCCAATTGGCCATAATGAAAATATGTGTTAAGAGAAATGCATGTTATATAGGAAGAGGCACTGAATGAGTGAAATTTCCAGATTCCTCTTAACAGGAAGATTACCATCCCTCTTGCCCTATAAATTCAGTACATTTTGTCAGGCTAACAGGGAAAGTATATGAATGTTGGTAAGTGGGTGGCTGCTTATATAAACTGGGTACACATCTGTGCATTGATGCTCAGCATTTTCTCTACAGAACCATTGGACTGAATTCTGGGAAGTGGGGTGAACTGAGTGGGCAGCAGCTCTGCCTGATGAATTACCAGACCCTCCAAGTGTCCCTATTTTCCAGAGGTGTCCCTGATTTAGAGAAGCTGTCTTGGTTTTTTATTTGATCCCGGAATGTCCTGCTTTTCCTTAGGATGACCCTATTTTCATTGGATGGACACAGGTGGTGCTGTGGTCTAAACCACTGAGCCTAGGGCTTGCCGATCAGAAGGTCGGCGGGTCGAATCCCCACGATGGGGTGAGCTCCCGTTGTTCGGTCACAGCTCCTGCCCACCTAGCAGTTCGAAAGCACGTCAAAGTGCAAGTAGATAAATAGGTACCGCTCCGGTGGGAAGGTAAATGGCGTTTCCATGTGCTGCTCTGGTTAGCCAGAAGCAGCTTAGTCATGCTGGCCACATGACCTGGAAGCTGTCTGTGGACAAACCCGACTCCTTCGGCCTATAAAGCGAGATGAGTGCCACAACCCCAGAGTCGTTCGTGACTGGACTTAACAATCAGGGGTCCCTTTACCTTTACCTTTATTTTCATTGGATACGTTTGAGGGTATGGAGTTATTCAACTCCAGAGCCATCTGAGGGCAATCCTGTATCAGGAAGGTTTTTTTTAAAAAAAATGTTTAATGTTTTATTATGTTTTTAAATACAGTGGAACCTTGGTTCTTGAACAGCTTAGTTGATGAACAAATCGGTTCCCGAACGCTGAAAACCCAGAAGTAAGTGTTCTGGTTTTCAAACGTTTTTTGGAAGCCGAGTGTCCAATGTGGTTGCTGGCTATTGTTTCCGGGGCGCCTGCACCAATCGGAAGTCGCGCCTTGGTTTTTGAACGTTTCAGGAGTTGAACGGACTTCTGGGACGGATTAAGTTCGAGAACCAAGGTACCACTTTATGTTGGAAGCCACCCTGAGAAGCTGGGACAACCCAGGAAAATGTGTAAAATTAGTAAAATTATCATTATGGAATGGGACGTCCCTATTTTCATCGGAGAAATATTGGAGGGTATGAATTACTGCCAGTAGCCAAGGCCAGTTTCAGGTTTGAGGTGGGCCCTCATAGGCTTCCCAGCAGGCATCTCATAACCTGGTGCCCTCAAGAGAGCACTGGAACCCCCAAGATTAACAAGGTGGCAAAAATGGTGACACTATTTCTACATGCTCCCCAAAATCAATAAACATAATAGAAAATACTCATTTTAGGGAAATGTATGCTTTGTATCATGAATTATTCGGCAGACTCACAGAAAATATGAGTGCCTCAGACTGCTGAGAAAGATTCTGCCTTCACAGGATGATGAAGCAGTAGAGCCTGCAGTCAAACAGCGCTTTCCCCCCATGATGCTCTGCTCTCCAGTAACATTTGCTGAACTTTAGCACAGATAAACATCAAACCGGAGTACCTCAGAGGGAAAGAGGAGCAGAGCCCTGGATGCGTTTTCTGCTCAGCAAATATCCCGAGGTGTCAGTGGAGTGGATCGTTTTGAGCAAAAAGAACAAAAATATTCCAAGTAAAATACTGGAAAGGAGAAGAGATTTAGTAAGAGTTTGGCATAAGATGTCTTGTGGGGGAAGGGGAAGGGGAAGGGGGAGAGTCACCGTCTTAAGTTTGCACAAGGTTTTCCATGGCGTTATATTGCATGTCAGTCAGAAACTTTGTTACCCTGGACCTTGGGGTATTCTTCTCAAGGCCAATGATATTTCTGCGGCTAAAAACCCTAACCAAATGCGGAGTTAACTAGAAGAATGTAAATAATACAGACAGTGATGTGAATCTGGAAGCCCTTTGTGTAGAGTTATTGATGGATAGTTTTTCCCGAATGGGCATACATTTTTCAATAAAATATACCTTGGCTGTATTAATCTGCAGGCAGCATGAATAATGTTAAAGCGTACCCTAAGAAAATATTATGTCCTTTACATTTGCTAGTAGCATCTTCCTAGTTTATTTTTCTTCTCACTTTCACTTTTTTTTTAAGGGAGGGAGCTGTCAGAAGAAAATGTTACCGCCACTGTTGTTTTTGTTGATAGCCATTTACAAATCTGGCGTGATTAATTAAAGGATTTATCTCATCTGTCATCACAGAAACCTGATTAATGGATGAAAAGTGAGGCTGAAAGAGAGAGCAAGCTGTCCAGGGTTACCCAGTTAGGGCTGATTCAAATATTCATAACAGCACATGTTACAGTAGGTTAGATCCAGACTTGGTTATGCTTAAAGAATGCCACTGAAATCAATGGGACATGAGTTACACATGCCAGGGCTTTTTTTCCAGCCAGAAGTCACTGGAACTTTTGCCATTACAGTGGTACCTCTGGTTAAGAACTTAATTCGTTCCGGAGGTCCATTCTTAACCTGAAACTGTTCTTAACCTGAAGTACCACTTTAGCTAATGAGGCCTCCCGCTGCCACTGCGCTGCCACCGCGCAATTTCCGTTCTCATCCTGAAGCAAAGTTCTTAACCTGAGGTACTATTTCTGGGTTAGCGGAGTCTGTAACCTTAAGCGTCTGTAAACTGAAGCATCTGTAACCTGAGGTACCACTGTATGAGAGAACAAGGCAGGCATTCGTGGTGAGTTCTGATACCTCTTTTTCTAGATAAATAGCACTGCACATGACTGACTTAAGTCCCAAGTGTGACCCACGATGCAATCCTAACATCTGCTTAGGAGCAGCAGGGCTGAATGGGGCAGTGGAGCCATCGCCTCATCTGAAACTCCAATGTTGTCAAAATTTCCCAGTGATTTTCATGATCATGCCACTGCCACTGGCATGATGAAATTTGAGGTGGTGCCCCCAGATAAGTTCTTTCCCAACATTTAAAATTCAGCATGGCATGGTGGTATGTTCATGAAAAAGCCACATTTCTATAATGCCTCATCATAATAGGAAACTTAGAAACCAGGGCAGCGAACTAACCAACCCCTTGTCTGAATGCAGCCTTATTCCCAAATAAATATATTTAGGATCTGATTACTTCTCCACCCTATTCCCTGAAATGGTTGGCCTACCAGCTTAAAGACAAATACTTGAGCTTCACTGGGCCAAGGATCAGATTACCCCATTCAGTCCCCCCCCCACATGCCCATAAAGAAAGTAGACCAAATCTACTTTGACTCAGCCTCTGACGTGTAAGGGAGTAATGACTCTAAAGGAGGGAAGGGGGGTAGGGACAATTTAAGACGTTAATAACTTGAATTTGATTCTAGGTTGGGTTTGAGGTTTTGGAATTTTAAGCTTTCCCCCTTCTCTAGCTTAATTGCTAGGTTTCATTTGAACACTGGGTAAAGGATTATAATTTATCTTGCCTAGCTACCTGATAATTAGGCAATTGATGCAATTAGTCGTATTCGTTTTTAAAAATCCACACAGCTTAAATTGAGAAAGGAGAGTGTGCAGAGATCTCATGGAAACAGGACTGGTGCTAGGGATTTTGGCGCCCTAGGCGAGGGGGCGGGCCACGTGATGTCATTGCGCATGACGTACGGTGCCCCACCCCCTGCCCGCCGGGCGCCCCGCGCCGCCGCGATTTTCGTCGCTGGTTGGGGCGGCGGCGGGGGGCAGGCTGGCCAGCGCCCCCTCCATTTTGGCGCCCCCGCCGCCACAGTTTTCGCCCCAACCTGCTCGCTCCACTGCTGGTTGGGGCGGCGGGGGGGCGGGGGGCAGGCTGGCCAGCGCCCCCTCCATTTTGGCGCTCTAGGCAACTGCCTAGTTCACCTAAATGGACATGCCGGCCCTGCACGGAGAAGCAGCGACACAAACCAGATCTGGGTTGTCTTTTGGGATCTGATATAAAGTGATGGCATTTGAACTTCCAACACAATGGGAGGAAGGAGAAACCTCTCGCTGAAAGTTCCATGGCAAAAGCATAAGCAAAACATATACCAGACCCAACTTACTGTTCAGACTGTCCTCATTTTGACAAATAAAGCACATGAAATCAAAACACAAGCCTCCATCTGAATTTCAGATATGAATCACATAGAACTGGGTGGATTTTTGTGAGTAAGATTCAAGGACACAGAAGTCAGTGGCCTACAGACAAAATGAAACAAGCTTTTGGCAGTAGGCACAGGCTTCCTAAACTTTAATGCGTTAAAATTTTGTCTCTGCTGCTAGCAATAATAAACATGACAAATCACACATAGCCTGGTGTTAAATACAATTTGTTCAGCTTCCTTGCAAGCCTGTAAGTTAGGTGTAACAAACATGGTGCCCTCCAGATGCTGTTGGACCACAACTCCCATCAGCCGTGGTCAGCATGGCCAAAGTTTAGGGATGATCAGAGCCAAAGGCTGGAGAGACACTGGCTCTTTGTTCCTGGATTTCTGGGTAGGTTCATATGGAAAGAAGCGGTCCTTGAAGTATTGTGGTCCTGAGCCGTTTAAGGCTTTATAGGTCCAAACCAGCACTTTGAATTGGGCCCGGAAACTAATTGGTAGCCTGTGCAGTTGGACCAGGATTGGTGTAATATGCTCAAACCGTCTTGCTCCGGTGAGCAACCTGGCAAAGGATCCAGGAATACTCCCAAGCTACAAACCTGCTTCTTCAGGGAAAGTGTACCCCATCAAGAGCAGGCAACCTCCCACCATCTGATCTAGGCAACCACCCGCTAACAGTGCCTCCATCTTATCTGGATTGAGCTTCAGTCTGTTGGTTCTCATTCTTACTATTCAGCTTACATTATGGGCTCTAGGCTTCTGGGCATTACAAGTTTCAACAACAAAAAAGAATCTGGGGTCACCTCAAGCCCTCTCCACCCCAGTTGCTGGTCTGTGCTTCACCCCCCTGGCTGAGAGGGTCATTCCTTCAGGACCCACCCAAATCCATCAATTATTTTCTTTCAAGATTTTGCAACACTTGTTGGAATACTGTGGATTTTTCAATGGCTTTTAAACGATTCACTTCTCTGCTACCACCCATATATGGCTCCTTAGATATTTCAGTGCAATGAAATATTTCTACGGATTCTATCCAATGACACTTTTTACATCCGTTTATTACAGTATGTAACCAGCATATTATTAAAGTTTCAGAAAGGCTGCATGGAGAAAGGATTGCTCCGTGGTTTACTCAATAGGTGGCACTGTAGTTCCGAATAAGGTAAAAGAAAAAGAAAGAAAAAACTTGCTCAATGCTCCTGTTTCTTATAGGATGATAAAGAATATGGCTGCCATCCTGAATGATGTTCTTGAAGCCTTCCTTGACACTGTCCTTTTATTAGGCACTCTCTTCCAGTAAACATTTCCTTATAAGCGTGTGAATGTGTGCGTATATGTTTAATGGTTTGCAGCTACATCTGGCGATGAATCATAAACAGAGATGGTTACTTTTGGAGAAAATATGTGCTGCAAACACTGTAAATCATACAATTTATGATTGCACACTGTTTTTCAGACACTAAATCATGTTTACATTTTTTTTTAAAAATGTGCATCAGCTTATCTGAATATGCAACTCTTCATCCTTCGAAGAAGCTTTCTTGGGCTACTTATACTGAGATAGATTTTGTGCTATTTATTGTGCTGAGTTATAATTCCATTGTTGATGTTAACTACTGTCAAAAATGTCAAAGATTGTTTACATGACCAAGCACCATGATAGTTAATAGTATGAGAGAACATTTCTACTGTCTGGAGCTCAAGTATATTAGCCATATTAGGCAGCTTCATATCAGTGCTTTTCATGCACGGACTTTGGCAATTGCTAAGTTTTGGCAATTGAATGAAACTGGTTTATCCAAAGGGGTTTAACAAAGAATGGACTCCACAGTTGGTGCTCATTGGGCACAAAATCTGTTTACACATAGCAGCTGGAAACGTAAATCCATGTTATTGGGCTGAATCCACCCAAAGGATATTATGAGAAAGAGTTCAGGCAGACCAAACCATAGAGATCCCTAGAAAAAAATGCCCCAAATTGTATTGGAGTTGGGTATATTACTCTGATCATTTCAGGAGATCCTACCTACCTAGGTGAAGAACTATATACTGTGACTGGCTTTCTGGAGCGGCATTGCATATTACTCAGAAACAGATGAGCACACATGCCTGCACCAGGGTTACTGTAAAATATGGAGCTTTCTGAAAGCATCTCTGTGAAATAGTTATCAATATGTCTACCACATGGTGGCACTATGTCACTGCATACTTGAGCGAAGAAATTTGAGGATGGCCACATCACAGGGAGGGCTGCCGGAATGTTCTATTGGAAACAGGGAAAGCTTCTGAATTGGCGCTATTGATTGGGAAACAGCAATAGCAGACTAGATGTTCATTCATCATTGATACAAAATCATTCCTTCAGACCATGAGGTGGGAAAATATTGCAGTGTTGCAGGACACTGGGTTTAATGTTTCCGGTTGTTTCTGTACATGGAACTTTGGCTCAGTGCAAGTAAAAAGTTGGAAATGGCCCCACTACTGTGTGCGTACGTGTAAAAAAGGAGACAATATTTAAGACAACAAATTACAATTTATTTATGATATTTCTATTCACCTGTCTTCTATCTTTTTGTAAAGTAAAAAAGCAACCGATTAGTAATAATAATAATAATAATAATGAAGAAGAATAGCAATAATACAAGTCAGAACAGATGGACGAGGCAGTTTCTTGAAAGGTGGAACCCAGGGAAAGGCATAGCCTTTCCAACTCCACATTTGCCAGCTGGATCTGGAACAAGATGTCATGAATACTAGTAGCCCACTGAGGAGCTGTTGAATGAGTCATTGCTACTTGCATTACAGCCTGTTCCAGCTGGAAAGGGGCAGCCTGCCTTGGTATAGATCTGCTGAAATGGCACCAAGGCTACGAACATTTATGGCACACATGTCAGATAGTCTTTTACGTGCCAGGCTCTCTGTTGTAAAAGCAGTGTTGTTCTCTCCGGTGAGTCAGGTACACAGATGTTTAGACCCAAACTGATGCACAAATGACCCTAAAAACAGGCTACATACAACATGCACCCCAGCTGCTATAAATGACATGTCAGCTTTGATTCTGTTGAGCATAGTATCCCTATGGGGTGGCTCAGAGGGTAGGGGGTATCTGAGCTTCATTGGTCCCACTGCTACCTCCAGGGACATTTCCAGAATGTAGACATAGAAGACTACTGTCCATTACCATGGGAGTTGTGCTGTGGTGCCTCTCAAGGTTCCATCTCGTCCCTCATGATATTTAACTTCCTCATGAAGCCGCTGAAAGCTATCATTCAGAGTATGAATATGTAGATGACACACAGTTTCTTTCTATTTCTTTCAGTGGAATCAGGAGAGGCAGTTGAGCTGTTAGACCTACACTTGACGATGGCGATGGGTTGGATGTGGGCAGATAAACTCAAGATGAATCCTGAAAAGACAGAAGTGATATGTGTCCCAAGCCCTCATGTTGAGAGGTGGAACTGTTGTCCCCTGGAAGGAGCAGGTTTGCAGTTCTGGGGTGATCCTGGATTCAACACCGTCCCTGGATTCAACACTCAGGTGGCCTTGGTGGTTAAGAGTGCCTTTTCTCAGCTATGGCTGGTTCGCCAGCTGCGGCCCCTGCTGGGCAGAGATGACTTGAACCATTGTACTTCCAAATTGGATTATTGTCATGTGCTCTGTTTGCTAACCTGTTTCTGGGCTCAAGTCAATGTGCTCACTTTAGTGTTTAAAGCCCTAAATGACTTAGGCCCCAAATGCCTGAAAGACAGCAGCTCTCCCTACAGACCATCTTCGGTGCTAAGATCAGCCGAGGGTGCCCTCTCGGTTATTCCACCACCCTCAGGAGCTCAGAGGTGGGGTGAGGAGGAAGCCCAGGGAAGGGCATTCTCTGTGGCAATTCCTAAGTTGTGGAACTCCCTCCCCACCAAGGTATGTCTGGCATCTTCACTATACAGCTTTTGGTAAATGCTGAACCTGTTCCCCTTGACTTTTGGCACTTCAGGTGTGTATTTTGAGGACCCACCTTATTTTGGTAACAGGTAGGTAGGCGTGTTAGTCTGCCGTAGTCGAAACAAAATAAAAAAATTCCCTCCAGTAGCACCTTAGAGACCAACTACGGTAAGTTTGTTCTTGGTATGAGCTTTCGTGTGCATCTGAAGAAGTGTGCATGCACACGAAAGCTCATACCAAGAACAAGATTAGTTGGTCTCTAAGGTGCTACTGGAAGGAATTTTCTTATTTTGGTAATTTTAAGTAGTTTTACACAGTTTTTAATATTGTGTTTTCATATTAATGTTGTGTTTTAATTGTTGTAACCCACCCTGGGACCTTAGGGTGAAGGGTGGGTAATTAATAGTAATTATCATCATCATCATAATCACAATGGGGCTATGCTGGATTAGACCGAGAAGCAGTTAGCCAAGTGCTAGGGGCAGCACAGGTAGCTATTTGCGGAAACTAAGATTAAAAGCCTCATTGAACTCATAGAACTAGTACCACAGTTCCTTGGATCTTTATATTTACCTCCTATCGCCAGTGTTTTCAGCCTGATCTGAAGATTATACTATTGCCCTGGACATGTTAATCTTGAAATGGCATGTGTAGGGAGGAGGAGGAGGAGGAAAAATTGGAAATCAGGAGCTGTCAAAAATGACTGTGAATTCAATCTGCTAAAAAAGGAAAGCACTGAGGTCAGATGTTGGCCTTGGCTATGGAGTGAGTTTGGGGAGCCATATATCTCTTTTACAACCTGCAAATATGTGCATCAGTGTCTCCTGCCTCATACACACAAGCACATGCACACACATTATATAATTTAAACTCTCTTTTACTTAGCAAATGGCTGCTTATATTAAATTAGCCTTAGCTAATTTCAGGAAAGTCTGGGACAAAGCAGCCTTACATTTGTGCTGAAAAGAAGAAAGAAATAGATTTCTTGATTAATATGCTCATCTCTTTGTGATCTTGTGCATTAATTGATCAATAAAACTATTAATCACATGAATCATTTGGCCCACAAAGTGCTCCTACAATCAGTATTAATTTTTTAAAAAAATGAAAGTTTGAGTTCAACCCCCCCCCAAGAAATAATGGTAGATTCATAATAAATCCATGCTCTATATGTAGATTCCTTACATTCCTTTGCACTGTATATATAACAGGCTTCAGATAACCACCCTTTTCAACAAAGTTTATTCTATTGAAATCTATTAAAATGATGCCTTGCCTAATCGTGTATTTTTGCAATGTACAACAACAACGACTATCTGTATGCACGATGCTTGAAATTGTACTTGCCCCCAAGAGATAATGTTATAAATTTCCATAGTGAGGTGAAGAAAACAAGGGGGAGGGTTTGAGGGCGATGGGATGACAGAAGAGGGAATAGCAAGAAGAGATGAATGTGAAAAAATGCTTTTCACCTATTCATCACCTCAGACGAGGTCATTCACTGGTCAGAATGTGGGACAGAGCAGAGTTATCTGTTAGAGGGAGCTGGATATACATAACATATGACCATAAGAGGAACCTTGTTGGGTCAGGTCAAAGGCCCATCTAGTCCAGCATCCAATTCTCACCTTGGCCAACTAGATGCCTATGGAAAGCTCTCATGCAGAACCCAAGTTCAACAGCTGTGCAGTAGCAATGCAGAAGATAGGGTTTTTCTTTTCATGCTCCACAATGCAACATTTTATTACCTTCCTCACTTCTAGTTCCCAATAGCTTCTGGCGGTTCCCTCACTGCGAGAAGCAAAGCTACAGGGAACCAGGCAGAGGGCCTTCTCGGTAGTGGCACCCGCCCTGTGGAACGCCCTCCCATCAGAGGTCAGAGTGATAAACAACTATCTGACATTCAGAAAATACCTCAAGGCAGCCCTATTTAGGGAAGTTTTTAATTTGTGATATTTTAATGTATTTTGGTGTCTGTTGGAGACTGCCCAGAGTGGCTAGGGGGACCCGGCCAGATGGGCGGGGTATAAATAAAATAATAATAATAATAATAATAATAATAATAATAATAATAATAATTATAGCTTATGAAGAAACCACTGATTTACCCACACATTCATCCTTGAAAGCCCACCTGAAAATGAGACAGCCCCACTTTGGGAGAAAGCCTGGCTATGAGTCTGTGGATTATTGTGGGTGTGAAGTTCTGGGATGATGCTTAAAGATGAGCTTGTATGTATTTTAACGGCTAGAAGCAGCACATGAAAAACCAATCGCCCTGACAAACCACCCTGCCGAATGTCCTGACAGAACAAAACATTGTAAGCTTATTCTTACGTTTCCACATGGGTGAACTGGGCTCACCCAAAGAATTTTCTGTCATGCTCTCCCCCTTTCCCTCCCACCCCAACCCATTTCTCCTTCGCTGTTGATATAGAGTCTAAATTAAGGCGGCCTGAAGAAGATGAGGGAAAGCCCACCTTTCAAGCAAGCAGCCTTGGCAGCAGAAGAAAGTGTTTGATTGTTCCTCACACAAACGGTCCCCATTAGAGCTCAAGATGTTCTTTTCCTCCTAATCCTCATTTGTACCCCTTAGCCATTTGTTTAGAATTAAATTAACTGCAATTTGGGAGATGTGGATGAAAGGTAGTACATTGAGTAGATATCACATGTTTTCTGAATGGTGCCTGTCCTGTCCCTTTCACAGCCATTGAATGAGCTTGAAAGGGTGCAGTGTGTGAATTGTCCGACTGTCACTCTGTGGTGAAGCCTACTAGCCAGTATCGCCATGGAAACAGCAGGAAAAAGACAATTAACAAAATGGTTCTGATTTCTACCACCCCCTCTATTTCTTGGAGGGGAGTGTGTTCATTAGTGATTTTTTTTGGTTTTGTTTTGGTTTGGTTTTCCTGGAATAAGAAACAACCAGAGGAAGGGAAGAGCCCTCCTCATTAAATTAGATATTGCCAGCATTGTGGGACAGAAATTTGCGCTTGTCTAACAAAATATGTGGGGGGTTTTTTGTTTTGTTTTTTTTAAAAAAACACCTCTGTTGTCTAGTCTTAGCCCTTTCTTTCTTCATTTCCATCACCAAAAAGAATTATCTCAAAATATTCTTAGGTGAATGACTGTTAATGAGCAGAGCTTGTGAGTTTAACCCCCACACATTCTCGGGTCTTTTAATTAGCTCCTCACAGAATCATTCCTGTGACAGAAACACAATGTAGGCTGGAGTGTCTGAACCAAAAGGGGTCTCTCTATAGATTCCCCCCTCCCCTTAGCCTTAGTTTAAAATCAAATTGGAATGAAGAAAGGGGGTATTGGCTGCTGTTAACATCAGATTTGTATGCCTGAAGGAAAGCCCCATCTCGTGCATTCAGAAATAGAGGCTCGATGGAATGTAGCATGTTACCAAGCCACAAATAGCCAAAGGAAGAAGGGGAAGTCTAAAATTGGATACACCCTGCTTCTTTTTAAATAAAGGGTTATGGCATGTGTACATTGCTTATGCTATATGACGCACAGTAAATCTCATGGTATGAGGTCTCGGTGTTCTATAAAGAGGCGACAGCACCAAACCTCAAACCACTCACATTGGCAGAATAAGAAGCACTACTCTATGCTAGGTGAAGTAGCCTATCTTGCTAAATATGCTATGGGCTTCAAAATCACAGTCTTCTGAGAATCCAGGTACGCTGAATGTATAGGTTGATGTTAGGGGCATGATCAATCAGTTAAGGTAGCCTGCTTCCTAAGTCTTCTGGAACTGTTTGGATTCCAGAATGCTCTGGAGGAATTTGTTGACTGATGATGATCACGTTAATGGCTTGGTAAACCAGTGGATTAATAGGTTCACCCACACCAATGGTGCTGTGGTTGCCAAGTCTGGTATTCTGAGGGACAATAGTAGCTGCTTTAATGACTATGTCAAATGACGTAGGGGCCATTTGAAGAGCTAAGTTGCGATGGTGTCAAAGCAAGGGCCTTGTATTTTCTGTTGCCACTGCATAGGTGAAGAAACCGTTCTGACAATGCATGGCGTGGTTATTCTGGATTGTCTGTGTGGAAAGTGGTATCACATTCTATGACCAGTCTGCTAGGTACTTTAGGCAAATGTTTCCCATGTTAGGAATTTGGTTTTGGAAATGGTTATGACTGAAAGTCAATTTTGAACCTTTTAAAGGATCAGCCTTCCAGTCTGTGTTCAACACTACTTTTGGAAACTCTGTGATGTGGAGTCCTAGATGGGGCAGAATGCATGGGTCTTTCCTCTGGTCTAGATTAACCAGTGGTGACTCTCCAAAATTTCAAAGAAGGTCCTCTCCCAGCCATATCTGGAGATGCCAGGGATTGAACCAGGAACCTTTGGCATGCAAAGCAGTTGCTCTACCACTAAGCTAGTGCCTTTCCCCATCCAGGCAGCTTATAGGACCAAACTGCTTAGGTTCAGCAGAAAAATTGCATCAGGTGCCTGTAGACATTAGGTTTCTCTTTTCACATGTGGAAAGCCAAAACAAAACAAAATTAATAAAAACTGATAGATGAAACTCCACGTACAAATCTGTTTTAAAAGTGGGCAACGTAAATATATGATCAAGTTTCCCTGGTGGTCTTGTTGCATACTGTACATTTTCTCTTTTGCTGCTTTTTTGTCCAGTATAAAGTCCCAAATAAACTAATTATTTGGTTTCTTACAATGCCTTCAAGTTGGAGTAAAGTAAACACCACAATTTGGGAAAATGGGAAGATTACTTAGGGCTGCAGGAGATCTAGATTATCCTGAGATAATCACAACATGATTGTTTGAGGCTTCACAGCAATGATCATGATGGAAAACATATAGAGGCCCACAAGGAACAATATACTAAGGGCTTCAATTACAATTAACCTCAAGAAAAACAGATGCAAATGAGTAATAAAAGCTGTAAAACCATCATCATTAAGTAAAGATTCTCCTTCATTGGGACAAAATAGATACAAACCATGTGTCAGCCACTGAGTCAATCCTGATCCAAAGAAACATTCTTATATAATTATTTTTTCCAATTAAAATAAACCCATTGTAATAACAGCTGAAGCTGCCATAGCCATTTGATGTTAAGGGAAACAAACTTGTCCCAGAAGAATAATGAAGCAACATCTGTTTTGTCTCACTCGCTTTCTGTCTTTGCTAGACTAGTCAATTGGATCATGTGGTGTGGGGTGTGTGTGTGTGTGTGTGTGTGTGTGTGTGTGCCAGTCAGGTCTACCCCCTCCTAAACCCTGGGCAGAGGTTTGGAGCAGGGTTTCCCAAATTTAGGTCTCCAACTGCTTTTGGACTACAATTTCCATAATCCCTGACAACTGATCCCTGATCAATGGTCCTGCTAGCTAGGGATGATGGTACTTGTAGCCCAGCAACAGCTGGAGACCTAGGATTAGGGAACCCTGGTGGAACAATTCACTTCCAAGTGCTAACCAGAAATTGAAGTTAGATGACACACCAGCATTCAGTACCAAAGAGGTGCCAGTAGGCAAATGTGAAGGCAGGATGGAAGAACTAGTTGGGAGAAACAACACCCACTAAGCCCTAGGAAACCCTGTTACTCAACTGATGAACCACTGAGACAGAAAGACGTCTTCCTACTTCTTCCTGCGCAGGTGGAACCAATGGCCGACCTGAGTGGGTGGAGCCAGTCTAGGTTTGGAAGGTTCTTCTTTGAGTGGCTGGTTATGTACACCCACATGGGGCAGAAGTCAGCAGTTCTTGACAATCTGAATTGCCATCTGCTCACACACAACCTACTCTCAAATGGGAACAGAGAGAGAAGGTAGGAGAGCTTAACCAAATCCAGGGCTTTAGCCAAACCATAGCCTTCTAAAGCAGTGGGGGGGGGGAGCTGTCACATAATATAACAGGGCAAGGCTCCCTCTGCCTCTGTGGTGATCTGGGGACAGAACATGCAGAACAGGGTAGGCTCTTCTGTGGGTTTAGCTTCTGTGAAACAAAGGATAGCAGTGCAACCAGTGCTGATGTACAATTTAAAAGAATATTAATGAAATTGTCATACACTCTTTTTAAAAACTAAATATCCAAATCTGCAAATATACTGGTATGCTTAACTTACCGTTTCTCTCTGCCACAGACTCTCCCATGTCACTAAGCCCTGTTACCTCTTCAGCTTTCAACACCTACTCCTCCCAGTCTTCTCCCTCTTCGTTGTCCCACCACCAGTCCCTGGCCTTTGAGTCTCTTGGGGTTCCCCAGTTGGTTCCTCCCACCATTCTTCTGCGTCCAACCCACCCACGACACCCACACCCTAAGGACTCCCAGTAGCCACTGGTGCCCACCCCTGGGTCATCCTCACCCTGCTAGTCCTGGCATCCCCATGTCTCCGTGACAAAAGGCCGCATAAGATCCAGCCCTAATTCTTTCAAAATTTGTGAAAACAATTTGCCTTGTGATGGGGCACCCCATTATGAAGTGTACTTTTTTAAATATGATATTTCAGATTTCTTTGAACTGCTGCACATGGTCTGCCAAATCAGCCTAGTGAAGCAGAATCAAGGAGGTGCATCAAGAGTGCTCACCTGAACAACAAGGCAGTTGCTATCATATATTTATTTATGAGTCACCTTTTACCAGTGTCTCAAAGTGATTTACCAATATACCATCAACACAGCCGGAAATAGTTTTGTTGTGTGTGTGTGTTTTTTTTTAAGTGTAAAAAACAACAAGACCTAAAGATAGGTTTGGAAACAGCTGGAGAAGCTTGTCAAACCTAAAATCTCTTCAATTGTTTCCAGAAAGTACAGAGAGTGGGGCACCTGTCGAATCTCAGCAGGGATACTGTTCCACAAAACAGGAGCAACCTCATTGAAAGCCCCACTCCAAATTACTGTAGAGCGGGCTTTTGATATGTTAGGGACTTGAAGGAGAAACTCTCCTGCAGAACACAGCAACCTCCTGGGTATATAAGGGATAAAGTGTTCTCTCAATTAACCTGTTCACACACAGGATCAAAGTAAGTGACTGGAAGAAAGTTTCATATTGTACTGAATACACACATTGGAGTCTTTAGAAAATCTGAAGGCTGTATCATCCAAGGCTCATAGGAACTAGGGGCCAACAAAGAAGTACTGCTGCATTAGCGCCAAGATGAAACTTGGCTGAAATTGTAAGCAGAGCTGGACCAAACCCCTCTCATCACCTTTGAGCATTGCTTTCTCCTCTCTGACACAAAATAGATCCTTATTTTTTTTACCTCTTTTGGAAAGGAAAGAGTGTGCAGGGATTTTGCACTTCCCGTAATAATCTTACAAGGCGGCCAAGGTGGTGTGTGTGTTCTTTGTTTTAAAGAAAGACCATTCTTACAAGGTGTTGTGCAACATTCCCGGCTGCCCATGCTACTTGGAATATCCATGGGAGGACAGTGAAGTCAGGGATGTTGCCTGTGGAGTGCCTGGGGGTGGTGCATATTTTTTAAAAAGTTTAATTCTGTTAACTAAATCATCATCACCACCACCACCACCACCACCATCATCATCTCATCACTCTCAGGTCCACTACAGGCAGCCTCCTCACCTGTCATCAGGTTCTACTGTGGCTGCCTATAGTGCACCTTAAAAATGGCATAAGTCAAGTCCTTCTAGATATTAAAAAATCATCTAGGGCAGTGTTCCCCAACCTTGGGCCTCCAGCTGTTTTCGGACTACAATTCCCATCATCCCTGACCACTGGTCTTGCTAGCGAGGGATGATGGGAGTTGTAGTCCAAAAACAGCTGGAGGCCCAAGGTTGGGGAACACTGATCTAGGACACACTACCCTCACTTCCCATGAACATTGCTTGAAGTGTGGCCAGCTGGGGAGGCTGCAGAGTGCTGCTCAATTTGTTGTTGTTGTTGTTGTTGTTGTTGTTGTTGTTGTTGTTGTTGTTGTTTTAAGTTAAGAGATTCCTTACAATTACTAAGGTAAGCACCAAATCTCTGCACGACCTTGAAGCTCTCTGAAGCTTTCTTCTCCATTCCAGGGCAATTTCTTTTCGCCTCCCCTGTGAATGGCTAAAGGAACTTGGCCAAAATGATCAGACCAGACCTCATTGTAAGGCCTGGAGTAAAGTGCCAATCTAACAAAACAGAATTGCAAACCAGCTTTTCCTGGGTTGTACCATTTAGGCCAGTGATGGCTAACCTTGACACCCCAGATGTTTTGGAACTACAACTCCCATCATCCCTAGCTAACAGGATCAGTGGTCAGGGATTATGGGAGTTGTAGTCCCAAAACATCTGGAGTGTCAAGGTTAGCCATCACTGATTTAGGCAGTCATGGCCCTAGGGTTTTGAGGGCTTTAGGCAAGAGAGTCATTTGGAAACCCTTAAGCAAATTTGGCAGAAAATTTCACTTATTTCACTTATTCTATACATGAATCTGCAGTGGATCATTATGCATTCATTGTAACAATTTTTTTATTAAAGCTAATAAAAGCTGTATTACATGATTCTTCTGCATGTTTAGATTAGCTCTGATACTTGTGATGTTATAATGCAAGCACATTACCCTTGCTGTGCCCTGAATATGCTACTCAGGCCTATAATTTTTATTTGCATCCAGTGTGCTCATCTTCATAGCCACATGTGTAATCAGCAGAGAAGTCAAAGTCAATAGCATCTGCCAAAGCTCATTGAAGAAGCAGATGCACTAATAGCATAGATAATCTTCAGTGGCTTCTTCACGATATCTGTCCCAGTTTCATACCAAGGTCCATAGTATTTTTATTCATTCATTCATTCAAATATTTAAGCATTGCTATGCCATAGAATATATACATACCGAAGTATTTTACAGTTCTAAAACATAATGAAAAACACTTAAAAGGTTAAAAACTGGCATCAATTAATGAATGTGAAAGGGTGTATTCTTAATTGCCTGCATAGGCATGGCAGAATAGACAGGCTTTTAGCAGGAGTTTATAAATTGACACGGGAAGCACCTGCTGAATCTTCATTGGCAGAGTATTCCACAAGGCTGGACCGATGACACTAAAGGCTCTCTTTCCTGTTGTTATCAAATGAGTCTCACCAATTCAGAGAATGATCAATGATGCTCCTGTAAATTATCTCAGTGATTGAGCTGGGATATAAGGGTTCAGGCGATCCCTGAGCTACCCTGAACCTAAATTGTTTAAAAGGTAAAGGGACCCCTGACCATTAGGTCCAGTCGTGTCCGACTCTGGGGTTGTGGCACTCATCTCGCTTTATTGGCCGAGAGCCGGCGTACAGCTTCCAGGTCATGTGGCCAGCATGACAAAGCCGCTTCTGGCGAACCAGAGCAGCGCACGGAAACGCCATTTACCTTCCCGCCAGAGAGGTTCCTATTTATCTACTTGCACTTTGCCGTGCTTTCGAACTGCTAGGTGGGCAGGAGCTGGGACCAAGCAATGGGAGCTCACCCCATCACAGGGATTCGAACCACTGACCTTCTGATCAGCAAGCCCTAGGCCAGTGATGGCTAACCTTGACACTCCAGATGTTTTGGGACTACAACTCCCATCATCCCTGACCACTGGTCCTGTTAGCTAGGGATGATGGGAGTTGTAGTTCCAAAACATCTGGAGTGTCAAGGTTAGCCATCACTGCCCTAGGCTCTGTGGTTTAACCCATAGCACCACCTGGGTCCCCTAAATTGTTTAGGGCTTTGTAAATTAATGCAAGAACCTAGAACTTGGATTAGGGGCAAGTGGGTAACCGGGGCAGCTGCTTTGACAAAGGTGCCGCATATTCTCAACCAGAAGCTTCCATCAGCATCCCCAAGGGCAGCCCCACATAGAGTGCATTGCAGTAATCCAGCCTTGAGAGTATCAATGGATGGATTACAGTGGTCAGACTATCCCTGTCAAGCCATGGCTGTAGTTGGCAAACCAAATGTAGCTGGTAAAAGGCACTGCTAGTCACAGAAGACGCCTGTGCCTCTAATGATAATGATGTATCCAGGAGTATCTCCAAATTCCTGCAGAGGGAGTTCAACTCCATCAAGAACTGGTAACTTGCCAGTTTCCTGAACATGGGGACCAGCAGCCTAAAGAGGAGTCTTCCTAGGATTCATGTGTGGTTTATTGGCCCTCAAACAGTCCACCTCTACATTCATACACCAATCCAGAGCTTTCACAGCTTCTCCTGATTCAGATGTTATGGAGAAGTAGAACTGTACAGTGGGACCTCGACTTACGAGTGACCCGACTTACGTGTTTTTCGACTTCCGAATGACTTCTGGAAGAAAAAAAATGGCCGCCACAACCGAATTTTTCGACTTCTGAAAGGAAGTCGCGGCCGCTTTGAATAGGATTTCTTCGACTTACAAATTTTTGAATAGGATTTCTTCGACTTACGAATTTTTTTCGCTCAATGCATCCCTATGGGGACTCGACTTACGAGTGTTTTCCACTACCGAAAATCGCGTCAGAACGCATTATCTTTGTAAGTCGAGGTCCCACTGTATATCATTCACATACAAGTGACACTTTGCTCCAGAACTCCCAATGGCCACTTCCAATAGCTTCATATAGATATTAAGTAGAAGAAAGGTATGGATTATGCGTCAGGTGTTATAACTTCTAGTTTTTGTTAAAATGTCATGTTTCATTTTGCTTAAGAAAAACACAAAACCAACCTACTGAATGCTATTTAGTATCTCCATTTCACAATTGTAGGGAGTTTTTGTTTTTTTAATTGCTATCATTTTATTTCATACTGGAAGGCATAAAATCACTAGAGACATTTTCCATGGACTTTGCCTCTGTGTTTGACACAGTTCCCACAGCACAGTTGTGGGCCCCAGTTATGAAACATTACACTCTACTTATGGTTGATTCTTCAAGATATTTAAGGAGTTAGGGAGAAAATTCTTAATGTGCTCTCCAAGTCCCTAACATGCAATCAGTATTTATCACGATGGGTTGCTTGTTGGGCAATGGCAAAGTCTTCCAATGTGTGGTCAGAGGCTTCATCCATGGAATCTGTGAAGGAGAAGAGAAAATGAAAAAGGAGTTCGTGTAAATATGATGATGGAAACAATGCCAGTTTGGAAATGAAAAGCTTGGTACCCACGGGCATTTTTTAAAGTCAATATGGATATACTTCCAGATAAAGCCACAATACAAGCTGAGCCAAGCGGCTGGCTATTATCCGTGAACACAAAATAGATTTCATTGGAGCCAACTGCACAAATACATATAAAAAAGCATGAGAGTTCCAAAGCCAAGATTACCACAAGAAAGCTGTGCCAAGGGATCATCTTCATTCATTCATGTATATATACTGAGCCAAGCCAAAGTAGGTACTGGAACATGGGCAGAGTTTTTCCCCCAGACTAACTTGGAACCTTTGAATGTCTAGAATAACTACACAAGGCACCATCCAGACAAAATTAATTAAGCATTTATATGTACTGTTGATTTCAATATAGAAGATTTTAAGCACATGCTTAACTCTCCCAGTAAATCAAGAGGCTATAAAAATGCTTAACTTTGGATCGTACCCATTGAATAAAAAATCAGGAACCACAATTAAGTCCTCAGTGTTCTTTCATAAGATGGACACTAAGCCAACTTTTTTTTTTTTTAGTAAACAGATCTGTCTTATAGCACATGGGATTAGGCCACTCATTATCTGGAAAACAGAGGAAGTAATCGAGACAGATGAAAGATGTGCCTTTTAAAGACCTGATAATTAAACAAGAAAAGAATCTCACGGCAGAAACTTACAGCTCTGATAAGAAAGGACTTGTTGATGGACTCATTACTCACTCTGTTTTCATGTAAATCTCAACAACAACAACAAAAGAAGGGAAAAGGGGAGGGGTGAAAAAAATGTGTGTATTTCACAAGTTTGAAATCAAGGTTCTTTAGCACCATCCTTTCTAAATTGCCAAGGAGTAAATCACAAAGTAGGACTGTGAAGCCAGCACAACTGAACAAGCTCTGCCCTGCAGTCTTGGAGATTCAAGAGTGCTGTTTGCACACCCTCTGCAAACTGTTCTGTGCTGCTGTTTAATTAGCTTCTGATTGAAAAGTGTTGATGTCTTACATTCTTTTCTGCTAAATGGGTTCTCTCATGCTGGGAAATCTGTAAATTCCGCAAAGAACTTGATTAGATTCCCAGTGAGACTTTTAAATAATTTTAAAGACAAAAAATGAACTAGGCAGCCAACATATCTATTTTGAGGATGTTAACATTGTCACAGGAATATAGACATAAATCGCTCAAGGGTCTTTGCCAGCTTGTGAAAAACAGCACACATATATTCCACTTCCTTGAGGAAGGACTTCTGGAAAGAGATGGGTTGCACCTCACAGGGGTTGGCAAGAATGTGTTTGCTAAGAGACTTATGAACCTGATCAGGAGAGCTTTAAATTAAATCCTAAGGCGGAGGGGGAGAATAATACAAATGACAAAGGAATATCTGGTACTGGGGATTATAGCTTCATTGTTACACAGAAAACTGAGGTGGTGCTACAGAGACCTGCTAAAAGGCAGGGAACTACAAGAAAGAAGCAGCTTTTTGGAATGACTCAAGGTTTCAGTTGTCTCTATACTCATGCACAGAGTATGGGAAACAAGCAAAGCAATACTGGGCCTGATGGACTAATTATTTGATATGGTAAGAAGCAAATCCTTATGTTTCTGACACCATATGAAGCAGTTTGTGCAAAACAGAACACAGTGTAGACTCTGACTAGGACTGGGTGATTATTAAGACTGCTATTCAAATAACTAGCAGTCAAATGCTAAACATGTTGGATAATCAGGCAGCAAATTTACAGTACATTCAAAGGACTTAGTAATGTGGCTGTTGGCAGCTGCTTGAATTTTTATGGCTCAAAAAGGAAGGCATGACATGATTTACAATTGTCTTTGTGGTATAATAGTATCTGGAATCTGGCAATACTGAGAAAATAACATAATTTAAAAGTTTCAAAATGATGTGAAGACCTGGAACATTTCTATGTCATTTGGTGCGAATTTATCGCTTATGCTACTGCAAATGATCTGCATAGTTCTTGGGCTGTACCAGCGTATCAAATTTGTACCTCATAATTGATTCATAAAAACTGTGCTCCGCTCTTGTTTAACTGTTAATATTAGAGGCATGGTTGTGTAATGTGACAGTGTAAACAGTTATTATTTGATGTATATCCACAAATTGTATTATGTGCCTTTGCTTCTTTGTTTGTTTTACAATTCAATAAAATATTTTTTTTAAATAATAATAATTGGACATCTGTAAAGAAAGTTAGAAAGCAAAATGTGGAGGCAACAGTCTAAGGCTTATTAGGCAGATGCAGGGCTATTACTGATGCTAAAGTTGTTTAATCACTGTTGCTAAGTAATCAGAAGAAATCAGAATAAATGAATGTGGAGCTTTTTTTTATCTTCCCTCCTGAAGATAATTGGCCCTCAATTAATAGTCCATGTTAAGTTCTATTGTGTTCAGTGGGTCTTACTCCCAGGGAAATGAGTCTAGGACAGGCATGTCCAACCAGTAGATCACGATCTACCAGTCGATCGATCCCCGGCTGATCCTGGTAGATCGCGGGACCCTTATCGATCGTATGATTATATAAAGTTTACCGAAAGTTAACAAATAAAAGCTGAAGAACTCTGGGCAATCCTACCCTGAAAAAGCTCAACAGCTCTGGGCAATCCACCCACCCCACAAACGCTCCTCATCCCTCCAATGACAATGGGTAGATCACTGCCAGCTGTTTTATACTGGGAGTAGATTGCAGTATCTTGGGAGTTGGACATGCCTGGTCTAGGACTTTGGCCTAAGGAGACAACAGAGACTGCAACCCTGTGCACTGTTTATGTGAGCAAACTCCTCTGAACTCAAACTATTTTTGAGTACAAATGGATAGGGTTGGGCTGTTGGTGGATTAATCTACCAGTATGTCTATTTCCTGTCTATTGAGCAAGGGAGTCTTCCTGAGAGCACCAATAAGGCAAAATGAGGAATGCACGCCCCTATAAAAACAAGAACCCACTAATGTCCTATATAGTTATCTGGCATTGGTCAAAAGGAAGTATTTCAGGCAAAAAGAAAAAGAAAAAAAAGATGCCTTAAGTTATCACAAGACACCACATAAAAAGCTTTAATTGCACATATATTTTAAAGGCTAACAGCTGTGTTTGTCTTTCAAATCGGTATCATTTAAGTACACATCTATTGAAGCATTCATCTGGTTGGCTATTTGCCTGAGATGAACGTGTCTTCCTTATATATATATTTAATCTTTTTTGGGCGGGTGAAATACCAGTTGGCAGATTATCACACTCAATTTCCTTAGCTATAGTTTCCAAGGCATGTAAGATCAATGTTATCTCCGCAGCTACGGTCACATGGCTTTCATTATTAACTAAAGGAGGGCTTTTGCTCTTCTCACCCAGATAAGAACAAGCATCCCTTAAGCACTTGCCACCACAGTATTGCCTCTTTGACCACTCATCTCACTTGGGCCACATTCACACCATCCACTTAACATACTATGATACAATTTGAACAGTCATGGCTTCTCCCAAAGAATTCTGGGAGCTGTAGTTCATTAAGGGTGCTGAGAGTTGTTAGGAGACCTCATTCCTCCCTCAGAGCTCCTATTCCCAGAGAGCTCTGTGAGGGGAATAATGGTCCCCTAACATTTCTCAGCACCTGTAACAAGCTACAGTTCCCAGAATTCTTTGTGAGAAGCCATGACTGTTTAATTTTTTCTCAAGTGCAAATGTGCCCTTTGTCTCCCCAGTGTTTACCCATTCAATTTTTAGAAATATTTTATTATTTATATCCCACCTTTCCCTCAGTACTGGAACTGAAGGCCGCTCACAAAAATTAAAGCAAATACAGATAAACCACATAACCAGAGAAATTATTCAAAAATGCCTTATCAGATAGAAAAGTCTCCATGGTGAGAGAAGGGGAATGATGTAGGTCTCGGGGAGGGAACTCAATAAATAATAATAATAATAATAATAATAATAATAATTATTATTATTATTATTATTATTATTATTATTTATACATACATACATACATACATACATACATACCCCGCCCATCTGGCTGGGTTTCCCCAGCCACTCTGAGCGGCTTTCAGCCGAATATTAAAAACAATACTGCATTAAACATTAAAAACTTCCCTAAACAGGGCCACCTTCAGATGTCTTCTAAAAGTCAGATAGTTTTTTATTTCCTTGACATATGAAGGGAGGGCATTCCACCGGGCAAGCACCACTACCAAGAAGGACCTCTGCCTGGTTCCCTGTAACCTCACCTCTTGCAGTGAGGGATCCACCAGAAGGCCCTCGGAGCTGGACCTCAGTGTCCGGGCTGAATAATGTGGATGGAGACGCTCCTTCAGGTATACAGGACCGAGGCCGTTTAGGGCTTTAAGGGTCAGCACCAACACTTTGAATTCTGCTCGGAAACGTACTGGGAGTCAATTAAGATCTTTCAGGACCGGTGTTATATGGTCTCGGCGGCCGCTCCCAGTCACCAGTCTAGCTGCCGCATTCTGGATTAATTGCAGTTTCCGAGTCACCTTCAAAGGTAGCCCCACATAGAGCGCATTGCAGTAGTCCAAGCGGGGGTTCTCCACAAAAATTGTGTTTGTAATCTCACTTCCTTATGTGAGATTGTCTGCTTCCAAATGCTCCCCAACTGGTGTTTTTTTCCCCCTTGACTACGTTCAGAGAAATGTGGTTCAAGTGACATGTGTAGATCAGAAAATAATACGGGAAAGGAGGCTGTAAAGGCTGCTTGTGGGGAGAGAGTGAAACAAAACCCCACACACCTGCTGACAACACCCAGACAGGGAGACAGGTGGAGGTTTTCAAAATGAGGCTGGCAGTAACTTAAGCAAATCTGACATGTCCCTTGTAAATCCTGAGGAAAAGGAGCTTTCCTCCCTTTGATAAGTCTCCCCAATAAGAAAAGACTTTAAGAACAATAGCAGCCCAACCTCCATGGTTCTTTAGAAGTTTAAAGAGGAGCTTAAAGTGTTTAATGAGATGCCAGGTGAGTAACTAAGAAGGAAGTCATTTAGATTTAAATTTATTTATTTCCTTCCTTCCATTATGATCTTGGAGTCTCTTCTACCAGGTTAAGAGAGAAGGCTCAATGGCAACAGAGCATCCTGGCTTGTCCTGTATAGGAGTAGAGTTGGTAGAGAAATACATTCAGTGCACTTAACTTGCACTTCCTGGACCAAGACAAGAAGGAAAACACAGCTATCCTTCTCTGAATTTTGCAATGTAGTTCTCCAACAACAAAAACATATGCACATTAGTGAGAAAAACCATACTAAAAGGCATGACATTTAAGCCCCATTTGTGCTACACATTTAAAGCAGTATCATACAGTTTTAAACAGCCATGGTTGCCCTGCAAAGAAGTCTGGGAGCTGTAGTTTGCGGAGGATGCTGAGAGTTGTTAGGAGAGCCCTTTCCCTCTCACAGAACTACAATTCCCTGGGAAGAGGGACTGAAGGTTCAGCCACTCTGGGAATCATAGCTTAGGTCCCAGTCACCTGAAGGGAAGCCAAAGTTGAGAGGGTAGCTCTACCCCACATCAGAAGGGCAGCCGGTCCCTCGTCCCTGCATTCAGCCATCCCAACCTAGTGCCGTTTCTTTTCGAACTCATATGCACCAAGCAACTCATATCCACTAACTTCAGAAGCCATATGTATTTTATAACAAATGTAACAGTTTATCTAGTAGCCTTTGGGCCAAACCTACATCTGCTTTCTCTGGAAGGATTCCAGAAGACATTGTAATTGAAATAATAACAGCCACGTGTCTTGTTAACTTCCTCGCTTTACTGTTTGGGCGCTTGAAGGACAGACAGATCTTGTAACCAGTTGCATGCAAAGTGTAACAAGCTAGTCTTGTTACTTTCTCTCTCCCTCTCTTTAAACAAAAAACAAAACAAAAAACCAACCCTTGGCAGATCTGATGAAGAGAACGTAGTCTTTATGTGACTTCCAGACCCTCAGCATGTGGTGCAGTAAGCTGTGAAAGGCTGGTTCCTGGCAGCACACAGATAAACACTTTGAATATTATTTATGGCATGGTAAGACATTTTACAGTTTAGATCAAGTCTTCCTAGCCATCCAAATGTCTGGCTCCCCTCTGTCAAAATGACAGTGCAGAGTGAGTAGAGGGTTCAGAGATTCAGTCCAATTATCCCATTTATATCCAAAGAACTCAGGCTTGGCACATACGAGGCTCCACCAGTTGCCCATGTAGCTCACAACAACCTTATAAGGTAGGTTCGTGTAGGGTTTATAGGTCTGCTCCAGGAGTTTTCCGTTCATGCTTTACTGCAGTTTTAATGTTCAAGAACCTGGAGTAGTTCCAGCTAAGATGCTTCCCTCACTCCAAAGCAATTGCTCAGTCTCTCTCCACTGGTTTGAGTCTAGCTGCTAGACCTTGACAGGCACCAATGAAAGATTCTGTTAGGTCTCACTGTACATTTCCAGTTTGCATTGGACTTGTTTCAATAGATCTGTTTGTCCTCACTATCTTGTTGCACATTCCTGGCTGGGCTGAGGGCTCATCCCCTCTTCTACTTGCCCCATGCTTTCTAAGCAAGGGTCTGAGTAGTTTTACCTTTGCCCCATGGCTTTGCCCCAGGAAACCTGGACATCAGTGCTAAATTGGCGCAAACGTCAATCTGGAGCAAACCCAATTGGCATTTACTCCCATTCAGCAGTAAACAGTGGGTTTTCCAGGGGGAAATCAGACGGACAAGCAGATGTGAATGAGCCCTTGAAGCCCTTTTCACATGATCAGTGTCTATCCCAGGTGGCCTTGTGACCTCCTTTACAGACACTATTTGTAGGTGTCCTCAGTTTGATAGGCTGTGTGGTCCAATACTGGTTCAAAAATAAATAATAGGGGCACCAGAGGTGCCCGTCAACAGTTTTCACCTGAACAGTTGACTGAACAAGCGTATAGGTCACCTGGGCACTTAGGTGAGATGGATTGCCTGTTTATGAAAATTGGGAGTGGGGAACCTGTGGCCTCTTGGGTTCCTGTCCCACTGGCCTCAATCAGGATGGTCAGAGATGATGTCCAAAAACATCTGGAGAGCCAGAGGTGCCCCATGTCTGATTAAAATTATAACATTTCCAAATGTGCACTTTTAACAACCTATTTATTTCTGCACTCCACTGCTGTATATACCAAACTCCAACATAAAACATATTTAAAGCACAATGACTTCCTTCAACGAATCCTGTGAGCTGTAGTTTGTTAAGGGTGCTGGGAATTGTGAGGGTGAATTTGCAGTTCCTAGGATTCTTTGAGGAAAGTCATGTGCTTTAAATGTGCACTGAATGTGCTTTGAATGCGTGATGTGGATCTGCCATGCATGTCTTTAGAACATAAGAAGAGCCTGCTGCACTGAGTCAATGGCCCATCTAGTGCAGCATCCTGTGGAGCAGGGATTTGAACTCTGGTCTCCCAGGTCCTAGTCCAACACTTTAACTACTACACTACACTGTCTGAACCTGGCACCATCTGTATGCAAAGTGAATATTCTACCACTCAGCTACTGCCATTTCCCTCTCCATGTGTTTAATTCTATTACTTTCTTCAAAAAAAGAGGACCAATTCCATTAATTTCTCTTTAAAAAGACTATACATAGGTTAAGACTTTCCTGAGAACGGTTCAAAATGAGAACTTGCACAAGAACTTATGCTAACTTCACTTGGCACAAAACTATTCACATTTCAACCCAACTTTACCGTGGTTGTGTGAAATCCATCCAGATCGTTGTGTTTTGAAAATGCAATCTTGCTGGAGTGGGGGAGACTCTTGAAAAGCTGCCGACCACTTGCCCCCAGACAGTAGCACAAAGACTAAACACCTTTTATGGACACCAGCTTGGAAACGTTTCAGTTAGGGAGATTTTGGGTTGGTTTAATTTTGCACAAATGTCAGTTTATCAGAGAGACTCGGTATTCACTGGAAACAGCATTATCTTAATTACTTACATGCACTTCTTATGTTTCTTTCGTCCTGGTGTTTTAGAGTCTATCGTTGGGATTTAGGCTGGGATTTACAGTGCATGTTTGGGCAGCAAGTTCCAATAGCACCAACAAAGCTTGCCAGGGAATATGTCTAGCAGAGAAATGCCAGGCACACAGTGCACCTTGCATAATTTTCTGGATCTTTGTCATGGTGGTCTCTGCGCCATTGTTCTACCATACTTAGGCTGATAAAGGAGGAAGCTGGGAATGATTTATGCTAACGAGACCCAGATAAATTCAACCTAGGCTGGGCCAATTATCTCTATTGGGGAGGAAAGTAAGGAAGTTACCTGCTGGAGCCAAATCTCAGCAGGGAGCAACTACAAAAGCAATTTGAAGAAATGTTTCCATCTTGTCTATCCTCGCAGATGTCACTAAGAGGCAATGGCGTTTATAGGTAGGCCAAATCTGAGACAAGCTGGTGTTTTAGGATTCATGAATGTAGAGGAGATTAGCCTAGCCAAAGACGGTAGCAAAAACACTCTTTTGCTTCTGAAGTTCACTAATCAGGCTTTGCTTTGGATGCCCAGGCTGGTGCATGAGTGGCTGTTTGCAAAGTTTAAGAAAATATTGTGTAGAAATGCATACAGGAAAGGAAGTGTGTGTGGGGGTGGAGCTCTAGTTAAATATCATAGCTAGGAAATTCTTGTGGGCACAGATTGGAATGAAGCAGCTATAGTCTTCCTATCCACAAAGATATCTATCTAAAGAACCAGACTAATTCCCTTTATTATCTTAGACACTGAGAACTCCTCCAGTAATTTTATCTACCACATTCCAATATCTCATTCTTTCTCCAGTGCACAGTCATCCACAGGAGTTGGTAAGGGAGCTAGCCTCTCCAGATAAGCCATAATCCCCAGATTCCTGATTTTCTTAGGAGGAGGAGAAAAGTGGTAGTAGAAGAAAAGTAAGTTTCTTGCATTTCTAGAACCTGAAATATGAAGCAAAAATGAGCAAGCACTCTTCCCGTCATTTGTTTAGTGAGAAACATTTCAGTTATGTTTACTTGGAGTTGTATTCAATGCTGGGTCTGCAGAGTTCCACTGGTGCAATGGGAGTGCCATTCCCCTCCCCCTGACATGTCCCCAAAATCTCTGAAGGGTCCTCAAACACACCAGAGCTGATTTTGATGAAGCTCTGTTGCATGCATGGAAGTCTATTGCATGAGCAGAGCTGCAGCACTGATACAGCCCATGGAGGATTGACTTTACCCCCCTCCCCACACAAAAAAAACCAAAAACAATTATCATGCAGACACCTGTTGTTGTTGTTGTTATTTATGCAACTTATACACTGCCCTATACCCGGAGGTCTCAGAGCAGTTCACAACAAGACCACAACATATAAGATCAAACCAAAAGCAGTAACCCAATAGCTCTCCCCTCAAAAAGCCACATTCTAAATAGGTGTTGGGTGTCAATAAGATCAGCCCAAGGCCTGGTTAAAAAGGAACGTTTTTGCCCGGCGCCTAAAGGTGTATAATGAAGGCAACCAGGCAAACTTCCCTGGGGAGAGCATTCCATAGATGGAGAGCCCCTGCAGAGAAGGCCCGTTCTCGTGTTGCCACCCTCCGGATCTCTCAAGGAGGAGACACAAGAAGTAGGGCCTCAGAAGATGATCTCAGGGACTGGGCAGGTTCATATGGGAAGAGGTGGTCCTTGAGGTATTGTGGTCCTGAGCCATTTAAGGCTTTATAGGTCGAAACCAGTACCTAGGCTCCAGTGAGCTCAGCGTGACATACATGTGGGTGAAATTACCTGTAAGGTAGTGTAGGTTAGAAGAGAGTGACTGGTCCGTGGTTAAACAAGTTGAGCCAAGATCTTTTTAAATCTTTTAAAGTGCAGGACTTTGCCCTTTCTAGGCACTGTCAAATGAGACACAACTAACCAATTAACCTTCCCCCAAGGGGATTCAAAGAAATGTAGTATCTAGCTTGGCTTTAGGAGCAATGCACCCAATAATTTGTCTTGCTAGAAGGAAAGCTGGGAGCCAGGTAATGCTGAAATAGCCACCAATCCTATACCAGCCCACTAGCGGGTGCAAGCACCTAGCCAGTCCAAGTTGCTTACCATGGTTTTCCTTCCAGAAAAGAGCCAGTGTGATGTAGTGGTTAAGAGCAGTGGACTCATAATCTGGTGAACTGGGTTCGATTCCCTGCTCCTCCACATGCAGCTGCTGGGTGACCTTGGGCTAGTCACACTTCTTTGAAGTCTCTCATCCTCACTCACCTCACAGAGTGTTTGTTGTGGGGGAGGAAGGGAAAGGAGAATGTTAGCCGCTTTGAGACTCCTTAGGGTAGTGATAAAGAGGGATATCAAATCTAAACTCTTCTTCTTCTCTTCTTCTTCTTCCAGCTGTGCATTCAAAAGCAAGAACTGTGATTGTGATGGTAAGAAGATTGTACTTATAAATGGGCTAACTACTTTTAACCAATTTGTTCCACCAGCCGTACCACAGATACAGTTACACAAGTGTTGCAAGCTCATGCATGAACATGCATAACTCCCTTTCTGAAAATGAAAACAGAGAGGGGGTGAGAGAGAGAGATTCGCATGTGGATGGTGACACATGAATATGGTTCATAAATGCATCTGTGTCTCATAAAGAATTTGTCTTCCTCCTTCAAGAGGGCCTCGGTAATTCCTCTAATTGAGGGTTAGGCATGTCCATTTTGGAGACCTGCAAATGTCAGCATTTTGTAGTCTGCCGAAGCCTTATATAAACTTAGAGGGACCAATTGGACCCCTGTTATGCAAAAGCCACTGTTTCAAAGCTGCACAGTTAAATATTCATTATTCCTCTCTTCCTGCCCTCACCTCAACAAATATCAATAAATAACCAAAAACAAAACACGGAAATAGCAGACTCCAAATTGAAATTCAAGGCAGACATCATTTGGGCATAATAAATCTGTCATTGCTGGCCAGTTATGCGCTGGTATGCAGCCAAAAACTTCTCTTCAAGTTAAATCTTTGGGAAAGTGAGTATCTAATGATAGAATGAGTGCTTTTAAAAAGTACAGAGGGAAACAAACAGCCCCTATCAAAAATACCAAAGGAATTTACATTATGAGAACATCTTTTTTCCCCTAAGTGAAGAAGCAGACTAATGGAATCAGGTGCTACACTTAGAGACTCCAGCTGATGCTATCACCTTGCTGCATTAGACCCAAAGGTCCGTCTAGTTCGGGGTGATGTCTCCATTAGCAGCCAATCAAATGCCTCTGTGAAGTTCACAAGTAGGGTGTGATGGAAGCAGTCATCCACTGTCTGCACCCCCGCTCCAACATCTGTTGTGGAGATGTCTTAGAGCCTTGGACATCATTGTCTGGTGCTGAGACCTAGCCAAGTGACCTACTTGAGACCATGCAGTGCTCATGCAGCAGGAGACTATGTGGCTAGCAAGAAGCATAAAGCCTTGGGATTGGCCAGGGCTAGTATAAAATACTAAGAGTCTTGACTTTTGCCCTTGCCTGTTCTATTCAGTTATTTGTTTTATCTTGATTTGTTTTATCTTTACACTGTAATGTAATGGGCAGTAATGATGACATATTGCTAATAAAATATCTGACCCTTTCACTTTATTTTTAATACATGTTTTGCAGCTATATGAATAGCAAGGACATCAAGAATCACTCCACACATAAGTTGAAGGATTTCACATTTATTAGCCCAGCCTTGTGCGGATCAATTTTGCTTCAAATCAATACAATTATCCTTAGAGGAAACCAATGCAAGTTGATTAACATATTTCTAAAAGAGAATTTGAAACCCAGAGATAAATAAGTTGTTCGGTTCTAAGGGGACAGGGACAGGGAGCCTTATCAGGATCAAACCTGCAAGTAAAATTTGACAAGTGGGTGGGGGTGTCCACCTATCAATCACATGCCATCACATGACTGATAAGTGAATTGGCCCACCCACCTGTCAAAATCCAGGGTCCCCAAGCGCATGTTGCTGCTATGCTCCCCAATATATGAAAGGTTGAAACAGGAGCAGAGGAGGGCTTGCAAAGCCTGCTCTACACGGATTCTTTCAACCCATGACATTGCAAGTTGAAAGGATCAGCACAGGGTGGCTCCAAAGAGCCACATTATTTTCCCTCCTTGAACAAGGTGCACTTACACAGAGGTCTTTCCCATCAACCTCAACCTCAGGGGTGGGGAACGTTTGGCCATGTTGCTACCTACAACACTCATCATCCCTGACCATGCTTTGGTTCAGCAACATCTGGAGAACCAAAGGTTCCCCACACATGTTCTACCTGTTCATTTAAACTAGAGCTGTTGGAGACTGAATCTCCTGAGATAAACACAGCTACTCTACAGGAGAGCTATGGGAAGCTGCTGTATCTGAAACTGCTGGAGACTGCCTACTCTTACCAGCTGGAACCATCAGCTGGTAAGACAGGCTGGGATCTCTGCAAGTCTTGTAGGTGTAAATGCAATTCTGCTTCTTTAACCTTATATACCAGTAACAAGAATGTAGTTTTAATACCCAGTAGTATTACATCAGCAGACATTTCCAGACATGTACATTGCTTGATACTAATAATGTAATTCCTAGTAGAATGAGAGCCACCTAATGCATAATAAGTTAATGCTATTTGGTTTTTCTGATTTTTTTTCCCATTTAGAATGCAGCGTGTCAAGGCAAATTCCACCCCAGAAGCAAATTCTAAGAAAGTGTTCCTTAGCCAGCAGATATCCTGACCTCATAGCTTCTTGCCAATGCCTGGCTTTCAAACATTCTATTTTTTTTTTTATTTTTTTTTAAAGCAAATGAGGAACATAGATTTGCTCAAACTCTGGGATATTTCAGCTCAGCAAAAAAAGCTTTTATCTAAAAGCCAATGAACTACTCTGGACTTTTGAGAAATGACCATGGGGCCAATTAGCACTTGCACAATCTGAATCTTTCTGATGTCTTGTCAATAATTTATAAAATAGACAGGGCACTCAGGATCTTTGCCACGAAGCTCAGGTTACAATTAAAGTGATGGCTTCGCAGTTCCCAGTCAGGGTCAGCCAGCAGGGATACACAGGGTTGTTCTTTGAGAATTTACATTGTTTGTCACCTGGTCCCAACACTGGTGCAGCTACCTGGAACTTGGGGCTAGAGACCAGAAATCTGGAGTCCAGCTCCCCTGCCCCCTGACCAACAGATGATGGAGGAATTGGCAAACAGTTCACGTGTCAGCACCTAGGAACACTGGACCTGATGATAGCTGCTATAGCATTCTCTCTCTCTCTCTCTCTCTCTCTCTCTCTCTCTCTCTCTCTCTCTCTCTCACACACACACACACACACACACACACACACACAACCAGTCAGGCATGCACATGTAAACAAATACTCATTTTCACTTGCAAAATATACTACTCTTTCCCACTTGAAAGTAGGGGCTTAGACCAACATTTATTTATAAAAAAAATATTTGTATACCGCTATGTCATAGAAAGGTATCACAGTGGTTTACAACATATATAAAAACATAAAAGCTGACAGTAAAATCATAATAAATAACTAAAAAGTTAAAAGCAAGGTAATTAAAAGCATACATCATTAGACCATTGTGGGGAATGTACTCTTAATTGCTTGCCTAGGCTTGGCAGAATAGAAGTCTTCAGCAGGTATTAATGTACTTAGGGTTTCACTCTGATCAGCAATCAAGCTGCAGTGTTCTACACGAATACAGGTTTTGATCCAGCGCCGAGGGCCTTCTGGCGGTTCCCTCACTGCGAGAAGCAAAGCTACAGGGAACCAGGCAGAGGGCCTTCTCGGTAGTGGCGCCCACCCTGTGGAACGCCCTCCCATCAGAGGTCAAAGCGATAAACAACTACCTGACATTTGGAAAATACCTGAAGGCAGCCCTGTTTAGGGAAGTTTTTAATGTGTGATATTTCAATGTATTTTGATATTTGTTGGAAGCCGTCCAGAGTGGCTGGGGAGACCCGGTCAGATGGGCGGGATACAAATAATATATTATTATTATTATTATTATTATTATTATTATTATTATTATTATTATTTGGACCAAATACAAGGGAAGCCCCAGGCAGAGCACACAGTAGTAATCTAACCTTGAAGTCATCAATGTCTGAACTACTGTGGTCAAGTGCTCCCAGTCCAGGAATCCTCATGCCTTATCGCAGCAGCTGAAGCTGGTAAAAGGCATTCGTAACCACTGAGGCTACCTGGACCTCCAGTGACAAAGTTTGACCCAGAGGAGGGCAACCCCATGCACGGTTGATGATTGGCTAGTTTCTCAGACATGAGGACCACTCACCTACAGTGCCTCCATCTTGCAGGCATTGAGGCTCAGCTTATTTTCCTCATCCTGCCCACTGCTGCAAGGTGATGACACCTTGCCCCCCAACCCCCAATGACTGCCTCCATCTCCTTTGCTGTCGAATGTTCTTGTTTCTTTGAGAAATAATTGCCATGGGATGTCAATACTAAAAAGAACTTGGGAGAGTTTATGAAACAAAGTATTATTCCTCATAAGGATTTCTTATTCTACTGAAAAGTAGACTCTTACAGGATGTACATATTGTTGATGCTTTACTGAGGTACTGTATACTCTGCTCAAAGCTCCCCCCCCCCCGTCTAATCTCTCTATAATGGTGCACGAACCAGAAGAGCGCTTTGAGGAATGGCATCAGAATCAATCACAAAGAAATGAAGCAAACTCTTCAATTTATTATATGCCAGATTCTGCACACAGTTATTTCACTTGATTCTTGGAATATAGGAAACACGATCCTTTTGAAAGGCAATCCCTGTACAAAAACAAGAAAGCTGCCAATGATATCAACCTAAAACAGATTTCTAAGTTTGTCCAGGTTTTTTTTGTCTGTTTTTTTGGAAGGTCTGGGGCTCTGCTTTCTTGTTTGCATATTAGTTTTAAGTCGCACACCATCATGAAAACTCATATAATGAAGGGTGGTATAGAAACGTTCGAAATAATTAATGCTTTTTTTAAAAAAACAAAAATCCACAGTAAAGATGTGGCTTATAGAATGAACACCTGCTGAAGGATTAGTGGCTAGGGAATTAGTCCTTGAAAAACAGGTCTTTTGTGCATTTTCACAAGCAGAACCTATAACAAAACATTGCAGTGTGGAATGCTCCAGTTCAGGGTTGCAGCCTGCCAGCCCTCTTCCGGGACACTTCGTTCCATCATTCCTTCCCCACTGGTTTTGTGTGCCCCATCCCAGCAGTTAGGCAGCCATCCATGGCCGCTGAGCACGCTCAGTCCTCATTGGACACTTTTAGGGGTGGACAGCCATTAGGGTTTTCTCTAATGCTTTTTGTATTTCTGCAAAGCTTACGGTCCCCCGAGCCTACTGATTCCTCCACCTTAGGGATGGATGGAGCCAATTTGGCTAGATAAGGATCCACAGTCAGAGAAGGACTTCACGATTAGAATTTAGGATCTGCTGGAGACCCAGTGACTTCCATTCAAGTAGAAATGGTCCTTAAATAGTTCTCATTCAAATTTCTCTAGGGATTAATTTTGTCGCCAACGTACAATGCTTGTGCTAACCCCTATTGTTACACTTTTTTATTCTCAAGTTTGTGCAGAACACTGTCTTTGTAAACATTTGCCTGAGCCTAATCTTGGTGTTAATGTCCATATACAGCTGCATCAAGATTCTTTCGAGAGGTGTTTCTGCAGCGTGCAAAACTGCATGTGCACAAACATTGCATAAGCTGAATCTTAATTAACACTTAGGTTCGTGATGGCTTTCCACACTGTTTCATCAAAATGCATGTACAGGGTGAGATAAGGGGAAGGGATTGACTGAAATGGACAGAAATTGACGGATCAGCTAGAGCTCAGGTCAGCAGCTGTGATCCGGTGGAGCTCAGCCTAGTTCCACATAGCCCTTAGCCTAATTTCACATGGGTTGCAAGCAGGGAATAAAGGGGAGGAAGAGGGTAGCAGAAAGTGTGTTAGAGTGAACAGAGGCAAAAGAGAGAGATAAATTGATGTAACCAAAAGGTGGCAGCTACACCCACTTCAAGATTTGGCCCCACCCACCATCACAATTGCAGACCCACACAGATTATTCCTGAGGGGAAAATGCCCCTGGTTCTTGGCTCAGCTGCCATCTGCCTATGGCTGACCTTCAACATCATTGAGCACCCACAATCTTCCACTGATGCATGAATAAATGCCTGACTTTTTAAAAGGGGAGGTGATAATACAGGCACCGAAAAGGAAGTCAATACTAGATCAGGGAAAGGATTGAGTTAGAAAGTCTCAATGTTCCAGTTCTGGGATGAGTCAAATTGCCACAGATATTCCTAGAAGAGACCCGTGAGTGACTGAGTGTGCCAAAAGATCTGCATATAAATCCTACATGCGTACATGTGAAACGAGGAAACTGGAAAGAAGTTGCTTTCATGTGGAGAAATGAAATGCAGCGATTCATTACGCTACTGACATCCTAATATGTCTGATTTCAACAAAGGTTCCTATTCACAACATAAATGAGTTGGCTTAAAGGGAGTGGGGGTCCTTGCTTCACTTTAAGCATTTAGAGCAGCGTCTCTTCCCATCACAGTCAAAAGTGAACTTGGAAACGTATAAAAGGCTGCAGACCAAATTTTTGCAAATATGCTTTTACGAGTCATAGGGATGCATATAATTACCAAAGGTAGAAAATACAGCTGTGGTGGTGAAATGGAAAATTGGAACAGGATGGTGTCTCCAGTAGCCTCCCCTCTTAGCCAATCTGAACTAATCCTTAATGAATTCCCAAGAAAGCATGAAGTGTGCTCTTTGCCGAAGAAAGGAAAGTGCTGAACAAGTGAAAGTGGATTCTGGAATAGACACTGCCACTTTTGCTGTTTGGATTTCAGATGCCAGGGGCAAATTAAATAGGAGGACATCTCTGATACTCTCAGTCCAGAGTAGCTACTAATTTAGGAAGAATGCTAATAATGAAGTTGAGACGGAAAGGCAGCACACTGGAAAGCCAAACAGAACGTCCACACACCAGCAGTAAAAATTCGATTGTAAGAAATCAGCCTATTCCTGAACAGAATCCTCATTCAGGAAGATAGTGGGACATTTCTCACTGATTTGAATGGTTGAAAGGTTGTGAACTTGCGCCAGCTTAGAGTGCCACATTTGTTTGTTTTTCTGTTGATAGCTTATATCCTGAGACAAACAGCAGTTTCAGGGGGATTTTGTTGTTGTTGGGAAAATAGAGGAGGTGGGCTAACCCTCAACCCATCCCATGCTATAGTCTCAGTGTGGTTTCCCTCAACCCCCAAAGTGGTTGCATATTTTTTATAAAATAAAATAAAATACGATATTCACTAATCTGATCACACATTTCACCAGAAGCAGCTCATTTGGCTGCAATGTTAGCCTGGTCTCTGCCCAGCAGGGAGAGTGTCAAGGTGGCAGGAGGTCACTGTGGTTTAGCCACACTGGCAAGACAGCAAGATTGGCTCCAGCAGTGTTCCTGCAGCACACCATACTCTGAGTAGGCCTATAGATATCGCTGGAATCAGTGGACTGATTGATTTCATAGGTCTACTCTAAGAACACATAAGGATGGAAACCCCTTTGGTTTTTTATCATTTAAGACTGGAGTAGGAAACCACTGAGTTGTGGGACAAATATGGCCCTTCAGGACACTCTACCTGGCCCTCAGGACTCTCACCAGGCTAAGCCCCTCACCAGGCATTCCTCACATCCTTCTTGAGTGTTTTTGCCTGCTTTGGGGTGTTTCCTTTAACTGTGTACTTAAAGCTTCTTGCCATTGGACCAGTTATGATATGGCCTTCTCTGGTATTGGTATAAATCTGAAGTACAAATAAGTAGTAGCCTATATGTCTTTTTAAATAATAAACAAGCAAAGGAGCCCAGTGTTCTGAGGGCTGAGGTGGCTATGATGATGTCTCCCCAGCTGTTGCCATTGTCTGTTGACAGCCTGTGATGTCACAAAAGCACATGGCAGTTGGGTGGATATAAAGGTGGGCCAAGGGGAAATCCAAAGCAAAAGGCTTTTCCCTCCTCAAGGAGAACACAGCTGTGGAAAACAGCTGTAGCATTCAGCACTCGGTGGTCTCCTTCAGCATGGAGGTGTGCTGAGCAACAAATAAGCCCGACCCTCTGGTAATGGGATGCTGTGGAGCAATGAGAAGGCAAGTTCACTTGCTGCGTGGGACTGTGGGTTGAAGGCAGCTGATATTCAAAGTCAGCTGATTTCTGGTACTGGACCAGGCAGAAGCTGGCAAATGGTGGTGGGTGGAAGCTGGTGGAGTTAATATTCAGAAGCTGGTGGAAATGCAAGACTACAGCAGGCTGATGTTTGTGGATGCAAGCTGGTTGAAATTCACTTTCAGAAGCCCGCTGACAGAAGCTGTGTGGATATTTGTAGACTGAAACTGGATTATGTTATGTGAATGAACAGAGAGTGGCTGATGAGGGAATGTGTCTGTCTGAATGGAAGGTTTCAAATGGGGTCAAGGTGAATGGTGTGTGTGTGTGATGGGGGATGGCATTCAGGGGATGGTGTAAGTCACCCTTCAGATACTTTATGCCTGGGGATTGTGTTCAGAGGATGGCAGAGATCGCCTTCCAGGCACAAATGGATGAACTGGTGGAAGGCAGTGGAAGTTTGTAGACTGAGGTCAGGGATGAAGATGCCCAACAGAAGACCGTGGCTGTGCCTTAGCCCGCAAAGCTTTTTTCAAGACCACCCATGAAAGTAATGAAGAGAACCACAGGGCTTAAGCAAACCAGTTTCTATTTCTAAACAAATGTCTTTATAAAGTGGTTTTCATTACACCTTTCCCCCTCAAGGTGGACAACAAGGGGCTGTTTCACTGGAAGCCATTGGCTATGGACTTCCTGTGGTGTCACAAATGTCTAAAGGGAAAGAAGCAGTTAGTATTGGGGGCAGGGGTGCTAGCATGAATAGAATATGGGGGGGGGGAGAGACACAGATAAGCCCCACTCTGCATAATCAATCACAAGACGTAGAAGTTTATGGGAGACTGGCAACATTTTTCTAGATGCCGCGTTCTTTGTGCGGCCAACAGCAGAGCTCCAGACTTAAATGTGTGTGGAGAGTGAGAGCACATTATTTTCTTTCAGTTTATATGATATTGTTTGGAGAGGGAGAGGAGTGCTGTTTGCGGGGGGGGGGGGTGTTACCAGCAACCAGCATTTTTGGAGGGCAGGCTACACATTTAAATAAGTCCATAAATCAATTCATTAATTATTGTAGCTGTGGCTCAAGTCTGCCCTAAAAGTTGCATAGTCCCCTTCCACCATCACCATGTTGGATAGGACATAATATCTGGAGGCTGTCAGTGTCATGTCACTGCCACCACCCCAGCTGTATGGTTTCTGACACTACCCAAAACACCCCTGTGTAACCTTGTTATTCTTTATAATATGTACAGCTCTGAGCTGGGGGTTTTTAAAATGTGTATTCCCTATAATTTCCCCTCATTTCTGCTGCCCCCACTGATATATGTACCCGAATACTCCACTCCTAACATAACCAAATAAGGAGCATGTGGTGGTGCAATACAATTATTTATTCAAAACAGAAATAATAAGGGTTTTATAATTACTCAGTGTACAGAAGCGTAAGGTTTCAAATTAACTTTATGTTATTTGTTATGTATAAGATGGTGACTAGCTGTCCCTCAGACCTCCTCTGCCCTCAACTGTCATTTGGGAGCAGCCATTTCACCAGTGGGAGAGATAGGTAGCAGAGTTTATTTCATCGTCTTTGCTGGATCAGACACCTCCTGCCCCTGAACTGTGCCAGCTGGTCATGATAGGAACAACGGTTTTGGAAATTTGTGCCTGAGTTCTGATTTTGATTTTCCTCTTCTCTCCTTGTCTCTTTTTCCTTGTGTGTTGTTTTGTCTCCGCCCCCCCCCCCTTTCCTTCTTTAGATTGTAAGCCTGGAGAGAGCGGAGGTCTTGGTTTAACTAACTGTATGTAAGCAGCTCTGGGAGCCTTTTTGGCTGAACAGCAAGTTACAAATGCTTTAAATAAGTAAATAAAACAATGCAATGCAATGCAATGCAAGACCGATCCAATTTAAGAAACCAGCCCTTTTGCCACACCCACCACCAACTCGCACCCACTCCTAAACTCCACTATCAACCACTCCAAACCGAATTCTGCCAACTGTCTCCAGCAACATTCAAACAGCCCTTTCAAATTCTCATCCAATCATCACTCACTACCAACATTCCAAGCTCCCTCCCTCCCCCACATTTACCTTAATTCCTCTATTATAGTTACCTATACATAATTGCCCTCTGATATGCGTACAGTATGCACATAAACAGCAGAACAGCACAGGCTGCTTCAGATTTTATGTCCCAAAATGGCAGCAGTTGGAGGACTGTGAAATACTATAGGTAAGGCAAAGTCCCCTTCACCATTCTGGACCCATTCATGCAGGTAATGGCTTGAAGGAGGCTGGTGCCACGTAGGCTTTTAGGCAGAGCTGTGGCTCAGCAGTGCAGCTTCTGCTTGATGTGCAGAAAACTCCAGCTTCAGTCCTTAGAATTTCCATGGAGAACTGGAAAAGACTCCTTGTCTAAAACCCTGGAGAGGCTCAGTCAGTCAGCATGGACAGTACTCAATGAACCAGTGTTCTGGCTTGGTATAAGACAACTTCCTATGGTCTGAAAGAATTTCAGCATTGCTCCTGATAATGCCCATTTTGGGGTTCTCATGCCAAATGACCTGTAGAATTTGATAACTGAAGAAACTTGAGGGGAAACTGACACAAACACGAAAATGGCGGCATGAGGGGGGTTAATCAGCATTTCACTTTCTTCCACCTCCACTTTCTCCCTCGCCGCATGCCCATACCAAATAGCTGAAGACAGTTTTTCAGAAACAATCTCTGCCCACTGTAGTGCTGGGACCCTCAGAACAGCTGAGGAGATCACCCCTTTTTAGAGAAAGAAAAGGCACGTGTCAAGCCGCCTCACCCACAGAGCCTTCGGGCAAAACACATCATTCTTTTGGTGCTGTCAGGGACTGAATAAATCACAGATAACTGGGTTAAAATGTCAGCACCCAATGGGATTGAAATAAATCTGCTACCTTTCTGCATTCAAGGGAGATGCTAAACGGCAGTGCCACCAGTGCCTCATCCATTCGACGGGGCAAATTAAATATCTTAACGAGCATGAATATATATACATTTTATTCCCTTGCAATAAGTCCACGCTGGATCTCAAGGTGGCCGAGGTTAAAGACGTGTGAATGTGAATGATGGCGTTAAAAGGTTTTCAGACTCTGTTTATTAATAGCTCTCACCCTTTCACCTCAGCAGCATCCATCACAGCTTGGTTAAAATACCATCTCCCTTCATCAATCACTGGGATTCTTCCCTGCCCGGATGAAGATGGAAGGACAGGGGAGCAGAATATCCACCAACTATTTGTACAGTTGCAAGGGCGCTTTGTAACCGTAATACCAAAACAGAATCTTGTAGGATGAAGATTGGGGGGGGGTTGGGGGGCATTATTTGTGGGATGTATTATTACTAGAGCAGTCAAGTACAACATTTTCCGGTTGCCTAGAATGGACACACAGGGGAATGTGGCTCCAGACAGGGAGGACTTCCTGTCATACCTTCTCTGAAGCTTCCTCCCCCTGTGTGTGAACAGGTAGATGGGCATGACCCTAGCTGACCATATAAAAGGGTTGGCCACACAACCAACCCTTGGACTCTTACTCTCTTACTCTCTCTTACTCTCTCTCTTGGACTCTTAGTCTCTTCCTCTTCCTCTTGGACTCTCCTGGCTCTTAGCCCAGCACATGGCTCAACCTTCACATAGGATGGAACCCACAAGCAGAAAGTCTGAGATGTAGCTCAGACTTCTTTTGACTGTAACCACAGGATAAAGCCTGCCTCCAGATTACTGCTCTGAACTGAATGTGAGTAAAACTTTATTCTTGTTTTTAAAGAAGATTGTGTTGTGTTATTATTATTTTAAGAGGGAAATAAAGGGGAAACTTACCAGGAACAATCCAGACTGGACAAGCCAGGCAGGATTGCTTAATTAAAGGATTCTAATGAATCATCTATTTGCTTCCAATAAGTTGCAAAGGGAATGTGCTCTGCTACTCACTAGCGTGAGTGAGGAGGGATATCAAAACAGTATATCCTCTCCTACTTTCCTTAACATTCTCACATTATTATTACTGTATTAAATCTCCTAACAGGGAGAAGACATCACTGGGTGGCTTTTAGATGTCCCAAAGGCCTTCATGAAGTCATTGATCATCAAAGACAACCATCCCTCCCACAAAATGTAAACTTCTTGAAGGAACTGATAGCTTTTTCTTTTTGTCTTCTGTTTTAATTTAGCTTGTCTCTGTAAACTGTTTGACGTTGGTCATGAAAAATGGAAATGGCAAATGGCCTCAAAGTATCAGGAGTATATCCACTAAATGCAGCTGTAAGAAACAGACTTAACTGCCACTTACTTTGATGTTCTGCACTGTTCTCATTCCTGGATGCATAGGGATAAATATGTTACAGTGATTTTTAGCTTGTATTAAGTAACATTTCCCACCCTTCATCCAAAATATCTGAATTTACTCTAAAAAGAATTCCCCCACCCCACCCCACCCCACCCAAAAAGGGAAGTTTGCCATGAGAGAAAGAGGAAGATCACAAACAGCAGAATGCATGAATAACATTATTTGACAAAGGCGTCATTTAGAAATGGTTGTGACTAAATTGTGGGGGTTAACAGTAAGTGTGCAAGAGCTTTGAGAAACAAATCACCTGTTAATCATGGACATTCCATAGCAGACAAATGAGTGTGGAAATGATTCCCTGTAGACAGAAAAACCCACCTGACAACCTGCCTTCCAACATTTTACAGATAAAAATAAAGATATTGTAACCCTTATTGTTTTTTTCAAGGATTTTGCAAGCACCATCCACTCAACTATGGAACATTGTGGAAGGCTTCACCACCTGCTGCACAGACTTCTCTAAGGGGGCCATGGCTTAGTGATAGAGCATTTGACTTGAAGGCATGCAGAGAGTTAAAGAAAAGGATTGGGTGCCCAATGATGGAAGTATTGCACTGTCCAAAACTCTGAAGATCTGCTGCCAGTCAGAGCAGACAACCCTAGGCTTGATGGACAAATGGTGAGACCTAGTATATACAGTAAGACAGTTTCTTATATCTGTTTACTCCATAGTCACTTGTCATTGTCCTCCCCTGATTTAAAGAGGCTGGTTGTTCTTTGGAGAAATATGCATCATAAAAGCACAACTGACCTCCAACAGGTTATGAACAATTTAAAAACTTGTTTCTGTGTGTGAAATGACAAGGTGTGCATGACAAAGCTGGGTGCATGACAAAGCTGAGATCCACTCATGCCCCACTCAGAGATGAGAGAGAGAGAGAGAGAGAGAGAGAGAGAGAGAGAGAGGAACCATGAGGAATGACAATATCAGGTCACTCTGCAATGCATTTCCCCTGGAAGGCCAGATGATAGAGTTCCTCATGGTCACCAGCAACTACTAACAATTCTATTCTCCCAGTCTCTTGGAGCAAAAATATTAACCATTATTTGGTTGTATTATTCTCATGCTGTTGCATTATTGCTTGTTATTCTTTTTTTATTAATTGAGCCTGCCAATATATTAATGCATTTTCTGCATTGTTAGAAGCCTTCCCAGGATTCCGTTGATGTAGCAAAGGGCAGTCTACAAAGAGAATTGAATAAATAAAATAAATATTCCCTCCCCTTCTTTTGTAGGACTATTTGCCCCCAATGAGAGTAAAATATTTGGTTACTCTGGAACAGGGGGTGGGGCTGCAAAATGCTAAGTCCTTTCATGAAAGGCCTCTTGCCTTTACATATGTTTCTTTTTTTTGGTGTGTTTTTTCAGATTTTAAAACATTTGATGCCTCTGCATCAAATGTCCTTTTTTTAAGGGGGGGGGGGAAGAGAAGCGAAAATCCTTGAGCACTTCCCTAGTGAAAGGTCTTACCATTCTACCACCTTGCCACAAGATTGATTAAATCTTTGAAAGCATTTTCATTCCATTTATACAAAATGCCTGTACTTTAAAAAAAAAAAAAATATGACAAAGTTCCCGAAAAGACAAAAACAGAGGTAGTAATTAACTAGGGCTGTATCTACACTGATCTTTAAAATGTTATTAGAACGATATTAGATATAAAACATCACAGGGCATACTGGTATATTAAAAACATTCCTCTGTAACAACACAGTTTCCCTTACTGCTTGTTCTTGATTGCTCTGCAGAGCCCTCTGATGTCGCATTATTAACGTTAATAATAACACATTATTAACGTTACAAGAAACACTTAATGTGCCCATTACATTATGAAAACCATTCCTTAACCCTTCCTCAATGTTATAAACCATGAGTGTCGATTCGCCCTAGGAATAGGTAAGCCGAAAATAGGGGAAGCATTTGGGCATGTGGGATATATCCCTCTTAAATTATTTTTTCCGTGTACCTGTAACCCCAGAAAAAAAGCACTGGATCTTTGGATAAAGGGCAGTATAAAAATTTAGTAAATAAACAAAACAACAACAACAATACAGGGGGAAACCATTTGAAGTGTGTCCAATTGACGCACAATTGCCAATATGTGGGTCCTTTTGGAAGACGGCAGAAGAGTGCAGGATGGGGGCAGGATGGAATGCAGCAGGGCAGGGTGCCCTTAAGCTCACTCTGGTGATGTGTTTGGGGGCCAGGAAGAGAACCCAGCTCAAAATGGTCACCGCCTATAATAATAATCAGAATGAGAAGAACATGCCATGACAGCAAGCAGTCATTCCAATTCATAGTACATCATTTATCTGTTTACTGGAGAGCACATAACCCCATGCAAACAGGAGGAACCTTCTTTAGCACAACATAATTAGAAGCTTTCCAACCACACATGCAATTACATGCTCTATGGTTCCCTTTATTAAAGGTTTCCTTTGTCTGGATATGTGCCAAATTAGTTGCATGTGTGAATGTTTTCGCTGCACCATAACCCTCAGCTATTTCGTACAGCGGGAACGCTGCATTGCATTAACCTCACAATTAACCCTTATTATATGCAGGTGGATCAGAATTTCTCTCTGACCAAGGACACTCCAGCTGCCCGGTCAGAGGCCTCCACTGCAGCTCGAAGAGGGAGATATGCCACATCTGCTTTTCGTTTGCAGTGCGGCTGTCTTAGGAGGGTTGTATAACGGAGGGAGACTGTGGAGTGAACATCAGCGGAGCGGTCGAAAGCTTTAGGAGCATCAACATGAAATCTGCTGCCAAATCTAACTGGAACAGGATTGGTAAGAGTTTTCAGGCCAAGATGCAGACCTCATTTATGAACATTGTGGGATGGCGGCCGGGGCACAGAGGGGGGTGGGGTGGGTGGGATCTGCAAATGCCTCGGTCCAAATCTATGCAAGAGGTTAGAATAATACAAGACACAAATATTCCAGAATGTCTCATCGCAATTAAGCTTTGCTATCCGAAAAGAAGCTGTCCATTTCACATTATTTTACAGGATAGGAAAAACAGACTTCAGGCTTCAAGATAAACATACATAAGAGTACTGGAAAGGAAAAAGAGTGTGAAGCTTATTAAAGCAAAGCAAAAAAAAAAAAAAGTGACATAATGTTATTAGTAGTAGTAAAAGGGAAACGGTCATCTGGAAGCTATTTTAACAGCTCTATTTATTTAGGTCCAATGTAATAAAAAGGTTGTCAGAAATGGCTTCTTTGCAAGAAGCCAAACAGAATTTTTTTCTAAATAAAATAATAAAATAATAGGATAAAACTTCAATTGTATATCTAAACTGTCTGCAGCAAGGCTTCCAAATGCTCTATCTCAGAATGGTAGTTATTCTTTCAGAGCTCCCTTCACCCATACCCTCCAACATATGTCAGATGAAACTCAGTATGCTTGTTTTATGTTCTTATATGTAAAAACAACTTATTGTGGTGCAGTTGACAGCAAGCAATGGTAACAATAGTCTCTTGCGTCCAGAAACATTAGCTTCAAAATGGAGTCCCCCTCACCCCATCGTGCAGTTTTACTTTTAGCTGTCAGCTGGGAATGGAGGAGAAATCCATTCTGGATTGCATTTCCATATGAACCTACAAATTTCGATGTCCCAAAACAATACACGAACCAAAACACAGCTATCCTTTGAGATTTGCACTCCCTTGAGTTTTGTGATGCAGTCTGCCAACCATAACCAAATGTGTACAAAAATAAGTATTAGGGGGATGTATTTCAAAATGAATATATTTAGTGAAATACAATAATGTATCGTACTAGAGGAATACTTTGCACATATGGGAATATCAGGCAAAATTGCATACTCTAAGATGTATACTAAGGGGGGGCACTTCACAAGCTGATGCAGAAATGTGTCAAATTGAATTTAAGACTGTAAAATTAGAAAACAAAATTGATAGATTAATCCATCCCTGAATGTATGTCACACCTCCTTGCCTGGCGAGTATATGGGTGCAAACTTCTGCTAAGCCCAGTGAAGGAAAGAGACATCGGGAGCCCTAAACAACTGTAGTTGGTGGACCAAACAAGCAGGACAAAAAACATTCCTAGCTGCAGCTGCTACCCAGAAAACTAAGGTCAAGTCCAGGAAGGGGAAGACTCATTGCAGAAAAGCCCAGGTTCAATGCCCAGCATCTCCATGTAGGAATTGGAATGCCTGTTGCCCAAAACCCTGGAGAGTCACTGCCAAGGAGTATAGACAACAGATGTGGAAACTGTGGTCCTTCAGATGCTATTGAATGCTAACTCCCACCAGCCTCCACTATTTGCCATGTTTAACATGTGAAGAGCCACAGGCTCCCCGTCCCTTGTGTATCTAGATCCCTTGTGTATCCCTTGTGTATCCCTTGTGTATCTGCAACCTAAGCCCATGGGCCACAAGCGGCCCACAGGGGGAGTCATTTACCTGGCTCATGAGCCGCCCCCGAACCGAGCCGCCCACTTGGTGAGCTTCCACGGCGCCAGAAATCGTGTCCGCGCAGATGCAGGCACCGGAAATCACGCATGCACGTGATCTGGCCCATGAAGGGATCTCCACTGGAGTGAACCGGCCCAGGCAAGGTAAACCTTGCTGACCCCTGATCTAGATGGACCAATAGTCTGTGGCAGTGGCTTTCAACCAGTGTGCCATGGCACCCAGGGGTGTCTTGAATGATGGTCGGGGTGCCGCGGGCAACACTGGCCTTTGTCCCTCTTTCCTTCCCTCCCTTCCATGATGCCCTCTTGTGTCTTGGGCTCCCAAAGGCTTGCACAGCTGTTTGTTGCAGCAGCCCTGTCTTTGTAGACCATTTGCTCACCAGGCGAATGGTGCCTCTGGAGCTGGCCAGGGGCTTTGGAGACCATTTGCTCACCAGGCGAATGGTGCCTCTGGAGCTGGCCAGGGGCTTCCAAGGTCCCTGTGGGGCAGTGTGAGGAAGCACCTATCTTTGGCGCAGGGGGAGGGGCAGCTCAGAGACCAGGGGTGGCAGCAGAGGCTGCCCAGAGGACTCCCAAGGAGAGGGGAGAAGAGTGGAGGCTGAGGGAACACTCCACAAGGGAGGGTGTTCGGAAAATGGTGAGAGGCTGCCAGCTCTGCTGTGACAACTCGGCTCCTGAGCCACACAGGGGTGCCGCAGAAAGAATGTAGTTGGTCAAGGAAGCCATGGACTCAAAAAGGTTGAAAACCTCTGGTCTATGGTATAAGGCAGCTTCAAATGTTCCTATCCCCTTTGCCAGGTGTATTTCATATCCAACATTTCTCCAATAAAAATAGGGGTGTCCTATTAATAATAATACTAATAATACTAATAATAATGTCAGATATCTTCTAAAGGTTGTATAGTTACTTATCTCCATGGCTTGGGAGTCATACCCTCTAACATTTCTCCGATGAAAATAGGGACGTCCTAAGGAAAAGAGGGACATTCTGGGATCAAATCAGAAACCTGGACAGCTTCTGTAAATCCAGAGCTATCTCTGGAAAACAGGGAGACTTAGAGGGTCTGGTATTTGTTTTACCTCTTCTTGATGATTTCCCAGCATTGAAAAGATCTCCTCTCTCTTTTTCTGGTTCCAGCAGGGTTTTCAAGTGTTCAGTTAAAATTTCCTAGCTCCCCACATTTGTTGATTTTTATATGTGCTTATATGTGATTGTCATAATTGTTACTGTTTCAGCATTTTTTTTAAAAAAAAAAGAAAAAATGATTCTAGCCACCCTGAGAGTTTCAAAGGGAAATGGAAAGGCAAGATACAATTCCTTGGGTCAATCAATCAATGTCTTTGGGGACACCTACAGTATAAATATAACACATGGCTATCTGTGTTCAGCAGACACTAGAGGGCACTCGTAATACCTATTGTATGTGATGAATGGATGAGATTCAGCCTGGCCTTCTGCAATAATAGAATATTACCTGACAAGTCAACTCTCTTTATTTTATTGTAATTATTTAAAAAAATAAAAAAGTTGAAATTCCTTATTATAGTTTGAATGCTCATGATGAAAAGTCTGCCATACATTGCTTACAGTGGCAATGTAATTTAAATAAAACATATATGGTATGCATGGGGATATTTGATAAATTCAATTCAGTTTGCATTTCAGGGCAAATTTATCAAATGCACACTTTCCAAATGCACAATTCATGAACTGAAAACCAGCCATCCTGAAAAGATACACTCTTTTCCAAAATTTGTAATGCAGTTCTCTAGTTAAACCAATGTTTACAAAAATGCATTATGTTAGGGCATATTGCATGCAAAACATGTACGTTAGCTAAAACTGCATTCAAAAATGTGTTTATTAGGAGAAACTTTCACTAAAATGCAATTTATTCTCACAAGGTTAAAAAAAATTACTAATTGCTGCAACAATGTGGGGAATTGAATTTAAGATCAGAAAAACGACAAAGTGAGAGAACCAAAATTAACAAATTCTTCCAACCCTACACTGTGTCTTTGCTAAATGGCATGCCTAGTTTTTTTCACTAGTATGATTTTCCCAGCCTTGTAGTTGATTAGCTTACTTACCGGTACAGTATAATGGAGGCAATCCACCAGGAAGTTTTCCTATGCAGGGTCACTTTAACAAGTGGAAAGTGTAACATTTAGGGAGGAAAAAATATTTATTGATTGCATTTATATCCCAAGGAGTCAAGGGGGAGCACATGGTTCTCCCCCTCCTCAATCTTTGTGACGATTGTGTGAGGGGGTTTGGTCTGTGAGGAAGTGACTGGCCCAAGGTCACCCAGTTAGCTTCATGGTCAAATGGGAATTTAATCCCAGTGCCCTAGGTCCTAATCTGACACTCTAGCCACAACATCACATTTTGATAATTTGGCAGGGGGACTGCTTTGGGGGTACAATCCTGTGCAGAGGATCTAATGGCTGAGAGGCTACAGCAGTTTCTCCCAAGCCTAGGTCCCTGGATGTTGCAGAACTGCAACTCCCATCATCTTGGTCATCTTTGGTCAATCTGGCTGAAGTGATGGGAGCTGAAGTCCAATAACATCTGGGGAACAGACACACAACTGGGGAAATCTGGGTTATAGGATTTGGTGGAAGTTCTGTTATGCCAGCAGGACACAAGGCACACCGCCACAGCAATATATGCACCACCAGCAGAACACACTAAATAATGCGAGCACAACACTAGCAATAATACAGCAATAGCAACAAACAAGAACCAGCAACTGAAACTAGGAGTTCAGAAATGTCACAACCTGCTTGAGCATGAAGTATAGTTTATGGCCTGGCATTTCAGTCATTGCAACTACCAAAGTGTGGTGATTGAGAATGTATTACAGGGCAATTTATGCTCTTCCAGTCTATCTTTACAAAGGTAAAGGGACCCCTGACCATTAGGTCCAGTCGTGTCCGACTCTGGGGTTGCGGCGCTCATCTCGCATTATTGGCCGAGGGAGCCAGCATACAGCTTCCAGGTCATGTGGCCAGCATGACTAAGCCGCTTCTGGCAAACCAGAGCAGCGCACGGAAACGCCGTTTACCTTTCCGCTGCAGCGGTACCTATTTATCTGCTTGCACTTTGACGTGCTTTCGAACTGCTAGGTTGGCAGGAGCAGGGACCAAGCAACGGGAGCTCACCCCGTCATGGGGATTTGAACCGCCGACCTTCTGATCGGCAAGCCCTAGGCTCTGTGGTTTAACCCACAGCGCCACCCACGTCCCACCAGTCTATCTTTACCGAAGCACAAACCTCTTTTAAATCACTGGAGGACAAACTTGCAGGATAAACAAAGACAGCATATAGCAGGTGGTCAAGAGCTTTACCCATGTTCAGTTGTGGGGCGGGAGGCATCATTTGTGAAGCAACCCTTTCTCTAAGCACAAGGTTTGTTGCAAGCATCTCCTCAGATTCATCTACAAAAAGTTGGAAGGCACGACTAGCTGCCTTTTCATTTCCGGGCCCAAATTCAAGGTACTTACATTAGCGTTTAAATTCCTAAACGACTTAGGTCCCAAATATCTGAAAGATCCACTTCTTCCCTACAAAACCTCTCAGTTGTCAAGATCAGCAGAGGAGGCCTTGTTGGTAGTTCCACCACTCTCAGAAGTTCAGTGGTGACGGCCAGGGAAAGGGCATTCTCTGTGCCAGCCCCCAAGATGTGGAATTCCCTCCCCACAGAGGTGCACATATATTTACCTACACATTTACCACATTTTGCACCTCAATTACTTTATTATTACATATGCACACAATATTATTTACATAAACACCCAATCTCCACAGCGGCCACCCAACAGAAGCATGGCAAGTTACATTTGGGCATCCATTTTGTCAGAAACTTCAAATTTGAACAATTATTGTAATGCAGAGGAGACCTCTGTGGAGGCTGGTCAGTGTGGGATCCTGCATCAGCATCCTGCAGACCTCAAGTCAATATGAGGTCAAGCATTATGCAAGCAAGCCACCCAGAAAAAGAGAATTTATGGTAATGCCCGACTATTTATCTGAGGCTAGAGGTCAGGACAGACCCCAGACATTTTGCTGTCTGAGGCAAAGGACAAGATGGCATCTCCCTCCTAATCACATATAGAGAAGTGGACTGGACTGACAGTTGAATCTGACTTCTACGCTGGTGGTAGGATAGCATTCTCCAAGACTGTTGAGGCAACAGGCCAGATTCAAGTCCCAGGGCAGGCTGTGTGGCAACAGAGGGGAATGAGACAAGTGTTTAGGGCTGCTATCTTCCAGCACCTGCCACCTGAGGCTGATTGAGGCACTCTGCCTAATGGTAGGGCCAGTTCTGCTGGAAGTTCAGATGTCTCATATAAGAACAAGAACCTACAGCTTGCTCATGTCTTCAGTTTCCTGGGCCCTCACTGCACTGTAAGCTCCCAGCAGACATAGGATCAGATGGAGTCCACCTTAGTGATGTCAGAGTGTGAGATTTCAGCCCAAGGTGCTTGAAATTGCTAACAGCTGGGGTTATCATACCCTCCAAGTATCCAGATTTTCCAGGGACAGTTCTGGAATTAGAAAAGCCACCCCAGCTTCCGATTTGATCCTGGAATGTCCCTACTTCCTCTGCCAGTGCTGCCACCACCAAGCTTGGGGAGGAGAATGAGCCGGCACTTGTCTGAGCAACAGCAGCTGCAGCTACTGCAGCTGCGAGGGAGCATACTGTTGCCTCTCCATAGTCCCTCCATGGCCGCCATTGCTGGCCCCCTCCCTTGGTCAATTCATAGCAGCTGCTGGAGAGCAGAAGAGTGGGTGGACAGGCTGATGCAACTGAGGCCCAGCCCTGTGGGATGTGTTGTCTCTGAGGGGCAGGCAGAGGACAGGGCCGCCCTGGGAGGGAAGAAAGGGGGAGTGGAGTCCAAGGAGACTTGATTTTAAAAAAAATAAAATATTGCCTTCTGCATCTGTGTCTAATCTTGTCCCTTTCTTGGTGTGTGTTTTTCTTTTCATAAATCTACCAAAGAATAGAATAAAATCAGGATTAAGGGGTTTTCTCAGGACAGTGGAGGGTGTGTGTGCTGTGTCCCATTGGTGGTAGCACTTGCCCTTCTTCTGATAGGAAATGCTCTTCAGAGGGGACAAAAACTGAGGGGTTGGCGGGGCGTAAGAAATGTCCCTATTTTCACCTGAGGAACGTTGGAGGGTTTGGATTAGCATTTGAGCTGTAGGGGCTGTTTTGCAATAGCTGGCTTAACGGAGGCAAGAGATCAGAAGGGGGGAAGCTCTGAAAGGTAAGTGAAGTGAATTGTTATTATTTCCTCCTTGAGCTGCAGGTTTCAGATCAGGTTTTGTGCCAACCTATGGAACAAAGCGGAAACATCCAGCATGGCTTCTCCTTGTGCTGTGAGAAGAAAAGAGGAAATTCCAGTGGTTGGGCCTCTCACCTTTCCCAAGTAGTAAAATACACCCACATGCTTTTAAAAAAGAGAAAGAGCGAAACTATCCCTTCTGAACCTGCTACTCAGGGACACCGTGCATAGCAATCCCATTCTCTTTCACTTCACCTCAGATTCTAATTAAATCTTCTCTCTCTCCACTTTCTGCACAACCCTGTTCAGGAACCCGGTATCCTCTACGGACTTCAGATCACACAGTGCACACTACTTAAAATCTCAAAAGGAATGAGGCAGCAGACATCCATTATTGTATATACCTGGACAAGGCTCCGCACCCAACCCCCTCACTTTCTTATTTAAAAATAGCAGGCAGCAGTACTGAAAGGGCACCGTGGCTTAAAATGAAGGAAAAGTAGAAGTGGAAACTGAGCGGGGATTAGCTGACATCTGCAATAACATTTAAAAGGTGTGGAGCAAAAGTGTGGAGGGCCTCAATGCAGCTCTAGTCTAGCTGCACATAAGAACTGGTGGTTCTGCATAGGGATGCAGATCCCTGTGTGTATTTCTTAAAAGGGGGGGGGGATCCAGTCATTTCAGTGGGACGCAGATGAAGTTTCTGCAATGGGAAGAATGCACACCCCAGATGGACCTTCTATGCCAAATCGCCCCCCCCCATTGGATCAGGGTATCAGGCTGCAACACTTGGAAATAATGATACAAAATGAACCTTAGTCCTAGCTCTTATGGAGCAGGTAAACTTGGATATGGGGGGTGAAAGGTGGCACATAAATATTCAAATAAATAAAATGTATTCAGCGTTCTAGTACACACAAAGCGTCTCCCTACTTCAGAAGATCTCACGGAGAACTGTAAAGATGATTAACATTGGAGACTGTGGGACTTGGTAGTGCATTCCCCACACCACCTTGCATTTGTCATCACATGAGACAAATAAATGCCAAAATTGGCCTATTGCATATTTAATGGAGTGAGTTAGAGTGCATGCCCAAGATCCATCTGGGTGAGCAAGTTAGAATCCAGCAGATCTTTGGATCAGCTGTCTAATTTATGGCATAACTGGGCTGTGTTGGCATAAGCCCCACATCCTAGCTTAGCTGGAAATACACTGACATAACTCCCTTTTTCCTGGCTCAGGAGATCTTGTGCCGGCACAAGCCCTGAAAAATTGGTGTTCTGGAAATGTTGTGGGGAGTGGGACTGGGCAAAGGAGACTCATGCTAGATCCTTATTCTCTTCTGATAAGTCACATGTCCTGGCGACCTGGCAGAACTTACACTATAAAAATGGGTGGTGTAAGTCAAACTAATGGTTTGTTTTCCATCTAGCAGACTTAGGTTGTCTAAGCCTGTAGCTGCCCCACTTCTGAAGGGTGTTTGGAACAGCCAGTTTCCTATACTTAGGAGTGCTCTGTAAATCTTAATATTGGTGAGACCCTAATGCTCAGTTAAGATACAAGAAACCATAAATTATGGATTGCAAGGTGGGTGCATGGGATTGTAGTGATGTCCTTTTGACCTTTCTCTCTCCTGTGCAGATTGCTTCCTTTCTGTTTTGGTGTTTTGTAGGATCATTGCCAGCTTCCCTAGAAACTGAAACCCCACGCGAGCAGGGTTCCAGATCATGTGCACGCTTATCATGTGCATGTTTATGCTTGTAATGGTTTGCACACATGGGCTTCACTGATGCAAATATTGTGTGGGTGTCAGGGTGTGGCAGAGGACATACACAGCCTCAGCAGTGGGGCCAGCATTTTGGACTCACTTCCCCTTCGTACATAGGGAGACCCATCATAGAATTAATGTGAGAAGGGTTCTCCAGTTGCCATTCATGCTAGATTATCACCCAACACGTGGAAACCCCCAAACTAGATCCTGGAACATGGGAAGTTGCCTTATACTGACCATTGGTTTGTCTAGCTCACTATTAACTGGCAGCAGTCTTCCAAAGTCTCAGACAGGTGTCTTTCCCAGCCCTACCTTGGTTAGCTTTAAAAGAAGATTAGAAAAATTCACAGACGACAAGGCTATCAATGACTACTACCCACAATGGTTATGTTCTACCATCACTGTCAGAGCCTCTGAATACCAGTTGCTGTGAATCACAGGTGGACAGAGTCTTCTTGCATTCCTGTCCAGTTTGCGGTTGACCACTGTGAGAACAGTACAGTGGACTGGATGGGCCATTGGCTTGATCCAGCAGGCTCTTCTTATGTTCTTTCCTGGAGATGCCAGAGATCCATGCAAGGTGGATCTTCTAATACTGCTCAACTACCTACAGACCTTCCCTGGGTGCAGGGGGATCTGTATGCAAGCAGGGGGGGGCCTGGGTAGTTCATGCGCCCCCTGGCCTGCTCCTCGGTCACTCAAACCCTGGTTGCAGTTCAACTGGGTCTAACAGATGCAGCTACACACAACTCCTTGTTGACAGTGAATCCTGATGAGAAAAAAAGAAGCACCCTCAACAGCATAGCAAAGAGACAATGCACTTTCAGATCCATATGAATATTCACGGAGTCATCCTTGCATCCACCCAGTGCTTGAAAGGTACCAAAGGAACAGAGCACTTAGATCTAAGAAAATTTAGGGCATAACAGGACAACAAAGGGGAATTATTTTAATTTCACATTCTGACAGTCAGAATACGCCTGAGCAAAGCAAGATCATACTAAGTCAGCTTTTTTGTATGCAGGATGACGATTGTGTTGTTGGGTTGTGTGGGACTTCTTTTTTTAACCATGTTTAGTTTTCTAACATCAACTTCAGTTACCTGTCTGACCTATTTTTGCTCGATTCGTTTTTACTCTACTTTCCAGCCCAAGGATAAAAATCCTTCTTTGCCAGCCTCACCGGGAAATTCTTTGCATGAGGGCTCCACTGATATCACTAGTCTGGCTGTTGCCTGGGGCACAATTATAAGTACTGCTGTTATTTTATGTTGAGGTTTTGCAAATGACTCTTCTTCTTTTTTTGTAAAGGGAGAATATCACGAAGTGCTTAGTATCTTATAGTTACATGCCCATGTATGTTTCCTTGTTGACCTAAAAGTTGAAGGAATGCCAAATGAATCTAGCTTGCTCTCAATGGGGCCGCTCCAATTCCATTGTCCCCTCCCCCAACTGATGTCTTCTTTTGATAGTACTACTTGCATAGATTAAGGCCTATCATGGAAGAACATGCCCCGAGTAATCCATGTTATTATGGGAGAAGGCAAACAATCTACATGAATTTCCCAGGAAAGACCCACAAGACTACAATCCTGTCCTGTGCACATGAATTTTAAAATGCACACCATTCTGAATCCCACAATAAGGATATTTTTCATATGGGTTCCTTCCTGGTTTACTTCCCTCGCCCCAGGGAGGAGGGGGAAAAGCTGCAGTGGAAAGTTGCAGCAAACCACCAAGCTAATTGTTGCTGGTTTGTATTTAGCTATAAGCCAGAAAGCAATTATCTGAACTGTAGAACTCAGTAACAGCACAACCCTACACAGGTCTGCTCATAACTAATCCCTATTTAGTTCAATGGGATTTACTGCCCAGTGGTTGGGTGTAGGATTATAACCTGATGGTACAATTCTATATATGCTACTCAGAAGTAAGACCCACTGAGTTCAACATCACTTATTTCCAGATAACTGGGTGTAAGATTTCAAAATTTAGATGCTACCCCCATGTAGTTCAGGACTAGATACATGTAGATTATGCCATTTTATCCTGATAATAATCCCATCAAGTTCACCCTAATGAGTTACATGGTTAAACCCACAGCTCCTTGATGTAAGTCTGCTATGCCCACCCCGCTCTGGCTTAAGATGGGGAAGGGCAACACATTCCGAATCATCTCCTTTGGACTGGCTTACTGCTTGAACCATCTAGTTTGATATTACTAACATGTTGGGATGCTGTTAAATTGCACAACACTTGGATTTTTGACTGGAGTTCTAGGTTGAGAATAGGATTTAAGGTCCATCAATTTTCAACGGGTTCCAGATCTGGTCCAGAAATACTAAATTATGTGAAAACAACTTCAAGCACAATTAATCCACAAAAACAACAAGATTTATTCAGGAAGAAGTGACATCACCTAGGCTTCTTTCCCCTGAAATGCTTCTCTGTCTTGGGCTATAAGGATTGATGTTTTGGGCCCTGAATAAATAAACTTGCATCGTATCTATCTGCAAAACAACAGTAATAGCCTCCACTTGCCAAACTTGCCTTCCCATCATTTAACAAGAGTGTCCTTGGCGTGATGGAGACATACACGAAACAAAAAATTAAACCCTTACAAGCCAAGGAAAAGATTGACCTTTCATACCAAATATAATTCAACACCCCCAAGTTTCACTTCTTCCATGTACTGTTAAAATCTCAGTGCTTCTTTGGAGGCAGAACGATTGCTTGATAAGATCACACAGATAAAGTGACATTCATCATCTCTCTCACACATAATTAAATCCAACAAAAGCAATATTTAAGGCAGATAAGCTGAGTACACGATGGGTAATTATGTGTAGGGAGCTCTACTTTTTTCCCTCCTCACACTGTACAGAGCCTAATTAGACCTTGAGGGACAGTGCATCTTGCTCGCCTAATCGTATGTGCCAGTCACATGCAGCCAACATTTCGTAAGAGAAACTACCAAGGTCCTTGTCTAGCAGCTGCTCATCATCCTCTTGTTACGATGAATGCGGTTCCAGCTCTTTAACATGCAGTTTGGATTGGTTTTGCCACCCTAATAGGATAATAACATCATTCATAATCAGTGTTCTCCAAAATGTAAATGATTTTAATTGTTCGCACACAATGGAGCCCTCTATTAAAAAAATACACTCACACACTGAAGCCCAGCCGAGAAAATTAATTTGCAGTGTTTGTTAACCATAATGAAATAAAAGTTGTTTCGGTTTAATGAATTCAGCAGCAAATTTCATAACTTCATAATGAACACAAACTCAATTTTTTCCGGGGGTAACTTAACCATCAGTTCAAGTGAAAAGATCCATTCTTTGGGAAATTCAAGAGTCACTAGTTCTATTTCTTGGGGTCATTCCAATTAATAAAATGAGAAATATTTGACAATGCCAGAGTAGAAGGAATGCTGCATAGCATTGAAACTCTCCTTTCCCACCACCTCGTTTTCATTTCTTCTCCCTCTCCAATTCAATATTTAATGTGCTTGTATTTAAAATAAAAATGTTGGCCATCGAGAAATATGGGAATTAGCAAACCTTTAAAACACATGCACAGTGTTAACTTTTAACTAATTTAGTATTGCAATTCTTACTGTCAAAACAAAATAAAATAAAATAAATTCCTTCCAGTAGCACCTTAGAGACCAACTAAGTTTGTTCTTGGTATGAGCTTTCGTGTGCATGCACACTTCTTCAGATACCATGGACTTCCATTTCATGTGGCTCTTACTGTGTTATTTATTTATTTATTAAAGGTGCTCTGCCAATTCAAAACAACAGCTTGGGTTTATTTAATGTGTTCTCAATTAGCAGTGAATTATCCAATCCTTTGAATCCTCAATCAGCAGTTTATAGGATCGTGAAATAGGTAAGCTGAAACCCGGTCCACGCTTAAGGTGTTTGTCATTATGCAATGCAATCCTGTGTGTGTGTGTGTAATCAGTTCTATGGAGTACAATGGGGGTGACTTCTAAGTAAGATTGTCTAGAATTGCAGCCTCTAATACCACATAGATCAAATTTTGGAGATTTGGCCCAGGGGGTCCATCTTCATTAGAAACATTATATAATTCATTGCTCTTTGGGGGACACTTGTTTGGGGTACATTTCTTTATCTACCAACAAGCACTCACCATAAATTATGTTTCCTCTGATGTTCCACCTTGTAAACTAAATCAACTGTGATCTGCTCTTCAAGCATGGAGGGACCAGGAAGGAGCATATCGCTGGATGCTTCAGCGTGAGGCAGGGAAGAGCCTCAGCTTGACCTCAGTGTAACAGGTAGTAGGCAAAGCAGTATTAGGAAACTGTTGAGGCAACAAGGTGGGGAGGGAGAGAGGAAGAATGTCACTCCATGTGCTATGCTCAAGCAAAGCAGCACCTGTTGCCATCTGCAGTATTTATGCATTTTTGTCTGCATTCCGGAATGTGACCTTCTCCAATCTGGTGCTCTCCAAATGTTTGGAGCTACAAATCCCATCAGCCTCAGCCAGCTTGGCCAGTGGCCATGGATGATGTGAGATGTAGTCCAACACATCTGGAGGGTACTGCCAGATGGAGGAGTGTTGTGCTATTGTCTCTCCGAATCAGGACTCAAGGTGGCTTGTGAAAATTAAATCAAAGGCAAATAAAACACACATAACTAAAACCATATAAAAGGTTGTGGTTAAAAAAAAATCAAGTATCTATGGTCTTAAAACAGATAGATAAATGATAGATGATGATTGATAGATGATTAGACAGATAGAGATGATAGATAGATAGATAGATAGATAGATAGATAGATAGATGATAGATGATAGAAGAGCAAAGGAAGAACATTACTGTACAGCACACTATTAATAGCTCTTTCCTTAAAAGCAGTCAACTCCCAAAAAAACTACTAGGATTAGTCCATGTTAAACTATGGAACTCACTCTGACAGGAGACAGTGATGGCCACCAACTTGGATGGCTTCACAAGAAGATTAGACAAGTTAAAGATGGCTATCAATGGCTAATAGCCAGGATGGTTATGATCTGCATCCATGGTCAGTGGTAGTGATGCTTCTGAATACCAGTTGCTGGAAGCCACAGCACTGGCGGAGGAAGAGGAGTGTGTGTGGGGGGGTGCGCACCGCCCCTGGCAGCACGATCCCGGCAGGGTGCCATCGCTGCTGCCACCCCACCCACGCTGGGCGCCACGCCCCTGCAGGCAGCGTGTCACGCCCCCAACTGCTCTCCGGCCCCCCAGTGCCGGAGCATGAAGCTCCACCACTGAACCACAGGAATGGGAAGAGTGCTCTCCTGCTCAGGTCCTGTTCCTACAAGAATTTGATTAGTCACTGTGAGAACAGGATGCTGGATTTGATGGGTCATTGGCATGATCCAGCAGGCTTTTCTTTACCTGGATGCTAGCTTGGAAACTGCTTTTATTACCAACATTGTTACTGTTAAACAGCAATCCAGAGCAGTTCGGTGAAAAATATTTCATCCTAGAATAATTTCTGGCATCATGAAGTGTTTTTTTTTAATACTTTGGAGGCAGGAATAATGGAAATAACCCCTCCCCAAAATGTTCTGAAGATTCTTTTATACAGTTGTACCTTGGTACCCATACGTTTAGGTTGCCAAACGCCAAAAACCCAGAAGTAAGTGTTCCGGGTTTTCGGCGTTTGGCAACCCAAATGTACGGGTACCAAGTGTTCTGGTTTTCAAACGTTTTTTGGAAGCCAAACATCCGACGTGGCTTCCACTTGAGTGCAGGAAGCTCCTGCAACCAATCGGAAGCCGCGCCTTGCTTTTCAAATGTTTTGGAAGTTGAACAGACTTCTGGAACAGATTACGTTCGACTTCCGAGGTACAACTGTACATTTATCTTTTAAACAATGAAAGCTAGAAATGACCGGGTATACTGTATAAAGGTAGTAAAATATTTCAAACAAATTCATTATGGTTGTGAATGTATGGATCATCTGTTTTATACTGAAGCAGACCATTAGACTAACTAGCTCAGCTCTCTGTACACTGACTGGCAGTAGCTCTTCAGGATATGCAGATAGGGACCTATACAGCACTGCCTAGAGACGATGGCAACTGAACCTGAGACCTTCTGCCTGCAAAGCATGTACTCTACTGTTGAACTATGGCAATATGTAATAAATCAATACATATAATACAAAAGAAACAGGTTCAACCCACAGATACTCTTCTATCCATGCTTCCGGGGAATGCCATCTTGTTGGATAATATGTAACATTCTCTTGCAACTCTGTATATGGAAGCTTGAACACAAAGATGCATTCTCAGTGGCCGACTTTCCATTTTGGAATTCCCTTCCCTGGAGATGTTCCAGAAGATGTGTAAGACCTTATTATTCATATTGCATATTGGTGGCCAGGGAAAGTGGAAGGAGGCTGGAAAGATGTGTGGTGTAAGGTGTGTGCATGTGTGTGTTAGAAAACTCTGGCATTTGTGTGGTTGGAAAGTAGCCTACTGTGAAAGGCAGTTATCACATCAATGTTTCTGCTCCATTCCCCATCTGTCTCCAGACACCACAGATAATAAACCTCAGAGGGACTCTCTCTCTCTCTCTCTCTCTCTCTCTCTCTCTCTCTCTCTCTCTCTCTCCACACACACACACACACACACACACACATTCTGTTGCAGGAGGAATAGTAGTGTTCTGATGAGCAAATAGATTGTCTCCTTGACAAGCCTGGGAATGGTACACTTCCAGAATCAAATTGTTACTTTATGTGCCTATTGGGGGGACAGCTGTACAAATTACTCATTCAAACAAAAGATTTTCCTGTTTCAGCAGACATGGGTGTGACTTGTAAAAGTCATCCATTATCTGCAAAAAGTAACCTGAAAAGACTTGGCTTGATTGTTTTTAAAGGGAACGTTAGACAGTTTGTTGTGAAGAAGAAGAAGAGTTTGGATTTGATATCCCGCTTTATCACTACCCGAAGGAGTCTCAAAGCGGCTCACATTCTCCTTTCCCTTCCTCCCCCACAACAAACACTCTGTGAGGTGAGTGGGGCTGAGAGACTTCAGAGAAGGGTGACTAGCCCAAGGTCACCCAGCAGCTGCATGTGGAGGAGCGGAGACGCGAACTCGATTCACCAGATTACGAGTCTACCGCTCTTAACCACTACACCACACTGACTCCTGGTTGTGGTGGTAGTGCTGTAGGAATTAATGTTGCACTAATGTTATGGAAACCACCACTCCTCACTCCACACATGCAAACAGTCCATCACTTAAAAAACAACACCAACCCGGTCCATTGTAGCAATGGTGATGGTGAAGATAGGTCAAGTAATGTGTCTTATTTGGCCATGGAACTATGAGCTACTTATCTGGAAAATACTTGCCTTAGATTAATTTATCTGGTGGGATATAATGCAAACACTGTTGGTTTTCTGCAAGAGAGACCCAAGTTAAGAATAGAAAAACAATAGTGGAGCAAGGGTATGAAAATCAGCAGCCTGATTTTCATAGTGGCCACCCAGATGCCTCCAGGATAAGAGTGAGCAAATGTGTCAAATTTAGTTTCCCATAGTTACTCACCCTTCCAGTTTTAAGTTCAGTTATCCACATTTTCACAGCTGTTAGTGACTTCCATAAGTTCCATATTGCCATCAAGGCTAAAATACCAAAACCTCCACAAATGTGTCTACTCTCTTTTTAAGAGACAGTGTTCACAATTGAATCACCACAGCCACCTGTGGCAGTGAAATTCCTGAATTAAGAGGCAATACGAATGGACTCTCCATGCCCTTCCTACGGCAAAAAAGACTGGTATTGATGAACTGAAAAAATAAAAATGCGACTTTCTGACAGTAAGAGCTGTTTGACAGTGGAATGGGCTCCCATGAAAGGTGATGGGTCTCCTTCCTTGGAGGCTTTAAAGCACAGGTTGGATGGCCATCTGTCATGGGTGTTTTAGTTTAAAGTCCTGCATTGCAGGGAGTTGGAGTAGCAGCGGCGGAGCATATGTCCACCCTGCCTAGGGTGGGCGCGCTCCCAAGGGGCGCGGGGCACAGAGGGTGCCTCCCATGTGCCATGATTCAGGGTAGGAGAGGGGCAGGGAAGCTGCTGCTCACTCTTCTCCTGCTCTCCGCAGCCAGCTCAGACATGACCTGGCAACGGAGCTGCTGCGACCTCGCCACGCCTGAGAAGGGCTGCTCTCTGCCGCTGGGTCAGAAGAGCTGCTGCTGCCAGGCACGAGGTGTGCCGCCCACTCGCCTGCCATTTTATCACCCCCCTCAGTCATGACACCTGGGGCGGTCCGCACCCTCCGCACCCCCCTTCCTACGCTTCTGTGGAGCAGATGACCTTCGGTGTCCCTTTCAACTGTGCAATTCTTTGATTTCCCCTTTCAGAAACTGCATGGATCTCAGGAGTGCGGTCAGCAGCACACACAATCTTGCTACCACTCTACAATTTTTGCTTATGTTATGGAGATGACTGTGGGCAAAACCTCAACTGAACAAAGAAGGGTAGTAGCTTAATGATAGAGCACTTGCCTTTGAAGCAGAAGATCACATGTTCAATCCCTGGCATCTTCAGGTAGAACTGGGAAGGACTCTCTGTCTGAAACCTCAGAGAGCTATTACCTATTCTGGACCAGTATAGGACCAGTGGTGTCACTCAGTATGTCAGTTTCCTGTGTTCCTGAGTTGTGATGAGGATAAAAATGGGGTGAAGGCAAGGGACAAATTTAGTATGCATCTTGTGCTCCTTTCAGGAAAGGCAGTATGAAGGAAAGTTATAATAAATTAACTAAATAATTAATAGTTAGTTAAATAAATGAGTTAGGAAGCTGTGTGGAGCAGAGCATTTTATTTTGCTTATGTCTCTCCAAGAAAGACTATCTATATTTATTCTTAATAATAACCACCTTAAATTTATTTTATTCAAGGACCAGGGACTGCACATTTATATTTGAGAAAGAGACAGCAACATGGGTGTGGGTGTGTGTTTTATTTCTACATTTAATTCCATTCACTCCTGCTTCCTCCCCAAAGGCATAAGAAAATGCATTCACATCTTATTATATTACCATCTTTTCTCCATCTGTGAATGGGTCTTTCTCTTCCTTGCCACGACAATTTTATACAAACATCTGTTTGCTTCTCTCTTTATCCCATTGCAAGGCTCCCAATATGTGGAAAGAGAGAGAAAAATGAATAGCTTTCATTCATTACGTGCAGAGAGGAAAGAGACACATCACCCCAAATGCCTGTGTGTTTTTTTGTATTGGTTGGTTACTAAGCTGCTTACTATGCACGATGTGAAAATTTCTGGAAAGGACATTTCCCCAAAGACCCTTCTTCCCATGGATATCCAGGGTTTGTGTTCCAGAAAACAAACAGAAAAAAGTGTTGCTAACCACAATACAGTGCAGCTGAAGCCTTCACTGTGAGCTGATAACATTTTAATGCATGCTATCAGAAAGGGAGATCCCAGGTGTGAACATGAATTCTGGCTGAAGACTTGATCCTGCTCATTATTGCTGTCCAAGGAGCCATTGATCCTATCCATGCCTCTGTCAAACATGGCATCAATTGATATGCAAACAAACTATCCCAAAGTTACCAACATAGATCATAGTGTAGTGGCCAATCCAGATGTGCAGGGTCCCTGCACGATAGTCGCAGGCGCAGGCGCTCCCTCAAAGAAAGCCATGCCACCTTTTAAGGTTATACAACCTTCTAAAATTGTACAGCAATTATACAATAATAATAATTAGTGGTGCATTGCAGCAATCAAAGCAGACCTCCATGTATTGCCTTTCAACTAGAACTACTATTTTCTGTGCATGTACACGGGCAGATGATTTGGAGTACTCTAGCATCTTCTTTTGGAGTGACTTAAGTTGAGTTTTCCTTGAAATTCCATGGTACACACAATTCTAGCACACAATTCTCTTGAAACTGAAGCACCTTGTGTTTTTGGTGTTCCTAAATGCTTAGCTTTGGAGCATACAGAGCAGCAGCTCCTCCGTGTTCTTCTCTCACACATTCTCCAGAATGACCCTAGGAGTCCATCCTCAGTGGCTGACTCACCTCCTTTCACTCTGATTAGCTCCAATCATCACAAAAGGTGAGAAGACTTCTTCTTGGTGGCTAGAAAGCTTGTGCCTTTCATGCTGATTGGGTTGCTCTAGGAAGCTGGGGACAGGGACCCTGCTGCAAAAATAGTAGCAGGTCTTCAACCCCACCTGCACCACTATACCTCAGTAGCCCAGTGCTAGTGAATGAAGTTGGTTCCTCCACTTGGTCAGAAGACATTGTCACCTGAGCCCTGCCAAGGTCTCAGACCTGAGGTCTCCTTAGATGAGGAGCAAGGTTGCTCCACAAGATCTTCAGATTGCCAGTGACTCCAAGGTGCCATCAGATCTGGACATCCCTGCCACAGGGCCAAAGATCCACACAACTGCTCTCTGGATTCCTAGACTGCTCACAGAGCTCTCCCCGCTCTGCCCACCTCATCCTGGGCCACTGGAGCAGAGGAAATGATGAGCCACACAGGAACTTCAGCCTCCAGCTCCAATATAAGCTACCAGTCTGAGCATCTTTGTTGCTGCACAACAGCTTTCAGCCCAGGTCCAGGCTTCCTAAGCTGGTAAATGAAATGATGACTAGTTAAGGCATGTGTGTGCATGTAAAGTGTGTGCATGTAAAGTGTGTGCATGTGTGTGCATGCAGTGATCTGAAGGCACATGGTGCAGCAAACTTGCTGAAACTAGTCAGGACTGGATCTGGCCAACATCTGGATGTGAGACTGACCAGGAACCCTTATGAGTACAACCACCAAAGATGAAATGCAGGAGATGCCTGCAATAAATAAATATGAACCAACCCACTATGCGGGGAAAGCGCATTGAGAGCTGAACAAATTCCCAAAGCATTACACATTGAGTTCTATTGGCCCTCTCAGACAGACACAGCTAAGACCCAACTCTTATATTACTATTTTTGATATCACTGGTTTTTCAATATCCTAATTCCAATTTCTAAGTATTTTGTTTGGAGGGTTTCTCTCATGTAGCAAGATGTGGCATTTATTTGGCATAGGTGGGTTAACTTCTCTGGTGCATTTATTCACGTGCTAAACACAGTAACAGTGCACTTAAAATATAAGATTCATTGCACAAAGCTAATGTAGTAAAGTTATCTTACAGTGCTGCAAAGGATTATTATTACCCACTCCCCTTTGTGACTCCCCAAGGAGCAGTGTTATGCTGTGTCCCAAAGGAATCGCAAATGTTTCCAATGTGATGAATTTCCAACTTCACTCAACAAAAGTTTTCAGGAGATTTTTTTAAAAGGAAAGTTTCCTTTAGAAATATATATATATCAAGGCATTTCAGGTCAATTCATTAACTAGTTCTCTTAGGAATGCTTTAATTACAGTGTTCTCAAACCAGAGGGGGGAAAGGTAAATATTGCAGAACCAACAGACCAATCTCGCTAATTAATATGGATTGCAAATGGGAAAGGAAAAAGAGTTGGTTAAAAGACGTAAATGAGTTCTCTCAGGGATAATGCATCATAATCAAGTGGGATTTGTCAAAAATAGACCCTGAAACAAGGATACGATGTGCATACGTGCCTAACGTTTTCTCCATAAAACACAGAACACTGTGCAAATGTCAATTAAAACTCAAAATAGTGGTGCGAATTGAGAAAATAGGTGATGGATAGACAAAAAGGTGCAAATATGCATATCAAGGGTAGCCAAGATGTAACATGCCAGTTGTTTCTGCAGACCAACTCTCGCCATCCCTCCTCATTAGCCATACTTGCCGAGTTTGATGGGAGCTTTAGTTCAACAGCATCTGGAAGGCAACACTTGAGGTCAAGTACATACCTAAAGAAACTGTAAGGATACTGTGTTGGAAGTAAGGGATGAAAATAATGCTTTACAATGGTGAAATCTCCCCTGAAAGCCATCTCTTTTGTTGTGGGTTGGGGCTTGGGGTGATGACTTTTTTTCTTAAAGTGTGTTGCAAAAGAGGAGGAGGAGAAATCCATTCCACAACATGGAGGCTGCCACCACAAGTTCAATCCCCAACCCGCTCTCACATTGTTTCAGAAAGCGTGCATTAGCTACGTTTGCCTGTCCCAGGCTGAGCTACCCCTTGAATGATATCTGGGACAAGGCTATTTCAGAGCAATTAACTGGGCTTAGAAGGGTCACAAAAGGTCTTTTGCAGAGACTGAATTAGATTTTATTAAAATAATAATTTTATTTTAGGGGGGACGTGGGTGGTGCTGTGGTCTAAACCACTGAGCCTCTTGGGCTTCCCGATCAGAAGGTTGGCGGTTCAAATCCCTGCAATGGGGTGAGCTCCTGTTGCTCGGTCCCAGCTCCTGCCAACCTAGCAGTTCAAAAGCACGTCAAAGTGCAAGTAGATAAATAGGTACCGCTCCGGCGGGAAGGTGCGCTGCTCTGGTTCACCAGAAGCGGTTTAGTCATGCTGGCCACATGACCCGGAAAAACTGTCTGTGGACAAACGCCGGCTCCCTCAGCCTGTAAAGCGAGATGAGTGGTGCAACCCCAGAGTCATCTGCTACTAGACTTAACTGTCAGGGGTCCTTTACCTTTAAAATAATAATAATAAAAATTAAAAGGTATGTTTGCCTATAAATATGAATCGAGTCACTACAATCATGTGATTGAAATTCCCTTCACATTTAAAATTATACAGTGGCCACCTGAGATCTAGTCACCTGTGCCTAAGGATTACCGGTATTTTGTTTATTTGAAGTGGGGGAAATTCAACAGTGTGAGACAGCCCAGACTTTAAAATCTCAGCAAAAACTACATCTAAATATAAAGTATATTAACTGAACTACAAGAGAATTCCCTAAGGTACCTAAGGAAAGTCCTCCAAATTAAATGGTGCTAGATTAAAACCAAAAACTGAAGTGAGATGCTGCTTTGACCTCAATTCAGATAGTTTTACTGGAAATGCTGCTTGAAGTTGAAAAGGCTTGTTTAATTAGAGCGACACAAAAAATGCCCCCCATTCTCAGGCAGCAAATTTGGAGACCATTTTGATTATTTGGGGCAGAAGGTCTACAAAACATGGGGGTGAGCTTACATCTGGGGTGACAGACAGCACTTTTTTTCCCCTTTAAAAATTTGTTTGTAGAACAGGCAACAGTAGCAGTGCGGTTCTTTGACAGACAACCTCACTGAAGATGGGAAACATGACCAATATTATGGGTGGGTGTGTTAAACAAGAAACTCCTCCCCATATTCACACAGTAGAGGGAAGGCACTTACTTTCTTATGAAATAACAGCAGCAATTTGGCCTTTTAATCTCCTTGATTTCAGTAGGAGAGATCAACGGGGCAGTCCTATACATTGGGGATTGTGACAGCAAGTCCCTCTGTGTTCATTGAGGCTGACTTTCAGGTAAACATGCCTTTTTGAATCACACACTTACATTTTCCTCATAGAAATCAATGGGGACTTTACAATGTGTGAACACTGGCTGGCGTGCACTCAAAGCAATTAGAGCTTATGGTAGTTCTAAAAACAATTGTAGTTAGAAGGGAAGGCTGTGTTTGCATCGAGCGATTCCTTCTGGTTCTGCGGTTCTGGTTGCACAATCGCGCCGTTTGTTCTCTGCTGGCCCTGAAAAGCAGTACATAATAACTTCTAAAAATATAGGAATCCTTGAAACAGAAACCAGATGGTCTGAACACGCAACACCTTCCCCTTATTTCCCCTGTCAGAAAAGAAAATGTCAGTAGCATTTTCGCATGGCAATCCTTTCGTCTTAAAATAAACCAACATGTTCGAGCAGCTATCTGTGATAGCAGAGCCCAATTCCTGCTTCTGTTCTCGAGTGGTGAATTGATATGACATAAGGCAGAAAGCCTTTCCAAAGCCAGCGCCTGGAAAGCTGAAAGGATATCTGTAATGCATTAGCCTCCGAAAAATGTAGCTGTCTGTGTAAAAGGTTCATATCCGTAACTGCCCTGAACAGGCTAATCCAAGAGGTTTTAGGCCAACATCTGTCTATGATATCAGCTGCGTTGGGTCAATGTGTTAGTCAAGTGAGTGTCTGTGCAATAAATCTTAAGCAATATCAAGTTAATTGGGGGAAAGTTGATTTGGGATATGGGGGCGTGTCTGCACTGCAGCTGGTCTCAAAACTGGCGCTTGCACACATACGGCTTGAACATCTCAAGTTGCCTTATCAAACTAGACCTGTAAACTTCTCTTGATGAAGCCATCACCACATCTGCAGCCCTGCTTGGCATGGCAGCTGGGTTGGAAGGAGGGAAAAGTGGTAAGATGACTGTGCCAGGAGGAGGAGGAGGAGTTTGGATTTGATATCCCGCTTTATCACTACCCGAAGGAGTCTCAAAGCGGCTAACATTCTCCTTTCCCTTCCTCCCCCACAACAAACACTCTGTGAGGTGAGTGAGGCTGAGAGACTTCAGAGAAGTGTGACTAGCCCAAGGTCACCCAGCAGCTGCATGTGGAGGAGCAGGGACGCGAACCCGGTTCCCCAGATTACGAGTCCACCGCTCTTAACCACTACACCACACTGGCACACAGGCTTAGGGTTGGAGCAGTGATCAGGTCTGGTGGGTTGAGTGGTTGCAGTGAGACAGGTAGCAACAGATCCTGGGCCGGCTGGCTCACCCACTCCACTCTCCTGCTTCCAGAGGGTCCTACTTCAGAGCATCCTGCTGGCTTTCTCTGGTGAACATGCCACCACCTGCACTCTTGTCTACATGTTGGGCAGGTGGCACCACACTGATGGTGGCTGACAAGAAGTTGGCTTAGCAGGGAAAGCTGGGCAGAGGGACATCTCCACCCAATCCAAGCTGACCCCAGCCCAGAACAAAGGAAGTTTGGATTGCTCTGTAAGTCTGACCTTCGGTCCATCTGGGACTACAACTCCCATCGGCTACTCTGGCTGGGACTGGTGGGAGTTGTAGTTCAGCAACATCTAGAGAATTGGAGTGGCTGGAACCACATGGCAACATTTTGTTGAGTTAAGTTTTCATCTGAAGGCAAACTTACTGATTTTGCTCCTTGTGAAAAAAACAACACCTGAACCAAACACAGGCATCTTTTGAAGTTTGCACGTCTCCAGATTTTGGGATGCAATTCCTAGCCAAGTAATGTGTGTAAAAATGTGCATACTAGGGTAAAATGTGTGTTAGAATGCATATCTTAGCAAAAGGAAAAGCTTTTTACTGGGGAAATGCTTGGCAAATATCGCAAATTTTGGAGACATTGTTAATTTTCTTTGTTCTACCTCAGTACACTGGGACAGTTATGGGTCCATGTAATTTACTTGGCAATGTCCATCTTTGTCGTTTCAAGGTTGGGAAGGCCCCATGAGATAAAGGTGGGGAGAAATGGTACCCTGCTGGTTTTGTTATGCCTTGCTCTGGTTTTTGAGGTTTCGATGCAACTGTTGATTGTGGAGCATTTGTGAAGCACACCAATACCCAAATATCTAGAAATTAGAGTGAATGGGCAGATAGATCGTGGACATCCAGTCATTAAATAGAGTCATGTGCAGACACACCAATTGACATGTTTTCTGGAAAGCTACCAGGGCTTCTTTCCTTTCCCTATTTATACAAGCGGTCAGTTGTTTTGTGGACATATTTTAGCTCAGCTCTCTTCAGCTTTTTAAAATTAAGTTTGACATTGCATGGAGTATAGGCATCTTCACCACTCCTTGGGTTGCAAAAGATATTGGAGTGGGTGTTTTTAAATTGCGGCAGCACAATGACTGTGAGCCGGGAGCCAAGGAATGTTGCAGGTAACCACAAGATATCACTCTGGCAATTACAGCGCAGATATTTTTAGAGACGGGATGGATACAGTGGTATTTTTCTAGTCCCTGTTAAAATTGCCCTTTTAAAGTGAACTGTTCCATTTCGCTGTGAATGTCTCAACTGGTTATTAGAAGCACACTTGGAAATACTTGCCTTTAAAATCATGTCACAAGTACAGCTCCCAAGTGATTGCCGGGTTGTTGTTGTTTTTTTAAGTTCAAGAATAATTATCCAACTTTTAGCTAATTAACTGATTAAGCTTTGAAATTGAAATAAGTTTACATATTGCAAAATATGAATAACAAGTTCCTCTCGTGGATTTTGAAGGCAAGGTTGATTTTCTGTTCAGCTTGACCAACAAAAGCTGCCATTCGTTACTAATATTTATTATTAATATTTTAAACATGCCCTCTTGCACTCTGGTGCTGAAGTGGTTTCTTGCCAAGTAATTCCCTATAACCTCTTTCACATTGGACTGGATTCAACTAAGTTGTTGCACTAGTGGAAGCCAGCATGAGTCCTGTTAGTACAATGGGACTCCCCCCCCCCCTGGCTCCCCACTTTCCTAAAATCTTCTTGGGAGAAACCCCACAAAAAGGGCACAGGGAAATGAGATGGGAGACTGTTTCATCTCGCAACCAGAAATGCTTGTGCTGATGGCATGATTCCCTTAGTGCAATGTTGAATGTCACCCAATAAATCCCATAATGCGGTATGAACTTGATCAACATTTATATATAATCACTGTTCAGTGCTTCCTTATTCCTAAACACTCCAAATCACATGTTGCTCTGTGACTTTGATATATACACTCTCTCTGTGTGTGTATGAATAAGAAAGGCTTTATAGATCAAAATCAGCACTTTGTACTGATATATATGGTATATTCAGTACTGATTTTGACCTATAAAGCCCTTCATATCTTGGGCTCTCAGAAGGATTAAAGGTAAAGGGACCCCTGACCATTAGGTCCAGTCGTGACCGACTCTGGGGTTGCGGCGCTCATTTCACATTATTGGCCGAGGGAGCCGGCGTACAGCTTCCAGGTCATGTGGCCAGCATGACTAAGCCACTTCTGGCGAACCAGAGCAGCGCACGGAAACGCCGTTTACCTTCCCACTGCAGCGGTACCTATTGATCTACTTGCACTTTGATGTGCTTTCAAACTGCTAGGTTGGCAGGAGCTGGGACCAAGCAACGGGAGCTCACCCTGTCACGGGGATTCGAACCACCAACCTTCTGATCGGCAAGCCCTAGGCTCTGTGGTTTAACCCACAGCGCCACCTGAAGGATTACCACTTCATATATGTACTAACTTGGGCCATGAGGCCCTTCTTTGACTGTCCCTCACTTTGAGACATCAAAGGTAGCTAGGATGGAGAAGCCATTTTCAGCACAATCCTTCCTGGAAAGATTCACCTGCCATCTTACCTTAGTGACTTTAGTGCTAGGAAAAGGTATTTCTGCCCCAGGTCTTTTTAAATCATTTTAAACTGGTTTTAAAGCTTTATAGTTATATAATCTTTGCATTTTACAGTGATATTAATAATGTGCTTTATTTTATTATTATAGTTGACCTTGTATTAAATCTCTCCTATTTTTTTAAATTGGTTGCTTTCATAGAATCACAGACTTGTTGGAAGGGGTCCTGATGGTCATCTAGTCCAACCCCCTGCAATGCAGGGATCTCAACTAAAGCATCCATGACAGATGGTCCCCCACTGCTTTGCTTTACAGTTGTGGTCTTGTTTCTAGATTGTTGTTTTATTGGAGTTATGACTTTAAATCATTTAAGTTGCTTATCATCCAGAACACCCTGCATATGGGAGAACTAATAAACATAATAATAATAATAATAATAATAATTTCTAAAATAGCACCTTTTCTTTCTCAGTTTACCTCAGACTGCACTTCTCTCCCTTTCTTCTGTTGCGTCTATGGTGTTGGATCATAAATCTGTAAGTTCCTCTGGGCAACGATCTGACCTCTTACACTTGGTAAAGTGTACATTGACGGAGAGATGAATGCATTTCTTACTTGCCCTTCATCGTCAGGTCCCTGGAAGGGATAGCACACTTTTAAATTCATTATTAAAAATAGCTAAATTATAGTCGCAGGGATAGGGTGGGTCCTGAAAACACACAACTCAAGTGGCAAAGGTAAGATGGAGAGGTATGTCTTCAGCATATGACAAAACAGGGGTAGATTTGGGTACTAGGGTCCCCTGAGAGACACCAAAATATGGTGCCCGTCGCAACCCTCACGCCTTGCCAGGCTTTGGGAAGGAGGTATCACAGCTCCGGCAGGGTCTGAGAACCTTCCCAGCTCCTTACCAAATCTGGGCAAGTGTTTACTAGGCACCCTCCCTGCTTGGCAGGGTCTGGGAAGGCTAATCTAGTTCATCATTCTGGCCAAAAACCGCCACTGTACCACAAAGGTGCCAAACACATTTCCATTGGGAAGGAATTCTACAGTTTAGGGGCTGCCATCGAGAATGTCCTCTCCTGCCCCTTGCCCAAAACATCTGAGAGGATGGCGGTAATAATTTCCTTTCTGGAAGTGCCAGCTTCCTGCTCCACGTTCCATCCTTCTTATGTGTAAGGAGGAATACTTTCAACTTTGTTCTCATCCTTGTCCTCCATTCTTTGACTTTCTTTTCAGCCAGCGCTCCCCTAGCGAAGCCGTTTGGTAGTTTTAACCTCTCATTGAACTGTATCGGCTGCTTTGGGATAAACCATGACAGACCAGAGTAAATCCTGTATTATGTGTGTGTTTATGCATTATATATTACATTACGTAAGTGGACTCCCACTGTCATGGCATAATGACTCTGTGGGAGGCCATGATGTCCGTACTGTCAATATGGAAGTTTCAGTGCTCTCAGATTACACGCTCAGTACGTTATGTCAGTCATTGGTACATTGTAAATGACTGGGCTATGGGAAAGCATTTCATTGGATTCCTATGCTACCGAGCTTTCATGAGAAATGAGATAAATGGATAAAAAATACTAATTATTTTAAATAAATAAATCAATTCATTAAATAAGTAACACATCGAAGGACCATGCATCATTCAACTTCAGAATCTAATATGTTTCCCCCTTGATTTAGTACTTCTGTCCTGGGTTGCTGTTATTTTGTGGATTTTCTGAAATAATGCATGAAAAGTGTAACTTTCAAATTTGTGCTTGAGTTTGCTACTCCCCCCCCCCCAATTCTTTTTTTCCTCATCCGCCATGTCTTTTTAGATTGTGAGCCTCGAAATAGGGACCATCCTAAAATGGATTTTTGTAAGCGACTCAGAGCATTTGGGGCTAAAGAGTTGGATATACATGCAGAAAAATAAATAAGCAATATACAATAATAAATTCTATGCATTTGTATCCACTCTTCCTATAAAATATATATACTGAAGGCATTTCAATGCGTTTTGATGCATTTCCTCCTATAATATGTATTTTGTATGTAATCTTAATGTGAAATATGTGGGAATAGGCCAGGTGTGTCTTCCACGTCTTCTGTCCACAAGCCACTCTTCACAGGCAGGACAAACTGGAACACCTTCACGGCCTGTTCCCTAAAACCTGGACTCACAACTGCTAGCTGTGAACACCAACTCAGCAAACAATAACCAGATGTAGTTCCAGAGGTTTTAGAAGTAACCCTTCTTTTATTTCTGCAAGCTAACCATATTTACAGAATACCCTATATACTCGAGTATAAGCCTAGTTTTTCAGCACATTTTTTGTGCTGAAAAAGCCGCCCTCGGCTTATACTCGAGTGAGGCAGGCAGTGGCTCCTATGAAGCTTTTCCAGGTTTTTTGTGGTAAAATTGGGTGCCTCGGCTTATATTCGGGTCGGCTTATACTCGAGTATATACGGTACATAGACTGAGTGAGTTTAAAGCTTCTCACTCCAGTCACCTCAGAGAAATAAAACAGCAGCCATTCTCCTCAGAATTCTCCTCAGAGCAGAGAGAGTTAGGAACACAGTATCAAAGTAAGCTCCTCCCCTTTTTCTCTCCACTGAGTCAGGAGATTTTCAGATAAGGGAGGGGTGAAAATACTAACAAAATATGTATTTTGGTGTGCAGTTTGGGGGGACTCAAACCGCATTGCAAAATCCAGAAAAGTGAATTGTTTTTATTTTTATTTATTGCATGTCAGTCCACTGTGAAATGCAGACCCAACACATTCTTCCTCCATTCCTAGGCACCAGGTATGGGAAAGCTAATCTAGTTCATCATCCTGCTTCCCATAGTACTGACCCAGAGTTCTCAAAGAAGCTCACAAGTACACCAGGAAAGCAATACCATTCTCCTACTGTGAAGAATCAATATTGCCCTCTTGACTAGTATCCACTCATAATCTCCCATTGTTAGATCCAACCCTCTTCTTTTGAATGATGGGGGAAGCGCCTATCACCATCTTCAGCTGATATCTCTTTCTGGTCAAGGAAAGCTTGGTCACTGTAACTCATGTGCTGATGGTAACTTCATATTTAGACTACTGCATTTCCTCCTATAATATGTACATTATTTAAAAAAAAATAGACTACTGCAATGTACTCTGTGTGGGGCTTTCCTTGCGACTTTCTGAATTGCCATGCCATGTTGCTTTTCTGGGATTGTTTTGTTGAATTTTGCATGCTTATATTTTAAAGTTTTAATGGGATTATTTCATTTCGTATTTTAATGTTGAATGTTTATATTTTAATATTTGTGCAATGAGACTTTATACTGTGGAAACTACTCAGAAGGCTATTTTGGCATTAAGCCGAATATTAATTAATTAGTTAAGATCGTCATCTGGATGGAGCACTTATGTGGATAAGTACAAATATGTTTTTGAAAAAATTCTCTTTGAGGGAAAAAAAGCACGTTCCAAATTGCTCTGGGAATAGAATGGGGGTATGTGCTATGCGCAATGGACCTCACCAAATGGGCGCTGGTGACAGTCTCAAGCCACAATATGTTGGCATCAGCAGTGCTGGTCACATTCGAAGGGCATAAATCTGTAAACTCGACTGACTTGTTGATTATAAAGTACTTAAAGCTATCTAATCAAAAGCAGATTTGACTGGATACAAAAATGAATACAGTGGAACCTCAGGTTACGGCAGGGATCCGTTCTGGAGGCCCCGCCACAACCCGAAAATGATGCACATCGAAGTGCCGCATCTGCGCATGCGCAGCGTGATTTAGCACTTCTGGCATGCGCAAGCGGCAAACCCGGAAGTAACCCGTTCCGGTACTTCCGGGTTTGCCGCAGACATTCGCCGAAGCAGACGCAAGCAGAGGAGGACGCAGAATGAGGTTTGACTGTATATACCAGTAGATTGCAAGCAAAGATGCCTCTGCAATACTATCTCCTAGCTATAGACCGCACATGGTGTTGTATATACAATGTATAAATAACTGGACACACCTTCATTACGAAGCGATAGAGAGCACATTTCACCCCTATGCATATGGGAAACCAAATTTAATTTGAAAGGAGGAAAAATAATGAGGTTACCTTTCCTCGACTTGATTATTAGCAATAAAAACAAATATAGCAAGAGTTTAAAATTTGATGCCATGTGCGTTTAGTCTTCCTTAATGCCCATAATAGTGGAAGGAGGCATGCGGGGGCAATTGCCAAAGACTCATACAAAGATCTTCTTTTCGTTGAATCTCTAACAAGGGAGAAACATATGGAAATGGGTCACAGGAAGCACATATCAGATAAACACAGGAAGTAATTATTCAGCAGGAAAGGTTTGCAGGAAATGGGTTGTTTTTCTTACTTCACTGGTGTTCTTTCAGTCCGAGGACGTCAGCCGTGATGAAGGAAATAGGTTTGTAATTGCAGGGCAGCTATTATTTATATAGTGTTAACATCCAATGTCACTCATATGGTATTTACATTGTCTGAGTAATCAAATATTCCACTCAGTTGGATTGTGCCAAATTTCCCCAAATTGGTAGAAAAGAGCTGCAGAATATTCACGGTCTGCTGAAGGTGAAACATCCCACCTGGTTAAGATGCTCAGGGGATTTCCACCCCCCCCCCAGGTGAACATAAAGGAATCTGAAGAACCTTTCTATGTATTTAGAAACTGTACAGTGAAGACAGGCTATAAATGTTTATATGTGTATTTATTATGTTCTTATTCCACCCATCCTCCAAGGAACTCAGGGATGCTTAAATTGTTCTTCCCATCCAGGTTATCCTCACTATCGCCCTGTTAAGTTAGGGCCACATTCACACCATACATTTAAAATGCTATGACACCACATTAATATGATGTCATGGCTTCCCTGGTAGACTCCAGCTCCGTAGGTGAAAGGTGTTTGCGCATCATCAACATTACACTGGATATCTATGGAGCATTTATTAACCAAGGAAGAGTTCTGAAATTGCGTTAAAACAACAACAACACTCAGTTATTTTCAGGTTATCTGAGTCCAGATTTCTAACTATAGCCTCTAGCTATCTTTTAAAGATTCCATAGACCTTTCACCCCTGGGTCTTGTGCGTGTCTGTGTTTATGACTTTCAAAAACTTTTATTTTGGTTGCTGCTTCAAAATCAATAACGGTATCTTGTTAGGTAAGTGGGCTGGAAGAACAGACACAAATATCTGGTTATGATTAATTAACAACAAATGATGAGAAGTGCCAACTACCTTTGCCACCTCAGTATCTTATTTTTCCCCCCTTGATTGATTTTTTAATAATGTTAACAAGCAGCGAAATTCGCAAGAGCTTGGCTCGCTGGAATTCGGTGGGGAAAGCCCTTTTGGATTCCGGAATGCATCACTTCGTTTGGGAATGCAGGTTGTCAAAGGCACTTTTGTTGCTCTGCCTAGTAGGAGCTGTGTGCTCAATCTGATTGCGGCAAACAGATGTAGCACAATTTTGTACACATGGATCCAGCAGCAAGCTTCACTGAGCTCCACAGGGCTTTTCTCCCAGGTGAATGTGCACAGGAGTGCCATCTTAACTACAGGCCACCTGCTTTTTACAAATGTAAGATGCAGGAAGAAAATCCTCACCCACTTGCCAAGTCAAAAGATGCAATAGATCTGTTTAATTCAGAAAGGTGAAAAATAGAACCCCAATATCAAATTATTTTTAAGAAGCAGTTTCCATTGGCAGCACTCGGGCAGGAAGCAGAAGTGGAACTGTGCACCAGGCTTTTCGCATCCCTGTGGCCCAAATCATAGGCCCTTTCTGCTTAGCCTCACCACTTCCATGGGTCTGATCACAGGTAGCTGCATTAGATAGCTTCAGTCCACATCTTGGGACTTGTATGGGGCTATATTTTGTGGCAACTGCACTGTACATTCACAATTTCATCTATTCAGTTACAGGTAGGTAGCCGTGTTGGTCTGCCGTAGTCAAAACAAAAAAACAAAAAAAAATTATTTCGTGCATGCACACGAAAGCTCATACCAAGAACAAACTTAGTTGGTCTCTAAGGTGCTACTGGAATAATTTTATTATTATTATTATTATTTAATTTCATCTATGTTGGGTTGGCTCTCTGAAAGTTCAGCACCAAATGATGTGGGATCTAGATTGTCTGATAGGGATGGACAAAGCTCTGAGTTTTTGTTTTTATTTTTTTCTGATTCCACTCTTATCCCAATATTAACTTCCGTTCTCCACAATTCCACATCAGTTTGTGACTTTAAAAAAAAATTCTCATGGATACTTATTTTATTGCAAATTTCTCTGGATATATTCATTTTCCCCCTCTGCAATAAATTTTCCCCAATATAGAACATTTTGGTATGCTCAATATACACACTCAATATACATATTTTCCTACGCATTATTTGGTAGGATAGCTTCACCACAAAATTCAGAAAAGTGTGAATGCTACATATGTTTCATGTTGTATATTATTTCAGGAAATGCAAATGAGTGAATTTCGCATTAAAAAGCAATCCAAATTAGTCCCCCATCCCTACCTGTGAATTAAAAAATACTTAGTTGGGTTTAGTAAACTGGTGCATTAAAGGGTGTGTGAATCACACAGCAAACAATGCATTTCAGAAATACTTATTTTTCTCCCTAACAGATGAAAGAACAGCTAAAGAACCAAATTAAGTCAACTATCTTAAAAGAGAACCATTCCTAATCCAGATAAACTCCCCTTTTCTCCTCCACTAATGTCTTTAAACCTGATATGGGCCACATCTTTTCCCTTCATTAACATCCCCATGTGGAAAAGAAAAGCTCTCTTAAACCTTCAATAATCCTCATGTTAGCTTTGACTGCCGCCAATTTGTCCCTGCATTTGTGTGAATGGGGGAAAGTAAGTGCTGGATTGTTCTGGAATGTCCTTGACTAATGGTTTGCCATCTCCTAGACCAGCGTTTCCCAACCGGTGTGCCGCGGCACAGTAGTGTGCCGCAAGACACCGGCTGCTGTTCCGCGGCTTCTTTCCCCCTCCGGGCGCGCCGCTTCCGGTGGGCGCGGGCGGGGCGACCGGCGGTGCCCTGGGCCGCTTCCGGGTCGGTCCGGGTGGCTGGCGCCGCGTCGCCTCGGCTCCGCTTCTCGCTCGCCGGCCGCTGCGGGCTGCCGGGCGCTTCGCCTGCTGCCTCTGCCGCGGTCGGGGACGGGCGGGAGGTGCCGGTGCCGCCGGGCTCGCTTGGGGCCGGCTGAAGGTGCTGCCGGGGGGGCTGGGCGCGGGAGGCGGAGGGGGGGCGGGCGCTTGGCCCGCCGATCTCCCGCTCCGTTTTCGCCCGCCTGGGTCCTTCCCCTCCCTCCCGCCAGGGCGCGCGGACACCCCGCCCCCCGGGTGGTGTGCCGCGAGATTTTTTTCGTGGGGCAGGTGTGCCGTTGCCCCAAGGAGGTTGAAAAACACTGTCCTAGACAATAGGAATAACTTATACTTTGGCCACTGTGAAGATACTACAGATAATGCCTTTTTTAGCAATCCCTTTACTTGACTTTGGTGGCCTTTGCTGGAGGAACTAATTATAGGTTTCTCTCCAAAGCCACTAGATGCAGTTTGAGAGTCAATTAAGATAAATGTGAAAGAAAGAAAGAAAGAAAGAAAGAAAGAAAGAAAGAAAGAAAGAAAGAGCTTCTATTTCAGATGCTTTTTACCAAAGATCTATGGAAAGTTTGGGAATTTTTCTCATTAAAAAAAAAAGAATATTGGACAATCTCCAGCCCCCACAGTTTAAATCAGCTTCTAAGCTTCCATTTCTCCTTAGTTGTCCTATAGAATATGTGTTATGTATCTGCCTACACACACACACACACACACACACACACACACACACACACACACTATATATCTTTACACACCATGACTTTTTTTCAACCAGAGCTCATCTTTCAGTTGGGTGCATTTGCCATCCTAAGAGTACAATGGTGACTTCTGGTTTAAGAACGGACTTCAGGAACGGATTAAGTTCGTAAACTGAGGTACCACTGTACAAAGCAAAATGACAACTAACAAACTCCCCCAAACCAACTCCCCCATAAAATAATGGGATGAGAATTATTTTATTCTCTCCTCCTGGTCCCCTCCCCCCATACAGTCATTCAGTATGTCTTCAGAAGACCAGGTTGGGGAAGTCTGAAGTAGTGGCACTCAGTAGTGGCACCCGCCCTGTGGAACGCCCTCCTGCCAGATGTCAAAGAGAAAAACAACTACCGGTACCAGACTTTTAGAAGACATCCGAAGGCAGCCCTGTTTAGGGAAGCTTTTAATGTTTAATAGACTATTGTATTTTAATATTCTGTTGGAAGCTGCCCAGAGTGGCAGGGGAAACGCAGCCAGATGGGCGGGGTATAAATAAATTATTATTATTATTATTATTATTATTATTATTATACTTAGATTTACAGAGCAATCCAATCTCCTTTGTGGTTTTGATGGGGTGGAGATGTCTCTCTACCCAAGTTTCCCAGCACGTACTGTGCTCTGCTGACTGGGGATGAAGGGGGTTATGGTCCATACACCCCCTATCTGGCAAAGGCAGTACGGGTGGCACTGTGGTCTAAACCACTGAGCCTTTTGGGCTTGCCGATAAGAAGGTTGGCGGTTCGAATATCTGTGACAGGGTGAGCTCCCATTGCTCTGTCCCAGCTCCTGCCAACCTAGTAGTTTGAAAGCACATCAAAGTGCAAGTAGATAAATAGGAAAGTGGATAAATAGATAAATAGATACAGTGGAAAGGTAAATGGCACTTCCGTGCACTCTGGTTTCTGTCATGGTGTTCCGTTGTGCCAGAAGTGGTTTAGTCATGCTGGCCCCATGACCTGGAAAGTTGTCTGTGGACAAACGCCGGTTCCCACAGCCTGAAAGCAAGATGAGCGCCGCAACCCCATAGTTGCCTTTGACTGGACTTAACCATCCAGGGTTCCTTTACCTTTACCTTTACTTTTTATCTGGCAAAGGCTAGATAGAGAGGTAGGTAGACGAATATCATATATTTTCTGCAAGACAAGCAGTTCCTAAACATTCTGAGTTCAGTGTGGTATTTGTCACTCTGCCATCTGCAGCACCCAAACACCACAAATGCTTCAATGATGGGCAGATTGGACATAGTTTTGCATAAGCTCTTCACAGCTGTTCTTACCTTTCTTAGGAATTTAACCCCTGCATGGCTGCTACCTATTTCATCTGTTACTGTGTCCATGCTAAAGCAACGGTTACTTTGTGTATTGGTCACCTAAGCCTGAACAAATGCATATGTCTCTTGACATCACACATAAATGATGCTTTAGGGGTTAGATCCAGATGCCCATTTGCCTTGGGAATGGGAGAGCTCACAGGATACTCTCACTGGTGAAAGTGGATAGGCAAAGGCAATTTTCACCAGCCTCCCTTTCTCCATATAACCCCTTTGTGCCCTCTGAAGATTTGCTCCAGAGGGTTGATGGATCCTACAGAAGAAAATGGGAATGGTGATGGGGGTTGTAGAGGGAAATGGGAATCAAAGAAAATCACCTCCCCCCCTTTCCATCGTTGGATCAGTGCAGCAGAGGATCCAAGTCTCTGTACCTATAAATGCAGGGCATAGAAACTAAGGCTGATTTTTAATGTACTAATTATATTTCATTTCATTTAAAGCATGGTCAAGTGAATGTACATTCTCTGGACTTCACCCTCCAAAAGCCTTCTTTCAGAACTGAAAGCTATGGTTTCACGACACTCATGTTCTCCCAAGTGACCCGATAGACATCTTTCAATCCTGGAGGTCTTATTACCCAAAGAGACCTCTGTGGATTTCTATCCTATATTGCTCAGTGATCTTTCACAACATATGGTAGTCTCTTTCACTGCGGCTCTCTTTAATTCTGGCCAGGGCAGAAACTGAAGCACCAAACTCCAAGCTAAATATTTTGTTAACCTCTCAACATACACAAATTCTGCCTTGCTTACAAATGAGTTTTTGATGTTCTGGTTATCCACAGCTGCTGTGAACTGAGTCTCCTTCCCCCTCTTATTGATAATCTCCTGCTGTGAGGGAGGTGGCTGAATGTGTCGTTTTAATGTAAAAGTCCACAAAATGTGCCCTTTGGAGTTCTTTGTTTGCACATTCAGTGGATTCCTCTGTGCTCGCTTGTCAATCTCCACAGTCCCTTTCATGCATGGACACCTTGAAGAGAGCATCACCCATTTATCAGGGAGCAATGCCATGTCGCTAACCTCACACTAGATGTCCATGCTTTAGTTGCGCAACTGAAGTGATTAAGCTTATGTATAAGCAGGTAAGGATGGATGTATCTGTCAGCTGCACTATACATTTAAAGCAGTATGATACCACTCTAAATAGCCATGGCTTCCTCCAAGGAGTCCTGGAAGCTTTAGTTTGTTACAGATGCTGAGAGTTGTCAGGAGACCCCCCTACTCCCCACAGAGCTACAATTCCCAGAGTTCCATGGGAAGAGGGAATCAGAAACCGGGGCGGCTTCTCTAAATCTGGGACGTCCCTGGAAAATAGGGACACTTGGAGGGTCTTTGGGGCTCATGAGAGTAATAGTCCAACTACTCCATTCTAGGCAATGAGCCTTACTGACAACAGCAAGGCTTCTTTGCAAATAAACAATCCATAGGATTATATTGTAAATGTTCTATTGCGTATAGAGGTCACCAAGCCACCCCACCAATAAATTCACACATGAGACATAATTTTTTGTTTGGGTTTTTGGCATAATTTTGGCCACAACTTTATATCCAAATACAAAACACGTGAGTGGTTGCATAGGCATTGGTTCATCTGTCCAGTCGGGACAGAGCTGACCTACAGTCAGCGCAGACTAGCTGTCGAACGTGACAGAGCTGACACCGCGTCAGCGGGGGAAACCAGTCTGGGGAAGAGTTGAATGGAGGCTGGGGCTGCCGAGTCCTCCCCCTTCCCCAGCGGTCCCAGGGACTCAAGCACGGCCCTGCAACCCTACCGGGTTCAGACAAGCATATTATGAGCTGCTGGATTCCTTTACGGAATTCCCACGCACCATGATCACTTTTTGGAGGGCAACCACGCTCCAATTAACCACCACAACCAATGCCTAACCGCCAACCTTACAAGTTGTGACTAGTTGCTGGCACGGCTAATCAGCCAATGGAAAAATTCCTACTAGGCCCCTGTCTTAATGCAGGCGACCCCATGACAGGCACAGCAAAGTCAACGCACAGGCCTATACCAGGGAGGGAGGGCGGGAGATCCGAAGCTAACAGCAAGAGGGAAGGGTCACACACTAGTGCAGACCTATATATATGGACGCTGGGCTGTCCATCAAATAGCAACATGTGCTTTTCCCCAGCAACACCACTGGTCACTGCTGGCTGTGGCCAGCTAGCCTAACCCACAGGGAGTGGCTTATTCTGCCCCTATCGCAACCTGAGCTCTCTTGCATGGAGAACTCCCTTTGTCCCATCACATTTGTAAATTGTAGCACAATATTTCTAGTCCCACAGTCTTCAAGAAGGTTGACTCACTAGCAAGTACACAAGATTTGTCATATACATACAGCTCTGGGGCATTAGCTGTTGTTTTTTAAAATAATAATAATTAATAATAATAATAATAAGTTTGAGGTATATATATACATGCTATATGAGTTGGCTCATACAACTTCTTTTCAAAGGCAGCTTCTAAACGTATAGATTTATTTTTATTTATTTATTTATTTATTAGCAATATGTATACCATAATTAATTATCAAAATTAATTTTCAAAGTGGTTTGCAACATAGCATCTATGGAAACCATTTGCATAAAACAAAAATAGTCACTTTAGCAAACGGCAGCTTCAGAGACTAGAGGAATCTAGATTTCTTTAATATTTCAGGCAATTTGGATTTTAAGGATTTGCAAGCTTTTCTTCTTTGACTACTGTCATTTACTTATTTAATATGGCAATATCATATAAGAAAAACTGAGCAGTGTTGCCTATCACCCCTCCAAAAAAGAGGGGGGGTGTCACCAAAAAGGTTAGCTGGCTTCACCATTTTTAACAAATTTAAAGTGTGCTGCCAGAAAAGCTAAGTGATCTATCACAATTATTCAACTGACTTGCATTCCTTACCATTTTGTTAAGCTTTCTGGTTTTACTCTCCCAAAAGACAAGGCTGGCATATTTAAGCTAAAGTGAATCAAGTTTGTGTCATGGGTGATATAATTCTTTGTCAACTGGGAAGTGTTGAAAAATGGCTTAAATTACCCTCCCACAAAATGCTTACAGTTTGTTTAAACTCATTAAGTAGATATTTTGCTGCTGGTGTGATTTGTTAAGTTTTTTTTTTTTTTTTAGAAGGGACACTGGTGGTACTGTGGGTTAAACCATAGAGCCTAGGGCTTGCTGATCAGAAGGTCGGCAGTTCGAATATCCACGACGGGGTGAGCTGCCGTTCCTCGGTCCCAGCTCCTGCCAACCTAGCAGTTCAAAAGCATGTCAAAGTGCAAGTAGATAAATAGGGACCGCTCTGGCGGGAAGGTAAACGGCGTTTCCCTGTGGTGCTCTGGTTCGCCAGAAGCGGCTTGGTCATGCTGGCCACATGACCTGGAATCTGTATGCCGGCTCCCTCGGCCAGTAACGCGAGATGAGCGCCGTACCCCAGAGTCAGTCACGACTGGACCTAATGGTCAGGGGTCCCTTTACCTTTACCTATGTACACACACACACACACACACACACACACACACACACACACACACATTTCAGTTGTGATCACCTACAGCATGAGTCTTGGGGTTTTTTCAGGGCCAAAGTTAAGAAAAATCGAAAGGAGATAAGCTCCTGTGCTTCTGATAATCAACTGGGAGACAACATATGGCAGGACTATAATCCGACCAACTCTATGATCCTCTGATTCAATTGGCAAATTGGCAACATTGGTCTGTGCTATCAGGGTCGAGGTGCCAAGTTGTCCCCAACATTTTGGGGGGGGCTGTCTCCCAATACTCCGCAGCTCAGGGCAACCTCCTGCCAGATCACACCAAGCTGTGTGGCACCTCCCAAAGTGGTGGAGGACAGGGGGGAGAGGGGGGAGGGAGGGGTGGGCGGGCAGGTGAGAAAGGCCTCATCCTCATCCACCTCCTCAAGATTCGGGGGGCTCAGTCCCACCCCAACAGACTTTCAGGGGACTGAAGATGCCTCAGCCCTACAGAGCTGGCAACTATGATCAGGATTGTGTCAATACTTTGGTGGGGTACATGTGTATCATTTTGTTTTATTTATTTCATTAAATGTATACATGACTTGATAGTAAAGCACAACCCTCAAAGCAGTTTACGAAAAGATAAAACAAGGAAACCAAGGAAAAAATCATACCTTAAATGTATGGTTTAGCTTTTACACAAAAGTTAGGCTTGTCTAAACAAGAAGGTTTTTAGCAGGCACTGAAAAGAGAACAGTGAAATGACCTACATGTCTTCAATAGGCAGGGAGTTCCAAAGTGTAGGTGCAGAATGGGTATTGTGTAGCACCTGTAGGGATGCGGGTGGCACTGTGGTCTAAACCACTGAGCCTCTTGGGCTTGCCGATCAGAACGTCGGCAGTTCATATCTGCAAAACGGAGTGAGCTCCCGTTGCTCGGTCCCAGCTCCTGCCAACCTAGCAGTTCGAAAGCACACCAGTGCAAGTAGACAAATAGGTACCGCTGTGGCGGGAAGGTAAATGGCGTTCCCGTGCCCTCTGGTTCCCGTGCCCTCTGGTTTCTGTCACGGTGTTCCGTTGCACCAGAAGCAGTTTAGTCATGCTGACCCGGAAAACTGTCTGTGGACAAAGGCCGGCTTCCTTGGCCTGAAAGCGAGATGAGCGCCGCAACCTCAGAGTCACCTTTGTCTGGACTTAGTTGTCCAAGGGTCCTTTACTTTTACCTTTTTACCTATGTAGCACCTGCTGTAGTGCCAATTTGGCCAGTTGAAGTGGTTGAATGGGCCCATGTGGAGTAAGATGATCTCATAGGTAAACTAGTCCCAAGTTGTTAAGGGTTTTATATATCACAGCAGACACTGTAACCTTCCAGCTGTTTGACTTCACCCCAAAGGCCCACTCTTCCATTGTCTCCTGAGACAGACAGATGCCAACCAAAGTGTCAGTATCAAGGGCACCGGCTCGTGGGAACCGAGGCACTGTGCCTCCCTGTAGCTTTTTTGAGGGGTCTGGACCCCCTCAATGTTCAGAATGCTCCCCACGAGACGTCAGGATGTCTCATGGCATCACACACGGGGTCAGGATGCTGCGCAACATCATGTGCGGCCCCCTCAATCCTCCAGAGAAGGTGATGCCTCTGGTGTGTGTTTAATCCACAAGAAAATTCACAACGGTGCCTGTTGCAGTGTCTATGTTCATGATTGTGGGTGGCAGTGATAATATCTACGCATGCAAATTTATTATCCTATCTGACAAGAATTAAATCAAGCTTCAAATGACATGGCATGGGAATGAAAAATAAGGGCTTCAAAAGTGTTTTGGGGAAAAGCTTTTCCATCAGGGAGCCATTTACTGTTCCTAACTTGTCACATACCCCTTCTGATCAATGTTGGTGAGTTAATCTAGGGGACTGGATGAGGGACATCCGGCCTTGGGACAAGGGGCTGGACTCTGTGATCATTTGGTTCCTTCCAGCCTTATGTGTTTATTATTAGAACAAGGTTGGATGTAAAGCAGGCATGTCCAACAGGTAGATCGTGATCGCTGGACGTCTGCGGTAGATCACCGGTAGACCATTGTCTCCCCCCAAAGAAGCTGAACAACTGTGGCTCCCCTAAAAATAGCTCAACATTTTACCTCCTCCCTGAAAAAACTCAACAACTTTGACCCGAATCCCCCCAAAATGGGCCTTCCTCATTCCTAAGAAAAGCTCAACAACTTTGACCTGAACCCCCAAAAAGGGGGTAGATCACTGCCAGTTTTTAACTCTGTGAGTAGATCGCAGTCTCTTGGGAGTTGGCCACGTAATGGCTGAGGTGGGGGGCTTTTACATCCCAAGGTCCACATTTCCCTTTGGGCGAGTTTCGGGGGGGGGTATGTTCCATGCCACCGGTAGGCAGGGACAGAGGCAAAAGTTTACAGAGCAGTGAATATAAATTTTACGTTTTGTACAATAGCCTAGTTTCTTCACAGTCGCACATTCCTTTCTAGCCTCTACCCAGGCAAACAGGAAGCATTATCAGAGTTCAAGGACATGTTCCAGCCAGGCAAAAACAATTGAGTGGGGTACAAAGCGGGGCCCATGAGGAGGGCCTGAGGAGAGTCCCTTGGGCCAGCTAGAGAGGCCTGGAGGGTCACATATAGCCCCCCTGGCTCTCTGTTCCCCATCCCTGCTTTAGACATCTGTCCTTGGATAAAATCCCTGCGTTACAATTCCCACATTGCATTTCCTGCTTCTGCAAACACTCTAAAGCCTTCAAAATGTCAGATGAATTGGCCATTCTGCTTCACAGAATAGTCATTCTTTTTCCTGTCAGTCTTCACTCTAAGAAGCAGATCCAGTGAAGAATAATACTAAAAGTCCAATTCAACCTACAAAATTACAGGATAGCTTTGTTCTCTCGTCTCTTCTCACCGTTGCGCACATATCAATTAATGTGGTGCATGTTCTTTCATTGCAATTCAAACCCCACATGATTTTAAGTGGCAATAGGAAAGTTATGTAATAAATAGCCTTTTTGGCACATCTCTCCCCCCCACACCCCGTTTGAGGATCTGCTCTACTGTGAAATAAACTATAATCTTTAAAAAAAAAATCAAAAACCTGCAGCCCATCGTGTCACTGTGCTAAAGCCCACTAATTGTAATTAGTTACAAATTGCCCGTTATAACTTAATTAAACTTCCTTGCCTCTCGGCTGCTTAGGCAACATGTAGAATCTTTTATGTGCCTACCAATTAGTGCTCTGGGATTCTGCTTTCTAATTGGATGAAAAAGTAATAAATTTAACAGTGTCCTGTTGATATCTGGATTCAAGTTTGTTAAAGTAAGGATGGGTGGAAAGCCAGGGCGGGGGGGGGGGGGAATTGCAGACAGGTTTAATGCTTCAAATATTTATCTCTATTCTGATTGATTAAAACAATTTGATGTTCCATAAGATACAGACCCGGTCATTTTGTTAACAAGGTCCATCTGGTCTAAGGAAGAAAATTAAGATGCACTAATTGAAATTTGGAAGCTTCTTTCCAAACATGCATAATTCATTCTGACAGAGAACAGAAGCGGCAATTCACCACAAACTGTCAAGGAGAAGAATGCTGCATTTAGATGGAATTTAAGATCTCGCCCAGTAATAGGAGTCCACAAATGCTTGAGGAAAAGCTAAGCATTCAGAAACAGCTCCCCCCCCCTTTTTTTTGGTAAAGTATTAGAAAGCTGAAGTGTAACTTTTAAAGATTTCACTTCATCCCCCATGAAGCCATTTCAAGTTTTCTCATTGCTTCCACCTATAGAGTCCCCATTTATCACCACTGGCTTGGCCTCCTTCCCCCCCCCCCTTCAATGAATGCTAATGGCTCTTTCGACTCCATTCACACAACATATTTCTTTTCTTTTCTTTCCCCCCCTGACATGGAAGTGTTCCCAAGATGATTCCCGGGACATTGTGTTGTAGGGGTGATGGATGCAAATGAACGAACCAACATTTGCTGGAATTGAAATATTCTCGAACCAATTTGCTTCTGGGGAATATTAGGCATGTGTGCAAAGTCCTGCTGGCTTGAATCCTAATCGGATTGAAAACTGTGAGCACCGTTGTCAAATATGACTCACAAAGAGAGAGGTGGATTTTTTAAAGAGTTCGGCGTTGATTTGTGATCTAGGGGTTCTCACAATGCCACATAGGAATTGTAGTGTATGGGGAAAGCAGTGCATAGGCCTAGGGCACATTCAGATTAATGTGTTAGCTTTCCTGACTGTAATGCTAGTGCTGGATTCCAATGTTCCTTTTACACTGTATTACACGATGCATTATGGAACCATGTTGCAGTAAATTTTAAATGGCCGGAAAGAACCGTATGCTGGAATACTGCTCCAAATTTCATCACAGTAAAGCACAGTGCAAAAACTCCTGAGATCTTCCAGGTTAACTGGGCTGCAAATGGATTTCTTTTGTGAGAAAATAACATGGAAATGAGTACTAAGTGACATCAGATTCACTGCCTGCTATAACCTTAGGGAAAACATATTGAAGATGCAATATAGATGGCAGTTAACTCCGCCAAGTTGACTAAAATGTATAAAACAATACAGACATATGTTGGAGGTGTAAAGAGGGGACAGGGACCTTCATACATATGTGGTGGGAGTGCAAGAAATTGAAAGAATTCTGGGATGTCATCTATAATTAATTGGAAAAAAAATGTTTAAATTCCCTTTCACAAAAAAACCCAGAAGCATTCCTGCTTGGTATCATGTGCTCAGAAATCAAGAAAACGCGTAGATCACTTTTTATGTATGCCACTACAGCGGCATATTCTGATAGCAAAAAAATTGAAAAGTAACACAACTCCTACCAAATCTGACTGGTTAGTTAAAATGATTGAATATTTACATCTTGCAAAACTGACAGGGAGACTAAGAGGAAATACCATTCAAAAAGTCAATAAAGAAAGGTTAATGTTTAAAAAGAATATCTTAAAAACTATATGGATAACGCAAATCTCCTAGCAGATTTAGATTAAATCTTGTAAATAAAGGGAAAATACGGTGAAATATACATAGACAAAGAAAAAGGGAATGTGAAAGAATTATGACGACATGCGCAACGAGTTAAGATTGATTACAAAGCATTAAGAGAAAAGTGGGAAGTCAAATGTATGTGGTACGATGTCCAATATACAGGTATGAGGATATGTATTGTATGAGTAGTACTAAGCTTCTGCTACATCCCAGCAGTTTTTCAGAAGTGGCTTTTACCTCGTGTGAAAGCGCACATGAAATGTGGAAATTATCAGATAAGGAAATGTCATGAAAACAAAGTGCTGTCTGAATGCAGCCCTAGACAGAAGCAGCAAGCTGTGAGCAGGCCAGGAAGCATTTGCCTGCACACCGCACCTGCAACACACACTAGTGAAGGAAGAACCCCAAAAACCAGTGGTGTAGAGTGGGGGACAGCACAAGGACGGTTGTCCCAGGTGCAAAATTCCCACTCCACATTCGTCCAAGCCCTCAAAGTCATTGAGCTGCGGCTGCACTTCAGAAATCGCCTCAGCAGCACCTGAGGCCCAGACTACATTGCGCCAGCTGTGGTGTCTTCTAGTGAATCTGTGCAACCCTGCCATGTTGGATTTATTCCACATGTTCCCTGAAAACTTCTGGGTTTTTTTGAGGTGGTTTTATCCCTCCAAGTTATACCACATTGTCATCGCCAGCCTGGTGACAGACCGTGGAGTGCTTCAAATGAGATCTAATTATTTCTATGATGAAGTGACACAAGGCTTGCTAAAACGCCATCCTCAATGAAGGCACAGAGCAAACCTTTAAACAAGCTCTATGCATGCATCTAGTTTTTCCATCGCAGCTCATAAATCACCACCTTGGTTGGGGAACAAACTTCATTTTTCCTCATTCAGTCATTTGTTTTCCTTTCTTCCTTTTTCAGTTATAAGTGACTTCCATCACCTCATTCAGCACCTGTGGATCTTATATTGAATAAAATCAAATGAACGTTTACAATGTGTGAGTCTAATACGGTTTATGAAAATAGAATTCTCCCCCTTTTTTGTTGCAAGCGAATTTGAGGTAAGAGAATTTGCCTGAGAATTGCTCCTCAAATGCATTTGAAGTCAAGCTTGGAGTGTCGAGCCAGCGCGCTTCATCGATGCGATTCATTCACCAGCAGCAAAAACTGATCAAAAGTCAGTGAGGAAATATGTGGGGGTAAATAATATGGTGGCTTCTGATTGTGTAGATGATTTAGACCTAGTTCTAGCAAAGAGAAGAGAAGATGGTAAGCCCCTTTTTTTCGGACTGTACCACTTAGCAAGGGGTGGGGACTCAAATGACTGAATGGTCATTCATACAAAAATAAAATTGTTCATATAGAAAAATTGTATGTCATGAGCAAGCTAGATCCATTCCTCCTGATATAAGAGGAGGGGATGTTATTATATGGAGAAGTATTTTGTTTTTGTTTTTTTATTTATGATCTTCAGTTATATACATTTCAATAGTTTTACAATCATTCTAACATTGCAAAACTCAACTTCCTTCCTCCTCTTTCTGTGGTTCTTTAAATTTATTTTTTACATTTCCTGCATATTCTAAATTAACTTAACTTATTATTTTATTCATCTGCTTTAAATATATGCTCTTATGCAGGTTATTACAATAATTCTGCCAATGTCCTTATCTATTTACAGTTGGGGTTTGTTTTTTGGTAAATATTCAATAAACCATTTCCATTCTTTTATAAAAAGATTGTTATCTTGATTTCTTATTCTTCCAGTAAGTTGAACCATTTTTCACCATATGGCAAAACATATGGAGAAGTATTTTGAAGTTCATTTTCAATTTCATATCTGCGTTAAGAGATTAGTCCCTCTTTCCCCAACAGGTAAGGTGAGTTCAAAATATGTGTCTATTGAACCACTATTGATATTCTACATCGGGGGTAGGCAACCTAAGACCTGTGGGCCAGATGCGGCCCAATCGCCTTCTCAATCCGGCCCATGGACGGTTCGGGAATCAGCATGTTTTTACATGAGTAGAATGTGTTCTTTTATTTAAAATGCATCTCTGGGTTATTTGTGAGGCATAGGAATTCGTTCATTACCCCCCCAAAAAATATAGTCCGGCCCACCACATGGTCTGAGAGACAGTGGACTGACCCACGGCTGAAAAAGATTGCTGACCCCTGCTCTACATTCTCCAGTGGGTTTTGACAGTCAGTGCCAGATTGTATACTGTCATGCATGCCCATGCAGAACGGGGGTGGGGGGTACACTTGCCCCAGGCCTGCTAGGGCATGCCAGACTTACGTTGTCATGCCAAGAACAAGCCTCCCATCCCAGGTCTCAGACAAGATTTGCACGGGCCTGCTGTCGTGCATTGAAACTAGAGCACCCTTTCTGTTGCATCCTCAAAAAATGGGCAATGCTTACTCTGAATGTCTGCTGTAAATGTTTCATTCCTTCCAATGGGGCATGTCCAGGAGGAATTTGCAGTGGACCGTAGTTTGTAGTCGACTGTATCCTACTCAGAATAGACCCATTAAAATTAATGAACCTAAGTTAGTCATGTTTATTGACTTCAGTAGGTCTACTCTGTGGAGGGATAGCATTGACTGCAACCCTGTTCCTATAATAAAGGATTTCTTATTGAAGGAACGAGTAACATATAGTTAATATATTATGCATTATAACTAAGAAACGGCAAAAGCTGTTTACTTACTCAAGGTAGCCAAGGTAAATAATGGAATTAGCCAAAAGTCACAGGACTAGCTCAGTTCAGACTCCCTCCCTTTAATTAATGGGTGCATATAAACTACCTTTCAGATTCGATGTAAGCCCACCTGTGGTTATTAAAAGTCCCTTGGTATCTTGTGCAAGAGTAGAGTTATTGACTATACATCATTCTGCTCACAGGGAGTGGGGTCCACAGTTTTCCCAGGCAAAGCTGTTCTGCTGTTTTTATTTCAGATGGAGAGCAAGTGAAATAGAATGGCACTCTTGGAGTCTGGCTCAGAAAACCTATTGTATTATTATTTTTTTGGAAAGGATCATGGTGAACTATGATCTCTCTCAAAACCCTGTTGTAATTCTGAACTGTCTTCTTCTTCTCCGGAAGGGTCAGGCTGGGGAGGCGGTCTCCACCATTCCTCCTCTGCCCAGTCCCTGACAGCTGTGTACAGGGGTGCCAACTTGAATAAAATATTGGGGAGAGGGGGACAGCTAAGCACTGCCTTGCATAATCGATCACAAGATGCAGAGCATACACACCATTTGAATGGCAATGTCCATCAACTTGGGGGGGGCACCCCCTAAACTATTTTATTGGGGGCAGCGAAGGGAACTCAGCCCCTAGGAGTTGGCTCCTATGGCTGTGTGTGTGAGAGAGGGGATGAGAGGGGGGAGGGAGGAAGGGAGGAAGAGAGAGATCAACTACACTGTATTTTGGATTCACCTTGGAAACACAGCTATGGACTCTCCTAGGAGACGTGGCTTTGGAGACCATCACGAGGAACTCATACATTACAAAGCTCACCACTACATCTGACAACTGAACTCAGGCATAGGCCTTTCCTAGTCTTGCTATCTACAGTAAGAGCATTTTCAGACTGCCACTATTTTCAAGTGGGACTCTATTACTTGGCTAATTCAGGCTGAACAATTATAGTTGATTGGGAGGTCTTGAGCAACAAACCCACTTCCCCAAGATACTTTTTGCACCAATAAAGGTGATGGGGGAGATGTTCTGGAAAGCGTGGGATAACAACTGCTTTGACACATTATCTAACCTCCCTGCAAACAAATCAGAATAAAAGCTCATTAAATAGACAGTGTTGTCTAATCTCCCTATAACGAATCAGGATGAATGCTCAGTAAACATGTCACTTGGATCCTTTAACTGGAAAATACTGCTGAACTGTCCCTGCAGTATTCTCATTTGTGAACATGTTTACTATAAAACCCAAAGAAAACTTTGTTAACCAGGATCCCTGACTGGATATGTCAGGTGCATACTTGTCGGTGGTGCTACAAAACTGAGGGCTTGCAGTGCAAAACTGCACAACACTTTGGCTGAGGTTTTGAGGAGCTACCAGCTTTCGGAGTTCATAATAACTGCTGCCCCCATTTAATGTAAAAGGCCTTGAACTGGAGATTTTCCTATCAGATTGAGGAAGCAGAAAGAAACCTTCTGCAGATTTTGCCTGTGTTATGAATCAATGAAGCACTAATCATGCAAATAATAGCAATTTTTAATTAAACAAATCCCTACAAAAACCTGGCAGCAGCACAGCAGTCCCCACTCAAATCTCTAATAATTACCCTTTGCTAACAGTAAGCGACATTTCAGTTCAATTGCTCTCGACACCAACAGCGAGTCAAAGGTTGGGTTGGTTCAGATCCTTCTTTCCTTGCATTTTTCAAGTCCAAGTTCAGCAATGATATCAAAGGCTCATAAAGATCACAAAGAATGTAGATCCAACCAGCGGGACAGTTAAGGCTGGCAAAATGAGCCAGGCATTGCTTGACTGTTTGTGAATTAATAACTCATTTCCCAAAATGCTGGCTGGATTTGAATTTGGACAGGAGAAAGAATGAGAATTAGTACTTTTTGAGTTTCGCTTTGGAACACAGTGCCTGCACCCAATTTTTCACGTAGTCCTAACACCATGTGGAACTTGGTGTGCAACTGAAGGCCGTGTGCATTTTTCTTCCATTGACATTATCAACAAAAGGGGGCCTTGTGTTGTCACACAAGTTTCTCCTTTGCATGCAAGGAATCTTGGTAGGAGTCTTGGTAGACCACAAACTTGACATGAGTCAACAGTGTGATGCAGCAGCTAAAAAAGCCAATGCAATTCTGGGCTGCATCAATAGGAGTATAGCATCTAGATCAAGGGAAGTAATAGTACCACTGTACTCCGCTCTGGTCAGACCTCACCTGGAATACTGTATCCAGTTCTGGGCACCACAGTTCAAGAAGGATACTGACAATCTGGAACGTGTCCAGAGGAGGGCAACCAAAATGGTCAAAGGCCTGGAAACGATGCCTTATGAGGAACGGCTTAGGGAGCTGGGTATGTTTAGCCCGGAGAAGAGAAGGTTAAGGGGTGATATGATAGCCATGTTCAAATATATAAAAGGATGTCATATAGAGGAGGGAGAAAGGTTGTTTTCTGCTGCTCCAGAGAAGCGGACACGGAGCAATGGATTCAAACTACAAGAAAGAAGATTCCACCTAAACATTAGGAAGAACTTCCTGACAGTAAGAGCTGTTCAACAGTGGAATTTGCTACCAAGGAGTGTGGTGGAGTCTCCTTCTTTGGAGGTCTTTAAGCAGAGGCTTGACAGCCACCTGTCAGGAATGCTTTGATGGTGTTTGCTGCTTGGCAGGGGGTTGGACTGGATGGCCCTTGTGGTCTCTTCCAACTCTATGATTCTATTCTATGATTCTATGAATCATCACGCTAAGTGATGCTTTGAGATAACAAAGTGACTGAGTGCATATTGTGGCTTGCAAAAGCACGGAAAGATGAGAAAGAAAACCGTGACTGCCTTCACACCGTACATGTACACCACTTTAACACTCGAGGCTCCCCCTAAAAAATCCTGGGAGTCATAGCTTGTTAAATATGCTAGGTACTGTAGTTCTGTGGGAAGTCTCATGACAACCCTCAGCACTCTTGGCAAGCTACAGTTCCCAGAATTCATTGCGGGAAGCCATGACTGTTTAAAGTAGTATAAGCATTCTTTAAATGTATGGTATAGATATGAGTTGTATCCCATGTGGAGAACAACGGCCTCTTTTTTCTGTATAACAAAACATGGGGCAGACATTTCACTCACCAGTGAGAACTTCTCATGCTTGGCATAGAAATCTTGGGGTTTTGTCATGGTCACTGTAAGAATGAGAAACATTTACTCAGCTGCCGATCATCTATTGCCTCTTTATATTTAAACATTTCCTAGGAACTCTAGTCATAATTTGGAAGAATGGTCCCTTTTGGCTGCATAATTAAATGTCAAAAACTCACCGCTCAATGTGTAATTCACTCACCATCTCTCGCTGTTTGAAGGAGCCAGTGTTCACAGATAGGATGGATTGAATTCCTAACAACATCTGGCGTGGGCAGTGGACTTGGCCCTCTCAATAATAGCATTACAGTTATGGTGGAAATGACAGCTCAATGCGAGGAGATGGATGGGCCTTTTCTATGAACTGAGAGATTCATGGCCGTTGCTTAATGAAACAGTATGTTGTAACCCCTTGGCCATGTATGCGCTGGTCCGTTGGTCGTGACAAGCTGTATCAGGAGGTCCGGAGCAAATTGTATTTGTCAGGTCTAATGGAGAAAGATGCTGGCCTCTGAGTTTCTAGGAAAAGCCGCGTATCGTTTCCATTCCAATAATCGGGATCAAAACACTTCTTGGCCGCCTTGGTCAATTTATCCTGTCACTTAATTAAACAAAAAGCATTACCAATCTCCTCAGCAGGAAAAGAGAACAAGGGCAGAGGCTTGAAGGAAGTCCCTAGTTAGCTGTTCAACAGAAGCAGAGTTTACTTATATTGCCAGGACCACGTTTTTCTTGAAGATTAATCGCCTCTGTTTTACCCACGCTACTTAAAGTAGCTTGAGTCCACATCAACAACATCACATTTAATAAAGGTTCAGGGCACTGAGCATATCGCGGAACACGCCTTCCACCATCAACTTCTATATAAATGTTTAATTTATCATAATTAATAATGCTTTCATCTTTGAATTGCAGTACAATTTGGCATGGTGCTGAATGGAAGAGAAAAATCTAAGGAGCTCATAATTTAAAGTCCCTCTAACTATCCCAAGATAACCAGGGTCAAAATAGCCCAAACTATACGCTGATAGGATGCGCATGGGCACCCAACACACACAGCTGCTGTTACATAGGAGCTACTTCCCTCCAGTGTAAACCCACATGGCTGTGCATGTGTGTGAATGCAGCAATGTTATGAGCCTGTTTCACAAGTTCCCTACATGCATATAGAAAATGTGCCTGTGAGAATCTATAATTTCATTGTATGGTGTTGTAAAAACAGCACGATGAACTAAAAAAGCTCCCGCGAAACCTGATTCAGGGATTCAGGTCTTCAGATCTACTTTCGCTGAGGGACGGCAAGGAGGGCCTATCTGTGATTACCATCATGCATGACCATGTTTTCTTGCCTGACTGTGACCGTTCCCTCACAAAAGACTTTGCGCGTTCAGTAGAGTACCATTTGCAACACTTTTGCGTAATTTGATTACGCTAGGACATTGTCATTAATGCGCCTCAGTATTATGCCATCAGTTTATTGAGTGTTTCCAGGCTTGGATTTGCACGCTGCACCTTAATGTGTTCATTTTAACATGTTTGATTGAGTAAACTGTTCTCAATATTTATAAGCCAATTTGGTGTTTTGGAGTTTTGGTTTTATAGAAAATACACGACAAAGGAGTAGAATCATGCGCAACTGCACACTATTGCCCATGTCCGACTGACAGATTGCCTGGGAAATTGCTTTGGAGGGTGAATGAGAGCGAGAGATGTGAGAGAGGGAGAGAAGAAATGGTTGATGGATAATAATCCAGTGTATGTGACTGGATGGGTGGGTGGGAATGTAGTGTGTTTGTGGGAGAGTGTGGGATGGCTTCACACACTTTTGGCTCTCTGGGCCCCACCATCCACTGGCATGCGGCCCCTGACACATTACTTCCATGGAATGTGGTTCTTCTGCAGTGAAAGGTTCCCTTTCCCAGATCTGATGCATGTCTGTGAACCAACATTTCCAAGGGCAGTGATAAACTATCCTACCATTTTTCTTCAAACATAAAAGGAACTGAAATGTTTCCCCGAGCTTAGCAGACCACCCTTTCTAACCACGAAGGTGGATTATTGTAATATTTTGTTGAACCGTGTCCCAGATTCTGCTAATTGAAAACCTGAATTTATAGAAAGTGCCACTCCTAGGAAATTGATGTGATTAAAGCCCAGGAACATGCTAATCCACTTCTTAAAGGCTTACACTGGTGAGCAGGGAGGTTGCTGGATGCAGGCTGTGTTAAATTGAAAATGCCTTCTACGACTCACCATATTCTTTTGACAGCAGCCTCCTTGTTTTAGACCCTTTGGAGAGGACTGGATTATACAGTGTTATAACCCAGCAGGCGGCATGGTCGGGCAAATGTCAGGGGTCACAGGCCCCTGTAGACCCCACTGTCCACTGGGCTGGACTAGCTCGCTCTTAAATCTCTTCCCACCCCCTACCCACACACCCCACTGACACTTAGCCATTCAACATTGTGAGATGCCCTCAGCAACTGCAGTGAGGGACTGAAGGAGACAATATATTAAACCAGGAGGAGAAGGGAACCATTTTGCTCCCAAGGGCCACATCTCCTTCTAGGCCAGCTTCTGAGGGCCACATGCCAGTGGTGGGCGGGGCCAGAAGGAAATGTGGGCAGCCCGACAAATGTAAACTTTACCTTAGTACAGTAGGCCAGTTTCCACACACACACACACACACCCTTCTCAGTCCTCCATCAAGGCAAGTAAGGGTCATTCAAATACACATCTCAGCTAGGCAAAAACAGGCAGGATGGGAAGCAGGGTTGGTGAAGGGTGTGGCTAGATAGAGAGGGCCAGAGACAGAGGTCTGGAGGGATGCATTCAGCCCCCAGGCCTGAGGTTCCCCACTCTTGATTTAATCCCTTATCAACGTAGCCACACGCCAGTGTGACATTACATTAGGAGCATTGGAGCGGGATTAACATGGATGCAACCCTCCTCTCAGCACCAAGTGAAAAGGGGAAGGGGGGTCTTAGAGGTGCCCCCACAGTCCAGCATAGCTGTCTGCATTGGTCTGGGTGGCTCCTGCTAAAAATGCTTCCCCACCTTTCCACTCAACACTGAGAGGAGCTCTGAGACGATGCAGCAAGCAAGAGAGCCATCTGTTTAATTCCTCCCCATTGAACCCCATTGTGGAGTGTTGCTCTGTTAATATACTCCCCCCCCCACCCTCACTTCAACATTGAGAAAAGCACCATGGGACGGCAGAGCAAATGAACTGTCAGTTTAATCCTTCACCAATAGGATGGTCTGGAGCAGCATTATGTTGGAGGTATCAATGAATCAAATGGGCCTGCCTGCTCTGGTGAGCTCTCAAGGGCACCCACATGGCGATGGGAATGTTCCCAACCTACTCTCTGTTGCTGACTAGCTCAAGGGAGAAAATGGGAGCAGAGCACCCAAGGGGGCTTACAGTAGGAAGTTCATTCCTCTGAATGCTGGGGGAGAGGGAGCTGAAGTCACCTCTCAGGTGCCCCCCCCAACATGTTCTTTTTACATGAGTGGGTGAAGGATGCAGATCAGTTATCTTTCTGTTCTGTCCCCTGGTGTCAGGGTGGTGTTGGCACAACAGGAGTGGGTTGTGGGCTACTTTCCATGCCATGGAGTTTATTGCAGTGGCATAGCCACTGTGGTATTCAATAAAGTTGCGACCTTAACTCCAGTTATGTCTTGTATCTTCGTTCCAGGAATGGGGGCATTCACCAGTGTGAAAGGCTTGATGCGCATGAACAGCAGTCCGAAAATTATAAGTGGGATCCAAGGTGGAGCTCATCTGCATTTGCCACACACTTGAAAACCAACCCAATTCTCTAGTACTCTATTTGTCTGGGGGGGGGGAATTGGTTGGGGTGGGGGAGGGTAGATTTTCAGGACCTGTTTCTTAAATAGTTGCTCCCTGGTGCAGAATGTTCTGATTTAATTGAGAGTGGCATCTCTTATTGTAGTGTCAGTAACAATTTTAAACCCAAGAGAGAGAGAGAGAGAGAGAAATGTATTGTGTGCAGTTTAATTGGAAACCAGTAGAGAAAAACCTCATGGGTGGGCTTCACTGAACAAACCCCATCAGCTGAAGTCCTGTGGGATGGCTTCCACTCAGGCAACCCAACTCTTCTCCACACCCTCTGAAATGGGCTCAGGGAAGGGGTGGAGTGGGGAAACCCAGAACAGCACGTGATGGGAGAGGAAACCAAGTAATTACTGTTACAAATCTCTCCTTTGGAGAGGCAGGGGAATGCTCTGATTTTGTTATTAAGATGTCAAGAAGCAGAAGATCTGCAGTCTTCAAGATGCATAACAAGACTTGAAAATTCAGCATGAATTGCCTCGGTGTCTATTCATTAGCAGGAAACTATAAAGAAATATTTTATATCGGTGTTGCCGTTTTTGCATCTCTAATGTGTGCATTGCCCTCAAAAGCTTTGTTCTTCCCTTTCATCATTGCAACCCTCTGGATTCCTGCTTATTCCTCACCCACTCCCATATTTCTGGTGCTAAGATGATAAAATTCAGAGCTTCCATAACTCAGTGGTAGAGTGTAGGTCCCAGGTTCTAATCCCTGGCATCTCCAGGTAGGGTTGGAGAGTCTTCTAACTGAAATCCTGGAGAGAGTCACTGCTAGTCAATGTAGACAGTATTGAACTAGATGGACCAATGGCCTGGCTCGGAATAAAGCAGCTTCCTATGTTCCTATGAACAGATGATGATTTGACCTGATGTAAACTATAACTGCTTTAAATTATTCTTGTCCTCCACTGGTTTAGAGCATGTGCTCAGTTTTTCTAGAATTGGCCACTGCCTTCTTTGCAGTTGTCAATAAGGCACAGAATGAGATCGAGGCATTTATTAGTAGTAATAATAATAGTAACATCAGTTACAGTAGCAGCACCAGGGTTGCCATATTTTGAAGAGCAAAAGAAGAGGACACATTTGCCGACTTCTGTTTTTAACTATGGATAGCTATGACGACTCTCATTTTACATGCCTAGGAAAAAGAGGACATGTCCTGGGGAAAAAGGACATATGGCAACCCTAAATACCTCAGTGTCCTTGTTCACTTCACTGACAACTCCAAATGTGACCTAGGCGAATAACATTTATTTTTTTATTTGTTACTTTTTAAAGAAACACGATTTATTTGGTTGCAACATTTCTATACAGCTTTATTTAAATAAATAAATAAATAAATAAATAAATCTCAATGCAGGTTATAACCTAAATTAAAGAAAACAAAGCATTACAAAATACCAAAATAAAACATTACAGATGAAGGGCCTGCAAAGTGCAGTTTGTTAAAGGTGCTGAGTGTTGCTAGGAGACCCCTATTCCCCTCATGGAACTCCAATTTTCAGAGTGGCTTAACAATCAATGCCTCTTTCCCAGGGAACTCTGGGAATTGGAGTTCTGTGAGGGAGATGGGGGTCTCCTAACAACTGCCAGCCTCCTTAGCAAACTACACTTCTCATGATTCTTTGAGGGAAGCCATGACAGTTTAGGTGGCATGATACTGCTTTGCATGTATGGTTCAAATGGAGCCAAAATGTTTCAGGTCATATCCTTATATCACAGATCTGGCTTTTTGAAAAGGTCTTTGTCTGAATGATATTTCATCGGCTTGGTTTAGTGTTTTTATGACTGTTCTGCATTTCTGAATTTTGTGAAATTTATGGTAGCTTCCCTGCTTATATTTTGATCTTGTGGTTGGGCTTAATTTGTGGATAATTATTTATGTTTATATTGTTATAATATGATTTTTTAAATAGAAAAAAATAATCCACCCTGGATTCCTTTGGGAAATTAGGTGGGGTAAAAACTTGCTTAATGCACAAAAATCTTTAAGTCCATATCCATTTGAATTTCAAATTACAATTCCAGTCTGCTCCTGCCTGCAAAGCCGTCCACTCAGTGATCTATTTCTTGGTTATGGGTGAGACAGAATGGCAGGGACCCCTTTAAACAGATAGATGTGTCCTTTAGTAAAATTGGGCTTTTCTTTATTCTGTTCCTGAACTCAACATTCTCCTTGAGGGTATCATCAACCAACTTAAAAACAAACAAACCCAAAACTATTATGGAATCCTCCATAGTTCAGGACCTGGCCTGTCTTTAGACCAGCTGCTATTGCTTATAATGTTTTTGGTAGGCCATGGGGAGACTTGATTTATACAGGGAACAAGTATATTTTGATAGCAGGAAGAACTGGAAAATATTTAAAACTCTCAGGTTCCCGCTTCAGTGTCTCTCAAAAGGATTGACACATGCACAGTTCCTTCCAGTTCTGATACTGATCTCTTATTCTTATAAATTACTTCTTTTAAAAAGGAAAGAAACCCACAACGTAAACCATCAGGAAGAAATGGAATTAGGACAAATGCTAAAAGGCTCTAGCTTAATGATTATTCCATGTGTGAAAATAGCAATTGGGATATTTTCTTTTCACATTTTAATGGCACTCTGAGGAATTTGTCTTTGGGATTAATGAAGGCGGTTGGTATGCTAAGGCTTAATAAAATCATGGGACTGGAATGTACCCCCAAAAAACTTTGTTGCCTCATCACCTGGGATAGGCAGGCTCCTCCACATTCCAAATCTTATTCATCCCCTGTATTAACCCCTTTGCAAATGAGTTAAGGCCAGGGAATACAAGGATGATATAATGTTGCAGTTGCCTAAAGGAAGCCACAAAGCAGCCCTTATTCACAATTGTGTTCCATAGTCTTGGTATAACTAGGTGGGGAACCTTTTTCAGGCCAAAGCTTGAATTCTCTAGGCAACCTTCCAGAGGCCACATGCCAGAGAGAGTCAGGGCCAGATGCAAAAGTAGGCAGAGCACTGGATACAGTGGTACCTTGGTTCTCAAACACCTTGGGACTCAAACAATTTGGAACCCAAACACTGCAAACCCGGAAGTAAATGTTCTGGTTTGCGAACTTTTTTCGGAAGCTGAACGTGCTCTGTTTTGAATGTTACAATTCCGATTTGAGTGCCATACTTCCATCTTGAGTGCCACACTTCTGTTTTGAGTGTTACTCTGAGGTCTGTTTGTTTTTGCTATTTTGCGTTTTTGCTTTTGCTTTTTTGCTTTGTTTTTGTGACTGTGTGGAACCCAGTTCAGCTACTGATTGATTGTGTGACTGCAGTACATTGTTTATTGCTTTCATTTTATGGATCAATGGTCTCGTTAGACAGCAATATTAATGTTAAATTGCTGTTTTAGGGGTTATTTTTAAAATTCTGGAACAGATTAATCCATTTTGCATTACTTTATATGGGAAAGCGTGCCTTGGTTTTGGAATGCTTTGGTTTTGGAATGGACTTCCGGAAAGGATTAAGTTTGAGAACCAAGGTACCACTGTATGAACTTTACCATTGTATGGTGGACAAGCTTCTACACACACACACACACACACACACACACCTCTTTATCCTCCATCAAGGCAAACAAGAAGCATTTTTGTTGTTGTTTAGTCGTGTCCGACTCTTTGTGACCCCATGGACCAGAGCATGCCAGGCACTCCTGTCTTCCAGTGCCTCCCGCAGTTTGGTCAGACTCATGTTGGTAGCTTCGAGAACACTGTCCAACCATCTTGTCCTCTGTCGTCCCCTTCTCCTTGTGCCCTCAGTCTTTCCCAACATCAGGATCTTTTCCAGGGAGTCTTCTCTTCTCTTCTTCTCTTCTCAAAGTCATAATTCCAACCAATATTTTGTCCAGGCAGAATCTTCCAAATTCACCTCTTATTTCATTTCAGGCCATGTTTTGAGTCAAGTATAACAACAATTGAGTGCATGAGAGATTGACCTGGAAGGGAACAGAAAGAGACATCACAGCCACACATGCTAATACCATTTGCTAGGTACTGGATGCTGTGGGACAGATGCAACTCACTGGTCCTGCTAGTTGAAGCTCACGCAAAGACTTCTGCTAGTGCAAGGGGGCTTCCCCACCTCTCCTCTCCCCATGCATCCCCTCACACACAAACTGGCTCAGGTATGTTGGTGAGGGGAGAACCCCCAGAAAGTGTGCAGAGGGAGAAGAGGGAAGATCATTCTGTCAGGCAAGCAGAAACATTTATGGCAGCACAATATTGATTTCCTCCCAGTGGAAACGCCAGCCGCTGCTTTGTTTGTAATACCCCAACTCCTGAAATGTACAGGCATAGCACGTTAGACTAAATACCATTTGCTATTATCAGGCAGTGCGACTGCAATTAATTTCCCCCTTATTTCTATTGCTTTCCAAGCCCCCCACCCGACTTTACAACTCACCATATGATTAAGGAAGAACAAATATGCTTTTCTTCACTGCTTGTGTGATTTATTGACTATTGTGCTCTGAATACTTCCCAATTATTTCCAAAGGCAATAAAGTAGCAGGCTAAATCACAAATGTGTGATTTAAAATGGCAAAAGGCAGTTGTTGACTCTCAAAACAGGGTGGGGGGGATCAATATTAATACTGTATTTCTTCATGACATTTCAAGGTTTCCAGACTAGGTGCAAAGGGGTCTTTCTTATTACTGGATGCTGCATTAGTCCAAAGGGATTAGCTTAATGCATGAGGGGATATTTATATGGTGCAAAGAATAAATAGTCTTTCAGATTCCAGGCTGCTCTTTTGGTGTATTTACTTTTATAGTTTCATTGACCGAGTCAAACTACGTTAACTTACTGACTCATTACCTACAGCCAAATGTGCTACTATAGCCGTTTAAAAGGCACAGTCAGTGATACTATTCTCTAAATTTGGCACAGACCAGTCAGCTACTTTTGATTTGCCTGATACATGCCAACAACACTATACTGCAGGCAACTGAGCACAGAGAAGGTTGAAAGTATATGCCACAGCAAGGCTAAGACCAGAGATGGGATGGAGCAGATCGCACAGGAGAGTGGTAGACCTTATAAAACCAGGTCATATAAAACTGGGAGAGGAAGATCAGTCTTCTCCACCTGGTACCATCTGGTTGTCGTTGGATTCCAGCTCCTATCATCCCACCCAAAACGCCCAATGATAGAATAGAATAGAATAGAATAGAATAGAATAGAATAGAATAGAATAGAATATATTTTATTGTCATTGTCCCCTTTGGGGACAACGAAATTACTTGGCTGCTCCATCCACCCAGATAGGGCACTCCACGCAAAGACAAAACAACTACAAAAACACTGATTAAAACCATACACACTGATTAAAACCATACAATGATAAAACATAACAGGTAAGATTAGATGACTTCAAAGTCCAGGCTTCCCATTCAAGGCCGCGATCGCTCTGGAGAAGAAGCTGTTTCTAAGACGGCTTGTTCTTGTTGTCATCGTCCTGTATCTCCGTCCCGATGGCAAAAGTTCAAAGAGACGGTGACCAGGATGCGATGGATCTTTCACTATGTCCAGTGCCTTTCTGTGGCACCTCATGGCATAAATCTGCTCTAAGGTGGAGAGCGAGCAGCCAACAATGCTCTCATGCCTTAACGATCAGGGGTGATGGGAGCTGTGGTTCAACAATATCTTGACAGCCCACACAGATTCTCCATCTCTGCACTTCTTGTTTATCCACGTGAAGAAAGATGGAACATAAACTACTGTGGCGCTCGCCCATTCCTGGGGAAAACATGACTGTGCAGGAGTGGGGAAAGGGTTAATTGGCTGACCCTCAGCTGACCAATGAGAAGCCGGAGGAGGAGCTTAGGGGCTTTGAAACCCAACCTAGAAGGGGGGGAGTTGAGAATTGAGGGAGGCAGTTGATGGGAGACAGTTGGTTGAGACAGTTGAGAAGTGGGGGTTGGTGGTGGTTGTGAGGGTTGGCAGAGAGAGGTAGAGCAGTGAGAATAGAATTAGGACAGGGTGGGAAAAGTGATGCACGTGTACCAGTGTGGCTACTAAATGAACCTTGTTGAGTTCCAAAATAAACACTTGTTTCTTTGTTCAAAACCCTGACTGTGACAGTGATTTACCAGGGGGGAGAAAAGTACCTGGTTGGTGGCAGCAGACCGCTGTGTGGTGGCACAGGGATCATTAGACCGTTAAAAGTCCGGGGACCCTGTGTGATCGCCACAACTACCATTCCACATTCCAGAATAAGAGCATAAGAAGAACCTGCTGAGTCAGGCCAGTAGTCCACCTATAGTCTACATGAGATGGCTGAAGTCAGAACACTGGTCCATTTTGCCCTGTATTGTCTACCCTGGCTGGCAGCAGCATTCCAGAGTTTCATACTAGGTGCTCTCCCAACTCTCTCTGGAGATGCCAGGGATTGAACCTGGAAGTGTGAGCATGCAAAGCAGATGCAGTACCATTGAGCTATGGGCATGTTGAAAATATCTGGTCTTTGTTTCTTCTTCAGGTGAGTAATACCCTTCTTGCCTCTGAAACAAGTTGGAGGCATTTTGAAGGCATTTGGAAAAGGGTTTTGATAAGAATAAGCTTTCATTTATGAGTTTTTTTGTGCCTAAATAAGCTGGGTATACACTCTCTTGTCTGTGCTTGCCTGCTGTTTGCCCTAATATACTTTGCCTAGGCAAAATAACTTCCACAAGCATTCCTCCTTGAAAATCAGGTTTTGATTAAAATTCTTCAAATTAGAGTAGCCCGTGCCAAATTTGATCTGATCGTTAGCTTAACAAGGTTTTCCCCTCCCTCCCCTTCCTCCTCTCATGACAATCTTATTTAGTTTAAATTACCACTGCTAAATCGATTGGATTGCTCTTTCTATGTTTCCCTTAATTAATGATTGCCAGAGAAAATATTGTTGCTGTTGCAGGCTGAATAGCACTGATGGTATCAATGTCCCAGCCACCTGTCACATCTGCCAAAAAGGCAGAGTGAAAGTTAAGTCTGAAATACCGAGGTATATTATAATGAAGACTTAGGGGAGAAGGAGGAAGGGAGAGATGAGTGCTGCCACTTCTAAACTTCTGTTTCAGCCATGGTGCAATTGATGCCTATAAGTAGGTGTAGCTGTCAACTAGTATTCTGCGGATAACTTTATTACCTGCGGGATTCATGAGCTCCAGCCAAAAATATATCTATATCTATATCTATATCATCTATATCTATCTATATCTATATCTACCCTATATACTCGAGTATAAGTCTAGTTTTTCAGCACATTTTTTTGTGCTAAAAAAGCCGCCCTCGGCTTATACTCAAGTGAGGCAGGCAGTGGCTCCTATGAAGCTTTCCCAGGTTTTTTGTGGTAGAATTGGGTGCCTTGGCTTATATTCGGGTCGGCTTATACTCGAGTATATACGGTATATCTATATCTATATCTATCTATATCTATTTTTCTTTTTTCTTTTTTTTTAAATTATTATCTGAACTTGGAATACACCTAGCAGACATTTATAGACAATGATGGAAATGCCCACCGAAAAAGAAGGGATGGAATCACAGAATAGTTGGAAGGGACCCAAAGGGTCATCTAGTCCAACCCCCTGCAATGTGGGAATCCAGGGGCGTATGTGGATACATGACTATTGCAGAGGTCAGCAGTGTGGTGCCCGTGGGCATGGAGGCATCCGCAAAGGCCTTTCCTAGTGCTCTCAGGCTCCTCTCCCTCTTCCCTGGCCTGCATCCTGAGTTATTGTTTTTGTCACCTCAGTACACTAGATCAGAAGAGGGATTGGTTACTAGACAGAACAGGGGCCTCCTAACAACTGTCAGCAGCACCTAGTAGTAGTAGTAGTAGTAGTAGTACCCCACCCATCTGATTGGGTTGCCCCAGCCACTCTGGACGGCTTCCAACATAGTCATACCTTGGTTTTCGATCAGCTTAGTTCTCGGACATTTTGGCTCCCGAACGCTGCAAACCCAGAAGTGACTATTCCAGTTTGTGAACTATTTTTTGGAAGCCAAACATCTGATGGGGCTTCTGCAGCTTCCTATTGGCTGCAGGAGCTTCCTGCAGCCAATCAGAAGCCGCACATTGGTTTCCGAATGTTTAAGAAGTCGAACGGACTTCTGGAACAGATTCCGTTAGACTTCCAAGGTACGACTGTATATAAAAAATAATAATTATAAAATATGAAACTTTATAAAGCTTCCCTATACAGGGCTGCATTCAGATGTCTTCTAAAGGTTATATTGTTACACATCTCCTTGACATCTGATCGGAGGGCGTTCCACAGGGTGGGCGTCACTACAGAGAAGGCCCTCTGCATGGTTCCCTATAGCTTCCCTTCTCTCAGCGAGGGAACTGCCAGAAGGCCCTCGGTGCTGGATCTCAGTTCCCAGAATCCTTTGAGAGAAGCCATGACTGCATAAAATGGTATGATACTGTTTGAAATATGAAATATGGTTACAGCTCCCACATTTGAACTAAACCGGCCATAGGTCTTTGTTCCTGTACCAGCATACATCCCCTCAGGAAACGGGCCGGGCTCTCACTATAACAAGGACTGTTAAAATCTGGCATGAATGTGCTACTCACCAGCTGAAGGACTGTTTCAAGGGAAACAATTGAAATATTTTCAAGCATTCAAATCAATCGCTGCACAAGTAATGTTTTGTGTTGTTTTTATGGGAAAGCATACAATATCATTGTATTGTATTTGTACAATGACAATAAAGAAATCTTATCTTATCTGGCCGTCCCGACATAGTCCCAGACACACTGGCCAGGTGTTTGGAAGCTGTGGCTAGATGGATGCGTGGGAGCCGATTAAAGTTAAATCCTTCGAAGACAGAGGTCCTTTGGCTAGGTCGGGACAACATGGGGTTGGGGGGCCAACCCCCAACCCTTGCAGGCGTTCAATTAGTGCCAGCGCCTCTTGTCAAGAGTCTGGGGGTAACCTTTGACGCCTCCCTCTCCATGAAAGCGCAGGTTGCAGCCACAGCAAAGGTCGCATTTTTCCATCTCCGCCGTATTAGGCAGTTGGTCCCCTACCTCTCTCGCCCTGACCTGGCCACAGTGATCCATGCGACGGTCACCTCCAGACTAGATTATTGTAACTCGCTCTATGCAGGGCTGCCCTTGAGGCTGACCCAGAAATCCAGCGGGTGCAGAATGCCGCGGCGAGGCTCCTTACGGGGGCCTTGCCGCGAGATCACATTCATCCAGTGCTTTATCAGCTGCACTGGCTCCCGGTGGAGTACAGGATCAGGTTTAAGGTGCTGGTCTTAACCTTTAAAGCCCTACGTGGCCTAGGGCCCTCGTACTTAAGGGACCGTCTCTCCTGGTATGCCCCAGGTAGGACCTTGAGGTCATCAAATAATAACTTTCTGGAGATCCCAGGTCATAAGGAGGTCAGGTTGGCAGCCACCAGGGCCAGGGCTTTTTCGGTCTGGCCCCGATATGGTGGAATGATCTGCCACAAGAAACGAGGGCCCTGCAAGAGTTAGCACCCTTTCGCAGGGCTTGTAAAACGGAGCTGTTCCGTTTGGCTTTTGGGGTAATTTGAGTGTAACTTTTAAAATTCAAAATTTTTAAGTTTTAAAGTGTATTTTATATCTGTATTTTTAATCTGTGTTTTTATATTTGTATTTGATTGTTAGCCGCCCTGAGCCCGGTTTTGGCGGGGAAGGGCGGGATATAAATAAAAGTTTATTATTCTTATTATTATTATCTTAAAAATACATAGTGTGGATGGGGCCCAAGTCAGGGGTGGGGAACCTGTTGCCCCCTGCATGTGATTTGAAGGAGCTGCTCAACATTGAAACAGACAGACTTGGCATGCAGTGGACTCTCTTTTCTATTAGTACCTTTTAAGAAGAGGGCACCTATTAAGGATGCTGTAGCAGTGGGTTTATTGCATCGCCAGGTGTTTGGGCTTGATGGTCCCTTCCAACTCTGATTCTATGGTTTCCAAGGCACTATTCTTCACAAGGTATGGTAATTGTTGTCTTTTGGGGGTTGTGTTGGGATGGGGAACCTGTGGCCCACTGGATATTATTGGGACTCACATCAGTCCAATGGTCTGGATGTCTAACAGTCAGGGATAATGAGTGTTGCAGTCCAACCACATCTGGAGGGCCACAATTCCCCCCATCCTTGGTGTATATGATATATGTGGTATATAGTCAAACTTGCAGCAGCCCGTCTCCTTTGCCAATTAATTAAATACTGCTAGGTAAGTCAGATCTATGGGAGCGGCTGGCTGCAAGCCCTATGGGTCATTCATGAGCCCCAGGATGGGGGGAAAGCAGTTCTGGGGCCAAGAACAGGGCTGGAATGTTGCTTTTACAGCTACGTTTCAAGCTAGCATTTGTGCTGCCAAAGCCAATTTATAGTATTGAGCTGCCAGTTAAGTGGCTCTTTATTCCATTTTTATTGCTCCCATCAATCAGTGGTTCCCTTCCTCAAAAATATAGGGTTCCAAAGGGATAATGGTTCTCCTGTGCTATCATGGTGGAAGCAGGCTGGCTGTGACTATATTAATCACTATCTTTGGCACTATATTTCCTTCCCCTCCATGACTTGACTGCGCCTCTCCTTCCCTTTCTGCTGCTATCCCTGAAAATCTGAGCCTTGATTTTATATTTCCTCTGTGCAGCTAAAGGCAAAAGAAGTATTTAATAATTCTACCATATGGATTCCCCATAGTCCACCCCAGGTAAATGAGCTGTACAAAATGATACATCTACCTTATTCAAATTCCTTCTGTTTAACTTCCAGAATAGTATTCCCCCACCTTTTCTACTCAGGCTTATGCATTTCTATCACTCACTGATTTTTCCCCCCTCTAAAGGAGGAATTGGATTAATATTTGGCCATAACTTCTTCAGCTGAATTTAAAGCAGATATCTGGCAAAATCTTTTTTAAAAAATAAATAAATCTCATTTTACAGTCTGAAGCAGCACACTAATACATTTCTCGTTGATCGGGAGGTAAAAAAAAACAACCCAAACATTTCTGCAGCACATTAAGAGTTTGGACAATTTCCCCTCCAATTAATCTACCGTTGTGAAAACTTTAGACTAGGATAATAGAGAATATCTTTCTTGTGAGTTTATAGCAACAGTTTAGAATGATCCCGTATTTTTAACAGAAGGATCTAGGCTTAATTTTGAAATATGCATGGACGTTGCCAAGTATTCCAGTTGCAACAACATAAATCTTCCACTGGATCAAAAAGCCCCTTCCACCCCAGTGGAGAGCGTGTGCCTATGCCAAGATCAAAACAGTGAGACCATGCATTGTGCCCACACAGCCACAATTTTGCTGCCACCTTGCCTCACCCCAGCCCCATCCAGGTCACCTGCAGAATGCCAGTGTTGGCTCCATGACTCTCCCACAGCACACAGCCCTCTACTGAGGGCATGTAGAGAAATGGCAGCCACACAAGCGTAGCACTTCCATAGGACTCCCCTGGAACATTTTGGCAGCCCAAGTCCTGCTCCGTTCAAAGTGCTGGTTTTGACCTTTAAAGCCCAAATGCCTAAGGACCGGAATACCTCAAGGACCACCTCTCCCCATATGAACCAGCCAGACCTGCAGTATTTATCAGAGGCCCTTCTCTGTGTGCCCAACCAAGGAAGGTGCAAAGGGTGGCCACACAAGAATGGACCTTTTCAATGGCAGCTCCCCACCCTCATCAATGGAACGCTATTTCCTTGTCAGTCTTTGGGACAAGACAATTTTGTTTACCTAGGCCTTTGGTAAGTATGTTGCTGCATACAGACATGTCCATCTTTTAGCAGGATGGGTAGGGTCTGTCCTTAATCATATGTTACCGGATGAACATTTTATGCATTTTGCACTGTTCTTTTTTTTTTTCTGGTTTTAAATTGCTTTGGTGTGTTGTATTTTACTTTGCAAAAGGTGGAGTGGCTGAGGCATGATGCAATAGGGCAGAGGTACTGTATCTTCTTCTTCTTCTTCGGCGATCACTCGTAGCCAAGTAAGATTGTCTTCCATAAACACAGTTCTAAAAGTGAGTCCGTAAGTGACTGTGGAGGCTAATTCTGGTTCCACATGTCCTTCCACAGTGGGGACATAGATTTCCGGACAGGAGTTGATCCTCTTAGCGGATCCTCTTAGCGGACAGGAGTTGATCCTCTTAGCGGATCCCCTTAGTTGATCCTCTTAGCGGATTTCTCTCTTTTGTCCTGAGCTCGAGCGTCTTCAAAATTCATGACACCTTTGGTAAAGGCTGTATCTAATGTGCCACTTGCCAGAGGTTGTTCAGCCACAACTACCATCATCCATGACTGCTGGCTGTGCTGGCTGGGACTGACAGGAGTTGGAGTCCAACAACACCTGGCAGGTGCCACACTTGCTATCCCTGTCATAAAGGAAAATTCAGATTTGGATAGGATTTAGGGCAGTGTCAAGAAGGGCGCCTCCTCAAAGCCCCGTAAGTGCTTGCCCGACTTTGGGAAGCACGAGGGCTCTCCCGCCTTCTTCCCAAAGCACACCTGAAGTTGATGCGATGAAGACTAGGGGGAGGGCATCAAATGACCTCACGCAGGGGAGCATATTACCAAGGTCTGCCTTTGGGGCAGGAAGTAAAGGGGACAGGGAGAAAGTGCTTTTGCAGAGAGGGGGGATGCCAGTACAGTGGTACCTCGGGTTACAGACGCTTCAGGTTACAGATGCTTCAGGTTATAGACTCCGCTAACCCAGAAATAGTACTTCGGGTTAAGAACTTTGCTTCAGGATGAGAACAGAAATCGCACGGCAGCGAGGCGGCGGCAGTGGGAGGTCCCATTAGCTAAAGTGGTACCTCAGTTTAAGAACAGTTTCAGGTTAAGAACGGACCTCCAGAACGAATTAAGTTCTTAACCCAAGGTATCATTGTACTAGGGAACTACTATAGAGAATTGTTCCTACTGTGTTAGAAATGCATTTGAGCATATTGTGTGTTTGTGCGTTTGTTTTGCCATTCTGACGTTTTGGGGTAATGAGAGGCATTTTTTTAAAAAAATAAATGCAATAAATAAATTGTTCTAGGGCACAGCCCACGAGCAAAGGACATGATTCAGCAACCTTGCAGAAGGTAAGGAGATCTAGATCTAAGGAGTGCCTGGACATGCAAGCTGCCCTGAGTTCCCTGGTGGAAGAATGGTAAGGTGTGAAATAAGTAAATACATAAAAGCTTAAAAAAAGAAATGAGTACAACTTGCATGAACTGGTTGTTGACAGTGCTCTTTAGGTTAGGCAACAGGGATCCACTCCCCACCCTGACCCTTGCACTTCATCTACAACTAGATGTGCTAGACTACAACTCCCATCACTATTGACCATGCTGGGTAGGGCTGATGGAGCTTAGAGTCCAAGGATATCTGGAGGGCCACTGGGTCCTTATTTCTGAGTGACACGTTTCATTTTCTTCAGTATTTTTAGATGCACAAAGGATGACAGCACACGTATACAAAATAACAAGACAGAAAACAGGGTCAAGTCGACAAATTCTCTCACAGGTTTTGCTGTCAATCACTGAATAGATTCATAGTAGAAGGGAAGAAGAAAAATGCACAAACTTAAGACGTGTCTGGTTTAAATCGCCTGTGGCTTAATAAGAGCACTTTTGTTTCTCTTTGGAAGATATCATATGGTTTGATGCAAATCCCAGCCAAGTTGATCGAAGAGCAGGCTGGCAGGTTTGGAAGTAGAAGTTTGCAATATTTTGGCTTGCATGAGCAATGCATTATGCTGCTCTGAATGGAGCCTTAAGTCGTTTTCTATACCCAGACAATTCTGCATATCTGATTACAGCATTAGGGTAAAAAGGGTTCAGCTGTCCAGAAGGTTTTGCAATTTGATGATATCATAACCAGGGTGTTATTAAATCTCGCAGCAGCTGGAGTTTTGATTCCAGGCTTGCAGTGATCCCGTTGAGATATTTGGTAAGGATGGATTTCCGGCATGTCTCCATTAAAATAAAAAATAAAAAAATGTAAAGAACATTGTTCATGAAACTTCAGTGTCAGCATAACTTTACTGTGACTTTAATAAGGAACCTACATTTTGGTCTTATTCAATTAGCTTTAAGAACTGTTCCATAAAATTAAATCCAGTTATGTACTTTAGGTTAATTTACTTTGCTATGTATATTTTTAGCTACAGCATCTTTCAGGAAGCAATGCAAAATCATGATTTAGCACATTTTCTTTTAATGAATGTTACACAATTTAAAATTGAAATAATGATGATGATAGAGAAATCCATGATTAAACAGAGTGTGTGTATATATAATATAATAATATTTTATACATAATATAACTATAATTCTCTCTCTCTCTCTCTCTCTCTCTCTCTCTCTCTGTGTGTGTGTGTGTGTGTGTACAGAGATAAAAGGGGAGAGAGTTTAAGCATTTACTTTACCTATACAAAAATGGATATCCCATTTTTTTCCTCTGAAAGGAGACTCTCAAAGTCTCTAAGGAACTATAAATACAAACGCAAAAATAAAATTAACATAGTTGTATCATAAACAACAATTAGACAAATGCCAATGTAATGATGAACTAAAATGCACCATTTAAAAAGTGGGGACAGAGAGCCTTGAGAACAGAATCAATGCTTCTCAGACAGCAGTGGTCAAGTCTCCAAGTCTTTTGTATCTGCAGCTCATTAGTGATGAGAGAATATTATTCTTCATTCCAGTTGTTCTGTACCCCTGAGTGAGCACCTGGTTTATTTGCCTACTTGGGGAATCTAAGCTAGAATCGTGTGCAAACCTGTAAGATAACAGTGTTTGGAGCTGGAACAAGTCTACTGTAGCCTCAAGGATAACCAAACAAAATCACACTATCTAATAAGCTCTGTTAGTGCCACTCCTTTATACAGCAGCTCCTCTCTCTCAAATAGAACAAGCAACAGGTAATTATGCACCAGATCCTAGAAGAATGGGACTTTTCTCCTGTTATCCCACATTAATATGCTATTTTTGGAGCTTGCTTTCTACTGCCTTTTCCCTGAGGGGCTGTGTAATTTCAAACTTTTAAGTCAAGAGTTCTAGCAATTAAATTAACATAGTTCCTACACAAGATTCCTTGCTTCTTTGTTCCAAAGCACAAGATGCACTTGGCCCCGTAATGATCAACATGAACATGTAAAAGTTTATTGTTGCTGTGGTCGATGGTCAGTTTTTGATGACAATTCAAAGCATGGTTGAAGTTGTCCCAACCTGAAATATTTCCATTTAGGAATAGTTGGTTTCAGCTGCAAATACTTAGTAAAGAAATATGTCCAACTGAATTCAGTGGTACCTGTTTCCCAAGGAATTATGTTTAGGTTGGGCTGTAAAGAATATGACATGGAAGACTTGGAGGACTCACTAGTGAGGAAGATGGGCAAGAACTTCATTTACTTTCTTTAACAACAACACTCCAGGCCCAGAATACCCCTTAGATCACTCATAGACAAGGATGGGCAACTCTATCAATATTGGTTTCCCTTGGCTTCTAATTTTTCCAGTTGTGTCTTTTTTTCTCCATATTTCCACCTCAGGTTGCCTTTTTAAAAATAAAAATAGAAAAGGCTCATGAAAATCCATCAGTATTTTAGTGTTCTCTCCCAACATACACACATTTTTGTATACAATCTTGCCTAATATACACATTTTTGCAAAGGAAATATATTTCCACAAATGGAATGCATTTTGTATGTTGTTTTCACAAACTTGTACACTTTTATGCACACATAAGTAATGTGTACAAAAAATGCTTACACTAAGGTAGTCTGGGAAATGGTATTGCTAAAATTCAGAAATGTATGGATTTCAAAGGATGGTTGTGTTTCAGTTAATGTGTTGTTTCAGAAAGGACAGATTAATTAGGTTCACCTTTAAATGGGAACTGAATTGAATTTCTCCCCTGTCCCTAGCCCACACCCTTCCCTCTTTTTGTGAGTGGGAAGCCCCGCCCCTTCCTCTTCCTGCTTCCATCACTTTTAATCCCCACATATCTCCATAGAAAGCTTCACTCTGTCTGCAGAAATCTGGACATCCAGACAGACAGAAGGGTTGTTAGGAGATCTCTGACCTCTGACCTTGGGATCACAGGTCACGGAAGGTGGTGCCCTGCTGTATACTGTATTCTCCATTCTGTAGTGCAATTTTTACTTGTCACTCCTAATACAGGCCTAGAATATGCTGGCATTAAAATGAGTTTCTCCTGTTCTACTTCTTCACTTGAGAAGTTGACGACTTAGCAAAGCAATATATGCTGAGAACAATCAATTGTGCCCTGCCATTATGCAGGGAAGCCATCCCAATCTGTATTCTCATTTTCATTTTATTTTTGTAGGCAATTCTTCCTGTTTCAGATGTTTACTTGCAACCAGACAATATCCCCCTCCTTAATGATTCTGGCACCTCCAAGACCTCTGCTCCGGTTTGTCCATTGGCTTCCTGTCAGGTCTTGGATTGATTTCATCTGGTTCCTTATTGACTTTTAAGGCACTGTGTGCTTTAGACCTTTCCCACACTGCTAAACTGCACCTTCCCTGCAGGCTAGTGTGTGCTGCGATCGACCTTGTTGTGGACTCAATGGGTTTCCGTGCAGGACTTTTGTTTCCAGGGCATTTCCTTGCTAAATATAAAAATACCACAGCCCCTAGAATCCTGTCATTCTTGACATCTGGATGGCTAGCTCCACTTCGACTCAAGTGTCTTTCCCTCTTTTTAAAGTTATTTTCTCCGCTTCACACCTTCTGATGGCGATACATTCACACTGAGGCTCAAATTATGCTTTTAGTGCTGTTGTTTAGACGTGGAATTGTTCCATGTCACACCTGCTCAGTTTTAAATGAGTAACCAAAGCACTCAAGAGGGACTGTCCATAAAGCATGTCTTCTTCTAAAAGCTTCCCCCCCTCCACTCTTTTCTATTTTGAAAAGGCTTTTCAAAAAAGAGCAAAGTGCCATTCCAAGGTTGGAGCTGACTTCTTTGTTGGAGCATTGAATTGCCATTGCATAATTCCTTATTGGGCCGACCAGAAGAAGATTCACGGAACATAGATTGAAATCCAGGTATCTCATTGTTGGAGTTCCATTGGGGTTGCACCAGCACAAGTATACACATAGAGAGTTGTTCTCATGGACTTATTTCAGGAATATTCGGACTGTTTGCCTTTGAGATACTGAGTTGAACATGTCATGATTATTTTGGCATTGTATATATTATTTAAGATTTTGTGTTTTAGAAGGTGTTGAAATGTTGCACATCATTGTTAATGAATTTTATAAACCACATGCAGAGTTGTTTAGTTTGTGATTTATCTCTTTTTTCTATTTTGTCAACCTTTGTGTCTCTATCATAGGCCTACTTGCAAGTTGAGGGAGGGCCCTCTCCCCCACCCATTTGTCATCTCGCACAGAGCCCCTTTGTAAGGGCTCGGGGTTGTCTCCTCGAGAGTAGAGAGCCAGAAACATCCGTTCTTCTAAAGCTAATACTTTATTTACAAACTATGTACATTGGAGCATTTAAGATTCATGTCCGCTTGAGTCGGTTCCAGAATCTGGGAGTGGCTTTCGCCGGTTCCTCCCCCAACATAGAAGCTTTGGAATTCCAAAGCGTCACCTCCTTTCCTTACGCTTTACCCCCCTACGCATTTGGGCCGGCGGAAGTAGCTGACCGCTTTGCTTCTCAGACCACTCAGGTGGTGCTGAGGCTGTGTCCGCATCTCTGACCCTCAGCTCCACCGCACTGCCTGACAGTTCCTGCTCCTCACCACTGGGGCTTTCCTTGCTATCCCCGCTGGACTCTGAGCTGCTTCCCAAGAGAGACTGCGCTTCCCTCCACCCCTCCTTCCCCATCTCAAGAGCCTTGCATGAGGTCAGATCCCTGACATCCTTCTTTTGTTCTCTCAGTGACCCATTGCCTAGGCTATCACCTCACCAGGAAGCTAGCTTGGCTATTCCAAGAATTAGAAGGGGGCCAAGCATTCAGCCTACCTCCTGCAAAACTCATAGCAATATGAATATGGATGTATGAGAATCAGGAGGAGAAAATATGTCACTGAGGTGTCAGCAACACACCTATTGACATATTAGAGACATACTGTATATCACATTTTTAACTCTGCAAAACAAAATGCAGTTGAGAGGAAGGAACTCGATCCTACATAGGAACTGTTTCTCTGGAACAGAAATTCAGCAAATAAAAAGTGAAACTGGAGCAGGTCCAACCGTGTGAGGTAGCCACTGGTGCCTATGAAAGCATAACAGGAGAATATCGGAACAGTAGTAATAGGAAACAGATATGCAGAGTCTGCATGGATCTGTTTATGTTTCTCAAGAGGACCAGCCTCTTGAGTTTAACAACATTAGAGACACCATTTTAATATAAATATGTATGAATATGCAATTGTGCTTTTAGGACCTAATACACCTAAAGTGTGTGTCATTGAATTCTGAAATAGTGAAATGCAAATTACATCATTGGCTTACAAATGCTTCCAAAACTGAGTGGGAAATCACCTAACAGTATACTTCAATGCTGTCATGGCTAATAAATGTACAGGTTTGTAGCTGGAGAATAATAAAAAATAATAAAATAGGGGTACATGTCTGTTGTTGTCAATACAGGAACTGGCCACAAACCAAGACTGCTTAAGAGACTTCATACTCAGAAGGATTAAAATTGTCACCTGGTGGCATATATAAGTTTTCACCAAGAAACAGTTTTCAATAGCACTATAATTAGGAATGTATTAGCTGCAGAAGTAATTTTGTGACATCACTTACGATTTCCTCGATCCACAGAATCAAAAGTTGATGCAGTTGAAAGTGTATGCAGAATGAAATATAGAGACCAAAATATGTGAGAGAAATAATGGCAATAGGGCGATTTCAAAATAGGAGATAAGAAAGAGTGGGAAATGAAAGAGGAGGAGGACGAGGAGGATGACAAGGGGGAAACCAGAGCACACGGAAACGTCGTTTACCTTTCTGTCACAGTGGTACCTATTTTTCTACTTGCACTGGGATGTATCTATTGGTCTATGACCGTTAAATAAAGAATGAATGAGTACCTCTTTTTTCCCATTTGAGAATTGGTTAATCAGGCAAGTTGCCATTTCTTTGTTCCAGAAGAGAATATTCTTCATTCATTGTGCAATTTAATGCTGAAGACACTGGTATCATGGCATGGCACTGGGATGCTTTCAAATTGCTAGGTTGGCAGAAGCTGGGACAGAGCAACAGGAGCTCACCCCGTTGTGGAGATTCAAACCACTGACCTTCTGATCGGCAAGCCCAAGAGACTGAGTGGCTTAGACCACAGCGCCACCCACGTCCATGAGGATGTAAGTGTAGACAACAAAATAAATTGTTGTTGTTGTTATTTGAGGGCCAGCTACCAAAGCAGAAGCAGGAATCCTGTTCAATGCAGAGAAAAGCATTGTTGGACTTTCTTAAGAGATTCAGTAGGTTAATTCCCCCTCCCCTCCACTGCAGGAAGAATCCAAACTTGGCTCCTTACTGTTGATTTCCTAAACTGCATTTTTAATCCAGACCTGAGCCACAGCTCCACTCTTCAAGAAAACAAATCTCAACTGATTTACATGCCCTAGTTATTTATCTTCATTATTTTCTCCTTTCCAACAGCAGTCCAAACCTCTGTGTTTTCTCACCGGTATTGGATTGCCGAGCTGCAGCCAAATTTTACAGTTGCAGAAGGCATTAGAGACCTGGACCAGAAGGCGCTCCGACTCTTATTCAAGATACCTCCCCCTCCCCTCATTACAACCCAGCTATTTCCATCATTATAGTAATTATTTGACATGCTATGGTTTTCACACTGACTAGAATGTCTGCCTTTCTTTCCTCCTTCCCCCTGCTTCCTCTTGTTCCATTCTGGGGACGGAGGTGGAGGGGGGGGAATCCCCACTAAGGTCTGATATAAACAGGACACATTTCTCAGACCTGGGGAGGGACCCGTCAATCAACAACATGCTCTAACACGATACAGTATTATTAGCAGCATTTTGCAAAGCTTGGCTGCAGAGACATTGAGTCTGATCTCTCCATTGTTTCTTGCCAATGCCTTTGTATTCTTCCTTTTTCATCTGGCTGATCCTTTACCTGACTTTTCAACATTATTAAGTTTGTTTGCTTATTTCGAGAAATGCCACAGATGTCCGGAGAATCAAGCAAAGGCAGGTTCCCATCTGACAAACAGGGAGAGTATTTTGCACCATTGAAAAGGTTTACCTTACTCTGCAGCAGTTACCGAGCCATCCATCGACTTCCTGAGAATAGCGCAAATCCACAGATTTCAGGGATAGGCCTTGATTGAGAATGGGGTTCACATCCTTGTAGTCACAGATGTTTTCACTGGCCTGTCTTCTAGGCCTTAGGCTGATGTAGGGAACATTTTTCAACTTAGGAGTCACATTCTGTTGTGGGCAATCTTTTGAGGGCCACATACCAAAAGTAGATGGGGCCAGAGGCAAAAAGTGGGAAGAGTGTCCAATGTGACATTCGCCTTAGTACAATAGGCTACATTTTAGCTATGCAGCTATACACACAGTCCTCCAAGCAAGAGGCATCATGACAGTCCAGGAGCACATTTCAGCCAAGCAAACACACTCAAGGATGGCATGCGGCAGGGCCAGTAAGGTGTAGTGTGTAGGAAAGAGGCACAGTTGAGGCAGTGGCGTAGCATGGGTGGGTGGCCAGAGGAGCAGTAGCCCCAGGCACAAAATTCTGAGAGGGGCACAACCAGGTGCCCTCACAACAGGCTTCCTTATCGAGGCTGTGTGGTTCCTGCTGCCTTCCAGGGCCACAAGGAGGCAAGTCACACTCAGCCTGGGCCTTCGGGGTTGGGGTGGCACCTCATGGCCAGCAAAGGGACACCCATGGGCTGGCAGAATTGCCAAGCTGAGAAGGCGTGTGGCCACTGCCAGCAGCACCTGCAGCCATGCGCCTCATGGGCTTGGCACCCCGCTCCCGAAGCACGCCTTCACCTCAGCTGCCCAGTCCACCAGGGAGCACAACACTTCCTGGGCACCAGCAACCCACACTACAACACTGAGTCCAGGGCACATCCCAGGGACCAGACAGAGAGGACTGCCTTGAGATTCCGAAACCCTGTTCCTAAGAAGTAGTCAGGTGTGGGATACAAGGGACAGTCCTACCCATAACCATTGATCGCTCATCACGCCAGCAACTGTGACGCTATTGCAACACTCAACAAGATTTCTTTTTTAACCGAAGTCCATTAAAAGCAGCAAATCATAAGTGTTTGCATGCACGTGTACAGAAGAATATAGAAGCAACTTTAGGAAATAAAGGCTTTAAAAACCAACCAACCTGATATAATTAACTTAGGAGACCACTGTAAGCAGATGAAAACATTAGCAGGATTTTAATCTCACTTGTAATGTAACAAATACTATGGACAATATGGATAGATATAAAAGATAGACTATGATATAATATGCAGTTGAAAACGGTGACATTAGGACCCATGGAGGGAATGGGGGGGAGTCTCGTGATTCAGAAAAATCTCTTTATATGGATATGTATTTGGTTTTGTTATACACACTAATTCAGAAATTAGTTATTAAAATTTATAATAAATTTATAATAAAGAACCATATGAAACCAGCCATGCCTCAGTGGTAGAGCTTATGCTTTGAACACAGAAGGTTCCTGGTTCAATCCCTGGCATTTCCAGTGACTTAAAGCAGCAGTCCTACGCACAACCATATGTGCAAAATCTGGGGTCTTGTTGTACTTCGCCATTTCAGTATATAATATAGTGCCAGAAAAGACTGAAATGCTTGTTTGAGTGGTTCCTCCATCCTTTTGGCCATGTCAAAGATTTTCTGACTTTTTAAGAGGGGAGGGGAGAGAAAAAAAGAATGAAGCATACACAAGCCTTGGGACCTCCAAAAAACTGACAACTGGAAGGTCTATAAATGCTGAAATATGTATGCCTTGGATTGTATTACTGTCTCTGCTGATATAGATTCAAGAAAGCAAAATGGTCCTCCATTGCCAAGTAAACTAGCCTCCCATGTTATACAATAGTAAACAGCACTTGTGTGTGACGTGCTGCAGCTGTTGGTGCAAACTCCTCTCCAGTAGGCATGGAAAGTTCTGTGTCTGAAAGGCTGTCACCAGAAATGCCTGACTGGGAAACAAAGATGCAGCGAAACAGGGAAACAAAGGCTGCATTCACATGGAGCAAGGAAACAGATTATCGGGATTCCTTTCCGTCTGGTTTTCAGCCAGGTTCAGGAAAGAAAACTGACTTTGTCATGCTAGTGCAGGGGGTGGGCGACATGGTGCCCTCCAAATGTTGATGGACAACAGCTCTCAGCATTCCTGAGGCTCATGGGAGTTGGAGTCCAACAACATCTAGAGGATTCCCTTCCATATTGCCCTAGTGGAGAACTCGTTCTAGACCTGAGATAGCTGCGGTGGAGCCCTCTATTTAAGCCAGTGGTCAAGATTGATGAAAACTGTCGTCTAGTGACACTTGAAGGGCACCATATTGGCTGTTCCTGTGCTTGGAGATGGATGGGGAAATGCACTGCATTATCAACCATGCTAATCATCTGAACTAATTGCACGGGGAGGATGGTGGTCACCACATTATCATGCGAGAGCTCTGACAGGTAGCACAGTTCAGCAAGAAAAGACAAGGTCACACAGTGAACTTGACAGATAGATCTCAGACTGTGGTGTGCTGCAGTGTGGTTGCTGCACAGTATACTGGTCTTTGGTGGACTGCTCAGCATCTAAGGACATAGAATCACAGAATCATAGAGTTGGAAGAGACCACAAGGGCCATCCAGTCCAACCCCCTGCCAAGCAGGAAACACCATCAAAGCATTCCTGACAGGTGGCTGTCAAGCCTCTGCTTAAAGACCTCCAAAGAAGGAGACTCCACCACACTCCTTGGCAGCAAATTCCATTGTCGAACAGCTCTTACTGTCAAGAAATTCTTCCTAATGTTTAGGTGGAATCTTCTTTCTTGTAGTTTGAATCCATTGCTCCGTGTCCGCTTCTCTGGAGCAGCAGAAAACAACCTTTCTCCCTCCTCTATATGACATCCTTTTATATATTTGAACATGGCTATCATATCACCCCTTAACCGTCTCTTCTCCAGGCTAAACATACCCAGCTCCCTAAGCCGTTCCTCATAAGGCATCGTTTCCAGGCCTTTGACCATTTTGGTTGCCCTCCTCTGGACACGTTCCAGCTTGTCAATATCCTTCTTGAACTGTGGTGCCCAGAACTGGACACAGTATTCCAGGTGGGGTCTGACCAGAGCGGAATACAGTGGTACTATTACTTCCCTTGATCTAGATGCTATACTCCTATTGATGCAGCCCAGAATTGCATTGGCTTTTTTAGCTGCTGCATCACACTGTTGACTCATGTCAAGTTTGTGGTCTACCAAGACTCCTAGATCCTTTTCACTTGTACTGCTCTCAAGCCAGGTATCACCCATCCTGTATTTGTGCCTTTCATTTTTTTTGCCCAAGTGTAGTACTTTACATTTCTCCCTGTTAAAACATATTGAACTTAACATGGACATGCTCCATGTTAAGTTCAATATGTTCAGGGAAGGCCATGCAAGGTCTTTTGCAGGCCTCAGTTTTGCCTGATTTTTTCCCTTAAAGTAAAAAGAAAGTCATAGACCTGCCGTGGCAACATATTCTGGATTTAGATGTTCATGAATGATTCGCAGAGATCAATACACAAAGAGCATCCTCCCTTTACCTAAGACCAGATGTTTTTACTCTCCTTTATCCAATATAACAAAACTTACTTACCCAAAGTGTCAAGGAGTAATTACCCTGGCAACAGTGAAGAGCTTTCTTTCTACAGTGAAGAGCTTTCTTTCTGCAGTCATGTTCTGAAGAGCTTTCTTTCTGCAGTCATGTTCTTTCTGCAGTGAAGAGCTTTCTTTCTGCAGTCATGTTCTGCAGGAACGCTGGCATCATCATGGACAGCCAGTCCTGGAAACCCTAAACTACCTAGTGCTGCAATGCAATCTGTATAACCACCCAATACAGAAATTCACAGTAGAGTGACTGGGGGCCAAAAGTGATTGGAGAGAAGAGGGTACATTTGTATTTCTATTGACTATTCAGACCCACAGCATTATATAGGACATAGCCAGCTTCCTAGCTGCAGTCCTTGCCTGTTTAAAAGGAATGTATCAAATCCCATATGCCAATATGATTCTAGAGCAATGAAGATGAGTAGGAAAGGAAAGGAAAGGCTAATTGCCAATTTTGAGTTAAAAGTACACAGACAAATTACAAATATAAATATAATTGTGCTCAACTATTTTTTTAAAAAATCAGAAAATAACTCAGTTAACTTTGACCCTAGTTCTGAGCCAATTCAAACTCAGGCTGGATCTTGACACATCAAAGAAGCATTTCAGTAAAATGTGTTGTAAATTTTAACAGGGAAAACAGGTAGAGAAAAGCAGAACCCTACAGCGCCATCTGGTGGCACAATGTTATAGTGCATATACAATACATATAAATTGCTTTTTCTTTATGAATTTAGCTGAGTCCCAAGACTGCATTGCCCTGTGCAGTGGTGCAGATAGGTGATTTTAGACTCTAGGCTTGGTGGTGATAGGAGGGACATATACGCCTTCTTTACATGGTAACATGTATAGCTTCTCCTGCTTGTTGTGTTTGTTGGGGAGCCCTCCTGCTCATTCTGCTGAATGAGGCACCAGGCTTTTGCCCCACCAAAGGACACCAGTGGCACCAGTGATCCCTTATGAGAGACTCTGCTACACTCTGTAGAGTGAGGGATCTCTTCAGGCAATAACTTCAGCTCTTCACATTGCCCCAAGCAAATGCTGTCCTGCAGCCAGTTTTAGGCATGTTTGGCTGCATGTGATTAAAGCCCCGAGCCATCAAATTCTGTCCAGCACGATCTGCCTCTCAGCAGACAGTTCTCACCAACAGCATCTCTAATAAAGAAGGATACAAAATACAAGATGCCCTTCCACCAAATACTGGCCCCAAACCTCTTTCCACCATTAGTCATAAATGATAATTCCAGAAGGGCTGGCACTTGGTGGGATATTCCTGTTACTCCCTCCTGCCTTCCCCATTTATGAGGCAAGATGCTGAGCAGGAAACAGGGTGGTATTTTTTGCCAGTGGGGAATCTCCCAAAATTATTCATAGACCCTGCAAGGAGAGGGGTTAACTACACAGACACACAGTGCAGCAGACTAAATAATGCGCTCATTCAAATGTCCAGAGTTTTCCTTGGCATCTGGTAGTGTCTAGAAACTTGGCGATCCAACCCTCTTGTCCACCCCCCATCTTGACTCTTCTTCACAGTTCCCAAAGGCAGATAAAGAACTAGTTATGATGCATGGAAAAACAAACAAACAAGAGGAACTCTGCAGCCAGGTGTGCCTTTCCTGTGCTGTGCCCTGAAGAACAGCAACCAGTCTGAATGGCAACACAGAATACTGGGAGGTCCAGCTGATGTAGCTAATTCTACTTCATGAAGTCGGTCTCTGTATTTTAGCACTAAATGCCCTGTTTCAGAAGAGCATAGGAAGAACCAATCAGGTCTAGCACCCTGTTCTCCAAAGTGGCCAACCAGAGGAAAAGTAGGACACGGGGGCCATTGCCTTCTCCTGTTGTTGTCCCCCAGTGAATGGAGGCTGGTGCATTAGGGCGAATCAGGTGAAGGGCAGCCCCACCATTAGGCAGGATGAGGTAACTGCCTCAGGCAGCCGATGCTGAAGGACAGCTGCGGTATCTCCCTGGCTCTAGCTCCTGTTGGAGGACAGAGCTGTGCTTGCCACTCAACCTGGCCTGTGGCCCAAAACTAGCCTGCTGCTTCAGATGCAATGGAGGACTCTATCCCATCAGCAGTGTTGAAGGGATAGTCAACCACCAGTCTAGCCAGCTTCTGTAAGTGGAACAGGGAGGTGGGAGCCATCTGTTATGATATTCCATTCCACCTTAAGGGCAGACGTGAGACTGTTGCATGTCACATGTCTGCGTAATGTCCCAACTGCCTGCTGGGAACATTGTGTGTATAGCTTTTGCTTATTACTTTGGACATGAAGGAGATCGGACATGTTTTCTCTTTGTCCTGATGTTTGCTTAATAAAATGCTTGTAAATACGCTCACACAAGCCTTCCGCGCCACTTCTGTTACACAACGGACTCTGCAGATAGCTGGCCTGGCTTTTGAAGCCCGGTCGCTGAATGTGGCTGTTTCCAGGGATCGAACATCGCCTGGCAGTTCGGTAAGGACATGAGCCAGCTGGGGGCCTGCTAGATGCCCCTGTTTCCCTGGTAAAGTGCCAACACCATCTTGTCCTCTGCCATAGGTGGCAAAAGATCATGGTTCAGCCCTGAATCTGCTCAACCGACCCCAATGTGCCCTCACCTATCTGCCTTCTTATTTACAACCAGGCCAGGGGGTGACATCGCCTTTCAGCTTCCTCCACCTTTGTCACAGTGTTCTCCTTGGAGAATAACATCTCTTATCAGTGAAGACCAGCCCCCACTGTCACCAGTGACTGGCATTCATAGTCATGATGCTTTGGATAGCGAGTTCTCCTATAGGGAGAGCACGTGTTGTGGTGGGGACAGGAAAGTCACCCCCCCTCCTTCCCCCGGTAGCTCGGGGGGAGGAGTGGGCAAATGGCCACAGCTGGGAGTGGTCAAGGTGAGTTGCTGGGGTAAATTGCATGTAGCAATTTTTGATGGACAGCCCAGCGTCCTATATATTCCTCAGCACGCCATGTGATGATCCTCTTTGCTACGTGCTTCGGATCTCCCGTCCCCCCTGGCTGGTATAGGCCTTTGCATTGACCTTGCTGTTGCCTGTCATGGTGTCATCTGCTGTTGGGGCAGGGGCCTAGTAGGAATTTTTCCATCTGGCTGATTGGCTGGGCCATTTGGTTTTCACCTACTACATAGCAATTAGTCACAACTTGTAAGGTTGGCGGTTAGGCATTGGTTCATTGGTGGATGGGCGGTCGCCCTCTGAATGATGATGGTGTGATGGGAATTCCGTTAAAGGAATCCAGGGGCTCGATATGCTTTTGTCCGAACCCGGTCAGGTTGCAGGGCCACACATGAGCCCCTTGGGACCCCTGGGGAGAGGGAGGTCTAAGACCCCAGTCTCCGTTAACTCTCCCCGGTTTGGTTTCCCTTCGCTGACACGTGGTCAGCTCTGTCCCGTCGGACAGCAAGTCGGAACCAATGCCAACGCAACCACTCACGTGATTTGTATTTCAATAAAGTTGTGGCCTAAAATATGCCAAAAACCCAAACAAAAATTTATGTCTGAAGTGTGACTTATTTGGGGGGGGGGGTGGCTTGGTGACCTCAACACGCAACATGGATGTAGCATTCAGCCATTGTGACTCATAGCCAATGGTAGCCAGATCCTCCTTGAATTTCTCTAGACCCCTGTTAAACATCACATGGTTGTTGCTGCTGCTGCTTGGTTTTAAGAAAACAACTTTAAGGCATGGTGACAGAAAGTCATCAGTGTCCCTGCATCATTGCAATAATACTGAAGGGAATATTCTTTTTCTACTGCTGCACGGCAGAAAACGGAACATTAATTAATGACTCAGTCCCTATGCACTCCCTGCAGCAAGCTTCCGGCTGAAGCAGCCAAAACCTTAGCCCTCAATAAATAATGCATTCCCCTAAACTAGGCCCATTGAGGATGTGTCAGAAAGATGGACATTGGTGGTTGTAATGCTGATGGGCAGCACAGAAGGAAAAGTTTTAATGTCCAGTGGTCCTGACAGTCAGGAGCAAGCATTATGAATAATCAAGATATGAAAAATGACAGGTTCCCAAAAGCCTTGGTTTTTTCCACTGGTTTCATATACCACGTTGCAGAGCAATGGGATCTGCTTTCCCAGTTTGTCAAACAGGTGTGCCGTACATAGGGCTGAAGAGAAATTCAATTCCGTTAGGGTTCGGATGCAAACCAACCTAATTCACACTTTCTGAAACCATATATGAACTGAAGCACAGATGCCCTTCAGAATTTGCATTCTCCAAATTCTTCAATGCAGTTCTCCAACCAAATAATTTGTACATAAAAGTGTATATAAGGATAAATGCACATATTAGTGAAAATAACAGATAAGATGGGTTGGACTGGGAAGAATTGCTTGCAAAAAAAAAAATAGTGCATTCCAAAAAAGATCCCATACTAAAATGTGTGTATTGGGAAAATTTGTATTAAAATGCTGGTGAATTTTCATGTATATGGAGAATGAAGTTAAAAATGGAAAAATAAGAAACTGGGTAAAACTGAAATTGATGAATTTCTTTATCTCTAGCCTTACATAGAAAATGGTGGAATGTTCTGAAGCCATACAGCAGGAGTCAGAGCTTTTACATTTCATTTATTTATTTATTTATTTATACATACATACATACCCCGCCCATCTGGCTGGGTTTCCCCAGCCACTCTGGGCGGCTTCCAACAAAATATTAAAATACAATAGTCTATTAAACATTAAAAGCTTCCCTAAAGACATCTGGTGGGAGGGCATTCCACAGGGCAGGTGCCACTACTGAGAAGGCCCTCTGCCTCGTTCCCTGTAACTTGGCTTCTCGCAGTGAGGGAACCGCCAGAAGGCCCTCGGCACTGGACCTCAGTGGAGGTTCCCTTGCCAAGTTACAGGGAACCAGGCTGTGAAAGGCCCTCCCATCAGATGTCAAAGAGATAAACAACTACCGGTACCTGACATTTAGAAGTCATCTGAAGGCAGCCCTGTTTAGGGAAGCTTTTAATGTTTAATAGACTATTGCATTTTAATATTCTGTTGGAAGCCGCCCAGAGTGGCTAGGGAAGCCCAGCCAGATGGGCGGGGTATAAATAATAAATTATTATTATTATTATTATTATTATTATTATTATGAATTTCAAGGCCCCCATTGTTTATATCAGGAGTGGCAAACCTCCAGATATTGTTGGACTCTCAACTTGCATCAGGCCCAACCAGCACAGCCAATAGTCAGGCATGACTATTAGCAACATATGGCAACATATGGGTGGCCAAACATTAGTTAAGTGTTTTTTAAAAAATGTGATAATATCTGGATATAGCTGGCTGAATAGAGATGCAATTCTTTGAGTTTCTGACATTTTTAAGATAGCTCCAATTTGGATGCCGTGCTTCATTGAAAAGCATGTCCCTATTGTTAAACAGGCAGCAAAAGTAAGCAATTCCTGAGTCCTTGCTGAGTTCTGAAATCTAGCACAAACAATCCAAGTTGTCATTGTGTGTGTGTGTGTGTGTGTGTACACACACAATTTCTCTTAAGTGCAATATTAGCTGCTCTTAGGACTCTTGCAACCAGCTCATTCAACAGGGAGAAGACAACCCAGACTGATTAGCTAAATTTATTTATGATGACAAAAGGAAAATCATGAAAAACCCACATTGCCACATGGTAATTTATTCCTGATAAGTAGTAAATCAGCAGGATTTCTCTGCCCACATAGGGCCTGTAGTTAAATAATTAACGATAAATAACGAGCCTTGTGTGTGTGTTTTTAGTACATAAAAAAAAGTTTGCAATGGTTTTGGAACTATTATTTATACATGAGTTCATTTGACAAACTTGCATGCTGTTTATAATAATGATAACCCAGTGTCCTTGCTGCGTTACAAAGTACGGGGCTGATCATCTTAGTCATTCCTGTGGTTCATGTTCAGGCTATCCTCAGCCAGGTTAAAATAATTATTCACTCCATGCAAGGACCTTTGTGCATGCAGAATTAATATGTTATCACGGAGCAGGGCCAATTCATCTCAGTGCTTATGGCTATGTTGTCCCGTGGCTCGCAGTTCATTTTCAGGCCTAATTTTAAGTACAAGTTTGAGCCTTATAAGCCCTAAACAACTTGGCACAGATCAAACTTGGACCAGAATAACAACTCACACTGAAATGACACACAGTCAATCTAAAAGAGATCCCATTGCCATAAAAAATATTTTCATTAAGAAGCTATGTATGCATTTTGCAAGCTTTAGTCTGGTAGGTGCCCACTACAAATTATTGCAAAGACACGAGGGGGGCAGAGTCTGACTTCCTCCATTCTCCCAATTAACCTCCATCTCCAGGGCTCAGTGGTGGGAGGGAGCACAGAGGAAGAATCAACCACTCCAACAGTCCTTTTTTGTCTAAAAAAATGCTCCCATTGGATCTGTCAGTGGGCATCTGCTTCATGGGAGGGTGGTATGCCTTTACTTTTGATATGGGGTTTAAAGTTACGGGAGTAGCCATTTCATTGGGGGAGAGCTCAAGGTGGGCGATCATTGCACTCGGGGATGTCACCGCCTGATTTAATTTTGCCTTTTCATAAACCAGCGGGGGCTGCTCTTGATGTTCCGAATCTACACATTTAAAGGAGCCCCCCACTGTCCTCGAATCAACCGCTCCTCCCATCCTGTGACATCACCAGGGGCTTCTCCTAGGTCTCAGGTTTGGGCCCTCAGGGTCTGGGATGCTCCTCACCTGGCCACCCTAGTCTGAAGTGGTATCACAGTACTTTAAATGTATGGTGTGAATGTGGCCTTAGACGCTTGACTTTTATGAGGCTGGAGGCAGATCTTTAGGTCGTAATCCTTATTACTTTACTTCCTTCAAAATGTGATGATCCAGCCCTGCTGTTTGGTGGAGATATCGGGCACATTTTGCTGAGTGGGGTCGTGGGAGGAAAAGGGGGGTGGAGATTTACTCGGGACAATGCCATTATTCCAAGAGGCTGCATTCCCAAGCCTCTCTCTGTAAATATTGAATAAAAAGCAGGTGGTAAGGATTTTTCCTTGTATTATCCGTTCCTGGCAACCTGCCGTGGGGGTTGGTTCCTCTGCCACCTGACATCTAGCAGCACAGATGCAAAATTTCTTATTTTATCTAAGAGTAGGTCTTCAGCACTTCACTCTCTCTCTCTCTCTCTCTCTCTCTCTCTCTCTCTGTGTGTGTGTGTGTGTGTGTGTGTGTGACTATAAAGAGGTAAACTGTGCACACTCCCTTTATGCCATCAGTATCTATAAAGTTAAAAGTGTAGATGGAAAACTACCTTCTTTTTAATCGTCTCATCACAATCTTGCTCTTCCTTCTTAGCTTGGCATCCACTGACTTCCCTTAAAGAAAGGAGTAAAAAGATAAACATTACAAAAATAAAAAAACACAGAGACATAAGATACATAACTGTCAAAGCTCCCTCCACCTGCTGTTTATTGATTCTAGATGAGAAGAAGGTTGTGTGTGTGTGTTTTCCCCTCGAGAATGTCTTTCCTTTTGGGAGTAAGTATTACTGAGATTCTAAAAATTTGCCTGTATTAAACAATTTGGCAGTAGTGACTCTTATCTCAATCGTTATCTATAAATTAGAAAGGGATTTAGGCTCCTATCCCAGTGGAACAGGTCTGAAAAGTGGGTGAGGACACCCACCTGTCAATCATGAGGGTGTCATGGCTCATCAGGGTTTGACAAAGCCCAATTGATGAATTCTTAGATTCCAATATAGGAATACCTATATTGGCCCACTGAAGTAGTCAATGGTGAACTGACCCCCTTGCATGATTTACAAGCCCAGCAGAATGAAAACTCATGCAGAAGCATCCCATTATGAAATTTTGAATCATCTCTCTCTCTCTCTCTCATAAGGTTGAAGTGACCTAAAGGGCATTCCTTGGGCCCTGTCTAGCCAACCACATGATCCCCCTTTTCCTCCCCATGAATCACCATGATATGTGTGGCACCTTGGCTCCTGATTGGCCAGAATGGATGCCTGCTGACTTTGGCTGCTTAGTCATGCCAACTGCATAGACCACACACAAAACAGACATTCACTCACAATAAATCTCATTTTTATTAGGACTATATTAGGACTTTTAGTGCACTAGAGACAGCACTCATTATTCATAAGGAATCATGAGCGGGATGGATTAATAGCACAAACTGGCTAATTATGGGTTCAGTGGCATCTTTATGAAGTACTAGTTTCTATGTTCCTAGCAGGGGAATAGGGTCTCTCCCAGAATTATTTGGGGGAAACCATACCTGTTTAGAGTGGTATCAGAGTGCTTTCCATGTATGGTTTGGATGTGAGCTACGTTTGGGGCATTGTGGAAGATGCAAAACTGGTGGCATGGCTGCCAACATAGTAGTTGCGGCCACTGACATGGCTGCTGCTGACAGTGTTGAGCCCTATCCCCTAGAGCCTGTTGGAGAATTTATCCTCTCTCTGGAGGAATCTCAGTGAAATGCCCCCCCCCCGTTTCTTTGCTCATAAATAGGGTGGAGAATTTTGAGCATTCGTTTCCTGCACAGCTCGAATGGCAGTAGATCAGCAGCTCAGCAGCGTAGCATGCAACTCCTGTCTGATTGAAGCTATGGGCACTCCAAATAAAATGAGTGATCCACTAAACTGCTGTTATGCAAGCCCCATTGAGATGTTAATTGGGCTAATTGTATAGTTTTCCACACGTATCAGATTGCAGCAAGTACCAATTACATTTTAAAATCAGAGCCCATCCCAGTAAAATTTTTTCTGTGTTACACGAAATTCTATTTATAAACAGCCATAAACATCTGCTGATGTAAGCTCTAAATGATGCCCCAGAGGTGCTACAGTGGATGATACAGCCTTGGGGTGTTTCAGACATTTGGATAGGCAACGATGTCCTGTGGTTGGAAGCAAGTGTACATGCATGCACCCTGCCCCCAAGGAAACCTAGCACACTTTTCACTTATCATTGTCCAATGGAGAAGAGCTGTCTAAGAGTAGGACTACATGTTACTCTCAACAAATGAATGTAACTTGGCCCTGCCTACTGAAAATCCTCAAGGCTCCTCCTCTTTCTTTGTCTGTAGACAAAGAAACCTGGAGCAGATCAAAATCCCACACATAGGGAAGGAATTATCTGTCATCAACTTTGTCTGTTGTTTATTTCTCAAGAGGCAGAGTTGGGCCACTCCCATGTGGTGAGCATAGTGTGTAGCATAGCTCTGTTATTAAATAAAGAGTAATGTGTAAACATGTCCTCATTATCATCAAATGATTTTCCTGAAAGCCCCTTTCTGAGGCACAGATATCCACCTTTTTATCCATAATATTTGCTTCCAATTGCTTTGCCCTATTGGCTGCTCATTAATGCCAAGGGTGCTTCCCAAACAAAGGAATGCACACGGCAGATGGTTAACTCTTTATTTTCAAAGATAACACAGTCACTCCTACAGCTCTGGATAACTGCAGACGGCAATCTAGTGTCTAGACAGCTATTCCCAGGTCTGCACTCTGTGGAGCAGTTGCAGCAACAGGGGACCACTCCCTCTCCACCAGTTTATGTACTTTCCCCCCAGGGGGCTGTGTTCATGCAGCCAGAGACTGTGCCTATGTGGCAACTTCCTTTGCTCTCACCATTTCAATCCTCTTCTGATACAGGAGAGGGTGGGAAAGCACTTGGCTCTTCACTTGCCTGAGCCGCCTCTTCCTCCTCTTCTTCTGACCCATCCTGTACACCACACTCTAGCTCTGAAGTTTCCGCAACCTCTGATTCTTGCCTCCTGGGAGGAACAGTTCCCCACTAATCACTGACCTCTCTTCCTGAGCCAGACTGCAGCCCCCGTTCCCCCGGTACACACTTTTCAGCATCCTGCCCGTCCTTGATGATTAATCACAATTTCATACACAAATAAAGATTCTCTCTTCTTCCTAGAGTGGTCCCAACCAATCAGCGAACATGTAGTGAAGATGATGATATGATGCCAGGACCTGTAGAGATTTGCTCCCTGGGGTGAAGGACAGGGTGGTGCCCATCGACCCCTTCCAACATGCAGAAACTGACTGAAATAGGCAGCTGGATCCTATTTCAGTACTGGAAATGGAATTGCATCCTCCACCACATCTGGGGGCTACATTTGAGGTACCTGCATGGCACACACAGCTGCAAAATCCCGGTGCTTGCTGCTCTCCACTTCCCAGCATCTGTTGCATGAGGTGACTGTCCCACTGTCTTATGGTGGACCAACCCTGCATCATGCAGTCAGATGACATGGTGACATTGAAGGCAAATGAAGGCAACTGAAAGCAATTTAGTGAGTGGGAAATTTGTGGTTTTAACCAAGCAATGATCATGTGTTGAAAATGATGGCATTACTGAGGGTAAGTGTTCAGGGCAAGGCTTCTCAATACATTTGTCACCTTTCACGACAATCCATGAAAATATTCTGGAAGAGAAATAACTTTTGGTGCTGACAAAACTGCTTATGTAAACTATCCCCCTGTTGACTCCAACCCTGACTGTGAGGATTTCTCATTGGGTATTATCCACATTGTTTGCAATGTGAGCCTTTTAAGCAAATAACAAACAGATAGCCCAAGCATCCGATGTTGCTTGCTTTATAAAAGAAGAGGAGGAAGCTATAAAAAAGAACACTGGCTACGGTTTATCTCACTGAACATCATAACATAGCAATGGCCTATTAATTATCCTTCCATACTATAAATGTCTGGAGCAATTTTATAAATATTTTCATTTGTCAAAGAAACACTTGCACAACATTGTTGCTGTCATTAATCATTAAAAAAAAAAACCACCATGAGCTGCCTCTCTTTCCCATTTTCTCTGAGAACCACTCAGAGAAAGTATGAAGTGCTGGAAATTCTCACACACCATTTTCAATAGGCAATATACATGTTGATTAGATGATCATCTTGTTTGTGCTTTGGGTTTTGGGGGGCATTAAAATTCAGCTGTGCTACAGACTGAAAATGTAAGAGGAAACCAATAATGGAGTGTGCTCAATTTCTCTTTTGTATTCATCAAATCCCAGTGCAGTGGGAGAGGGTCACCAACATTGCTCTCATCATGACTGAGAAACATCTGGATAAGGTGTTAAGCTATACAAAACAACCAACCAACTATTAGGAGCCACTAAGGGCTGAACCAAGAACCCACGGGCCTTGTGCTTCTGTCCCATGAACTACAGGAGGGAATATTTCCTGGGATATGAAATGTTTCTAGCTTATGGGCCTTTGTGACATCAGCAGTCAGCTGACCAACCCTCTCCCAGTGCCATCTTTCCTATTTGTATGCTTGAAAATTCCAGGCTTTGGCTTAAAAAAACAAATCTGAGCCATACTCAGTTAAAAACTTTACATTTGATGGAAATCTTGCAGCAGCAGTAACTCATCATCATTATAAATCACTTATGCTATAGGTAGAAATAAATAAACAGGGAAACAGGCTGTGTGTTTATGCAATTCTCAACAGAAGTTCCACCATGTTATATCCACTGGAACAATGATGGACTCATCCTTCTCTAGACTAGGAGAAAACTTGTCAGACGGCCACAGCTGAGACCACCAATCAAAGAGAAACTGCATTGAACTCAATGCGTTGTGTCTTGAGAAAGGTCTCCTAAACAGTCTGCATTGCACAAATGCCTGGCTTATCATTGAGTACTCTTGGCCAATGCAACTCTTTTCATAGCACTGTCTGGCCTTTGTCAGGCAGTACTGTTTATTGTTGTTGAAGCTTGGAACAAACACCCAGCACCCTTCAGTGAAGCACAGATAATGTGAAAAATACATTGACCTCGTGTGAGAGTTGAGAGAAAGGAACCTTCTTAAAAATAAGAGACTAACTCCTCAGATGATTCAACAGCTCGGCACTTCCCCCATGCATCCGGCATGATTTGCAGTTTCCATCAACAACAGGGATGGGAACCTGTGGGCTCCAACTCCAAGAATCCCTGGTCTTTAGCCATGCTAGCTGGGGCTGATGGGATTTGCAGTCCAACGCTATCTAGAGGGTCACAGGTTGCCCATCCCTGATCCTCAATTTACAATGTTAAGTTAAACAGAGGGTTATTCTCTGTGTTTTCTAGACATGCCATGTCTGAGTGCCCCTTCCCTCCATAAAAACCCACACTTTAAAGCGGAAACAGAACAAACAACATTCTATGGAAAAAATGGAAGTGCCATTTGCTCCAATTCAGCTTTAAAGAGCAGGTTTTTGTGGGGAAATCTCTGAACCAAAAGAAGGGGATGCTCTGACATGGAGCTTTAAAGCGCAGGCCTGTGCTTGGGAAGAGTGTATACCTGATGACAACCTGGGCTTAGCCACACTTACCTTTCACCCCACTCTTCCTAGGCATAGGCCTGCACTTTAAAGCTCCATGTACTGTAACAATGGTACAGTACTGTTCAGGGTTCTATAGCAGTCCAACTCTGTGCTGGTTCACACATGCATGCTCAATGCTTGATGCTCATTACTTTTGATGAGTGGCAGTTGGATGTGTGAACTATGCCTTGACTGAAATTATCATCCCAGCTACCTCACTGCTTTTTAGCTGCCTTGGGGGTGTCTCCCAAATATTTCTGGTTGGGGTTGCCATTACTTCCTTACTCAACTTTGCAAGGAAGCCACAGGTTTTCTAGGGTTCTCTTTTGAAACTTTTTTTTAAAGCCCTGCACTGCTCACAGCAAGGCATTTTCCCCAAACTTCCAACTTGCCACACTTTGTAGAATTCCTTGGGAGTGATGTGACACAATGAGATGTGATGTTGCATCACTTCCTTTATATATTTATATATAATTCATCTTTGTTGGTTTTTCAATTGATTCACAGATATCTTTTTCATACATGTTAACATCTATAATAAACAAATAAAATATCTGAACATTCTGTTGTCAAACGTGTGCATAAATAAAAAAGTGAAAAAAAGTATTATGTTACTTATCTACTTACCAGTATTCTGTTGTTACTTTGTTTGCATCAGACTTCCCTCCACCCCTTACTTGGGTCTTTAGAATTCTACTTTGTATGCCTTTCTAATTGTATCCATTCTACTATTTACCATAGTTTCCACTGTTTCCACTAGTTATATTCATAAGAGTCACAGTAATCTTTCAGATATTTTTTGAATTTACTTCCAGGCACTGTGAAGAGCATGGGGCTTCATCTTTTGAAAGTGAGGGGAAATGGAAAATCTTTGGGCACCTTGTAAGGTTAAGCAAAGTAATCAGGCACCAGAAAATTTCAGGAGAATTTGTTTTTTCCCCCTCACCCCCCAGAAAATGGTACCCAGAAAGGGCTTTGTTTCATGCCACTCACACAGCGAATGGTAGAAAGAAAGCTGACTGAAATGTTTAGTTCAGGTCTTGTGTGGACTGGCCCTAGTTTCAAGGTGTTGTGTTTGAAATGATGTGAACTAGCCAGCTAATTCTGGTTTTCCAACAGAAAGGTAAACCAGGGCATTAGCTGCAGCCTCATCACCTTGTTTAAAATAATGTGTTGGTGCTGACCTTTAAAGCCCTAAACGGCCTCGGTCCTGTATACCTGAAGGAGCGTCTCCACCCCCATCGTTCAGCCCGGACACTGAGATCCAGCGCCGAGGGCCTTCTGGCGGTTCCCTCACTGCGAGAAGCAAAGCTACAGGGAACCAGGCAGAGGGCCTTCTCGGTAGTGGCACCCGCCCTGTGGAACGCCCTCCCATCAGAGGTCAAAGGGATAAACAACTACATGACCTTTAGAAAATACTTGAAGGCAGCCCTGTTTAGGGAAGTTTTTAATCTGTGATATTTTAATGTATTTTGATATTTGTTGGAAGCCACCCAGAGTGGCTGGGGAGACCCAGCCAGATGGGCGGGGTACAAATAATAAATTATTATTATTATTATTATTATTATTATTATTATTATTATTATTATTATTATTATCCTTGTGTCCCAATCCAGTTCTGGGATGTACCCGAGCTGAAGCAGACTTCTGTGGATGCAGAAACATGATGCACGCACAGTTCCTGACGTACTTCAGCAGTCGAGGGTGCAAGTACATGATCTTGCCAGAGATTCAATGATATCACCAAATACCTCTAAGAGAGGGGAAATAGGAGGCTGATTTAGTGCACCTAGCATCTTCCCTCACCTAACCCCCCTCCCCGGAGGTCTCTGATAACTCGAGAATACTTTATTTGAACACCTTAGCTGCTGGACACACCCTTGGATCAAGGCCAGGTGATGTATATTTGAAAATTCAATCCTAGATATATATATTTTTTAAGCTTTCTGCTCAATTAATTTGGTGACTAACAGCCTCCTTTGCCTTTCAGAACATTTCCCCGTTTCCCCTCTCTCCACCAAGCATACTGTGTGTGACAATGTAAATGTCGGAAAGGTTGGATATTTCAGATCCTTAAGTTTCCTGCGGGAGAGGGGGGAAATGCGTTTTTCTTTCCCTTACAAAAAGAGATACGATTACCAAGCACTCCATGCTGTTTGACATTCTCCCTGCTTGTGTTTTCTGTGACAGTTGATGGCTGCAATTTGCAGGGCATTTTGAGATGCAATGTGAGGGGCCTATTATGATGTCTGGCCTTATTAAGGCTTCTCGTGGAAAAAATGAACATGATAGATGTCTTCATAATGGGCCTAAATGGGGTATAATTTCATACGGCCTTGATGTGAAGACCACTAAGAGTGAGTGAACTCATTTAAGCCTCTCATAAAGAAGAGAAGTTGGTGTGTAATAACCTTAAGGGAAGGAAGACGGATAATGAACAGTGTTTCACAATGTGCCTCGGCTAGCCACAGTTTACCTAGATCATAAAGGCTACCCCATAAACAGCATGCAGGCCAATGGGACAGACCTAATTTTCTGGTCTCTTTCCTTATAAATCACTAACCTATTTTGCCTTTGGGGGAAGGTTTTGGAGGTGCTTTTTTAAATTTATTTTTTACAAAGTGTGTGCACTCATGGACCAAAATCATTGCCTCAAAGAGATCTCTCAAAGCTAAATCTTTGAATAGGAATTGAGTACATTTTGGTGCAGGTTCCAACACGTATTATTCGTGACTAGAACCACTTATAAATTGCTCCCCAAGTCACCAAGAAAGAGCACAAAAGAGGACTCAATCTGCAAAATAAAATAAAGTAAAGTAAATTTAGAAATGATGACTGTAATTTAAATAGAAATGCAGTACATCTCACCATAGTAGAGAAGGCTGTGACGAGGTATAATAATAATAATAATAATAATAATAATAATAATAATAATAATAATAATAATATAATAATAATTTTGCCACTCTGGGTGGCTTCCAACAGAACATTAAAATAACCTGCACAGTCAGCTCTCCACATGTGAAGAGTTGTTGAGCAATTTCCAAGCCTCATCTCTCCCTTCTTATACATCTTTATTTTAAACCAGACTAGGACCAGGACTCATGGGCCACCCTGGCTGTGACACACCCCAAGCAACAGGATTTGCCTTCCTAGCAACCCTGATTAGTTTTCATTCTGATTAGTTTTTACTCAGTGGAAACGTGACACTTGGTTCGGATGCCTGGAAACGGCGAAGGTGGATATTTAAGTAAGCTACCCTTATCTTGCTGGTGCATTAGATAAAAAAGCAAAAGGCTGCCAAGCAAACAGTTCCAGCGAGCTCTTCTTTGAGCACAGGGCATTCCAGTCACTGTTGGGTAAATATAAGCCTGAGTGGTCCAGACAATAACCTGTACAGAATAGAAACAATGTGGACATTCCAGCGGATATTACAGAACACAATGAAGGGAATACTTTGGCCGTGAACAAACAGATTCTTAAAGGTTAAAAAAAAATGCCCTACTGTGTTGGGTTAAAGAAACATCAATTAATTAGGATTGAGATTAATTTTGGTCTCACATTCCTCCACTTAAAAGAAAAACAATATCTAACCATTCATCAACTTCACTGCATATTACAACTAGATATTAGCCATATGCTAAACTGGTGGTTAAAATGCCATTCTTTAAAGTTTGTCAAGTTATGACTCACTATAAGGTTTTCTTGTCTCCTTAACTATTTCAAAAGTGGATGATCCATCCCTCCATAACAGTATGCAACAAATGATTTACTCAGCCAAAAGTAATGGAGATATAATACTGAATCTTGTAATGCAGATTTAACAGTGGAACTTCTAAATGCATACTTTTTAGTTTTTCCAGATGGTGGTGAATCTTTGGCCCTCCAGATGTTGCTGGACTGCAACTCCCATCATCCCTGGCCATTGGCCATGCTCTTGAGGCTGATGGAAGTTGTAGTTCAGCAACATCTGGAGGACCAAAGGTTCCTCATGTCTGAGCTGGAAGTAAACCCCATTCAACTCAAGTAGGATTTATTTCTGCATAGACATGGTTTGTCTCTCTATTTTAATCTAGGAAATATTGGGAGATTTGTTTCCCCCTTATGACAAAGCAATGGGTGAATTTCTACTCTCAATTAGTAGGCAGCCAAGTGGCGTCAAAGGCCACTCCAGCCCACAGGCAGGTAGATGGTTCTTCGCTGCTTGCACAAGACCTATTTTTCAAAGACATCTTTCTGAAACTAAAGGCAGCACAGATTCCAATTTAATCCACCATACACTTCTGCCTTCACAGAAAATGCAAACTCCAGCCGTGATACATTTCCTACTTGCCAGGTGGACAGAGCTCCTAAAACATGAACAGGCCATAAAAATGGCAATCCTTCTAGCCATGGGCACTGCAGACATGGCACGTGTCTACTACAAACACATTTATCTGTTGCATTTATATACCATCTTTTTCCCCCTCTAAGGAACTCGAGGAGGTACATGCAGTTCTCCCCCTCCTCATTTAATCCATCCAACAACCTTGTGAGGTAGGTTAGGCTGATAGACTGTGACTGGCCCAAACTTACCCAAGTGAGCTTCATGGTCAAATGGGAACTCAAAACCTAATCTGACACACTAACCACTACATCATGCTGGCTCTTATAAAGCCTATGAAAACAAAGGGCCAGTACAGTGTAGTGGTTAGAGATCAGGGCTCAAATCTCTACTCAGCCATGAGAATCTGGCCAGTCACCATCTCTCAGCCTTGCCTACCTCACAGACTTGTTTTGATGGTAAAATTGGAAGGGGGTAGTAGTAGTAGTAATATTCAGAATAAGAAGTGGGTCATCCAAAGTCTATTTTCCTAGTTTGCATTTGAACAAAAGCATTTTGAAGGGAGAGGAGTTCCACTGCTTGTTATGAAAGTTATCCTGGCTTCCTGCATATGTGTGTGAGAGAGAGGGTGCGGATATCAGGGAATGTTCCCTCAAGTATATACTTTTCACATGCATATGCCACAAGATAGTTGCCTACAAACTATAGCTGCTTTAAAATTTGCGGGGGCGGGGGCTTACTCTTCATAATTATATAACAAGAGGTTAGATACTCCCCAGTTATAATTTCCAGATCCCTGCAGTGCATTTATGTGTGGGTTTGAAATTAATTCACACAGTGCAGAATGTATGAGAGAGCATGATGAGGCAAGTGGTGTTTACTTGAATTTGCCTACGGTTGGACTTGATGTTTCTTGCTATCAGTAATGCATTCCTTTACCACAGAGTGCTTTGCAATCATCATCTCCTTCAATCCCCTTGAAACCCTTGGGGTGGCTTACTGTACTTGCTTTTTATGGAGCGCTGAGTGTGAGGGGCAGGCCACCTACAATGTGGGCAGCTCAGCACTGATTCCCTGGAAGGTCTGGAATGACCTGTTTTGAACCCTTTGCGTACATAGCCACCAATATATGGGAATGGCTTCTCTGTGGGTTCTGCACATGCTGGTGTGGAAATCAAGATTCACATGGTCAGAGCTCATTTAGTTGGAGATATGGCCAAGTGGGAACGACCCATATCGTAAGCTGCACCAACATGGCTTCCAAACATGATCATGCCTGGAAACAGTGGAGAAACAGTCTCCAGTACTGTGTGAAGGACCTAATTTCCCAGCTTGTCCTGAAAGGATTTTCTATGGATCTATTTTCTTGCAATGGAACTCAAAAATATGGCAAATGTAACATGGGGGGGGGGGAGAATTAAAAAAAAAATCAGCGGTAGCCATTGGAAATAGTGGGTTGTATCCAACTCCATTCTATTAGGGTAACCCCACTGAAATGAATGGAGCTAAGTTAGGCATGCCCATTTATTTCAATGGGACTGCTCTGAGTATGGCCAACATTGGATGCAACCTAATGAGATTATAATAATATAGCCAATAGTTCCCATTTCTGAGGGGAAAGAGTCATCTGAAAGGTGCATCTTCCTAATTCAGATTCTTTACCATATAGCAAAATGCAACATTCAGTCCTTGGTGTCTGTCCTTCCACCATTGACTTTTGCTTTTGTTTTGTTGCTGTTGACATTTTATAGAAAAGGTCTTGGTTTTATAAATGCGCAAACAATACCCTTTCACCATCCCTCTTCCCCCCCCACTCCTTGCCCATTTACTTTCCTGCTTCACATTCCTTTCCCACAGATTATCATGTTTACATATATTCACAGAAAGAAGAGAAAACAGAACCTGTATTAGAATCCTGCTTTATAAGTTACATTTCCATGGCTCCACTGGGGCTCTTAAGTTTACAGGAAAGGTGAAAAAAAGAGGTGATAGTAACAGGAGTGTATAAAATTATGTGTGGCATGGAGAAAGTGGGTCTTCTTTCTCAAAATGCAAGTAATCATGGGCATCCAAGGAAGCCGAATGTTGGAAGTTTCAGGGTAGACAAAAGAATGTATTTCTTCATACAGTGCATACTTAAGCTATGGAAATTGCTCCAACAGGAGTCAGTGATGGCCACACATTTAGAAGGCTTTAAAAGAGGATTAGACATATTCGTGGTGAAGAAGAAGAAGAAGAAGAAGAGTTTGGATTTTTGACACAGTTCAAAGAAAAAACCAGTGCCATTTTGAAAGAGAAACCCGGGCTGTGAAACATGACACCATAGGGAGTGGCAAGCCTTAACAACCACAATATACGACCTTTTAATATAATTGGTAAACCCTCCTGGAAAGGTATAAGTGAAAAGCAGACGGGTGAACAACAGCTGTGGAAAAAGAGGTTTGGATGTTATTGGGACTGAATGAAGATGGCGACTGTCCGTGATTTGGCTTTTGGAATCAGAGTGTCAAGGGGCAAGGCGATCGTATGGTGATGAAATATGGACTTAAATCCACACAGGGACATTGTTTGTTTTGATTTATCTTGCTTGCTGGAATACATCAGAGGCTGTGAAAATATAGGAAGGGTAAAAAGCAAGGACAAATAGTTGATTAGATACCTCCAGAGTTTGAAGCATGGGAAACCTCAAAATAAATTTAAATAATAATTTGGCAGAATTGGAACTTTTCTCTTTTTTATTATTATTGATAATTGGATAAATAATTTGAAATGTAATTTGGAATGTTTCAATGTGATTTTGTTGTATTGAAAACCTTAATAAAAATGATTTGACAAGAAGAGTTTGGATTTGATATCCCGCCTTATCACTACCCGAAGGAGTCTCAAAGCAGCTAACATTCTCCTTTCCCTTCCTCCCCCACAACAAATACTCTGTGAGGTGAGTGGGGCTGAGAGACTTCAAGCTGAGTGACTAGCCCAAGGTCACCCAGCAGCTGCATGTGGAGGAGCAGAGACGCGAACCCGGTTCCCCAGATTACAAATCTACCGCTCTTAACCACTACACCACGCTGGCTCTGGGGAAATAAGGCTATCAGTGACTACTAGCCATGATGGTGAGGCTCTGCCTAGCCCAACAGGTTCTTCTTATGCACTTATGTTCTTACTCCATGCCTATGGCAAACTTTAACTATCATTCAAAAGTGTGTGCTGGGAGAGCGATCTTCCAAATGTTGAGATATATCATAGGGCAGTCTTCGCCAACCTTGGACCGTCCAGATATTTGGCCTTAGGGATAGGGGAGACATTTGGTTCAGTTTCTGTTTAAAGGTGAGCATACCAAAGCCACACTTTCCAAAACAATACAAGAACCGAAACAGCCGCCTTTGAAATTTGCTATTCTCTGAATTTTGCAATGTCGTTCTCCAGGCAAATAATGTGTGCAAAAAATTAAATCATCTACTAGGGTAAAGGGTGCATAAAATGCATATAGTAGTGAAAACAACATACAAAAATCCTTTATAGTGCTTGCAAAAAAATACACATTATGCAAAAATTGAACTAAACTGCATATATTAGGAGAAAGATGCGCTAAAATGGTAATGAATTTTCAGAAGCACTTTTTATTTTTTATTTTTTTTAAAAAAAAATGCACACCAATATGGACATGTAGAGAATGGAACTTACGACTGGAGAAAAGGAGAAACTGAAATTGACAGCTTTGTCCATCCTAATTTGGACTATTTCTCATTATCCCACTAGACAAGCACACTGCATCTCCTGTGGCAGCAGGACAAAGTTCCCATTTCTCAATCCTGGAATAGCCACGGAGGCTGATATTGCCATATAAGTCACACGTACAGCCCTTCTCTTTTCACAGGAATCCACATGTGCTTGAGATCTTCTTTTTATGCATTTGTTGCAACTGCACAGCAAGACCATTCTCCTCATTGTAAGGCTCCAGAGTGAAATGTAATATCCATCTGACATGAATGCCAAATGTATCATGAGCTCTGCATATACCTTTGGTGCTTTTATATTTTTAATGCATTCAATCAATAACTTTTTTAAAAAAAAAAAAAGTCAAGGTTGCTTCAGTATTCTGCTTCAAGGAGGTAATTGTATGCAGGACATGACCCGAAGCTGCAAAAAGGAAGCTAAATGAATAATATTTTTTAAAAACCATTTCTGACTTTTTGGTCTTAAACCAAAACAAAATCAAGTTGCTCTGTCTCCTGACTTCCATCAATTGTACTTTCTTTCTTTTTTAAGTGAGAGACATCCAGGACATTCCAAAGGGAAATTCAGCAAGAACAATGTGCTAATGTAATCTTATTTCCACTAACCAAGCACTGAGAAGGAAGAGTAAAACCCACAGTCATATTCCAACACACATATCTATGGAATAAGGTCTATGTCATTACGTTAGCTCACACTTCAAATCCTGACAGTGCATCTGTCTCACAAAGGTGGGAGGTACACCTTCCTTTGCAAAATAAAACAAAATAAAATAATATCCAGGATTTTCTATTGGGCCTTATTATCTTTGTGGTTCCTGGCCAGCCTGAGGCTTCAAACCCAACCTTGACTTCTTCCAACAGATGGAGACAACAGGAACCTATTGTAACGCGATCAATGCAATGAATGGAATTGTTGGGTTGGGTTTTGAGTGTGGGAAGCTCAGATCCACAAAGGCCCTCTATGAAGCTTGATGCCTCTGAGGCAAGTTTGCTACGCAGGATTATTGTGGAGGGGAAATGCAGTGAGAATACATTATTCATCCAAGGTCTATAGTACAATGTAAAAAAAAAAAAGTTGTTTTTAAGAAAATTATATGAAGTGCTTAGTAACTGGTAGTACTTCTCGAGGGAAAAAAATGATCCCATGATATTGATCCTTTCCTGCCCCCCCCCCGTTTTAAATCACCCCAACCTGTGCTTTATTGGAATTTAGGATGGGCTACATTCTAATTCATGGGTAGGCAAACTAAGGCCAAGGGGCCGGATGCGGCCCAATCGCCTTCCTAAGACCCTTGGACGGTCTGGGAATCAGCGTGTTTTTACATGAGTATAATATGTTCTTTTATTTAAAATGCATCTCTGGGTTATTTGTGGGGCACAGGAATTCGCTCATCCCCCCCCCAAAAAAACAGTCCGGCCCCCCGTGAGGTTTGAGGGACAGTGGACCGGCCCCTGCTGCAAAAGTTGGCTGACCCCTGTTCTAATTGGTGTTGTGCTGAAAACTGTCCTCCAATTTATCAAGTTTTCTTCTTCTATAATGGAAGCTTTTGCCTCATTTTTCTGCCTCACTCTTTGGACACTTTAGGATATCAATGGGTGTGGTAATTTGAACAGACCTTATTGTTATGAGGTGGCCAAGGGTTGTGGAGTGGGGGACAGGTTTCTGGTAAATGTTCCTTCAGCAGCAGCATCCTTCAGCAGAATTTAACCTGATTTCGACAGCAAATGTGGACATTGAGCACATTTAGTTGTTTACCAAGGTGAAATTAAAAGTTGTCAGAATTATTACTGACGTTTGAATTATGTCTTGCTCTAAATGTCTAATGATATTTGATAACAGCAAGGGGTTGCTGTGCACTCCATTAAGAATGGTACTCACAGCATAAACAGTGTTGTTTCTTGTATACTTCTGACAGGAATACTGACTGTGTTGGAACAAGGTGGAGGTGAACGTTCTTTAATGAGTGAACTGGGGACATTTTGTGCTTTCAGCATTAAAATAATTAGCAATACTTTAAGTTCTGGAGATACCCCCCTTTTTTTGTACTCCATGACAGAAAAAGCAGGTCCAAAGATAGACAGTTGTGAACCTTGCTTTCCACAACAAAGCCAGAAGTGATCAAATATGTCTCATTTTATTCACTTGCTTTTTCTTACACATACATTCCACAGGATGGCTAAACAAGGGATACTTTAACATCAGGAAGGTAAAAGACAAAATAAGATTTCTCCACCCCCTCCATTGTGTAGGGTCCTTGGCTGCTTTTCTGGCAAAAAAAAACCTTGTGAAAGCATCCAGAGAAATTGTCATGACCAGGAAGTTAAAAGAAGCGGGATGGAGCCTGGTGCACCCCAAGTTGAGTGGCAAAAGGCAACTATATCCTGTAAAACAGGCATAGGCAAACTTGCCCTCCAGGTGTTTTGGGACTACAACTCCCATCATCACTAGCTAACAGGACCAGTGGTCAGGGATGATGGGAACTGTAGTCCCAAACATCTGGAGGGCCGAGTTTGCCTATGCCTGCTGTAAAAAGTAGGTGTCTGTTCTGAACAGTGTATGTATGCATTTAAAAGCATATCTAAGCTGCTTAATGGTTTAAGAATCTCTAATTAGTTTAGACAACGTAGAATATAAAAATATAAAAATGATATCCAGTAAAACAAAAATATAACTGAAAACTGATAAACCATATGAAAGCAAATGAACACCATAAATCCCCACCCCCACCCCAGAATCTGCACAGAGCTATAATTTCCATCACTCATAACAAACTACAGTTACCATGATTCTTTTTCTGGGGTGTGTAATGATTTTTACCTGCTGAAAGAAACAGAGTCATTATTAACGTTCATTAAACCGAGTCATTATTAAGTCCTAATGTTAGGGGCTCCAGATAATGAGTCCTCGGGTCTGAGTATAGGGGAAACTCTGAGTGTACAAGGCAACCCATATTATGAAGATAAATTGAACAGACTGATGGGGAGGGAAAACACACTCACATTTGCTACAGCTGATCTGAGAACATGGAACCTGCTGCCTAGAAAACATAGCAATTGACTTGAAGTTCCATTCTAGATGTGAAAAAATCACAACACCGTAAATTCTCCCTTAGCTGTCCTAAAATGGGTAAGACCACTATTTATTTACAAAATCCCGAAAAGCTGTTAATTTTAAATAAAAATTGCCCAGTGCTTGGTAAAGAATAATCAGGCTGTATGGATCCTTTCCTCTCAGACTCTTTTATAGTTACATCATTCTGATAAAAATGGTGGAATCAGGTTAGTATCATGACCTTTTTTAAAATAATAATAATAAAAAATTCTTGTGCTTAATCTTAACTATCCTTTTACATGCAGTTTAATAAGAAAGAATGACTCTCTTCATTGTAAGAGCCAGCGCAGCGTAATATAGCAGTTGCCTATTATTTAGGCGCAAAAGACTTTCAGCTTTCACATGTCTATATTTATTTGGCAGGCAGCAGAGCCTACAAGGGAATCAAGTGCCTTCCTGACAAGAGAGCAGTTCATTTCTGCTGGGAAACTGTCAGGCATCCTTCACGTCCAGTAAATAAACTGACGATCTGCTTCATTTCCCAAGAGGAATGAGCTGCCCATGGCAGCCAGACAAGTAGCAGGGAGGAAAAGGCATTGCCTCCTAGCAAATCTTAATTTGCGAGCTGGCCAAAAAAAAAAAAAAAAAGGACTGGAGAAATCACTCTAAGAAAATGTGGATGCTAAAGAGGAGAAGCTCATTTTCTAAATGTACAGAGTGATGGGGGAACATCCAAATAATTAGCTCTGATCAAAAACACATTTCAGTTTCTTAATAATCTGGCTCTAAAATAAGCAGTCAGTTAGACCAGTCAACTCAGTTTCATTCATTCATTCACTATATTTCTGGGCTTATCTACATTTCCTCTTCTCCCACTGTTTTGCTCCTGGGGGAAACCACTCTTTAGCGCTCCATCAGTGCAAACAGCAATTTCATTTTTCTCTGGATTGACGTTTGATCCGATATTGTGCTAAAGAGTGGGTTTTCCCTGGGAAAGGAGTGGGACAAGGCGGAAGCCGCTTGGACTCGGGTGATGCTATTGTTCTAGCAAAAGAGGTGCTGGGACTCTACGTGAACTCCCTTGTTCTCTTATAATGGCAATGATGCCTGCCTAAGAGGTGTCAGAACTGAGTTCCGGCTGAAAAAAAAGCCCTGGCCCCGTGCCTAAATGTTGCGTGTCCAGCAGAAAACTGTTCAAACCTGTGCTTTCTAAGCCCAGAACAAGCATAAGTGTGGGCGAGGCCTCTATCTCACCCTTCCTCCCAACAGAGTCCAGGGTGGCAAATAACTGTTTAAACACTATCAGTCAGAGCAGGCTCCAGATCTAAAGAAGCCCTTGGAGTAATGTTATCTGGTGGTGACCCCTCCTACATCAATGGCCACTGGTGGGATTACCTGGTGAGTAATTACCTGATGGTGATGATGGTTTAGGGCTTTTTTCAGCTGGAACTCACTGGAACGCAGCACCTTTCAGGTGGGCACCATTGCCATTCTAATAGAATGAGAGAAGAATTCATGGTGAGTTCTTGAACCTCTTTTTTCTAGAAAAATAGCACTGATCATAATAATTTATTTTTGTTCCTCGCCCATCTGACTGGGTTCCTCCAGCCACTCTGGGTGGCTAGTAGTAATGAAAGGTCATGATTTTAATGTCCCACATGCCTCAGAGCAATGTTACATTGTGGGTACACTGTGTCAATAGAGGAAATTAAAACAGTAGTGGGAGCCCAGAGCAAACATCATCAGTGGGCACTGCTGGATTTCTGGGACATGACAGGTCCCTGTGTGTTGATGCTGCTGGCCCTGATACTAATGCCAGTACTGTCTTTAGGGTGGCAGTAGATTCTGCAGAAAATGGGACGCGGGTGGTGCTGTGGGTTAAACCACAGAGCCTAGGGCTTGCCGATCAGAAGGTCGGCGGTTCGAATCCCCGCGACGGGGTGAGCTCCCATTCCTTGGTCCCTGCTCCTGCCAACCTATCAGTTCGAAAGCATGTCAAAGTGCAAGTAGATAAATAGGTACCGCTGCAGCGGGAAGGTAAACGGCATTTCCGTGTGCTGCTCTGGTTCGCCAGAAGCGACTTAGTCATGCTGGCCACATGACCTGGAAGCTGTACGCCAGCTCCCTCGGCCAATAATGCGAGATGAGCGCCGCAACCCCAGAGTCAGTTACGACTGGACCTAATGGTCAGGGGTCCCTTTACCTTTACCTAGATTCTGCAGAAAAGGCGGGTATCAGAGGCAATCAAAGAGAAGGGCTTTCATTCAGTGATAAAGCATTTACCAGGCTCAATCCCCAGCAACACAAGGTAGGGCTGGGAATGTCCCCAGTGGGGAACTTTAGAGAGATGCTACATTTACTGTGAATAATACTGAGCTAGATGAACCAATGATATAAGGCAGATTGCTGTGTTCTTAAGGGTGATGGTGGGATCTGTAGGACCCATGTAGGTATTTAAGTCCAAGGCTCAAAGCAGCTCTTTCCAGGTCTTCTAGTAACCATACTCTTAGCACTAGTGGCTGTATTAAATATTCCCAAAGCAAAATGTTCCTAACAATCCCATGCTGCCATTCTTCTTTTTTTAAAAAATATGACAAAATGCTTTGAGTTTGTAAAACTGCAGCTCTAATTCCTTCTCATCTCCATTCCCGCAGCATCCATCATGATAATGATGGTTGCCAGCGGGATGGGGGGATGCGCAGTGGTGTCAAAGGATGAAATACTCCAAACCACAATCTTGTTTAGACAAGGTTATACTACCAGTGCTGTCACCCTTTCTGCAGGAGGAATTCCTCTGGTGCAGGCAGCACCACTATGTTTAGGAATGAATTCCCCAAGTCATTTATCAAACTTGGAGCCTTAAAGCTTAGCTTCACATCCGCTTGCTTGCTGGTGATATCAGGGGGGAGGGAAGCCTTGCTGATAACACTATCATAAACACTCCTGCCACACCAGGTCTAGGATGTATTTAGACCACTATGGCAACCTGCTGGAGCCAATATCAGCTCTTACAATCCATTTAGTTGCTTTAAATAGTCAGAAGATCTTTGAAATTTGTATATTGCTCTGAAGTTGTTTTCAGTTGTGTACAGAAGATAGAATGAAGGAGAGAGAGAGAGAGAGAGAGAGAGAGAGAGAGAGAGATGCAAGCTACCCCAGTCCCCAAGCAGTACAAGATTCCAGGGGTTCCAGGCACTTACCTAGGGTTTGTGTTTTCTTTTGGAATGAGGCACAGCGGAGACTGTGGTGTCTTTATGATATATAGTTTAGTTACACATATATACAACCTGAGCCTATGATAGAGGATTTCACAGCAATAACACCCCAGTAGGACCTTGCTTCTTCTGTTGCCACAGCCTTGGATTCAAACAGACATAAAACATAGCTCTCTGACTCTCTCTCCAGCTTGCTGCTTTATTTCTATGTCACATTACTACAAACTCTCAACTAAAAACTCTCAGCTTTGTCCTTCTAACTATCTCAGATAAAGGTAGATAGCCGTGTTGGTCTGTCATAGTCAAAACAAAATAAAATAAAAAAAATTCCTTCCAGTAGCACCTTAGAGACCAACTAAGTTTGTTCTTGGTATGAGCTTTCGTGTGCATGCACACTTCTTCAGATACTGTATATATATTTGTGTATCTGAAGATACACAAATACTGTATATATATTTGTGTATCTATATATATTTGTGTATCTGAAGAAGTGTGCATGCACACGAAAGCTCATACCAAGAACAAACTTAGTTGGTCTCTAAGGTGCTACTGGAAGGAATTTTTTTTTATTTTATTTTGTTTTAACTATCTCAGAGTTAAGAAAGGGGCCCCACTCATTTGCTGTCTTGCACAGAGCCCCCTTTCCTTTGTTCTCCTGATGGCCCATCAACCAGGCTATCACCTCAGCACAGGAAGCTAGCTTGGCTTATTTTTTTTAACACTTGCCAAATCCAGGGTTAGAAGGATCTTGCATACAGCCTACTTTTACCCCAAAATGCAAACTCCTAACTCTCTCTCACACACACTCACTCACTCTCTCTCTCTCCTTCCTACTGTATCTAAGTGGGTACTTGGTCAAGTTCATCCTGTCCAAAAAGGAACTAGGTCCAGTTCCAGTTCTTCCTTTTATAAAATAAACTACCATAGCTCATTCCAAGAACTAGAAGATTCCAGGTTGAATAACTGGTGTTTTTTTTAAGTGTATTAAGCAACAACTGTACTACCAAAGTTCTAGGCCTGATGGGAGTCGTGGTCCAACATCTGTAAGGCACCATTTTGGCTACCCCTTCACAATGCCTTGCCTCACAAACCTCTCCGACACTACCTGAAAATCATCCCACTCCAATAAAAACCCAGGACCTCAGATCAGATTCTGTGTGGGGCAGGTTTCTGTGCCACTCCAAGTTTTCCAAGTGAAGCTTCTAGCCCTCAGGATTATTGAAGAACAACCCCTCACTCTCAATGCTGCTGCATTCTGATAAAGACTACGGTAAATATAGCATTCAAAATTATCCACAGAAACATTCAACATCATGAGAAATGTGCATTCTATAGCTTGTTTCAATTATGGAATATGAGAAGTAGAGCTCAGTATCCATATCATAAATGACTTTTTGTTTTAATGTTAGATATGATAATGGTGATGAGGAGAACATTCAATAGGAGATTGTGTGTGTGTGTGTTTTCAAAAAGCATTGAAGGTCCTGCAGTATGTAGACCTGCTTCCAATGCTACCTAAAAAAAATAAAAATCCCTGCAAAATTCAGTGGGGAATTAGTGTGGGCAGCAGGTACAACTTTTCAGCTTATTATCCAGTTATTGTTGCCTGAGGAGGACTATGCGAAGGTTCACCCCTGGTGTGAAGATGGTCCATATTCATATGCAATTCTACTGGAGTCTTAGCCTCATTGTAGAGAATGACGAGGCAACATGCCACGATGTTCCATGTGAAAGATCTTTTTAAAATATAATGTGCTTTAAGAAAAAAAGAACGAAAGAAAAGGTGATGCAGAGGTCAGACAAATGTAAAACAGTTCCACTGGGCAAAGCAGCAGCAGGAGGAATAAAACCAGTGTGAATTAATTTTCTTAGGCGGTTAATATAATTCAGAAAGCGGGGGGGGGGGATTTTTTAGAGTCTGTTGCACATCTAAATGTTGGAGCTCTTCCGAGCTGAAGATGGGGAATATGGGTGTATTTGTTGTTTCTCTAGCTGTCAAGGGCATATATATGTCAGTTTTCATTAGGAATAATTTCCCCAAGGATGTCTGGCTTAAGTTAACCTTCAGACCTTCCCCAACCCTCACCAAGCACACACACCCCTCCCTCCCTCCCTCTGCCTCTCTCCTTCAATGGATAAGTATACCTGCTGAATGCCTACTAACATGGAAGGAGAAAAGAAGGCATCAATTTCTGTTCTGCCCTGTATTTGTTGCACCTAGTGCTGTTTCTGTTCCATCGCTGCTCATCTTTCACCCATCACTCATCGTCCACTGTGGCAAAATTACATAACTGAGATGATTAATTGCATCACCACTGCATTATTCCAACACATTCATTTCATTGCAAAGCAAATGCACTATAAAGCAGGACTGGAGGGTTTAATTACATAACATTTGTGGACTGGAAGCAACAACAACAAATACTGGTCATTCATTGGATCAATTTCCATTCCTGAAGAATAAGCAAACACCTGCAATTTCTGGTCCTCTTTCCTTTTTCACCCAAATTCTCCTGTATCTCTACTAACACACAGCATGAGCATATAATCGCTGATCCAACCAACCTTTTCCCCACTGCAACTTGTTCTTCTCCTTAAAGAGCATTGGAGTGACTGTGCCAATAGTTCTTTTAGACATGAAAGCTATTATCAACTGATGTTTTGTTTTCTTCACCTTCCATGGCTGCACATTTCCGGCATGCATTAAGATTGTGTGCCACTTCTGACATTACTATCCCTGCCTATCAGAGCAACCTCTGCAGATTATGACCCTCCCATGCCATTCAGGTGAAGTCAAAAGATCTAGGGCACATGGGGGGGAATCTGTAGTGTGGCTCCTTCCTTTACCAGTGCCCATTCTTAGGGCAATAACAGGCTCCATGTCCTTCATGCCTCAAACCAGATGGGGAACTACTGCCCTCTTTTGCCAAAAGAGGACATAGCTGTGTTGTTGACCGCCTCTTTCATGTGCTTCCACCTTGCTTTGATGCTACCTCTGGGGCAGTTCAGTAGCGCTTATTTGACGGAATCAGAAAAGTGTTCGCAAAGTTTAGGTATGGCTTTTCTGGCAGTGTCGATTCAAGGTTGCACTTTCAGCTTTTCTCTTTGGCTGGAGAAGGAAGTTGCTTGCCACCGGAGAGAGATCCATTTCACAGTCAGCATCATGGTAGCTCCCTGTGACACGGACACTGTTGTTCAGTGCTGATCGCCTGGTGTCAATCGAGTCCAGCTGCTGCCAGTGGCATGACCTTGGATGTCTCCAGGACATTTGGTGTTTTGCCTTGGTAGAGAAGACCCATTGGCTACCCTCACCTGGTTTAGCTGGCCAGTCAAAGCTATTTCTTGGGGTGTGACCACTGTCACATGCTGACAGCTTCTAGGAGGCACAGGTGACAGTTGAGTGCAGGATGGGGACCAAAGGTGGATGAACAACCCCAGAGGGAGCATGATGTGTACCCTAACAGAGGTACTGCCCCTCCCCTAACACAGGGCTCAAATCTTTGTGCCTCGCTAGAATTGTACAGGATCAGCAAATGCTGCAATTATGGATTATGGGGGAAGAGAGAGTTGATTTGCCCCCTTATATTTCCCCCTTTCATATGAGTCATTTGTGTATAATGTGCTGTTAAAGCAGGGGTCAGCAACCTTTTTCAGCCGTGGTCCAGTCCACCGTCTCTCAGACCATGTGGTGGGCCAGACTATATTTTTTTGGGGGGGGGGGGGGAATGAATGAATTCCTATGCCCCACAAATAACCCAGAGATGCATTTTAAATAAAAGCACACATTCTACTCATGTGAAAACACCAGGCAGGCCCCACAAATAACCCAGAGATGCATTTTAAATAAAAGGACACATTCTACTCATGAAGAAGAAGAAGAAGAAGAAGAAGAAGAAGAAGAAGAAGAAGAAGAAGAAGAAGAGTTTGGATTTGATATCCCGCTTTGGATTTGAGACCTGAAGGAGTCTCAAAGCTGCTAACAGTCTCCTTTCCCTTCCTCCCCCACAACAAACACTCTGTGAGGTGAGTGAGGCTGAGAGACTTCAGAGAAGTGTGACTAGCCCAAGGTCACCCAGCAGCTGCATGTGGAGGAGCGGAGGCGTGAACCCAGTTCCCCAGATTACGAGTCTACAGCTCTTAACCACTGCACCACACTGATTCCCAAACCGTCTGTGGGCAGGATTGAGAAGGCAATTGGGCCGCATCCAGCCCACGGGCCTTAGGTTGCCTACCCCTGTGTTAAAGTTTATTTGGTATTATTATGATTTTAATTTTTTATAAACTGAAATGTGTTCACTGAGGATCTGTACTCTACTAGAAGGTTGTGGTGAGGAAACCAGCACCCCTGTACCCCCTTCATTCACAGGATGGAACAAGGAGAACTCCCTTCTCCAGCCCAGGTTCCCTCAATTCCACATCCCTTTGTTTCTTCCTCCTCTGTCACAGCCTGCCAAATCAAGCCATATTTCAACACTAGGGCTCACGATACCCAGCAGTGGCATCAGCTTTGCTCAACTGGCTGATATCAAATAGGATAAACTGCTGAGTTTGTGGTGAGAAAAGTCTAGCCCATTGCTAGCAACCTGGAAATCTTTCACAGACCTGAGATATTTCCCAGAAATGGCAAAGATGAGGGTTCAAGGCTGTTTTCTAAAGTATCTGGTCCATGCTATTTGCTAATGACATTGCGGCCTCATTTTCTTGACAAACACGTTCTGTTCGTTGCTGTAATGTAGCAAATAATTTCAAGCTGAGATCATTCTTGGCTTGATGCAGTGACGCTGGTAAAGTTTTCAGGACAAAACAAATAGTGGAGAAATTATTCAGGAGCCCTTTTCACCTCTCAAATCCAGTGGGTCGTCCTATAAGGAATCAAGCTTTCTCATGGTGTCAGGAATAAGGCCAAGATACTGAACAGCTTTTCCAGAATGCATAATTTTCTTTAAATTAACCAGCTGCAAGTTGGACAGTGCCTCATCTAATGATTTTGATTTGTAACCTTCACAAATTATGAACATTCAATTACAGTAGGCAATATAGCATTTAAAATACTAAATATAGATGTATTCAAGCATCACTCTGCACTCCCTATTACAGACCACAACAAGCTTCAATACAGGCAACCCTCTTTTGCAGCACCACCAAATAAAATTTACACTCATCTGTTAAACTCATAACTCCCCCCCCCCATCCCTTGCACACAAAATGAAGGGATAAATTGCTGGACACCCCTCATTGCTGATCTTCAGCTATGCTGGCAGAAGCTGACAGAAGTTGGAGTCCAACAACTTTTGGAAAGCACCACATTGGCTACCCCTGAACTAAAACTTCATGTGGTTAATCTAATTCTTAAACTTATTAGGGGAGAAAAATTAGAGGCAGCTAAGGGGCTGTTGGATCTCGTGGATTTTCTTCTCCACGGGTGAGACTTGTATGCAGAAAAGGACGTCCACTGTCAGAAAGCAAAATCATTGTTAGTAGATTGTGGTCTATTAAGGCAACTAGGGCACTGTCCTTCCAACCCCAATCCATCCTCAACCAGCCTCCATCTGCCTGCCTTCTTACTTACGGCCAGTCCAGGGCTTGTCAACTGCTATCACCTTCCTCTCTTTAGTCTCTGTGTTGCCCTTGTAGAACTAATCAAGGAGGAGGAGGATCGAACCAGAATTAATTGGTTCTACCTTTCATTAGCTCTAGCCCCAGCTGTCATTGACTCTGACTTTCACCACCTTCAGCCCTTAGATACCAAATGGGCACCAACCACCACTGATCACTGTTCAATGGATGGAAACACAGCCCACAGTGGGATCCAAAAACAGGGCATTCTGGGGGTGTACTGGAGATGAGTTAGGAAAGGCCATGGTTCTGTAGGAATCCAAATCACCTTGTTCCCACAGCACCCCTCCAAAACACCAGCAAAACTATGCTAACCATGGAACTGGAGTGGTTTATTTCTTACTCTTCTGCAATCATTGGGAAGGAAATGGATTTTTGTAAAGCAGTACGGGAAAATAAGACTAAAAAGTTACTCCCCACCCGCAATGCACTTCTGCCCTGGACAGCAGGGCTTAGATGTATGGGGGGGAGGGGGGAGGATCTGTACAGAATTCATGAATTGCCATGAAAACACAATGTCAAGAGATGCTTGCATTATAGACAAGAGATGTGCACAACCTGTTTGCTGTTGGAAATGGTAATAGAATGTTATGTCTTATTTACTCACTCCCAAACGCTCCAGAAGCCAAACTAAGCTTCTCGCCTCCCCACTGGCTAGGCTATGTTTTTCTTAGCTGGAACTTGCTCTTGTATATAATCTATCACGTCACTGGCAGTGAGGCTTTGGCTTCTAAATCCAACGCAAGCTGCTTTCTAAACAGAAAACCATCAAGCCTTATGCTCCAGCGCTAGGCGCTTGTAACACTGAATCTGCAGCTCAAGGGATCAAGTGCTGGGGTCCCACTGAAGTGGAGTGCCATATTTGGTTCAATACAAAGACCTGACTCCAACACCAGTGTTGCTGTCCTGCTGCTTTACTCTTCTCCCTCCTCAAACATGCCAAGGGTAGCAGCATCAAAAGCTCTCTTACAACAGGTCAGATAAAAGACTGGTTCCAATGAGCCCATTCTACAGAGAGGAGCAAGCACTCACATCTCCTGACCCAGTCTGTCTCCTTACCTGTACATGCAAGGATGGGCCATCCTGATTTCCTTCGCACACATACAAATCACATGGTTAATTTCCTGAGTTTAATTGGATGATCCACAAGGTACAGGTGTCTGGGTGGGGATGGTGGAGATGAGCTGTGCATGCTCTATGAATTAGACTAGTTTAGTGGAGTGTGAACAGTTTAAACATGCCCTGTGTGCACATCTATCCCTGACCCCATCTGCATTATACATTTAAAGCAGTATCACACCACTATAAACAGTCATGGCTTCCACCAAAGACTCAAGAGGACTATAATTTGTTAAGGGTGCTGAGAATTGTTAGGTGTCCCATATACTCCCCACAGAGCTTTAATTCCTAGAGTGGTTTGACAATCAATCCCTCTTCCAAGGGAACTCTGGGAATTGTAGCCCTGTGAGGGGAACAGTGGTCTGCTAACAACTCTCAGCACCCTTAACAAATTACAGTCACCTTCATTCTTTGGGAGAAGCAATGAGTGTTTAAGGTGATATGATACTACTTTAAAAGTATAGTGCAGATTCTTGTCTGCTGTATGTTGTCGACTCTATCACATGTTCTGCCACTGAGCTACAGGACAGGGGAGAAGTAGAGACAGGGATCCAGCTTCAGCCCCAGTAAGTAGTAACTTTTATAGCCCACATAAGCAGGGTTGGAAACTGATCATTGGACCAGGAGTGCACAAGTTTTGTTTTCTTGTTTGTTTGTTTGCAGAGGTTTGGGAGACTGGACCTGTGTTTTTGGCAACTTGCACACTTGGAAAGGCAGGGCCTGACAGGAGGGGAAGTGGAAGCTGCCAAGTGTTCCACAAAGCCAAACCACAGAAGCTTGGCTGCATTGAATCAACCTCAATGGTTTCCAAACTGTGTTGCAGGGATTCTGTGAGCTCCTTGGAAGCTTATCAGCTTATTCCATGGTAAGAATAAGTGATGGCGCAGACAAGCTTTGTTAAAAGATGGATTGGCCATCACCATTCATCTTCTACTACAGCATGCAGCCACAGGAGACAATGAAACTGGGTATGCACCCTATGTTTCATGACTAATAGGACTAAGTAGAAAGATCTAGAAGGGGAAGCAGTTGGGGAAGGAGGCAGGCCCTCAGGATCCCTTCCAACTCTACAATTCTATGATCGATATCTGTTCATCCGAGAGGGAAAACTTTGTGATGGCAATTGTTGCTACAGGTTTTAGTGATTTAATTTTTGTCTACTAATTGTATTTCATTCTGCCTTCAGAGATTGCAAATGTGGTCTCAGGGTGAAGGTTGAGATGTGAATTTTAACTGAAAATAAATAATATCATTGCAACATTTCGTGCCAATATAACATGGCAGACCAATGGTTCAATAAGAAGTTCATCACGTCTCCCCAGGAGCAAACATCTGAGTCTTGGCCCGCCTCATACAGAAAATGCCACTGTAATGAAATCTACTATATATGACAAAGCCATTTAACTCGTGGTTTTGTTCCTGTCATTCCAGAAAAATGAAGCAAGTGCCATGAAGCATCCAACAAAATTAGGATAGAACAGGCAAGCGCCATGTCTTCAATCCTTTCTATTCAGTGAATTCCAATCTATTTTTTTTAAAGAAATTTGACTTATGGAACTTTTTCATTAATGTATCATGTAAGTGTTGCAGCAGATGCTCAAGATGTGAAACTTGCAATGACTACATGGGAATGGAATCTCTTAAAAGAGACTCTGTTCATTGCCTCTTGCTGCTCCTCATTCCTGGGGTCTACCTCTCTACTTCTCTTCAAGCCCCAGCTCAGAAATCCCTGTTGTTCTTACGCAAAGCTTTTGCCTTAACCTCTGAGCCCCCACCCCTAACTGAAACAAGCCTGTGTGCATGTGAACTACATCCACTCTCTTTCCCCTTGTTCCGCCTCTGTTGTCTTCACCAACCCTTCGCCTGTCTAAACTGAGATTATGCTCTCCTCTTTTCCTTATGCTCCTAATGAAACAACATGTGTACACTGGTGTGACCACATGCAAAGATATGCCCAAAATAAATTCTATGGTTTGGAACCCTCTAGCACTGAGTTTTGCTGTTGGTCTGCTGGCATGAGGCAACCCCACCTTGGGAGGGCAGGAGGAAAACGGAGCAATGGTTAGGCAGGAGAAATGATCTTCATTTGACCCTTTCCCTCCACACCAGAGGCAATCAGAGAGAACTAGTTCACTCCAGGCCCTGTACTGAAGGAGATTCCTGTCACGTTGTGGGTATGACCATGTGATGGCCTGGGACTCGGGCTCGGACTCGGAACCAGAGGAGTCTCAGTTTGCACCGGATCCTCTCCCCAGACATCATCTGAACCAAGTCCGGGGCCTGATCCTGAAGAGTCCCAGTCTGCACAGATTCCCCTGCAGCAAACACCAGCTGGGGAGATTACCTCGTTGCCTTCAGCTGGACCATCACTTACAGCTGTTCCACAACCGGTTTGGTCAGGGGAGGCTGAGGCTGCCCCTGGGTCCAGTAACCCACCGGCATCTCCCGAGCTGCAGAGACTCAGGAGGAGTGCTCGCCTTCGGGTGAAACAGGGAGGTGAGTCGCCGGGGGATCGGGACTGGCCGTTGGCCTGACAAAGATAAAAGGCTGTCAGACCCCGCTCCAGGTTGCGGGAGCAACATTGCTGCAAGCAAGATCCTGCCTGAGATTCTGTACCTGTCCATGCCTGGTTTCCTGCCCCGTGTTCTGCCTTGGCTCTGTTAGACTGACTCCTTGCTGAACCTTTGGATTCTGGACCGGACCTGGACCCCCAGACCCAGAACAGACCACTCAGTTGGAGGGGTAAGAAATTGGTTCAGAAAAAGAGGTGCATAAGAGTAACTTGGGGTATTATAGCAAGTCAGGCCATTTGTTCACCTAAGTAGGTATTGTCTGCAATGGCAGGCAGCAGCTTCCCAAGGGTTAGACAGCCATGCCCAGAGAAGATGGGGATTGAACCTAGGACTTCAATGTGGCACATTGCTCTGCTAATGTGCCACAGTCCTTTCCTGCTCTTCCCTCATCCCACACAGGACACACCCTGTTCTGGGTTGCTTTACCAACTGGCATTCCAGGGAACAGTTCTACTGGTGAACATCTCATTCCACCATGAGGGTTCCCATCCCACTGGTGGAGGAGCACTTCCACCATTTCTAAAGGCTGAATATCTCAGGGCCGGGATTGTACCCTAGCACTGGCAACTTCATCTACGTCTGCTGAATGCCCCAAAATACAAATATGGACACACACCAAAACACCTAAAGCTCAAGACTCACTTAACTCCCCAACTATGTTACGACAATAGGCACCAGCCATTGTGTGAGAACATAGGAAGAGTCCTGCTGGATCAGGCCAGTGGTACATCTAGTCTAGCTTCCTGTTCTTAGAGTGGCTAAAGAGATGTTTATGAGAAGCCTGCACAACAGCACTTGCAGAACGGAGCCAAAATCCCTCAGGAGACACATTTTTTAAAACAATTTCTGAGGACTTACGTGTTTCATTTTTTCTTTGCAGGAAAGAGGACCACATCGCAGAATATTATTTACTATTCTTCATGTTTTTGATGGTTGGTGGATGCAAAATGGCAGTCAGGATTTCAATACAGCTACAGCAGCAGTAATATCCTTAGGGAGGTGGGGAATGAAGAAGCTGTATCACTTCTACTGATGATGTGCAATCCTGCCCCCAATATACTGTAAAAAGAATTTCTCCCCATTCTAAGAATAGCTGGTGAAATGGGGGGGGCATTTTCTGCCTGCAAATAACACAGTGAGTTTGGGAAGCCCCCCTCCTTTTTTGCTCAGCTCTAGGAAATGCTGTGGATTTTGAATATAGACTGAGAAATGTAGAAAATGCACCTAGACAGCTACTCCTTAGATTGGTTGCAATTTAACAGCTCAAGGATCCTTTTGTTGTCTGGAAGGGTGCTGAAGGAATGTAACAAGTAACCTGATTTCACACTCCTTTGGCTTAATGGGGCAGCGGCCAATTTGACAGCCAGCTATAGGGACTGCATTTGCAAGCATGTTTGTAGATACAATATTGATCTCCCCGCTCACTTAGAGCTTGTCCTGGGCTGGGCTGGCTTGCGATAAACAAGCCTGCAAGAGCCCACATGGTTGTGAAGCAGGAATACATTATTTAACAGGAGCTAATCAATATAAAACGAGCATTCCCTTTGTTACAGGAGGCGCTATTGACAGAATGCTTCTTCCGTTTAATTTTTTATTATTTAGCATTGATTGCTGAAACTCAGTGCTGGGTGTTGCTGTACTTCCATCAGCCCCTGTGAGCCAAGCCGGACCTGACCAGAAATCTAACTTCACAAACACATGAACACAAATTGCCTGCTCGCTCTCCCTCTCGCTCTCTCGCTCTCTCTCAAAAACAAAAAACACCACCATTTCGAAGAGGGCACATTCATGCAGGCGTCAGAATTAATAGGGTTTTGGCTGTTGACCTCATGGAAACCCCAAGTTACTCCAATTACGAATACCTCCTGAAAGAGAAATCCATCCATATATATATGAAATCATATATATACATATGAAATCAAACTTTGGTGGTTTCTGAAATGAAGGAGGCATTCTTGGAGTATGCATGCAGATAGATATACATATAGATAAGACCACTGGAATGAAGTTCCACCGCTTGCCTAGGGAGGGTGGAAGATCAGACAATATTGGGGAAGCACATAGGAACATAGGATCCAATACTGAGTCAGACCCTTGGTGCATCTAGCTCAGTTTTTTTCTACACTGAATAGAATTGACCCTCCAGAGTTTCATACAAGGCTGTCTCTCAGCTCTTCTTCTCTTCTCTCTTTGGTGATCACTCATAGCCGAGTAAGGTTGTCTTTCATAAGCATGGTTTTAACAGTGAGTCCGCAAGTGACTGTGGAGGCCAATTCTGGATCCACACGTCCTTCCACAGTGGGGACATAGGTTTCCAAGCGGGAGTTGATCACTGTGAGGGTTTGCCAAATGTGCCTTCCTCTTAGCATGTTTCTCCCTTGCGTCCTGAGTTTGAGAGTCTTCAAAGCCCATGACACCTTTGGTAAAGGCTGTTCTCCAATTGGAGCTCTCACAGGCCAGTGTTTCCCAGTTGTCGGTGTTTATACTACATTTTTTTAGATTTGTCTTGAGAGAGTCTTTAAACCTCTTTTGTTTATCACCAGCATTACGCTTTCTGTTTTTAAGTTCAGAATAGAGTAGTTGCTTTGGAGGACGATAATCAGGCATCTGCACAACATGACCAGTCCAACGAAGTTGATGTTGAAGAATCATTGCTTCAACACTGGTGATCTTTGCTTCTTCCAGTACACTGGCATTAGTTCACCTATCTTCCCAAGTGATGTGTAATTTTTTTTCAGAGACTGCTTGGGTATTGTTATTACAGACAACTTCCAACTCACACACGTCCCAGTGACGAGTGCAGAGGCCAGGAACGGAACCCCCTGTATTTGTATACCATGCTTCATCTATAAATCTCAAGGTGGTTCACAACATAAAACACAATACAGACACACAAAATGCATGACGAGAAGAATAAACACAAACAGTAAGCCTCCCTCCTCTTGAGGCCAGAAGACCCCAAGGACTGAACCCACTACCATTTCCATGCAAAGAAAGTGCTCTGGCAATGAACCCAGGTGCCCCCCTCAAAAAAGAAAAGAAAAAAAGACTGCTCCCATTTACTTTTTAGGCTTCAGATTCTTCTAGATGGGCATTCCAGCTGCCTGGAGGGTTGAGGATGCCTTTTCTGTACTAAGCATGCTTGGAACAGGCACCCACCCACCAGGAAGGGATCAATGCGGAGCTCATAGCACAGCAAATGAACTTCAGGCTGGCTTTCTCTGAAGTTCTGTCTCTTCATCTTTGCTTTCATTTAGGAAGGTTGGAAGATGCCTTATACAGAGTCAGAGCATCGGTCCAGCTTGCTCAGTATCATCTACCCTGGCAGGCAGTGGTTCTCCAGGGTTTCAGGTAGGATTCAGGAGTCTTCCCCAGTCTTACCTTGAGATGCTGGGAACTGAACCTGGGAACTTCTGCATGCAGAGCAGAGGCTCTACCACCAAGCTGCCACCCTTCCCTTCCCTTCCTGAAACTTTCCCCTCTCCATATGGCCTCTCACACCAAGGCAAAGGGCACTGTGTAAGGCAACGGCTCAATAACTGCCTGCCTCTGTCGCTCCTCACTTCCACTGATGCAAATTGCTCTACGTGCATTTGACACTGCACAGTTCAGAATTTGCTCTTAGAGCAATCTAGGGAAATTTTGCCCAGTGCCTTGCTTCAGATTCTGTATTGTTCACAAGCATGGGCCAGGAGGCAAAGCTTTCTTTGGGAAAATAGGCTTCAACAAACACTGGGGATGGCCCACAGGTAGATGAAGGCTGGAACTGGTGTCTGGTGCATGAAGACTTTTTAAAGTTTTCATTGGAGGAAGGGATTTGCTTCAAGTGAAGACAGGGCTCCATTTGCTCTCGATTTCAGGTAGCAAAATGTCACATCAGTGTTGTGTAAAGAGTACAAATTAGGTATCTGTGGGATGGTTGGACTTTTCTGTAGCCTTGAGATACCACTCAGATGCCTTTCATTAATTACTTGGGGAGAGGTAGCAAGTATCTTTGCCCTGTATATTATAAGCAATATATTTGAATTCTTTACTAATGGAAAGGAAAGGGGCATTGTTCATCAAATTCTGTACTTACTACGGGAACTGGCAGTAAGGACTAGAAATGGGGGTGGGAATATTTGATTTGCCAATGTTTACAGTGTCTTAAAAAAAAAACTTTTTGCACATGATATAGATCTAGGGAGAACACATGCACACACAACACAAAAACATCATGTCTCTCTCTCCTAATGATTTTCCAGCTAGAATTTCTCTGCTCCAGCTTAATGCATTGGCAGTGCCAAGACTTTGGAGGTAGCCTAGCATTAATCAAAACAGGAGAGACCTCTGCTTTCAAAAGCCCAGGCTGTAGTTGTCTGTCCACCCCATTACAAATTTTCAGCAGATTGCTTAGTTTATTTTTGGAAGAGCAGAGGGAAATTGAACTGTGGCTTCCCTTCAGGGAAAAGGTGACTCACAAGTAGGAATGGGGATGAAATTCAATTCAGTTCACATCGAAAGGGAAACTTACCTAATTGGCAGTCTCCGAAACAAATGTGAACCAAAACACAGGTATCCTTCAAAATTCTCACTTATCCAGATTTTCCTCAGGCAGGTGAGCCAGGTTGGTCTAGCAGTGAGAGTGTCAAATCCCCAGTCAGCTATGAGGATGCTCACCTTGGGCCAGTCACTGCTTCTCAGCCTAACCTACCTCAAAGGAGTGTTGTTGGGATCAAATGAAGAGGGGGAGAACCCTGTATGCCACCTTGAGCTCCTTGGAGAAGAAGGTGGGGTGTAAATATAATAATCAGACAGACAGACATGATGAATACAAAAATGCATATAGTCAGGTAAAATGGGCAGAAAAATACATAATTAGTGAGAATAACATCCAGAAATGTGTCATATTAATGAAAATGGCGTGCAAAATGTGTGAATTTGAAGAAATTTGCACTAAATTGCTGGTCAACATTCATGATAACTTTTTATTAGAATAATGTAAACTAGTGTGGAGAGCTGAATTTACTATTGGAAAAATGAGCAACTGAGAGAAACCAAAATCAACAGATTCACCCATCTTTACTCACAAGCAGTGGTGTACCATGGCAGGGGGGTCATAGGAGTGGTTGCCCCAGGCACAAAATTGTTAGTTGGTGCAAAATTTCAACACTCAGTGCTGCCTCAATACAGCTGTGTGCTTCCATCACTGGGCTCCACTGAAAATGGCTTCTCTGTCTGAACCAGGAAGCGACCTCTCCAGACCAAAGAATGATTCTTCTGTTCTTATCTCTGCGGCTACAATCTCTTAGGTGACGCAGATGTCTTTGGGCAGTTGAATGTGCATGCGTACTCCATCTGATTCCTTCCCATCCGCCACCACCCCACGCAGCCCCAGGCAACCCACGCTACACCACTGCTCACAAGTGGACTTTCCGCTGACCAATGCAAAATCTCCGGTGCAGGACACAACTACAACATCTCTGACATATGACAATTCTGCTTTTATTATTTTATTTTAAATTACTGTAACTCACCCTGGGATTATAGGGTGAAGGGCAGGTAATGAATAACAATAACAGCTAAATTATATGTCTGGGTAAACTTGCAGAATTTTTCCCCCAAAAAGTTTTGAGCAGGTATTGAGGGTGCCTGTCTAATATCAATAGACAAGGAGTTCCAACATGATGTGGCACTTGCAAAAGTTCAAGTTCCACAGATTGAAGTGGCTGAGTAGACCCAAATGGGGCAAGGCAATCCTTGATATGGGCAAGGTTCTTTCAGCCCTATGCTCAACCAGCTATCCATGCAGAATGTCTCATGTCTAGCCCCTGGGCTTCCCAGTTAAAAGGGCATAGAAGCCACTGGTGACAGAGAGCCTTTCTCCCTGAGATCCTGGAAAGAAATTTCCATCAGAGTAGACAAAGCTAGGCTAAATGTACCAATATTCAGAGGTGGCTTATGGCTGCTTCACTATCAGCATTTTAAGAAGGCAGTTCCCAAAGGCAAAAATAAGAGCAAACACTTACTGGGGACAGGAAAACAGGGACTGTCCCTGGTAAATAAGGACAGTCACTGTGTACAATATCTTCTTGGACGTGATGATTTAAAGATGAACAGACCATGTTAACATTGCAACAACACACGGCCAGGAATGTTGAGATTGATAGTTTCTTCAAAAATTAAAAGTATTTTAAGAGCTATTTGGTTAACAAAATAGATCGCGTTACCCACCCAGCCTCAAGGACTTGGCTTCTTCTCCCTAAACCACTGCTGTTAAATTATATGTTGTACACGGCACTTATGATGGACGTGGCTAAGCTACAGTGGCCAATCCGTTATAGTGGACAAAAACAGATCTCTCCAACCAAGTTTATTAAATTCAAGACATTCCTATAAGAGACAGAAAGTTTGACCACATAAGAACATGGCTTGGCTTTTTCGCTGCGGAGAACTAGTGGCCTTTTAGAGGGAAAAGATGGTCAGGAAACTTACAGAAATATCATTTTTAAAAATATGCTCTCCATCATAGCCAAGCCTAAACAGAGCTGAAATAGGCGGTTAAACCATATAAGCCTAGTTAGTCTGCCTAACACACACAGCTGCATACCAGGTTTAAAAGGAGCTCCTTGCAAATTTCACTGACAGCTTCCACAGGAGAGAAAGAAAACAGCAACCAAGGCTCGGAGAAGTGCCTATATTCCATCAAGGGCTGTTGATAAATGTTTCCTTAAAAAGAATAATTTCTGCAGCAGAATGCCAGTGTCATCATATACTAGTTCATGCAACCAACAAGTTCCACCATCATAAATACTTCACTGGTTAGTGATAAAGTGGGATATCAAATCCAAAATCTTCTTCTTCATCATCTTCATCTTCTTCATCTTCTTCATCTTCATCATCTTTATCTTCATCATCTTCTTCATCATCTTCTTCTTCTTCCCATAAGGCTGGGTATGGAACTGGATCCAACCAGTGAGCCATGTTGACAGGTGTACAGGGCCACTCACCTCTCAATCTCCTGATGTCAGGTGATTCGACTTCAAAGGAAAGAACTGGGAGTGCCCTCTAAGACAGGAAACAGACTGAGCGTTCTTTCATTGACCCTAGTCAAGCTGTAATGTCTGTAGAACTCCTGTTTGCTTCCTTACCCTTTGCATCTAGTTTAAAGGGAAAGGAGACATGGCCCCATGAACTGCAGAGAGAATTAGATGGAAAGTCTTTCTTCCCCCATACAGCCCCAGAAATCAATATAAGCTTGAATATGTATCCTAATATCTCATCCTCATTGGCAAAAGACATTTATAACTCCAGTCTTTCTGCTCTTGCTGGAAAAAAAAATAAGAAGATACCGCTGGTTTATAAATATATGACCTGGGAGAGCTTTGCCAAGATTCCTTTGGGAACTAGGAACACTGGAAATAACATTGGACAATATTTCCAGCACTATTTTCAGTTTGTGCTTCAAACCTGTAGTCAACCCACATGCTTTTGTTCCATAATTTATGGAGTTCAGAACTCATGGATAACATAAAACACTGATAGAAAGAAGAAGGGGGAAAGTGGTATGGGAAGATCTGGCGAGGAGTAAAGATGAACCAGTTTCAGGTCTTGCCTGAAAGTCTATATTATCCAGCTATGCAGCAACCGGCTGGAGCAATAATGAGCATCACTGATACCTTAGCCTGGCCTTAGTATTGCTGAGATGTTCTTTTTATAACTATGTGTTTGAGATCAGCAAATAGAATTAAGGTGGCAATCTTCTGTTTGCTCACCTGGAAGTAAGGTCTACTGAACTGAGTAGAAGTCTAGTGTTTCACTTAACTGTGCAATTCGAAGGCACTGGGGGAGGGTGGGCTGAATGTGGCCCCTTTGCTTTACCCATTGCCTTTCTGGGCTCACACAAGAAAGATAGAAGTGGGAGCAGAGCAGCGCTGCCAAGAGGCTGTGATTGATCCAAGGTTACCCAGTGAGCTTCATGGTTGAGTGGGGATTTCAACCCTAGTCTACACTGGCTCCTCCCATTTTGCAACTAAAAATGTTTCCTTCTCATGAGAAGGAACAGGAGGGATCTTAATGGTGCTGGCTTACACTAGCTCTTACTCTTCTTTTTAATTGGTTTTTTTGCAATTATCGCATGCATATATTTACTCATAACTTAGTGTGTGTGTGTAGTTGGAAAATTAAGATAAATCACAATTTGATAAACAAAAAGCTATGACTCACTGTTAAAAAGGAAGGACATGTTTTGACAATTTATTTTGCATTCCTATTTTAGTAACAAACCAGAATCAAGATAACCTCAAAAATAAACAAATGACATTGCTGATTAACCAACAAAAACTCTAGTTGATTAATCTACCAATAAAGTTAAAGGCTGTCTATTATAGTCCTCCCTAACTGGTGCCCCCAGTTTTGTACCACAACTCCCCTCAGCACTGATGGGAGTGGTATTCCAGGATATCTGGAGGGCACCAGGTTTTGCCCAAGCCTGGTCAGTTATGTATTGTTGCACTGTGTAAACTTGCTTCTAAATATTTGTATTCCATCATGTGCAGAATACATTGTGTTGCTAAAGCTGCAAGGCCTCGGTGATAGAAGAGACCAATCTGAATTTACTCTCCCAACCAAAAATAACAACCTACCAGCTGTGCGTACTGAAAATTGAAAAAACCGGCATTCAACTTTTCGGCGGCAGCTCAACAGCATCCAGGGCCATCCATAACAATAAATTAGGAAGGTTTTCTTTATTTAAGGAAAAAAATATGTAGGGTTGTGAGCTGGAGCCTGCGCTTCCCAAACTGGAGGAGCCTACCCTTTCCACTCGGACGTCTGTGGCGAAGAGGATTGATGCATGAGTCTCGCTCGTGTAATCACTCTGTGTGAGGTCTGGAAACTAGAGAGAAGAGGGGGGAAGCGACTCTGAACACTCCCCAATGCAAAGAGTACTGGCTGAAATCCAGAGCAGGCAGTTGAAAAATTGCTTTGCTGTAAATGCTCTTGAAACAGTCCATTAAGACACCATCGGACTGTGTTTCTTTGCTGCTGGGAGTTGCCACCTGGCCTGGCCAGGGTTTTGTGTGTGTGTGTTGTTTGCTCATTTGGTATGGATGTGTTTTGAAATTCCCAGGACCAATGTGTTTTAAATGGCACATTCCCAAGAGCTTTTTTTTTAATAATAAAAAATTATGAAAATCATTTGCTCATCACTGCATCTGCGTACACGTTTCAACACAATTCGCCTCCATTAAAGGTATACTCATTTTGCAAATTCTAAATTGGACAATATCAATTTAAAATCTCCTAGGTAATGTAGTCACACCAAGACCTCAGTAAGATGAAAGCCTTTGTTAACTGCAGCTTATATAGCATTATATTTAATCTAGCCCTGTCCCTTTAGCAGTTATCCTCCCTATTCACCAGGTACAGTTTCTTGAGATGGCAGAATGTGAATGCAGTGCCGTTAGCTCACCATCTCCTTTTCCTTTTCCAATTTGTCCCATGGAATCTGACTCATTTTCCCCAAACTGATGTGATTCCCTGTCACCGAGATGAGGAATTTGGCAGGGTGAGAAGCGGAAGCCTCTGTTTGTGCTTGAACAGCTCCTTTTTCTTCAAGTGAGAGAGAAAAAATCCAGCTGCCTAGTTTGTGACACCAGAATGACAATCAGTAATAAAGTCATCCAGGTCTCAGTAGAGATGGTTTAAAAAGATGCAAACTGCAATCTACAAACTAGTCAATACAACATATTGGCTCTTAAAACCAAATGCACCAACTTCAATTCGTCCCCATTAGGACCTAAGCAGATTAACTTTATTGTATCTAGCTATCTATTGCAGACCACAGCCTCATCCACAAATAGGGAAGCCTGAAAAATAGGCATTCCACTATTTGAAGAGCAGTCAAAGTTTTGTGTAAAGATAAAGAAACATCAGAAAGGAGAGCAGTGCAGGGGTTGTCTACAGTTAGCATTTGGATAGGACACTGAACAAGTGCCCAACGGTAGAGATGGGGAGAACTTCAATTAAGTTTACATTTGAAAGCCAACTTGCTCAATTCACATTTCATGAGATCACATGCAAATCGAAACATAGCTATCTTTTGAAATTTGTACTTCCAATTTTTGCAATGCAGTTTTCCAGCCAAGGATTGTGTACAAAAATGCATTTAGTAGGGTAAAAATGCCAATTAAAATGTGCACATCAGTGAAAATAAAATGTCAGCATGCCTCATAGTAGAGTTCATTTCTTGGGGGGGGGGAGTGCAGATTAGGAAAACCTGCATAACCATTATGCATCTAAGGATAAATTCATGCAAAAATGCTGATGAATTTTCAAGAAGACTTTTATAAATAAATAAATAAATAAATAAATAAGGAAATTTGTGGAGAACTAAATTTAAGACTGGGGTGAGGGTGGAATGAGGAACTGAGATAAACTGATACTGACAGATTCGCACTCCCCTACACTGTGGTGTGATAATTTATTTATATTTATTTGGCATATTTAATTCCTGCTCTGTTGTCCAAAGAAGCTCTCAAAGCGAGTTACAAAAGATGCTCACATTCATGTCTGGTACATATGAGATAGATTCAGGAATTTTTCATGACAGTACTCACCAGTTACAGAGTACCAGCTCCTGTTATTTTGCTGCCCATGGCAGCCATATTGTGCTGGTGCCCACACCATTTTATCAATATATGAGCACTGAAAGTACTGGTATCTCATATTTTTTTTACCCCCAAACCACTAGATGTAATTTATATATAAATATATTCTATGATTAGTCTAGTCTAGTCTGTTCTGTTCATTATTATCATTGGTGATAATTTTATGCAAATCTGTGTCACGAGTCTTCAACAAGGAAAACTTGCTGAGAATCACAACACTGCAGGAGGACCGCTACTGACCACTGGTTCCTCCTAGCCCGGATGCTCACCCTCCTTGCTGTTCACCTCCCTCAGAAGTGGCTCTCTGAGAGGGACGGAGATGCTATGCCAGCTTTCCAGATGGGTCATTGTTGCCTACTGGGAGGTCAGTGTGGTGCCAACACCCTGGCAGCAATGCTGCATTGGTTCTGCCAGTGTAATTGCCAGCTTCCCTACCGCTACTCTCCTCCCCTTCCTCCACCCCACCTGCCAGGAAGCTAGCACACCAGCTGTGTACTGCTCAGTGAGTCATTCCTGCCTTGCCCTGTCTTAGCATACAAGCAGACTGAAGACTGAAAAGCACCCTTTCCCTTCCTTTGCACTCTCTGAATTGGTTCCAGAAAGGGAGGGCAAATGAATACATAGAAAGTGGTGAGAAGGTCGGCCCAGTAAAAAAGTGGGGGACTGACTGAGGGCTTAATTGCTCAACAGCTTCCATCACCCACCACACCCCCCAAAAACCTGGAACCAACACTTTCAGCAATCTATGCATTTCATACAATCTATATCCTTGGAGTGTGGTCCTCCTGTCAGAATCAGCAGAATCAGCAGAGGCAGAACTACAGTTGTTCCAAATCTGTGGTGGTAGTACTAAAATCATCTAAATCTTGGACCAGTGCCTAGATGCAGTGGTGGGATGGATGAGGGCCGATAAATGGAAACTGAATTATGATAGGACAGAGGCAATGTGGGTGGGCAGCTCCCAGGTCCAGGAATTGGGAAATCAGACTGTTCTAGCTGAGACTGTGCACCCTCTGAAAGATTACAAACCAAATCTTGTGGTCGGTGCAGACCCCTAGCGTGAGCACATTTTTCATATAGTTTGGTTTTTAGTTATAATTGCTGATACTTAATATACAGCCACAGGTATTGTGGCTAACTGACTTCAATTTAAAAGTTATTTTCAGTGTTGTTGAAATGCCAGGTTTAAACAGACTACAATTTATTTCATAGCTACAATGTATTATTATTATTATTATTATTATTATTATTATTATTATTATTATTATTTCCCATTTCAGTACATGGAATTTGAGACCCTTCCAGACTGTTAGTTTTTTTACAAGTGTACTCTTCAACATGTCATCGATATAATAACGATACATAGTACTGGATTTATACTGGACAGTCCACACATCATCCTGCTATCTTAGTTGCTCTGTTATGCTTCCCCAACATTACTGCAATCTTGCTGTCTGGAGGGACACTCTTGCACCACATACAGCACAACAAAAGTGGAACAAAAAAGAAATCAGAACATTTGTGGCATGATATTTTACAGAGTTTCAGCAGGAAGTTGCAGGACATGCACCAATTGGAAACGAAGCTGAATGTCTGCTCCAAAACCTTTGCAGCTGTCCAAATCTTCATGAATGGCACAATTGAAAGGATATCTGAAGAGGCCCATGTGTCAAAGTCATATTTACTAAGTGCCCTCTACCTTGGACTAGGTATCCATTCAGACACAACTATTATTTAAAAATGGCCTGCTTCTTGTCATACAAAGAATGGAAATACAGATATATTCCATAAGCTTTTGTATCCGTTCTTCTTTTGCTGGGACTTCTTCTTCTTTCCATTGTTGCCGCATCTTATAGACCCTTCTTCACCTGCCCCAAATACCCTTAGGCTCATCTAGTCCTACAGAAACAATTACGTTTGTGTGCATGCATGCAACTTCATTCTTGTACAAGTGTGTCATGTGATCAGGGACTGCACGACTGGGCATATGTTGAGGGCCGACTTCCAGCAGGGCCCCCACTACCAACCCCAGAACCCCTGATTCTCCTCCTCTATGTTAGCCCTGCCGCCACTGGGCAATGGTATGGATTGGGTCCAGAGGCCCAAAACTGCAGACGGGCACCATGTTGAGGAAGTCTGATTTAATATGCAGAAATGGCAAAACTTACTGAAAAAATAAGAAATCAAGATAACAAACTTTTTTATATAAAAGAATGGAAATGGTTTATTGAATATTTACAAACAAACTGTAAACAGGTAAGAACACTGGCAGGATTATTGTAATAACCTGCAGTTTTATAAGAGTATATATTTAAAGTAGATGAATAAATGAACAAATTAAATTAATGTGGATATGCAGAAAATAGTAAAAATTATTTTAAGGAACTGCAGAAAGAGGGGGAAGGAAGTCAAGTTTTGAAATGTTAAAATGACTTTAAAATTATTGAAATGCATAAAACTGAAAATCATAAAACAAAATAAAATATTCCATAAGATACTGCCAGGACCCCAGGACCCTGGCAGGTCCAATTTCTGAACCTAGTGTTGATGTCTATCCTATCCCTTGTTTAAATATGTCTGTCATTTTAATGTAGCATTACTCCAGGAAATTAAAGTAGCAGTTAGACCATGTCTCTGGGGCCATTGCCCTCTACTACCATGTCAGCCCACTGCTGATGGAGGAGGGGATCCACTGACTTAGAGTCAACATTGGTTCAGGCTTAAGGCTTAAGCTCACATCTGCGGCTGAGTTGCATGTAAACCGTCATACCAAATGAGCTTAATGGATTTGTGGGGGGGAGCATGTTCTCCGCTCATGATTCAGTGGCGCTGCAGATGGACCCAACACATGGTGGCTGTGATTGGAGGACAATAAATACAGCCTGAAAAATAAATTGTATAGCAACTCCTCCTCAGCAGTCAAGCAGAAAATAGTAGGCTGTTGGTACAGAATAGAAATAGTAAGTGGTAGGCATCTGTGGGTTTGGAAGCAGCAAGATCCCCTGATAGGACTGGGCAAGGCACTCCACTCCAAACCCAAACTCCAGCTATATAATTATGTTTAGATTTGGCTTTTTACGGCCTGTAGTATTTTGCTTGGCTTCAGGACTGTTTGGGAGTTAGGACTTTCTTGAGCTGCCTATTTGCTGATGATGTTCAGAGCTGCCAAAGTCATTACACGGACCATGCTGAGCTACGGAGCCCTCGTGATTTCGAAGGTCTTTGAAAACCCATTAGAGAGTGATGTGATCTTAGTTGATGCAATGAAATGTTGTTCATCGCAAACAAAAAAAGAGGAAAATAAACATGTTAAGACAATCGGAGGGGAAAACAGTAATCAGCTGACTGGCTTCGGGCCGACCATCTGATCGTATTCTGCAGGGTGTGAAGCAAGCAATATTACAGGATGCATTTCAAGCTATGGGCAAGAAATAGAGGGGATCATTCCTGCAAAATGGTTTCTGGCTCTCTGAGAAGGTCAGGGAAAATACATATAAAGAGGGGTAAGCGGATGTCTTTACTCTTGCATTCAACCAGGATCTCTGAAAAGTGAAGCTCTGTATTTGTTTTCAGACTATGAGGTGCATCCAGCTAAATCATACTCAGGTTAGCGCCACTGAAGTCAATGGAATTAAATGAGCCCTTACTAATTTAAGTCTATTGATGTCAATGGATCTATTCCGAATGAAGCTTAGCTGGATACCACCCTATGTTTCTGACTGCCACTACAAAACCCTTCTCTCATTCTGAGATTGCTTCCAAAGTATGACGCTGAACTCCCATGATGCCTTTGGCTTGCTCCGTGTTGGAATGCTGGCCATTTTTATAAGGTGAACTTCATGTCCCAAGTTGCAAGAAGGAGAGGGTAAATAGCTCCTGCTTCCTCACCCTATGCCACTGTGGTTTAGTGGTTAGAGTGTCTGACTAGGAGCTGGGAGACCAGAGTTCAAATCCCCACTCGGCTCTGAAGCTCAGTGTGTGACCTTGGGCCAGTCACCCAACTCTGAGCCTAACCTACTTCTCAATGTGGTTTTGAGGATAATATGGAGAGGCAAGGAACCATGGATGCTACCTTGAGCTCCTTGAATGGAGGGGTTTCCAACAAAAGGATGAGCGGCCTAGCCCACCTATTTGCACAACAGCTTTGGGCAAATGGGGTGGGGTGTGTGTGTGGATCCAGCCCAAATTACAGAAACGGTCCAGAAAGGACCACATTGTATATGTTTTATTTAATTCTTAACAAAATATATATTTCATGTTTAATGCACACCCATTTCCGAATATTTCCTACTCTATACAAACAGTCTCCACCCCCATCGTTCAGCCCGGACACTGAGATCCAGCACCGAGGGCCTTCTGGCGGTTCCCTCATTGCGAGAGGTGAGGTTACAGGGAACCAGACAGAGGGCCTTCTCGGTAGTGGCACCCACCCTGTGGAACACTCTTCCATCACATGTCAAGGAAATAAGCAGCTATCCTATTTTTAAGAGACAGCTGAAGGCAGCCCTGTTTAGGGAAGTTTTTAATATCTAATGCTGTATTGTTTTAACATTTGATTGGGAGCTGCCCAGAGTGGCTGGGGAAACTCAGCCAGATGGGCAGGGTACAAATAATAAATTATTATTATTATTATTATAGTTGCGCTTTGACAGTATGACAGCACAACCTCATCTTATTATGTACAGTCACATTTATATGCTGAACACCGTGCATATGTAACTGAACACCGTGCAAATGCAACAAAGTTGTGTGATAAACTTGTATGAGTAATGTGTATGTATGGTTAGTTCAGCAATGACTGTGTGGGTGCCTATATTGTTGTTATTAGTCACTAGGATCTTAATATTCTCAACAGGTATAAATATTACCATGTTTATTATTAACATAAAAATGAGTATCCCATGTAAAGATTTTTAGGTGGCCGTCCTTGCTGGGGAGACTGAAAAAAGAGTTCGCTGAAACCCAGACCTGCTCTCAGCATCCCTGACCATCATCCTGGGGCAGAACTTGCACTACACGTTCCCCCTGTTTTCAGCAGTGTCTGCCTGAAGAAAACTTTTGTGTGTGCCAAATTCCACCTTTCCTAGCTGATATTGAAGTGCTTTGCACCCACCACCAAGCATCTTTGTCCATATGGATTCAAAATAAAGTTATGTGCTTTTTCATCTTTTGTGGTTTTGTGCTCTAAGATCTGCTTTGTGAAATGGTGGGGAAGTCTTTTGGTTGGGTGGTGTAGATTACCCTTAGGTGCCCTCCAGCCTTCCAATTCTACAGTCACCTGAATGTTCAGCGTGCAAATATTATCTGAATCTGCATCACATCACCTTACACTTTCACAGACGTGTCACTATCCTGATACATAAGCAAAGCCTGAGGTGGATTCTGAGGAGGCCCATGGCTATATGGTGCCAAAATTATAATGGTTATTAAAATACAGTGGGACCCTTTCCAATATATTACACAACTTTCCCTTCATAATCATGCTATAAAACTTTCTAAGACCAGTGTGGTAAAAGACCTCTGACTTCCACGCTGTGGAGCACTGTGTAATAGTCTACAAGGTCCTCCAAAATTGGCTCAAGCGAAAACCAGATGCCGAGTAATACTGACGCTGAGCATCCCTCATCCCTCATTAATGTAATTAAAAAGTTGTGTCAGAGTTTCCATCAAGAAGCCCCATTTTGCAGAACACTCTGCAGAGGTCCTAGATATTTTTCTGGAACAGAACCTAAATACTGTTGAGCCAAGAACAATAATGATTTCCCCTCACCCACTCAAGAAATAAAATGAAATGAAGTGAAATTGATTGGTGAACTATATTTAAAAACACTATTTATTTGCTCATTCACTTATTCTCACATTTTTGATTGCAGATGGGACCTAGATAGAGCATTTGTTGATTATTGGGTGGGTGGGTGTGTTTTTGTGTGGGTGTTTGTGGGTGGGTGTGTTTAAAACAATTATTGCCTTCCAAATTTATGTATCAAGAGTTGTGACCTCCAAAAGGGTAGAACTTGAATTGCAGGTGGAATTAAATAATATTTCCAGGCCCTGAAAGAAAAGCGATTATCAAAAAGCCTTAATAAATGTTTTGTAGAAAGCTTTTTTCCATTTACCATTAAGAGTATTTTCCTTGTGGTTCCCTTTAACATCAAACCTGACAGCTGAAAATTAGTACTCAAAAGAAACATGTCTCCAAATGTGTGAGTTTCACCACTGACATTTGTACAGGAAATGCATTCTTCATTTTGCAAGTTGTCAATACACGACTTCTACTGATTGTCAATGCAAGGAAGGGGGAGAGAAACTGTCTCCCCTTTATTCAAAGCAATGTAGGCAATGATTAAAGTGAGTTATTAAAAGTAGAGCGAATTCTGAGAAGTAATGTGTATGCCATATGGTGTGTGCTAACAAGCTCCCGAAATCCTAGCCTAAACCAGGATGCTTCTCCTCACACATCTGCATCTGTAATGTTAAGCAGCTATGGGAAATTCAGTAACAAGTATCCAATTTTTATTTTTATTTTTTATTTTTATTTTTTTTTTGAGAGAGAGAGAGAGAGAGAGAGAAGAATCAGAACTTAAATGTCCACAGTGGACTCTTGAAATTTCACCTCGTCTTCTTTTGGAAGGCTGCGTTTAAAGCACACACCAGCCTATTCCAATCTCTGCCAATGTCATGTCCTGGTAAATCCAGGGCCGCCCCTACCATTTGACAGAGTGATACGGCCACTTCAGATCAGTGGCGGAGCTTCATCCTCCGGCACCAAGGGACGGAAAGCAGGCGGGGGCGTGGCTGGCAAGCATCCCAGGGGCATGGTGTGCGTCCTGGGGGCATGGCGCCCAGCACAGACGGGGGGCAGCTGCGATGGCACCCCACCGGGATCGCGCTGCCGGGGGCAGTACGCTCCCCCCGTCCCTCTCTTCCTCCACCAGTGCTTCAGATGACACATGCGGCGGGAGGCAGTGTTGCTGGGCCGAGCTTTGTGTGCTACATAGCCAGCCCTGCACCAGAAAGTGCAAATTATGTAGGTTCACCTTTAAATGGGAACCAAACTGAATTTCTCTCCCCATCACAAGCTAAAGTCTCCCCTTCCTCCCAAGGGTGCTTTCATTATAGACACAGGAGGAGTGTTGTGGGCCTGTTGCTCCATCTCCTCCTCTGCTTCTGAAAGAACAGTCACCCCATACAATAAGAGAGGTGGTGTCCCTCATTCTCTTTCTCCCTCTAGCAATGAACGACGCTTGCATTTTTTTTTCTTTAAAAAGGAAAAAAGAGCCAACCTTAAAATATTTGATTAATGCATTTCTCTCTTTTTTTCCTCCTTTCTCCTCGACTAAAAAGGAAGCTGTACTTTCTAAGGCAAACCTCTTCCATTATATTTTATTTTTGGTAAGAATTCCCTGGTGTTTCCAGTCTATTCAAAGCCAGTAGTATCACTTTACACAATTTTTCATTGTACTCAGGGGAAGTCTATGGAAATTTTACAGCAATAAGTTACAAATGGGAAGCTGGAAAGGTGCCAGTCTGGATACTTCTCATGCCCTCATAGCATTTTTCCCCCTCCAGCACTTAGCACATTCCATAACATATAAAATATTTATCCGACTAGCCTATTATATTTGTTTTGGAGAAACAAAATGTATTAAAAGGGAGCCACTGAAATGTCGTCTGGAGGATTGAATTGGTATGTTCCCTTTACATTTCAGGGGGGAATGACTGGAATAGGTTTTTAAATGCTGTTCCAAATTTTATTTGTTTCAGTGCCCCATTGCTCTTTCATCTCAGCTTTTCTACATTTTACTCCCTTGGCCATTAGAGAAAATTGCTTTGCTAGAGTAAACTGGTGTTACTGGTAAGGAGGGGGCATTTAATCAGTTCAGGTTTAATGGCGAACCTAATTCACACATTCTGGAACAATATGCAGACCAAAGCACAGCACTTTGTTAAAATTTGCACTTCTCTGAATTTTGCAGTGTAGAAAAATTACGCAGTGTAATGTGTAGAAAAATTACACAGTATAATGTGTAGAAAAAATGCATACTCTTATTCGTGGGTGGGTGAAAATAACATACAAAAATGTGTTGCATTAGGGGGAATGTTTTACAAAAATGTGTACATTATGAAAAATTTACACAGCAAAGCTGCTTAGATTTCATTTAGATTTTTTTAAAAAATAAACAGCAAACTAATTTTAAAAGCTGGAGAATGGAAGACGGGGAAAAAATGAGAAAGTGGGAGAAAGTGAAAACGACAGATTCACACATCCCTATTTTCTGCTATTCACTTTCATTCGGAGCCAGTTGCAATCCAATAGAGGGAAATGTTGGTACAAATGAGTAAGAGCCTCACTTAGTGGTGAAAACAATTTTATATATTTGCGTGTGTATGTGTTTGCTACAGAGGGAAATGAGTGGCTTCATGACTCCCAACGGAGGTGAGGAAATGATGCTGTGAGAGAAGATGCCTATTACAGTCCAAGGCTACAATCCTAACGCCACTTAATGAGACGCATCCTCGTTGGATTCAAAAGGACTTACTTTTGAGTAGCCATGGTTAGGATTGTACTCTTATTCTCAAACAAATGACCTTTGGGGTTGTCATTCCTGCACACATGCATAGAAAAACCTGCACTCTGGAGCACCATAAGTAGTTATGGAGTTCTCCTTTATGGAATGCCCTCCCAGGGGATGTTGAGTTTGGCCCTGCGGCTGCCATAGTTAAAACCCAGCTGAAAACATTCTGGCTTATCCAGGTATTTGATCCGTGGTTTGTTTTCATAGAATCGTAGAATCAGAGATGGACGGGACCCTGGGGATCTTCTGGTCCCAACCCCTTGCAATGCAGGAAAATGCAGCTATGCCATACGGGGATCGAACCCCCAACCTTGGTGTTATCAGCACCATACTCTAACCAACTGAGTTATCCAGTTTTGTATCCAGCGTGAGGCCCACTTTACTCTCACTGCTCTTCTGTATACTTAGTGTGGTATTGTGATTTTATGCTTGCGTTGCTGTTTTAATGATATAGCATGTGAATCTGCTCTGTGCTGGATCGGAGGAAAGGGCAGGTTATAAAATAAGTAAATAAATCCAATAAATAAATAAATATACCCTTCCCTTTAACAAAGTCCTCAGGGCAGTATAGAAATGTGTGTGTGTGTGTGTGTGTGTGTGTGTGTGTGTGTGTGTTGGTGAATCTATCTGTACCAGGAGTGGGGAGTCTCAGTGAACAAATGTACCCTTCTCAAACCTCTGTCGTTTGCCTTCAAGACTTTACCCAGACAGGGGTGGAGCAAGCCGATCGGGTGCCTGGGACGGCGCGCATGCCCTGCACCCAGCGGCAGGGCCAGCTGCCTGTGGGGCAGGACGCTCCGTGGGGCCTCTGAGAAGTCTGCCTGCCTCCTCCTACTCAGCTGCCCTACAGCTGAAGGGGAGGTGGCTGGTGGACCGTTTGGGGCAGCGTGGAGCCTGCGGGCACCCAAGCCACCACGTCACTCCCAGGAGAGATGCATGGCTCGGGTGTTCTGCAGGCCCCGTGGTGAGTGCCGCCCGCCATTTTCTCACCCCCCTCAGTGGTGACACCCGGGGCGGCCCACCCCCACTGCCCCCTTCCTCCGCCCTTGTACCCAGGACTTTACCCTTTCTCCTCAAGCCACACCCCTCACCACTCCTGCTTCGCACCCTCCTACTCCCAACACTCACATTCTCACACTGAGGAGTTTCAGGGATGGGCTCAGTAATTTCCAGCCTTCTCACAAGGATCCCATAGATGGAAGGTTTGAGGGGCCTGCTCTAGGGGTGCTGAACTCCAGCACCACAGACCCTGAGGTTTGCTACAGCTCTGGATGAGAATGTGCCATGTCTGCCCATCCCTGTTGCAACAGCAGAAAATGCCTCGACACCGAGGGGAGGAGAGTCTGCAGGGTTATTTTTGCGCACTGTCGCCCCCACTTGGCACTGGAAGCGTTCGGCCAAGGTGAACATTCCTCGGCAGTAAAAGTGATTCACAGCAGTCCTTCATGAGCAATAACACATTTGTGACACTTTAATTTAAAGGTTAACAGCCAGAAGTGTAGCCTCGGGTTCTGTGTTCCTTTTGTAACAGTTGATCACTAACACTTAAGGCTGTTCTGGGAGCTAAATTTCCTGCATTCCTTATAAAGCTGTAAGTGTTACTGCTGTCATCAGCAATTGGAGGGAAATGCTTGGACAAAACCCTGCCAGTGTACTTAGTTGACAGGGGAAGAAAAGAACTGCAATCTCTAGTAATATTGTCCTTGGTGTTTGTTAGATTGCAATGTTTACCGCGTCATACAAACCTTTTGTGACTGATCTGGGATTTCCAACTGTTGGCGCTCAGCCTTTATTGTTTGTTTTTCAAACTGAGTGTTGATGCTTTTCCCCAGCAACTATTTAAAGTGCTTTCTGGGGCGACTTGCAGGCATTCATTTCTCATGATCATTCAGTAGGAAGGTGTGAACTTTTAACCTCCCACCCTTCCAGCATAGGGCCCTATTCATAAACACACACACACACAGCAAGAGAGAGAGAGAGAGAGAGAGAGCTTACATACAAGCGAATGTAATACATAGTTTGGGCTATATGGCCGTGAGCAATTACATTTTATTCCCTGCTCAAGAGAACAACTTGTCAAGTCTGAAGGAGGGGGACACACCCTGCAGGCAATTAGTGCAAGCTTATTTTAAGAAAATGCCTTCTTTCAAAAAATAAATCTGATCATTCCTTCATTTCAGAATCAGGATAAAACATACAAAGGGCACACTTTTCAGCAAAATTAAGGAGTGCAATTCTCAACTCTGGAGCAATCAGATTCATTTGAATGGGGCTGCCTATTTCCCTGTGAAGCAATGATCCAAAATGTTCAGATTTGAGGTAGGGATGGGGGTGAAATGCAGTGCAGCTTTCATTTAAAGGGAAACTTACTTAATTCATACTCCCTGAAAATAATATGTGAACCAAAATGCACCCGCCCGTCAAAATTTCCACCACTCTGAATTTTGTGAGGCAGTGCCCTAGCCAAGTAATGTGTCCACCAATGCATTTACTAGGGCAAAATGCACATTAGAATGCACATAAGGAAAGTAACATGCAGAAAGGTGTTATAACAGAGGAAGGTGTTGGTATATATTAGGGAATATTGCATACAAAATGTGTATATTAGGAGATATTTGCAATGGCATGCAGATAAATTTTCATAAGTTCTTTTTCAAAAATGCAAATGAATTTGGAAATGTGGAGCACTGAATTTAAGATTGGAGAAATGAGAAAGCAAGAGAAACCAAACTGACAGATTCGCCCATCCCTAATCCAGCAGGACCATTTTTCTGTACTCTATTGAATGGGGGATGCATTCCCAAAATGGCACCCCAGATTTTATTAGTCTTGCCTTCAGAATCCATATTAGTGTCCATTCAGAATCAATGAAGCAGGCATTCATCTTCGGTGTCCCATGGATTTTAGTGGGACTTGAGAATGCCTCACTTAACTTTCTCTGATTTAATGGGAAAGCTTCTGTTCAGAGGATGTCTGTCTGATAAGCAAATGACACCTTCAGAAATACGACATAGTGCAGTTCTTCTGGGAATTTTGCCATCTCAGAATGCAAGTGAGGGAATTGCAGGCTTGAATATGATCCATTGTAAAGAAGCAATTTCTTGAATTGCTCATGAGAAATTAGCATCTTACACATATGGATGTGCATGCACTTAGACCTTGAAGGCCAACCCTCAATTCCACATTCATTATTATTCTTCAAGTACCATGTGAAACAACCAAAAGCATTCAAATATCAGATTCTGAATATTTGAGGTCGAAATCCAAATCCTGGTTGAAATTTCAACAGGTTTTGAAATTCTCCAGGCTTCCACCACATTTATAAGGACTTCTCCTTGAAGAGGATCAGGCCAAAGGCACATTGAGTCCAGCAGTCTGTTCTCTCAGTGGGCAGCCAGATGCCTGTGGGAAGACACCTTTCCTAAAAAACCAGAAGCCTTTTTATTGGGAATAGTAGGGGGAGAAATCCCCAAGAAAGATAGTACTTTCTTTTTGTTTGCCACAACAGCTGCTAGACTACTACTTGCCAAGAACTGGAAGAAAAAAGAAATACCGACAATAGATGAATGGCAAATGAAGATGATCTGGGAGGCTACGGGACCTGAAGGAGGAGACGTTTGAAGACGATTGGAAAAAATTTAAAGACTATTTAAAGAAATATTGTAACATATAGTAGATTATTTCCCTTAGAAAAGCTAGTATAGGTTGTAAGTGTTAAAATATGAATTCGGAAACAAGAATGCAAATATAGAATAAAGTAAAAGAATAATTGACAATGAGTTAATTAAATTAATAAAAGGTTATTAGATAATTTGGAATAAACTGTTAAAGATGTAAGGTAAAGGTAAAGGGACCCCTGACCATTAGGTCCAGTCGAGTCCGACTCTGGGGTTGCGGCGCTCATCTCGCTTTATTGGCTGAGAGCCGGCGTACAACTTCCGGGTCATGTGGCCAGCATGACAAAGCCGCTTCTGGCGAACCAGAGCAGCGCACGGAAACGCCGTTTACCTTCCCGCCAAAGCAGTTCCTATTTATCTACTTGCACTTTGACGTGCTTTCAAACTGCTAGGTGGGCAGGAGCTGGGACCGAGCAACGGGAGCTCACCCCGTCGCAGAGATTCGAACCGCCAACCTTCTGATCAGCAAGCCCTAGGCTCTGTGGTTTAACCCACAGCGCCACCTGGGTTAAAGATGTATTTCAATGTAATTCAGATGGAAGTGTTCAAGGGAAGTCAATCTAAGATGTTATAGAAATTAGGTGAAATTAAGAAGTATTTATGTGGTATTCGTTTTGGTTGTTTTTCTGTTGTTGTTGTTGATTTTTGTATATTTGTATTGTTGTCTGTAGTATTTGCATTTTTATTTCTTATAAAATGAATAACAATTATTTTTTAAAAAAATTATTCAGATGCCTGTGGGGAGCCCACAAATGGAACATGAGCACAAGAGCACTCTCCCCATTTGTGATCCCCAACAACTGGTATTCAGAAGAAGACTGTGTCTAACAGTGGAGATGGAACATTGCCATTATGGCTAGCAGCCACTGATATTTCTGTTGGACACCCATAGTCCCATCGCAGCCCATCAGTTCTGCCTTCATAGTGAAACTAATAAAGGTGAGAATAGCCATGTTTAGCTTACAAAAGAAAGAAAAAACTGAAGGGGGGAAATGTCCTTATCTGAATTATAAAATCTCCCAGCTGTGAGTAGAGTAAGGTTCAAGGTTTTCTTGTGTTTCACTTTCTGACAGCTATCAGAATTGATTGAGCTACTGGGTGAAAGAATGACTTATGGCTTCATGCAAACAACATGAAAGGCTAAAGCCACAGAGTCGCTTCATAAATCATGATAAGGTTCTGCAGAGGCCAGTTCACAGAGTCGCCACAGCTAATGTTCATTGAGTTGGAGTTTCTGGTGAATAGAGTCCTTAACAAACAGGACTCTGTGCTGATAATATTTAATATCAGCTTATATTTCACCTTTATTGGGTGCTGTTTTCAAAAGACTTTGTCAACACATGCACACACAACCCAAAATAGTGTTTCAATTCATGAGGAATCCTACATTACATAAACATGCTACAAGTAAGTAAAATTATTTTCTCACTCTTAAATGGATTCAAACCAGGAAAAAAATAAATGTGCTTAAATGCAGTCCATGAGACACTGACATGCATGCATATCTCATTGATGATGGGCCTTTAAGTGTGATAATTTTGCACAGAATACTCCAGATCAGTTCAGACATAACAGATTCTCCATGACATACAAACTCAAGGAACTATGGTTTATTTAAACTATGCTTTTAATGGAAACAAGCCAAGAGCAAGCAATGGTTACAGATCCTGGCTATTTCCAAAACCAATGTCAGTCACATTAACTTTGCCTTCTTTCAATGAGCACCCCAACACAGCGTTTTTCAACCGGTGTGCCGCGGCACAGTAGTGTGCTGCAAGACACCGGCTGCTGTGCCGCGGGAAGACACCGGCTGCTGTGCCGCCCTGGACCGCTTCCGCTTCCGGGTCGGTCCGGGCTGGCGTCGCCTCAGCTCCGCTTCCCGCTCGCCGACCGCCGCCTTCGCCGGGGCTGCCGGGCGCTTCGCCCACTGCCTCTGCCGCCCCGGTCGCGGTCGGGGACGGGCGGGAGTTGCCGGTGCCACCGGGCTCGCTCGGGGCCAGGTGGAGGTGCTGCCGGGGGGCTGGGCGTGGGAGGCGGGGGGGCGGGCGCCTGGCCCGCCGCGGGCGCCGATCTCCCGCTCCGTTTTCGCCCGCCTGGGTCCTTCCCCTCCCTCCCGCCAGGGCGCGCGGACACCCCGCCCCCCGGGGCGGGGGGGCGGGGTGCATGTGGTGGTGGTGTGCCGCGAGATTTTTTCCATGGGACAGGTGTGCCGTTGCCCCGAGGAGGTTGAGAAACACTGCCCCAACATTCAGCAAAATAAAATAATTTTTCTATCTATCCACTTTCTCCACAGCATCCATAACTTAATAAACCCATTCATATGTAACCACAAACAGTTGATGTGCAGGATGGTATTTGGATACCCCTCAACTGTCCCAAACATCCAATTTTTTTCGTGTGAGAGCATGGCAGCCATTTTGGGTGTCACAATCTTGTACTGTTAATCTTGCTCTGAGAAAAGCACTTTTTCATGTGACTTGCACAGGAGAGCAGCCCTGGAAGATGCACGTACTGGGTTTTTTTGCCTCAGCATGTTGGAGGGTATGTATTTGTGCCTGAACATGCTGCAGAATACCTCAGTTCCCATGAGGACTCTTATGTCTCCTTGTCTAGCCTCCTCTACAATCAACTGGTGCTCAATAGCAGCAGAGCATACAGCCCTGAAGCCAGACGTTTAAAGATCTGTGCCTCCTTTCCTCTGTATTGGAGCAGAGAAACCCTAGATGTCCAAGAGCTATACATTTAGTATTATGGGCCCAGTTTACACCCTGTTGAACTTTAACCACTTGACAGAGACCTTTCTATTTCAGTAGACATGTCAAGCAAGTTGAGCTATGCCTATTTACTGAACTTACGGTTTAAACCTGTGTTTTTGTTTGCTTTAAACACCATATTATTTCTGAGATTATTACTGACATCAGGCAGGCACCTTCACTGTACTCTTTTGGATACAGTGGAACCTCGTGTTACGTACCGTCCTCATTACGAATGCTTCGGATAACAAGCTCCGCTAACCCGGAAGTAGATGCCCCTTGTTGCGAACTTTACCCCTGGATGCGAGCGGAAGTCACATGCCAGCAGCGCAGCAGCAGTCGGAGGCGCCTCATGTTAAGAATGGTTTCAGGTTAGAAACGGACCTCCGGAACGGATTAAGTTCGTAACCGGAGGTACCACTGTACCTGCTAAAAATATTGTTATCTAGGCAAGCTTATCCAAACATAGAGAATGTTGATGCGTTCTAATCTGGTGTTTAGATTATCATTGATTTCAGTGACCCCAAGGTCTTACTCCTGGTCCACCAAGCTAACACGCAATCAGACAATTGGCCCGCCTAGGATCTTCTGAAAGCAAAGCATTACTCTGCCACTGAGCTGTGGTCTCTGTCTCTCTCTGATTCACAGACAAAAACAGTCCCTAGCAGTAGAGCTAGACACAGTAAGCATAGCGAAGATCAAGGGGGAAGCTGCAGCCATTAAACTCTCCTTCCAGTGCCAGGCAGGGGATTCTGTCCCAGTTGCTGGGATCCATCATGGAACTCCGTTCCCAACAGGAAATGTTGCTCGGATCATTGACTACTTAATGCTTCCTACTGGTCATCCACATCCTGACCCAAGCCATATCCTTGCCATCCATTTTCTGTGGGCCAAATCCCATCCCGTCAATCTTCTGGCTACTAATCCCACCCGGGTTCCTGCCATGAATCACTTCAGCTTCATCCTTGTCAACAACAATGGAGACTTTTCCAAAACCAAACACCAAATTCCATCAACCATGCCAGTTCCTAATATTTTGCAGGGTCTATCAGATCCTTCGCTTTAGCTGAGGTTCTGCTTGGAGGATGTATTTCAACCTCAAATTGCTCCCTGCAGGAGAGCCCCTGCTCATCTTGGTGGTTGGTGTAACAGGGTTCAACTAAAAGAATTAATTTACCGACCTTAGAATACTTGTGCTGTGCTCTTGACTCACTTAAATGTCCTGGAAGCTCTCTCTGAAGACTTTCTAGCTTGAATAGTTTTGGGAAGATTTCCCCCATTATTAAAGTGAATTCTGTATTTCATTGGTTTAACTTCTGTTCTCTATGTTCTGCGGTACATACTATTTTTGATTTGATTTTATTTTTTTGCTTCCCATTTGTGGGGAGCAGAGTGAAACCAAGTAGTATGAGAGATTCCTGCTAGAATATTGTATAATCCCCAGACAACTTTTCTGAGCTTGTATTCTGTTCTCCTGGCTTCCCAGCTGTTCCTCCCCACTCCACATCCGTCAGTTCTCTAGACATTTCACAAAGCCCATCAGTCATCCAGGAGACCGTTTGGATTATGAGTGCCACATGTCAGTGGAGTTCATTCTGAAATAGCTTTTTCTTTTCCTTTCTTGCTATTCTCTTGTGCTCTGTTGGGCAGAAAGTAGCCCACAAATGTAGCTATTGCCTTCTGAGTTTGGGGGATAAATAATGGTACAGAAGTTTATTTGTTTTGGGGTTTGTTTTTAAAAAATGCTATAGAGTTCACTGTTGGAATAAAAATGCACAAACTTTCAAGATCAAACTAAATGCTTTGTCAGATTAATTGTGATGGCATGGGATTCAGACTCAGATGCTGAACCTGAGGGATCCCAGCCTGCACAGGATTCCCCGCCTCCAGAACCAGCAGAGCCGGGGCTAGGGCCTGAGTCTGAAGGGTCCTCACCTGTGCTGGATCCTCAGGTGCAGGCATCGGCTGAGTTTGATCTGGCTTCTGATGGGATGGAGGACTCATTGCCTGCAGGTGCTCCACTCCCCACCCAGTCAGGGGAAGCTGAGGTTGCCTCTGGGTCCGGTAACCCTCCAGCTTCTCCTGAGCTGCAGAGGCTCAGGGCAGAGAGGCGAAGGGAACTGAGTTCCCGCAGGAGGAGTGCTCGCCTTCAAGCCAGGAGAGGCGAGTCACCAGAGGATCGGGGCCGCCCTATGCCGCGGGGCAGATAAAAGCCGGCCAGCCCCAGCCCCAAGTTGCAGGAGCAACATTGTTGCTGACCAGTTCCTGCCAGTGTTCCTGGTTGTAACCTGTCCTGCTTTTCCTGCCTGAGCTCCTGACCCGCCCTGGTTCCCTGCTTGCCTGCCCGTTCCTGACTTTGCCTGACTCCCTGCCCTGCATCCAGCTTCAGCGACCACGGACTGCCTTTACGTTGTACCTCTGACCACGGACCGGACTTAGACCTTGGCTTTCGGGTAACCCACGGGACCAGCACAGTAATTCTAAGTTTCATGCATCATGGATCAGCATCATTGGGCACCAGCTTAAGCAGATCCACTGCTAACTCCATAGTCCCCTGGCCTTGCTCTTCCTCCTGTTTGCTGTTGTTGCTTTATCCAAGCATGAGAAGAGCAAGGAGACGGAGCAGCAGAGTAGCGCCGATTGAGCGCTACAAGCACTGAACTCTGTCAGATGACATAAGAGTTCTATGTAACCTAGGACTGCATTACGGAGCATTGTTGGGATGCTGGCGAAGAGAGAGAGAGAAGGAGGTAGACCCACTGAGGGCATGTAGAGATGGGCAAATTCTTCTATTTCCAGTCCATGGTGGACTTCACATGTGTTCGCTCATGACCCATGAGGGTGAGAAGATCTGGCCTTCTGGGCAAAAAACGTTCCCTGCTCCTGTGGTGTTGTTTCATTCAGACTCTCATCGTGTTGTGTGAGCTTTCCTTAAACCCATAAAGTTGATGGTGAATTTGAGCCCTTCTGATGCCAGTGAAGGATGTTCCATATAAGATAATGGTGGCAGGACTTTGCCTTCCAAGCTTTCACAAACTGTGAATTTGGGCTACCATAATGCCTGTATTGGGACGCAGGTGGCGCTGTGGTCTAAACCACTGAGCCTAGGGCATGCCAATCGGAAGGTCAGTGGTTCGAATCCCCTTGACAGGGTGAGCTCCTGTTGCTCAGTCCTAGCTCCTGCCAACCTAGCTGTTCGAAAGCACATCAAAGTGCAAGTAGATAAATAGGTACCGCTCCGGCAGGAAGGTAAACAGCGTTTCTGTGCACTGCTCTGGTTTCGCCAGAAGCAGCTTAGTCATGCTGGCCACATGACCCAGAAAAACTGTCTGCGGACAAACGTCGGTTTCCTCGGCTAGTAAAGTGAGATGAGCGCCGCAACCCAAGAGTCGTTCGCAACTGGACTTAACTGTCAGGGGTCCTTTACCTTTTTCATGCCTGTATTGCCATGACAGAACGGAGGGGTGGGGGGTTGCAGACTGACTACAGAGGAGATGCGAACTGACTTTTTAATGTTCTGTGGGTTTGAAATTAGAGATAGCATGGGCGAGGGGGGGCAAAAAGCTTGCAGCTGGAGCACGTTGACTCTCTGTGGGAGGTCAGAGGGAAAAGACACTCACAGAGCAAAAGGCAAAGACTTTATAGGAAACAGCAGCTCTGTCTCCATTAACTCTCACCGCCCCTCCTTGCATAATAATTGTCTCCCTCGGAAAATACAGACTTTGATAAAAGAGGTTCCAGGAAAAGATTGTCTTACCCAAATTTCAACACAGATAATAATCACTTGTATAGTTCCAGATAAAGATGCTGCCAGATATATTTTCTAGCTTGGAAATAGAACTCCTAGCTGCTCGTAATGCTCGCCTCAAATATGAGGTGAACATTACAGGCCTTAAAATAATTCTACGGCTCAGGGTACGAAATTTACAAGATCCCTGTACTCCATTGTGTCTAGTTGTCCTAGAAACAAAACAGGAAGGCGGTTGTGTATGGTTTGAGAAATTGAAAGTGAGCTCCGTGTTAGAGGTTGTTGTTAAAGGTGGGGTCAAGTTCTGAGAAGCTTGGTTGAACCTTTATTGCACTTAACCTAGCCTTCTGATTTGCTGGAAATCCTGACTGATAAATCAGGCAGCCTCAGTCTTGTACAGGCACAGGCAAACTCCGGCCCTCCAGATGTTTGGGACTACAATTCCCATCATCCCTAGCTAACAGGACCAGTGGTCAGGGATGATGGGAATTGTAGTTCCAAACATCTGGAGGGCCGGAGTTTGCCTGTGCCTGGTCTTGTATGATCTTTTGGTAAAAGATGTTCCAAGCCCATGCAATCCAATGATATAACTTTCAGAGGTTGTGTGAGACATTTTTTTGTTCTTGCTGAGATGGATAAATGAGTCTTTCCCACAAGTGTCTACTTATTAGGGTCTTTAGTCTTGTTTTAAATGTAGCTGTCGTTTTTGTGCTTTTAACTGCTGTTAATTATCTTATATTTAAATTGACTTGAGATGGTATTTTAGAAAGTGAGTAATACATAGATGATGTGATGATGCTAGTAATTGGCCAGGTACTGTATGTACTTATGCTGGGCCTACTTGCTGTTTTCCCCAGCATCTGCCACTCTCTGAATCTTCATCCCCCCAACCAGCCACGACATCCAGCCCTAGAAGCATCATTGCAAGGCGTCACCTTGTCCTTCCTGTTCAACTGAAGCCATTGAATAAGGGCAATTAAGTTCAGATAAGCTTCGCCATACACAATTGCCTTGCAGAAAGTCTGAGGCAATGATTCTTATAATCAGCAAGATTTGTCTCCCCACATGGAAAGAAAACAGTAATTTTGTGCAACCAAATTTGGATTTTGTTTGCTACCGATGACATTCAAATTAACGGCGCTAAGCAGAAGCATATGCTTTCCTTCAGCTTGAAACAAACGCAAGTCATAAGTTAATCATACATAACCAATATTGGACTCATTTTTACATATTTGGGACTTAAAACGTTAGAAAATTCATGTTAGCTTAAATCTCTTTTGGAAGGCCCTTTGGAATATCTTGAGCAAAGATATCATTGGCCCTTATTTCTTTGGACCACCCAGAGCAGCCCTGCAATATCTTTCATTCTTTAGAATTTAAATTCCTACCTCAAATTATATTTATGCCAGAATGACAGTTGAGCAAGCAAGGCTGTGGCTAATATGTGCTCCATTATCAGGGTGGTCTAGTTTCCTAATCACCACTGGCTAGTTGTGATACCATCTGAGGATGTTCCATGCTTTCAGTTAGTCATTGGAGGAAGGAGGAGACAGTAAACTTATCAAACATGTGGAGGAGAGCCTGCAATGTCACCCTCTACAGTGGCCCACAAAATCAAGGCTGGGGTATACCACAAGGGGAGAGACATGTTTGCCAGGCTCCAGCAGAGAAGATATCCTTAGACAATTCCCAGCTGCAGTCCCCAAAACACCTACTCAACAATAAATCCAACTGGACCAAGTAGGAGCTATTTCTGAGTATCACTTTGCATTTCAAAATGTCACAAGTAAGTAAGTAAATACACATGCATACAACATTAAAAATAATTTAAAAATACTGACAATCACAAAAGTAGAAGGGGTCCAAAAATATATATCTTAAGCAACGAAGGCGAGCATTCACCAAAAACTCTATAGCGAAGGTGTCAGATACACCTCTCTACCCTCTACAACCAAGAGGATACCCTCTGTGAATCTTAACTTCCAAGACAGAATGTAGGGAAAGGAGGAAAACTTTCAGATATTTGTTTTTTTTTTTTTTAAAATAATTTTTATTAATTTTAAAAAATTTTAAACATAAAACATTACATTTCGGTCAGGATTCATTACTCCCCATCTCTCACCTTGGGGAGTTATTTAATCTTACCCTCCCTCTCACAGAGGTAAACCCATTCATTATTTTCCCTGACCTTAAACAAATCATTATCTAGCTTCGGCCTAACCCTGTTCTCGGATAGGCCACTCTTGGTTACAAAACATAATCGTAGTGACTTCCTCCGCACCTCCCCAGTGGCTGCATTAAACAAAACATAGTTCTGGTTCAGGTACATAGGTATACTAAACATATCTTTAACATTATTTCAAAACATAATTCTAACTCAAATACAATGTCTTTAATTCTTATTTCACCTCATCTTCTAATTCCAACCTCCGCGTCCTCCTCCCAAATCTTCTATAAATTTCCTTCTGACTCCCCTTAATCTTCAGGCTCCTAACTTCGAAAGATCCTAACATAATCCTAGCTCAAAACCATGTCCGGCATAGATACTCAAAGTCCACATATATAATCAGTCCCAGGTTGCCCACCTACCCTGCTCAGCCCTCCCCTCGCCGTTCCCCAGTCCAAGCCCAAGTGCTTGCTTGCAGTTGGGCTCCATCATCTCTGTGTCTTCTCCGCTGTTCCTGTTCCCAGTTTTTAAGGAAATTCTTCTTCTCCTTCATTGATATCCTCTTGCGCCGAGATGAGTTAACTTTCACAGATGTTGTTTTCTTGATTCTTTTCTTAAGTCTAAATATCTTGTGCCGAGAAGAGATTTTCCTGCAGCGAGGCTTGTCTTTAACCTTGAAGGGGATTTCTCCCCCTTCCATCCTTTGTGCAGCTGGGATGACATCACTGTTGTTTACGACTCCTCTCATTCTTGCAGTTTCCGCTTGGAACTCCTTTCTCAGTTCCCAGATTTTTTCAAGGACCTTCTTCCAGCCTCCTTTGTCCAAATCATCCTCCATTTTCAGAGACATAGCTATATAAAGTTCCACACCGAACCAAGTCCAAAGTCAAAATCCAGATTTCCACAATAAAAACCAACAGGTCCGATTCAAATCCTCTACATATCAAAATTGATAGTTAGTTGCCCCCCGGATCAGGGGTGTCAAAAGGATTCAATCTCTGTTGCCAAGCCAAATTCCGTTACAGTTTCAACCGCGTTGGTAATAAAGTTCCTGATTTAGTGCCACAATAGCAAGGGACGGACCTCCGTAAATTGCATCCCTGTACTTCGCCAAATTAATCCAAATTCTTCGGTACTTTCCTAGTACTCACGTTTAAAATGTCCAATCTTGTCCTTTTTCGGAGGAATCAGCGCGCTCAGAAGGGAAGGGCTCGCAGCTTCAACCCGGCGGGCAATGGCGATCCGAGGGGCTCCGTCGCCCCGCGTCTCACTCGGCAGCCTCTACTGTGGCCGCCGCGGGAGTTGGGGCGACGTTAAGAGCCTCTGCCGGATCCTTAGGTCCCGGGAACCAACTCCCGGGGGTTTTGGGGGCTGCGTTGCTGTCGCAAGCACCCCTTTAAGCCGGCCGGGTCGGGGAATGCCAGCAGCGGCATGTCCCCCGACCTTCCTTCCTCCGGCGCGCCGACCGGAAGTCTTAAAAAAACTTTCAGATATTTGAGGCCTAAACCTTTTAGGGCTTCAAACGCTAGTGTGAGAACCTCGAGTTATGCCTGGAAACAAACTGGCAACCAGCTGTTTTAAAGCAGTGGTTATGGAAGCCCAGCAAGAAATCTGGCTACCGGCCATACAACACATTGCAATATTCCAATTTGAAGCTACCAGGGCATGGCTGGTCAACAAGCCACAATGCGGGGGAAAGCACTCCTAGCCACCCAGGTCACCTGAGCCTCCAGTGACAGTGTTGAATCCAGGAGCATCACCAAGTGGACCTGCTCCTTCTGGAGCAGTGCAGTCCTGTCCACAACCCCCACCTCCTGGACATGGGAACTCAGGACACCTAACAGCTCTGTCTATTCGAGAATCAGCCTCAACCAACCCATGTTGGCTCTTGACATGAGAAAGTGGGGACTTGAACCCATGGCTTGAAGGAAGGATGGAATAGAGATATGAAAAAACAATGAAGTTGAACTGATTAAAATGTCCACTTAGAAGGATTGGCCTATCAGTGTTGCTCATGCTTAGAGAAGTATCGCTGTGTTTGCATGTGATTAGGCTTAACCAGTGACAGGATTTTAGTTGATTAACAATTAACCAGTTAATTAATTAAATTCAAATTAGTTTGCAAGTCTCCATTACCTAAACAAATGTGCTTTTTTGAGAAATGAACAGCAGTAAACTCACAGTCTAGAACACACATAGCTTCATTTTTTTCCTGTCAGGTATGACTGTCTTCCTGTTGAAAGATTGTTATTGATGAACCAGCTTCTTTTAAACTCATCAATCAGTTACCAGGCATTGTTAAAGGGAAAGGTTGTCTCTGCGGGTTTTTTTTCATTGCAAGTTACAGTAACACAACAAAACTAAAACATCCACAAAAACAAAGGGTCTCTTAACTCGCTAATTAAAATTTTCTTTCAAAAGATTTAAATAGCACCCCCATTAGTTAGCTAACCCTTTCATTGATTGATCTACCCATTAAGCTAATGAAAGTTTACATCCATAACAACTTCAACAAAAATTACAAGGAGTTGGTGGATACTCAGAGCCCTTGTCTTGAGATAAGTGAATCTTGATCAGCAAGCAAGATGAAGCTTAATTTAGAATGAAGTTTGATTTGAGAAATGACCTCCTTGGGGAAAGGTATTCAGCATATTCTCAATAAGGTTTCACTCTTTTGAGGAGCAGGTTAATACTTTGGGGCGGCAGATTCTTGGATCCAGGTTCAGTAACAAGGATAGCTTTGCAACAACTGTGGTTTGTGCACCAAATATGTTCTTTCCTGATGAAGGCAGAATTGACAGGTTAGATTCCTCTTATAGGCTCCCTTTGAATAGTCTCAGGAGCTGACCACCTAATAGCCATATTGACTCATTCACACTGGCTCCCACCTTGTTTCTAACACATTCCAAAGTGCTGGCCTTAAGGTTTACACCAGTAGGCACATTTGGAAGTAATGTGAGTGCCAGTCACAAAATGGCTGATACAGGGGGCGTGGCATATCTCAAGGCGGCTGTCACATCTAAAAGAACAAATAGTATCACAGAATCACACAGACATGCCCTCCCTACAGTCACCCCATCAATGCAAGAAAATCACTGTCATGCTCACGGGGGGGGGGGGACATTTGCACCTCTCCTCTGTTCAGAATGGACGGGTGTCAAATTCTGGTATCCAAGGAAATGTGGACATGTTTAAAGGGAGATGTAGGAGATGCCGAGCCAGCTCAAGCAGGAACTGAGCAGGAAGAGCAAACAATCCCTTATATACTGTGGATTTTTGAGAGGATATTTGCTGAGAACCTTTCCTGGGTGCCCAAGGAGGTACTGGAGAACATCTTCAGGTGCCACTCAGGTGCCCTAAGTGGTTTAGGACCTAATACCCAAAGGACCATCTCTGGTCATTGAAATCTGCCCATGTACTTTGATCCACAGGGAAGCCTCTGATCCATGAAGGGCAGTCCCTTGTCAGTGGTAGTGTTCAGCCTGTGGGATGCTTTACCACAATAGAGTTGGTCAGCTCCTTCCCTCTGCATCTTTAGTGGGCACCAGTTAAATGCATTTTTGTTTCATCAATATGCTTCCCAACAGTTTGTTCTGTAATGTACTATTCTCATGTTGGTTCCAATTGCTCTCCTTTTTCTGCAGCTTTTTGATCCCAGAGTCTAATGTGAAGGTATATGGGAACGCTACCTTGGTGAAATTAATCATCTCTGTGTCTGGTCAGTAGCTTGAAGGGAGACTGCCTGGAAGCCACATGAACATAGAGCCTCTTAAAGGAAACTTGTTAAAATGCTGCTGGCTCTAAATTACTGGCCCTCCCATTCTGAACAGCAGCTTGGAATTGATATAGAATATTCAACCAGTCCTGGGATACCATTGTGTGACTTCTGTGCCCAATAAAACAGCTCAGAACTGAAAGAGAGAACATTCTCAGTCCACCATTTAGGAACCAGGAAGACAGACTGTCGTTTTATTAGGAACCAGTGAATAGCTTGGGAACATGAATGCATTCAAGAAAACTGTATTGGCGGGTAGGGAGGTAATACACTCATGCAAACAGCGCAAAGAACTTCTTCATCTCAGAGAGTTTTTTGGGTGGAGGAGTGAACACATGCATTGTGTCCTGCTTTGGTTTCTTGCATCACACAGAGATGAACATGTCTGTACTTAATCAAATTATTTCATGGCACAGGCCTCCAATTTTAAAACATTCCTGCATCTGCTGTGTGCCAGGACTTCTTCACTCTGTGCATAGCTGAACAATGGAACTTGCTACCTCAAGATGTAGTGATGACCACCAACTGTGATGCCTTAAAGAAGGATAAATTCATAGTGGTTATAAGCTGCCCAGAGTGGCTGGGGAATCCCAGTCAGATGGGTGGGGTATAAATAATAAAATAACAATAAAATAATAATAAAAAATTATTATTATTATTATTATTATTATTATTATTATTATTTAATAATAATAATAATAATAATAATAATAATAATAATAATAATATGCCTCTCAGTGGCTACTAGCCACAATGGCTATGCTCAACCTCTAGTGTGCTTCTTGTTACCAGTTGCTAGGACTCACAAGAAGAGAAATTACTGTAGTGTTCAGTTCCTGCTTGCAGATTTCCCATGGGCACCTGGTTGACCAAAGTGAGAATAGGATGTTGGACTAGAGGGGCCTTTAGTCTGACCTAACAGAAGTCTTGTGTTCTTAAGCAATTTCATGTGTCTATATAATAGCTATGCATGCAAACAGAACTCATTCAGTTTGAAGCTGTTTTAATTCTGTTGTCTGTAAGTCAGCTTACCAAGAGCAGGGTGGGAGAACAGTGTGCGTTTGCTAACATAGACTCCAGTTCTTAAATTCTTTAGTCTCTGAATGCACAGCTCAGCTCCATGACACTATTATACCTGCAGGTTTCAGCCTTAAGAACGTAAGATAAGCCCTGCTAGATCATGTCAAACACCCATCTAGTTCAGCATCCTGTTCTCACAGTGGCCAACCAGATGCCTCCATGGGGGATCTGAGTGCAACAGGCCCCATTGCGCTGAACATACAGCCAAGAACCGACTGCACCACATCCATCCAGCAGGCAGATTGTTATATACATGTGACATTCCATGCATGACTTTGCTGTGGATTCTGGGGAAACTACAGTTTTGGGGAGACATACTTGTAGGTTTGCTTTAATGATAGCTGTGCAGTGCCGGCAAGTTCTCTGAAACCCCATCCACACAAAATAGGATATATAGTTATGCCTTAATCTTATGAGCTCCTGGGCCGAGACAGCAGCTGTTCGGATCCAATGCTGGAGGGCAGCATGTTGTCGAAAGGACACAACTGGTGCCCTCTTGTCGACACTGAAATCCACGCCATCACCGGTACAGAGCAAATGTTTGCATTCCAAATGTAAGTTACAGTGAGGGCAGGAATGGGGGTGGGGGTGGGTGGAGCGGCTTGTATATCTACCCAACTTTCCTGGAGTAGGATCTGAATTTAGCTGCAGAGGTGCATGACTTGTTTGCATCGCTGTAGCAAAAGTCGAGGCACAGAATATGGTTGTCTGTGGTAGAAACAAATGGAAAAAAATCAGTGGCTATAGATAAGCAGTTAGTTTGTCTTCCCTCCAAATTGCATTGTATCTTGCACAAGGAAGAAAAGAAGTTTGCAGCTCTTTTCAATATGCATGCATGAATTAGTTTGTGGGTGATAAAGAGAGGGAATGTTTTCCCGTTGGAAAACAAAAAAGTCCTGGTATATGGGCTTTTAAACAGCTGCTGCCTTCCATACTGTGTGAATTTTGCCTCAACGTGTGCCCATCTGGTTATCAGTAGATTCAAGTCCACTCAGCATTTGAGAAAAGGGTGGAGGTTGACTAGGTTGCCATTTGAAATGTTAAACTGGAATCTAGCAGAGCTTTCCTTCACAACAAAAACCACAGCAACAAACCAACCCTGCCTTGATGCATCTGTTTTTATTGCTTAATGTTCTAATGTGTGTACAAGCAATGTTCGATGGGAAGCTTTTCTGAGTTTAATTTTCCCTGGAGTTGTAAATCCAATGTGGAATGAAATCGCCCATATAGATTTCGTAACCATGACTCTAATAAACGGAGTGTTCTTTAGATATGAAAAATGAGAACTTCAAAAAAATAAAAAAAATAACTCAAAGTACATTTGAGAATTTAACACTGATCAGTCTGATGGAAAAAGGGAGGGCAGGGGAGGGGGGAGTCTCTTGACTCCAGCTGTTGCCAACAGTCTTGGCACAGGGGGGGGGAGTCTCTAATCCAACTGTTGCAGAGTGGGAAAGTCTGAGTTAGAGGCTTGAAGCCATCCCACACCGGATGAAACTCCCAACTTCCCCTTATTATGTCAATTGTCCATCTTCAGCCTCAAAGGTACCCGCCCTTCAATAAGGCAATGGTGAATTGTTTTCCTCTCTTGCCTTTTTGCCCTCCTCTGACTCTTTTTGGGTTTTATCCACACAAATGCTTAATATAAAAACCAGTTGGGCAAAAAAGGCCGTGCTCCAGGCAGGAAAGCATCAAATGTTTCTGCACACAAGCACACACACACCTCTCTCCACCAGGAAGCACATTGCTCAGGTAGGCATCAGCACTTGGTGATGCTGCAAAGCAGGACTTGTGAGGGCTGTAGACTGGAGATGGTGAGACCTAGGGAGAGTCTCAAAGGCCAGTTAGATAGCCCTGGGGGGGCTACACTGAGCCGACAGCACATATGTACTATGTGATTGGGACAAACAGGTGTTAAAAACATATATATTCTGCAGGTGGTCTCAACAGGGAGGACAGATCAGCTCCAGCTCCATGACAAGTGTAGACTGACAGCAGATTGATTGATGGATTGATGGATTGATTGATTGATTTAATGCAACTGAAAGTGGAGACAGGTTACTAATCTGAAGAGGATTAGTGACAACTTTTTTTTCCTTTTTTAAAAAAAAATAGAAACATTGATCCTTTTATAATTTATTGGACTGAAAAAAATAAATGGCACAGTAAATTCTAATATGCTCTGGAGTGTAATATGATGTTATTATAAGAGAAATATCGTATAACAACATTAAAATATATGCAAACAATTATGTAGGAACAAATAATGAACACACAAATATAAATGTGTATGTAGGTTTAAATATAGCATGCATTCACATATAAGATAAATAGCTTTGTGATAAATATATACAGTGGTACCTCGGTTTAAGAACAGCCCTGTTTACGAACTATTCGGTATATGAACTCCGAAAAACTGGAAGTACTGTTGCAGTTAGCAAACTTTACCTCAGTCTAAGAACAGAATCCGAACAGTGGAAGGGCACTGGCAGCAGGAGGCCTCATTAGGGAAAGCACACCTCGGTTTAAGAACTGTTTTGGTTTAAGAACGGACTTCTGGAACCGATTAAGTTCATAAACCAAGGTACCACTGTAATTTGAACAAAATTAATATATTCTAATATATGTATGTATATGATAATGTGTTCCTATATATGTAAATCTTTCTTAACACTCACGTATGTTTTATTTGAATGTGAGCTGAAATAGGAGACTTTAACGATTTGATAAACAAGTTATATAACTGATTTAGAGACTGAATTTTCAGAAATTTTCTGTTCATGTTTAATTATTTTGTATTGATTCTGTATTGATTGTGTGTGTGTGTGTGTGTGTGTGTGTGTGTGTGTACATACATACAATGGAACATATATATATATTCCATCAAATCCCAACAATCCCTGCACCACTTTCCCGGCCAGTTGTCCATTGCTACTTTGGCTTTGGCACTATTTTTTAAGAGTTCTTCTTGCTGGCCTTGTGATCCAGCCAATCGTGGATTCTGTAGCTACTGGGGAGGGTGGAGTAAAGCAAGTGCACCAGCAGGAACATTGGATTGGCTCCACTGGTGTATTTATACCATGCCTGTTTCCTCACCACTTCTCCCTTCCCATTTCCAGGGAGCTGCAGTGACTCAGCTGTCCAGGAGTCAGGTTAGCACCTTCATCCATCACACTATCCACTGCTGAACTTAAGCCCTCAAATGCAAGAGAGTCACTTCACATATAGAGCTGCCTGTCCTCAAGGTTCCCCTCCTCATTCATTATACTCAAGTGTAGAAAAAGCAGGAGCAAAACAGGCCTCTGTTCTTGACTTAATCTGCAGCCAATTACATAAATGGAGCAGTGGAGTCAGCAGGCCGCATTGTAGCTGTTGGATACATTATATTCCAAAATAAAACTGAAGCCTGTGTTTGCTTTCTGTGCAATATATACGTGTGTGTGTGTGTGTGTGTGTGTGTGTGTGTGTGTGTGTGTGTTCAGGGTATGAGCAGAAATTCTTTCCAAGCCCTCCCCAGTATAGATGTCTTTCTGTGACTGATAATATTTATGGAGGGAAAACAGAGGAAGGGAGGCAAGGAGGAATTCCTCCAGGGAAGCCAGATTCACATACCTTAGTCTTTGCTCTTTGGGTTGACAGTATTTCATGCACTGAACTCATTTCCACAGATAAGCCTCTTAGCCGTATCTATTGTTTTCAGCGAGTCTACTCTGAGTAGGACTAACATTGGCTGCAACCCAAAGCGTGCGTAAGTGTGAGAGACAGCAACAGACTGGAAAACCTGCAACTGGAGCCTGGGAGACATTCACAGAGGCCCGTTTTCTTCTCTGTGGTGACCCAAGCACTATGGCCATGGTGGCTCCCTTAGAAATCTAATGGGGGAGAAGGCTCTCTAAGAGGGTTGATGCTATGAGCCTTCCAGCATATGCTTAAACTATATCTGGAACATTGTATCGCAGAAACCGTGTATCATAGACATGCCATCAGTCTCCAGCTGATTTTATTCCAACAAAACCAAACACACACTATGTGCTAGAACCCCTGGGACCTTTCACCACTCAGAAATTGGTGTGTGTGTGGAGCATTATGCTCTGAATTCAGATTGGGATCTCCACCAGTTTAAAAAACACACACACACAACCACAACCACAACCCCACTAGGTAAAGGTAAGGTAGATGACCCCTGGACGGTTAAGTCCAGTCAAAGGCGACTATGGCGTTGCGGCGCTCATCTCGCTTTCAGGCTGAGGGAGCCAGCGTTTGTCCACAGACAGCTTTCTGGGTCATGTGGCCAGCATGACTAAACCGCTTCTGGTGCAACGGGACACCGTGACAGAAACCAGAGCGCACGGAAACGTCGTTTACCTTCCCGCCGCAGAGGTACCTATTAATCTACTTGCACTGTTGTGCTTTCGAACTGCTAGGTTGGCAGGAGCAGGGACAGAGCAATAGGAGCTCACTTCATCGCAGGGATTCGAACTGCCTACCTTCCAATCAGCAAGCCCAAGCTTTCTGCAGTTTGCAGTAGACAAATAGCATCCAGAAAAGGCATTTCTAGCAGGAAGCTGACACCTCTTAAGATGAATAATGATTCTGAAGATCAAGAAGCAGGAAAACAGCAAACTTGAAAAGCAAGCACTATATTATATATCCAGACAGGCTTGTTTAAATGGAAGAAGTGTAAGAAGGCATCTACAATAGTATGAAAAAATGCTTGCCTAACATCAATAGGCAAGGAGCTCCAAAGCATGGGTGATGCCACACTGAAAGATCAATGGACTCCTCCTTTCCTTCTCCATCTGTGATCCTGATTGCTTTCCTGTGGGATGTAAACACACAGAGCAGTCAAATATAACACTGCTAGAGTGGACATGAAGGTGTCTCAGTCCTCCAGCCGTAACTTCCTGTTTACCTGGACTGAGACAACTTCCTCTAAATAACTGAAAGTGGGAGTGGCTTCACCTGGGCAGGTTAGGACAAAACCACAGGTCAGTGGCCATTTTCCCTCTCTTGGATCGGGACTTCAAGCAAGCAACATCTTAGAGCAGAGATGGGCTCTTGGCTTGCAGCCAAGAGGGCCCAAATGGAGCCTCCTCCCACATGGAGAGTCTCCACATGTACATATATTTTCTAAGCTTAAGTCTGCCTTCATCTGGGATCTTATTGTGACCATTTGATGTCTGTGAGTAAATGTTTTTACATGCTTTTATAGAAGACTTGTGCAGTGTCTTATTTTGAAGAGGGATAAAGGGGTAATACCAGGAAACTATTTTACAGAGGTTTAAACAAACCTGAGCAACCTTCTGCTGTGCGATTTAAAAGGGGAATGTAACTCTGCTGACTTAGTTGGAACTTGTAAACACAAGTTAAGATAAGGATATCTTAAGCAATATATCCTCATCCACATCAGGCCCTTGGCCCATCTAATCCAGCATCCTTTTCTCACAGTGGCCGACCAGATGCCTGTGGGAAACTCACAAGCAGGACCCGAGCACATGAGCCCTTTCACCTTCTGTGGTTTCCAGCAACCAGCATTCAGAAGCATTGCTGCCTCCAACCGTGGAGGCAGAGCATAGTCTTGGTGGTTAATAGCCATTGATTATTGGACAATACCTATTAGTCTAAGCTCTATAGGTGCAACCATTTTCTGTTGATGTCAATGGGGGAAAACCCATTACAATGGAACTGGATGGCACCCTTAATGTTTTACTCTGTTTTACTCAATGGTTTAAACTCAGGGGTCAGCAAACCTTTTCACCAGAGGGTCAGTCCACTGTCCCTCAGACCTTGTGGGGGGGGCAGACTATATTTTGGAAATAATAAAAAAAAGAACGAATTCCTATGCCCCACAAATAACCCAGAGATGCATTTTAAATAAAAGGACACATTCTACTCATGTAAAAACACGCTGATTCCCAGACCGTCCACGGGCCGGATTTAGAAGGCGATTGGGCCGGATCCGGCCCCCGGGCCTTAGTTTGCCTACCCATGGTTTAAAGCCTTCATTCCACAAACCACAAAGATTGAATCTCTGAGTCAAGAGGCTGTTGTTTTGAAAAATCATGTCTTATTGAATAAGTGGTTTTCTTCACAAATTAGTTTGATTCGGCAGGAGGGAAATTATATATATACCAAGTGATAAAAAGTTTGCTGTCCATTTTGACTTTGGCTATCCTTTTGCTTCATTGCCCTGATTGTAAATCTCTAAAATTGTGTAATAGCAATTAAGAAAAGCGGAAAAAGGCAAATTGAGATACCAGACCCCAGAAAAGAATGCTTTTGGCAGAGACCCCAGATATTGTGTGTGTGCATCAGTCAGTCTCTGGTGATTTAATTGTAACCATTCCAGGAAGTTTAAGGAAAGGTTTTTCAATGACATCACGCAACCAGCAGTGGAAAAGCTGCACCATGGGGAAGCTCTAGGGCCTTTGGTGTATATTCACCGTGTTAATGAATTCTACAGAGTGCTTTTTCCACTTCATTCAATACTGGTTTCTGAAGGCGAATGGTTCTTAATGTCTCTGGCACTTCTAAATGCCTGCTCTCTCACTACCCCTAACATTCTTGATTCAGGTAGGTAGCCATGTTGGTCTGACGCAGTCGAAATTAAAAAAAATAAAAAATTGTCTTATAGACCAACTAAGTTTGTTCTGGTATAAGCTGTGTATCTGAAGAGGTGTGCATGCACATGAAAGATTATACCAGAACAAACTTAGTTGGTCTATAAGGTGCTACTAGACAATTTTTTTTTTACCCCCAACATTGTTTTATTATTATTAACAACTACAACATTATCCCACTCTTCCTCCCAGAGGTGCCCAGGGTAGCAAACGCAAAAGCGATCAAACAATTAAAACATCTAAAAACAATTTTGATATAGATGTAGGCTAGGAAAGAGCTTGACTTAAGAGTCCTGTTGGAAAAGGAAGATCTTCAGTAGCTGCTGGAAACACAACCGAGACTGCACCTCTTATTTAGCTTGAACTTTTAAAGTTATTTGTTTATCTGTTCCCCCGTTCAGTTTGTAGGGTACAGCGTAGGGCTTATTTATGGATTGCTATTAGATTTCTTGCCCACCCTTTACTGTAAGGCCCCATGTCAGGTTACAACAATAAAATATATAATTGTAAAACAAATAGCCTAAACAGGTGCAATCCTAAAACAAGAAAAGTGTAAAACCATTAAAAAAAATCATATATGAAAGCAATTTAAAACAATGCCATTGCAAATGCAGGCCTGGATAAAGATAACCACTTAAAAGTGTTGTCGAAAGAAGGTCTTTAGTAGGTGCCGAATAGAGAGCAGGGATGGTGGCTGTCTAATATGTAATGGGCGACTTGAATGGGGAAGCTGTGGACCATGTGGCCCTTGGTATCATGCAGCTGCAGCCTCACTCTTGCTCTATGGTCTACTAGTCTGGGAGTCACTTCCGCTTCCTGTCTGCATGTGTGTCAGAGAGATGGAGAGGGGGGAGAGGAGAAAAAGAGCTTTGTCATCTTGCAGTGCTGTAAACCCCACCCACTTTTGACTCCACCCACCTGATTCACCTTTCCTATTGGTCAGCAGTTCTTCATGGGGAAATGGTTTCCCATGCCTGGTTTAGGGTAAGGAACAATGGTACCATTCACACCATAGATTGAAAGCACATGGCTCCCTCCCCCCCCCAAGAATCCTGGAAACTTTAGCTCAGCCCTTACAGAGCTACAATTCCCAGCACCCTTCCCCCCTTCTTTGGGGGGAGTCACGTGCTTTAAATGTCTGGTGTGGGTGTGAGTAATGTTTCAATGACAACGTGTTCTAAAACAGGGGTCAGCAACCTTTTTCAGCCGTGGGCCAGTCCACCATCCCTCAGACCATGTGGTGGGCCGGACTATATTTTTTTCGGGGGGAAATGAACAAATTCCTATGCCCCACAAATAACCCAGAGATGCATTTTAAATAAATGGCACTCATGTAAAAATACGCTGATTCCCGGACCGCCTGCGGGCCGGATTGAGAAGGCAATTGGGCCGCATCCAGCCCCCGGGCCTTAGGTTGCCTACCCCTGTTCTAAAACCTTTATCTCTGGTTATGAGCTATTAAAACCAAAAAAACGTAGCCAGCTAATTTTCTTAATTCACTGTTTCTTGTTTTTGCAATTGAACATATTATTTCATTTGTTTTACAGATTTCCATCCCACCTTATACAATATTTCAAGGAAGCCGACATTAAAGATGTACAAGCCATTGATAGAAGACAATGAAATAGAACATGACCGCGATGAATACAGAAAAGCAGCAATTAAGGCGGCATTAAAATGACATTGAAAAGTTGAAAGCAGCAGGCAGCTACATTGTGGTAAAAGCAGTAGGCAGACGAAGCAAGACACAAATCCTGAACAAAAGGCCAGGAAAACTTTTTTTAAAAAACACCCACGTTTTCACCTGGTACCGAAAACACTGAAGTGTAGGAGATTGGTGCAAAATCATGGGCTGGGGATTCAACATGGAACCTCACCAGGTGACCTCAGAAGGAGAGTAGGTCCAGCATGGCAGAGATGATCCATGACATTATGCCTTTGAACCTTGCTGTGGCTCATATCTCAAATGAATTCCCTCATACATTGAAACAGGAGTGGCGACCCTCGGACTCGGTGGGGGCAGATGAGGCCCTCCAGTACTTTCTATCTGGCCCTCAGAACATTATTCTAACGCCTGGTTCCCATATCGTGATGTTCCCAGACATCTCCCATAAGAGATAGTGGCAGCATGAAAACTCTTTAGGGAAGGAATGATGTGGTGTCTGGTGCTACATATTATGACTGCAACAGAGATAGATCATTGCTCACAGCTGTCTCCGCATAATGTCATTAACCTGTGCCACAGGTCTTACCCGTCCGCCTATGGCAGGGGTAGGCAAACTAAGACCCAGGGGCTGGATGAGGCCCAATCGCCTTCTCAATCTGGTCCATGGACAGTCCGGGAATCAGCGTGTTTTTACATGAGTAGAATGTGTGCTTTTATTTAAAATGCATCTCTGGGTTATTTGTGGGGCATAGGAATTCGTTCATTATTTTTTTTTCAAAATAGAGTCCGGCCCCCCACATGGTCTGAGGGACGGTGGACTGGCCCACGGCTGAAAAAGGTTGCTGACCCCTGGCCTATGGGATGAAGTGCCGTCTTCCACTTTGTACACTGCAGTGAAAGCACAAAACAGGATATGGGCTCAACATCTGGAGACACTTACCAATGGCAAGAAGCATTGGGCATTGGAACCAATTAGTTAGGGTAGTGGTAGGTTCTCCTACCACTCCTACCTCCTAGGCTGCCATCCATTCAGATGCTTTAGGTCTGAATTAGCTTCATCAAGCAAGTTTTTGATTATCTACAAGGCCTTCTCCAACTGTAGGAAGCACGAATCACTTCCTCTTCCTCAGCTTCCTGCATTACACACACACAAACAAACAAGCACAAGACTGCTCATTAATTGTTTCACCCTTCTTCAGAATTTATCAGCAGGTCTGATTTGTTTTTACAGGGGCGAATGTACCTCATAGCTCCAATGCAGAAGAAAGCAGAGTGTTTTATAGCTCTCACCTCTGGCAAATTCAAACCATAATGCCTCGCTCTCCCCAAACACATATTTTACAATCAGAGGTTAACAACTTTGCCAGATATACAATGTCCGGACTGTGGGTGCATTGCTGGGTTTCATAAAGCTGTCAGCCGGGGAAACTGTAAGCATGAGTGTACATATTCATCAAGCCATTCCCTACCAAAGCTTTTTCTAAAGATGTGTTCTTAAAGCTAAACCGTACAGCACAAAATCCAAGAACAACAAGGAAACATTTGTACAAGGAAAGGCACTTAAGTTGCATCAGCCGGAGGGGAAACGTAATTTACATAACTGAAACAATTTTTCAAGCAAAGAAAAGCAGAAACTACCTTTTCAGGACTATATATATATATATATATATATATATATATAGTCCTGAAATATATATATATATATATATATATATATATATATATATATATACACACATATATACCATATATATATATATATATATATATATATATATATATATACACACACATATATACACATACACACACACACACACACACACACACACACACACCAGAAAGGATTTTTTTTGCCTAGTCAATGCTGCAAGACACTTGCAGCACAGTTCTATGGATACCTAGTGGCCTTAGAATGGCTTCTCTCTGAACCCCCACCGACCCAAAAAAGGAAGTGGTTTGTGTTACAAATTAGAATTATAGAGCGCATTTAAAAAACCCTTTCCAATTCAGTTTTTAGCTTGTTGACCAAACATGTCATGATTTTCATGGATGTCTCCACTTTTATATTTTTTATTTCCCTTTCTTTTTCGCTATATTAATATTTTACTTGAGGTCATTTGTTAGCCACAAAGGCACTCAAAGTAGCTTACAATGAAATCAAAATAAAATATCATTACATGTCGCAGATGAAGTGAATGTGTCATGCTTTGGAAATGTTCAATAAACTTTGTTAAAAACAAGTTTTAAAAAATGCTCCTTAATTTTCATGAGGACTTGGGGCGGGTTGCAAACTGATCTGGAAATGCGGATAACAGAGCTGAAGACTGGAAAAAATGGGAAATGAAGGAAAACCAAAATTGAGAAAAACAGATTTGCCCTGGGGTGGGTGCTTTCACACACACAACTATGCATGGATTCATACACACTGAGACACAAACTTTGCAGACCTTAAAGATGGTAATATTACTATCTGCTCATTACAGTTGTTCTAATAGACTGAAAAAGCGAAAGGAACCACAAAAACACTTTGAAAAACTGTTCTGCTTATGTGGGCAATCAGCACATTACACTGTCACTTCCAACAGGAAATGTTGTCAGATTACAATTCCCAGGCTTTCAGCTTTCTCAGGGGCAAAAAACAACAACAACCAACAACACCAGAGGATAAATGGTGTGGCAAGGAAATTTTGGCCCATGTGCAGAGAACAATGGTCCTCCTGTCTCTCTCTGGTAGATTGATTTATTGGAAATTAGAGCGGGAAGAAAAAGACTAAATAAGTCAAGCCTGTCATTATTATGTCATATGTACTTGCGTTGTGCCGTATAGCCGCAATCTGCTGTTTTGTAAACTGAGCTATCAAACACTTGTTATTTTAAAGCTGGAATTTGTCAGGCTCCCTTGACAAGCCAGCAGCTCTAGCTCCCAGCCTGATTCATGACTGGCTCTGAGACAGAGGAAGTTCGTGTCTGCTGTAATCTAAACACAGTGTAAATGGAACATAGAGGCTGCAGCGCTGAAAGAAGGAAAGAGGCTAAACCCAATAAACTCAGAGTGCTGTGGGAGGGGGTTAAAATTGTATCAAGCTTCTGGGGCTTGCCCCAAAGAACTCATGCTTCAGAAATGCAAAATGCAGATATTTCAACAGTCCATTTCAAAAGTTCTGACCCAGTTTAAAACAAAGAGAAAGGCCTTTTGCTCCCGAGCTGTCCCGCTGGAGTTGCAATTTTAGGATTGCGGCCTCAAGTTTACTAAAGCAACTTCCCACATGTGCAGTTCTGCTACATCTGTATTTTCCATTCAAAGCATAAATGACCACAGTGCATCTTGGGAGGTTGGGCTTGTTTCCCTCCCCCCCAAAAAAGGTGTGTGTAGGTCACACAGTTGAACATAAAAGGAATGCACATTCATTCTAATTAGGAGGGAATCCGGACTCGTTCTCTCAATGAATTAGTGGGTTTTATTCATGCCCACAAAATGAGGAAGGAACAGAGCTCATGCATGCTTTTTGTATGCAAAAGCTCCTGGGTTTATTGCCAGCTGTCTCTGCATTAAAGATCTCGAGCAACAGCCATATTTTGAGCGTTAAAGAATTGCCACCAGTCAGCGTATGACTATGACAACTTCCTACACACAGCTTGGGTGCACAGAGGGATGCTTCAAGGTGCATAAACATCTACAGTATTCACACATATGCTAAGTGGCAGCGACACTTGCCACCCAGAAGCTGGTTGTGCAATGCTGCCTCACCTTCACTGCCCCACCAACCTCTTACTGCCTTTCTGTGCTCTCCAGATGTTTTTGACTGCAACTCGCATTTGCCCCCACCCCGCAATCATTGGCTATGCTGGCAAGTGCTGATGGACACTGAAGTCCAAAACAACTGAAGAACACCAGTACGTTTCCGAGCACAATTCAAAGTGTTGGTGCTGACCTTTAAAGCCCTAAATGGCCTCGGCCCAGTATACCTGAAGGAGCATGTCCACCCCCATCATTCAGCCCGGACACTGAGGTCCAGCTCCGAGGGTCTTCTGGCGGTTCCCTCACTGTGAGAAGGGAACCAAGCAGAAGGCCTTCTTGGTAGTGGCGCCCACCCTGTGGAATGCCCTCCCATCAGATGGCAAGGAAATAAACAACTATCTGACTTTTAGAAGACATCTGAAGGCAGCCCTGTGTAGGGAAGATTTAATGGATTATCTTTTACCATCTTTTTAATGTTCTGTTGGGAGCCGCCCAGAGTGGCTGGGGAAACCCAGCCAGATGGGTGGGATATAAATAATAAATGTTGTTGTTGTTGTTGTTGTTGTTGTTGTTGTTGTTGTTGTTGTTGTTGTTATACCAGTTTGGGGAAGACCATAGGAACCATCTCCGAGGGGTGTTTAGCCACCGCAATAACATATTTGAGGGGGCTGGGCATTGCTTTGCATATTTTGCATATATATTTTGCAAATATTGCATATTTGAGGGGGCTGGGCATTAATGGGCATTGCTATTCAAATGGTGTGTGCACACCATGTCATGTGATTGATTATGCAGGGTGGGGCTTACCTGGCCCCACCCCCACCCCAGTATTTTATTCAAGTTGGCACCTATGGAGAACTTGGAGAATACTGTTAAAATGGCCATTGGTCATTGAGGTTCTCAGAATTACTAGAAGTTGCTGTTTAATCCTGTTTTATGCAGGAAATTCAGAGGTAGAGACGACTTCCAAGACTTTGCTTGATAATCTCCAGAAATGGAGAGCCCTCTAAGTAATTGCTCCCTAGGTCAAACTGCTCTTACCATCAACAAGTTTCTCTTGGCGTTCAGCTGAAATCTACCCTCCTGTAACTTAAACCCAGCGCTGGCTCACCTATTAGAAAAGTGCAAGATCTTACATGATTTCAGCCAAGATCTCACTCGAAATCACCAAGATTTCCCCTGAAATCTGCACTGGTGCTGCTCCTTCACCAGTGGCGGAGGCAGCAGGGCAGACAGTGCAGGCGGCAGGGGTAGGAATGACAGTGCTGGTGGTGGCGGCAGTAGTGGTAGCAGCAGGACAACACCTCCCACTTAGAGGGTACCATCAACTTCCTTTAAATGTGCAATTCAGAACTCGGCACTGTGCCTTGGATGGAGTCTCATCAGTGGCGTAGCATGTAGGGGCAGAGCGGTGATTGCCCCAAGTGCAAAATTGTTAGGGGCACAAAATTTCAACGCCCGGTGTTGCCTTAATACAGCTGTGTGCTTCCATTGCTGGGCTCTGTTGCAAACCAGGAAGTGACCTCTCCAAACAATGGTACAACTCTTCCTTTCTTGTCTCTGTGGCTGTGACCTCCTGGGTGATACAGATGCCGTTGGGCAGTTAAACAGGCATGCATAGTCTGCCTGTTTCCCACCCACCCCTCTGTGCAGCCCTGGGAGCTCGCAACCCATGCTACGCCACAGGATCGCTTACATTCCTTTTAATGCAAGTAGTTTAGAGTTTGCTAGCTTCACATGCATAAAGCTTTAGGCCTCGCTATAATTGTCTTATTTCATTATTTAAAAACCATTTTGAGAGCTGAAATGCAACTGTGATCATCCCTCCAGCAAGCCTACCAACTGCATGTGTTTATATTTGGGAAGCGTGGTTAGAAGAGGATAGATGCTGCTTTTTGTCCAACTTTGTGTCTAGACAATGTGAGAGGAAGGGAAAGGTCTCTTAATTATATTGCGAGACCCCCCAAGGCATTAGATCATTCTTTCAAGGAACTCAGCTCTTGAAATTTTAGAATTAGAATTTAAACTCAACCGCAGAGTCCCAGACAAATATAATCAAGGAGATTAAGGTGAAATTAACACACAGCCTTTGGGAGAGTCTGTGGACTAGTTGTAAGAATGGCAATTAAACCTGCTGGGCGGGAGACTCAGGAGTCATCCAGAAAGATCAACATGGCAAGAGCATGACCAATTTGGCCCCATCCGTTGACCAGTGAAGGAACAGTTGCTCCAAGGCTTTCTTTTTCCTCCCTTCCTATTCCTTTTTTCCTTTTGCACTGGTACACTCTTTCACAAAAACGCTTCATCCTGCATAGACGTAGCTTAAACCTGTGTTCAGTGTAACATGTGAATCGGACCAATATGTCAGTGCCAGTTGCACATCTGAAGGGTGGGCATTCCACAGTTGGGTGCAGCCGCAGAGAATGCTCTCTCCTGTGTCACCACATTGTGGATTTCCCTGGATGATGGAACCGGGAGAAGAGTGCCCTCTGATTATCTAAAGGCATACACAGATTGATATAGGGAGAGTTGGGCTTTGGGGGTATTTAGGTCCCAAGCCATGTGTGCAAAGCCGTCTTTAGCATATGCTGAGCCAGGGTGCAAAAAACTGCCCAGCACCCCCAATTTGGGGGGGCAGGCCAAAGTTGTTGAGGTTTTTTTAGGGGGCAGCTCAGAGTTGTTGAGTTTTGGGGGGCACGCAACTCTCTCCCATGCAGCTGCGGGTGGAGGGAGGAGAGCAATCCCCGCAGAGGCTTGGGAGGGAAGCTGCACATCTCGTGTGAGCAGTGTGCATGCACTGGGCGGGCCTCTTGACAGCCTGCCAATCCCAGGCGTGCAGGAGGGTGGAGCTGTCTGGCTGCCTCAGCGCCCGCAGCAGAAAAGCCTGCGGTGCTCCAATGGGCTCTGTTCCGCTCGGCAGTAGCTGTCGGCTGGCCTGGCTTTTCAATCCCCGGACTCCAAATCTCGGCCCCAGACTCTCGGCCTGGCGCCCCTGAGAGCCCAGCGCCTGGGTGCCCCACACCCCTAGCGCCTATGGCTAAGCTGGCCCTGCATGTGTGCTTTAAAGGTAAACATCAGCACCTTGAATTGGGCTTGGTAGCAGAGTCAAATACTCCTCCTTGCTATAAACAACTTAAAATAGGTAGTCAGGAGGAAGCCCTTCAGATGTTTTGGATGATAACTCTGTTCACCAAACACCAGAAATGATGAGAAATGTAGTCACCAGCATCTGCAGGGCACCATGTCACTTACCCCTGCATTTAAAGGTCCTGGTGCATGATTTAGACACCGATTCTTGCCTACATCACTCCCCCTTCACTGTGCTGGTTGAAGAAGGTTGCTTTACTTTGCTGCCGTGATTCTCACTTTGCATGGAGGAATCAATGAGGTTGTGGGGGGTAGCGCAAGAGAATTCTCCGTTGGCACGTTCCCACCTCTTCAAGGTTAAGAGGGCCAATGGAGGTGCCTTGACCGGAAAGCCACAAAATCTCTGAGGCAGTGCTGAGGAAATCATTATGACCAGGAAAATTCTCGGCAGGTCAAATTTAGCTGAACTCAAAAGACCTATCCGAAACGCTTGCGGACCAATTATTCCATTTCCTTTGGCATATGATGGAATTGTGAAAATTGTTGGTTAGACTGGTCAATTTTGGCTAGTGGCAACAGAATGTTTTTTGGGGGGTGGGGAATGGAACTTTCTGGAAAAGCTATAGTCATCAGATCAACACTTTCTCTCTTCTTAAATGCACACATTCCTTTTCTTCTTCTTTTTTTGAAAACTGAATGGTAGCTATTGAATATAGCTGGCATACTCTCTCTATACCTTCCGCTTAACTTTCTGGTGACTATGAATACTGCAGAGTTGTCAGATTCATGTGGTTCGATAGGCATTTTCTGCTAGAATTAAGGGTTGTTTTCAATCTGCATAATTGCAGATAATTAGTGCCCTTTGGGACATGTACACCACACTGAATCACTGTTTGCTTTTCTACCATCTTGCACATTTGGTCACAGGATGTGTGCGACTGCAAGTCCAGGAACAATGGCCAAAATTATAATTTGCATTTGCTACTTACGCCCGTTACCCGTTTCCTTTGTCAGACCTCTAAATGCATATTTTGAAATCACTCTAATGAATAAAGCAGAATTACAGAATGGGGCGGCAAATTACAACTAAATCTCAACAAGAGAGGATAAACCCCATCTTTTTTGTGTAGTCACTCCAGTGGCTGGAGTAATTGGATGATAGCCTGGGGGCATCCATTTGGTCTATAATTAGGTCATTTCTTCCTCATCCCCTGTGTGTATGTATAATTACAAATTAATTTGAAATCCCACTGCGAGAGGGGGGGATCAATATAGTATCAGGGGGTGGGGTGGGGGTGGGAACAAGAGCCAGGGGATATTATTAGTTTATGGGGGGGAAATGGTTCTTCTGTCAAAAAACTCACATGAGCCAAAAGTCATATCCACATTGGCAGAAACTTGAATATATTTTTGTTTCTTGGTATCTCTTTTGTACAAGGATATTTTCTTTTTGTTCCTCTTTGCCCATGGCACCAATGTGGTGCAGTGGTGAATGTCTGGCCCTTGGCTATGGGAGGTTGTAGTTCAGGTCCACCACCGGGGCGAGAGTGGCATTGACTTCAGCCAATCAGGCAATGTAGTTGGGGTTGAAGGGTTAATCAAAGCAATGAGGGGGTGGGCTGAAAGGCCTGGACTCCCTTGCTAGCTCCTCTGGCGCTCTCGTAGGGTCGCTTGCCTCAAAGCTGGTGCTTGGATGGTTGAGCTTGCTATCACTCTTGCCCTGGGTTTATAAATTTTCCAGATCAAGATGGCAGGTAGTCAGAGGCCTGAAGGAGTTGAGTGGAGCCGTTGTTTTCTTGGCAGCCCATGCTGGCAAACAGCCTTGTGTTCACTTGCCAGCTTCCCACCTCCAAATCACCTAGCCATTCAGCCAAGAAGGAAGGGATGGCAGCACGGCAGAAGCCATGCTACTGCCACCACAACTAACAAAATCAAAAGAGTTTTTAAGAAGACAGGGAGGGCAGCATCAAAGCATAGGAAGAGCCTTGCTGGATCAGGCCAAGGGCCCATCTAGTCCAGCATCCTATTCTCATAGTGGCCAACCAGATACTGGTGGAATTGACCAGGTCGCCAAGCAATTTACAACACATTAAAAAATATAAACGTAAATACATTACACCATTAACAGATAGATACGAACAACTGTAATACACCAACAATAACAATGACAACATTACGTTGTTAATAGCAGTACAGTGGTACCTCGGGTTAAGTACGCTTCAGGTTAAGTACTCTTCAGGTTAAGAACTCCGCTAAGAACAGAAATCGTGCTCTGGCGGCGCAGCGGCAGCAGGAGGTCCCATTAGCTAAAGTGGTGCTTCAGGTTAAGTACGCTTCAGGTTAAGAACGGACCTCCAGAACGAATTAAGTACTTAACCCGAGGTACCACTGTACCACTCTTTTGTGCCTTGGTCAGACCACACCTGGAATATTGTGTGCAGTTCTGGGCGCCACAATTTAAGAAGGATACTGACAAGCTGGAATGTGTGCAGAGGAGGGCGACCGAGATGATCAAGGGTCTGGAAACCAAGCCTTATGAAGAATGGTCGAAGGAGTTGAGTATGTTTAGCCTGGAAAAGAGGAGACTGAGTGGAGATATGATAGCCATCATCAAATATCTCAAGAGCTGTCCCATGGAGGATGGAGCAAAATTGTTTTCTCCTGCTCCGGAGACTAGAACCCGAACCAATGACTTCAAGTTACAAGAAAGGAAACATCAAGAAGAACTTTCTGACAGTAAGAGCCGTTTGGTAGTGAAATGAACTACCATGGGAGGTGGTAGACTCTCGTGCCTCTGAGGTTTTTAGGCAAATGTTGGATGGCCATCTGACATGTATGATCTAGTTGAGATTCCTGCATTGCAGGGAGTTGGACTAGATGACCCTTGGGATGCCTTCCAACTTTACAATTCTATGATTCTATAATCTTTGAATGTTCAGCTTCATTGGGTGTTTCCACGTTCTAATACTATGAGATTTCCCTATCTGCTTTCTCCACAGCAGCAGGTAGAGCGAACAGTGAAGTGGGCCCCCAGAAGGCCCCTTATTTGGGACCCACTTAAACCCGGCTGTGTCTTTGCAGGCTGCTTCCCACCAGCATTCAGCTTCTTGCCAAAGTGCAAACCACCTATTTGATCCTCCCTATGCAAATCTAGTCCAAAACATGCATCTGTCCTCCCACCTGTCCAGTATAGACAGGATAAATTAACACTAAACCATCCTTGACAGATGTTTATCCAACCTCGGGTTTTTCTTTCTTTCAGAAGAAGAATCCCACTCCATCCTTTAAATTAAATGCAACAATCTGCTGACCTTAGCATAACATAAACACAAATTGTAACTAACTACCGGTTCAGAGCACAGCCATTTTAAATGCACCCTGAAAGCCAAACTGTAACAACCCATTTGGTTTTAAATGAGATGTTTACCTAAAAAGCTGTTCTGCTACGATTAATTTAAATATGGGTCAGTATTTGGAATGAAATGTTGTGTTTAGAGACTTTAAAAAGGAAATGATGGTTAGAGGTGTCTTAACAAATACAGATGTGCTTAATCTTGATCTCTGCTCATGAAATAAGGGGATGTTTTCTAGAATCATTTCCATTAGCAAACGCTTCATGATATCATAAGATAGCATCCCTAGAGTGAGTGCTGAGAAAAACATTATTACAGGGTCTCGGGCTATGGTATGAAAGCATGTAAGACCACCAGGTTATTGAAACTAAGCTGTCTGGTCAGTGTCTGGATGGGAGATCTCTTGGGAACCATAAGTACATTGATCTTTTCAACTGTGGCTTCCATCTGTGAAATGCTCTCCCCAGTGAAGTCTGCTTGGTGCCTTCACTAAAATTTTAGCACTGGGTAAAGACTGACTTCCCCCCCCCCAAGCTTTTGAAAGACCAAGACTGTGTACATGCCATGCATTTAAAGCACACAACATGCCTCAAAGAATCCTAGGAACTGTGGTTTGTGAACAGTGCCGGGAATTGTAGCTCTGTGAGGGGTAAACTACAATTCCTGAGATTCTTTGAAGAAGTCATGTGCTTTAAATGTGCTTTAAATGTATGGTGCAGTCGCCACCTGAGATGATGTCGTTTTGCTGCCCAAACTTCCTGTTGCTGTTATGGGAGTAGTTGTGGTTGTTGTTTCAATTTATATACCACCTTTTATCAAAAGATCAAAAGAAACACATTACAAAGCTTCAATGATAACAACATAATGTTCTTCTTATTTATATTGCAGCTGTTTGTATTTTCCTATTAATGGTGTAATGTATTTATGTTTATAGTTCTCAATGTAGAAGAAGAAGAAGAGGAGGAGGAGGAGTTTGGATTTGATATCCCGCTTTATCACTACCCGAAGGAGTCTCAAAGCGGCTAACATTCTCCTTTCCCTTCCTCCCCAACAAACACTCTGTGAGGTGAGTGAGGCTGAGAGACTTCAGAGAAGTGTGACTAGCCCAAGGTCACCCAGCAGCTGCATGTGGAGGAGCGGAGACACGAACCCGGTTCCCCAGATTACGAGTCTACCGCTCTTAACCACTACACCACACTGGCTCTCTTGTAAGTTGTATTGTAAGTTGCTTGGAGACCTGAGCACCAACAAGTCTCAGTAATAATACGAGCATATATTTCCAAGAAATATAGGTGCCAGTATGCACCATGCCCCCACCACCCCCTGCTGCCCCCTCTTGCCCACCTGCCCCCCGCTCACTCCCCAGCACCTTTGCCCCTTCCGGGAAGGTGCCTGATGATTGGAAAAAGGAGGCACCAGAGGAGAGGTTCTTCGCCATGACCCAATTGTCTGGCACCTTCCTGGACGGCACTTTGGCAATCGTAAGGGTCGTGCCAAAGCACTCTGGGAGGCGAGATGATGGTAGGGGAAAAACAGGTGGCAGTACAGCATACCAGAGCATAGGGCTTTTTTTCAACCCCACCTCTCAGGTGAGCACCATTCTAAGAGAACAAGGGAAGTGCTCTTGGTGAGTTTCAGCACCTCTTTAGGAAACTAGCACTGCTGTATGGAAGTGAGAGCTGGACCATAAAGAAGGCTGATCGCCGAAGAATTGATGCTTTTGAATTATGGTGCTGGAGGAGACTCTTGAGAGTCCCATGGACTGCAAGAAGATCAAACCTATCCATTCTGAAGGAAATCAGCCCTGAGTGCTCACTGGAAGGACAGATCCTGAAGCTGAGGCTCCAATACTTTGGCCACCTCATGAGAAGAGAAGACTCACTGGAAAAGACCCTGGTGTTGGGAAAGATTGAGGGCACAAGGAGAAGGGGACGAAAGAGGACGAGATGGTTGGACAGTGTTCTCGAAGCTACCAACATGAGTTTGACCAAACTGCGGGAGGCAGTGGAAGAGTGCCTGGCGTGCTCTGGTCCATGGGGTCACGATGAGTCAGACACGACTAAACAACAGCAGCAGCAGCACTGCCAGTACGTACTGCCTTGAAAAAGCACTGCTAACGATAACAACACATTGCTTTGGAATCCATGATGGGGAAAGGTGAGATATAAATGTAATAAAATGTACTAAAAATATTGGAATATTATAAACCACCCATTCAAGTTTGGAGTTTAGTGTAGAGAAAGAGAAGCATCTGATAATCACGGTTTCAGAAATTAAAGCCCAGCTGTATTTGACACAAGCTGGAACATATCATTTTCTTTTGAGGACTGCAAAAAGTGAATTAAATGTGTCCATACTGACAGTCTACTATTGCCTTTCTGATGGAGCTACAGAGCACTGACCCAGGAAGATGTATAGAGATAGCCTGGGCAAACAAATAAGCTTTCTTGAAATAGGTCCAATACAAACTGGAAATGGAGAGAGAAGCCTACGAGAACATTTCATTGCTGTCTGACCAGGTTTCAGTTTACACAGAAAGGATGAGCAGTTGCTGGATTCTGAGCTGGACCTCTTCCAAATCTCACACTTGAAAACTGCCGTAAGACATGGAAAGGGGATTCTTGGAGTGGAATCTATAAGTATTACAGATTTTGCCTCTGTCTGAAAGTGGCTGTCTGGAGTTAAATTATGTTTTGAAGCTCCAGCAGCTGTGGTCCCCAGGACATTGAAAACGAACAGTCTGGGTTAGGATTGCCCACATGAGATGTAACCAAGTGGCTCATTCACATCAGCCTTTCCCTTTAGAATTGCCCAAGTTGTCCCCTGAAAGAACAAGATAAAATGGGCCAAACAGGCACCTTTTTCCAGCAGATCCTTCCTAGGTCCTTATCCTTTGTTCTGTCAGCTTTTACAAGGAATTCATATGACATTGTCGTATGTCAAGTGATTGCATTCCCGTGTTTTCGGTGTTGTTGCCCTATGCTTTTCCAGACCTGATATGCGATTGTTGTTCTTGGCCATTGAAGCAAAACAAAAACAAAAAACACAGCAACAGCCTGTTCAGCGTGAAAGGTAAAACACTAGGAGTCCTTTTAAGGAGAGCAGATAAAATTGAAAGTTTCCTGTTTGCAGAGTGAGCCTGTTTTCTGCTTCCCCGGTCAATGCTTGTGGAACATTACTGCTGAGTTTCCCCAGATTGTGCCCACCCCCTTTTGTCTCTGTGCATTAGATTTCTTTTCTTTCAAAAACAAACATCTATTTGAAAATATATTATTGGAAAACAGTGCTATTTTGCTATAAACAGCCATGGAAGTTATTTATATGAGAAATCCGCTCCACTTAACCGTGGGGCAGGGTTGCGGTGGGCCGCGCGGTACCTTTCATTTTTGCAGGCGTTTGGGCAGCACCAATGATGTGATTGTACTGTTAAGTCTGTTTTTAATTATGTTTATGTGATTTAATTATCTTTTATTACTTTCATGTTAATTCACTTTGGGACTTTCTTAGTAATAAACCTAAACCTAATAAAATCTATGTTTGTTTGTTTGATTGTTTGTTTGTTTTTTAAAAAAAAAATTTAAAAAATGCAAACCCTTTACCATTTGTTTGTTTTTACAAAGATCATTATTACATATAACCATTTCATGCAAGATCAACTTCAAAGGACTTTTCCTAAAACCACCCAGTAGGGATATGCTTAAAAATGGACTTTGAAGCCAGCTATGTCATAGAGCACTCAGTTCATTTTCCATAGCATGATGCTGCTCACCCAACATGAAAGATAACACACAGCACCATACAAGCCATTCAAGAAGAATCCTGCTAACCTCAGTGGTCTACTTCTCTATAATAAGATATGTGGTCCAAAAAACCCAAAACATTGCTCTTGCTGCCTATATGTACTGACCGCCCTCCTGGGCTGGGGACTCTAATGCACATCTGGTTAGTCTAATTTTAGGGCTTCCAGATGTGATGAGTGTACACTTGAGGTTCATAATCCAATTACCTGAACCTGCAATTAAATGCAAATTTTGTAGGTTCAGTTTTGCTATGTGTTTTTATAATGAAAAAGGGACATTAAAACTGACCACAGGTCTACTTACTATGCCCCTAAAGAAATGTAGGAGGCAAGAAGGGGAAACCCCAGTTATTGGGGTTGTGTGCTTGTGTGTAAAGCACACATTTATGAAGAGAGATAAAAGAGCATCGTAGCTATAATCTAAGGATGGAAAACCTGTAGCCCTCCAGATGTTGCTAGACTCCAACTCCCAGCAGCCCCAGCCAGCATGGCCAATGTTTAAGGTTGATGGGAGTCATGTTTGCAGGGCAAGGACCATAGCTTAGTGGTAGAGCATGTGCTTTGCATTCAGCAAATCTCAGGTTCAACTCCCAGCATCTCCAGTAAGCCTTGAGAAAGAACCCTCTCTGCCTGACACTCCAGAGAGCAGCTGCCAACCAGTGTAGAGAATATATGGCTAGCTGGACCAATGGTCTGCATATAAGGCAGCTTCCTATGTTCCTATCTAGTCAATATCTGAAGAGCCATAGGCCACAGAACACTTAAAGGCTCCTCTAGATGCCTTGTTTACTGAGCATTCATCCTGATTTGCTTATGTGGAGATTAGACTACCCGGTATGTCAAGTCTTTACTAAGCATCCATTGCCTTGGAAAATTGAATCATTTTATTTTTAAATGAAATTCTCATTGTTGTGGTACAAGAGTTTTGCTGCTCTCACCTTACGGTCAAGGCAGCTAAGGGGTTCTGAATATTCTTTCCTTCACTCTACAAAATCAATTAGTATTCATTTATTTGATATATATCCTGCCCTCCCAGGGTGGCAATTCATCTCTCCGGTGATCCACCTTCAGGAAAACCCATAACATCCTTAGCTCCAGCTGTAATCCAGGGATGAGGAACCCATTTTTTTATCCTGAAGATTGCATCCTTTGGGGGGGTCACATACCAGTGGCAGGTGAGGCCAGGGGCAAAAACTGGGCAGAGCAATGGCTTTAATCTTACCTCTGTACAACAAGAGGAATTTTGAGAGTTCAAGAACACATTTCAGTCAGGCAAAGGAGGGGACAAAGGAGGTGCCCTTGGCAAAGAGCTGCATCTGTGCTACTGCCCCCAATTTAAAAAATCACTTTACTGCAATAGCCACCTTACAAATTACTACATTTTATGTGACCCAAGTCCTCAAAGTGTCCAGAGTGAGAGTGAGGCAAAGGGCAAGGGCAAAGAAAATTGCACACCTTTGCGTGGACAGGCGGAGCCCCCCCCAACCCCAAGTGACCCTCGAGAGGAATAATGACTCAAGACAATGTGCTATGGGATTAAAATTGGCCACAACTTTATTAAGTTTCAGATGTAGGGAGACCTTGGCTCAGGCATTGGGCGTTTATCCTTCCCAGTCCCCAGCTGGGGATCTGGGAGACTTGAGGGTTATCCAGAATGTGTGGGGATTGGGCTGGCTCTGGAGAACATATGCTCAAGCAGAGAGCCCCCCCCCCCCGCCGCCGCCGTTTCGCCGCCGTTGGAGGGGAGAGCAATGACAACCTCTTGGCATATGGCCAATGCCTCCCCTCAAGACCCCTTTAATGGGGAAGCCTGGTATCACCGCCACAAGGGGGGTGTGGGTCACCGCTTCACCCCCCCTCCTCCCATTTAGGAAGATAGATTAAAGGATTCCGCCCAAGACCTGAAACCGCCAAAGTTGTGACGTTTTGCTACGGGAAAGGCAAAACCTGCCAATACAGGAAAATTCCTTTCCGGCCCTTCAACAGCGACCCTGACATAGCAGCGCCTGCATACCTGTGGAGAAGAGGTTAACCTGCAAAAGAAGACTTAACTGAGAGAGGGGAGGGTGGGAGAAGCTCTGGAGCCGACTGCCGCTTCGCAGGTAAGATTCACCTTCTGTTGTGTGGGCAGGGCAGTCCCTCCCCTTACCTGGCCAATCCCCTGGCAGCGACCACGCAAAAGGCGCCCCCCCATTTGATGCGGGGAGCGGTCATTGTGCTGCATTGTGAAAAGGATGGGAAAGTTCTCCTGCATTTGATCTCACCGCAACAGTTGCGGTGCGTCACCACACATATATATGTCATTCACTCCATGGTATGATAGGCGATCTTTGCGCCCTGGCAGAGGCTGGTTTCGCCAACCCCTAGGTACATCTCTGTGAGGGGTATGGCCTGGAAATAGGAGGCGTGGTTAGAGGAGACTCCTATGGCAGGCATCCCCAAACTTCGGCCCTCCAGATGTTTTGGACTACAATTCCCATCATCCCTGACCACTGGTCCTGTTAGCTAGTTTGGGGATGCCTGACCTATGGTATCCAATCCCTGCTGAGGAGGCTTCCTACAATGCACCTGTTCATTGTTATTTTTTAAAGTGAAGTCTTTTAAGGAATTCAGTGTGGAGAAACTCCCTTGAAAACAAAAACAGCAAGGGCTCTAATGTCAGGTGCTTGTTAGCCAGCCTCTCCAGATCCCCATTTTTCAGTGAAGAACCAAAGAAAAACACTATGATGTAACTCCTCCTATGGAGCTATTTCAGATCAGGAGCCACAGGCAGCTGGGGAAGATGCAAAGCGCTGGTAAAATGCTTAATGGGAAAAGAAACACCCCCGATGTCAGGCATCTCACGACAATAAGCTTATTTATAAGGTAGAAACTTCTTTATAATGTTATTGCATGCAGGGTTGCCAGCACGCACCAACGTTATAAAGAGGTGTTAAAGTGCCCAGTGAACAAAGCTGGAAAAAACCAAAGCTTCTTTCTCAGGAGAAGAAAATGTTCAAGATATCGAAGGGCAGGTTTCTTTGGCAACATATTTCTAGAGGGTTGGCAAGGCCTGCCAAAATGTGCAGATCCCCACTTCCCATTCCTAGGCCCAGTTCTCTCACTCTACAGGCTGCCAAAACTCACATTTGCAGACAGCAGAAGAACATTTGAATCCCTTTACCATGTGGGATACTTCTCACGGAAGTATCCAAGCCATTAAGTAACACACACGCCTTCAGGGACATGTGGTGTGGGCATGGATATTTCCCACATCATTCAGCAAACGCACACTCTCACAGCCACCGTGCTGACTATGCAGGGTCACTCACATCACTTAGAACATTCAGTTCAGGCAGGAGCCCCACAGAAACTTACGAAGCTGGAAGAGGCTAGTTGGAAAGTGGTGAACCTATCAGTGGATATTTAATTACATGTGTGAATTTGCCTAACATCAAGGATAGCCAACATGGTGCTTTCAAGGTTGCTGTTGTTGGGGTTATTTGGGGGGGGGGCTACAGCTCCCTTCATCACCAGGATGAGCATTGCAATCCAACAATATCTGGAGAGCACCACATTGGCTATCCCTGCCTTAAATGATAGAGAAAAGGTATCATGGTGGACTGCTTAAAAACACAAAATAAGAAACAGAACTGCCCAGACATTTTGCAGAGTAAGAAGGAAAATATAAGCTACCCAGGCTACAAGGGATGATTGGATGATTGATTGATTGATTGATTGATAACTCCATAAGGTAAGGGCAGCCAAGCAGTACACTCCAAATGCTGTTGACTACAATTCCCAGCATCCCTGACTAATGGCCATGATGTCTGAGGCAGCTGGTAAAGGTAAAGGTAAAGGGACCCCTGACCATTAGGTCCAGTCGCAGACGACTCTGGGGTTGCAGCGCTCATCTCGCTTTATTGGCTGAGGGAGCTGGCGTACAGCTTCTGGGTCATGTGGCGAACCAAAGCAGCGCACGGAAACGCCGTTTACCTTCCCACCGGAGCGGTACCTATTTATCTACTTGCACTTTGACGTGCTTTCGAACTGCTAGGTTGGCAGGAGCAGGGACCAAGCAACGGGATCTCACCCCGTTGCGGGGATTCAAACCTCCAACCTTCTGATCGGCAAGCCCTGGGCTCTGTGGTTTAACCCACAGCGCCACCCGCGTCCCATGAGGCAGCTGGTAGTGGCACCAAATTGACTACTCCTGCCATAGAGAAAAGCTGTAGTGCCATGCCCAACTTCAGGTAGTTATTTGGTCCAATTTTTGTGGGATGTGATTCATGAGAGGCAGTCAAGTACAACATTCCTTTTAATGCTAGAGAAGACATGCGAGGGAATGTTTGGTCCAGCCAGTTGAAACTTCCTGTTCCTCCTGGCTGGAACATCCTTCCTTTTGCATGTGACAGAAGGTGGGTGTGACCTAACCTGTCCAGGTAACAAAAGGACAAGTCACTTCCCTCTTTTTGAATTCCTTCTTCATTTGACCAGCTTTTAGCTAGAACTGCTCTGCTAGCTCTCAGCTAGCAGAAGCACTGGGATTATTTCCCCATATGGGGTAGATCCACATGTACATATTTGTAACTATGTCTGCATTCAGGAATCCAACTGTGAACTGATGTGAGTAAACTTATTTTATTGACTTTGATTAAGTTTGTGGTGTCTTTATTCTTTTAAGAGGGATTCAAGGGAACTTACCAGGAACGTACAATTAAATCTGAGACAGACTGAATTGTATAATAGTGAGAGGCTCACACGAGCCTGCAACCAGCTATCTGCTGTGCATGTAAAAAGGGGAATTTAACTCTGCTAAGTAAAGGAACTTGCTAGCGCAAGTTAGGAAGGATATTAATAAGCAATATATCCCCTCCTGCCACCCTGAACATTCCCACCATTTTGCTATAAGATAGTTTTCAGACCAGACAGAATAAGAACCTTGGCAAACAGAAAAGCAATCATTAATGGCAGGATATGCTACAAAAATCCACTATATTGGAGAAAGAGAGAAACATTTATTGAAAGTATAGGCTTAAATCCAGATTACCATAAACAGAATTAGGTTCTGTTCTGTGGATTCTTGCCTAAGAGCTAGCGGAAGACTTCTTGCAATGCACTGCCAAAATGAATCAGGGAATCTGTGCTGTGAAGAGGTTTTCTACTGTCAGGAGGGCACCTTTGGATCCACCCTATAATTCATGGGATCCTATGCATGGAATCCTTCCACTGAAGAGCAAGATTATAGTCCTCATGTTTTTGAAGGTCACCAATTTATCCTTTGAAAGGATAAAGTAACTGAAATGATCAACAGATTGCAAGCGTAATAAAAAAACAACAACCCTATGCTGTTGTTTCTACCTTACAGAATGAAACATCAAGATTACTCAGCAGGATGCGAAATATTCAAACAGCTTGGTATGTGATAAGTGGACAAATGACAGCTAAACAGTTGGCCATAGGAACTCTACGTCAAAAGCAGTGAAACCTTAATATTCAGCCTCTGCTGTCAGGTGCCACATCAAACCATCAGAAGAGGACCCTATTTATAGATGAGGCTGGAGTGAGAGCTTTTTTATAAAAATAAAAAAAAATCTAAAGGGACGTGGGATGGGAAGACTGAGGGGCCCCTACTCGACGTCAATTTAAAGAGACAGGTGGCTTCAGGATGGTGGGAATATTGTGGCACCATTCCCCAAGGTATAAATTAAAACACCAAATCTACATTTAATAATGGTGAAGTAATAGACACAGTACTGTAGATACAGCCCTGCCAAGTTCCACTGTAATCAAAATGAACAAGCACCTCGAGGGAATGTCTCAGCCCGGCTAATTATCTGTTAAAATTCCAAGCTTTCTCTCTCTCTCTCTTTTTTAAATCCACGCCTATGCAATGAGTCATTTGCACGTGACGGCAGAGAACAAAGTTCATTTTCTATTGTTTTAAGAATAGTTTTCAGGCTGGTGTAGTGGATTGGCAGAGGGGTATCCATATGCGGCACAACACTTTGTTCCCAGTTTGTAAATGCATGCAAACAAACGGAGACCTCCTCAGAAAATATTCAAAAGGATATTTTAACTTACTAGAGGATAAATTGGCATAGTAATTGCCTTTTTACAGTTCTGACTCATTAATGAACGAGTCCAATAAGCGGATTACCTTGCATGATGTATTCATTCTCCTACCCCAGTTTTTGTTTTGCATCAGGGCCATTTCACACACAAATATTTCTTTTGCTTTTTTGAGTGTGTACTTCAGGTGTCGCTACGTAAAATCCAATAAATGACAGTGTGCTCTTCTCTGGACTATGTGCCTTGTTTGTGCTTGTTAGACCCTCATTACCTCCCTGCTCCCACAGAGCAAGCTGTTCGGCTGGTGAATATTGCTGCTACAGCCTCCGGACTTCAAGAATGTTTCTGTGATTCCCTAGACAATGATCCTGAACTTTTAAGATGGAAATAGCTTAATGGTTGAGGAGGGCATCTAGTGAAATGAACAGAAATGTATGGAAATTGTGTGTTCTGTTTTTGATTTTGAATATATTCATGGTTGTTCAGGGTTACAGCCAGCCAGGCCCTCTTCTGGATACTCCATTCCATCTGTTCCTTTCTCCACACCACACCATTTCCATTCTTCTCCCAAATGTCAGTCAGCGCCCTATTGCCAAATAGCATGCTCTGTCATCACCGGGCTGTTTTGGGTACCTCCTTTCCTTAGTTTCCACCCCCTTAAAACATTTTATGTACTTCTGCAAACCTTGCTGTTTGTCCCAGCCTGCTTAAACCCCACTTTTGTGTGCAGAGATGCAGAAATCCACACACAAGAGGGTTTGTTATTGCATTATAAAAAGAGAAGAAGAAGAGTTTGGATTTGATATCCCGCTTTATCACTACCCGAAGGAGTCTCAAAGCGGCTAACAATCTCCTTTCCCTTCCTCCCCCACAACAAACACTCTGTGAGGTGAGTGGGGCTGAGAGACTTCAAAGAAGTGTGACTGGCCCAAGGTCACCCAGCAGCTGCATGTGGAGGAGTGGGGAAGCGAACCCGGTTCACCAGATTACGAATCCACTGCTCTTAACTACTACTCCACACTTCACCTGTATCCTGCAGAAGAAGCCATGACAACTGAGATTTTGTAAAACTGATGTATAGTAATGTGGGAGTGCGGCAGCATCCTCAAAATTATTTTAAGGATGCAATAAACTAACTTAGCAAGAAGTAAGCCCTACTGAACGTATCCCAGAGTAAACATATTTTTGACTGGGTTTTGAAAGATGGCAAATGAAAAAGTGTGTGTGTGTGTGTGTGTGTGTGTGTGTGTGTGTGTTTTAAAAGCAATTGTTTTTAAATCAGTCAAGACCAAGAACATCATTTTTGTATGTCTTTCCTTTTGCTCTCCTCATTGAGGGGAAATGAAATTATCAGACTTCTCTGTTGACTCTATGAGTTATCTTGACTCTATGGATTATTCTCAAGCAGCTGTGGAGAACACAAAAGTTTTCCCCTAAAACACTGGCACAGGGCAGGGGAGAAATACTGATACAAATTTTTGGGAGGCTTAAAATGGGGTGGGGGGGGAGAAACCCTCATCTCTCAAGTGAGTTTCAAGAGCCAGTCGGTCTGGAAGGTTGGATTTGTTTGTAGGAAAAGTAAACACTGCCAAAATCAACAAGTTCCTTCCGTGGGGAGCTGTTCAGCAAATTGGTCTGCAAATTAAGACAGTTCAGTCAAGTCGTACTAGATCTGAGGTGAACCCCTCAGGCTCTCACCGTTTACCCCAGAAATAAATAAATAAATGACGGCAATAAATCTAGAAGAGGAATTAGACTTTGTGGACTTGAGAGGTGGAGTAAATTAAAATTGATCTCCTCTATAAATATCCGTGCCTAAACAGTGACCAGGAAGAAAGAAAGAAAGAAAGAAAGAAAGAAAGAAAGAAAGAAAGAAAGAAAGAAAGAAGTGATTTCTAATGGTTTATTCCACTCTGGGTCAGATTATACTGGCTAGACTGGCACTGGAGGATGATTTAATGACAATTAGAGCTGGGCAACGTGACATCAGGTATTGTCACCAACCACAAACTATGCAATGGCTAAACTTAATTTAACACCAGCAGAAGACATTCTTAAAAGTTGGAGACAATGATACACCAGGCAAACAAAGCTGTGGAGTATTAGATAGGGTAGTTTAATAAATTTGAAGGTAAGTTAAGAAGATGAGGGAAGAAAATGTGGGTAAGGATGAAAATTCCATATGTTAGTGATGTTTTCCTACCCAGTTTAAGATTTTTCGGTTTGAGGTATCCAGTTTTTCAGAAATCTCTGAAGCAGCAATTCCTGCCCTAGTGAAAGTCCCGCTGAAATCTTCTGTAAGGTTGCTATACTCCTTCCATCATGGAGCAATACAAGAGGCCATACAGGAGAAGAGAGGAACATTGTAGCAGAAGCCGCCTCCAAGAGCAGGAGGGAAAGAGAGATTATTTAACTCAGTGATACAAGCTAACAGTAAAATAGAAACATCATTTAGAAGCAATTACTAGGCATCTTAAAACCATCAACATTAAAACATTAAACAGATTTACAACAGATGCAATCAAATCACATGTCTCGATAGGCCCACTGGAAAAGAAAAGTTTTCAGCAGGTGTCTAGAACTGTATAATGAAGGAACTGATTCCATTCTTTGGAAATTCCAAATGATGGGGCTGTTTCTCAGCTGGCATGACAGGGATGGGGAGCCTGTGGTTCTCCAGATGTGGTTGGACTGAAACCCCCATCATTCCTGGCTGGGCCTGGTGAGAGTCAGAGTCTATCTCCAGCCCTGTTTGTATGATAACCACTCCTTCAAAAGGGACAATTTCACACATTGCACAGTAACAAAACTTGGTTTGCCACTGCGTACAGTACACTGAGCCAATCTGCATCCCCTTGTTCCAGTAAGATGTGCAGTTTTCAGACACTTGCTTTTGAATACCAACACAAAGTTTACATTGTTGGAAGACAGGTGTACATGTCAAATAATGGAACACTGGAAATTGTAGATTAAAGTACATGAAGATGGCCAATTTATTTAAGTACTGTGACTAATATGGTTTAAGTTCTTAAAATCATGGGAACAGATAGCGAGGACTGTAGTCCACAGAAGGGTATGTCATCATACATTTGTTAGGATGCAATCCAAACTCAAGACCCACCAGGATGAGCAAGTTAGGATCCAGCAGATCTCTGACTCAACTGGCTGATTCCTGGCACAGCATAACTCCCTCCTCCCAGCTCAGTTGGAATAAGACCTGAAAAACGGGTGTTCGATGTGAGTGGCAGGAGGGAAGATTTACACTGGATCCTACCTCTGTTCACCTTGGTCACATGACCCCGCATACTTGAGAGACTTAAACCAGCCCAAAGGGCAGTGCAAGTCAAATTCTGTTTTAAAGGCTTGTTTTCCCATTGGCAGGCTTAAGTCAGCTCAGCCAGAGGGAGCCCCAGTCCTGGATGGCCTTTCGAATAGGGGTAATTTATGCTAGTTTGTGCCTTCCTATATTTAGGATTGCTCTGGTTGTCTTTAAGATGCAAGAAGATTCTTTGCTGATTTCGCTGCAACAGAAACATGGCTACCCCTCTGGAAATTGTCGATATTTGTGGTTTCTAACAAGGCGGATTCTGATAGCATCTAGCAAATATTACTAAGGGCTAACGCAGATGGCTGCTTTGGAAGTTTATTTTCCATTCGTGGTGACCTTCTCTTGTCAGCCCAGATTGATTGCACTGAGGTCACCCAACTTCTCGGAAAACAGTTTGAATCTTTGGCAGTATTGTGTACCTGGGGCTATGGTACAGCACTACACTAAATAACTAAATATTGACACCAGGGGAGGGAGAGGTAATCGTTGTGTTTGGGGGTGTGTTTTTTTAAAAAGCTACATGAAGGCTTCTGCATTGGAATTGTTGAGAAGGGGAGAACTTAGCCCTTAAAAGGCATGTCTCATCACTAATAAGTTCCATATTGCAGAACCATATTAAAGCAGTGGGAATAATAAAAAATTCCTGCCTGTTTATGATCATTCATTCCTTTTGTTGTATCTTCTTCAAACCTACTATCTATGAATGGTTGCGTTAATTCGAACACCTCCTCAAACCTCAAGTTTACTTTTACCAGAAAATATTCATGCTAGGTTATTTTCCTTCATTTAGAACCATTTGTCTACCCCCCCCACACACTTTTTAATGATCAGGCTCTGTGCTGTTAATGCTGTTCCTTCCCATGAACCCATATGTAGGTTCCAATATCTTCATAATAGGCTGCAGGCTTAAGTACAATTCCTCATGGAAGGATGTCCCTCTGAGGCCAATTAGGCCCTCTTATGAGTAAGCACACTTAGGACAGCAGCCAAGAATTTATTTCCGGATCAGGAATTCCAAACCTATGGAATCTGCCAATTTTTCATTGGTCTGTGTTATGTACTGAGTTGAATAGGATCCAAAATGCAGCAGTCTGAGTGGTCCTAGAATAATAGGATTCAGAATGCAGCTGTCTGATTGGTCCTAGAACAATAGGATCCAGAATGCAGCAGTCTGATTGGTCTGCAGGAGCCACCCAATCCAGCTCCAGGTGGAAGTGAATCCGCAACCTGATTGGCCTACAGGAGTATCCCGGAATTAGCCAATCACGTGGGGCCCATTGTGTAAATAAAGTATATAAAGCAGACGTTTTGGGGGAACTTGCATTCCTCGCTACTATGAGCTGAATAAAGAGCATGAAATCCACACTCGACTCGTGAGTTTATTTCAGTCTGTAAATCACCAATTGTGTTGTAAAGGAGTATCAGTGTTTCTGATGCACTATACAGTTATGTGTGCTCAAGTCAGAATGGTTTTTAATGGGGATATAAGTGTACATAATTGTGTTCAGTAAGAATAACACCAGCTCGCATTTTCAGAATCCATGACATGTAATGAAACCAAACATCTTATTGTCAAGAATGTTTGAGTAGCCAAAGAAGTATTACAACTTCAGCCCCCATTTTCTCCGGATGACAGGCTGGAGCTATTTTCCATGGCATTCAGTTTATTGTCTTTCATAATATGGAGCATTACTAGACAAATAAAGCATGAATATGGAATATTACATGATTGCATATAATGAGGGCAATTTTTCCCTGTAGGAAATATGGTCTTGGCTTTCTTCCCTGCGCTTGGTAATATTTTACTTGTTCTACTCCTGCCCAGTTTTGTGCTGTATATGGTACTGAAAATATATAGATGACTGACAACTTATTAAATTAAGGGTGATTTTGGTGGGTACAAGGGTTCTACAAAACCTGAAGAGTTAGCATCAGCTTATCTCAAGGGCTTTGACTTTGGCAAGCTATAGTAACTCACCTTAACACAATTTTACAATGTGTCTCTATTATTTCTATCTGCCCATTTCAAACATTTAGCACAGAGGTAGCCAATGTGGTCCCCTCAAGTTGTTCTTGGATCCCAGCCAGCATGGCCAATGATTAGGGATGGTGGTAGTTGAATCCAACAACAACTGGAGGGAACCACAGTGGCTACTCCTGCTTAAGCACACTTACTTGGAAGTAATTCCTATTAAATTTACAGCTGAGTAAGCATGCGTAAGACTGAACACTATTTACTCACCAGTATGCAGCTCCTGACTAGCAGAGCTGCCTGTTAAGACTTGCTTTAAATATATAGTGTCGATCAGGGATGGGGAGCGTGAGACCCTCCAGATGTTGTTGGACTTCAACTCCCATCAGCACCAGCCAGAACAACCAGTGATCAAGGTCAATGAGAGATGTAGTCCAACAACATATGGAAGGTCACATGTTCCCTGATTTAGACAATTCTGACAAGCTGAATGGCAATCTTGCACCTACATTAGTTCATCTAAAAGCAGGGGTCCAAGACCCATTAAATTAACACAGTTGAGAGTAAAGAATTGTGGGTACTTTATGTGCAGAATTTCAAGCTATCTGAGTTTTGATTAATTTCTACCCAGTGATGAGTTTCTATGTTTATTGTTTGTTTGTATTGCTTTTTGTTTGTGAGAAGCCAGTTTACATTGTCTGCTGATGTGTGTACCCATTGACTGATTGGTTGATTGATTGATTGATTGATTGATTGACTGATTGATTGAATATACCGCCCTATACCCACAGGTCTCAGGGCAGTTCAGAGATTATTTTGGTGGGAGAGGTGAATTAATATTTCAAAGACTGGGGTTCTCATTGTCACAGCTGTTCTTCTGCAACATCTCACCACACAAATCAGCTAATTTCCCAAGAAAATAGTCCCAGGTCAATATAACCGGGAGTTCAGGCAAGGTACATCACAGCAAGAAGAGCGAACTGGAATCATGAGCAAGGATACAAAGAGCAGAGACGCATGGAGTGTCTAGTTCATCAGAGGTGAATGTAGGGCAACGCAACCAGTTCCCCCTCACTGGGCACCGAGCCAAGGGGGCAACGCAGGGCGACGCAACTATGACATAGTGCACACAGAAAACATAAGGTAGGAGGTGGGGGGTTGCTGAATTTTGGGCTCACACAGGGCACCACTGAAATTTTTAAAAAACTGTGAGGGGAGAGACTCCATCAGGCAAAGCCTCTTTCCACCTGCCTTGCCCCACTCCCCTGGCCCTGGGACTCCTCATGAGGAAGCTGGTCCTGGAGGAAGAACTGTGAGGGGAGAGACTCCATCAGGCAAGGCCTCTTTCCACCTGCCTTGCCCCACTCCCCTGGCCCTGGGACTCCTCATGAGGAAGCTGGTCCTGGAGGAAGAACTGTGAGGGGAGAGACTCCATCAGGCAAGGCCTCTTTCCACCTGCCTTGCCCCACTCCCCTGGCCCTGGGACTCCTCATGAGGAAGCTGGTCCTGGAGGAAGAACTGTGAGGGGAGAGACTCCATCAGGCAAAGCCTCTTTCCACCTGCCTTGCCCCACTCCCCTGGCCCTGGGACTCCTCATGAGGAAGCTGGTCCTGGAGGAAGAACTGTGAGGGGAGAGACTCCATCAGGCAAGGCCTCCTTCCACCTGCCTTGCCCCACCCTCTAGTCTCTGCTTCTCAATTTGTATTGTATTTTATGTACTGTGGCTTGCCGTTGTTTTATTGATTATAGTTTAGAAACTATTTATTGTAACTGTTGAGTGGATTTCTGTTTTAACTTTTATATGTTATTATTATTTAAAAGTAAAGGGACCCCTGACCATTAGGTCCAGTCGTGACCGACTCTGGGGTCGCTTTATTGGGCGAGAGCTGGCGTACAGCTTCCGGGTCATGTGGCCAGCATGACTAAGCTGCTTCTGGCAAACCAGAGCAGCACACGGAAACGCCGTTTACCTTTGCGCCGGAGCGGTACCTATTTATATACTTGCACTTTGACGTGCTTTCAAACTGCTAGGTGGGCAGGAGCTGGGACCAAGCAATGGGAGCTCACTCCGTCGCAGGGATTCGAACCGCCGACCTTCTGATCGGCAAGCCCTAGGCTCTGTGGTTTAACCCACAGCACCACCTGGGTCCCTTATTATTATTTAATACTATTCTAATGATTGTTGAATGTTACTTTTTTAATGTAGGTTGCCTATTTCAAAGTTATGTTTTATCATCACATTTTTGTATTGCATTAGATTGTATTGCATAAGATGTACATTTTTTGTTTCTTCAGCTTGTAAACCGCCTTGAGTATTGTAAGGTAGAAAGACGGTATACAAATTAAAAATGATGATGATGATGAAAAGACCAAAGTCCACCCCTGGGCTCATCCTCCAAGGACTCAGAACCTGGCTTCAGGTCGGGGCTAGGCGTGTGAGCCAGATGCAGAGGGTTTTAACAGGGGCATAGAGGAGGGTATTTCAGCCATCTGTCTTTGGCAACTGGCCACTGTAACTCCCACATATTTGGGAAGGAATAGCTGGGCCACTGAGACACAGTGCATTACTTTTAGGCAGGCTTGAAGCCTAGCTTGTGTGTGTGTGTGTGTGTGTGTGTGTGTGTGTGTGTGTGTAAGGCCCTGTCATGAGGTGAATTAGGGGAAATTGTGGGCACCGAGCTGCACAGGTCTTAAATTATAAATGGCTTTGAAAGATACTCAGCACCAAGTTTTGAGAAAAATATTTCCTGGTAGATTTCAGCCACAAAGAGGAGTTCCAAAACCATAAGTAAATAGCAGCGAGGAAGTCTGACCCAAGAAAGCAAAGCTGTCTGTAAGGAAGCAGAGGGCAAATAAACAAGTTTCTTCCTGTTGCCCAGAAATACCTGAGGTGGTTTTCAGAAGGGAGGAAATCAGCACTCAGAGGTCAGTTATTCATCCTTCAGAATCAAGAAGCTCATTGACCTGGTTAAGCAAATACCTACAGATGGATAACCTCCGCTGGAATTTCAAAAAAGCAGGTGATCATAATGCAGAGCTTGTCTTCTCCGCTCTGATAAATGCAGCTTTTAATCATTTACCTTATTCTGCTTTTCCAAACTGGAGGAAGGAAAAGGAGGAAGATTGTCTGCCAGGTAAAATCTTAATGTCCCTCTTGAGAAACGGCTAAATGCTAAACCATTCTGGGGTATAATTGAGTTCTGTCATCTGTCTTCAATATGATCATTTTTCTCTCTTAATCTTCTATTTTTTTATAATAAAAAAAAGAACTTGAGAGTGGAAAGATGGAATTATGCCTTCAGCCAGACTTACTTTCAAGCCTCAGAATTTCCCTTGTGGTTATCGTTGAGGCAGACTTTATATCGGTGTCATTGGACACACTGGAAGTGTTGCTGCATAGAAATAGCATGCTTTTTAGCAACAAGTAGTGCCATTTGAAAGGGGGGAAATCACTTCTGTTTAAAACCTTCTTCAGATTAGAAATTGTACTGTAGAATTAATGGTTCACTCTGAAGTCAGAAGGGACAGGGGCACTTATAGAACAGGGGTGGGGAATGTCAGTTTTGAGGGTCAAATGTAGCCCGCCTGCCCCCCAGTCTTTTTCCATGTGTTCTTTGGCAAAATTATTAAAATCTGCACACTCCAGCCAAAAACAAAATTCCCTTTGATGAATTTTTACCTACTTTGCAAACATGTCCCTATACAGTAGCTGTAATTTTATCTGTCGTAATAATGTCACTGAAGAAAATAAACCAATCTCTAATGACAAAGATTATTTACCTTGCAATTAATCTGGTGCCAGTAGCTCAGATTTGTTTTAAAGATAATTATCTTCTCATCTTTAGAAAAGAAAAATTCTCAGGGTAGCACATCCGAACAGGACATAGTAAGGAAGCCCCTTGTTTTTCAATTGTCAGAATGGCACATGAGCAACAACAGTAGGCTGTAAATATTCTACCAAGCTAAAACTTCAGGGTCACTGCTAGAAATGAGAGGGCACTTTCTTTCCCAAGCTTATTAACAAGGAATCCATTCAGAGAAGCTTGACAAGACCTCAGTGAGGACATGTTGGGAGTATGTGGATAGTACTATTACATAGTTTAGTCACTAGGTGGCCCTGCACTTAGTTGTAGCTGAGTCCAGCATTTCCTGTTGCTGTTCCGCCTTAAGAGATTTAAGATGGTTCTTATCTAGCTTCCTGGGTGATGTGTATTCTAAGCTTGCTGTGATAGGAAGCAGGTGCAACTGCCTTTGCCTCCCATGCTTTACACAAGTTAGCAAGGCTACATTCCTATGCAGAGCTACATGGGACTAAGCAGTTTTAAACTCAGTGGAATTTCCTTCTGAATAAACATGCATGGTCTCTACACTTAAAAAACAAAAAACAAAACAGTGCCCTCTTGCTTGGCTCACGCATACGGCCAGCCAGAAGTGCCTCCATTGCTTTGCTTTTGAAAAATGGGGTTTGCAATGGAATAGTTGAGATCACAGCAGTTTTGTGTGTTGACCTGCCTTAGACAGTGGACCATGCAGAGCCACAATGCCATGGCTGCAAAGGGTTACATGTACGAATTGTGCCTTTATTTCCAGTAATGTACAACATGCCCTTCTTTCCTATTTCTGCTGGTTTTTCTTCTCAACAGCAAACATCAGATTACCTGGACTTTTGATACAAATTAAGGAACAACAATTTTATACCTGAAGGAGCCTCTCCACCCCCATCCTTCAGCCCGGACACTGAGGCCCAGCTCTGAGGGCCTTCTGGCGGTTCCCTTCCTGTGAAAAGTGATGTTACAGGGAACCAGGCAGAGGGCCTTCTCGGTAGTGGCGCCCGCCCTGTGGAACACCCTCCCATCAGATGTCAAGGAAATAAACAACTATCTGATGTTTAGAAACATCTGAAGGCAGCCCTGTTTAGGGAATGCTTTATCGTGCTTTTTATATTCTGTTGGGAGCTGCCCAAAGTGGCTGGGGAAACACAGGCAGGTGGGGGGAGGTATAAATAATATTTATTATTATTATTATTATTATTATTATTATTATTATTATTTATTGCACCTTGAGTTTAAGAAGTACTGGAGAGAATCAACCTGAATGCAGGTTTAACATTTCAACCTCTAGTTCAGGTAGACATTGTAAGAAGCAGCGACTGTCCTTACCAAAGAGGAAGAGTATGGAATGTTTCTGCCTGTGGGGTTGCATTAGTCTTTTTCCTCCCTTTCGTGGCCAAACCACTACTTAATTAAGCCCTTGGGTCCAGTCTAGGAAACTGGGTCTCCTCCTACCTCCCACCACCACTCCTCACTCACTCACTGAGAACTGCGGTGAAAGGTCCTGTAAGTTACTTGAGGCAAGTCTGGTTTTTCCATTCTAATGCAAATTCTATGAGACAACTGATTCCTCCACAAAATCCCATTCTTAAGGAATTTCATATCATCTGAAATCCAGCCCGTGTAAACCTCAATCTGCTTTTCTGATGCATCGGAATACATCCCATAAATCACCGAGGGCCATCTCAAACAAAAGACAGAGGATGTTACTTTGCAACACAAAATTTCTCCCCAAGGGTTTGTAAAAAATTCATGCATAATCTTTTTCTCCCTCCCTCTTTCCAAATGTAAGGAATGAATTCACTACAACCAAGAGGAGCAGTAAATTGGGATTTATTGTCACTTTTATCATTCCTGGCAGTCCGTTGAGCAGACAGTCCAGTCCTTGAACTGTGTATGCCTTTCCCGGAGCTCACATATTCCAAATTCAGGAACTAAAATTTACAGTCTCTTGTCACGCTGGTGTGAAAGGGAAATGTCACCTCCCTTGGCTCCTGGGACAGTACAGCATACATATGGAAGCGGAATAACTTCTCTTTTCAGCAGCAAAAGTGATTCCTTACCTTGATGTTTTTGATCAATCCAATTGCCTGAGTATTGCAAACCACGATGCAAAGTCACTGTCCTTTTAATTTTTTAACTTTTTTGTAAGTGTACTTCAGTTCCTATCATGTACACCTGCAGCAATATGAGATTCACTTCCTAGGGGTCCATTCAAACAAAACTGAGATATGTGTGTGAATGCCACAGCCACATGGGTGTGTTCAGTTATACCTGTGTTTCCCACCCTGTTGGCTCTACCCAACCAGGAGAGAGAGCAAAAATCAGGATAGGAAACTGGTCGTGCCCATATGAGTGATATAGTGAGATATACGACATGGTGGTGCAGTCATATGCATCACTGTGAACTAGTTCCCTGAGTACCAAGCTCTTAATAGCTGGATGTGTGGTAACCTTGAGAAGTATGTATTGGGGATCCGAGTTGAAATACCCATGCAACGGAAGTTGCCCCTAGTTCTAGTCACCACAGCTTCAGCTCCAGGTCCAAAATCATTTACTGCTGTAGAAGATTAAAGGTAAAGGTAAAGGTACCCCTGACCATTAGGTCCAGTTGCGGATGACTCTGGGGTTGCGGCGCTCATCTCGCTTTGCTGGCCAAGGGAGCCGGCATTTGTCCGCAGACAGCTTCCGGGTCATGTGGCCAGCATGACTAAGCCGCTTCTGGCGAACCAGAGCAGCGCACGGACTATGGTACCTATTTATCTACTTGCACTTGACGTGCTTTCAAACTGCTAGGTTGGCAGGAGCTGGGACCGAACAATGGGAGCTCATCCCGTCGCGGGGATTCAAACTGCCGACCTTCCGATCAGCAAGCCCTAGGCTCTGTGGTTTAGACCACAGCGCCACCCGCGTCCCTGCTATAGAAGATTAGGCTTCTGTAATACAGTTCTAGATGTTGATATATACATGCAGCTTGTAGGCTTTGCAGATACAGATATATACAAGCTCGATGTATCTCTTGCTCCAGCTTCAAGATGTAACACAGACTCTGACTCATGGACAGACTGAGTGACTAATGAGCTGACATGCTTTAATCACTTATATAGACGGCACTGGGCTGCTGCCATAGCAACTGACTTGGCTGACCATGCACCTGTTGGCTTATTTCAACCATGGGGTGATTTATGTTCATGAAGAAAATTAACCCTTTCCTCCATGTCCAGTTTCTCCAACGGTATGCAGGATCCACGAAGGAAGCATTTGTTCCAGAAACATTTTCAGCTGGTAGGGTTCCATGACTGACAATTAACTTATTTTTTTAAGAAGAAGCAACTATATCTCATAAACTCAGAGAAGACAACATCATGATGCAAATGCTTTCCAACTGCAATAAGTAGTTCTAAATTCCTTTTGCAGCCGGCTAAACATTGCTTTTTTGGTGTCAAGTGTGCACTGTTTGTTTGTTTTGCACGGGTCTCATGATGAGAGACAGAAAAGTCTCGGTCGGTATGTGCTAAAATAATCCGAGAGCATCCTTGCTGTCCTACCAAATAGATAGTGTTGCCAAAGTTTGTCATAATACATCATAAATTACTGATATGCTATCATCAGGAAACATTTGCAAAAGGAAGTGAATGCAAAATCTATCCATCATGCTTCCAGTCTAATTAACATCCGCCATTCCCTCCCACTGTTTGCTGGTAGTTGAACTATGTTCTAAGATAGCATGATTTTCAAGGCATTGCAGTGCATACCAGCCACATCTTGGAGTTCAAAAATCTGAGTCACTAAGTGCCTTCTTCCAAGGCTCATTGAGAAGATGACCTCAGTTCTATATTAAGCACATTATCCAACCTCTGACAATAATGGAAAGGAATGGCACTTCTCAGAGCCAGTTCATGGATTTGATCCTGGCTTGCTTCGCACTGCCTTCATTCTTTACTTGCCCTCACTGTCCTTGCCCTGCCTTGCCTTGCCCTGCATCGCCTTAAATTCAACAGTAACCCTGTCTCACAAACTCCTATTAAGCACAATCAGTTTGATTTCCAGTCTGCAGTGTTGAGCCATCCCTTGCTAAGGCGTTCATCCTAACCCACGTGCTCACCAACGGGATTCACTTATGATGACTTTGTCAAGGTGACAATAACTCTGTGCTTCAGGGTATTATTGAGCACGGAGAGACCTGCAGCCATTAATGCAACCTGGATATAATGAATCATTCATTGTGGTTGGCAGTTAACAAGAAACAAACAGGCAATCGATTGATATGCCACAGCTCAGATTAATGCTGAGATGTTTGCTTGGAATTAAACAGGTGTTAGCCCTGACTCTGAATCAGAGCATCGCTAATTACTGTTCCCACTCTTGCTAGGGTGATTTAGCCTCTTATTGAATTGTTGTTGTTGTTTCAATTCTCCCAATTTCATTTCAGCAAAACAGGCTATGCAAATCAAGATGGCATGCTTCTGCAGCTCCAAAGTGGGAAGGGAAAATACAGAGGGTTTTTTTAAATCGGAGACACTTGAATTTATAGTTCTTTCTGTACTTTTCAAGAGTGAACCCAGATAGATTGTTTGGAAGAAGGTTAATGAATTTGGATCTTTTGTTTACTGCAGCAGCTGACAGATGGAGAAGAGAATATGCCTGAGGTTGGGAGAGGCCTGTGCAGTTACTTCACAGTGCATGCTGAGAACGGCGTCTTCTTGCCAGGTCAGACGAAGTGCAATTTATGAGATCAATAAACACAAGTGTCAGAATAGCAGTGTTTTGGAACAAGGGGGACCTGAAGCAAAATGGTGCAGAGTTGAGTGCTCCTGTTCAGGGTGTAGGCAGCCAGGATATTTTTCTATGATGCCATTCCCTTCCACTTCCAGGATATTTCAGAGCGGTCTAACATGCAATCCCTCTCCCCTGGGAATTCTGGGAATTGTAGCTCTGTAAGGGGAATAGGGGTCTCCTAACAACTCTCAGCACACTTAACAAACTACAGTCCCCAGGATCCTTTGAGGGAAGAAGTATTTTTGGGGGGGGGGGAGTATGACACTGCTTTAAATGTATACTGCAAATGGGGCTTGCATTAAAAGAGGGGACATGGGTGGTGCTGTGGTCTAAACCACTGAGCTTATTGGGCTTGCCAATCAGAAGGTCGGCGGTTCGAATCCTCACGATGCGGTGAGCTCCCCTTGCTCTGTCCCAGCTCCTGACAACCTAGCAGTTCGAAAGCACGTCAAAGTGCAAGCAGATAAATAGGTACAGTACTGCTGTGGTAGGAAGGTAAATGGTGTTTCCGTGCGCTCTGGCACTTGTCACGGTGTTCTGTTGCACCAGAAGTGGTTTAGTCATGCTGGCCACATGATCCGAAAATTTGTCTGTGGACAAACTCCAGCTCCCTCGGCCTGAAAAGCGAGACAAGCACTGCACCGCATAGTCACCTTTGTCTGGACTTAACCATCCAGGGGTCCTTTATTTTTACCTTTACCTGTATTAAAATACTGATATACAGCACTTTGCAACAAAATATACCCATGGTTTTTTCATAAGCATTCTTAAAACTCTGAGTAAAATTATTTTATTTTACCACAACCTCATCACATGCCATAGGAAGAAACAACTTCCCCACAGTCTCTCCAACACTTGGGCGTCTGAGGGGATATAAATGCCATCTGTTTGCTAATTTTTAATGATTTTTCTTATTTCTGCTGATACTGACTGAAAGAGTCATTTTGTCCAAGTCGCCTGCCACTCTGTAGCTTCTGTTTCACAAAACAGAACCCCTGCTATTCATAGGCTTTCCAAAGTACCTATGGAAAATGAGCGAGGTCCCAGCTAAAGAAGAATGGCAACTTAAGCTATGGAATATGTGCAGCTCGTGGACTTAACACATGGAATAAGAGAACAAGAAGAACATGAGTTTAGAGAAGATTGGAAAATGTTTATTGAATATATGGGGGAAATTGTGTACACTTGAAAACGTTGGCAGCATGAAGATAAATTCAACAGTGTAAATAAGTTTTGATGGATGTAATAATGGAATACTGAATGGTTTAGTTTACCTAAAATATGCAGGGATATATGATATGCAAAATGAACCATGGAAAGAGAGGAAGAGGAGTGTTTGATATTTTAAAGATGTTTAAATGGTTAGTCTAAATTGTAAAACAGAAAAATTAATAAAAATTATATTTTTTTTAAAAACAGTTACAGGTAGGTAGCCGTGTTGGTCTGCCATAGTCAAAACAAAATAAAAAAATAAAAATATTCCTTCCAGTACCACCTTAGAGACCAACTAAGTTTGTTCTTGGTATGAGCTTTCGTGTGCATGCACACTTCTTCACAGTTCTTCTTCTTTTAAAAAGTCAGTCTTCAACTAATTTTACTTGTCGCTGTGTTGGTGGAAATACTTGGAAAGCGTTTCACAGTGGCATAAAATTATTAGATGAATTGTGCACCAGTAAAACAGCAAGAAGCGTCAGTGTTGAACTTGGACTCAAGAGAACATTGAATGAAATCATCTTTGGCTGGTGATGGACCAATCTGTTAATTTCCTCATTTTTCTAATCTTGAATTTCAAGCTTGGATTGTTGTTCGGGTTTTTTAAAAAATAAAAATAAATCAAAGTCTCACATCAAATATACGGTAACTGATCTGTAGAAAGGACTTTATGATCTGAAAATAGAGATGATTGATGTACTTTTGTGACCCAAGAAAAACTTTAATAAAAGCAATTTTTAAAAAAGTCCTCTTGAAAAGTCATAATATGGACACGTTTTTATGCAATTAGCCCAGCATACACATTTTCCCAAAGCAATCTCCCCAAACATAATGCATACAAACATTTTGTGGACCATTGATTGATTGGTTGAATTTGTACCGCACCCTATGAACACAATGTGATGTACGGTGAGGACACCTGCATAGGGTTGTCCTACAAAACACCTATAAAAATAATAAACTTGGGTTTGTCAGAATATTTAGATAACAGATATTTTTGCCAACCTTGCTTGCATACTTATTTGAAAGCTGGGAGCATATTTGAATATGTATGCATAAACACTGGGCAGCAATAGAATTTAATCCAACAGAAAATGAGAAATAGTCCATTATTGAGCAGCTGAATTACATGGAAATTGCTCTTGGCTCCATTTTTATCCATAGTGGTTTAGCTGGCACAGCCAAATACACAAGATCAACTGTAAGATAGAAGTTACTGTGATTATTTCACTTGTTCAAGGTTAGCAGCACACTCAGCAATTTCAAAACTGCTGCTTCAAACTGGCAAAGTGGGAAAACGCTCCAAAACTGGATCAGTGTTTAGTTGTGTGAGTGTGAGTGTGTGTGAGTTTGAGATCCTAGCAGTTGCTCATGTAATCAGGTCCCTGCCCCCGTGAATACTAACCAGTGAGAAGGTAACAAAAATAGGGTGCTAATTGTCAACTTTCCAAGACTTTCTCACAACTTGTGAACAGGTGCCACTGTGGCCTTCTTAAGGCTGAACACGACTCCTTAAGATTCAAGTTGCAATCTATAATGAGAGAGAGAGCGGGAGAGAGATTGAGAAAGGCCAAGGATGTATCAGCATGCCTTCAGCCTGGCTTTAAGAATCTGAGGTCAAAGTCATCAGCAGCTGTGTGCTTATTATTGCTGCAAATTTAGATCATCTACGTAGCAGTCTATTAACACTTTACATTTTGCACTTGGATATGGGTACCTGGGAACAAAACACTCACAAGTAGTGCGTCAATTCTGAATGGCGCACGTGCATTAAAAAAATGAGTTCCCAGAATCTTTTTGAAACTCTTACTACACTTTCTCCCTGGAACACTCCTAGGAACATAGGAAGCTAACTTATCCCAAGTCAGACCAATGGTCCATCTAGCTCAATATTGTCTACTGACAAACATCTAGGGGGCACCAGGTTAGTGAAGGCTGGCCTACACTGACTGGCCAAGGCTCGCCAGGGGTTCAGACAGGAGTCTATCCCAGTTCTACCTGGAGATGATGGGGGTTGAACCTGGGACCTTCTGCATGGAAAGAAGATGCTCTACCACTGAGCTTTGGCCCTTCTACAAAAGTTTGGAGGTGCAGATTTCCATTAACACTTGGCTTTGAATATCCAAAGGACTGCCAGGAGAACATAGGAGTATTGTCATAGAATCATAGAATCATAGAGTTGGAAGAGACCACAAGGGCCATCCAGTCCAACCCCCTGCCAAGCAGGAAACACCATCAAAGCATTCCTGACAGGTGGCTGTCAAGCCTCTGCTTAAAGACCTCCAAAGAAGGAGACTCCACCACACTCCTTGGCAGCAAATTCCACTGTCAAACAGCTCTTACTGTCAGGAAGTTCTTCCTAATGTTTAGGTGGAATCTTCTTTCTTGTAGTTTGAATCCATTGCTCCGTGTCCTCTTCTCAGGAGCAGCAGAAAACAACCTTTCTCCCTCCTCTATATGACATCCTTTTATATATTTGAACATGGCTATCATATCACCCCTTAACCTTCTCTTCTCCAGGCTAAACATACCCAGCTCCCTAAGCCGTTCCTCATAAGGCATCGTTTCCAGGCCTTTGACCATTTTGGTTGCCCTCCTCTGGACACGTTCCAGCTCATCAGTATCCTTCTTGAACTGTGGTGCCCAGAACTGGACACAGTATTCCAGATGAGGTCTGACCAGAGCGGAATACAGTGGTACTATTACTTCCCTTGATCTAGATGCTATACTCCTATTGATGCAGCTCAGAATTGCATTGGCTTTTTTAGCTGCTGCATCACACTGTTGACTCATGTCAAGTTTGTGGTCTACCAAGACTCCTAGATCCTTTTCACAAAATGTCAAAATGTTTCTTCAGCCAGTGGTGTCCCCTGGGAATATCATGACACCAAAGCTTCCCCTGGCCAAAGCTATGAGTGCAGCACATAACAACATATGTTATGCTGTGCTCCCTTATCACTGGTACACTTGTTGGTCCTGCCACACACACTGGCCACTCATTTCTGGGTCTCCTCCTAGGAATGCCCATAACGGTGGCCATTTTGCAGTTGCAGTTGGCACACGTCTGTCTCAGCAGACAATGGAGGAGTGCACCTTTGGGGGTGAGGTCAAACTGTTGGCAGTGCCTGCTGTGTTTGTAGAGACCGATGCAGGAGAAACACACTTTGTTGCAGATGAAGGTGTTGCGAACCCCCCTTTCTCCAGTCAGCCACTCCGTTACTAATTTATGATTTTCTCAAGGTGCGCAGGATATAACCTTTCCCCTTCCACCTTATCCTCCGAGGTTTGACTTCGTAAGCAATCTCCCTTTAAAACCGAGGGGATCCCAGTAACGTGAGTGCTCCCGTCCAGCTGCCGTGGCCTGTTATATTTCTTGCTCTGGGCTGTTAAGATGAAAAACCCCTATGCCTACAGTCTAGGGCCTCCTTCACTCTGGATCCCTCACTGTATCAGCTGCCTAGCCACCGCTAGCAACTCTGTGGCATGTCCAAGGTTTCCACCCTCTAGCCCCTCCTTAGTGCAACTCCAAGACACAAACTATCCCCCTCAGGTCAAGTTTTGCCTCTCCACTGAGTTCACTCTATTGAGCGCTTATATATAACGTGCTGGACCAAACAGATGATGATACTTCTTTGCACAATAAGAACAAGACTTTATTTTCCAAAAAGCATAACGGTTTCAGTATTTCATTGTTATTGAGCATAGTTTCATTACAGCTTAGTCCTCTATTAGTTTCACAAACCTTAACTAAACCTATCCAAAACCTCCCTCAGACTATTCTATCTCCTCCCTCTCCTGCTCCTATCTAACTCCCTCACTCGAACACTCCACTCTCCCCCGAACCAACGGCTGCTCCCTCCTTTTAAACCTTAGAATGTTCCGCCTCCCTAGAGCGAGCTGCCATTCAAACAATGTTACCACTTCACCCATAAAATGCTGGGAGAAACTAAACATTCTTCTTGCAAAAAGGGTTGATTCATTACAGAAGGCATCTGGTTGTGCTGCTGCAGATGCACCATGGCGTGTCTTCTCTTTGCGCTCCTCCAACAGTTGTTTCTCCTCTAGCCACTGCTATGGATACACAAGTTGACTGCCTGTCTCCAGGCACTGCGGTCATCAGCAAGGGATTCCCACATGGTGGGGTAGTTGTTGCCAGTCTTCATGTCATGTTTGCAGACATCTTTGTAATGCAGAGTGTGGTCTGCCAATTAGCCTGGTGCTGGAAACCAGCTCCCTGTATAGAGCACATCCTTGTACAAACCAGGAATATGTAGTAATCTGTATAGTGGTACCTTGGTTCTCAAACTTAATCCGTTCCGGAAGTCCGTTCCAAAACCAAAGCTTTCCAAAACCAAGGCACGCTTTCCCATAGAAAGTAATGCAAAATGGATTAATCCATTCCAGACTTTTAAGAACAACCCCTAAAACAGCAATTTAACATGAATTTTACTCTCTAACGAGACCATTGATCCATAAAATGAAAGCAATAATCAATGTACTGTACTACAAAATAAATAAGACAGTATTGTAGATGATAAAAATTAAAATTATTTTTTTTCTTACTTGCACTGATGGTAGTCATTGTTTGGATGGGGGGCTTTTATCCATTTCCGCAGTCACTCACTCACTCAATCAATCAATCAATCAGTAGATGAACTGGGTTCCACACAGTCACAAAAACAAATTAACCGAAAAAGCCTCAAAAACAAAAACGCAAAATAAACAGCAAAAACAAAAGCACCAAATACAGTGGTACCTTTGTTCTCAAACTTAATCCATTCCAGAAGTCCGTTTGAATTCTGAAATGTTTGGAAACCAAGGCACGGCTTCTGATTGGTGCAGGCACCCCGGAAACAATAGCCGACAGCCGCATCGGACGTTCGGCTTCCGAAAAACATTTGAAAACCGGAACACTTACTTCTGGGTTTTCAGTGTTTAGGAACCAAGGCGTTTGAGAACCAAGGTACCACTGTATAGGGAATCCTGCCATTCCATTCTGTGAACACGACCAAGCCAAGATAGACATCACTGAGACTGGAGTGCAAACGTGCTGGGAAATATGTCACTATTAGAGGACACCAAAAGGGCACAGATTGGCATAAGCTAATTTAGATGTCTAAATGCAAATGTAGAAGTAAAGGCTATAAGTTAAACAACTATGCATAGTTAAACAACTATGCATAGTTAAACAACTATGCAATTACATTACATAATACACCTCACTATAGTGGGACCTGCTGTCTAGGTGCTCACGCTTGATGTGCTGCTTCCATTCTTGTGGTTATTTAAGCCAGACTTAGGATAGCTCTTCAAAACAGAGGATTCTGGACTGTCCTATGACTGCCCGCAGATAGAGAGCTGTATTCTGCAAAGTAGGCCATGTGGCCACCCCACCTGCTCACACTGCTTCGCTGATAAGTTTGCTATTGGCTTAATTAGGAAGGCCTACATCCTGAAGGAAAGGGGATGGGAATGCAAGGAAGGTGACCCCCGTCTTGTAGCCGTCAAATTGGAGACATGCGCTGACACAGGCACTGCTGTGCACTATGCAAGCTGCGATATGCACCCTGGTGATCACCGGGATAATGAGGTCAGTTGCCTGTTTCAATCAAAGTGACAGGAATAGACACGATCGAAACATGAGCAAAACAGAGAGCGGGCACATCTTAATGTCCCTGGATATGGGTGAATTGCTCTGTGAAAGGCGATAGCTCTGATCTTTATAACACCTTTAATTTGTTTCAGGCACTTATAAAATGGTCCAGTATGTGTGATTCTGCTTGTTGTGGAATGTAGACTAGCTTCTTACTCATCCATTTGTCTTCAGCGCCCTTCCTTTATAGAGGGTTTTATAGTAAACTTCATAAACACTAGGAGGAAAGCAGAGACTCTGTGGGTGGGGAAGAGTGGCGACAGCAGCGCTGGGGTGGAAGTAGGACAGCAAACTCTGCTTTCCAATGTAGAGGCTCCTATGTAGGAGTAGGAATAGCAATAATCCTACTGTTGTTTGACATAGGTTTTTTGGGGGGGGGTATATATAGTCCCCTCTTCCTCACAATGATCCTTTGCGGTAGGCTGAGCATGTCTTGCCCAAGCTTACACACTGTGCTTCATGGATAAAGAGGAACGTGTCCAGAAGAGGGCAACCAAAATGGTCAAAGGCCTGGAAACAATGCCTTATGAGGAATGGCTTAGGGAGCTGGGTATGTTTAGCCTGGAGAAGAGAAGGTTAAGGGGTGATATGATAGCCATGTTCAAATATATAAAAGGATGTCATATAGAGGAAGGAGAAAAGTTGTTTTCTGCTGCTCCTGTGAAGAGGACACGGAGCAATGGATTCAAACTACAAGAAAGAAGATTCCACCTAAACATTAGAAAGAACTTCCTGACAGTAAGAGCTGTTTGACAGTGGAATTTGCTGCCAAGGAGTGTGGTGGAGTCTCCTTCTTTGGAGGTCTTTAAGCAGAGGCTTGACAGCCACCTGTCAGGAATGCTTTGATGGTGTTTCCTGCTTGGCAGGGGGTTGGACTGGATGGCCCTTGTGGTCTCTTCCAACTCTATGATTCTATGATTCTATGATCCTGGGTTGCCCCCAGTCTGGTGCTTGAACCACTACACCAAATTGCTTCTTCACAAAGTGATGTTAAAAAGATGGTTTAAAAAAAAACACACAGGCAAAAGCGGCATTACTCCAGTTGCAAATATTTTATTTTTTCAGCAGAGGTAAAAAAACAAAACAAAACAAAAAAAACCAACCCCTCTAGTTGCAAGGTAACGTATAAACAGGAAGTGCTGATCTCTGAAACATACCTTTGTGCATGACGAAAAGACAATTTTCATATTAAAAAGAGTCAGCCTTGTTTATTTAAACTCAAAATAGCTGTGTTTTAATGTTCGTGATGAATGGCATAGAAAGAAGGTGTCCTCTCAGTGAAACCGAGATGATTATCTTCAATGTGCCAAGCTGGGAATAGTTTATCATTTCACAAAAGCTACATGCATACCCTTCTGAACCTGATTAAATCAGTCCTTGACAGAATATGAAATTAAGATGAATGATAATTTAAACAGAGAGGCAGCGCTTTTCTCACAAGGCCTTGTTTCTAAGAATGATCATACGGAACACGGTTGAAGAACTTGACGCAGCGTGGCAACTTTTTGATATATGCCTTGTTGTTGTGTTTTTTTTCAATAATGGATGAGGGCCACACAGGACAGATCTCATTACGGAGGTCTGTTGATTTCATTACTCCCTGCTTATTTCCTCGCCGCTCGCCAAATATTGATGATTGCCGTAGAAACAGAAGAAAGGGCTTGGGGCAAATAGCCAAAGAATTGGAGGGGCGTTAATTTGCTCTGAATTGGGTGAAAAAGACAAGCAGTTGATAGATAACAATTAATAGTTGTGCTTTTTTAAAATGTCCCTTGTGAGAGAGATCTTCCCCATCAACCTCTGGTTTAGGTTAATGGAGGGCTGCTTTCTTATTATAAATAAATAAGAAATTAATAAATAAGAAATAAATTCTTATTTATTTATTACAATTATATACAACCTTTATATTCCAAGCATCTCAAGGTGGAGTGTATGGTTATCCTTCTCCCCACTTCAACAACAACCCTGTGAGGTAGATTCGGCTAAGAGATGGTGACTGGTGCAAAGCCACCCAGTGAGCTCCATGGCCGAGTGGGGATTTGAACCCTGGTCTCCCAGGTCCTAGTCCAACACTCTAAGTCACCATTCCACAATTCTACTGCCTTCAACTACAACTACCACCCTCCCTGACCATTGGGCCATGCTGAGTGGGGCTGATGGGAGTTGTAGTCCGAAGCATCAGGAAGGCACTAGATTGGATAAGGTTGCCTGAAGAGTTCTCTCCCTTTCAAGGGCAGTCCAGATTAGGGATGGTGGAAGAGTGACTGCAAGCGTCAAGGCTCCTATTGATGGCTTATACACCTCAGGGGGAAGTCAGGACGGTCCCGGGCCGACTTGGATTAGGGGACCCAACTGAATCATGGGACTTGCATAGTGTTTAATTTGGATTTTAAACTCTAACTGAACATGTGATCAAGCAGTGGAGGGGAGAATGAGCTGCAAGCAGGTGGATCCAAGGAGATCCAGGCTGCCTCAACCCACTCTGACTGAATCCCAGGTCTTCTTTGATCTAGCCCAATTCAATGTGAGTTCCAGGATTCGGCTAGGGCAATTTGCACGGCTCTAAGATATACACAAGTTTGGGCAGAGAGTTGTATACTGTGACACCAAAAGGAAATGTGCAAAATACACAAGGTGATGATTATTCGTGAGATTAATAGGCACCGTTCACATGCACACAAAATGTATCCACACAAAAGGCATCCCTGAAATCTCCCATCTTAGGATCCCGTGGGGGGAAGAGGCAGTTTAGAAATGTATTAAATGGGGTACAAAATACAAGACCAAGTGGAACAGGTACCAGAAAAATAAGGTGAATTGTTGTATTTCCTCGTTCCTCTGCAAAGTTTGAATGTCCAAAGATGCACAATCTCAGCTTCTGAGCTTTGTGAGAAATGGGGGACTTTTAGAAGTTTATTTTAAAAAGGGATTCTTCAGCTACTGCTGCTACTGCTTCATTTTCTGTTCCATATGCTTTTTCTTACCTTGCATGTTTGTGCTGCGAAATACAGTATGTGGAAAGGGCCGCAGTTTTAGATATGTAGCAGGAATTATCTGTTTCTTAGTAGAATCCCTTTACACACCATTCTTCAGCTCATAGTGCCGAGGAACTGAAAAGATGTGTTGTGTACCGGTGACATCTCCTTCCCTCGACAAGTCTCCCCTGCGTTAGAAGCTGGGATGCTCCTATTATGAGCTCATTCATAGAGCAGGCTTCCGGCTACACGCGGCGAAGAACAAACAGGCTTGTAGCCTTCAGCCTCCGACAAAGCGTGTTGTAAAACATGTGCGTGAATAACTAAAAGCAACACTAGCAGCCACATGGGAGTACATTCAAAATGCAGAGGATCATATTGCTGCACTTGAAACAATCTGCTAGCTTGCGAGACTCTCAGCAAACTTAGGAATCACAATGCAGGATAGGTGGATGACTCCTAAAAGATTGTGAAACAAGGGATAAATTGCTGACTGGTCTACATTTCTAAATACATCACAAAGCAGCTGAGTTTTTCTACCTTTATATTTTACTCATTCATATTTCACATACACACATCTTTGTGTGTGTGTGTGTGTGTGTGTGTGTGTGTGTGTGTGTGTGTTAGACAGGTGGCGCTGTGGTCTAAACCAGAGAGCCTAGGGCTTGCCGATCGGAAGATCGGTGGTTTGAATCCCCACGACGGGGTGAGCTCCCGTTGCTTGGTCACTGCTCCTGCCCACCTAGCAGTTCGAAAGCACGTCAAAGTGCAAGTAGATAAATTGGTACCACTCCAACGGGAAGGTAAATGGCGTTTCCGTACACTGTTCTGGTTCACCAGAAGCGGCTTAGTCATGCTGGTCACATGTCCCGGAAGCTGTACGCCGGCTCCCTCGGCCAGTAATGCGAGATGAGCGCCGCAACCCCAGAGTTGTCCGTGACTGGACCTAACGGTCAGGGGTACCTTTACCTTCATATATATATATATATATATATATATATATATATATATATATATAAACACACACACACACACACACACACACACACACACACATGCACAATTTGGATAGATAGATAGATAGATATAGATAGATAGATAGATAGATATAGATGATAGAGATAGACAGATGGATAGATAGATTATAGATAGATAGATAGATAGATAGATAGATAGATAGATAGATAGATAGATCATGGAATCATAGAACTGTAGAGTTGGAAGGGTCCCCAAGGGTCATCTAGTCCAACCCCCTCATATAAAACATCCCTGACAGATGGCCATCCAACCTCTGCTTAAAAACCTCCAAGGAAGGAGAGTCCACAACCTCCCGAGGGAGACCATTCCACTGTCGAACAGCTCTTTTTGCTGAAGTCTAGTCAGAATATCCTTTTCTGTATCTATCTATAGACGGATCGCATATGCTGAAATTTGTGATTAGACACATAATGTGTCACAACATTTTCTGCTTTGCTCCATCCTTCTGTTGTTGGAAGGGGGGGGGGGTTCATCCCAACAACTTGCATTTTTACACTTCCATTTGCACCCACCCTCACAGATCCACATTTCCTCACCTGGTCCAACCACAAGACATAGGAACTTAGGAAGCTGCCTGGAGATGCCAAGGATTGAACCTGAGACCCAGATGCTCTTCCACTGAGCTACCAGCCTTCCTATTCAGTCCATAGCCAAGTTATCTCACTTCTCACTAAGTCTGTATACACACCATACCTTTAAAGCACATCCCCCAAAGAATCCTGGGAACTGTTGTTTACTCCACACAGAGCTACAATTCCCAGAACCCTTAACAAACTACAGTTCCTAGGATTCACTATGTCTATTTGTGTGTGCTTGCTTTGAATGTGCTTTAAAGGTGTGGTGTGTACACAACCTGAGTTTATAATATTGGGAGGGGAAAATGCACCCCCTCTTTTGCCCCTTGGCAAAAGCAGTGCTCCATGCTCTGGCCATCTCCCACATAGAGGACTGCAATCTTCTCTCTAGTCTTGTTTCCCTTGTGTCACCTTGATCTAGAATGGTCATGCCAGCACCAGAATCCTAATTTTAGCTCCTTGATTTGGTAAATTATTTCTTTTAAACATGTAGCAGGTGAGAATACTGGTTATGAATATCTTGTGTGACATTTTCCCACAAATGTATCTTCTTCCCGTTTCTTTTTGGGTCACTTTGGTCGATCTCGGCTTAATTGCATTGGGCAATGCAATTTCGCTGAGGTCAACTAAATCTGCATTGGCTTCATTGCAAATAACGCTTGCTACCAATTAAGTGGGAGATGCACAAGCCACAGCTTCTCTCGTCGAGTCCTTCCTAGTCTTTGTGGCCACCCACTCTCCCACCTGCTATGCAGCTGCACACCTGGAGTTTTGCTTACTGTATAAGTTGAAGCTCATTCACTGAGGAAGTTAATATGATGCTTTATTCATTCCCAAACAGATATAGCTACTACACAGCTTCTCTTCAGACCTCTCTCTCTCCCTCTCTCTCTCTCCTTTCACCTCTCCAGCAGTCTCTGATCTCTGTACTTCCTGTAAGAAAATGTCCCCAATTCACAACAATAGACCTCTCCATTCATGCTGATTTGTGTTTGTGGTGGTACCAGGACAGTTAGACATTATACTGCTTTCAATACTTTTTGATCCTTCAAAACTTTTGGGGCGAACTTGCTGCTTCATTTCAGTGCATGCCCTATAGCTTCCTGCCAACATCCTGCAACTTTTTATAGCAGTAACATCCCATATTTTGTCTTGTCTTGTCCTGTGTTTGTTGCGCTGTGCAACAGTGCCCCTCCAGACGGCAATAATGCAACAACAGTGGGGAAGAATTGCAAAGCAACTAATTACATAGAACGATGCACGGGCAGTTCAGAATAAATCCAGCACTAACGGACTATTATTGCATCGATGACATGTTGCACAATTTACCTGCAAAGAACCACCAATCTGGAGGGGGCCCATTGCAACACATAGAATGATAGAGTTGGAAGGTACCCTTAAGGACCATCTAGTCCAACCTCCTGCAATGAAGGAATCTCAACTGAAGCATCCATGACAGAGGCCATCCACCTTCCGCTTAAAATCTCCAAAGAAGGAGAGACCACAACCTCCCAAGGGAGACAGTTCCACTGTTAATCAGCTCTTACTGCCATAAAGTTCTTCCTGATGTTTAGTCGGAATCTCCTGCTACCATAAAAATGGAAAAAGCAGGTGAACACATACCTTTCACAAGTTCTTTGGAACTCCTTCCAGTTACATATCAGACAAGTGCGATTTCAGATGCCTTTTCGGCACCTATTGAAAACCTCCCTTTCCCAACAAGCCTTTTAAGTGAGATGCTTATTCTTATCCCAGTCTGCATCTGTTTTGGATTTGAGGTTGCTTTTATTGTTGATGTTTTTATGATGTTTTTATTGTTAATTGCTTCGGGATGTTTCATCGGAAATGATTCATAAACGAAATAGATTAAAAGACAACGGAAAGAAGGAGCAGAAGGAACCATAGATGCTCTGGTCCTTCCTACCAATGCTGCTGGGATTCAATTCTCCTTAGCCTCAGCCAGCATGGCCAGTGGCAATGCATGGTGGGATTTGGACTTGTCCAGCAACAACTGAAGGTTATATTTTGAAGGATAAAGTCAGGGATGGCCCAAGACATTTCTCTGCTACCCGAGGCAAAGGACAGGTCCCCTCCTACTATTCCATGTACAGAAGCTGATCCAATTGGCAGCTGAATCTTAAGGCCCTTCCAACCAAACTAGTGGTTTGATGTGGTTGTATTATGCAACATGTCATTGACAGCCAGTGTAGCGTAATGGTTAGAGTGTTGGACTAGGACCTGCAAGAGCAGGGTTCAAATCCCCACTCAGCCATGGAGCTCACTGGGTGAATTTGGGCCACTCACTCTCTTAGCCTAACCTACCTCACAGGGGTGTTGTGAAAATGAACTGGGAAAGAGGGGAACCATGTAAGCTACCTTGAGTTCCTTGGAAGATAAAGGTGTATTAAATAAATAAAAACAAAGTTGATGCAATAAGAGTGCATTTGTAGTGGATTCATGCTGGCCCGTTCACACATCGTTCTGCTTTCTTAGTTCTGGGATGTTTACCTGGTGTTATTGCATTATTTCCCTCTTTCACTGTAGTGCAACAACAGCAGGGCCAACACACACACATTCACACCTGGAACATCTGTGGGGTGGGTGAAAAGTTACAGCATTTCAGGAGGAAGTTATGGGACGTGCACCCAGTGGAAACAAAGCAGTGTGTCTCCTCTGAAACTTTTGCAGACACGAACAGTATTGAAAGCAGAATTGTGTGTCGCTGTTCCAATGCCATCATGAAAACCAACCATTGTGAATGCACAATTGAAAATGGCATCAGGAGGGGCCCTTACTTCTCAGCACTGGCAATGTGACAGCATCCTCTGCTGCACCTGAGGACAGCAAGCTAGCTTAAGGGGCGCAAGGCTCTGTGGCATGGACAGCTCTCTCTCTCCTGCCCTTTGCCATGGCTCTCTGCCCTTGAGTAGTCGCTGCTTTAAGTGGCTTTCTTGCTCTCCTGTCCCAACATGGTGACCTACTGATGCCGCTGGACCCCATCTCCCATCATTCCCTAACACTGACCATGCTGGCTGCGGCTCGTGAGAATTGAAATCCAGGGACATCGGGAGGGCACCAGGTTGAGAAAGCTTCTCTACCCAATCAAAGAACCAGCCCTGTAGACTCCAGGTTGCTTCCATCTCTGCAACTCACACGGGCAAACCTGGGAACGTACAAATAAATTACAGTGTTACAGATTTATGAAACAAGATATATCGTGCTTACAGCGGCAGTCCCACAAGCCAAACCTTGATTAAATTATAGTCATTTCCAACGAATCCCTTTGATCCAAGAGACTGCGCTGTTGAATTTTTAAAAGTTTTTGATAGAATGGTTTATTACTTTCACTGTGTGTTTGCTACTGAGAACATGATTTTTAAAAAAAAAAATCTTCAATTGCCTTGTTCTCCAGATGGGATGGCAGTAAAGCAAGCTTACTTCTGCAAAACTTGATTAACTTGATGCTGCTCTCTTTTTCTTCTTTGCTTTGGTCATGGTATTTCAAAATCAGAATGTTTACACCTGAAGAGGATGGAGTTGAATGTTAGTCTTTATCTTTCTGAAACAGCCACCTGAGTCTACCTATTGCTTTTCTAGCCGTACATTTCTTCTTACTCCTCTTCTGATTCAGTACTCTGCAGAATGCTCAGCTGATGTTCCGCAGATTCAACTTGAAATTTCCATTGTGACCCTGTTGATTCACCTGGATCTCTCGGTGACATATGAACAAAAGTCAACCTCTAGACCACCCCACATAGATGGTCTGAAGTTAGGTGGTACCTAATATTATCAAATATTTATGTTTGTAAAGACGTTATTAAAATACGTTACACAGATCTCTGTGTAACAAGCGACTCAGAAACAATAACAAAACCACCACCTCTTATTCCTAGGAGGTAGGTCTCTAGAAGGTGGTGCTGAGAAACTATTGCTCAACTCTAGAAATGAGGGACCTTTCCAGATTGGGAACCTACATCCCCTTCTGGTTCACATACTAGTGGAGAATGGGGCCGGGTGCAAAAGTAGGTAGCACAAGAAATATGTGTGTACCATTTTCACATAAGTACATCCCTTTCTATCTTCTATCAAGTCAAGCAAGAGGTTCATGGATATACCCCAGTCATACAAAAACACTCCAATGTGAGGCAAGTGAGGGGTATTGACTGTGGAGAGGGTTAGACTATGGAAGACTGCTCTACCTGATTGCCATTGGCTTATGCAGTGCCGCAGAATTCTATCATCCTCCCATGGTTTTAAACATCTGCATCTGAAGAGGGCAGGCTGCAGTCTTGTGGGATCGACTTTGTGTTTCACTGCAACTCCGAGGTCCAGTAACTGGAGCCAGCAACTGGCTAGCCCTGCCAACTGCATTGCGTCCTTTTTGGCCGCTCGGGGTGTGGGCACCCAGGTGTGGGCACTGGGCAGGGGTGAGGCACCGAAGGTCAACAGAACCCACCACACCAGGCCAGCCCTTGCTGCCAATGCGGCTGGGCGCATGCGCACGGGGCGTGGAGGGTTCACAGAGCCCTCGTGTTTACTCAGCCCTGGCCACAAGAGCCAAGCGGGGCTGTGCCCCTGCCCCCTTGTGCAGGGAGGAGCCCGGCTGGCTGACATGGCCCTTGGAGGGCAAATTCCCCACCCTCGATGCTAGCCAGGCGGCCTTTCTGTGAGGGGGTTGAGGATGCAGCAGAGAGGCAAGGCTCAACCCCCTCACAGAATGGCTGACTGGCTAGCATCGAGGGTGGGGAATTTGCCCTCTAAGAGCCATGTCAGCCAGCCGGGCCCACAACCACGGGCAGCAGGCAGGGTGGAATGGGGATCCCTGCATGGAGGCACATGGCTTGCTCCTCCTAAAAATCCTGCATCCAGGGCTATAGCCCCCTTGGACCCCCACACACTACACCCTTGAGCCCTCCCTTTAAAGCCCTAAATAGTTTCATACCTGGGTGATTTAAGGACTGCCTTATCAAATGTACAATCTCTCCTGTGCACTGTGATCAACTCTGATCAGGTCCTGCTCCACATTTTCCTGCTGACTGAGGTGTTGCAGGTAAGTACAAATGGCAGGGCCTTTTCAGTTGTGGTGCCTGTTCTATAGAACTCTCTACACAGGAAAGCCTGCCTAGCCTCATCCCTAAGCAAATTCCATCCTTGGATGAAAACCTGGCTTTTAAGGCATCTCTTGGTAGTCTGGGTCTTATCCAATGTTTCATGCAGAGCCCTGCATCATTGGCTAGCTGGTTAACTTTGAGATCATTCTTTGCAATGCCATAAAAAAAAAAAGCGTGGAATATTTGTCAGCAGAATCAACAGCATGGCAAAGCCATGAAACAAAAGCAGCATAATTATTTCTACAAGCTAAGCTGTATGCAAATGTTTCTTTTCTTGTGTGGAAGAGCTGATTGGGCCGACATACGGGGGAATTAAGCTGGGCTAATTCCCAGGCAACATGCCTGCCACCTGCGCCATCTCTGCTGTATCCAGTTGTTATTACTGCTAAGGATTTGATGCTTCAGAGGTAACCTGATGAAAGTTTACTGGGTAAATACTTCCCTGTTCGAGGAAATGCTGTGTGCAGAAAATGGCAAATGGAATCAAATCCAATCACTCTTATTATAGACCAACTAAGTTTGTTCTTGGTATGAGCTTTCGTGTGCATGCACACTTCTTCAGATACACCTATCTGAAGAAGTGTGCAGGTGTATCTGAAGAAGTGTGCATGCACACGAAAGCTCATACCAAGAACAAACTTAGTTGGTCTCTAAGGTGCTACTGGAAGGAATTTTTTTTTTTTTTTTTTTTTTTTTTTTTGACTATGACAGACCAATACGGCTATCTACCTTTAACTCTTATTATAGAGTAATTGATTCAAATTCTAACTTCTTGCTTTATTATTATTATTTTAACACTGTCGTTTTCTGGAAAGCAGCCCTAGCCAAGCGGCTAGAGAAGTGACTCTGCAATTATACCTTTCAAGACATTCAGGAATAATAGTAGTTAAAAGTGGGTACATCTGGATCACATTGGACAGAATATATGCTTGTCATGAGGGAACCAGATGTGTGCTGTGATATATGGGCCGATTCCCTTTAGTTCCCAACTATTACAATTTCCCCGGAGTCTTACAGTACTCTGATATGTTTGTAGATTTTATTTTTCAATGCAAGTCAGTGCCTTATCCTTCGACTGTACCTACTTTCTCCCTGTGGCCTTGACTCTAATTCCTCGCATGTAGCAGTCTATTGCACACCTGCTAGGGCATACAAGGATCTCCCATGAGTGTTTAAGCTGAGCAGATGGTTGGCATGATCAGTTTTCACGGTACTGATCACAAGCGATTATACCTATTACTGGATATGCTCTCCAAATGTATCTGTTTAATTGGCAGCATGCTAGATCCATCATACAACAGAGTTGGGCATGCTGGGTTTTTTCAGTATGCATAAGCACACCTTATCTGCTGGACTGCTCCCATACTATATCTTAATTGTTTTTCAGAATGTGCTGGATTTTGAGGTTCTGAAAAGCATTCTGACTCTTGATTTACCATTTGTCAAGACCTGCTGAGGCTGGAGGCAGGAGACCAACTGTGCATCACTGTATTGTATTGTAAGCCACAAAAACCACAGATAAAGTCAATGGGATCTGTGAATAATATAAGAAATAGTGAGTGTTATTAGTGGTAATAGCAATACAATATGTATTATATGTATTTCAAACTGCCCACCTAGCAGTTCGAAAGCACGTCAAAGTGCAAGTAGATAAATAGGTACCGCTCTGGCGGGAAGGTAAACGGCGTTTCCGTGCGCTGCTCTGGTTCGTCAGAAGCGGCTTTGTCATGCTGGCCACATGACCTGGAAGCTGTACGCCGGCTCCCTCAGCCTATAGAGCGAGATGAGCACCGCAATCCCAGAGTCGGACACGACTGTACCTAATGGTCAGGGGTCCCTTTACCTTTTTATGTATTATACATTTCTTATGTATAATAAGAAATGTTACCATTGGTGAAATGTACCATTTCACCAAGAAATGTACCATTGGTGAAATAAATTACAACAATGGTACATAAAAATGTGTGTGTGATAGACTTGTATTGTTGCCAAAAAAAACCAACCACAACCCACTACTGAATGAACAATTGAATATTAGATAAGAATATTGTGGAGTTGTGACAAGATCTCTGCATTATATCTCATTTCATTGCTTTGTCCAAACCAAATTTGGAATGAGGAATTTTCTCACGGTTGGCAGCTGAAAATAGCCCTCTGACCTCCTATGTACCTCTTCCAAAATATGTTATCTGATGTAAATCACCCAGCGCAACTGAACAAGTAGAACTTGATGTTCCCCAGAAGCTTCAACATGGATATCGAATGCCAAAATTAGAACGTGGCGCAGGGCTGCTGCATCACATAGATTGTGGGATAAGGTCTACAGGTTGAGATCTCTCTCTGAACAGTGAAGTGATCTTCCCACCCACCCTCACCATTGGCTCTCTCCAACAGAGAACGCTGTAAAGATTTCCTTGTCAGGCTGAGACTCTGCCTGGGCAATGGTTGTCTACTCTTCCCTGACTCCTACTTGTCCTGACTCTTGACTTGACAACCTGACACTGGTCTACATCTTAACATAGTTATTCTAGGGAAATGAAGAGTAGGCTTTAAAATTAAATTAAAAATAAAAACCTGCTATGTTGAAGGAATTTGCTCATGTGGCTGATTCTTTTTCCTTCTGAATCCTGAAGCTAACTTCCTGTTGTTGATTATGATGTTTTGTTTCTGTTGTTGTTTCTTTAACCATTTGAGGATATGCAAATGAGATATCCTCATTTTAACCATTTGAGGATATGCAAATTGTGCAAATGAGATTGCTCACAATAGCATAGGAAGTTGCTTTGTACAGTGGTACCTCTGGATGCGAATGGGATCCGTTCGGGAGCCCCGTTCACATCATGAGCAGCGCGTATCATGAAGCGCCGAATCTGCGCATGTGCGCGACGCGATTTGGAGCTTCTGCGTATGACATCATTTTGCGCATCTGCGCATGCGTGAACTGCCGAACCCGGAAGTAACCCGTTCCGGTACTTCCAGGTTCGGCGCATTCGTAACCCGTGACGAAAAGAACACGCAGCATTCGTATCACGAGGTACGACTGTACTGAGTCAGACCATTGGTCCATCTAGCTCAGAATTGTCTACACTGACTGGCAGTGGTTCAGGGGGTTTCAGGCAGGGAATCTCTCCCAGCCCTACCTGAAGATGTCAGGGATTAAGCCTACAAAGCAGATGCTCTGCCACTGAGCTATTCAAGCCCATCTCGCCTTTCTACTATCCCGCAATTCTCACTGAATTTGAACTTGGGAGTTTCGGTTCACAGAAGTGTCATGCATTTGGCTGATAAAAAGAATTATAAGATGGGATCAGCCTCATTCCATGCTCTCCGTTCATTATCTCTGCAAGAAGGATCTATTTCCCCTTCTTTATTGTTGCTGGGTTCTGCCTTACCATCTTCCCATTTGTTCAGGCAAGTCAAACGCTGTTTTTTTTGTTATCTGCTGGCTTCTCTGGTAGCATTTATTCTCCTGAGCCTCTTTAAAGTGGATTCCCCCCGATTAAAATCAGCTGTCCTCACAATCTATTCATTCAGAACTCATTGAAAGAGCCCATGGAGAGGAAACTATATGCTGCATAATTTCCTTGATAATATCTCATAATGGTGAAATGATACCCACATCCATTTCATGTCCTGGTCATGTGATCTGCCCCAACAAGGTGAGCAGTTCAATCTTGGCCGCTCTGCTTTTGTAATGACAATGGAGCCCACAAACTCCCTTCCTTGTCTGCCAGACAGCCTTTAGAAACTACAGCATCATTTTTCTGAACTTTCTGAAATATATATATTTAATAAAATAAAATAAAAACACAGGTGTTACCCACTGTTACCACTGCTCACACCTGTCAGCCTTGCTCAGGAAATGGATCTCAACTCAATATTTTGTCCTATGTGCCAAATTCTGAAGTTCAGAAGATGTTTATATTTTGGAAGCAAATGATTTTGTGCCCTGTGTAAAGCGACCAGCTCATGACCTCTAGAGCTACTTTCTGGAAGAGAAGGAAATGGGATATTTTGGAGTGAATGTTTTAAAATGTATTTCTCGGTTCAGGACTATTTTCAGTCAGGCTAACTTAAATGGTGTGCTTACTACCTGGCTATAAGCTCTTGTTCACACACAGGTCTATTTTGCAGAGGGCCAAACTCAACATTATGGCAGTGGACCTGGATCTTAGAACTAGAGATGGGCAAGCTTGCTCATCAAGCTTGCTTCCCTCGGCCTGAACCAGAAATAGGGATGGGGGATAAGTTTGGTTCAGTTTGCACTTAAAGGTGAACCTACCTGATTTGCACGTTCCAAAACAACTTGAGAACTGAAACACAGCGATCTTTCAAAATGCACACTTCTCTAAACGTGCCAACATAGCTCTCTAGCAAAGTAACATGTGAAAAATTGCATACACTTAGTTTAACATGTGCATAAAAATCAATGAAAATAGCATGCAAAAATACATTTTATTCATGGGGAAATCACTTTGCAAAAATGAATATATTAAGAAAAATGCATAGGTTTCTTAAGAGAAATTTGCACTAAGATACTTACGAATTTTCATGAGGACTCTTTACTAATAATGATGATGATAATGGTGATGATTATATATGATATGGAAATGTGGAGATCTGAAGATTGGAAAAATGAGAAACTGAGAAAAGCTGAAATGAACAGATTCTTCCTTAACTAACAAAATGAGAAATAGCCAATTCAAGGTTCAGAAAATATCTCCTGCCAGAGCCTCTCTAATCCACAGATCACCCTCCTAACAGCCCCCCACTTCTCCATGTATTTTATTCTATATCATTTGTATACCACTTACCATTAAAATGAAATTTTGAAGTGCTTTACTGAGATAAAACATACATTCACCCCCAGCATCTTCATCTTATCAGGATGCAGTCTCAGTTTATTGGTTCTCAACAATCCCATCACTACAGCCAGCCACTGGGTCAAACCAGGGACAGTCCATTGTTACAGAGAAATAGAGCTGGGTATCATCAGCATATTGCTTGCTCCTCATCCCGTATCAAAAATGCTTTGATGGTGTTCCTGCTTGGCAGGGGGTTGGACTGGATGGCCCTTGTGGTCTCTTCCAACTCTATGATTCTATGATTCCTAATGGCCACTATAAACAGCTTCATATAGATGTCAAAAAGCACTGGGGACAAGATGGTACTCTGCCATAACCACCAGAGTGCCAAGGTGCAGTCATCCAATCAGTGGCGGAGCTTCATGCTCTGGCACCGGGGGGTGGAGAGCAGGCGGGGTGGGGCTGGCACAGGGGTGTGGTGCGCGTCCTGGGGGCATGGCACACAGTCTGCAGGGGCGTGGTGCCCAGCGCAGGAGGGGCAGCCACGATGGCACCCCACCAGGATCGCACTGCCGGGGGCGGTGCGCGACCCCCGCACTCCTCTTCCTCCGCCAGTGCATCCAATGCTACTGTTTGGATCCAGCTGCACAACACACAGCGCTATGAAATCTCAGCCACTTAAAATAATGAAAACAAAATAAAAAAAAAAAAAATTCCTTCCAGTAGCACCTTAGAGACCAACTAAGTTTGTTCTTGGTATGAGCTTTCGTGTGCATGCACACTTCTTCAGGTATCTGGAGGGACTTTTTTTTTTTTTTTATTTTGTTTTGACTATGACAGACCAACACAGCTACCTACCTGTAACTTAAAATAATGAGTCACTGCTAAGTAAAATATGCCTAGCATTTTGCTCATAACTGCTGAAACGTTCACCAAGCACAGGGTGGATAAAAAAACAGTGATTTTTTATTTAAATCAGATTTCTTTTTATTTAAATCAGATTTTTAAAATGAAATGCTTTTGGAGGAAAAATCATTCTAAAGATAAAGGCTATTCATCAGGAAATAAGGATTTGTTTTAAGTTTTTCATGTGAGCTAAAACTCAAAGTTGTGTTTTTTTTTTAATTGTTTAACCACATTAGTTAACAAACATGGATATATTATGCTATAATTTATCTATTTTTAGTTAAATAAATTGTTTAAATTGTTTTTAAGGAAATGATTATGTTTCTCCTTCCAACAAAGTGCAGTAGAAAAGTTGTCCAAATATAAACAGTTAACTTATTAAAACTCACAATTATTTCATAATTATCTGTCTATGTATTTCTAATAGTATAACCAAATCAGTAATTTTTGATATGACTGTAAAAATTACTCTGAAAATTAATTATTCCAAAAATGAAACTTTCATCTGGTTGTAAATATTAAGATTATTCCAGCAAGAATGAGTCTTTCTGTAAAAAAGAAGAAGATTTAAATCAAGTCTTAGTGATTTAAATCGTGATTTAAATCGTGATTTAAATTGATTTGATTTAAATCGAATCCACCCTGACCAAGCAGGAGAAATTTCATTAGCCACTTGGCCAAAGCCAAACGAAAGCCAACAGTAGACATATTATATCATCTGACATAAACATATGTTTTAGGAGCTGCCTTTACTTTTTTGGATGGGTTACAATCAGATAAAGTATCCAGTGGCTCAAAATCTTGGGAGAGGAAGGGAAGGGTGGAGGGGAAAGCACATTCAAGATATGCCATTGTAAATCTATCATCTGGTAAAACCTGTGCTATTTTGCAGAGTCTGTGATTTTCATTTCCACATGCAGCTTCAGGTAGAGACGGCTTGGCTCGCGTTCCTAAGATAACGTTAACAGCTTCCCGTGGGTCACTTTTTGATTACCTAGTTATTTATTGCCTGATTCAGGAAGCTTTAACAAGGAGAACAAACTTGTAGATTACAACCCATTAAAGCAGTGGTTTTATGTCGTAGGGGAATTCATTCCACATCAGCTCAGCTGCTGAGGAATCCCTGATGAAGCAAGGGGGGGAGTGGAACACTACTGAACACAAAGGATTCTGGGAATGCGAGAGTAGTGCTGGGTGCAGAGACTGCCCACACACCAGCTGGCTCTGTTGGGTGTCATTGTTATGAACTCTGCATCCCTGAACATAGCCAACACTTCACCACAGCTGGGAAACATTGGAACTCTTGATGCAAGCTGACAGTCAGGGAACTTTGCCCACCAGTATTGTTTGTTCTCCTTGAAGAGCCTGGGGAGAGGGGAGAGATTTGATTCCATATGCATTTAAAGCCAAATCTTTCAAATCCACACTTTCTGAAACAATTTGTGAACCAAGACACAGCTAGTCTACACCTCTCTCTTGTTGCCACCCTCAAACTTCCCTCAGAGGGGGGCACCCAGAGGTTTATCATCAAGGAAAGATAAATGCATTTTATCTGACCTATCAAATCCATTGATAGGTCATGAAATATACTCAGAGTCCAGTGTGAATTTCATGCTCTTTATTCAGCTCATAGTAGCAATGAATGACTCTTTCGCCAAAACGTCTGCTATATATACATTATTTACACAATGGGCCCCACGTGATTGGCTAATTCCGGGCTACTCCTGTAGGCCAATCAGGTTGTGGATTCACTTCCTCCAGGAGTCTGATTGGCTGCTCTTGCAGGCCAATCAGGTCACTGATTCACGTCCACCTGGAGCTGGATTGGGTGGCTCCTGCGGACCAATCAGACTGCTGCATTCTGGATCCTATTGTTCTAGGTCCTAGGACCAATCAGACTGCTGCATTCTGGATCCTATTGTTCTAGGATTCAGCTCAGTACATAACAGGTCAGTTCTCCAGAAATGCAGCTAATCCTCATGTAAAGACATCTAAACAGTGGTGGCAGCGCCGCACTCCAAACCACGTTGCAGCGCTTCTGCTTCCAGAGCACAACGCCATCCCAAGCATGTGCGTGCCCCACCCCCACCCCCAAATTTAAAAAAAATGCAAAAATCTGCCCGGATGGACATACTAACCCCCCAAAAGAGGACATGTCCAGGAAAACCCAGACATATGGCAACCCTACTCCAGAATCTTGCCCAAGAATGGGAAATTGGTAACTGGCTGGTAATTACTTGAATTTTCCAAATCCAGGGAGGGTTTCTTGAGGAGTGGTTTTACTACTGCCTCCTTCAGGCAGGCAGGTACCATCCCTTCTCACAAGGAAGCAGTGGTCACCTCTCTGGGCCAACCAGCTGTCCCCTCCCTACTATTTTTTATCAGCCAAGAAGGGCAAGGGTGCAGAGTGCAAGTGGTTGCCCTGACCGACCCAAGCACCTTGTCCACATCCTCGAGCCTTGCTAACTAAAACTCATCCTGCATAGCAGGACTAGACTCTGGGCACTTCTTGAGATTCATCTGCTGTAATGGTGGAGTCAAGGATGCAAGTGATTCTATCCTCAAAATGCTTTGCAAACGAGCTCAGTTGGTTGAGCATGAGACTCTTAATTTCAGGGTTATTAATATTGGGCAAAATATTCCTGCATTGCTGGGGGTTCGGCTAAATGAGCCTAGTGGTCCCTTCCAGCTCTACAACTCTACAATTCTAAGTCACAGTGAGCTACCATTCTTGTTATCAGCTAAGAATATCAGTCTCTCCAGCAAGTGCTGAATCTTCTATTATCGTTGCTATTTTCTTTTTAAATAATCTAAAGTTTTTTGCCAGCATTTTTTTTTTGGTCCCACTGCAGAGACACAGGAATTCCCAAGGGTTACAGATGCCAAAACAATCACATGGGCCACAAAGAAGCAGGCCACAAGTTTACACACAGCTCTCGCACCCCTTTGATCAGGGTTTCTTATAGATGTGTTATGTATATCTGAAAGGCGTGTGTGTGGTGTTGTGTGGTGTGGTGGTGTATTTTAACCCAAGTAACTTGGGATGATTGCTCAACAGTGCACTGGGCCAAGGGCTGTTTTGTTCTCTGCTGGTCACAGTATCCACATATCTTCATTCACCTCCCCCAGCTTGGCCTTGTCACTTTTATTGATTGTGATTGGCTGTAAAGCCTGCAAACCGCAGGTGCTCCAGGGCTTTTCTTGACAGCTAACTCAGCCCCAGGCAAGCACAAGTAATCTCAGACTCAGCCTGCGCCAAACAAACACATACCTGAGGCTTTCTTCCACCTCCACCCGCCCCCATCCATTCCCCTACTCAGTGCATTTTGCATTAATTGTGTCTAATAACAAGGGCATTTTCCCCCCTTCAAATTAGGAAGAGCAATTGAAACAAAGGGTCAAATTGTCTGGCAATTAAGCAAGCCAAACACAAAGTGTGGTAGTGCCTGTCTGCATTTCCTCCAAATCTAGGAGGGAGAGATGGCTTGGGCCATCCATGCAGAGAGCTACTGCTCTGCCCAGGGTGTGCCAGGTTCTCCCACAGCCTTCCCCAACTTGGTGCCCTCCATATGTTTTGGACTACCCTGCCCATCAGCTCCAGACAGCCTGGCCAGTGGTCAGAAATGATAAGGAGTAGTTGTCCAATCCATCTGTAGGACACCAAGCAGGAGAAAGCAATTCTGTTGGATGATGATCCCTAGCCAAGCCATTTCTGCACTCAGCTGTCCCAATGCAACCCTAGGCAATATATTCTGTAGTGTTTGCATGCCAGCCCTCAGCCCACTTTGGAGAATTTGCAATGGCGTGCTAGGTCTGTAAGCATGATTAAATCTGAAGCTGTGGCCCAGCAGACTCATGAATCACCCTTAAGTGCCTCATTTTGCTTACCCCAAGGCTCTCAATACCACCCCACTATTTCTCACTGGTTCAACCTTTACCCAAATTAGAGCATTGGGGTAGGATACTTAGCAGGTAGAATTCCGAGCCTCTGGCCAATAATGCATCATGCCAGGCTCATGTCAGTGAACTGAGAAGCTGGTATTGCTGTCATTTGATCAACACCGACTGCAGAACATAGGAAATGGCCTTGGTGGTCCAGCTAGCACAATATTGTCTACATTGAGGCCCAGTATACTTGAAGGAGCATCTCCACCCCCATCCTCCAGCCCAGACACTGAGGTCCTCCTCCAAGGGTCTTCTGGCAGTTCCCTCACTGCGAGAAGCGAAGTTACAGGGAACCAGGCAGAAGACCTTCTTGGTAGTGGCTCCCACCCTGTGAAACGCCCTCCCTTCAGATGTCAAGAACATTAAGAACCACATAACTTTTAGAAGACATCTGAAGGCAGCCCTGTATCGGGAAGTTTTTAATGTTCAATGTTTTATATTTTCTGTAAGCTGCCCAGAGTGGCTGGGGAAACCCAGCCAGACGGGCGGGGTATAAAAAAATTAAATTGTTGTTGTTGACAGTGGGTCTCCAGGAAGGGTCTCCTCCCAGCCAGGGCCGGCCCACCCATGAGGCAAGGTGAGTTGACCATCTCAGGTGGCAGGATCCACAGGGGCAGCAGAGGCTGATGTGGATCATTATTCCCGCCCCCTTCTTCCTGATGTAGATCTTCAAGCCTCCCTTCTTCCTAGGGGGACACCATTTTGTGGTTCACCTTGGGTGTCAAAATCTCTTGGGCAGGCCCTACTCCCACCCTTACCTGAAGATGTTGGGGGTTGAGCCAGGGACCTTCTGCATGTGAAGCAGACGCTCTATGGCTGAGCCATGACTCTTCCCTGTTTTTTGCTTTCCTGTACTGGATTTTAATGATAGGTCCATGCAAAGCTTTTCAGGTCCTGAATCTCTATGCGCTCATCCCAGCCTATTGCTTTTTTAAAAAAAATATTTTAAACAAACAAGTTGAACCTTGAAAAGTAATAAAACCCTGTCAAGGAAAAATGTGTATGTTTGCCTTGTTACCTGCAAGCCTTGATAACCGAGATCGTATATTATCAAGTGTAAGGCAAGAACTTCAGCCATCCAAGCGTAAACCTTTATTAAATTTATCAGAAAGCTTCTATCCTGGAGCTCTGGGCATTTCTCCAAACAACTTCCAAAAAAAAAAAAAGGTATCATATCTGAATTCAAAGGCCTGACTAAGTCTCCAGCCCTGCAAAATGCAAGTCAGAACTCAAAATCATGACGTAGAGGAGACTGTAAGTGGCTTTTGGATGTTACAGGAAACACCGCTAGCCAGATGCACAACTCACCTGTGCATCTCCCTTGCGGCACTTCCTGTAATGACTGGAGTAACACAGCGAGAAGACTTCGGAGTGTTACAATCTTGCCCACCATTTTTGCTTGGCGCGTGTTTTGTTTCTTGGTTGTAGGATTGTTACTCTGCAATGGTCCAGAACTATAGTCCAGAATGGTTCAGTCCGTGACTGAAAGAAAGGGAGCACAGGTGGAGATGCGCTTTTGGTCCTGCCCTCATGAACTCGTGAGCTGCAACTTTTGTGGTAGATTTTCTAGGCTGCACAGCTTAAGCCCTGGGAAGTTCAAGGTTCTAGGTAGGAACGGGCTTATCCAGGGGTCAGCAAACTTACCGCTCCTCGGACCAGTGTCTCCAGCGCTGATTGTGCGGCGGGCCGGAGGGCGGGAGAGTGCACACCCATATGCGTGCACACACGCTATTTCTGGCACACTTCCAGGTTGGAGGAGCACCAGAAATAGCTTGTGCGCATGTGCACAGGCCTCCTCCGACCCGAATGTGCACCGGAAATAACGCTTGCGCATGTGCACAAGCTATTTCCGGTGCTCCTCTGACCCAGAAGTAGGCAGCCACGCTGCGCCGCACCGGTAAGAGCGGGCAGTGGCAGCGGGTGGCGGGGGTCACCGCAGGCCAGATAAATGAGTCCTTTGAGCCGTATCCGGCCCCCGGACCTTAGTTTGGAGAACCTGGGCTAATCAATTTTGGTTTCTCGTTTTTCCAATCTTCAATCATCCACATTTCCACATTACTTCCTTATGTTTTTCTTTAAAAAAAAATCCTCGCCAGCATTTTTTTTTTGTTATACACGTATCTGTACACAATTTTGCCTAATATACACATTTTCACAGAGCAGTTTCCCCCAAAATAATACGTTTTGGGGACTTGCTTCCAAAAACATGTGCATAGAATACACTATTACCATACTGTTATTAGCACTGGTGTTAGCCACCTTGTGTGCTATATGTGGAATGGATGTAAATGGAAATAATAAATATACTGTATTTCAGGGTAGCTCTGTTCAACCCGTGGTGTTTCAAACTAAAAAGTAGGAACATGCAAAGCTCCTTCTGTGGAGGATTTCAGACTGGCGTCTCTCTCAGCCATACCTGGAGATGCTGTGCTGCAGGCTACAATATGCTTGACAGTCTCCCTGATTATTGGGCAGCAAAAATTTCCTAGTCCCTGGGCACGTCAAATTTCCTTGGCAGTCCTCAGGTTCCTGTTCTCACAATGTCCAACCAGATGTCTATGGGAGGCCCACAGGTCTCCACAAATGGAGGTAACATCCATCCATCGTGGCTAGTGGGCACTGATAGTTTTATCCTCCATGAATTGGACTAATCCTTTTTAATGGCATCAAGTTGTCAGCCTGTGGGTGAGGTTGAGGTTGTGCAGTATGTCCATCTAGCCTTGGCCTCTCCACAACCATGTCACACCCCTGCGCCTAGTGGATCAGGGTCTTCGGATGTTGCCGAGGGGCGCAGGGCCCATCGGCAGCATCTGCCCAGCTCTGCAAGATGTGGGGTGAAATCCACCCCAGCACCTAGCCAAGTGGGGTCGTCTGGTGCTGTAGACTTGCATCTAGTAAATAATTATCTACTCAGAAGAAAGAAATTCAATAAATCAATAAAAACAAACAAAGTGTCTACTCAGAAGAAAGCTGCACTGAGTTCAGTACGCCTTACTCCCAGGTAAGGGTGTGTGGGTCTATATTGTTCTATCTAGGCAGCCAGGGCTCCTCTGGATGACAATATCTTTTTGCAACAGGTCAGTGAGGACCACTTGCTTTTTAAAATTCTCCCATGTATAAGAATTCATATATAAGAACTCCCATATATAAGAACTCCCTGTGTGCCTTTTGGACCGTATCTGTAGGTTTTCCCCTCTGTGTCAAATAACTGTGGTCAAATAAGTAGTGTTTGCTTTTTATAATACAGTGGGACCTTGACTTACGACGATAATGCGTTCCGACGCAATTTTCATAAGTCGAAAACATTCGTAAGTCGAATCCCCATAGGAATGCATTGAGCGAAAAAAATTCGTAAGTCGAAAATTTGTAAGTCGAAATTCGTAAGTCGAAAAAATCCTATTAAAAGTGGCCACGACTTCCATTCGTAAGTCGAAAAATTCGGTTGCGGCGGCCATTTTGTTTCTCCTGTAAGTCATTCGTAAGTCGAAAAACACGTAAGTCGAATCGCTCGTAAGTCGAGGTCCCACTGTACATGGAAGATGGATCTCCCTTGGGAGGTTCTGGACTCTCTTTCCTTGGAGGTTTCTAAGCAGAGTTTGGATGGCCATCCGTCATGGATGCTTTAGCTGAGTTTCCTACATTGCAGGACGTTGCACTAGAAAGGTGACCCTTGAGGTCCTTTCCAGCTCCAAGATTCTATGTTTTTCTGCTTCAACAATATTTCATTATGTTCCTATCATTTTATGCAATTGTATTTTGTATAAGACCACGCGGGTGGCGCTGTGGTCTAAACCACTGAGCCTAGGGCTTGCCGATCAGAAGGTCGGCGGTTCGAATCCCCACGACGGGGTGAGCTCCCATTGCTCGGTCCCAGCTCCTGCCAACCTAGCAGTATGAAAGCACGTCAAAGTGCAAGTAGAAAGATAGGTACCGCTCAGGCGGGAAGGTAAACGGCGTTTCCGTGCGCTGCTCTGGTTCGCCAGAAGAGGCTTAGTCATGCTGGCCACATGACCCGGAAGCTGTACGCCGGCTCCCTTGGCCAATAAAGCGAGATGAGCACCTCAACCCCAGAGTCGTCCATGACTGGACCTAACGGTCAGGGGTCCCTTTACCTTTACCTATTTTGTATAAATTATAAAAATTATAAATATTCTATTTAAATATTCACATTCTATTTACAAACAAAACATTTAAATAGCTACCTTTCTACCAGTAGAGGCGAGGCATGGGTGTAGCCAGGAATTTTGTATGGGGGCAGGCTTCTGTTGGGGGAGGCAGAACCTCAGATTTGTATTGATTTGTATTGATTTGTATTGATTTTTAATTATTTGGGTGGGCAGATGCCCCCCCTGCCCCTCCTTGGCTATACGCATGGGGGGCCACAGGAAAGGAACCTTGTCGGAAGAGGGCCAGTCAGGAAAAGGTTGGGAAACACTGCTCTAGGGCATGCATTCAGTTTCTTATTGTTGCGTCTAGTTAGGCCCCCAGTTTCCCCCATCTTGGAAATAAGAATCCCCCCGTGGTGCTTTTTTTGTGTGACAGCAAAACAAAAAGATTGTAAAATGTTCTACTACAGAGAGACGCTGTATAGCTGATAAATAGTTATGCTATATGCTTTATTATGGTTGTTGCCTACACAGAGAGAGACAGAAAGAGAGAGCTGTCAGGTCAGGGGCCAAGCTGGCTGACCTGATCTCAGCTGAAAGGTACAAAGCTCCTTGACACCAGGTGACGTATCTCCACCTTAGAAGGCAAGAGGTTAAAACAAAAACATCTCCCATCATTCTCAGAGCCCCAAGTGGAAGCAGAGAGCAAGTCCACTGCCTGAGGCAAACAGCTGGGGAAGACGTGTTCACACTGCAATGTTATTTTTAAGCAGGATAAGCGTGGAGAAGGAACGGTTACGAAGTATTCACTCAATTATTTGTTGCTTATTTTAATTTATTAACAATATTTTTGTACCACCTTCTAACAGCATGTCATTTGAGCAGTATACAGAAAACCATGAAATATAAATGTAAAAATGCAAGATGACCTTGCCTATTATTATTATTATTATTATTATTATTATTATTATTATTACTGTTGTTGTTGTTGTTGTTGTTGTTATTGCTGCTGCTGAATTTTACAAGTTATCTCATAGGCATTTAAAATATATACATTGGACCCTTCCAAATATCCATTTTAATTTGCACTCTTGATTATTTGTGCTCATAATGGTATTGTGTGCAATCCCATTTTCAATAACGTTTGCCCCTGCAAAAACTTCAGGGTGGACACACTGCTTCATTTCCGATCAGCGCAAGCCCCGTAACTTCCAGCTGAAATGCTGTAGCTTTTCTTATCTGCTCAGCCCTGGGCCTTCAGTCTTCAGGGTGCACTATAAAGCACCTCAACATTTATGGAAATTCACCGTCAGTTGAAGGCGGCTCAGTGAGAAATGTAAGAATTCAGGGAGTGTTTGGGTTGACCAGTCAACAGTCTGCCAATCAGGAAATTCCAGACATTTGCCTGAGTCATATCTTATTAAACTCCACTGAGACTGTTGAACACTCACATAATTCAGCCAGTTTGTGCATATGTAGCATTTTCTAGTTCAGGGTATAATTTATTGGTGTTTGTGTTGAACAAGCCGCAGCATGACATAAACAAGTGGAGCCCATGTGGCACATTGATTTGGTAGGAGGAATTCCAAAAGCTAAATGGATTCGTGCTGTAAATCTTCATGTGGTGCAAGGAAAGAATGGAAACGAGGAAAGACAAGATTAGTCTGAGGGGACGGCACTTGGATTCAGGATAAGTTGCTTGTTTTCCCTTTGTGCCTGTTAAATTTCTATGAATGCATCTGGAATCTTGAACAAATCATTGGAAAGCTACCTCATTTGATGAATGTAACATGTCTATGCTTAGTTACATCTCCACTTTCAGTGGTGATTGCCTTTCTTTGCCAGTGGTTCACAGTTTGACTCACCACAATTACTACTGACTTTAAAATAGGGTTGGACAAGTTCATGGAGGAGAAGGCTATCATTGCCTACTAGCCATGATGGCTATGGAGGCAGTAACGCTTCTGAGAACCAGTTGCTGGAAGCCACAAGAGGGGAGAGTGCTCTAGTCATTGCTCAGGTCCTGCATGCCAACTTCCCACAGGCATCGGGCTGGCCACTGTGACAACAGGATTCTTGGCTAGATGGCCATTGGTCTGATCCAGCAGGTTCTTCTTGTGTCCTTATGTTCCATCACTCTCTGGTGAGTGTGACAAACCTCAGCTTTCCTCTCAACTTCGAAACCTTCACCATGGCTCCAACGTTAGGAGGAACCAATGTTCCTAGTTGCTGTACTCCAGAACCAGGAACTCCAGTACCGAAGAGGGGAGAAGGAATTTGTGGCCTTCAATATGTTATTGGCTGTTGGGGTCAGGGATGATGGAAGTTGTAGTCCAACAACATCTGGAGAGCCACAGGTTCCCCACCCATTACAGAGAGAGCTGCAGGCCAGTCCTAGTATTAGGCAGAGTGAGACAACTGTCCACACCCCAACATAAACTGTAGTACTCAACACCTGAACATTTGCAATGATAAGGGGAGAGCCACTTATTCATGTGATTACAGGTTAGAAAAAATAAATACAATGGGGGATAAATAAGGAGTAAAAAAAGAATGAAACACAGCAAGTGAGATAGGAATAAACTAACTTATTATTCTGATGAAGAGTCTACATGCCTGAAAACTAAGCACTGAACACTGGGAGTCATTATTATATCTGCTATGATAGTCTTTAAATCAACTTTTTAAAATTTCTCTCATTACAAAAATAAATAAAAGAAGAAACAGTTTTATTCTTAGTGCTTTAAATTGTTATAAATATTGTAATTTGCTTGAGAAAGTTTTCTTATTTTGAATGGCGGCTAAAGAAGAGTGAGGGAAGAAATGGTTTGCAAGAGAAACTATTGTTGTCAAAAGCAACTCATTGAATAAATCTCACCCTGTTATTCTCCTACACTTTTCTCAATCTCCCAAGAACTAGGCAAAGCAACACAGCCTGCTATGGAAATCTGACAAGGGGGAAATCTATTCCAGCATGATTGACTCACTATAATCCATTCATTGCTTTGGGAGACCAAAGAGCCTCTGCAGAGTGTCACAAATCCCCCCAAATGCTCCAGAGTCCTACATTTTATATATGGATTTCTGCTTTCGCTGACAGACATGGAAAAACGCATGTAGCTTTGCCAGACAGTTCCCTGGTGGCTACACATGAGCAGATGCTGAGGAGATCACATGGGTTGCAGCTGAGGTCAGCATTCATGTATGCTTGAAATTAAAAGCTGAACTCAAACAAGCACAGGCGAGGGGTGGGGGGAGAGAGGCTCTCACAATATCACTGGTTGAACCAGGGAAACCAGAGAAGCCCAGGCATTGTGAGAACAGGATTTCTCGCTCTCTGATACAGATTGGTGGGAGGAGATTTTTGTTCACTCCGCATTTTAATGCAAACCTATAAAATTTGCACTGTTCAAACCGCTGCGTGAAATGAAACACAGCTCTCCTTTGAAATGTGAATTTTCCTCCCTGAATTTTCTGGTGCAGTTATCCAATAAAAAAAATGTGTGTGTGTATCAGTGAGATGGGCATGCAACAGTGCAAATATTTGTGAAAGTACTCTGCAGAAATGCATTCTTGCAAAAATACTGTACAAGCACTCAGGGAAATTGTGTATGAGTCTTGCATAAATCTGGAGAAAGGCACACAAAAACGAACATGGATTTTCATGAAGACTTTTTATCTCGACATTCACAAACTTTTGAGGAAATAGGGCATCTTGAATGTAGGCTCTGTGGACATTAGCAGCTGGAAATGCAGTGGGGTCATTTTCCCCTGCTGTGTTTCAGGTCACTTTCTTACATGGCTATACACAACAGAGAGCAGGTAGAGATGTCTTCACCTGATGCCCATTACCTGATTGGTTTCCCCATGTCAAACTCCTATTCAGTCAAGCTGTCCTCTGTGCAAGGACAGCAGCTACCTCAAATGTACACATCTCTGCTTAGCCACGATTTCCGTTTTTATATTAGATTAAAGCTGGTTTGAGGAAAAGCTCATCAAGCAGGAGTATTTCTCAAGAAGCGACGAGCTGCAAATGGATTGTGGCTAATGCCATGTGAACTCAGCCTCAAGCACTAGCAGTGGGAGCCCAGTGGAGCCAGAGTAAATGGTAATATGCACACAGCCTAAGACTGCGGAAATGGCAAACCGAAAGAAACCCAAATGTTCAGATTCGTCCATCCTTATTTGCAAATAGTGTTGTATTTTGGAGAGCTTGATGAGCTACCTAATATATAACCTGCCATTCCCTTGACCTTCCGTTCCACTCTCAGGTCAACTCGAGAATTTATTTAGAACTTTGGTCAGTGTGGGGTTTTGAGCTTACTTTGTTGTGAGGTGGCCTGGGGTGGTTTACATGCTCTTTCCAGGAAATATTTTTCCAGCACTCTGTAGCCTCCATGGCTGTATTTATTGACCTGGAAAAGCCTCATGGGAGGAGCTGTCTCACAACGTCCTTCATGGGCACCTAGGAAGGCTACAGTGAGCTGACAACTGGTGGCACGATTTGCAGAATGAAAAAAGGGCACTCAGGAACACCAACCGTCTATTTCAAAAGTAAGATTTGCACAACAAACACCATGTACGCCACCCTAACCCTTGGCTTCCCAAATTCAAGGTCAGTGCACCCAAAAACCTACACCCTGCTACCCATGATAATTTCACCAAACATTTCTCTCCCCTTTGGTAATTTTCAAGTGCCTTTTCTTTTTCCATTAATTGGTGAAGAATGCTTTTTGGGGGGAAACACTGGAGAAGTTTTTGGCTCAGCACTAGACAATAGTGAGTAGAAAACTTCAATAGTCTGACTTGGCTTGGGGGGGCTGCCTTTGCCTTACGGATGCTTCCTTAACTCACTACTTTCTTGCCTTATTGAGAGAAAGCTTGAGTACCCCTGAGCTACATTATAATTGTGGTCCATTTATGGTAGGAAGTATCCCTTCTAGAGCTTATGTATAAATAGAGCAACTTTTCTGGAGAGAGAAATGCGCTTAAGTTGCAAGTGTAATTTGTGCCATTAAAAACTCCCACATCCTACTCAGGGCCAGCGTTCAACATGTAAACAGATGCCCATCCTACATTTCCACATTCACACACACACACACACACACACACAAGTCTGCTCTGCCTTATAAACACAGGTTCTGTAGAAATGATAGGATTTGCACTGAGAAGTGGTTCCATATGGGTGCACCCATCCAGGACCAACAGGAAACCAGACTGAACTTAGCAGGGCCCAACCAACGCCGCGTCACTTGCAAACTTGGAGCCACTGTGTCTGGAAGTGAAATTCAACCTTGAAGGTAGCAATTGCCATCAATCTGCACGAGAGAGAAGGTGGGGTGGGTTATCCGCTGAAGAGTAATAAATCCCTCCAAGCCATAACAAGAGCAGAGGGACTGTGAACTTGGTTTGAAAGCCATCCAAGGCAATATGCAAAATCTAGACTGCAGGGACACCAGGGATAGCTGCATGGCAATGGTCCATGACATTGCTGGGCCAGAAGCCTGACAACTGGCGGCAGGAAGCAGAGACCGAAATATATGCAAAAGACAGCGTTGGATTTCTAAGGATGCATCTCCAGAAACTCAAAATCCATAATCTCTTATGCAAATATTTCAATCCTCTAACATTTAGCTGCCTGACCCCAATTTATTGCCTCGGTTGAGGGAAAGTATGGATGAGAGCCCTCCTCTGGATGTCTGGGATTCTGAGAAAGGGAGGGGGCTTCCACCCACCATCAGTAGGATGTTTGGGTGGACAAGGAGATGCTTCAGGGCCTGGCCTATTTTCATCTTGCCCCCAAACGTTTGGACAGGAGGGGAGAAAAGAACATCTTTTCCCATACTGAGCTTCTTGCATAGGATGAAGCAGAAGGGAAAGAGGGAATTCTATGGGCTCTTCCAGATCTATTTATTCAACAAAATTTGTTCAATTGCTTCCTATGAAATGAGCCACTACCGTATTTTCCGGCATATAAGACGACTGGGCGTATAAGACGACCCCCAACTTTTCCAGTTAAAATATAGAGTTTGGGATATACTCGCCGTATAAGAAATACGACCCGGCGTATAAGACGACCCCCGACTTTTGAGAAGATTTTCCTGGGTTAAAAAGTAGTCTTATACACAGGAAAATACTGTATTTCAAATTCTTAATAACTTTTCAGCTTTAAGTGGGAATATCACAAGTGCAATATCCTGTTATTTAAAAATAAAACAATGTTGTTGTTGTTGCTGCTGCTGCTGTTGCATGTACCACTCAACACCTATAATAACCATTATTATTTTTCCAGGAATTGTGGAAGAAAATGACCCGAATTCAGTATTTCTTGCGCATGTTTAGTTTTAATTTCCATTAAGTAGTATTATTTTTGTCTCCTTTTCTTTATTCCTGGATGTTATTGAAGTATCTGTTCGTGGTTAAATAAATAAAAAGAAATCGTTCTTTAAAAATTATCAATAAAAGACAGCTGAAAACAGGCATTAAATACAATTCAAAAATAATTGAAAGCAACAATAAGCTAAAAAAACAACAACACCAGATCAAACTTCTACATGTCTGGATAGGCTTGTTTTTTAAATTGACGTGGGTTTGTGGCACTGGAGCAAAAGAGTACTTTAATCCATCTTCATTGCTCAAACCTAAATTTCCAGGATGTAATTCATTCCCACCCTCAAAATAATGGCAGTCTGGAGGCACACAATGTCCTTCAAAAAGTTATTTTCTAAAATGGGACACAGGTTTTCTTTTTAATGGGGGTGAAATTTCACTGGTGCAGCTACCGTATATACAAACTGATTTGCACCAGCTGAACCTCACCAGCAGAGTGTTGAGAGCAGATTCCAGCTGATATCGACATTCCTTTAAGGGATGTAAATGTTAACGCAATACTAGATTTCTCAAGAGGCACCTGGCTTTACAGTTCCTGACTTAGAGGTGCTTCATGGGTGCTGCCGCCCACGTATGATATTTTATGGGGATTTAATTCCTTAAATACAGGGCAAAGAGATGAAACCAAGACTTAATGATCCACAAAATCAGACTCCACTACTCCTTTGAAAATCCTGAAAGACAGTGGAATTTTCTAGGATAGTCATTTCCTCACTCTTCTGACTAAATGAAATTGCCGCTGTGATTTTTCCCAGCAATGAGGCTGCCAATTCACACCTTAGTAATTCTCTGGACAACGTGCAGCCATTTGCCGTGTTTTGTAGGGTGGACCTATAGCCCTGCAGATGTTGTTGGAACGTGTGTGTTTTTTTATCCTGAGGGCCACATTATTTTATTTACTGCTTTTATTTTATCCGCCACTCTTTCTCTCAAGTGCCCCAAACAGCTTATATATTGTTCCCCGGTTGTTTCCCGCCCATCCTACTCACAACTATTGAACTTTATCATCTCTCTTCTGGGATTTGCACTGGCTTGGCATGAAAAATGCTCAATACTGCACATCACAGCCACTAAATATAGAAAGGTAGCTAAAGGCAAAAAGCCTGCTGCTTACAGGAATTTCAAGCGCTGACCAGGTGTCCATTAGTTGTGAGCTTCACCACACCAGGGGTCACTTGTGAACTACAACTCCCATCATCCCTGACAATTTTCTATGCTGCCCAAGGCTGATGGAAATTGCTGTCCAAAGCATCCAGATGTCACTGTATTGGCTTCTTTGGCACCCCACCAACCAAATGTTGGTGTGGAACTAAGCATCTTAAGCCACGCTTGGACCAAACACTTCCCATAAGTGGATTTCATTTCAGCTGCCATAAAAAGAAACCATTCAGTTAAAGCAAGAGCATCTCCAAGCGATGAAGTGCATAACACAAGACAAGTTCTTTATTAAGCTGGAAGCACAGGAAAAACCATGGTGAGAGGGAAAGAGCAGTGAGTTTGTGTGAACTGTGCTAAACACACTCTCATTCTTCCTCCTGGCATCAGCCATCCTTGGTCTTTGTGAGGGATGCCACATACCTGATGGTTTTGCTGCCGTTCCACAAAGTTTATGAATCCGGGATATAGTCCTTGTTGTACTCCGCACATGCTTGCAAACGCCACTGCATTTATAAGGCAGCTCCTGAAGTGGTCCCAGGGCTGTCGATCAGCACAGCTGTTCAATCTTTCAGCTGTTTAGGATCCACCCGCTTGAAATGACAATGATAACAGCAGAACACCAAGCAATACCTCTCCTTTAGGGCAATCAGGAATGTGTAATTTGGCACAAGCCTGCATACTGAGGCTTAGGTGGGAGTTAAGATGAGCTACTCCCTTTTAAATCGGTGGGAATTTGCACTCAAGGAAGCTGTGGGATGGAGCCTGTCTATCCTCTCATTCTAACACTGGGAAATTCAGACACAACAACAAAGAAGAGGAGGTGGATTTTAGTTCTATGTTCATCCAGATCTTAAAGGTGGACTTAGGTGTGTGCACTACAGCTTCTAGAAACAGTCTGAGCTTCATTCTGAGAGCTCAGCCCATTCAATTGGCTGCCCCAGGAGTACCACCATGTTACTGGGAAACATGGGTGTTTCACAAACTTCTGCGTTTTCTGAGGCAGGTGTAGGCAGACTTCAGGCTTGCTTTATTTTGTTGACTTATGTATTGTTGTTGTTCAGTTGTTCAGTCGTGTCCGACTCTTCGTGACCCCATGGACCAGAGCACGCCAGGCATGCCTATCCTTCACTGTCTCTCGCAGTTTGGCCAAACTCATGTTAGTAGCTTCGAAAACACTGTTCAACCATCTCATCCTCTGTCGTCCCCTTCTCCTTGTGCCCTCAACCTTTCCCAACACCAGGGTCTTTTCTAGGGAGTCTTCTCTTCTCATGAGGTGGCCAAAGTACTGGAGCCTCAACTTCAGGATCTGTCCTTCTAGTGAGCACTCAGGGCTGATTTCTTTAATAATGGATAGGTTTGATCTTCTTGCAGTCCATGGGACTCTCAAGAGTCTCCTCCAGCCCCATAATTCAAAAGCATCAATTCTTCGGCGATCAGCCTTCTTTATGGTCCAGCTCTCACTTCCATACATCACTACTGGGAAAACCATAGCTTTAACTATACAGACCTTTGTTGGCAAGGTGACAGCTATTTATAACCCACCCTCCCCTTTCAGAATACAAAGCCTTCCAATATGGCTTTCAAGTGGCACCAAAACTAATTAATAGTCTAATGGTTTGGCTCTTAAATTTTCACTCCATTGCTACTTGCAGCTTCAGGGAGATTTGAGCTGGGCTGCAGGATGGGGTCATAGAGGTAGACCCTCCTCTCCCTGCAACATGGCCCTAGTCATCACCATTACAAGTGTATTTTGTGCTCCTGGGAAAAGCATGTTGCATCAACCAATTTGTCTCAGGAAGTGATGAGGGAGATGTAAAAATAAAGGTGTTTACAGCCAAGCCAAGATAATTTGTTAGGTGGAATAAAGTATGTTAATCTCAGCACACCTTAACTTTTATAGCTCTGTTAATTGCAAGGATATCAGACCCTGCCCTTTTTCCTGCTCAGCCTGCAGGGTTTCCGAAGCCAGGAGCTGCGCACCATTAAGTCAAATGACAATGCATTGAAATTAACATGAAAAGTTAGGCATAGCTGACGTAATGTCCCTTGATTTGTGACTATTTTAGGCTGCATCCACACCATGCATTTAAAAAAAAACCATTTCCCCCAAAGAATCCTGGGAATTATAGTTTGCTAAAAGTGCTGGGAATTGCAGCTCTGTGAGATATAAACTACCATTCCCAAGATCCTTAGGGGATGTGTGCTTTAATTGTATGGTGTGTTTATTCTGGATTAAATTGGATTTTCTAGGTTTAAACATGCTATGTCATCTTGGACCATTCTCCTTCATAATGTAACACATTGTCTACTGATCACTTCTCCTGCCTTGGTGCTAAAAAGCAAACAGGGGCCAGTTAGCGAAACAATATGTATTTTGTGTAGGATACTGAAACAGTAAATTGAGAATGAAGGAAACCCGCCATTCCCTCCTCTTCATTCATTCATTCATTCATTCATTCATTCCCCCCACCCCTGCACAATTGGTGGCTTTTCCTTGCTTACTGGGTTCTGGGAAGGTCACCTGAAACCTTCCTAGAGCACAGCAACAACCCTCCACCTTCCTTACTTTGCACATTATAGCCTTTGTACGCAGACTGATAGAACTGAACCCTAACTTAAGTGCCAGCCCAACTGTATTGTTACCGTATTTACTTGAATGTAATTGCTCACCTTTTTGGGCCAAATTACATTGTGAAAATTAAGGTGCACATTAGATTCGACGGCACATTTACATTCACCAGAAAATACTTTTTTTGTTTGTTTCAAGGTTCTGAAAATTGAGGTGTGTGTTAGGTTGGTTCGATGGTGCATTAGAGTAAATACGGTATTGAGACACACAGCTATCTTCGGCTGAATTTAAATGGAATTTTCCAATAATGTCCTCCACTCGCCACACTGTCCAGCATCATGTATCTCCACATGAGCGTCCCACGCATTTAGAAATATTCAACAGCCATGATGGCTAAGAAGGGATCTTCCGTATTTGAAGACGAAGAAGAAGGGTTTGAATTTGATATCCCAAAGGAGTCTCAAAGTGGGTAACATTCTTCTTTCCCTTCCTCCCCCACAACAAACACTCTGTGAGGTGAGTGGGGCTGAGAAACTTCAAAGAAGTGTGACTAGCCCAAGGTCACCAGCAGCTGCATGTGGAGGAGCGGAGACGCGAACCCGGTTCACCAGATTACGAGTCTACCACTCTTAACCACTACACCACACTGGCTGTGTCTCTGATTACAGGGGCTGTAGACCTCTACCATGCCTTGCTTCTAAGGGGCATCTGGTTGGTCCCCATGAGCAACAGAATCCTGGGTAAAGCAGCATACCCTCCAACACGTTGAGACCAAAAACTGGGAGTCATGCCTTCCCAGCTGCGCTCCCACATGAGTCACACAACCCGTACGAGATTACAAAGCCCAAAATGGAGATTAGCGAGGGCATGGTGCCCCAAAACAGGACTTCCCAATTTAATGGGTCAGTTGAGGGGTATGAGGTAAACCTTTGATCTGATTTAGCATTCTTATTAGGAGACCCCAGGTGCATCCGTTTTCTTACGTTAAGCACAGAGGTGTTTATATTTGACTCCATCAGCATTCACATAACAAGATAATACACATTTACCACAATTTAGGTTGCTGGGCCATTCACATTTAAAAGCCCCATTTCTAGGGACTGTCACTCTCAAAACTATAATTGTGGGAAACTGTGTCACCCTTTGCATGCTAAATTACCGGATGCATGATTATGAATCAGGATTGTCCCGGCTCATGTCACTATTGCCATTCATTAACTTAATCCGCCATAAATTTGCACCAGTGGTCCGGTAAGCGAGCTGCTTCCAGGGTGCCCTCATCAGTTGCCAAACCGTGATCAAATAACCCTCAGAGATTCTGGTGAGTCGGGTTTTTTTATTTGGGTTTGAATCCAAATGACAAGAGAATCGCTTGGATGCAATGCAATTAAGGCCGTCCGGTCATGATGGCCATTTAATGAGCTTCGGGGCTAGGCGGAAGGGAGTTGGCACCACTTGTCTAAAAGGAGGGAGGGGGAGATCTAATGTACCATAACACTACCGCGATAAATAATTGAAGCCATGAACGGTTGTGGAGCTGAGAGCCTCTCTCACCCACTGCATAATATGGATTGTCATATGGAGAGACAGCAATTGAAAAGAAAGAAAAAAGAGAGAAAGAGAAAGCCCAAGTGTAAAAGAAAGAGGATAATGATAATGATAATAATAATAATAATAATAATTTTTTATTTGTACCCCGCCCATCTGGCTGGGTCTCCCCAGCCACTCTGGGCGGCCTCCAACAGATACTAAAATACATCAAAAGGATGTAGCCCTATCTGACTACTGAACAGCCCTGCCTTCCTTCGAGCCACGGTGTGCCAATACTCCCAGGGCCTACAAGCGGAGCGTGGCCTGTGTTTCACGCAGTGGCGCCGAAAGGTGTGGCCTCCCACGTCATGTTATTAGAAGGCCACATCTCCCGAACAAAACGGTGGCAACTCTCGCAGAGTGAACGTCACGCCTCGCCCTGTTTAAAAGAGAAGCGAACTAAGTGGTCCCTAAATTAGCCCTGTGGGGATTTGAAAGCTACTCTAGATAAGGGATATTTTCATTAATTCATGAGAATAATTGGATATTGAAGGGAGGGGAGCGCACATGGTATTGTGGTTTGTAAATGACATTTAAAAAAAAATAAAAAGAGGGTTTGCAGGGGGATTATAATGGTCATTTGTGTGCCTCTACCAGGGCAATTATCCAGTTGCTTGGTAGCAACAATGGCCCGAAACCTCGCCTTCAGGGGAGGAAAGGGGGACTCCTGACTGATCCTGTAGCAACAGAAGTTTGGTACATCTGTGTCAAGCAGGGGATTGCTCAGCCCACGTTGTTCTAGAAACTTCTCCTGTCACTCATGTCATCCAAATGACACCAGCCGCCGAAGGAGGGGAAAGGGAAGCGAGGGTATCAGGAGAGCAGTACTGAGGGGAGCAGTGATGAAAGGACTGTCCACCATTAAGGAGGAAATGAGAAAATTAGCCTTGAGTTGCGGTCCTCCAGGAATCAAGGCAGGGAGTGAATTTTACATCTGCTGTAAAAATTTCCGAGCCCTCTTTCCTGTCGGGGGCCAAAATACATAATTCAGTGGCAGACACTCTGGGATGGATGTGTTCTCATTGTCAAACACACACACACACACACACACACACACACACACCCCTCTGCAAGTGCTGAGGTAATTATATTAGCAATCTGGGAGGGGTGAGGAGAATAAGTGCAAAGCAGGGTGTGCAGGACGAGGGTCTGGAGTGGGGAGGGGGGGTTCGGTTATAAAAGAAAAGTATTTTCCAGTACCTGAGCATGCCCAGAGGAACGCTGTCTCTGAGCAGCTGTGAAACAGACCCTTTTTACTTCGGGGTTAGTGCGGGGAGCTCATTAGCACAGCCTTAACCTTCAGCTAAACAGCCTTGTTTGCATATTGAAGCAATAGAATGTGAAGGTGTTTTTAAATAAAAAATAGTTTTAAAAAAAAATTGGAGGAGGAAGAATTGCAGCCGCTACTCCTGACTGACGTGTCTATCTGGGCTCTTGTGTTTACAAGAGAATAAGGAAGCTGCCCCAAAGCTCCTACTGGGCCTGATTATTATGCAGAGGCTTCTTAGATTATGTATAATTGATATCCATTTTCCCTCCAGCTAACCAATGGCAGCTCTCAGGAGTAATGCTAATTCTCACGCATCTTACCAACCAAGCAAACACTGGCAATTGCTATTTTTCTCTCTGCTTAATCATATTTAAAAGGCCACAAATTGACATGTGTTCATTCTCCCCCCCCCCCTTTTTTTTTTTTCTTTCTCCTGAAGCACAAATGAACATGGTATGGTTGTTTTACTAGTGCTCAAAACAGGAATCACCAAATCAAAAAAGCAGAGAGAGGGGGGAATCAAGGGATCTCTCGGGCAAAGAGCACCGGTGAAGAGACATGTACACAGACACAGAGACTTTCAGACAAGCGGCGCATGCATGCACTTAGGGCAATCTATGGTTGTCTGGCAAAGCACTGAACATGCATGCATACCCAGGGGGCTTTCAGCCTTCCCAGTTCAGCAGTCCGTATTAGCTTGAAGAAAGTCTAAAATGTAGTGTGCTTGGCAGGAGGAGACAAGTGCAAAGTGACAAGTATATGCGCAGGTCTCATGTGTGTGGGCCTCTGGACCATAGGCAATGCATATAATTCTATGGTTCCCATACAGGTTTTCTTGCTGAAATGTTGAAACATATTTTCATCCAGTTTTTCCAGCGCAATGTTGACTTTACAGAGATATCACCGCCATCTTCATAAAAAGAATGCAAAATATTTTTCATGGCTAAACACCATCCCCACACTGCTAACCCCCCAAACTTTCTGCCCAAACTGAGACACCCACCCAAATCCTGCTTCACACTGACCCCCATTGCACCCAACCCCACAAGCATACTCTACCCCACACTTAGACCCACACTGAATCCTTCCCCATAGTCCCACACATAAGAAACCCCTGGATCCTGAGCAAAATTTTGCAGCTTAAGAATTTGTGTTTGTTTATTTATTTAAGAAGTGTATGCCCTACTTTTCACCATATGTCTCAAAGCAGCTGTGTGCTAAGGAAAAATCACCTGGATCCATCTGCGTCACTAAAATAGATTTATATATTGCCCTATTGACGTTTCTTTCTAGTGTGGAATCTGTGGAACAGCAGCTTGCCCAAGACCACCCAGTAATCTTAATGCCTGAGCTGGAATTGAACAGTCTACCCATCCAAGTCCAATGCTCTAGCCAACACATGTAACTAATAACCCCAGTCACCACAGCTACCCTATGGACTTCTTTTGACAGTCACCCATCCCCCCACACCCCAAGAATTCTAGGAGTTGTAGTTCTGTGTGCAGAGCTAGTGCTCTCTAACTGAAAACTCACAGAAGCACCACTAAACTAAAATTCCCAAAATGCTTCAGGAGAAGGCATTACGATTTAAACAGATAAAAACCCAATACACATTTGTAGTGTAGATACAGGCTGCAAGCACACCATACGTTTAAAGCACATGTTTCCCCGCCTGAAGAATTATGGGAATTGTAGTTTATTATTACAAATTGTGCTTCTGTGAAATATAAACTAAAATTCCCAAGATTCTCGGGTGACAGGGAATGCACTTTAAATGCACAGCTCATACGCAGCCATAAACAGAGCCCAAAGGCTACAAGCCACAAAGGCTACAAACTCGTCTGCCATTTCTTCTTATTCCTAAATACATGCACACACTTTTTCTTCTTTTTTCTACATAGGATAACAGACATTGAATCTTCACGTTGTTGTTGTTTTCCTTTAAAGAAAAAAAAAGTGTTTGCTAAAAATACTTGCAAGGTAAAATACAGCTTGCAAGGAAGAAGCCACTTATGTTTCCTTCTCCAATTCTGCTAATGCACTTAATAGTGACCTTCAGTCACTTTGCCATTTTTGGTCTTGGATTCCCCATGAGCACTCCTGGACATTTTATGGAGATTGTATAACAGGCCGATCTTGACAGCCAGCACCACACCAGCACAATACCTGACTCCTCAGACGTGCTCGCTAATCCTCCGTATCATCTAACCTCTGGCTGCATTTTAATTTCAGTACATTCCCAGAGGGCAAATGTAAAGGAAATCTATTAGCTGGAAACTCAAGTTCCCAGAACAAGGGGGTGCACACAGCACTTTATCAGCCCATTAGAAATTGCAACCAGTATCCGCAGGCTAGAGAGTCAAGTGGTTGTGTGTTGTTGCTTTTGTTTAAGCCCCGAAAGTAAAATAAAACATGCTTCCAGGATCTACATAATGCCAGCTCAGATTTTGATCAGGGAAGAGTGCTGTATCCATGCTCAACTTCCTGTTCCACTTGCCACAACCCTGATGGACTTTTCCCAATGGCATTGAGTCAATTTGGACAACTTAGCCCTTTCCAGTAAGAACAAGTATAGCCCAGAAACACCAAAAAGCACATGTTGCTCATTGTTCATTAGGATCTCAGTAGCCTGCCTGACATCCCATACTGAGACCTGTGGGTGTAGAGCGGTATATAAATTCAATGAATAAACATAAATGAATAGTGACTTGCAAAGACATGTTGCAAAATTAGCTTCCTTGTGCAGGGCTGATGCAACCTTCCCCAACACAGCTGTACTTGCTGCTGCATGGGAGTTGTAGTCCAAAATATCTGGAGGGCAGCAGAACATAAGAGGAGCCTGCTGGATCAGGCCAATGGCTCATCTAGTCCAGCATCTTGTTGTCACAGTGGCCAGCCAGATGCCTGCGGGAAACCAGATGTTGGTATGTTAAGAGTGGGGGTCTCTGCCCCAAAGAGCTTACAATGTGAAATAGATTGAAGAAGGAAAGGAAGGAGAGAAAAGGCAAGGTAACAGGGGGTGGGGGGAATAGGCACGACAGATTAATGCTATTAAAAATTCCTTTCTTCCCCTCCTTCTTTTTCTCATCCAGCAAACACTCCAAATGTTCATGGCTTATCAGGGTTGCCAACTTGAATAAAATATTGGGGGGGGGAGCAGGTAAGCCCCGCGCCACATAATTGATTACAAGACGTGGCACACGCACACCATTTGAATGGCAATGCCCATCAACTGGGGGTGGCCCCCTCCAGGGCTGTCTTAAGCATATGCAGTGCCGGGATGCAAAGATCCGCCCGGCACCCCCCCCCCCGGTTGCCCAGTCCCAGGCATGCAGGAGGGCAGAGCCGCCAGGGCACCTCAGCGTCTCACTGGCTCGGTGGCCCCCGAACTTGCGGCGCAGAGACGCCCGCAGCAGAAGAGCCCACCGCGGCGCTCCGACCGATGGGCGGGCTCTTCTCTGGACTCAACTATTGGGCCCCGGACTCTCGGCCTGGCGCTCCTGAGAGCCCAACGCCCGGGTGTCCTGCACCCCTAGCACCTATGGGTAAGATGGCCCTGGCCCTCTCAAATATTTTATGGGAGGGCTGAAGGGACCTTGGCCCCTAGCAGTTCCGCATTCCCTTTTGCCCTGAACTTTCTAGGTACAATCTGTTTTCCCAGTCTGTGTCCAAGCACTCTAGATTGGAACAAACAGCAAATCAGTTTTTCTGTGGAATTGTTTTCAGCGGTAAAGACTGGGAAAGCACTGGGGCAAACAAGCAAACAAAACAAAAAACCACACTTGGACATGGAGCTTTAAAGCTCAGACCTGGGCCTAGAAATGAACCCTGGGTCTTCAGTAGGATGATTGGGAAAGAGGATTTTCCCTCTAAGGTTGTTTGCTGCTGCTGCTGCTGCTGTTGTTGTTGTTGTACTTCTTGAAATATTGGGGTTCTGCCAATCATGCTGATACCTCGCTCTTGTACGTGAATTAAGTGATTTTGGCTACAAAAGGAGAAACTCTCAGGGAACAAGTATGCTATTTGTATATACTTGGGTGATATTGTCTTCTTTTTACCTGCCCCTACCTGAATGGCGCTGTGGGTGGCACTGTGGGTTAAACCACAGAGCCTAGGGCTTGCCGATCAGAAGGTCGGCGGTTCGAATCCCCGCGACGAGGTGAGCTCCCGTTGCTTGGTCCCTGCTCCTGCCAACCTAGCAGTTCGAAAGCATGTCAAAGTGCAAGTAGATAAATAGGTACCGCTCTGGCGGGAAGGTAAACGGCGTTTCCGTGCGCTGCTCTGGTTCGCCAGAAGCGGCTTAGCCATGCTGGCCACATGATCTGGAAGCTGTACGCCGGCTCTCGGCCAATAAAGCAAGATGAGCGCCGCAACCCTAGAGTCGTCTGCGACTGGACCTAATGGTCAGGGGTCCCTTTACCTTTACCTTACCTCAATATAAAGGGCATGTAGTCTGTGAAATACTCATTGGTCATCTGTACTAGAAGACGGTTGTATTTAATCATTGCTCATTTTCCTCTGCAGTCGGCAGTTAGTTACCAGGGTCTTTCGAGTCACTGCTTCCATGATTGCGCACGGATGGCACCAGGCTCACAAATGAAGCAACAGCATGAGAAATGACTGCGGGACATGATTATAGTGAGGAATAATTGAAGGTACTGAAACCTCTAGGCCAGAATAAATTTCGGCCTGCCACTCACACACCGTGCGAGCGCTTGTGCGTGTCTTCATTACCATTCAACGGAAATGCCGCACACCCAGGTTTGCAGCGAGCGCTGAGGAAGTCTCACTCGCAGGCAACACAGGCCAAATGGCAGGTAGCAAAACTGTCAGAATAAATGTTTAATGACTCAATAAAGCAGCAGGATGGGAAGGGAGGCGGCGAGAGAAAATACTTACGGCTCCTGTGTGAGGTCACTGCAATTCTGTTTTGCAATTCGATAGCTGGAGCTGCTCGTCTTTACTATGGATGAACCATGCTGATCCACACCTGCAGCTGACCAGACTGGTGATGGAGACACCCAATGTTACAAACATTTTGCAGTCCGAAATCTGTACCTGACCGCCTGTGGCTATGAATCTAAACTGGTGCAGAGTGTCTACAGATATAACGTCAAGCTGCAAACCCATTTGGCAACTTTTTTGCGGGTTTTGTTTGTTTGTTTTTTGATGTGATTAAGTCATCCTGAAATTATCTCACTTCATCCATTTCCCATGAATTGCAGTTGTTGTTTTTTTAAAAAAAGGAATTTTCACTGGGGGGAATGAGCTCAAAAGGGAACTTTAATATCATGTGATATGGCTTTTTTTGCATAAAATGTTATTGAAGCATTTCACAATGCAATACAATAAAAAAGCTAATCTATATGAAAACAAAAACAAAACAGAGAAAAGCAAAAGCAAAGTCCTCTCTAAAATGTAGATCTTAACCCTTGTCTCACAAAGAAAGGAGTGGATCCAGCTCCCACCTGGAAGCTTCATTTTAATCTTTTAATCAATATTCATTTTAAATGATTAAACATACATTTAATTAAATAAAGAAATGTCACCAAATAGTAAATGATTGCAATTTAAAGAAACTTGGCATTTAAATTTTAACAAAAAATGTCCAGAATTCCAAAACATATTTTTTTTCAAAATCCCACCAATTAATCTTTCATAAACCTCGTGAACAGACTGATATTGTCTCCTGCATCTGGTTTAAAAAAAATGAACAGCAGTTTGGGGTCATAATAAGCTACACCAATCCCATTCAGAACCACGTTTAGCCATGCATGAGCTGTGTTATTCTTTTTTGTATGTCACCCACTGTAAGATCCACTATAAAATTATGCCAGCACACAATTCTTTCAGTTTGTGTTGAGTTGGTGAGATAGTTGCAATTGCTACCATAAGTTTTTGTAGAAGTTATGGAAGACAGCTGGTTAAGGCACACAGGCATTGAAATCACAGCCTTGCCACAGATGATACACCTCAAATATTGCAAGCTTCATCTGCAAACACGCCCAAGTGTAGTACTTTACATTTCTCCCTGTTAAAATTCATCTTGTTTGCTTTGGCCCAATTCTCTAATTTGTTAAGGTCATATTGAATTGTGATCCTGTCCTCTGGAGTATTAGACACCAATTTAGTGTCATCTGCAAACTTGATCTTCTGTAAACTGCTTGGGGATTTTGCCTATTAAACAGTATATAAATATTATTCACAGTGATTACGATTGACTTCTCACTATCCATTGGGCCGCTGGTCACCTAGGTTTGGACTTTACAAAGTAGCAAGCCTATCTGGGTGTCCAAGTGTCAGTCTTCCTGGAGAGTTCAAAAGAGGAATAGACTTTCCCAGCCCAAAGCCTGCACTTTATATCTTTAAAAAATGCCTTGTGCTGAATACTTCTTGAGAATACATCCCATCAATGATGACAGCTCGTCTTTTTCACATTGGGGGAAAGTCTTGAGAACAAGCTCCCCAAAATAAATGCTGGCTGTCACCATGTGGCGCTGGGTGAGAAAGAGCTATTCTCTGCTTGAAATTTATCTGGGATGATAATCTCAGGATTACCAAAACACAGGGACGGGGAACATGTATCCCTCTGGATGTTGCTGGATTCCAGCTCCTATCAATGAGGGCCAGCATGCCCAATGATTAAGGATGGTGGGAAGCACAGTCCAGCAACATCTGGAAGAACAATGATTCCCACCTCTGCGTCAGAAAGGAAGATTTCACCCTTGGACTTGGGTCTGAGTCCCTGAACTCTTTGAAGCCTGGAAGACATTCTCATTCAGTTTTATTTGCAAACTGGGAATAATAATAAGAGCATTAGAAGGTCACTGATGGATCAAGCCAAAGGTCCATGTAGCCCAGCGTCCCACTTCCCATAGTGGCCAACAAGAGGCATCTTAGAAGCTCTAAAATCAGGAAGCGAGAGCAATAGTCCATTTCCTCTGCTGTTCCCAGTGGCTGGTGTTCACAGCTATTCCAGCTATGATCCTGGAGGCAGCATGTAGCCAATATGACTAGTGGCCGTTGAAAGCTCCATGAATTTGTTTAATTGCCTTTTTAAAGGAGCAGTGATGCAACCAAGGTGGGATCTACACACATATAGAAAATGTTCTGAAAGTGCTTTAAAAAAAAAATACATTGAATTTTCCATAAGGCTCACCATCGCCATCTAGCGTCACATTGCATATTGCACTTAAAACGTTTTATTTGCAGTTGTATAGATGAGTCCCAAGTGAAGGTCAGTTGAATGGTGGCACCCCATCCCGCTTTCCACTGCTGAACAGCACCTTGCTGAGGGGCCCCTCAAACCCTGGAGGCAGTGCAAAGGAGAGCTGGTGGGAAGACTGGAACTCGACACTCATTTCCTTCCTTGACATGCCACCGTAACAGGCACTGGATGCTATCAGCAAGCCAGATCTAGGATGTTGATGAGATATCAAAGCCCATCATCTCCTCCTTTCAAGCTTCCAAAATCCTTGCCAGCTGAGCATGACAGAGCAGGAACTGGAAGCACAAGAGAGACAGAAGGGAACTTATCAGAGCAATGCTTTCCTGTGCAAAGGGAGAGAGGGGGAAACAGGCAACTGAGGATTCTTGTTTTACGTCAACCTTCATTGTCATGCCTTAGGCCTTCTGCAAGTCAAAACACAGCACTACTCAATGCAAGTCACACAGAGCTCCTCCCATGTGCCAGCAGGCCACCCCTGCTGCTAGGGGTGTGATTAGAACTCGTGCCAAGGGCATCCGAGTTGATGTACAAAGCACATCCCCCGGTTAAACAAAACACACTTAAAGCGACTCCTTGTTTGTTTTCCTTCTCATTCATCTCGAGAAAATCTTGACCTTCCATCCAAAACAACCACTTGCTTTTAAAATATTCCACAGACAAATAGAAAGGGAGGAACCGAAAGCCAAAATGTGCTGCTGGTTGCTGCTCAACAGTCCCGTTTCAAGCAGCACTTCATCGCTGCGGCAAATTAATCGCAAATGTCCTGGGTTTCGTAATGAAGTGTTATAGATTTTTAAGAGCTCTTTGGTCATTCCGTCTTGCTTGAAAGAAAAACGAGAGGAGCACTTAGCATTTTGCCTGCGCATTTCATCAAGCCCAAAAGACCTGAAATGGCAGCAGCCTAATGATTATTACCAAGGAGCAAATTTCCCAGAAGCAAATTAACGCCAGGCTAAACCGAGCCCAGCTCCTAGCCAGAAAGGTCCCTGGTTATTTATTTCCTACTTACACCCCAGCCTTCCTTGGGAAGCAAAGGTTCAAATTGCACATTGTGTTCAACAGGCATTTTTAAAAGCCTGCTTAGCAGACTCCTTAAAAAAGAAAGTCATAGAGGATCCCAACCACCAGATAGGACATGTCGCACATGGGAGATGGTTTAACCCTTTTTCTCCCTGTGCCGCCGCCACTCCTGCACACACAAACACACAACTCTGCTTTAATTTGCTCCCACGTGTGTATTTTCCAGTACGGAATGAGCAGAAGAGCAGCTGAAATAAGGGGGTGGGGGCAGGAAAATGATATAGGGGAGAAAATGTTGACCCCTCTCCTTTCCCCACATGCTGCAACCCTGAACTGGATTGGGGTGCCCTCCCCACCTCACCCCACCCACAACTGCTGTTTGAATCAGGAGGATTCCATATGCCAGCAGGCACACCAGATTGGCTCTGCCAGTGCGTTTGCACCACACTGACCTCGCTGCTGCCATGCACCTTCCGCTCTCAGTCCCTGTATGCCAGTCACATGGAAGTCAAGTGAGTGCCACAACTCCACCAGGCACATAAATCTTTCCATCCTCCTTCCAGGCATGGAAGAGACATTTTCGCAATTTAAGGACACATTCTAGCCAGGCAAAAGCACTTAAGGAGGGTGTGGCCTGTGGCTTGGCATTTGGCCTGGGGAGTGTACAGAGGGCCACATTGAGAGGACAGGATGGCACCACTTGGCCCCCAAGCCTAAGGTTCCCCACCCCTGGCACCATCATTATATATCTTTAGGCACTAGCAAAAACTCCTCTATAACCAAGTCTTTGGCCTTTAACTATCTGTGGCATTTTTTAAGTTTGTGGGATGTTTTTAATGTGGTCGTCCCCGTCCCCCCGCTTTGGTTTTAATGTATCTATATAGGGGGGGGGGGTTTCCATTGGTAGGTTGTAAGTCACTTTGGGTTGCCTTGGACAAGGTAAAGTGACTAACAAATTTAATAAATAATAATACTATCAGGATACAAAGTGAAAGGAGATTTGGGCCAGGCGACCATAAAGAACAGCTCCATTAGTGCCAGTACCTCATTGACTGAGAAGAACGTAATTAATCCCATGATGCAGATCAGGTTTGTACACTTACAAAGGCCCTCCGCACATTTCCAGACTTCTACGATGCAAACTATTGCTTTCTTTTCTCTTTTGTGGCAAAGAGAGTTTACTCATGTATGTTAAATCAGAAATCTATAAACGTGCCATACTTAAAAGGCTGAGCGAGGCCTTCCTTAAGCCTTGTGGAGGCCGTCATTCAAGGCAGAGCCATAATAATTAAACAGCTGTGACAGCCACCTCACCCAAGACAGCACAGCTGCATTTTTTCATTGTCTGTCAGTTTGGTATAGGAAGGCAGCATTTGCAGCTATTTATTTCCCCCCCCCCCAATAAAAGCTGCTGCTTTATTCTTCCAGGCTATGCTATGAAATTAAGAACTGCCTTGCCAAACTGCATTAGACAGTCAAGGGAAGGAAATATAAATACTGGTAGCTGTAATTGGGGCAAAGAGGGATGATTGATTTGTTGTTTATTAATATTTATTGTTGTTTACACTGGCAGCCTTTCTCAACCTTGGGTCCCCAGGTGTTTTTGGCCTACAACTCCCACCATCCCTAGGTAGCAGGACCCAGTGGTCAGGGATTATGGGTGTTGTAGGCCAAAAACATCTGGGGACCCAAGTTTGAGAAAGGCTGGTTTACAGTATTCAAAAATCTATATCCTGCCCTTCCAAAAAAAGGTACTTCCTTCAGCGGCTTACAAATAAAATGCAACCTATTAAAAAAGAGAAGGGCATTAAAACATCATTACACACACACACACACACACACACACACACACACACACACACACATTGTGCACAGAGTGTGAAAGTAAACCAGGTCCACCAGAGTTTTGAGTGAAGTCAGGTAAGATGGAACAAACCGAGATGAAAATTGATCTCCATAGGTAGTAAGGTTGCAGGCTTTTAAGTTCAAAAAATGCTAGGGCCCTAGGTCAGGATCAGCGGAAATAAATAAATAAATATCAGACTGGTTCTGAAGTTCATGAGCTTTGGTTGCCTGCCCAGAACATTACATCACTGGTTGGAGTCACTGAATGGCACTTGACACTGGTGGGGCTAAAAAAGCAGAGTCAGAACTACCGAGCTTCTGGAAGGGGCTTCATGGGGGCAGAGACTCCTGCTCCAAAGAATTCTCTCTGCATCCAAAGAGCACCATGAGGTCTCCTGGGACAGGTGGTGGTCTCCACTCCTCACTTCCTCTAGCTTCAGATCTTCTGAGACAGGTAGAACAGCCCTTTTCCTCCCGTAGCTCAAACCACGTCTTCAAAGGCACAGCCTGGCCCCTTCCGTCTCATCTTCAAAATAAGCCATTGAATTTCTGCAAGGGGATGAAATGTATACCGCAATTTATGAAATACAGGAAACGGAGGTGTGATCCATCCATTGATGGAATGGAATGCAACTGAAATACGATCGTTTCATGAATATTCTTGAACTTTGGAGGTGCTTTTTATTCAAGCACTTTTTTTTGTTTTCTCTTTTGATACTGTCATTTTTTTTAAAATGCTAAATTAATTTAACAGACCTGGGTAGTTTTAAAAGGTTGCCTTCTGACTCCCCCCAAAAGCATTCATGACTTGGCTTGTATCCTGTTGCTTTTCATATTCTTTTAAATGGTTTCAAACTTCAAGAGGAAGTTTGACAGCTTGCCGTTCTATGATCAATAGCGTGAGTGTGTGCTCCCTGCTCCAGCTTGTATGATGGAATTGGTGTATTAGATTGTTGGCCCAGGTGGGTCTTCCATGGGGGCTGTTCACTCCTCTGTCTTGCTCAGGGTGTGGGGTGCAATGTATGAGAACGATGAGAGGAGAGAGAGAGAGAGAGAGAGAGAGAGAGAGAGAGAGAGAACAATGCCGCAGAAAACAGGGCTGCAATTCCAAGCATATTTCCCAGAAAGTGTCTCCTTGAAGCCACTGGGGCCTGAGGATAAGACTATGAAAGAATCAGCCGTACCATTTTCCACTAACAAAACTTTACAAGAGAGTTTCAGTCATGAAGCTACAGCAAAGCCACATTAACATTCTCAATTAATTATAACTTTTAAGAAGTTGAAAATAATGAGGCTTCCTTTCAGTAGGGGTCCCCTATCAGGGGTTGATGAGGACTAAGGGGTTCTGCCAAACGCTTCACACACACACACACACACACACACACACACACACAAGTTCTGAGGAGAGATATGAAGGAAGAAAGCAGACATCACAAGGAGGAAGGAGCATAGCTCAGCAGCAGAGCATCTGCTTTGCATGCAGAAGTTCCTAGGTTAAATCCCCAGCAACTCCAAGAAGACCTGGGAATTTTCCCTGCTTCAAACCCTGAAGAGTCACTGCCAAGATGACTTGGTATAAAATAGCTTCCTATGTTCTATAGAGAAGATCACGCTTGATCTTAGTGAAAAGGCCAAGAAGATTGTGTGCCTGGTCAACAGATTAGAGGTGATACTGAGCTGCTTTGCCAACCTAAAGCTTAGCAAGACTGCATGAATGTGCAGGACAAACTTTGCTTACAGCTTCAGGTTAGTGAGGTGAGAGTCCCTGTTTGGATAAAATCTTGGATTATCTCAACACTGCAAGGCAGCAAAAGGGATCTTGGAGGAGCAAAACCCATGGGAGCCTTGACCCATTGTAAAGGCAGATGATACAACAGGACTTAGGAGGGGGAAATGTTCGGTCTTGGACATACTGAGTTTTATATAGCAATGAAACTCTATGTCAACCCTTCAAAGAGGGCCAAATACATCAAACAGATTGAATGTATTCAAGCACATGTCACCCATCCTCTAAGAAACTCTAGGTATTGAGGCGCACAAGGAGACATCCCATTCTACTCTCCCAACCACCGACCGCAAGAGACCACCTGGTGAGCTTCATAACTCAATAGGGATTGAATTCCCTACGAAATTCTTTGAGCAATACCAGGAATAAGACCATTATTAAAGCAGACATACCATAATGGCAAGCATGAACACCTTCTTCAGCTTCATACGTTTTCCTTCTAGGGCAGGCTTCCTCAACCTCGGCCCTCCAGATGTTTTTGGCCTACAACTCCCATGATCCCTAGCTAGCAGGACCAGTGGTCGGGGATGGTGGGAATTGTAGTCTCAAAACATCTGGAGGGCCGAGGTTGAGGAAGCCTGTTCTAGGTGCTAAAAATGTGTGAAGAGGGACATGAACCTGAATTCTGAATAAACAAGGTGATTAATCTTGAAAGCTGTTTTTTTTAAAAATCATCTTCATCCCCATAAACATCTCCAAAGTTGCCAAGATTTCTAGTGAGGTTAGGGGGGAAGTGACACCATTTGAACAACTAGCAACCGCGATGGCTGTTTTCCAAAATTCTGCGTATTCCTCCTAGGCATGACACCAAGTGACAAGCATGCCGGCTTAGTGCCTTGAAGCCAATTAGTCTCATAAACTACTATTACATGTTAAAAACTTCACTGATCAAATAAAAGGCTGTAGATAAGAAGGCTTGGAGAAACTTGTCTGCCAAGTGTTTGCATGCACTATATATATATATGAAAAGAATTTGCCTGATATAACTCATTCAAGATCCTATAGGTTATGTCCTTCTTGACTGAACTGAAATTATAGCTATGCTCAATTTTTTTTTCCTAAAAAAATGTTTAGGTGTACTCTCATTTTGACTCAAGAAAATCACCATTTTATACTTCAACTCAGGGAAAATAAATACAGTAAATGGACAAAAGTACAAAGAACATGAAAGGAGGTGGGTGGCGCTGTGGGTTAAACCACAGAGCCTAGGGCTTGCCAATCAGAAGGTCAGCGGTTCGAATCCCCGCGACGGGGTGAGCTCCCATTGCTCGGCCCCAGCTCCAGCCAACCTAGCAGTTCAAAAGCACAAAGTGCAAGTGGATCAATAGGTGCCGCTCCGGCAGGAAGGTAAACGGCGTTTCCATGCACTGCTCTGGTTCGCCAGAAGCGGCTTAGTCATGCTGGCCACATGACTTGGAAGCTGTACGCCGGCTCCCTCGGCCAATAATGCGAGATGAGCACCGCAACCCCAGAGTCATCTGCGACTGGACCTAATGGTCAGGGGTCCCTTTACCTTTACCCTTTACAAAGAACATGCATTACACCAGGAAAGGAAAGGAAGCAGCCATCGGAGGAGATAACAACGAAACTGACCAATCACCATGCTAGATTCCAACTCCTACTTCACACATTAAACGCTCGCTTCTGTCTGAGACTCAGGAAACACCGTGACAAGAAATGAGGCCGCCATCAGGGGTAGCAACAGAACTGATGGTTCACAGTGCTAGAGAAGAAACTTTAAAAAAAAAATTAGTTTCTTCTCCCATTAGATTCACAAAATGTTTAGGGTATGCATACCCCTGTGTCCCCCCAGAAACAAAGCACTGGCTATGCTACACGATTTACATTCATGCGATGGCACAGGGGTTAATCTGGAGACGAGTTCAGGGAAAAAAGGCAGCCAAAACGATCAAGGGCGCAGAACAACTCCCCAATGAGGCATTTGGGACTTTTCAATTTAGAGGCAACATGACAGAATTCTATAACATTATGCATGGGGCTGGGGAAGTGGATAGAGAAAAGTTTTACTCCCATTCTCAAAACACTCGATCCCCTGGGCATCCAATAAAGCTGAATGTTGGAAGATCCAGGACGGATAAAGAAAAGAACTTCTTCATGCAGCACATAGATAAACAATGGAGCTCACTACCACAGGAAGTGAGAGCTGGACCATCAAGAAAGCTGATCGCCGAAGAATTGATGCTTTTGAATTTTGGTGCTGGAGGAGACTCTTGAGAGTCCCATGGACTGCAAGAAGATCAAACCTATCCATTCTTAAAGAAATCAGCCCTGAGTGCTCACTAGAAGGACAGATCCTGAAGTTGAGGCTCCAGTACTTTGGCCACCTCATGAGAAGAGAAGAATCCCTAGAAAAGACCCTGATGTTGGGAAAGATTGAGGGCACAAGGAGAAGGGGACGAAAGAGGACGAGATGGTTGGACAGTGTTCTCGAAGCTACCAGAATGAGTCTGACCAAACTGCGAGAGACAGTGAAGGATAGGCGTGCCTGGCGTGCTCTGGTCCATGGGGTCACGAAGAGTCGGACACGACTGAACGACTGAACAACAACAACCACAGGACAGTGCCAACCTCTGGTGCCAGCCATGTGCTTTCTGTGGGGTAAACATTTCACACCAGGTTCCCCCCCCCATACTCTAGAGGTAATTGTGTGTTAATTCCACTGACCTTAAATGCAGTACCTCCTCCACTCTGGGAGCATGAGTGACTATCAGGCAGCATACTTGACATAGCTGTCTGATTTTTCCCCCTCCCGTTTTGGCTGGCTCTTTCTTTACCTGAGGCATTTCAAGTCTTGTTTCTTCAGCAGTCAGAGGACCCAAAACAGCCTAGGCCCACAGCCACTGAGAAGCAAGTATCTGCATGCAAACATGCACCTGAAGTGCAACCAGGGGGTGAAGAATTGGGTGTACTCAGGTTCTGTGAAGTAGGAATCTGGGTTGAATCGCCTCTCTCCCATAGACAGTCAGCCACATTGCTAGGCATGTAATTAGCTTTGGCGGGGGGTGGGGGGAGTCTGTTCAATTCTTAATCCCTTTGGTGGCTGTAATTACTTTATTGAATCTAAATTAATCCAGTAGGAAAGAAAGAAAGAAATCATACAAATGCATTTTCTAAGCACTGCACACAAGTCAGGCAATATGCGAACTATTTTGTTGGAAACCTAATTTAGATTAGACTCTGCTGTCTCCTGGAAGAATCTGTCTCCTGGAAGACATTATTTGCAAATTCTGGTCATTTTCAGTTATTTAGCATAAAGCCTGATGCATCTGTGTTTTTGGGGGAGTGGGGGGAATCTAGTGGTTGATTATTCGTGTTTTGGTACCCCCCCCCAGATTAGACTACTGCAACATATTGCACATGGAGCTGCCTTTGAAGATTGTTTCAAAACTTCAGCTGGTTCAAATGCAGCTGCAAAGTTTTTGGCTGAAACATGTCTGATCAAATCTTCAACATCTTCACTGGTTACTGGCCCACATTCAAGCACAACATATTTGCTGGAACCAGTATGGCTTGGGATTAGGATACCAGAAGGAACAGACATAAAGCCATACAATAAAAACCATATAAAAAGCTAAAAACAGACATAAATTAACTCTTGTTGTTATTATGTGTTATTATGTATGAAATGTGGTATTTAAACATTGCCCTAAAATAAATAAATGTTGCAATCCTATATACATTTACCTAAGAGTAAGTCCCGTTCAACTCAATGGAGCTTTTGCTTCTCAGTAATCATACATAGGATTGTGCTGTTAGTGTGTAGTCTTAACTTCTGGTTAGGATGCAGCAGGGCTTAATGGAGTGTGGAGTCTCCACTGTTACTCACACCCTCCAGGACAGAAGGTGCGTCACAGCAAAAGCCTAGATTTGGAAGCCCCTTGGAAGAAGTGGCCACTAGCTTGTGGTCCCTGCACCAAAATTCCAGGAGATTGTTCTGGCTGCCGCTGGCAGTAGATTCCAGGTGAACCAGGTTCGCTTCCCCACTCCTCCACATGCAGCTGCTAGGTGACCTTGGGCTAGTCACACTTCTTTGAAGTCTCTCAGCCTCACTCACCTCACAGAGTGCTTGTTGTGGGGGAGGAAGGGAAAGGAGATTGTTAGCTGCTTTGAGAATCCGTAAGGGGAGTGAAAGGCGGGATATCAAGTCCAAACTCTTCTTCTACCAATGGAGTCCAGCACAACTAGGCAGCGGGACATCTCCACCTCATCTCAAACCCATTCAGAACAGCAGATTGGATTGGTATATCTGTATATTAATGCTGTGTGTTGGCTTTTATGATGGTAGTGGCTACTCTGGAGACATGAAGGCTGGAACAGAAAAGAAGAAAACAAAATAATAAACACATGCTACCTTTGAGAAGAGAAAGGAAGAACAAGACACACTTTGGTGTTAGAGGTTTCCCAGGAACAAGGCTAGTTCCAGGGAGACCTCCAGGTATAGGGCGGTATATAAATTCAATAAATAAATCAAATAAATTCAGGCTGGAGGTTAGAAGCATCATGTGATGATGCAGAACAGAGCTTCGCAACCCAGTTCTGGCAAAACTCCTAATGAAGGCTCTCTACTGGATCCTTTAGAACAGGGCCACATTCCCCAACCTTCTAGTGGTGGGTAGAGCCAGCCAGAGGAAAACGATGGGTGGCCATTAATGTACACTTTACCTTTGTCCCAGCAGGCTGCTTTCTACACCCACGCACAGTCCCCACGCTATTCTCCAGCCAAACAAGAAGGAGAATTTATCAGAGCTTAAGGACACATCCCCAGGCAGACAAGAACACTTGGGGTATGAAGTAGGGCCAGTGATGGGTGTGGCCTGGGGAGAGTTCTAAGGCATTACTCGTCTGACCTCCCATTGGTGGTGGTGCTGCTGCTTACCAGGAGCCAGGAGGGGAGGCGATGTCAGTATGGTGCAAACACACTGGCGGGAACACTGGATTGGCTAAATCAATTCACCAATCTTGCCACCTCCTTTCACCCTTACCTTCCAGTAAGCAGCAGAGATGCAACCAACAGCAGGTCAGGTGAGGAACAGTAACTCAGTACTACTGAGTTCCTTGTGAGGTGCCTTCTGAACCTGAGTATGTGTCTCTCACACAATAGCTGTCACATTGCTGTGATAAATCATGATCTTAAAGATCCATATTTTATTTAATCCATGTAGAGTATTTAATTCATACAGAGTATATTTCCAAAACTGGATGTATTTTTTCCTCTTCCTTTTTTTAAACCATGAATATTGGTTCTGCTTACATAAGTGGGGAAGAGGGGGAGAAGCAGTGAGATATAGACAAGAAGCCATTATCTTGTCCACAACGTTTCGTCATCTTCTTCTGTTCCCAGTTGCTGGACCATATGCCAAGCCAGGAGAGATAATAAGGCCTGCTGCTAATTGTCTTGACAGTTTTCAAGTTGCCTCTGGGTCTGTCACGTCATTAAGATGGGCTGCCTGCTTTGCCATCCTTCCGCCTGCCATTTATTTCTCTTTCAGTGTCTTCCCTTATCATTTGCCCATAGTCTATCCATTTATGAATAATGTCCACTTCAATTCCATCTCAAAGAGGGATATGTAGCAAGCCATTAAACTGCGGAGGGATTCCCAAGCCAAAGCGGATGCACTGAGGTAAATCTCAATGGGGTTCTTCTCCTGAGGACCCACCAAAGCACAGCCCTAAGGGTGGAACTGCATATTACAACAAGCGCACAAAATGGCAGCCCTCTGTGGTGTTTTCCCTCCTCCATAACAGAGCAAGGTTTTACCCCTTGGCCACCCTAGTGTCATGGTACTGTGCCTTTTCCTATGCTACTCCATGCCATTGACATAGTGAAATGTGTGGTGTGTTGTTCACACAAAGGATGCATTTTGCTGCACATTGCGGGAGGAATGAACTTGAGAGAAAGCTCTTTGAGTGGCAGCCCCACATTTATCATTAAACATATACTGGTTGTTATTTTTTAATGTAAATTCGGATTCTGGGTGCATACACATCATACATTTAAAACACATGACTTCCCTCAGAGAATCCTGGCACATGGGCGTAGCCAAGGGAGGGCGGGGGGCAGCTGCCCCCCTAAATCAATAAAATTCTGAGGTTCTGCCCCACATAACAAAAGCCTGGCCCCCCAACAAAAATCCTGGTGATGCCCATTTCCTGGCAAGTGTAGTTTGTTATGGGTGCTGAGAATTGTAGCTCTGTGGGGTAAACTGTAGTTCCCAGGACTCTTGAGGGGGTGCTTTTAATGTGCTTCAAACATATCGTGTGTGTATATATACATCCCTTGTTAGATGAAAATGGTATAGAAACAGTTTGACTCCTCCAGACTGCAGTAATGTGGCAGCATTGGAGAAGCACCATGGAACAAACTAAAGCAGAATAAATCAGTCACTAATACACTATTAGGACGCGGGTGGCGCTGTGGGTTAAACCACAAAGCCTAGGGCTTGCTGATCAGAAGGTCGGTGGTTCGAATCCCCGCAACAGGGTGAGCTCCCGTTGCTCGGTCCCTGCTCCTGCCAACCTAGCAGTTCGAAAGCATGTCAAAGTGCAAGTAGATAAATAGGTACTGCTCCTGCGGGAAGGAAAACGGCGTTTCCGTGTGCAGCTCTGGTTCGCCAGAAGTGGCTTAGTCATACTGGCCACATGACCCAGAAGCTGTACGCCGGCTCCCTCGGCCTGTAAAGCGAGATGAGCGCCGCAACCCCAGAATCGTTCGCGACTGGACCTAATGGTCAGAGGTCCCTTTACCTTTAATACACTAGTATTGCGTCATGAACATGTTACATAAGACACCAGTCTGGAGGGGCCCTGTGTCTTTTATTCAATGTACAGCAGCCATAGCAATCAAAAAGATATACAGTGCAACCCAGTATTCTGAATGGACATTTCTAATGCAATCTGTGCTTTGTTTCACCACTCTGTGAATCAAAAACAAAGTGGTCAGTTTCCTCATTATAACTTTCCCAACAATCTTGCACCATTCTAGACTGCTCTTTCTCCCCCTGCCCATGTGTTTTTGTCTCACCCACCTTCAATGATTTCTTTCTCAGGCTTCTCCCCTCACCCACCCATCACTGGCCTGCAGCTGGGAACCTTCCCTCAAGGGCTTCTTCCAAGTTGTCTCCAAATTCTTTTCTCTTGGGACAAGGATGAGTCTAGTTTGGCTCCTCCTACTCCTATTTCTCTCTCACAACTGTCACTCAGCCAAGCCAGCAAGTTACGCCACTTCTCCTGGTCTCCCCCTCCGTGCATTCATGCATCAACACCAAACTCCCAGGATTTGTTTCAGAGCTAGAAGAGCAGAATTCCTGCTGCACAGACAACAGCTGGAAGACAGAGGACAAAAAAAAAGCATGAACAACAACTGCCAAAGTATAACTAGGGGGAGGGGGTCATTGTGGAGCCCACTTTCCCTTTCCTAGGCTCATAATCCCAGCTACCTACATTCTGCAAATATTTCATTTGCACGACAAGCACATCCAGCCTGCACTGAATTCTTCTCTTCCTTTGTTGAATGCCTATGAGGTGCAAAAATATGTGTCAATGGGTGCTCTTGGAAAAAAAAGACTATTAGGCATTTATACTGAGAGCTTTATGAATAGTCCAAGAGTCTTGCCAACGTTGTCTCAAGAAACCTCACAATAACCCTGAAAGGTAGCTAAACATTCTATTGGGGAATGGGGCTGAGAGAGAGAGTCTGTATATGCACTGAGGTCCAGCTCCGAGGGCCTTCTGACGGTTCTCTCCCTGTGAGAAGTGAGGTTACAGGGAACCAGGCAGAGGGCCTTTTCGGTGGTGACATCCGCCCTGTGGAACGCCCTTCCATCAGATCTCAAGGAAATAAACAACTATCTGACTTTTAGAAGACATCTGAAGGCAGCCCTGTTTAGGAAAGTTTTTTAAGTTTTATGTTGTATCATGTTTTTAAGATTCTATTGGGAGCCGCTCAGAGTGGCTGGGGAAACCCAGTCAGATAGGCAGGGTATAAATAAATAATAATTATTGTTGTTGTTGTTTGCTCTGCATCCACTGCACTCCCAGCACTAGTTTGGAAATCTGTGTACACACCATGCTAGCCATAATCCACATCGATATTGTATCCTCCTTATGTTCCTATTTGGGGGGGGGGGGTCGTTTTTCCCCAAACCAGGTTTGGTCCAAACCAAGGGTAGGCAGCGGAAAACAACAGCGATCAGTGCTTTTCTTCTAGGAAAAAGGCTGCCGGAACTCACCGCCTCAGTCACCAACCCAGGCACCAGCACCACCTTGAAACCAAAATCACGTGAGAAGATGCCGGGCTCACCGTTTGCCACTCGCCTCCTCACCTGCTCAGACCACTTTGGCCAGTATCCTGCCCATATACACCTCCCTGCTCTCTGCTTGCTCCCTCACCTGCTGAGGCTGCTTGAGCCACCACCCTGTGCACCACGATGCTCAGGGACTTCCTTTGCTGGGTGAGTGGACTCCTTGGCCAAAAAGGTGCCAGAACTGTGCTCCAGCATGTTCCAGAAGGGAGAGAAAGCCCTGGCTAAGTTGGCATACATATTTCCGACTTAAAATGCAGCTAGGTTCTTTTTCTCAATTCGGATCAGAAGTGGTTTGGGGGGAAATGCAAAACAAATACAAAAAAGCAGTCTTTCCTAAGAAGTGACAGGATAGATGCAGGATAGATATAGAGTGTGGCTAACAATGTGTGTTCACTGCTCCCAAAAGCAGTGGTGGGAACGCACTGGATGTCTACACAGCCCTTGCTGGGTTTTAATCTGGTAATGTGTACACAGCCTAAAAGTGCTTGCCTAAGACCATCTACTGAGTAACTGATTAGTTCACATTTTGCTCACCATATTTACTTGAGTCTAATGCACCATCGAATCTAATGTGCGCCTCAATTTCCAGAACCTTGAAACCAAAAAAAGTATTTGCTGGCGAATGTACGGTAAACGTGCCATCAAATCTAATGTACAGCTTAATTTTCACAACGTAATTTGACCAAAAAAGGTGAGCTTTAGATTCAAGTAAATATGGTATTCCACTCCCCATTGGTGTCGGGGGGGGGGGGAGAGATTTAAAAACTTGAGGAAAGATAGAAGAGAAAAAGGTCCTGCATGGATTCATCAATCACCAGCATATATCGTCCCCCCACTTTTTATGACAAGAAGAGAGAATGTAAAGTTGTTTCTCTCTGTGAGAAAGCCTCAAAGGAAAGTATCACTTGTAACCTAAGAAATTATGACCTGGGGAAGAAAAAATATATTTGTGATAGCGATTATGATGAAGATGATGACCGCTGATCTATTAATCACCTCCTAAGGTAAAGGCAAATAGGGATGCTGGTGGCGTTGTGGTCTAAACCACTGAGCCTAGGGCTTGCCGATCGGCGGTTCGAAACACCGCGATGAGGTGAGCTCCCATTGCTTGGTCCCAGCTCCTGGCAACCTAGCAATTCGAAAGCACATCAAAGTGCAAGTAGATAAATAGGTACCGCTCTGGCGGGAAGGTAAATGGCGTTTCCGTGCGCTGCTCTGGTTTTGCCAGAAGCGGCTTAGTCATGCTGGCCGCATGACCTGGAAAAACTGTCTGCAGACAAATGTTGGCTCCCTCAGCCTATAGAACGAGATGAGCGCGCAACCCCAGAGTCATTCGGGACTGGACTTAACTGTCAGGGTTCCTTTACCTTTAAGGTAAAGGCAAAGGTAAAAGACCCCTGGACAGTTAAGTCCAGTCAAAGGCAACTATGGGGTGTGGTGCTCATCTTGCTTTTCAGGATGAGGGAGCCAGTGTTTGTCCACAGACAGCTTTCAAGGTCGTGTGACGAGTGCCAGAGCACACGGAAAAGCCATTTACCTTCCCGTCTCAATGGTATCTATTTATCTACCTGCCCTGGTATGCTTTCAAACTGCTAGGTTCAAGACAATGGTCTCAGGGTGGATAATTAACAACACAAAAACAACAAATAAATTTAAAACAAAACTACAACCCTAACAAACAGACACTTGTGTTGTTGAAGGCATCCCCCCCCCAAAAAAAAATGCCAGATTTGCAATCAAAATCAAGCCAGCAAATTAAATATTCCTAGTCATTGCGATAATTGTGCCGGCACAGCATGGAACTTTCCCCATAGTCTACTGAGTGGCTGTCATCGGTTTACAAAGCATCCTTCCTCCTGTCACAGGCTGATCTCTTTTTCTAGACTAATTTTCTTAATAAAACTTTCATATGTCATTCCCTGAGCAAAGGCAACAGTTGAAGGAGTGCCATGAAAAGGATACACGGCAGTCCTCAAACAGGTGTCAAACTCTAGCAGTATACAGATGTTTATCCGAAGATCTGAATAGTTGGGCAGGGATTGTTTGCTTATTTAATACAAAAGAGGAAGCATTGCTCTTCCAGAGGTCTATTGCGGTTTAGAGCAAGGCTGGGCAGAAAGTGGAAGGTCACAATCCACTACATTTGGAGTATAGTACCCTCCAAATGTTCCCAGGATCTTTGCCCAGCAAAGCTGATGGTCAGGGATGGTGATTGTTGACTTGTCGTAATACAGACAAGGGCTTTTTCACTGGTAGCAAGGGTATTCTGGAGTCCCTACAGAAAGCATTCCATTGGCTCCTGAAGACACACCTGATTAGGCATTCCAGAATACTGAAAGCATTCCCTTCAACTGAAATTTTGATTTTTATTGTTTAAACTTTAAAAAATAAGTTTAGATTTCCATGTTTTTTTCAATTGCTTATTGTACAGTATTGTATATTTTAATCAAGGATATTTTGGGGTCCAGTGGAATTGTTGTTGTGTCTTGATTTTATAGCTGTGAACCACTCGGAAGTCTTTTGTGCACATAAGCGGCATATAAACTTACTAGGAGTTATATACCACCGGTACATCATTTTCATATAGTTTCCTTTCAACGTACAACATGCCGAGAATTTCAAATCAGTTTTCCATAACCTTTCCCAATCTGGAAGCAGCATATAAATTCTTAAATGATGTTGCAAATTCTCCAAAAACATATGGAGGCACCACAATGGCTACCTCTGAACTAGAATATCCCTAGGGGTTCTTACTGACAGATGGAGCTGTTTTTTGTTGACATGGTGTCGTTCACAGACCTGGGCTGCTTATCAATAGATAGATTGATAGATAAACATTATATTAAAATTAAATTATTATAAATAATATTCTTGTTAATTGATAGTGATAGTAATAGTAGTAATAAATTACACATTAAAAATGAGGTTACAGTTTCCATAGCATAATTCCTAATGTTGCCGCTAAATTATGTCTACCATTTAACATGTCATCGGAAAGTGAGTTGGCTTGGCTTTGTCATGGCTGATGCGGGGGCGAGGGGGAGTCTGTGAAAGATCATTTGTAATACGTTATCAACAAAAATGTCATTCTTCCAACTCTTGTTCATAAATTCCAGACACTCTGTTTTGCTCACTTGACTACATTTTGAAGAGGTTATGAGTTTGGTCTTGTTTTCCTGAAAGCTAAACTTGTGTTGCAAAAGACTCTCCTGGAAAGGAATCAGATGTCTATCTCCAAAGGGATACATCTTGAATGTACAAAAAGAATAATCATGTAGCTTCAAACTACAAATACTGCTCTATTCTGGGGGTGGGGGGTGGGAGAGAGCCAAGAGAACTGCTTGTATGGCTTAAAACAGAATCAAAATAGTTTCAGCCTCCTTAAATGACCACTACGACTTAATTCAAGCCAAGCCAGGGATCAGTCCTGGAACTTGTTTGCAATGTCTGAAACTGAAATTCAGCCCTGGAAATATGAAGTCATAGCAAAGAAGACGCCATGTCTGAGCACATGCAGAGTGCATTTTCCTCCTTGTCACGTAATAGTGGCTGCACCCTTTCCCTGACGGACTTCTGCCAAAGTGCGAAGGGTTTTAAAAAAGATGACTTTCGGTTGTTGATTTTAGAGAGCTATAGTTCAGGGGGCGTCTATTGTGTGTACGGCTTTATCACTCTGTGTTTTGCTGATCAGTTTCTTCTTTTAAGTCACAGGTGGGTAACCTGTGGCTCAGGGGCACATAGAGCCCCTCACGTCCTCCAGAGAGAGAGAGAGAGAGAGAGAGAGAGAGAGAGAGAGAGAGAGAGAGAGAGAGAGAGAGAGAGAGAGAATATGGAAGAGGAAGAGGATAAATAGCTGATGGATGAAGAAGGCAAGAGCGATGAATGAAGGGGACAGAATGTGGGTGCGTGTCTGTTTTCCTGTGTTTTTGTGACATGTGTGTGAGAGAGGGAGGGGAGAGACAGGAAGAAGGAAAGAATGAATGAGTATGGAGGGATGGATGGGGAGTGATCCATCAGGGAAGAAGGGGTGAGTAAAGATCTACATCAGGAACCCTGAGGGGGGCAGAATAAATATATATTTCAGGCACTGCTGCCCTTGTGGATCCTGCTTCCTGAGGCACTTGCCTCCTCTTGCCTCATGGATGGAGGAGTGCTCCATCCATGAAGAGAGGCAGAGTACTCCAGCCACTAAACAATATGTGGTCCCCTGTTACTTCCACACATAGAATGTGGTCCTCTCTTCTCAATCTGTTACATCTTAGTTGCATTTTTAACTGTGTGTGTGTGTTTCACAGATACAGATATATAATTTATTGGGAGCAGTTGATATTTAATGTTGCAGCCGTGGCATCTTCCTTTGTAGAAATTAAATCCTGGGTACAGGATCACTTGAGACAGGCATAGGCAAACTCAGCCCTCCAGATGTTTTAGGACTACAGTTCCCATCATCCCTGACCACTGGTCCTATTAGCTAGGGATCATGGGAGTTGTAGTCCCAAAGCACCTGGAGGGCCGAGTTTGCCTACGCCTGACTCGAGAGCACACCAACAGGAAGATAATATGCTCACCTAAAAATCTACCACATTGTTACAGTGGCAAGGAGATAGCTTTATTATGCTGAGCTGTCTTTCTCTTTTGTCAGCCTGCCCCAGAATCTCAAAAAGAACGCGTATAGACCTTGAGACATGTTCTTCCAGAGCCACCAACTTCTTCGAGATGATAGTGTTTGGGAAATGTCAAGGTTTACTGAAACTAAACCCCACAGAAAGCAAGTGAGTATAATTAATTGCTGACTTGGCAGTGGCTTTTAACCAGATTTCAGCTGCTCAACCCCTATGTCAGTGAAGCACTTCTGTAATTTTACCCTAAGGCAATGTTCATGCGACTGGCTCCATTTGTGTGCAGATCTCATGGCTGAGCAGAGCCTTACCCAACAGGGAGAAGATAAAGAGAAGGCAAATGGAAACTGTGTAAGAACCTCCTTCAGAATGAAGCAGGAGTGAGAGACAGAAGAAATCTGAGCTCTCCAGTTCATCGCATCATGGTCTAGTTAAAAATCAATGGCTGGGATCCAAAGCATCGGCTTCTGTGTGTAGTAACTGGCTTCCTTCCTCCTATGCAGAGAGGCAATTTTCCTTGCACGATGGTGCAAGCCGTACATATGAAATCAAAGCACATCTAAAGATTCTCTTCTTGCAAGTTTTTTAAAGAAGTATATGTACAGTTTAGGGCAGTCTTCACCGATCTGGTACTCCCCAAATCTTTTGGGGCTTCAACAAGGATTATGGGAGCTGTAGTCTGAAATATCTGGAGGACATCAGGTTGATGAAGGCTGTTTTAGGGTGCTCTAAAGTAGACAAGAAAGGTACCGTTGCATTTCTTTCTTTTTGCACTAAAGCAGGGGGGAAACAGCAGTCCTATTTGGATCAGAACTGCAACACAGGGGAGGTAGGGAGTTTTAATGCTTCCTAGTCTGCACCAGTTCCCAGGGGAAATTCCCCCTTTCTCCTTGGGAGGAAACACATACCTTAGCTAACATTAGTTAGCTAAATATTAGTTAACTGTGTTTGGTGCTTCTGCAGAGAGCCTTTCACATCCACTTGCAAAATTGAGGAAATCACTCAAGGGCAGTAAATCGCTCAATGCATTTACTACATAAGGAACCACTTATCTTACGATTTCAGCTGTACATCATCACCTTTGCATTTCATATTTGTTGCCCTATATTTGAACAGTGTTGTAAGAAGGCATCGTTTTCTATCCTGCTATATATTCACTGCATGCACCATTGATTCTGCTCCACTGCTCAGGTGTAGGACACCTGTTGTCCTCTAGATGTGGCCCTCAAGGCCTTTTTGGCGACCCTCAACAAAATTTGACGCCCACTCCCACAGCCCTTGGACGGCCTTCCCAAAGCCAGATAAGAAAGGTGCTGGGTCTTGGGAAGGAGGCGTGAGGGCTCTGACAGGTCCTAGAGTCCTCCCACCCACTGGCGGAGCAAGAGGAGTGGGGGGGAGCACACCGCCCCCGGCAGCGCGATCCCGGTGGGGTGCCATCGCGGCTGCTCCCCTGCCTGCACTGGGCGCCATGCCCCGCAGGCAGCGTGCCACGCCCCCAAGATGCCCGCCATGCCCCCAAGACACCGGCCACGCCCATGTGGATGGCAGGCCACGCCCCCAGGATGCGTGCCAGCCCCGACCCCGCCTGCTCTCCCCACCCCCCCGGTGCCAGAGCATGAAACTCTGCCACTGCTCCCACCTCCCTCCCAAAGCCTAGTTAGCGCTTTCCCATTACTCCTACTCCTATTATTATTACAGTGGTACCTTGGTTCTCAAACCATTGGTACTCAAACACCGAAAACCCGGACGTAAGTGTTCCAGTTTTTGAATGCTTTTCAGAAGCCGAATGTCCAATGTGGCTGTCGGCTATTGTTTCCGGGGCACCTGCACCAATTAGAAGGTATGCCTTGGTTTTCTAAAATTTTGGAAGTCAAACGGACTAACGAAATGGATTAAGTTTGGCGCTTTTGTTTTTGCTATTTTGCGTTTTTAAGGCTTTTTCAGTTAATTTGTTTTTGAGACTGCGTGGAACCCAGTTCAGATACTGATTGATTGATTGAGTGAGTGTTTTCCCTTTACTGACCAGGGGGGGAGCAGAGGGGGCAGCTGCCCCCCCCTAGAAGGCAGCCCTAGAAGCAAAAATGATCAGCGTCCATTCAAAGCAAACCCAAACGACCATGGCTTGCCCCCCCCCCCAGTTTTGATCCTGGGTACGCCCCTGCCTCCTGCAAAAGACTGACAATCAGATACTGGAAATTTAGAGTGGATTAAAAGACTCTTAAACCCTAGCAAAACAAATTCACTTATCAAACTAGCACATCCCATGAGCGCAAGGATTTCTACTTATGCATAGGGAATTTCCCCTCCCCTCCTTACCCCATATGGGCCTCGTGCCCTCCCCATATCTGCTCTGGAGAGTTGTGGGGAAACCCAGAACAGGTTTAGGTAGTGCACAAGGGGAGGAGATGGGGAAGTCCCTTTGCACAAGTGGAAATCCTTGCACTGATGGAAGGCTTGCTTAGCACTAATTTGGATACAGCCCTTGTTATTCCATGCTCCTCTTCCTCCCCTCCCCCCTTGCCAAAAAAGACAAAAAAAAAACGCTGCCTACTTTCAGCCCCTCAGAGACAGGTGAGCTGCAAGACGAGGACAGAGTGATCTAACCACATTGTACAACTCAATATTCCGGACCTCTACAACAAGCTGAGATTGTCAGCCTGCTGGCTTTAAGGAAGTTTTATTCTCCATGCACCTTGCTGGTTTTAACAGTAGGCGAATGGTGGGAGGGGTTTTTTTTTGGGGGGGGTGGAATAGTAGGCGAATGCAGCTGCCACCATCGCTTCTCTGAACCAAAAGCAGTACCTCCCCAGAGTGCCAGGAGTCAGCAGTCACTCACACAGGCAGAGCACGGCCTCGCTCCCAGGCATTCAGTCACACGGCAGCACCATCCAACTCCCAATTAGGAGATACTTGGCTAGTAGGAGAACAAGCTGATTTATTCAGCCTGTCAAACTTCGTTCCGCGAATCCAAAGATTCCAAGGAAAGGGACCGGGAAGACGGGGGAGAGCAGGCAGAGGGAGGCCCAGAAGGTTTCATGAAGGTTTCACACAGTGATCCATACATTCCCAATCATCCTGGCAGTTTTCAGGACTGCAGCTGTTCACAGCAGTAAGAGGATGCTTGGGGTTTCTACCACTATGCTGCTTATTGAGCATTCATCCTGATTCATTTGCAGGGAGGTTAAAAGGTAAAGGGACCCCTGACCATTAGGTCCTGTCACGGACGACTCTGGGGTTGCGGCGATCATCTCGCTTTATTGACCGAGGGAGTCGGCGTACAGCTTCCGGATCATGTGGCCAGCATGACTAAGCCGTTTCTAGCGAACCAGAGCAGCACACAGAAACGCCGTTTACGTTCCCACCGGAGCGGTACCTATTTATCTACTTGCACTTTGACGTGCTTTCAAACTGCTAGGTTGGCAGGAGCGGGAACCGAGCAACAGGAGTTCATCCCGTTGAGGGGATTTGAACCGCCAACCTTCTGATCGGCAAGCCCTAGGCTCTGTGGTTTAACCCACAGCGCCACCCGCACCCCTTGCAGGGAGGTTAGAGCAGAATAAATGAATAAAACGTGGGGAGGGGGGTGAGCCCTGCCCTGCATAATCAATCACCTGACACACACACCATCTGAATAGCAATGCCCATCAACTTGGGGGGGGCAGCCCCCTCAAATATTTGTGGAGGGGATCAAAGCCCCTAAACGTTGGTTTCTATGGATTAGAGGATGTTGACTAGATCATCACTTATTCCAGTTTGTTCATGGGGAGGTTAGATGACGTAGCATCAAAGCAAGTGTGATCGTACATTTTCCAGTGCATCCTCCCATCACTTCCTGCAAACCATCTGAACTTTGAGGAAGTGGAGCTTTTGACTGTATCAACAGTTCCTTTTAGCAACATAATTAAAAAAAAAAAAAAAAAAAAACCTGCCTTGAATGGAGTCAGACCACTGGACAGGAGGGGTACACTTTCTGATTTGAAGAGGATAGTCCTCTGTTTGAGGGCTGCCTGGTCCAAGCCTGGTTTAAAGATGGGGAACCATCAGAAGAGACAGCAGGGGTCTTGGCATTGCCCATCAACAGCATCTCAGCAAGAGAATGAGCAGCCAATCAGGTCACCTGGCCACAGCCTTTCATAAGAACATAAGAAGAGCCTCCTGGATGAGAGCAATGGTCCATCTAGTCCAGACTCCTGTTCCTACAGTGGCCAACCTGTAGGAAACCTGCAAGCAGGACCTGAGCACACGAACACTCTCCTGTATTTTCCAGCAACTGTTAGTCAGACTAACAGCTTATCTAGCTCAGTATTGTCTACACTGACTGGCAGAGGCTCTCTGAGGTTTCAGAGAAGAGCCCTATCTGGAGATACTGGGGATTGAACTTGCGACCTTCTCAGTGGCTTCACCACTGAGCTTCCTACATCCCTTGCCAGGCTCATCCTTAGAAGTACTTGGGTTCTAGCAAGCTCACTTCTCACCGTTTCATCTCCAGCAGCCAAGAAGAACACTTCCTGTTATTCCCCCCAGATGATCAATCCAGTTGCAGCAGGCATTAACTCATGTCTCGCTTCCTAGCACTAGACTTGCGGGGGTGGGGGTGGGGGAGGAGGAGGGAAAGGGAACGACCTGGGAGGTGAGGGGGGTTGATCTAGTCATTTATTAATGCTGCGCAGCTTCAGGCTACATCAGTTCCACGCGGGAGCAACATTGTTACTGCTGTCAGTCAATCGGAGCAGGCTCCCTCCACTCGGAGTTCTTTGGTTGCACAGACTTGCAGCTTAAAGATCCCCTGGACAGCTGCCTGCTGGCATCCAATGACAGAAGGAAATCAGGAATCTTGTACAACCCGCAGGGTACCAGAAGGAGAGGCTCTGTGACATCACAGAAGAGTTCGCAGCTTCCATAACAAGGAAATTAAGTGAAAGAGGGTGGTAAAAGAGGGAAGAAATTGAAGCATGTATACTGATGTATACATAGTCTCTGATGTATACTATGCTTCCATTCTCTCTCTCTCTCTCTCTCTCTCTCTCTCTCTCTCCCTCCCTCCCTCCCTCCCACTCCCTCCCTCCTTCTTTCTCTCTCTTGCTTTCTAGCATTTCCCACGAACATTCATTTTAATTGAATGATATCTGTTGCCTAGATAACTCTTGCACTGTGGGGGCCCTGGAAGAGCTTCCTATTTTATTTCCGATCTTATTTATCTCCCATAAGAGCTGAAAGTGGGATGCTGCCCTGGGATAAACATTATGAAGGGCAGTATATACATGCCTCAAAAAAAATAAATGCACAGACTATTCCAGTTTAAAATAAATGCTTCTATCCCAGCCAATTAACAGCTCTTCCCAAAGCCAAGCCCAACTGGAAGGTCTTGTTGAACTTCCAGCTCAACATGGTATCCTCCAGACATGGAGTACAATTCCCATGATCCTTGATCATCGGCCGTGATGGCTGATGGAAATTGCAGACCAAAAGATCAGGGAGCAGGGCTTTGCTATGTTGCCTACCTCTGCTCTGGCTGAAGACTTCCAGGTGTCACCACATAGCATGCAGGAAGCGGTTTGGTGTTTACCCTAGATGTGCCTGCTCATCTGCTTTGATCTGGAGAACTTTCACAAGAGCCATATAATGTTAATTCTGCACTTGCAAAGAATTGATGCTTCAGTATGGCAGCAGCACCTGCTCTCTGGAACTCCCTGCCCCTTGGTATTAGGCAGGGGCTTTTGTTGTATTCTTTTCAGCACCTGCTAAAAACATTTTTGTTAAGGAAAGGCTACCTGGCCATGTAATCTTATTGTGCCCATTGGTTTTATAACTGCTGGTTTTATCTATATTTTCTGTCTACTTGTTTTTAACGTTTGATCTTATTGGTATTTTAATGTACATATTTTATATTGTTTTATGTAAACAATCTAATGTAATATAATGATGATTAAGTGATATATAAACCTTGTTAAATAAAATTTTAAAATCCATAGCATGTTTGCCAGGATTTCAAACTCCAGTCGATGCCCCAAATTGGAAGTCAATATAGTCCCTCGCTCTGGCCTATATACATACGTTGTTGTTGTTGTTGTTGTTGTTGTTGTTGTTGTTGTTGTTGTTGCTGCTGCTGCTGCTGCTGCTGCTGTTGTTGTTATACAAAGAACTTATTGGTGGTGTGAGTTATTTGACAGTGAAACAGAGAAGTTGGTGAACCTTCCGGGAGGCTAGGTGGCCTCTTGTAGCAGCAGATTTCCTGTATTGGCAGATGTTGGATTAGATGACATTTGATCTGCTTTCCAATTCTACAAATCTAAGTAATATCCATATTATGCCCATTTTACAAATGTAGGTAGGAAGCTAGCAGACTATTTGAGGTCAGTCAGTGAATCTGAGGCAAAGCAAGGATTTCATAGTCACACTTCCCACTTTCCAGACACTCAAATACTGTAAATGACTTTTGTCCAGAGGGGAAAATACAGTCAGTTTGCCACAGAATCCATGGTATGAGTGGAGTTGGAGGGAGCTCATGCATTTTCGCCACCATTCCCCTCCAGCACATCATTTGTGAACTTAATGGGCAGTGAGGGAACTCAATACTTTGGCATCTTCACTTAAGGTCAAGTCTCCAAAGTTTGGGGAATTTTTAATTTTCCCTTTTCCTACGTGTTGCATTAGCCCAGGGTGTGTTTCTTTCATTTAGAAAAGACTTGATGTTTAACACAAAAGAATTGGCAAGGGAAACCAAAGCTTTTGTGGAAAAAAGGCACCCCTTTTATCAGAGGTTCTCCTTTAGTCAGGTTGGTCTAGCAGCTGGGAAGATCTCTGTAGCCAGAAATGTTTGTTTTCTACATAGGCCATTAAGGTGAAGAGATAAGTCCCTCTCTAATTCCATTGCCTTTTCTTGAAAACAGCTGGTTACACCTGGAGCAGCTCAGTCGGGTCAGTCTGGCACCAGTTCCTGGAATGTTTGTATACCAACTTTGCTGTGGACTCTGAAGGCAAACATTGACTATTCAACCTGGACTCGTAGAGCTTGTCTGGGTATACATGCAAACATCTAAGGGTGGGATTACATTGATTTATTTTGTCACCTCCCCTTAAACAAAGGATACGGTTGCTCGGGACAAGAATCTGTCTGGTTTATACACTCCAACATTGGTTAGGAGAAGATAGATGCACTTGCTTTAGCAGCATGAATAGGCTGGTGGGAATATGCACACACAATTATTGGGGGAATAATACAGCAATCTGCCTTACATGCAAAAGTACTAAGTTCAATCTCATGGTATGGTTGGGCTAGAGACCCCTGCCTAAAACCAGAGAGAGACTGCCAATCAGCGCAGGCTAGCAGTCCCCAATTCTTTTCCCCATGGACCACTTGAAAATTTAGGTTCTCAGTAGATCACTTAATGATTTTTCTGCCTATTATAGCAATTACAAGAAGCACCAAACGTTGTATGATTTTGAATTGTATTTTAACTGCTTATGCTTCTTACTTCTTAGTCTGGACCACTCTCTTCCACAGACGCTTCCTGCTCTCTAAACTCTGTTACCTCTTCAGCTTCTGACACCTGCTCCTCCCAGGCTTCTCCCTCTTCTCCCTCTGACGACTCATCATCATCCCACCACCAATCCTCTGACTCTGAGTCTTCTTCCCCTGGGGGTTCCCTTGGGGGTACCCCAGCTGGTGCCTCCCGCCATTCCTCAACATCCAGCCAGTCCATGGCATGCAAAAAAGGTAAAGGTAAAGGGACGCGGGTGGCGCTGTGGGTTAAACCACAGAGCCTAGGGCTTGCCAATCAGAAGGTCGGCGGTTCGAATCCCTGCGACAGGGTGAGCTCCCGTTGCTTGGTCCCAGCTCCTGCCAACCTAGCAGTTCGAAAGCACATGAAAGTGCAAGTAGATAAATAGGTACCACTGCAGCAGGAATGTAAACAGCATTTCCATGCGCTGCTCTGGTTCACCAGAAGCGGCTTAGTCATGCTGGCCACATGACCTGGAAGCTGTACGAAGGCTCCCTCGAGATGAGCACCGCAACCCCAGAGTCGGTCATGACTGGACCTAATGGTCAGGGGTCCCTTTACCTTTACCTTAAAGGACCCTTGGATGGTTACTGTAAGTCCAGTCAAAGGCGACTCTGGGGTTGCGGCTCTCATCTCGCTTCAGGCTGAGGGAGCCGGCGTTTGTCCACAGTTTTCCGGGTCATGTGGCCAGAATGACTAAACCGCTACTGGTGCACGGAGGACCGTAACTAGTGCCAGAGTGCACGGAAATGCCGTTTACCTTCCTGCCGCAGTGGTACCTATTTATCTGCTTCCACTGGTGTGCTTTCGAACTGCTAGGTTGGCAGAAGCTGGGACAGAGCAACGGGGGCTCACCACATCACGGGGATTCGAACCGCCAACCTCCCGATCAGCAAGCCCAAGAGGCTCAGTGGTTTAGTCCAAGCGCCACCCGCATCCCTCCGTGACATGTAGACAGTGCTGAGCTATATGGATCAGTGGCCAGACTCTATGTAATGCTGCTTCAAGACCCTGCGGGGTAGGCCCATTAGTCATGTTCATTTGTTTCAATGGGTCTGCTCTAAAACTTAGTTGAATGCCGCCGCCACCCTGTACTGTTACTAAGGTTCTATAGCAGCTGGTTTTCTCTTTTAAAACTTAATCTAGGTGGGTGTCTTTCGTGGGCCTGGTGCTCCTCATGCATGCAAGTTTATTGCTGTGTGCCCAAGGCATCGTTGGCATCAAAGTGTCCGGCTGCATTCCTTCCCCACCTCCCTTAATCCAGTTGAGCTTTCTTTACCCATGCACTGTCATGAAAATAACGTGGGAGATGAAAGTGCAAATAAAAATGAACTGAAATGCAAAGGCAAATAAAATGTGCAGTTTTGCAATGAGTAGTGCAAGTAATTTCCCGGTGTAAAGTAATACTCAAGACTCTTCCGTCTCTGTTCAATGTGTCATCCATATGGTATATTTCTTCTTTCGGAGAATTCTGCTGCCGGCTTAATTTGCTGTTGCTGTTCAAGTGCCTTCAGAGAGTCTCCAGCAAGCAGCTCCCCATCAGGCTCTGCCAGTCTGGATGGATGTTGTGCAAGCTGGCTGGACTGGAGAGCAGCTGCTGAAGCCCTGGCAAAGAGAGTCAGGCCACCCTAGGGTCATCATCTTCCCTTCCCCAGCAACCACTGGTTCCTGGCATGCCATCTGGAATGGCAGAGTCAGATGGCATTACAGGTCAGCTTGACCTGCACTGCAGCTGTGGACGGCGCAAGCACCCAAAACAAGAAGTGCTGTTGTGCTTGGTAATTGTTCGGTAAACAAAGCTCTGTGGTATGCAGAGAAGATTCCTTAGGAAACCTGCAAATGACTCAGCAACCATTTATGGGCGGCACGTTGCCAGTTGCAAGAATGTACTTGACCACTGAGACGGAGAGGGAATGAAGCCGACTCTTCCAGGAAAAGCATGGTGCCATTTTGCATGCACATGAGGAAGCCTAGATGCCGTTCTTCACAGGCGCCTGCATGAGGCTGCAAAGAGCAACAGATCCCAAGTGAAGCAAGGGGACGGAATTGATCAAGGCCATCACTCTGTGGCAAAAACATACTAGGAATATTAAAAGAAATCAATAGCACTAGAACTGAGCAATGGGTGGCATTCAACTAAGTTTTAGTTGAAGTAGATTAGGCCCATTAATTTCAAAGCTTAGTTGACTGCCACACATCGCATTTATTTATTAAAATAGAGTCTTCAAAAACATTGTTTTTTTCCTGTGTCGTCATCATTTTAAAACCTTTCAGTAACTGATTGGGCCATAATAAATCTGCTCATAGTGCTTGCATGTCTGCTCAGTCTGCTGCTCCTTAGGTGTTAACTTTTTGGTACATGTCTACTCCAAAATGAATCTCATTTTTTCCTCAGTGGAGCTTACTCCCAAGTAAATGTGTACAGAATGGCAGCCTTTATCTTTAAACTGGGCTTGGACAAGACAGCCTTAACAACAGAGGACTCCTTCAAATAGGTCTGCCCTCTATAAAGTAGGACACAAAGCCACCCTAGACCAAAAACTATCGCAAGGTTATGTTCTTGGTACAGATGATCATTGACAGCAGTATGACACAATCACAGCTGTTGTCTCCCACTATGGACAAAGAGGTTTTGTAGTGCTTCAAAAACCTGAAATACCTGTTGAACCAGACACTACTACAGAAGTAGGGGGAAAGGACCCTGTTTACTCCTATGTAACGATAATTTTACTGTACTTATACCATCTCTGAAAATCAAGATCATCCATAGCCAGCTTCTAAGGTCAAGGTTTGCACAAGTCCCCTCATACCATATTAGTCCTGCTTCTTACCTATCTGACAACTTTGAGTTTGTGAGTCATTCCTGCATCCTGTTGGTAATTTGTTGTACCAAGCAAAACCATCAATTTCCCCTAAGGCTGCATTGCTACATATGTCTATCCAGAGTTCAATGGGAATTACTCTCAGGTGAGCAGGCATAGGATTGAGCTCATTGGGACTTACTCCTGAGTAGACATGCATTTGCTACTCCCAGACAAAAAAAACTTGCACTGCAGGAACAGACAAGGTATATATATATATATATATATATATATATATATATATATATATATATATTATTGTGTTTCTTGTTGTCGAAGCTTCATTATTTCATTGCATTTTAGCTCTAGCTTAAGAACTTTGCTAAGGAAGCAGGCAAAACATCTGTGCCAAGCATAGGTGCTGCTATTGAATTATTATGACCAGGAATAAACCCCAAGTGTCTGTTCCTTAATCCTGGGATTCATTATCCTTTTCCGAAAGCAGAGAACCACAAGCAGGATGTGTTGAGGTCCAAGAAAACAAAGACGTCTATAGATCCGTCTTAAACGGAAGGAAAAGATCCCAACTCCAGTCTAGTGGGGAAACGGTGTTGTGGATTCCGCCAGGACCCGTTTGAAGTGATCAAAAGAAGACTTAGCTCAGGTAGGGCCAGGGAACAAGGATGTTAAGATGAAACAGGATTACATGGGGATAACTGCTCATTTTGTAAAACCTATATTTAAAATGTTGGGAGGGGAACCCTGTATTTGGCACTACAGAGCTTCCTCAGTTTTCCTTTGCTCTGTTATCTGCAATTACCGATCTGTAATTAGGCATTTCAGACAGTGGCCTGTTTGTAAGAAGAAGCTATGATTAACTGTTCCTACCAAATTGGCCCTTTGTGTATTAGTCGTTACTGTAACTCCCAATAGATCCACTCCTTTACATCTCTGTTACAAGAGCATCACGGCAGTGACCTCTTGCAATTTTGTGCCTGTGTGAGGAAAATTTACCTGCTACAATCCATAAAGTATTGGAGATAGATTTCCCTCCCACCTTCAGCCAGGAATAGCATAGTGCATTCAGAAACAGCCTAATAAAGTTGACCATGAATGGCTTGAACTTCCCAGCTATATGAACATGACCAACTGAGGCTTCCATTCTCAATTACAGAAAAGGACAAATATTTTCATATGCAATTTTGGAAAAACCTTTAGATCGAAGCACACATCCAGCACTGATTTCCTAGCCACATGATTTATATTTCCTAGCCAATCTTCTTCATGAGGTCCCAGAGTTGGTTTCAGCATATAAAAATGCAATACAACCAGAACTTCAGTAAAGCACCTCTTTACAGTGCCTTTGGACACTTGAAACCCATATTTTTTAGGACCCAGCTTATTTTAAGTTGTTTTAAACTGTTTTTCATATTATGTTTTAATTATTGTAGCCCACCCTGGGAAACCTATGGTGAAGGGCAGAAGGAGGAGAGGAGGAGGAGATAGTCCACCCATAACCCCAAAACAATAATCTGTTGTACATGACAGAAATATGGGACAGAGGAGAGGCCTGTGATGGTTTCTTGAAAAATGTCATTAACAAAAGTTGTAAACAAACAAACCCCTGTGTTGCAAAATGTGAGTCAGCAATATCAAAAGCAACACAATGACCAGAAACAAATACAATATGAAAAGCTTTATGGAATGATTCAAAACATCAAAACTAACAAACTGAAGTCTCTGAAAGTCCTTAAATGAATCACGGTGCCAGACTTTACCCGGCGGAGAACAAGCTGTGAAGCTTTGTATAATAAGCAAATTGTGCTGGTCCCAAGGGATATCCGACAGGCGAGGTCTAGTCCAGTCCAAGGTCAGTCCAATCCAGAAGTCACGAAGCCGAAGTCACAAAGCCGAGGTCAGGATTAAGTCGGAAGCCAAAGTCACAAAGCCGAGGTCAGGAGGAAGCCAGGAGTCAGAAGCCGAGGTAACAAAGCCGGGGTCAGGAACACAGGAGTCAGGAACCAGGAACTGGGCAGCAACGATGTTGCTCCTGCAACTTGGGACTGGGACTGGCCGGCTTTTATCTGCCCCGAGGCAGAGGGCGGCTCCGATCGTCAGGTGACTCGCCTCTCCTGGCTTGGAGGCGAGCACTCCTCCTGCGGGAACTTAGTTCCCTTCGCCTCTCTGCCCTGAACCTTTGCAACTCAGGAGAAGCTGGAGGGTTACCAGACCCAGAGGCAACCTCAGCTTCCCCTGACTGGGTGGGGAGTGGAGCACCTGCAGGCAATGAGTCCTCCACTCCATCAGAGGCCAGATCAAACTCAGCCGATGCCTGCACCTGAGGATCTAGCACAGGTGAGTCCCCTTCAGACTCAGGCCCCAGCCCTGGCTCTGCTGGTTCTGAAGGCAGGGAATCCTGTGCAGGCTGGGATCCCTCAGGTTCAGCGTCTGAGTCTGAATCCCAGGCCATCACACCATCCCCCCTCCCAGGCCCCCCCCTTAACCGAGGGGCCGGACCAGGCTTGCTGGGGTAAGTTGCATGGAACTCACGGAGGCAGGCAGGCGCATGGATGTTTTCCGCTGGTTCCCACGAACGATCCTCGGGCCCATACCCCTTCCAGTCGATGAGGTATTGGAGCTTCCCCCTGCGGTATCGGGAGTCGAGAATGTGCTCCACCTCGTACTCGGGCTCCCCCTGAACCAGAACTGGCTGGTGTCGTGGACGGTCTGGGTGGAACTCATCGGGCGGGGCGACCGGACTGAGTAGGGACCGGTGAAATACCGGGTGGACCTTCAGGGTCGCGGGTAATCGGAGACGGAATGCCACAGGTGAGACCCGGTCCACGATCGGAAATGGGCCGGTGAAGCGGGCATCCAGCTTCCGCGAAGGCCGAGAGGGGTGCAGGTGGCGGGTGGAGAGCCATACCAGGTCACCGACACGGAGTTCCGGCCCCTCCTGACGGTGACGGTCGGCCTGGGCCTTATACGCGTCCTTGGCCTGGCTCAGTTGCTCTGTCAGAAGCTGCTGCTGCGACTGGAGCTCTTGTAGCCAGTCTGTCACTGCGGGAACTGCGGATGCCGGCAGCACACTTGGGAACAACCGCGGGTGGTACCCATAGTTCGCCTGAAACGGGGTCTGTTGGGTGGAAGCGTGCACTGCGTTGTTATACGTGAACTCGGCCAACGCCAGGTGGTCGACCCAATCGTCCTGGTGGAAGCTGCAGTAGCACCGGAGGTACTGTTCCAACACCGCGTTTGCCCGTTCGGTCTGTCCATCTGTCTGCGGATGGTAGGCCGAAGATAGGCAGACCTCCGTCCCGAGAGCCTGATGTAGAGCACGCCAGAAGCGGGAGGTGAACTGGGCACCGCGATCGGAGACCAAACGTTCTGGTAGGCCATGTAAGCGGAAGACGTGTTGTAAGTACAGTTGCGCCGTCTCCTTGGCTGAGGGTACAGACGAGCACGGGGCACAGTGCACCATCTTAGTGAAGTGGTCCGTGAATACCAGGAGACAGGTACACTGATGGGACAGGGGTAGGTCCACCACGAAATCCAACGAAACCGTATGCCACGGACGAGGAGGAACTGGCAGTGGCTGTAGCAGTCCCGCAGGTCTCCCGGTCAATCCCTTGGCTCGCCGGCAGACATCGCAACCCCCAATGTACCGTGCCACGTCGGCTTTCAAGCAGGGCCACCAGAATTCCCGGCTGACCAGGTGGGTGGTCCGATACCTCCCGAAGTGGCCAGCTGCCGGGGCATCATGTGACATTCGGAGCACCTCGGCCCGCAAAGGCCCTGGTGGGATGTACAACCGACCACGGTGCATCAGCAGACCCTGGTGCACAACCAGTTCTGGGTATCGAGGGCACGATCCACTGGCCAATTCCTGAATCCGTTCCTGAGCCCACGCATCAACCCGTTGCTGCTTCCGCACTCGGTCCCGTAGTGACTCAGTCTCCTGAACAGCCAGGAATGCTGCTGGTGGGACGATTGTTGTTGGGGCCGCCTGCTGCACCGTCTCTGCAATGTCCTCCGGTTTCCGGGACAGTGCGTCCGCCTTCTGGTTTTGGGAGCTGGGGATGTAACGGATCCGGAACTGGAATCGGGAGAAGAACAGTGCCCACCGGATCTGACGCTGGTTCAGCTTGCGGGTGGTCTGGAGATACTCCAGATTCCGGTGGTCGGTTCTCACTTCCACCGGGTGTCGTGCCCCCTCAAGATGATGGCGCCAGACCTCAAAGGCCACCTTAATGGCCAGTAGTTCCCGCTCCCACACGGTATAGTTGCGCTCCGCCGGAAGGAGCTGCCGGGAGTAGTAGGCACAGGGTAGCAGTGGCGCATCAGGTCCGTGTTGCTGGGACAGGACAGCACCGAGAGCCGTACTGGAGGCGTCCGTCTCCACCACGAAGGGACGAGAGGGATCAGGATGCTGTAAAATCGGCGCCTTCTGGAAACAGGCTTTCAACCCCTGGAATGCCCCCTCAGCCTCCTCGTCCCAGGAGAAGGGAGTCTTGGGGCGCAGCAGACGGGTCAACGGGGTGGTGCGATGAGCGTAGTCCGCAATGAATGTCCGGTAATAGTTGGCGAACCCCAGGAACCGCTGTAGGTCCTTGCGGTTCCGCGGCGCCGCCCACTCTCGAACCGCAGCCACCTTCCCGGGGTCCATCTGTACACCGTCAGGGGAGAGTCGGTGTCCGAGGAAGTCCACTGACCGCTGGTGGAACTCGCACTTGCTGAGCTTAGCGTACAGGCGGTGCTCCCGCAAGCGCTGCAACACGGTCCGGACATGACTCTCATGGCGAGCTGGGTCACGGGAATAAATCAGAATGTCATCGAGGTACACCACCACGTACTTGTCTAGCAAGTCCTGGAACACGTGGTTGATGTACCGTTGGAACACGGCGGGCGCATTGCATAGTCCGAACGGCATGACCAGATATTCGAACTGCCCATAACGGGTCCCAAATGCGGTCTTCCACTCATCCCCAGCACGGATCCGAATCAAGTTGTAAGCCCCCCGCAGGTCCAGTTTGGTGAACATCTGCGCCCCTTGCACCCGCTCCAGCAACTCCGCAATTAGGGGCAAGGGATACCGGTCTGGGATGGTGATCTTATTCAGGGCTCGGTAATCATGGCAGAGGCGAAGCTCCCCACACTTCTTCTTAACGAAGAGTACTGGAGCGGCGGTGGGAGAGGTAGAGGGCCTAATGAACCCACGCTCCAGGTTCTTGTGAAGGAAGTCCTGTAAGGCTTCACGCTCTGGCTCCGAAAGAGAGTATAGGCGACTCACAGGCAGGGGCGCCCCAGGCTGGAGGTCTATGCCGCAGTCGAAGGACCGATGAGGAGGCAGCCGGTCTGCCCCCTGTTCCTCGAACACGTCTACGTAGTCCCGGTACACGGCGGGGAGCGTTGACGCAGCCTCCCCCATGGAGGCGGCCGAAAGCATCTCGGACTGAGCATTCGAACCCGAGTCTGGGAAGCGTACAGTTCGATTGACCCAATCGATCTGAACATTGTGAGACTCCAGCCAGTCCATCCCCAGCACCAGGGGAAACCGGGGCATGGTGGCAATGTCCAGGGTACGCACCTCCTGGTGCTGCTGGTGGCACAGGACCAAGGGCTGGGTCTCCCGCGTAACGGCGCCTGACCGCAGGAGCCGTCCGTCGATTGCCTCCACCTGCACCGGTTCTGGCTTGTTCTGGAGTGGCACCCGATGCTGAACAGCGAAGGCAGAGTCCATATAGGAGCGGGTTGCCCCTGAATCCACCAGAGCGTGGGTGAGAATCCAGGGCCCGCCTGGGGGGTACAGACGCACCGGGATCATGAGGTGTTGCAATTCCACTGGTGAGGGCCCATCATGCGACGCTTGGGACCCCAGATAGCCTGGGCCATTGGCTACTGGGGTTGGCGGTTTCCCTGCGGCTGGTGTTTCTCGGGGCATGTTCGGGCGTAGTGTCCACTCCCCCCGCAGTAGAGACAGAGGTTCCCCTCCCGACGCCTTGTCTTCTCCGAAGGGGAGAGGCGAGGCCGTGCTGCCCTGAGCTGCATCGGCTCCTCTAGTGACTCGGCTCTGGCCGTGGAACTGCTGGGAAGCACTGGAGTCGGGAGCCCGGAGTGCCGACGGCCCCGGGCCTGGCGACGGTCCTCCAACCGATCGTCTATCTGGAGACTCCGTTGGATGAGGGCCTCCAGCGTGGTGGGGCGATCCAAGGTGGCCAGCTGGTCCAGTATCTCGTCAGAAAGCCCCTCGAGATACTGGTCCCGAAGTGCGGAATCGTTCCAGGTCAAGTCCTGTGCCAACAGCCGAAATTCTGTGGCATAGGCGGCCACTGTGGACTTGCCCTGTTTCAACCGCCGAATCGCCCGATTGGCTTGACTCGCCTTCTGAGGGTTGGCGAACGCGGTTTCAAAATGGTTGCAAAACCCCGTATAGTCTGTCAGCAAGGGGGAGTCTTGCTGGAGCAGCGGCAACGCCCACTTGGCCGCCTGGTCCTTCAGCAAGCTGATCAGGAAGTGCACCTTGGTGCGGTCGTCAGGGAAATCCCGGGCTCGCCCCTGAATATACAGTTTGGCCTGGGCGAGAAACATGGGAAAGCTGGCCGGGGACCCATCAAATTTCTCTGGCAGAGCCACTGGGTACTTGCCTGGAGCTGGGACGCCGGCACCAGGAGCCGGTAAGACGTCCAAACGCTGCTGAAGCGCCGTAACCGCATTGCTCAGCTGCTGCACTGTGTGGGTCAAGACCTGGTTCTACTGGGCCAATGCCGCCAGCGCAGCCGCCTGGTCAATCATAATGACCGGTTCCTCCCGAACGCACCCCAACGAAGGGGGAGTGCGGGTGTGGCAGGAGCAAACTGTGCTGGTCCCAAGGGATATCCGATAGGCGAGGTCTAGTCCAGTCCAAGGTCAGTCCAATCCAGAAGTCACGAAGCCGAAGTCACAAAGCCGAGGTCAGGATTAAGTCGGAAGCCAAAGTCACAAAGCCGAGGTCAGGAGGAAGCCAGGAGTCAGAAGCCGAGGTAACAAAGCCGGGGTCAGGAACACAGGAGTCAGGAACCAGGAACTGGGCAGCAACGATGTTGCTCCTGCAACTTGGGACTGGGACTGGCCGGCTTTTATCTGCCCCGAGGCAGAGGGCGGCTCCGATCGTCAGGTGACTCGCCTCTCCTGGCTTGGAGGCGAGCACTCCTCCTGCGGGAACTTAGTTCCCTTCGCCTCTCTGCCCTGAACCTTTGCAACTCAGGAGAAGCTGGAGGGTTACCAGACCCAGAGGCAACCTCAGCTTCCCCTGACTGGGTGGGGAGTGGAGCACCTGCAGGCAATGAGTCCTCCACTCCATCAGAGGCCAGATCAAACTCAGCCGATGCCTGCACCTGAGGATCTAGCACAGGTGAGTCCCCTTCAGACTCAGGCCCCAGCCCTGGCTCTGCTGGTTCTGAAGGCAGGGAATCCTGTGCAGGCTGGGATCCCTCAGGTTCAGCGTCTGAGTCTGAATCCCAGGCCATCACACAAATGTCCAATACTAGTGTCCAACTCTGAACAGTGTTTCCAGATAACAACTACTGTTTCATTGAATTCTTCATCAGCAGAGCCTTACACTGCTATGATACAAAAGAAGGAAGAGTCTCCGTGTTAGCCCATAAGAAAAATCCCAAATAGCTGGGCAATACCTTTATTAGGTCAACCCAAAGGTCATGCAATAGTGAGTGAGCCTCTGAGTTCCCCAGAAATCTTCATCAGGTTGCTGTAGTAGTACCTGCAACTTCCACCCACCTCAAGAATTGGGATTACGGTACCCTTTGTTCTGTGAATCTGAGGACTGACATGTTACAATCCTCAGAGGAGGGAGAGTGTGTGTATTTGAATCTGCCTGTTTTTAGGATCCCCAAGATAGAAGCAAGATTACTTCATCCCAGGCCAGATCCCAAATACAAGGATGATAGAGATGAGCTTCTATAAAGTATATTTAAAGGACTATTGTAAGATTTAAAGACTGAAAAAAGTTGGAAGAAATGATAGCTTACAGGTTAGAAAAATAGAATTAAGTAATAAAGACTATTAGTTTTAGGTTAAGACTTATATTAGAAAAGAACATAAGTTAGAATAGCGAATAATATTGAAAGATGTCAAGAAATTACTAAAGATGATTGGAAATGAAACACAGCAGGGGAGACGTGAGGAAGTCACCCCAACATGGTTAGGCAAATGGAAAGGGAAATTTGATATATGTTGTGTTTGTGTATTTGTACCAATTATGTATTATGTTAAGTTCTATGTTTTTTTTGTTTATTGTTTTGTAAACCTGTTAAAACCCAATAAAAAATTTTTTTTTAAAAAAAAAAGGAAAAAAGATAGAGATGAGCTTCTAGTGTTTGTTTCGCTTTTAAAAAGAGAAGCACATTTACTCTGCCAGCAGTTGCTCTCCCCTTGCAATTAGGCAAGGTCTGTCTATAAATAATAATAATAATAATAATAATAATAATAATAATTTTATTATTTGTACCCCGCCCATCTGGCCGGGTCTCCCCAGCCACTCTGGGCAGCTTCCAACAAATATTAAAATACATCAAAATCACAAGTTAAAAACTTCCCTAAACAGGGCTGCCTTCAGGTATTTTCTGAATGTAGGATAGTTGTTTATCACTTTAACCTCTGCTGGGAGGGCGTTCCACAGGGCGGGCGCCACTACCGAGAAGGCCCTCTGCCTGGTTCCCTGTAGCTTTGCTTCTTGCAGTGAGGGAACCGCCAGAAGGCCCTCGGCGCTGGATCTCAGTGTCCGGGCTGAACGGTGGGGGTGGAGACGCTCCTTCAGGTATACAGGACCGAGGTCACTGTGTTATGTTGTTGTTTAGTCGTTTAGTCGTGTCCGACTCTTCGTGACCCCATGGACCAGAGCACGCCAGGCACTGTGTTATGGGCCTTCCCATATTTATTGGCTGGTAGGGCCCAGGGAGTCTCAAAGCAGCAACAGTCCTGGAAGCAGGACTGAGGTGCCTAACTCTCAGTGCTACCTTAACAGCACAAAGTTCCTCACTGGAGTAGCAAAATGGACAAGATGAACCATTTCATTGAGCTTCATTAAGAATGCAAAACTGCAAAATAAATAAATAAAGTTTTACAAATCTCTTCCAAGCATTCAGCTGGATGAAACCCAAACGGATATAAATCATTTTTATTTATTTTTTAGAATTCTCCTGCCTATTCCATCGGCTCTGAAAGCCAAGCCTGGAAAACATTCTACCAGAAGGACTTTAGATTTATAAAAAATGTAGAGAGCTGGCTGCTACTTAGATTAGCTTCATGTGATGGACAAATTCAAGATTCTTCCCTCCTCCTGCCCTTCTATGAGTTATCCAGATCCTGCTCAGAATGATATTCATCATATGGGAGATTCACTGCTGGTAGCTTAATGTGAAAAGGTGGGGGGGGGGACAAATCCCAACTTCTTATTTTGGGGGGGTGGGGAGAGCTGAAAGTAGTTTAGGCTGTGAGACATCACAAAAACGAATTGCCTGGTAGAAGAAGAAACCTTCTTTCATTTTTCTTTACATCAAATTGAGCAAACATAGTCTTGCAAAAAAGGGGGGAGGCTTTAAAATAATAATAATTTAAAAAAAGACCAGGTTTTGCAGCCAGCAGATCTTGACAGACTTCCAATGCCTGAATAATGGATGGAATTGCTCTGTTTGCAGAACATGTACGAGGAAGAAAAGGCCAGATAAGCAGAATCATTTCCCAACCTCCTATCAATGAACACTGGTTAAAAAAAAAAAAAAGGAGGTGGGTTGTTATTTCCTGATGGGAAGTTTATTTTCAAGCAGGTCTGCACAAGTTGGGGCCCAGCAAGTCAAACGTAGCCATCAGCCTCACATGACAGCCGATCTATTTATATATTTGCAATGTAAAAGATCTGTGGACGATCCCAGGATGGTTTCCAACCATAAATTAATAATAAAATGCATTAAATATATATATAAACAACTGTATTATTATTATTTATTTAGTTCCAGAGGGGTAGCCGCGTTGGTCTACCTGATTTGCTTGCACAGAGCTTGTGAGGACGTTATAGGAATATCTGCTCTTTACTGAGTATTTTCTTTCTGGTTTATTTGCGAGGATTTATTTCTGGGTGAACTTTTGGATGCCGCCTTGTGAGGGCAAAATAGAAACCTGAAGGCGCAGGAGGTTTCCACCTTGCTGAAGCTAAGCAGGTCAGCATCTAGCAACTCCTTCCTTTTTAAGCTCTCCTCACCATCACCGTGAAATATTTAGATGACCCAAGTAAAGAGTTATTTTTTGAATTAGAATTAGACCTCTGTGTTCAGCTGTATACCCTTTGGATAACGGGAATAACACTGCATAGAATTTAAAGAGCCAGTGTGTTATAGTGGTTAAGAGCGGTAGACTCGTAATCTGGGGAACCGGGTTCGTGTCTCCGCTCCTCCACATGCAGCTGCTGGGTGACCTTGGGCTAGTCACACTTCTCTGAAGTCTCTCAGCCCCACTCACCTCACAGAGTGTTTGTTGTGGGGGAGGAAGGGAAAGGAGAATGTTAGCCACTTTGAGACTCCTTCAGGTAAGTGATATAGTGGGATATCAAATCCAAACTCTTCTTCTTCTTCTTCTTCTTCTTCTTCTTCTTCTTCAACTAAACCAGAGTTTGGCAACGCTGAAGGAGGTGAAGAATTTGAGGCTCTTTCCAACCTAAGGGTGCAAAAATGCAGGAAGTTGCATTTGTTTGGATCATGGGATAACTGAGCTCTACTTCTCTCACAGCAGATGAGACAGTGAGCCTATCTCTAGACTCTACCATTTCATATGATAGAATAGTTCTCCTCTCCCCACCCCAACAACAACAACAAAAACCTACTAGGAAACTAGCAATTCAAGGAGAACATGCCAGTTTTCCATGTGTAGGAAAGAGTTTCTATTGTTGTTGTTTTGTGAGAAACATGCCATTAGATGAGCCTGCACTTCCAGTCTGGTATATTCCAGACACAGGGTTACCATCTCACATCCTGTCTCCAAGACCTTGCCCAACTGCTGTATTCCATTACTTCAATTCTCTCACATCTGGGAATGTTCAGAGGAAGCATATCCATCACTACCTGATCTTGAGGTCTTCATGCACTACTTGTGACATTCCAGCTTGTCAAGATCCTTCTTAAATTGTGGTGCCCAGAACTGGACACAGTACCAGGTGGGGTCTGACGAAGGCAGAATAGAGTGGTACTATTACATCCCTTGATCTGGGCACTATACTTCTGTTGATGCAGCCTATAATAGCATTCACTTCCCCCCCCCCCGCTGCATCACACTGTTGACCCATGTTAAGCTCATGGTCTACTAAGACCCCTAGATCCTTTCCCCATGTACAACTGGCAAGCCATGGGTCCCCCATCTTGCATTTACTTGCCTCCAGTCCACAGGGATGTCACCGGTTCTCCAAGAAATCTCAAATAAGAAAATAAACTCTGAAGCCCCAGAACTCCTGACTGGGGCATGTGCACAAAACAATAGTTTTGTATTTCACATAAAACGCAATGTTCTCTGTTTGGAAGCCAACAGATTCACTTCCTTGATTAGGCAAGTTTAGGATAGATGTGGTATCCTATTAATAATCTGGCCTGGAGAAGGTCAACACTGAGTACAGAGCTGAGGTTAGCAGAAGCAGCTGCCTTTATGCCAATTGATCTGAAATGTCTAAACAAAGTGATTGTGTTGTGTAGCTAAGAAAAGCTTGTGCCAAAAGCTGATAAGACTTTAGCTTATAAGGCAGCTTCCCATGTTCCTAAGCTACCATATAACTGGGAAGGGAATAGGAGTTTGAAGAGAGGAATGATAACTCCTGATCTATGATTTAGGATTATCAGCTCAAGATTTATGCCCCTACCAAATCATGCAAACATGAAGACAGTAAATTTGTACTAAATTTGTGAAAATGACACCTGTGAAGTGTACTTCAGGTTTTGTTCCTTTGGCCAAACATCTCCAGAGATTTCCAAAATGTGGATGGGTCGCCCACAAAAATGAGTTCAGAAGAACTTTTAAGAAGGCCACAATGGAATGAAAAAAGCAGCACCTTCACAGATAGAGAAAAGCCCTGACACCAAACGTGTGCATTGCATTACAACTTGACCAAGCTGTCAAGAAAAAGCTTCCTGACATTAAGGAATGACGGTCAACTATGACAATCCATATTCAGAGTTGTTGGTCAAAAGCCACACACAATAAAAGCTGCATGTTTTATTCCCGTGAAGGTTTAGATCTCCCTTGCAATTCATTACTGAATCTTCAACTTTTGATGTCGACAAGGAGGTCTGACAGTGAGTGACTGAACAACTAAACAGCAAAGTTATTCCCAAGCTGGTTTCTGGTGAAAACTTAGGCGAAATACCAGGCAAGATGTTCAGTCAGGCTTAAGAGAAAGTGCTGTGGAAGTGAGTCTGCAAGAAAGATCAGCACAGCAATACATGAAAGTAGCTTTTTGCTGAGGTAATAAATGATATAGAAAATATTCCTTCATCACACACGCAGCCCAAATAGACAATGACAGAAATCTACCGACAGCATACAAATCAATATGGCTAACCTGACCAAAAACACTCACCCACCCCACTCACACAGGAAACCACCACAGCCAACCACAAATGAACAATCACACCCTACGCCAACCCTGACCTCTCTCACCGCCAAAGGAGCACAAGCAAACAACAGAGAACCTGCACAAACGACACTGACACCGAACCCTACATATACTAAGTAAAGTAGAAATACTGCCACCCCACCCTACCCATCTCCCCATCCTGCCAACCGCTCTCCCCCTTTTCTTCCTAATGTCTCAAAAAATGAAACTGCTGTATAAAAATGTTACATGGAAAGAACACGAAAGAGACATTGCATATACCTTTGTAAATCAAGAAAATCCTTAATAATTTTTTTAAAAATAATAATAATAATAATGGAGGAAACACATACTGTATTCAAAACGGGGGGGGGGGCTGGTTAAAAGGTGCATAGCAGGGCTCACACAGTGATGGGAAGTAACAGTGAAATTACCAGTAACAGAATGTGTACTTTATTTTATTAATTGCATTTATCTACTTCCCTTCTCTCCATGGAGCTCAAGAGAGCATGCATAGTTCTCCTTCCCCCTATTTTATCCTCTCAACAACCCTGCAAGGTGGGTTAGGCTGAGAGGCAGCAACTGGCCCAAGGTCAACCAGCAAGCTTCTATGACTTAGTGAGGATTTGAACCCTGGTCTCCCAGGTCCTAGTCTGATACTCTAACCACTACTCCACCACTGGCCATCTATGGATGCCTGTAATCAGGGCTGGCCCAAGACATTTTGGTACCTGAGGCGAACCACAAAATGGCAGCCACTCACCAGGGAACAAGAGGTGAGTGAAGAACTACCTCTGGAACAAGGGGAGAAATAAATATCTACATTGGGATCTGCTGCCCCTGTAGAGCCTGCTGCCTGAGGCTGTTGCCTCACCCTGCCTCATGGGCCTGCCTGTAGTTACCTCATGCCTTGTATAGCTCATGACAAAACATGACAAACCCATTGAAACGGTGGCAATGCACTGGGGCAAGCTTGCAGAGACGATTTAAGTGAAAAAGTACTATCTCTGATTCACAAAAGTGGTAAGACAGGAAAATAGCTGGATATCCAACCACTTTTAAGGGCAGGTTGACAACAGTTGTCAACTTAAATCTGTATCCCAAGAACAGCTTGTTATGGTGGATGTGATTCTTCACAGATCCTGGATTGAAAATAAAGAATAGCATTATTATGACTCAACCAGCTCTTACAGTTTCAAAGCTCCTTGAGATGTTTGCTTGTTTGTTGCAAACAAAGCCGTTCACCAACTGGTAGCACACTGAGGTGGCAGACTTTGCTCAAGATTTGCAGTTGTATGGGAAAACAAAACAAAAAATGGGGCGACTGGACTCCCATTGGGAATCTTGTTGTCAGTGTGCAAAACTTCAGTTTGAGGAAGAAATGCAATTTGCCTACTGAAGGTATCTTGACAATCACACTAATTGACAAGCATCATGTCCTTGGTTGTCAACAAGCAACATCTGAACAACTTGAGAAATCATCAATGGTGCTCTTCGGAAGAGGTAACCACCACCGACAATGAACAGCCAGATAGATTTGAGATAGCCACACCAGCACATCTAAGAGACAAAGACTCTGTTTTACCAGAATGCCCAAAGATATTAGCAGAAAGGATACAAAAGACTCACAGTTTGTGTAAAGAGAGGAATGCAGGAAGAGTTTGGACACATTTGCAGTCAAAAACAATGTTTCAAAGGCAGGATTCCAAGCCAGTGGATCAAGAGCCCCAGCGAAATCTGTGTGAGGAATAAATTGCTGCAGTCTTCTGTTTTCATGAAGATCTGTCTTCAGTAGCTATGACAAGATAGGCGGTGGACCTCATTAGATTTATTATTTATTTATTTATTATTTATTTACAGCGTTTGTACGCTGCCCTTGAGCCAAAGAGGACTCTCAAAGCAGCTTACAAAAGTCAGTTCTAAGACTGTCCCTGCCTTCAGGCTCGCAATCTAAAAAGATGTGACACATAAGGAAAAAGAAAGGGGAGGGAAGAGAGAGAAAACAAGCTCTAGGCCAAGTTCTCAACGTTACAGTTCTTAAAAGTTTCTGCATTTTAGTGTTTGGTAAAGTTGTTTTCACTGTGTTTGGGGTGTGTGTGTGTGTGTGTGTGTGTGTGTTTAATTCAATTGTTTATTTTTTGAAATAGACACAAAGATACACACACACACACACACATTAATCACCCATGCATATACCACAGATCAAGGCAGTGTACAGCAACTGTCTACAAACACACTAAAGCAGGCGTCCCAAAACTAAGGCCCAGGGGCCGGATCTGGCCCAATCGCCTTCTAAATCTGGCCCGCGGACGGTCTGGGAATCAGCATGCAATGTGTCCTTTTATTTAAAATGCATCTCTGGGTTATTTGTGGGGCCTGTCTGGTGTTTTTACATGAGTAGAATGTGTGTTTTTATTTAAAATGCATCTCTGAGTTATTTGTGGGGCATGGGAATTCGTTCATATTTTTTTCCAAAATATAGTCCGGCCCCCCACAAGGTCTGAGGGACAGTGGACTGGTCCCCTGCTGAAAAAGTTTGCTGACCCCTGCACTTAAGTATGAAATTGCCATCTTGGGCTCCTTTGGGAAGAAGGATGGGATAGAAATTTGATAAATAAATAAATAAATAAATAAATAAATAAATAAATAAATAAATAACCATAAGAAGCAAATAACAACAACAACAACAACAAATAAATAAATAAATAAATAAATAATAGTATTTATAGCTAGATTATCCTCTCTCATTTGGTCTTATTTTGTAAATGTAAAGGTAAAGGGACCCCTGACTATTAGGTCCAGTCGTGTCCGACTCTGGGGTTGCGGTGCTCATCTCGCTTTATTGGCCGAGAGCCGGCATACAGCTTCCGGGTCATGTGGCCAGCATGACAAAGCCGCTTCTGGTGAACCAGAGCAGCCCACGGAAACACCATTTACCTTCCCGCTGGAGCACTTGCACTTTGACTTGCTTTCGAACTGCTAGGTTGGCAGGAGCAGGGACCGAACAACGGGAGCTCACCCCATCACAGGGATTCGAACCGCCGACCTTCTGATCAGCAAGCGCTAGGCTCTGTGGTTTAACCCACATTTTGTACACCACCCTAAAAGGTTGACAGCACTTGGTTTAGGCCAAGTACACAAATAAGATGATTTCATGCTCAAAAGTGATGGCAGGTCAGATGAAGGGAGCTTTAGCTCTGAGATGGTGAGTGTTCAGTGATTCAGAGAGATGTTGACTAATTGAAGTGTTCGATCAAGATACTCTTAATCAGTTAACAGGCAGATTCAGTATGCAAAGATGATGAGTGTCAATTGCATTAGTAGAATTGGATTATGTTCCTAATTTTAGTTTGTCTAAAACAGCCATCTGTCACCTTGCATATAAAACCTCACTGTCCACATGGGATTTAAAAGCATTGATTATTTGATTGGTTTGGCACCTTTCATTAATCCAACTGAGATTCCATGTGTCAATAAAGCTGTAAGAGTAGAACCCAACTGACAGCATTTTCAGCACAAAAGGGTGATATCCTTTGATGAGCTGAAACAAAACAGCAGGAAGGTATAAGCCAAAGTCACTTCTGAATCTTGGTTTAACGGAACCGCAACCATCCTGTTTGCACAGAGTGAAGAGATTAAATCACCCAGAGAAACATATTTGCTTACTTTATCTCTGATGGAATATTTTGTAATTAGGGCTGAACTAACACTCCACTACTGTATTCCATCGGATATGTATGTGGGAGGGTGTCTCCAAGTAGCAGCCTTCTGGACCATCTTGGGGGGTTGGGAGCTGGGGACACTGTTATGTAGTGGTTCTGCTCCTGGCCCGTGTCCAGAAAGTGATGCCGGGGGACGAGTGTTTGGAGCCCCTGGGCATACACAGCCTCTTAGCACCCTAGTGCAACAAATGCACTTTTAAAAATAAATGGACTTTTTGCAGTTAGGAAAGTCATGGGGAAAGTGTAGAATGAACGAAATGTGAATGAGAAGATGTTTTAACACCCCACAAACAAATCAGGACAAATGCAGGATGAACACCCATCATCATATAATAACCTCCCACAACCAAATCAGAACTAATGTCAATGAAGACTGCCTACAATCTCACCTCTCTGTATACTCTGTGCAAGCAGATCAGGATACTCAGTTATTGGGTCATCTGGAGGAACCCTATGAAAATCAGCAGGTAGATCTCCTGTGGTGAAGGGACTTGAACAAGTCAATAATTTATACTATTAAGAGGCCTTTTTTGTTTTGTTGTAACCTTGAACTGCCAGCAGTAGCATCGTTATCTGCCTCCTTAAAAAAAAAAGTTCAATTAATCAAGGAAAACTTCCTCCCTTTTTCCACATCCTCTTCTTATTTATACAAGAAGCTTTTGATTTCAAATGCATGTGACATATTGATGTGAAGCTGATGACTCCATTAATTAAAAACAAAGATGATCGCTCTTCTGTCTCTCCCGGCTCCCCCTAAAATTATAAACCTGGCAAAATGCTGGCAGGAGCTCAGCAGGCGCTGATCTAAACTGTGAACCTGTTTTATAGGTTTCCGTCACTCTGAGGGCTTCTGGCTAAAATCTATAGTTGGAAAGATGACTGTGGCGAAGGAGAATGAGCAATTCTCCCAGACACTGAGGAGGAGAGAAAAGGGCGGAGGCATGTACTAAGTGGTAATTAAAGGAGCTGTCCCCATAGGGTTGCCAACTTTTCTTTTCTTTTTACTAGCCCTGTTCCTGTGCCTTTAGAACAGGGATGGGCAACCGGCAGGTCAGGAACCACACACAGCACTTCATCTGATTATATGCAGCCATTCTCGCATGGCTGCTAACCACAATGGCTTATCTACTACCTCCCCAGCCCAGTTGTTGGCAGTGCACTTCTGGAAGTGAAGTCAAACCGCTGCATTGGCAGCACCGAAGCGACTTCCTCAGTGTCCAAACCTGGGCAGTGTTTATAGAGGTCCTGGGCTGCCCAGACAACAAGACCTCCCTCTCGGTCTTGCTGATGCGGTCCAAAGGAAAATAAAGCAATAATAATAATTCATTATTTGTACCCCGCCCATCTGGCTGGGTCTCCCCAGCCACTCTGGGCGGCTTCCAACAAAAATAAAAAATACATTAAAATGTCACAAATTAAAATGGCACCAGCTTGGCTGCAGGAGTTGCCGGAAGGAGGTGTACAAGACACCATTCAACCGTGCGATGGGCAAATGGAAAACCTCTCAGCTTCAGCCGCGTGCTTTCTAGGTACAGGACAAGTGTGGACGAGCCTCCTTCCCTCTCTCTGCTGAATTCATTTCTTTGCAGATCTGCGAGCCTGTAAACTCTCTTTCCTCACCAGCTCTCACAGCAAAAAACAACAACCCGTCTCTCTTTGCATGCACTCTCAATGTTGACTAGCAGCAAGGGGCCTGCAGAAACATGTTAGAGCTGCTTGTTTTCCCCTGCATGATATTACTGGGTATTATTTATGGGCAGGGTTCCTGTCAACTACAGTGAGCATATGAGAGAGAAGTAGCTGTACTACAAACATTTATCTTACCGCTCCCAGCCTGTGTCTTGACTTCCTCCAGAGATGGTTAATGATCTCCTGACCTTAGAGAATGAAGGCCAGTGTCTTGGGTGTCTTTTTGCCACGCACTTCCTTGCAGGAACACTTTTCCCCCCAACATGCATAGGTACACGCCCATAGTTAACTATACTTTCCCAACAGTCCACAGATGAAAACAGGGGTGTTCTTGTCACCCCAATTTTCTGCACCACACATCGCTGCCCATCGCCCGTTCACTCCATTTGCCAGCAACTGAGCTTTGGCTGCTGCCTCCATGCATTCTGCAAGAGTCTGTTCTTCACTGGACTACTGAAGCTGAACGCACTAGCAAACAGGTCATAACAGTTGCCTTTCTTAAATAAAAGCTTTTAACAGGATGTTTAATCTCGCAGCAATCTGCTTGTACACATTGTAGAATAGCGGCAACTCAGAATGTTCAGCAACGTTTAAAATCTAATATTCAGCGCAGGCACTGAGCTGAAAGTTATTCTGAAGGAACCTTTGGTTTTGAAGGTGCAGTGGTGATGGTGTTGGGGTGGAGGCGGGGGGGGGGGGGAATCAAGGATGGAGCTGACATTTCCCCAAAGCTTTGAAAACTCTCTTATACTTTTATGGCAGCAGTGGTTCCTTTCAATCTTTTTTTATCTCTGTGATGATGATGATGATGATGATGATGATGATGATGATGATGATTAAAGTGTCTCCCCTCCTTTGCCAATTTCCCCTGTACGGATGGCGTGTGACATCAGAATCAGAAAACTAGAACTCAGGGTTCACTGAAAAATCTGTACATTAGTCAAAACTGCATATAAAATGGTGCTTATTAGGTGAAACTCAAACTAAAACGCTAATGAATTTCCCTAAGGTTGGTTTTTTTTAATAAAATAAAATAAAATATTTGTAAATTTCTGCAAAGATCTGAATAATGAGAATAATGAGAAACAGAACTCAAATTGACAGATCATTCCATTCCTGCTCCTGGGACACCTTCCCAAGGATGATACGATCGCAGCCCAAATAAATCAATAAAGACAAACTGGAGGTGTATTTGTGGGGATTACTTGAAGCTTTCATTTTTGTTGTGTCTGTCATCAATGGGCTCAGCAGGATCCCCCTGGGGTCTAGTATAACACAATCTATGGCGCCATATAATATAGTTTTTTTGCACTCAAATTTCAATGGATATTCTAGCCGTTCTGGATCGATGACGGCAAAGATGCTATGGCCAATTCATTTAGTACTTTGCTCAGCAACGGGAATGAGAGAACCGCAGGTCATTAAGCATTTTGGGTGCTCTGCAATGTGTTGCTTTTCCCATTAACCCGCTGAGCAAGATGGATGGGACGATATTGGCTCTGCTGGAGTAACCTCCATTAGCACATCTGAGCCAGCAGTCTGAGTTGAAACTTTTCCGCTATCCCTCAGTAAGAAAACATTGACTTCGCCAAGGTGAGTCACATCATCCAGCACAGTTCAGCTTTTCTCACACTTCCCTGAATTAACATTACAGTCACAGACAAGGCCTTTGCCAAGGGGGTCACAAGCAGGTCATGTAGAAAGACAGAGATCAGGCTTCTGCAGGCCTGCTTCCCCAACCCCGGAAAAAAATGAGGAAGGAGGAAGGGAAGAGAAAGACACATAGTTGGATTTTTCAAGTATGTGCATGTACGTGTGTATGTGAAGTCAGTGTGTCATCCTGTCATTTTAGCGCACATTATTTGACTAAGCTCTCACTGGCTTCATTAAGAACTGCTTTTACTGAGCTGTGTTTTCGCATGATGCCCTCTGCAATTCTTGATGATTGTTGTCTTTCTTCTTGGGCGATCACTCATACCCAAGTGAGATTAGTTACAGGTAGGTAGCCGTGTTGGTCTGGCGTAGTAAAAACAAAATAAAAAAAATTAAAAAATCCTTCCAGTAGCATCTTAGAGACCAACTAAGTTTGTTCTTGGTATGAGCTTTCGTGTGCATGCACACTTCTTCAGATACCTTCAGAGTTCTTCAGATATCTGAAGAAGTGTGCATGCACACGAAAGCTCATACCAAGAACAAACTTAGTTGGTCTCCAAGGTGCTACTGGAAGGAATTTTTTTATTTTTTATTTTGTTTTTACTATGGCAGACCAACACGGCTACCTACCTGTAACTGGATCTATTATCAACTCCACTTTCTGTTAGACAATATTTCCTCTGAGTTCAAGCGTCTTGCGGTCATTCATTTCCTCCTCTCATGGAAAATCCAAGATAAATTCCCTAATATTAATACGTGTTAACTGTATGTTTTCCCTTTTTTATTTTACTTATGCTGATTCCCAGGAAGATATTTAAGCACCCTGCAAGCAAATCAGGATCAATGCAATCACATAACTTCCCTGCAGAACAAATCAAAACACATGCACAATAAAGACCAGATATCATCTAACCTCTGTGTTAAGTTTTGTGCAAGCAAATCAGGATGCCTGTTCAATATATAGGTCATCTGCAGAAGCCCTAAGCAATCTCTTCTGATTTACAGTAATTTGGATCGGTTCCCAGGATTGTAATGTCAACAATGGTGCGATGAACCAAATGACCAGTGGCTTTTTCTTAGTCATCTCCACCATGGAAAAATGACTGGTTAGCTTTTAAGAACTGGGACAATTCAAGCCAGGAGCAGAAATAAAAACAGACGAGAGTTTAGGATATGATCTATCAAGCAATATTACCACCAGAAAGTTTAACAACCTGAGTAAAAGAACAAATTCAGCACTGGTATAAACACCGTTGCCTGTGAGAGAATTGCTCCAAGGAGGAATTTGGCACATTCTGTTTAAGCAGCAGGAGTGAAACTTATCCTCTTGATCTGAAATTCCTGATATAAGCAGCATGTCTAGTTGTTTGACTCTTTATTTACTTACATATTTTTGGCATAAATTCCGTGTGCTTTAGACCACCAATGTGCCTCGAGAAGAAAATTAATTACAAAAATCTTCCCCATATACGTCTAAATGATAGAGAAGCTGGAGCATTTTACAATGAAAACACATCCAATTTTAATGAAGTTCAAAGGAAGAAATGTTTATTTATGGATTAAAGTATAAAAAGATTGGCTGCTCATAACGTTTGCTGAAATACTGACAGGATTTTATTTTATTCTATTAGACAGTTCGTTCCTCGCAGACGGTGAAAAGAAGACATCACGGCTTGAGCTCAAAGTATGGTGAGTGGATCAATGTTCCAAGCGGAGACAGTCAGTACGCTCTTGGCTCCTCCCCTTGCAACTGAGAACATATGATCTACCAGGGTAGCCTTAAGCAGCTGAACGCAAGAACAGAAGAAGAGCACTTTTGCATCAAGCCAAAGGCCTATCTAACCCAGCATCCTGTTCTCACAGTGGCCAACCAGATGTCCCAATACGAAGCCCCCGAGCTGGACCTGAGTGCAACAGCCCTCTCCCCTCCTGGCGGTTTCAGGCAACTGGAATCCAGAGGCATACTGTCTCCAACAGTGCAGGCAAAACATAGCCACTGTGGCTAGTAGCCTCTGTTGGCTTTATCCGCTATGGATTTATCTAACCCTCTTGTAAAACCATCCAAGTTGTGGGTCATCGGTAGATATTGCAGGAACCAATTCCATAACATGATTATGTTCTCTGCTTTATTTTGTCTGTTGTGAATCTTTCAACTGGAGGACAGGGGGCGGGCAGGTGTGGAGGACTCCCTGGTCCTGAATGGAGCAACTGTGCCCCTGAAGGACCAGGTGCGCATCCTATGAGTCATTTTGGACTCACAGCTGTCCATGGAGGCGCAGGTCAATTCCGTGTCCAGGGCAGCTGTCTACCAGCTCCATCTGGTACACAGGCTGAGACCCTACCTGCCCGCTAACTGTCTCACCAGAGTGGTGTATGCTCTGGTTATCTCCCACTTGGACTACTGCAATGTGCTCTATGTGGGGCTACCTTTGAAGGTGACCCAAAAACTACAACTAATCCAGAATGCGGCAGCTAGACTGGTGACTGGGTGTGGTCACCAAGACCATATAACACCGGTCCTAAAAGACCTACATTGGCTCCCAGTACATTTCCGAGCACAATTCAAAGTGTTGGTGCTGACCTTTAAAGCCCTAAACGGCATCGGCCCAGTATACCTGAAGGAGTGTCTCCACCCCCAATGTTCTCATTCTGCCCGGACACTGAGGGCCTTCTGGCGGTTCCCTCCCTGCAAGATGTGAAGTTACAGGGAACCAGGCAGAGGGCCTTCTTGGTAGTGGCGCCCGCCCTGTAGAACGCTCTCCCATCAGATGTCAAGGAAATAAACAACTATCTGACTTTTAGAAGACATCTGATAGCAGCCCTGTTTAGGGAAGTTTTTAATGTTTGATCTTTTATCGTGTTTTTAATGTTCTGTTGGGAGCTGCCCAGAGTGACTGGGGAAACCCAGCCAGATGGGTGGGGTATAAATAATAAATTATTATTATTATTATTATTATTATTATTATTATTATTATTATTATAATAACTCTAAGAGCCATTGAACATCTCTGAGTTCTAGTAACAGAAGAAGGTTGCCTCTGGTGAAAAGGTTTGGGTTTTTGGAGTGTTGACTCATCACCATCATGGCAGAGTGTCTGGAGATGGATAGCACATTCCTCCCAAGACATGGACAAAATATTCCTTCCTCTGGTGCTCATCTTTGCTTGTTCCTTGGGGGTCCATGCCAGGCTTCCCCAAACTGTGCTGGCTGGAAATAATGGGAGTTATAGTTCAAAGCCTTTGGGAGGCTATCAGGTTGGGCAAGGCTGGCCAAAGTCTTTAGGAAGGGCTGTAGCTCAATGGCAGAGCTTTTCACGTCCAAGGATCTCCAGGTAGGTCCAGGATTGTCCCCACCTGAAAAAAGCTACTTCTAGAAATTTAGTGCAATATAGCACATATTTAGGGCTCGTTTCCATGTTATTTGATTCCAGAAAAAAAAAAATCCATTAGCAACCCATTAACCTGGAAAATCACAGGAGTAAAGTGACAAAATTTGGTGGCATACTGTTCTTTTGCTGTCCTTTTCATGGGCAAATCTTGGGGAAACAGAAGCACACATGTGCAGACGGCGTGGAGGAGTAGCAACAATGCCCAATGATGTTTGTTGTGCCACACCCACTGGAGTGAATGAAATTTAGTACAACATGCTGGTATATTGGTCAAAAAGCCACACGTCCATAATGTAAATATTGCACTGTGAAAGGAACAATAGGAAACAGGACAGAATTGCTGGCGTTGTAATCAGGAAAACTAACACCAGATTCCCTGTGTCTGAATACAACCCTACATTTGCCTCTTGACTTGCATGTGACCCCTGGAATATGGCCTGCCATGGAATGTGGCCCTCAGGCTTAAAAATGTCCCCATCCATGGTTTAATAGTTGTGGACCACATGCCAGGCCAGTACTGCTGACCCCTTTGGTGAGCAACACACTTTATGTGCAGATATATTTCATGTGAAAATTTGTGTTTAAAAAGCAGAATTGGAAGAAAGCGTCCCTTGGAGAGTCAAGAGTGGATGTATTTTGCTCAGATCTCATTCCCCGATATTCCCCTGATTTCTAGAGTGCATTTTGCCTGGCCAGGCAAGCTGGCTCCTGGGCAAAGCGATTGTATTACTTACCATGGCCACCACCTGCATCTTTCGACATCTCTGACACAATCCCACCATTGCTTTGGGGACGAATCAAGGTGGGATGCCCAGGGAGAATGAAAAGGCGAAGTCCAAAATGACAGGTATGTGGGGGGCGGAGGCTGGGGATTGTTGCAGAGGCCAGAGAAAAATGTGACTTCAGCAGTTCCCATTGTGCGGACTGTTACATCTCCCGCCATTGTTGCCGACGAGACCCAGAATTAAAATAATTACTTTCCTTCCTTTTTTTCCTTGCTGTGGAAAGGTTCAAAAGTGCATTCAGTAGAGGCGACCCCCCTCCCCTCCAGAATCACAGAATCGCAAGCACAGAAGCACCTGGATGCTGAATAGACTCGGGCAACGAACAATGTACTCTCTCCAGAACGAAAGCAGATAGGAAATTAAACTCTGCCCCTGAATGACTCAGGCTCCCAGATATAGAATAAAGTGATGGGGGGGGGGTACATTCACATGCATACCTCCTAGACTCTAGTTGGAAAATCAGGTTCTCTCGGAATTGTTACTAAACATATACTAGTGCAGCCTGCAACAAAATGTTGCAGTGTGGAGTGTTCAGGGTTCAAAGCAACCAAACCATGTACATTTCCCCCCCAAAAATACCACTCCAGTCCCTGTCTCCCCTGGTTTTACATCTCCTCCTGCAAATGTCAGCTAACATTCTGTGCCTAGCCCTTATTGGACTATTTTAGGTAATCACCTCTCACCTATGTGTGTGGTTTTATACCTTACATCTTCTTTCACAAAATCTGGGGGCTCCCCGGAATCTGTTAGTTCGCAGTAATGCAAGCTCCATGCGGCAGCACTGCAGGGAGGGGGGTGCAGATTTTTTCGAGAGCTGTTGGGAGCAGGTAGGAGTTAAGTTGTGTTTCATGGACTGTGGTGGGATGCGAGAAGGTGAAGTGCTGGGGTAGCAGAAAGTGGATGAAGAGCTAAGACATATTTGCCTATAGTGTGCGTCTTAGCTGAAATGCTCTCGCAGACTCTTTGGACTCTGTCCTGTGATGCTTTACTGAATAAAGTCTGAGCAGTTTGTGAATTGGATGTGAGCCTCTGTACCTTTTCCACCATCTATCCTCCCAGGGGCATCATTCAGTGCAACCAGACATGTCAGTTGAGGACACTATTTTTATCGCGTTTTCTATTCCCTTCCCCTGCCATGGTACTGGCTGTCAAGGCCAGAATGGAGTAACTCCACTACTTGATGACCATCACTTTGGACCAATCCAGACCGGTGTTCTGCTCCAAGTGTATTCTGCCACGTGTTCTTGATGCAATAATAGTACATTTGTGCTAGATTTATTTGGTGTTGCCATGTGCCCTCTTTTTCCAGGACACGTCCTCTTTTTCAGGGGTAAAATTTCTGTCCGGGTGGAGTTTTTTAATTTGACAAAAAAATTCTGGCTATACTTTCTGGATGAGACATAACTAGTGGTTGAAGACTTGTTTTCTTCTTCTCTTCTCCTGCCCCACTCAGCAATATATCACAACTTCTATAGCCTACATATAGTAAGGTAAAGGTAAAGGGACCCCTGACCATTAGGTCCAGTCATGACCGACTCTGGGGTTGCGGCGCTCATCTCGCATTATTGGCCGAAGGAGCCGGCGTACAGCTTCCAGGTCATGTGGCCAGCATGACTAAGCCACTTCTGGCGAACCAGAGCAGCGCATGGAAACGCCGTTTACCTTCCCGCCAGAGCGGTACCTATTTATCTACTTGCACTTTGACGTGCTTTCGAACTGCTAGGTTGGCAGGAGCAGGGACCAAGCAGTGGGAGATCACCCCATTGCGGGGATTCAAACCGCTGACCTTCTGATCGGCAAGCCCTAGGCTCTGTGGTTTAACCCACAGCGCCACCCGCGTCATATAGTAGGGGTATTTAAAATGAGTCATCGTCACAACGTCCTCTTTTTTGCACTTCAAAATATGGCTACCCTAATTTGCTTGAGTTTGTTCTGTGATGCTCCCCCAATCTGGAGGGGCCCTTACACTGTGAATTGTACTAACTGATGCAACTAGAAGGTGGAAAACTCCCTGTAAGGATACCAATTTCGCTAGCAAGTGCATCACTTTGGAAATCTCTGCCTATTGAAACCAAGCAGACGCCTTGGCTGTATTATTTTTGGCACCTGCTTAAAACATTTTTGTTTGGGCATGTAGAGCTTACATGTGTTGCACCTCTCTCTTTTAGTGCCTGTTGATTTGAATCATCTTCTGAATGCTTTCATTCGCTTATTTTTAACTTTGCATTTTTAATTGAGAATTTTAATATTTTATTTCATATTTCTGTAAAGCACTTCAAGGTTTTCTTACCTTGAAGTGGTATATAAATTTTGTTGAATAAATAAAAAAAAAGTATGATATAGACCAGCTTAGTATCTCATTACTCTTTTCTGCATCTAATTCTTTCAGGGCTAAGGTGGCAGAGCCATTTTTATTCTTGCATTTGAGAATTATCCAGTGTTTCTAATGTGATATCGTTGGGAGGGGGGTCAATTGAGGTCGAATAACATGGGATTTCATGATAGAAAATCAAAATCCATGGGGTTGGGAGTGGGTGGGTGGGGGAGAGAACCAAATCAATCAGTATGAAGGCAGGAAGGGAGGACTATCAAACAAAGTGCACTGTCCACCAGTTTCGTGAAAATAATGGCTGGTGGTCAACTCTGTAACCCATTAATTTGGACTAGGTATTTCAGGGCAGATGTCAAGCATAGCCCTGAAATTAACAAGGCTGATATAGTGATGTCTAACTTCAGCTCATGCATGGGCTTGAGTTCTTGTACCTTTGAAGTGTAAAACTGATTAGCGCAATTTGAGGAAAGAAGGGTTGCCACTCAGTGGGGCAGCCTAGAAGGCCCCAAGTTCACACCCCATCAAACCCAGAAAGGACAGGAAGTGTCCCCAGCCTGAAACAATGACTGCTATGTAGACAGTGTAGACAATATTGAGCTACCTGGTTTGCCTCGGTATAAGGAAGCTTCCTCTTTTTCCACAAAATAAATTACCACATAACTGGGGAGAAAGTAGGAGGCCCGGAGGGGGGGGCGTAACTCATGATCTATGACCTTGCAGAGGAGGGACGGAGTATAAATTAAATAATAACAACAATAAAAATATAAGAACACCAGGTTTTACTATATTAGTAGTAATAGCATAGCATTTATTCATCGCTTCTACCAAAAATGTCTCTAAGCGACTGGCAAATATATAAGACACCAAACAACTTGGTTAATCATTTCAGTAAAAGTAACAGGCATGAATTGGAGCAATTTAATTCTGTGAGGATGTGACCTTCAGAGCAGAAGGATGAAGAAGGGCTTTATTGTTGCCCCTGAACCACAAACTTATTCCAAATTATTGCTTATCAGACATGCCTGAAAAAGAGTCACTTTTACATGTGAGTCATTTTATAATGAATGCTGCCTCATTGTTCCCAATTCCGGAGATGGTGATTAGTGGTTTTGTAAGTGTTTTGTTTTGGATTAAGGCTTTCTCACCAAAGCACTTTTTCCTCTTCCTGTATTTGCATGCAGTCAGCTCCTTTAGGATGGGAGGGGTAGAGATTGCTTAAGCGTACCTGGAAAGGTAGGATGTGGGCTAAGCCATAACACAATTAAAAGTGTTCTGGAAGCCTCCCACTAAAATTTGGGTATGGTGTGTTAACTGAAAGGCAGAAGGGCAAGGATGATGAAACAAAACAGCTGTAATTCTGGGCAGAGAACATAAACCACGATCTCTCAAGCTTAATCTACACATGACCATAGGCACTTCAACACAGCAGTTTATTGTGGATTTACACAGAACACACATGTATTCCTTTTCCTCAAAATGCTACCCCACATACCACCACCACCCCAAATTTATCATTTCCACAGGTTATTTACATATCAAATTTTCCATGAAAATGGTTTGCTGTTGTTGGCATCAGTGTGTCTCGGGAGACAATGGAGTGAAGTCAAATCACTGTGTTAGCAGCACTGACGTTACCATTCCAGGACACAAGCCTTGGCAGTGTTTAGGGAGGTCCTGGGCTCTCCAGACAACAAGATCTCCTTCTTGGCCTCACTAATGTGGTCCAAAGGAAAGCAGAGAAATACATTTGGCACAGGCTTGGCTGCAGGAGTTGCCAGAAGGAGGCATGCAAGGCGCCACCCAACTGTCTTAGGGACTCCACTCTGTATTTGTGTAGGGTTTACTCCTTAGCCTTTTCTTCTCCCAAAGATATCCTGCAAGGCAGTGGAGGAAATAGTAAAATCCAGATTAAATGGTAAAGCAAGGGTGGGGAACCTCAGACCTTTGAGCCAAATATGGTCCTCCACGTCTCTGCATTTGGCCCCCGGGTCCCTCTCACAGTTGCACTGGATGGAATGAGTCCTTGAACTCACATGTCTCTTGCCTGTCTGAAAGGAGAGGAAACAGCCTTGTAAAGGTAAAGGTAAAGGGACCCCTGACCATTAGGTCCAGTCGTGACCGACTCTGGGGTTGCGGCGCTCATCTCGCATTATTGGCCGAGGGAGCCGGCATACAGCTTCCAGGTCATGTGGCCAGCATGACTAAGCCGCTTCTGGCGAACCAGAGCAGCGCACGGAAACGCCATTTACCTTCCCCTGCAGCGGTACTTATTTATCTACTTGCACTTTGATGTGCTTTCCAACTGCTAGGTTGGCAGAAGCAGGGACTGAGGAATGGGAGCTCACCCCGTCGCGGGGATTCGAACTGCCGGCCTTCTGATCGGCAAGTCCTAGGCTCAGTGGTTTAGATCACAGCGCCACCCGCGTCCCTAACATCCTTGTACCCACTGCTTACTTTCAGGCAGCCTGTTTCTCGAAGTCCTTTTCTCTCTGCTGAATTCATTGCCAGGATCAGAGCTTGGCTATGAAGAAAAGCACCTGAGGACAGGCCACAGGGGTGCAGACCCAGATGGAGCGTTGTAAAATACACAGTTGTTCCACTGGCTAATACATTAGCCAATAAAACGCTAGTGATATTTTAATGGACTGGACCAGCAGCAAGTCTTGGTTCAGTTAATCTTTTGCTAGTGTCCAAATCTCCCAGGCATGTTTAACATTAACGCTTCTTGTTGTTTATTACGTTTAATAAACAACGCCCCTGCTGAACCTCAAATCAGGAATTACAATTGCAAGTGGACCAAATGGCAAATGAAAGGCCCATCCAAGCATTATGAAAACTCCTCTCAGCTTTTTCCCAGCCGTGGTGAATATTTTATAGACATTTAATAGACCTGCAGTTCAAGTGCCCACCAAAAGAAACATGGAGGTTTTAAACAGCAATCTGTAGTTTTTAACTGATTTACTGAAGGGGAAATAGACTCCAAAGGAACATTCCCATAAAAACTCCCTGCAAGCCCCAGAGTTTGTTTTTGTTTGTGTGGATTAGTGCTCACACTGTTTCCTGTTACGAGACTTCCTATTAGTAATGTTTAACTTTAACCACCAAGCCAAGGCTGAGGAATGCTTTGGGAAGTTTATTTCCTGATTAAGCCAAGAAGAGGGTCAGAGGTTAATTTTGCAGCCATGGAGTTGCCTGGCAAACAGCTACTGCCGAGGCTTCCTTGAACATACACAATGAACGTTCACATTAAGTTCAAGAGTCAAGATGCCATCTGGGGAGAGACAATGTGGTCTTGCAGTCACACCCTAGGGTTGGAAAACAAGGTCGTTGGCCATGGAGGGGGTGGATCTCTTATAAAGTGGTTTATTCCCACTGGAAGGATTACAACCCATAAACATATGTGAAGTCTATTTTATTTCATCTGGGGGCACAGGGAACTGAAGGAGGTTGGGGAACTCCTATCATGTGAGCAGAATTCTGGGGATGCATCCTTGGCTCTCATCCCCAAATTCTGATACTTTTACATGCTGGTTTTTTTAAAACATTAGGGTTTATTTTTATTTTTCATTTTAAAGATGGAAGTCAGTTCTCAAGGAACAGAGGTTTAAGGACTTAGGGCGAGAGCATCCATTAGCACAGACCGCTCTGCAAAATATGTCTATTCTCAATCCACTCCATATTATTTTGCCTTAAGCCTCGGACGGTCCATTTAGGTGGAGTGAAAAGCCAAGATTTACAGTATCCCCAGACAGTTGCCTAGTGTACTGTTTCAGGGGAAAGACTTGCATCCAAATTAAAAGAGCAAAAGACATCCAAGGGCCAAAATTCTTGGACAACAGTTAGCCAAAATGCATGTGTATATATATATATATATATATATATATATATATATATATATATATATGCACAATAAAAAAAGAGAAGCTGTTTCCACTCAATATGAACTCAGCTTTTTTGACTGGCAGTTGATTTACTGTTTTCTCATATTTTTAAAGCCCCCTCAAGGATTACAGATACAATTCCTCCAACATGTTTAATTATTTTTCAAGCCTCCACATTAACCTTTAGGATAAAACCATGAAATATTATATTTCTTCCCTTCTACCCTCAACCCCAACCCCTTTGTGGTTTGAAAGACAAGGTTTTATTTGCATTCCCTTATTTTTCTCTTTTTTTAAAAGGGGGGGGGGAGAGGAATCATCAGCCCTGGCCCTGAGGTGAAAAGCATTGTAAGAAATATTAGCAGCGGAATATTTACTTAAGAACTGTGAGGGAACATTGACTTCTCCCTGCGATACCTTCCAGTGGAAAATTGGAATGGAAATGCTTTGTGATCGTCTCCCAAGGCTGTCCCAAAACGCTTCTTCCAGACCTCCTCTCTGTTTTCAGCTTGAGAACGAAAGCGGGTGGGGGGGAGAGAGAGAGAGGCAGAGAAGCTCACTTTGTTACCCTGGTCTCTGGGATATGAATAGGGCCCAACAAAACCTTGTTATTGATTTGGAGCACTTGAAGCAAAACGGGGGAAGGGGGGGGAGATGGGATTTCCCCCAGTACGTTTTGCCTGTCACTCACAAAGGCATTGTTCAGATGAAGGAACAGCTAAAACAATGAGGGAAGGGAGCAGAGGGAGGGGGCTTTAAAAAAAACAACCACTCTCATTCTTGATGTCATATCCACACGGTACATTTAAAGCACTCTAATACCACTTTAAGCATTATGGTTTCTCCCCCGCCTCCCAAAAATGAATGCAAGATGCTGTATTTTGTGAGAGTTTTCAGGAGACTCTTAACAAACTACAGTTCCTGGAATTATTTATTTGTAGGCGGGGGTGGGGGGGAGCCACAACTCTTTAAAGTGTTTTAAATTAATGGTGTAAATGTGGAGAAGGTGATGGTCAGGTGTGAAACCTGGCTACTTCCAGATTCTCCAAATTGCTACAGCTGCTTTCACCAACCACTGAGGCACTGGATGCTTTCAGATGTGGGTATTACTGCGTTCGTTTTCCCCGGTGGTCATGTTACTGTTTGTGACCTTCCTTTTGCACTGTCGTACTTGTTGTGCTGGGGACGTGGGTGGCGCTGTGGGTTAAACCACAGAGCCTAGGGCTTGCTGATCAGAAGGTCGGCGGTTCGAATCCCTGCGACGGGGTGAGCTCCCGTTGCTTGGTCCCTGCTCCTGCCAACCTAACAGTTCGAAAGCACATCAAAGTGCAAGCAGATCAATAGGTACCACTCTGGCGGGAAGGTAAACGGTGTTTCCATGTGCTGCTCTGGTTCGCCAGAAGCAGCTTAGTCATGCTGGCCACATGACCCAGAAGCTGTACGCCGGCTCCCTCGTCCAATAACGCAAGATGAGCGCCGCAACCCCAGAGTCGGACACGACTGGACCTAATGCTCAGGGGTCCCTTTACCTTTACTTTTACTTGTTGAGCTATGGAATGGTGGCTTTTTTTTATCAATATACTGCCATGTGGTGCTACATTTCATTTGCGCCAGTGGGCACAGCGTGACACAGCAGCAGAAGTCATTGGGCATGTTGTCAGCATTTTAGGCACATGTGTGCTTCTGTTCCCCCATGGCTCATCCATGAAAGGTAAAGGTATGTGGGGTCTCCAGCTCCTGCCAACCTAGCAGTTCGAAAGCACGCCAGTGCATGTAGATAAATAGATACCATTGTGGTGGGAAGGTAAACGGTGCTCTGGTTTCTGTCACGGTGTTCTGTTGCGCCAGAAGAGGTTTAGTCATGCTGGCCACATGACCTGGAAAGTTGTCTGTGGACAAACGGCCTGAAAGTGAGATGGGCGCCACAACCGCATAGTCGCCTTTGACTGGACTTAAATGTCCAGGGGTCCTTTACCTTTTTTTACCTCCACGAAAACGGTGGGAAAGAACTGTATGTGGGAACATGGCCCCAAATTTCATCACATGGCATGATGCCTAGCTTGGCTTTTAGCAACCTTACACTTTAGGATCCTTACAATTCCACTACACAAGACAACAGTCTGGTTCAGCAGCTTTCAAGCCTTATTCTCAAGAGCCCTGAGGTGCCTCAGAAGCTCAGCAAGAAGTTATTGTCAGGTCCCAGACAAGGAGGGATCTCAACCCTGGGCTCCTAGCAACCAACCTTCCCCTTCTTTCCTCCTGCGCCACCAGTGTTCTATTTCCTCTGCAAGTGTTGCACTGAGGGCCATGTTTTGAGAGTGCCATCGTGCTTTGAGAGTGCCATCTAGCCACTCTCAAACTTGTGTAAATTTAACTTGTGCCATCACAGATTTACACACCTGGTGGCCAGCCAGCTGCACAAATTAAATTGCACAAATCCACACAAGGTGGAGAGTTTAAAAGCTCTTTCCATACCTGGTTTCCCCACCACAGAAAGAGCTTGTAAGCGCTCCGTCTTGTGCAAGGGGCAAGGCCAGCTCAGGACACTGGCTTTGCAAAGGAAGGGGCAGTTACAGGGTTCTTCTGACTATGTGTGGTTTTGGCTTTATGTATAATCCCCCAAAATATGACCCTCATGCAAGTTGCGAGTCTACTCTCCCAGCTTGCCTGATTCCAGGGGCCAGTCTCTGTCCATCACACCGTATAAAGTCCTAGCTTCCAATCTTGCTCAGCAGTCTCCTAAGGCTGCATACACAGCAGACATTTATAGCACATTTAAAGCAAGTGACTTCCCTGACAAAGTCCTGGGAACTGAAGTCTACCCCTCCCAGAGCTACAAGTCCCAATACTCTTAACAAACTAAGCTTCCCAGGGTGCTTTGGGCGAAGGTGTGTGCTTTAAATGTGCATTTAAATGTGTTTTTACTCTGCATCCAGTGTGCTCCCACTGCTGATTTGCCATGAACATATGACTTCAGGCACAATCCACATCTATCCTGTTGCTTCTTGAGAAATGCTGTGTTTCGACTCATTTCCCTTCAAAAACAGCTGTGAAAGCGTAAGCCACATGGAGACATCCATGATCCCTCTCCATCCACTACTACGGACAGACAACAAGTGATTTATAAACATATCCAACCATAGTGATGTGCACAACAATGTGCAATTGTGATCTGAAACACAGCGGGGTGTGTGGAATGACATCACTGCACTTTAAGTTGGCCATGCGTTCACAACTTGTTTTGGACTTGAGGACATGAAATCTCTAAGCACCTGCATCCTTTCCTAAACTCCTGCCAGGTTTTGACATCATATCTGCCTCTGTGGCCCTCTGACCCATTTGCTGCCCTGCAACTTGACCCCTGGCTGTTTGGGATAACACGCCTGCCTCTGGCCCACGAGGAGTGACAGCCAGCTCCCCCAAGTCCTAGAACTTATTGGCTTGGAGCCTGACACCAGCTGCAGGCAAACAATTCCCAATAAGAAGATCAGTGAGGGGAAAGCTTCCCTGCAATGCTCAGCCATGAGCATATGTTCAAGAGCACCCTCCCCAGCGCTTATATAGCAATTGTGAAGTCCAGGAGGTCTACCCAGTGTCCAAGGGTAGTTGCAGGGTTGGGGTGCCCTGTGTGTATGAATTGTTGTTATTATTATTATTATTATTATTATTATTATTATTATTATTATAGTCTGCCCATCTGGCTGGGTTGCCCCAGTCACTCTGGGTGGCTTCCAACACATATCAGAACACGTAATTGCAATCTACAGGGATTTTATAGCATGTATCTAGTGTTTCATTGTTAGATAAGTAGTTGTGGAAGGGGTTAGGTAAAGGTAAAGGGACCCCTGACCATTAGGTCCAGTCGTGACCGACTCTGGGGTTGCGGCGCTCATCTCACTTTATTGGCCGAGAGCCGGCGTACAGCTTCCGGGTCATGTGGCCAGCATGACAAAGCCGCTTCTGGCGAACCAGAGCAGCACACGGAAATGCCGTTTACCTTCCCGCCAGAGCGGTTCCTATTTATCTACTTGCACTTTGACGTGCTTTCGAACTGCTAGGTTGTCAGGAGCAGGGACCAAGCAATGGGAGCTCACCCCGTTGTGGGGATTCGAACCGCCGGCCTTCTGATCTGCAAGCCCTAGGCTCTGCGGTTTAACCCACAGTGCCACCTGGGTCCCTTGTGGAAGGGGTTACCTGGTTGCAAAAGTCTGAAAAGTACCAGCCTGCAGATCACCAAACACATGCTAACAAAGCGACCGTGGTTTTGAAATTATGATAAGATTGAGATCAATTTTATTTCTCTTCTTCCATTGCAGCAATCCTTGAACGTAGATCTACATATTATGAGATACATGCAATGCTTATTAGTTAGAAGATGAATGGAATTAATAATTTGCACTTTTGTGGGAACCAGATTTCCATAATGGTTTAAGCACCCTATTCATAGTTTTGACACAAGGTGGGAGCTAATGGAACTCTTCCAATATGAAAAATGCTACAAAGGCAAGCAACAGTATTGCAACTGCAAATAAGTGCTGTCGTAAAACATTATTCATTGGAGTAGATACTATCACTGCACGCATTTTATAAATGGTGAAATGTGAGGATTTTTTTAAAAAAAAATATTGACCTCATAATCAAACCATTGTTTTAAGAAGGACTGAAGGGAAATTAGGAATGCTCTATATTAGAATCAATGAGATGGGTTAATCCCAGAATCAAAGTCTTATAGAAGCCTGTTTTTCCAATCAATCAACAAGACTGTGCTAGCAGGGCACCATTTCAAGTAAGAAGAGACCATTTCACATTTCTAGGGGAGAAACAAATTTAAAAAAAGGTTTTAATTGTGGATTGCAGGAAAGCAACGTGTACCCGGTATATTAAGACCTTTTGCTGTTGCAAGTTATTGTTATGAGTTGGGGGTTGTTAAACTGTATGCCGGGCCCCTGTAATCCCTGGGTCCAGCAACTGTTAAAAACTAATCAAGCCTTCTAATTTCTGGAAATAGCCAAGCAAGCTTCCTGGTGAGGTGCTGGGGAATTAAGGGGCTCTGTGCGAGATGGCAAATGGGTGAGGCTGCCTCCCTCAAATAACAAGGCCAGAGTTGAGAGCAGGGTTTTGCAGTGACGTGAGCCAGAGGGAATAGCAGCAAGCTGGAGAGAGTCAAAACCATGTTTGATTTCTGATTGAATCCAAGGCTTTGGCTATGGGAGAAAAAAAGCCCCTTTTGGGGTGTTAAGATAAGATAAGATAATAAGATAATTTATTTATTGTCATTGCACAAGTACAAGCACAACGCTATACAAGTGCAACGAAATTGCATGCCATCCCGTAAAGAAAGGGAAAAAAGCACAAAACACACACACACACACACACACACCAAAAAAAGCCACACATACACACACATATACCCATCACAGCTCTCCAAGGTCATATTATCTGGTTACAGCATTTAAGATGGTTATAGCTCTTGGGTAGAAACTGTTCTTCAGTCTATTTGTTCTTGATCTACCGGTAATTGTTCTATATCTTCTACCCGAAGGCAGTGATGCAAAGAGACTATATCCTGGATGAGATGGATCTTTTAAAATATTGTTAACCTTTTTAAGGCAACGGGAACTGTACAGTTGTATAATTATGTGAACCTCTCCAACATTGGCTCAGGTTGTATATATTTAGGGGGTTGGACTGGATGGCCCTTGTGGTCTCTTCCAACTCTATGATTCTATATGTATATGTCTCCACTGTTCCTCATTCCCAAATGAAACATGAACCCTGGCACCCCTGAAATCTCACACTGCTCAGAGATGGGAGTGGTGTGCAACGTTATTATTGCAATGTTAGTAACACAAGTCAGCACTGAGTCCTAAGAATAGGGGTTTGTGTCTTTTACATGCATACGAGAGTCAAGACACATGAGACTTTTAACACTCATTTCCTATCACCTAAGAATCCTGAGCACTGTCATTTCAGGGTGGGAGGAGGGCTTAAGGACCACCAACAGAAGATTCTCAGCCCTATCAACGATTCCCACAATTCTTCGGAGGAAGCCAGAACAGCACTAAGAAATGAGAACAGATAGTGTCAAGACACCCTTGGTGGTAACTGTGTAGAACCAGTGTGATGGCAAGAGATAACATACACCTCAGAAGAAATGAAGACATATACTTTGAAACCAAGGGAGTGTGCAGCCTAAATAGTGTGCAATTTGTGCAACTGGAGAAAGTGTGGGTGGTCATTTAGTGCAGCAGATGCACATGCTACGGTCAGAGCATAACAAAGGAGAACATAGAAAGATACCTTGCCAGGGGTCAGCAAACTTTTTCAGCAGGGGGCCGGTCCACTCAGACCTTGTGGGGGCATCTTTGAATATGTGGAAGTTGGGGGCAGGGCAAGTTGGAATAACTCCAATAACTCCCTCCCTGTACTTGATTGTATCTAGAAGAACAATGAAAGGGAGCTAACTTTGCTGAACAGACTATGTTCCATCCTTGTACAGTAGTACCTCGGGTTAAGAACTTAATTCGTTCTGCAGATCCGTTCTTAACCTGAAACTGTTCTTAACCTGAGGTACCACTTTAGCTAATGGGGCCTCCAGCTGCTGCCACGCCGCCGCCACGTGATTTCTGTTCTCATCCTGAAGCAAAGTTCTTAACCTGAGATACTATTTCTGGGTTAGCAGAGTCTGTAACCTGAAGCATCTGTAACCCGAGGTACCACTGTATGCTCATAATCACCCCAGCAACATTCACAGGAGTCTAAACATACCAGTAGCTACTCCGCTTGGTCTACTATATCCCAAAGAACAAAAGTCCCCAAACCTTATTTATTATGACTCTGTTCAGAGGTTCAGAACTATGAGCCCCCTTACATGTTGCTCTGTAATTGCATTCTGCCAGACCACTCTACTTGTTCTCATATTTCCCTCCCCTCCCAAGAACCCTTTGATAACTTTCTCCAAAGAAACTGGGAACTGTGGCAATTGAAACAAAGCTATGGCAAGCGCCTTTTGGGTGTCTGTGTGCGCCAGCCTCTGATCCATCGGTGGCTGGGCAAACCCTAGAGGAGTGATGGATGCCGTCTTTGCTGTGGGTGTGCTTTTCGCTGGGATGCTTCCTCGTTCAGTTCCATGGAAGGAGCAGTTCCTCATATCCATCACCAGGTTGGACTGAGCTCACTCGCCCACTTACCTGAAGCACCTGTGGGCTGGGCAGGCTAGGTGTTCAGGTGTGCTCCTAGGGTTCCCAGCAACCAACACCAGCAATTCAAAGGGATGCATGCAGAGGCGTACCTAGGCTCCCTTGCACCCTTGGCAAGGAGCTATCTCAGCGCCTCTGAAGCCGGGAGAAACCATGGACCAGAAACTCAAAATGTTTGCTTTTCATTGCCTTCTGCACTCCGTCAGTGACTTCCTCTGCGGCCATCGGGGTCAAGTCTGCTCCATCTCCCTTCCACCTCCTCCATTGGTCTACCTCCCTCCCTCCCCCCTTCCGCTCACAGCTTTGCCTTCTGCCTCCTTCCTCCCTTTTTCCTCCTTCTGGAACTCTCTGTCTTTCTTCTCTCTGAGCCCCATTCACACTCCTAATAGCACCATCTGACTGGGGAGGGGACCCTGCAGGGCTACTGTGAAAGCCAACAACAGGATTCCTCTGCCAAGGCACCCAGAGGAGCATGTGCATCTTGCCCAGCCACCTGGAGCAGCGGAGGAGTGGCCCAGGGAATGCATGGATCAGGGGTAAGCAACCTAAGGCCCGTGGGCCAGATGCGGCCCAATCGCCTTCTCAATCCGGCCCGCGGACGGTCCGGGAATCAGCATGTTTTTACATGAGTAGAATGTGTTGTTTTATTTAAAATACACCTCTGGGTTATTTGTGGGGCCTGCCTGGTGTTTTTACATGAGTAGAAGGTGTGCTTTTATTTAAAATGCATCTCTGGTTATTTGTGGGGCATAGGAATTCATTCATTTCCCCCCCCAAAAAAATATATATATAGTCCGGCCCACCACATGGTCTGAGGGACGGTGGACCAGCCCACGGCTGAAAAAGGTTGCTGACCCCTGGCATGGATGGACGGGTAGACAGGCTCCTAGCCACTCTAAGCCACAGTGGAGAGGCATGATTTTTGCGCGCCCAACCCCAAGCCTGCACCCTTGGTGGAGGTCAACCTAACCAACCCCTAGGTATGCTCCTAAATACATGCAGCAGAGATGAGGTTCCTCTCTGCCCTTGAAGCCATTGAGGGGCACTGAAAATAATATATAAATTCTGGCAGATAAGATATCGGCACAGGGTGCTCTAACATACATGCACCATCACTGCCAATTATTGACATGCCAAGTGTGTGGCTGGTTGGATGGAAACAGCCCTAGTCAGGCACACTCTCACTTTTTCTATTTCTACTATCATTGTATCACATATTCCCAGAGCTAGCTTAACAATACAAGCAACCCATTTGGGCCAGCATTTGTTTAGGGGCACCAGTGCAAGAATCCCACAGTGTCTAAGTGTGTCCCAAGCATCCTTTGCATAATTCCAAGCAATTCTGGGCCACAGATGACCACTTGAGTCAGCAAATGTTCGTGTGGTTGGCCATGCATGTTCCGGGCCTTGAAAACAAAGGTTGCCAAGTAGCCAAGAACAAAAAAGGGGGGGAGGAGGGAGACCCTGGCCTGCTTCCATATCCTTAATGCTTCCATATCCTTCATATTCCATGAAACATTTTATGGCATAGGGAACAAAACATTATCACCTGCTAATTCTTCCAGATTCAACGGCAGTCAGACGAGACGAAAGCTGGCGACCTAACGGAAAGCCAAGTGAACCACGGCAAGTTTTGACTCAGATTCAGCCTCGCTGTGCTTCCAAGAGTAGCCTGGGATGGCTGAACTATTGTTGCTCTGCAAATTAAGCCAGGGCAGGGAGGTGAGTAAGCGGGCGATGGCTCATTGGCCTTCCTAACTCCAGTACCTACCACTTTTTTAGCAAGCGTCGACATCTTGCACTGAAAACCTCGGAGGAAAGCGTTCCCCCCGTTTGGAGAAACCACCTGTTTCTGCCCTCAGCCAAATTATGCAACATTTAAAAGTATCTCATCCTCCACAGTCCAAAATAATACTAAACTGAGCTTTTGTATCAGTCACTTGACAGCAAACCTCTTTTGCTGTTGCTTAGCAGCTGCAAAACACAACAGGCTGGAAATGAAGGATGCTGCAGCCAGTAAATCTGCCATGTTAATTTCAGTGAGGGAATAGGATACGGGGATTTCTGAGAGACACACACCTTTATTTCTATTTCTAATGTGTTCCTCAAGAGATGTTTTGAACGGAGAAGGTGAAAATACAGGTTCCTTGGCTCGGGGTGAAAAATGAGCAGAGCGACGATGAGAAGCTGCAACTAGAAATGTAAGAACATGGGAAGCTGCCTTATACTGAATCAGACCATTGGTTCATCTAGCTCAGCATTGCCTACACTGACTGGCAGCAGCTCTCCAGGGTTTCAGGCAGGGGGTCTTTCCCAGCCCTACCTGGAGATGCCAGCGACTGATGCTCTGCCCATGAGCTGTGGCTGTTCTCCTGAGCATTTTCAGGTCAGGCCTGTATAGCTACCGGTATGAAACCCTCCATGTTACGTGAAAGGCACAAATACAGGATGGGTGACACCTGGCTTGAGAGCAGTACATGTGAGAAGGATCTAGGAGTCTTGGTAGACCATAAACTTGACATGAGTCAACAGTGTGATGCAGCAGCTAAAAAAGCCAATGCAATTCTGGGCTGCATCAATAGGAGTATAGCATCTAGATCAAGGGAAGTAATAGTACCACTGTATTCCGCTCTGGTCAGACGCCACCTGGAATACTGTGTCCAGTTCTGGGCACCACAGTTCAAGAAGGATATTGACAAGCTGGAACGTGTCCAGAGGAGGGCAACCAAAATGGTCAAAGGCCTGGAAACGATGCCTTATGAGGAACGGCTTAGGGAGCTGGGTATGTTTAGCCTGGAGAAGAGAAGGTTAAGGGGTGATATGATAGCCATGTTCAAATATATAAAAGGATGTCATATAGAGGAGGGAGAAAGGTTGTTTTCTGCTGCTCCAGAGAAGCGGACACGGAGCAATGGATTCAAACTACAAGAAAGAAGATTCCACCTAAACATTAGGAAGAACTTCCTGACAGTAAGAGCTGTTCGACAGTGGAATTTGCTGCCAAGGAGTGTGGTGGAGTCTCCTTCTTTGGAGGTCTTTAAGCAGAGGCTTGACAGCCATCTGTCAAGAATGCTTTGATGGTGTTCCTGCTTGGCAGGGGGTTGGACTGGATGGCCCTTGTGGTCTCTTCCAACTCTATGATTCTACGTTATGAAACACTCATTAGTTTCCATGAAGGAAAACTAATATGAGAGTGTCCAATCCTGCACGCTGCTTTCCCAATTGCACACCATGACTGATACCCAGTGTTTCGGCTCCAAACAACACCCATTGTTCTATTGGGTTGAGCTGAGTCACTGCATTTTCTTTCATCCTGCCCCGGAGTTTCTCCACTGAGCCTTGTCCATTATGCTGATGTCTCACCTTTCAGCTGATACAGACAGAGTTCCTGCTGGAGAAACCTCATTATTTAACCGGATCTGCTGCTTCTGTCCCCTTGGCTTGTTTTATTTTTGTTCTTGGCAAAACAAGCAGCAACAATCCAAGGTAGTGTTTCTTTCTCTCGTTTCACTAATTCCTTCCGAACACTTTAGCAAATTAGCCTTTCTGTAGCGCCTTGAGAAAACAAGGGATCTCCTGAAAGGATTTGCAAGACAAAAGCACCTCTGATTATTTTTTGTCTCCCTCAGACAATCCCTGGTATTGCTTCAGTTTTGTCTTGTCCGTGGCTCAGGAAACAAGCTTGATTTTTTAATTCCTCCCTGCTTAGGACTTGTAAGCAGCTCAGGAGAAAATTAAAGTAAACAGGAGGTGACTTGGGGAAAGAAAAGATAGGTAAATTGTCAAGCAACACCTTAGCGGTCTTTCAAAATTAAGCAACAAAGAGGCAGAACTAACAATGCAATCTTTTGAGCATACCTCTCAAATACATCTACTCTAAAAGTGCTCCTTATCTATTTCCAAACTGACTACCAATTACTGAATTGCAGGCATCAGCAGAGGGTGGGGGATCTCAGATCTGGGGGCCAAATATGGCCCTCTAGATTACTTTCTCTGGCCCTCAGAACTCTCTACAGGCCACATCCCTCACTGACTCAGCTTCTCACCCAGAGTGTTTTTGCCTTTCCCCTGGAAGATTGCCCAGAAGGCAATGGAGCCCTTGGGCTGAAAAATAATTCCCACCTGTGGCCAAGAGTGACCACTACCTTCACTTCTGGTTCCTATTTGAAAGCTGCCATTTGGGAAGCAGGGGGGAGCCACTCTCTCCTAGTCATTGGTGGCTGGAGCCCATTGCAACTGGTAGGGTGTAAGGCAGGAGGCCAACAGTAGAGGCAATGGCAGGAAGAACCAATTGGTTGTTGTTTTGTCTCTATCATCTTCCCTGCTAAGTTTGACAAGGGCAATCTTGAAATTCAGGAGGAGGATGAAGTGACAGCCAGTGTCACCGTATACAAAGGTTGTAAGAAGGAAGGAAGGAAGGAAGGAAGGAAGGAAGGAAGGAAGGAAGGAAGAAAGAAAGAAAGAAAGAAAGAAAGAAAGAAAGAAAGAAAGAAAGAAAGAAAGAAAGAAAGAAAGAAAGAAAGAAATAGGGGGCTGGTTGAAGGCAGAGTGTGGTTGATGCAGCAGAGTCTCATCTGGCCTAATGAGCCAACCTCTTTGTTTGTTTGTTTGTTTGTTTGTTTGTTTGTTTGCTTGCTTGCTTGTTTGTTTGCTTGCTTGCTTTGTATCCCACTTTTTCCACCAAGAACCTCAAGGTGGTGTACATCTAGGCACATGCAGTAGTTTATTTAGAAGGCACCTTATAGAACCAGTGGCCACGAATAGATGGGCTCTCGAGCCATAATTACATGTGAGCCTGTAAGAAGTCAATGTGGCATGTTGCCAGCTTTTCGAGGCAAACTGTTGGTATTGTTTGTTTCAGCTTTTGAGTGGATAGTTGAATTAATAGCTTCATAACAGATCAAAGTTGTTTTGTTTCTTTTTAACATTCTGTAAAGGTAAGAAGGGAAATAAAATTGCGTGGCAAGGACCCGGACCCCAAGCTTCCCTGGAATAAAACACACAAAAAGAAGTATATTGGGTTAATGGGGTAAATAAGGCCACAACTTTATTGGTTACAGATGTGAGCGGTATTGGCTTAGGCAATTGGGTGAAGCAAGACTATATCCAGACTCCTGCCCATCTGCAGGGTATCTCATAAGGGTCAACCACCTGAAGGGGGTTAAGAGAACCCCCAGAGTCACCGTTGGGGTCGTGGCATGGCCCTAGCCCACGCCCAGGCTTCGGACAGGAACCACACCCCCGGATCCCTTTAACGGGATACCCTTACCGTGGAGGGGCAGACGGAGGCAACACCCTCCCCTCACATAAAAGGCTTACCCAATGCCTAACCTCACAAAGTTGTGATGATTGCTACTAGGTAGGCGAAAACCACATGGCTAGAGCCAATTATGCTGAGTGGAAAAAATCCTACCTGGCCCCAACAACTAGGCGACCGACATAAGTCATAGCAAGGTCATAGTCAAACCATGAAAAAGAGGGTGGGTGGGCTGGGAGATCCAACGACTGTAAGCAGAAAAGGCAGCATCCCCGGCCGTGCCAACAATTAAGCAGACGAAGCCACGCCCCTATGCAAGCCCTATTGGTTGGGCTGAAGGAGACGCGGCCGGGGACCCTGCTGACATGGGTGGCTTACCTCTGCCCACTCCAGGGTCGCTATGGAGACCCGGTTCCCGCCCGCAAAGCAGCCCCTCCGTAATGGGGAGCTGACCTGACCAATGTGCTCAGGGGATGGGTGCGAAAGGGACATGGCTACAGGGCACAGCCCTTAAACTGATGTGGCACAACCCACCTTTTAGAGAAAGCTGAGAGATTAGCATTAAGGGCATTTACATCTGAGGAGATCCCAGTGCTCTTCAGTTGTTTTTGTGTGTTTTGTTTTGAAGTCAGGCTTTTTTTTCCATCTGAGAAGCAACACAGGAAAACACAGGATGACACTGGCTGCTTCCACACCGGGGCATTTGCTCAGGAAGAGTCACATTTTCTTCACTCACTTTGGAGATGCCATTTGCAAGCCATCATTATCGTAACACATTCCTTCAATGTTTCTCCTCTTTAGTTTCCTTTCTCCACCTGCCCTCAGAAATTCTGAAGTTTTGAACACCATGGAACAGCTGCACAATTCCCCAGGTGCAAATAGCCTATTGCACAGCTATTCCGTAGCTTTTCTGACTGGTATGACATGTGTAGATCTATTTAGCCATTTCCCTTTCTGTGTTCCATTTCTCCTGTTTAGAAATCAACTCATATAATAATAATAATAATAATAATAATAATAATAATAATAATAATAATAACAACAACAACAACAACAACAACAACAACAACAACAACAACAACAACAACAACAATTTATTATTTGTACCCCGCCCATCTGGCCGGGTCTCCCCAGCCACTTTGGGCGGCTTCCAACAAATATCAAAATACATTAAAATATCACAGATTAAAAACTTCCCTAAACAGGGCTGCCTTCAGGTATTTTCTAAAGGTCATGTAGTTGTTTATCGCTTTGACCTCTGATCACTTTAACCCTTCCTTTTCCAAATGCCTTTGCATCTGTCCATTACATCTGTATGGGGGGTGTTTCTCTCCCATTTTCATTTACATGGGGGAAGGTTTATGATCAGGGTGTAATGAGGGAGTTAGGAACATATAACCCTGTCTACTCACCCAATAATAATCCTAGCGAAAATGCCACCAAAGTTTGGGGTGCACCACTTGGCTGTATAACATTATTTAGATTCCAGAAGTGTGTGCAGCTAAATCATCCGCAACAGGAAGCACCCGTTGTGTGGATACCAAGTCATTGGTCCTTGGCTCGTCAAACAAGTGTCGGTGATGAGGAAGAGGAGGAGGAGCTGGCGATAGTCGCAGGGAGCAGAGGGCCCATGGAGGGGGCTTTGCCCATAGAGGGCCCTCCGAAACCTAGAGCTGACACTGATTCTCTGATTTCAGGATGGGAGATCACAGAGAACATTGCAAGGGCTGCGTGTCAGAGGTGGGCGTGGCCACAGGCAAAAGTGGGCGGAGCAACTTGCCTTTGCATAGAGGCTACATTTCAGCCACACAAAGGTTTTCTACACACAGGGAGACACACCTCCAGGCATGCAAGGGGCATTATGCCAGGCATGCAAGGACACATGCCAGCCATGCAAAATATGAGGAGGGCACAGAGCAGGGGCAGTGAGGGATGTGGCCCAAAGAGGGGTGTGGCCTAGCAGAGGTGGTTTTAGGGTAGCATGACCAGTTCAGCCGCTCCGGCCACTGCACTGCAGGGGGCGCCACAACAACGCTGTAGGCCGGAGCGTGACAGGCAGGAGGATGGCAAATTTTAGCATCACATGGGGCACCGCTAAAATTTGGGATCCCAGAGTCTGCCACTGGGCCTAGTGAAGATTCCTGAGGGTCAGACAGTGAATCCTAGAGAGGCAGATTTGACCCCTGGGACTGAGGCTCCCCACCCCTGGGAGACATAGATAGCATAACCAAGTTCCTAAATACTGCGAATATTTCAGGCAAATGCTTTCTGACTTCCTGTTGCACACACTGTGGTCTCAATTTCCTAATTATGTACATATAAAGTATTTTCTCCCTCAGCAAGAATACAGACTAATGAGCTGAGAATAATAATGATAATAATAATAATAATAATAATAATAATAATAATAATAATAATACCATAACCTTCCCAGACATTTTTATTTATAATGAAGTCAAGACACCAGAGCAAGGGAGGTTCACAATAACAATTTTCAAGTATAAACTCCCCTCCATTCTTCTACTTTTTTCCCTGCCCTGGTTAACAATTACTGTACTTACTGCCAAAGCTGCCCTGAAGCAGAACAAGAGCTAAACTGCCAATGCAGAGGCGTAGATTCCCAGTTAATAATTTAGTTGCAGCAGGCTTTCAGGCTACTCTAGTCCACAATCATCCCTTTTCCTCATATTATATATATATATATATATATATATATATATATATATATATATATATATTCTTCAGGAGAGAATTCCTGCAGGAGCTTTTCTGCTACAGAGGAGGAAGGACAGGCATGTCTGCAAGCCAACACTAAATCTGTTTCTTACTTCTGTGCTTTTCTTCTTCTTCTTTTGCAAGAGGAGCTAAATCTTGCACGTAACCACTTAAAAGTTTTGGTCTTTGTTGCGGCTCAATAACCAAGTCGGGCTTCAACCCCCACATAGAGTTCTCCCTACTTCCTCTTCCTTATTCCCAGAATTGCCAAAAAAAAACCCCAAACCCTCTGTGTTACAGAGGTGTCTGCAAACATGATGAGAAGGCTGGCAACATTAACCCTGCCATGTGGGAATCCCTTGCAGATGACCGCAGCACCTGGAGACAATCAGCCAGTTGGTGTATTCACAGCTCACCTTAATTACCAAAACTCCAGCATCCAAGAATCTAGAGGGGGGAATCTGGCATCGCGGGATCTGGGGGGATCCCTGTTCCCTCACAAAACCATGGCAACACATAATACAATGAGAGGAAAGGGCTGTAGCTCAGTGGTGGAATATGGAGACCATATAACACCAGTCCTGAAAGACCTTCATTGGCTCCTGGTACGTTTCCGAGCACAATTCAAAGTGTTGGTGCTGACCTTTAAAGCCCTAAACGGCCTCGGCCCAATATACCCAAAGGAGTGTCTCCACCTCCATCGTTCTGTCCGGACATTGAGGTCCAGCACTGAGGGCCTTCTGGCAGTTCCCTCACTGTGAGAAGTGAGGTTACAGGGAACCAGGCAGAAGGCCTTCTCGGTAGTGGCGCTCGCCCTATGGAATGCCCTCCCATCAGATGTCAAGGAAATAAAGAACTATCTGACTTTTAGAAGACATCTGAAGGCAGCCCTGTTTAGGGAAGTTTTTAATGTTTGATGTTTTAGCGTATTTTTTATATCCTGTTGGGAGCTGCCCAGAGTGGCTGGGGAAACCCAGCCAGATGGGCAGGGTATAAATAAATTATTATTATGATTATTATGATTATTATCATCTGCTTTGCATGCAGAAGGTCCTCGGTTGAACCCCCAGTATCTCCAGCAGGGCTAAGAAAGACCCCCTTTCTCAAACCCTGAATAGCCACTGAGCTAGATGGACCAATGTGTCCCTGTGTCAAGCAGAAAACAGTTAAAACAATTACAGTACATATATAAAAACAATTTCAAATCCAGTGCAGATACAGAATGGGATTTTTAAAAAACCAATCCACCTAGAAGATTTATCAAATGAAGAAAGTGTTCAAAAGAAAAGTCCCGACTCCAACTTTGTGCACAGAATTCCCCATATTCAAACACCTCCAATTCAAATGGGCTCCAAGCAATGTGTGAAGCACAGCCACATCGGTCCTAATAGGTTAGCCTATATAATAAAGGAATGCAGCGTGCCGTCTTCCAGATTATAGGGTGTGGTTAGAGCACACTGGGCCAAAACCCAGGTTTTTAGGCTAGAGGGCGGAGGCCTGAGCCATTCCACCACTGTAGGAGGCATGGGAAAAGGGAGCACCTCCCCACAATTCCTCAAATTTACAGAGTCCTTAGCAGACTCCTGACTCACCCTTCCTGTTGACTGGTGCCAAGGCCAGGTCTGGGCTATGGGCAGCCATAACAAAACCAAGACTTGGAGATGTGCTCTGCACCCCATTGTGCTTGAGGAAGTTCAGGAGGCAGAAGGAACGGCTCTCTTTGAGCACGCAAGGACAGAGGGACAGACTCCTAGGATTTATACCACGCCTGGGTGATGCAGGTTAGGGTTGCCACCCACAAAAACAGGGTCACCCTGTTTTTGGATGAAAGTGTCTCCAGTCCCATTTGGACTTCAAACAGGACACCTTTCCCCCTCTCTTTTTCCCCCTTGTGACCAGGCTATTCCAATCTAGAAGCATTTGTTTCACAAGCTGTTTCACAGGCTGAAGCTGGTGAAAGGTATTCACAGCCCTTTAACCTAAGCACTAAGCCTTGCTTCCTATTGCTTTTAGAATCCTGGTGGATAGACAGGCCATAGACCTGCTTGCTCATTTCCTCCTCTGTTCATACAGGATTTTACCTGCTAGCCTCCATGAGTTCAAGTGCACACTGCCGAGAAGATGACAAAACAAAGATGGCATCTCTCTGCAATGACCTTGCTTCAGTTTCCCCTCCCCCTGGCTTATTTATATCCCACCTTTCACTCTAAGCTAAGGAGCTCACAGTGGCCCCTCCTCATTTTAATCCTCACAACAACCCTGTTGAATTATGGTGCTGGAGGAGACTCTTGAGAGTCCCATGGACGGCAAGAAGATCAAACCTATCCATTCTGAAGGAAATCAGCCCGGAGTGCTCACTGGAAGGACAGATCCTGAAGTTGAGGCTCCAATACTTTGGCCACCTCATGAGAAGAGAAGGCTCGCTGGAAAAGACCCTGATGTTGGGAAAGATGGAGGGCACAAGGAGAAGGGGACGGCAGAGGACAGGATGGTTGGACACTCATGGACAGTGTTCTCGAAGCTACCAACATGAGTCTGACCAAACTGTGGGAGGCAGTGGAAGACAGGAGTGCCTGGCGTGCTCTGATCCATGGGGTCACGAAGAGTCGGACACGACTAAACGACTAAACAACAACAACCCTGTGAGGTAGGTCAGGCTGAGAGGCAGTGACTGGCCCAAAGTCACCCCAGTGAGCTTCATGACTGAGTTGGGATTTGAACCCTCATCTCCCAGGTACTAGTTGGACACAGGACACTCTAATTTCTACACCACACCAGCTCTTTTTAACTGGCATGGCTCCCCTCAAAGCATTCTGAGAATTGCAATTTGGTGAGATATGTGTGCAGAGAACTGTGTCTGAGATCTCTCACTGTCTTTTCTCTCCCCCCCTCCCCCAACCTATGAGTCCAATAATTCTCTTGTTTCCTGGGCTGCTAAACCAGTTTAAATCTGCGGCATAGATAAGTTCAGGGACTAGCTCTCCTCACTTTGAGGGAAATTACTCATCTTCTATGACAGGAAATTCCTGACCTTACACTGCACAGGAGGGAAAATAATTCAGCAGCAATGTCTTCTCTGATCCCATCCCTGAAGTGTCAGGAACAACCATTATGAACTTTCTCCTTGTCAAGAAAGCAATTAAATGCCCATAAATAACACCATTGCCACAAATCGCAGCATCAGACTGATTCACAGTGCTTAACGCTGAAGGTTTCTTCCTGATGACGGAATACAATTGCTCCTTAGAACAACCCAACCCAGTTATTCTTGAAAAATGTGGAATAACTCCCCTCAAATAATACACATGGGCATTTAGGGGAAGTCACTTTGTACCAGTTTTTTTTTTGGCAGGGAAAGGAGATAATAACGATACCTGACCAAAAAAATACAGAAAACAAGACAGAAAGTCATAAAAACACTCCTGCAGGGGGGGGAGAATAGTCAGGCCATAAGTTTATCACTTTATCTATGTCCTTCTTTGAACAGACCTCACATTAAATACCTGTACTAGAACTGTGACAGATAACCAACATCTGTCCACATTAATCAGTACACTGATGTTGAATAACATTAGCTTTTGATCCAATCCCATGTTTAGCAGCTAATGGTGATAGGTTTCTCTTTAAGGAAAAACCAAAAAAAGGAACATCATTTCAAATCAAATTAACAGTCTGATTAGTCGAACAGCAAAGCTGTCATTCAGAGAGCACATTTATCAGTGCCTTTGATCATTCAACAAGGAGAGTCCCTTATTTAAGTGTCACAGGTTTCATTGTGTGTGTGCGCACAATGATTAAAGGGATTTTGCAAAAAAAAAAAGTCTACCCAAGGCATAAAAAATAAAAAACAACATTTTCTGTTACCCGCTTTTGGGGAATTGGTCAGCATCATACAGTACATTTAAAGCACATCTGACGGACATTTAAAATACATGGCTTCCCTCAAAGAATCCTGGGATATGTAGTTTGTTAGGGGCGGTGGGAACTGAAGTGGAAAACTACAGTGCCCAGGATTCTTTGGGGAAAGCCATGTACTTTAAATGAGGGATATTCTTACTGCAGTGCATTGTTAAACTATGGAACTCACTCCCACAGGAGGAAGTGATGGCCACCAGCTTGGATGGCTTTAAAAGAGGAATAGACAAATTTATATGCAACCATCATAGTAGCTAAGAATGGACCCTTTGTATCTGAAGGCAGTGTACCTCTGGTTACTGATAACTGGGACTGTATGCTGCTGGTGTACCTTGCTTCCACGGAATGTATGGTTGGTCCCTATAGCAACAAAATCCTGGACAAGGATTGATCTGATTTAGCAAGGCCATTCTTATTAGGAGATCCCAAGTAGTGCTACTTATTTCTACGTTAAGCATGGTGGGGTCCATATTTAATGCCATGAGCATACACAAAGGAACAAGATAAGAATGCAAATGTTTCATCAATGTTAACCGGCAGGAGCTAAAGTCCCTTGGCAAGAAATGAATTGACTCCCTGCAGCACTGAGCCAAAAGTGCCCTTCTTAGCATAGCTTGCCACACAGGGATCCAATGAATGAAGCGGATGGGCTCCTCACTTCCACGGAAAGTTTGTCAGAGACAAGTGCATTTCCTTTTGAAAAAGCTGTGTTTGACACTTGCTGTCATGGGCAGGGGCAGAGGGGCAGCTGCCCACCCTAAATAAATAAAAATACATAGCAAACTGAGGTTCTCCCCTCCCCCAACAAAAGTCCTGGGTACGCCCATGCTTGCTGTACCTGGAAAATTGCAACAGGCTGATGTTGATGGAGGCCTCCAGTGGAGTGATTGTTTCAGGCTTATAAGCTATGTTGTAAATAACTGGTTTTGGAAATAATGAAAAAATAGGACCATGGGAATTCCTCCCCTTCAAATGGCACCTCCAGGAGCAGCAGCCTCAGATGGCCAGTTGTTGTAATTAAAAACCTAAAGAAACGACCCATCACTGTGGTGCCTGCAGAGAAAAAGCATCCCCACCCCGGCTACGATTTCAGACCACTGTGCAGCTCCTCCTCCTCCATGCCAAGCAGGGGTCTCGTTCTCTGTGAAATGCCCTTTGGAGAGAAGGGCTGGAGAGAGGAAATGCAAAGAGGGAGCGAAACCTTTTGCACAGCCTAGAGACCCGAAATAGAGGAAACGCATGTTGCAAAGGAAGCATGAAGTCTGAAAGGGGATGGAGGGCGGGGGGTGGGTGGAGAACACATCTTGATTAAATTTCCATAAACTGTTTGCTGTAGAGATACAGCAAGCCCCAATATGAAAAAGCCATTAAAACAAATTCTGCTTTTTCCTGTTCCTTCCCTCCTCCCTTTCCTCCCTTTGCTGGAATTTTGCTGATTTGCAACTTTTTCTCTTGCAGAGCTTCCCCCCCCCCCCCCGCCGCCCTTCTTCTTCCCTTCCTTGGAGTGCTATAACCTTTGGCTGTGGCAAGAGCAAATATTAAATAATAATGCAAGGAGGCTGTTGTGCGGTGGGGGGTGGGAATAGAACCTTCCAGCACACATTCATATCGAAGGCCCAAATTCTGGCAAAATGAAGTTGTTAAAGAAATTAGCATCACAATGACACACTGTATGGTTTCCGTTTATTACACCCATGATGTTTTGGGGAGGAAATGGGCCAGACTCCTTCCCCCAGCCAGCCACCCACCCCTTTTTCAAATGCAGCTTTTAGGGTAGAAACTAATCCCACCCCAAACTTACACTTCAGGAGAATGAAGGTCTCCTTTGGCAACAGTTTCATTTCTGAAGCATCTAGGACTTAAATAGTGAATAATATTTTATTAGCAGACTTCACTGGGAATATCAAGTGTGTGTATGTCTTTTCTTTTTCTAATAACTGTCAGGTTAGAGAAACAACGGGGGAGGCCTCTGGACGAAACTGATGAAACACAGCATAAAACTCACACAGGGCAGGCGCTACCATGAGGCAGAGTGAGGAGACCTCCTCCGGTGGCAGATCCTTCTGGCTGTGTTGCGAGACCAAGGTGCCACAAAGCCTATTCTGCACCCCTATGACCTTCTAGTAAAGTCAGTACTGTAGCGTGGGTTGCCAGTGCCCGGGGCTGTGCAGAGGGGCGGTGGGAGGGAGAGGAAAGGAAGACGTATGCATTCAACTTCCTAACGGCGTCTGCACCACCCAGGAGAGATAAGTAAAGAAGAGTTGTTCTGTTGTCTGGAGAGGTCACTTCCTGGTTCGCATGGGGAAGCCGTTTTCAATGGAGCCCAGCGACAGAAGTGCGCAGCTGTATTGAGCCAGCACCGGGTGTTGAATTTTTGCACCCCCTAACAATTTTGTGTCAGGGGCAACCACCATCCCCCATGCTACGCCACTGGGTACTGACACTAAGAGGAAGCTATGCTTATGCAGAGGGCTTAGCCACCTCTCCGTTTGCCCTGACACTTTCCCCCAGGGAAACCCACTCTTTAGAGCTGATTTGGAACAAACAGCAATTGGGTTTTCTGCAGATTGCCATCTGTTCCAATTTAGCTCTAAAGAGCAGGTTTTCTGGGAGAAAGCGGAAGAACCCATGCTTTCATTCACAGGACAAGCAGAAGTATTGGATGAGCCCTCGTTGGTCCAACTAGCTCAGAGGATTGTCTCCTCTGACAGGCAGCACTTCCCCAGGGTGACAGGCCAGAGCTTTCCCCAGCCCTTCCTGGAGACACAGAGACCTGGGATCTTCCGCATACAAGACAAACACTCTGCCCACTTAGCTATAAATAAACACAGCTCTGAATAGACACGCTATGCAACTGAGCTATAAATCATTTCCAATAAATATTCCTTCATAACACAGAGCACCTGGAGACATATCAGAAGCCATGACCCGATTGTTGTTAAGGCAAAAAAGACCATTCCGGTTCCCATTTTGATTGAAATTTCCTTCTTTTCTGAGTCCATCTTTGGGAGCTGGAGAAGACCCATAGTCTGCCAACTGTGAACCAGAGGGACAGGAAAACATTAGATTGGGAGGCACTTTATTCTAGGCCAGCATCTCCAAAGTATCATGGGACTGCATTTTATAGCACCCTCAAAGCTGATGGCCTTCAGATGTTTCAGAGGGCACCAGCTTGGGAAATGGTGCTTTATACCACAATCATTAAATTCTTCCTGAACCATTCCCAACAGATAAGGATCTTGTCTAGTCTGTAGTCATAAATATATATTGCATACAACCATCTAAGTGATCCAACCAGTTTACTTTCCCAAGGCTGAGTACATCATATAATTCCCCCTGCCCCACCTCATTCTTAAACTGGTGAGTCTTCCAATAGGAGAGTTTGAAGCCTGATCACCTGATACCTTTCAGCCTCTGCTTGGGGAGTACAGTAGACATGCTGCCAGCAGAAATTATTTGGCACTACAAAATAATAGTAATAATAATAGTAATAATAATAATAATAATAGGGGAAAGGGGTCATCCAGGTAGTAAGTTGCATAAGCATCACTTCTGCCAACCTGGATCCATTTAGGTGAGTTCCTGAAATTGCAAAGTGGGAGCTGTTTACAGCCATAAAATTCCACATGGTTAGAGAAAAGGTTATCGCCTGTCACCTCATCGCATAATCAAAATCTCCCTTCTCCTGCTCTTTCCCTGCTGCATTTAAATACGCCACTGTCTCTCCTACTCTCAGAAACTCAGACCTTGATCCACTTTCCATCTCTAACTCCCACCACATTTCGCTTGTCCTCTAGAGTCGACTTTCTTTCTTCCATCTCCACTCTAGACTCATTCCAGTCTGGTTTCCACCTCATGAACGTGACTGAAAGTGCCCTCACAAAAATCAGTGGTATGGCTGCAGAATCAAAATCCCTTATGCACACAGTAGATAACTGGTCTGCATGAATTTCTCCTGCAAGTTCCAAAGTTTTCAGAAGTCCATTCCATAATAAACTTGGGACAGGGCTTTTAGTGTGACTGCCCATGTTCTGTGGAATAGTAGTCTAGTCAATATACGGTACTTTTCAGAAACTGCTCCAGAGACTCCTTCGGGTAGTGATAAAGTGGGATATCAAATCCAAAACTACTCTTCTTCTTCTTCTTCTTCTTCTTCTTCTTCTTCTTCTTCTTCTTCTTTACATTAGTAGTCAAATTTGTACCAAATCTGGTACATTACTACCAAATATGGCAACAATGTGTTGCCTGGAAATTCAGCTTAAGAGTTGCTAGCAAATAATTAAAGAAGCAAACACAACATACCCTCCAACATTTCTCCGATGAAAATAGGGACGTCCCATTCCAGAATAATAATAATAATAATAATAATAATAATAATAATAATAATAATAATAATTTATTATTTTTACCCCGCCCATCTGGCCGAGTTTCCTCAGCCACTCTGGGCGGCTTCCAGTCAAATGATATGATAATTTTACTTTTTATACACATCTTACTGGGTTGCCCCAGCCACTCTGGGCAGCTTCCAACATCTATAAAAACATAATAAAGCATTAAACATTTTTTTAAAAAACCTTCGTTATACAGGATTGCCTTCAGATGGCTCAGGGATCAGATAACTCCATACCCTCCTACATTTCCCCATTGAAAATAGGGACATCCTAAGGAAAAGTGGGACATTCTGGGATCAAATCAGAAACCGGGACAGCTACTCTAAATCAGGGACGTCCCTGGAAAATAGGGATACTTGGAGGGTCTGACACAGATCAATGGAAGTGATGCAATCTTTTGACCTCACTTCGAAGAAATAAAGGTGGCATACGTGACTGCTTCCCCCAGCACCTCTTATATCCTCACAACAACCCTGTGAGGTAGATTTCAGTGTGAAAGAATAAGGGTGGCCCAATAATTCTTGAGCCTCATGAATGAATGGGGATTTTAAGAGAGATCCCTTCAGTCGTCATAATCCAACACTGGCCATGGGGCAGTGCACTATGCCTTTAAACATTATTGTACCACTTTAAACAATCATGACTTCCTCTCTCCACAAAGAATCCTGGGAACTGTTAGAGGAAGCTGTTCCCTCCCTCAGAGCTACAATTCCCAGTGTTTTTCTTTGAGGAGCAATTGACTGCTAAGCCACTCTGAGAATTGCAGCTTTTTCGGGGGAAGCAGTGACTGTTTAAAATGGTGTGAAGTGATAACCGCTTTAAGTGCAGAGTGCAAATGGGGCCTCTAGCCTCTACGCAACGCTGCCTATTTGCTCCTTTGCTGTATCAATCCATACTGCAAGTAGAGCTGGTTCAAATATTGGCACGTTCCCCACACAAAACACCCCTCCACACATACAGTCACCTGACACACACACAACTAGCGTGCCAGGAGACAATTGCAGGCTAGCCTTTTTCCGTTTCCTTTTTTAAAAAAAAATACTGCGCCGCTTAGGTCTTGCCTTAAAGAGAATAATTCTTTAAGCCTTGAGGGTTTGCAGTTTGCTTCCCTGTTTCTTACATGGCTTCATTTGTTCCTGAACTGCTGAAGTGCCTGTTTGCCGTGCCTTTAAGTGCTCCTCTTGTTTCTGCAAATATTCCCTCAAGCAAATATTAATATTTCCAAACAGGCGAATGACACCAGCTCTGTCCACATCTGCAAGGGAGCGTATATCCCATGGCTCCCCAGGTGCCTGCATTTATCAAGCCACTACCAATAAACCATAGGTGAGAGGCTACAGGGCATGGAGACTGAACTAAGAAGCAAAGCAACAAATCTCATTACACCACTGGAATGACTGCTTAACACGCCTTTTGCTTCAGAAACCTTCATGGAAAAAACAATTGTCTGATCATCATCATTCTCTTGTTCCTCAACTGTCCCAACTTTCAGACAGCCAAAGTGTTTGTCTTTTAAGCATCCTCTAAAAATGTCTGTGGCCACATTCAAACCATACATTCAGAGTGCTATGATACCATTTTAAACACACATGGCTTCCCTCAAAGAATTCTTTCTGGGAACTGCAGTTTTGCTAAGGGTACTGAGAGTGGTTAGGAAGCCCCTATTCTGCTCACAGATCTAAAATTCCCAGAGTTCCTAGTGAAGGACTGTTAAACCACTCTGAAAATTGTAGCTCTTGGAGGGGAATAGGGGTATCCTAACATCTCTCAGGGGACGCGGGTGGCGCTGTGGGTTAAACCACAGAACCTAGGGCTTGCTGATCAGAAGGTCGGCGGTTCGAATCCCCGTGATGGGGTGAGCTCCCATTGCTTGGTCCCTGCTCCTGCCAACCTAGCAGTTCTAAAGCATGTCAAAGTGCAAGTAGATAAATATGCAGCGGGAAGGTCAACGGTGTTTCCGTGCGCTGCTCTGGTTCGCCAGAAGCGGCTTTGTCATGCTGGCCACATGACCTGGAAGCTGTACGCCGGCTCCCTCGGCCAATAATGTGAAATGAGCGCCGCAACCCCAGAGTCGGTCACGACTGGACCTAAGGGTCAGGGGTCCCTTTACCTTTAACATCTCTCAGCACCCTTAACAAACTACAGCTCCCATAATTCTTTGGGGGACGCCATGGCTTTTCATAAAGTGGTATCGTAGCACTTTAAATGCATGGTGTGAATGTGACCCAAGAGGTTCTTCCAACAGTGAGAAAAGGCTTATTTCACTTATGCTCAATCATGTTTTTTTTTACATGGGTGGAAAGCTATCTAGAAGTATACGTGGCACCTCTGGCAAGCATGCCCACTTTTCAAAAGGCAGATAGTAAATGTGTGTGTTCTTCCTCCTGCGTCTGATCAGGAGCCCACTGCCAGCATGGAGAGGAAGGATAAAATGGAACCATGCCAAATTTACTACTATAAAACCTCTACAGTCAATTTAAATGAATGGGCCAAAGGAGCTATTTCTAGATTAAAGCAACAGAAAAAGGAGGAGTTGTAGGAAACAAAACTCGCCCATCTCAAGTAGCAAAAATCCTTTCAACCACCCTAGATGGGGCGCACCATGCATAAGCGTCAATGGGCATCTAGCTAAAACGCATAGCAGAAAATGCTCCTTGCAAATAGTGTTGTGAAAAATTGATAAGTTTTGGCGCCATTCCAATACCGTTTGTGATACTCTCTCTTTTGGGGATTGCTAAATGAAGATTTAATGCCTCCAGTTATGCAAACACTTTCAACCCGCAGAGTAAGTTTTTTCCTCCCTCCGCCCTCAGCAAGAGGATGCTCACTAGCGAGAATCCTGCTGAAGTCCAGCTCACAGCTAAAAGGCTTGTAAGGAGAGGGTTGCTTCTGCATTTTCATGTTTGATGCTGCCCACTGACATGCTAAGAGTGAACACCAAGGGAAAGGATGGGAGTAAATGACTGTTGCAAGCCAGAGAAAAGGAAATCTACTGAACCACGAGGCCTATGATTCCCAGAGATTAACAATCATTCCCTCTCCCCAGGGAGCTCTTGGAATTGTAGCACTGTGAAGGGAATAGGGGTCTCCTAACAAATCTCAGCATCCTTAACAAACTAGAGTTCCCAGATGATGATGATTATTATTATTATTTTAGGAAGTCATAACTGTCTAAGGTGGTATCATAGTTCTTTAAATGTACTGTGCAAATATAGTCTGAGATCAGGCAATAGGACTTTTTGGACTCCTGTCCTGATCCAGCAGGAAACTTATTCCCATTTTACAGATGTGGAAATGAAGACTGAGAGATAGTACTTTGCAAATGAACTTATCATAAGCCTAAATCGGAGATGACAAAGGTCTGAAACACAAGACCAATGCTCTATCCAATGGAACCCTCCAGCTCTTCTGTCACTGACACAGTTAAGAAAGCTGTGCTCGTAATTCCTGGCATAGCGTAGTCACTGAAATTGCCAACAACAGGGCAAGGGAAACAAGACCCTTTTGGGGTGTTAATGCTGTGAACCCCTCCATCCTAGGGCTGGGTTGTATATATGTGTAAATAAACCATATATCATATAGACACCACAGTCTCTGCTGTCCCAAAAGGAAACACGAACCCTGCACAAGTGCCTGGAACCCCAGGAATTTCACACCGCTCGGAGATTGGGGTGTGTGCAACAATATCAACAGGACTTTCACTTTTGGGTGGGTGTGTAGACTGTATATCTAGGCAACAGTAGCATGACAAGTATTAGAGATGTGAGACTCATTAAAACCTCACCAGGGTTTTTTTTATCTCTTGTAATACTTTCAGGATTGAATCTATTGGTTCTTCTACAGATATCACCATGATGTATGTAAATGCTTTTAATTTATATTGTCTCTGTCCGCCTCTTATGCCTTTAATACCTTGATTTCTTCTTCTTCTTCTTCTTCTTCTTCTTCTTCTTCTTCTTCTTCTTCTTCTTCTTCTCTAGTCTTGAGTATCCCCAGTGGTATTTTTGGTTGCAAAATACGCCTTGGCAACTCGTTCCATTGCTTAACTCCTCTAATGAGTGGGTGAATTGTCTGGAATCAGAGGTCTGGCAAGTTTTTCAAGCCTTTGTTTGTTTAAAACTTGCGTTCAGAATCTGTATTGGAAACTGTTCCCATTAACATGGCTTGAATTTGAGATGGATTTCTCTCAACCTCAAAACCAACTGTTGTTGTTTTTTGACGGGGGGGAATCAAACTTTAATCATGGAGAACAGGAGTTGAACAAGTAGATCCCGCAACGGAATGTTGCAGTGTGACATATCCCTTCTTGATGACTGTCCCTCTTTCAGAACACTCCATTCCATTTCCCCCTTTCACCCAGTTTTCTGTATGTCCCTCCACCACACACAGAGAAAGTCACACCTTACCTTCCACTCTGCATCCAGTGCACTCTCACTGCTAGTTTTCAAAGCTATGTACAAAGGCGTTAGTTGCAATCCATAGCTATCCTGATGTTGCCTGACAAATGTTTCTGTTTGATGTGTTTTCCCTCAAACCAGCTTCCATCCCAATTGAAAACTGAAAACACATTCACTTTGTAGTTAAGCTGAGGTGTGCATACAGTTGAGACAGCCGCTGTGCGTGTGTGCAGGTGACGGCTTCATGAACAGGAGTTGGGAGAGGGGGGGTTGCATCCCCACCACCTCTCCTCCTACTGGTGTGGACAGGCAGCGGGTAATTGAGAAATACATCAGACCTTACAACACCGTCTAAATGAGGCTTGAAATGCAGAGGGCAGAATGCAACCTCACTGCTTTTTAAACTGCTCCTGTGCACATAACCTCAGTCAACATTCCACAACCACGGATCATGTCCAGTCCTTGGACAGTTTGGGGAATCACACACACAAACACACACACACACACACACACACACACACATGCTTTGAGGATTTTTTTTTTACTTCTGTAAGCTTTGCAGTTCATCCTCTTGTGAATGGGAGATGCCATTTTGGCAACTTAAACAATGGCACTCAAGCCTAAATATCAAAAGTAGTGAGAAGAATTCTACCATAGTGCTGTAGGTTTGGGAGGGTCACTTGAGATGATACTTGCAGGTCCGTTCCAGACCTAAGATCCTGTATCTGTGGGGTTAGAATCTATGAGGAAACCTGATGGACCAGCCCAATAAGTTTATTGGCCGCTAAGCCAATGTCCTAAATGGGCCAGTTAACTAAAGTACCACTGTTTACATTTCCAAACATGTTGCTCTATTTCCACAGAGGCAACTGGGTGGGCCTTCCCCCCCCCCATATCTGGCTGGATGCCACATCATCCTAGGATGGAGAACAATAGGCCAAGGAGAGCTGTGTGAGAGAGACAGTTTTGCCTGATTCTGGATGCTGGAAGCTGGAAACACATGCTCTGTTCTGGACCCAATGCTGTGGTCTTCCTGGAAACCTAATGGGCAGGCAAGATCTGTTGGAGCATTACTGCTTCTGAGCCTTTTCAGCCTCTGCTCAGGTTGTATATACAGTGGTACCTCCGGTTACGAACTTAATTCAATCCGGAGGTCCGTTCTTAACCCCAAACCATTCTTAACATGAGGCGTGCTTTTGCTAATGGGGCCTCCCGCTGCCGCCATGCCACCAGCGCATGACTTCTGCTCACATCCCGGGGCAAAGTTCACTACCAGGAACATCTACTTCCGGGTTAGCGGAGCTCGTTACCTGAAGCATTCATAAGGAGGACGGTACGTAAACTGAGGTTCCACTGTATGTGCAAATAAAACCATGTATCCTAAAGATTCCCCTGACTTTCATTCCAAGGAAACAGAACCCTGGGTAAACATTGGAAGCCCTGGCTCTTCCCACCGCCCAGAGATCGGGGTGCAAACAACAATTGGTATCTCCTGCTAGAGAAGAGAAATTACTCGGCGTTTGCTAGGCTATATTCAAAGGATCAGAATTATGACTGTTTGTTTGTTTTTGAACCTTGCACCCCTCCTTTCAAAATAATTTCCCACTACACCACTGTGCCAGGGCCTTAAGACCAGTCTCAGTGGCCTTCTTCATGGGTCCATCATCAAGATGCACCAGGTTGGTGAGCATCAGAGACAAGGCTTTTTGGGTGGCCCTGATGTTTTTGGAACTCCCTCTCAAGGAGGGCACACATGTTCCTAACTGGCCAGTGTTTAAAGGGAGAACCTTCCTATTTAAAACTGCTTTATATCTAATGTCTGGAATGCTCTCCTGGTTCCTTTGTTTTCTTCATCCGTCGCTGATCTAATGCTTTATATTGAGCCGCTTTTAATTGCCCTGCATAGTGCCCTGCATTGTTTTAAATTGCTGCTGCTGTGCCAGCGCTTGCAATGCTTTAGTATGAACTGTGCTTTATATGTGCTCTATTTATGAGGATGAATTATAGAGGGTTGTTAGAGGTTCCTGGGAGGCTTAGCCATGAAGATGGTGTCGAAATAAATAAAGAACATTGCCACCTACCATAATTGCAATGGTGGGGAAACCTGAAGAAAGACTTCCAACTATGATCTCAGCAACCAAGCAGGTTCAAATGAACTAGACAGCCCATCTGCTGCTGCTATCCCAAGCAATAAAGAGGTTTAAAAGGTAATCATTGGCACCTTGGATTGGACCCAGATTTAGACCAGGAACTAGTGAAGTTGTTCAAGTACAGGGGAAATATGCTCCCAGCTGCCAGAATAACGAGATCTTATCAGGATGGTTTTGGCTACGGCACAATGAGTAGGAAGAGCAAATCCCTTTGTGCTCCTTGTATCTGGAACACCACCTTCTACAGCGTGGGTGAAGAAACCTTTTCAGCCCAAGGGATTGTGCTCCCTTCAGGACAAACTCTTGAGGGTCACATGCCAGAGGTAGGTGGTGTCAAACGCAAAAGATGGCAGAGCAAGAAATATAAATGTTTGCATTTGTACAGCCGGCTAATTTCTACACACACTAATCCATATCTCTCTCTTTCTCCTCCATGTAGACAAGGAAGAGGCAGGCATGATAAGAGTTCAGGGGAGGTTCATAGAATCATAGAGTTGGGAGGGACCACATGGGTCATCTAGTCCAACTCCCTGCAATGCAAGAATATTTCACCCAACATGGGGCTGGAACCCACAACCCGGAGATTAAGAGTCTCACGCTCCAGCAACTGAGCTCTCACTAAAAACTTTTAGGGTTAAAAGCAAGGCCAGGGAGGAATGTGGCCTGGGCAGAGGGGTTGTGAGGGCCTCACTTGATACACACACCCAGCCTGAGGTTTCCTACCCCATTGTACAGAGTTGAACATTTGGCAGTGGCCAACTTGCAACCTGGGACACAGAGGTGGGTTTTTGGCTGAGATACGGAATTCTCCCTCCAATTCCTGGTTATGAACATCTTTCACTGCCCAGATTTACAAGCTGATCATCACCATCTAAGGCCTTTCCAGACGACTTGTTCATTGAGCATTCATCTTGATGTGTTTGCAGGGAGATTAGATTATGTTGGCTGTTTATGGAACATTCATCCTGATCTTCTTGCAGGGAGGTTCGGTGGCATTGGGTCAAAGCAAATGCACACATCCCCAATGCATTTCCCTGTAACTTTCCCTATTGCAAGAAGTTTGACCATTTGGAGAAAGTCAACTACGACTGAATTCAATCACATAACAATGTGATTGAATCCCACCCGAAAAGAGAGGTGCTGCTTCTCATGCAAATTGCAGCCTTACCGAAGACACCCAGCAAGATGAAGTAGATGCCAGAGACATCAAAACCCAAACCTTCCTGGAAACTGATGCCTCCACCAAAGACCACTTAGTCCTCCTGTTTGCTGACAAAATCAAGCAGGGATGGGGACCTGTGGCTTCTCCAGTTAACCATGAAACTTGCTCCCACAGGAGCCAGTGATTGCCAGCAACCTGGATGCCTTTAAAAAAGGATTGGACAAATTCATGAAGGAGAGGGCTATCAATAGCTACTAACTATGATGACTATGCTTTGCCTTCACAGTTGAAGGCAGTAATGCTTCTGAGTACCAATTGCTGGAAACTGGGGGAAGAGACAGTGGTCTTGTGCTCAGGTCCTGCCTGTAGGATCTGGGTGGCCACTATGAAAACAGTATGATGGACTAGATGGACCATTGACCTGATCAAGCAGGCTCTTGTTATATTCTTATATGCTATCAGAGTCCAGCTAATGTGGTCAATAGAGAGGGATGATGGAAGCTTTAGTCCACAGAGATCTGAGGGGTCAGTTTCCCCACCCTGATATACAGGAATATTACGGTATATACACTTCCCATTCTGCAATGAGCGGGAGAGCCCTTATTGTCTGTTTTGCTTAACAGAGGAGCTAAGAGGGTATGCAGTGAAATTAAAATGGAGCTTGAAATGCCTGTGGGCAGAGAGGAACTCCCTAGTCAGAAAAGCAGGGCGCGGCCAGTTATATAGACAAGTGGTAAATAAACAGCAAATTCCTGGAAGACGGGAATGTCAACTAGTCGGCAGCTAGGAGAAATGGGAAGGATTGCAAAGGTGTTTCCAACTAAAGCTTTGCAAGTCAAGAACTGGACAGCCTGCAGTCTACAGCAGCTTTCTCCAACAGGGTGCCCTCCAAATGTTTTCAACTACAACTCCTATCAGTCTCAGCCAACCTGGCCAACGACCTGAGATGATGGAAGACATGGTCCAAAACACTTGGAGGGCACCAGTTGGGGAAGGCTGACCTACAGCCCCACCAATCCTTTTTGTGGTAAGCAAAAGGGTGGTACACATTATACTCAACATGCCCACAAAAATTTCCCTCTGAGCTCTTGCGGATTTCAAGAATTATGCTCTCTTCTCCTTAGGTCTTTATCTAAGGGTAACCTATGTTTGATGCCTTCCAGATGTTCTTGCTAGCAACTCTCATCAGTCCCAGCCAGCATGATCAAAACTCAAGGTGATGGGACTTCTAGTCCAACAACATCTGTGGAGCACCATGTTGGCTAGCCCTGAATGACTGGATTGCACAGAACAGGTGAGCCATTCATTGGAAGCTGCTTCACACCAGGCCAGGCAATTTGTACATTGAGCCCTGGAGGGTCTACATTGCATGGCTGAGGATTGAACCTGGGGCCTTCTGTGGATCCTCTGTTGCTGAGCTATGGCCCTTCCCAGTCATACAGCCTGGAGCCACAATAAGGAACTGAAAAGCAGTCCTGCTGCAGAACTGCGTGATTCTTCCCAAGACAATATTAACTAGGGTTGCCATATTTCAAGAAGTAAAAACCAGGACACCCCAAGAGTTGCCGAGCTTTTTTAGGAAGACCCCAAAATTGTTGAGCCTTTTTATTAAAGAAAATAATACAAAATCGCCAAGACAACACGATTCTTTAGATGGACATTAGGGATATATATTAGGGATATGCCCTAATATTAACAGTACACATTTTATGCAGATCTGTGCCCCTTTTTGTCTTCTTTTGGGGTAAAATGCATGTCCTCTAAAGCGATGTATAAGCAGATACTCTCCGTTGCTTCCTTCCCACTCCAAAGGTACATGTGGAGTGGAAGAGTTGAAAATGCATTAGGCGCTAGACACACATCTGTTCTTCTTCAAAATCAAGGGAGACACTCTCCAGCACAGCCTTGAATATCCTAGTGGGCAGTGGCTCTGCATCCAGCTGTTCCGCAAGGCTGTCCCATGACTACAACTTATTATTGAACCAGGCAAGACAAGATTGGAGGTGGGGGCAGGGGGAGCAACGCAGCTGGTCTTGGGCTGGCCCAGAGACATTTCCACTCAAAGCTTCATGTTCTTTCCAAATAGACGCTTGGCTGAGATCTCTGTTCAGCAGTCTCCTCTTGCAAAGCATCCATCATCATGCTTAAAAGTGAGTAGGTGATCAAGACATATCATGTGAATCGATCATATTATCAGGCGAGGTTTCCAGACACCCAATTAAGCAAAAACAAGATTGCATCGGAGGGGATAATTTGAGCAAGACATCACCCCTTTGGGGCACAAAGAAACAGCTATTGCCACCCCCTTCTTGGAAAAAGTCCCACTAACATGATGAAATGTACTGCATTACCATATTTACCCAATAGATTATTGACTTGGCTTCCTTTGATTGCTGGAAATTGTCAATTACTGTTACACGATCATTTGAATTCCAAGGTTCACACAGCTTGTGGTTGTTGATTGTTGTTTTCCTTAAGCAACTGGTGCCTCGTGCAAACTCAGCCAGTTTGACATGAAGTTTATGGAATCAGACAGCAGATAAATGTTTTAGATGGTTCCGTTGGCAAGCATCAGTCAGCATATTTAATAAGGAACCAGGGGACGGTGCTTGCAGACACAGACTATCGATGTTGCTATGAGCTAACATTGTTTATCCTAATAAGGGGGCAGGGAGAAAGCAAGAGCGACATAATTTGCAAACTTATTTCATGTTACTCTTCGTAAGACGTTTGTGAGAGCATTTTCACTCTTTGCCGTTTCCTCCACCAGATACTCAGATCTGTTTTTGTGATTCATTGTACAATCAACTTGTGCTGGAGCTCTCAGGGCCTGAGTCTGGGCTCCCAGCAAGTCGCCAGAGGACATGGAACCTCCACCCTGCATAAGAGCCAATTAACACAAACAAATTAGCACATGGAGAATGCAAACCCAAATGCAGAAATTTTCACAGCACAAAAACTCACCAGAGTCGATTAACCTGCTTTATAGGTCAAAGGAACATGATATACTGGTAGTTAAAGCACTCTCCTGGCACTTGGAGAATCCTGGAAATGGTGGTTTGTTTAAAGGTAAAGGTAAAGGGACCCCTGACCATTAGGCCCAGTCGTGTCCGACTCTGGAGTTGCGGCGCTCATCTCGCTTTATTGGCCGAGAGCCGGCGTACAGCTCCCAGGTCATGTGGCCAGCATGACAAAGCCGCTTCTGGCGAACCAGAGCAGTGCACAGAAACGCCGTTTACCTTCCCGCCAAAGCGGTTCTTATTTATCTACTTGCACTTTGATGTGCTTTCGAACTGCTAGGTTGGCAGGAGAAAGGACCGAGCAACGGGAGCTCACCCCGTCGCGGGGATTTGAACCGCCGACCTTCTGATCGGCAAGCCCTAGGCTCTGTGGTTTAACCCACAGCGCCACCTGGGTCCCAGTGGTTTGTTTAGGGTGCTACAAACTGTAGCTCTGTGAGGCCAACACCATTAGAAAAGCTGCAGTTCCTGGGATACTTTAAATATTTGGTGTGGATGTGGAATAAATGGAATCAGGTCATTTACCCATCTAGTAAAGCTTTTGCCAACTTCACCCTCATTTGTTTGTAGAGGTTATATGACAATGAGCATTTGTCCCCCATTCTTCCCAATGAGCTGACATGGTGCACATTCCACATTCTTTAATGCATTTCCCATAACATTCCTAACTGCAAAAGTCCCGATTTTATGTGTGTGTTTAATGTATTTGTTCTGCTAGGGCAGGGCTGGGGGTCCTTGGGCCCTCCAGACATTGTTGGACCCAGCCAGCATGGCCAATGCTTTGGAATGATGGGAGTTTTAGTCCAGCAGCCATCCGAAGGGACAAGGGTTCCCCAGCCCCGTGCTAGGGCAACAGAGAACGCTAATCCACTTTAATGGTGGGTTAAATTTCCCAGGATGCACTTGAATCCCTCCCCTAAAATGTTGAGGGTCTGCAGGTGCCCACAAAAAGACTCCCCAGGCTTGTATCTCAAATTCAAAACCTGACTCTGAATTAATTGCTTTTGGCAGGAGTGAGGAACCGATGGTCAAATATAGTCCTTAGCCTAATTTTATGTTGGCTGGGGGGAGTCTGGAGGGACAAAAGGAGGGGAAAGTGGTAAAAAGAGACTAGCAGGGTGGAAAGCAGGGAGAGTAACACCAGGTGGAGCCAGAGCCAATAACAGACAGAGCCAAATAATGCTAAGTTTGTCCCCAACCTACTGGCGGAGGAAGAGGAGTGTGGGGGGAGCGAACCGCCCCCGGCAGTACGATCCCAGTGGGGTGCCATCACAGCTGCGCCCCCGCCCGCACTGGGCGCCATGCCCCCGCAGGTGGAGTGCCATGCCCTCAGGAAGCGCACCACGCCCCAGGGATGCGCACCAGCCATGCCCCAACCTGCTCTCCACCCCCCACCCCCACCCCGGTGCCAGAGCATGAAGCTCCACCACTGCCGCAACCTTGTCTTTATTGCCTTTTACAAAGGAGATACTAGGGCTAAGGAGGAGGGAGCTGACAGGCAGTTCCACCCTCTTACCTGGCAGGGGAGATACCATGATCACCCTCCACCTCATCTCACGCATCTCATGCATCTGACAAAGTGGGCAGAAGTCCATGAAAGTTTATGCCACAAGAAATTTGCTTGCCTCTTAAGATCCCACTTAGCTGGTTTTGCTGAAAGAGACTTAACAGTGCAAATTGAACCATGCCTACTCATGAGTATGTCCTAATGAATTATGTGGGGCTTACTCCCTGGTAAGTAGGGTGAGAGTAAGCTCCCTTTAACTCAATAGAAAATACTTTTGAGCGGACACGGTTAGGCTTGTGCTTCAGCACATGGTTTCCTCCACCAGATACTCAGATGCGTGAAAATGCAAAGTGGCCTGAGTTATAGCAGGTGGATTCCTCCCGCTTTATACTGTTAGGGACACAAGGGTATAGGAAGCTGTCTTAAACTAAGTCGCACCACAGGTCTCTCCAGCTCAGTATGGTCTCCACCAGGGGTGGCCAACTCCCAAGAGACAGAGTTAAAAACTACTCACAGAGTTAAAAACTGGCAGTGATCTACCCCCTTTTGGGGGGTTCAGGTCAAAGTTGTTGAGTTTTTTCAGGGAGGAAGTAAAATGTTGAGCTTTTTTTAGGGGAGCCACAGTTGCTCAGCTTCTTTGGGGGGAGCCAATGATCTACCAGTGATCTACCATAGACGCCCAGTGATCTACCTGTTGGACATGCCTGGTCTACACTGACTGACAGTAGCACTGTAGGATTTCAGATGGTGGCTCCAGCCTGGGCCCTTCTGCATGCAAGGCAGGTGTTCTGCGCTTGAGCTACAGCCCCGTTTCTGCTTATTTTGTTTAAATTTCAGTTGTCAACATTTTATATTTTATTCAAGCCTTTGGAACCCGTCTAAAATGTGGCTATAAATTAATAAGGTAAATTTAACGTAGCTTCACTGACTTCCTCTGTGAAGCTGAGCAAGTTGTTCTTCCCAGATTGTGAAATCCACGGTGAACACGGGAAACTGTTGACTGAGATTTTTGATCAAGCCATATGGACTGTGTACAGTGTTCTGGGCTTTTCTTTTGCCCCTGAATGCACCAAGCTTATGGAGTAATCTTTAATGCAAACTGGAGGCACCAGTCAGACAATTGCCTGTGTTAGCACAACAATTTGTTTTGTTTGCAGCGTACCAATCAGTCTGTTTGTTACTAGCAATGTGCTAATTATTCCTGCTAATTACATGCAAAACATTCATTATCACCTATAAGTGGAAGAGGACCCCTCAGGTTCCGGTGACAAATTGATTACTGTGTTTTCCTTCAGAACAGCACTTCTAGACCATTCCTGTTATTATCTCAGAAATAAATTGGCTTAGCAGGAAGTTTCTCTCTCAAAGGACTTTTTCTTTTCATTATTTTTTAAACAGAGAAGCAGGTTTACAAATACCATATTAAGTTTCCTCTCCCCTAGTTTTTCCCAGGCAGGTATTTCCTGAAGCTCTCAGGAGTTAGAATATTGATTTTTCCAAACTCCTAATCTTCCTAAACTTTAGACCACGTACTGCTATTTTTCATTATGTAACTTCATTTGTAATCAGAGATCTGGACCAATATATTACTCTGTAAAGAAAGAGAGGCAGAACAGAGAAGAAGAAACTTCAAGTCTGCTGTCCAACCCCCAGAAAGAGCAAAGGGTGTATGAAACTGCCTCTTAAATGAGGACAGGCCATAGCTCAGTGGGATTGTGAACCTTCTGAGCCTAACTAAAGATAATTTCACGTATGGGTATTAACTATTTTCAACAGCCTTGTTTATACACTTTCATACAATAACATTTTTGCATCCTATTTTCATTAATATATTCATTTTTCTGGGCACTACTACTTGCAAGCGCTGGGCAGCTGCATATTCCTGCATTGCAGGGGGCTGGACTAGATGATCCTCAGGGTGCCTTCCTACTCTATGATTCTATGAAAGGTTGCGCAATTGCCCAGCAAAATTCAGAAAAGTGCGAATTTCAAAGGAGGGCTGTTTCGGTTCTCAGGTATGTTTCAGAAAGTGTGGATTTTGATAAATTCAGTTTTAATGTGAACTGAATCAAATTTGTCCCCCATCACAGCTACAACCCATTGGTTTTTAAGGAAGGCAGATGCCATATGCTCCCCAAAAATAGTTCTGAATGCAGATTTATACCATAGATGCCATTGTAATCAGGTTTTTCGCTCAGCCCGTGCTCCAAAGTCCTGTGTAAACACCCTTACTTTGGTTTCGAGAAGAGGGCCATTTCAATCTGGCTTAGGGTGAAAAGAAAGGTTTAAATAGGTCCAACAAAATAAACATGTTTAATTAAAACAAATTGGTGCAAGTAGTTTTGTTTAGGAAAAAAGCCTCAGTGACATCTTGTTTCTTCAAAGTTGACATTTCCTATGCCCAGTTTAGGAAAACATGGGTAGCCCATTTCCCCTCCTTGACAACAAAATAACACCAGCTTTTAAAATATTCCTTCCTTCAGGTTTCCTGGCTTGCTATTTTGTTTGCTTACCCCATGGTCCTTCAACAGAGACATACATTCCCTGGCTACACAACATGCAGGAGGGAAAATAGTATCCTTCTCAATAATTTATCCTTCTGAAACAAGATTTGATTTAGAAAGGGGACAAGTATAACTGGGGGGGGGGGATAATATGGAGCAGAAGCTAAAGTGATAGCATCATTCAATTATCCACCTCATTTTGGAAACTTTTGAGTGATCGTTGGCTTATTTCCTAGTGCACTGAAATTCTGGATTTCGCAGCAGATGTAAAGTCAGAATTCCTACATTCAGAGACAGAAAAGCTGAATAGATGTCAGTTACGATGGGCTGAAACCAGTAGTGAAAGCAGGAAATGAAATCTCTGGCAGGTCCTGAGTGCAGGGGCAAAGAACTGAAGGCAGCTGAGAGAGGAGCCTTGCTGAAGCTAAGCAGGCATGGGTCTCACTAGAGCCAGGATGGGAGACCACTGGAGAAAAGGCCTTGGTTCAGTGGCAGAGCATCTGCTTTGCATACAGAACGTCTCAGGTTCAATCCCTAGCATCTCCAGGTAGGGCTGGGAATGTTCCCCTCTCTGAAACCTTGTGAAGCCACAGCTAGTCAGAGTAGATGATACTGAATGACAGGGCCGGTCCAAGACTTCTTGGCGCCTGAGGCAGATCCTAACATGGTATCCCCCTCCCCACCAGGGAAGAAAGTGTGAGGGAAGCTCTACATCGGGAACAAGGGACAGGCAGGGGTGGGGTGGGGAGAAAGATCAACATTGGGTGAATCCTGCCACCTGAGGCAGTTGCCTCATGGGTGGGCCAGCCATACTGAGATAGATGGACCAATGGTTAGACTCAATATAAGGCAGCTTCCTAATGCAGTTGTCACATTACAAAATAGCTCACACATTTGGAGCACTGTGTGCAGTTCTGGTCTCTTCAATACTAAAAGGATAATGTTGGAGAAGGTTCAGAAAAGGGCTCTAGTGCGCAGGTCCTGCTTATGAGTATTTGGTTGACCACTGAGAACAGGATGCTGAATTAGATGGGCCATTGTCCTGATCCAGGAAGCTCTTCTAATATTTGCTTACAAGCAAAATGTCAAAATTAGAAGCTGGTTAAGGAACAGGACAACTTGTAGAATCCAGACACTCCCAGCATGTGGAAAGGAGAGCCTGGTTTTAGGGCGCATGATTGATGTAGCTGCTTAATGCCTGGATGGGACACTCTTTTGGATTCTATAGGGGAAAGGTGGAATAAAAATGGAAGGAGTTAATGAAAACGTGCTCCAGTATTTATTTATTTTTCTGAAACACTTCAAGGATGCTTGTGGTTGAACTCCCATGTCTCTGCTCAACCTGATGCTGATGCTGTTTACCACCAATTGGAACAAGCACCCTGGTCCTCTCTGCCCAGCCTATCCATCATGTCTCAAACAGAGCTTCAGTGAAAGTTCATTCACAGCCAACACCCTCCCTGAAGATTTCAGCCCTCTCCCTGTATACAGAGCTAGGATAAACAAACAGATGACTCAAATGAATGGCAACTATCATGGAAATTGTGAAGCCCGGGAGGTATGATGAGGGCAGCTGTTTGGAAGCCCAGTTAATAGAGTATGCATTCATGAGACTATGATGGAGAGGGAGATTAGTGAGCTGGAGGAGAAGGACGGAAATCCAACCTTAGGGCTGAATGGGTAATAAGGCCACATTCACACCATACATTTAAAGCACTATGATACCTCTTTCAACACCCATGGCTTCCCCCAAAGAATCCTGGGAACTTCAGTTTGTTGAGGGTATTGAGAGCTGTTAATCCCCTGTGGGATAACCAAACTCATATAACCAACATGCTTAAGTCTAATTAATGCATGAAGGGGTTAAGACCATAGAGTTGGCTGTCCTGCCAAGCTTAGCTGGTGACTCACCCTCACCTTGGAAGAAAGGGTCATCAAACTCCTTGTTCTTCCTTTCCACCATGCATAGGTGCCAACTCCTGGGAGCCGAGGCCCCTTTGTCCCCCCCCCCAATAAAATATTTGAGGGGGCCAGCTCCCCCCGCCAAAAAAAAAAGTTGATGAGCTATTCGAATGGTGTGTGTATGCTGCTTCTTGTGATCAATTATGCAGGACAAGGCTTACCTGGGCTCCCCCAATATTTTACTCAAGTCGACACCCCTGCCACCATGTGAACTCCTGTGAGTAAAGACCACGACTCAGGCACAATTTCGTAGTTACAGAGCTCTTGGAATGATGAGATGGAATGGAAAGCTTTCAAGCAAACGTAGAGCCAAATACTGCTGGTCCTTCAGTGGAGTGGAGTCCATCTCTCCACATTCCCAACCTTTGGCCCTCCCATTGTTGCTAAACTACTACTCCCATCATCCCTAGCAATTACCCATGCTTGCTGGGGTGGCTGGGAATTGTAGTTCGGCAACGTCTGGGGAGTCAAAAGTTCTCCACAGCTTTCCTACAGCCTGATGGAATGACTGAAGTGAAAGATGTTAATTGAAGGAGCAGCCTGATAGATCTGTTCTTTCAGCAGAGTGGATGGGTGTTCCATTGTTCCTCCTGGTAAAGCAGCCAATGGCCAGCCTGGGTGAGTCATGTGACACCAAAGGAATGCTCAGTCCAAGCATTAGTTTCAGTGGCTCACCTCATGGGGAAGCAATTCCCAGATGCCCAGGTTCCTGGTTCTAGCGCTGCTATCTCTTGACAGCCACTAATTGTCAAGCCCCAAAATGCCAGAGGAAGAAGAAGGCATGAGCCATTGCATATATCTTCTCCAGGGCTGGGGAGCTGATCCAAGAGTCAAAGTAGCATGCAGAGCTCTAGTTAAATTGTCTTCAGTTGCACTGAACAGGAGAGGGAAGTGGTGATCCAATCATCTATTTCACCACCCATGTGGAGAATCTGCACACACATAATACAAGTCTTCTCTTATTCTTTATTTCAACACAACCTAGTTTTTTTTCCCATTTGTGTTTTGCATATTCCATATTTGCCATCATGGATTTTTTCCACTGCAGAAAGAACTTGCAATGCCCTGAAGGAAAATTCACAATGAGGCTGAACGATATAACTATATCAGTTCTTTTTTTTCCCCTCCCCAGCAGTAAGTGTGGTACAGAGTGAAGCTAGAGGAAAATCAGACGTCATTACCAGAGATAGGGTGTGTGCATGAAGATGCAGGCCCTGTGAAGCTTGGCATTTATTGCCGCTGTGTACACACCATACTTGGTGCACATTTCACCACCAAAAACAGAATTCCCAGCACCCTTAACAAACTACAGTTCCCAGGGTTCCTTGGGGGTGAGGGAAATATGCTTTAAATGTAAGGTATTTATGCAGCCTCTTTTACTTCCACACCACTGCAGGGTTATGCACAAGGGCCATGTTTTCTTATTGGTAACTTTCTAAGGGCCACATGCCAGTGGTGGGCAGGATGAGATGCAAAAGTGGGCGGGGCAATGAATATCAATTTTGTTGAGTATAAGCAGTGCCGGATTTACGTATAAGCTAAACAAGCTATAGCTTAGGGCCCCACTCTCTTGGGGCCCCCCAAAAAATTAATGGGGGGGAAACTGGATGTACATTTCCAAAATATAAGATAAAAAAACAAAACAAATAAAACCTACATACAGCAACAGTGTTTTGTGTTGTATAGGCTCCTATGATGTAAGTAATGGGCCCCGCCTGCTAGCCTGCTCCCTAAAATATCACTGCTTTGCTCATTTCTATATATAGGGTGCCTACATTCTGCATGGACTGGTTGGATGGCAACATGTGCAAATGGTTTGAGATACCTATTAGGTCCATAAATTACCATATAGCATATATTCATAAACCGTTCCTCATAAGGCTTGATTTCCAGACAACCCCTTAAACAGAGGACGTCTTCAAACAGTGGACTGCCTTTCAAATAAAGGACTGTCTGCACTACGGCAGTCATCATGGCCTTCAACCACAGCTCCTATATACCAGAAGTGTGTTTTGCTTCAGACTGGGAATGTTATCCTGTTGGAAGCAACATTTACTGGAACCTAGGTTGCAAATCTATGCACACTTAGCTGAGAATAAGTCCCATTGAATTCAGGATGTCTACAGATGAAATATATCCTGGAAGGAAATATACGCAGGACGGAGCATTTGGTCTATGAAATTTTGATTGTGATGGGGGGGGGGGACGATGACGACCAGGTGCCCTTCCATAAGATCATCAGCAGTTCACATAACATTTCACAGGATGCACAGTGAAATCACATCACCAGACCCCAGAGCAAATGTACAATATCGGGGCAACATATTGGGATTTGCTCAGTGCATTTATTTAATGTATAAGCCGGGCATAGTTCACCCAAAAGCTCACATGAGAGCCATTGGTTGCCATGAGAGCTGCCCTTTAAAAAGCAAAAGAAAAGCCTATGATTATTTGCATACATTTACATGTGTTAAAAAGCACAGCCATTCAGAAGAGAAACAAGGGTTCACTTTAGGAAGACAAACTCCTGGCATATGATTGAGTGACAGCGAAGCACACAAAGGCCGATTGAAAAACTTTATCGGACCTCTCCATTCATTTCCCACTTTTCTGATGACAGCGAGGTCAGCCAAGGATGTCTTGGGTCATTCCTTCTGCCGATTTTAATTTATGATGGGATTCTTTATTCATTTTTGTGTGTGTATGTGTGTGTGTATATATATATATATATATATATATATAGAGAGAGAGAGAGAGAGAGAGAGAGAGAGAGAGAGAGAGAGATCAAGTGCCTTTATTGAAGGCAAAGGGAGGGGAAGGGACACGGATCAGAGCTCTTAGGCCAAGCCACAGAAGTTAAGGTAGGAGACAGTGCTGTCAGGAAAGACCCCTCCCCTCTCCCTAGATGAAGCAGGCCCCACTGATTTAGCAGAGAAACCTACATACTTCCCTCTTAACCAGTCCAAGCATAAAGGCATGTCAAGAAAGCATTCCTAGCAGGCTGTGACAATAGTAACACATCCTTTCAACCTAATGGGTCCTGAGCTCCCTCCTTTGTCTGCTGATTAACTGCTCCATTCAATGACCAGACCGCTAATTGCATGCTCCTTATACATTACTGTAAGAATTAATGAGACACAATTACAGCTCCCAGAAATCGGAGGCCAAGATTACCCCGCAGAAAGCACTCCAACTGAATGAGAACTCCCCTCGAAGAAAGGGGGAGATCCAGCCAATTGTTCCCAGGAACCAAGAACATGGTGGGGGTTTTCCTTTGGGTTGAAATTTCTGTATTTATTTGAAGCCGTTTCATAATTAGGCCTTAGAGAGTTGTAGGGGAGGAGAAAAGGAAAATTTGGGGGGACAGAGGGGGCAGCAAGGAGAAAGAAGACTTGAGAACCAGAATTCGCTAGCAAAAAAAAAAGTAGAGGTGAAGAGATGAAGAAGATGCCAGTGAAAGAAGGGGAGTATAAGACCTGCTTAGATGCCTTCAGAGCATACAACCTATTCCAAGCATCTTGGGTGGGACATAGGGGGTCAATGTCCAAGACCCCATCAGCCTATGGGGCCCCCAGGTGACAACACACCAGCATTACCAGAACTAGGGAACATGCAAGTTCCCAGAGAGGAGCTCAGAACCACTTTGCTCCTCCTTGGTCCTTTTTACTGCTGCACTGCTCTGAGATTAGCCAAGCCAGCATGGTGTGGTGGTTAAAGTGCTGGACTAGGAGCTGGGAGACCTTCTTGGTCATGAAGCACACTGAGTGACCTTGGGCCAGTCACTTTCTCTCTTCCTATCCTACCTCACAGGGGTGTTGTGAGGATCGATGGAGGAGTGTGTATGCCACCTTGAGTTCCTTGGGCAGGGAAGGTGGGATATAAATGCAGTAATAAATAAAATAAAATAAACGTTTGCCTGTCTTTCAAACCAGGATGCATGGCGAAGCTCTTTCCTCATTAACCATGAGCTGTAGCCAAGGAGGCCAGATTTTTGCATGGTCCTAATAAAACCATGGTTTGGTTTACCATGTCAAGTGAAACAGGTTGGTGATGGGGACAGTGACAAACAGGCCCAGTGTCAACACCTTGGCTGGCATGAGTATGCCAGGGTCCACTGGGGCCAGCTGGTCACCACCACATCACCCATCCTTTCTTCTTACTTTTAAGAATGTTATAGTCAAGGATCAGCCAACCAGATCCATGCTTGGTTGCAGATGCTCTACCCACTTTGGCAAGTTTCTACACACCTCTGGACACTCACACACATCTCTCTGTGGGATCTACGGTAAGTGTCTACAGCAAAGCACCATAGATATTTGCTGCATCTTGAGAGGAAGGGAATTCCACAAATTAGGTGTAGCAGCGCTAAAATCCTTTCTGCAAGTGGTTGCAGAGCATACCTCAAGGGCGTGTGGCATGGTCAAGAGTGCCTCTCCCTTGGACTTTGAAACACTAGAGTGACTATAATAATAATAATAATTTATTATTTATACCCCGCCCATCTGGCTGGGTTTTCCCAGCCACTCTGGACGGCTTCCAACAGAACATTAAAATGCAATAGTCTATTAAACATTAAAAGCCTCCCTAACCAGGGCTGCCTTCAGATGTCTTCTATAAGTCTGGTAGTTGTTTTTCTATTTGACATCTGGTGGGAGGGCATTCCACAGGGCGGGTGCCACTACCGAGAAGGCCCTCTGCCTGGTTCCCTGTAACTAGGCAAGAGTACTTCACAGCAAAGCTGAACACAGCCCCAGATTCAAATAACTGGTGGTTTCTGCAAATCACTATTCTGAATAATGCTTTTTATAAGGTAGGATGGGGGTATGGGCGTAGCCAGGATTTATGTTGTGGGGGCAGGATTTATTGGGGGGTGGGTAGAACCGAGCTATCTGTGACTCAATTGGTCAATTACTTCAGTATTGTTATTTATTTACTTGATGGGGGGCTGCCCCCCTCCCCCTGGCTACACCCATGGGTGGGGGCACTGGGGATGAGTTTGTGGAACCAAGGAGTCAGTGGGCTGAAAAACTTTGTGAACCACTGCTCTAAACCTTTATCCAACTCAACTAAACCTTTACCCAACTTTTGAGGTGATTCAAAAGGAACAGCTGTACTGTACAAGGAACAAATACAAAAGATGCTTATCATGGCTGCCTGCAAACTCCACCCAGGGTCCAAGACATCAACAGCCAAGCCCTAGCCATCGACACACAACTATTCAGCTGGACAAGGCTGCAGCTCTGCCGATCTTGGTTGAGATTCATGGGAAATTGATGTTCTCTTCTGATGCCGTTACTCACATCATGTCCCCTGCTGATCATCACACACCATTCCCCGCTGAGTGTAAATGCTGCTCTCAGAATGTAACACTCTTGGCAGTAGTCGGCAAAAATGGACTCCCTGCCGACGACGGCTGCACCTCACTCATCACGCACTCCGGCTTGTCAATTGAAGTGCTGCTAGGAAGCCCCACCAAGAAGCGATTGAATTAGTCGTGTTAACTCAGCTTTCCAATATGGTTGGCATCATGGGACGGAAGAATGCTGGTGGGTGGGCAGGCTGGTGAAATGTCTAATGAAATGTAGGGAAGGCATAAGAACACAAGAAGAGCCTGCTGGATCAGGCCAGTGGCCCATCGAGTCCAACATCCTATTCCCACTGAGGCCTGTGGGATTTGAGCACAAGTATACTCTAGATACTTTGTCATGCTGGCCACATGACCTGGAAGCTGTACGCCGGCTCTCGGCCAATAAAGCGAGATGAGCGCCGCAACCCCAGAGTCGGTCACGACTGGACCTAATGGTCAGGGGTCCCTTTACCTTTTGATACTCTCCAAAATCCCTCTTGATTGGATGCCCATGAGTTCTAGTGTTATGAGAGATGGAGAAAACTTTGTCCACTTTCTCCATGCCATGCATAATTTTATAAACTTAAATTGTGTCACCTCTTTCTCACCTTTTCTCCAAACTAAAATGTTGCAGCCATAACAATAATAATAATAATAATAATAATAATAATAATAATAATAATAATTTCTTACTTATATCTCGCCCATTTGGCCGGGCCTCCTCAGCCACTCTGGGTGGCTTCCAGCAGGATATTAAAAACACAATAAAACATCAAACATTCAACATTAAAAACTTCCCTAAACAGGGCTGCCTTCAGATGCCTTCTAAAAGTCAGATACAGTTACATACCTCGGGTTACATACGCTTCAGGTTACATACGCTTCAGGTTACATACGCTTCAGGTTACAGACTCTGCTAACCCAGAAATATTACCTCGTGTTAAGAACTTTGCTTCAGGATGAGAACAGAAATCGGGCGGCGCAGCAGCAGCGGGAGGCCCCATTAGCTAAAGTGGTGCTTCAGGTTAAGAACGTTTTCAGGTTAAGAATTGACCTCCAGAACGAATTAAGTACGTAACCAGAGGTACCACTGTAGTTGTTTATTCCTTGACATCTGATGGGAGGGCGTTCCACAGGGAGGGCACCACTACCGAGAAGGCCTCTGCCTGGTTCCCTGTAGCTTCACTTCTCGCAGTGAGGGAACTGCCAGAAGGCCCTCAGCGCTGGACCTCAGTGTCCGGGCTGAACGATGGGGGTGGAGACGCTCCTTCAGGTATACTGGGCCGAGGCTGTTTAGGGCTTTAAAGGTCAGCACCAACACTTTGAATTGTGCTTGGAAACGTACTGGGAGCCAATGTACCAGTAGGTCTTTCAGGACCAGTGTTATATGGTCTCGGCGACCACTCCCAGTCACCAGTCTAGCTGTCACATTCTGGATTAGTTGCAGTTTCCGGGTCACCTTCAAAGTTAGCCCCACACAGAATGCATTGCAGAGGTCCAAGCGGGAAATAACTAGAGCATGCACCACTCTGGCGAGAGAGTCTGTGCTCCATCCTTTTGATCATTTTGGTTGTCCTTTTCTGCACGTTTTCCAACTCTACAATATCCCTTTTGAGGTGCGGCAACCAAAAGTTGACTTGGTATTCAAAATGTAGTTGTGCCATAGATTTGCATAGTGGCATTATGATATTCACAGTTTTATTTTCAATTCCTTTCCTAATTATCCCTCGCATGGAATGTGCCTTTTTCACAGCTGCCACACACCCAGTTGACATCTTCGCCAAGCTATCTGCTAGGAGCACAACCAAAGACAGGGAGGTAAAACGGCATCATTTTGCATTCCACCCTGTGTCTGTTACATGCAGCCGTGTTTCCATTCCACTGAAGTTCAGGTTCTGCAAAAACAACATTACTCGGCTCACTGTTTGCTGTGGCCAGATTTAATCACATTGTTAAGGTCTCCATCTGGTTAGATGGGAACTCACCTGGGAAACCTACGCAGGTCATCTTGAGTTCTAGCACGAAAGAAAGGTGGGATGCCACGCAGTTAAAAATTAAGGTGGCGATGATTTATTCAATTTGCATTTCTCCCTTCCGCTCAATGCAAAATGTCAATATAGTACAATTTAAAATCAAATCAAAACATATTTAAAACCACTGAAAAGCATTTTAAAAAAAGAACACCTAACCAATGGAAAGCAATCACATGCCCTCACAGTTAATATTTTCATGGCTGCCATCACCAGTATCCCTCAGCCATCAAATACCATCAACATGATGTGCACTGAGAGGTTGCCTCTCCTCTAGACCCCAAGGTCATCGTCACCTGGGACCCTCCTCCAGGTAAGCCCCTCTGCCACTAGAAGTGTGGCAGCTGGTGATGGATAAAAGGGCTTTTCCAGTAGTTGGCCCACAGGTGGGGAGTACCCTTTCCAGGAGAGACAGCTGGTTACCCACTTGTTGTTGTTGTTTAGTCATTTAGTCATGTCCGACTCTTCGTGACTCCATGGACCAGAGCACGCCAGGCACTCCTGTCTTCCACTGCCTCCCACAGTTTGGTCAGACTCATGTTGGTAGCTTCGAGAACACTGTCCAACCATCTCGTTCTCTGTCATCCCCTTCTCTTTCCCAACATCAGGGTCTTTTCCAGGGAGTCTTCTCTTCTCATGATGTGGCCAAAGTATTGGAGCCTCAGCTTCAGGATCTGTCCTTCCAGTGAGCACTTAGGGCTGATTTCCTTCAGAATGGATAGGTTTGATCTTCTTGCAGTCCATGGGACTCTCAAGAGTCTCCTCCAGCACCATAATTCAAAAGCATCAATTCTTTGGCGATCAGCCTTCTTTATGGTCCAGCTCTCACTTCCGTACATCACTACTGGGAAAACTATAGCTTTAACTATACGGACCTTTGTCGGCAAGGTGATGTCTCTGCTTCTTAAGATGCTGTACTAGTTACCCACTAGTACAATTCAACTAGTACAGTTGAATCCAGAGACCTCTGTCTGTCACCGATATGCATTCTTCTTTAGCAGAGTGCTTTTAAAAATATAATATATAAAAAAAACTGGAGCATTCCATAGATAAGAAGAATTTTATTCTTATCTCTGCAAATGCTTTCCGGTGCTTTGCGTGGATGGTGAAACTGGCATGCCCTGGTGTTTACTGATACTTATCAGATTCCGCCTACTTATTTGTTCCAGGGATAGTGGTGGATCCTGCCTCCACCCTGCTGCCGCCACCGCCAAGTTTTAACATCATGTTAATAGAGCTAGCAAAGCCTGCTGTCATTTCCCAGCCCCAGGGAAACGCCCCAGGAAATGAGGATCTCCAGCTAAATTTGGCTCTGGGAACTTCGCTGGGAGTCAAGCAAGTGGGAGAGGCAGTTTTGGGGGAGAGGTTGAGGCCAGGGGTGACCAGATGTCCCATTTTGCAGAGGACAGTCCTCTATTTGAAGCACTGCCGGGTCCAAGTCTAATAAGGGCCATAGCAGAGCACTAGAGCATCTGCCGATTATGTAGAAGGCCACAGTTTCAACTCCCATCATCTGCAGGTAGGGCTGAGAGGGTCTCCTGTCTGAGACCCTGGAGAAACATTACCAGGCAGTGTACACAATACTAAACTAAATGGACCAGCAGTCTGATTCTGTATAAGGCAAAGACAATGAACCATAAGAAGAGATAATGGACTCGTTGACATTGCCCATCTCACTGGACGGCAGCCTGAAGAGGCACGAAGATCAAGACTTCCCTGCTATGATGAGATGCATTTATATTCAAACCATGGGAATGATTTCATGGAATCATAGAGCTGTAGAGTTGGAAGGGACCCCAGGGATCATCTTGTCCAACCCCCTGCAATGCAGGAATCTGAACTAAAGCATCCATGACAGATGGCCATCCAACTTCTCCTTAAAAACCTCCAACGGAGGAGAGTTCACCAGCTCCTGAGACAGTCCGCCCCACTGTCAAACAGCTCTTACCATAAGAAAGTTATTCCTGATGCTGTCGGAAGCTCCTTTCTTGTAACTTGAGTCCGTTGGTTTGAGCCCTACCCTCCAGATCAGGAGAAAACAAGCTTGCACCATCTTCCCTTGAGCTATTTGAAGATGACTATCATATCTCCTTTCAGTCTCTTCTTTTCCAGGCAAAACTCACCCAACTGATCCATTTTCATATGCAAATATGTGTCATTTTTTACAGTAATGCATTTCTCTCTCTTTTTCAGGTGATGCATAAGCAGCCTTCCTGCTTAGCACTCTTCTCCCATCTGAATGCTGTGCAGGGCTAAATCCAGGACCTATGCATTCTGCAGTTGCTGCATCAAGTGGCATTGCTGGAACGGCTGTTCCCTTACCTGGTTTCTCCAGCTCCTGATGCTTGGACGCATTACAAATAAAGTACCTAAAATTGTCCCCCAGTTTGGGAAGTAAACCAAGCATGTGAAGCAAGGAGCTTTGCGGCATGTCACTTGCCAGGATATCTGTGTAGGGACACCAGGCACCTGAAGAAAGGTCTGCTGTCTCCCGAGGTGCCTGGGAAGCTGCTGAGCAGGCTCATGACAGTGTTCCAAGTACAAGGAGCCCTGGAACACGGACTATCCCAGGCACCTAAATATTAAGCAGCCTTGGGAAACTGCATACTTCAGGGACGTTCCCAGTCCCACCCCACTTGGGACATAGCCATTTTTGTATCCCAGGCAATAGGGAGGAATGGAGACCACGTAATTCCTGCTGCAGTTGCCACCATCCAGGTTTAAGGTCAAAGTTTCCAAATTTCTGGAACTGATCTATTATTATTATTATTATTATTATTATTAGCCAGGCTATTTCCCAATTTTGGGGAGCAGGGAGAGGGTTCTGATCCCAGGCGAGGGGAGTTCATGCCCCATCCACTAGCTACAACCAAGTTGTGTGAAATTCGAAACCGATGCAGCACAAGGCGCCAGTGTGGGAAAGCCCCCTTTTGAGCAATGAGGAGATTTGCCTTCCTTGACGGCTTGCCAGATGTCCCCATTTTCAGGGTAATATTTCTCAACACAGAAATATTCTCAACACAAGGGACAGGCACAGCCAGCGTCAAAGTGTCTCCTGTGTTCGGGAGAAGCTGCCAAGCTCAGGAAGGGAAAGAAGGACAACAGCCAAGTCGTTCTGTTGAGACTGGTCTCTCGTCAAGATCACCAGCAGGTTCGGCGCTGAGAACCTGATGTCATATCCCTGAGGCCAAGCTAAACATTTCTATCCCAAAGATCTCTAGAACGTACCCTGCACATGCCGTGATAACTTTGCCCAAAGCACAGAATCCCAAACTCACAGCAATGTTGCTTTGGTGCCATTTTATGAGGGCCTCCTTATTAAAGGGTTAGTTATGCCAGTTGTCCCAAATAAAAGAAAGGATATGCAGTGCATAGTTAAAACTATGGAAGTCACTTCCACAGGAGGCAGGGATGGCCACCAACTTGGATTTGAGGATTTGACAAAACCATAGGGCATAAGGCTATGAATGTCTACTAGCCATGATGACTCTGTTCTGCCTCCATGGCAGGATGGTTCTGAATACCAGTTGTTGGAAACTACAATAGCATAGCTGTCAACCCTCCCTTTTTTGGCATTGTTTTCACCTTAGCCCTTGCCAGTTCCGTCTCTCTGAGACACCTTCCCTTCTCCATCCTCCACTAAAACAGACCCAAAGGTGAAACACTGAAAGGATAGTGAGAAGATGCAGTACCACCTATTCAGCAGCAGCCGCTGTAAGGAGACACATAGCAGTGCACTCCTAACCATTTCTCACTCTGCCTAATGGAAGAGCCAGCCCTTCAGCTCTGCCTAGGACGGGGTGGAGATCATGCAGCCCTCCAGATGTTGTTGGGTTCCAGTTCCCATCCACCCAAACAAGCATAGTCAATGGTCAGAGATGATGGGAGTTGCAGCAACATCTGGAGGGTGTGGCACCCCTACTCTACAACAACATTAGAGTTGTTGGGATAGTTGAGATTGTGTTGAACCTTCCAGATTTCCACTGCAGTATAACTGGCCCATTTTTTGTGTTGCTGTTACAGCCAATGGATCTGGGCTGGCATTTGGTGGCTGAAATTAATCCGTTATGTGGCTGGAGTTTTTGTTTCAGCCCATTTTTTTAACGCCTGTGTTTAAGGTAATAAATACATTCCGTTCCAGCTGCTGCCTGGGAAGGCTTGGAAATGCAAAGAGAGTGACACTCCAACCTTCATAACTATTCTATTTTTGAAAAAAAAGAAAGAAAAGAAAATCACCAATGATGCCGTGGAGTGACAGGAGAGGGGTGGGAGTCGTCATCAAGCTGTCAATCAATTTTTAATTGAGTCTGATCTCAGTCACATACAGACAGCAGCATAAATTGGATTCTAAGGGTGAATTCGCATTGGCATTTCACTTCTCGAAGATGCTGCTGGATGAGTCCCTCCTGTTACAGAGTTTGCAGTAGTTTAAACTACTGTTGGAAAAATCAAGCCATAGTTTACTGCTGTCTCCCTTGGGATACTTGAAAGAGGCAGTATGGACAGTTCTGGACTTCAGATTAACTCCTTGTAACCTCTTGGGAAGAAATAATTGGGTAGAGTGCTCTTTTCAAAGACCGGCATCCTCCATACACCTTAACTCTCAATGTAAGGGAATATGAGATAGCTACGACTTTTTCTTCACAGCATAGAAACAGAGCAAAGGGGAACAGCGCTGGTTTAATCATGCTGCAGCAGCAAGGTGAACTTTCCAGCAGTGGAGTTGCTTTCACAGGGAATGGGGGAGAAAATTATTGTTGCCTGAAATATCCCAAACCAGTGATTCCCCAGCTGTGAACACTAACCTTCTGAGAAAGATGCTCCGGTGTGCCTTGAGACATAATGTACGGTGATGATTTCCAGGGAAGTTGAAATCTTGCTCACCATTTTGTGGCATTTTGGTTGGTCCTAATAAACTTTATAAAGGTACTGCTTTGGAAGTTTTCTTATGGCTGCCTTTTCTTGTCTAGCCTAATTTTTAATGCAGCAGTTGTATAAAGGTAACGGTACCCCTGACTGTTAGGTCCAGTCACAGGTGATTCTGGGGGTTGCGGAGCTCATCTCATTCTATAGGCCGAGGGAGCCGGCATTTGTCCGCAGACAGCTTCCGGGTCATGTGGCCAGCATGACTAAGCTGCTTCTGGCGAACCAGAGCAGCGCACGGAAATGCCGTTTACCTTCCCTCCAGAGTGGTACCTATTTATCTACTTGCATTTTGACATGCTTTCAAACTGCTAGGTTGGCAGGAGCTGGGACCGAACAATGGGAGCTCACCCCGTCGCGGGGATTCGAACCACCAACCTTCTGATCAGCAAGCCCTAGACTCTGTGGTTTAGACCACAGCGCCACCCGCGTCCCTGCAGCAGTTGTGACTAGCTTATTTGCTAAAGCTTCCTGTTGGTCATTTTAGCTTTCTGTACAGCACCTAACGTTTGTAGTCACTCAAGAAATAAAAAGCAAAATGTGCAAGCTACTTTTGTTGTGGTTGCAGGCAAGAGGTGCATTCAGTCCAGAGGCCCATTAGCGCAAATATGCACCATCCACTGCCTATCGGATGCACACCCATAAAACTATTTGCGCATGCCATCTCTGCCATGCCTCGTGCCCATTTTCATTCTAGCCAGTTTATATAATTGAACCTTTTGCCCTGCTACTAAATCAAGGTCACCCGGAGAGCAATCTTACTTTATGCCTCTTCCTTTGTCAGGAGGTCCTTGCGAAACAGCAGTGCAGTCCCAGTTAAGCAAGTTTACGAGTTTCCTTACAAGCCGTCTTGCAAGCGCCTGGCTGCATTATTGCACCCAAGCCTATCGTTAACTACTTATTATTATTGGAGGTGGGTGTGCCTGTCCTGATGGATCAAGGTGTTTTGCTGCTGGTGGTGGTGTTTAATATTTTTGCACAATATAACATTTTATTATTTATTCTGTTCATTATACTAGTATTTTTAATTAAGAGCGGGTTAGAATTTTTCTGGAGTCAATGAATAAATCCCTAGATAGCTTACCGGTAGTTAGCACAGGGGATAAGGCTGTGTCCCTTTATTCAAGCCTTCCCATGTGTGCCTGTTTTTTTTTAAATGTCCATATGACATTGTCTTTATTCAAGTGGTAGCGCGCTCCCCCCCCCCCAGTTTAATTTGCATTTTTCTCATGCATGGATAATGCAGAAATTGGGTTAGGGGTAAATCTGATGTAAAACTGCAAGTTACCCAGCTGTGGACATTGTGAAGGTGGGTTTATTTGCTTGTTCACATGCGTGGTGATCTGTGGCTGGTTATCACCACATCAGTCACCACAACCCCTACTTCCATTGGCAAGGTGCTCCTTGCTGAGCTTTGGCAGGATTTGGCAAGACAAACATTTAAAAAAAATTAGCCTACTGTTTCGTGTAAGTCTCATATATCAAAAAAACTTGTATATTGTTTTCTTTAAAAAACAAACAAACTGGCTGCACACAATACAACAACGGATCTCAGGTTTTCAGAATGCAGGTAGAACGGGCTACAGGCAGGGCCAGGCACCACACAGACATCTATTTCATTTTTTTATACTGCTGTTTTTTTGCAAGTCTGATATATCAGAAAGCTTGTATCTCAACAAGTAAGAAAAAAAATTATTTTGGGAGGGGTGTGTTATCCTGAACTTCATCCCAATACTCTGGATTTTCTTTATTTAGACATCATGCCACTGGTTCGCTTCAAGGTTTAACTTACCAAGTCTGCTGTTGTAATTTGGCGTTTACAGATATATTATTTCTGAAGAAAAAAAATCCTTCCAGTAGCACCTTAGAGACCAACTAAGTTTGTTCTTGGTATGAGCTTTCGTGTGCATGCACACTTCTTCAGATACCTATGACAGACAAACACGGCTATCTACCTGTAACTATTTCTGAAGAAGTGTGCAATGAAGATGCATGGTTCGCTCATGTGTATTTCTTTCTATATGATCTTTGGAATCTGTCTGTATTATTAGGGGGGGTGTACGAGCACATACTTTTTTTTTTAACCGGCTGCACACACAGGTAAACAAATGTCTGTGTGCATGGCCACAATGTCAACATTCAGATTGGAACCTCCTTGGAGCAGGGACCTCTGTTTTTTTCTGCTTAATGTAATCTATGTATCGGGTGGTGTGGTGTATAAACAAATGGCCAGCTGATACATGCCTGCAATAAAATAAACATTGATCCCACAACCTGTGCTTCATTTATCATGTAGCCTCATGGGTGAGTGTGGGCATCCATCTGATAGGAGCTCGGAATTCACCAGTTTATTTGAAATTCCCCACTTTTGCTTTCTCCTCCATAGTAGCTCCACTTCAAAGGGGGTGGGGGTTAGATGTTCTCCTCTTATCACAGACATGTCAGTGTAAACTGTGTAAAATTATATTTCCATTAGTTAAAGGCAGCCAGGGGTGAGAGGAGAGAGTGAGAGGATTGTCTCCTTACCCTAGAACATACAAACTCTCATAATTAAACTTTTCACCTTCCCAAGTAGCTATCTGTGTATTCCTACACAGTGGGTGGCTTGCTCTGCAGACATATTGACTTGGAACAATATACAAAGGAGAAATAACTGAATGGAATTCATCTCTCAATGGCTTCTTTTTTAAAAAATAGGTATGTATATTTGCCTGTACACCTTTCCAGCATTCTCCAATCCCTATCCCTCTGCCAAAGTAGCAGTTAGGTTGCAATTAAATGGAATTAAACACTCCATTGTTTCTGAGAAGATGAAAATGCTGCACATTTCAGTAATTCGCCAGTTCAACTCTAAGAATTCTTGCCATTGGGCAGGAACAACTAACCCCAAGTCAGTATGGCCAAGCCAGGGGCAGGGGGGAAACTTCTAATTAGGAAGTGTAACAAGCTTCCCAGTTAGAAGCTTTCCTGTAGTCAAATGTAAAAGATGGTGGCCTTAACAGCCCCCTCCAAAGTCTAGGGTGTCCTTCCTATTGATTGCAATGTAGATTTTTATGAAATTATTAAACATCTACACAATGACACACTCTGCTGGTTTAGGGAGAAAAGGCACAGGAAAAAATGTTGCCATGTGCCTCAGCAACAGAACACATTTAAGGTGTAATCCTGACCACACATACTTGGAAACCAGGCTCATTGAAACCAATGGGACTTCCGTCTCAGTAGATATACCTGTTGGATCAAGGTGCATAGGTTAGTTCAAACAACCAAATCAGTACGAGTATGTGTCTTTAGTAGCTATGGTCATGGGGTTGTTTCACTCTTTTTAAATGTCTTTAACAGTTTTTAAATGTGCTAAATATGTTCTATTTTTAGTTGCGTGTTTTTTTAAAAAAAGCATGGGCCCTTTGGAAGGAAGGGCAGGATATAAAATAAACAAATAAATAGCCTGCCTCATAGGGTTGTTACGAGGATAAAATGGAGGGGGGAAATGGGAGAGTCATGTACACCATCTTAAGCTCCTCAGACGAAAAGTAGGATATAAATGTAATGATAAATAATGACATAATGTAATGATAAATAAATGTTCCTCTTTTTTCCATATATGGTGGACGTGCCCAAAGGTGAAAGACTTCTGGGAAAGGATTTATAATGAATTGAAAAAGGTGTTGAAAAACACATTTAGTAAAAAACCAGAAGCCTTTCTACTTGGTATTGTAAGTCAGGAAATCCCAAAAGGTGATAGGACTTTCTTTATGTATGCCACAACAGCAGCCAGAATTTTGATAGCAGAAAACTGGAAGACAGAGGACTTACCAACGATAGAAGAATGGCAGATGAAAATGATGGACTATATGGAACTTGCTGAGCTGACCGGGAAACTTTGTGACCAGAGGGAGGAAGCGGTGGAAGAAGATTGGAAGAAATTTAAATTGTATTTTTAAAAGTATTGTAAGATTAATAAAAAAACAAAAAAAGATAAATAAATGTTCCTAACACAACCACAGTACTCATGAATTCTTCCTCTTTTACCCTGCACACACAACTGAGGTCAGGTTCTGTCTTGGATCTCCTTAACAGATCCAATGCACCTGCTGCCTTTTTTCTTTTAATTTTTGCAGGAGCATATAATTGCGCCGTGCTTTCTCATTCCTCTGCAGTAGATTCCTTGCCAGGACTGCATTCCTCGGCCTCAGGCTGGTTTATGTATGGCTAGCTACACTTGATGACTACAGCATCAGATTATGTGTTCCATATGCAAATGGACTGTTAAGACACAACACCCACCTCCCCTGAAACACAAGGGAATCGGTTCACATGGGCAGCTGCCAGTCATCAAGCAAACATTTTAAATGACAGAGCATGTATGTGTGAGCCGGCTATTAGGCTGCAATTTAATTGAGTGGTATCATTAGGTGGTGGGTGGGATGAGATAGATGGATAGATACAGGCCATCTGCACTATACATTTAGAGCAGTTTCATACTGCTTTAAATAGTCATGGTGGCGGCGTCCCCAAAGAACCCTGGGAAATGTAGTTTGTTAAGGTCGTTGAGCATTATTAGGAGACTCCTGTTCCTTTCACAGAGCTACAATTCACACAGATCCTTGGGAAGAAGGATTGACCGTTGAAGCAATTTGAGAATTGTAGCTCTGTGCGGAGAATAGCAGTCTCCTAACAACTCTCAGCCCCCTTAACAAACTACAGCTCCCAGGATTCTTGGGGGGGAAGCCATGGCTGTTTAAAGTGGAGTGACACAGCTTTAAATGTATAGTGCAGATGGGGTCGTGGCCTGTATCCACCCCACCAGTGATGCAACTCAATTAAATTGTGGCCTAGTAGCTCCTTGCCATGGTTGCCCTTGTAAGGACTCAGCAGAGAGGATGGAGACGAAGCTAGAATTAGTTGGCTCTGTGTATTGTTGGTTCTGACAGTAGTTCCTGAGCACTCTTTGAAGGCAGCCCCACCTGAGGCATAATGCAGTAATCTAACCTGAACCCCAACCAAACAAGATTGTAGGCACATTTGAATGAGACTTACAGTGGTACCTCAGGTTACATACGCTTCAGGTTACAGACGTTTCAGGTTACAGACTCTGCTAACCCAGAAATATTACCTCGGGTTAAGAACTTTGCTTCAGGATGAGAACAGAAATCGGGCAGCGGCAGCGGGAGGCCCCATTAGCTAAAGTGGTGCTTCAGGTTAAGAACGTTTTCAGGTTAAGAACAGACCTCCGGAACGAATTAAGTACGTAACCAGAGGTACCACTGTACTTGGTTAGCCATTGAAAACAGAACAGGTTTCTTGAAGAGGTAGGGTTTTCCCAATCTATGCAGATTAAATTATTTTTGGTGGTGGCAATGTTAGAACTTCTTGTTTGAATTTTAACAAATACCAAAGGAGTAACAACAACGCTGCTAGCACTTAACTCTCCTTTTCCATCTTACAACATAAATTATCAGTTAAAACCCACAATTTACTCTTTACAGTTAACCAATTATCATAACTGGCAAACCATGAGGCAAAGAACTAGATTTGTTAAACCTTGGCTCGTTTCCCAAGCTCTATCTTAAAAAAAAACAAAAAACCCTCCGAAATGTGAATATTTCATAGGCAGCAGCAACATTTCTCACATCTAATACCTAAGAAAACTTGTGTAAAAGTGTAGCACTTAACTCTGACTCTTCTTAATAGGACACTTCCTCTACTTAAATGCTTGTTAGCTAGCTAACTTTTCATTTGCAAAGAATCAGCTGCTATTTGCAGAAGCTACCCGTCTGCCTTTGTTCCTAAGGCTGGAAGTGTATTCGACTTTCCTCCTCCACCCCCTTCTCCTTAAGAAGTTTGGATCCCACTGCTGATAGCTCCAGGGAGCAATTACTGGGCAGAGTTGGCCTACTCTTCATCTGCGTCTTATCATTTAACACCACTGGGCAGAGCAAACATACTCGGCAATGAGATTTTACCAGTAAGCAGTGTCGACATTATCACTTATTAGATTCTATGCAAGCAAGGGAGAAGATAGCAGAAGAGCCCTTTTTAACAAGCCACACCTAACTCAAAATCAGGCACCACTGCTGGTAGCTGCATTAATTTCCACCTTTGCAGCACTATTCTTTAAGTAATCAAGCTGTAATTCCTTTGTATACTTTATAGATTGCACAGATATCAGCTGACTTCAGTCTCCATTCCCCATCTGTAAAAAGGGTCAATGGTGACCTACCATGGGCCATTATTGAACACTCTTGAGGTTTTCTTACATTCAAGCAGTACATAACTTTATGAAATAAATAAACAAAACCATTTATTTTTACTGACTTGGAATAATCAGTCTGATTAGCTAGCTGACGATTCTGTGGATAGAACTCAAAGTGCCTTCCTTGGCTGCATTATCTTTCATAAAAGTTATTCCCTGGCCACCCTGAATGCAACACAAACTGCCCCTTGAGAAATATTTTTGCTTTAGTCTAGGCACACCTGAGGGACCCAGGTGGCGCTGTGGGTTAAACCACAGATCCTAGGGCTTGCTGATCAGAAGGTCGGCGGTTCGAATCCCTGCGACAGGGTGAGCTCCCGTTGCTTGGTCCCTGCTCCTGCCCACCTAGCAGTACAAAAGTACGCCAAAGTGCAAGTAGATAAATAGGAACCGCTCTGGCGGGAAGGTAAACGGCGTTTCCATGCGTTGCTCTGGTTCGCCAGAAGTGGCTTAGTCATGCTGGCCACATGACCTGGAAGCTGTACGCCGGCTCTCGGCCAATAAAGCGAGATGAGCACCGCAACCCCAGAGTCGGACACGACTGGACCTAATGGTCAGGGATCCCTTTACTTTTACCTTTACAGGCACACCTGGGAGACATGAAGCTCACTGGGTGACCTTGGGCCAGTCACAGCCTCTTAACCTACCTCGCAGCGTCGTTGTAGGGATTGAGGAGGGAGTAAAACCATGTACTCCTTGGAGAAAATGGTGGGATATAAATGCAATGAATAAGCTCTTCTGCTTACCTGCTTAAGAAAGCTGGAGGGGCCAGCCAGATAGAGATGTCAGTCGCAACCTTGCATCAAATGAGCTCCTCGTGGCTGCAACTGGACCCGCACCAGAAACAAAACATGCCTGGTGCCTGGCTAATTTTGAACACTGATCATCTCCAACCTTTGGCCATGCTGACTGGGGCTGACTGGAGTTGAAGTCCAGCCATAGCTGGAGGGCACCATGTTGATTTGCTTACCCAAGGTGGTAAGAGGGCAGCCCCATAAGGGGTGCAAAGTTGGGTTCTATCTCTAGATGATGCTACCGGAGAACAGGTTGTCTTCTTCTTCTGCCTTTGGGCTCATGTGTGGTTGTTCTGGCTGGGCATCTGCTCTCAGATACCTATTCCTGATTCTGGGGCTCATCAGATTGGTACCACTCAGCAGGGGCTGGAGAACAGAACTGCAGGATGACCTGCTGAGCGAGCTGGAAGTACAAAGGGCAGCGCCCCTTCAACCTTGATTGCCAAGAACACCATGGCAGGTTACCCACCATCCCATTCCTGAAACACAAACACACTTTCAAGATAAAGGTAAAGGGACCCCTGACCGTTAGGTCCAGTCGCGGATGACTCTGGGGTTCCGGTGCTCATCTCGCTCTATAGGCCGAGGGAGCCGGCGTTTGTCCGCAGACAGCTTCCAGGCCATGTGGCCAGCATGACTAAGCCACGACTGGCAAACCAGAGCAGGGCACGGAAACGCCGTTTACCTTCCCGCCGGAGTGGTACCTATTTATCTACTTGCACTTTGACATGCTTTCGAACTGCTAGGTTGGCAGGAGCAGGGACCGTGCAATGGGAGCTCACCCTGTTGTGGGGATTCGAACCGCCGACCTTCTGATCAGCAAGCCCTAGGCTCTGTGGTTTAACCCACAGCACCACCCGCGTCCCGATAGTTTCAAGGTAGGTGGGGCCTTTTGGGCCCGAGTGCAAAGTCAACTCAACCTCAGCAGCCATGACCATTTATTTATTTACTTAGAATATTTATAAACCACCCATCAATTTTAAAAGATATAGATAGATAGATGATAGATAGATGATAGATAGATGATAGATAGATAGATAGATAGATAGATAGATAGATAGATAGATGATAGATAGATAGATAGATAGATAGATAGATAGATAGATGATATAGATAAAATTTATATCCCACTTTCCCTCCAATGAACTCAAGATTGTATACATGCATATCCCCTATTGCAGGTAAAGAAAATGCATTAAATCCATTAGTGAAGCTAGCATGCAATAGCATCCAGCTTAAAAAGCCTGGCTGAATAAAATAGAAGTCTAAAGGCAGTACCTAGAAGAACAAATTGTTTGCCCCATCCTAATTTCCCAGTGTATTCCAGAGCGTGGGTTCCGTTTCCACTTAAGAGAACTCTGATATGAGGCTAGTGGCTGCTCAGTCGCTGTGACAACACAAGGCCTCTCAATGGCACAGTGAAGACATCACAACTGGGGGCCCAAAGCTCAGAACAGGATGGAGAAAGACTTCTGGGACTATAAAGATACAGAAGTAATGCAGGAGTCGCCATCCCTGCCCCTGTGTTTTACAGTTCAAAACTGGTTCGGAATACAGCAAAAAACAGTACCAGGGATTTTTTAATTCTATTAATATTATTAGTTATTTTTATCCCACTCTTCAGATGAAAAAGGCCCCCAAGGAAACTTGAAAATATCAGTGAGAATACAGTCCCTGTTCTCAGTCTCACAATCTATGATGTACAGCACAAAAGGAAAAGGGACTGGCAGGGAGGAGGAAAAAAGCAAGATGCTAATTCTTAGATACAAAGAATTTGTACTGAGCAGCAGGAGTTGGGGCAAGGATTGCTACGTAAATGCTAAAGGCTGCTTGTATTTCATCAGAGCTGATGGAGGGGCCCCACAGCCCTCTTTCTCTCAATCTCCTGTAGCCTGATGGAATGGATACGATAGATCAGGGCTGTCCAAGAGACTGCAATTGACCTGTTGGACAGCCCAGCGCTAGATGATAGTCGAAGGAGGAGCCTGATGGAGCTGGTCTCTCAGCAGAGGAAATTGACTCAACAGAGCAGGCTGATTAGTTGTGTGTTGCAGTATGACATTATGAACATCTGGTTCCCATTCATAAAATACATTAACAGGGCTTCTGGTCTGACACCTCCAGGGCACCAAGATTATTTGGGGATGGTCTATGTGTATGAGTTACATTTCATGCAATTCATGCAATTTGGTTACATTATATAGCTAGCAGGCACTTATTTGTGTATATAATCATATCTGAAGTGTACTCCAAAAGAAGCTACTATTCGGGGGTGAGAGATAATGTGTGTGGTTGTTGTTGTTGTTTTTAAATGCACTGCAGTAGGGGGAGAAAGGTGACAAAGTATTGCCCATAATAAACTCCAGGCACAGTGCAGCCAAACCTAAGCCATTTAGGCTGCAATCCTGTACTTACTTACCTGGGAGTAAGCCCCACTGAACTTAAAAGAGGGCTTGCTTCTGTTTAGCAGCCTATCGAAGTCGCAAAGGCATTTCAAATCGAGCCATTCTTGAACAGCTCAGCACTGAGCACTCTTACTTGGAAGAAAGTTTAATTAAACTCAAAGGGGCTCGTGTGCTTAGGGCAACTTGGCTCCTTAGAAGTAATATGATTGTTCAAGATGCACTAAGGCTAAAGACGAACGCAAGTGAACCCTCTGATGAAATCTTTGCAAATTCTGGCAGTTTTGCATGACAGGGTTTTTGTTTTGTTTTTTGCATTGATCATTAACGCTTAAACGGTCTTCTCTGTGTGCTGGCGAGGGTGGCCGTTTCATGCCGCCAGATCGTGGGCAAGTTGCGCTTTACACCACGGTAAATAACTACCCAGTCGTGGGCATGGCGAGACCCACAGGGACACTAGCTCCCGTCCCCCAGCATAAGCGCGCAAAGGAATTGCGACTCCAACCGGACTGAAGGAGGACTGGAAACCGAGTGGTTCATTGAACCCTTAATGTTCGAGGTTTCCCAGAATCGGAGCTAGGATTTAACAGCGGATCTTGCTCCCCAGAAAATGTGCCTAGCCCAGCGAAGGGACGCGCCCCTTCCATACACACACAGTCCCAAAGTTGCGTCCTCGACGGGGCGTCCGGCTACTTTGCTCCGCGTGGTTCCCTCCGTACAAGGCGAAAGGCGATCTGCAGCGGCCGGAAAGTTTCTCCCTCTCTCCTCTTCTTCCAGCCTTTCCATTTTTCGTTTCCGACGAACCAACTCCGCGTTCCCCACCCACCCCAAGAAAAGGCGGCTCCTCCTCCTTCTGCTGCTGCCGTCCCTCCTTCTCCACCCTCTTGGGCTCAGCGGAGCGCTCGTTCCCGAGACGGCAGCAATTACGGCCCCAGCGTGAGCTCCACACCAGCGCTAAATGAAACAGCAGATCAATTAAAAAATAAACACTCCGTCGGAAAAGGAAAGACAACCCCCTGGGACGGCCGAACAGGCGCAAATGAACCTGCCAGGCTGCCTGAACGCCGCCCGGCGGCCCCCACACCCCCATCCCATCTTTTTCTCCGCCTCCGCCGCCTCCTCTTTCCCCGGCCGCCTCCTCGCTTAAGGTGGCTGGCGAGGATGGAGAGGCCCGTGGCTGCAACAGGTGGGGATGGGGGGTAGCCCAACAGGCTCACCATTCGCGCGCTTTGGGGACAGCAGCAAAGCAGGGGCACCATGCCCCACCCCCAGTGAAGATTTTCTTTAAAAGGATTTGACATTTCAAAAAATAAAAAGCATGAAACGTGGCATTTCTGGGTGGAATCAGAACTCCACTGCTTTTCTCTGCTATAACTCAGTTGGTAAAGACTCCTAATCTCAAAGTCGTGGGTTTGAGCCCCACGTTGAGCAAAAGAGTCCTGCATTGCAGGGGGTTGGACTAGATGTCCCTTGTGGTCCCTTCCAAACTTTGCAATCCTATGATTCTATGATACTTATTCCCCACCTAAACCAGGAGACGTCCTACTAACCCAGATGGAAAGAATGTGGGGAAATCAGCTCCTGTTATATGTTGCAATAAATCTGTGTTTTGTTTTAAAAAATTTATTTCACTGTATATTATTGCTTTTATTTTGAATTGCAAAAGGTCGAGGGCCATACACTTTTCAGTGCTTGAGGCCTCTAAATGTCTGGATCCAGATCTGCGTGTGAGAGACAGACAGACAGACAGACAAGCTCTTCTCATTCAGGACTCTGGAAATGATCCCCAAAGGAGCCTAAGACCACCATTTGGGCTTAATGTGGGTTGGGGCTATTTTTAAAGTGGGGGTGGTAGGTAACCTGTGGCCTTTTTGGGATATTTCTGAACTGCAGTTCCCATAATCTCTGACCATTGCACATGCTGACTGGGGCTGAGATAGTTATTATCTTGGGGTTTCAATATCTAACCTGTTTCTCAGCATTTAACCCAGGGGTAGGAAACCTAAGGCCCGTGGGCTGGATGTGGCCCAATTGCCTTCTCAATCCGGCCCACGGACGGTCCAGGAATCAGCATGTTTTTACATGAGTAGAATGTGTCCTTTCATTTAAAATGCATCTCTGGGTTATTTGTGGGGCCTGCCTAGTGTTTTTACATGAGTAGAATGTGTGCTTCTATTTAAAATGCATCTCTGGGTTATTTGTGGGGCGTAGGATTTCGTTCACCCCCCCCAAAAAAATAGTCCAGCCCACCACATGATCTGAGGGACGGTGTACCGGCCCATGGCTGAAAAAGGTTGCTGACCCCTGATAACCCTTCCATTTGTGATACTTTGCTTCCAATTTTTATTTCATTTATTTGCCAAGGGGGGGTTGGATTGCACCCTTAATCATGTGCTCAACCTGTGTAAAAGTTCTGAAGGCAAATACTGTACTTCCTCCATTGGCACGCAAGCTTTCTGTGACTATGCTCCTAGTTATGGATCCCCTCTTAAAACACACACATCCTAAAATTAATTTGAATAGCAACCAATAACCCATTAAGTGTGCAAAGCCATATTTTTATCCTCCTTCTAGGTTTGTTCATGCTCTCCGTTGCAATATGACCATGTGCATCCGTTTGTGCCAGAGAGGGATGTAGCTCTGAGGATGAATATTTGTTCTTCCTCTGTGTTTTCACTGGGTCACTTCAAGATCAAGAGCGTCCATCAGCTCTTCCACACCATGGACCCATGATGTTTTCATATGTAGCACTCATGTGATAAAATGGAGTGGATGTAATAATTTGATTTCTAGTCCTCATGGTGTATGCAAAATATATTTAGAATATGTGTCTCTGCATTGGGGGTTTATATATCCTCGTCCCACAAGCTCCATGGCACCAGAGCAAAGGCTCATCAAATCAAGCATGCTTCTCCCAGCGACCAATGAGAAACCCATGGGAAGCCCACAAGTAGGCCATGACTGCAATAACACTCTCCTGCTCACGGTCCCCAGCAATCAGAGCATCCTTTCTCTGATCCTGGATTTAATATATAACAATCATGTAGCTGTTGGTGGCCATGAATTTGTTTAATTCCCCCTTTAAAGCCATACAGACTGGTGGCCACCAGTACAGCTTGCAATTCCCTCCTTTAACTATGGCATAGGACAATGTATTTTCAGTCCCTCAACATTTTTCTACTTTGGATGACCCAAGGACATAGTAACATGATGGCCCACCCACTTGTTCATGCCATGCCCAATTTTACACACCTCTTTCATGCACCCCTTACTCATCTTTTCTCTAAGCTGCAAAGCCCCAGATGTTTCTCCGTCCCTTTGATGATTTTGGTGGCCCTTTCCCAGCTCCATTATATCCTTTTTGAGGTGTGGCAACCAGAACGGCAGTATTCCCAGTGTGGCCGCACTGTAGACTTGGATAAAGGCATTCTGACAATATTGGCATGTGATCTTCTTCACCCCCTTTCCTAATGGTACCTGACGTGGAATTTGCGTAACAACAGTTCTGCGGGTTCCCTGAAGGAACCAGCACTTGTGGAAGGTCCAAAGCTCTATGCTGGAGAGGAGTATGTTCAATGATCCAATGTTCCACATCTCATTTCTTGGATTAAAATAGATCTCAGGGGGCTGGACTAGAAAAAAGCTTAGCTACTGCCAGTCAGAACCAAGGTAGATAAGACTAGTGGTCTGATCTAATCTAAGAGCTCCCATTCATTCATTCATTCATTCATTATATGTTTTACTTCCAGAGTTGTCAAAGTGTGCACTCCATGTATGATCTGCTGCTGCTAGTGGCCAGAAGATGGTCAATTCATCCTAAAAGTACCCTTGTATAGAAGGGCCATAGCCCAGTGGTGGGACATCTGCTTTGGACACAGGAGGTCCCAGTTTCAGGCCACAGGTAGAACTGGGGATGTTCACTGTCTGAAACCCTAGACTGTACTGAGCTTGATGAACTGTTGGCCTGACTTGGTATAAGGCACCTACCTTCCCATGCAACTTCCCTCTGTGTTTGAGACTCTGAGCAGAACCATTTTGCAGCAGCTGAAATAAGGAGCTTCATAGTTCCTGGGCTTTGGGTTACTGCCTGGGGCAAGCAGGCAGACTGGTCTTGTTAACTCCCTCTTGCTGTTCTTCCCCTGCCCCTATCTGGATGGAGCACCTGTCAAACCCTAAGCTCACTGGTGAGCGAGACTGAAAGCAGGCAAGAGTATGGAGGTTAGGGGAAGAAAAGGGCAGCACTCCTGCTGAAAGTTATTTTAGCAACCTTTTCCCTCAGTTATTCAGTGCAGCAATGGGAGACACACACATCTCTGTGTGCAATGATCTCTGCTTGCTCATTGGGTCAGCAGGGAAGCAAATGTAGAAAAAGTTTAGAAGTGGGGGTCCATTTAAACACACTTGCAAAACATTATCTGTAGTGGAAGATAAGTGTCATCAAAATAGATGGGATTTGCGTCTGCTTAATGGGCTTATCATGGGAGCCCATGAGATCCCTTGCGCCTGCATGATAAACCCATTAAGCAAAAGTAAATCCCATTTCAAACTTGTTAAGTGCACAATTTGTTTAGTGCACATGCTAAACAACACACTTCCTATATTGTTGCTTCCTGGCCTCTGAAGGAAACTGACATAGCAAAAAGATGCTATGCTATTAATGAACAAAACACTTAGCAGAGTTAACATCAGAGCCCCAATAAGCTTACAATCCAAAATTCAGACCAGGATAGACAAGAGAGGATGGATTCAAGAAGAGACAGAGTCAGAATACATGTTAGGTCACACACACTTAGGTTTAGCTATCAGTGGTGCCATCAGGGCAGGACTTTGGGGCCAAAGACCAGGCCCCAACTCAGTGGATTGGGCAGGAAAATCCCTAAGCACAGTAGGACTGGTTGGCTTGCCAACTTTTGAAATAAGCAAACCAACACACATTACCACCCAGAGAAGAGGTGGTAGAGCCCAAGCTGTGACAGTGGAAATGGTTCAATTAGGTAAGGAGAGAAGGAAGGCCCAGGGGTGAATGTGACCCTCCATACCTCTCTGTCTGGCCCTCTGGACTCTCCCCAGGCCCCACCCCTTCACTAGCCCTTCACTTTGCACCCCCAGATGGTTTTGCCTGGCTGGAAAGTGTCCTTTAACTCTGATGATGCCTCTTGTCTGCCTTGGAAGGAGGATACGGAGCGACGTGTGTAGAAATTAGTCTCCTAGGCAATGCAGCCTTCAGGACTGTGCATAGAATCATAGAATTGTAGAGTTGGAAGGGACCACAAGGGTCATCTGGTCCAACCCCTTGCAATGCAGGGATCTTAGTTTTTGCCCAATGTGGGGCTCGAATCCACAACCCTGAGATTAAGAGCCTCGTGCTTATAGAGATGGGGATGAAGAAGATTCCCCACTTCTGGTATGGGGTTGGAGTGGGATAGGCAAGTCCACATTAAATAAATACATAATATAAAAGGTGACTGCCAAGATTTGAAGGGAGAGGGAGAGAAATGGCCTGAAGAATGAACATTTTCTGATTCTGTCAGGGAAGGCAATGAATAAACTGGTGCCACCTGCTGCCATCCCACCCAGACCAAAACGTACCGGTGCTCCACATCCCAGTGAAATCTGCATAGCAAAGCCAGCAGCAGCAGCAGTTGCTACCATTAGCCGCTCCAGCTAGATAGATGCCATTTGAAGCGGCGCCCCATCCATCCCGTAATATTCCCAAGGGAGCGCCTCGAATGCAGAATTTGCACGAAGACACACAGGACACCTGTTTGCAACACTGTTTATTAACTAAAAGGAAACGCTGTTGCATGCGCCCCGCTGAGCTCAAGTATTTCAAGCCTGGGGGAAAGTGTTTTTTCAGCCCCACTAACAATGTAACACAGAACTTCTGGGGAAGAAATCATTTTTATTATATGTGAATTGAATACTAGCCACTATAGGACTGGGAACGAGGTATTTAGCTTGGGTGTTGTTTGGAGCAGAATCCCCTTTTTATGCAACTTACCTGCCAAAGCGTTAAAGCGGGTCGTTTACACTTTTTCTAAAGAAAAAAACACCGAGGAACCAACAGCGAGCCCAGGGCCTTAAAGGGCCAGCAGCGGCAGTCGCCTTCCCACCCCGGTGCGAAACCCGCTCCACCTTAAGCGAGCCTGCTGGGTCGGGGTCCCCGTTCCCCGCCCGGAGCCCTCGTGATAGGTAGCTGGGACGGGCAAGGCGGGGCCTGGCATCCTCCTCTATAAATATCCCTGAGAGCGCGGCCACCGGATTGGCGCTGCTGGAGCTGAAGCGAGCGAGAAGTTGTGCCAAAGGGACTGGCGGGGCTGCCGCCGCCACTGCCGCTCCGCGAGCCTCTCTCTCTCTCTCAGGTGGCAGCGCTTCTTCCGGAGCGAGCGAGCGCTGCAAGTCTCCCGCAGCTGCTCGGGGATCGGGAAGGCTACTCGCTGAGCGTAGGGGGACCCGGCGATCTCCCGGGAAGCGCGGAGAGAGCGCTGAACGGCGCCGCAGCTTTCGGGGCTCCTCAGCCATCTTGACACGGCACGGCTGGGGGAAAGTTGCGGGAAGCGAGGAGCAGCAGCAGCAGCAGCAGCCAAGCCCGTCCTTGCGACAAAGCCGAGCGGGGAAGAGATGAACGCGAGACGGCGGGAAGCGGACTGAGCCGAGAAGGGAAGGAGCAGGAGGCGCCCCAAAGCGGCGGGGGATCCCCCGAGCCGCCGCTTCTGCCGGGCCAGAGGGCGCACTTGCTTCGCGGGAAGGAGGCGGCGAGGCGAGCTGGAGCTTGGAGAGGTGGCGCCCGGAGCAGCGGCGGAGGAGATCGCCTTGGCAGCGGCAGCAGCAGCAGCAGGAGGACCGGCGTGGCTGGCTCGTTCGGCGCCCGAGGAGTCTGCCTGGACGCGCTGCCGCCCCCGCCGCTGCCGCTCCGGGCCGAGCATGGAGCGCAGTTACCTGTTGGCCGTGGCTTTCCTCCCGCTCTTGCTGCCGGCTTGGTCGCCGGGGCTGCCGCGCTCTAGCTGCGCCGCCTCGGCCGCTTCTGCCGCCGCGGCTGCAGCCGCCGCCGCAGCCGCGTCGTCGTCGTCGTCCTCTTCGGCGTCTTCTTCGTCGTCCGCGTCGGCGTCGTCGGCCAAGGAGCTGTCTTGCCAGGAGATCACGGTGCCCCTGTGCAAAGGCATCGGCTACAACTACACGTACATGCCCAACCAGTTCAACCACGACACGCAGGACGAGGCGGGGCTGGAGGTGCACCAGTTCTGGCCCCTGGTGGAGATCCAGTGCTCGGCGGACCTGCGCTTCTTCCTGTGCAGCATGTACACGCCCATCTGCCTGGACGACTACAAGAAGCCGCTGCCGCCGTGCCGCAGCGTGTGCGAGCGGGCCAAGGCCGGCTGCGCGCCCCTCATGCGCCAGTACGGCTTCGCGTGGCCCGACCGCATGCGCTGCGACCGCCTGCCCGAGCAGGGCAACCAGGACACGCTCTGCATGGACTACAACCGCACCGAGCTCGCCACGGCCGCGCCGCCGCCCCCGCAGCCCAAGCCGCCGCACCGCAAGCCTGCCGGCGGCGGCGCCAGGATCCCCGGCGCGGCCGTCCCTCCGCCGCCGCTGCCGCCTCCCGCCGAGCCGCCCCTGCGCAAGGCCCGGCCTTCGGCGCCGTGCGAGCCGGGCTGCCAGTGCCGCGCGCCCATGGTGTCCGTGTCGAGCGAGCGCCACCCGCTCTACAACCGCGTCAAGACAGGCCAGATCGCCAACTGCGCGCTGCCCTGCCACAACCCGTACTTCAGCCCCGACGAGCGCGCCTTCACCGCCTTCTGGATCGGCCTGTGGTCCATCCTGTGCTTCATCTCCACTTTCGCCACCGTCTCCACGTTCCTCATCGACATGGAGCGCTTCAAGTACCCCGAGCGGCCCATCATCTTCCTGGCCGCCTGCTACCTCTTCGTCTCCTTGGGCTACCTGGTGCGCCTCGTCGCCGGCCACGAGAAAGTGGCTTGCAGCGGCGGCGCGGCGGCCGGTGCAGTGCCGGCGGGCGCCGGCGGGGGCGCTGCAGGAGCAGCCGCGGCAGTCGGAGGGCGCGGGGCGGCAGGGGGCGCTGCGGAGCTGCAGCCGGAACTAGCCGTGGCGGAGCACGTGCGCTACGAGAGCACGGGCCCTGCCCTGTGCACCGTGGTCTTCCTGCTGGTGTACTTCTTTGGCATGGCCAGCTCCATCTGGTGGGTCATCCTGTCGCTCACCTGGTTCCTGGCTGCCGGCATGAAGTGGGGCAACGAAGCCATAGCGGGCTACGCGCAGTACTTCCACCTGGCTGCCTGGCTGCTGCCCAGCGTCAAGTCCATTGCCGTGCTGGCGCTCAGCTCGGTGGACGGGGACCCTGTGGCGGGCATCTGCTACGTGGGCAACCAGAGCCTGGAGAACTTGCGGGGCTTCGTGCTGGCCCCCTTGCTGATCTACCTGGCCATCGGCTCCATGTTTCTGCTGGCGGGCTTCGTCTCGCTCTTCCGCATCCGCAGCGTCATCAAGCAGCAAGGGGGCCCCACCAAGACGCACAAGCTGGAGAAGCTCATGATCCGCCTGGGCCTCTTCACCGTCCTCTACACGGTCCCGGCCGCCAGCGTGGTGGCCTGCCTCTTCTACGAGCAGCACAACCGCCCCCGCTGGGAGGCCACGCACAACTGCCCTTGCCTGAGGGACCAGCAGCCCGACCAGGCGCGCCGGCCGGACTACGCGGTCTTTATGCTCAAGTACTTCATGTGCCTCGTGGTGGGCATCACGTCCGGAGTGTGGGTCTGGTCCGGGAAGACTCTGGAGTCCTGGAAGGCGCTCTGCACCCGTTGCTGCTGGGCCAGCAAGGGGACCGCCGCTGCCGTGGCGGCAGGGAGCATCGGAGCGGTTGGCGGTGGCGGAGGGGGCATGGTGACTGCCGCTGCGGTGGGGGGACTTGGGGGTGGAGCGGGGTCCATGTACAGCGACGTCAGCACCGGCTTAACGTGGAGGTCTGGCACCGCCAGCTCAGTCTCGTATCCAAAACAGATGCCCTTGTCCCAGGTGTAAAAGACGGAGTTCTTGGGGACAGGTGGGGAGAGGGTGCAGCTGACTATATTCCCTGCCTCCCCTTCATTCCCAAGCTTCCCAGTGGCCTCTCCAGGTGCAGGACGGATACAGCTGCTGGAGGCTGTCAAGTGCCAGGCCAGCTCCTCCTCAGCCCCCTTCCTACACTCCTTGCCTAGAGCCACGTGCTCCATACTTCAAGGCACCAGCCTCGCAAAGCAAAGGACTGTCTTGAGCCGCTCCTTGGACTGGCGGGAGTCCTCTTGGTTGTTGGATGGGGTTCCCCCTGCTTTGCTTTTTCTCCTCCTTTCAAACTCAAAAGGTGACATCAAAGCAGCAGGTGTCTATGATAGGACTGCAGGGTTTGGGAAACTTTCTTTTAGAAAAACAAACAAAATGACTTTCTTTTTTAAAAAAAAATCAAATGAACAAACTGGCAGATGCCTTAAACACATTCAAGTTGTGTCTTAATTATACACCCCAAATAAATACGGGTTTCCTATGTTAAAAGATGTATTTATATAATTATTTGGTACCTTGTACAAAATGTGTAAGATATGTATATAACCCAAATGCTTTACAGTCTGTAAATTTTTTTTGTAAAAAGAAAAAAGTTTAGAGGCTTACCACCAACTGCTCCCTCTTAAGAGCAAATATTTGAGTATTCTATTTTGTCAATAAAATAATGATAAACGATCTGTTTGGGAGGGGAAACATCCCCCTATCAATGCCCTGATTATTCCTGTGGGTTGACTCTGGAGTAAGTGTGAAATTTTGCATATCATCTAAGAGCAGAGTTGACTAGGAACAAATCATGGGAGGCTTAAGGGAGTCTAGGGTTTGCACCTTCAAGATTTAAATGGCCTTGTTCCTCTAAGTCAGGGTTGGAGAATCAGTGGCAGTCCAGATGTTGCTGTCCAACTCCCATCAGCCCCAGCCAGCCTGGCCAGGGATGATGGGAACTGGAGTCCAGCAACATCTGAAGTGCCACCGATTCCCCATCCTGTGCTTTAGTGTTCCTCTAAGAAAGTTGTGGGGGATCTTTGGTCTTCTAGCTGTTCATGAACTACAACTCCCACCAGCCCCAGCAAGCATGCCAATGGCCAGGGTTGATGGGGGATGTAGTTCAGCAACTTCTGGTGGGCCAAAGGTTCCCCCCAGCTGCTGTTGGACTACATCTGCCATCATTCTTGACCACTGGCAATGCTGACTGGGGCTCATGGGAGTTGTAATTCAGCACCCTCTGGAGGGCCCATGTCTCCTCTCCCTTAAGATTCATTGCCAGCTCTGGAGGCTCAAAGGAGCTGAATATGATTTGACAACAGGGAGAGCTGCCTTGTTAACTCAAAAAGTGTACAAGGGTTCCCAATCCACAATCAGTTTGCTTTCGAATAGTGCCATCTGAAATCTAATGCAGGCTGGGAGGGGCAGCTGAGGTATTTCGCCTCAGAGCTTTGCTTTTTAAACAGCAGAAAATCCTCAGGGTGGATGCAAAACTCCATGGGGGGGGGGGAGAAAAGGAACCATTCCAGAGTGGTAATCCAAATTGCTTCCTCCCTTAGACTTTTCAGGACTCCTTTAGAGCAGATGTACTGGAGATTCGCCACTTTCCTTGTGGGCCATCATTTCTCTTGCAGCCGTTTGCTGCCCTGTCACAAGGAATATAAACAAGGGCCGGGTATTCGTCTCTCTTGGCTGCTTTGTTTTGACTTCTGCCCAATGAATGTTGCTTTAGGAATGCGAGAGACATGCATGCTCCATTTTGCCTGTGTTTGTCCATGCTTGTTGGGGTGAGCAGCACCTGCCCCTTCTGCAGGCTGAGGCAGAAATGCTAAAGCTGGTTTAAGGATGAAAAGTAAGCTGAGAATTGTCAGAAGCATTTTTTTATTTTTAAAGGGGGGGGGAGCACTTAGGGATAGATATCTCCCTGCTTGGGAGATGGAGACTGTCCTTGTCAAGGCTAAAGCTAATTGATTAGCGTAAGAGGAGGTGGAATTAGCAGAATGCCTGGGTGGGAGTAAGCTGAACTTTTTACCTGTCTACACCAGTGGCTCAGAACATCTCCTTTTAAAGAGGAACTAAATGAATAGGGTTAATCTGTCAGGATCTTGGTTCCTATTGAGATTGGGGAAAAACTTTGATCTTTTCTCTAAATGTACTGCATAGGGGTGTGTGGTGTGGCTTTCTTTTCAAAAAAATCCCACCTCCTGCCCACATTCTCTTGTTGCAGACCAATTGGCCACCACGGAGTCCTTCAATTAAAAAGAATGTGGGGTTTGCTTTTTCGTTCTTTTTTTATTTTTTAAAGGGAGACTTGTAACAGTTTGTGAACACCAGAGGAAAAGGAGAGAACAGCCTTTTAAACAGATTTTCCTAGCATTGTTAGTCAGACTGCAGGCAGTAAGGCCCACGGTTAGAGTATTATAAAGGTGGCGGGAGGGGGGGGAGGTAGAGTAATCCATGAATACTCTACAGGTGGTCTTCTTACAATTGCTTCAATTTAAAGCATTTCTTTTTGCAGAGAACAAAATTCTTCTCTATAGCCACTAATTGAACCAGAGGAGAACTATTACCAACCAGACATTGTGTGTGGGGGTGTGGGGGTGTTTTAAGGGAAGTCTTCAGTGCCTGAAATTCTAGCATTACAATATTTGTTTTATAACCAATGTTTCAATACACAAAAAGCTATATTCTGCTTCATATTTGTATGACCGTGGCTTCTGTTATATCTTCTAAAATACAGGCTCAATGGATCGGGGGGGGGGGGCATGTCAGCAGTAAAAAACAAACAAAATGAAACTGTCCCAGGACTGTTTGGTGCTAGGCAGCCATTTTGCTTAAGGCCAAAATTGCAAACAGAACTGTTAAAAGGGAAAAAGGTCTACTCCGTTTCCCCCCAGTGTGGTGACATATTAAGTCCCCTGACACCACTTAGTGAGAGAGGGTAGTCCTGGTATATTTTTCACATTTGCCGCTATCCTACCAGTATTTTAACTCAGTTGTACTTTGAGCAGACCCATTGAAATTAACAAACATGAATAATTTATAAACTAATTAACCATCAAAACCTCTAAGCGGTTTACATAAAATATAGAATATATATATGGAATCATTAAGTTCACCAATAAGACCATATGTTAAAAAAAGTTAGCCTAATTTTAAAAAAATCAGTTTTAAAATAAGCATTATGAAAGGCATGCTTAAATTATGTGTCTGAGTAGGTTTGCTTAAAGAAAAAGGGTTTCTAGTAGGTGCCCCAAAAGGTACAGTAAAGTGAATATCAATGGGCAGGGAGTTCCAAAGCCTAAGTTCTGCCACACTGACAAATCAGTTCCTTGCAAGTGCAGAACTACCATTGTGTGGCACATCATTTCTCTTCCCTTCCCTTAAAACTCCCCAAACAGGGATTTCCTCATTTGATTATTGTTCCCTGTATAAGGCAAAACTTAAGATGGGAAATTAACTTAGGTGTTTTGTCCAAAGAAAATTTACTTTTTTTATTTTTTGGCTCCTATGTGATTTCAGCTGCTGAAGCAGAACACAACCTGCTGAGTTAAAATAGCCTGGTCAGCATTTTTTATTTTTATTTTTAAAGTTTGATGGGGGTTGAGGAATGAAGCTGTTGCTTTGACTTGTCCAAGCAGTAAGTAGCTTAGAGTGTGCATTTTCTAGCAACTAAAAGCAAATGGGGAGCAACTTGTGCTCTTTCCAAGAGACGTTGTTGTTGTTGGTGGTGGTGGTGTTTAGTCGTTTAGTCGTGTCCGACTCTTCGTGACCCCATGGACCAGAGCACACCAGGCACTCCTGTCTTCCACTGCCTCCCGCAGTTTGGTCAGACTCATGTTAGTAGCTTCGAGAACACTGTCCAACCATCTCGTCCTCTGTCGTCCCCTTCTCCTTGTGCCCTCAATCTTTCCCAGCATCAGGGTCTTTTCCAGGGAGTCTTCTCTTCTCATGAGGTGGCCAAAGTAGTGGAGCCTCGGCTTCAGGATCTGTCCTTCCAGTGAGCACTCTGGGCTGATTTCCTTCAGAATGGGTAGGTTTGATCTTCTTGCAGTCCATGGGAGTCTATCCAGTGCAATACAATGACGTACAGCAGGGGTAGCCAATGCTTGGGACTCCCAACTCCCATCAGCCCCAGCTAGTATGACTGATGGTCAAGGCTGATGGGAAGTTGTAGTCACCACTTTGGTTTAACAGGCTGAACTAAGACATAGTGTATTGTAAAGTCATCCTTGGAGTAAGCCCAGTGAAATCTATAAACTTGGCTAGCTTAAGTCCATTGGCTCCAATGGGTCTACTCTGTAGTATATGATCAGTGGCTGGATGAATGCAAAAGGTACTGGAGAAACTTTCTATTACTGTTGTATTGGTTGGCAGGATTGTTCTTTTCCTTATTAGCTGGAATAGTTCTCAGAAATTCCATTTTTGTCTCACCACACGTCAGTCACTTGAAGTCTTAGGAGCCCAGAGGGTGGACTCATAGAATTGTAGAGTTGGAAGGGATCCTGAGCATCATCTAGTCCAACCCCTCAAAATGCAGAAATATGCAGCTGTCCCATACGGGGATTGAACCTGCAACCTTGGCATTATCAGCACCATGCTCTAACCAACTGAGCTCTCCAGACTGAACTATAGTGGGACTTACTTCACATTTCAACAAGACTGGTTTCCACATGTGAAGTGCCCTTTACAGCTTCTTTAAATCCCCGTAATTAGTTGCAAATCTAGGTGGTGGTTGGTTGGTCCTTTAAGAAATACAGCTTTTCCTCAGGAAGCAGATTGGGCTAAAAATCAATGCAAATAAAACAAGCCTGAAGGAATCTGTAGAAAGCTGTGAAAGTTCATGACCGCATTGGAGAACTCCTCACAGTTAAAACAAATTGGATAAAATTATAAACACCCTACAAAGTGGATGTTTCTCAAGATTAGTCTTCCTAATTAGTCAAGTTGGTTTCTTGTTGAATTCGACTTTGAGGAAATGACGAATTTAGAAAAGTGGAGGAAAACGTCCTGTGAATAGTTAGGGAGCAGCGCCACTTAGTGGCCAAACAGGAAATTAAACAACCCCAAGCAAAGTGGAGCAGATAGGTTGCTTGTGAATAACAACTTACTTGTGCTAATTTAAATACCAGTAGTATGTACTCTTGACAAAAAGAGCGAGGGGAATTAGGTGCATTTTAACATTTGGTTTCAGAACGGGCAGTCATAATTTGCTTCTTATTCCCACCCCCACTTCTTTAGATTTGCTTTGCATAAGATAAATACAAATACAAATGCATACAACTCACTTTGATGCAGGGAAATTGTGTCAGTCCACATTATGGCTTCATAATATATACGTGTACATCCTGCCAGTGCCATCCTAGGCAGGTCAACTCAGATATAGGTCTCATTGAGTTTAACAGGGATTATTCCCAGGCAAGTGTATATAGGGGTGCATACTTGTCTTATCACCAGGAAGCTAATTCAGACTTACCTGGCTGCTGCGTGGATTAGTTAGAGTGGGTATTTTTACCATGTGTGGTATTACAAGTAAATTCTACTCAGAGTAAACCTATTAACATGAACCCAATTTAGCCATGTCATCTCTCTGGTGCAGCTCTGAGGAAAACATGGTTGAATACTATCTGATATTTTGTATTCATATGTATAGTTTAAATTAGTCTGCATTTAAATTTATTTTAAAAAGGAGTCAAGTTGCAATATGCTGAAGTTGCATTGAAATCAGTGGGGTTTGCTTTCAAGTAAAAAAGCAATAGGACTGAGCTGGACACTTGAGGAGAAAGATACCAGTACAGGCTTCAAATCACAGACCACAGAGTTTCCCTTTAAACGTTTCACTTCCTTTTGCTTACAGTTCTGTAATCACAACTACTAATATTAATTACCACTCTCTTCCTACCTACACACTGACCACTCTCTTATTTCTTTAGATAAGTTGTGGGGAACCTGCAGTGCTCCAGAACTCCCATCACCCCTGACCATTGGCCATTGCTGGCTGGGAATGATGGGAACCGAACCTCTGACAAGCCACAGGTTTCCCTTCCCTGGTGTAAGGAAGAGAGTTAATCAATGAACATCTAGGCCAGGGGTAGGCAACCTAAGGCCCGTGGGCCGGATGTGGTCCAATTGCCTTCTCAATCCGGCCCACGGACGGTCCGGGAATCAGCGTGTTTTTACATGAGTAGAATGTGTCCTTTTATTTAAAATGCATCTCTGGGTTATTTGTGGGGCCTGCCTGGTGTTTTTACATGAGTAGAATGTGTGCTTTGATTTAAAATGCATCTCTGGGTTATTTGTGGGGCATAGGAATTTGTTCATTCCCCCCCCCCCAAAAAAAAATATAGTCCGGCCCACCACATGGTCTGAGGGATGGTGGACCGGCCCACGGCTGAAAAAGGATGCTGACCCCTGATCTAGGCAGAGAATGACATTAGCATTTGTGACCACAGAATTTACTGTGGATTAAGTATTCTGGATTTAAAGGTTTAACATTGTGCATGCACAATCCCGTGCACTGTGTCGAAAGAAGTTTGCTCCCTTTTGTGTTTAGAGATGTGGCTGATGTGGACCCAAACACTACAATGTTTGTATTAGCAGAATGGCAAAGTTGTATGGCTTTTTAAACTAACCAATGCAGCATGTGTCCACTATCAGCTATTGGATCTTTGCAGCTTGCCTCCTTTGTCTTGAGTTGGTACCCTTAACTTTCTCGAAATAGAAGAATGTGTGCCCATCATTCCTTCAGTCTCAAACTCCCAAAGAACACAGTTACTGGCAAAAGTACTGAGAGAACCCCCTTGGAGCATTAGTGGAGACACAGAACTCCACGGGTTTTCCAGGTAAGAAGTCCCCTGACTTCTGGTACCAGAGAAGAACTTGCTCATTGGGGTGAAGTACTGATTTCTTGGTTCTGTGCAGGTTGTAGTCTGGGAAATGAACGATCTGCCTCTTAAGAGTCTAGCATTCTGGGCAAGTTGTCCAGGATTGTGTGTCAAGAAAATGGCCATGGAGCACATCACTACATGCGAGAATTGCGTTTGTGTATTTCACAGCAAGTATTTAAACTAGGAAGTTGCAAGTGAAGTTTCTTAGCCTTCTATTTACCATGTGTACATTTTTAAATAGGTAGCATAATAATGAGCTTTCCCTCTGCTCTTCTCACACCAACACCATCCCAGTTTCCATGATGCTGCGGACATTCAGTAGTATGACCAGTTTCCCCAGGTGCAACCACTGGCCTGGTTTGCGTGTCACAAAAACTGAAACCACGACTTAATGCAAATGTGCATGTTCCCAGTTCTCCTGCTCACAGTCCCCTTGCTGCTTCCTGGTCCTTTGCAGCACAGGCCTAAACTATGGTTTGCGTCTCATTCAAACCCAGTTCATGGTTTAGCTCTCCTGAATACACAACCACAAGCCATAACGCAGTTGTGGGGAAACTCTGACCCTCCAGATGTTGCTGAACTACAACTGTTATCACCCCTAATCACAGGCCACACTTGCTAGGGCGGATGGGAGTTCAGCAACATCTAGAGGGCCAACTCCTGTTGTAAACCATGAGGCAAACCTCGGTTACAGTACATGTAACCATGTACACTCAAGCCAAGGTTTGGACAACAGCCTAAACTATGTAGTGGCCTAGCACAGGACAGTGGCACAGCAGAATGACCAGGGAGGAGCAATCTAGATATAATAGCCACCGACGCTCCAAGTGTCCCTATTTTCCAGGGACCTCCCTGATTTAGAGAAGCCGTTTCAGTTCTCTTCTCTTCTCATGAGGTGGCCAAAGTATTGGAGCCTCAGCTTCAGGATCTGTCCTTCCAGTGAGCACTCAGGGCTGATTTCCTTAAGAATTGATGGATTGGATCTTCTTGCAATCCATGGGACTCTCAAGAGTCTCCTCCAGCACCATAATTCAAAAACCTCAATTTTTCGGCGATCAGCCTTCTTGATGGTCCAGCTCTCACTTCCATATATCACTACTGAGAAAACCATAGCTTTAACTATACGGACCTTTGTCTGCAAGGTGATGTCTCTGCTTTTTAAGATGCTGTCTAAGTTTGTCATTGCTTTTCCACTTTTCCTTAGGATGTCCCTATTTTCATTGGAGAAATGTTGGAGGGCATGGAGTTATCTGACCTCCAAGCCGTCTGAAGGCAATCTTGTATAGGGAACCACCCGGCGTGGCTGGGGCAACCCAGTAAAATGTGTGGTATATAAATAGTAAAATTTTCATGATGGAATGGGGCGTCCCTATCTTCATCAGAGAAGTGTTGGAGGGTATGTAGTCATGGTTGCACTAAGCCATGGTTCGGCTCATGTAAAAAGTGGGTTCACATCAGGCTCAGTGAAGAGAGGAGCTACTTATACCCAACAGAAGATGGTCAGCTGGCAGAAAAACCAAGGAGGAAATGGTGCATAATACAGTATATCAATGGGAGCCCAAAGCAGAGTATACCCAGGGAAATGTTAGGGCTGGATGAGGTGGAATCCTATATAGGACTAGCAAATTCATTCAGTGTGTCAATCTCTTAAGGGTTGGAATGACTCCAAGGGGAAAGTGGGGCTGCAGGTTGTCTCTGGAAGTTGCTCCACCTACATCATCCAATGCTGATTTTCTGATGGGGCATCTCCTCTTCTAACTGCAGGAATGGCAGACATGAGCACGTCGGACAATTGCTTCCTGGTCAGGCCTCTAAAATGAGCCTGTGATAGAACAAAGCCTCTTTAACTGGGTCTCTGTCGTGGTTCATTGCCCCCCACAGACCCAGGCAAGAGCATCTGCAACCCCCTGGAATCTTGCACCACTAGTGGAGACTGGAGTGGCATGTGACAATATCTAGCTGCAGGCACACTTGTTAAGAAATAGTACCAAATGTAAAGGCTCCAGGCAAACCAATATCCTACCCCATCTGGCTTCAGAGAAAGTTGCCTATATGGTGTTGCATGAGCAGGAAGTATCCTAATGTTTTCCCTTCCATGGAATAAGAGAACAGAACCTTTCACCATGCCCTCTGCTGGTAAAAAGGATGAAATTCATAAATATCTAGTAAAAGTGTTTCAACTGAAAGGAAATGTATCTTCTATGATAATTAACCAGTTTTTGTTTTGTTTTGAATCTGTGTAGGGAACAGCCACATACACAAATTTATATTTTAGGGATTATTATCCTACTCCAGTGAGAACATTCGGAATAGGAACACATAATCGCAAGATGTGTAAAATATTAGCAATATTATTGGTTTTTTTAATGCTATAATACTAAAATCTCCAGCTCATCCATAACTTGATGAAATGAAAACCTATTCTTGATTTTAGAGGTAATAGCAACTCTCAAAGAGGTTTTAAAAAATGTATAAACCCACTCACCCAATACACTACAAGGCAAATATCTCACATTGATGTTTTAAAACCATGAATTAATTGTGGTGCATTTCAACCCAATACCAGATTAGCAAAGCGTAAGAGGGTCATAACTCCTACCCACCTTCACTGGTAACCCTCAACCAAAACCCAAGTTCAGTCTGGAAACCACACTTGTCTGAAAAAAAGCCAGTAGCTAAAATGATTAATAAGAGAACAGGAAAGAGAAGGGGAATGAAAGAAAATCTAATTGGGCAGAATGAGATAGCCTCCCCATTTCATTCACAGGAAATTCATCCAGATTTTCTGGAAGAGTTTTGATTACTCTCTTCCATTATAAGCCAGGCATCCTTTCACAGCCTGGTCTATCAGACTCATCCTAAAACATTGGGCAAGCTTGCAATGCTGTAGAATTTATCAAGGCCAACCTTTGTATGCATCCAGTTGTCAATGAAGCAAAAGCAAGTTCAATAACTTCTGCTCTGCTAAGATATCTGCTAGTTCTTAGGGTGGACAACGTGGAGGTAAAGGGTTGCATCCAATGCTAGCCATACGAAGAGTAGACCCATTGAAATTAAAGATCTACTGACTTATTTGCAACACCAAGGTGTAAATCTTACACTCTTCCAATTCTTCTAGAGAGCAGTATGTCAATTACATGATTGTACTAAAGGGGAGGTCTCATTTTAATAGCACAGGCAGGCCTGCCATTGCACTTCTAGCACACTTTGGGGATAAATGGATCAGAAGCAAAGCTTTCCAAAATTCCAGCAAGAGAAAAATAAACAGGGCTGAGCTATCAGAATAATCCCACTCCACAGCTATATATTTCTGCTAATGTTGGACGTCATGCAACCAAACAAATTGTCATAATGCAGGTTTGGAAGATGTATGTTGCCATTTGGAGCACTGAAACCCCATCTCTGACCATTAGACATTTTATACCAACCTTAAATTTTGAATTTTTCAGCAGGCATTGCCCCCACACTTTCAAGCATACCTTTCACAAATGCTGAAGATTAGATGCTTACTCTTTCAAATATGAAGGCTGACGTTTGGAGCAATCCGTATTCTGTACTGATCTACTACATTCTGTGCACTTTTACAGAACACACGCTTTTCAAGATGAATTATTATTATTTTTTAAGTACAAAGTGGTATGTCTTCTGACACATAAGTGATTCCAGAATGAGTGTAGAAATATTATGTTTTATGTTGTGAACTGCCCTGAGATCTGCGGATGAAGGGCAGTGTATAAATTTAATAAATAATTATTATTATTTAAAAAAGAAATCTGAAATTGTGAATGCCGGAATATACAGGAAATGAATGAAATATTTGTCAATGCACATTTTGTACACATACTTTAATGGTTAATGACCAATGACGAATGGACATAAACAAACGTGGGACATTTACTCTCTCCCCCCCAAAAAACTTTCTTTTTGTAGCTGCTGCCATGTATACACTTCTAAACTGGTCAAAAGCTGAAAATAAAAGGACTGCTACTACGGTAAGCATTCAAAACGTACTGTTTACAATGGCTTCTCTGCAACTAAGCCAAATCTCACACCAAAAGGCATGCAAGTTCCATCAGAGGAATCAAGGCATCCTGGGACACACACCCCCATCCTCAACCCCTCCCTGAAAGTGAATGGGCCCTTTTTAAAACCAGCCTCTTGAACAAGGGGAATCCAAGCTATGCAACTCCATAATCCAATGTCTTGGTGCATGGATTTGCTTTTTTTTTTTTTTAATTATTCTATTTCTGCATAAGAGAGAGATAGGCAGAGCAGCAAAGACCACAGAAATTCTTGTTAAAACCACTTTGGAGTTCTGAGAATTCAACAGATATTTAAACCTGCATTTTAGAGCTTATCTTGCGATCATGAAGTCCGGAAACATGTTGAGGGTTTTTTTTTGTAAAACACACACACACACACACACACACACACACACACACAAGCCAATGTTCTCAGAGTACTAAATTTTGCCTCAAAAATGCACATTCATTCATTCTTAACAGGGGCTCTCCCTTTTATGATTACCTCCTCACCTCTGCCTTGGGTCCCCAACAGGACCAGTCCCCCATCCATGCATTGGGAGAAAGATCTAAACATCAACACGTGCAGGTTCCCTGTGTGACTCCATACCCCAACTGCACAGGGTTCCAAATCGCACCAGAATAAATAAACAGGTGTTTGTGCAGGGCAGGATCAGACCTTCTCGATGCAGATTGGGTGGCCAGGTGATGGAGGGGCCACATCCAGCAACCAGAGCCTTGCTGCCCCCCCCCCTCATCCAATTGCAAACATGTGGGAAGATTTAGTTATTTCCCCTTTTGCTTTAGATACTCTGTGCTTGTGACCAAAATTTATAAATAAGCACCTCCAGATGTAGCATGCATGCACACTTCATTAGCGAGTCTCCCTAGTAAAAGAAAATAAACCATCTAGCTGCATGCACAGAACAGCAATACGTATATTCAACCAAGACTATTCCTATACTGTTCTTTAGATTAAAAGCCGTTTTGGCAGTATTTGGTGGTAGTTTTCCTGCCATTCTATTCTGACATTTTACACCCATTCGGATTTTTTGGATCTGGAGCAGCCAGCACTGCTGCAGACAGATTGGACATCAGAAGCCTTTCTCTCAAGGGAAGAATAATGAACCGAGGGCTTGTGGCTGCTTGCAGGCGAATGGGCTCCATAACGGCACCCGTCCAGGGTTTTAAAAACCAACGCTCCTTTGAGAACGCCCGGCGGCTGCTCGAATCTCGATTGCTCACACAAGATCTCTGGCTGCTCACTGTCATGGAAAGACACCCCTTTGCCCTCTTGGTGGGCAGCTCCAACACACGATTTGTTACTACTGTTGCTGCTGTTGAGGTTAGGGCCATTTTTCTGCTGAGGATTGAACACAGCTTGAAACGAGCACACTTCCTTCACCTCTCGGCCAAGCAAACAGTTGCCGCAGTTGTCAATGACGGCTATGTTGCCTTGGCCCCCCAGCAAATCGTTGCTTAGTTTGTCACCTTGGTGCAGCAGGCCAGGAGGACTGCATTTTTCTCCGGCCGTGAAACTTTCTGACAGCAGCTTCTTTCTCCGATTCCTCACGACGTTGGTTCGGAAGGCAAAGCCCAGGTCAACAAGGCTGAGGAAGAATGAGATGCTGCTGAGCCCCCAGATGAAAAGCATCATGATGGATTTTTCTGTGGGCCTGGAGATGTAGCAGTCCACGAAACTCGAACAAGGGGATTGGTTACAGGAGAAACGTCTTGGGACAAAGAATCCAAAGAGGTAATAGTGCCCCACTCCAAAACTGGCCTCTGTCAATATTCTCAGAAGAAGGTGAACTGCATACGCCCTGGAAAAATCAGGAACGGCCATTTCGTTTCCTGTACAGGTGGCTCTGCTCCTTTTCCCTTTGGACGATTTCTTTGCGACTTTGCCGCCCGCCGAAGGTTTGATCTCTTTGTAGCGACGGTAGGCTGCAGAATGTGCCTTCACAACCTGCCTGCACACTTTGTGCAATACGTAGACGCCAAAGATGGCGTAAGGGAGCAAGACGGACACGGTCTGAATGAGCCAGAAGCGAAAGTGGGACACGGGAGCAAAAATGTCGTAACACACATTGGAGCACCCTGGCTGTAAAGTGTTGCAGACAAAGCGTTCCTGCTCATCTTGGTAGAGAGGGTACGCTGCTAAGAATATCACCATAAACCTCAGCAGGATCACAAGGGTTAACCAAATCTTCCCTAGAAAGGAAGAACAAAGGTAGACATGTCATCGCTAAAGGAGTTGTGTCCTATTGTAGAATCCCTGCATATTTTTTTACCCTGGTTGTTAACTACACACACACAAAAACACACACACACACACACACACACACACACACAAGAATCAGCACCAATTGGCTCACTCATACACCAGCCAACCAACCAACTTGCAGGCAAGCAGCGAGATTAGGGTTGCCATATTTCAAAAAGTGAACACAAAAGTTGTTGAGGTGTTGTTGTTGTTTTGAAAATTTAAAATTTTGAGCTATTTTTAAGGAAATTCGCCAAAATCTAGACTTCCGACTGAGTTGCCATACATCCGGATTTCCCCGGAGATTTCAGAGATTTCTGCCTGGACACTGCTTCCGACTGCCGTATTCCAGCTATGTCTGGGAAATTCCAGGTGTATGGTAACCCTACTCTAGATATTCCATGTGTACAGCAACAGAGGGCTTTGGTTAAGAGTTCACCCCTTACACGCAGCTGATCACAGCCATTTATCTCTGTTGTCATGTATATACAGCCAACAGCTGAGATGCACGGACTCAAGCCCCACATTGGGCGAAAGATCCCTGCATCGCAGTGGGTTGGACCCGATTATCCTGACGGACTCTCCCAACTATGATTCTATGATAAATTCTATGATGATAAATTCTGCGAAGGCTATATTGCTGTTCACATTGGGAACGGAGGGATCCGAAAGGCTTTTCACTTGCGGCTTGACTCGCATGGCAGAAAGTGACTGAGGTGTATAATGTAGAAATCCTTGAGAAATGAACTGAAGATCGGACATTATCAGCCTTCCACAACTCAACCGACTCAAAACATTGTCAGACTACAACATGCTCTGCCCTCATTGGCCTGTGTTCCGTCCGCCCCACCAACCACTTTAATGATCTTTTCAGAAGGTTTTTCAATACCTCTGCAAACCTTGGGGTTCCTCTGAGCCTCCTGCAGTTCCTCTGGCAACTCATGGATGGGCCAGTTTGGCTATCTGGAGTGCAGCACTCAGATAACAGAGCTTGCTATTATTACAGATGATTTGAGGATTTCTCCTAAGGTGCACCTGGCAACATTTCTCAGGAGATGCTTAGGTGGCATAGGTGGATGCTCTACCTCAGGTGAACATTTGAGAGCTTTTTCCCCTCCCCCCTTTTTTTGAAAGCATAGGAGCAGAAATAGCTGCCTTATGCTGAATGAGACCATTGGTTCATCTAGCTCAGTATGGTTCACACTGACTGGCAGCAGCTCTCTGGGATTCTTTCTTAGCCCCGATATGCTGGGGATTGAACCTGGGACATTCTGCATGTAAAGCAGATGCCCTACCAATGAGCTATGGCCTTTTGCCCAAAGACTTGGAAGTTCTGCACAGTCAGAAACCAAAGGGTCATCAAGCCCAACTTTTCATCACAAGAGAGGAGAGATGGAGACAGAGGAAAGGCAAAGTTTTCGGTATGCACTCTTAGTACTGTTCTTGCTTGCTTGTTTGTTTGCTACCTTGAGGGTGGAGCCCCATTTGCTGAGAGAGAGAGAAATCAGGGGGGAAAGATATATCATAAATACATAATTTAAAAAAAGATAAGAATTCAGCTCATAGGTTTGGGAACACAAGGCATCCCAGCTCTAGAGAGAGCCAATTCTAGAATGCCTTGAACCCATTAAGAGCTTAGCAATTGCCTTCATTAACTTATTTATCCCAAATTGCTGTAGGCAACGTGAGTATAAACACCCACAGAAATCACTCTCACCAAGAGGACTGACAGAATCAAGTTTTTCGATCAGTGCAAAGTTAAGGGGGAAACCAGATGTACACATGCTAGCTATTGGCCTCAAAAATCAAACAGAGGACTCAGTGAGAACTTGGTTCAGCCAATGCCCATTAAGTTACGTACTTCCAGAAGCCTCCTTATTTTCATCTGGGATCTGCACTGCTTAAATGATTGCTTAATAAAAGTGTAACTAGGCTATCATGCAAGGCATAAGTTCATGCTCTTGCATCTGCATTTGTCTTCATGTGCTATTTTTCTAGAAGAAGAGGTGCCGGAACTCACTATGAACACCTCCCTTGTTCTATAATGGCATTGGTGCCCATCTGAGAGGTGCCGGAACTGAGTTCCAGTGAGTTCCGGCTGAAAAAAGCCCCGAAACGGCTAATGAGAAAGACCAAAAACGGCCCTAAAATTTAAATAAAGGATAGAAGTCAAACAGCAATATCAATCAAATTTTCCTTTACAAGCAAATGTTATTAAAATGCAAATGAGTGAATTCTAGAATCAGCCCAAAATACACACGCACAAAACAAAAACCAGGACAGTTTCCAGGAACTGGGTGCCAGCCCTGAACAAAAATTAAGATGCGGTTGGGTTTTTTTTTAATACTCACCAATAATCGTCACATTGTAGCTGACAGCAATGATTAAAAAGCCGACTGAATCCCAACATTCCATGTCTGAACTCAGTTGCAGGGATCCCCCACTTACTGAAGGAATACGAAAAAATTGAGCATTTTCAAAAACCACGGCGATCTAAACAGAGAGGGCAAAAAACATTCGAGAGCCGGCCAGGAACAGGAGTAACAAAATCCTCTGCAGAGAGAAACGAGCCTTCCTTGGGAGACCCAGCTAAATACCACAACTTCACAGTCCTATTGATTGCTCTTACCTCTGCTCCGACAACTGCAAGAAGACAAAAGGCAACAGGAATTATCTCTGCCATTGTCGGCTATTCTTACTCTCCCGGGGCATTCCAGCCTCCTGAAATTGCTGGGATAGTTCAGTGGTGAAAGAGAAATCAAGCAGTGGAAGAAATAATAGAAGCGGCTTTGTTTCTCCCCCGACAAGTGATAAAAATGGATAACGTGAGGAAAGAGGATACCGGAACATCAAGTGTTATGTCTGCGAATGGCATTTCCCTCTACAGCAGCGCCATATGAAACGAGAAATAAAATCCAGCTTCCAAAAGCTGGTCACATGGTAGCGTCACCAACCGAAATCAGTGGTGTCTCTGCACATTCCTATTTCATCTCTCCTCAGTAAATGAACAAGGAATTTATTCCTGTGGGACAACAAAGCCCTGAACTTGGGGACATGAAACCTGCCTCGCTCCCTCAGCATTGGGCGGCCTGGTCTTTACAAGCACAAACGCTGAGAGGTGGCGGCGAAAGTGTGTCTGTGCGGAAGGCCTTCCGCAGAGGTGCTCATAATATACAGTATCTCCTTCCTCACACATTCCGCCCCTCAAAGGAAATTAATGGGAGAGGTATATGAAATTATACATGGCACGGAGAAATAATAAAACTTGGTGGGTCATCCAAATAAAACTGAATTTCGGAAGGTTCAGGTCAGACAAAAGGAAATATTTATTCACCCACACAGTGCCTAGTTACAACTACAGCTGTGGTGGACACATCAGAGGGGGATTTTAGCAGAGGATTACTTACATTTATGGATGATAAGGCTTGTCAATGCCCACTAGTCATGGTGGCTTATAAATTACCTCAAGTATTAGGGGCAGAGTGGGGCAGTCCCTGTGAAACACCAATGGAAGAGGGATATTGCACTCACATCCTGCTTTTCGACTTTCCATAGATAACCAATTGGCAGAGTTGGCCCGACCATTAGGCAAAGTGAGGCAATCACTTCTGGCGGCAGATGGGGGTGGCAGGGTCAGCACCCCCCAACTGTTAGCACCATCTGAACTGTGTCTCCTCAGAAGTATGCCCTACTGAATTCAATGGAACATACTCCCAGATATGTGGGGCTAGGATTGCAGCCTCCATCATACTTAAAAGAGCAGATCCAACGAAACGAATTACTTCAATGGGATCTAGTCTACGTAGGACTAAGTCTAGATCCAACCTGCCACATACATATTTCAATGGTTTTACATCTGTATTATTTACCATGTTCTGGCTTAGGGAGTTTAATTTTAGCCTATTTTTATTTACATGTTCTCTGTTGCTGTATATGTCCGTATCTCTGGTCTGCGACCGTAATAAATTGATTCAGCCTGTCACCTTAATAGAAACAAATAGAAAACTCTTTGGGATTTGTTTGGGTGAAAGGCAGTTCAGAATTTGGATGAAAAAAAAGAATATTACAAAATTGATAATAAAACCTGTTAGGTGCCGTTCTTACCCCATCTTGCACATTACATTTCCTTACGGCAGGCAAGGAGGATCTCCAGCCCATAGACCTAATCCGGATAACCATGCCTCTTACTCCAGTCCCTGGCACTCCCATGGCCCATTTCCTGCAAGCCACACCACTTTCCCCTCACCTCATCCCCATCCTGCGCCAGCGAGTCAGGGGTGAAATCAAGTGAGCTGGCACAGAAGGAATGATCAGTCCTTCCTCCACCATCCCACTCCCTCGCCTGAATGGAATTGCTGGCCTAGGCTATGAGACTGTAGCACCTCAAGTTTAGTTTTATGGCATTTCTCCATGCAGTAACTAGAGGAGGGTGCCCAAGCACATTTCTGCTTTGCACCATTCACCAAGCGTTTATTATTTTGGCGATTGGGGGGGGGGGTCTGTAGGTGCATTATTAAAGTTGCTTTTTTAAAAAAAAATAAAAGTCACCACTGCAGTTAAAATAAGAATCCTTTACACATTCTTGGGTTTCTCCAGTGACCGTGTTAAAAGACAAAGCTCAAATCTCTTTATCCAGTTACTGAATGAAGATACTGTTTTGTGTGTGCTTCACCCCCTCCAGCCATTGGAGAAAGAGAGATGGTGGCAAGATGGGCCGCTGGATTTTGGCAAGAAAAAGTGATATCCACAAACAGAGGCTGCATTTCAACTAGGGCACAGAGACCAAAGCGACGATAATGAACTGATGCTATGAAACAGGTTTACTTACCTAGAATTTTGCCTGTTCTCTTTTAGTAGTCACACACACACACAGGACGGGGAGTGTGTGGATCACGGCAAAGAAACATCCAACGCTTCGAGAGGCATTTTTGTCCCTCCCCTGTTGCGGAAAGTAGCAAACAGCTTTCCCCTTAATTCTTTTCTGACGGTCTTAGGAGACTGCATAGAGACCACATTAAGGACACGAAAACACAGAAGTCAGGGGCCACCCTACTCTTCATGTTGTTTATCCATCTTCCAGAGGTGCCAAAAGGAAACTTTGGGAATGCAGGATTCAAAACTGTGTTCAAAATCTATCTACTCTTTCAGGAACAAAAGGAGAGATAGGTAGGGTCCCCCCCGCCCCCGGTTTCTAGACCAAGGGTGACAACTCCAATGGAGATGAGGGAAGAGAGGGAAAGGATTCTGTGGTTGCAAGTGCTGGAGAAGGCCTGTTCTCCACAGTAATTTTCACCACTCTGCACCATTTATTCTGGGTTTGGTAGTCATGGGCAGGAGCCATGGAGCCTCGCAGGGCACCAAAGTCCCCCCCTCCAACCACTGGACATTTTATTCAGCCTCCTCTCTTGCTGCTCAGATTTCAGCAGGCTTTCCCTATACCAGGGGTCAGCAAACTTTTTAAGCAGGGGACCAGTCCACTGTCCCTCAGACCTTGTGGGGGGGGCTGAACTATATTTTGAGGAGGGAAATGAACAAATTCCTATGTCCCACAAATAATCCAGCATTTTAAATAAAAGGACACATTCTACTCATGTAAAAACACACAGATTCCTGGACCGTCCGCGGGCCGGATTTAGAAGGTGATTGGGCCGGATCCGGCCCCTGGGCCTTAGTTTGCCTACCCATGCCCTATACCTTTGCAAGCATTTTTTCATATCTATAAATGGGAAATACTTGTCCCAATACCACATGCTAAGCTTCCACCAAGACCAAGACCGGCTCCGCCAAGACCATGTGTTAAACATTGGTGCCACTTTGGGGAAGAAGACCAGGGTCCCAATCAGGAGAATGGACAGGGGGCACCAAATGCACCAGAACTGGCTGAACTCATTTTGAAGTAAGCACTTTACTATCTAAAGAGCTCTATCCTCCCAGTAAAACCAGCAAGTGCAGAGTCTACAATTATCTAAATGCACTGCCGTTTGCCAATGCTTCTTTGCAAAGCAATGTCCTTTTAGATTAGTTCTGCTTATAGCTGGAGCAGTGTGATGCTTAGAGTATTGGACTAGGATCTGGGAGACCAGGGTTCAAATCCACACTCAACCTTGGTTCAGTCAGTGTCCTTCAGTCTAACCTACCTCATTGTATTGTCATGGGGATAAAATAGAGAGAGGAAGAAGTGAGCTTCTTGGAAGAAAGCTGGGATGTAAACAGAATAATAAACAGGTCAAATTTATGAGTGCATAGGACTTCCGGTTGAGTGCCGGAGCTGCCGGTCGGGGGGAATCTCGCTCCGAGATCCCCGGCTTGGCAAGGGGGGGGGGAACCGCACCAGCGCTGCGGTTTCCCGTTAAAAACCCCGGGAAGAGTGTCCCGGGGGCAAGGCGACCTGGCGGGGGCTCCAGATGTCTCCCTAGCTCCCCGGCAGCCCTAATAAGAGTTGCCGAGAGAGAGCCGGGTAGAGACGGAGCCCCATTAGGTCTACCGTCATTCCTCGCCGAGTGAAGCTGCAGGTACCGGCAGCTCTGAGCCCTCAATTTCTCCGCAACAAAAGGATTTGACCATCGGAAAGTGAGTAAATTGACATTTTGGACTTAATTAATTGGAAGAGCAAGGGATTTAAAAACGGAGGTCAGTCCCTTGTCTTTGAAACAGGGGTTTGCTTTTTGCGATAGGGGTACAGCTTTGTAATCAAGGCAATGAATCAGCTTGAAAACACAGGGCAATATTAACAAGCCAGAATTTTTCAGCAGTTTTTAGCAACCTTTGATAAAAGGGAAACAGATCTCCTAGGAACAGAAAACTTTATGGAATCATACAGAGAAGAACCCTAAAAAAATAATGCTCAAAGTACTGCAAAAATGTAAAATTAACAAAAGTAAAAATAAAACCCACATTTAACAGATTTTGTTTTGTTTTTTTAATTTTTAGTGCAAGAAACATAACCAAGTTAAATCACAGAATCAGTACTAATTGAAGAATATGGAAAATTCTCCTATACAGAGGTAGAATCCAGTGCACAAGGCTAAAACGATATCCAATATAGTCTAAACAAGACTGAGCCAGGTTTTACGGAATCCACTTGAAATTTTACAATAAATAGACTATACAATCTTTAAAGTTGTTTAATAAATTTCACAAAATTATAGTAGATGCATTGAGAACTTTACATAATGCAAACCTTGCTCTCTTTCTGATCTTCCCTTACACCAGCCTTCCCCAATCTGCTGCCCTCAAGATGTTTTAGATTACAACTCCCGTTGGTCCAAACCAGCTGTAGTCCAATGCATTAGGAGGGACTTGGTTGGGGAAGGCCGTCCTATTCCCACTGCAAACTGTGCTTGCTAGAAAGTCCGCCCCAAAATGTTCTGCAGACTGTTGATAAAACTACTCCATGTACAATCACATTTCTATTGGGAGAGGCACCGTAACCCAATTCTAACAACAGCTGACCTTTTTCACTCTCGCTCTTCTCTTCTCTTTAAAGAATTTTTAAATTTGAAACATTCTAGTCAAGGAAAAGGAAAAGGCAAAAGGGGGACCCTCAAAACTTGATAGAATCAAAGTTTCGCTATATTGGCACAGTAATAAAAAATAGTAGCAACAACAATAACAAAGTAATGAGAATTAAACTGATTGGGGAACATAGATGGGCAAAACCTTCATGTCATGTAATACATGTTAGTAGAAAACTCTACTTAGTTATTAGCAATTTAACCTCATCAGTGTGTGTTACCCCTTTTAAGGCAGATAGCATAATCAAGGACACAGTTGTCTGATAAAAACCTTTTAATGCTCTGGGGTCATAAGCACATTTAGGGAACGCAGAGGGAGCATCATTCTGCGTTCCTGATTCGGCACTGTGGAACCAAGCTAGTAGCATGGTAAGTGTCTTAGGGAAGGGAAGGGAACCTGGGGCTCTTCTAATATTGTACGACAACTCCCATAATCCCTGACCATGCTGGTTGAGGCTGGCGGGAGTTGCAAGTCCACCATCTGGAGGACCACATTCCTGTCCTAAGAAAACCAAGGTCTCCTGCCTACCCAGAACTGGGGAGCTGGCTGTGTAGGTGATAGAGCCTCGACTGTAGGCCTGCTGGGAACCAGCATGTCTAAGCCACCCTAACTTGCACTCCTTAGTCAAGATCCCCAGATGGAAACATGAATTCACACGAGAGAATTAAGTGCTTTCTGTTTCTTATGCAGCAGCTCACACCAGTAGGGAGCAGTTGTTTGGTTGCCTCTTTAGTAACAGGAGCTCTCGCAGAAGAAATCGATAAAAAACTTACAGGTGGGGAGACATAACCTCCCCTTTGGTATCCTGCAGGGATTGGAAGGAAAGAGAGCATGCTCCTGCTTCCCAAAATCAGAGCCGCATGGATGTGCTCTTGTAACGTGAAGCAGTTGGGTGGGAAACGTCAAGTAAACAATTCCTAATTGGGGTTTTAAGGCTCAATGAGACCAGATAAAGAAATGTGTAAGGGCATGTCTCCTGTAAGAGCTGACCATAGCTGTCAACTTTTTCCCATTTTTGCGGGAAATTCCCTTATTCCGAATAGGATTCCTCGTGAGAAAAGGGAAAGGTTGACAGCTATGGAGCTGGCACTGAAGCTAATGGTAGCAGCTCAGGATGATGAAGGCTTGTCCTGCACAACCCCCAAGGGGAGCGGGGTGCAAGTGCACATCCGGAATAGGAGTTTCTGCAGAAGACGCTCTGGTGGAATGTGCTGTGTATGGTTTCACTCGAGTAGTGCGTGTAGAGCAAGTGCCACACATCGAAGATGGGGTTCGTCTATGGCTTGCACAGGAGAATTTGTGGAGCTTCAAGATCACGGAACTTACAGCTGATTTTGGTTTTTGTTTTGTCTTATGCATCGTAAAATGGCATCCTTCTCAAAATGTGCAAAATAATTCATAGATGCTTATATAGAGCACAAGGTTTTCCCCCCCTTTCCTTTCCTTTTTTTTTCAGAGATAACGTGATTTGCTTTATATAAAAAAGGTATTCAACTCGTTTATCCCATTAAGGAAAAGAAGGGTGGGAACCAGTAGTAACTACAACAGAAGTACAATATAATCAACAAAGCAACAACATTTTCTTCACAGTTTGCATTTTGTTTAAATTTCTAGAAGCACCTACACTGAAAAATGCATTTTAACGGTTTTTATTCTGCAATCTAACCTGTGACAAAACACTTGGTAAAATTAATATAGATTTCTTCTTCTCCTCCTCCTTCTGCTTCTTCTTCTTCTTCCATGGACCCTTTTCCACTAGAACAAAAACTCTCTTTTTTTCAATTGTTTTTTTCTATTTTATACAAACAGATTGGTTTCCATTTAAAGTAAACATATAAAAAACTTGAGGCTATTGCTTGCAACATTGAACCAGGAAGTGAAGGAAATCATCTGTCTCTGCCATACAAAAGAAGATTCTCTCTCTCTCCCACTTTCTCTCTCACTTAATCTCTGCTAAATCTCTAAATGCAGTGAAAAAACTTGCAAACAAAAAAAGGACTACTGCATCCAATGCAAATTTCACCTCCTTGGCCCAAGTTCCACTCTCACCTGGATCCTTCCAACAACCATAACTTTATAGTAAGGAAAAATAAAACTATCCCAAAGAACATAGGAAGGCACATGCAGCCACATATACTATGAAGCAGCCAGTATCCGAAATGCAACCTGTGGGAAAGCATCACGGACACGGTCGCTATAAATTAAAAAAAGAAAGAATTCCAAACAATCACCTGATCTTTTTTTTGTGTGTGTATACTTTTGGTTCAGCACTAGAAATCAAGTCAAATTTTGTTTTTTCAAAAAATACAATAAAGGCATACGAGAAACAAAATATGCGTAATAATTAAGGGGGAGAAAAGGCTAATAAAACAGCTTATGAAGGGAAGCCTAGTGGGTGGAGTAGGAGGCAGGCGATGGGAGAGAAGAAAACAACCGATGGCGTCTGGTTCGGAGGCTTGTGCTACAGTAGATACTGCCTTCTTCATACTCGCTGCTTTGCAGAAGCAGGAAAAGCGACTCCCAGACAAACAGCAAGGGGGGAAATGGAAAAAGATATAAAACCCAGAAAACCAATGGAAAACACTGAAGAGAAAGTGAAATACTTTCAAAATCCTCTCTCATAGTGCTTCTTCCAAGCCGATCTTGTGGTGTGTTTTTAAAATTCCCATGCCGTTGTCTCTGCTGAGGATCTTTTTCTTTTTAATAACACACACACTTGCTTTTCTGTTCTTCCAAGCATATGTATGTAGTTTGCCTTTTCCTCACATAAAAAAGGACAAATCTGCAGCAAAACAACAGAACCAGCTTTCTTCCGAAGTTCTTCTTCCCGATGTACTGATGTCTCTCTCCTGTCTGCATATTTATTCTTGTGTGCTACGCAACGGGGGGAGGCACTGTAAAGGCAGATCTAAAAACAAGAATAAGGAGAAGGGGGCGGGGGAAAGAACGAGGGGGGGGGAAATAACAACCCCCTCCCTCCCAAAGTTGACGATAGAAACAGTACTTTTGAGGACTATCCAAGACTTCAAACATTAGGAGATAATCGCAGGTGACCACCTAACTACAGTCAGATTGTCCGAACTGACTGACCGTTTCTTTGCAGATTTCCTGAAGTCCTTATACTTGTCTTCACTCAAGCGGGAGATGGCCTGTAGGAAGATGGGCAAGGGAGAAAGGTCAGACACGTGAAATAGCCCAGTACTGACTGCTCTGACTGGCAGTAGCTCTCTAAGGCTTCAGGAAGAGGAAAGTCGTTCCCATCCTCTGCGTTCTACCTGACCCTTTTAACTAGAAATACCAGGGGCTAGGCCTGGGCTTTGATTTTCCCAAAAAACTGGAGGTGCCATGGCTTTACTTTGGGACCTTCTGCTTGCAAGCCCACTCTCTGCCAGCTAAGCTATGGCCTCTCCATCTTTCTTTGTAATCCAAGCCTGGCGAACTTGAGACCCTAGCAAGCCAAACACAGCCTGTCTGCCATGCAGCCCGCCCAGGTGCCCACTAACCCCCTTCCTGTCCCATTGCTCCAATTTTGTAGCCCATCCAGATAGCAATGGCAATGATCCCTGTCTCTCTAGTTTGAGGTTCTGCCTTCTCCATCTCTCTCCTCTGACATCCCAGCCACACTAGAGGTAGCCTAAAACTTTGCCCTTTCATTTATCCTGCTATTGTACAGTATGACACTGTTGTAAATTGATTGCTCCGTTTATTGAATACAGTGGGACCTCGACTTACGAGCGATTCGACTTACGTGTTTTTCGACTTACGAATGACTTCTGGGAGAAACAAAATGGCCGCCGCAACCGAATTTTTCGACTTACGAATGGAAGTCGCGGTCGCTTTAATAGGATTTTTTCGACTTACGAATTTTTTTCGCTCAATGCATTCCTATGGGGATTCGACTTACGAATGTTTTCGACTTACGAAAATTGCGTCGGAACGCATTATCGTCGTAAGTCGAGGTCCCACTGTATGTATATATATATATATATATACTTTTTAAAGCCTACACTCAAGTTTTTCTAGCGGGCTTACATTTTGTTTGAAATTTTTCAGAGAGTGCAAAATAAAAGGTCAGCTTGCCACATCCACAAAGTGTTTGTGATGGGAGGAGATCAAGGGTCTCACCTCAAGTTTATATGCCCTGTCCCTGCTGAGCGGCTCCAATGGAAAGCTCAGGTTGTTTGCTTCTGCCAGGGATCGCAAATCAAAATAATACTTGGCATAAACACTGGAGGGAACATTAATGTTGAACTGCAACAACTCAAGAAACTGGCGTTCCAACTCATTCCTGCAAAATAAATAGCAAGACACGTTTTAAACTCTTGACCCGAAGGACAATAATTTACTTTGTCTTATAACAGGCTGACGCCAGAGAAAGAAAACGTATTCTAAGCTTGTCACAGACATCTCATGGGAACCTGAGCTATCTTCAGCCCAGGCAGTTTGAGGGCAGTTTCTCCTCCCCACCCACCCAAATGTTCAGGTTCAACAAAAGGTTGTCATACGTAAGCTTTTATCTCATGTTTGTTAATGGACTATCAAGGATTCATTTCCATTGCATGCTTGTGGCTCACTTCCCAGCAATGGCCAAGTATGAAATTTAACAGCAGATGCTTGGTCAATAATAATAATAATAATAATAATAATAATAATAATAATAATAAGTGTATTAGATCTGTCCCGTGCTTCGGTTGCTTGTGATTTACTTGGTCAGACAAGTTCCAGCACATTTTGACTTGTATAAGGAATTTTGGACTGTAACAGAACTACACAATATAATCTGTTGGGGAATCAAATTCTCTTTGTTTTATGAGCTTTTAAATAGGGCTTTTTGTATACTGTTGAATTTCATTCCAAAGCAGCATCTGTTCCTCAAGCTAACACACATAAATATAAACAAGCTCAGATCGACTTTCCCCATTTTTGATGTAGGAAACTCCAATGCTTCACAATGGAAGAAGAGGTATAACCAGAACACCCTGAGGCAAAGGCAGTGTAAGCCAAGGAACCATCCTACTTTGATGAAGTCTGAAAGCCGATCCTTCACTTGCCTCCTATGCTCTCTTCCTCTTTCATGTGTTTGACTAAATCTTCCCTTTCTCCTTACTCTGTAAAACTAACCCATGTCTTCTTGAAAGTTGCAAAGATTTTAGAATTCTGCTTGATTTCTGTTTAGGTACACCAAGGTACACCTAGCGTGAGCAATTGCACCCACATAAGCAGACCTACCACTCTGCAATGCGTTGGACTGCCATCATTCAAGCCTGCAGCGAAGCATAACTAGAATAAGACTATCAATGGCTACCAGCCAGCATGGCTATCATCTACCTCTACTGTCCAAGGTAGCATGCCTCTAAATACCAGTTCCTACCCAGTGGTAGTTCTATTAGCCATTGTGAGAATGCCAATAGTTAAGACAGAAGACCCATCTAACTGGGTTGAATCCAAGCTAAATTAGCTGAACTTCTCCTTGAAAAATCAGTGGGACTTAAATTATGGCAAACCTCCCATTGATTTCAATGGCACCTAATCTCAACTAATTTAGTCTGGCTCCAACCTTGTTTATTTATCTGTTGTGTTTATTTCTCTACCAAATAGCTCCAAAAGTGGTAATAAATGTAAACAATTTTTTTTAAAAAGGCAAAATAATGGTCAGTTCCATTGTACACCATGGGCACAACAGAAAGAACAGCGAACTCACATGTCCTCAACGGTGATATCTTTCAGAATCTGACAGTAGTCCACATTCCACACGGCCTGGTCATCCCAAACTTTTGATGCCAGTAGAATTGCACCCAGCACAATTCGTTTCCAGTTTGCTGGACATATATCTATCTCCGCGTAAGTTAAAAGTCTTTCAAGATATACCTGAAAAGACACAGTATTTTCATTTGCTCACTCATGGCACTTTACGAATAACAGGTCTGACACATTCCTACCCCAAGGGGACTTACAATCTAAAAACAGACAAAAGGAAAACAACAGAAGAAAGGGGGGGGGTGTGGAGAGATGGGTAGGCAGGGTTTTTTTTTATTTAAAAAATGCACAATGTGCTTCATTTAAACATACCGTGGCTTAATAATAATGAGGAAGATAGTGGTGTCAAAGTTGGCCCAAGTTATTGGTAGAGAGAAGGACTGGCCAAATCCAGTTCCTCACCCCTGGATTATGCTCTAGAGATTCATAAGTATATATCTATTGCCACTGGAATTTTCCCTCTCCCACCAGCTGCACATATAAGTTAATACTATAGTACCTTGAAACACAAGCCTATGAAATTAATTCCCTCCATTCTCCTTGTGATTACTTGCTCCATATGGCCCAAAACACCAGATTGCTGGTACTCTATCAGCATCACTTTACTGCCACATAATTGTTCCCTAGAGACTTGTCATGCAAACTACATTTCAAAAGCTTCCTATACTTTCCTGATACAACATTCATGGGTCCATATTCAAGAAAAACCACAGCAATTTAGCCTCCCTTTACTGCTGGTATTTTCAGACTCCTGCAGAGAGACAGCCTTCATCAGTACTGGTATGGTAATACAGCTTCGGGAGTCATAGGTAGAAACACAATCAAGGTAACTTCTAACATTGCATTTTCAAATCCAAGCCATCTAAGTAAGTGGGGAAATAGTATTCTGAGGTATTTAGCCACGGGAAAGTTTAGCATAGACAGGACTGTTTGGAGGACAACCATGAATTAAACAGGACAATGCAGAACAGCTAAGTGACAATCAGAGAAAGGCACCAGAAGCGCCTTGCCACTTAACACGGGTTAGGTTCCCACTTAACACAGAAACCAAACACAGGTATCAGATGCAAAGTTAGGCTGCAACCCTGGCTTGCCCTAACCATGGTTAAAACTGCTGGCAATGGTTAACTTCCCAGCAGGAGAAATTTGTATTCTGGAAGAGAGATAAGCCCAAAGGGAGCACATGATCTCTTCGGCTGCTTGCAAATGTAACCATGATTAAAACAATCATCGGTGTTATTTATTTAGAAGACCACTGCAAGCAGATGAAAACATCAGCAGGATTCTAATCGCACTTGTAACAAATGCGACGGATAATATGGACTAATATAAAATATAGATTATGATATAATATGCAGTTGGAAACACTGACATTAGGAACCATGGAGGGGAGGGGGGAAGTCGCAAAATTCAGAGAAATCTCTGTACAGTGGTACCTTGGGTTAAGTACTTAATTCGTTCCAGAGGTCCGTTCTTAACCTGAAGCGTACTTAACCTGAAGCACCACTTTAGCTAATGGGACCTCCTGCTGCCGCTGCGCCACCAGGGCACGATTTCTGTTCTTAGCGGAGTTCTTAACCTGAAGCGTACTTAACCCGAGGTACCACTGTTTATGGAAATGTATTTGGTTTTGTTATAAACTTATACTTGACAAATCAAATAAAAATGATTGCAAACAAAAATAAAAAAATAAAACAATCACCAGTATCATATCTTCCTTGGCCTCTACAACTGGCAACATCAGATGCACTCAATTAAAACATTATATCCAATACTGGAGGAAGCAATATTTCTAGCGGTTCTGGTGCAAAACAAGTAGTTCCAGTCGTTCCTGCAGTATGCATCACCCTCCACTTCAGAAATATGTGTGTTATTATTTACACACACACCTCACATCCATCTTTGTGTTATCTAATAGTAACTGCCTCCTGGCCAAGGTTGCTAGAAAGCTAGGTGTATACAGCTAATGGCGGTTTCCAATGGGGTGTGTCGGTGTGGGTGGGTGTTTGCTGTTTGATGCTTAGGAAAGAGATTTCAAGAAATATAGCTTCTTCTCCAAGCAAGCAATAGTCAGTGTCTCCAGGGAGTGGTTTTTGAGGCTTCAGGGCCTGAATCCTATCCACTAAACTCAACCAATGTTATCGGGGGGAACTCAGTATGTACGTCAGCAAACTGCACTCCAAAAGCAGTATTCACGAGCCTGTTCTTCATGCTTCATTGCAGACTGCCCTAGTGAGCATTCCACTATCAAATTTCCTCATATAAAAACACCTTATTTAAAGATGTCCTAATTGAGCTTAGTCAGCTGTGGTCTGTAGCTATTAAACATCTGAGGCTACAAAAAATACTGCTTATGGGCTTCTCATTGGCATCTGGTTGGCCACAGTGAAAATAGAATGTTGGGCCAGATGGGCCTTTGGTCTGATCCTGCACGGCTCCTCTTAGGGTTTTATGGCAGGCAGAGTGAGAACCCACTTCTATGTTTTCTCCCCAGAGCTGACTTTCCGCTTATTCTATGCTCAACGTTGATGCGAGCAAATGGTGTTGCTGGTATTCTAATGTATGGCTGTTGCCACTTGCTTATATTACTGCTCCTGGCCCATTGTAACAGAGTCACATGATACACCAAGATACCATTTTAACAGGATGACCTGTTCACTCAGAATCAAGGACCGCTCTGTTCAATAAACCTAACTCCCAGGTATAGTAAATGCACATAGAATTTCATATATTTCAAGCCTTTCTCCCACCTGTCATTTTTGGGTTTGTTTGTTACCGTGTGTGTGTGTGTGTGTGTTGCTGTACACCACCGATATTTTGTGAGATGGTGGTATAGAAATATTTTTATAAACAGATAAACGTAGTTCAAAAAGTAAAAACAAAAAAACTTAGCTATTTATGAGTGTGTTTTAGTTAAAAAAACAAACCAAAAACATTTCAGTCAGCAATTTGAAAAATAAAATTCATAACATTCAATTAATGTTCATTAAGGCTTTTAATGCATGTGGGATCATAATTTAATTGTCTTCCCCTCCGATTTTAATTTCATCACCTATTAGAACACAAAATCTCTTGGCAGCTTTGGAAGCGGTGAGAAAAATTACATAGTTTGTGCTTAATTACGACTCGCCTTTTCTTGTAGAGTTAAAACAGGTTTTAATTGAAAGAACTTAATTAAAGGCACGGAGGGCTGGCAATCTGCCCCTCTCCTAGTTTTTCCCTCCTGGAGACCTGTCCTTTCAGTGCAAAGGAAGAACCCACCTAGCATTGTGGCTACAGAAAATCCTACTGAATTTGACAAAAGGCTGTGCGGAGGAAGTCCTGAGCAGCAGCCAACCCTCTACCTGTGCACTACCTGTGCACTACCTTGAGCTCCTGGGAGGAAGGGTGGGGTAAATAAAACTGTGCTTACATTTTTATAATTAAAACAAGCTGTCACCAGATTCTACCTACAGGGCAAATCTGGAGATTTCTCCTCAGATGAAACATCTGAAGAAAACAAAAAATATTTCAGCGCGATTAGTGAAATGTCTCAGGAGGGGTTTACACGTCTCTTTTGTCCGCATGCCAACGCAGAAATATGCAGCTGTAGATTCAGGTCAACCTTTGGTCTACTGCAGAGAGATCAAGCAAGGAAGCTTGCTCACAACTAAAAATGTTATGTGCAAGAAAGCAAATGTGTAGAGCAAATTCAACTGCATTGTTAAGGTCTAAGTTCCCCGGAGAAATATTGCAAACTGGTTGATAAGTCTCTAAAAGCCAAAGCACACAGCAGACCTTGGATCCACTTACAGTACGAAGGAGAAGACTGCATGAAGAAACCTAAGGACAGAGAGCCTCAGAACAATGTTCGGAAGAGTTGGAGGTTCATGCTTGTAAAATGAGAACCACAAGCTAACACAGAATGATCATTAATTCTTCAAACCGGGATTTATTGGCCTGGCACCACCCACAGGCTCTCCCCACTGACAGGATTTTGGAAATATATCTGATGTGGTTTTGGAATCCTGTAAATGTTCTTTGCGTACTGTTCCTGGCAGGCCTCGTCACAGAAGGGGACCCAGCCAGGTATCTCCCAATTTCAAAGCAAAGGAGCACAACTTCTTATACACAGTCCGGGGTCATGTTTTCCATCTTTCCAGATGTAGGGCTGCAGGGCGACTGTGCAAATGGGTCTTGATTTAGCACCAACTGTGCAAAGGACATGGATCCAAGAAGCTTACAATTGGAAACTGAATCTAGCCATGGTAGAGCACTGGGCCTTGTGTGAAGCAGGGTTGAGTTTAAGCAATTCCAAATAATCTTTTGAGTGATTTATTCCGGTGTATGGAACAAGAAAGGGGGGCACTTGGGTGAGGGATGCTGTATCCTCTCCCCTCCCATGCAGTCCCATATCCAAACTCCTTGGGTGAGGGGGAAAGAATCCTCTCCCGTTCCATGGAATGTCTCCTTGCAGACTGACACTCAAACTCATTTTTCTTCCCACCACAACTCTGGATGGGGAGGGAATTTCCTTGGATAGGAAAGAAACATATTACTGGGTCTGCCAAGTAGGTTCCTTCATATGCATGTTTGCAGGCAGAGCCTAGGGCTTGCTGATCAGAAGGTCGGCGGTTCAAATCCCTGCAACGGGGTGAGATCCCGTTCCTCGGTCCCAGCTCCTGCCCACCTAGCAGTTCGAAAGCACGTCAAAGTGCAAGTAGATAAATAGGTACCGCTCCAGCAGGAAGGTAAACGGTGTTTCCGTGCACAGCTCTGTTCTAAAGAAAGGAGAGCTGAACTCTCTTTCCTTCCTCTGATGCCAAAATAGTTTGGGAATGTCTGATAACTTTGGGCATACTTACGGACTGCTATGGAGGAGCTATTTCACTGTGCTGTCTTCCTGTAAAAGTAAAGGTAAAGGTAAAGGGACACCTGACCATTAGGTCCAGTCGTGACCGACTCTGGGGTTGCGGCGCTCATCTCGCATTATTGGCCGAGGGAGCCGGCGTACAGCTTCCAGGTCATGTGGCCAGCATGACTAAGCCGCTTCTGGCAAACCAGAGCAGCGCACGGAAACGCAGTTTACCTTCCCGCCAGAGCGGTACCTATTTATCTACTTGCACTTTGACGTGCTTTCGAACTGCTAGGTTGGCAGGAGCAGGGACCAAGCAGTGGGAGCTCACCCCGTCGTGGGGATTCGAACCGCCGACCTTCTAATCGGCAAGCCCTAGGCTCTGTGGTTTAACCCACAGTGCCAACTGGTACTCAGAGCTATATGAGGTCTGCCTGTGGAGGCAGAACGGAGCCATTGTGGCTGATAGCCATCGATAACCTTAGCCTTCATGGATTTGTCCAATCCTCTTTTAAAGTCTTTAAGGTTGGTGGCTATCGTGGCATCAAATCCCATATTCCAGCTATGTGTTTTGTGAAGAAATCGCTGAACCTTCTAGCGTTCAGCTTCATTGGCTGCATGTGAGTTTTCCCATACCATGCATATTCTTGCATGCCTTTATCAGCCCTCAGTCCTTTACTCACCTCCCCCCCCCCTGTAAAGAAAAAGCCCCAAATAGTGTAAGCTCAGCTCCTGAGAGCTCCAGCCCCTTGATCGTTTTGGCTGCCCTTTTCTGAACCTTGTCCAGCTCTGCAATAGCCTGCTTGATCTTTAAGCAATAATGGCTTATTTTTAGGTGGGTGACCCTTGCCCTCAGCTATCAACATTGCTCGATAGTCCGGCACGCGCCAGCAAGACGCGTATGCAGGATTAATTCTTTAAAAAAAAAAAAGGCATCACTTCGCATCAGCCACAAATGTGTGCCAGTCACTCACGCAGCCCTTTGTGCATCCATCAGCTTTTATTAATGCTCCTGTCTGTTGTTGACAGTTGTCCAAGATTCTTTGCTTGAAGCTATAATGATTTACAATCAGCCGCACACCAACATGGAAAAGTTCCAGACTTCAACATCCACGGGATGCCTGCATGACTACAACCCCCACCTGTGTATTATATGAATCAATCACCGGGGCAGAGTGTAACAGTATCCCTTCGCACAGCCAAGTTATAATCTAGGCTAAGCCCTCTTTAAATAGATTCCCTTACTGTATACAGTGGTACCCAGAGGTGTAGGAAGCCGCTCGGACGCCCGGAGCGGCAAACATGACGTGCACCCGGTGATATGACGCCGCTACGTAGCGTGCATGCGCAGCATCGCTACGTACGCCGCCGCGCATGCGTGCTACGTAGCGGGTTTCCGGCGACGGCACTCCAGCACCGTACGGACGGTGCCGGGATCCTCTGCTCGTGGCTGCAGCTGCAAACAGAGGATCCTCTACATGTGGCTGCCGCCGTGCGCAGAGGATCCCGGCACTGTCCGTACGGCGCTGGAGCGGCGCCACCGGCAAACCGCATGCCTTGTCATCCCCGGAGACGTGGCACCGGGAGCGCTCCGCCCCCACCGCACCCACATTGCTACGCCCCCGGTGGTACCTCGGGTTACAAACACCTCGGGTTACAAACACTTCGGGTTACAAACTCCGTTAACCCAGTAGTACCTTGGGTTACAAACTTTGCCCCCGGATGAGAACGAAAATCGTGCGCTGGCGGCGCGGCGGTAGCAGGAGGCCCCATTAGCGAAAGCGCGCCTCAGGTTAAGAACGGTTTCGGGTTAAGAACGGAGCTTCAGAACGAATTAAGTTTGTAACCAGAGGTACCACTGTATAGCAATGGCTACAACTCTCCTCCCCATAATTTTCTGTTATGTTATGTTATGTTTGTTTTATATATTATTTGTGTGTAAAACCCAATAAATATTTTTTTTTATAAAAAAACAACTCTCCTCCCCATACACACACACACACACACTCCAAAAAACACCCCAATCATAGGTGCCTTGCTGCATACAACACTCAATCTCTTTACAAGGAAAAAATTGTACTTTACTGCCCGAAGGGAAAAATCAACGATTGTGATATGCCATGCTGATCATGTTCATGCCTCAGGATGGGCTTTTTCATCTTCTTTGGCGATCACTCGTACCCGAGTAAGAATGTCTTCCATGAACACGGTCTTAACAGTGAGTCGCTAAGTGACTATGGAGGACAATTCTGGATCCACACGTCCTTCCACAGTGGGGACATAGGTTTCTGGGCAGGAGTTGATCACTGTGAGGGTTTGCCAAACGTGCCTTCCTATTAGCACGTTTCTCCCTTTCGTCCCGTGTTCAAGCGTCATCAAAGCCCATGACACCTTTGGTAAAGGCTGTTCTCCAATTGGAGCTCTCACAGGCCAGTGTTTCCCAGCTGCCAGTGTTTATACTACATGTTTTTAGATTTGCCTTGAGAGAGTCTTTTGTTGACCACCAGCATTACGCTTTCCATTTTTAAGTTCGGAATAGAGTAGCTGCTTTGGAAGGCGATCATCAGGCATCCACACAACATGACCAGTCCAACGAAGTTGAGGTTGAAGAATCATTGCTTCAACACTTGTGATCTTTGCTTCTTCCAGTACACTGATATTAGATCACCTGTCTTCCCAAGTGATGTATAAAAAATTTCAGAGACACCATTGATGAAATCTTTCGAGGAGTTGGAGATGGCATTTATAAGTGGTCCATGTTTCACAAGGATATATTAAGGTAGGGATGGGCACCTGTAATGTGGCATGTGGTTTTACAATATGCCCTAAGCATGTGCACTACCAGAAGTGGCATCAGGGCAATCCTAAAGAGGCAGTAGCACTGCAAATCCAGGTAGTGGTGCTTCCCAAACTTGGGGCTTCAGCTGCTGTTGGGACTACAACTCCCACCATCCCTAAGCTAGCAGGACCAGTGGTCCTGGACCTTCTGTACACGAACAGATGCTTTACCAGTGAGATATGGTCCTTCCCCCAATGAGTTATGGTTCAGCCTAGAGGACAGCACAGTGGCTTTGCATACTCACCAGGGTGACAATGGCACATTCAGCAGTCAGCTGAGCGGCACTGAACAGCGTCCGCACAAAGCGGTAAATCTGCTTCTGCTCTGGGTCATGTTTGTCATAATCTGGCGGCACTTCGGATTTCTGCAGGAACAGCATTATTTAAAAGGTGAGCAAACTACAATCCATGGGGGTGGGGAGAAGCAATTAACAGGGGTGGGTAGAATGCACCACAAGAAGAAACAAAGGAAAGAATGAGGCAGGTGATCTTTACCGTAAGGGGGTGGAGGTTTTCATCAAAAATATCTAGGAGCATCCTTCCGTCTGTGTCCCTGGAAAGAGCGAACGAAAAAAAGAAAAATGCCAACTTGTTACGCCATGGTGGGCGAAAGAGGAGGAAGTGGGAAACTATTATTATGGCAAAATGAAAGAACTCTATACACTGGGAATCACTTCCCAGTGGACTTATTCTCACACTGCTCCAGTAATGTATATGAAAGAGCCACATGGCTGCGGACAATAATAAAGTTTCATCTCATGTAAATATTGCCCTATCACGTTAAATTAATCAATTGCTTAATTTCCAGAATAGTCCATGTGCTGTCCTCCAGATGTCATTGGACTACAACTTCCATCAGCCCCAAGCAGCAGGGCCAATGGTCAAAGATGCTGGGAGCTGGAGTTCAACAACAATGGGAGGGCACCAAGTTGGGGAAGGCTGCTCTACAGAAACAACAAGCATTACAGAAACTACAAGCATTACAGAAACTTGTGCTTATAGTTTTGGTTGTGGAAGCACAAATTTAAATATTGTTGTTTTACTATTCCCAACTGGTGGCCCATGGATCCCAGGAGGGGTGTACGCAAGCCACCCAGGGGGTCTGTGGCACCATTCACAAAACAAAAACTACCATAAAGATATCAAAATTTTCAAAAGCAAGGGGTTGATGGTTTAAGTTTTGAAAAACTTTAGCTAACTGGGAGAGCCAGTGCTTTGGACAATTTAAAAAAAACACACCTCAAACTGTTAACATAATGTGAAAGTCTTTCCCATTTATTTTATGTTTTAAGTTCTTGTGAAACTTCACACAATGCCTAATAGATGTGTAGAATTCACTGTCATTACATGCAGGGGTGACCAATACTTTAAAGGTAAAGGTAAAGGGGCCCCTGACGACTCTGGGGTTGTGGCGCTCATCTCACTTTACTGACTGAGGGAGCCGGTGTACAGCTTCCGGGTCATGTGGCCATCATGACTAAGCCGCTTCTGGCGAACCAGAACAGCGCACGGAAACGCCGTTTACCTTCCCGCCAGAGCGGTACCTATTTATCTACTTGCACTTTGACGTGCTTTCGAACTGCTAGGCGGGCAGGAGCAGGGACCGAGCAACGGGAGCTCACCCCGTCGCGGGGATTTGAACCGCTGACCTTCTGATCGGCAAGCCCTAGGCTCAGTGGTTTAGACCACAGCGCCACCCGCGTCCCTTGACCAATGCTTTAGATGGATTTTAAAAACTATCAGGCAAATTCACAGAGGGCCAGGCTACGAATCATGGTGGCTAATGGCTATATTTACAGTGATGTACTTTGTACGAGCTTTAATTGGAATTGTTTACAGACATCTCACAGACCACCTGAAAGAAGCTGATGGTCCACCAGCAGCCTATGGACTACAGTTTGGGAAATCCTTTTCTACAGGTTGTGGAAGGAGAATCTGTGCTGAAATGCAGAGAAGAAGTGGATCTGCTCCAGTCTTAAGTCACTGATTGTTCCGCAACAGAACTGTTGCAAAAGGCCTCTCTTAGTGGATGGGATTTGCTGGGTTGGTTTTTACATATATCCATGTTTTTAGCTTTTATTTTGATTTAGCTTTAGGTTAGTTTTAATTTTTGTATTACATTGTAAGTCACTTTGAGATTCCATTTCATTAAAAAGTGACTAATAATAATAATACTTATACTATTTCCAGGATCAGAGGCAGTTTGTAATGGAAAACCTGTTGCTATGGAACAATGGGAGAGGGCTACTGTCTTCCTGCCCTGTTTGAGGGCTTCCCATGGGCAATAGCTAGCTGCCTGTAGGGCCAAAGAGGATGCTGGACTAGATAGGACCTTTGCTCAGAGCCTGCTCAGAGGAAAGCACAATATCCCCGAGATCCAGCAGAGGGCGCATGGAGAACATGCTGTGTACTGACAATCACAGTAAGATTCCCACAGCAATTTCCACTTGAAAAATATTACTGTATTTACCAGTACGTTTCTGAGCACAATTCAAAGTGCTGGTGCTGACCTTTAAAGCCCTAAACAGCCTTAGTCCTGTATATCCGAAAGAGCGTCTCCATCCCCATTGTTCAGCCCGGACACTGAGGTCCAGCTCTGAGGGCCTTCTGGCAGTTTTCTCACTGTGAGATGTGAGGTTACAGGGAACCAGGCAGAGGGCCTTCTTGGTAGTGGCGCCCTCTCGTCAAGATGTCAAGGAAACAAACAACTATCTGACTTTTATAAGACATCTGAAGGCAGCCCTGTTTAGGGAAGTTTTTAATCTGTAACATGTTAATATATTGTTTTTTAATATTTGCTGGAAGCCATCCAGAGTGGCTGGGGAAGCCCAGCCAGATGGGCGGGGTATATATAATATATTATTATAAATTATTATTACTGGTTAGATTGTAAAAGAACAAAACCACCACCAGCAGCAGCTCTTATCTGCCCCCAAGCTCATGCCCAGCTCATCTCCGGAGTTCTGAAAACTATTTTTAGAGAAACAAAATAAAAAAATTCCTTCCAGTAGCACCTTAGAGACCAACTAAGTTTGTTCTTGCACACGAAAGCTCATACCAAGAACAAACTTAGTTGGTCTCTAAGGTGCTACTGGAAGGAATTTTTTTTATTTTGTTTCGACTACGGCAGACCAACACAGCTACCTGTACCTGTAACTGGAACTATTTTTAGAGCACATCTAAGTTTGTGATAATCAGTATAGGAAGAGGGGGAAATTAGAGCAAGGGGGGAAGAGAGAAATGGCAAAGGGAGCATAATCCCCAAACCTGACTTTGATCCATCAACCCTAGTTAAGGGCCAGCTAATATTATGTCTGCAGAAACACCAAGAAATTAAAAGGGAATCTTTGGCAAGACTTCCAGTTTCTAGGAGACGGGATTTTAGTGACTTTGCTGTCCTGCTACTTCATGATGGTGAGTATATATATATTCTCCTTCCACCCTACACCTGCCCTGCATTCCTGCTCTCTGTCTAAGGAACTTGCTAAGCTGGTCTAAATTCTAAGGAAACTTAAAAGCCGCCATCAGAATCATGCAAACTCAGCGAACAATGAACATTTGATGGAAGAAAGTTGAAACCTGGCCTTATTTTAAGAGCCGCATCCGATAGTGTTGTTACAGTGTTTGGAATCCCAGAGCCATATGGGCATGGCCAATTTACACATGTTTTGGTCATTGCTCTTCCAGGTGACCATCAAGTAGGGAAGGATTCATATCACAGTTGCAGAGCAAAAGCTTCCAATAGTGTTGTTTTTAACAATGAGCTTGTTTAATAATGAGCTTGTTGGATCAGGATAATGGCCCATCTAGTACAGGACCTGCCTGGGTTTAGAGACCTTTGAGGGAAGCCCTTCTCTCAGTTCCACCACCCTTACAGGCAGGCTTGATGGGGACGTGAGAGAGGGCCTTTTCGGTGGCTGCTCCCAGGCTTTGGAACTCCTTCCCTAGAGAAGCTAGACTAGCTCCCTCCTTGCTGTCATTCCACTGGCAGGTGAAGACGGCTTTATTCAGACAAGCTTTTGGGAACTCACTGCTTTTAATGAAAGGGCTGGTGCCATGCCATTCTTGCAATTATTGGTATGGTTTTAATAGATGTTATAAATGCATGTAAGTTTTAATCCTATTAATGTTTAATTTTTTTAAAATGATTTTCTGTTATGTTTTTAGCAGTTCTTATTTGTGTATGGGCAATCTATCCAGAAGATAAAATTGTATTTCGGTGAGTTAGTTAGAAGGCCCTGGAGTCTTCCTGCCCTCTGTTCCTTCTTCCTCTCCTTGTCTCTTAAGTTCTTTGATGGCATGAGAGCAGTCTTTAATGTCCTAATCTGTTGAAGGAAGTGATAGGGCTAGGTACCTTCTTTGATGCTGGACATTGTTTGGAGAAAGTGAGGCATTGGGAGAGGGTGGCTAATGAATAATCTGCAGGTAGCCAGTCAGGCAAACCACACAGGTTAGCTATCTATAAATCGGATGGTTGTGGGCAGAGTTTTAGATAGAAGCTCATACACGGACTGATGGCTGTGGGGACGTGCAACCTGAGCCTACCTGGGGAGTCACATCACCGCTTCTTGAGGGCTTCCAAGCGGCAAATTGATGTGCTTGCTTGGTATGTATATATTGCTTGCTGTTTAGAATAAAATCTTCTCACTCACTTGTGTTTTGTATTACTTCTGACTCTCGTTTTAAAAGAACCACCTTGCATTTGGCAAGATAATTTGTAAGCTGCCTCGAGTCCCATTAGGGGGAAAAGGCGGGGTATAAATAAAGATAATCCTGCTCTCACAGTGACTGACCAGATATCTGTGGGACAAGCTGGACATGAGTGCAACACCACTCTGCCCACCTGCGATTACCATCAAGTGATATTCAGAGGCATAATGCCTCTGACAGTGGGGGTAGAGCATAGCCATTGTGGCTGGCAGCCACTGATTACCTTGCCTTCTGTAAATTTGCCTAATCCTCTTTATTATTTATTTAGATTTCTTGCCTGCCCTTTACCACAAGGTGCCAGGGCAAACTACAGCCATTTCAAAATACAATATTTAAAACAATTTAAAACAAATTACAGTCCCAACAATTTGATAGGCCCTAGAAATATATATATATATATCTCAAGTGTCAAAGGCCAGGGTAGAGAGAGAGACATGCAGAGGGTTCCAGGTGCAATCCCTGGTGTCTGCTGACAGGGCTAAGAAAGACCCCCGTCTGAGGCCCTGGAGAACTGTTGGTGCCGCTCAGGTAACATATGAATAGTCCTACACCAGCTATTTTTGCTTCCACACAATAACTATAGGCAATTAAACAGAGGGCGAGAGGAAACTAATTAATGGTGGGGCGGGGGAATAATTGGGTCTCCCAACATAAACGTACCTGTTTCTGATGTGGTAATATATTGCAAGAGCTACACTGTAAAAGAAAACATAGAGTGAAGATACAGTTAGTGTTCCAGGATACAAATTTAATGTTCTCTACAAAGTCACATTACTAAGCTTTGACCATGATTTTTAACCTTCTGAGAAGGCTCAGACAACCTGTAGGAACCGTTTCTTGCCAAGGGAGAGAGCAGGGATCAATAAACAAAGTGGTGGATATTAACCTGTAGCACGCAGGGCTAACTCCCATCAATCCGCACAGCACTAAATAAAGTGCTTCTTCAGATCTTTGAGAGAAGCGCATTTTAAAAGAAATTGATTCAAAAGAGGAGAGGGAATTGAAACCGCCAACGGTGGCAGAGGTCTCAGAGGTCTTCCGTGTGCCGAGAGCAGCATCGGGTGGGGGGGGGGTCAACCTGCCTCGCAAGTAGTTCAAGTGGAAGCTTGGGAATGCAATACTTTTAGGGGCATCAATGAAACTAGGGTACCAGCAAATCTAGTGCAATTGGAGCGGTGCATCCCAATATCCTTTTGCAGCACCACAAGCAAAGTGTAGATACTTCGACTTGCGAAATATTTTGGATAGGCCCTGGAGTTGCAATGGGGAGGAACAAAAGAGGAATGGGGAAAGGGGACAAAATACAGAAACTGACAGGGATCCAGCACAGAAATTTACAGAGAGGTCAGATGCAATTGCAGCAAGGAGGACAATTTCTGAACTGAGTGAAGGGGGGAGACAGAGAACAGAAAGCGAGACCAGCAATAGGGGGTATACGTGGTATAAGGATATCAGCTTGGGGGGAAAGAGTGTTATCAATTGACTATGGAAAAGGAATAATAGCAGGTGATCTAGAGGAGGAAGCAGTAGGAACTATTGCTCTAACTGTTCAGAGGAGATTAACAGAAAACCTAAAAAGGAAGCAGAAAAATAGAGAAGAGATCTTACGGTATCTACTTCTTGAACAACAATCTACTTCTATTATCAACAATTTACTGTTTGCTAGCCTTATCTGGGCTTGCAACTTCCCATTGTGTTCCTTATAGACATATGAGAGAGAGAGAGAGAGAGAGAGAGAGAGAGAGAGAGAGAGAGAGAGAGAGAGAGAGAGAGCCAAGCTAGAGTTTCTCCTCAAAAGGACTTTTACAAGAAAACCACTATTTTTCCAATGCATCATGAGTTAACACAGACAGCACGGTCCAATTATAATATGTTTTGCCTTTTATGGGGTTTCAAAAGCTTTTGGGAGCAAATTGGGGAGGGGAGGAAAGGAAGGACACAAGGGGATTATTTGTGCCTCTTCTAGAAGTTTGCACTATTTTTTACAAACAAATGTGCTAGCATTTCGGTGCCATGGTAATTGCAAAGCTCAACCACAACTTTTGAATATAAACATCAATGATGTTAATGGGTCAAAGGTTTGTGGTGTGTTTGCATCGACATGTACATATTGAAAGTCTGAGCAGATGACTAAAAACCTGACTGCAGCAGGAAAATCAGAGATTTCCTTGTGGAAAAACAAATGTTTGTGTTCATTGATGGCACAGTTCTTTCACTATAGCAGTTTCACAAGTGTACAATTTGTGTACAGCATACTTGAGCTGTACACTCATACAGTTATTCACATGGAAAGTTCAATGTGCACACAATCTTGTGTTGCTGTGTACACAATAGCTGAACTGTACGAAAACACTCTTTCACAAAAACTCCTGTACGTGTGCAAAGATAGCGTGTACCTGTGTTCAGTTTAATGTGTGAAAAAAACAAAACTTAAGGAGACTTCTGAAGCCAAATGTTGACTTCAAGCATCCAGATCAGATCTGAACAAGCCAGCAAGCATGTGGTTTATTACTGGAGCGCTTCATTCAAAGCAAACCCAGCTGTTTCGGACTACAACTCCCATCAGTTCCAGCCTGCATGGCCAAATGGGCATGGATGATGGGAGATATACTGTAAAGACATCTGGAGAGCACCCACCAGGTTGGGAAAGGCTGGATTAGGTCCTCCCTCCTCTTTTGGAGTGCCTTTGTTCATAGCTGTCAACCCTCCCTTTTTTTTGCGGGAAAGTCCCTTATTCCAGTGCCGTTTCCCGCTGCTATCCCGGATTGTTGATATCCCTTAAATTTCCCGGATTTCAAAGGAAGCAGCTCCTCTCCCTCCCTGCCGGCAAGGGAGGCTCCTCAGCTGCATTGCTCGGCTGCCAATAAGGAGTCTGAGACCGACTGGGGGTGGAGCTTGCATGCCTTGTGCAGCCAGACCCTCACGCCCAACCAGACAGACAGCCTGCCTGCCGTCTACGCGCTCGCTCTTTCGCTCAGCCGTTTGTGCGCAGCCTCTGGAGCACAGGGTGGCGAGGCTACTTGGTGCCATTGTACCGCCCTCGTGGCATCCCTTATTTTCAAATCCAAAAGTTTGGAAAAATCCCTTATTTTCAAATCCGAAAGTTGACAGCCATGTCTTTGTTATAGAAGCAATTATGCAGAAATAAGAAAAACAAAAACAAAAAAATGCCACCATACCCACCTTTTAATTGTATACTTGAGGTTGGGCTGAGTGACTGTGCTGTCATCCAGGAAAATAGTGGAACAGGAACTGTATTTCCTTCTCGGTTGACCAGGAGGATGCTAGAAGGCAAACATACAAGAATAGTGGCAGTGACGTTGTACCAAAGGGATTCCTTAGACAGCACAACACTGAGTAAACAGTTCCTCTCTGTCTCTTGCACACACACACGTAGGCACACTCAAGTCAACAGGGGTCTGGGAATTCCTTTTTTCAGGGCTTGGGTACCTCATGAATCACACAGAAATGAGACTTTGCTAGTGGCTCAATAATGTGAATGGGGATAATTTCATTCAAACACACACACACACACACACACACACACACACACACACACAATGTTTGCATGGGTTCGTAAGTAGAAAGTAACCAGCACACTATCATTTCAAAATACAATGACTAAAGGACTGAGGAAATTGGTTTACTTATTATCATAGAATCATAGAATCATAGAGTTGGAAGAGACCACAAGGGCCATCCAGTCCAACCCCATTATATTATTTCTTTCTTTAAAGGCATTTCTTTAAAGGCATTTCTTTAAAGGCATTTTTAAACTTCTTAGTATTTTTAAATTTTCCAAGAACAACAAAGCAACAAACAATATTATTAAAACAAAAACAGTAGTATAAAAGCATATAAACACAAATAAAAGGAGGAATGCAAGGAATTCGTGTAAATCATTTTTAAGGGTCTGGTTTTATGGGTCAGGAAAAGCCTGGGCAAGATGACTGAAGCAACTGATAGCTGACATTTCATGTATGTGAGATAAAAAGCCATTCTATATTACAGGAGAAATAGCAGAATGTACCTGCTTTTTGTTCACCGCCCTATGATATTCTGCAGGCTGCAGTATCAGAAGAACTTTCAAAATGACCTAAGTGATCTATACAGGATCAGATCGTCTTTCAAGTAAATTGGTCCAGAGTTGTTCAGGGATTTATTATATGTTAGCAACAAAACTGTGAACCTGACCCAGTAGCTGATCAGCAGTAGCTGATCACGCAGATGCTCCACACAGCAAACCCAGCTGCTGCCCCTCTCCTGAAGAAGGTCCTCCATCAGAGCAATCAAGACCGATTTTGTCCCCAAACCAGGCCTGAACCCATGCTGAAGTGAATCGACATAATCAGTTTCCTTCAAGAGTTTCTGCAGCTGGACTGCTACTACCTGCCAAAGCACCTTACCCAGAAAAGGAGCATTTGTTACTGTGGCAACACACAAACACACACCCCACTCCTGGAACCACCTATCCAACTCAGCTAGCTTAAATAAAGTCATGATGCACAGGGGTCGAGAGAGCATGTTGTACAGGAGCATTTCGTCTACCATTAAACTGATCCCACAAGACCAGGCAAGAAGTTGTGAATCTGTTATAATGGGAGCATTCAACTCAACAAGAAGACAAGCTATTTTATTGCCTAAGTTCCAATACAGTAGTACCCTGTTTCTCCTAAAATAAGACGTAACCATAAAATAAGACGTAGCAGGATTTCTACGCATTTGTGAAATATAAGCCATACCCCGAAAATAAGCCATAGTGACGCGGTGCCTCTCCCTTAAGATGGCCTGGATAGGCGTAGCTATGCAACGTACTGACGCGGAGCAGTTAAAATAAGACATCCCCCGAAAATAAGCCATACTGGTTTTTTTGAGGGGAAAAATATATAAGACGGTGTCTTATTATAGGAGAAACACGGGTACCTCCGGTTACGAACTTAATTTGTTCCGGAGGTCCGTTCTTAAGCCAAAACCACTCAGAACATGAGGCGCGCTCGGAACATGAGGCCTGCAGAAACTATTTCAATTGAGCATGAACTCTATGGCACTGCTATCTTCAACGCTACTACAATAGTATTTATTTCTGACACTTTTGTACGATGCCAACAAACATCAGCACCTCTCAGTTGTCCTTTCCACATTGCCTTTTTAAAAAGCACGCTGTTTGTATTAGGAAGAATGAGAGAAAGCACTGCTCTGGAGTTACAGTACAGGGGAGCCAACTTGCACAGCTCAGAGATGCACCATGCACTTACGGAGGAAAAACATAAAATACAAAACACAAACCAACAACTCTAAAAAAAAGTTTGTCAGAAAGTGTGGACACCAAGTCCACTGCTACTTTATCCAAAACTACTAAGGGGCTTTACAGATAATTGCTTTCCTAGATCTCCTGGGTTTCTACTCTCCTCTTCCGCTATTTCCTTCTTTATTTCCATCTTCCCATAGAAGTAAGAAGTGTAGAGTTGGAAGGGATCCTGAGGGTCATAATAATAATAATAATAATAATTTATTATTTGTACCCCGCCCATCTGGCCGGGTCTCCCCAGCCACCCTGGGCGGCTTCCAGCAAATATTAAAAAACAAAACATTAAAATATCACAGATTAAAAGCTTCCCTGAACAGGGCTGCCTTCAGGTGTTTTCTAAAGGTCATGTGGTTGTTTATTGCTTTGACCTCTGATGGGAGGGCGTTCCACAGGGCGTTCCATCTAGTCCAACCCCACATCAAGACTACAAACAACCTTTATCCAGGAAACTGGTCAAGATTTCTTGGAGTGCTGTTCATTATGAACCAAGGCAACTCCAAAAACCTTCATCAGATTCTGGGAAAAGTTGCCAGTGAGGTTTTTTTTTTTTTAAAGTCTCTGGGAACATTGCTACCAGGCTTAAGAGACTTTGATAAGCTGGTAACAATCTGATAAGCTTACAGGCCTAGAGACTCTGGTAAGCTGAAGAAAGGATGTTGGCTACTTAAATACAATCATCGTCACCATCTCCCCTGTGCTCCTTCAAGATACCTTTTTGTAAAAATAAATAAAAACCAAAATGAAGCCAGGACTACTAGCACAAGAGGAAGTGGCAGCCTTGGCTCCGGTTCAGCTCGTGTCTGCTGGATGGGTGCCTATTGCAAATGATTGCAGTCTAAAAACATGAGTAATGAACCTGCAATAACCGGACTCAGGCCGAATGTCATTAGGTGGCACCCTTGGGGGCAAATATAATGACAGTTGACTGGTACGTGTTGGTAGAGTGCCACTGCCACCATCCCCTCCTCTTCCTCCTCCTTTGGAGCTGTGGCTAGTCCTACCCTTACTGTGCCCCTTCGTGCAGAGGGCCCAGGTCACCAGAGGGTCCCATGTCAAGCCCTCCCCCTCCCCCGCAACCCCCCCAGTGCAGCTGGCCCTGATCTGACTGCAAGGAAATACTGGTAGAAGTTGTTTCTACATTATTTCAGAAGGAAAGAAGAGCCCCACTGGATCTGACCAAAGGTCCATCCAATCTGGACCTCATGTCTCAGAAGTCTGGCAATTGCCTTCTTCCCATCCCGTTACCATCAAGAGAATGTAACAAATGGGACTGCCGGGCATTGCGTCCCAGGTTTGAAAAGGATGCATTACGGATTCCAGGGCATGGGAGAGTCCATGGCTGTGGGTAGTGTTACTGTATAGGAATTCTAAGGTCTCAAATATAGAATAAATGTTGGTAATTGCACAAGGTAAACACACATACATAAGTATATAAACCACATGTCTAAAACAGTACAGGAGAGGAATCCAAAAGCCATCTTGGCTCTTCTAAAGACTAGATATTTCCTCCGCCTCCTTAATCCCCCTTGCCTGAGAACATGGGGAAGTTCCTGAAGGGATTCCTCTCCTAGATCTATGAACCTCCTTTGCATTGTCATCATTTGCCCAGATGCTCTGCATTGAGGGATGTCTGATAGGCATTCTGATTGTCTTATCAAATGCTAATGTTTTGTGCAAACTGTGTCTGGAACTATGTGAAACTTGCTAAATCCTCAGGAATATCACACCTTGGCCTGCCTGAGCCATAGAAACCCCCAGTGTAATGTCATTTCTGACTGTTTGTAGAGGGAAAGTCCTTCTTCTCCACGCCAAAATGCAAACCCTTAAGAGAGATGTTTCTTCTTGGTTCTGGGTCTCTCTTGCCTACTTGCTAGGAGGAGAGGGAACTCTGTTGCAACAGAAAAATAAAGAACTGCATTGCTTTCACTGCATCCTGCCTCCATTCATTCTTCTCTGACCGATCATGGACTTAGGGGACTCAGTCCCTTGGGGAGTTAGGCAGCAAAAGCCAACCACCCCTATTTTTCTATATCAGTTGAAATGCAGTTCCTGTGATGCCAAGGTAGGAGTGAAGCTGGAACTTGTGTCAGCAGAGTCAAGCAAACTTAGAAGCCAGGAAGGAAACTTCCCCTTTCCTATCAGCAATGACAGAGCCATCTAAAGCCACAAAAGGAAATGTGGGTCTCAAATCAGCAGCCTTACCAGCCAGACTCAAGCACCTTCCCTTGTGGGGGCGCCAAGGCAGCATGCCTGCTGAAGGATTTGAGGGCTGAACTGGGACCCAGGGTCACTGCTAGGCAGCATCAGATGCCCCACCAGATGATCTAGTGGACCAATGCAGCTTTTCCTGGTCCTAAGAAGTGTCAGCCTCGAGGACTGATTGCTTATCCCCGCGTAAAAACATCCTGCCAACCTAAGTTCCCACTTTCCAAATACTCTGCCTCAGGAACCTGCCTCAAACTACACTGATTGCTTCCGGCCTACCCTGGGCCCAGTAAGTATTATCCGAACAGGGCATCAAGATCACAAGCTGTGGTTGTGGAAAGCATTGCAAGACAGCAGGCAGAGAAAATGGAACCCGTATTTTGTGTTTTGAGGATCAAGTTGCATTTGCCAGAAACTGAGAAAAAATACACAGCTTGGAAAACAAGAGTAACCTTCCCCAACACCTGCTTTCAAGTGGCCTTTAAATTACAAAAGGAAATCACAAAGGAAATGACCAGGAACCAAAGTTCTGACATTATTGCTAGGGGCATTTTGTTGTTTTGTCTTTGCCACAACGCATTTGGAACTCTGGAGAAATATTGCTGCTGCTATTTGGCACACAGGTACACCACTGTGCATCATTTTTGAACTTTCAAAGCCCCACTGTTTAGCTCTGTTGTAGCAGCTATTCTACTTTATTTTATTTTATTGTGGGGAAAATGTCTGAACAGCTCTAATCTTCAACAGAATGCCTCTTATCAAAATCAGAACAGTTTGCAGCCTGAGAGTCACTGATAAAAAAGATTTTAAAAATGGACAGGCTCAGAAGCTCTTGTAGTTCACTTTGCTGTTTTATCAATTCCTTTATGGCTCACAATTTGTATTCTAATGTTGACAGAATCTGGGGTGTTTTAAGTTGTGTGCAGGGGTGGGAGGGAAAAGCCTTGATATCTCTACCCAAAGTACTGAAAGCTGAATAACAGATGACACAGTATAAAAAACCAGGTGGGTTGAAAAAAAAGGGGTATGAAAAGGTTTGGAGAGACAAAACAAACAGCAGTTGAGATCAGAGTACTTCAGACTTTAAGCATCATATAAAAAAGCACCACAAGGCAAGGAGTCATTTTCAAGTACGTATGATACATGCTTTATTCAGTGAGGCAACACAGTCCAAAACTGGCTCTGATCCATACAAATCTTGGCCTTTTTTCCACTATGGTTTGGAATTGTGTCCAAACCCAAGAGCCTTTGCTTAACCATGTATTACTTGGCCATCCAACCTGGATGCTTGCCAAGCTGCAGAGGCACAAGGTAAGAGCAGCTGGAAAATAAAACCGTGAGTAGACTAGAAGTAGATGGGGGACAGATGGAAAAAACAAACTTTGGAAGAACAAGCCATGGTTTGTTTGCTCATCTGCAAGCAGAGCAGAGTCAAGATATTTTGCCAACTGGTGCAAAGGATAAGATGGTGCCCTTCCTCATTCCATCTAAAGATGCTGACTGGACTGGCAGCTGAATCTTCTTTCAACACTGGTGGCAGGATAGCATCCTTCATAGCACCCAAAGGCAGTAGGCCAATTTGGGTGGAGTCAGGACAGGCAATTTAGCATACACAGCTCTTTTATCCCATAGAGGGGAATGGCTGAGGGCTTAGGGGGAACAGCCAGAGGATTGCTGTCACTGCCCCCCAGCACCTGGATTACTTTGCCTGATGGCAGGGTCAACCCTACCTGTGACAACTTGCAGTTTGCTGACCAAGTCATGGTTAAACAAACCATGGCTTCACGTTACGTGCAGGTAAAGGTAAAGGACCCCTGACAGTTAAGTCCATTCACGAATGACTCTGGGGTTGCGGCGCTCATCTCACTTTACTGGCTGAAGGAGCCGGCGTTTGTCTGCAGACAGTTTTTCCGGGTCATGTGGCCAGCATGACTAAGCCGCTTCTGGCGAAACCAGAGCAGTGCACGGAAACACCTTTTACCTTCCCGCCGGAGTGGTACCTATTGATCTACTTGCACTTTGATGTGCTTTCGAACTGCTAGATTGGCAGGAGCAGGGACCAAGCAACGGGAGCTCGCCCCATCGCAGGGATTTGAACCACCGACCTTCCGATCGGCAAGCCCTAGGCTCTGTGGTTTAGAACACAGCGCCACCCGCGTGCAGATACAGCTATTAATTTACATCAGTTATCAGAAAATAGCCCATGTTAACCCTAGACAATGCAATGTCAAACACATTTTAGTAGAGGGCTAATATCCACCTCAGATTTTTAAAGAGAGAAGCCACTGACATATACTGTTTGCTGAAAAGATCTTGTAGCATCTTGGCTCCAGCTAGAAATCCTTAGTTACGCTAGCTCAGGAGCATGGGGAAGCCAAATTGTTTTTCAGAATTACTGTCACAAATGACTCAGCTACCTTGATTACATTTAAGTTGCTTCCTTCCTTCAGCAGGTCTGATATTATTTATTTATCCATCCTTTAATGAGCACCACTGCTGGCTGGCTGGCAGAAAGAAAGAAAGAAAGAAAGAAAGAAAGAAAGAAAGAAAGAAAGAAAGAAAGAAAGACAGACGAGGCTTTATGAATTTTGGCTGAACTGAAATGGAAGTTCAGCAAACAGCAACATCAGAGGGCGATTTTCAAGAAGAAGGCAACACCAGGAGCAAAGGGTTAACCTCTCTGCATGCTACAACTCCTAAGCACGCACGCACACACACACACACACACACACACACAGAGAGAGAGACAGAGACAGAGAGAGAGCAGAAAAAATGAAACTGCAAACAATTAACAAAATTACTTATATCAACATGGAGGTAAGGAAAAGAAAACAGGAGAAGCTGCTCTCAGGTTTTAAAAGCATTTTATTTCATATTTCTTCCTGGTTCTGCAAAACAGTACATACGAGGAAAGCATATGGACTGTTGTCAAAAGATGAATTTTTGCTTGCTGGAGTTTCACCTACATTTATATATTTTCTAAAAGGCCAGACATTATGTTTAATATTATGTACGGTAAGTTTCTAGGAGCTGCGGGGGGCACTGGGGAAGGGAGGGAGGGAGAGAAAGAGAGAAAATGCAACACGTACATTCCTATTAAACCTTGATAACAAAGGAGTCTCACCTAATCCTAGGACCACCAGTTAGTAAATGTTTGGTACTTAGGTACACACCCTCCAGTAAAAATACAAGCACTTCAGTTCCTTTTATTATTATTATTTTAAATTATGTTATTATATCCCAATCTTCTTCCCAAAAGGAAGCACAGGGCAGTTAACCTCATAAAACAATTCATTAATCTTAAAACACCTGAAACATCAGCCAGATCCTTGTCTGTAAAAATAGCAGCAGCAGAAAATACTCCCTTAACACCAGTCATACCCAAAGGCATGGGTAAAAGGTGAGCTTTCAAATTGTGCCTGAAAATAGCCAGAATGGGGAACAACCAGATTTCTTATGGGAGGGAGTTCCACAGGTGGAGTGCTGCCACCAAGAATGCTCTGCCTTGTGTGGCTGTCCTCCTTGCCACCTTCACTAATGGAACCACGATCAGAGGACTTCCCACTAATCACAAAGTCAGGTCGGAAGATACTGAGAAAGGTGCTCCTTCAAATCCTTGGGTCCCAAGTCATTCAGGGCTTTGTACACTAGTATGAACACCTTGAATCAGGTCAAGTACCGGTAGATACACTGACAGCCAGGATAGTGTTTTGAGAATTAGGATGGAGATAATTCCCTCTCACTGACCCCAAAATCAGCCAGGCAGCAGCATTCAGCAGCAGTCACAGCTTCTGGAACTTTTTCTAGGGTAGCCCCACTGATAGCACATTGCAACAGTCTATATAACAGGTTATTGGAGCATAGATGATCATGATAGATGACACATGCATTAAATTACTGCTTTGCTTGACTACACAGCAAGATGGCAACAGATCAGGTCTCAAGTTGAATGCATTTTGTTGAGAAAAAAATGATAATGTGTGTGTATATGTATATATATATATATATATATATATATATATATATATATATATATATATATATATATACATATACATACATACATACATACTATTCACAACTAAGCCTAAAATTCATCTGTAAAACCATTCAGCTCATTTGGCCTCATCACCCTACTTTTCTGTTCTAATATGTGGCAAGAAGAAGAAATAAGAAAAGGGCATATCCAGTCTAAAACTGCATCTCCAGTCTAAAACGTAATTTCTGCACACTTCCTTGCCATAGGCTTCGGCAACAGATTCCCATAATACAGGAGGTCTCTTTCTACAGTCTCTAAATAACTTTTGGCACTCCACTGGCTGTACATTTAGACAGCTGATTTGCTTGAAAACCAGACCTTTAGATTTAATAGTGTAAACGCAAAACATGCTATTCAGCCAGAAAAAGTTGCGTTGTTTTTTTCACTTACGTGGTTTATAAAGAGACTCTTCCGCTTTTCTCTCACTGTGAAAACACAAAACACAATGTAGGAATGTTATATGAATTTGTTTGATTTTAGTAAACTCTCCCAACCACAGAATCTATCATTGGAAAATTAAAAAACTAAATTCAATGCTAACAAAAAAAAGGAGTTAGTGAATAATCAAATGCTTGGCATGTGTAAATTAAAACAAAGTGTATTAAAATTCTGCTTTCTAAATTAAATGGTGCTAATGTTATGTTGTACATTGTTTTGAGATGTTTAAACATTAGTTGGTTTATAAATGCTTACAAACAAAAAAACAAGCACAGCCCATTTAGTTTGATTGGAACTTTGTTATGAAGGCTAAGAAAGCTTTTGATATACTTGAATGGCACCTGCCAATTAAATGTGTTTTTAACAGTGTGAAAATGTTAATAGACATTGAGATTTACCCGTTAATAAACATCCTTGCAGATCAATTTCAAATATTTCAATATGCTAAAAAGACAAACCAAAGGTTTTTGATACCAAATTAGACACAAGCTGCCTCCAGAACCTCGAACTACTTCATTCAGGACTACTTCACTTCACCATCCCCTTCTCTTCCATCTGCATCCTTGCTGCTGTAGATCCAAAAAGTGCACTGATGCCAATCCAATGAATGGCTGATGCAGGACATATAACCAACATTCTAGAGTCCCCGCACCTACAAGAGTTCCACCCCTGCTCCCCACAAGAATTCTTGAACATATCTCATATCATCTCATGCTGACCACATGGTGACCTTAGAATAAAATGCAATAGTTATCTGTTTTATTTAGGTGCCAGGGACACCTAGCTGAAAAGATGGTGCATGATGAAAAAAAACAGCCATTAACAGTGCAACACTCTATGAGTATACTCAGAAGTAAGCCAGAATTCAAAGGGACCAGCTCTCAGGTGTAAGGCTACAAGCCTCAATGAAACTGAATACAATCAAGTCAAGGTTGAAAAGTTCAGCTGACAAGCTCCTGCAACAATCAACAAAAATTGCATTCTATGGTTTCTTAATTTGCTTTATTTTTAAAGCCAAGTCCCAATTCTAATTTCTGAAAGTGTAGTTTAACTGTTAAGCTTTTTAGTGCCGTAGGGTGAAATTAAGCAGCATTAAAATTAAGGGAGAAAAGGCACTTTTTCCATATTATTGTGCTTTTCTGTAGTCTTTTGTGCAGTGTGTAAGAGACAATTTTAGTGGGAGACTTCAAAAGGACAAAAGGCAATATCCTTGAGTTAATAATTACACATCAATTACAACCTCTCCTATTTTGATAGCTTTTAAATAATTTAGTACAGGAATAAAAGCTATGTTTCTTCTAGTTAGGGGAATTGTCTGGTACTGATCTAAGCAAAGGACTACACAAGTTCAAAGAAAAGCTGACTCGGTTTCTCCTCAACTCTTAAAATGAAAAGTGGAATTTTCTTTGGTCTTTTCAAGCTGACAAGTGTATACTGGCAACAAACAAGCACAATCTCACTCAACTGAGGCAAGCAAGCTGGGAGGGGGATAAATCTAAAGCGGCGCATCCACATAATGTACTCCAAGGTGAACAACATTGCTCTAGGGCAGGGTTTGGGAACCTCAGGCCTGGGAGCAAAATGCAGGCCTCGGGACTGTACACAGGCCACACCTCCTGTACTGGCCACAGCCTTAACTGGCCTTGCTCCACCCTGGTTTTGTTTTGTTTTCAAGGGCACTTAAGGACTCCATGGTGACCCCTTCCACAGTGAGTCCACCTCCTCCTCATAATTATCACTATCACTAACTCCTGCAGTGGCTCTTCATCATCATCACTGATATGGGCCACTCTATGCATACCGTTTTGTGGTTAGAGGAGGAACTGCTTTGTTCTACCACTAAGTGGCATAGCTGAAGTGGCCTGCATGTCAAGGAAATGGTCGTTCTAGCCCCACCACTCTGTGGTAGACTCACTTTTGTGGACTGCACCAAACATAGCTGTCAACTTTTCCCTTTTATTGGCGGGAAATTCCCTTATTCCGAATAGGATTCCTCGCAAGAAAAGGGAAAGGTTGACAGCTATGGCACCAAAATGCCTCCAGGAGGTGAGAAGCACTGGCAGCGACGGAGGAGGTAGGCAAAGGGGAAGGGGTGGGAGAGGGGTGTATGTACCGTCACCTACTTTCCCCCCCCCCCCACAAATAAAGCACTGATGAGGAGGAGAAGCAGGTCCAGGGGGTTACTGCCTGTGAGTCCCATGCTGGGGTATGGGACCTGGACTGTTGCCCTGTTATCACCCCATTCCTGTTCAGGGTTCCATTTCACTTTTTTCACTTTTTCCACTGCAACTTTAAAACCTATTCCTGAACTTGCATAATAATAATAATAATAATAATAATAATAATAATAAAATTTTATTTATACCCCGCCCTTCCCAGCCAAGACCGGGCTCAGAGCGCCTAACACCCATAAAATCACAACAAAACATACAAAACAATCAATTAAAATGCAGATTAAAATACAATTTAAAATTTAAAATGCAGCCTCATTTCTAAGTAGCCCACCAATCAAACCATAAAGGAATGAAACATCAGGAATGAAACATAAAGGAATGAAACATCATGCTCTTCTTCTTCTGACTCTGCTTACCCTTCGGCTTCAAATGAGAGCGCCACATACATCTCAAACTGTTTTGTGTGCCACTAGCAAATTAAAATGCAACCTGAATTTGTTCCTAACACCAGGGCCTACTTGCCAACTGCTGTTCTCCGGCTTCTACAATGCCACCGGTTTTATTTTGGGAATGGGATTTCACATATTTTTGTAGGCATGGCCTAAATTTAGAAATTCTGAACAGTGTTTCGGGAGCGAGAGGCTGCACGACAATAAAAGATGTTCCAGTTTGTTATACAAAGATGCGGGCTGCAATCCAGAGGATCAGAAATGGGCACATATATAGCCATGGTCTCCTCCGAGCAACAACAGCACAGAACCCAAATGCCTCTGACAAATGTCAGAAAGCACAATCTAGCAATATATACCGGTATTTATTTTATTTATTTGTGTTCCACCTTTTTAAATAAATAAATAAAAATCCACAATTAAAAAGCACAACAGCTAAGAAATCTAAACACAGCACAACATGATTATAAAAGTGTCCAAAGTTACAAATCAAAGTCAACATAGCAGCAGGAAGCACCATGAAACGACAAAACAGCATAATTAGTAAAATTCCAGCGGCAACAATAAAAATCATAACCACTGTTTATTCAAACCCCAGGCTAATCTGTTTTGACCCAGTGCCTATAATCTGAGTAGGCTGTAGGAAAACCTGCTTCTTTTTTGTTTTGCCTTAGGCCATCTTTCAACAGCTTTCAGGTACTTGGTATATTTTAGCACTCACAACTCCTGCAGTACTGGCACTTGGTCAACCTACATTGGCTTGCACAGGTCCACACAGAAGACCAGAACCAGCATGCAACAAGGCGTCTGGCTGGCTTTTCACAGCTATTACAGAGTGTTGCAAAGCACAGGTGCCTCCCTGCCCCAAGGAAAGCTCTTCTAAGTGAAAGTTGTTCTTAAAGCTACAACAAAATTGGACAAGGACAGTGGTAGCGCTGGGCAGTATACAGTCGTACCTCCGTTAACGTAACCCTCTGGTTACATAAACTTTGGGATGTGCATGCGGCAAACCCAGAAGTATTTTACCGGGTTTCACTGCGTGCACATGCGCAGAAGCAGTCTGCACATGCGCAGAAGTGGTCCTCAGGTTGTGGAAACCTCGGGATCCAACCGGACCTCCGGACCAACTGGAGGTACCACCGTATTAATATAAACCAGTTTGAAGTCCATACTGTGATAGCGATTTCATAATTTTTGATCCGGCAAGATATCATGAATCATGATGTGTGTGCTTTGCAAAAATCACTATGTAGGGGGAAAACCGTGAAGTCAGCGAATGCCTCTACATAGCTCCACCCTTATTTCAGGCATCACGATCAGTATATCGTGATGTTTAGCTGGTGATATATCATGATGTCGAAAACCAGATATTGCCCAGGCCTAGACAGTAGTATCCCGATCAATTGACATCCAAAAACAAACCTAGGAAGGAATCCACTGCCTAGCAATGCTTTCCATTTGACTTAATAATAATCCACTTGATTATAAAGGTGTTTTATAACTCAGAAGCTGTTCAAGTGGCTTCCCACACTCTGGGCATTGATATAAGACTGTGGTAGATTGTAAAGAAAACCAGAATTGGAACAATAGTCTGCAAAATAATCCAGTTTTACAATCAATGGAATGCAATATTCCTTGCTCACACTGGAACAACAAATTGCAAAACTGCAAGACTGCACCAAATGTTCATTTACAAACATTTCTGATGTGAAAACTTAGAACATAGGAAAAGCCAGCTAGAGCCCATCTAGTCCATCATCCTGTTCTCACAGTGGCCAACCAGATGCCTGTGAGAAACCTACAAACAGGACCTGAGCACAAGAGCAGTCTACCCTTCTGAGGTTTCCAGAAACTGGCATTCAGAATGATATTGCCTGTGAATTTTTTCAGCTTAGCCCAATATTTTTCTGACCATTCACACTTTTCATGTCTATTTGTATTGGTTATCGCCCAAGTGTTTTGTTGCCGATTCTAGATTTCGTTGCCAATCCTACTTCATTTCACGATCTTAGCCAATGAGGACTCGCACACAGAACATTAGAATAACATGGTACCACAAAGTCAGACCACCTGGTGATATAGAAGGGAGGCCAACATAAGCAAGTGTAATGCTGTAAATGGGCACTGGAAAGTGAAAGTGAAAGTGAGCTTGTTCTTGTTGCCCCAACTGATCAATATGACATTCTGTGGTTAACCAAACTGTGTAATTTACTTGACTTGGTACCAGGCAATTGTGATCCTTCTTTCACGCTCAATTAAGAGTGGGGGAAATGTAATGGCTTAGTCTGTCTTTAGTGAACCTATCCTGCAGCCAAATCTGATGTTATATACGGTGCTTCTTCTGATCTGCACCACCCTAGATAAACCACGGAAAGGTGTTGTCATGGTGCAGAAGGGTTTACTGAAATCATTCCCCCATTGGGATTCATCTCCGTTTCAGCAACCACTGAGGGTTACAAAAGTGTTAAAAAGGATTTTAAAGATCACACATGGCACACTGAGGGTTGCATTCCATGCTGGTTCAATTCAGGGTAGACCCACTAAATGGCCTTGATTCCAATGCGCCTACACTGTGTAGAACACGGCTGGATACAATCCTGATTTCCCAATGCTCCTCTTGCATTAAGTCATAAGAAAACGCTGAACAGAAACAAAACTTCTCCTTTTGAAAACATATCTATATACCTCTGTATCAGCCTTCATCAACCTGGTGCCCTCCTTAAGTTTTGAACTCCAACCCCTGCCAGCCTCTGCCAGCATGTAGTCCAAAACATATTGGGGACGGTTTTCTTTACCCTCTTGTAGAGCTTACTCCCTGTCTTGATGTAATTGTTTTGTGAATATCTCCAGCAGACACGCACCAGCCAATTATAGATGCATTCTAGTAAAACAAAGATGGTGGAAGCTGCAGCAGCCACTGGTAACTTTCTGCTGAGCACTGGGCTGAATGCAGAGAAGGGTGGCAGTGGTCAGCTTGGTCCTTAGTGTTCAGAAGAAGAAGAAGAAGAAGAAGAAGAAGAAGAAGAAGAAGAAGAAGAAGAAGGAGGAGTTTGGATTTGATATCCCGCTTTATCACTACCCAAAGGAGTCTCAAAGCGGCTCACATTCTCCTTTCCCTTCCTCCCCCACAACAAACACTCTGTGAGGTGAGTGGAGCTGAGAGACTTCAAAGAAGTGTGAGTAGCCCAAGGTCACCCAGCCGCTGCATGTGGAGGAGCGGAGACACGAACCCAGTTCACCAGATTACGAGTCTACCACTCTTAACCACTACACCACACTGGTTCAGCAACAGGCACCTCTATCTTCCTTTCCCTTGGGGGTCCACTGGGTTGGGGACACACAACTTATTTCCCAGAGCCCCCACACCCCAGCACTGGCTTGTGATATCAGGACATGATATCATGGCAGGGGTAGAGAAAACTTAACAGAGGGCTGACTTTTGTCAAGGATTTCTAGCAAACATTTCAGAGACAAAATGATTGCCATTTATTATACCTGACAGCTTCAGAACAAGGGGGAAGTATCATCACTGAGGCCCAGCACTACAGATTGAATAAGCCAACAGTAAATGAATCTCCCTCCACTGATTGCATCAAGGTTCACTCTAAGGCAAATACTGTTAATTTCCAGGTGCTGTAGAAACCCAGACTAATAAATGATGATGTTCGACTCCACTGATCAATGAGTGCAAGGAGAAAGACTGTTTTATTTTTAAAATGTGCAGCCTGCAAGCAAAATGCTATAAATCAAACACCTCAGCTCTGAGGCCACTCTAAACTGAACTAACTTGTTGAAAAATTATTCCTAAAGTTTCCAATAAGTAACTCTTGCCTGTTTTGTAAAACAAGTCATCATTTACAACATGAGCCTGTGTGGTCCAGTGGAAAATTTGTTGCAAGTAGCTTCAGGTCCTTGCAAAGCAACAGTGCCTTGAGCAAAAGAACTGTCTCTCAGCCTATTTGGTAGAAGAGGGGACCAGTAGATGTACTTAGTCCTCAGCGACCTAAATAGATGGGTTCATATAAAGCACAACAACTTAAGAACAAAGCGAGACCTTACCCCACAGTCTTTTCAAAAGGAAGATTCGTATCGAGTTAATATGTGAGAATTCTATGCTACAATACGTCAGTTTCAAAACACTTAACTATGCAATTGTGTCTGTACTGTATAATGAGAAAAGATTAATTGTTGATAAACACAAAGGAATTTTTTTTGGGGTGTGGAATCTAAATAAATAATCCAGTAGTCTAAACACAACAATTCACTATGAAATACAGCCCTTATTGAGAATCAACAGCACATAGGCACATAAGTGGTCTTGGAAAAAGGATTATGTGTGTATGGGGCCCTCATTTATCAGATTGCATCAAGCCCACTAGCTGACGGAACTCTTTAAAAACAGAGAGTTCAGATTGTTTTTTATGCCTCAAGAGAAAGCAAGATTATTTCTCTCTCACAGATCATTTTGTTAAAGCCCTAAAAAATGAAAATAAGTCAATAAGACTCTCATGCTAAACATGTTGAGGATCCTGAACATGTTTAGGATGAAGGACTTGCATGATTAATTTCCATTTCTGATGCTGCTGTTAAAACAATCCAAGCCAGTGGCCCAGTCTGAATAGCAGGTCAGCCACAAACCACGGCTTTTTAAATAAAATAAATATAATAGCTAATTATCTATTCCAATTGTTATCAGGTATGGTCTTGCAATAGGGCCATATGCATATTATAAACTATGCATGAAGCTTATGTTATAAAGTGCACATGAATCCTTTGTTGTTTGTATAATAACACTGGTGACCTACCGTCTGTTTGAGATTTGCTGAGGAAGATTGTGCTGGCCCGTGGATGATCTGATGGGTTGAACTCCATGTTCAGATCTTGAAAGAAAAGAGAGATAACGTTAAAATAATGCCCCATGTGAGTCCATTTTTAAGTAACTTTGGCCTTGAGACCCTACTCCCACAGCCAATACTTTTTAAAGAGCTAAGTCTATTCAGATATATTTTCAAGCAGGATTTGTAGATGCAAAAATCAGTTGTACTGCAGCATAAACATGTATTGTGCAAATCATTCATACAAGGACACCAACTACTGTGAGATCATTTTCAGATATGGAACCGACAGCTGGCAAGATCCAGCATACTGCCCTCTCACTGTTCTGATGCCTAGCATGTAATATACCCACTTCACTAATAGGAAGGAATAATATTATTAATCTTTGTTTCACCAAATCCCATAATGCGTTGCTGTTGTTTTTTTCCTGGTTAGCCTGAGCTAAGAGAAACAGGAACCTAGGAAGCTGCCTTATACGGAGTCAAGACCACCAGGTCCATGTGGCTCCGTATTGTCAACACATGTGGAGGACTGAACACGGGAGCTTCTACATAGAACGCAGACACCCTGCCACTGAGCCACAGCCCTTTCCCAAAAATTCTCTTATTTGCATTACCAACTCAAGAGTAATGACCAAAGCAGGATGGGATGCATTGGGACTAAAACAACCTGATAAGCATGAAATTGATTATTGCTCATTTTTATGAGTGTACCTCTACCCACCCACTGCAGAAGACTTAAACCACTGTAATGATGTGGCACTGAGTGACTATTAGCTGGGTGATTGCTAAATGCGATGCGATTGCTAAAGAAGGGTAACTCCTTCCGAGTTTAGAAATAGGTCAACACATTTAATCTAGCATATGTGGGCAAAAAAAGGTGCACTTCCACTTACGTCCACTTCCTATGTATGAGGAACACACACAGGAGAAAGAATAAGGGTGGTTTTCAATAGCTCATTTCCAATCTAGTCACACAGCAGCCAAGTCAATGAAGGTTCCCCAGCTACCTCCCACCAGCTTAATGGCTAACTTGTAGCTAAGTACAAGTAAAGTACTCAGGTAAAGGGACCCCTGAGGGTTAGGTCCAGTCGCAGACAACTCTGGGGTTGCGGCACTCATCTTCTTTCACTGGCCGAGGGAGCCAGCATACAGCTTCTAGGTCATGTGGCCAGCATGACTAAGCTGCTTCTGGCGAACCAGAGCAGCGCACAGAAACGCCGTTTACCTTCCCGCCAGAGTGGTACCTATTTATCTACTTGTACTTTGACGTGCTTTTGAACTGCTAGGTTGGCAAGAGCAGGGACCGAGCAATGGGAGCTCACCCCGTCGCGGGGATTCGAACCGCCGACCTTCTGATCAGCAAGCCCTAGGCTCTGTGGTTTAACCCACAGTGCCACCTGCATCCCTAAGTATTAAAGGCGGACGCATTCTGAATACCCCCACTATTACGGTAAGAGTCAAAGCTGTTGAGAATCTCAGTTTACTCCCTCTACAGTAGCAAGCTGTTGAGTTCCGTGTAATCTATGCTGCTTAACAGGCCTGAACTAGAAATAACGAGGGACACATGGCTGCTGACCCACATCTCCCCAGTAATATATAGTGGAAGAATGCTTGTGACCCAACATCATCCCACTTAGCATTTCCCTGACCCTTTTCCACTTCACTGGTTGCCATTTGCAAGAGGTAAGCAAATGCTGAGATCGTCAACGCCACATCACCTAATTAATTTCGCCAGTCATGACTTATGGGGTGGATTCACACAAGCATGCATAAATAATACCTGCTACTAGTCTGCTCTGGACTATACCACTTTATACTTCGGGGGGGGGCAGTTACAAGTCTGAATGCTTCTCTATGTAAAAGGCTCACTGCATGGGGAGAATGGTATACATCTGAAGGCAGCCCTGTTTAGGGAGGCTTTTAATGTTTAATAGATTACTGCATTTTAATGTTATGTTGGAAGCTGCCCAGAGTGTCTGGGGAAACCCAGCCAGATGGGCGGGGTATAAATAATAAATTATTATTATTATTATATTATTATTATTATCCAAATTTTTCTCCTTGACAGATCCACAAGGAAGAATTGGGAAATGAATTGGAAGTGATGGGGATTCTCCAACTTGGGCAGGAATGAACACCCAATTTACTTTCTGGATGATTCTCTAAATGATACAGGACATCTTCATACATTATGTTTTCATGAGCACACTTTAAAAGAGAAGCGTGTGACTTTGGCAAATGAGTGTTTTCGAACACAGGTGTCCCTATGGTCCCCAGGAAGTCAGGACTACCTGTAGTTCCCTGTTGAACGTACACTTAGTGGCAAATGCAGGGCAATGTGAGGAAATGCTCCTCTCATTTGTGCCGTCCATTAGGGCGATCTGCAAAATAACTGGGGAGGAAGGGACCAGTCTGATCTGTTCTTTTGCCTTTCACAGAAGAAGTCAGTCAGAGAATTTTATTTCAAAGCACGGGCATGCACACTATCACCTCATGTTAAAGGTACAGAAAAAAGGATAGATGGGAAAATGTTGGCAATGCAAGGATGGCAATCATGATGTAAACAGCTGTAAATCAGCTTATTATATGGTTTAGGCACACAGATCAAACTGCCAGGCATTTCCTTAACTTCATGCCAAAGGTCAAAACAGGAGCCATTTATCTTGTTTGGAAAAAGTTGGCCTGAGATTGTGCCTATTAAAAATGCACTATACTTTCAGGGTAATGTAATCAGGCAAACTTTCCAATCAGAGGTCAGTGACCAAAGATGAAGACTTCCAGGCCACCCAGCATATTTGGTACTTACACAGTCCAGTTCTATATATACTCTGACTGATCCCCAAAGGCACTCAGGACAGAATTGCTTCTTGGTGGCACATTAGTAAATGTGACATATTAGTAAATAAGTTTGTTATGTATTGTTCCAAATTTTCCCAATCCTTCACTTAAGGGACCCAAGGTTTTAAAAACAGTGACCAGGAAAATAATTATGCAAGTGAGGTGGAATGAAAAAGTGAAAGCCTATTGGCATCATTTTAAAGAAAGAGAGAGAAATTCCTTAAACTCATTAGTGCACAGGAAGGAGACAGCCACAAAAAGAATGAAGGCCAGGTATCCTAGCAACTAGCTGGTTCTGAAGAATTCTCATCACAGCTTCCCCGGGTGTGCAATAGGAAACACTAGTGATTGTTGCCTGGTTTTATCACAAATGTTACAGAAACAAGCTTAAGAAACAAGAATGCACACAGGCACTTTGGAGGGAAAGTTCAGACTTATTCTGATACTTTTTCATGGGCCAGGCTTGCACTCAACAAATGAAGCACTTTCAAACAGAAAGCAGGAACGTCACTTCCAAGTTTCCATGACCAGGAAAGGGGTGGAGGTTCATCTTCTGGCTCAAAAGCCTGCCCTTTGATATAGTCATGACTCAGGTACAAAGAGCACAATGCATTTTAAGAGCGCTTGCTGAGTTTATATTTTTATATACCCTGTTTCCCCTTTTTTAATACGTAGTCATAAAGTAAGCCATGGCAGGTTTTTTTTTACCTTTGTGAGAAGTAAGACGTACCCCAAAAGTAAGCCATGGTGCCGCCATTGTTCCCGTTGCCTCGTCAGCCCCTCCTGCGTGCGCAGGGAGCCAGCGAACCAGTGAGAGGCACAGGGGGGAAACGCACCTCTTGCGGAGTTCTGCCCCGCCTGCTCAGCGCACAGGGGGAGGCTGTACTGTACCATACTGACATAATAAAAGTAAGACATCCCCCAAAAATAAGCCACCCTGTGTTTTTTTGAGGAAAAAAATTTATAAGACGGTGTCTTAAAAAGGGGGAAAGACGGTATTATAACCAGAGATTCAAAGCTACTCCTAAGGATGTGATCTGACTCATGATGTGCTTTTCCTAAATAATTGGAAGAGCAGAAATCGTAACTTGCATTAAATCCCGATGCAAACCATTGTATTATTGTTTACCGCTTTCCACGCACATCTCAAGGAGATGTACCAAATGCAATAAAACAGCTAAAAAAAACCTCAGCAGACAAAGTAACAGCAGCAGATAAATTAAAAACAAAAACAAACACCAAGTAGTCACCCATGGCAAAGACTTATTCATCCAACTTGGAAGGGTTATTGCAGGGCTAACCAAACTTTTTCAGCAGGGGGCCGGTCCACTGTCCCTCAGACCTTGTGGGGGGCCAGACTATATTTTTTGGGGGGGAAATTAACGGATTCCTATGCCCCACAAATAACCCAGAGATGCATTTTAAATAAATGCACACATTCTAGTCATGTAAAAACACCAGGCAGGCCCCACAAATAATCCAGAGATGCATTTTAAATAAAAGGACACATTCTAGTCATGTAAAAACACACTGATTCCTGGACCATCCGCGGGCTGGATTTAGAAAGCGATTGGGCCGCTTTCAAAAGTGAAAGCGATTGGGCCCCCGGGCCTTAGTTTGCCTACCCATGGGTTATTGGGACCAAAAAAGATCTTCAATTGTTTAGGAAAAGTGCAGATAATGGGTGCCTGCTGTGTCTCAATATGAATACTCTTCCACAGAACAAAGGCGGCCATGCTAGAAGTCATGCTCTGAGTTACTGTAAAGAGAGCTCCTGAGATTTTTGGAACCTGCACCTTAGAGCAGTGTTTCTCCAGCTGTTGTTGGACAACAACTCCCATCATCTCTAGCTAGCAGGATAATGGGAGTTGTAGTCTGTCAACAGCTGGAGACCCCAGTTTGAGAAACAGTGCCCTAGAAGATCTGTAGGAATGGAGGCAATTTATCTAAGTATTTGGGGCTTTAAAGATTCCACAGCTCCCTGGCTCAACTCAGCTACCTACAGCTCTCCCTGACATTATAAGCAAACTCTGACCTGCACCTATTGCCCTAATTTGATTATCAAGCAGGGATCCGGCCAGTTCATCGCTACCTGTCTCTGGTCATGCAGAGGCAGTGGCAGGAGGTTGAAAGACTTCCTTGCTGGTGTGGTTGACCACCAACAGGCCAGACCAGGTCAGGTAATATCCCCTAACAGTAAATCAGAGGCGGGAAACCTGTTTTCTTCCAGATGTTTCAGACTATAATTCCCATCATCCCTAACCATTGGCCACAGTGGCTGAGGCTGATGGGACTTGGAGTCTAAAAACATCTGGAGGGCCAAAGATTACTCATCGATGCTAAAAAGTACTTCTAGAAAGTATTGCTCACCAGTCCCAGCAACTAGTAGACTCTTTACTACAGACTTTGCCCTTTCCTCAACTTAGTAGCCATGTGAACATAACAGCATTCTGTACCCAAGAACAAATCCATGCTACTTTTCTGGAAGTGATTTTTAAGTTCTATTTTTGTACGGTTCTTGTTCCAGCACATATTCTCAAATTGTCTCCCTAGATATCTACAGCCTAAACAAATACCAGCTGGAGTTATATAATCTTTTGCTCACTCCTCTCAGCAGCAATCAAAATTCTATTCTTGCAGACAGCCTATGCATGCCTCTCAGCAGGAATAAAAAATTGTGCACAAACATTCTGAGCTGATAATGCCTTCAATGAGTTCCTTGCTATGGGTACTGCTTGACATGAAGTTCCTGGACTACATGGACCACCCAGATAGTGTTGGCTCCAAATTTTAGGGAGTCCTTGGGCAAGACACCCTTAGTAATAATATAATGATGATAATAATTTATTATTTATACCCCACCCATCTGGCTGGGCTTCCGTAGCCACTCTGGGCAGCTCCCAACAGAATATTAAAACACAATAAAACATCAAACATTAAAAACTTTCCTAAACAGGGCTGCTTTCAGATGTCTCACACTGATCCCTGCATTTGATTCTGAGGAACTCTATTGAAGGAAGTCCCTCTGGTCTAACGATATAAGCATTGGCATCACTTATGAAGTTCTCTTAGAACACCCTAAAAGAGGCGAGCAAGACTGACTAATAGCACCTCTTCATTTCTAATTTCAGCTGTTTGGCAGTGAAACCCCTTTGGAATACAGCTGCTGCTGAGCACCAGCTTTTCACTCAAGTACAAATGATTTTTAAAATTTAAAAAATTCATTGCATAAGGCGATAACTCGAGAAGAGGAGGGCACAATGAAAGACAGGTGCTTGCCGGTTGCTTTTCTGTTCTAGTGAAAGGAGGAAGACCAAGTCTCCCAGGGAAGAATGTCAGGTCAACTATTCTGAGAAAAGGGAAGAACCTATCATTGTGATTGCTTTATGTCAAGGCGGATATGCTCTGCTCCTGAAAATGTTCACATGTCAAAAGGAAAACTGAGCAGCAATTTGGTAACCAAAAACTCCCCTGCATATATATTAGGCGAGCTGACAAGAGAGGGAGGGAAGCATTTTTATGGCTGCTGAATACGTGACAGTCCAATGACGACAAAATTACCCGGGAGGTTAATTCCACCCTCTAATGGAATAAGGTGAAACTTATCATTTCATGCTGCTCCTGAAGAACACACTGTCTTGATTCTGTGACCTCATTAAGTGAATGAACGTAAATCTTGCTGAGCCCAGCGTTATCCTCTGTTATTAAAACAGAGATCTTTCTTTACCATTATTTCATTCATAATTTTTCCTGTTTCTTACAGAGGTTGACAGTGCAAGTTAAAGATTATGTTCAGGTACAGACGTATGCAAAGGACAACCCAGGGAAAATAAAGGCATTTCTTGCTTGAAAAGGCAATCAGCATTGCATTATGGTTGCTTTCAGTGTGTAATTAAAGAGCTGGAACTGCACACACAAACACAAATACTCTTCTAAAATAAGACACACTATCAGAGTTGTGTGTGCGCTGCCACACACACACACACAGAAAGAGAGAGAGAGAGAGAGAGAGAGATTTTCAGCCACGCAGCAGAACAAACAACATTTGCCAAAAGTTCTTAGAAGTAGCAGCAAAGAGCCAGAGAATTAAGGGTCATATTAAGGGTAATCACACATTAAAGGTAAAGGTACCCCTGACCATTAGGTCCAGTCGCGGACGACTCTGGGGTTGCGGCGCTCAACTCGCTTTATTGGCCGAGGGAGCCGCCATACAGCTTCTGGGTCATGTGGTAACTAAGCCGCTTCTGGCGAACCAGAGCAGCGCATGGAAACACACATTACTGAACAGCAAATCTGGATTTGCCATGAAGTATACAATCAGTGGTAGCTGAAGCCAATCACAACTCTCTAACAAGGGTACTTGTTCACTCTTCTGTATTCATTCTTTTTAATACACATAATCTGTGACATGTGTATGTATTTTAATGTTTGTTGGAAGCCGCCTAGAGTGGCTGGGGAGACCCGGCCAGATGGGCGGGGTATAAATAATAAATTCTTATTCTTATTCTTATTAATAATAATTAAAAATAATTAATATTTTTAATTGATTTTTCAAGTTTTTACCACATTTGCAACAATTCTAAGAAAAACCCAGCAATGTTAGTAACAGCAATGTAATACAGAGCAGGGTGACATTCATAAGTCCAAAAGATATCTCTCCATGTGTTGTTTAGGAACATTGCAGTGTGTGAAGCAGCCTTTCAGCTCAACCAATTAGTCAATTCATATCATGTTTTCCCCAAACCATTTCATGTTCTGAAGTCCACCATACCTTTAAAGCACATTTATACCACTTTAACAGTTATGAGTTTCCCTCCAAGAGAGCTGGGAACTAGTTTACCACTCAAAGACCTAAAATTCCCAGCATACGTAACAAACTACAGATCCCAGGATCCTTTGGAGGGAAACATGTGCTTTAAAATGTATGGTGTGAATGTGACCAAAGTGTTGAAAGAAGGGTGTTTTTCTTCTGTTAATACACAGAAATGCTTCCATCTTATATCCCTCCTTCTTTTGCTTTTAAAAATGCTTATCTGCTTTACACCATCTTTATTTTCCAGCACATTGAGAAGACTCAAGCATTCATTTTATGAGCTACAAGGACTCATTAAGCCCTTTGTTTTTGGAAAATTCTATCGAATCCCTGAAAGTCTTAAATCGACTTCCTTTGTGTATAGAATTGAAGGGGTGTGTGCAACTCATAATGATGCTGACCCATTTATTATGCCTAGTTACAGAGCACAAACCCAAAAACAAACCTTGTTCAGATTACTTTGAACCTTTTCACGCGGAAAATAATTAGAAGCTACTTGCATGGTGAAATCTGAGATTTCAAGGATAACACAGCTTCTTCTTTAATATGCAGAATTATAATTTGCAATCTTTTCTGCAGAAGACAAAGGAGGGTGCTTGGTAGAGGACAAATGCCATCCCTTCCATCCCGTTTCCCCACCCCTTCCAAAAAATACATGCACATGGCAACAAGACGAAAATTACCAGGCTAGCAATTGACAGCATTAAAGCAGCTTTCCAAAAACATCCCCATCTAAAGCGACAAAAATGAGACAGAGGAGAATGTGTGGGAAAGGAAGCCCCTCTCTTGACAAACAGTATCTAAATAATTTATTGCACATATTTTTATGTCAAGGAGATAGTACAACAACCTCCAGATAAAAAAGGGAATGAGAACTGAAGCTGTACACATTTATTTGACATGCCGTTATGCACAGTCCACCCCACCCCCAAAGCCTTTGAAGGCCTCTTCCCACATTGCATTTATACTTAAAAAGTATACTTAAGTATACTTAAGTATACTTAAAATACACCAAGAAATGTAACATGTGAATGCAACAAATGTGTTTTTAAGAAGCATATGCATCATACAGGTTTGCCAGATGTATCTCCAAATTTGATGGCAGACCTGACTTTATGGCCATATAGTAATGTAACGTTGCTCCAATGGCATTTTCATACATGACACTAAGGCCGCTTCCTGGCTGTTGCAATTTTGCAGGTGGGGTTTAATTACACCCCAGGAAATTCAGGTTGCACAACTAATGTGGATTTGGGGCTCTCCCACCCACCACCCAACTGCACTGGGAAAGTGTGGGCTAACAACTGATTCATCTGACCTCTGGACACCCTTACCTAGTAGACAGATTTATCGGCTGCAGCAATGGACTACACCTGAGTATACCATGATTCTACTGACAGGCCTGTTGCAGAGCACCATCAGCCATCAGCAAAGATGTCAACATATCCCAGTGAGATAAATGTTGATTTGACACATCTATTATTCCTAGCACAGCAAACAAAGGAGTTGGACCTACTGTTATATTACAAATTAATCCAATTTTTTTGAAGACCGATGACCAAAGGCAGTCCTCGTTACTAGAATACACCAATAGGAAGCTCACAAGCAGAACCTGAGCACAACAGCATTTATTCCCCCACTTGCAATGCGCAGCTAGTATTCAAAGGCAGACTGCCTCCAGCAGTGGCTAGTGGCCATTGATAGCTTCATCCTCTATGAATTTGCCTCATCCTCATTCAAAGGCATCCAAATTGCTTGTCATTACTAACTACATCTTCTGGGAATGAATTCCATCATTAATTATGTGTAGGCTGAAGAAGTATTATCTGTTTTTTTCTGTCCTGAATCTTCTACCATTCAGCTTCACTGGCCTGAGTGCTAGTATTAGGAATAACAAAATAATAATAATAATAATAATAATAATAATAATAATAATAATAATAATTTATTATTATTATTTATACCCCGCCCATCTGGCTGGGTTTCCCCAGCCACTCTGGGCAGCTTCCAACAGAACATTAAAATACAATAATCTATTACCCTGTTTCCCCTTTTTTAATACGTAGTCATAAAGTAAGCCATGGCAGGTTTTTTTAACCTTTGTGAGAGACGTACCCCAAAAGTAAGCCGTGGTGCCGCCATTGTTCCCGTCACCTCCTCAGCCCCTCCTGCTTAGCGCGCAGGGAGAGGCGCGGGGGGGGGGAGACACCTCTTCCTGCCCCGCCTGTTCCCCGTGCGCATGGAGCCAGCGAACCAGCAAGAGGCGCGGGGGGAAACGCACCTCTTGCGGAGTTCTGCCCCGCCTGCTCAGCGCGCAGGGGGAGGCTGTACCATACCATACTGACGTAATAAAAATAAGACATCCCCCCGAAAATAAGCCACCCTGTGTTTTTCTGAGGGAAAAAAATTATAAGACGGTGTCTTAAAAAGAGGGAAAGACAGTAAACATTAAAAGCCTCCCTAAACAGGGCTGCCTTCAGATGTCTTCTAAAGGTCTGATAGTTGTTGTTCTCTTTGACATCTGAAGGGAGGGCGTTCCACAGGGCGGGCGCCACTACTGAGAAGGCCCTCTGCCTGGTACCCTGTAACTTGGCTTCTCGTAGTGAGGGAACCGCCAGAAGGCCCTCGGCACTGGACCTCAATGTCCGGGCAGAATGATGGGGGTGGAGACGCTCCTTCAGGTATACTGGACCGAAGCCACTTAGGGCTTTAAAGGTCAGCACCGACACTTTGAATTGTGCTCGGAAACGTACTGGGAGCCAATGTAGGTCTTTCAAGACCGGTGTTATGTGGTCTCGGCGGCTGCTCCCAGCCTTCTTGAATGGCAGCTTCAAGAAGGCAAATTTATGAACTTCACGGTCAACAGAGGAGCACTCTGAACCACACTCTTCATTACACTGGCCACACTGACTTCCTTTGCACACACAAGAAAGGGCTATTACAACATATTGTACAAGCAACTCCCAATTTACGCAGGGGTTACGTTCCAAGGCATCGCGTGTTTAAGTGAAATTGTATATATCTGAAACACCATTGAAAAATCCTGCAGAAATATAAACTGCATGGCTGGTACTGGCTGTCAGGGGATTACTGCATCAGTGTTGAAGATTTCACAGCCATCTTATTTGTTTCTGGTTATAACTTAGAGTGCTTAATCTGGCCTTCAAGACTCTATATAGCTTGGGTCTGGAGGACATTGAAGGACTGTCTTCTCTTTTATGAACTTGTTTGATAACTAAGGTGAAGCAGGTGGCCTCTGGAGAGAGGTCCTTTCCCCTAGAGGCACCTCATGTGGAATGCACTCCACAGAGAGACTAGCCTGGCACCCTCATCATTATGTTATATGTGTCTGGTTAAGATTTGGCTTCCCTGTTTTGAATTATTTTAATCCACCACTTTATAATGAATCCACTGTGTTATCTGTCATTTGTATTTGTGTGTTTTATGTTTTCCCCTCTAATTTACCTTGCTTAAGATTTTGATGTTCAACTGTCTTTGTTTAAAATGTTTTATTATCACCCTCTGGGTATCTTATACAAATTGATAAAGCAAGCTATAAAATGATTATATATGACCTTAGGGCAGGGAGGAAGAGGCAAGATCAACAATGAACTGCTGTTTTCACTTAATTCGGCCTTAAGTAAATGAAATAAATTGGAAGAAAATTGACCACAGGGATTCACAGAATCACAGAATCACAGAATCATAGAGTTGGAAGAGACCACAAGGGCCATCCAGTCCAACCCCCTGCCAAGCAGGAAACACCATCAAAGCATTCCTGACAGGTGGCTGTCAAGCCTCTGCTTAAAGACCTCCAAAGAAGGAGACTCCACCACACTCCTTGGCAGCAAATTCCATTGTCGAACAGCTCTTACTGTCAAGAAATTCTTCCTAATGTTTAGGTGGAAACTTCTTTCTTGTAGTTTGAATCCATTGCTCCGTGTCCGCTTCTCTGGAGCAGCAGAAAACAACCTTTCTCCCTCCTCTATATGACATCCTTTTATATATTTGAACATGGCTATCATATCACCCCTTAACCGTCTCTTCTCCAGGCTAAACATACCCAGCTCCCTAAGCCGTTCCTCATAAGGCATCGTTTCCAGGCCTTTGACCATTTTGGTTGCCCTCCTCTGGACACGTTCCAGCTTGTCAATATCCTTCTTGAACTGTGGTGCCCAGAACTGGACACAGTATTCCAGGTGGGGTCTGACCAGAGCGGAATACAGTGGTACTATTACTTCCCTTGATCTAGATGCTATACTCCTATTGATGCAGCCCAGAATTGCATTGGCTTTTTTAGCTGCTGCATCACACTGTTGACTCATGTCAAGTTTGTGGTCTACCAAGACTCCTAGATCCTTTTCACTTGTACTGCTCTCAAGCCAGGTATCACCCATCCTGTATTTGTGCCTTTCATTTTTTTTGCCCAAGTGTAGTACTTTACATTTCTCCCTGTTAAAATTCATCCTGTTTGCCTTGGCCCAGTTCTCTAATCTGTTAAGGTCATTTTGAAGTGATTCACTTTAGCCCAATTATTTGGAATCATTTTGAAGTGATTCACTTTAGCCCAATTATTTTTTCCTCTCGTGCACAGAGATTAACTCTTGCCCTGCTGCCTATAATACTGGCATAATATTTATTTAATAAGGAATGTAAAAGTGTTGGTGCTTCTCTCCTTTGAATTACATCCAGGTGATATCTTAGAATTATACTAACCATTGTTATAATTGGTTATACAATCCATATCAGACTCCATAAAGGACCCCCTTCATCCTCAATAAAACGATGATATTATCTGAGTTTTTAAAGATCTGTCAGCCCAAATCTGAATTATTCCTTCAAGAAATAAATCCATAAATTAGCTATAGCCTGGAAACAGACTGATCCAAGAATCAGCATGTATTTTTAACAGCCAGATGAATTATTCATGGTCCACAGAACTGGTGAAACTAAATCCTGAGATCTGAAATTTGCAAGAGATACCTTGCTGCTAGGAAGTTGCTTATTGCTCTATTGTAGAATACTTTTCTTTGATTTTTTTTTTAATTCTTTGAGCAAATTCAAATATTGAAATGCTGAAAATAGGAAACACAGTGTGTCTTTCCATATATACACAGAACAAATACATCTAATCATCATTATAATTATTATTATTATTATAATTATTATTTACCTGCACTTTTCTTGGGGTGGGGAAAGCAAGAAATGTCTCTTTTATAAGAAACTTATACAAGATTGTGGTCTCAGCTTGACGGGGTTCTAGTCTAAGCAGGGAGATGTTTAGCATGATCCCAGTTTCAGCGAGGCAAAGTCAAGCGAATCAGAGGTCAAGTTCCAACAAGGCAAAGGCAAAGAAAAGCAGGTAACACTCTGGCTCACTCTATGTGGTAATCAGGCCAAAGACTCATAGTAGCAGACTTCGGTCTCCACCAGCAAGCAGAGGCAAGCTGCTTAGACCAGAGCTCTGTCAAGCTGAGACCACCACCTGGGATGAAGCAAAACCACAATATGTTGCTGAGCTGTATGCAGTTTCCTTGAATATAGAGTTAACTTCACTGACAATGGAGCCCTGTGACTTTCGTGCTGACCAGCGTCTGACTCCAGCCCTGACACTGACCACCAGTGTCTCTGCAACAAGCAAGACTTCATTCTTAGTCTTAACACTGTAACGTGGCAGAGAGTCATTAAAGATCTTTAGCAAAACTTTACAGGCAGCACTTGAAATTAGTCAGAGACAGTCAATTTAAAATTTGCTGCAGTTTTGCAATTTCGTAACGTATTTTCAAATATTAATTAAAGCTCTTTATATGCCACAACTAACAAAGTTTCTCAGCAGTGTACATAAACATCATGATGATGATGACGATGATGTGGCCCTTGGAATGTTGTCCAGTCAGGCTAAAAATGCTTCCCTGGCTCTACTCTAAGGTAAAAGACATTTGGAAGAAATAAAAGCTTTCAAGCAAGTGCCTATCGATTATTTTAATCTATGCTATAGGTAGCCCCACTAATCCTACTTCTGGGAAAGTTTCATGTGAGCAAGACCCTAAGGCAGAGTAGCCAGAAGGGTATTCCCAGAAGGTAGGGAAGGGGCTACCTCAAAGTTTTGAGCAACCCCTGAGAAACAAGCTCCCACAGTTTAATGCACACATTCCTGAAGAAAGAAATGAAAGATTCTGTTTTATATTTTCTTTAGGAGACAGAAAGCGATTTGCAGCAGCAGTTCCTGCCTGCTACAGAATTTGGAAACTGCTATCCGCTGCCATCCTGCAGCTTCTCTCATTCAAACATCAGAATGCCTGGCATAAAATGTGATGAGGCTGAACTGCTGCTCGCTAACAGTCTAGTACTGCTGGGATTTTATTGTTTTTCTCTATCCGTGTCTAATTCTGGTAAGAATAGCCCCATGTCAGCAGGGGAGAGAATAGCAGGGTTGTTGATTGCTGACTTATATTCAATGGGGGTTGTTATGGTTGTTGTTTTTTTAGATTTCAGCTGCAACTCAAAAAACAAGGTGGGTATTATCCCATACCAAGGAGGGGAGTATCTTTCACCAGAACATAAACACACACACATGTGAGCAAAAAATGTTTTCCCCAATGCTTACTTGAAGGGGATATTGCCTATTATCCAGTTGCATTTACTAAGCTATTCTAAGATGCTGAATCAATTTGGATCTGCTTTTATCTACACATAGCCGACCTGACTCAGGGTCAAATATTACAGAATCCAAGTTGAAGCCACTAAAATCTCAACTGCATGGAGGCACTCCACAATGGGGTTTAAGACTGTGTGGAGAATAAAACAACACACCTAGGTTTCAAGAAACTGTATTTTGAAGATAACATTTCAAAACTTCACAGTTGAGGATGTGCTGTCAGATACCTCTGGGAAAACTTCACATGATTCGCCCACTCAGTAGTAATCTGTTTGCAAAGCTGTCTAACGTTGAAAAAAGCAACATGCAGTTTTATTCTGCATATGCAAGAGACTCTCAACAGAAGAGAGTCTGATGACACAAGCCACCAGGAAATAAAATGAGATGGAAATATATCAGAACATAGAACATGTGTTGTTGTTTTTCTGGATGGGGTGGTGGTGGTGGGAATCATGAATATTTTGACCCCCAAAAATCTTTCTACTGATCTATACAAACTATCATTCCCTCTCCCCAGGGAATTCTGGGAATTGTAGCTCTCTGAGGGGAAGAGGGATTGCCTAACAACTCTTAGCACCCAGAACAGACTACAGTTCCCATGGTTGTTTGGGGAAAGCCATGAATGTTTAAAGTGGAATGGTGCTGCTTTAAATGTACAATGCAGGCAGGGCCACAGATTCAAACCGTCCAAATTCCACCTAGTTACTACATCCCGTTTTCTCTTATTCTACTGTCTGGTCCCAAATTCGTATCCCATACTGGAGCACCTCATTGAACTACAACTATTTGCTTAATATATTATCTGTAGTCTAAGAGACTGTTTACAATTCAGAAGGCTGTAGCATTTAGGAATTTGTTTTCATCACAATGCCCTGATGAATCTGTGGCATCTATTTGTAAAAAAAGATGTTTACTTAATGGCAGGAAGTGTGCATATTTTGGGTGCTGTTTCACTCCATTAGAAGACCCTAGTGGGAATTTTGTCGTCTATTTCGTCAGTAAACAAAAAACAAAAAACTTCTTGCTTCCATAGGGTTTTGGGTTTTTTGGACAAGCTTTCCCAGGTCAGACTAAAAGAAACAGCTTGGGCACACTGAGGCCTCCCCATTGGGCATGGGAACTGGACTCAGAGGTGTACCCTGCCATCAAAAATTTAGGTTCTGGCTCTAGGTTGTTCCAAATGGGCAGACATACACATGTCTACAAAGATACCACAAAGAAAAACTCTTACATTTATACAGTGTAACTTTATATGTCTGTATTGTAAGTTCTGTAAATAGTCTAAAATTATTTTTTAAAAAACAGCTTACAAATGTTGGAAGGAATGCATCCAAACTGGTAGAATAAGGTTGGTTGTTTATAGATTGATACAAGTGAAACTTGCAACAAAACAGTGCAGCAGGTAGCATTCCTGTTCAAGTTTTCACCAGTCATATTCCATTCCAGTCTCCCTCCTCTGTTCTCAGTTTCTCCCCTCCCAAACTCAGCCAGCATTCTTGGCTGCTAAGTATGCTCAACCCTCATTGGGCCATTTTATTTTATTTTATTTTCGGGGGTGGGGGGACGGGACCCTGAGCTTCTTTCTCTAGGATTTCCCTTTGTACTTCAACCTATCTTTGAGTACATACCTCATTCTTGTGCATAAATGGTGTCATTCCCATGCACCTAATACAGGATCCCTCCCTTTCTTCACAACACATGAGCCCTACATATAGTTCTGGTCGCTTCACCTCAAAAAGGATATTTGTAGAGTTGGAGGAGGCTCAGAAAAGGGCCACCAAAAAAGGAGACTCCCCTATGAAGAAAGGCTGCAGCGTTTGGGACTTTTTAGTTTAGAGAAAAGGCAAACAAGAGGCAACCTGATAGTTTTTTAACGTGACGCATGGCATGGAGGAAGTAGTTTCTCTCTCTCAAAACACTAGAACTCAAAAAAAAATAAAAAAAAATTCCTTCCAGTAGCACCTTAGAGACCAACTAAATTTGTTCTTGGTATGAGCTTTCGTGTGCATGCACACTTACCAAGGACAAACTTAGTTGGTCTCTAAGGTGCTACTGGAAGGAATTTTTTTATTTTGTTTCGACTACAGCAGACCAACACGGCTACCTACCTGTAACTAGAACTCAAGACATCCAATGAAGGTGAATGTTGGAAGAGTTGGGACAGGTAAAAGAAGGTACTTCTTCATGCTGCACCTAGTTAAACTATGGAGGCAGTGTATGGTATGGCACCTAGTATGGTAGGTGTAACGGATCGGCCCTATGGCAAGGGGATGTTTAGTTTTCCCAGCGTTGTAAGAGTTAAATTACACCCTGTTTGAATGGCAGCTCGCTCTTGAGAGGTGGGACATTCTACGATTTAAAAGGAAGGAGCAGCCTTTGGTTTGAGGAGAGGGAGAGGGTGCGTGAGGGTGGATAGATGAAGAGATAGAGAAGTGGTTAAGTTAAGTTTAGTTAGAGAACTGATTGTGAAACTAAAAGAGAATTAAGCTTTAATGGAACTAAGTTTGTAAGCAATGCATTACTGAAACCGTTATGCTATGTGAAAAATAAAGTCTTGTTCTTGTTGTGCGGAGAGACAACGTCATTTATTTGGTGCAGCAAGTTATATGTGCTCATAAAGGAGTGAACTCGGGGGAAAGGCAAAACTGACCCAAGGGGTGATAGTTTGTGTCTGAGAGTTACTCTGAGGAGGGGCTAGCGGGCGAAAACCTGGGGAATGACACAGAGTTGCCAGGAGTGCTCAGTCGACTGATACAGTGGGGATCCAATGTGAGGGAGGCCCTAGACTGTAGGCAGAAAGGTGTTTCATTCCAATACCCCAGAGCAGAGAATATAATAGGCCACGGAGTGCTGTACAGGAGCACTCTCGTTACTAAGATACCCTAAGATACCTAAGATAAGTGTACCCGACACACCTTTATAGAATTCGATTTAGTAACAGAGAGGCTGACAGGAGGTTCGTTGCAGTAGGCACCTAGTTAAACTCCAGGAGGCAGCATTGGCCATAAACTTGGATGGCTTTAAAGGAAGATTAGATAAATTCATGGCTACTAGCCATGATGGCTATGCTCTACCTCCATAGCTGGAGGCAGCGTTGCTTCCAAATACTAGTTGCTGGAAACCATGTGAGGGGAGAGTGGTCTTGTGCTGTTTTTCTGCTTGCTGGTTTGCCACAGGCATCTGGTTAGCCGCTGTGAAATCATGATGCTGGACTAGATGGGCCATTGTCCTGATCCAGCAGGCTCCCAGCCAGTTATTGAGGTTACAGTGATAAAATTCACCGTTCTGCTTTACCATTTCCTACTGATAGTTAAAGATTGCTAAAAGGTATGCAGATACTGGAAACACAAATCCAAGTTTCTTAACTTCAAAACATCAATGGAGCTGACCCAGATTTGATACAAACACACAGAGGCAGCCTAATCCTGGAAAGATCAAAACAGACTTAAGAATTAAATGTCAAGAAGTGATAAGTCTCTTCTCAGTTCACAAGCTCTCGGCGAACATCTGAGTTCTTATTCACGCCAATCATCCTCTTGGGGTGGGGGTGGATTTAATAGTAAACAGCCATTGCAAATCCAGACACCTCTCCGATAAGGGTGCTTGAAAGAATGCGGAAATAATGGTTTCATATAATACCAGCATGGACAAAAAGAAGTCCCGCAAGTTGTGGGTGCACACCAAAAGACTGCAAGACTTTAATATATGGCTCCACTGTCATCATTGTGGTTGGGAAATAACTTCCCCCATTGTCTGCTGGTTCTTACACCATCTGTTTTATTGTTTGCAAGCTCAAAGAACCCACATACAACCAGGGATGGGAAACCTGCAGACCCCAATTCCATCAGCCCGTTAGCATGGTCAAGGATAACGGGGGTTGTAGCTCAGCAACAATTGTTTCATTGGTATAGATACAGGCAAAGGTGAGCATCAACAACATGTCTCCAAACACAGTGTACATCCAAGATGATGGTGTGACTTCACTGACTTCCTTCTTTTCAGGTCCTTAATTGCTAAAAATAAAAGAATTTTGTCCTGAAAACCCCCCTTCTACCATCTGAAGTATTTCCATTAGCAGCACACAATAATAGGCGCACACACGTATTGTGAACTGTGTCAGCACAACTGGTGTATTAGGCTCTTGAAGTCCATCATAGTGAGCCTCCACTCTTCATGAGGCTTACTTGGGAGTTACTGTCCTCTGAGTAAATAAGTAATGTGCAATACCTGACACATTTGTAAACCAAAGAGAAGTGGCCCACAGCTAACCATGTTGCATAACCTGGGAGAGGGGATACTGGCACTCCAACTGTTGCCCAGTCAAAGGGCTTGGGTGAGCTGAAAAAGTCAAACTTCCCTTAGCAGACCCTCATACTCTATCCCACATACTGTACACACACCACAAAAGTAGAGCTGTGCTGGATTATACCAACAAAGCTGTGGCAGATCAACATCCAGTTTCCAACACTGGCCAGATGGATGGATGGATGGATTGGAAAGTATTTCTTAACTGTCCATTATTGAAAAAATATCTAGGCAGTAATCAAAAACCTCTGGAACAGTAGCATAAAAATATAAACCTGATGGGCCAGTAAAATCCATGTCACAAAAAACAGAAGTCTTTACAATGTGTCTGAAGCAACTAATGGATGATGCTTCGTGCATAGCAGAAGGAACAGAATTCCGAAGTTAAGGGGCAATGGCAGAAAATGCCCATTTCTTGTGATATTCTGTGGTGCCATGAGTAAAATTTCTTCAGATGATGTAAGTCATCTTGCAGGTCTATAGACAGGCAAGTGCTGCTTCTGGTAACCTGGTCCCCAATTGTTTACTAGGTACCTACTAGATACGTCTAATAAATCCACAAACAACAAGAAATGAAAATAACAGTCATCTTCTATTGTTGGTCTCAGCCATGTGATATTCAAAGGTATGCTACCTCTAAAGAGAGTGATGTCATTTAGCAATTATGGTGCTCAAAATCACGCAAAACATGAACACATGCTCAAAGAATGAGACATGTGGCACTAAAATGAGTAGCTGTCAGAAGAAAACTAGCCAGAAAGGTCTGCTTTACTGGACCAGATTTAATGAATGCTGGTAGCTGTTCTATGATTAGGCAGCTATATGTGCAGAAAGATCACATCAACAAACAAAAAATCATTTTTTAAAATGATTGGATGTCAAAAAGGTAACTCACACAAAAGCACATATACCAACGCAGACATAAAACTCATAGCCTCTGATCTTTAAATGACTGCCCAAAAATGAAAGTGATTTAGTTTCAAGCTGCCGCAACTGTTCTAAAATACTTGACAGTTTTATCAACAGTCAAAAATCATGCACATTTCATTCATCAAAGTCAGTGTTGATACAGCAACAAAAACCACAAAAACTGCAGCCACACCCCAAAATCATTTTCTTGCTCACTAGCAAGACATGAAAACTCTTTTTGAACATGGGTTTCTGTTGGGCTTGGATGGGAAAGCAGGATACTGTAATGTAAATCCACACAGATTTTTATCCACACACACACACACACACACACACACCCAAAATCATAAAAAAACAGGAAAAGCAACCAATCATTTTATAGTCAGAGTTAATTAACAACCAACAAGCTCAGCACTAAAATCCAGCAGAAGTCAGGGTGAATAAGCAGGTCTTCAGCTGATGCCAAAAACTTGGAAACCACCCAACATTCACACTCAAATTTATCTGGGACTCTAGTTGCTCTGCTATCCTACTGGGAGGGCCTGAGATTTGTGCAGGCAAATTCAGAGGCTAGGTCAGCAAGCAGCAAGCTCACTGGGTCGTTGGACTGAATGACCACTGCTTCACTGAAGGAGGAGCCAGAGACCAACCTGGGGTACCTATGTGATGAGCAAAGGGGGGAGCCGGGGTGGGGCTATCCACATATCCTCAACAGCTACCCCACAAAAAAGGGCTTGCTTGTCAACAGGTCCTTCGCTACTGTAATGTCTGTGGTTTCTGCCAGCCAGTCCCAGAGTGCCGGGACTGATTTTAACTTCTGACCCTGCTTTTGCCCGTAACAACTGCTTGGCACCCTTCTGCTCAGGAGGCAATGGAAGCGTGTGCCTTCAGGGGTGAAGTCAAACCGCTGGAGAGTTACAGCACCTGTAGAGACCAATATAGGAGAGACAGGTTTTGTTGCAGCTGGGGCAGCTGGTTGTGCTGATGCAGGTGTAGCTTCTTCCTCGAAGGAGGTTGGATGGGCATCTGTGATGGATGCTTTAGCTGAGATTCCTGCTTTGCAGGGGGTTGGACTAGATGACCCTTGGGATCCCTTTCCAACTCTACAATCCTATGACGTTTCATCTTTCTCTGCTCCCCCCAGCCATCATTCCAACGAGACTCATTTTATTCCTGCAACCTGTTGCCTGGATCCTCATGCCTTGGAAACTGTTCCTTGCTATTTGTCGATTAACAAAACGGGCAATGTTAATGTTTAAGATGGAGCTTCCTGTCTATCTGGCCCAGAGAATTGCTGATCCTCAAAAGCCTCTTGCCTGTCCTAGTGAGGGCCATGAGCTTTGGAGAAATACAGACAAAAACTGGACGTTCAGGCTATTTTAGCAGGGCGGAGAAAAATCTGGTACCCTGTTGTCATGCTATTCCCCTCAACCATAACTGCGGGAGGGCAGCACAGCTCATGTAATCCATGGCGAAACACGAAAGCTCAATAGTAAATGGCCAACAGCATGTCTGCTCTGTCGTGTGATTAGCTTACACAGCCACAAGCACAGATCACATAGAAAGAAGCAAATTGAGATTAACTGAGCCACATCCAATCTCTATGTTGCACTTACACTGAGAAGTTCGCTATCCATGCCAGATTGCAATTATTTTTCTCCACAGGTATGCTGGTGTTGGGGAAGGTGCTACTGAACATGAGCAAGGGAAGCTGGATTATGCACCTGCCATTCTTAAATAATAAAGCTTCTGTCAGAAAGGAGCCTGCTTTCATTTCCTAGGACAAAATGAGCCTTTTTATCTATTAATATCAGTGCACTACTGAAGAGCACTCACTCTTCCGCAACCAACTTGCGATGCTCTCCACATGTTGGAAAAACAAGACCTTAGATTTGCATTTGGGGATTTGTTTGTTTGTTTGTTTCAGTTGGTTTCCAGGAAGGCACTAAGAGCACAGGCCAAGGTGAATTAGTAATTCTTGCCCACACCGAAAGACAAGGGGTCTATACTGACGGACCATTGCAAAACACTAATTCTGCTGCCATATAAAATATGATATTGAGAGGCAGCACTAGTGTAGGTGAAAGAGAAAGACAGAAGCAGAAAGACATACAATCAGACAGTACTCCTTATTTATCCTGTTTCCAATTCAGCTAAAACCTACTGCCTTCATTTCTGCATGGTCTCCTTTCATATTCTGGGGAAAACTTTACAAGGCGATTTGGTTTGCAAAATATAAATAATAACTTACTGTAGTCAGCATGTGTGACCGGAATCAGATTAAGCTTCACATAACTGATATGATAACATCATCTGTTACATTTGTCACATAAGGAAGGTAAAGCAAAAGGACCAGGCTGCTGTTTTTAAGTTTCATTGCAGAAGAAATTTGCAAAGACTAAATACAATAGAGTTTGTTGTTATTACATACTTCACTAAAGCAGGGGTGGGAAACTCCAGACTTCCTGATCTGCCTTGACTTTTACCCAAACCCTGAGATACATCAGCTGCAGCCACGAGAAATAGTCTAGAGAAATTAAGGGCTAGAATGCCTCTGAACAATGCCAAGCCCAGGAATTTGTTTCTAGGACTCACGCTGAGCTCCCGGTCCTGTCACTCAAAACTCCACTCCCGTCTTTTATTTACAGTATTTATTAAATTCATATCCCGTCCTTCCTCCCTAAAGAGGCAGCAAATATACAAGCAAGAAGAACACAATGCTTGCAGGGCCTCACTGCTCTTTCTTCTCACTCTTGCCGCTGCTCACATGCTTAGAGGGGGAAGGTGGACAAGCATGGAAGCCAAGAGTCTTCAGACGTTGGCAATGGGCCTCCTGATGGGGTGTGGTTCTCAGCAGCTGCCCAGTGCCTGGCATCCAACACCAGCCCTGTTCTTCCTGTAATCACCAACAAATACGAAGTGAGCAAATACCGGAACCAAGCTGAGCATTGCCTGTCATAATGCTTCCCTTTTCCTTCCATGAAACGCTGTTGAGAATAAAAGAACATGTGTGGCATGACTGCGAATAAAAGCCCGCTTCTGATCTTCTTCATTTAATTCTGTGGCACTGCCCTAATATATCCTCCTGCGAGCCAAGCAGCATCAAATTATTGAAAATATCACATAATCACTTTCAGGGGCTCAGGAACTGGAATACAGGTGTCACGCAGTTGCTAACAATTCAGCTTACTGCTCTCATTTTACGAGTCAGAAATCAGTGTCTGTAGGGGCCTTATTTTTAGAAAGGTTTTATTGCTGTTGTTTTGCAGACAAACATGTTCTAATACTGTTCTAAAGAACAAACATCACAAGGGGCCTTTCAACAACATAGTAGTATTTGGAATACCACACACGAAGTCTGCGGGAGGGCAAAAAGCATATACTCCCTTGCTGTTTGAGAAATGCCTCTGCTCTGCTAAGAAAAGGTTTCTGCTAAATCTTGCAATTCGCAAGTCAACATAACATTACTTAAGAGGAGGAACAACAACAACAACAACAACAACAACAGACCTCTTCCACCATGAAAAGAAAGGACATTGTTTTGGTAAGTTTCCTGAATGTTCACTGTCAATACTTTTTTCTGTGCACTGCTTCAGGTAGCTCATGTGGGAAAATAAGCCAAATTACCTGGCCATGGTTTGGCTGTGACCAGAGCAAGCCCCTAGATCAGTCGTGGCAAACCTATGGCACGTGTGCCACAGTGGGCACGTGGAGCCCTCACTGCTGGCACGCGCACCACCGGCCCATCCGCGCTGTTGTTTTGTTGTTGTTTTTCCATTTGTGCTCCCGCTCCTCCCCACACTACTGCGTGCATCCACTGCTTAAAGTAAACCCAGAACTGCCCCCCCCCGGTAGCCAGCGACAGTGTTCGGCCATTGGTCTGTTTTTCAATTGGCTGCAGCAGTGGCTGTTTCTGATTGGGCGTAACAGCGTTCGTTATTTGACCCTCATGATTTTTTTCCTGCACTTTTTCAGTGCTGCGTGGTAGTTCCCAGCTCCCCCCTCCAAGCCAGGCGTCGCCCATTCCCTTCCGTCCCCCCAGCTCCAATCCTCTGCAGGCCCCTCGCCTCCCTTGGGCCTGACCTGCCTGGGCTAGGAGGGCACCTGCACCCGCAGCCTCCCTGCCCACCTGGCCCAACCCAGCCTCACCCCTTTGCCGAGGCGATGTTGCTGGAGGGAGGAAGATGGGGAAGACTATGCCGGGAACGCAGGCCCCCGCCGGCAGGCAGGCAGGCAGGCAGGCAGCCTCAGCTTTTGGGCTGGCTGGCTGGCTGGCGTGGGAGCTCTCCCTCTCCTCCTGGCCGCCACCGCTCACCTGGCCTCAGGGCTGCTCCATCCTCCTCATCGCAGGAGCCCAAGAGCAAGCCAGTCAGCTAGCCGGGGAGCGCACCCGGCGGGAGGGAGGATTGTCAAATTTTGGCCTCGCTCCCACCCCCACCCCCCGCATTTTCGAACACTTAAGAGTTTGGGAGGTTCTCATGCACTGAAGCCATTTTTTTACTCAGTATAATTTCTATTTCTATTTATGTTTAATATTACTGTAATTTCATCCTATGAACTGCTCCTCTTCGTGACTTCTTTAACTACAGGACCCATCATCATTTCCCCACAAGAATCAAGCTACCACTTGGATGGACTCATGAAGCGGCCAAAAATATTGACCAACACCATGAAGCCATAAATTCTGTTTATCCTTAGCGCCAGAGCCACCACTACCACCTTTGGCTATACTTAAAGAGATAAAAGAGCCCTCTATCAAAGGATTATTTTTTTTAAAGAAATAACACATCACTTACATCAAATCACAAATGCCACTGATGTCCCTAAGCTGTCCCACTCAATTGGCTTTCTTACCTCAAACATCACTCACCAACTGTCACAAATTCATGAGACTTCAGACATTCTTTAACAAACTAGTGAGGACCAAAAACAATAATAATCTTAAGACCACTCCACAGAATTGCGAGCTAATAATATCACAAAAGCCGATCTCTCTTCCTCTGTACACATACACCCACATATTTTATGGCACAATGCAAAAGCAGAACAAGTTGATCACAATATTTGAAAACTAAAGCAACAGCCTAAGTGCAAGGCCAAACGAGGATACTGAAAGCTGGAAGGCGGGGAAATGAAGAGATAAGAGCAGAGATTTAGCTCTCTCAAACTCTGCAGGCAGTCTACAAGGTTATCAGAATAAAACAAAGAAGACTACCGAAAAAGCCCAAAGACTAGTTCACCTAGCATTTGCACAGCACTTTCATAGCACTCCACATGCATTATCATGTTTAGAGGTAACCAAGGTGGTGTCATCCAGATGTTTGGACTATAGCTTCCATCATCTTTGACCGAGAATGATGGGAGTTCCTAAACATATGGAGAGCACAATGATGGCTACCTCTGGTTTAGTTTTAATCCTAACAACAACACTCTAAGGAAGTCAGAATTATGACCCTCCCAAATTACAGATAGGAGGGACTGAAGCTTACAGAAAGTGTGAGTTGATGGCAGAGAAAAAATTTGAACCAGGGACTTTTGAGTTGTATCTCAATCTCTTAGCTATTATGCTGCATCAACTGGTCATATTATGTATTTATAAACATGTTTAAAACATATATTCCTTTAGAGGCCTGGTTGGAGCAGCGAAAGGCAAGCAACATAAATGAGCTCCTTTTCTATACATATACACGACATGACCTCAGGGTAAGAACAGCCCTATTAGATAATCAAGAACTCATGACTTTCTTTCTTCACACTTTCTTCACCCCAGGAAAGTATTGCAATAAGGCACAGGCTGCAAACACACCAAACATTTAAAGCACATTATTACTCCTTAATCATCCCAAGTGCTGGGATTTGTAGCTCTGTGAGGAGTAAACTACATTTCCCAGGATTCTTGAGGGGATTAAATGTGCTTTAGAATTAGTGTGTGCCCCAGTTTTTCTAAGATATCATCTGCTGCAGGAAACTGTAAGTAGGTGCCCATTAGGTGCAAATATTCCCCCCCCCCTTTTCCTCTTCCTCTACCGCACAGCACAGCTTTCAACACTGGATAGGTGCATGAAGCTATTTTATATTTGTCTTTTATAAATAGAAGCACAGGACAATATATTGAATGGGCTGTTTCCAGCACCATTTATTACACTTCCTTTTCTCTCACCTGCTCATTTTGCTCCAAAGAGTTCAGAGAATGCAACCATCTCATCAAATCCTCACAATAACCACATACATTCACCATGGGCTGAAATATCATGATATGTGCAAAGTGTCTGAGCAAATCAGGGATGGCAGCCCATGTTTCCCATGTCCTAGTAATTTTATTTGTTTTATCAGTACTAAATCATCATCATCAAAAATAATAATAATTATTATTTCTACATACATACATACATACATACATACATACCCCGCCTATCTGGCTGGGTTTCCCCAGCCACTCTGGGCGGCTTCCAACAGAACACTAAAAACAGAATAAAATTTCAAACATTAAAAACTTCCCTAAACAGGGCTGAATTCAGATGTCTTATAAAAGTCAGATAGTTGTTTATTTCTTTGACATCTGACCCTCTGCCTGGTTCCCTGTAATCTCACTTCTCGCAGTGAGGGAACTGCCAGAAGGCCCTCGGAGCTGGACCTCAGTGTCCGGGCTGAACGATGGGGGTGGAGATGTTCCTTCGGGTATACTGGGTCAAGGCCGTTTAGGGCTTTAAAAATCAGCACCAACACTTTGAATTGTGCCCAGAAACGTACTGGGAGCCAATGTAGGTCTTTCAGGACCGGTGTTATGTGGTCCCAGCGGCCACTCCCAGTCACCAGTCTAGCTGCCGCATTCTGGATTAGTTGTAGTTTCCGGGTCACCTTCAAAGGTAGCTCCACGTAGAGCGCATTGCAGTAGTCCAAGCGGGAGATAACCAGAGCATGTACCACTCTGGCAAGACAGTCCGCGGGCAGGTAGGGTCTCAGCCTGCGTACCAGATGGAACTGGTAGACAGCTGCCCTGGACACAGAATTGACCTGCACCTCCATGGGCAGCTGTGAGTCCAAAATGACTCCCAGGCTGTGCACCTGGTCCTTCAGGGGCACAGTAACCCCATTCAGGACCATTGAGTATCATGTTCAAAAATATGGCAGTAAATGTCAAAAATTGTAGAAACTGCAGGGGAAAATAAACAATTATCCCCCCCCCCAAAAAAAAGTCTGATGAACTAAAATAGCCAAAAGTTCAATCATGCCCAAGAACAAATAGGCAGCCATGAGACCATCAGCTGCCTATGATGACGTGTGCAACTGTAAGAAACTCATACATCTTTAGGTAAAGGTAAAGGGACCCCTGATCATTTGGTCCAGTCGTGACCGACTCTGGGGTTGCGGTGCTCATCTCGCATTATTGGCCAAGGGAGCCGGCGTACAGCTTCCAGATCATGTGGCCAGCATGACTAAGCCGCTTCTGGTGAACCAGAGCAGCGCACAGAAACGTCGTTTACCTTCCCGCTGCAGCGGTACCTAATGATCTACTTCCACTTTGACATGCTTTCGAACTGCTAGGTTGGCAGGAGCAGGGACCAAGCAACAGGAGCTCACCCTGTCACGGGGATTCGAACCGCTGACCTTCTGATCGGTTTAACCCACAGCGCCACCCACGTCCTTGTAGGCAAAAATAAATAAATCTGCAATATATCACATCTATGACCCAGCATCCCACCGAAGCCAAACAGATTACAAAAGCAGCAGGTATTGGGTTTGGTGTAACACAACACACAGACCTCATTTCCAATAAGTGTATTACACTATATATGTACCCACTGCCCAGCTCATTCTTCAACCTAATCCATTTGCAGATATTATTGAAAATACACGACGGATTATAACAGAATGGCCATCTGCAGACCATAATCTTGCAGCCAGTAAGATTCAGGTGACAAATAATAACCAGAATATATTTAACTCCAGTTAACAGAAGCATGACCAATTCTGCTCCCATTTGTCATGACTCTGGACAGCCCAAGATGTCTGAGAACTCCAGACCCAAGATGCCAGAGACCCCCTGCGCCTGGACTGGAGACTGCAGCCACCTACGTTCAAGGCCAACAAGTGCCCAGCATAATTGCCACCAAGGGTCTCACACTCCACAGTTCAAAACAAGGTTACCTTCTCTTCCTTCTCCTCTCTCTCTCTCTCTCTCTCTCTCTCTGTCATGGGATTGAACTGTGCTCGCTACCCATAAAGCAGTTTGTGTTCGTGCGTGCGTGCATGCATGTATGCACATGGATGTGTGCATAGATATTCAGCATTAGTCTAATGTCTCTACTATGCGCACGGATGTGCAGCATTAGCCTATGCCTCTACTATGGCCAAAAGTGTACACCTAAATAGAAGGGAAAGCACAACTAGAGAGACCTTCAAGAGTGAATGAGTTTGGGTGGTGTGGATTTCGGGTAGTAGCAAGGAAGGTCTCTTGGAGAAAAACTGAAAAGGAGCACCCCCACCCCATCCTGCCCAGAACATGCTGGAAGAATTGTTTCGCTAGGCCTTGTGGGTTTTTTTACATGCACTTTTAACACACTGCTGACGCCATACTCTGTGGAACATTTTCCCACTTACTGAAGATTTTTCAGTTGTACTTATTGCAATGAATTGCCTTTAACTTTCCATTTAAAAAAGAAAGCCAGTATATAAGAGACTAGAAATAAATGAAAACGTACCTAGCAATGACTAAGGTTATTGCAATGACAACGGCAAGTCGTATCTCCCTTTATGTCTCATATTGCTTCAAATTAATTTTATCTAGTGGAAGAGCAACAATGAGATTACTATTGCTAACTTACCAATTAATGATTGCAAGGCAAATGTTCAGAAAAGATCTTTAATCAACAAGGTTCAAGGGAGGATTTGGAAATAATTGTCAGGGAGGCAGTAGCAACTGAACAGCCTTGAATACTATGATCCCATGAATACGAAGCTTCAGGCATACAGAGAATGGGGAGGGGAAAGGAGAGAGAATGAGTGCAAAGCACTTCAGTCATGGAAGGACCCTGAGAAGCCCTGCAAACAACCTCTTAGATCTTAATTAAAGCATTCAATGTTGACTACTCAGAATTTCTGTGATTTTATACACACTCGTAATAGTTACACATTATAGAACTGCTATTATATGGTCATCATGTAGGAAGCTTATTCTCAGCAAGGCATCTGATCTGAGGGAAACAAAGCAGCTTTTGCCCCAAAAACCTTAGAAGAAATTCTTAAAAATATGAAACAAAAGTGGGTTGACTCAACCATCAAGGCCCAGACCTGCCCTAAATTGCAACTGCCATGATCTGGGAAATCGGGAAATCAGAACCGTAACATCTTTTTCCTGGGATCAAAACACGAGCATGTCGTTATGCAACTAAAGTTAATGGGCTGGTTTTGTTTCTCCTACTCGTGCCTGGGAGAAACAAACCACAATCCCTGGCTCAGTGTTACGTCTGAATCAAGGATCATGGCCTCTTTTGCTCCAGTAACAACCAAGGCAAAACCTGTAGCACCTTAAAGACAAATAAACTTTTGTAGACTAGAGTCCACTCCATCCTCTGTCATTCTCAGCTTTTCAAATAGATATCAATTAAAGGTTAAACATATTCAAAATAAGAACAGTGACCTTTCAGGAGTAATTGGTGATAAGGCAATTATTCCCGACCTGCTGTGTTAATGAACACCTGGGGTGGGACCAGAAACCTTTGTTTCTATTCATGTTCAGATTGACAGAAATTTATCCAAGAGCTGGATTCTAATTTGGAAATTTCAGAAGCCTTTAAGTTTGTTTGTTGGAAAATACAGTGTCGTGAGAGTGAAAAGCTGCTACAGACTAATGCACCTAGCCCTCTGGAAAACAAATCCTGCATTACTTTTGCCTTTCAGCACCTTGAAATATGAACATGCAGGTGCCAGGTGACAGCCTCCTCCTCCAAATTTCACTGGAATGGAAGTATTTGCAACTGGCCCAACGGAGACCCAGGTGATTTCCAGGGAAAAGTGTGACTATCTACCGGCTCTTGAAGATATACCTGTTCTGACAAGCATTCCCCTGATCTCCTGACCTGAACCTCTCGTATTGTTTTAATCACTGATTCAACTGTTTAATCGGTGTTCTCTTTTAATGGGTTTGTTTCATTGTACATTTTAATTGTGGGTGTTTGTTGTCTTTATTGCACATTTAATCATGTTTTTTTTAAATCAGTTTTACACTTTTCAACCTCTGACAAGTAGGCGGTACATATGTTTAATAAAAAATAATAGTAGCAATAATATTAACAGTTTTGGTTGGTGCATCGACTGTGCCCCTTTCCTGGGCAAGGATGGCTTGGCCACCGTGACTCAAGTGCTGGTAGCCTCACTTTTAGACTGCTGTAGTGCGCTCTACATAGGGCTTCCTCTATGTTTGGTCTGGAAGCTGCAGCTGGTACAGAATACAGTACCAGAATATCAGGCCAGTGCTGAAGGATCTGCACTGGCTTGTCTATTAGCCACCAAGTCAGTTTTAAGGTCCTGTTACTTAAGCAACTCTGGACCAGGCTACCTGAAAGAGAAGACTTCCTCTTCATTGAGGATATCATTACCGGTACATTCAGAATAAACACTATGCAAACACATACACAACAAGGCTGTGTACTTGGTGGGTATGTTTAGCCTGGAGAACAGAAGGTTAAGGGGTGATATGATAGCCATGTTCAAATATATAAAAGGATGTCATATAGAGGAGGGAGAAAGGTTGTTTTCTGCTGCTCCAGAGAAGCGGACACGGAGCAATGGATTCAAACTACAAGAAAGAAGATTCCACCTAAACATTAGAAAGAACTTCCTGACAGTAAGAGCTGTTCGACAGTGGAATTTGCTGCCAAGGAGTGTGGTGGAGTCTCCCTCTTTGGAGGTCTTTAAGCAGAGGCTTGACAGCCACCTGTCAAGAATGCTTTGATGGTGTTTCCTGCTTGGCAGGGGGTTGGATTGGATGGCCCTTGTGGTCTCTTCCAACTCTATGATTCTATGAAGGTCTGCTAAAGCTGTTGAATGAGTCCTGCATTACAATAAAAAAAAATAATCTTTTTTTTTTTTAAAAAGGCACTCATGCTGATTTATAGCGGCCGGTGGTTTCTGCTCAAGCAGCATCTCAGTCTGAACATGGCTCTCATGAGCAGAAATCCCCACAGGCCTGCAGCTTCTAATTATGTAAAGGTCTGGAATGAAAGACGCACACTGCAGAAATCAATAAATATGGTAATAAGAGAAGAATCCCCTTGCTGCCAAGTTCAGTAAGCCAAAACATAAAATGGGAAATTGTTTTCTCTGTGAAAGTTGTATCATTGGAGGCAGCTTATTCCTCCATCAGTGTGGCACCTTTAAAAAGCCTATGCAAAAGACCTACTGATCAGCACCAATAGAGAGACAAGGAGAAGGAGAGGGTTTCTGCACGTGATTCTGGTTGAAGATGACAAGAGTCTTATGACATTTTGACAATATGTCAAAATGGCATATTGATGGCACCGGGGTAGGGGGTAGAGAAAGAGGGCAGAAACGAAAGGCCACATACAAAAAGACGCCAGAGACATCTGACTTTTTCTGTAACCAACTGGATAAGGGCAACAAATGGGCTGAAGCTCACAAACATTCCCAAACACTTACTCATGCTTAAGCAATTTTGAATGGGATATGGCAGGCATGTCCAACAGGTAGATTGTGATCTACCAGTAGATCACTGGACGTCTGTGGTAGATCACCGGTAGAAAAAGAAGAGTTTGGATTTGATATCCCGCTTTATCACTACCTGAAGGAGTCTCAAAGCAGCTAACATTCTCCTTTCCCTTCCTCCCCCACAACAAACACTCTGTGAGGTGAGTGGGGCTGAGAGACTTCAAAGAAGTGTGACTAGCCCAAGGTCACCCAGCAGCTGCATGTGGAGGAGCGGAGACGCGAACCCGGTTCACCAGATTACGAGTCCACTGCTCTTAACCGCTACACCACACTGGCTCACACCGGTAGATCAGTGGCTCCCCACAAAGAAGCTAAAAAACTCTGGCTCCCCTAAAAAAGCCTCAACATCTTTGCCCTGCACCCCTAAAATGACCTAAACCCCCCCAAAAGGGGGTAGATCACTGCCAGTTTTTAGATCGCAGTCTCTTGGAAGTTGGCCACCCCTGGGATATGGGATCAGGAGCTCCTTCCCCATGGCTCCTCCCTTCCGCAGCTCAAATCCCAGGCCCTTTCCCTGCTTGCCTAAACCACAGTTATAGGATTGCAGGAGCAGCAAGGAACCAGGATTTCAAACCAATCAGGGTTTCAAGTTGGTTACAAACTCTGCTAAAGAGTGTCAATAACACACTTAACTGCTGTTAAGGCTAGCAGGAGAGAATTTGCACTCAGAGGGTACCATAGAGTACACCCCCAAGGATTGCTTCCAGTTGTTTAACCATGATTAAGCATTACATGTTCCCAAGCCCATTAGCAACTATAGCAGCTCTATAGTGTCAGCCCATATTATAATTATCTTAACACTGTAAGCATATAATTGTGCTTTAGATAGTTATAATTACATTGTATACCTTCTCCTACATGCCTCGCAAAAAAGTATGAATGGTTTCCTTAAAAATAAACCTTAAGATTGCCTAAAATTTTACTTAAGAACTTTGGAATACACACCACGCACACACACATTCACTGTATGAGTTGCCAATTATCTCTGTTATGAAGTGGCATAATTTAACCCACAATAGAACTATGATATAGTTCTATAAACTAATACAGTCCTTCTATGTGAACTAATCCTACTATATAAACTAATATGATACAGTCCTGTAAACAGATTATAGTCCTATAAACTAATCACCAGCACTATCTTAAATTCAAATTACTGTTCTACATGAGCCACAGTACAGAATGAAGGCCAGTTTGGGTGAGACAACAAGTGCCAATTTCTGAACAAATCTGTGAGATACTGATAAGCGCAGCTGGAGACATTAAGACAAAAAGATGGCAGAATTGCACACGCTTTTCACCTTTTCCTCCCTAGTTACCTGCGAAAGATAACCTACAACAAAGCACCTAATGAAGCAGACTCTATTCCATGAAAATTTCACCATTATTAATTTGTCAGTCTTTCCTGTGCTGTGAAGTCTCTTCATTGTTCCTACAACAAACATGAAATGTAGTCCATTTACTGGCGACACCCAGGGATAGAGTGCTACAGCATTAGCAGAGGAATACAAACGCACTGGCAGCAATAGAGCCCTAACAATGCAATACCATGAGTTGTAATTCTGTAAAGAGAAAACTGCAACCTGAATTAGCAGAACTCGCTGGTGTTCCTGGTCCGCCAAGGGCCTTCAGACATGGACCACTTGCACAGAAGCTATCAGGAGATGGAGATGGCACAGCTGGCAACAACGTGGCAGTGCTGATTTTGGAATTTACCAAAGCGACTGTCAGGGGGCTGCATCCTTGCTCCAGTCCCGCGTTAAGCAGCTACCGAGAGCAGCCCCCAATCTTAACGACGGATTCCTCCAGTTCCCCTTCCGGCCCTAGCAGTGGAGAAGGGAGGTTGGTGGAGAGGCTCCAGCCAGCCAGGCAGAGCCATTGCAACGTAACGGGGGAATGAAAGAAGAGGCGCACAAAGTGCTTTCGTTTGCCAAGATGGGTTTCCTGGTGGGAGAATCGTAAATCTCCACTTCCGGGATCTGAGAGTGACTGACAAGACGTTTTTATGACGTACTCCGCATTGTAAAGTAATTAGCCTAGATTAAAGCTTAATAGCTTAATGTTTCAGAGTCTTTCTTTGAACGGCCAGCTGGGGAAGGGACCCCACGCAGCCTGACAGCGACTGTCCATGTTGCATTCCTCTGATTCAGGAATGAGGAATTTATGGTGCTCCAGATGTTGCTGTGCTATAGCTCTCATATTCCCAGACCACTGGCCATGCTGGCTGGGGCTGATGTCCAACAACATCTGCTCCCCCTTGTCGATTTACTGTAAGTAGGAAGTATGATTGACGAGTTCTTTGGCACAGGACAGAGATGGATGGCAAACAACTGCAGCGCTGTATGGATCAGGCTACTAGTACTAACCATATTCATCTTTTCGAGTACCTACTACAACATACACAAGGAAATAATTTAACCAATAATTTCTCTTCCTGATATTCAAGGATCGGCATATAGCCCAATGTACTACACAAGTGTGTTCCACAACATGAAAACACCCCACAAAAAAAGAATCACACAATAAAATGTCAGTAAGAGTTTAGCACTTCCGCATGTGGTCGATATGTATCGTTTCAGGAAATGTTTATTGTTCTTCTATTTTTGTCACACAGCTTTTTAGTTCTAACCCGTGAGATCTCTTGACTCATCGCCGGTCTTCCTTTTTTAACCTTGATTTTACTGCTCACTTTCCACTACAACGTTGTGCAGTTTCTCCAAGGCGGTGAAGGCTTGGAAGGTGCGTGCATCTCGTCGTGTGCTGCATTGATTTTTAAAATATATAAATTGCATTAATTTATGTTGCCCAATAGCTTCAAAAACCTTTCATTACTGAAGACATGCTGGATAAGGCAAAAGGTCTATTGGTTCCAGCATCCTAAATCCCAGTGGCCAAAAATATTCTGATAGGAAGCACCAAAGCAGAACATGACTGCAACTGCCCTCTCTTGCTCTTGTTATACAGAAACTAGTATATAGAGGCATGATGTATTGTGACAGCTGTCAACTTATCCCTGCTTCCTGTTCTTCAGCTAGTCACCAATCTATAATTTTTATTTATCCAGAATATATATTAAGCTAATTGGCCTGCAATAGCCTAGGTCTCTTATCAAAATTAGTGTTCCATTGGGCTGATTATAGTCCTCTGGAGCAGAGGCTGAACTTAGGGACATATTTTTGTCAAAAGGTCACTAATTGTCAGGTTCTCTTATCAGTTGTTCAATAGAAATGCCAAAGCCATTTGTCTTTAAGTCTTTTTATTCAGTGCCAAGCTATTTACAGTGCAGAGCTCAGTCTTATCATGTCTGCTCAGTCACTAGCAGAATCCGGAAGTGCCTCCCTCCTGTTTTGGCGCCAACACCAAAGTTTCGGCATCCTAAATTGCCGCCTTCTCCTATGTGATATATGCGCCGGAACTGACGCTTCCCCCTCCGCGCGAGTCTGCTGGGTGGTGCCCGGTCCCCCACTATCTCTTTGGACACCTGGCACTCCTTGGCTCCCAGCCACTAACTGCTCCTCCCCCGAGACGGGACTGACAGGACTGCCAGATTCACTCGAAGATGAATCTGTTGTTAACACAGGTTGCGGCTCTCTATAAACGCTCAGCGCTGGACTGGCAGGGGCAGGCAGATCCCTGACACTAACCATGATGTGTTCTCCCCCACCCCCTTCTCTCATCCCCACTATAGTGGTACCTTGGTTTACAACCATAATCCGTTCGGGAGGTCCGGTTGTAAACCAAAGCAGGTTGTAACCCAAGGCGCGCTTTCGCCAATGGGGCCTCCCAAAAAAAATGGGTTGTAATCCAACAAAAAATGGGTTGTAATCCAAAAAAAGGGACACACACTTCCGGGTTTGACGTGGTTGTAATCCAAAACGGTTGTAATCCAAAGCGGTTGCAAACCAAGGTACCACTGTATTTGCCTCATTTCTTCAGACTCCCTTCCTGTGAAAGGTAGTTCAGGTGGAAAATTCATTCAGCTGCTCTGCAATCTTTTTTTCCCTCCTCAGCAAACCTTTAAGCTTTATTGATTATTGTTCAGTAACCAGTTTCCTGCTTCTAATGTATTTAACGCTCCTTTTTATTGTTGGTCTTTATGTCTTTAGTGATATGCTCCTCTTTTATACCATACTGCCTGCTTACGTTTCTTTTGTTAAAGTTTTTGTTCCTTTTCATTCTCCTCATTTGGGCAAAGACTTCTCAGTTTTTGAAGGAAATCTGCTTGCTTCAAACAGCTTCCTTCCCTCTGCTCATTAACCATACTGACATCCTCTTGGCCTTGGTGGCACCTTTCTTGACATGTGGAAAACATTCTAGCTGAGCTTCTATTATTGTGGGTTTTTTCAACCCATGAGGATTCTAGAGAGATGTGACCCACTTCAAATTCTCTTTCAACTTCCTTTTAACCAATCCCCTCATTTGGGAGATATTTTCCTCTTTTGAGGTCAACTGTGATTGCAAGGACTTTCTTGGTGATTGTCCACTTATGTATATGTTGAATGTGATTGCACTCTAGCCACTGTTTCCAGCTGCATCCATAACATTCAGCTACCACTTAGCATTAAGTCTGGGGTCACCTCTCTAGCTGACTTCATGTTCAACTCTTCTACAACAGTCACTTAGGGTGTCTGCATTTCACCTCTTTGTCATCACTAGAACAAACTTACAATCTGCATGGGGGGGGATTGTTGTCACCCATTAACTACAACACTTTCTCCTTTGAATGCCCATTTGATTCCATTCACCTCTTCAATATCACCCTGAAAATGTTGGTCCTCCATACCCAATTACTATTGGGGTCAAGTTTTGCCACCTATAGCCAACCTGTGAAGTCTACCCCCTTGGGATTTCTAGCTCATTTGGATTTGCTATCCCGCTTTATCACTACCCAAAGGAGTCTCAAAGCAGCTAACATTCTCCTTTCCCTTCCTCCCCCACAACAAACACTCTGTGAGGTGAGTGGGGCTGAGAGACTTCAAAGAAGTGTGACTAGCCCAAGGTCACCCAGCAGCTGCATGTGGAGAAGCGGAGACGCGAACCCGGTTCACCAGATTACGAGTCTACCACTTAACCACTACACCACACTGGAATTAACTTGCAACTGGAGAAGCCAGGAGCTCATTGCACCCAACACTTGCTGCAATTTATGTTCAAGTGGGCAGGTAGTTGTATATGTTATACACTGCAAGAGAGAGGATAGCTCACACACCCCTGCCGGCTATCCACCTGCATAACTGTTTATATATTGATATAATATATAAATTAGCCATGTTACGAAGAGAAGAAAATCCTGCTTTTCTTTTTAGACCCCGCTCTCTGCGGCATCCTTCACTACCCCCAAGTCAGAGAGACAAGGAAATCCCTTATGCAGAAACCACACAGCTGTTCTAACATTCTGACATTTTTTTTCATCTATTTTGTGATTTGTATACTGCACATATTCTGAACACAATGCTTTTGATAATTACAAAACACCAACTGGAAAATAATTCGTTTGGCGGTGGCGGAGAGGGAAGCTTTCATCCCTATCCAACAGCATGCGCTCTGAACAAGGGACAAATTAGTACTATGCATACTGGCACATTTATGGCATTTGATAGTCCTTGGAAGCCAGCTGCTCTTCATCCATCAATAAAAGCAGACCCAGGACAAATTTCATGTGACCAGTTGTAGGAAGCATCATGGGATTTCTGCCATGAAGACTATCTAGTTCTGCGGCTATAACAAGCACTCTGCTTTTAGTTCCACATCACAACCACATTGTTTCAACTGTACTTTAAGGTCCCATCCCCACTGTAATAGGTAGATGTCCCCAAGCTTAAGAGCACAGTCCGAAAAAACTTTTCAGTGGTCAAAAATTGAACCCACACAACTCCCTGCTGCCCTCCCTCTTCGCAGCCATTCTTCAACTGTTGCATCTTTACTTGCTCTTCAACAAAACTTTTCATTTCCCCTCTTACTCTGCTACAGTCGTACCTCCCCCAACCAATCCTTTAGTCCTTGCAGGCTCCCACACATGGGCACCAGGGACTACTTTTTCAAAATTCCCATAACTATTCATTTTCTGCAAGTGCCCATGAGCAGCACTTTGAATGACTCCCACGCACTCACTTCAGATGCATAATTTTGTCAGTGATTGGAACACAGTTATAACACAGTTGATATCCTCATTAAATCCAGAAACAAAAACAGGGTCATTTTTTCTAGTATAGGGCGTGCCTTTAAAGTCAACATCTACCCAACTCAACATCTAAGAACTCAAGGGGAGTTATGAATCATCAGCCAACCGGTTCTGAGGAACATGCCCCTTCAAATTTCATGCCAAAGTATTCAAAAATAATTATCGTCAGAATGCCTGTATTCTAAAGATTGCCAGAAGATACACCAGGGAGCCTCCTGAAAACATTAAAAATATATCCTAATTCAGTGCCTAGAGATTTCAAATAGTAATGTACCCATAATGACATATACAAGTAGCTCTATATGTATATTATTTACTGTGCATAACTAATTCTGCTTCTAAGACGCTGAGCTTTAAAATAAAGAACTTGGAATTATCTGTAAAAGTTGTGGACAAGAAGAGGGAAGAATGAATGAAGTGAAGGAGAAGAGAACAGAAACTGAAGATTAATGAGAAGTAGGAGCTAAATTTTGACACTCCCCATAACCAGACACCCCCCAAAACAGCCGTGCCCCAATGAGAGTTCTCAAATGCAGGCAACCAAGTTGATCTATTATTATACACATGCAGACATAGCAGCACTTTATGCATGCCTGCAATCCTATGCATTTTCCCTGAGAGTAAGCTCCACTGAACTTAATGATACTACTTATTTCTGATTTGCATAGGTTCAACTTGAAAACTCACTGAACTTTAATGAAGCATCTTCTGACAGCTGGGTACTTATCATCGTTTACTTACAAATGTAAGTAGTCCTGCAAAGAAACGTTGCCCTTTAAAGTACACTAGGCCCATCAATTAACCTCGCTAAAGGAAAGGGGGGAAAGTAAATAGCTTGCTTAATTGTTTTCTTCTTTCTCCAACTTCCTGAATGCTAATCTATCCCAAACAAACTAGAAAGTCTCGTTATAACATTATTAATTTGTCAGTCAGGGTGGTCTGTAAACTACCCCAACACAGATGAAATGGTCACTCCTATTGTGAAAAAAACCAACAACCCTGGAGCTGCACTTTGCTATCTTTTCCTCCACAACACCACTAGAGAGTCGTTTTGAGAAGAAACAAGGAGCAAGACAGATAGGTGAAGCGCCTAATGACTGCAAGACCCCATCTGATAAGATATTTTAAAGAAAGATACCATATTCATGATTGCAGTTCTATTTACTGAGCATAGAATTCTCAATATACATAAGTTCCCAATGAAGAAAAAGGAATCCCTTAATGTACACAACTCTTTATCCAGCATTTCAGTACTAAACACTGAATGAATGTTCAGAATGAAGGAAATAGAATTAAGTTCATCATTTTCTTGTTTATTCGTTTTTGCTTTGTTATGTTATTTAAAGCTGGAGCCGAGGAAGGTAGACATCCATACAGAGAATGAGACAGAGGACAACCCTCCCATTTAAAAAAATGTATATCAGTCACATATACCAATAGATCTTTGATTTCAGTTCTGCCATGGGTCCATTTTTAGTGCAGGTTCTTTCTGTGGGACAGCTGTAGCATTTGAAGACCCACAACTATAAGCATGAGGCCAGTGATATGGGTGAGTTACAGAATCAGCAACTTCAATTCCAGCAGGATACCAATTTCCTGTCACGTACCCGCCCCACCAGCCTGTGTGGTTGTGGGTCTTGGGAAAAATGCAGCTGCGCCACGGGAAGAATCTGCTTCAAAGCAGTTCCTGTGACAGAGCTGTAATGTGCAAAAGGAATCCACACCAGGAGGGTGCTAGTTCCATGAGACAGATAAAAGCAGTCAGTCCAACCCATGTGCTTTGGGGGCTTGAATTGGGATTGATGGGAGTTGTAGTCTCGACATCTGGAGGGCACCAGGATGGCAAAGGCTGGGCTACAACACAACATATGCTACCTTAACTGCAGAGGGGGGAAGAATCCTTCAATCAATCACGTTAAGCAGTCATAATCAATAGAGGAACTTGTTGAGATGATGAGAAAGAACGACGCGGAGACAGGATAAAGGTATGGGAAGGCGACCTCAACTCTTTCGTGAGGGTCCCTTTTATTGACAATCTTACACCTTCGTTAATGGTTAACCCCAAAGGTACAACTTAAGGAACCAAATAAGGAAACATCTGCCGCAGCAGTGGTACACCGCTCCTTGTAAGGAGTTGTTTTTGAAAAGTGACACCCCCAAAGCTCCCCCCATGCCTCCGCCATTGTGTACGTGACCATCTTGCATGCTCCCAGCACATGCTCTCCTCATGCACCCCTCCCCGTGCTCATGTTGTGATTTCCAGTACTTTTCCAGTACCTTTCCACCACCCTCCATTGTTCTTTTGTGTTCCTGACTCGTGTCTGCCATTCCGACGTTACAGCGCAGTGTGGTATGCCAGCGCAACACTTTCAGCCTGGGCAGGACTGCCGTGGCATGCCAGCACCAATCTAACACAGGAACTGAATTCTAAAATCCAATATGCAGCACTCACTTGCTGAAAAGAGGAAATACGGGACCAGTGGCTATCTTACTGAACCATGCCCCAGTAAACTACTTCATGTTTTGCTATCAACTCTGCAATGAGGAAGGAAAAACAGTCTTCCTGTTACTGACGAAAGCAAGTTTTCCAGGGGTAAGGAGGACAACAAATAAAAGGGGAAAGTTTTCTGAGAGCAAAAGCAGCAGAACAGAGATTAACTCCACAAGCATGATAACTGGAGAGTGTGAAAAAAAAGCTATTGCTTTTCACAAACTTTTCCTATATCACAGAATAGCATTCCATGCACACCTTGCACACTCAAATGTTTCCAGCCCAACAAGAGTCCAGTGCACTTATGCTCACAGATTTCAGTGGGTTTTTGTTCCAAATTCTATGATGGATGTTGGTTAATACCAACTGCTTCTACACTGGGCATAACTAGAAAGCAGCAAGTATGTGTCCAGAGGGTGGCAGCAACAGAACGGGCCTTTTCTGTGGTGGCTCCCTGTTTGTGGAATGCTCTCCTCAGAGAGGCTCGCCTGGCACCTTTATTACATATCATAGGCCCCAGTCAAAAGCATTCCTCTTCACCCAGGCCTCTGCTTCATTAAGCAATCAATGGCCTTTTAAACTGTGGAATGTTTATTGTTTTTGTTTGTTACAATGTTATATATTTTTGTGTTTTTATATTGCAAACTGCCCTGTGATCCTCAGATGAAGGGTGATATAGAAATGTAACAAACACCTATTTTTTTATCCAAGCTGAATAACTCTTCCAGTGACTGTCTAGAACAATGGTTCTCAAGCATTTTTCTCTGTGACACACTTTCAGAATAAAAATTTGCTCATGCCACGTCCAATTTCTCATTGACAAGAAATACATTGGAAAGCGCAACTAGGATTGTCCCCCGTATCACTTGATGCTCTTGCTCTCATTTTGAAAAGATATCTATCCATATTCTGCCAACAAATAAAACTATTTTTTTGATCCTATACTACACTGAAATATTTCAATGTTTCTGTGATTGTCCTGAAATCTTCCTGCCACTTTTGCCATCCTCTCCTACCACAACCTTTGAGAACCACTGGTCTAGAATCATGGTCAGTTCACACAGTCAGAATTGAGTAGCAACACTTTTCTGGACCACAGTAGTTTGGCTTGAGGCTGAAGTTACATGTTCAAATGCTCCCCCGTGGCGGGGTGGGGCATGAACACAACACCCTACGTGGAGAGTGTGATCCTTGAAATCACATGAAGCTACCGGTACTTCCAAAGTTCTCGCCCCACTTCCCGGGGGCGGGGGGAAAGACCTCTTCTTTCTTTGGTCAACACAAATACCCTAGAGCAAAGGTAGCCAATATAGCGCCCTCTGGATATTGCTGGAGCCCCATCCGGCAGCATGCCAGATGTTTATGGCAAATGTTCAGGGACGTTGGGAGTTGTAGTCCAATAATATCAGAAGGGCAGAGAAAAGGCAAAGTGTGGATGCTGAGCCACTTGAGCTTTGTACGCTTACCGGGATGGGAGACTCCTCCGGCAAGGCAATCCTATATAGGAGTAATTCTGGTTAAGTTCAATAGGGCCTATTCCCAGGTACACATGCAAAGAGAACTACAGTCTCAATATCTCGGAGCCAGTGGTGGATGGTACCCATTGGGACTGGCAGGGCAGAAAGCAAGGAGCCCAAACTGTAGGTGGAAATAGAGCCAGAGCCCATGACAGGCAGTTCTTCCAGTTTGGTCCACATCCTCTTCCTTTCAGAGTTGTACAAGGGGCAACATTGAAGCTAAGGAGGAGAGGGAAGCTGGTGGCCAGGGTTAGCCTCTAGGCTAAGTAAGAAAGTAGGCAGGTAGCAGCTAGGTGAGGACAGACTGAGGTTGGTGGGGCACCCTCTAGCTAGCCCCAATGGATCAGCTCCCACTGCTCAAAGCAAAAGTGAGTGTATTGTTGTAATAAAGAAATAAATAATAGACTACTCTGGCGCTGCCGTTGACTTGTTTTAATATTGTGATGAGTATACACAGCTGCTACCTCCCCATTTTAATTCTCTCAAATGAGGAATTGAAGACAAGGGTGTTACAGGCTTCCGTTAAAAGTTAAATTAATTATTGTTGTAGGCATGGCATTAAGCTTGCAGCGCACATGCAAAATAAGAAGGAAGCACAAACTGAAATGGGTGTGTGTGTCCTCTTGTAACTAAAGCATATCCGAAGAGCCAATAGGGTTTGGCCACCTTCTAGTTTGAAACCAGGAATGAAATGCCAGAACCAGTAAATGTGTTAGATGAGAGACCATGTACAAGCAAGAACTAACCAGCAGACATTTCTCCTGCTAGCGCAGCAGCAAGAGAGTTAAAATTTATCCTGGAACAACAACAAAAAACCCTCAACTTCTAAAGTCTAGTGGCCCCTCTTCAGAAATTCCGGCACACCCTAATGGACACTGCATATTTCTCCCTTTGAAAAGGGCATCAGACTGGCAGACGTCCTAAGTGCCTTTTACACATCAATGATCACACATGAAATTTCCCAATGATGAAAGGAAAAACCCTAACACGCAGCATAAAGAAAAAATGTGAACCTTATGCTTCCAAACCCGAATTTCAGCTTAAGTAAACGTGTTCAAATATGCATTGTAAAGAGTGCATTCTACAGTTGAGTAAGATCATTTAGGTAATTTTCAAAGCACCATGAATATCCATCAACTTTATCTCCCTCTCTCCCACCTACCCCTTGAATGGGGCTTATCCCATTTTATCCTGTCCATCGGGTTCATAGGGGTGAGATGTATGGCTGGCTCAAGGCTACCCAGGGAGCTAGATAGCAGTTTCAGACCAACCCTAAGAGACAATCCACTATATCACACTGTTTTTAATATGTTAGATTATTATATGCTAGTAACCCCATGTTACTATAGGTAGTAAACCTCAAACCAGTATCAACAGCTTGCAAAACTGCTTTCTTAAGCAACAAAATATTAGTTCTTCTGATTCCACATAATCACTAATTTTCAATGTGTTGTACTCAGCAAAAGGGGAGAGAAATCTCTTCTACAGATTTGGTTCTCAAAACTCTGGAAAGGGAAACAGCAGACAGAGCAATTCTCAGCTACCCCCTTGAGGGGGTCATACAGAAAGAAGTATTTTCACCTGCCAGCCTTTTCTCACCAGGCTCTCTGGCATTACCACCGAGATGCACTTGTTTAGAGAAACAGAGAGCAAGACGTGATGTGATAGTAGTTTATAAGATTATGCATGGCATGGAGCAAGTGGATAGAGAAAAGTCTTTCTCCCTCTCTCCTAACACTCAGGGGCATCCAATGAAGCTGAAAATTCAAGACAGATAAAGTACTTCTTCAAACAGTGCAAAGTTAAACTATGCAACTCACTCCCACAGGATGCAATCATGGCCACTAACTTTGGGCGGCTTTAAAATTCATAGAAGAAGACAAGGCTATCAACACCTACGAACCACAATGGCTATGTTCTACTTCCATTAGCAGAGCCATTACACCTCTGAATGCCCATTGCTGGGGATCGCAGGTGGGCAGAGGGCTGTTGTGCTCATGGGCAGCTTGTGAGCTTCCCATAGGCAGTGGTCAGCCAGGATGCTGCACCAGATGGGCCATTGGCCTGATCCAGCAGGCTCACCTTATCTTCTTATATCACACAGCCTTGAATGACTGCAGTTCCCTGCTTAGTCCGTACCTGGATTTGCCACTATGTAATGTGCAAAGTAGTGTTCAGAGTTAATAGTGAATTGTTGAGCTGATAGTGATAATAATAATAATAATAATACTTTCTGGGCAGCTTCCAACATATATAAAAACATAATAAAACATTACACATTAAAAAGCTTCCCTATACAGGGCTGCCTTCAGTTGCCTCCTGAAAGTAATCTAGTTATTCATCGGGAGAGCATTCCACCGGGTGGGTGCCACTACCAAGAAGGCCCTCTGCCTGGTTCCCTGTAGCTTCACTTCTCACAGTGAGGGAACCGCCAGAAGGCCCTCGGAGCTGGATCTCAGCATGGGGTGGGTGGGAAGAGGAGGAGTTTAGAACAGGCTTCCTCAACCTCGGCCCTCCAGATGTTTTTGGCCTACAACTCCCATGATCCCTAGCTAGTAGGACAAGTGGTCAGGGATGCTGGGAATTGTAGTCTCAAAACATCTGGAGGGCCGAGGTTGAGGAAGCCTGGTTTAGAACAGTCTAAAATTTACTATTCCAAACCTTATAGAAAGAGATTGTCCATGCACTATGCTTTGCTTAACACTCAAAAGTTTGCTTATCTTTCCAGAAGTTAGCATTTTTAATAGTTGTGCTGCCATCCCAATTTCAGTACTTGTTACTTTTGACAGCCGGCCTGGAAATGGAAGCGTTCACCAACCAGCTTACGTGCTGCCATTCTGAATCAGCCACCAGAAACAAAACATGACATCATTTCCTTCCCTCCAACTTACAAAGACTAGAGTTTTATTCTTCAGTGATGAAATATGTGGCACAACATGCATGACTAAACCATTTGTTCAAAATTAACATGTGCAGCGATTAATCTGCCTGCTTCCTCGCATCCTTCTCAAACTTGATGACTGTGCATCAGATGGTGGAAAGAAGTATCTGAAAACTCCATAAGCTATTCAGCATGGACACCAAGAAGTCCATAATATCAGTTCTATTTCACACAAGACCTTTTAAAGAATTTTGTTTTGCCATGCATGAAAATCATCCAAGTAACTATATAGACCCAATCATACGCAGAGCGCCGGGGGGGACGGGGACGGGATGGGAAAGTCAGGCAAATCCATCCTCTGAAAGATTAAACTCATCTGTGTTTATCTATGAAATCAGCTGCTACTGTACACGAATTGATGGACTGGAAAGAGACATAATGCAATCTTGGGGATTAAATAATGTGTTTGAGCCTTTAAGAAGGATGCAAACTTCCAGATAACTGATGGCATTAGCATTATTTATTGGGATTTCCCAGAAAATTAGAGTGTCTGCAGAGCGGGTGGATTATGTAGCACAGCATACTTCCAACTCCCCAGGTTGCAATGTGAATGAAGATGAACCCGAGGATACAGGTTTACAGCATCCTCCAGTGAGGAGGCCATGACTAATTCAACCAGTACATATAACTTTGTTCCCCACACCCCCAAACGTGCCAAATATCATTCCTTTGATATTCAACACACACACACAGTTTGCTCCCACAACCTCTCTTTTTTTTACACAGAACCATTAGGTAATGGAAATTCTTCTCATAAGAAGTGAGGGCTTTAAGCTCAATGTCACACTGGCGATTTTTTTAAAGCACGTCCATATGCCAAGAACGAAAACTGCTTGTTCAGTAATATTTACTTGTTGCTCTCCTAGGCCAGTTAGTTTGATATGTGAGAATTGTTTAATTTTTTAAAATGTTTGTCATAAATCAAAATTATAAATACTGTAAACTTATTTTTTAAAAAGTAGTAGTAAAAGGGAAAATCAAAGACCACACGGAAACAGTTTGGCATTATGCCAATATATTTAAAAGGTGTACACTAATAGATTTCTCAGTGCCTTTCAAACTACAAATCTTGGAATCGTCAAAGGGAGAAAAAATTGCTTTTTCCAGTGCAGTTCGTAGCACTACAGTCCTACACAACTTGTGAACCATCAAGTCGAACAGAGAACACCCCCATCCACCTCCTTTATGAAGACTCCTGTCATCCATGGCTGCTGAGTTGCACTCAGCTTGGTAAATAACAAGCTCTATTCGGCAATAGTAGTAGAGATTTGAGAATGTCCAGGTCAGGGCTCTCGCTTATGAGGTGACTGCGAGAATAGGATATATGCCATTCCGGGCTGCACACTCTTCCAGGCCACAGCTCTTACCAGCCCTGCTCTGCACCCTCCTTGCGTGTTCTGCCTTGCTGGAATGTGTCCTTGAACTCTAATAAGGCTGCTTGCTTGTTTGGGTGGAGGATAAACTGTGTGTGTAAAAAACTAGGTTACTGCTCCATGGACTTTTTAGAAAAACAACATGTAATTTCATCCAATGACAGATTTATCTGCTAAACGAGTTGATTCATAATGGCATTAGCCTAACATTTTCATCTGCAGGAAATTCCCAGCCCTAAAAAGGTCTCCTGGGTCAACATTCCCCATGTTAAGATGAACAAAGCTATTCCTTCTATCTTAACTGAAAACACCAAAGAAAAGTTCCCAACTGGCCACAGCTTTATTTGATATGCAAAACAAGACTGCATACTCTAACTTCTCATAAACATAGTGTTGTTCTTAGCATGCCAAGTTATAGGAGAGAGTATAGGAGCGTGGTTTTATATTTGACCTCCTAAGATAAAGGCGTAGGATAAAAATGCAGCAAACTAATACCAAATTACTCACAGGTATAAGGAGGTTTCAGCACAAGCTCGTCTTGCTCAAATCAGAATCCTCCTGCCTTCTATACCGGGGTTACCAAACCATGGTCCACAAACCACCAGTGGTCTGCAAGCTTCACTCAGGTGGTCCTCAGTGTGCCTGTGAGTGTGTTGCTGAAGATGTGAGATAGCACATCCATTGCACAAAACGCTCGGTTTGATTTTTACTTGTATTCTTATTTCTTCTTATGTTTCTTATATTATATTAAGACTAGTGTTTTAAGCCCGTTGAGATAACGGGCTCTAGAGCATATGTGGTCAAACATTTGTAAAAACAGACTTCCTGATGTTAAATTTCCTCATGGTCTCTCCGCTCTCCCTCCTCCCCGCCACCTGCCTCTTGCCGTGGCTCCTGCGTCCGCCTTATCACACGCACCTCAGGCAAAGCACAGCAGAGGTGAGCCGAGGAAGGGAAGAGGCAGGAGGGCAGGACGGCTGGTCCCGACGGGGTGGAAGCGGGGGGGGGGGCCGAAACAGAAACGCCTCTTTCTCCTCTCTCTCTTTCTCCCTACCTTCCCCTTCATGCAACCATTCACACCACCATGATGTGCATGGAGGGGACTGAGGGCCAGACGCAGAGAGGCGGAGGGGGCAAAGCACAGACACCCTCGCCAGGTAGGGAATGGGAGTGGACCTGGCCGAGGAAGAGGAAGAGCCCGACAGGAAGGAAGGAGCACGGAGTAAATAAATATAGCGGGAGGTTAACGCAGCAGCAGCAGCGCTTCCTCCTCCAGACACGCACGGAAACACACACACACACACACACACACACACACACACACAGAGGCAAGCAAAAGCCGGGAGGCGGCGGCGGCTTCCCCCACCCTCCTTCTCGTTGCAAGGCTCCTCCTGGAAGGCCTCTCCCAGGTAGCCCTCTTGCAGGCTTCGCCGTTCCCTGCCTCGCTGCCCAAGCCCTAATCCTGGGTCCTCTTTCCGCCACTGGCTTCAGGCCCGTCCCTTCCCCACGCACACACGACACGTGAGTGCGCGTCTGCCTCGCTGCCTCTCTCTCTTGCTGCCTCCTTCTCCCCCCCACGCTCGTGCGGCTGCGAGCCACCAAGAAGTGACAGCGGCGGCAGCCTCAGTTTCCCACCCCTTTCCCCTCCTGCCAGTCGGAGGCAAACAGAAGAACAGCGAGGCCTGGGGTGGGCGCCGCTGAGGCTGGCGGGTGTGTGTGTGAGTGAGTGGGGCGATGGAAGCGCCAACTGCCTCGCTCCGACTCGCCCCTCAAGCGCGCACGGCCTCCTCCTCCGCCGCCTGCCTTCTCTCTGAGGCTGGCGGGTGTGTGTGTGTGTGAGTGAGTGGGTCGTTGGCTTCCCCGCTGCGCGCACTCATCCTCCGTGGCCGGCCAGGCGACCGCAACGGCTGAAAGTGGCGGCGGGCGCGGGAGGAGCCTTGAGGCGGCGGGCGCAGCGTCACCGCGTGGGGCGTGTAGCAGGGTGCACCGTGCGCGGCTGGCTCTGCGCTCCAATCCGGGGAAAGAGGCCTAGCCGGTGGCGGAGGGCGAAGCCGGACCCGCGGGTGGCTTCTCCCTCTGACCGGTGAGGCCTGCTGCTCCCTTCTCGGAGGAGCCTGCAAAGCCGGGGGGGGGAGAGAGGGCGCGCGGGGAGCTGCGCACCCCGCGGGGCACCGGAAGGGCAGCGCGAAGGACGGCAGCCCTGCCCCGCATGCACAGCTGGGTTCCTCCTCCGCCTTCGTCACGGCGGGCCGGCGAAAGGAACAGGAAACGTCGCTGCGCATTGGCAAAAGGCTCCGGCTACTGGCCGGAGAAGGGAGCCCTTCTGAAGCGGCGTCCACACACGGGCCGGGCAAGGAGGGGGAGGGCGGGGGCAGCGCGTGGGCCCCGCCCTCGCCCGCCGCCATCCCGCAGGCTCCGCTGTGGTCGCTGAGGCAGCCGCTGTCCGAATGAGAGCTTGCGGGCAGGAGCGGCGTGGTCGGCAGCAGGAGTCGCCAGGTGTCTCGGGCGGCCAGAGGGCTGCAGGCGGCAGCGCTACGCGCCCCCGCCGCCACAGCGGCTTGCCCCGCTTTGCTTCCCCGACGGCTTGCGGGAGTCTCGGGCGGCCAGAGGGCTGCGGGCGGGGGCGCTATGCGCCCCCGCCGCCACAGCGGCTTGCCCGCTTTGCTTCCCCGACGCTGGTAATCGGGAAGCAAACAGAAACCCGGAGCCGCCACAGCGGCTTGCCCCGCTTTGCTTCCCCACGGCTTGCGGGAGTCTCGGGCGGCCAGAGGGCTGCGGGCAGGGGCGCTACGCGCCCCCGCCGCCACAGCGGCTTGCCCCGCTTTGCTTCCCCGACACTGGCAGCGCGCTCAGCTCCGTGCGAGGCAGCGGCACTGAGCCAAATGACGACGCGCGTGCGCCGTCGCTGCCTCTCGGACACGCCCCCCTCTCCCGTCGTCCAATCCGTGTGTCACTGGAATGCACGCGCAGCTGCGAATTCCTGTGACACACGGAAAATGGTACGTACGGACAGAGGCTCTTTATTATATAGGATTTTAATTGTGTGGAAATCATACAGCATCTAACACGGCCCATTATAATTGCTACGACAGGCAGAAAAACAGTTAAGTGGTCCAGCAGGAACATAAGCAATTTTCAAGCAGTCTATTGGGGGCTGGGGGGGTTGGGAACCACTGTTCTACATGGTTGTAAAAGACAGTATTTTCAAACACAGATCTGCCACCTTCATATCTAATTTGGACCCAAATGAAACCCCAGCAACTCAGCTGACACTGAGTTGTCACTGAGTTTTTGCTTTTTGCTAAAAGGCATCGGCAACAAATAGGGTCATAAACCAACAACACATGCTGACTACGCATAGTGATCTATGCACATGTAAGTGTGCATAGAGATGCATCTTGGAAGATTTTATTTCTCCCTGTGTTATTTATTCAACAACTGCTTCAGCAATATAAAAGCATTGCAATTTCCATTTCCGGAACTGACCAAGGTGGGAGGGAGTCAAAGAAGGTTCACACTTATTTTTTGGAGCCCAGGCAATCTCTGCTAGTTCATGCCAAGCGAAGGCAAAGCTATTCAGCAGCCTTTTACGCCATCATATCTTTTACCAGGTATTCCAAGCTAGCACACTGCATTCCGACCAAGGCTGGATTAGCCCAGCATGATGTACACAGGGAGAGATGCTTGTCAGAATGACTGCTAGCAACAGGAATGCTCATAACAGCAGGTGAGGCTCAGGAAGCAGCTCAGGCAATTTGGGCAATTTCCCACAAAGGGCCTTGTTTCGACAATCATATGGAAGTTACCACTCTTGACACGTGCTGAGAGAAGCACACGGCGCAAAAGGAAGGAGGGAATGCATGCTGCCTTTTCCTGCAGACTATGCAGTTTAGTACTTTTCCTTCAGTTCAACGATCTCACAGAAACCTAAAAAGAACATGTCAGCAGCAGAAGACAACAGAGGCCAAAAGCAGCTTGCTCTTTGCCGTTGGCAATCACAATTTTGTGATGCCTTTGGAAGCCAAGCCCAACATTCTGGGGGCTTGCCCTTCCCTGCTGAAAGTGCCCCACCCCAACGCCAAAGCAGAAAAAGGGGGCCAGATCACCTCCGTAGCACAGTGGCCAGATCCCTCTCAGCCTTGTTTCCAACCATGGAGTGGGAAAGGGGTGGCAGCGGCAGGACAGCTGCCAGAAACAATTCCACCCACTTCTCCGGTGGTCACAGGGTGAGTTCCTAGCTGGCGTGCCTCGCAGGGCTCACCTTGGGTGGCTATCCCTTCCCGGACTTCCAGCAACAGCGGGCTGGAGTCAGATATAGTTGGTTAGTTCCAATGCCTAAAGCCAATACCTCTCATCATCTGTAATCAATAAAGTTGTGGCCTTACTATTCCCATTAACCTTATATTTCGTGTCCTGTGTCTTTATTTCACGTGGGGGGAGGGACATCGCCACGCAAAGAAGGAAGGGGTTGTCGTGCTCACCAGACGGTCAGTGGCACACGGCCCATAGCGAGTGAAAAATGTGCCACTACTGCCACAAAAGACCAGACATCAGGTTCCACAGCTGCAATTCCGTCCATCTGATAATGTGGCATTGCATTCCAAGGGTTGCTGGCCAGGAGGAAACAGTGGGTGTATCAAGCTGAAACATTTGCACCATGGCCCAGAACCTTCTGGTCTGGACAATCAGATGACACCAAACAGCCAATCCTGTGTCACTGAGTGATCAAAAGCTCACAGTTCTGGTCCATTATCCTTCTGTATGAGACATATCACCAAAGGAGACCACCAGCTTCTCCCTATATGAACAAGCTACTAACTTGTCTTCGTTTCTGCCTATCCAAATGCTGCTAATAATTGTTATTATTATTTCTTGTACTCCGCCCATATGACTGAGTTGCCCCGGCCACTCTGGGTGGCCTCCAACAGACTATATAAAAAAAACACAGCAAAACATCAAACATTAAAAGCTTCCCGAAACAGGGCTGCCTTCAGATGTCGGCGAAAAGTCGTATAAAATAAAAATGTATCTCCTGCAATGCTATTTGCCTGCTTGTGGCGCTGAACCCGACAACCATGTTCAAAAGTCAGAGGATCTGTGACAACGTGGAGCAATCACAATTTGTGCACATCCCATGAAATTGTGCAGAGACTGAGGAGGGGAGGCGCTTGTGGTGCGCCAAGAAGGAACCAAACAAATGTATCTCCAAGAAAAAGTTATGAAACGGAGCTGTGCCTCAACATCTCTCCATCGGGCACAACTCTCATAAATTTCAAAAGTGTTTTGCAAAGGAAGTATCCTTGATGGATTCTGTCCCAAGCGCACTGATGCAGGACATCAAGAATCACACCTTGATTGGGTTCCTAAAATGCAAAACAAAAGCAGCAGCAACAAGGGAGCGTTTTAACTAATCAAAACCTCATAATTGCAATCTAAAATTCAAGAGGAAAAATTCCTGGGGATTTCTCTCAAGCTCATTTAGTATAATTGGTCAGTAAAGGGGTGTATGGTATATTGTTAGCTGATTTTTGTTTTAGAATTAATCACACACACAAACATCACTACGGTTCAAATACCTCTAAGGAAAAATTACAAGCAGCAGAGTAGATTGGGAGTCTCATTGTTCAACTTGCCTCATTGACTGTAGGCATTAAAGGAGGTCAGTAAGTCATCTGTAGCAGGACTTGGAAGTTGTGTCGGCACACGCTGACTGAAGAGACAATTCGCCGGGCAAGCCTCATTCAAACAAATGTGCTGCAGAACTATCTGGCAGGCACAGACAGCGCTCTTACATGCAACGTCTAAATAACCATTTCCAAAATGACCATCAAAACAGTATGTAGCCTTGGTAGTGCAAGGCAGCTTGGCTTGCACAAAGCTATACAGTACTCAGATTTCTGAATGTGAATATTGTTTGTATTTTTAAAAAACATGGTGGTGGTGCAGGGAGGGGGGAAGGGGGAGAATAATGAGAATGAAAAGCCCCCGGTAGTGTCACCCTGGAGCAGAAGACAAAATTATTCAGCTGATATGAAATCCTGTGAAATCTAAAATACACAATTCCTTGAATGGGCCCAGAAATACAGAGAGCCTTTTCTGCTGGACAGGAACAATGCTCCTTAGTACCAAAGACGACAAATGGAGCTATATATTTATTTCAGCCCCGGCTTCCTACATTCAACCAAGAAACACTTTCATTTCCTTCCAAAAGCAACAGGCAAAAGGCTGAAAATGACCCTTGTTGGCATAGGTGTTAGATCAAACACTGGAACCAAATATACTTATATACATGTAACGTATATGACCAAAATCAATACATATGAACCATTCAGCTTAGGATGTATTCAAACAACTCAGTGCCAACATAAGTTTTCAAAAGTTCACTGGGACAGGGAGACAAAACTGTCGATAGTAGGATGTAGTCATCTTAGATCCTTTCACAGAAGGGCAACTGAGAAGAAGGAGGAAGACCTGCCTTCCGGATTACAACAGGTTTCGCAAAGGAAGCTTCATCAGTTCTTCAAGTATATATGATCAATCAAACATACAAATGATGTAGGCACAGCTTGGCTCATTTGTATGTTTGATTGATCATATATACTTGAAGAACTGATGAAGCTTCCTTTGCGAAACCTGTTGTAATCCGGAAGGCAGGTCTTCCTCCTTCTTCTCAGTTGCCCTTCTGTGAAAGGATCTAAGATGACTACATCCTACTATCGACAGTTTTGTCTCCCTGTCCCAGTGAACTTTTGAAAACTTATGTTGGCACTGAGTTGTTTGAATACATCCTAAGCTGAATGGTTCATATGTATTGATTTTGGTCATATACGTTACATGTATATAAGTATATTTGGTTCCATTGTTTGATTTTCATTACAGTATCTTTGATATTATTATTATTATTGTCATTATTATTTCAGCCGATGTGCAGTGGTTTTGTTGTTGTTACTTTTGCTGTTTAGCACCACTGCGGTACTGTCCATTGTTTGTGTTAGATCAAACACACCAAGCATTCTTGTTTCTATTCTAAATACCTGCGTACATTGTAGAAACGTTACCTTGTCCTCTGTCTACAACTCTATCTGTATTTTTTGGCTTTGAGGCCAATGCTCCTGCTGAATGCAAAGACGATAGGGTTTCCACCAACAGGGTTTACAGAACAAAATACACATGGAAGGAGAAAGGAATGTTCAGTGGTAGGTCCCTTTAATCCACAAATTCAATCCCCAGCATCTCCAGGCAGGGCAGGGAAAGATGCCCTTTCTGAAATCCTGAATATCTGCTACCAGCCAGTGTAGATGATAATGACCAAGATAGGCCCATCATCTGACTCTGTATAAAACAGATATCCTTGTTCCTGTGCTGCCAATATGGGATTATGAGGATTCATTGCAGAATACTAAGTATACATACTAGGAAAGCAGCAGAAGTCATAGAAAAGGTAAGCCCAGAATGGTCAGGCCAAGGGAGACTTTCTTTACAGGCTTTGCAGTCATCTGATATCTTGCCTACCTGTTTGGTATTTTCAGCTCACACTTAATGCTACTGTTTAGTTGAAGGCAGCTGAGGGGTTTTTTTTCTGTTTATTGCACACTCTGATCCACCAGGCCACTATCGGCCTCAACTCACCAAAAACTCAAGGCGCCATTTCTTGCCCTACTACGGCTGTAGAGACCGATGCAGGAGAGACATGTTTTGTTGCAGCCGGGGCAGACAAAGGTGTCTGGTTGTGCTGCTGCAGATGCACCATGGCATTTCTTCTCTCTGCGCTCCTCCCAGAAGTCATTCCTCCTCTGGACACTGCTATGAATCCTCTCTAAGGATTCTTAAAATCACATGTAAGAGGTCCCAAAGAAGGTCATACCAGGCTTACAGGAAATAGCACAGCAGAAAGCAAGAGTGGGAGAAGGCAACCAAAAGGAGACTAAGGAGAGAGGATGCGGTTATCCAGACCATAGCCAAGGCCTGATGCTGACACTGGACTGTAGCCAACAAACTCCTACTCAGAGTAGCCCTCTCCCCAAAAAAACGAATACATCTAAGTTCTCTGTGTTCATTAACTTCAATGGGTCTACTCTTAGTAGGACCAAGCATGAATACAACCCATTGTCCTCATAGTGGGAACAGACCTGCTTCCTCATTCTTTAACCTTTAGAAGGGACAATTACATACTCTCAGCTGCAGGGCTCACTCCCAGCATTTACCAGTCAATTCATGCCCTTTCCTCTGTGATCCCCAGAAGGTGAAACTATCACCAGGTAAGACAGTTTATTGGTGCCAGAGCTACACATCCACCACTTAGCGCCAACAGCAGCTGCTCATTCATCAAAGTGCCAGCTACTTTCACTAACTAACGTGAAAATCAGTCTCACAGTTTACTTGAGCAGGAGAAGAGAAAGGAGACATGTGACGCAATTATGAGATAGCCTCCATCAAGGGTGAAGGGGAAGTCACAAATCATGCCCCTGGCACAACCTGGCCCTCACAGTCGTCACATTCTCTAATGAAGAGAGAATTGGCAATTACTGTCAGGGCCAAAGGGTAGGTTGCTACTTTCAGCGAGTACACTGTCAAGGTATACTGGGCATAAAGCCTCAATTGCACTGTACATTTCCTGCTGGACATATCTGACAGCAATTCCTTCCTTGCTGGTACACAAAGATAGTACATTGCGATTTACGGCATATATTATTTTTCTGATTGATCTGGAATGTTTATGAGGTAGGCTTCCAGGTGGGAACTGGGAGGGTCTACCTTTCCATGTGTGGATAAATGAAATGATATATATGATACAAATGTGATAAAGGCCCCTTATAGTTATTTTCTCCCTCCTTTCTCTTTTTCTCTCTCATTTCTTGGGTTTCTTAAAATTTTTGTTATTTGGTTGGATTTTTATTGTATTTGTATTGTATTTTATTTTATTATTTATTATTGTATTGTATTTTACCGAAAGCTTTCAATAAAAATACTTATTTAGAAAGTGAAACGTTTGTGAACTACTACACATCACAGTATCATCAGTATAAAACAAGAGTGGTATACAATAATAAAAATAAAACAAAAACAGATAGAATAGTTCTTTAAAAAAGAAAAAAAAGAAAATACTGCCTGCGAGTAAACTCAAGAAAGCCTGTGAAAATAAAAAATAGAAAGCTTTTAGCATCTGACAACATGCATACAGTGCTGGAATCTAACTTCAACAGGCACTCTCTGTTCCATAGGATAGCTGAAGGACCTTGTCCAAGCTGCCATGAAATGAACCTCTGGGGCATGCAGCACCACAAGGACAACCCCTTGTAGATGACGGCAGCGGACAGGAAGGTATATAGACATTGAGGTCATTCCTCAGATATCCTAGTCCCACGTTGTTTAGGGCTTTATACGGCAACAGTAAAACCTTAAAACCTGGCTCGGTAGCGTAATAGCAGCCAGTGTAATTCCCTCAGCATTGACGTGATGTGTTAACAGAAGGAAACCCCAGCCATAAGAGGGGCTGCCATACATCCTGAATGAAGGATAATGTACAAAACCGTGAACAGCTATAGATGAAAATGTATTGAATCATGAACTAAACTGACAATGTCATACAAAAAGCATACATAGGTTATGCAAAGTCCATCAGACGTATGGGTCTATCTTTCCAGTGTTAAAGATGGTTAAGAAAAGTCCATCAAACGTATGGGTCTGTCTGTATACCTGAAGGAGCGTCTCCACCCCCACCGTTCAGCCCAGACACTGAGATCCAGCGCCGAGGGCCTTCTGGTGGTTCCCTCACTGCGAGAAGCAAAGCTACAGGGAACCAGGCAGAGGGCCTTCTCGGTAGTGGCGCCCGCCCTGTGGAACGTCCTCCCTTCAGAGGTCAAAGCGATCAACAACTACATGACCTTTAGAAAACACCTGAAGGCAGCCCTGTTTAGGGAAGTTTTTAATCTGTAATATTTCAATGTATTTTAGTGTTTTTTGGAGGCCGCCCAGAGTGGCTGGGGGGACCCGGTCAGATGGGCGGGGTACAAATAATAAATTATTATTATTATTATTATCTTTAACACTGGAAAGATAGACCCATACGTCTGATGGACTTTGCATAACCATCTCCAACACTATATATTGCACTTTGAATTAGCACTTTAATGTTTGAAAGTATATACAGGCTTTTGCCTTTGAGGAAATACCTATGTATGCTTTTTGTATGACATTGTCAGTTTAGTTCATGATTCAATATTTTCATCTATAGCTGTTCACGGTTTTGTATATTATCCTTTGTATAGTCACCGTGACTGTCTGTTGTTGTTTCTACTGTGTACCATATACATCCTGAATGAGCTGCAGATTCCGGACCAAACCTAAGGGCGTACATATTCACAAGACAGTGCATAGTCACACAGCAAAAAGCTTCAAAGGGAGAAAAAAGGAACACACCCATTTAGAACTCCCAAGCACAAGATGCCACTGGGCACAGCCATATTTGTTTACACATGGAGGCCATTTTTTTTCTATTGTTTTAAGGTTGAGCATACATAGTACTGTAAGTATAGCGGCTGGACCTGGCACTGGGAAAGCAGTCAAGGAGTTGAGCCCAGTATACCAGCAGATTGACTGAGTGATGTTACTTCATGAATATGAGCTCTCTGGTGTGAGCTCCCAAGTAGGGAGACTGTGTGCCATAGATCCCAGTTGAAAACAGAATGCTACACCAGCATGTGAGTTAAGTTGGATCTGTAAAGGAGAAGAAAGCAGAGTCTTCTCATGTAATCCTTATGACTGGAAACAAAAACGCACATTATGCATTATGCTAACTTTCTTGTAGAGATAATGAATTTAGGTAGATTTTTTTTTTAAGTTATAGAATGTTAATTCTCTTAATGAGGGGTTGCTAGGTGGTGACAGCAGTCACAAAATTAAAAGACACCTGCTTCTTGTGAGAAAAGCAATGACAAACCTAGACAGCATCTTAAAAAGCAGAGACACCACCTTGCCGACAAAGGTCCGTATAGTTAAAGCTATGGTTTTTCCAGTAGTGATGTATGGAAGTGAGAGCTGGACCATAAAGGCTGATCGCCGAAGAATTGATGCTTTTGAATTATGGTGCTGGAGGAGACTCTTGAGAGTCCCATGGACTGCAAGAAGATCAAACCTATCCATTCTGAAGGAAATCGGCCCGGAGTGCTCACTGGAAGGACAGATCCTGAAGCTGAGGCTCCAATACTTTGGCCACCTCATGAGAAGAGAAGACTCCCTGGAAAAGACCCTGATGTTGGGAAAGATGGAGGCCACAAGGAGAAGGGGACGACAGAGGACGAGATGGTTGGACAGTGTTCTTGAAGCTACTAACATGAGTTTGACCAAACTGCAGGAGGCAGTGGAAGACAGGAGTGCCTGGCGTGCTCTGGTCCATGGGGTCACGAAGAGTCGGACACGACTAAACGACTAAACAACAACAAAGGGTGGCAGAGGGGAATGACTGGGATAATGGGAGATAATAAATGTGCATCAGCAAAAAGTGGGACAGTGGGACATGTGGCGAGGAAAATTCCTTTAAAGCCGCTATCAAGACTGTAATGAAACCTACAATGTTGTTTCTGTTTCTACTAGCTCAGGTACAGGCGAGGGGGCTGAGAAAAGGGTCTGTCACTGGAGCTCCCAATGGATTCTTATTCCTACTTAAAAAAAAAAAAAATTAAACCCACTACTTCAACATAAAGGGGGGGAGGGAAGCATCAATTTTGCTTTCTTTACATTCTCAATGACCTTGCCCAGAGCAAAATGCAAAGTATCTGCAGAGAAAATGAATACATTTTAATCTGCGCATGCAAGTTCATGTACGAACAGAAATGAAGGAGAAACTTCTTCCCTACCCATCCCTAAAAAAAAAACTAAAAAAAAAAAACAGGTAAGCAACAGTCACAGTTAGGTCCTGCAACATAAAATGGATATATCTAGAAAGGAAATCAGTAATTGATTCCAAATCTAAATTGGTGTTCAAGTTACAGAGTCCTCTCTTATTATCTTCCTCTAACTTAGCAAGAGAGCTCGGTGCAACATGGCAGAATTGTGCGTTCAAACATCTACATTTACCGTAAACATTTCCAGAACTCATGCAAAGGGGTAGAGAGAGAGAGACACCACATATTCTGTTACTGATTATTTGGAAATTGTGAAGAGGTCGCAGGAATGCAAGAACAATTTGCTAACAGCCACCCATACCCATAAATTGCTGAATCAGTAATGCACAAGGGAAACTTCGCAAGGGAAATAAACGAACTTTGGTTTGGTTCCTTCACCCACTTCACCCTTCAACTTCCCTGTTCTCTCCACAATGACACTGCTACAGCTGGAAAAATACAACTATATACCATCATATATAATCCTTTTTATGCAAACTACATAACGATGAACAGCGGCGGAGCACACTGAATAGCCATTTAAGTATTTGCTGCTCACTCTTTCTGGCATACACCATGTATCCTCATTAACTAACAAGACTAGCAAGGAGTTAATAATCCCTCTTTTAAAAGGAGCAGGTCTCTTCAGTTATACTTTGCTTTACTGCTGCATCCTCCAGGAATGAAAGCCGAGATTTAAGCTGGTGAAGGTCTTCGCTCTCAAAGCTATTCTTGTATGAGCAGCTCTACAACCACAGGGGCGAACACTGCCTTCTAAAGTGGCTTTCTAGTGCCTTCCTGCACTTGACATTTAAGTGGCAATATATGCCAGAAACATTTCAATTTCTACGCATTTCCTCTTTACACAGTAGCAAGCTTCAAATATGTAATACAGCTGGTTTTTAAATGAAAAATGAATAAATCACACATGTGATTTAAATTTACAGCCATACAATGTGCCATGAATTAAGACCACTTTCACAGCTCAGTACAATCCGAGGCATAATTTTGTACTTTTTTATTATAAACCAATAGCAAATATGCATATACAAAAAATTTCCTTGGCCTTTTACCAAAGTAGAAAGAATGGCAAGGTCTTGGCAGCCAGCACCACTCTGCCATGGCAAGCACTGAATCCAGAAGGGTTTTAAGAGACAAGAGTTTATCTGTTTGAGATGTGCAAACAGAAAAGTTTCTGGCTACTATTACTACTAAGCTCCCAAGGCAACATCTCATGTTTGGCAAGACCAATAGGAGAAATTGTGCCATGACTGTGGAATGACCACACAAGCATATCACACAATATGGGTAGAGCATTCAGTTCAATATCAACAATAATATATAAATTTCAGCGATCACATCTGGATGGCATGGTAAGCCATAAACCATGATTTGTTGTGAATAACCAGCTAGTGCATGCTGCCAAATGGTACCAACCACGAACCTCCTCTGGTGTAACCAGGAACAACAAACCATTGGTTATGGGGACATCCAAATCAATCCTCATAGCTGGTTTCTCTCCAAACCAATCATGATCTGAAAAGGCTACCTTTGGTCCCCTGGAAGAAAAAACCACAATCACTAGTCCAAATGCAATGCTAACCCAAGGCTTATGGTTTATTACCCTGCTTACGCTAAGCAAGGAGTGCAGCAGGAGCACTCAGCAGCATGAATTAGCACGGTACTCATTCCCATAGATAAGCCATATGGCTTCCCTTATCGTCCCAATACGATCACTTATACATTTTCAAGTATTCTTATGTCTAGTTATTAAAAATTACTGATATGCCAACTGCCTTACACCTTGTCTGCATATGCCTTGCCCAGACCTCTAACTGAAATAATACACTAGACATACAATTTATTAGAATTCATTCAATCATCAACTGCAAGGAAATACAAAAAAACAGCAGCAGCACTGAAAGGCTCACATTCCAGATGATGAAACCCCTCTAAAGTTTGTGTGTACTGTATATATATAAGATGAAGACTATATTGTATCAATACTTTGAAAAACTATAAATATATTGATTCCTTAACAATGCACTCCATCCTTAACAGCACATGCACTATTCCACAGACTCAATGGAGCTATATGGGTATGTGTCCTGAATATGTTGCAACCCAATCTAACTGAACGTTCCTTTTTATTAAATTTTCTTTAAGCAAGCCATGCAAAGACTGTGAAACAATCTGTCTGCTGCTCTGAAACCCTGAGTCTTTTGCATCCAGTTCGACAAACCTAAAAACTCTTGTACAATTCTGCCTTTGATCAAAAAGTTTCCCACATACTTGGTTAAAGAAAATAAACTGCCCCTGTCTAGCAAATAAATCATGTTGAAAAACAATCCCCAGTAAAGAGTTATTCTACCATGCACAGAAAATTTAACACGCGATTGGCATGCCATAAAAAGGAGGCCTGAATGGATTTTATTAGTGGCCCAGTTATACGGGATACAGATTTCTGATCCGGAATTGACAATGCGAGATGTGATCTAGCCGTACTATATTAGTGCTTCTTTACAAGCATGAGGGAGGAAGGCATTGCATCAGGGCTTAAATTATTAGGGTATTAATATTCAAACCCACTTCACAAACAGCATCTGGCATGGGACATGAGTGGCAACATCACAGATAACGACAGCATAGCAGTGCAGAAATCATTGCATCTAATCTTAAATGCTAATTTGCCAGTGCTTCAGCTAATAGGATCATGTTGCAAGAGCATTTTAAGGATCAGATGATGCTTTAGCCGGTTCTTAACAGCATTAATCCCCTAATTAATGGAATTTATAAAACAGTTGCTTTTAGCAAAAGGTAGAGAGGGACTGCATTTGTTGAGCGCAACCAGTTGTTACACTCGCCACAAAAAGGTCTTAACAGTAGGAAATATCACTTAAAGAACGGGGGGCGGGGGCGGGCGGGTGCCATAAATTCAACATAAACTGAACCTTGAACATTATGGTCAAGAAGTAATCTTTTTCTTCAACAGCCAATGATAAAGAGTAACTCCAGTAAAAGGGCAAGGCCAGACAAATTCCTCCACTGTGCGGGATTTTTGAAGTTTCAAGTTGTAAACAATTAAAGAGATGCAAGAATTATGGTGTCGGTCTTTTCAAGAAATGGCATGAGAGAGGGGATTTGTCTTATTGCATGCTGGAATCATCCTAGCCATCTACAACTAGGAAATCTCCAATAGTTCTGACTGCGAAATTAAAGATACACAGTGCTATAATATGCCTGTTTGAGAGACAAAGATTTATTTCCCTTCCATCTTTTGATCCACACCAAACCTTGAGGTACTGAACCTGAAACAAGGCTGTTTGTATCCCATTCAGAGAAGCAATGCAAATAATTAACAAAAAAGACACGTGGTTATATATATTCTTATACAATGGTACCTCGGGTTAAGAACTTACCGTATTTTACGCTCTATAACGCGCACTTTTTCCCTCCTAAAAAGGAAGGGGGAAAGTCTGTGCGCGTTATAGAGCGAAGGCACTCGCCGGCAGCGGGATCCCTCGGCTGCCACAGCAGTCGTAAGCTGAGGGATGCCTCTGCCAGCGAAGCCATGGCTCCCAGCCAGGCGGGAGAAGAACGGACAACCCAAAAGCGCTGCTTTTGGGCTCTCCGTTCGTTTCCCCCTCCACCCCTCTGCGCTCGCCCTGACGGAGAGAAAGGGGGCGAGTGCAGAGGGGTGGAGGCGAAACGAATGGACAGCCCCAAAGCAGCGCTTTGTAGCTCTCCGTTCGTTTCCCCCTCCACCCCTCTGCGCTCGCCCTCACGGTGTTGGTTTCTCATCCTTCCTTCCTTCTCTCTCTCTTCCCTCCCTCTCTTCCTCCTTCTTTCCCTCTTTCTTCCTCTCTCTCTCTCTTCCTTCCTTCTCTCTCTCTCTCTCTCTTCCCTCCCTCTCTTCCTCCTTCTTTCCCTCTTTCTTCCTCTCTCTCTCTCTCTTCCTTCCTTCTCTCTCTCTCTCTTCCCTCCCTCTCTCCCTCCTTCTTTCCCTCTTTCTTCCTCTCTCTCTCTCTCTTCCTTCCTTCCTTCTCTCTCTCTTCCCTCCCTCCCAACCTTTTAGAGGAGGAAAACCAGAAATTTTTTTTTCTGGTTTTCCTCCTCTAAAAACGAGGTGCGCATTATAGTCCGGTGCGCATTATGGAGCGAAAAATACGGTAATTCGTTCCGGAGGTCTGTTCTTAACCTGAAACCGTTCTTAACCTGACGCACCACTTTAGCTAATGCGGCCTCCCGCTGCCGCTGCACCGCCAGAGCACAATTTCTGTTCTTATCCTGAAGCAAAGTTCTTAACCTGAAGCATTATTTCTGGGTTAGCAGAGTTCTTAACCGGAAGCATATGTAACCTGAGGTACCACTGTATATCAGAAAATATTCGTATATTGCTGAGCTATCCAAGTACAACAAATACCAACATTTCTTTCGATCTATTTGACACATATTACATTGCTTATCTACTAGGGTTAATAATCCCACATATAAACACACCTGAATAACTCATTAACTGAGTAGAGAGCTCAAGCTAGGCGGCCACACCCTCACCTTTGCTTTCATTCAAAATGAACCCTGTGAACACACTTTGACTTTCAGCAAGGGGTCAAATCAAATCAAGTAGTGTAGATTATTTTGCAAAATGAAATCTTACACAAAACAATTATTTTTTAGAGCTGTCATTTTACCTTGAAAACATACAAAATAAATACCACACAGCACTGAGCACATCTTGTCAGATGGTCATATATTTTTTTTCTATTAGCATGTCATAAAATGTACTCATTGCTAACCTGGCCACTTGTGACGTTGCAACATAAGAATTAATCACTCTGAGGGCATTAGGAATGCTCATCAGCTACTCATCTGTGGGCCAAAAAAGTCTTCAAATATTATTATTAATTATTATTATTATTATTATTATTATTATTATTAAAGTGTTTTAAAGTCTCAACTTTAGCCAACATCCACACACTATTAAGAAACAACAGTCTATGCAATATTTCAAATCAAACCCATGCACATGGGGAAATAATGTGTTAAAATAAAATCTGGTGTATGAAAAAGTTGAAGCTACCAGTTTTGCTTTGTTTTTTTTAAAGAGAAACACATGTGCGGATAGACACACTTTTAAAAGAACTGACAAGATTCCAATTAACTAATGCAAAGGACACGCACTTGACAGGCAAGTCAGGATTTCCCAGACACTTTTCAAATAGCTCTCTGACTCTAGCACAAGTGTTATAAATCCATTATACCCATGTCTTGTCAACCCATGCAGGGAAAGGCATCAGTTAAGACTGCCACAGAAGAAACCTGCCCAATATCTGTAACTGTCTACATTTCTCAGTGAAATTTAGCACAAACCAACACAATTATCCCATGATACTAATTCAGATCTGATGGACCGCAACTTGTTTCTGAAACTGAATATAGACAGATTCTCAAGGCTATGGTTTGTATCCAGCGCTAGTCATACTTAAAATAGACCCAATTAATGAGTAGAAGCCACAACAAAAGTTAATGAACATGACTAACTTAGGCCTATTACTTTCAATGGGTCTACTCTTGAGTAGTTAGTTGGTCACAACCCTACAAATCTGATTGAACTCGGGAGGCCTGTATACTGCAAGAACCCATATATGTCCACAATATGTTGTGAAGCCCAAAAGGATAGCATTCTTAAATATTACAGGCTTTCCCACAGATATACAGACTTTAAAAGGTGCGGGGGGGGGGGGGTGAGAACCCAGATTTTCCTGTTGGAATATGCCCCATAAAAGGAAACACAAAAATGAGTGAAATTTGTTGCCTAGGAACACAATGCACCTTAAATAAAAAGTAACTATGGGGTTTTTTTGGGGGGGGGAGGTTGAGAGGCTTTCCCTTCTAGAGTATGAGGAAAAATACTGATGGGCCCCAACACATGACGGCCTCCAAAAAGTGGAATGATAATATCCAAAAGCTTCTTCCATCAAAAGCATGAGCCACATATGCTAGCATTTCCCACAACAGAATGACAGTGATGCTCACATGTGGATGGATGAACAGCATGAGGTAAAACAAAGAAACAAAAACAAAAAACCCCACAGTATTTTGACGCTGCCACTTTCAAATGAAGGCGCCGGAGGCATGAGCTACACGAGAGGAAAAAATAAAATTTCAGTCAGTAATGAGATGGAGGGAGGACAGGCACATCCCAGTCCCTTTCCTACCCCACTAAAACAGTCTTCCCCAACCTAGTGCCCTTCATCATGGGAGTTGTAGTCCAAAAACCAGCAAAGTGCACCAGGTTAAGGGATAAATTAGGCTACCCTAGAAACACACCCTGAGAACCATCTCCCCTGGCTCTTCCCCATCTCACAGTGTTCATGGGACCACAACAGGATTTTCAAGGTTGTCCTCAGTTTCTCTTCACAAAAAAGGTGGTCAGGGGAAACCCCATTATTCAGCCCGCACACTGAGGTCCAGCGCTGAGGGCCTTCTGGCGGTTCCCTCACTGCGAGAAGCAAAGCTAAAGGAACCAGGCAGAGGGCCTTTTCGGTAGTGGCGCCCGCCCTGTGGAATGCCCTCCCAGCAGAGGTCAAAGAGATAAACAACTATCTGACATTCAGAAAATACCTGGAGGCAGCCCTGTTTAGGGAGGTTTTTAACCTGTGATATTTTAATGTATTTTAATATCTGTTGGAGGCCGCCCAGAGTGGCTGGGGGGACCCAGCCAGATGGGCGGGGTACAAATAATACATTATTATTATTATTATTATTATTATTATTATTATTATTGCTATTATTATTGCTATTATTAATAATAATAATAATACCTAGAGCTGCCCCTTCTCCTCCCTTCAAATAACTCCAGGTCACACACACCCATTCCTCTGTGAACTGGAGTTGGGACAGAACTGTTGGGTATCCCCTTCCCTTCTTACACAAAACACTCGGGAAGAGGGAGAAGTGGGCAGAAATTACCACATGGCAGGGCAAAAACTGTGGCCCTCCAGATGTTTAGACTCCGATTCCCATCAGCCCCTGCCAGTACGGCCAAAGGTCAAGCATGGTCATAGCTGTGGCAAAGCAGCATCTATGCTGCATGGGGAAAGACTGTGCTTACCTTGTTCCACCTTAGAAGTTGTAGGTTTTGTTTATGAAGTAAGGTTGGCCTAGGCAACGTACCACAAAACTGCACCATCCAGTTCTGTGGTACACTGGCTAGGTCAGCCTAGGTTCACCAAGAAAATTAGCAGGGCGAGGTGAGAGACATTTGCCCTTCACAAGTCTGCTAAAGAGACCCAGGGAAGTGCCCAGACAAATTGTGGGACCTGCTCAATGACAATTGCTTCAGACATGTCCTCCCCGCACATAGCTCTCAACAAGAGAACATGGCTCCAGCGCTGACCCACACACACAAAAAGCACTAGCAGCATGTGGAGACTCACTAGTAGCCCATGAGGAAATATTTTTTTAAAAAAACAAGGCACATTTCTTAGGTTGGAAGTTTGAAAAATGGTCCACATCTGCCATCCGGATTTCAGGAGCTAGAAGGGACATATTTCCCCAGATGGCCTATTCCACCATGGCTGGGCCATTCTATCTACTACCAACTGCTCTGTGGCAGGAAGGATCCTGGTTACTTTTTATATGTTGGTGCTGTTTATTGTGATTTAAAAAACAACAACACAAACCATCTAAGCTGCCTTGGAAGGCTTTGCATCCTGCATATAAATAACATGCAATAAATAAACAGAACTAAAACGATGGGAAGGCCTCAAACCTCTAACTCTTTGGTGGCCTCTGCTAAAGGATCCTTGAGACACCCAGCAGTGTCCCAATCAAGCCCCCCCCCCCCCAAGGCTCTGACATTAGACAAGGGAGGCATATTTTGCTACCTGAGGTGGGGCAGTGGGGGGCAGGTGGAGAAAAACTATCAAAATGCAATCCTCTTATGCAACTGACAATCTGCAACCCTTAACAGAACCCCCGAAATCTGACACCTCAGGTGGCTTTCTCCTCATCACGCGTAACGGCAGAGCCTGCCCGAAGAGCAATCACCACATGCTCAGAGGCTACCCATCGCTTAACACACACACACACACCCCAAAACATGCTCAGGGGCGCTCTTCCGCATTCCTTCTTCGGGGATGCCGATCTCTAGCTTTCATTTAATTGCAAAGAAAGAAAGACCGCTCCAAGGCTCAAGTTTTTTATTAAGCCGTCTTTGGAATGTTGCTTGTTGCTTGACGCGTGCAGGGAGGCTTTCCCACGTGCATAAAGGTGGGGGAATCTCTCTCTCTCTCTTCCCACATGCACGCCGCAAAACCCGGGGTCTCGCGCGGTTGTGGGCGGGGGGGGGGGGGAACGGAGGTCTCTCCTTACCGTCGATGTTCTCCCTGTCGCTGATGTGCTGCAGGTTGCATCCCGTGTCCTCCCGGCTCAGCTCGGTGTCGGGGCGGTAGGACTCCAGCCGGGAATGGGCATTCCTCCGCAGCTTGGGGCTGGACGACACGCAGCATGAGGTCGTGTTCCCCATCTCCGCCGCCCGTGGAAAGAGGAGGGAGGAAGGAAGGAAAAAGAAGGGAAGGAAGGGTGGTGGTGGAGGAGGAGGAGGAGGAGGAGGGAGGCAGCAGTCACCAGCGACGTCGAGAAGCCATCAGCGTGCTGGGAAACGGCAAGCGCCGCTGCGGGGCAAGACGACGGTGGCAGCGGCGGCGGCAGCAAGCGAGGCTCCCGCCGGCCGCGCTCCCCGGCGGCTGCTCGTGTGCCCCGAGGCTCATGCAAGCCGCCTTGCCCCGCCGCGCGGCTCAGTCCTCGTGCCCAGGCAGGCGGTGCTGCAAAGCCGGGCTATGCCTCTGCTGCTGCTGCTGCTGCAGAGCCGCAGCCCCATTGCCCTCCGCCGCCGCCCCGCCGCCTCTTCTTCCTCTTCCCAGCAGCAGCGGCAGGAGGGGCGGGCTGGCGGCGGCAGCAGCAACACCGCAGCCTTTTCTCCCCCGCCAGCGAGCAGAAGCGGCAGCGGCAGCGGCAGTAGCGAACGCCGAGGCTGCCTTTTGCAAAAAGGAAAAAAAGAAGCGGGGGGAAGAAAAGGGGGAAAACGGTTCCGGTTCAAGTGGGTGGGGACGCCGGGCTTGCTCGCTCTCGCTGCTGCTGCTGCTGCCAGACAAACAGGGCAGGCAGGCAGGCGGGCGTCTGTTTCTTTAAGCAGCAGCAGCGCCTCTTCTGCTTGCTCCTCCCGTCGGGGGAAGCCCGGCCCGGCCGCAGCCGAGCGGGAGGGGAGAGGGAGGGGATCCCAGCCGCGGGCGGAGGGAAAAGCCCCCTGCAGGAGTCCCTGGACGGCGAGGAGCGGGAGAGCCGTCCGCGGCCAGAGACAGCACCGCCCTCCGCCTTTCTGCCGGCTGCCCTGGAAGGAAACGGGCAGGAGGCTCCTCCGCGGCCGGGATCTTGCTCGGCGTGGCTCCGCGGTGGGAGGTCTTCTGCTCTGCTTTCGCTCTCCCCCCTCCTTGGGCTTAGTTTCGGAAGTGATAAGCGGAGGGGTTGGGATAACCCGCGCCCCTTCTGGTTTAGGGGTTAGGAGGGCCTGATCCGAAAGACGCTGCTACGAGGGAGCAAGGTCTTGTGTTCGAGTCTCGCCACCCCCAGTGCCCCCAAATGGATGTAAAGCCTGGCTTCGGGGGGGGGGCGTTATTGGATTCCTGAAAGATTCGGGGCAGGAAAGTATCAACACAAATCTGCCAATAGGATGCGGACTTGGCATGGCAGAGAAGGCAAAGCCAATCACTGTAAATAAATTATTTAGTTTGAACCCCACCCTAGATCACCCCAAATCAGCTTCTCTTCGATTCATTTTACCCCCATTAATTTCTCTCTCTTGCAAATCAGTTACACTATCCCCCCAATTCATTACCCCCGCAAAGTTATGTTAAGTAAATTGATTACCCAAAATTAATATCCTACCCAGTAACCAAGATCGCACACACACAATTTCAGTTTCTCCCAAATTCATTTACCCACCCAGATATATTCAGGTGGGCACTCATAGAAAGATGGGAGGGTCATGTCCCATATGGGTCCATGCCCACCCCAGGTATACCTCTGACTCAAGCCATGGGGCCTCACTTGGATCACCTAGTCCTAGGAGAAAGGGACCATACATATTCTCAAACAGAGGGCCATCTCTACCATAAGGCAGATTAAGATGGCTTCCTCAAGAGACAGATGCCAAGTTCCCTGATTCCCTTAAGCTAGCCTGCTCTGCACATCCTAAGTCATCCCACTGCCTTCAGATACCATGGAAGATGTTCCAGTTAAAGGTAGATAGCCGTGTTGGTCTGTCATAGTCAAAACAAAATAAAATAAAAAAAATTCCTTCCAGTAGCACCTTAGAGACCAACTAAGTTTGTTCTTGGTATGAGCTTTCGTGTGCATGCACACTTCTTCAGATACACTGAAACAGAAGTCACCAGACCCTGATATATAGTGAGAGGGTGGGGAGGGGTATTACTCAGAGGGGTGGTGGAAATGGGTGAAAGGTTGATAGCTGTGGTAAACCTGTTGACGACTGTTAACGGCTGCAATTAGTCTTACAGGAAAAAGCAAGGGGTGAGAAGGTTAAAAAAGCTTTGTCATGTATAATGAGATAGGAATCCAATGTCTTTGTTCAGACCAGGTTTCTCCATGGTTTTAAGCTTGGTAATGAGTTGCAATTCAGCAACTTCTCTTTCCAGTCTATTTCTGAAATTCCTTTGCAATAAGACAGCTACATGGAAGATGTTGTTCCACTGCCCATCTTGAAATAACATTCAGTGAGAAGGGGGAGGGATTTGATTCAGCTTGAATTTAAAGGCAAACCTACCTAATGTCCGCCTTCTGAAATAAAATGCAAACTGAAACATGCTTCAAAACTGACTCTTCAGATTTTGCTGTGCAGTTCTCAAAAATGTACAAAAAATTACATATACAGTACCAGGATAAAGGGTGTATAGGTTTGCATATATAAGTGAATCTAACATACAAAAATGTTTTATAGTAAGGAAAGTTACTTAACAAAAAATTGCCTGTTAGGGAATTAATTTTCAGGAGGACTTTTTAAAAAAAAAATTAAAATGCAGAAAATTTAAGACTGGAAAAAAGAGAAAATGAAAGAAATGAAAACTGTTAGATTTGTCTGTCTTTAAATTCAGCTGCCATAGTCCAGTTAGATTCTGTATGTGGAAGTGGGGATGCCATCCTGTCCTTAGCCTCTGGCACCAAAATGTATTGGGCTGGCCCTCCTCAAAAATGCAGTGCTTTTCTATTTTGATTGCATGTGTCACATCCTACCTTGGGAAGCAGGCTGTGTTGAGTCCTGGTTCAAATTATGCTTCCTCAGCATATAGCGCACGCATGCATACCCTTTGACCGCACATTATCTGGTTAGCAACCCTTTCAGGAGTTAGGAGATCCTGAATCACAGCAATTGTTGGCAGTAATTTTCCTCTTCTTAGTGCGCAGCAGGAGCTCCCTGTGGCCGTTATAGGATGTGGTTGTTTTGTATTTTTTAAATGAATTGTGTTTGCGTGTGTGTGTGTGTGTGTGTTTAAAAGGTTTTATTTCATTAGCTAGGGGAGGAATCCCTTCTTTTATTTGAAAGAGATGAAGGCTTACCATTCCATGTAGTCAATGTCCTTCCTAAAAATGTGTCATCCAGAACTGGACACAGTACCCCGGTTGTGGAATTTGGATTTTTGCAGCGGTAGCACTAGAGAGTCTTACCTCATCTGGAGTACCATACCGAGTTCTGGACACCACATCTGAAGAACAGTGCTAACAAACTGCATTGTGTCGAGAAGAAAGGGAAGCAGGATTATCTGGAAACTTAAGTCTTTTGAAGATTGGTTGGACGAGTTGAACATGTTTAGCTTGGAGAAGATCAGATTAAGGTAGTCTCCAGTTCTCTCTGAAGGGTTGTCCCATTGCAAATGGAGCAGGTTTGTTCTTTGAAGGCAGGAATAGGCCCAGTGAGTGGAAAAATGCAGGCGTTCAGTGAAACATTATGAGAAACGTCTTAGCAGCACAGGCTATTTGAGGGTGAAGCACATGGCATTGGGAGGTCGAGGGCTCTCCTTCACTCTTTGATCCTGCAGCCATAGTAGCTCCAGAACTTCTGACTGGATGCCAAGGGGACACATCCACCAGCACTGAAGAAACGTGGAACATTCTCTGTTGGTGTGCAAGCCATAGTTCCTACATGCACAATTGGGTTGGAGTGTTTAGCTTGGTGTGTTTCTTGTTATTGCAGTTATACTGGCTACCGATTCTCTTCTGGACTCCATGAAAAGTGCTAGGTTTGGCCTCTAAAGACCTACAGAGCCTGGTACTGAAGGACTAGTGCTGCAGTTAGTAATTTTAGAGACTAATGGAAGAGGACTCTTTAGACTGTGATGTGTTTTACTCTTCTTATTTCAAAATGTGATACGAGTTAACCCTCTTGCCTTTGGAAGACCCTCCCGTGAATCCTGCTGAATGGGGCCCTGAAACTTGTGTCAGCATCCAATTGGTTAAATTAAGGTCAAGGTGAGGATTCTGTGGCCCTCCAGATATTGGACTCCAACTCCCATCAGCCCCAGCCGGTATGAGCAATGGATTGTGGGAACTGTAGTACAATGACATCTGGAGGGCCACTGGTTCCCAATCCCTGATTTAGGGTCTGATGCTGGTTTCCGTACTTATTAGTGTTTTTTCTTGATGTTTTGCTTTCATCTGGTCATATGATTTGTGTGCCACTTTGAGATTTCGAAAAGCAGTTTATAATCTCTAAAAATCAATCTGCCAGCAAATGCATTTCTGCCAACACAAGTCAACACAAAAGAATGTTCAATAAAAAGGGGATTAGTTGTCACCTTATGCCTTTGAAAGCAAATGTCACACACCTCTGCTGCTGCTGCTTTTAACAGCTGACCCAAATAAATGTGGGAATTAAATGTCAGAAAGGCATGCTCCAGCTTTGGTGGTGATAAATTAATTCATTTCAGCCAAACCAAAAAAGTGGGATGCTTCTGTAAAAATGGTCATCATGTGAGCCACTGTTAAACAAAGCCTCTTCACTGTGCCATGGTTGGCTTGCTTAAAGGGTTATTGAATGGCGATATTGTTTGGTGCATTTCATTCAGTTAGAGACCACTTACTATATAGATTGCTGCTTACATGCATGAGCTTCCCTATTCTCCGAGGAGCTCTCTGCAGAAAAACGGGAGCATCACAGACGTCCAGAGGCTGTAGGGTGGCCCACAGGCTGTATTCACAGGAACAACAAAAGAATTGTATTCAAACTAAATGGAAAATTGTATTTAACCTTTCTTCCCCTAAACCACACTGGAACAGAGCCCAAACCATTACTTTGGAAGTCTTAATTGAAAAGGAACTGGGACAGGCCTTAGAAATGCAAGTTACTAGTCCAGAATAAGGGTATGTCGAGGAAGACTGTAGTGGTGGTATATTCACTGCCTCAAATCATAAGCATGTCAAGCGGCTGGCAAGCAGTGCCAGGATGGAAACCTGTTGTTTTTGAAGGAATTCCCTGCCATTCACTGGCCTGATTCTGCAGATCAACAGTGTTCAGCAGGCTACATCTGCGAGAGGGCGGACAACCTTGCAGAATATTGCATCCTGCCAGTACTCAAACGGCAGTAGGTACATTTAGAAAAGTATTTGGCAGCACGAAGCTGGACAGTGACAGTAAGAGAACAAGGTGTGTGTATGTTGCGGGAGGCGGGGTGTAATAATAATAACTATGCTTTTTCATGTCTTTGTCCATGGAGTTTTCTTGGCAGGGATACTGGAGTGGCTTGCCAGTTCCTTCTCCAGGTGGATCACATTTGGTCCAAACTCTCCACTATGACCTGTCCATCTTGACCTGTCCATAGCTTCCCTGAGAAATTCAAGCCCCTTCGCCACGACAAGGCAGTGATCCTTGAAGGAGACTCTTGAGAGGAGACTTGCTGGAGGAGACTCTTGAGAGTCCCATGGACTGCAAGAAGATCAAACCTATCCATTCTTAAAGAAATCAGCCCTGAGTGCTCATTAGAAGGACAGATCCTGAAGTTGAGGCTCCAGTACTTTGGCCACCTCATGAGAAGAGAAGACTCCCTAGAAAAGACCCTGATGTTGGGAAAGATTGAGGGCACAAGGAGAAGGGGACGACAGAGGATGAGATGGTTGGACAGTGTTCTCGAAGCTACTACCGTAACATGAGTTTGGCCAAACTGCGAGAGGCAGTGAAGGATAGGCGTGCCTGGCGTGCTCTGGTCCATGGGGTCACAAAGAGTCGGACACGACTGAACGACTGAACAACAACAACAACATGCTTTTTCATTATATCTCCCTCAATATCCCATCGACATTCTAGCAAATCCATTTCTAAATGTTTCTCTCTCTTAAATTCCTGCACGTGTAATTTTTTTAGTCTATTTCTTCTAGTATTAACATGAGTAGACAACATCCGTCGATAAGTTATAGTCATCATCCCATGCATAGAATCATAGAATTGCAGAGTTGGAAGGGACCCTGTGAGTCATGTAGCCCAACCTCAATGTCAGAATCTCAACTAAAGCATCCCTAACAGAGGGCCATCCAGTTAGATTAATATCAGTTATATTAATCACTCCCAGGCAAATCAGCCTTTATTGAAAGGGTTCTGAGTAACGCATAAACACAGGAGACTGTGGGAGGGCCACAGCTCAGCAGCAGAACATCTGCTATAAATGCAGAAGGTTCCAGGTTTAATCCCAGGCATTGCCAGAAAAATACTCCCTGTCTGCAGCTCTGGAGAGCCTCTGCCAGTCAGTGTCGACAGATGTACAAATGGTCTGACTTGGCACAAGGCACCGTGCTATATTCCTATGTAAACTTGCTTCTGCTAGGTTTGGTACATCAGAACTGCCTACTTGGACTCACAGCAGCTCCCTAGGCCCTTGGGCAAAGGTATTTTTACATTACCTGTGCTACCTGGTCCTTTTAACTGAGTAGCCCAGGGACTGAACCTTGGACCTTACCCTGCATACAGTGGATGTCAGTGATCTGCGGTCCCTCCCCACAGTCATTAAATCAATAGGTTTTAAAACAACAACAACAACAACAAACAGTTATTAGCTGTTGCTTTTTAAGTCCCCAAAATAAAAAGGGTCTTTCTGAAGGATGCATGGGAGGCAGATACAAGGAAAATGTAATTACGTGGCAATTAGAAATGTAATCTCATTCTCCTGCCTGTCTGGTTTATGAAGACACTTCATTTACTTAGGAACCAGCATGTTTCATCGGTACTTAATCATGTCCCACTGCGAGGGGTTGCATGATGGATATGAAACAGCGTGCTGAGGCTTTTTAAAAGGGCTGAGTATCTCTGAGGTTTAGTGGTTTAAGAGCTACCTGTTGACTATCACAGAGGTTGGGGAAAAGGGGGAAAGTCCAACGTAAGAGACTGCGGTGGAAAGAAACAGACAAAAAGTAAGAGTTTGAAAGTTGCCACTTGGCAACCTTCATCTAATCACAAGCTGATGAACTAAGAAAAAATACCGGTAATGCATGGGTGTACCCAGGGGGGGGCAGAGGGGGGCAGCTGCCCCCCCTAGAAGGCAGCCCTAGAAGCAAAAATGATCAGCGTCCATTCAAAGCAAACCTGAACGACCATGGCTTGCCCCCCCTAGTTTTGATCCTGGGTACGCCCCTGGGTAATGGTTTTAGGTAGATTTTGTATGCATACCCCCTCTACTGGGGAAACAGTTGCTTGTTAAGGCTTCAGAGCCACCTGTTCCCGTCATCTCCAAATGATTTCCCTAAAACACATCTATATCATAATAACATAGTGTCCTTGTATTTCCTACCATTTTGCTTCTGTCTCAGCTTACATAGTCTATTTTTTCCTTCACCATATGGTGCTCCTTGATCTACTTTTGTTCTTTTCAGTGATTACTTTTTGTTTTTACGCTCCATGGAGTGTAGTCAGTAAGATCCAGTAGGATGCATTTTTAGATCAGGGACTAATTTTTTCCCAGGCTCACATTATAAGCTTGGGTGATTTATCCATGCTCTATTTATAGTGAAAAGATGGCAAGTCTCATAACTTTTATAGCCGTGGCATTGCAGTGCTCACCTTGGCGTTCCAATCTCCTGTTGATGGATTCTTCCCACCTGCTTAGGTGATGAAGTTGTGCCTCGGGTTCCTGAATCAGGGTGGTTTTGTGCTGCTGGGTTGTAACTGAGATGTACGACAGAGAAACAAGCAGCTGATCCATGTTCTCATAAGCAGTGTGTGCTACTCCCAGGACTGTGCCACTTCAGAATACAGGCAAAGGGGTGTGTGTTTGGGGAAAGGCCATAGCTCAGTGGTAGAGGCCCTGTTGGGTGTGCAGAGGTCCCAGGCATCCCCAGGTAAGGCTGAGAAAGGGTCAATCATGAAATCCTGCCATCAGTGTAGACAACTCTGCACCCTTTCCTCCACGATCAAACAGTCTTGGGGAGTTGTGTACCTTGTCCTTCTCATGGACATTTACATTCTTGTGTGTTTATGCACATAGAACATAGAGAGTGTCCTGCTGGATCAGGCCCAAGGCCCATCTAGTCCAACATCCTGTTTTCTTTCTTTTCTTTTTGTGTATAGTTTTTATTAAATTTTCTGTTTTACAATTTAAAATATTCATTTAAACAACCTTAAAATGTCAATGACTTCCCTTCTTCTCTTTCCATGGTTCATTTTTCATACCATAAATCCCTGCATGTTTTACATAAACTAAACCGTTCAGTATTCCATTATTACCGTATATCCATCAAAATTTGTTTACACTGTTGAATTTATCTTAATGCTGCCAACATTTTCAAGTGGACACAATTTCCCCCCCATATATTCAATAAACATTTTCCAATCTTCTTTAAACGTATGTTTTCTTGTTCTCTTATTCTATATGTTCGGTCTGCAAGCTGCACATATTCCATCAGTTTAAGTTGCTATTCTTCTTTAGTTGGGACCTCGCTCGCTTTCCATTTGGGCGCTAACAAAACATGGGCCACAGTAGTGGCATACATAAATAACCTTTTTTGACACCTGGGAATTTCCATTTGTATTATCCCCAACAAAAAGGACTCTGGGGTGTGTTTTTTGGGGAAAGAATGTTTAAACATTTTTTTCAATTCATTATGAATTATTTCCCAATACTCTTTTACCCTTTTACAGGTCCACCATATATGAAAGAACGTACGTTCCAGCATCCTGTTTTCACAGAGACCAACCAGATGCCCATGAAAACCCACGAGCAGGGTGTGAGCACAACAGCACACCTGCGATTCCCAGCAATGGGTATTCATGGGAGGGAGTAGATCACACATCGCTGTGATCCAGACTGAATCTGTGGGTGAATCTGTGGGACCTTCCTCTCCATCCTGAATACCACCAACACTAACTGCATGTTTGTTTTGAAGTGTGGCCAGAGACACATGGGAATATCGCAGGGCAGCACAATGACCCTGAAACTTCCAGCTTAACTTTGGTCACCGAAACAAGGCTAGTGATGGCAGAAATGTACAATATTTTCCGTTTACAGTAGCTACGCACTGTTTCAGCTATAGCTGCAAATGAGTGGCGATTCCAGAAGCCTTACAGATTTTCCTTTCTCCCACTTGATCTGCCTATAATTTTAACAGTCAAGCAAGCATGACTTCAAAACAAAAACCTTGAGGCGGCGTAAAGCTCGCTGCTCACTCTATTACCTTGCTTGAAGCCACGTGATTTGGGCACAAGAGATGAGGAACATTGGCACACAGAGTAACATAGACTCTTTGGGCAAGGACTGTAGCTCAAGGGCAGAGCTCCTGCTTTGCATGCAGAAGGTCCCAGGTTCAATACTCAGGAAGGTGAAACCTTAAAGATTTGGCTGCTGCAGACCCGCTATTTTCCAGGGACAGTCTGGGATTTACAGAAGCCATCCTGGTTTCTGACTTGATCCCAGAATGTCCCGCTTTTCCTCAGAACATTTTCATCAGAGAAATGTTGGAGGGTATGCTAGGATGTCCCTATTTTCATCAGCATTATGTGATCCCCGAGCTAAGGGGATAAATATCTATACATACAACCTTTCAAAGACATCCGAAGGCAGTCCTGTGCAGTGGTACGAACCTAATCCGTTCCGGGGGTTCATTCGACTCCCGAAACCATTCGAAAACCAAGGCACGGCTTCTGATTGGCTGCAGGAACATCCTGCACTTTATCAGAAGCCATGGAAGCCGCATCGGATGTTCGGCTTCCGAAAAACATCCGCAAACCAGAACACTTACTGATTTGTTCGACAGCTAAGCCATTCAGGAACCAAGGTACCACTGTATAGGGAAAATTTAAAATCTTTAATGTTTCAATATATGTTTGAAGCCACCCAGAGGGGCTGGGGCAACCCAGTCAGATGGGTGGGGTATAAATAGTTTTATTCATTTATTTGTTGTTAATAATATTGAACAGGACGTCCCTATTTTCATCGGAGAAATGGTGAAGGGTGTGCTGCTGTCATTTAGCGTAGACCAGGCTTCCTCAACCTCGGCCCTCCAGATGTTTTGAGACTACAATTCCCATCATCCCTGACCATTTGTCCTGCTAGCTAGGGATCATGGGAGTTGTAGGCCAAAAACATCTGGAGGGCCGAGGTTGAGGAAGCCTAGCGTAGACCATACTCAGCTAGACAGACCCGGGGTCTGAATCTGTGTAAGGTAGCCTCCTCTGTTCTGTGGCTTATACCAAGTCAGACCATTGGCTCATTTAGCTCAGTGTCTTTCATATGGCCAAACTTTCCTAGCAGTTGGGAGGATGAAGAACTGAAAGATGAGCTGCAAGCTGCTGGATTCTCTTTGAGAGCCTCCAGATACGATGTGTTTCCTAAAATGATCCCGTAACCAGCAGACAAGCCACATCTTCAGGGGCAATGAGTATTGTAGTTACAGATTCTTGGCCACAGCTCTGTAGCACAACAGTTGGAAGTGGCAAATGCAGCCTGGCCCTAAGTCTGGGTTCCATTTTTCAAGAGGTGACCTCATCCTCTTATCTGCATAATATGCAGATACTTATTATTTCAGATAATGTTGCAATCCATTTCTTAACCAAAGGGGTGGTGTGAGGTGTCCTTTGTTCCCCTGCAGATGCAAGAGGATCCATACAGAATACCCAAGCGAAAAGTTTTTGCAAATCTCTGTTATTTATCTCTGCATAATGCAATTCCTTTGGCACCAAATCTGTGTTTTCTTGTTGCAGTGTGATTTGTTGCTCTCCTTTTTATTTTATTTTTTAAAGCATGGATAATTTTGAGGTGTCTTTTAGCAAGACTAAAATGATGGGGTTGAGACAGTTGCACTGAATGTGGATGCTGCATTAAGTTACGGTAAATAACCCTTCTGTAAAAATAATAATAATAATGAATCGGGCCTTTTAGCTATGACAGATGAAACACAGGCAAGGAGGTCCGGAACAGAACAGCCTGACACTTGTATGTCACGCAAGCACTCCAGATGGGAAACTGTTTAATGGCAGCACAGCTTGTTTTTGTACCTCGGTTTGGTTTCTTACATTTCCCTTTTGAAAGTGCTTTTATTGTTCTCGTGGGGGTAGGGAGGCAGTAGCTCCCACCATTTTAAATAAACACTAAAGCCTACTATGACTGGATAATTATAGCTATGAAAACGTCAAGTCATCAGGACGGAAGAAGGCAGCGATCTCAGTGCCAAACACACACACACACACACACACACACACACACACACTGCAAACACTGGCACAAGGCAGCTAGAGTGTAAGAGAAGGATGAGAGAGAGCGGTGGCTGGCTGTGTCAGGTTAAAGCAGAGATGGGGGATCTGAGGCCCTCTAGATGTGGCCAATAGTCAGGGGCGATGGGGCTTGTAGTCCAACAGCATCTGGAGGTCTACAGATTCCCCACTTCTGGGATACAGCAAAAGTAGGACTGCTCCGTCACTTACAGCTTTTTACCGGGTAGCAAGAGTCCCAAGCACAGTTAGAACTAGATGTGAGGGTAGTCAAATGTGATGCAATGTGGACAACAGCTGGGGAGCTGTTTTATTTATTAAATTTGTATACCGCCCTATACCCATACATCTCAGGGCGATTCACAGCGTAAATTTCACAATATATATATATATAAAAACCAAAATGATAAAAATGGGAACAAAACTAACTAGAAATCCCCCCTTCCCCAACACATTTGAAAGGGCATCATTCCTGACCATTGACTATCTTGGCTGTGGCTGATGGGAGTTGTAGTCCAAATGTCTGGAGTGTCCCATGTTGCCTACCCCTGAACTAAAAGCATTCACCATCAATACTTGCTAACAATGCTCATAGCTCAAAAAAGGGGCGGGGAGAGAGTCTCATTCATGGGACCTTAGAGGCTAATAGATTTGTTGTAGCATAAGCCTTTTTGAACTAGATACGCAGGTGGCGCTGTGGGTTAAACCACAGAGCCTAGGGATTGCCGATCAGAAGGTCGGCGGTTCGAATCCCCGCGACGGGGTGAGCTCCCGTTGCTCGGTCCCTGCTCCTGCCAACCTAGCAGTTCGAAAGCACATCAAAGTGCAAATAGATAAATAGGTACTGCTCTGGTGGGAAGGTAAGCGGCGTTTCCGTGCACGGCTCTGGTTCGCCAGAAGCGGCTTAGTCATGCTGGCCACATGACCTGGAAGCTGTACGCCGGCTCCTTCGGCCAATAAAGTGAGATGAGCGCTGCAACCCTAGAGTCTTCTGCGACTGGACCTAATGGTCAGGGGTCCCTTTACCTTTACCACTTCATCAGATATTAACTAATCTTGCAAAGATTATCAAGTTTGGCTCCCCTTTTCATGCTTCATACTGTCAACCAGTCCCATCAGCAGGAGATGAACCAAGGGCGCTTGAGTCACCCTGGGGTCAGTAAAGTGCTAAATCAAGACATGAGATGCCCCCAAGGAATAAACTGGAAGAATATCAGGACAGCCCTTCTGGATTGTACCAAAGGTCCATGTAGTCCAGCACCCAGTTTCCATTGCTGGCCAGTCTCTGAGATGCTTACAAGACAGACATGCATGTAACAGTCTTCCCCTTGGTTTGTTTGGTTTGTTCTTAGTGCTTGATATTCATAGCTACATTGCTTCTGAATTCTGAAGTTCCATTTTGTTACCATGCCACATAGATGTTGATAGACCTCCTCTCAATCTCTGTTCATCAAAGGGGGATGTTCACTCTCTCCTTGTAGCAAGATGTATGGCCCTCCATGCATTGTTGGACTCCAGCTCCCATCAGCCTCATACAGTATAGCCAATGGTTAGGGAATGATGGAAGTTGTAGTCCAGCAACATCCGAAAGGTGATAGGTTTCTCAGGCACACAACACTCTCCTAGCACTTTTTGTCTCTTTTTAGATGAGGAATGGGGAAACTGTGTCTCTCCATATGTGGATTAAATACAACTCCCATCGTATCTGACCACTGGGCCCTGAAGACTGGGACTGATGGGAGTTGAAATCCAACATCTAGAGAGCTACAAGTTTCCCATCCCTAGCTTAGATGCTTTCTTCCTCTATCAATTTGCCCCTTTTGGTCAAAACATGGGAAGGGCTGTGCTGGATCATATGAAAAGCTTTTCTAGTCCAGCATCCTTTTCACAGAGTGGCAAACCAGACACCTACACGAAGCTTCCAAGCAGGACACTAACTGGTATTCAGAGACATACTGGCTCTGACACTTGAGATAGCAGCCACTGATAGCTTCATCCTCCATGGGTTTGTCTAAACCACATTTAAAGCCATCCAAGTTACTCATGGCTGTAGCTGCCTGTTTGGCACTTGTGTAGACATCGTTTGGAGTAATCCCGCCAGTATTAGTGTGTGATTAAGTCCTAAATTTGCTGCAAGTTAAAACCAGAAGATTGGCATTTAATTAATCAAGTGAATTGAGAGAACGTTGGAAAATGTCGATTAGCAAAGAGGACTTCCGAAACAGGCAGTAATCTCATATTATCTTAGCCAAACATAACATGAAGCTCAGGGGGACCATTAAACATGGTTTTAGTGCCCTGCCAGAAAATTACTGAAAACCTCTTAGTCAACACAAAACATTCTGGCCAGAGGGTTTATACTACCCACATAACTCACTATTCCACCTTGCCCTGATGTATAATTAAAATCATTTAGTAGGGGAGGGGAATTGTTTCTTGCATCAATAAAATCAAATGAATTGGCACGCTAAAGGAATCCAACAGGGTTAACCTGGAAAAGATGCTGCAGTAGCTTCATTCAGTAACATCAGACAGGAAAAGAGGATGTTCCTTGGCAGAGTACCATTATTGCCTGTATGTTGCTGTGAGAAGCTGCAATTTGGTTGGACAAAAATTGTGCTTCTTTAACGGGAGCTCTCAGCAATGAACAGAAGAACATAAGGACCTACTGGATCAGGCCAATGGCCCATCTAGTCCAGCTTCCTGTTCTCAGAGTGGCCACCAAGGTACCTGTGCAAAACCCACAAGCAGGACCTGAACACAAAAGCACGATCCCCTTCTGAGGTTTCCAGCAACTGGAATTTCCCAAGCAACCAATGATGGAAACTCAATATCAGCCTTAGTAACATACTGAAGCTAGTTTGCAGGGTTGGGGCAGGTCAGAAATGAATTAGAACCTTGTATCAATATTAGAAATGCCAGACTACAGCCTGTAGATGTGTTTTATGTTTCAGGATTTAACAACATTCAAAATGAACTATGAAAAACAAGGCATTAGGGATTATTTCTACTTAAACTCTAGTTTTCACAAAGGTGACAGCATACATCTAATGATGTGGATTCACAAACGTTTGTGTCACAATCAATGTGTTAGTCTTGAAGGTGCAACAGGACTCATTTTTTTACTGCAAGAGACAAAAACAGCTAGCCCTCTGGAAATCTTCATTTTGTCACTCATACTCATACGCCCACCGCGCTGCCAAACTTTCTTTAAAATAAAAGTTAGGAAGTCCATGGTTCTCAGGAAAGATCCATGGGTTTTAAGGGCTGCAGAGGTGGGTGGAATAGTTTAGCAAATACATTTGTCCACATCTCAGAACTTTGTGTGGTTGAGATTCACATTTCGGCAACCTACCTGTGGGTACATCTCATACTGGGATGGAGCCAACAGAGGGATTATGTCAACATCACTTTCTGTTATAGTTTGGAATAGACTTTGGAGCCAGTAATTGTAATGTACACAGCAACCTGCTTTCATCATGCATGGAAGAACATCTCTCTTTCCTTCTAATTTTTGATTGGTAAACTGCATGAGAGCATTACACGGCTAATGCTATAGACCAGTCATGCGTTCCGTAACTCTATTAGGTGCAAAGACAGATTGATGTCAGAACCAGAGAAGTCACAGAGTTATGAACCAAGTGCTCCATTTTTTATTGCAATGCAATAAATCAAAATCAACACAAACAAATAAAGCAGGAAAATCTACAGCTGGGGTTGCCTCTGCAGTCGTGCTGTTTGATGAAGGTGCTAACGTGAATTATTATTATTTTTACTTAAATCATTAAACAATAGAAAACAAATAGCTTTATTACTATTACAAGCTTTATTGGAGAGTTCACAAATAATCACTATAAATATGGTTACATGCCACCTCCAATCTCTGTTGAGAGGTAACAAGATCCCAGGGGGTTCCAGGAGCTCTCCCAGGGTTTGCATTTCTTTTGGAAATGAGGCACAGTAGAAACTGCAGTGTCTTTAAGATATATGGTTTTATTTGCACATATATACACCTGAGTCTACTGCGGTGAGAGAGAGTTCAGAGCATTCACATCTCAGGAGGGGCTTGCATTCTACAAAAAATGCAGCACTGGATTTAAAGGTAGCCAGAATGCCATCTCTGTGTCTCTGCTTTATGGCTTGTTCTCTTCAGCCCTGGATGGTGTTCAGCTGACTTCCTCCTTCTTCCTAGAACCACTTGCAGAAACAACTTCTCCCCTTTCCACTTACAGAAACTTTCTGCTCCATGCCAGGCAGAGTGTCTTATGTTTGTGGCTAGCTTACCATTATCAAACAAACCAGGTCATTATCAGCCTTTTGCGTCTTCAGCAACCCACCCAGAGTGAGCCATCACCAGGCTGGCCTCATGATGAAACTAGCTGCTGTTATTTCCAGCCTTTGCTAAATTCATGAATTTATGAGTTTGATCAAATTCTAAGCCTTGACTGCACCTGGAGGTTTGTCCCACCCCCACAAAAAACATATAACAATATAAAGATTCTAGATGACCTGGAAGGCGATGAATAGTTTCCCAGTTATATATTTGACCTTCTTGGCCTTAATTTGTATTTTCTGCCCTTATTATAGCTATATTTTGCTCTCACCTGGAGCTCCTGGTGGTGTCCCAGACTGATGGTCAGGCCCCCACCTGCTTATGCTCACAGCATTGCGGAGGCTGCATTTGCACCATGCATTTAAAGTATATTTAAACATGTAGGCATTTAAGCACATGAGTTGGAAGGGGCCTTGATGCAGGAAATCAAGAACAAGAGCATCTTCAATAGATGGGTGTTCCTCACCGAAGGCTTTTAAGACAAGCAGAGATTGGAGAGCTCACCCCTTTGTCCCATTGTCAAACCTCTTTTGCCACCAAGAAGTTCAATGGAGGTCTAACTTTCTGTAACTTCAGCCCTTTTAGACCATCTGTTCCCTTCACCAAACTATAATTCCCAGAGTGGTTTTTACAGTCAATCCCTCTTCCCAGGGAACTCTGGGAACTGGAACTCTGTGAGGGGAACAAGGGTGCTGCAGACAGTTATTCAGAGGCCCCTAACAAACTACAGCTCCCAGGATTCTTTGGGGGAAGCCACGGCTGTTTAAAAGTGGGCTAATACTGCTTTAAATGTGTAGTGCAGATGGGGCCCTAAAATTGAAGCACTGAGAACTGGACACAGTGCTGCAGATGAAGCATGGCTACCATAGAATAAATAGGAACTAATGTCAGTAGTGCTACAGCATCTGTGCTCCCAGATCATTCGCTGCTCACACCCAAAGTTATTTTTAAAACAAAATAAAAAAATAAAAAGATTCCTTCCAGTAGCACCTTAGAGACCAACTAAGTTTTTTCTTGGTATGAGCTTTCGGGTGCATGCCTTTCGTGTTTCATACCAAGAAAAAACTTAGTTGGTCTCTAAGGTGCTACTGGAAGGAATCTTTTTATTTTTTATTTTATTTTATTTTGACTATGGCAGACCAACACGGCTACCTACCTGTAACTAAAGTTATTTTTGTAAGTCCTTTTCTGAAATCAGCTTATGTTCTCCAGATATTAGTAAAGGGGACCCCTGACCATTAGGTCCAGTCGCGGACGACTCTGGGGTTGCGGCGCTCATCTCGCTTTACTGGCCGAGGGAGCCGGCGTACAGCTTCCGGGTCATGTGGCCAGCATGACAAAGCCGCTTCTGGCAAACCAGAGCAGTGCATGGAAACGCCGTTTACCTTCCCGCCAGAGCGGTACCTATTTACCTACTTGCACTTTGACGTGCTTTCGAACTGCTAGATTGGTAGGAGCAGGGACCAAGCAATGGGAGCTCACCCCATCGCGGGGATTCGAACCGCCAACCTTCTGATCGGCAAGCTCTAGGCTCTGTGGTTTAACCCACAGCGCCACCCGCGTGCCTCTCCAGATATTATTCAACTACAATTGTCACCATCCCCATCCAGCTTAGCCAATGGTCAGGGATGATGTAGTCCCAAGTACAACTGGTGTGCCAAGGTTGAACAGTTCTAATCTCAGGGCCAGGTTTGACAGCAAGCGTCTACTGAACAGGGAGTTAAGCTCCTTGAAAAGTGGGCTGCATGATAGTACTGCAAGCATCTGTTTGCTGCATTCACAGTGCACAGGAAAAGGTGTTGGCTCTCGCGGTACAGGTAGGAAAGCAACTTTACACAAAAGTTATTTTGCAGGGGTCAGCAAACTTTTTCAGCAGGGAGCCGGTCCACTGTCCCTCAGACCTTGTGGGGCGCCGGACTATACTTTGGAGAAGAAGAAAAAAGAAAAAAAAGAACCAATTCCTATGCCCCACAAATAGCCCAGAGATGCATTTTAAATAAAAGGACACATTCCAATTGGGCCGGATCCGGCCCCCAGGCCTTAGTTTGCCTACCCATGATTTTGCCAATAAACTGAAGATGAAGCAATCAGAAGCTGAAGCAGTTTTACTGGCTCTAACACACCCAAATCATTCATGTGCTGCCTAAAAGTCTCAAACTTCTGTCTGAGACATACAGAGGACAGCAGTTCTTTCCCCAGATTCAGAATACGTTTGACTCCCTCTGGTGGCTTTAACCTGGAATATCACTTTGTGTTCAGTCGCCACACAGATTTTGCATTGCCGTTCGCACATGACCGTTGCAGCTTGACAGTTCATTGTTTTTTGAGGCACTGATTATAAACAGCAAGTCATGCAAATTCAGCAGAGAGCACAAATAAGCATGATGGTGCACATTCACATGAGTGTGTGGAGAACGTACACAAACAAGGGACAGGAATCTGCATTATATTGAATCAGGCCATTACCACATCTAGCTCAGTAATGTCAATACTGATTGAACCCAGAACATTTTGCATGCAGAACAAGTGCTCAGCTATGACCCTGCCCCTACCTTTTTTGGTTTACTTGCATACTTTCTTTAAAAACAAAACAAAACATTTTTATTAAATTTTACATAACAGATTTCAATTTAAACAGATTTAGGATTCTCAGAATCCCTTGACGTTTCCCCGCCCTTCTCTGGTTTTCATTGCCAATCCCTTTTTCTTCAGTTTATCCTCCCCCCCCCCCATTTGTTATATCTATTATTAACTTTTCCATTATATTTTGTCTTTTACAAGTATTAATCTAATCCTGCCACTTCCCTAAAAACTTTCCCCCTAATGTATGGGAGTATTACTGCTCTCAGGCCATGTTAGTATATTGCACTTCAGTGTTCATTACTCATTATATCATTTCTGACAACTATCAGCAGTGGATAACTTGTTATCACACATTCATGCCAACACTGACCAATGTTGTTGTTTAGTCGTTTAGTCGTGTCCGACTCTTCGCGACCCCATGGACCAGAGCACACCAGGCACTCCTGTCTTCCACTGCCTCCTGCAGTTTGGTCAGACTTATGTTGGTAGCTTCGAGAACACAGTCCAACCATCTCATCCTCTGTCATCCCCTTCTCCTTGTGCCCTCCATCTTTCCCAACATCAGGGTCTTTTCCAGGCAGTCTTCTCTTCTCATGAGCCTCAGCTTCAAGATCTGTCCTTCCAGTGAGCACTCCGGGCTGATTTCCTTAAGAATTGATAGGTTTGACCTTCTTGCCATCCATGAGACTCTCAAGAGTCTCCTCCAGCACTATAATTCAAAAGCATCAATTCTTCGGCGATGAGCCTTCTTTATGGTCCAGTTCTCACTTCCATACATCACTACTGGGAAAACCACAGCTTTAACTATACAGACCTTTGTCGGCAAGGTGATGTCTCTGCTTTTTAAGATGCTGTCTAGGTTTGTCATTGCTTTTCTCCCAAGAAGCAGGCGTCTTCTAATTTCGTGACTGCTGTCACCATCTGTAGTGATCATGGAACCCGAGAAAGTGAAATCTCTCACTGCCTCCATTTCTTCCCCTTCTATTTGCCAGGAGGTGATGGGACCAGTGGCCATGATCTTAGGTTTTTTTATGTTGAGCTTCAGACCATAGTTTGCGCTCTCCTCTTTCACCCTCATTAAAAGGTACACTGATCCATACTTACATGGTTAACTGGAAAGAAGAACATCACCACGAACAATTGCATATGCCCAGAAATTCTCATGCACACAAAATTATCCACAGATACAATACCTTTCATTTTCTTTATCAGGAAGCATTCAGTGTCAAAATAATGGGAACCATGTTTAAAAGATGATGACACTTACCATCAGGGTGTTGCTGTTGTTTTGGTCTTTACCTTGAGCCACTTTAACTCTAGTGATCCTCTTGAGATGAATCTGTTGGCAAATGCTAATTTTTTTTGCTAAATGTTTTTCTATTAGGCTGAAAATTTTGGTTTCATAAATAGATTAACAAAAATGATTATTCATTAGCAGAGGCTAGTTTTAATCACTAAAGTAAATGTTTGTCAGTGGAGCTGAGAATTAAAGACACAGATTCCTTTTTGAAGTTAGTTTGGGCCTGGATGTGTTATTGCAACAGGAAATGAAAGAGATGTTATTAAAGATGTGCATTAAATTGCAAGTTATCATACACTTCCTTCATTGCTTCAAGAAGCCATGTACATAGAGGTTTTTAATATGCAATCTTATTTGATACTTTTAATTGGGTAGTAGATTGGAGATTAACTATGTGCCAGTAAATGTTTTTCAATGCTACGGTGAATCATGTGGCATTATAAACATAAAGTCAACTTTTACTTTGATCTCTTAAATCAGGGTTGGTTCATTTTTGGTCTTAACTACAGCTCCCATCATCCATTGCCATTGGTTCCTAACTCCCATCATCCCTTGCCATTGGTCATGCTGCCATGCTGGAAGTTGGAGTTCAACAACATTGGGAGGACTAGAGCAGGCATCCCCAAACTTCGGCCCTTCAGATGTTTTAGACTACAATTCCCATCATCCCTGACCACCGGTCCTGTTAGCTAGGGATCATGGGAGTTGTAGGCCAAAACATCTGGAGGGCCACAGTTTGGGGATGCCTGGATTAGAGGTTCTCCTTCCCTGCTACGAACCCGTAAAAATTAACTTGTTTCAATGGCATTTAGATAGAAACATGTTCTGGCCTCTGCCACCAGCAATGGGAAGACCAGGCTCGCATCATCCATCAGCCAGAAAAGGAGCAGCTACAGAGAGCTTGCTTCCTCAATTCTCTGCTAAAAAGAGCTCTCTACTTCAACTGCTACTTGCGAGGGTAAACATAACAGAAGGGAATCAGGATGCTCTGACCCCATCAATCAAGAAGAAGACAACAAGAAGACTGGGTTGTGTAAGCTTGGGAGGGGGCCTTAAGAATTATTCAGTGGTAAGGTACACCATAAATCTCCCAAATAGTTAATTTTTAGCCTATGTGGACCCAGGCCAAATTAAACCCAAATATCCATTACAAAATTCAGAAATATTATTAAACAAGGAATCCTATTACTGGGGGAGAACAGGGCATACATTTAGGTATAGAAGGAAATTAAGGAAGCAGCATATTCTCACAGCTAAAAAGCAGGATGAAACAGAAACCGTCCTTTTAGTTGGATTCTGGAGAACCAAAGTGCTTTTCTACTTATGCCAAAGCTAAGTGATTCCAACACACTGAGGTATGTCTATGGAAACAGCAAAATGCGGAGCAGTTATAATGCTCTCTAGCTGACAGGAATTTTAATTAATTAATAAAGGGTGGAAAAGCAGGCAATTTGGAATCGGATTATTTGCCGAATCCTGTTTCTAATAAATACTTGCATACTTGGTAAGCAGTATGAGATAACTTGATCATAGATACAATGGGTGTATCACATTTCAAACTAGCTGCCTTCGCTCCACAACGTCCTAGGCTAATGCTTGTTCAACAGAGAACGTGGAAACTTAGATCCCCAATTGCCACAGGGTGGCAACTGGAATTCCTGTCAAGCAGATTTCTTGTATTTAATACAAGTAAATTCCTTTATCTGCATCACAAAATGTATGCATGCACACGAGAGCGAGAGTGTGCATGTGATATATGTTGGGTACAGTTGCCGTTGCTTCTTTTAGTACAATGTCTATGTTAAATTTGACAACACAGTCCTGGGATCAAAAGTCTTACCTGTTCAAAGTATACAGCTACCATTTTCAGAGATTTAAGGAAGTACACCCTGACATTTACATTTTTTACCTCATAATTCTACACCTGTACACCAGTGATGGCCAAACTTGGCCCTCCAGCTGTTTGGGGACTACAATCCCATTATCCCTAGCTAACAGGACCAGTGGTCAGGGATGATGGGAATTGTAGTCCAAAAACAGCTGGAGGGCGAAGTTTGGCCATCACTGCTGTACACTTTCATCTAGTATATTTTAGGCTCCTTGTGTCCACAAGATGGCATTGTACAACTAATATTGAAAGTTTCCCAAGGCATTGTCAGAGAATTGTGACAGAACATCAGAGATAAAAATGCTATTGTTTAGCAGACCGTGATGTATCAGAGGATGAAAGAATGATGTGTCAACAGCAGGAGCTGTTCGCTTCACTTCAATCTTAAAATATGTGGACAAGTCAGAGGTTGAAGTAAATTAAATAGTTATTCTTGAAGAGCCCTTAAAATTTCAACTACCAGCAACTGAATTTGAAGGGCGTCTAACATAACTTTTTCAGACACTCATCTTAAGACCCATTTCTTCATTCAAATGGATGACCATTCAACAGTTATTGACAGGAATACCAACTAGTGGGGATATTTTAAAACTCATTAATTAACGCTTCTTTGCAAAGAAGGGCATTTTAGACTAAAATCATTTTAAAATGCAGATCGCTGGTATATTTAATACCTTTTACTGGAATTTCTGGGAGAGGATATAAGCTTTTTGCATGTCTGAGAGCATCTTCTTCCAGAATAGAAAAGCGAAATAGATTTTCAGTGAAGCTGAAGAAGTTTCTGTCATTGCATACAAACCAAATTCATTAACACATGAAATACTTGTAACTTCGTATCAATATTGTATTTATAATAAACACCCCTGCTGTTATATAGCCTGATGGCTGCTGCTGCAATCCCAGGTATCTCATTACCCCCCCCCAAAAAAAGCACATTGGATGTGGATGGGGGAGTCCTAGCCTTTCTGGCTACAGAGAAATCCTTAAACAGGCCACGGCAAAACACTTCAATTGAGGTCCACATTTGCCTCTCCCCGCTTCGGCACATAATGCAGTTACAGCCAATAATTTAACATGTATTAAATTGTGTGAACACAGGTTAAAAACCCAGCACTGGAAATGCAGTTAGAGCATAGTAAACAGAAGTGTGAACACTGTCAAAGTCGAGGTTCTGTAAAAACTTAAACTAAACTATGCTGAAGCTCTCCTCCCAGGCACGTGAAGAGGAGCACATGAGCCAAACATTTGCCTCAAGGTAGTTTTGTCCACATATCACTAAACCATGGTTTAGCATTACATGCTGACACAGTTGCTGAGAACAGACGCCGGGAGCGTCCTCTTGCTTTCATGCCTAGTTTGTGGGCTTCCCAGAGGCTGGTGCCTGTGAAAACAAGGTTCTGGTCCAGATAGACCTTTTCAACTGACCCAGCTGGGTTCTTAGGTTTTTATGTATGCAGTAAAGGTAAAGGTAAAGGGACCCCTGACCATTAGGTCCAGTCGTGTCCGACTCTGGGGTTGCGGCGCTCATCTCGCATTATTGGCCGAGAGCCGGCGTACAGCTTCCAGGTCATGTGGCCAGCATGACAAAGCCGCTTCTGGCAAACCAGAGCAGCACAAGGAAACACCGTTTACCTTCCTGCGGGAGCGGTACCTATTTATCTACTTGCACTTTGACGTGCTTTCGAACTGCTAGGTGGGCAGGAGCAGGGACCGAGCAACGGGAGCTCAACCCGTCGCAGGGATTCGAACCGCCGACCTTCTGATCAGCAAGCCCTAGGCTCTGTGGTTTAACCCACAGCGCCACCTGGGTCCCTATGTTAGTACTGTATGCAGTACAAACTAGCAAAGGCAATGGTGTAAAAGTGGCCTTATCCAGTGATCCAAATCACACTGACCCAACTTTATTTATGTTCGTGGGACTGATTTAAGATCCCAGCCACATAGAATCCTCAAATATAATAAAATTCTCTGGCCTGAAAACTTAATCTTACTTTGAATAATTCATAGCATTTTGCCTACATAACAGTTATTATGGTAACTAATGCCACTGGGACATTTGGCAAGAAGTACAAAATTATAACATGTGCACTGTCTACTCTTCCAAAGTTAGTAGAACACCCCTCCCACGTCATACACTTCTCTCCCCAGCTCAGGCGGGTTTTTAACAAGTGTCACAAATACATCTGATGCTTCTTGATCCAGCACCATAAACCTTTCAGAAGGTGAGCCTCAAAATGTGGTTGCAGCTGCCACCGCAAACTTTTAAACAGCAGATCACAGAGAAATTACAAGCCCTCAAACTGCAATGAACCACATGCCAAAACAACATCTTGGCTGGAAAAACAAAGATGTAAGAGTGACATCAATATCCAAACCATCATTGTGTTGGGCTACCCACATCAAACACAATCAGCAGTCATTAAAAGGGCAGGAAAAGCCTCAGTGGGTAACAGCATTTCCTTTCCCTTGTTGTTGCCACCGATTTTAAAGAGACTTCAAGATGCAGTTAACGTGATTTAGAGACCTCTCTGTTAAATCTGCATGAGTCATATTTCCTAGTGCCAGCAGCTGTATTAATCATCAGTGACCAAAGATGTGTGATGTGCAATGGCAAGAACATGTTGGGAATGAGTAGGAAACACCCAGGATCAAAACCCTATACACTAGGAGCTGCAATCCTGCTAAAACAGAATGCTGATGAGTACAGACCTGGCAGCTTCAGAACCAGAATCAAGCAGACACCTATACAGGAAATATCTACTTCCTCTCACTGGTGAAATCAAATTAAGCGTAGCATTTAGAACATTAGACTGAAATCAGATGGCTTTGGATAAGTTACCAACTCGCAGCTGGTGATGTTTCTCGGTAAAACAAAACCAGGAAAAAAATGAGTAATGACTTACCTCACAGGATCAGTGGGAGGCTAGAGGAGGTTAAAGAACAGAGCACACATGGGGACAAACATTTCTATAAAAATGGAGAACAATTGGAATCCTCCTCGCGTGTGCTTTTACTAAAATGTAAGACGTCTAGGAGCACCTGTTAGTAAAACTGTAGGTAAAAATAATGTGGAAACAGACAAAATCCTTTATTATTTACTATGAATATCTTTATCAATCTTACTGAGACTATAACAAAAGCTACTGACCAATTCTATAAGCTTTTGCAAGAATTACATACTCATTACATCTTTAGTACCCTATTTCTAAGCAAGTATTTTGTTCTTCTCTAACAACAGTTTGTGTTTTTATTTTATTGAAGGTTAACTGCCACATCCCTTGCCTGTTGTTTTGTCTGGCTAGAGCTGTGAACTTGAAATGATAAGGCATTCCTTCCAATAAACCTCTAGAACAACTACCCGGTACATGTACCAACAATTTGCTGCTGGCCAGCTAACTCCATGAATAGCTCAGTTGGTTAGAGCAGTGTTTCCCAACCTTGGGCCTCCAGCTGTTTTCGGACTACAATTCCCATCATCCCTGACCACTGGTCTTGCTAGTGAGGGATGATGGGAGTTGTAGTCCAAAAACAGCTGGAGGCCCAAGGTTGGGAAACACTGGGTTAGAGCATGGTGCTGATAATGCCAAGGTTGCAGGTTCAATCCCATATGGGAAAACTGCATATTCCTGCATTGCAGGGGATTGGACTAGATGATCCTCAGGGTCCCTTCCAGCTCTACAGTTTTATGATTCTATGCCACATAAAACATTTATCAAGCCCTTCTGCTTTGAAGCAGCCTGTAGTAGCTGTCTGAATAACCTGTTTGCTAAAGACAGGAGTTCCAGGGTCTCCTTGCAAGTTTCCCTTGACTAGGCCTGTACACACTGCAATTTCTCAGCTTCAAGTTTACCATTTGTAAAGTGGGAGCAACAAGCACCTACCTCACCATGACATATTCATTGCACTTCAAAGACACTTTAAAAGAACTGAAACACTGGTGGGTTTTTTTTTTTTTTTTTGCCAAATGCGATGAGCTGAAGTCTTGAGAAGTGCTCCAGATATCTATTCTCCACTATCTTCTGAAAAGCAAATGGCAGCCGACTAGAAGAATTTCTTCTAGCAGGTCCATCATCAAACCGGTAGAATTAGCACTCGTTGTTTACTGTTTTTATTTCATTTTTGAAAAACAGAAGAATAAACTTCAATTCATTTTAATTACAGCACACATCCACAGTTCATCATCTAAGAAGGTGCTTGGAATGAATCTGTTCTAGTATTCTTTTTCAAAATATTTGTTTGCAAAGTCTTTTGTGATTTTACTCTATCCGGTTTAACTGCAGGCATTAAAAAAGGCCCAAGGATGCTATCACAGGCAAAGGAAGCACGGCTATGTTCACGCAAAAGGAAATCCCCCCTAGCTCCTGTTTGTGACAGCAATTGTGGCTGCAAACACATCTCATGTTTAAAGCATATCTGGATAAACTGTAGCTTACCCCTCATAGAATTACAATCCCCAGCACCCTCAACAAGTCACAGTTCTCAAGATTCTGTTTTGGGGGATGGGGAGGAAATGTGCTTTAAATGTGTGGTGTGTACACAGTTCCTGAAGAGTTGCTCGATGTCCCTACGTGCTTTCTCATTTCAGAGCTCCAGATCAGCAGGAAACACTGCTTCAGCTAAGCAGGCGTGGGAATGGAGGCCAGGAGGAAACACACAAGAGAGAGAGTGGCGTCACACAACTGCAAAGCAATATAGCCAAATGAAGGGGGCACGGAGGATGGCAGTGGAGAGAAACACTTTGCACTTCTATTGATTAGATGGACAAGAAATAAATCACCTTCAGCAAATGTGGTTTACATCCATAGCACATTTCAAATAGTAAAAATCCCCTCCCACTTTGGGTATTTAATAAGATTTTGACAGGCAACAGCCACTGAGTAAAGCTGACTAACCATGGTTGTGCACGTTGTGTGAAATACCCTTTAAAAAAGATTGCTTAGCCTGGAAGATGATGACAAGGGAACCATTGGTATGACACAGTCCTTTAAAAATACCAACGCCAGTATTCTTTACAAGCAGTCTTTGTGCAAACAGTGGGTCCGTGCATGAACAGATTTTAAATCCCTGCATTACAATTCTGGAGGTGGCTTATAAAATATAAGACACACTGTAAATATGTCTGCTAAAATTACTTCATAACATGCAGCATAAATTTTAAAATTTCTTAGCTGGGCCAGATGTTCAAATAAACACCAAACACTACAAAGTTTAACCAACATGGTTCTATTTAAAAACTAGTTTCAACCATGGCACTCAGTGACAGCAATACAATACTTTCTTCACAAAGTGATGAATATAAAAATATGCCATAAATTCATTTGTAAACTAGTATTCTAATACATGTATGTCATTACAACATACCTTTATTTATTTATTTATATATATATATATATATATAACTCTTTCCTGAGATACTTAGGGTGGTTTTCATTTTATTGTGTTGGATGCATTATCTTTGATCACTTCAAAATACTGGTGCAAGTGGGAATAACCAAAATTATACATTTAAAGTAATTAATGCAAAGATTGGGCAGAGGAACAGCTCTTACACATGTTGCATTTTGAAAAGATGGAACAGACACTGCCTTAACCATTTGACTCTTTCTGGATCAGAAAGACACCTGAAGTTTCAATTAAGAATCTACAAAAATGCAGCGTTTCAGGAATGTTAGAGGCTGGAGTAGAAGACAAATGATACAAAGGAAAAGTCATAATTCTTGTTGACTAGACATTGCCTGCAGAAGCATCTGTACATGCTGTAGCCAGTTCACAGTTTCAATATTGATACTAGTCTGTCTTGGAAGAGCAAATGTCTTTTAAGGTTTCTAGCTCTTCTATAAGTTTCTTGTTTTGAACTTCTAACATCGCAACACGACTCTCCAGACACTTCACGTATTCTTTCTTCCGCCGTCGACATTCTTTTGCAGCCTCCCTGAAAAAAGCAGAAGTAAAAAGGGCAAACAAAAACACTTTTTGGCATGCTACTGGAGTGGCAGGAGCAGGGAGGGGACAGGGAAACGCAGTGATGACGGTCAACATAATATGGACACCATTATGCTTTCCAGAATTTAGAACAACTCTTCAAAAACACCTAAGGACAACTGGGATTGCAAGGGCAACACACTGTCCCTTCCTCAAGGGCCACATGGCAATCTGTAGAATTGCTTCATCTCATGCCTTGATTAGCATTCTTAGCCAAAAAAAAAAAAAAAAAAGGTCCATTGCCCAATGCCAGTTACTCTGCTTTATGGCAATAAAGATCTTTGAGGGCCTTGAGTTCCTCAATGAGAGTCTTGTTTTGGTTCTCAAGCACAGCCACGCGATTCTCAAGACATTTGACATACTCCTTCTTCTTCCTGCGACACTCACGAGCAGCTTCCCTGGAACCAACACAAGGCAAATGACTATAGGAAAAGGCACAGCACAATGACAACCTGGATTTTAAAAAAAAGAACCACCAACACCAGAAATGCTGAAATCAGCAAGTGCCAAATTGGTAAACTGTACAACAACCACACCACCAATTCTACAGACAATGCAGAGCAGCGGAAGAAGCTTGATGATAAACACAGGAACAGCGTCAACATAGCATATTCGGTGCGAGAAAATTGCAACACAGATGGATGGACAGCGTTCTGTTCAGATGTTAAGAAAGCACCGCTCGCTACATCAAAACTCGCATTAGAACAAAAAGCACAGGACTGACAAACATCCCACCTCATCTGTTTCCATAATTCGCCATATTCGCATGCATAAACAGGGGGCTGAAGCATCAAAGCCCACGTCTGCCAAAATGTTATCAACTAAACTGTCTGCAAAGATCAATGTCATGCTTTCTCTTCAGGCTGAAGTCTAGATACCAGACTGAAAATTTGCCCCCCAAAATCCTGTTTTTGGCAAAAGGTCAAATCAGTTATAAAGGCTTTAAAGGGGACACGAATGGCTATGGTTTGCACTTCGGATCTTAAGTTTTAAAATAACTATTACAGCTTATCTCTTAAGAGTGTCCAAAGCACTGTGTGATATGCTGCATCTTAGCCCTACCTGCAACTCACTGTACTGAAAGAGCGTGGCTTGCCTGACTCCCTAGTAAGTTCATGGCTGAGCAGACCAACTGGAGGTTTACTGGCTACAGTTCAAATTATTTACTATACCAGCTATGGCTAAATGACAGGAACAGCATTTAAACAAACGTGTTGTGCTCTTTACAAAGGAAGGGAAAGTCCATCCCTTCGATCAATGGTGTATACAATAGGATCCAGCTCTTCTTTAGGTAAATATGGGAACCTTCCATCTTGGATTTGCTGTTATGAGCACATTTTTTCATACTATTTTGGGCACTCGGTTAACAATCTGAAGCGTCTTTTCTCCTCCTCTGAGACTCAAAACAGCTTAATTGAAGCATGTTTGAAAGCCACCATGTACTATGTGAACAGCTCTGAAAACTGTTGTTGTTGTTGAAAAGCAGTATATAAATTTTGTAAATAAGCCCAAACAAGCAACAGTGAGAAGCTTTTAGCTATGCCATCAGCGCCTCAGCTTGTGTTAACTCACCTAAAAGCTAGGGAGATTTTATAGGGTGGGATCCACCCTCTTCTTTGTAGGGTTCACAAACAAAAGGCACTTCTGCTTGCACATGGGGGTGGGAAAGATTTCCCCATAGAATCATCTGCACACACAGGCTGGGATCCTACGGTACTAGTTATTTATTTATATAGAAAGAAAGTACACGTTAAGAAAAACTGGTGCGTCTTGCACATGTGTTACTGATGGTGGACACAAGGCTAAACCTGGTAAGAGAATGGAAGAGAAAAAGAGAGCGCGAACATCTGGAATCTAAGGCATGAATTTTTATGGATGAGCAATTTAAGACAAAGGGCATGAGAAAAAGCAATACCATGGATGCAGTGAGCAAAGGCAGGGTTAGTTACAATTGAGATGACTTTCCCCAACAAAGCGCATGCCAACAGCAGACATTAATATCAGAGGTCATGCACTGACACCAAAAACAAGACACACAAATAGCACAAATAAGCTGACCACCACCACAAAAGGGGGGAGGGGAGACATCCCACACCAAATTTGTTTTGCTGTAACAGACACGAAATCAGCTGTTGGGAAGTTAACAGAATACCCCTCAAATTAAGCAAAACACTTCCACCCTTCCTTTATAGAAGCAGATGCTACATTGAAATTGCCTGCCTCAAATTCATATCCCAAACACTGGCAATAAGAGAAATGCATAAATATAACCTCTCACCACATCTATACCATATATAGTTGTATAATATATGAAAATACTGAATATAGCATTTCATAAGCTATAGATCTTAAGGGGGAGAACTCTACAAAACACTCAATAATATGCATTGCCAAAAGCCACCAGTGTGTGCCACCTCCAAGGGAGGTCTAGAGGGTGGAAAAGACAGAACAGGCCTTCTCTGTAGTAGCCCCTTGTTTATGGAATGCTCTCCCCGTGTTCATACAATTCTGTTATTTTATATTTTAGGTAAAGGTAAAGGTACCCCTGACCATTAAGTCCAGTCACAGACGACTCTGGGGTTGCGGCACTCATCTCGCTCTATAGGTCGAGGGAGCCGGTGTTTATCCGCAGACAGCTTCCAGGTCATGTGGCCAGCATGACTAAGCTGCTTCTGGTGAACCAGAGCAGCGCACGGAAACACCATTTACCTTCCCGCCAGAGCCGTACCTATTTATCTACTTGCACTTTGACGTGCTTTCAAACTGCTAGGTTGGCAGGAGCTGGGACCGAACAACGGGAGCTCACCCTGTCGCGGGGATTCGAACCGCCGACATTCTGATCGGCAAGCCCTAGGTTTAGACCACAGCGCCACCCGGGTCCCTATTTTATATTTTACTTGGTTATAAATCACTTCAGGACTTCTTCAGCGGGGAGCAATACATAAATTCAATAACCTAACCTAACTTTAACCTCCTATCTCCCCTCAGGAACTATAAAGCAAAGGTAATCTAAGCTTTCCATGATCTCATAAGGAATTTCAGGAGGTTTGTTGCCATTTATATCCCCATAAAAAGTGAAGGAATTGTGTTTCTTTTCTATTTGGATAGTTGCCAGGTTGGTGAACTTAGAAACCTGCACAGACTAGGCCAGTGGTGGCTAACCTTGGCACTCCAGATGTTTTGGGACTACAACTCCCATCATCCCTGACCACTGGTCCTGTTAGCTAGGGGTGATGGGAGTTGTAGTTCCAAAACATCTGGAGTGCCAAGGTTAGCCACCACTGGACTAGGCTGACTCTTGTCCCAAACAGCCACAGCCTATTTCAAATCCGCTGCCACATGAAGTGGTGAAAGTTGGGCCATTTGGCCCTTGGAGAACAGTTGTTCTAAAGCAGCTTTTCTCAACCTGGGGTCCTCCAAATTTGTTGGACGACAATTCTCACGATCCCCAGCCAGCGTGGCCATGCTTGCTAGAGCTGATGGGAGTTGTAGGCCAAACATCTGGGGGGCACCAGATTGAGGAATCCTGCTTTAAAAGCCACAAAGATTCAGTAATGCAACTGTATAGTATTCAACGGCACTTTAAATGCCAGGGAAAAGGTAATCAGCAATAAAGAGAAAAGGCGTTGCCCTTTTCTCCCCAGTAATTACGTGAAAGAACCCACTGGGCAATTTTATCTTTGGGGAAATGTTCCTTAGCACCTATACTGATTTACCACCCCCATCTTTCCTGTCATCAGCTCTTGAAAGTAAATTCAACGCATTACTTTTTCTTGAAATAGCCATACCTATTTTTCATGAGCCTTAGCTCTCTTTTACGTGTTGCTTCTTCTGCGAGCTGCTGTGGGCTATGCAACGTTCCTGGGGATGCTGCCATGACTACCCCTTGAGGTAAGGCTGTGGTTGGAGTTCGGATCTGGTAAGTTGGCATGTCACCTGTAGCAGCTGCAGCAAAAGAAGAAAATGACACAAAAGAAATGTCACACAGTTCCAGGATCTAAACCATTGGTTAGCATGTTGGTTTCGGATACCAGGAAGAACATAATTCACATTCTGTGACCAGTTCCTTAGATTTGGGGTGGGGGGGTGGGGAGCAGGCTCTCCCATTGTCCCACCACTGCAGTGTCACACATAGGGCCTTCTCCGTGTTGGCGCCCCAGTTATGGAATGCCTTTCCCCAGGCACCAAAAGTTTTGACATTTCAGCACCTGGCTAAGATCTGCTTTTTTTGCCCAAGCAGTTTGGGGATATTAGTCTGCTGCTGAAGTTCATTTTGGTAGTTTTAACTTGGTATTTTTACCTGATCTATATTTACTTAATATGGATATGGTGATGGTGTTATTTTAAAGTTACGTAATCTGCCCTGAGATCTGTGGATGATGGGCAGCCTAAAAATGCTCTAATAGATAAATTAATAGATAGATCCAGACGAGAATGTTCTCCATCTATTCAAGTGCAAACAGAACAAAAAGTGCATTGTTTACTGTAGAGAAAATAAGCAACACAGAAATGTTCAAAGGTCTAAAAAGCACTACAAACACGTTTTCTTATAAAACAAAAACAATCAAAAACTAAGGTGCCCAGGTGTTGTGTACTGAGTTGAATGTTCACCAGGAAAATAAAAAGGTAGACACCTGGGATGGACAAGACCACAATGCAGATGTGAGGTGAGCTTTTCTGAAGAAGGCATCGTACAACTGGGAAGCCACCATTGAAAAAGCCCTCTCCTTAGCAGCTAGGAGACATTTCTCCATCTCTGTGACAAAGTGTTGGGACTTTATACTATACTCTACATAGGGCTTAACACACTATAGATGTGACTTAATTTATAAGCAATAGCAAAAATTGCTGTAAACCACTCTGGTATATTTTTTTTATGAATAGTGGTATATAAATATTTCTAAAAATAAAAACAATAGTAAGAGAAACCATAGAATCGTAGAATTGTAGAGTTGGAAGGGACCTCAAGGGTTATCTAGTACAATCCCCTGCAACTGAATCTTTTGTCCAACATGGGTCTTGAACCCACGATCCTAAGATTACCAACTAAGTTACCTAATTAATGGGCAACCAAGTTCCTCAAGCCCTTGCAGGCCACTATATATAGCTGTTGGAGGCCATTTTCAGCCTGGTGGGTCACACATTCTGCAGGCCTATTTTGAGAGCTACCAGCAATCAGTAACTCCAGAGAACACAGGAATTTTTAAACAGAATTTTTACAGGGCCTTCAACTCTTCACATGTAGGAAGGAAGAGCCTCAGGTCAGCCTAGGTCTGTCCAGACAGATGGATGCTCTCTTGATCTCTCGAAGTCAATGATCACAGAAAGTGGGATGGGCTGCCAAAACTGGCAGATTTTGCTTGGGCTCTACCTCACTTTTGCTAAACGTAGTTGCGGTAATAGCTAAATGCAAGTAAATATCAAAAAGTACATTTTCTTCCTTCTGTCCTTTAACAGAACAAATGCCAATGGCAGCCAGATAAATCCTGCAATTATTATCTATTGGATCTGTTGTCATGGTGACCACTACCAAGCAATGTCCAATATTGTTCTTTGTAAAGTATGGGGAAGTAGGAGCAAAAAGCAGTAGGATAGATAAAAAGAGATAATATTCCAATGAGTGTCTTACCCTGCTAGTCCTTCTTCAGGGAATTTCAGGGACATAAAGACTAAACATTTAGATGTGCTGTCTCTTCCTATGGTCATAAGAAAAGCATTTTGGGATGCGGGTAATCTCATTCGCCCTATTGTTTTTTTTGCTCCTACTTCCATTTCCGGGGGGGGGGGGGGGGGTCTGTTTTGGTTGCAGTTTGTAAAGTATTGCATTCGATGCCTTACAAATATCAGCAATAAGTATGTGAATGGCCGCTGCTGTAATTATTATTATTTATTAAATTTATCAGGCTGCAATCTGGTAGCTTCACACAGGCAGGGATTAAAGTTCCAGTCAGTGATATCATTCTTCCTCTGCTCCTACCCGCCACCATATTATGAAGTTTTGACACTGCTGACCATTAACATTTTAAATTCCTGTGTGATAAAAGTGGCTTTAAAACAGCATGCAAAAATGCAGAAGTAAACAGATGGTATTCTGGTTTTATGTGAGCTGCTTTGAGGGTGGTTCCCCCCCCCCCAATCAAGCAGTGTATAAATTTTATGCAATAAATAAATAAATTCCCCAAAATGTATACACTGTTCAACTTTTGCCAAGTTTCAGTTTGAGAAAAGCACAGCAGCCATTGTGTCGTTGTTCCCCTTTGCCCTTACTGCAACCTGGAACCTATTTTGTACATTGCATGGTGTCATTTAATCAAGCCTTGCTTACAGAACTCCAACTCAAGACTGATACAAACTGGAGAACTCTGGTCTTGTCCATTGTGCCAAACTTGCTCTCCCTCCACCCCATGCTCCCCCATACACACCCCTTTTTGCAATTTTAACATCCAGAAAAAATATCGAGAACTCCAAAGCTTCTCCATTACTCTGAGACATTTTACTTGACCCTAAAAAAATTGTTTTTCCTCAACTGTGTCTTCTGGATCTCTCTCTCCCCACCCCCACCCCATCAATATGGCTATCTGCAATGTTTATAGCTGTTACTGGTTTTTTTTACTATATAAATTGAACTGGGGAAGGGGGGGTGAATCCAGGTTTCATTTATAACTAAACCATAATTCATAAAATAACCAAATATCCTATGGCACAAAAACTGTACCTGCAAGGAATGATCAGTCCACTCCTGATTCTCACCACAAATATTAAAAAAACAAAAACCTGCCACTGAGTACCGGCAAGCAGAACCAGGCATGCTACATATAAAAGAAAGCTGAGTTTCACCCACATTCCCCTCCACACACGGCTAGCAACCTTTACCACAAGGATTATAAACTTTACTCAAGTCTGCTGCACTGCTCCTGGTCCTTTTGCCCGTGTGAGCCTGAGGTCTTTTATTGCTATTATTTAAAGAAAATACCCCGTTGGATCAGCAACAAACAAAAGACACACAAGCCAGGCTTACTTAGCTCCAGAGACAGCATGCAGGCTACTGAATTAACGCTGCAACAAACATGCCAGCAGCGGTGGCAGCACTGGTTGAAGCAGAAAGGAACTGACTAAATCACAGCATGACTCGCAGCTGACGTCAATGTGTTTGTTGTTTGTGGAGTTTAACTTTTCCAGCCCCGCTGAAACACGATTCCAGGAAATGTATCTGACGTCAGCCTGCTGAACTCTGTTGTGGAACAGGCAGTTTTTCGAGTGGAGGAGGCGCAAAATAACTAAATCATAAAGCCGAAAGCATTGCTGGAGCACCTACGCGGGTCACTCAGATTTCATTCCTGCTCTTTATTACCTGTCAGAGATGGAAGACCGATTACATGGCTGAAGTGAGCACAGTCCACACAACTACACGCTGGCTGCCGGAAGCTGAAGAAGCAATCTTTCATATACTTCCAAGCTGTTTAATCATTGTAAAAAAGCACCAAGGGAGACAAGTTCCTTGTTCTCACTGCTTAAATAAAAGGATTGCTTCAAAGCTCACGTTAGCAAGGGAAAACAGTACAAAAACTGAAAGAGCACCCATCGGTCTAACTAACTAAAATGCTGCATCAGCCAAAGAAATGTTAATGACAGCTTCCAGGAGTCTATATTTATTTTTTTTAAGTGCTTGGTAACTAAGTGCTCTAGACCAGCAACGCTGTCGCTGGGTGTTCTAGCAAACAACCCCCCCCCCCCCGCTTGCAATTTGGCTGCCTAAATCCCACAGATTCCATGGGATTTCAGCAGCCCAGCTGTGAGCAGGACTACAGCCCCAATTTCCCCTTTCGAAAAAGAAGCTTACAGAATTGCCTACCGGTTTCGTCTCTGGTTACAGCCATGGCCAGCGTCTGCTCAAAGGCTTTTCTTCTGCCACCAGCAGAATGTGAAATGTTCCAAACAAGCAAGCATGTGCAGGATTACAAGCTCCAGCACTGACATCATAATGACCTCACTAGCCTACCCCGTCATTAATGTGCTTTCTCACTGGAACAGCTCGTTGAAACAGGAGCCCAGGGAAAACCTTTGCTTAACAAACAATCACTTCAGACTTTTTATATAGCCTAGCTTCGCTCTCCCCGCAATACAAAGGCAGGCACAGATCCAGGGAGCCGGCTATAAATCAGGCTCCACAGACGCATCTGCAGCAAGGGCAGATGTTATTTTGGTGCCAACGCTTTTCAAAATAAAGGTTCTGAAAGCTGTACTTTAAACAATAATGCAATTCAGTATCTGTATGAATTAAAAGGGACGCGGGTGGCACTGTGGGTTAAACCACAGAGCCTAGGGCTTGCCGATCAGAAGGTCGGCGGTTCGAATCCCCGCGATGGGGTGAGCTCCCATTGCTTGGTCCCAGCTCCTGCCCACCTAGCAGTTCGAAAGCACGTCAAAGTGCAAGTAGATAAATAGGTACCGCTCCCGCAGGAAGGTAAACGGCGTTTCCGTGCGCTGCTCTGGTTCGCCAGAAGCGGCTTTGTCATGCTGGCCACATGACCTGGAAGCTGTACGCCGGCTCCCTCGGCCAATAATGCAAGATGAGCGTGCAACCCCAGAGTCGGTCACGACTGGACCTAATGGTCAGGGGTCCCTTTACCTTTACCTATTAAAAGTTGGCAAGTCAGGGTAGAACTGTTTCGTACCATGTTGAATTTTGTGGCATAGTAGACAGTCAAGACACCATAAGAGGAGCCCTACTGCTTCATGATGACGACGACTTAACATTTACTAAAACACCTACATTTCTCCAAGCACTATACATATATTAAAAGATGAAACAGCCCCTGCTCAGAGTCTAACAGACGTGATACAAAAGGGAAAAAGAAAGCAGAGGGAAGAGGAAAGGAAGCATGGGGACAACTGCTTCTTCACTAGCCAGTGGAAAGAGTCGGGTTGGTCTCCTTTTTGTCCTAATTTTCTACCTGGGAGGCAGGGGAAGCAGCCTCCCAGCTGGTCCTAAGTCTCCTGGCTAGTGACAGAGGCTAGAGTGTGTCTCCTTTCAGCTCTGCAAAACCAGGTAACAGAGCAAAGGTTGTCAAGTTCAGCAGCCTGTTCATCACACTGACTAACCAGATACCCCACAATCAAGACATAAAGGCAATATCCCCTGTGGACTGCTGTTTCTCTGCAACAGACACTCAGAGGCACAGTACCTCTGACCCTCGGGTCAGTATGTTCTTACCTTTATCCTCACTTCTGAGTAAGCATGAATATAAACCCACCTGAATATCTTTTCCATTGCTATTTATCTACTTTTAATGCATTGCCACCCTGCCTTTCAAGGCATGTTGCCCTTGGCAGTTATCCCTTGGCATACTTGCACATGATAAAAATTGCACAGCTCTTGGTAACTACTAAGAGATAAAAAAAGATGATGTTGATTTTCCCCAAACCCATCAGTTCACACTAACCTCTCATAAATATTTCCCTGCAGATCTTGTGGCTGACAGGAATTTCTTCTTGTCTCCAACAGCCATGTTGTGAGCCTCTACCTTTTCTGTACATAGACTCTTTCCAGCATCAAGGCCAAAAACTATTATAGGGACTCCATTGCAGAATGTTACGGGGTAATAACCACTTGTATATAAACTACTTGAACTAAGAGGCTCTCATATGCAGTTTTTGGAACCGCAGTTCCATTCAGCCTCTGGTATGATGACAATGGGGTGCAATCACAGAAGTCACCAGATGTATATGGTTGTTGCTATTAAAAGTATCATGCACAATTCGGTCGTCGGCATGGAACAGAAGCAGCAGCAAAGGAACAGGAGTGCTTTAGTACAGGGTGGGCAGAAGATAGATTGGGATCCACAGGTAAATCTCTGGGTGATTTTCAGTGGATCAGCAGGAGCTTTAGACTCCCAGAGGTTTAGCACTAGCAACAACTAGAAGGCTCTCTCACACACAATTAGCTTGCTGAAATGAAGAAAGCTTGTGGGGAAAGCAGGAATGGATTTGTGTGAGAAAGCACTTCAACATCAGTGAGAACAAATGCTTTGGCTGAGCAGCAATTCTAAGTGTGCAGAAGTCCCCCTGTGCCATCATTCTGATCTGGATCTGGTTGGTAGATCTGGAGGTTATAGTAAAAATCAAATTGGTTCCATTGAGCCTGAAGTCTGTCTACCCCTGGCTTAGTTCCCACATCAGTGAAGAGGCAACACAAGAGTGCAAAAGGGAAGTACTCTAGTGCTGAAGTTAATGTAAGAGGTGCCTTTGCTTTGTTGTGTAAATGTCCACCCAGGTGTATTTTCAGAAACCCTCATATCCTCCCTCTCAACCTCCTTCCTATTTTGCTCAACAGGCCTGGTTTATTCTGTGCACCAGAGAAGTTAGCAATCTCTTTTCATTATTGTAGCAGCTTTCCAGGCAGTGTTCACAAAGTGGCTGCTTATCATGGTTTATTGCAAACATGATTTATTGTCTGATGGCTCCTACTTCACTCCTCCACCCCTGGTTGGATAAACAAACCAGGACGTCATAATTAAGCTCAGCTTTCCATGAGGTCTGGACCTCAGATCATTGTTTCTTCCTTCCTACCATGCCAGTATTGCTAACCAGACTAAAACTGTTGGTTTACAAGTACTGGCTAGTTAGGGAGCAAGTCACAATTCTGGATTTGGATGTTACAGGAAGTCAGTCTTAATTGTTGGCTTCCTGGTTTGTTTATCCTGCTCGCATCAGGGAAGGAGAGAAGTGGGTGTAATTTGACAGTGTTCAACAGCACACTCCCCTCTCCTAGCAAACCATAATAACCCAGCAACACTGGTTTATTGTGACATGTCAATCGAGGTAGTTGTAGCCCAAGCCATTTTCTTCGGGGAAACAGGTAACTAAATGAGATTAGAATTAAATGAGATTGCCACTTTTGAACACAACGGTTTACCTGGAACCTTCATTATATATCTTTAGGCACCAGACAAAAACATTCCTCTCATCCCAGGCCTTTGGCTAATTAAACAATCTATGGCCTTTTAAGCTGCAGGGGAGTTCTTTTTGTTTGTGATTATGTTATGTATTTTTTCCATGTTTATATTGTAAACCACCCTATGATCCTCAGATGAAAGGCGGTATAGAGATTTAATTACTTAATAATAAAAAAATACTCTTGACCCTGCTTCTTTGTGGCTTCACACTGGCATCTTAGGATCATCTTGCAGTTTATCGTTATCTCTAAGACTAAGAAACATTTAATCTAATTCCTATTCACACGTCATCCAGTGTACATAAGCAATTCACAGTAGTACAGCATGACAGAATGTGCCCTTGCCACCATAAACTGGGCACAATGTGTAGCTGAAGAGTATGTGCCTAAAACACTTGTGGCTATTTTATTTATTTAACAAAACTTATTTACTACTTCCTTGTAATAAAACTGAAACAACAACAACAACTTGCAAATCTCTCCTCTCATTTTGCCTTGTAAGGATCACAGATTATCAGACCACTGTGTATTACATATGCAGAGTTCATGCTTCATCTCTACACATTACATCCAAGGCAAGGAGGTATAAGAACCTACTTCTCCACAGTGCATTAAGTTATATGCAAGTTTGTCAACCTCTAAAGAGAGCTTGAATTTTGCAGACTCTTGACTTTTAAAAGTGGTACTTGAACTGAAGTTACCAACTGTTCGACCATCTACATTAAAACAAACCCTTCTTTCATGTCTATTAGAGGAAGGGCAGAAAGTAAAGTGCAAGAGACTTTTTCAAAGCAAGAAGAGGATGATAAAGGGGACAAGTCACCCTGGCATAGCATCCAAAAGTCCACAGAAACAACCCTGGTGTCCTAGTAAAGGTATACATGGAAAAGGAACAAAAATAAGCCTTTCCAATGCAGTACCTCCTGTCCTGCAGCAGCCACTCAAACAGTTAAAAGGCGAACGTTGATCAAATTATATACAGAAATACATTGCACCCACCTCAACATTGCAGACTAAGTTACTGTATCATCCATTTATCCAAGAGTCCATGCTATGTAAGTACACTGCTTCAATTTGTTTCTTGCAATGATTAAAGTTAATCAAACCATGCTCTGCTCCTTAGATGAACTGGCCATGAAACACATATATTTGCCTATAGTGCATATTTTACCGTATTGACTGTTAAAACTTTATTTTCATGTTTGTAAGCTCATCATTAAGTATTTTACCTTAACTCTGTCATTTTGTAGTTGTATTCTGTTAAGGGGAGAGGGTCTTTTTCTGTTTTTGCTTGTTATTTGCTGGCTACTTATAGCCCACTTTTCTGTTGAAAAATCTATTAAGAGTTGAAAACAAATAGAGACATACAAATGCCATTTAAAAGCAAATATAAAATGAAAGCATACCTTGGACAACAACTTGACTCCCAGGTACAAAGAACTGTTGTGTGCCATCAGCTGATTGGGTTGCATATTGTACAATTGTAGCACCGGGCTGAGGAGCTCCTGAATTTGTCATTGTTAATGTCTGCAACCCCTGAACGCCGTCAGATGCCTGGTTAGAGATCTGGATTGCTCCACCTTGGGCTATAGCAACTTAACAAAAGCAATAATGGTATTAACCAACGGAAACAAGAGTCTTTGTAACAGCTCTAATCCAGCCATTCCTAAACTGTGTGTTGGGGCACGTTAGTGCACCTTAAAAGAACTAGTAGTGTGCCATAAGAAATTAATAATGAAGAGCTCTTTTGAGGCTCTGCAACCACTGCTTTCTGGTAAGTCTTCTTCTACAAATGCAGGCAACACTGTTGAGTCTTTGCATCAGGAGCAAATGATTTCGCCTGATACAGACAGAGAACAGAATTACCTGTCCTCAGAAAAGACCTCCCATTTCACCTCTGCAATTCTCTAATCCTGGTTACGCTATTTTCTCATATATATATTTTTAAGTATTAAGAGTGTAGTACGCCTCCTGTGTTGATTTAGAAGAAAATAAGGGTGACTCAGCTATCAGAGGTTTAGGAAACACTGATCCAGTGTGTACCACAACTTTTGTAATTTGGATACAGTCTAACTCAGGAAAGGGTCACTTGTAGCCCTTCAGATATATTTGGACTCCAACACTTATCTGCCCAAGCCAGCATGGTGAATGGTCAGGAATTATGGGAACTAAAAAACTAGTAACACGTTCCCCAACCCTGATCTGTCAACTTTGTATTGCCTCAAGGGATGCTTTGCTGTGCAGAGACAACTTTTATCAGTGAAATCTTGTACAACAGAAGACAGTACAAAACAGTTGCATAAATTATATTTCAATTTTAAAAAGAGAAAAGAATAAGAATAAGCTGTTAACTTTTCCTTACATGACCTGTTACAGTTTTCATAACAAAATGCTTGATTATAGGATATAGATTTTAGGTGTCACAAAAGGAACAATGCGATGCAAAGTTAAATGTTCCATTCTCAAACATGACAAAACAACCTTTTAAATAAGTTCTCCATCACAGATATTTCAACTCTGCTCATACTTTACATGGAAAATATGCTTATTGAAGTTTTATCTGTCAACATGTACAACTCTCTACTGCATTTTCCAGTCAATGCCAAGTTGTTGGACTCTGCACTCCAAAGCAGAACAGTAAAAACTAGATTCAACACAAAATCCCCAAAGGGCGCAATCTAGTGGGAACAACTTTTGTACAATTATTAGGATTTGGAGTGTGTCCTCCTTTAAGTCAAGGATGCTTAGTGCAGGATTAGTTCCCAGTACACTGAAGTCTAATTCTAAACTCATAAAAAAGATTGCAAAAGTTGCATTTCTTTTTATCTTAAGGACTGTATTTATGGAAGAAAATTGTACAAACTTCCTTGTGTACCCTAGCTTCCAGTTATATAATGAAATACATGGATTTGAAGCAACACACATTAAGGAGCATAAGATTTGAAGAAACAGAATGGAACAAAGTGAGCAAAATTTAATTTTTGCTTATCAGATCATTACTGTAAATTATAACAGATCTTTATTGATGTAAACATGAATTTCACCTGGGTTTTAATTCAGACTTTTTCTTGAATATTCCTCCCACTCTCCACAATAGATCTAGCTTACTAAGTTTGCAATTTACATTTTGGTTTTAAGAATGAAAGCTAAATATCTTATTTGATGTTATTGAATACTTACTGTACTGCCCGGTGCTAGTCTGATAAAGGCTCGTTGGCACTGCCATGGCAGGGATGCCAGAGGGTGCTCCTTCTTCCTCTGGCTTTCCTTCTTCAATCTTAGTGACACCGGGTGCATCAGAAGAAAGTTCATTCAGAATTTTTCTGACACAAGTAAAAATACATATACATTTAAAAGCAGCTGGCCCATGAAATGAGTGACTCATTTTAACCGAAAGGCAGCAATTGTTACAACACGAAATTATAGCTTACCGATATGAAGGCCTCCTTGAAAGTATCTCCCTCCGTTTCTGAGAATCAATGACAACCTCTGACTCTGTAGATTCATCTGCACTTGTAGCTGATGCTACCTAAAATATTAACATTAAAAAATTAACCATCTTAAGAGTTGACTTAGAAGAGTTAACTTGCAGCATGGAATCCAGATTTGCAGGACATTTTACTACCAGTGATCCATCTCACAGGACTGTCATAAAACTGCTTTGAAAATTTAACTATGCTTTGTAAATTAAAGACAGCAGCACCAGCATCTAATGGCAAGGCTATTGATAGGGGGTGGCCCAGAGGGCTGAAGCCTCAGGTGTTTTGCACTGGATCTTGGATTCCCTGCCTACACCACCCCTATATATTTTTTAAAAAGCAACAACTTTTTTTAACCTTGCTTGCAGAGCTGCTGGACATACTTCAAATCACTGTGCTGGTCATATCCCCAATCACCTATTATTATTGGGTCGCACCCAAAGCAGTGCCAGAGGTGTTTTGCCGACACAGTGCCAGATCTGTCTCCTTTCTTCCCCTGTGATCTCCAGCTTTTCTCCAGCATGTCCCCCAGTTCTCCAGTGCCTATTTTGAGGGTGGGAAAGGGGGAGACTGCTGAGTAGAGGAATGAAAAGTTCTGTTCCTCTAGTGCTGTGATGGCTAACCTTGACACTCCAGATGTTTTGGGACTACAACTCCCATCATCCCTGACCACTGATCCTGTTAGCTAGGGATGATGGGAGTTGTAGTTCCAAAACATCTGGAGTGTCAAGGTTAGCCATCACTGCTCTAGTGCATGTCTCTTCCATTAGCAGAACAGGAGTGTTGGATACCATACTTGCTTCTATCTATTTATATATTAGCATATGCAAATTTTGTTTCATGAGCCTATACCCTGATTATTTTAAGTACCTAGCAATGCCCCTAACAGCATATGCAAAATCTTGATCATCTTGGCTTCCGAAGCAAGGTCATGGCTGCAAACCCTGTGGTCCCCACAAATACAAAAGAAGAGCTGGCAAAAGAAGTCACCAAATATGTTTTGCCAGAAATCAATGGCAAAAGGAGGAAGGGCTTAGAAAATAGATGAGGCAGAAATGAAAGGATGAACATTCCTCAAGTTGGTGAGGCTCAACTGACAATAACGAGAAACCAAGACTTTAGTGTTATCATCCTAGTCCTGTGGAATACTCTGCCAATAGAGATTCAGCACATGCCAGCTTTTAAATGTCTGCTGAAATCTGTTCTATTCCGTCAGGCCTATGTGGGCAATTCAGAAAACAACCCTTGCAATGGTTTACTGATCCTTGTTTTTAACTTTTTGTGCTTTTATTGTATGGCGGTGGTTGTTGTTGTTGTTTTTAGTTGTAGACAGCTTTGATATATCTTTGTGGTATAGTTGTATATAAATATTTTCATAAATAAATAAAGGAGGGAAATAAGTGGCATGACAATAATAACTTTACAGTCACTGTGCCCTGCTCCCCTTTCTTCAGAATTCCTGTATCTCCTTTCTCATCCTTCCTCGGCATGTCTCCAGGACCGGTGCCAGGGTTTCTGGTGCCCTAGGCGAGGGGGCGGGGCATCGTACGTCATGCGCAATGACGTACGGTGCCCCGCCCCCTGCGCGCCGGGCGCCCCACGCCGCCGCAATTTTCGCCGCTGGTTGGGGCGGCACCGGGCGGCAGCGGGTGGCAGGCAGGCTGGCCAGCGCCCCCTCCATTTTGGCGCCCTAGGCAACCGCCTAGTTCGCCTAAATGGAAGCGCCGGGCCTGCATGTCTCTTCCATCTTCCTCACTCTTCTCACTTACACACCTCACTTGTAGCCTCATTCCCACAATTTCAAATGTTGTATCTGAAACTTCATTTGAATACAGCAGCCCTCCTTGAGTATGTTGGGATCCTTGAAATTTTAGTGCTGTCCCACTCCTTGTACTTGAGCACACAGTTCAAATGGAATTTGGCACCTAACATTAATGTGCTGAAATCTGTTGTGGGGAGGGCACTGTAACTGTATGTGTGTTTAATTCTTTATTCTTTAATGCTAGGACAGGTATGGGGAACCTCAGGTTCAAGATTTTGGCCCTTGGGACAATGCTCAGGCCACACTCCTCACCCATGGCCACAGCCCTCACCAATCTTGCTTCATACCCTCCTCGAGGGCTTTTACCTGGATCAAATTTGTCCCTGAATTGTGATAATGCCTCCTGCTTAGAATCATAGAATCACAGAGTTGAAGGGACCGTGAGGGTCCAACCCTATGCAATGCAGGAATTCTTTTGCCCAATGTAGGGCTCGAACCCAGAACCCTTAGATTAAGAGTCTCATGCTCTAACTGACTGAGCTATGGGTGTGTGTTTGTGTAGGCATGAATATAGAAACCTCTGAAGTTTGTGTGGCTGCAATACAGATTACTGCAGAAAAGAAAGAGTGACATATGCTGCCCCATGCACTTTTTCCTTTAGCAGAGGCGTAGGAAGGTCAGGTGGTACCCGGTGAGGAATATTTCTTGTCACACACCCACATTGATTTTTTATTTTTATTTTTGCCTGCAAAAATGGTTTTACGTTATTTCATATTTTCTTACAAAGGAATAATAATAAGTAAAAATAAACTTTTATTTATATCCCTCCCTCCCCGGCCGAAGTCGGGCTCAGGGCAGCTAACATCAGATACATAACATTGATATAAAATCAAACAATAATTAAATTACCTCCTAAAAACATGTCAAAATCAAATTAAAGTCTAATTAGATGGCTTTTCGCAGGGTTAGGGTTGGGAACAGTAAGTGCTCCACTGAATTGAAATTTCAGCCTTCATGACATAGGAAAACAGCCAAGTAAACAGCTATTTTCGTGGAGGAGGGTCAAGATATTAATTGATATGCATGAAATTTCATATATAGCTATATAATCCCTAGTGTAGTAAGATAAGACCTTTGGAGCAGGCATTTTTTAAAAAAAAGTTTTTTATGAACCACCCTAGTAGGGCAGTAATTGTTCCTTGATAATTTGTCACCCCCTCCATGGTGGAACCTGGGGCGGCCCGCCCCCCCACTTCCTACACCCCTGCCTTTAGCCACACTCACTGGCATGTGACACACACCCCTCCACACTACTATGAAAGCTAGAAACATGTTGTGTGTGTTTTAAAAAAAAGTAAAAGAAACTATATATACAGAATTCTAAATATCACATCTATGCATGATTTTTTCATAGCATTTGGTGACATGCAGAGCTCCTGGCCACTGCATACCTTGCAATATTTTTAGATTATCCACACAGAAAAAAGAAAACAGCAGGACATGGGCATAACAATGAGACAATCTTTATGTTTGTATAAGGCACAAGCCTACATGCTCTGGTTTGAAGTAATCATTCTTTAAAGAAGCAGACAGAAGTATCATCTTTATATTCTCCTGATGGCAGAACATTAGTCAACCGGCAGCCTACCCTTGGTATTAAATACAATGAAGTTATTCTCTCTACTGCTAGAGCAAAAATTAGAAGTCAATGGTGCCAAGTAAAGGTTAAGTAAAGCCTGCAGGAACGTTAAGAGAGATGCAACTAACCTGAACAGATTGCAACTGTGGTGACTGAATAACTGAAGGCTGAGTTGCTTGAATCACTCCCTGCACATGGACCGTTTGACCAGAAGGCAATTGCACTACAGTTACAGAGGGAGATCCTCTTCCAGTTGTTGATCCCGCTACAGAAACCTATTGCATTGGTGAAAAATAACAGGAAGACATTAACAATGTGAGCACCTGCATACCAATGATGATGATTTGGCAAAAGGTCTCCAGTGTGAAATTATGGTTTAGCCTTTGAAACACAATGTGCTGTTTTCCAATACAGTAAAAGTTATATCAGCTTATATCATTTTAGTTATTTTATAAAATGTATACATTGCATAATTGTAAAAAAGAAAGAAAGACTTTAGAGCAGTTTACATAGAGAATAAAACAATAAAATTATCAGGAAAACCTGTTAAAAAACAACTATTTAAAATATTAAATGAAATAAAATAAGCAATAAGCCAAAAACAGATTAAAACACACATCAATATTCTACATGTCAGGGTAGACCTGCCTAAACAAAAATGTTTTTAGCAGGCACTGAAAAGAGAACAGTGAAAGCACCTGCCTGATGTCAATATATTACAATGACAATCGGGTTTCCAATAGCAGATGAAATATCATTCATACTTCTGCTTTTTGCTTCAGAAACGTAACACATAAAGCACTGACACATGGTACTTCACCCCAGTGAAAACTGAAAGAGCCTTTTTTAGTTCAAATGACAATGCAGTCCCATATTGTAAAACTTTGATGGGGACAGAGAGGTAATCGTTTTTGTAGTCCTTCTATAGCAATAGACAGTCTATTTGTGCAAGTTAATGATAAAAGCCATTTTTAATTTTTTCTCATCTAAACACTACATTGTGTATTGAACACAAAGAAGCTCTGAGACCCGTTTTACAAATGAAGAACAGAAGAACTAGCAACTTGTCAAAAGGCGAGTCAGCAAGTCCATCATTTAATGTCAACTTGAAAGTGAATCTGCCCCATCTTAGTCCAACATTTCATTCACGGAAATATAGGAGCTATTAGTGCACCAAGCAGCTGCTTATAATGAAACTGCATGGGAAGAAAACTATGCCCAATGGTTTGCTCTATATGATGTTGTCATGATAAACTACAAGATTTTAAAAAGTTCGTGCCAAAAGTGCCCAATGTATTCATTTTGGGATGTAAGACAAGCATATAAAGAACTGAGCATGAATCACGGGGGGAAAGCCCTCTCTCTTGTAACTTACATGCACAATGAGAAGTACTAAAGGCACTTTTCAATTTCTTTAAATGGCTGGATAATATTTGAAAGTTTACTAGGAATCTCCAAAGCATCCTACGCTCCTTTTATTTTATTTTTTATTTACAAAATTAGTTCTCTAATGGTAAACTGACAGTACAATGAACAAGTTTCAATTATTTGAAAGATGCATTTGTTTCCTCCTCTGCTTTAGTTGCAATATTTTAAAACTGCACCCTTTCCTATTCTGACATTCACAAATGATTGCTTGATTACTCATGTGGAGGTGGCAGCAGTTCTAGCAATCCTGACGTCAATAAGGAGAGGAACCAGCTATGGCACTTGCATTTGAATACGTGCAAAGACTCCATATTACTGGAAGCAGACAGTCTGCAGAACAATTTAGCAGACTGGGAAACAAAGTTTTATAGCACTGCACAGAGTAATTCCAAAAATGGCCAGACACACACACACACACAGTCAGCTCTTTCAGGGGCAATTTATTTCAGATAAATAGGTATTCTGCAGCTTCTACTGCATATGCGCAGTATTCCAGGCTTGTTAATGCTTAACTTCCAAAACTACACTTAATCCATTGTACATATAGGCATTTAAATGCAGGTCAGACCCAGCTTCTATGGTGTTTATTTAAAACTGGGGAAAGTCTCAAAGGTTTCATTATAAGCTTTAAAGAAATAAAATAGTATCATAATTGTTGGACTGGGGCTTAAGTTAGCTGAACTTAGGTTTGATAGATTTCAATGGAACCTAAATGCAATTAACTAAACTCATCCAACCCTTACCATTATATAGCACTTTTTAATTGTTCAGAGTATGCAGTGTATATATTGCAGCAATTCTTCCAACAACCTTGTAAACTAGGTTAGGATTATTATCCCCATAAATAAGGCAGATTTGAGGTTGAACTCAAAACTGGCTGGTTTGGACTACATAGTATAGTCCATGGCAGAGATAGCATTTCAAAATAGGGCCTTCCTGGCTCACAACTCATGCTAGCACCAAAAATCAGAGACAATAATACAAGTGGAGTTTGTGCTGTCAGAGTGAATGCTTTTTCATAAAAAGCCCTCCTGGACAAAAAAAAGAAAAAAAAGGAGAAACGTGATGAAAACAACATAGAGGCAGATTACAGGCAAGGAGAGTGTCTCATCTCCTTGAATATCAATCCATGTCTGTCTTCTCAGTCCTTGCCCCAAAGAAAACATCTGGGGACGAAAAGGTGCAACTTCACTGCATACAAAGGACAGTGGCCACGCTCCCAACAACGCAACCCCTCATGACACAGATATTCCTAACACTGGCTTGGAATGGGTGAAATAGCTACCTACTTCTAGCCTAAGCCAGAGATGGAGTCCATGTACTTAAGGGGTTCTGGACAGAACTGGATATGTGAGTAGAGATTTCATCATCATTTTACACATAGTTCATGCATTGTTTATGATCAAAATCCCAACTACTAGAAAGGTCTAAACCTATTTCTTTTTATATTTTGCTCAGATATTTATCTCTGTACCCCATTCTATCCTCACAGGAACTCTGCAATGCAGACTAGGCTGAATGATGCAGGTGGCACAAGACCTTCCACTGAGCTAAGTGGGCTTTTGAACTGAGAGGTCCAACGTTTTATCGGCTTCCCCAAAGAATGCAGGCAAGTCTTGCATTCTTCTACCTGCCTGCAGCAGCTAACTATATAGGTGTTGGTGTCAGGTTACATGTCAGATTACCTGTGCTATAGTAGAGATCTGATTTTGGCCAGATGGAGACTGTATAGTAGCAGCATCACTTTCTGCAACAGAGTCTGCTGCATTGCCATCTTGCTGTGATTCACCTGTTTCCATGGTCATTTGTCTAAAAATGAGAGAAAAATGCACAAGATAGCACATGAAACAATTCATGCCTCTATCACCATTCACTTCATCTCTTCATTTTTGCCTTCTTTTTAATATGTGGCTAAATAAAGCATGACATCAGAATACGATACCACAAGAGAGTTCCAGTGCATTTATCATCAGCTGAAAACCCAAATGAAGGAACACAATCTTTTGATATATGAATGTCCTCCCCATTATTTAAGACAGGGAACATGTGGAGCCTGTGCCCCTTAAAATGTTGTTAGACTCCAACTCTCAGATTCAGCCAGAATTTCCAATGATCAGGGATAATGGGAGTTACAGTCCAGTAACATCTGGAGGGCAATAGGGTCACCATTCCCACTTTAAGATGTGAGGACAAGACCTTCCTCCATATGCCATTTTTTCAGGAAGAAGCAACTTCTAGTGATCAGAGTAGGGAATTTCCAGAGGTGGCACTAGAATTGTGAAACGCTGTCCCCAGGGAGATTTGGTGGGTGGCTTCATACAGCGCCATGTATTTCTTGTTGGGTTTTTGGTGGATTGGTTGGTTAAGCTGCGAGTTAGTCTCTCTGTTGTTGCTTTTGAATTATTATTTTTTTGAAAGTGTTATTTATTTATAGCTTTTTAGCACCCAAGTAGCATATAAATATAGTTATGCTATTTTAAAAGAGGTTGGTGGGACTGTAAAGTTGCCCCCAAATACTGGAAGGGTATGTGGATTGTATTAAGAGTATTGTTACCTATAAGATTATGTGATCTCCTTTCAGACTATTACTGAATTGTTTACATCCTACAGAAGAATGGAACTTAGAACTTAGGTTGCAAACTAATTTACTTCAGCTAGAATACTGTTGAGCAAATACTAGACTCCGGAGCAATTGACACCAATAGAGACTTAGCAGAGAAAAGTGATGGATTAGTGAACGTTGTCAGCTTAAAACTATAAAAGACCCCAGGACAGCAGAATCAGCCCAAGCAGTATGTTACAATAATGTAAGGGCCATGCTTTATTTCCTTGAATTGTGTGAGTGTGCCAGGAATCATAGAATCATAGAGGCCTTGGCTCTCATAAACGGAGTCCATTTGGATTATCATAGCATAAATAGCCATTTCCGTGTGCTTTGGCTTCCATCACAGTATTCCGTTGCACCAGAAGTTGTTTAGTCATGCTGGCCATGACCTGGAAAGCTGACTGCGGACAAACACCGGCGCCCTCGGCCTGAAGCAAGATGAGCGCTGCACCCCATAGTCACCTTTGACTGGACTTAACCATCCAAGGGTCCTTTACCTTACCTTTTTGCCTAGTATAAATAGATTTAGGGTGCAATCCTAACCCCATTTACCAGTGAATAAGCACCCCCCACCCTTGATTTCAACAGGGTTTACACTTGAGTATACAAGTTTTAGTAATCTATCTCTTGGACTTGATTGCTGTCCCAATAGTAGGCCTGTTAATTGGTTTTCTGAACCATCACCCAAGCCCTAAGACTTTGGTTGTAAAAAGAGACTGCTAAGAAAATTAAAAGTGATTGGACCAATTTAACTTTGCATAGCTAAAGAGTTAGCCAAGTAGGAGCCAACTGGTAGAGAACTTTATTCTCCATCCAGTGGCTGGAAGTGGTGTCCTCCAGAGGTTTGTTGTGTTAAAGAGAACAAAAAAGAGAACAAAAGGGAACAATAGCCTTGAAACTGGATTTGAAAGAGGCACACAGGCTTGATTTACTCTCTGGGAGAAAGCAAATCTATGTACTTCCAAGAAATCTGAAGATGAACAGGATCTATTGAAGTGTTAATGCAGTGAATTTTCCATCACAAGTTTGTGCAGAGTATGTGTGTAAATAAGACTTATATCACATTAACATCGCAAGTCTCCAATTACCTTCATTCTAAGAAAAGAAAATGCAATGTTTTTGCTGGGAGCCCTGAAAATTCTCACTACTTAGAGACTGGAGTGCATGTAACATATTATGTTTTGGTCTGCATCTCATACATTGGGTTATGTAAAATGGCAAATGTTACAATATATATGATCTTACTTTTAAAATAGCGTGATTTTCTTCATTTTGTATTTAAGAAAACAAGTTAGAGGAGATAAAATTAATAATAAAAAGATGAGTCCTTGCACTGTTACGGACAAGAAGCTCACAATAACCACAAGTTTGTTCAGGTACCAAAAGGCATGTCCAGATAGGTGAAAAGATCACATCCACTTATGGTTACAGGAAGTGTCTTGGGAAAGAGGCAGAGAACTTTCCCTCCATGTCAAACATATGCTCAGTACGTTTCAAGATGGCAGGACCAGCATGACTGCATAAGCAACCGAACTGGTACCTTTGGGTGATAAAATGTTTTTGGAAATGCCAACGAGGAAATGAAAGGGGGGGCCCATGATTCCTTGGAACATCATAGCAGATGCTGGGACACAAGTTGTAGCTGAATGTGCCACGATGGTCTGAAACAATTTTCCAGTACACACACACAGAGGTTTTCCTTGCAGAAACTTCTGTTCAATTCATTGGTTTAAAATAGGGTAGTCTAAAGCCAATAGCTCTATGTATCACTTCGGAGAAAGGAAAGCATTCTATTATTAAACAGTTGGCACTGGGGTGAAGGACTCTAGTGTGTAATAACACAGTTGGAAGTCATTCAGTCTTTGTTTCTCCTAAATCAAGGTCTTTGTCTGTAGACTAGTAAATTCTGCATGTCAATCTTTTGAGAGAGAACAATATTTTAAAGGAACTGTAGTTGTTTTTAACCTGTAACATTGGCTTGTAGAATTAGCTTAGGATACATGAAGCTAATTATTATGGGTGGTATCAGATATTAGTCACTTAAAGCAGACTCATTGAAATCAAGTTATTAATGTCATTAATTTCAGTGAACATCATGTCTTATTTATTTAAAAGCATTTATATACCACTTTATATTTTTAAATCTCTTAAGCAGTGCATGATAACCATATATGGATACCACGTCTGCAAAAAGTCTCATCATGTAATGCACCATATAATTCTCCTTATCCCAAAGGAAAGTAGGTTATCACAGTGACCCAAAAACATGTGTATATCTGTGTGAATGTGAATTATATAGAGATGCAGAGCCATAATGGTGGCAGTCTTGGCTATCTGGCACCTGCAGTTATATGATACAAAGGGTTATAGAATCAAAGAACTGTGGACTTCGAAGGGACCCTAAGGGTCATCTAATCCAATTCCCTGCAATGCAGGAATAGCAGCTTAAAAATCCCTGACAGATGGCCATTCAACCTGTTTAAAAACCTCCAATGAAGGAGTCTACCACCTTCCAAGGTAGCCTGTTCCATTGTCAAACAGCTCTTGCCATCAGAAAGTTCTTCCTAATGTTTAGTCAGAATCTCCTTTCTCATAATTAGCATCCTTTGGTTCGAGTCCTACCCTCTGGAGCAGCAGAAAACAAGATTGCTTTTGACAACCCTTGAAATATTTGAAGATTATTGTTTCACTTCCATCTTCTTTTTGACAGGTTAACATGCCCAACTCCCTCAGCAATTACTCATAAGGCTTGGTTTCCAGACCCTTGATCATCTTGGTTGCCCTCTTCTGCACATGTTCCAGCTTGTGAATATCCTGTGGTGCCCAGAACTGGATGCAGCACTCCAGGTAGGGTCTGACCAGGTAGAATAGAGTGGTACTATCACTTCCCTTGTTTTGGACCCTAAACTTATGTTGATACAGGCTAGAATTGCATTAGCCTTTTTGCTGCTACATCTCACTTATGTTAAGCTTGTGGTCTTAAGCTCATTAAGACCCCCCAGATCCTTTTCACATGTACTGCTGTCAAGGCAGGTGTCCCCCATCCTGTATTTGTGCAGCTGGTTCTTCCTCCCTAAGTGTAGAACCTTATATTTGTCTGTACCAAAAATCATTTTGTTAGTTTTCCAATCTGCCCAGTTCTCCAATCTGTAAACTAATCTTGAATCCTATCTTCTGTGATATTACCTACCACTCCCAGTTTGGTGTCATCTGTAAATCTGATAAGCATCCTCTCTATTACTTTATCTGTCATTTATAAATATGTTGTACAACACCAGTCCTTGGATAGATCCCTGCGGCATAATATTACATTTCATTAATTGGCTCCCACAAAAAATCATGCCTGCCAAGTAAATGAGTATTTTTTTTAAAAAAAAAGTTTGACATAAAAATTTCAACTTTGTCAAATTGAGAGCTGTAGATTGAATAAAGAAAAGCCTTCTTTCTAAATGTTAAGATCTTTATGTGCTTGGTTGTTCCTCAGGTTATCTGATCCACTAATATATGAAACACATTCTACATATTTGCAGTGCGGAAACATATTTTACAATCACTAATTATACAATGGCTACCTTATGTTAATTCTTGCATGCTGTTTTTTGCCACATTTGCTCATTATGATTGAATTTTTTTTAAGGACTTCTTCCTTCTCCAGACCACTCTCCCTCTTGGTGAACCTTGTAGTGAAGTTATGTTCCATTTGTGATGTCATAACTAACTACCATAGCAACCAACACTCACAATGTTACAGTACACAAGGTTCACTAGAATATTGAACAGAAGCACAGAAGAGAAGCTTTTGTTCAATCACACGCAAGAGATTTTATAAGTATTATGGAACACACTCACCCAGTGAAGAATTGGGGGGGGAGCACCTTAGCTAAAGCTCTGAATTAAAGATTTGACAAGAGTTTTGAAGACATAATTGCGATGCAAGGAAGACTGTGTGATCCAAGGTACCTATGCCACAATGTTCAACTCAATTTTTGGAGATTTCATACTCCACAACAGTGGCTTTCAAACTTTTGTCAGCAAGTATTTTCCATACATCAGGTAAACAATATGCATTCACTTGCCAGAGAATTTCTGTCCGTGGCCAAAGATTCTGTTCTGGGATAGGTTTGTTGTAGGGCACATGCCCCATTGGTTTGACATGTTTAGGAGGCCTGTTACCCCATGTGAACTGAGAGTGCACCTCCAACACTCCCCAGCACAAATATAGAAGGGTTTTAACACAAAGAAGAGCCTCAAACTTTGGAAACAAACCTTTATTTGGGGAGGGACACCCGCCTGGATGCAAGAAAATACATCCTACAACAAATTACATAGTTTTGCACTTTATAGAATATATTCTCAGGAGAAAACACACACGGAATCTTATTTCACATGCTAGAAACAAGAGTGGATCCAAATGTTTGATAATGAAAGTAGCTGAATAATTGAATAAGAATGTACAGTATTATGCTGATAATGTCCTAAAAGTACACTTTCAAAATTTTACTTTATTCCAAGTTATAGGCTTTTTTTTTTTTCAAAGCCTTGTTATACTGTTACCATTAATAATTTGCAGTTAACAGTTTATGGATCTAGTTTATACATCTTGGAGCTGGGTATTTTTTCATGTTCATGTGCAAGAGAAATAAATTTCTCTCCATTTTTCATTGTGGCTTCAAAGACTTTGAAACCTTGCATTGCATAATTTCATACTTCAACTCGTGATGACATAAAAATCATATGTGCTGCTTCTCTGTACGTGATGGAGCTGTATCCTGGTCCAGGAAATGTCAAATTATGAAGAAAAAAATGCTAAACATAGCTTCATATACTACACAGCCTGAAATTTTCCTCACTAGTGACTTTTGACTGAAAAAAGCATGAATCTCACATTTAGCTGAAAACAAGTCCTTTTCAGGTTACTATAGTTAATACAGCATCATTTTTAGGTGATTATTTACAGAAGAACATACTAAACAGCAGTTGTTTCATGTAACATTCCAAGTTCAAAAAAGCCATACCCATAATCCAGGTACAATGGAGGTATAAGGTGCACTAAACAGCTACGTTTCTTGTTACAATACATCCATTAACGTGTTCTAGAGGGGAAACCCAAACCCCATTATACGACATGGTGCAGTGAAATGATTCTTGCACTTATGTGTTCCCAAACACCATTTGCTTACTGTTACATGGAACCAAGGACTATTACCGGGTACATAGCTATATCATCTCTGTCCCAGCAATAACATAAAGGGATGATCAACCTGATCACTACTGGAATTAAATGCCCATTAAGAAACTCACTAATATGGCATGTAAAACTAACCTTTCTCCTGTACCTTCCTTCCTCTGCTTCCCTTGACTTTTAGATTTTAAAATTAGTGCAGGACTTGAGCTATTATTTTGATGTACTAGTTCGTTTAAACACTAGAAATAACGGCAAAAAAACTTTTCCTTGAAAGTTGTGAAACTTTCAATTCTGCTTCCTGTTTTTGTGTTTAAGATTACTTTCACTGGACCAGATACTGTCTCACTTGCTCTGTTATTCTGTATAACCAACAACTAAACACTGTTATGCCTAAAGAGTATTATTTTGGGGGGGGGTGCAAGATGAAGAAAGAAGCACTGCCTTTACTAGTTATTTTACTCCATTTAAGCAGTATTTAAAAGACACCACCCTGCAACAAATAAATTAGATATTTTATCAACATAATTGAAAGTCAAAGTTATTGAAGACAGCCAGGGTCTGCATGAAGGCTTTTCATATACTGTACAGTCTGAAGGGAGATTATGTATGCCTTGCTTGTTTGTAATATTACCCCTCATACAGTCCCTTTCTTTCTAATTGAAGCCTAGTGTTTTCTGTTTCAAGATAAACAAAAACTGGTGGCTCCTTTGACAACTTCCTTCAGCCTTGCTGAAGAATATGGTGCCTTTGTTCCTAACATTTTCTCTACAATCTGTGGCAGGGTGTGCATGGAAGACAGATGAAACAGTCAAACAAAGCAATCCTAGGCATGTTTACTCAAAAGGAAGCCCCACTGTGTTCAATGAAGAGCCAGTTATTTCATACTAGCAGCCAAGAAGCTTTACAAGACTTGACGTATGAAACATTTATAAGGGGGGCTGCATTGGGTTACATCACACCAATCAGCTAAAAATACACTTTAATGTTTTGTAAACTATCCTCTTTCCTTCCATACACAGAACGTATTCTCTTTCTTTTGCTATCAGCAAATATTGCATTTCCCGGGCTCATCCTGTTAAAATTTAAACTGTAATATGCTTTACAATCTGTGTGCTCATGCTTACCAAAAGAGTGTGACAGATCATTGCTAGGATTCCTTTCTTGCCTTCAAACTGAGGCTATGATAACCAGGGGCGTAGGAAGTGGGAGGCGGGCGCCCCAGGTTCCACCATGGAGGGGGTGACAAACTATCAAGGAACAATTACTGCCCTACTAGGGTGGTTCATAAAAAACTTTTTTTTTTAAAATGCCTGCTCCAAAGGTCTTATCTTACTACACTAGGGATTATATAGCTATATATGAAATTTCATGCATATCAGTTAATATCTTGACCCTCCTCCATGAAAATAGCTGTTTACTTGGCTGTTTTCCTATGTTGTGAAGGCTGAAATTTCAATTCAGTGGAGCACTTACTGTTCCCAACCCTAACCCTGCGGAAAGCCATCTAATTAGATTTTAATTTGATTTTGACATGTTTTTAGGAGGTAATTTAATTATTGTTTGATTTTATATCAGTGTTATGTATCTGATGTTAGCCGCCCTGAGCCCGACTTCGGCCGGGATATAAATAAGTTTATTTTTACTTATTATTATTCCTTTGTAAGAAAATATGAAATAACGTAAAACCATCTTGGAGGCAAAAAAATAAATAAATCAATGTGTGTGGGGGGTGACAAGAAATTTTCCGCAACGGGTACCACCTGACCTTCCTACGCCTCTGATAACATAACTTGATCAAGGCCAGATCAGACAGCGAGACCATAACATGGTGTCTTCTGAATGATGTGTTTGCTTATTAGAGGCCAACTACAGCCACTGGATCACAATGGAACTCTCTTTGCTTTATTTTCAAATTTTCCTATCTCATTCTTAATTTATGTGATAAGCCCAAACCTATCACTAAGGGGAGGCCTCCCCATAACTCTGTTTTCTTATCTCCATGTGAGTTCTGACTCCACATCCCTAATGTGTTGCTTCCTCTTTCAGATCTAGCCTAAGGCAGGGCTTAACTTAACCCCTTTCTTTCTATTAAACTCCTCACCCTACCCTCAGCAGCAGCATAGTTACCAGAGGAAATCTCTTGAAAAAGATGAAAACACCAGAGGAGAAAAAGCACAAACTCAGAATTAAGGCTGCAATCCTAAAACAGTTTGTTTTAACTCAGGAGGGCTTACTCCTGCATAAACATGTTGAAGACTATGCCTTTATTTATTTTTATTATTATTATTATTATTATTATTATTATTATTATTATTATTATTATTATTATTATTTAGGAAGGAAATACAGAAAGCTGCCTTCCGAGTCAGGCCCATTGGTCCATCTAGCTCAGTATTGTCTGCACTGACCGGCAGCGGGTTCAAACGGGATTTCTCTCCCACTCCTGCCTGGAGACCCTGCCAAGCAGATGCTCTGCCCCTGAGCTGCGGCCATTCCCCTACAGATACTTACCGGCACATATGCAATATAGGGGGACATAGTGGGGCTTCCCTTCAAGTAACCCTGAACAGGATCGCGCTGTATTTTTAGCATTACTGTGTTCAGTGCTTTTATTCTAAAAAAAAAAATGTTTAGGGGTGCTCTCATTGAAATACTGCCCCTCAATGGGTCCAAACTCAGATTCACGAAGGGGTATGCGCCCCCCCAGGAAAAAAAGCACTGACTGTGTTTTCTGAAACCGGCCACGGTGTGTGGGACGGCGGCCACTCTGCACATGCGCAGAGGGGGACAGCACGGCCGGTCTCTAGGTGTCACAACGAAGCCGCGTTGATTTCGGCCTTCGCGTGAGGGAGAAAGCAGCCAGGCTTTGCCTCAGCCTCCCTCGAGCGCCGCCGATGCTGCCCCCCCAGCCGCCCCGGTTCTCCCGGTCTTCGCCGTCCCGCCCAGTCCCCTGCGAGCTGCCTGTCAGAGCCGGCCCCTCCGCCCCAACCGCCTTCCCCTCCTCAAAACCCAGGCCGCCCCCTCCGAAGGGCCCGGCCGCCTTGCGCGCTCTCTCCTTGTCCCCGCCCCCTCCTGCGACTCACCCGAGTACGTGGCGCCCCCGTCACAGGGGAAAGTAGGTCGGGGAGGAGGGATTGGGCCGGGCGAGGCCGCGCGTCGCCCCCACGTCAGCGCTGATGCCGCTGCGCCGTCACCGCGGGTGGGGGGGGGGTTGCTCAGGAAATGGCGACCATCGCCGCGCCTTAGTCCCGCTCACCTGAGCCGGCGGCGAAAGGAAAGGGGGGGGGGGAGAGAGAGAAAGAGGGAGAGTGGGGGAAGCGGAGGGCGGGGCACGGCCAGCGAGGGCCGGCCTCGCCCCCCCCTCCCCACCGGCCAACGCCCATTGGCTACTTAGGCGGCCTAACGGCTGGAACTCGCCCCAACCGCCGAGCCGACGCTTCGGCCCCCTGATTGGCTAATCGGGAACGGCGGGGGGGGGGCGCGGAAATAGAGCGAGGGTGATTGCGGCGCTTTTCGTGGGTGTAACACTCCCCCCCCTCGCAAAATGAATGTTGGTGTGTTGAGATAGAGGCCCCGAGGCGACCCGTCCGACGTTAGGCCGCGCTCCCTGACTGACCAGGGATTTCGGCTCCATTAAGCAGTAGGGATTTACTTCTGAGTAAAGTTTTACAGGGCGTAACGCGGCGTAGTAGTAGTAGTAGTAGTAGTAGTAATAATAATAATAATAATAATAATTTAATATTTATACCCCGCCCATCTGGCTGGGTTTCCCCAGCAACTCTGGGCGGCTTGCAGCAAAATATTATACCGTAATACAATAATTCATCAACTATTAAAAGCTTCCCTAAACAGGAATGTCCAGGGCTGAGGGAGGTGCTGCTGCCAGCTTGCAGATTTAACATATAGAATAAGAGAACCAGAATGTACCTTCAAAGAAGACTGGGAAACGTTTACTGAAGATATGGGTGAATATTGTGTTCATTTAAAAACGCTGGTAGCATTAAGATAAATTCAACAGTGTAAATAAGTTTTGATGGCTATAACAATGGATTACTGAACTGTTTAGTTTGTGTAAAATATGCAGTGATGTATAGTATGGTATGATGGGACAGCGGGTGGCGCTGTGAGTTAAACCACCGAGCCTAGGACTTGCCGATCAGAAGGTCGGCGGTTCGAATCCCCACGACGGGGTGAGCTCCCGTTGCTCGGTCCCAGCTCCTGCCCACCTAGCAGTTTGAAAGCACGTCAAAGTGCAAGTAGATAAATAGGAACCGCTCCGACGGGAAGGTAAACGGCATTTCTGTGTGCTGGTCTGGTTCGCCAGAAGTGACTTACCCAGAAGCTGTACACCGGCTCCCTTGGCCAATAAAGTTACATGAGCGCCGCAACCCCAGAGTTGTCTGCAACTGAACCTAAAGGTCAGGGGTCCCTTTACCTTTATACAGTGGTACCTCAGGTTACATACGCTTCAGGTTACATACGCTTCAGAACTCCGCTAACCCGGAAATAATGCTTCAGGTTAAGAACTTTGCTTCAAGATAAGAACAGAAATTGTGCTCTGGCGGCGCAGCGGCAGCGGGAGGCCCCATTAGAACGGACCTCCGGAACGAATTAAGTACGTAACCAGAGGTACCACTGTAGTATGGTACGAACCATGGAAAGAGAAGGGAAGTCATTGATTTTATTTTATTTTTGCCGTTCATTTTTATTGGTTTCTTTAGACATACACCCATCCTAACACATTGTAACAAATTGATTTTCCTGTAAATTAAACATATATTTCTAAAACATAGTACAAGGGGGAAACAACAACAGAATACATACTTATTTATTTGATTCATTTGTAATCCATTTGCCTTTGGGGAAGTCATTGATTTAAGGTTGTTTAAATGAATATTTTGAAATGTAAATTAGAAAATTTAATAAAAGCTAACCCTGCAGCAGCATGTCTCTTTATAAAGAGACATGCTGCTGCAGGGTTAACCTTGTGGGCACATTTCTTGAGTAAAAACAGGTAGGATCCTGCTGTTAAGCTGGACTCCCAATACGGTGGCCTGCGAAATTCATATTACATTGACTAAAAATGTGCCAATGGCAGTCAGCGTGCAGTGAGGGCTTAAAAAAAAAGTTACCGGTACAAATCAGGGGTAGTGACGCTCTAGCCCTCCATATGTTTTTGGACTACTATTCCCTATTATAACTTCTGATCATTGCCTATGCTGGACATCCAACAGCAGCACCTGGAGAGCTACAGGTTTAGATCATAGAAGTGTAGAGTTGGAAAGGGACCACGAGGGTCATCTAGTCCGGCCCTCTATAACTGAGCAATCCCAGGACTCCTTAATGAGAGGCTTATAGATAAAGCTGCATAGGTTATATGCAAGGACATAAGACCCTGCTGTATCAGCTATTAGACCAGCATCCTGCAGCCAACTTCGTTTTGGAAGTCCCTCCAGCAGAACCTAGGCACAAGAGCACCCTTTTCTCTTGGAAGTTTCCAGCAACTGGTATTCAGAAGCAATAACAGCCTCCAGCTGGATGTGGAACACAGCTTTCTTGGCTAGCAGCCACTGATTAGTAATTACCTGTTTCTTTGTTAAGCCGGGTAAGAAAGGGAGAGCCGGCATACTTCATAACTAGACTTGCTTAAAACAAGGTTTTACAACCTAATTCCTATGCTTATAATTTTGCTGCCAAGGATGAGATTTTGAAACTGTTCAACCCACATACTTGGGTGCCTCGAAGGATAAATTACAATTAATATACCGGTAGCATCTCCAAGGCAGTTAGCTCAGTTGGTTGGAGTGTGGTGCTGATAATGCCACGGTCATGGGTTCAAGCTGCCATGGATAGGTTCATATTCCTGCATATTCCTAGATGATCTTCAGGGTCCCTTCCAACTTGATGATTCTGTGATTCCTACCAATTAAAACCCATCCCCCAAAACACTGTTCACATGTATTTCTGATAGTCTCCCCAAGATCACTGAACTGTAGGAGTACCATACATAATTGAGAGTACGCCATGAGACCAGGAATGCAAAGCATCAATTTATATTTTAATGTGCAGTTTTATTTTCCTATTGTATCAGTTCTTCAATAAGACAAGCTACGTAAACTTTACTGAGATTGAGTTAGTGCCTTATATTAAGTCATAACATTGGTCTATCTAACCCAGTACTGTTAGCAGTGACTGGCAGTGGCTCCCCAGGGTTTCAGGCTCCCCAGGGTTTCAGGCCTTTCCTAGTCCTACCTGAGTACAAACATAGAACCTTCTGCATGCAGTGCATATTATTAATTAATTCCCCCACCTTTTCCCTGATGGAGTTCAAGTGGACTTGCATGTAAAAATGAGAACTGCTAAAACAATCATAACAATTAAAATTGTTAGAAGTAAAACTATATACATACATACTCCATAGGATTTACCCGTGCTTTTCCCCCCTAAAAAAATGTTTAGAGGTACTCATTTTGACTCAAGAAAATCACCGGGAAAGGAAATTAAGCCGCCATCAGAGGTGGTAACAACAAAACTGACCAATCACCGTGAGAGATTCCAACTCCTACTTCACATATTAAATGTTCGCTTCCGTCTGAGACTCAGGAAACACCGTGACAGGAAATGAGGCCGCCATCGGAGTAGCAACAGAACTGACGATTCACCGTGCTATTAAACAGAACTGACGATTCACCGTGCTAGAGAAGAAACAATTTTTTTAAAAAAATTAGTTTCTTCTCCCGTTAGATTAACAAAATGTTTAGGGGTATGCGTACCCCTGCGCCCCCCCAAAAGCACTGGAATTTATTAATCACATTGGTAGCTGTAACTGTTCCCTGTTATTGTACTATGTAAGATAATGCATTTCTTACGAGAACTCTGCACAAATTCAGAATCACTTTTATTTACTGTACACATTTTTATATCATTCATGTATCTCTTTGTTATTGTAAATGTTTTCACTGGTTTGTACTTTGATTGATAATAATAATAATAATAATAAACTATGGTAAGGGAGGAAAACTCTGCACAATTTATGATCCCTGACTGCATGAGATGCTAGTTTTACTTGATTTAGGTTCTCTAAATCAAACATAGCAAGCCTGACACAATTTCTAGAGAGGTATCCTTATCTGTTGCAACAAAAGCAAGGAGCTTTGTGGCACCTTAAAGTCAAACAAATTTATTATAGTATACTGTATATGGTTTCATAGACACCCTATTAAAGACACCCTACATTAGATAAAAAGAATTTATCTTCACTAATATCAGAACTTTATATTTGGCTGAATAGTGAAAGACATGAGGATCGAGTGCCCTCTAGGTGGCTGCTGCTGCTTTTTCAGATTCAAGACAGTGGTGAGCCTTGTAAGTATAACTGGAACCTATTCAGTGCTTACTTATTTTGCATGGGATTGCAAAATTAAAATGTTACAGCAGCCTTATCCTCACGCAAAGGGATACAGCTGACCTGGATGTATAGTCTACTAAAATCTATGTTAAATCGTCAATCCCAAAATTTCACTAATGGTTGAAAATTTCATTTCAAACTAATCAACTTTTATACCAACTTCTAAGAACAAAAACACAGTTATAGGTAGGTAGCCGTGTTGGTCTGCCATAGTTGAAAAAATAAATAAATCCTTCCAGTAGCACCTTAGAGACCAACTAAGTTTGTTCTTGGTATGAGCTTTCGTGTGCATGCACGCTGAGGATAAGCAGATCACTGACAATCTAGTTCCACCCACCGCAGGTTCATTGTAGTAGATAGGTCAACTAACACACACAGAAAAAGAAAAAACAGGAGGGAAGGACCTGGGATTTGGGGGAAATGACTCAGCCCCAGCAAAACTTCTATGGTATTCCACAACACAGATTTCCTATTGGCCATTGTGAAAACAGGAGATTGGGTTTGGCTTGATCTAGCAGGGCTCATGTATGTATGAAACAATAGTGATTGCATCTGAGCATAAGCAAAGCACATCACTCTTCACCATATTGTACAACCCCAGCTTTCTCACCAGGCGTTAGGATACTGGATTTCTATTAAGTCTTGGGCCCCAATACTTTCAGCTGATATATCACTCGCACACAGAGATGCCTATTTCTATTACTGCTGTGCGGTTTCGTGTTTTTGTGTTTACAATCAAACGGTATATACATAATTTTTATTTTAAAAATTTCTCTTTCACTATACCCCATTTTGCATTTGCTGACTTGAGGACTAGCGACAATATAGAAACGCCTACTTTGCTAAAACGTTCCCTTTCCCGCGGGGCCATTATTTTATTTTTGCACGTCTTAATTCGCTCCACGCAAGAGAACGGCAGGCTGGCCGGCGAAAGAGCACGTAATCACGCACGGCCAAATTAGGAAGCGCGCGCATACAAAAGAAGAGAGCGGCGCATGCGCAGCCCAACCTCTCCTTTTAGTCTGCGGTAAAGGAAGCCGGGTTATTTATTTCTTTGAGGGAACGGAAGTGGCGAGGAAGCTTGGCCTTTCGCGCTTCCCGTAGCTCGGGCAATACCAACTCCCTCCGCGATTCCGAGGGAGAGGAGAAAAAAAGGGGAAATACGAAGGCGCTGTTTTGAACGGCCTGCCTCCGGGGCCGAACGCGAAACCTTGATGGGGGGAGCCTGACGTGCCAAAAACCCGGAGAAGCGGCCTTCCCGTGCGCCTCGGAGGCGGCCGCAGGAAAAGGGAGAGGTGAATGGGCGCGCCCTCCCCTCCCACAACCTGCCCGCGCTGAGCTACTGGGAAGCCAGTGGGCGGGGCTCAACGGGCAGCCGTGGCGGCTGGGTAATGGCAGCCCTGTGAGGAGGATCCCGGGTAGCGGAGGGGCAGGAGCCGCAGCCTGCGCAGGAGACGCGCCGTGTGGGGAGGGGGCGGGGAGGCGACACTGACCCAGGCCTCTCCTGTTGCCAGGTAACGGGGGGGGGAGCGGGGCCGCCCTCTTTCTCCGCTTCTCTTTCCTCCACCTCCCCCCCCCCACCCCCCTCGCCTATTTCCCTTGTGGGTCAGGCGCCCCTTATGTTCTGCCTCGTCCCCGGCTTTCTTCTTCTGTTCTTTTTTGGCCCTCTTTCCCCCATACCTAGAGAATGGGCCATAGGATATCACTGCCGGTATGTGTCACGCTGCTGCGATCCGTCCCCGTTTGCTGCCCTTTACCCCTGAGCCCCGATCTCATAGATGTTTGCGGGCGTGTTCAGAAACTCCGGGTCGGGTCCAGACTTGTGCCGCGCTTTGCACTGCTTTCCATGGGGCTTAAGCCCCTTGGCTCGTTCAGGGCTGCGCTGCTAGTCCCTGTTTCCTGGGAGCAAGTCCCCCCCACCCCAATTGAAGTCATCAGGGCTTACCTCTGAGTAAACACGGTTAAGGATTGCGCTGCTAGTTTGGATCATAACCTTACCTGTCAAGTGTGTGGCATCAAAGAACACCTGAATAAGACTGTGCTCAAGCAAGCACTGGAGGGCACAACTGCAGGCCTTTTGTTCCCATTTTGGAAATGGCAAGTCAGTCACAAACAAAGAAGTGTGTAGATGAATGGCAAGATGCAGGGAGGGTTAATGTTGTTTTAGTCCAGTGTTTCCGGTTTTGCATTGCATGAGTAATACTGCTGGATTTTTAAACCAGGTACTGAGAGTGAAGGTGATGGTTCTAAGAATTCTGATAATGAAAAATCTGGCTTGCATGCAGTAGCACCATTGAAAATTTATGTATCCCTTTTCTCCATTATCGCCTCAACAAAACAAGACAGTTTTATTAAATCCACTGGGAGTTTGGGCATCCAAAATGTATCCTTTGAAATGCCACCAACTGTCTGGCCCATAAAATTAAATTTATCTGCAACAGTTTTGAAGAACTACCTCTAACAAAGCCATAGCCTTAAAAACAACTTCTCCACAAAAAAGTATAATTGACAATACACTGTCCTGACATTTATCCTATCAGAAAAAAATCCTCCTGCACAAGAGTGTGAAAGATATTAACAATGAACATCATATTCCTGATGTGGATTACATTGCAAATAAGGAGATAGGTAGTTGACATTGCCTTGACAGAAGTCAATAGTGAGCCTTCTTTCATTGCTTCCTGCTCTTTCCAGACCTCTCCCAAATGATTTGTGAGAGATGAATTAAAATAATCAGTGTTGGACTGTATGTTAGTGAATGCAAGAATTATATCTCTTGTACTTTTTCTAGGTGAGAATTAACTGAATTATAATTACAGCACTATAAAATACAAACTTCATGCTGTGTCATGCAGTAAACCAGGGAAACATCTTATGCACATTTAACTTGCATGTAATCAGCTTTACATACTTGGCAAAAAATAAATCAATAAAAAATTGGAAAGGGAATGGGTTTCCAGGGGGGGAAAGCTTTGGCAAACCCACTTGCTGTTAAACCCACTGTGCTTTGACTATACATGATTTTGGCTTTATATGCTATCACCAGAATTTAACCACTACATAAGTTGACAGTCACCTGTATATATGTATCTCCTTACATTTTGGCATATAAACCTTTTCCTTTTTTGGTGTAATCCTATGTTTTTTATCTCTGTTTATAAATCCATTCACACACCGCCAAATTCACCATTCACTTAATGTATCTCATCAAGATGACTTCAGCAGTGGACATGGCAGACTACCTACCAGGAAGGATTTTTTCTTTAGCAGGTATCAATTTCCCAAGGCTCGGGCAAAGTTAAGATGTGGAGAGATGTAATGTGCATACCTCAGTAATGAAGTACTGCCACAATGTCATCGTATTCTGTAGAATCTTAGGACCACTTCACTTTGATAGGGACTCAAAAACCTTCTCCATGGTGGATCCCCTATTTGTGAAGTGCTCATGAGAAATGGCTGGCACCAACTCTTACTTGCTTTTACACAGGGCATTTGTGCTAAGATTCGGCCATTTGTTATTGATGGCTACTCCTGTACTGGGTAGTTGTTTCGATTTATTAACTAACCCATTTATGCTATTATTGAATATTTTTGCAGTTATCTTTTATTGTTTTATCCCTGAGCTCACTTATTAATGAGGGATAAAACATGCTTAGATAAATACTTTCCCTTGGATTGACTGAAACAAAACTCATGCCCACATTTCCCTTAATGCACAGTTGTTATCTTGTTATCTCCATTAGGGAAAGTGTCATTTTGACATCTGATATGGTGTTAGTCATGGGTTTGGTGTTTTTGTTTTTAAAAAAAGACTGGACAGAAATTCATGGAGGATAGAGCCATTAACTGCTATTAGCCATAATAGAGACAATGAAAATTATGTATTTAGAGCTGGTATACTTTTTAATATCAGGTGATGGGGCAGCCAATATGGGAAAACACTTATCACTATCATGCTGTACATGGGAGTTATGGGGAAGAATCTAGCAGGGCTCCAGACGCTTGTCTGATAAGTTCAGTCCTTGAGAACATCGTTTTCATATATTGTGTCTATCTTCCCCCAAGTTTTGTAGACTTCAGGATTGATTAAGCAATTTTAGTTCCAACTCATCTTAAGACATCTTTTAGATTTATCAAGAAAGACCAGTCTGAACTTCTTGTGTGTGAGACGTATGCCTGGATAAGATAGGTATGCAGGTATAAGTTGGTGTTAACAGAATTGCCTGAAGGTAACATGTTGTAATTGATTCATAAAGAAGATACTATAGGAAATTGAAACTCTATAAATTATGCACCTTAAAGAGCTGTGTTAGGTTTGTTCACATAAACAGTTTTTTACTTATTGACATACCACCCATAGTAAATTAACCAATTTCCATCTTTCCGCAAAGTAATAGCAATTGATTCACTGGTGAGAACTGTAAACGGTTTTATTCTGCTTCTGTTTCTATTCTACTTCCGAGTGTTTGCCCCTTGTTTTCCATTGTTTCTTCTCTTCTTTCATTGTATTCTGGAAATAGTTATTGATACATCTTTGCTTTGAGTAAGGAAGCATCCAGTGTGCTGTGTTTTAAAATGGCAATTTTGCTTATTTCTACAGAATGGCAAAAATAGCGCTTTTAGAATAGCCAGCATTATGAGCTAAATTTGGGTTCCTTGGTCTGCTCAGATAACTTGAAGTAATGTTGGTATTGCTGTTATGAGTGAACAAATACAAACTTATTGATTATTGAATATTCCACACCACTTGGAAATTGCTGGGAGTCTAGGTGTAAATAGTCATTTTCATATGTTCTACAAATAAAGCCACATACACAACTCATATTTTAATAATGACAGTATTTCTAGTTACAGGTAGATAGCCGTGTTGGTCTGTCATAGTCAAAACAAAATAAAAAAATTCCTTCCAGTAGCACCTTCGAGACCAACTAAGTTTGTTCTTGGTATGAGCTTTCATGTGCATGCACACTTCTTCATATCTGAAGAAGTGTGCATGCACACGAAAGCTCATACCAAGAACAAACTTAGTTGGTCTCGAAGGTGCTACTGGAAGGAATTTTTTTAATTTTGTTTTGAGTATTTCTAGTGTGACAGATGCACCTTTTTGGAGCGCTAAGTTCTCTGAAGTGTCTCTCATTATCAATAAACCAAAGTGCTGTGCCAAGTCCAGATACTTTCAGCTGCTTCACAACTTATCTGTGGACCTGAATGGATTTTGTGAACTAGAGTTTGAGAAACTCTGCTCTAGCCCTCAGTGAGCCCAGGGCTAGTACAGTTATTAACTGCAGTTTAGAGATTGGGATATGGATATATCTGCCCCCCATCCTCTCTTCAGCTGGATATCCTTGCCCTGCCGTAACCACACTTAAAGGTCAGGTTGGCACCAATGTTGACTTGGTGGATTATTTCAAATTGTGGTTCTGATTCTGTTTTGGAAGCAGACTGTTATTAGCAGTAAGCAGCAAACTATGGTTACTAGTGACCAGGAAGTGGCTGAGGGAGTCTGCTTACATGAGAGGGAGGAGGGGTTGTTTAAGCCCACAGTAAGTTCCTGATGGCAGAAGAACTGATGTGTTGACCTGAACCAGTATGCTTTGTAGAGAGTCTTGGATTCAGTGCTTGGGAGTCTTAAGTGTACATTTCAGTATGGTTTGTGTCTAAATTCAGATTTAATTTTAAATCTATATAACATAAAATGCACGCACACACCAGATCTGAGATATATAAACTTTTAAGAAATAAGTAAATGATCTGTTTGGGACATTAATACAGTGATTAGGATTGTCCCAAGATCACCCAGTGATCCATGACTGAGTGAGGGATTTGAACCTTGGTCTCTCCAGTCCTCCTCTAATACACTTAACTGTTCTGCTACATTGACTCATTTAAAAGTAATTTTCTACAATTGAAGTTCAAGCTATTTAAGTGCAACTCAAATTTTCTGTTTGTTTGCTACTTAAATGCAGCATCATTGGCCTCCCTGTTGGCTTCCTGTTGGAACAACAAAATCATTCATTGTTACGGGATTGCATTTGTTATTGCAAGAAACACCTAAAAGGAAACAGTTTGGCTACTTTTTCTAGGCTCTGTGCTACTCTGTGTACTTTTCCTAGAAACCTTTCTAGGTCTGATGCATGTAATTGACCCCGATCTACTCAGGCTCTTTCTGTGAATCACGCTGTTTGTTCTGTGATTCATTCTTGCACGCAATATTTGTAGTATACATGGCAACAGTGAGGACCACGGAATATTGCACTTTGCTAGAGAAGTACCACAGAGCAACATTTCTGTAGCAAAGAAGCAGAAATCAGCCTGGGTAATAGAGCAGGTTGGTTGGGGGAAGCTTTTAATGGTTGATGTTTTATTGTGTTTTTAGTATTCTGTTGGGAGACGGCCAGAGTGGGATGGGCAACCCAGTCAGATGGGTGGCATACAAATAATACAATCATCTTCATCCTCCTCATCCTCCTCTAACCAATTATAAGGTTTAAAGCAAAAGAGTTAAGCAATACAGTAATATTTTGTGGCTAATATTAGTTTGAAACTAATCATCTGGATTTTTCTCTCTTTTGCAGATCAATACTAACGCCCCACAATGTCCTTGAAACCACGAGTAGTTGATTTTGATGAAACATGGAACAAGCTGCTTACAACAATTAAAGCTGTTGTTATGTTGGATTATGTGGAAAGATCAACATGGAATGACCGCTTTTCGTATCCTTTTAATAGAAGCTGGTCTCTGATTGCATGTGATTATGTGTCTTGCAGATATTGGTTTGGCGTAACCTTGCATCAATTTGCGTCCAGCATAATGCCAGCTGGAATAAAATGTCTTCTATGACCCCCATTTTTGACTACTTCTGAGAAAATGATGGCTTCATTGTAAAAAAAGTTGGCAGAAATGTTGCATACGGTGAAATGGGGAAAATCTGAATTGATCACTTCCTAAGAACTGTTGCTATGGATGAATGATAATGATTGTCTAATTACATTGAGTTTAGTACATGCCTTTTTGGTATCTATTCTGAATGCAAGATGTGGCTTTTTTATTCACTTAAAGCAGACAAATTGACACCCCTAATAAATATGCCAACAGTCTGACTGCCACAACTAGCCTCATCTGAACTATTGTTTAGCTTTACTGCAGTTCTACCAGGGTTAGATTTCTAACTGTTGCTTTGATTGTCTATGACAGTGGATAGCTTGATGTTTGGTTTGCTCTGGAAGAAAGGATAGCCATCCTTTGTATTATTGGTAACACTGACTGCCTTTTTCCAGAGCATCGTTCAACAAAAGGCCTTTTTGAAGGATTGTCAGTGTATTTGCAATTAATTATTTGCATAAACTGGAAGTAACCCGTCTATATATGCAAATTGTGAATGTTTATGTTTGCAAGATAAGACACACACTACTGAAGGAACTAGTGAAACCTCAAGCCAGGTGGGATCTGTCAGTAGCTATTTCCTTTGTCTCAGTAGCAGAGCGACTGTCCTCATCAGCATATACAAAGCTGGACACTTACCGGTAGTCTTATCTGTATAGTCTGCACTGACTGGCAGTAGCTCTCCAGGGTTTCAGACAGGATTCTTTCCTAGCCCTTACCTGGAAATGCCAGGAATTGAAGCTATATTTTGCTGGACGCATGACCAATTATCTTTTGGAATATGTAGTATAGGGGATGGAAACAACCTCCATTTCTTACAGAAACAACCTGCCTACCTATGATGTTGATATTGCATCCCAGTAAACTTAGTACATCATGATCCACTAGTAGAGAGGAATCTATTGTACAGATGGGTGCAAACAAGTTGTCCTATGTAGGCAGTTGCTATTCCTTTGCTCGTACGATGCCCAAATGTGTTGATGTTCACAGCAGGTTTTAATTCAGTTTTTCGATAGTGCGTACCTTCCTTGAGACTGAAAGCAGAGTAAATATGCTCAGGATACTGTGCTCCAGTATAATACCAAGTCCTCTTGTAAAGAGCAATGGAGATCACATGCTACTTTTATTTAAAGCATTGACTCACTTTCAGCTACCTTTTGACCTTCAGATCTGTTCAGCCTGAACCCCTGCAGGAACAAGATATTTCTGGCACTGTGCTTCCCTCGCAGCATAACTTAAGCATGTTACTAGAAGTAATTTACTGTTTTATAACTTCATTCTAGAAAGTTAGTTTTGCATTTTAAAGTAAAAGTCATTCTCAAGTTTCCATTGAATGGTCCAGGCTGGTAGAAATGGATTTTTGATGTGGGAGGGAGCCTTTTAGCACAATTCTGTCATTCTGTTTTTACTCCATTTTTCACCCTAGTGAATGACTCTTGTTTCTTTATGTCCCTGCTCTCACTTCTTGGCATTGGTTGTTCTTGAAATTGGTGGATAGGCTTTCAACAAGATCTTATTGCATTATTTGCAATGTGTTACCATAATACCAGTAGTTACCAAAATACCACTTGGGTATTTTGGAAACCTGTGTGTTGCTTCAGGAAGGTAGACCCCAGTAATCCATAAACTGCAGCATAGTTCTGGATCTAAACACAGAAATCTAAATATAGGAAGAAGAACAAATTATGGAGGGTTCTGCTTTTTGTGGGTCCCCCCACTGCCTGCTACAGGAGTATCCTCGCCAGGATGCTAAGCAAGGTGTGAAGGGAACTGAAACGGAATTTGGGTTAATAGGATTAGACTTTGCAGCACCAAGCAAGGCAAATACAACAGGACCCACAATTCAGCTGAGACCTTATCTCATCAAGCAGGTTGGATAGCCTCTAGAACTCCACCCATCAAATGAAGATGCAGGGTATTAAAGGACTAAGATTCTGTTTAATGATGATGATAGCTTCTACCTTTTAAAAGAGAAAATTGCTTTGAGTAGTGGGTAGACCAATTCAGATGTTTCACCCAAAGGTCAGCTGCCATTTCAAGACTTGAGGTCTAAGTCACCTTTTCTTCTCCCTTTGGAAAGTTCCCATTGAAATTCTACATATTGCAGATTCTGGGGCCATGAGACAAGCTTCTGATCATTATTGGAAAAGTCGCTATCAGAGGGGCTCGCTCACACAGAAATATATGAGTTTAGTGAATCTTAATGCAGAAAAGCTTAGGAATTGAAGAAGGGCTTCCACTTGATTCAAAGTCCAGTTCACAATTTGTTGCTTATCTTTGTATTTTTCAGAATAACATGGTTAGGGCAACTGCTTATTATTTGCTGCAACGAGTCAATCCTTATGAAAACTACTAGGTATATAATGAACTCCCCAGACTTTAAAGGTTTCTCATAAATGCAACAGCAGCAACATTTTCCTGTATTCAGAAATAAAAAGCTGGCTTCATAGATGCCTTCTATAGGCAGGATTTTATTTTAGAAAGAATTCTTTTTGTTTCATCCTTTATTTCGTGGTTCTAGTCTACTCAGAGTATAATAGTTCTTTTTCCACATAGATGCATCAGCTATGGATCAGATCCTTCTGGAAAAACCTTGCTTGTTTCAATACTTTGTGTTTTGGATGGCTTATGGGGAAAACAAATTTGACAGTGTGTTTTGTATAATGAGAAATGATAATGTGGTGCCATTATCATTTTTTTTGGCAAGATATCTTCCTTTTCTCTTCTGTTTTCCAGGAAAGCTTTAATAGAGGCGGGGTATTGGGGAGGGGAAGGCTTATTTTAGGAACTATGTAGCCTGTTATTACAGACAAATTAGACTGCAAGGCATTTTTCTGGAGGAGATATTATTCACATATGGCCAACTGTTATGTTGTTAGTGATGAGTATTCAAAGGAAGCAGACCATAATGAAGAACATCCTTTCGGAAGCCAAAGTTTACAAGAAGAAAACATGCTGAAGCTTCTACTAGTATGAAGTGGTGTATTGTTAAAAATCTGTAAGTAACTTTGCTCTTGTTCTAAGGAACTGCTTCTTGCTCTAGACTTGGAGAAATAACACTGTTCTCAGAAAAGGATTGTTTGAAAGATACCGTTTCTTTACAGGTTATGCTACACTGTAAATACAGGCCATACAGGCCAGGGCAGAAGGCCCATGCATGGCATTCTGGGGATTTTCAGGCCCTCCATTCCCACTTGTGATGCTTTTTCTATAGGCTGGGAAAGCCTCTCCTGAACAGCCTTCTCTGCAGTACATGGAACTGCAACTGAAAGAGAAAGCCAGCAACTTTTCCATGTCCAAGGCTTGAAACCAAGCCACATTGTTCATTTGTTTTTAAGATCTTGTTAAACGTTTGGGTTACGAGAACTTGAAAGTATGTTTCATCCTTGACTTTAAACCCAGGGACATTTATGCTTTGTGTGTGGCCTATCCTGAACCACTGGGGGAGAGACTTTATATGGAAACAAAGAACTTTTTGGAAAATCATGTACGCCATTTGCACAAGGTAACTATAAAGTGCACAAGATGTGAGTCTTCTCAGTGTATGAAGATTTTGTGATTGTGAATGCAAGCTGTTAAAGAACACAGTCAATTTTTAATTCGTAAAATATTTTGTGAATTGCCACCTGGGAGTAGGGCTAGCCGATATCAATATATCGTCCAAAACCGGTTTGAAGTCCCTATTGTGATATTGGTTTTATAATTTTTGACCTGGCAATATATTATGCATCATGATTTGTGTGTGTATGTGTGCACTGTGCAGAAATCACAATGTACGGAAAACTGTGAAGCCAGCCGATGTCTCTACATAGCTCCATCCTTATTTCAGACATCCTATATAATAAAGAGCCTGTGTCCGTACGTACCACTTTCCGTGTGTCACAGGAATTCGCAAGTGCGCGTGCGTTCCAGTGACACACGGATTGGACGACGGGAGAGGGGGGCGTGTCCGAGAGGCAGCGGCGGCGCACGCGCGTCTCAGTTGGGGCAGCGCCGCTGCCTCGCACGGAGCTCGCGCCGCTCTCCTCTCTGAGCGATCCGCCGAGGGAGCGCCGGCTCCTGAGGCTGCCCGTCCGTGCTGCTTTCAAGCAGCACAGACAGGCAGCTCCAGGAGCCGCCACTCCCTCGGCGGCAGCGGCGCTCCCTCGGCGGATCGCTCAGCGGTGACTGAGCGATCCGCCGAGGGAGCGCCGGCTCCTGAGGCTGCCCGTCCGTGCTGACAGGCAGCTCCAGGAGCCGCCACTCCCTCGGCGGGAGCCCGCGCTCCCTGGGCGGATCGCTCAGTCGCCGCGGGAGCAGACTGCTCCCGCGGTGACTGAGCGATCCGCCCAGGGAGCGCCGGCTCCTGAGGCTGCCCGTCCGTGCTGACAGGCAGCTCCAGGAGCCGGCACTCCCTCGGCGGGAGCCCGCGCTCCCTCGGCGGATCGCTCAGTCACCGCGGGAGCAGCAGCAGCTGTGACTGCTCCCGCGGTGACTGACCGATCCGCCCAGGGAGCGCCGGCATTATCTTCTAGCCCCCGCCCGTTTTTCAACGGGCTTAATTTACTAGTTGTGATATATCAGTATATTGCGATGTTTAGCTGGTGATATATCATGAAGTTGAAAACCAGATAGCACCCAGCCCTACTTTTGCCTCTACATAGTTCCATCCTCATTTCAGACATAATTATATATTGGTATATCACAATGTTTAGTTGGTGATATATCGCAAGGTTGAAAACCAGATATCGCCCAACCCAACCTGAGAGTAGCATGTAAATATGTATGGTATTTCCAAAAAAACATTTGAAACAGTGCACATATCAGAATGTATTATAGAAGTTCTTCAGCATTTCTGACATTGTTACTGTAGTGCAAATTGTGGAATTGATCTTTTCCCCTCGTGCTTTTTTTTGTAGAGAGTCATGGACTCTGAAGAACAAGTACTGGTAATGTATCATAGATACTGGGATGAATACAGTAAAGGGGCAGACTATATGGACTGTTTATACAGGTAAATTTTGGCGAAAACATGTTAAAAATGTAATTGGTGCAAAAAAAATTATAGAAGAAAGCTGAAGCTGTTGGGAGATGGAGACAGTCACAATTTGATTTCAAAACTATGTTTAGGGCAAGATTATGAAGTGCTTCCAGCATTATTTTATTTATGTATCTTATAACACGTAGATGCTTCTCTTATTTACAAAACTCAGATTAATAAAAATATGACAACCTAAAAGATATTCTGTATGAAATATATTATTGGTTGTGTGTATATGTAGAAACGTGGGGTTTTGATCAAGGTTTGTTTTGCTGTTAAATGACAATTTAGATCAGCAGATGCGCAGGAAGAATGCGAGCAACTTGTCCATTTCCCTTGCAATCATTCCATGCCTTTCCAGAGAAAGCCTCACTATCCTCTAGTGCAGCGTTCTTCAACCTTGTGTCCCCAGATGTTGGTGGACTACAACTCCCATCATCCCTGACTATTGGCTAAGATGACTGGGGATTATGGGTATTGGAGTCCAACAACATCTGGGGACCCAAGGTTGAAGAGCACTGCTCTAGTGGATCCAGGATAAATATTTTTGGATAGTTTGTTGGGCACCAAGTGATCTCATTTAACTAATTCATTAAGTAACGTAACAGTGGAATGGGAAAAGAGTTAACTGTGCCTCTTGGAGGAAGAACAAGAACAGGCTTCAGTTGCTGTAAAAAGTGAGAGTATGGGCATAAACCCTGTTTCATAAATCCAGTTGGAGCAGCAATGCACAAGCCTCTTCAGTACACAGCTAGGTTTCCAGTAGGCTTTCAGGTCTCCTCAAAGTTGAGGAGAATCATGCACATCAGGCTTCCATGTAATCAGGCACTCATGTGGAGGGTCTGCTTAAGAATGTAATAAAACCCTGTTGGGTCAGAGCAATAGCTCCTCTGGTTTAACATCTTGTTCTCACAGTGGCCGACCAGATGCCTGTGGGAAACCCACAAGCAGGTTTCAAGCACAAGAGCACTCTTCCCCTCCTGTGGTTTCCAGGAACTGTTTTTTTTAGAAGCCTCCAACTGCAGCAGCAGAGCATAGCCACCATGGCTGTAAACCACTTTGATATATAATTTTATGACACAGCAAATAATTTTATAAAGTATTACAGTATTTATGTCTAACACAGCAATTGTTTACTGTGTGGTGTTGTCTTGTGCCTACAGCTCTATGGTTTTGATAGTGAGATGTGTCCTTTTTCCTGACCTAGATTTGCTTCAGAAAACATCTGAAAACATTCGCAATATGTTTTGTTTTCATAGATACCTCAATACACAGTTTATTAAAAAGAACAAATTGACTGAAGCTGATCTTCAGTATGGTTATGGAGGTGTGGATATGAGCGAACCATTGATGGAGATTGGAGAGGTAGGCAGTCTATGGAAGTTCTTCCAGAAAGTTAAGAAGTGCATTTAATTCTCTCTTCCTCACAATAACTTGCCATGGTCACCTTTGTTGAAAACTGTATTGCCCATTTTGTTGGATCAGTAAAATAAATGCCTCATTTATTGCCTTCGTAAGTCTTTACAGTGAGGCATTCAAGGCTTTTATTGGTTTTTTAGCCAGCCTTAGTGAACAGACCATTGTTGTGTATTATTTACTTACTGAAATGAATATAGATTATACAATATCTTGGTGGGATTGGTGGATACAGAAAGAGAAATGGGGCTCTGATGATAAAGAGCTGCAAAGAAAGGACGAAATGCACAACACTCAATAGTTTACAGTAGTGCCTTTAATATGGAGCTGACAAGAATAAGGGCTTGGTGAGGCATTGTTTTATTAACCTGTTTCATTAGAAGTGATGCTTGGGGTGGCATATACTTAAATCCTACATACATACCGGTACTTGCTTTTCTCAAAGAGGAAAGCCTGATCTCTGAATGACACTCATCTCTGGACCCTGTTAATTGATCCCTGGAATTGATAAGTTTTTGCATCTCTGATGCAATAAAAGAAAGCCCATATATAAGGAGGATTGTATTAGGGCTATTTCACATGTAAAAAATAATAATGGGTTGTATCCAAACCAACAGTGCAGTCCCATACATGTCTACAGTGGTCCATCGACTTACGAATTTAATCCGTTCCGAATGGACATTTGTAGGTCGAAAAAAATCGTAAGCCGATTTCCCATAGGAATGCATTGGGAGAAAAATATTCGGAAAAATTCATGTCGAAAAAACCCGCATCTAAAATTCGTAAGTCGAGGAAACCGCATCTAAACCGGCAACGATTTCCATTCAGATGTTGATAAATTCGTAGGCGTGCGGCCACTTTTTTCCATTCATAAGTCGAAAAATACGGATGTTGAGTACTTCGTAAGTCGAGGGACCACTGTACTTAGAAGTAATCCCGATTGAGTGTAATGGAACTTACTCCTAGGTCAGTGTTTATAGGATTGCAGCCTATGGCTGCAACCTAACTACACTGACCTGGGAGTAAGTCCCCCCCCTTGGGAGGAGTCGTAGTTCATGTTAGATTATCTGCTTTGCTACCTGAAGGTCCTATGTTCAATCCTCAGTATCTCCAGGTACGACTGGGAGAGATCTCTATCTGAAACATGGGAGAGCCCCTGGCAGTTATACCAAACTAGACTCCATATAAGACACCTTCGTATAACGCTGATTACTTCTGAGTAGACATGGCTAGTTCATTGTGCAATAAGTTAGTTATCTAGTCCCATTGATTTCAGTGGGAATTAACTTGCCCCGTTGATTTCAACTAATTTAAGCCCAGTTAGACATGGTTGGGATTAGCGTTTTGTACAAAACATGAATGAGTAAGCATGCAAGTGCATGGAGCAAAAATCATGGCAACTTTGATTTCCTCCACACCCGTCCTGCTGCTGTCACATTTCCCAGAGCTAAGCTTTTGTGTCTGAGCCAACTAGTGGTTTGTCTCGCCCAAACAAACCACAAATGGTAAGCCAAGAACAAACCATGGCTATTGAGCGCACACTCAGGGGCAGCCTTAGTGTTACCACTGTTTGTTTCTTTTGCTTTGTACACATGTGCAGCAGGCCAAAGAGGACCACTTTTCCTTTCTGCACATTCCAACAGTATTGTAAGGATTTTTCTAAAGATAAATGCAGACTGGCTTTGAGTACCCAAAGCTAATCTGAGGGGCTGCTTGAGTTCAGAACTGGCTATTGTTGATCACAGGAGTAGGGAACCTGTGGCTTTCCAAATGTTATTGGACTTCAGCTCTCATCAGCCCCAGCCAGCAACACATATTTCCAAACCCTAGATTGTTTTAATTTAATCTGCTATTTTCTGCATTTAAATACAATATTACCCTATTTTAATGCAATATTACCCTACTGAATCCATTAGGATTGAGAAGTTTTTAATTCTAAAAAAAAATAAAATAAACAAATCATCTGTGCCTGACATGTTTCTGTTGTGCATTTTTTCATAACAGCTAGCGCTTGATATGTGGAGGAGGTTAATGATCGAGCCTTTACAAGCTGTCCTCATTCGAATGCTCCTTCGTGAAATCAAAAAGTGAGTTAATCCTTTTGTTGTTGTTGTTACTGCAAGTTTCCTGCTTTATATATGCTTACTTACTGTACTTACCCGAGAGTTGTAATTGCTTGATTTAAGAACGTCACTATTCACTTCTTACTGTTGTTTCTTTAGATCGTAACTGGGTTTTTATATGTTGGCAACATATTCAGGGAAAGCAGAATCTTTTTTGAGACGTGAAATTGGCTCTAAAAGCAGGTAGTGTGTCCTAGCAAATAGAGGATGTTATTGGAGCCCTAAAGCCAGTGTTCATTTCTGCTACTTGCTGTGAAACCTTGATCTTGATCTAGTGATTTTGCAGTCTGGCCTAGAACATTTGAATCTATTGAATTACCAAACAAATGTTGTACTTTTAAGTTACTTCGAATTAGGCGTTATGGAGTATTGTATAAATGTTTTTCTTAAAAAGAGGACTGACACTAGATCTAGAATTCTTTCTGAAATTCTGAATGTATTACAGAACTGAGCAGCAGTACAAGCGTCAGCTACTTCTGTCAGTCAGCCTTGTTCCAGGGTAAGGCTCTGATTGCCAGCAATGTAAAATATTGCATATTCTATAGCTTGTTAGCAAATGCATAGAAAAGCCAACCAAGTCTAACCAACCAACCTTCGATATTTGACCATGCACTGATGTTTCTTTGTGACCTCCTGTCCCAAAGCTGCTGTCAGGTGAAAAAGAATTTGCCTTATGGCACCTTTACAGGAGTTGCGAAGAACAGCCACAATCCAAGGTACAATTAAGTGTGCTTCAGTCCTGTTGATATTGCAGGGCTTCCGCATGCTTAACTGTGCCCTAGGTTATATTTGGTATCATTTGCAAAAAAATAAATGCACAGGGACAAAGTACCCTATAGCTCTAAGCAACAGTTTCGGGCAGATAGCAGTTAAATCAAGCTTGATTGTGTTCTTTAAAGCTCACATATGGAAGTAGCTTCTTTGAGCATACGAACAGGATTCCCATCTTCCTGGATGGGTGTTTCATAGAAACAAGCTCTTTTTGACAATTAAAAAAATAATTAAACTCCAGGACCAAGTCATGACTCTTCTGTTAATTTTAAGAAGTGCAGGAGAGGAAAGAAAAATATATACTCCCAATAAGAGTTTGATCCATGGGGCCGCTGTGAAACCTGCTGTGACCCAGTGCTCAGCAACAGAGGCAGAATTGGAAAGTTAGCAGTCCTGTGGCCAAGATCCTGAGTACCACCAGATTTTTTCTGTGTGTGCTGGCATTTGCATGATCAGTGTCTTCCACTAGGACAGTGATGGCTAACCTTGACACCCCAGATGTTTTGGAACTACAACTCCCATCATCCCTAGCTAACAGGATCAGTGGTCAGGGATGATGGGAGTTGTAGTCCCAAAATATCTGGAGTGTCAAGGTTAGCCATCACTGCACTAGGACATATCTTGCCCTTTTTATCCTGAATTTTGACTTCCTTTTCTTTTCATGTAAAGCTGTTCTTGATTGCTTCTTACTGTCCTGATCTAAGATCTATAGAAGCTACTATAGTTTGTACGGAGGACTCTTCAGGTTGGCCTCTGCCTGCCCCTAATGTTTTTTCTCCTACCTAGCTTCTTGGATATTGTGCGGGTTATCAGTTTCTGTTTTGCAGGTGTAAGTGTTGGTGTTTTAGTGGCCAGAAGGTTTTGTGTGTTTCGGTTTGCGACTATTGAAGGCAGACATGTAGAAGCGATATCATGTTTAAAAGATTGCAATAGAACTTTTGCATATTGGGCAGCTGGCACATGTACTGTAGTAGTTTCATGTGTTCATGTTCCCCCTTCATATACAGACAAGTGTCATATCTGATGAAGAAAAGGTTCTGATGTTTACTTCCGTAGGCATGCTAGGCGGTTTGTGGTCATCTTAACTGACATGGTGAAAGGGAGGGGAATCTCTGGATAAGAACACCTGATACTTCTTTTAGTTAAGCTCAGCCACAGACATTTCTTCAGCTGTTAATGCTGCAATCCTAACCACACATAACTGGAAGTAAACCCCACTGAAATCAACAGGGCTTGTTTCTGAGTAAGCATGGTTATGATATGTGCTGTAAGAAGTTTATATGTGGTAACCTTCACATTCACAATCAGTTTCCGACTTCCAGATATGAGTAACTTCATAGAACCGAGAGTTGACAGCCCAGAGGCTTGGTTCAGTTTGAATTAGGGTTTCCTGTAGAACTGTCTGTAGATAGTTTTTTCCCCTTACATTTTTTATTATTCTTGATTTTGTTATTTATTATATTGTTCTTCAGCACACACAAAAGCCTCCCAGAACGGCTTACAATGATCAGTGAGATGACAGTTCCTCAGAAATACAATCTAAGAGGCAAGACACGAAAAGAAAAGGGGAGTGGGAATGACTTGGATATCCTGGAGCAATTCCCTGTGCCAGAGCTTCATGTGAAATAGGTTATATTTCATAAAATGTTAGAGTGGGGACAGACCCAAAGGGTCATCTAATCCAAGCCCCTGCAATGCTAGAATTTGGTCCTAGGTAGTCACCAATTGGGACGCAGGTGGCGCTGTGGTCTAAACCACTGAGCCTAGGGCTTGCCGATCAGAAGGTCGGCAGTTCAAATCCCCGCGACGGGATGAGCTCCCGTTGCTCAGTCCCTGCTCCTGTCAACCTAGCATTTCGAAAGCACGTCAAAGTGCAAGTAGATAAATAGGTACCGCTCCGGCGGGAAGGTAAACGGTGTTTCCGTACGCTGCTCTGGTTTTGCCAGAAGCGGCTTAGTCATGCTGGCCACATGACCCAGAAAAACTGTCAGTGAACAAACATCGACTCCCTCTGCCTGTAAAGCGAGATGAACACCACAACCCCAGAGTCCTTTGTGACTGGACTTAACTGTCAGGGGTCCTTTACCTTTTTTATCCAGGGTTTCAAACGGTATCTTTCCTAGCCCTGCCTGGAGATGCAGGAGCTTGAACCCAGGGACCTTCTGCTCGCAAAGCAAATGCTGTACCACTGAGCTGTGGCCCTTCCATGGCGTAACAGTTTGTGTTCATCCTTCACATGTCCACATGCATGCACATCCACACATCTGCTTTCCCTTATTCTCTAGTCAGGGCTCTCCTTGTACGTCTGCACAGAAGGTTGTGCAGACCAACAATGTAGCCATAAATGTCCTTGCTTGTGACTGACATTTCTTGCAGTCTGATTTTTATTTGTTGTTGTTTTTTGGGGGGGTTGCATGCATCATAGTCACATCAGCCGATTGGACTTACAGTGAACCTATGCAGATGACAGCCACCACACACACATGGGCATAGGTACACTACTTGCAGAGGGTCACAATGCTGGAGTCTTGTATGTCTTGTGGCACGGATCTATGTTCATCCCAATACTGCAAAAGTGTGGGTGGCGCTGTGGTCTAAACCACTGAGCCTCTTGGGCTTGCCAATCAGAAGGTTGGCGGTTTGAATCCCCGCGACGGGGTGAGCTCCCGTTGTTCGGTCCCAGCTCCTGCCCACCTAGCAGTTCGAAAGCACGTCAAAGTGCAAGTAGATAAATAGGTACCGCTCTGGCGGGAAGGTAAACGGCGTTTCCGTGCGCTGCTCTGGTTCACCAGAAGCGACTTAGTTATGCTGGCCACATGACTTGGAAGCTGTACGCCGGCTCCCTCGGCCGGTAAAGCAAGATGAGTGCCGCAACCCCAGAGTCGTCCACGACTGGACCTAACATTCAGGGGTACCTTTTCTTTAGTCACCAATTAGAATTGTTTTGGACTTGGTTCTATGGAACTTAGCACCTCCTTGTGACATTGAGCCAGACATTGTCATGCGGGCTTGAAATAACAGTGCATCTTACCAAGAGAAGAGGCACCCAGTCATGAGGAAGCACCCCATTTGGCTCTTGTTAAGCCTAGTTGTTCTCTGGCTCTTTCTGTGACAGCCTCATGATTGCGTGTTCTGTAGTCAGGGAAAGATTAGCACAGGCATAAGTGAGAGACCAAGGAACAAATATGGAGAACAAAAGTTATACCTAACTGATTATGATTCAGTTGGCCTCAAGTTCACTCACGGACGGGGAGGAAGAGGCATGCTGGCAAGAGTTGTCCCCTATAGCACGACACCTTGCAGGGTTCTAAATCATGCGAGGAATTCTTGGAGGGCTCCAGGAGGGGCTGCAAAGACATGCAGCATGATGTGCAGAAGGGCGCAGAGCTTGCTACCACATCCCTGCTCTCCTTTGCATGATGATAATGAGCACGCTAAAATACGGCTTGTGTCAAAGTGTAGCTGAAATGGTTAATACATTTGCCTGCCTCGCATGAAGCTCTTTTTCTGTTTTGAAACGAATATAGGGAAGCCTAAAGCAATTCCCTCTCAGATTTTAAGACACTTTTGGATTTGCCATTTGCTCGGGTTTAATTTTTGTCCTTTAGAAGCCCACCTTCTGCTTTTTTGCTGCCTGTTCAAGGAAGGTGGGAGGAAACTGAAGGTCTGCTACTTGTTGCTTGCAAGCCATTAGGTCAATTTTGTGTCTGTTTATTTTGGCTCTGTTCAGTCTCGAGGGTACCAGTTTTGGTGGCAACACTGCTTTCAAGTTTTAATCTGCTTGGCATAAATAAGAATGTAAGGTCAGTGTAAGGTGTTAGCTATTAAACATTGAAGCCATCCTTCCCCCCTCTTCCTGTTCTTAATATGTGGTGGAATGAAAACACATTTCTCTTGACTCTCTTCCTACTGTTGTGCACTTTTGCCTGCATCATATAATGGTGTTAGAACTCCTTATCCTCAGCCTGCAACGTGGGACTTAGTTGGAATATTGTATACTATACCTTGAACTTTCTCCTTTTTCTTGGTCTACCTTGCTCTCCTCCACTCCACTCTTCTCTCTCTCATGCTTTTGCCTCACCTTGAAAACATTTTAAAAGGAAAAAGTGGACTACTGCTTGCTCAACCCACCATAGGTGAGCAAGCCAACCCAGCTGCAGGTCACCCTCACCTGTTTATCAGGTGTGAATGCTCATTGCCCTCTGGCGAGAAGGACTCTCAGAAGCCTCAATTGCATTGTAGTTTGAATAATAAAAGAAACATTTCTCCTAATGTTTTTCCCCCCTTATCCGAATCTTGGGTGCAAGTGAGGCAAGACTCTGCCTGCTCCCACTAGCCAGAAAGCCATGCTTTCTGGAAAGCAAAAGCTTGAATAATTGATAGTAAGGAGAAATTGAGGCTTCCCTTCTGTTCTCAGTAAGAAATAGCCCAGCTTCTGCCTCCCTGAGCTCTGGCCAAGAAATCCAAAGGTGATCAAGAAGCTCTTTATAAATTTTAAAAATTAAAATTAGGTGCAAAGTTCCATTTCAAATGAAATATGCATGGGTAGTATTACAGAAATAGCATTTTAAGATAATAGTACATTTTTTGTGGTGGTATTAAACAAGCATACAGTTGTTAAATAATTTTAAGGTAAATGCACTAACAAAGATTACCTGTGTTGTGGTTTCTGCTGTTTTGCATTGAGAGGTCTTTGTGCTGCAGAAGGGGTGGGAATGGGGAATGAGATCCAAAGGCTTTGCCTGAGGACTGGGAGAGTACAAGCCTGCACTTTAAAATAGGTGTCAGTTTGCATTTCGCTTTTTCCATTACAGTGGTACCTCTAGTTACGAACTTAATTCCTTCCGGAGGTCCGTTCTTAAACCTGAAACTGTTCTTAACTAGAGGCTTGCTTTCGCTAATGGGGTCTCTTGCTGCCGCTGTACCGCCGGCACATGATTTCCATTTTCATCCTGGGGCAAAGTTCTCAACTCGAGGTAACTCTTCCAGGTTAGCGGAGTTTGTAACCTGAGGCTTTTGTAACTCGAGGTACCACTGTAATGAAGTGCAGTCAATGTGGTTCCCTCCAGATGCTGCAGTCCAGCCACTCCCATTAGCCCCAGCCAGGGAGCTTAGAAGTTGTAGCCCCATAACATGTGCAGAGCCCCACACTGGCTACCCCTGCATTACATATGCACTCCCCAAAGGGTTTGTGAATTGAACAGCGCAGACAGCAGACTGCTTGGTCCTTGAAAAGGCTACCAACAGCCAGGCCTATTTGTCTTTCTGGTTTTGAAGTCTGGACCATGTGTAAAATTGCATGCATTATGAGAGCTTCGTTTTTCCACCTTTCAGTGATCGCTGTGGAGAAGATCCAAATCAAAAAGTAATCCATGGGGTTATTAACTCCTTTGTTCATGTTGAACAGTATAAGAAAAAATTCCCTCTGAAGGTAAAAGATCCTTTCTTTCTTTTTTCTTTTGTTGTCTTGGCTTATTGTGGTAATTGTTCCACCCTTTGCCTTCTTTGTACTTGATCACCCTCTCTCATTTTAGTTTTATCAGGAAATTTTTGAGTGTCCTTTTCTGAATGAAACAGGGGAGTATTATAAACAAGAAGCTTCAAATTTAATGCAAGAGTCAAACTGCTCACAGTATATGGAAAAGGTAAGACACTCATATTTATGTGCAGCATAGATGCCAATTATTCAGTGTTCCTCAAGAGAAAATATACACCAGCTCATTGGTTTCTGTACATCATAGGCAGGGCCATCTCGGGGAGTATGGGGTGAATGCCCTGGGCCCTGCACTTTAGGGGTTCTGCACCTCATGCCAGTGACCGTGGTTCACTGCCAGCACTTTTGCCTCTTTCTCCTGGGGGAAGCTTTGTACCATCTCCCTTCCTTGAAAAAGGCAGGCAGGGAGGAGGTGGGTCCCCCTTGTATATACTGGCACTGCCAGGAAAAGGAAAAATATAAGCCAGGGTAGAGGTTGCCACCATTAAAAAGGCAGCAAAGGCAAGTGAGAGGGGCTAGTATGCTCCGCAAGTTATGTTCATAGGATCATGGAAAAAAGCACTTTGCATTCTGTAAAATTTATCATATGGGGGTCATTTGACCCCTGGATTGTCAGCTTCCATGGCAAATGAGAAATGTGGGTGGGCAACCTGTGTGGCAGTAGAACATGGACCATTTTCAGATATGAGGCTCAGCTTTCTTGCCCCCTTGCAAGGTGGAATGCTACCCTTGTGTTCTGGAGTTGTGGACCTTGGCCTGATTCATTATGGCACTTAACATGCTCCTCATATCCAGCCACCTGCCACCAGATAGCAGAGAAACCCAAAGTAGGGCTTCTAAAGTTGATCTGAGTGCTAAAAGTTGTTTGGTAGGGTGAAGAGGATATCTATTTGCAATGGAGAGATCTAGCAACTGATTGTTTTTTTATTTTTCTAAGTAGGCTCCATTCTTCAAATGCAGCTGTCTTCTAATGCTGATTTATGAGAGAGATATTCAGAAGGCCTATTTCCATTTAGAGATCTCATGCTATCCATATGGACAATCATGCATAGCTGATGATAGTTGAGAGAACTTAAGAAGATTGCAATAAATTTGATTAGCATCCTAAAGGGTCAGGATAAGGTCCACTGTTCTTTCCGGTTCAAGAATATGAGCAATTTTGACAGGAGTTCGCAGTGTATTGGGGCACCCATTCTGCCTAAATAGTTCCCTTGGTCATAATTTGTTTCTGTTACTTTAAACTTGAATGTTTGTTCTGTCCCTAAATAACCATGCAGTGCTTTGTTTTGTTCTCCATCTCAAAAAATTCTTTCAGGTTTTATGTAGATTAAAAGATGAAGAAATGAGGTGTCGAAAATATCTACACCCCAGTTCCTATGGCAAAGTAATTAATGAATGCCAACAGCGAATGGTAGCAGATCACTTACAGTTCCTTCACGCAGAATGCCATAACATTATCCGACAAGAGAAGAGAAACGGTAAAGACATACAGGGTGATTAAAGTTTGATTCAAAATAAACCTTCTAAATATTTTTAATTGAATTTATAGTCACCTATGTTGTTTTCTAATATACCTTATATACTCGAGTATAAGCCTAGTTTTTCAGCACATTTTTTTGTGCTGAAAAAGCCGCCCTCGGCTTATACTCGAGTGAGGCAGGCAGTGGCTCCTATGAAGCTTTCCCAGGTTTTTTGTGGTAAAATTGGGTGCCTCGGCTTATATTCAGGTCGGCTTATACTCGAGTATATACGGGTAAATAAGCATAGTGATCCAGAAAGGGACACTCTCGAGTGTCTTAATAGGTGGAAACCCTTTTGGCTCCACAGAGTAGATCCTTGTCAGGATCAGCCTCGTGGGTCAAATTTGACAAGTGGGCAGCCTACCTACCTGCCAATCAGGTTTTCCTGCCCACCAGAATCTCTTGCGGGGCTTCCAAGCACACATTGCCACTGAGGGAAACCTGAGAAAGAAGGCTGCAATGCTATCAATGTTTCCCACTTCCGAGAAAAGGGAAAACTATGGACCTACACTTTGTCCAAGGGCTTAATAATAATAATAATAATAATAATTTATTATTTGTACCCCACCCATCTGGCCGGGTCTCCCCAGCCACTCTGGGTGGCTTCCAACAAATATAAAGATACATTAAAATATCACAGATTAAAAACCTCCCTGAACAACTTTGGTGGTGTTGTGTAGGAAGCATCTCCAGTGCTGCTCAGTCAACACCTGTCTGGGGAGCAAAGCTGCATTTGTCCATGCCTATGGGTCCTTCATGCACCCATTTCAGCATCTCTTCCTTTAGAGCTAGGAACCACCAGTCTGGTGCCTTTGAACAGAACTCCATCCAGCACATACAAGTCCCCTGCAAAATAGTTCTCAGGACTTCATGTGTTTTCCCACACCCATCAGAATTGATTACTTGTATTATTTGTTCCAAAATAATATCCTGAGCTGTGGCCCTTGCAATTATGGACCACATCTGGTCAGAGACCAGATTTTCTTGTACTACTCTAGAATCTGAACTTGCGTCAGTCTTAGTCCCATCATAAGCTCTGGGCAAAGTGTCTTCAATTACTAAGCATTTACCAGAGCTATATTCCAGTTGCAAATCATCTGATTGTAATTCAGAAAACAAGTCTGTCTAACCTGGAAGATGTATCTGCTAAACTCCATTTTGCAGTGCTACCAATTGCTTCTGCCAATATTGGTTGTTCATATATTAAAATTTGAAATTATTTTGCATGTTCGCTATGCCCATAGATTTTTGCTAGTCCTCTTTAGCGGCTGGTAGTGGCATGTTAGTGATTGCTTGGATTCTTTTGAGGTCAGTATTACTTTTCTTCTAGGTAGGTTATTTTCTTAACTCTAAATCTGCATTTTGTCTATTGAGTTCAGTTCAGCTTTACAAGCTCTTTCCAGAGCCTTCTGTAGTCTCTGGTTATGTTCCTCTAATTTTCTCCTCCATATCAGAACAGCATTGATATAAACTTTAGTACCTTCAGTTCCTTCAAAGATTTGTTGTATCTTTCTGTGAAAGACTTCAGAGTTGGAACAGACTCCAAAAGGCAATCTAGTAAAGCAATGCCTACAAAAAGGAAGTATTGAAAACACACAGCCATTTACTATTTTGTTCTAGGGGCACCTTCCAGAATCCAGAAGATTCATTCAAATATGAAATAAATGTTGCACTTGCCATTTAACCAAAGACTTCTTCTCTAGTAGGAATTGGAAAATGTTCTCTTAACTTATTTGTTCAGTTCTTTAGGATCCCAGACACAGCCTTAGGGATCCATCTTTTTTCGTAACAGTGACTAGAGAATGAATCCATTCTTTTGGTTCTTCAACTTCCTCTATAATGTCAAGTTTAATTCATCTGTCTAGTTCCTCTTTTATCTCTAAGAGCCAGCCGGACATTCCTGGGTGCATGTATAACTTGAAAATAGGGTTCAAACAGTTTCTATTGTAATCTGCTGAGAGCTTACCAATGCCAATAAAGACACATGATCTTCAGTGTTCATGTTACCCTGTCATTCTGCACTGTACAGTTTCTTAATAAAATCTATAATCTGACATATTTTTCAGTCCCAATATAGGTATCCCATTTCCAGCAACAACAACTACAGATGCTAACTTTACCATTTTGTTGCTTACTTGAACATCAATTTTCCAAACTCCCCTAGTTCAAATAAACCAGGCATCCCCAAACTTCGGCCCTCCAGATGTTTTGGACTACAATTCCCATCATCCCTGACCACTGGTCCTGTTAGCCAGGGATCATGGGAGTTGCAGGCCAAAACATCTGGAGGGCCGCAGTTTGGGGATGCCTGAAATAAACTCTCCACTTTAAGTTTTAAATTGGAGCTGTTCGTATGCTGTATGGCTTGGCTTTCTCTCCCAAGTCTTTCACAGTAGCCTCAGATACAGATACATTTACTTGAGCTCCAGTATCCAATTTGTAAGTAACAAAAGTCCCATTTGTATTCAGAGTCTAGTCTAGTAACTGAATCCTGATGCCTCTGGAAGATTTCCCAAATAAAAGTTTTCTCCTGTGCTGGTGCTGTAATCCTCTTTGTTTCGATCTGAGCCCAGTCTGTGCTTGCTTTCAAACCTTTGCCAAGTGAGTTTGTTCTTTGCAAAAGTTGCAGGTCTTTCCAAATGCAGGACATTGGTTGGGTCTTTGTCTGCTCCTAGAGTGTGAACACTCAGTTATGCAGGAGTTGCCAGAAAGAGGTTACTTTAAAGCAATCCTGTTAGCACGTGCTCTTTCTGATACATAACATCCCTACAGAATACAATTTCTGGCTACATCAAAGGTTTAGAAATACACCTTGAAGCTAGAAGAATGTTGTGCTGTGATTGCCCATGTTAGGAAGCAGAGGTGGCGAGCCTGTGACTCTCTTGATGTTGTTAGACTACAATTCCATCATCCCTGAGCATTGGCCATGCAGGCTGGGCCTGATGGGAGTTGGAGCCCAACGGTGTCCGGAGGGCCACAGGTTCCTCACTGGTGCTGTTTTGAGTGACTTACGATAGCTTGCTCAGTGCTTGCTCAGGTGGTGGTGGTCTAGGATATGTAAAGTAATGAGAATGGGGTGGGAAGGGGGCTGTTCCTAATTTTTGTAAACTGCTCCGAGAGCTTTTCTGCTTTAATTTCAGTTAATTTTCATATTAATTGCAGCAGGCATGTCCAACTCCCAAGAGACTGCGATCTACTCCCACTATAAAACAACAACAACTGGCAGTGATTTGACCAAAGTTGTTGAACTTTTTTTGGGGGGGGGGATCAATCGGGATAACGGGATCGACCAGGGACGTCCCGCGATCGACCAGTTGGACATCCCTGTATAACAGCGTAGTCTTGACCACAGCTTCTCCTTTCCCTGTTGCTCTTTTGCCAAATTTGCATGTATGTGGTGCCTTCATTTTTTAGTATCATTATGCTGTTTAAATATTGATGTTGAGTTATAGTGATTTGATTTTATTTTAGTACATCTGAAAACCTAGACCTTCCTTTTTCTGCAGACATGGCAAATATGTACACGTTGCTTCATGCTGTGCCAAGTGGATTACCTCATATGATTCAGGAACTACAAAATCATATCCATGATGAGGGCCTTAGAGCAACCAGCAATCTTTCTCAGGAAAACGTAAGTTTTGTCTTCGATGGGAATGGTGTGGAATTTCTGATCAATCTAAGCATAAAGATGATGTTGGGAAGTTGTGGGGTTTTTTTTTTTATAAGGTTGTCGCCATTAATCTATACATCGACCTGAGGAAAACCTGTGTGCTTTCTTTGCTGCCATTTTTGTTTTTTCACAAGAGCTAGTGGTTTAGCGTATAGTGGAATAGAAACTATTATTATAGCCATGGCATTCCTTTATTACTGAACATGTAATCAGTGTAAGAAAGTCTGCCGTGTTTTGATTACGTGGTAGGAGTGCTCCTCACTATTCTTTCTAACACAGCGTGAAATCTGACATTTGTTAATATGCTCATGTGTCCTTTAGTATTTACGCACCCAGGGAACCAATAGGATGGAACTAGCATATAAATGCATGGTAAATGCATTTATAGCTGCAGTTTGCTGCCAGTCTTTCAAGAAGAGAGGTGCAATCACTACATTTTTGTATGAGACATGTAACTACTTATTGCTAGCATAAACTATTGCAACATGTGAATTCTCTGATGCACAGTTGTATAAATTGAGTACAGCAAATATTCCCTGGAGGTTGTATTATTCTGTTACATTTTCACACCTTAGTACCTGGGAATAAGCTACATCAAATCCAGTAGGACTTACTTCTGAGTAGACATTATAAGGCCTGTGCTGCACTTCACATTTTCTCTCTGGCGTAATTCCCAACACTTTTTGGCCAAGCAAAGTGCCTGTTTGTAATATTACTCTGTTGCATTTGGAAAAAATAGACACCTGTGATTCTATCCTCAGATGCCCACTCAGTTTGTGGAGTCAGTGTTGGAAGTACACAGTAAATTTGTTCAGCTCATCAGCAGCGTTTTGAACGGTGACCAGCGATTTATGAGTGCCCTTGACAAGGTAAGCCTAGTAAAAAGGCTTCATCTACCAAATAATTGTAAGGAACATAATTTATGAGGAATCCTACCTGTTGCATTGAATAGTGAGATTGAATATCAGTCGTGAATATGGCTTGATGTATCATAAATTGGTATGAATTATTTCACCCGACATAAAGTAATTGGAACAGGATGGCGATCTAATGTTTTGAAGACAATTCGGAAGCAGGATCAAATAAATAAGTCTTTGGTATATACAGTATAAGTTTCTGGTACATGGATGACATTGTATAAAACCAGGTAGTGGAAACCTTTGGTCCTCCAGATGTTGTTGGACTACAAGTCCCATCACCTCTGCCCACTGACCATTACTAGGGCTGATGGCAGTTGTAGTTCAGCAAGATCAGGAGGGCCCTAGGATTCCCACACCTGTGCTAAACTAATCTCCCACACTGTGTTAGATGGATAAAAAAGATAACAATTTTCATGTGCTTCAGGATCTAATGTCAACAAACCATTCATGGATTGTGTTTACTGGGAAACTCACAAGCATAACCCATGGTCCTGAATTATACGTGCTCAGTGGCTTTTCATAGTCATCTAGAGTGGTCTGTGCATAGGTTTCTATTCCAATAATGAGCAGTTATGGAAAATGCACACAAGTTTGGAATTAGAGGCCTATACAGTACCATTGTGGTTTTTTTTAATCATTCAGTTAAGAGAAGTATACTCCTTTTGGTATTACAGTGTTTGAAATACTTTCATTCCTCGCTTGCAGTTACACTTAATTATCATACGATGGTGTCGCATTTAAAAAAATCCTGCGTATTATCACAAAATATCTGTAAGTTCATTGCATGTTGGAAGGAGACTAACTCCTTTCTAACCTACTTGTATTAGGTTTGCATCCAGTACTAGTCCTACTCAAAGTAGACCTGTTGAAGTTAATGGGCATGGCTTAGTTTCATTTACTTCAGTGGGTCTCTTCTGAGCCTGTCTAGCACTGAATATAACCCACAATTTCTAAAATCTTGGAAATCTAGTTTTTGGTGTTCCTAAAACACATATCGTTAGCAGACATCAAATGCAATCCTTAATAACAGACACCCATATTCATGTCTGCCAGCATGCTTTGCAGCTAGCAGGAATCCTATTCCCCAATATTGCCCCGAGACTTTCTTAAAAGCAGTTACTTGAATGTTTCAGTCTTGAGTTAGTGGGAAGGGCTTGACTTTTCACCCTTGCGTTTTACACTAGGTTTACCCAGTGGCCAGAGCAGGGGTTTTTTTGTGTTTGTTGTTTTTGTGTGTATACCTGATAGACACTTGTACCTTGCAACACACTGCTAGCACCCAATAAATGTTTAGTAACTGAAAACAGTTGTGAAGAGCTTGATTTTGCCAGGATCTAGTTGAAGAAGCATGATAGAGCCTATATGCCTTTGTTGGGGACCCACTTGGAATTGGCTCTGAGATTATGTATGACCATGTTTGTGGGGCTGATGTATTTCTTGTGTTCCTAAATAGGCCTTGACATCCGTAGTGAACTATAGGGAACCAAAGTCTATCTGCAAAGCTCCCGAGCTGGTAAGTACCAGATACTTGTTTAAAGGGTTTAGATGTAAGCATTAACTTTATTCAGGTAACATCCTGTGGTTTTTCAAAGGCTTTTCCAGACCAGTGCATCTAACTCAGGCATGGCCAAACTTGGCCCTCCAGCTGTTTTGGGACTACAACACCCATCATCCCTAGCTAACAGGACCAGTGGTCAGGGATGATGGGAATTGTAGTCCCCAAACATCTGGAGGGCCACGTTTGGCCATGCCTGATCTAACTGAAGCACTGAGATGCCCTGTTGAGGCAAAATGGTCCTTGCTTTGTCTTAACGTACAACCATGGTGGGACACTTGTGTGCCCTCCAGATGGTGTCGGATGCCAGCTCCCGTCAGCCCTAGTCAGCATGACTGGTGGTAAACCAGTATCATCTAGAAGACTACAGGTTGTCCATCCTTGACTTACAAGCCTGTTTTTAATGATAACTGAAAGTGTATGTGAAGCTCTTGGGACACTTGATCTGTATTCTGTGCATTCTTAAAAGTACTCGCCGTGGCATGTATCTTTTCCAAAAGAAGACACAACTATGCTGCCTTAACTACGTTGTTAGTCCTGCCATAATACTATTCTGCTTGACGAATGTGCTTTTCTTCTTTCTTTACACTTGAGCTGGCCAAGTATTGTGACAACTTGCTAAAAAAATCTGCGAAAGGCATGACAGAAAATGAAGTAGAAGACAAACTTACTAGCTTCATTACTGTTTTCAAATACATTGACGACAAAGATGTTTTCCAAAAAGTAAGTAATCGCTATTTTTAAAATGACTTATATTCTGTTTTTTTCCACTCTCGGAGAGTGTCTTGAAATGCAAAGAAATCTGAACTCTTGCTCTTCTTCTATACAGTTCTATGCCAGAATGTTGGCAAAACGACTTATACATGGTTTGTCTATGTCCATGGACTCTGAAGAAGCTATGATTAATAAATTGAAGGTAATTTCTAGCTTACTAGAACAGTAAAATCAACAGCACAGTATTTTAAGTTGCTACTAAGCTGATTCTAAGGAAATGTCCCTAAACATGCTTAGAATCTGACCTAATTTTACGATCCTGCTTAATCATTCGATTGCAAACCCACCCCGACGCCCCGAAAAGCTTCTGGTGGGATTGTCCAGTCTGTACGTTTTATCTGAGAATTAGCTAGCCGATGCTTGTCATTTTAAAAAAGAACCAGCAGATGGTGCCCAAAAGCTGCAAGCTGACAAGTTGCATTCCTTGCCATGCTCAGTACAGCTGAGATGTCCAGATGTTATTGGAGCCTCAACTCCTGCCATCCCCAGCCTGCCTGGCCAATGGCTATGGGTGATGGGAGTTGTTGTAGTACAAAAACATGTGGTCACAGCTTCCCCACCCCTGTCATAGAGCTTTTGCTGCCTGAAATATGCATTTTCATTTTCTCTTCCACCACAGTCTGGTTCTGCAGAGCTCATCAGCTGGTATCTTGGGAAGAGACAAAACTAGTCCTGGTACTGCTGCCATCAGTGTGTATATGGCTGTTGGTTCTGTTTGTTGAGCCTCATGGCACCACTTAGGTTGAGCAACTGCTTGCCCTCATGCCTAAAGCCCTTTTAGAATTATTCAGGTGGTTTTCTGGATTACAGTCGAGGGTGTGAGCATATCCGCTATTATCAGGTAGCTTTTTAAAAAGAAATACAATCTCAACCCTAGTGTCACCACACCTCCAACCCCAAGTGCTGGAGTGGTTTTAAAATTTGTCCTCAAAAGTGGAGATGCTGTGCCTGTTCAGTATTTATCATGTAGCTCTTTAAAACAAAAGCAGGCTACTCACTTGCTGACTGTCTATGTGCGCCTTAACTACAAATCTTGTATGTGCATTTTTGTTTTCCAGCAAGCCTGTGGTTATGAGTTTACTAGCAAGCTCCATCGAATGTATACAGACATGAGTGTCAGTGCAGATCTTAACAACAAATTCAACAACTTCATAAAAAATCAGGACACCGTCGTAGATTTGGGAATTAGTTTTCAGATATACGTTCTTCAGGTATTTAAGGCGTGTGTGTGTGTGTGTGTGTGTGTGTGTTGCCAGGGGTGGAGTAAGGGCGGGACGATGGGGGCGGGATACCCCACATTCCAGCCTCTAGGGGTCGACACTCTGGGCACACACACCCCCGAGACCGGTGACTCCCAAAAACCTCTCTTGCCGTCGCGGCTTGTGGCTGGCGTGACACCCCTCGCTGGCCTGCCCCCGCGGCTCCGCCCAACCAGGGCACAGAAGGGAGGAAAAAACCGTGCGGCGGCCGAGCGAGCGAAGCCAGCCGCGGCAGCAAGAGAGGTTTTTGCTGGGCGGTGGCTCATTCGGCCGCCGCACGCTTTTCTTCTCCCTTCTGTGCCCTGGTTTGGCAGAGCCGCGGGGGCGGGCCAGCGAGGTGTCACACTTATGGCTGGCGTGACGCCCCCGTGGCTCCGCCCAACCAGGGCGAGGAGCAGACTGCGCTCCGTAGTGCATGTGTCGTGACGTCACGACGCATATGCTACAGAGCGACACGATGCCCTGCCCCCCGGAGGTTTCCGCTTGGCTTGCCGCCCCCGGCAGCCAAGCAGCTAGGTACGTCGCTGTGTGTTGCTTCATTTCAAATAGCCTTCTTCATGCATTCAGGATGAACACATGGCCTTAAAGTGTAGATGGGGGGTGGGAGTGAGCATGCAGGCCTTGCTGCTAATATTGCTGTGTATGCCCGTTCAAATTCAGACCTTCCCACATTCAGTGCATTGGGGCTGGGGTTTGCAAATTGTGCATAGTCACTCGCTCCCCACTTTAAGCCCATATGCGTTCACTCTGAATGTCTGAATACAGTTAGTGTGGCCAGGCTATATGTGTGATAGGGAGAACCACTTATGAAGGAGCAACTGGGAGCATGTTCAAAACACCCAGGTGTCCCTTTATAATTGTGTCCAGAAATGCAGGAATGGGGTAGATGGGTGTGGTTTGTGGGGAATGGCCTTACGGGCCAAATTGGGACCCATGTTAGTAGGCCTGCTTTAAACCAAGGCTCGAAGCGTTTCACTCAACTCCGGGGACAAGGTGGCAAGAGCAGAAAAGCAGAGTGATCACAACCAGGTATAGCTTGGATGGATGGATGCAATATGGGAGGATAAACAGCATGTGCCCGAACGGTCAATGTCTAGTCAACCCAGCCTGCCTGCCTTCCTTGGTTGCTAATAGGGAAAGCAGCCATAGTTTTCAGCCTGTACCAATCAAGACTGAAGCCCTTATCAGCTGGCTTTGGCAGATGGGAGAGTCCTGGTTTTCTCTGCTTTTGAGCCAACTTCCTATGTGGGGAGGAAGGGGTTTTTGTTTTGTGTTCTGAAACTTCTTTATGGTATTCTATGGGTTTCCATTTGCACCCTATAATTTAAAATAAAGTTGCTGTGATTCAGCTTGGCTGTCATGGTGTGTGTGTGTGTGTGTGTGTGTGTAGGTGTATTTGTGGGTGAGTGTGGGTGTGGGCATATGAGAGAGAGAATGACAGCTGGTTTATATGCCTTTTCTAGAAAAGTGTTAGTATAACACAATGTATTTATTGTGTTTATTTTGCAGGCTGGTGCGTGGCCTTTGACTCAGGCACCTTCATCTACATTTGCAATTCCTCAGGAACTGGAAAAAAGTGTACAGATGGTAGGTTAGTAGGAGATTTCTTGCAGATTTAATAACTAACAGTCTTACGTTGAGAATTGAAATACTTCAACCAGCCCTCCCTGACCTGTTATCTTCCAGATGTTGTTGGACACCAGCTCCCATCAACTGTAGCCAGCATGGCCATTGGTCAATGATGGTGCGAGCTGTAGCTCAAACATATATGGAGGGCACCAGGAGGAAGAAAGGCTGCCTTTAAATGATCGGTATTAGTGTAGAAATAATTCACATTACATATAAATAACCTAAATGCTTGTTCAGTTTGGATGCTGTCACAAAGTGCTTTTATGGTTCTGCAAGGAACGTAAGGTATGATACCTTATATTCTCCTAACATGACAGCAAAAATCTCCTATCCTTTAATATTATGAGAATCCTCCTGTGGCAGGGAAAAGTGTTGATGTCTAGCACTTCCAAATTGCCAGTAAACATATATTTACAATTCCCATTTTGACTCATTCAGATTTGAAGTTTAATTGTACTCCTCTCTAAGTTACAATGTAACCTGCAAGCATAAAAAAATACAAAGTGTTTGGAATACTGTATACTGTCTCCAACAAGGGGGTGCATCAGTATCCTTCCAGTATATGTTGCTTGCTGCATATTTTCCTATGTGTTATGATTTACAATGAGTTTATACTATTGATTAACTTGACCCCATTCTCATGGTTTTGGTATTGGCGCATTGAGACAAACCTGTGTGTTCATAAGTTCATTGCTCCCCTCTTCTGCTTTTACTTATTGGCATTCCATACTCACTTGCTGAGAACTTTATCTTAATTTCTAGACCAGAAAAATATATTTGTTCCTGACCGCTGAATGGTCTGGACACTTTTTCACTGCCTCTGCTCACTTTCATCCTGGACAAATTGCTGCTTAATATTTTTTTGGAGCTAATTGTGATAAACACCCCAAATTTAGCAGCAAATACTCAGCCTTTAAGCTTCTGGCAACCATTAGGAACTTTTTACACCCTGGTATATTACAACTTGAAGGCGACTGAAATTTCAGTATTGTTGACATTTCTAATAAACAAGGTTTTTTGTATGTGGGAATATCAGTAAGATGTCTGGATAACATGTTCAGTTTCCAAGTAGTTTGATTCAGTTTTCTTTCATGTGTACAGCTAGCATAAATTCTGTGTTCCCTGGCAAGCACGGTTTTTGATGTTCTTCTGTATAATTTGAAAAACCACCTGTTCTTTCTGTAGGATATAGGTTGGGTGCTTAGGAAAAGATTAGTTGTGTCATAAAACTCTTGCTGATTCTACTGAAAGATATTTTCTCACATACTTGCGTACACACACACACACACACACACACACACACTGGAAGAAAGAAACTGAATTAAAGCCACTGGCTCATAGTTTGTTCCTAACAGTTTTGAAAACACTAATTGCTACTGACATTTTATTTTGTAGTTCAGAAACTCTCTGTTCCTTCTGGGTTTTAAGAAAAAGCAAAATATATACATATTGTTCCTCCAGTGAAAATAGTTTCTTCATGTGATAGACTTTACCTCCTAAAACATGATCCAAATTACGTATGATGTTTGATTGGAATATATTATTTCTAAGAGTGCTCCAATTTCCATCACTTCATTATGGGAAGATCTTTTGCATCTACTTCATCGTTAGCACAATTGTCTTAAGAGTTCACATGTCATGTTTAGTGTCTGAGGGTTTGTATTTTCTTTCTTTCTGGCAACTTTGATTAACAAAGATTGAGCCATATTCCCATTATTAGAAACCATGAGACACATCTTTCTGTCTGCATTGTGCATTTTATAGCCAGAGAAGAATTCATTCTTGAACATAGTTCCTGATTTCTTGTTGCTTTTGTGGCAGTTTGGGGGGGAAAGATGGCTTTTCCTTTTAAAACAGTCTTATACTTGCAACCTGATGTACTCCAGTTGACATAAAGAAAATACCAAGCTCTCTTAAGGACCCCTTTTTATTTTCCTCCACTTAGACAGCTATCAGCTCGGCCTAATCTCTTGATGCAACTCGATGGCACCAAGGGAAGAGGCCACTCTGTTTCCAAGTGACTAGTTAAATGAAAAGAATCCGACCAGTTCTGTGTTGTTTGCAGATCTTGGATGGCTCCTGAGTATCTTTTCAGATCTCTGGGGAAAGGAGTAGTCAGCCTTCAGACTGGAAGTTACTTCCGTTGTGGCACTTACACAGAACTTGTCAGATAAAATGAATTTGACACCCATCTGCTAGGGAACCTTTTCTCGTTCCCTAAGAAGTCAGAAACAGTTTAGCTTTCCCCTTCCACCATCATTCATTTTCTTTTTTTTAAAACTGCTTTTTTCTCCCTAGCACTATCAGGATTGGTGGGTTAGACATAGTGGAAGAATGGGAAGTATCTGCTCTTTGCCCATGAGGTGATTTTTCCCATGGAGTCTTTAAAGCTCCTGTTTGCTGCTAGGCTGTTAATTGTTTAGGGAAGTTTTTAATGTTTGATGTTTTATTGCTTTTTTATTATCATTATTAATATTCTGTTGGAAGCCACCCCGAGTGGCTGGGAAAACCCAGCCAGATTGGCGGGGTATAAATAATAAATAATAATAATAATTATTATTATTATTATTAAATGTGGATGCTTTAGAGTTTTGGAAGAATCTGCTCGGAGAGTATGAGGTGCTCTCTGCCTTTATAGGCTGGGGGCCTGGGTACCATAATTATTATTATTATTATTTGTACCCCGCCCATCTGGCCGGGTCTCCCCAGCCACTCTGGGCGGCTTCCACAAATATCAAAATACATTAAAATATCACAGATTAAAAACTTCCCTAAACAGGGCTGCCTTCAGGTATTTTCTAAATGTCAGATAGTTGTTTATCGCTTTGACCTCTGATGGGAGGGCGTTCCACAGGGCGGGCGCCACTACCGAGAAGGCCCTCTGCCTGGTTCCCTGTAGCTTTGCTTCTTGCAGTGAGGGAACCGCCAGAAGGCCCTCGGCGCTGGATCTCAGTGTCCGGGCTGAATGGTGGGGGTGGAAATGCTCCTTCAGGTATACAGGACCGAGGCTGTTTAGGGCTTTAAAGGTCAGCACCAACACTTTGAATTGTGCTCGGAAACGTACTGGGAGCCAATGTAGATCTCTCAGGACCGGTGTTATAGGGTCTCGGCAGCCACTCCCAGTCACCAGTCCAGCTGCCGCATTCTGGATTAATTGCAGTTTCCGGGTCACCTTCAAAGGTAGCCCCACCAAGAACACTCTAAATAGCAACCTCACTTTTACCAGTGTGAGGATTGGCAAACTGCGTATATATTAGGAGACCAGGTGAGAAACATAGCTGTCCTATGATAGCAAATCTAAAAGGCATTGTTAAAGTTCCTAAACTTTTCCCATTCCTAACAGCTGGTTTTGTAGACTTGTTCCTTCCATCCTTCATGTGGTATCAGTCGTCGTGTGGTTTTGGGTTGGAAACAGAGAACTGCCACCACCGCAATTCGTGCATCTTTTCACAAGTTCCAAGAAGTGTAGAAATCAAAGTGGCAAGGTTATAATGGTGGGAGATAATTCTTTTGGGTACAGAGAAGCTGGTCAATCCTAATTCGGGTACCTGGTTTGTTCATAAAGGGAGGGCTTCCTTCAGGTAAGGGCAGTCTTTGTAACTAATACCCAGTGCTTGAGACAGCCACAACAACCAACCACCTTTCATCGGAGCCAATCATGTTATCTGACCATGTAAAATTCACATTTTGGCAGCTTCTTTTGCAGACAGAATAACTAATAATGTTTTCTTTTCATCCTCCATTTGCACTGGATTCCTGCCTCCTAATACGTTGGGGCTATATGGTCTCCCCTTCTACTTCCCCTCCTGCCCTAAAAAGTTGAAATAAAAAGACAGCAGATATTATCACAGTATTGTTGGACTTTTGCTGCCATTCCTTTCTAACCTTCCACCCAGCATGCTTGGTAGGGATGCAGGAGAGGAACTTCTCAGTGGCTTCTCCCAGATTTTGCAACTCCCTAGAGAAGCTAGACAGGCCCCCTCCCCGTTGTCCTCCTGCCGACAGTTTAAGACTGTCTTTCTTTCTTTTTTTATTCAAATAATTTTTATTGGTTTCCATGTAAATACAAGAACAACATATAACTACAGTAACTTGTCGAGTGGTATTCTGATTAAGTTTCATATGCAGTTAACTGGGCATCAGGATTAAGACTTTCTTGTTCCAACAGGCTTTTGGAAACTGGCTGCTTATAATGAGAGAGCTGGTGCGGTGCTGTTCTTATTGTAATTATTGGTAAAGTGGGGAGGCAGCCGAGATACATTTCAGACATCGTGATATATCAGCATATTGCGGTATTTAGCTGCTGATATATCATGTTGTCGAAAACCAGATATTGTCCCAATCCCGAGAAGCAGAGATATGTTCTGTGTTCTTACAGATGGGCAAGGGAAGTTAGTAGGAAATTTTAGTAATACAAACTGGTAGGAAATGCACCACATTAAAATGCTATGGTTATTAGGAAAAGCTTGATACCAGTGTACTGTCCAGCATGACCGCAAAGGGATACTGCTTACTTTTTTGTGTACATCCCTGAGGCCAGATGCTGCTACATAGTGAATGGTAATGACAGGACTGATGCACAAATTGTTAGTTGACATCAACCTTTCTCGCAGATTTGCAGAATTGAAATGTTAGCAACAGCCTTAATAAGGGCTTAACTCTGTGCTATTTAAATTGTCATTTTAATCAGTGATTTGCTTTCTAAATCCCGCTTTCTAATTTATTTGATCAGACAAAATTAACTAATGTACTTAGAATTTAGATAGAGTTTGCCTTTTTCTGAGCTGGTTTCAGACAGGCTTCAAAGGAAAAGGGGAGGCTCTGAAATGGAAAGTCTCCTGTGCTTTTTCTTTTTATGAACCTCCTTGTGTCAGTGGGAGATGGCCCCAATAAATTCTAACCCCTGAGGCTTGTGAATTAAATTAGACTGGGGTTTTTTGATGTTGTATTAGCAATCTCCACTGTAGCTATCAGTTTTATTTAATGAGCAATTAATGTAAGTAATGAGTGATAAATGTTCCTTAATAGGAAAGATATGAAATACAGTTCTAAAGGCTATTACTTGAATAGTTAACGTGTACATTTGACTTTCATGAATATCTAGTGCTTAACTCCAATAATAAACCTTTATTAATTATCATTAGTGAATTATTAATATTTTGGTTTATCTTTTATCATAAGCATAGCATGAGGCATTCTTCGGGTTTGCTTGAAGAATTGCAGGCTTTTCTCCCAATTCCTCCTTTAACAAAAGACAGAATGTTCAAAGTTCTGTTGTGGTGTTTAAAGATTCTATGGCCGGTTTCAATAATATGATTTAACCCTCTTAGGAAATAAACTAGTGTGTGGTATTACGTTCTACCATCTCCGAAGATACTGCTGTATAGTTAGTTAGCTCAAAGTAAGGGAAAAAGAAAGGAACTAGGAATACTCCTCTTGAAATTTTGTAGTCCTCTCAGCCATGACTTGCTCTGAATTTAGAGCTTACCTAGCAGCTTTTGAAGCTAATTCTTAGAGCTAAGGGACCCTTAAACGGGTTACAAAGCCTGATTTGCTGGCTCCTCTAGTGACCTTTTTGCGATCTTCCAAGAGGGACTCAATGGGGTGCTCAGGAGTTACCAACACACATTTCCTTAGAAACACTGTCAGTCGCCCAGCAAGTCTAAGCTTTAAGAAGATCGGTAACTGCCTACCTCGCAAGCTGCTTGCTTGAAATTGTTGGTCCTGCTTCATGTGTGCCTTAAGCAGCTAGTTACTTTCTTCACAGGGGGGTGGCTGGTCATATTAAAAATCTATATAAAGTGATTAGCTATGAATAAAAAAAAGTATATTCTGCAGTGTCAATAATTGTACTAATTAAAGTTGGCAGTAATAATAGTTATTATTATTATTATTATTAAACTGTATTATCCGCCCATCACCATCAGGTCCCAGGGCAGATTACAGCAATTTAAACTTCAATATTAAAAATAGTTAAAACAGATTAGTCACAAGAAGGTCCTGAAAATGCATAGTGTCAAAAGTCAGAGTAAAGATGCTGGTCTTCAGCATACTATGCTGAATTTGACACCCAAGAGGGTCTGTAGGAAAGCAGGTGATCTTTCAGAGATGTGGGGCCTAACCCAAACCATGCTATCAAAAGCATTGAGTGCTGGTAGTGATGCAACACACACACACACACACACACACACACACAAACAAACAACCCAGTTCTACAGTGGTTAGAATGTTGTATTCAAATGGGGAGTAGGATGATTAGAATGTTAATAAATATTCTTGCAATTTATTCTTGCAATTTATTCTTAATAAATATTCTTGCAATGCAGGGGGTTGGACTAGATCAGTGGTGGCTAACCTTGGCACTCCAGATGCTTTGGGACTACAACTCCCATCATCCCTGACCACTGGTCCTGTTAGCTAGGGATGATGGGAGTTGTAGTCCCAAAGCATCTGGAGTGCCAAGGTTAGCCACCACTGGACTAGATGATTCTCAGGGTTCCTTCCAACTTTACAATTCCATGATTCTGTGTTTGCACTTTCTTTGTGATTGGATCTTTTTGCTTCATGATTTTACAAGCATATGTCACATTATATCTGACATTTGAAGAAGGTACATTGTATTATTGTGTATTATTATTCTAAGCTCTGCACTAACCAGAATTCTTTGTCTTGAGGTATTTGGCTGACGACTTAATCTCTTAAAATATTTGACCCAAAGAATGATTTTGTTTTACAGTTTGAATTATTTTACAGTCAGCATTTCAGTGGGAGGAAACTCACCTGGCTTCATTATCTCTGCACAGGTAAAAATAAGTGTGCATGCTTTTTACCTTCTGGAAACTTCTAATATGCTAATGCTAGTTTTTGATTATTGGAGCCCATAAATCCTTTGGAAGTTTTGTAAATTTTTAAAAAACCCTCTTAAAATTACTTTCGTTGACATTGTTAGTATGGTTGTGCTGATTTAACACAAATAGGTATCTTAATTTCATCTCCTTTGAAGCTTACCTGCAGGATTTATTGCTTTACAGATTGTATCTTTGCAATATTAACAGAGTGTTCTCCAGAAATGAGTTGTATTTTGAGACAGCCTTTTGGAAAACACCCAGTTATTAGTATAGGTTGAAAAAAAGTAAAATGTTAGCATAAGTTTCAGGTTGATTATACAGGAAACTCTGCATAGTTTGATTCTTAAACAGTGCTTTGAGCTGGAACAGTTTAAGGTCCTTGTTAGCAAGACCTGGAAAGCTGGGACAGAAGGCCCAGAGAGGATTGGGGGATAATGGATGTGAATATCACTACACTAAATAAAAGAATATAAGAATAGCCCCACTGAATCAGACTGGCAAGCTCATTCGGTCCAGCATCCTGTTCTTACAGTGGCCAACTAGTTGCCTATGGGAAGTCAGCAAACACAACTTAAACTCCACAATATTTTGTCCACTTAAGTTTCCCACCAGCTGCTATTCAGAGGCATATATTCAGTATAGATAGTAAATAGCCATCATGGCCAGTAGCTGCTGATAACCTTAATTTCCATGAATTTGTCAAATAAGTGGCCAGCGCTGCTACTTGTGAGAGTAAATGCCATTGTTTAACTATGCGCTGTGTGAAGACGTTGGTTCTTTTGTCTGACCTGAATCTTCCAACATTCAGCCATATTAGGTGGTCTTGGGGCCTAGTATTATGAGAGGAGAAAAACGTCTTGCTGTCCACTTTCTCACACCATGCATAATTTTTATATACCTCAGTATCCCAGCTGTGTACAGAAACATGCTTTATTCGAGTTCTTTATTTCACTGAGAGGACCAGTTAATAAAACCCTTAGCTCATTTCTTCTCTGCATGCTTGGTTCGGTTAACCACCAGGCCTTGGGCTTCTCCATGCCTGCCCCCACGTTGAAGGAGAGTGCCATTTTTAAAATTTGTGATGTGAGCTAAACCTGTTCATGAAATGCATCATTGATTTGCAGGTGAAGTTAAAATGAATTATTTGTGCAAACCGTATGTAGCCATGGTTACAACCTACCAAATGGCAGTGCTGCTTGCCTTCAACAACAGTGAAACTGTCAGTTATAGAGAGCTTCAAGACAGTACGCAGATGAATGAGAAGGAATTGACAAAAACGATCAAGTCGTTACTTGATGTCAAAATGATCAACCATGACTCTGAGAAGGTACGTCGCCAAAGAGACATAGAATGTATTTGCTTCTGTCTCCGCTTACTGGACATTTGCAAGTGTTTTGTGTTTGTTTTATGGGGGAGATGAAGTGTTGCCTTCTGTCACTATCGCCCACAGCTTGTATAGCAATGCAGGGCAACCTGTGCTTCCCCATATGTTGCTGAACTGCAGCTCCCATCATCTCTGACCATTGACCATTCTGCCTGGGGGTGATGGGAGTTGGAGTCCATCAACATCTGGAGAGCCACAGGTTCCTCATCTTTTGCTTATAGAATTTCAGATTGGCCACATTTTTATGTGGTTTTGGAACACTGTCCATGAGAACAACGCAAGTTACACCTGCCTAAAAACCTTGAACTTCATGCCTCTCAAGTAAGGTAAAGGTAAAGGACCCCTGGACGATTAAGTCCCATCAAAGGTGACTATGGGGTGTGGCGCTCATCTCACTTTTCCTGAGAGAGCCGTCATTTGTCCGCAGACAGCTTTCCAGGTCTTGTGGCCAGCATGGTTAAACTGCTTCTGGTGCAATGGGACACCGTGACAAGTGCCAGAGCGCATGGAAATTCCGTTTACCTTCCTGCCACAGCGGTACCTATCTACTTGCACTGATATGCTTTCAAACTGCTAGGTTGGCAGAAGCTGGGACAGAGCAACGGGAGCTCACCCCATTGTGCAGATTCAAACCGCTGACCTTCCGATTGGCAAGCCCAAGAGGCTTAGTGGTTTAGACCACAGCGCCACCCACGTCCCTCTCAAGTACCAGTCCCCATGCCCCTTTGCAAACTGCTTTTGAAACTCAGTGTTCTTTCAGAAACAGTTGGTAAAAATGACTTGAAGTCTTACTCCTCAAAATGGACAAAACCTCAAAAATTTCACTGGGCCCCACCTAAAGTACTGAAGCTTGGAGTGCTGTGTGTGCCAGAACATCCTGAAGTACAGCTTACCCAGGACATTCCTGACTGAGGGTCTCCTAGACTAGGCAGCAGACAGTTATTACAAACCTAATCCTTGAGCAGTGCAACAAACTCATGTTCTTAAAGCTATATCTATCCCCATAGGCTGAAATGAGATTATCTGTAAGAAATGGTCCATTTTTCCTCAGTGCCTTTTTGTAATTTAATTTAAGAGGACTAGAAAGTGTACTTTCTAACTTTCCCCAGGAATGTCACAGGATTGCTAGACTAAAACATGTTCTAATTATTTTCCAGTAATTGTTCTTGCTATATTTCAATCTTGTTAACAACATTAGGCATATTTGTGTCCAGCGTAGTGGAACAATTACACTGGGCTCGTTTTAAAAACAATCATATATGTAAAATGCATTATCTTGAGTGCCTTGAGTTGCCAAACTGCTCTATAGGGAAGTTAAATAATTCAGACCTGCCAAATTGAAGAAGGAAAAAATAGCAATATGTTTATATTTCAACAGCGAAGATGTAAGCCATATGTAACTCTAGATATTTTTCATGCAAGCTGTTCACTGTTCTTGGGGAAACAGACAAGCTGTTAATGTGTTTGGCATCATTTGTGTGTGAAATACACATGCTTTTCTCATTGCAGGAAGATGTAGAAGCAGAGTCTACTTTTTCATTAAATATGAACTTCAGCAGTAAACGGACAAAATTTAAAATCACTACATCAATGCAAAAAGATACACCGCAGGCAAGTATTAACTTCTTTGATATGAACTAGCTTGAATTGCATGAATAGTATAAAACTGAAACCTATTTTTAAAACTGCTAACTTTTTGGTGTTAGAAGGAGAAAGAGTTAATGGGAGGCAAGCAATATCATTGCAATGAGGTTGCTAGTATAGACAGCATGGCATTTTCAAGGCGATCCAGTGCAAACTGGGCTTCAAATTGAGAAGTGCGGATTAAATTGGGGGTTTCCAATTTACCGAATTGCTCTAAGTCTCATCAGTCCTTTACAGCTAACAGCATTAGTCATTCCAACTTGTTCACAGTGATTACAGCTTGAAAAATAAAACATTTGAACTACCTGTAGGAATGTCATTCCTTTCAACCATATGTCATGGCAGATATCTAGATAAACTAAGAATTAATATTTCTTGAATCTCAGTTGCATAATGCACTAAACTGTATCTGAAGAAGTGTGCATGCACACGAAAGCTCATACCAAGAACAAACTTAGTTGGTCTCTAAGGTGCTACTGGAAGGAATTTTTTTATTTTGTTTAAACTTTATCAAATTAGTCTTATTACTTCACTGATCCAATTGATCCACCACCTTCTCAAAAAAACAGATATTGCAACTGGCCAATAGCTGGAGTCAGTAACCTCTAGACCTTACTCAGCTGGCTGGCTACTAGAGGACACAATGCAAGCTGCAAAATGAGCTTTATTCACAGCCCACACTTCCACATGGCAAGCATGATTGTGAGTTCTTGCCAGTGTTCGGTTGGCTTCAGAGCGAGACTAGCCACTTGTGCTCCAGTCTTCTCCGGCCTGTTCCATAGTCTAGAGCACAGTTTCCCAAACTTGGGTCTCTAGCTGTTATTGGACAATAACTGCCACCATCCCTAACTAGCAGGGCCAGTGATCAGGGATGCCGGGAAGTTTGGGAAACCCTGGTCTAGAGCTCCTTAGAGTACCAAGGAGCTGCTCCAGCTCCATCATGCCTCTGAGGGCAGGCCATCCGAACGGGCCCACCATTCTTACAGGGGGGAATTGCCAGGGTCCGCCCAAACTTAACCAGATAATGACAAGAGTCTGACCATGACAAGGGAGTGCCATGCACTCCTGCTACATCAAGAGTGTGCCCTGCCTGGTGTGTTGGACCAATGGCCATCTGAGAGAGACCCATGGTTGTCATTGGATGTCATGAAGTCTCTAGTTGGCCTGACAGCAGCCTCCATGTGGATATGGATATCACCCAAGATTATCATTTTAGGGTCCTCCTCAGAGACTACTAACCCCCTGAATTACACCTTGTTAGACTATTGAATCAGTCTCTTGGTATATAAATCAGTTAATACGTGTGTGTGTTGCAGGAAATGGAGCAAACCAGAAGCGCTGTAGATGAAGATAGAAAAATGTACCTTCAAGCTGCTATAGTTCGTATCATGAAAGCACGGAAGCTGCTGCGACACAATGCTCTTATTCAGGAGGTAAGAGCATGTGCCAACCAGTGTTATGGACTTGATGAAAACATGTAATGTATTCTGTTCTGGTGGAAATTTGTAGGATGTAGTAGGAGATGTTGTTAAGGACAGTGGTTTAATTATTGCTGTTTTTGGCCAGGTTGGAAGCCCCTAATGCTAAATATACATTGGAACTCTGGTGTTAGAACAGTCAACTTTAAATACAAAACGTAGGGCACAAAATGCCATGTTAGGTATCCCCGAGCAGATGCAAATCAAACAACATAGAGGTGTCATAATGCACCCAAAAGATGCTTGGGCTTTCACAGGGGAATCTGGGCCTGTTCAGTGAGAGGTTGCCTAGAGAAGTGCTGTAAACTGAGTGGTACACAAGAACAGCAACTGACAGTAATAATTTCTGTTGTCACAAAAGTCATTTTACCAGCAGTGCTGATTATGGAAATAGCTGCAGGAGTGTCCAGCAGGTTTACACATGCATTCCTCCACATGAAGTACAGTCGTACCTTGGTTCTCGAACGGAATCTGTTCTGGATATCTGTTCAACTTGCGAAAATGTTTGAAAACCAAGGCGCGGCTTCCGATTGGCTGCAGGAGCTTCCTGAACTCAATCGGAACCCACAGAAGCCGCGTCGGACATTCGGCTTCCCAAAAAAGTTTGCAAACTGGAACACTTCCGGGTTTGCAGCGTTCGGGAGCCAAAACGTTCGAGTCACAAGGTGTTCAAGAACCAAGGTACGACTGTATACTCTGTGGAAAGCTCAAGACTGTTCACAAGGAGGAAAAAAAATATTATGTGAACCGTCCCACAGTTCAGAAAAAAATGAATATATGCCCTTTTAGAATGATGTCCAGAAGATGACATTGGTTTGGTTTTGAAGCTTTATAACTCATTTGAACTAGGTGTATGTTATATAAAGTGTCTCTGTCTCTCTTTCAGGTAATTAGCCAATCAAGAACTAGGTTTAATCCAAGTATCAGCATGATTAAGAAGTGTATTGAAGTTCTGATTGACAAACAATACATTGAGCGGAGCCAGTCCTCAGCAGATGAGTACAGCTATGTAGCATGAGGTTAATATCCTGCAGGTATGGTTGTACGGAGATCATTGCTGTCACTGCTTGGTGTGTCCTGTGGGGGGGGAAAAAGCAGGCCTGCTGTGCCTCCATAATTGGTCACTTTGGCAGCCCCTGTTTTTTCTGCTGTTTACAACATCACCAGTGCCACGTCATGAGCGTCAACGAAATGAAATGAAAAGCCTATAGATATTCCAAGCTCATGTCATTATGACATTTCTTAAAACTTTACTAAACGAGAATGAGTAAAGTATTGCTGAAATGTGGAAATTTTGGTTGGATACCATGCTTCCCCCCTCCCACCCCCTCCATGCCCCCCACGTTTGCAGTTGATGTTTTTTAATGTATCTTAAAAGACAAAGTTAAAACAGACTAAATATTGTAATATGGCAGATAACATAATAATTGTATCTACATTAAAATGTAAAAAGAACATGATACTGCTGCTTGTCAAATAAATAAAGAAATGGAATATGTTGTGGTGATTTGATTTTAATTAATAAATCAACTTTGAAGGACATCTAAATTAATGTTCTCTGTGCATTTCCATCCATGGGTTCTGCAGCTGTGCAGAGCTACCTGCAGGTAGCTGTGTGTTTTTATTTGGAAGCAAAGGCCCACTAAGCTCAGAGGGATTAATCTCACGTCAGTGAGATTGTGGCCTAGTTTAGTTTTATTATGTTAAGGCAGTTGTTCATATTCCAAGTTACTCTGTCCAGCATTTAAGTGCAAGTTTGTAAACGGGGATTCTGATAATCTGCAATATGATTAGGGCTCTTTGTGTTGATTTACCCAGTGTTAAAAGAATTGGTTGCCTGGGTATTTCTCATTGCTTCCTGACTTGCTCTACTCATGTTTGTACAGCAGGAATGACAATTTACAAGCCACTTAGGCAAGATGCCTCACTTGCAGGAGGAAGGAAAACCTTAGGGCTAGTTCAGTGACAATTCATTTACATGATTGTGTGTGTGTGAGTACACAGCCATGTGAATAATGTGTGAGAACCAGTTATAGGGAGCCAGGAAACAGTTCTGTGTTTGTGGCTGCACTTTTTCTAGCAAATGGCACAATGGGAAATGATTAACCTTTGAACTTACATTAGGATTGCAAACAGATGCATTTGCGTTTTGTACAACATGTCCCTAAGGATGTTTTAGCAGATATTTCCTTCAGTATGTCATCTCTTTTGACGCTCCTAAACATAACCAAAATACCTGTTCTAAACATTGACCCATCTAGGAATACTTAAAAGCCTCCTTTTGATCTTTTCCATTATTGTTCCACTTTTGGTTTATCGATGAGCCATTCAGAGACCATTAAACTTTGAGCAGGATTTGCCACCATCCTGCCTAAGTTGCAGCGGCATAGATCGTCTCCAGGGCAACTTCACCCGCAGTGCCTCTCTCTTGAAGGACTCCTTACTCAGAATGAATTGTGCTGGGACCAGAAAGCCCTGTTGGAGGACCACAGCAACAGCACACCACTTCTATCAGGCTCACAGTGCTCCATTCCTTTTGCTCAAATTAGCAGCAGCTGCCGCAGGTGGGTCATCCATGGTACAACAGCAGCAGGTTTCAAGAAATAGTCTTGTGTAGAACATGGCAAGAGATTGGCACAATATTTATTTCGAGACACATTCCTGAGTGTTTTTTCCTTAACATTTAGCAGTATAATAATTTTTAAACTTTTTTCCACCCAGTGGTGGGGTGGGACAAAGCTGCTGGAGCCGCATATAGCAGCTAAGAACTTGCATCACTGTCTGCTAGCAAATTGCAAGTATCATTGCTAGGATAAATGAGCCTGCCCCATCCTAGTGCCCTCTAGATGTTTTGGACTACAGCTTCCATAATCCCTGACCATTGGCTAGATATAAAGATGCCATGAATTCCTTGGATTGGCTCAGAATACAAAATACCATCTTGATGAATTTTAATCTGCTAGAAACTTGTTAAGTCTTGCTGTGAAAAGTGCAGTGGAATTTAAATAGCACTAATGCCTTGGGAAAATGAGTCCACAAGGGCAAGAAGCAGCAGCAGCAGTTACATCAACCAGCTATTAAGGTGTTTGGGAAAGAATAATATAAAGTCCAAGAAGGTCCTGGAAAGAGATGGGCTGTTTTGTTCATGAGATTTTTAGAACAATATTTGAGCACATGACATGTTTAATTGTTGACATGGACTCTGGCTTAGCTACCTGACTGCTGGGTAAAGGGAAGGAAGGGGAGCTTGAGGCTGGGTATGAAGAAGAAAGGGGAGATGTTTTAATTATATACTGTGTTCTTGCAAATTCAACTTCTTGTGGTCTAGTTGCTACCCCTAAAAATGTTTGGACTCTTAGGAGGTTGATATTATTGGCTTTCCCCTAATTCAATAGCATTTTTGCAAACCACGCAGCCTCCTACTCTGCAGTAGCACAAGGAAGCATGATGCAGTTGCTGCATGCTGCTGCTTCTGTGCTTTTTGCTCATTTTAGTACAGTTTGGTAGAATGGTTGTTCTCCTTTCTCTCCTGTTTACTGCTGGTTGGATTTCAGCATCCTTTCCTTGCACTTCTTATATGGCGTCTGACCGAAAGATATCATAGTAAGAAATTCTTATCTTCCTTCATGTTCCTATCCCTGAGCAGATGTCAGGTTCTACTTGGTGGTTTCATTAGAATATTATGATTGACAGACTTCTGCACTCTGTGGAACAAGGACCAAGGTACTTCTGAGCCCAGGAGCATATTTTTACAACCCAAACTGACCTGAAGATCCTGTCGTACACAATTCCACTCCCCAAACTTTATTTGGAAGGCATTTTGGTTGCTATTGTTAAACCACTGGGGGGGGGGTCCAAACACTTTCTGATCTACTGCAAATCACCTTGAGATCTACCAGTAGATCCCAAACTACTTTCTGGCCCAGACCCACCCACCTGGCAGGGTGACACCGCTGGCTGGAGCCCCGAGGCAGCACCCTCACTGGCATCCTGCCACTGGGGGAGAAGCAAAACTGACATCAGCGCTCATTTCCAGTGAGATCTCACCAGAAATTGGTGGCAATGTCTGTACCACTTCACCACTGGCAGAGGCAGCCGGACAGGGAGACACTTCCCATTTTTCCTCAAGCTGTGAAATGGGACAGTGTCCTTGTTTGTCCCCCTGCTCTAACTTACTTACTTGCTGTGCAAAACCACTGCTGGAGCACTACCTCTGCCTCCTGTTTTAAAAGCATGACTGCCCCCATGCTTTGCTACCTCTCTGCCTTTTCTGAGAGGTCAAGGTTTAAGGGAGCATTGAAGCCAAGTATAAAACGTTTGGGGTGGTGTGCATACTTCTCATTGTGATGGAAGGGCCAGAGTGAATCCATTGTACTGTGGAATGTACACCTGCTTATAAAAAGCAGTTCTATGGTGGCTGCATTCCTCTCTAGTCAGATCTCCTGAGAGCCTGTGAACTTGTGACTTTTGAAAGAAAAGTGGATGGAACGGGAACAGTTAGCAAGCTAGATAGCTCGCCCTTTCCAGAGTATAAAGTGATGTCAATTTGTCTAATTCAGTGGTATTTTATTTATATATTGTACTCTTCCAAAACCTCCTTGGCACTTTTATAACCCAAATTCTCTGGTGCTTTCTTTTGCTAGAGCATGTTTTTATTTTTCATCAGGCTGGTTGGAAAACAGCAATGTAGCGCTAACTACTCCTTTTTTATTGCCTTTTTATTTATTACTCTTCCACTTTTTATGTCCATCTCTTGCAGCACCACATTTCCCCGAACACATTGAAATTGTATGAGCATCGGCCTCCTGTTAGACCAGCAGGGAATTAAATTAAGTTTGCATTGTGCTAGCAAAGTGGATGTCAAGTTTTCATTTCAGCAGGTGCCACACTTTGCCGGTGCTTGAAGCATCATTGCAGTGCAGTGTGCAAACACTTTCCCTTCCCAATGAAAGGTTTTATTTTAAACAAATGGATAAGGATGTAGGGTAAATGCGTGCCAAGATTGTGCAAGGTAATGTATGGAAGAATGTGAAATTCCTCCAGCTCTTAAAAACATTTGGCCTGAAGTAAAGAACACCTTTTCCCCCATATAGGCAAGGTAGAGACAGAATGAGAGAGGCAGTATGCTCAAACAGCTGCAGGTCTTGACTGAACATTCATGCCCTCTGCCCTACTCATGACCACTGTTCAAACTGTGTGGATGGTATGTGCTTAGGATGACCATATATCCTACTTCACAAAGGACAGTCCTCTATTTCCAGAAATCCTCCATTTGAAGCTCCAAACCGTGTTTGAAGATAAAGAACTGCTAAGAAAAGAGAATAGAGGCTGGACCAGGGCAGCTGACTTGAGCAGACAACACTGGCCAGAGGCTTCCTCACTGTGCTGAGACAGATTGCATTTCCATTTAAATTGCAGCGATTATTTCCAATTTTGCAGCAATATTTTAAACCAGGCAAATTTTATGGAAGTCTGTCCACTTTTGTTCTCTTTTGTATGTGATCCATTTCCTCTTACTTGTTTTATTTAAGGCATTTATATGTTGCTTAATCATTCACAACTCTAAGCAGTGTGCACAAAAACAATCCACAGAACACGAGGCAATAAAACAAACAAAAATTCATAAAACTCAAACTGAACTCAATTCAAAGTTATTGCTTGTAAAGCCTTAAATATGGTTTGGGACAAGGCTATTTGAAGGACCGCAACCTGATGCTGCCCGACCACAACATTCTTTCTCTGAGCCTTCTTCCATCTCTTGTAACCACTGGAGATCCAGTTGGTTGTGATGCATGACATCACCTGGGCCGTGTTCCTTTGGATAGTGAAGACCAGTTGCTGAATAGAAAGATCGCAAAATTTTGCCTTGGGAACCCTGGTTGACATTTCAATATTTCTATTAAGTTCTCAGCTAAATTTTACCACTCTTGTTGTAATACGTTTATAAGCTACCTTGGAAGCCCTATCTGGACCAAAAGGTGAATAAACATATTATTTTGTAAGGCAAGGTGGCAGAGGTGATCTCCATAAGAGAGGACAATACTTCCTCAATACAAATTGGAAAATGCATCTATCATCTCCCACACCCAGGCCATTCCTTATTTTTGATACTTCTCCATGCAGCTGAAGTTAAACTTCCATGAGGGAGGGGGCAGAGGAAAAAGAAATTACCTCTTAGACAATTATTACAAGAGGGATGGATGCAAAAAAACACAAGGTTAAGAGGACGGCAGCTGAGATTACCCTGTTTTCAGCACATTCAGTGCACGAGAAACACTATAATTATTGGCCTTTTGAGTGCCCATTATTTTCTTCAATATTGAAGTGCATTCTGCTGCAGCTGTGAAGCAGTTTAGACCCCTTGCACTTGCCTTGCAATTTATTTTGGCACCAGCGATGGTGTCTTGTTTCAAGCCTGTAACTCAGTGTAATCCTAAATGTTCATTGTTTGTCAATGACATTATCTGCTAAACAAAACTTGGCTTAGTGATGTTGAAGAGCTTGTTTGCTGAATCATATTCATTGTGAAATGCCACACCTTTATGTACAGCACCATGGAGGATAAGGCTATATTCTTCCTCCTGCATATCAGGTGTTGGGAATCACAAGCAGGGAGAGTGCTGGTTTGCTAATGTTCTGCTTGGAGGCTTCCCATAGGCATCTGGTTAGCCACTGTGAAAGCAGGATGCTGGTTAGATGGATCTTTGGCCTGATCTAGGAAACAGTTCTTACATTGTTTTGGCTGTTCCCTTTTCCACATTCTAGGCCCTCACTGTTTCACTGGCTATACTTTGCCCTAGTAATCAAATTGGAATAGTTGAGGAGAACCTTAATTTGGCAGTATGCCACATAGGGTAAAAGGTAAAGGGACCCCTGACCATTAGGTCCAGTTGTGTCCGACTCTGGGGTTGCAGCGCTCATCTCGCTTTATTGGCCGAGAGCTGGCGTACAGCTTCCAGGTCATGTGGCCAGCATGACAAAGCTGCTTCTGGCAAACCAGAGCAGCGCACAGAAACGCTGTTTACCTTCCCGCCGGAGCGGTTCCTATTTATCTACTTGCACTTTGATGTGCTTTTGAACTGCTAGGTTGGCAGGAGCAGGGACTGAGCAACGGGAGCTCACCCCGTCGCAGGGATTCGAACTGCCGACCTTCTGATCAGCAAGCCCTAGGCTCTGTGGTTTAACCCACAGCGCCACCTGGGTCCCTTGCCACATAGGGTAGTCAGATGCAAAAAAAGCGGGCTGGGGTCCTTTATATAAATAAAATAATCAAATAAGTAGGGCATGAGTGCCATAGCATTCTCCCCCTTAAGATGCTCGGCAACTGGTATTCAGAGAGGTATGCTGATACTGGAAGTAATATAGACATCATGACCATTGATAGCCTTACCTTCCATAAATTTGCCTGATTCCCATTTAAAGCTATCTGAGTTGCTGGCCATCCTTACATCCTGTAGTAGAAAATCCCATAGCTTAACTCATGCCAAATGAAAGTTCAGAAATCTCGTTTCTTTTGCATATGGTCACTCCAATTAATGGCCAACCAAATTACTTTATGCTACATGTGTGCCTAGTTCATGTTCCAGTTAAAGGATCCCAGAGTTAATAGGGTTTGGAAAGAAGCCTTGCCAGAAACCTTGAAAATCCTCTGTCAGTCAGAGAAGGCCGTGCTGAGCCAGAAGCACCACAGATCTGATGTTGGTAAGGTGCAGCTTTGTGTGTTCTGATGTAGCTTCTAAAACGGTGAAACAATGGTCTTGCTAGATCAAACGCATCTAAAGGCCTGTTGCAGCTGGCCAGGCGCTTCCAGCTGCTCTGACTGGTCCTTGAGAAATGCCAGCTGCTACAGCGCAACAGTGAGAGAGAGTTATTGCCCTCCTGCCCTGCTTGTAGGCTTCCCAGAGGCATCTGATCAGCCCCTGTGGAGAAATAGGAGGCTTGACTGGTGCTCCATTCACACTATACATTTGAAGCACTAGGATACTACAGTGATACCTCGTAAGTCGAACGGAATCCATTCCAGAAGTCGGTTCAACTTCCAAAATGTTCAGAAACCAAGGCGCAGCTTCCGGTTGGCTGCAGGAAGCTCCTGCAGCCAACCGGAAGCCACAGAAGCCATATCAGATGTTTGGGTTCCAAAGAACAGTCGCAAACCGGAACACTCACTTCCTGGTTTGCGGCGTTCAGGAGCCAAGGTATGACTGTACTTTATAACAGTCATGGCTTACCTTCCTTCAAAGAATCCTGGGGGTTGTAGAGTTGTTAAGTTGTTTAGGGTACTGAGAGTTGTTAGGAAACCCATATTCATTACTCTCACAGAGTTACAATTTCCAGAGCGGTTTAGCAATTAATTATTAGCAATTCCCACTTTCCAGGGAATTCTGGGAATAGTAGCTCTGGACAGGGAACATGGATCTCCTAACAACTCTCATCACCTACGGCTGCCATAATTCTTTGTTTAAGGCAGCTGAAGTGCTTTGAATGTATAGTGTGAATGTGCTGTCATAGGTCTGTGATCTGATCCAGCTGGGCTAATTTAGTTAATTGACAAAACTTGAGGTTGTTATAAAAAAAAAAAAAAGCCCGCTAGGATATAGAGAGGAAAAATCCCCTATTTGAAGATGAGCTTCACTAGTAAATAAAAATATGCGCTGTGGGTGTTTCTCTTTTTACTCATTCTCACACCCAGAAGGAGCTCTGGAGTGTGGGCCTGTCAGGGCCAGTAAACCCACTCCTTCCCTTGTTTGTGCTGTTCTTGTGAGTGTGGGGAGGGAAGAATGGGTCCCAACATGCCTTGCTTTGTTGACAGCTCCGTGAGGAGATTTCATGTGGGAACATCTCTAAAGCGCTGTTAGGTTCAGCACCTTGCGACACAGAGTAATTCAGGTAATAATAATAAAAATAAATCAGAGTTGGCAGGGCTTGGACTGTCTGTGAAGTGAAATAAAATAAGCATGGACCGAAAATGAAATGCTTTGCGATGTCCCACAATGCGCAGAGGAATTGTCTGAGGGAATAATGTTCTGACAGTCAAGAGTTGTGAAATGCCTGTTTTTCATATTGAAGTATTCGGAGGAAGCCCTATCTATTTTAGTATTTATTTATTTAAATATAAGATAGGTAAATTTTAATACTTTGGGGAGCAGAAGGAATATTGAACACGAAACAAAAGTATGTTATCTACATCATAGTTCTATAACATTGTGCCATAGATTTGTAGTTATTCCCTTCTAGGGAACACTTATTTAGTTGCATGAAATGCTCTCAATTTACTCTTCTTAATTTAATCTACCCCCTGTGAGATACAGATTTAACCGAAGCCCTAGAGTGAAGCAGAGGATTTAAATATGGGACTGTATGCATGAATCAGACATCTCAGTGCAAGCCTTCAGTCTATCAATGTGTAAACAGGCACACAATAAATTGAAGTTGAGACCTCGCAGGTAATACGGTATGGCATTATCATTGAATTTGTTTTTGTTCCAGGCAATTGGAAACTAGTGAACCTCATCTCTACCGTGTTTCTCCTATTTTAAGACGTAGTCATAATATAAGGCGTAGCAGGATTTCTGCGCATTTGCAAAATATAAGCCATACCCCGAAAATAAGGCATAGTGATAGGCGCAGTTATGGAGGGCGCCAAAAGCCCCCACAAAGCCCTCAGAGACCCCCCTCCCCGCGCCAAGCAGCATCGGCCCGGAGCCGGTGGGGATGGCAGTTCCGGCCCCGCCTCCTCCCTCAGCCCTTCCTGCCTGTTACCGGCGCGCAGCGAGCCAGCGAGAGGTTTAAAAAAATAAAAAGCCCCTCCTCAGCTCGGCAGCCGGCTCCTGGCTTTTCCTCAGCGCTGCCTTTTCTCTCCTGCCTTTTCCTCAGCGCTCAGCAAGCCAGCGAGAAGTTAAAAAAAATTAAAAGCCCCTCTCTCCTCAGCTCCGCAGCCGGCTTGCAAAAAACACACACCCCAATCTCTCCTGCCTTTTCCTCAGCGCTTAGCAAGCCAGCGAGAGGTGGGAAAAATAAAAAGGCACCTCTCGCTGCTATGGCCCCCCCTCCCCTGACTGAGGGAGCAAGAAGACCGTCGCGCGCAAGGAAATATATACCAGTAAGAAGGAACCCGTGGTGGGAACTTGGCACGCTTTCGAAGATTCTCTCCTTCCCTCCCTCCTCCCGTTTCTTAGCTTTGCCCCAAGGACTGCCAGAGCAAATAAACTAAACAACAGGGTTTTTTTTGCGTGGAAAACCCCCTCTTCTTCTTGGTAATTATAATCGAATAAATGTACATTGCTGTACATTTACAGCAATATTGACGTAATAAAAATAAGACATCCCCTGAAAATAAGCCATACAGTGTTTTTTGGAGGGGAAAAAAATATAAGACGGTGTCTTAAAATAGGAGAAACACGGTAGCAGCAGAGTGGCCTGCCATGGGCTTCTGACTTTACAATTGGACTTATTTATATGGAAATATGCCTAGAGGGCAAGAAGTGGGAGTTCTGTGGCAGCATCTGAAAATCCTAAAGACATGTGCTCCATTCGTTAATCTACCACCCCATAATAATTAAAGAAGGCCCTTTTAAATAATGGAGGGTGGGGGTTAATTATACGAGGCATAGTTTCCTATTCCCATCTGCATTGACAGTAGGACTTGTGCTGTGTTTAAAATCAATGCAAATGAGTTTCTTGTCAACCACACTTGCCACCATTGTCTCCTGAGCCTATTCAGCTGTCAGTGCTTGCCAACTAATAATTGCCACGCTGTTTTGGGCTACGCCACCCTGCTGACCTGCTTAGCTGATACTACCATCTTCTCTAAATAGCCCTTGAGGAGGGAGATCATTTTCCTCTTAAGAAACTCTGCTTAAGAAACCACATGGTTGGGTTTTCCTTTTGAAAAAAGCTGTTTTACTTACAGCTTAAAAAAAATAATTTAAAATGGCAATTTATTTGGTAGCTAATATGAAGGCTGCTAAACAGGAAAGCAGAAGTAAAAGTCATAACCAATTAAAGCAGTCTCCCTCAACCTGGTACTCTCCAAATATTATGCATTACTGTATAATTCCTATTGTCCCTGACCAATGACCATACTGGCTGAGACTGATGGGAGATGTAGTTCAACATCATTTGGAGTGTGCTATCATTTTGTTAGAGATCTGGAAGGCCAGGGTTCAAATGCCTCATGCAGCCATGAAGGTGACCCTAAGCCAGTCACAGTCTCTCAGGTTAATCTACCTTGTAGTGTTATTTTGAGGATTTAAAAAATAGAAAGGAGTATGGCACTTTGATTTATTGCACCTTGAGCTCCTTCAGGTAAAGGTGCAATCGTGTAACATTTAATTTACAACTTTGCCAATTTGCAGGGGACAACACATTTGTTGCAATTAAAAGACAAAAGGGGAAAGGGAAAGCTGAAGCCCAACACAGGTTTTCTGTCTGATCATTAGATCCTGACCTCGTTTTCACAGGATCAATTCCTCTTCATCTGAGCATCCCACTTTCTTCTTGCTGTATAGAAGGCTATTTTATGCCTACAATGTGTTCCTTTCTCTCTTCCAGGATCAATTTAGTCTCCCATCTCCAGATTCAGTGCTTTAGCCAAAACTGAAGATGCAATTGCTTATGGCAGAAAATAGAAGAATTTGCAATATTACTTATCCTGCCACCTTTGTCTTCATCATAACAAACCTCTCATTTCCCACTCAGGGAACACATGGCATATCTAAAAAGTAGCAAACAGGCAAGCCAACTATCTCTTTGCTTGATAGACTTTTATCCAGAACATTTTTAACATAATAGCATTGTGCAGTTGAGTTAACTGAACACTATAATTAATTGAAGTGCATTGTATATTTGTCAGCTGATTGAGATATTTATTCTTCTTTCTATATTTGATTCTGCTGTGAGCTTTTTTTTTAAAAAAAGAAGCAGCCCTGCTTCCCATTATTAACAACTAGTCCTCTTAAACTAGATAGGACTCTGAAAAACACTTTTGCAGTTGATTGGGATCAACTGTCTTTCCTCCAAGTTTTATAACATTACCCAGAATAAATGGTACAAAACTTGGGTCTACATTGGAATTTCAGCAGTTGTTTGGTTGCAACAGTGTGCATATTCCCCTTGGCATTCTCTTGTGAAAATTGAGGCTTGGTTCTAGATAGCGATCCTATGATAATGGCATGACTTCCATGCTGTGGGAAGCACTCTGTAATTGCAGGATTTGCTCCTGCTTATTAAGTGAAGAGGAGCCTAGTGGGAGCATTTTAAATTATTTAAGGCAAAGCAGTTGTTTGTGTAGCTCATTATGGAAAAGAGCGGATGAAATCTGGGCTCTTCAGTATGAGCTGTTTATTTTCCAAGTCCTCTGGGAATTTCAGTGTGTATTTGAGAAGCTCTTTTGACCAAAGTCAGAGCAAGTGAATTTTCTGCCCTTGAGATGAATATTTTTAATATATTAAAAAAGGAAAAGCAAACTGTGTAATGAACGTTTTCTTCAGGGAAGGAAACGTGATCCTGTGTTGCAATTGCTGTGTGTATTTGTGGCTGCCTTATATTAGGAAATGAAGGCGTTTGTATATATTTTTACTTGACTGTAATACAGTCGGGTTTTAGAGCAACATTTCCCACACTTGGGAGAATATTAAATATTAGTCCTTTTGGGGATTCTAACTTTGAAAATGAGATAAGAAACATTTCTCCATTTTTAAGTACAAAGCCAAACCACAATTGTTATGGAAGCATGGCTTAGTATTTGAACAAATCTAAAACAAATCTCAAATGGAACATCTCTTTTCCTGCAACAGTAGAGACATGCTGATGCATTATTAGATTTAGTCCCTGGTGGATCGGTAACTATTAATGTCAGTGGCAAAAAGAGAATTGGGCAGAGAAGTGGAAAGTAGAAGAATTGGGGAAAATACAACAAAAGCAAATATGGAGTGAAGCATTAAGGTGTGTTGTTGGTTCTATGACTCCAGAAATAAGGGATTTATTGATATAGTGTTCTAGCTGCACATAGGTACTAGAGCAAAGCAGCTAGTGGCTCCAGACTAGAGAAGCATCATGAAAAATGGGGAAGAGTTGTTGTACTCTACTACAGGCAATTTTCTAGTAGCTGATCAAGGGTTGCATCCAATGCTAGCCACTTTGGGTAGGTTGCTACTAAACCAGCCCCTTCACCCCTACTTGCGATTTGAGGTAAAAAAAGCTATTCCCTGGGCACTTCACAGGAACACACAACAAATAAAAAGCACTTGTTTGCTCACTCATTATGTAGCCATGGAAAAAACACCTAATATACACGTATACAGTGTTTTAGTGTTTCATAGCATTGCTGGCCTACTCTCTTGAGAACTAGATGGGTCCCTTTCCCAGAGAGCAGAAATTTCAGGTGCTTTTATAAGTAATTTGAAGCCAGCTGTAGTGTAGCAGCTCTGCCTGAGCATCTGCGGCTTGGTCCTGAGGGAATCGTGTTAAATGCTGGCAACAAGTGAGACTCTGATATCTCGGATGAAAGAGGAAATAAAAATTAAGCTTTCCTCTGTGTCAAATGATTAAAGGCTGTAGTAAACAAGCCAGCAAAGCTTTCCTTCGGTAGCAGCCACATACTAATCTTCACAAAGGCGCAAAATGTGCTTTGTACAAACAAGCAGCTACTATTACGGACTTAGTGGCTCAGTACTTATTCATCCTAATGGCTGCTCTTTGAATTGTCTCGGTCCATATCATGCAAAAATAATTTTCATTACTGCCACATCTGCACTGTATATTTAAAGGAGCCATTTTAAACAGCCGTGTTTCACTCCCCCCCCCCAAATAATAATAATAATCCTGGGAGCTTTGTTGGTTTGAGGGTACTGAGAATACTTAGGAGACCCATATTGCCCTCACAGAAATCCCCAGAGTAGTTAAAAAAAAGCAATTCTCCTCAGGAAAGTCATTCTGCTATTATAATGGGGAGTTCTGTGGTTTATTGTTAGAAAATGGTTGAACAGATTAATTTGAAGCTTGACAGAACAGGAGCAGTAAGTTTGTGGATGGTCCATGCTGCATTTGGGGTAGAAGCAATAATAAATGGTTAGTTTTTTTAACAATTGCAACATTTGACGAGGGGCTGTTGACAAGTTCTGTGCATTTTTCTTCCACACGCTTTCCTGGGGTGGGCTTTCCATAAAGATTTCTGTTTTCACTACATTTGGGGGGGATTGTCTGATGTATTAGGTTCAGGGGGTGTCTAATATGTGCTTTTGTGTAGTAGATGTGTTACATGTTTGTAGTTTTTAAAAGGCTTTGGGGGGTGGGGACAATGCAAGACAAAGGGATTTCACAAGGCTCTTCCCAGAAATGCTCAGCATGAACCTGTTTTGAGAGGGTAAGTGGGGGGGAGGGGTGTTGAATGGAATGTTGGGTGGAGTGAGTGTCAAGCGGAGAGGTTGACAGTTGGAAAGTGACAGTTAGATGAGGCTGTGTGAGGAACAGGAAAAGCTGGGGGGGGAGGAGAGAGGCAAATAAATAAAATGAATATATGTCTTTATTTTAGGGCTACAGCTATAGTCCTATTTGTCAAGGGTGAGTCAGGAAAATAGCATTCTGCCATTATGCTGAAAAAAATGTTTGGGGTTTTGTTGTTGTTTTGTTTTTGTTTTTGTTTTTTAGTAACTTTGATGGCTTGAAAATGGCTGCCTGGCAATGGACTGATTTGAAACTTGGCAGTGTAGCTTGAGGACAGACGGTGACCACGCCAAATTTCAAGTTTACCTGATGAGGGCATGGCCTTCTCAAATTTTTTAACAAACAAACAAGCAAAAACAGATCAGTTTGGCATGTTATGTTGAGGGCATTCAATATTCACTCAAGCTCCAAAATGCCAAGGAACGGCTGCTGTCAAAGGCCACATTTGTCTCTTCAGTCTACGCAACTGAAGCTACCATTCCACATTACAAGTAAACAATGGCAAGCAGTGCCATGCACATAGAATAATAGTGCTCAGTACTCCCACAGGAAACACTCCCTGACTGAAACCCCAGAGAGCCCCTGCCAGTCAGTGTTGACAATTCTGGGCTAGATGTTCCCATGGTCCCTGACTCAAGAATGAGGCAGTTTCCTGCGTTTCCTAAACCTGCACCTGGGCAATGTTAAATGATGATTGCCCTCAGAAGCTAGATAAGCTGTCAAAGGTCTGGTGCAAAAGGAACAGGGGCCACTGAAGGGCAAGTTAGTCAACAACTGCCTGTGGGGCAGTGATCAGGAATGTGAGAGCAAATGCAGAGAGGTGGCAGCTGCCAGCAGCTACACAGCCTTAACCTACTGATAACTCTTCTTTCCCTCCACCCCACCTCCCATTTTTGAATTCCTGACTCAGCTGTCTCAGTATAACTGAACACTTGGCCTTGCATCTGGTGTCTGTGATTCGGTTACCGTTTTGTACACATTGATCTTTCCGCCCATGTTAGCCGATGCAGTTGTGGGCTCTTGGAGAAGGGGAGACACACACCACATGCACACAAAACAGATTCCACTTAGCAAGAAGTGTTTGCATAAGGCTTTTCCACCAGCTGGCTAAACCATTCTGCAATTGCATCATAGTAAAGAACACATTAATATACGTTTTTCTGCTTTGCTGGGTAAATGTTACATTATAGCTCTTTTCCTCTGAATTGGGGGAGTTTGGCTACCTACTTGATACGAGACTGGCTAAGAAAATGATTTATTGCAGGTATACAAAGATGGTGAGATTGGTTCCGCCTTTCCCCCCCTCCCCTTTGTGACTGCAAACTTTATTTGCAGTTCTTCCCCAATATCTTTAACAACAGTTTCTGCATGCAGGTATTGACCTGCACATCTTTGCCCTGCGAGTGCCAAACTATAGCCAAAGCAATGTGCGGGATGGTGGAAACGCAACAGCAGAGATGATTCTGCGTGCAGCTGTTTTTTCTTTTCTTTTTTGAAATAATATTTATTTGATTTTGCAAACAAGAAGTTATAACAATATCAAATACATAACCATACATTGAGAGTTCTCTGAATCTCCCGACTTCCCACCCTCCCCTCTGTGGGTCCTATTGTCAACATCTTCAACTGCATATTATTTCACAGTCCATATATTGTATCTCTCCATATTATCCACAGTGTTTGTTACGTTACAAGTGTTATTAAAACCCTGCTAGTGTTTTTAGCTGCTTACAGTGGTCTCCTAAATAAATTGTGAATTTTTCCCATTCTTTCTTAAAGTTTTTGTCTTCTTGGTTCCTGGGCTTTCCAGTCAGTTTTGCCATTTCGGTGTACTCCAGCAGCTTAATTTGCCATTCCTCTCTGGTAAGAACTTTGTCTTCTTTCCATCTGGTGCCACCTTTTTCAAGGCAGCTGCAATAGCAGAGAGGTTCCTCCTTATCTAATAAGTCAACCAGTCTACATATATTTGCATCATTTTATTATGGAAACTAGACTCTTTTGAGTTTATAGTGAACTGCTGCCAGGAGAACAGAGCAACCCTTGAAAGCTGACCATCCCTGTTCATGTAGGAAATAGCTGTGCTCTTGCTTTTACCCCTGGGAGAGTCTGTAGCTCAGGAGTGGGGAACCTTTGACCCTCCAGATGTTATTGGACTCCATCTCCTATCAGTCGCAGTGAGCATGACCAAAGATCAGGAATGAGGGGAGTTATAGTCCCATATCATCTGGATGACCACGGGCTCATCTCCATTGCTTGTAGCTCTACTTATATAAGAAGGCCATGTTAATGTGGTGTCGGTTTTGAAGATAAAATTCGCCCTTTTCCAGTTTTTCAGTTTTGGAGGTTCAGATTTTGATTTATTGTTTAGGGCTTCCGCATTAACATTTGGAAGGAAGTTGTAGCGTGTGTGACAAGGGCTGAGTCGGAATGAGGTAACCATGTAACATTTCCAGGCATAGTCCCTTGCACAGGCTTCAACAAGAATCTAGGGTGGCATCCAAAAGTCATTGCAGGAACATAAAATATTATATGGAAATGGGCCCTTAACAGACGAATATATTTCTTTAACTTCACATTAGCAAATCTTTAAAAGATAAGTAGAATATGAACAACAGCCTTCTTACCCCCACACAAATGGTTGGCAGTGAGGCTTAACTAGGTAATAATCTGAAATGTCTATATAAATGTAATTATTGATATTTTCACACCTCCTTGGCAGCTATCGGCCAATGCATGTTGGGAGCAATTTCCAGTTCCAGCTGAACTGAACTGATGTAAAGGTGGCTTTAAGCCATCTCTGTGCTGCTGCTCCTTGACTTGCACATTGCCTTGTGCCAACACCCGAGGCTCTGGCCCATTCATTTCTTTCCCAAGAGTGGATTGAGACAGGTTGCGGCACATCTCCTAAAAGCCACTCTCCCTTTTCTGAAGTCTTTGCCTTCAGCCTTCCCATGCACACACCTGCTGCATTGTCATTTGGGTAGAACTAACGTTTTACACACATCAGGTGGCTCTGGATCCTTTCTCTGGCACTCTCTGTGATTAATTAGAATTAGATTGTCTGTACCTTTCGGAGGTTTATTTCTCCTTGTTGGGGTCAGGATGTGATGTGTTAATTTCATAGCTACTTTTTTTGCTTCCTCCCACAGCCCATAGTCACTATTCACTTGTTCAAACTTGTCATAATTCTGTAGGGGCAAGCACTTTTTTCTTCTTATTTGGCTGCGTAGCTCCAAATAGTCAGGAGCTCTTCATTTTGGCTTTGTCTCACCCGTAGGCACCAGGTCAGATTCCAAGAAGTGGGTCTTCAATGGGAGCCTTCCTAAAGGCCACAATTGCACCTGCACAAACAAGAGGGAGAACATTTAATGAGAGCAAGTACACAAAGTCATTGATGAGGACTAGAAGTTTGAAACAAATAGCAGAACCAAATTTAATGTTTCCATAGCTAAATCATTTGCATACGGAATACATACATCCCCAGGACAAGGTGCTGAGCCTTTAATGGTTGCATGATAGGCATAAATTAAATGTAAGCATTTTCTCACTAATTCTCATTCACTGGCAAATCTCTACTTATTATACAGTTGCTAAAGCACAGAGTTTTGATTGGTTGATTGAAAAGTGATAACTCTATCTGAGACATATAAATAATGGCAAAATTCATTTGAATATGTACAGTACATAGTGATTTTCCTCATGACTAGCACATCACAACCTACCAGTACAGAGTTTCCAGGTCAAATGGTGTGATGCCCAGGTTGACTTGGAAGGTTTTAGAACATTTCAATTACTTGTTACTTATTCTGTGGGGCTAAATGCTACTGATTATTCTAGGCAGTGCTTCTGTCTTGTTCATTTTGGATCATGTGTTTTCAGTGAGGCTGTAGGGCCCTGGCCTGATAACCATGCTGTTGCCCATGTGTTGTTTTCTTGGCTCTTCCCCCAAAACTAGTGCTTACTTTATCCTCTAACTCTCTCGGTGTTCTTGGAGCTTGGAGCCAGGCACTCCCAAAGTCTAAGAGCTGATTCATTACTTAGCCTTCAGCAAGTCTAATAACTTGCCGCTTTGTATTTCAGGTTCCCATTTCTGTCTTTCATAGTGATAGTGTATTATAGCTCTCTAAGGGAGGGGGGAGGGGAGAAAAATATTCTGTTCGAGTGGCATTTTGGAGAGGTGCAGCCTGATCCTGTGTGCTTTCTTGGTTAGCCCAGCGAGGCTTTTTCTCGGGAAAATGTGGACAGGATTGCAGGATTTCCATATGGTGTTGGTATATTAATAATATACTTCAGCTTCCTGGCTTTGCTTTTAGATATGAGTAATCATGAGCTAGGGTTTGATCTGGGCCATATGGAGCAGTTGCAGCAACTGTGGAACCTCTCTCCTCCTCCGATTTATATACTCTCTCCTGATGGGTTGAAGTCATCACTGCTCTTCACTTTTCTGCTTCAGACTGCCCTGACTCCCTCCTCCTCTGGCTCCTGCCTTGTGGGTGGTGTGATACTCCACAAATCACTGGTGCCCTCACCTAGGTCACTCTCCTCGTCCCCTGCCTCCACCACACACACTTTTCAGAGCCCTGCCACTCCCTGATATCTAATAATAATAATTTAATAATTTTATTATTTATACCCCACCCATCTGACTGGGTTTTCACAGCCACTCTAATATTCTTGGAGACCCACTGGGCAACAACATAGGTGACAAGTGGTGGCGAGATGTTGGTTGACAGAGTTGTATATGCCATACAGCCTGTCCCACACTTCTAACATAGCCTGCTGCCCGTCACTCCCTAAATTAACTCTGTTATCTTAAGTCCTGCAGTCACAACTTCTATACATGGAATGGGGTGGACACCATCTTGTCCATCATCTCAAACAACAAAATGCATCATGTCCATCCCAAATGCACAGATTTAAGCAATTGTCATAATTTATTTCCATAAAACAAGCTGGATACTTTGGAATTATAGACCCCTTTAATTACCAATGGGTTCAGTGCTAGGCCTGGTGAAATAGCGTTATGTAATTGGGGTGTGACAACCATTACAAAATGGACTTTTGTGTAATCTGTGGGTGTTGCACTAGCTAGCAGAGAGGGCCCTCAAATTAAAATGGCTCCTGCTCCTGTGGATGAGAGGTCTGCAGCCTTCAATTAATCTCGCTGGAGCTGAACTCTTATAACCTTGTGGTTAGAGAATTATAGGATAGAGTGAAAAAGGAAAATGTCTGGGGACAAAGTATGGTTTTGGCATGGAGAGATTTAGGAGTGAAAAGAAAGCTAGCTATATGTTAAACTGTAGGCTAAGGAATGTTAGACTTCACATTGCATTTCCCCCAAGCAGGGTTAAAAATACACACACGTCATTAGTTGCTTTGATGGGTTTCATATAAAAGACAATAACAAGCTCTCCCTTTCTGTCGTTACCCTTCATTTTGCAAGCATCAGTGTGGCCGAGCTGTTATATTACTGCATCTGTTAACAATTTGGTTCAGTTTGTGTATGTCTATATGAATGGTCGGCTCTTTACAGGTCTCCAAAAAAGCTCCATGCATGAGCAATGAGAAACCATGAAATAGCATTAAGTGTAGCAAAAGAAGGTCTTTAGATACCTAAGTATGGTTCTGAAATTAAATCACAAAAATGAAAGGCAATATGCCTAGATTCAATCAATGAGTGGGCCCCTAACGTTCTATGTGGTCTTGGTACAGTAATTGGATCACTGTAATCTATAGACTACTCACTATGCCAATCCTCAAAACAGATGTAATAATCATATCCTATGAAAACACTTGATGGTTGAGAATTCAAAAGACACACTAAAAAGTGCTTTTTAAATAGCACCAATGTGGAACATTTTCTGCTTGCTTGTCCCCATGCTTGCAAGCTGTACACTAAGTTACACAAAAATCTGTTTAATTTACATAAAGTATACAGGTTGCATAATTCAGCTAATATGCAGAATTTGCACTTAAACAGAATTTTGCACTGAGCAAATAGAAACCTGGCTTTAATATAACAATGATGTCATGTAGTGAGTTGAATATATAAATATACAGTTTAAAGATTTTTGTTTAAAGACTATTGTTACAACAAAGATCCCAGAAAGGCAGGAGGACTCCATTAATAGCCTATGATTGCTTACTGCCACATAGAATCATGATATGTTTTAATAGTGAGTCCGAAATTATGATATGATTTGTGATAAAGATAAAATACGTCATGAAAAGAACAATTAAAACTTCTGATAGCAAACTTTATAATCAAATTGTTTCAATCACAGCACACTATATAAGAACTTCTGTTTATTAAGTCTGAGATCCTAAACACACTTCCTTTTAAGAGTAAGTCCCAGAAAAGACAGTGAACTTCTGAATGGACATATACAAGTTTGCACTATACAACTTGAGCTTTATGGCCACCATTCTAATGAAGGTGAATGCTTCCCAAATCAGCTTCCTTATTATCATAGTTTTATCCTGCATTTCATCCAAGGAGCTCAAGTTGGTGTACATGGTTCTCCCCTTACCCATTTTATCCTCACAGCAACCCTGTGAGGTAGGCTAGACAAAGAGATGGTGACTAGCCTAAGGTGACCCAATCAGCTGAGTGTGTATTTAATCTTGGCCTCCCATGACGAAGTTTGACACTCTAACTACTATACCACATAATATCCAAATATTATCCCCAGAAGCAAACTATTGTGCCAGACTCAAGAGGCTTGTTATTGCCAGTGGACGAACATTAGGCAATAAAGCTTCCCTTCATTGATGCTACAGATGCACAGTGGGCTTAAATAGTAACTAATATTTATGTAATGCACAAGCATATATTTAATAGTGCAAGATCAATGCAATGTTTCCCAGCCCTCCCAAATGAAATGCATCTATTTCTCATTGTATACAAACAGAATCTGAGAGGATATAGAGGATTTGACTGCGTTTGTAAAAAAAACTCATCAAGAGAGGAGTAGGAGTGTCATATTGTAGCTCCTTAACTATAAAGCCACATTGTCCCCAGTTCATCTGGCTTCTTCAGATAGCTTGATGCTCATTCTTCTTACAGGCATTACTAATGCTCATAAATAAATACTGAAAATGCATGTGCTGCTCTGACACATTTATCAGCAGGTGCATGTGTGGGCATGCTTATAGAGGTGGATAGAGTACCCCCAGTAACAGCATTAACAAGAAACAACTTCAGGGACTAGGTGTATATAAATAGATTCTGTAACCATTGAACTACTGTGTTAATCAGAGAGATGCTGAGCCTACAGAAATGTTAAGAAAACTGGTGAATGTGAAACACAATAAAGATTTACACTCTGAGATCTGGCACTTTTTATCAGTGCTAAAATTACCGCCACTCAAGTACTACAGACAGCCCATGGCATTATGGAATATGAGGAATGCTTCTGTGGCATTCCTCAAGTGCACGGTAGAGAAGGTGATCAGGATTGACCAGCAAATATCTGAGTAATTTGTAGTAGAGTGGCAAGGATGTCTGACTCCCAACTGTTTAACCAGTGGCGTAGCGTGGGGGAAGCGTCTGGAGTGTGGCCATGCCAGATCCTGTCCCCTTGGGAGCGCACTCTGAGTGCCCGCCCTGGGCACTGTTTGATTACACTCCGCCACTGTGTTTAACAACAGCAGTAACAAAATGATTCTCCTTATCCTGGATTATAAGGCTATCAATGGCTACTAGCTACTAGATAGGCACTTGGTCTGATCCAGCAGAGCTCTTCTTATGAGCTAATGTTCTCCTCATCCTGCTCTAAATTATACTAGTGAACTGAAGAAAGCCCGAGGTAACCAGGAGTGGAGATTTGTACATGTGGAAGGACAGTGAGCTCTGTTTAGTTCACATACTCAAAACAAATTCCTGGGCTCTGAGTTCTGACAATCTTAAAGTATGTCTTTTTTCATCAGGCTCCAGTTAACAGATCTCAGGGTTTTTGTAAAAAGAAAAAAGAAAAAGGGAGGGAGGGAGGGAGGGAGGGAGGAAGGAAAGAAAGAAAGAAAGAAAGAAATCACAAAGTAGATTCCAGAAGTCTGCCTGCAATTTTCACTGGTTCCCACTCACATCTGTATACCTCTGCATCTTTCCAAATGTTCCTTCTGTTCCAGAAGGTTGGGAGACCCTAGGAACTCAGGGAGATGCCTTATACCAAGTCAGATCATTGGCCCTCTAGCTCAGTATTCTCCACACTGACAGTAGATCTCCAGAATTTCAGGCAGGGAGTCTCTCCCAGCCCTACCTAGAGGTGCTGGAGATTGAACCCAGGATCTAATGCATGCAAAACAGATGCTCTACCCCTAAGCTGCACCCCATCCTCTAAAGTTTAGAACTGCTTGGGAAGTTATGCAGGGGTGGCTACAGGAGAGAGATGGAATGTGCAAAAATCACCTTCTTCCCTGTTCCCTTCCCAGAAGCTTCAGTTGTATCTAAAAGCCTTTCATAAGTGGAGGAAGGCAATTTGATATACTGGTAACCCAAAATGTGCTATGACATCAAAACATCATTAACAAAACTGGTAACACATCGTTTTTAAAATATTGGGTAGAAAGAATTGTAAACTTGGACTTGAGCACATTTTGAAATGCAGGCCTGGCAGGACTTAAAAGCTGAATCATACAACATAAATATTGCATTTCAGACATCTTATCTTGTTCTGTTTATTGTCAGACGTCTTCCTTATGCTCTGCAAAATGCAGATGTATTTACAATATATGACATACTGTCAAATGGGGTTTAGCTCAGCAGAAAGGGGTCTCCTATTTCACTGCATTTTCTTGCTGCATCTCAAGAGCTAAAACTATAGCTTGAAAAGACAGGATGGGTGGAAGATGACGGCAGTGGATAAAAGTTGAAGAGGAGTGGTAAAGAAAAGGATATATACCAACTAATGGTGGGGAAACAAAAAAAATGTAGTGCAAAACAAAACAAAATGGTAAAGGAGAAAATAATTCAATAGATTTTTTTTCCTCTCTTGGTCTCTGTTCCTTAGACTTTGTTTCTGATTTTTTTATTTACATTGTTTTCTCACAATTTAGTACTACCTGCTGGAAGGGGACAGGTCTGAAGAAGTGAGATCTTGATAATATCTCCCTGCCCCTTGACAAATGAATAGTGCTCTTCTAAGTATACACATCTGGGAGAAAGTCTAATTTAATTCAGTGGGACTCACTTCGAAGTAGATATGCACAGGACTGCCCTGGGAAACCCGTTGAAGAAGGCAAAGACATAAATTATATGGGTCTAGGTTTACCAGTTACAGTGGCCAGATGCAAAAAGAAGGTGGAGCCCCTGCACATTTAATAGTGATGTAGAAGAGGGTGTTTCAAGCAGGTGTATCTTGCCTGACAAGCTACACCAGCTGAAATCCTTCTACACAACCCTTAAAGGTGCAGGAGTCTTGCCTTCCTTTCCATATGACTGTCCTACCACCTGAATGCACAGAGGCAGTATATTTCTGCACATCAGACAGAGCTTGCTGAAAAATTGCAGATCAGCCTGATAATAAATACAAGTGGGCAGATACCGTATGTTCAAAGTTATTTAAAAGTCATTCAATTACATCATAGGGAGGAATTAAGTAGAATACTGCCTGCACCATTTTCCTTAGTGAAAGAGCTACAGATTTACTTTTTAGAATGAAAGTTGAACATTCATCTGCTCTTTCACAGATTTCAGTGGGACCAAAATCCAGCTGAGTTTGGATCCAAACTATTGATCTAATCACAAACACTCGTGCACATGGTGTTTGTGAATGAGCACTGGTATGATTTATTTTCCTGCAAACTAAAAAGCACCACATGCTCACACCAAACAAACATTGTAAAGAAAGACAGTGTTGGGGACATAAGTCAGTTTTGCCAGTTTGAAAATGAAGATGAACTGTTTCAACTATTGTTTCACCTGTTGCATGGATACTTAAGTAGACAGTGCACAACAGGTGAGGCTTGAACTTAGCATCTCCCCAAGCCCAGTTGCCCAGCCAGTTGCCTAGGTCACATACCCTTTGCTCCAGCCCTAAAGATGTGTGCTGCAGTGCTCAAGAGGGGGGAAGAATACTGGTATGTGTGTTTTCAAAAAAGCTACATACCCCGGTATATTAATAAAGGAAGGGAAAGGTTACCCAAAACAAGAGGCCCACTCTTGCTGAAATTGTCTACTTCAAGTGCCTATTTGTATTAGTAATGTAGGGTATACATTATGGAAAGAATAATAAAAAATTATTATAGTTGTAATAATAATATGCATTAATTATAAATAATAAAAATATGTACAGAAACATGTACAAATGTACATCTACATAGAAAAGGGATGTTGACATACTTGCATGTACAAATAAATAATTTTACTTATATATAATATTTCTTACCCACTCTTTGCCATAAGGTCCCAAGGTGGGTTACAACAACAGAATCTACAATTATAAAAACAAATAAAATAATCATTCCAATTATGAAACACAAAAGACCATTCCAAATAGAGCATGGTAATCGTAATACTAAATTAGTCCCACCAATAAGTTATGAGAGTTAAGTCACGTGTTGCTTAATTTGGAAAGCTAGGTAAGCATTTAGAGTTATAGAGCAGGAGAGTGGAGGAACTGTTTCAATAAATGATTCAAAAGTAACCTTTGCAAAAAGTAGCCACAATGGTGCAGATGGAGTTAGGTAGTTGTGTTGGTTACTAGTCACGCTCCTACAGACATTGGCTGAGTGTGATACATGCTGTACTCTGAGCTGTAATTTATATACTGTAGTAGGATTAGGGGTGTGGTAGGAAAGAAGTTGCATTTTCTAAAGGGCAAAATATTGTGGCCTATGTGTTGGGAAAATACAACAACTGGCCATATTGGAGAAAAGCAGTCTGGATCAGGTACAGCAACTGAGCAGTAGCTGCACAATTACTGAACTAAATTAACAATCTGGAAAGTCATAGTAAATCCTAGTGATGCCTCTGGGAATTAATTTTACTTGGTGTTCTTCCAAGACCATCCTACCCACATAGGCACTTGTTTACAACCTAAAACAATATGTTAATTCTGTGAGCAAAAGAGAATATTGCTCTGGATCCAATATTTACACAGGAAATGATATGCGGTTCGAATTTTGGTGACCGCAAAAAGCATCTCAATAAATTTTAGGAGCACATGCTTGGCCATGTTATTGTGAAAATCTATTTCCCTCCTTTAAGTCATCCTCCTATGATACTATAAAGTTGTGGAGGGGACATGTGGCTTTTCAGATGTTGAACTACAACTCCCATTGGCCATACAGGCTAGGGCTGATAGGAGTTGTAGTCCAAAACATCTGGAGAGCACAAGGCTAGGAAAGGCTGGGCAATTGTTCTTCAGTCCTGCTCTAATGACTGCAATACGTGCAGAGACTCCAAGGAGACCACATGTATTGCAAGTACATTGATACTGTAGAAGATCTAGAGGCCCTAGGTTGGGAGGTTAGACAAGACTGATTTCTCACATGCCCCTTTCCCTTTTGCTGCTCCTTATTCTAGGAACTGCTTCTCAGAACACCTTCATGAAACCATAGCTGCATTCAGACATTGAGTTTATTATGGTAGTTTTACTGGTTATAATGCTAGCACTTCTGTCCTGATTTTTAATCTTCCTTTTATACTGCAGTACCTGTTGTGCTATAGAACTGTGGCTCTTTGATCGATATACTGCCATGCCATGCTACATTTCATCCACACCTGCAAGTGTGATGTGACACAACAATGAACACCATCAGACATATTGACTCTCTCACCTTTTCTACACACACACATTTCTCCCCCCCCCCCATGATTTACCATGCAGTATGTCAAAATAGCACCCAAAATATCATTACATGAGCAGTGCGGTAAACTAATTCATGAAAACTGCAGGAAATTAACAATGCAAAACTCCTGAGAAATTCTAGGTTCCAGGACTGCAAATGTTTTTCTTTCTTTCTGGAAACAATTACCATGGAAATGAGCACTAAACTTCTGCTAGATTTCCAGAAGTGGATTTTACATTGTGTGAAAGGTCACATAAAACATGGAAATTAACAGGTAAGGAACAGTGGAAAGATGGGATTAAATGCTATCTGAATGCTGTTCGTCTGGTCCAGTAGCATTCCTCAACTTGGGGCCTCTAGATATTGTTAGACAATACATCTATTGTTAGACAATATTTAGAGGGCACAGCATGGCCCATGGTCAATAATTAGATATAATCAGTGCTTTTTCTGGGGGTACACAGGGGTATGCATACCCCTAAACATTTTGTGAATCTAAGTTTGGCCTCATTGAGGAGCAGTATTACAATATGAGTAGGAAAAGGTGAGTACCCCTAAACATTTTTTTTTTAGAAAAAAAGAAGAAGCACTGGGTATAATGGTAACGGTAGTTCTGCAAAATCTGGAGAACACCAGGTTGAGGAAGGCCCACTAGGTAACTAAGCCTAAATACAAGCAAATGAATGTATATTAATCCCTTCTCCAAACTCCTGGCTCTTTCTCTGTTGTCTCTCCCTGTGTCAAATTACAAACTGTAAGCTTCTCAGTGCAGAGATCTTTCCTCTTGTACTCTGCAAAGTGCATGTACATAGGAGCAGCTATGTAAACCGTGATCCACCACCCAATGCTAGGTTTCTGATGCAGACAGTTCCTCCCTCCACAAATACCCCTTCAATTAAAGTGGCATGGATTTTGCTAGTAAAATACAGTCATCCCTTTTAAAAATCCAAGCTTCCAATGATTCATGACTCTATGGAGTTTAGATGTTGACTTAAGTCGTGTCAAGTTCTTCTCTACTCATTTTCTGTCACAGCCTTCTGAACCCTTTCAAACTATTATAGATATCCTGTCAATGAAAGTTATGAATCACTTCAAATATAGGAGAGAGACGTCTCTACCCAAGCATCACCCCAATCTTAGGCAAACAGAAGTCCCTAATCAGCTAACAAGCCCTCTTACAAATCCTTGAAGTCATGCTTGTGGAATGGGATCTGAGATTGAAGTAATCACCTAACAATGCTATAGCATTGGAGAATTCTCCAGAGCAACTGGAAAGTCTAATTAGACTGCTCATCTCTGGGTCTTAAGGCTATTTATCCAACAAGCCCTAATGCTACTGTGGTAAATTAAGCAATTCCTCCTGATTTCCTGAGGTGCTCACTTTGGATGAGAAAGCCTTGGATTCAGTTTAAACACAGTGTGCTCAACACACTTCTAACTACAAGTATTAGATCACTGGCAAGTCGTCAGTCATTTAAATCTACAACTTAAATAACTATGCTTGCATTAATATAAGTACTAATATTAGTGTGCACCCATACTTAGCTTTATCTCATTTATATATTCCTAGGTGTAGATACAGTATGAGCTGTTGCCAGTTTTGAATTTAGACTTCTGGCCAGGGGGCAAGATGCAGCGCCAGTGACACCTCAGGCCACTCATCATCTTAATTTGGCCAGAGGCAAAGGCATGCCATGGACCTGTCTCCCAAGTTGTTTAAGTGCCCAGGAAAGCCTCTGCCAACATTAGGTAGTATGTTGGTCAACTCAGTCCTGGCTCTACCCAAGCTTTCCCAGATCAGTGGTATCAGCCAGGCCACATACCCAGGTGGACCTTGGAGAAGCAGCCAAGTCTGAGAGGGCTTTGTGTGTGCTTGTAGATTTGAGAGTTGCTGGCTCTGCGCCTGTCATCATTTCTCCATACTTGTGGGAAACATCCTCTGGTACCAAAATGGTGCCTTTGGGAGTAGGCAATTGTCAATAGCTCCCAATATGTAAAAGATCCATAATAAGCATTGCCTGCAAACCCCTGGCAACTTCCTAGCTGAAATCCAGCTCAACGTCTTTGGAAGTATCCACATTGAACTTGTTGGGAAACTCAAGGGACCCCTGACCATTAGGTCCAGTTGTGTCCGACTCTGGGGTTGCGGCGCTCATCTCGTGTTACTGGCCGAGGGAGCAGGCGTACAGCTTCTGGGTCATGTGGCCAGCATGACAAAGCCGCTTCTGGCGAACCAGAGCAGTGCACGGAAACGCCGTTTACCTTCCCGCTGGAGCGGTTCCTATTTATCTACTTGCACTTTGACGTGCTTTCAAACTGCTAGGTTGGCAGGAGCTGGGACCGAGCAATGGGAGCTCACCCCGTCGCAGGGATTCGAACCGCCAACCTTGTGATCAGCAAGCCCTAGGCTCTGTGGTTTAACCCACAGCGCCACCTGGGTAAACTGGTCCAGTTATTAAGAATATTCTTACCTTGCCAAAACTAGACTGGCATCTTCCATATGCATCAGTCAAATTCTGTGTCATGTATTCAACTACCAACTTGGAAAAATAAGTGCAAAAGAGCAATAGGTCACATCCACATTTAAATCACTCTTATACCATTTTAACAGTCATGGCTTCCCCCAAAGTATATCGGGAAGTTTGTTAAAGGTGCTGAGAATTGTTGCCTTGAAGCTACAATTCCTGGCACCTTTAGCAAACTACAATTCCCAGGATTTTTTGAGGGAAGCAATGTGCTTTAAATGTGTGTTCATGCATTGCAGAGGGTTAGACTAGGTGACTCTTGGGGTCCCTTCCAACTCTACAATTCTATTATTCTGTGTATGTGATCCTCCAGCACTTGGTTCTCAAAGTGGCCAAGCAGAAGCACAAGGTACAAAAAAATTTCTTAAGTGACTCCACAAGGCCTTATTTTTTTATGTAAAGGGATCTTTTGGTACTCTCAATGACTCCTTGTTGTCACAAGAGTAATTGCCGCATAAAGGAAATCACCCAGTAACTCTCTGGTTAATAAGGGATTTGTCGTATCTTGAAGAATAAACAAAACAAAAAAACAAAAAAACCTGGCACCTGAAGAAACTTCAGATACTTATTTGCCACCCACACTGAAGCGGGGCGTTGTTCCAGTTAGCACATGGGAAGAATTCATAATTTGTATAAATCAGTAACCTGTGCTAGTTTTACTCCTGATTACTATAATCTGTTATGTTAGGAATGTTTTATATTTCAGGTATTTTGTGGAATTAACCCTTGGACACTTTCAGAAATATGTTTAATTTTTCCTGGACCATTTTTTATTTCATCATCTGTGTGATGTCTGTTTGGATATATGATCACAAAATACTGGGCGGAGTTGAGGGGTGAGATGTATTTGCTCTATTATTTTCAAACCCCATTTTGGGTTTAAGATTTGGCCATCACATAATTCTTCCGCTTCCTAATCTTGAAAAACACACACACCACTTTATTAACTTGAACTCAATAGTGTGATTACTTAGGTAAAATATTCCCATGGGTTTGCAAGAATTGGCTTTCAGTCAACAAAACAGGCAAATCTAGTTTATCCATTTGTAAGGATATGATGAAATTTTTGAAGTTCCTTCCAAGTATGTTTCTGTGTTGTTTAAGAGAACAGTACATAATGCTGAGAGAAATGAAGAAGTAAAAAGGGTAGCCCTTGAAGGCAGAGCTCCTGATCCTGTTCGATTTGTTGAAATCCTATGTAATTTGCATGAGAATAAGACTACATATTTTCAAGTAACAGATGTAAGACTGTGTTGTCTATCACCCTAATGGAGCAAGTTAATCATGCCCAATTTCAGGTCCTTTTGCTTTCAATGGGCCAAACCAGATGCTATGATAAACATACTGCTGCTACTAAAAATGGTAACCAGCCAGTATAGAATCACAGAGTTGGAAAGAACCCCAAAGGTTATCTAGTTGAACCCCCTGCAATGCAGGAATCACAACTAAAGCATCCCTGACAGATGGCCATCCAACCTCTGCTTAAAAACCTCCAAAGACCTTCCAAGGGAGTCTGTTCCACTATCAAGCAGTTCTTACTGTCAGAAAGTTCTTCCTCATGTGTGGTTAGAATCTCCTTTCAGCTGATCCTTCCTCTCCCTCTATAATGTCCAATAAAATAAGTCTAAATAGAAAATGTGGCTTCTAACCAGCAACCTTATCATTTATATGTACTTAATTTTGCAAGAGGGAGGGAGAGAGAGAGAGAGACACGGTTGGATATGCTACAGTGCTATTATGTTTCAGTAGTTAATGGATATGACAAGTGACACATTAAAACTGCATATTGCAAAGTTTACTATGCCACTGTAAAAAATTACTTATTAAAGACAGTGCTCCTCTACTTTGCCTCTCTCAAGTTACTGCTCCTAAACAACATTTCTCAGGTTGACATTTATTAAAAATAATAATAATGATACCATGATTTATCCTCCTCCCCTCAACTAGGCACATTTTCCAGGAACGTCATCAGTCAGTGGAAAATACAATAGCAGCAAGTTGATGGAAAACTTGATGGTTTTCAACAATAAATTTGATAACCCATTGCTATTAAATAGCTAGTGCATTTGCTTACTCTAGGCGTATCAGCTGTAAAACTGTTTATGCCAATTTTAGTTTTACAAGGCACTACACATTCTGTTTCATTTTTAATGTAACTGGAAAATTATGGACAGCAAGTGCACAACAGAATGTACTCTAATTTGGCAGCCATTTTTTTTACCAGTGACTTGCATTAAAACTGTCATCCTTCAACAATCCAAATAGGATTTTGGTAGCAGGGCCTAATTCAGCCCAGGAGGGCTCCAAATGTGGCTCAGGAGTCTGTTTTCCCTAAGTCATGCCCACCTGTCCTACACTTGACATCATGTCTATATGACCCATGGAACCTAAGGATCTGGGTCCTTTGGCTACAGTTCCCCACCCCTACAAACATGTAGCACACTAACTTGAGCTACAAACATGAGCACAAAGGCTACAAACATGAGCACACTAACTGGAGAGCAAGTCCCACTGAACTTGGTGGGGTTTACTTCCATGTAAGCATGCTGCATAGGCTCACCATTAAGGTTATGATCATCTCCATGTTTACCTGGGAGTAAGTCCTGTTGAATGCAGCTCATGGAACATTTATTTTTAAGTTCTACATGCATACGACCAAGCTTCCCGTTGACAGGAGAGAATATTATAGCTGGCCCATCTGTCAGGCACACATTTATGATAGCCTCTTGGACATGTCTGCTGGCAGAGGTTGCTAGAAATTTGGGCACATCTAGGAATGAATAATTATTTGGATCTGCCCCCCCCAAAAGAAGAACCTAGCTCGATCAGGCAAAAGGTCTTCTAGTTCAGCAACAAGATTCTCACAGCAGTCATCCTGATGAAGTCCACAAGCAGAGCTTGAAGTAAATTCCTCTCACCTGTTCCCCCTCTCCAACAATTTGGTATCTTCCTGCTTGTCAACCTGGATAGGGACTAGAAGATCAAGGGGCAGGTCAAGTGTTCATTTCTAAACCAGGGTGGGGGTGGAGCATTTCCCCAGCTCAAGGACTGTCAGCTGATGGGCAGGTGGACATTGTTTAGGGGAAATGGTTTTGAGGGCCAAACTGGATCCCCTAGTGGGCCAAGATTGGTCTGCAGAGTGAAGATTTGCCACCCTTGGATTAGATACTGGTTTAGTATTTTGTTTTCCTTTTGATTGTGCATAGTCTATGTTTCTTCCCTTGTCCCCACCCCTCCCCTTCACTTATATAGATATATAAGAAGATTTATGGAGTGTAATTGTTTTTTAATAGACTGAAGATCTAGTCTGGCAACATTGTTTTGGTCTTTTGGTCTATACTGCTGGTTTAAAATGCCTGAGAAGTCAGGAGGGAATTAAGGCTAAAGTTGTCAGAAAGGAGCCTTTGAAAAGGGCTGGCAGTTTTCTTACTCCTGAGTATACCACCATAAGACTGTAGAAGTACTGCAACCCATCTTCTAGGTGACAAATAAACATGTGGGGTGGGAAGAGAGAGAGAAGCAGTATGGGTCACTGCTAGTGAGCTACTCTAACTGGATTGGTGCAGGAGTGGGGTCTCCCCATTCATCACCATGGGCAAAGCAAGAGATGCGACTCTTACCTTTGCATAATAGATTACATTCCAGCCATGAAAAAGTCAGAGGTTCCTACCCACCTTCATCCCCCACCCAGGCCAGAGAACAGGCATTGCCACATTTCAGGGGCACATGTTTAAGAAAGAGAAAGAAAACCCAGGCACAAAGGTGGACAGGCCTCCTGTTCCTTGAATTGTGGAAGGTTCAGTTTTCCAGATCACTAACAATGTACACCTACCATGGAAAAGGTACAGGCACTCCATTGTCATTGGCATCTGGTCAACATGTAGAGAAAGAATCAGGAGTATATATAAACAGTGGACATCTTTTGGCTGCAGTTCAAGATGGATCCTAGTTTGAAAAATTTGAAGAGTGCTGCTCAAAGGTATTCTCTTCATCACTGTTGCTTCGCATGTCTGAGGGCCAGACACTGAAATATTATTGGCATTCAAAACATGATCTGGGGCTAAGCTCACCTGAGTGTCGTTGGCAGGTAACTCAGCAATGGCAAGTGGCTGCAGAAGAAAACAAAACTGATGAAGTTGGGACACATCCAACATGTTCTAATATTTAATCTGTTTCCTGCCCAGTGTATAAGATGCAAACAAACTACTTACTTTGGAATATGCATGAGGAACCTGTGACCCACAGTACATAGCAAAATGGTGGAATTTGCCCCCAGAAGATGTAGTGATTGCCACCAACTTGGATGACTTTAAAAGAGGATTAGACAAATTCATGTGCTGTTGACCATGATTGTTGTGTTCTGCCTCCACTGTCAGAGGTAGTATGTATCTGAATACCAGTTTCTGGGAATCACAGGTCAAGAGAGTGCCACTGTGCTCGGTTCTGCTTGAGAGCAGAACAGGATGCTTGACTAGATGCCTTCTTATGTTTCCCATTGACCCCTGCAGCCATGGCAGGGGTGATCTTGGGCCAGTCAGTTTTTCTACACTTAATAGTCTTCACAGCATTGTTGTGAGGATTTAAAAACTGGGGGGGGGGCATTTTCTGCTAGCGTTCTCCAGCCTGGTGCCCCACAGATGTTTTGGTTTGCAACTCTCATCAGCACATGTCATTGGAGTTGTGGTTCAAAAAAACCTGAGGGCACTAGATGGCTGTTCTAGAGATGGATGCTCTATGTTGTCCTGAGATCCTTTGGGAAAGGGCAAGATAAAAGATAAAGGGGTGGGGATATATTGTAAACTTCTTGGGGGGCAGGGACCTATATTTTTAATTTATGCTGTGTCAACCACCATATACCTTGGTGATTCTGAATCTCAAGTACAACTGTTTCCCTGAAGTCAATGATGTTTTTCAAGAGTAATGAGTTCAAGGTTGAAGGATGTTGAAGGCTGAAGGTTGAAGCAATGGCTTAAAAGGAAAGGAAAGATAATGAATCTTATGGCTACAGCCTTAGCCATGCTTATTTGGGAGTAAGCCACATGGAACTCCTGTATTTCTGTGTAGGATGCTTGCTGCTGTCTGTCCCTGACCTACTGGCACTGACAATGTCAAAGTTAACATTCTTTGCAGGATTGGGGTATAGCAGTTCAATTAATCAGGACATTGTTTAGCTACACATTACAAAACCCTGAAATGTTGTCCAACTATGAACTGCATTCCAAAAGCTCAGAAGATTACATTTTCTACCCAGTTACATAGGAAGCTGTCATATACCAAGCCAGGCTGTTGGTCTATCTACCGTAGTATTGTTGACATTGATTGGCATCAGCTCTCCGGGTTTTCAGATGCAGGAACCTTCCAGCCTTACCTGGAGATGCCAGGGATGGAAGATAGAATAAATTATAGGATCCTGAATCAAAAAGTAGAACTGTTTCCCCATGCTTTTTAAATAGTAGATTGGCGTAGTTTTAGAGTAAAAGGAACACTAGGCACTTCCACCCCCTCCTTTCTTTCTTACCTACTCACTTCTGAACTTCAAAATGCATAGCCAAAACTGGACATACTCTATTGAAGGAATGAGGAATACTGTTCTCAGAAGTGTCAACATGACTTTGACAAGTATCATAAGCTTTCAAGATGACTTACAGCATGATCTGCTAAAAATAGCAGGCCTGCACTTAACTCAACAACTTCCAATGAAATCAATGGGACTAACTCTTCTTTAACCAATTCTGAACTGAACTGTTTTCTCCACTCAGAGTAATTCCTTTCTAGAATCTTAATTCCTTAGCTCCTAGAAGATATTTCACATACAAGTTTCAAGTTCACATTTACTAATAGACATTTTATTAATTATCTATTTTGTTGCTTATCTTTCTTCAGAGGACCCTCAAGCGTCACCTCAAGGTGACCCCTCCCATAACATAAATAGAATGAAAACATGTTAAAAGCATTCATATTCAGTGTAACAAGGGAAAAATGGCTTTGTATAATTATATGTCGTCATTCTTTTTTTGTTGATCTTTTATAACAGTACAATTGTACCACTGGTCTGATGCAGTGTAAGGCAGCTTCGTTTAATACAATTCTATAAATGTTTACTTAGAAGCTCCATCAAGTTGAATGGGACTTACTCCCAGGTAACTGTATATAGGATGACAGCCCTTCTGAGGAATAAGCCACATTGAACAGAGTGTGACTTACTTCTGAGTAAACATAAATGTATTTAATCATGCTTTCTAATATAGACTCTGGGGCAGGTCATAATACATATCCATTTTACAGGTGGAAAGCAGATTTTTTTTAAAAAAATCTAAGGTTAAAGGGAACTAAACACCATGGCTTAGTAGAACCTGCATGCCATATTCCTCAAACTCACCACTTTATTCCAATAGAACAGTAACCAATTAATTTCAGAAACAAATATATCACAAGAAAATATGTAGTATGTTCAATTGCTACAGTATAGTTTTAGTTGCATATCTAGCAGAAAGACAGCATTTTACCAAAGAAAACACACGTCAAATGTTAAGTGTTTGAACAAATTGTTACAAATGTCATCTGGAATGCATAATGGTCCAGCCACCAAACCAGAGCAGCCCTGTTCTGTTGCTGACACTATGCAGGTCTGGGCCCGTAAGGCTGCTGCAATCCTATGCACATTCATCAGCTGACTGGCTCAGCTTTCCTCTTTATCATTTGATTTTGCTGATTGTATAAACTGGTTTTTAATGCTCTGGTGCTTGTGCCTTCAAGGGTCCCCTCTGTGTCTTGACTTGCAAAGGAGGCAAAGTTTGCAATGGGACTCTAGTTCGATCTTCCATCTCATGCAAAACCTTTTTCTCTCTAGTTGTCATTGCTTAGAGCATTTCCTCAGCTGAGAATTTGAATCAGGGAGAGAGAAACCTAACCAAATGAAAAAGCAAACTAGCAAAGGAAAGAAAACACTTAAAAAACACCCCAACAACAACAACAACAACAACAACCCTAGGGCAAACACCTGTAATAGCAGTAAGGCTGTCTAACAAGTGGTCATGTTGGCACCAAAATTATGACTCCTTGTGATTTAGTCTGATGCATGCTTACTCAGAAATCACTACTGACTTTGGACCTTCCAGACATCTTTGTATTGTGCATTCATGATGATTGGTGCTCATTACAGTATCAGGGAAGTTATATGTAATCCTGCTTTCGATTAATTATTTTATTTATTGAAATTTTTGACATATAGCAAGAAAAACAACACTGTAAGCAGAGTACAGCAATAATATACAGTAAGAAAATGGGGAAAAGTATAAGTAGACAGTGCTCTACCTCTGCATTTACTAAGTTCTGCCCCTCAGGGGGCTTCAGGTTTCCTTCTGGTGAACATATCCCCTCCATAGTGGCAAGACATTATAGACTCACTAGTTGAAGTTAGCCTGTTACATAACGGGCGCTAGAGGAGGAGGAGGAGGCAGGAGGAGGCAGAACAGCGGCCGCTGGGGGGTGGAGAGGGGCTCCCTCCCCCTTCTTTTTCCCCGGGGGCGGCTGCAGCGGCGGCAGTAGTGGCGGCGAGCCACGGGGATTGGGCTCTGCCTCTGTGTCCGTGCGAGGCAGCGGCGCTGACGCAACTGACAACGCGCGTGCGCCTCCGCTGCCTCGCGGACACGGCCCCCTCTCCGTCCGCTCCAATCCCTGCGTCCGTGTGGGACACGGACATGCGCAGTAGCGCAATTCCATGACACACGGACTGGACGCAGGGACACAGCAACTTTATTATATAGGATAGAGTTGGAAGGGACCCTGAGGAACATCGATAGCTGTCAATCTTTCCCTTTTCTTGCAAGGAATCCTATTCGGAATAAGGGAATTTCCTTTAAAAAAGGGAAAAGTTGACAGCTATGAATCTAGTCCAACTTGTAGTACATTTCCATCCTTGTTTAGCTATAAAGAGAGTCAAAATTGCATAAAAGTTATCCTTTTTGGCAATTCCTTTTACCATCCAATTGTGATAAGCCAATTATTCAGACAAAGCCATATCCAGATTCTGCCTACCCTTTACCATAAATAAACCCTCTGGTTTTCAGTAACCTGCTAATTCAAGGTCCCCCCCCCTACAAGAACCACTAGTTCTCAGTACAGTATATTAATCGAGCAGCTTCACGTTAACCTGTGACAGGGCCTTTTCAGTGGTGTTTCCCCAGTTGTAGTACACTTTATTCCATTATTTACAACTTTCAGGAAGAATTTGAAAACATTCCTGTTTAGCCAGGCATTTGGTGACTGAAGAATACTGTGCCTGGCAACCCTGAGATCACTGAATGGAAGTAAGTTTTTAACTGTAACTGCTTTCAGATGTTTTTAACTGTAATTGTTTTTATAATGCTTTAACTGTTTTAGAATGCTTATGCTTTGTTACTGTTTTTAAATTGTGTATCTGTTTGCCACCCTGGGCTCCTTTGAAAGGGTGAGATATAAATTCAATAAACAACAACAACAACAACAACAACTGTTAAGGGTTTGACCTGGAGACATAATTTGATCTGTGATAATTAATGTATTAGTGAATACTGTGTCCCAGAATTCCTTTATGTAGTGAGACCCTCATAATAGGTTGAGTAGCTTCCTCTCTTCCCACACCTTTTCCAGCAGTCCCTTAAACTAGTATTTGGATTGGATTGAAATAGTACTTGGAATGTTGCTTCCTAAATGCTTGCTGACATTGTCTGTAGGAGTGCTTTATCTCACTTTATCTTCTGGTAGCTACAGGTTTATGCTTTCAATGCTGTTTGCAACTGCAAAAGTTTCAGGGTGGACATGCTGCTGTGCACCAGTGCAAGCACCATAACTTTCTGCTGAGAACCTGCAAATTTTTTATCCCACAAATGCTCCACTTTTGTGGTGCTATATCATAAGAGTGCCCCTCTAGATGGCAATAATGTGATGATGCAGAGGAAGTATCACAGAACAACTAATAAAGTGGAATGATGCATGGATGGTTTGGCATAAATCCACCACTAATGTACTACTACTGTATAAACTGGCATGTTGCAAAATACACTTACAAAAAAACAGTCTGAAGGGATGCTTTGAGGAGACTTAGTCTGCAATCCTGAATCCACTTACTTCCCGACCACAGTGGAGCCTACTTGTGCCTCAACATGCACAGAATCCTGCTGTTGCTCTCAGTGGAAAGTAGGCATGGGCCGGCAGCCTTACTCCTCTCCTAACACTGCACACATTTTCCACCGACAAATCCTGATAACCAGCTGGGGCTGCGCATCTGTTGCGGATCACCCAATCTCTGGAGCCACAACTGCTGCGTGTTCACTTAATTTCACCAAGGCGGAGAGGCCTGGCGCCCCAGCACCCACCCCATTGAGGACTGCAGCCTCCCTGGACAAGGAGACGGTTTGCAAGACGAAAGTTACTCCGGAATAAACCTGATAGCGGGAAAAGCAAACAATCAGGAAGTAGGGCAAAACTTTCAAAGTGGTAGGAAGGCGGAAAACAACCAGCTCTCCGAGAAAGGAAGAAGAGAGCTCGCGGGTACCTAGTGCGCCTGGCCATGCATCTGACCCCTTAACGGGGCGGGGAGACTTGGAGAGCGGCTGGCGAAGAGTAATGCCCTGCACGGCCTTCGCGGGGAGACAGCCCGGCCCTTCCCGTGTCGCAGGAGTGAGGCAAGCCGCCGCCTAGCTGCGCGCAGGAGGAGACGCCGAACAGGTGGCCAGAGGCAGCGGCTGGCGCGCCAGGAAGGGAGCGGGCGAGCAGCGAGCGAGCGAGCGAGCGAGGAGCGAGCATGCCTGCTTAGCGCTGGCGGCAGCGGCGGCGCCCCGCTCCTCCTCCCCCCGCAGCATGTGAACAGGAGCCCGCCCGGGCCTCCCCTTTCGCGCCGCCACGGGACTCCGCCGACTTGGTAGCTGCAGGCTCCGCCAGCCGCCCGCCCTCGGGCCGGGCTCCCGCTTGGCGCTGCTGGCCGGGCGCGGAAGCGGGGAAGCGCGAAGGGCGAGCCGAGCGGCGCTCGTCTCCCTCCGCGCTGCCGCCGATCGCGGGCTGCGCGTCGTAGCAGCGGGCTCCGGGAAGCGCCGGGCCGAGGATCGGGGCCGGGAGCCGCGCTGGGCGGCAGGATGAAAGTCACCGTGTGCTTCGGGCGGACCCGGGTGGTCGTGCCCTGCGGGGACGGCCAGATGAAAGTTTTCAGTCTGGTCGAGCAAGCGGTGACCAGGTACAGGAAGGCGATCGCCAAGGTGAGTGTGGGGGGGCCGAAGGGTGGGGTGGGGGAGCTGGGCGGCGGGGAGGGGGAGAGAACTTGGGCGAGGTGAGCAGGGAAGACGGGCTGGAGGCGAAGGAGCAGCAGCAGCTGGAGGAGGAGGAGGGAGAGAGAGAGAGGGCGCCTGGGATCAATATGGCGCTTCCTGGAGAGGGGAGGGAGCTGGAAAGAGAGGCAAAAAGTGGAGGCTGGTGGGGAAGGGAGCGAGAGGAGCGAGGGGGGGCTCCGATCGGGACACCCCCAGCCCGGGGTTGGGAGCTTTATCAGCTGAGCTGTAGCTGGGATTCGGAAACTCTCCCAAGGAAGCGTGGACGAGAGTTTTGGGAAGCAGGGATCGCTTCCTTTCGCTTCCCGTCGTCGTCCGCCGCCGCCTCCCTCTTTCCGCCCCGGGACAGTAAACTTTCGAGCGCCCCGAGCTCTTGTATCCGTCCCTGTTACTGATCCAGAAGGAGGAGAGTGTGCGTGTGTGTGAGAGAGAGCGCGCGATTGGGAATGGGAAGCTTCCGAGTTTGGGGCTGGCTGAACATCATGGCTCCTTCTTTTTTCCCTTTTGTGCTTTTTCGCTGAGATTTGTGGTTCTTGCGTGTTGTTTTTTTAAGTCCGGTGTGGCGAGATACACAGTTGCAAAAGAGAGTCGCGCGTGGCTTTTGGGGCCTGAACTCTTTGTTGCAGTTTTAATGTGTGTGTGTGTGGGGGGGGGGGGTTGGAACCAGCAAGTGGTCGTCGTGGCTGTAGTTCAGCCTCTCCCCCCCCCATCCCACTTATAAAGACCCCCGCCCACCCCCTCCAATTCCGAGGAGGAGGAGGATGGTGTTGGGGAGCTGCTTATGTTGCATTTATCGCCTATGCACGCCGAGGGTTGCAAAGCACAGCCAGGCTGTTAGATGTCACTTAAGGCTGACAACTCTCCAGTTGCAATTGTTACACGGAGTTGTATTTCGGCGTTGTTGTTGTTCAACAGCGAGTTATATCCACAAAGGTTTGTGGGTTTTTAAAAACAACAACAACAACGCTGTGTTATTATTTTTGAAAGAAAAAAACCCTTTCTTCTTTCATTCCTTCCTGCACCGTGTAAATTTCACCCCACCCCCTCTTCGTGAGCTGTGGTTACTGCAAAGACTTGAAATCCAGCCCCAGGCTTTCCAGCTAGTCCAGGCCGGAGAGAGAGAAAACCCTAAACATGAAATCATGGAGTTCTCATGCATAGGAACAGTAACTGAGTTCTGCTATTAAAAAATAAACAAACTCCTAGCTTTATTTTTCTTCCACCTCCTTTCAGCTCTCAAACACAGAACTGGTTAACTAAAGCAAAAAATTAGACTTCTTTTAATTTCCCCCCCTTTTAAATGAGTTCTATTTTCCTGAAAGATAAATAGCTGTGCCATGATTATAATTGTGCAGGTCACATTTTGCACAAATTTCGGGCTGTACCCAACTAAGTGCTACTCAGAGTAAACCCACTGATATTAATGGGCATAGGTTAGTCACTTTCATTCATTTTGGTGGGCCTCCTTTGAATGTGGCTTAACATTGGATGCAGCCATCATATCCTCACCATGCTTCCTGAAACACTGTCAACATGCAGAGTGTGTTTGCCTACTTTTGTATGGGGAAGGAGAGAGTGATGCTGTAAGACACCCCAGGGACTGAAATCCCTCCTTTGCACAATTGCCTTTTTGGGTGGTGGGAAACATAAGCAACTGTTTAATTGTGGGTTCCATGAGGTGCTGAACAAAATTGGAATGTGCCCAGGACTGTATCTGCTCTGTTGTTCTGGAGCACACTGTCCACTGGAGTTCACATGTCCTCCTGCCTCATATAAAGCTTGCTTGGATTTTTATTGGATTTGCAGTACGCCTGCATAATAATAATAATAATAATAATAATAATAATGATGATGATGTAGTTTTGGCAGAATACATAGCTATCTGTAATGTTCAGCGCTTCTGCCTTATTGTAAGATACAATCCCTTTTCTAAAACAGAAATAAAATACATTCTGTAATTCTGTAACTTTCCCTTTGACTGACAAGTTGATTGCAGGCTTTCATTCTAGAGATGTTTAGTTCTCATCTCTATCTTGCAGCTTGGGGAAATTTTTTTGGACTTTGTTTGGAATTGAGAGAGAGAGAGCATAGGTAATTACAGGAAGGGGTGTTTGGGTAAGCCATACAATCCTTTTCTGTTGAGATATTCCTACTTCCCACTATATTTTAGAACCGTGCATTGAAAATAACAAAACACAGTAGACTCTTGATTCAACGGTAGCTGGCAAATAAGTATTGTGTGTTCACGTGCTACTTGTTCTGGGTGGGGTGGGGGACCAAATCCATGGGAAAATCCAAATGACTTAAGGAAATACAAAAAAAAAAGGCCACTGTTAGTAAAATAAGCAACCTATTTATTTTGGAAAACAAAATAGGACACACACACACACCCCAATCAAGGTATGTAAGCTCCTAAGAAGTGTTTTTATTCACAGCTTGAACCCCCATCCAAAGTGCAAGAAAATGCCTTGCTGTGAAGAGGAGAGCTGGCTTTTAGTGAGAGACAAGCCCAGCAGGTTGTGAGTCATATCAGAATGGCTGGTAGAGGCGGCAGCAGCAGCATGTTGCCTGCAAACCGCAGGACAGCGTGAAAAGAACGGTGCAGTTGCTTATATAGCACTGCCTTTGACATGCCCAGCACTTCTTAAAGCCAGATGAAAGGTGGTGCATGATGGAGTTTTAATTTTGAAACAGGCAACTGGAGATGATTGCAGAGGCACCTTGGGAAGTAGGGTATCACACATATAACAGGCTGGAGGTTGCTGCTGTTTTGCATGCTATGGATTTGCTCTAAGGAAACTTGCCTGAAAGAGATTTTTATTGTATTTATACCTCACTTTTATTCCAAGGAGCTCAAAGTGGCATACCTGTTTCTCCCCCCTTCTCCATTTCGTTGTCCCCGAAGGGGACAATGACAATAAAATATATTCTATTCTATTCTATTCTATTCTATCCTAGCAACAACCCTGTGTGGTAGGCTAGACTGCAAGATAGTAACTCACCCAAAGTCACCCATTGGGGTCCATGGCTGAGTGGCTATGTAGACTCTAGTCTCCGGATTCCAGGTCCTAGCCTGATGCTCTAATGAATCACTACACCACACTGGCAAGAATGTGAAGTAAGAATCTTGGGCTCTACCGGTATTCATGTACTCTTTGACACCTCCCTTTCCTTAAAAAATAAGAAAATTGGTTTGTTTGGGCATTGCAGCCAACCCCACTTGCTTTCAGCAAGTGTGTTCATACTCTTGTTCTCAAGAAGTTCTCTTCCTCTGTTCTACCAGCCATTGCTAACTTCTTGGAATACAGTGTCTTAACTCTAGCTAAATACAATATCAGGTTATGCATGGTTGCACGTGGGTAGGGGAAAGAGATTAGAGAGGTGGCTCACGAGACTCCTTCAGTTGTGTGGTTAAAAGGTGGGAAACGATTCTCAAAGGGTTTTGATAGAGTTTCAAGTTTGCTTTTCGCTGTTTGCTCTCTGCTTCCCAAACAATTAATGTTTGGGATTGTTTCAACATTGCACCACAGCAAACTCAGGGTTGCTACAAAGTGTTATTTGGAAGTACGCTCCAGACAATCTTGTTTTCCTAAGTGCAACAACAGTACGTGTGATATAATGGTACACAAACATCCACCTGTAGCATTCGTGCTTTGTGTACTTAGGGGCACACTTAAGTTGTTTAAGCATATACTGTACTAAAAAATCTAATGTATGAAGAATCCCTTTGTTTTTGGAGAGAGATGCCTCTCGCTCAGATATGCCAGCTCACAGTGTATGGGGGGTGGACGAGGACTTTAAGATGATGATGCTTTCAAGCTCTCAAACCCCAGAGGTGGTTCAGACATGTCAGAGGGCTGTAGCATATGCTTTGCTGTATGTCTGAATAATATTTTCATATGGCAATATTTTCATTCAACAGAGATACCAAGGTATCTCCAGAACTTTATTAAGTTGTACATTAAATGTGCATCCTCCTCCTCCTCCTCCCATATCATCACATTATAAAAGTACTTAACTGAATAACTAAATATGCATTATGTGAAATGTTTTGCAGGCAGTGCTGCCATCCATAAGAAAATACTATGCTACTAATTTAAATGTTTGTTTATCCTATTTCTAACCTGCTCTTTACCCTATGGTTATAGGGCAGATTATAGCAATCTAATATACAATACTGAATGTTTTATGGGAAAGGGTGGGGAATCTGTGGTCCTCCCAGATGTTTCAAGCCCACAACTCCCATCATCCTTGACCATTGGCAGTCTTAGTTGGTGGTGATGAGAGCTGGAGCTGAACAAGATGTAGAGGGTCAGCCCACAGGTTCCCCACTGCTGCTTTATGGCCTCACCCCATCTACAAAAAGCTTTATAGTATGGTTAAACATGATTGGGAGAAATTGTAGAAATAACTTCAAAATAGAGGATATGCAAATAGATGGACATATATTTAAATATTCAAATATACTGATAGATTGTCCTGGTAATTATTGGTCAAAATGTTTTGCATTTGAACAGTAAACCTTTGAAACACTCATTGTGTTCTTTTTCTAGTTTTATGCAGGCAGTTGGCATCTACTGAAAGTTTATTTGACGTATTTGAATATGTTTTATGCGACTATATTAGTGTGACTTCTAAGTTGCAGACATGCATAGCATAGGGGTGTCAGAGAACTCATATGGAAACAGGAGCAGAAATTGGTGAAACTCACTTATTTGCTTCCATGTCTGGAATGCAAATCAGTGAGGTGAACACAAACGGTATTCACTTTTGTTTTTCAGACTGTAAATTATAAGTAATTGATTGCTCCCCTTCCCACCTTCATCTCATTTCCTCTGCACTAAAGTTGATGGCATGAAATAATGTAATCAATTATGTACTTTATTATTTAAAATTTTGCCCAGTGGACGAGATGAATAACAGTTTTTTTGAAAGCCAAACTAACTGCAGTAGAAAGGAAACAGTGCTGTATGTGACAAACATGGGTCAGAATTTGATATTTTCTTGCATCCCTAGACTAAGATTACCTTGTAGCATACCTCAGTGGCAGGATCAACTTTGTAGCTATGTAGAACTTTGTAGAATTGTTCTAGCTCTGCTTTTCCCTTTCTTGATATGCCCTCATGGCAATAGTCTGTCAGAGTCATATTATTTTGCAAATTAAAAAGCAAAAGATGAATTCTCGGGTGCTAATAATACCTTTTATAGGAAGCAGTGCTCAAAATTAAGTCAAGTATAATGCAAATGACATCTTTTGTTGTTGTTGGAATGGGATCATTATGCTAGGAAAATGAAAAATTAATTACATGGCAAGAGACAGTACTTGCTATAAAAAGTAGACTTAAGAAAACACAGGACTAAATGCACCTTATTTTGTCTACTGTTATTTTATAATGGGGAGATTGAATAATGCCCCATCCTTACACTTTGGGCTGTGGAAACCCAAATACATGTAAGTGGAAATTTGTGCTTCTTGTTCAATGCAAAATAAGTCTGTAAGGTAGCGTTGGGAACCTTTCGTTCCCCAGATGTTGCTGGCTCGCACATTGCAGCAATCCAGTTGTGCCAGCGCATGGGCAGCTGTGGCCAAGTTATCCCATGGTTGACAACTGTTTAAAATCATAATCTGGGGAACCAAATGCAGCCCTCCAGTCTTCTCTTTTTGGTTCTCTGGACTTACCGCCCTCCCAAGCCATGCCACCACTAGCCTTGCTGTGCACCACAACTATGTTTTTGCCTGGATGGCTTGTATGGGTTGTGTGATTGTGAAGAAACTAGCTTACTGTCTAAAGACAAAATTCACAGTAGTTGCTCTGATGTAGCACCCAGAAGGTTGCCAAGACGGGAATGTGGCTCTTGGGCTATGTTGCCCCACCTCTGCAATTATATACACAAAACACATGGCATTAAAATTTGTTTAAAAGCAACAACAGCAGAGCTCACAAGTAACAATGACCTTAGAAGGCAAAAGCCTGGCAGAATAAAAATATGTATAACTAGCTAGGTGAAAGACAGTCAGGGAGGCTCCTATCCTTGATAGATTCACTCGGAAGTAAGTCCTGTCTATGAAATTTGCTGTAAATGGCAGCTTTAGGGGAAATAGCAGCTTTGTGCAGAGTAATTTTCAGAAGAGAAAATGGCATGGGACGAAAGGGTTAAAAACCTCTCACTAAGCCATCCATCTGATCCAGATTGCTCCTCCCCCTGCAGTTGTGAGTTTAAAAAAGAAAAGGAGGATCCCAGCTATGGGATTTGAATTGGAGAGCCGTAGCCAGAGGGAGCCCAGCATGAAATAAAAATGCATTAGAGAAAAAATAGAGTCCGTGTTTTTCAGTGACAAATAAGCAACAGGTAGGGAAGTATTCCAAAAAGTAGTTCTATAACCCTCTTGTTGCAGAAAGTGTATTACATGGCATAAGCTTATTGGGGGTGGGGGATAAAAAGGGGGGCTTCCTCTTTTAGGGCTCTCATGAAAGGCTGTATCTCAGTAGTAAAACAACTGCTCTGACTGTCGGAGGTCCCACGTTCAATCCCTAGGCTGAGAGAGACTCATGTCTGAAACCCTTGAAAGCTGCTGCCAGTCAGAGTAGACAATATTGAGCTGGGTGGACACTTCCCTATGTTCCAGTGATCTGAAGAGATGCCACTTTCCCCCAACTTGAGTTGATGTCCAAAAGTATCCCGCCCGCCTCTGATTTTTTTGTTGTTGCAGCCGACTTCCTATGCTCTTAAAACATTTCAAGAGTGGCAACCTTTTGGTGGAATGCTGGAAAATGACTGGCTGGCTTTTCATGCAGTATGAAATAGATGAATAACTTTAGTGGAGGATCAGCAGAGATGGAATGCATTTGGCAGTTGCTCTTCACTGGATAGGATTATAGTGGCGGTTTTGGTGAGTTCCAAATATTTGCCGAGAGTACTCATCACAGCTTCTCCTGGACACCCATATCTGTTTGTTGACTGGCAGGCTTGGAGTTGCAGCTATTTTGTACCCTTCTTCCTTGCACTTAAACTGCAAAAATGAACAAGGTTTCATTTTTGAAGTACTGGAGAGGGAAGCCTGCATTTCAAAGCTCTGTAGTGCCCCTGTAGATACTAGCAACCCATTTCCTACTTTAAAGGCTTATATCCTATATAATAGTAGCAAACACAGTTTGAGTGCCACTTCTAACATAGCCAAACACAAGATGGAAGTTTCAGCAGGCTTCAGAAGCCCCAAGATTCGCAGATGTTGCTCCCCCATCTCACCTCCCCTAAACAGGCTGATGACAACTGAGCACAGGACCAGCATAAGACATTCTGACACCTGAGGTGAACCACAAAATGACACTTCCCCTCCAGGGAAGAAGGGGTGAGTGAGGATCAACATCAGGAACAAGCAGGGAACAATAAACATCCACCTTGGGATCTGCTGCCCCTGTAGATCCTGCTGCCTGAGGCGGTTGCCTCATCTTGCCTAATGTGTGGATTCTTGAGGGTTGTGTCCCTCTGTTCTTTGCTCCAACAGATTGGCTTCCAAGAATGGAGGGGGCAGGGAAGGGTTTTTTTTTTTTTTTAATAAAAAAAGACAAATCTACCTTTCTCTTGCTGCCCCCATAGTATTCAAACAGGTCCTCCAACCCTTTGGACCAGATCCGAGGAAGGTTGCAGGGGAATGGGGGAACTCGCAAAAATTGCTTTCTCCTCTTCCATTCATGGAAACCTCTTCTGAATTGAAGAACCTTCCATGAGCAGGAAGCTGCAACTAGATGAAAGCCATAGCTTTAGGTCCCAGTGTCAAGTATTTATTCCTGAAGGGATTACTCAGTTTTGTTTAAAGTTGTATGTGCTAATTGTAGAAGTAGTATGCCACAGCCCCTCTGACAGTAGTTTGGCACCCATCAGTTTTTTTAAAAAGTAAATGATACTTTTAATTGGGTGTGGCCACATTATTCAGATTAGCATTTTGCTCTCAAGCTCTTGGTACGGTAAGTACTGGGAGCAGGCCTCTGTGGCTGAATTGCCTTGCATAAGAGAGTGCTTTGAAATATTTAGTTATTCTTTGTTTTCCAATGCCACCCTTCCTCCTTCTGGAGCCCACCAGCCCTAACAATAACAATAAAATGCGAAAACATAAAAATGTTTAAAATATCCATAACATCTCCATAAAATTTATCAGCAATCAAAACATGAGGCAGGAAGCAATAAAACTGTTAAATTCCAGCACAACTGTGTTCCAAATACCTGGTGGAAGAAAAACATACATTTTGAATCTACACCAGAATGTTATTGGGGGATGACTTGTAACTCCATGGTAGAGCATCTGCTTTGCATGTGGAAAGTGCCAGGTTCAACCCCGGATGTCTCCGGTTAGGTTTGGAAGAGGCCTCTGCCTCGAACCCTGGAGAGGTGCTAACAGTAAGGATAGACAGCAGTGAGCTAGATGAACCACAATGGCTTAACTTGGCTTAAAGCTCCCATCAGTATGGAGGGAGTTTCATTTAGGATGGACTTCCACAATGGGGTGGCCACCACTGAAAATGCCCTGTTTTAATCTAACACTCCATGTGCCATGCTAATCAATGGCACAATGAACTGCTCCACCCCCAGGTATATAAACTTCATCTTTATTTTGTTTCTACTATTACAGCTAAAAAGAAGTGACTTGATAAAACCACCTTCCATTTGCTTTTGTTCATGAAGGTTTTACCATCTTGTGGGAAGCTTTTGTGTGTTGGCACATCTGTTAGTGGTTTTGTATATTGTCCTTCACAGCAGAAAGCCTGTGAATTCCATCTTTGTTGATTCAGTGTGCAGCTCTTTTTCTTGCGTAACTGGTTTTCAGTTCTGTGGGAAACAAGTGTTTGAATTATACCTGTTAGAAAACTCTAAGAGCAAAATTGTACAGCCTTCAGTCTTTTGGCTCCTGATCAATCTTCTAATGAAGGCTCTAGCTCCCAGTTAACCCCAGGCCTAGGGGCTTGATCTGGCCCCCCAGGCACTTTTTCTGACCCCCTGACTGCCCCTCCTGATTCTGACAGTGATGGCAAAAAGGGAAAATAATAATAAATTGGACAGTGCACTGGATTGGGTCTTGCCCAACCAAACACCCTGATCGAAATGCGAAGCACCTTTGCCTCTTGATCACCTGCATTGGATCAGTTGAGGTGGGCTGTTGTTGACTTGTACATGTGTGCAGAGAATATATGGTGGCCACATCTGCTGCTTGTGTCCAGTTCCCAGAAGGGTGGTCAAAGTTGAATGTGGTCCTTGGGCCAAGAAAGGGTAGCTACCCCCTACTTAGAGCTTAATGACCGCTATGAAAAGGGGAAATATCCTGGGAGAAACATTGAGTTGGATCTCAATTTTACAGTGCAGTCCTAAGTACATCTATTTAGAAGTAGTACATCCTATTGAATTCAGTGGGGCTAATTCACAGGTGAGTGGAGTTAGGATTGCAGTCTCAGCTGTGCTTGGAAGTTATTTCAGTGTGTCTGCTATATGCATGTCTTGAATCTGGATCCAATCCATTGGCTCTCTATAAGCTGAATATGGTCTTGATAAGTGCCAGTGCGCTATGTGAAGGTATAGAGGGTCCCTCGGAATTTGGGGAGCACAGGAGGCTGCATCAGAAAGGGTTTTTGTTGTTGTTGCTGCTGCAAAAATTGCCTCCCCTGTTCTTATATTAGCACAGGTGTACAGAACCTTTATCCCACCATATGTCGTTGAACTACAACTCCCGTTGGTCATCTTTCCGAGGACCAATGGAAGCTGTAGTTCGGCAACACCCAGAGAGCCAAAGATTCCCCACTCCTGCCTTAGCGGATGTCTCTACTGGTTCCTGCAAGAGGAATGACAGGCTTGGATTTCCCCATAATCTTTAATTTCTGGTGGGTGTAGGTGTAGGGGGGTGAATGGGTCACTGGGCTAGGAGCCATCCATTTGGTTTCTTTTACCAACTGTCTTAATTTTATTTGGCAAAATATTTTTAGCAGTTGTGGATTTATGGAATAGTAGCTCCAATTGTTGTTTTTGAATAATGTGTTCCAGATGTGTTCCAAGATAAAAGGAGATGTTTGAACTAACTTGTTTGGGTTTTTTTTCAGTTTAAATAACATACAATTCTAAATAGCCCATTGTTTATACCTACAAGGCTATATTTTTCTCCTTATTTTTAAAGGTTGTGTCAGATAGCTGTATTTTATTTTAACTATCAACTGCAAATATGTTTGCTTTTACTCAAAAGTAGCCAAAAAAAGCTTACCTTAGCACATTTACACTGCAGAATGTCTACTTCTTGGCCAAAGTGTGTGTCTGTGTGTGGGGCAAACTATGCATTGTAAATAAACAAAGGTTTGGTTTTGGGTTAAGAACTGATATGTAAATAGACTTGACATACTCATGTAAATACACAAGAAAATGTATGTTTCTGAAGCGGGCGAAAGTATCTTACAGTATTAAAGCAACACAGAGTATCCCTATGGTGGTGTTATCATAGTATAATAAATTTTGATAGCTGGAGAGAGAGAGAGAGAGAGAGAGAGAGAGAGAGAGAGAGAGAGAGGTTTCCTTTGAAATTTCCAGTTCTCCTCTCCCCACCCTCATTGCCCTGAATTTTAGCCTTTTTTGCATTGTCCTCATTTTGAAGAAAACTGGAAACATCCTTAGCACTGAGAATTCAGTGCTAAAGGACCATCTTGTCTCCCAAGGAACTGTGCCCCTATCTCTGTGGAGTTGGGAGGGATGTTCATGTGAACTTGTGTTAGAAATTCAGATTCAGAACCTATTTGCCAAATGCTCCTTAAACCCAGGTTATGGGCACCACAATGGATGGTCTAGATGCCAGTGAGTGTGTGATGTGGCCAAGGAATGGGCATGTTAGCCCCACCCGCAGCTGCTATGTCAGGGTTCCCAGTTGTCTGGAGAGGCCCTTTGGACATAAGGAGAGCCCAGTTGGATCAGGTCACAGAGGCCCCTCTATTACAGCATCTTGTGTCCCAGAGTGGGGAGCCAGACGCCAAGGCAAGCCCACAAGCTTAACTGGAGTCCTACACAGTCCTTCCCACTTGTGATTCTGAGCAGCTGTATTTGGAGGCATGGTGCCCCTGTCAGTGGAGACAGAGCACAGACATAATGGCTAGTAGCCCTATCCTTCATGCAGCTCTGCTTCTTAATCTCCCTGTGGCTTTTGATCGACCATAGTATCCTCTTGGACCAGCTCTGTGGGATGGATCCTGGGGACACTGTATCATTGGTTCCTAGAGGGTCATATTCAGACACTAGCATTGGGAGACTGTTTTTCAGCTCCATGGTCTTTGTACTGTGGTACAAGCTTGTCCCCAGTGCTGTTTAATATCTATATGCAGGGTGTATCCACAAATGTAAGTTTGTGGGAAGCTGGGGTGTTTTGCAGTGTACCCAGCACTGTATTTTGTAGTGTACCCAGCTGCCCTCTGCGTGCATATACAGTGGTACCTTGGTTTAAGAACAGTCCTGTTTATGAACGATTCGGTTTATGAACTGGGCAAAACCGGAAGTAGTGTCCCGGTTTGCAAACTTTACCTCAGTCTAAGAATGGAATCCAAATGGTGGAAGGACACCGGTGGCGGGAGGCCTCATTAGGGAAAGTGTGCCTCAATTTAATAATGGTTTTGGTTTAAGAACGGACTTCCGGAACGGATTAAGTTCGTAAACCGAGGTACCACTGTATCTTGTTATGCAAGGTTTGTTTTGTGTGTAAATAGTCAAGCAACTTAATCATAAACACATTATGCCATTAACACATTCCTACAAAATTATATATTTATTAATATTAATGAGTGGCATGTGTTTTGTATGAATTATGTAATGCATTTGGTTTTCAAATGCATTGTAAGTTGCTTGGAAACCTTAGGGCAGGTGTGGGGAACCTTTGGCCTTCCAGATGCTGCTGAACAACAACTTCTGTCAGTCCTAGTAAACATGGCCAACGACCAGGGTTGATGGGAATTGTAGTCCAGCAACTGCTTGAAGGCCAGGCATAGGCAAACTCGGCCCTCCAGATGTTTTGGGACTACAACTCCCATCATCACTAGCTAAATTGTAGTCTCAAAACATCTGGAGGGCTGAGTTTGCCTATGCCTGTTGAAAGCCAAAGGTTCCCCACCCCTGCCTTAGAATAATGTTGGCAATGATGATGATGAAGATATAAAAAGGGAGGGAAGGGGACAGGAGGTCTAGGGTCCAGTACAGAAGGCCTGGGGGGGTGGACCCCCCTTCTAACACAGAAAAAGCTAATGTGAAGCCTTTCTGATGTTGCTGAACTACAATTTTCATCATTCCTGGCCAATGACCATTTTGGCTGGTGCTGATGGGAATTGTATTCTAACAACAGGGTATCCTGTTGGCTTACTCTGCTCCAACAATACCTTTGATAATCTACAAATATATGCCATAATACATTTGTTCACATTTAAGATGCCACAAGATGCTGCGTTTCCTTTTGCAATAGACTAACAGCTATCCCTCTGGGAGACAAAGGTTTTCTGCTCCCTTTTAATAGATGGGTAGGAGAGGGATTTTCAGCAAGCGCAGATTTGTATCATTCATGCAGCATTAAGACAGGGCAAAATTCCCCTGCAATACAACTGTTAAAATTCTGTCCCCAGTTTCATCTGGTTGTCCTAGTGATGGGTAATGGGGAGAAATAAATTGAGATCTTGAAGGAGTTGTGGGGCAGGTGGCTCTGTAGGGCTGGATAAAAGGGGAAATGATTTGTTTCATTGCTATGAATAAGCACTTTCTACCCTACTCGATGGCCTGTCTCTTTTCCTTGTTCTAAAAAGCAGGATCAAAGCAGGAAAACTATAGCAATAAGCCCTTAAAACACATAGTAGGTGGGAGAAAGACTGATGGGGGAAAGAACGGTAAGGAGCTGAAGGGGAAATAGTTAAAGGTGATGCATCCATCCTAATAAAAAGAGATAAGGGTGACATTTTTGAGAGACCTGGTTAACATTTTACAAAATGAATGGGGGAAACACTGCAGGACAAATAACTGGGAAGAGGAGTTTGTTCTCTCTACTTTCCAGTCATTTTATTCAGACATTATTAAAGGATAGGGTCACCATATATACCGGAAAATTCTGGTAATGTCCAGTGGTGGTGGCTTAATTGGTATCCAGGAGGAAATTTCAATTTAATAGTAAATGTCTGCGCTGTGAGGTTACTTTCTTGTTTGCTGTGCAGGGATGATTTTGCATGTATTTAAGTCAACCTTGCCCTTTAATTCAGTAACAAGCCTAATGTAGGTTGTTGGGTTAATGTACCTAAAAATGTATTGTGTTAAAGATTAGCATAGGTTCATGTAGGTAAGACACAATTTTTTAAAATTTCTGACTCCAATCTGTGCGTTTCAATTGTGTTTTGAATTGCATGGCCATCCTGAGTCACTGTATTGATATACTAATGAAACACATGTGGACTCTGTGGATCCACTGACATTAGCTTTCCTGCCAAGGATATTCAGCCCTTTTCATATGTTAGTGGTGCACAATCATATGATTCAAAAACAGCTGTTATTTCTCCCATTTGTGGAGTGTTATAATAACCCCCCCCAAGGTTCTTGTAAAACCATACGGAATATACTTTGCACTTCCCTCTTTCTCATGGTATATGTATATCTTGCATGTGGATTTGTTTATTGGATGGTAGTTTAATCCCACCCAAATCTCTTCATTCAGCACCACTATGTTCATTTCCAGTATTCAAATCAATGTGCTCCATATCCAGTTTTAAAATTGTCTCTCAGATAGAAAAGAAAGTGTGCTATAATACAGAGGATTCTTATAAGTTGAGTACAATCCTATAGATGGGGAGTGGGGAACATTTAGTCCTGCGGATGTTCCTGAACTGCAGTTCCCATCAGACCTAGCAGCTATGACCAATGGCCAGGGATGATGGGAATTGTAATTCAGCAACAACTGGAGGTCCAAAGATTCCCCACATCTGTTATAGCTGGATTCAAAGTCCCATTGAATTCAGAACCTCTAGCGCAGGCACCCCCAAACTTGGCCCTCCAGATGTTTTGGGACTACAATTCCCATCATCCCTGACCACTGGTTCTGTTAGACTTAAAATAATATGTAAGTGACTTTACAAAGCAAAACAGTTTTACTTATGTAGATCTCTTTGCAAAATCCATATAAGCAGATGTTATGATGTCATGACACTATGCTAAGTGTTGCCACATGCTGCAGAAAGAAAGGATCAGTTTGGCAAATGAATGCTGCTTTTGAGGAAGGCATCGTGCTTCTTCCCTTAGTTTTTCAGAGAAGTGCTGTGATATTGTCTGTTTATCATTGTCAAGCTGCACGAATCCTGTAGAGAAAGGAAAAACACATTGTTGAAGGCTTAGAGAAAAAAGAAGCAGGAAAGATTTGATACTTTCCTTCCATTGAGCTACACTTGAAATTTCTGAGACTCTGAACAACATAAATAATTTGAGCAGTTCCCTTTCTATTTTTCTCTTTCCAATAATGAAAATGCAGAATGGAGCAAAGCAGGATTCATTTAATTAAAAGCGAAAATGTCTCTGGGGAAAAAATCAGACCAAAGGTCCATCTACTCCAGCTATTCATGTCCAATAATGCCCAGCCAGATGTTTCTGAGCTTTCACAAATAGGATGTGAAAGTGTTTGGCATTTTTCTTTTTGATTTTACCTGGCATCTGGTCTTCTGAGGTATACTTTCTCTGGAAGTTCATTTAACTAGGCTCTACATACTGTTGCTGTTCATTGTGGTGAAGAGTTGTCTCTAACTGAAGGAACCGAGCAGTGGTATTTTATGTGTCACATTACTCATCTGGTACAAAGTACCATCACCTTCCCTCCCCTTACTTCCCGTTGTCATTTTGTGCTGGCATTCATGGCACTTTTATCAATATATGTGCACTTACTCATATTTTTACCAAAACGAAAACAAAAAACCCCACCGGAGCTGAGCCAATTAATTAAATACTGGCAAAGAAGAATTTCAACACTTGATCATAGAGCGGGTGTTAAGCCTCGTGACACAATAAGTGTACTGAGCATTTCTAGTGCACACAACTTCATGTGCTAGAGAACTACATGTTTTTGCTTGTTCAACACAGTTTAGAGTGCTGGGCTCACATGTAATGCCGTGCCATAGTGAAAACAAGCCAAGGTTTGTAAGCGAAAAAACAAGCCATGATTTCAGATCATACTGTTAGCAGTAAAATAAACATAGCTAAACTACTGGACAAAATCTGCACATAATGTTAAGCCATGGTGTAATAGACCATAGTGTAATAAACAGTGGCTTAGTGTTATTGTGCAAACCGGGCCTATTGGAAGTAACTATGATCTAGTTTGGACTAACTTTAATGTACTCTTTGTCATTATTTTGCTACAGTGAACATGCATTAATGTGAGTTAGATCCATTTCCTCTGTGGGGTGAAGCAAGAGTTTTGTCTCTTAAATTTGCCTGGGGGGTTGTTGTCCCTTGAGCTTTTGCCCTTTTGAGTCCTTTTACACAGGCTGGTAAGAGCTCAGGTTGTTTAACACGCTGCGACTGAGGGAAGTGCTACAGGCAATGACTGATTTAACGAAATAAGTTACAGTGGCTGCATCAGCCGAATCATATGGCGAAGATGTCAGAAATGTCTTTTTAGCCGTGTTGTCTGTGTCTTGAAAGATAAGGTGTTTCGTTCTGCCTAGTGTAGCTCAAAGGCATTCTTAAGCACAGTGCGCAAAATGATGGGTGTCGCAATTTAAAGTGCTTGTTGTGCTGCATCCTGAAAGGAATATGGTTGTACCATAAGCCTTCAACTTATGCAGGGGTTATGCAAATCACATATAGTCGAAACACATTGAGTGTAATGGTGGGTGGGATTGCCAAAATCTTTTCCCCTGGACATCTGCCCCCTTTCCACCACATTTTTTAATTATTATTTCTTTGTCAAGTGCCTAAGGCTGAATGCACACAAGTTAAATGTCCATAAGTTGCAGACTTACTGTAAAAGGTAGATAGCCGTGTTGGTCTGTCATAGTCAAAACAAAATAAAATAAAAAAAATTCCTTCCAGTAGCACCTTAGAGACCAACTAAGTTTGTTCTTGGCACACGAAAGCTCATACCAAGAACAAACTTAGTTGGTCTCTAAGGTGCTACTGGAAGGAATTTTTTTTATTTTATTTTGTTTAGACTTACTGTAATTCATCCTAACTATGCGTGAATCATTTGGTACCTTAAAGGCGAGCAAGTTTATTAGGACATAAGCAATCATGAATACAATAGAGATAAATGCACTGGAGCAGTAGTTCAAGTTCATGTTTAAACTTCTAGCAAAAGGCTGTGACCAACCTGTAGCAATAATATTAATATAATAATGCAGAACACCCATCCAATACAAACCAACATCCATGATGTAAGCAAGACGATACCAGAGACACCAACAAGCTTAAATCTAGCTTGATTTCAGATTAAACCTTTGAATCATCACAACAGCTTATAGCGATTTTATGTAAACCCTTTATCCTGATTTCCCCCCCCAGCTAGTGTATAGAGGGACGCTCTCTGTGTTATGAAGCTATTATTATTACTTCACAGAAACCTTTTCTGCCAGGGTGTACCCGCTTGCTTGTATGAACAAAGGTTTCAGAAAGCGATCTCTTGGGTCTCTATATAATGTGCAGGCTAACAGTTAATGAGTGATATTTTCACCTGAAGTTGACAAAAAAATGCAAAGCCTGTTTTCATACAGGACCTTGTTGCGACAGCTACCCAAGACTCATCATTTGCAAACACAGCTCAATAAAGGCAAACTGGTGAGGGTTTGGTCGAAACGCTCAGTTCTCAGGAGTGGGATGCCATGGGTGGTTGGGGGGGGGGGATTGTGTTTCTAATTACTTTCAGGTGCCTTCTGTATTCCATCCAGAAGAGTCAATCACTTAGTTGACGCTTACTCAAGGACAACGCAGAGCTCAGTTCTGGAGAATAATAATAGCATATTGAGAGGCTGCTTTCCAGAGTTGGTTATCACCCTGTTCCATATAGAACAGCACAGGAGGCTTATTAATTTATTAATTAATTAAATTTGTATACTGCTCTTCATCCCAAGATCCCAGGACAGAGAAATGCAAAATGAGAAGTAGCAGTTCTTTTAATATACTTTAACTAAACACAGTATCCTCTTGCTTTAATTGTTGGCCAAGATAAAGGTGAAAAGACCAGTTAATGGTCACTTCACTGGAGGCCCATTAGACATGTGACTGCATGTGCAAAGCTTTTTGCGCTGCCTGGGGAGAAGAAAAATGAATTGGACCAATTTTTAAAAGCTGTTGTCCTGCAGTTTCTTGGAGCCCTAATTAAATATTGTTTGTATGGATTGTGCAGACTGTGTGTGAGTTCCCACCCCCTGTTGAAATAAATTTCTTTATAGGGATGGCAATACAAAGAATCTGGTCATATCAACTTGAACCAGAGGGAGAGAAAAATACATCTCTGTATAGAGATACTCATTGATAAACTGGACTGTGACAGTCTAATTTTCAGTCTCGCTGGTGCCCTGTTGCATCCCACTTTGTGTGCAGATTTGTTTTCTTAAGAATGCATGAAGAGTCTGCATGTCAATTGTATACATTTTGTGCCTGCTTTTTATGAAAAATGAATACTTACCAATGCATCCATTGGTAAGACATGCATTTTGTATACATCTTTTATGTAAAATACGTATTTTTGTGTGAGTTTTTTGCATTCCCAAACTGCACTGCAAAATCCAGAGAAGGCTGTATTTCAGCTTGGGGTTGCATACTTGTGCTCCAGTCTACAAGCATAGGATTGCACTGGTTTACTATTAAAGGTGGACCTAATGAATTCGTTCTCCATCTCTATAGAAAACACTCGGAATCTTCATGCTACGCATTCCTAGTCTTGTGCTACTGCAGGAGGAGGGACAGGAAAGGCTGGCCAGTTGCAGAATGAAGTACCATTTTCACTGCTGTCTCCAGGGCGAAAGTTAGACTGGTAGAGATCTATAGCTGTGGTGGGGTTCACATGTGCTTGTAGTTGAAGGCTGGCTAGTTCTTAACAGCTTGCCCAGAAGTGGGAAATTCCATGATACCATACCATACCTGATCTGAATTGAGCTAGGTGTTATTGCGGTTGCATTTGTTTTTTAATATGACAAGAGTAGCCAGGGTAGTGCCCTCTATTCTGGATATTGTCAGATGATAACTCATTATCCCTGACCATTGGCCATGCTTTGTTGTTGCTTAGTCATTTAGTCGTGTCCGACTCTTCGTGACCCCATGGACCAGAGCACGCCAGGCACTCCTGTCTTCCACTGCCTCCCGCAGTTTGGTCAGACTCATGTTGGTAGCTTCGAGAACACAGTCCAACCATCTCGCCCTCTGTCGTCCGCTTCTCCTTGTGCCCTCAATCTTTCCCAATATCAGGGTCTTTTCCAGGGAGTCTTCTCTTCTCATGAGGTGGCCAAAATATTGGAGCCTCAGCTTCAGGATTTGTCCTTCCAGTGAGCACTCAGGGCTGATAAAGGTAAAGGTAAAGGGACCCCTGACCGTTAGGTCCAGTCGTGACCAACTCTGGGGTTGCGGCGCTCATCTCGCTTTATTGGCCAAGGGAGCTTTCAGGTCATGTTGCCAGCATAACTAAGCTGCTTCTGGTGAACCAGAGCAGCACACGGAAACGCCGTTTATCTTCCCACTGGAGTGGTACCTATTTATCTACTTACACTTTGATGTGCTTTCGAACTGCTAGGTTGGCAGGAGCAGGGACTGAGCAACGGGAGCTCACCCCGTCGCGGGGATTCGAACCGTCGACCTTCTGATTGGCAAGCCCTAGGCTCTGTGGTTTAACCCACAGTGCCACCTGCGTCAGGGCTGATAGCTGTGGCTAATTAGAGTTGGGAGTCCAATAAGTTCCAGAGGGCACCATGTTTGCTACCCCTATAATACAACCATGGACTTGTCTGCCTTGCATTTATTATCCCAGCCAGGATAGACCTTGTTCCAGTTATGTAAAATGTTTGGAAATGCATCACTGTGAGCTTCTGAAACACAACACCAAAAATACTGCTGCTTGCCATTTTAAGTTTCCCACTGAAGCCTTTTCTCCGAACCTCTTGCCCTGATGGATGCAGTGCAGCTGCTTGCTTTAGTGTTTGGAAAAGGCAACGCAAGTGGCCTTTGCGAGCAGAAGAATCTGGTAAATACCCTTCAGCAACATGATAGCCATTGTCTGTGTTGTGTCTCCTTTGTCATCTTAAGAAGCCTTCTTAAGGCTGCTTTGCATTGAAGATGATTCTCTGTGCTTTGGGGAAAGGCTTTGTGTATAGTGAATTAAGGAAGGATATGCAGTTGGAAGCAAGGCTTGTAGCAATCAAAGGGTCTGGTTCACTACTATATTTTGGAATTTGATATCATTTCAAGGCTCACTTTTGGAGCTGGTACCCACAACTCTCGGCCATTCATCATTGAACAAGCATATAAGATGGTGCATGGTGTGGAGAAAGTGTGTAAAGAAAGGTTTCTCTTTCTCTCCTGTAATACTAATACTCAGGGGCATCCAGTGAAGATTCAGGGTGGACAAAAGAAAGTAGTTCTTCACACAACACATAGGTAAACACTCCCACAAGATATAGTGATGGCCGCTAACATGGAAGGCTTTAAAAGAGGAATGGACAATTTTGTGAAGGATTGGGCATTGTGCCTGGTAGCTATACTATGTTCTACCTCCATTGTCAGAAGCAGTAAGCCTCTGAATACCAGTTGCTGGAGACACAGGTGGTGTGCTCAGGTTGTACTTTCAGGCTTCCCATGGGCATCTGGTTGGTCATTGTGCGAATCACATGCTGGACTAGGTGGGCCTTTGATCTGATCCAGCAAGGCCTTTCTTTATGTGCATTCAACCATCTAGGGCAGTGGTGGCTAACCTTGGCACTCCAGATGTTTTGGAACTACAACTCCCATCATCCCTAGCTAACAGGACCAGTGGTCAGGGATGATGGGATTTGTAGTCCCAAAACATCTGGAGTGCCAAGGTTAGCCACCACTGATCTAGGGACTCATTACTCATTCAGTGTTGCATCTTTGCTTCCCACCAATGCCCTATTCTGCCCCCTACCCCGTTTATTGGGAAACACGACAGGTTGTATCTCTTAATCTGGAAGGATATTTCCCCCTCATAATGGTTGAGTCCCCTCACCCATGATCCAGTTTTTCAAAGAGTTATCTCTACTTCAGTTAGTTTCTCACTTTGAAGGGCTGCTGCGCTCCAGTTTGCTTCAGCTCTTATCACTCCGGTTTTCTTTTCCTTCCCCAGTTTCAGCCTCCCAAGTAAATAAGACCTAAATGAAAATTATCTCATTTGAAAGTTAAGCTCCTTCAAGAATGCTGTTCCTGCTTTCCTTTTGTTCTGCGGCCTCCTTTTATTTCCTTTTTCCATTGTGCTTTAAGTGTGCATTCTTAATCTTGAATGATTTCACAGGTAATCTCAGTAGATTTTGTCAAAAGTCCCCATTGGTGTGAAGAGGACAGACTGAGGGCTAGGACACGTCACATGGTTGCTGCATTGCAGCAGCTCTCAGTGACTTTCCTGTGCCAGCAGTCTCTACACAAGAGGCTGGTAGCAGTTCTGCACCCAAACCATGTGACACACCAAACCATGACCTGCCTATCAGTCAAGGCTCTAGCTGCCTGCTAGAAATGGGGTTGCCAAGTTCCTGGCAGGCTATGTTACATGCAGGGCCGTCTTAAGCATATCCGGCGCCGTGGTGCGAAGATTCCTCTGGCGCCCCCCCCATTTCCCAGAGGTGTCAACCTTTTCCCAAGCCTCTGCAGGGATCGCTCTCCTCCTGCTGAGGCTTGGGAGGAAGCTGCCCGCCCGCCAGCCATACGGTTGACGGGGTGCAGCTGGTGGGCGTGCAGGGAAAGGGGAGCCCGACGGCAAAGCCAAGCAGCTCCCCCACTTGCTGGGGTGCCCCTGAGAGGCCGGCGCCCTGGTGCAACGCACCACTAAGCGCAATGGGAAAGACGACTCTAGTTACATGCATACATTTGTCTTGGTGGACCACCTGTGAGGTAGGTAGGTTAGGCTGAGACAGCATGACTGACTCAAGGTCACCCAGTGAACTTCATGACTGAGTCGGGATTTTAATCCTAGTCTCTCAGGTCATAGACCAACACTCTAACCACTACACTACGCTGACACTGTTCTCCTAAAGATGACTTTGATGAAACGTTGGACACATCTCTGCAATTAATTGTTAACAATACATGCACCATATTCTTTTGCCTGTTAGTCTTCCTTAAAAAAAGAAAATACAGTGGTACCTCGGGTTAAGTACGCTTCAGGTTAAGTACGCTTCAGGTTAAGAACTCAGCTAAGAACAGAAATCGTGCTCTGGTGGCGCAGCGGCAGCAGGAGGCCCCATTAGCTAAAGTGGTGCTTCAGGTTAAGTACGCTTCAGGTTAAGAACGGACCTCTGGAACGAATTAAGTACTTAACCCGAGGTACCACTGTAGCTGCATCTTTCTGACAGAAGAAAAAAAAAAGGACCATTGTTAAATATATTATATTGGACATTTAGGCATCATCCCACTAAATCCCACAACCAACTCTACTATCAGATTTCTGCCCAGCTGCTTGATTATTTTAAGATAATTGTATGCCACCATGCTGAATAAGAATTTGTCCATGGTGGCTTCAAAATTAAAACAAGAGTAGATAAACTGCAACAGTATAAAATAGCACCCCCAACCAAAATTAAATAACAAGATCTGTAAGACATATAGAATATAATCAGCAATAGAAGATCCCAACAGCTGAACATCACTTTCAAACATTTATTGACTACAATCAGCTGAGCCTCAGTTAGGATGATAACAAGTGGTAAATATTCGATGCCTCATGGAAAACACCTTTCAGCATTTGATTTGTATTTACATTGTTACAAGCTGTAGTCCAGGCAGTTTGAGCATTCTGGCCTGATTTATATTTAACAGCCTTATTCCTCCAAAGTGTCTTGTAAATGCAGAGGTTTTCTGTAAACAGTGTTGTGTCATTCTTTCCACAGCTCATATGTTCCGTAATTGGGATCTGAATCCATTGTCTCCTCTGCCTTGGGGTGGTGATCAACACTTTATGCTTTGAAGTGCAACTCGCTTCTTTAATTTCAAGCAATACTTGCTTTTGCATCAATGTGCTAACACATTATTTCTCATTTTTAAGAAGAGTTCTTGCTCTAAAGACCTTACATCAGTCAGGAGCTTTTTCACCCCACTTTGTCAGATGTCTCACTAATGCAGGAGTCACCAAAGCGCACCTGCAGAGGCCCTTCCTGGTGCCCATAGCACTCTCCCCATCAAGCTTGAAAGAACAAGTCTATTGTAGCCAATAGAACAGGTGGCAGTATGTGCTTGGTTGTGGATGACCACAACAGGTTGGTTTTCCCCCAGTGTGCAAATGTGCCAAAGGGCCCCAAAAGATTGGCGATCCTGTCATTAAGGCTGCAATCCTGTGTACAATCAAGGGAACAAATCCTCTTAACCAATTATTACATACTTCTGAGTAAATAGTCATAGGATTGGGCCACATGAGGTTTTTTTGTTAAGCGTGTGTGCCTCACATTTATGCTATCTAGCTTTTTATGATGTTGGGTTTGTTTTGTTTTTGCAATGTCTAAGCATTTCTTTTCCCCTAAAGGATGCATAAATGTTTTGCTGAAATTGTATCCCTTTACATTTTACTTTTCTAATGCAATGCAATAAAATTATTGCATTCTTTGGGTAAACAGTAGCAAGGGGTTTAAAATAAACCTTGAATTTTGACTGCGTGTGTAGTAGTAGCTTATCTCTAATTGTGCCATAAAAAAATCTTGCCAAGTCAGATGGTACTAAGTGTGTGTGTGTGTGTGTGTGTGTGTGTGTGTGTGTGAGAGAGAGAGAGAGAGAGAGAGAGAGAGAGGATGATTATTCTGAAAGATGGTCAATAAAGGCAGCTTTGCACCTCAATTAGTGTATCGACCAGCAAGCAATTTAAGGGCTAAAACATGGGACAAACCCTTTCCCCTCTCTCATTTCCCCCTCAGCACTTCCAAGGCATGTGATTCTGCACTTTTCCTTTTCATTTCCTCCTCTGAAGATCTGCCTTTTAACAGTCTAGTTCAAGACTCCCTGGTGTGTGTTAACATTCAGATACGATAACACCTTGCAGGGTGAGATGCTGCTGAGTTTGCAGCCTTGAAAGAGATTCTGCTCTTTCAGTACCCAGGAAAAGTCAGAAGGTTTACCTATAGAGAACAACTTGCTCACTTGGGCTATATAGAGTGCTCCCCTATGGGTGGGCCACGAAGGTGATACAGGAAGGACTCTGCCCATGTGGAACTTGTTTTAGGTTGATTGGTAGATCTTTTGAGCCTTTGGGGCACAGACTGCCTTATATTCTGTGTCTGCACAACCTCCCAAGTAATGCAAATAATTACAATAATTAAATGCTAATGTGCACTGGTGTCTTTTGATCCTTTAGTTTTTCAGTTGCCAAAGAAAAGGCTTCGATCTTGTTCAGGCTGATGCTTAACTATATTCATATTTTGCAACTAAGCTATCTCATTCTCTCTTGGATCCTGATTTCAGCCAGTGCTGATATGTGTAGAGTCCCATTTTAAAGTCATTGTGGGCCCTGCTGCAGAACTGGATTGGCATGAGCCAAGAGCCTGCTGGGGAACTGAACTGCAGATCCCAAGTGGAGAAGCTGTAAGGAGCTGTGAACACATAGGGAAGGATGGATGGAATATTGTGGTATGTGTGCTAATGGAATCAAATTGTTAGCCTGGTTGATGCAGGATTTAATATGGGGATCAGAAACTTGCAATCTCAGGAAATTTCTAGGTCCCTCCAAAGTACTATTTTTTAAATAAAAAATCCCTCAAATGATGAAAGGTCACTTTTCTGTTCTTGAGATCGTACACCATGTTGATCAGCTGATCAACATATTAGCCATCATGCAACATGGGATTCTCTTATGTACATGCACTTCTATGCTAGCAAATGAGGGAGGTGGCATACCGTATTTTTCGCTCCATAATGCGCACCGGACCATAACGCGCACCTTGTTATTTGAGGAGGAAAGCCCTCCTTTTTGAGGATCAGTTCAAAGTTGTGCATCTTCTTTTGGAAGAAGAAAAGCCCCATTTGCAAAAGGATCAGCTCAAACTTGTTGTTGTGCTGCTGCTTTTGCAAAGGAGAAAAGAAACATTTGCAAAAGGAGCAGCTCAAAGTTGTTGTGCTGCTGCTTCTGCAAAGGAGAAAAGACCCATCTGCAAAAAGAGCAGCTCAAAGTTGTTGTGCTGCTGCTTTTGCAAAGGAGAAAAGACCCATCTGCAAAAAGAGCAGCTCAAAGTTGTTGTGCTGCTGCTTTTGCAAAGGAGAAAAGACCCATCTGCAAAAGGAGCAGCTCAAAGTTGTGCTGCTGCTGCAGCTTTTGCAAAGGAGAAAAGACCCATCTGCAAAAAGAGCAGCTCAAAGTTGTTGTGCTGCTGCTTTTGCAAAGGAGAAAAGACCCATCTGCAAAAAGAGCAGCTCAAAGTTGTTGTGCTGCTGCTTTTGCAAAGGAGAAAAGACCCATCTGCAGAAGCAGCTCAAAGCCCTTTCTACAGTTTCCAAACAGATAATCTAATCAGCCAGTCACATGTGGCTGGGGAAACCAAAAGCCTCCTCTGCAGGAGGACCTTATCTCTCCTCCCGATCTCTTTCTCTCTGCAGGGACCTTATCTCTCTTCCCGATCTCTTGCTGATCAGCTGTAAAGCGGCACCCTTTCAACACCCCCTTCTCTCTTTGTAAAAGAAAAAGCTCGATCTTCTTTTGGTCCCTGGGCAATTCAGCTCCAGGGACCATGCATTCGCTCCATAATGCGCACAGACTTTTCCCCTTCCTTTTTAGAAGGAAAAAAGTGCGCGTTATGGAGCGAAAAATACGGTAATTACATGCTCCTTGTTGTGCCCAGGTACGGTGGCAGATGTTCAAAATAGGGAAGGCCTGCTCTCTCTGCAGAAATGGCTAAGTTATGCCCTGCATGACTTAGCTGTAGTTTGATAGTTGGGCAGCCATGACTATTTATGACATGTTAAATCCATGATGTAGAAAACCACACCTTGATGGTTGGGATTTTGCTTCCCAAATGGCAAAATTCATCATTTTTTCTCAAGTTGGATGCCAGTTCCTCATTCTCTTACTCCACTACTGCTTTTAGGAGTCCCCTAGACTCATTATATGTGTGAGTTAAATAGAAATGGAATACCATTTATCCCTTCAATTTATTGTGACTACAGCTATTCCAAACAGCTTTTGATTATCTCCGAGTGGGTGGCAGTATTAAGGACCCCCAATGCTAAATTTTGAAGATGTCTAAAGTGGGCCCAGTTGATGTCATCACAAAGGCCCAGGGAATTCCAAAAGGAATGTCAGTTTCTTTTCTGAAAGAACCCAGAGGGCGCCTCTTGTTAGGTGCCGGCATCCTTCTCTTGTATGAAAGCCAGCTGTGTTTCACTTGCTGTCCTAACAGCTGCTCCGGCTTCCAGTCTCTATGTGGCTTCCATTGGAGAAGGGGGCGGGTGGGGGGAAGAGGCGGGCTACTGCTGCTGAGAAGCGCTTGTCCCTCTCCACTGTTGCAATGAAAGCTCATTTTTTAAAGGAGAGCGATTCCTTGTTTGGTTTTTGGCACTAAAGACAGCGTTTCATAGTACTCTTGAGATGCCAGTTGATGACACCGAATCTGTGAACCGACGCTTGCAATCTGCTTGTGTGGCATTACTTCTGCCTGTGCTAGCTGATACGTTTACTTGGGAACTATTCATTGCTTCTTAGGCATCAGCAATCTCAGTAGTGACTTCCAGTTGTGTGTGGTGAATAACTCTTCTAAATAAGAATAACTGAATCTGGCTGCTGCTGTTTATATCTGAGCTCTTTGTTGCTTGGTTTATGATCAAACAACTTGCAGCCTGTCATCTTTAAATGCTAATTAGCTGCTTGTGGCGTACGGTTTTATGTAGCAGCCCCCACTCCTGCAAACATGGTGCCCTTCATATGTTTTGGACTGCATGCTGCCGTCTTATGCAAGCATGAAAAGCTGGGATAGCTCAGTCAGTAAAGCGTGAGACACTCAATCTCAGGGTCATGGGTTCAAGCCCCAATTGTGCAAACGATTCCTGCATTGCAGGGGTTCGACTACATGATCCTCATGGTCCCTTCCAACTCTACAATTCTATGATTACAATTCCCATCAGTTTCAGCTAGCATGGCTGTGTTGTCCAAAACACATGGAGAGCACCAAATTGGAGAAGGGTTGACTGAAGCCTGCTTTTATAGGATCATAGAATTGTAGAGTTGGAAGGAACTCTAGTCTCTCTCTCTCTCTCTCTCTCTCTCTCTCTCTCTCTATCTCTCTACACACACACACACACACACACACACACACCGGTGTGTGTGTGTGTGTGTGTGTGTGTGTGTGTTATTTTTATTGGTTTTTACACATGTTTTCCAAACATAACATCCCATTTTAAACAACATAACAAACCTTTGGCTATCACAGCCTAGGACTTCCATCATCCTTGACTGATGGTTTTCTAACTTCCTTTCTAATTTTGCATTTTATTATTATAGTTATTGCTATTAAATCCAAATCCTAAATAAATTCCTTCTTAGTCCTCTAAGGAGAACAATATGAATTATTGTGAAAGAGGACTAGGAAGGGACTCTAGTCTGACTCCCATACAATGCCGGAATCCTCCCTACAGCTGTCTCTGTGGTTGAACCACCAACCTTCTGGTTAACAGCCAGATGCATTAACCCATTGCTTTATCAGGGAACAAAGCAGGACCTAGCCTATGAAAGTCTTATACCAGAATCAATAATTTGGGAGAAAGTCTAAATCTGGATGGGAACGGAATGTAAGGATGATTTCAAGGCTCACCTAGGTGCCCTGCTGGGCTTGGATTATCCATTTTGCAGGAAGCTACGGGGGTTTGGTGGGGGCGTGAAATTGTTTTGGATCCAAACTGCTACGGTACACCTTTTTTTGGCATTACTGACAAGGGAGTTTTGTTGTCTGTTGGATCAGTGCATTGAGGTTTCTGTTGTGCTCTGTGTTTGTGTTGGCAGGGGGCTGGGGGAGTAATCTGACAGCAGATTTCGCCTCCAGCATCTGAGAGGGTGGTCTCATATATCCATTGACTCCTGGGGTACCCTCCCAGAGACTGAAGGATTGCACCCTTAGATATTCTTTTTTAAAGTGCAAGGGGACTAATAGATTTTGTTGCATCAGTCTAGCATGTTCACCGCTCTGGAACTGGAATGCAAGACGCTTGTACTGCTTCTCCATTCATTTAGCAATTTTGATTTGTAAACTGTATCTGCAACCAATTTCACAGCATCCTTTTGGGAGAGGCACTGTTGCTCCCATTTTACTGAAGGGGATACAAGGCTAACCCTGATACAGCCAATATCACAGAAGAAGTTGACTCTGGATATCCCAGATTGCATTGAACATAAACTACAAACACTAGGATTTTTTTAAAAAGGTGATTGGAATTTTTCAGTCACTCATTTGGCCATTCATTATTTAAAAAACCTTTAAAATTCAAGTTGGTGGGTACCTAATTGTAACACTTAACTCATGATCTCCAATTAAAGTTCCAGGTATAAGTGAAAGTAGTGTCTAAACCAAATGGTTGCTATCAGTGGGAATGTAAAACAATCATTTATTTATTTTGCTGCTACTGCTGCTGCTGCTGAAAAAGAATAATAATGGAGTGTAAATATTTTATTAATGCTGCAACACAGATTAAAGGTGCACAGATTTTATCTTTCCATATATCAGCACAGTGGATATACCAAGTACAGGTGCTGTGGTGGAAAAGCTAGAAGGTGAAATAACTTACGGGTCTCTGTAAAGACTAGGGAGGTAAGACCGTTCTGACAGAAACAGAAAGGGAAGCGGAAATTTCCAAAGTTCACTTATTTGTTCCATGTTTGGAATGGAGAGCAGTCCAGTGAATATGAGGGGTATTTACTCTTATTATTGCTTTCAGTTTGCAAACGATACGTAATTGATGGCACTTCTCTACTTAACATTGTGTTTTCTTTGCACTGAAATAAATGATGTGGGGTAACATAAGTATTCCACCACAGGCGACAGTGACAAATAATATAGCTTTTGTCAGAAGCCAAACTGCCACAGTTTGGAAATAGCATTGCATGCAACAGACATGGGTTGGAACAGAAATTGGTGCATTTTTACACCTCTAGCAGAGACCCCTTTACCCAAATTGTGGGTAAAGAGCTATAGATACCCTTTCCCTCCTTCCAGTGAGAATTCCACAGGTCTACCCTTGAATAATGTGACTTTCAGCTTCTGAATTAGGTATCATTGGCACCCAAGCATAGCTATCCCCTTCCTCAACTTCATTTATTGCCAGTACTTTATACAGTTGAATGCTCTCTAGGGTGACACACCCTATCACCAAGTGGGAGTCGCTCACACCAAGTTCCCCCCTGCTTGGGAGCAAAGGTATAATTGGGCATTTGCACACAGAGTATCGTCTGAGTCACTTAGACTGTATGCGTGTTGAGTGATTTATTAAAAAGTCATTTCTGGGGATTTTTTTAGCCTCAGTTACTGCATTGTGCGTCTTGGTCTCTGGACAGGGTTTCTTTTGCAGGGTGACTCACTTTCTCATGTTTAACTTCCTAGTGTATGTTGGATTTAAAAAGAAAATAAAACAACGTCTTTAAAAGAATTCAGAATGTTAACTGTTTGCACTAGAGAAAGGACTGTGGAATGTGATTTTCTGTCACTTACCTTTGTTTTTGCACTTCCAGCAAAGTACAGGTGATTAATTTTTTCAGCAATTGAATGGTAATATCAGTAAATATATTTACACAGTACTAACATTACCACACAAACATTTAATAATTGCCAAAGGAGTAGCTGAGGCAAACTAAGACCACCCACTCAGTTCATGACACATGCAGTACTGTATTTGAACTTCCTGGTTTATAGCTGAGTCTAGTTATACTACACAAACCCTCAAATTAGAAAGCATAACTCAGAAACACATTAGTAAGAAGCGTTGGGCTTTTGCTGCTTTAATGCTTACTGAAAGGGAGCAGTAGAGGATAACTGGAGACTGAGCCGGTTCAGTTCATCCATCATGACTCTGCTCTACTGCACTCATGCAAGTGCCTTCCTCCCAGGGCAAGTGGCTGACTCCCATGAGCAGTGCAGCATTAGAGGAGATTGCTCATGGAAGATGCAAGAGGAATGAATGCAAGGGAGTTCTGTGTCCCTAATGTGGTCAGTTCATCAAAGACGCCATTGTGCCTGCTAATGCAGATTGTTCTCTGAGGTTGCATGGGAAGTAGGCTTCTCACATGATGCACATTGAAGCTGATTCTTAGCATAGAAGCATATCCCAGACTCTACTGAATGGCCCCAGATATTCTGCTTTGCAGCCAGATGTCAGCTCAGTGTGATAAGACCTTGGGCATGATCATTTATGACACTGAGCAGACAGGACAGAAAACCTCAGGGGTGGAGGCCAAATGTGGACCTCCAGTGCTAGGCCATGTCCATATCAGCCTCGAGTCCTTTCCCTTGGCTGGAATGTGTCACTGAGCTGTGATAATGCCTCTTATTAGTGCATGGAGAGAGGTGTGTGGAGGATGTGTATAGAAATACTTTTGCATTGCTGGAATGTATCCTATTATATAGAAAGGCAAGAGTCGCATCCATTGCTCCACCCACTTTCGCCTCTGATCATACCCATTATTGTCATGTGGCCATGGATGGTTGCATATGCAGGAATGCAGCCCTCAGCAGAAAAATATTCCCTACCATCCTCTTTTTTTGCTGGCTCCACTTCAGGTTCTGATTCAAGTCTCCAGTCCCAGCAATGACTGGCAGGGTTGCAAAATCACCAGACTGATTCTGGCTCTGCTCTTAATCCAAACCCATAATCCAACCCCTACCAGGACCTGACCTTGACTTAGATAGCAATAACGCTTGGGAAGGCTGTAATAGTAAGAATCTTGTCCAAGGAGTTTAAGAATTTCATTGTACCCTTTCAGATCACATTTCCTGGCCACAAGCTACATATGCAAGATATCTAATGAGTAGTTAAAAATAAAGACACAGAGATCTACAACCCTTAGCATGAACCTTTCCATTAACATAACAGCCTAATGTCCTCAGGTCAGTTTAAATCAATGAAACAACTTGCATGTCTAAAGTCTATTTGCTAAAAGGGTCTGCAAGATAGCCACAAAGGAAGCTCATAATACAGACCTAGTCACATTGGGAAACGGTGGATCAAATAACATTAAGATTTGGAAGAATGCTTCAATAATAAAGCTGTTTAGCATTTTTTTACCATGGAGATTATTAAAGTTGTTTGCTGGGTATACACCATATGATTAAAGATATTACTCCTCCAAAAGAATCATGGGAAATGTGGTTTACCCATTCAATTTCCAGCACCCTTAAACTATAGCTTCCAGATTCTTTGGGGAAAACATGTGCTTTAAACGTGTGTGTGTGTGTGTGTGCGCGCGCGCGCATGTGTGCGCAGCTTAGGGCTTCGAGGCTCCTTTGCATATGAGAGGAAGGCTTCTTTTTCTATTTTGTCCTCAAACCACAGTCCCAATCTATTGTAGGCTCCTGTTCTGAGGGCAAAATATAGCTGTCAGCAAACCCCAGTTTGCTAAATTCAGACGAAATGACAAACATTAGTTTGCCCCTAAGTGGAAGCAGAATTATCCCCACATCCACTAAGGAAAGGCAGGAGGAGGCCAGCAGGGAGCATCTGAGCCTGAGGGCATCTGCTGCTCCTTCTCATACCAAGAAACCATGGTTTGCCACTATGTTTGAGTTGAGTCTTAAAGAGTATTTATTTTTATTTTTTATTTTTAAAAAGAAGGGTCACAAGCTAAAAAGAAAAGTTTTTTAGAGAGGTGAAGATGGTATACTGGAACCAGAGAAAATAATGCCAGATCATGTTTTCACAGTGAGCTGTAGTCTTGAAAAAAACACACACAAAGTTCTGCAAGATTAAAGAATGATTTTAATGAAGCAGTTTGAAGTTGTTGTGTATACACTCATTTTGGATTCAAGTGATTCAACCTGGGCTTGAAGTTGATTCCAAGAAGGCAATTACAATCTAAGACAGTTAGGCCCATATAAAGAAGTTCATATTCTGATTACCATTACTAAATTAAGATTGGGGGGAATTGCAGTGGTTTCAGAATGAGTTCCAGATTGTCATTAGATGGCAGCTCTAGGCCAAGTAATTGCTCTTGTTTTGTCATTTGCAGACTTACCTCCTCAGAGATGACAGTGGTATATATACAACATCGTCTGATAAGGGCTTGGGAGATGAGCCCTTTAGGGATTTATTTTTAAAATGCACAGTGAGCTCTCTCACACACACTCTCTGTATTTTTGTAAATTGGGGTGACCATATGAACATATACTTTCATCTTTAGGAATATATTATGAAGCATATAGGAGGACAGGGTTCTTGGCGTACATGTTGGGATGAAAAATACTTTTTAATGCAGCAATTTTCAGATCACAAACTACACGTCTCCTTATGCAGAATAATCTATGCATATATTTAAAGGATTTCTTGGAGGGTATTTCCTGCTACTTGAAGGTCAGATTGAAAGGCCCTTCTTCAGGTCCTACTATTGTCAGAAGGTGGTGACCAGAGTTAGTCTTGAAACTGTGTCTCCAGATCATTTTACCTGGCTGTTGTCTTTTCAGTGCCAGGTCACATGAACACTTTTTCGTTCTCTAAAGCTGCGTACACACTACGCACTGCACACTATACATTTGGAGCACATTCTTTCCCTCAAAGATTTCTGGGCACTGTAGTTTAATCTACATAGATTTGCAATTCCCAGCGACCCTTAAACTGCAATATACAGAATTCTTTGAGGGGGAAATCGTGCTTCAATTGTGCTTTGAAGGTATAGTGTGTACACAGCCATTGTTTGCTGTCGGAAAGACAATCAAGAGTTTTGTGGTACCTTTAATACCATCACACTTACGATGGCTCAAGCTTTTGTGGTTCACTTTGTGAGATGAATGAAGTGTTAATCCCAAGTTTCAGGCATACATGGCTTGTGGAGAGAGTGGAATCCAAAGGAGGTTCAGCTGGATAGTTTGCTAGTGGTCTTCATGAAAACAGTGAAAACCTTTTTTCTTGAAGCTTTTATAATGTGACAGATGGCTGATTGTACTTCATTGATGTTGTTGGCTAGCTTGTGGCTGCTGATTTTATTTTATTTTTTAAATGTTTGATTGTTTCAGATGTTTTATTAGGTGTTGCTTGGGTCACTCACTGTTAGCTGGTTAGTGGCAAATTTTAATAGAAATGGAAAAAAAACCAAAGCAAGTATGCAAACTTGTCATGGGAATCAGCCTCCACATTGCATTGGGAAAAGAGAGTTCCTTGTATCTCCCAGCTGTGGTAATGGCCTTTTGAACAGATCTATTTTCATTCCTTATGAGTGTGAGGAGACCGAACGTTTCTGCCTTGTGATGTGCAGGGGAGGGCAATCCTGTTCAGCCACAGGAAAACCTTTCAGGAACCACATGCTGGAGGGTGATGGCAAACATGAGTAAAGCAACCAATGCAACTCTCTCCTTTTGTACAATTAGCTGCATTCTAGCCACACAAAGGGGACGCAGGTGGCGCTGTGGGTTAAACCACATCTGGAGAGCCAAGGCTGCCTATGCCTGATATAAGGCATACAAAACTATAAGCAGAAGAAGTTGGGGGAAGTCGTGAGGGGGTGTTAATTGAAAGTATAAAATGTAATTTGAATTTTTGATCATGCTAAAATTTGTTGTAAAAATCTCAATAAAAATAATTAAAAATAAATAAAATAAATCTATGGTGTTTATGCAGCTACACACAACTTTTCCATGCAGGCAAGCAGGAGACATCATCACAGTTCAAGAACACAATCTAGACAGGCAAAAGGACTGAAGAGGGATGTGGAGCAGGGTTGGTGTGTGGTGTGGCCAAGGGAGGGAGAGTGTGGCCTGGGGAGGGTCTCAAAGTCTGACCTGGAGGGCTGCATTATGATCCACCCTCTGCACTAGTAGGCCCACTTTAATATAGAAGTGTCACCTGGCGTGCTGTAAAAGCCTCTGTGATACTAGAACTAGACACAGTTCTAATTCTGATATAATGCCTGTGATAAATTTAACATGTCAAATGCTCCATCCCCCTTTTTATTTATGCAGGCAAGAGCCGTATTGGCAGAATTTGGAGTTGCTATACTTGACTGTCTCCAGTACCAGCCTCTATTATTATTGTTATTACTGCAAAAATATTTTTGTGCCTTGTTTCCCCCCGGTTGCATTAATAAGTCTTGTGAGAGCTCAGACACGTTCATCTACAGGGACATAAAATCTAAGCTTACGAGGATTGTGTTTCACTGTCGGACTAAGTGGAGTTGGCAGCATCTTAGCTCTTTTTGCAACATGCGGGCACGGAGAGGTTGCCCGCGAGGCAAATCTTCACCGTGTCACAAGTTCGTGTTGTAACATGATAGCACACTGAGTGTTACAACATGGTTGGTCTTGCTGAGAGGGAATTTGGCGCAAAGGCATTAGCACCATGGGACTGGGACTGGCATTCCCTGCTTTTCCTTACCCTACCCTGCTCTGACTTCATGCTGCGCCATTGGGTGGGTTGCCTCACTGTTCTCCCTCCCTTCTTTCCCCATCATAGTATGGTGCCAGTTGTGAAAATCCACATCTTTACATCCTGTTTCTTCAAGCAGGAAAGGCTCAGATGATGTTGTGACATGGAATGCATTTGTAGAACATGTACAGACAACACCCATTCAGGGGTGGGTTGGGGTTTAGGAAGAGCTATGAGTCAGAGTGGTCAAAATGAATATGGATTGAAGACTCCCACACTAGGGCCTTCTCTCACACATGGCTGCCTTCTTCCCATGTATGTGTGGTGACTTCAGTTAATGACACAATGATGAGGCGCAAGCCTTAGTTCTCTAGACCTCCCTATAACCTTTCCCTCTGTATCAGTGTTTCCAGTTTCCTGTGTTCCTGCCAGTTTCCAAACAGCCAAGCTCAATAGACTCACTTCAGGCAGTATTTTTTAGTTTTTATGCAACAAAAGATAACTTTGTTACATTTTAAGGTCATGTAGCCTTTTGCCTGGCTAAGAATGATGGATGTTGCATGCACAGGGCATAGCCCAAATAATGATATTACAGTGGTACCTTGGTTCTCAAACTTAATCCTTTCTGGGAGTCCATTCGACTCCCGAAACCGTTTGAAAACCAAGGCACGGCTTCTGATTGGCTGCAGGAGCTTCCTGCACTCAATCAGAAGCCGCATTGGACATTTGGCTTCCAAAAAATGTTCACAATCCGGAATACTTCTGGGTTTGCGGCGTTCGGAAGCTGATTTGTTCGAAAACTAAGCCATTCGGGAACCAAGGTACCAGTGTATAGATAATCAGGGGTCCTGATTTAACCCACAAAGCCATTCTGCTGCCCCAGCTGGGGCTGGGCAATGTATTGATACATTGTCCAAAATCGGTTTGAAGTCCACATTGTGGGAGCGGTTTCATAATATGCAACGTGGCAATATATAGCGAATCACAGTGTGAGCGCGCTATGTGAAAAATCGCAATATGGGGGAAACCATGAAGCCGGTCATAACTTCTTTCGTGATTGTTGTTCTGTACAGAGCCTAGGGCTTGCTGATCAGAAGGTCGGCAGTTCGAATCGCCGCGACGGGGTGAGCTCCCGTTGTTCGGGCCCTGCTCCTGCCCACCTAGCAGTTCGAAAGCACGTCAAAGTGCAAGTAAATAGGTACCGCTCCAGCGGGAAGGTAAACGGCATTTCTGTGCGCTACTCTGGTTCGCCAGAAGCGGCTTAGTCATGCTGGCCACATGACCCGGAAGCTGTACGCCGGTTCCCTTGGCCAATAAAGCGAGATGAGTGCCGCAACCCCAGAGTCATCCGCGACCGGACCTAATGGTCAGGGGTTCCTTTACCTTTTTCACTATATACCAGTAATAACAGTTGTAACAATATGTTAAAGGCAAAAAAAATAAAAATTGAAACAAAATAAAAAAATTCCTTATCTGCAGGAATGCATGCACACGAAAGCTCATACCAAGAACAAACTTAGTTGGTCTCTAAGGTGCTACTGGACCTAATGGTCAGGGGTCCCTTTACCTTTTAAGGTGCTACTGGAAGGAATTTTTTTATTTTGTTTCGACTATGGCAGACCAACATGGCTACCTACCTGTAACTAAAAAAAATGAGTTTAAGTAGTAGCAGTTTCCAGGATGTTACCCTATTTGTGTCTGCATAGTTCCATTCTTACCTCAGACATTGTGATATATAGCTGGTGATATATCACAATGTGTACTAGACATTGCTCAGCCCTGCCCTCAGCCATGCCTACCTGCCCCATCCTTGATATGATAAGTGGCATCAGGGGATCAGAGGTGAGGCAGGTAAAGGTGTGGCTGCCTCATCTTTGAAGTCCATTTGCAGGCAGTTTGGAGTGAAACCTCTTGCAAACAAACTTCATATCCCCTCACCCTTCTGTCAAACTGGGTCCCTGTGGGGTGGGAGAAGGAAGGATCCAGTGCCCCACTCATGGATTAAGGGATCAGTTTGACTTTTTAAACAATGCTTTGGCATGATGTGAGCAGCCATGGTGAGTATAATAATTTAGTAGGATTTTTTTAAAAATGCATTTTCACTTTCCACAGTATCCATTTGCTTTCTATAATTTTTTTAATGATTGAAGATTGTTGCAAGTTTTTACTTGGAGTAATATCATGGTGTAGAACAGTAGCTTTCTTTTTTTTAAAAAAGAAAAATCAACAGCCAACACATGTATCCACATGTAGATTTCCTATGCTGAGGTCTGGATTAGCTGGTCCTGTTTAACAGCGGTGTAATTCTTAGTAGCTGGGATAGGCTGCATGGGATTTGGGGGGTGGGGAATAACTATTGGGTTTTTGCATATACTATAGTTAGTCATTGCACAATGGCTGTATTGTTATTATTATTATTTATTTATGAGATATATAGATATTGGAAGTGCCCCATAATAATATAATAATAGTAATAATAATTTATTATTTATACCCCGCCCATCTGGCCGGGTCTCCCCAGCCACTCTAGGCAGCTTCCAGCAACATTAAAATACATACACATGTCACAGATTAAAAACTTCTCTGAACAGGGCTGTCATAAATTGTTAGTGCTACTACCGGTACACTACTGAACTAGCATTAATTAATTTCAATGTTGATGACCTAGTGTGGCACAGTGAGTAGATTGAATTTGGATGGAAGAGACCCAGCTACAAATCACTGCTCCACTTTCAAGCCCAGCATGTGCGTAGGGCATGCTGCCCTCTCTGAAGTCAAGTGGGACCACCACCTAGCTAAAGCTCAGGAAATCTGAGTCTGGTATGACCACCCTGAATGGGTGACCATCCAGATACTACCTGGGTTTCACAGTAGAAGAAAGGCAAGATATGAATGTAAGAAAATGAGTAAAACACTTGACTTGGAGAACTGTAAAATGCAGAACTGTAAAAGGAGAACTGTAAAAGGGACCGCCGGCTCCCTCAGCCAATAATGCGAGATGAGCACCGCAACCCTAGAGTCGGTCATGACTGGACCTAATGGTCAGGGGTCCCTTTACCTTTAAAATGCACTGACATTCTCAGGCCTTTGCTGGCTGTTAAGGGCTGCCCTGGTTTATTGTCTGCTGGTTTATTTTGCATTGTCATTTTAACACCTGGTGGTTGTTTTCAATGGAACACCTTGTGATTTCAAAAGGAAGGTAGTATACTGATATTTTAAATATAATGATTAAAATATGTTGAATTGTATGTCTTGAGCACATTTCTGTCCACGCATATACTAATGTTTTTACTGAACAGACACTAGGTAGGGATGAGTGGAACAGAACAGTTACATTCCACAATAGTTTTGAGATTCCCGGATCCTTTTGGTTCTGCTCCGGTTGACTCCCAGTTGAATGTACATCCTGTTGCTGCTTAACGTGCTGTCTCTGGGTTCATGTGGTAATGGGAAGCCAGAGTTCAACAAGCTATGTCTTACCAGGAATGAGTGAGCAGGCTGCTGCTACACACTGCTCAAATCCTTCCCTCCTGTGCCCTTTGTGATGCCAGGAGGAAACAAACCAGAGTGCTGGCTTAGTCTTGTGTACAAACCAGTCCTCAAGGTTTGTATCTCTCCAAACAAACCAGAAGAACAAGCCAAGAACAAATAACCATCTATTCTTGGCTTGTTTTCATTGTTTATTTGAGAGTAAAATACCTTGAATGCTGGTTTGCATGTAAGCCAGTGTTGTGGCTTGTTTCCTGATGTGGCAGAGGGTAGTGGGTGCAATTGGAGCATTGTGCACCCAGCACATTCCTAGTAAGCCAGGCATGTCCAAAGTCCATTTCGGGGGCCTAATGCGGCCCACCGGGTTGATTTAATCTGGCCCCCAAGGCAGTACATGTCCTGGGGTAAAATCCTAAAAAGCTCAACAACTTTGGTCGGTCCTCACGCATGTTCACTTCATCAAATCTGGCCCTCTTTGAAAAAAGTTTGGGCAACCCTGTGTTTAACTCTGGCTCACAGTTGAATGCAAACCAGTAATGTGTTAGTAAATGAAGAGTGAGAGCACCAGAGAGTAATGAGGGATGAGGCAGCCATAGTTAGCAACCAGTTCCTAGCTATACAGAGGGGTGTCAACCTGGGACACAGGCGTGCTGCAGGAAAAGGCCAGAAAACTGCTAGAAAAGAAGTCGCAGCAATTTGCAAATTCTTGAAGTAAACATTTTGCAATACTAATTAAAAAGAAAACAGAATAACATTTGCAGTCCTTTTCAAGTAAAGAATGGCCCTAAACCGTGTATGTATCTCTCCCCCCCCCCCCCGCTTTGTAGAAATAAATCATGGATCAGTGTTGCAACTGATGGTTTAACTTAATATGTAACAAGAAACAAGAGCCTTTTTGTTAGTGAAAGTTCTCTTGTTTTTAAAACTCTTACTAACTGTAACAAATGATCTTGCGCTGTTAAGAACCTTTTCAGACTAATCTTTTGATCAAACAACCTATTGCAGAGCTCTCTGCGCTCTTTATTTATTGCTGAGAGAAAATGTTAAATGCTGTATGCAGGAATCTTGCCACTTTGTTCATCATGTAGGGTGTGCATACTTTTAAGTCTGCTTTTTGCATCTAATGGAATAGGCTGAAACCATAAGCCAACCACTGTCGATGGGGAAATCTTACGCCCACTTTTTCCTCTGGCCCTGCCCACCCCTGACATGTGCTCTTTGGAAGGCAATGCAGCGCAGTACTAGTCACAGTACTAGTTTATGGTATTATCAAGGTACTGGTGTGACATCATAGTATTCAGAAAAATATTACAATATGACATCAAAACATGTGATTACAGTTTGAATACAGGAATGAGCTAGTGTACAGAATTACACTAACAGGTCAAGCTTCATGAGGGCAGGAGGAATATTATGAAGGGGGTGTGGAGTACTCTGTGAGTCAGGATGATGAGCTTGAGCCAATCAAGTTTCAAATACAAGAAAAATCCACTCCGTTGCCTGCAATTTTACTGGAGAGTCCTTTAGCTACTGTAGGGTGATTTGGAATGGACTTAATTTTAATTATTCTACTGCTGCTTTGATTTTGTTTGATTGTGGAGAGAGTGAATGAAGTCTGTTATCCCTCTCCTTTACTAAAATTTGATGAAATTGATTTGCCAGTACATTCATGCCAGCAAGCAGAGAGTACCTCTTCTTCGCGTAACATGCAATTAATGTACAGAATTCACCACTACCACAAAATGCAGGGATAGCTATTAACTTAAGCTTCAGGTGGATTTTAAAAAGAGTTGAATGCAGGGATTGGCCACGATACCTAAATGGTACCTCCATGTTTGCAGGTAGTATATATCTGACTCTCCTGGAGACAGGACTGTAGGAAGCTACTTTATATTGAGTCAGACAGTCAGTTGCTCTCCAGGGTTTCAGACAGGGAGTCCTTCCTAGCTCTGGCTGGAGTTGCCAGGAATTGAACCTGGGGTCTTCTGCATGCAAAGTGGATGCTGTACCACTGAGCGGTGGCCCTTTCCATATATATTATAATGTGGAAGGGCTGTTGCCTTCATACTCCAGTTATTTGTTCATGGAGGCATCTGGCTTGATGCTTTTAGAAGCAGGAGGCTGGACTTCATAGATCTCTTGTCTGGACCACAGGAGTTTTCTGTTCTTACTGTGCCTTTATAAAAATGTTATTGATCTTTCATTTGATTGCATTGTACTTATGGGGTTTGTATTTTAGCGTGTAAGTTTATTTGTACATAAACCTTAAAAAACCCAAACCAGATATAGTTGAAATCCAATTTCTTGCCTAAAGATAACAAAAACAACCTCATCACCTGTTTTGTAGCTTTATGTAAGTATCTTTCCATAGAAAATGTGCATGATATTTGTTCTATAGATGCTGAGGTAATAAGGTATGTTCTTCAATGCGATGGTGGCCATTTTGATGATGTCATCTCAGCTGTCTGCTACACATAAGAGAGAGGGGCCGTAGATACCCTTCAACTTTGGAGGACTGTGAATCAAACAAACCCATCTGTATTTAATTATCTCTAACTTTACCATGCAATAGGCAACATTATATTCCCTAACTGTATGTTTTTAAACAGAGAAGTTACAAATATATGTATGGTGAAGGGAGGAGGAGGAGGAGAAGTTGAACATATAGTGTTGTCTTGCTCAGGGTCTACATTCTCCTTGAAAGTTGTATAATGATCTTACTTTGCCTGTAAGGATTTCTGGAGCTAAAAGACCAGCTGCTCAGGCTCCACTGTGATGTCCCAGAGTTCTGACCTGGTTCTGCTTTTAGATAACCTCAGCTTCAAAAAAAGCTAAAGTCTGAATACCAAAGTGGAATGCACTGGGTTCATGTTACAAAAGTCCTATAAAAATAATACTGAGTGTCCATTTTAATATCTAGCAGGATCAGAAAGCCCTGGTCAATGCTTTCCTGAAAAAGCCTCAGTATTCCAAATCAATACTGGAATATGCAGCAGCTCCATGTTGGGAATTTAAAGGTGATATGAAAGTCGTTTTGTAGAAAGAAAGAAACGGTGTGGTTCTTCCTTCCCAGTTTGGTTATGGTGCAACACTTTAAGCATTCAGTGTGTGGAATAAATGTAAATGCCACCCCCCCCCATTTTGTTGGGGAAGCTATATTTTTCTCTCTGTGGTTTGTTTTCCTCTACGGCAGGGGTGAGGATTCTGTGCTTCTCCAGATGTTGTTGGGCTCCCAGCCCCATCAGCCCCAGCCAGCATGGTCAGCGGTCAGGGATGATGGGAGCTGTAGTTCAACAGCATAGGGAGGCCACAGGTTTGCCATCTCTGCCCCATAGCTTTCCAACACCTGGCTCCACAATTATGTTCCTCCTGGCCTCATTTGAATAACAAAGCCATGAGCAGTGGGTAAGCTTCTCTCCCCCCCCCCCCATTTTTGAGCCAGCAGGACAGGTAGCTGGCTACATCCAAAGGTGCTGACAGCATAATTTCCGGAACACTACATTTTCTAATGTGCTTGGTAAGGATGTTCTGCAGCTGTGAAAATTTTGTTTATGCTGATCTACAAAACTGAAGGTGTTAAGTCATTGTGACAGATACAAACATTTTTCTATTTTTATTTTTTCTTTGCAGGTATATGTGAGAGGGACATGCACACACATCTGGTATAATTGGCAGCAGTAGCTAAATACGAATCCATGGCCAGTTTAGCATATACCTAGTTAAGGGATTTTTTTTGCAAGAATCTTGGGATGCCTAGAAAGTGAGACTTGGGTTTTGGACTAGGAGAAAGATTTGCATGATAAATGAGCACATGTTGCCAAGCTGATGCCATCCAGCATATGCTGGCTGGAGCTGATGGGAGCTGTAGTTAAGAACAACTGGAGGGCATCGGGTTGGCAAATGCTGTATTCAGGTTTAAACTGGTTGTTGAGCTGGGTACAAATGGAGGAACTTCCTGTACTTCTTTATTTGTGGATCTGCAAGATATAGGCACACACCTCACACACTCCAAACCTGCTTAGGATCTCGCTCCTGTTGCCAAGATGCAAAGTAGACATCTCTCTTTAACCAAAATGGCTCTGGCATAATTTGTCCTGTTTTGCAGATGAAATGTGGTTAGGACCCTCCCCGCCCAGAGGCATTATGCCAACTGTCACTGAGCTGGTTCTTAGCAGCCATTTCTGATGAATTGCTTTTGAATCATTAGTGAGTTTGTATCGGTAAGTTCAGGTTATTTATTCAGAAGCTGATATACATCAAATACAGAGTAGGGCTATCAGGACAAACTTGGGGATGAATATTTATTTACAGCTGACTTGATGTTTTGTTTTTCAATGTCCCTTAATCTGATTTGAATATTACAATAAACATATTGCTCACTTGAATTATACAAGAGTTCTAAGTCAATACCAATAGATCTGATTTTGCTATGTAAGAGTTGAAACCATCTGGATTTATAAAAGTCCTTAAGTAAGAAAGCAGACTTGAAGGTTGGCAACGGAAATGGCAAAGCAACAAGTTTTTTAAAATAGTGCTAGCCCACACCCAATATTTTCTAATTTGTGTAACCTTATTTGCAGAGAATTGCCACCAAGTAAAGGTCACTGGCTTATTCTGCACTCCATTCATGCTGAATGAGGGCAGGGAAAGCACTGGGTTAAAGGAGAATATAAGAGGATCTCTCAGTGCTCTGTTTGCCATCATCTTGTATTTGCCAGTTTGTGATCTGTGATCATAAAACTTGATGCAAGGAAGGGAGGTGATGCTAGATGTCAGTAACTGATCTGGTGTTGACAGCAAGTGCCAGTTTAAAAAGACGTTTAGGGAGATGTGCAGTGCTTCAGGCAGAAATGTTCTTGTGTTGCAAGCAAGAGTCTGATCAAAGAACAAAGCAAATGTATCTGGTGTATAGAATAATAATAATAATAATAATAATAATAATAATAATAATAATAATAATAATAACAATAAATGGTTGTGCCTATGAAGAAGGGGTTTTAAGTCTGATAAAGGCAAGGAGCTTACCATTTTTAGGAATTTGTTGGTCACTCTTGCCCCGTCCCCAGAATGGAAACCTGGACTACTTTGGTCAAAAAGCAGAGGGCCCAGCCTCTTGGCTGGCATAGAAGGGCCATTGCTCAGGAGTGGAGTACAGGCGTTGCACATAGAATACCCCAAATTCAATCCCTTGCAACAACAAGTAGGGCTGCGAATGACCCCTGCCTGAAACTGTGGAGAGCCGTTGCCACTTGCTGCAGACAATACTGAGTTAAAGTTCTTACAATATAAGGCTCCTTTCCATATAGGAGTAACATTTAGGAAGGTCAAGCAAGTACCTACTTGGAATGGTTTTGAGTTGAGTAGGTGTGTGGGAGAAAAAGCAAGAGGTGGCATCTGAGAATTTTTAATAAATCCCAAAAATCTAGACATTATCTAGATCAAAGATGAGGAATATACTCCCCTAGTGGTTAGGGATGGTAGGAGTTGTAATCCAACAACAATCAAAGGGCCACATCTTCCCGGTTCCTGCCCTAGAGAGAATATGGGGGAGCTGTAGTTTAGCTAGCAGAATCTAAGCTTCAGATTTTGACTTAGGTTTGGTTAAGAGGCTTCCATGGAGCTTGTTAGGTAAAGTCTGAGGCTGTGTGCCATTTTTCTCGCAAGCCTTTGGGAGCTTTTCCCACCACCAGTTCCAAGACGGAGTATAGTTGCACAGCCTGTCGCCTGGTCTAATTGTATGCAAACCTTGGCCTCTTTTCACATGCTCTCTGTGAGCAATCAGTTCAGATATCTGGCAAGAGTCACCTTGCCTCTTCCTCAGCAGCCTGTTGGGTTGAAAGGATGGGGAGGGGGCAGAGAGAAAAGGAGGACACGAGGTGGGGAGACACCTACCACTGTCTTCAGCCCTAGTCACAGTTAGCAGACGGGGCCCTCCTACTTGTGGTTCCCAGCAGCTGGGATGCAGATGGATAGTGCCTCTGACACTGGAGCCAATGTAGCCATCATGACTAGTAGCCACTGTTAGCCTTGTCCTGCGGGTATTTATTTATCTAATGAAATGAATGGACCCCATTGTTTCATAAATAGTTTTCATTCATTATGAAGTGAATGTACACCCCCAGGCCCATTTTAACATTGCTTCCCATTCAGACACTGCAGCCCACGGCAAATGCTATTGCAGCATTAATTATCGGCTGCATTCATCATCTGTAGAAGTCGAGGCTAAGGAGCTGTATCTTCCTCCCCTCACTAGAGGAATCAAAGCTCTGGTTTCCCATCCTTCATCAGAAGCTGCCCAGATGCTTCCAGTTTGCAGCCTTCTCAGCCAAGACGATTTTAAAAAGAGTTCCCAGTACAAAACAACCTTCCATTGTAGGGATTTCAGTGAGAACCCTGTAACATTGGCTTCTGTCCCTGATTCCATGTGCAAAGAACCCCTGCTGACCTGCTTTTCCTGCTGCTTCCATACATGCCATAATTTACATTTTTTTTAATTCCAGGCTTTCCCCGGAGCTAGCTAGATATTGCAACGCACATTTTACAACCGTGGGAAACTGGCAGTATTTCTCTCTCTGCAGATATCAGTGACTTTTCAGTGCCTGAGGCCTTCAAGTGGCCTGTGATCACAGATACAGTTTTCACCTTATTCAAAACAAGAAGAGATGTACTGCCTCTTGAATCAAATCTATCCCCTTCAGGCTGACTTTTTAGTTGTTTATAGGTCTAAATGTACTAAGCAAAAGAACTTGAATGTGCTTTTCATTTTATTTTCTCCAGATATATTTTCCCATTTTGGGGTGGTTTGTTGTTGCTATATTATATATATTTATTATATATTCACTTCCACTTTTGGTTCACAGATGGATATATGGATGGGAACCACTCTCCTTTCCTAGTCTGTCCCCAAACCATTTGGGATTGTGTGGGAATGAAACAGCCACATGGATAGGGTAGTGATCAGGTGTCAAAGATCCATATAATCGTTCCTCTCCACACTCATCTGAGAAGTTTAGAATTAAACACATTTTTTAATTATTGCATTTCTATCTTGCCTTTCCTCTAAGGGTTTCAAGCTGGTGTACAGGTTTCCTCCCTCATTTTCACAATGCTTTCAGGTAGGTTAGGCTGAGAGATGGTAACTGGCCCAAGGTAACTCGGTGAGGTTCCTGGCTGAGTCAGAATTTGTACCCTGGTCTCCCAGTTCCTTGTTCAATGCTTGAAGCACTGACTACACCACACAGGCTTTCATTCTGCTGCAGTTGTGTGTGAGACCGTAGCAGGCATATCTCTCTCCCTCCAGCCTTGTACCATGCTGTTAAAATTTTTGTTTTACTGTCCAGGTCTGCTTTCCCCTCTTGCTTATTTCAGGTATTGGAACTCTTAACCAGCTCAACCGAAAGCATAATTATGTACTGGAAATTTTCCTTTTGCAAAAGCCCTTATTTCAGTTTTGAAACACTCATTAACCATGCCAATGGGTCAGATTAGAGCATTATATATAAGCTTGTGCAAAATGCATGCTTTATTCTGATGGGTATTTAATGGTTTTTGGCAAGCAACAGTGTGTGGGCTGGGAAGAGGGTAGGACTTTAAATTGAGCAGGCAGTGGGGCCATATAGGTTGGAGATATAAAGCAGGGAACCACAAAGAAAGGGAAGGTCATATAGCTGTGCTGAATGGAGCTGAAATAGTTGATTATTTATCCTCACTGGAAAAAAAAAGTGGAACCTGCACTTGCTGCAGATGTTTCTTGTGCCAGAGTCACTCCCTAATTGCTAAATATCAAAGAGGAATTCCTTTTTTTTAATTACTCTTTCTATCTGTGTATCACCTTTATATCCCACCTTTCCTCCAAGCAACTCAAGGGCGCATAAATGCTTTTCCTCTCCCCCCCCTTTATTCTCACAACAGCCCTGTGAAGTAGGCTAGGCTGAGAGACTGTGACTGGCCCAAGTTTCATAACTGAGCAGGGATTTGAACCCAGGTCTCCTAAGTCCTAGTCCAACACTCCCCACAGTGATGGAGGCCGGGATGGCCATCAATTTGGATCACCTTTAAAAAAGGATTAGAAAAGATTCAGTGCAGGATAAGGCTCTCAGTGACTACTAGTCAGGTTTGCTATATTCTGCCTTCACGGTTAGAGGCAGTACTGCTTCTGAATACCAGTTGCTGGCAACCACAGGAAGGGGAGAGTTCCACTGTGCTGGAGTCTTGCTTGTGGGCTTCCCACAGACATCTGTGAGAACAGGATGTTGTACTAGCTTGGCTGTTGGCCTGATCCATCAGGGGTATTCTTACATTGAGAGATACATCTCTTTAGGGTCAGGCAAATACCTTTATTATCACCACCCTGGAAATACTGATGACAAGCAGTAGCTTCTGTGCCAGTGGTCAGCCTGGCTGGACGCTGGCCAGGGCTCAGAAGGGCCTTTGTCACTCTGACCTACCACCTACTCACTTGCCACCGGTTCCAGGTGGTGGTGTGTGGGTGCTGCTTGGGAGCTCAGCTCGGCTTCCATCCACAGGCGACCCACAGCCAAAAATGTTAATGACAGAGGGAGGTCTAAGAGAGCAGGGAATAATTGAAGAACACTCTGAACAGGTGGTCTTTTAAAGTTATTTGGACTAGGAAGTTATACTCCCCCCCCCCAATTAAGCTGAACTTTTAGGGAAGAGGCCTTGAATATTCACAAGGAGCCTATCCCTGTTGTGCCTACTGCCCTGAGGTGTTCTAGGGGCACCAAAGCATTTCTACTTGCAAAATATTGTGGAGAGCATGCAGTTGTCCTCTTCTCCTTCCCTTCCTTTCCCTTCCCTTCCCTTCCCTTCCCTTCCCTTCCCTTCTCTTGCTGCAGCTCTGGTCCAACAGAGGAATTATAAGGGCACAAAAGGAAAAGAGAAAAAGCAGTCAATAACATTGGAAAATAATTTCCTCAGTGTTCATTGTTTGCCCACAAAAGTTAAGAACGGTTTAATCCCTTTTTATTTCACCAGTTTTAGTTACATAATGCTTTTCAAACTGTTTGTTGCCTGCTCTCGGTTGGGTTGTTTAGCTGGAGAATTGATTTTAAGAGTCCGTATAAGATTTTTGCATGCTGGATTATTATGATAACATTTAGGCACCCCAGGGCATACTCCAGCATTCAGTTAATACACTCCCTTAGCCTGTGACCTTACATTTGGCAATGAACCAGGTGTCTGAGTTAATGAGCCAGTGAAACAGGCCTTGTTATATCATCCCATCTCAGAGCAATACTGCTCAGCGATCAAGGGAATAACTTATAAGTGATTATTGAAGTGTGGATGTGTGAAATGAAGAAAATTTATACTCCCCATTAAAGTTTCTTTGTTTCCTCTTTTAGCAAAGAGTAGTAGCTTTTGTTTCTGAGATTTTAAGTTCTTACACTTTTTCAATGTATATCTAAAGGGAATCTTAACTGAGTTTTTCCATAACAATAAAATGTGTTTAAAAATCTTTTATCATTTTTTTTTACTGAAAATGGATCAGGCCTCAAAAAATGCTCCAAATCTTTGGGCAACTTCATTCAACATATATATCATGTATATCATTCAACATATGCCATTTTAAAGCGAGAGTAAAATACCTGTAGCAGAAATATAAGAGACATTAAAAAGTCTCAACTCCTTCTGGTTTGAAAATAAATCATGGGTGCAACCTGGTTTAAATTATTTTTAAAGAAAAAAGGCTTGTTATGCTTAACAACTTGAGTTTAGCTAGCCATCAATTCACTTTGGCAAGCCACTATGACAGTCAGTGTGGCGTAGTGGTTAGAATGCCAAGACAATGGAGATATGTATTCAAATCCCTGCTGCTCCTTGACACTCACTGAGTGACCTTGGCTTATTTAGTCTCTCTCAGCCTAACCTTCCTGACAGGGTTATAACGAAGATAGCATGAGAGGGAGGTGAAAGGAGGGAGAGAACTTAGTAAGTCTCTCTGAGCAATTTGTAAGAAGGGCAGGATTTAAAAAGTAAGTAAATATACAGAATATTCTCTTAAATCGCAGTGGCTCCTTATCCATATGGAACTGCTACTACTTATCTATCTTACTAGTGCCATTGTGAATGGTTCTTGAGATAATGACCTTGTTTGCACATCACAGCAAGCCCAACTATGGGTTGCTGGGATCACACAAACATTATGGCTCCTGGGAAGGAGCTTGGGCCCACTTTGCTGTCCTCAGTCAAAACCTTGGCTACAGATTGTAGTTAAGAAAGAGATGCATTAAAGACAATCCCAGGTTCAGATGACATGCTAAGCTGAATCTTGCCTTAGTTGCTGTGCTGTGCCATGCATCTCTAGGAGCAAGCATGTTTCATGGAGTCCCTGTAAGCCAGGGGTCAGCAAACTTACCGCGCCTCGGGCCGGTGTCTCCAGCACCGATCGCACGGCAGGCCGGAGGGTGGGGGAGCGCGCGCCCATACGCGTGCGCACACGCTATTTCCGCCACACTTCTGGGTCGGAGGAGCATCAGAAATTGTGCGCATGTGCACAGGCCTCCTCCGACCCGGATGTGCACTGGAAATAACGCTTACGCATGCGCACAAGCTATTTCCGGTGCTCCTCCGACCCAGAAGTGGGCAGCCACGCCGGTAAGAGCGGGCGGCGGGAGTTGCCGCGGGCCGGATAAATGAGTCCCTCGGGCTGTATTCGGCCCGTGGGCCTTAGTTTGGAGACCTCTGTTGTAAGCCATAGCTTTGTTTACTGTGATGTGTGAACCAGGACAATGTAATGTACTGTATGAGAAACCCTTGGCACACTAATGTTCACATTAGTTATTCTTACCAGTGTGGAATGTGGCGCCCTGGCTCCCTTTCGGAGCTCCGTCTGGGTTGCAGTCTTTAAATTACCCTGCAGTAGCCTCACTGGCTATTCTAGAAATAAGTAAGCAGTTGAAGGATGAAGTTGATGGTTCTAAATTTTGCTTCCTCTTGTCTTGGTATGTGTATATGCTACAAATGCAGATCTTAGTCACACATATCCAAAAAAACATCACGGCACGTTTTCTAAAAAGTCTGGGAAGGACTTGTTGTAATGGAGAACAAGGAAATCAGGATTCTTACAGCATTCGTCATTATGGAAATGGCTCAAAACACAATTCTCCCCAGAATGCTTGGCTCAGCAAAAATAGGTGCAGCCATCAATGCTTTCCATTGTTTCAAAGAACGGTGAGAACATTTTAAAGGTGGAAACTTGAGGATAATATTTTAAACATTCCAACTTGGAGCACAAATCTTTCAAAGTTGATTGCTCTGCTGCCTACAGATAGTGGTGTATGGTGATGTTGAGTGTTCCATGAAAATCCTGAAGGTGAAAAAAAATTATACTTAAAAAAGAATGAGTAGATTGATCTACAAAGAGTTCTGCATCTCTTTAGCAGAACAGTGGATCTTATGAACACTTTGGGAATGGAGTGAGTTCAGAATTGCAGGATGTTCATAATTCAGTACACTCTCCCTTCAAATCCAACTTGCCAAATTTCTTGCTATTCCCTCCCTCCAGTTCTTTCCCTTGGTCTTTCCAAGGTTCCCTTTAATCTAAATCCTACCCATCAACTTCCATTTGCAAAAAAAGGACAAATGCACATTATCAGTGGCTCTGAATCAACAGCCTTTGGGAAAGGGGCAGTGCATCTGTGCATTGTGACCATGTAGCTGGGATAGGGTTTTCCGCTTTGAAAGCCACCCATGATAACAAAAAAGAGTTGAGTATACAAGTGCTATAATCTCAGTAATTATGGTTGCATTAAGTAAGAGCTGGAATCATTGTCTTGTGGTATGCGGAGACCAATAGTGTTAAGACATTGGTCTTCAGCTGGATCACAGTCTGGCGTAAAGTGGGTCACAACAGCAACAATACTGCCATATAATTACAGTAGCAGGCATGTCCAAAGTCCATTTTGGGGGCCTAATCCGGCCTGCCGGTTGATTTAATTCAGCCCCCATTGCAGTATATATTCTAGGGTAAAATCCTTTAAAAAGCTCAGCAACTTCAATCCTAAAAAAAGCTCAACAACTTCGGTCGGCCCTCACGCATGTTCACTTCATCAAATCTGGCCCTCTTTGAAAAAAGTTTGGGCACCCCTGCGTGTGTTTGGGCTAAAGGTGGCTCTGGGTCTGCAGAGGTTGAAGACTACTAAAGCAGTCTATAGTCCTTCTCTTTCTAGTTATTACTTCTTGTTAAACCAGCCTTTGCCCTCCAGATGTTTTTGAATACAGTCCCCATCAGTCCCTGTCACTACTGGCTGGGATTGAGTAGAACAAAACACCTTGGGTATTCCAGGTTAGCAAAGGTTGCATTACACCTTTATCATTGCAGAAAAAGATGGGTTCATTGTTGTGATCTGGTCAGGGGTTTTCCATGGTATTGGTTGAAGTTACCATTGATATATTGTGTTGAACCTTCTACAGATGGGCTGGTAGAACAATTCATAATGGTAACTCCCCAGATATTTCTTGTTTTATACTATATTTTCGTGATTTTCTTACAACTCCATCTCCTTTTGGATGAAATCTGAAAACAAAATATCATTCTACCCAAAAAACCTGAATATTAACATTTCCTTTTTATTTAGACATGTGTTCCTTACCTGTTTATGGTAAAATCAAACTCTTAGTAGCTTACAATTAAAAATATTAATTGCACAAAAAGTTAAAAACAAACACCAATAAGAACAGCATAATAAAAGCCAAGTCTGAATATCCCATCCCATATCAGCATTATTTTACTCCACCCCACCCAGTATGAAAAATGTGAGATAGGTCTCACAGAGGAACCTTACTTGGGAGAAATGGGTATATTTTGCCCAGTCACACCTCCACTAAAATCCTGGGAGTTTAATCCAATGAAGGTATTCCATTGGCACAAGGATTTCCGCCTGTGCAATGGGCTAACAGGACAACTTCATTGACTACAACCTCAAGCATCCGATTTCCCCCTGATGGGGGCAGCAGTCACTTCTACACTAGGGAAGAACAGCATAATAAAATATGAACCAAGAGCTTCCTTCTCTGTAGGCACCGTTTGTGTTACTCTAACCTTCTCTTTACCTTCTCTGTTTTTCTAAAGGTCAGTCTTTGCCATGACTTCATTACTTGACTTAAAATATTGAAAGGCTGGAGCAGGCTAGTTTCTCACAAAATGAATGAGCAGAATAGTGTCTGCACACTTTGCCTCTTATCTTTGGCTCTCAAAGGGCTAGAGTCTTGCTTTCAAAGAGGAAAAGAAGAAAACTAGGAATCCATAACATGGTATAATTCTGGGTGTCAGAGGGAAGCTCCTCTCCCCTTGACCACCTGTGGATGCCCATACTTGAGACCCTGCAGATGTTGTTGGACTCTAGCTCCAGTTAGTCACAGCCATCATGGCCAGTTGTTGGGGATGATGGGAGCTGAACTCTAGCAACATCTGGAAGCCACATGTTCGCCATCTTTGCTCTAGTCACACTAGAAGGGAGATGGCAGTGCTGTAAAAGGTCTTTCATTTGGAACCCATTTGCTTTATACATGCCCAGGAAGGAAATGAGGCTTTATGAGCAAGAAAATGATACTTCATGGGCAACCTTTATATGAATGCTTAGTAATTTGCAGATTATCAAGATTAGATGTCATGACATGCAAAAGTTCTCAAAATTGGATGCAGTGTTCTTGAATATCAAAAATGCAGAAAAGATGCACTTAGATATTTTGCACATTAATTTCATGTAATATCAAAACCAGATTTTAAAGGGATTTTTTTTAAAAAAAGAGCTATAGAAAAATAAGAGCTCTAGGTTTGATGCTGCAGTTTCATTTTAATGAAATACTTAGTATTTGCACGGCAATTTCATAGAATCATAGAGTTGGAAGAGACCACAAGGGCCATCCAGTCCAACCCCCTGCCAAGCAGGAAACACCATCAAAGCATTCCTGACAGGTGGCTGTCAAGCCTCTGCTTAAAGACCTCCAAAGAAGGAGACTCCACCACACTCCTTGGCAGCAAATTCCACTGTCGAACAGCTCTTACTGTCAGGAAGTTCTTCCTAATGTTTAGGTGGAATCTTCTTTCTTGTAGTTTGAATCCATTGCTCCGTGTCCTCTTCTCAGGAGCAGCAGAAAACAACTTTTCTCCCTCTTCTATATGACATCCTTTTATATATTTGAACATGGCTATCATATCACCCCTTAATTTAAGAGCATATGAAACATTACATTTCATTATATCTATCTATCTTATCTATCTATTGCACATTATCTGAGTAATCCTCACAATAATCCTAAAAGGTGGGCCAGTATTACTGCCCACATATTGTAGATCAGTAGTCTTCAACTTTCTCAGTCCCAGAACCCACTTTTAACCCAAACATGCATTTGGGGACCCATCTTTTACCACATATTCACATGTTGGTACTGCTCCTGTTCCAACCCACCTTGGATCAGGCCATGACCCACTAGTAAGTCCCAGCTCATCAGCTGAAGACTTGTAGATGATGTCTGTGTTGTAGATGATGGGAGGTGGGAGGGAGAAGCCGAGAAGAGAGTGGCCTGCTGAAGTAACTGAATTGCAGAGTAAGATTGGAACTGGAGTCATTGTGATTCTTGCCTCAGTATCCTTGCCACTATGCTTAGAATTTTGTTAATGTCTAATAATAGGACTTTCATCCAATATCTTATAAACTGAATAGCACTGGCTAATGGTGGCGCTGTGGGTTAAACCACAGAGCCTAGGGCTTGCTGATCAGAAGGTCGGCAGTTCGAATCCCTGCGATGGGGTGAGCTCCCGTTGCTTGGTCCCAGCTCCTGCCCACCTAGCAGTTCGAAAGCAGTTCAAAATATCAATTGATTACTGCCTTGATATTTTGGCCATGCATTTGAAAATCTTCAGAGGTAACTTTATTTAAGCACATACTTCTCTACTTTTGGCCTTTGAATGATAAACTGCTTCCCACAAGCAAAGCTCTGATACCACCTTGGCATGCAAACTTGCACCTCAGTTTATTTCTGTAATAGCAAAAGGACAAAGTCCTCGACGTCACTGGAAGCTTGTTGATACATGCATGGTGTTTAACAAGGATGTCTTTTCTGACAAAAAAAGAAAAGAAAAGAGCAAATCTCACGTTCCTTGTATACAAAGAAGGAAGATAAAATTTGAATTAAGTACTGTACTTCAGTTAAAGCAAAGTATCTGTATTGAGCCGGAAAAAATAGTTAATGGCTTGACACATTTATTTATTAAGTTGCATGTGTATATATAAAAAAACGGTAATGGAACAAATAAGCCAAACAGAAAACACAAACAACTTAGAATCATAGAATCATAGAATCATAGAGTTGGAAGAGACCACAAGGCCCATCCAGTCCAACCCCCTGCCAAGCAGGAAACACCATCAAAGCATTCCTGACAGGTGGCTGTCAAGCCTCTGCTTAAAGACCTCCAAAGAAGGAGACTCCACCACACTCCTTGGCAGCAAATTCCACTGTCGAACAGCTCTTACTGTCAAGAAATTCTTCCTAATGTTTAGGTGGAATCTTCTTTCTTGTAGTTTGAATCCATTGCTCCGTGTCCGCTTCTCTGGAGCAGCAGAAAACAACCTTTCTCCCTCCTCTATATGACATCCTTTTATATATTTGAACATGGCTATCATATCACCCCTTAACCTTCTCTTCTCCAGGCTAAACATACCCAGCTCCCTAAGCCGTTCCTCATAAGGCATCGTTTCCAGGCCTTTGACCATTTTGGTTGCCCTCCTCTGGACACGTTCCAGCTTGTCAATATCCTTCTTGAACTGTGGTGCCCAGAACTGGACACAGTATTCCAGGTGAGGTCTGACCAGAGCGGAATACAGTGGTACTATTACTTCCCTTGATCTAGATGCTATACACCTATTGATGCAGCCCAGAATTGCATTGGCTTTTTTAGCTGCTGCATCACACTGTTGACTCATGTCAAGTTTGTGGTCTACCAAGACTCCTAGATCCTTTTCACTTGTACTGCTCTCAAGCCAGGTATCACCCATCCTGTATCTGTGCCTTTCATTTTTTTTGCCCAAGTGTAGTACTTTACATTTCTCCCTGTTAAAATTCATCCTGTTTGCCTTGGCCCAGTTCTCTAATCTGTTAAGGTCATTTTGAAGTGTGTTCCTGTCCTCTGGGGTATTAGCCACCCCTCCCAATTTGGTGTCATCTGCAAACTTGATCAGGATGCCCTCAAGCCCATCATCCAAGTCATTGATAAAGATGTTGAATAAGACTGGGCCCAAGACAGAACCCTGTGGCACCCCACTAGTCACTTCTCTCCAGGATGAGATGACGCCGTGTAGGATGATGTGTGGGAGCTGCAAGTCAACAGAGGTAGATGTTGGTGGGAAAGCCTTGTCTGTCAGCAAGATGCAACGTGTAACTGATCAATAAAGCATTAATCTCTTTCACTCAGCAGTCATTGAGCCATTTAGTGAAGATTTGGCAAGTTTGGACGCACAATTATCTTCTAGTACGAGTAGTGGCTGGTGCCCATAGGAATTGATAGGGTGGAAGGCAGAGACCAAAAGCAGGTGGGCTCAGAGCCAATGATAGGAAGAGCCAACTAATTCTAGCTTTGTCTCCATCCCTCTTCCATGCTGAGGTATCAAAAGGACAAAAGTGAGACTAAAGAGGAGGAACTTTAGCCCATTGGACTAAGAAGGCAGGTAGGTGAGGCTAGGTTGAGGCTAGGTTGTGTGGTTCATACCAGGAGATGGGGAAGCATTGAATTGACTCTGCTGTTGTGTTTGCACTACATCAACTTTGCTATCGCCTTGCTCCTCCCCATCTACCCTTTCAGTAAACAGCGGCAAAGTGACCTTCAGCAGGATCACCACACTGTCAACTGCAGGATGGAGGGCAACAGCAAATCTATTGTTTATTTTTTTATTTTATTTTTACTATTATTGTATTCTGGCTGCATACAATAAACTACAAGTTATGCTACTGGTAAGTGCAAGCAGTAGCAATACTATTCTGCAGTATTTTGGTTTTGGAATGTTACGTTTTTAAGCACTGAAAAGTATCTGCCCAATTTTTTGAAAACCATTTAAACACAGTTGAAGGTTTTTAAGCAGGGGCTGGATGGCCACTTGTCATGCATGATCTAGTTGAGATTTCTGCATTGCAGAGGGTTGGACTAAATGACCCTCAGGGTCCCTTCCAACTCTACAATTCTGTGATTCTATAATTCTATAAGACTAATATGCATTTTGGAATTTGTCTTCAGCTTCTTCCCTGTTTCCAGTTCTTTTGAACATGTGTGACAACATGTTTGCAAGTTTATTTTTTGGGACTAGTAACTCACTTAACTTATTTTCAGCTGTATAATATTCCTGGTTGGTTAATCAGTGGTTATCCAGTAAGGCAAAACGAAGCCTCAGGCCCATGAGCCAAATGGGGTCCTCCAGGCCTTTCTGTCTGGCCCTCAGGACTTTCACTATTATTGACTTCATTTCATATAATCCTTGGTGGTTTTTGCTGGAATGTGTCTTTGAACTCTGATAATGCCCATTGCTTGTCTGGATGGAGAACAGAAAAGTGTGTGGGTGTGTGGAAACTAGCCTGCTCTACAAAGCTAACATTTACATTTGTTGCTCCAATCATTTTTGCTTTCGGCCCCACCCACCACTGCCATGTAGCCCCCAGAAGGTTGCCGAGAAGGAATGTGGTATTTGGGCTAAAAATGTTCCCATACCACTGCAGAAAAAAGTTTTAGTTTGCTTACTTTTTTTTTTTTTAACTACAGTGTCCCAGTCCAGTTTTGCAATCATTGCTACTTTAGTGTTCAATAATTTATTCTCTTGCAATTTTGCATGCAACATCCCACATTGAGTTTTAAAGCCCGAAACGATGCAAAGAAAATGCCTCAGGCCCTGGAAGTGAAAGAGCTGTTCCATGTACTGATCGCCTCTGATTTTCGGTGCTTGATTATTCCTTTTAATCTTGAAAGAAGGAGATGTTCAAATAGCTGCACTTGATCACTTTAGATTATGGGTAATGCCATATAACACCTTGCCTTGCCAAATTGCTTGAAAGTCCGTCCCCCCCCCCCATTCACACTGTCTATGCAAGTAAAACCTATTGCAAGTAAAACCTAATTTTATTAGGTTTTCTTACAGTTATAAGGACAGGCAATAGATGCTGGATAAAAAGCATTGGCTTGCCAGGCTCTATAGGGAGTTTTGCTCACTTAATGATGCTGCTTCTTTATGTTCCTTTGTGGCTGTGGAAATAGCTACTATCCATTACAGTCATGAAACTGTGTGGAAGCAAGTCTCCAGCTTTTAGTCCTCCATGTATGTGAGTGTTTTCTTCTAGTAGTCACCCCATTTGTTTTATACCATTGATGTTGTTTTTGTTTGAACCAAATTCATAGTCCTGTAGTTGTTAGCAGTTGCTGACTTCGACTATTCTTTGTTTGTTTAAAATATTTATATACCTTTTATTTTAAAAATATCCAAAGCAGTTCATAACAGTAAGAAGCAATGAAACTGTGAAACTAATGCAATATCTCTGAAAAATTTCCACAGTATTTATTTGCGTCTGCAATATTTAGCAGTACGTAAGCCTGTGAATAACTGTTAAGGGAGGCCTGGGTGAAAAAGTATGCTTTTAACATACATTTAAACTCCCAACAACCATATCAACAAACCACATATTTGTAGCTCTGTGTGGGGAATAGGGGTAACCTTACAACCCTCATGAACCTTAACAAGCTACAGTTCCCAGGAGTCCTTGGGGGAAGCCATGACAGTTAACATGGTATAATAGCACTTTAAATGTATGGTGTGGGTGTGGTCTTGTATTCATTTTTTATATTAGTTACACTGCCCTCCTTCTCATTAGGAGCCCAGAGGCATGTACAACATAATAAGTACAATTGTTACAGGGATTTAGAACATGTTAAATTTCATCTCTAAAATACATAATACAAGATTACCAATCTGCTGAAACCCCTCAGGCAACATTCATATCCCCAAACCCCAAGCAATCAAGTATACTTTCATTGTATGTCTAAATTATATCAATTTGTGGTAAACAAATTCAGTTCCTCAGGGAGGGAGTCCCAGAACTTGGCTGCCACCACAGAGGAGGCCCTGTCCCAAGTTGCCGCCCCACAGGCCATACCAACCAGTGGCATCACAAGACAAAAGTTACCAAATTCAAAAGGATTTGAGGTGTTGAATAAATCAGGAAAAAGGCCAGATGTCTATCTTCAACATTTACAAAAATAAAATAGCCCCCCCCCCATTCCAGATTGATTGTGAAACTTCAAGTCATTTCCCCTTCTTCATTACATGCAGCTAGTTTTGTTGGGGGGGATTTTGCCATGAGCTAGGAAGACTTTCTCACATCAATCTGCCTGCTGTTTCAATGAAAAGAATCCTTTATTAAAACCGGTTAGTCTACAGGACTGCTGTCAAGTTTTTATGTTTTGTTATTTTGCAAAGTTGGAGGCATCCAGACATGTTTAAGGTTAACTGAGTAGAGAACAGTGTGAAATTTGATTCAGGCGAGTCAGAAAGTGGATCACTACATTTGTTTTTACAGGTCTTATGCAACCCAGACAACTCTTTTTACACTTACTGCATTTTAACCCAATGTATTTTTATGTGATTTCAGCAGTTCTCTTTCCAGAGCTGAAAATTCTTAACTTAGAACCCATTGTGGAAAAAGACTCCCCACCTCCCTTTCTCGAACATTTTGACTCACTATGCAAACACTTAAGCTGATTAGTGGTTCTGAATTAAGCTGCCATTCAGACTTTTACTATACAGATTGTTCATCCTGTATGGTTACCATTAAAGTGTATTTTCATGCACTGTTTCTTCCTTATGAGTCTGGTCCTCGAGCTGCCTCAATGTTAAGGGTGTTTCACTTCTGAACAAGCAAAGGAAGTGGGATTTGCAGGCATTGCCAGTCAGCTGATCTTCAGTGCTTGCAAAGCCCTGTTCCTTTGCCCACATACTGTAGTTTGATTTTAAACCATTCAGGCTGGTATAATTACTTAGTCCCTGAAATGTACCACTTAACTTCTCCCCATTCCAGAACTGTTCCCTCCATTGTGACCTTTCCACCTATGGAAAACCCTATTCCCCTCACAAAGCTACAGTTGTCACAACTCCCATAATAATAATAATAATAATAATAATAATAATAATAATAATAATAATATATTATTTATACCCTGCCCATCTGGCTGGGTTTCCCCGCCACTCTGGGTGGCTCCCAACCGAATATTAAAAACACAATACAGCATTAAACATTAAAAACTTCCCTAAACAGGGCTCCTTCAGATGTCTTTGAAAAGTAAGATAGTTGCTTATTTGCTTGACATCTGATGGGAGGGCGTTCCACAGGGCAGGCGCCACTACCGAAAAGGCCCTCTGCCTGGTTCCGTGGAACCTCACTTCTCACAGTGAGGGAACCGTCAGAAGGCCCTCAGCGCTGGATCTCAGTGTCCGGGCTGAACGGTGGGGGTGGAGACGCTCCTTCAGGTATACAGGACCGAGGCCGTTTAGGACTTTAAAGGTCAGCACCAACACTTTGAATTGTGCTCAGAAACGTCCTGGGAGCCAATGTAGGTCTTTCAGGACTGGTGTTATATGGTCTCGGCGGCCACTCCCAGTCACCAGTCTAGCTGCCGCATTCTGGATTAATTGCAGTTTCCGAGTCACCTTCAAAGGTAGCCCCATGTAGAGCACATTGCAGTAGTCCAAGCGGGAGATACCTAGAGCATGCACCACTCTGGCGAGACAGTCCATGGGCAGGTAGGGTCTCAGCCTGCGTACCAGATGGAGCTGGTAGACAGCCGCCCTGGACACAGAATTAACCTGCACCTCCATGGACAGCTGTGAGTCCAAAATGACTCCCAGGCTGCACACCTGAACCACGGAGTCCTCCACACCAGCCTGCCCTCTGTCCCCCAGGAACAGTACTTCTGTCTTGTCAGAATTCAACCTCAATCTGTTAGCCGCCATCCATCCTCCAACCGCCTCCAGGCACTCACACAGGACCTTCACTGTCTTCACTGGTTCTGATTTAAAAGAGAGGTAGAGCTGGGTATCATTCGCATATTGATACCCAGCCCAACCCCCCTGATGATCTCTTCCAATAAATATTAAAAAGCATGGGGGAGAGGATGGAACCCTGAGGTACCCCACAAGTGAGAGCCCAGGGGTCTGAACACTCATCCCCCCCACCACTTTCTGAACACGTCCCAAGAGAAAGGAGCGGAACCACTGTATAACAATGCCCCCAGCTCCCAGCCCCCCCAGACAATCCAGAAGGATACCATGATTGATGGTATCAAAGGCCACTGAGAGATCCAGCAGGACTAGGAAACAGCTCTCACCTTTGTCCCCAGCCCACCGGAGATCATTGACCAGCGTGATCAAGGCAGTTTCAGTCCCATGATGAGGCCTTAATCCCAATTGGACGGGATCCAAATGGTCCGCATCCTCCAGGCGTGCTTGGAGTTGTTCAGCAACAACCCGCTCAATCACCTTGCCCAAGAATGGTAGATTTGAGACTGGGCGATAGTTGGCCATACTGGCCGGGTCTAAAGATGTTTTTTTAAAGAAGTGGTTTAATGACCGCCTCTTTCAGTGGGCCTGGGAAGGCCCCCTCACAGAGGGAAGCATTCACCACCCCACAGAGCCCATCCTCCAGCCCTTCCCAGCTTGTTTTTATGAGCCAGGATGGACAAGGATCAAAAAGACAGGTGGTTGGTTTCACTTGTCCAAGCAGCCTGTCCACATCCTCAGAATTCTTTGTGGGAAGCCATGACCATTTAAAGTGGTACCAAAGTGCTTTAAATGTATGGCATGAATGTGGCCTAATTTGTCATCCAAACAAAGACTCGTCCTCCCACTAAGCTGTAGCTGTGAAGTTGGGGGGAGGGACATTGAACGGAAAGAGGATGGTTTTATTTCAAGTCAGTCCAGTCTCAATTTCCCTTGCCCCATTCACCATCTTTAGAGAGGCAAACTGTTTGTTTAAGAGCTAGAGTTACATGCATGAAACAGGCAGAGTTGCTGTAAATCAAGCCAAAACTATTAATGAATGTTGTCTAGTATTAAGTATGACATCTCTTTTAAAAATAGTTCCAGATGTTCCTCATTGTACATTCTCATTGCAGGGTCTGGGCAAAATGTGTAGTCAGCATGTCTATGTCTTTCCCCCAAACTTTGTGTTTACATAATCTTCAGCCAAGATGTAGAACTATGCCATTGCTGATGCCAAACCATCATTTGACATTACATCTGAACCATCTCAGATGATGTCTGCCCTCCCTAGAAGTAATTGGGCCGGAAACATGAAGAGTGAATTTTCTTGTCCCCAGGAAAAGAATTAGAGAATAAATAGACTTGCCACTTGGTTGCTAGCCTGTGAGAGTTTGTGGCCTTTGCTTGCCAAATGAAATTAAGCAGCTGGAATTGTGGCTTTTTGCTATTAAAACGACATCCAAGAGCAGCTAGTTAATTGACCATGACTGTCATTTTCAATTGAGTGGCTTGGGACTGTATCTTTTAGCCTGGTAGTAGCTAAAATGGGCTAATGACCAATTCATGTTTTTCAGCACCAGAAAATGAATAGGCACTAATTTTTGTCGTGAGCATTGGGGTGGTAGTTTAATGTAATTTGAGAGATTAAAAAATAAATCAGTATTGCTGGAAAGTGTTCCATGGAGGAAGGAATTAGCATAATGTTCTGCCACATAAATTCCTGTTCATATTCAGCAGCTATCTTTCTTTCTTTCTTTCTTTTTTAATTCAAGAGTGCTACATTTCTGTGCGGATGTCATTTGTTGCCTGGAAAAGTGCTCTTAATGACTATGTGGAAGAATTTAGGATTACTGGAATGAAGCAAACACTTTTTGAGCTGTGACACGGGGGTTCCTACTTGATCCTGCTGTCAATTTAGTTTTCGTTGCTGATTTCTTCAGCTTTCATAAATTTTCATTGATGTAGAAAAGGATTGGGGAACCCATAAGCCTCCAGACATTTCAGAACTAGAGCTCCCATCGTCCCTGACCGTTGGGTCATGCTGGCTGGAACTGATGGAGCTGGAGTCCACCAACCTCTGGAGGGACACAGATCTCTGATACATATTTTAAGTTATTGAGCACATGCTTATAGAATTGACCCATTATGTTAGCCTTGTTGGCTCTTAAGAAGAATTATAAAACCCTATTTATCTTCAAGAATCTAATATGTGTTGGCAAAGTCACTTAAATAATGTAGATGGAGTCCAGAGACAAAAATGCTGATAAAACTTTACTGAGGAAACGGAACAAAACAACATATAATTTGAGGAGATATACACAGAGAGATATTGGTCTTTCCTAGGCATTGCTTGACTCTTCATATCCAAATTTAATAATCTTCAACAGTAATATTTTGATGATGAGGCTAGTGGTGATGAAGGTGAGGACCTCTCTCGTGACCTGGCAATGGAATATGGTCCCATGATGTGGTCTGAGGGCACATGAGGTTGCCACCTTCCTGATGCTGAGCAGGTCTGGGTCTGATCAGTGCCTGGATGGAAGACTTCAAGGTTCCATGATGGGAGAAAAGTAGGGTGTAAATGTAAATGTAAATAAAATAAATAAATGCCCTCCCAAAAGAGGCTCAATTGATACCCTAACTCTACTATTTTTTAGGGTTCAGGTTAAAATGTTTTTATTCTCTCAGTCATTTTAGGACCTCATTTTAACCGTTCCCAAAACTTTTCCAGTCTGAGTCTGCTGTTTTATGGTATATTTTATTGCTTTTTAAAATGATACAGCACCACCCATGTGCATGGTGCTTTTTGAGACACAAGAGGACAGATTCCTGCTGTGAGGAGCTTAGAATCTAAAATTCAGCGTGGGAAACAGCGAAAGAAAGGAATTGAAGTTGAAGCAAGGACTGAACAGGAAAGTGATACATGGTTGTTTCAAGTTGCATATTCTTAGGTGGAGTTACAGTTGGCTGTTTGGCATATTTGGGGGCAAACTTTTCATGCATGTTTGTTGTAGCTGCTGTGGCAGCCATAATGGGATAATATTTTATGAGGGATGGTCTGCAAATATCTTCAATATGAGGGATGACTAGGGGTGTCCTGCCACACAATAATTTTTGCTTGTGAGTTGGGAAGCAGTTACTGCTAACAGTGTGCTCCCCTCCCCTCCTGCAAACAAAGAACACACATTACAACATTATATTGCAAACCCATTCAGCCTTATTTTGCCACCTTGTAGGTTTGGGACTCCATTGAGAAACCTCACAGAAAGCACTGTAACATGATTACTCTGAATGTGCTGGCCACATCTGCTGTTTTCCCCCCTAAAAGTCTCCCAGCTGCTGAGTTTTTGTTAGTTAGTTGCTTGATTACATTTCTCTAACTGAAATCCTGGAAGGCATGCCTTCTGAATGAGATGTAATTCAACCTCTGGTGTTTGTTGTTTCTGGGTTGTTGGACTGAAGAAAGTAATAGGAATCCAACTTGTACAATAAAAGCTGTGTGTTTCCCCACCTCAACAAACAACCCGAATGCTTGCTTTGGCTGTTCCTTTGAGCACGACAGAAGCATGCATGAAAAAAATATGATTATTAGCAAATTAACAAAAGGAATGCTTGCTTTTTTAAAAAGAGGATAATGGACATATTGGATTCCCTCCTCGCTTTGCACTGGTTATAATTCCAGGTCCTCCAATGTTATGTTCCAAATGACTTAAAATCAGGGCAGAAGATACAGAGCAGATTTCTCACCCTTTCATAAATCCAGGCCTCTGGGAAGCATATCACTGGGGTGTTTTTTCCCAGCTCAAGTCTAGCTTCCTATGCTCAGTACCGCAAGTGCAATGACTATAATAATAATATATATATTTAAAAAATATTAAAGATTTTCCTCGTTTACAAAAGCACTTTCTTCAGGTTGTGTTTGCTACAGATCAGTTACATTTGTTGTGAGACATTGGTGTTATATGCAGTATAGGGTCCATTTAGGCTATTCCTACATTCATCCTTTTCAGCAGCGCTTCCTTCTCATTGGTATTCTTTTCTGTGGTTCCTTACTGACTGCCCGCTCCTGGCATGCTGAAAGCAACTACTAAAGGCATGCCTTGCTATTGAGGAAATAAGTGCCCTCAGTGTGGTGGGCCTTGTCATGGCTGAGGGTGTGATTACATAAGAACATTTATGTAAGAACCCTGCTGAATGATCCAAAGGCCATCTAGTGCAGCATCCTGTTCTCATAGTGGCCAGCCAGATGCTCATGGGAAGCCTGCAAACAGAACCCAAGTGCAACAGCAACTAGCAATTCCCAGCAACTGGGATGGAGGTAGTCATTGGTGGCCTTATCATCTGACTAATCTGATCAAGTCTTACAAGTAGTTCAGGAATCAGGATACATTCCCGATTCAAGACAAATAAAACAAAGTGCTTCTTTACGCAGTGTATAAACTATAGAATTCACTCCCACAGGAATTCTCACCCAAGAAAGCTTGTTTGACCCCCGCTTTGATGACATATTGGTCTGATATTTAGCAATGACCATCTGGTTTTGACATGCTTTTGATTTACAGAATCACTTGCTTATCACTTATCTCATCCTTACCTGTACATTCCTTTGCAGCTCTGTTCTTGTCATTTGCTGCTGATTCTGTTGCTCTGTGTCTTGCTTTCTATTTATATACTGGTATTCTTTGCAGGACAGAAAGGCAGGATACAAATATTTTATTAATAAAATGTGTGCTTAGAATTGGTTTGATTTCAGCGCAGATTGAGAGCTGTTCTGCCCTATTACACAGATTGATGTACCTGGCAAGGATGGTAGATTCATGGACTGTACCACTTCAGATTGCAGATGGGGATGTATGTATCACATTTCAAATATTTCCCCTACAGAAAAAGCTCCCTGAATGTACTGTCTGAGCAGTGTGATGAAAGGGACTTTGGTAAAGTTTGCAGAATATTTTCTACACACAGGAAGTTTCTTATGAGTCTCCTACCTGCAGTCTGAGGTCTTACACATTGGAAAGCACATTTTTTCTGTGTAATCTATAGATTCCCTTCCCTTCCCTTAATAATTAACAAACATTAGGGGATTTTAATCCAGGACACCTGAAGTGTTGCAAGTTGCTGATTCAGAGTTCCATATGCTGAGTTGCTGCTGCTCACATAAGAACTGTTGCAATCTTTTAAGTATAAGCTATTACTTTGCACTGTTCAAACAGTGCTCTCTGCTGGCCTTCCTGTAGGGACCTTTTGATACATATTAGCCTTACACAAATGTACTGTGAAATCCTTTGTGTTTGTGATGTTGACATTGTGATCATAAAGATATAAATCCTTGTTACTAACATTTAGGCATACACAAAGAAGCAGGGCTTTTCAAAGTTTATAGTGTCATGAAAAAATTGCTTGGGAAGTTTTAGGAATCTTTTCTCTGAGCATGAAGATTTGTTGAAGTTTCTCCTGTCTGAGAAGCTTAGATGACGTAGTGTTGAATTAAAATATTCCCAAAGAGCTACAGTTTGGCTGTGCCTTGTCATATGATACTCCACTGTAAAGAAGAGGCTTTCAGGTGATATCCAGCTAAGTCATTTTCAGGTAAGACCCTTTGAAATGGTTACTTAAGTCTATTGATTTCAAGGGGTTCAACTCTAACTAATGTTGGATACCACCCTCTGCATTTGTCTACGTTTTCAGAGACAAGAGAAAGATTCTGTTTCCTTTTTATTGTTAACAGAAGAATACTGCAATATCTGAGTTTTTATTATTATTTAATGTTATCATTTCCGCAGGATTGCTTGGTGAAATCAAGAGCACATAACCATGATTAGTGCTGTTCATGGTTTGTTGCCTTAATCAGAGAGAGGCTGTGTTCACATGCAGTGCTAAACCATAGTTAAGCACTATGTGTGATAGTGAGCTTCAAGCTTTTGTGTTCCTCTTTTCCCTTCCCCTCAAAATCCTGAGGCCTGCATGTCTAAACCGTTGTTTAACTTTATATATGAATCAGGCCATACAGCAAAGCTATGATTTAGCTCACTGCACTAAGCAGTGCTTGTGTTGGGAGACACCAGTGACGTGTTTGCTATCTTGAAATAGGCTGGAGAAGTGGCAAAAAGTGCCTTTGATGTGGCTTGCATGGTGCAGACATGTTGCTTAACCACTGTTAATGCAAATTCACTCCAAGCAGCAGTTTCCATCTTGGATTTTTGCAGTCCTTGATCATGGTTTCCATATTTAGATGCAACACTTAGCCATGGTGAATAAAAACAAACCAAAGTCACACATTATGTATGGGTATGAAGACCATGGGTCTTTACATTCCTTTTTTACCATCATGTGAGGATGTTTTATAGCCAAGTTGGCTTTGTGAATGAATTTCCTTGAAATGTTTTCAGCTTTACTTCTACGTTTCTTGAAGTCACTGAGTAATTGACCTGCCATATTTGTGTTGGGGATGAGATTATTTCCGTATAGGTAGCATAACATTTATTTCATAGCAATCTCTGAGGAGCATGCCATAAACCTGTAAAAGGTTTACAACCTTTAGGTGTAAACTTGGCTTCCTTGAAGTCCATAGATAAGTGCAGTGCTTTAGTCTGTCAGTTGCAAAATACTTTTAAGTCAGTTTCAGAATGTCATCAAAGGGAAAAATGTAACTGGGTGTAAGCAGGAAATAAGAGACTTCACTTGTTTTTACTTGTGGGGTGTAGCTAAGTGATCATATTGTTGTGCTGTTTTATGCAGTTTCCTGATAAACTGGCCAGTCTTCTTACACACTGTGTAAGCTGAATATAAAGCAGCGGATATAGATCTTATAATTATAGCTTCCCAATATATCAGGTTAAAAAGTACGCATCTTCTTACAGGTGCATATGCATTCCACTTACAGTCTCATCCAAAAGTTATTGAAAATGTAACGTTTAGAGCAAGGATAGCCAACGTGGTGGCTTCCTGATGCTGTTGGACTACAGTTCCCATAATCCCTGACTATTGGCCATGCTGGTTGGGGCTGACTGGAGTTGCAGTCCAACACCTTCTGGAGGGCACTCCATTCGTGGCCCCTCATTTGGAGGTTTAGACTATGAGGTCAGGTGTGGTGAACCTTTGGCCCTCCAGATGTTGCTCAACTACAAGTTCCACTGACCCTGGCCTTTGCCTGTGCTTGCTAGGATTCATGGAAATTAAGAACATAAGATGCACCTGTTGGATCAGGCCAATGGCCCACCTGGTCCAGCATCCTATTCGCACAGTGGCCGACCAGATGCCTTGTGGGAAACCCTCAAACAAGAACTGAGCACAAGCTACTCTCCCTTCCTGCAGTTTCCAGAAACTGGTATTCAGAAGCATCACTGCCTCTGATGGTGGAGGCAGAGCATAGCTATCATGGCTAGTAATGACTGATAACTGGTCCTCTTTTAAAGCCACCCAAGTTGGTGGCCATCCCTGCCTCTTGTGGAAGTGAGTTCCATAGTTTAACTATGCACTGCATGAAGAAGTACTTTCTTTTATTTGCCCTGAATCTTCCTCCATTCAGCTGTCCATGAGTTCTAGTGTTATGAGAGAGGGAGAAAAAACATTTCTGTCCACTTTCTCCATGCCATGCATAGTTTAATAAACTTCTATCATGTTTGATTTTTCTCTAGACAGCCTTTCACAGGGAAGTCATTCCATCCCCTTGATATTATTGGTTGCCCTTTGAAAGAGAAAATAAGAACATTTTTCATCACTAGGCACCTGTTGAATACAAGAGGATTGGTATTATTTTCATACCTACTTATGAGATCCTGCACAGTAATAGAAGCTGCTGTCAAACTAGTTTAGGGTGTTCCTTGCCTTGTCTAGTCTTGCTGACCTACTGTTTTATGCAATACCTTTGCTGAACAGGAAGAGTCGCAAGAGGCTTGCCTCCAGCTGCTGGAGAATGGCATGTAGGGATTTTTTTTATGGTTGTGGTTGTGAAACAGAAATAGAGCCTGTTTCCTTTTCTAAGATTCTTTCATGAAGGCAACAATGCCTGTTACAAATTTGTAAGACGTTCGAGAGCAATGCAAGTTTTAATAACGACACATATAAAAATGTAAGGCTTCTTTTGAAGATAGGTTTCAAGTGTTGCACTGATAAGAATCAAGTGTTAGGTTCAAAGTGCTGCCCACACAGTACAGTGGTACCTCAGGTTAAGAACTTAATTCATTCTGGAGGTCCGTTCTTAACCTGAAACTGTTCTTAACCTAAGGTACCACTTTAGCTAATGGGGCCTCCCGCTTCCACCGTGCCGCCACCGCACGATTTCTGTTCTCATCCTGAAGCAAAGTTCTTAACCCAAGGTACTACCTCTGGGTTAGCGGAGTCTGTAACCTGAAGCGTCTGTAACCTGAAGCGTCTGTAAACCAAGGTACCACTGTACTTCACTCTTTCCCAACCTGGCACTTTCCAAACATTGTTGCACTACACTTCCCCCCAAGCCCCAGCCTGCATGAAGGGATGAAGGAAGTTGTAGTCTACAACATATGGAGGGTGGCATATGGAAGATCTTCCAGCAGGGAATAAAATGCTGTTAGTTAGTCAGCATCACTACCTGTTTTCCAGAAGGATAATTGTGGTTTGCGATTTGAGGATTCTGCATTTTCATCCTCTGATCAGTGGCCCTGTCCAGGGAAAAGGGAATTGGTGCACTTCTGTCATGGCACCTGGTTTAACCTTTCAGCCAACACTGCTTGTGTATATCTGCAAGTGTGCTGGTGCCACTGGCGGAGGAAGAGGAGTGCAGGGGGAGCGCACCGCCCCCAGCAGCGCGATCCCGGTGGGGTGCCATTGTGACTGGTCCCCCCCCCCGTGCTGGGTGCCACGCCCCCGCAGACAACGTGCCACACCCCCAGGATGTGCACCACGCCCCTGCGGGAGGCGCCCCACGCCAGCCCCACCCCGCCTGCTTTCCACTCCCCGGTGCCAGAGCATAAAGCTCCACCACTGGCTAGTGCAAGACAATGCTGCAAAGCTTTGCAGGTTCTCCAGTAGATATCAACAAATAACTGAATGCCTTGCTGAAAGTGCAAATACTACCTTGTTGTGGTCCTCACCTCTATTTCTCTGCCAGTATTTTCATTATGCTTATGGAGTATTTAAGATAAGATAAGATAAGATTTCTTTATTGTCATTGTACAAGTACAAGTACAACGTTGTACAAGTGCAATGAAATTGGATGCCATCCCATAAAAACAAAACAAAAACCAGCACAAAAAACAAAGAAACACATTTTCTTTGTATTTACGACTTTCTTGTAGCAGTTGAGGTATATTGTACAATAGAATAATAATCACCTTTTTCGTGTCACTCCCAAGTTTAATAGTGACATTGAAGTTCACCCAACTGGAGATTCCAGTCTTGCTTTTTTCCTGATCTTCCTAATATCTGATTGCTGTGTAATGGGGTAAAGCAGGAACTGATGTTGCAGAAAAAGCTGTGTTTGCTAGTTATCTTTTAATATCAGCTTCATTGTCACCATAGGCAGCTGGGCATGGAGGAAGCTGTACTGGAGTCAGAGTTAGAAATAGAGGAAGCTGACTTACATTGTGTCCGAGCCACTGGTCCACCTAGTTTAGTACTGTCTATGCTAACTGACAGAGACTCTCCAAGGTTTCAGGCGGGATTCTCTCCCAGCCCTACCTGGAGATGCCAGGAATTCAACTTGGGACATTATATTTGCAAGAGGTAGGGTCAATCAAAAGGCAAAATCAGTTTCCAGAGACTTTCAAATATGAAACTTCTTTATGCTGAGTAGGTCTTGTGCCACTGAGTGACATCTCCACCCCTCAATCCTTGTGACTAGAATCATAGAATCATAGAGTTGGAAGAGACCACAAGGGCCATCCAGTCCAACCCCCTGCCAAGCAGGAACACCATCAAAGCATTCCTGACAGGTGGCTGTCAAGCCTCTGCTTAAAGACCTCCAAAGAAGGAGACTCCACCACACTCCTTGGCAGCAAATTCCACTGTCGAACAGCTCTTACTGTCAGGAAGTTCTTCCTAATGCTTAGGTGGAATCTTCTTTCTTGTAGTTTGAATCCATTGCTCCGTGTCCGCTTCTCTGGAGCAGCAGAAAACAACCTTTCTCCCTCCTCTATATGACATCCTTTTATATATTTGAACATGGCTATCATATCACCCCTTAACCTTCTCTTCTCCAGGCTAAACATATCCAGCTCCCTAAGCAGTGAAATAGGCAGTGTTTTTCTAACCATGAGTTTTCTCGGGTAGAAGTGGATTCTAGTCCATAAAGGGTTTATGTTACAATAAAACTGTCAGTCTCGGTGCTGCTAGACTTTTTGTTCAACAAAAACACGTCGTGGGTACTTCTACTTTGTGGATACTAAAAAATGAGGTTGTCATTTGGTAGTTAGATAAGAGGCTAGAAGTAATCTAAGTTTTATTTACCGGTATTATTTATTTAACAAGATTTATATACTGCTTAATCAACAAAGATTAACAGTTTACATAAAACAATAGGATGTATTCATTTTAAAAATACCGATAAAAGCAAACGAAGTATAGACACATGCACTCTCTCTCTCTCTCTCTCTCTCTCTCTCTCTCTCTCTCTCTCTCACACACACACACACACACACACCAGTTTTAAAACAAATGTATATGATAAAATTATATTTGCAAATCCTTATGTTGACTCTGGTTATTTTTATTTCATGCACCACTATCAAGATGTCAACTAATTGTGCTATCAATCAAGCAATCAAAATTTATTATGGTCAACGACTAGCACACATATATTAAAATACAGAATCATTCAGAAATACAATCTAAAATATATTCTAAAAATTTAATCTAACAAGATTTAATTGTGCTATATATATGCATAAGCCAAAGCCTTCCTGCCCGTAGGTGGAATTAGCAGAGCTTCTATAAATATAAACTTTTGTGCAATGTATGAACTATGAAGGAGCAGCACAACCATGTCTTGACTGATGAGATTAAAATAAGATACCGGTAGTTTTGCTTTCTAATGGGTTTTCTTTCTGAGCATGAAATCAAAGTGTGTCCTCCCTCCCTCTGCTAGTTGTGCTGCCAACAGTGATGTGATTGGGTGGGGAAAGTATGCATTTAGTACCATGTAGCTTGTTAAGTAGCTTGCAGGATGTTGTTTTCAAACAGCAAAGAGAGGGAGTGTAGCAGCAAAGCAATGGGCAGGGCAAGAACATGAAAACACCCAGTATATAGATTTTGATGAAAAAAGAAAGGAAGGAGAAAATACAGAAAACTTCAGTGACTTCCATTAAAGAGGAGCCTTGTCAATATTTTTTTTCTGTGCTATGCTGGCAGCAACATAATTGACATAATAATTATTTGGGATATATTTTCCTCCAGCAGATTTCACATTTCCTTTCAACAGTTACTTTTAACCCTGGTTAACTCTACATTTCATTTATTGCGTAGAACTTGGGGTTGCCACCAAATGTACGCTTAATAAGAATGCAGTTTTTAACAGGTGTACTGGTACAATTATATTTTCAAACATCTGGTTGTCATCATTCACACTCCTGGTTGGTGTATGCTTAATAACAAAGGTTAAAAAAGGTAAATGTACCCCTGATCGTTAGGTCCAGTCGCGGATGATGGTTAGGTTCCCATATTTTAAAAGTGTGTGGATTGACTCTTCAGAGTCGTGTGGAACAAAATAATGCCAGTGAGGCAGAAAACTGTTTTAGACTGCTGCATAGGTTCTGTATAGATTCTGCTAGATATTTTGAAATGTAACTTCCACCCCTCATTTTGTATATTGCCTATTTGTTGATGATCTACAACAGGCTTCCTCAAACTCGACCCTCCAGATGTTTTTGGCCTACAACTTCCATGATCCCTAGCTAGCAGGACCAGTGGTCAGGGATGATGGGAATTGTATTCTTGAAACATCTGGAGGGCCGTGTTTGAGGAAGCCTGATCTACAAGAACTAAGACTTCTACTACTAATTTATCCACCTCAGAGAACCTGGTGACTTCCCACTTGCAGAATGCTGTGCTTGACTGACATTACATGCATAAGTTATCACTGTTAAATTTCAGTGACCTGAAAGGGCAGAGGAGGGAATAGAACCATGGGAAATGGTGATCCATGGCATGCAAATTAAGCATCCAACTTGCACATGCTTTACATCATACAAAAGGCCCCAAGATCAACCCCAGGTATCTGCATGTAAGGCCGAAATGTCTCCTGCCTGAAATTCTGGAACAGTGCTGCCAGTAAGTGTTGACAGTACTGAGCTAATTTGGACCAATAGTCTGACTCAGTATAGGGTTGCTTCCTTTGTTCCTATGTATCATTGGGAAGCAGGGAATGGAAGAGTTGCAAACGTTCTTGAAACCTTTCAGTAAACAATAAATAACAAAAATTGCTGGTTGTGACTGTGACAACATGTTCAGAAACTTTTGAACATGGAATGGGAAAAAAGATGAACTTATTCTAACAGCTTTCAAGCAGCTTTCAGCAGCTTTCAAGTGTGTATCTGAAGAAGTGTGCATGCACATGAAAGCTCATACCAAGAACAAACTTAGTTGGTCTCTAAGGTGCTACTGGAAGGAATTTTTTTATTTAGCTTTCAAGCAGCAATCTTCCCTGGAAATGAATGGAACTTCTTTCCAACTTAACATACTACCATACATATCAGGAGAGTTTGTAGCTTAGCTGTCACAGTTGCAATCTGACTGTCAAGCAAGATAAAACTAGCAAACAAATGGATAGTTGGCACACAGCTTGTATGAAAGCTGAAGATTAATTATACCCCTCCCATTGCAACTATATAGGAACATTCCTGGATTCATATGCTTCAAGATTAGGCCTCCTGGAACCTTAGTTGACCGAATGAGTTCAAAAGCTTCTTCTGTCTTAAACCAAAACAAATTCTGCCTATCCCTGATGCAGATCAGTGGAAAGCTGTGCAGGGCATGTCCTAATATTGGCTCCAAGCACAACAGGTTTGTGATTAATCGCTCAAGAATGTTTTAGTTGCTCATTTGCTATAGTCTAACAATGCCCTTGGCTCAGTACCACCTGCTCTCTCCATGACAGAGTTTGCAATCTGATTCATCTAGGGTAAACAAAGCACACTTGGAATAAATGAACTGCAAACCAGAGTGAAGACTTGGGTCTCTGTCTACTCTACATTCCTTGCCCGTGCTCTGGTCATCTCTTGTCTAGAAGAGATTACTGAACCTCCTGTCTCTTTGCTGATTCTCCAGTCATGTTCTAACTTGCTTGGTTGATTTGGAAATGTATATAAGGTTTTTTTTCTATGTAAGGTTCTTTTTCTGACTTAGTCCAGCAGCTAAGACCTTGCAACTCTGCATTTTAACCTCTTCTGCTAGCTACCTGTCAGTCTGCATTGACTTCAAACTCCCTGTCCTTGGCTGCACTCCAAAATGAGTGTTTATATGTGACTATAAGAGAGTCATTTGTGTAAGGGGAGATTCCTTTGTGCTGGTTCCCACCATCAAGTTGCTTCACCTCAACAAGGATATTGTTGAATTAGAAATGGTTCAGAAAACGTCAACCAAAATGATCAAGGGGATGGAGTTGCAGTGAAGAAAGGCTGCAGCGTTTCAGACTTTTTAGTTTAGAGAAAAAGTGAGTAAGAGGTGACATGATAGAAGTTTATAAAATCATGCATGGCATGGAGAAGGTGGATAGTGAAAAGTCCCACGCCCCATAACACTAGAATTCATGGACATCCAATGAAGCTTTTATGCTGCACCTGTGGAACAGTGGCCTGTTGGAGTCAGAGGATTGGACCAGCTAGCCCTGCCCATGAACCATAAGGACTTAGCTGTGGCTCATTTCCAGGGAACAAGGCTATTTGTGGGGTGCAATGAGGGTGAGGGCACACCCCCATCAGTGATTGTTGTGGATGGCTTCACTCCTTGGTGAGAGATTGGAGCAGCCAAGGTGGGCGGGCTGTGAGTTAACCTGGCTTCCAAGTGAGAGATGGATTGATGGGGAGTTGTATCTGTGGTGAGAGCATGAATGAAGGTCACAAATGTGAAGTATTTGATGATTTTGCTATTTCATATTGCCTTGTCGTATTCATTGCACTTCCTGTATTATGTTAATATGCTGTTCACCACTTTGGGCCCAAACAGCAGTAAACTAACTAACTAACTAACTAACTAACTAACTAACTAACTAACTAACATGGTGCTGATTTAGATGGACCAATAGTCTGAATACATAGAGGGCAAGTTGACATTTGGTTTTTCATTGGCAGAGAGATTTTGAGTGGGTGAGGAGGGGACACTTTCAAACAGGCCGTAGTTGTGGAGTTACCAACCGTGGAATAATTTTTTATTATGCTCTTTTTTGTTTGCAGGATCCAAACTACTGGATACAGGTGCATCGTCTGGAACATGGTGATGGGGGAATCCTTGACCGTGATGACATTCTCTGTGACGTCGCTGACGATAAAGACAGAGTGAGTATAAATGCTTGGAAGATTGTTCTATATAAGCACCCAGAAGCTTTCACTCATGGTACTCACTGTATAGCTAGAGTTCAAAAGGAAAGATGGGATAGAAAGGGCATTTTGCGAGGTTTGAAACAAATAATTTTGGGATATGAAAGAAATCATTTCACATATTTATGGCAGTGCTAGTTCTAAGTGCAAATCAGAGTGAGCCTTGGGTCATCAGATGGTGTATGACCACAAACCTCATAGTCCCCAGGCAGCATGGTCAATGTTCAGGAATGGGAGTTGCCATCCAACCAACCCCATCTGGGGGCCCAAGGTTGAGGAAAGCTGGGATAGACTGTGGAAGACAAACAAAAATTTCCAGTATTGTCACTGTAGCGCACTCAAGTAATTTGAAGGCAAGAATTAAATTAAGCAAGAAAGTATGCTTAGTTGAAACATGAGAGTGTTGCGTGTTAAGGTCTTTTTAAAGGCATAACAGTCCCAAAGACCCTGTGGAATGTCTCTCCTCCTTTAACAGGAATGTGGCCCTGGTCAGTAACTGGTTTTACTAGAAAAAGGTGGAGGCCCTTTCTCATACCTCAAAGTGGACTGAAAGCAAGTCTCATTGATACAGCCAACCGCTCCCTCCACACACCTCCCTTGACTCCAAGACAGCCATTGGGAGGGGATGTGAGAAGTCAGATGACACACTCCAGCGGGTAGATTTGGCTGTGAGGCCTCCATTTGTCAGTCCTTTCTGTAATGAGGTGGATTAAACTTCCAAAAGGGGGGGGAGGGTCTTCTGAAAAGACTGTACAGGCAGAACTCTCTTAAGATGACATGAATGCATGTAACTTCTTTTTTTTCCATTTTACCGTGTGGCTTTTACATTTTCAAAGGTAACTTGTCATCACGCATGGTATCCCAAAGACTTGAGCATATCTGAGGTTTCGTTCTTCTAGGACAACGTTTAAGACTGACACTGTGCGTGGGTGTTTTTATGTCAACAGTTTATGGCTCACAGCTCTTGACTGCTGCGTTAAACAGGCAACCTCATTACTGTATTACAACAGTAAATGCTATTGTGTCTGTGTCAGCGGGTGAGATACCTGTCCGACAACTGAAGATGATCTCCCCCCCCCAACTCCTCATTATTCCAAGGTCTCTTTCCTTTCTTGTGATGACAGCCTCTCAAGTTGTTGGCACTGTATTCATGGGGACATTGTAATCACTCACAGTGGTTGTAGAACTGCTGGATTGCCTTGAATTGGTCATTTGAGTCTCCTTGCTTGTTTCTGCCAAATGCTTCTGCCCATAGTGTTTGCCAACGGCATACCTTTCCACACCCACTTGGAGTATAGCTGGCTTTTGATGCTTAGCCTTTCTTTCCCCTTGTCATGAATGGTTTTCATTGTACATTGTTAAACCTTCTCTATTTATAGCTCAGTCAACTTGGTATTGTATCCTCTGGCCTGGCATGCTCTCAGGCGGGGTATTTGAACATGTGCTTTTGAGGATCTGTTTAAAGGCTACTGCACATAAAAGTTGCAGTCCTACATGTGCAGGGACTCCTTGTCTCCCCCCCACCCCCCACCCATAAAGGGGAATGCTTAGCCCTGAATGGTTTCTTGCTGTCTTTATGTTCAACTCAGAATGCTTTTCAGTTCTCCCGATGCTCGGCTCAGAATGGTTTTCGGTTGTCTTCCAGTGAATAGAGTAAGCTGGAGAAGGGGCAGAGTTCTCTGGTCACAGCTCCTGATATCTGGTCCTGTTATTTTGCTGCAGTTGTTTTCAGTATATGGAAGGGGAGTTGATAATGACAGCCCACTAAGATCTATGAGAAAGTTAAAGCAGATTAGATAGGAGAGAGACCCACATATGTCTAGCATAACCTTGAACCTTCCTTTGGGAAAAGATGGGCTATGCATTCATTCAAGTAAGGAACAAAACACTATAACCTCCAGTCTGTCTTTGTATGAACAAAGCCAGATTTTCATTTCCTTATAACATTTTGTAAGCTGGTCACAGGTTGTTGCATTGAATTAAGTTCTACTCAGAGTAGACCCATTAAAATTAATGAACCTAAGTCATGTCCATGAACTTCAGTGTGTCTACTCGGGAACTGAATTCCACCTGATAGTCTAGGACTTGGTTGTGAGGTATTGGATTTTCTCTAGCCCTTGTGCCATCATAGGCCTTCAGCCATTCTTCCATGTACAGAAAGTTTTATAGCACTAAACTCTAGAAATGTTTTTATTGGTTTTATGTCCTATCCACACTAGCATAACCTTTTGAGGGCCTTTCTGGAAGGTCATACTCCTTGACTATCGGTTGCCCGTTGAATTCAGATTTGCTTTCGTGTTGGCAGATCAGGTAAAGCATAGCTGATCTTTGTACGGTGCAAACATTTCCTAATAGTTGTCTCTTTCTGTTGTAGAGAGATATGGAAGGGATACATTTTCCTAAAGATTTGGTGTGTGTTTTAAAACAATGTTATTATTTAACCAGTGTTTAAAATTAGTGTTTCTATTGCTACATTCATGTTTGAACTGTAAAAAGAATGACTATGAAAGAGTAAAGGGACACGGGTGGCACTGTGGTCTAAACCACTGAGCCTAGGGCTTGCCGATCAGAAGGTCGGCGGTTCAAATCCCCGCGATGGGGTGAGCTCCTGTTGTTCAGTCCCAGCTCCTTCCCACCTAGCAGTTCAAAAGCACGTCAAAGTGCAAGTAGATAAATAGGTACCACTCTGGCGGGAAGGTAAATGGCATTTCCGTGCATTGCTCTGGTTCACCAGAAGCGACTTAGTCATGACCCGGAAGCTGTCTGCGTACAAACGGCGGCTCCCTCGGCCTATAGAGCGAGATGAGCGTGCAACCCCAGAGTCGTCCGTGACTGGACCTAGCGGTCAGGGGTACCTTTACCTTTACCTTTATGAAAGAGTAAGTTGAGGATGTGGTTTAACAAAGTGTCCCCTCCTCCCCCAAAAAAGTCTGTGGCAAAGTAGCTTGTACAGGCATCTTAGACATTGTGCTGACATGGTGGAGGGGCTATAACTACAGAGCACCTGCAGTGCATATAGGAAGTCCCAGGTTCAATCTCTAGTATCTACAATTAGGCTATTGAAACCCTGAAACCCTAGAGAGCCACTGACTGTCATTGTGTAGCTAATACTGAGCTTGATGAGCCCAATGACCTGATTCAGCATAAGGCAGCTTCTTTAGTTCCTATGAGTGTTTGTGTGTGCTGGTGAAAGAAATCTTATTTTTTTTTTAATCTCTGAATAAATGAGCTTGAAACAAGAGTACAAGAATTGTACTCAGCATCACTTCAAGAGTCGCTTGGAGTTTATTCAAAACCACGATATTACAGGAAGCTCTGGTAAAATGTACACCGCAGATGAGGAAGTCAGGCCAAGAAGATGGCCTTGTGGTTGACTAGCACAATCAGGGAAGCCATAATAGGCAAGAGCACTTCCTTTAAAAAGTAGAAGTGCTTTCCCAAGAAAGGAAAATGAAAAAAGCTGCTCAAACTCTGGAAAAAGTGGTGCATGTTTTCACGCAAAAAACAATACTACATTCTAGAGGACAATATTGCTATCAATGTTAAACAAAGATCTATGAGGGAGGAACTAAATTGTCAGATAATAGATGGGAGAGCACTATAGTTTTTTTTTAAGGGTACTGGGAATAGTAGCTCAGTGAGGTGAAAACTACAGCTCCCATGATTCTTTGGGGGAGCCATGTTCTTTAAATATATGGTGTGGATGTGACCTCAGCCTTCATTCTGGAAGACGTCAGGCAGGTCCCTCCCCCCCACCCTGGGATGTTGTCTGAGGGCAAGATGTGACATTCTGTGGCTAATTGACAAATTATTAAAGTCACTTGATCTGGACTGCATTCAATGTGAAACTTTAAATGTGAAACTTCTGATATTCTAAACAGAAATAGGTGACTCGCCTCTACAGTTTGCTGCATTAACAGAGGGTTGGTGGTTAGCTTATTAATTCCATAAAAAAAAATCCTTTATAATTTTATGGAAATTCTCCATTATAGATGGAGGGTTCTAGCCAACTGAATTCTACTCGGTGAAGACACGTTGAAAGCAATGGGTCTAAGTTATGTCTTTTAATTTCAGCAGGGTCTGGGCCCTACATACGACTAACATTGGGTACAACTCCGAATTACAAAGTGTTTGGTTGGGCTTGCTCAGCTGCCATTTTCTGTTGAAGTGACTCAAGAGGTCCATTGGGTGGCTGCGCAGCTATAAGGAGATGTGACATAATGTAAAAACGTACCTTCCCTGATTTGGCACATGCTGTAAGACTTTGAAGGTGCTTGTGCAATGTGAGGCAGCAAGCCTTTCTCTACCTTGTCTGCAAGTGTGATGATTTGAATAGATATGGATATTGTAGAGTAGGGAGATGGTGTGCTTTCTCCTGCTGGCGTAAACATAAGTTAGTGCAAAGCCATATCAGATTTGTGCTGGCCTGTTTAGGAATTATTCTGCTGGTATGCGGCTGGGACTGACGGCAGAGTGTGTCCCTCCCTGCCATAATGTGCAATTATTTCAGCAATTATTCTGCTATTTGTTACCACTCCCTCTCCCCTCACCCTGGTAAACCTTTACCTCTCTGATGCTTGAAAGAAGACTCTGGTAATAATTTTTTAATTTTTTTTTTTTAAATGAGCTGGTACATCATAGGGGCTAGGAGTTTATGCTACGGGTCAAGAAGTTCAAATCTTAAATAGCCTACTGTTCAGATCTTAGCCAAATTTGAACATGATGATAACCAGACTTTCTGGCTTATTGTGATGGGCGATTGGGTGGCATGGACGAGCACACCAGTCATTCCCAATAAAGCACAATAAACCAGAAAGTCTGTCATACTGTTACATGCAAATGTGACTTCACCCTCTCTCAGCTTTATCTCCCCCTCCGCAATCTCTGTAATATGGGAATAATAGTTCTCATCTACTTTACAGGGTTGTTGTAAGAATTATAACCAGATAATGTATGTGAAGCACTTTGAACACTTCAAAGTACTATAATGGAGAATAAACATGTTTCCCATTTATCGGTGTAACAGTTCCCTTTGTGGTCTGTTGTGCTACGGTTGCTAAAAGCTGTCAGCTATTCATTTCCTCACCTTTTGCTTATGAATATAGGAATGATGTCAGCTGTGTTTGCAGTCACCTGTTTTCCAGTGGAGAAGCATAAATTCCTTCGCTTGGCTTCCCATCCCTTAATATTCAGTCAGCATTTTTGCTCCTGTATAACTCTTCATCTCTTATTTATGCACCCGGGAGTGCCGAGATGCAAAGCGAGGCGATGAGGGGGTAAGAAAGCGGAGGTGTCTAGACCAGATTTCCACATCAGTACGTCAGTGTTGCTGCCCTTGATTTGCAAGGTTGTTTGTCCTGCCTCGGACTCCTGTTTTGCAAAACAGATTAGGGTGCTATCTTCTTATTGTTGATCAGGCACATCCTCTGCAAAGGCTTGAGAAAGGGAGCCCAAGGAATTTTGTTGTGTGCTTTTGTTTTGAGAACTGTAGGTGGTGGGGACGAGAAGTTCATTTTAGTAGATCAGTGCTGAGCCGGAGTTCATAAAACATTCATTGCACAGAGCCATGTTAAGTGATCAAATTGCTGCTGAAATTTCCAGTGAGATAACGAATTGCTTTATGTGCAGAACCCCATTTTAAAGCTCTGCAAGGGTTCTTTATCCCTTTAATTAATGTCTGGCTGTTATTTGCCTGGCTGTAGAAAATGCAGGGTTTAAGCAGCTGAAGCACTGTGAGAGGGGCGTGGGGGGGGGGAGAGACGATTGAAGGAAGTACAGTAAAGCAGCTGGAGATGAGGCTAGACCATTTTACATATTGGTGGCCTGAATCTTTTTTTTTAATTTTCCTTGACCCTCTCAGACTTCTATTTACACAGATGCAAGTCCTGCTGAACTCAATCAGCAGCAAGTGATTGAGGTGAGCAAAAGAGAGCTGACCTCTTTTCCCCCTGTAGCCTCTATTAGGAATCTGATTCATAATGCCGTATGTAGCATGTGCCATTTGTTTCTAAAGCTCCTCATTGTAAGTCTGAATTGCTTCTAAAACACAGTACAGTCATGCCATATGTGTTGATGACCGGGAGAGCAGAAGCTTTCATGGCCCAATCTGCTGCAGTGGTAATTGCTCTTTGAAATACATTTTGTAGCAACGTTGTGAGCATTGCTCGTGTTCTTCCACCAGCGTTGCCCAGCTGCTTAGTAGTGAGGGAGAGAGGTCCTTTGCACATGCTCAGAGGCACCCATTTTATTATTTCATGTGTTTGTGGGCTCCAGAATCAAACTGAACCCCGTGAGCTCAATGTGATCAGGTTATGCTAGGACAGGCATAGGCAAACTCGGCCCTCCAAATGTTTTGAGACTATAATTCCCATCATCCCTGACCACTGGTCCTGTTAGCTAGGGATGATGGGAGTTACAGTCCCAAAACATCTGGAGGGCTGAGTTTGCCTCTGCCTGTGCTAGAAACTCAGTGGAGGCCTTATTTGAATGTCCATCTATAGTGGAAGGGGTCATAGCTCAGTGTTTTCTGTGTTGTGTGCAGAAAGTCCCAGGTTTAATCCCTGGCATCTCTAGGTAGGGCTGGAAATCCTGCCTGCAGTCCTGAAGAACTGTTGCTCATCAGTGCGTAGAGTATACTGAGCTAGATGGACCAATGGCGTCTGCCTCTGTATAAGGCAACTTCCTACGTTTGCATTATTCCCATCCATCCCTGGAATGTCTAATGAAGGATTCAGATATAGAATAGCAGGTGACGTTCTGCTGGGGATGGAACACCCCTGAGGCCTAGATTTGCCATTAATGTAAAGGTGCTACTGCATGCATTTCTTCCTGTTCATGCTCTCTGATATGCTCACAGAGCTGGTTTAACTTTCTCTTTCTGTTGTCTTCCCACATTCTTTCTGTAAAATTGTTCCTTCCTTGGAGCAGAGACTTCTTTCTTTCTTGTGGTTATGTCATAAAGCATTGTGCTATTGCCATCATCATAATGTACGCTTATTTCAAATTTGAGCTGATGATTGGACTGCTTTCAAGCAACAAAGGCCATTTCTTTACTTTAGAGAAGGTGTAGAACATTTTTCAACCGAAGGACTACTTTGCCTCAAGTCCAGCCTTCTTGGGACTGCATATCAGTGGTGGGTGGAGCCAAAACAAAAATGGGTGGAGCCAATGCCCGGTGGGTGGAGCTAAATCAGGCAGTGCCACCCAGCATGCTGTAAACCATATGCAATACCCCCCCACATACACAATATACAGGATACATCTCTATATGCTTACATAGTGTGACTGCATTCACATCTTACAGCACATGGGATGCACAGTTTTCTGTCATATTATGCTTTCGTCTCAAATAGCCAACATGGCGCTCTTTAGACATTTTAACAACAACTCCCATCAGCCCCAGGCAATGTGGCCAATGGTAAGAGGTGATGGGAGTTCTAGGACAAAAACATATAGTAGAGAGTACAATGTTAGCTACCCCACTCTAGTCAATAAGGCTGTTAGTGCCACTGTAGGCTCTGCCATCTGGAATAATGTATGGCTTTGACTCATTGGGCTTTTGACTTGGTGCAATTATTTGGTGAAACAAGCAGCATTTTAGAAATAATTATTTGGTGAAACAATAGGCATTTTAGAAATAATCTGTGTGCCAGTCATTAACTATGTTAGAAAAGAGATCTGCAAAATACAATGGTGAAACAGCTGTTTTATTTAAAGTGGCATTTGAAGCTGTGTTGGAGTCAGTTTTAAAAGGATGAATTGAGGAATGATAGCATTTGCACAGAATGCTAGGTTTATGAGGATGAGCTGCATCGATCCTAGGGTTACACAACTCCCCCGGCCCCCAGTATAGCCATGAAGTGTCTGGAAGCTCTTGCTTACGTTTTAGACTAAGCACAGATTGTGACATCTGAATCCAGACAAACTGTGGTTGGTTTTAACTATGGTTAGTAGAAACGACTTCAAACCATATGTTATGAAGCTTGCTTGTTTTCCGGAAGCATACTAGGGGTTGGACACGACTCTAAAGTATGGTTCATCTAAAAGAGGCCCAGACATCTCCTGTCTTATGGACACACTAGCAGAGAAGGGAGGAAGCATGTGAGCCTGGGGCTTGCTGCATGTAATGGTCTAGTGTTGCATGTGAACTGGCTCAGTATCTCAGGAAATGTAGGTTTTTGATCGTTTTTCTGTTTGTCCTCTTGCAGTATAACCTGAATACAAGGTAGAAAACGTTGTTGTTATTATTAGGTATTTCAAAGGTTGTGAAATTTTTGATGCTGGAGGGATTCTGTTCAAAGGGAACTGAACGTATCTTCACAAGTTCATTTTTGCATAGTACGTGAGCCTCTTCAGGTGTGTTAGTCTGATTTAGAAAAACACCCAGAGGGGAGTAATGGGATTGACTGTGCACTAGCTTCATCCCATACCACACTCCATGAATTTGAGAAAATTGGGATTCTGAAACACTTGGGAGCCTCCATGAGTACAGATGACCCCCTACTTAAGATCATAAAAACAGAAGAAGAGTCCTGCTGGATCTGACTAGAGACCCATCTAGCTGAGCATCCTGTTTTCACAGTAGCCAATCAGATCCCTATGCTGCCAGAATGGAGTGCAGCAGTGCTCTTCCCACTGGAGATTCCCAGCAACTGGTATGCAGAGGCAAAATGCCTCTGATAGTAAAAATGGTACAGAACCATCATGGCTTGTACTTCAGAAGTTTTCCTTTAAACTCATGAAGGGTGATGGGAATCATGATGGGGGATAGACCTAGTGCCGTCATTCCCTTTGCCTGTCTTGCTTGTTTACTTAAATTGGAAGAAGAATGTCTGAAGAAGGCTATGGCTTGAAACAGTAGGTGATGATGATGATGATGATGATGATGATGATGATAATAATAATAATAATAATAATAGCAGTAGCAATTGTAAATTCTGATGAAACTAAGCAAACATCTGAGGTTATCAAGTCTGACATTTGTCCAGTTTCTATAAGGTTATATATTTATTTAAAACAAATGATCTTAGGGACATTTTGCTTTTCTAAATCATACTTGAGAGGCTGTTGAGAACAGCAGATATCTCCATGTTATCCTGTTTACCAGGGTAAAGGAGGAGAAATCAGAAGCAGTTTATTATAGTTGGTCTGCAAAGCAGATGTTGCATGCAGGCTGCCAGCATTTTGGCAAGAGTTCTCCTGATTCAAAAGCAAAACCTCACACAAAAATGTGTTGCGGTTTCTGCCACCCTCAGTTAAAAGTGCCCCCAAGGAATACTAGGAAATACTTCTCTGCCTGTTTGGGTTTTTCCCCATGTTGGATGACACTTCTTAAGATCATGGCAATTCTAGACCTTCTGCTGTTGTTGGCCATGTGGCTCATCAGAGGCTTATATTCCTAGAAACATTCCTTATGACCCACAAGAACAGGTTTTAACATGGCAGTGGGATCCCATGCTTGCTGTATGTTGCAGAATATAAGTCTGCATCATGATTGATCTAGATGGTTTTTTGTTGCATAAATTGGATAAATAAATGAGGCTATAAATACAGTTTCTTAAAAATGACTCCTACTTAACTCAGTAGGTTTTACTCCCAAGTAAACATGTAGGAATGAGGGACCTGCCCCATACTGAGTTGGACCATTGGTCCATCTAACTCAACATTGTCTATACTGACTAGTAGCACCTCTCCAGGGTTTTAGGCAGGGAACATTCTTAGCCCTGCCAGGAGATGCTAGGGATTGAACCTGGGACCTTCTCCATGCAAGGTCCCAGGTTCTTACTTCTGAGCTATGGTTCTTCCCTAAATAACAGAACAACACAGAGGGGAGAGGTGCAAAAGACAAGAAAAAAAATTAGAGGCGACTTACATTTCTCAGAATACACTGTGTGTGTGTGTGTGTGTGTGTGTGTTCTCACCCCTTACTGAAAAAGAAAGTCATGTTCCCTGTAGACAGAGAGGCCACTTTTGTGTAAATCTGGCCTAGAACAATGGCAGAATTTTGGAGGATATGCAAAATGGTAACCAGGCTGCCAACATAGTTGTTTTACCACCGCCACTGCTAATGATGAGCTATTGGATAATGTTACAGAGGGGTTTAACAGTAATGTTAGCATGTGTTTCTTAGGACTGAACTTCCTGCTTGTTTAAGCAAACTGTAATGTAGGTGTGGATTAACTGGTAACCCGTGTCTTAAACCAGAAGGACAGTATACGATTTGGATATGCAACACTTTTGTAGTCAATCACAGCATTTTATAGTTGAGCAATGATCTTCTGTGGCAATTCAGGCGAATTTACAAATCTAGGCCATGTTAGCATTAGCACACCCTGAACGCTGACTCCTCTTTTCCATTCATTCAGTGACTCTGCCATTAATCCTTATCTTGTAAAGAGAGAAGAATGCAGTTATACTTTAAAGCTGTGAGTGTGTATAACAAATCATAGCCCTTTTATCTCTTGACATTTGGAGGGTTTACTATAACTCCTCACATGTGTCTCCTAGAAACAGTGAGATTTATACTATGAAGCTCTGACCCCCCACCTAGTTTTGGTTAAGGTGGTCCTTGGCTAAAGCCACATTGCCTATAAATTGTTTTCACTTGTTTTATGTGCAATGCATCGCACACACACAAAGGGGGGGAAATCTCTTAACTTAGCACAGACCATGTTCTGTTTAAGGCAAGGCTAGTTCTCCTATTAGGAAAGCCTTATGTATTCTTGTTTACAGTCATTGGACCACGTGTGTAATTGATGGCACTATTGAGTCGGAAACCCAGCCAGATGGGCGGAGTATAAATAATAAATTCTTATTATTATTTGCCTTCAGCAGAAGAACAGGTTGTGTCATGGGCTGGATCAGCTCTTCCTATGAATATGTCTAACGAGTTTCTTACACATTTCACAGAGGGAAACCTGGAAGGGCTCTGCAGCCAATTTCAGCTTTCTGATAAGAATACTATCTGCATAGCTGTATGAAAGGGCAATGTGGCTCTTAGGGAAGAGCTGTAGCTCAGTGTCAAAGTATCCTCCCTGCATGCAGAAGATCACCGGTTCAATCCCTGGCACCTGCAGGTTAGGTTGGGAGAGAACGCTGCAGAGCTGCCACCATTCACTGATACTGAGCTAGATGGACCAAAAGGTCTGACTCAGGATAAGGTAGCTTCCTATGCCTTCAATCTCTTTTTTCATGCATACGTTTCCTGCATCCACGCTTTGCAGATTTGGTGCATTCTTATAATATCTTAGCTAAGAAATGTCAACTATGAGCCTAAGCATCATTCCGAGTTTATGTACCATATGCTCATAAATGCAAGAGTTTGGGCTCAGGCATGCATACTTGATATCTCATTACTCAGTACATGGAATGTCTGAACTTCCTCCTTTGCACGGCTTTTGTATAGTGTCATGAAAGCTTTGTCTCTGGTGGTGGCTCTTTTATACATGCAAGTCATCAGTTGATGTTGTGAGCACTGAAGGGTGATCATCATCCCTGTGAAAGCTTGCCTTGTAGCCATGACATTCCACAGTGGATTAAAACAGGGCTGAGGGCTGCATTTCATTGTAGCTATCCTTTGGGGGGGGCCTTATGCCTGCATTGAGTGGGGCTAGTGCCAAGCTGGGCTGGCCCAGTACAAGATGGGCAGAGTCATCCACAGTGCTTTTTTCTCACCATGAAGTTGTCACAGTAAGTGCCACAAGTTTTTAATCACAAAAAAGAGGTGCCGGTACTGTGTGCCCTTGAGTACCCCCTGAAAAAAAAGCACTGGTTATATACATAAATAAACAGACAGAGGCCGGACTATATTTTGAAAAAAATAATGAACGAATTCCTATGCCCCACAAATAACCCAGAGATGCATTTTAAATAACAGGACACATTCTACTTACGTAAAAACGCGCTGATTCCCGGACTGTCCGCGGGCCGGATTTAGAAGGCAATTGGGCCGGATCCGGCCCCCGGGCCTTAGTTTGCCTACCCATGCTCTATAGGACAGCTGCACTAGATGATCCTCAGGGTCCCTTCCATTTCTATGATTCACACACAAACATGCACATGCATTTGTAACACTCACACAAAACAATCAAGCATCATAATGTAATTACATGGCAATGGGAACAATGGCAGATATTCCTGTCATTATTCTCAGTTAACCTGTCTGCCTTGGTGTAATCTTGAAGCCCCAAGTGTTTTTTTTAATCTCTACTGAGAAGCAAAGTGCTTCATGAATGCTTGGTGACTTCCAATTTTATATGCAGAGGATTCTCTTGCTTGTAGAAGAGAAAGCTGAAATTATTTTGAATGTACAGAGCTCCATTTGAGTTTCTGGATCCCAGCCCATTGCAAGCTGCTTTACTACTTTAGATCTTGTTGGATTGCATGCTGTCTGTTTTTTAAAATCTGGTAGCTCCAGTCTGAATTTGCTTACAATGGCTTCCCACTAACACAGAGTCTGTGTCATTAATATGTTGCTGGTAACTTTCTGGCACATAATTCATAAGCTACTGCTCATATGAGTCATAAGCTACTGTATAAATGAGAGGCTAAGCAAATTGGAGGCGTCTCAGGCTCAGAAACATACCACATCCTGGAGGGCCAATCCAAATGATACATTTAATTTCAAGACAAAATATATGTAAGGGATTATATGCAAATTGAAATTTAATTAACATATATTTTATGGGTGGGCATGTTGCAACTTTGTTGTGGGCCTGTTGTTGTCTCAGCCTGATGCTGCCAAAATTGTACATACCCTGCAGGCCATGAGCTGCTGCTGTTTGTGTTTTGGTTAGGCTATCAAGCACATGATGGAAGCAATACTGGCACTTTTGGCGCTGCCAGATCAGTTGTATAACCCTTGCTAAGTCACATTCTTAGTTACAATTGGTTTTGTTGTTGTTTTTTAAAAAAGAATCACAATGTGGGAGTGAGTGATGAAAAATAGGGTCAACTTAATTTCTCGTTCCCCCCCCCAATGAAACTTCTTTTTTATATATTTTATTACAATATAGAAATGTATTATTATATTTACACATTTTAGGAAGAAAGAGGGCTTCAGTTTCAACCTAGTATCTTTAGCCAGGTGGCTCTTGATAGGCAGTAGATATGACAGTTCCCCGGATGTTAGGTGAGTGTTGCTACAAGGAACAGACCTTTTCTGGACTGATACTCCAATCACTGTACTCCTTCCGTTGGCTGCTCCGCCACTGCTCATTATCTGTTCAGACACCAGGAGAAGTCTGTCCTGTTGACCCAAGCCATCACCCTCCATTAAGCTGATCTGCTGTTGCTGGTTCACATGTCTTTAGGCTGTTTATGCTTGATTTGCTCTTCTTGGTGTTTTATATTGTTTTCAATTGCACTTGTAAGCTGCCTTGAGGACTACAATGCTGGAAAGATGGGGTATAAACCTTTTAAAATAAACGCTTCCAAGATGTTAAAACTGGCAGCTCTTAATTTCTGAGAAATTGAAAGCAGGCAGGCAAAGGATGAAAATGCTCAGCATCTTTGGCCTGTGTGTGTGAGGGTGGGAGCACATCTGAAATGTGGCTTCAGTGAAAGTTCTAATGGTTGGTTTGTCTCTGGAAACTCAACCCAGTTGATACAATGCAGCTTGTGCAATGAGTCTGTGCAAGGGAGGCGTTCCAAAGATGGCTTTGAACCCCAGTTGAGCTGCTTCACCTCCACCCTGTAGGTGCTGACACTACTTCCACACCCTTTTGGTTTGCATTAAGTTACCTTTCCTTCACCTTTGGTATGCTTCAGCTGGATAAGCGCTGCAGCTTTACATCAGCATTGCATACTGCTTTTGGTATGAAAAATCTGCTCTGACTTCCCAGTGACAGCAACTCTTAGAAGAAAAGGTGTCACCATTTGAACACATGACAGATGCTTTCCGAGTGGCACCTGTTGGGCCAGGTCGCTTGCTTTCCTGTAAGACTGAAGGCATTCGACTCACCCGGAAAGTTGGAAGTGTCTGGAAGTTGCTGTCTGTGCGCTGCAGCTTGGGGGATCGAAGGCCTGGGTTTGGCGCTGGCATTTGTGGATTTAAATGGAAGACAAACCGAGAATGAAAATGAAAAAGAAATCTAAGTCATTTTCTTTTGATCGCCGAAGGGATTCGGTGAAAGTTAAGAGGCAGACTAAATCTCTCCGCTTTAAGTCTGCTACCTTGGAAACCTGTAAAAGACGAGGGAACGACAGGCAGGTTGGTACAAGTTCATTTTGCATAGTTCCTAATCACATGGTGTTAATACAGTTCTTAATTTTCATTTACTAGGTGCAGTTCTACTCAACCCCCCTCCCAACTGGTTGCCCTGCTTGCCCTTTTTATTTTTTGCATGATTTGTCTTTTTCCCATTTAGTGTAACTTTCCTTAATATTGAGTCCCCAGATTTTGTTGGGCTACAACTCTCAGCACCCACAGCCCATGTGGCTGTCAGGGATGATGGGGGTCCAGCAACATATGGGGATACCAGGTAGGCGAAGGCTGAGCTAGAGCAGCCTTGCTTGTTTTCTGAGGACTTTGTGAGAGGGTGAGATGTGAGCTTTTATCTGCTTTTTAAGACCACTCTTGTGGATGATCATTACTCTGAACTAGATCCTTGGCTGTTTTGAAATCCAATTATTCAGGGTCTGGCTGTTTCCTCTGCTAATTACTTCTAGTCCCAATCAAACAGCAGTTCAAAACAGTCACAATCAGAAGTACCTTTTGGGGCACTTTCTGGTTTGGCTTTGCTGCTAGGGCTGGCAGGTCCTAATTTACACATGTGTTTCGTGAAATGATTAAAGAATTTAGAAAGCTTAATGTTTGGCGGAGGTCTGTGCCAACGTGTGTGTTTGTGTCACAGTGACCTTAAACTTTGCAAAGAAAGTTCATGAGTACTATGGGCAGAATGGCTCCTAGGAATTCAAATACATTGTGTTAAGTTGTGTGGAGCTGAACAAACAGAAAAAAAAGTGTCCCTCACCTGTTCCGGAGGGACCAGTTTTCTTTACCTGTTCTTATCCTGCTTTTCTCCCTTAGGCACAAGCATTGGTAAGAACTTTAAGGAAAATAAACACATGTTATAAACATCTCGGGAAGCATAAATGGTGGGGAGTTACTCTTAGCAGAAGAAAAGCAAAGATACAGGTAGCCATTGCACAGGTGCCGTGTGATGTTATTGTAAATGGGGTTTGTTGCATGTAAAACATATAAAATTAAAAATGTCAATATACTTACAGATAACCCTAATACCTACCTATTTTTTCTGAAGCTGATTTGTGACTCCCACAGTGAGCAGATCTGAAGCAAACCTGAAAAAAGATTCTCAAAATCTACCTCTATGTGCCCACAAACTCATTAAAATGAAAGCTTTTTTTGTCTTTCCTCCATTTTCACATTTATTTAAGACATTTATATATTGTTTAATTCTCATTTTTAAGTGTTATACATAAAAACAAACCACAAAAGAAAAGGAGAGTAAAACAATATCAGAAAACTGAACACTACCATAAAATGCCTGCTGGAAGAAGAAAAGCTTAGACACCCTCCTGGCTGGACTTCAGGCAGAGGGAAGAAAGAGGCTGTCAACTTGCAGTCCACTGATGTGTGTTTAAATGTGTTTCATTTCATTTGTAGACTGTGCTGCTTCTATACAGATCGCAGAGTAGTGTTTGAACAGTAATATAAAATCCTAATAGCTTTGTCCTCTCACTCATCTCCCCAAAGACCAAAATGGAAAAGTAAGCCATCAGTTGGTGTCAGAAGATGAATATTGAAGGGAACAATCTTATTTCCAGTGTGAGAGAGTTCCATAGGTCAAGTGCCACTATAGAAAATATATGGCTGTTGACATTACCCCATGCAGGGCCTTCCGTGTGCATCTAAAGACAAGCTTTGGCCTACATTGAGAGAGGGGCTTCTTCAAGTATTTGGGTCCCCAGTCGGTCAAGCTTTATACACTAAGGATAGCACCTTAGATCAGAATTGGTAGCAAATAGGCAGCTAGTGTAGCTCACAAAGAACTGGTGTTATTGAATTCCACCAGGAGATACCATACTGCAGACTTGCCAAGGGATTCCATGTCCACTGCAGCTTGTGCATAATCTTTTAGCATAATCTCATAGAGTGCTTTGGAATAATTCATTTATGAGTGCACTGTAGCATGGATAACTGTGGTTAGGCTGCCCTGGTCCAGGAAAAACTTTAGCTGACAGACCAGAGCTGGGCATAGACACTGCTTGCTACTGATGCCACTCAAACTTAAAGTGAGAGTTTGGAATCCAAGAGTGAATCCACTAGTGAAACAGCTCCTGGTTGCACCCTGACCAGTTCTACCCTAACTAGTTCCCAGTTGTGGGAACCAACTACCATCAGTGCTTCCATCTTGCTCATTACTGCCTTGGCGCAGTGATTCAGCACCTGTATAGTTTCACCTTACTCAGATGGAATAAAGAGATAGAACTAGGTGTCATAGAATCATAGAATTGCAGAGTTAGAAAGGCCCCAAGTGTCATCTGGTCCAACCCTCTGATCTCAACTAGATCATATCCAACCTCAGCTTAAAAACCTCCAAAGAAGGAGAGTCCATCACCTCTTGTGGGAGTCTGTTCCACTCTTGAACAGATCTTACTGCCAGAAAGATCTTCCTGATGTTTTGTCGGAATCTCCTTTCTTGTAACTTGAATCCATTGGTTTGGGTCCTAGCCTTGGGAGCAGGAGAAAACAAGTTTGCTCCATCCTACACGTGACAGCCCTTTAAATATTTGACCATGGCTGTCTTATCTCCTCTCAGTCTCATCTTTTCCAGACTAAACATACTCAGTTCCCTCAACAATTCCTCATAAGGCTTGATCATCTTGGTTGCCTTCCTCTGAACACATTCCAGCTTGTCAATATCCTTCTTCAATTGTGGTGCGGGTGCCCAGAACTGGACACAGTACTCCAGGTGTTGTCTGACCAAGACAGAATAGAGCAGGACTATTACATCCTTTAATCAGGACACTACTGTTGATGCAGCCTACAATAGCACTAGCTTTTTTTTTGCTGCTGCATCACACTGTTGACTAATGTTAAACGGTTGGTCAACTGAGTTCCCTGGATGCTTTTCACATGTACTTCTGGCAAGCCTGGTGTTCCCCATCTTATATTTGTGCAGCTGCCTAAGGGTAGAACCTGACATTTGTCCCTATTGGAATTCATTTTATTAGTTGGGACCCAGTTCTCTAATATTGGGCCCAGTTCATCTTGGATCTCATTTCTGTCTTCAGCGGCACTGGCTGCTTCTCCCGTGTTTGGCGTGATCTGCAAATTAGATGAGCATCCCTTTAATATCTCTGTCCAAGTTGTTTAGAAAGATGTTGAACAGCAATGGGAGCAAGACAGAATTCTGCGGCACCCCATTTGTCGCTTTCCCCCAGAATGACAAGGGGCCAATAGTGAGCATCCTTCGTCATCTGCATATTGGTGATGCCAAGCCCCAAATGCCCAGATGACCTACCCCAGAATCATCACATAGGTTTCAGGGGGGCTTTATAAGATCACTAAATCCAGAGTCAAAAATTACTATACTGCACCAAATGTGTTAATGCGAGGAAGCAGCTATAAGGCAGAGCAGTAGGCTAGACTTCCATGCAAAGGTTGCTGCTAGGAGGCACATAAGATCAAGACAGGCTTTGCATTTAAGACTGGAATATTGATTTATTAACAATAGGAACACTCCTTTACATGTTCATGAGTGTTTCTACTGTATACTACATTATTTGGATGAGTGCCACAGACAGTGCCTGACCTCTAGTGGTCAGTGGAAATAGTAGTTGAAATACAATATTGTTTTCATTGTGTTGTACAAATCACACACTTTGAATTCCAACAATGTTTTCTGATCAGACTACATTTGCCTGATTAAAATTATTATTTCCTCCATAGTTTCACGCAAAAATTGCCAATCACATGTTTAATCCCCCCCCCAATTTGCGAAGGATACTTTTTAAAAAAGCAACAACTGGGAATTATTGGAGCCTTCTTTTGAGACTGTAATTGGCCTGGGGAAACTTTTTCCAGCCTGAGAGCCTTATCCCCTCCTTGACAGCCTTCCAGGGGCCACATACCAGTGGGAGGCAAGCCCAGAAGCAAAAATTGAGTGGGCTAACTAATGTAAACCTTTGCTTTGTGCAATAAGCCACACTATTCTGAGTTTTCTGCACATGACATCTCTCCATCCTCTATCCGGAGAAGCAAGAGGAACTATTACAGTTTCCGAGCACATTCTAGCCAAGCAAAAGTGCTTGTGAACATTATATTATTTAGAAACCAGACTATGGTCTCTAAGCCCTGAAACCTTCCTGAGATGAAGAAGTGTGTTTTTTGTTCTGGTTTTTAGAAAAGTTGTATAATGTTGCTGTTGTTTCAGCAGGCACTTGCTGGATATGTGCTTTTTTATGTTATCCTGTGATTTATTTGTAATATCTTACTTTCTTATTCTATCTATTGGCCTTTTTAAGAACAAAACAGCAAATCTGCCTGCCTGTGTGTGTGTGTGTGTGTGTGTGTGTGAGAGAGAGAGAGAGAGAGAGAGAGAGAGAGAGAGAGAGAGTATACAAACTATTCTGGGCCATTAGTTGCATGTGTAGCATGCATCCATGTAGACAGGGAGGGGCAGACACAAATCTAGACCATGTGCTCAGGCATTCTGATCCCCACTAAATATCCTAGAACAAGCTGGGAGTGCAAGGAGAGTCTGGGCCCACTAAACTCTATGACAATCCAGTTGTCCATAAATACAACAACTCTGATAGTATAGATTGTGCCTTTAACTTTATTTAGATTTTTCTTTTCTCCACAGCAGCCAAAGCTTTGCACCAGGCTCCAGACACAGCAGGGTTTCATGCTAGGGCAGTCAGTCAGTTGGCAATTAGCAGCCAATCCCATGTGCTGCATCTGGCTGTGATCCTACAGAAATGGAGTGTGCAACATGGAAAGAGAGCCCATCTTTCCTATTTGTTGTTTGCACATGGGGAAGCTAAGAGAGGAGGCCAGTTCCCAAAGGTCCAAGGATTCTGCGGCTGATGTGGAATTTAAATTCCTTTCTGTAAATTTCAAGTTCCAGAGAATCCAAGAAGCAGAGACCACTCAAGATAGGGGGTTGGGAACCTCTGGCCCTCTGGATATTGTTGGACCCCAAGTCCTGTCAGTCCCAGCCAGAATGGCCAGTGATCAGGGATGATAGGAATTGTAGCCTAAAAACATCTGGAGGGTCATGGGTTCCCCACCTTACCTAAGGAGCATACCAGGCTTACACTGAAAATAATGTGCATTATAATGTGCCATCAACTTTGAATTGAAAACAATGTATGAGATGATTTAGATCATAAACAAGTTTCATGCTTGTTTCCTGGAGTTTGGGGTGAAGGTGTATGCAGGCCTGATAGTGTGACAATGCTTTTTACCGCAGGATTGATTCTAATACTTCACAACAAAGTGAACATTCTGCTGTAGTTTAAAAATCAACTTGTGCTTCTTGACGTGTCTGTTTCTCCCCCCTTTTTTGGGTGAGACCATTCTTTTTGCTTGGACCATAGATGGATTACAACGGTACTGTATTAAGTTTCAGGGCGGTCATTCCCGATTTAATAGGAACATAGGATGCTGCCTTATCCCATGTCAGGCCACTGGTCCATCTAGCTCAGTATAGTATACACCAGGGGTAGGCAACCTAAGGCCCGTGGGCCAGATGCGGCCCAATTGCCTTCTCATGGGAATCAGCATGTTTTTACATGAGTAGAATGTGTCCTTTTATTTAAAATGCATCTCTGGGTTATTTGTGGGGCATAGGAATTCGTTCATTCCCCCCTCCCTCCAAAATATAGTCCGGCCCCCCACAAGGTCTGAGGGATGGTGGACCGGCCCACAGCTGAAAAAGGTTGCTGACCTTTTTGCTGCCAGTCTATACTAACTGGCAGCAGCTTCCCCAGGATATCAAACAGGAGACTTTCCAGCCTTACCTGAAGATGCTGGGGATTGAAACTGGAAGCATGCAAGGCAGATGCTCTACCACTGAACTGTGGCTCTATGCTATGTATGCTCCCCACCCCCTTTGATTTGTGGACTGTAATTTTCACTGACAGTCTTAGTGGCTTTTAGAAGAACAAGTGTCGGCAAACAACATCCCTTCCAACAGATGCTGCCTCATCTGACTATAGCCTAATGACTGCAGCATCTGGCAGAACTGAGGATACAGTAAATCCTAATGGTGTTTCATCTATTATTTAAAATAGATTGGGAGAAATGGCAAAGGCAGCTGTGCCACATTCTGCATTGCTTTGCTGTCTAATGCCTTAGAAAGGATGTGTTAATTTTACAGCACTGTTCATTTGTGGAACGGGGGTGTCTTGCACCTGTTGACCCTTTTATGGGAAACTCTGCATGTGAATGGCATGTTGTGGTACGGATCTTTTCATCCATTTCAGTAGTCTGCTTCACCTTTGTATGGCCTGCGTTACAATTTCCATAGAGACTGAACTATTGCTGTAGGTGTTCCTCCCACTTTTTCGCATTGGGTTCTGGTTTTCGCATTGATTCTGGTTTCTGGAGAGTTGCTGCAAGTCAGTGTAGACAATACTGGAGAAATGGTCTGACTTGGTAAAAGGTAACTTCCTTTGTGTCTTATAAATGCAATACAAAACACAACATTTATAAAACAGAAAGCCTATGTGAGGGAGGACACATAAATCATTAGAGCCTGACATTTCCCCATCAAAAATGATTTGATTTATAAGTATCCTTCATGTTGTCAAAATGTCTTTTCTCCAAAATGTTCCCTTTTTAATTTAACACACATTTCCTATGCTACAAAGTAAGCTGCCAAATAAAGAAATCTCTCTTTAGCAAAGAGCCCTGAAAGAACATTGACAAATTATACCCTAGCATTAGTAATTCAATTATTGGGCTCCAATAGATTCAATAACAGGGAATGCAGATGTAATTTTGAGACATCAGTCTTTTTCTATCAGTCCTCGGCACCTGTTTGTTTTTGTACAGTGCTGTTAAGTAATGACAAATTGTTTTATAGACATTGATGTATGTTGCCCCTGTGAAGATATTACTGTAGCGTACATTGCCTTTCTCAAATCCAATATGGATTTCTGAGCCACAGAAAATGTTCTTCCTCATTGGAGGGGAAGTGGTTGCTGTTCCTCGACAGCACACCTGAAGTTCTGAAGTACATGTGAATGTACATGGCCTTTCGTTCTGTTTTATTGATGAAACAAGCTATATTGCTGTCATGTGGCCTGATGGAAGCTCTCATGGAGAAGGGGGAAAGGCTGGTCAGAAGTTGCAGGATGACAGCTTTGAGTTGAGCAAGTTGGTCTGACAAAGACTGAGAGCAAACTGAGCCTTTTGAACAGGCACCCCCAAACTTGGCCCTCCAGATATTTTGGGACTACAATTCCCATCACCCCGACCACTAGGGATGATGGGAGTTGTAGTCCCAAAACATCTGGAGGGCCAAGTTTGGGGATGCCTGCTTTTGCAGCTCCTGCTCTCAGACCATGTCTCTCAGGCTGTGTACCCCTCCCCCCAACCAGGCCATGCCTTGTAATTCTTAAACAGGCAATCCTTCTGCCTGAAGATGGGCATTCCTCTGTCATCTAGTTTCTTGCCTCACGCACTCCCTGCACAGCTGACTACAGGCAGTGCATGCAGTGGCAGAGCTTCATGCTCCGGCACTGGGGGGGGAGAGCAGGCGGGGGGCGTGGCTGGCGCGTGTCCTCGGACTGTGATGCGTGTCCTGGGACCATGGTATGCCGCCTGCGGGGGCATGGTGGTGCCCAGCACGAGCGGGGGGGGGCAGCCGTGATGACACCCCACCGAGATCGCGCTGCCGGGGGCGGTGCGCTCCCCCCGCACTCCTCTTCCTCTGCCAGTGAGTGCATGAGGCAAGAGATTAGCTGAGGCTCTGTGCTCTGGCCCTACAGATAACAGGAGGTTCTTATGGAGGCTCACGTTACTCAGCCTCATTTGTTTCCTGATCTGAAGCAGCGGACCCAGAACCTTGCACCTTATTTTGCTTCATAGCTTGAAAGTCTGCAGCCACTGCCTCTGAGGTCATAGCAATTGTTGGACTCTGAGGTCATAACAATTAAGTTGCATTGTGTGCTCAATGGCTAAATTCATCCTGGGGATTTTGGATGTTAATTTCTGGTCTCAAGGATCTTGAGAATTTATTCTTTGATAAAGTGTGTTTTTTATGACCATGAAGATAGGAGCATCAGGACATTTGTCTGTATCTTATCCCAGTTAATTAGTATGAAGGTCTGCATGTTCCACAGAAGTAGCCATGTTAGACTTTTGCAGCAAAAGAGTCTGCAATGTGCTAGTATTTTAAAGTGTGTGTTATGAAACTGGCATTTATTCTGAATGGGGCATTTCAAGTTTTATGTGGCTATCCTTATTACAATAATGTGTTAGTTAAAAAGTTATTGGTTACGTTAATGAATTTATGTAATAATTTTTTGTAAGTTACTCTGGATACTTTTAAAAAGAGCAGATATACACAATAAATAACAGCAAAATGACAGAATAGATTATGAAAATTGAGAGTAGAGGATTCTCTATCATTTTAGGACTCTGTTTATGCTGCAAATTTTAACTTAATATGGCAGAACATCCCTGCAGGGTTCCAGCTTGTCTTGTATTCTGAAGAATTTATCTAGTAGCTCAGAGGTTCCCAAACTGTGGTCCACGAAGTTCATTCTGGTGATCTGGTGATGTGTCTGTGAAGAACAGGGGCAGCAGCAACTATTCTGTAATTCTATGAACCTCTTGGTCCATCTGAAAAGTGAGCAGGATGGACCAGAAGTTATGGGGACATGAAGCAACTTAAAAAGGAGGGGAAAGGATTAGGAGGAAGAGATGATGATGATGATAGAAGCAATGAAAATACAATTAAAACCCATACAACATCTAGCACAGTGCATTACAATCACTAGAAATGGCAGGGGGGAAAATCAATAAGTGGCACACCAAGATGTTCAGGAATTTTCAAGTGGTCCTCACAGAAAATAGTTTGGGAACTACTTGTGGTAGGTTGTTATTTGCAGTTTTAGCTCATGTGTAAGCACCCTGGCTGAAATTCACCCAGTAGATTTATAAAACTCAAAACACAGTTCATTCTGTACTCAGCATAAATGGAGTGATGTACAGATTAAAGCTGAACATGTGAAATGCAAACATAAAACAAAACAACAAATATCAGTGGTGTAGTGATTGCATTAAAACATCAGTCAAAATTGAGTAAAGCAGCCTACCGGGTATGGATCATTAAATGGAGAATGTTTCCCCCCTCCCCCTAAATAAAAATGTCTTCCTTTAGATGGCAGAATGCAGCCAGAATTGGTAATTGAAGGGCAGGGCCTGATCAGCTTTGGAATTTCATTCTTAACGTGTGTTGCTCAATGTGTACAATTGTGTGTTTTTAAACAACAAAATAAAGCAAAAGCACTGCCTATTATCCAGTGTTAACATAAAGAACCACGTACTTTGCTTAAAATGCACTTAAATGTTCTTTACATCACAAACAACAACACCACCACCACATTCTAGTAGTTTTTTGTGTGGCTGGTTATAGTTGATAAGTTTGCCATCCAGAATTCCTTTAGATACAGCTTCTCAGTCTGTGAATGTTTTTAGGAAAGGTTTGTGTTTATGTGAGTGTAATAGTGAAGAAAGCCATTCAACAGAGATGAATGCATCAATAGGAAACTTTATGGGAAGCCAAAACTTTGCTGTTCAATAGACTTTTGTGAGCAGTGACCCTCTTTTAAAGAGCAGTGACATGTGGGACAAGTTGGCATGGGAACGGTACAGCAGTGTCAAGCGAGAATTTGCAGAGGGGCAGAATGGCTCTGCTCCTTTAAGCGAGAATTTTGCAGACGTATGTCTGGGATTGGAGTATGAGAGGGAAAAACACAGGCTACTCAAGCTTGATCTGTGGGGAACTGCAGTTGCTGCTTTCCTTGAGAGCATAGCAAAAAAAAAAATTATGCAAAAGAAAAAAAAAAGTCAAGGTACTAAATAAACATGATATCCACATATAGCATAGACATGAAAGAATTTAAAAACTACAAAAAATGTTTGCTTATTATTATACAATTTTATGCAATTTCACAAAACTTAATATTTCTTTCAAAATAATTTATTTTGGTACAGTGGCTTTTTTACTGATCATCTCAGAAGGTACCCATATAAATATAGGATTATTATTATTATTATTACTATTATTATTATTTTGCACCCCCTTGGCTTGGTGCCCTCTAAATCCAGCGCTGGCAGTGCTCAGAGTGGTCTTGGAGCACATTTTCCCTCTTTTTCTCAATTTCAAACCAAGAAATTGTCATTTTCAGCTCAGTGTTCTATTAATTTACCTTTCCCCCTATTAATCTTAGTAATCCTTACAATGGGCTCGTAAATGAGGACAGATCATTATCCCAATATTGCACACAGGGTGAGTGGTGTGTGTCTCCTGCCTTCTAATTCATAGTATAATAATAATAATAATAATAATAATAATAATAATAATAATAATAATTTATTATTTATACCCCACCCATCTGGCTGGGTTTCCCCAGCCACTCTGGGCGGCTTCCAACAGAATATTAAAATACAATAGTCTATTAAACATTAAAAGCTTCCCTAAACAGGGCTGCCTTCAGATGACTAATGAACTAATGAATTTAGTACAGGCAACTACCGTTTTGTGCAACAGTTGTGTTCCTGACCCCCATGTGCCTTGGCAGAGTGTGTGTAAGCCTGCTTTGCCCCTGCGTGATGCAAGCATGTGATGCATGTGTGCACAGTCGCGCATCAATTGGACACACCTAAAACGGTCGTTGCCTGTAGTTAGGGTTGCCATACATCCGGAATTTCCTGGGCATAACGAGGACTTCAAGTGTAAAATCACCATCCGGGCAGGTTTCTTAAATTTTGCAGAATGTCCGGGTTTTGATGGCAGCAGCATGGCGGCAGCGGTGGCGAGATGGAAGCCCGCAGGGTCTACGCCCCATCACCCTAGCCAGGCCCACACTCTGGCTTCCACTGCCTGGCTCGTTTGCTCGCCTCTTCCTCTTCTGCAGCTGTAGCACAGTGGGCAGGGCCATGATTTCTATGGCCGCCAAGACCATTTGCCAGCCACTGGAGGGGGGCGGGGAAGGGGAAGGCACAGGAAAGAACCCCATCCCTCTCTTGTTCAGAATCCTTGCAAAAAAGAAAAGAGAAAGAAATCATCTGGCCAGCGCGCCCAGCCCCATCACCATCAAACTGAGAGGATCTTCCAACACTCTGTCCCCATTCCCCTGCTTAAAATGTAAAAAATATTTTCTTTAGTAAAAAAAGGGTGGTGGTGGTGGTGGGGAGGAGGAGTCTCTCTGTGTGTGCATTTTCTGGACTGCTTTGCAAGCACCATTCTCAGGCAGAGAGAGCATGGAGCCAGCGGGCTGCTTTGGCTCACTCCTGCTCTCCCCAGCTGGGCAAGGCGGTGGCAGGCCAGCAGCAGCATCACAACAGAGCCCTTGCTTCAGGGCTCTCTGATGCAGATGCTTCCCTTGACGGTCTGCCGGAGGCATGGTGGGAGCTCTTTTAAACTTCTAGGTTGAGGGGCAGGAAACTGCGCACCCCTCAATGGAGAGTTGTGACTAGAGAAGTCAGCTGAGCCAGAGACGGGGGTGGGGGCTCTGCTAGACGCACCCCCTCCCGGCACCCTCTATTTTGGTCTTCAAGATATGGCAACCCTAACACTGTAGTTATTTAGTAATGAGTCATAGTACTAATGAATTTAAGGTCCCGAAGTGAATTCCATGCAGAAGCAGAGCAACATTTGAACCAGGGGTTTAAATGTCCATTGTCCCGACTGTGATGCTATACACCAGCTCTTTTAAATTTGTGTGTGTGTGTGTGTGTGTGTGTGTGTGTGTGTGTTTAATAAGACAAATTCTAAAAGGGAATAATCTACACTTTGGTAGCTGTGCTCTGACCATTGCTGTTAGACATTTACAGATTTCATTCCCTTTTAATGTGTGTGATTCTTAAAACCCCGAGCAGCTTGTGATCATTTGGAGGTTTAATTTAACCCTGGAAAAGCATCTGTTGGGCTGGCCTGGTCACTCTAGCATATGAGCTGGTAGTTAAGGAAAAGGCTGTGCCAGTTAGTTCTGTACAAGTGAACATGGTGGGATTTTGCCGGTGGCCATCATTCAGACAAGAGATAATTACATCTTCAATTACACACTTTACACGAACCTCCCCTGTGTGCCTTAAAGCTTATACAGACAGCCGACTAACATGCCTGTGGTCTTTGGTTCTTGTTTCTTCTTGCCCTTTTCCAATTAGTTCACAATTCAAAATATCAGGAAAGGGGGTAAGTAGATAGAAGAAAAATTGTCCTCCATTTAATAATTGAGATAGAAGAGGGTATTATTAATTTAATGACATTAAATCAATAGCAGCATGCGGGTCTCTTTTGATTTGGTAGTCCGAGGTTGGTATTGTGTTGACCTGACAAATGAGTAGAAATGATCACTTGATGGTTCAGTCTTAGTTCTTGGTGGAGTGTTGTTGATGCTGTCTTATTAGTAGCCAAATGATTGCAAATTAGTGATAATGAATTATTCACTTTATTCCTTAAAGCAGGAGATGTGCATTGGCTTTGAATGAACAGTGTTACGTTGGAGGAGTAGAATCCAAGACAGATGGACAACTCCTTCATGAAAGGCCTTGTATAGCACATTTAGCTCAGAGTGTCCAGCAGCTTCTCTCCTTCACTGGTTTTTTATTCCTGCCTGAAGAAGGATTGCATAAAACTTGAAAATTTGCAGCCTGTCCACAACTGCTTTGGTGAACGCACAATCAGAATCTGTTTTGGATGTTGTTACACTTCAGGACTCTCCTGTTGAAGGCAGTTTCCCTCTCTTGATTTTTTGACTTTCAAATAATTATGGAATTGCCCCTTTAGTGTGTAATTCAGTGCTTCGAGGTCAGTCTTAAAATAAATAAATTGTAATTATAACTTGTTCATAACTTACAAATTATAAGAACCAGGGTGTGGTGTGCTGGTTAGAATATTGGAGTAGGAACTGGTAAACCAGAATTAAAATCCACACTCAGCCGTAAAGCTCACTGGGTGACCTTCGGCCAGTCACTCACTCTGAGCTTAACCTACTTCAAAGGGTTGTTGTGAGGATAAAATGGAGGGGGGGGGGAACTATGCATGCCACCTTGAGCTGTCTGTTATAGATTTGAAATTTAGAAAGCTGTATCTCATTAACAGTTTTGAAACGGAAGAAAAGATACACAGTTTTCTGTGTGATCCAGGGGCACAGCCATAATACCTGGAATTGTGTCTGAGTTGGACACGACTAAACAACAACAACAACAAAAGCTTGAAGTATTATTATTTAAAACAGTAACTACCAAAGCTATTAGATACATTGGCACAGCTTCAGATGCCATAAGGCTGGGTCACCAGTGTGGTGCCCATGGACTCGCTGGCACTCTTGAGGACTTTCCCTGTGTTGCAGAGTATGTTTCATTTCATCATATTGAAGACAAGCACAGCTTGGGAGCCAGTGTGGTGTAGTGGTTAAGAGCGGTGGACTCGTAATCTGGTGAACCGGGTTCGCGTCCCCGCTCCTCCACATGCAGCTGCTGGGTGACCTTGGGCTAGTCACACTTCTCTGAAGTCTCTCAGTCCCACTCACCTCACAGAGTGTTTGTTGTGGGGGAGGAAGGGAAAGGAGAATGTTAGCCGCTTTGAGACTCCTTCGGGTAGTGATAAAGCGGGATAGCAAATCCAAACTCCTCCCCCTCCCCCTCCTCTTCTTCAAACGTTAAACTGGTTATTCTCACTTTCTGTTTGTCTGCCTATCGGGGTGTGGGGTAACAGGCAGAAGCATTCATAGGGGATTGTGCCCGTGGTATTCTCAGATGTGCGCACAAATGCAAAAAGGTTGGCATCCTCAGTCTTAGAGTCATGTGGCAGATAAATATAAGTGAGATTGTATTATTTATATGAAATGTGTCTTGTAAGGTTAATCATCATCATCATCATCATCATCATCATCGTCCTTACAAATATTATTAAAAGTTGGAGGTGGTTTTGTTGCAGTATATTTCCCATTATGCACTCATGCATACATAAGCCTGGCCCTCTTGCAATTTTTATGTGGCATCTGTTTTCCAGTCAGCAAACATTGCCAAGGCCTTCAAAACAGATAGTGGCTAGGCCAACAGGGAGTTGCTTAGGCCATTTCACACATTCTCCTGCAGACATGTTGTTGTTCTTAATGCGTGTGTGCATAATTAATGGCAGAATCTACCCAAGAATGAAACGCAGACACGAACAGGTCATTTTTACCAGATGGTTAATTATTACAGTTAAAAGATTTGGAAATACCTAGTGTGCCCTTTTGGAAAGCATAACAAAGCCCAAATCGCCTTTGATTTTGATGGATCACTTCTATTGTGTTAAAATGATGATTAAAATGATTACTCACACCAAGGAAAAACATTGATTAATCTTCGTGATGGCTTTATCAGACAGGTAATAATTACGCTATGCTGGAAATGCTGTGTGCACACACACACACATTTGCATTTATGTGATGGTTGATTCTGTTGTGGGTCCAGGCTTTAATTAAAATATTTCAGAAATCAGGAAATGTCTCCTTCTGTAATTATAGCTTCAGTAGCAGCATTTCACATGGAAATCAGTCATATGAAAATGCCTAACACTGCAGCTGGTAAATTTGTTTGAAAACGATTATATATAAAACAAGTGCCTTTCTCTTACCAGCAGCAGAGAAACCAGTTCAGTATGTGAAACTGCCTGGATAGAAAATGTTATATAATGAGAAGTCTTATAGGCATTTCAGAGGGTTCTGCAGACTTAGATCATTGATCTTGCACTGGCAAACTTAAAGTGACTTCCTTCTGATGGTTTGTCATTTGAGTGTTCTCCTCAGAGTAAGAAAACATTGTTTTTGTTTTCCTGTATATGTTAGAATTCCCCCCCTAACACTCCCATCTGGCTCCGTTTTACTCAGATGTTTGAATTTCTTCCAAAAAGTCCACAGTTCTGTTCAGCATACTGCATTAAATGTGATGCCAATAGCCACCTCTAGTGTTCAATCTCTTAAACTACAATAGAATATGCCTTTTGCAAAGCAAGCACTCATAATTATAATAGGATAATATTGGTGATTCCACTAATAATATAATGCTTCCAGGTTAATGGATTTTACTTTTGTAATGAGTTCTGCTTCCTGCTCAACTGGAGCAGGATTTCTACAAGTCTTTTTTTAAAAAAGTGTTGCTTTAATAGACAATTTATAGGTTAAAGGCAGAAACTTATTTGTTAAAGATCTGGAATGGAGGATTTAGTGAAAAGTGAGTGCTAAAGCTCAGAAAACTGAGAATTCTATGCTTAAGTTGTACAGTTCCTCTTTCAGTTGCATGGACCATTATTCAATAGTGTGAATGAAAACTGAAAGGCACATATATCTTTCCAAGGAGTGGGTGAGCTGTTTTATGACAAGCAATCATTGCATCAGTAAAATATGCCAAGAGATGGAATGCCACATTTAAACGTGCTGCCTCCATGCCATCACAATATATGTCTTACCTTTCTGGGGAAAGAGCTGCACCTCAGTGGTAGAACATCTGCTTTGCATACAAAAATCCTAGGTCCAATCCCTGAGATTTTCAGGGAGGCTTGGGAATGTCTCCTGTCTGAAAGCTGTTGCCACTCAATATAAATAATACTGAGCTAGAAGGACCTATGGCCTGACTCGGTATAAGGTTGCTTCCCCATGTTAATTTGCACGCCAGCAACTTAAGCTAGCTTTGCACTGACACACAGCCCTAGTCCAGTGGTCAGTAATGATATCAGCTGATTTGCCAGTACAGCACCAAGTACTTGTGCTTACAAACGCCAAGAGCTGCCATGCCTGCAAGGTTCCTCCATATGCTGCAGAAATCAGCTAAATATTGATGCCATCCTGGAAATATTTTTGTTTTAGTTCAAGGTTAGGGTACAAAGCCCATTTTATTTATCTCTCTCCTCAGTTTTAAGCTGTTAAATTAGGTTAGTTTATTTGTATTGTTTTGTACAATGTTGTAGTAACTGATTTTTTTGTATTTACTTCTAGCCTTACTGTTTAGTGAGCAACTCGAGGGACAGTTTTGTGGAAAGGGGGCATATAAATAAACAGATGGATGAATGGATGGTTAAAATTCTTTCCGCCTCCTTTCTTCTACCTGCCCTTTTGGTCCTGATCAAGAATTGGCAAATTGTACAGGGACATCAGGTGTGCCCTATGCTGTCTGAGTATTGAACAGTTGGCAAAGAAACGAACAGCTGGCAAGTACTAAACTCTAAAACGGTAAAATTCAGCAGCATATTATGTGAGGAAGAGTTTCTTTGCTTTTCAGTAGCATATTCATTCTCCATCATGTTGGCTAGGGCTCCATCTTTTGCCCACAGGCAGCAAATGCACCCCAAAGTTGAAGGAAGTAGGTGTGACTTGGTCCTCCTCAACTCAAGTCCATTTTCTGCTTTTGTCCGAGGCAGTTTGGCTTAGCTCTTCCTTGGTGTTTTCTTGAGGTTTTTTCCTGTTGTGTCCCTTCCTTCCTCTTCCCATCCTCCAAGAAAGTCTCCTTATCTTTTCTCTGCCTTCCCTCTGTCTAAAGCAGGCATCCTCAAACTCAGCCCTTCAGTTGTTTTGGGACTACAACTCCCATCACCCCTAGCTAACAGGACCAGTGGTCAAGGATGATGGGAATTGTAGTCCCAAAACAGTTGGAGGGCCGAGTTTGGGGATGCCTGGTCTAAAGTTTGGTGTAGCTGGAATTGTTTTTTCACCACTATCATGGAAAAAGAGTCCCCAGCACTTGTTGTTCAGAGGTATACTGCCTCGGTTTATGAAAGTTCTATTTAGCTTTGGTGTGTGGACATACATCCACATACATATATACACATATCAAACTGGTCATTGCCACATCTTATCGTAGTGACTTCCAACCATTTTGGCCAAATCAGTGTCTCATGCCACTTGGAAGTCAGCTTGTGCCTGAATTCTGAAGGTTGAGACTGCATTTTTTTTAGCTGTTTCCCATCATTATTTGGAAAAAGAATGAGAGGTGTGGATCATTCCGAAAATTAGTGTTTATTCACAGAATGCCTCACCTCATCAACCAACTGCAACAAGACATTAGGAAAAAATCTTCCAGATCTTGAAGGTTGTGACTTCTAGGACACAGTGAGCCTGGAAGTGTGAGTTCAATATGTACTTAATTCTGGCTTTGTTCAAAGAACACTCTTTTCCCCCATTCCTTTTTATTTGCTTTCTTCTGTGAACATGGCAACTACAGAATCCAGATGCTCTCCTGCCGAGGGATGCTATTTTCTAGCCTCACAGCTCTCTGGCACACACCTCCAGGCTTCTGTTGTGCTGTAAGTGTGCCAAATTCTCAGACTTTTTCAGTTGTTATGTTGTCTGGATGCAGTTTACTTGTGATCAACCCCCTCCGGATTCTTCTGATGTACGCCGTTTTACAGGTTGTGAATAAAGCCTTGACACAAATTGCCCCACGAGGATGGTGTGTAGCCTTTTTGCTTACTAGAAAGATGGATGGCATCTCATCACTGTTTCTTTTTGATGTCCCATTCAAAGTGCTTTGGGAATACTGAGCTCAAGTAAGAATCGTGCACTCGAAAGTTCAGGTTTATAAAGAGGAATGTGAAATATCTGAATACTGATTGTGATTTCTCAGAGGGGGTGGACACCTTGACAAAGGTAACTTGAAAGGAGGGTATGGCTCAGTGATAGAAGGCTTTTTCATGTCTCGGTGTCCCTGAGTGGAAGCAGAGGGGTTTTATAGATGTTCATTTTCTTCTGTAGATGTTCACTCCCTCTCCAAACATTTCCAGACTTTTTTCTTATGCTGGGTTTAATACAAGTCTGCTGGCTAGTTATATACATTTGATTGACTGGCGCTTGCTTCTTAAATTACTTCAATCAATTGCTGTCAACAGACCAAAAATAAAAAGCATGCAGTACACAATATTCTCAGAGCAAAACAAAATTGTAACATAAAAACAATTATATAAAGCTACAACTTCAAGGAGTTAGTCCCTGAAGATCTCTCTTCCGGTTTCAGATCATGGGTTGCTCACTTGTTCTCACTTCTGCTGGTAATAATTTAGCCATTGCCAGTGACACCTTGGGGTTTTTATTTTCTATCAGATATTTAACATAAAATTTAACTGTCCTATCTGGCAGTTTGCCAGTCATATGCTGCTAAATGCCAACCTAGAATCTACAAAAAAGAGGATATGTTCTATGTCTTACATTATTTTGTTTAGACATAGAAAACCAGCCTTTCCATTATGGCAGGGATGGAGTAACTGTGGCCCAACATAAAACCACAGGTCTGCTGACATCAGACGAGTCAACACAACCCAGAAACAAGAGCCGGTTTTGCACTAGAAAGGATCTGCTGTGTCTGGGTTTAGAAAATGGTTCTGTCCTTCGGTTAGGGTCCCAAAGTTGCTCTTCAGCATTCCCTTCTAAAGGAGGAATGCTGTTCCACTTTGCAAACCCTTCATCTAAATCTATATATAAACATAAAGAACGTGATATTGGATTAGAATGCAAAACATTATCTTGCTTTTTGATTTAAAAATGTCAATTTAGCATTCAGCACAGTGGACAAAGATGCCTTAATACAACATTAACTCTGATTTCTTTTGAAACATATGATAGTTACAGAGCTCTCCGAACAATATAGTAGAAGTGCTTATGTTGCAATTTACAGCGAAGAAGAAAATAAATATACAAAGCTACAATATAATGAAAATTAAATCTCCCAAAGCCCTTAGTGTTCAAAATCAAGGCTTAAATTCTGTGCTTGGTAAATTTCCCTTATCCCAGCTCCACGAAGGTACCTAAATAGAACAGCAATTTAAATAGCCCATATGCTTTACTAAATGCCTCTGATAAAATCTTTTTATTAGAAGCTCACATGTGGGCTTTTGCCAGCTTATTTTGTTGTAAAGCGCTAAGATGACAAATCTGAAAACTAGGACTGAACCAGACTACTTCTCAGGGCCCATTTCAGCATATTTGAATTTATGTGTAACATCTTACTGCTTCCTCACTGTCCTGTACCTGAGACCGTGCTTCCCTAAAGTCCATATGGGATGAAGTAATTTCCAGAAGCAATTTGAGAGGAAAGTATGGATGTCGTAGGGATCCAACATGGATGGATCTATCTTTATTTATAAGTTGGCCTGAGCACCACATTTCTGTTAAAGCTAAGGATAGGGAAACACTAGCCCTCCAGATGTTGCTGGACTTCAGCTCCCATCAGCCCTAGCCAACATGGCCAGTGATCAGGGATGGTGGGAGTTGTAGCCCAACAATTGTAGGGCCACAGGTTCCCCATTGCTGCTTAAACTATTGCCTTTCCTACACTGTGCAATGACCCTTGAAGCATCCTAGGGACAGTGCATGGGAAAAAAGATGGCTGCCTCCATGGGTACATGGGAGAGGCATATTTCCCCCAAGCAATGCATTGTATGGGGACATTGCAATGTCATTCCCGGGGGCCTTTTTGGGATGCATTTTCAATGTGAGCAGCAGCTGAAGTGCTTTTTGATCACTTTTAACAGCCAGCAAACTTGTGGTGGATGGAATTAAGGGGGGTGGTGGAATTACAAGTGGTACTCAGACCACATCATAGAACTTGGTAGGAGTGTAGTTTCCAGAGCAGACCATGTTTGAATTTGCCCATTAATTCAAGTTCCCAATGGCTGCTGAATTCAAATCCTTCCACAGCAGCCTTGGATTTGTCTCTTAGCCTTACATAAACTTAAAGGAATGTTGTGGTGATGAAATGGATTAGTACTCCCTCAATGTATCTATCCCACTTTCAACTGTGTCAGTGAGTTTTGAGCTTTTAATAATTGGCTTTTCATCCCATATTGTTTAAGTTGACAGCAGCTGAATATGTTAATTGTTGGCCATTTCATTCAGGAGTTCTCTGCTTTAAAAAAAGTATTTCAAGGCTAAAATATTCCACTGAACTCTTGAAGACCCCTCACCTCATGACATGAAATGCCAGCACCTCTTGTCTAAAGAAGAGTAGAATTTCACTTGAGAAACTATTTTGTTTTGTTAGACTTTGGTTGGGTTTTGTTTTGCCCTTGTTTTGCTCCTTTAATATAAACCAGGATATTGCGTTATCATTGCAGAAGGACTTATGTGTGTATTTAAGCACAAATGAATTAACGTAAATATTAAAAATAATTCTGCCAGAAAGAAGTAAACCAACAATAGTGTTGTCCCACAAGACCCTGCTCCCTTCCCTTCCCCAATGAATCTCTGAAAATATCACGGGCAATTTAAAGGAGAAAAAATTAATTATGTTATGAGCCAGCAATTACCAAATGAGGTATAGGAGGCATGGGAAATGTTCCTATCTAAATAATGACCAGAACATTTCTTGTCTCAAGTGATACACCATTACACATTTAAGGCCTTAGGATTAAAACACTTTCATGTTATTAGGAAGATGATAATAATAATACTATGTTTTACTACAAAATTGCTATCGTACTCTCTGAGGTACGAAGTGATATTAATGACCATTCTCAATAAGAATTAAGACTCTACAACATGGGTATCATCTCAATGTATTAAAATATCTTCTTAATGTGCAGTTTAAAGCCTTAGGGCACACAGATGAAAATGAAAGAGTTTAATTTTAAGATGCAATGGGGAAATATATTTGAATATATGAAAACAGATAAAGAGATAAAATTTTGATAATGATTTTTCCTCCTTTTGAAATTATTTCTACTGATGATAATGGAGATGCATTTAAATTACCAGGAAATAATTGCAGTTTCACATGACTTTATTTTAAAAAAGTAAACAGCCCTTGGTTTATTTTTGAATGCTAACACTCTAAATGGCAGCAAGCCTTAGGCTGAAGACAGATTTGTGAACAGAATCTATGAAGGGCAATACAAGCTTTGGGGCAGGCAAATTCTGATCAGGACACACACAATACCATTGACCCTATGTGGAAGTGACTTGACCACATGTTCTCTATTTTGAAAACACCTCTCAGAATGCAGAGAATGTTTTCATAATGTGTAGCTACCACACTTCAAAACAGACTTGGGGAACCTGTGGCTCTCCAGATGTTGTTGGGCCCCAGCTCCCATCAGCCCCAGCCAGCAGGACCTAGTTGTCAGGTATAATGGGAGTTTGTAGTCCAGCAACATCTGGAGGTCCACAACCTCTCACTTCCGCTTTACAATGCTTGCTGTTGCCCTTAAATAAAAAGAGATTAGGCTCTATAATCAGTATGGAGGGTATGCTTGGAAAATGTGTTAGGAGTATTTTTCAAAACGGAAATCATATTGCAGAATAATTTAAAAATTATGGTATGATGGTATAGTCCAGGAATACCCAGCAAGGCCAATGTTCAGAGATGATGGTAGTTCAAGATACCTGGTGGGGAGCGATAGTGTTGGCTACTCCAGGTATAGCCTGTGAGGAGAAGCCAGCGAGTATGAAGACTGACAACAGAACAGATTTTTTTATTGCCCTTTTCAGCTGTAAATACTATTTTTCAGAATTGGTACCTGCATCCGGCATATTATGAGCCAGAAGGTGTTTTTTAAAAGCGCTAGACTCTGAAAACTAGCAAGAACACTCAGACCAGCTGAATCACATATGGAGAATGCCCTGTTAATCTTTTATGCTGGAACAGAAGGATGCTGAGAACTCACTTCACCTGCAAAAGAACATTTCAAATGTTTTGAGCTGCACCTATAGCATTCTGAATCACAGCCATTGTTGTCCCTAATAAGTTAATCATAGTCAGGTGGTTTTCCTAAAAAATGCTGATTAAATTCTGCTCTTTTTTTTCCATGCATGCAATTGCCTGCACCATTATTCTTTATAACAATGTGGTATGCAGTATAAGAAAGGATTCTATTCTTATGTAGGTTTTTCTCAATAGGGAAAAAAGAAACTGGCAAGAGAATTATATAAGTTTTATTTAAAACTCCAGATAGTATGAAACGGAAGAGCTGTGTCATAAACTGGATCTGGTGGCATAAAATGTGTTTTAACTCAATGTGACATTGTTTAGACATCCTTGAAAACCATGCAATTGTGGATTTAAGGATAACATTTTATCTTAATTGTAACTCTTGTAACCCATGTCTTGGGACATGACAGGACCTGCTTCCATTGCAAAGACTGTAAATATGCAATATGGGTGGGTTTGAGCAGAGATGGACAACTTGAGATTTATAAGCAAAATCGGCCTTGCAGCCTATATCATTATTTATTTGCTCTTGGAGTGAAAAAAAGTCCAATGATTTCATTAAGCTAGGCACAAATGAAAACATTCAACAAATGCCTTCTGTAAGCACTAATGCTGTGCTGAGAATCTGTCCTCTGGTTTCTTAAAAGTTTTCTTCCTCTACAAAAAAGACTTAATTTCCCCCCCTGCCACATTCTCAGTTTGTATTGTGCCTTTGAATTTTGGTTGAGAGACAGATAACAATTCAGAAATAATGGGAAACTGTGGCTTGCTCAAACTGATGCCAGGAACTTGGAATTGTTCAAAGACCTGGATAGGAAGCAATTTCCCCTCTCCAGAGATAAATGTTTGCATAAGTGTAGTGGGGAAAGCTGCACTAGATGATATTCTCTCTTCCTTATGTAACGATATAGAAGCAACCTGCCTTTTGTACATAGTTGTACATTATTAGCCATACCTTGAACAGAAATACTTGCTTAAACTCTGCATATGGTGCAGGTTTTCCCATATGTTTAACAATATCCCCTGTGCTGTAGCTGGACTAAAAAGGCTAGTCAGTGTTAACAATATTTTTGTTTTCCTTAATGTAATATACTCTGACTGCTCAGCAGAGGTCAGTATAAGTTTGTGGTTTGAATTATTTGCTAGTCCTCAGGATGCCGTCCATGCAATAAGCAGTTACACCCACACAGTATTGCATTAGATTTATAGAGAAAATTAATCCAGGTTCCCCCCTCCCAACCTCTTTTTCTTTTTGCACATTTGTTGTTAATATAGGAATGATAAAGGATTAAGGTTTAGTAAAATTTTAAAATCTAGAACAGAAATAAAAAACACAAATGCAGAACTGTCATACTGTGAACCTTAGAACTTCCAGTTGCCATTTAGGGGGTATATTGAAAATCTACCGTTGAAGGAAGATGACACAGATCTATGTATCTTTTGTTTTTAGGATTGATTTGTCTGTGCCTGTCTCTGTAAAAAAGATGTTTTTAACTGTATGCATAGATGCATGTTCCAGTATTCTCCACAAGGAGGACGGAATATAACTTTGATATGCAGTTGAATGATTAACTTGCTTTCCAAATTTTAATTAGTCTCTGAAGACAATTGAATCTTTATGACTCTGCACTCCCCCCAACACACTTATTGTTCCAGAGAAAGCAATTTTAAAAAATCAGTCTGTTTTGAAACATTGCTGTAGAAATGTTGCACTTGATGGAGGGTGGGTATCTGCTGTTAAATAATCCCTCGCACATCACCACATTAAAATTAAACAGAAAACAAGACAATTAGAAGTGCTTTTGTAGCTAATGAGAACCACTTGATGTTCCTGAGCTGGGATAGGACATTTCTTCCCACTCTTTAATGACACTGTTTGCTGTGCTGCTAGTTTTAAAACTTTCTACATCCAGGAAGCAGTTTCTGTATAAGAAGTGAGAGACACCTACATATTTGTCAGTGAACAGCTGTGTGTTCCAGTGCTGGACCAAAAGGGCCACCCAGCTTTCGTGACTTTTTGCAAGCTGCAAAAGTGGCAAGGCTGTCTTGGGTATTATCTGGGAATTTGGAGCAAATTTGGGAGGGTATATTGCTTTCTCTACCCACCCCTTGCGGAACGTGTCTACATCATGGAAATAGTGTCATTTTCTGGGGCAGGAAAAACTGCTAAAACGTGGGACCTGTAGGAGTGCCTGTTAGTAGTGTTCACACCCACCCTGAAATCTGCGCTCTACACCTGGAAGATGAAAGAGGGAGCCAGTTTATTCCCCTTTTGCACCAAAGCCCCCCACATTCAGATAGAACTGGCAGATTTTTGATGGTTTGGTCAAACACTAGTGTGTTCTAACACATTTTGGGAAGTGGTTTTAGTTTAGTTGCCTTAATATATTGACTCCAGAGGCATGAGCTTGCGAGGGTGATTGGAGGGGAGGCAACGCCACGTGTCCCTATGTGACATGCATGATGTCAGGATGTTGGAAGGAGCCGGTGTTGGAGCAGAACGTGGAAGCCACATGGCTTCAATGGTCGGCTCCTCCTCCTCCTGATACCACCACAAGTGGAAAGCTGCTTCAATCCCTCTTCCCCTCCATGGCATAGCAGGAGCAGGAGTCTTCCACTGGAGCTGCCACCACATTTGGCTCTGAGCTTTGTCTCCATGCTTTTTGGATACCCCAAGTATTGGGGGGGGGAGAGGCTTGTACCCCAGGAGTGGTGCCCCTGATTGATTCTTTACATCCATCTTTCTCCCCTCTCTTGGTTGACCAGATAAAAAGGAGAACAGGACTCCTGTAACTTAATGGTTGTTGTTGTTGTTGTTGTTGTTGTTGTTTATATATCCCGCCCTATACCCGGAGGTCTCAAGGAGGTTCACAGAAACCATGTAGAAAAGTGAGTTTATATAGGTGTAACTTTTCTCACTCTTCTGTAGCACAACTGCAGCTGTCAAATTCTTTCCCATAGCTATGGAATCTATGGCTTCCTTGACATCTGGTCTGTCAGTGCTCTCTCTCTCTCTCTCTCTCTCTCTCTCACACACACACACACACACACACACACACTGGTAGTGTTACCTATTTGAGTCTGTTGGGACAACCCACTGGTAGATCCTCACTCACTCACTCACTCACTCACACACTCACTAGTGTTCTAGCAGATATGCCCCACTGGGTTCTAGAACACAGCTGAGCCTTCAGTATTGGGAATGAAGAGGTTGTGCCTTTGGTCAGACCTGGTGCTTCCCTGTGTTTGCACATTTTAGGGGGCAATCGGAAGTGGAGTGATGCTCACTGCCATTAATGCTAACCTCATTGAGGAGCCTTTGATAAGCTTTAATTTGTCCTTTCATCTAATGAAGGCTGTGATAATGTCTGCCAATAATAAAGCATCCCCTTGCCCGCCCCTTATCTCTCATTAAATTAGGATGTGGTGGAAGCAAACATCCATCATTCTTATTCCAATATGATGGGCTTTATTTTTAATCCTATAGTTGGTACGTTAAATCCCAGCTGAATTGCACTTACTGAAACTGATTTCTTTCCCCCTAGCTAGAGTCGTTGGGAGATCATATTAACTTAACCTTTGTATGCTTAGGTGTCGGGGAGAGAGTTGTGGTAGAGAGGTAATTATAACAAGCCCTTTAAAAATGCTCAGAAAATGCTTGATAGGTAAGAAAATGCCAAAGGACCCCCTTGTGCTTGTTAAATTACAACCAAAATAGGGGCTGCATTCACGATACGGAGCTTGTTATTTCAAACAGCATCATTGTGAGAATTTCCCCACAGGCATAGAAAAAACGGGGGGGGGGGGGTTAGGGATATATTTATTCAGTACTTTAGGCTTTTGCATAAATATATTCTCTCTGCGAAGCAAAGTATTTTCTGATGTGTCTACATTATTGATTTCTCATGTATATATCCTACATTTTCACTTAAGGAGCTCAGGGTAGGTAGCATATTGGAAAGTTATCCCATTATATCCTCACAAACAAGCCCATGAATTGTGCTCTGCTGACAGCCTGCCACCAGCTCCAAATCATTCATTGCACTTGATGGTTAAGCAGGGATTCAAACCCAGATCTCCCACACCTAAATCAGACACTCTAACCATTGTGCTCTACTGTCATTCCTGATATTCACAGATTTTAATTAATTCTATAGTCTGCTCTTTCTATGTTACATGCCATTTATACATAGAATGATTCTCAAAATGATATTTTTGCTTGCTTTCAAGCAAAACCCCTCTTTCATTGATCATACAGTCGCTATTTAAATCTATGGTATGACTGCATTTGGAATGCTGTGTACAAGGTGTGGTTGCCTCCCCTCAAAAACTATATTGTGGAGCTGGATGGAGCAACATTTGGGGCTTTTTAAGGGAAAAGGTGAGTGAAGTCATAGAATCATAGATAGAGTTGGAAGGGATCATGAGGATCATCTAGCCCAGCCACCTGCAATGCAGGAATATGCAGTTGTCCCATACGGGGATTAAACCTGCCATCTTGGCATTATCAGCACCATGCTCTAACCAATTGAACTGTGAGAGGCAACATGATCAAAATTCAGAAAATTATGCATGGCATGGAGAATGTAGGTAGAGAATAGTTTTTCTCCATCTCATCACACAAGAACTCGGGACATCCAATTAAGCGAAATGTTGGATGATTCAGGACAGAAAAAAGAAAGCAGTTCTTCACACGGTACCTAGTTAAACAATGGAATCATTCCCACAAGAGGCACTGATGTCTACCAACTTAAAAGGTAAAGGGACCCCTGACCATTAGGTCCAGTCGCGGATGACTGGGGTTGTGGCGATCATCTCGCTTTATTGGCTCATCTCGCTTTAATGGCCAAGGGAGCCGGCGTACAGCTTCCGGGTCATGTGGCCAGCATGACTATGCTGCTTCTGGCGAACCAGAGCAGCGCACGGAAACGCCGTTTACCTTCCCGCCGGAGCAGTACCTATTTATCTACTTGCACTTTGACGTGCTTTCGAACTGCTAGATTGGCAGGAGCAGGGACGAAGCAATGGGAGCTCACCCCGTCGCGGGGATTCGAACCGCCGACCTTCTGATTGGCAAGCCCTATGCTCTGTGGTTTAGACCACAGCGCCACCCGCATCCCTTGTCTACCAACTTGGATGACTTTAAAAGAAGACTGGACAGATTCATGGAGGTGAAGGCTATGAATGGTTACTAACCATGATAGTTATGTTATACCTCCACTTTTAGAGGCAATATGCTTCTGAAAACCAGTTGCTGGAAACCGCAGGAGGGAAGAGGGCTATTGTGTTGCTTCTGGGCTTCCCACAGGCATACGGTTGGCTGCTATTAGAACAGGATGTTGGACTGATCCACCAGGCTCTTCTTATGTCAGCTGAGCTTCTGCTTAGCTTCAGTAAAACTCATTGGAACATGGGTTTATTGTGTTATATCTGAGAATTCTGTCATGTTCTGAGTATTAGGCTGAAGTTTTGTTTATTGGTCTTTTTTTAGGCTAAATCAAGGAAGCAAGAAACATGAGCTGATGTTTTTATTTTTTATTTTTTGACTGATTGCATTTTTATGAGGTAGCAGTTAGCAGCTACCAATGCTGAGAGTTGGTGCTGTTGGTTTTTTTTTGGAAGTGGCAATTATGAGCTCTGTGGTGTGGGTGGCTTTCCAAATCTCCCTCAGATTTTTTGTGAGATCATGGCATGACCATGAGATGCCAATTGGCCGTTCTCTGCAGTTTCTGAATGAGCAGAATAGAAAAACTCCTTGCATATGTGGACATTGAGCATGGAAAATGTTCTGCTCTGGGAAATTTCACCGAATAATACAAGATGTTGAGTGAAGGAGTCAACAACTCTCATACAATTTGAGTTGGAAAGAGGATTGCATGCAAGAGCTGCAGACCACATGTTTGAGTTTCTCTTCTCACAAACCAGGCAGAGAAAGAAATTGTTCTAATGACATATAGTTGTGCAAGATCTTTCTTGGCTCCAGTGAATTTTCCCACCAAAAAAATTTAGAAAGGGCAAACCTCAGATGTCCTCTGAGGCTAGTCACGTCACTTTAGATACATTCCAAGTTTCAAAAATTATTCAGCAGAAGGGAATGTTTCGGAGAGCTTTGATTGAAAATGATAATTTTGACTGTGGGTTTCCTTGCTCACTTTTTAAACGAGAACTGTTGCCACGATGAGTATTAATATAAATGGTATAATTTTGTAGGTTGAGATGACAAGCAGTGAAACATAAATATAACATGCAGCATTAGACATACTAATATTACTATTTTAACATTTATATTCTACATTTCCTCCAAGGAGTTCAAGGCGTCATCTTGAACCGTGGTCTCCCAGGTACTAGTCCAACACTAAAACCAGTACACTACACTGGCTGTCCACAGAGTGAACTCATTCTTTTAATGCCTATATTGGTATGTTGTCAAAACAGCATTATCTACACGGAAGAGGGGTGAGTAAGTAGGAACCCCAAAGATTGCAGAAATACAAAAACAAAACAAAAAACAACAACAATAACCCAAGCCTAAGAGTGAGGGTAGACAGCACAGTGAGTATGGATTGTTGACTGGCTGATTAAAGTAAAATTCCAAGAGGAATTTCTGGATCCAGAGATGGTTAGTTTCCAAGTGTTATTCAGAGGCAACCTAGAGGAGGCATTTCAGTGCTGCTCACAGCTTTTTGCAAACTACTGTTCTTCCTGTGTGTTTCTGGGTGTTCACCAGAGGCGAAGCAAGGTGGGTGTGGTGGGGCGGACCGCCCCGAGGTGTCATCCCTGAGGGGGGGGGGGTGACATCACCGCTGGCGCACCCCCCTGGGACATGTGCCGCCGCCGCTAGCTCCACCTCTGCCAGTCCCTATGGGCGTGGTGCACCCTGTCCCTAGGCTCTATGGGCACCGCTTCCTCCACCACTGGTGTTCGTCACCCACCACCACCTTCTACATGTCAAAACAAGCAGTCATGCAGTCTTTCAAATCATCATGCCTTCCGGGATGAATGAAAAGCCAAGAGGAAGGTTTGAGTCTCTGTCTCATCTCTTGAGTGTTCAAGTGAATTTAGGGGGTAGGTGGGGCAAGACTATTGTCTCCTGAGCTTCTAGGTCCTGCTTCAAACCATCATGCTGTGATTTGCTTCAGAGGTAGCCAACATGGTATCCTCCAAATGTTGTTGGGCCACAACTCCCATCAGCCTCAGCCAGCATGGCCAATGGTCAGGGATGATGGGAATTGTTATCCAATGATATCTGGAAGACACCACATTGACTACCCCTGCTAACTTCTAGGTCAGGCATCCCCAAACTCGGCCCTCCAGATGTTTTGGGACTACAACTCCCATCATCCCTAGCTAACAGGACCAGTGGTCAGGGATGATGGGAATTGTGGTCCCAAAACATCTGGAGGGCCAAGTTTGGGGATGCCTGTTCTAGGTCATAATTTTCTTTGCATACATTGTCCTTCCTGGCTAGAGAACTATTACAGTACTTGCTCTTGGAAACTACACATTCTATTCCATTGGCTCCAAAACATTGGCTGCCCTTTCCCCATGGCTAAATCTTAAGCAAGGCAGATGTTGGGGAAGGAGGGCTCCAGGGGCAGCACCCTGATTATGTAATGTTCTGGGACCTGCTCTGATGTCTTTCCAGTGCTCCATGAATACTTTTTTAAAATTTTCCCAGGGCTTTAAACAGCTTTCTCATTCATTTGTACACAGCTTTTTCCAGCAGATTTGGTTTTTTTCATTGAGATGGCTTGTATCTTGTTAGTTATCTATTGTTATAAGGCACCTTGGAAATGTTCATATTGAAGGGCACTCTTGGAAAATAAATTCAATAACAAATATAACCTTTCCCAGAAGTCTCAGTTTGCAATGCTTGTAAGGGAGCTGATCATGTGATTTGGGCAACTCATGTTACACGAGGGCCAGATTGTGCCAGAATTGTTTTTCAGCAGGAACTATGTCACCATAGAAACGTTTGAATAGGGTCTTTGCAAAGTAATGAGAGGGGTGTGTTTGCATAACATTTTGCCCTCTTGTCTTTTTCTCACTATATTGTGTGTGTCCTTTAGAAGAATAGTATTTTCTCTCTGCATTTTTTTGGACCATATTTCTTTTGGGGTGTGTGGGGAGGGGGAGGGGGAGAGAAGCGGGAGTTATTTCCAAGAAGGTAAAAGAAATGATGAAATAGCAAAATCCCACCCTTGAGGAAGTTTTCAGAAATTCTCTTTAGAATTTATGAGGAAAACAATAAGTTTAGCCTTGAGGAGAGCAAAGTAAGAATTGATGAACTTGAGCAAGCTCATTCATTAATGCCTGGGAACACAGGAGGAGGTTAATTTCTTGCCCACATGCCCAAGAACATGTTTTATTGACTAAATGCTCTGTGTGCATTTATTTTTCTTTAAGTTGTGTATGTAGCAATAGATTCTGTGTTTTACAGTATATCTGATGTGAAATAATGGTCTACAGCAGGCTTACTCAACCTCAGCCCTCCAGATGTTTTGAGACTACAATTCCCATCATCCTTGACCACTGGTCCTGCTAGCTAGGGATCATGGGAGTTGTAGGCCAAAAACATCTGGAGGGCCGAGGTTGAGGAAGCCTGGTCTACAGCTGCAATCCTGTTACCTACTTGCCTAGGAGCAAGTCGCGTTGAACCCCATGCTTCTGAGTAGACATAAAGAGGATTGTGCTGCAAGTTATCTGACAAATGCTGACAAAGTCATACCCCCCAACATGTTGGGAGGGCAATTCGGGGCACCCCCCCCTGACTGACACTGTCCCTTCCCCCTTCCTACTCCTTCTGGAAGTCCACTGCCACTCCTTCTGGAAGGCCAGCCTGGCCATTTGCAGGCCGCAGTTGCCCTCCACTGCCTCGGGAGAAGTGGCACAGGATGGGCCGACCTTCCATCAAGCCTTGCAGGAAGGCCAGCCCAGCCTGCACTGCATCTCCTGACGCGACATAGACCCAAGCAGCCTGGGAAAGGTGCCGTGTCCTTTGATGCAGCAGCACAGACTTACACTTGCCTCCGCCGCCTCGTCCGGCACCACAGATGGACTTCTGGAAGAGGAGGTCAAGGTAAGCTTTTCTTCCGTTTTTTTTGGTCCTGGTCTTGGAATCACGCCACAGCAGAACTAAAAAAACGCCCATCTATTGCTCCCTCATTCTAGCGCCACCAACGCAAGGAAGCAAAATCGGGGCATTCGGGATTGGGAGGAGAAGCAGGGGCATATTCTGCCAATTTGGGATATCACAAATAATTCGGGACACTTGAGGGGTCTGCAAAGTAGTCGGGGAATATGCTTTTAGAGTTGTGTTTGCATTCAGCACTCCTAATAAAACTGTAGAATGGATTTTAAAGAGACCAGTGATAAGGAATTGCTCTAGAACAGGTTTTACAGTTGTAACATGACTGGCAGAAGTTTTGGACGTTGCTGAACTGTAGGACTTGGCGTTCTGCTTTTGATAAATTTTGTGGGGCGGCACTAGCTTTGTTGTGGAGACTGTTGGTGACATGCAGAAATATTGTCTAGATGCATAAGCTCCTGCCCATAATATATGGCTAGTTTTGAATATTTCTTGAGCATCAAATGCCATTTATTTAAAATCCTCAGCCTCGCTTGAGACCATTTTTAAAAAGTTTGTTCCTTTGAACATTTATACCTAGGGGCCAATATATTTCTCCTCTGTATGTTGTAAAGATTATGTGAAAACCTGCTGCTCCTTACATTTATTTATGATTTCCACTTACTCTGTACTCTTTATTCAGAATTGTAGGAGTAGTTCACAGATAAAAGTACCAAAATGTAATTAATATAATATAATATAATATAATATAATATCAGAAACCATCTCATAACTTTAAAACAGGAGCAATATTATATGTTATAACAGACTGTTCAGTAACTCAGAAGATTGCAGAAACCCAATTAAACAGCAATATCAAGACAGCTCCAAAATCTAGGTGAAGAAGTGCATCTTCAGTAAATGGTGAAGCTTAAGTACTGATGAGCTTGCTGAGCCTTTGAAGGCAGGGAATTCCACAAAGTGACTACTTCAGCTGAAAAGGCCCTTGCATAGACTATTGTGGATTGTGTTGAGCAGACGTTCTCAACCTGGTGCACTCCAGGTTTTCGGACTACAACTCCCATCAGCCTGAGCCAAGTACGGGGAACGCTCAGGGATGATGGGAATTGTAGTTCCAAAATGTCTGAAGGGTACTGGGTTGGGGAATCCTGACCAGCAAGTAATGAAGGGTTTCTTCTGCTTCAAAAAGTGGTGGCAATGAATTTCAGAGCAGAGGACTTGGAATATGAAATCTATGTCTAGTTATGAGTCAGACCCAAACTCAAAACTTGATCTTAGCTCATAATGGGATTTGCTACCCACCACCCCACTTCCCAAGCCAAATTATTCTTATTGAGAGCTTGGGGCAGCAGTGGTAGAAATGGTAAGTTAAAGACAGGAGAGGCTTCTAAACACAGGCCATTTGGTTGCTTGGCAACCTGCTGTTTTGGGTTACTTTTCACTTAATATTTGGAGCTGGAACCATACTAATCAGTGTGCAATGAATAATATGATTGGTACATTGCATGGTGAAGTAATAAAGGCACGAATGCTTGAAAACCTAGCTTGCCTTGCTGTGTTATATAGTTTCTATGAACATAGCCATTTCAAGCATGGATTTTTCTGAAGGGGGAGGTAGAGGGACCAGGTCCAGCCTGTTATCTTCCTCTCTAGGAAAGAAGGCCGGCAGGTGTGGCACTTGAAATACTAAATACCGTGTTTCTCCAAAAATAAGACATACCTAAAAAATAAGACGTAGCAGGGTTTTGTAGAGGTTAGAAAATATAAGCCGTACCCCGAAAGTAAGACGTGGTGCGCGGCTCTTCAGAGCCAGCCCGATCGGGCTAAGCGGGAGCCGCAGCGCGTGGCTCTGAAGAGCCAGCCCGATCGGGCTGAGCGGGAGCCACAGCGCGCGGCTCTGAAGAGCCAGCCTGATCGGGCTGAGCGGGAGCCACAGCGCGCGGCTCTGAAGAGCCAGCCCGATCGGGCTAAGCGGGAGCCACAGCGCGCGGCTCTGAAGAGCCAGCCCGATCGGGCTGAGCGGGAGCCACAGCGCGCGGCTCTGAAGAGCCAGCCCGATCGGGCTGAGCGGGAGCCACAGCGCGCGGCTCTGAAGAGCCAGCCCGATCGGGCTAAGCGGGAGCCGCAGCGCGCGGCTCTGAAGAGCCAGCCCGATCGGGCTAAGCGGGAGCCGCAGCGCGTGGCTCTGAAGAGCCAGCCCGATCGGGCTGAGCGGGAGCCACAGCGCGCGGCTCTGAAGAGCCAGCCCGATCGGGCTGAGCGGGAGCCACAGCGCGCGGCTCTGAAGAGCCAGCCCGATCGGGCTGAGCGGGAGCCACAGCGCGCGGCTCTGAAGAGCCAGCCCGATCGGGCTGAGCGGGAGCCACAGCGCGCGGCTCTGAAGAGCCAGCCCGATCGGGCTGAGCGGGAGCCACAGCGCGCGGCTCTGAAGAGCCAGCCCGATCGGGCTGAGCGGGAGCCACAGCGCGCGGCTCTGAAGAGCCAGCCCGATCGGGCTGAGCGGGAGCCACAGCGCACGGCTCTGAAGAGCCAGCCCGATCGGGCTGAGCGGGAGCCACAGCGCACGGCTCTGAAGAGCCAGTCTGATCGGGGTAAGCGGGAGCCGCAGCGCGTGGCTCTGAAGAGCCAGCCCGATCGGGCTGAGCGGGAGCCACAGCGCGCGGCTCTGAAGAGCCAGCCCGATCGGGCTGAGCGGGCTCTTCAGAGCCAGCCCTATCGGGCTGAGCAGGAGCGTGACGGGCTCCTGTGCGGGGAGAGGGAAGGCTCTCCCCGCCGCTCCAGCTGCTGCCGCCGCCGCCACAAACCCCGGGCTGGGCATGGGTGGCGAGCGTGACGGGCTCCTGTGCGGGGAGAGGGAAGGCTCTCCTCGCCGCTCCAGCTGCCGCCGCCGCCACAGAGCCCGGGTTGGGCATGGGCGGCGAGCACGATGGGCTCCTGTGAGGGGAGAGGGGAGGCTCTCTGCACTGCTGTACCATACTTAATGAAAATAAGACATCCCCCGAAAATAAGCCATACCGTGTTTTTGGGAGGGAAAAAGAATATAAGACGGTGTCTTATTTTATGAGAAACACGGTAGATAGAATCACAGTACGTTGCAAAGACATTAATGATCTGAGATGGTGAATAACAGGTTGGATTTCTTGCCCTGATTTGTTGACGAAGAGTAATATATGTTCAGCTATAACAGGCTCAGAAACAGTGGTTGCTTTCTGCCAGGAAACTCGTATTTTCCTCACCTTTTTGTCTTTGCTTCCTTCACAAATTAAATCTTGCATGCCTATTGTGATTGTGTATCTGCTAGTTATAGATTTCCTCTGACAAAGACCACCTTTGGCCCAAAACATGTTGGGTCTTTGTCTGTTTTGTAGAAGTCTGCTTCTGCACCCGCTTATGGGCTGTTCGTGTGTTGCCTTCCTCCTTGTTAGACCATGTTAATTGTAAGCCAGGCCTATGTTGAGAAGTACATGTATGATATGATTGCAAATTTTATACTTTGTATTATATAATGCAGAGGAAAAGCTGGGTTAGTGCAGAGTTGTAGCTGTGATTCAGATAGTGGTTTTAAAAAGAGAAGCTCTTTTTCTCCCCCCTTCCCTGGAAGCAATTTCTCACCTGATTTCTCAACTTTATAAAGCATCTCTATGATCCGTGTTAGTGCTTCTATTACCAGTTCTGAGTTCCTTGTGTGTAGAAAAGCTGAACTCCAATTTGATTTTTCTGTGTCACGTCTCTCTCTCTCTCTCTTTTAACAGCTACTTAATCAGACAGTGAAGAGAACTGCTGTCATGCTGTCTCTGGCAATGTCACATACTAGAGCAGTAATTTCTACACTGGTTTCTGGTCTATTGATCGGAATGCACGTGCCAATTGCACTGGTGGGAGATAGCGAGGAGTGCAGCCGGAGTTGAGAAAAGGGAGCTTGAATGATAGATAAGAGAAGCAGATCCATTTTAGCTTTATTATAGAGGTCACACAGGTCTGGGGTATATATATATGGTTTGCATTGTGCACAGTACTATATCATTACAAGATGTGAAGCATGTTTTATGAATGTTTTAGGGGGAAATACTGCCACATTTCCATCTTTATTAATTAATTGTTACATTTATATCCCAACTTTACTTTGAAGAGGGACGCGGGTGGCGCTGTGGGTTAAACCACAGAGCCTAGGGCTTGCTGATCAGAAGGTCGGCGGTTCGAATCCCCGCGACAGGGTGAGCTCCCGTTGCTTGGTCCCTGTTCCTGTCAACCTAGCAGTTTGAAAGCACGTCAAAGTGCAAGTAGATAAATAGGTACCGCTGCAGCGGGAAGGTAAACGGCATTTCTGTGCGCTGCTCTGGTTTGCCAGAAGCGGCTTTGTCATGCTGGCCACATGACCTGGAAGCTGTATGCCGGCTCCCTCGGCCAATAAAGCGAGATGAGCGCCGCAACCCCAGAGTCGGTCACGACTGGACCTAATGGTCAGGGGTCCCTTTACCTTTACCTTTTACTTTGAAGAACTTGAGGTGATGTGCACACTTTCTTTTCTTTTTTTCAAATAATTTTTATTGGTTTTACAAATTTTGTCTGACCCGAATTCAGGCCAGATCTCATACACTTTAAACAATATCCAATGACTTCCTCACACCCCCCCCTCATTGTTTTCATTTACTTACATATTTCATTTTTAACAGGTTCCTAATTCATCATCAATCACATATTAATCCTTAAACTTAAATCCATTTACCATCCACTCACATCTTTAGCACACTTATATTTTACTTCAATCACATCCCTGTTGCCTCCCCCAGTCCCTGGGATGTGATGTGCACACTTTCAGTTTATCCTCACAATCCTGCGAGGAAGGTTAGGCTGAGAAACTCTGAGTGGCCCAAGATCACCCAATGAACTTCATGGCTGAGTGGGGTTTTGAGCACTGATCTCCCAAGTCCTAGTTCTGTTATATTACACTGCTTTGTGTGTATGCATCTTCCTAGGCATATAAACTGTACTTCACTCCTTTGATTGGTTGACCTGCCAGGACCCAAGGTCTTAGAAGCTTTCATTCTCAAATAACCTAACCTTATCAGATGCTCAGGCATCTGAGGATGAGGACCCAGATCAATGGGAGGTTTTTTTTTTTTTTTTTCATCTTCACAATCCAGCTACTGCCGTAGGGGATCCGTAGGTATCTGTCCCTGGCTCCACATTTCTACATCCTGCATGCCCTGGGCCAGGAGAGTATTAGAACTCATCTCTCTTCAACTGTGTTCACATTACCGGGTTGAAACGCTGGGAGGTCATTTGCCCTCACTGCATTTTCAAGATTGCTGTTCTTCCATTGCTGTTCAGAGTTCGTTTTCTCACGTTGATTTGTTTTCTCATGCCGAACCCCAGTTCAATAAAGCTGTCATCTGTGCATCAACTGCATCTGTGCAAAAGCTGCCTGAACTGTTCACACCACAGCGTAACTGCGGTTTCTGTTTTCTAACCAGTTGGGAGTTGGTTCATGGTAAAGCACATCAAAAAGTAGGAGTTTTCAGGAAGCGGCAGGATATTGCTGGATTATGGCTAATGTCATGTGGACGTGGCTTCAGATAACAGCAGTGGGAGGGCACTGGAACCACAGTAAACAGTGATGTGAACACAGCCTGAATTGGGTGGCTATTCAAAAGATGTAAAGCATTGAACTGGCTATGTGGCTCAGCCATTTTCACAATAGTTTGCATTAAAGAGCAGAATCGAGGTATTTTTTGGTCATTGTTGGGCAAAGCTACAGAATACATATTAGCTGTGACCCTGAATATGCATACTTTGTATCAAAGCAATAGATGTTTCTGAAGATCCATGGTTAACCAAGCTCCTTAGCACTCTACCCATATAAGAGCATAAGAGTCCTGCTGGATTAATTCAATGGCCCAGCTAGTCCAGCATCCTGTTTCTTCCAGTGGCCAAGTAGATGTCTCTCCCTTTAGTTGCTTATCCTTCTTTTGTCCTCCTTGTGATTTGGATTGTTCTAATAAGTTGAGTTGACCAAATAAAAGGCAATCGGATGTGATGCGGAGTTGGCACCCTGTAGTAATGCAAACCTTACAAACGAGCATGGCCTAGTTGCAACAGCTGTATGGCTTGGGGCACTCTTAGACGGGCCTTGATTATACATTGTCTGTGTGCAGTGTTGTTAATCCTTTTTGCTGGTGGGTCATTATTCTTGAGGGGGAGAAAACTCCTTAAAAATCTACTTTAACAAAGCCTTAAGGAAACCAAGTTTCTGAAAATAAATTAAAAGAAATCTGATGAAATATTAGAAGGACATTATAAAGAAACATTTAACATCTGTTGCAATGATGAGCAGTGACACCACGTCAGTCGTTTTCCAAGGAGCCTGGTGATGCCAGTACAGTTATACAGTTGAGGCTAATCATACTGCTGGGAACTTAATTCTAGCTTTATTGAACATCTGCGGGGTAATTGTTTTCCTATTTTCCCCCCTTTCTTAGAAAACCCACACAAAAATCCTGTCTTATTTTCCTTTTTTCACCAGCCATATGGCATTTGTTCTCACTGTGCCGGTTACTGGTGGCTGTCTAATTGCAATGTTGCTGGAAATTTGCACTCACTTTAGGGTTTTGCTAAAGGCAGCCATTGATTAACTAGGATGTACAGCCAACCCTGTACAGTTGACCCTTCTGAGACTGTAAGCACAGAAATTCTTCACGGGCTCCAACAGTGCTTGTTTAGCATTCAGGAAAAACAACAACCATCCTATATAACAACTATGCACTGAAAATTTGGGTCAATCTCTAACCCTCACTGTAAAAGGACATGGAGCTGTTTCCCCAAACCAAGCACATAGCTTGCCCACTTATATCAGTGAGAGCATGGTTATGTTTGTATGTGTGTACATACTTTTATGTGCAGGCACATTTTTTGTTTTGTTTTGTGAGCCTAAAGAAAAGCACTTGGTATTTTTCAATACCAATAGGTCATATTGTTTATTTGTGCCTAATATTCTGCCTCTGAAGCATCACTGGAATGTTCCTAGCCAACATTTTCTAATAAACCTCCACAGAGGATTGCACAGCCTTCCTAGAAAGACAATTATTTGCCATAGTGGACTGGAGGACATTCAGTCAATAGGATGACTCCTCCCGCTGGACTGGATAGGCAGGGCAGAACTATTAACTGAATGTCCCCCCAGTTCACCCTTCAAACAAAAATTCATGGTAAGTACCAATTTCTTTCCCCCCATTGATTTAGCCCATTGCTGCCATGGATCATAGTTATTGTAATGAAACAATATTGTGATGCCATCCAATTGCATTGGAGAAGGGGGTAGCAGATCGTGCAAGGACCTTGGGATGAGGGAGGACAGGATGTTTCTGTGTGCTTTGAGTGTCTGCGTGCAGATGTATGCTGCATCTCTATGTGATCCCTGCAAGTGAGAAGCGGATGTCGGGGTGGGAGAGCAGGTTTTTGTCCTCACTACAAGAGACCCCAAGAGCAATGTACTAGTAAATAGGAGCATTTCACACTCTGGGTAGCGTGTTTTCTTATCCATGTTAATATTCCCTATCTGGGCATAATGACCTAATAGGGGTACTGTTTGGTCATGTTAGACCAGGCTTCCTCAAACTTGGCCCTCCAGATGTTTTTGGCCTACAACTCCCATGATCCCTAGCTAGCAGGACCAATGGTCAGGGATGATGGGAATTGTAGTCTCAAAACATCTGGAGGGCCGAGTTTGAGGAAGCCTGTGTTAGACCCTAACAGTTGAGAGCTTCCAAGTGCATCCAGCCCAATCAGGGTTGGAGCTCCCAAGTTTTACAGCACGATGGAACCCTGGGAACTGGCTTCTTTATGGGATGAGGGCATGTATTATTCATGATGGGGTGCTGATGATTCGTCTTATTTTCTTCAAGTAGAAAAAGTGGGAATATAAAGCTGTTTTCAGCATTAATGGTTTTCTGCAGCAGAAATTGCATTTGTTGGGTCATCCCCCTCCCCAGTCCAGTGTTGTCCTACAGTCTAAATTTCCTTCCTGAATGCCAAATTGATGGGGATCTGATAACTCCGGTGGAGACAAAACAGAATCGTAAAGCTCCTATATTGTGTAATTGTTCTGATTTACTCTGCTCTGCCTTGTGCCGCAGGTTTCACTAATCATGATTAATTGTGAGACAGGCTACATGAACTGCCATGTAGAGTGGGCTGTAATTAAATAAACATATAATCATTTTAACATAATACCACTAATATGTACTTAATGGCAGATAGTCCCTTCCAAAAGACTCTGCTTCGCTTTGTGATTAAGAAGTCCACATATATATATATTGAAAAGCACAGCTGTTGTTAAAAGCTCAAATTTCAGGTCATAAAATGTTTATTTCATTCTTGGGGGTGATATTGTATTATAAGTAAGCTTTTGGGCATCTGTTTTGTAAAGTGCAAAATTCTTTTTTCAAAAAAATGAAGTGAAAGCCTGCTGAGCAACTGAAAAAGAAAAGAGATTTGGTAGCCCAGTGGATGGAAAAGCATTAGTCTAAAAGCAAGTAATTATATATATCATATCAAAAATATAAGCATGGAGATTTCTGCCAGCTGATTTTTAGCTTTTCCTAGTGCAAAGGTAGATATTATTATTTGTATGTGAGGCTTTCAGTGGTCCTGGAAGTAAAATGGTTGTTCCTTCTCCGAGTCACTATTTTTATGTATAAAAGAACTGTGAGGCTATTCACATGTTTGTTTCTGCAACTATTCCACTGCAAGCCCTGGCATGACCACCATTCATTTTCTGCCCACCTGGTGGGAGGAGGAGAGGCACACCAAGATCTTTTCCCTTTCTTCTACCTCCAGTAATTCATTCTGAAAACTTCTGTACCACTTTTCAACAACTTTTGTGCAACACATACTTAATTGTTGAATAATATGAGACGGTTTGTGCTCATTGAATAAGCACAGAAGAAGACAATCACGTAACAAATCTGGCTGTGTTAAACAATTTGCTTGTTAATCTCCGATTACAGCCTAGGATTCCCAGAGTGTTTCAGCCACACAATCTTACTAGCTATCACAGGGTCATTGTGTTTGTGAAGTCCATCAACATGCCCTGCCTCTCTCTTTGTATCTCTCCCCCACTTTATCTTCAGCTGATCAAGAGCTGGTAGCTTAGAGTCCTCCATCTTGCCAGGATAGCTGGATCCCCTATTGGGGAAAATAGGAGTTTAGTAGAATGCATTGTATGTAAAAGGTCACAGGTTGAATCTCCAGCACCACCAGTTAAAGCGATTTCTGGATAGGTAGCTGTGTTAGTCTTTAAAGTTCAACAAGACTCTTGGCTATTGCTGGAAGAGACTAACCCATTGATCATAGCGTAAGCTTTTGTGGACTCAAGCCCACTTCATCAGAAGCACGAACCTGAATCTTACTTGGCAGGTATACAAAGAAGTTACATTCTTGGTGTTTTTTATGTTTGATCTACAAAGCGCTGATCAGAGAGGGAGAAAGTCATGTCTCAGACCTTGGAGAGCTGCTGGTCACAGCAGACAAATAACTGGAAAAGATAGATGTTCTCATTTGGTATGAGGCAGTTTTAGATGCTCATATGAAGTGGTGTTCTGGTAGGTTCAGTGGGGAGTGGGAGTAGTAAGCTCAAAAAACAACAACTTAGTAGCAACAACTCTTTAAAAAAATTATTTTGTGAAGCAGTCCCAAAGTGTTTTGTTCGTAGGTCTTCCTCAGGGACCAAGAGCTTTCATCTGTTTTATTCTAGTACAGGTCACTAAATAATATACTTCATCCAAAGGCAGATCCACACAATACATTTAAAGCACACCCAGTGTGTATTTAAAGCAACATAGAATCACGGGAGCTGTAAGTTATTAAGGTTGTTAAGAATTGTAGCTCTCTGCAAGGGAAAACTACATTTCTTTGGGGAGAGTTGTGTGCTTTAAATTAATGGTGTGGATCTGCTCTAAAAACTCAGAAGTACTTTCAGGGATTCTTTCTGCATAAAAAGTGTTTATTTTCTTACAGAAATTGCAGTACATTGGTTGTGTCTGTGCATGATTGGCTCATGCTGTATGTACTAAGTGTGCTTGAGGGTGGTCTCTGTTCATCACATGTTCAACACACCCCTTGTTAGGAGAAGCTCTAAGTGGACAAGAAGAGTGAATGGAGATACCTTACACATGGAAGGATGAACTGGTAGCAAGAAGGAATATACTTTTAAAACAAGATGTAGTAAACATTGTTTTTCATAGTCTTACTCAAGAGGAAAATACTTAAATGATTTTCAATTTCATGGTTACACCTATAACACTATGTTCAAATGAGAGCATCACCAGCTTTACAATTCATATGCCTCAAATGATTGTCCTTTTGTCACCCTACAAATACATGCACTGGCTAATTTGCTAAGTAATATATAAGGCTATTCTGATTAGAACTCTTGGCAAATATTCCAAACTGGCCTTAACATCCATTATTTCTGCAGCGTGTTGTTGGGATTGGGAAGGTATGTATTAGTTTTTTTATTTGTACTGAAAATAAGTTGTGTGGCTAGTTTGTGCATGTGTGATTATATATATTCAGCAATATTCCTAAAATATGATTGCTGTTAACAGACCCATTTGAAAAGATGGCAAGCAGCTGTTTTCTGTTGTGGGAACATAATTGTTGTCATCTTGCTGAAAGCAACAGGGATGCCTGAATTATTTGTGTACGCTTAAGCTCTGAAATTCACACCCACAAGAAGTAGTGATGGCCACCAACTCGGATGGTTTTAAAAGAGGATTAGACAAATTCATTGAAGATAAGGCTATTAGTGTGGCTACTAGGCACAGTGGGTAAGTTCTACTGTCACTGTCAGTCAGAAGGGATATGAATGACAGTTGGTGGGAATCACAAGCGAGGGGAGTTTTGTTGCACTCAGGTCCTGCTTGCTAGCCCCCCATAGGCTTCTGGCTGGTTATTGTGTGTGCAAGGTGCTGGATCAGATGAGCCATTGGCCTGTTCCAGCAGACTGTCATATTCTTATACTACAAGGGGGTACTGGTGTATTGCGCTGTTTCTAGTGCTTATTACTAAACTGAATTCTTTTAGCTGTCAAAGTAACTAAGCTGTTTAATGATGCCATAATTGCACCCACTCTGTCTCTTTGCTTGGACTAGAATCAGCCCTGCTGCAGGCATGCATTTAGAGTCCTCCCAGGGAACCATATTTAACTGTTTAACAAACGTTTTATGTGACCGACACCTGTGCAGACCCTGCGTGAATATTCAATATTCATCAGACAATAACTGCGGCGTTTTAAATTTCCCTGTCCTTGTAAAAAACAACACTCTATTCATTTCCTATTAAAGTCATAGTGTTTAAAAATGATGAAGTCTATTATTCAATAGTGTCTCCAATTACGTGTAGCGCCTTACGCAGGGGGCTTCGCCAATAGGTCTTACCTTTTGCAAACTCTCAGCGTTCATTCTTTGCCAGAGAGGATAAGAAATCCTTTCAGCTGCTGCCTGTTGTGCTAGTTCAAGCTTGCATTCCTGCATCTGTGTGCTTTAAACATATCCATTATCCCTTAAATATATCTATTGTCTGTATGCTGGAGTAACCAATGTTAAGGACTGCAGGTGTAAAGGACTACAAGTCCTATTATTCCTCACCATTGGCAATGCTGGTTAGGGCTAATGGAATTTGGAGTCCAACAACATTTGAGGGCTCCATGTTGGATTACCTGGCTATATCTTTGCTATAAGCTTCATAAGACAATTGGCTTAACCACTGCTAACCACCACCTATCTTTTAATTGTCTTTATTAGACAATTACAAGGAAACTCCTGAAATTCTGAACATAACACTATTATTTCTGCCACCTTCTTTCTCCTTGTCCTGAGATGCATCTTCTACTGATTTCGGAAATGGAATCCTTAGTATAGGCTGTGCTTTCAGTTCCCTTTCTTAACCTTCATGTGTTGAGTTGACTAGTGGAATTAGTTTCAAATCAGAGCTTAACGTTGTCAAACTGTTTGGTTCAACCAAGTAACGGTGCTGGAGCCAGTGACAACTCTATCAGCGCCCCCCGCTCAGGAAAAAGCAGCACTAGCTGTACATCTTAATTGGCAAGCTAGGTTTTTTCCCAGTCGGTGTGCAATCACTGATAAAGCATTAATCATCTCAAGGTTCCATCCATGTCCATTGACAGAAATTGTGAAATGTAATTTAGCTTTGGGAATAGAATTAATGTTTTCTTATAGCTCAAAGCTATTCTGTGATTTATTGGTTTCATTGCTTGAGGGTTTTTTATAATCTAAATTGGTGATTACAAATGATACACAACAGTGTATATTATAAATAGGAATTATGTGTCTAGTGGAGACCATAATGAGCTTTGTAGCTTCATGTATGTTGGTGTAGATTAGGAGCTATAGGGTAATCTGATCATGTCCACCTACTGTTCTGCCGACTCATTCATCTTGTAAAGCTACCAACTATGTGTTGGTCTCCTTGTTTATTCACCAGACTAAGATAATTTGGCAATGTTCATTATTATTATTATTATTATTATTATTTATTATTATTATTATTATTAATATTATTCTGCCATATACCCGGGGGTCTCAGAGCGGTTCACAGAATAAAATCGTGATATAAAACCACAAAATACATAATAAAAATAAAAACAACAACCCAATAGCACCCAATGTTTAATATTAATAAAACCACAAATTATAAGCATAAACAACTCATTAAAAATAAACTATGCTCATTTTTAAGTATCATTTCCTTTTCTAAGCCATGGTGAGCTTTGCCTTTGAAGATTTTGCTTTTGAACACTCAGAGAAAGAGAGAGAGAACTGGCGTCTGCATGCAGTTTAATAATTGTGGGGATAATAAAAATAATAATACATTCACCACCCCATGGAGCCCACTGCCCAGCCCAACCTGACTTACATTTATGAGCCAGAATGGGCAAGCATCAAGGAGACAGGTGGTCCCAACATGAGATGGCCCACTTGCCAGTATAGACTGCCATTACTGTTTCTAAGCACCTCTAAGCAGTGGTCTACATCTAGCCAGACACTTTGTGCACATTGATAAAAATTCATTGTGCTCAAGTCAACTAAATCCCAGATTCCTAGATACCCTGCTAAGTGGCATGGAAGAGTTCACAGTGCTGTACCACAACCATCTGTTCAACCTCAGCCATTTCTGCTCATGGACTCTGTTGAGGGGCTGGATCATGCCGTATGTACTCAAAGTACTCCAAGCAAATTATAAGGAAAAGAATCCCTAAGAAATATCTGAGCTATTTCTCCCCTGCTTGGTAGTCTCTTCTATCTGCCAAGTGCGAACAGGAACTTAATGTTAGAAAATATTAATACACAAAAGAGGTAATTTAAAGATAGTTATTCAGATGTATAATTTGTTTTGTCTTGTAGCTTATGGGATCTTCCTTCCTACACGCTTAGAACTTACATACACAGTGGGATCGGCTTTACAAATATGTGTGCTTTCTCACATAGACACATGCTAGTAGCAGAAAACAGACATCAAGGTATCAATTTAGCTCCACATCTGCATTAGAGAAGCTGAATTATAGGGAGCGTCTTATAGATGGAAAAATATGGTACTTCTTTAATGGCTTGCAGATATTGGGGTTTTCCCCATGCCTCTCAGTTCTTGGGTGAATCGTGCTCCTCTGCTAGCTGCCTACTCCAGTTATGGATATGTTTAGACCCAATTAAAGGCACTCATAAATTTCTGTTCCAGACCCATCATGTTTTGATCAGGAGAAGATCTCCGATTCAGATAACTGGCTCACAGTGATCTGCCTGAGCAGCAGAAAGGTTCTATCTTCAATATCTATCTTTGTGAACTGATAAGTTGCTTTCATAGAAGAAAACAGAAAGCCCTTGCCTCCTTATGGTTTTAGAAATATAGAAATGTATATCTAGGCTTTGTGGTGATGACTGGTGAATTTTTCACAAAGCTTTTCAAAATGCTTCTGTCATGAATAGTTCAGTGTGCACAAAAATTTTACTCTTTATCTTAGATTATGGAAACTAAACTTGGAAGCATTTTTTTAAAAACTCAAAGTCTTTAGCAGCAATGTTCAGTTAATTATTAGGGAAATAAGCAAAGCACAAAATTTGATCTCCAAGAGGGGAGAATCAGTTTTCATTTGTTAAGTCTCACACTCATTTTGCTAGCAATAAGCTCTCTTTTGCCAATTCTTTTACAGCAGCTCTAAATCAGATTTGGATGAAATGGTGGCTGCTATTTGATTCTAATTGGAACATATGCATGAGCTTCACTGGTTCATCTTATCCCAGTTTCGATCTACAGTGACTGCTAAAAGAAAGAGGACTTTTAACAGAACACAGTGACACTGAGATCAGTTTTCATAGAACTGTAATTGTGGGAGAAGCTTTAGAGACATGTAGTGAATTGGAGCAGAAAGGAAATGGCCTGAACGAGTATTTCCTATCTGTGCAGGAGCAAAACAAACTAGAAGCCTGCAGCCAAGGAATTGCTTGGTTCACATAAAAAGGCGACCAGTTTTTGACCCTCATTGCCATGGTTCACACTTCCTTTTCTGTTTGGGCTCCCTACCTGTTACCTTCTCTAAGTGAGAATCATTGGATGAGGATCATTGGATGAGGGGCTGAAATATTCTTAACAGGTAAATTACCTCCTAGAACCTCTTTCCATTCTTTAGCTTGTATCATGAAAGTTTCTCCTCATAGCTTTCTATTCTCTCACTGGATGGCACTCTGATACCTTTGTTTCCTTAGTGGTTTCCCCCAAAACTGAATATTTGTGAATCTTCCATGTCATTACAACAAGCTCAGCCAATCACTTCCACAAGCACAATAGAAAATATATATAAAATGGCATCTAAATAATAGCAAGTTGCCAATATGGTACCCTCCATTTGTTGGATTTCAGCTCACAACAGCCCTGGCCAGCAGAGTCAGTGGTCCAGGGTTACCTGTATGACTCCTCAGTCTATCTTCAGTGTTCTTGAATTGATATTCTTGCAGAACTGGTTGCAAACTGATACTTCTTTCTACTAGGTTGATGATTATGAATATGTGAAGAAGTGCATAAATTTAAAGACCTATATTTGGAGAAAAATTATATGCCTTTCCTGGTCATCCACTATATTAAGTGTGAATGAAGATTGCTTTTAAAAGCTGGTCTTCTTATCCCTCTCCTGCCTGTGAGCATTCAGTGAAGCAAACAACACATTGAGTTGGGTGAATGATTTATAGCTCGATTATCAAGGCTGTCCCCAGAGACAAATTCATTAGGTGCTTGATGAGCCTGGCATATGGGACTACAAATGTTTGAGCGTTCTGCTTACTTTGGACTTCTTTTCCATTTCCTGGCCACAGAAAACAAACCTTTCCTTGTGACACACAGCATTATGGCATCACTCTGCTTTGGGGCGCTTTTTCAGGATTCCTATGAAGCGGCTTATGCAAAGATAAAAGAGGGTGGAATGTTGTTGTTTTCTAGTTTTTGTATTTGTGACTGCACCCTCAGTTGCACATAATGTTAGTTCCTGGGGAGAGATAATTGTGGACTTCTATGCAACTGTCTTCAATAAATTTCCATAAAGACATTTATTATCTTTTGTCATGCTGTAATGATTTCACATATTTCTAATCCAGTATTATGATACCAGCTGATATGTTTTAAAGTTCTCAAACACACTTACCAAAAACTGCATCCATGTGGTGAGATGATCCCACACTGCCACAGTAAGTGCCTATACACAGGACTCACATCTGTTGGCAATTGTTTTCACATGATCATTGTTCAGCTAGGTGGTATGGTGGCAATTTGGATGACAAGGACTCACGTCAATAAGTAAAATAAGCATGGGTCCTTCAGAATCTTCAAACTTCTTAATTTGCCACCCCCCCAATAAATTTAAGAGAGAGAGAAGTGGTTGGGAATTCACAAGCTTTATTTGTTTAAAATTAAAAAAAATATTTTATGAATTTATACCCCACCCTTCAGGTAAAATAATTTCCAGGCTTGCTCTTTGTAAAGGGGGAGGAATAGAGCAATGTGGGATGGGGTAGAGATGAGGAAATAGCCCTTTTTACTCAGCCGACAGCATTTTTCATTTTGCGTGTTTAGACCTTTTACCCTCCCCGCAATAAGCTCACACAAGACAGATATTTGGTTTGGTTTTTGGAAGTATTTAGGCCACAACTTTCTTGATTACAACCAAGTGAGTGGTTGCATAGGTTCTGGTTCGACTATCTCCCTGCACCCTTGCAGGCAGAACTATCCCAGAGCCACATTCGTAGGACAGACAAGGATGAACACCAGGGACAGCAGTTGGTCAGATTACCATTCAGCCATCCTGATGTCCCTGGGACTCGGCCATAGGCCGTACCCTTTCGGGAACTACAAACCAATTGAATCCCTGGATTCCTGTACCGGAATATCCTGCATTTGCATAGGCTTGACCATACCACGTGCCACGCCTATCACCTGATCCAGAGCCTATCCGCAACTTACAAGTTGTGACTAATTGCTACGTGGCAGGCGAAACCCAAGTGGCAACAGCCAATCAGCCAAATGGGGAAAATTCCTACCGTGCCCCTGGCCCAACGACAGACGACACACAACGGCATAGCAAGGTCAACTCAAGCCCTAAATATAGGGAGAGGTGGGTGGGTGTTCCGATGCGAAAGGCCCCAAAGAGGACGTTCAGCAGCCTCGCTTGGGCTTAAAAAGGCCGCTCAGAGTGGCTGGGGGGACCCCGCCAGATGGGCGGGGTACAAATAATAAATTATTATTATTATTATTATTATTATTATTATTATTATTATTATTATTATTTATTAAATAGGTCCCGCGTTGCTGCAATTTTACGACACCCCATTGGTCGGATTCCTCCCCAGCAATGCGTGACCACCTATCGGGTTGTGGCCTGCAGATCCAATTATCCCCAGAACACAGGGTCAGGTAGCCGGTCGCACCGCAACACGTGCCCTCTTTTATGGAGGACCTGATTAATCACTTTTTGCACAAAATTTCTGGAATCACTTTGTGAAAAATAATATACTATATTGGTTTCAGAGCTCTTCACATGTATTATCTAGTTGTAATCATTACAGGTCCTCTATAAGGTAGGTCAGTGGTATTATCCTCCATGTCGCAAAGGGGTGCTGAGGCTGAAAGAGAGTGGCTTACCTAAGGTCATCTAGTAATTATACGGCTGAGGTGAGATTTGAACTAGGGACTCCTTGATCTGTAGTACAATATCTTAGCTGTTACACTACATCTGCGCTCTTATGAGTCCAGTGCTTTATGGACTCAGAGTTGTAAACAATTTTAGTAATACTCAGAGTAGACACATTGAAATTAACAAGCATAGCTAACTGTGGTCTATTAATTCTAATGGGTTTACTAAGAGTAGAATTTCATTCAGGAAAGTTAAAAAAGCTGTTTGGGGAGAATCGCTCAGGACAGCTACTGAGGAGGATCTGGAGAAAATTCAGGTACATGCAATTTTAGATCACTGGTGGGAATTGAAATATGAGATCTTCTAGCAGATGTAGTAAATAATATTTGGAGCTGTGAAGTTAAAATGACACAATTTGCTTATGTTTACTTAGCTTAAAGAAAATGTAGTCAATAGTGTGTTTTGGTTCAGAAGTCAGTTCCGTAGAATTCTCCTTTTGGTTTTTCATTAGTATTCATAGCTCCATCAGACTGCAGTTCAAACTCGTTCCCTTGTTTTTGTCACATAAGATGATGGAGCAAGGTTGCTTAGAAACACTTAGCCACACTCTCAATGGGAATTATCAATCTGTTCTGTGTATTCACCTCCACATGCAGGGGAGAAAATTGAGTTTAACTGCTGACAGTGTTAATTGATTGCAAGTTGTTTTAGCGGGAGTATTATGTCTCAACCCAGATTTCCTTTTATTCCCATTAATTAGATGTAGGAACAAACATACCAAAATAGTGACTTATGTCATTATAAAGAACATTTTAGGGGTACAAGTATTTAATTTTTGTGTGCGTGTGTGTGTTTTACCTTCTGCCTTTTTTATTTTTGGAATGCAAATTGTAACCTCTCTTGGCTTTGTAGTTAAGTGCTTTTGATTGACATACATACAAAACTAATGTGCAGGTTGTAGTCAGCAAGCACAAATACATTTGTGGCTGTCACAGCAAATCCTAATCCATAAATGGTATGTGAAGTGCATGAAGAAGCAATCCTATTGATTATTATTGCAAGGACAGAAGTTCCCTGTCTTCCTACCTCTCTCTAAGGCTTCTCCCCCGGTTCCTTCCCCAGCAGCCTAAGGCTCCACAGTCTTGTCTCTGCTTCGTCCTTTTCCTTTCTCTGCATGTTCTGGGAGGGAGGGAAGCTAGTTGCAGCAGGAGGGGGAGACTCCCTGGATTCTTCAGCAGCCTTCCTCATCTCTGTTTCCTGCTTCCCCTCCTCTCCTGCCTCTGATTCTGGATTGCTGTCTGCCCCAGCCTCTTCCTGCTCACTGAACTCTGTTGCCTCTTCAGCTTCCTACACCTCCTCCTTCCAGTCTGCCCATCTTTTCCCTCTGACCACTTATCATCATCCCACCACCAGCCCCCTGGCTCTGAGCCTTCTTCCCCTGGGGGTTCCCTGGAGGAGTCCCCAGTTGGTGGCTCCCACCATGCCTCTGTATCCAGACAGTTCATGACATCTGGGTATTTAAGGGTGATACCAGCACCTTGGAACAATACCTCTGCATTGTATTGGATATGTGACAGGGCTTGCTGAAGTTGATGAATCGTAAATTTTGGATGACATTCTACTACTACTAATAACACATTTACTATATTCATTAGCCACATGTTGCGGCTGTATTTGAGCAGATTATTCTGTATTGCAACACGGGTTTGTTTTTGTCATTATTGCTGCCTGCTAGAGCTGATCACTGTTAAGTTGATCTCTTGTTGTGTGTCTTGAGTGAGAGGCATATATGTGTTCTGTTTTTAAACTTTTCTGGTAAGCTGCATGTGTTATACCCAATTTCAGCTTTCTCTCTGTTGCTGAAGTGGCTTAATTTTTCTCCCTCTATCAATAGGGCCCAATTAGTTGCCATTTTAAAAATGCACTCTATTTAAATCTTTTTAAAAATCTGGACTTGAATGTACATTTTGTTGTCCATATCTTGGCTCTAAGGCTCTTTGAGATACTTTCCCATGCTATTCTCAGAGTGATGAATGGGATTTGATGGGATAAGACAGTGATAGTCTGCTGGGCTGAACTCTGGATTCTGATCTGGGAAGGTAGACGGGGGTGAGCTGGTTCTACTTGCTGAAAAGAGTTGTATGCTACTACTTATCGGCTTATGGCTAGCATACTGAATTTAGCTATTAAAATAGAAGATAATTCTTTGTGGTAGTTCCCCCCCCCCTTTCTGATCATTGCCTGTGATAACAGTTATTGCTAACAGGGAGAATATTACTTAATGATAACTTTATTAAGTTTTGCTGTGCTTTTGAGGAATCTCGGATGCCAACGATATTTATTAAAGTCAGGCATATGCTGCTAATAAATGAGTAATGTCACTGTTTAAACATAAAATGTGGAGTGGATCAGTGGATCAGTGCTGGGGCTAGCCCGCATATGCAGAATTGCTGGCGTCTTTTGTAGACTGCACATTAATATGGAAGTTTTATTCTCTGAAAATCCACTGCCGGTTACAAGCTAACAAAACCCTATCTAGGCTTCCATGCCACTATATTATTAAGTATTTAAGAAAGCGGTAACAATTTCACTTAAGATACTGCAGTCCTTTTGAGATTAAATTTGCTGCAGGTAAAGACTTTAGTTATAGTCATCTGGAGCTGTTTATGCTGGTGTTAGCAGAGTGGCTTCTCTTTCCACTGTAGTAGTGCTGTTAGAACTGGTAAATAGGATCCACCAGTTTAATCGAATCTTGGAACAAATCAAGCTACTCAAATGGACTCTGGGAGCTGGCACCCATAGCCATATCTGCACTATATATTTCAAGCACTATTATACTACTTTAACTGTCATGGCTTCCCCCAAAGAATCCTGGGACCTGTAGTTTTTCAGGGTGCTGGGAGTTGTTAGAAGACCTTTATTCCCCTCATAGAGCTACTGTTCCCAGAGTGGGTTTACCAATCAGCAGGGCCAGCCCAAGACATTTCGGCACCTGAGGTAAACCACAGAATGGTTCCCTTTTCCCACCAGTTTAGTGATGGAGGTGATAGTGTGGAAGACATTTTGTGTAGCTTTTGTTTAAAATCAAGAGTTGGTTGTTGTGAAATATGTTGGCAGAATTTACTTCCTCATTGAAGGAGATAATCTGAACTGCTGGATTCCTAAATGTATTACATTTTTTCTTTTGGAAGCTGCAATGACTTTTCATTTCAGAGTAAGCCTCTTAAAATGGGAAACTGAGAATGATCGGCTGTAATCCTAGGCACATACCATAGAGTGAGTCCAATTGAACACAGTGGGACTTACTTCTGAGTAGGCATATAGAGGCTTGCAGTGTAAGACTCAATTTATGTGCTTGGGGGAAGGTCTGGCAATGGTATTGGGCGGCAGTTGGCATTTTCAGCTTTTCTTAAATGTCATTGACAGTAGTTATTGGGTGGGGTGTAGGTAGATAGTCAGGAGTGAGGAAAACACAGAGAGAACTGTCTGCTTAGTATAATCTTCTGCACCAAACACACCAGCAAAACAAATGAATCTAGGGATCTCTGCCTTGTGTGAGATGCCTATGTCATTCAGTACAGAGTTTTCATTAATATATAATGAAGGTCATTGTCTTTTAATTTTACATTCTAGTAATTGATAGACTCCAATTTTCAGTAAATTGGTGTCATCCACATCCCTTAACAACTTGTTTAAAGTGTGTAAGTTTGTCAACAGTGTTATTTCCTATACATTTTTATACTATTGCAAAATGTCAGCTGGTTACCCACCCTGCTCCATGTCCTCCTTGAGTTGTTTTGCCCCTTGAGTGGCTGGATGGAAGTGTGTGTGTGTGTGTGTGTGTGTGTGTGTGTGTGTGGAATATAGTTTATTGTTCCAAGGGGAGGATCACATCCAGACCACTATTTCCTAACCCTGTCCATCAAATCCCAGAGGTTTGCCCTCAGGTTTAAAAAGCTTCCCTTTCCCGGATCTAGAAGGGCCACAGTTCAGTGGTAGAATCTACTTTGCCTAGCAAAGGTCCTAGGTTCAATCCTGGTGTCTCCAGGTTCGGCTGGGAAAGTCAACTGTTGGAAACCCTGGAGAGTCACTGCAAGTCAATGTAGATGAGGCTGAGCTAGATGGATCAATAGTCTGACTATAAGGCAGCTTCCTATGTTCCTAGAAAACACAGCAACCTGTGTCTTGTGACACCTTAAAGACTAACAGGTTCTTTGTGGCATAAATGTTCATGGACCAGAGAACCCTTCAAAAGATGCATGACGACAGCCATGAAAGCTGACGACACAAATGAGCCTTTTAGTCTTTTTAAGGTGCCACAAGACTTGTAGTTTTTCCTGTACCAGACTAACAGTACAGTTCCTCTGGAAGATTAAGCAGAAATAAATGGTGTCTCCAATATGTTTGATGTGTCCAACTACAGACTTCATTAGTGAAATTTACTTATCCTGCTTTCTTTATGGAGCTTGGTAAAATTGAATCCATTTTGTCCTAATGTGAAGTGAGAAGTACTTTTTCTCTTTTTTCATTAGAGTGAGAATCTACTCTCCTTTTACTTTTGGCTAAAAATAGTGGTATAATATTGGATAAAGTGCATTGAATGCACTGTTCTGAAGGTCTGTTTGTTTACTTAAAACGTTATCATCTGATCCCTCTGTTTCCTCTTCCTTTTGAGTCTTGTTTCCTTCCTTCCTTTCTTCTCCTCCTCTTATATTGTGCCCTGCCTTCGGCTTTATAGTCTATCTTATTATTTTAAAATTATGTACAGTGCATAATTTTTGGTGTGCTGTATTAATTTTTAAAAGGAGATTACTCCGGTTATTAAAATAAAAAAGTGTGCCTGCATTTAAGCAGAAATCATTATTCATTTTACAGTTTTAAAAATAGATCAATATTTTGACACAGTTGGATTTATGATTGCAGCAACACCTAAAAGTAGATGTTATATTGTATTGATATTTTTCAATCAGGACTGAATTATCTTCCATTTTGATTCCTTCTTATTACTCCATACTCTCCAGTGATAATCTTTTTGCCAGGTGACTTTCCCAGACCAACGTGGCTTCTGGAAAATCTGTCGAAGGATTTCCAGTCCATTCCCAGGTGTAATTCAAGGACCTGGTTTTTGCCTTTATAGCCTTAAACAACTTGAGATCAAGCTACTTTTGGCCATCTTCTCCTTTGCCAATCTGCCTGCCCTTTAAGGTCAGATACTGCCACCCTGTTAAATATGACTGCTGAGGCAGGGTTGGTGGGAACACATAAAAGGCCTCCTCTGTGGTGGTGCTCTGTCCGTGGAATTCTCTGCCACAAGAAGTTAGGTTATTTTTCTTGTTATTTGTGTTCAGCAATTGAAGACTTAAAAAAAATAACAGCCCAAAACAGGCTTTTGATTTTGTTGCTTAATTAAATCTTTATTAATACTTTTGACATTGAGTTGCTGCTGCTTTTAGTCTAGTAATTGTATTTTATTGTTATTTTTAATGTTAGTTTTTTACAATGTGTAAGCCACTTTAAGTGACTCTGTTTTGAAAGAGAAAAGCAGGCTATACATTATTTTTTAAATAACAGGTTGTATCCAACTAAGTTCTACTTAGAGTAGACTCATTGAAAACAATGAAGCTAAGTTAGTCATGTCCATTAGTTTACATTGCTCTACTCTGAGTAGGACCAATAGTGGCAGTAACCAGAATAAATAATAATGCAAGATAAATCCCAGATCTTTCCTTAAATTGATCTGCTTGGACATAACATGTTTCTCGATATAGGAAGACCATTATGCTACTCTAATTATGGGAATAAGGAAATCCATTTTGTTCATATTGCTGAAAGCTCACAGCAGCTACCATCTTCCCTAATTAAAGCAGCTGAGTGCTTTTAACCTTGATTTAATTACTTTTGGGGATTGAAAAATAGGTCATCTTTTTTCCAGTTTCCCACACATCACTAAAATATGTTTTACAATGGGTGGGGTGGCAGCGGTTAACCACTCCATGTACAATATTATTCTGTATACCTGTTTGATGCAGATAAGCAAGTTTTTCGGTTATAATGTACTGTGCTGTTCTAGGGCTGTTCAGCATATTCTCCCCGTAAAGGTATTGTGCTGTCCTGTAGTCTTAATAAGCCATTAAAAAACGCATTGTGAGGGCAGTTTGACTGGAACATTCATTTTCAAATGTGAATGCCATGCCACGTGTCATGACATAATTTATTAAAAATGGCCAGGTTGGTTAAAGTCCAGAGGTTACTGTATAGTGGAAGAAAACAGAACTATGTTTGTGTGAGTAATTGAATAAAACTGCTGCCTCTTTGATAATCCACTGCATAGCTCCAAATTAGATTACCTTGTAAGTGAGTGTATAAACTGTGCTATTTAAATCTTTACTTAAACTAATTAATGAGTAGGAGTAAGTACTCCACAGGAGGTCAGCCTCGAGGCCTGTTTTAAAAAAAAAAAGTGTCAGGAACTACAGTTTAATTGTGAGAAAAAATGTATCTCTATTAAGAACACGTGAGAGAAAATGCTCTTCATAAAAGTAATTGAGAATTAGTCGTAGTGTAACAGTCTAAGGAACAACTACCAATTGCTACAAACTCAAGGTATAGTGCAAACTTACATTGGAACTGTTAATGTATTGACGGCAATCTATAGAGCTCTTTTAGCCATACTCAACAGATGGTTCCCCGTGGGACTTCCAAATCCTTTTCTATGAATGACACCAGATCGTTTTCTATAAATGGCACCAACACTCTTTTGCAAGCTGTGTTTGCCCATTCCAAGTTGCGAAAAATCAGTTGCCACATGGTGAGGAGAGAAGTTGCTGAGAAAATAAATACACTGGCCATGTACAAATAATTGCATAGCTTCCCCTGGATTTTAGGACACAATAGGAAGCTGCCTTTTACCAAGTCAAACCAATGGTCCACGTAGCTTCATATTGTGGCAGTGGCTCTCGAGAGTTTCAGACAGGAATGCTTTTCAGCTGTCCCGAAAGATGCCAAGGATTCAAACCCTGGGGCTTTGTGTGCAAAAGGCATGTGCTACTACCCTCCTCAGCAATCGCATCATGCAGGAGGGGAGCTGGATAGAGGTGGGGCTGTGGATGTTGGTCTCTGTCATGGGCAGGTTAAGGGTCACAGAGATATGGTTGCAAGTGATTATTGGTTGTAAGGTTCAGCACTTGCAGGTAGCAGCAGTATCTATTATCTGTTTGTTGGGGCCAATAACTAATATTGGCGCCTCTAATTGTGTTTGTCTTAGTTGCCTGGCTGCTAATTGATGATTTTGCTGAAAAGGGCAAAACCACATGCTGCAGTTTGTAATTCATGCAGAGGTGCAAATAGTCCTATTAGTCAATGGGCAACACCAAAAATTGGTATGATGTAAGGTGGCAAACTGCGAGAGGCAGTGAAGGATAGGCGTGCCTGGCGTGCTCTGGTCCATGGGGTCACGAAGAGTCGGACACGACTGAAAGACTGAACAACAACAAGGTGGCAAACTGTCAGTATTATTTTTTGAAAGATGTATGCCTCTGGATTATATTATCATGAGGTAGCCCATTCTGACTGGCCTCTTATGCTTTTTATGATGTCACCAAGACAGCCGAAGCCATCTTTTTCTAAGTTTTATAATTTAAGCTATAATGTGTGAAGTGTTTGATTTGAAAAATTAAAACTGTGTTGAAAAGCTAATTAATTTTCTTACAGATAACTAATTGTAATAATCTTACCCATTACCATTTTTTGTGGGATAAGGAATTTTTATTCCCCCCCTCGTTTTTTTAAATAGTTTTCTGGTTATGACACTTTATTTGATTTAGACATGCTCCTTAAATATATTAGACAGTTGTACAGTACTCCTTTACTTTTCAAATAAGACATGAATAGATTAATTTTGATACACCAAAAGATACAGAAATAAGGAATTACTTGGTAGACTGGTCAGGAATTCTTGATTTGCCTGAACACACAAACCTGCCCACTAATGCTAAAGTTTACTGGTCCATTACTTGCCACCTTTTGGGTGACTCCAAATCGTTATTGTCTTGCAACCCATGTCCTGTTGATCTAGAAGAGGGTTGGACCCATGCCTAGTAATGTTTAGATTAGACTCATTAACTCCCATTGGTTTCAGTGAGTAAGATAATAGCCTAGCAGTACATTTCACGAGTGTTATGGTTCACTGGGAATTTCCACTAAACTGATGCTAGGTGAACTAGAAGTTCAAACAGACAGCATAGACTAATTTGTGTGTAGTAATGAGATCCTATTAATTTCTTGGGAGTTGGGCTGCATTCACTGCTTCTAACAGCTATAACATGCCATTTGGGGGCATTACTTCCTGCTTTTTGTTTGCTTTTTCCTAAATAGCCACCACTGCTACTCATTTCCAGCTGTTTATGGGGAAAGTGGACATAAATAGGAGAACAGATATAATGGGCCACCTTCATCCAGAAATAAAAAAACATTGTTCTCTATATCAGGAAACCTGTTAATGGCTTGGGAAGTGTCCTTTAAAAAAAATTCTTGTTTTGCACGTCTCTATTTCCATTAAGCACTGTAAACATTTCAAAAGAATGGCTTGATCTGAATTTGTATGAAACTATGTGCTTCACGTTGAGATTAATACAAAAAACCGACCATCCAAATGTAGAGATATTAAATAAAATATATGCCTTGTTGGATACAAGCAAACAGTCTGTGGCCATTGATGAATGTTTCAATGAAGATTAGTATTTTCTCCTTTCTTCTAAACATACATTTACTGAAGATGGAAGAATATTATGTGAATGACAGATAAATAAAAAACACTGACTTTGGTGTTCTCAGAAGTTATTTTAATTTGTTTAATAAATGTATCTATTTTGTTACCACCAGAAAATTGTGTCTTTTCTGTACTCAGTATAAAAAAACCTCATTTTATGAAACTAGTTTCATTTACACTGGGTTTTTTGTTTTTTGTTTGGTAGGAAATACATTTCAGGTGGTGTGCATAATTTTGGGTTGCTAGGTTAACAAACTGACCCATAAATCTTTGTGCCAAAGGAAGAATTATTGATGTCAGCATAGCTTGAGATGGAGAACAGTTTAAAAGTAGCCTTAGAATATCCAGAAGGAGTGATTAATTCTAGAAAACAAATAGGTGCTGCTAAGCATTAGGCATGGTTAAAAATCCATATTTTCTGCCCCCTGGTTGTAGATGTTTTATGGTTTGCTGTAACCCTTTCAAGCCAACACTCAGCACCTTGCTCATTTATTATTGAGCTTTTGGCATTATCATTCCATGCAGACCAGACTGTGGGGTTGTAGGGTGTTGTAGAGTGTTGTTGTTGTGCCATTGTTTTTTTTGTTTTTTGTTTTAAAAGAGTCTCCAAAATATTGAGCATGGTGGCCTCTGTTTACATTTGGCTGATCCTGGCTAGGAATAGTGCAGTGCTTTCAAGCAGTCACTGTACACCCATTAGTCATGAGAACTAGCTCATAGTAGTGGTTTGTAAAATGCACTCTGCACTCATTCAGAGGTGTTCCTTTTGTTACTGTGCAAATGATGGGACTGAATCCTTGTGCTGAATACAGGTTCTTGGGTTAAATTAAATTAAAGTAACACTCAAGCCGGGAGGCAGGGGAGATGTCTAGAAGTCTTAGAATTAACTCTGGTTAGCAGTGCCTAACCATCTTAATAAGGAGAGGTGATCCTGCTTCTTTAGATAAAAGTGTAAGATGTCACAGGCATGCCCATCCACCACAGTCCTTTTATTTTCCCTACTAAATGCAGCTGAGCACTGAGGTTAAATGCTGTTAGGGCACAACAGGGATATTGGAGATTCAAGGAGCTTGATAGTGTGTTCCAGACATGGTTGGCCAATGCTTTTGAGAGTGCAAGAGATTCCTCACCCTTGTTCTTGATAGGAACACTCATTTGTTTGAATGGAGGCTAGTGCAAAATGTGGACTTCTGGATAGTGGGAGACCTATTTCCAGCTTTATTGTGGAATCAGCCTTGGAAACTAGTCTTGAAACCAATGAATGATTTCTCCCCCCCCCCCCTTTAAATGTTCTCTCTGCTGAGGTATACATCGAGTAAATTGAGATGGTGCAAGAGGATATGTTCTCGCTGTGTTTCTGGCATGGCTGCAGCATAACACAGAAGGCAATTGAAGAATTAGATGGAAAAGCATGCACTTGATTGCCAGACATCAGAGAGGTCTAGCCAAGCGGTTGAACTCTGGATGCCTTGCTGAGTTTCCCAGAGTTTCAACTTGCTTCTATTTAAAAGACGCACAAACACACACACACACACACACACACGCACAAAAAAATATATTACATGGTCACATTTGAAACTCCAGCTAGTTGTAGTAGCAGTGCAAGTTGTTACAGTTTTTCAGGAGGGGGAAACAAAACAGGGCTCTCTCCTCAAGAAGGACAAAGCAGGCTGTTTTTTAATTTCTCCTGCTGACCTTCTCCTTAGTTGTGTCTCAGATTACTATTGTTGCTGCTAAAACGGCCTTAAAAGGAATTTGTCCCTTGTTATTCTATACAGCCAAGCAATTAAATTGGTTGCCTGTTAGATTGAAGTTCTGTGGTTTGATGTGAAAGATTTGCTGCAGGGTGCAAAGGAGGGGACAGCTTGGGAAGGCAGGCAACATGTCAGGCTTCTTGTTACTGTTAGTTGACTTGAGCCTTCCCCACCCAAGTGTCCCCAGAGAGACTGTTGGACTGTAACCTCTATCACCCCCAGGCAGTGTGGCTAAAGATGGGGAATGTAGTCCAACAACAACTGGACACCAGTTCCCAAAAGCTCTGCTTGCTTGCACCCTCACTTCCTCCAGCCACTGTTATTTGGTCTGCCCAATGAACCCCTTGCACACTCACTGGCGCACTGCCTTCCGCCTGTCTGCATTTAGAGCCAAGATTGATGTGGTGCGGACCCATCTCTGAACATTCACCTTCCGAGGGCAAATAATACCACCTGTGGCTCTAACATTTAGGCAAGAATGCCACAACCCAGCTCCCAAGCTTCAAAGCTAATAGGTTTCAGGGACACCCACAGTCTTCTGGCTTTTATCCTGGTTATTGAAAAAGTGTCAGAATATTCTCTCCAGCCACTACTAGACCCAAGTCATCCCAACCCGTCCTTGCTGCTTGTTTCCACAAACTGAAGAATGTGTTGCTGGAGCAGCCTGGCTCATGACAGATAAATTAGTGATGTAGGACAATTAGACAATCTCTAGTATTCCAGAATGATAAAGAGTTTATTTTAAAAATAATAAATGAGGGACAGGAAGGTAAGTGGGGCAAACAAGAGAAAATAAAAAATGAATTTTATTTTGTTTGGGGAAGCGCTCTAGCTTTGCAAGCAGATGGTCCCAGATGCAATCACTGGCATCTCCAGGTAGGACTGGGAGACACTGGTATCCAAAAAGCTGGAGAGACATAGCCAGTCAGTGTAGACCAAGGCCCACTAAGCTTTTTGGGCCTGTAGGCACATTTGCAAACTCACATGGCATCACACACACAAACACACACTCATGGCCAAGCACACACTGCAGCCTACTCTATTGGCTATAAGAAGAAGAGTTTGGATTTGATATTCCGCTTTATCACTACCCGAAGGAGTCTCAAAGCGGCTCACATTCTCCTTTCCCTTCCTCCCCCACAACAAACACTCTGTGAGGTGAGTGGGGCTGAGAGACTTCAAAGAAGTGTGACTAGCCCAAGGTCACCCAGCAGCTGCATGTGGAGGAGCGGAGACGCGAACCCGGTTCACCAGATTACGAGTCCACCGCTCTTAACCACTACACTACACTGGGAGGTCTACGCTTTGGAATCCATGGATGCTGCATTGGTGGCTCCTGGTATAGAGAATACTTGGTTAGATGGACCAATGGTGAGACTATGTATAAGGCAAGTTCCTGTGTAAACTTAGCATTTAGCATTTAGCTAGGTTTGTGTTTAGCATTTAGCTAGGTTTGCTCTTTAAGCAAATTTTGAGGTTCAGTTTATATGCCTATTGTAATGTATGATTCTTCAAGACGTTATGATGATTAAAAGGGGGGGGGACCTTTATGGCAGAGGAATGGATGTGGGAAGCCCAGCCACTGGGGAGAGGACCTAGAACAGCATGAGACAGGTAGCCTGCACATGAAACCTTCAGAGATGGGTATTGGGGGCAGTTGTTGTTTTGGGTTCCTGTCAGGCGGATATAACTACAGAGAAACCATTACTGGGAACAAGGATACTTGAAATGCACATATCCAGTCTTTGAGTAGTGGTGTCTTTGGTCTAAGGAAAGGGGTGGGTAGACAGGCAGGGATTTGTGCAGGCTGTTGTGACTGATGTGGTGTTTCTCAAGTAGTCTAGTTTTGCATAGTTGCTTTTTCTTTCCTAAATAGGCATGTGGGGAGGGGTAGAGGGGCTCAGGCTAGCATCTGTATTGTTAATATTTGGATCCCAGCTCACTTCCTGCCCTCACTCTAAATTGGCTTCGTGATTGACTATGCCTGATTAGAGTGAGGGCAGGAAGTGAAACTGGGTTCCAAATATTGCAGCAACACCAATAATACTGATACTAGTTAAATTTTATCCAACACTTTAGGAACCTTAAGAATTGTCAGGGACAGAACCACTGAAAGGTTGACCATTTTCACCACAGATGGGTCATACTTAAAATAAGCTATAGTGATATAAGAGAATGAGGGTAGGAGATTGTTACCTCTTTGGGAGATGCGGGAGACAAGCGCGGAATAAGATTAAGGCTGAAGTCAACATCTGTCCAATTTGTGCAGCCTGACCGTGCTGAATTTCATTATTGGTGTTTTATTACTACTGGCACAAACTTCTTGAAAGCTCACATTTGTTATCATTTTGAGCATAATGAGTAGCCATTTTTATACGACCCACTGAATAGCATTGTGCATTTCTCCAACAAACTTACTTTTTAAAAAAGCTCTGGCTACTGAGCATGTATAAAGATGAAAAGCTTATTGGGGTATTACTGGTAAGTGATACTGCTGAAGAGGAATTTTAATGTTGGCTCTTGCATGTTTAATGCCTGGGTGTTCACCTTGACTAATGCCAAATAAAAAGTGGTACGGCAAATGGCAATAGTAGTAGCAGGAAATGTTATGTATGTTTCTGAGCCACATAGTGGCGGCGTCTGCCAGCAGAACATTTATGATGCTCAGTGTCTGATCATATTATTGCAATCGCATTATCATGCTCATTTGTAAGCAACCATTTAGTCTCTGAGTGATGGAGTTGCCGAAGCCATCGCATAGCTTATCCTTGATCCAGTAAGCATGAATATATATAAATAATTTAGGTACAAATGCAGTCCCATCGAGTTTAACTTTATGCTTTTGCAAGTAATAAGCAAGCATCAGTCATTTGGCCTGTTTGTGTGTGTGTGTGTGCGCACACACAGCCCCTCTTCCGAAACTGGTTAACCCAGGATTTATCTTTCTTCTATGTTTTTATACCACCCATCAATTTTGTTCCCAGGGCAGTTTTAAGAAGAATAAAACAGCCAGTGTTGTGTAGTGGTCAGACTCAATTGGACTAGGGCCTGGGAAACCAGGGTTCAAATCCCTACTATGTTATGAAACTAACTGAAACAAGTCCTAACTGAAACAAGTCCTTCTTTCCTCTGTCTGTCACATACACACCCAGAAGAGCATGACAAAATAACCTTTATGAAGAAGAAAACCAAGGATTTCCTGTTGATTTAATTATTTGTAAAAGAAATCAAGGGGGGCAGAGAAAAATTATGGAGGAGACCCTCCCTCCCCAGCTATGGGCCAGCAGCCAACTGCAGCTGCTTTTACACAACTGTTATGGTTCCTGGAGGGATCTATCCATACGGACCCTGGGAACTGTAGTGCAGGGAGGAAAATTTCCGAAAGAGGAGCTCCCTCTTTTTCACATCTCTTGCTTGTCTGAAAGGATTTGCAAGGATTATTTCAGGAAGATTAAAAAAGATACACCAGCCATTTTGTCAATAAAATGTATTGACTTTTGCAGATATAAGATGAATTCTTCCTCTGTTTTTTAAAACATATCCTTTAAGGATACTACAAAGTATTCCTTTCTAGAAGGATAAGATGGCTGTGTGGTCAGCTTTCAACCGCACCCCCTACTGGTATAACCAAGGCTTTCAAACCTATATAGATTTTTGTAGAAGTTTGAGGTAGTTGATTTCAACCTGTGTTTTCTGAATGAAATTCTGCCCTTGTTTTCTACAGACCACAGCAGAGGTCCCCAAACTAAGGGCCGCGGGCCAGATAAGGCCCGAGGGACTTGTTTATCTGGCCCGTGGCGACCCCCACCGGCCGCTGCCCGCTCTTACCGGCGCTGCGCTGCATGGCTGCCCACTTCCCGGTCGGAGGACCACCGGAAATAGCTTGTGCACATGCGCACGCATTATTTCCGGTGCACATCCAGGTCAGAGGAGGCCCGTGCACATGCGCACAAGCTATTTCCGGTGCTCCTCTGACCCAGAAGTGCGCCGGAAATAGCGTGTGCGTGTGCTCTCCCGCCCTCTGGCCCGCCGCGCGATCAGCACTGGAGACACCGGCCCGAGGCGCGGTAGGTTTGCTGACCCCTGGACCACAGCAGCAGCAGCAGCAACAACAACAACAACAAAATACCTTTCCTCCCAAAGGAGCCCAGAGCTGCCAAGAACAAGCAATAAAACAATTAAAAACATATTTAAAACATATTGGAACCATTAAAAAACCCCAGTTCCAATAAAGATGCAGACTGGAAAAGAGCTCTACTTTAAAAGACTTGTTAGATCAGAAAGGTATTCAGCATGTGCCAAAAAGGCAACAGAGGATTGCCTGATTTCTAGTTGCTCAAACTCTTAGACTAGGGGGTGGAGAGGAAGAACCTTAGGAACTCAGGCGGGTGTAGGGATCTGGTGGACCAGAAGGCAGAGCCTCATATTGCCAGGTAATTTTTCAATCACTCCATGTTTTCAATCACTCCATGTTTTCAATCACTCCATGGGTTTCAATCACTCCATGTTTTCTGTCCCATCAGTTGTTTTCCAAGGGTCTGATATACTAAAAAGAGTTGTCACTGTTGGGAAAACGCAAAATAGATTTGCACCAGTAACTCGAGTTCTTCAGTATTGCTAAGGACCATCACCTGAGCAGTCTTGGGACTCGGTGGGGTGGGGTGGGGGAGAAGTTTAACACTTTCTCTCCCTGACACAATCCTCACAAAAAAAAAAACAACCCTTCTCCAAAGCATCTACTTAGGCTGCTTAGAAGTTGGGGTGTGCCCTGCAGAGAAAGGATGCTGATGCTGCTATTATGGAATAAGCTTGTGGGTGTTGGGGTGCTGCTGCTGTGAGCCTCTCCCCACCCCATTGAAGGATTCATGTTGTATATATGTATAAATAAACCACATAGACACATAGCCTCTGCTGTGCCTCCTTCCTGAAGGAAACACTAACCCTGAGTAAGCACGCCTGCAATCCCTGGAGTCTCATGCAGCCACTCAGTGGAGAATGGGGTGGCGTGTAACATGATTATGAAATTGTTTTTGTAGCGAGTTTTTTTTTAAATGCATTGCTGTTTCTTTCTTGTTTGCTGCTTTGAGCATGACTTTTGTGTGTGTAGAAAAGTGGCATACAAATAAAGCGAATGAATGAATGTATTTATATATATCATGCATGTATATGCATTAATTGCATCCAGACAATTAACATCAGGTCTAGTTTGGCCCTGAAAACTGCTATGTCCGCACGTTCCTGTCCCGCCGCATGAAGTGGTCCTGTGCATCTGGTGATTGCCATCCCCACCCCCTCCTTCCCCGTGCTAGCCTAAGGAAATCTGATACAGACAAAGCTGGATACTTAACCAAAAATAAAATGCACTCTTTTATAACACAAAAGAGGTCATCCACAGTCCCTTCCGCATACTCTTGAAAACCATTTTTGTTCGCAAATTGGCTGCGTTCTGATTGACGTGGTTGAGATTTACATTTTTTTAATGGTTCTGCAGAGGCACATGTGATTGTCTAATAGATGCAGAAAAAGTAATGTTCATATTGGCTCAACATGAAAGATAATCCTTCTGAGCTCACTTGAAAAACATAGTTCTTGGGGTCTAGGCTAGCCATAAACATGCTCTAAAGGACTACAGACATTGCCGGATGGACACATGCAGTGACCCATGGCTTTTGAAGCAGTTTGCTCAACTTCTTCTCTTCAACAGCTGGCAAAACATGTCAGCTTGAATTCAGCCCCTGTGGTTTATTTTTTAAAATCTCTCTTTCAAAGATGGGCTAGAAAAACACAACTATTTTTTTTTATTTGCTTCACTTTGGAATGTTGGCACTTTGAGTGTTTGAGGCAATTGCATACTGCTCTCTAGAACTATAATTCATAATGTCCCACTAATTTCTTGCTGTGTACTAAATAGCCTGGTGTTTATAAAGAACTGGAAAGAGTGTAGGGTAATTTATTTTTCCAGCCTGCTTAAATTTTTCATTGTGACAACAGATTTACATTTCAGGCTTTGCATTCTCAAAGTTTTTTATTTGCTTCTGTCCTCTTCTCTCTGTCTCTTGCTGTTTCCCTACAAAATAATTTATTTTTTTTGTCAAGTATACGGTCTGTGCTTTGAAACACTTTACCAAATTAAATACCTCCATATACATACTTAATTTATTTCTAACTCTCAGTTCATGACTCAGTAGAATTAATGGCCCTGGGTTTTTGCTTTTTTTGTGTTTAGGCCTGGGGCAACTGCTGAGAGAATGTATTTTCTATTCCCCATAACAAGCATGGCTCTCCAGGAATATGTTGCACTATTTCCTCGGCACAGTAGATGCTTGAGCTCTAGATATATAAACCATGGAATGAACCTGGGAATGCTTATCATTCCACCTTTGTGCTAAGATAGCAAAAAAGCAAAAACAAAAAGGGAAACATATTTAGTGTTGTATTCTACTTCACTTATCTACTTGTCACTAACATCCAGCTTGTAGTTGGCTGGTAGGAGAGATAAACATCTGGGTCGCCAGACAGATGAGGTTCTCCTTATACCTTATATGCTCACCACCCCACATTCTGAAACTGCATGTTTGAAGCACTGATTTGCTCACAAGGATAGGTGATTTTAGTGTAAGGGACCTGAGTCACCATTGCACACTATGTGTATGTTACCGCCTGCATCTGACTTAATTGTGCATCAGGTTTTCCATTCGAAACGCCTAACAGAAGCATAAACCTCCACATCCCGGCACCTTGTGTGTTTGTTGTGTCTATGTGTGGGGAGAGGGTGAGCAACCATTGAGTTTTCACGCTTGATACCTAAAAATGAATGTGCAGTTTTCCCATTGGCCAAATAAAATTAAGGATATTCTAGGCAAGCATAATAGAGGCAAAGCGGAAGATCTATAGTAATTTTGCTCTTCGTAGACGAGTCCACACAAAGTGAATAGAAGTGAATTACTTTGACAGGATGCTACAACTAGCCTGAAACCCTCAGACTGGTGCTGCCAGATATTGTTGAACTACAACGTGCACCATCTCTAACTATGGGCCATGCTAGCTGGGGCTGATGGGAGCTGTAATAATAATAAAAAATCTAGGGACAATGCATTGGAGAAGGTTGCCCTTGATAAATACACTTTCCTAGCAGACAGGAGCTAGCAAGTAGTCTGGTTTTAGAGGACGGTGGTGAAAACTGCAATTTGTTGAATGGTCAAGGGATCAGAAAAAGGTATTTTCCACAGTTCAAGCTGTGCTTCAGGCCAGGACCTTGCTTGAAAATTAAAACATTGAAAAGGTCAAACTGTGGCATTGTGTAAACAGGTATAAAACCATCCCACCCACTCTGCAGTGCTTTTGCTACATATCTCAAAGTTGTAGCTTTACCGTTAGCTGCTATTGGACTCAGAGTGAACTCTGGAAAAGATGCCTTATGGGAAGAAGCCAGATAACAGAACTTTTGGACGCTCTGTCAAAAGCTAACCTTCCCTTTATTCTGCTCTTGACACAAACACACTGGAGGACTGGATTTTGCGCTAAGCTATTCCCTCCTGCTCCCTTTCAGCTAGGCTCTGTATTGTTTTTGGCAGAATACAATGGGATTTTGTAGAAGAGGAATTTAACCACTACTTTTATAGCCACACGGTTTTCACATTTTCGTATTGTATAAGTGCTGTGTTATGATATATTGGGACACACCTGTCCTCTAATTTTCGGCAGAACTTCGAACTGTGACATTAAGACTGAATTGAGGTGGGTCAAATGGCCCCTTTTATTGATTATGTATATTTGAAACACTGTTTCAGATGATATAGCTCTTGATACAGCTCTTTTTATAAAAGTGCTGTGTGATGGCTTCCCCCCAATCATTTTAGGGCAGAGCTACATTTTATCTTGGCAAACTGTGTTTGCTGATGCACTGGCGGAGGAAGAGGAGTGGGGGGGGAGCATACCGCCCCCCGGCAGCACGAACCCGGCGGGGTGCCATTGCTGCTACTCCCCCATGCTGGGTGCCATGCCTTTGCAGGTGGTGTGCCCCGCCCCTGGGATGCATGCCCCGCCCCCGAGATGCACGCCATCCCCGCCCCCACCTGCTCTCCGCCCCCCGGTGGGTGCCGGAGCATGAAGCTCCGCCACTGTGCTGATGTACCCCATATGTATGGATAGGAGGCATTTTAAAGAGACAGTTGGTGAATTTGAGTACTTAACCCTTCTAGCTGCTGATATCCCCTGCAAATCCTCCCCAGTGCCCCCTCCGTTAGGTTTTCAAGGTGTTGCATTAGTGCAGAGAGCTGCTTACCGTGAGGGCTATGTTCTGCCTCCACAGTCAGAGGCAACAGTTGCTGGAAACAGTGCGAGGGGAGGATGCTCTTGTGTTTGGGTCCTGCTTTCATGTTTCTTGCAGGCATCTGCTTGGCCACTGTAAGAACGCGATGCTGGACTAGATAGGCCATTGAGCCATCTTATGCTCCTGCACAAGCTTGTTAAGTTCATGGGTGACCGTGAGCTGAATCAACAAGCCAGTTTTGTGTTATCAGTCATAGGGCTGGGTGATAACTGGTTTTCAATATTGCAATATATCACTGGCTAAACATCACAATATACCAATATATCACGATATCTGAAATAAGGAAGGAACTAAGCAGAGGTGAACAGGACAATGTCCTGGCAACTGCTATTACTTAAGGATCTAAAACTGATAAATGATGATATTATCAATCACCCCATGATGACTTTCAGCAGCATTTATCCATTCTAGACCCCTAAGTAGTAGCAGTTGCCAGGACACTGTCCTGTTGGCCTCTGTATAGTTCCATCCTTATTTCAGACATTGTGGTAGATTGCAGTGTTTAGCTGGTGATATTGCGAGTTTTAGCTGGTGATTACAATGCAGTGTTTGGCTGGTGAATTATTGTGATGTTGAAAACCAGATATAGCCTGGTGATTTGCAATATATTGCCAGCTCAAATATTATGGAACAATTATCACGATGTAAGCTTCAAACCAGTTTTGGACCATATATCGCTCAGCCCTAATCAGTCGTATTATCAGAAATGTAGGATTGATGAATAGATTATTTGCTGAAACAACAAGTGGGACTGCTTAAAATTCAAGTTGGAAGTTTGCATGCTGCTATGTTTATGTTCACAGCTAGTCTTTTGAATCCCCCCTAAACCCTAAATTATATACTTGCCATACATGCTATGTGCTTCCCTGGCGTGCTCCTCTGTATATTGTGTATAATTGTGGCTTCTCTGCCAATATGTGCTCTTTTTTGCTAGCACAAAAGGCACTGTTGGATACCTCTACTCTCCTGGGTGGAAAGATAACTTGGCACTTAAGAGTCTCATCATATTTTGGTGTTTAATTGTTGTGGATTTCAGGCTTTGTATATTGTGCAGCTCCGTAAATTAACGTTTTCTCTCTTTTCTGTCGAAAAGCCAAGGAATTACTGGTTTAATAAAACATTCTGCTGTAATTATGCACGCTAATGGACCTTGATTTTATTGATGTCGTAACTGCAGAGACTTAACCTCAAATAAAGTTGTCAGTCTCCCAATCAAGCAAAGAAAGATAAAATAGAGAATTACAGTTGTTACTGTGAACCTTACATAGAACAGCTTCCCCTTCTTTTTCATTCTCTTCAGCACGATTATCTTCTCTACTTATTTTGATTCTGCTATCGAAATTGGTATTTTAGTACACTATGACTGACTGCAAGGGATAGGGGAAGATGTTTTCTTAAAGCAAGGATTAATTTGACATGGTAGGCAATGTTCATCTTTTTTCCATTTTGAGAAATGCAAACCTCTTTCATCTTGAAGTGTGACTTTAATGGTAGAAGTAAAAGTAAAAAGTCCAGTTGCCTTAGATTAATCTTGTAATCATTTTACTGGTATATATGGATTGAATCTAGCGCTAGTCATACTCAAGAGTCAAGCCATTGAAATTAAGGGACATAAGTAACGGAGGTTCAGTAATTTTAGTTAGTAGAAGTTAGTTGGATGCAACTGTATATATTATATTATATTATATTATATTATATTATATTATATTATATTATATTATACCGGTATTATATTATATTATATTATTATAGTATATATTTATAGGTGATTTATTTAAAATATTTCCTAACTACCATTCACCAGAAGATTCCAGAGCAGTGTACAGAAGTGTGAAAGCAATTTGCACAGTTAGCAATACAATGTTAAAAAGGAAAGCAACCAACAAAAGCAACCAAGCTGAAAACTGCAGGTGATATTATTTACTGCTTGTTATTCTCAAGAGCAGACCTATTGAAATCAATGGACTTCTGAGTATGACTAACAATGGAAATCTAGGGATAAAACTAAGGAACCAAAACAGTTCTGACTAAAAATTTCATCTAAAATTATTTACCACCACTTAAAAGCCCCTTTATTTGGTTGCCACCCACCTAACCCTTGGAAGTCAGGATCACCTGATATCTGAGGATGATCTCAATGTGTCTGCACAACTGTGTTAGGGAAGGGCAGCTTTTCAGATAGATACCTGGCTCCCAGACCATGTAGGGCAGAGGGACCAACCTTTTACCTCTTTAGATGGTGTTGAACCATAACTCCTTCTATCCCTGACCATTGGCCATGTTTCCTGGGTCTGATGGGAATTGCATTCTAGCAAGATTTGGAGGACTACATATAGCCCACCTCTGATATAGGACTTTAAAGGTAAGCACCATCAACATGGATGGGTAACAATATTAGGGGCACTTTGCATAGGTGAACACAGATAGCTGATGAGTACAGCACCTGCATTGCATGCAGGGAGTCCCAGGTTCATCCCCTGGTATAATAAGAATTTATTATTTATATGTTGCCTATCAGATTGGGTTGCCCCAGCCATTCTGGGCCTTCGAACAAATTAAAACATCAAGCAGTAGAGGTTTGATGGTAGAGGTGATAGGATCCGACTTCTGCCCGAATAACCACTGTCACTCTCAGCTGGCAATCCTGGGTGACATGGACAAATGACATGGAACCAGGTAATTGCCCATGTAATATTATTTCTTGCTGTAAAGGGAATGTTGCAGTAACATAATCTGGGGAAGAAGAGGTAGATGGATTAAAAGAATGTCTTATGGCAACCTAATTTGGGTATCAATGGTCTTCAGCTGGTGGTGGATCAGGACCCACAACCACCATGCAGATGCAAGGTGATAAGATGTGGTTCTTCAAACGTTTGGGTTGAATGTGGACTTACATCTGAAAGACCAAAGGTTGCTAGGCTAAGTGGTAGATATTTGGAGCCATGGTTCTCTCTGTTTGTATAAATCAGCATTCTATAGGCAACTGTATCTGTTAACCTTTCATTGCTCGAGTTTGTTGGCTCACTCTGGAGTTTGTACAAAAGTCTGATGAGGCTTCTTAGCATTTCTATGAAGCATATACCTGTAGTAAACAATTAAGTATAGAGAGTTTCCATTTTCCCTGTTATGGTCATAAGAAGGTGCTTAAAAATGCTGTTTTATACTTTTCTGATAACTCACAGGGTTATTACCCATCACTGCTGAATAATCACTTCTAGACAAATTCAAGAGACCTATCTCAAACTTTCAAGCACAGAAGTGGAAAGCTGTGTAATCTCCTGCATTTTCACAATCTAATATGTCTCCTCTGTTTAGCAGTGCAGACACTTTCTAAGTTGGCCCTGATAGCTTACTTACAATTTAATTAATCAGCTTTAAAACCTAATTTCAGCACATTACTGACCAAACAGGTAAGGAGAAACACCTCTTGCTGTTTTACCAAAGGTGTTATATAAAAAGGTGTGACTTGTTTTTCCAGCACTGGTATGCTGGCATGAGCCCATGCTAATCTGAGAATAGCTAAAATGGGACTATAATACTTTTTGAGAAGGTAGGGATTGCCATTTTTCTCTCAGTGCAATTTAATTATTAGCAAGAGTTATATGTATAAATATCAGTATTCCATCTCTCACTAGTATAATCAAGGAAATGATATTCAGGTAGGAATAGGCTTAGTTTCTCAGTGAGTGAGTTTGCCAGAGTTGGGGAATAGTTTCACCCAATACTCCAATGATGTCCTCCAATTTACAGGGAAACATGTACATGATGGTACTGCTGCTGCAGGAGGAAAACTAGCCATCCCTGCCTAAAACTCTGTGTCCCAGAGGAGGGGTCAGGAACCTGAGGTCTAGAGATTGAAAGCAGTCCTCCAGTTATCTCTATCTCACCTTTGGGACTTTCATTAGGCCACACCTCTCCTTAGTCCAAATTTTCATCCCCATTGAGTATTTTTGCCTGGCTAGAACAAGCCCTTGAATTTTGATAATACCTTGTGTTGCCTGGATGGAGGATAGAAAGGGGTATGTGAGTGTTTGCAGAAACTAGCCTACTGTACAAAGGCCAAACCTATTTCATTGCTCTGTCTACTTCTGCCTGTATGGGACGTGGGTGGTGCTGTGGGTTAAACCACAGAGCCTAGGGCTTGCCGATCAGAAGGTCAGCGGTTCGAATCCCCACGACGGGGTGAGCTCCCGTTGCTCGGTCCCTGCTCCTGCCAACCTAGCAGTTCGAAAGCACGTCAAAGTGCAAGTAGATAAATAGGTACCACTGCAGCGGGAAGGTAAACGGCGTTTCCGTGCGCTGCTCTGGTTCACCAGAAGTGGCTTTGTCATGCTGGCCACATGACCTGGAAGCTGTATGCCAGCTCCCTCGGCCAATAATGTGAGATGAGTGCCGCAACCCCAGAGTTGGTCACGGCTGGACCTAATGGTCAGGGGTCCCTTTACCTTTACTTCTGCCTGTAGACCCACTCACCGCCAGCAAGTAGCACCTGGAAAGTTGCCCAAAAGGGAATGCAGTCCTTGGACCAAAGGTTCCTGACCCTTGGGTCAGGGATCCCACAGTGTGCGCGCACATGTGTGCAAAACATACAGGGATGCACTGCATTCCACAGGAGGGATCCTTCTCTATGCAGGCACTCTGCCCACATGCACAATAGGTATTGCATAAGTTTATGGATAAAAAAAATACCATGCCCCCCCTAATTCCTTTTTACAGAGTCAGCCAGAAGGACACGAAAATACTGTTTAGATCATGGGATGTGATATTTATGTGATGATTGTTTTTTCACCATATAATTGTTCCCCCTTGCAAAAGGAAACAACAAAGAAATCCACTTTGACAGTGTTGTTCTCATTTGCCATTTCACCTAAAATCTTTTCCTGTAACTTATGTGGAATATTTCCTTTAGTTAATTGCTAACACATTTGAAAAGTATTTACACACAATCCTAAAGGTGCTAATTGGCTCAAGAATGTGTGATGAATGGCAAACAGCTCCAAATAAAATTAAGCTAAAGCACATCCCTGTTAGTCCTAAAATCCTGTGTGGGCCTTGCAGTTTGCCCTCCAGTGTGCCTAGAGGAATGATCCTTGATGTTTGCTGTTCTCTGTTTCCATAGTTAATATTTTATTTGAAATAAATTTTGGAAATAATTTGTTAATGAATGGGGCAAGATGGCAGCTTTCCTTTTCTCGCCTTGCTTACCATAATTAAACTGTCACCAAATATTTATTCTTCCATATTTTGCTAAGATTTGTTGTAGCATTGCATTTGACACCTTTTTTATTGGGTGCTAGATAGATTCTTATTATATTGTAGATGCAAATCTGATTGCTGGGCCTTGGTAGTGTTCTTCACTATGGCCCAGTACAGATGTAATGAATGTCAACTCTCAGGGAGGCTTATGTGCTCCCATCACATATCCCCTCCCCCGCCACATTTTGGAGTCAACTAAGGCACAGCATTAGGTTGGCGGTTCGAATCCCCACGACGGGGTGAGCTCCCGTTGCTCGGTCCCTGCTTCTGCCAACCTAGCAGTTCGAAAGCACGTCAAAGTGCAAGTAGATAAATAGGAACCACTCTGGCGGGAAGGTAAGCGGCATTTCCGTGCGCTGCTCTGGTTCGCCAGAAGCGGCTTAGTCATGCTGGCCACATGACCCGGAAGCTGTACGCCGGCTCCCTCGGCCAGTAAAGCGAGATGAGTGTTGCAACTCGAGTCGTCCGCGACTGGACCTAATGGTCAGGGGTCCCTTTACCTTTACCTTTAAGGCACAGCATTGCGTCTGCATTTGTGTGTTTATGTCTGTACAGTGTGCTCAGATCATAGTTTGCAATCCTGCTTTTAACCTCCAGACAGATGGTAATGTGCCATCAGCATTGCTTATCAGGAACAGGACCATGGAGCATACTTGAGACATGTTCCTTACAGACTGTTCAAGAAGGAGGTATACTTTATGATAGAATTTGTTCATTAACTTGAGATGTTAAAAATTTAACTATTCTACCCCCTGAACTATTTTTAATGCAACCTTCCCCTGCCTACCTGATTAAAAAGAAAAACTTTAAAAACTTCTTAAATCAAGTTTATCAATGGAAGGAGGCAGAATTCCAGCTTGGTTCATCTTTCTTCTTCTTCTTCTTCTTTGCTGCCTTTATGGGCCCATTTTGAAGTTCTCTGAGTTATGTCTGTAATATTTACACTGCAGAGCTCATAGGTTAAGTAGTGAGTAAAATCTTGACTCCATTGAAGCTGCTGCCAAAATTTCCAATGACTTCAGTCGAACCCAAATTTCTCTCTGAAGTTTATGTAAGCTATAACTTGCTGGGTTTCCTGCTTATTGTAAGATACACCCTTGAATTTGTTACAACATGCTTAAGTTGGTATGCACAACCCTTGAATTTATTTAACATCAGCTTGGTATAACGTATTCAGTTACCATTTTGAAAAGACACATGAATGGAATAATAGATGTCCATAATGAAAACCAGAAACTCCAGTGTTTTGCTGCTGCTGTTTTATTTGTAAAGTAAAAAAGTTACTAGAGCTGTAAACCTATTTACTGCTTTGCAATGCAGGCAAAAGCTCAGTAATAATTCTCTCTGATAGGGAACAACTTAAACAATGCATATCCGTCTTCTTAGATTTCTTCATGCAGATTGGGAAATGGCGGGCTTCCGTCCCAAAAACAATATAATGGCAGTATGACAGCATTGATGTTTTGCTTTTGACTCTTCTGCTCATTGTTTGCAAGATTTTTTCTGAAGAGCCACTAGAGACTAACCAACCCGGCTTACTGCAGAAATAACTGTTTTCAAGCTGTTGTACCTCCCTTACTCTGGCAGCAGATTCCTTTGCCTAATGATAAAAGGAAGACCAGCTGCTATCAGAGTAAGTGAGGTGTTGCTACTATGTGTTGGTAGCTCCTCCTCTTTTACATCGAACTTTTACATCGATTTAGTGTTACAAACTCCTGTTTGTAAGCTACATTCCAGATATTCGTGCTTTCTTTTTGGGTGCTATAATTAAGAGTGATACATTTTACGGTTTGAGGACATTTCACGCACAAAGCCTGTATCAGGATGTCAGGCTGAAAGTGTCCCATTTCCAGCATATCCATGTGCCAAGCTCTTTTTAGCTTTTGAAATCAAAACGAAAGAAAGATAATAGGATGTCAGCAAATGAGAGGGGTGCTTGTGGGTCATTGTGGTATATGGGCTTACACTTCAAGGAACAATGATTTCTTGTCTTGGGCCTTTCCTTCACAAACATTTCGTCAAAAGGGCAATGAATAAGCAAGTTGGTGAATGATGGGGGATCTCCCCAAAATCACCATCCTCCAGAGTAGCCTTAAGTCTGTTGGCGAAAATGGGGTTTCAAAAAGTAAGTAAGGGCAAAACTAGTGGTGATGTTCACATCATTTAACCTTGCATTTAACAACAACAACAACAACAACAACAACAACAAACAACCAGCAAGTGTGGCTGGCCCAGAGCCAGATTAGCATTGTAGTGGTGCTAAAGCTTTTGCCCCTGCCACAATTCTGTCCTGATCTCGCTTGTTACCATGCCAGATATATAGTATACAATGCCACATGATGTGCATAGCATCACATCTAATTTGGTCCTTGTTTTAACACATTTTAAAGCCCCACTTTCATTGATCAGTTTAGTACTGTCCTTAAGGAAGGTGATAATAAGGAAGGTAATAATAATAATAATAATAATATTTATAACCCGCCCATCTGGCTGGGTTTCCCCAGCCACTCTGGGCGGCTTCCCACAAAAGATTAAAAATACATTAAAATATCAGTCATTAAAAACTTCCCTAAACAGGGCTGCCTTCAGATGTCTTCTAAACATCAGATAGTTGTTTATTTCTTTACGATGGATTAATTCAAGTTAATTTACTTTTGAGAATATGCTCAGAAACCCCTCCCCCCCTGCACAAAGAGAATTAAAATAATGTTTAACCCATTGCATCTCATTTCACAAACTTAAGTGCCTCCTTGTTACTTTGTACAATTGTGGGAAATGAAAAGGATTTTTTCTCTTGAAAAGTTTTATGCCTTGAAGCTAAGAATCCTTTAAAAACCTCAAATGAACCTAGGCAGAAAGTAACCTAATAAGTGAAAAATTAGCAATTTGCCCGTGCGCCATTAACGATGCCTTCGGAAATAGGGAGAAGTTGTCCTTATTTGTTGCAAGACTCGTTCAGCAAAGTAATAGCGAGCCCACTGATAGTGGATTTAATTGCTTTACAAATGAGTTGGCTAATTAAAATGGTTTATTTTCCAGAAGAGCAATAGTGACATGGTGGACCTGTCTCTGTCAGGTGTCGCCATCAAAGTTGTCTTGGGGTTTGAAGCATGGCCTCTTTTTAGATGACCCTATTCCAGGTGATTTCTCGCTTGTTGATCAGAGGCAAGAGACTCTGGGTTGCTTTTAAGGGGCATGTTTCTGGCCAGATGGCCGAATGAAAGGAATTGCTTTCTGTGAATTGTTATGGCTGCCTCTGATCTGTCAGCTGTGCAAGCTGCTCTTCACTTCAGTCTAATTAACCAGCCTATTTCTTTGACGGCCATGATGCATTAATTTGGAGAAGCTTGTGTATAGGGGCTGCAAAACCATTGTTCAGGCCCACACCTCAGATGCTTAAGTAGGACTGAGTCCTTAAAGAAGGGAAATTGATTCCTTTCTATCATTTCTCATTGTTGTTGTTGAGTCGTTTAGTCATGTCATGTTTAGTTGTTTAGTCGCTTAGTCGTGTCCGACGCTTCGTGACCCCATGAACCAGAGCATGCCAGGCACTCCTGTCTTCCACTGCCTCCCGCAGTTTGGTCAGACTCATGTTGGTGGTTTCGAGAACACTGTCCAGCCATCTCGTCCTCTGTCGTCCCCTTCTCCTTGTGCCCTCCATCTTTCCCAACATCAGGGTCTTTTCCAGGGAGTCTTCTCTTCTCATGAGGTGACCAAAGTATTGGAGCCTCAGCTTCAGGATCTGTCCTTCCAGTGAGCACTCAGGGCTGATTTCCTTCAGAATGGATAGAACTGATCTTCTTGCAGTCCATGGGACTCTCAAGAGTCTCCTCCAGCACCATAATTCAAAAGCACTTCTCATTACTTGCAGCTAAATATGAGCACATGAGAGCTAATAGTTCTACTGAAAACTGGGATGTGCATTACATCTAAGGTGCAATGTTAATTTTCTTTTGTAGAGAATGGTCCTAAAAGTGATTGCAAGCCAGGAACTATTCTTACCTACTACCCCTGCCCCCTACCCCTGGCTCTCTTAAATTTCAAATGGAAATTGGCTATTTCTGTGAGTGTCCTTGTAAAAGCCACAGAGTGGCAGGTTTCCCCCATATTGCACTTGAGGGAGACAGCCTGCATAATGAAGGGTGCACTTTTTAATCAGCTGAGTGTTGTGTCGGGGTTCACTGTTCAAGCAGCAGCAGAATAAGAAAGGCAGGCAGAATAGCCAGTAGAGCATTTGTCAGTTTCTCTACTCGTGTTGGGTGACATTTACAAGGAAACTGAGGCAGTAGGCCAGTTTTATACTCTTCCTGTAGCCTGGATGAACCAGTTGCTCAGTGTGCCCTGGATATTTATTGGCAAGTCAGCAACATACGATCTCCAGACAATAAGTAATTAAATTTTGCTTCTCTGTTCCAGGAGCTTTGCTGTTCTAGTCTGCCGTGATAGCAAATGTTTTTCCTAATCCATATTCGATGTGCTAACCAAACAGTAGCTTGTTTTGTGGCTCTCCACCCCCACCCCGCTGTCTGATAATTTTTAAAAACTAAAATACGGATAGTTGACTAGATTTGTAAGGGCTCATATGTTTGTTAGAACATAGGAAGCTGCCTTTGCCAGGTCATACCATTGGTCCATCTAGCTCAGTATTGTCTACACTGACTGCCAGGTTCTCTGTAGGGTTTCAGAGGGGGGTCTTTTCCAGCCCCTCCTGGAGATGCCATTGAACGCAGGGACCTTTTGCATGCAAAGTAGAAGTGCTACCACTGAGCCAAGGGCCTTCCCCAATGACTGTGTCCCTTAAACAGTTGGTCTTCAGCTAGTGCATCAGGACCCAAAAGCGGGCCATGGCCTGACCCAAATGGGTTGCCATATGGACAGTGACACTACTGCCACCATTTTTCTTTGTTTAAGGTGTGTTAAATAGGAGAGCGGAAGAGGTAGGGGAGCTGATTCAAAGGAGACAGACCTGTGTCTTTTAACAGCCGCATAAAAGAGAGAATTTCAGCATTTCTCAAGACAAGATGCCTCTATTAAATCTCCCTCTTCTATGCTGCTATAAAGATATGGGAGCCCTATCCTTATTTGCATATCTATAGACAGAAAAGGAAGAAGATACATGGTTAAAAAAATATTAAAACTACAGGTTGTAGTTAAAGCTGAGTTCCATGAAGTCTGTAGACTTAGAAACCATCGCAGCTTTGAAGTCTTTCAAATGCTTTTGTCATGAGTCAATTGTAATATTTTCGCTTATACAGTCTGCTACCTCTGTCTCACCTGTTAAGGCAGAGGAATCTTTGCTACTTAGCAGGAGGCTGAGATCCTGAGGCTTTCTTGGGGAAGGAAGCTCCTAAAGTAATGTGATCAATGTTTGATGAGCTTCTTTGAGGCTCGGAAGTTGAACTCAGTGCCAATTCAAGGGAAATCAAAGAACTTCTTTGACTCAGTGCTAGCACTGGTGTTTCTGTTCGATTTAGAGTAAAGGCAAAGACAGTTTGCAGCCAGTGAGAGAACAGAATCTGCTTGTTCCTAGCATTGTGGAACCCAACCTGCAAGCCTCTACAGTATTACTGTAAGTGTCAGGCAGTATCATGTGGCCTGCTATCACCTACTGACGTAAATAGACTTCATTGCTTATGCATATGGTATTCCCTAATTTGATCACAGGTGGGTAATCCTGCCTAGCAATCTTCATTTGCCAGTCCCTGTCCTTCAAGCTTCCTGCCCAGGTGGCAACATCCAGACCAGCTTGCCCACTCTTTAGACCTCCTTCTGTCCCCCACCAAGGCTAAACAGCTTCTGTGTTGCAAATCTGTGGAGCTGACTGAGCCACTTCGTTCATTTTTCTCTATCCTTCCCAAACCTGTGTTTCTCTCTACTAATGTCTAGTGACCATGCTCACAGCATTTAGCTTCTGCATTCATTGTTGGTACAGATACTATGTCAGTGATGGCTAACCTTGACACTCCGGATGTTTTGGGACTACAACTCCCATCATCCCTGACCACTGATCCTGTTAGCTAGGGATGATGGGAGTTGTAGTTCCAAAACATCTGGGGTGTCAAGGTTAGCCATCACTGTACTATGTCATGGAAGTAGACTGAAAAGCCCGGTCCCAGCATCTATTATACTTGAGCATCTTGCAAGAAAGCAAGCAAAGAGTGTGAATAGGCAAAGAAAAGCTGGTTCAGTTCTCTGCGACTTCTGTGGGTGAAATGAGGCTGCAGCCAGCAAGACTGATGGGGGGGATCTCTAACCGCCTCCCCTTAGTAGATAGGTTAATCAAGGTGAGGATGAGATATCATCTTTACTCCAGCCATGTCCCTGAATAAATCCCTGTGGTGCCTTTTATAACAGTGAGTAGCTGCCACTTCCCGTTAGAGAGAAGTAAAAGAATTAGTATATACTACCACAATTAACCATTTAGGCACTCAGAAAGCATAAGCAAATATTAATTCATACTTTCCATTTCTACAGTGAGTGTTGAAAGTGTTTTACATTGAATATCTTAGTAAGTCTTGCAATAACCCTGTAAGGTAGGCCAATATTATCTTACAGATGGAGGAGTGAGGCTGAGAGTTTGTAAGTGGAGGTGAGATTTAGGGCAGGAGCACTTCCTATTTTACAGCTCATTTTCTTAAACACTATGGCCTGGTTCACACATAATGCTAAAGGTTAGCCATAGTTAATAAATCATAGTTAAAGCTGTGATAGATGATAACTTTAATTTTAGTTTACCTGAGCCTTGAGAGTGGTTTCATGTTAACTAAGGTTTGTAAACCAGCTACAAACCTTGGTTAATGAGTGACCTGTTAACTTACTAGACTAGGTTCACTCATAGCACAAAGCCATGGTTTAATAAACCGTTGTTGTAAATTTGAGACATGTGAGTCCGGTTTACTAAATTTAAAGTGTGTGAATAATGCCAGATACAACAACTTAAAATATGTGTTATTAATACAAATGGATATTATACAGCAGTTGGATGAGTGTGGCCATGGCCAAGATTTGCCACATTAAATTGCAGAAGGAGATGCTGGCTTATTAGATGCAACAGATCTCTGTGAGAGAATTCATCCTGGATCAGTGGTTTAGCTGCAGAACTATTTCATGGCATTAGCATGCCAGTTCAAAACATAGTTACAACACTGGGCCTGAGAGATCCGTTCCGTATACTCATATTGAGCCCCAATGATCTAAAGTAAATTTAGTAACACTCTAGCACCACTCAAAACAAAGCAAAACATGAGATAGCATGAATGTTTAGCCATTCTCCCCCAGTTCTCCAGTGTTCTTTAACAAAGGCACATTAATTAATTAGAAATGGGTATGGTCTGGAAGGAAGGATCATAACCCAGAGGTGTAAGCATACAATTCCTGTATGCACAGGGGTCTTTCATCACACCCTGTACAAGTCTGATTTTGAAAGCTTTTCTGAGTTTAAAAAGCTGTTTGTGCAAGAGTGTTTGTGTGTGAGAATTAATATTGTTGAAAGGGCGTCTGCTTTCTTGATTGCTACACACCAGACCATATGGTGTTTTGTCCCTTCCAGTTGTTTAGGTGCTGCCATCTAAAGACAAATGTTTGCATCCCAGAATGTCCTGTGTTTTGTTTTGTATTTTTGCTCTGGTGTGAGTCTTTGTGCCAGAGAGCTGGACCTAAAGACACTCACTCTGGTTCTCCTCAGCAGGGTTGCACCAGAGGGCCTACTGGCTCTCCGCCATGACCCTGCTGATGTCCTGATTTTGGCGACCAAAATGGTGCCGGGTATGCACTTATCTGCAGATACAGAAAATGCAAAGTGACTGCAGGCACAGTCAGCACTCAGCAGCATAGCATCCCATAGAAACCAATGGAGCTAACTGATGCCTCATTGTCATACAAAATGGCCTTGATTTATTTGTTTTTATTTAACAGAATTTGTATATTGCTTGGTCGTGAAAAGCTCTAAGCAGTTTACATAAAATATACATTAAAATTATCAATAAAAGTCAGAGTTAGTAACAAGTTAACCTATCTATCTATATCTATATCTATATCTAATCTATATCTATGTGTGTGTGTGTGTGTGTGTGTGTGTGTGTGTGTGTGTGTTGTTACTAACTCTGACTTTTATTGATAATTTTAATGTATATTTTATGTAAACTGCTTATACACACACACACACACACACACACACACACACACACATATAACCCCCCCCACACACACCTACACTCTTTATATTTTATTTATTTAAAATCCACCCATAAAATGTACTCCTGTATGGAGCTAGTAGGCCAGTGTTTTAAGTAGGGAACTGAGCAAGGAAATAAATCTGTTTTACCGATTCCATAGTAAGTAGAGGAGCGGCCAGACTTGTCTCAACCTCTATACCAAAATGTATGCTAGGTGAACAATCAACCCCAGGCAGCTCCAGCTTATCACCACATATCAAAGTGAGTAAACCAGAGACCCACATCTGAAAGGAGGCTTTTCTTGCCTAGAAACCTTCTAGCCCAAATTCCCAAAGCCCTTCCTTCTAATTTATCCAGGAATCGCAGAAATATCACCTCTAGATCTGGGGGAGGCTGCACAACTTTGAATATTTCCTGGAAGCTTTGCAGTTTAAATGCTACTGTTTTCTGACTTTAGTTTTTGGCAGGCAACCCTTGCAGGTGGGAATTGTAAATACTGCAGTCTCTACAGGTCAGATCTGGAAAATGAAAGTTATTTGGAATAGTTGCATTTGGGGTGGGGGTGGAAGAAGCTCTGCAAAGAACTCACCCATGTCTCAGATGCCTGCAGCTGCTTTAAGTGTAAACACTCCAGGTTATGTATAGGTCATAAGTCAAATTTTGTTAGTTCGGCTCTAGTCCTGGTTGGCAAGCCTGCTGATTTTCTTCATGACTTGAATTGTGCAGTGCATATGCTTTCCATTTTAAAGATGGGCTGCTTGATTTCTTGTTGGAGACATAAACAGTTCTGGATCAGTTTGGTCATAATAGTGCTGTTCTAAACCACATTGATGATGCAAGACCTGATATGTATTCTCATGTTTTTGGTAATGGTATTCAGGTGAATCAACACATAGAAAAAGCAAGGCTTACTTTAGAGCTACCGTGTTTCCCCTATTTTAAGACACCGTCTTATATATTTTTTCCCTCAAGAAAACGCACTATGGCTTATTTTGAGGGGATGTCTTATTTTTATTACGTAAGCCCAGCCCAGCCTTTTCCTTGGTGCCCTCCAGAACTGCGCCTATCACTATGGCTTATTTTCGGCGTACGGCTTATATTTCGCAAATGCGAAAAAATCCTGCTATGGCTTATTTTATGACTACGTCTTAAAATAGGGGAAACGGTATATGTGTACTGTGCATGTGTATATTTTGATGCATGCCACTCTTGTTGGGTAAAGCCTCATTAGTTGCTGTTTAGTATGGAATTACTGTATTTTTCCGTCTATAAGATGTCCCAATGTATAATACGCCCCCTATTTTTGGAGACTCTGATTTAAGAAAATGGGGGGAGATCTATCCGTGTATAATACGCCCCCCTATACACGGAAAAATACGGTATATTTTGAATGCCTGACGAAGTCTTAGTCTGAGAGGTCATAACAGAACTAATGATACCTTTAGGTGCCTATTGTGAACATCGTAAAAGTATATAAAGTGAGAATGCCAGCATGTAGGACTTGTAACAGAAACTATAGTCATATTATATTGTTCTGTCACATTCATATTTGAATGCAGCCCCACTCCTCTTCACAAATATATAAAGTTCAGGGATCATTTATACAAAAGTGGCTCACGTAGGAATTTGGTTTTATTTTTATTTTTAGCATAGATGCCTTATTTGTGTGAAGCTTTCTGCTGTGGAGTACATTGCTCAGATTTCCCCACAAGGAGGATCTGCTCTGGCAATGCAAGAGGACATTATAATTATTATTTTTTTGCTTTACTTGTTGAAGAAGAAAAAGTCACATTGGTAGACTTGCACACCCTAGGCTGCTTTGAAAGCATTTTGAGATATTTATGGTTGCTTAAATATGTTACTTGAAATATACCAAAGAGAGTTGGGGTGAAAACACAGCCCTGTTTGGCCACTTTTTATGGGGAAGGTGTCTGAGGATGATCCGCCACACTGAACAGTGCCACTCATGTTCTCGTGGAAAAACACAATCATCTTGGGTAGCTTAGGTGGGCCTCCTGTGCGATACACCAACATTTACGGATAGGTGCCTGATGGATAGGTTTTGGTAGAGGTATGGTGATGAATATATATTTATATTATTAGGGCTCATTATATTGTTGCTGGCAGCCATTAGCCAAATTATTTTGGGATTGCATTGTCCAATTCTGTGTTGTTACTATGTAATACCTTATTTTGTTAAGGGTGTTCTTTCTATATTTATAACCAGATGTTGAAGGACGGGAAACCTCAGGCCCAGGGGCCTGAGGCTGCCCTTCAGGTCTCTCGATCTGGCCTCAGGACTCTTCCCCAGGCCACATCCATCTCCCCAAAGAATATACTTCACCAGTCCCACCTTGGATCCCTGTGCATTTTTGGCCTGTTTTTGGAATGTGTCTTTGAACTCTGTTAACACCTTTTGTTTGCCTGAATGTAGGACAGAGAGGAGTGTTGTGTGTGTGTGTGTGTGTGTGTGTGTGTGTGTGTGTGTGTGTAGAAAGTTGCCTACCTTACAAATATTGAATTTACATTCATTGATCCACCCACTTTTGTCTTTGGCTCTGCCCACTACTGAAAGTTCTTAGAAGGCTACCTAGAAAGAAAAGCAGCCATTGAGCTGGAAAATGTTTCCCACCTATGCAATAGTAAGATGTATATTTTAATATTAGGAATTTTTTCCCTAATGTGTAGCCAATGTTGCACTATGCATAACAGCATGTAGCTATTTATTTTAATACAGTGATCCCTCGACTTACGAAAGACCCGACTTACGAGTTTTTCGAGTTACAAGGGATCAAAGCGGCCGCCGCTTCCGAATTTTTTCGACTTCCGATCGGAAGCCGCGGCCGTTTTAGATAGAGTTCCGAAGGTTTTTTCGAGCTACGAATGCGTTCTCCAACGCATTTCTATGGGGACTCAACTTACGATTCTTTCGAGTTCCGACGCTCCCATCGGAACGGATTACCTTCGTAAGTCGAGGGTCCACTGTAAATGGATTTTGAACTTGGTCTTAGACATAGAGATCAGTCGGTTAGAGCATGGTGCTGATAACACCAAGGTTGCAGGTTCGATCCCCACAAGGGACAGCTGCATGTTCCTGCATTGAAGGGAGTTGGACTAGATGATCCACAAGGTCCCTTCCAATTCTATGATTCTGTGAATGACTAACCTGAATCTGGTGGATCACAATAGCACTGGCCAGCATTGGGGAAACATTGAAGAGCTATTAAGGTCTCTCTTGACCTTAAAGGAGCCAGTAGATATAGCAGTACAGTTCTTTTTCTGATATAAGAGTGTGCAGTTAGTGTGTGCATGTGCATGTGATGAAATGCATGTCAGATTGAATAGGGAAAGGAGCGAGGGGAAGAAAAGAGGCCCAGCAGACTGGATTGGGCAAGTGATTTTTTTTATTTAAAAACCCCATTTACAAGTTATACTACATCTTGATACTGCAGTAACCTGAAAGGGCAGACTTGTACAATTGGAACTTAAAATGCTTACCTTATAAGCAGCAGATCTTCAATATGATGTACATTAGGACTAAAAAGAAACAAGCCCCCTTTGAAGTTAGGAACTGAAATAACAATAAAACGAGCTGTGATTTATTATTGAACTCTAATGAGTTTTCTGCTGTATATGGTATAAATATTAGATTATGCTTCATGGAATGTTTTCTATGGTCTCCGATCAAGGATGGTGGTTTTTTTTTTAAGCTTTTTGATATGTGGGTAAATTTTTAAAGATGCTTTCTGAAAATCTGTGACAGTTGAAGCAATAAAAGAGGATGTAGTACAATGAATATTCTCTTGAGCTTTTTCCTTTTCTGTTTCCTAACTCTGGCATGCTTTTGCCTGCCTTAAGAGGATCTGGTCTAGTAGCTGCTGGAAATTGTGTTTGTGTGTGTGTGTGTGTGTGTGTGTGTGAGAGAGAGAGAGAGAGAGAGAGAGAGAGGTTTTCTGAGTGATTACTCACAGGAGTTAACTCTGACACCTGTGCTGATGTGGTGCTGCTTCATTCTGTGTTCGCTACCTGTCTGTATAGAAGAAACTGCACTCCCTGCATGTTTCTCTCGCTTTCATTGTGAAGTGCTGCAAAATCCATCAAACACTCAGGTCTAAGGGCTGGCAAGTGCCTGGGGTAGACAGGCAGACAGGCCATTGGCAGGCTCAAATGTAGACCAAAGTGACAGCCAAGCTTTCCTGTAAACTTGTGTAAGACTAAAACAGCAACAAAACAAACATTTAAAGTGTGGGTTGGGAAACCTTTTTCAACCCAAGGGCCACATTCCCTTCTGTAGAAACATCTGGGGGCCACACATTGGTGGTGGATGGTGCTAGAAGCAAAAGCGGGCAGAGCAATGAGTGTGAATTTTCCCTTTGTTACAGTAGATCAGTATCTACGCATTCGCACATAAACACTCAAGGATGATGCGAAACTAGGACAAAGTAGTGTGTCATGGGGAAACAGTGGGGGCAGGGGAGCCCCGAGGGCCAGACAGAGAGACTTGCAGGGGCACAAATGGCCCCTGGGTGTGTGGTACTGTGCCTCTAATTTAAAACAACTACAATGAAACAACAACAAAAAAGGCAATTCAATTTTCAGCATGGTTTTGATGAATACACTTTTAAGCTGATGATGCCAATGACTTTAGTTCTACTTCTGAAGCCACTGATCACTCCTCTCACAGCCTTCATTGTGAGAGGAACCTGGCTGGGTCTTCAGTGAGTGTGTTCCAGCCCCTACTCATGCTTTATAGCAGGCATAGGCAAACTCGGCCCTCCAGATGTTTTGAGACTACAATTCCCATCATCCCTGACCACTGGTCCTGTTAGCTAGGGATGATGGGAGTTGTAGTCCCAAAACATCTGGCGGGCCGAGTTTGCCTATACCTGCTCTATAGCAACCTCTTCCCACCTTCCAGATAGTTTTGTCTACCACTCCTGTCATCCATGACCGTTGGCTATGCTAGTTGGGGCTGATGGGCATTGTACCTTAAATCATCTGGAGGGCACCAGGTTGGAGAAGGCTGCTCAAAACTAGAGACTCGCATGGAGATGCACACACATGCATGTCAGAATGAAAACAGGCATCCAGCTCATTCAGAGGGGCCCAGATCTTACTAGGCAAACCAATGTGAATGTGTGTCTATTCTGTGTCCCTTCCTGCATTTCATAGTGATGAACGTTATGCTAGCTAATTCAAAGCCAGTTCTCCTCCATCAGGCTTCAATCCATTGTCCACCCCAGCCTGTTTTAGGATTAAGTTGAAATGACGCTACAGGAGCTGATGGAGATGAATGTCTAGACAATTATGAGAGGCAACATGGCTCCGACCTTTTGTACCGAAAACAACAAAAAATCACCACACAATGGTGATTTTTTGTTTTGTTGTTGTTTTCAGTTCATATTATCACCACCGTGATACTGTATGCTGTTTGTGTCCGACTTTTTGCAAGCATAGGAAGCTGCCTTATACTGAGTCAGACCATTGGCACATTCAGTTCAGTACTGTCTGCACCAACTGGCAGTAGCTGCCCTGTATTTTAGACAGGGGACATCACCAGCCCTAACTGGAGATGGTGGGAATTGTACCTTGGGCCTTCTGTACTCCTAGTCAAGAAAGATGGACAGGTTCCAAATATGCAGTCAAAATTAAGAGGGTGATGGAAAACATGAGGTAGCCAAGACTGAAGGATTTGGACAAGTTAAGGCCAAATCAAGGGGTCAGAACTGAACAAGGCTGAAGTCTCAGGGTCTGGAAGATACAAATTGGATGTCCTTGGTTGTACAGATTTTGGATAAGGCAGGAAGTGGAAATTACAAAGGTTATCCACATCTGGTAGGCAGAGCAAGATACTTGTTGATTTTCCCAGCATGGAAATCCTTTATGTTTCTTCATTCTTCTGAGCAGTAAGGAAAAGAAATAACTCTTGTATAGATTATGTGTATAAAGCTGCTAGGCTCATTGAACATTTTTGTTAGCCGACTAGGATGTCATATTTGATTGGGAATTATTTTTTATAGATTGATTGGTTTCTATTGAGTTCATTTTTGTTTGTTACAGTCTCCTTAGAGTACACATTTATATTTAAAAAGTCAAGGGCAACCTTGGGGATGTTCTATAAATTTAAGGCTCTTAAATGTCCCTGGCTTTTCATTAATATTTGCACAGATAAATCTGACAATTGTTTCTATTACTAATGCCTGAGAGAAAGTTTGGTGCTGCTCGAAGGAACAGGGCCTGTGAAATTCGGATTTTGTGTGATGTGTCTCTGTGGCATCTTCCATATTTCTAGTGGTAGAACAGTTTTAATGAACAAATGATTTCCAGGGAGGCAGGTAATTTTAAAGTGATATTAAACTCTAGAAAATGTCTTGGCAGGGTGGGGTGGAATGGAGGGAATTACACAAAAACGTCCTCTTCTGAAACCATTCCACCAGTGTATTTCAGTTGTGTGCACTACTTTTAATTACCAAGGATGTTTTCATTAAAGTGGGATCTTTAAGGTATTATCCACTCCTGCTGTTTATTTTCCATTTTAAAGTCTAATCCTTTGTGGCAGCACAATAATTTCCACAGCAACGAGTCTCATGGAATAAGACATTCTCTTGTACCCTGACTTTCTCACAAGTAGCTTAAAATTATATATGTTTAATACCTAAGTTAATAAGGTAAGTATGGCAGGGTAAGTCTAGTAGAGGTACGGACAAAAGAAATTGACAAATGAGATAGAATAGATTGAGAATTGATGAGGCAGGGAAATATAGGGAAGAGGGCTGTGGAGAAGACAGTTCTTGCGTGGCTGATAATGATATTTAACTGGAAATACGGTACATCAGGAGGTCACTACTGTAGGAGACAAGCTGGGGAAGAATTGAAAAGAGAAAAACAAGAACCTTAAGGAAGTCTTAGACCAAACCCCTCCAGAGTTTTAAATACATAAACAGGATTAGGATAAGGGTCATTCCATGGTAACTCACGTTACATTTGACTTATGATTACAACAATTAAGTAATATTTAAACATAGTAATTGAGAAGCAATCTTGAAGAAAATAATTGTGTATATAATACAAACCTGGTTATTATAAAAGCTTATTACCTTTTTCATATTAATTTCAAAATATGAAAAATAAAAATTATTTTTGTGTGGTAACTCACGTTACATGAATTGGACAGCTTAATTTTATGTACCCACGTTTTTTCTTTTTCCTCCTCTTATGAGGAATTTAGAAAAAAACTTTTTAGGTAATAGTATTACAGAAACCTTGCCTTTCATATCGTAGTAGTTAGGCATTTCAAATTTCAATGGTTATTAATTGAATAACGTTTCTCATGGTAACTCACGTTACATAGTATGGTAACTCACGTTACTTTTCAAATCATAATTTCATGCATTGGAATTTTATGAAGGTAAATAATTATTTTCTTGTCACTTAGGAAATTTTGACAAATATTTATTTAAACATGAATGTTAGAGGCAGTTTAGAATCTATAATAGCCTCTTGAATTAACCATAGTAGGTGGGGAAATTACGCCAATGACTTTAGATCGGATGTAAAATATTTCATCAGCAGGCGTGGGCCATGTCCAGAAATTTCATAGCACTAACTTTGTACTCCTGCTGCTCTTCAACAATTTTAATGTCTTTCACAGTTCCTGGAAAAACATTTCCCTCATAACTCACTTCTACCCAAGATCCAAGCTTAATATCAGCAGGAACTGTTGAACTTGCAACAGTAGGAAGGTTAGAACTAAATGAAGGTAGAACTCCCACTTCATAGGTCTGCTTAGTTACTGCATCACTATTTGTCACATTTCCCCAGCCAACAGCTTTCTATCGGTTCCTTACAGATCAAGGAGTTTGGAAATTCAGAACTCTATGCTGGAAAATTTCCTGGCATACAACTGTGCAAAGAATTTATTGCCATTATATAGTTTTCATGATACTTGCACAGGCACACATTATGTGGTGCATGCTCTGGTTATCTCCCGCTTGGACTACTGCAATGCGCTCTACGTGGGGCTACCTTTGAAGGTGACCCGGAAACTGCAATTAATCCAGAATGCGGCAGCTAGACTGGTGACTGGGAGTGGCCGCCGAGACCATATAACACCGGTCCTGAGAGAACTACATTGGCTCCCAGTACGTTTCCGAGCACAATTCAAAGTGTTGGTACTGACCTTTAAAGCCCTAAATGGCCTCGGTCCTGTATACCTGAAGGAGCGTCTCCACCCCCATTGTTCAGCCCGGACACTGAGATCCAGCGCCGAGGGCCTTCTGGCGGTTCCCTCATTGCGAGAAGCGAGGTTACAGGGAACCAGGCAGAGGGCCTTCTCGGTAGTGGCGCCCTCCCTGTGGAACGCCCTCCCATCAGAGGTCAAGGAAATAAGCAGCTATCCTATTTTTAAAAGACATCTGAAGGCAGCCCTGTTTAGGGAAGTTTTTAATATTTAATGCAGTATGGTTTTAATATTTGATTGGAAGCCTCCCAGAGTGGCTGGGGAAACTCGACCAGATGGGCGGGGTACAAATAATAAATTATTATTATATTATTATTATATTATTGGACAACAATATATGCTGTGGGCGTAGTTTGGCAAATTTAGTTTTGCCCAGTAGTTTACCCTGTTCATCGCAAAACAATGCATTTGTCTCTTTAACTGAATTGATTAGATGCCGTAATTGCATATGGACTTTTTTACCATAATTTCATACTACTGTTTTTACATCCTTTTTCCCCGGTGCTTGTCGACTTATGTCATCGCGATTATAGAAATTTTCTACTTTATTAATAGTTTCAGTCCTCAATGCAGACTTAGATTGAACAGTTTTCTTTGCTAATGGTTTCTGTGATCCTAAACTTTCAAAAAGTTTACATATAACTGTACGCTTCTTGCGTGGTGACTTGGGTAGAGCTCGGCAAGCCTTAGCTGTAGCCTTGCCCAGGGCAGAGTTGGATTTGAATGCTGACGGTGAGTCTTTATTTGTCCCAATAGGAGTAACTGGGACTTTCTTCTTCAACTCTCTATGTTTGGAAACTCTTTCTCTTACATTCTTTCTTCTGGCACTTAGCAACTTCATCTGTTCAGCCATTGGCAACTTACTTTCTTTGACATTTTTCTTCTCTCTGCTTTTCTTCATAAATTCTTTTTGCTTGGCTTTGTATTCATTATATTTTCCCTCAGCTCTTAATTTCCCTCACTGCGAGAAGCAAAGCTACAGGGAACCAGGCAGAGGGCCTTCTCGGTAGTGGCACCCACCCTGTGGAACGCCCTCCCATCAGAGGTCAAAGCGATAAACAACTATATGACCTTTAGAAAATACCTCAAGGCAGCCCTATTTAGGGAAGTTTTTAACTTGTGATATTTTAATGTATTTTAATGTCTGTTGGAGGCCGCCCAGAGTGGCTGGGGAGACCTGGCCAGATGGGCGGGGTACAAATAATAGATGATGATGATGATGATGATGATGATGACGATGATGATTCCCTCCTATGTTTCATCTTTTCAGCAGGTGTAAGGGCCATTTTAAAATATTTGCTTTAATTCCTAAATAAATATAAAGAGAGCAATTAAAATGCAAAATTTGAGCACTGTAACGTGAGTTACCATAATTGTGGTAACTCACGTTACACATTTTGATAGTGTTTGTAGGGCACAAACTGTAACATAAAATTATAATGTTTACATAATTACATTGCATCTACTGCCTAGAAGGAAAATGCAGAAAAGTTTAATTCTGAAGCTCCAATTTAGAAAGATATTCTAAAAATAACTTGTTTTGGTAACTCACGTTACAGCTTCATCATCAATAATTAAAATCAATCAATACCAATGAAAAATGTAATTGGAGCAATATAGACTATTTGCAATCGAAAGATGACATTTTAAGCTTTCAATATACATATTACATATCATTGTTTACATGGTTTGAATAGATTTTATCTTACCTTTAATGTATGTCTAACTTCAAAAACAAATTCATTTGCAGCATGTGCTACATTCAGGTGGCGGCCATCTTGGAATGAAGCATTCTGGGAATAATTTGTTTTGTTGCCAAAACACTTTGATATGTGTACACAAACTTAACATGTAAAAATATTATTTAAAGAAAATATTTTTTAAAAAAAATTTTCCCTCATTTTCATGGAATGACCCATAAGTGGAAAATAAGCAAGGAGGGGGAAAAAAGCTCTTTAGCACAAACTTCCTGTTTTCATGCAAATGGCATAGAGAGAAACAATGAAAGACAAATTGCGTAGCTGTGAGAGAGAAACCAGGATTTTTGAAGGAGTCCCAGGATATTGGCTTGTAGTTGAGAGGCTTAATTTGCATGGCTGGTGCATATGTGAGGCTTGCATGCTTCACACTTTCCCTTTTAAGTACCCACTCAGCCCAGTGTGATGCTGGCTTTGTGCTTCATATACCAATGAGAGTCTGGATCTGTGCTTCCCCCCCCCACCCCCAAACCAGCCACTTCATGTGACAAGAGCATGCTCTTGAATACTGATGCTTTGACTTTGCTATCTCACTTGAAAGGTCCTGTCAGCTGCTAACTAAACATTTGTTTGATCATTGGCAATCTGCTATTCTCAGCTCTGAGTAGGAAAGGGTACTTGGAGGTGAAGCTAGACCTTGGAAGGTACAGCTATTGTCTTGAGTGAAAAGTTACTTCACTCCACGGAGGGCAAATGTGAATTGTAGTCCAGGAGCCAAGTCGAAAAGGTCGGTTCTTGAGTTGCTTGGAGCAGCATGATCCTACCACGTGATCCTACCACGTGCTGCACACACTTCTTTGATGTTGTATCCCCAGCCCACATCAGCATGTCTGGAGCATGGCAAGCGCTGCTCCAATTGGCTGCTTTCACATCACTTTCCCCATGCTAACATAAGCTCGTGTCATAGGAGATCAGCACCCACGCTACACCCACTAGAGATGCTATAAACATATCACAGTTAAGGTGTCTGAGACGACAGGTTCATCACAAAGTTTTGACAGGAAAGCATAGCGGTGGTCAGAAGGCAGTCAAGGGTCTAGCACTATTTTGCCCTCTTTTAAATAGACTTAACAGTGAAGGCTTCTGGGGAAAGGCAATAGGCATGGTGGGGAAATATGCTTTATTTAGTGTATAACTTTTGTGTACAATGTTACACCAGCACTATAGGAATGCTACTTTTGAGCAGCAAGGAACCCGTGGGAATCTAATATTGTTGGTGAAAGATGGAATGTTGATTTTTCACAGATCTCCTACACAGATAGCACAAGTGTTTTTCTAAGTATATGTCCCTTCATTTAAAAAGTTACGTGGAAAAATTCCAGGTCTAAGTTTGCTATCCAGTGAATAACACTTAACTCTGATCTGGACCACATCTTTCTGCATAGGAGCAATGCTCCACTGTTGCCTCTTCTTTACAGCCTTACTTTTTTCCCTGAACACATAGTGCTGCTGTTGTTGGTAATGTCTTTTTGGGGGACGTAAAAAAGAGAAGGAGCAAGAGTTGGCCTGCGTGGAACATCTGGCTGATCATGTCTATCCACACATGCTCGGTGTCTGCAATATGCAACTATTTAATCAAGCAAACAAGAATGTTATCAGTTTTTCTGTTGACACTTTTTATATGACTGAACTTTCTGAATTTTTCTTGTAAATAAGAAGGCGTGTTCAGCCTTACTTCTACTTTTCCAAAGCCATTTTATGCCGTGTTTTCAGTGTACAGATATGCACTATGGGAGATGCAAATATGATTTATGGAGAATAACTGATCTGTTATCGTGGTAGGAAGAGAAATCTTGGTGATGATGTGTTGCAGGGGGAAAAAGTCGGAATATTATAAAGTCAAAACTTAACTGCCAGATTAAGCCCATAAATTTCCATGAGTGCGCTGGAAGAATTTTTATTGATGGAGATAAAAGAGCATTTAAATCTTGTTCCAGAGTTCAAACTGCTAATAACAGTGAAATGTGGATATCCAGAATCCTTCGTAAATAAGCTTCCATACAGTCTCTGCCCTTATGCAAAACTTAATGAGAAACAGACTTAGCGTTGACTATATTGTTTTGCCTGTTCAACAGAGGAGTTATATTCAGAATATTTTTGCATAATAGAGATAAGTGTTGACAGTGTAATGATCCATTTGGTGCTGAGAGATAAAAATCTTGAATGATTTTTAATAAAGAATAAGCGAGCTTGGCATGCTTTGAATATGAACGATAAAGTAGGTGTGAAGCCAGAACCTCTGTGAATTGTTGAATTGTACAATGGACCACAAGCAGCGCCAGCTGTGTTTCTTCTCTCATTTTCTGGTTGATGGAGGAGCCAAGCTAGAATGGATATGGCATACCAAGATAAGCAAGCAGTCAAATCAGGATAGGGAACTATGAAGTAGAGTTCCAAAGCCCCTCTTACAAAATCTTTTAGACCCTTGACTAGAAGTTAATACTGTCCCTCCCCCTCCTCCTCCTCCTCCTCCTCCTCCTCCTCCTCCTCCTCCTCCTGCAATTTCAGCAATTCTTCCTCCTTCTCCTTCTCCTTCTCCTGCCATTTCAGCAGTTCTTTCCAGCATTTTATTATTCTCTTTGAGGACCAAAAATATGTTCTTATTACCTGTGTGGTGTAATGGTTAGAGTGTTGGACTAGGACCTGCGAGAGCAGGGTTCAAATCCCCACTCAGCTATGAAGCTCAGTGGGTAACCTTGGGCCAGTCACCATCTCTTAGCCTAACCTACTTCACAGGGTTGTTGTGAGGATGAAATGGGGAGGAGGAGAGCCATATACACCACCTTGAGATCTTTGGAAGATAAAAGTGGTATATAAAATGTATGAATGGATATTTTACCCTATACATAATCATAAACCTGAAAGAGTAGTTCGTTTGCTGTGTTTACCATTTGAATCAACCTTGGCAAGGTGATTAAAATAAGCCTAAATGAACAGGTATTGGATTGCACACCAAAGCTAATTTAGGCTAATGTCAAGGAATAGCATTATCTGCTCCTTTATTATGGCGAGGTGTTGAAATAATGAGCAGAACAGAAGGGAATCAAAAAACGTTTGAAGTTTTTCATCTCTGTCTAGATGAGTATTTCTAATTGCATTTTCCTGCCTTTTGCATGCAAATTAAACTGAAGAGCATACACTATGTAAAATTAGTGGCTATATTTTACAGATTCCATTTCCTTGAGCACTTTAATATGCTGCAAATATTGGTTTGTGTGTTTAACTGACTAGGATAGTTCTGCACTCTTGACTCAAATTAAACCCTTAAATTTTCAAGTAGCATTGTATGTGTTCAATGATCTTTTTTATCCTGTATAAAGTTGAAGATCAGATGGTGTTTGCATTTGAGGAGCCTGCAGTGGCCATTATTTCCTTGGCATTTAAGGCCTCCAGCTTCCAGTGACAAATGAGACGATGGGTAGACTTAATACATCTTTATTTGAACAATATATCTTGCAGTGTGACACCAGCCTCTCTAATAACACCAACGTCTGGCTTCCTTGCCATGTAACGTCAGTGCTTTAACTGCCAACCCTAGTGTCAGAAGTAAAAAGCAGAGCCTTCCGATTGACCTACATTTAGCGGGTCGAAGATGTTTTTTCTTTCTTTTTTAGCTGAAAAGCTGCTGACCTGCAGAGTTGCTTCAGACTCACAAATTCAGCTGAATGGAGGAGGAGTAGAAGAACAACTGGGGAGCCTTTTTAGAAGGATGGCCTTTTTAAAGAGGGCAGCAGGATTTTATAGAGCACTCACAAGAAGCTCCTGCTTCTAAGTAATATAACAGCTTTGTACCCGACACGTATCGCACATGCTCAACTGTGGCGAGAGAGCAAATATAGTCTTCCTTTTACAGCCTTCTTCTTTCTTACCCAGTGCTTTCTTAACAACAGATTATTTTCTTATTCTTCTTTTCTTTTCTAAATTAAACATGACACGTACAATTGAGTAGCACATAATATGGTGATTTTTCAGTGTGTTATGTCCCAATTCTCAGCCTAGGGGGGCTCTTTTTAACAAAATGTATGTGCTCTGCTGCAGATTCGCTTATATTAGTTGGAAATGACAGAGGAACAAGGGGAGCCATTATGATTCCTTCATATATTTCAGTTGTGGGATTCATTTTAGTAATACTCCATACACCCAATATTATTATGTTTTAATATGTCAGCTCAGCTCGCTTTCTGGGTAGAATTCTGTCTTCACCTGGAATTCTCAGGGGCTCTATGTATCTATGTCTTCTTTCCCTACAGCATCACAGCAAATGGTTAGAATCATAGATTTGGAAGGGACCCTGAGGGTAATCTAGTCCAACGACTTGTTTTGCAGGAATATGCAGCTCTCCCTTACTGGGATCGAACCTGCAACCTTGGCATTTTCAGCACCATGCTCTAACCAACTGAGCTATCCAGCTGATGCCAAGACAACAGCACTTTTATGCTTTCTTTTTCTTTGTTGCATTTGTCCTTTCCTAATAGGAATGTTTTGAAGGTCTACTGGGCAGGGTTCTAAAGCAATGTGACAGTAATTCTGTACAAGCAAAGAAGTCTCGGGAACTGCACTTTTTGAATAAGCAGCAAATGTAGTTTGGGATGTGGGAGAGTTGTCTAGAGTTGATACCCACTGACTCAAATAGCATCACTCCCACATGACACCAGAGTTTTCTATTTGTTTGAGAGGGATTGCTGCAAAAGTGCCAATCAAGTGGTTGGACCTTTTCAGAAGACTGCCTTGCATGTGGATCTCACCACTGAACTACTTCAAAGATAAATGACTTTGTGAAGTAGGCCTAAACATGGCTCAGGATATCATATCCTCTGTTAAGTAGGCAGGTAAGGTGCCTTCTCCCATATAGGGCAATTCAGCTATGATCATGGTGTGTGTATTCACGAATTCTTATGTGAAATGCTTGTACATAAAGGTAAAGGTAAAGGGACCCCTGACCATTAGGTCCAGTCGTGTCCGACTCTGGGGTTGTGGCGCTCATCTCACTTTATTGGCCGAGGGAGCTGGCTTACAGCATGACTAAGCTGCTTCTGGCGAACCAGAGCACTGCACGGAAACGCTGTTTACCTTCCCGCCGGAGCGGGACCTGTTTATCTACTTGCACTTTGATGTGCTTTCGAACTGCTAGGTGGGCAGGAGCTGGGACCAAGCAACGGGAGCTCACCCTGCCGACCTTCTGATCGGCAAGCCCTAGGCTCTGTGGTTTAACCCACAGCGCCAACTAGGTCCCATGCTTGTACATAGAGAATTTCAATTAACATGCACCACCTATTCAGACAGTGTGGTGTAGTTGTTAGAGTGTCAGACTAGGACCTGAGAGACCAGGATTCAAATCCCCTCAGTCTTCGTGGTCATTGGATGACCTTGGGCCAGTCACTGCCTCTCAGCCTAACCTACTTCACAGGTTTGCTGTGGGGATTAAATGATGAGAGGAAGCAGCATGTATACTGTCTTGAACTCCTTGGAGAATATGTGAAATATAAATGCAATAAAATAAAGAAATATAAACTGTTGGCCATATCATGCCTTTATAATTGAGGTTGTAGAAACTCCCTCTGTTTTCCTTCATAAGAAAGAAAGAAAGAAAGAAAGAAAGAAAGAAAGAAAGAAAGAAAGAAAGAAAGAAAGAAGCACAGGCTTGTTTGTGCTCTAAAATGTGTGCAGCAAATTTAATTGTTCTTCTATCAGCCACTATTGTCACTTAATACATTGCCGCACCAAATGGCCCACCCACGCAATGACTTGTCTTCAGACATTTAATAGAGCTGCATGATCTGAACCTAGGTTTCCCTTGAACGTGGAAAGCACTTGGAGCCAGATGGAGATAAAAACATACTTTTGAGATTATTAGTGAAGCAGCCCTCCCCATCCCTAAATATGCAAAAGTGGCTCTGAATCATTTTGGGTTATATGAAACAGCTTTTAAAATTCACTTTCAGTGGCAGAAAGTATGTTTTTCTTTCGATTAGATGCCTGATGGGTAGTTGTTTTGAAAGATAATTATGGGAAAAAAGATAGGTTTGATATGAAATCTTGACAGTGGGGAACTAGGCAATATAATGGCTAATTGTTTATTAAATGTACTAAGTGCACATTAGATGCATAGACATTCTAAAATAAAGCTACAATTTTTTATTAAAAAGCATTCATATCAGCCTTTGCATTAGTGCATGCATCCTTGTTCCTGTATATATTCATTTATTTAGGGATTTCTGTTAGGTACCATTCTTTGCTGTTTTAATTTTAGGTTTATGGGAAATAAAGGTGTGTTGGATGAAGTGTCTGTGTTGCTGCTATATTGCTTGTTGCAAGCCCTTGGAATGCTAGTTATCTTGAAAATGGGTTTTTAATGATCCATGTAGGAAAGGAAAGCTCTGAGAATGCTTAAGTATTTGGGGCTGCCTCAGTACTATTTAAGTCATTTCAGTAATCAGAAAGCTTACAAATTGATTTTATACTTACTTTTCTTCTTGTCCAAACAATGATTGGTTACTGCCTCATTATATGTATTCCCAGATTTTGTATTGCTCCCGTGCATGCTTCTGTATTTGTCATTTGCAGATACAACAAGATTATTCCCAAATTGTAATAATGAATTTTGGAGATTTATGAAAGCTGCTTTCTCAAATGAGATAGGCACTCTTATCATTACTTTGATTTTACAGAAGCCATCCATTCAGACATCTGTAGCATAGTCTTTAGAATGTTTTGGAGATATATGTAAAGATACAAACCGTAGGCTATCATATTATACTTGAATTAGACTGGGGAATTTGTGTATGAGTTTGCTAATGAGAGAGAGAGAGAGAGAGAGATGGGGCGTGTAAACATAAACCAGCTTCATATCAGCTAAATTGTCAGAACTCCCCAACTAGAAACTCTGATATAATAATAATAATAATAATAATAATAATAATAATAATAAATGCAATTCCCAATACATGCTTGGGGAGGGAAATCATAGTGGTTATATCAATAAAACATATAGTAGTGTTTTTTCCCATATACAGTGTTACCTTGGTTTACGAACTTAATCCGTTCCGGAAGTCCTTTCTGAAACCAAAGCCTTCTTAAACCAATACGTGCTTTCCCATAGCAGTGAGGGACTCAATTTACAAATGGAACACACGCAACAGGAAGCGAAACGTGTTCTTACTCCAAGGCAAAGTTCACAAACCAAAACACCCACTTCCGGGTTTGCTGCGTTCTTAATCCAAGTTGTTCATAAACTAAGCTGTTCTTAAACCAAGGTACCACTGTACAATGCTGTTGATTATTTCAAAACATATTATTATTTTCTCCTTTCTGCATTGGTGTGGAATTATTTTCTTCCTCGTTTCTTATTCTCATCAGTTTTGGTGTACTGTGATCTAACACATTGGGAGCCTCTTTGTATCAGAATACTCCCCTCCATTGAATTCTCACATTTTTATGGATGAAAAAGATCTACACCGTATGGAACACAACACTGCTATCATATAATTACTCTGCATTAATTGTAAAGGTAGCTAGCCAGAACAACATATCTGGAAGATTAAGTGGAAGGGACATGTGATTTGAGTTTCCTGAAACTGGTAGCAGGACCAGACCTCTTTCCTGAATAATATTATTGACCTTTTTTAAATGAAGGTCAAACAACAGAAATATTTGAGTTTAGGCAAGGTCTATACAAACTAGACCTTCCCCAACGTATTCACCTGTCCACTCTGAGCAAGTGAGCTGTAAAAGGAGGAGAAGCTGTAGCCTCAATTTGCCTTGCCCTCTCACTCTGGGTGAATGGACAGATTGGACCTAAAGGAAGAGGGAAAGTGAGTAGTCAGCAGTGAGGAGAAGACTTCCTGTCCAAAGACCCTCCAAAACCTGGAGTAGACATTATCTAGTGCAGCCTCTATCAGCCTGGTCCCTTCCAGATGTTTTAGACTACATATTTCTGTGCTGGCTGGAACTGATGGGAATTGATGAGATGGATCTTTCCCCCCTTGCTCCATTTACTGCTTACTTGCTTAGCACTGGGTGAAGAGGCAGGGAGAGCACCGAAAAGGAAATGTAGCAATTGCCAGTGGGCCATAACCTCTTGGACCTTAGAAGATGGACCTGCCAGTAGCCATGTTTGGCAGCATGCTCTGCATAGCTCGATAAACATACTGTACTTTGCTTCTTGTTTTGGTTGGTGGGGAGAGGGGCTTACACTTGAGAACCATTTTTTGACATTATGGGTTAATTGGTGGGGATGATGAAGAAGAAGAAGCATTTGGATTTGATATCCCGCTTTATCACAACCCGAAGGAGTCTCAAAGTGGCTAACATTCTCCTTTCCCTTCCTCCCCCGCAACAAACACTCTGTGAGGTGAGTTGGGCTGAGAGACTTCAAAGAAGTGTGACTAGCCCAAGGTCACCCAGCAGCTGCATGTGGAGGAGCGGAGACGCGAACCCGGTTCACCAGATTACGAGTCTACCGCTCTTAACCACTACACCACACTGACTCTCAAATGAGTGGTACATGCACAGCCATGGGGAAGAATGGAGATTATGACCTTGCTGATATTTTCTATCTATCTATCTATATATGTATGAGATAATGGATAGGATTCCTTTCAGGTCCTAACATTCTGAATGTCCTTGTCTGTTTTCTTCAGTCCTCCAAAGTGTGCTGATACTCACAAATACCATTAGTTCTTTATTTTTTCCTGTCACTCAGTAATGCTACCAGGGATTCCTCTTTCCACATCCTTCACTGTGCTCAGGATAAGAGAGCTATCCTCCATCAGTGATGGATGTGTACATGACCAGGGTTCCCAAAGCTGTTCTCGTCTCCCATCAAATGCTGTTAGTTCAACGTGGTTGCTTCCTCTGATGTAGTCTTGGAGAAATTCATGCTGTGAGACTGCAATTTTATTTTATTTTTTTTAGTTTCTAGGTGGTTGTACATTTTCTTATGTCTCACAGCAAAGAATCTTAGGATCTTGATTCATTTATATCAGCAGGAAGCTTGTGACAATTTAATGAAGGTCCCAGGATGAGTAAAAGAAGTTAGGTTTTATGGCACATTTTCTCTTGGGAAGAGAAATTGAGCAGGACTTAAAGAGAGAGAATACAGAGCAGGGGGGAAAATTTTGCTTTCCTTTTAATCTGTTTGCTTACCTGAGAAGGAGCAGTGGGGGGTTAAAAACAAAAAACAAATGCATAGTTAGGAGACAATATGATGTCCTCAGTTTAAGAAAATTCATTGCTTTTGGGCAACAATGGATTGCATAAGGAGAGATATCTTAGCCCTTGAAAGAAGGTGCCTGTTTCTCTAGAGTGGAATACATTACAGAATGTTATCTAAACTTGATGATAGCAAATGTCTACTTGCCTTAATTCACTGTGTGTATATAATATAAGAAAGCACAGTGCTGCTAAATGCCACTCTATTCATCAGAACGTTCACTTAACTGTATAATTTAGATTTGTATAGTTTTGCCCTTTTGTTTTTCTAAAATAGAATGCTTTTTAGTTGAATATGCAAATATTCCATTCTGTTTATCTAAATGTTTTACCCCACTTTTCAGAAAGCAAGGTAGAATAAGCATTGAAGATCAATATAAAGCAATAACCCACTCATCTAGAAACACAAAGAGCAGAGTAAAATACCAGTCTGAGCTTCCCCACTGCATAAAACCTTTAAACGGCTGAAAAGAAAAAGCATAATTCCTAATGTTCAGAAATCTTCCTAAATAAATTAGCTTAACACAACTGACCAAATAAGCAAACAGAACCTTGTTCACTTCACTTTTTGCCCGGTGGTGAATTTAGTACAGAAGAATAGAGAAACGCAGTTGTTTGTTTTCTGAAAAGTACTAGATATAAGATTATGTAAACGTGGAACGGATGAATAAGTTAATTTTGGTTTCTTTCAGTTTCTATTTTTTCAAAAATTTATTTCTCCTTGCCTCAAAAAGTTTGCAAACTATTTTTTTAACATTCTGTATGCATTTTGCCACATACATGCATTTTCACAAGCAATTTCCCTTGAAATATTGCATGATTACACCTTTTTGTGCACATTTCCTCCATATAAATGCTTTTTGTACATTTTTTTTTGGTTGGAGAAGTCCATCGCAAAATTGGAAGTAGTGTGCATATCTGGGGGATAGCTGTGTTTCAGGTGGTGTACTGACTCAGGAAGTATGAATTAGGCAGGTTCGCATTAAAATGTCATTTGCATAATTTCTTCCCCATCCTTAATGTTAATGAATCTTGGACGTTCTTAGAACAGTGCACTTCAGCACACCAGGGGACTGGCAAAATGTGAAGATCTTCTGGTTTAAGTTAGGTTTACCGGTTTCACAGGCCCCCGCAGAATTATCCTCCTCCTAAAATCTACCCGTTGCTTTCACTGCATGCATTTCATCTGGTGCTTAAGTCTGTCAGACAGCACTTAATTAAATTAGACTTGGCAATAATGTACTGGTGGTTTGGCATTGATTTTTATCCCCAAATGGTGCTACCAAGTTCAGCAAGATGGTGATCCAAAAACAGCAGCCAAGTACCTTACCATCGGGTGATGGAATTGAGCCAGTGTGGTTCCATGTACAGTGGCCAAGTGCAGTGTCAGGGAACAGAAGTGTGGTTTGAAGAGAATCCTGGGGCCTGAATAGAAAGACTCAAGTGGGGGCAGGTTTAGCCCCAGTCCTGAGGTTCTTCGTCTGTGGCGCATAGGAGTGCAGTTTGAAATCAGTGGGAGCTTTGAGTAGACATACGTAGAATTGCACTGTAATGTGCTCTTTGTAAGCATGTATTCTCAGAAGTAAGTCCCATTATGAGTTCAGAGGGTCTTTCTCTTTAGTAAGTAATTTTACTATTAGATGCTTTAGGGTTGGCATACAAGTCACACCACATTTTTCTGCCACTGGCATTTCCTTCTTGCCCTAAAACTAGTTGCTCCTGTTAACAGTATTTTACAAGCTTTCCTGTTTGTTTCAAGCATCCCATTACTACAACCCTGTTTGGTCCCCCCACCCTTTTTGAAATTTGGATAATTTCATTAAGCTGGTTGCAGCTTTATAGTATTGCTAACCTACTTTTACTCTAACCCCAAAGTGTCAAAACATTACTTTAAAAGCAGAGCATTCTGTCGGTATCTCATAACTTGAATAAGGCTTATTCTTTTCTTTTCCTGGAGGGTATACAAAAATATGACTTCTCAAGGTGATTTTCACTGGAATTGATTTTTTATATATATAAGGAAAGGTTGTGCTGTCGGCACTGGTAAGTAACAGCTGAGATGTAGAAGATCAAAGTGGACGCTGGAAATAAGAAATGTTAATTTTCAGGGAATGGGCGGCTAGTGAATAATACTTCAGGTTGTAGGCTAGCTACTTGGAGAATAGAGAGAAGACCAGAGGCAATTTACGGTAATGGGTGTAGTACAAATCAAGGAAGCTTTGCCTACCAACCTTTATGGGATGGATTGTAATTGGATGGGCAAACTTCATATGAGTAGTGTCAGAATGTGGAGGAAATCAAGTTTGATACATTGGCTTCTGATCTTTTCAGTGTTCCCTCCCCTCCAGTCTTGATAAAATGAGGCCTGACTTGTTCACAAAATGCTTAGTATTGCTGTTTGACACAACAGCTTTTCTCTACTAGTGAATTTGGAGAATGAATTAATCAAAGGACTGTCATTGCCAAATCATGACCTACGGATGATGCTTGCACCTTCAGCAACTGTGTGTTATATGGAGGTATTCAGCAGATAGTGCATCTTCTAAGCCCTACAGTGTGAAAAAAGCTACACCCCCCAAAAAAATTATTTGTTCTCCATTAAAACATATGAATTGTGCCTTTTGTTTGCTGTTCCTCCACAACTGAGTGAATACCAGTGACCAACCTGCCATGTAGCTAATGTGATGAAGGCTGCCCACTTCTTAAGTGTGCGCAGCAGTAGCAATGACTGGTCTTGGCTTTGCCATCTCCCGTAATTGCTGTTGCCTGGTTTTGTTGCTATAGGGGAGCCATTCCCAATCTTGGGTCCCTGGATGTTGTTGGACCACAACTCCCATCATCTCTTTTCATTAACCATGCTAACTAGGGTGATGGGAGTTGTAGTCCAATGACATTTGGTTAGTGAATGGTACTGGAGGGTGAAGATCTGTCGCTCTTTGTTGTAGTCTTTTGTCACTACCTCCTGGTTCTTTGAGTCAGGAAATCAGAAAAAAGGCTTGCACTTTTAAAGTGATGAAGTCATCTTTTGCATTGCTTGTAAACCAGTGAGGCCATTTGTGTTGTGTGGTTTTACGGTAGGTTATCCACATGTATTTTGTATGCATGTGGTCCATTTTTTAAAAGCACAATTTTTTAAAAGCACAATTATGATGTGTGCACATGCATGCATTTCTATAAGGAAATGAGGTCTGAATATGAAGGTGGAGATTTGCACCAGCCTGATGCCTTTTTTTCCATATTCTGCATAAACAATGTCTGAAAAATATGCATGTGCACATAACATAACAACAACAAAAAATTCCTTCCAGTAGCACCTTAGAGATCAACTAAGTTTGTTCTTGGTATGAGCTTTCATGTGCATGCACACTTCTTCAGATACACTGAAACAGAAGTCACCAGACCCTTATATATATAGTGAGAGGGTGGGAGGGGTATTACTCAGAAGGGTGGTGGGAGTGGGTGATAGGCTGATAGCTGTGGTGAACCTGTTGACGACTGTTAACGACTGCAATTAGTCTTACAGGAAAAAGCAAGGGGTGAGAAGGTTAAAAATAGCTTTAAAAATAAGGAAAGCTCATACCAAGAACAAACTTAGTTGGTCTCTAAGGTGCTACTGGAAAGATTTTTTGTTTTGTTTTGTTTTGACTATGGCAGACCAACACGGCTACCTACCTGTAACTATAACATATAACACATAACATAAAACATTAAAAAAAGCATTTAAAGCAGGGCAACCCCAATTAAAATAATAGATAACCTCAGGTACATACCCATGTATTCTGAAACACGCCAAAACTTTGGTGAGTATTTTGACAAAAATCACAATGGCTGTAAATATTTACATCTTTCAGCACCTGGAAATCATAAACAGCACCTGGAAATCTGAACTAAAGTTCTAAAAACCACGAAGATATTCTGCAAAAGACAGCCCTGTCTGTCACACTCTTTAGCTTAGGAACTTAACTTCTCCTCTCTAGGCCAAACTAGAGCTGGCCTGATTGCTTTTTCAAGCAGAAATAGCTTGTGTTTGGGTAAGGGAGCCGGGAACTGAGCCAGATTAGGAATGTGATGTATGTGTAGACTTTAAACCAGAAACGGGGAACCTGTAGCCTTCCAGATGTTGGACTTCAACTCCCATGAGCCCCAGCCAGCCAGTGACCAGTGGCCAGGGGTGATGGGATTTTGTAGTCCAGCAGCATCTGAAAGGCCACAGGTTTCCCACCCTTGCTTTTCATCTTTCCCATAGTACCCAATCAGAAATGATTTTTCAAAATGTCATGTTTTCATGCCCCTGGAAGCTTTCCTTGTTGTATTGCAAATATGTGCTAGTGGTGGCGAAATCATATAATATTTTGTTACAACAGAGGGAAGAAAACCATGGTAGAAAACTTTACTACTTGGTGAAGTGATTGACTGGTAGGGCCTTTATGATGATGATGTTGTTGTTGTTGGCTGAAATACCCCACCCCACCTTCATCCCTGTACTTTTCACGCCCACCCATCCCCATAAGCACATAGGCAGTGGCTGGGAGATTCCAAAACTCCCAAAGTACATAAGGAGGAAATGCAAGGTACTTCTCCTTTGGCCACCCTCTGTGTTTCTCTCTCTTGACTAAATTAGCCCCTAATTGAAGTACACTTGGGTGATATTGATTTCAGCTAGAATTAAATAATATGGTTTCTCCTAGACCTAAGCACACATACTATGTTATTGCATTTGAATCCAATCTTCCATTTCAGAAGCAACATGTCAGAACTTGAATAGTACAAGCAGGTCTAGCATTGCAGTTTCTAGGCATTAGCTCACAGTAATAAGAGCTCCTTGGAGATTTCTGCGATTATAAAAGTTGGCTTCACTGTGTTATCTTCCTTGACATTAAGATACAACTCTCTCTGGGAAACTCTTGCCAAGTATTTCGTTGTTGCCAAGTTAATTAACCAGGAGAATCCCCACTAGTTTCCTACCCCTACATCAGAACTTTCCAAATGGTGGGCTGGGACCTACCAGTGAGTTGTGGGAACTTCCTGGGTGTGTTGTCAGGCTAGCAGCAGAAGATGGGGGCATATGTGGAAATATATTGCACCTGGTCCTGTTGACTGCAATAATACAGTTTGAATGGATTAATTTTATTCTCAGCCTAGATCAGTTACTGCCTGAATCTGGGACAGAAGCAAAAATACCGTCTTTCCCCCTTTTTAAGACACCGTCTTATAATTTTTTTTCCTCAAAAAAACACAGGGTGGCTTATTTTCGGGGGGATGTCTTATTTTTATTATGTCAGTATGGTACAGTACAGCCTCCCCCTGTGGCGGCACCACGGCTTACTTTTGGGGTACGTCTTACTTCTCACAAAGGTAAAAAAAACCCTGCCATGGCTTACTTTATGACTATGTATTAAAAAAGGGGAAACAGGGTAGATTATTATCTGTTTTGTGTGCATATGAATCAACTTCTTTTGGTTGTCTTTATTAATTTCTCTCTCTCTCTCTCTCTCTCTCTCTCTCACACACACACACACACACACACTGCTCAGGTAACATGTGTTGCTGTATATACTGTATTATGGGTGCACTGTCACCACAGTTTCAGTGTAGAATTATATTTTAAATAACCCAGTTTCCCTGGGGAAGGTCACTGCTTATTTCTCAGGGTCCAGTTGATCACCATAAGATCTTCAGGTCAGATAAAGCCTGCTCTTTAGCTCGCAATCAAAGCAAATGTCAATTGGGGTTTTCTGCAGATTGACCTTTGCTCTGATTGAGTGCTAAAGAGTGGGTTTTTCACGGGGAAAACTCTGGACCAAAAAATGGGCACTTGGTTCATGGACCTTTCAAGTGCAGACCTGCAAAGAAGAGAGGAGAGGTAAGTGTGGCTAAGCTCTACGGCTTGAAGTAGCAGTTCAACTAAAGGTTACTACTTGACCTCACACAATACAACTTTCCCAACTGGCAAGCTGATTGAAAGAAACAAATGAGAGTTTCCCCTTTCCACATTTGTCCCCACAAGAAGTGATGGTCACATGTTGAATCATTATGGGATTAGGGCTGTGCCAGCTACCCTTGCTCCCAACATCATGATGGCATCCATGGTGTCCTTCTAGATTCAGGTAGGTAGCCGTGTTGGTCTGACGCAGTAGAAATATATTTAAAAAAAATAAAAAAATGTCCAGTAGCACCTTAGAGACCAACTAAGTTTGTTCTTGGTATGAGCTTTCGTGTGCATGCACACGAAAGCTCATACCAAGAACAGACTTAGTTGGTCTCTAAGGTGCTACTGGACAATGTTTTATTTTTATTTTATATATTTCTATGGTGTCCTTCTGACATTGATCAGAAACACCTGCAGCAAGAAAGCCTTCACGTATACAGGAGTCTGTAGATGTCCATGCCAAGCATTTAGATGTCAGGAGGAAGGCTAGCCAGCATAGTGATTCAGTGCATGAAAATTACTTCTGAAGAGGGTTGACATATTGCGGGTTCACATTTTGTAGTTCTATACTTACTGAATCCTTATACTGTTGCAGCAGTTCTAAAGAGTTACATTCCATTCTGATAACTTATTTATCAATTATAAGAATGTGGAGCTATACAGCATTTCCCCCTTTTGTTATGTAGCAATAACAAGAACACATTTATGGAGCTTCCATGACGATACAATTAAACTGCAGTTACAGGAATCCATCAATCAAGCTGTAGTTACAGGAATCTATGTTTTTATTGCAGTTTTTCATTGTGCCTGGATGCAGATAGTCTGATCTCATACAAGGGTAGGAGTATCTCTCTTGAGAGTTGGTTAATGAAGTGATATTGGAGACACACACTGTCAGGCAGTATTAAAATACTGCCATGGGATATTTGATAGCACTTGTCATGCTCTGAGATGGCTTCATACCTTTTCGCACAAGCATTACCACTACTTGCTTGTTAATGTTACAGGTATATATGCAAATTACCACTGTTTGTATGCAAGAAGATTGTCCCTTCACTCTTGCCTAGAGATGCAAAGACCTGGAGAAAAACTGTTAATGGTGTTGATACAAGCAATTCTTAGAACTTTGAATTAGTATATTGCTTTTAAATGTTGCTGCACGTCTCCAGGTATTTCAAGATTCAGTCAACCATCTGGCATGAGTGAAGAATAGATTGGAAGAGATTTGCTAGCCAACATAGCCAGGCTTCTTAGCCTGCAGCAAAGGTCCTTTCTCCAAACCATATTTTCATAATACATTTCTTAGGACTAGCCAACATGCTCTGAACCAACAGTTCTCACTCCTCCTGGCTTGCAGCGATACTGACTACCTCCACTGAAGAAGTTTAAAACTTCAAAACACGGCCAGCTCATTTATTTTTTGTCTGGCAGTACACAGAGATGTAGTTAGAAACAAGTAATTATGGACAAAAATTAGGATTTTCCCACCAGAGTGATTAACCCATGATGGGGTTCAGGAAATTGACTTTCCCAGGCAGATTCAGATTATCTGAGTGTAAGAGACATTGATTCTGATTAGAGAAATTAACCCGAGTTATGATAGTATTTTCAATGCAATACTTACTGGGATGGAGTGGGATATACAGTATTTTTCTGTCTATAAGACGCCCCCTATTTTTGAGGACTCCAATTTAAGAAAATGGGGGAGATGTATCTGTGTATAAGACGCTCCCCAATTTTTGACATATTTTTTTTTAGGAAAAAAAATCTAGTCTTATACACGGGAAGATACGGTAAGTGAAAAAAGTGTAGGTTCACATAGATAGTTTTTCCTCTATTTATTACGACACTTGCACTCTTGTGCTTCCTCCTCAGCTGAGTTTACATGGAATTGCTGTCTTACACTTAAGTAGGTGTGATTGATTGATTGATTGATTAATGTATATATATTTGTCATTTTTTGGATAAGCAGGCTTATCTCTAATACAAAAGTGCACATGTTGGTGCTATGAGTTAATTGCACTTCAGCAGGCTCTGGTGGCATAACTGACCCTTATAGTTGGTTGGGGAGGCTCTGCCCTCCTGGCCTTCTGGGAAATGATAGAACTCAGGAAGCCATGTGAAACCTCTTTGGCAGCTTCAGGTGGAGCTCCAGCACAATAAAAGGTCAGAGATGCCCCAGGTTGCTTATTCCTTGGGAAAATGGTACTGAAAAAAGTGCAGTTTCTTACCAAGTATAACTCAGTATCCAAAGTTGTTGCTGTGCTAATGCTAAGATCTATGTGCCCTTGTTTTTCTTCTACCTCAGCTGTTTCGAAGGTTTGGGGGGCAATTTGGAACGGTGTATGATATAGCAGGGGTGGGGGCAACCCTACATATGCATGCATTGAAGTAATATGTGTGTTGGGGGGGGGGAGATCTTTAATCCCAGCCATGGTTTTCCATCACATAAAGCACTTTATTTGTTTTATTGAGTTACTTTTATTTATTTCATTTTATTTTGAGTCGTATTGCCTATAGAAAAAAATCCCCCTCCGTAAGTTTTCGGTGTTTGTTGTGAATGAAACTATTACCTCAAAGTATTGCCCCCCTCAAAGTTCTGTGTTTTTAACAAATAAAAAGAGATGGGTGTAGGGAAATTTAGGTTTTCTAGAGCTTTTCGATTTTACATCTTTATTCTTGCCATTTCACATGCACTTCTATTTCAGGTGTCATATTAATCAACTAGCAATTGGGAGAAATGGGACCAATTTATTTCGTTTAAAAGGGTTTGCTGTGTGATATTTGGCAAGATGTTTTAGCCTCCTTGTGTCTGTCTTCTGTTTGAGAACTCTGGGTAAAGTCACATTCCTACCTTGCAGGTCTGCTGTGAGAATAGCATAATCAATTGTAACTCATTTAAGATGAGAAGGTACAGAAATGTTCCCTCTGTATTTAAATGATGAAGTCAACTTCCCCTTTTCTTCTTTTCTGTGCTAGAAAATGGAAGTTACTTATTTTTAAGATGATAGAATTCTTTTTTACACAATCTCTGCCATGGGTTGTACTTTCAAACTCCTTTATTTGTGCACTTACTGGGTGCTGCTGCTCTCAAGGATTTTCCCCACCAGGACACTTAAATTATTTCCACCCCTGTGGGTTGCTGTAAAATTTCAATTTACAACCGTTCAGGCAGGCACCTCCTAAGGAGCCAGGCATAATAATAATAATAATAATTTATTATTTGTACCCCGCCCATCTGGCTGGGTCTCCCCAGCCACTCTGGGCGGCTTCCAGCAAACATTAAAATACATTAACACATGAGCTTTGTAGTGGCTAACCTTGACTCAAGAGCAAACCATGGGAGTGGAAGGTGTTGACGCAATATCTAAGTGGTATGGGAACAACTGAAGCGAATGGTTTCTTCCATTTGGGCCGTGATCCAGGTGGTATGCTAGCACACCCCTTCATGTGAGTGCTTGCACTCATTGGTCCAAGTAGGGGAAACTGCCACCTGTGTTTTGTGTAGCTGCTCTTCTGATGCTGCCGTTTAGTATAATTCCTCTTCTCACCGCTGACCCTTTTGTTATTCGCAGCTTGTAGCTGTATTCGATGAGCAAGACCCACACCATGGAGGAGATGGCACCAGTGCCAGCTCCACTGGCACCCAGAGCCCCGAGATCTTTGGCAGTGAACTGGGCACCACTGCTGTATCAGCCTTCCAGCCTTACCAAGCAACAAGTGAAATTGAGGTCACGCCTTCAGTCCTTCGCACAAGTGAGTAAAGGTTCCCGGTGCCTCTGCACATTTCATCTTCATTTACTGGGATGCCAACTTCTGTTACCCTCTCATGCTGCTGGGAATATGATTCATTATGTGTCTTTATCAGAAGCTGATTAAAGTTCAGAAAAGGGGTAAATGGTTGAGGCAGGCAAGTAAATAAGCTTCTGCCTTTTTGGTTTTTAATACAGTGCTTATGAGCTGCTTTAAACACTCATAAACATTGTGTGTGTGTGTGTGTGTGTGTGTGTGTGTGTGTGTGTGTGTGTGTGTGTCTAAGTAGCCGAGCATGAAAACTTGTAGCACAGTTTCCAGATTGTAGTTTCCAGAGTGGCAGGTTTGACCTAGCAAGTGAAGATGAAAAAGATGAAAATTTGGTCTATAGTACGTGCTTTGAGCTGCAAGAGACTATGAATATCACCGAGGTTGCTTGCATCACCTGGCAGTTAAACATAACCCAATGGCACAGTGAGTTATATGCCTTTCTACCCCTTTCAAATAAAAAAAGATCAGGGAGTTGTCTTCACATCTCAAGATCTGAATGTCAAATTCAGGGTGAAAATAAGGACACGTTGCAATAGATACCACATTTAAAGTTATTTCCCTACTCTTACTTCATGCAGTACAACTTAGTGCAAGAAATATGGGCTCCTAATTTTGGTGGCATTCTGTTTTTTGTCCCCGGTCTACCCCTCCCCCCGCAATACCTGGAATAAACCTTCAGAAGATTTAGAAAATGGGCTTTAGAATATTGCTACATTGCTGAACTACTTAAACAATAAGCCAACCCTCACTGGTTCATGGCTACATTTCACTTAGTTGTCAGAAACCTAAGGTTGCAAGGATGAGCTGATACTGAACTTTATTGCTTGATAAGCTTGTCAGCTGAGGAGTGTTGCCAATCTAGTTCAACTTCCTGCAACTTACTCTCCATATGCTTTTGATTACAACAGCTCTGACGGGGGCTGAATGAAGTTGTAGTCCCAAACAGCTAGACAGCACTGCGTTCAGAGGAGGTTGATCTAAGGCAGGCATAGGCAACCTTGGCTCTCCAGATGTTTTGGGACTACAATTCCCATCATCCCTGACCACTGGCCCTGTTAGCTAGGGATCATGGGAGTTGTAGTTCCAAAACATCTGGAGAGCCAAGGTTGCCTATGCCTGATCTAAGGGAAGGGTTTATCATCTTTTGACTCTACCTTGAGTAAAGAAATGGTTTGCTGTTCCCGAAGAGTTTAGTAAGGCTCAAATATAAACTAATGAAATGGAGAATCCACACACACTTCAAAAATGTCATCGGACAGATGAGTGGGAAAGGTCACAGCAGACCCATGGTATGTTTCAATATTTCCAAAGGAATTCCAAGGATACAGCACTTCCCCTCCCCCCCAACTATATCTCAATACAAAACACTACAAAAGTTTCCTTTCTCCATTGACTTTCCTAAGTGTTATAATTCAGCGAATAAAACTGTTCACGTTACATTGATTACAACATGAGAGGAAGGAACTTGTCTACCTCTTAGTCAACTCAAAATGCCAAGAACTTCTTACTGGATCACACCAAAGTCCATTTAGTTCATCATTCTGTTTCTGGCAGTGATGAAATAGATACCTCTAGAACAGCCTTCTACAAGCATGGCCAGTAACTGGGAATGATGGGAACTGAAGTCCAAAACATCTTGTTGTGGAAGGCTGCTCTAAAATTGCACAAAGGGGGCACTCACTGGGACATACTCTGATGTGGATAGCATAGGTTGTTCCTTTACCAAATTGTGGGTCCATGGATCTGCCTTACAGCTGCGGGATTAGGCTAGGGTTAAGCCAGACTTTTTATAGTCTCTTCTACCCCTGATTCTTTTAAAATGCAGTTGGTTTGAACCTTCATCCCCATTAACTGTCAAGTGCATCTACTGTTTGTCCTCTATACTGAAAATGTAGCACATTGAGGAAAAGAGACTAACTAAGACAATGCATTTGCATGACATTTATGCTCAGGGAAGAAATATGTGAAATATTTTGGCACAGATATCCTAGAAAATCAAAAGCAATGTTCTGTGTACCACTTAAAAGAATTTCTTTCCTTTCTTTGTGGAATATTTTTTGTTCTTCGGGATGCTGCACCCTGTGGGTAATTGGAGCCATACCAGCAACATGATTTGACATTAAGGCAAACCGATTTCAAATACCTGATTTAAATATACTTTGAAAATAGAAATAATATCCCTATTGTATTTCCTTTTTAACTTGTGAAGTGAAGCATGGCATACAAATGGTATTCTCAGGATTTCAAATAATTACCTTCTTATACTGTTCAGCTTCTATTCAGCTCATAAAACCCATCCAGTTTCATGGTAGTTGCAGATCCTGATTATTACATGTTGACAAGATCATATATCTATTAATTAGATTGGAGATGGGATGCAAAATTGCTGTAATTATTGTAATTTTCCAGCTAATTGTAGGGTTGGTGGTGAATATTTTACTTCTACCAAATGAAAAACAGTATTCCATCCGAAATTGTTTGGTAGCAGTTGTAGATATTTCTCTTTTTCTCCTTTGGTGTTTTGCAATTTTATTATTCCCCCACCCGCCGCCGCCTGCCCTGAGTATGCTTTTTCTAAGTACCAAATGGGCTACACCTTTTGACAATGCAGCTCATGTGGCAAAGCCTACATTTTGTTCTGCTGTTTGCATGCATCTGAGGGGTAACAGAGCAGCCTCTGTTTCGACGCACTGTCTAGGCGTATTAAGCTAAGGCTGAATGATCTGCTGAGATTTTCATCTTCCTTTGTTCAGGTTGCCTTGTTCCCCCCCCCCTTTTGTGTATAAATTGTACCACCTTCCCTAGAAAGGAAAAGGTTAGCTAGATCAGCTCCAGCTGAGAAAGTAATATGCATCTGGACTGCCATTACCCCCTATGCACAAGACATAAAACCATGCATTCTCTGCAGTAACCATGTACTGTGTGCATAGAGAGATGGCTTAGATTGGATTTTTGCAACAAATCAAGAATAATACTGGGAAATAAAGTCTTTGTGCTATTCTGTATAGAAACACTACAAGTCTTCCTTCCTTCCTTCCTTCCTTCCTTCCTTCCTTCCTTCCTTCCTTCCTTTTTTAAAGTTTCTTATCTCCTTGTTTTTAACATCTATTTTTATACAGAATATTACCTAAACTAAATTTTCTGCTGCTGCATTTATTTAGTTTAGAGTAACTGTGTACTAGATAAAAGTGCATTTTTTTGTTATTAAGTGGATATCTGTGTACTTTACAGAACATGTACTTGCTGTGGAAGATGGGTTGAAGCAAACTGATGCTTATTCCCTGCTGAAATGTAGAAACTGGAGGCGCAGGTGAAAATTGCCAAACCTAATGAGCAATTTGGCAGATAAGACAGGATGTCAGGCAATGACAGTTCAGCCGCAGCGGCACTGCCTGTGAACCAACTTGTTTGTTTCAGAGGACTGAATTTAAATACTATAAATGTGATCACTTGCCATCAGATAGCAAACAAGAGCTTTTCTCCTAAATATGTAGCTGTGTAAGCTTTAAAACATTTGAAGTGGTTTAGAAATGTCTGTCCTTCCTTTCTCATTAGGAGTTTATGTATATTTAGAAGTGAAGGAACTGGGCAGCTTAAAAAAATAGCAAGGGAATATAAAAGAGCGCATTAAATCTTCAGATCATCCTTATATTAAAACATAAGAGATAACTAAAATGTGTAACTAAAATATCTCTGTGCTTATCCCCCACCAGTAAATGCCTTTTTCTTTTCTTTTCTTTTCTTTTCTTTTCTTTTCTTTTCTTTTCTTTTCTTTTCTTTTCTTTTCTTTTCTTCTCTTCTCTTCTTTTCTTCTTTCCTTTCTTTCTTTCTTTCTTTCTTTCTTTCTTTCAAGTCTTAAATCACTACTGGAAAATGTTTGCGCTCTGGTTTTGATGGTCTAAAAGGTTAGTAAACTTCAGAGCCAGCCCAACCTTTTATTTATTGACCCATCCCTGGCCATATTCCACCAGACAGGGGGTTGGACTAAATGACCCTCGTGGCCCTTTCCAACTGTGTGATACTACAAAGCAACTACTTTGCTTGATGGCTGTACTCTGCCTCCACAGTCTGAGGCAATAATGCTTCTGAATAACAGTTGCTGGAAACCACAGGAGAAGGGACTCTTGTGCTTGAATCCTGCTTGTGGGTTTCCCACAGACAAAGGGTTGGCCACTGTGAGATCAGGATGCCAGACTAGATGGACCATGGGCCTGATCCAGCAGGCTCTTCTTATGTTCTTGTCCCATTATGGCTCTGCTGTTGCACAAGTGGTTCTGTTGCACACTGAGAGCCAGTGTGGTGTAGTAGTTAAGAGCGGTAGACTCGTAATCTGGGGAACCGGGTTCGCGTCTCCGCTCCTCCACGTGCAGCTGCTGGGTGACCTTGGGCTAGTCACACTTCTCTGAAGTCTCTCAGCCCCACTCACCTCACAGAGTGTTTGTTGTGGGGGAGGAAGGGAAAGGAGAATGTGAGCCGCTTTGAGACTCCTTCGGGTAGTGATAAAGCTGGATATCAAATCCAAACTCTTCTTCTTCTTCTTCTACCCTGGCTCTTTTCATACATTGTCATATTGTCTGTAACTGATATGCCAAATTCTTCCCCAGCCTGGCCTGAATCTACTTCATCACTTGCCCTTACCAATTTTATTTCAAAAATTGTCAGATTGAGTGCTGTTTCAAAAGGCACACATTTGAAGTCCGGTAGAAAGTTTAGATACCTGTAATGGAACAAGTATGTTACAATTTTACCCTGTCCTTCCAGGAGATGGGATGTGCAAGATTTCAACACTTCCCACCCCACCCCATTAGGATTGTGAGATTGGCTAAACTTGAGAGATAGTAGCTGGGCAAAAGCTCAGTGGTAGATGATCTGCTTTGCATGTAGAAGTTCATAGTTTCAATCCCTGGCACCTCTAGGTAGGCCTGTGAGAGAACCCTACCTGAAACCATGGAGAGCCACCTCCAGTATTGAGGTAGATGAACCAGTGGATCTGATACAGTGCAAGGCAGCTTCCTCTGTTCCTAAGTCAGCCAGAGACATGGGCACTTTGAGGTGGGGGCAAGGGGCAGACCCCCCCCCCCCGATGAACCATTAAAAAGTATGATTTGAGCATTTGTAGGACCTGGAGTATGAAGCAAAATGTACTGGCCTCCCCCTCCTCTTCCTTCTTTATGAGAAACTAGCCTGCTCCCCTTTCATAGTTTTGCTTGGTGTCCCCCAACAACAAAAACCTGTGGATATCTGAGTGGTGATTTGATCCTGGGTTTCTCTGACACTAGTTCAGTACTCTATGATCTACATCATGTCGTGGTTTTGCTCCATAATGATCGAGAGCAGACCTCGATGTATAGTTAGCAGGGTAAAAATGTAAACACGTTGCAGGGTTCCCAAAAAAATAACTCAGAGGCAATCAGCTTCATTCAGCAGTTTACTGAAGGCAAATGAGCCTAATGGTCACAAATTCAACTCTTCTGGATTGGCACAGTCTATAAGTAAGTAAGTAAGTAAGTAAGTAAGTAAGTAAGTAAACTTTAATACGGTCAAAGACCAGCAATAAATAGTACAATTCAGTTCATAGGTAGGATTTCTATCTCCTATAATAATATTAGGTAATTCACAGTTTAAAAATTGATTGTTAAAACATGTCTATTAAAATTAAGTTGTTGTCGCCTCTCCATCTGCTAGGGATTGACTGACGTCATTGTCTTTGGTGGTTGCTTTCATCCTAGCTTGTCTTATTCTTGTCGTCAGGTAACAATACTTGGCGACAGCTCTAGTAGTCTCTGTATTTGTGTCAGCTAGTAGGTAGTTGACATAGGCTTCTTCTGTTCGACCGGGTTGTAACACCAGTAGCGGTTGGATTAGCTCTCTTCTCGCCTCATTGTATAGTGTGCAATGTAGCAAAACATGCCCTATAGTTTCGATTTCTTTATTGTTACATGGGCAGAGTCTTTGGTTGTAGGGAGTCTTGTTGTACCTACCCATTAGTAGCGCTGAGGGTAGAGCGTTGAAGCGGGCCCTGGAGAATGCCCAGCGATGTTTTGGGTTGTCAACCGACCTAAGGTAGTTTGCTACATAGCTCTTCTGGTGGGCATATAAAGGTTTATAATTTGTTGGAAGCCTGGATAAGTCATTTTGCAGTTCATTATCGGTGATTCTTTCCTTAATTAGGTTTTTTGCCCTCCCCGTTTCCAAACTTAGGAGGTGCTCTGCAGATAGTCCGTATCTGGCCAGCTCCCTAAGGATGCTCTTCTCCCAGTTTTATTGTAATTTATCCCTGTGTATCGGGGAGAAGACCAGATGTTGATTTATTAAATCTTAACCACAGGTTGAAGGCAGATTGCCATACCTTGGCTTCCACCCTATGCAGGCCTGATTCTAATCGGAGCACTGCGTTTGGCACACATTTTGGCGTTTGAAAAATTGTTCTTAAAAATCCAGATTGTCTATAAGAAATCCAGTTGCGGCAAACTTAACTTAAATTTACAAGAAGACTAAAACCTTAACACTTAAACATAGTATGTACAGAACACCACTCCAGAAGGAAAGAGAGACAGAAAGTGAAAACCAGGCTCCTTCTGGCCTATTATTAAAGGACACCATGACCTTGAGAGCATGTGGTTCTTCAAGTATCTGTTGTGTTTTCAAAAAGTCATGAGACTCTTTGAGGACTCTAGCCAGAAAGCAGGATATAAATCAACTAACTAAATAAACAGTACAGTACTAAATTGTATCTCCAGAGTAGACTCAGTGGGTGTCTTATCTTGACGTCTGTGGCTGACTGGCTTTCTGAAGGAGGACTGGCCAATTCACACCAATAAGGAGCTTTGGGCTTGAATTTCCTAAGTGTGCCAGCTCCTTGACCCTAGCCTTGTGCTTGTGTTCAGGCACTGCACTGAATAGTGGGGATTTTGCACATCACTGCAACGCTACTGGCTTTTGTTTTGTTTTACGTTTGCCATTAGCAGTGGCATGAGAAAAGCTTAATTCTAAGCAGCTTCCATGAGTTCGATGGTCATGTGAAGCCCCACAGAGACGTTCGCCTGAGGTGTTGATGAAGCTGAAAAGGAACCACCCACAGCAGGCGGCTTGTGTTGTTCTCTTTCGTTCACAAACAGATGTCATCCCCTTGAGACCAGAGAAGCGTGAGTAGGTGGGCCGAGAGATTTCATCTGTGGATACACCCTGTGGTGCTGTCTCATCAAGGGAGAGTTGAAGCAGATAACAAACTAGGGCTGGAGCACAGCTGTTTCTTTTCCCTGAGCTATCCAGGGAGCCGTCTGTGTTAGCCTCTTCCATGAAAAGTAACACCCACCTTCCCAAAAGCAGGAGAGGGAAAACTGCATCTAGTCATACGAATCACATGCCAGAAACAGTTCCCCAGAAATTTAGCATTTAATTTAGTAGGTCACGTACCTCCTTGCCTTCTCCATAAATTCTGTTTCTTATAAAATAAAGCCAGGTGCTTTTTTACCACCTTTAACTGGTGATGACAATTTCTGCTAGCCTCTCTCATGCATGATTTTGTAAGCACCGAAGCCCAACAGATAAAAATCGCTCCTTTTTTCAGCTCTTGATAAGAATTTTTTTTTGTTTATCCTGACTGTATTTATTTTTCATTTCCCTTTAGTATGAGAAATTGCTTTGCAATCCCATTTTGAGTTTTGCTTTTTATCTTTTCTCCCCTTCTCTCCATCCCCAAAAAGTGGTAAGATATTTCTAAGTAAGTAATCCTTGTCCATCTTGAAATGGAAGAAGCGTGACTCAAGAAGAGCTGCTGGCCCAGTATTTGTGACATGTTTGTGACAAAGACAGGTTAATGTGGTCCTAGGCTGGATCCGGGGTTGTGATCTAAAAGCACATTGCACAGCAACTTTGAAGCTAAAGCAGGCCTGGTCAGTAACTAGATGGGAGACCACCTAGGGACCCTAGGGACTTGTGTTCCACTTGGATGTTCCACTTGGAAGAAAGGGTATTAATGTATAATGATGATGATCATGATTATATATTAGATATCATAGAATCATAGAATCATAGAATCATAGAGTTGGAAGAGACCACAAGGGCCATCCAGTCCAACCCCCTGCCAAGCAGGAACACCATCAAAGCATTCCTGACAGGTGGCTGTCAAGCCTCTGCTTAAAGAACTCCAAAGAAGGAGACTCCACCACACTCCTTGGCAGCAAATTCCACTGTTGAACAGTTCTTACTGTCAGGAAGTTCTTTCTACTGTTTAGGTGGAATCTTCTTTCTTGTACTTTGAATCCATTGCTCCGTGTCCGCTTCTCTGGAGCAGCAGCAAACAACCTTTCTCCCTCCTCTATATGACATCCTTTTATATATTTGAACATGGCTATCATATCACCCCTTAACCTTCTCTTCTCCATGCTAAACATACCCAGCTCCCTAAGCCGTTCCTCATAAGGCATCGTTTCCAGGCCTTTGACCATTTTGGTTGCCCTCCTCTGGACACGTTCCAGCTTGTCAGTATCCTTCTTGAACTGTAGTGCCCAGAACTGGACACAGTATTCCAGGTGAGGTATAGAGATATGGAGGTTCCTTTGATACCTTTTTTGGGAAAAGCAACACATAAATGATATTACTATTAATAATTTTATAACAACAGTTTGTCATGAGCACACACATTAAGATAAATCCTACCCACTGTGTCTTCAGGCTGCAAAGTAAAAAGCCACTGGTGTCTTGATACAGAGCTTTTCTTGCTGGCTGAATGTCAGCTTTGCAAGGCCTCCTTGAAAGGTCCCCAGTGTTTAATCTTCTCGCACAAATTTATTTTAGGCATGTTTTTATATAGTTATTGGATGTTTTACTTTCTAGGGATTTGTTGTGGAATGCACACATCCTTTAATGTGTCAGTGTTTGGTTTGTAAGCTGTTTTGAGGCATCTCTTTCTGTAAGAAGCAGGAAAAATGTTAGGTAAAGAGAGAAAAGATGCAGATTTAACCCTTTTTGTACATTGAGTTCACTAGGGATGGGCACATGCTTGCTTCTCCTCAAATTGACTCTAGAGATGTAACATTTAAGAAAATTTTGAAACTCGCCAAGGAGAGTGGTGTCCATTTCCACTGCCATGGCCATGGCAACCATCACTGCCATTAATGAGAAGTCGAAGGAAGCTCATGGGAGAGGAGGTTTGGGACTCACATAAGCCCAGCAAATTTTAAATTCTCAGGAAAAATAGCATTTTTTCCGAGCATTCTCTACAGTTGCCAATCCCAATCCAAATTGAGCCTGGGGGAGCTCACTTATCTCTCATTTTGATGATTGCAGGAAGAACTTGCATTTCTTTATGTGGGTCAGGTTTACTATTAAACTCTTTGCTGTTGAGCTTTGATATATGTAATGCATTAAACAGCTTTAACTGTCAGCTTCCATGATTTAGTTTTCTAGATGCGAAAATGTATGATTTACTATCTTGTACAATACTGCAATATTCTATATGCCGGATTTCATGTCCTCTAGCTGAGAATTAGCTTTTTGCTTTCCTTTCGCAGGATTACCCACCACCCCACTTTTTATTCTATCCTTTCAGATTTGAAGCAGTTATGGGGTTTAGAGAGACAGGCCCATGAAGTATGGCAAATTAAGATTTTGGGAATTTACCTCAACACCAACCCAGTAGTATTCAGTGAGCTCAAGCTAAAGCTTTAACCTAGTAGTTTCCTTACCAGGTCAGACAGTTGGGTCCATTTTATTTTTTTCATTAATTACTACAGTGATTTTTATGCTGCTTTTTAGTACCAAAATCCCTTCATGTTGGCTCATGATGAAACAAAATCAAAATGCAACATTAACAATCCAAGCATTATAGCCACAGACCTATCAGACATGTTTAATAGTTAAAAACTAGTGGAGCAGCATAAAAGCAAAAATAGCATACATCAGAATTTATCGCTTCAGTCGAGTCTTGGGTTTTGCATGGGCAGGAAGGGTGGTGGGTGGGTGGAGAGCAAGAGAGGGGGTTTGCATGGCTCTGGTGGAGAGCGGTGAGGGGGAGAGTTGTGTGTGCAGTTGGAGATGGTGACTCTGTGTCAGAGAGCGAGAGATGGGTGTTTGTGTGTTGCATGGGCCTGTTTTTCCCCATTGTAAACACCAAGTGCCATTGTAATGGATTGCTTTGAAGTCATTTCTGCACCAGATAAAGGAATTTTTAGCCCCCTAATTCCCCCCTGACCTGACCCGTATTATGCCCAACCTGTCCTTTATTTTGCCAGACCAAAGGTGGCAACCCTGGACAGCATCCATTTCATTGGAGTTGTCTTTCAGTTTAATAAACTGTAGTTTAAACAAATGGGAAATATTTCATCAAATGCTTTACACTAGTTCATGAAATTTAGTTAGAAGGGCTTAGATAATTAGGCAATAAATGAGTTTCATTCTAGTATCTCATGAAGTTGGTAATTGTCTACAGAAACTCATGCTCTCAAATAAAATAATTTCAATCCCTCTTTTTAAAAAGTGCAACTGGACTGCCTTAATTAGTTGAACAATGCTAGCATCTGCATACATGCATTTAAATTGGGCTAATTTCATGCAGTGCTTATATTTATGCTGTGATTGGCCTAGATTTTGGTTTCCAAAAAGAAAATTGAATTCTGCACTAAACTTAATTTTCGCTAAGGTGTACTCTAGCATACATTTTATCCATGCATTAATTCCAAAAGCAGCAGTTATTTGGAACTGAAATCACCTGTTGGTCCAAGTTGTTGCTTCTATAGGTATGACATGTTCTTTTAGATGCATTGCTATCATATTTCAGGGATGGCTTCTTTCATTGTGCTGCCCTAAGAAGCCCTAAGATTTAGTGGGCATCCTCTACGTCGCAGTCCTACTGGTTCAGACCAATCGCCCATGTAATCCAGCATTCCATTTTCCAGTGACCAATCACAGTGCCTCTGGGAAGCCCCAAAGCAAGACACAAAGGCAGTAGTCTTCCCCCCACTTTGTTCCACAGCAGTTTGGTATTCGTATTCTATTTCTAAACTGCTTTGAGGTTTTTTTAAAAAAAACAAAAAAACACAACAACAATCAAGTGAGCATGCAGGATAGTTCAGTCGGTAGAGCATGAGACCCAGGGTTGTGGGTTCGAGCCCCATGTTGGGCAAAAAGATTCCTGCGTTGTCCAACTCTACAATTCTATGATTCTAAGTGGTGCAACATTTTATCAAATAAATTAAAAAATATTATTGTTGTAATATTTTATAACAAACATATTGCTCTGCTTTCCTTTGGACCGCATTTGGACCGCATTAGTGATCTTGTCATCTGTGCAGCCCACGACCTCCTTATACACTGCCCAGGCTTGCCCCTGGAGGCACACTCCATTGTCTCTTGAGACAGATGGAGGCCAACTAGCAATGAAGACATGGTTATAATCAGTGTGGTATATTTATTAGAGTGTTAGTTTTGGACCAAGGAGACCCATGTACAAAACCTTTCTTTGCTATGAAGCTCAGTACATAACCCTGGGGCAGTCACTTTCTATCAGCCTAGCCTACATCAAAGGGTTGTTGTGAGGATTCGAGATCTCCCCTGATCCCAAAATGTATAAATGCATGCATTTATTAGAAATAATAATAATAAATGGATCGTTATTATTTTGTCAATCGTCAGCTACTTGTTTGTTTTTAAAATCCAACAAACCTTTTACTTAAAAAAGAAATAAAATAGTAATGGCAGCAGCTGAAGGTATCAGTCCTCAATAATTATGCATGGGTGGGTCTGGGTGTTAAAATCTATGCCAGAGGATCTAAAGCAAAGTCGGAAGCATTGCTTCAAGAAGCCAAAAATAAAAACTGTTCCGACTTCTGCTGACAGGAGTGTGTATTTGATAAAGCAAACCTGACGTTTATTAGATGGATAATAATGTAATATTTACCTTACATGCTTAATTTATTCTTCTCATAGTAAACATGGCAGAATTACAGTTTGGGACTCTCAATAAGCCATGCTTTCTAAACTATAATAACATTCATAGCAATTTTGCTGTGAAACACTCCAGACTGTCTGTAGTCAGAATAAAGGTGAATGGACTAGATAAATACTGGCTGCCATTTTTAATAAACAATCCTTGAAACTTCAGTCTGCATCAAAGAAGCAGGGAGCTGCTTGTTTTAATTTCCAGCTAAGGAAAGAATGCACATGAAGAACAAACAGGAGCTGACAACTTGACCCTGCTGGTATTATTATGGTAGTTAATTCAATTCCTCAGAAAGTAGGTGGGATATAAATTTGTAAAATATCCCCACAGATAGTTAAATGTTTTGGTTTCAAACACAATATACAGAGGGCATTCTCTGCGGCAGCCCCTAAGTTCTGGAACTCTCTTCTCACCTGAGTCTGGCATCTTCACTGTGTAGTTACCATTGTATACTAAAGTCCCACCTCTTTACCCTGGCCTTTGACCACCTCCTTACTGTGGCTGCCCTATTCTTGTGATTGTAATTAATTTTAAACTGTATTTTAAATTGCTGTCACTTGCTCTGGAACTTTAGGGTCAAGGATGCATAAGTAATAATAATCAATGCCCATTAGCCATGGTAGATGCTGGACTAGATGGGCCGTTAGCACTTCTTATGTTCTTATTGTACTGTGCTGGCATCCATTTGTCTCGGGAGACAATGGAAGAGTGTGCCTGTGGGGTGAAGTCAAAGTATTGGAAAGTTACAGTGCCTGTAGTGGCTATAAAGAGCGATACAGGAAAGACATGTTTTGTTGCAGGTGGGTCAGATGAAGGCATCAGATTATTCTTATTATTATAAGCTATGTCCCAAAAGCAGAGCAGCTAACCTTCAGTCTAAGCTGCTGGGGACAGCAACCGCTTTTTAATAGAACTCTGATCTATTTCTAATGAAAATGTGCAGTCAATAAGCATCATAACATCAGCAGGACAGACCACAGCTTTGTGGCAGAGTACATGCTTTGTCCTAGATTCAATCCCTGGCATTCCCTGTTAAAAGGCTCAGGTGGCAAGTGATGGGAAAGACAGGGGCCTAAGACCCAGAAGAGCTACTTCTATACAGAAAAGGCAGCAGTGAATTAGACGGATAAATAATCCTCTCCAGTTACAAGGCAGCTTCCTATGTGGGCATGTTGAAAGCTGCAATTCTAGACCCCAACATCAACATTATTTTTCTACTCAAGGGGGCCAACTGCAGAGCATTAGTATTTATTAGGCGATGACATGCACTCATAAACAACTACGCATTTCCCTTGCCCTCTTCCAGGCACCCTCCCTTTTTTTCTTGTTGACGGCTGGCTACAAACAATTTTTCATGTCATTTACATGGGCACTCCCAATTAGAATGCAAGTGAATATTTCACAGAAAAATAAATGTGACAAGTTTTGCCTTTCATGGTATTTGCCAGTTGTCTGTGAGAAAATTGGGGTTTTCTAAGCTTAATGCACATTTAAGACCGATTATTTGTATGTCTGCTGCAAATAATAAAGGTTTAGAGACAACTTAGTGGGAGACTAAAGCACTAAAAAGTGCCACCTGTCAGTGACGCATTCCGTCAGAGCCTGTCTTTGCATGCAGGGGAAGTCCCTAACTCAATGAGGGTTTGATACCCATTGGCTACCATCAACCTGGTTTTGCTGGCCAGTCGAAGCTGTTCTTGGGGTATGGTCACTATCACATGCTGACAGCTTCTAGGAGCCACAGGTGAGAGCTGAGAACAAAGTGATCAAAGGTAGGCAGACTACCCCAGAAGGAGCATGGCAAATCCTCCACCAGAGATAATTGTTGTTGTTGTTCAGTCGTTCAGTCGTGTCCGACTCTTTGTGACCCCATGGACCAGAGCACGCCAGGCACGCCTATCCTTCACTGCCTGTCGCAGTTTGGCCAAACTCATGTTAGTAGCTTCGAGAACACTGTCCAACCATCTCATCCTCTGTCGTCCCCTTCTCCTTGTGCCCTCCATCTTTCCCAACATCAGGGTCTTTTCTAGGGAGTCTTCTCTTCTCATGAGGTGGCCAAAGTACTGGAGCCTCAACTTCAGGATCTGTCCTTCTAGTGAGCATTCAGAGCTGATTTCTTTAAGAATGGATATGTTTGATCTTCTTGCAGTCCATGGGACTCTCAAGAGTCTCCTCCAGCAGCATAATTCAAAAGCATCAATTCTTCGGCGATCAGCCTTCTTTATGGTCCAGCTCTCACTTCCGTACATTACTACTGGGAAAACCATAGCTTTAACTATACGGACCTTTGTTGGCAAGGTGATGTCTTTGCTTTTTAAGATGCTGTCTAGGTTTGTCATTGCTTTTCTCCCAAGAAGCAGGCGTCTTCTAATTTCATGACTGCTGTCACCATCTGAAGTGATCATGGAACCCAAGAAAGTGAAATCTCTCACTGCCTCCATTTCTTCCCCTTCTATTTGCCAGGAGGTGATGGGACCAGTGGCCATGATCTTAGTTTTTTGATGTTGAGCATCACCAGAGATAATACCCCTCCCATAACACCCCATACACCCTTTATTGCAGTGGATCGTTTCACTGACCCAGCATAGTGTCTAGTCTCTCCTGTTCTTTGTTCAATCTTCTATCCATCCATTTCATTCCCTGTTGAGGACATACAAAAGAAAGTTCTTCACACAGCCCATTATTAAACTGGAATTCACTAACTCAAGATGTAGTGATAGCCACTAACTTGAAGGACTTTAAAAGTGGACTAGGCAAACTCATGGAGGATAAGGTTGCCAATGCCTAATAGCCAGAATGACAATGTTCTACTTCCACTGTTAGAGTCAATATCCCTGCATACCAATTGCTGGGAATCACAAGTGGGGAGAGTTCTGTTGCACTCATGTATTTATTTGTGGGCTTCCGGTTGACATCTGGTTGTCCACTGTGAGAAGAGGCTGCTGGACTAGATGGGCCTTTGGCCTGATAAAGTAGGGCTATTCATATGTCCATAGTCTCCAGATTATTATTATTTATCTTACAAAATTGTACTTCCACCATTTTTGGTACCACCCTGCTCCTCTCTAAAATTTCCTTGACTCCTGCTTGTAGTTATGGGTTGGAGGAACATGGGCTAGCTTTCATATTGTTAGGCTGCCTTGTTCCCCTATTGAAGGAATGGGCAGATTTTTTTTTAATAAAGAGTAATGTATGTGAACATAAATTTACTTTTAGAACGGGATTTGCACCACACCTGCATGGTTGCATGGTCTACCTTTAAAACAAAATAAAAAAACCACCAGAATCTCATGTTTTCCCTGAAGTGAGAAGAACTCTTGATAGATTGTCATGGCAGACAATCTGATTTCCCTATCCACCAACACACTCAGATTTTCTTGCCATTTCTGTACAATTTGCAGATTGTACTAGTGGGCTGGGCATTAACTTTGTTACCTAATTTCCATACCAAGACTGTAAATGCAACTAATAATTTTTAGTTTGTTTATTAAATGCAAAGTGGTGCATACAAACTTGATACAAGGGGATATGATTATTATAGTGATAATAAGCATTATTTGGAAGCTGCATAAATAAAGAAATGGCTTGGGGCAGCATTTAGTTTATACTGCAGGAGACTAGGAATACGCACAAAGTATTAATTCAGGATGCACAACAAATTGGCATTTGGGTAGCATTCAATTTTCATCATAATTGTTCTCCATTTGCTTGGGCCATTATCAGTAATTTAAGGGAATTAGAGATTCTCCTCTTAAAAGTTTCTAGTGAACTCTTTAGAATAGGAATTGTCAAACACTTATAAACCTGCGTGCATTCATTTCCTATTCATGAATGCTGTTTAGCAGTGAGATGTGTGGATAAGCACAATACTAGAATTTTGTTTCCCTTCTATTGTACGATGGTGGCTTTTTTTTAGAGAGGTACTTCATTCATTGGCCTGTTTTAAACATAATGCAAAAACATATGTTAATGTTACATGAATGAGCCTGCTTGAGCCTTAGTTTCATAGCTTTCTTTTCCTCTGGTGTGCTCCTGAGAAGAAGATCAGAAGCATCCACTACCTGCTTTAAGCTAACCACAGTTTATCTTTATATTGAGGAACAGCAGACTGTGGTTAAGCTAAAAACCATGGTTCATTGAAGCAAGTAAAGATCAAACTACATTTTCTGATCTTTGCTTCTTGTTAAACCATAGTGCAAACTTACCAAAGTTGATTAGATTGGGACCTAATAATAAACCAGTTAGTGTACAAATGTGTCAGGAGCTAGCAGGGTTCTGAGGAGCGAATGGAACAGGTAGCAGAGCCAGAGGCTGATCCAGAGGAAGGGGGTAGCGATTTATGGGGTTTTGTGCCTTCCGCAAGGCAGGAGCCATAGTTGGAGGATGGGGAGGGGTCTGAGCAGTCTGAGGAGGTGAAGGAAGAGAAATGGAGCATCCATGTTCAGAATATGTATACATCTTTTACACCAGATGCTGACTATAAAGGCCAGAGGAAGGTGCAAGGCATGTATAGCCAATGTGGTACCCTCAGATGTTGTGGACTACATCTCACATAATACATGGCCATTGGGCATGGAGGCTGGGGCATGTGGGAGTTGTAGTCCACAACATCTGGAGGGTGCCAGCTTGGAGGAGGCTGGTTTATGGTTTCTCCACTTGGCTCATGGCCTAAGGGAAAGGCTGTAGCTCAGTTGCATGCAAGAGATCCTCTATCTAATTCATGCCATCTGTCTGCACTGCAAGCCGAGTGAACTGCTGCTAGCCAGTGTAAATCAACTTTCTCCAACCTGATGTTTTCCAGATGTTTTGGGCACTAGCACCCATCATCCCTGTCCATTGTCCATGCTGGCAAGGGCTGATGAATGCCCAGGCATGTCCAACAGGTAGATCGTGATCTACAGGTAGATCACTGGACGTCTGCGGTAGATCACTGGTAGATCATTGGCTCCCCCCAAAGAAGCTGAACAACTGTGGCTCCCCTAAAAAAAAGCTTAACATATTTTTCCTCCTTCCTTAAAAAAAAAGCTCAACAACTTTGACCTGAACCCTCCAAAAAGGGGGTAGATCACTGCCAGTTTTTAACTCTGTGAGTAGATCTCAGTCTCTTGGGAGTTGGCCACCCCTGTTGTAGCTCATTGATTGCCTGAGCTGCATTGATTGCCTGGCTCAGTAGGTATTTTCATATCTTCCACTTCATGCCTCATGTCTGAGCTTCCAGCATAGCCACTGCTGGAAACAAAATGAAATGTTTGAGTCAGGAAGGCAATTCTTCTGTTTAAGGTCATAACAAACATAAATTCAATCTTTTGATCCACTTACCCACCACACTGGTTTGGGAAAATTTGTCGTGGGATAAAAGTTTACAGGGAAGATTTGACTCACCCTGTCTTCCAGATAGTCAGCTTTCACATTTGTAAGGCGCCACTCTCCCCACATTTTGTGAAATTTAGCTTACCAAATTAACATTCTACCCACATCCCTAGGCATGGGTCTGAACGCTCTTTGGTGTCTGAAATGTGAGGCTTTTAAGGCTTCTAAGGCATTTCCTTTCGGTAAGTTTCTATGAAAACAAAATCAATTGTAGAAAGAAAGTTTCCCCATCTCTACCATACAGGCTTAAAACTGTCAGATGATACCCACTGTTTGGCTTCTGATCTGAAACTGTGTTGAGTGTGACTAGTAGATAATGAATGTTCTCCTCCCCTCACCCTGAATTTTTTTTAAAGGAAAAGAGTTGGGAAAAGGGAGGGGAGTACACATTAATCATATCCTTAAAATTCTTCAAAACACCATTTTTTGCTATGTACATTTGCCTTTTGCGTTAATTGTTTTGCAGTCACTTTTGCATATTTCTAGAGAGTCAAAAATGTGGGGGTGGGAGTTTGGTTTTCAGCTACTTGGCTTCACAACCACTCTGAGGAATATATTGAGGGATACAGTTTATACCTTGTTTAATAATAATAAATAATAAATTAATAATAATAATAATAATAATAATAATAATAATAATAATAATAATAATAATAATAATAAATTATTTATACAACGCCCATCTGGGCGGCTTCCAACAAAAGATTAAAAATTCATTAAAACATCAGTCATTAAAAACTTCCCTAAACAGGGCTGCCTCATAGAAGTCTATGTTCATTTCATTTCACTTTTGATTTGTATACTGTCTTTCTATATTACGATACACAAGATGGCTTGCAAACTTTGAAATAAATAAAACATCAAAGTCAATATCAATAATTCATTTGAATATAATAGTACACAATAAAATTGACTCTCAAAATACCAGCAAATAATAATTAAAAATTCACTCTTACCAATTACAGTAAATAATTACTAAACAATAATCAATAAAAATAACAGCAAGTCACAATGCATAAAATACCACAATACGTACAAAACCATGTAAAAGGATCAGATTGAGAAACAAAGGCACACAACTTATATTATTATTCTTTTTAAATCCCTGAACTCCTCTTCTCCCTTCTCATTTCTTAGCTGCTTCTGCTGTTCTTAAAATTGTGGCCTGGCTGTTACTTAGCTGGACTTGATTGAGACTGGGTGAGGTGAGGCTCCTTGCCCTTCTTTGCAGGATGATGAGGTGGTGGTAGATGTTAAACTTTCCAAGAGGAGATGTCATTCCCAGTGTTTTACCAATGAATACAAAGGAACAGTAAATGTATAAAGTTGTCTTATACTGAGTCGGAATTGGTCAATTCATTCCTGCATTGCATATTCTGATTAGCAATGTTTTTTCCAAAGTGTTTCTTAATCTAGTTTCTTAAACACACCCATACCCACCACACCACACTCACACTCACACTCTTTTCAGTTTAGAAATATAGGCACTCTCTGATTTTAAATTTCCTGTAGTAGAATATTCCCCTGCATCTGTACAATCCTGTCCCCTAATGTCAGCTTCATTTGAATGCACAAATTGAAAAATCAATAGGCTGGACAGGGGTCTCTGTAGCACCAGGAAGCTTTATACTGTAATGTTAACTATTGGGTTTCAGACTTGCCCTGTTAAATCTATTGCTTTCCCAGGTGAGTTACAGTAACTACTTCACTAGGCTAAGAGATGTCTGTATTTCTCTCATATGCAGCTCTCTTGTTTGATCTGCTATGTAGATACTTTTCCTATTAAAAGATTTGAAAGGAGGTTTGTAGACTAAATGCTGCACAGGTATATATTTCAAAAAGGTAAAAATCTCATCTCTTTTTTGTGGTCTCCTAAAATTAAAATGTGTGTCGTTTGCGAAGTATATATATTTTCATCTGCATCTGGTAAATAGGCTTATTCATGTTATGGAGACCAGCAAACTAAAACAACTGGGTAATTCTTTGACAAAGTTAAGAGCAGCATTAAATTCTTTTAAGTAGTTGAGTCCTGGTAAATGTCTCTTTCTCCCTCCTGCTCTCTCACACATACACATGTGTACAGCAATGTATCAAAAGGCAAATACTGCAAACCAAAAATGTCTGATGTAGTAATTTTGTTCCATTGAAACCCTGACTTCCAATGATTTGAATGTGAGAAAACTTTGTTGCCAAACCAAGCTGGAGTGTTGGGAGGAAGGATCCTGCATACTTCAGCTGGATTCATGGGTGTTGTAGGGATGAGGAGGCTCTGGACCACCAGAATTTGTCATACTCCAGCTCCCATCAGCCCCAGCCTGCATGGCCAATGAGAATTGCAGTGCAGCAACACCTGGAGTGCCACAGGTTTCCCAGTCCTGCCTAGAGGGTGCCAAAATTTGTGTCTATAGCTTATGTGTTCTGACATCAAACCAAACATCGCCATTAGCAATAGTTGCATTTGTGGATGGTTAGGACTATATTGAGAAATTTGAATGGATAAGAACCCAAATGTTACGCACTGTACAATGGCCAGCATCAACATCAACAGTGTTTTCAGCGATTCATATATACCTGTTTTGTTTAACACCCTGGTTGGATGCTGCAGGTTCTTCATGCTTTTCCTTTGCACAGTTGGTGTCTGTGCTTGGTTACCTAGGAAACTGCTGTTGCGTGGAATTTGATTTGCTTGGTTGTCAGAGTTATATGGCTGAAATTTGAAATGGGGAGTGGTGGGCAGAGAAGACAAACCAGCTAAATGCCTGCAAATTCAGCTGTTGAATATTTGGCAGCTGAGGCAAAGCAAGAAGGGCTTATAAAGAGGTGGTTGGGATCTATATGTTGTGGCTTAGCCAAGCCAAAAATATTGTTGAATTTGGACATTTAGGATTAAATTCTGTTGCTCCCCTTAAGAACATTTCTTCCATTTCTACTAAAAAATAAATACCATCCAGTGAAGTTGGTGCTCTTTCATTGAGAGTCTACCAAATTAAGTGGCATCCTTATGGAAGTGTTTGCCCATCTATCTATTTTTCTTTGTAAAGCATTCTGCCGCATGCTTCAACTCAAACAAACAAACAGATCTTGGAGACTTTTCTCTGAACATCTCCATAGCACCTAACTGTAGTATCTATAGGTAATTGCCAGGATTAAGAATTAGGTAAACAGCTCCTGCACTTTGCTGTCTCCATTGCATCCTCACTATTCCATATGGCAGAGTTTTTCTGGGTTCCTCCCTACTGAGATCATACTGTCCCACCTGTTATATGCATTCTGATAGCAACTTGAGACCTATTTGTCCTGACAGGTGTTTGGCCCTCAATGATATATCATTTGTACTCAAATTTGTATAATATAAATGCGATTTCTTTCTATGGTACTTCATTGTGCTTTTACTTTGTTTTAATGCTGTACCATTGTTGTTAATCTCCCTTGGCTCTGAGAAGGGCAAGATATATGGGCAGAATATAAGAAGTATAAGATAATTACAAGGAAGTGTTAGTAGTAGTTCAGCTGAGGTCAAATGGGATTTATTTTCCAAGATAGAATTCAGTTCAACCCACCACAAGTACTGAAAGGCAGATGCATGTTCATGCAAAAACACACTTATTATTACTACCATTCAACTTGCTACTGAGAAACTGGGTCCTCCCTCAAAAAGGGCACATATTGCGGTGAGACCTGGAAACCAACACCCTGTGTTGTGGGTGGGTTTGATTGGTCAGCCACAAAACCCAATTGGAAGGTTCCTTGATGCTGTGTTCAATCGGGCCAATGGGACGCAGTCTAAGTGTATCGAGGGACCTATATATGCCCATGCACGTGTCCCAGAGCTTCCTCTTTTGGTGCATGCATCGGAACACCCATCCACCTCTCCCTATATTTAGGGCTGTTGCGCTTGACCTTGCTATGCCGTCATGTGTCGTCTGTCATTGGGACAGGGGCATGGCAGGAATTTCCCCCACTTGGCTGATTGGCTGTTGCCATTTGGGTTTCGCCTGCCACGTAGCAAATCGTCACAACTTGTAAGGTTGCAGATAGGCTCTGGTTCAGGTGATAGGGATGGGAGAACGCTCTCGCCATCCCTATGTGAAGGGTATTCCGTTAAAGGAATCCAGGGATTCGATGGTTTGGTCAACCCCTGAGAGAGGGTTGTGCCCGTGCCTGAGTCCAGGGGGACATTTGGGTGGCGGAGAGAGCCTGTTCCCGGCTTTCCGCTTTTCCAGGTGTTCACCCTTGGCTGACCTATGCTGGAACCCTGGGTCAGCGCTACCTGCGGAGCAGGGAGCTAGTCGAACCAGAGTTTATGCAACCACTCACTTGCTGTAATCAATAAAGTTGTGGCCTAAATTCTGCCAAAAACCAAACCTAATATTTGAGTCATGTGTGAATTCTTTAGGGGGAGGTTTCTGGATCTGAACACGCAAATTATTTTGAGTCACTATCTCCACTTTGTTATCTTGCAAATCCTATTATCCTTTGAGGTTTTAACCACAGGTAATAGCTTACTTAATCAGAAACCTGCTCTTCTGTTCAGGCACACAAACTTTCCTTCTCATATTTCGTTTATCTAACTACTGTTGAGTTGATAGCAATAAATATGTTTTCGGAGCTACTTAAGTTTCTGCACATCTTTATGATATTTCTCTCCTCTGCTTCTTTGACTTCGTAAAAAATGATTCTGCAATGTGTTGTTAGATTTCCTATTTCTAGCGCTTATTTAAAATGCACCTTAGCTCCAGAAGCAAATCAATATTTACAGTGCATTAGTGCCACAGAGAATTTGAAGCCTTGTGATTAGAGTTCATTGCTGATTTATCCACTCTTCAAAGCAACATTAGACATCAAACACTATCTGCCATCATCCAGGAATTTGTGACACCGCACTGGGCCTACACATGCTTTCGTCTGGTGTTTTAATTATTTAAGCTCTTTTCCCTTTGATTTTTCTAACAGGGATATAATTCTGCAATCTCTAAATTAAGTAAACTAGGACATTATACCTAACAAACTTATATTAGGAAAAAATGTTCACAGTTCCATTCTTATTTGTATGTTGTCCCAGGTGGGTAGGGGGACTTGTATGTGGTTGGGAGAGGGAGGGGAGCTTAATGACTACAAAGCAAAACAATACTGGTGATTAATTAGAGGCTGGATGAGATGAATATGTCAGATCGGTTTTGGTGGAGTATTTTGTGTGTGTTGTACTTATATCACTGATTCTGGCCATAAGCAAATGCTAATGTTAATACCCCCCCCCTTTTTTTTTTAATGCTGAAATGCATTTTGGATATGTTTAAGCAATTAGGCATCCTGATTGACTTTTGTTGGTAAAGTATGGATATTAGCACTAATCATTGACATTTGAATATAGATTGATCCTGTGGAAAGACTTCATGCTGGCAGCAGACTGAAGTTTCGTGTCATGTCTTCTCATTAGCCCTACATGTAAATCTTTTGGGAGGGGGAAGGGGCATATGAAAAGAAGCATAGAAGTAGTATTTAGGCATCTCATTATACTGACTTCTGGGTTTAGGAATTTAAAATGAGATTTTGGAAATTGCAAGTTAATCAGTGAATGTATTATTACTGGCTTCATTATTTTTGATTTCTTCTGATACATATTAAAATTTGGGAATCCCTTTTCATACAACTACACACACACACACACACACACACACACACACCTTGGAGGATGCAAACTTAGATTGGCTTTGAACTGTAGATCTCTCCACAAACTCCTAATTAAAGCACATATGCTGTCTTAGACTTTTGACTATCCAGGAAAGAGATCTGGGGATGGTGGATAGCTCAAAGGATATGTCAGCTCAGTGAGCAGCAGCAGTGAAATGGGCCAATTCTGTGTCTGAGATTATTAGAGAAAATATTGGAAGTAAAATGGCTTGTATGGTATAACTTGTGTTATTGTGCTCAGTTCTGGCCATCCCTTCTGGAAATAAGATGGTAGAGCTAGAAAATGAGTGGTCAACCACACATTAGCCACAATTATCAGGAGGTTGGAGCACCTTCTATACATCTTAGTGTTTGAGGCTTCCTAGTATATATGTGTGTGTGTGTGTGTGTGTGTGTGTATATATATATATATATATATATATATATATATATATATATATATATATATATAATGTGTATATATGTATATGTATGTATGTACAGGTGAAACTCGAAAAATTAGAATATCGTGGAAAAGTCCATTTATGTAAGCAATTGTTTTCATTAGCTACTGGAGTTTAATATATGAGATAGACCCATGCCATGCCATGCGAGATATGTCAAGCCTTTGTTTGTTATAATTGTGATGATTATGGCGTACAGCTGATGAAAACCCCAAAGTTGAAATTGTTAATTTGGGGTTCTCATCAGCTGTACGCCATAATAATCACAATTATAACAAATAAAGGCTTGACATATCTCGCATGGCATGGCATGAGTCTATCTCATATATTAGTTTCACCTTTTAAGTTGAATTACTGAAAGAAATTACCCTTTCCACGATATTCTAATTTTTCGAGTTTCACCTGTATATATATATGTATGTATGTATGTATGTATGTATGATTGGTCAAAATTCTCTAGTGAGAAATATATATATATAAATAAGATTGGTCAAAATTCTGGTCACTCAGTGAAACTGATTGACAGCAATCTCAGCACAGACAAAAGCAGGCATTTTTCATGCTGCAGATAATTATCTTACTATATTTGCTGCCCAAAGCTGTGGTGGTGGGTTTTTTTTGGGGGGGGGGATATGCTTAGCCTATTCCCCCAATTCCATCAGCTGGGTTTGAGAACATAGACTTAAGGTCTGGATTTGGCCCTGGCAATTTGTAAGACTGCTTAATATCCTTGAAAGCCTCACTGAAGCACATAAACTGTGTACTATTGTTATGTAAGAAATAATAGATTCTTCTTGATATATGTTTCTAATTATTTTTGCTTTGTTTTTATATTACATTTTGCCTCATTAGTAGCGAACATATCTCTTCCAATGTGTTTTCTTTGTTGAGCGTATTGGAATGTAATAAAAATGTGTGGTATTTAAACAGGGAAAATAGATAGCCTAATGAAAATAAAATGCATTTTTCATTTTTACTTATTTTTCCTGTTTCCCGAATACCATGCTTGAGAACTTGCTGCTTTGGGGTTCTCTTGGGTGTTGCTTGATGCCAAAGAGGTTTAAAGGCAGGAAATCATGCTGCTAAACAAATATTCAACATAGCAATATCCTTAAACTATATAAACCTTTAAGTTTGGAACCATGGTGCTCTTTTGGTTCTGTGCCAACCACAACAAGTCTTTCAATCTTGATCAAGATATCTAAATGCATAAAAAGGAGCAATATCTAAAAGGAGCTTGAAGAATAGGCTGGTCAACTGTTGCTCCTGTATAGGAAAAAAACTCCTCCTCCTCCATCATCAAATATATGTGTCAGCAACCTGTGCAGTGTCAAAACTAGTTAATAAAACTAAATTTTATTAAAACAGGGATTAAGAATGTGTGGTTCTCCCAATATTGTTAGACTTCTATTATCCTTCATAACTGGGTAAGCTGGCTGAGGCTGATGGGAGTTGAAGTCCACAAATCCCTCTGAGGGGCACAGGTTCCCCATCTCTAGGTAAGAACAAACCACACTTCACCAAGTTCATATGAAGTGTGGAGCTGTGATTTGCTCTGAAGTGAAAACAGATGCTTTCCTGTTGAAAGAGGAGGGAGAACAAGTGAGTTGTGCTACGATTAATTTCCAGTCACCTAAATGCAGCTTATGTGATCATATGAAAGAGGCCACTGTCTGTTAGTATGCAAATGTTCATGATGATAACCTTCATCTACAAAAAAGAAATTTAATATTTCTAGCACCTACGGTTTGTTTTATGTGTTCAGTTTGGGCAGTGTTGCAATAAATTCATGGGGGAGAAGGGACACAATATCTTCTCCTCCCCTACATTGATAGCCTCTGGTATGAAGCAGGTCCTCTGTGTGCTAGCCAAATGGCATGGAAGTCTGGATTGTGTGACGTTTGTTTTGCTTTGAAGGGAGAGAAAGGATTACTCAGAATCTTCACAGTATTCCAGATAAATTATGCTATTAATCATTACTTACAAGGAATGGAAATATTTATGGTATCTTCACTAGAAGGGTTGTTGAGACTTGATAATGATTGGTATGGGAAAGTAACAGAATTTCATGTTTCTGCTTCAAAGAAAGCTGGATAGGCATCCATCATGGATGCTTAATACAAGTTGTCCTTCTGTTATGTCAGTTGATTGTGGCAGATAACTCATTGGAGTCCATACCATCCTGCTGGTTTGGGATATACTCAGCAATTTAGTTTCACAGTGAGTGTGTTTATAATTTCCACACTTAATGCAGAAAGATGAAGGACGTCAGCTACATATGATTTTTTTGTCCTTTTTATCTCTTCAGATATGCCTCTTCATGTACGCCGCAGTAGTGATCCTGCGTTAGTTGGTCTCTCAACATCAGTCAGTGAGAACAATTTTACTGCAGAAGAGCCTTCACGGAAGAACCCCACCAGATGGTCCACAACAGCAGGCTTCCTCAAGCAAAATACAACTGGTGGCCCAAGGAGTCATGAAAGAAAGGTACTATATTTTCCCAGGATTTTGTTTTCAGTCAGTGAGCAGCCAGATTATTAGGGTTGCAGGATTTGATTGTGTGCTGTTATGGCATATTATTTGAAACTAAAACGATGGCTTTTGCAACAAATTTAGATTCCTCCCAGTTCTGTTATGCATCCAGTGTGGCCCTTGCTGTTCTGCCATGTTGTTGTAGCACCAAACATTTCCCCATATTTCCTTATAGATCTGTGAGCTTCACAAGCAAAAGTGGCAAAGTACTTCCAGACAGTCTGATTCATAATTTGTGATATTTTCCTCTCCTGCACATATTCTCTGAATTCAATATCTCCACATGAGCAATAATACTGGTAATTAAAGAAAGCAGCAGGAAGCTTGTTTTCTTATATACCTTTATTCTTAAACAGATGACTTGAAAGGCCTTTCTTTGGTTGTTTTTTAGTTCCTCTGCTCTCCGTATTCTGACCTAATTCTGTCTGTGAGAGTACTTTATTTTATTTTATTTTAAAAAATAGTTTGATATGTTTCATTTTCAAAGCTTGGTTATAGAAATCAATACTCCAGGCTAAACATATTATGCATTACTTTTTGAGTAATGTCTGAAACTTTACAAACACTCTGAAAATGCTCTTTTATCAACCCGGAGATTAATTTTTATAATACTTAGGTGTCCTACCATCTCCATTCAGCCTGCCTTCTAGCAATAAACTGCTTACAGATCTTTGTTTGAGTAAGCAGTATATACAGTTTTGTTCAATAAAAATAAATTATTCACAGTTTGATTCACCATTTGGATGACTTTAGGAGACAAAGGAGGGCACATTAAAATAATAAATCGTTCCACTTTCTACTATTGTCTTGTCCTTATTCTGTTTTCTCCCCCAATCCAACTTTCCCATTAGTTCTTTTTCTCCCCAGTTACAACTTTCTTATGCTGTAACGTACTCTTTGTTGGAGTTCCATTCATCTTCCAGTTCCCCAAATCTCAGACAATAAACAAATGGCCAAAAAGGCAAACATCCTGGAACTCATTTTTGACCCCCATTGCTTCTAAACCTGTTGTAGTAGGGAAGAACACAGTTGCACTTGTTGAATCAGTGTCAGATAAAGTTATATTTCGTTTGCTTCTTTCCACCTCCTCTTTACAGAGCAGTTGATTTGAGAAGGTTGGCATAAGGGCTGAAGGGACCTAGTTCCAATTGTTGAAATAGCAGCAGGTGGGGATGACAACAGATGGGCTTGTTGATAGGAGATTTATGTGGTTCACAGAGCTGGATATACATTTCTGATGGTACACTATGGTGCTGGCACCTTTTTTAAGAGCAGGGATGGGGAACCTTTTTCGGTTTAGTGGGACAGATTATTATCTGCTTTGACCACATGAGCCAACATTTGATGAGTGGCCAGAATGAGCCCACTTGTCAATCATCTGATATCATAATGATGCCAATGATGATATCATAATGATAGCAAGCAGGATTGAACTCCCTGTGCATCACCTGATGGATCAGGCTGCTTTCTACAGGCTTTCTGCATTGGGGAGCAATGGAATGGGTTCCTGGAGGGAACCCCTTTGTGCACCCAAACTAAGAAGGATTAAATCCCTGTCTATGAGGTGAGGGTCAGGGCATTCGATCCTGCTATCTGTAGGCTTTGGGCATGTGAAGTCGGCATTGGGTACCAGCATCTCATCATTATTATTTTACCAAAAAACCACTGTGTGGCACACATACTGTTGAATGGTTCCCTGTATGTTAACATCTATTGCTAGCATAATCGAACCTGAAAAGCCCAGTGGAAATCCTGCGCAAGTAATATGCAGATACAAGGCTTTGATATGCATTTGGGTCATTCAGTTACGATGCTCGCTACACAACCATATGCAAGCCTTACCCTCCCAGCCTAACATACCTCATAGGGTAAAGAGGTTGAAATACAGTAACTCAGAGGTTTATAAGTGGGGTCTGTGAGCTCCATTTAGATCATCCACAGGAAGATTGTTGAATAGTCAAGGATGTCTGTATTTAGTCCTGCACTTGGTTAAATTAGGACCAGATTATTGAACAGACTAACTAGGCTCTTATCTAGAGTGAATGATTTTGATATCAACACTGAATAATTTTTTAAAAATCATTTTGCTTCACCACATAGAAAGGCAAGTCTAGGGGCATTAAAATATGAGTTGCTGATATACTTTGTAGAACAAAAAAAGTAGTCTGCCAAGTTCCTCAGCAACTTTAAAGTGCTCCATGTGGTGTACGGAGGAGAGAAATTTGAGAACTGCTCATGTAACCCAATGGATGTCACCCCTGCACTATTTTGATCAAAGGGGGGATGATAGATCTCACAGGTAATAAATAAATAGGCTATTCTCCAGATACTAGCTAGTATTATAATTTTGGATGCCAGGCAGTTACTGTTAGCTTTGGAATGCCATTTATTTAGTTAAACCTTCCGCAAGTAGATGCTTTCCAGATTTTTTGGACATGATGGGAGTTGTAGTCCAAAACATCTGGAGGGCATCTTTAGTTAACTGATCATGCAGTCCTCATATATTCATTCAAGTCTTCTTCCAAAATGCCTTTTACCATTTTATAGTCAGGTTTTTTCAGGAGTTTTTTTCATCTGGTACCTGTCAGGTGGGCACCATTGCCATTATAGGAGAACAAGGGAGGGGTTTATAATGAGTTCCGGCACTTCTTTTTCTAGAAAAATAGCACTGGGTTTTTTGTGCTATGTGTGACCAACAGTGTCTCCCTTCTTTTGCCAGTTCTTTAAAAACTACTTGCCTTTCACATGATTTGCATCTTATGTGGTGAGCTTCATAAGTAGAAAATATGCCGTCTTTCTTCCTAACACTTGATACTCAACTATCTACAGTAGTTACTTGCCACCTGCATTTTACTTTCTCTTGATTGTGAATGCAAATGTGGAGGCAATTAGTTTTCGCCTTAAATGTATATATTTGAATATATGCATTTTAAATTATGTAACATAGAGTTTCACTCCCTTAAAATTTACCTAGATACAGTACACAGTACTGTGAGGATCCATACCTTCCATGAATCAGTCACATTTTACAGACTCCAGTTAGTAAACTCCAATGTTTTTGCTGCTTTAACTGTTGCGTGTGTACTTACTTCTCTTCCATCCCAGCTGAGCTTTGACACACCACATAACAGAATATTAGATATAGGTCTGCTGGATTAGATCAGAGTGTAGCCTTATTTCATATCTAGGAATACAGACTGACTTAAGGAATGGAAATGATGACAGCAAGTTTGTGTATATAGAGAGAGCTTTTCATCAATGTGAGGAGGCAGGGTTAAACTCTTCTATCTGTGCATTTTTGTCCTTATCCTGATGGGCTATTTAAAAAAAAAAAAGTTAAGCAGGGTCAGACATTTAACGAGACATCCAAAGGCATACAGGTGTGCTTTGTGGGACTTTGACCTCTCAGCGGCAGACCATGCCATATAACAAATCACTTTTTAAATTCCTGTCAGTTTCAAAAAAGTCTGCAGTAGGAGTTGTTTTCTGTTGCCATCTGCAAGGATGCACACCACTGGAGAGAGGTGATGGCCAAAGCAAGGGGTGGGGGTCAGACGGTTCTGGTTCCAGAGGCACAGTTATCTTGAAGGGTGACCAAGGTGTAGATTCAGGACCATGGATAGTGCTTCTGCAAAGCAAGCCAAAGTTTTGTCAGCAAGGTCCTAAACCAGGCATAGGAAACCTTGGCTCTCCAGATGTTTTGGAACTACAACTCCCATGACCCCTAACTAACAGGGCCAGTGGTCAGGGATGATGGGAATTGTAGTCCCAAAACATCTGGAAAGCAAGGTTGCCTATGCCTGTCCTAAACCAAGTGACTGTGGTTTATAGCAGGACTACGTGGTCACAGATTGATATCCCCACTCCCTAGGTGCTTCCACCTAAAGGGTTGGTAACTTCTGCCACTGTGGGATTCTTCAGAGTAATGGGGTTTCCAGATATACAGCTCCCTTCTCAGGGCTCTCAGGATCCCCCAAGGCGTCTGTGGGTGAGTCACCATAGTCAGGCAGTAGAAGTTTTTCACTGGGGTTTAGGGGATATTCTGGTGTCCATGCACCTACATGGGACAGACCAGGGAGTGTGTCCACCTCTACCTCAGAACTACAGTTACCAGAGAACTCTATTTTCAAGGGGTCCTGTCCTGGGTCCATCAAGAAATGCAAATCCAAAGCTCCATTGAAAATTCAGAAATAGCCACATAGTTTTTTGGATCCAGGCCATAATATATGATTGCACCTTGCAGCAGTTTGTCATAGTTATGGAGCTGACAAAAGGAGAAATGACTCTTGGTTTTAATTCTAAACATCACCCAGAACCCAAATCCATCCTGAAAAGCTGCTGAATCTTTTAAAATGTCAATGGACACATAGCCTCTTGCCTATGAGAGCTCATGCTGTATACTAGTTAGCCTTTAAGGTGATACAGATACCGTTGTCGTCTTTGTGGCAACTGCCTATTTTGGCTACACTTCTGGAATCAAAACATTAAGATGTTTGCACATAAATCAACTTTTCAGACTAAATTCTAAATCTGCAATTTAATAAGTTTGAAAATATGAAGGGTAAATCAAACCAAACTTTAATTTACTCTGTTGACAAACTTTAATGTTTTTAAGTCCTTGTCAAATGAGAAGGGGAGCTGTACTTTTGCAAGGAGTGAGAAAATGTGTCATAATTGCTTAATTTTTAAAGCAATTAACACAGCTAGCTAATGTTGGGAAATGAAATATATATACAGTAGGTATATACACACTTCTGTGGGCGTGTGTGTGTATAAATGTATATGATATTTGGGAGTTGATAATCTAATGGCTGCTTTTCATATGGGGATAATATACTCAAAGCCAAATGTACCAAAACAGACATAAAAATAAAATTAAAAGAGCATGTGTGCGAAAGAGAGAGTTTATTATCTTATTACTTGGTGTGTAGGGATTCATTACTTTTATGTTGTAGCAGCTAATGTTTTGGGAGGCATGGGATGGTAGTGGAATGAAACTAAAATCCTATCTACTGTATAAGAATGAATTTCAAAATTGCTGTTTTTCAAAATGGAAAGAAGTTTTTAGTTCCCAGTGATTCTCCCATTAGGACTTATGCATTTCCCCCATGATTGATAACTGCTTTTTGAGAGCTAGTGCGATTTATAACCACTGTCCCTGTCAGCAAATAAATTGGCCTGCTAGGCATTCATGTACCAAGAACTGGATAGATAGGAAGTGTGTGTGTGCGCGCACATACACACACACAGCATGACTTACACACCTTCCTGTGCCACAGAGTGCCCCTTTTGGGGCAGAATAAATTTCTGCTGTTGTTTCTCTCTTACCACCATTATGCCAATAGAAGTGGCATATGATGAAGAGGATTAAAATTTCCATTCGGCCCTTTCAGAAAAAGGAGTTGCCCACTGATCTTAAAATGATAGGATTCTTAAAAGTAAGGAATAGAACAGGGGTGGGGAACCTTTTGCTTTCCCCACACTGCTGAATTGCAACTCCCATATTCCCACTGCCCATGCCTGCTAGGTCTGATGGGAGGTGCAGACCAGAAACATTTGGAGGGCGAAAAGTTCCCCACCCTGAATTAGAACTTGGCTGCTGTTGTTGCATTTATTTGTTGCCTTTTACCAAGAAAATATCTCAGAGTTACATAGAAATACATCAAATTTAAACAGCATTTTAAAAGAAAGCAAGATCTAGTGGGCAGAATTCCTGAAGTGCTCATCGAACAGTGTCAGTGTGGTATAGTGGTTAGTGTCAGACCAAGACCTGGGAGACCAGGGTTCAAATCTCCACTTGGGCATGAAGGTCACTGCGTGAGCTTGGGCCAGCTACTGCCTCTCAGCCTAACCCACCTCACTGGGTTGTTAGGATTAAAATGCGGAGGGGCGGAAATGTGTGCAACTGTGAGCTCCTTGGAGAAAAAGGTGGGGCAGGAAGTGTCCAAGTGTAGTACTTCACACAGGCTTATGGGGGCTTGGCCATGTATTACTAAGCCCTGGTTTAAGCATAATGGGTAAATGCTGCCACAGGATTTTTAGAAGCATAATGCGATCATAATGAATACTGAGAAAGAAGTTGGAATTGATTCTTAGGTGAGTTTCATCTTGACTGCATAGGATTTGCAGAGCCGATATAATGCAGATGGATTATTTTGAATTATTGTCTACATAAGTAGGCAGTATTTCTTGTGGTATGTGGTAGTTTTTCCTCTTTAAAATGCACCTGGGGGAAACAAACAGTTTTGTGCCTCTTCATTTTTTTGGTCTTATTAAACTACCAGCAGGATTAAAGCCCAGCTCGTGCATTGTAATTACACTACATCAATCACCATATGCTGTTTTGTTTGTTTTGCATTATCTTTATTGAGATTTTACTGTGAGATTAATGAGTGGAGAGTGAATTGGGGGCTGGGAGTGGAATTCATCAGAGCTCTTGGGGCCTGAGAAATAACAATGTGAACTGTACTTAAGTTGAGAGTTTTTGGTTTTGCATGTGTGCATACAAAGCCAAGCAGCATATCATTTGTGATGGTTCCTTTGTAAACAAGATAAAATGACTGTGGCATTTTGACTTTCACTTTATTCTCCAGGTATGGTTCAGATTCTCCACTGCCGACTGTCGAAACAGAATATTGGTTGCTTAGTGGAAGAGCCATTTATCACCACTGACCTTAATAATTGCCTTTTCTGTGAAACTTTTTGGCTTTAGTCAGACCTTGTTTATCATTCAAAAGTATCAGGGAAACACAGTTAACCTGGGATGGTGAGCTTTTTATGAGTGTAAGGGCATTGGAATTAAAATACAGCACTGGCTTATGAAAGGGTCTGCTATTTTCTCACAGCATTGCTATGTAATCCTCTACTCTTTATGCATAAGAGATTAGTTTTACTCATAGAGCTGCAGAGGCAGACGGTTTTGAAAGGGTTTTGATAATCGGGATGGGTAACAAGTGGTCATTTCCCCCCAATGTCTTTCTCAGAATGCAAATTTTCTGGTCCTGCTTTTCATCGAAGAATCTGAGATAATACCTTCTCTCCCTCTTGTCTCCCTAATAATCTGAAATAAATTATTATTTTAAAAATACTCTTCCTGTTTCATCCTCCCTTAACCATTTTGTGTTGGAATAATCTTTACAGTGTGCATGTGCTCTCTTTCGCCTCCGTTATTCCTTTGGTGGCGTACATAAAAGACTAATAGATCCCCAATATTGTGCCATTGGAGCTGCCCCCTCTGTTATGTGTGTCGTGGGGACATCACCTGTCCTGCCTGCTTTAGTTTACAAGGTCATGGCTCTAAAATCGTCTGGAACTAGGCAGAGTGTTAAATTGCACTGTAGAATGATAAAATAAACTGAATCTACCCAGAGGGGAATAGAGACTGCCAAGCAATGGTGTCCGTCTCATTTAATATATACAAACACTTGTAACAAGTCACTTGCTGACTGACACAATTAGTCTCTATGTCCCCATTATAGAGGAAGCCTTGAAACATGTGCCTGACATGCTGCGTAAAGAGAATTTCTCCAAAGTGGCCTTTGTCTCAAAGGTCATGATGAAAATTGCTGGGGTGGGAGTTGTTGTTTAATTGCATATTGGTCCTTCGACTATTCTCACCTGTATGTTAGGGGAAACCTGCTGAAAGCATGATGAAAAGAGTCTGTCTGTCTGTCTGTCTCTCTCTCTCTCTCTCTGCACAGTGACATGTGTTTTGGTAGGATATGTGCTAGGTGGTATAGCACCATCTAGGTCCACACAGCACAAAAGGTGTGATCCAGATATTGTGGAGAAATAAAGATAGCCAATATTATTTCCTGAAGCATTTTACAGTGGCCTGGTTCACATGACACAGTAAGCCAAACCATGGCTTACCAGTGTTAGTATTTCATGCCTCCGATGCTGCAGATGAGATTGGTGTAAATCACATGCCTGTCTTATCTCTTCCGCTGTATGTACTATTGTACTGTACTTTTGCTTTTACTTCTGTCTGTTTCCCTCTCTGAGTGCGAGAGAGAAAACACCTTGACTCCTTTGTCTGTACATAGTGTGTACATAAATACATAGATTAGCTCTATGATGTCTCACGCTTCTTGCTGTTACAGGTAGGTAGCTGTGTGTGTTATGCTAGAAGATTTGTGGGCATATATCATTTGATATATGTCGCTGAAGCGCACTGGATAAGAAGGGAAATGCCTTTTCCAGAGCTGCAAATACTGGAGGATGCTCGGAGGTCGGGCTGCAGGGGGCACCCCCAGGGCGTTTTCCAACAACCAGGACTGCATGATCATGCAAACTCCCAGAGAGCTACTCAGTCACTTTGCTCTTCCCAGGTCTTTTGAAATCTTGTGTCACACTAAGCCAAGTTTTGACTAAGCATGCCATCTGAGCCAGGGCTCGTGGTTAAGCTCTCTCTGGGAACCTGCATAGTTGCACCATCCTGGTAAGCCATTGTTCACAATTTTAGTGGAAATATCCATGCAGCAGTGCAAATAATATGGTTCTGGATAAACAGTTGGTAGAAGAATGTTCCTAACGCCCTTTGAAAATCCAGAAGCCAACAATCCTGCCTGGACATCCCTTCCTCCTGTCTGCTCCACTTGACCTGTGACAAACATATAGCCCAGGAAAACAGCATTTATAACAAATGAAAAACCTACGTGTTCAAACACCAAGGCTGTTTACAACCTACACATCAAATAATTGTCAGAATGAAATCTGTATGGCAAAGCACTAAGCTGTTCTTGTTTTTTGCTTTGCCATATATAATCTCAATCCTACACAGAGTCCCACCTACTTACCCGCTGTGGGATATGAATAATATGCCAGTAGGAAAAATAATTTGGAACACAGAGAAGTTCTAGCTAGCATGTCCACACTGTCTCATCACACAAACAGAAGAAGAACACTTGTAGCAAGTTCTTGTTGGAGATGGAAAAGTCCATGCATGAGAGCCCATGAGCAAGAGACAGAATGCAATATTCACAGCTCATTGGTGGTCCCCAGGTTCCAGATTCATTTTTTTGTCCGCCCTGGCTGTACAAGGTCTTGTGCTGAGATTACAAATCATTTGGTAAGACCTAGTTCTCACTGGCTGGTCAACTTGTGCCAGAGCTGTACTACTTTAGGCTACATGTTCCTGTTTCATATGCAGGGGACTCATTAGGAATCTTCCTACATCTTTATGTGGTACAGCTCACTGAGAATTAGACCTTAGCTCTCACACAGAAAGGCCCAACCTTCTTCAAAAATAGGTTGTAGTCCATAGTTAGATGTCGAACTGAAATACATATGTATGCTTTGAAATTCCCAATATTGTTCTGAGATAATTTAAAAGTAGCTGTCTGGAGGTTTATTCTTTGCATAGAATAGGATTATGTAGCCTTGTTCTAGAAGTATGTATAGAAAATGGTAATTGCCAATCAATATAGTAGTGGGAGTTCATTATCCACCCGGTCTTCCTTGCAAGGATGCTCATTTGCTCATTCAGAGAAGCTGGGGATCTGTCATATGACAAGGTCACATCAATAAATTATGGTTTAAAGTGGTTTTCCCTCACGTCAAGTCATATTTCTTTTTCCCAACTGTGATTTTGCTTTGGCTTTGCACCACATCAGATGATTTAAACATTTGCTGTTGGCTCTTAGCAGTTGCAGATATGTTTTTGACACAAAGAGGAAATGGAATGAGAAGCAATATTCTGCCACACACCTGACCTGCTGCTTTCTGTCAAGGCCTTTGGATGACTATTAAAATCCAGCCTGCTGCCTTTCCACTATGAAGGGCCCTTTCCGTGACTTGCTGCTTTGCCTCTTGTTTCCCCATTGTGCATTTTAATAAGACCTTAATCCCTTTTTTATATTTATTGTGCTTCAGTCTGGGGACCAGAACCCCATATGTATCAGAGAGGGCACACATAAATAGGCAGAGTGCTCTGTTTATTGCTTTAAGGTTTACACCCATAGATATGTAGCATAACACAAAAGAGATTGTACTAGGGTTGTCTTTGTCCCAAGCAGGATTGCTATCCTTCCCCATTGGCTGGACCCTTCTCTTTTCTCCCTTCTCCCTGGATTCAACATAAACATGGTTTGAGAAAAACCAGTTTCTGCCTTTTCTTTCCCAGAGGAACTGTGACTGTCCCTTTCCACTAGCAGAATCCAGGCTTAACCTGCCACATGTTTAAGCACTTCAAGATTCCTATTGATTGAAGACTAGTCTGTCAGGGTTTTTTTATTATTATTCTATATTCTTTTAAAACTAACCCCACTTTCTATACCTCTCCCTGCCTTAACTCTTAATAGCTACACCTTATTTGAAGCTGTTAGAAGCTCCTGGTGTGTTGTAATACCGGTTTTAACGCACTCACTCACCTACAGAGTTTTCTAACACACTCGCCATAGTGTTTGCACCACCGCTATAACTTTTTAAAGAGAAGGTCCATTTTGCACATGAGTTTTCCGGAACTGTTGTAGGGAAAACATAGCCTGTGAGTGTGCAAATGCATATTGCATTTTAACAGCCCCTAGGACACACTTGCTATAAAAGTGCCACACGTAGACTTGCAGTGCTGCGGTAGTGTTCTATAGAGACCAAAACTTGGAAATGATACATTCTGTTTTATTTCTAGTCTGTCTCTGGTGTGTCGTTCTTTTGAAAACCTGCTGCATGGTTAGTGCCCTTAGACAGTATTTTTGTCTTTTGCTTTTATATCATACCACCTTCTTCCCTGTTTTTGTTTTGAAACAGAAAGATGAAAATTACAGAAGCCTCCCACGAGACACCAGTAGCTGGTCTACCCAGTTTCAGAGGGACAACGCTCGCTCTTCACTAAGTGCCACCCATCCCATGGTAGATAAATGGCTGGAGAGACAAGAACAGGTAACATACGTGTCTTTAGATAACACAGGTTCAATCAAACCTTTATTTATGCATGCACACACAATGCCACATGCCCTTACCTATATTTTAAATGGTGGTGGTGTTAGCGTGGGCATCCTGTTGGGTCATGTTGGAAGGATATGGTAATATTTTAACAGAAAACAAGTTGGATGCAAATGCGTTGGATCTAGCAGGGGTTGCCACCTTTTGGGCCCATGTTTGCATTTCAGACTGAAGAAACTGTTGTGAGCATCACACACAGCACAGAGGCTGCAGCCAAGCACACATGGCAACCTATTCTGTTGGCTAGAATAGAATGCTTTTTTTCAAGCCATTTCAGGGGCGGGTGAGGAGATCCTGTGGGCACCAGGGTACGTCCCTGTGGGTGCATGTGTGCCATTGAGTGCTATGGTGGTAACCCTTGGTGCATAGGATGGCCAGTATTACAGCTGAAGCACAATATTGTGCAACACATCTGTTATAGCACTGTACTATTACAGACTGCAGGTGGGGTAATTCCCATTTGATAACCCCCCCCCCCATAAAAACATCCCAGCACATATTCAACTGGTATTTATGGATTAAGGCTTAAAATCCTTCTATCCCGTGCTATTTTTCTATTAAATAAAGAGGTGCCAGAACTCACAATGAACGCCTCGCTTGTTCTCTTATAACGGCAATGGGTACCCACCTGAGAGGTGCTGGAACTGAGTGAGTTCCGACTGAAAGAAAGCCCTGCTTCTCTCTATAATACTGGTTGAATTTAGTTCTCCTCCTCCTGCACAATCTTTGTTATGCTAGTACAATGGGCTGCAATGAGACCAGCCTTGCAACCAGCCGGGAGATGTTTACATGGGGAAGCATTCAGGTTTCAATTCCCCATACACAGTCTGAAGTAGTACAGTCTACCAATACATGGATTATATGAGACTGCTGTACAGTACCTCTGGCCTGATTTTGCAGAGCTGATGCTCAGAGTGAAAATTCTGTCAGCCACCACCTAGTCCATATTATTGGTTTCTTATTGTTAACACCAAATTAGAAATCCATCTTTCAAGGCAAGTTGAACTGGGAATTTTTAAGAGTGGTCTTCTTTTTTAAAAAAGGTATTCCATTTACATATTTCTGATAGCTTTGTATTTTGTGCATTTCCAAGCCCACAATTGCTGTTGAGATCAGCAGTGATATCAAAACATACTTGAATGGTGTTACTTAACAGAGCGATCTTTTCACCTCTTTTTCTGAGTATCTTTTTTGTGTGCGTGGGCTTCCCCCCCTTAAAGATCTATTAAATTTGATGTTAATGAGTCTGTATGTACCTAGAAACGAAGGATCCTTTGGTGATTTCATATCAGTGGGGGTAATTAATTAAACTGAAATTGTTTAACAGGGCATGAACAGTAGAAGCAAATCTATAATGAGAGCAGAACGGAGCATAGCATTGTGGAGGGGGAGGATGCGGCTTGTAAATGATAGACCAGATGCAAGGAGAATTCCTGGTTTTAACCCCTTTCCTCCCCCTTCCTATATGTTTTAAATCTTTAATGCATACATATTTTTTTTTAGTGTTTAATATGCTATGTCTGTCTTGCATTTGTTTAGTGGAATTTGGATTACTTAGCAGATTTATATTTAGGGTGCTCTCTCTTATAAACACATTGGGACGTTTCTGGTGGTACTTCGCCCTGTGACAGATACGGCATGTTCCCATCTTCACTCTTCCTCCACCCTTCTTATCTTTCTCTTCACCAAGGGGTGGACTTAATTAAACTGAAAGGTCCTGCATTAACATATTGGAGAAGTTATGGGAAGGAAAAGAGGAAGCCAAAAAGTTTCTCCTGAATTAGCCGTGAGGATATAGGGTCTCAGGGGTCAATTTTCATCTAAACAGACATATTGATTTCTACTGTGCATAGCCAGTGATATCAGTCAGCAAGCTTGGCCACTTGCTATGGCCCAGATCATTATCTTTACCTTCGAGGTGTGTTCTTAGATGTGGGTGGTCTAATCAGATCAGATGCAGTGCACACTGTTTCTAATCTGGCTGGCACCCTGTTTGATGCGAGATCACTTTGCATTATTGGGAGCCCTTTTTACTCTTAAATGTGCTCAAGTTTGTGGATGATGCCAAATCATCCCCAAGGATTATCTCCAGACCTGGACGAATGGGAAACAAAATGGCAAATGAGATTCATTGTAATAAGTGTAAAATGATGCATGTTGAAACAAGGTGAGAAACTTATACATATGTTTATGGGAACTCAATTTGCTGTGGCAGTTCAGAAAAAGGGTATTGAGTTGGTGATGAATACCTCAGGGCCTGCAGTGGCAGTGAGAAGGAAGAAAATTCAGCATTAGAGATGATTACAAACTGGATTGAAAATAAAATGGCTAGTGTCATAGTGAATTTATATAAATCTGTGGTGGAACTGTGCTTGGAATGCCTTCTACACAGTTTTACTCTCCCAGTTTTTACTACTAGAATAGGGCAAGCAAAATGATCAAGGACTGGAACATCTTTCCATGGGGAAAAGACTAAATTATTTGTTGTTGTTGTTGTTTTTTAAAAGGTGAATAAGAGCAAACATGACAGAGCTTTATAAAGTTGGCATGGCAGAAAAAAAAAGTGCGAGTGACAACTTTCCCCTCTTTCTCATATTAATAAGAATTGTGGGCACCCAATTAAATAGACAGACAGTGGATTCAGAACCCATAAAATAAAGTACTACTTTACGAAGTGCATGGAGTTCACTGCTGTAGAAGTGATTATAGTTACTGGGTTGTTGTTGTTGTTGTTTAGTCGTCTTAGTCGTGTTCAACTCCCCGTGACCCCATGCCTTGGGAACTCTCACTTTCTTCTCAAAGCTTCTCCTTATGTCCATGGAGTTTTCTTGGCAAAATACTGGAGTGGTTTGCCAGTTCCTTCTCCAGGTGGATCACATTTAGTCTAAACTCTCGGCTATGACCTGTCCGTCTTGGGCGGCCCTGCACGGCATAGCTCATAGCTTCTTGGAGTTATTCAAGCCCCTTCGCCACGACAAGGCAGTGATCCATGAAGGGGAGTTACTGGCTTAAACAACTTTAAAGAAGGGTGTAGGAACATAGGAAGCTGCCTTACACTGAGTCAGCCCGTCAGCTCATTTAGCTTATTATTTGTCTATACTGAATGGCAGTGGCTTTCCACAGTTTCAGAGAAGGGTCTTCACCTGCCTAACCTGGAGATGCCAGGGATTGAATTTGGGATTTTCTGCATTCAACACAGATGCTCCACCACTGAGCTACAGCTCAGAGAAACTCATGTAGTCTAGGTCTATCAACCATTATTAGGCACAGTAGTTAAGTAGTGTGCTTTCTTCATTCCCGGGGTGATGGACTTTGTGTATCTATTTTGGCAAGCAATGACTTTACACCAGGCCCTCTGTCTTGGTTGTTCAAACTAGGCTTGCTCTAATGCTCTATGGCTAAAGAGTACTTGCTTTTACTTAGCTTGTCTATAAATGATGAGCCAATGCTGACCCAAGGAAATGCTAAACAGGAGGTTGCAATCATCCAGTTGATCCCTGGAACCCATTATAGGATCTCACACAAACAATGCTTGTAATTCATCTATTAATCATCCAGTGTGAATGAATGGGAACCAGCCAGCAAGCCTATTCAGCTTGTGGTGAACTCAATATCTATTTTTGTATTTTCTGAAGAGGATCAGGCTTGTCTCTTTTTTAACAAGGACTAATTAGAACCATAGAATTGTAGAGTTGGAATGAACCCCAAGGGTCATCTAGTCCAACTCCCTGAAATGCAGGAATCTCAATTTAAGCATACATGACAGATGGTCATCAAACTTCTGCTTGAAAACCTGCAATGAAGGAAGAGTCCACTACCTCCCGGGGGAGTCTGTTCCACCCCTGTGACTTGGCTTTAATCCTGCAATGTTACACTTAGTTTGTACAACTCTGGATGCCCCAGGAAACTCTCTACCTATGTTTTGTGTTATGTAATGACACTCAAGTCCTGCCTAGTTGTTGTTGAGTTTTAATTCCTATCAGCTCCAGCTCAATGATCAGGGATCATGGGAGTGGTATTCAAAAATATCTGGTTGGTACCATGTTATCTATCACTGTACTAAAAGATAGTGACTGATGCAAGTTCACCCAGTGAACTTCATGGCTGAGTGGGGATTTGAATCTGGGTCTTCCAAGTTGTAACCTGACAAGACAACCAGTGCTCCATAGTGGCTCTTAAATTCACAGCATGGAAGTTCTATTTTGTGGGAAGGAATAAGAGACTACATCTTCTTTCCTCATTTTGCAGTGAATTTCGGAATTTTTTCACTTGTCAGTGCAAGCTCTCCTAGCAGATTGTCTATTTCTTCAGCACCATTTTGAACAAACATTCATAAGGCTGCAGAGAGGGACTTATTAAGAGAATAGAGCTAGCCTTTATATAAAGAAATTGCTGCTGTTCATTACACTACTCTGGACCTCATCATCTGATCACTGAAAAAGCATTTGAAAATGTGTGTGTGCTCCTTTGTCCACTCAGGTGCACATTATCACAATTTTCAGTAATGTAAAATAATTGGCAGCCCATTTTTTGAAGCCCGGTGAACTAAAGAGTAGCATCTGTAGTTGCTGGTTAGGAAAATATGCTTGAATATATGTATTGCCTCACATTATATTGCAAAGCACACTTCTTGAAGAAAGCATGAATGCTCTGAGATAAAGGTTTCCTTTAATTCTACCCCATAAAATGATGCATCCTATATTAGCTTCTTTGCCATTCTTGGCTGCAAACATGTTGAGCTCATGATTTATAGTACACAGGCCCTCTGTATATTAAGGGTGCCTGTGTATTCTATAAGCCATGTAAAATTTTATGGATCTCTTCCAGGAATGATATTAGTGGTGTATAATAGTGTTTAATCTTTCATAAATAATTTTAAGGAAAAAGTGAAGCAGTCTTTTGTACCCATTACACAAGCCTGTTGTGAAAAACACTACTTTAGAAAGAACTACAGTATATTGCCAGCTTCATATGCAATGAGGAGACTGGCTAGCCAAATGTTGAGATTCTTCATGCAGCAGTTACAGATCTAGAGCAATAACCGAATAATCCATCATATTCCTGCAAGGATAAGATTGCCGGATAGCCTACTGCAGCTAAGTGGCACACGCTTGATTTTTAAAACCAGAGAGAGGTGCACTAGCAGCAGCTAAATACTATCCCTGGGTGAACTTCTGTATTTTCTAGCTGTTGAGGAGAACTGAACCTTTTGAATGAGGTGCTAGGTTCCTGGGTTGTTCTTTCTTTACCTGCAGGAATCATATCTAGCTACCTATCTATGTATCTATATGTTTTTTATAATCTATGGGCCCTTTCTTCATTCTGGAGGAATCTCAGACAGACCTATTTAGTGAAAGCTAGTGTTGAATTATTGACTTGAATATTTCAGGGGTAGCACTTGCTAAGTGTCTAGCTTGGGCTCAGCAAAAATGGCTCCTTGAAATGCTGCAAAATTGCATTCTCTTTCAGGGAACATGCCCCCCCTCCCCATGTTTCAGAATACTATTTTCTGAGAAATTGAAGCTCAGCTCTACTTTGAATATGTAAGTTCCCTCCCCCTGCAATGCAATCTCCACCTGTTATGACAACAGACAGCCTTCAGAGTGCAGAAGCTGTAGTGTCTGTGACATCATATTTAGAAAATACAATTTTTCTCCTTATCCAACTGTTACCACAGGCTGGCAATACACCAGCTAATATCCCTGGCCAGTTTAAGCAACCTGAGAAGAATATTGCTGTTATTTAAACAAGTGTGTGCTAAGGCAGTAAATTCACCACTGATCACCAGCGTCCTAGAGGTTGATTTAAAACCCTAAACCACAGTTTAGCATTATAAGTATGAGCCTTGGGCTTGTGTACTCTCCCCTGTTGCAGTGTGCTTGACATGGGAGACAGGGAGCAGAGGTGAGGTATTTATTTATTGCATTTATATATTGCCTTTCTACCAAGAAGCCCAAGGTGTCTTACAGTACTACAGGGCAAAGGCAAATAAATGATATAAAATATGAAGATGCTTCTCTTCTTTTTTCTCACATGGCAGATGGTGGCCATTGATGGTGGTGAGTGAAGGTGTTGGAGGGCAAGCTCTGTGTACCACAAGGCCTGTCCTGCACTCTTGAAACTAGCTAGTATGCTGCCCTCAGGCACAGTAGAGGATGTTGTCCCATCACCAGCATTGAAGTACATTTCAGCTGTCAGTCCAGTTCGCTTCTGTATGCAGAATGGCTATGCTTTAGGCAACAAAATGTATTGCTCCATTCCTGTACATAACTTACACAAACAACATTTGTAGATAATTAAAACATGGATCAGTAGACAAGGTGAATGGTGTATTGGGTTGAATACTAGTCTTTTGGGGCCAAAAAAGCAGGAGTAATTTATTTAACAGTTAGAAACAATTTCTTTGTGTTAAACAAAACTATAGTTCACATACATACCAGTACTTATATGTATGTAAGCCAGTGTGGTGTAGTGGTTAAGAGCGGTAGACTCGTAATCTGGGGAACCAGGTTCGCGTCTCCGCTCCTCCACATGCAGCAGCTGGGTGACCTTGGGCTAGTCACAATTCTTTGAAGTCTCTCAGCCCCACTCACCTCACAGAGTGTTTGTTGTGGGCGAGGAAGGGAAAGGAAAATGTTAGCCGCTTTGAGACTCCTTCAGGTAGTGAAATCCAAATCCAAACTCTTCTTCTTATAGGAAAACATTAGAAGAATGTAGAGCACCATATTAGTTTTTCCAATAAATACAGGTTGTTTTCATTGTAAAAATCCACATGGTAATTGTTTATAAGAGGGCCAGTGGCATTGAAATGCTCTCAGCCAATGAACTGTTTACTTTTAAAAACTTGTTTTTAACAAGTCACATTGATCAATCTATTAAATATGGTTTATTATTATTTTTTCTCACCATTGGGCATATTTGAATTGCAAATCCCTAAGTTATTTTTCTTTTTTTCTTCTTAAAAAATCGCTTTTGAGTCTGCATCATGACTCCTCGGTGAATTTCCATTTGACGTTTGGTGAGGCTGGTTCATAATGTAATGATTCTTCATTATTTGTATACTCTGAATGTTGCACTGTTTCCTGATTACTTAAATGTTCTAATTCACAGTGCTTAAGGGCACTAAAAGATAAATATCTAGAGTGCTTCAGAATATATGTTTCAGGCTCACAAAATTAATATTTCCACACCTAAAATTATTACAAGCTCAACACTTCACAGTTAGGCCAATTTTTTGCTGTTGTCCCACTGGGACTTCAACCTAAGTGAAGAGTGAGGGAACGCTGTTGAACAGTGCCCTTAATTACTATAGTGCCGAACGAATGCACAAGTGAAATACATTAGTAGAATTAAAATTTGTCTTTTATTCCCTTGGTGGGTAATACAGTTAATGAATATAGATCTGACCAAATTAAGATAATTTATTTCAATGGTTTACATCACTGTAAAAGTTTTAGTGCAGCATAGACTGTTCATACAAACTTTAAATAGAAGCAGTTCTTGTATCCGCTTCGAATATTGTGAAGGTTAAAAGTTTTAACTGTATTAAAGCAATTCACTTAATTATGTCTGTAGAGGATATTGTTTCCTCTGCTGTGGATTTCTTCATCCACAATTCTCAATGCCAGTCAGAAGCAGTTTTCTAACATCTATTTAGAGATGTTTCCACCAATGATATGTACTGTACTGTAATTCAAAATATTAGCCCACAGTATGGCTGGTGCCTATCATAAGCACTTCTTCCTTGCAGTTGACCAGTTTTAATTAACACGCAATTAATTTATGGCATTCGCTGGAAAGCCTCTACACAGCTTCTACTGAAGGCAGAGTGGTTGGGGAAACCCAGCCAGATGGGCGGGGAAATAATAATAATAATAATAATAATAATAATAATAATAATAATTGTCAAACTAGCTGAGTGGCATCTATACCAGCACCCTCCAATATGGTATCCTCCAAATGTTGTTGGACACCAACTCCCATGAGTCCCAGCCAGCATGGCCAGATCAGGGATGCTGGTAACTGTAGTCCAAAACATCAGGAAGGGACCAGGTAGGGAAAAGCTGCTCTGACTGACAGCAGCTGTCCTGGTCCGCAAGCATGAGTCTTCCCCAGCCCTATTTGGAGATGCCACAGATTGACCTGTATTAAAATTTAGCTCAGTGTCCTCAGTTTAAAATGGTTGTTCAGGAATGCCCCCAAGAGAGAGGGAGACTGTTCCCCTGCCCACCCCCACATGCACCTGGAGATCTCCCTCCCCAATTAAGAGACATATTGGCATTGATTTCAATGGCACACTCTTGGCTGCAGTTGCCTGTTTCAGTATGAAAACCCATGATCTTACGATGAAAGGGAAATAGTCTCCTAGCTTTAGATACACATAGAGGGAAAAGCCACCTGGAGGATTCTTGTTTAAGAAATTTTGAGACAAAAACTGGACTGATGCTTTTGTATTGGCTCTTCATGTGTCTCTAGTCCTGATTTCTCTCTGTTTATCATCCCCAACAGTTAATTAAGGATAGGGGTTTGGGTCTATATAATTAAAATTTTAATTGATTAATTACACTGATTGCTAATTTTAATGGCTTTCTTTAAACGAGTAATCATAAATTGTCTCAGCAATACCCAAGCCATGTACAGTTATCCCTTTTTGTTTTGTTTCTTTAAATCAGGGGTCAGGAAACTTTTTCAGCAGGGAGCCGGTTCACTGTCCCCCAGACCTTGTGGGGGGCTGGACTATATTTTGAAAAAAAGAAGAACAAATTCATATGCCCCACAAATAACCCAGAGATGCATTTTAAATAAAGGGATGCCCATGTAAAAACACGCTGATTCCTAGACCGTCTGCAGGCCAGATTTAGAAGGCGATTGGGCCGGATCCAGCTCCGGAGCCTTAGTTTGCCTACCCATGGTTTAAATGGTTCCTGTTAGCACTTTGAATAGCTACTTGCAGTTATGAGTCCAGTTTTTATTTCCAGGCATAACAAGTGTATAGAATAAATTGTTGGGTGCCGTGCAATAAAGCATGAATGGCCTGAAAAGTGTATTGAGTGAACCGGCATGAACAGAAATCCTTCAGATTCAATATTAGGCTTTCTCACATGCAAAGGATAATGGTGTCCCAGTTGTTCAGCTGCAGCCTACTTTTAGTGTAATCTGTGGGGCAATATGTAAAATTATGTAAGAAATAAACAGTATGTTGACAATATTTGCAAAGAAGAAGATGGGAGAGTTTGTGAAGAATTATGGGAACTGGAAGTCAAGAGTACAAATCTGTAGGGAGCAGCGTGGTTGAGCAATAATATAAACCAACTGTGTATACCCTTCTGATGTGTGAGTCCTGGTTAGTGCAAGTTATCAATATCAATACAGTGGTACATCGGGTTACAAACGCTTTGGGTTACAAACACTTTGGGTTACAAACTCCGCTAACCCAGAAGTAGTTCCTCAGGTTGAGAACTTTGCCCCAGGATGAGAATGGAAATCGCGCGGCGGAGACCCGGCGGCAGTGGGAGGCCCCATTAGCGAAAGCACGCCTCAGGTTAAGGACGGTTTCGGGTTAAGAATGGACCTCCGGAACGAATTAAGTTTGTAACCTGAGGTACCACTGTATTGGGGAACAGTGGGTGTGGAAGTTAATTTGCTGGCTAAAGTGGCCCTTGGTCATGGCCAATAGAGAGTGAACAACAACAGAAGTCACTCCATGTCAAGAGGTTACGACTAACTTCCTCTCAAGTATCTGACAATATCCACTCTGTAAGTCAGAATGCTGGTGAAAGGCATCATTTGGTCCAGTTCAGTAAATGTTGTTCTTAGGTGGTGATGACAATGGAAATAACAGACATTTGTTGATGCACTTGCTACTTTTGAGCATAGTTTTAAAATAATTTATTTTGCCCTGCAGATTGTCTTTGTTTAGTAAGTTAATAATAATAATAATTTAAAGCATCTTTCTCCATGAGCTGCCTTTTAGCATGACAGCAAGGGAAGAAAATTGATTTGCATTTGTACTTTCTGAAAAGACAGCTTGAAGGAATTTCATGCCAGAGCTATAGAAGAAAAAAGTTATCTTCAGAAGTAATATATTGAACAGTAATTACGTTCAAAAACTATATGTGTTTACTAGGAATCATGTTTTTGGCCCAAACCCCCAAGTATTCTGTGCTTGGTTGGTATGATTGACATCTCTCCTCCCCTGACATCCATGCATAAGGAAAAAGTGTGGTCTGAAATGCAGAATATAATTCACCACTTTTTGATTTAAATACTTTTATAGGACAAGATTGTAGTGAAAATCATATTTTGCCGATAGAGGCTTCCTTCCTGATAAACATCTTTTCTTCAAGACTCTTTGTGGTGCTGCAGAGGTGAACACATAAACTGTGACGTTCACTTTTGTGGAGTAGCGGCCACTTGATAATATGTATGATGTGTGGTGAAGTGGGTTTTTGTCCATGAAAGCTTCTGCTACAATGCATTTGTTAGTCTTGAAGGTGCCACGGGACTCCTTGTGTTTACTGCAAAAGATTAGCATGCAGCTATCCTGCATTTTTTCTCCAGATGGCACAGGCTGGGGGCTACATATCTTTTGGAGATGGATCCCATTGGAGCAAACCACAATACACACAGCAGCATGGCCAATTCCAATGGGAAGATAAGAGCTTGAAACCCAGTAGACATAAATAATAAACACCTGGTAGATGAATATTCTAGCTTTCAAATTAAGTTTCTCAGTACCTCTTTGGGTACACAGTGATTCTAAATCACCCTTCTGTATGCCACAATAGCTTCATGTTCCAGTTTAGAATGCTTGGGCTACATACATGTCACACATTTAAAGCACATGACTTTCCCCCAAATAATCTTGGGAATTGCATTTTTTAAGGGTTCTGGGAATTGTAGGCCTGTGAGGAATAAAGTTCAGTTCCCAGGATACTTTGGGGGAAGTCATGTACTTCAACTCTGCTTTAAATGTATGAAGTTTATACAGCCGCCTTCTCCTTTCTCCTCCCAATAAATATATGATTCTTAGAAAAGGAAACTGTGATGAGGCCTTGAACCCACTTGTTTTATTTCATGTAGTTTATATCCCACTTGCCCTGTCTCCCACTCGTAGACTGAGTTCTTGACCTCAGCTGGATTATTATTGAAGGCCCAACATAGATTGTGTTATAAATTGCACAGTTCAGAAGTTACAACAGAGTTTAGGATACATGGATCCTAACATGTATCCATAAACTATAACATTGCCACAACCCCTGACATGCCCCCTGAGCTCCCCTTTGAAGGGGGTGCATGGGCACAGTCATTCACTTGGTTGTCTTCCTGAGCCACTGGGCAAGCAAGTGGGCACTCCTATGAATAAACTGGGTCTGCTTGTGCCATTGTAGCCATTGCCGCATCCTTGGCCAGCTCACTATTTGCTCTAGCCCCAAGGGTGAGGAGTGCTTTACTGTCATGACGTGCTACTGGAGTCAACTCAGGCAGCTCTGATGCTTGGTCAGGGCGTCAAATGCCTCTAGGGCAGGGCTATCCCCCATGACAACCTACTCATCTGCTGTAGACCAGGGCCTCCCAGACCTCTGGGCCCCTCCTCAGGATCCAATCCTGCATCCTTGTCCCCTTCCTCCTCTGACCAGCCCTGTCACTTTGACGTGCTTTCGAACTGCTAGGTTGGCAGGAGCTGGGACCGAGCAACGGGAGCTCACCCCGTCGCGGGGATTCAAACTGCTGACCTTCTGATCGTCAAGCCCTTGGCTCTGTGATTTAACCCACAGTGCCTACGCCAGTGTGCATAAACTGCACTAAATCTAAGTGATGTGGCAATCAAAAAGTTAGCATGGCCAGGAAAATTATTTCACCCCACTTCTACTTATAAATGGATACATCCTTTTGCTGCTGAAATGCTAAACTTGGTTATCTGTCCTCATGTCATTAGAATTGCATAGGCAAGAGATCTGCCCCCACCCCTTTCTTTGCATCCCAGTCCCACCACCTTCCATGTGTTCAGGGGTATAGAGCAGGGAACCTGCCCTTCATGTGTGCTAGGCAAGAAGAACACAGCAGGGAGATGGAGCTAGCAAGTGTGACCCCCCTTTCCCTTTATTCAATACTAATCGTTTGAGGATTGAACACTCCAATAGGGTGATTACCCACATATCCCATCCTTTTCTACATACCGTATGTCAGAGGCAAGCCTTCCAGAATAACTTTCTGCCAGGAGCCATTTTATTTTCAGTGTCTGGTATTTCTGAACTACAAGACAACAGAGTGTTCCCAGTCAACAGAGGGTAGCAGTGATGGCTTTTAACATACACCATTAGAACTGCATGGTGGCAGCTTTGGGAGATGTTAGATGTTGGAAAAAGTAAAGGAGGAGAGTTGCTGGCTGTTGTGATTGAGAGCATGACAGAGATAGTCTGACTTAACTGTTTTGTCCTCTGAAGCAGCCAATTCCCCTCTATTGCTAGATATTTTCCCTCACCAGTTTTTGTCTGACTCATCAGGCATAATAATAAGCTGCATGAAATGCTTAACTTTATCTCCCCCCCCCTCTTTTTTCTTCTTTTTGATGGAAAAGAGCAGTTCAGAATGCAGGAAAAAAACTGTTACTGGAGTCTGTGAGGGCATCTTCTTCATGATGGCTTGAGACTCCCTACTGATTAGAATAACCCTCTAGTCAGCTGTGTCATCTGTGGCGCTAATTTAAAGGCCATAGTAATGTCACCAAACAGCTGAACAGCGGCTGAAAACGGAATCTCTTTAAAGCAGATTTTTATCTGCACTTTATTAAATTTTTCACAGATATTTACATCCTGCCAAATAAACAAGCAAAGCCATGAAGTGATATGTCGAAAACATTCGAAAGCCTCAGATCCTCCCCCCTTTAAATATCTCTCCATGGGCACTGAGCCCAAAGCCAATCTCCCATCTCTGTAGAGAAGATTTGCTTTAGCCTGCACGTTTTTCCCATTTCCAAAACCAGACTTTTGTAGTGCTTTGAAGTTTTATAGTGATAATATTTAACACATTGCTCCAAGCCAGAGTAAATAAAATATCTTAAAATAACCACAGCCCTTGCAACATATCTATTTGAAATTAACTTTTAAGAATCCAGAAGGATAGTGCCGATTATATTACTTTTAATTAAATATTCCTTTTTTTATGGATGTATAAAAGCTGCCTCATCCTAGTGTGGAGTAGGAGCTAAAAGAAATCTTGGAGTAGGCATTTTGCATGCTATGGTGATAGCAGGCAAATGTGGTTCTGATGTTGTAGGTTTCCTCACGTCTCTGTTTTAGCATTAACTTCTCTTGCCATGTGGGGACTAAAGTCGCAGGTTCAATCCTCATCATCTCCAAGAACATTGGCGTAAATGTATGCTAACTCAGTGTCCTGTCATTTTTCCTTGACCTGATTTTCAGAAATGGTGTTTGTTTCAGGATATTAAATGCACTGTTGGCTCCTGGTTTCAGGGGGCTCTTTGCCACAAGATACTTTCCATTGCCTTTCCTCCCTCAGTGAATCTACTGCCTTGCTGCAGCAGGTCCAAGGGTTCTTGTCAGTGGGCTCCATAGTGGGGAGATTCCTGACCATGCAAACCTTTGACTGATTAAATTCCTTGAGTCTTGAATCCTATATGTAGGATTGTTTTTTGGGGGGAAAAATCACATACGTCTTTCATTCCCTTATATAAGCATTCATAGGATACTTCCAAAAGTAATCTTGTAAGTACCAATTGAATGCCTACTAATTGGCAGTATGAGTTCTTGCTGTTTTCCCAGCTGTCTTTGAGCATAACAAATAGGAATATCCAGCATTCCGTAGTATGCATTATAAGAATATTGCCAGTTGCCATTTAACTAAATTAGACCTTTCTAGCTCTTCAAAATATTTTTTATCCTTTTGAGGAAAAAACAAACAAGACAACAACTGTATACTTGTTCACTGGATCTCTGCTTTGCAGCTACCTCAGCTTATTTCTTTTAAAAAGATCTTGATTTTTTAAAATTGCTTACTCTGGGGAATAATGCACATACGGAGTTGGATCCAGACATGCTGCTCAACAAATAGAAGAGCTTTTTCTCTTCATGGAAAGGACTCTGATCCAGGGGAGGCTCCTGGTGGAGGAAAGAGAGGCAGTTTTTGCCTATTTCTACCTGGAGCCCTCAGCACCACCTCATGAGCAGCTTCTTGGGGGATTTCAAAGAGCATTTTTTTGTGGGGGGATATTAATCAGCAAAAATGATCTCCCCCCACTTCCTCCCTGGAACATCCCAGGAGTAGAACCTCTCTCAGAAAACCTGAATCCAAAACTTTAGTTTAGGCTTCAATTAGGCCAAGAGCCCATCTAGTCCAACACACTGTTACCAAAGTTGCCTACCAGATGCCCTTGGGAAACCTGCAAGTGGAACCTGAAAAATACAGTGCTTTCAGGACCTGTGATTCACAGAAACAGGTATTCAGCAGCCTACTGCCGCCAACATTGGAGGTAGAACTTAGCCATACTTTGTGTTAATTTATTGTGTTAATCTTATGATTCTCAGAATTCTTAGTTGAACTAACCGTATCATATTTTATTTGTGAACAGCCATGGTTATTTTAGTGATTTAACACTCTCCACTCCTGTTGGTAGCAGCTACATTGTGCAATAATTCCTGTTCTTTGAAGAATTATCACTTATTTGTGTTTAGCAGGTTGGGTGCACATCTCTGCTGTCTTGGTAGCTTTTGAAAACAGTGGAAATTATTCTCTAAAGGAGGTTGGTCTGTGTTCTTTGTTCCATGACCCAGCATGACCTGTCTTTTTGCCTCTAGCTGGTGATGTGACCACCCACCCACCCCTTTACAAGCCACAAGTTATTGTGCTTTGCTGTTTAATTCCATGCAAAAGTCTCTACCTTATGCAAGTTTGCAACATGTCACATATTTATATGCTTGTTTGGGCAACAAATACTTTCTTTGTTTCGCATTACTCATTGCCAGTGGCATAATCATTGCAAGCACCTAAATGTGTTAATGTAACAGGTTTGGCCTGATTGTTATAGTTCTTAGGAGAAAAACCGTATAAAGTTTTTAACTTAGGACTTCTTTGTGGGATTGACCAGTTTTGACACCACTTGGCCTGATGCAGGAGCCTCCCTTTTCATTTTAGTGATACAGGCAGCTCTAGTAAAACATCCCATCAAAGTAAATGGGATGATCCTGTGTCATTCAGGCAAGGTCGCTTACTAGTCTTCCATGTCTGGAGCTGCCCAGGGGAACAAAGGAAGCAAGGTTCCTTATCTGGAACTGTTAGTTACTGCAAAGCAAATACCCTCCTATGGGTATCTGCACATACCCTTCTGCCTCCTATAGATGCTTCCTGGCTCATTTCATACATTTTTGAAGCACTCATGTCAAGTGCACCATTTTCACCTCGCTGGACATTTACCGGTACATTTCATAGAGCATTAGCGAACACCTTATAAGGTTCAGACGTAATGGTCTGAACATTCGTGACCCAGAGTTTGTGACTGTTTACGACCATTGGAAGAACAATGCTTACAGATAAGCAATATTTCCTCCATTTATGATGAAATCCCTGACTGTGTGTTTCCCTGTTTTTCTGCAGTTACACCAGAAGATTTTAAGGTAATTGTAGTGATTGGAATCGCTAAAAACTCTCAAAGAGATTAAAGGACAAATAAAGTTATTAAACTGAAAGGAGGGAGGGATCTCACAGAATATAACCTTGGAAAGCATGGCGTGCTTTCATCTGTTACATTAAACATGGAAATGTATCTGAGAGAGAACAACTAAAAATGCCCAAATAGCCAAATCACAATCAGTTCTGTCATGTTATAAATTACAAATGGATTTTATGCATCACCTTTTATTTCATTTGCACAGTTTTTAAAAGAAGGATATATCCTTTGATCTGAGATATTACATTTCACAGTGTGGGGTGCTTTTAATTTTCTTCCATTTTGGAAAGATTGGCACTGGCAGCATGGCAAGTGTAAAAATCCTTTCTCGTACCTCTCGCTTGTGCCAAGAGGACGTCCAAGGTGGTTGTATCTTAGATATTTGTACACTATGTTGCTAGGATAAATACAGGTTTAGAAATGTATGCATTTAGATAAACTATGTTAATCAATAAGTATTTTGTAAGAAAATACATTCAAAAATGCATATTTAAAGATACAGACATACCTCGGAGATATTGCGGGTTCAGTTCCAGAACACCACAATAAAGTGAATATCACAATAAAGCACAGCACACATTCCCCACCCCCCAACACATAAGATGTGTGTTCCATTTGCGGAAAGCCACTGTGGATGGAGATTGAGTTTGTGAGTGTGATTGTTTGTTTTTTTGGTATTTGGAATTTTTACTGAAAGCTGTTTTGAGGGCTCTTGGAAAAGCAGGATATGCATTCCTAAGTAAAAAATTTTTTTTTAAGCCTCTCATACTTGTCAGTATTTTGATAACTCTCTATGCTGTGTTACTGCTTACATTTTGATGTTTAGAGCATACAGAGTTCAGTGGAGTTTCAGTCACCTAATTGTTCAGACAATGTTCGGACAAGGAGAAGGGGGCAGCAGAGGATGAGATGGTTGGACAGTGTTCTCGAAGCTACTAACATGAGTTTGGCCAAACTGCGAGAGGCAGTGAAGGATAGGCGTGCCTGGCGTGCTCTGGTCCACGGGGTCACGAAGAGTCGGACACGACTGAACGACTGAACAACAACAAATTGTTCCGATTCGATGTACAGGACTTGCAGTGTTGCAGTAAACATGTGAACTGCTTTAAAGCTTTTAACACTCTTTTTTGTATAAACAACTTGATATAGATGTTTAAAAGGAATCCCTGTGAAACGTTTTGGCGGGAAATGCTATCTTGATCACACTAAGCACATTCTAGTCTTTCTTCCTCATTTAGTTTTGAATGCTCCAGGGGGAATGATTTTCATGAGAAATTTGTGTTGGTAATCGCAAACAGACATAATTCTGTAATTTTCTCATGAAGTATTGGCTAAAGTTTTGGCTTTAATGACCTGACACTTTTCCAAAGAGGAACACATTTTTGTTCAAACTCCAAGAAAAACAGTACATACAGCACTGGAGGTTTATTTAAAAAAAAAAATTGCTCAACATTTTAGAGCTATTTTCAATAAACAGAGCATATAACCTATCAATTTGTAAAAATATAATGAGAATTCAAGCCTATTCAACCATTTCATTAATGTTCTGGTGGAGGCTGGGTTGCTTTCATCAGTTGTTCTAAGATGATATTTGAGTATAAAATTGCCTTATGGAAATAGCTGAGATTCTTGTACAAGTAAAAATGTGAAACTAGTTCCATCAGGGCCCTTGCATGCCTGGGCATGAATTCTGAAAATAATGCAACAACTTTCTCAGATGAACAGGCTCAAATATAGTCCCCTTTTGGCAGTACAGTCATACCTTGTGTTGTGTCCGCTTCATGTTGCATCTTTTCGCGTTACGTCCCGCAACAACCCAGAAGTACCGGAACGGGTAACTTCCGGGTTTCGCCGCTCACACATGCGCAGAAGCGCCAAATTGCGCCACGCGCCTGCACAGATACAGCACTTCAAGTTGTGGGCATTTCACGTTACAAACGGGCCTCCGGAATGGATCCCGTCCGTAACACGAGGTACCACTGTATCTATTAAATGGTTATTCTCTCAAAAAGAAACAGAATTGTATCAGTTTCCGTATGTATGTATGTATGTATGTATGTATGTATGTAACAGCTTATGTGTATTGGGAATACTGAATTGATATAGTAATTTATGAATACATATGCTTTACATTCTGAAAGGTACAGGTAGAATATTTGACATCTCCAGGTAAGGCTGGAAAAGGCTTTTGTCTGAAACCCTAGAGAGGTAGGGCCACTTGGGGCATTTGATACTGGGTTATATGCCCATCTCTTTTTTATCTTTATTTGAATTGTCTTTCCTTCCAGTGATCTAGATTGTGTGTGTGTGTGTGTGTGTGTGTGAGAGAGAGAGAGAGAGAGAGAGAGGTGATATTACTGTGAAATACCATGGGGTCAGTTATTCCTTGTAACAGTTTTGAGACGCCTGCAGTTTTTAATAACTCCTTTTCTTTCAAATGCACGCTGTTAGTTTTCTTTGAAAAGATTCAGCTGGGAACAAATGCTAGAATCACATCCTGTTTCTATTTCAGTGAATTATTTTTCAACTTTGAAGGCCCACACTAGATTTTTTTTTTTAAAAAAAAGATGTGTTTGAAGAGAGAAGGAAGGACACTGTTTGATGTTCAGTGATATTGTGAAGTATCTTTGCAGTGTTTTATCACTTTCCAGTAAATGCGTAAACATAATTATTGTGATTTTTAGACTTTCTTATCAGGCTTTAGGGGCCTCTGGATTTTCATTTGACCTTGCTTTAAGTAGTTGTCTTTTTCCTCCTTTAAGGATTTATCTTCACTTTCTTAAAAGACAGTAATCCTTTTACCGATTCCTGGCTGTTATGGAAGAAAGACAAAGATACAACAAGTATATGCCCTTTTCCTTTCAACAGCGGCCATGAAGAACTTGCGATTAGCTTAGAATGCATAATATTTGACCTAAGCTGTGAGAGGATGTCATTACTTGATGGGAGATTCAGGACAGATAGCAGGAAACATTTCTTCATAGAGTGCCTCGTTAACCCATGGAATTTGCAATCACATTCAGCACTGATTGCCACTAGCTTAGAGAACTAAGACATGGAGGGTGGCAGCTAAATGCTACCTCCAGGATCAGGAGAATGAGAGGGCGCTATTGTCTTCCTGTCCTGCTTGTTTCCATCACACAAGGCATCTACTTGAGGTAACCATTTGGAGAAAGAGGATGATGTCCTAGATACTGTAGGCAGGGCTGCACTTACATTCTTGATAACGTCATGGCTGAGTTAAGATTTATTCTAGAGATTTCCTGGTTCACAGGTCAGTCTTTTAGTCACTAAAGCACATCAGCACTAGCCAACTAAGCATATATGGTAATGGGTAGCATGCCAATGAGGCAGGTCTGTCCTCTCCCATGTTAGACTGCCTATGCAGCTCTCAAACTGAATGCCTGTGGTGAGCAACCACAATGTCAGAATAATTTAGGAATTAATCCTAAGTGAAAGCCATGATTCAGTGGCCAGGCCATCTCTTGTTCCATAAATGGCACAGGGAAAAATCCAGAAAGGAGTGATCCAGAGAGGAAGAAAAATCAGCACAAAATGCAAGCAAATCATCTGTTGGTTTTTGTTTGCATAGCACAAAGCCTTCTGCCTTTACACTGTTTGGGTTATAGGGATAGAAGAGAGATATTATACCATCATATACAAAACATGCTGTCATTCAAAGCAAGGATAGGCTGAAGGTAGGTTGTATTCTACTTGTCCTATCTCCCTTTCCATAATCAGGCTCCTAGAGTCACATATCTGTACTGTGTAATAGATTTGTCCTCATTATTATGTGGTTCATGGGGTGTAGTAGGTAATCCACTCCACTCTCTGAACCACCATTTTGTATCAAAGTTAACTTCTCCAAGCCACACTTTTTTTCTTCCTGGCTGCAGTTGATGGAGCATAAAGGTAAAGGGACCCCTGACCATTAGGTCCAGTCACGGACGACTCTGGGGTTGCGGCGCTCATCTTGCTTTACTGGCCGAGGGAGCCGGAATACAGCTTCCGGGTCATGTGGCCAGCATGACTAAGCCACTTCTGGTGAACCAGAGCAGCGCACGGAAACGCCGTTTACCTTCCTGCCGGAGTGGTACCTATTTCTCTACCGGTACTTGCACTTTGACGTGCTTTTGAACTGCTAGGTTGGCAGGAGCAGGGACCGAACAATGGGAGCTCACCCCGTCGCGGGGATTCGAACCGTCGACCTTCTGATTGGCAAGCCCTAGGCTCTGTGGTTTAACCCACAGCGCGACCCGCGTCCCTGGCTGCAGTTGATGGAGCATTTGGTCTAGTAAAAAAATAATGTAGTTCACACAGACTGAAAACCTCCCCACACCTGATCTGCAGTTGTGTCATTCTCTTCCATTCAAAGGCTCAGGGAAGCTTAAATGGAGCTTCTGTGATCCAGACCATCTTTTTAATGACGTTGCCCAGAGTAAGTAAGACTTCTTTAGCTATGTAAAGAAACAGTACATTGTAAATAGTACAATGTACCTTCAGACAGTTTCCTGTGAAAAAATGTAGGTGAGAATTAGGACAAAGTTTGCACCTCCTCTAGAAACATTTTGTTTCTCCAGGAGTCTCGTGGCGCTTTGAGAACCCTGGATTTTCATTTCAGCTCTGGTGTTCTCTTGCCCTGTGTTTTCATGCCCAGGTTTATATTGAAAATTTGTTCATGTGCTAGGACACCAAACATCACTAGCATTTATAGTAAGTCATATATATGGAAATGGGCCATGAACTTATGGCAGCTTCTATTTTGAATTGATATTGCCTTCAGCCAGACCTCCATTTCAAACGGTAAGCCTGAACTCCAGATTGAAATCTGATGTCGCCTGTTGGTATTCTTTTTTTTTTTTTAATGAAAATTGTTGGGAAAATGCTTCTGCATATGTGTGGTTAATTCTACCCTCCTTGTGCATGGGTCTAGAAAGAGTCAGGATGGAATTCCTTGTTAGTCCCTGCATGCTGTCATTTTGTGCAGTGAAGCCTGAGAACTGATTACCATAGTAACAATGTTTTAGCTTGTATAGCTGCAAATGTTGTTAATGGTAATAGAATTATCTAGTTATTTTAAATCCAATTATGTTATTAGGCCATCCAGTCCATTCTCATACTACAGCATGTTTTACTCTGCCAACTCCATCCTTTTTGGGGTGTGTGCTTGTGTATATCATTGAGCTTCAAGAATTCCCTTCTGTTCATTTGAAGAGGTTGCCGCTGCTGGTCAAGAATTGTTTCACTTTGTGGTCACCTCCGCAGTGGAATGGGGTTGGGGTGTACATAGGGATCTTATAGTGTCAGGTGAGATCTCCCCCCCCCCCACAAAGTTCCTGCCCTGCTTTTTAAAACAATTGCTCATAAATCAGCTTCTCTGTCTCTTGTATCAGGTCCTATGTCTACACATGAGTCAAGTCTAGCATTCTTACCAGCTGTGTAATAATATGCTTCATTTGGAAGGGACTTAAACTACTTGAGTTATTGAAACGATAATCTTTACCATGTATGAGAAGGCAGTGTATGCCTACACCCCACAACCAGGGAAAGGATGTGGAATCTGTGACCAATCAGATGTTGCTGTATTATATATCCCACCATCCCTGAGTATTAGCTGTGTACAGTAGAAGGGAGTTGGAGAGCTGTAAGTCTGGTCTAGGGATTTTTCTTCTGCCTCTTATTCCCCTTATCATGACACTTTAAGTGTCATGATAGTCCCCTGAGCAGTCCTGGGAATTATATGCAATACGAAGTAGTCAGCAATCTTAAATGGGAAATTTGTTCATAAAGCCCCTCTACTAATAGATCCCAATGTACCATTTTGGAATTGCTTACCTTGGCTGATCCAGCCTTGAGAAATTTTATCCCCAGAAGAATTTTGGTGTATCCTGTATTAATGCATACTCTTTTGCTCCTATCTGTTTAAAGCAGGATGCTATCCTAAATGTACTGATTTTGCTATCGTTTGCAACCCCACCCCAACTATTTTAGGATATATTTGAAACTCCTACACAATTAAAAGTAAGAATATATTTTTTTATTCATTGTTCTCACTTCATAGATCCCCAGTAAGATTCACTGAAGAGTTTGTCCTTTGTTGTGCGAAAGAATTCTACAGGCATGATTTGCAGATGTAGATGTAATTTACCATATTTGAGAGAAGTAGCAAATTATTGAGAAAAATTAATTTAAAATCCATTGGGAACTTCCCTCCAGTATTTATGATTCTGTGAGTACTTTAGATTTCTAATTCACTGTCATAGCATTTAATATACAAGGAGATAAGTGTGCAAGCAGCAAAGTATGGGTCACATTCCCCCTCCCCCAAATGTGACATTAGATTAATACAGAAAAGAGGAACTGAGCATACATTTGTTTGTAGCCTCATCTCTAAAAGAACTCTTTGCACTTTCATCAGAATCCAGCTGATTCAGTTACATTCTAGGGCTCTAATGTGTACACAGGAGTGTTATACAAGCATCCTTTCCCATGACTCATACATGAGTAGCAAGGCATCCATATTTGGGTGGAATGTTTCCCAAGACAATCCAGGCAGTTACAGAGTGCTGTGTGCATTCATTCATTGAATTGTTGTTACCTTGGACAATGCACTTTCCGGTTAACTTTCATATCAACAATATGAATAAAGACAAATGACATCCAAGTGAAAGACAGCGGAGCTTCAGAAAATATTAATCAACAGAACACAGTCATTTTTCAGATAAGCCGTAGCCAAGTGCAGCACTCAGATACCGGAGCAGAATCCAGATATATTCACCGTGCTGTTCTGCCATCACCCTCTAATGTTGTCTTTTACGGGTTCTAGCTTTCCCCACTGGGTTTCTAAGGACGCTCTCTGCATTTCCTTTCACTGTGAGATTTTGGCTTGTTCTGAGCTTTCTGTGATTATAGAAAGTTTAGGTTACATTTTCCCAGTATATATTATAACAGCCTTCTAAGCCAATCCACTGATTTGATTAGATCCTTCTGGACTTTATCATAAAGAGTTACAAGACGGTTGCATAGTTACCAGAAAGGAAGAAAAGAATATCCAACCTCCATAACTTCATGTCACCATCAACTTTTACCACTTTGGTTTCCATTTCCTCATCTAGGTAATTAATAAATCCATTAAACAGCCCTGGCCCCAGTCTCAATCCCCAGGGAAACAATTAGTAACTTTCCCCATCTTTCCTCTAACAAGGCTTTTAAAACACTCGATTGGTCTAAACTACTTAGAAGTGGGTGTGAGTTTTTATTGCCCTCGACATACCTATGTGGAAGCGGGACAGGAGGCAGGGCTGCTTTTAATCAATTTTATAGATCTTTGTTGCATTGCATTTTATATTATTGTAGTATTTTAAGCTATGTGAGTTTTCAAGGTTTTTCTTGGAGCAGGGAAGAAAGGCAAGAATTCAATAAAGTGTAGAACCCACTAGGACAAATAAATGCTGGCATATGTACTAAAGGATTTTTGTTTTGTTTTGGTACAAGGTGTTAGTGTTATGGAAAAACAAAGAACATCATCTAGAATATAACGAGAGCACTGGGCTGAATCAGACAAAAGGTCCATTTAGTCCAGCATTACATGGCAAACCAGATCCCTAAAGCAGGCATAGGCAACCTTGGCTCTCCAGATGTTTTGGGACTACAATTCCCATCACCCCTGACCACTGGCCCTGTTAGCTAGGGATCATGGGAGTTGTAGTTCCAAAAGATCTGGAGAGCCAAGGTTGCCTATGCCTGCCCTAAAGGAAGCCTGCAAGCAGGATCTGAGCTCTCCTCACCCCTGTGATTCCCAGCAACTGGTATTCAGAGGCATACTGCCTCCAACACTGGAGGTGGGACATACGGTAGCCATTTTGGCTAGTAGCCATTTTTGTCCTTATCCTCTTCCTTCCCTTAAGGTTCCTGAATATTCAGGAACCCAGGAAACATATTCCCATAATGTACAATAATTGTTGGACTGACAAGGGCTGGGGCCCAAAGAACAGAACAAGTAGTTTCACATGCCCAGGGGACTCTGGGTTTCTTAAAACAAACTGGATTTGAAATTAAGCTGATTTAGTGGTGTGATATGGGATCTATTGAGCAAAGAAAAAGGTCCCACTTGACTTGTTTCTATTGACCATCTAGAATTTCTTTTCTGTACTTTCTGTACATTGCATTTTCTTAGCATGGGGGTGTATGCTTGCTTCTTACATTCTTATTCTGGATTGTTTGGGAACTTTAGCATAACATTTGCTCCCCTCTCCTCCAACTAACTTTTGGCATGTCTATCCTTTTGTAATGCTGCTGCTCTAAAGCCGCAAATAAATGCGTACCTGGGAGCAAGTCCATTTGCATGCAGTGGGACTTTGGCTTTGCCCTTAATGCCATTGCTCCATTTCTATGGCTAGATATTCTTACTGAGCAAATAATACTTAACACAAAGGTGTATTATGACTTAGGCCAGAATTTGCATATCATACTAAGTCAAACTATGACTTAGTGCAAATGTGTGGTTTGCAGGCTCCTGGAGAGAAGTTTCCCCCGTTGCTCTATTGCTGTACTGCTCATGTTTGGCTTATTTTGTTGTCCAAACCCAGGCTCAGGTTTAGCTTTCCCAGGCAAACCACATGCTGTAAACTATAGAATAAATTGTTGTTAGGCTGAATTAAATAAATATATTATATTATGAAGAAACGCCATGGAACAAGATGATGAAGAACAGGTAACGGGAGGAAGAACTTTAGGAACTAAATTTTATTTATGTATAGAAGGGAGGGGAAAGGGGGGAAGGGGAGGAGGATTTATTGGTGGGTTTTTGTATGTTTTTGTATGATGATACAGATGTATGTTTTATTTGTCTGTTTGAGTGTTTGAATGTTTTGTTTGGTTTTGTATGATTTATTGTTTTGATGGTTTGGTTTGTATGATTTTAATAATAAAATTTGAATTACAAAAAGGGAAAAAAAGAATAAATTGTTGTTAGGCTGGAAAGAGCTAAACCAAGATTTGATGTTTGGTTACCATGCGAAGATTATGGAGATCTCACTCACTTTCACACACTGATGCTGTTTCTGTCTAATAACAACAGGGAACATTATTCAGTACTAGAAAAAGTTATGACCACTCTTATTCCACAGAAATTATTTAGAGGGTACCTCTTAGAGGGCACATTCTAGCCCCCCTAGCAAGAAAGTTGTGAGAGACTTTCTATTATTTAAAAATGAAAGCAGAGTCTCCAGAACATGTACCCAAGGCACCGCTGGATGACATCATGGCTTCCATGGGCACCAGGTTGCTGTCCATGGGCGTAGCCAGGATTTATTTTAGGGGAGGGCAGGCCTTCTGTTAGGAGGGCAGAACCGACTAATCTGCGATGCAATTGGTCAGTTAAGTATTTTAATTTATTTACTTGATGTAGGGGGACAGCTGCCCCCCCCAGCTATGCCCATGTTGCTGTCCCCTATCCTAATGCAAATTTTCTGTGAACTTGGGCATTGCATTTTAGCCATGGGAATTCCAGTTGTCCTTTGATAATCTTAAAATGAAAATGATCCACTAATTTGTTACCAGGAAAGTCATTGCCTGTCCAGCATTATCATCTATACAGCATTATCACCTTGGACTGCTGTTGATTTGTGATTCCCTTCAGTAGATGGCTATAACTTCACCTGAGCATGTTAACTTAGTGAGTGTTTACATGTGGCAATTAAAACCCACCGGTAAAACTGCAAAGATGCAGACTGCCTTCAACTCCCATTAGGGTGCTGTGCCTAGCAATCAGAGCAGAAAAAAATAGTAGAAGTCTTTAGTGAGATTTCAAGAAGTTGTTTGTCAGAAATTGATTCACTGAATGACCTGTGAAGGATCTAATGCAGGTGTCCTGTGGAGTTAACACTCTGATTTTAAAGATGCATATCTGCCACCAGAACCCCTTTGCACAGACAAAAGGGAGTAGAGAGTTCTGTTTATATACATAATTGTGTCAATTTTGTCATATTGGAACTAAATGCTTGAGTTGTAGTATTGCTGTGAATATTTTGTGTGTGCTAAGCAGCTCTGTGATTGGCAACTAAGATGGTTATATGCCTATGGCATGGTGTCAGTAGGACCACCTAGGTCAGACTTCCCCAAGTTGGTGACCTCCACCTCAAACCTGAAGCAAACACATGCACGGGGCAATTTTGATCCCAGTAACAAGGTAACCTGAAATAGTTTGAAAGAGGGGTGGTGATTTGGGAAAGGCAGCGAGGCTGCAGCGTCTCAGAACACTAAACTCAGAACTCCAGTGGTGTATCTGTTATATGTTAAAAGATGATATGAACAGAGAATGGCCAAGAATCTAAGACAGAGGTTGGCAACCTAAGGCCCATGGGCCGGAAGCGGCCCATGAGGGTCTCTTAACCGGCCCATGAGCCACCCCCGAACCAAGCTGCCCGCTCAGCGAGTCCCCGCGTGCTGCGCTAAAACGGCGCAGTGTGGCGCCGGGACTCTCTTTTGAGGCTCGGGAAATTGCTTTTGCACATGCGCAGGCGCCAAAAATGGCTTCTGCGCAGGTGCGATTTTCGACATCTGAGCATGCACAGAAGTGATTTCCGGTGCCGCAGACATGCGCAGACACGATTTCCAGTGTCACGCTGCGTTGATCCGGATCTTCGCGGGAGTGATCCGGCCCATTCCCGGTAAGCCTTGCCGATCCCTGATCTAAGACAATCCTGCTGGATCAGGCCAATGGCCTATCTAGTCCAGCATCCTGTTCTCACAGTGGCTGACCAGAATTACTGCTCTGTGCATGTGCTAGCTTCAGGTTTGAGGCGGCTCTGAGCAAAGTACATTCTCAGATTTCTCTGTTGGTGACCTGTGGTGGTCTTAACTTGGAAGTAGTGTCAGACAGCAGCAATCTAAGCAGTGCCAAATGATGGTGGCGGAGGGTACAGTTTTAATTTATCACAATGCCCTGGAGCAACACTATGTTGGGGGATTGGGGGGAACAAAAGTAGCAGCTTGACTCAGTTGTTGGTGTTGCTTAGAGCACTGGGCCAGGGAAGACACTGAGGAGGAGGAGGGGCAAGGAAGGTGCGATCCCTTCCAGATTTCTGGGCCCCAGCAGCTGTCCAAGGATACTGGGTGCTCACACTAACCAAGTTCCCCAAGGGCTCCTGAGTGCGCCACACAGCTCTACCAATTTTCTGTTTCAATTGCAGCACTGCTCCCAGTCAGAAATATGGTCTCCCAAGCCCATATGCCCATGTGGATAGAAGTGCCTGCACAGTGCTCTGGATCTCAGCGATTGATAGTGAGGAATGTATTGTAATTTTGTAAATGTGCCTTTGACTCAGTGGGGGAAAGAAAAAAGCTAAATTATACAACCATCAGCTGTAGGCTTCTTCACTAGGGCAGCGTATGGGGACGGGAGGTATAAACCCTGAAGGCTAGCTCATTATTTCAAGGTGTAAGATTTATGTGTTTGGCCTTGGAGTTCCTGGATTCATATCCTGGTGTGGTGTTGGGTAGGATGGCAGCTGCCAGGTTTGCAAGGATTTAAATGTTGTAATGTTTCTCTCTTGCTTTACATTCCAGAGATAATTAAAGCCTTCACCTGCGAAGGTCTGTTAGTGTGCGACAACTGGGAGTGAAAGAGTACAGAACAGAAGACGGGTTTTTCCATTCTGCATCGAGCAGACTGAGATGCGATTAACTTAGCAAAATGAGTGGAAATGAAAACTAAATTGGATTTTAAAGATTCTTTCAGTTTTAATAATAGAGCAGAGTGTTAGTGACACAGGAAGGGAAAATGGTTTTTAAAATGGTGAGTGTTATTTTTATCTTGCCACTTTGCCCTTTTTAAAATTGCAGAGTTGCAGGAAATTTAGAATTATGGGAGACCTACCAGGGTTTTGACCCGTCCAGGATACCAGAATCCTGACATTATTAAAACATATTTATTTTCTGTTTAATTATGTTTTAATTAGAAATGCTATTAATTTCCTAATGACATCACCAATGACTCTATTGCAGGGATTTAAAAAATGAGAAGTGATTTTTGAAAAATACGGAAAGGCCATTTAAGTAAGGTCATTTTCAAGTGACAGAAAACAGAACACAAAGACTTCTAGCTTACGTCTAGGTTTACACAGGGGAACAGAATGAAACATGTTTTTCTGAAGTTAAGAAGAAGAGAACTGGTGCACTATGACAGAGGTTTTCAAGTTAAGGAACAAAGGAGTGCTTCGCTTAAAAAAAAAAGAAAAAGAATGAAAGCCAGTGTATGAAACCAATTGAAAGTTGCACTAGGGGTGCATTTCGCTTTCAAAATCCTAACATTTTTTGTATTCACAAATAATAGGCCATGAATGAATTGGGGTAATTTTAACTTTGTTCTTTGAGGAGGCAAGGTGAATTGCACGCTTTCTGCTTTATATCCATAAATGAGCATCCGTTTCTGTATAATTCCTTCTCTTGCGTTGTCTCTGTGTGCCTAGAAAGGTCATAGAAGCCATCTATTATGCATCTGTCTCAGTGCTTCAGACTTATACAGGTGATCTTTTTGAGTTTTGTTTTCCTTTCTGTAGGGATAATCTTTGTGTCCCAATGCCATATGTTCAGTGTAGCTTGGTTTTGCCATATATATTTATTAATCACTAACAAATACATGCTTTTGTTTGTTTTTACTGACTAACTTATACCTGTTGGGCTAGAATGATACATACATACATACATACATACATACATACATACATACATACATAGACAGGTTCTATATTCGTGCAAGCAGGTGAACTCAAAAGTGTTCTATTTATAGAAGGGCTAATGGATGTGTTTATCTTGACCTACTTTTTTCAGAGTGTTTCACTACGAATGTACCTCAGTTGTGTGAATTCAGGGCTGCCAACAGATTCCTTGTCTCCATGGCTTACTTTCCTCTTTTATATAGATTCAATAATGTTATGCACTACAGTGCATGCTTTCCTAGTTGTTTCTCAGGCGCCTCATCCGTTTTCTGCACACTTTTGCCTTGCGTTCACTTGCAGTGAATAGGAAGTGTGGCATTCGCAAAAGGAGAACGTTGTGCCTAGATTCAGAAGCCGCTGTGGGGTGGAGCCACAATGCTGGCTTCCCAGCAGCAGCAGCAGCAGCAGCAGTCTTACTGTCACTTACTGGAAAGGGGCAGCTGTGTCTGTCAAGGCTCATGTGGTGAGGTGAGGCAGTCACATCAGGCTGCAGATCCAGCTGCATCTGCCACACCTGGTGGTGATGGGTGGTGGCAGAGGAGGCAACTGGGCACAGAGAAGCAACAAAGAGTCCTGGGTTGGCTCTGGTGGCCATTCATCAGCAGAGCCAATTTGGTGCACCCATACCATCCCAACCTCCCCAGTGCCCTGCCCCTCTGTTCTGGTAAGCAGCAGCGACTCTCCTGCACCTATCAAGCAACTTCTGACAAGATTCCACTTCATAACAGTGTACTTACTGACATGGTACTGTCTTCTAACTTTGGAATAGCAGTAGCTGCTTAAACAAGCAAGAAACAGATGGATTGTTGTTGTTTAGTCGTTTAGCCGTGTCCGACTCTTCGTGACCCCATGGACCAGAGCATGCCAGGCACTCCTGTCTTCCACTGCAGTTTGGTCAGACTCATGTTGGTAGCTTCGAGAACACTGTCCAACCATCTCGTCCTCTGTCGTCCCCTTCTCCTTGTGCTCTCCATCTTTCCCAACATCAGGGTCTTTTCCAGAGAGTCTTCTCTTCTCATGAGGTGGCCAAAGTATTGGAGCCTCAGCTTCAGGATCTGTCCTTCCAGTGAGCACTCAGGGCTGATTTCCTTAAGAATGGATAGGTTTGATCTTCTTGCAGTCCATGGGACTCTCAAGTGTCTCCTCCAGCACCATAATTCAAAAGCATCAATTCTTCAGCGATCAGCCTTCTTTATGGTCCAGCTCTCACTTCCACACATCACTACTGGGAAAACCATAGCTTTAACTATACGGACCTTTGTCGGCAAGGTGATCCTTCATGGATCATTGCCTTGTCGTGGCGAAGGGGCTTGAATAAATCAGAGAAGCTATGAGCTATGCCGTGCAGGGCCACCCAAGATGGACAGGTCATAGTGGAGAGTTTTGACTAAACGTGATCCACCTGGAGCAGGAACCGGCAAGCCACTCCAGTATCCCTGCCAAGAAAACTCCATGGACAAAGACAACAGATGGATAGGACCCTCCAAAGAGCCTGTTCACACATTACTTGCAAGTTGTAGAAATCACACTATTCACCTTCCCTCTTCTTATGGCAGTATTGCCCGGTTTTCATGAGGCTCAATGAGGGTTTTAGGATGGGCTGCTGTGACACATCTGGCTGCTGTGGGGAAATTGTTCTGCAGTGGCTTCCATGATACGAAATGGGCTGTGAAGTTCATACAGTCCCAAGTGCTGCATTGTATATAGTATGAACATAGCAGAGGGTCAGGACCTGTTTTGTAGATTATTATTTTCAAAATTATTATTATTTTCATATATATATATATATAGAGAGAGAGAGAGAGAGAGAGAGAATGATAAACAAAACAACATAAGTCTCCATATATATATATATGGATATATATATGGATATATATAATAGCCAGACGCTAACCAAAGCTCAGGCCTGGTTTCAGTGGTGGAGAGTATGGGCTTGAGATCTAAATTGTTCAAAGAAGCAGAGCAAAAAGCCATTTTGACTCCTTTTTTCTCTGTCACTGCTGAGGGAGAAACTTGGAAAACATAACATCTCAGGAGAATTTAGTACTTTAGCTACATACATGGGGCGTAAATGAATGATAAATGGCAGTGTAACTAGATACTGCCCCCATATATATTTAACCATTTGTCCCATGGTAATAGCAAAACTTAATTTATTGACCCTCCAACAATTATTTTGCACGCATTAATTTTAATAATTTCCAGATGTTGGTATACAAATGTGTACACCAGGAATGTGCTATATAAGCTGTTACTTCAGGACAAAGTGACCTGAGGCCACTGCTGGAAGGTTTCATTCTCTTTTTAGGCACTGTGTGTGTGTTTGTGTGGGAGGGGGGGGGGGAGAGAGAGAGAGAGAGAGAGAGATGTGCTTAGAAGTGTGTTTGGTTTGCATATTCCAGCATATTCCATGCACAATGTTTGTATTCCAAAGAAAAATCAAGGCAAATAAATAAGGCAAGCTACTTATTTTATTTATTTATTTAATTTTATTTTTGGTTTAAATTAAATTCTTTTCATCAAAAGACTACAGAATGTTGCACAAAAGTGCAGATAAATAACACAGAAGTACAGTTTAAAATCAACAAATCAATATAAGAAAATACAACAAGACAAAATAAAAAAACCCTCAAAGCTTAAAAGAAGATTAAACACAATTCCGACAAAACCAGCCTTGCAGTTTCTAGTTAGGAAATTATGTAAATATATTTCTTTAAATATTTATTTATTTATAAATAATATTAGTTATTTATACTGTGCTGCAACGGCATAAAATATGTGCATGAAATAATAAAATGACATTTTCTATAATGTCTGAATTGATCATATTCTTAGAAAGCATTTTGTATGTTGTTAATGTTATTGAAAATGCTACAGTGCCCGCACTAATTAGTACATCAAAGCAATCCTCATCGATTGCTTTTCATATGACTTTCCTTTCTCCCCTTACCAGTAGGTGTCACTTTTGGGACTGTGAAATCTATTTTGTTGATAAGGCATGCAAACCCACACTTTTAAATGATTGTTTTACAGCTGTGGATTCATCTGTAAGTGAGCTGTAATGATGATTACTCCCCCTCCCCTAGTTTTGTCTCAACAGAATAACAAGCAGTGTGTGTAATCTACAAATTGATCAATATTTTCTGCAAACCATGAATTCTATCAGGTGCCTGGAAGAAGGAAGATGGAGTTTATTTTAGGAATTTTTTTTAGGATAAATCATCTCTTAAGCACACTGAATTTGAAAAAAGAAGTATTTTTAAACTGAATACTTGGTAGATACATCCCAATTATTTTAAAGAAGCAGCAGGGAATAGTCTGGGTTTAGTCTGCAGAGAACATTACAGCTGTAGAACATCTTCAAGGTCTTCTGACTTCAGTTTTTTTTAAAACTGGTAGGGTGGATCTCACTATGGAACTGAAGGCAGTTTCGAAGCACTGTTGAATTCCTCAGTGCTGGACTGCAGCTCAGTAAACAAACAACCCCCCCCCCCCCCCGTGTTGCAAAATGCAAGAATTCAACGAAACAGTAGTTGTTATCCGGAAACACTGTTCAGAGTTGGACACTAGTATTGGACCCAGGTGGCGCTGTGGGTTAAACCACAGAGCCTAGGGCTTGCTGATCAGAAGGTCGGCGTTTTGAATCCCTGCGACGGGGTGAGCTCCCGTTGCTCGGTCCCAGCTCCTGCCCACCTAGCAGTTCGAAAGCACGTCAAAGTGCAAGTAGATAAATAGGAACCGCTCCGACGGGAAGGTAAACGGCGTTTCCGTGCGCTGCTCTGGTTCGCCAGAAGCGGCTTAGTCATGCTGGCCACATGACCCGGAAGCTGTACGCCGGCTCTCAGCCTATAGAGCGAGATGAGCGCTGCAACCCCAGAGTCGGACACGACTGGACCTAATGGTCAGGGGTCCCTTTACCTTTACCTTTATTGGACATTTGCTGGTTATACAAAGCTTCACAGCTTGTTCTCCGCCGGGTAAAGTCTGGCACCGTGATTCATTTAAGGACTTTCAGAGACTTCAGTTTGTTAGTTTTGATGTTTTGAATCATTCCATCAAGTTTTTCATATTGTATTTGTTTCTGGTATTCGTGTTGCTTTTGATATTGCGGACTGCAGCTCAGTGGCAGATCATCTGTTTTTGCCTGCAGAAGGTCTCTCTTTAAATCCCTGCCAAAAATAATCAAGCACTGAATAGAACCAGTATGAAATATAGATGATAGAAAAGCAACATGGAGCTGATGTGCATGGTGTGTGAGCATTCCCCCCCCCCTTTGAAAAAAAGTGGCACTTCTTTGCCCTCCAAGGCACCCTGACTTGTGGTTAACATGCCTTCCTGTTTGCTTCCCAGTCCTCTCTTCCCTGCATTTCCCTCTCTGAATGACCCTGCTGTACCTAATTATTTTTGAGCACAAGATTTGTATTTCCTGATGCAGAACTTGTTTTATATACAGAGCCTTGAGAGTCGCTGACTGTGGCTGGCTTGAAGTTAGCTTTATTTTGCAAGATCTGAAGAGCCGTCCCGTGGAGCTCATTATGTGAGTTTCACTACACAATAGCACTTGGTAAAAATATTGTAGATAATTCACGTTCGGTGTGTTCCTTCTGCAAGGTCTAATGCCAAGCCAATAAGCCAACTGTCTCTTGTTACTTGGAATACACCCAAGCCTTCACATATGTATTCCAGATCTTGTATTTGTGGGGCTTTCTCCTGTATGTTGAAAGGAAAGTGCTTCCCCGCCTTTTGTTTTCTTTTTCTTAAATCAAGCTCTACTCTGCTCTGATTAAAAACATGTATTTTTCTTGTTTGCTTTGTTCTTAAGGAGTGTGGAACAGTTTCCTATTTCCATTCCAACTTGCGTAAGCTTTGTGATTATAGCCTTGCATGAGGTTCTCTGTGAATATATGTGTAGAGGTTCATCTTAGGAGTTGGCTCCTATTCACTATTGGATGGATTGCTAATACAATGGGAAACCATCTAATCAGTAGAACAATTATTGTTATTTACTACTTATTACTATTACTACAAATTTTATATCTCACTTTTCCTCCAAGGAGCATAAGATGGTGTACATAGGTCTCTCCCTCCCATTTTATTGTCACAACATCTCTATGGGGTAGGTTAGGCTGAGGGGCAGTGACTTGCTTAAGGTCACCCAGTGAGCTTCGTGACAGAGTGAAGATTTGACCCTTGGTCTTCCCAGGTTACAGTCCAGCAATCTAACCACTACAATGGAGTGCATAAGCTATTATGGATAGCTTGTCCATATTTTCAGTTCTGTGGCTTCTCATAAGAAATGCAATAGGCTAAGGGTAGCATTTATGGAGGTAAGATTGTGCATCCAAACAAACATCATGGTTCCTGGCCTATTACACACGAACCAACTCTCTACCAGCTCTGAAGAGTAGCAAGTGTGTAAAATATTTCAAGACGGGTATAGAAATATGAGCCTAGCCACAAGGGATAGTTTGTGTAATGCTGTATCGGGAAAAGGGATGCCAGTTAGCTTTGCTACTGGTTCCTTCTGTATGTTTAAGAATTGCTTCTCTCAGGAGATTTGTGCATTTAATGACAAAGTGAAGGCAACATGAAAGCCAGTTAAGCGAGTGTGTTTCCCAGTTAAGGCAGAAAGCAGGTGTCTTATGTATGGTGTTCTACCAAGCCAGATTCTATTATAAAAGAAATATTTCCTGTGGTTTTGATTCTAACATTTTGAGCATGAAGTTGTTGTTGTTTAGTCGTTTAGTCGTGTCCGACTCTTCGTGGCCCCATGGACCAGAGCACACCAGGCACTCCTGTCTTCCACTGCCTCCCGCAGTTTGGTCAGACTCATGTTGGTAGCTTCAAAGAGCAAATAATTATTAAGATGCACATAATATGTGGAATAAGATATTCTTTATTGTATTATTGCATCTGCAATGATCTAATGTATAATTTATAATGTAGAATATAATGTATGATTTTGTAGTGATTTGCCAAACAGACTTCTGAACGCTATCCATCCCCACTTGCACCATAACACTATTGTGGAGAGAGGAAGGCATTTGCATGGAAGGACAATCAGAAGTGAAAGGTGGGATTGTGTTTAACCCAACCATTGCTCACGGCTTCTCCTCTGCAAACACCTTTCACACCAAGGCTGTCTTTACCCTCCTTTTTTTAACCAGGCAGTGTCAAGGAACTGCAGTAAGTGAACCTGGAAGGGCATTTGCAGAGGAGAATAAATGAATGTGGGAAATGTTAAGCATTCCCCTGTGAATGAATTTTATCATTGGTTGGGGAGCATACCTTTGCTGAAAGAACTTAGAATTCTTCCCTTCCAATGACTTGTTTATTAGCATTCTATGACCTTAAGTAATTTTGCCATTTTTATAAGAAAGTAACTGTATGAAAACTGACATAAAAAGTGTGACAATTGGCCCTCTCTCCCCATTACTTTTCATCACAGTCCTGGAAGTATTATTAAATATGATAAGAACAGATCCAAATATAAAAGGGGTGGCAGTGGGGGCCAAGGAGTACAAGTTAAAAGCCTTCGCAGACGACCTAGTATTGACATTACAAGATCCGAACCCCAGTGCCAAAAGGGCACTGGAGGTGATACAACAATTCGGGGAAGTAGCAGGATTTAAACTAAATAAATCTAAAACAAAGGTTCTAGGGAAAAACCTGACGCAGGATGAAAAAGAATATCTGGAGGAAGAAACGGGCCTGCAATTTGTGAAGAAAGTAAAGTATCTGGGCATTAATTTGACACCAAGAAATCAAAATCTATTTAAAGAAAATTATGAGAAAGTGTGGAACGGCATTAAGAAAGATTTAGAGATCTGGAATAATTTGAAGTTGTCCTTGATGGGCCGAATAGCAGTTATAAAGATGAACGTTTTGCCAAAATTATTATTCCTTTTTCAGTCAATTCCAATTATTGATAAGATGGAGCCATTCAGAATGTGGCAGAAGACTATATCTAAATTTATCTGGCAGGGGAAAAAACCCAGAATAAAATTTAAGATATTAACAGATGATAAGAAAAGAGGGGGATTTTCCCTGCCGGAGCTAAGTATCTACTATGAAGCAGCAGCCTTCTGCTGGCTGAAAGAATGGTTCCTATTGGAAAACACGGGTCTATTAGATCTGGAAGGACATGACAATAAATTTGGATGGCATGCGTATCTATGGTATGATAAGATAAAGGCACATCAAGGCTTCAAAACACACATAATCAGGAAGGCTCTTTATAGAGTCTGGATGAAATATAAAGATCTGCTAGAAAGGAAAACGCCCAGATGGCTATCTCCGTTAGAAGCAAAGGCCCATAAGAAGATTAATATGGAAGGTAATTGGCCTAAATATTCTGAAATCTTAATACAAGAAGGAGAGCAAGTCAGGTTGAAACCCTATGAACAATTGAAAGACAGAATTACAGACTGGTTACAGTACCATCAAATTAATGAACTTTTTAAAATGGATAAAAAGACTGGTTTTCAACTGGAAAGATCAAAATTGGAAACAGAGCTATTAGAACCCAAAACCAAGACTTTGTCTAGAATGTACAAATTGCTGCTGGAATGGCACACACAGGACGAGTTCGTGAAATCTGCAATGATAGACTGGGCAAAGGATGTTGGACATAATATCATGATGGCTGACTGGGAAAGACTATGGAGGAGAGGCATAGAATTTACTGCTTGTAACTTGTTAAGAGAAAACATAATGAAAATGATGTATAGATGGTATTTGACCCCAGTAAAGCTTGCAAAGATCTATCATTGGCAGGACAATAAATGTTGGAAATGTGAAAAGGCGGAAGGAACATTCTACCATATGTGGTGGACCTGCCCCAGGTTGAGAGTCTTCTGGGAGATGATATACAATGAACTAAAGAAAGTGTTTAAAAACACATTCCTGAAGAAACCAGAGGCCTTCCTTCTGGGAATGGTCCACTCAGAGTTACCTAAAGAAGATCACACCTTTTTCATGTATGCCACAACAGCAGCAAGAATATTGATTGCCAAAAATTGGAAGACCAAAGACTTACCGACTTTGGAAGAATGGCAGACAAAACTGATGGAATATATGGAGATCGCCGAGCTGACCGGCAGAATCCGCGACCAGAGGGAAGAAGCAGTGGAAAAAGACTGGAAAAAGTTTAAAGACTACCTTAAAATCTTTTATAAAAAATAGTATATGAATCAAAAGTCGAAAATAGTGGTATCAATTTATAGAAGTAGGCAGGAATTAATATAAGATAATTTAGAAGTGTTAAGAATGTTTTAAAATGATTTAGATTGGTGATAGATTATAATGATAGATTTATGGATGATTTAGAAATATTGATCGATAAGGATTTAATCTAAGAATGATAAGAATGATAAATAATTAAGATTGATAGTAAAGAGAATATAGATGATGTAAGTAAATATGTAATAAGAAATTGCCTTCAGAAAATGTCAAGAAATAAATGCCACAGAGAGAGAGATTGGAGGAAGTCACAAGCATAATGTTAAAGAATCAAGATTAAGAAATTAGGAAATTTATTTCTTTTATTAATGTTTTATTTGTTGTATGGATGCTTTGTTTGTTTGTGTGATGTTTTATGTGTTTGAAATTTAATAAATATACTTTGAAAAATAAAATAAAAAGTGTGACAATTGTGAATCTTTTCCCAAAGAGTCACTAGACCCTGCTGGGTGAGGCTCCCCACCCCACCCCACCCCAACATGTGAGTTCTCATTGTCTCCTTCTTTTCTCAGCTATCTGTTTCTTTTCTGGTTTTGTTTAAGATTCTTTTAGCTTCTCAGATCCTTCTCTTGATTGCCTACCCTTTAGTCCTTGTCTGTTGTCTCTTAGTTTCCCAAACTCCTGGGCCATTTTCTCATCCAACTTCTTCATGTCTAAGTACCACTTTAGTCTCTAGCATTATGGGTTGAACAGGGGGGTTTCCTGACCAGAGTGGGAATGGGGAGATATGCACACCTACCCACACACCATTAAAGGCAGTTGTATCATCTCTGATGTCTCTGATAATGGTGGCACACTTTTATTATTATTGCAAACATTGATTTTTTTTAAAGCATAAAGTGGTGTCTTCCAAGGCAAATGGCACTCTAAGAAAGGCCTCAATGTTTATACAGGTTATTATCAGAGAAAGCTATTCCTTGCCTCTGTTAGCTCTTCTCCCTGCTAAGATCAATGCACTACGGTAGCTGCCTCTTGGGCTGAAAGGCAACAGCCCCGTCTTTCATACTGTGGAATTGTGCAGTGGTATCTGCTGTTTGGCAGAATTTCAATGAGGCAAGGCAACCTTAGCCATCATGTAGCTCACTCAGGCTCACCTTCCCTCTGCTAAGTTTGAACTACACGTAAGAGCTTGTTTCACTTGAGACCTCTTCCACTGTGTGGTGTTGCATATCTAAACAGCGAGACACCCCCCCCCTCACCTGAATGACTGATCCTGATATAATTCTCTGGGCTCTGAGTGCTCTTGTCTTTGTCATTTCACTTGGTGTCTCATTTCACACTTTTATTTGTGGTGCTGGAGAGAACAGTGCCTTTCCAGGTAACTGAAAAATGCTAGGAAAAGGGCATGAGTGTGAGGTAGGAATGGGTGAGGTAGTTGTAGACAGCGAAACCCCTCTGCAAAATAAACAAATAAAAGAATTGTGGACAGCAGACTTACTTGTGGTCCGTGCTTGGAACATTTTCTTCTGGTACATTTTCCTTTTGAAAAAAAATCTTTTCCCCCCTGAATGCATTGTTTCATAAAATTAATTAGCAACATAAAATTGATTAGTAACGTAAGGGACACAATACCAATCAAAATTAACAACTTCACAGTTGTAATTTACTTTCCCACCAAGTGACTATCCCTAGGAAGCATGTATTCATATATAATAAATGGGAATGAGACCTTCAACAAAACATTGCTGTGTAGAGTCTTTCTCTTAATGGAGCCCGCCAGCCAGTCAACCTCGCCCTCTTTCAGTTTATTCCCTGGACTGACCCTACCATTAGGTAGAATGAGATAGCGGAGATGCTTGGTTGTCTCTGGCCTTTGTGTCTTGCTCACATTCTGCCAGTATGCCAGAGACAGCACTACAGCAGAAGCCCGTGACCAAGTGAGCAGGCAGAGGGACTGCAAAGCCAGCATAGGCCATGCACTACAGCAGGCATCATGGCTGCACACTGTATGAGTTGCTCTGCTTACATGACACACACTGGCATGACTACTGCTGCATTGCAGCATTTGATTGGATGGGCAGTGAGCAAAGTGAGCACAGTCAATGACAGCAAGCTGTTGGGGAAAAGGGATTATTGCGTCTGCCATGCAAACTGCTCTACATTCCCTAAACTAGTCAGCTGCCCTCTGAAGTGGTGGAAGTTGCGATCCAAATGGCAGTGGGATCCAGCTGCTTATGTGCCTGGCTTCTGTATGTGGAGTTATTCTTTCATTTTAGGCAGCAAAATGTCTAGAGTTCAAGATTATAATTTGCCTTTGGGAAGGTATGATATAATTGAATCAAGTAAATCTCAGTGGATATTTAATAGAATCAATCATTGCTTAGCCAATGGGGAAGAGAGGTGACATACAAGAACCAGGTGTGTGTTTTTTTAGTCTACTATGCTGTTAACATATGACTCTGAAATTATATTGAAAATTCTTTATCCTTGCAAAAAAGTTGGTACAGTAGTTACTAATAATATGTAATGCAGTACATGCACCTATGAAAATGTAGATTTGTATATACTTTTATGAAAACTATAATTGTACCAAATGTGTTGCTTAAAATTGCTGTATCATTGATTCTGGAACTTTCTCAAACCCCTAAATAAAGTATAGCATTTTCTAATTTTACCTCAGTAACAGGTGGGGTTTTTAATTTAAGAAGAAACCCAAGGCAATAATTGCAGATACTTTCGAAGCTAGATACTTTTTTTAGCAAATGAGAATTCTAAGTTACTTCCCTCTGCAGGTGTCCAAATTACTCTACGTTTGGTTCTATGTAAAAGAAAGTCTATGTTACATGGGAAATAAAAGAGTAGCTGATTACGGCAATATTAAAGTTTTTTGTGATTTTTTTAAAGACACATCTGTTGATTATAGCATCATGATACCAATGCTCGAGTGAAGTTTACAAGCTTCTTTTACTCTGAAGTATCATAATTGAGAGACAGGTTTAAGCCTCACAACCAGACTCAACTTCCAAACACTATTCTGTTTCCTTAGAGCTAAAAAACTCCAAACACCACCATCACCAGCTCCAGCTTATGGCTTCCTGGAAGACAGGACATTTTTCAAATGTCCAAATATATTTTGTACATCCTCTTAAATAAGTGTGTGTTAATTTTTTTTTTTTTACAAAAAAATTACCCAGCTTTATTAATACAGGTTAGAATGCTGCTGAAACAGCAGAGGGAAAGAATATCAATGTAGATAAAAATAAAACCCTGTTCATAAATTTAAAAACAAACTACATTAACTGCAGCAGGGAACAACATAAAGTGCTGTACATAGCTACAACATTAAAATCAAGGCACTTCCCAGAAGACCTGTTAAAATGGAGGGCCGTTTACAAATCTTCCTTGTGAATATTTGCAGGATTGAGCAAGTGCAGAAGCAGGGGCCAGGTTGCCTGGACTCTTCATCAGTTGTTCATAGATCTACTAGTCTATTTCTAGATGCCGTGAGAAAAATGGACTTCTGTCAAATCTTCCCCCTCTCTCTCTTACTCTCATTTTGGGATTCCGTGCAATCTCCAGCTGAATCCTGGTAAAACAGAAGCCTCATGGTTGGGTGGTTCTCAGGTTCAGGAAATTGGAAGCTTGCCTGTTCTTGATGGGTTTGTACTCTCCCTGAAGGAACAAGTCTATAGCCTGGGGTTACTCCTAGATCCATCACTATCACTGGAGGCAAAGGTGTCCTTAGTGGCCTTCAGTGCTTTTCTTAAAGTTTCAGTTATGTCTGTTCCTGGACAATGATAGCTTGGCCACAGTGGGGCAAGCCTTCGTAACATCTTGTTGAACTATTGCAGTGGACCCTGCATTGACCTATCCTCATGATGAATTCGGAAACTGCAACTAGCGTGGAATACTGCTGCCCGACTTCTTTGCTCCCATGAGCACTGCACATGACTTAATCCCGTGATTTTATTTTAATATCATCTCTCCACAGGATAACCAGTGTTGTGCAGTGGTTGCAGTGCTAAAGTAGGACTTGGAAGGCCAGGGTTTATATCCCCACCCAGCTGTGAAGCTCACTGCATGACCTTGGGCCATTCACTGTCAGTTAGCCTGACCCTACATCACAGGGTTCTTGTGATTATAAATTTGGGAGGGGGAGAACCATGTCTGTCACTTGGAGCTCTTTGGAAGAAAGGTGGAGTATAGATGTAATAAATAAATAAATACACATTTTAGTGTCTCAAGTCATTCTAGCAGCACCCTTAAAAATCCGCCACTGAAGGTGAGAAGCCACTCCAGAGTAGTGTTCCATGAGATATGAGGGACGTGTTGTTTGAAGGGAAAACTATCTGCTTTCCCATAGATAAGCAGGTATCTTTGGATCACAGCCATCTCCTTTGTATTCATAGGGAAGAGAGTATATAGCCTGCACTGGTGAGGTTTTGTCTAGTGCCCTTAAATATTTATGTTTTCAGTTATGCTCCGTGGAGCAAATTTTAGCTCACACACGCTAAAATCAACACATCTGAAATCACTTATGATTGCTAACATATTGCTGGAAGACTCAACTCTTTATATATTTGAACACCTTTTAAAATAAATAAATAACACCCACATCTTATTTGGAGTTTGTGTTTATGTTCCTAATGCAGTCTTAAGCAAGTTCAAGATGCTGGTTAACCTTTGAAATGTATTACTTGCCTGGTGCTTAAGAGAGATAGATGACTAAGAAGTGCATGTTAGAGCCTCTCAAAACACAGGATCATCAATCTTCAAGGAGCTTCGTCTCACGCAGCGAGCTTCCACCCAGCGCGTGCACAAAGCATCTACAACTCAGAGAGAAAGCGTGGTGCATCCAGCTCCTTATTTTTGCAGACTCTCAGAGGAAATGTCAATTGGACATTACCAGCTGCCTCTGCCTTGCTTTAATATCTCTTCAATAATTTAATATATTGTCTGACTCTCTCTGCGCTGAACTCATAACCCTTCACCCACCACTTATTATTTTGCTGATTGATGCCTCAGTGTGTAGAATCTAAAATCTGCACTCTGAAATCTCCTGGCTACATTACAATAGTTTTTTGTGTCTGTGTGTTTGTACATGGGAGGAAGAAACAAAGTTGCAGAGCTAACAATGCTTTGGCTCCTCCTCTTCTAACGAAAAGTCCCATAAATGGATGAACTAGTAGCGACTGCATGCATAGTTTTCAGATTAAAATGGAATATATATATGTAGCAACAGTTTAAATTTCCATTAAGGTAAACCAACTTAATACCCTTTAAAGTTTTTTGTTAGAATCCAAAAACAGTTCTGGAATTTGATTAATTGCTCTTCCTCCATCTTCCTATTGCTCCAGAGTTTAATGGAAACCCTTTAAGCAAATTGGTATTTATGTCGGGGCACAACAGCCACAGTGTGTTGGCTATGGAAGATGTGCTTTTGTGGTAACTGTAAACTGGTAGTTTACAAACCACTTAAACAAACTTCATCAAGAGAGTTGGACTTCTACTGCATTGTGTTCTGCAGAGTAGTTATTCAGCAATCATCAAATTCTGTAGGATTTCTTCAAGGCGCCTGAAGCACTTGTATTGGGGGCATGGTGAGGGACGTAAAAACACAGGCCGCAAATATAGGTCTTCGATGAGTCTCCTGTTTGTGGTAGTTTCAGCGTTTCCCTCCAAGGGAACAAGAGTCTAGACCTGTGTGGGGAACCTTTGAACCCTCAGATGTTGTTGGACTTCCACCAGCCCCAGGCAATATGAACAAGGGATGAACAATATGCTCAGGGATGATGGGAGTTGCGGTCCAGCAACATTTGAAAGGGCCACACCTTCACCACCCCACCATAGGAAAACCAGAATGTTTGCAATCAGTATATAGGCAACAACTGATTAATGCACTAAACATGTCACTAAAAGGGTGGAATGGGGGCAGAACGGAAAGGTACAGGGCACACTTATATGTGCTCTGCCAATGTGTTTGGCGCCAGGAACGGAACCCCATCACGAAATGGGCACTGACTTTAGTTTAGCTTCTGCTGTCCCATACTCTCCTGCTATATGTTTTAACACCTTGAACATATCAGTCCTCAAAACTGTTTATTACAAATGACTACTGAAGTCATCTACAAAAATTCTGGCCATTATCCAGAAATGCCCTATTTGCCTAGCACAATCATGAGCATTTATAACCATCTTCTTTGTTTCTGATCTTTCTGTATTTTATCAGTTTGAGGGGTCTACACGTGAATGGGGCATGGGGAGAAAGCTCAGCGTTGTGTGCTTTCTTCATTATGTGCAGAACATGCAGTGTGTGTGTTTGTGTGTGTGTTATTTTAGGTTGTTCTTGTTTTTACACGCTTTAAAAAATTGTATGCCACTGAATTATTCTTATGAAAAGAGCATCTAATGACTATAATTAATAATAAAATGATAAGTGTCAATTATTGTAAGTTAAGATTAAAGCTCACTGTGTTGCTTCATTTATCGAATTTATTCATTTGACTTTTTAAATAAACTTTTCTTTATATTAGGAATAGCACTTTGTGGAGCAATTTCAAATATTGCGTACTTGAATATAAACCTTTCTTCATTACTGCTGAATACAAATGGTTATATCAAACTAATTTTGATATTTTCTGTGGGGTGGGGTGAGGAAGCAATTCTGGAATAAATTCTGATATCCAAAGGTAATTCAAATGCTTATGTGGTACTGTCACTTTTGTTCTGACCAGGATGAAGATGGAACAGAAGAGGAAAATAGCAGAGTTGAACCACTTGGGCATGCAGATGCTGGCCTGGAGAATGCTGGCAACTATTCTTTAGAGTAAGTTTATTAATAGAATTGCATGTTTAATTATAACACCAAAGATACAGTAGCAACACTGAAACTGCTACACTTAAATTATATTGTTGTTCAAATCCACTCTATACATTTTAAGCAGTATCATACCACTTTTTAACAGTCATAGGTTCCCCAAAAGAATTATGGGAACTGTAATTTGTTAAGGGTAGTGAGGGTTGTTAGGAGACCCCACCATTCTCCTCACAGAGCTGCAATTCCCAGAGTTCTCTGGGAAAATGGATTGATTTTTAAACCACTCTGGGGATTGTAGCTCTGGGAGAGGAATAGGGAGTCTCCTTAGCACCCTTAACAAATTACAGTTCCCAGGATCTTTGGGGCTGGGGGAGAGTAACAACTTTTAATAAAGACTTTCACAACATTTAATAAAGGCCTGAATTTATAAGATGCCAGTACAGGTGGCAACCATTTTGCATCCATTCAATTGATGTGTGACCGCCAACGTGCAAGTTGTTTTTGACCTGAACGAAGGCGCAAACGGGGAGTTGCCTGTATTCAGTTATTTTTTCTAGCACAAGAACTCTAAGCATAAAAGCCCTGGGTAGATTTAGAGCATCACTAAGCACATTGTATTTTATTTTATTTTTAATTGGGGAGCATTGGCCAAAAAGAAAAGCCATAGCTAAAAACATCACCACCACACATCCCTTATGTTATATTTTAATTATGGAAATATTTGTAGACTTCACTCTTAAAAAATACATGAATGTGGTGTATAGCCTACAAAATTTACAATAAGGACATTAAGAATGTCAGTAAAAACATTAGTAAAAACATAAATGAATACTTGTTAGTAAAAAATAAATTATCATTGCAAAGGCCAGTCTAAATAACATAGGGTTTGGGAAACATCCAAAAGAAGGCAGGAACGACACATGCTAGATCTCTACTGGCAGGGAGTTCCAAAGGGCAGGGCCTGTATTTGTTACTTGATGACGAATCATGATTTGATGAAAGGCATATGTGAATTACGAAGATACTGGATGGTGTGTCTCACAAAACAAAATATGTCCATAAATAATTATTGGTTTGAGACCATCAAAACAGAAACTGAAGTTTGCAGTTGAATCTGCAGGCCACAGTTTATGCTGATTCTAGCTTGCTGTAACTTCTAAATTCACTCATAATTGACAAACCATGGTTAGAGCCATTGTACTACCTCAAGGGGCTGGCTGTACCATGGGGAGAGTAGTGAACTCAGGAAGTTGAGTGGCTGAGCAGACAGGAAATGAAAGCCACTCTAAACTATGGCTTGTGTGTTCTGTGTGTAGAAGTTGAAACCATGTCGTGAGTTTTTGACTATGGTTAGCATAAACCATGTTTTTCACTCTGTCTGAATGCTTTTACTGTCAGTGTTAGTGCTTATCCAAAATGGAATATCAATGCCATTGAATATATCCACTTGACCCTGTATTGGAATATATATTTTTTAAAATATATTCATGTATGTGGCATTTTCAAATTATTAAAAATAATAGATTGTATTTTATGGGGAGGGGGAATTGCATTTGACCTGTTTGCTTTCATACAATGCAATTATTAGAAATAATAGATTGTATTTTTATGGGGAGGGGGAATTGCATTTGAACTGTCTGTTTTCATACAATACAATGGCTTCACTCTCAATCCATGCAAAAGCCAATCTGAACTCCCACCTGTCATTGTTGAACATAATACAATTCATATAACGGATTAAGCTTACCCAAAACATTAGTTCACATTTCATTTGATTTATTAACTGAATTATTTTTGATGATTGATCTCCTTTCATGCCATCAGATTAATACTGAGGTATGTAACATTCAGTGCTCCTATCATCACTGCCAATTCTCAAATATCTTTGTGTGTGTGTTTGCGTGTGTGTTTGCGTGTTTGTGTTTGTGTTTATGTGTGTGTGGTCTTTCTTTTGGTTCATTTACGGTACATGTTCATGTTCCCTCATTCATCATTGTCTCACAGTGATATGGTAAAGCTCGTTGAAGTCTCCAATGACGGCGGCCCTTTGGGGATCCATGTAGTACCTTTCAGTGCCCGAGGCGGAAGGTAATGTATTGTGTAGGTTTTTAATTGAATCATAGCCTCCTATATTTTCGCTTCCACTTTTATCTTATGTGTAGCCACCTATGGAGGGGCGAGGGTGTCTGTTTGAAATAAAGCACGATCTTTTCAGAAGAAAATCTTGCTGACTCTAAGCCATAAGAAAACCTGCCTGTAAGTTTAACTGCACTGGCCAAGGTGAGGATGACAGAAACTGCTTCCTAATTTATAACATAAATTATTTTCTGTCCTAATGTGGAGCTGAATTGCAAGGATGTGAATTATTTCCATCAGGGTAGTCATAAAAGTTTCTTCTTGCCTTTTACCTTGGTTTAATATTAGAAATGTACTTCATGCAGCATTTATCCCTGGCTGCTTAGACCATCATTTACCACACTGGCAGCATCCAAAACCATGAAGACACACTTCTGTGTGTACATTTTCCCACCACTCAGACTTGAAAGGAGTAAAATTTATAGTGACGGTGGTGTTAAATAAAGCCAGCGGCATGAAGTATAGCATGGTTTTTGATCTGCTGCTGAACACAAGTGTGTCTTGTATTGCATTGCATGCAAAAAGAAAAAGGAAAGGTGGGGATGGGAAAAAAAGATAAACTATCTATGAGTTTCGAGCGATGGAGATAAAATGAGTACGATGCAGATGATATGGCCATTTTCTGATCTTCATCTGTAAAGAGAACACTCAGAATCATAATGCTCACTTTATTGAGGCAGAGTTTTAGTGTTTAGGATCTTTGATTGAATGTACTTGGAAAATTAAATGACCTATAAAGCAATTATGATTCTGTGCCAGGATTTAAAGCTTTGTGGTGTAAAAGAAAATCCTGGCAATTCCTCAAAGATGTAAGTAGGACTTCAGGAGGTGGGGTGGGAGGAGAAAGAGATTACCTTTATCTTGGAAGAGTAATTGCATTCACATTTTCTGCTCTCTTTGGTGAGAAAGGACCAAACATGCATTTTATAAATGTAATCTTGGATTATATATTGAAGGGGTATTATGTTTTGACAAGTCCACCTATCCATCAGCAATTTCACTTTAAATTGATTAAAAGCAAATGTCACTGTATATCAAATATATCTTATCAACTGCTTTTCATACTTGATAAATAGGGGAGTTCTCTCTCTTCCTTCCCCCAAGAATGATGAATGTGATATAGAAATCATTCATTCCTGAGTATTTTTATTTTTTCTTTAGTTAATGGCTGACTAGGTACAATGGCATGTGGTGCTGTGACAAAGTAATAATTTTCTTGCAGCAGCCTTCCCTGGGGACTTGGGAGGTAAGACTAAATGCTGCTATAAGACTGTCCCTTTTGTGAATGATCTGGTATTCATTTAGCTATGTATTCCAGGTACAAGTGGTAGTTGCTGCTGCTGCTGAATGACAGCCCCTGCTCCCAAAGATAATAAACCATGATGTGTTATGCTTTAATGTTGCTTGGCTGTAAAGGAAAAAATAAGGCTTAGCTAAAGTGTTGCATTTCCTCACCAGTAGTCTGCCACCTCCCAAATCAAAACAAAAAAATCAAAATCAAAATCTGGTGAGAGTGTGAATTCATTGAGTTGTATTCAGAGTAGAAGGCAACTTACAGAATTTTCTCTTCCCCTTTGCTGCGGGCATACAAAATTGGGCAAAGGAATCTTCATAAGTCCTAGTTGGGAATCTGTGAGAATTTGCAGAGGAGCAAAGTTACCCCTCTATAGCAAAGGTACAGCTCCCTTCTCTGCAGAAAGGATCATTGGGGGCAAGGGAATTGGACTAGGCAGATAGGGGCAATAGCAAACTCCCTCTGTTTCCTCACGTGACTCTGATTTTGGAAGTAGCTAAGTAGCCGATCAGAAGGTCGGCAGTTCGAATCCCCGCGGCGGGGTGATCTCCCATTGCTTGGTCCCTGCTCCTGCCAACCTAGCAGTTCGAAAGCATGTCAAAGTGCAAGTAGATAAATAGGTACCGGTACTGCTGCAGCGGGAAGGTAAACAGCGTTTCCGTGTGCTGCTCTGGTTCACCAGAAGCGGCTTTGTCATGCTGGCCACATGACCTGGAAGCTGTACGCCGGCTCCCTCAGCCAATAAAGTGAGATGAGTGCCACAACCCCAGAGTCGATCACGACTGGACCTAATGGTCAGGGGTCTCTTTTACCTTTAAGTAACAAGTGATGTCTCAAGCCGACTTCTGTTAAGAGCAAAATCAAATTAAAATCATGATGTAAACGGAAAAAAACCTTGCACCTTTCTTTAAACAAAAGAAGCAAAGCTCGTAAGGAAGGGCTGTGCTAACTAGAAAATCATCCCTCCTTGTTTGGAGGAATCAGGGGAAACAACCTCCAAAGCCCAAGAAGGAGGGGGTTGAGAGAGGATCAGGAAAAAAGGGAAAAAAGACATGAGATCCCAGTGCATAGGAGCATAGGTATGCTATCTTCATTTCAGTCATGGATAGAAAATGTATTACATTGTTGTGGAACACAAGTTCAAGCCTTTTTCGACGGCTTGGCCTTGACTCCTGTGGTGAATTGCAGCCGCTATCTCTGCCATCTTTGCAATGTTTTTGCTGTCAATGGAACTTATGTTTCGCACATAATGGCGCTATAAAGGCTGCATAAATCAGGTCAAGACATTGTGGTGAGGAAAAATAATATATTTCAGTCGGAATGGACATTATAATCTCAAAGAGCAGACTCAGGTCGGCCAAGAAACACTTCTCAGTGGCACTTTACTGGTACTGCCATTGGGGGAAGTGTTATGTTTTCAGGTTTTTAGGCAAAGATGAATAGGGCTGTGTATAGGGTGGGAGGGCAGGAACAGGCAACCCATTAATTTTTCATAGAAACCGGGAAGCTTTTATTTTTAGTTTTTGTATATTCTTCTTCTTGTGCTCAGTAAAACCAATTGCCAATGTCATCCCCAAGCTGCTAAACGTGGCATTTGTCACTGTAAAGATCAAGGTATTCAGAGTGAAGGGCACTGCAGTTCATCTATCATTCACATCTCCGTGTCAGGTATTTAGAAACAAAACAGGATACTAAGTGAATGGCTGCTGGTGGTATTCAGGACCTTCAGCTTGAGCAGGGTCAATTTGAACATTACAGCGCTATTGGGGAAATTCCACAAGTCCTTGGAAGTGCAGTTCTGCTTATACTGACATCAGTTTTTTTAACTGCGTTTCAGGGTCACTGAATGGGAATTTGCTGCTGTTATAATAATAATAATAATAATAATAATGTTGCCATAATAAATATTGTTGTAATAATAGCAACAAGAAGATATATCGCCTGCTATACCGAATGGTCACTTTTATCGCGTGGAAAATAAAAGTAATTCAGTTCTGAAATACAGGTTTAGTAGTTCCTGTGTCCTCCATGTCAAAAGTCATTGTCATATAGAATGCCTGCCTTCTGCTGGGATCTTTGTCCGAACATCCTTGTCAAGGGTCTTCAAATTCTGACTGGCCTTTGTCACCAACCACAAATGTGTGCCTGCCAGGATCTTTCCCTTTCCACAAGGAGCAGGGTCTTGCCTCTGAGCTCAGGCTGCACCTCTAAAATGCAGTGGGAGGTCACAGACAATTCCATACCCTTCTCTCCAGGTCCAAGATTGTTTCTGGGGAAGTGGTGGAAGATTCTGTACAATGCAGAAACAAGCTTCTGCTGCTCCCTGCAGCTTGGATCTAGAGGTGAGGGGCTTACTTTGCCTCTGGATTTGCTCAGAGCACCCAATAAATAGCATAGTTACAAGCCACATATCTCTGCCTCAGCAGGAGAAAGACGAAGGAAGAGCAAAGTGGTCAAAACGAGTAGTAAGAATTGCAGAGAGGGTAATTGGTGTTAGTTTGCCTCCAATAGAGACACTTTATGCTCCTCGAGGCAGGAAGAGAGCAGAGAGAATCGTCGCAGACCCTTTGCATCCTGGTCATTACCTGTTTGATTTACTTCCATCCGGACGTCGTTACAGGACTTTATACACAAAAACGTCTAGGCACAGGAATAGTTTTTTCCCTTGTGCCATCAAACTGTTAAATTCGTAGTTGTGTGCGGAAGGGAGGTCAGTTGGTGGTATGCTGTGCTGTTGTATTGTGAGGGGAATAGTGTTTGCATGAGGTACGTTTTTCTTTACCTTGCAATGTAGTCGAAGCAAAATTCCAAGTATGATTGGTACTTGGCCAATGAATTATTCCTTATTCCTTCCTTATCCTCTTGGAACCCTCACGCTCATGCATTTGTACTGCATAGCCATAGTGAGAGAGATGCGTGAACAGGTTCTCTGTGCAAATGACATACAAGAACAAATCCAGAAGAATCATTTCCCCTTTTCTTCAGATATTATATCATATAATAATTACAGTATAATTTTGGACTATAATAGCAACCATAACATAATTTGAGTGGTTTGGTATTAATCTATAGAAACCAGCTGTGCATAGCATTGTTGCAAAATATTCTCTCCTTGTTATAAATAAACCAATTAAATATCCAGGAATTTCGCTTCAAAGAAAATTTAATCTAGGAGCTCAGGACATTGATCAGAAATTATTAAAAGAAACAATGAAAGATTTAGGTCACTAGACAAGATAAAGGTATCCTTTTATCTTAGTCAGGTAAAATAGCTTTGATAAAAATGAATCTATTACCTAAAATATTCTTCCCCCTTTCAGAATCTACCAGTGAGGCACAATTTAGCTATTTTACAATTATGGCAGAAAGTTACTCTTAACACTCATGTAGAACGGTAAACTTCCAATAGATGCTGGAAAGGCATTATTTAAATCTGAATTACTTGGGGTTTAACATTATCAAAAATTAATTTATATTATTATGCATCTAAATTGACAATGAGTCTACTGGGTTTTATTGTATATAGTCACAAGCCCAGCACAAGATGAATTAAATATGCCCTTTAGTTAATTAACTTTGGTTTCCAAAATGGGATCTTATCACTGGAGAGATAGATAAGACTATACTAAATACATGGTTCAAATTAAAGGTTCAAATGTAGCCCTGGATTGTCACCATACGTATTGGTGGTTGTTGTTTTTTAAATTTTTATAGTGAGCAGTTTTCCTTGATGCATTATTTGGAAAATCTTTCTTTATGGTACTACTTGGATTAGTTCAGTCTTAAATCTATGATGTAATAATAACACCCACACCCACACACACCCTGGAAATCATAAATTGATAAAGTGAAAGGACCAAGACCTATTTTTACTAGTATGAAATATTTCAAGAGCCAAACAAAGGAAATGCTGAGCAAGTGGTATCAGATGCTTCAAGAGTTAGAAAAGTTACATTTAATTTGGAACATAAATTGGAAACTGATCTGGACAACACCAGGATAGGGCTTGGAGAAACCCCTATCTGAGTCACTATTAGTCAGTTGTTGATGATGATGATGATTAAATTAAATTTCTAGGATCACAGGGCAGTTTACAATACAAAAAACACAAAAGTACATAACAGTAACAAACAAAAACAAACAAAACAATTACACACACTGTTTTAAAGGCAATAGTTTGTTTAATTAGCCAAAGGCATGGAAGTAAAGGAAGGCAAACTCACCTCCTTGTCCTTCCACCAGTAGGTGAAGCCATTTGTTCCATCAGGCTTTTGGGAACTGACTGTATGGTTTTAATAGTTTTTATATACGGTATGTATGTTGTTTTACTTTCAACAGTGCTTAATTGTTTTTTTAACAATAGTTCCCCCACCTTATGTTTTTAGCAGTTCTCATTTGTATATGCAAGTCACCTTGAGTCCCATCGGGGAAAGGTGGAGAATAAAGAAATTATTACTACTACTACTACTACTACTACTACTACTAATAATAATAATAATTTCATCTGTTTGCTTGCTTGCTAATGGCATGCTTCTCTTACTAGCCACCAGAAGGCTGAGATAATTTCTCGAAGGTTGAAATTCATCTAAATAAAACTTAAATAGCAACACAACAGTATGTTCTAATAATCTGGCTGTGCTGCCAAGCAAAAGTGAGAGAGCAGAAAAATGTTGGATTCCAAACAATGAAAGATTGGAAGAGCAGGGTTTTTTGGATGACTCACTTTTTTCATCCCCTATATTCTGGGATGATAACATAGAACAGAGGTAGCCAATGTGGTGCCCTCCAGATGTTGTTAGACTGCATAGCTGATTGTCAGGGATGATGGGACATAGTTCAATGGCATCTCGAGGGTACCATATTGACTAAACATGTTGAATATGGAAATGATGTGTAGAAAAGGGATGACGATTTTGTAGCTTCCCCACATATGTGACTAGTGCAATCAGCTGCTTGGTTGAGCCTTTTATTATATTGCTGAGATGCTTTAAAAAGTGTTAGATCTGAATGGAGAGTGGAGCCTATTTTACGGCAGAGGAGATTATCATAAACTAGGAGTGGGGGAAAGAAATCGGAGAAGCTCTGTATTCTTCGGAAAGTTGTCATGGATCATTAATTATCCTGACATGTTAGGAATTGCATTTTGACAGATTGACATACCATAGGCTTATGGATGCCTCGTTAGGGGATTTTGGTTGGAGGATAATCAAGTGACTAAGATTCTGGAATGGCGCACAGAAGACATCTAATTGTGGAGTAACTCAGAAAATCATAAATTGAGAATAGTGGGGGCTGGGTATCTTCACTCAGTCAAATAGATCTGTGGAACATAATCAAACGACCTCACTAACAGTGAAGTTGCAAGGCAGGCTAGGCTTGAAATTCAGTTGCAGCCCTTCAACAGATCTCACTGTGCAAATAATTTTATCCAGTTGGTTGAGAAAGGGGCACAGGTAGGCTAACCCATCCCTACATAAAAGAAATTGTTACGGATTTTAGTCTTCCATATTGGTTCTATTTCTGTCATGTGGTTTTATTTTTATATCCAGTGTGTGTGCGAGAGCAACTTTAAAAATCTAAAGCTCATAAATCTTTTAGAAATTGCTCTTTCATTTTTATCTCAGTGTGGCTTTGCCATCTCTTGCTTTGCAAGGCTGCTTGTTTTTCTTTTATTTATGCTGCATCAGCTATGAAAGCACAGTGAGGAGTAACAGCCTCATAACTGTAAATGGCTTAGAGGTGTTCAGCTCTTAATGCAACTTGAGCCACTTAGGGCTTCCCGACATTTTAGTTAATGCATTGGTTCAGGGTCGTCGTCCCCCTTTGTTTTTGCAGGTTTTTTATTACTTATATTACCGTACTTCTTGTAATATATTTGTTGATTGTGTTAATTTTTTATCTTGTATTCTTAGCTGAGCATGGATTCTGAAGCATCTGTTTGGATTATTTAGTATTCAATCCAAGTCCAAATACAGTACAGTCTAAAACCATTTAAGATACCCATTTTACCATAGCAATCGCTTAAAAGTGAGGATTCGTTGTCTACTAACCCAGATGGTAATGTTCTACCCTCCACTGTTGAAAGCAGTATATATCTGAGTAGCAGTTGCAAGCCATCTCTAGCAAATGTTGTCCCCATCTTCAAAAAGGTTTGGGGGAGGGAGGAAGAGCCAGGTAACTACTGACTGGTCAGCTTGACCAGGAAAAGTACTAGAATAGCTAATTAAACAGTTAGACCCAACCTAAAGTCCCTTATTATTGTCATTATTAATCCATTCAATTGCTAAACTGTCCTTCATCAACTATAATCCCAGGGTGGTTTGAAGCATCAATACATTAAAATAATAAAATGTAGTAACCAATTAAGCACAAAAAGCCAAAGAGCCATAAAAAAATTCTCGTTCTCTCTCTGGAAGAAAAGAAGAAGGCCTACCTCTCTAAATTACACCCACTGGTAATTACAGTGAGCACGACTTTGAGCCAGGTTCAGATTGCTGAATTTATCTACACGACCATATTTGCAGGTGCATGGCTACTTAGAAAGAGTTGGTGTGAACTGAGCCATATAAAAAGTGAGCTGGGGCGATTATGTGGTCATGAATTTAGCAATGCCTACACAGATTGACATTCTAACCAGAGCATAGCTCCCTTACAATAGCAGCCTGCCCATGTTTTAAGATCTGCTAGTGAAGTTAAATAGCTTTAAGGAATGAGTTGTTTCCATCTTGAAGCCCCAACCATGCAACACCCTCTCCAAGAAGTATTCTGACCTTGTTATATTTTCAATTCCAAGTGAGCACTTTTATCTTTGCTGAGACATTTTAGTTGTGCACTCTATCCTATTGTATTTACAACCCCATGAAGTTGTTTTGATTTGTAATTTGGGTATATGACCATTTTTGGCTTTATCTTGTATAGTGCCTTAGTATCTAATTGATGAAGGGTGGTTCTAAAATCTTTTAAGTGAATACATAAAAAAAATACAATAGATGCATCTCATTTATTTAATCTTCTTTGATAATTGCAGTTTAAATAACTGCATTTAACTACCATGCATCTTTCAAAATAGCAACCTCCTAAATAAGAACTCCGACTGATTGTGTCAGCCTCTTTGTTTTCACTCCTTTCACCCCATGGGGTTTTGAAATTATAGTTAATGATTAGAAAATAAAACACAACTCAAGATGCTATGCAACGCAGTTCTAAAAGGGAGAAAGATAGCATTTGTAATTCTGGATTATAAATAACAGAGGAACCAACCAATGCAAAAATAGTTCTCAAATGTGTATTATAATTGTATATGATAATTGCAGCTGACATATAACCTCTGCTGGATATCTTTTTATTCATTTTTTTAAATACTCGTGACAGAAGAGTGGGAGCAGGGATCTTAACATCTTCCTTAGTTTGGTGAACCTAGAAGTGAATTTTTTGGGAGAGATAGAGATGTTCATGTGTTCTCTGTAAAAATAATTAACCAGATTTGTTTCAGACTTTGAACAATATATTAAACTGCTGAAAATAGTTTCTTATGAGGAATAGACCACCCACCGTCTACATTTAGCACAAAATGAATGTGTTAATTTAGGAGATATTATTGAAATTACCAGACAATATGGTTTGGATTTATGAAATACAGTTTATTGACTTTCGTTGGGATTCTCAGTATGTAATAAATGACATTTGAAACTTAATCCTGGATGTTAAAGATGACACTGTAGGGCGGGAGAATAACTGTGTTAAAATTAACTGGCATGCCAATCAGTTGCAAAGAGCTAAAAGGCTTAAAAGTCATGAAAGGGTCTATAATCAGTAGAGGCCCCTAAAATGTCTGAAGGAGTGGCAGAGGAATAGCATCAGCCCTTTTGGGCTTTGAGCAAAAGTCAGTCCAGTCCAGCATCCTGTTTTCCACAGTGGCCAAGCAGATGCTTCTGGGATGTCTACAAGCAGGATATGAGTGTGATTGCTGCCTCTTGTTGCAACCTCCAGATAAGTGGTATTCAACAGTATTCACCTTCTGAATCTGCAAGTTCCATGTATCTGTTTTGAGTAGTAGATCAACCTAACCTCCACGATTTGTCCCACAAGTTCCAAAACACATGGCTGTAGTTGCATTTTGCAAGGGGAAGACCAGTAATGAGCAAGCTGCCTGCCATTGCTAATCTTCTCATTGAGTATTCCCAAGGTTTTCCAGGTCACAGTTTGAAAGCCACTGGCTTAAATCAGGAAAGACACAAAAGCTTGCATATATTAGAGACAAGAGTGTTCTTAATCATGGTGGATTAAGTGCAATGGTTTTTGATCCAGTGGGACTCATCTGCTATTGAAAGAGTAAGGGAGATAGTGATTGCCAGTTACCCCTTCCTACCACATTTCTCTTTTTGTGAATCAGCCCTTGCACTCTCTTCTCTTATGTTAATGGATGCAGTATTTCCTTGGCAGAGGCTTGGCTTATTTCTTAAATTAGGTGGAGGTACTGAGAATTTACCGTACTTAATTAGGCAGAGGATATTCTGGTTTAATGAATAAAACAAATACTTGGCTTTTTTTTTATCAGTTAAGGAGTTTCAGAAATTTAGTGATTTCACAAGTATGTTCACATCCTGGGGCAACAGGTCATTTCCATCTTAATTTCTATAATAGACCCGTGGTTTGAAAAATTACATTTATGATAGGATGTTAATATTTCATCTCTTCTCCCAGACACCTCTGCATTTAATAATGAGTATGTTAATTTTATTTCTGTATAATGATAGCTGTTGCTTCCTGTTTTAAAGAAAGTTAAATTTTGAATCTTCTAATAATAATGCAAAACACACCTTACTACCCACACAACGTTTCTCATCTCCACTAACTACATAAGCCCTTAAACAAGTTGAATTCTTATTAATCCTGTCGTGGATAACAATGTGTAATAATAAAAAAAAATCTGTTCGTCAAAACTGCAATTACTTTCATTAAACAAAACCCACAAGTTAAATTAATGTAAGAGAGCTCAGTTTAAATGCTGCATCTGTTATTCACAAATATTGTTTTGTGCTTCCTTTTTATAGTTGCCTGGGCAAAAACACGCACAGCTGAAGAGATGTAATTATCACACGGCTGAAGGCCAACCACAAGTAGGCCCCACACATGGCAATTAGATGTTTTGTATATTCAATAAATACACAGCCGTGAGAGTGATTGGGTTCTATATGGGACGTGAATGGGCATTTAATGGGGGCCTCCAACTCCAATAAGCAAGTAGGAAAGCCTAAGCAGATTTGAAGCTGTGTTCAGCTTTGTAAAGACAACACGCACACACACACACACACACACACACACACACACACATGAGAGACCAGGAAGTATATAAATTCTGTGTAAAAGTTTGCCAGATACAAGTCTTCAACCCATTTCTAGTAAAAACTGCTCTGCATTTCTGTATCATTTACACATTTTAATTTCTCCCCAAACAGTTTTCCCTAAACCTCACTTCCCAAAACCTCACTTCTGGAGAAGTCCTTGGTAAAAGCCATAATGTCTAAAAAGTAGAATTAAAGAAATCGGTCACAAAGATAGCTTGGTGCAAGTCTATTTATTAGTAGGATCAGATGAAACGTACTCTGCTCAGGTGTGGCAATTATATTGGGGTCTGAAAACTAAGTTGACTAACCTTGTCAAACATCAGTATTCATTTGTGCCAGGTTCCACAGAGGTGAAGTGCCCTCTTCTTAGTCCTACCCTACAAGAACCCAAATTTGCTTTGCATTCCTTGATAACTGCAGAGCCATCAATCTCAGAAACAACCCTTGAGCCAATACTGATGTTAGCTTTCTCTACTTCTGCCTGCCTGTAGGACACATGTAGGAAACTGGGGAAACCAGGTCAAAAATGCAAACTCAATAGCTATGGAAAGTTCAGAAGAAAATTTCGCTCATGAAACTGGTAATGTGTTTCGCACCTTTGATGCAAGGATGGGGAACCTGTGTCTTTTGTAGTCCAACAACTTCTGGAGGGACACTGTTTCCTATCCTTGCTTTAATGCATCTTGCCATTATGAATGAATACGTCACACACACGGATGTGTGCATGTATTCTGTGTTTCCAGTGTATACATAGTTGAAGGCATCAAGACTCCGGAATAGGGAATGGGTTTTCTTATTGACCTTCCATACTTCTCTGTAAAGGGGACGCGGGTGGCGCTGTGGGTTAAACCACAGAGCCTAGGGCTTGCCGAACAGAAGGTCGGCGGTTCGAATCCCCGCGATGGGATGAGCTCCCGTTGCTTGGTCCCTGCTCCTGCCAACCTAGCAGTTCGAAAGCCTGTCAAAGTGCAAGTAGATAAATAGGAACCGCTGCAGCGGGAAGGTAAACGGCGTTTCCGTGTGCTGCTCTGGTTCGCCAGAAGCGACTTAGTCATGCTGGCCACATGACCTGGAAGCTGTACGCCGGCTCCCTCGGCCAATAATGCGAGATGAGCGCGCAACCCCAGAGTCAGTCACGACTGGACCTAATGGTCAGGGGTCCCTTTACCTTTACCTTTACTTCTCTATAAACGTATGCCCCTGTTAAAAGAGAGCCAGTGTGGTGTAGTGGTTAAGAGCGGTAGACTCGTAATCTGGTGAACCGGGTTCGCGTCTCCGCTCCTCCACATGCAGCTGCTGGGTGACCTTGGGCTAGTCACACTTCTTTGAAGTCTCTCAGCCCCACTCACCTCACAGAGTGTTTGTTGTAGGGGAGGAAGGGAAAGGAGAATATTCGGGTAGTGATAAAGCGGGATATCAAATCCAAACTCTTCTTCTTTTTCTTCTTAAAAGTAAGAGCTGCATGCTGCTTTATTATGGTGTTGTTATTTTTACAGAAGGGATATTTTGAGGGATAGGAATAGATTGAGAAAGCTTAAAGATGCTCTAACTCTGTGTCTGTATGCACATTTATAGACCTAAAGCCCAAGTGTTGAAATAGTAAAGCTCTTGTCACCACATTTTCACAAGCTTTGTTAGCCTAATTCTGTAACAGAAATAAACTCAATAACATATGCTAACACTCCCTTTCTACATCTAAATTATAGACACTGGTAAAACTGGAAATAAGCAGCTAATGTTTTATTGATGTCTAGATTGTTTTGAATTTATAGACATATTTCCTTTGAAGATATGAATGACCCACAACTGCCACCCAGCTGTATGAAAATGATTGTGACGTATCCTAATGAAAACTGACTGTGTTATTGCCAGCAATGTAATAAGAACATTACTTGGGTTGCCAAAGTGTGGCTTGGCCTTCTCTGGCCCCTATACTTATGTGCTGATATTGTCCCTTTGGATAAAATTGAGTTGTAATTGAAATAACTATGGTATGAAGTGACACATTCCACTTAAAATTTAACGAAATATACACAAATGTGATCTATACTTTAAAAATAATAACTCTGCAAAAAATGTAAAATAAAATAAATCTCAAAGCAGACTTGTGAATTTTGTAATCCCCTTTAACTCAGTCTGTAGCATGGGACCCACTGTTCATCTTTTTGCTGTCTTAATTTCTCTTTATTCCCCCTTTTCTCCATTCTCCATTCTCTTAACCTCTGACTCTCCCCACACTTCCCTCTTTCTCTTTTTACCAACATGCACACAAAGATAGAAAATTGTATTGAGGGGGAGGGATTTGTTGACATTCATTTGTCTCAAGAGAAAATAGAGCATGGGTAGGCAAACTAAGGTCCGGGGGCCGGATCTGGCCCAATCACCGTATAAATCCGGCCCGTGGACGGTCTGGGAATCAGCATGTTTTTACATGAGTAGAATGTGTGCTTTTATTTAAAATGCATCTCTGGCTTATTTGTGGGGCAAATGATTTCGTTCATTTACTTATTTTTTTCAAAATATAGTCCGGGCCCCCCACAGGGTCTGAGGGACAGTGGACTGGCCCCCTGCTGAAAAAAGTTTGCTGACCCCTGAAATAGAGTGTGCCTCCTGGAGAATCACAGTGCCTGCTGTGGCTGCAGAGGCTGGCAACTTGTAACTGCTGCCTCCCGCTTCTTCTTTTGCTGCATTAGCAGCACTAAAGTAACCTCTCTGGGATTTAAGCCTGGGCAGTGTGTATGGAACAGGGACCCAGGTGGTGCTGTGGGTTAAACCACAGAGCCTAGGGCTTGCTGATCAGAAGGTCGGCGGTTCGAATCCCTGCGACGGGGTGAGCTCCCATTGCACGGTCCCTGCTCCTGCCCACCTAGCAGTTCGAAAACACGTCAAAGTGCAAGTAGATAAATAGGAACCGCTCTGGCGGGAAGGTAAACGGCGTTTCCGTGCGCTGCTCTGGTTCGCCAGCAGCGGCTTAGTCATGCTGGCCACATGACCTGGAAGCTGTACGCTGGCTCTCGGCCAATAAAGCGAGATGAGCGCCGCAACCCCAGAGTCGGACACGACTGGACCTAATGGTCAGGGGTACCTTTACCTTTAGTGTGTATGGAGGTCCTGGGCTGCCCAGACAACAAGGCCCCACTTTCAGCCCGCTGATGTTTCCCAAGGAAAGCAGAACAATACGTTTGGCAACAGCTTGGCTGCAGGAGTTGGTGGAAGAAGGCATACAAGATGACATTCATATTTGTGTGTTTACTTTGCTAAATGTGGTGTACAGCCTCTGCAAGTGTTGAATAATGGATGGAGTGGGTCAGGATAAGTAACTGAAGTTGTGTGTTAGAATAATTGGAGATTTTGGCTGGTGTTGTCAAGAGGTTAGGCTTTGCCAGGCAGAATCCCTACCGCCACCCTGTCTAGCTTGTTCTGGAGAGAGAAAACATCTGGAAAGATTTGTCTCAACATCTCTTCTGAGCACGTGCAATGAAAGGGACTCTCTGAAGCAGCATTATGTTAAGAAGTTTATTTTTATTTTGAAAAAGGTTTATCTTACCATTCAGTACAAAAAGGAGAAAATAACATCATTTTACAACACTAATATAATAATACAACAGACACAGAATAACAGCAGCCAGTTCAAAACTATACTCTCTCAAAAGTTTTAAAGACACAGGTTCTTCAGAAATCTGGGTGCCAAGCAATATAGGGCTGATGAGAGTTGTAGTTCAAGAACATCTGGAGGGTGAAGAGTTCCCCACTCTTGCTTTTGCAAAAGTGAACACCTTCCTCTAATACAGGTTTCCCCACACTTGGGTCTTTAGCTGTTTTGGGACTACAATTCCATCATCCCTAGCTGGCAGGACCAGTGGTCAGGGATGATGGGAATTGTAGTCCAACAGCATATGGAGACCCAAGTTTGAGGAAAAATTGTATGCCACCTAGAACCACAAGTAGCACCTCTGCCTTGTCAGGACAGTTGCTGTACTTATAACTGATATAAATGAGATAAGAGGCGGAAAGTACAGTGTATGTCATAACTTGGTTGATAAGTGCTACCTAAATAATAAAAATAAAAATAAATAAAATATAAAGCGTATCTAGTAGCAGCTGGTGTGGTGGGCAGCTGGGCAGAGTAACTTTCTTTACACTGGTGTTGCTGCAGGTTACCTGAATGACACTGGGCAGTAATGGTGGCGAAGCCAGGTCTGCACTGGTAGAGCCAATCTCTTTCCAAGTGTGCATGCACAGTCCTGACATTGGTGCTGCCCTGCCCCAGCACTATCCAGAAAAGCTGGAGTGATGACCATGTTGGAAGGGCAGCTACACCACACCAGCTGCTGCTGAGTGCATTATACAGGGGAAGTTGTGTGGTTCTCATTGTTTTTGGTGGGTCTTGCATCAGTGGAACCAGCGAGTGGACTTCCTGTGTTCATAATGTGAGGTGGCTACTATTTAGTTTGTGTACAGTGGTACCTCAGGTTAAGAACTTAATTCGTTCTGGCGTTCCGTTCTTAACCGGAGGTACCACTTTAGCTAATGGGGCCTGCCGCGCGATTTCTGTTCTCATCCTGAAGCAAAGTTCTTAACCCGAGGTACTATTTCTGGGTTAGCAGAGTCTGTAACCTGAAGCGTCTGTAACCCGAGGTACCACTGTATTTTATTTCCGCATAGAACACTCGTCTTCAGCTGGTGCGCCCAGACCTACTACTGGGGCGGAATCTACACACATATTAAAAAGTTCTGAAAATGCTTTTTTAAAAAGCGTTTTTAAAAATACATTTAGTTTTCTATAAGGCTCACAATCGCCATCTAGTGTCACATTGTATATTGCACTTAAAACACACTTAAAACGTTTTATTTGCAGCTGTATAGCTGAGTCCTAGGTCACAGCCAGATCCAAGATGGGTCGCAACAGCAGCACTACCACCAAAAAATGTGGTAAAAGATTAAGAAATGAATCCTGAAATGCATGTTTGGTTTAAAGGTGGGTCCTCAATCTGTAAATGTTGAAGAACATTTACCTGGAGTGACTTGTTTCTGAGGGCAGTGGGGGCACTTTAGCATTAGGATAGGGTTTATTCTTCTGACCCAAATCACTGGAAACTTTGCAAGTGTACTGATAATTTGTCATAATTTATGTTCCAGAACTTTGGGATTGTTAGTAAAGCGACTGGAGAAAGGTGGGAAAGCAGAACAAGAAAACCTATTTCATGAAAATGACTGTATTGTTAGAATTAATGATGGGGACCTTCGCAATAGAAGATTTGAGCAGTAAGTGCATCTTTACAGTTTTATCGCTTTTCTTAACCTTTAACCATCACACATGGTAGTAATTTGGGGAGGAATAAAATGCTCAAGAACAAATTGCCTAAGTAAGTTCTTTCTTTAAAGAGGAGTGTGTTTGTGGATCATTACAGTGTTTCTTTAATTACTCGGTTTACAATTGGTACAGGATAATGACTGCCATTGCATAACTTTCTTTCCTCATTTTAAAATTGTTACAGGGCTGTTTTTCTTCCCTCTACCCCCTGTTAACTTGAATGATATGGTTTGTTTATAGGTGGAGAAGAGCTTAACATTAACACACCATCGAAACCATTGTGTTCACTGTTTCTAAAACAGTAATGTAATTTTGCATGTGAAATGCACTTGTGTGTAGAAATTCTGAAGCTTCCCCAAAGAAGTCAGTAAGATTATAACTTTCTGTGTAGCAAGGCACTGGGTCATTTTATTATGCCCCCCCCCCGATTCTGGTTCTCATGAGTTCTAGTTCTCGTGGAATAAAAAATAAATTACATTTCCACGAGAACTAGAACTCATGAGAAAAAAGTTTAGCATTAAAATCTTTCCATCTGTGGGATGCATGTTATAATTTAACAGAAAGTGCTAACTAGACAGTTTAATATTATTTTGAAGTAGGTTTCCATGAACTTTTATGCAAGTAAATATATTATATTCTTAGATCATCTACATTTTGAATTAAGAATATTTTTTAGGGGGGGTGCTTACAAATCTCAAAGTCATCATTTATAATATTTAAGAAAAGGACATGAAACCTTATGCTAATTTTAAGACCACATTTATTAATCAAAGAAGATTTTTTTATTTAAAAAACCTGTGCTGCCCTAAAAGAAATATACTTTTAGAAGAAAAGGCATTGGCAGCAGATCACTCCAAGAAAATCAGCCTTTTTAGTTTACAGTTCGCCTTTTTAGTTTACAGTTCAGTTTCAACAATATGTCTTGTCATTTCATGATGCCTAATTAACATCAGTAATTATGTTTGTAATGTCTTCTAGTCTGCCAGTCTTAATTTGCTAATTTCTCATTCATCCTCAAACCTAGAGCACAGCATATGTTCCGTCAAGCCATGCGAACACCCATTATTTGGTTCCATGTGGTTCCGGCAGCAAAGAAAGAGCAATATGAACAGTTATCACAAAGTGAGAAGAATGCTCACTACTCCAGTAGGTTTAGCCCCAATTCCCAATATATGGACAATAAGAGTGTTAATCACACTGGACTTCACACATTACAAAGAATACCCCGAGTGAGCCATCAAGCAGATCAGACGGACTCTTACTCACAACTACCTCATAGTGTGAATTCATCAGGAAAACCACCCCTGGGCCTGGCATCATCGCCACAAAATGTCCTCGCCTCCACTTCAAGCACTGGCTATAATACCAAAAAGATAGGGAAGCGGCTCAATATACAGCTGAGGAAAGGTAAGCAAATTTGTTTTCTGCCTGCTGGGCATATAAAGGTGCATATGAAATGAATGAACATTTATTTGTTCCAGCACTGGCCAATCTGTGGTCCTCTGGATGCTGTTGGCTTTCAGCTCCCATCAGCTCCAGACATCTTGGGCAAATGGCCATGGATGATGAGGGTTATGACAACTGCCAGGTCCACTGCTTCCCCAGCCCTTCTTTATCATATCTTTATCGTATCTTGTATTAATACAATATATGTACATTGTACAGTGGTCCCTCGACTTACGAATTTAATCCGTTCCGAATGGACACTCGCAGGTCGAAAAATTCGTAAGTCGAAAAAAGCGATTTCCCATAGGAATGCATTGGGAGAAAAAAATATTCAGAAAAATTCGTAAGTCGAAGAAACCGCATCTAAAATTCGTAAGTCGAGGAAACCGCATCTAAAACCGGCAACAATTTCCATTCGGATGTCAAAAAATTCGTAGGCGTGCGGCCACTTTTTTCATTCGTAAATCGAAAAATTCGGATGCAAAGTACTTCGTAAGTCGAGGGACCACTTTATTAAAGAAGATCCTATCTTCTTTAATACATATCTTGAAAAACTCAATGCCCCTTGTCTATGCTGCTTCATGGCAGTGTAGAACATAAACTGGGTTTGGGTAAATTCTTTATGAGGACATAAGGAAAGTAGCACCCTGAAACAACTTAAATGGTTTTGACTCCATTATCAGGCTTATTGACTATAAAAAGTACTTTACACCTCTAGCAAAGCTAGGTCAAGATGCAAAGTACTATTCAGCTAGTAATGTGAGGCCCTGGGGCGCTTTCAGAACCTTGGCATTTTCTTCAACATGCTTTACCCTCATGCCACCTGGTAAAATTCATTCGAACCCAAAGGAAACTTCAAAGAGATAGGAGTCAAAGAGAAAAGGTCAGAAATTCCACTGTGCTCATACAAAACCTAGCAAATGTGTTTCCAGTGGTATGCACCAATCTTTTCCAAGAGTCTAGGTCAAATATTTCTCAACTGAGTTCTTATTAAGTCCCAGATAGGTGGATTGTGACACAAGGATGTAAATGTGTAGCATTTTAAATCAGACCTTTAATGTGTGAGCGTATCTGAATTGCAAGGTGCGGATATATGAATACAGGGTGCAATGTGTATTTGTCATAATATCTGAAAATAAGTTATTAAGTATGTAACTGTAAGGTCTTTTTTCATTGCAATGAAGAAATATCAGCTAGCTTCTCAATGCCACTTCTGTCTTGCTGTTGGCAAGCATTTTTTATTTATTTACATTTGCATGCAATAGTTAAATTTAGTGCCAGTCATTTTGTATTTTTATTACGAGATTTTTTCGCATGGATCACATCAAAGGGGACTCTTACTGTGGCTTAATAATGATCAGTGATGTTATTTTCCTTCTATGATTATGTTCTATTTTCTGTGAACTTCATGTGAACTACCAGATTGCTTGTTTCTGGTTACTGGGTTTTAAGCTCTACAAACTTGGATGACATAAGGTTGAGTTGACAGTTTGCTTCTGTTGTTGATGCGCCTTCAAAAATACTTAAGGCCATCAGCTTAAGATGACATGCTTGGAGGGGGGCGGGAGAAACCCTGTTACTAGCTGAGTGAGGAATTGCTGTGCTTATAAATATAAACTCAGTCAGTATTATGATTTGCCAATTTTTCACATTTAATGGAACAGATAAAGAAGAAGCCTACAAACATACCGCTGGGACATTACACAGGCATCTGATTTTTCTTAGTCAGCAATGGAAATAGTGATCATATGGTTTATGTAATTGCAGTACTTTGCAGTACTAAGTAGTGGACAAAAATAGCGTTTTTTTTAGCAGTAAGGGAGAGTGCACATTGCTTTGGCACAAAGTGAAACGTAATTACCACATTGTGGTTATATGAAACTGTCTTTAAAGAAAACTATGGTTTATTTTGCAGCTGCTAGACTGCTGTAACTGGGACCCGCCCTAGGAAGCATATTCCAGATTTTAAACAGATCTGCTATCCGTGGTCAATTTACAAACACTATTTGAACACCTCATACTTTTTTTGAAATGACTTTGTGGTTCAAGAACTAGTTACCAGTACCTGGATATGTTTTTCCATGTATTTTGCCTATGCAGTATGATCGTTATTGGAGCACTCTATCTTTTGAGGTCAGAGGAGTGGCAATCATGGAAATGGCCTTTTTTGCATGAGTGTCCCAATTCCTGATTATGTTGTATTTTTATTCTTTTGCTGCTTTTTAAAATGGTTTTGGTTGCCATATTTTTATTGTTACAATCTTTGAGGTTTATTTTGTTAAAACATGGTTTTAAATTATGTTTGACACATTGGAAGTATTTATTTTAACTACATATTTGGGGTATACATTAGATAAATTTTATATTTGATTTTCCCATTAATTTATTTCAGTCAGAAAATTTGCTTCAAAAATATCAAGTCTTTTCAATTATTGGAGTTAAGATTGTGAATGCCTAATTACAGTAGAGTAGTGAATACTGGCTACAATCCAATCTGGAATTATGCACATGACATGTAATCTTATTATAGTGAATGCATTTTAAGTGTGCCTAATGCTCTGCCAAAATATGGCGTTTGCGTCTTGATTGCAGAGATTAGATTTACATCAGTTGAATTCAATTTAGTATGTTTGCATTTTCCCCCAGTTTCTAACTTGATCTAGCAGTTGCTTATAATGCAGCCACCAAACAAAATGCCCATTGAGATGAAGTACCCAGGCCCTAAGCCCATTTGGGTTTTGAAGGTCAAAACAAGCATGATGAATGGAACCAGGAAAGTTCACTGGAAACAGATATTGCAAGATGGGTGTTAGATGATGAGCTATCTATGAGGTCTGCTCACTATGTTTTATGTTGATTGGTGTTCCTGAACTGTTTTGAAGGCCAATCCCACAACCATCTTCCAGCATCTTAAAACAGTCTTAACCATTAACATCTTGACAGCAATATAAGCATGATGTTACAGCCTTGGTAACAATTGTTTCAAGTCCATTTCTACTTCTTCCAATAAAAAAAAGCTGAGGTTGGTTGTTCTAACTAAATATCCACCATGCCAACATTATTACACTCTTGCTTTATGCAGAGCACCCAAGAAGGCCAGATGGTCTGCGAGCATCAGAGAATTTTGAGTTTGTGCGGTTCAACTATTCCAGGTTAAGTGGGCCCACTAAATCATCTTGTCCCGGAGGTCCCTCCAAATATTGTAGCTGATGCTTATGCTGATGGGACTCTTCAGATCCCAGTTTTAATGTTCCGTATGATACCACATAATATCTGGAAAGTGTCTTCCGCAGTGACATTTGGTACAATATGAGCAGACAGGATTCCCCTTCACATCAATTGCTTTTTATTGTTAATGTTCACCATGGAAAGATACATGTCTTGTGCCTGTTCTCATTTGATTATTCTGAGTGCATGCATGTGGCGCAACAAATGAAGCAGAGCGCTTAAGTATACCCCCAAGTAGTTTATTATAAATATGAGCAGAATGGAGATGTTGATTGTCTTTGATTATTTTTAATGAAGGATATTATAATATGACAGGCTTTACAGAAACCTAACAAACGTGCTTTCTTTTCAGCTAACAGGCAGCAGTTATTTCACCAATTACCATCATTAGATTAAAATTTCCTTGCGGGCACATTAATGCACATACACATACATATGCCATCATCATGAAGTTCTCTTCTTATTTAGCCAGTCTATTTGGAATAATGATTTAGAGTGTACAAATTCTTCCTCTCTGCTATAGAAGGAAGAGACTTGGGAAGAGAGAAGTCTTCCTTATTAAAGCTGTTCTTTTTGCAGGCTGTGTGAACTATGTCTTCTCACATGACAAAGTGGGATAGTCCTACGGTAATTGTGCTTGCTTCCATTATGATTTCTTAATATTTATTGCCATTTTGGCATTTTCAAATAACCTGATCTTTCATAGGAATTAGCTGTTTAATAAAGTCAGAAGAGAAGGTCAGTAATATGCTTCTGTCAGAGCAGAATGTTTGTTGGCTTTTTCTAAATGAAAATTGATATCTATTTATCTTTTGTTAAAGGTCGGGGCTTGAACGTCTAGCATACAAATTTGGGGTTATTGCTGACGTTCTAATGTTACTGGGCTTTTGCAGTTTAGCCAGTTTTGCCATTTATATGTAGTTCCTATAAACTAAGACTGAATTCCTGCAGCTACTTTTGTGCACCAAAGATCCCCTTAATGTGTCACGTAGATTAATCTACGTTGCAGCATGAAGTTTGACGGCATTGTTTGCATCTGATTAAGTCACGCAGAAAATAAGCTCATTAGAATCAGTGGATTTAGTTAGTCATTACTAACTAAAGTCCATTAAGTTCAGTGGTTCCACTATGAACATTCAACACCAGAATTAATGTTTTACAATGAACACACGAGTGGTTCCTGCTTCACTCCTCTCTTCGTTCAGGTGGGTGGGAGCAACAAATCACAATCCTGGCTTCAGACTGTGTCCAAACTGTGGGTCATGATTCATTCTTCTCCTAACAAACCATGATCCCTGGCTTAAAACAAACCACAATCTCTGGTTTAAAGGTAAAGGGACCCCTGACCATTAGGTCCAGTCACGGACGACTCTGGGGTTGCGGTGCTCATCTCGCTTTATTGGCCGAGGGAGCCGGCGTACGGCTTCCGGGTTATGTGGCCAGCATGACTAAGCCACTTCTGGCGAACCAGAGCAGCGCACGGAAATGCCGTTTACCTTCCCGCCGGAGTGGTACCTACTTTGACGTGCTTTCGAACTGCTAGGTTGGCAGGAGCAGGGACTGAGCAACAGGAGCTCACCCCGTCGCGGGGATTCAAACCGCCGACCTTCTGATCAGCAAGTCCTAGGCTCTGTGGTTTAATTCACAGCGCCACCCGCGTCCCATAATCTCTGGTTTAGACAAACGCTAAAATAGAGATAATGCTTTGTTGCTCCTGCTTGTACTAGTGGAGAAGCAGAGTGGATGTGATCTCCATGTTCATAGAAAACCATTTACTTATGACATGTGAACTGGGCCACTGTTCCCAGGATCCTAGTTATGGTCAAGGGAAAGAGTGAATTACAGGGGCTCTTGCATACCTTCCCTTTTCTCTTCCCAAGCACATTCCTCCCTTGCTTCTATGGTTCCCTTTAGTCATGATGAAACGTTAGGTTGACAACACCAGCAACCAGATTTTTCTCTTTAACCAAAGCAGGGCTAGACCAAGTCATCTTGCAGCCTGAGTTTATGTTTGTAGTGTTCAAGAAGCAATATGGAAATTAGAAACAGTAGCTTAAAAAAAAAACCAAAATCCAAAACTGTACACAATTTAGTTTTGCTTGTATGTAATCAAACGTTTGAAAATAAAAGGAAAAAAATAACATACAGAAACTTTGGAACACATGTGAACAAAATAACTCATAAGTGGAATGATTCATAATTGTGTTCTTCTAATTAAATTATATACACAAACCCTTTATTCTTTATATTGACTACAGCTCCTGTCATCCCTGACAGCTGCCCATGCTGGCTTGAGCTGATGGGACTTGGGAGTCCAACAATATATGGAGGACACCACATTTGCTCCAACTGCATTAAACCATAGTTAAAATATGCTATTATTTTACTATGAATGAGGAATGTTCCAAATGTGCACTGCTTAAATGGCAAGAAGTTCATTCCTCCACGTACTGTGTGGAAACCAGACATAATCTAGCGCATCCTGTCATCTGAATCTGAACAAATGGTTTATTTCTCTCCAAGCAAACTACGATAGCTAAGTCAAGAACATACATTGGCTTCTGCTCATGGTTTGCTTTGAGAGAAACAACCCACAAGCCCAGATTTGGATGATATGATAGGCCAGAAGTGATGTTTTTTTGTGATTTCAGCAGTGTGCACTAGTTTATTTTGACTGTGGTTTAATTTGACATGTGAACCAGGCTATAGAGTAAAGGAAATGTAATATTTTAAAATTCAAAACATGATTCCTGATTTAGACAATCCTGGATTATTATTTATCTCTGGAGCAGCTAATCCACTAATTTACGGTTACATGCTGCTGAAGAATACTGAAGGGTTGAAATGTTCCTGGCAGTTGGAATTGTTATTTGCAATGTTTATTGGTGATTAGATTTATTTTTCTCTACCTTGCAATAATAACATTATTTTGCCAACAGTGTGCTCTGACTCTTTTGTATTTCAAGCATTTTACTATTTATTTATTTATTTGATTATGTACAAACAATAGCAAATTGTAAGATTTCCTGTTTTAGATATATTTTATTTTTTTAATATCCCTTTGTTGCTTTGCTTACTTAGTACTCAAGGCCAACCAAGTTATTTTGGCAACAGAGGCAGAAAAAAAAAACCTCCTTACACTTCCTGGCAGTATAAATACAATAATAGCAAAGTGAATCATTTATCATTTGCTTTTCCCCTTTCATAGCACCCAGAAGCAGCTGCCCTGGGTAGCTCTGTCTAATGGTAGGGCCGGGCTTGAAAGGCTTGAAGTGGGTTTTGCATTCCTTGGCTATTAACACCAATGATAGCTTCGACAGTGACGTTTAGTTGTTAAAGGAAAGCATGGAAGAGAGCCGTCAATTCACAAGACAAATGTGTTAAAACCATATTATGCTCTCCGTCTGTTAACCATGGTCTGGAGGCTGGAAACATTGTTTTGTTCCAGCTGGTACCCAACAGCCAGTTGAATCGTTTCCATCCATTCTCAGCCTGATATACAATAGAACTTAAGAAACTAACCTCTCCTGTCATATGATGCCATGCGAGCTACTCATTCTTCACCCTATTACATATGACCTCTGCAATGCTGAAATTTTGCAAGTGGTGGTGCAAGGTTGGAGCCACAATGCTACAGAGTTGAAACGTGGGCTGGCTAAATTTTCTTCGGAGTAAACTGGTAAAAGAACAAAAGGCTACATGTGACTAAGTAGTTTCCGGGCCTAGAGGACATGTCCTTTGCTGTGGATTATGCAAGATGGCCCAAATTCTCTCAATTTTTCAGCAAACGGGCATTCTGAATACTTTGTGTAATTACATTGATTGCGCATGCAGCTGCAGTAATTTCTCTCTCCGATGACCAGTTCAGGTTTCTAACTGGTCATTTCAGCACACAATTACTGTGATTGTGTATGCAGAATTCTAGAGGTGTGGATCTCCAATATAATAGGATCTTAAAATCAAATCTTAATCCTTTCAAAAAGGGTATAATTTAAAAATATTGTTGATCTATGTGACAGTACAGTGCTTAGTTTCTCTCCCTTCCAAATAGTTGTGTGGTTTTTTTTAGGGGGCAGTATAATGGATTCCTAATGAAGCACACCAGACAAATAGTAGTTCTGTTTGACGAACAATTCACTAAATCAGAGCAAAATGGCACCTCGTTGGGGAGAAAAAGGCAGGGATACAAATGGGTCCATAATAATCAAGCTTTCCTCATTGTCATTGCTCTATTTTTATGTGGCATTCCTACATCCGTCACGCCTTTGCCAAATGTGGTACACTTTTCATACACTATGCTAAAAGCTTTGTGGTTGGCAGATGAAAATCTAAAGATGATGATCCTTACTTTTTCTATACATTCCACTAAAAGCTGAGAATGGAGAACTTGCATAATGGACAACAAACACACACTGCTCATTTGTACTACCTGCATACTACTGTTAGAATTCTGAGAATCCCAATTGATAAGAAAAATATTAGTATATCCTGGGGGGTGGGGAATTGACCTCAGTTCCAATGGCGTTTTACTCTTCTGACCCAAGCAGTGCCAAAGAGAAATGTTGTAGTTATGTGCCATTGATCGGACCTAGTTTTAAAGTCTCTCTAATACGTGGCTCCCAATATTCAGTCTTGCTCTCATCATTTCGTGTTACGGGTTCGTGTTATGGGTTCCAGAAACAGAGCACAACAGTAAGGCTCTTCAGATAAGGTCTTCCTTGGTATTCAGAGGCAAAGTAAATAGACTGCCATCTGGAACCATTTGGGGGCAAGGGATGATCTAGTGTTAACTCCAGTTAGTAGGATCATCAGGGACAGAGGGAAGGATTAGCCACTTTAACTTTACTCAGGTTCTTTCGATAGGTGCCAAGCATGGATTCTCCAGTGCTGTTTTAAGAATGTTTGAAGACTACACAGTGTTGTTTTTTAAAGAGTGCTTTCATACAGTTAGTATTTTGACTTGAGGAAGTAGAACTGGATTTTCAAAAATGTTCTCACCAGCCTTATTCAGTTTCACTTGTATCTAGAAAGCCTTTAGAATGAAATAAATCATTATACTGTAATAAGTTAAGTTTCACTCTGCCCAAAATACCCTGTTTACTCCATGACGACCCCCACCTCTCTCTGTCTCTCTTTTGTGTGGGGTGGGTGGGTAAATAAACATAGCTTTAATCAACAGAAACAGAAGTGGGAACCTGCTGAAAAGTTTCATGAGGAAAATCCTGGTTGTCTTCTACCCATAACAAATTGTTATGTTCTTAACAAATAGTAAATACCAGGAAAACGGAAAGAGGGAGGGTGTAAATGGTCAGGGAATTGCAGAGTGTTAAGCGATCAATACAGTAGTCTCACCATGTTAGCAGCCAGTACTCTCTGCTTTTGGAAGCACACAAAGCAGGAACAAAAATTAATTAGACACAAGACTGCGAATAACACTAATTGCAACAACGTGTCACTTTTTATTGGTTGCAAGCACTTAAGTCAAAAGAAGATGGGGACTTGGAGGGACTCCAGCTTGCCCCACATGAAAACACTCTGTGATAATAATCAGTTAATGGATGGAGACTGTGCAAAGTTCCTTTCTGGTATTAGCACAGTGGTTTTTCAAGTGAAGAGGAGGGGGATCTTTGAATGAGCACCCATTTTTCAAAGCTGAGTGGCATCTGAACAGCATTAGCAGTTGCACACACTGTCTGGCCTATACTTACTATTTTTTTTTGGTTCGTGCCAGCTCAATTTATTTAGTTAATTTATGCCCCAGCTTTCCCCCATGACTGAACTCATGACAGCATATATAGGGTTTCCTGGTGGCCTCCCATCCAGGAGTTTGAGCAAGGTGGTTGCATCCTGTGTCCTCAGACCATGCCCTGGAACTATGACATTTATGATTTTTTTAAACAAGTTCAAATAATTAGCAAAATGTATAAATGGTGTGCCTATCTTAGTAAAGGTAACAATTCACCCAGCAGCCACATCAGAAGATAAATAATATCCAGTTCTGATTTAAAACATCATCTGGTATAGTTCTCCTAAGACTTTACCACCTTGTGGGTTGGAGGGGAGGGTGCAGATCTGAATATTTCCCTGCACCAAAAACACAAGAAACAAACCCCAAAGCATCCCCCCTTCCCCCACACATAGAAAATTAGCTGGCTGGTGAGAAGGTTTCTGCCTTATAACTGATGTGCTGGTTTTGTAAGCTAGAATTCTTCCCCCATACTGACACAGGATTGGACAGAAATCTAGTTGCTCACTCTCTTTTCCAAGAAGTACATACACATGGCTTCATGGGAAGTATTCTGAAAGCAGTATCATGGACGCAGATATTTGGAAATAGCCCCTTATGTTCAGTATGCTCATATTTATTCAGTCTGTCCATCATCTCTGGTGTAATTTGATGCGCACATCCTCCTCACTCCCCTCCTCCAACACTGCAGGCAATGCAATATTGGTGTAGAATAACAGTTTTCCTCCTTCCTCATTTTATTCTTACAATAACAACCCTGAGATGTAGGTTGGGCTGGGAGAGCATGATGACTGATCCAAGGTCACCCAGTGGACTTCATGCCTGGGCAGGGATTTTAACCTGTGCCTCCCCAGTTCCAGTTCAACACCCAGAGCTTTCCAAGCTTTTCATGTTGGTGACACACTTTTTAGACATGCATCATTTCACGACACAGTAGTTCACCTTTACTAGCAAACCGGAGTTTAAACTAACCCCTTTCTAGCCCCAGGAGGAGTGTAGGGAGTGTTTGCACGGCACATCTACACAGTGCAGCCGATACACTAATGTGTCATGACACACAGTTTAGAAAGCTCTGCTCTAACCACTATACCATACTGGCTCTTTTCTGGGGAATTCTTCATCCAGGCAACTCAGAGTGGCATACCTTGTCAGTTTGTCTGGTGCTTATACATAAAAGGATCCACAGAAGCCTTACTTTGAATAGGTCATTTGAAACCTATTTCCTAGTATAGTGATTATGGCATTTGCATGCTATCTCTTTATATGAATGCCAGTAAACCCATAGGTCAGCAATGGGGAAGATACAGCCCTCCAAATGTTGTAGGGCTAAACTCCCTTCATCACTGACCATTGGATTCGATGGGAGTTGTAGTCCAAAACACCTGGAAGGCCACATGTTTTCCATCTTGCACAGGAGATGTACTAGGAAGCTTCTAGGAGAACTACTAGGATATTATTCTGAAATTATTGTAAGGCCTGTGGACTTAAACTTACTTCCTCATCTCAGCAGCTCCCAAGGTATTTCATAAATAGTATGAAAACCTCTCCTGCCTCTGGAATAGCACAAAATCTATCAACACTATGAATTTCAAACATGCAAAAAAATTCTTATGCTCCAGAGGCAGAAGAGGTTTTAATACTATTTATAAAATACCTTGGGAACTGCTGAGACGAGAAAGTAATTTTAAGTAAAAATGGAACAGCAATATAATCAGATCAGTAATATCCTTGTAGTTTCTCTTATGGATTGTTTACATCCAGATAGTTTTCTCTGTCTTGCTCAGAAGGGCTGGGCTTGGGGGTTTTGTGTGTGTGTGTGTGTGAGTGTGTGAGGATGAGGATCATCATAAGCTCGAGTCTCATGCAAAAAAATCTATTTACACCAGGGAGGGATAGGGACCTTTTGGCCCTTTAGGTATTGGTGGCCTGCAGCACATTTAACTCCTGCCCACTGGCCATGCTGGCTAGGATTGATGCAAATCATAGTCCAGCATAATCCAGACAGTTGCAGGTTCCCCATTCCTGATAAACATGCACTCTCTCAGTCTCAGGCAGGTGAGGTATTAATTTCCTTCGCTCACACTCAAATAGCAACTTCCATTTTTTTAACTTCTGGAGATCCTTGTAGTTAGTGGTAGAGCACGTGCTTTGCCTGCAGGAAAGTATAGGTTTAAACCCCAGCATCTTCAAGGTCGGGCTGGGAAACTAACAGCCCTGTTTGAGACCCTGGAGAATGGCTGCCAATTCAGTGCCTAGACAATACTGAGCTAAGTGGATTGACAATATAAGACATCTTTCTAGCTGCTTTAATGGTGTATTTTCGGCAAAAAGTTGCTGTAAAGCAAGCCTTTTCCAGTCCTGACAGATAGTATCATGATGTATTTAAGTGTTTATATTTAAGAACATGTTCTTAAGCTGTGATTTAAAAATAAAATAAAATTTAATGCCTGTTGATAAGGGTTGACATAAATATGGGTATGTCTGGATGGGTATATCCAGATCACTTCTTAGGGTGGTATCAGTTTTTATGTATTAATTGTGTGGCTATCAGATCAATAGGATGGCTTTTGTAAATTGCTGCATGTCTTACTGGAGTGGTCACAAGAACGTCTGGAATATTGTCTTTCATTTTTGTTAGAGTTTCCTGCCTTTCAGTTGCAGAGATAATTTCCCCATTAAAGCAATAGACCTTATTTTCTGATACCATTCATCCATTAGAATGTCCCCTAAGTTTTTCCTTCGTTTGATTATTGTTAGTCTAGCTGCTATGAATAAAATTTGTTTAAAATTGTTGATTTTTTTATCTGCTTTTGTCTGAATTATCCTTAAAGACAGGACTTAACCAGTAAGCTTTTTAGTTGTAAAATGTAGTAGCAGAGATTTTAGTATTTGTTCTGTTTCATTGTAGCCACTTCTTAAAGATGGGGACGTTTAAGATTGGCAGAATAAAGCTTTACAACATCATTTTATGTTTGAAGTTAAAGCTTGAAGGTCTATATCTCGCTTGACTGTAAAAAAACAAAGAGGTTTACAAGAAGATAAAATCACAAAAATACAACACAGTCATACCTTGGTTGTCAAACACCTTGGAACTTGTACGTTTCAGTGAGTGTTCCGGTTTTCGAACAATTTTCAGAAGCTGAACGTCTGGCGCGGCTTGCGCGGCTTCTGATTGGCTGCAGGACGCTCCTGCAGCCAATCGGAAGCCGCGCCTTAGTTTTAGAACAGTTCTGGGAGTCGAACAGACTCCCGGAACACATTCTGTTTGTGAACCAAGGTACGACTGTACATTAACACTTACAAGAAGTTAAAATGCTAAAACAGATTAAAATTCACATCATATTTGTGCAAGTCTTTGTGTTATGTGCATTTAATTGTACTGATGGCATAATATTTCTTCTGTGTATTTGTTAGTGATTCAAAAATATTAGGCAGGGAGGGGGGAGAGCCAGAAAGAGATTTGATGTGAATAGATATAGATATAAAATCATACACAGGCGGACTTAGGAAACTTACAGCATTTTAAAATCATTTTTGCAGGTACAGAAGGCCTAGGATTTAGCATCACTTCTAGAGATGTTCCAATTGGCGGCTCAGCTCCAATTTACGTGAAAAACATCCTACCCAGAGGTGCAGCTATTCAAGATGGAAGATTAAAGGCTGGTGACCGACTCATTGAGGTGATGAAATGTTGCAAAGCTGTTAGGGAGTTCTATTAGTCCTTTCAGCAGATTGCCTGCTTTTGTATTTCATTTCAATGAATTTTCTACTGCTCCGCTGCTAGTTTCCCAGGGCATTGTCTTCTGGTCTTCACGCTTTCTCAATAACAATATTAATAAACACTCATATTCCAGGCAGCAGTTTCACTTGCTTTGCAAAAAGCAGTCTCATCTTGAAAGTTTGTTATTTTGTTGGATGGCTCAGTTTTGACTTGGGAGAGAATAATTGGATACGGCATATATTGCTTTGTTCGTGTGCTTAAGTTTATTATTATTTATTTTTATTCTGGCTCTATTCTGGTAAACAAAATGAACAGTGTGGTATCACAAGTTATTTGGGATAAATGATAAGGCTGCACTTTCAATATAAATCTATACAGTTCTGTAACTTATTCTTTCTCATTTAATGTCTCCCCGCCACCTGCAATGGTATCCTCCCTAAAGGCTGATTCATTGCAGCCTTTTCAGAAAAATATATTCATACTGACATAGAGCAGATGGGATTTTCCTGTCTATACAACATCAGATTTTTGGACTACAACTCCCATCAGTCCTAACTATCACAGCCATGCTGACTGCGGCCAAAGCATTTAGAGGGCCCCAGTTTAGTGCTGGCTGCTCTATATTGCCACACAAATTTGAGATGTCCCTGACTGCTCCGTATTAAAGAATGATGAGTGCAGCATCAGACACGCATATAAGAGGTATTGGGATCAGTAGCAGAACTTGGCACCTCAAATTTCAGTGGCACCCTGTGCGATGCCAATATCTGGCTCCCCCCCAGCCTCTCGCCTTCTGTGGGATGTCATAGTTATGACACCTCATAAGCTTTGCGCCCCTATATCTGCCTTTGTTGGGATACTTGGTGTCAGTCCTTTGAGAACATACATATGTACTAGCATGAGATTGTGAGAGTACAGGAAGCTGGTACATAGACATCAGAATTTAGGAAGCAGAAGGTTTATGGGAAATCTGTGTAGATAAAAAGTATGTAACTTAAGTAAATTGTTAAATTTATTGCAACTTCTTGACTGAATGAGTGTAGCTAATAATAATTAGTATGTACAAAAGGACAGCACCAAAGGGTAAAAATATAGAAATCTAATAAAATTGGAAGGGGGGAAGGAATGTAAGATTGCAATACATTTTTCCTAATGCTATTTTTATTATCTGATATTGCTATAGGAAAGACCTAGAATTGTTTGGATTTCTTGAATAGTGTATATTTAACATATTTGGAGCTCTTTCAAGGTTATTTTTTAGTTTAATGAGTTTTGTAATTGTTTGGCTTCAGATATCTGCAGCATTCATTGTAATGTTTCTACCTTTCCCCCAGTGAATTGTTCTCTGCTTTAACCTCATCCAAGTTTTTGTCTTGTGGGGATAAATATACAGTCAAAACAAAGGAGGAGGATATGGGCAATTCTATTGGAATGTGTAGATTAGAAATCACAGTCTTGAATTGAGCAACAGAAAGGGGAGAAGAGTGAGGAAGCAATGAGAGGAAAGGGAAGTAAGAATGGATGTGCTGTAGTTGATTCAGAATACCTTCTTTCTCACTGATCTATGAAAGAACTGTTCCTCAGATCCTGGAGGTGAGATCCTAGTTGTTGTTTCCTTCACAAATTTCCTGAGGCTGACCAAAGCTTTCAATGAAATTTGCACTGCAAATTCACCAGTGGTGTAAATTTCACTAATTTCTTCAACTCCATTTGTTATCTCTCTAGGCAGGCAGATATGAGAAACCTTGGCTAATTATTTATATAACAGTTGCTTTTTTCCAAAGCATTTTTTTACCAGATGGAGGGGGGCGACATTCCTGATAAGGATAACTCCCCCTGCTGGAAACAGGCAGCGTCCTCAGATTCTTGTGTCCTCTCCGGAGGCGGGGAGAGAGTCATCCCATCTCTTTAGACCAGGGGTCAGCAAACCTTTTCAGCAGGGGGCCGGTCCACTTTCCCTCAGCCCTTGTGGGGGGCCGGACTATATTTTTTTGGGGGAAATGAACGAATTCCTATGCCCCACAAATAACCCAGAGATGCATTTTAAATAAAAGCACACATTCTACTCATGTAAAAACACGCTGATCCCCGGACCATCCGCGGGCCGGATTTAGAAGGCAATTGGGCCAGATCCAGCCCCCAGGCCTTAGTTTACCTACCCATGCTTTAGACAGACATTGCCTGTTGCTAGGGGCAGTTGGGTCTTCACATCTCTCCCTGTGAGAAGCACTTGTCTGAGTACTTGTTTCAGTGGATTTTGTGTACAATCTCAGTTGTCCTCTCTTTAGTTTTTGTTTTCCATTACCCCCCTTTGTTTTTCATCATATTTTCTCTCCTTCCCTGCTGTTCTGGGAAAGGGGAGAATGTAGTAGGGTTCTGGGCCTGATTGCCAGACAACCATCTAAGGATGCCACAGAGGCAACAGGGCCAGGAGCTTGCAGTTCCCACCTCGCTCGTTTTGGAGAGCAGAGGTGCCATTTTATATTTCTCCTCAGCAGCTCTTGTGAAGGCCCCAACAGCTTGAGACCTGACTGCTGCAACTGGGAGTTTAGTGGCTTTCACGTTCTCTGTGCTCACTCCCTGCCTCATTGGGCTGAGTTGGGCCTCTACCTTAGGCCTCGACGATTAATTGGGGGTTTTGAAGAAAGGCAACAGTGGGTGAAGTCGTGTTAGGCCTTCCTGCATTTTTCAGTGCAGCTGCGCACCCAGAAAGATTAACTTTCCCCTCCTGGTGATGGAGGGGGTCTATGCACACTCGCTCGGAGGATCCGGGCAAGGGGCCCCTAGTGATTCTTTGGGTCAGATGGGAGTAACTATGGAGAGCTCACCCAATGATTCTGAAACTTTTCTTAAGGCTCAGGGTCCAAACTCTTTGAGGAATCTCTGGAAGTCCACTTAGTAGAGACCAGGGATAAGAAGAAGGCTCTGCCTTCTGTCAAAAAACCTGAGAAGAAACCACGTCAGACTCAGATTTTTCAGGCACCTCTGCAGTTCTCGAAATCTTGACCTTTCTCTTCCTTTCGGTACAGATAGACAAGATAGGAACACCATTTTGGGAGTATTATCATAGATACAAATATATATCTGTTAAATACACAAGCAGCGACAAAGCATGAGACATGAAGAAACATAAGGACTTGCTGTCCCTTCGTAGGTTTTTTTTTAATATTCCTGATTTGTTCTTTTTTGTTTGACCATACATACAAACACAACGTACATCCTATTTTCCTCTCCTTTTTTATATCATCTTTGGGGTGACTTCCTCCCGTCCCCCCTGCTGCGTTTCATTTTAAACCATCTTAGTTATCTCTTGACATCTTAAAATATCTTTTACATTTCACACTGTATTATTTCCTTATCCATAATCTTAAACCTATATCATCATTAATATCTTCTATTAACTATTTAATCTGCAGTCTCTAATATTCCTGATTTGTGCTGGTACTCATGCCGCGCAGAAAAATTATTCTTAATTGCCATGCCCATTATTTACTCACTTTCCTCTCAGTTATGAATATGTCTTTCCTAAACAAAGTTTGCAGTCTAACATGTAAAATGCTCCTGATAAGTGAGGCCGGGGAGGAATATGGTGCTGAAAGACTGTGAGGGTTAATAAAATTACCCTGCTAATGTCATGCAGAGCCCTCTTCTTTTTTCTTAGTGGCCAAGCATCTCCTGTATGCTCCATTTCTTTTGTAATTTCTAAGGAGGGATAAGAAATGGCAGCCTCCTCCCACGCTATTCTATTTAAGAATGTTTAAGCAAAAAGTGGGAAATGCATTTACACATTTCTCTCTGTATTTTCACTATAGATTTTGTACTGCTCCAGAGAGCCTGCCACTTTGCCTTATGATCTGTGAGGGAAAATACAACGGTTCCTAATGCAGTCCTCTAATACTGTTGTCACATTATGAACTCATGATGCTTTCACTACTCCATTGCCTTCATATTGAGAGCTTAGAGTTGGAATATAAACCATAGGAGCTATGCAGCTTGACATTGCTGCCCAGCAGCTGAAAATTGTGTATTTTAGGTTTCCTTGATGTATGACCATTTAGATTTTGAAAAATCTCTCATGTCACATAATGTTCCTAAACAACATACAAAAAAAGGGGGGGGGGATAATGAGTATTCAGTCTTACATTGAGTCTCATGCTCTACCGATTGAACTAAGCTGTGTTACTGCCTTGTGTTAGCCCCACCTAAGAAGAGCAGTCCAAAGGTCCATCTAGTCCACCATCTTGTTCTGCCAGGGGCCAAATAAATGCGTATGGAAAACCTACAAGTAGGATCTGAGGTCAGCACTGCTCTCCCCACTTGTGATTCCCAGCAACTGGTATTCAGAGGCAAACTGCTTCCAACAGTGGAGGCAGAACACATTCATTGTGGCTAGTAGCCACTGAGAGCCTTATCCTCCGTGCATTTGTCTAATCCTCTTCTTGTTGTTGCTGTTTAGTCGTGTCCGACTCTTTGTGACCCCATGGACCAGAGCACGCCAGGCACTCCTGTCTTCCACTGCCTCCCACAGTTTGGCCAAACTCATGTTGGTAGCTTTGAGAACACTGTCCAACCATCTCGTCCTCTGTCGTCCCCTTCTCCTTGTGCCCTCAATCTTTCCCAACATCAGGGTCTTTTCCAGGGAGTCTTCTCTTCTCAGTCCTCTTCTACAGCCATCCAAGTCCATCACAACTCTACAATCCTATGATTCTAGATGATCCACATGGCTCCTAATCCATACTGCTGAATATTGCCATCACTTTTACTGAAGTAAAGATAGTTACTTCCAGTGCATAGCACTTATCTTCTAAAGTAGTTTCTTCCTTTTTTTTTATTCAAAGGTGAATATAAGCTTACCCTGACAGCTTCTTGTTGCCTCTTTGATTGCTGTTATAATAGCTTGCTGAGCACTGAAGTCAAGGTGACTGGTTCTTTGTAGTTTTCTGGGTTTTCTGTTACACTTTTCAGCAGCAGCCACAACAAAGAACCATGTTTGCTTTCCTGGGACATTGCTTTTCCTCAGTGAGTCTCCTGGGATATCACTTGCCCGCAGCGAGTTCTCACAGATAAATGCCAGTGGATCTCAAGCTCTGCCCCCTTCCTCTGCTTCTTCTTCAGCTGTATCTTTTAGCATTTTCTGATGTACGTATGTTCATTATGCTGACTTCTACCCACTTTTATTTTGTGCCTTTCTACTAACTGAGCATCTTGCTTCCTTAACTCTGCTACTTCCTTCCAAACAAAAAGCCTCCCTGATGTTTTCTATCACGTCTGGTCAGTTTCAATTCAGTATCCCAGTTTCACTTATCTGTCAGGGCTTCACATGCTCCTGGGTGTGCTTGGATATATTGCAGACAAGCAAGCACACTTATCTCGGCATCCAACTCGTATTGGGATGTTATTTGCAGAGTTGTAATTTGTTTTCCAAATTCAGGCGCCCTGATCATATCTAGATAAGTTCTGTGGTTGTGTTGCCTTTGGAATTGCATCATCCTTGCCTGGTCCTGTGCAGGAGTAGTGTTCTCATATGTAATAAAATGCTGACTTTTAAGACTTGAGTGTATTACTATTTAAATGCCATGAACAAACCACTCAATTCCTCTGCACATAAGTTATTTGTGCTGCTTCTGAACGTAGCTCCCAATGTTTACCAATGTAAGTGCCTTTCAGGCTGTTTACCAGTGTAGCAGCTTCTGAGTGAATCACAGTTTCAGCTCCAAACTATGGCAGTAGGCAGAAGTGGCTGGCAGGGAAGGGCACCACAGTGGACCAGCACTGCCTTCTTGCCATATACTGGGGTGAAAGAGCAGTGAGGATAGAGCAATGTGGTCACACCAGCAGCAGTGCTTGATTGGTTCTGCTAACGTGCCAGCATTTGCCCAACCTCAACAATACACTGCCCTGACATGTTGCAGCAACACTGGTGCTTGGAGGCCAGGTCCATGGCAGTGCCATTCTCCACTAATTGCTCTTGTTGATAGGGAAACACAATGGCTGTTCACACTGCCCCCAGAGAGAGTGAGAGAGAAAAGAATGGGGAGAGGGGGTGAATTAAAAAGCTGAGCTGGAGTTGCCACAATGCTGTTCTCTTTCTGCTTGCCTGAACAAACATTGCAGGGCTCTGTATCTGTATTTGCTGCTCAGGAATAATCCTGCGGGGGTTTTTTCCTGTGTTGTGTGCAGCTGGAGAAGCCAATGGGCTTTCTCCAAATTTCAGCCCCAAACACAGGCTTGAGTTATCTCTAAGACAAAATATGGCACCTAGTTCTAGCCTTGTGCAAAAGACTAGACTATGGTTAACATAAACCATAGTTAATGAATCATAGTTACAGCAGAACTGTCACTTAGATCTTGTTTCTTAGGTCACTGAAGAGTTAAAAGCACAAGTGAGAGCAGCCAAGTCTTGAGAATGTGGTGTGTGTGTGTGTGTGTGTGTGTGTGTTGCTTTTCACCTAGAAAATTGGATAACCTTTTGTGGAAAATTTGAGTGTTTTAAAATTTATTAGTGTAATAAGGTACAAGATAACACAGACCTTTACATGTTATTGGGAACTTTATGACATCTGTATGCTTTGTCCGATTATGTACAGTGGAACCTCAGGTTACGAACGCTACGGGTAACGAGCTCCGCTAACCCAGAAGTAGATGCTCCTGGTTGTGAACTTTGCCCCAGGATGCGAGCGATAGTTGTGCGGTGGCAGTGGGAGGCACCATTAGCAAAAGCACGCCTTATGTTAAGAACTGTTTCAGGTTAATAGCGGACCTCCGAAACGAATTAAGTTCATAACCGGAGGTACCACTGTAATAGAAATTTACTGTTCATTTGTTAACCTGTTTCTTTGTTTTGATTGACTACAAATAAACTTAAAACAATGTTAATCAAAGTTCATAAACCAACTGCAAACTTGGTTAACAAGCATATTTTAACCATAGTTAATATAGCACTAAAGCCAATAGTTTAATAAACCACAGTTTAACATTATGGGTGAATCAGGATACTGTGCTGCTCTGGTTTATCACAACAATATTCACCTGCTGCACACAGGGTAATTCAAAATCCTTCTCTCCCCCCCCCCCCAATTGCAGGTAAATGGAGTTGATTTAACAGGAAAAACCCAAGAAGAAGTTGTTTCCCTGCTGAGAAGCACCAGGATGGGAGGGAGCGTAAGCCTTATCATTTTCCGCCAGGAAGAAGCATTCCATCCAAGAGAACTGGTGCGTATTTTATTTTTATTTTTTTTAAGTGGCTAAGGCACATTAGGTGAATATGAGCAAATAATGTGAAGACCTGCTGTCAAACATGTGTGGCTTGAAGTGGAGCACAGGAAAATAAGCTTCTGTTGCATTTCACATGGACATTTCCTTTTAGCAGTGGTCTCCAAATTGGATTTCCACATTAATATGGGAACTAATGTTTTCAAATCATGGGTGACAGCAAATGCAGATTATAAACTGTTGCATGTACTTTGCTTGAGTGCCTGTAGACAACTGATTATTCTCTGTCTTTTGCATTTTTGTGTCCCTGTTGGAAAGCTTGCTGTTTGTCACACTACATGAACATTTTCCCCTGTCTCAGAGCATTTACAATTAATCTAGAACAGGATGTATGAATGCTGTGGTTTGGAAATGAAGAATCTGTAAGGGCAAAAATGTGGTTGTTTCTAATACTATAGCTACATGGGAGAGACACCCCACAGTTATTAATTTAGCAAGGCAATTCAGAGAATCCCTGTTGTACAATGTATCTTAAGGAAAATTATCATAGTATATAGACTGTGCACAAATGTTTCCACAATAATTGCCTTTGTGGGTGTAGCAAATGTTGATTGTATAAAGCTGCCTTATTTTGGACCAAATCATTGTTCAGTATTTCAGCATCTCCAGTTAGGACTGGGAGAAAACCCAGCCTGAAATCCAGGAGAGCCACTGCCAGACAGGATAGACAATTGGTCTGACTGACTTGGTATAGGGCAGAGTCCTACATTCCTATTCCAGTTGTCTTTACTCAAGGCTTCAAGCAATGATGCGACTAAAGTTATAATAATCTTTCTCCCTCTACTCTCCTTTTAAGTTCTTCTAAATATCAGAACATAGGTCTCTATCTCTCTTTGGTGTATTGAATGCTGCAAAAGGAGTATCCTAGGTGATAGGGAACTTAGGAAATGCAACTTTCCATGGAACTAGTATTCATGCTAAGGACATAGGTACCTAAGAAAACTATGGATGGAGACCAGTTGGTGCCCTTGCATTCACAACTGGACTTTTGACCCAGCAGGAACGTCTGATAATTGAAGAGAAGGGGGTGGATTGTTTCTGATTTACCTTCCCCCTGCAGACCCCAGCACCCTCAAAAGCCCTCTTGTGAGTCCAAGATCACCAGTTAGATTCTACGCTATATTTCCCAGCACCCCTCTCACTTGACACACTTCAGTGAAACTTCCCTGCCACCAACTACCATCACTACCAAAATAATTCAAAAGGGTTAATGAGGGGGGAAAAAAGGGTTAATGAGTCATGATGTGGGGACTTGTGGAAAGATAGGAGTGATTGTGGGTACATGGAAAAATATCTGTGTTCATGCAGCATGATGAAGTCTGCATTTCAGGTTCTATTAACAGGTTCTATGTTTAACCTTGTAATCGCTGGGGAAAACTTAACATTCTACAAGGCCAAAAAGGGCTGGTTCGCCACATGCATCTCCTCACTGACATAAGGAGGCACCATGGGCAACTCCACAGCAAGAGTTATCTGCCTAGGACTGTCCGATGTCATAGGGCAGAACACCCCTCTGCCAATTCCATTCTTCGTCAGGATCCCACCATCCCCTCCATGACACTTCTATGGAATTTTTGACACTAATAGTAGCACGTTTAACTTGCCCCAGTAACAAAGTGGCAACCAGTGCAGATCTCTAATCACAGGTGAGCAGACATGGTCTCTCACTCAACTTGCAAAATAGCACAATGTGGATCTCTATATTGTCGAATTGTGCTGGAAAGATCTCATGCACACTTAGGATACAGTCACCTCGTAAAGTCTAGACCTAAATGGCAGGCTTGATATGAAAACAATTGTAGAGTGGTTTACACTAATAAATGGAAACACTCTTCCAAGATGTCAGTTCTTATTTGCTGCGGTTGTCTCAAAGTTTCCCTTTCCCCATCATCATTTTGCCAACTTGTAGCTGTATTCATTTAGACCCAAGTGGCCAATATGGTTAAGGAGTTCATGTGAAAACAGCACTATTTTGCTTCTGATGAAGAATTTGGGAGATTGCAGGCAAGTTTCATTATATATGTTTCATTGTGCCACCAACAAAATCTTTCCCCCTCTTGTTTTTTTCTTTGTTCTCCTCTTGATTTTAGGGATTAGGGAGTTCTTGGCTCTGTTCTCTGTCTTTTGTCAACCACAGTTGGCTTTAACAAGTTATTCCCTCTAGATGAGCTTTGGTTGCCTTTGTCTCTGTGCAGGAGATTAATTAAAATTGCCCCTCAAAGGAGAGTTGTGTTTGCCTAATGGCTCTGAAGCACATTAACATGGCTTGATGGGCAGGAACTGTAAAATGCATCATTCTGTGGATAAAATGTTTAAGGAAATACATTATTTGCATGCTGTAAATTCTCCTCACTTGTATTCTCTTTTTTATACTATTTTATTAATTTTTACAACAACAACAACAACAACAACAACAACAACAACAACAACAACAACAACCCATCACATAACAACTCCCATACACGGGATTTCCAAAATCCCTTGACTTCCCTCCACTCCCCTTCTTGGTTCTTTTGTTTTACATTTGTTCATGCACACCCATAATATCTTCAATTCAGATCGTCTTTATCTTCTTTGGCGGGGGCTTCTTGTTTTTCATATTCTGGGATGATCGTGGCCGAGCAACTGCTACCAGATACAGGAGAAGATTCTTTTGCTCTTTAAAAACATTCAGTCCTTTAAGCCCAGTGTCAAGGCTTCTGTGTTGTGTTGTTGTTGTTGTTGTTGTTGTTGTTGTTGTTGTTGTTGTTGTTTTGGTCAAAGGTTATTTTAAGCATTTTCTTCAAATCATTATGTATCATTATCCAAGCTTTTTAAATAACCTTACATTGCCACCAATAAGATGCTCCAATGCCAAGCATTCTGAACTACCATACTTGTTATTGTGAACCACTGAGTTTTATGAAATGCTAGTTCTATGAAGGGTGGTCCTATTGAAATTAGTGAACCTAAGTTATCCATGCCCATTAACTTCAATGGTTCTGTTTTGATTAAGACTAGCTTTGGATGCAACCCTGTGTGCCAATAAGAGGTCATGCAAGTCCAGGTGGACTAGGCAGGAAGGGGGGAAGCAAAAGAGGGATTGAGTAGGCTTGAAAGAAGGTAAACTGTTAAATCAGCATGCAGGTCAGTAATGGATTAGTTGCCAGGCCACTGTACCTGGTCAGGGACATTTTGCCTGAAATAATGGAGGCTGAGTGAGATGAGTAAGTGGGGTGGAATACAAACAAGTAGTTTCCTCTTTGAATGGAGTGCTGTAATGGAACCGAAAACTGGGTCTGGCTTGCAAAGTCCCTGGTCTTGGCATATTACGCTGTGTAAGGGTGGGACCCTCTATTAAGGACACATTATATCAACTGAAAGAGAGTAACATCCATTATGTTAGCACAGAGTGTTTTAAACATTGTCACAGGTGCATCCTGCCAGACAGAAGCACAAAGAGGCACTTGTCCCAGCCTCTCAGAATTGGCATATAAAGTGTCACCTGTGGGCATTTGGGATTTTTCACAATGTGTTTTGTGTAGCTCTGATCTCCTATCCTATGCTCCATTTGAGAACTAAACCCCTTGATAGTCCTCTTCTTAATCGTTGGCAAATGTCTTTTCTACCCTTATTCTAATTTTAATTTTTGTCCCGCTTCTTCTAGAGCACTGAACAAAGCCAGTCACAAATTCCAAAGGAAACGGTAAGAGTTTTGTCTTTCACGTGTCAAGAAAGGTTGCGATGATTTATTTATTTATTTATAATTAGCAAATTTGGGGGCCTCCATCAAAATAAAAAAGAGGTTTTTTAAACAGACAATTCTGTTCACTGTATAGGCTGTAGGTGGCTCTCTCCAGCCTTAAATTGCATTTCACTTTATGTCTAGCACTTACTTCCCATGTGCTTCACGATCATTTGCACCTCTATATGGGGCACATAGACGATCTTGTTTGGATACAAAATAAGGTATCTGGTTCCTAGAAATTGAGATAGTTTAAGTCTGAAATAAAAACAAAGAGGTCTGAATTGCAATCTAACATTCCCCCTCACAAGCTGTCATTCTTATGTTTTGTAACCAGTTTTTAAAGTAACTCCAGTGTAGTTGAAGAAGGAATATCAGATTTATTTACAAGCTACCGTAGCTGTAGCAAAGCTCCTCAAGACATCCTTAAAATGCTTCTGATAAATAATACCCAGATGTATATTACAGGAACAATTAAAGCACAGAGTGTTTCTGGGTTGTGTTTTCTTTTGCTTTTAGAAATGAATCATCATATGAATCAGTACATTGCAATGCAGTCCTGTTTACTTTTCATAACATCTTTCATAATGTCTTCACCCCAGTAAGAATAATGGATATGACAAAAGGGGGATGAGAGAATTGCTTTAACTGAAAATTGCAATGGAGCATATGGTTAGTTGAGGTTTCTAGGATATATCTGCATCACTGTTTTCCTTTTCATATTGGTGAGTTGGGGCTCCATTAATGTTGTCTATAGATGTTTCAAAGCAGTGTCCCAAAGCATCTTCTCATAATGTCTCTTGTGTACAAGCTTTGACTAGGAATTAGCCTAGAAATGCTGACTGGAGAGAGCATGTGTGTCAGGGATCTGACCTCACGCAAGGCTCTTGAGACAGGGAAGGAGGGGTGGAGGGAAGTGCAGCCTCTCTTGGGAAGCAGCTCGGAGTCCAGCGGGGATAGCAAGGAAAGCCCCAGTGGTGAGGAGCAGGAACTGCCAGGCAGTGCGGTGGAGCTGAGGGTCAGAGATGCTGACAGAGCCTCAGCACCACCTGAGTGGTCTGAGAAGCAAAGCAGTCAGCTACTTCCATCGCCCCAAATGCGTAGGGGGGGAAAGCATAAGAAAAGGAGGCGACGCTTTGGAATTCCAAAGCTTCTATGTTGGGGGAGGAACCGGCGAAAGCCACTCCCGGATTCTGGAACTGACTCGAGCGGACATGAATCTTAAACACTCACATAGTGTACATAGTTTGTACATAGTTTGTAAATAAAGTATTAGCTTTAGAAGAACGGATGTTTCTGGCTCTTTACTCTCGAGGAGACAACCCCACGTCCTTACAGTGTGGTAGCATCCCCACTCCCCCAAATTCCTTAATCTTAAATGCATATCAAAGCTTTTCCAGCAAATACTCAGTGGCATGAGCTTGTTTTGTAATATTTCACATGCTGACTTCCTTGCCTCCCCCCACCCTGCTGCCTCTTTGCTTGGTTATGCATCATTCCCCATTTGGTTCTCCTGCCTCGTGTTGTCAGACCCTTCAGTTTCCTGTTCTTGCAGCTTTCTGTTTTATTGTACCACACATATGGTCTCTCTTGTGCTGTTAGTCGTGAGTTCAGTGAGTGCTGCTGTCACAGGGTTGACAGCAGAAGAAGGGAAAACTAAAAAAGTAAGGATAATGCAGGGAGAATGGGTGAAATACAAAAAAAATGAAATGAGATTCTTTCAGCTTTGAAGCACAGGACATCAAAAGTATTTGCAGCCTGAAGTAATAATAATAAAAAAGTCTGTTAATGTGAACTACAAAATGACTAGTTAGAAAGAGAAGCCGTTGCTATCAAAGTCAACTTTTCCAGCAATCTTAATGACTCCCCACCCCCCAAACGAACTTATTGTGTCAGATTTAGATACTTTTCCTCATGGAAGTTCTTGCATTGGAGGGAGTCTGCATTTTCCAAGAAGTTAAAATAGCAATTACTTGACACCAAAATTGGGATACTGAAGGCATTATGGGATATATTTTGGACAATACCTTCTTGATTGAGAATACCAAGCTCTATCACTGAAATGCAGGAGCTTTTATGAAGTACTTTGAATAATTTAAAAAGTAGTAAAGGCTCACTCTACACACAGAGCGACACACAGACACAAATACACACACACAAACACACACACTGTCCCATTTAGTGAACCCTACTCATTTTCTCTCCTGTAGCAAGACTGCATATAATTGCCTCTTTGCTTAACTCTGGGTTTCTGGGATAGAAGAAAGAAAGTTTTCAAAACCATGGAACAGAAGCCTTCTGGAATTGGACCTCTGATGACCCCAGAGAGTTTGTCCTGTGCTTCTGCATGTATATGGCTGGCCTATTGTCTTGAAAGACCTACATTGGCTCCCAGTACGTTTCCGAGCACAATTCAAAGTGTTGGTGCTGACCTTTAAAGCCCTAAATGGCTTCGGTCCAGTATACCTAAAGGAGCGTCTCCACCCCCATCGGTCAGCCCGGACATTGAGGTCCAGCGCCGAGGGCCTTCTGGCGGTTCCCTCGCTGCGTGAAGCCAAGTTACAGGGAACCAGGCAGAGGGCCTTCTCGGTAGTGGCGCCCGCCCTGTGGAACGCCCTCCCTTCAGATGTCAAAGAGAACAACAACTACCAGACCTTTAGAAGACATCTGAAGGCAGCCCTGTTTAGGGAGGCTTTTAATGTTTAATAGATTACTGTATTTTAATGTTCTTTTGGAAGCCGCCCAGAGTGGCTGGGGAGACCCAGCCAGATGGGCGGGGTATAAATAATAAATTATTATTATTATTATTATTACTATTACATCTGGCCAACTCAAAAGTGAGAAAAGCCGCTAATCTCTCTGGACTTTGGCTGGCTGGCTGGTTACCTGCCTATCCCATCCTTAGGTACTCTAGGCACCTGTTACCTCCCAAGCTGTAGGAAGCTGGACCTTGCCAATACCCAGACCTATGTGCCTGAAAACTGTAAATGGGGAAAAAACCTAGATATAGGAAGCTTTTGGCATCAAGGAGAACAGTGTATCGATATGATCTTAATGTCACCTGCCATGTGAAAATATTTTATTCGTCCATCCCTAATTAAGAAAGTACAGTACAATAAGTTACTCTCTTGATGAATGCATTCTGTGGTGTCCCATCTGGGATTCCATTGGCTACCAAACTATACTAGAAAAGTGTAGCCAGCAACTTCCTGCTCTCATGTTGAGTTGGCTTCATGGATTCCCATATGGCAGTTCAAAATCTCTATTATATACTGCTATCCAAAACTGAGCAGATGCACCTTCTGCTAAGCATGGTGATTATTTTGATATGAAAGAGATTGACTGCAATATGAAAACCAGTAATTTGTCATTACATTTCTGTTTCTGAGGATAATTATCTTAATCTTGTTACAGTGCATAGAAATAAATTGTTAATTATGATATGAGAAACATCTGCCAATTAACCTTTGCCCCTTCTTCTCAAAAGTCAATAGCGCTAGGCTAGCATTGTGCATTTTGAGTTATTTTTCCCTCCCTGTTTTTCCTCCCTTATCCCAAATCTGACAGCGATCTTTGTGTTAGCATCACCTGTGGGGACTTAAGAGTGCATTTGCCCACCTTGCTTGATTTCCTTGATAGAGACTAAATGGCTCCTTGGAAACGTGTTTGAATAAAATAAATGCAAGGAGAATAACATTTCATTTTGCATGAAGGTTTTTGGTTTTTTTAAAGTCCCTTTCATGCATGAATCAGGTGAAAGGAGATCTCATGTAGAAAGGGGCTGTAGGAGCCATGCTGCTTACCTTGTCCTCAAGGTCAAGTGACAGTTTAGTCTTGTCCCTGACATCCATCCATTGGGTAAAGGAAACCCTGTATGTCTCAAGGCAATATATAGACATACCATAAAACAGTTAAAAAAAAATAAAAACAATCCAAGCCCAACTGAAAATAGGTTATTAAAAATGCAAAATGAACACCTTTTCATTCAGCTGGAAAAAAACTTGTATAGATCTCTGCGTATATGTTCCATATGCACAGCTTGGGGGTTGTGGTGTTGTTGTTATATCAACCTGTTTATAAATTCTTACAAATTATCTGGAACCCTTCACAATTTGGGTTCCAGCTCACATGGAAAACCTGTGAGCATAGAAGTCTACATACATAGTCTTTTTCCTGGAAACATCCACACTTAATGTGTGACACTTGGGACCAGGGTCAGAGGCACTCCTCCCCTGGTTCTGCTGCTGATGTGCTGCTAGGGACTAAAGCACTATTTGGCACGTGCTTTGTCTTCCCCAGGCAAACCACAGGTGGTAAACCAAGAGCAAGCCATGGTTATAATTCATGATCTGTCTGGAATGAGGCAAACCACAAGCATGAGATTGGATGTAATGCTAAGCCAAATCATGACTTAGCCATAGCAGAAAGACGAGGAGCCAAGTGGCTGTGATCTCTCTGGGAACGAGCACATTTCCTTGTGTGCTCTAAGACCAGCTGGTTGTGAGGCATTTAGGAAGCTTTGTGCAGAGGACCGAGCAAGCCCTTTGAACTATCTCCCCCTATTCCCTAGGGTAGCTTTGACAGATGTCAGTCACCTGACATAGTTGAGATGTCAAGGGGGGGGGGTATCCCACATTCTTCTCAAAGTTCGCCTGTGTGGTGTCATCGGGGCAGTTCTGACCCGCAGGGACAACAAGATTCCACACACCTCCTTTAAATCATGGATAGGCCTGGTGTTACATGTGAAGTGTGTCTATGGGAAATTGTAAAATCAATCATAGGCATGTCAGTGATGAGCAGCCATATACTGAGGGCTTCCTCAAGCCTGAAACCAGCCCTGGACCACAGACGGTTGAGGATGCACACCAAGGACAGTGATGTTTCAGGGGTTAAACATTATTTGTTTCCACTCTTGGATACTTCACAAAATCCCCTCATAAACTGGTTTTCTTTTTCTTTTCTTTTCTTTTTTTCACGTGCTGGGACTTTCTTATTTGCAGCTCTATAGACTCCTACCCATGACTGATTCACCATATGGTATACTGGGCCCCTTGAATGAGAAGTGGATGATGCAATATATTTCTCTTTTCGTGCACAATTAATAACTGGGTCAATTTTTTTTTAACTTAATAGCATTTATAAACTGTCTTTTCAACAATATCCTCTGGGCAGTTCACAAAAATGTGCATAGCATATTTTGAAAATATATGCTTTTATACATGCAGTATATATTATAAGGTGTTTCACCTCTTTTGGAACACATGTGATCAGATTATGCAACATAGAATCAGGGCTCTGTCTAGTCTACTGTCCTGTTTCTAGTAGAGACTTCCTAGCTAAGTGCTTCCATAAAGCTCACAACAGCACATGAAGGCAACAGCCCTACCCTCTTGTTTAGCTTCCTTTACACACCACAAGCTACTGGTATCTAGAGGAATGCAATCTCTGAACCTACTGGTCCTGTTTAGGTATCATGACTTACACACATTGGTAGACCTGTACTCCATGAATTTGTCCAATTCCATCTTAAAAGTCCTAAAGCTGTGACCATCACTAAATCTAGGGCACAAGAAATCCCTTTGGAGCAACTTTCCCCAGATGTAGAGCCCCAGATGTTGGACTACAAAACCCGTCTTCCCCAGCCAGCCTGGCCTGTTGGGGATGATGGGGGTTGTAGTCCAACAATATATGACTGGAAAAGGCTGCTTAAGGTAGAAGATGTTATTAAACCTCAACCAGTTTTTTTCAAAATAGGACTAAGGAAACTTGACTGTTTCTTGGAAAGTTTTTTAGGGGCTCCTCCATAGGTTGATGCTTTTCCTCTTAATAACTTTCCTATCTCTACTGATTTTTTTCCTGCAGTGCTCAGCTGCAGGCAATTGGATATGTTCTAGGTTAAACTACATGACCAATGATGAGGTTCAACAGGACTGGCCAGCATGTCACACGAATTAACCTAAAGCATGCCCCAGAATCATCTTATGGCAGATGAGAGTAGAAATTGCTCAGGCAAATAAATGTGGAGAACAGTCGCCAAAGATCGAACAGTTGACAGTGACTGACTGAAATGCATGTGCCTCAATTGGTTAGATCCTGGAATTTGTACTTCAGCACAAAGTGATTTATTTTGCTTACTAACCCAAAGAGTTTTGTGAGATACCCACTTGCAAACACTGTATACGTAATGGTTGGGACTTTGATAAATACTTTCCCTAGTATATGATTGTATCATTTGGAGAGGAATTCTTATTAGCAGATGGGGAGAGGTTTGATACTGATGAGGTTGACAGTATTATTCTCTCCGTTGATTGGGAGTATTGTGAACACTGCTTATTATTTCTTGTGACTTTTTGTGAGATAAAGAAAAATGCAGCCTTTTGTCTTCCAATAATGTGAGACTGGTCACGTTAAACATGAGGGTGATTGCCTTTGGTTTCATATCCATTTGGGGGCCGTTTTGAATGGTTTCAGATTACATTTTTAATAAAGATGCAATCTGAAAGGGGAAAAAAATTAAGAGAGGGAGAGAGAATATGCAATCCACCCCAGGGTACTGCTGTGTTTAGTTTATTTTACCATAGTAGGCAAGCTGTTTCTAAATGGCTTATTGGGAATAATAATGCCTGGAGCTAAAGCAATAATCCATAGGGAATCGTTTTATCTAACACACATAATCTCTTTCTCTGCCTAATTTGAATCTCTATGGATGTTGGAAATTAATCTGTTGAGTTTTGGTGGTGTCCTTTACTGGTGGTTATTCCATATCAGTTTATGAAATATATGTACCTGGATATGCAAAGTTAAGCTGTTTCATAAATTTGTGCTTGGTACTTTGTCCATGATGGTTGAATGTTATGTGCTAGTTCCAAACTTAGTTTTAATATGTACAAACACGAAACCAATTGTGTTCAGTGTGGCTTATTACCAGACAATGCTTTTGGGGTTAAAAAAGTGAGAGCGAGAGATACCAGTATTCATATCTTGATAAAAGTTTTGTGGGTGCCAGTACAAAATCACTACCATGGCATCACAAAAAGAGGTAATGATACCCCATACTAATGAGCTTATATGTGAAGTTTGCCTGCCTCCAAAGCCTTCTCTTCTCTTTATCTTCATATTTGTTGCCCCTTTAGAGTTGCTAGGTGACAACAGAAGTCAAAACTTCTCAGTTCCTCTTGTTATCTTATGTTAAAGGTATAGCAGCCCTGGATACAGGGTCTAGACCAGGGGTCGGCAAACCTTTTCAGCAGGGGGCCGGTCCACTGTCCCTCAGACCTTGGGGGGGGCGGGTTATATTTTTTTGGGGGGGAAATGAATGTATTCCCACAAATAACCCAGAGATGCATTTTAAATAAAAGGACACATTCTACTCAGGTAAACCACACATACCCAACTCACCCTCCCTTATCCACAGCACCGGATGGGCCCCAGTGGCTGCTTACCTGTGTCTTTCCTAGAGCAATTTTGGCCTTAAATGGAAACTCTGGACTCTGAAGTCATCTTATTTTATTCGTTATATTGTTCTGTATTGTATTGTGTTTATCAGTATTTTTAAATTATGTGGAGTGCCTTATTTGAGTTGATATAGCAACCGAGGAATTTCGTTGTTCCCGCAAGGGGACAATGACAATAAAGATTTATTCTATTCTATTATTCTTGAGAGCGGCAGGGGCTGGCGGTGGCAGGACAATGAGTGGTGCACGAAAGGGCTCCGGAGAGGGGCTGGCAGCAACAAAGCCCAAGTTGAGCCTGCTTACAAGGGCAGCCACTCGAGCGCTAACACTGCTGCTGCTGGCACCAACAAAGCCCAGCCCCCTTCCTCTCGGCTCTAGGTGGGGTGGGGAGAAGCCAGGAGGAGGGAGGGAGGAGGCGCTGCTAAATGTGCACGCTGGCGCAGCCTGAATGATCAGATCCACACCGATCCACACGGCGATTCCCGGACCGTCCGCGGGCCAGATCCAGAAGGCAACTGGGCTGGATCCGGCCCCTGGGCCTTAGTTTGCCTACCCATGGTCTAGGTGGGTAACCTGTGAGCCACAGGCAATGCTTCCCCTTGTGCTAAGCAGCCTGCTAGTTGCTGCCTGCTGCTGTGGCCGAAATTACACATTCTTGGGCTATCAAAATTGCACTCACCGTTGAATTTGCTATGCCATGGCTGCCAGTTATTTTCTTCCTCTGTACCATTACTTCAGCCATCTTACTATTTGGTATCTACCGGTATCTCTTTTAGGTTCCTTGGCCCTCAGCCTGCTCCATAAAACTACCCCAGTCCATAAGCCATGAGTATAGTATTAACACCATCTAAAACTGACAGTTATCTCTTTTTAAATTTATCTCATTTTTGCATTTTTAATTTTACAAACAATAGCAACAAAAAAGAAATAAAATACAGACATCATATTCCCTTTGACTGCCCCCCTTTTGTGCATTCTTATGTTTTAATTTGCATTCTGCATCTCATCACGAACTCCAATTATAAGTCCTTAATCAATCCATAGTTCAATTTTTTACTACAAGTTTTCTGTCAAACTTGCTAATGAATGTAGTGGTTTACAATAATTTTTCAAATCCATTGTGTACTTCCCCCATTCTTTATTCAGATTTGACTCTTCTTGGCTCCTAATTCTTCCTGTAAGTTTTGCCAGTTCAGCATATTTCATTAATTTTATCTGCTACTTTTCCTTGGTTGAAACTGTATTTTCTTTCCATCTCTGGGCCAGCAATATTCGGGCAGCTGTGGTCGCGTACATAAAAAAAAAAATTCAGGTCCTTCAGGATATCTGTACCTAAAATTCCTAAAAGAAAAGCTTCTGGTTTCTTAGGACAGGTTATTTTCAATATTTTTTTCAACTCATTATATATCATTTCCCCAAAAGCTTTTATCAGCTTGCATGACCACCATATATGACTATATGTGCCCTCTTTCTCTTTACATTTCCAGCACATATTAGAGTTTGATTCACACATATTAGCTAAAACAAAATAAAAAATTCCTTCCAGTAGCACCTTAGAGACCAACTAAGTTTGTTCTTGGTATGAGCTTTCGTGTGCATGCACACTTCTTCAGATACTTCTTCGTATCTGAAGAAGTGTGCATGCACACGAAAGCTCATACCAAGAACAAACTTAGTTGGTCTCTAAGGTGCTACTGGAAGGAATTTTTTTATTTTGTTTTGACTATGACAGACCAACACGGCTATCTACCTTTAACATATTAGCTAATTTACTAGGAGTAAAATACCAGCGGTACATCATTTTCATATAGTTTTCTTTTGAAGTATAACATACTGTGTATTCCAGATCTATAGTCCACAATCTCTCCCATGCTGCTAACTCAATATTATAACCAAAATCCCTCGCCCAGTGTATCATCACTGATTTGACCTGTTCATCTTTCGTTTGCCAATCCAGTAGGAGCTTATACATTTTATAAATTAATTTGTTTTTATTTTCTAGCAACTCTTTTTCAGATTGAGGGGTTTTATTTGAATAACCTTTCTTTTTAACCGACTTAAATACTTCATTAAGCTGGTGATATTGCAGCCAATTGTTTACTAGTCCTCTTATCTCTTCAAACTTCCTTAATTTGAAATCTTGATCTACTTCTATTAATAAGACAGTTATCTCTTTCTTCGTGGAAGCTGTTGTGGAAACATTCTTACAGCTTTGTTCACTAAGCAGATGGGCTGATGGTAGCATTCCATCCCACCTGAGTGCAGTACAGTAACCCCCAACTTAACACTCATTTAAGTTGTGTGCGTTCAGCTTTACACACTTAGCAAATTAAAAATAAATTAATAAAATGAGGAAAGGGGGCAGGCATCTGAGAAAAAAGACTTTGGTAATCCTACTCGCCATTGAACCCAATGTGTTTTGACTATACACAATTTTTGCTTTAGGCACAGTCCCTGGAATGTAAGCACCATGTAATTTGCAAGCTTTCTGTACAATATGCAGATGCTACTAAGATGGGAGCTCTAACAGAGAAAGGTTTCAGGCCTTTAATTTGGATGCTGCTCTAGCATATTAAATAGTGTCTCATTGATAAGATTAAAACTAAAACAGACTCTCCCAGTCTACCATGGAATCTCAAACAAGCCTCCGCATATAGTTTCTGAAATTCTGCAGCTACTGTTAGATTTGTACTAATGTAGAGCCTTTGCCAGATGTGACATATTAACTTAGCTAATAGGAATAATGAGCCTCAGTCTATATGTGCAAATAAGATTAATTAATGTTTACCCTAACATGTGGCAGAAATTAAAATATTTCGCTTGGGAACAGCTGAAGAGAAGAGAGCAATGAGTCTTCTTTGTAGCTGTGATCAGCTGTATATGGTTTTCTAGTAATGCAGTGGGCACTCATGGTAGCACCAACAAAATCAAAACTATGATCACAGTTTGCCCATGAGGCTCTTTAGGCAGAATGTTTTGATCAACTAAAGGAAAACAGAAACTGGCTCAGTGAGCGGGCAAATTGCGTTAGTGCCCCAGTGTTTGAGGTTGAATGACTTAAGTTTAGCAGTTTTCAGTAGCTGTACCCAGAAAGAAGTTAAATGTGAAACTGTGAAGGAATGAGTTTGGCTGACCCCAGCAAGCATGGTGAATTGTTAGGGATGATGGGAGCATCTGGAGAACCAGAAGTTCCCCACCCCCGAAGCATAACATATTTCAGGTAACCAGGATCCCAGTGGCCAAGTAAAGCCCCCGTAATGCACCTGAGAGCTAATGTAGCTGATAAAGAACTGGTGTTTGTGATGCTCAGTCCCAATGAATAATCTTGCAGCCCTATTTTGTTCTAGTCAGAGTTGCTGGATCAATTTCCAAGGAAGCTCCAAGTACAACATGTTTCAATAGTTTAAACGGGAGGTTAGACATTATTTTTGTTATTATTAAAAATAATTTTTATTTCATTATTCATCTGCTGTTTAACCTATATATTGCTTTACTCCATTATATTCAAATAAATGTGCAATTACAAATGCTGCATCTTTGTTCCTATTTGAGTTACACACTAGGCCATCAAAGATTTACTCAGAATATAAGAAACAAAGTCTGCAGCTCACTGCTAGACAGAAAGGCCAATCTTTAACACGTCCTTATAACAACACACTTGGACCATAATAACCTCAGCATGCAGGTGCAATGGTGGGGAAAACTTCACCTATTAATTTTCTGCCCAGAGAATAGTCTGAATGTGACACAGTTCTACTGCTGGTCTAGCTTTGAGCACAGCCTGGGGCCAGCTAGGTAAAAGAATAAGGTAGCAACATAACAAATAAGTCACACAAGTCCAGCTAGGGGGGAAAAGGGGGGAAAATATTTTGAGTACTATACATTCTCTTTGCCTTTCCGATACAGGGTTTCACAGGAAAGTTCAGTTATAAGATTGTAGTAAAATATTTCCAATAACAACAACAAAATAGAACTGTTCAGAACGTTATAAATTTGGCCAGAGAAGTGGGTCCTACAAAGCAAAATACCTTAACTATCAAATGCCAGGGTAAGGAGGTATGTATTCAACATATGAGAAAAGCTATACAACAAAGATGCTAGACACATCTGTATGGGGGTAGGGAGTTCAGATTCTACACACACAATCTTGTTTCTGCTGCCCCATTTTGGAGTGCTCCTAATTTTGATAGCTTAACTTGAACTAAATGCACACACCCATTTACTGTTGGCTTTGGTTTCTTCTCCTGCTTTTATTTTTCAATTCTTTTGTAACTTATTATCTATGTGTCCCATTTATTTGTGTTTCCATGCAATTCATCTTTTATTTCATTTTATCATATACACTTTCTAAACAGGTGTCCTTTACTTAAAAATAGGCACCACACCACCGTCAGCAATTTTTTCATGAGTTTGGTTAGCTTGATTTTTAAAAAAACAAACAAAAAACCCCAGCAGCATTCAGGTCCTTCATTTCTGCTTAATTTATGCTCCTTCAGTTTATTCCTTGACTGTTACTAATTGCTGCTGTCCAAATGTGAGCCCCTTATCTACAGTTTTCTATCTGGCCATGCCTTACTTTCCTTTCCCTTAGATGTACAATATCCTTAAGTTCTTTGATAATTTTGGTCTCTCTTCCTCTGCATGATTTTTCATGATTTGGCCTGTCTTATTTTACACCATAGGTGCTTCCTGTCAATCGAACATTCATCTTGATTTGTTTGGAGGGTGGTAAACAACATTGGCTATTTAATGAGCATTCTGTGTGTGTAGTGAGGATAGACAACACTATGTGTAAGCACATGTTATTCCATACTTTGCACTGGCTTTCCCCATCACTTAACATAAAAGTCCAATCTTTTGGGGAAGTAGATATGTTGTGCAACTATAATTATGCAATGTGATTTTGGTGTTATGTCATTGAACCCCACCTGAAAATAGTGACAGTCTGGAAGCACCTGATGTTACTTTTTCTCTCCATTCAGAAATTGATCTCTTATTCAGTCTGTGACCATTGTTTCTCCATCAAGGTCTATAGCAGGCATGTCCAACAGGTAGATCGTGATCTACCAGTAGATAACTGGACGTCTGCGGTAGATCACTGGTAGATCATTGGCTCCCCGCAAAGAAGCTGAACAACTGTGGCTCCCCCCAAAAAAGCTCAAAATCCTACCTGCCTCCTGAAAAAACTCAACAACTTTGACCAGAACCCCCCAAAAATGGGCCTTCCTCCTTCCTAAAAAAAGCTCAACAACTTTGACCTGAACCCCAAAAAAGGGGGTAGATCACTGCCAGTTTTTAACTCTGTGAGTAGATCGCAGTCTCTTGGAAGTTGGCCACCCCTGGTCTATAGTAACTGTGAATAGTTAGCTGCATTACATTCCCCTCAAAAAATAAAACCCCTCTCAAACTGACTGCTACTTTCGCAACATTCTTATTTTTGCCCTAGTATCTTCTCCAAACTTCCTTTCCACCATTTTTCTTTCTGTACATATCCCTTCTTTGTGGTCAAATACAGTCAGCTTCTTCTATCTATCTGTACATAATCAGAAATACAGATATGAACACTATATATTTTCTGATCGTGTTATTTGCTTTTCTTTTAACATGAAAAGTATTCTGGTAAGATCAAACTAATATCATAACTTGCATGGACTCTTTTCTCTGTGTTCCATGAATCAACTACTCACTTCGCTTTCGTTTTGTTTTTCCATTCTCCTTTTTCTTCCAACAAATGTTAATGCTGAGTGGAATGCTCTCTGTCTTCAATGTTCCTTCTCTATGTGCCTGCCCACTTCCATCTAGTACTGTTCCATGTTCTCCCCACACCTTTTAAAAAGCAACAACAAAAATTCAAAATGTTTATTTTCTAAGAAGAGTTTCGGGGCAGGGTGAATCTGTGCAGCAACATATTCACTTTACTTGGAGTGTGATAAGTGACAGACAGCTGTTATTGGTTTCAGATACACAATACTTTTAGCCTGATGCAAGGTGACTTTGCAATCATTTCAAGATTCTGCTGGAATTTAGTTTTGGGAATGGAAGTGTTGCACATTGGGCTGCTCCATCATGTCGCATGAGGACAAGAGTAAGGATGTGTTTACTGAGCACATTGGGGCTGTGAAGCCAATACTTTCAGTCACCTGACTGGGAACCATGTGCAATTCTGCACTGAGATTACTGTAGAAACTTTTAACTTGTAATAGAAAAATCAGTTGTGTGACACTCTCATAATGGCTTTTTAATTTTCACATCCCAAAATTTATGGCTGGTCCTTTATGTTCTGTCATCCACTAACATTTGGAAATACTGGCTGCCAGTTCTTCTTTGCAAAGCAAAGAATACAATTTTCAGTTCCCTCCCCGTTAGAAATTACTGTGTCTTCACCTATTTGTGTTCCAAACTTCAGCTAGTGGAGGTGCCATATCCATTTTGGGGACATTTCTTGGCTTCTTGTTTTTATGGAGAGACTTAGAATGAGAATGGATTAGGGTGGCCACTTGTACATCACAAAAAAGGAGACAAAAAAGACACAGATTTGCATAAAATATGCATATGCTAACAGGTTTATAGATGCAAATTTAGAAACAATGTATATATTTTGAATACAAATGCAGTACATTTCACATTAGTGGGGAAGGTTGTGAGCAGCTGACCTGTGTGCCTGCTTAGTCAGATGCCCAGGTAGGCAACTTTAAGGCCCCTGTTGTTCTCCCTTCATTTTTAAACCAAACTTTGACTGGGCAGCTCTTCAGATAGACAAATCCTATCAGGCACAGGACTCCTATAAAATCTCTTCAAATAGAGGACTGTGTTCTTAAAGTTGGAGTTGGACACATAGGATCATAGAATGGCCTGTCCAGAAACACATACAGGAGGCAAAGCTAACAAGAGCTGAAAATACACCTGGGTTTCATTTCAGGTGAGCTGCGGGGGTGGTGGTTACAAAATTCCTGGAAACAAATGATGGCATGTCACTTACTGTTCACCGATGCTAGGTTTGAATTTGAGGCAAAGAAGTCACCTATGTAGTTTATCACCCATTGCATTTTTATTGCAAATTACATACTTGAGCAGCTTCATTCATTCAACTGAAGTCATTTCAGGTGACCTTTTCTTCAGTACAGCAGCTCTGAACAGAGCATTGTGAAGTTGCTAATTGTTTTGGACATGGTATGCAAGAACTCTTGAGGGAGTTGAGCCTTGTTGTTCAACGATTACAGCACACAAATTGACTTGGGTGTTTCATTTCGGTGGTGACGGGGGCATGCAAAGCAATAAATTTCTTTTGCGGATCATCTAATCATGAAAATAATGTTGAGGTATTTTGATTGACGTGCTGAAGCTGTTAATTTGGAGCATATCAAGATCAAATGGAAGTTATTGCAATTAGTCAGTGATTGTGTTATATTTTCAGTTTCAGTTTTTAAATGCCACATTTTACATATTTCCCCTTGCATTTTAAAGCCACAATTCATGATCTTGGGGTTTTGGTGACACTGCTGTGTTTCACATGGTCAGTGTTTCCTTCCTTCTCAAAATAAGAGTCTGCTTTAAGTTTTGGAGGATTCAGTTTCAGTATTTTATACTGCCAGTAATTAAGTGGTGGTTTGTGCCTGTTGGGCATAACCTGTAAGGCACTAACATAGTGCAGCCTTCAGCTACCTGGTACCATCCAGATGTTTTGGACCACAGCTGCCATTCGCACCAGCCAGCATATGCTGAAGTCCATTAAAATAAATTCAGCTAATACTATGTAACCCAGTCCTGGAGGAGTTTTCTCAACCAGAAGTCTTCCCCAGACCTACTTCTGGAGATAATTTCTTAACTAGTGACATGAAGGACTAAACTTGGAACTGTATACCTAAAAACCATTTGCTCTCCCATTGGCTTCTGCCCCCCAAATAACATTGCTGACAGTGTAAACTATAGTGCAGCGTAACATCTGCGCCAGTGCTAATGCTTGCCATGCTTAATTTTTAACTGCTGCTTGAAGTTAGTTTCACAACACTGCCTGAAGCTAGCCATGTTTTACATTAGCTTTGATACAGTAGTAACTCAACTGGGATGTGAAGGATGGAGAGAATTCACATAAGGTTGGATTGTCTCAGGAAGTACTCACACCATTGGGAAATCATTGCTTACTGGCATACACAAATAGCTGACAGAAATTCCTGGGAAACTTTAGTTCTTGACCCAGGAAGTACAACTGTTATAACTTCTATGATGTATGAATGACAATTGCACTAGCACTATAGGCACTTACTTATTGTTAATGAATGACTTTGTGGCCAGACATGTTTTATCCAACTCGTGGGAAAAATGAATATTTGTTGGGAGATCTCTGATTATACTCTTAAGTGCTGGTTCAGTTCCAAATTGAGATGAGGTCCCCCCCCAATCACTATTCTATTCTTTAGAGATTTGCTGTTGTCATTAAGTGCTGTGGATGCTGCTACTCTTAGTGTACTATTTCTTCTTTCTGCGTATTGGGAAATAACTGGGGAATACTAGTTAATTCTGAAGTCCCACATGTGTGCGAAACTGCAAAAGAAAAATGACTGACTGTCTGAATTCAAAAAGTACATGGGGCTTGACTCACTCAATAGCCCTAAAAGCCCACAGCAGAGTTTAAAACAGAGATATATGCAGCATTTGCAAAACATAGGAAATATAGGTTGTTAGATCTTTGAATGACCCAGTATTGTTGGCATCTGTCTGTCTTGAGACAATGGAGTGCACATCTGGAGGTGATGTCAAACCTCTGCATTAGCAGCACCAAAGTGACCTCCCTGGGGTGCAAGCCTGGGCCGTGTATATGGAGGTCCTGGGCTACTCAGCCAACAAGACCCCTGTCTCAGCCTTGCTGATGTGGTCCAAAGGAAAGCAGAACAATATGTTTGGCACCAGCTTGGCTACAGGAGTTGCCAGAAAGATGTGTACAAGGAACTATTCAACTAGGACGCCACTCTGGATTTGTGTAGGGTTTACTTTATTCTCCTGAAGATATCCCACAAGGCAGCACAGGTTTATGTTCAGAGTTTTCCTTCTGCTAGATGGGCTACCTTCCCAGTCTGACAAGCCCCGTTTGCCCCTCACTTCCCTCTAGAGCACACGCAGAAACCTCCTTCTTGACCGTTGGATCCACTATTGGCCTAGTCTACTCAATCTGCCAGACCCTGTCTTTATGTTCAGGGGAAGTCCCTAACTCACCAAGGGTTTGAGACCCAAAGGTTACCCTCACCTGATTTAACTGGCCAGTCGAAGCTGTTCCTAGGGTGTGGCTACTGTTGTATGCAGACAGTTTCTAGGAGCCACAAGTGAGAGCTGAGTGCAGGGTGGGGACCAAAGGTGGACAAAACTACAAAGCACAACATGTCCCCCATCAGATATATTACCCCTCCCCTTTACAGCTTCTCTAGAAATGTACTCCTTTGTGGGCCTTAACCCCTTTATCTACTAACTAGCATGGTTATGCATGGTTGGGTTTGACTGAAAAATCTCCCACAAGGCACACTACACTCAATAAATATGGGTAGCATGATGAAGTCTGACTCTGCACTCTGTCTCCATCTTCTAGCAGGATACGGAGCTTCCAGTAGTTAGAGCAGCATACCTAAAGCAGATGGTTACCACAAGTGGTGACCAAGCAAATTTTTAATCACAAAATGGCAAGATACAGTTTTTGATTTTAATGTAGCAAAAACAACAACAACGTGTTTTATTTCTATCTCTGAATTCTACTAAGCACCAACTCTTTTTATGTCAGCAAGCACCATCTTTGCTATTTATTTGGAGTTAGGCAGTGTACTGTGAGCAACAAAGGTAGGAGTGTGAAAGTAGAACAGATGTGAAATGTCGAAGATTTTTTTTTTTAAGTATTCACAGCTGTGCCCCATATGACTTTTCTGGCACCCAAGAGCAAAGAGGCTTACCGTTACCTGATCTCATCTGTAATGTTTTATTTGACGTTTCTTTGAACATTATTAATAATCCCAACTGCAAAAGAAAAATGGAGCACATGACTAATGGGTATTTATCTATGTGCCTGCTGTTTGTATCCTTCTTGCTGCTCAGAATACATAAATATTCAAATGTCATTATTTGGAAGGGCAAATGAACTTGCAACAGAAAATGTGTTGGTTTTTAATGCCGCCAATAATTATTTCCTGTTTGGAAACGGAATGGTTCAAATTTGTATTAATTCAGAAAGTATGGTACTTATACACACAAACATTCTTTCTCCCTTTTTCTCATTCTCTCTCTCTCTCTCTCTCTCTCTCTCTCTCTCTCACACACACACACACACACACACATGTGCACACATGCACAACAACTGTTGCTAGGAATTATTATGTGAAGGTGGTGCCAGATGCACTATTATCACAGATTTCTGCATAGAATTTCAGTAGGAATGTTCATGGTATTGTAGTTCATATATGTTTAAGAAAAATTAATAGCTGTAGTTAGAAGATAATTACAAAGAAGAAATGCTTTTAAATAATGCCATGGCTAATCTTTTCCTGACAGAAAGTAGAAGAAGAAGATCTTGTCCTTACCCCTGATGGCACCAGGGAATTCCTCACCTTTGAAGTTCCCCTTAATGATTCTGGATCAGCTGGGCTTGGTGTTAGTGTGAAAGGTAACCGGTCAAAAGAGAACCATGCAGACCTGGGCATCTTTGTCAAGTCCATTATTAATGGTGGAGCAGCTTCTAAGGTAAGTGGATAAATAATTAGCATTTTTAAAGGACCCGGTAACTTTCCATTATTTATTTTCTTTAACATGTTTTCCAATTCTTTCCTGATTTTTCCTTTGAATCATAAGTATATTTCATCATTTTATTATATTTTATTGCTACGGGACATCTGCAGTTTCCACCTTGATCGCCAATAAAACAGCAACACACTATTAATGAAAATAAAACACTATTCTTTTATGTGCAAAGTTCCAGACCTGCCTATTTTGAGAACTTATAAAATGTTCAGCAGAACAATGGTGTGGTCAGTGGGAGATTTTGCAGCCGGCCAGCCCTGCCCCTCAACGAGTTTCCTAGGACTCCTGTGGTCCAGACAGGAGGAACGCCTACAATCCTGGGTTCAGTATTCTTAGAGGTCTTCTGCCTGACCATGCAGATTTAGCAGCACAACTTATCTGAACCATACAGTGGCCATGGTCTGTGGCACCCAGCTAGTTACACCTGAATAGACCTGAAAGAGGTGGGAATAAATGATACGAGGCGGACATATGGCAGCAAAGTGAGTACCCTCTCCTTTTTGCCAAGACTAGAGAGACCAACGAGTGTTATGCTCTTATAGGAACGCGTGGTGCTGCCTTATATGGAGTTAGACCATTGGTCCTTCTGGCTCAGTATTGTCCACAATGATTGGCAGCAGCTCTCTAGAGTTTCAGACAGAAGACATCCCCAGGCCTACCTGGAGATGCCAAGGATTGAACTTGCATCCTCCTGTATCCAAAGCAGGTGCTCACAGCCCTTCCTAACATGAATTACATTTGCTTTCAAACCATGGAGGACACCAAATTGGAAAAGAAGTCCATAGTGAGGCCAGGGAGAGAGCTCTCTTTCTGCCTTTTCTGGCCCCAGGGTCCAGGACAGAGGAGCCAAAAGTGATGACATACTCCTTGGACTCTGTTATAGGTGGGATTATTCACATATAAATGCATCATGCCACCATCTCATAAGAATATTGAATGTTGTAAGATGAAGAGGGGAAGGTCCCAATGTTCAGCGGAGCTGTGTTAACAATGCTGTATAATTTTATTGTAACTAGTATGGCTTGGGGATTACTTTCAGGGGCTCAGGGAGGAAAGACGGGAACAACTCTTAAAAGCACATTTCACTTAGTATGCTGTTTACATACATAAACAGATTATGATAATGATGTGAAGTTCAAATATGTATATAATTGGGACTGATATGTCTGTAGTGATTTCTTCAAAAGTCATTATAGTTGTTTTCGCTTAACCATAAACCCTCAGGATTAAGATTTTTTCTTCCTAGCTAAAAGATGCCGGAAAGGTCCTTTATTTTTTCCTAACGTGAACATTATTCCCTTGCCAGGATGGAAGACTCCGAGTGAATGATCAGCTAATAGCAGTAAATGGAGAATCGTTATTGGGCAAAACGAACCAAGATGCCATGGAAACCCTGAGAAGGTCCATGTCTACAGAGGGAAACAAGCGTGGAATGATTCAGCTCATTGTGGCAAGGCGAATAAGCAAGTACAATGAGGTAAGAGCTGTGTGCCTTTTATCACCGAGAAGCTTTTGTTTCATAGGGAAAATTATACGATGGGAGGAAACATGGAAAACCCCAATCTTAGAAGTATAATTATCTGATTGTATACTATAATATAATTGCACTCCAGTATCTGTAAGTAATTGGGATCATGATGGCATAGGAACAAATAAAATAAATTCGGTAATGTTTCACACGGACAACCTTTTCTTCACACATACCCCAATGTAATTAATATAACTTTTGAAATCTGTGTAGCTTCAATAGCACTTGTATTATGCCAGCTACTCTGACTTCCAGTATGTTTTTCGGTCCAACTTAAAGTGCTGTTTTTTAAACCTTTAAAGCCCCAACCAGTCTGAGCCCAAGCAATCTGATAGGCCACCGACAGCTGAACCATCCCACCCACCCACTGAAATCCAGTTGGAGGCCCTCTCAGTGTGTCTATCTCCTAGGTCTGTGAGGTGGGATATCATGGGAGAGAGGGCCTTTCCTGCAGAGCCTTTGGAACTCCTTCCCAGTAGAACTTCAACAGGCAGATACACTTCAGGCCTTTGGGGAAAGACTCATTTCCTTTGATTGGCCTTTGTGCTAGCTGGATAGAGGTTGGGATATTATGTTGTTTCTATTGTGAATCTCATTTATTCTCACTTTTTGAAATTTTTTTTAAAGGTTTTTTTTTAAGGTTATATTTCTGTAAGCCACTTTGCCTTGAAAAGCAGAGGTGGTCTGGTCCCCTTATCTAATGTTTAAAAAGTTATGGAAAGGTGTAATTTGGCTAAAACTGAGTGGATTTGGGGCTTGTGAATTTCATTAAAGAGTTCTCACCCTTTGTTCCATAGTTTAAGTACTTAGAAAATCATTCTGTTTGAAGAAAAAAAGTTTGGAAGCAGGAATATATCTATTTTAAGGGAGGGGGGATCAGTACCACACATGTACTGTGGTATGGAAGCAGAGCTTACCATTCCTGATGTGGTTCTGACACCTTTGATAGCTCTGTTCCATTCCATTTCTGCATTAATATGTGACTCTAAAATAAAAACAGAAACTGTACAAAATTCCTGTTTAACATAGGCTGGATCTAGGCACATCAAAGAAGCGTTTCAGTTAAATGTGTTGTAAATTTAAATAGGGAAAACAGGTAGAGAAAAATGGGACTCCACCATCTGGTGTCACAATGTTATATCGCATATACAACACATATAAATTGTTTTTTCTTTACCAATCTACCAGTCCATAGTTTATCACAAAATATAAATTTAAATAATGTGTTTAATCTTGGTAGACACATTTCTAAACTTATTTTACTCTAACCTACTTTTTGAATACCTATTTTGATACATCCCATTTATTTGATACATTGAGTTGAAAAATGCATCAAAAAATGGGAAGAAGTGCAAGATATCAAGGCTGTAACGCCATCCTGTATTCTTGAGAACTTTTTCAACCGTCATTTTTTTGAGCAGAACTGTGTTTTTGCCTTTCTGTGCAACTGACATGTACTTCAAATAGGCTCATTGGTAAACACTGAGTAAAAAAACATTATATAAGGACATGTGTAGTTATAAAAAGCAAATGACGCTGTTGGTTTATGAGGAAAAATCCAAATTCCACACCCTACCAAAACCATTTGGACCAACCAAATGGTGCAGGACAGGGAAAAATGCTGTTGAGTTCTCCAGAACTATTAATCAAGCTGGATCTTAAGTCACGGAGTCACAGTCTTTAGTTGTAGCATGGAAGGAACTAGCAGACTTCTTTACATTATGTTTCATTAGGTGGTGTGCAGCTTTCAAGTTGCAACTGGGTCTGCCCCTAGGATCTCCGGGGCAAAGAAGCATAGATAAAGTACATATACATACATTTGCATACATATATTAAAAAGCAGAGACATCACCTTGCTGACAAAGGTCTGTATAGTTAAAGCTATGGTTTTCCCAGTAGTGATGTATGGAAGTGAGAGCTGGACCATAAAGAAGGCTGATCGCTGAAGAATTGATGCTTTTGAATTATGGTGCTGGAGGAGACTCTTGACTCTTGACCCATGGCCTGCAAGAAGATCAAACCTATCCATTCTGAAGGAAATCAGCCCTGAGTGCTCACTGGAAGGACAGATCCTGAAGCTGAGGCTCCAATACTTTGGCCACCTCATGAGAAGAGAAGACTCCCTGGAAAAGACCCTGATGTTGGGAAAGATTGAGGGCACAAGGAGAAGGGGACGACAGAGGACGAGATGGCTGGACAGTGTTCTCGAAGCTACCAACATGAGTCTGACCAAACTGTGGGAGGCAGTGGTGCCTGGCGTGCTCTGGTCCATGGGGTCACGAAGAGTCAGACACGACTAAACGACTAAACAACAACAACAATTTAAATGCTGTATAAACACCTCTGTTTCTGCATAACCCTGAATCTGGCACTGTAGAATCTTTCTTGTTAAGACTGGGTGCAATCCAGGCAAAGCCAAAATCAAGACAGGCTTTGTAACTATCCATCCTAATGATTTAAATTAGTGCTTTTTTAAAATGTTTTAATCTCCCCAGATAGATTGAGATGACCAGACTGCTCTAGACTTCTTTGGGAGCAAGGGTGGGATACAAATGTATTTTAAAATATCTAATAAAATAAATAAAATACAACTTCATACAGTGGATTTTAAATTCAGAACCTGGTGTGTGTATTTGCATTATTGTATGTGGGTGGCGCTGTGGGTTAAACCACAGAGCCTAGGGCTTGCTGATCAGAAGGTCGGCTGTTCGAATCCCTGCAACGGGGTTAGCTCCCGTTGTTCAGTCCCTGCTCCTGCCAACCTAGCAGTTCGAAAGCACGTCAAAGTGCAAGTAGATAAATAGGTACCTCTCCGGCAGGAAGGTAAACGGTGTTTCCGTGCGCTGCTCTGGTTCGCCAGAAGCGGCTTAGTCATGCTGGCCACATGACCTGGAAGCTGTACGCCGGCTCCCTCGACCAATAATGCGAGATGAGCGCCGCAACCCCAGAGTCGTCCGCGGCTGGACCTAATGGTCAGGAGTCCCTTTACCTTTACCTTTACACCCTCAGGATAAAAATGTATGTATATACACGATTGTACTGTTAGTGCTCAGGACAATAAGCATAAATACAGATTTAATGTCACATACTCTAGGAAACACGTAGCTGGCAGGTTGCTGTTTAGCTCCCACTTATTCCAGTGCATGGCCTCAATAAAGCATGTTTTAAACAAGTGTGTTGAACTTTGGCCCAGGCAAACAAGGTAGACGCCAGAAAGTCTCAGGGCCTATAAATAAAGTGTATCAGAGTTAAGCACATTGAAAAATAGCCTTGTGTATCACTGCACAAGCTGCCTTCTGTTAGAGCTTAATATTATGGGATAGACAATGTCTGCCTTGCTTTTCTCCAAGCTTTTGTCTGGGAAAATTAAAACACGTTTCTCTCTCAGAAGTGGTTGCATAAATCCCCCAGATCTCTGTTGTTGAAATGGCTACCTCTGCTGTTCAGGATGTCACTGGTTTGTGTTAAGGCTGGAAAACAGTATTGGTTGGGAAGCTTATCAAGGCATCACAGCTATAACACAATGTGAAAGGTTATGTTCAACTTGTTCACCCTCATAATTGTTTTCTACATCCGATTCCAAAGATTTATAACTTTGTAAGTCTACATTTGAATCATGAGGGATGTTCAGAGAGGTGTTGCTGGAGGTGGAATTTTGATTGGAGAAATCATTGTAGCTGGTAATAAGTTGAAAAATTCCCTTTTCTGTTTTTAACCCAGAGGCTACTTTTTTCTTCAGCTGTTAGAATAATGATAGTACTTCAGACTAATGTGTTCTGGGATTTAAATTGGAGTTTTGTACATTGTCTTGTAATAAAAAAGAAGGTAAAATGTGACTTTTAGCATATTGGGCCACAGAGATTGTATTCATTTTAAATACTCTTAAATTCCCAGACTTCTTTTTTTTTAAAAAAAAGGTTTTTAAGAGCAGTACAGCCTTTCACTGGCATCGTATTTTAGACCTCAGTGGCCACTGAAGGACTGGGCTCTACTTCAGTTGACTTGATTTTTTTTTTTACAATTATTTGAGTGAAACAGTGAAAAAGTTTAATTAAAGGGTAGTGTGTGCACGCCCATGCATGCATATGGCCATGCTTTTTGTGAAAGGGTACAGAGTCTTCAAATTTGGCAGAGGGGGCTGCTTCTCTTTCTCCTCAGTTTTTCCGTGTCTGTTCCTAGTCCTCCAAAACCACACATTCTCTGCTTCCCAATGTTCATTACCTACCTTCATGACAACCCTGTAATGAAGGTAGGTAATGCTGAGAGGAAAAATTAATGTTGCCACATACTGTTTTGGCATTGCTTTTTTAGATAGTCATTCCCCCCTACTTTATTAATACATCACCTGGCAATTATATTGTTGAAATGCCAGTGGTCATTTAACTGTCCCTTTATCATTTGTTAGATAATGACCGAACAGGTTCTGGTTAGAGCAGGTAGTATTTATCAAGTACCTAGTATTTATCGAGCAGCTTGTTCTTATCTAGATGATGAAGGACCATGTGGCAAAGTCCCATTTCTTATTTAAAACATGGCTCTGCCTGCATAAGGACTAAAGCGCCTGTTTTAGTGTGGGCTGCTTTCCTGCTCGTGACTGATTTGTGCAATAACATTACAGCTTCTGACCAGCGACTAAGAGTGACACTGTGTGATAAACCTTTGTTGTTGTTGTTTTTGCCAGATGTCATTCTATTCTTGAAAGAGATTAGGGAACAATGGGCACCCTTTTTTATTTTAACTCAGCCCAAGTTTTGACTGTAGACACATGACATTAAGAAAATAACTGCTGAATAACTTATGGACAGTAAGGATGCTTAAAAGTGGCATATTTTTTTTTATAAATGCAATTAAAAGTTTAGCACTGAAGATGGTTGTTGTTGTTGTTTTGGAAGTATCTTAAAAATCCCAACAGGGCTGTCAGGAATGATGCTAGGGTTAAGCAGGTGGGTAATCACTGGATGGTGGACTAGATGGGTCTTTGGTCTGATTCCTTGGGCAAGACTCTTCTTCTCATGTTCTCCAATCTCAACATTTCTGTCTGCATGGGGAACAGGGAACATTTCAGGAGATGGTGTATATTCCGCAGCCCCGTTTGTCTCTGCTACATGAAACAGACCTCAAAGCAAAGTTGAGGAGCCACTAGATCACCTTGTCCCCATCCCTTCCCTTCCTGCCTAAGCTACTCCCTTGGTTTGTAATTAGCATGCATATGCCTTGTCTAACAGGGAAGTCTGTCCTACTTGAAGCAGATGTCCTCACTAGTAGAGAAAGTTGTGTCATGGGTGTTTGGAGAGATGGTTGCTTAGGCTGGAGCCTTGCCTTGCCTGAGAGATATCCACCACACATGATGCCAGGGTAGATAAATAACATGAAGCTAATGTTTTCATACATATATCAGTAATACCTTCCTATGCAAGATTGGATTTAAATATATTGTTACAAAAGTTGCCCACCGGACCCAGTCTCTGCCAAGCAGTGGCAAGATTCCCGGGTTATGTTACTGTTGGGAATCAAGTTCTTAACAAATATGGTTTATTCCACACATATTTGCACCAGAAGCTTTCGATGCAGGAAGTGCACAGTTTACAGCATTCACATCTCAAAAGGGGCTTGTTCCTCACAGCAGTGCAGCTTTGGATTCCAATACTGTACATCTCTGTGTCTCTGCCCCAGCCTGCCTTCAGCTAGCCCACCAAGATGGTCTGCCCTTCAGCCCCTGCATGGAGTTCTACCCATTTCCTGCTTTTCTTTCCCAGAACCCCCTTGCCAGGCAACTCCCCCCTTCTGTCTGCTCACCCCCTTCCTACCTGCTATTCCAAGCCTTGTTTTTAAAGATTACAATTTCCCTGTAACCTATATCACCTCTCGGGACACAGGTGGCACTGTGGGTTAAACCACAGAGCCTAGGGCTTGCTGATCAGAAGGTCGGCGGTTCGAATCCCTGCGATGGAGTGAGCTCCCGTTGCTCGGTCCCAGCTCCTGCCAACCTAGCATTTCGAAAGCACGTCAAAGTGCAAGTAGATAAATAGGTACCGCTCCAACGGGAAGGTAAACGGCATTTCTGTGCGCTGCTCTGGTTCGCCAGACGCGGCTTTGTCATGCTGGCCACATGACCTGGAAGCTGTATGCCAGCTCCCTCGGCCAATAAAGTGAGATGAGCGCTGCAACCCCAGAGTCTGTCATGACTGGACCTAATGGTCAGGGGTCCCTTTACCTTTATATCATCTCTCAGTATAACATTGGCAACCTCCTTTAACACAGTCCCAAGGATTTCCCTGTGATGGGCCATCAACAGCTTTTGTTATGCTTAACAGCATTTTCTATCTTGGCCTGGAAAGAGAGCTTCTTAGCCTGTATTTTTTACACTGCCTTGCATCTTCCCTTCAATGGCTCCTACCATCTTACTAATTTCTAACATTCATTAATTCTAACAGTTATGGGTGCCCTTGCACCCCTAAACTAAAATCTGTAACATTATTATCATCATCATGTTGCAGAGGTGTGTGGAAAGGTGGGATGTGGGGATGGAAAGAGACCCATACCATGGCCACATTGAAAGTTCTTCGGTGTGCTGAGATTTGAACAGGAGACATTGGACTCATAGCTCATGCCATTAACCACTGTGAATACAAAGTAAGGTCTGATGGTCTGAGGCCCAGGCATAAAGTTGTCAAAGTAGATAAAGCAGCCTGGGCTCTCCCATATGTTCTGGACTACAACTCCCATCAGTCCCAGCCAGTGCTTGGGCAAAGGCTGAGATAAATGACAGAATAGACCTTGGTTCTGCACCTTTCCCACCCCTTTCTGTTCTCTTCCTGTCAGCAAAACTTGCCCTTGCTTTGACACATTTTCTTTATGCAAACCTTCTTGCAGAAGGACCAACAAAAGTGTTCTTAAAAGGGCTTCTGTGCAATCTTCTCCTCCCCTTTTACAAAAAAAAACTTTTGTTGGGTTGTTGTTGTTTTTTGCAAGTTTATAAAAGGCATTGTATCTTTAGTTAAATATTTGTGTGGCTGACTGTTGATGTCTTGATTTAAATCTGGCTTTTGATATGCTAATTTGTCACTGAATAAAGTCTTTTTCCCATGAAAGTGGTAAGACATGCCAGCACTCTTTTCAGAGTGCAGCCATTAAGCAACAGTGCTGTTGTTTACCCCCCTCTGTAAGCTGCTGCTTACCAGTTCACCTGGAGCGAATGCCTATTCCTCTCCCTAGGTTCCTAAGCTGCCTCTTTCTCTGTGCCTCTTTTTGAAAAGAATAGAGGGGGGAAATCTACTCAGAGCTCGATAGTGTTTAGATATGCATTGTCCCTTGAGAAATGGTTATATTATGTGGTTCAATAAAGAACTAGACATTTGTTATATAAACTTGAAGATACACCCCTATCTCCCTGGGAAAATAAGTCATGTTAGTCGTTTAGGGTAATTTTCACCCTTTGTTTGAAGAAAGTTAAAACAAAGTACAGTTCATTTGTGCGAATACACTTGGCATGCAACTTTCAGTCCCTGGATAGTATCTCTTTCTCTTTCCCTTTTAATAGCATTTCAGAATTTTAACATTTTTATTCTTCTTAAATTTGCCTTTGATTCCTTTACATCAGAGGCTTTGAATATTGTTTAATTTACTTTTCAGTGGAACTGTCAGTAGTAATCTGCAATTTTAGGAGGGGGGGAACCTGAATAAAACAAATCCTCGATTCACAATTTAAACCTTATTGAGTCTAATTCACTTGCATGGCAAGTTTATTATTCTCCTGCAGCCTGACGTGCCTCCAATGGTAATTGTGTTGACCCTTCAATGCAGTAAATCTCCCTAGTGCTGATCAAACTGGGAAAGATAAGGCTACAATTCAGAACTTCATTAAATATCTCATTTATATTAAAAAGACGATAGCTTTGAACAGAAATAATACTTTATACAGTCTCCTCTGATTGTGCTTCACCCACTTTGAAGTACTGCAAGTTTTACAAATCCCTCCTGTATCCATCATACTGGTACTATGGGATCCCCTAAATAACATGGCACAATGCCTTTGGGTCGATTGCAGAGATCTATCCTGTAAATACCACATGCACAAGGCCAGACCTTTGTAGTTCACATTAATTAGAAGTTGCTACCCCTTGAGTCCAGTCTCACTCACTGGAGTGGATTAGAATCCCAACTTTATCTATTAGCATGCATAGAAATAGTGGGAAACCACCATCTTGATTTTACCACCCGTGGCTGTTTAGGTGAATAGAGGATCTTAAGGAGGGATAATTAATCTGTATTTAACATCCTTAAGTATGTGGCAAAACATTGTGAGCTAAGAATGCTCGCTAAAATTCCTTTTTCCAGAGAAAAACTAAATCAAAGCATCTAATAGTAGATAAAAATTGCTTACAACAGACAAATGATCAAGATGTCGGTAAAGTACAATTAAAATAGATCAAAGAGAGCGGCTCCAAAAACACTTTGGGGGCCAGGAAGAACAGCCCAGGCAGCCTCCCCTTAGGGATTCCTCAAACAAGAAGGTCTTATAAAGGCACCAGCATGAAAATAAAGAAGGGACCAGGCAGGCTCCCATGGAGAGGGCATTCCACAGTGTGGGTGCCACAACTGAGAAGGATCCATTCCTTATGTGGCATATCTCAGTCAGTAGGGGAACCCAAGCAGGATCTTTAAGGGCTGTCAGTAATCGGTAGAGCCCATTATTTGCAGAGTCCCGGGTTTAATCTCCACCATTTCCTTCCTGTAACTTTGGAGAGCCACTGCCTGGCAGTAGGTAGATAATGCGGAAAGGCAGCTTCCTTTGTTGATTGGGTTCAAGGATGATGTGGTCCTTCAAGTCAATAGATCCCAAACTTCTTAGGACTTGAAAGGTAAGAACCAGCACCTTGAATCGAGCATGAAAATGAACAGGTGGCCAATTACAATTACTAAGGGCCAGAGTAATACGCAGGACCAGGGTAATATGTTCTAGTCCCAGACAACAGTTTGGTGCCAGCATTTTGAAGGAAGGTTTCTGGATGCTTTGTAAGAGTAGCCCCACATTGAGCATATCCAGGGCTTTTTTCCAGCCAGAACTCACCGGAACTCAGTTCTGGCACTTCTCAGGTGGGCACCATTGCCATTATAAGAGAACAAGGGTGAATTCTGGCACCTTTTCCCCCCTAGAAAGATAACACTAAACATGAATAACACTGGCCAGGTCCACATTTGCAATGGTTAATGGATAGTTTGCGTTGTGTCACCAAGTAGTACAAACGAGTTAGAATTAAAATATTGGTTAAGAGGTCTAAAATCTTACCTCTGCACTGGCTCTTTGTGTGTGTGGCAAACGTAGGCAATTGAAAAGGGAAAACAGAGGGAGAAGCCACTTTATCGCCTTCCTTTTGCTACGTGATACCAAGCATAAATATCTCTCTCCTTCTTACAACTTCTGACTCTTCATGGCATGCTGATTTGTGGCACCCTGCTGGGTGCAAGGGCCTTTGAAAGCCACTACTGTGCCTGCAGGGGGTTTGAAAAAGTGGGACAAAATTCATGTGTAGTGAAGCTGATGAGATTTTGCCTAGACCCTGAAAAGATGAAGCCTCTTACCCTTAGGGTCAGAAGCATTTGAATGCATATACAGAACCTGTCTCCCCGCTACCACCAAATGCAAGCGATGTTCCTAATTGCAATCTGTGCAAAAATAATGTTAATTCCAGATCAAAGTTCAGTTCTAAATATGCAGGTTGTTTATTTGTGTATGTTCATATTTATGGCTTTGGGCTTTCTGGGTTGAGTGGGGTTGGGGGAATTGTGTAATGGCTGCATTTGAAAGCAAATGGTTCCAATTTTAGAATGTGGTTAGAAATCACATACCAAATGGAGTTGTTTTTGTTTTTGTTAAATTCTTTTTTTATTTTGTTTCTGCACCTCTCCACAACTGCTCTGATGGTTCCTGTCCTGACAAGCTGTCAGTCGGTGAAAGAGGTCCAGGCCATCTGCCAGATAATTTTGAAACGTACGAGGTTGCTTGCTCGCTCAAGGATATGTGCAGTACAGATAAACCAAAACATAGTGCTTTGTCTTAGCATGTTTCCTGCTGAAAAGGGATGGAGTCTGACAAGGCTCCATAGGAGGTACAGTGTGAAGTGGCACAGAAAGTTGGTCATTAAGCAACACTGTCATTGCAAATTATTGTGGTCCAGGGTGAAGAGTTCTAGCTCATTTGGTGCCCAGCCAGGACCAGGCCTAGAGCAAGTTGTTATTGTTCTCCCATGCTGTTAAATGGACCTTCAGCACTGTTATTTCTCCCCTTTCCATACAGTTGGAATCACCTGGGAGTCCATCAGGCCCAGAACTGCCTATTGAAACAATACTGGATGACAGGGAGCGTAGGATTTCCCATTCACTGTACAGCGGGATAGAGGGCCTCAGCGAATCGCCCACCAGGAATGCCGCCCTGAGTAGGATAATGGGTAAGTCAAGCAGACTTGGCTAATTATGTCTTGGGGATCATCTATTTTTCTTAGGTTTACAAAGAGGTGGTTGATGCATTATGCATGTGGACAGCATGAAGCTTGAAAATTATAGTGACCAATTTATGCCTTTCCCCTTTTCCCCAAGTTCGACATACAGGCTTCTTAATGCGAGTCAATAAATTGATATAATAAGTCTCGGATCACAGAGCAGGTGGCAGCCACAGGAACATTTTAAAACGTTTTACTCTGTCTGAGGTGGAGAGACATGCTTTATGCCAGTCTATGAGGGTCTGCCTAGTGCAGGTTCATTAAATGTAAAGTCAATGAATGTTATGATTAAGGATGTATCAGTTAAGTTTCCGCATTGATTTTTACCTCCTATTTAAGTTCCCGCACAGAAACCAGATAAGCTCATGTGAACCTTATCCAATTTGTGCTTAGTATGGCGTTGGTTTGGGGACCTTTTTGCTTTTCTGCTTTGCATGCCCTAGGTTTAATTTTATGCATCCTTTGTTTGAATTCAGTAGTCAACTGTCTTCATGGCCCCCAGTGGATAATGAGGTTATTAGTACTTGCTCTGTAGCAAGTCATCCCAGCCCCCTAACAGATTCAGTTAATAAAGACTTACTTTGTCACAGGATTGGCTGGATTTTCCAAGCAGCTCAGACTGAGATTTAGTTTATTCAGACTTTAAACCATTTCAAAATGTTTAAAAACATGTAAAACCTGACATGTTGAAATACATTTATTGGCAGATTCATCTGCAGCTCTGAAACTGAAACACAGATGTTAAAATGTCGCTTTTCGTGCATTGACAGAGTTGTTATGGGCATCCATAGATTGATTTTGGAAATCCTTTTTTTTTTTAGTATGCCCACAGCAGTGGTGTATCTATTTCTAATTTCATTGTTTAACTTTAGAAAATGAATTCCTTTTTCAAATTGAAGTGCCATAGGAGTCCCACTGGTATGAAGGTTAAATAGATTAAATGGTTAGTATGCACAAGAAGTGTAAGTGAGCTCTTCCCACTTACATATTTGCAGGCTTCATTCCTGCACTCTGAATCACATGCATATATGACTTCAAGCAAATAAACAAGAAGCCAAAGTGCAGGATCTTATTTTGGATTTTATTACTGAAATGTTTCCCTTTTGCTTATCCTGTCTCCTCCCATGGGGGTAAAGGCAGCAGGGATATGGGCTAACCTTCATTACTTCTTAAAGCCATATGAAATGTGCCATTAGTTTTATGTGGATGAATTCAGTGTTTCTTAACCACTTTCCCACATGGGATGTATTCATTAGCAACAAGTCAAATGGAGAAGACGCTTCTTAAAAGTGCTTGAGTTTATTAAGGCCCGGCAAGTTTTGAAAATACAAATTTCCTTCTTTGTGGCCAATCTGAAAGACTAAACTTCTCTAGGATTTATCCAGACTCCAAACCAGAGTCAAGATTGATGTATCATGTGTCTTCAGGTAAGAAAATGGAAGCATAGAATTCTAGGCTTATTCATGGAATCCCTGTATCAGTCTCTTCCTCTGCATGGAGCTCCAGATGCAAGTAAAATCGCTTGTAGCAGTTTCCTGCCTCGGATGCTTTTGATCTCACATCATAAGCAGCAAGCCAGCCTGGTGCTAGGTTAACAGGGAAATTACATCAGGGCAAGGCTGAGAAGTTGTGGCTGCATCCTTTTTCCATTCAAAAGTTGCTTGCTCCCTGCCTGCTAGTTTGCTGGTGGTACCACTGTTATAAACCGGACTGGAGAAATGCTTGGGTGTACAGTGTGGGCCCAGAGCATCCCTAAAACTAATTTATTGATTATATTTTTAACCTGGCCTTCACCATAAATGCTCAGGGCAGGGTTATAACAATAGAACATGTATTGATGTTATAGCCCTAAGGCAAGGCTAGAGAACCTGTGACCCTCCAGATGTTGCTGGAGTGCAACTCTCCTCATCGCTGACATTTGATCATACTGATGGGAGCTGAAATCCAACAGCATCTGGAGGGCCACATGTTCCTTTTCTTTCCCCCAAGTCCTACATTTAGACTTTGCCTTAAGATGGAGAATGTAGACTGGATTGGATTAATCTTTGCAAGGTGCTGCAGGTGTCAGATTGCACATAGGATTATGGGACAATACAATGTACATTGTATTTTGGTAAAAATTCTGGAACAAAGAACCTACAAAGCTGCCTTATGCCGAGTCAGATCCTTGGTCCATATGTCTCAGTATTACCCCCACAGTTTTGGCAGTGGTTCTGCAGGATTTCAGACCAGGATATGTCTGGGATTAAACATGGGGCCTTCTGCTAACAAAGGAGATGTTCTATCGCTAAGCCTTTCCCCAAGAAGGAATGGCCGAGTCACATTGTTTGAAGCGTAACACCTAGCAGTTGCCCACATCTGCATCAAACCTTAAGTGAAACACATAGATTCATGGCTAGAGATGTAGGCACCTCAGATATGATATCTCCATGGTTTTTGGGGCTGCTACACTATAGTCCTGAAAGAGGACTATATCTGAGTGCCCCTGATTTTTATTTTATTTTATTTTTGGTGGAGGATGGTGGAGGGAACCTTGGAGTTTGCTTTGTTCCTTGGAATCCTCCTAGCAGCTTTGTGAACAAATATGCCTTACCTATCTGAAGGCTCTGAGCAGTGGTAATCAGTGTGAACGACTTGTTCTATTAGTGGAAGGATTTATGCCTGTATGAGGGGGGTGGGAATTATTCCTGCTCCCTTCATGCATGCTCCCCCAATTTACTCTGAGGGGCTTGAGGGGAAACACTGAACAAACTGGGGACGGGGACATCAGAGAGGGGAGAAAGTTCTGTTCTGGAAGTATAAATCCTTGCATCCATGGAACAAGTTACTTAGCACAACGTTGGATGCAATCTCATAAATTATTTAACAGATAGGCATGATGCTTCATAGACCTTACAGGTATAGCATAATCCTAGAACATTTCCTTGCACAAAAATGAAGGAGTGCTACCAAAGCTGTAACTGTAGAATGATTTCTTCTCTGTAGCAATCCCTCTGATGTTTTCAGAAAGTAAGGATTTCCCCCTAATTATAGAAATCCTTGCTGGATTTGTGTTCATATCTCCTAGGTTAATAAGTACATTTTATTGAAAAACAAGCCCCAAAGCATTTGGTACTGCCACATGCCGAAACTTGCATCACTATATTTTTTACCAACTGAATCACAGTAGTGTAAATTTGCCAGCTGTTTTCCAAATTTCTGCAATAACTGAGCTTGTAAAGAAGAATGACATAAACAAATATGGAAAATGGATTGAAAAGTTTCTCTCAACCAATTAAAGGTTGAGGATGTAGTTAAGACAGCATTTAGTGGTTCAGTGTGTTTGATTTTTAGGATCATTTAAGCGAACTGTAGTAATTTGATTTCAAGCTTAATCAATACATGTGGAATGTATAACTCTGCTCCTGCAAGAAGTCTCAAATATTTTTTGAAGGGTGCATTTCTTGACACTGCTTCTATATTAATGAACAGGTTTGCAAAGCTTATGTTACTTTAAATTGTGGTATCAAATGAAAATCACTACATCCTGCCACTGTGTTAGGCTGAATGTTAGACTACTTTATGTTTAACTGATTTCTATTCTGCCTTTAAATACAAATACAGCATAAATGCTACATTCTGGAGCAGCACAAACAACAATTAGATAAGATACCCTCTTAATCAATATTAGATGGAACAACTAATGCACAGGAACCATAATAACTACTAGTCGAACCAAAATACAGGCATATAGCAGAGACCACCAGTCCCACTCGCCAATATGTATTTATAGAAAGCGGCTATATGTTGAGGTCTTGCAGGGTCATTTCCTCCTTACGGGAATTATATGTTGTTATTTAGTTGGATAGTTTTCCCCACCACTTTACGCACACAAGGTCCATGGGAAATTGCATTGCTGAAAGAGCTTATGAGAATTCGGTCAACTTTGGCTTTGTTTTTAATCCTTTGTATGGCATGGTCCTTCATGGATCCTCTGTGTAAGGAGACCACACAACAAGCAGTCATTGGGGGGGGGGGAGGAATCCCCCTCTTATGTACCAAGTGCATCATTATACCAAACAGTTAGGGTTGCTGTTCTTGTTATGTTGCCTGTCTATGCCCATAGCTGATTTTCTTTTTATTCTTGTAATGCAGAGAATTGCCGTATTGACATATGCGGTTTCCATGTATTATTGGGTTCCTAGTCCACTTTGCTTAGAGTAGAACAGTAGCACTCCAGAGTTTTAAGGATAGGTCTTTCCCACTTATGGTACCTGAGATCCTCAGCTGAAGGTGCCCATGACTGGGATCTCCCTCATCCAACACATGGCTATACCAAGTTATTGCTCATCTACAATATAGAATCAGAGATGCCAAAGGTCATCTGGTCCACCCGCTTGCTGATGTAGGAAATCCATTGCTACAGCAGCCCTGATTGGTGGCATTTGCTTAAAAATATTGTAACACCTGAGGGTTAGGGTTAGGGTTATTCTATTGTCTGAGGGTCTATTCTATTGTCAAACATCTTGTAAGATCAGGATATTTTGCCTAATGCAAGAATAAGGAACTTGTAGCCCTCCAGATATTCTTAGAGTACAATGCCCATTATCCTTAATTGTTGGCCATGATGGCTGGGGTCAATGGGAGCTGGAGTTGCAAATGTAACCAGTGTACTCCATCATCTATTTGAAGATGAATATCATATAGCATCTTAATTGTCTCTTCTGCAGGTTAGACATACCCAACTCAGAACTTTGTTTTCCCAATCTCCTCTGGACACATTCCAGTTTGTCTATATCCTTCTTAAACTGTGGTGTCCAGCAAAGGACACAGTACTCCAGATGAAGTCTGAACAAAACAGAATAGAGTAGTACCATTACTTCTCATGATTTTAGCACTGTTGAGGCAGCATGTTACTTGTTAGAAATAATAGCCATTTTTTTCATTGGTGCATTGTGCCTGGCATAAATCTGAAGGGTCATCTGCTTCTCTCCTCTCCCATTCCTCTCCCACACACCTGCAGTAAAATAAATGTATTTTCTTTTGCATTTCAGTGCAACTACTAAAATGTCATCATTCATTCTTGCTGAAATATTAAGAAGTGCAGAGAAAACCTAGACATGCCACTGAATTGCTTTTGCCTCTCAACCTTGGAGGCTTCATCTAAAAAATGCCATAAGGTTATACTGTTTCACATTCAGCTCTTTGGAGACATTATTAGTCACAGAGTTAACAATCTTGTAGGCATTATGTTTGGAGAGGAGTGCATTACTAGGCTCAACATTAACCTGTCCATCAAAGAAGCTTTTGCTGGGCAAAGAATTAGCTGCTATGCAAACTTGAACACATTCATTTCAGTTTGACAATGATGGGTCTACGTGTAGTAGAGTTCTTTTTCGTCTAACTTTCCCTGCCTCCCTCCACCCTCCAAAAAACTTTTAAAAAGAATTGGATCTCTCGCTGACTCTGTTTTTAAGATGCTCAAACCGTTCCTCACAGCTGAAATGACCGGGGCTAGCAATGTTATTCTTTGAATGAATATCTATGGAATGAATACAGATGATGCTTTGCCATATAGACACCATGCCCTACCTACAGAGATGGAAGTCTATAGAACAGGGATGGGAAACCTTTTGACCTCCATATGTTGTTAGACTCCAGTTCCCATGTGCCCCACCCAGCAGTGCCCTATGGTTAAGAATGATGGGAGTCTTACATGGTCCTCTGGAGGGTCTACATATTTCTCATCCATTTCCATTTCCATAAAGTAAAACAGAACCTCGTCCTTTGCCTCCTCACATGGCATGCACAGTCACTCAACATACCAAGCCATTATGGAGAATATGATGTCCGTGGCTCGCATATTAATATCTAGCTCCTCCCCTATCTCTGTTTAGTTCATCTCTATAAAGGTAAAGGTACCCCTGACCATTAGGTCCACTTGCGGACGACTCTGGGGTTGCGCGCTCATCTTGCTCTATAGGCTGAGGGAGTCGGCGTTTGTCCACAGACAGCTTCCAGGTCATGTGGCCAGCATGACTAAGCCACTTCTGGCTAACCAGAGCAGTGCATGGAAACGCCGTTTACCTTCCCGCCGGATTGGTACCTATTTATCTATTTGCACTTTGACGTGCTTTCAAACTGCTAGGTGGGCAGGAGCTGGGACCGATCACTAGTTGCACTCAAATCTGTTGTGGCATGCAGACTTAGAGACTGAGTTACGAATGAGGAAGTCCCTGGTTCAGTTTTTTTCTCTGACATGAATTCACTAGGTGGCCTTATGCAAACTTCTCTCTCTCTCTGTAAGTTCCAACCCTCCCACCACCACCAAACTTTAATAAGGGATTAAGAGACTGTATTTCTGGCATTTTGTTCCGTGTTGTGGTAAGGTTGTTGATGAAGTAGTCTGCAACCTGTGTTGACTTACAACAGTATAAATAGGTTCCTTTTGAAGATGCCTTATGGCTCTTGGTTTGTAAATTGCTTTGTAAATTGTGACAAATAGCATAGTGTTTGTGTTGAGTGCTCAGTATGTTTAGTTCTCTTCCGCTTCCCATTTTGTGCAGGTAAATACCAGCTATCTCCAACAGTCAACATGCCGCAGGATGACATGGTCATTATAGAAGATGATAGATTACCAGTACTACCTCCACATCTCTCAGACCAATCATCTTCCAGTTCCCATGATGATGTGGGCTTTGCAACAGTAGATGGTGGAGCCTGGAGCAAACCAACAATTAATGAGTCAACAGAATGGTAAGGCTCATGTCCACACAAACCATTACTTCTACTTATCAACAGTTCATGTGCTTTTCACACCTGCATCTTTCGGCACAGAGAGGAGCAGAATTATAGGCTTATCGTCGAAGGAAGACTTCCCAGCCCTCTTTCTGAGTTGCTTGTTCCTATCTAGGAAGCAGAGCAGAAGAGAATTATGAGATGGGCTGTTTTTTTATTATTATTATTAAATATTTATTAGTTTACAAAAATTTGTGCTATGTCTCTTTTTCAAGTTGTGTTTTCTACAGATCAGTTTCATTTGTTGTGATACATTAGTGTTGCATGCATTTCCCACCTCGAAATATCTGCAAATCTGGGGACTATGACTATCAAGTTGCACTGATACACATTGTGTGTATATATATCAGGGGCGGGGGGTAGGTGTTACTTTGGCTTTGGGTTGTTTACTGTCTTCTGCAGGATAAATATTGCATAATTTTTGTGTAGTGCTATCTGTGCTAATCCAAGAGAATGACATTAATTTGTAAGCCTTGTAATTATGTTCAGCAATAAGCAAAATAAAAGACCTCTCTGTGGAACCCCCTGCTAGGGTGGTGGCAATAATTAACACAAGCAGGTTGAAGTATGAGAATTTTTCTGAGTCCCACACTCTCCTGGGTATAGTACAACTGTGTCAGCAATATCTTAATAAGAATTAGCACCAGCAAGTATCTCTTTGTTTGGATTTGCATAAGTCAGCTATTTATTATCTATATCTATATCAGTGTGGATTAGTGTTAAGTGGCATTTGCTCATACCCCGTCTAAAGAAACTGTTTATTTGCTGTCTTAAAAGCAGCTTCTTTCTTTTTGTCTTTTGCTGATGACTTTTGTTTTTTCCTTCTGAATGTTGAACCTGCCCATTTGAAAGAGGCACAACTGCAATTTCAATCCTGCAAGCACCCATCATTGTATTCACATGGGAAATACATTAAAAGCTAAAAAATTGTGATGGGGTTGGGGGGGTCGGATCACGAAAAGCATGCAAAATTGCATGTAATAGATTGTATTAGGATGGATTTTTCCACTTGAGTGTGGCAAGAAAACCTCAGCAGAATGTAAACAAACACACACACCTTTTGACATTTAGGAATGCGGGAATATTTTCCTGCTCACACATTTCCCTGACACGGGAAGAAAGAGTGAAGAGCTATTAGCTGTCATTAAATTTCTTATGGAACCACCTTTAATGCCTTTTCTCTCAGAGGCAGAGATGCAATTATGAAAAGGGGCAGATCAGTTTGGAGTCTTACTTGTGTTGATTGCATTATATTTGTTAAAAAATAAACCCAGTGAAATTAAATAAACAGCAGTTGAGTGGATTTTTGTATTAATTTCCTGCTGCTAATGGACAAAGGAAGGCTTGTAAAACAAAGGTGTATTCTGTGAGTTTGCTGCAAGGCACCAAGGGGTGAAGTTAAGAATATGGATGAAGGGTTATCCAAACAAGAATGGCAGCTGTTCTGAATCACAGCACAAAATGTAAGCTTTTTCCAGCCTGACAATATCTCCCTAATCCTTGATGAAAATGTTATGAAAACAAAGGGACAATGAGACAGGATTAATAAGTGGAATTTTAATAACATTGAGGGTCACAATACGGTTACATTCTTTAAAGAGTCAACTGTCGTTCCAGAAGCTTTAGTTGTTATAATACGCTTTGCTGCTTGTTGGTTTTATAAATTACAATAATAATAGACAGAAAGTGACTTTAGCATCAATTTGAAATATTAAGAACCACTATTTGGCAATTTTACTTAGCTATCCCCACTGACTTTTGTGCTTTTTTAGCTCCTGCAACAAACCTCTGTTCAAATTGTTACCATTTGAGGTGTGTTTTGCTTGATAAAATACACTACTTCTCATCAGTTGTGTAATACATTTTCACTGTATTCATTGTGTAACATCCGTGATAAACAAAGCACTGAATATTTTATTAGTTTTAGAAATAGATAACTAAATAATTATTTATAATTATTTATATTATTTATAAAATCCAGATTACTTTGCATAGTGGAAGCAGTTCCACTACAGTTTCACTGTACTGCTGTGGGTCTTTTGGGTCTGGTGGCACATTGGAAATTTTGAGAAGGTGCTAAGCGTACCAGTCACAAAATGGCTTCCTTCAAGGGTATAGCCTAACTTAAAAAAGCTGCCACCATGAGGGTGCCCTAACACAAAATGGTCGCTGGCTCCAAGAGAGCAGAAAAAAACTCATAATATGGTTTCAAATGTGGAAAAATCTATCGGTTTCGCTTGTTAACATTTTTTTAAAAAAACTTTTTATTTTGCAGATATTGCTAAATCTTGGTTGTTACATTGTTTTTTGCTGGTGTGTTGCTGTAGATTATATCTAGAAAATAAAAGATGATTGAATCCAGGAGTAATTTTTAATTACACATGCATAGTCACAAATAAAAGACCTGGGAGGCTGCCAAGTTTGCTTTTTAACTGTCTCAGCAGCAGAACAGATATGACTGAATAATTAAAACTGCCCCAACACAACCTTTGTCCAGTCACTCTCTCTAAGCCCAGCCTCATCACATAGGGTAGCTGTGAGGATTTTTTTAAAAAGCAATGGCACAGAGCCCTGTAAGCCATCCTGAGCAATATGGAGGAAGGGTGGGATGGGAATTTGATGATAAGCAAACCAACCACATTTATATCCCACTTTTTCCTCTAGCGGCCATATGTGGTTTTTTTACAAACCCATTTTTATCTTGCTGGGGGATAGAGACTTGTCCAAGGCTCCTCCTGCAAACCAAATACTGTAGGTCTCTTGATACCAATTACTCCTTCATTTGTTCCACTTCCTCTTTGGCCACAGTTCCGTGAAGAGTGCAATGGATGCTGCATTTGATTATTGTGTTTCACCTATTTAGAAGGGGAGAAATTTAATTTTAAACCTATATCCGATTAATACATACAGCTTAGGCAAGATGCATAGCTGTCAACTTTTTCCTTTTTTTGCGGGAAATTCCCTTATTCCGAATAGGATTCCTCGCGAGAAAAGGGAAAGGTTGACAGCTATGACAAGATGGCTACATGAGCGTGCTTTCGTCCTTGTGCTGCATACTAATGTAGAGTAATGATTTAGGAGAGAAGAACACAAAGTTACATACATACATACATACATACATACATATATCATTTTATTTGTATGTCATCTTTCCATAGTTAAAGCCATGCTAAAGGTGTCTGACACCGTGGGGGGGGGGAATACATAATTACAAATATAACAAAAGTATTCATAATCAATAAATAAAACACAACCAAAATGCAGTACAGTAATCACAATAATATCTGAAAATAGCAAAAATTTATATCAATAACAGCAACAACTCCCCCCCCCAAACAAAAACTCCTAAACAATACTCCAACCCAAGAGTCTGTTCAGCAGCCTCAGCTTTTGGAGCTAGAGTCAGTCAGGGCAGCACCCTCTCACGTCAGATGGGAAAAGGCCTGCAAGGCAGGGAGCAGGTCTTCCAGGACTCAAAACCATGAGGATCCCACACCAGCAGTGCCAGTCCCCACAGCACTGGGACATTGCTGCTTTCTAACATGATCCATTCACGTGGTTCCTGGTTGCAAAAATTACTGCTGCGTTGCTGGAACCAGAAAAAGAGAAAGGGACGAAACATTAAACCAGGGATAGACTCCCATCTGCCCAGCCAGCATGACCAGTGGTTAGGAATGATGGGACCATAGCTGTCAACCTTTCCCTTTTCTCACGAGGAATCCTATTCGGCATAAGGGAATTTCCCTTTAAAAAGGGGGAAAGTTGACAGCTATGGATGGGACAATGCGATCCTCCACCGTAAATAAAAAATAAAAAATAGAGATGTTTTTGTTTGTGTAATATGCCCTTTGAATTTTGACTTAGTCATTCACTGTCCTAGTAACTCGTTACAGTGTTTCATTTATTATGTTTTATCAGACTATAGCTATATTGTGCATATTGCACATAATAAAATCTCATTTCCCCCTCTGGTTCCCAGTAATGTTGGCGTGCCTTTCTCCTTTTCTTTTCATCTTTTCTACATTCCACACCTTTCTTTTCTGCTCATTGGGAGCAGCCCCTGTGGGTGTTATAGTTACACTGCTATGATGCATATGAAGCAGGCCATTCACATGAATCTTCCAGAGTTACATACATAGTTATTTATTTCCACAGAATGAATACCCCTGTGGAAGCTTGAACCACATAGTGTGGAGGATGCTTCAAGTGGAAATCCCAGCTGTTCTTTCCCTAGAGTCCCATTGCAAATATGCTTGTCACTTGATTTATTATTATTATTATTATTATTATTATTATTATTATTATTATTATTTAATGATATGGAACATTATAAGTTGCTATTTTTCAAAAATTGTTGCTGGCTGATATTTTACGTAAACATTTTATTACACAACTATGTTAGGTGTGTGCTTCGTATGCTTTAATTTCCCCCTTTCCCTTACAGCACTCTGAGTCCAGATGTTGATCCAGCGCTTGCCTTCCAGCGAGAGGGTTTTGGACGCCAGAGCATGTCAGAAAAGCGCACTAAGCAATTTTCAGATGCCAGCCAGTTGGACTTTGTTAAAACACGGAAATCCAAAAGCATGGACTTAGGTATTAAATTTTGACTTCTTCTTTTTCACCCCTCCCCCCGTGTTGTATTTCAACATGTTTCTTCAGGTTGCAATTATACTGTTTGTTTTTCATGTTGCAGTTATATTATTTGTTATGCCAAACATTTGATTTGTCCGTGCAGCTGGATTCAATATGTGGCATGAAGAAGTCTTAATATGGTCTGATCCAAGAGCATTATGTGTGTCTATGCAATTTTAATGTTTATATATTTCAAACGTTATGCTTGTGCAGATGCATGTTATATACAATGGTTCAGTATACGTGAATGTGTGAGTGCATATGATAAGGTACTTTTCAGGAGACAGAAAAGCCAAATAATTCAAGTTTGCATTTTAAAATAATTCCTAAACAACTAACGTCTGTTTGGTTTTGGCATTGATAAGGCCATGTACTTAGGAATGATTGTAACATAACTCCAACCTGCAACATCAGCTCCTGCAATTGGCAAACAAATATAAAGCCTCTGGATTTTCCAGGCCTGGGGATCTGGTCAATGGGATCTGGTCCAGTGCACTCTGGACTCCATTTCATGGTCTAGCCTAAGTCATGGTTCCACCACAAGGTCTCAGATCCATATTCAAACATCAGTGGGGCTTTGAGTTGTAGAAAGAAAAGAAAAGAAAGAAAACTTTTCCGGTTTGGCACCCTCAAACTGATCTTGATTGCTCCAGAAAAAAGCAATGTGTAGGATTGCATCCTAAGGGGCATCACATAACGATATTTTTTTACACTGACAAATTCAAGAGCAGTAGGCATGGTAGTCTGCTGCAACAATAACAATGAAGAGCCTTATGGCCTTTTAGAGACTGAAGAATTTATTGTGATGTAAGTTTTCTGAGACAGAGTTCATTTAAGTGGCACATAAGTGGATTGATATTAAAACCATGGAAACGGGAAGGCCGGGGGAGAGGATTCAGGAAGCCAAAAATGCCAAGACATGAAAGATGCAGTAGCTGGTATGTCAAATTACTATGCAGAGCACAATTAAATATTATATTCAATTGGATGAAGACAAGAATGGCTATGATCCATTCCTGACTAGTAAGGTGAGTAGTGTAAGCGCATACCTAAAGACTGTGTTCAATGAATTTGACCACCCCATCAACCTATATGTGGATCATGCTGTGTGCCCAGTTGGCTCCACCATGCAACTATGTATACAAACACCAGCTTACAAAGAAAACAGTATGCATGTTCAGCTGTCACCCAGAACATGATCCACTGTCAACAGCCAAGGCCAACCATTGTTTTTTGCTCCGGTCCTTCAGAAAGGAATGGACGCCTGCAGGATTTACCTTGAGCATTTTGCAAACTATAATGCCCACCTAGAGAATTGAATAGATACGCTGACAAGGTCAGATAAGGTATTCAGGAGTTACGGTACTTACTACAAGTCATATTTTCCAAAGTGCTGACAAAGTGCCAATCAATACGGGAGACAGTGGAAGAGGTGTCAGTTGCTATGTAGATAACAAATTAATATACGATCCAATCAGAGTAGATTCTCATCTAGGGTTGCTAGTGTTGGATAGTATAAATAAACACGTAAAGAGAGATTATTACCGTAGTTTCTGTAGTGAGGTTGCCATTCCCAGTCTCCTTTGAGATCTAGGTTTGCAAATGTTGCAGGAATTACAACATTGGCCAATATAGGAGACTGTGGTTTGTATCTGTTTCATTCACTGATGTTAAGGAGCTGCTTCAGTTTGTAGTCTGTAAGCAAGTATGGGTCCTGTGGGGACGTTGTGTGTTTGTACTCCCTCTGCTGGACCTGTTATGTGTCTTATGGCTACCTGGCCAATTTGCTTCTTATTTTATTTATTTTAGTAAGATTTATAGACTGTTTAATCACTAGGTTCTGAGGATATATGGAAAAATATGTTGTGTGTGTGTGTGTGTGTGTGTGTGTATGAAATATATAGTCATGTGCAGCTGCCAGTTTGTATCTGTATAAGTTGGTGTTTATATGCATACTTTCACTGTATTGTCTAGAAAATAAACCTGCTGCATGGAATGGTCCTGGCCAAAGATTTATGGTGTGGAAATTTCCCCCCACCCCAAATCTCTTCTCATGATATTTGTATATTTATCCACTTATGCAATCACTTGATGAATTTGATGACCTTTTCATGGTGCCACAGTACTCTTCATTGTGGAAAGCTGATAACATGCCGTGACTGGTAAAATTTGATACGTAGCAACTCTCACTCAAGCACAAGTTAATAGTAGCAAGATACCTACTCTTTAGAAAATCAAAACAGGATACCATTTAATCAGTAATGGGATACATATGAACAGCATTATTTTCATATTTAATCAGTAGTTGTTGGAATGGATCATGTAAGGAACTATATTCTAGAATCTGAGAACGTTTTATAAATGCTCGCTTATGGGTAGTATATAATAAAGTGCCATCCCCATTTTATTTGTATGATGTATGAATTCTCAGAAGGGTTAATATTTCTGTAAGTAAGGGAGCCTTATAGTCTTGCAGGGATATTGTTAAATGAAGGCAAAGAAAATTTGTTTGTCCACCCTGCCCCCTGTTTAATTGTTTTAATCATATGTTTCAAGCATTTCTAACCAAGCCTTTTATGACTTTCTTTTAAGTAGAAGAAATTTCAATGTATGCAAATACATACTGCTTTTATAAGAGCCAGTGGGGCTTTAAAAACTCAAATCACCAAGTTCAGACATGTGTGGCAACTTGTCTCTGCTAGTTGTGTATGCTAGCATGTGAATAACATATTGTTTTTGGCTGTGACATGGAAATGACTGACACAACGCATGACGGTTACTAGGTTTGTTGCCCGGGATTTATTTTGCCCCATCAGGATAGTCTGCATAACATTGCTTATTTGCATGAAGAGTGATGTTTCCAGTGTCCTCTAACTTTAAAGAGAATATAAACAGTGGATGCATGTGGGATGTGGGCACTAACAGGGCTAACCGTTATACATTTACCTTTTAACAGTAGCTGACGAGACTAAGCTCAGTACAATGGATGACCAGAAAACAGGTAAGAATTGACTGTAGGGTGGTTGCCATAGAAACCTTGGTCAAAGCAGCTTACCACAATTACAGAGCTGCCAATCACAGTGCATGGGAGAAATAATATTTCAATAGTTGCATGACTTTTTCTATTGTCACAAATAATTCAGATTATATGGAATAGCCTAACGAATGTTCAGTATCATAGAAAAATAACAAGCGTGCGAAAATTACATGTAGATGAGTAAGTCTAGGAACTCAGTCCTCAAAATGTAGTTGTTAAAAGACAATATTATTCCCTAGAGCTTTTCAACAATACTTTCTTTGGGCTACAGACTCAACAGAGCAAAATGCCATTAGAAATCCTTGGTATTTATCTACAGGCGCTGATAATGCCAGACTTTGAAATTTGCTTTTAACTGCAAAGTTCCATCATCTTGGGTTATGTGCCTAAATGGAACTTCTGTCTTTGCAACAAGTAGGCAATCGCATAATTTGAACAAAAGACTCAAATAAAGAGATTAATGTGCTACAAGGCATGCATTGCAGGCCTTTTGCTTTTTTCTGTAATGGTCATGATGCCAGCTTCCAAAGAATGAATTTATTACCAATTAAAATAATGCACTAGCTGCAATTATGAGCCTTTATAATTTATTAATGCAAGTTAGCTTTTGACCTTTGGAATGTTGTTTTAATTAGGGTAGATATAGAGGACACAGTAACATTCCATACACAGAAACAGTAACATTACTTAGCTCTAATTAGGGACAATTCACCTTTGAGTCCTGAAAATATTACTTATTTCTAGCATGACTCATTGAATAGGGCGGCCCATACACACTGATTATTAATTTTTCTCTATATAATTGGCTCTCTGTTTAATCACATCGTGAAACATAAACAGTCAACTGGAAAGCTAGATTTAAAAGAACTGGTGGGGTGGTAGCATTTGTAAAACAACGAGTAGCTTGTAGAGCTTAATAAGCGAGAAGGCACAGTCTTGCAATAACTTGCATGCATACATTACATACTGAGATTAGTCTCGTTAAGTGGCATTTATCAACGCATGCAAAGTTTAGATGTGCTGCATTTTATATGACTGGTTGAGCTCTAAAGAGCTAGATTTATATTATTCAGCCCTGTGACTATTGCCTGAGCTGACAGGCATGAGTCAAAATGATGTGATGAAATGGTAATTTAACAAAAAATGAAATTTACTTTTCTTACTTTTCGATCCTACACATTTTTGCTGCATTTATGCCTGCAAAGCGGTTACAATGGCCCTGTTAATAGTTTAATATTCTAGTTTTATGACATTGAGCTTGTTTGTACATCTACCCTGAACACTTAACATGCCTGAACAGCAAGTTTCTCTTTATAATTCATATCTTATAACACAGACTCCTGGGGTTTGTTTTGTTGTTGTTGTTTACCCACTGTGCTCACAAAACAAACAAACCCACCCACACATCTATGAGTTCTTACCAGCTTTTCTTTGTTTTGGCCTAGATTCACATTTTCACATCCCTCCAGTCTCATCTATTTTAAATCACCCAAAGAAACAGATTGATCAAACATTTGATCAAATCCTTCTTGATTTCCCCTGGTTTTGTATACTACCCTCTTACTTTCAGCAAGTCAAATCAGGTCCAAAGCCCTTGGGTTCAGGATGTTAGCATTCTTTGAATAAGTCTTTGGCACAACCTGTTATAAGTGACCTGACCACTAAAAGGACACCTAATTTCTGGAATTATTTGTAAAAATGCAAAGCGTTCCATGTGGCAGCCTCCTTTAACAGCCATGAAAACACACTTGGATTACAGGGCAATGACCCTTAGCCACAAACCATCTGAGCCAACCAAAATAAATATTTGGTTTTTTTACTTAATGCAGAGCAGATTTTTCATATAACCTGTAGTTTTCAGGTTATGAAAAACTGAGATGTTGAATGAATCCATGTTACCAATTCAGACAAAAAAACACAACACCTTAGGTTATTAAAGGTAAATGTTTAATATGTGTGGTAAAACTGATACATATTCACTGAAATATATAAACTTCAAAACAGTGGAACATACGTACATTGACAGAATAAACTGGAACATATTTAAAACTACTAGTTGGGTTTTGTTGTGTTGGCCTCAAATGGAAAGTAAGATTCTCACTAGGACAGAATCTACTATAATAGTTTTTAAAATTATTTTTCTTTATTCAGTTCACTTGGTTTGCCTCATCATTGTCAGTGTTTACAGTTTGTTCCAAAGGTCAGAAGTCTATTCAGTAGCAATTGAGTACGGCTCATTTATTCAACCTTAGCATACAGTAACTATGATGGGCTATTTCCATATTCACCTTGTCATAATGCTAACAATAGCTCTCTGGGAGCAAAATGCCTTATTCAAACACACTATGTTCATTATAGTCATTCATCAGTGGGGGAGTTTTAATGATCTTTTCCAGTAATGGATATAATTGCAGTTTTAGGTTTTAGGGTCTTGTCCCCCCCCCCCCGACAGGTCAAAATACTACCCCTTTATTATGTGGACTTATTCACTTATCAACACTGACTATGTAGTTTTACTGAAATTATTGGGACTGTACCAGTGTAATAGTGAAAAAAGCTCAGATACCAAGAATCTGATACGTTTGTTCCCAAACGTCTGCATGTTGCTCTGATAAAATGTCCTTACGATGCTAATAAGACACCATAGCTAAAAACGATCTGTGATTAATGATTGTATAAATGTACTCAAGTCATTAACCTTAGAAGAACTGCATACCTGGCCATAGCCAATTCTTAAGACTCCAGGGCTGATATGCTTATTTCTGCCTACTGGTGAGACATGTGGTTTTCCACTTCTGCACAAATTCCCCTTAAACCCTCTATCTGGGTTACATCCATCTGACTGTTGTTGATCCCAGCTAGGCTGAACATGAGGAAGCATCTAAACACCATTTTGAAATCTCTGTTTAGCTGGAGTTTTGGAGTGCTTTGATTTAGTTTAACTGTGTTGAGCAATGGGCACATCTAATCTTGAACCTGAATAGAGGGACACTTTTCTGTCCACTCCATCTGTTGGCCCACTGGTTTTCCTATGACAAACCACAGTAAGCCAAGAACGAAGCTTATGAAAAGGACTACCATCTCCGGTTCAGACATAACTCTAAGCCAGGGATCAATGTTTATTTTCTCCAGTGGTAGCAGAAAGGACAAAGTGGCCCAGATCAGCACATTCATAGTGATTGTTGTGAAAACAAGGTCATTATCTCAAAGCAATGTTAGCAGTTCAGAAAACTCTATTAAAATAGGAATTCAGCCTTATTCTCTCAGTTTTAGCATTGTGATTATTATAAAGTGCACTCAACATTATGGATTATTGTTATTTGAGCCACAACATTGTAGCTATGAGTAACATTATTCACATTAATTATATGTTATGCATTTTATGCTCATATTATTGGCAACATTATCACTATTAAGCATTCTCTAATTCAGGAATATATTTCAGAAGAAAAGAATGAGCCTGTGCTAACCTATTCAGATGAGACATTAAATTAAAAAGGGACCTTTGTAATCAGGGATACAAAGTGAAACGGTGAATGTATGTGTTGTGAATTTTGAGAAGAAATGGTTGAAAGGCTGAATTTGACTCTGTTTGTTAGAGTATTCTGAACCATTGCAAGACTTGCGAACAATCTGTATGACTCCTGCCTGCTTCAGTGGGTTTTGTCTTGGGAGGCCTTTCCCAGGGAATTGTGCTCCATTTCAAAAGCCCGTTAAGATGCAATCACATTCAATTTACTAGGGGGGAAAGTCCAAAACCTGAAAAGGTTAGTCATCTTTTGAATCCCATCGAAACCAATGGCTTAACTTACAACACAATGTTATATTTATCTGTGAAAGAGTAAGCCCACTTGACTTTAATTAGACTTATTCCCAAGCAAAAGTATACAGGATTGCAGCCTTGGTTGTGTCTTCAACCAAGCCCTGAGTTTTGAGAACTCTTTCCTTGCAGTGAAGGTACCATTGAAACTAAACCGTTAACACAGAAATTGGCTTTTATCATCATGGTACATGTTCTGCTTATGTAGGGTTATTTCAGTCTTTCAGCGTCTGCAAACTGTCCACAGTTATGTTGATGGCCACCCAAGTTCAATAAATATCCTTACCATTTCTGCAATCCATTATTAGTTTTACAGTACTCTGGGAACATTAGGTCATATCCCATCACGCTTTTCCTTTGGGATAGTGCAACTTACATAAATATTGTTCTCACAGTGAGCCGTACTGGGTAGCAGGAAATGGGGCCTTTTCTTCAGGGTCCCTTATGAGCATAAATGGGTACGTAATGTAACTACTGTTTACAAAAGGAGCATGGAGCCACTTGGTAATTAGAAAAAGATTGATGTGCATTTCATTTAAAATATATATTGAAATGCAGAAACTGAGGGAACTTAAAGTTGCCACATAATAGGATAATGTTTTTACTCCCATTGGTTTAAGGAATAAATCTATTCAGCAGCTGCTTTATTCACAACTGCTTATCCTTTGCACTTTCAAAAAGTTCACCAACTTTTTTTGTGTTGCCGTCTCTCAGATTGAATTTGTGTAGACTTAAACGTTGAAAAATAAACCAATCGTCAAACTAAATATGAGGGTTATATAACTGCAGTTAGCTATATAGTTTTATATAACGATAGTTACGTTGATGTAAAATACAGGGTAGTTACCTACAGTGAAGCTTTCTCTTAACACATTGACATATGAAATAGTCCTCTGGAAAAAATAATAATGTGCAATCTTCGCACCAGACATTTCTTTGCAAGCACAGGCTAAGGATTGTTTATGCAGCTGGGAAGAACTGAACCTTCCTTTTTCTTTCTTGCTCATCCCACCAGCTGTCCTTTCTCTCCAGTTATACCCAGGTCTCTTCCCTTTCAAAAAATTGGGGACCTGTGGGATGGGAGGTATTTGGAGGAGGTGTGAATTCATTGTATTTATACTGATCTGTGACTCCACAGACACGTAGCTGTTTCCAAACAACTATTGCAACTGCTACATCAGCTCCCTCATGCTCTGAATGCAGCGGTGAGCATGACTTAAGAATTGTATTGGGTTCCCTATAGGCAGTGAACTCCATTATAGCTGTTTCCCTGTTCTGTCATTCAGCAGTGAGTAATCCCTTAGTAAATTGCCTTGCAAGGCGGTGGAGCAGATGCAAGTTTGGCTCCTTGCTGACTTTGGTCTGCAAATTGGGAACCAACTCACCTGCCCCCTCACCTCAGAGCCATTTCTCCCTGGAACAAATTCTCCCATAAGCCCACCTAAGGGCACCAGTGTTAACCACATTTGGGGCTCACCAGGATTTCCCTTGATGTGGTATCTGAAACCCACTTAGTTGTAAGATCCTGGTGTAAGGACCATCTAACTGTATAAAAGAGCTTATATCCCAATGGTTTCATATGTAACTCGGGAACCTGTAGAAAAACTGCTCCACAATTGCGGAATTGTCTTTGGTGAACATCTGCAAATTACATGGAATAGAGGAAGCTGCCTTATACAGAGTGAGACCATAGGTCCATCTGGCTCTGTGTTGTCTACACTGATTAACAGCGTCTCTCTGAGGTTACATGCTATTCCTTATTTCAGCTGCCTTTGGAACTGGGGGTTAGGTTAGCATGCGAAGAATGGCAACACAAAACAGCATGGTAAAACTTGTGTTTTAATCTTGTGTTTTATCTTGGGAACTGCTCTTGAGATCTGATGAAGGGTGGTATAAAAATATAAAGAAATAAAACAGCAACCAGTACATTTCCAGCAACACTCACCAAGTCAGCATTGGTCATGACAGCTGCTACATAGGTAAATTGCACTTGGCTAACCCCCAACCTCAACCAGTTGACCACATGAGGCGGTTCTGCCATTATTTGCATTTCAGGGAATGGTTTCACTTACTTAAGTTAGTAGTTTAGTTTAGTTTAGTTTAGTTTAGGCATAAATAACACTGACCTAAAAATACTTCTAGAGAGTGAGTTTCCTTACTTTGTTTAGAAACGGGGATTACCTTAGCATGGTAATAGCACCAATAATTCCTACAAAGTGTTTCATAGGTAATTTTGATGACAGCCATTAATAAACCCAGGAGAAAAAAATCGATTAGAATACCATTTCAAAAGTTACATTTTATTGGACCAATCCCTTAAGTTTTCAGTGCAGTAGTTTGTCCATGAAGTTCACAGAAATGATTCATACACATGCTATTCAAAAATTATTTTGTTTATTTTTCCAGTGAATAGAGGTTTTATTTTTTCTTTTGGTTTACTAATGTTGTTGTGAGCTCATATTCTCTTTGCAACTGTTTGTTGGAGATTATTAGTGCTTTTATCATGCTGTGGTAATCCCTGTTCCTAATCAAGGTTAAAAAATTTACATTACTTGCATTTAGTCCATAATAAGTGTTGACATGAGTTTTAATGTATTATAACCATATTAACTAATATGGGTTAATTAATCCAGAAGAAAAAAAATCTATGTAGACAAGCTCTTGGGAGCAGTGTAATATTTAAGTGCAGGTTATTAAAATTCACTCCATGAAAGAAGCTAGTGAGGCAGAATTTTCCCCAGATACTGTTCTGAGAATGCAGGCTAATTTTAGGTCAATAAAATCTCCTTAATGTTCATTATTTCCAGTATTTGCATAGGATTGTTTTTGCTGTTTTTTAAAAAAAACAAAATTAACTGGCTATGCCAATCAAGTATATAGTGCTGACATCTTTGTACTCTATTTTTTAACCAGCTTGGTAATTATTTTATTCTCATTAAAATGGTTGAAATAACAGTGATGACTTTAACTTCCCACCAATTTGAAAAGTGGGATGTTACTAACCTTGTCAAATTCATAGTGTATGACTTGACACGCTCATTGCTCCAACCAACAAATCTGCCTAGAATTCCCTACAGAGTATAGAGATAATGTGAATAATGTTAAGCACATTCCCGTAGACTGTCGCTGTAGATGTGAATAATCAAGTGTGAGGGTCCTCCCTGCTAATCCTCATTATTTTTTTTCTTTTTAAAAAAATATTAAGGTTCTCCAACCAGAGATGTAGGCCCCTCATTAGGCCTGAAGAAATCCAGTTCATTAGAAAGTTTGCAGACAGCAGTCGCTGAGGTAACTTTGAATGGTGACATTCCCTTCCACCGTCCACGGCCGCGGATAATCAGAGGGCGAGGGTGCAATGAGAGCTTCAGAGCTGCAATTGACAAATCGTATGATAAACCTGTTGCAGATGAGGATGATGAAGGCATGGAAACCTGTAAGTAAACTCTTCCATGTACACTGCTTTTAAAAATTGCCTTTTAAAGATGTTTTCACTACTGATGGTTTTTTCAGTTAATTCCCCCCTCTTCACTCTGCCTGCCACTTTGATCACACCATGTCTTTTGTTAAGGTAAAGGTAAAGGTACCCCTGATCGTTAGGTCCAGTCACGGATGACTCTGGGGTTGCGGCGCTCATCTCGCTCTATAGGCCGAGGGAGCTGGCGTTTGTCCTCAGACAGCTTCCGGGTCATGTGGCCAGCATGACTAAGCCGCTTCTGGCGAACCAGAGCAGCACACGGAAACGCCGTTTACCTTCTCGCCAGAGTAGTACCTATTTATCTACTTGCACTTGACATGCTTTCGAACTGCTAGGTGGGCAGGAGCTGGGACCAAGCAACGGGAGCTCACTCCATCGGGATTCGAACCGCCGACCTTCTGATCGGCAATCCCTAAGCTCTGTGGTTTAGACCACAGCGCCACCCGCGTCCCTCCACAGCGCCACCCGCATTGTTGTTTGTTAAGGTAGCTTCCTGTTAAGTTCTCTCTACTCCAAGATTTTTGTTCACCATCTTAAAGCTCCCACCTGCTCTGACTCTGCCTTCTTTGTGCAAAATTTCCACAGTTCACTTAAAAGCGGTGTAGCCACAAAGTCAATTCACACTGGAACCCTTCAATTGAAGAAGGCCCCAGAGGATGCCAGTGCTACTGCTAACACCATTAGACATTCAGTTAGTGCAAACAATGCAGCCCAGTTCCTGTTCACAGTGTATAATAGATAATTCAGCCAACATCCTTCCTCCTCTAGCCAACACCTACTCATCTCAAGATTTCTTGCTTTCATTTCTCTTTCTCTTCCAATCATGTCCCCATGTGCTTGAAAAAAGCCTTTCTCTCTGTCTCTGTTTTCTTCTGCCTGACTCCTTCAAAATTCTTCCACCCTTTGTAAAGCCTACTTTCAGCCACAACTTCGACCTCCTTTTCCTTGGACCACTCTGATGTCTTGGTCCCTCCCCCCCCCCGCCCCATCCCTGCTGCTCCGTATCAATTCCTGACTTTTATGTCATGTGCAATCTCTCAGATAGAGCACCATCTCTTCTGTGTTCTATATGGTTTGTTGCACATTCTTGACACACTCCCATTACCTTTGCCTCAATTGAAATGGTCGCTTCTGCCTTGATGTCCGTTTGGATCCATGTAAATACCACATAACGAAATAAGAGCATCGCCCAAAGGGCCAGGCAGGGTATATGGAGGAACAATATGAGTGGGAACGTTTACATAAGGACTGCAGTAGTTGCAGGAGCATCTCTGTCTACCTTTGGGTAAAGAGAACATTAATGCCTGACAGTGTAATAATGACATCTCTGCAGGCTTGCATCACAATCCAACATGCTTTGGATTTTGTGATTTGCTTTGTTTGTTTGTAAGCTCTAAAATTCTGGTTTGTCAAAATGAAGATTACTGCAAATGTTAATGTACTTGGACCTCAGAAGAAAAATGTATGTTTATGTAGCCAATATTATACCCTACAACACTCCTCAGATAAAAATAGAGACATTTTTCACTCCCCACAACTGACCCTCCTCAACCCCCCCCATTTTTGTCTCCCTTCCACAAAGCATTTCTACCAGTAAAAGGGCAAGAGCACCACCACTTCACCAACGCCAGTGGTGTAGTGGTTAAGAGCGGTGGACTCGTAATCTGGCGAACCGGGTTCGCGTCTCCGCTCCTCCACATGCAGCTGCTGGGTGACCTTGGGCTAGTCACACTTCTCTGAAGTCTCTCAGCCCCACTCACCTCACAGAGTGTTTGTTGTGGGGGAGGAAGAGAAAGGAGAATGTTAGCCGCTTTGAGACTCCTTAGGGTAGTGATACAGCGGGATATCAAATCCAAACTCCTCCTCTTCCTCCTCCTCCTCCTCCTCCTCCTCCTCCTCCTCCTCCTCCTCCTCCTCCTCTTCTTCTTCTTCTTCAATGGGACCCAGCACACATGCCCTCCTCTGTCCTGAAAAAAAAGTCTTAATCCTGATTTTATTTTATTTTATTCTTCAGTAGATTTACAAAGAGAAACACACACGCCAATAAATGAATTTTAAAAAGTGGCAAGATTAGATGCAGACACGCAAAGCATTCTTTTTTAATAAAAAAAAAATCAATATTCCTTGTGTACCGTCTTAACAGCAAGACAATGAGTTAAATGAAAATGGAAGGGGGCAAACACTTTGGTTCTAAAGTTTAATGAGAGAGGGAGAGAGGGGGGAAAATAAGTTGCATTTAGGATGAAAAATTTCAGCATTGGAAGTTCATCCATAAAGTGAAGAAAAATTACGGCTGTTCTTTAATTAGAATATGTAAGGTTGGCAGATCTAATAAAGCATAAAGTTAATGATCAGCTATTACCCACCCTAATGGGCGTTCATTTACATTTTCAGTTCTTTAACCCTAAGAGTGACCCAACATGAGAAGAATGTCATTAACATAAAAGAATCTCTTCAAACGTAACCTGTATAATTATTGAATGGTGCAGCAATGGGCTAGTAAAATGACAGTCCATGCTCAAAAAGAGTGAATAGCAAATTAACTTAAATGGGGCAGAATTATATGGAAATTATTAAATTTTTAACCTTAATGTTGTAGTACAGTATTTTGAATGTATCCTACCAGGTCCCCCACCTATCTAGTTACTTTACCTTTAAACATTAAAAGTTTATGAATGGAAAAGAGCTGGGAAAGCTGAGGTAATTAATTACTTAGCTTGTCAACTGACACAAGGAGCTGGAAAAATGAATCTGCAATCTCAGCTTTTTATGAATGTGTTTACATTTTAAGAAACTCCTGTCATAATGAGCAAATTTGCTCCTACAAGTTCACTGTTCGATTTTATATTAGTTTTTCTTTTTTTAAAAGCCTGCTTCTAAAAATATCACGTAATTGAATATAAGGACATTTGAAATATTTCCTTCAATAGCAGCAGCAGAATTAATTCAGCTTCATTTCAAATCTGGCAGTTCAGAGCAGCTAAATGCTATCAGTCTTGTCTAATTGACCCAGTGACACAGGGTGGAATCCAGTGGAGGTGCCCCATAACAGAAGGGGATTTTTTTCTGATTCCCTTGGCATCCCCCTGTGGTACCTTTTGATTTGTTCTGCAGGGTTCCCCAACAACCTAGAGCTGATTTTCAGAGGGGGTATGTGCTCAGATCTGCAACAAGTAAAACAAACAAACCCGCCCCTCCTTTTCCAAAAGTGGGTCAAAAGCCCTTCCTCTGAGGCTGTGGAAACAGTTGGATTTCACCCATAGGAAGTGGGGCACAAAGGGGTGGATCACAAGTGCTCCATGTTTAAGCTTTTCTCACAATGACCAACCAGCGCCCATAAGAAGCCCACAAACTGGTCCTGAGTGCATCAGCATTCTTCTCACGTGATTCCCAGCAACTGATATTCAGATGCAAACTGGAGGCAGAATATAGCCATTGTGGCTGGTATCCATGGATTGCCTTCCCCTCCAAGCATTTTTCCAACCCCCCTTTAAAGCTGTCCAACTTGCTGGACATCCCTAAATATTGTGGGGGATGAATTCCACTGTTCAACTATGTGCTGTGTGAAAAAGTGCTTTCTTTTATCTGCGCTGAATTTTGCAACATTCAGGATGGCACCATGTATTTTGAGAGAGGGAGGAGGAGAGAGACAGAGAGAAAAAACTATGGAATGATCTGGCAGGCATACTGGATGTGCCACTATTTGATATGGATGCAGACGTTCCATTTTAGGCAGGGATCAAGTGTGTTAAAGTGGCCCTATACATGCCTGACCAAAAAGGACTGGCAGGGAGAGGAATTAGTGTTCAGTTAAACCCTATGAGAGAGCCAGTGTGGTGTAGTGGTTAAGAGTGGTAGACTCATAATCTGGTGAACTGGGTTCGCATCTCCGCTCCTCCACATGCAGCTGCTGGGTGACCTTGGGCTAGTCACACTTCTTTGAAGTCTCTCAGCCCCACTCACCTCACAGAGTGTTTGTTGTGGGGAAGGAAGGGAAAGGAGAATTTAGCCGCTTTGAGACTCCTCCACCTAGTGATAAAGCGGGATATCAAATCCAAACTTCTTCTTCTTCTTCTTCTTCTTCTTCTTCTTCTTCTTCTTCTTCTTCTTCTTCTTCTTCTTCCTCCTATGGAGGTGGGTTGTGTTCAAATCCCCCTTTCATCTATTTCTCTCCTCCCCCAATAGTTCAGAATTTAGAAGGCTCCTTTCTCTCATTATAAAAGCAATGTAAAATGCTAGTAGAAAATATTTTGCCTTTGTAAGTAGTAATCTTTCATTTGGTCAGCTGGTGACCCTTTTGTATTCGAAGATAATAGAATCAGAGAATGTAGAGTTGGAAAGGGACCACAATGGCCATCTAGTACAACCCCCTGCAAGGCAGGAATCTTTCACCCAACATGGGTCCTGAACCCACAACTCTGAGATTAAGAGTCTCATGCTCAGATAAGTTGCACTGAACTGTTTCATAAAGAAATCTTGATCAGTGTCCTGCAATGAGTTCTAAAAATATAAGCCCACACCATGTGACCACATTTACTGTGGGGGCTTTAAAAAACCATAATATAATTGCTGCACTCAGAACAATTGGCCATTCAGACCGTTGAACTGACAGATGGGAAGACCTTAAGTTTGGCAGAGGGTACCTATAGATTTTAATGGGTATAATCAGATAGTCACAGCTGACTGCTTGGGGTATTTGGATCATATGAATCACAGTGCTTGTTTTCGAAATCTTGGAATAGCTGATAAGAAACAGTTCCTTTCTCTGGTGCGTTGTCTGAGAGCAAGCCATTTGAATCTGAATAAATTGGCAGAGCTTTCTAATCTCTGTTGAGTCTTAATTGCTAGAGACTCTGCTTGTATTAAATAACACAATACACAGTCTAGAAGCTCAGTTATGGAACAGCTTCACGTTCAATAGCTACAGTTTCTTATGAGCATTTTCTCTGTTTTGTGAAGTAATTAGGAAAGCAGTTTCACAATACTTTTCTTGCAGTTCTCTTAAGTAAAACATGTCTTTGCTCTTGGAATCGTACCCTAAAGAACAATTTGATTTGATATTTTGGTCTTAGTGGCTAAAATAGGAAAGGGGGTTGTCGTCTGCACTTTTTCATTAACTCTTCCCCCCCGACCCAGTGCTTTATAGTAATGTCATCAGCAAACTATGAACTATCACAAAAACCAGAACTTGAATTTCTTGCCTGAATTTCTTGCCTGAATAATGAGGCAACTTTTTATTTCTTCAGGAATGCATACCCTCCTTTTCTCTTCCACAAAGGCGTTGGTCAAATCAGCTTACAGATACAAAAGAAAACATAAAACCATCAGTGACTCCAACTTTAAAACTCAAACAATCACACTGAAAACAGCAGCAACATCCCTTCCAGTCAATACATTAAGCAATGGTCGAATCAAAAGCTTGTTTGAAAATAAATTATTTCAGTTGCTGGCAGATCCCAACCTCGCAAAGCGGTTTGGGGAGGGCAGTGTGAGAAGGAAGCCCTGAGTCCTTTGATCCCTGAGCTGGGCTCTGTGAAAGCACGTTCTGCCGCTGGTGTATCCTGACTTGGAGAAACTCTCCAGTCATAATTGGAGAGGCCAGTGATTGAAGATGGGACTTTTTGCATTCAAACTTCACCACTGAGCTGCAACCCTTTCCTTAGCAATCAAGTATCCAAAGATGGATGTATGGACATGCAGCAGTGATTTACTCCTTCCACCTCCCATTGCACTGCATACAGCTTTAAAATTTGTGTGAGAGAGGGTTGAAAAGCAGCAGGTTGAAAAGAGGCTGCTGTTCAGAAAAAAAGGAAAGACTTAGGTTGCATGCACACAATTCTGAAGGATGAGATAAGAAAAGTCCTGCTGGAGTAGGCTGAAGGTCCATCTAAGTCCAGCATCTTATTTCCCATAGTAACCAATGAGATGTTCTGGAAAGCTACTGGAAAATGTTATTGGAGTGTGAGGTATACATCCCTAAAAGCAATGTGATGCAATGCAATAAAAGGCAGACAAGTAAAATATGAGGGCAACAGCACTCCTTGCTGGTTGCCCCCAAAGCAAGTGATATTCAGAGGCATACTGTCTTAGAACATGTTTGCAATTTTTCGCTAATGTATTGGTAACTGATGATGATCACAAGTTTTGAATATTCAGCATATAAATAATGTGAATTGCACGAGGTGTGATTGATTGTTTTTAATAGGAAGGGAAATGTGCATAGAAATACTTCAACAAGCAATTAAACAGCATTATTATTATTATCATTATCCTTGTTGAATGTCAAGTATTATAAATTAGTTTTAATTAATTTGTATTTTTAACATTGCCTTAAAGCACAATGTCCTTGAGTCCTCACTTCAGATATTGCATATTGCATCTTTTTCTCAGCCTCGCTCTATCTTTGAAAATCACTGTGATACCTCAGTGCCCAAGGGTGATATAGTATTACGGTATGTTTTACTTATTCACCAGCCTAAATGAAAGCCAGTGTGGGACTGAGTTGGTGTTTGAACTTGAAATGTAGGATTGTGCCTTGAATATGAACATGCTCATCTTTCATTTCAATATCTCAGTCTTCAAGGTGTATGTTGCAGTAAGAAAAACTTTGCATCCTTTGTTTTCTCCTGAAAATGGGTGTGAAGAATGAGCCGATATTCAAGGTTAAAATGGAGAATTATGTTGTAAATGTACATAGTAGATAACATGGTAAACTCAACTGTCAATAAAGATATACTGTAGACCATGTTCAGATTAGCATATCTTATCTTAATAATATTAGATATGAATTGGTCTTTTGGACATAAAGCCCAGCCCCTTTGCCTGAGAGAGCAAGCAAACCAAGGTATTCCATTGCACTTTGTTTGCTATGATTAACAGCTTTGGAACAAGCCAGGATAATAAGTCAGCTTCAAACCATGGTTTAATACCCTGGCTTGCTGTGAAGCAATTAAGCATATTTTCCTGGTTAGCATGAAATAGCAAACTATAGTCAATGGAGGACTCCCTAGTTTGCTTGCCTGCCTGCTTGGGCCAAGGAAGGATCAAATGAGCTATGTATATTTATCCAAAAGACTCATCCATTTATTGGCTTATTAAACAGAATATTGAGCAAGCAAGTTAAACCAAAAACCTCACCTTGTACTGTAAAATGTGTGCAGTTTCATGGACCTCATATGTGGAGCTTTCCGGATACAAGCAGAGAAAGTCATGCAGTTTACCACCTGGGTGGTTTCCTGGAGTGTAGTGGCTGTTCATTCTGGATGAACCGATAAGGGTTGTTCAACTATTTGTCTTGAATCACAGCAGAGAAAATTTTTCAAATATTTCCCCCCCAGCCCCTACTAAAACTACCTTACTCTTTCAGTGGAGGAAGATACCGAGGAAAGCTCACGATCAGGTAGAGAATCTGTCTCCACGTCTAGTGACCAGCCATCCCATTCGCTGGAAAGACACATGAATGGCAGTCAAGATAAAGGAGACCGGAAAAAAATTGGGAAGGACAAGAAGAAAGATCGAGATAAAGAAAAGGATAAAATTAAAGCCAAGAAAGGAATGCTCAAAGGCCTGGGGGACATGTTCAGGTAGGATTTGTATAAGCAACAGTAGAAATGTTGCAGCTTTTATGTCTCATTGTCTGTGTTGTGGTGATGATTCATGCACTAGAGTTTGGACCTATGATTTTCATGGCAATGTATATTTCAATATCCATTTTCAAAATGTCAGCAATTTAAGCATGTTTTAAAGGGACCATTTAATGCTCCTTCACTCTGTCGTCATCTGTAACATGACTATAATTCTATCAGTGTGGGTTCTGTTACACCAAGATTGACACAGGTTTATGTCATGTTTTAGTGAAGCTGCTTATGAGGTGGAATAAAACAAGTGACATCTATGTTGCATCTGCACAAGGATCAACATTTGTACAAAACAAAGGAATACTCAGTTAGTGCTTGATGTTTCTTGCATGTATGATTCATTATTGAAACACTACTAAAACCCAGTTCCCATCAGCAAAGGCTTCTTGAAATGTAAGTGTTTAGAGACATTCATGTTGAACCCTGGAGATCCTCTATGGTTTCCCCAGTTTTCACTTGTGCCAACACAACCTTTCTGGTTATGATTTGGAATAGAGAACATTTCCCAATCTAAGTGAAGAGCTGGTACACATAATTATCTTGCCCTGTAAGGCTTTTATTTTTGAGCAATTGCTATGCTCCAGTATGTGTGGATTTGACTTGCTTTATTATCTATATGTCTCTTTTCCAGCATCAATGTTGATTTCAGATCTGATGACAACAATAAGAACACATTAGCAAATAAAAACACTTTCATCAATATAATCCTATCAAAAAGCACATAGCATATTAGTGAGCAAAAAATAAAAAAGCAATCCAATAAAAAATGATGCAGTTTAATACCAAAACCATAACAATTCGAAAACAATTTCTCTGAAATGGCTGATAAGCCCCAGTCCAGTACCAGCTGAAATAATCCCTCTAGGAAGGGGCTTCTGCACCAACACAGTCTCAGCAGCAACTTCTTCCATAATTTAAGGCACAAGGGAAGAGGGGCTGGTCTCACTTAGCCTTGAGATGGAACACACACTGCTTTGCAAACAGGATTCATTGAGCATTAACAATGTAGAGTCACTCAGCTATGTTGCACTCAGTTATGTCACCTACAAGTGATGACTAAGAACAAACTCCTTGAAATATAGTACAAAAACTGTTGTGTTTTCCAGCCATGTTCTTCTACGGTATAAGGCAGGGGTCGGCAACCTTTAAGACAAAAAGAGCCACTTGGACCCATTTCCGAAGGAAAAAAAAACCTGGGAGCCGCTTTTCGCGCCCTAGGCGAGGGGGCGGGGCCATGTGACGTCATTGCGCATGACGTACGGTGCCCCGCCCCCTGCCGCCCCGCGCCGCTGCGATTTAGGCAAGCGTCCATCAGGAGCCTCCTGCGAGATGGCAGCACGTCTGCCAGCGCTGGCCCAGCTCAAATACAGCTGCACGGGCTTTGTCTGGGGCTCACTGCCTCCTCTCCACACACACACACACACACACACACACACACACACACCAGCTTTTGTGTGCGCGCTGCACGGGCTTTGTCTGGGGCGCGCTGCCTCCTCTCCACACACACACACACACACACACACACACACACACACACCAGCTTTTGTGTGCGCGCTGCACGGGCTTTGTCTGGGGCTCGCTGCCTCCTCTCCACACACACACACACACACACACACACACACACCAGCTTTTGTGTGCGCGCTGCACGGGCTTTGTCTGGGGCTCGCTGCCTCCTCTCCACACACACACACACACACACACCAGCTTTTGTGTGCGCGCGCGTTTCGCTCTCCCTCCCTCCGGCCCTAGACAGGCAGCGAGTGAGCGCAGCATGATAATGAGCTCTGTCAATTGCCCAGCCGGGAAGCGGGAGGAGGAGGAGGAGGAGGCGCTGCTCTCGCTCTCGGGCTCCGCGCTCGGCTCTGGTTTGCCGTCAACGCGCCCGTCGCAGCTCGCCAACTTCTCTTTCTCTCTGCAGCTCGCTCTCCCGCCGCCCCCCCCGACTACACACACCGACGCGACGGGAGGGAAAGGGGAGCGGGAGAAGACACGCCACCCCGGAGCCGTGGCAAAGGTGTAAAAGAGCCACATGCGGCTCCGGAGCCGCGGGTTGCAGACCCCTGGTATAAGGCAATGGGATGGGCAGTGGGGCAGCACACCTTCAAACATTACATCATACCCTTTCCCCTTTGTTTCAAGCTCTGACCCGCTCCATAGTGCATCTACTAGTACAATTTTTGCTTTGAAGGAGTACTGTATGCTTTCCATTCTCAAAATATGTCTCATCTCCCAGCTTCCTCGAGGGAGAATTTGTTAGCCATGAAGCTATAAAGTGACTTCCCTAGATCCCTAGAAGTTGTGCCTTCCCATGGGATTCCAGAAGGTTTTCATAACAAAATGCAGTTGTGTGCTGAGTGAGCACCAATAAGTTGAGACTGAATCCTGACAAGGTGGGGCTCTATGGACTGACAAATCTAGGGTTCAGGAATTAGGCATTCTTATAGTTCTGGATGGGCATGCATTCCCTCTGAAAGAATGGGTACATAGTCTGGTGGTGCTCTTAGATCCATCACTGTCGTTGAAGGGATTGGGGTTGACTAGTAAGGTAGTTATGGATGTTCCTAGACAGGCATTACCTGGCCACAGTGATTGGGTAACCTTTGAGATTTGTTCAGAAGCTGCAGCAAGTGTAGAATTCCAAGGCTAGGCTGTCATTTGGGACTGCTGATTGTGAACATACCACACCAGGCCAAGTTCAGGGAGTGTGTATTGACATACAGTATAAAGCCCTATATAGACTGGGACCTAGATATCTAACAAAGCATCTTCTTTCTGAGGAAGGCCCTCTTACTGCCACAGTAAGTGAAATTAAGTGAAATTCACCAAGTGGCAACAAACAAGACAAGCTTCTTGCTACTGGCACCTTGTTTATAGAATTCCTTACCTTCTCAGATACAGCTGATGCTAACTCTTTATGAGTTTTCAGCGCCAGCTGCAGACCTACTTATTCACCAAGGTTTTTATGCAAAGATTGCAGCATAGCTGTTTTATTTTTAAAGTTGCATTTTTTCTGTTTTGTTTTAATGTGTATTATGTATTTGGTTTTAATGTAATGCACTCTGGGATTGCTTTGGCAAGAAATGTTTTAATTAGATAAGACATGGAGCCAGGAAACCTATATAAACAAGGTTAAAATTCTTGGTTCAACTATGTAGCTCATAGGGTGGTCTTTGGCAAATTAGTATCTCTCAGCTTAGCCCACAGAGTTGTTGTAAAGATGTCCTCCTCTGCCCTAATTCCTTAGAGGATGACCAAAACACAAACGTACGTAAAATAACATAATCACCGAAATTGTTGTATTCCCTTGATTGGGAGACCTTTTTCACTCCCTCTCTGTCTTCCACTCATTTTTTTTTTTAAATATAGGATTTCCACTTCCCTGATTTGAGTTCTTAATCACTGATCCACCGCTTTTTAATTGTTTTTTATCAGTTGTAGTCGTTTCTCTCTGTGTGTTTCTAATTGTTATTTAAATTGTCTTGCTGAATATTTTCTCACTGAGCCTATCCCCAAGAAAATATATAAAACATTGGCCAGAGGTATCCAGGGAGGCTCTGTCTTGAGTGTGCTCCACAATAGAGGCTTGTCCAGCATGCCTTGAGAAGTTAGATGGGCATGCACAATGTAGCGAGAGTTTGCTGCAATAGAAATAAGCTTTCCTTCATCTCTTACCTCTTTGTATGTTATTTGTGTGCAGGGCAATGCCATTTCACACAGCAGCTGTGCTGTACTTTCAGCCTCACCCTGATGCAGGGCCATACTGGCAGTCAGGTACTTGCCTCAGGCAGCAGGTTGGGGGGCAGGAAGTGCCAGAGAGCTATTGGATAATAGAACTGCATGTGCTACCTCCAAAGATACCCTGCTGCATACAAGTGTGGTGGAGGTTGCTGTCCTATTGCCAGTTTGTTGTGATGATAACCATGATCGTTGTGAGGGTAATCTGAAGAGAAAGTGTCATGTACATTGAAGTGTAGGTGGGTTCAGGCATGATCCAAGACCCAGATTCAGCTCAAAAGGGATTTATCGGAACATCAGGAACAAGAAGAACAAGAATGACAAACAGGGGCACTTGGCCCAGTAGATATACCTTAAGCTGGCCCAGGCAAAACACGCACACCGCCTGTGATAGGTCACCTTAATGCTGCAATTAGCGAATCACAGCACTGGCCTTATCTCAGCAGGGATTGGCAGCCTGCCAGCTACTAACAATGTCATTGGAGGGTTTTAGAAACCTCTCTCTCTTTTGGTTATGCAGATGAAGCTCCTGAGCCTCCAGGAGGGTTGAAAGCCTAGGCCAGTATTGCATGCATACAAAACATACACCACCCCTGACCTCCTTAGAAGATGAGTGGGATAAAAGTAAAATCACCGGGGTAGGGGTTTATTTTCTATTTGATTGTTTTTAGGGGCAGGAAAGGGCATCACACTACGTCTTAAGGATGGTAATGCAGCTATCCATGAGAGTCAGCTTGTTTTAAAAAAGGAAGACAACATACATTTATAACTTAAGGTGGGCACAAATCAACCCAATTAAATAATAATAATAATAATAATAATAATAATAATAATAATAATAATAATTTATTATTTGTACCCCACCCATCTGGCCGGGTCTCCCCAGCCACTCTGGGCGGCTTCCAACAAATATCAAGATACATTAAAATATCACAGATTAAAAACTTCCTTAAACAGGGCTGCCTTCAAGTATTTTCTAAATGTCATGTAGTTTATCGCTTTGACCTCTGATGGGAGGGCATTCCACAGGGCCCTCCACAGGGTTCCATAATAAACTGTAAGATAATATATGGCAAACAAATGTTTTCATTTTTTAAAAGTTGTGGGTTTTATTATTGGGTTATAACCTTGTTTCTTAAGAGTAGCATCCAGTGCAGTCATTTCCCATATATTATCTGGCAATTTGTGACATTTATTTGGGTAGATTTGTGCACCCTGTGATAGTTTGGATCCAACTCTTGCCTGTCTCTCAGATACATTTTTTTTACAAAGTTTTAGGGAATTAGGCCCAGTCAGGGTGTTCCTAGACACAAAGGCCAGGATACATATTCTGGGAACAACTCTCTGGTATGGGGTGACTCATTGCTTTGTAAATATCAGATTTTCTTTTCAAGGAATAAGCAGTTAGATGTAAAAGCAGCATGGACCCCATGAACCAATAAAGTGCAAGCTGTTTCCCTCCCTTTTTTAGTTACTGTCAGCTGCCATGTAAGCAAAGCCTGTGTTTCCTTGTCCTTAGCTGCTGTTGTATCATGTCACATAAAATATTGAAAAATCTGTTTCTCTGGCCTGATGTTCAAAGCTGTGCTTTTCCCCCTTTCTCCTTAGTTTGTGCTGCTTTCTCCTCCCCTCTCCTCCTTGCTGTTTCACAGCTACAGATGTCTGGAAGACTGAATTGACATTTTTTGTTTTTCATTTTTTAACTGCTTGTCTGCTCATGTTTTTCTAATGGCTGGTATAGAAGTATCGTGACACTAAAGGCAGGGTTTGCCAACCTTTTTGGACCCAGGGGCACATTGGGATATAGCTTAGTTGGTTAGAGCATGGTTCTAATAATGCCAAGGTTGCAGGTTCGATCCCCTTAGGAGACAACTGCATATTCTTGCATTGCAGGGGTTGGACTAGATGATCCTCAGGGTCCCTTCCAACTCTATGATTCTATGAAATTTAGATAGAATTAGTTATAGTAATATATAATACAATTAAAATACCTTGAATAACATAGGGGAAGTATTATAATTTAAAGAGAAATACACTCACTGTAGTGGAGAAGACTGTGAGCTCAGTCTGCTGTCACGGTGCTACAGTATTCATTTATTTTTTATTTATAATTTTCATTTATATATATATTACAACAATTATTCAATCATAATTTTAACATTTCAAACTCTGACTCCCTTCCCCCTCTTTCTGTGGTTCTTTACATTACTTTTCATCTTCCAAATTATCTCAACATATTCTTTTATATATTTATTCCTGTATATATTCCATATATATTTTGAAACTGCAGGTTTTTACATTAATCCTGGCAGTGTCTTAATCTGTTTACAATTTGTTTGTAAATACTCAATAAACCATTTCCTTTCCTTTCTTTAAAAAAATTGTTATATTGATTTCATATTCTCCCAGTAAGTTTTGCCATTTCTGCGTAGTCCATTAACTTCTATATCCATTCTTCTCTTGTCTGGACCTCTTCTTCCTTCCATTTCTTTGGGCAAATAACATTCTTGCAGCTGTGGTTGCACACATAAATACATTTCTATACTACTTAGGTAGTTCCCACCAGCCCATCTGGTGGGCTTTCTACACTGGATGTAGTATTGTATTTTTATAGATACAGTGACCAGCAGTTTCTGTAAGGAATAGGGGAAACCAAAGGAGAGGAGGTAAGAGGGTGAGAAGCCAGGTAGGAAAAAGTGTGAAGAGATTAGGAGAACTGTTACAGGAATAAATAGATTAATTCAGCTTTCTGTCTAAAGAGGTTTCCTGTTAACTTGAGACTTAAGGGGTCTCCCCCACCCCCACCCCATGTACTAAGTGCATTTTGTTCTGAAAACAGACAACACTAAAACAGGAGTCCTTTGTGGTCTAGATTAGGGTCATAGTATGATCTGATTATTTTGAATAATACATTGTTGTGGTTTTGCGATTGTAGTGCCTCAGGGCCACAACCGATGCTCCTTCCTAGGTGGGGATTTCCAGGTGTGGCTTCAAAGAATTTAGGGGAGCGGGGAATGGTGCTTCCCTTGTGACCAACAGTAAGTTCTTCACCACATTGCCAAACCCCAAGGGTCTCTGTGTGCTTTTAGTATCCTTGAATTATTAGCATCAGAAGAGTACAAGTTAAAACAGAAAGCTATTTTTAAGTTCAAAGGAGCTGTTCATTTATTTATGATGCGTATACTGCCCTTTGGTGAAAAATTCCCAGAGCAGATAATACAAAAATGATTAAAATACAAATAACAACACATCCAAAGAGTCACAAAAGCACAAAGTCAGTGAGATTTTAAAAGCTAGATTAAAAATAAAATAAAAAATCAACAAGATTTGAGTAGTTGTGGCAAGTATGTTCCTTAAGTAAACAAAACATTGTGCAAAAAGTGCATGTTTACATGGAAGTTTATACGGGATATATAAAAATCAAGTATAAGGGGAAATTAATCATGAGCATCTTGAACTAAATTAGTGGTGTTTTTATATGCAATATTTCCTGAGAACATAAAGCCCTGTTGGATCACACCAAAGGCTCATCTAGTTCAGCATTGTGTTCTCACATTGACCAAGCAGTTACCCATGGGAAGCCTGCAAGCGGGATATGCATGCAACAGCACTCCCCCAACTGTGGATCCCAGCAGCTCATATTTAGCCTCCAACCATGGAGGTAGCCAATATTCATTGTGGCTAGTTGCCAGTGATCGCCTTATCCTCTGTGAATTTTCCAATCCTCCTTTAAAGCTGTTGAAGTTGGTGGCCATCACTACACCTTGTAGTGGTGAATTTCTTAGTGTGAAGAAGTACCGTACTTCCTTTTGGTGTATGAGCCAGTGTGGTGTAGTGTCAGACTAGGACTTTGGAGAACAGGATTATTGTCCCCACTCAGTCATGAAGCTCACTGGGTGACCTTGGGCCAGTCACAGTCTTTCAGCCTATCCTGTCTCACAGAGTTGTTTGTAAGGATAAAATGAAGTGGGGGTAGCTATTCAAACCACCTTGAGCTCTTTGGAGGAAAGGTGGGATATAAATGTGATAATAAATAAGTAAAATATCCAGAATCTTCTGGAATGGTGACCCTGAGATCACCGTTTCAACTGAGGAAATAGTTCAGTTATCCTAACTCAAATGTATCTGAAAGTTTTACTCAATAATCACAGCCTGTATATATTAGAAAATGAGATACAATGTCTTAACATGTGAAACCAAGAAACTATTTCCTTTACAAACCCTAAACCTGCAAACACCTATCTTTAGAATTCGAGCTGTATGTTATATTCCACACTGCTGTACAGTACTTGTTAAAAAAGTAAGTATGATTCAGAGGGGGTTTGCAGAGTGTGGGGTCCATATATCGAAATACGGTGTTCATGGCATTTAAAACATTGGCTGTGCAGTGTCTTGCTTTCAGTATTGTAGATTACAGATGGGCAAGCCATTCTATTGGGAACCAATGCAAATGAAATATTCCCATATTACCATTAAATTGAATCCTACAATTACATTTGAAATGATTACTGGGAGTCTTGCAGTGTTGCTCCATCCAGTCCTTCAAGAGGAAATGGATAATTTAGTTTAAAACCCTGTTTAGCTGAAATCAGATATACTGTTGTCTCTTCTTGTACAGCCACTTCCAAAGTGCACAGAACACGTCCAGATTCATAAACATATTATTTGGAGCTTTGAATTACACATTCCAGCCGCATTAGCCACCTGAGACCTCTGACTGGGCATTTGGGAAAACAACATGCACAGACTACACTTTCCCATTGCGTAGCTTGCAGGTTTTATTGTCTGCTCCATGATTTTCATTTACTGTGGCTTATTATGTCTGGGGATAGTTCAAACGCTACTGAAAAAGCAGGTGTTTTCTTCTTTTTAAGGGTGGAAATCAATATAAATTCATAATTTTCCACTGTTTTAGACGCTAATCAGCCCACAATTCCAGCAGCTACATTTCAGATGTTTCATTAACTTTATAATTTTTCCTTGATTGCAAATTTGATTTATGTCCCTTAATTGGAATGGTTTCTTAAACAAAGAGAAGTAACTAAAAGCTTGGTGCTTTTAATCACTCTTTTGGTTCATGCTGCTGTCGTGTCTATATTTGTGTTTTTCTGCTAGTTTTTATTTTATATCCACTTCTCCCTTTTTTCCTTTTAGACTTAGGCAGAAGGTGGGCACCCTCAGCACATTAGGCTTCAATGCATTGAAAGCATATAGGGTCCTCTGCAAGGATTATTTCACAATTTAAAAACTTGAACTTGTATATCCAGTGGGGTATAGTGTACAGTTTTTTAATCTGAAACAGGATCATAGTTTTGGTTTTCATGCACCACAATAAGTGTCAGGTTGACCTGCTACTGAAGACAAGTCCATAGCTCCTGATAACATATTCTCCCAGTATTCTTCTTTGCTTGTCAGGGAGTTTAAGTGGAGAACCTCTGACATCGGCAGCACAGTATCTGACTGCAAAGCAAGCCCAGAGAGGCACATAGCGTGACAGCTGAGCCTTCTAAGTCCCTTCCTGACGTTTTGGTAACGTTTCTTTACAGACCTGCCATCTGAATATAAAATGCAAGTGTCAGGCGTGACACCTACTTTATAATCTCTGTAAAGCAAACCTTTTCGTAGGAGAATTTGTTGACAGTTCAGAGATTCAAAGTCAATTTCAATTCAAGCCTGTGTACAAGGTGTGCCACCCCCCCCCCCAAAAAAAAAATCTCATCTGCAACTGATGTGAAAATTGAAGGCTGGTGACTATTCAGCCCATAGCAAAGTATGGTAAATAAATATCTTCTTGAGGGTTGAGGAATCTGCTAGATGAAAGAATATGTTAATGACATCCCTCCCAGTGTATGTTGGAAACATTTCTTTTGAGATTTAATTTGCTATACTGATAGTTGCTGGATTTCTGCAATAGTTAGCATAATCTTTCAGAGCTGTTTTTGTAGGGTTTTGCTTTGTTTTATTAACTCTTAAGCCTTCTGGAAATAGCCTTGTTGAAATTAATGTTTGCAATGCCATATTTATGATTTCAGGAGGAGACATATATCTGTGTGTGGGTGTACACATTGATCATACCATAAATAAATTAAAGCTTGAGTGCTTCAGATTGACACATGCTTGAGTGATGACCTTATGTTTGGGGATACAGCTTTAACTTTAATATTTCATTTCAGCCTATATAAGCAATAGTCTTGGATTCCCATTGTGTTGGAATGCTAACATGTCTTGAAAGGATATCCTTTTGTTAATCATTGGTCTAGGAGCAAAGAGTTGCTTACAATGGAAATAGCCATTGCATATTAGCTTTTGGTCATAAACACAATTGAGTCCTGTTAACCAGAAACACATAGTTTAAAAGCCGTATTGCTATAAAATGTTGTGCTAAAGCCTTGGGAATTGAGGTGTGGTGTTTCCTAGGCACAAAAGTGTACTTTGGCTGTAGCTTAGTGAATGCATTTCCAAATTCTGGTCTGATAATCATTATACACAAGATGCCCACTGTGGTTGTTGAAATTGCAATTAAAGATACAAATCTGTAGTAAAGAATGGCACCATCCAGGCACAAGAGAAATGTTTGATAAACTGAACAGGTACAATGTATCATTAGGGATAAATCTGTAAGGAGGGATGGGGGGGAGCATGCTCAGTGGTTACAGAAGGTAGAGAGTCTGTTGGGTGGAAATTGGAAAACCAGGGAGGAATAGGAATGGAATGGCGTATCCTTGGAACCCTGAACACAAGTACTCCACACGGCAATGTTTTGTTACAGGCCCTATTTGTACATCCATAGATTCTTGTGAACCGCTAAAGTACTTGTTAGTGTAGATTTCTATTCTCCAGATATCATTCTCTAATTAATAATAATAATAATTTATTATTTGTACCCCGCCCATCTGGCTGGGTCTCCCCAGCCACTCTGGGCGGCTTCCAGCAGACATTAAAATACACTAACACATCACAGATTAAAAACTTCCCTAAACAGGGCTGCCTTCAGGTATTTTCTAAATGTTATATAGTTGTTGATCCCTTTAACCTCTGATGGGAGGGTGTTCCACAGGGCGGGCGCCACTACCGAGAAGGCCCTCTGCCTGGTTCCCTGTAGCTTTGCTTCTCGCAGTGAGGAAACTGCCAGAAGGCCCTCGGCGCTAGATCTCAGTGTCCGGGCTGAACGGTGGGGGTGGAGACGCTCCTTCAGGTATACAGGACCGAGGCCGTTTAGGGCTTTAAAGGTCAGCACCAACAACCAATTACAGTTCCTCCAGCCGCATTAGAGGCCTCTAGGGTTCTCCACCTGCTCAGAGCAGTGTATGGGGGTGGGGGTGGGATGTGCCCACGCATGCATGCAAGAAACTTTGAGCATAGGACCATCTCTGTGGTTGGTTTCTACATATGATAAACAGTAATAGTTTTGGAAAGGGCACCACCATTTCTTTGGAATGGGATGCACTCTTCTGTACAAAACCTCTTTTTAAGTATCACTATAAACAGCAGGAACCAGCAGCAAGGGGAATATGCGACGACAGACATGCAACAATGTCACCATTTTGATAGCTTTCAGGTCAGTATTATTTTGAGAGCTGCAGTAAACCTTTTACTATGCAGTAACATTTCAGTATGCCACCATGATGAGCATTTAATCGCAGTTAACTTTTATAACCTAAGTGCCAACTTTCACTAGGTGGGAGGGCAGGAAAATTCTGCAGCACATAGAAGAAAAGATGTTGATGAAAATGAGACAATCCCACATCAGGAGAAGCATATGGGCTAGTTTTGATAATGAGTGGTACAAAATAGATTTATGGGGAAATGGTGCTGTTTAAAAAAGTAGAAAAGAGGAGGCACCCATTCTCCTTGTTTTACCTCCACCCCAGGAAGATCAGTAGAAAAAGTAAACTTGACTCAACTTAGGGCTAGTAATTTTACAAAGTTTTGCATGGGAGAGATTTAACAGACCCTCTTCCCATTGGTTTCAAGGCTTCTTCAGTTACAGTTTTTAAAAATGACTTTTGTGTCTCCTCCAATAAGTGGAGTGGATGTACATATTTATTTTGCCACATTACGCCGTGCTAGGAAAAGCATCTAAACTATTGGACTGCAAAAGCACCATCAGTCAGCACAGAAAATGCTTAGCTATATGCACCAGTAGTCTAAACAAAATAAAAAATAAAAAAATTCCTTCCAGTAGCACCTTAGAGACCAACTACGGTAAGTTTGTTCTTGGTATGAGCTTTTGTGTGCATGCACACTTCTTCAGATACCAGTAGTCTGATGCAGTATAAGGCACCTTCAGATGTGCTGTGCATTCTCTTTCATTCATTTCCCCCTCCAAGCCTACCTCGGTATTTCCAAATGCCTAAAACCAATCCAAATTAACTTTTCCCTGCTTCTGCATAAGCTTGGGATCAGCTGACTCTTCTCTGTAAGCACTTATTTGTTGATGAATATGTAACAGCTGCTCTGTATACCTGGGCAATTGCTCTGGATAAATCTGAAGCAATGGCTTTTGGTTGATAGTTGCAAATTAATCAAGTGCAAATTAATCAAGAAGTGCATCATTTAGACCTACTTCCAAGCCATTCGGTGGAATATAACGTTTGGTACTGTAGTTCCCGTTACACATTTGTGAAGGACATGAAGCCCACACAGCTGTTATGGTTCTAGAAATATATATTTCCCATCTGCTTACTTTCTTGTTATGTTGGAAGACCTTAAAAGCTGGAGAGACAAGGAACATTTTCAGTGTCCTTTCTGTGTTCTCCCTGGAATGGGTTCCTAACACATTGAAATTGAATGTGCAAATCAGTTTTCAAGGTCTGAAGTAATATCATATATTGCTTAATTTATTCAGCAGAGGATATTCCTTGGGAAAGCTACATCAACAATGATTTTTCTAGTAATTGACAGGAAAATGCTGATGTATAAAAATGTTTTACAGATAATGAGGTCTGCAGGGAACTTTTATCATTTGGGAGGTTCCAGGTGAACTGTCAAGAGCTTGGTTAACCTTTTGTGTGCATATGTAAAACTTTACTGTAGAATCATTGTATTAAAAAAGAAGAAGAATTGATTATCACTGACCATTATTCACATTAAGTTGCCATGAGATAATTTCTTATCCACCACCCATACCCTTGATGTTTCTCCTGGACATGGTGACTTGTGGTTTTCTTTAGTTACATTTGTAAAATCTCTTCTGTGCCCAAAAACGAAAGAGAAAAATCAACTTATAAGAGAAATACATAGCCTGACGAGGCTTTGCAAAACTGTGACTGATTTTACATTGCTATCCCCATATTCTTACATTCTGCTTCCTGTTCCTTTGTCAAAAGGTAATTTGTCCAAAGTTTTGAAAGTTTAAATATGCAGTGTCGACTGGATCACCTCCATCTGTATGCTTATTGACAAAGAATGTTCAGAAGCTAGTGAGACAGGGCTTACCTTTGAATTAGCCATGCTGGTTTGGTTTCAGCAAGACTTGTTCTTCTATATCAGAGGTGCCAACCTGTTTGGACTAGTGGGCAAGAGAGTGCTGGGGGCATCACTCACAAAATGGCTGCCCTGGAGAAGGCATGGCCTAACACAAAATTTGAGAGACAACCAAATCCATCAACTCCATATGTTTATCATGGGATGTCAGCTATGTCTTGCTGGTCCTGATTATGTAGATAACATGCACACTCTGTGCTGTTGTTGTCTAATAACAAGGAGCATTCCTCAGTACCAGGAAAAATGTGCAAGGAAGCTGCACCTCTCACATTTCACAGAAATTTGATGCCTTCATGGGCGGTGCAATAGTGTCTGTGGGTGTTGGGTTGGCAACCTCTGCTCTATAGGCATGGTAATTCTATTTTTAATAGTGTTTTCCACCAGTTTTTCCAGAAATAGACATCCAAATGCTCTCTGGATCACCTTTTAAAAATTGGTGTTACGTTAGTTACTTTCCAGTTCTTAGTTGTTAAGACTGATTTTAGAGGCAAACTACATATCTTTCTAGCAAGTTTTTGCCAGAACTGAGATTTGAACCTAGAAGATCCTGGTTCACAGATCACTTTCTTAAGATCTCTAATTGTGAATTCTCTTTTCCATCCATAGTTAATGACATATTATGAAAAAAAAATGCCAATGTGTCATTGCATGATTGTTTTAAGTTACAGATTATTACTATTTTATGTGTTTTTTCCTCCTTTTGAAATATGATTGCACCTTAGTAACACTTCCTCTTTTTGACAGCATCCCCCCAAATAAATTGTTTTTGTTTTTACATGAAAAGTTATGTCCTGTGTCTCATTTGTATTTCTTATATTGTCCCCTTCTGGGAAAGTACCCATAGTTTAAATTGTACGAAAACCATGGAAACCAAATGCAGTAAGATTTGTTGGCTGTGACATGTCAAAGTGTTGTTTTTAACAAAAGAAGCTGATGGCAATGTTCAAATGGACCCTTCTCATCATATGGCTGCTTTGCAGCTCAATCAATCTCTTATTATTATTATTATTATTATCAGAGTTATTCAGGCAGAGGCAGTAGCGCTAGTATTTCTCATAATCAGCCCTTGAGCCAGATGTAATTTGCAATTTGTAGCATTGTATTTTGAAACAATAACACATTAAAATGTACAGAGCATGGAATTAGAAGTATAGTAGCCAAGAGGACATATTGGAGAGCAGGCTACTGCCTGAATGCTCGTAAGTGGACACTGCTGATTTTAAAAGGACCATAATGCAATTTTATTAGTATCTAAATTGATTTAGACTAGCTGCCATCAAAGTCTCTCTCGTTTCACAGACTGTACAGCTGAATGGCAATAGAATGAGTGCAAATTAACCATCTTTTCACATGGTTTTTAGACGCCAAACCTCTACTTAAGAATCTGTAGTGTAATCTTCATATTGCTTAAGTTTGACATTAACTACTCATGCCAAATCCAGCTGATCTCTTCAGTAATATAGGCAGGTGTCTTAACTGTATTGTTTCCAGCAATCACTAAAAACTTTTTTATTCCAGCGAGTAGACCCAAGCATGTAATTTTAGCATGTAATTTTGAGGCATGGTTTTAGTAAGTGTAACTGTTTTATAATTACAGTCATACCTTGGAAGTCAAACGGTATCCATTCTGGATGTCCATTTGACTTCTGAAACATTCAGAAACCAAGGTGCGGCTTCCGATTAATTACCAATTGCTCAGGCGCACCAGAAACAATAGTGGAAGCTGCACCAGACGTTTGGCTTCCAAAAAAAGTTCGAAAACCGGAACACTCACTTCCGGTTTTCGATCATTCGGGAGTCAGAACATTTGACTCCCAAGGCATTTGGGAGCCGAGGTACGACTGTACTGGTTTTATTTTAGTCCCCCCCCCCCTTCTAACTTGTTATTGGTATTTTTAATGTCTGTTTTAGACTGTTTGTTATAAACCATTTAGAGTAAGTTCTAGTAAGTGGTAATAAATGTTGTTAAATAAATAAATAAAATGTCGAAATATCTTCTTGATTTACTGGCTGTGTCAAAAAATTAACTTCCATATTCAATACAGTTTGGATATTGCTGTCTCTACAGGCCTTCCTAAAAACCTTATTTTTGGGGGTACATACCAACTGTTTATGACTTTTACAATGTCATACATGCATGCTACTTACACATGCAGTGTGATAGACCTTAGGTATTCCTGAGTATAAATGCTTTATGAAAATGTATGGTGTTTTATGAGCTAAAATTGACTCCCAAGTTAAGTTTATCTCTCTCTTATTTACAGCTGTTTAATAGCTGTCTTAGCATCCTGCTGCCTGGATCTCTATAGAGTTCCCAAGTGTTTAGTTAGCTAACAAAGCGCCACAGCCTTGATTGGATAATACTGACTGGAAAGAGAACATTTCCTAGTGCATTAAGTGACAGTAATGTAAGGATATGTTGTCCATTAAGAGTGCATTGCCCATTAAAAGCAGGTTTAACTTGTTCATATCTCTCAAGATGCTGTTTTTTAAGGACAAAAAACTCTCTGGAGCTGAGCTCTATGCGTAGTTCAAACCGTATCAAATCTGTTACTATCAGGACTGTTGAGTGCCCACATATATTAAAAATAGTAGTTCTTGAGTTTTTGTGCTTTTGCTGTTCCTAATCAATCTTAGAAATGCATGGGTTTTACAACATTTCCATTAAAATTCAGTGTTCTATTTCTGTGGTTGCACTCATCACTGCTGATTACCAAGACTCTTATGTTTCAATAGAAGCTTTTCTATTCATAATCCTTCCTCCTTGATTCAGTCATTGAAGCGGCAACCTGCTATTTAACACATTATAGTTTACTCCTTTCATGTAATTTACAGGAACTTTCAGTATTTAATGCATAGGACACAAACACGATGCCCAGGAAAAATACTAGTCCTTTGTCCCAATGATGTATATGTTGAACAACACCTTTCCAGTATTCTTGCTCCAGGATGCTTTTGATAGCATTTTCACCCCACAGAAATAGAACACTGAATTTTAATGGAAATGTTGTAAAACCCATGTCACTTAGTGTCATGTCAGTGAGAGCCAGTGTGGTGTAGTGGTTAAGAGCAGTGGACTTGTAATCTGGTGAACCGGGTTCGCTTCCCCGCTCCTCCACATGCAGCTGCTGGGTGACCTTGGGCTAGTCACACTTCTTTGAAGTCTCTCAGCCTCACTCACCTCACAGAGTGTTTGTTGTGGGGGAGGAAGGGAAAGGAGATTGTTAGCCGCTTTGAGACTCCTTAGGGTAGTGATAAAGCGGGATATCAAATCCAAACTCCTCCTCCTCCTCCTCATGTCACTTAACAACATACATGCATCTATTTTGTTACATAAATGTGCTTTTGAACAAAGAGAACTCTACATAAAAGCTAGCTTAAAACTACTTAGTTTAAATTAAGTGGAAAGATAAATGACACACATTATACCACTTTACCCCAAACCTCCCCCACCAGTTGCAACTCTTCCAAAAAATGCAATTGTCAAGAGTTATCTTCCATGTAAGCACTAGATCAACTTTACTTAATTCATAGATGGTGCTTTGGTGGTTGACAGTTTGGAGGTGTACATCTTTATTTTTGGGGGCTCAGTTTTATGTTCCTTTTGTACTGCTGGAATTTGCTGTACATGATGGATATTATTAAATCTTTTTCTGAATGTATGTTGGGTTGTTTTTTTAAGGAATTTTTTTTGTTTTATAACTTTCTGTTAGCAACCTTGAGTCTCTTTTGAGAAACAGGTGGGATAGAAAAATTTAAAATAAATAAACACATCCCCAGTTTTTATGCCCGTGCATAAACATTGATTAGGGTTGTCATATCCATTGGTGGGGAGGAGTTTCTTTTCACCTTGCCGTGAATGTGTGAGAGACAGAAGAATACCATGCAAACCAGGGTTCTCCGTCATAGGAGTTGGACGGTCACCTTCACAGAGAAATGCAGTTGAGGTCACATTTACAAAATGAACTTGGAACTTGTAAGACTGGCATTCAAGTGTGTAAGAAACAATGAATTGTTGGGTCTGATCTCCTTACTTCTGTTTTCCTTTTCAGTTGCAGAATTACCTTTTCTTTTTTTCTGACTCATTTCTCAGGATAAGTGGTTTCCTGGTTTGCAAAGCATGCATTTGCAACCTGTATTCCCCTACTGTCCTTTTTGTGAAGCAAATGCATGTTGTGGATTTCTGGGTCTTGAACCTCCAGCAAGTTACCATAGCAACAAATTGCCAACCTGAGACAAGAACCTAACTGGGCAGTTGTTTGGGGAGACATTTGTAGAAGGTAGCGAGTGGGAAATCTAGTGGCAAAAAAAAGTAAGGAAAATAAAGTGAGAAATAGCTGTCTAAGATAGATCAAGGACAAGAGAATGAAGGGCAGGATTTTCATTAAGCTGTCACATAAACTAGGAAATATTTTGAACTGTGCTGTTTAGAATATAATACATAGGCTCTGTACAGAGAACCAAGGGAACTTGTCAAAGTCCAGAATGTGCCCTGTGATATGACCCTGCTCCTCTACTCCATATGTTATTTCTCCCTGGTTAACGTGCCACCTGCACAGGCATGTCTTGTGAATGTGGAAACCAGAGGATTACCATTTCATTTTTGAAATGTTTAACATTCTTTTAAACATGCAAAAAATAAAATCTGGAATTGTATAGGAACATAGGAAGTTCCCTTATGTTGCCTTATATATTAGGCCGTTTGTTCATTTAGCTCAGTATTGTCTGTACTGACTGGCAGCAGTTCTCCAGGGTTTCAGGTGAGGTTAGCCCTACCTTGTACCTGAGACCTTCTGCATGAAAAGCAGATGATCTGTGAATGAGCTTACAGCCCTTCCCTCTTCCTATTTACAATGACGGGGGAAGGCACACCTGGCAAAGGGCTCCCAGGCACCTAGCTGTTAACAGCACAGGAGAAGCACCGTTCTGGAGAAGCATGATCTAGGTCACTTGATGGTGGCTATTCAAGCACTATAGTTTTAGCCAGTCAGAACTTGAACAAATATTAGAAGCGCCATGGGGTTGCTGTGGGAAACAACTTCTGCTAAGGCAAGCCATCCTCTCTCAGGCTGTAACACATAGTGGGACTGTCACCATCCTGTTTCAAGTGTTTACGTCCTCACTGCATATTTCTGGCATTGGGAGGGATCAGTAAACCCGGATCCATTTGGGAAATGCTTCTTTGTGTTGCATTCAAGGCAGGGAACATATCTTGAAGGAAGGACGCTTTGGTGGCATTATATATATATACACACACACACACACACACACACACACATACACATACATACAGTGGTACCTCGGGTTAAGTACGCTTCAGGTTAAGTATGCTTCAGGTTAAGTACGCTTCAGGTTAAGAACTCCGCTAAGAACAGAAATCATGCTCTGGCGGCGTAGCGGCAGCAGGAGGTCCCATTAGCTAAAGTGGTGCTTCAGGTTAAGTACGCTTCAGGTTAAGAACAGACCTCCGGAACGAATTAAGTACTTAACCCGAGGTACCACTGTATAACCACAGTGGCTCTCTCTCTTAGAATGCTAAGAAGATGGCTTTTCATCATTAAAATGTGAATATTTTCTTTTTGAAAATAGTGGCTATATAAATATGATAAATGGGATGCGGGTGGTGCTGTGGGTTAAACCACAGAGCCCAGGGCTTGCCAATCAGAAGGTCAGCGGTTCGAATCCCTGTGAAGGGGTGAGCTCCCGTTGCTTGGTCCCAGCTCCTGCCCACCTAGCAGTTCAAAAGCATGTCAAAGTGCAAGTAGATAAATTGGTACCGCTCCGGCGGGAAGGTAAATGGTGTTTCCGTGCGCTGCTCTGGTTCGCCAGAAGCGGCTTAGTCATGCTGGCCACATGAACCGGAAGCTGTACGCCGGCTCCCTCGGCCACTAAAGCGAGATGAGCGCCGCAACCCCAGAGTCATCCGTGGCTGGACCTAATGGTCTGGGGTCCCTTTACCTTTACCTTTTAAATATGATAAATATGCATATTATGATGATATGTAGGAAATCTCTTTGGTATTTTAGAATCAAGCCATTAAATCCTTTTTGGTTATTGTGAATATAATCAATGTTGTTATTTCTTTATATTTGCTAAATGATGTCTTACCTTATTCTAGGATTATGTTGGGCCATTCTTTTACATATACTTACAAAATGTTAAATATGTATAACATAAAATGCCATCTGTTTTGATTATAGAGTGGGAACTGTTGCATTGAGCATTAAAGTGCTTTGATGGCAGACTGAGCGCTGGAGTTTAGTTTTAAAACGTAACAATATTGCTTATTATAGGGAAACTGCATGCCCTTGGCACCATTGATAGGAGACCCAGACACTGTTTGTTAATTTTTAATGTTAGTACGGTACTTTCTCTGTTTGTGGTGCTGGTGGGGAAGTGCTGTTGAATTGTCTCAATCATTTGTATGTGTGTGTTTTCATTAATCAACTAGTGCATGCTTTCCCCATTGCTCTTTATTTTAATGAAATCTGTGAATGATTTGTCAGACAGCAGTGATCTCATCAGTAATGTGTCAGAATTAAATCCATTTAGCAGATTACATGGACATTATTTTTATTGTATCAATTTGTTCTTTCAAAGTGGTGTTGCCGGTGCAAACACGTGTATCTCTTTCAAACTAGATTGTTAAAATGTAAACAGTACAATTTGTTTTCTCAAATTGAAGCAGAACAAAAAAGCTGCTGTTTGTACCTGCTTTATATTTAAATCTATGCAATGGTTTTACTCTTCCTTTTAGTGCAGCAATGGGAAATATGACACCAACCAGATGTTGCTGAACTACAACTCCCATCATCCTCAAACAGCATGGCTGATAACAAGGAATTATGGGAATTGTAGTCTAACATCTGCAGATTCCCCATCCCTGCTTTGGAGAAACTGCTGATGAGCTGTAGGAAACTAATCTAAAGCCTACCAAAGAACATTCTGTTTACACTATTACTACAAAGATCCATGAACTCATGCCACTTATTTACATCTCTGATCAGTTTCATTCAAGGAATGCATCAGGGGTTGAAGGGAACTGATAGCTCAGTCGGTAGAGCTTGGGACTCAATCTCAGGGCTGTATGTTTGAGCCTCACGTTGGGTGAAATATTCCTGCATTGCAGGGGGTTGGATTAGATGATCCTCGCGGTCCCTTCCAACTTTGATTCTATGTAAGACACATATCTATTTGATTTTGAGGATGTCCCCAATGGTTTGGTTTTGAACTGGACTCCTATAGTAACCCCAGCAAGAACTTCCATGGGAATGGGTTCCATGGTTGAACTACCCTGTATCTGTCCTGAATCTTCCAACATTCAACTTCCTTGGGTGCCCATGAATTCTCGCATTATGAATAAGGAAGAAAAACTTTTCTCACTCCACTTTCTCCATGCCAGGCACAATTTTATAAACTTCAACCATGTCACCTTGTACTCACCTTTTCTCTCAACTAAGAAGTCCCAAATGATGCAACCTTTCCATATATGGGAGTTTCTACCTCTCCGTCATCATTTCGGTTGCCTTTTTCTGGCTGTTGCCTCCCTGTGGTAGCAGAATTTGTGCTGGATTAGGACAGGGGTAGGCAACCTAAGGCCCGGGGGCTGGATGCGGCCCAATCGCCTTCTAAATCCGGCCCACGGACGGTAAGCAGTGTGTTTTTACATGAGTAGAATGTGTCCTTTTATTTAAAATGCATCTCTGGGTTATTTGTGGGGCATAGGAATTTGTTCATTCTTTTTTTCAATAAATAACCACATGGTCTGAGGGACGGTGGACTGGCCCACGGCTGAAAAAGGTTACTGACCCCTGGATTAGGACATAGGTTTATACCTGGGCCTCCCTTCATTGTCGCAAGGAGAATAGGGAGTGTAGTTGTTGTTGTTGTTGTTGTTGTTGGCCTTTATTGGCATAAGTTTTAACAGTAAAATCATCCAAAGTCATCCAAATACATTAATAATCCAAACACAAACAATATATAAAAGACTAGATAGCCACCATTGGATAAATCAGGCAACTTGTAGATTTAGCTTTAAGAATCTCGAGGGAGTGTAGTTACAAGTGGTTCCTTGCTCCATGGATTGTGCAACAGGGACTTCTGTGGAACAGGGCTGAATGCAAATGATTTCATTCGGAGGCACATCCATTCTGAAGCAGGTTAGAGAGGCTTCCCACAATTTCTTACTGCAAGTGCTTTGCTATGGATCTCCATAGTATCAGTAGTAGTATCAGTACTGAGAGTGCCTCTCCTGTTATGCTCTCTTAAAACCTGTGCTCCAGCCCTTGTTCCTCAAGGATTTTCCCCTTCCTACCCTTTTGTTTTATTCAACCTCACCACGGCTTCAGCTCACAGAAATCCTGCAATTAAAACAAAAAACTGCAAGCCCAATACCCTTGCACTATCCGGGGATGCAGATGTCTCTGCAGATGTCTCCCACCTGGAAAGGGGGCCTTTGTTCAAAAGGCCTTCAGTTAAGAAACCAGTGGTATGTTTATCATTAGTTTGTTAACTTAGATCTCTTCTTACTTCCTGTAAAATGCAATTTAGCACATTGTTGTTTGACATCGTGAAATAAGCATTGGTTACGTTTTCCCCCCAGTATTTGTTTGAGTTGGGGTTTTTCTTCTTTTAAGTTTTATGGTGGACTTTCTTCATGTCACTCTTGAAATGTCCCAGGACTGACATCTTTTTCATCTTCAGGGGGAAATGCCCACTCTCCAAGCATTCCCAGTTGTCCTGTGCATGCCATTTCTATTGAAAAGTCCTGTCATAGGTTTGTAGAACTCATAGGACGGGGTGGTAGACCTGCCTCAATAGTCAGATGGAGTGTGCCGAGGGGGAAATTGGGAGGAAAGTCAAAATGGATGGAAGAATGCGAGTGGGGAAACCTGAAACAAGCAATTCAGATTTCTGGCAAGAGTGATCTGTTCGTCCCCCAGCAGCTCTGCAAGATAGTGCTTTGCAACGGGTTCTGCAAGATGCCACAGTCTAGATAGCAATAGAATGCACTGACATGAGGGAAGATGTTCTAGGATGTTTGCAAAGAGAAGAGCACAGAATCATTTTTGCATATAGAATGATGCTTGTCCCAACTGTCGCAAATTAGTTGACTTGAGGACTTAGACAGCAAAACGTTTTGGAGAGCTCACAGGTATCTTCTCAAAGTGCTCTCTGACCTTTTTTCTCTTTTTTGCAAATGGAAAATGAGGGAGTTAAATTAACAACCCTGGAGTATCTTGGCAATTAGTGAAGAGGATTTCATCCGCTCACCCTCATCATTTTCTCACACTTTGGGACAGGCAGGATATTTTTAATTTGCAACCGTTATTTCAATCTGTCATAAAAATAATTCTATAAAAATTGCTTTCGTTCCAATTATACAGGAACGCTAAGCTGTGTTTTCATTTCCATCTATAAGTTAATGTAAAGCCTGCATCAATAAATGGAAGGGAGAAACACATACACACTCAGAAAATCTGAGTGTGATATTCAGTTTGTTGATATTTAATGGTAAGCTATTCACTAACACTGAAAAATACATTAAACAGGGCAAAATATGACATCTTGAAGTATCTGGGGAGAAGAAGACATTTAACATTTTTCTTGGATGTATTTTCCTTACTGTGAATTAGAGTTCTCTTCTCTCCACCCCCACCCCCATTTTCTGATGTGGAGCTGGATTTTGACAGAAGTAGTTTTTTCTTAACAGATTATTAGCTTGGTGGTAATTGTGGCCAGCTGACTTTTGGTTTTAGTGACATGTAATGCAGCTGCCTCAGACCATAGCCGGACATTTAATTGTGGCTGGAATTCTTCACTCCCCAGGTTGTGAGGTAAGTTAGTCCTCCAAATCCTGGTTCAATGCTCTAGCCCAGGCATAGGCAAACTCGGCCCTTCAGATGTTTTGAAACTACAATTCCCATCATCCCTGACCACAGCTAGAGATGATGGGAGTTGTAGTCCCAAAACATCTGGAAGGCCGAGTTTGCCTATGCCTGCTCTTGCCACCACACTCTAGGGCTTAACTTGCTCTTTCTTTAGATCAAAGTATCCCCAACCTGGTGCCCTCTAGATGTTGGAAAGTAATTGAACCTTTGTACAGACAACTCCCAATTTACGTGGGGATTACATTATGAGGCATCGTGTGGTTACATGAAAGCCTGCAAACATACTGTAAACCTCTTGAAACCGTTGAAAAACCCAGCAGCACTTACTGGATACCAAACTCCACCACAATCACTCCCTCCAAACCTCCTTGTTCAAACTCCAACTCATCACAGGCTTCAATATTCGGTGCAAGGGCTCCTGGGATTGTACTTGCAAAGGCTTGTGGGATTGCTAGATGCTGTTTTCATACCTTTTTTGCCCTTTCTGAGCTGTTTTAGGGCAGTTTCCACCATTTTAAAAGTCACTTCCAGGTTTGATGCAATGCATTGTTGCGTGTCAATTGGTTGTTGCCTGTAGTTGCAACGTTTTTCTCTCACGTGTGAATATTCACCCCTCTGCCAGTTCTGTCTGGACAGTTGCTTGGCTCCATCTCCCCTGTAAGCTTTTTATTCTTATCTTATGTTGTGAACCTGTAGTGTTAATGCTGCTGAGTGTGTTACTTTGTTTTTATCAGTTTCCGTGAGTGGTTTAAAAAAAAAAAATTGTGCAATGAGGGAAAGTTTGCTTTGTATATGTTAATCACACCATTCCAAATCTTTCTTTCTTTCTTGAATCTTGTGTTTCTAAACAGTTCATAAGCACCCCAGAGGACTTGGTTGATGTGCAATATCTACGTGCAACAAATAAAATTAAAAAAGGAGAAGCTAGTGGATTTGTTTCAGTATGCAGAAGTGCTATGCTGTAATTTATTTATTAGTTATTTAAACTTAGGCTGCAGACTTAAAACAAGAAAGCATTCTTGGGGTGGGGGCTTTGGATATGACATAGATGTTGATGCACTGCTAAAGAGGGAGATCTCCCAGTGTGACAGAAATATATGCCATTAGAAGACCCCATGGTGCACCCTTGGAAACGTCTGCATGAATGTGCTCCCACCAGTGCTAGCTATGTGTGTCAAGGGTAGCAGAAGATTTGCAGAATCCTAAGCCTTCTGGTCCCAAAGTGAGCCCTCAGTGAAACCAGCCTTGGAACTGGTGTACTTGATTCCCTTCCATCCATTGCAGTGGGGGGCAAAAAGAGAAGTGGTGGTAAAGGACAGAACCAAAAAAGTGAAGGGAAAGGTACCCACCCTACCCGCTCACTGGGTATGGCAAAGAAGAAGGATCTTTTCCATTCATGGAGTAATTTAACCTCCATGTACACTGCTTAACTAAAACCGCACGTTGCACTTACGAGTAAATTAAGCAGGATGTGCAATAAAATGGTTCAGGTATTAATCTAAAAATAAACACATCACCAGGAGTGCTACTATAAATATAAGCATCATTGAGGCTGAACTATTGAAACTGATATTTCTTTGATGATTACCTTGCCATTCCATCCCGCCCCCTTTGTTTGAGTGTCATTCTATAATGAGCACACAGTTTTCTATGCGGAGAGTAGAAGCCTACACAATTATGGTTCATGTTGACAAGTTAGAACTTTTGTTTTGTTATTAACAGGTTTGGCAAACATCGAAAAGATGACAAGATTGAGAAAATAAAAGTGCAGGAAGCTGTTACTTCAGAAGAGGAGAGAATACGAATGAAGCAAGAACAGGAGAGGTAGACTTGGTCTTTTGCTTAAATCTTGATAGAGATTTTTATTATTATTATGTTTACGTTTGGTAATTTGCATTCCACCTGAGTTCATTTTTAGTCAAATGACTCAGATACAAAGATGTCTGTAGAGCTCATGTAACTAATGAGAGAAAGCAGAATATATATTGGACATCAGCTAGGATAATTTGACTATATTCAGAGGCTGTTATAGCAACCAGGCATCTGTTTCATGATTTGTCATCCCCACTCCCCCTTCTTTACAGGGGCAACTGGAGTAATAAGTACACCTGTGCTAGAATTGATTGTCTAGACACTTTCAAAAACATTAATATTTATATGGAATTGGAATAAATTTTGTATCTTTTCCTGAAAACATTTGCGTATCTACTTTTGTTGATTTTACACTGTGTCGTCAATTGAATTTGAAACTCCTCGCTGAAAATAAATATTGTCACTGGAGATCAACCTTTTTCCTGTTGTCCTGTAGTGTTGTGTAGATTAAATAGCTGGGTATAAAATAACTAGCGAGTACTCCTTGCTGGAGTATTCCCCCCTCAAATTTAAGATCTTCATGCTTTTATATAATTGCTTCTGTCAAATTCCATCTGTAGAAGGCCAGTTTTCCAGTAACCAACCAAATGCATCCCCACGTACCTAGCTAATGCATACTACCCCAACTTTTCAGTGCAGTTATGCACACAGAAAGAAATGCATGCCTGGAATAACCTGTAATTGCATTGGATAAGGAGGCTTATATGAGGCACGGGGTATGCGTGTATACACCACTGCTCCCATGTGCATAATGGACATCTGGACCAGAGTTCCTAGCTACAATCATTCACCAAATAACATTAATTTAATTCTCATAAATGCTTATATCTGAACACAGGCCTGCAACTCCAGTCTGTCACTTCCAGAGCACTACAAAATCACATTGAAGTCAATTAACTTGATTAGCTTTATGATGCAACAGTTGATTCTAAATTGCTGCCACTATTCCTACAACATTTTACTTTGCAGCGAAGTTAAACACTAACAACGATGGTTATTTATAATTCTAAAAAAATATTAATAGAAAATAGGTCGCTGACTAATTGCAGCGTGCTGCAGTATTGACGTTAATGAAGCTATTCCAGTTTAGATTGCATGTTGAACTGCAGTCGGATCCCTTCTTTAATTTGGGTCATTAAATTACCTTGGAATACAAATATGCGCATAATTTTATAAGCAGGACTACACATGTCTACGCATTTCATTGTTTGTTTCGATCAGAAAACTCTCGGTACTTTACACTGGATGTCCGCCAGCAATTTTGAAAATTCTTCCCAGCATAAAGTAGTTTCTTGGGCTTGGATCCAGAGAAGCCTCTATGTACATGAGGGGTGGGCATGCTTTGCTTCTGACAGTTAGTCCTCATGCCTCATAGGGTGCTGTCCTAGAGCTTAAATTTAGCAAGCTGCCAGTCTTCCGGGAGGCTTTTCAGGGGAAATAGAAACTGACGGGGAAAATGGGGCAAGACATATTCCCCCCCTTTTCTGTTAGCATGGCTTCAAATGTTCCAAAAAGAGAGAGGAGGGAACCTGATAAAGCAACAGAAGAAACAGTTTGTTTCTCATGGCTTTCTAATGCAAGCACGAATATGCATGCTTTTTTAAATTTCTGATTCTGGAAATATAAATTGGGCTAATTGTAAACATACCCTCGCCAGTAAAATTAAATTCATGTCCTCAGCTTAAAGCAGAGGTGGGGGAATCTGTGGTTCTCCAGATGTTGCTAAGCTGCAACTCTCATCGTCCCTGACTGTGGCTGATTGGAGTTGCAGGAGTCCAATAGCATCTGTGTTCCCTAACCCTATATTTAAAGAGAGAGATCTTGATAGCTAATCCCTGCTAAGGATCACTACCTTGTACCTTGATTCCTACTATTGTGTAAACCCAAGGAAAAGAAACAATAATCCATCAAAACATGTATTTTAATAAGTGATGATATATTTGTTGTGCACTGTATTTACTATGCACTAATGTAACATATGAACTTAATGACACATCTCTCAAGAACATTTCACAAACTTGGATTACAGATCGTGCCATAAGCATGTGATTCCCCCCCCCAATCGTGCCATAAGCATGTGATTCCCCCCCAAAAAAATACTTACTTCACTCATACGTTACATATCTAAGTTTACAAATGTTCAGTCTAATGTGCACATCCAAAAATGTACTGTGAGAAAGCAGCCCTAAATATTAAGCCATGTCTGTGTCTTAACAAAAAATATATATATTTTTGGATAATTTTACATGAATTGACTCCCACATTTTGTTCCTGCACCAAGCATATTCCAGCTGGAATAATTACTTTAGTGATACATTCACTGGGCCTGCATGATTACAGGGGAGGTGTTGGTCTTGGGATCTCCTGTGCTACTTGTTTCCTTTGCCTTTGAAATTGGGAGTGTCTTTCCAACCCACTTCCTACAGTGCCAGTTACTAACATGTTTCCCAATGTAAATTGCCTATGATTGTTATATTCTCATGTTTTTCTCTTTCGTTCTATTGAGTGACTATCGTTTAAGAAAAATAACAGTGTTGACAATAGCTCTTTATTATCCTAAAAAGAACAAATCAGAAAAAAATATGTTAAGATCCAACCCATTGTAAACTGCTTGGGATAAATATAGTATATAATTAAGGGGACTTTAAATGGCTCCTCGCAAGGAATCTGACCATCTAAAAGGGCTGCCCTGAAACTTACCACTGTTAGGAGAAGCAGGGAGTGTAAAACAGTATAATAAAAAATTTCTGTGGCTGAAACTTTGGGCAATCCTTGAAAAAATTATTAGGGATCCAGTAGAACATTTTAATTTAGACAGTACCTTGTTTTTAGAAATACTTCTGGTTTTGCTTCTTCCTGTGCTGTTAATGACACAGATAGCTTAATCTCAGATTTGCTTGCTCTAATGATGAAATGCACGGGGGAGCTAGGTTTGGTGTAATGAATTTGCTGTGTAGAACCAAAATGCAGCGAAAGTCCACCGGGGTCAGAGAACAAGTGGATGCTCCATTAAAAAATCAATCAGGGCCACAATTATATAAAATTATTTTGCCCTGACTCTATAATTTTAATAGTGTTTTGCTTGCATTGTATTTTGCTCGAAGTCTTGAAAGTATTTTGTTCACATTGATTAGAAGACAAGCAAATTAATGTAGCTTAATTTTCCATTGAACGAATTGAATTAAGGCTGCCATTTTTTTATACAGTATCCCACTGCTTTATTATGAATCCCATCTTGTATGAAGCAAGACTCCTTCAGCCATTCTTGGTGTATCCTTGAAATCCACGTAAAAGGAAGCTATTTCAGGAAAGGAGATTATCAAGTGTGCCCAAATATATAGTAAATATTTCTTTATATAATGTAAATAAATATAACTGGGGTAAATATCAAACATGGCTGATAAAGTTTCAGTTCCTGATACAGGCCAATAAGGCATGGTCCTATAATAGTACTCAAGTAATATGATGATCTTTTTTTTAGTACATTGCATTCTACAAAAGTCACATATGTCAGTGTACCTGTATTGATAGAATGATAGCATTTTGATCACCATGTAGAAGAAACTAGGAAAAATCTGATTGAACCAGGGATCCTCTGCATGTAAAACAGATACTCTCCCACAGATATATGGCCCTTTCCCTTAATTATGCAATTATGTCATTCCCTATTAAGTGCAATATAGTAAGATATTCAGCAGAGACAGAGAATGTGTTAAGCCTGCAGAGGGGGTAACAGCACAGGATTATACAACTCCCATGCCAGTTTAACCTTTGCAAGGATTCTTGCTGGAGTCTCAAGGCAAAATGTGAAGACTTGCTACTAAGAAAGAGGCAGCATGAAGCAAACAAGGTTTTTCCATACTTGTAAACTTCAGCTCCTGAAAGAAGCCACTTTCAAGGATTTAGAGTCCAAATAATAGTATGGCAGCAGCATAGTGGTAGTTTCCCCTGTCATCAGTGATGTCATGGAATCTACACAGTAGGTCCCCGTAAATCATATTCAAGACAGCACTCTGTTGCAGCCTGCTAACTGGGAAAAGAGCTACATCCTCCAAGCAGCAATATATTGTGGCTTGAATGCGGGGGAAACTGTGACATTGCCGAAACAGAATTGCTTCCTTAAGGGAAAATGTCTGGATCCCATGCAACAAATGAAAAACCGCTACACATTTATCACACTAAAAAAATTGATTTTCTGGAAAGGCCCTGAAGAAGAGATTTGAGAGGCGCAAAAGCTTACATTCCAAACATGTATAATCTCTGTACAGCTTAGATATGCATCCTTGTCTGTCAGTTCTTTTGGCAGTGTGTATTAATTAAACAACAACAATAATACTATTTAGATATTTATTTATAAATGCATGTTTACTTGCTAATCGCTTAACCATTGGCTGTCTTGGTTTAGAACAGAAAAAAATCATGCTGCCAGTGGTTAGCTCCCAAGGACAAGTTGGAATGACATCACTAGATTTTGGAGGGGGTCGTGATGGGGTTTTCCTGAAATGCTGTTTTAAAATATTTAAGAGCTCCTGACTTTGTTGACTTGCAAAGAGCTTTGGGAGTTAGTGCTAAAGATTGATCAGTCTCCAAAAGTTAACAGTTGTATTTGTGCATTTCTAAATGTGAGACATCCTTTGAAAAAAACAAAAACAAATCAACCACCCTTGGTGTTTATTATTTCAAAACTTGGCTACCCTTTTGCTTCTTAGTCAAATAAGATTACACTTACGAAGTGAATCTGTTAGTACCCTTCTCTTTGCAAATTTAGTCAGTGGGTATCAATGCTGAAATGAAAACAGCATCTGTCCTTCACAGCTCCTGAACCAGAAGGGGGAGCTCCCCGCACTGGTTTTGTGGGTGAAGGCCTTGCTTTCTGATCCCAAGTGTGAAGAAAGTGGAGACAAAAATTTGCCAAGTGGAATATCTAGGAGCTCATGGGATTGAAAATAATGACTGCAGCAAAGATTCTCAGTCTTGGTTTCTAAATGTATTGTGCATTGCCAAGACTCTTCAGTTGTAAGGATCACATTAGGACTCTATATTTAAGAATGTATTATAAATGGCTAAAAGGAGTACAGTAGTCTTTCCAAATAATTTGTACCATGATATTTTCGTCATCAGCCTGTCTCTGAATTGAAAAGTGATGTGAGAAAAGTTTCTCCCTTGGAACCAGAAGGAACGCTTAGTGAGGTTTTAAAAGTTATAAGCTTCACAGTCTCTGCTGGAAGTTGTATTTGCAACAGATTACTTACCTAAGGCAGTAGGGACCTAAAACACAGTGAGACCTTCTTCCACGTCAAGGTGATGACTGCTCACCCACCATGTAAACAAAATAACTTATTTTTGAAGATGCAATGCAGACTGATGTGTGTATGTATGTACATTTATATACATTTAACAAATTAAATTAATGTACATAAGTTAAATATAAATAACTTACAGTAAAATGCTTTAATTGCCTATATCTTAATAGCTTTTGCAGCATCTTGGAAATAAATTATTTCTCAAGTATGCATTTTACACGGTCACCAGATTATCCTACAGCAGCATATAATCAATCCAACATTCCTAATATTTCTAAATCTCTTTTCATATAGTAAATTACTGACCTCCATGTATTCAGTAGGGTTGCTATATTTCCTTAACCTCTTAGCATTATAGCCACCAATTGTTCCCACATCTTCCTAAGTATATATTTTAAAGTTTTTAATCTTCTTCCAAGACTTGGCATACAGAATTCTTGCCATAGTTAAAATATAAAGATTTCCTGAGACCCAATATGTTGACGGGGACATTCAAGTTTACATTGTTCAAGAAGCATACTGAGGAATCTAATCTTTCTGGAAAATTTAATTAGTCACATTTACTACCATAACTCCATAAATGGTAAAAATCTTCTTTTCTCTCTTTACAAAACCAGCATTCCTCAGTTTTCTCGTCACACCAGACTGTCCTATATAAATGTCATATCATCAGAACTAAACCATCGCATTCTTGCCTAATGATGCTTAGTGTTAGATGTCACAATAAATTGCATTTATTTAGATTGTGGACACCCAAAGTATAATCATGAAATAGAATGTGCATACATTTAAAGGTATATGAACATGGATGTGCATGTACACATTTATTAATAGATAATACATACTAATTAATAGACTATATCGATATCTTGTTCTGGAGGACTTGGTCCTCCAACAATGGTAATTTTATGTATTGTCTGTTCCCCTTAAGGGTGTTAAAGCCTACGCCTCTCAGAGATAATACAGCCTTTCTTCATCTTCCTTTAGTGCCATTAAAGCTACAAGCCTTTTGCTGTAAAAAAAAGTATACTAATGAATAGAAATGTTACAAGAACAGAAGTCTTGTGTTTTCCCTTCATCATGCATCATCCATTTTAATTAGAGGAAAGGGTAGTGAGCACAGTGACAAGAGTGTGGAATTAAAATCATTAATTGATGTCAAGCTGAAGAGAGGCTGCTAACATGAATTTAGTGACAGCAGGAAGGAAATTAACCTTATTACTTTATTTAGAGCATTAGTTTATTTAATATTTTTGTCTATGCAAATCCAGAGTGCTTTATTTATGACAATGGCAAAGGACAAATAATTCATTAAAAATGTGAATATTAATTATTTCACAGCAATGAATCTTACAATAGGCTCACTGTTCTTAGAACATCCATTAAAGTTGGTAGACATGGACCTTAATGCGCTTAGATTTTTATTTTCAGGGCCAACATTCTTACATAAATGAATAGGTGGAATTGCTCATGTGGTTTGCGTTAGAAAAACACCTGATGGAAAAATGCATCAAATGGCATTGTTCACTTTAACGTGGACTATAGTGGAACAGCCAGAAAAACACATTTCTTATAATTTTGCATATAGTGCCATTTGAGAAAACTGATTGTATTCGTTTTGTCAGTGAAAGTATGGTCAAATAACAGCAAAGATTTAATGGGAAGCATACTAACGTACTCTTGAAAGGACAATAGCACCATCCTTGCAGATCATTTGTGACCTCAGGGGTCATGATAAAAGAATAGTGAGAGTGTTGTCTTCCAGTAAAGGCCATCTGGAGCTATTAAAATATCAGATGGAGTCAGGGCTTCAACAGCAGGATGCTCTTCTGGTGTATTTCCAGAATTCCCAATGAGACCATAATATTTTTACTGGGAAATCTACACTTTGTTTCTTCAGAGCAAAATATTTTCATTGCACTTGTAGACTAGACAAAGAGATTTGGGAGTAGAAACTCTATCGACTGTAAATACGAACTGATATCTCACTTTGGTATTTTTAATTGGTTCAGTAATGTTTTTTTGTTATAGTCTTCTGAATCCTACTCAACACACAATTACTTGCACTTTGGCCATGTCTCGACACATATATTTGTACATGGACCACCCTATTTGACAGCTAAGGAAAAACAAATATCCGTGTGCCATGTAATCCATCCTAGTTCTCTGTCTTCACAGTAATGTCCTTTCGCTTTTAAATTTCCCGTGGTCCTCTGCCTTAAAAAGCAACACCACCAAAATGAGCAGCCTGCATTGGTATTTAAGATTTAGTTTATTCAAATGTATCATTCAGGGCTTTAACGGTAGCAATTAGCTGGAAGCTGTTTGACTTTCATACTTGCACTGCATTTCACATGTCACAGTACTATCAGAGATGTAAAAGTTCACAGGTGCACTCTGCAGCATCAGACCCTTGTCTGAAATCCTGCAGATCTGTTGCTAGTTAGTATAGATGATAATGAACTAGATGGCCCAGAGGTCTGACTTGGTATAAGGCAGATTCACATGTTCCTGTGATCTTACATAAAGATTTAGGGAAATAGCCCTTTCTCTTGAGCGATATGCCTAACAAACTGTGATACATTACAACATCCAGAGTACTCACTAAACCCATTCACACCCAGTTACTCTTTGCAGAGTCAGGGCAGTTTACAGGATTAGTAGTGCTGATCTATTTCCATGTCACATTGGTATGTCTATAATAGTTGCAAGGAAAGAACAACAGGATATGCAATATTGCCAAGCAGTCATGACCAAAGTGCAGATTCCTTTCTAGGTAAAAATAATATATACTTTTTAGAGCATCTAGAATACTGTGTGTTCTTTTGGGTAGGTGGTGATGGTAGGTTTGTTGGTCTGCCTGCCAAGACTGATAGCTTATAAAACAGAAACAGGGTTTCTTCAATTTGCCCACACCATACTTGCAGGGCTTTGAGCAGGCATAGGCAAACTCGGCCCTCCAGATGTTTTGGGACTACAACTCCCATCAACACTAGCTAACAAGACCAGTGGTCAGGGATGATGGGGGTTGTAGTCCCAAAACATCGGGGGGGGGGCTGAGTTTGCCTATGCCTGGCTTAGGGTGATATAGATCTGAAGTCTTGAAAGGCACACCCATTACAACTCTTCCCTCTCCCTGCGACAGCAGATGAGGGACCCTCTTAATACCAAATATCCATTTAAGGATGATTCATTCTAATACGCAATTATTGGAAGTGAGCTGCTCTTATTGCTGTTAAATTTAACAGTGCCGGAAAACCTATCAAATTATCCAACTTGCACTACAGGAGTCCAATACTTTGCAGCTAAAAGCGCTTAAACATCATGTTTACTCTAATTTTTAAAGGCAGTGGCAATTATCTGAATAATCAAAGGGATAGTGAATTCTCCGCATGTGTCTCTGATTTGTAGTGTTAGTCAAGCTGTAACATGCATTTCTAAACTACTTACGCCTCCAGTCATTTTGGTACTGCCTGTGTGCTTTCATACCAATTTTATACCTCCACCCTACCCATAAATGCAGTCGGGCAAATTTTTTGTTGCTGCCTCACATGGTAAAGTGCCCAAAGGTTCTGCTGTATCAGCCTAGATCTGTGCTATTTGTTCTTATTGTCTACTCCAGGGGTAACCAACATGCTGCCCTCCTGATATTGTTGAATTCCAAATTCCATCATGGCCAATGGCTAGGGATGCTAGGAATTGTAGTTCAGCGATGTCTGAAGGATGTCAGATTGACTACCCCTGGAGTATACCATAGACCAGGCACATCCAACAGGTAGATCGTGATCTACCGGTAGATCACTGGACAGCTGTGGTAGATCACCGTCTCCCCCCAAAGAAGCTCAACAACTTTGGCTCCCCTAAAAAATGCCCGGCACCCCAAAAAATGGGGCTTTCCTCCTCCCTAGAAAAAGCTCAACAACTTTGACCTGAACCCCCAAAAAGGGGGTAGATCACTGCCAGTTTATAACTCTGTTAGTAGATCACAGTCTCTTGGGAGTTGGCCACCCCTGCATAGACAATAGGCACATATAGTGTGTCCTGATAAAATGCATTTTTCTAAGTGTACCTGTATGATACACAATATTTGAAAATACGTTTTTTTTCAGATCTACACTTTCCATGTGCAGGTGCAAATCTTAGTAATGCACCTAAAAAACCAAAATGTGTAGTTTCTAAATGGGAATGGCTAATATTTCTAGCCATAATACTACTGTATTAAACTTTATCTTAATTACATTCAAATGTCTATAATGCATAATTCACAGAATGTGGCTGCAATATGTGGAGATGCTTATTTTCTTATTAATTATAGGTATTACTCAATGAGATATTTATACAGTCAATGAATGAATGATATGCTATCCTCACTGAGTCAATGGAAAGTTTTCTATTGATTTAAATAAGGTCAGCTTTTATCCTTCCGAGATATTCTTATGAGTTCTTTATAGAAACCATAAAGCGGGATTGCTAAAAAGCATTAAATAGTCTGTGAATAGATGAAGGGCAGAGTTAGATTAAATATAAGATTAAAATCTCCACCATATGCTTTTCATGGTAAAGGATACTGAAAGCATTGGGTTGCAATGTGATATCATTATGGTGTGAAGTACATCATCATGCAAACACCAATGATTAATAATTACCACATGCAACAGAATCAAAACACTTGTAGTTTTATGTGGCAAGCTGCAAGCCACATATGTCAGTTAAGAATTGTTGGGAGTGACAGCATTTTACCTAATGAGAAAGCAAGTTGAATATCCAGACTAAGGGAGTTCCAATACCGGTACTAAAATAAACAGCATAATAAAACTAAAATACAGCGGACGCTCGGGTTGCAAACGCGATCCGTGCAGGAGGCGCGTTCACAACCCGCAGCATCCGTAACCCGCAGCGCCGCGTCTGCGCATACACGGGTTGCGATTCGCTGCATCTGCGCATGCGCAAAGTGCGATTTAGCGCTTCTACGCATGCGCGAAGCACCGGACCCAGAAGTAACCCGTTCCGGTACTTCCGGGTTCGGCGCATTTGTATCCCGTAGCGAATGCAACCTGCAGCGAACGCAACCCGAGGTATAACTGTAATCCTCTACAATGGCTATATTCAATTCCACTGTTGGAGGCAGTATCTGAATATCAGTTGCTGTGAATCACTTGTTAGGAGAGTGCTGTTGCATTCAGGTTATGCTTCCAGGCTTTTCATGGCTATCTGGTTGGCCACTGTGAGAACAGGATGCTGAGCTAGATGGGTCTTTGGCCTGATCCAGAAGGTTCATCTTATGTTCTTGGGTATAATGAGCCCATGGAGAAGGACAGGAGGAATAACACCCAAACAGGTATTTGGTGCCATCAGTATGGTCACATGGAAATACTGCTGTGCTGCTTGCAGCTTGCAAACCTTGAGTTACGTATGTTATATGTGTTTCCCCACCCACAAGATTTCTAAAGAGTTAGGAAATGTACTATGGAGTTCAACTCTGGCGAAAGCTCCATGATTCTTAAGTACTGCACTCTAGCACTTTTGTGATCCCCCCCCCTAGGTTTTACTTACCCATGAATATAAGCATTTTTGCACCCAGCTTTCAAATATATTTCTAGCCTTATTTCTCATTTCCAGAATTCAAGCCAAGACTCGAGAGTTTCGCGAGAGACAAGCTCGGGAACGGGATTATGCCGAGATCCAAGAATTAAACAGGACTTTTGGATGTGATGGTGACTCAATGTATGCTGGAATTGCTTCGTATAATTCCTCCATAAATAGTGGCACAATGAACAATAGACCACAGAGCCCTAGGGAAGGGCCAACGGTTGAAGCATTATATGCCCAAGTGAAGAAAGCACGCAATTCCAAGTCTTCACCTGCAGACAGGTAGGCACCAGGCTATAGTCAATATTCTGCTTCCAATGTCTGGTTTCTATTTTATTTTATTTTATTATTTTTGGCTGTGGGAGGTGACTGTTCATCAGCTGTAAAGCCAGAACTGCATTTTATTAATGGCTTTTTAAAAGCCTTTGTAGAGAAAAATATTGAATTCACACAAATCAAGTCATAATGGAATGAGCAGTACAATCTTTTCAGATGATCCTAACACAATTCATCATCTCCTGGAAATGCTTTTGGATCCAAATTGCACTGTTTAGTATAATTCAAATTAAAGTCAAACTTGGAACAGCTTCTGGTTCAATTATTGGCAGTTCTAGTAATAAGCTGTGGTGCTTGTGGGTAGCATTTGACTTTGGTTTTCCGGGCCAGTGCCTGGGAGAATATTGCTTTTGTTTTGGAAAGAAGGGTGCAAACAGAATTATTTAGGCCACTGTTTCTTGACACCAAGGTGGGTCTCTCTGTCAGCCTTTTGACCGTTTCACACCAATTCCCGCAATAAACAACACATTTTAATCTTGAAGCTTTAGATCTGACAACCTACCCATACCCAATTTCTAATTTCCCTCTTGCCCAGTTTAAAAACTCTGGGTTTTTTTTTGTTTTTTTGTTTAATGATTACCATACTAGAGGTTGCTGCTAAGCTATTTGTGGACCTTCACTTAATTTGATCTATGATTGGTATGCTAGTAACAATTCATCCTAAGCTCAAAGTAATAAAGATACTCTTTCATTGTTGTTGCTCATATTCCAAGCTGAACTGTAAGGCTGGGAAACAAATGCTTTTTCCTGTTCACAGTCACTTCTAGGCAGGTCAGGTTTCACCAAATCCAGTGCCATGCATGTGAAAAGAAGGCAGGCAAGATATAGAAGGTATAAAAACCAAACAAAGGGGTAGAAGTAGAGAGTGGAAGAAAGAAGTGAAGGGAGTCAGGGTATATAAAGATTAAGAATTTGTAAGAACTCTGTGGGCAGAGGCCATAGAAAACATGCTTTGCATTCAGAAATCTCCACTGCCAATCTCGATCATTTCCAGTTAAAAGTGACAACACAAAGAAAGATCCCCTGACTTCCATTCAGAGTAGACAATACTGGACCCAATGGCCTGACACTATAGAATGACTTTGTAGTTTTATAGATCAGAGCAGTGCTGGGGAACCTTTGAACCACAGGCCAGCCAGGCTTCCCAAATTGGCCCATGAGGTCATTTGGGTCAAGCCACACCACTTGTTAGATATGGGATCAGGTGTGGGGCAGGTAAAGACATGGCTGGGCTAAAAGTGAGGTTGATTGTCAGTAGCACCTGCAAGGTTCCCTGCCCAGAACTTTTGAAGCACTGACAAAGAGCTGATTGTTGCATCTTACAGAGTGCTGTGCATGGAAGCCCTTTTGATCACCTAACCATCTAGTGATTATCATTGGGGCTTCCATGAACAGCACTACAGTCGGCTAATTGCCAGGGCCTTTATTCATACCAGTTTGCAAAAACTGGACACAAGACATCATTGTGATGTCACGTGATTGTTGGATGGTCACACCCCAGGATTAGGGACTGTGACAAGTTTGACACTTGGCTTTGCAATGTATCCCATCTGAGAGAGGCAAATGGCTTTTCATGAACCTTTCCCAATAGCAGACATCAGAATATCTATCTATGGAGCTATTTTCTAACTGTAAGCTACAAAACCTATTGTTTCCCTTCTCATTATAGGCACAGAATGCGATCCATCCACCTCAGCCTTAATACAGAGCCATAACTGCACTCCTATAATTATGCTGAATATTACTGTAGACAGGACCAGTCTGCTGTTTCAAGCTTTTTGTTGCATTTCCCAGACCCAGATTTCCTCGACCTTCTTTTACCTATCATTCTTGGTGCCTTAAGAAACAACAAATATCAGTAGTTTCCCAGAAGGTTTTGTTGGGCCATTTAATTTCTAATACAGCTATTATGGTGCAGCACAGTATGCTGTGTATGATGCCAAGAAAAATATGACATTCGGACTAAAGGTTGTTTTAAAAGTTTTCACCTGAACTAAACTCTGAGGAAAATGGTCCAGCACATAAGTGCACTGTTGCTGAGAAAGCAATCTTTTCCAGATTTTCCAACAGTATCATTGTGCTTAATGTGAAGCTACAAAAAAGATTTGTCTTAAGTGCATTTTGTTAGTGTTAATATGTCGATTATACTCTGGCAATGAGTAGCTCCAGGTTTCAGGACCCTTGGCGGGCAGCCTCCTATATGAATGGGGCCTCCTAAAGTTCACAATAAGGACCAGCTGCTTCTTGGCATACACAATTTTGTATTTCCTACAATGTACCAGATGTTGCATGTGCCCAGGGCATTTTGGGGGAAACAAAATGGCAGCAGCCATTTTGCCATCATGTTTATGGCAGGCACCGTTTTGCTTTCCCATAATGCTCCAGACCAACACAACATCAAGGACATTGTGGGGGGAACAAAATGTCCACCGCCAGCAAATCTGCAGCCACCAGAGCTGTGTTTTCTGGTAGTGGGGGTGCTAGGCCCAGGTAGGCAGGCATTAGTACAGTGGGACCTGCTTTTGTGCAGAGGCTCTGTAAGCTGCCTGACAATGTAGTGTGTAGATGTTGCTGGGCTTGAGTCAAGATGTGGTGGAGTCTACAAGCAAGTCGATAGTCAAAAGTCCCAGAGTCCCATTGAAATCACTGTAAAAAGTTAGTGATAGCAGTGTGAAGCTTTTGTTAAAATTTTGCCAGTTTCCATCCTGATCCTCACAAGTTTATATTCCAATAGATTTAATTCCAGTCAAGTAATTTCGTTTGAAACATAACAAAATGTTCACTGGGTAATGTTCAGAGAAATTAAAAATTAGTTATTTTCCATTACAAACAAATGGTTGCTGGTTTTTTTAACAAACATTTCTCATTAAGAATTCCCTGGCATTGTTCACCAAGAGTTAATTTTAAGATCAGCTAAAGATTTATCCATGGCCATTGTTACATTAGTTCCTTGTTTTATTCAGACATTATTTGGGAATGCTAAGCTGTATCCCCCCCCCCAAATGGTTACTTCTTCATTATGAGCATCAGAGAGTCACAGAGAGTGGGGGAGGGGACACTCTAGATGCAGTTTATAATTGGTTTATTTCCTTCTATTCCTTCTGTTTCCATACCAAACAGTGTCTGGAGAATTGTATTCCTGTAGCAAGAGCTTTTAGCCAAGCTAAGAAGTGTGTTGCTGGTGTGTTTTACATCATAGGGAAGAAAGAAAGAAAAAGACTAATCAATACTGGCTGTGGTTTTTATCATTGTTATAATAATTATTTCAGATTGAAATGCTGTTGCTAAGTGTGTGTGTGTGTGTGTGTGTGTGCGCGCGCACACACACACACACACAGAGAGAGAGAGAGAAGGGTCAGGGAGAAAAAGAGAACGAGGAGAGAGAGAATATGTTGCGACCCACCATCCAGAGAGAGAACCCCATGAAAAGACAGCTGCTAATGGACATTTACTGGCTGTCGCTGTGCCATCAGTTTCCACCAAGAGTGCATTGTCCTCAAATATAATTGAAATGAAATGGGCACCGTGCTGCTGTAAACCTAAATAGCTTCAAAATAGTAGGCTAGAATCACCCAACTTGCTGCGGACACTTTAATGGAAGCGTAAATACCGTAATCATATGCTTTTTGCATTCGCTTTGCCAGTAAAAGGAAAAATATGAAAAAGGGAGACCTATTCTGAACTGGTTCCTGTTCCGCTAAAAGTGGAATCACGATATGTCATGGGAATATATAGAGTGAAGAATTTTTGGCCAGGGGAGAATAAGCAGGGAGAAAATCCATCTTGCCCTTTGTTAGTGTATTAAAAAACACACATGAGTGTTGAGTTTTAAAAATTGTCACATATGATCCTGATACACTGCTGTCATAGGAAAGCAATAGACCATTTTATTTTGCTGTTGTTTATCTCGTAATATTTACCTCAGCTTAACTTCTGAGAGACAGTGGATTATTCAGTAATATAATTTAGAAATGCAATGAAAAAGAATAAAAAGACTTGCTCTCGGAGGCCTGTATATAAAAATCACCTTCTGAGTCATATTTTACTAGAGCTGTAAAATATTACATAGCCATATCAAGGTAAATATTTCTTTAAAATGGAAAAGCAAGATACTAGAATATTATATTAAACTTCATTATTTGTAATGTCAGTCATGTGAATGATCTTTAAAGGCTGAGGTGCCACTGCATATAAATCTAAGCTTTCTGCCAAACCTATAATAGATGGAGAGATACGAGTTATTCCTCAGGATAACACTTTCTGTAAGTGCTGGAAATTTATTTCTTTTTTCTCTTTTAATGGAGAGGTTTAGACTTGCTATGAAGTCGTACCTTAGAACTGCTTTGCCAAAAGTGAAAGGTCACAATTTTATTACTATTACCAGCCGCAATGCATTCTGGAGAAAACCTGTGGATTTATTAACTCCCCCCCCCCCACTTTGCTGTGGTTACTTATAAGTCCCCAAATGGGCAAGCTTGCTTATGTTGAGTTGCACCTCATTCTGCGAATTAGTCCCATTGAGGACAGTTTTAATGAGACTGCTAGAAAGGGAATGTTTTCACTCAACATAGTTATGAATAACTGTGTGAGGTTGCTATTTGTTACGTGCGCCTCAGGGTCTCGAAAGTCAGTTCAACTGCTGATGGCCTCAAGGACAGCCAGACCTGCTAACCTTTTTCTAGATGGGGGCTTGTTCCCTTTTGTGAAGCAAAAGAAGAGGCCCCTGAGGCAACTCACCGTCTCACCTCCTCAAAACAGCATCAGCATTGCACTCAAACATTGCTCTCTAGTAGTGTCCATGAGTAGGGTTATGAAAGCCTTGCCTATCCTAGGCATCCAGCATTGTACACTAAGGAAAATAGCTTGTGAATGGGTGTGCCTACTCAAAGGAACCTTGGGATTTGATACCTTCCATTTCACAAATCGAACCCTGCCAGATACCTAATGTGTTCCCTTTCAACTGACCTCAGAAATTTCAGTATAATAGGCTGGGATCCAAATGATCATGAGATTAGTTGCATAAACGGCCTCGGTCCTGTATACCTGAAGGAGCTTCTCCACCCCCACCGTTCAGCCCGGACACTGAGATCCAGCACTGGGGGCCTTCTGGCAGTTCCCTCACTGCGAGAAGTAAAGCTACAGGGAACCAGGCAGAGGGCCTTCTCGGTAGTGGTGCCCGCCCTGTGGAATGCCCTCCCATCAGAGGTCAAAGCGATAAACAACTACCTGACATTTAGAAAATACCTGAAGGTAGCCCTGTTTAGGGAAGTTTTTAATCTGTGATATTTTAACGTATTTTGATATTTGTTGGAAGCCGCCCAGAGTGGCTGGGGAGACCCGGCCAGATGGGCGGGGTACAAATAATAAATTATTATTATTATTATTATTATTATTATTATTATTATTACCTAAGTGATGGTTAAACTTGTTGTCTTCAAACCTCTCTCACATACAAAACACCCACCTTTTGAATCTGATAGGTGTTTAAGGCGTTTAAGGTGTTTATGATTCGCCATTGGGGTTTGCTGTTGAAAGTGTGGGTGTGAGAAACCACTTTCAGGAAAAAAAAACACTGATGCAGAGACGTTGTGTGGCTAGAGAACGTAGGAGCCAACTCCTAGCAGCTGTGGGGGTTTCGGCCAACCACAATAAAATATTTGAGGGGGCCGTGCCCCCACAAAGTTGATGGGCATTCCCATTCAAATGGTTTGTGTGCACTGCATCATGTAATCGATTATGTGGGGTGGGGCTTACTTGGGCCCCCACAATATTTATTCAGGTTGGCACCCCTGCTAGAGAACAAAAACTCGATAGACTTTCATGTCAGATTGGTGGCCAGCATACAAAGGAAGACTCTGCAGGACAAACTGTACCTGCTATATTCTGTAATATATGTTGTCACATCAGCAGAGTTGCCAAATCTTGGAAGTAAAAAAAATCTGGTATGTGGATTTGACCTGTGAGCATGTTATAGTAGCAAGCACAATGGCAAAGGCTAGAGATTTGATAACCCTGAAAAATGGAAGAAATCAGGGGAAAGGCCATTTCTTCTTGTTCCGAGTATTCCCATCCATTTTTTTCCAGGTGGCAGGCAAGTGTCAACTAGTCTTGCACATTTACGCACTTAGGAGATGTCATTAAGTTAGCAGGTGTTGTGGACTAGGTAACAGTCCTGCAATTAGCTTGCCACTATGAGGCTCTGAGGATGAATCCCAAAACCTGATTCTAGAAACCAAAGCATGAGATCTGACAATCCAAAGGATTTGACAGATGAACACATTCAAACAGCCTGGCCTCAGATATGAAGCTGGAAAAGTTAGTTGGTCAAACTTTAAAAATTTCAGCTAATTTCCTTCAACATACCTGTATTCTTGTTTGGATCACATGTATCTGATGAGTATTTTTTACTGGTTTTTCTTCAGCTATTGGTGGGTTCCCAGTGGTTACCACAAGCCCTTCTGTCTGGATTCAATGGGAATATGAAAAATTACCTTTTCTTGTCACCATAAACAAGCATTTCCTGCTGAGGAGCAGAGAATATTGATATTATAGACAAAGGTGGTCATGAGCATCATCACCAACACCCCAAAAAATCCTGACAATGACTGACTTCTGAATATTGCACTTGATTTATAGACTTTGATATGCAGTTTTCTATTTTACTGCTGCTTGTAACATGAACCAAGAGGCCCTTCATCTGTTCCCCAAACAGACCAATAAGAATTGTTTGCTCTTCCACAGACTCTGTGTAAAGGAAGCAATTGGTCCCACTAACTTTGGTATTTAGTGGTCTTAGGTTACTACTCTCCCTCCTGCCAACACGGATGCAATAAAAATCCGGTTTTAATATAAATTCATGAGGATTTATGCAGAGCCCCTATTGTGAAGTATATTTGCTGTGACTCTGTTCAGTGTTTGGGTTATGACTTTGAAGGTATAGTGGGGAGGATTCATAATGAGTGTTAGACGGATATTCTTGAGTCTTTCTAGCAAGACTAAGAGCTGATATGGCTGCAAAACTAGTTAACTTTGCAGTTACAATGGACAAATAATTGTGGCTTTCTTGCCTTTTCCCCCCCTTCCTTTATCGCCTTAATGAGGTTTGTTTGATAATCAAAGGGCTGCAACTGTTTGTTTATTTTTTTTAAAAAAGGCCTGGCGTGGTTCTTTAAGACATTCTATACATGGGAGAATGTATGGAAAGATAAGAAAGGAATGGGCTTCCCCTAGCAGGTTGCAAAACAGGAAGAGAATGAGAGGCCCACCCAAAAGTTCACCTTATAGATAAAATAATTGAAGGTCACTTAACAATCATTCTTTGTTATGAGCTAGCAATAGCTCAATCCAGTTCTGCAAATGTTTTACTTAAGCACAACAGCTGTCAGTAGCAAGCCAAGAGAGCTTTTTTTAAAGTACAATTTACTTTAGGAGTGAGTCAGAACTTGTCACCCTTAATCAGTGTAATGCTACAATTTATATGCAGAAAAGGAATGGTAAGGCATGTTACTGCTAGAAGATGAAAAAGGAAAACTACTTTTGTTTTCCTCATGTTACAGAATGCCGCTTGTTAATATGGAAAATCTTCGTAATCACAACAAACCGCAAAACTTGGTCATCTCAAGATATCTGGGGATGCGTTTAAAAGGGTATTAGGTTAGCACAAAATTATTTGCCTTCAGGTCACCTCGGTACTCTAAAAATCTGACGTTTTTGATATTAAAAAAAAACACACCTTAAAATGTATCTATGCACAGTCTGAGAAAATCCATATTTTGTTTGGTTCATGAAAAAAGTGGTGTTGGGGAAGGGCTGTTGCTCAGTGGTAAAATGCCTGCTTTGCATGCAAAAAGTCCCACATTCAATCCCTGGCATTTCATAATGGGGCCAGTAAAGAATTAAATCTGAAAATCTGGAGAGCCATTTGCAATCAATGTAAACTAATCTTCCCCAACCTGAAACCCTATGTGTGTGTTTTTTCCATTACAACTCCTATCAGCCCCAGCCAACATGGCCAAGGTCAGGTACGAAAGGAGTTGTAGTCAAAACTTATGGAGGGTAGCAGATAGAGGGAGGTGGCTGGATGCAGAGGAGTGGTGGAAGGCAACAGCTCAGGAACTCCCAGAGGAAGAAGGCTCAGAGCTCAGGGATTGGTGGTGGGACAAAAATAAGTGATCAGAAGGAGAAGAGAGACCAGACTGGGAGGAGGTGGTGTCAGAGGCTGAAGAGGCAACAGGGTTTAGTAAACAGGAAGAGGCTGTGGCAGAGAGCGGTCTAGAATCAGAGGCAGGGAAGGAGGGAAGGCGAGGAGACAGTGGAAACGGGCTGCAGAAGAATCCAGGGCATCTCCCCCTCCTACTGTAACCAGCTCCCCTCCCCTCCCCTCCCCGGTCTCCCAGAATGCAGAGAAATGAAGAGGGCAGAGCAATGATTAATAAGGCAGCAGAGCCTTAGGCTGCTGGGAGACGATCCTTAGAAAGCGGTGGGAAGGCAGGGACCTTCGGTCCTCACAACAGCCTCATTGGGGCAAGACCTACTGGGAAGAGCTGCTTTGATCAAGTCACTTTGAATGAAGGACACTAGTGTTATTTTATTGCTGCCCTATTCCTGACTCTGGCTCTTGGCAGGAGGCTTGTGTAGACAATACTGAGCTAGAAGAACTGACACAGTATATACTGTATCTTCTCATAAAAGCATCACAAGCATATCATCATGGTCTCTAGACATCCTTAGCTGGCAGCTCAGTTCAGACATTCATCCCTGTAAACCTCTAGACCTGTACTATCTCATGGATGACCATTACACCAAATTTCAGCTTTAGCTATTGGTTGCAGAATTTGACTCATAATGCCAAGCTTTCAGTGAGATAATTACTTATTCAATGTACAGTAATATATAATTGTTGGATGAACTCACTGCAATAATTGTCAAATGCTTGGTCATAGGTTAAGGAGCAGGTAGCCAACGTGGTGCCTTCCAGGTGTTCTAGCCAACATCAGCCCTAGCCAACATGGGCAATGGTAGAGGATCATGGGTGTAGCCAAGGGAGGACAGGGGGGGCATTTGCCCCTCCCTAGATCAAGTAAAATAGAAATACTTAACTGACCAGCCATGTCGGTTCTGCCCCCCCACCCAACAAAAGTCCTGCCCCCCTAACAAAAATCCTGGCTACGCTCATGTAGAGGATGATGGGAGTTGTAGTCCAAAATACCAGGAGGGGACCATATTGGCTAACCCTGGCTTAATGACACAGTATTGGTTTTATTAGATTTGCAATTCTGTTACACTGAGCTGAAAGCTTAAATTGCATGACATACACAATAAAAAGTGCATATGGCATTGGGTGGTTACATGCTAAATGGAGAACTGAAACTGTGCATTATTGGTACATAAAATATTACTTCACCGTTGCTGCAATCTTACATGTATCTATTAGGCCCCCTTTCCATTTAACTTTACTGATGTTGCTGTTCACCTTTGCTGATGCAGTTACAAGCCACATGGTCTGGCTACCTGGCAAACCACACAAATGATAGACCTGCAGGTTTCCTGACATATTCACAAACCATGCAAACAGCACCTGCCCCTTAGCATGTTCTATCACTTGGATGATTTGTAGACATGATGGAAGCTTAACTACATGGGTATACATATACACATACACATATACCTTTTTTGGCACAGAAGCAGATATGGAGGTGGTGTCAACCCACTTAGAAAGTATGACTAAAGGATAGGGATGAATGCATCCAAATTGTGTTAATTAATGAGATGTGATTTAAAGGTTGCTGAAATCAAAAAGGCTTATTCATTTTTCATCAATAATCACTCTCCTTAATATTTCATCAAAACTCGCCAATTTGCGGACCACCTTCTAGTCTTTGATTCATTAAGACTGCAGACATAATTTAATCTTCTCTCGATTCCCTTTTTTCTCATTCAAGGATAGCCTCTTTCATCTCCATGACACTGTTTAGATGTTTCTAACATTCAGAGGTTGCTAATTGATCTAACATATTCAAAACTGTACTTAAGGCTTAGACGTCTGTTTAGCAGAAGCATTGCTTCCTGGAATTTGTGTGTGTTTGTCTTCAAAGTTTCATTAGATTCTGCTTAATAGGTAACAGTGTGTACATTTTATTATATATATGGTGGAAATAAGAGACATTTGGCCTCCCCCCCTTGCATTAGGAAAATAGAGTTGCAATCATAGGTGTATACTATAAAAAAGTACAGCTTACAGTTTCAAGGTGACACAACAACAGTGGCTCAAAAGCCATTTCATGCGTGAAACTTGTTATTCATGGTGTTTTCAAATGCCAAATAGAAAGATGTTGCTAAATTCCCCATGGAGTTCAGAGGTTCAAATTAGATAGCTTGGGAGAAATGTGGAAATGGAACAATATTGGAGAATAAGAATGGAAAGGTTGAAGCCCTAAGTTCATTTGGTCATTGATTTTAGGGCTTGTGAACCAACTGAAATGAACTGACTATCCAACATAACATTTCTCCTCAGCTATACTCAAAAGTACTACAGCTACTGCTAGATTAATCTCTGGTGCCTCTCACACACAACCAAATAAAAGTGCACCACCACAGTCACCAGGTTTGCGTAGACCATTCCAGAAGTGCCCTACCTGGTGTCAAGTCCCCAGCCCAGGGTCAGTCCACATGCCCAAACTGAAGCACAGTCCCTTAGAGATCCTGGAGCACCCAAGCTGAGGCCCATCAACATGAACAGACACATTACCTCAGCTCTGCTGCCCTTTCCATGCTGATTGCAGCATCTGGGCTTGATGAGGCAGGTGGCCCTCATTTGTTCCAACCCTACTCCAACTGGAATCACATGCCTTTTCCCAGAGCTAGCAAGCTCCACCTGGCCAGTTGGGCTGTGGGCTCTTGCCTGCTTCAGCCTCCTGGAGAGCCCTGCCCACTGCTCCCTACACCTCAGAGCCCACCATCTTTGTGAAACCAGGGGGCCCTCTGGCAATGGATCCTGCTTCTGTGGTTCCTGTGCACTGACTTCCACCCCTCATCATCCTCCGTCACCCTGTGAGTACTTCCTACACCACCCTCTCTACCCTCACCCCCAGCTTGTTCCAGTGTGTCCCAGTCCCAGCTACATCCCTCGTTGAAATCCTCTTCCTCCTCCCCATTGTCCTGCCAGTTCAGGACACAACCTGAGCCTACGATAGAAGGGTTCAAAGCATTATACTCCCAGTGGGTTCTGTTTCTCCCATGGCTGCTGTCTTGGATTCAAACTGTCAGCCCACATTGTGTTCTGGCCCCCCTTTGTCCAGCCTGTCCCCACTTGCAAACTGCAACTGTTTTTCCTCCAGTTTGCATCATCCCCAGCTGCAATCCTGAAACTCCATCCTTGAAAGTCTTAACATTGACTTCTGTGAACTACCCAGAGCTCAAGGCAGGGCTCAACCCATTTGCTGGCCAATAGTGTTAGCTTTGTGGTTGGGTTTCATCACCCTTCCCTTTCTCTTCTTTTAATGGCCTCTCTCTCCAGGAAATTACCTCACCTGGAAGCCAGCCTGGCTTACATTTTAAACATGGCCTAGATTTTAACATGTGCTGGGTTCAGGGCACCCACAAACTTATAACCATATGAATAAAATGCAGTGGCCTTAGTCTTAAAATACACACCATGAAGTAGTTTCAGAGAGAGAAATACTGTTCACTTTCATTGTGACAAGTGCTGGAATTTGGAAACCACAGCTGTGTGAGCTACTGCCTCATATGGTGAGTCACTGAGAGCTGAAGCATTTCCTGGGCCATAAAGGTTCCAAGGCTACGCATGACACTGCCCACCTATTGGCGCTCTGGCACCTGGGAACTCTTATTGAAACTGGAAGTCAAATAGGGACTCTACCTGGGCAACAACCATATTCATTGCTTCTGACTTCTGGCTCCGATCCTTGGCTCTTGCTTGACACTCAGCTAAGTGTACAGTCATACCTCATGTTACGAACGCTGCGGGTTATGTTTTTACGGGTTGCGCTGGTGCTGAACCCAGAAGTACCGGAATGGGTTACTTCCGGGTTTCGGCATACACACATATGCGCAGAAATGATAAATCGCGTTTCGCGCATGCACAGACGCGCCAAATCGCGACCTGCGCGTGCGCAGAAGCGGCGCTGCAGGTTCGTGTTCACAACCCGAGCATCCACTGTAGTACAGTTCTGACATATTGTGCAAACATTTTAGATAGGAATAGATATACTATCTAAAATGCAAAATCTCCCCACCCCCAACCAATACATTCTGTTTTGTGCAACAAACACTAACTTTTGCAGCTTAGGCAGTTGGGAGTATTTTTTCATTTGCTTCGGGGCTGTTGTCTGTCCCCAGAAATCCACAATCTTTGTGTGTAGATCTGCTGTGTTGCTTCTTTCTCGCTCTTCAGAAGCCTGTCACACTTGGCAGGCAGAGTTGCTGTCCATGTTTGGCACACGTGCCTCTGGTTTAGAGGAGAAGCATCCTTTTCTGTTAGTATGCATGACGATCCACCTCAGATCTCATTTGAATTTCAAAAAATGTCCTCTAAAGTCTTGCATAGATGGTCATGGCTTAAATTGTTTGGCTTCTAAAGCCACACTGAACAGTTCATGGAGACTGAATTTCATTAACTGTCATTAGTTGTAGCATTTCTGATAGCGCTTAAAATTGCTGCAGTTTAAGGCATCAGAATTTAATAGGACAATAGGTGGAACCTAGGCAGGGATAATTTTGCTTCACTGGACCCTAAATTTCTGCCTTTCAAGCTTCCTTCGTGGAGTCACCATTGCCTTAATTATCTAAATAATAATGTATGTGCTTCTTAGGTGAATGCATGAATGTCTTTCATTCTCTGGGACAAAGTTCAGCTTTTCTCTTGGTTTAGTGGAATAAATATGAGTCGCGGCCCGGTGATGTGGTTGGTGGTTTTAGCTCCTGTATTTTCTTCCTGTTTTTAGCTCTTGTGATTTGTATTGTATCATACTGTATTGTGGTTTTGGGAAGCGGGGGTGGGGTTATGTTGGGTTGACTTTTTAAAAGATTTATTGTGGATTGTTATTGTAGAAAGCTAGCAGAAGCAGCTGAAGTTCAAGATAATATATGAAAACTGTCATATTTCAGCCTATCACACACAAACATACATATGTATTTATGCTTTCGCCAATGTGTGAGCAAGCAGGTAAATTGGCCTTCAGATATGTTACATGTTAAAATTATTTGTGTATGTGTGTTCTTCTAAAGAAAAAAGAACTTATTAGTAGATGGCTTCTAGCAAAGGATATAGAAGTGGTGCATGGAATTACTTTCCTGAAGCTTGATGGGTCGGGAGGGGAGGGGAGGGGAGGGGAGAGAGAGAGAGAGAGAAGGAAATGGGAATTTCCTGCTGACTTACCTGAGCACTGCTGTGATGGAGGATGGGAAAAGAAGGAAGTCAGTCATTTATTTCCTTCCTTCTACCCCTAAACCTCAAAGTCCTGCATGCATGAATGCTATGGAAGACAGGTGCTTTGTGTAATGAACCTTGAGATATTTCTAAGCCTTTTCATCTCTGCTGCATGGTGAATAGACCTTTGGCCTCTAAGGGTAGCCAAAGAAATGTAAACAAAGAGAGAAACCAAGTAAATTTCCCATACCTCCAATGATTAGCCAACCTCCTGTTTCAGAAAGCCAAAACAAGGAGTGTTTTGGTAGGTAGATATTATAATCAGATGGGGAATCAATCCAGTGAGGACATTTGAGTGGTCACTTCTTGATATATATAATAACATGTAGACATTGACACTGAATAAGTGAAGATTCTAATTAGGAAAATTTGTCACTGAAATAGCAAGGATATTCTATTTTTAAATTGTTTTTATTGAAGATTTTATTGGGTTAAAAAAGTACACACATAGTCTATGTTTTCAGATCATAAAGTCCTTTCTACAGATCAGTTATATGCAATGTGAGACATTAATGTTGTAGTCAGTATAAAGTTGTGGGAGAAGAGAGGTGGGAAGGAAGAGCATGCGGGAGAGGAGGTTGGTAGTAAACTTTCATTCATTACCAGTATCTTGCAAAACACCTAAAGTGAGCATAAACACATAAACTGGCCTGTTAAATACTCCTTCTAATATATTGCAGTGTAGGGTTTTTCTGAACAATGTGTGACAGGAACCTCTGTCTGGCTTGAAGCAATTTCTTTATCTCAGAGCTGAGCCCCTGCACCTCATCCCATATTGTTCTGGGGAAGGGCTTTGCGGGGCATGGAAGGCTGCAGAATGGAGGAGGAGAGTGTGGAAAACTTTGTTTCTGTGTACATCTTTATGTTAACTTAAATGCAACTGAAGTCATAACTTTTGCAAGATGTATCCCTTACATTCTCAATATAACAATTGTCTCATAGTAACATCCTGACTAGTTGAGGTGCTTTAGAGTTCCCATCGAAGTTCTCTGTGAAGCTATAGAGATGCAACTTTTAGTGATGTTCTTATGTTTAATGTGTATTTGGTTTTTTTTAATGCATATATTTAACCTCTTAATCAGTTTAGCTCATCTGTAATTTTAATTTGTATAATCTTTTCCCTGCCAGCTGCATAATTCAAAGCCTTCTTTTGGAAGGATAAAAACATTCCAGAGGCCTCTTATATTGGATTTGCCAATGCAAGGTTCCTGTAAGCAGGCAGCTTTAGGGGATGTAAGGAAGCAAAGGGGATCAGGGAGTAATTTGTGCTTTCTGTTTCTCTGCAAAGTTCATAGTGGAACTGTTCTTCTCTTCCTGCAGTTAGATATGCATGCTGTCCTCTGTTGTGGAGTTCACACATTTTGCTGCCAGGATAGATGCAAGAGTTCCAAATTATACGTTACAGAGAAGTGCAGAAATAGACTCAGATGTGGGTTTTCCAGAGCATTTTGCATTTGCATTTTTAAAATGCAAAATATGGTAATTTGCATCAGAAAACTTTCTGATGCCCTAGAGAGTGATCTAATTGAGCATGTTTATTTTCATTGTATTTAGCAAACAAAGCTAAAAACTTTGAAACTGCCAAGCTTGCCTAGTATTGTATTGGCAGTTGGCACCCATTCATTATTATTAGCCATCTTATAAAACAGAAAAAAATAGCACTGGGAATGTTTCTGCCCAATGTCACAGGAAATAGGACTGTTATAAGAGTGAGGTGACCTGGTTTCAGTGGATCGGCGGAGAACTGATTACAAATTACCTGGGTCCTCGAACAAAACTCCCTCTGCCTAACTTTCCTTACAGGGTGGTGGTTGTGAGGATAAAATGTGTGTGTGTTGAAAACTATGTGTGCCACTTTAGATAGATAGATACTTTATTGTCATTGTACGTAGTACAACGAAATTGAATGCCATCCCACATTTACAGCCACATACACGCATTTATACATTTACAACCACACATACCATCCATCACTTTAAGCTCCTTGGAGAGTGGGAAACACAGATATAAATGAAATAAATAAATGCACAAATCAACATAAATTAGCTCCCTTGTATTCTTTTAGCATTTATTAGTGCTATGCTATCAACTACTTCAAACTTTTTAACATTGCTATTCAATGTTGTTTCTCATGCATGGTTCATTTCTCCTGGAATTAGCTGGCCAAAGTTCTAAAAGAGCCTGGCTGCTTCCTCTCCTTCTATAGCAATATTGCCTCTATTCCTTTCCCTCAGAGCAATTTAAACAAGGTTGACACAGCAGGGCAAGCAATATACGTTATTTAGATTCTTGCAGTTCAATCACATTTGTTGCGCCATGTCTATGAGGGTGTTACAAAAGTTGATTAAGAAAATTAATGACGAGAAACAAGTGGGAAGAGAGGAAAGCAGAAGTGGGGTGGAAGCAGAGTCTCTGAAATAAATTAATTGTGTAAAAGTCACAGAAACACCTCCCGGAGCTAAGATCCCTCAGCTGTGAACCTTCCAAAGTTGATTTCTTCTCAAACAAAAGCTTGAAGCAAATGGTGATGTGAAGCACATGGAAAGAGTGAATTCAGCCACACACACACAAACCCTGTTTTGCTTTTTTTGCTTTTTTGAATTTATTCACACAATTTTTTTCAGGATCTCAGACACACAAAGAAGAGAACATTAGAAAGGTCAGATTTTGGACACATCCAAGATGGAGTGTTAGAGAGCTGCCTGTGTGCTAAATGCATTGCTTTTCCCTCTCTGAGGGCCTTGGTCTGTCACTTCATGCAATTAAAACACTTGGAATCCTGGAGAAACATAAGAGTGCGTGGAGGGGGGGAGAGAGAGAGATTCCCAGAGCTGTGGGATCGGAAACTTCAAGAAAAATAAACAAGTTTAGAAATCAAAAGGGGAAATATTCCAGAGCTATTGTCCCATTGAGCTTTTTAGTGCTAATCGTGGTCACGGAGGGGTCATTGTGATCCTGTATGTTTAACCCTTTTTTAAAAAGCACTAAAGGAAGACTGGGCCCTTCTTTTGAACTGCTTTAGTTTTTATTGAACTTCTTTTGCTCTCTTTTCCCACTGACAATGTGTCACCATTGTTTGTACGGTTACCAGATGCACATTGATTTAAAGGCTTGTTAGTTTCTTCCTACCCAACTTCATAGCCCCAGTTTCTGTTAAGTGTCTCCTGTTTCAGGCATCACAGCTCCGACATCAGGACTGATCCACTGGCCTATTTGCATGATTGCATGCATTGTACAAGGTGAAGCCACCTGGCACTGAAAACTCTCTCCACCTCATTCTTGGTCTCCTATGCACCCATTGATCACACAGAAACTGTAATATGGGGATACAGCTGGTTTTTAAGACTGCCCTGCTTCCTACCAACCTTTTCTGGTTTTTGATTTCACAGCTTTGTTCTTGTCAGTTTCAACTTCATTGGAGGTTGCTCCACGTTATCAGCAAGAGCTGAGTTTGCTAAATTAAAAAAACAAAACAGTTTAATAGCTCACGGCCTTTATAAACAGCTTTATACACCACCCAGCTCCTTACCAGTAATTATCTTGCAGAGAACATGAGACATGTTGCAAAATATTTTGCTTTAAGCATACAAGCTCTTGAGACCTTAAATAGTAGTTTTAGAGTCTGAAGTGTTAGATCACATAAAGTGTTGCTAAATCTTTGCATGCTACACACTTCTGATGCTGTTAGAGAGACTCTTGGGTTTTAAGTAGAAACTGAAAGGCTGGGACTCAAGTCTAGTGAGCTGCCGTGAATTATGTGCACCAGGACCCAAACACATAGGGGGATAGGAATGTTTCAGTATTAAGTCAATGCATTTAACGGGCAGTATAAAGTCTCCAGGTTAGCTAAGACTAGTACAAGTAGTTGTATATTGTCCTCATCTAGTCAATCTACTCTCTGCCTATTACAGTTTAGGCTCCCAACTTCCTAAATCCCCAGATCAATAACACATCCAGACACTGATACCATGCTTAGGGTGTTGGAGTAGGACTACAGAGACTCTGGTTGAAATGGTAGTGGATGGGCTGGACTGATGTATTGGTAATGGACTGAATGAGAACCAATAAAGTGAAACCCAATCCAGACAAGACTGAGGCACTGTTAGCAGGTGGGTCCCTAGACCGGATGTATGATGTGCTCTGCTTGGATTGGGTTACACTCCCTCTGAAGTAGCAAGTGCATAACTTTGGGATACAGTGAGCCTGCAACTTACGCATATTTAACTTGTGCGCATTCAGCTTTATGGGCTTGGCAAAAAATAAAAAGAGGTTGGAAAGGGGACTGGTGTCTGGGGAAAGGCCTTTGGCAATCCCACCCACCATTGAACCCAGTGTGTTTGACTACATGGTTTTGGCTTTAGGCGCAATCCCCGGAATGTAACCCCTGCTTCATTTCCGGGCTTACAGTATGTCTGAATTCATTCCTGTCACTTAAGGCTCAAGTGGTGTTGATGGTGTGAACTGCCTTCTATCAGCTTTGGCTAGTGGCCTAGTTGTGCTCCTATCTGAACAAAGACAGCCTAGCTTATGTTACCGGCACTCCAGTAACCTCTAGGCCAGATTACTTCAATGTGTTGTATGTGGGGCTGCCTTTGGAGAAGGTTCATAAACTAAAGCAGGTGCATAATTCAGTGGCCTGATTGCTGACCAGCCCAATAGAATCTAAGTAAATAGAACTGATATTGGCATGGCTGCACTAGCTCCAACTGGTTTCTGTTTTAGATTGGCTTTAATTTGGTATCTTCTAAGTTTACTTTTTGTTTTGTTTTTTAAGAAAAGTGACTAATAGATGCACAAAAACAACAAACTGGGCCAGTATCAGTCTCTTACCCCAACCTACCTCACAGAGTTGTTGGGAGGATTAAAGGGATCAGGTAGAAAGTAGCATGTACATTGCCTTGAGCACCTTGAAGAAAAAGTGGACTATAATGAAACAAATAAACAAGTAATCAGGGAAACTAATTAGAAGAACTTGGACTCCAGTCCTAGATTCAGTGCGCCAATGGAAACTAAGTGTGAACCGGCCACTGTTGGAGGTTGGAACTTAACAAATCATTTCCAGGGACAGCTGAAAATTTCAGTATACTTTTCAGCCTTAAAGCACAATGGTATTAAGTGCCTTCATGGTTTTTCAACAGAATGTAGTTAGGAATCTGGCATTAATGATGCAAATGTAAATATTTAGATAAAATATCTATTTGCGAGTACTTCGAGAGAGAAATGTTTTCATGGTTCTCTCCTGTACATAAATGTGAGGAAGAGCCTTACTGTTTGGCATGAAGCTTCTACACCGCACACTGTAGGGTGTATATGTATTATTGTATGTTTAGACATTGTGAAATACCAGGAGCAGGTCGGTGGGGGGTTAGATGGAGGGAAGAAGCTCTGCAAGATTAGAAGGAAGCGGTAGCATTTGATGTCACCTGGTGACAGCCACCTGGATATTAGCTAGTTCCCTAAGAGATAATGTGCCAGATGTAATTTAATGCAAATATTCTCTGAAGTGGCAGAGTTTCATCAAAACAGAATCGGAAAAACACGCTCTTCCTCTAGCAACTGCAAGCCTTGCTCATGCAGAATGATTACACCTACATCTCACTTACTTTAAAAAAATATTAAATCTGGCTCATTATCCTTAAAGAAACTTAAACCTGCTCAGTGATGAATGATCACCGAAGTGATTTAGGCAGTCAGATCTTATTCTGACCGAATAATTGATGCATTTTGACAAGTTTAATATAGAGTGGTGTACATTTGTCTCTTCGTAGGTATGAGATGATTAATGCAAAGTGTAGGTATGGGAGATCACCAAGGGGGAAAGGAAACCCCAACCTATTGTCTAACATGAAAGACTCATGAAAGAAGCTTTGGTTGTGGATTTAATCTGTTGGTAACATCTATAAAGATTTGGCGCCTCATATATCTGTGCTATCTATGCCTAGATAACGTATAGGGAATATGCTTGTAAAATGTGAAACATTTATATCATTGCCACATATACTGTGGTGTACTATTAGTATACGTACTGTAGCTTGTCTGCCCCACTCATGACTCATTTACATGTAATCAGTCCTTTTTTTCCTGGGGGTACGCATACCCCTAAACATTTTGTGTATCTTTGTACTTTTGTTCATTTACTGTATTTATTTTTCCCAATTTGAACTATAAAATGGTGATTTTCTTGAGTCAAAATGAGAGTACCCCTAAGCATTTTTTAAAGAAAAAAAAGCACTGCATGTAATGATGTGCAAATAGCAATCTGTTCCCTTACCACCACCCGGAACTGATCCCCAAAGCCTTTAGGAATTTCAGACATTCCTGACAAATGCTCAAAAAGCCTTGAGTGTGTTTTTTGAGCAGCTGACAAGAGTACTTGAAAAGTCCAAATGGATGAAGCAAGCTTCCTCTTTTCTGCAAAATCCCCCCATGAGTTCACTAAGCAAAAAGGTGGGGCGGGGGACCCTATATAGCAGGGAGCACTTCTTGACACTTATCTTCTCTCTTCAATAAGGCTATAAAATTGGAAAGATAGGGTGAATATGTAGGGGAAGACTGGAAAGCCACAGCAACAGCGCGTAAGCTCCATTTCAAATTGGATCCAGCTCAGAGGGCATTCTGAGTGTGTGCCAAAATGGGGCCGGTCTTTTTGAGCTGGGCAGAAAAGCAGACGTTCGGAATTCAGCATCCTCCATTTCAAGCTTTTCCCGTCTCAACTTATGTGAAAGTCCCCAGTAACTGGGCCCTCTGTTGCTTCTGCTGATCCAGAACAGTGTCTAGATCAGATTATTTGCTTGCGAGGAAGCCATAGTGTTGCCCAACTGACTAAGAAATTGTTAAAATGTATATTACAGAAGTTAAGTAGCCATTGGACCTGAGATGCGCCCCAATAACATGACCAAAACAACATAGAATTGATAACTAATTACACTTACTAGCAAAAATAGTTGGGAACAGCAAACAAAGAAAATCCCAGACGTGGTGTCCTGAAAGCTCTCTGAAAAACCACAGGGAAGACAAAGGGAAAGAGCCATAGCTCAGTGGTATGGCACTTGCTTAGTGTGCAATCGTGTTCAGTTCCCAGGGGAAAGCGTTGTCTGAGAGCCACTGCCAGTTGTTGTCAGCAATGCTGAGCTAGATTCATAGCAATGCTGAGCTAGATAGAGCAATGGTCTGTCTCAATAAAAGGCAGCATCCCATGTTCATACAAAGTGGTCACACACACATACACACAAACAATCATCACAGTAATGGGTGCTAAAGGATACGGGCTCAGGTGAGGGAGGTGCTTGCAGCCTTCCTTGAACACGGAACTGGCTCTCACATGCTATGTAGAATTCCACTACGCCCCAAGTTCCTTTAATCTCCCAACTGCCTCCATCTTCTGATGGACCCAGTTCACACTTTTTCTTAAAATGCCATGGGGTGGGGAGCCATCAAGAGCTTGGTAACGCATAGCCACTCCTCTTTGTGGTTCCCCCTTAATGCAGAGTTTCAGCCACCTGCTTTTGTGTGATTCTAACAATTTTAAGAAGCTCCAACAGTTTTTCTGCCCTCTTAATCGTCTGATTTAATCAACCGATTATCTCAATCTGCCATCATTGTGCTTGCAAAAGACTGTTTAAACTAATGGCATGGGTTTTCTTATTCTCCTTCTCCTTTATTTGTTTGATTTGTAGGCATGCTTTTTACAGTAACAAATAGCATGTTAAGGTTTTAAAGCAGAGAATATAATTATGTCACTTCAGGACTTCGTTTTGTTACTGCTGACGTTGGCCGTTTTCAAGAACAGGGAGGTGTGTAAAAATAAATGCAGTTGTGATGGTTTATTTTGAGAATCTGTAACACTTCTTGGTGGGATTTCAGCATAAATCTCTGCATAAGCACTCATTCATTGAGGCCACTTTTACTTAGACTTAATTATTTTTGCTAAATTTGCTTCCCCCCTTTAAAGGCCTTCTTAAGTAAAATGAATATTGCACCTTATTTGGATACTTTCTAATTGCCGCTTACACTTAAGTCCTGTGTCAATTAGCTTTTACTGAAAAACAGAATATTTTGGAAATGTGCATTTATTTATGTAAATAAGCAGCTTAAAGCTGACATCTCTTAATGATATAAAGCTGGATTAGGCTGTGAATCCATAACTAAATCGGTGAGCCCTGCACCAGTGTTTCCAAGGGGTATTCTGGGACACTGTCAGACTAATAGGCTCAAGATGTGAACTGGATACTTCTAGGTCAAATTGTAGAACCAACGAACAACTGCTTAGCAAAGACCATTGATGGGGTCAATTTAATTAAAAGACTGGGCACCAATCGGGATTAATTTTAATTTGTAATTCTGTACATAATAAATTTCTGTCTTGGATCTGTGTCAGTGCATTCCAACATTCAAATTTGCTATGTTCTGGCTCAAGTCCAATGTTTTTTTTCTATTTCATGAAGGATATGAAAATCCGGTCATATGACTGAGACATGTTATTCATACAAACAATCACAGATACCTACGAACATAAGGACAGACCGAAATTAGATCTCTTCCCCCCCCCCCCAGTTTAAGCTATATTACAGGGCCAAAACAGCTGTGTCAAGGCAGTTCACAACATTTCAAAAATTAAATTTTCAGCATCCATAGATAATGATCACCATCATTATCAATTCAAAGTTGGTGTAAACAGCCATGTACCGTTACTTAGACCCTGTTTATCACCAGTCAATGAGGGAGCCAAGTATGCTTCCTGTGAGAGGGAGTTAATCATTAAGGGGGCCATGACAGAGAATGCCCCTTCTCTTGTGCCCACTAGCCTGCAGGATCTTACTGTCGGCATCCGGGGGTCGAACGGCCAGCTGGCTAGCCCCCAACTGGATCGTCTCCTTCCAGCCACCACGCTGCGAAGATCCCTCGACGTCTGGTGCGATATAAATCAGTGACATGGGCACACTTTACCTAGCAGAGCAAATTGCACAACAAAAAGAGGTTTGAGGCTTGTGAAGACATACTAGCAACCTACGGATTTATTATCATAAATCAGAAACAAAGAAACATGTCGTCTCTCTCCTTGCCATCTTTTCCAAGAGAGAGAGTAAAGCAAAAGCAACAACAACACAATGGAAGTTCTGCTTGCGCCAGCAATCCCACATCTGTAACTAAAGATGGAATGGCAAAATTCCAACACTTACTGGTGAGCCTCTGGCCAGGCTCTCTGAGACCAACCTAGAGGACTGAGCAGGCTCCTGGGTCTAGTGGAACAACAGATTTCAGAATTCCTAGACAGCATAGCTATTGGGAGGGGCCCCATAGCTCAGTAGTACAGTGCCAAAACTGCACACACAGAGTTCTGCTCACAAACGGGATTTTCATTCCTTTTCCTCTCCCCATGTGTCCTCAGCAGATTTTGAAAGTATGTGAGAGACTACAGGGCAGAAAAGAGTCGAGGGGAGGAAAGTTTAATTGTGCAAGTGGAAGTTTGCTGTACTACTGGCTCAGCAGTGTTGAATACAACCCTCCCCCCGAACCTCCAATTACAATTTAATTATTATATTATATTTGCCTGACTTGGAGAGCTACACCTGATCAAACTAGATAATACTGAGCTAGATTGGCCAATAGTCCAACTTGTGTAAGGTCATGAATTTGTGCTAAGTGGGTATTGATATTGTGCCTTCATGGAAAGATACACAGGCACACTACTACGGGATGTTGTGGCAGTGCCATTGGTGCAAGCCTTTGCAGTTATGCATCAAAGTGTTTATCTTTATACCATACATATTGACATCACAGTATTTTGATCAATCTAATACAAAACAATGCATCTAACCCAAGTCTGTTGCTCTGATGAGTTTTCTCCACCCACTTCCTGGTTATTTTCTAGTTTGTGCTTTTCCAAATCAATATTGTTTTCCACATAATGTTATTTTGTTGTGATTTACCTTTTTTCATTTAACAAGTACTTTAAAATGAGCCAGTTTGAGAACTTTCATTTTTTCACGTCATTATTTTTTCTGTGTATGCCTAATTTTTAATCAGTCATAAATCAGTTGCAAGCAAAGGATTCTATCGCATGCTCTTACAAATTGCTGTGCTCAAGTGTGTGTGTTTCCAAAGTTGGCATTCGTCTTTGTCATGTAGCTGTCTACTTTCTGAAGCAGACAAATACCACAAACCTATGACATTTGTTCATTAAATATATTAGGGGTGTTGACCAGATTATAAAATCCATCAATCCCCTTTGACTGGCTCTGGAGATACAAAGACTACCAAGTGCACCAGCAGTTCTAAGGTAAAAGTGAACAAATTTCTTTCTTTAATTACTCATTTGAGGTACTACAATCTGTTGCCAAAGCTGGTTATCATCAGCTTTGATTAGAAATCATGAAAGACAGCTGCTGAAACACTGAGTCGGGAAGATTGTATTGGATTAGAAAGAAGTTCCTTGGAATTTAAAATAGCTGGAGGACATTGATGGGGAACCTGTGAATACTCATACATTTTAATATATGAAAAGCTAGGGAGGGTTTCATCATATCATAAATGCAGCTTCTGCATGTCTTCAGTATAACAACTCTCTGCTAGTTTGTTCTGTGATCTTTGATTTGGTCTGCAGCCTCCACCCCACTGCCCTCTTTTAAGTTAGTTTAATTTATTGTACCCATACATTCAGATTGAACTGCTCCAGCTTTTCTTAGGGATACCCAATACAATAGGTTTTCTTCCCTCCACTCAAGAACTGTTTGGTTCTATCTCAGAAAAGATCAGTGCTTTTTAAATGTTTGACGTTTTATTATGTTTTTATGTGTGCTGGAAACTGCCCAGAGTGGCTGGGGAAACTCAGCCAGATGGGTGAGGTATAAATAATAAAATTATTATCATTATGATTATCATTATCTCATTGCTTCCATGTACTTGATTACTGTGGGTTGTATACAAGGGTGCATTAGAAACACTGTAGATAATACAGTCTTAATTTTGAAACACACAAGGCACAGCACTTGTGAATTTTATTGTGGTGATGGATTGGAAAGACCTGTGTGGAAACACAGGTTGAAGTAGTAGCTTGCCCCCAGACTAGGTGTGTTTGATTGTCTAGGCCAGTGCAGGAATTAAATCTCATGATGTGATGGCCAGCAGTCTCTAGTACGAGCATTCTTAGGCTTCAGTGAGGTTTAACCATGATGATGAGTATGACTTGAAGTCAACACTCTCAGGGAAAGTGTAGGTCAACATAGACTTTGGCTTGCTCCCAATTCTGCATTAAATCTGTGCAAGTTCCAGATAATTATTTTCTTTTCACAACCTGGGTTGGAGGAAAGAGCATCCCAATCCATATTAGTTCAGTCTGAAACACAAATTGTTGACTAGAAAGCATACTGTTTCCAGCCATAAAGAACCTTACAATTTATGCATCCTTGAAGGTCACAATGCATCTTAAACTATTTATCTAATTTAAACAATAGCATTTGCGGGAAATGTTCAATTATATGTCCCTATAGTAGACTGTTTCTGCTTGCAAACTCTCCATTTGCAACCCTCAGTTTCTTCATAAATTAGCTACTCACGGATGACCTTTGGATCAGCAAACAAAGCATTGTTTAGTGCAAACAAACAATAAAATTTTACAAGAAGTGGTTAAGAGTGCACTTCTGTTTCAGCAGGTTTCAGTTCCTCCTAGCACATTTCCCGCAAATAAGCCTTTTTTCTTTCACATGTTGATTTCAGGGTGAGTGATCAAGGCAAGTTAGGCTCTTCAATATTAATGATGCAGTTTGTAATGACAAAATTATGGAAGAAAGAATATACCCATGAGAACTGCTGTACTGCAGTGGCTGAAACAGGAAGCCCACAGTTCAAATGTGGTGTCAACAGTAAACTCACTAGGTGGTCTTATACAAGCAGCATTTCCATTCATCTTCATTGTCTACCTTCCCTCCACCAACCCAACTGCAACTACCAAAGGTTTTTACATGGATACAGCTGGGTCTGTCTTTTTTTCCCCTTTTCTTTTTTTGATGCTGAATTTCCCACTGCTAACAAGGTAAAGTGTACAAGTCGGTTGGAATAGAGGAGTCCTTTTGGATACATCTTGATACCCAAGCTAAAAACAAAACTAACCCCAGGGTTCTTGTGAGAGTATACTGGATTAGTCTCATTCCAGGGAGTAGAAAATGTGACCAGCGCAGGATGGTACCTCTGCAATTTTAATGCTCGGAAAACAGATAAAAGCACAGTTAAGTTACATAATACATAGGAGTTACCCTCCCTGACATACATGCTAAGCAACATACTGCTATCAAAGCTAATTTACCTATTGCCTTTTCCTAAGTCTGCAACCCCTGTTGAAGCCAATCCTTAGGCCCTGGTTGGCCAAGCGACAGGAGGGGAAATCCATCTCAAAAAGTATCATTTTGCAAGAGAGGTTTTTCCTTTAGTGCAGGATGGGGGAAGTGGTGGTCAAGAATGGCTCTGAACTAATTGTGAGTATACAGGTGCTCAATATTGGCTTTGTAACTTTCTAAAGTAAGGCTGGCTCAGTAAGATCTCATCAATGCAGCGCAAGAGAAGAAAACCTTTAACTTTTAAGGCAGCGGGGCTATTGGCTGATTGAGGCTGAAGGTGCAAAATTTACAGGTAGATACGTAGAAATGAAGGACAGAAAGTTAGGATGAGTCAAGGAGGTCATGATGAATTTTAGATGTCCATATCTCATGGTGAGATTTGATAGATTTGGCTCAAGCCGTATGAGTATTAGTACACAAAGGTGGAGACTAAAGTGTTGGAATGTTATCTTGTGAAGTACTTGACAGCTTTATTATCCATTCTCTGGGAATGGGCTTTTTTAAAAAAACAAAACAAAAAAACTACTCCAGCAATTGCAGAAGCTTTCAATATTCATATCCATGTTTTATTAAACAAATACGTGCAATTTAGGGCAAAAACTTTGTGATAAAATTTGACAGCATATGCTAAGTGGGAGGGTGAGTAATGAGCTGTGAATATTATTTTTTTAAAGGTGTTTAGCCAGTATTGGCAGAGATCGGTGTGTTTGAATACATGCAGAAGTACAACATGTGTCGCTGAATACTTATTAAAAAGAAGAAGTGTCCATTCATGCCATATAACATAATTAACAGCCACCTTTTACCACGAGCCTTAGTTGCATTCATTGCAATAAGCTAATATATAAAAATACCAAATACTATCTATTAGCAGGAGCTTTTCTTTTGAGCTATGCTTACACAAGGAGACATAGGACTGCTCCTACCATTAGCCAGAGTGTGGCAACCATCTCAGGCAGCAAGTGCTGTGGGGTAGTGGCAGAACCAACCCCCCCCCCCCGCAGTTCCTTCTGAGCCCTTTCAGGTGTTCCCTTCTGCTGGATGACAGAGCTGTCGGTACCATAGTTCCTGTACCTACTTAACTAGTGTGTGTATCTCAGGTAGGAAATTCTATTCATCTTGCAGTTAAAGGCAAACCTACCAAATTCACAGTTTCTGGAACAATGTAAGAACTGAAGCAAAACTATCCATCAGAATTCTCTGAATTTTGCAGTGCTGTTCTCCAGCTAAGAAATGTGTAAAAGAAAATCTGCCAATTTCGATTTCTCTCTGTTTTTCATTTTTCCAGCTTTAAGTTCAATCCTCCGCATCTCCCCATCAACCTGTAGTTTTACTATTTAAAAAAGGCATTATGAAGATTCGTCAGCATTTTAGTGTGTATTTCTGCTAAGAGACACATATTTGCACGCAGCTTTCCCTAACATGATGGATTTTTGTATGCTTTCCCCCCACCATTATATGCACTTGTATGCACACTTTACCACAGTATATGCTTTTACCCTTCCCTACTCTCTGGTGTACTGTGTTATGGTGGAGATGGTGTCCCATTTCCAGTGTAGAAATTAGATTTAACTGTCAACCCAGTCAGTTTCTGTACACATGAAATGTGTGTATGAGACATTTTGTCCTTTGCTTCTGGCTGCAAAATGTCTTGGGGCCCAACCCTGTGTGTGTGTGTGTGTGTGTGTGTACGCACACGCATGTGAACACACACATCTATAATGAGATACGCTTCTTAAAAAACGGCAACTGAAATATGTGTGCCTGTTACATGAATTGCTTTGAGAATTAGACTTCCAAAAATCCATGTAATTGATATTACCAAATGCCCTCTTATCTCAGCACAACATACCTGTTGGCAATTACCTTAGCACTGCCAAGTCCTTTCAAGTACTATTTTTATATTCATATGAAAACATTTTCTATTTATTTACTCAGCTTATCAACAAGGGCCATTGTTTAACACCAGGTTTGCATTTTATAAGTGTGTGTGTTTCCCGGGGGTCAAAACACCACCTCTATACCTTTAATGAGTTCAGTGACATCACTGGGAGAGCCTAGCAATAGTTGCTATTGTCTGAGGATATTGCATTAGCTGTAGGAGCAGTAGCACAGAAGTCAAGGTCAGGGCATTAACAAGTAAATAATCTTCGGGCAAAATAAAGACTGAAAGGGAACAATGAAGTACTGTTCCAAGAATGTGTTCTACTCTCCCGAAGCAAAGTTTCCCACATAAAAATGTTTCTCAAGTGACCTGCCCTGGCCAAAATGTTCTGCATAACTAACTTATCCGGAAGGATGCTCCATTTTTTAAATACTTGGCGAAAAGCTTGTAAGACCATTAACATCATTCTCTTTCCCATATTCAAACTTTAGAATAATGTTTCCCAGACCACACCTGAGGCACATTTTTTTTTCTGGATTAAAATTAGAAACACGCTCTGTGAAAGATACATACATATTTTTCCAATCAGCTTCCAGTACAACTGGCAGTTCTCCTCCTTGCAACTGCAAGATAACACAACTAATTTTGTCTCCTGACATTTCACCCTTCCCTTTGCCCAGCTACTCAGGTCTTAGGGAATAGGATTGTGCCCTCTGGTCAGTGGTGATGCTTGTGGGATTCTCTGTGCATATCAGCTAAATTCAGGATGTGTCACAGAAGTTTCCTTACTATTCTTTGGGATGGTATCACTGGCGATATGTTAGCTGAAAAGGGTAGTGACAATATTGTGACAGTCCTCCTGGTGAATGCATTCAACATGCTGGCTTCCTTTTTCAAGGCACATTTTTAATTTTCTTCTTGTCGGATGCCCATGTGGCTTACTTTACAGTCCTCTATTTGAAGGTATCCTCTATTTGTAAGTTTTGGATTTGTCTGGTCCAAGCCCAGTTTAAAGTTGTTTGTTGTTATTTAAATACTACCTTTCATTTTGAGGAGGAATACCAAAGTAACAAACAGATTGTAAAAATAGAACTACCGGTACCCATAATTAAAATACATGAACCATAAGATAAGAGAGCAAGTTGCTCATCAAAAGTTAGCATCTGGACAATAGTCTGAGCAAGCACATAGGTCACAGTCACTCTCACTATGGCGAGATGTATTTCTGTTAAATTACAGTGATTATAACTTAATTTGCATCTGTACATAGAAATTAGTAGATTCAAATATGTCCTCTTTTGTCCTCTTTTTTGGTGATGTGTAAGTTGAGGTACACACTCTTTGGGATTTCCTGCCATCTACATTTTAAATTTGAGACAGACAGAGATGGCAAATCTCAAATAAAATTGAATATCTGAGCATATCTTAATAAACCTGTGTAATAAAGTCTAGCAGCTAAGTACAGGCAATTCTCAGGGGTTATGCTCCAGACCCCCACACACATCAGTGGGGATCCCATCAAGCGTTCTGCCCTGCCCCTGTTCTGGCCTTTTAGTGACTTCCGAGTTTATCACTGTACACCTGTGCACGATTGCATGTCAGTTGGACATGAATAAATTGATGGTTGCCTATACTGAACACACTCATGTACACATGCAATAAGGACTGCAGGATCTACTTACTGTGTGTTTCCAATGAATAGAACATCCTTTCCCCACCTTGTGCTCTCTAGATATTTTGGACTACAACTCCCATCAACACCAACCAGCATAACCAATAGTCAGAAATGATGGGTGTTGTAGTCCAGAATGCCTAGAAGCCACCATTTTGGGGAAGGTTGGAGTATGGTGTTTGGTTTAGTTGTGGAATAAGGGAGTGTGCATTCATTTCAGAATGAATGGAAATTTGGACCAAGTGGATCCCATTTCGTTCGATGTACCTTTGTTTTAAAATAAATGCATCAAGTGGCAAAGGGCACAAAGATTTTTGTTTTTTGTTACTCTGTCCCTGCCCATCACTTATGCTGCCTACATTGTTCTGGGAACAGGAGTCTGAGAACTGCTTTCAACTGCTGCTGGTTCTGCCATTTTATTTCCCAAGTATGCCTTGTATATCACATTGTTCTGAGGGTGTTGTGGGTAAAGCAGGCCATATCCATTGCCACGGGTGGCAAAATAAATTTGTAAATTAAAAAAAGAGGGGAGAAACCAAATGTGAGCTGTGAAACAAAGTAAATTTACACAAATGAAACAAATGCATTTTTCCTGAAGCAATCACAAAACAAATGAGGTATAATACCTAACCTCCCCCCCCCCAGTACTGCAGTGACATCCACTTATAGTGTAATTCTTTACATGTCTACACTGAAGTAAGTCACATTGATGTCAATGGGATTACTCCCGGGTAAGTGCTGCATGGGATTACAGCCTGTGAGGCCTTGGGCATACAACTATCAGTTTAATAAACTTTATAGCTGGTTCTGCAGATTGAGAAACAAATGAGACTAGCTAAGGATTTTTTCACACACAAAAATTGTAAAGCCATGGTGTACTATAAATGAAGCTATTGAAGAGAGGGGGTCTGTGATAATTGTAAAGTGGCTTGGCTACTGTCTTTGCACTTGAATTGAAAATTTTCCTGCCTTTAGAGCATGCATTTACATTAGAGCAGGGATTCCCAAACTGGCATCCTTGGTAGTGTCTAGTACAATACATGACAATTTCTACAACTGGCAAAATTGTCCACCAAAACCTCAGTAATCTTCAAGTGGCCGATGGAGGAAAAAGCTTGGGAACCACTGTGTTAGAGCATACTTGTCTATACACTACCTTCAGATAGGCTGGGAAAGGTTGGCAGATATGTAGGAAGCTAAGGAACAATTATCACTGCATGCAAAAAAAGAGACAATGCACGTTAAAAACAAACAAAAACCAATGACCCATGGGGTGGGGGAGATAAAGATCCGGCCCTTCGGCCAGAAAAAGCTCTCTACCCCTCCTCTACAAGGTTGCTATTTTCTTGGATACCAGCCACCATGGCCTAGTAGGTACCGGATGTTGTTTTCAGGAAACTTGCTTTCATAATTTCAGAGAAGAAACAAGTATAGAAAGACAAACAGAAATCTCTTTCTGGGTAAGGAAAGCATGCAAAATAATCCACGGTTGTGCCTCCAGACAGGGTCATTGATTTCCTCACATTTAAAAAAGAACACAAGTTGTTTTGTTCAAGAAAGCATTCAGATGTAAAAGGAATAATAGATTTATTTTATATTATTGGAGAATGGCTTGTCATGGACTGTTTCAGGATTCCATTTAGCAGCCCACATGTTGCTAGATGATCTCATTGCACCTGTGGATTGTTCAGATTTAAGATATGGAAAGCAACTTTTTATCCCGTGCATTATCCAACATAACTCTGTGTCATGCCACACAGGAGGGATGACGTGCCAAGTGCAGTCATGCACTAGATGGAAATTTCAAAGTTGTTTTGAAGGTTGCAAATGGGATTTAAAGGTGAGAAACATCTCTCTGGTTACTCACCAAGATGAAAGTGCTCAATTTTCACTCCGCACACCCCCCTCCTATAAAAGGGAAAAGAGGGAGGGGGAGAGTGTCAGAAGTTTCAAATGTATAAAATGCACAATGTGGTTTCTCTTCATATCTGCAGTTCCCCTACGGATAAAAATTTTAATCAGATGTTTTTGTACTCCTAAAGATTTTTCATTTGATTTACAACTTGTAGGAGGGAGTTGCGGCAAGTAATCAGGGAGAATGCCAGGAGGAGGACAAAAGAAAGGTGAAACGCAGCGTTAATAATTTAGTTTCAATAACCTTAAAAGGTTTGCCAGTCACTTTTAACCTTGCATATTTTTTTTTATATAAAAAAAAATCCAGCTACTGAAGTGAATCATAAAAATGTTTCATTTAATTTGCAAACCATTCATCTCAGTTCAGCTACAAGCAAAATGAAGCATCTGGTAGAGGGAAAAGATTAAAACCAAAAGCTGTTTTTCAATTTGAGTGTCTGACACTTTAAGTCACTCCTGTGTACATACATTCTCTTAACATGGACAAGAGGGTGGTGTGAATTAATGGGAAGTCTCCCATTGGTTGGGAAATATACCAGAAATATTCTCCCATTCGCTGGCAAGCAGAAAGAAATAGATACAGGCAAAGGGCAGAAAGCACAAGTAGAGCGTGGAGAAGCATCACGTGAAACCTATAGAAGGGCTACTTGTCACGTAAAAAGTCTGGAAAAGAGCAATGTGGGAGAAAATGGGCATACACATTTATTTCCAGTCAAGCAGTTAGGAAACATAGGAATCTGTCTTCGACCGAGTCAGACCATTGGTCCATTGTCTACACTGACTGGCAGCAGTGTATTGTCTACACTGGTATTGTCTACACTGACTGGCAGCAGATCTCTGGGAATTCAGGCAGAGATTCTCTTCCAGTCCTACGTGGAAATACCAGGGATTGAATTGGAAAGCAGATGCTATTGCTCTTCCCCAGAACAAAGGATATGAAATATATATGCTCAGAATGCAGTGTCAACTTCAGCACTTGGCACCCTTGAGCAGTTGCTGAAGCTTAGGAACATACCTTATATTTTGCCAGACCATTGCTCCATCTGGCTCCATATAGTATACACAGACTGGCAGCCTTGTGTCTGCAGTGAGAAAGGAGACTCAACAGATAATAACATTTTGGCTGGAAAGATCCTGAGTTACTTCTCATTGAACACTTTCTGTCAGTTTAAACAAGCCATTTGATGTAGACAAAATGTAAGATACATAAAACAAAACGTGTGCATCCTTAGTATCCTGGGACCAGCTGATTTGTATTTGCATGCTCAATGGGAATTAGTGGGACATGTCAACAAAGCAGTCCATTGGTGGGTCGGGTAATTTAATTCCGTGGGTTCTAACTGACCCATGTTATATACTAGGTCAACTCGAGGCAACCCTGTTGTTATCATATTTCCTTTCCTGACCCAGTCCATACCCCCAGTTCATCTGGCGTGCCATCAGGTTCAGTTACATGAACTGCTAAGAGCTGCAGAGTTGTAATTTGCTCTGTTCACTCTTCCCTGCTCCTCCCTATGATTACATTACGTAGCAACACAAATTGGCTGAACCCTCAGTCACTAGGGTTCAGTGTGAAAACAACCAAAAGTATTCATAGTGTGTGTGTGTGTGTGTGTGTGTGTGTGTTTTAATTGAACAATAACAGGGCTTCCTTGCAATAAATACCTTCTAAGCTCAGCAAGCTATCATGTTCCTTATTGTATACGTACGCAGAGGAAGAGAGAGAGCTCCCACGACATTTGTGTGTGTGCATGTTCTGCACTGGACTTTAGATGCTACACCACTCTAAAGATATAAAAAGAGAAGTCCCATATGCACAGCAAGGTCCTTTCCCCCTTCACCCCCTGTGTCTCGTGATAAGCACACTCTACACAAACAGCTGTTAAAAGCCTAGGGATTTTAAAATGTAGTGCAGGAAAGGAAGTTTGGGAAAGACAGCTAAAACCCTCCCTCTCCCTGTGCATTATCATGTCGGGTGTACAAAGGGGCTCTTTGGATTGGCTCCAAACTACATTGAAGCCATTACTCTGGTTTTCCATAATAGAATGTGGACTGTACTATAAGCAGCATTGTTTGACTTAATTGACTTTCCTGGTACCGGTAGGTTTTACAGCAGGCCTGTAAAATAGAAGGCATATCATTTATCCATCCATCCATCCATCCATCTATCTATCTATCTATCTGTCTATCTATCTATCTATCATCTATCACATGGGTAGGCAAACTAAGGCCCGGGGGCCGGATCCGGACCAATCGCCTTCTCAATCCGGCCCGCGGACGGTCCGGGAATCAGCGTGTTTTTACATGAGTAGAATGTATGCTTTTATTTAAAATGCAACTCTGGGTTATATGTGGGGCATAGGAATTCGTTCATTATTATTTTTTTCCAAAATATAGTCCGGCCCCCCACAAGGTCTGAGGGACAGTGGACCAGCCTCCTGCTGAAAAAGTTTGCTGACCCCTGATCTATCATCTATCTAATTTATCATGTCTGTCTGTCTCTTTCTGCTTTGTTGGAGGCTTTTAAATTAAAGATTGGATGGCCATCTGTCATGGATGCTTTAGTTGAGATTCCTGCATTGCAGGGCTTTGGACTAGATGACCCTTGGGGTCCCTTCCCACTCTACAATTCTATGATTCTGTGCAAATGCGGAAGTGAGAAGTAGCCCATAATCTCAGTGCTGCAGCTAGTTCTCTTTCATTTCAAGCCCATTGCCTTCAGCATAGCATCATCCTTTCTCTCTAAACAAGTTTACACTTGTTCTCCAGTGATAAAGTAACTGTCAAAGCATTTTAAAGGTTTGTTATGGACTGAAGCCATTAATTCTATTTTCAGAGCAAACGGCAATCGAATAGTTTCTGCCTTGGTCAGCCGTGGCACTTGTCCCTCAAAATTGTCTGGAACCTTGAACCCTTTAGGGGAGAAACACAATTTGGATTTGCTCCATATTAAATTAAAAATCCCCAGGCATTTTGAGGCCATGAACACTTGCCAAAGAATGGTGAATGTATATGTGTGTGTGTTGCTGGAACATCGCTGACATATGCCTCTATTATGAGAGGGCCATTGCTCAAGGGGGTGCACTGGATTATTTGGAATGAAGCCCACATTATGTGTGTCAAATCCATCCAGATATTCAGCTGAGTCATCCCCCTGCCCCAAGGGATAGAGTGGGTGGTAATGAGCTGGCTAAGGTAGACCTGCATTATAGGCAGTATCTATATTATTATATATTTCTCGAAGCTACTAACATGAGTTTGGCCAAACTGCGAGAGGCAAGGCGTGCCTGGCGTGCTCTGGTCCATGGGGTCACGAAGAGTCGGACACGACTGAACGACTGAACAACAACAACAATATTATTATAAATCCCTCCTGCATGTTTCCTAAAACAATTATACAATGGCAAGTGCAGACTTGCAAAAGAAATCACATAAAAGAAGCAGCATTCATTTTTTTTCTCCAACTACGTATATTTTGACAAAGTATAATAAGAGGAGGCAATGGATACCTTCTGAAAATTAGAAAGAGGAGCTTCCATTTTAGGGAGAAGAGGGAGTCTCACCCCTGTGTTTCATACCACATATTCTGGCTACTATGAAATATAAAATTGGAACCACAAGTGCTCTTAAATAAGTTTGCAATTTAATCTTAAATATATCAAGCAACAGGGCTTTGAATCTCCCCTCTCACCATAAAATTATTATGTGTCCCCCTCAACCTGAAAGGGCCCCCCAGTTTCCTATTTACCGTACTTGTGAATAAGAACAGTATGTTTCTGTAGGATGACTAAAATGTGTACTACATGTTCTCAAAAACATCATTTTTTGCCCTTCTATTCCTTGAGAAACCAAGTCACAGGCTTTGCCTTCCTGTGTGTTCAAAGAGTTGCTGGCCCCACATTTTCCCTTGCAAACATTGTCTGTGCTGCTGCTGGATTCTGCTTGACATGGCTATTATTTCTGAGGAACCACGACGCAATGTGCTGGAAAGTCCCAATTTTTAAGGATGTGGGGAAGAGCTGTTAATCTCCTGGAAATATGAAGGGGGTGGGGATTGCAAATGAATATCTGCTTCATATTGCATAGCGAGAAACGGGTTGACTCCCAAAACACAACAAAGGCAGCTAACATTCCCCAACATCACACACACCCCAATAAAATTTCCAGCTTCCCAGGCATTCAGTCATAGGCTCAGTTCACACATAACATTAAACCAAACTATGGTTTAGCCTAAACAAGCAAGCATTATGTGCAAACCTGGACTCGTGGTTTGTCTTCCCCAAACAAACAAGCAGTAAGCCGAGAACAAACTTTGTGGTTTGTTTGGAGTGAGACAAACCACGAACCCTGGTTTGCACATAGTACTAAAACCAAACCATGGCTTAGCTGTCAGTAGCCTGACAGCTGCAGGACTGAAAGGGGAGCAAAGTGGTCACAGTTTTCCAAATATTTATCAGCACACTTGCTCATCCATGCAGCCATTATGCAAAAACCAGGTGTGGGTGTGTATCCTTGCTCCCCTAATGGTCTTTGTTACCCCTTCACTCTCCCAAATTATTATTTTCTATGGTGTTGCCCCTGCATAGCAAGCACAAACAGAGGAAGCACAAATTATTCCCTCTAGTCCTGTTTAGACTGCATGGCCATGGAGGATAAACAAATGGAGAAAGGCAGAACCACATCAGCTTACTCTGTTCTTCACTTCAACGCATTACAGTGGTACCCCGCAAGACGAATGCCTCTCAAGACGAAAAACTCGCTAGACGACAGAGTTTTTCATTTTTGAAGTCGCTCCGCATGACGAATTTCCCTATGGGCTTGCTTCGCAAGACGAAAACGTCTTGCGAGTTCCCAATGCATTCCTATGGGAAACCGCACTTCAATGCATTTCTATGGGAAACAGCGCCATCTAGTGGTTCGCAGCACCGTGCTTCGCAAGACGAAAAAACTCGCAAGACGACAAGACTCGCAGAACGAATTAATTTCGTCTTGCGGGGCACCACTGTAGCCACAACTTCTGAGTACAGCCTACACATGTACAAACCTAACAAAAATAAGCTCTGCTCACCAGTTATGATTCAGTACTATTTCTATGGCATTTATAAAAATATACTAGGCATATGCTGATATTTGCCTTAAAAACAGAAGCAAGTTAAGTGTAATTCGTCAAGGAGAAGTGTTTACAATGAGGCACGATGCCACGAGAGCAAGGGAGAGAGGAGAGCGAGAACTGTTGTGATTGTCACAGTTTATTTTAACTTGGGTGTCTCTGTACAAAAGCAGTTTTCTGTGAACTGCAACTGGCTGGTAGTGTTAAAAGTCGCATTTCCAAGCCCATCACCCTTGATGGCTTTTATATCTAAAAGTACTTGGAAGTGCCTTGTTTACATTACTGCCATTTATAAAACATTTAGAATGGCCATTCTGCTGAATAAACAGTCAAGGGCCTGGAGGATAAGCATATCGCCCATCAACTTCTTAAGAGTAAACTTTCCAAACCCTTTCCTGCCAGAGGGGACCTCTGCAGTAAAATTGCAAACTCTGTGCTCCAGATGAGATAGGCAGAATTAGATTAAGCAGCTTACTGTTGACATGTCTATTGATCTGGGTTCAGTACAGTTTCCTGCCTCTGCTAGCAGTAAGATTGCTGTATACAATAACATAGTGGCCTGGTTTATATGAAATTGGGGTCTCCAAGCATCAATTACTGCAGGAAGGCAGTGGCACTGGGAGATAAGGTTAAGCTCCTCACTGTGTTTAAGACTGCTAAAACTCAAGCAACACATTTGCTGTGTAAATTGCTCCATATACATTTGGCAGTGATCTTTCCCCCACACTCTACATTCCCAAGACAATTCTATATTATTCTTACTGGGTAACAATTCCACAGTAGTTCCTAGAAATCCCTAGTTTTAGGTGGCTTTTTGTCCTAAACAAAACAGATATTTCTTAAATGAGCTGGTGTGTATGTGCATATGAGAGAGAGAGAGAGAGAGAGAGAGAGAGAGAGAGAGAGAGGAATATGAACATTTTAGGGGATTTCTACAAGTGGTGCCCAAAACGATGTTTTAATTTTCCTCATTTCTAAAGAAAATGTCATACTCATTAGAAGAGAGATTTCATGTTAAAATTATTATAAAGTGGTGATTCATTTTGAAAACCAAACTGTCACATTAATTATTATTGTTCCTATTATTGAAATACCTTTAATTGAATTACCTGTGATAGCTTTTCCTCAGTGTGAAAAGTGGTCTTTATCTGTAGGAAAAAGACATTTAGCAGGGAAATTATTGAGCTTGGTCCACATTCTTAAACAATGAATCAAGAGATGGCGTATTACACCTTCTGTTGACTAGCTTGATAGTTTTAAGAACCTGAGGATAATAAGCTTGTTCTTCAAGTTTTCAGAAATCAATGAAACCTGCACATTTTCCCATTCCCCAAAAGCTTTTTCTTTTGTCACCTGAAAGTGTACTGTGGTGCCATGTAGCTTTATTCCCTTCATGTTTGTCCCTAAGCTGATGAAGTTAATGGATGTTACAGGATAAACTTTCTGTTTGACTGGTATTTAAGAAGAATTAGGCAGTTAGTTTCTTGACTTGTGATATTCAATGACAGCCTCATTTATTCGATTTCTTAGCTTGCCTTCCTCTAAAAGTGACCCAAGCTAACTTGCGGAAATATATAACAAATCAATATAGCAATTTTTATGGGCTTATAGCCGCAATAAATTTGAATTTGAATATAGCAATATAAATAGAACACCGTGTAGAGATTTTTAAAATGTTAAGTGGTTTATACATGGTTTTAAATAAAACAAACAAACAATATATATAAAGTTTAAAGCTGAACAGTAAACAACAGTGAATCATTCTTGAAGTTGCACTGAGCCACAGAGAGCAAAACATAATACTCTTTTTGAGGCTCTTTGAGGTTCAGTGCTGGAGGCCCTTGGCAAGCCTATGGCATTTAGCATGATGGCACAGACAAAATGCTGTGAATTGGATGGCACCAATGGTGAGCACAAATTTAGGCTGCCTACAAAGGCGGTTCGAATCCCCGTGATGGGGTGAGCTCCTGTTGCTCAGTCCCAGCTCCTGACCACCTAGCAGTTCGAAAGCACGTCAAAGTGCAAGTAGATAAATAGGTACCGCTCCAGTGGGAAGGTAAACGGCGTTTCCGTGCACTGCTCTGGTTCACCAGAAGCGGCTTAGTCATGCTGGCCACATGACCCGGAAGCTGTCTGAGGACAAACGTTGGCTCCCTCGGCCAGTAAAGCGAGATGAGCACCACAACCCCAGAGTCGTCCGCAACTGGACTTAATGGTCAGGGGTCCCTTTACCTTTTTACAAAGGCCTACTAAAAATCTATAACCTTGAATTATAATATCTGATTTGAGCTACAGACCATAGATTCCCCACCTTTGACAATACCAAACTAGAAGAACCAATGTTCTAACTAGGCATATAATTGTGAATATAGGAGCATTATGTTGCAGGGGAACCAGAAAGAGAAGCCTGGAGGGTTGCACTCACGCCCTGGTCCTCAGGTTTTTTATCCCTGATGTAGACGGATGTCAAAAGAAATCTTCCACAGGCTGGGGTAATAAACAGGGCAATAGATAGAGCCAGGGTATGAGTACAAACACTGGAGGGTCAAGCTAATATATTCAACACCTCCCAATGTTAGTAGTGTTGATTACTTGTAATGTGTCTTTAAGAAGCATTATCAAGCTATAATTATGCTTGTACTGCATTAAAAACGCGCACGGTTTGACCTGTTGAATAGAGGCTGATATCACAAGACGACGGGAGCTTAATCTGTATGTTTTTAAAATGTGATTTGGCATTTTATTAGCATGGTTTTGGGGTGGTTATCTTTTAATGGGAAGTTAATTGGTTTTATTGCTTTTTTGTGTGTATGGAAGGCAAATGGAACATCTGAGGCAGACAGGCGTTTAATAAATAACATTTACTGTGAACAGAGATTAAAACTAGAAGTACAAAAGAAACATTTAGACCACTGCGGGGGGAATCTGATCCACAAAGTTAATTGTCAGTTAAAAGTTTCATGTTTTATCTTTGGCTTATGCTACTGTTGCAGGATTTCAGTAGGATGCATGATCTTACAAACTTACATAGATTTGTTGTACTGGAATCTTAGCTGTTAATGGTTTAATTTATTTATGTTTTAAAGCATTTTAATAAGGCTTTGAAACCGCCACCTTTTGCACTCCTTATCTTTCCGCACGCTCCCTTTGAGGGAGTCTCCTAGGGAGTCTGTCAAATCTTTGGGGCTTTCCTGACATCTTACTGCCCTTATTTCCATATGCAGTTAATCAAGGGAGCCAATCCAAATGGAGGTGGATTAACACAGGGTGGAATTAATCTTGTCTGCTTTGCTGTTAATTATGTCTATTGTTGTTGGGGAAAGTAAGCACTGGCGGAAGGAGCTCTCTATTCCTCATTACAAGACAGGCTGAGCTTGTAATACGATAGACAATAATGCTTTCTCACTGCAATTAGCAAGCAGATGGATTTTTTTTCTTCTTAAAATATGTAATAAAAGTCACTGGCAAGCATGGTGGTCTCATGATATCCAGCTTCTTTGCAATGGACAGAGATAGATGGGGCAACTCTAGCAGCCCAGGGATAAGGCCATAGCAGTACTACGCTACGTATGCCCTTTGCCTCAGCTACTGCAAACTCATCCTGCCCTCTCCCTCATTGAATCTGACAAACTGTAATCCCCTCAAATCTTTCCTATGTGCACAAAGAAAACTGTGTTTAGCTTTGAAGCTGCCATTGCTACGTGGTGGCAAACTATACCAAAAGAGAGTACTGGTGAGTACCGTTGACGTAAGAATTTGACTTTGCAAATGTATTGTTTGGTTTGCACTGTCGTCAGCTGTAATGTATGTGCACGTAAGCGCAACAGTGTTTGCAATGATACTCTCAATTGCTCAGTTTCTAAATTTAACCTTTTGCAACCTACTATTGGATATGCATTCACACAACCTTTTGAAATGGAAGTACGGGTATATTGTCTTCGACTTTCTCTGAGTATAAAATAGGAGTGATATATTAAAGTGCACCCAATTGCTGTAGAAATGGTTGGTTTTGGAAATGGTCTCTCGTGCAATTCGAGGATTGCAATAAGGTAAGCATCATCCTGAAATGTCACTGGAGGACTCCTTCAGTGACATTTCAGGATGATGCTTATCATATCACAATCTTCGTCGTTCTTTCTTTCCAACTTAAAAAGGGACAGAGGAAAGAAGAAACTGCTTGGCTTTTTCAAAGTAAAGCAACACGAGACCCAGAGTGAAGGCACAATATCAATTCTTGAAAAGTTCTTGTAATAACAATGATATTCAATAACATTAAGTACAATCGAGCAGAACTTAATGTACTTAATGTTATTGAATAGCATTGTTATTACAAGAACTTTTCAAGAATTGATATTGTGCCTTCGCTCTGGGTCTCATGTTGCTTTGTTTGTTGGTTCTTGGTTGAGTTGCAACACAGGAGTTCATTTTGCTTCTTGGGTTTTTCAAAGTTACAGCAGTGAAAAGGCCTGAAGGCAAGAGAAGGCAAGAGCCCCAAAATGTATCCTCTAACCCAGGGAGGCAATTCCAAAAAGAACTTAGCCATTCTAAGATTTCCCCCCTAGAACTAAATACACTTTGTTTTTCCTTAATGTTTAAATTCATTTTCCTGCAGTTTGAGGTCATTGCTGCTTAACCTATTCCTGAGTAGGAAACACTGGACATTGGTCTTGTCCTTAGTATTTTTTATTTTTTTATATCAGTGATCTCCTTGTCTTTTTAATCTTAGTTTACATAAGTATACCAGGTCTCTTCACCCTTTAGTATGTGGCTTGCTTTCTGTAGAATGGGCTTCCCTATGCTGGTTATCTTAAGATTATTTGTACTACCATTACAATCATCCCTGACTAGTAGCTATGCTGGCAAGAGCTGATGGGAGTTATAGTCCAAAATTTGGAAAGATACCATGACTAAGAGATCACTCAGTGACTAGATTTGACCATGGGAATCTACATTAAGAGTTGTCTCATATTGATGTTGTCATTCAAAAAAAGATTGGCTACCTGATCAGTGTGGGAATTTATACCCTAAGCAGAATTATTGAGTCCTGAAATCAATCAGTGGGTTGTCAGATACTTGCTTCATCTGTTTCACTTGCTACGTTCTCTATCCCATGTCTGCCTGTCTCACATGTTGTCAATGCCCCTTACATATGAAAAGATGTATGACCTCAATACAAGCCAACCCACAATATCACACAGCTGTCATTCACACAATTTCTCCCCCTTTCACTGAGGAAGAGAACTAGTGTTTTACCCTCCACAACTTGCCTATGTAGAACTACAAGAGGCAGTAAGCCAAGTATCTGATTTTCTAAGGGAAACAGGAATTCCCAAGAGAGGAGGTAGTTTACACAAAGAAGACTCTTTAGAACCCATTCAAACTGTAAAAATAGGAGCAGAAGAAAGCATGAGCCTTACATGCCCACATCCATTCTTATAATTGTAGTCCACAGCATTTTAGAAATGGTGTGATCATGGTGACTCAGAAAAAAGAACCTTTGCTCAAAGATTCCCTGGCGCACCCAATCTTTGAGCAAAGGTTCTTTTTTCTAACTTAGAGGCAGTTGTTGGCAGGACTTCTATAGCATTTGCTGAAATGATAGTTGTAAAATATTACTCTAAACGCCTTCTGCTTTTGCTAATGCTGGTTGAAATGGAAGCCAAAGATCCTACGGCAGTCTTCCAAAAGAGAACTGTAATCGGCCATGTCCAGACAATATTTTACTTGGATACTAAGATTAATAATAGTAATCACATCGTAATGCTAGACGTAAGTATTTAAGTGCATGTAAATGTTCTTCGTATACGGCATATTGTGCCAAGCATACTAGTGGTGCTCAGCAAGCACTAACAAATGACTGAACATTTAAAATTTCATAACAATTCTTTGTAAATGGCAATATAAGCTTTCAGAAATCAATAACAGCTGCACATTGGAAGTCCCTTGTTTGTTAATATGTGCATATTAGGTATTGAATTATCTTATCCTCAGAGGGTTCCACAAAACCATTTAATTTCTTATTTAGTGTTGCCTTTGCTTGTTTTGCATTGCGGGATATTGTAGGTCTTAAAACAATGAATGATTGCAGTGAATGATTACAACATGATTAGGTTTCTGAATTTACCATAATGCTAATATAAATTGTGTTGCAGATGTTTAGGAATGTGGACCATTCTATAAACACCAGACCAATATTTTTTGCACCAGACTAAGATTTTTTTGCTGCCTGAGGTGGAACAGCAAATGGCTCCCCCTGTCAAATCAGCAAAGGACAGTTATTTTAACTCATGAGGCACAATATACTACGGTAATAATGACTAAGATTGTCAACTATTTGCTGCCCTTCCATGACACCCAAAACTAGTTGGCTGAAGCAGCTAATGAAAGAGCTGGCCCTGTCTGTTATAGAAATCTGCTCACTCCATGACACAGCCCTAAGTGTGCTTTAGGTTTCATCACTTGACATTGGGAGAACCCCTGGTTGAAATAAAAGTTTCTGTTACTGGGAAAGGATCCAGGGGCAGTGTCTGAATGGATCTGGGACAGGAGCTGCAGAAAACATGCCATTCATTTATGTTGTATGCCTCTTGCAAGTAGTTATAAGTTCCCTTTCCTCAGGTAATGGCATCTGCAAATTATATCAGGTCACTACAGATAACATCATGAGCCAAGCTACAAGTTGTACTACAAAAAAGTAGAGAATAATCCACATGTAAAACAAAATAATTGAGCAAGAGCAAAGATCAAGTCCCACATGTGTATTACATGGTCAAGGAATTAACAGTGATGGAGAAAAGGAATTCCATTGAATGAATTAAGCAAGGAGGAAGCACAAAATGCTTTCACTTTAGTCATACACACATACATGAACATGCACACAACACAACACACAAACAAATTCTATGAAATATTGAGCATAATGCAGACTATGCATGGAGTAGGAGGGTCATTACTCAAATGTAGAGTGCATGCATTGTATGCAACAGATCCTAGACTCAGTTCCTGGTGAGTCCAGAAAGGGCTGGGAACGATTCCTGTATGAAACCATAGAGACTCACTGCCCATACGTGTAAACAGAACTGAACTAGATCCACCAATGGTGTAAGTCACTGTAGAATCACTGTTCCTGAGCAGCAACACCCCCATTCGAATCCTTGATTTCCTCACTGTGCAGGCTGGCAGGAGCATTGATGGTGGTGGTCTTGCCTCTGGCTGGCCATGATGGTATAGTTGGGTCCCTGGCAGGAAGGTTGGCATAGCTGGGAGTTACTGAGGATTACAAAGCCTTTAAGGTGTGCTTGGGTTCCACATGCCCCCTCTTCCACTTGCTGATAGCTACAATCTCCTAGCTCAGCTCCTTGTCACTGATAGGCACCTGTACTACAACAGTACATGCAAGCCAGCCAGTAGAGCAGTGCAGAGAGGCACTTCCTTGTCATTCCCTTCCTGCCAACTCCAGTCCACCAGTGGTGAATGGTGACCATGTTAAGCATCGCAACCCGTGCCAGCAAATCACCTTCATCAGGGTCTGACTTCTCCTACCTGTTTAAGATGGTAAACTGTAATTAAGCAAAACTATTGTGCCTACCTCATTATAGCAAATGCCGAGAGTAATTTGAGCCTAGGGAAGTTCAGTAGGAAGAAAGAACGTGCTACCATTAAATGGGGTTGCATCATCCGCTTAATTCCAATGAAAATCAACTTTGTGTGCCTGTAGTTTTTATTCCCCAGAGAAGCCTCTCCTGCACACTCAAGTGCAAACTCTTGACCTTTCCTAGTATTCAAAACAAAATAATGCTTTATGCATAGAACTGGTTTTCCCCTCTTCCTGCAGCAGCACTGTTCCTATAGCAGGGTGGGGGAATTTCCAGGTCTCCCCTGCCTGTCACTGGTCAACAAAGGAGGAAGGGATTTGGATCCACCTGAATCAGTTTCATACTACTTAGAAAACTTAAGTCTGCTATCTTATGTGACTCTTTAACATGTGGTACATGACTTCTTTAGGGAACCCGGGGCTATAACATGCCCGTACTGTATTAAAAAACACTGAAGCTATGATGGTGGGCGGGGAACACATTTTCTATGAGGAATAAAAACTGTAAGCCTGCTAGGCTGATTTCCATTGGAAGCTGATATTGTACATGAAATTAAATTGATTACACTTGGCTTTAGGCTGCTGTTGACAAAGCATGTTTATGATGCAAATGCATTTAATGGTAGCATGTTCTTTCTTCCTACTGGTTCTCCCTAGGTTCCGATTACTCTTGGCATTTGCTATAATGATGCAGGTACAGTGGTTTTGCTTAATTACAGTTTACCATCTTAAGCAACTTTTCCCTTGAGTCACTGAAAAGTTTTATTGCTACCCTTTAATACGATTATGAAAATTAATGGGCTTGCACTATCTTTTAATGTACAAGAGTAAGCAGGAATAAACTGCCCTGTCCCTAGCCTTTCTCCATTGCCAGCATGTTAAAAATATATTGGAGACACAGGAATACCCTGAATTCATTATCTGCTTTTGCCATGTCATACTACTTGTTGAAAGACCATCTGCAATTGGAAGTTGCATATTTCAGATGCACAATAAAATTTTGCAATATATAGGTACTGAACCATGTCAACAAAAGTCACAAAATGTGGCTTTTTATGAAACACTTTTATGAGATGTGAGGTGCCCTATCAAAACCAATAATGTGTTTTGCTCATGGTGTGTGGAAATGTCACAGGCACCTATTGACTAATGCTCATGACATCCCTAGTGCCTATCAATACACTTTTCCTAGGGTTGTCATACATCGGGGTTTTCCCGGACATATCCGGAATACTGCAGTCGGCAGCAGTGTCTGGGCAGAAATTGGGCAAATGGACAAATGTCTGGGAAAATCTGGATGTATGGCAGCCCATGTCGGCAGTGCCATTTTTGCCATTTCCCCCAAGAAAAATAGCTCAAAAAAGCTCACTGTTTGAAATATGGCAACCCTACAAAGGTAAAGGACCCCTGACAGTTAAGTCCAGTTGCAGATGACTCTGGGGATGCGGCGCTCATCTCGCTTTACAGGCCGAGGGAGCCGGCATTTGTCTGCAGACAGTTTTTCCGGGTCATGTGGCCAGCATGACTAAGCCGCTTCTGGCGAAACCAGAGTGCCTCCAGCCATAGACTATTCCCACAGTGCGTTTGCTATGAGGTCACTCTAGGGTGGTCATGTCCCCCCATTTACAGAAGACAGCCATCTATTTAATTGAATTCTCTGCTTGAAGGGCTCTCAAGTCCAATTCCTGTTTAAAGATAAAGACCTCCATAAGCAAGGAGAGGTGGGGCTTTGAAGTTTCCTGCCCACAACACCTGGAGAGCGGTTTGAGCAGTTATCATGGGCTGTGTGCACACCATACATTTAAAGCACATTTAACCCCCTCCCCCAAATAATTCTTGCAACTGTACTTTACCTCTCACAGTTCCCACCACCCTTAACACACTAGTTTCCGGGATTCTTGGAGGTGGGGTGCTATAAATGTTCCTTAAATTATGGTGTGTATGTAGCTATGGTCTTGTCATGCTATGATGATACATGGTGTGTTTCTATTTAAATTATAGCACTTATCTCTCTTTGTGTATGCAAATGCACATTTTATGCAGATCTGTGTCCTCTTTTTCGGTGATGCATTTCCTATGAGGAACAAGTTCTTTAAATGAGCTCTGCTTTTCTTCATTGAAAGGAAACTTTCTATCTATCTGTTTTTAGTTGATAATGGAGTACTTTCTTCTCTCCTTTAACACACTGTAGAAAAAGTACTGTTTTGAAATCACTTAATGTTTCTGTTATGCAAATATCCACTGTAAACTTATAAGTACAGCATGTAAGCAAAACTGTGATGTGTTTCACAGAAATTACATATCTATTTAAGATTGTGGGTGCGGGGAGAATGAATTTGCAATTTATTTTGGTTTCTTCACTTCTTCAACATTTCCTGCAAATTGTGTAGATAAGTGTAAATAAGCAGTCTTTGCTACCGGTATGCTTAGAAGTGTAAAAAATGCATAAAATTAAAACAGTGTGAGAGGAGTGTGCTTTTAATTAAGGTAAAGAAACATTAGGACTCACATGAGATGCCTCAGTTGAAAGAAGCAGTTGGCTTCAGTTTATAGATAAGTATTTGCCTGCATACCAGAGAAGGTTCATTTCTTTATTGATATTTCCATTCTCTTCTGAAGAGCTTTGAGAGCACTTCTCCAGGTCAGAGTTTTCATCAGCCCAGCCCTACCATTAGGCAGGGCAGTATCCTGCTTCAGGTGGCAGATTTTGACATGCCATTAAAGAGAAGTAAATGCTAAATTATTTAGTTGATTATTATATTTGTATCATCATGTCTTGGGCCTTCTCTGATTTACACTTCTGAGATTAGTAATGAGAGGTAATGGCTTTGAATTAGGACCTACAATAAAAAGTTGCAGTGTGGAATGTTCCTATTCAGTATTCCAGCCAACCAGCCATACTTTCCTCCCAGGATGCTCCATTATAGTCTCCTATGATTTTCCACTTCTCTGCCCCTCTCTCCCAACAGACAGTCAGCATGAGTCAGCAGCCTACGATGACTCATGTACCTGTGTATATAACGTGGTTAAATGTTAGTATGGGTGTTGGTGGGTTGGTTGGTTGGTGAGAGCTGGTAGTGTTGGTGTGTGTAATAGCTGTTAGTCGTGTTTGCAGACAAAGACTCTTTTAAGAATAAAAGCAGTACTCTGCAAAGATACTCTGCTCAAATACTCCTTTGTGCCAGTGAGGGTTCGAGGAACAGGCAAAGGAGTAAAAAAGGAGATCAGAACCTTTATTAAAACAACACTGATAGATCATACCAACGTATCAGTTCAAAAGCGTACCAGTGCAAGTAGATAAATAGGTACCACTCTGGCAAGAAGCTAACCGGTGTTTCCATGCACTCTGGCACTCGTCACGGTGTCCCATTGCACCAGAAGTGATTTAATCATGCTGGCCACATGAGCTGGGAAGCTGTCTGCGGACAAACACCGGCTTCCTCGGCCTGAAGTGAGATGAGCGCTGCACCTCATAGTCAAGTTTGACTGGACTTAACTGTCCAGGGATCCTTTACCTTTACTTACCAGCTAGTATAGCACCCTGTTTCCAAGAGTGGCCAACCAGATGCTCTGGGAAGCCCACAAAGGCAATAAGTCCTCTTCCATTTTTGCTACCCAGCATAGTAGAGGCATAGTACCTCTGAAACTAGAGGCTCTATATAGCCAACATGACAAGTAGCCATTTGTGGATTTGCCCTCATTGAATGTATTTAATTCCCTTCTTACCGGTAAATCATCTAAAAACTTGTAGCCATTGCAAGTGTCTTATGACAGAGAGTACCATAAATTAATTGTAACAGCTTAGTGAATTGCCACTTGGAGCCCAGATCTGATTATCTTATTTTGGCTATTATTGGAGCAGATATTATGTATTCAAATTCATTTTGCAACGGCAGAAATAGCCTTGTGAATCGATCTTAAGTTGTAACTAATTTTTATACTACTTTCTCTGGGTAAGACCTTTGAATTGAATGATTCTATGATTCTAATTCCAGGCCTTTATTGAAGAGTATTTTCATGTATCATGAAACTAGCCTTTGGAGATGATTTCATTATACACAGGTCTGCAAAATGCAGAACCTGATGATGAACTGATGGGTGGGAGGGTGGCTGAGTTCACTTTGAAAAAATTTTAAGCACCCTGTATCTCTGTTTTACGGTACCTGTTATTCACTAATTAATGCTGTAAAAATTGCTCACAAGTGTATCTGTGTGCATGTGAGTAGTAGAGAAAGAATGGAGTGGCATTTTCATATGTTATTTTCACTAACATGTACTTTTTATGCCCGCTATACACTAGTATGTGCATTTTTGCACACACAGTTGGAGAACTGAACTGCAAATTTCAAGGGATAGCTGCATTTCGATTCTCACATCGTTTCAGAAAGTGTGAATTTGGTAGATTTGCATTTAAATAAAAACTGGATCAAACTTTCCCCCAGCCCTACATGCTGCTGTGATGCTGTGATGCTTTACACACACACACACACACACACACACAATCAATCCATACACATTCACTAAATGTACAAAAATTATATAAAGGCGATTAATATTTCCTGCATCACACCAAAACCCTCACCCTAGATTCCAGTGGACCAAGGGAAGGGTGGTAGCAACACTTGCAGCATGCTCAGAGCATTGCATTGTGTATTTGTGCATACTTATAGGACTCACTGCCATTTTGTGCGGGATGTTGTTTTGTTCACCCATTCATGTAACATTTTGATAGGAGTGTAGTTTTATGAGGCTTTTAAACTCAATGGGAAAATGTGTGCTGTGTAACTAAAATGCTAAGAGGGTTTGTAAACGTAAGCTTCAGACACCACAGGATCGGAAAGTCAGGCTGCCCTTAGGGCCCAAGTTATAAATGGCTGTCACACTGAATTGCAGGTCTAAAATCCGGGAAGAAATATAGTGAAACTTTTAACTCTGATTCCATTGTGATTGATCTCACAGATTTTTAGAGTAATTGATGGCATTGCCTTAGTTGAGTCTGTTAGTGCAAATAATTATTAATCAATATGCACTCAGCTCTTACTTTAGAAGATAATTTTAACACATGATTTATTCTGAACATTTCAATTGAGCTACCTTTACAAGGAGAAAATCAATTGGCTAGTGGTCTAAAGCACTTTAATTATCTCAAGAGCTGTGTTCTTTTTTGCTAGGCATTTTTCTACCATAGTAACTTATTGTCCCATACAGAATAAAGCTCTTTCCTAGTTGGCACCGTCAACAGGATATTTTTCATTGCTTCTTTGAAGAAAAAAACATTGGCTTTTATTGACTTTTTAAAAAGTTGTTTAGTTTGATACTATAAAAATTAATTTAAGACTGACTGGAGGGAGTATGGAGCAGGGAGGATTGTACTTAATTTTACTGAGCATCCGTGTGTTTGTAAATAATGAAGTTCTCTTCAAACACACAGAGAGAGATAGTCTTGAAATATTTGCCAGGAATGATTTGCCCTGGATGCTTGCTCATGCAGATTAAGTAGAACAGTAGATAATTTGAGTTAATTTGGAGGTATAACCCCATGCCAGAATTGAGATTGGGGTGAGTAGCAATAGTTAGAGTTGGACTCGGTCACTTCACTAGTTATGTACTCTAAGCTTCTGTTATACATCAACAATGGCTTGTGCATATGTAACACAATCCACTAGCCATGCATGGTTGGTTGGTACGAGCAACTGTTGTGGAAGGGTACCAATGCAGACTGGGTCTCCTGTCACTGGTGTTGCAGCCACATACTTGGATGGTGCAGATTGGCAGTGAGGTCAGGCAATGCAGGCATACCACCAGAGCCAATCTGACACTCCTGCTGGGGTGCCCACAGTGCTTCAAGCTCCTGCTCCCCTGCCCTCATCCCAGCCAGGTGCAGTGATGCTGGTGCAAGGTGGTGAGGTCTATGGCAGCACCCCTTCCTACCAGTCATACCTGATGGTTAGTCATGTTCAGATCTAGCACCAGGGATTGGTTTTGCTGGAAAGCTTCTGGGGTCCACTGCTAACTCCAGGAACCTCCTCTGCTTTGCTGTTACTTCCTGTTATTTCTGCCTCTCAAAGTGTACAAGCATTGGCAGGAGTCAGATGGAGGAGTTGGAGGAGCCTCCCCTTCTGGCTAGTGGTGTGGATGGGGGCCATAGGAGAGGACAAGGAAATGGGCAGCAGGAAACAGTGGTGAAGAGATGGACCCATTCAGAGAAGGAGCCAGCGGGTCATTTTTTCCCAAGGGTCCCCTAAAATCTGGAACCAACACAAATCAGGTGTTTGATAGCCCACCTCTCTCCCCAGTTTCTTTGTTGTTTTACTCATGCAGGGAAAACTGAGATTTATCAAGCTTATGGAGGCTGCAGCATAGCCTATCTTTCACATTGTGCAAGCCTTCTTTTAATAGGGACACAAATCGCCATTTACAACTTCATGGTAGCTAAAAAAGGGCTTACTTCACTTGCATGATTGCAAGGAAAAATTATTAGAACAAGAATGTGAAATGCAACTTTGCAGCTACTATGTTAATTAGTGGAGAGGAACCTTTGGTGTTGTCCTTAGGTCTTGAAAGGTTCATCCCTTAATGTTGTGAAAATCCTAGTAGTTTATTTTGTTAAAATATTTACTACTTGCCTTTTGACTGAAGGTCTCAAAGGCGGCTGGCAAAACATGTTGTACACAGTAGAATATTATAGAAAGGCATACTGAATTATAATTTTAAAGCTTCATATAAAGCTGATTAGAAGCATCATATCAGCAAGAGTAAAATCCTAGACTATTTCCTGCAATTAATCACTGTTTTATTCACCAGTTCAGTGAGTGTGATTATATATAGTCTGAAGACACTTATCTGCTTTATAACTACTGGCTACTGTTTGCCGTCAGAAAGTTGAAAGCATTTCTTTTAACCTTCTGTTTCCAGCAGTAAGGTCACTTTATAGGGGGGGGGGGACGATGGTTTCTTTCGAGCAGTCTAACTTTAGAACAAAGCTGTTATATCTCCAACAAAACTTCAACAAAGTCTGGCGGTGGTTACCTCTGACAGTGTGAAGGAGCTTTCGAAGAACAGGAAAAGATCTTTGGTATGTGTGAAAGATCAAACAGGTTAATTCAGGGGCTGTTCCCGGCAAGCCGCTCCCTTCCTCCCAGTTGGTTGCCTGCTAGCTTCACAGCACAGCCCCGCCAAGGCTTTGGAGATTTAAAACATCTGGCTTTTCCATCTACTTTGTGCTCCAGAAAGATAGCTTAGAAGAGTTAGCAGCAGCAGAGTTGTCACAGCACTTATCTGACACATTTCGTTGACCTGAATACTTAGTGCTGGTATTGCCGACTAGAGATAAAAAGGCTGTGTAGGACTGCTTGTCTGACACAAGGCAGCCACCCACTCAAGCTAGTGAGTAAACAGCAGAGCACATTCCCTTTGCAATTTATTGGAAGCAAGTTGATGATCCGTTAGGATCCTTTAATTAAGCAATCCAGTCTGGTTTGTCCAGTCTGGATTGTTCCTGGTAAGTTTCCCTTTTTATTTCCCTCTTAAAATAATAATTGAAAAGTCACTCTTTTATAAGCCAAGCTTTGAAGCTGGCGTGTTTCAGTAAAGTTCACAGTAACCACAGTTTGTTCAGGTTTGGACGAAGCAACAAACTGTGGTTAGCCAAAAAGAGAATGAAAGCTTCCATTCTCTTCCAGAGCAAAGGGGAGAGGGGCAGCACACAAGCCCAAGGCTCACCTAGACTTGTTCCATAACATTAAATCATAGTTTATACCGACATCGTAATACAGCCACTCTTTTTTTCATATCATAGTTTTCTTCATTGGTAGAGATTTTCCATGTTTGACTTAAAATAAGGCCCTTGAACATTCTTATCCATTTACAGTCCTACAATATGTTAAAACTGGGGTGCATACAAAGATATGATAAAATTCATGTTTTTAGATTATCCAAGGCAAATATGATTTTAATGCTTTTATTACTTGCTGTAGACTTCAGATTTCAGGTTAAAACTCCCATAAAGCTGTCTTAATTTATTAGCTGTGTCATGTTAGTATTGGATAACTAGCTCAAAGATAAATCTGTGCTTAGTACAAATGTGTCTGAGTTGATGATGTTCAGTGTAATTTATATAGAAAATCTAGTTTGGTTATGAGGAGAAGTGCAATTTTATGTGACAGCTTTAGATGGTGGAATGCTTATTAATCCTGGTCTGTTGCATATATTTGGAAGAATATTTTCAACCATGTTTAGAATTTGATGAGGTGTCTGCCTGCCTCTCCCCACCCAACATACTGCTTTTTGGTTTGATTGAGTGAAGTGCCAGTTTCTTATAGTGATGAATATTAGCAGTGGCTTCTTCTTCTTCTTCTTCTTCTTCTTCTTCACTGCATTTAATGTGCTCAACACCAGGTTTTTTTTAAGGCATTCTGTGTGGAGGCAGGTTTTATTTCACTTTTAGCTGATGAGTTCTTTTTATATGGGGAAAGGCTGTAGTTCAGTGGTAGAGCTTCTGCCTTGCATGCAGAAGGTCCCAGGTTCAATCCCTGATGTCTCCAGGTAGGGCTTGGGTGAGACCACTGCCTGAGACCCTGGAAAGGCACTCCCAGTCATTGTAGACAATACCGATGCCGATGGATCAAAAGCTAGAGGCCCCAGAGCCAAAACTGAGCCCCTGGGTAGGTTGCTATCCTAGAAGTGGGAGGGGTGTGTGGAGGGTGTAGTGGTTTGTAGCTGCAAGTTTTGCAGACATTGTACTTTTATGTGATGGAGAAGAGCTCTGGGCCACCACTCTTTGCTGCTCTTAGTAGCCTTACAGTAAGACTAGTTGCTAAACTAGGGATGTCCAGGCAATCCATTGAAAACAGACTGTACTGTATAGTGAATTTCATTCCTTATGCCCATTCAACCCCCACTGCGGCAGAGAATCTTGCCAAAAAACTATTTGCTTTAGTTATCTACAATGAACTTTAAAAAGGAAAAATGCACACATTATATGTAAATAGATAGGTAAATTGATTTGCAATATACTCTATTTACATATTCATTGATGTTTACAAGTGCCTCTTTGCTTTTCTTGTTTCTGAAGTGTTGTTTGTTGCCAAAGGCAGCCTATGTGCACTAAGGCTTCAATCCTAATCATGTCTATTCAGAAGGAAATCCCATGGAATTTAATGAGACTCATTTTCAGACAAGTTGGATAAGGATTCCAGCCTCAATCTGCTTCCTGTTGTGAATTAAAAAACAACAACAATGGGATGTATCTCTCAGTATTGCTGCTTTTTTGTGGAAAGAATTGATCATCTGTTATCTGTGGATTTTATCTGTGCTCCTTAGTAAAGTCCAAGCCTTTTTGTTAAAGTGGGGAGAACCATGTGGATTTGACTGCCTATTTTGACCAATCTTAATCTTTAAAATTACAATTCCTTCTTTCTTTCCCTCCCAACTTGAAGTTTTCTTAACTTAAAACTAAACTTTCCTCCTTGATGCCTGAGTGGGGTAAATGAGATGGAATGACAACTTTTTTACTGAACTGATAAATCAAGGCAGGCAAGAGTTTTTCAATCCTAAAGGTAAAGGGACCCCTGACCATTAGGTCCAGTCGTGTCCGACTCTGGGGTTGCGGCACTCATCTCGCTTTATTGCAATCCTAACTCCACATATTTTGGAGAAATGGCTTTGTTTGTAGCCATAGATGGATTTGTGATGAACCATTAGCCACTTCATTAACTTTTCTTTAAGGTGTTTTTGCTGCTATTCTTCTATAAATTCATAAACTTTCGAAGATAACACACAGAGAAGGCAACTGATTAGTAAATACCTTTTGATAGCCGATATACGTACGTTTGCTAAATAAACATATATGTGTAAAATGCATATATTTCTGCACAAGTGGACAGTGAAATAGAACACAGACTTATGCAAAATAAACCAATTGCAGTGGAAAAGAAAATGCCATCTGAAAGTGTCAATGAATATTGGAAAGGATTGAGGCATGTTCATACATCCCTATTGCTAATCAGGTCACTAGATAGGTGGGTTCAGAACAGAAGCGAATTTAATGAGCGGGTTGGGAATATTTTATTGAAAAGTCAGGATCTGCTAAGTGTAACCATTTTGGACCAGAAATGTAGCTTGTTTTAAAAGCCCATTTTAGAGTACCCAGATTAGTTAAAATTATTAGTTTGACCAAATTTGCATTCCCAAAGGTAATGCAAGATGTGAATATCCCATTAACTTTGTTGAACGCAGCTCTTTAATGCTAGCTTTTCCAAAGCCAGCTGGCACCCGTAAAAAAGGTTGAGGCCAGCTTGTTTTACGGAGGTTGATCATCTTTCCTATTCAGATTAAAGTGCAGCAAATTTATCAGTTAAAGGACACTAAGCCACAGGAAAGAGCTTATTTCCAAAGGGAACATGCATTTTTTATTTACTGCTTTGTTCCTGGAAGGTTGTCTTTTTGTAGCTTGAAACCATAACAGCCATGTGGCCTGTTTCTAACCTTAATTAAATGGTTGTTTAAACTTCCTCCCTGGAATCCTTGAGTAAACCTGATGCTCCCAGCAGCTCTTTTTCTCTTGACGTGTAATCTAGGCACAATCTAAAATCTTGCATTTTAAACAATATTGAGTCCAAATAAAAAGTATCATCTCCTATCTGTTGTTCTGTGCTACCAAAGCAACTAGATACAACTTTAACTGTGACCTTGAACTCCATGCTTGGGATTTTCCTCTTTGGAAAACTAAGTGGCCATAAGGCTCCCTCTCTCTCTCTCTCCATTTTGGATAGGGAGTATGGCTCTTTTCCAATAAATGATCTCTGAAGTTGCTACTTGCTCTTTCAACAAAGTTGCTCTTTCAGCAAAGACTCTCCCAGAAGTAGAGCGGTATAGCAATATAGTTTCATAGATTGGAATTCTGGAGTGTGGACCTGATTCGGACTTTGGTTCCTTTAACTTGAAATCTGGACTTCCACTCATAGCTGTCAACCTTTCCCTTTTCTCGTGAGGAATCCTACTCGGAATAAGAGAATTTCCCTTAAAAAGGGGGGAAGGTTGACAGCTATGCTTCCACTCTATCTTTCAGACCACAAGAACTCTCTTGGCTGTGATGGCATTCCCTTGTTTACCATTTATTGTTCTTTCACTCCTTCTTTTTGCTGTGAATGTTGATGGAGTGAAGTCTGTGGAAGTGCTCTGCCTTGTAATTTGCTCAATGTACACGGGACTCACAGATTCTTCACAATCCCACTCTGGGTCAAGCAGCCCACTGGAGGCCCCACTGGCCCAGGGAAGCCATTGCATGGAGACTGCCAGTCATATGAACTGGCCCAAGACTCATGAGTTTGCACGATGGTGATGGTGCTTGCCTTTGATCCTGTTCCTTTTAAAGTGAGCACAGTGCATAATATCAATGAACTCCAAATGATTTTTGAGTATCATGGGCGATTTTTTAGGGCTGTGTAAAGTTTTTTATCTTTATAAATGTTGCATTCTTGCTTATCAGTTCTAGTTACTCAATTAAAATGAACTTTGTTTATGAAATAGAAATAGGTTAACTGTATTTTATGGATAGGGGATGAATTCCATACTGTTTGAAACACTGCATTCAAGAAATCCTTGCACCCAGAGATTTCTTTAAATGTTATCTCTTCTAAACAACCATATTTTCATCATCAAATGACAAGTGCTTCATAGTTCACCTAGCTTGTGTTCACTGCCAAACAGCTAAGCTGCTAAAATTGGGTTTCTTCATAATGTAAACAATCTGTTTTACTTAGGGTTATTTTTATATATCTCTAGTAAAGCTTCTTACGATCTGGGAATATATCAACAGCATCAGGTCATTTTGTTGTCTTTTATTTTTTTATTAGAAATTGATGTTTCAGACTGTTTCCTTTATTGCACTTGTAAAAAACAAAAAACAAAATGTATTTTTATTTCTTCCTACCCATATATTTTAGCAGCTTTTCAGCTACCTATTTAACTATTTAGAGCACATGCTCTAAACTGTGTATTCTATTGACCTGCAATTAAGAACAAATGTATCTGTAAATTGCAAATTAAAAGTTGCTAAGTGTGAAAATGCTTGAAATACGCAAATTAGCTGGCCAGAAGAATATAACCCTAATTAAGGGGAAAGGGAAACTGTTGCTAATTGTTTTGGATCATTAGAGATTACTGGAATTGTATGAGATGTCTACAGGAAATGAAAAAAGTATTGACTCTTCCCTTAAGGAATGAGCAGGCCAATATTCTGGCTGCTGCTATGCCGTAGCTTACACCAGCATAGCTAGTTAGGACCCTGTGATTCCTCAGCAGTAGCTTCGAAAGCACAATAGCAGCAGTGGGCAGCGGGGGGAGAGAGATGTAATGTAACAATGACAACAGCAGACATTCTCCCTGCATCCCTTCATCCACAAGCATGATGTCATTCCTGATGATACCCCCACATAAGCCCCAATCAAGACTTGCATCAATGTCAGGATCACTGAGGTGACCAACAAGAGTCCCTTTTCCACACGGTGCATACTTACTTTGGGACATTGGTCTTTCAAATTTCATTAGCACCCTGTGCGAGGCCAACATTCTTCCTCCACCTCTCGCCTTCCATTCTGTTCAGTTCACTATGCCATAGTTGTGAGGCCCTGCAGCGCCCCCTAGGCTCGGTGCCCAGTGTGGCAGAACTGGTTGTGCTCCCCTAAATCTACCTCTGCTTTGGTCCCTGTGTGTGGAACGTTGCATACCTTCCAACATCCCACAGAGGATGCAACAAAGACACCAGTTAGAAGCTGGTGTAGCCTCTGTAGTTCTGGGATGTTCTGCTCAAACCCGGACAGTTGACAGGTATGACATCATCATCATCATCATCACCATCACCATCATTTATTATTTATACCTCGCCCATCTGGCCAGGTTTCCCCAGCCACTCTGGGCGGCTTCCAGCAATATATTAAAATACAATAATTCATCAAAAATTAAAAGTTTCCCTAAACAGGGCTGCCTTCAGATGACTTCTAAAAGTCAGATAGTTGTGTATTTCTTTGACATCTGGTGGGAGGGCGTTCCACAGGGGAGGCGCCACTACCGAGAAGGCCCTCTGCCTGGTTCCATGGCTACATCTTTCTGAGTAACAGAGAGCTTCTTAACCAATACTGTGTAATCTGTAGTCTTTGTCTGCGGCTTATATTTGTGGACATACCTTATAGCAGTGGTTCCCAATTGGTGGTCTGTGGACCCCAGGGGGTCGGCACAACCCACCCAGGGTGTCCGTGGCACCATTCACATAACAAAAATTACCATAGATATACATCAACATTTTCAAAAGTAGGGGATCCATGGCTTGGCTTTTGAAAAACAGGGGGTCCACAGTAGTTAGCTAATTGGGAAGCACTGACATAGGATGCATTGTGTTACCTGGGAAATAGGACTGGCTGCTTCTCTGCTCCTCTTTCATATGTTCCTTACTCTGCCCTGCATCCCACCCTTCCATCCTACGGCAGTGCTGTTTTTACAGCTATACTGACTTGATGTTGGGTTTCCATAATGACCTCACTGCCTTCGTAACTTTGCTATCTTGCTTACTCTCCAATCCTTGTCAAAATGGCATAACTCAAGGATAAAACCGCACTGTGAGATTAAGACTGACATCTACTATCCCATAATATCCTTTTAATTTTGGCAAAAAAGAAGAAGTTGCAGCAATTAGAATGGGGGAAGAAGATCAGTTACAACACAGAATGTAGCAGAACGGTCAGCATGAGGGAGAGAGCTATTTCCTGAGGTGTTTTATCAAGAAGTTGGGAGAAACATTGTTGGTTGCTTGACCAGATGGATAGCTCTGCCCAACCTAATTTAAGCATAAAGTGTTTAAAAACAACAACAGCAACTGTAGCTTTAACATGCTCATCTTGGGAAGAAACTGATCCTGGAAAGGCCCCACTTTTGTAAAGACATGCTTGGCCACTCTTTGCTAAACAATTGAGATCATCTTCCAAGAAATCCTCTCCTTGGCGCTTTGTGGATCCAGATGTTGCAGGATTGAAGAAAAGTTTACCACTTGATAATCCTTGTGTGTTTAATATTTCTGGCATCTTCCAAGCTGAGCCTAGAATTTGGCCAGGCTTTTACTAAGCCCTGTCTGTTATAAGCTTTCAAATGAACATCTTGCATCAAGGCAGCACATGGAGTTGCCTTAACCATAGCAACAGTCGTATTTATCAAACCCAGTGCTTAACAAAAAGGAGAAAACCATGACCGTTGCACAAGCATCATTATAATTGGCTTGAGGGTTAAGTGGGAAGATACTCTGGATGCAAGTGCTGGAGAATATTACCCTTAAGTGCGCAAGTATTGCTAATCATTTTCTATTGACCACAGAGAAAGCTATGCATTTAATTGTTGGAAGTGCACGCATGCACACTTTTAGCAGCATTGAATATTAATGCTCAGAGAGACTCGCTTTGTGCCAGATTGCAGCTTTACCTTTTGCGATCTGAGCTACGCCTTGTAGGTGTTTGGCATTCTGTGCTTCTTTTTGAATTCCCTTTTGATTGGCTCTGTGCATGGAAGCTGTCTCCTCTTAGGAAGGGTAGTATAGAACACAAAACCTGCTCTGAGGTCACTGCCTATGTTGCTGTATTGATTGGTAAACCTGGGGTGCATGGTGGGGGAAATGCAGGTGGCAAGCTGAGCCCAAGAGACAGCATGTCTCTGCTGTGTCTATTAAGTGGGTTGCAAATACGTAATGCAACCTTTCCCATAAGCGGCGGCTATAAACAAATTATACCACTTCCAGCGTCAGCAGCTTTAAATGCTAATTGTGCCTGTTGGTGGGTAAACAGGTGGACTTGTGTCTAACAAGCTCATAATTCATCATTTTTTAATCACCAGATCTGTGCATATTTCCTTCTGCTCTGGTTATCTGCTGTACTTATATGGTTCCTTCACTTGGGGATATTATTTTATTATTCAGTTCTTTCCCTGATCTATCTGAATCTTGTTTATTCTTAAATTCCCATATAGCTGCATTGTCCAGGAGCTTAATATTGCTTTCTGTCCACACAAATAATATAAGCACTTGATCTTCTTTCTTAAAAAAAGGAAACCCAACAAGGAGAATTCCCTGTTGTTTCTCTAAATTCAAGTAAGTGCCAGACTGGACAACTTTATTAATTATTTACCATTACTTGACACAGATGAAATAAATTGATATGGGCCACCTTATTTATAATAATATATTTCTTTCAAATCATGTCAAGCTAGGAGATTTAATTTTCAGTAGACAACTGTTATTAAATAAAGGTGATTTGTTACTCTATTGAAATGATTTATGGTTGATTCCAGTGTTGTCTGAAACACTCATTAGCCCATTTTCATATATCTAATATGAATGCATTTTTGCAAAGGGCAGCCTTCATTGCAGAGCTAACTATATAGCATCTAAATTCAATGAGAGAAATACAATGACATGAGCCTGAGTGTAATAAAAGGGATTTACTTTCTCTTGAGATAAGGAATTTGGGGAGACTAAATAAATGCTTAACACTTGTATATTTCTAGTTCAAAACTCTCAATAATCCTGTAAATCTGATTGTTTTGTTTCTCTCTAGTTTTACATTTCTTCATGCCCCTTCTACTGAAAACATATTTCATTAGCTTGGATCCAAGGAACCGTGTCTGGAGGGGAAAAGGTGCAATGCATGCGCAAAAGTTGGCAGAAGGCAAAAGTTAGACTCCAGCTCCCATCATCTCTAACCATTGCCCATGCTTTCTGGAGCTGATGCAGGTTGGAGTCCAACTGGCTATCACATTATGTTATAAGAAGCTGAATGAGGAAAATATAGACCATAATATATAAACTATAAAACACGTCTTGAGAATGACCTTGGGAAAAGTCTTGTGCAACAGTTTGTGAAAACAGAGCAGGGATTGCTAACATGGCACCCATGGGTGCACCTGCACCATTAGAGGCCTTCACTGGTGCTCATGGGATCGTCTCCGCTCACCCTTTTGGCCACTGAAATTAAGCTACAAAGGAGCATTCTGTTATAGCTAGTAAAATAGGTTGCTGTGTGGGATGCCCATAACAGTTTCTCTGCTTTTTCACAAACCCTTAAAGATTTGGAGACAGCCTTTCTTGTGCATTTTTCCTGACAAGTCAAAAACAGTCTTTCTGGGTGCAGTGCAGATTTATTTCTTGAATCCAACCCATCATCTTTGTTTAATAAAATGTATATAACCAGGGCTATAAACATGGTTCTGCTTGTTCTGAGTTTCTTCACAAAAAGACATGCCTTTAACTCTCTCTCTCTCTCTCTCTCTCTCTCTCTCTCTCTCTCTCTCTCTCTCCCTCTCCCTCTCCCTCTCCCTCTCCCTCTCCCTGCATTCAGTGGCAGTTACCCAAGGCAGTACACCTGATCTGTGCCAATCCCTTAGAAGGAGGCCCTTGTGACCCTCTCCCCCACAAAAGTCCTCAGGGTTGGGTAACCTTCCAGAACAATATGCAGTAAGGCACAGGGGGCTGCAGTAGGAAAGAGAAAATTGGCAAAAATTGGGTGCTCCACTTTGCATAAGGAAAAGCACTTTCAGCTAGTGCCAAGCCATCACTGGATACAAGTTGTGGAAAAACGTTCAAAGTGTGTGGCCAGTAACAGGTGAAATCTCTGAACTCTGAAGGATATAATGCTAACCAATTAATGGCTAGATAAATCATGGAGATGGAACCCTATATGGATACCCCTGGGCTACAACTCCCATCATTCCTGTCCAAATGTGTTGTGGACTGGGCTGATGGGAATTATAGTCCAACAATATCAGTAGGGCCACCACATTGGGAGTGGCCTGAGAGTATAATATTTATCATCTTGTTTTTCTCCTCTTCAGATTTTATCTGGAGAGAATGATAAGCAGAATTCAAGTGTACCAATATAATTCTCAAGTTGCACTGGATAGCTTCCTCACAGCCTAAATTACTTTATACAAAAATTGCCAAAAGCTCTTTATATTTTAATAACAAAAAAACTTCTCCCATAGGAGAGGTACTTGCAAAAATTAAAACATAATTCCTGCTTAATTTTTAAATATAGGCTGGCAAGCTTGAGAAATTTGGAATCATTCTCTTCCATCCTGGCTAACTAAGACACTGGGTCCCCCCCCCAGTCATTTACTTATGACACTGGGTTCCCCGCCCCCCCCTCCAGTCATTTCACCAACTAGTGAAATGAAATTGTCAATTGAATGGGTGACCTGAATAAACTGACTGAAGTCACCTACATTCAAATTGATAGAATTCTGTGACATGGTTGGTTGGCTTAAAATCTGAAGTTTTCAAGATGGTGCATTTTGTATAAGGCATCAAGGTTCATCTTTGAAAAGTTTGACATTTACTAGATTTGTCCCATTGGTGTGGTGTGGTGTCGGACATCCTTTGACCCGTTTCCTTATTCTTTCCTGCTATTGATTGCTGCTGCTAATTGATAAAGTAATTGAAACATGGTCTAGCTCTTGTCTTTTAGGCAGTCATCTGCTATCATAAGCATGACATGCCCTTATGACATGATCAGCTCCCTTGGGTCAGAATGTGGTATGTCATAAAGACGCATTGAATTTCATGACAAAATAGTATCTTGTGCTGGTTTTTGTTTTTGTTTTATAAAAACACCATCTCAAAGAATATGCTAACAAGAAGAAAGAGCAACTGATTAATTATATGTATCTCATATCCTCACTAATACATAGTCTTGGGATATACCTTTTAAATATTTTATAAAGGAAGTTTGTGCAGCAGACATGTTAATGATTTAAAGTACCTTGTGCTACATACCAGGTTTTTAGACACAGACACTTAGTCGTAATTTTGAATTTTGCATGAAAGCCTAGTAAACAAATTTGCTTGCTATGAACTTTTGTGTTTTAAAAAATGTTTTACTCAATGAATGCCCAGGTAAAATAAAATTTGAAGTAATAAATGTTCCAGCCGAGACTTAAGCTTGCATTTAGAGATGGATGAATGTCCATTCTATATGCTGAAATCTTTTTTTAAATAAATACTAAGATCAGTACAGTGGTACCTCGATTTAAGAACAGTCTAGTTTAAGAACGGTTCGGTTTACAAACTCCGCAAAACCGGAAATAGTGTCCCGGTTTGAGAACTTTACCTCGGTCTAAGAATGGAATCCGAATGGTGGAAGGGCACCGGCGGCAGGAGGACTCATTAGGGAAAGCACACATTGGTTTAAGAACGGTTTCGGTTTAAGATTGGACTTCTGGAACAGATTAAGTTCGTAAACCAAGGTACCACTGTACTCCACAAACTATGTGGCCAGGGACACCAGCTTTAAATTCCTACTCATCATAAAGCTTATTAGCTGACCTTGAGCCAGTGATAATCACTGAGCCTACACCATCTCACAAGGCTTGTTGTTAAGATGTAAACGAGGTGTTTGTGTGTGTGGACATCACACAGTCTTTTAGTCACTGTTATACAAGTCTATAATAGCATTTGAAAAGAATGTTCCCCCCACATTACAAGTAAAAATGGTGGCCAAGCTGATTATCATATAGCGATTAAAATTTGGTGATGGGAGCAGATAAAATGGCTTTGTGAGTCAAATCCGGTCTATGTGCCACCTCTTCGCCATTTCTGCTTTGAATCTAGCCGCCCCCATGCTCTGTTTTGTGGAGAATTCCCTTGGGTTATGCAAAAATCACTGCCAAAAAAGAGCATTGAGAATGAGCGGCCATGTTCCAATATGTCACTACAGTTTTGCCAATTCATATATATGAAAGATTGTGTTTAGTGCCACAGTGCATTAAAATATGCAAAATTCAGATTAAAATATTCTCAGTGGACAATGTGTTGACAAGGTTGGCAGGCTAGCCATGTTGTTCTCCCCACCTCCCCACCCCCATGCAGTCTCGGGCAGTAATAAAGATCTGCTCCTATTTAGATTTGCTAATAAATGCAGCCATTCATATTTTAGTAACTGATATGGATGTAAGAGACAAGATATAGATTTTTATTCTAAATTAGAAAGCTCTTTGAACTGAAGGTTGATTAATAATCATTCTAAATTAAAGTGCTTTCATGAACTAACATATACTACTGAAAATTGCCTCACTTTTAAAAAAGAAGAAGAAAGAACTCTTTCAAAGCTATCATTTTCATAACTTGATAGATCAATTATCCAGGGAGAAAAAAGAATATTTGTTCATTTTTGCTGCTAGTAAAATGTACTGAAATAAAGATCACCCAGCTAATGCACTGTATTGCAACACAGGTGAAATTGATCTTGCTAAGTGTTTCTGGAGTGCCCATTGGTGAAATATCTGGTCTCTGTATTGATATATATTGTGGTGAAGGAGTACTATACAATAATGAGAAATAGTGAGTAGTATATTGTGCTCTGCACATGACATTGGCTAATCTACACTTGCCTCCTTGTATTATAGCAACGAGCTTTGCAGGGGCAAATGCCAGAGTCTTCATCGAAGCATACGAAGGCTGTGGGGTGGATGGAGCTGTGTATTCATGTGGGAATGCTCTGGTGTAAAATGTGTTCTGGGAATGAAACTGGGAACCAGATGATCTATGAGTTCATGTGCAAAACAACCAACTTGTATGGATTTTTTTCGTTCTGTCAGATTTGTGGTCTGAACGGATTCCTGTAACATGAGAGCGCCTATGCAAACCTTTGGCGATGTAGACAGGCCTTTTCAAACAGCTTTAGACTGGCAAGGGCTATGCTTTTTCTGAGTTGCACTGGGATTTGGGTTTCATACTGTTGATGCTTGAAAATTAAGTGCTTTCCTCTGCTTTCCTGGAATACAGCAATACTTCGTGCTGCCTGAGATACATAAGGGTGTTAGAAGAGCCTGCTGCATCAGGCCCATGGCACATTCTCCCAGTGCCCAACCAGGTGGCTATGGGAAGCTCAAAAGCAGAAACTGAGCACAACAGCACTTTACTCGCATGTGATTCCCAGCAACTGGCATTCAGGGGCATACTGCCTCTGAAAGTGAAGGTAGAATATAGCCATCATGGCTAGTAGCTGTTCATCTTCCATGAACTTGTCTAACATTCTTTAAAAACCATCCATGTTGTTGGCTGTCACTGTAAAAGGTAAAGGTTTAGGTGCTGGCTACCTTAATTCAGAGGCTCTGCTGAGATGCTCACCTGTATAAACCATTAAGTGAGCCATTTCTGCAGTATCCCCTCCAAAGGATGGAATTTGATTCCAAGTGAGATTTGGCAAGCCTCCTTGCTAACTTTAAATGGCCCTTAAATACTGTACCCATTTTTCAATCTAGATTTTGGATGCTCTTCTAGATTATAGAACACTGTTCTTTAGAGTTGGAAGGGTAATTTTGTTGCTATGCTGTTTTGTATATTCCTAGGATGGAATCTGATATTCTAATTGTTTTAGATGGTTTTTCAGATGGATTTTATGGATTTAAATTTGTAAATGGTTATAAATAGCTTTGTGTGGGAGTTGCCTTAAAATCAGGCTAAAGGCCTTTTAAGCAAGCAAGCAAACAAACAAACAAACTATTGTGTAAACAAATAGAGGCTGCTAGAAAAAAACAACACCAGAGTAGGCTAAGCAATCACCAGTTAAAACTGAATAATGCCTGCAGCCTCCCCCTCCCAGTAAATAGCAGTGACTCAGATGTCCAAGTGAGAGCTGCTGCTCCAGTACATCATCCATTCCTGTTGCCCGTTTATCAGGCATAGTCTATTTCTTGGTACCAGTAATGCACCTGTTTCCCGTTTTTGCTTTTGGAGAATCCCTTATTGTGTGAATTACTAGATATTTGTGTGTGTGTGTGTGTGTGTGTGTGTGTGTGTGTGGTGAGATGGTGGTGCTGGTTGAGTTCAGATGATGGGACTCTTAGAAATAAGAAGCTGAGCTGACACTATGCTTAGCAAATGGTACTTTGCTTGTTCACAGTTGCATACAGTCTGGTGCTGTCCGTCAATAATTCTCTCTTAAATCCTGGGCTTAGGCCAGAGCAATCTGGAATCCTGGTCTAGATCAAGGAATGGATCTGCCACCGTTAGAGATGTATCTTGAAAGCATATTGTAGGGCAATAAGGTTTTTGACTCTATATTGGTCCAAAAGAACAAACTCTTTTCTTTTAAATTGGTGGAGCAAGGCAGGCTGTTGTAGAGTAAATGAATGCAGCAGGACTAAAGCCTTTAAGAATGTGCATTTTTCAAAAAGGGAGGACAGGAGACAAACCTTGGTCATTGATTGTAAGAATTGGGATATTGCAAGAAGGTTCCCATTTGTGAAACGTTGGAAGGTACACACACAGAGCCAAACATGGAACAGGTTGGCTATTGCCTTAGTAAAGACTATGGATGGAAAAATAATCCATTTCCGATCTTCATCAATTTAGCATGTTCTCATTCATGAATCCATCCCACATTTGGATTAATTTCTTTTAAAAATGGGGGGGGCTATCAAAATTTATATTTAAATACATATCTCACAAAATGTGTTTAAATATATATAACCTCAGTGTACACATTTCTAAATGTATTTAGCCCTGAAAAACTTGTATTTTTAATGCATTAGACACATTTTTTGAGCCAAGAAATATATCACAGAATTTAGAGAAGTGCAAGATTCAAAGGTTAATTCAGTTCCAATGCAAATTTGTCCATATTTCTAAGCAGAAAGAACTAAGGGGAGTTCTCCAACATCCCTAATGACCCAAGCCCATGTCTCTGCACAGCTGCATCTTGCTGCTAGAAGAGGTGAAAGATCAGGAATGCTTTCTTCTTATGCTTCATCCATTTTACCTCTATTTCAAAGTGAAACTCACTTTGTGAGGGCAGGAAGAGCAAAAATAATAACACTACCACAATAATCCTATTGAACACATTGAAACAAGGTTCCATCTCCAAACTGAATGCCGGAAAAATAGTCTTAGTAGTCTTTCAGCTCGTTTAGTTCGAAGGGCTAGTTAAGTTAATCACTCCGATGCCCTTTTACTAACTTGGTCAAATAACTGCATAGCATCGAAGGTCAGAGTTTGCAAACTGCTGGGCTCTGCAGTCTTTGGATGCTGCTGTTCTCTGGCTTCCATTTCCCATTGGAAAGTAATTGCTTTGAACACCAAAAAATGATTACAGAAGATTATACCTTTTAAAGGCAATTGTGGAATCTTGAGCAATGGAGGAACACAGCACGTTAGAAGTAGTATGACTTGCACAGCAATTACTCACCTTGTTGTATCTAATCTCAGAAAGCTCAAATTGCCCATTATTTGAGCATAGTCTTTCTGTGAACCCAACAACCATGGAGAAAGTGGCTGCCTTGCCTCGAGATATCTGAAAGAAGATGCAGGCACCGTTAGGTGGCTGCCATCAATAGGAACAGAACCTGATTAGAGTCAAACAAGCCCTACTTGCTCAGACAAGGAATCCTATGGCTCAAACAGCTACCATTAACACCACCAATCCAATAGGTTGCAAATGTCAGAGAAAACTTCCTTTTGAGGCTCACTCACTTACGTACAGGGACCTTCAAGAACAAGCCCCATCAGCTGCCTCTAGCAAGGAGAGCTGCTGAAGCCTTGGTACACCTGACATCAGCCTTCCTCAACCTGTTGTCATTAGATATTTTGAACTACAACTTCCTTAAACCCCCAGTCAGCAATGTTGTGCTGGCTGGAGCTAATGGGAACTGTAGTCTTAAACACTCAGAGGGCACCAAGTTGAGGAAGCTGTCTTAGATTTGAACTATTCACCAAGCAGATAAGTAGAACCATTCTGGGTGTTAAATGCTGCCTTGTGGTTTAGTCTTGAACTGAACGTTTGAGAGGTAATAATGAATAGAAAGTAATAGTAGTACTACAGAGAAGGGCAACAGCCTCCAAGGCAAATGTCTTTGCGGATTGGTAGAGTGCCCACATTTTCAAAATGCTTTTTGATTCACCTTCTAAAACAGCTCCATGAACTTTGTATGTTATGGAATAATGTGGCTGCTGTTGAGAAGCTTTGTTGCAAAAGTGGAGGCTCTGGGCTTCAGCCACGAAGTATGTTCTAGTAATTGGTTAGATCAGCCCATGCCAGCACTACTGATTCCTAGAAGTGGCCACCAGTCCTTGTGTGATCAGACCAATGTATACAGCAAACTGGTTGCATGCGTTACAGCTCCTGCATACAGCCTCCATTCACTTGCCATTTCTCACTGGCATTAGTAGGATGGCCATAAAGTGTGAGGCATGTCACAGTGGAGTGAAGGAACCCAAATCCCAAAGTTTGGAATGGAAATGTGACTTTTCACACATTGCTAGTTGTGCACATTCATGAAGTTGAACTAGAAAGGGTTCTGAGCTGGGCCTTATTTTTTTAGGTTCCCAGTTGTCTGGAAACAGCTTCCAGTGAAAGGTAAAGGTAAAGGGACCCCTGACCATTAGGTCCAGTCGTGTCCGACTCTGGGGTTGCGGCGCTCATCTCGCTTTATTGGCCGAGAGCTGGCGTATAGCTTCCAGGTCATGTGGCCAGCATGACAAGCCGCTTCTGGCAAACCAGAGCAGCGCACGGAAACGCTGTTTACCTTCCCGCCGGAGCGGTTCCTATTTATCTACTTGCACTTTGACGTGCTTTCGAACTGCGCTAGGTGGGCAGGAGCTGGGACCGAGCAATGGGAGCTCACCCCGTTGCAGGGATTCGAACCGCCGACCTTCTGATCAGCAAGCCCTAGGCTCTGTGGTTTAACCCACAGCGCCACCTGGGTCCCTTTCCAGTGGAAGTTATCTTAGCTCAACTCATTTAGTAGTTCAAGAAGGTAACCCTCTTTTCTTGTGCTTTTTGTGCAGTGGGTTAGGTTTTTAATGAAAATTGATCTCCTAACTACCGTAGAACACGAGGAGCCTGCAACAAAATGTTGCAGTGTGAACTGCCACACCCTTTTTCAGAACTCTCCATTCCATTTTCCCTCTCTACCAGCTTCACAGGGTTTTCCCTGCCAACAGACATCTTTTGTGGCTACTGAGTATGTCCACTCCTCATTGGGCTGTTTTGGAGAATTCTCCTCTTAGAGTTCTCCATCCTTAATGTTTTTGGATACTGTATTTTCATTGCAGAGAGAATGCAGTTTGGGTAGATGTTTCACTCTGCTTTATTTTTGGCTATAAAGATGCAGAAGTGTTGAGCATTTAAGTTTGATCTTTGTCAATCTGAAGGCGTTTGCATTTACAGAAGCGGCAAGGAGGTATTGGAGATGTTCTTAACCTATAAAAGAACCTTTTCCAACAAGAAATTATAATAACAGGCATGAACTACTCAATTTAAAAACGTGTGTAGGCGTGGAAAGGAAAAGATTAAAAGAATATGATTCATTATGGTAGACCCCTTGATGGTCAGTGTCTCTCAGACTACAGGATTTGCTTCTGAGTAGACACGTATGGTGTTATACCGTTAGTGTACTCCAAAGTTTTGCAAAAGCAACCTTTAGCTGAAAGGCTAAAATATATTTTCATTTATAATTCATTTCCCATGCTTGTGTACTTTCTGTCTCTACATATAGCGGAGAATGGATATCGTTCTGTTCTTGCTGAGGAAAGGTTATTTGGAACCTGAAAGCTTTGGAACCCATAGAAGTTACTTTTTTCAAGTGTTTATTATGCACCATTTATTCTACAGAACAATCTTACCCAACCTGGTGCCCTCCAGCTATTTTGGACTACAGTGCTTATCAGCACCAGCAATGTTGGCCACTAGTCAAGGATGAAGGGAATTCTAGTTCATAACATCTGGAGGGCATCAGGCTGGGGAAGTCTGCTCTAGAACCAACAGATAAATAAACCCTATTTAATGCTATTTAATAGGACCCAGGTGGCGCTGTGGGTTAAACCACAGAGCCTAGGGCTTGCCGATCAGAAGGTCAGCGGTTCGAATTCCTGCGACGGGGTGAGCTCCCGTTGCTCGGTCCCTGCTCCTGCCCATCTAGCAGTTCGAAAGCACGTCAAAGTGCAAGTAGATAAATAGGAACCGCTCTGGCAGGAAGGTAAACGGCGTTTCCGTGCGCTGCTCTGGTTTGCCAGAAGCGGCTTTGTCATGCTGGCCACATGACCAGGAAGCTGTACGCCGGCTCTCGGCCAATAAAGCGAGATGAGCACCGCAACCCCAGAGTCGGACACGACTGGACCTAATAGTCAGGGGTCCCTTTACCTTTACCTTTAATGCTATTTAATGCTAATGACATGGAAGATGAGGGAAATGTTCACTCTCCCCTCATGTTCATAATTGCATGAGAAAGAATGTCCTTATAGGGCTGTTCTGGCCAATAGAAAGCATGGAAAGGATGAGTGGCAGGCTGAAATAATATGCAGTCTTACCTGGGTGTAAGTCCCACTGCATTCGGTTCAGACCTGCACATTTAGGGGTAGCTAAACATGCATGGGGGATGCAGAGACAAGCCTGTCAACTCCATCCTCCAACTCATGGGGGGGGGGACTGTTAGAAGCCGAGAACTTAGAGTACAGTTGGTCCACCACTTATGCGAAGGGTTCGATTCCAGGGACCCTTATGCAAAGGCAAAATCACACAAAGTGAGGAACCCTTGGAATTGCCCCTCCCTGGTGAGACAGAGGGCTGCTTATTGCCCTCTGGGACACTCCCAGAGCCTTTGTACCTCCTTCCCAGAGCCCAGTAAGCATGAAAAACCCTCTAAATGCATGTGGGGGGATACATTTATGGAGAGTGGGGAGTTGCGGGTTTCCCCTGCACTCCATTTATTAATTTATCCTCCCTCTTCCCCCTTTTATGGTTGTGATAGTGTATGTAAAGCAAGCATAAATTGCAAGCTCACTGTACTAAATGTGCATGTCTGAAGAGGGCTTTACTTTGATATAAATGTACTTTCAGTGGAGTTTACTTTCATGTAAGCAGACAAGATCAATATCTATCTCCCTACATTTATCCATATTTAAGCAGACAAGCTTAAAAGTGTAGGTCATCTTGGTAGGTTGGCAGTGTAGGTCATCATGGATAAGTAATGTTTGAGACTTGTTTAGTTTAGCTACAAAAGATTTATCTTCAGACATCCTTCAGTGAGGGATAAGATTCTTTTTGTGTTCTTTCATATAGTTGGGAAAGCTGAGAAAGAAAGGTTAAGTGGTTTGCTCAGAATCACAGAGGGAGTAAGGATTAGATCTCAAGAATATTTGATTCCCTCTCAGCCTATGACACCTCTCAAAACCCGATAAAGAGAGATTATGAGATAGCTCACTGTGTTGGAACAAGATTATCATGGGATTTTGATGACCCAATGATGACTAAAAGATCAAAATTCAAAGTGGCCATATCTCCCTATGCCACTTCAAATGTGTTTGTGTGGTGTTTTTTTTTTAAAAAAAGACTTATTTTATTGGGTGTGAAAGGTACACAGGAACACAATGGGTGCCCTGCAAGATCTGACTAAATTTACCCATTTAATTCCGTCTCCTGTTCTCACAGTAGCCAACCAGCTTCCAATGGGAAACCCATGAGCAGATCTGTCCTAATTGTTGCTTTTCACTCAAAGGGAAGTACGAAAGACAGGGTGTGCGTAACATACCTTTTCCAAAGCCTGTTAGCCTATCACTGATGTGCTGCTGTTTCCTGATACATTTCTCTGACTTGCTAAGGGTACCTAACTGGAACCCAAGAAAAGACAGGAGCATTTAAGACTATTACAAAACAGTGATGAGATGGTAAAACTACTCCTGGACTATAGGAGAGGAACAGCAAAACAATAATATCACAGGCAAAACTATAATATTAGGAGAAATCTTAAGAGACCCCATGCTGTCAGATTTTCAGTGGGCATGATGCTTTATTCATATGATGCCACTCTTCCTGGCAAGGCAGTTTCATCACCTTATTTGCTATTTCTCTGAAAGTATGCCTTAGTTGCAATGGAGACCCTGACTCAAAGCACTGTATGTGAAATATTTAATGCCTGTTAATCAGAAGGAGATTTGGGCTGCAATACCATACACACTTATTATTGAGATTGGTGGGTCTTGATTCTGAGCTGATGTGAATAGGCTTGCGCCACTGAGCACATTTCTTCATGTCCCAAAGAGACGGTTGCATATCTGCTGTCAGCAGCTTTGGTCATACTTGTCTTCTCCTGTAATTGCTGCCTCTGTGCTTCCTACCAACTCCCTTCCTATGTCTGGACCAGGATCCTTCCTTTATTCATGAGGACAATGTCACTCTCCAATATCTATTTCATTAACAAAGGCTTTTCTGAGCCTCCATTGGTCTCACCTTAACTGATCCTTCTCTGGGACTTCTCTGAATTTTGGGAGGTTGGCTTTGTGCTTGCCTTAGTCAAGCTATGGAGACAGTTTTTTCCCCCCCGCTTCTTCCCGCTGGCCATACTTATCAGAATGTGTTAGGACTGATGGGACGTGATATGGCGTTGCTCTCAAGATGTTTCAGGAAGCTTCCTACCGACCACACTTTCTATCAGCGCACAACATGGTTTGTTTTGCCCACACCTGTTGAAAGACTGTTCAAAAATGAAAATGTCCAAATTTTCAGCTGGGATGACTTTGGACAAGCTACTCTCAGTAGCTGGTCATCCCAGTTTTTGACTACGACTATATGGAACTTTGGGCACTTCCTTGCTGAGGTGCAAATATTATGGCAACAGCACAGTCTTTATTTAAGATTCAGTACCAAATAGGACCTGCATTTTTTGTGTGTATTCCTTTTATTATGGAGCTAATTCTGTACACACAAACTTCCAAAACACACGCAAATCTTCAGGATGAAACTTCGTCATTCAAAAAGAGAAGGGAAGTGGAGATTTTAAAAGGTTTGTTCAAATGGATCTTTAAAACAGGAGGGGGGCGCATATATATACTATTCCATCTTTGCATATTGGTTGTTTTGTGACTAGGCTATTACCATGTAAAATAAACTACATCAATCTTACATACGTTGTTGCATATGGTTCCGTGTTACCCATTACACTTAGCAAGTCTGTTTGTCAGAAAACTCTAATTGCTTTATGCGTGAGAACATTAAGCTGCAGTAAATTTCTATACACAGCTGTTCCATTACTGCAGAACGAATTTTATCTCCTAATAAATTGATGTTTCTTTTTAGTGTCAACTCAAACCAAAATTTACATCCCAGTAGGTGAACCTTAACACTGTATAATTAGTTCGCTGCCGGGACTGGTAATAAGAGGGTACATCCTTTAAATATATCAGTGAAGAAAAAGTTTTGGCTTCTGCTAATTGTTTCTTGAAAGCTTAATTGTGATGAAGAGGAACTTTAACTAGGGGGAGGGGAAGGAAAGGCGAAAAATTATGACCTTTAAAACACATACTGCAAATAGCATGTCTTCCTTTGGTCTAAGTTCCACCATAAAGAAGAAATACTAAAAGCTTCCTCTGATACCAAGGAAGAAAGATGCAATGCTGCTTTGCTATGGAGTCACATTTAGGTTAATGGAACAGGAGCTTATACAGCTCTGGACTTTGATTAATATTTAATTAATCTTCAGTAGAAGGCTGAGATTTTGAATTAAACAGGCCACTAATAAAAGAGCCAATTCACCAAAGAGTTCACATAAATCTGATCTGCCATTATGGGGATTTAAAATAAAATGCACTAAGTTTTGTTCTTATTTTAGGCTTGCTTCAGCCACAAGTAATTGGCCAGGAGCAACTGGATCAGTGGAATGTGACCAGAAATGAATGGCAGTAATCCAGCTGCATGGAGACATGTCATTTGGGTTTCTTTAAATTAAACAGCATTGAGGAGAGATTTGTAGTGGTCACATAATGCATACTTCTAATTCCTAATTCCTTGCTCTGAGAGCGCAGAGTTCCCCCTGAAGATGGATTGATCATTAAAGCACTCTGGGAATTGTAATTCTAGAAGGGGAATGGGGTGTCTGAACAATGAGCAACACCCTTTACAAACTACAGCTCCCAGAATGCTTTGGGGGAAGCCATGACTGTTTAAAGTGGGATCATGGTGCTTTGAATGTATAGTGTAAATTTGACCCTTGTGTCTGCCATGAATGTCTTAGGCCAGGCATAGGCAAACTTGGCCCTCCAGATTTTTGGGACTACAACTCCCATCATCCCTGACCACTAGTCCTGTTAGCTAGGGATGATGGGAGTTGTAGTCCCAAAACATCTGAAGGGCCGAGTTTGCCTATGCCTGCCTTAGGCACACGTAAGGGTTACTGAGAGACTTTATTAGTCTCTGCAGTTGGCAAACTTTTAGTCCCAGCCTTTACATTTAGAATAAAAAAAAAGTGAGAATTGCAATTTTATAGCCATGATAAACCTATTTATAGTCCCAAAAATCCAGATTGGGGAAAATCCACCGTATTAGAGAATAGTGTTTTCTCTCTGTTAAGGTAAAAGAACTTCTGTCTCTGAAGCCAGTGATACATATTTGAAACTAATGAACCAAACTGCACATTCTTGCACTCAAAATAGTGTTAAAGGATCTGAGAGGGAGAATTTTAAAAGCTTTTGGAAGGGAGGGGGTCTACATGTTTACCGTGGCTATCAAATGAACATAACCTGTTGGCATCCGTCTGTCTTGAGAGACAGTGGGAAGAGTGCCACCGGGGGTAAAGTCAAACTGTTGGAGAGTTACAGCGCCTGCTGTGGCTGTAGAGACCAATATGGGAGGGGCGTGTTTTATTGCACCTGGGGCAGATGAAGGCATCTGGTTTTGTTGTTACAGATGCACAATGGCATTTCTTCTCCGTGTGCTCCTCCCTCCTCTTCTGGTCACTACTGTGGATACATGACCTGACTGTCTCCAGGCATTGCGGTCATCTGCAAGGGATTCTCACATAGTGGGGTTAATGTTGCCAGCCTTTATGTCACGTTTCCAGACAACTTTATAACACAGAGTTGGTTTGCCAACAGGCCTGGTGCCTGAAGCCAGCTCCCTGTAAAGCACATCCTTGGAGATCCAGCCATCTTCCATTCTGTGTACATGACACACACCAGTGTAGCCATGGCTGAGACAGAAATGCGAACATACTGGGAATATGGCTTGGCAGAGCACATCTTTGTTTGAGACTCTGTCCTGCCATGTGATGCCCAAAATCTTCCTTACACAGTGCAGATGGAAGGCAGGGAGGTATTGCTCCTGACCCAGGATGTTGGTCTTCACCAGGCTGATGGTAAGGCTGAAAACTCCATGCAGACTTGGGCAAAACAGTTGCTGAATCTCTGTAGAGCTTCCCCAGAGTGTGCTGTCAAGGCTGTGCCATCTGCAGGCAACATCAAATGAACATAACCTATAAATTTCAGCTTTTTATTCTCAATATCCAGGCAGACACTAGTTTCACTGATGTACATATGAATGACTTCAGGTGTTTTAAAACTGTTATAGTAATACAATTGTTATTATTACAACTCTGTTATTGTACTAAAGCTATTATTTTTCTGTTAAATACCATGTGAGAGGTAAAGGGGGTGATAGTTCTGCATCCAAAGCTGTGTAAACCAAATTACTTTGGTCCTAGAGATTCAGTGAAGAAGGGGGATAATTGGCCCCCCAAATTCCGCTGTATAGACCAACCCAGTTCTAAATCTTGCCTTCTCACTGAGGTTATAAACCATATTTAGGAAAGCTTTTATATAACTCAATCGCACCTGTGGCACTGACCATTCATTTTTAAATCTTTCTTTATAAATCCAGGATGAGAGAGACAGGAATAACTATATAGATGTTCCAATATAGATGTTTGTTTTACTGTGAGAATCCAGTGTATAGAAATGCCCTCCTGACAAATGCAGAACGTTTTAAGTATCATTGTACTTTATTCATGAAGAGGGATCAGGGGATTGCTTCAAACAAACCTTACTAGCCTTTCTAAAATACGATAACATAGGCAATTTCTGTTGAACATGATGACTCTGGACTGATTGCAATGGGTAGGAAATTCTAGAGGCTCTTATCAGATCTGAACACAAGGAGAGACTTATGAAGCCATGTGGAAACCTTAGAGATTTGTATCAGTGGTCATTTATAGGTAGAATACTGAGTTTTGTACAGAATAAATATGCTGCTTAGCTTACATTAAATGCAATGAATTCTGGAAGGATCCATTGGAATTTGCCATTAAAGGGACTATTTCTAGAGATAGGTGGTAGATTATAAAGGATCTGGTAGGCGATTTTCTCCATGCTCTGAATTAAAAGAAAAGGTAAAGGTACCCCTGACCATTAGGTCCAGTTGCGGACGTCTCTGGGGTTACTCCACTCTTATTGTCAATGGATGCATTCCAAAATCACATTGCCTTTTTAATACATATATTTTTATTCAATATGGTGACATAAAGATGCTGTGAAATAGATGTGAATGAAACCAATAGCCACTTCCCATCTCTATGCTCTTATAGGTCAGAAACATGCAGGGAAACTGCCTTCCACTACCAAGATGTTTCTCCTGGCTTTATTTTCCAAATTGTAAACTTGCACAGTTAATTTATTTAATAATTGCTCTTGCATGTCTAATGTGTCAGACTATTGGTTTTGTTTTTTTTCTAACAGATCCTTTTGCACCTTGCTATAATTAATGATTATTTTCCAGAGCATCCAACTTGCTTTCCAATTTTCTCATTCCATCTTCAGCTTGCTTTTTCGATATCTCAATTGTTTGATCAATATGGTGTTCTAACCTGCCAATTTCAGATAAAAAATATTTATTTTAGTCCTTTGGAAGTAATTGTAAATGCAGAATCTTTACTGTTGCGTGTTTCTTTTGAGTCAAATTAGACACAGTTTACACCTTTGATAGCGTTACAATATCATTTCTGAGGTGGGGCACCCAAAAGTATATGGCTGCAGCATAGTTTTGTATGGTAGGTCTTATTTTCAGCACCTTCCCCTCACAATCTTCAATCCAGAATTCACTTTTTCCTGAGCTCCTCTACTGACCCAGTTTGCATGTAACAATAAGCCATGGTTATAGCTTATCCAGATGAACCCGACTTCATTCTTCTTGTGATAAGACTTGGCTTGTCATTACATCTAAACCTGGGATTGTGGTTTATCCGTAACAAACCATGCCCACTAGCCAACACTTTAGTCATGCTTTAGAATCCCTGTATGGTTTGTTGCTCCTGCTTTCACCAGGAGAGGAGCTAAGTAGAAGCAATTTAGCAATTTGCACTAAGCCTTTAACCAAAGCTTATTGTTACACCACAACCTCAAAATCTCCCTCCTGTATAGTTTCTTACTCTCTAAATAATGAATAAAGTGCTATATTCATCACTGTAGATGTGATAAAGTTGTTTTTTTATGCTTCACTTACCACATACTTAAATTGAGCCACATGTTCCACATTGTCCCCATGTACCCAATATGGAGAAATTGTTTAGGAACCCTTCACAATCCACTTTGGTTTTCATCATCCTGAATAATTTTTTGCACGTTTATAAAATAAGTTACAGGGTAACCAGCATTAAGCTACAGTCCTTCAGCAAATCAGGATATAAGTCAGGAGTGGGGAGCTGGATCAGTCTGTCAGGCCCAGATCCTGTCCTCCACCTCCTTCCATGTGCCATGTTGATAAGTCACTTGATCACATTATGGAATCAGGTGACAACTTCAAAGGGGTTCTCTATCAGCACCGGTCATCAGATTGGTGCTCACAGCACACTGTAAGCACCAATCAGCTATAGCCTGGAAGTTTCCCACCACTGATATAAGGCAGGCATCCCCAACCTTCGGACCTCCAGATGTTTTGGACTACAATTCCCATCATCCCTGACCACTGGTCCTGTTACCTAGGGATCATGGGAGTTGTAGGCCAAAACATCTCGAGGGCCGAAGGTTGGGGGTGCCTGATATAAGGGATAGTTTTAAGTACAGAAGTTAATGTTTGAATTGGTTTTCTGATTACGCATATATTGGAGTGTGAAGAACAACGGTTAATACACTTTTTTTAAATGAAGGAAAGTGCCAATTTTCTGCAGTGTTCTGCTGTTTGGCTGAAGTTTCTGAACTAGATTCATTTAGGGAAACTTTTGAAAGATATTTTTCAGTTTAATTTACAATTACCATGGGACCAAAACTCTTCTGTGTGCTTGATGTATCTAAGGCTTGCAGTTCTCCACACATAAAGAAGTGGAACCACTTGGATATGTCATTTCATAATTTTTCGGGCAAATTATTATATTTCATCAATCTCTTTAATGAGCCTAAAGATATACATGCGGATTTATGGGACAGTATAATGTACGAGGGAGTTCAGAGGTGGCATTTTGATGACAAAATAAAATGTCATGCTAGCCTAATCAAAACAATATTGTGATGGCAAAATTAAATGGTATCAATGTGACTATATTTTAACATGATGTCAAAACAATGTGCCATCTAAAATCCATGGAGATGCTATGTTGATGTCAAAATGAAAAATTGTCAACACAAGTCAGTGGAGATGTTATACCAAAAAAAAAGACAAAGTGATATCAATTTAAGTCTGTATCATTATAATGTTGCCATTCCCCCCAAAAAAGACATTTGACATGTTAAGTGGTATTTATTACATTTTCCCCCATTTCTTTCTATTTGCAGCTAAAAACGCAAATTAATACCATTTAAAACAATTGCAAAGTTAATGGTATCTACTAGAATTGTTATTAGGGTTGAGATACAAATGAACCTAAACCAAACAAATGAAACTAAACGAAACAGCTCCTAGGTTATTTTATTAAAGAGTTTCTCAAATAGAGGGCTTCTTCCTCTGACATGCTTTTCCCATCATGGGGTTTGCTTCAATTATGGATCACACACACACCTCCGAGAGAAAGAGAGTAGATTCTGTAATAGACAAGGGAATTGTTATAATACTGGGAAATTGAAATTGGTTCTGAAACATTTCCATTCCTAAGATCACTGGCATGCAGTTCCCTCATCTGAATGGCCCCATGGCACATATGGGAATCTCATCCTGAGGAATTCCTGTATGGGAGAAACCTATCCTCCCCATTTGTGAAATACTTTCCCCAGAGATGCTTACCTGGCACCTTCATTACATATCTTTAAATGCCAGGTGAAAACATTGATCTCTTGGCTGATTAACATTCTGTGCCTTTTTAATGTGTTTGTGGGATGAGGATTAATAGTTTGTTTTTGTTTTATTATGCATTTTGTGTTCTCATTTTGTAATTTATGTTGTGAATTGCCCTGTGAACTTCGGTTTAAGGGCGGTATAACAATTTAATAAATAATTAATAAATGATGTGCAAGTAGCCTTTGGTTTTAAAGAAACTTTCAACTCCCCTGCTTTACATAGCTGGAGGAAAAGCATACAAGGCCCTAGCTTGATCTTCCTCAAGAGGATGCTCATCCAATTATGGAGCAGAGAGCTTGAAAAATAGCTCTTTGATGCTGGCCTGTGGTAATCTCGTAATCTGGTGAACCGGGTTCACGTCTCCACTCCTCCACATGCAGCTGCTGGGTGACCTTGAGCTAGTCACACTTCTTTGAAGTCTCTCAGCCCCACTCCCTCACAGGGAAAGGAGAATGTTAGTCGCTTTGAGACTCCTTCAGGTAGTGATAAAGCGGGATATCAAATCCAAACTCTTCTCTTCTTCTTCTAACCATATGCAAGGCTTTAAAGTTCTTAATGTCTTCTGGAGGCCCCTCATATCTTCTTTGGGACAGCACCTTGAAGGGCTAGGTTTCTTTTAGAACCATAGAATTGTAGAATTGGAAGGGAACCAAGGGTCTTCTGGTTCGACACCCTGCACTGCATGAATCTAAACTAGATCTTACATGACAGATGGCTATCCAACCTCAGCTTATAAACCTCCAAGTGAAGTGAGTCCATCATCTCTTGTCTGTTCCACTGTCAAATAGCTCTTACTGTCAGAAAATGTCTCCAGTCCACATTTTACCAGCTTCTCTGCAAGAATATCATGGGAAATTTGTCAAAAGCATAGTGTATGTGAAATTAAGATACACTATGTTCACAGCATTCCCCTGATCCACCAGGCATGTAACTCTATGAAAGGAGAGAGAGAGATTTGTCTCACATGACTTGTTTTTTGAGAAACACATGCTGGATCCTAGCAATCACAGCAACCTTTTATAAGTGCTCACAGACCGACTGTTTAATTATGTGTTCTAAGACCTTTCCTGGTATTGATCTTAAGTTCACCAGTCGATAGTTACCTGAGTCTTCTTCCCGTTCCCTTTTTTGAAGATGGAGACAACATTTACCTGCCTCCAGTCCACAGGGACCACACTTTTTGTCCAGGAATTCTGAAAAGGTTATAGAAAGTGACTCTAAGATTACATCCGCACGCTCCACAGCTCATCAGGCCCTGGAGATTTGAATTCATTTAAAACAACTAGGTAATCCCTTACCACCTCTTTTCCTATCTTGGGCTTCAGTTCCCTCCTTGCATCATTGATCATGTTATCACTGTATTGGGCATTGCTTTCCTTTTCAGTGAAGACAGAGGCAAAGTAGGTGTGGTGCAGTTCCTCCTTCTCTCTGTTACCAAATAGCATTTCTTCATCTTCTCCACACAAGGGACCTACTACTTTGTTCTTCCTCTTGCTTCAAACATAGCCAAAGAAACCTTTTATTATTATTTTTAACCTCTTCTTGCAAAGCTGGTACAGTACTTGGTGACAATGCGAAATCTATTTTCTTTCTAAAGCCTTTTAAGTGAAAGGAGCTGTAGTTTAGAGAATTGCAGTGTTGGTTGTTGGACAAATATATAAAAGGATGATGACAAAGCTGGCACCTACACTTTTTTTTCTAATCCTGCCCTTGCTCAAAGGGACTCCAGCTTTTATGCTCACAGCAACCCTGTGAGTTGGTTAGGCTGAGATGTAGAGTGAATGGCTTGAGGCTATAGGATGCTGCCTTATTCCATGAAATCATTGGTCCATCTAGTTCAGTGTTGTCTAAACAGCTCTCCAGGGTTACAGACAGGGAATCTTTCTGAGTCCTACCTGGGGATTGAACCTGGGACCTTTGCATGCAGTTCAGATGCTCTATCACTGAGCCATGGTCCTTCCTAGATCACCTAGTGAGGTTCACGGTTGGATGGAGGATTTGAACCCAGTCTCCCTGCTCCAAGTTCAACAATCTGGCCACTACACCACGCTAGTTCTGAACTTTTTTGTGACTTGAGAAGATGATGGTGATGTGCTGCTTTGTTGAGCGGTGACATTTGCTGCCATTCAGCACCTGCATTTTCCATCCATCATCCCAAGCTTTGATGAATCTTGTGACATGGATGCACTCCCAGCAGCTTAACAGATGTTCAAGGACAAAATATTTTGCTCATAAGATATTACTTAAAATGTTAAATTTAACAGAAGGGGAAATCTTGACTGTAAGTGCAGCAGATTTTTGACAAAACTTATTGGGGGGGATATTTAAATCATAGCCTCATAGCTGATTTTTTTAAAAAAATCAAATGTTTGCTGTAGGATCCTGAAATATTTGCTGCTGCTACTTTTTTATTTTTCTTAGCATAAAGGAGAGAGAGAGAGAAATCCCCTGAAGAGTAAAACAATTTTTTGTCTGCCTCATGTGCGTTCTGACAGGCTAATAAGGAAGAATGATAGTAGCAATAAAAAGGGGTCTTGGGTACATTCCTCAGATTTCACTGTTGTAAAATGATGTCCCTGTTACAAAATGACCACATAGGAACTCAAAGTGAAAGCTTAGTCCTGACTATTTGGGGAGTGTGCTGTAGTGACCTCCCTCTTTGCCGTAAAACATCCAGAGGACTCTGAGCTATCACATCAAAAGAAAGTGCTGTATTAACAGCTTTGGAGAGGGCCTTTTTAACCTAGAGGATAGAGCTGTGTGTTTTTAATTTGTGATGATTTACTACATTGAAATTGGTGTGAAATGCACAACAAATCACAGTGTCAAAAGTGGGAAGCGAATTTTATCAGCCAAAGGAAATGCGGGCTCCGGGGAATTAGCACAACTTCCTCGTAATATTGTTCACATTACAAGGTGATGGGCAAATCTGTTCTGAAAGTAAAGTCAAAGTGACAGAAAACTTCCTAAGAAGCTGATTTTATGCGTGTGCACACAAGCTGACATGTATCCCGGGTTTTAAAGCTGCCTTTGAATGGAAATTTGGCCATTGTGTGCATATATATGACCCAGGTAGACTGTGAAGAGATCTGCTTTGTCACATTAAGTTGATCCATGAGTTTAGTTATGGGAAGGGAGTGTAAGCATTAAAGGATATATTTTAGGTATTCATCTTGCAAATGTGAACTAACAAATGGGGAATTTTATATACCCATATATAGTGAAAATAAGTACTTATGGTAAATTATATGTAAAATGGAGTTCAAATATGCAGCTCAGCGTTGAAGAAACTGTCCTTGTTAGAAAGACAAACTTTGCATGCATTATCAGTTTGAGGCAACATATTCTGACACTTCAACTAGATACAGGCACGCACTTATTGAACATATGGGTTGTTGTTTTTAACTGGGAATCTGTGGGTTGCATGTAAAACTCCTAGATATCTGCTGACAGAATTAAGTGACGATTTTAAAACAACTGTACTTATCTCTATATTAGTAAGTGATATTTGTTCTCTAGAAACCTTTAAATCTCCCATGCATTTTGAATTCTTTGTTTCCAGAGGAAACAATGAGTAATAAAAATCTAGCAGTCTAGACAAATGAATTCTAAACTTAATGTTTCTTGTTGAAAGTACATGGATTGACTAAACAGCATTAAAAAAATAAAAAAACAGTTCTTTTTGCACTTTTTATTTGCTAGTTTATGTACCTTTCTTGGCCTAACCCAAGCTTCCCCTATTAGATAGCAGATGCTTTTTTTAAAGAAACAATTCTCAAGAACATAATCAGCAAAACCTTAAAAATAAAAGGATACAATTCACTGTATTATCATTTCATATATCATGTAAAAAATCTAGCTCATGTAACTTCAAAGACTTCCGGATACTTAAAATTGTGAGAGTTGATCATCTCAGCTGCTAATATTTTTTTTAACTTTCATACATAAGTATCTAAGAGGCCTGCTGGATCAGTTCAAAAGTGAACCTAGTCCAGCATGACACATCTACTACCCGGTAGTAGCCAGCCAGAAGCCCAAAAGCAGGATATGCATAAGAGCTGGACTGAAATTTCTAAGAAAAAAATCTCAGAAATTCTGTGAGAATTCCCTTAATAGCCAGTGGAGGCTGGTCTATTAAAGCACATGGGATACTGTCCTACCAATCTGAGCCTGTCCCTAATCAGCCCCCACCTGCCTGCCTTCATTCTTCTAAGCAGCCGGGGGTGGGGGGCAGCACTGACTGCCAGCTTCTTGCTTCTTAATCTAAGTCAGGGGTCAGCAAACTTTTCAGCAGGGGGCCGGTCCACTGTCCCTCAGACCTTTTGGGGAGCCGGACTATATTTTGGAAAAACAAATGAACAAATTCCTATGCCCAACAAATAACCCAGAGATGCATTTCAAATAAAAGCACACATTCTATTCATGTAAAAACACCAGGCAGGCCCCACAAATAACCCAGAGATGCATTTTAAATAAAAGCATACATTCTGTTCATGTAAAAACATGCTGATTCCTGGACCATTCGCGGGCCGGATTTAGAAGGCGACTGGGCCGGATCCGGCCCCTGATCCTTAGTTTGCCTACCCATGATCTAAGTGTTGCCTTTGTAGAATCCTGGTGGGAGGAGGATGGGGATCAAATTGGAACGAGCTGCTCCATCCTGGATTTCCCTTTTAAAGCCTTTCACGCTGGTGGCCATCATCACATCTTGTGGCACAAATTTCCACAAGTCAGTTATACATTGACTGAAATGCTGCTCTATCTGTTCTACATTGCTGTTCATTTTCCTTGCTCTGGCTGTGGCCGATGAGTTGTAGCCCAAAATGCCTGGAGGGCACCAGGTTGGTGAAGGCTGCCTTACATGGTGCCTTCCACGGTCTATTATCTTCTGATTGTATGTAAACACACCAAACTATGTAATTAAACTGTGTTAAAATGCAGAGTCTCCTTTTGAAAACATATTTGCCGCTTTTTCGGGATAGTTTCCTACAGCATTTCACAGTGTGCCTGCACTTTTTTTTTTTTTTTAATGTGTGGCAGGTTAACATCTTCTGTTACAGACAGACCCATCTGCACTGAGTAAACACTTTTGGGATGGAGGAGAAACTGTTTGAGTTCCATTATACACAGCAAAAGCTTTTACAGTGGATTAACACTGCTCTGTGTTCTCTTTGCCTATTTCATCCTGCCCAAGCAATGACAAGAGAGGTCCAATTTAATATACACTCAGCTTGCTTTGAACTTTGGCAAGCATACATTCTGCAGGCTTAATGCGTTGCCAGAAGAATGAGGATGCCATTAATAGTCAATGAGGCAACCTTTTTAAAATTCAGTGGACCAGCCTTTTGTTTCTCTTCCATTCTACCTGTGGATACAAAGATCTGTCACAAGTTATTTATTTATTTAAAGAAACGTAAGTTGAATGCTTCAAGTGTGCCATTTGACCATAAGGGGGTATAGTTAACAGAACAAGTTTCAAATGTTTGCTTATTGGGCTGCATTGGTTAAAAAAACCTAATAGTCCATTCACATGTTGAAGCTATTTTCTGTAGACATCTGCAGCAAGATAGATTGTGTGGAGTTATTATTATGAATTATTATTATTGATTTGACTTATTAGTTTTTTTTTACAAAAGAAAAAAGCTTCTTAGCACCTTCTTAGAAGTCAAAAGGAGTAGCATAAAAGGCATTGTTTTTCTGTGTTTTCCCTACTTCCAGGTTTGGTGTAGGCAAATTCTAGGAAACATAAATGTTTATCTGCTAAGCTTTCTATTGCACCTATTATGTTATTGCTTGACTTTATACTTGGAAGATGCTCCCCACCCCATCCTCTCTCAGACCTTTTTTTTTCTCCTTCCCAAAGCTTTAGTCATTCCTGTTCAGTAGCTTGCTTGTATCCACTTTATCACACTGACAATCTGTCCGTTCTGAAAGGATTACAACTCTGTACTTCAATGCATGACATCATAGTGAGATATTGCTTAACGATCTGAGACTCTTAACGTTGCCATTGCTGTGGCTTCTTGTTACTGAAAATATGTGACAGCTCTGGCCTATATGAGCTTTGCTTACATTGCACTTTTCCAGCCCATGCAGACGATTTCATGTGTTGTAAGTGGCATTCATGAAACTGCTGAGGGTGCATTAAACAACGTGTAGTTGGCAGACATCAGAGAAGAGAACATGAACTTGCTTTAAGTTTCCCCATCATTTAGGCAGTGGAACAGTTCTTGACTTACATCAGTGCTGAGTATAGAACTGAAAGACTTTATCTTTATTGGATAATATGAAGTAGTTCAGTTGCGCAGCTTTTTGTACATGGCTTTATGTTCATTTACCCAGTTGCGGAGAGGCTCATAAGTTACAAACCTAAGCAGCCAATTGGCTACAAACAGTTTCTTGCCAGAAAGCCTTGGGAGAGATGGTGCTTCAGCAATCGTCTGGCCCAGACAATGTAATATCTGACCATTCCTGGCTATTAGCCATGTCATAACTGAGGCAGGCTTTACCCTTCTCCCAAATAGTGTAATGTAAACAGTAGCCTTATTTGACTGGCTAGCATTTCACCAGCAGCTCTGGTGTTGCAACCTTGGATTGCAATCTCCTTTGCACCAGTGGTGTATATTTGATATTTGGCCAGAAGCCCTGGACAAACTTAGGGGAGACTTTTGGTGCTGCGGCTAGAATGTCAGGGTCTGATGGCTCTGCAAGGACAGCAGATGCTGCTGTTCACTGGGAGGTGGTGCTCTCTCTAAAGGGACCCCTGACCGTTAGGTCCAGTCGCGGATGATTCTGGGGTTGCGGCGCTCATCTCACTTTATTGGCCGAGGGAACCAGCATACAGTTTCCAGGTCATGTGGCCAGCATGACTAAGCCGCTTCTGGCGAAACAGAGCAGCGCACGGAAATGCCATTTACCTTCCCACCGGAGCGGTTCCTATTTATCTACTTGCGCTTTGATGTGCTTTCGAACTGCTAGGTTGGCAGGAGGTGCTTTCTCTACTTCTCATCTAATGAGACCTCAGATTCAGGGTCTGGCTGTGGCTGGACCCTGACACTTCAGCTGAGTTTTCATACAGACTTTGGGGGAATATACTGTGCAGTTATTTGATTTTTAAACCATGATGCAGCATCCCAGTCAACCACATATGGTGACCTGGCAAGGGATTAATAGATTGCTGGGATTATTGGGTTGTTTTTATTAGGTATTTTGTGTTTTTATATTGTGATTTTATGTTGTGAACCACCCTGAGTCCTGTGGGTATAGGGCAGTATACACATTTAATAAATAATAATAATAAAATGATAATAATACCTTTTATGCTAGCCCTGACAAAAGGTATTTAGGATTGGGTTTGCCTAGCTGACTTTAGAAGTTATATTGGTATTTTGGGACATTCCTAAACTACATACTGTAGCAGGATACCCTCCAATATTTCTCCAATGAAAATAGGGATGGCCTATTCTGTTGTTGTTGTTGTTGTTGTATTTATACTGCACTTATATGTTGTTGTATTTATATTTATACTGCACTTATATGTTGTTGTATTTATACTGCACTTGTATTTATAGCCACTCTGGGCGGCTTCCAACATTTATAAAAACATAATAAAACATTAAACATTTTTTTTAAAAAACCTAATCTATACAGGGCTGCCCTCAGATGTCTTCTAAAGGTTGTATAGTTACTCATCTCCTTGGCTTGGGGGGCCACAAAACTCCATATCCTCCAATTTCTCCAGTGTAAATAGGGACGGCTTCCGTAAATCCGGGATTGTCCCTGGAAAATAGGGACACTTGGAGGGTCTGCTGTAGTAATGTTAACATGATCCCTTAAGGTCAAAACAGTATCTTTATTCTAGTTTCACTTTCCTTTCAGTTTGTTAATACCGGTAGTTAATGCTCAGGCACTAGAAAAATTCTCAGCCCCTCTTCTGCTGGGTATGTGTGGAATTACTACAGGACCCATAAAGTAATAAAATTCCAAAGTGAGGAAATTTAACTACAGAAAGAGAGAGCCTTGTGGCTTTAAATGCCTTTGCAAGCTTGGAGATCAGAGTTAGTAGAACTGAGTGCTCCTACTAATGGTCTTTGCCTGGAGATTCTTAGCAATCTGGAGTGAGCCTTGTGGCTTCTTTGCAGTATTTATCACGGAAAACTTTGATTTTTGCATCTGTTGAGTAAGGTTTACATAACCTAATGGTCATACTGCAGACCTTAAACAGCTGACTTCTGTGCATATTTAAACTAAAGTAATTTCCCTGACTTCAGTGGGTTTTCCTCCCAAGGACATGTGCAGCCTTCATCTCTGTTGATGCCCTGGTTTGTTTGCACATGGTGAAATGTACCACATGTCCATTAACCTTTTAATGCTATCAAGCTAATCAGTTCAAAGGACTTGTCAGAAACAGACCTAAAGGGTGACAGGATCCTATTGACTGGGGGAAATAATCCAATAGCGCCGTCTCCAAATAGCGAGGAGCCCTGTGGGACTGAGGCTCTGACAGCAGCAGAGTAGCTGAAGTGAGTGAACAATTATCTGTCATGTTGTTTCAATATTACAGGACCTGATAGAAATATTACAGGACCTGATAGAAACCTACGCCCTGTCTTTTAAATCCTCTTGATGACACAATAGTGGGTGTGCCCGTTTGTTTTGGGCGAGGACCAGTTCACAGAATCAATCAAGTGTCCGTTTTCCATCACTATACATAGCTGCTGTTATATAAGAAACAATGAAAGGAGTAGCCTCCATAGTGCCTCAAACTCCCACCATCCCTGACCATTGGCCATACACCAATGTCTGGAGGACACCTCTATGGCTGTGTCTGGCCTATCTAGGCCATAATCTTGTTTCCCACAGTGGCAAACCAGATGGCTGTGCGAAGCCCACAACAAAGACGTGAGAGTTTACTTTATCACTCATGATAAAACTCTCTGTCTTGGAAGGATGGGTTTAAGCTGATCTGAAGGTGGCTCATTTCTTCTCTATGTGTTTAATAAGAGGATCGGGAGGGGCAGATAGATAGATAGATAGATAGATAGATAGATAGATAGATAGATAGTTGCTGTGTAACTATTTGTTGTCCTGCAGCTGGCTGTTTTTCTGTTATTGTACTTGTAACTGATTTATTACCAATATTTGATACTGTATTTTAATATGGAGAATCTTCAGCTGACAGGCAGTCTCAAAATATGGTAAAGAAATAAGCACTTAACAGAGAGATAAATGTTAATTTTGGATAGTTGCAGTAATTATTCCAATGTCTTAAGCACATCTTTCAAAAATAAAAATAAATAAATCCACCACTCTTCCCAGTTTCGTTCTGGTCATCTCTGTCACTGAAAGTGCTTTCTTTAGCCTTCTCAGATTTAACGTGAGCCACAAGACTCACCAGCATTTTGCATATAATTCTGTTTTAGGAATATGGCTTTGAAATTTGACTGTAAGCATTCTGTCAGCTCATTATCGTACGACTCAATCAAGCTGTTTTGTATCTGAAAAAGAAAAATGGTTTTGCTTGTTTTTTCCGGCATTAATCTCTTTTCTCCCTTATTTTCTTAGTAACAGATCAACTCCCAGCAATCACGATCGGATACAACGCCTAAGGCAAGAATTTCAACAGGCAAAGCAAGATGAAGATGTGGAAGATCGGAGGCGGACCTACAGTTTTGAACAACCATGGGTAAGTGCTCATTTTCAGTCACTATATGCAGCGGTGCACAAAGTCCTTAGGAATACAGGAAGCTTCTTTATATCGACTCGGATCATTGGTCCATGTAGCTTGCTATTGTTTACCACACTGACCAGCAATGGTTTTCCAGAGTTTTAGACAGATCATGCTTCTAGCCTTACCTGGAGATGCCTAGGATTGAACCTGGGGTCCTTCTGCATTCAGAGCAGGTGCTCTACAACTAAGCTACAGTGCATCCCCTGCCTTGTGTCAGCTGTTATTCTTAATCCCTGATGCAACTTTGATTCAAGGTCCTTGGTGACCTTTAAACTCCTGACCCTTTCCTTCTCCATCTGTGGCCCAACATTCCTAATTTCATTTTGTATTGTGCTCCGCCATCTGTCAATTGTGCAAAGGGTATTGTTTGCCCTGTGACAAGGCATAGCTGGGTCACATCAATGCAGACTAGCTTATCTGTCTTGCACTTAAAGCCTGTAAGGGGGTTGTGTATGCGTTATTTTCAAGAACATGATTCTTTGCTTGTGTAAGCTGTGCAGTTTCAGATAAAATATGGAGGGATTTAAGGCATTTATGTTGGACTGCACTTGAAGAGTGCTTTTTAAAAGTGCATTAAAGATAGAACCAGCAACTAGATTTTGCCAAGACAGGAAGAGATGTCCAGAAACGCATAGTTTTCCCAATCCCCCAATGACACATAGATAGCAAGCCTATTCCCCCCCCCCAATCACCAGTATTGTTCTTTTTAATACAAAAGGGTCCCAAAGGAAGCTTACATAACAAAACACAGCTCCATGAAATCATTTAAAAAATCCAGTTTAATAATGTTGCAATTAAAACCACCAATCGCAATCAATAAGCCATTAAGAGAGAGGATGTAAATGTCATATAAACACTATCAGTAATTAAACTATCAAAGGATTTATGTAATAGGAATGTTTTGATCAGGCTTCTGAAAACCTGGAGAGAGGGAGGTCTCTGACAGATGTTGCCGGACAGGGATTTATGCCATTGTGGGGGCACCACTGAAAAGCCAGTAGTTCTCGTGGTCACTACCTGAGCCTGTGGGTTGGCTCTATCATTAGATACACTGAGGCAGCTGCCTCACGTGGCAGATGCAGTGAGGGAACACTGGTAGCCTCCTGGCTATTCCTTCTGAACTCCACTCCCCCCCCACAAACTGTTCCCTTCTGAACTCCACTTCCCCCCCACAAACTGTTCCCAACTGGGCTGCCCTGCACCCTGTAACTGTCCTGCTGTCTCAGGTGAACTGGAAGATACTATCCTGCCACCATTGTTGAACTGAGATTCAGTTGCCAGTCCAATTGGGTGCAGTAGGAAAACATGGACTAAGGAGGGGCATAACCTGGCCCTTTGCCTCTGGCAACAAAATGTCTTGGCTGGCCGGGCTGAGTTGCAAAAGACACTTGAAGCAGGATGTTGATTACCTAAGTGTATTATTAGATTCTTTTGATAGTAGACATTCCTTGGGCACCTTCAACCATGCACACACATGAGAGTCTCACTGCAATGTTGCGATGGTATAATTCCGATGTGGGAAACCTTTGGCACTCAAGATGTTGTTGAACTACAACCCCCATCAGCCCCAGCAAGCATGGCCAATGATGAGGGATGACTGGACTTGCAGTTCAGCAACATCTGGAAGGCCAAAGGTTCCCCACAAACCCAAATTGTCCCAAATAGACTATGAGAGCCTCTTAAGTATGCAGTACAGTTCTGTACAGATTTTAAAAAAGATTTAACATCCATGTCATCACCAGGCTACCTTAGAAATACAGAGAGAGATGACTTGTATTTCTAGCCATAAAGAAAAGAGCTATGCCATAAATATAAACCTCATATTTTGTAAATATGTATATCATATTTGTTAACCTGGAGAACATATACAACTTTTATTGAAGTTGATTTTTGTGTCCTTAAAAGCGTTTATTTTAAATCCCAGCATAACTAATGACAACAAACGTAGCCCTTAAATCAGCTACTTCTGCAACTCTATGTAAAATACTCTATATATTTCACTGTGTTTAAAATATATGGGCTTCCTTTTAAAGCTCTGTTAGAAAATATGCTTGGTTCTCCCTGGAACTAATTAAATGAAATGCTTGTTTTATTTCCTTGTAAAGATAACTCAGTAACCTATTTTTATTTTCATGTACGGAGTTCCAGAAAAGGGGCAGGCATTATGTGGAGGCTTCTTCTGCTTCATCTCAGAATTTGACCAGTTAAGGGATCTTGGGAGACACTGTCTGAGAAAACCGTGCACTCAGGAGGACTTGAGAACTTAACTACTGAGGGTCATGGGCCAAAATGTTCTCTATCCAAACACCATAGCAACTTTAAACAGGCAACCTTGGCGTGCATTATACTTTCCAGCAATGAATGAGTGGGAAATTATTTAGATGACAGGCTGATTACCTCAGGAATGGAATAATTTCCTAAATTGTGGGTCAGAACGCTGACCTTTCTTTTTTCCCTCTTTCCCCTCACCAACAATGAGGGCCTCTTCCCCATTGGGCTGATCATGTAAATGAGCTTAAAGTGACAGTAATTCTGTTAAATGTATTAATTTTAATCCTGAGCCTTATTGTTCCCTTGGCTGATGGTCTGCTCCTTTATTTAAGCTGCACCTCTCTCTCTGTGTCTCTCTCAAACACCCCCCCCCCTTTTCTCTCTTTCCTTGCGCAAGTGTCTTTTATACAGACACATTCATTTAGATGCTCAAATTCTGGAGAAATAGGTCCATTGTACCTTTGAATTATTTTCTCCCTCTTGTGTATTCCAATCTGGGTAAGATCACTATGCTGGGAAGGGATGAAACTATGATCTCATCCATTCTGAGAGTGTTCAATATAGTTTTAGCATTGAGGAACAATAAACCCATCTCTCAAGCAGTGTATGCAACTTCAGGGTATTAACTTAAAATTATAGAGGTGCTTTTCCCAAAATGCATCCAGATGTAATGAATACTAAACAATGGTAAAACGCACACATACCAGTGTTTTACTGTAAGGAAACTTCAACCGTATTATTTGAATGCTTTATCTTTTTTATCTCAGAGTTCTTGGCTACAAGTATGACTGTGGAAAAACACAGCTGTGCAAGTGTTAAAAAGTTTTGAATTAGCCTGAGGGAACAGGTTTGTGGCACCAAGTGAAAGGGAGGGGTTGGGGGACACGGAAGAGAAAAGGGCATAAATAAAGGTTTACATCCATAAATGTCCTTCAAATCCATGATGATAGAGTGAGCTTTTTCCTCCTGATTTGAACAAAGAAGGTAATTTCCCATCCACAGAGCTTGATGAATAACAGATATGTATTAAAGAGCTGGGATTCGAGAAGCAGAGAAAGATAAGTGTATGTGTGAAAAAAGAAGGAAATCGGGTTTTCTGCATATGTCTGACATATAAAAATGACTTCTGCCTGAATCACAGTTTCCAGTTCCTGATGGATGGTTGTGTCCACATGTCTTTTCTTGGATCATAGTGGGCAAGTGTCCATTTCAAATTATTCTACAATGATCCTGTTGGCAAAACCTGTGCTGTGGGGCTCTGGCATTTCGTCCTGGGCTTGTATATCTGCTCTGCCAATAATTAATGAACTTCTGTCCTCAAAGCAGTCAGTCCTGTAACTTTAATGTATACAGACACTCTTATTCGAAACTTTAAAATGGCACTTCCTGAAGAGAGTGGGGCAGAATAGTTAATGATGAGGACATGACTCAGACCAGTGAGCCTAGGGTGACGATTTATCTTTTCTCAGACATATTCCGTTCACTACCATGCCAAGCCAGAGCTCTGTAGGGCTCCAGTGTTCTCTCCTGCATGAGAAGGGTCTTCCATATCTGCATAAGACTTGCCAGCTTATTTCTTTAAAAAGAAATACCCAGTTTTTGCCCTCTGCCGAAAGACTTGCTCAGAGGCGATTACAAACAGAAATGCAAATATACGTACTGCAATAACCTAGCCAACGAAGCACCAATGATCAAGGTAAAAACAGCAGCTGGGGACAAAGCAGCACTTGCTGTCAGCTCCTTAAGCAGCAGCAGAATCAAAAGATTGCTTTGAAAAGGATGCTTCCCAAAATATCAACAAAAATGCAAGCATGGATTCCCATTAGCCCCACCTACATGGCCAATGGTCAGGGATGATGGAAGTTGTGGTCCAGCAATACTTAAGAGGGCCAGTTTCCCCATCCCTGGGTTTGACGTATTGATTTTGGCATGACAGAAGTTCAAGGAAGGGTTGTGCTGAAACTACTCATCTAGTTCAGGATATGCTAAAATGTCAAAAAGCACCATCCTTTTCCAGCAATCCTTCAGTGCTGTCCAGTGTTTCTCTTTGGCACCATTTTCCTTCTTTTTCTTTGACCTCACTCTCCTTGACTTCATTTTGCTTAATTTGAATGGCGAAGCCAGGCATGTTATTTGCTTGACCAGGTGAACAATTATATATTATAATTGTCTGCAAAGCCATGGGAAATGAGTAAGAAATAAATAAAAAATTCTATTAGCATCTTTTAATTAAACCACAAGTTTGAAGTTGAGAAACTTCTTTCCAGATGGTAGCCAGTCCTGATTGATCTTAGCAATAGCAATTTCTAAGATGAGGAGTAACCTTGAACCTGTCACTATCTTTCAGCCTCATTTACCTCATAGGGCTGTTTTGAGAATAAAATGTGGGGGAATGTACACTGCCTTGAAGTCCTTCAAGGAAAGAGGGAGCATAAACGCAATAACTTGATTAAACAGAAAATTGGTCTTATTTAATTGAAGGATCTTCCATCTTTGAGCAGCCTGAAAACTTTTTAACCAAACTAGAATATTTTGGATTTAGCTCATTTGTAGTTTATTTGTGTCAATTCTAGATCACAAATATATAATAAATAAGTGATAGAGAAGTAGAATTCCAGTCCAAAATTTAACAGCTGAGTTCTACTCCTGCTGGGTTTTCATTCCAGCCCTTGATTTATATTCTGCTACCTAGGATTGGTTGGTACTGGTTCTATGTGATGGCAACCTTAATAGGGAAAGCAAGCATTATTGTATGCTAACCTGTGGGTATGCAATATTGATGGCACATATTCTTTCATTATTTGTTTGGAAAAAATAATGAATAGATGCTTTCTTATAGACTTATCCTCCATGTCAGACTAACAATAATGTTTTGAAAGAGATATACAACCCCAAGTTATACCCAACATTCTATTTTATACAATTAATAATCATTGATGAATTAATGAAACAACAGGTGGGGGCTACGTAACCCTTTTCAACAAGTTATAAACTGATTTTACATCATAACTCCTAATAAATTATCATAACAATTTTATTATTTTTCCTAATTATCTTAATATGTCTTGTTGATGAAATCCTTGTTGGTCTGTCACATTAACCAAAATATTGCGTAGCGTTGTAAACCTAATAAAAATCACCAGCTACAACCAACTATAGAAGAGAACTTGATCGGGGGGAAAGAAAGACAGAGAGAAAGAATGCCATTTGTTGTTCATTGAAACCAAAATATGCCCAATGAACTAATGATTTTGGATCTACTAAATATGAAATGCATTATGATATATGAGGCAGTATATGAATATATACTGTAAAGAATCATTATTATATTACAGAAGGCTAACATACTCATTGTGCCATAAGATTTTGTGAACTAGAGTCTATTTCATAAGATATATATATTCCAGCCTCTTGCAGTGACTTTTCTGCCTTTTCCCACATAATGGCTACCCCCCTTTTTTACCATAGTACACAAGTTGATCACACTATTTCTTGATGTTTCATCTTTAGACAGTAAATAAAAGGCTGTACCTCTAATTTCTTCAACTACATCCTTCCAAAACTCCTGAATATTCTTGTGCATGCATAACATTTGCATTTGATTGCAACTGTTCTAATATTCTACACATGCCTTCTACTGAGATCTTCAAGAAGAACCACAATAAGGATCTCCTATTGTCATGTTGTGCGCACCAACCTTCTTCGTCAGCTTCCTTTTCTCCTGTGCTTTCCTTAACAAATCTTCAAAGCCATAATGATCATTTCACTTAAGGGTCATTGTGGAGGACACAAACATATATTTATTTGTATAATACAGCCTTGTGTGTTACGCCAGCCCTGACCGCTATTTGATTTACAAGGTCAGCACTTGTCATGCATCTCCTCACAGACAAGGCTGGGGTTCTTTGTAATTTGCACAGTTAAGATGCAGGCAGCTTTGTTTGATAGCTTTAAAGAATTATGATAATTATACTTTGTCTTGTGCTGCCCTGTTTGTACAGGTGTTAACTAGTTTCGGAGTTATACTCTGAGCACACAATTGGTGTCCCAATGCATGGAAATATATTTTTCCACTTTGAGAGGGTGGGGGTATTTTCCATCTCTCGTATGTTGTATATTGTTGCCAGGATTAAAAATTGTGTGCAGATGCGAGATGAAACTGATGTGATTTTCTTAAAATGCATTGTCAAGCCATTTACAAAGTGGCAGTGTGTTGAATATTTGGAGGGGGCAGTTGTCTATGAGTTTCCATTTGTCAGCTGTGAAACATATTTTCCAACCTAAGTGCATTAAGTGCAGACAGAACATTGGGGGTGTTTATTTGCTGGCTAGAATATATTTATTTACTTACCAACATTTCCACCATAAGCACCCTCAAAGTTGCTTAAAGTTTAAAAGTATGTGTAACCTGGAACAGCAATTTTTTTTTTAAAACAGAAAAAGCTGAAACAGTAAGTGTTAAATATAAAGCCAGCATTATCTCCATGTCGTCCCTGCCCCTGCAGTATTTGTTGATCTAAAGCAGGCATCCCCAAACTCGGCCCTCCAGCTGTTGTTGGACTACAACTCCCATCATCCCTAGCTAACAGGACCAATGGTCAGGGATGATGGGGATTGTAGTCCCAAAACAGCTGGAAGGCCGAGTTTGGGGATGCCTGATCTAAAGTCTTCTTCAGCTGGAATGCTTATAGCTCATTTTGCCCCAAAAAATGTCCTTCTGAAGAGCTCATGGCCTATATGTGTTCACAGATGGAGCTTTCTCAGGTCACCTCTGACTGAGGCAGACTAACTGACTTTGCAGGGCTGTGCCATCTTCTCCCCGTGTTTAACTTGTCTTTGGATGAGATGCTTTAGCTGCGATCCCTGCATCGAAGGGGGTTGGAACTAGATCACCCTCAAAAGAAGGCCTACAGTGCCAGGCAGTTTCATGTGGGAGAAACCATCTTACTTACTTTGGATTGGAAAGGGGAGACACACTAAAAAGAATTTAGGTGTGCCAGTATGAACTGATAATGAAGCACACATGGAGGCATGTGAAACCAAACCCCTATTTAGGCATAGTTCCTTCTAGATGCTAAAAAGAACATTGGAGTCAACCAAACCCTTTGTGAGTGGTGTTTTATTATTCATTCATTCATTCTGGTACACTGATACCCTTCCTTTCTTCCAACATGGAACTCAAGACCAAGGTTCCCAGGTCTTCAGTTGATACATTTACCAGACCCAAATCTGCTTAGCTTCACCAAGATGGCTGCATTATGTTTCCTCAGACTTCAAAGCTAAGGCTATAAAAATATGCCAGCCACTTGATTTGAGCAACGCCAAAAACAACTTAGTCCCTCATAGCTGTGTCCCATGACTCATCTACAAATGCAGCCACTGCGACTCTGTTCATATGGGTATTTGTATGATAACCTTGTCCTAAAATAGGTAGAACCTTTCCATACTTCTAGAATCCTGCAGATAGTCCAAATTTTATCTATCAAGTCTAGGAACCTAAAGCATTTATAGTAAGGGGGGAAAGAATCTCCTGAAAACATGTCTTTTTCTGCCATGTCTTTCTCAAATACATTTTTGTAGTATTTTTTAAGGGTATGTGTGTAAATTGTCTTGGAGCATACATGTAGAAGGTGATTCACAAATTAATACATTAATAATAATGGTTTAAACAGTTCATTTGAGTTGATAATGAAAGCATTTTAAAAATTGTGTCTTTGCAGAAAAATAGCATTTATCATTCTGAATGCTATTGTTGTTGTTGTTTTAAAAACTTTTTGCTTTTCCTATCCTAGCCAAGTTCAAAGTCATACTCGCAGAGTGGCAGGCATTCTGTATCGGTCGAGGTTCAGATGCAGAAGCAGCGTCAAGAAGAAAGGGAGAGTTTCCAGCAAGCTCAGCGGCAATACAGTTCATTACCCAGGTACGGAAAATGTCTAAGGTGATCTGGCAAATTAGTGCCTGGAGCCAGTTTATTCAAAGTGTTGTGTCTTCTTTATTAAGAGGAACCCTCTGTTGTGAAGTGTGCAGCTTGCAGTTCTCACATGCAACCCTGACACTCACATTGTACCCAAATGGGCTTTGAAATTTGGTGCCCGCAAGGGCTATATACATACCGTTTAGTGTATGACTTTCCCCCATAGAATCCCAGGAAGTGTAGTTTAGCTCTCACAGAGCTACATTCTCAAGCACCTACAGCAAACTGCAGGTGCTTTAGAGGAAGTTGAGTGCTTTAAATATATGGTATGTACTCAGCTCAGGGCAACAAAGATAAATCTCAAGAAATTTTATTGTATTCAAAGGGAATTAGCATACTTCCCATAATATGTTAACAGCAGTGCTTTTTTTCTTTAAAAAAAGTGTTTAGGGGTACTCTCATTTCCCTACTCATATTGAAATACTGCCCCTCAATGAGGCCAAACATATTCACAAAATGTTTAGGGGTATGCGTCCACCTGCGTCCCCCCAGAAAAAAGCACTGGTTAACAGAATCAGTTGGCACAGACTTTCATAAGCAATACACTAAGAATGGGCCACTGGGGGAAGTTTAGAACTAATAAAGGAGTTACAGAGGTGTGTTCCAGGAAAGGAGTAGTAGTATAAGGAAAGGTTATATGAGCCATTCTGTGTAGAACAGACCATCCATAGTTATTTGTAACTGTATACCAGGTAAGAGGAGAATTGGCGTGAATGTCACAAATTGCAACCTCATTGAGGCTCCTAGGAGAGAGGTGACCTTAAATTTGAGCAGTTTTTGAGCTACTTTTTTTTACCAAATCTGATCTTAATAAATGAAAATTTAAAAAAAGCTTACAAATGTTGTCTTCCTGGTAGCTATTGGGCGTAAAGTGTTTTCAAATGGTGCCAGCCAGGAAAAAATAATTTTAGATTTCTGCAAATGGGTTTCTGAAGTACACCTTCCTCTTGCTGCCCAGGTGTGGGTTGGTAAGAGATTAGTCTGTCTTTGGCAAATGCTTCAGGCCATTCAAACGTCTTGACTAGTTGCTGTGGAGAGAGGGGCAGAAGCAGCCCCATCCAGCACGGCCAATGGTCAGCAATGATGACAAGCTGATAGCCCTGCTGTAGCTCATAAAACTGGGTTCCAAACTTTTAGAGATTATGGGGTTCTTCTGCTTTATAGTTTCATGTAATGAAAATAAATATGAGCTTGACAGGAGGAAGTAGCGGTAATGGGAAGTCTTTCTTGTATTGCTTGTAACAAAGTGAATCTTGGATGTATAATGTGGATGTATGCCATAAAAGAATTAATTGAGTGAATAGAGAGATTACCATGAAAAGCTATATCAGATTGGGATACTTCCAATTTTCTGACACATTTAATTGGTTCTAATATTTAAGTGCTGTCTATACACATACTTTAGTTTATAAGCAAAAAGTGCTCACAGGCAGTCTTGAGTCCAGGAGGGAGATGTATTCCAGAGGAAAGGGGTTGCTCATGACTACCCAAGCGCTGCACCTAACACATTCAGACATTTGCTGAATGATTGAGGCTGGTTTGGGACAGAGATTGTTTGAGTCATGTTTAAAGTAAAATTGAGAGTCTTGGGAAAATAAAGTATATTGAGGCAGAATGGAAGATTGGTTTAGAAAAGAGCAGGTGGCCTTGAGAGTGATGGGGACAACAAGTGGGAGAGTTTTTCATTTGATTTTGATCTAACAAGAACAACTCTCATCAAAGCCAAAGGCTGATTTTGTGATTTTGTGTTTTCTTCTTCTTCTTCATTGAACTGATGTATTGGAGGATTGGATGAGGTTGATAAGAATTGAATTTGAATGGGGGAAGGAAACCACAGGAGCCCAGTGCCCTCCTGATGTTTTAGACTAAAACTATAATCAGGTGGTGCTGTGGGTTAAACCACAGAGCCTAGGGCTTGCCGATCAGAAGGTCGGCGGTTCGAATCCCCGCGGCGGGGTGAGCTCCTGTTGCTTGGTCCCTGCTCCTGCCAACCTAGCAGTTCGAAAGCACATCAAAGTGCAAGTAGATAAATAGGTACCACTGCAGCGGGAATATAAACATGTTTCTGTGCTCTGCTCTGGTTCGCCAGAAGCGGCTTAGTCATGCTGGCCACATGACCCGGAAGCTGTACGCCAGCTCCCTCGGTCAATAATGCGAGATGAGCGCCGCAACCCCAGAGTCGGTCACGACTGGACCTAAGGGTCAGGGGTCCCTTTACCTTTTTATCATCAGCCCCAGTCGGCAGTGCCAATAGTCAGGGATGATGGGAGTTATAGCCCTAAATATCTAAAGGGATCAGTTTGATGAATGCTGCCTTAAGTCAATAAGTAGTTTATTCAAGGGCTTTGCCTGCATATTCCTTGTCTGTAGTCAAAAAGGTGACATTTATAAGCATTTGAATGCTCAGCCAGATAGTATTGCCTTCTTTGCCCTGCTTGTGGGTGTCCCAGGGGCAACTGGTTGAACTGGTTCCACTGTGGGACTAAATGCTGTACCAGATCAACTTTTAGACTGATCTAGCAGAGCTTTCCTTGCCTTCTCAATTAAGGGAAGATCACTACTGCATGACTGCATTTTTGCAGTTCCCCAAATTATGTCTATGATAAACTGTAATTTTTTTGTCGGAAAAAACATGTAGTGCATTATTATTTCATTTATGAATTACAGGGGACTGTGGAATAACCTTCTGCAGAGCCGCAAAATATATTCTCAGTTCAAGGAAAACTGTTTGTTCAAGGTCTGTGCTACAAAACATCTGTGCACAAACAAATTAATAAGTACTTCAGTCTTTGTTTCCTCGCTTCATGGATAATCTACATTCATGCAGTTATAAATATAAATTGTTTCCAGAATTCATATATTTTTCTGATATCTTCCCATAAAAGTGGTGTTAAAAGAGTCCAACCAATCTTGCTTGCCTTATTGCTAACAGGCAGAGTGAATATGGTGTGAATCAGCTTAATCTATTGTCATTTTCAATGTGAAGCTGTTTAAAAGTAACGTTTTCTCGAAGTTTGAGCCTGCTGTTAAAATGGTTTTTTTTGGATGCTTTAGAAAGCTTATGTGAACTTAAATAAAAGAGTGAATGATTCACACCATATTCACTCAGAAATCTCATTGTGCTATATACATGCTTGTGTTGACAATATGGCCTTTTGTTTTGTGTGGATGGAAAGAGAAGTAAAATGGCAATGTCACAAAGCTGCCTGTTGCATAACTACCCATGATATTATAAGGTTTGAGTTATCTTCCACAGGAGAAAGCATAATAAATTACCTGTAATTCTCCTTGGCATTATCCAAGGTCCCAGATCTACCTGGTAGCAGAGCATCAATATTCCTTTCCTTCTGTTGTGTCAGTAAAGCAAAACTCAGTATCCCTGGAGGAAGAGGCCCTGGGAAATGTAGTTCTCAGGAATCCTGAGTCCAATGGACTCTGTTTTGATATCTTTTTGTGTTGAAATCTTCTATTATTTGGTGGTTATTTTCTGTTTTATTAACTTGTTTGATATATTGCTGCTCTTATTAAGTTGCCTTCAGAGTTCCTGATGGACAGAATGGTGAGATAGAAATGTTTTAAATAAATCACTAAACGTTGGGTGACAACATGGAAACACTAGAAGTTCACTCACACAAGTAGTGATGGCCACCAACTTTAAAGCAGGATTAGGCAAATTCATGCAGGATAAGGCTCTCAGTGACTACTAACCAGGATGCCTGTGTTTTGCCTCTGTTGTCAGAGACAATATGCCTCTGAATGTGCTTGGAACCACAGGAGATGGGAGTGCTGTTGAACTCGGGTCCTGCTTTTGGGTTTCTCACAGGCATCTGGTTGCCCACCGTGTGAACAGGATGCTGGACTGGGTGGACCATTGGCCTGATCTAGCAGTTTCTTTTTATGTTCTTTTGCCTAATTGGTGAGAGTGTAAACGGGAATCCAAGGAACTATCTAGAGCAGGGGTTGTCAACCTGGTCCCTACCACCCACTAGTGGGCGTTTCAGGATTCTAGGTGGGCGGTAGGGGGTTCTACGGCACAAGCTGGATCCTCCTTCCATCGAACACTGGTGGGCGGTAAGGAAATTTTACCATCCAGAAAGATGCATTAGTGGGTGGTTGGTATAAAAAGGTTGACTACCCCTGATCTAGAGTGAGAAGGGGAGGAACTGGTGCAATCTCACTCTGAACTACTCTCTGCTTGTTCTCTCTGGAGGCTTGTCCAGCTCTACATTTTGACGGACTGGGGATTGGTATAGTCTCTTTATCTTCTCCACTTTCCCTGCCCTCATCTGAGAGGTAGACAGAAGAAAAGAGGCTGTGCATGTGCATACATTGGCAGAACCAAGTGGAGGTGCATGCCCCCTAGGAAGCCAGCCCTGTTTGTTGAGAGTCAGGACTTGCCGAGCAAGGGCTGATGGTTTCAGGGCAACACTCTTTTGCTTACCTCAAGCCCAAGGGAGCTGGTACTTTAACTCACTTTTGTCTGTCTCCATTTCATCTCCCATTTCCATCATCTCTGTGTCTTGCTCACGTGCATTAACACACATACTCTCTCTCTCTCTCTCTCTCTCTCTCTCTCTCTCTCTGCACTGGCTCCACTCCTGTACACAAAACAAACCCCTTTGTTGTTAATGCATGCACTGTTTATGGTGAGGTTTCACTATCTCAAGCACAATACCGTACAGATAGATAGCATTTCTGCTGCCATTTAAACTCAACAGTGATGGGCCAATGGCCTGTTGTAGTCCAAGGCAGCTTCATGTGTTCCACTAGACAGTAATAACAGTAAGAGGCACCCTTGGTCTGAGTTCTGCTCAGCTTGCTTAAATACCACTTAGTGGAATGTTCTGATACTACGTATATTGGGAAGAGTTTTCCTCTGCAGTTGCATGAGACAGGCAAAAGACAGACCTTTGGCAATCAGGGTTGGTAAAGCCCTGCATACTAATGTCCCATGTCCAGGTCTATTGTAGCATTACTGTTGAAAGTTGTAATTGCTATTACAGTATTAGCTGTCAGACTGTGAATATTTATACTGTAGTGCCTCAAGGAACACATGTAAATTGAAGAATAGCTGGCTACTCTAAGCAAAAGAGACAAGGCAGACACCTTTTATTGTAAGGGGATAAGTCTACCACCTGCCAAGCTGGCATCCTCATCTGGGATTCCAATGTGATATTGCCTGAAATGTTGCCTCACCCTGGCAAACTTCTGCTGAAACCAGCAGATTCTTCTGCTATTTGGAGTTGATAGCTAGGCATTGGGAGAGGGGCAGGGGGAGTTTCAATACTGCAGTCTTAACAGAACTAGAAAAACTTTATCTGGGTGATTGTATTGACATGTGAGAAAATCAGCATTAATAGTTAGGTAAGAAGCCAGAAATTGAAATTCTGGAATACATGTATGGAACATAGAAAGGGTGTGCCTCCACAATGATGAATAAAAGTGATGTGAAAGAAAATGTGCTAAGAGTGTTGACTTAGGCACAGCATACAACAGTATGCAAGTATGTGAAAGGAGACTACTCCTATATATTTGGAGAAAAATCTGTAAGGTCCAGTAAAGCTAAAGTCAGCTAACTCTGCTTTAAATCCATTTATTTATTTTCTTTAATTTTATACCCTGCTTTCCTTTCAATGAAAAACAGCTAGTCAGCAGCTAATCAGTATAAGTGAGTCACAAGTAACTTTATTTGAATTGTTGCCATGCTCAGCATTTGAATCTACGGTCAAATCCATTACGAAAGAGAGTGGGGCCATGTTCAAACACACAATCAAACATGCTTAAGCCCTGCTGGGTTGTAACCCATGTCAAGAAATACAGTATGTCTGCAGTTAAATGCATTGGGTTTCTTGGTGCTCTCTCTTGTACAAAACCCCCAACAAACTGCCCTTGCATGTGATTAACTGACCACAATTCTATGTCATATTGATTATGGTTCAGCATTCCTGTTGGACTACACTCAGTTCATCTTTGGATGTGTGGTTATGTAGAAGAGGACTTCCTTGGTCATAAGTGTGTATAAAGTGGGATTCATGGAGGAAAATACTATCCTTTTAAGGTTAGGTGTAATAGTCACAGGGCTTTTTTTCAGTGGGAACTCGCCAGAACTGAGTTCTGACACCTCTCAGGTGGGCGCCATTGCCATTATAAGAAAATACAGGGAGATGTTTGTGGTGCGTTCCAGCACCTTTTTCTAGAAAAATGGCACTGACTAGTCCCAATGGCTATACAGCACCTCCAGTATCAGAGTCAGAAGACCTCTAAATGCCAGTTGCTGGGGATCACAAGTGGGAGAGGAATAGTGCACTCGTGGCTGTTCATGGACTTCCCATAGGCTGCTGTGAGAACAGGATGCTGGGCTGAGCAGGCCTTTGGTCTGATCCAGTAGGCCTCTTCTTGTGTTCTTATGCCCTTCCTGAAAGATACCCACTTTGATAGACTTTAGAGGGCAAATTATGGCCTGGTTGTTGGTAGGAGGCAAAAGAAGAGGCCTACTGAATTAGATTATGGGGTCATTCAGTCCAGCATCTAGTTTTCCACAGTGGCCAATGAATTACTTTCAGGAATCCCTCCACCCACAAGCAGAGAATGGAAGTGATAGACCTTCCTCCAGCAACAACTCTTCAGTAGTAATAGCTAATGTTCAGTATTGATCAACTATTTGTTATTCTATGGGGAATGAGTGACTTGCCTTAGTGCCTCATACTGAGGCATAAAAGAACTTGAAAAGTTTCCCAGAAATATAACAAGTGTTTTCCATAAGTGTAATGAAGTATAATAAATACCTTGTTCTAATTTCCAGGCAAAGCCGGAAAAATGCAAGCTCTGTGTCTCAAGATTCTTGGGAGCAGAACTATCCTCCGGGCGAAGGTTTCCAAAGTGCAAAAGACAACCCGAGGTATTCCAGCTATCAGGGCTCCAGGAACGGCTACATGGGAGGCCATGGCTTCAACGCCCGGGTAATGCTTGAAACTCAAGAGCTGTTGCGTCAAGAGCAGAGGCGGAAAGAGCAGCAGCTGAAAAAAAAGACATCTTCTGAAGGGTCCAGCAACTATGACTCCTATAAGAAAGTTCAGGACCCAAATTATGCCACTCCCAAAGGTCCTTTCAGACATGATGTACCCCCTTCGCCATCTCAGGTTGCCAGGCTAAGCAGATTGCAAGCGCCAGAAAAGGGAAGACCATTTTATTCTTGAGTCGAAGAAAAAGGTCAACGTCCCATGCAATAAAGGAACATTTTCATATGAAGAGACTTGTATGGGGGGGGGGAGAGAAACTTCTTCTTTTTTACAAAAAGGAGGTACTAAGGAATTCTTGTCTGCTTCAGTGCCTTTAGCAATATAGGCAAAGAATCAGAGGGCCTTATGTCTTTGCCATTGTGTCTCAAGTGTTATATCGTGGAAGGATTTTCCATCATTTGACAATCATACTCTAGGCAAGTGATGTGTCTTAGTTATCAAGTGTCCTAGCCCAGTTCTGTGCTATCAGTGTCTGCTTCACTACATTTTGCTGTCAGGTGTTCAATGCTTCAGTGAGGTCCGATTCCAACATACATCATTAATTTGGTTTTAATTAAAAGATGCATTGCCATACCTTTGATTAAGGGAAAAGGGTACGTATCACTTGTAAGCAGTAAGGTTGAATGTTCACTCATGATCTTTAGCCCTTGATGTTTTACAGTTGATAAATATTTAAATGTCTGTCTGCTGAAATGCTGTTTTTCTTTGACTTCACACGTTCACTCTTGAGTCCTATCAGAAAGCTTTATCCTCATTCCTAAGCAAAAAATGTTATGTTTCATATATCCTGGGGACCTTGTTGCATTTGTCTTATACCTTAATCATATATAGGTTATATTATCAGTGAAAACCTTGTATTTATAAGTTAATGTTGCCTAATAATAGTGGAGGGACATTGCTATTTCATGAAGCATGTAGAATGGTGGAGAGAAAAATCTCTCTGGTTTGGTTTAACAACTTTGGTGGGGATTTTTAATTATTATATTCCATTACAAAAAAATGAACCCCAAAAATGAATTATAAATTAAACATTGCCCAGTTACTCCATACATCATGATAATTTGATTTGTCCTTAATTTTTGGGAGGGGGGGAATACAGGACAAAATAAAACAAAAATCTATTTTTGCATTTAAAATAGTTTTTTTAAAACCTGTTTTTTGACAATTTGTAAAGCCTTGTGGACAATTCGCGTTGTGCTTCCATGTTACTGTATTTTTACACCTCAGTATCACGGTAAAGATCAACCATAAAGTGGGTAATAAAAGAGAAATGGGTTGGGATGTTGGTAAGCATTGTCATGAAAATACGTTGGTGTCCAAAAAATAACTGAAACAAAAAGATTGCGCCAGCAGAGTTATTGTTAATGTGTATATTGGGTATATGAAATTTTCCTTTGCAACAGCTGGTTTTGTGTTTGATGCTCTGAACTTTGATTGTGAAAGAGACATGTGTACACACACATAACTGGATTGCTAAAGTGCCTGCAAATCCTGATGTGAAAGCTCAGCATATCATGCGTAAATGAACAAAAAGAAGTATCAGTTATTGCTTGTGTATTGTTTGCCTTTTTTATAAAAGACAAAACCCAGTCCATTTTACTTCTGCCTCAACCTTCTTTCAAGAATATATGTGACAATTCTGCACATGCTATATCTTTATGCCTGCTTATTATTATTATTTTGTTAATATACTCAAGTGTTAAAAATTTGCTACTAATGTAAGCACAAACATTGAATGACCATGACTCTTTTACGCAGAGACTTTACAACACTGTGTAAAATGGCACTCTCTGTAAATACAGAAATTTAGAATAAAAAGACTGTTTTCATCTTGGTTTCAATATCCTTCTGAAGCTTTCAAAAACTGTAGCCATTACTTGATTTTGAGAGAGAGAAAGAGATTTCCACAGATGTTGTTTTATAATGTTCCTAGTGGTTTGAGCTTCCCTTTCTTAAAAAAATTACAGGCATTTAACTTTTTCTTTTTAAAAAAGAAAAGATTTGTGGGGCCCATTAGAGTTCCAAAACTGATTCTAAAAAAGAGAAAGTGGTTAATAAATGCTTTTAGTTACTTCTATAAACTCTGTAATTTAAGAGTTTCTGTTCTAAGACAGAACCACCATATTGGATCTCTCTCTCTCTCTCTCTCTCTCTCTCTCTCTCTCTCTCTCTCTCTCGGCAGGCTTGTGCAGCCTGAAGCCCTCATGCAATGGCCTTGGGGCAGAGGCACTTTTTGGATCACAACCCAGCTAGGACAGTGTGGTGGCATCTTTTGTATGCACTGGTGTCTCTACATTTAATTGACAAATCTATAATCCCAGGCAGGTGACAAGCCTGCCAGTGACACCACATGATTCCTGAGGTTGTTCATTAAATCATAGAATCATAGAGTTGGAAGAGACCACAAGGGCCATCCAGTCCAACCCCCTGCCAAGCAGGAAACACCATCAAACCATTCCTGACAGGTGGCTGTCAAGCCTCTGCTTAAAGACCTCCAAAGAAGGAGACTCCACCACACTCCTTGGCAGCAAATTCCACTGTCGAACAGCTCTTACTGTCAAGAAATTCTTCCTAATGTTTAGGTGGAATCTTCTTTCTTGTAGTTTGAATCCATTGCTCCGTGTCCGCTTCTCTGGAGCAGCAGAAAACAACCTTTCTCCCTCCTCTATATGACATCCTTTTATATATTTGAACATGGCTATCATATCACCCCTTAACCTTCTCTTCTCCAGGCTAAACATACCCAGCTCCCTAAGCCGTTCCTCATAAGGCATCGTTTCCAGGCCTTTGACCATTTTGGTTGCCCTCCTCTGGACATGTTCCAGTTTGTCAGTATCCTTCTTGAACTGTGGTGCCCAGAACTGGACACAGTATTCCAGGTGAGGTCTGACCAGTATTCCAGGTGAGGTCTGACCATCTGCATGAATGAGTGTTCCGTGGTAGGAATGGATAGGCTTTTGGTGCCAGAGGACTGCTTGACCAACTCTACAGGGGATCACAAGCCAGTGGTAGGTGTGGCTACCCACACTCTCACATAGACCCTTGTATGGACACACAATCACACACACACAGAAGCATACAACCCTTCCTCATGAAGTGATTCATACAGCTCAGCTACAGAGGCATTATTGCCCTTGCTCTACTCAGTGATTGATTCAACCATAGAATTGGAGTGGACCCTCAGGGTCTTCTAATCCAACCCCCTGCAATGCCGGAATCTCAACTAAAGCATCCATGACACATGGCCATCCAACCTCTGTTTAAAAACCTCCAAGGAAGGAGAGTCCATCACCTTCCGATGGAGTCCATTCCACTGTTAAACAGCTCTTGCTATCAGAGCTTCCTGGTGTTTAGTTGGAGTCTCCTTTCTTGTAACTCGAATCCATTGGTTAAGGGGCCTAGGGGCCTACGCTCCAGAGCAGGAGAAAACAAGTTTGCCCCATCTTCCATGTGACAGCCTTTTAGATATTTGAAGATGGCTATCATATCTCCTCTCAGTCTCTTCTTCTCCAGGCTAAACATGACCATACAGTAGTATATGTGAAAAGGATCTGGGGGTCTTGGTAGACCACAAGCTTAACACGAGTCAAGAGTGTGATGCAGCAGGGGGGGGGGGAGCTAATACAATTGTAGGCTGCATCAGCAGAAGTATAGCACCCAGGTCAAGGGAAGTAATAGTCCCACTCTATTCTGCTTTAGTCAGACCACACCTAGAATATGTGTCCAGTTCTGGGTACAATTTAAGAAGGATGTTGGCTAGCTGGAAGGTGTGCAGAAAAGGGCAACCAAGATGCTAAAGGATCTGGAAACCAAGTCCTATGAGGAATGGTTGAGGTCGTTGGGTACATTTTTTCCCTGCTCTCCTATGAGTGTTGGACCTATAGCAATGGATTCAAGTTACAATCAAATTGCATAATTGCAAAGGACACAAATCTCTGCAGAGGATGAATACCAGTAGGTAGGCTGACCTTCCAGTAGCACCATGGACCACTCAGTGTCCATTATTTCTGCCAGGAAAGAGAAGGAAAGAAAAGGAAGATATCGACAGCAGAAGCACCAGAAATATATTTTTCTCCCTGGTGTTTGTTCAGGTTTTTCCCCCCAGAGTTCATGATTCCCCTCCTAATGCAGAGTATTGGCACAAAGGGGATCCAAATGGGGTGGGGGAGAAGAGCGAACATCTGCTTAAAACAGATTGTACAATGCCAGTAATGTTCTGTTTTCCCCATTAACAATATTCAAGCTATTTTTCTCCTTTTTGCATTCCTTGTTCACACAGCATCTCCTTTTGAGCAATCCTGCAGTGAAAATCAGTGCTAATCCTTTATTTGCATGACATCACAGCCAGTTGCCATGGCAATCATGTCAGCTTATGTATTCTGACTATACTCCAGGTTCAAGGGAAGGGATGGAGGGGAGAAAGACTGCAAGGTGGATTTTGATTCATAATCTGAAGCTGATGCAGCAAGTAGGTTCTATTTTAGATGCAAATGCAAGAGAGAAGTGAACTCATAATTTTGCCCTCTGCACATCTAATGACCTAGCACCAATCAGCAAGCCGTAAAAATCAGGTAACGTGATAGCGGCAGAATTTGCACTTCTAAGTATGTGTAGATTGGACTAAGGTCCTTTCCAAAATCAAATCACTTATGCAGTGCAGTACAAAATGTGGGATGGAAAATCAGAAAACCCTGATTGAAAAGGAAGTATTGCAGAGATTGGCACTATCCCGTGAAAGATTTTTAGCATTTGCCATTGTTAAGAGAGTTTCTTATGAGAAAGTCAGATGATCAATAACTTTCTGCTAAGGGAGAATTTGGCTATTTCCCTCCCAGCTTCATCATCATCCTGTGTTCTTGCCAAAGGTCACATTTCTCACACTAACTATTTTCAGTCCCAGAGGAGCATGCAATAATGAGAAGGAGCCACTTTTTCATACAAAACTGTCTTTTGTTCTGATTAACAAGTTTGCATACAAAAGCTAATGGTAATTGCACTAGGGAAAGAAGATCCGGAGATATGATATAGAGGAAATACAGCTACAGCTTTGACAGATTTAGGCTTCTCGTCTTCATATGTTATAAAAGTTTAGTGTGGGCATCCATTCAGACCTCCAGAATGCAATCATCCCACTTGGCTCCTCCACTGCTCTAAGCCCACTGCACATTGGCCATCTCTGACTCTCCCTACCAACCATATCTTCTTTCTCCAAGTTATAACCCTCCCAGCATTGGCTGTGTTGCCTCTGAGTTCTGGAGCAGTCCTATTATCGCAACGGTAGCTTCTGCAACTAGGAGCCATATGGGATGGAGTGGCTCACATGGTACAGCACACAGTATAAATGTTAAATAGTTAAAATGGACCCATACTCCTTCCTAAGAATCTATTAATATGTGTCACATCTGCTACAGCATGATTGCCATTTCCGTTAATTTTAGTTTCTATTCCACAGCCTGTAACCAGGAACTATGTGGGCTAAGAAGATCACATAGTAAGCTCCCATGCCAATTCTTCCTGAAAGGCGGCCATATGGGCCACATCTGCCCTGGTTTCCTATTGCAATCAATATTACCAGCGCAGAATGGGACCTAATGGGAGTAATGACAACACCACACTGGCATGTGTGAATTGGGTCAAGGGCTGGTCCCAGACATGTCCAAAACAGGAAGAATTGAGAGCTTGTGTAGGAGAGCTTGTGTCTTTGCTTATTTCACCAAGTTCTTCAACCTTGGGTCCACAGATGTTGTAGGAATCTGATTCTCGTCACCCCTGACAGTTGGCTAGGGCTGAAGGCAGTTGGGAGTCTAACTATGTCTGGGGACCCAAGGTTGAAGAGCTCTGTATAGTAACTAAGGTGGAATCTACACACATAAATTATAAAAACTGTTCTGAAAATGCTTTAAAAAAAAAAAGGCATTTCAAAAAAATACATTGAATTTTCCACAAGGCTCACCATCGCCGTCTAGTGTCACATTGTATATTGCACTTACAACACACTTGCAGCTGCATAAAGGTAAAGGTAACCCTGACCATTAGGTCCAGTCACGGATGACTCGGGTTGTGGCGTTCATCTCGCTCTATAGGCCGAGGGAGCCGGCATTTGTCCGCAGAAAGCTTCCGGGTCATGTGGCCAGCATGACTAAGCCGCTTCTGGTGAACCAGAGCAGCGCACAGAAATGCCATTTACCTTCCCGCTGGAGCGGTACCTATTTATCTACTTGCACTGGCGTGTTTTCGAACTGCTAGGTGGGCAGGAGCTGGGACCAAACAACAGGAGCTCACCCCGTCGCGGGGATTCGAACCGCTGACCTTCTGATCGGCAAGCCCTAGGCTCTGTGGTTTAGACCACAGCGCCACCCACGTCCCTTGCAGCTGCATGGTTGAGTCCAAAGTCTCTTCGACTCATAACCTTCAAATCAATCTGCTCTTTTGAAGAACCAGCTATGCCACTTTGTGAAAAGTGTCCCCAATGAGTTCACAAATGCACATTCTCTGCTTTGCATTTCCCGACAATTCAACAGACATGTTTGTGAGTGTCAGGTGATGTGCATGTATTGGTTTTCCTGTCAAACACCACAGCAGCCTCAACACAACTGGAGTCAAGATTCTTAAAGAGATTTGTATGTGTGCGTAGTTACATAAGATGCACTCCATGAGGTGAAACTAGACTGAAGAAGAGTCCTGCCTGGAGATGTAAATGAGCGTCTGTCAAAAGGATTGTCTCTGCTGGCTCAGCTGGAACCCTAACGCTCCCGAGTTGTCCTCAGACCCATTGTAGTCTCTTGTATGTTATCAAAACAATTTCTTAATGCTATTCAAAGTTTCATGGAGAGGTTTTTATTATTAATGTACTCCTGGGCTGTATTTCCATTAAAACATGTTTCCCCAATTGCTGTAAGTCCTCTCTGGAAATGAGACATTAAACTCAATTAAGCTATTTTATGGTGCCAATATTTTAACATATATCTTTGAGGACCCTGCCATAATAAACAATTAAAATGGCCAGCTGCCCAGCATTATGCAAACTCGTAGTGCAATTGCCATTTATTATTGGCAACTATAGCTGCAACAAGTATCTGACATAGTGCAAAGATATATTTTTGGGCCAATTTACAAACTTAGATCTATACCGGTAGTTTGGAAGACAATGTTTGGTTGATGTCTGGCTGCCATTCATTTTGTTTACTGGGGAGTTAGTGGCATATTGTTTCTCTTTGCTGCTTTTGTTGGGACGAGCTGCTAGGGGAAGAGGGGAAGTAGGAAAAAGCCCTTGGCCAGACAAGGAGACAAATTAGCTCCGTTGGCTGAGTTCAAGATACCCTTGAGTAATGCAAGGCTTTGAACTCTTCTTCTGGAGAAATCAAAGTAAATTTAGTGTTTAGATGGCCTGGCTTGCAAAGCTTTGTTTTCAAAACTTCTCATAATTTTATTTGCTGTGCTTTGATATATCCTCATTTCATTCTCAAAAGTCTGGCTTACTGGATGGATGCCCAGCACACAATAATGTAATACATAGCACATATAATATGTGCATGTCTCACAAGTCCAGGATCAGAGATGATTGACCGTGCTTGTTTAGGATTACGGGTCACAGATGATCATGCACACAACATATCCTATATACTCGAGTATAAGCCTAGTTTTTCAGCACATTTTTTGTGCTGAAAAAGCCGCCCTCGGCTTATACTCGAGTGAGGCAGGCAGTGGCTCCTATGAAGCTTTCCCAGGTTTTTTGTGGTAAAATTGGGTGCCTCGGCTTATATTCGGGTCGGCTTATACTCGAGTATATAGGTAGTTGGATGACAAATAGTAGAAGACACATGTCTGAATGGTTTTTGAACAACCTCAAATGGTCTGTGCTCTCCTTGTCTTCTGGCCTCCTTAATTAGCGATAATGAACCTTTGGCTCTGATGGGATTTGAAGCCCAACAAACAGAGAGCCACAGGTTCCCCATCTCTGTCACAATAATTTTTGTATTTCCTCCTTAACCCCATTCTGCCTGCCTCATCTCACCAGTGAAGCATTTCTGGAAACTTTCAGGGGGGGACAGACACATGACATATGTTCATTTCCTTTCCTGGATATATAATCAGCCTCATCCTATGGTCTTTGAAAAAATAACAATACATTAAATATAACAAGAACCCCTCATTCCATTTGCTGTATTGCTGCATGTGTTAATATATATTCTCTGTCTAGCCTTTTCTTTCTCTAGTCTTCTAAAAGGTTAAAATAGAATACCAGTACCCAGTGAAAATATTTTCTGCCGCTATAGGATTGTTGTCCCATGCTATGCCAAATATACAAAATTCAAAAGGACAGTCAGTCTCAAGAGGAAACAACAACAAAACCCCAACTAGCTTTGAAAATTCAAACAGGGCAAGATCAATGTCAAGGAAGAAGCATCATGAAATGGCCATGAATGTGTCATCAAAAGAAGCTACTGGAAAAGCCAGCACCCAAATGCTGACATGAGGTGTCCAAGTAAAATAGATGGAACTTTATGAAGAAAACCAACTTCCAAATTAGTTATCAGAAAACAAAAGTTGCATTGCTTCGATACGAATTCATAAAGTGACAAGGTGAATCCAATCTGAGGAGCAAGACAAGTCATCCGCTGTGGTTTCCAGTTAATTCTCCAAACATTTGATTCTCTGTAATGATAACTGAATTGGTCCATTTTTCATGGACTTCTTTCCTGTTTAAGTATGGTGCATAGCTGTCAACTTTCCCCTTTTTTCCTGGGAAATTCCCTTATTCCGAATAGGATTCCTCGCAAGAAAAGGGAAAGGTTGACAGCTATGGTATGGTGGTGATAACAAACTTCCTCCCCACCCCTGTGGAATACTACCAGGAGGAGAGGTTATGTAAGAAACTCACACTTTAACAGGGCTGGTCCTGCCAATAAGCAGAGGGACTCAGTGCCAGTCCTCCAGCTGTTCCTCCTAAGCCTCCCCCTCCAGCCATTCCCCTCTGTTGAAGAACAGAGCTGGGTGGCCTGTCCTGGACCTGTAAAACTGGTCTCAGGCACAGTGGAGGGTAGTAGTGGTGAACACCAGTAGGCTTTGGTATGTGGACTGGAAAGGAGCTGCCATCGTGTCCTTGACCTCAGGAAGCAAAGCCTATTGGGCTGTCTCCCAAAGAATCCAAAATATCCATGTAGAAATAAGAAACCAGCTGCTTCTTTCACAAGTTTCGCTTGCATCCAGCCATTATGTCTATTTAACAAATTCATTATGATCTGTCGAAGAATGACCTTACTGATCGCTTCAGTGCTCACATGCATAGTTTCTGGGGTGGTGGTATTCTGAAAATAAAATAGCAGTGATATGATGTGGCTATTGTTGCTTTGATGCTTTGAAATGAAACTGGCCAGAACTGCATTTGAAATGATCTTTTGCAGAACTATAAAATGCTTCTTTCCCCCCAAAAAAGTTACTTAAGTGTGCGTGTTGCTTTGCTTTGCAGGGTTTTTCTATCCACTTGAAGAGGGCACCCCTCGGCACCTATGAAATTTCTCTTCTAAATCTACAGAACATTATAGGAGTGAATCACATCTCTAAGAAAGGAAGGAGAGAGGTGTGTGTCTGTGTCTGTGTTTAATGCCCCTTGCCATCGCTGCAACTATATTTGGTAACGTGTCAGGACTGTGGAAAAGCCTGAGGAACTTGACAATTTGCACATCTGGTTAAGCACTGCTTAGTGGGACAGGTTATTAATTATACTGAGCAGCAGCACACTTTTGCAGCTGTAAATGACTCAGCCCAACATGTTCCATTATGTTGCCCTGAACCAAAGAATTTAGGACAAAAGCAAGAAGTTTTGCAATACACCCTAGCACCATATAACTGATCTGGGCCTCACACCAAATGTTTATCTGATGAGCTTTGAGCTATAGGGACAGAGACTGAAGGATTAGGAAGGTGTGAGATCTTACACTGTACATTTTGTGGCTATAGTTCCTCACACCTAGACTTCAATCTCAGTTCAACTACCCCATTGTCTCCATATGTTTTTATAAGCATTCACAAGTTGGCCAGGCTCCACTGAAGCAATGCCTATCCTTCTGCTGAATCCCAGAGGGGGTGGAGGAAGAGCCCTTGTCCACTGAGACCTGTCCCAGACTCCTATTGACTTCAATGGATTGGAATCCAAAACCAGCAAAGGAAATGGATTCGCACTGCCACTTTAATGTTGACGAATCGCCTAAGGAAATGCTTTCCCAAGGCACTTAGCCTTTCTCCTCGGCCATTGGGTGGGAAGGGGGTGGGGATGGGGGGGGCGGAATCTACATTGGCAAGAGTTCCTTTTCATGCTCTTAACAAAACTGCAGTCTACATTAATTTCACTTCATCTCTGATTGGTTGTTGCTGATTTGGTTAATCGTATGGATTCTTCTAACGATTGAAAGTACAATTGAGGATGATCGCAACTCCCCCATGAATGATCACAGCCCTTGCTATAGTATTGTGTTCAGGCACAAGGGACCTTCTAGAAAAGTGCTATATTTTGTCGAATTTTCTGGGCAAAGTGAAGCATTACTAGAGACAGTGTCTGGCTCCTTCTGTGAGGGAGGAGAGGGGCACACACAAAGGAAAACGTTGATGTTTTCCCCATGCAAACATCAAACATGTGTGGGGAAGCAGAATGATGTCCATTGGCCACACCCCCAAATATAAATGTGCCTGAAAGCCACACCCACCAGTGGCTACACATTTGATGCTGGTGAAAATGTACCCAGCTCCTCTTTACAGTTTGGATCTCTGTTTGGCCCATGGATCCTGACTGCACAGTCAAAAAATTTCTTTGCTTGGGAGAAAGGCTGTAGCTCAGCGAGAGGATATCTGCCTATATGCAGAAGCAGAGCTGGGAGAGACCCTTGGCTGATACGCTGGAAGACCACTGCCAGTTACCTTAGGCAAGACAGAGCAAGATGCCCCAAGAGCCTGACTCACTATCTAAAACCTCTTTCTAGGCTGCATACACACCATCCATTTTAGAGCACCCCAAAGAATCCTGGGAGCTGTAGTTTACATCTCACAGAGCTGCAATCTCAAGCACCCTTAATAAACTACAGTTCCCAGGATTCTTGGGGTATGCAAATGTGCTTTAAATGGATGGTGTGTACACAGCCCTTTCTCCTTAATATTGTACATATAGCTGCTGGAGGAACACAGCCATCATGCACATAAGCATTAAAGAAGGGGCTAGCAGGTGTGATCCGGCTTCTTCCCCACTTGTTCTGTGGTAGTCTGGTCACACTTCATATGAATTAAGGCATATATGTTTCTCACGGAAGGGAAGAATCACATGAATTGGGAGCTTCTGCAAGAAACTCCTGCATGGCAGTAGCAATGGCCCCCAGGGGAAGCATGGCTGTGGCATGGTTGTGTGATGAATGGATGGATTTTGGGACGACACACCTCAGGTAAGAGTTATTTAAGGGCTGCAATGGCTGAGCAGGGGAGTGTTGCTACGGGGAAGAGCTTTTTGGAACATATACCGAGTAAAGTTTAAACTGGCCCAGTGAAAAGAGGCCATTCTCATCCGTTACATGTTTTTGATCCAAAGTCAGCTGGACTTGGACCAAACCCTTTCTTGGCTTGCTCTCTCCAGATTTCTTCATTTATGCCTCTCTGCATGTATCAAAATGTATATTGGCCACAATCCAACATGGAGTTTGTCTTGCCTAAGCCTGTAGATTTCAGATGAGTGCATCTACATTCTGTGTTGGAAAACAGCCACAACATTCTGTTGACTGGATTGTCAATTTACCTGTTTCTACCTTTCTTAACTTTTGGCTTGGCTGCTATCTACTTAAGGAGCCTCCTGGGTTAGAACTGGCAACCTCTGGATTCGTGTGAAGCTGCCCCACACAGTAAACTACCAGAATCTAAAGTTGGAGCATCCTTTGAGGCAGTATTATATTCTCTAGTTTTGGACTGACCCTGCCTGCCCAAGCTGGCTATTGTGAAGGCTATAAAGGGCTTCCTGTTTGGGCTGAGACTGGAGCTGAGACGCAGGAGTGGCCCAAGCCATTTTGCTGCCTGAGGCGAAGGACAGGATGGTGCGTTCCCCATTCTTTGCACCAAAACTGACTAGACCAGTAGTTGAATATTCAGCACTAGTTGTCAAACAGAGTCCTCTATCACACTTTAGGGTGGAAGGTAGCTTAGGGGCTGCAGGGCAGACCACATGGCACACATTTCTAGCCACTTTCCAGCCCTCAGAATTGGCCGCCTGAGGCAGCTGCCCCACTCTGTCTCATGGAAGAGCTGGCCCTGCTAAGAAACAATGGTCTTTGTGACTCTGGTGTGTGACTGTAGCACTATTTGATCCTACACGAGCAGGGAGAGTGAGGTTGAGGGCTCCGACCTCCATCTCCTGGGGCCACGTGAGTGCAAAGATCTGAAGCAGGGAGCCACCTCTATTCACTGGGGGAGACAGATGCAGCACTTCTGTATTACCTCTAGAGCTTTTTATTTGGTAGAGTGCTAGTTCCACCATGTTCAGAACTAAACCAATCCACCTTTCTTTGGATTGTCATGCTGAACTCTAACAAGCTGATCTAGTTTTGAGATATAATAGAGGCTAATTGCAGATAAAACTTATCCCTGGTACCCATCAGGGTAACACCAGTCATCCCAGCTTCTGAGTAAAATATCACTCACTCTTGTATTCTGCTAGTTCTTTGCCTGGTGTGCCATTCAGTGTCTGTAGTTCTTTTTTAAAAAAATGCCAAAGAAAACTGCACAGGGTAGGGCTCTGAAATAATTTGTATTCGACAACTCTGTTCTGTAGTTTTTTTTATAAAAAAAAAGGAAAGAAAGAAAGAAGGGCAATGCTTTTGTGAGCAGACCGTGTACAGAATTTTGCAACTGCTCACTGGTGGTTTTCAAAGTCACTTGGCATGCATAATTTTCTCATCTTTATGCAGAATTTCCCCACATTTTTGTTGACTAAAATATTACTCATCTAATTTCCTATTTAAAAAACTCATTTCCAGCACCGCGGCGTTGAAAGGTGCTACCAAGCATTTAGCCTTCAATTTGCATACAACAAATCCTGTAATCTGATGGGGGCTTTCACACAAGGATGGCTGCAAGCAATTACATGGGCAAAGAATTTTTTTTTTTCCAGCCGAGGTTCTGCCCTGCGTTAATTTCATCTGCTGAACCCCCATTGAGATTTCTTCTATTGTTAAATTGCTTATTGATGCGGATTTAGAAGGGGAGGGGGATAAAGTTTGCACCATGCTGGGGTATTGATATTTTCTAAGGTACTGGTATTATTTACTTGTTTATTTATACATCGCCTGTCATGCAGGCATCTCAAGGAAGGGGGTGTAACACTTTCATGAAATATAATACAATAATGTAATGTAGCACAATAACAATTAAAATACAGTAAAATAATCAATAAGCCAGAGAGTAAATAATATCATTGAAATCCTATAATGGCCACTATGAGAAGCCAACAAAAAGTCATAGTAGCTTTAAAAAAAAGGAAGGAGAGGCTTTCAGTCGCACCAGAACATGCTTGTATTTTCTATATTACATGTATATATAATTTAATATTGCAATTTGGGGGGGGGGTAGGTTTATTAGGAAAGGGCAAAGTGATTGGCTTAGAATAATTCACTTCATTTAACACTCATTGACAGAGTAACAGTGAACATTCTTCCTATGAAGTGTCATGAAGGAACAGAGGATAATCCCGGCATTACAACTCCAGTAAATTGGTTTCATGGTGGTATGTATTCCAATACTGCACTGAGCTCGTACAAAACAATAAGGCTCGCATAGCAAACTATGTTGTCTTTGCCCCAAACTATTTTAGAAATTATCGTTATGGCACAGAGTATTTATGCCTGCTTTTTTTCAAATGTGGAACGCACACACACACACACACACACACGGGGAAACAATAGTGGGATTGTATGGTACCATATATTATAGTGACAAACCTGTTGAACTAATCTAAATATTGTAAGTATTTCCCGCCCAGATAAAATTATTTTATTTCACACATTTGCACCCTACCCATCTCTCCTAATGGTTGCATGGCTGTTATTTGGCAGCTGCCCCATCACCCCATACAGCCCCACGAGGCTCTGGGGTGAGGGAAGATTTAGGACTGCTCCCTTAACTTGAGATGGAGTGACTTGCTGAAGACAATCACTGAGTTTCATAGCCAAGCTAAGATTTGATCCTGTTGAACTTCAAACTATTGAGCCTACAAAACAGGTAATAGAAGTAATTCCAGAGCTAGCCTTATTAAATATCTTCCAGGATAACAATGCACACGCACATGGCAAGGAACTCATAAGTCACTTATTCTCAGCAGCAATAAACATTGTAACTAGACACTGGAAGGACCTATCGGGAGTGAACATAGATCACTGGTATCAAAATGTATGGGAAACTGCCCTACTAAAAAGTTAACCAGCAAACTTAAATTAGCACAGGGACATGCAAAGGAGGATGCCTTCACCCCCAGTGTGGTTCCCCTTTATCACATACACAGCACAACCGGACAATGCCTATCTCCCCCCGAAACAGCATATGAATCACTATGGCTAACCTGACCCAACAACTTACCTCCCACCACACATATACAAACAAGCCACACTGCAACCAACTGAATGCAACCAACCAAGCTCTAGAGTAGACCCCCTAACCTCTCGCAATAGTTTCCTTCTCGTGAGCTTTGATTAGACCTAATCAACCTAGCATAGAAAAAAGACCGCACGTTTGCTAAATTAAATTAAAAATGGGTTGCTTACAAACTCTCCAAAGGTCAGATTCATGTGCTTTTCCATATAGCATTCAGAAACCACAGGCAGTACACCCTGGCTTAGTTTCAATGGTTTAAAGTGCCTAAATTATTGGCATAGGAACACAACAATGGCTTCTAAGAGCCATGCAGCTAATTTGCAACAACCAGCTTAGCCTCTTCACACACTGAGCTTCTCTGGTAGACTGGAAGGGGAACAAAGCTTTGATTACCATACCTAGTCCCTCCCAATGTGAGCTAGACCTGGCAGGACAGCTTAATCTATGGTTTTAACCCCTTCATGCATTAATTAGACTTAAACGTGTTGGTTATATGAGGCTGGCTATCCCACAATTTGCTCTGGAGAAAACATCAAAAATAGAAGAGAAGAACAAAATTGAGCATGGAAGTAATCTGTCACACAGTGGTAGGGGATCCTTGCTGGAAAGAGTTTGTAACCCTTGGAATAAGGAACAAATCTGTAATTCAGAGTTGTCTTCTAATTTAATAAGAATGTGTTGCTTGTTTGTCTCATTCCAAAATGAAACTTTCCATCCCCAACATTCCATGCCCGTCTTTGTGAAATATGATCAGTCTTTCTCAACCTAGGCCTTATTTTGCCTTTCCTGGTGTTTTTTATACTGCTGGCACCACTGCCATCACAAAGCAATCTTGTCCGACAAGTGAGTTTACATCCCTTCCCCAATTTATCATTCTTCCTCCCTTTTTGTGTGTGATTTCAATTCCATTTAACCCAGAGACCCACATCTTTCCAAAATATTTAAGACAGCACAAAAGGTTTGCTAGTAACAGTGCAGTCAACAACCAAAAGTCTGTTTGCATATCTGTATTTTTTTGCCCCAGTCAGATTCCCACTTTTTATTTTCAAAAGGATGCACTTGGTATGAGTGCATAATCAGAATCTGTGACATGTCAGAGCAGGCAGTAATCTCTGGCTGTTACATTTTTCAATAGTCTTCAGTTCCGAGCTGCTTTTAACCCAAATTTTCTCCCTTCATGCAACTTACAGGTTTTTTTTTCCTTTTAAAGTGCTCAGCTACTGAGATAATGTGCATGGGATAGTAATACCTGCCGTGATATTGGTGTATTTATAAGCACCTTTCTCTGACACAATGGTACATGGTGTATCTCATTCCAGATGACACAAAAGGGATTATATTTTTAGCTCTTAACTAGTGCGAAGCCTGGTCCAGAGCCAATGTAACTATGGCAGGGGGCCTGCCCTGCTGCAGGGAACATGCACAGCAGCCACAATTGCAGCAGAAGTGCTGGCTAGCTGGCAAATTGTATTTTCCTAGAGACAAAAATATTGGCATGCTGCAATATTTCTGCAAGACAAGTGTTTCCTTGGGGGGGAAAGGTTTCTGGTTCTCCCAGCAACAATTGCATACTGCTTGTGCAAAAAGAACAGGGGGGAAAAGATGCTGAAAGAATAGGCTGTGCAATAATTAAAGATGTGTACTAGGAAAGAGTATCTTCCTCTGATCTGCAGTTCCACTGTATATGCATTTTGCAATTTTGGTTCCAAAATGGAATATATGGTAGCTGGAAAAATGTTTCTCTCTCTCTCTCTCTCTCTCTCTCTCTCTCTCTCTCTCTCTCTCTCTCTCTCTCTGTGTGTGTGTGTGTGTGTGTGTGTGTTTCTATATTAAAATCGATGAGGTTTTTGGCAGGGAGGGGTCAGTCTAAATGGGATCCTGGGACCATTTCAGTTCTGTATCTGTGGGGGTAGAAGGTCAAGGCTACCTGGTTAAGTAGTATGATTTAAAGAAGTTGCCCTGTGCCATTTAAAAAATGAGTGGGCCTCACCTGGTATGTAGGAAAACAATAACCAGCGTTGTTGTGTGAATGTGAGCTGGAAACTGTGGAAACAGAGACATGTTTTTGCTGTGTGCAGGATCCAAAGCTGTGACTAATGGAGAAGACTAAGGGGGTGTTACTGCTGTGAGTCCCTCCATCCTATGTTGTATATATGTGTAAATAAAACCATATATCCAAAAGACACCAGAGTTTCCACTGATCTTCATTGCAAGGAAACTGAACCCTGGGTAAGCACAGGTACCCCTGGAGTCTCTTGCTGCTCAGAGATTGTAGTGGCATGTTAGATAGATAGATACATACATAGATGATAGATAGATAGACTACACACACTAGATCAGGCATCCCCAAGCTTGGCCCTCCAGCTGTTTTGGGACTACAACTCCCATCAACCCCAGCTAACAGGACCAGTGGTCAGGGATGATGAGAATTGTAGTCCCAAAACTAGGGCTGAGTTTGGGGGTGCCTGCACTAGATATACCATACACACATACATATTGGAGCTGTTCTGGTACTTAATACTGTAGACTACCTAGCAGAGGGTCAAAGATAACTGAAGGATGAAGAAACATACAAACCGCAGATCTCAATTATCATATCATTTAAACTAAACTAATGGCTCTAAAGACCATTGTGGTCTGAGACTTCCATCACTGATAATTCCACAGCTTTCCTAGATTTTATGTCCTAACTTTAAATCATGTCAACCATTGGGCCACGCCCACACCCTAATTCAGTCTTCATTCTCCTGTAGTTGAACCGTCAGCCCTATTCTGTGGAATCACCTGAGTTGGAAACAAGAACATGTGCCAGGTAAGCTGAGCCACCAGAACTACAGTTTGGGGCATCTTCTAGGGCACAAAGTATTTTCAATCTCTTCCATGACTACACTCAGCCAGGTAGGCCATTGGCCCTACTTGCTCAGTTCTCTGGTAAGCATGCCAAAGTTTAGCACAGTAATCCTATATTCACAGCTCCGCCTTGCTTATCTACGCATTAAGTGTTCATCTGCTCAGTACCAGTCTAGCTGTCCTGTTCACTCCTTCTGTCAAAGCAGAAAGCAGCCTGCTGAGCTTTGGCTATTTGTAGATTGTCTACTGAAATTTTTAATTGCCCAGTTTGTACTGTGGAAAGGAGCAGGCTGTGAGGAACTGCAGTTCAATTAGCAAACAATAATCCTGTAGGCACTTTCCAGTCCTTTCTTCTTTTCTCTTTTTCTTTTTTTTAAAGAAGCTTTTAAAACATGGATTTAGTCTAGATCAACTTTTCCCAATCTGATGCCTTCCAGATGTTTTGTGCTACATCTACCATCAGCTCAAACGAGCATGGCCAAAAGTCAGGCATGATGGGAGATGTGGAGGAGGTTACCAGGTTGGGGAAGGCTGTTAGTTGCATGTCATTCCCCACAGATAGCAATGGGGTTTGTCTGAATCACGAGAACCTTTCCTACATAGATTTAAATCAGATCTAATTTTATGCTGGATTCACCTCGTTCTTTCTGAAAGCGTAGGAGCAGTTTAATCTTAAGACTCCGGCATCTTCTAAAGAACCCAGATAATCCAGTTCAGCGCTTGCAAAATGTGAACAAATCAGAGGTTAAATTGAACGAAGATGTCACTGTTATTTGCTCAACTTTAGTCATGAAGTTATAACTCTTAAAGGAGCAGGAGTCTTCCTTGAGCCAGGAAAAAGCACTTAAGTCTAAAGTACATACAAACATCACAGGTTCATCTAGCCCAGCATCCTGTTTCTCAGATGCATCTGGCAGACACTTGAAACAAACCATGAAAGCAACCATCCTTCCCCACATTGTCCCATCTGCTTTACATGCAATTCTTTTTTCAGCATTCAAGTGCTACAAGCTGCTGTGCTGAAATATAAAATATACTTAAGACAACTGAGAAAACATCAAAACACACACACACACACACACACACACACATATGAATGCTTCAATTCAGGGCTCCCCCCGCCCCCAGCCAGAACTCAGTTCTGGCACCTCTTGGGTGGGCACCATTGCCATTATAAGAGATCAAGGCGAGTTCTGGCACCTCTTTTTCTAGAAAAATAGCCCTGGTTCAATTTACTTTTCCCAACAAGTGTGATCTTTAACTTTCAAGGCTCAAAGAGTCTAAAAAGTTGAAAAAACACGTAAGAGAATGAACTTGAAGATGAACTAGAAATCTACTCAAAAAGGAACTTATTCACGTTCAGTTAACTCAGCAGTTTTTGGTTGCAGTTCAGATATTTTCAAACTAATTCAGTGTATTTGGTTAATCCAAACTAGTTCATTCCAGGCCCTGACCAATCCTCCATGAAACTGTCAACGGCAGAACAGTGCAAACCAAATCCTGGCTGAAATGCTACTCAAACAGCAAGCACATTTCTCAACGGCAGGTACAAAAAGAATGTCTTTGGGAACACCCTAAAAGCGCTGCCTGTACCACCGTATTTAGCAATCTGTTGATGTTTGCACAGGCTCTTCAGAGGGAGTATAAATCAGCTGTACATTCATTTTTCCTACAGTACATCTATAATAAGTAAAAGAAGCTCTGTTTTACAAAGTAATATTTTGCAGGCTATTAATCAGTGATATGAGCTATAGTCCTAATGATCTGATAATTCTTAATGCTACATTAATTTAGTATAAGATAATGAAACACTGTCACCTTGAATGTGCTATCTCCCCATTATGAGCTTTATCTCGTAATCCCCATTTAATAGAGGCATTCTCTGATGCTTTTGTATTAGGAAGAAAAGTACTGACTGAAGATCTCTTCAAAGACAGAGTTTCATCATAATTTAAAAAAGCTAAGATTAAAGTGCAATACTCATAATAGCCCCTTCCTTCAGTTGAAATTCCAGCAAATACGCCAAGAGAGATTTAAAAAAACCAAAACAACATTTTGGACCTCGGGGTGACAACCATCCTTCCTACTCTTGTCCTCCAGACATCTCCATTTACTGCTGAGTCATGCATGGCACTTGATGTGCTAAGTCATGCATGCTACATCATCAAATAACTCATCACTCCTTGACTTTCAGCGGAGGTGTGAATGGACTCGTGGAAATGCTATGGTTACAATTCAGCAAGAATTAAGCACACCTAAGGGGGGGGATGATTCACACATGCATATGTATCACTTGATATCTCATGATTCAATGAGATTTGGGGGAGGGGAACAGGGGCTGGATCTAGATTCTAGCCAGTGTTACTCATAATTATTTCTAAGTCCCATCTGCTTCAGTGGGAGAGTTAAACACCTGCTTAACTCTCTCCTGTTGAAATCAATTCAACCAAAACGGCTTTACGTTTGCTGGATCCGCCCCCCCCCCTACATTTGTTCCTTTGGACCTTCTGTTACAGTAGTATTGCTGAAATAATGCAATCACGCTCGTCTAATTTGACAGATAGTTGAACAAATTCTCTTCCACAACTGCTTAAGTAATCTGTTATTAATCACTGCTATTTCTAGGTCTTCTTTTGATTCACAGAATATACCGTACTTTTCTGCATATAAGACGAGGTTTCTTTCCCTTCAAAAATCATGTTAAAAATTGGGGGTCGTCTTATACATGGGTAGTGCATTGTGGGGACGTGGGATTGGTTGCCGCCACGAGTCGGAGAATGTTATTGGTGGCTGCGTCAAGGGCTGGTGTTGATTGGCCGTCGTTGCAGCAATTGGACGGTTGATTTGCTGCTTTTTTCGGCGAGGGGACAGAGGATAGGTGGCTTTTGCAATGCCGGCAGCAGTGGATTAAGGAACATATTCATTTCCCCCCAAATAAATAGGTTAGCTTGATAGGCTTGGTGCATTTCTATGGATGACGTTGCACAGTTGAAAATAAATCTAATTTTTGTGTGGCCATTCGAGCGCGCCAAGTATATGCGAGACACTGAGGCAAAAGGCTGATTAAATAGCTGGCCTCCTGTGCTGAAAGCTACTCCCTTCTGGTGGGCAGGGAGCGTTTGCAAACTCCTTCACGCAAGGTTGGGGCAGACCCAGTGTCGCTTTGCCTGATCCTGCGTATGCGCAGGGCTTTTCTTTTCCCTGTTTTTAACGACGACCCCCTAATTAGCACCTTTCCCCCAGCCCCGTGGAGGAAGAGGAGAGCAGGAGGCACGTTTGGACGCGCAGGTAGAAGTCTCCCATGTGCAGCGCTTGCATGGGGTTTTTGAGAGAGTTGCCCTGCGATGGCTTTTACAGTCCCGGTGAGTCTGAGGCTGGACCGAGACAGGAGGGCGAATTGGAGGGCGAAGCAATGGCGGTGCAGCGAGAGGCTCAAAGCGTGGGCTGCAAAGACCCCTTGGTGACCACGGCGGGTGGGCGATTTGCGACAATGCCCCTTAAAAAAAAGCTCAACAACTTTGGGGGATCTCCCCTTTTCAAAAATTTTAGTCCCCCAAAATAGGGGACGTCTTATAGAAGGGGGCGTCTTATAGACGGAAAAGTACGGTACCGCCCACTATGAACATTTGAGCCTCTCTCAGTGCAAGCCTATACACGTCCACTGAGAAGCATGCCCCACAATGGCAGTTAATAGCAGGTTACGGTAAGTATGTACAGTATATGATAGCAGCTTAAATGCAGCTAAGAAATGCATTAACAGAGCAATCCTAACTACAGAAAGAAGACGCAATTTACACCGCTGTGAATTACACTGTCCTAGCTTACTCCAATTGCAAACATTGTTCAGGTCCAGGAAGAATTAGATTTGAACCATTTTTTCCAGCTAAGTTCTGCTGGGTTGCTAGTTCGTGTGACTGAGCTGACAAGGGTTTGGAAGAGTGTAAATGGATCCTTGCCCAATCCTGCCCCTGCCATACTCCCAGAATTCCCCTTTTGGTGAAAGTTCTGCCGGGTTAAATTCCATCCGCAGAGCTGGGGTGAGTGGCTTACACTGGTATAGCCCCAGCTCAGCTGGGAAAGCCCAACATCCACCAAACCCAAACTCTTTTATCCCAGGAGATCTTGGGTTTGGATTGTGTTGTAAATGTGGGTACAGCATAGAGGAATAACAACTCCTAGGGAACGCATCATTTCATTGTTGAAATCAACATGACCTTTGGATAGTTAGGACTAGGGTACTGGATTCCTAGGCTCTAGGTTTAAATCAGCAGCAGACAATAGCTATGCACAGTTATTTTCTAAGAATAAATGAATTACGTCAAAGGAATTCATTGCTGCTTATGTACAACGGAATTTAAAAACCATCCTTCCCGTGCAACTGAAGCCTTCTAAACTGCTCAAATCCCACACGGAGTCCTTTTCCATAAGCCGACATTATGGAAAGGATTCTTCTATGTCAAAACAGTTTTATTAAAAGAACACTAAGCATTTGTCTTCTCTCCACAGTAGTCAGGAAATTTGATGTTTAGTGGCTGAAAAGTGTCCTCAACTCATCCCTTTATGCCCTGTGGATGGAAAACCTATTTGCATCTCATAAAACACTGCATGCCAATAGAAATCTCATCACTTGGCAATCCCAAATAAGTCTTAAGAGCGGAATACAAGATCCAGATGCTCTGGCAACAGAATACCTTCTGTTGGGAGAAGCAGCTTCGGGGGAACTTATATTGATTCTTGTTGTAGTTATAGATCGAACCATGTCAAACACTACAGGCAGGAAATCATTTTGACTCTGCATCAGTCAGCCCCAGTCTTGCCTCTCTCTCTCTTTCTCTTTTTAATAAACTAATTGTATATTATTCTGGTTTTTCCAGCAACATACATTAGAATTGACTTGTCTCGGTTGTATGTCACACAGACAGCTCCAAAGTATCCACCAGCGATTCAGAACTAAAATTTTACGAAGCATGTCAGTTAAGGAAGCAGAACTTCTCTCAAGAACTTATTCTAATTGGAGCTTTTATTCAGAGAGCTGTCAGGGAAAAATCTTGCATCTGTCATTGATACATCACCGCGTTGCCCTGCTGGTATTTTTTTTTAGTGCAACTAAACTGTGTCTCCATCCACATTGACCATGTGTGTGAGAGGTAAGTTTTAAACAATTTAAGTTCCTATTGAAAAGAAAGATGTGTGCTGTATCTTATCCCACCTTACTCCAAGGGTTTTGGGGAACATAGGGCCACATTTCCGTGGCAGTGCAACACTTTGTGTGCAAAGGGTCCCAGATTCGTCCTCCAGCATCTCCAAGTAAGGCTAGGATAGACTCCTCTCTGAACCCCTGGGGAGATGCTGACAGTCAGTGCAGGCAATACTGAGTAGATAAACCAACTATATTATTATATATTTATTTAGAGCCTTTTTTCCTGAAATACTGAGTAGATAAACCAACTATATTATTATATATTTATTTAGAGCCTTTTTTTCCTGAAAGGAATCAATGCAGCTTACAGATAAAAGTAAGAACTCCTAAAAACATAGAAAAAACAATCTTATAAAAACAATTAAACATTGATAGAACTTAAAACTATACACATATATAAAATCTATTAAAAACCATACCAATAATTACAATGACAATAGCACGGCGCCAGCACCTTTCATTAAAAGCAGTCAGTTACCCAAAGCCTGTTGGAACAAGGAAGTCTTCACCTGCCGGCAGAAGGACAACAATGAGGGAACCAAACTAGCTTCTCTTGGGAGGGCACACCAAAATCTGGGAGCAGCCAAGAAGACCCTAGATGGACTAAGTATCAGATAGCTTTCTGCACCCTCCCTGCTTTTATCCTCACAACTCTGTCAAGTAAGAACATAAGAAGAGCCCGCTGGCCCATCTGCTCCAGCATCCTGTTGTCACATTGGCCAATCAGATGCCCATGGGGAGCCCACAAACTGGACCTGGTCAGAACAGCACTCCCCAACCTGCGATGCCCAGCAATTGCATTCAGAAGTAGACTGCCTCTGCCAGTGGAGGTAGAACAGGGGAGGAAGTACATAGCGACTGGCCCAGGATCACCTAGCAAGCTTGATGGTTTACTAGAGATTTGACCTTAGGACTCTCTGGTCTAACCAACATAAAGGAATGGTTAACCCCTGAGCTAGCCCATCCAACAAGCAATTTTTTGTGGTGGACACACACACACACACACACACACACACACACAATGTACCAGGGTAAATGAATGCCCTGATAAGGATGCAAATTTATCCCTGCCTGCCCTCCTCTCTGTGTGTCTTATATTTGTCTGGCCTGTGTACCTGTGTGTGTGTGTTTGCGTGAAAGAGAGATGGCCACACACCATTTTGTGTACATCTACCAATGGCTTCCCTGGAGAGTTGGCCAAGGGTGAACGTAGTTCTCGGGCCAAAAAATGTTCACCATTCCTGCTCTAACCACTGCACTGTGGTGTCTGTCTTGTATGACTTCATCCAGTGATGGATTTGGATGCATGCAGACAGGTGGGGAATCCTGCCAGAAAGAGCCATAGGTCTTCCCGCACTCTTTGTTCCATAGTAAGAATGCATGGCTTTGTCTGAATGTTCAGTGAAATAGCTGATGCTGTGAAGGTGCTGAAGGGAGAATTAATTCCCAATAATGACAGAAGAAGTTAAACCGTCTTCCCATACTGGTGCTCAGACTATATACCAGATCTTAGGAGACACTACCAACATAATTCATAGAACTGGATATTAGCAATCAGTTATATTCGCTTGAATTCTTCAGCTGCAGCTTAGACCTAACAAGCAGAGCTTGAGGTGGCAAAATAATTATCCGACTAACACTTTAGACTGTAGGTGTGGGATTGTATGAATGCATCTCCCCTATGTAAAAAAAAAGGGGGGGTGAGTCCCTGAACAGAAAACTAGATGTCAGGAAGTAAACTATGCTGGAACCCTTTATCTTGGCATTGTTTCATCAGCATCATCTGCAACATCATTTATGTGCCAGGCAATAGCTAATTAATAATAATAATAATAATTTTTATTATTTGTATCCCGCCCTCCCCAGCTGAGCTCAGAGCGACTAACATCATAAAAACAAAACAAAACAATAAAAACATTAAAACACAACTATAAATGATAACACAAAAAACTGGAATGCAGCATAACAACTGCAGAAGCAGGGAATAAAAATCAACCAACAAAACTGTCAAGCAACACTGAAAAATATTTTAACCTTGCACTCTGCCGCACATACAATTGTGTGTGGTAACACACAGTTCAGTATGTTCTTCTCCCCCTCTGCTCAAAATGCTGCTCCTTATTGAAGGCATGTGTGGAATCCAGATTTTTTTTTTTTAAGACCGATGCCAAATTGTAAAAAGCCACAAACATTCAGCCCCCAACCTGCAAACGACACCCTTGCTGTGTCAGCTCTTTAACATTTGCAGGTAATTAAAAAACACAGAAGCTTTTCAATAACATCACATGTCTCCGAGCCAAGGCTGTGTACTCCAGGTAGTAGTTCTCCAACCATATGTTGAGTAAAGAAACCAGCTGGTTCCTACCACTGCCTCTTAATTACAGATGATGCCATATGAGGTATTATGCAATAAGTAATGGTTTTGTTTTCACTCAAATGATCCCAAGATAATAAAGGCCCTGTGTATACTGTCTACGGAATAGATTCTATGAGGTTATAGGACGTCCAATAATTTGATTATTGCATTGAGTAAATTAGCAGTGCTCTGTCTCCTTAAGAACAACCCAGAAGCCAGCTGTAGAGCCCAACCCTGCCAAGGTGCTTCTATTCCCATTCAGAGGATTTTTGTAGTCTTGACCTAGTATCACACTGCCCTTGCTCTGAATTGGCTTCTTAGTGACATTACCATGTAGCCAAATCTATTGTTAGAATCGTGGTTTTTTTTAACACAGCAGTAAAGCCAGGGCTGCAAACATGCATGAGTTATTATTATTGTTACTATTATTTATTGAATTTATATACCACCTTATACCCAGGTGTCTCAGGGCAGTTCACAGAATAAAATCAAGATATAAAACCACAAAATACATAGTAAGAATAAAAACAACAACCCAATAGCATTGGAAAATATTTTACTCCTCCTGATACCCTGGCCCAGTCAGTGTCTGCACTCTGACTTTGGGAGGGCTCAAAAGAGGGCATCCTGGATAGTATCTTGGAGCCAAAGGAGCCAAGTTCATCCTAGTCCCCTGACCACGCCCCTCTCAAACTATGGAGACATTTTGTCATGCTCTTCAGCATGAGGAAATATCTCTTCCATCATCCCTCCATCCTCACTTCCACCTGCTGGCTTGAGACCAGCAGGGCACTGGATAATGTGAAAGAAATTGCCTTCATATTTTGCGCTCCCCCACCATTAAGATTGTGCTGTAAGGGTGTTATTTTGAGGAGAAATTATCAACAGCCTAAAATACATTGCAAATGTAAACGTCTTTGAATGTGAGTCTGATTATTGCCTTCTTTGCTGGTGCAGGTGGGGGAGGAAGGTACTATCTGGAAGCTGAGAGGGAGGGAAAGGTAAATGAACGTGGAATTTACCGTTTTGCACCTGAAAGTCATATCGCCTATCTAAAGGTCGTATCTAAAAGAGATGGAAGCTGGAAGGTGTCCTCTACCACACCTGAGTACAGCAAGATAGCTTAGGGGACACAAACACTACTCAGTAATCCAGCAAAAGATAACAGTCAGGAAAAATGGAATTGCAGTTGGAATTGCAACTCATTAACAAGCTTAAAACCATGGAGAGACCTGGTCTGAACAAAGACATTGGATTCTTATCTCATTATACATGACAAAGCTATTTTTAACCTTCTCACCCCTTGCTTTTCCCTGTAAGACTAATTGCAGTCGTTAACAGTCGTCAACAGGTTTAGCACAGCTATCACCCATTCCCACCACCCCTCTGAGTAATACCCCTCTCACTATATATAAGGGTCTGGTGACTTCTGTTGCAGTGTATCTGAAGAAGTGTGCATGCACACGAAAGCTCATACCAAGAACAAACTTAGTTGGTCTCTAAGGTGCTACTGGAAGGATTTTTTTATTTTGTTTTGACTATGACAGACCAACACGGCTACCTACCTGTAACAGGAAAAATGGGGGGGGGGATGCTGCCACTGCCCCCAAGCACTTAGCATCTATCACCTAAGATGGCTACCTCATTCTGTCCAATGCTAGGGTTGGCCCTATTGGTGATCCTGTTGTGAGGGAAACTGACCTAATTTGATTGAACTGTTCACAGTGTGGTGAAATCCCCGTAGCACTGAGCCTAGGCCCGATATATTACCTGAGGCCTGTGATGATACTGAAACCCAGTCTGAAGACATAACCTTAAACTTTAATCGTATCAATAACTTACCTGAATTGCTCTTCGCTGGCTTCTCCTCTCCCCCAGCTAATTCAAAGGGAAACACGCAGTCTTTGGCTTGTAGCACGAGCTCTGCAAATCTGTCTCCGTGTCATTTTAATACAAGCTACTCAGATAAATTGCCTCACAAATTTCAGACTAATGACTTATTATTTCTCACTGATGTAACATGAAAGCGGATGACATCCCATCATTGATGGCTATAATCACCTTCAGCCCAGATAAGGCACACCGAGCCCTGGCTTTCTCCAACTTGATAAAGTATTTGTCATTTCAAGTTCCTCCTCTTCTGCCAGAGATAACTTTGTTTTATCCAAACTGTCACACTTTGGAGTTCAGCAAGGACGTGGATGTGTCAGGTAATAATCCCCCTTCAGTCTGGGGAGCCGCTTAATGCTGCTAATATCAGAAACTATTAGTAGGTTGATTTACTTTTCCTAACATAATAATCCTCGGTGGCCCAAGCTTTTCCGTGAGCGCTGGGGCTGTGAAGGCTGAGCTGGATAAGCTTCTCTCTTCGAAGACCTTCGTGTGCCTTGGGAGATTTACAGAAATAAGCACCTTCCATCATTGTTGCTTTCAGCACATCGGTGTTTTTTTTAAAAAAATACTTTCTTTAAATGACTTTTTAAGAAGGATCTCAGAAGCACCTACATATTATGTGTGTGTATATTTCATGCATATCTCTAGAGCAAGAGGTAAGGAACATTTTTCAGTTTAATGGCTGTATTCCCTTCCAGGCAGCCTCCTGCCAGTGGGGAGGCAGAAGTGGACAGAACAATGAATGTAAATTTTACTTTTGTACAGTAGGCTAGTTTCCACACACACATAGCCCTCTCTATTCACCCAGACAAGCATCAAGCCTTATCACAGTTAAAGGACACATTCCAACCGGCCAAGCAGCTGGGCCAATGGGATGGTGGTCTGGGGAAGCAGGGTGGGTCAGGAAAGAGTTCAAGAAGTCAGAGAGGTCCAGTGGGCCACAATCAATGAGCAAAACTGGGAGGTGGAGTGTGGCAAAAGGGTGTTTTTGGAAAAACAATGGACAGTTGGAGAATGCAGCACCCTCACCTGTATATCCCGAGTTGCTTCATTCCACCCCGCTACTGCTAGTTCAACATTGGTTAGGATACCTCCATATTTAAAGACACAGGTCTGCAGCAATCACATGTAGTTTGGCTCTGAGGGCCAAGCTACCTGTGATCTCAATTGCGGGAAAGCAATTAACAGGCATGTTTGTTTTATTAATACAGTGGTACCTTGGGTTACAGACGCTTCAGATTACAGACTCTGCTATCAGTAACCCAGAAATATTACCTCGGGTTAAGAACTTTGCTTCAGGATGAGAACAGAAATCGGGCAGTGGCAGCGGGAGGCCCCATTAGCTAAAGTGGTGCTTCAGGTTAAGAACGTTTTCAGGTTAAGAACGGACCTCTGGAACGAATTAAGTACGTAACCAGAGGTACCACTGTATTAATATTGTGCAAATAGCAGCTGTGAGGAAGCCCAATTGACCTTAGGACTATGGGCAAGGTAGAGGTTAACTCTTTCTCCCCTCAACATGATGCCTCTCCTAAGCTGCTGTTTGCATTTCAAGGAAAGCACTGGTGGGTGCTGGTGCAAAACACAAAGAGAAAGATTTCACCGCTCCAAAGGCTGATCATGTCCCAAGGGCCTCACCCCACCTCACAGTCCCAAAGCTAATCCGGGTTCATCACAGCTGTTATTTACTTAATTAAAAATGGCACTTAATTACATCCACACAATTAACAGCATATCTAGATTGTCCCTGAGAGTTATTCAGACTAGTCAAGTGATTGTTTGGCTCTGATGGAATCAATGGCACAGTTTAAAGCTCTTTTGATGGTAATTGGTATTATTTAACTTACCTCAAAACGTGGCAAGTTATCCCAGCTCTGTCTGCATTTGGGGGCCTTTCTGTTCATTGTGCTGAGTTGGGGATGCTGGACATCTCCTCCAAAGTCCTACCTTGATGGCATTGCTGGATAGGCTGCCATAAGTCTTACTCAGAAGTTCCACCCATTTAGAGTAGGGCTTGGAAACAGTTCATTCTGGCTCTGCTAGACACAGTGACTGCAGCCCAAGAGTCTCTTCATTTGTACCTTTAAATCTGCAGCTGAAGCAGGCAATGAAGCAGGTGTGGTTTCCCCCACTCATTTCCCTCTGGGTCTTGTCATCAATCCCTTCCCTCACCTGCTATACTGCACACCTGCAATTTCTCACTTGTAGCAGGTGCACAGAGGGGCTGGATGTCAGGAGCAGGGGAGAAAGGGGAGAGAGAAGCCTGGGCTGTTTTATTTCTGGATCCATTTGTAGTGGCTTTAAGATTACAGAGGCCATTTCTGGATTGCAGCTTGACTAAGCAGGGCATTGTTGTCTTCTTATTACACATTTTGTCTCCTTCATTGTGTGGATGTGTGCTAGAAAGACATGATTAGCCATGGCTTTCCCAGGCATGTACATTAAAAGTACATGCTGTTCAATAGAATTGCAAGTGAATTGCAATAGAATTGCAACTTAACTGTCATGCCCCCCCCCAAGAAAAATCATGGTAAGGAACTGAGAATGCTCCATTTGAGGAACCAGTTTGACTCTTATAATGGAGACTATGCCCCTTTGTTTTCAGCTTTCCATCATCCAAAGGAAATTGACCTTACCAGGATTGGCTTGAACCCTTCTCCAATAGCAGGGGAAGAAATCAAAAGGGCAAGATATGTAAACTGGCCTTTTCTCTTTTATGTTGCTCGTCGTGGTTTTTTCTCCCTAGCAGAAGAACTGGAAGGCAGCGTTAAAATAAAACTGACCATAGAAGAAAGCCCTGGCTGTTATTTATGTGGTAATCCAGAAGTATACTTACATTGTATGCTGATATTGATTTTAAAATATGAAACTGAGTCAAGAAAATGATTTGCATAATCATATCCTGGTGAGGTACGCTTTCCAATTATTCCAGATATGTTGTTCTCTCTCTCCCATCTCCCCTTTTGTAATAGCATTGGATCATAGAGAAACAAACTATAGATTCTTTTTACAAAACAAAATTATAAGCTAATTCAAGCATGACATTGTATAGACACAGAACAGAAAAAAGCATTTGCTTTTATGTACCATCACCCCAATTTCAAAAATTAGGAGTGAGTGCATTAAAGATATTCTGAAGTGGGATTCAAAGCAGTATTATACAGAATATATATTATACACCAATATATTAAAACAGTAAGAACAAGAGAAACTTTCAAAAATACAAAAAAGCAAACATCAGTACTAGAAATGACATTAAATACAGTCATACCTTGGGTTACGAATGCTGCGGGTTGCGCATTTTCTGGTTGTGGACCACGCCAAACCCAGAAGTACCGGAACGGGTTACTTCTGGGTTTCGGCGCTTGCACATGCGCAGAAACTCAAAATGACGTCACATGCATGTGCCAAATCGCATCACGCGCATGCACAGATGTGGCGCTTCAGGCTGCGAACGCTGCGGGTTGTGAACGTGCCTTCCACATGGATCACGTTCACAACCCGAGGTATGACTGTACAGTGGGACCTTGACTTACGAAGATAATGCGTTCCGACGCGATCTTCGGTAGTCGAAAACACTCGTAAGTCGAATCCCCATAGGAATGCATTGAGCGAAAAAAATTCGTAAGTCGAAAAAATCCTATTCAAAGCGGCCGCGACTTCCTTTCGGAAGTCGAAAAATTTGGTTGCGGCGGCCATTTTTTTTCTTCCGGAAGTCATTCGGAAGTCGAAAAACACGTAAGTCGGGTCACTCGTAAGCCGAGGTCCCACTGTAATTTAAGACAATAGAAATAATGTTTTCAAATAAAAAAGCATTCCAAGCAGGAAGAGAAGGAGCCTGTTACATCTTTCTAGGGAGAAAATTCCAAAAATGTGGTGCCACCACCAAGAATGTCTTGTTTCTGATTTCCAGTGAAGATGAGCCTGCAACTTGGGTCTGCAAAGCAAAGTCCACATGGCCAAAAGGTGTCCCTTTCAGGGCATTAAAAGTGCTTCATCTTCTTCTACAGTGTCTCACATCCACCTTTGAATGTATGTACACTTTTTTTTTCAAGTTCTCTTCAAGTCTGTTATTTCTGGTCAAATTTGGTTTTAAATTTGGCTACCCTGAATGGAGTCAGACCTAGTTATGCTTAGAATAGACCCACTGAATCCAATGAGTCTGCTTTAAATCTGGATCTATTGACACCTGCCCCACTCCCCTTTTGCTGGGTTTTATGTAACGAAGCCATACTTAGAGCAGACTTCTTGAAATTGATGGACCTTAGTTAGCAATGATGAACTGAAATTCACTGATATCCGTGGTTCCTCTCTGAGTATGACTTGATGGATATAAGCCCCCTGGCGACTGGAGAAAGCCAGTATGCTGTATGAGATTCAATAACCTGCCTGGCAAGTCCTTCATCTTACCCCAGCCTTCCACAGAGGCACTCTTGATGTAGGCTGGAACGTCAACACCTGCTTTGCAGCTCATGATATAGTGCTTATCTACAAAAAACTCTTTTTGTTCTGGGAAAGCAAAGGCAGCCTTTCTAATTCTGCAGGGAGTAGTGGAGCTGCCCAGAGTGGATTCGTGCAGCACCGCACGGCCTCTTTCTTGTAGCCCCACTAATTAATTTGGCAGGCTCTTGAATAAAAACTACCTAACTATTGTCCCAGTGCCTTAAACCTCTAACATGAAAGTCATGCGATTTGATTGTCAGCGAGTTTTATTTGTCACCCCGCAGAGAGCAGAACTCCTTTAGAGGAGGGGGGCAGGGAAACGTGAGATTTTAATTATTGACTTTGAGGCACACATGATTAACAAGGATTTCTCATCCTCGGCTATCAAATCCCAAGTCTCAGTCCTGGCTTTTCCCCCATAAGGTACCTTGCAGTTCTTGAAGTAGCCTCATTAAATCAACTAAGCGATAAGCCACTGGTAGATTAGAACTTGTTTGAGGGAATGTAAATGCAACACTTGATTGCTTTCCTCAGACTGATGACATGAATTGATTTTTAAACCACCCCCTGCCCCCCCGCCCCCTGCCAAGATTGGCCAGTCATCCTACAGCAAATTCCCCTTGTGATGTTTTTCTTGAGCTCGAGAAGGCGAGTTATATGTTAAACATGATTGGAACAAATGAACTCAGCTGCTTTGAGAAGCTTGCTAATGTCAGGTGACACTTCAACTAGTGTATCTGCTCCTTAAGAGCCAACTATTACTATGAAAAGAAATATATGTGGTGATCTTGATGGTGATGATGATGGAAATATTCAAGTTACACAGTTTTCTTGGTTAGGCACCATACCTTTAAAGCACTATTATACCACTTTGAGCAGCAATGGCTTGACGCATATAACTGGAGGCTGAAACCAGAGGCAGATTTAGGGGAGTGCGACCGGTTTGCCAATACTGGGTGCTGAATTGAGAGGGTGCCACAGGGAGCGCTGCAACAATGATGTAGAATGGGAGACGGGAGGTGGGAGGGTGCAGAACTTGGGCGTTGGCACAGGGTGCTGGTGAAATTTGAAAACCCAAAGTCTGCCACTGCTGAGACCCCTCTTGCCCTCACAGAGCTACAATTCTAAGAATTCCCTGGGAGGAGGAATTGACTCTGAAAATTGTAAACTCTGAGATGGTCTCCAGCAACCTTAAGCTACAGCTCTCAGGATTCTTTGGTGAGGAGCCATGACTGTCAAAGTGGAATGATAGTGCTTTAAATGCAGAGTGTGGATGTGGCCTCATTCTCTGTGAACAGAAAGGCAATAGCTCTTTATAACAGCCTGTGGAGTAATTTGAACACAAATATATAGACTTGGCAGACCGCACCATAAATTTATTTGTTTACTTAATTTTATTAGATTTCTTACCTGCCCTTCACCCTAAGGTCTCCCATAGTCAAATTCTACTGGACCAAACCGTCCAGGGGTCCTTGTCCTTTACCTTTATCTTACCCAGAGCGGGTTGCAAAAATAGACTCATACAAACAAACAAACAAAAACCTATACAATTATACAAACAAGTAAAACAATTCTAAAGGAAAACAGCACTGTATAGGTTAGACAAAATGGAAGAGGTTGGTCCCAGAAAATGAAACATCAAAGGCCAATGTAATGAGTTGGTTCTTCCATAAATGGCTGAAGATGAATAATGCTGGTGTTCGACACACCTCTGTGGGGAAGGAGTTCACCAAGAAAAAGGCCTTGCTCCATGGTCGCATTCAGTGCATTGGGAGCCCTTTGGGCAATATGCCGTCAGTCAGTTCCCACTTCCCATTTGAGTGCTATTTCTCCTCACCACTGCCCATTCACAGGCCCGTTTGCTCTGGGCCCAATCCACACAACTTTTCAGAGGAAGAGTGCAAAACAAGTGGGGGGAAATGCTCCATTTCCTCCTCACTCTTCTCACTTCCTGCATGTTTAGAGAGAGCAGCTGAACAGATAGAGAGGGAATGGAGGGAGAAAAGCAGAGCCGCCCTGAGACCTTTGGGTATAAGGCGGTATATAAATTCAATAATCATCATCAACAACCAAACACCAGCAGTGACATCTCCCCCTCCCCGCCTCCCCACAAATGTGTGTGATGGGTCTTGGCAGGGGCCTTACAATGCCCACCCCTGATGCCCGGCCAGAATCAGCTGAAGTAATTCCCGATTAAATTGTCCTAGCAGGTGAACTTAAAAGTCAATTAAAATGTATTAGTTAGGACAGGGGCCAGTTCTTAAGTAGTAGGCACAGACAAGTTCTCACCGGTTTAATCACAATACAGTGGTACCTCTGGTTACGAACTTAATTTGTTCCGGAGGTCCGGTCTTAACCTGGAACCGTTCTTAACCTGAGGTACCACTTTAGCTAATGGGGCCTCCCGCTGCCGCTGTACCGCCACCATGCAATTTCTGTTCTTATCCTGAGGTAAAGTTCTTAACCCGAGGTACTACTTCCGGGTTAGCGGAGTCTGTAACCTGAAGTGTTTGTAACCTGAGGTGTTTGTAACCCGAGGTACCACTGTAAAGCTATCTAAAAGACTTAAGTTGTTGGCATCGTTGAATGAAATCAGATACAATGATGTGGACAACATAGTGGGGGTGCCATTTCAATGGTAAAGTCTAACGAACACCCAAAATGAGACTTTCCTCTTTTTTTACCCGTATTCTTACATAATAGGCATGCTCAATCGTCTATAAACACATGGCGATTCATTATGAGATGGAACAAAAACAAATATCCCTGCCTTGTTATTATATGGAATCATCGCATGCCTCTGTTTATGCTCATTATGACAGGCTTCGCTGCAGTATCCAATACCTGGAGAACAAAAGGGAATCTTGGCTTCGCATCAGAGCCCCTTTTCATCCTTTCCCTTTAAGCAGGCAAGCAAACTGTCCATATTGAATTAATGCTTATTAGTGCACAAAATTTTCACCTGTGGGCAGCATGGGATCCTGTCTCTGTATTTACTGGTTTCAGAATTAAATCAGCAGGTCAGTGCTGAGATTCCTTTTCTGTGGAGGTTTTATCTAGTTTAACTGTCCCCTGCATGATCTTTTGGTCTCTTGTTCACTGGTTGTTTCTTTTGCTCAACTTTCCAGATGCCTTTCATCTGTACCCCTATGCAGAGCACAGCCTGCATTTTGTGGATTATATCCATTTGCACACAGCCTACCCTTAGCGCTGGGAGGTCATTATCTATCAACACTTCCAAATCCAACTGTTCAGTTTCCAGTCTCAAGTTATATTTGCAAAATGTTATTGATATTTTATCCCAGTGTTGGAACTCAGTGAAGCTCTCTTAAGTACTTTGTAAGGAAAGGTACTTAAATAGCCATCATTTATTAATAAAGCCCATATTGCTCGTAAAATTCTTAAATCTTTCATGAATTTTGCACATATATATGTATGTATGCATGTATGCAATATTGGGTTTATATTCTCAGTGACTCAAAGCGTGAGCCAATGGATAGAAATTATTGGATTCCGCCCGGGAGACTTTAATCCAGAACTTAGCCAGCTCTAGCATCTCTGGGCTTTGGGTAAGTCACTATTACTATCCAGTGGATTCTGTGCGGTTGGGAATAACAGCGCCTTTATTCTTACAGATATAAAATAAACTGAGATAAGGAATACAATGCAATTTGTGCAATAAGGCTCAATTTGTCAGGGCTGAGCCCTAGGGTGATGTCCAAGATGAGTCAGGTAGTGGGGTCAGAAGAACAAGCTGAAGAACACACAGGATCCCACCAGAGGAACAAAGATCTTGCTGTTCAGGCATGCCCTAACTCAAAGAGGAAGCTATCATCTTATTGATAAGAGGGGTCATTTTATTGATTCTCTGGAGTCTTCGATGCAACATATCATTCACTACCAGAAACAATCCTGCTGGTCAACACTGTACTGACACAATGGTGGCAGATTTCTTTGCTGCTGCTGTTGCCATGAAATACACCCTAAAATGTGCTCTTTCTCCACTATCACTCTAGGCATGTACCCAAGTGTTCCATTGCTGCAAGACCCTCAGAAAACCAAGGAACTCAAGAGGGCATTTAAGAGCAACTGTGTCAACTACCTAAGTCATCCTTCCATTCCACTAATCAACCATACTTTGAAAGGATTCCCAGCTCTAGTGGTTGGAAAAATCCCACAGAGTATTCAGGAATCTCTCTGAATCTAGTAGCCTCCAAGGGCAGATCATTTCAATAGTCACACCCCTGCAGATATTAGGAGTCCTAGCAAATAAAAAACCTAATCCGGTAGTAAACTATGCATAAGGTTCTTTCAAACTCTCTTACTTACAGGCCACATTTGCAAGTACCAGAGCAACTGTGCCTTGCAATATACAGGTGATACTCAAAAAATTAGAATATCGTGGAAAAGTTCATTTATTTCAGGAATTCAACTTAAAAGGTGAAACTAACATATGAGATAGACTGATGACATGCAAAGCGAGAGATGTCAAGCCTTTATTTGTCATAATTGTGATGACTGTGGCGTACAGCTGATGAAAACCCCAAATTCACAATCTCAGAAAATTAGAATATTAAATGAAATCAACAAAACAAGGATTACAAATAGAACAATATTGGACCTCTGAAATGTAGAAGCATGCATATGTACTCAGTACTTGGTTTGAGCCCCTTTTGCATCAATTACTGCCTCAATGCGGCGTGGCATGGATGCTATCAGGCTGTGGCACTGCTGAGGTGTTATGGAAGACCAGGATGCTTCAATAGCGGCCTTCAGCTCTTCAGCATTGCTCGGTCTCATGTCTCTCATCTTTCTCTTGACAATGCCCCATAGATTCTCTATGGGGTTCAGGTCAGGCGAGTTTGCTGGCCAATCAAGCACAGTAATCCCATGGGCATTGAACCAGGTTTTGGTACTTTTGGCAGTGTGGGCAGGTGCCAAGTCCTGCTGGAAAATGAAGTCAGCATCCCCATAAAGCTCATCTGCGGAAGGAAGCATGAAATGCTCCAAAATCTCCTGGTAGATGGCTGCGTTGACCCTGGACTTAATAAAGCACAGTGGACCAACACCAGCAGATGACATGGCTCCCCAAATCAACACAGACTGTGGAAACTTCACACTGGACTTCAAGCGTCAGGCATTGTGTGCCTCCCCATTCTTCCTCCAGACTCTGGGTCCTTGGTTTCCAAATGAGATGCAAAAGTTGCTCTCATCAGAAAAGAGGACTTGAGACCACTGAGCAACAGACTAGTTCTTTTTTTCTGTAGCCCAGATAAGATGCTTCTGACGTTGTTTCTTGTTCAGGAGCGGCTTGACAAGAGGAATACGACATCTAAAGCCCATCTCCAGGATCCGTCTGTGTGTGGTGGCTCTGGATGCACTAACTCCAGCCTCAGTCCACTCCTTGTGAAAGTCCCCAACACGTTTGAATGGTCCTTTCCTGACAATCCTCTCCAGGCTGCGGTCATCCCTGCTGCTTGTGCACCTTTTTCTTTCACATTTTGCCCTTCCGCATAACGTTCCATTAATGTGCTTTGATACAGCACTTTGAGAACATCCAACTTCTTCCGCAATTACCTTTTGAGGCTTTCCCTCCTTATGGAGGGTCTCAATGATGGTTTTCTGCACAGTTGTCAGGTCAGCAGCCTTCCCCATGATTGTGATTCCTACTGAACCAGACTGGGAGACCATTTAAAGGCTCAGGATTGAGTAGCTACTGCACCTTTTCACAATATTCTAATTTTCTGAGATTGTGAATTTGGGGTTTTCATCAGCTGTACGCCACAGTCATCACAATTATGACAAATAAAGGCTTGACATCTCTCGCTTTGCATGTCATCAGTCTAGCTCATATGTTAGTTTCACCTTTTAAGTTGAATTCCTGAAATAAATGAACTTTTCCACGATATTCTAATTTTTTGAGTATCACCTGTATGTAGGGCAAAATACCATCTTAGTCAAGTCCATGATTATGGAATTGATGAAGTCTTGCACTGCTCTAGATGATGGGGGCTTGACCTGGGTGTTGAAATATCCCAATGCAACCACCCCAAAAAACACCTCAGGTAGTGAGATGTTTGACCATTGGGGTGGACTTTACCACCAATCCTGCACCAGTAGCCCCACCAACATACATGCAAACATAGCAGATTGTTTGACATGGTACCTCAATAGAACTCATGATAGATCACTGTGATTTGGCCTTTCTGCTTTATAGTAAGATACAAAAACAGGAAAACAAAGATCATACTCTATATATTGGAGTGCGGAACCTCAGGCTTGGAGGCCAAATGTGGCCCTCAAAACCTGTCTATCTGGCCCTTGAGAGTCTCCCCAAGCCACACCCCTCACCAGTCACTTCACACCCTCATCTTGTGTTTTTGCATGGCTGGAATGAATGCTTGAAATCTGACTATTCCTCTCTGATAATGACAATGGTTCTGACAACGAGAACCTTGGGTTGAAAAAAAGTTCCCTACTCCTGACCTGTACCCTGATTCAGCCAGATTAGAGAGACATTACCCTGATCCAACTATAGACAATGTGCAGACAGAAGATGGATAGGGAACTGCACGTGCAATGAATGCTGTGCAAATATAGTTTTCAAATGATGATTACTTTTTCTGGAAGGACCCTTCCGTACAAACTGCACACAAAACCGAACCATTCTGTCTCAGAGCACAGAGAGGAAGAAAATGAAGTTTCCCCAACTTCCTCTTTGAGGTGGTGACTTTTGATGAGGATTGCAAGTTTCCCCAGGGCAAGTTTTCAAACCAGCAATGACCATATGAAAACAGAGGCTCCATCAGACTTGAAACTGCCATTCTATGGAATCCAAGAAACGTAATCTTTACATAAGGAGCCATGGGCCCTTCTGCTATTTGCAGTGATGGTTTGAATTGACCTCTTTCTCCCAAAATGGCCTCTCTTGGCATCTCGTCCAAAGCCCCCTCTTGTGGAAGTCCTTGTTCTTTTATCTCACACCTTGAGCTGAACTGCCGCTAACGTCCTGCTTTATCACTGGGCGCACTGTCCTGCTATTTTAGAAATATTCTCACGCTCGCTGGAGCAAATGTTGATAAGATGCCTAGAGAATGCGATAAAAACCAAGGAAAGAAAAGATATCTTTCAAACATGATAAATAAAGACGTTTTTTTTTAAAGAACCTCCAGAAATGAAAGACTTCTGCCAGGGCATTATTGAGCATGAATCCTCTGCGGTGTTTGTAGAGTTGGGGGCTTATTGTTTGGTTGTGCTCTTTGAAAGGTTTAGGGCTCTTACTCTGTCTTTTGGAAAAAAATATCTTTGAAGGTCATGTCTGAATTCAAAGCTGTACTTATTGTCTGAGTTTTCCATGCTATCTACATTAGGACTGCGTATCACACTTGGAAGCCCAGTATCTCCTGAAGCTAATATTTTCTAATTCCACTTTTATCCTACCCTCTGGTGTAGTATTTGTCAGTGCATGTTTGCATCTGCAGGTGCTGATAAGCTAGAAACAGCTACCTGACTAACATTATTATAGTGGGCTTTTTCTTCTTCTTTTTTCTTAGGTAGTTTGAAATGATTATTGCCTCCGGACTCTAGTCATATGCTAGAAGATAGCATAGTTTTATTCGGTGATCCCTCCCTCGTCGATTTGAAGCAATGGTGGTTGTAGAGATGACCAGGAGGAGAGAGAGAAAATGAAATCTTATTGCCACTAAAAAAGAAAGAAAGAATTAAAATAAAACGAGGAGGGAAAATGGGGCTGGGGGTGGAGAGAAAGAGGCAGCCTCTTAGGACGAGCTGTAGCAGTAGCAATATCATTTCTGTAACAAAGGCTGTGGTTCCTTGTTCAGGTTTCAGAGGAGGCAATTAATCTCTCTTGATTTGAGAGTGGTACTAAGCAGAACCATTCCACAAAACTGCTGCACATAATGATGCTTAGAGGAGGCCGCGGGGGTGGCGGCGGAGAGAAGCAGGCATTAACCTGGAGCACATCAAACGATCTGTGAATGACTATCTGGCCTTGTTGTATTGACCCTTTTGATTCTGCATTAGTGAGGTAAGACAAATGTAAAGCCGTTATGCGACCAGCCACGATGCGAGTGGGAATCGATAGGGCAGGAAAGAAAAGGAAAGAAAAGGAAAGAAGGAACCTTTCCACCCTTTGGGGGGATGTAAGTAGTTTTCAGGCACCACTTGCGGTTTCTGCAAGAGAGACAGAATTCTCTGAGCTAACCTGGCAAATCGGTGGCACGCTGAATGCATTCGTTATACTAAAAATGGGCCCGGGCATCATTTCCTATGGTTTTCTCAACCCCTGCCCCATGCAGTTCTCATCCATCTAGGTATGTTGACGCCAAGAAAGCTGCTTGAGAAACTTGTCCTTCATTATTTTATTTATTACGTTTGTATTCTGCTTTTCCTCAGTTGTGTACATGTAGGGTTTGATGCAGCTGAGATTATTAGTTCAGCCACTCGCACTCGGAGTACACCTGGGCAGCACCTTGGCTCAGTGTACATTTCTGCACCTGCACAAGGAACCGGCACCTATATTAGGATGGGTAGACCCAATCCTATCAGCTATTGTCCCTTGGCACATAGATGTGATCTCCAGAGATGGGGACAACGTTCAATTCACTTTGCATTTAAAGGCAAAGTTGCCTAATTTGCACTTTTCAAAGCAATGCATGAACTGAAACACAGCCATCCCTTGAAGTTTGCACTTCTCCAAATCTCGCCGTGCAGTTCTCCGGCCAAGTAATGTTTACAAAAATACATTAACTAGAGCAAAGTATGCATAAGAATGCATGTATTAGTGAAAACAGCATATAACAATGTGCTGTATTTTTTAAATTACTTTGCAAAACATGTATATTAGGCCAAATTGCATACAGGAATGTGTGTATTAAGAGAATTTTTGCACTAAAATGCTGATAAATTTTCACGAGGAGCTATTTTTTTTAACAAGCGGAAGCCAATATGAAAATGTAGAGAACAGAATTTAAGACCTGAAAAGCTATTCCTAGTGGTTTCCCATCCAGGTGCTGACTACCACTTGACCTTTTTAGCATCAGCAAGGTGTTGCATAATGTGCTTTAGGGCCATTCCCTGGGAGCAGTCATGGTCAGCAGGTCTTCATTCAAATGACACTCCTGAGGGCCAGTTCTATAAGGAATGGTTTAGGCAGCCCAGCATATTGGATTAGATGCTCCAGCACAGACAATAGTTTGCAAAGTGGTATCTATCATTCAGCAAATAGAGCCTCTGCCCCACTTACCATAAATCCTCACTCTTAACAGGAAATCACAGTGTGAAGATGAGGCGATTTGATCTTAGTCTGATAGATGACACAGTGAACAAGGGAACAAGATGTGCTGACACAGAAGGAATGATTATTTCAGCCATCAGCTGTGCTGTGCTTGTGCCTGGACTCTGTGTACATAACTGCACCTGCACAATGAATTAGCACCTATAATAGGATGGGTAAGCCCAATCCTATGAGCTGCTGTCTCTGCGCAATGGGTACCAGAATTGGACTACTGCATTTTCCTATTCTATGCAGTAATCCTGAATGTATTTACTAGAGAGCAAGCCCTATTGAACACAGGACTTGCTTCTGACCAAACATGCATAAGTTTGTGTTGCATATCAAGAGAAGTGTGTGTGTGTGTGTGCGCGCACACACAATTTCTGCAGACAAGCAGCCCCCAAAAGCAGTTTATCAAGCTTTTTTTTACGGAGCATCATACTTGACTGGTGGGCTATGTTCAGCTAGATGGATCACAAACCACACAGGCCTGCAATAGACAACTTGCCAGTTTTTCTAGGTCACATATTTGATTGGTTTGATGCTTCAAAACCATTCAAAACTTTAGGGTAATATACTTTTCTTACACACCAAGACATCAGCTTCCTTTATGGAGTGGGGCACATACCTTCGTTTGCTTCATTTGTTTGTTAATCGCCTAATTACAGTGTTTTATTTGTAAAGGGGGAAGCATGTGCTATGTTGATCTTTCTGGCACGCACAAAGCCTTGTTGTGTTTTGAAGAAATCCCCTTCCCCTTTTGGGACGGCATTAGAAACTCTTGACTTGTTCCATAGGCATGAGCATAAATGCAAGCAGGAGCATTGATTTCCCCATTTCCTCACCTCTCAAGAACAATTCATAAAGCACGGAAGTTCTAACTGGTCAATCAATACTTGCTACTTAAATCAGAGGCACTGCGGTCTGCCTGAGTTATTAAAAGTGTTCCTTTTGAAGATGCTGCTCAATGAAAAGGGAGGAACTGATTCAACCTCTGGTTGGGCTTCAAACTCATGCGCCGAAGGAAGCTGTGTTGTTAACCACATTCAGGGCTTTTCCTGTTTGGTTCCTGCCCAAGTGAAATAAGGGAAACACATCTCCTTAAAAAAGCTCCTCAGCTGTTGCTGGCTGCTTCATGGGAACCAGGACAAAGACAACTGTTGGCCATTGTGTTTTCCCACCCCGCACCCCCATCCTGTAGTCTGCAATTTTTAGAACAGAAGTGAGCATTACAAAGTGACCTTTGGCTATCTCTTCCTGCAATGTAATTATAGAACCATGAGATGGGCAGGCTACTTCAATTTGTTCTTCAGCATCAGCTCTCAGATCTGCTGCGGGTCTTGGTGGATCACTTAGGCTGCAAATGTATGGCTCCTAAGAGGGTGTCCCAGGGACACTCCGGTGCTCCGACACGGGTTGGAGCGCCAGCATTGGTAGGACCAAAAAGGAGGCATCGGGGTGGGCGGGCATGCCAGGAGCAGACTGAGAAACAGCTTAGATCCAAAACTCAGCCAGCTGACACCCCTTAAACCAGGGAGACATTTCGACAAGACCAGGAGTTGCTCCCTCTGGTTTTCTTCTTATTGTTCTCAATGCAAGGTAATTAGTTGAAAAAATATATTTAAAAGGAGGAGCACAACTGCATTTGAAGCACCTGCTTCCAGTTTATACACACACACACACACACACACACACACACACAGAGAGAGAGAGAGAGAGAGAGAGAGAGAGAGAGAGAGAGAGAGATTTCAGGCTTAATAAAGCTTTTTTCTTCAGCAGCATCATTATCATTGAAACCACTTCCATATTATGAAAATCACAGGCTGTAGGGCAGGCCATTGAAAAGGGCCCCTTATCTAGGGGAATATCTAGGGGGAAATTATTAGATTGCACTACAGGCATGTTATGAAAGGGTCAAGCCCTAAACCAGGATCTCATTAGCCTGCCTGATCATTTTGGCCCTGATCAAAATAGTCTCAATTTCAATTGTTGGGGGTGGGGTGGACTAATCAAGTGCCAGGCCAATATATTCTTGATTGTTCCACAACCTTTCCTCAGAGTGGCAGTGCCAGGAGGAGGCAGGACTCGGGCCATTGAAGCTGCATGGCTGCCAGGATTGTCTCTGCCCCCGGCTCCTCTCAATGTCCTGACATCATGTGTGCAACACATTACATTTGGCAGTGTAATGAGGAGGTACCCATCTTGAATAAGCTGGTCCTATGTTGCGTATTTAACCCACCTTGGAGGAACTTCAGGGATCCTTGGCTGTATCTTTTAATTTCCTTTGTTAGGGACTCATGGTTTAGTCTGCATTAGTCTGCAGTGTAGAAAGAAAGAAAGAAAGAAAGAAAGAAAGAAAGAAAGAAAGAAAGAAAGACTCAAAGGTCCAAAATATTAAAGAATTAATGGTCCAATGCGTTTTGCAGATATTCTTCCCCATGGGTGCAACAAATGCAAACTATCACTGGGTATTCAGGGAATACAAGGGCTATTAAAGTATATATGAAAAGAATTAGTCTCTAGGAGAGGGTATTTGAAATGCATTGAGTCATTAAATCTTTAATTTTGTGACTCTCACTCATCTGCACAGAGGCTGGCTGGCCCCACCAGAGCATTGCTAGCATGTTACATGGAGATGTACAGCTGGCCTTATAAGCTGTCCCCCACCCCTACCTCTTCCTCTTTGCAGCAGATGTTGCACCTTGCCCTCTCATCCCTTCGGCGGTTTAGCCAGTTGCCTTTTGGTGCTGTATGGGGATTTTTGAGGTGGTCTCCAGGCATGTTGACTATGTTTTCTTTTCACCAGCTCCATACCACAGTCTTGTTGGGTCCCCTGCCAATCGGCACTTGTTGTCAAAACTGAACAGGCAGGGAAGGGGTTTAGCTTAGCTCTCAGCCAAGGGCACCAAGTCAGTGACAGTATCTTCACCTAAGCTTACTGTCAGTCAGTTTGAGGGTGGGTAGGATATGAGGCAGACCTTGGTCATAGCATCCCTACGAAAGGATGTACAGGTTGCATTTCAAGCAAGCAGGTAACTAAACCCCCTACTCAGCAAACAGTCTGATCTGTGGCCCAGGTTAGAGTGGTGTTTCCTGGGGAAAAGGTGAAGGAGATTTGCCTTCCACCATCACTATGTTAGGCTGACTGCATTGTTTTCTTGTAGGTCCTTGATTTTAATAAAGCTCTGGCCTTGTCTCGCATGTTCATTCTGTGATGTGGGGCCACCTTTAAGACTCCATCTCTCCTTTCTTCTTCTTCTGGTAGTGACACCTTCCATCCTTTCCTCTTAGTATTCTGCACTGCATCAGGAACTCTGTCCATACAGAATGGAGGCTGCACGGTGGAGGTCTTCCAAGTCTGTGCTTGCTCACTTGGCTGGCTATTTCCACTGCTGGCCTTGTTTCACATCTCTTGAAAAAGAACAGAAGACGAGACCTGCTGGATCAAGCCAACAGCTCATTGAATCCAGCATCCTAGAGTACTGTAGCCAGTTCAGGGCAATGCAATTCAAGAAGGATATTGACAAGCTGGAAGGTGTGCAGAGGAGGGCAACCAAGATGATCAAGGGTCTGGAAACCAAGTCTTATGAGGAACAGTTGAAGGAGTTGGATATGTTTATCCTGGATAAGAGGAGACTGAGGATTCAGCTAGATTGGTAAAGAAAAAGCATTTTATATGTGTTGTATATGCGATATAACACTGTGACACCAGATGGTGCTGTGGATTTCTGTCTTTCCCAACCGGATTTCCCTGTGAGTTTACAACACTTTTAGCTGAAACGCTTCTTTGATGTGTCTAGATCCAACCTGAGAGGAGATATGATAGCCATCTTCACTTTAGTTGAGATTCCTGAATTCAAGAGGGTTGAATTAGATGGCTAGATGACCCTCAGGGTCCCTTCCATGTCTACAATGCCCTTACTTTTGAGAGGATGTTAGTAGATAAGAAAGTGTGGCTTATAAGGTTCATATGTGTTATGGTAACTCCTTGAACAAGTTTTGGCATAGGGTCCCTTCAGACATATAGTGGGTTTTCCCCCTGCCTTCCTTCACACCTGGTGCTGTTGGCAAACTCTATAGCAAAGCTCCCGTCAAAAGTAGTTTTAGGATAGCAAGTTTTAAAATGTCATGTGCTCCAAATTAGGGGCAGGCTGCACATGCTCAATAATTTCTTTTGGTGGTGTGATCTAAAGTCAAGCTTATGTAAAAAAAAAAGTTGCCTTTTTAAATAAATAAATAAAAAGATGGTAGAAGTGTGATGTTTAAATTTGACAATACTCCTTTAAAGTTGGTGCTTTGAAAGAGAACGGCTGCCAATTTATGGTAATCTTAATGCCTCACAACCTTGAAAGTGTCCCTTTAATTAGCCTGTAAAAAATGAGGCAGCTTTTGATACGTTCGCTTCGTGAAAATGTCTGCAGGCTATCCGATATACGATGAATGTCAGCATTTGTCACTGGGAAGATTTTGTTAACAGACACTATGTGACTCCTAAAGGTTGAAGTAGACGTATGCCAATGCTGAACAGGGGAACAAAAGCAGTCTGTACAACTGCTCTGTGCTGGGGCTGAATAATGAGGCTAATTGGGGGGATTGGGAATGATTTTACCCTTCTCCGAGTCAAGCCACAAAGTCAATAAAATACCCTGAGTCAGATCAGTTCCCCACCAAGCCTCACATTGCTCTGTCACACTGTTTTTTCTGTCCTTTATATTTGTCTGCCCATTATATCTCTATGCTTTTCTTTGCCTCTGTGTTTCCCTACTCTAGGTCCATGGGCTTTGGAGGAAGTGAGGCTGTCTAAACGCTGCCTGCAAAGCACAGAAGAGCTCTGGGTTGGTTAAAGAAAAGCAGCAGTTAAAAGACAGACAGACAGACAGACAGACAGACAGACAGAAAAGCTTCTTTCAACTTTGTAAAGAAATCACCAGCTGTTCTGCTTGGGGGTGGGAGGAATTTTTTGGAGTGGTTCAGTACTCCGTAAGCAATATTAGGACTATCATCACATTGTAATAACTATTGGAGGGCACCCCCTTCCAACAAAAATGAGCTAAGCTGGTTGGTGTGAAGTTGCTAGTGCTAATATAAAAAATATATACAGGTAAGAATATACATTACTTGGCAACTTCTTTTTTTAGGTAAGAAAGTGCAGGAGACAAACTCCGTCCCTTGAAAATATGAAATCAATATGGATTTGGGAGGAAAGTGATTCTCTTTTACTCCTGCCCGCAATAGTCCCGGGACCTGCAATTAGGCCATCTTAATTCATTCTGGAGGGGACCCTATACCTGCAGAATAAGGGCTCATCCAGACTTCCTTTCGTGCCACATTTCTAGGCACAGGTCTGCACTTTAAAGCTCCATGTCCGAAAACTTTCTTCTTTGCCTCGGCACTTTCACAGGGATATTTGCCTCCAGAAGTGCAAATATTAGGACATAACATTAAAGAAGGGATTAAAGAGTCTGTATGTTACTGCAACAGCTGTTAGGTGACCATCTTTTGTAGACTCTATTGCTCTATTGCAGTTTCGTTGCACTTGTATAGCGTTGTGCTTGTACTTGTGCAATGACAATAAATTATTATCTTATTAATGCTAAGTAGTGGTCAATGGATGTTTCCTCAGTGGGTCCTGATAGCTGGCGGTGGATGTTTCTTCAACTGGGCTGGGGCTGAGAACAGTGTCCTGCTGTGTGTGAGAGAGGGAAATTTGGGGGAATTGCAGTGTAACCAGTGAAAGTTGCAGTTATCTGGAAGAAGGAGTTGTGGCATTCTTTAAGCGGATGCTATTTGCTTTAGGAGATGCTGGTTGATGGTCCACCGTTGCATCTGTGGTCCTACATCTTTCACTGATTACACCATAAATTCACGTGTCTAAGGAACATTTCCAAGGGAACGCTACTATATATTGCAACCAGAACAGCTCCCTGCCTCCTCAGAATAAGATTTGAATTGCGTGTCTTTAAAACTGCAGTCATATAAGACAAGCTTTTGTGCTGTGCTAAATACGGCAACTTTCAGAATTTGAAAGCCAGTGTGTATGTATATTAAAAGCCTGATTTGAGCTTCATAAAAGTGGTCTATGAATATCTGTAAAATACATTTTCATTTTACCATCTGCAAAAGCCGGTTAGAATATCAAACTGGAATGAATCAATAAAAACAGAGATGAGAATTCAGCCCACATATGTGGCTTTAAAAAAATAAAAACACCAAACACACACACACACACACACACACACACACACACACGCTGGGCAAAGAGTGTTAACCGTGCATTCAGTTGACAAAAATGACACGTCCGCCCTGCTCTGCTGAGACAGGCTGGTGGGGAGGAAGATTCGCAGCATTTGTTCATTTAAAGATAAGGATAACTCCCTGCGCAGAGCACCACAAGCAGAATGCAATGAGCATTCCATCCCTTCCAAAAATTATTCTGCTCAAGTCACTGAAAGCCACATCCTCTGAATTCTTTATGAGAATTTTTACCCATCTCCATTCTGAAACTTCTCTGGTAATTGGGGGCTAAGGTGATTCTTCAGAATCTTTTTTTGTATTATACAGAAGCAGACAACTTGATCAGCACCAATGCCACCTTGGAAAAGTGGCATGCAGCCTTTGGAGCTTTAGTAAAGGCTGGTCATTGTTGGGGAACAACATGTGAATGGACTACTTAGTTGCTCTTTCTCTGAAGCACCTGGAATGATCTTTGCACCTATCTCTAGGGGACCGAAACTGATTAGCCAGGTTGATCCAAGAGACTTTGCTACTTGATACAAAGGAAAAGGTATCCTTCCACTTCATATGCAGTTGCACTGAGGTCCTGCTTTCAGCCTGGTTGGTCACTGTGAGTTCAGGATGCTGGGCCAGATGGCTCTTCGGCCTGATCCAGCCAGGGCTCGTTCTATGTTCCTATAGCTTATGTAGTATCCAGCTAGATTAGCAAGTGAATCTTACTTCAGCACTGGCAGCAGGACAGCATCCCTTGCCACACCTGGGAAACAGTGGGCAAGTTTAGGGTAGACAAATCAGAAGTTTTAGTGGGAATATTGGGAGCTTCTGGCCAGCCCTCGGCATCTGCTGCTTCAAGGAGCTGCCTCACTCTGTCTCATGGTAGGGCTGGACCTACTGACTAGTCAAGGGCAGCTTGGGAGTCTGTGTGCCAAGAAGCTGAACAGCAGCATTTTGGCATATGGCTGGGTGCCAATTTCAACGTGCATATGCTTCTGTGAGGAACAGGCCTACCTGCCCATGTGCTGGATTCTGTGGTTCCATAATGCCTGGACATTTTTAGAAAAAGAATCAGATTGCACACAGCTGTGCACAATTTAAAAGTTGTGTCCCAGGCAACGTATGTGACATTTCGAAAAGGATTCTAGGTCACAATTTTGGAATGGTATAATACATCTCTTTGGTGTGACAAAATTTCTTCGATTAGTTCAGACATGGTGAGACTTTCAGCCATCCTTCCTCCTATTTCAAGCATTTTTCTCCAAAATTGTGATGGTTGGAAACGTTTATTTTAAACCAAGAGCTGAGATTCTCAAGCCATGAATAGCAAACTATTGGTATCCCCAGGGATGGATAAACCAGTCAATTTCAATTTATCTCAGTTTCTCATCTCTCTCTCCCCACCACCACCACCTCCAATCTGAAGTCTACTGTTTTTGTTTTTGTTATTGTTATTAGCAGGGCTTTTTTTTCAGCCAGAACTTGTCGGGTCTCAGTTCCAACACCTCTCAGATGGATGCCATTGCTATTCTAAGAGAACAAAGCAGGCGTTCATGGTGAGCTAGAAAAATAGCACTGGTTATTAGTATTACGTTTATTGCACTCCCCTTACAGCACGGCCCAGGGTGGGTTGCAATAATTTTTTTTTAAACTACTATTAACAATTGTGAAAGCAGGCTCAACACCTTACCAAAATCATATTTAAAAATAGTTAAACCAGGACAAGCCCTCACCAAAAGCTGTGAAGATGCCTGATGGAAGGGAGAGAGTTCCACTACTTAGGGCAGTGATGGCTAACCTTGACACTCCAGATGTTTTGGGACTACAACTCCCATCATCCCTGACCACTGGTCCTGTTAGCTAGGGATGATGGGAGTTGTAGTTCCAAAACATCTGGAGTGTCAAGGTTAGCCATCACTGACTTAGGGGCTGCCACAGAGAAGCCTTCTTTGAAGTTATCTCCCCCCAACTTCTGAGGGAGGTGCAACAACTCAAAGGGCCCCCTCTGCTGATCTTAACATCTGAGAAGGCATGTAGGGAAGGAGATCTCAGATATCTGGGGTTTAAGCTGTTTAGGGCTTTAAACACATGATATAGTGGTGGATATTTAAAAATAATAAAAAACAATAATAATATATGCATTTTTTGCACACTTTGCTCCAATATGCACATTGTTTTGTTTGTTTTGCTGGAGAAATACCATGCAATGTTCAGAGAAGTGTCAATTTCAAAGGCTAGCTGTGTTTTGGTTCAGGTATTGTTTCAGGAAGGGCAAATTAAGTAGATTTGCACTAAAATGTGATCTGAAATGAATTCCTGCGCCATCCTTGGGCCGCCTCCCCACCACTGCTGTTATTTCCTCTAGCGTTTTGGTCCTGTTAACAAGAGAATCCATATTGTGATTCAGTTATTGACATAATTTATATTCTGAAAAACAAATATAGAGGGGCTCATTTGAGGAAATCAGATTCCCCCTTTTAATCTGTAGCTCAAAATAGTTCCTGCGCCAATTTCTCTGCGCCTCTATCATTTATTTCCTCGCCCATATCTTTAAATACAACTGCCATGCTGAAAGCTATAGATTTTCAAAGTGCTCCAGCAATGACAGATGACTTTTACCTGCCTTTTGCTATTTCCTTTCCAGGATTTGTATTCAAACTCAATTTCAGGACATGTTTTCCTAAGACTGACATACTAATATTGATACTTGCTTATTGCTGCAATAATTTTCAGGAGACAGCGGGGCAGGAGAGGGGAAAGGGGACCTTGCTCAGGATAGGATCTGTAGAACCAAAGTGGAATATATTCCTTTTTCTTTTTTTTGCCTTCAGCTTTGAAGGCTTGGAAAGTCCCATTATCCTGAATTAAATTGGCTTAGTCTAATGCATGCAGATGGCAATTCCTTTGCAAGCTACAGCTGTCATATTTTTGTCCTCAAAGGGAAAGCAGCAGAAAGAGTGTTAGCTCTCGACAGGCAACAAACAGCAGGCTTTCATAACAGAAAGGTGACAGAAGGGGGTCTGATTTTGCAGGAGCTCATCTGTCTGAAATGGGATGCACTATGATACTTTTAAAATATCTCCAATGCAAATCCCTTTCTCAGACTTATTTGACATGGTTGTTTTTCTGGTAAACATCCTCCTTGCCATAAAAGTTTCAGGCTAGCTCACTTGCTGTGAATCATTTGCTGTCCGTGTAGGACAAGAATGAGGAGCCTGTTGTCTTCCAGATGTTGCTGGACTACAGCTCTTATCATATTGACTGGTGATGATGGGAGTTGGAGACTGACATTGGGCTCATACGCTACTCTGGTTGTCCCGTGCTTTCTAAGCACAGAGCCGAGAGGATTTTCGTTTGCCCCCACTACTGTCCTTGGGGAAAACCCACTTTTTGCCACTGAATCGGAACCAATATTCTGCAGAGAACCTGACCGACATTTTTCCGAAACAGCTGGTTTCCCAGGGTAAAGTGGAGGGACAAATAACATCTGGGTGGGGCACAGATTCCTTTGCAAATTTGAAATTGGCGGAACAGCCCAAATCTCTACAGGGCATTTCTGTCTTCTGTCCATGGATGGGGTGGGGAAGAGTTGTTGTTTTGTTTTGTTTTGTTTTTGTTCTTGATTTTATTATGCATTTTGTGTTTCTGTCTTGTATTTTTATGCTGTGAACCACCCTGAGATCTATATAATAATAATAATAATAATAATAATAATAATAATAATAATAATAATAATTTATTATTTGTACCCCGCCCATCTGGCCGGGTCTCCCCAGCCACTCTGGGCGGCTTCCAACAAATATAAAGATACATTAAAATATCACAGATTAAAAACCTCCCTGAGATTAAAAACCTTCAGGTGTTTTCTAAAGGTCATGTGGTTGTTTATTGCTTTAACCTCTGATGGGAGGCGTTCCACAGGGCGGGTGCCACCACCGAAAAGGCCCTCTGCCTGGTTCCCTGTAGCTTTGCTTCTCGCAGCGAGGGAACCGCCAGAAGGCCCTCAGTGCTGGATCTCAGTGTCCGGGCTGAACGGTGGGGGTGGAGACGCTCCTTCAGGTATACAGGACCGAGGCCGTTTAGGGCTTTAAAGGTCAGCATCAACACTTTGAATTGTGCTCGGAAACGTACTGGGAGCCAATGTAGATCTCTCAGGACCGGTGTTATGTGGTCCCGGCGGCCACTTCCAGTCACCAGTCTAGCTGCCGCATTCTGGATTAGTTGCAGTTTCCGGGTCACCTTCAAAGGTAGCCCCACATAGAGCGCATTGCAGTAGTCCAAACGGACTACTACAGGTGAAGGGTGGTATACAAATTTAATAAACAACAGCAGCAGCAGCAGCAGCAGCACAGGGTCTTCTGTCAGGGCTGAACTTCTCCCCCCCCCCCCAATAATTATTTCCCCACAACCTGCACATAGAAGCAGGGAATGAATGATTTGAGTTTTTTAGTCTTCTTTTGGAATACAAGCAAAAGCTTTCAACATTTTGCAACTTCTTAAAGGCAATGCCCAGCAAAAGAATGTTTCTGATGTGAACAGGGAGGTGTCACCCATTGCTTATATAAATGCCTTTAATTTTAGTGGTTTGGGGGCCACTGCATGTATGACATCCTAAAAGTCATTGCCAAAGGGAATAAGCAAAGGATGGGTTGCCAACTGCTCAGAAGAGAAGCAATCTCTTGCGCCTTTAGTAGCAGCTGGATATGCAGGGGAAGCTTTACATGCCATTGTGATCAGCAAGATCAGCTGCAAATACATGCTGATCAAGATGCTGCTAAGGCACAGGAGCAGGGTCTATTAAAATTGTGGCAACCCTCACATGCTGGTTCTGAAATGCATACTTCTGAGACTGCTCAGTACCATTTATGAGTAGAGCTTACTCCCAGGAAAGCATGTAGAGAATTGGAGCCCGGCTGCTTTGCAGCAAGGACATAAGGAGAGCTATGTTTTGAAAACATCTGCTCTGAGAATGTGGTTCTCTGATTTGTGATTTCAAATTTATAAGTTCCACAACAAACAAAGGAAAAACAAACTTCTACGTTTGTATCAAATCCCAACACTTCTGGATGACAAGAAACAAAGAATGGATATAAAGATACAGTAAAGTACTTTGGACAACTGGCTGCAATCCAGATTTTGGCTGCTTTACTATGAATCTTCCCCAGAGCAGATCCCTGAAGCATTCTTTGTTGTGGCTTTGGAGAGAAATCTTGCCCGACGACCAAACAGTATGAGGAGAAATACAGCTGGTGTTGTATGAATGTCATGTTAAATGAACACAATGATGGTTCTGCTTAAATAAAGGTTATCTAATTTAGATTCTTCCCTAAAATCCCATCTGGGTGGGTACAGTTTTGCTCAGACAAATCAATGGATGAAGGAGAGAACTCCTGTGCTGATAGCTGAGGGTGGAAAATATGCCAATAAAACATAATGAAAGAAATCTTCTCAACCATCATTTGTATTGGACAGTAATTCCAAAACTGTCAGCTGGAGAGATGTTAGAAGGTCACTGTGGTGTACTGGGTAGAGTCTGACAAAGGAGAGGTCCTCTTGTGGATCAGTACCTGGTTAAGAAAAAGGAAGCAAAGAGCTTGAATAATGGACAGTTCTCCCAATGGAGGGATGTGAAAAGGAGAAATCCTCAAGGATTGGTGCTGAGCCCTGTGTTTTTTAACTTGTTCCTAAAAGATTTGGGTAGCCAAGTTTTCTAATGATACAAATTGTTCTGGGCAGTTAAAGCAAAAAGACTGTATAGTGCTTTGAACAGGTTCTCTCCAAGTCAATTTAAATAGGCAGTAAAATGGCAAATGCAAATATCAAAACACCACTATACAAATCTTTGGTACAACCTCTTTGGGAACTGTACAGTACTGGTAAGCTTGACTCAAAAAGGATATTATAGAGCTGGAAAAGGTTCAGAACCACAAGGTCCTAGTCCAACACTGTATACACTACACTACACTACACTACACTACACTACACTACACTACACTGGCTGTTGCGAAGCTCACATGGGTTACACTTCCAAAGTTACTTTGGGCTAAAAAGTTACTTTGGGCACAAGGGGAAGGGGACGACAGAGGACGAGATGGTGGACAGTGTTTTCGAAACTACTAACATGAGTTTGACCAAACTGCGGGAGGCAGTGGAAGACAGGAGTGTCTGGCGTGCTCTGGTCCATGGGGTCATGAAGAGTTGGACACGACTAAACAACAACAACAACAACAAGTTTGAAGAAGCCGGCCAGCATGACACTGGGACACGCCATGTGGTTGCTGTCAGAGAATATGGCTGCTGTTAGCAGTCAATCCTTATTTTTCCTGTTTAATTTTTTTCTTGGAATAGGTCCATGTGCTTGGCAATAACTAATTCTAAAAACATTTGTTCATTGCCTGAGAAGCAGAACATTTAAAATGATGCTGCATGTGGAGCCTAGTTATTGGGCCACAATTTCTTTCTTTCTTTTAATGGGTAAGTACATAAGATTTCATTTTCCGCATCTGTAGAAAAATAACAGGCTGGAATTACATTTTTTTAAAAATTCACCCGTCTTAAGTACATGCAAGGTCTGGAGCAACAGAACATCAAAGCTAACTTATTTCTAAGTATTTCTGTGAGTATTTTTGGCCTAATATATAAACTCATTCAGATATCCTTTGTGTACATTAACAGTTTCACCTCACTTTCTACTTTCAGTTGTAAGCTCCTTGGGAGCAGAGACCTACCTGTGTTGCCCTGTGAGGCACAGCTGGAACCAGCACTTAATATCCTTGGGCAGCTGCCAGAGGCCACTGATGACGGGCACCTAAACTCCAGTCAGCCTTTTGACATCCCACACTGACTGTGAACATAGATGTGAGGCATTGTGGGAAATTAAAAGACTGGCTAGGCCAGCTGTCCATCTCCATGGTTGGAGCCCTGTCAGCCAACTCTGTCTACACTGACATAGAAGAAGGCCCATTCAGAGAGTGTTTCTCCCAGGAGGTGAACAGGGAAGCCATCCCTACTTCATGTTCTTATTCTTTCTAGGTAGAATCCCCACAGTTACAGAGGAAGGGCTGCAACTCAGTGGCAGTGCACAGATTGTCATGCAGAATGTTAGGGTTCTATTCCTGGCATCTCTAGATCAGGGAGCTGATAATATGAAAGACCTCTGTTAAGATCTGGGAGTGCTGCTGCCAGCTGAAGTTGACAATATTGGGCTAGATAAGCAAATACAGTGGTACCTTGGTTTACGAACTTAATCCATTCCGGAAGTCCGTTCTTAAACCAAAACCGTTCTTTAAACAAAATTATTATTTTAATTTTCCATTTTTCCAATGTTACATTATAACAAAAATCATAATTCTCAAATCCCAAATTATCCCCCCCCCCTGAACTTCCCTCAACCTCCTTCTTTGGTTTATTTTAATATACTATCAATTCCTGCATATTTTCTTTACCTTTATTTTTTGTACATCTAATCTTATTAATATAAATGTTGTTACTTGTAAGTGTTTAGTCATAACCTGCTAGTGTGTCCAGTTCTTTGCATTGCTTCTGTAAATAAGCTGAAAATAGTTCCAAATCTTCCCAAAACTGTTCTTAAACTGAGGCGCGCTTTCCCTAATGAGGCCTCCCGCCACCAGTGCCCTTTCACCGTTCAGATTCCGTTCTTAGACCGAGGTAAAGTTATCAAACAGGGACACTATTTCCGGTTTTGCAGAGTTTGTAAACCGAATCGTTCTTAAACCGGACTGTTCTTAAACTGAGGTACCACTGTAGTTGATTTTAGTTGGTATAAGGTGTTTCCTATAACAGGGACCTTCCAGATGTTGCTGGACTCCCATCAGCCCCAACCAGCATGGCAAATGATCAAGGATGAAGTGATATCTACTTAAGAAGGACCACAGGTTCTCAATCAAGAGGCTTAACCATTGCACTCTGCATGACCCAAGAAAGCCACTAAGGAGGTGTTCCTGGAGCATGCTAGAATTCCTTGTGTATGTAGTCAGAGATTGTTATCTTGGTAACAATAAGTCAGATGTAACAATCTCTGCTTCCTTTATTTTTAAAAAAGAAAAAGATAGGACCATGATTATAGATCTTTCATGCAAACCTGTGCCATCTCTTGCTATTCTCACAAATTAGATCGATGCATAAGGAAAGTGTTATTTCCATTATACCAGCAGGATCAGCCAAATGGAATCTTCCCTTGTTTTGCCGTTACATGTTTCCAGGTACTTCAAGCCTGCAAGCTGCCTTGCAAATAGCATCTACATGTGTTTTGAAACAGCCTTCAATTTAAAGCGGCAGGAGGCAGTAATTAAATTTAATCGAAACCATGTCTGTGAGGCTTAGGGTCAAGAAATCTTTAAATCCATCTACTTCTCTGCTTCTTTTCTTCAGCTGATGGAAAGCACTGCAGAGGCTAGGCCAATAAGGACTCATATTAGATTATTCTGTAGGTAAGTAAGATTAGTGAGATTATTCTATTTGTTTTTTTATTGCATTCCTATTGGCATCCCCCTCTATTTTGAGTTATTATTTGACCCTTCAATATGCACCCACTAATCTTCTGAAAATCGTTGCTCCATATATTCTTAGATTAATTGGATAGGGCATACACATTACCTGTCGCAGGTAATTTCTGCCCATCTTTTCACTACTGGAATGGCTTCGTTTGAGTAGGCAGAAGGGGTGGAACAGCCTTGTACAACAAGGGTGGGAGGAGGCAAGTGTGATGACGTGATCACAGGTGGTACCAAGGAGCACTAAGATGCATATTCAAGATCTATATCATTATGGAATCTGATAATGTCACCTGCTCTTCTCATCCTTCATCCTTCATGGAAGGTAAGGCTACCGGTATCTTTCAGTGGCTACTAATGATGATAGCTATGGCTTACCTCTACTGTCAGATGTAGATACCCTGTTGCTGGGAATTGTAAGTGGAAAGGGTACTGTTGCACTTAGTACCCAGACGGCTTAGGGGCTTTCCATCACCAATGTGGAATTGGAGCCTACTCTATGAATTGACTCAGGCCAGTAGGCTCTTCTTTATGCTGCCATTTCCTACATGAATAAAACAAGAGCTGAGCCAAAATTTATCAGGAAACATTTTTCTGAGGATTTGACCAATGAGATTTTCATTTTGTAACCCAACCCTATACCCCCCAAAGAGAAGACTCTTTGTAGAATCTCCTTCAAATTCCCACCACCACCATTTTTTTTGGGGGGGTCCCCCACCTGCAGTGCTCCACACCAACACTAAAACTGTGGAATTGTATAGGGGGGGAAATGAAATAGATGTGCTGCTGCTCCCCCTGAAAAAAACAACAGTTAGATCATTCCATTTTAACTAGGAATACTAGGAACTAAACCTGTATATGCTTTGCCACTGGGCCTGCAATAAGTAACCATACTTCATGGAGGAACATTGATCCAGCATCACATGATGTCAGTGATACCTAGTTATTTCTGCACTCTTTACCCTGTTCTGTGAGTGCTCAAACTAGTGGGGAAGCCCAGAAGTGTCATGTCAAGAGACTGAATCAGAAGCCTGAGTCAAGGCAATAATTCAGAGGAAGAATCCAAGGCACCCAGAGTACCCTCAGGACCTTGGAGAACTCCCAGCACCCTGAGAAGGGAGCTATGCTATACAAACTGTTGATCTATAAGCAAATAGATCTAGCTGAAGCCTTATGCAGAATGGTACCTTGGTTCTCGAACTTAATCAGCTCCGGGAGTCTGTTCGGCTCCTGAAACCACTCAAAAAACCAAGGTGCGGCTTCCAATTGGCTGCAGGAGCTTCCTGCACTCAATTGGAAGCCGCGTTGGATGTTTGGCTTCCGAAAAGCGTTCACAAACCAGAACACTTACTTCCGGCTTTGCGCCATCCGGGAGCTGATTTGTTCGACAACTAAGCCATTTGAGAACCAAGGTGCCACTGTATATGTTGATGGGCCCTGTGGTGTAGTCAGCCCCTCCTCCCCAGAGGAGCTGACTAGCTGTTAAGGGATCCTCCCCTTATTTTGCAGTCTTTGGCTCCTATGGAGCAGGGGACTAAGGGGTCCTGTGTCAGACTGCTCCTCTGAATCAGATGAAGGAAGCAGGGTGGTGTCCTCTGGGCCCTGAAGAAGATCCTGACACTTCTTACCACAAAGGCAAAGTCCTCCCTTGCACAATGCATTGCCCCCGGGTTTGTGGGTCGCAACACCCTTCCATCACTGCATTCTCTTTTCTCCCTGTGACACATTACTGGACTCGCATGTCCTAACAACAAAGAATCTGACCAGACACAAACAGGAAGTTTGTTTAGCATAGAGGCAATCCAAATGAATCCCTCCTCCTCCCCCCCCCTTTCCCTTTTAAATCTCCTTTAAGACTCCTGACTTGGGCATTTCTGCAATTTCGGTTAAGTAGCCATAGAAAGCTTTGCAACAGCATCACAAGGAGCAAACCTGGTGTGGCGACGTGCAATTAATAGGGTCAATGGCAAACTCCTCTGTGATGAATCACACTTTGTGATGCCACACACCCTCTCAATTAGCTTCTGCTCTCAGATCCAGAGGAGTATGGGTGCATTGTGGCAAAGTGTGCGTTAAAACCGACTCTGTAACTGTGCAAGATCAGTATAGCCGATAGTCAAACTACAATAGCCCTGTGTGAAAATATCATCATATAGCGGAAAGCATGACAGAAGCCATTCACTGTACTTTCACGTCGTGCCTTCTTCAGAAAAGAAGTCTCCGGGGTATTTGTTAGCAAAGTGGAAGATATTTCAGTTACTTTTGTTAGGAGCCATAATAATAATAATAAAACCCTGCTATATTGTACAGATGCCTGCTTCCCCCACCCCCGTCTCTTTCTCCTCTTTCCCAAAGTGCAGATCAGATCATTAGCAAGGTATGTGACTGGCAGAGAGCACCATTTCCTACTTCTTGCTCTCCATGGTAATTATCATTCCCATCACAAAGGTTAAGATTCTGACTTCCCGACCGAGCACAATGAAGTAATAAGTGCCACTCGGTGGAATCTCAACTAGAACGGGTTTGCGGAGCAATCCTTATAATTGAAGTTGTGCTAAAGTCTGTCAGAAAGGTAAAAAAGGAGGAAGGAAGGAAGAGTGAAACCCCAGTTTCTTGGCAGCATGGGGGCCTAGGGAATATAAGGCTTTATAATGTTGGGAGAAGAAAAGAAAAATGTGGCCATTTAGTCTGTTCTACCACACAGTTTCTCAGAGTGGGATGCCTGTCTCCCAGCAGGAAGCTATTAGGTGAGTTTTCAGCAGCGACACAGGCAAGCAGTTGAGCCACTGCTAAACAACTACAGTATGCATATGTGTGAGTAGCAGAGTGGCTGAAGCTATTGAGAAGTGGGTGTCAGGAACAGAGTTTTAGCTCACAGAACATAGGTTTTGCATGCAAAAGAAGCCAGATTTGATTCATGGCAGCTGGGAAGGACTTCTGTTTGAAACTCTAGAGAGCCACTGCCAGTCGGTGTAGATGATACTGAACTGAGCCAAAGTGAATTCTGGAAGAGTGGTCAGAGCAAGTTGTGCTGGGTAGAACAGAAAGAGATTGCTTTCAAGGTTAGCAAGCTATGGGGTGCACTCCTAGGTAAATGAAATAAGGATTGCAGCCTAAGCCTGCCACTGAAAGTAGGAATTTCATTGGATTTCATTTCCCCTGATGCACTGGCAATGGTGGGTAATTCAGAAGCCTCAATAACCTCCTCTGTGCATGCTCATGTTTAGTGTATACTCTGAGGTGTGTATATGAAAATAGCTTATGTTTCTTATGGAACTGTAAACTCTACCCAACAAGGATTATGTTGAGCCAAAAATCCCTGATCTTGCTCAGGCTTGTTCCTTCAATGTTTCTACTAAATTAAACCTTTGATTCATGAAATTCAATATTTGCTTGAACATATAAGCAAATCAGAAGCTGAAGCAAGATCCAGAGTTCTTAGTCCATGAAAGCTAACAATGTAACATGCAGGGAATATGCCGTGCTAGGGGATGGGTGCCAACAAAATAGGTTTGAGGCTCACTGATCTATTGAATTCTTCTCAAAGCAAATTATTGCCTGAAGAAAAAGAGTCTTGTTTTGGGGGGGAACCCTAATCTGTATTCTGAAATGGTATATTCTTGGGAGGTCTACATAATATGATTTTTTTTGGTGGTGGTGGGGCTGTGGGAATATGTAAATTGGTTCTCGGATATCTTTTCATAGGAAATAAATTCATGAATTTTTCAGTATTGCGTTTTCAAGCTTAAAGTGCCCCACCCATTTCATAACCCCTTCAAATAAACTCCAACCCTAGAATCCATTAGAGGTATTAGCCACATCTCTCTAAATAGGTATAATCAAGACCAGATGTGGTTGAAGTAAAATTGCTGGAGGGGATGAAACTGGCGAAGTCGAAAAAGAAATTAACATGCTGTCTGAAAAGCTGGCAACTTAAGGAAACAACTACTGTAACCCAGCAGTAATTAACATACAGCAATGCACTCAGCAGTGAGGGAATCTTCTTCTGTTCCTTCTAAACACTGGGGCCTTAAGTGTGAAATTGAAACATAAGAAAGGCATCACACACACCTTTACATTTGCTACTTGTCCCACTGCTTCTGTAATTCATCCCCATGTGCCTTCTTTCAGAACTCTTTTCTGGGCTCCTCAGACACAGGTCTACACATCCAAAATGAGAAGCAGCCAAATAAAGGTGCAAAAAACCCCAGATGGTGACTAGGCTTCCCTACAAGCAACCCTGGCCTACAGGCTTTTCAGCCAACGGTGCGTCTTCAGCCTTCAGTAGTATGCCTAACTACTGTGGCATACTGGTATCATCCAGCCTTTCCTGTATTGTTTAGTTGTTCAGTTGCCAGCTGTCTCTGCCACCATGCTTTCACTTGGTGGCTGGAACAAGCTGGGTGTCACATGCCACAATCCAAGGGCATAGAGGAATAGAAAGCAGCTGGCTTTTTGGGAAGCCCAGGGGCACAGAGAAAGAGAACCTGGCAGCCTCCATCCATGATGGGTTGTACATTCAACAGGAGAGAACTCTGCCCTCAGGAGGTACTCAGTTCTATCCCTGGAATCTGCAGTAGGTGGTCCCTGGTGGCTATCATCTGCCACCTAACACCCAAAAGATGGACCAAGGCATTTTTGCCTCCCGAGGCAAAGGACAAGATGCTGCCCACAGCAGACTAGCATAGATAGCACAGTGTTGATTAGTTAAGAGGTTCGTAGAATGCGGGCTACCCTCCACTCTTCACTGCCTGAGGCAACCACTGCACTCTGTCTAATGGTAGGGCTGGCTCTGGCATGGACAACTAGATTGTCCTGGTATAAGGCATGTCCCTATCCCTGAAGGAATGTAGAATTCTGGGAATTTTTGCATCAAACAGGCTAGGAGGATTCTGGACTGTTGTGCATGCATTTCTTATTATTGTATTTTGTACAATAAGTATCCACAGTGCTATTTTTCTAGAAAAAGAGGTGCTGGAATTCACCATGAACACCTCCGTTCTCTTGTAATGGCAATGGCTCCCACCTGAGTGGTGCTGAAACTGAGTTCCGGCGAGTTCCGTCTGAAAAAAAAAGTCCTGAGTATCCATGGTATTCATACTCCTTATACTTCTGTTATCCATATAATGCTATTTTTTAATGTAATCAATCATAAGTTGAATGAGCTCTGCATAAACTGCTAAAAGCTCTTGATGGCTATCTCAGATGAATAAGACTTTGCCTTTGAGCTACCTTCCTTGGAATTTACAAACAAGGCATGAATTGATTGAATTTGCCAAAGAAGAATGTTTTTGCCTGGTGTATAATGAAGGCATTGGAACCTTCATTGGTACTGCTGTAGTTCCATCCCATCTTGGATTTGGTCACAACCCACCAGTTGAAGATCAATGTCTAAAAGCCAACCAATTCTGCTTCTGGCTGTTTTCACTTCATACCTCCAGCTCTCAGATTAAACCCTCCTAAGGAAAGGAAAAAGAAGAACCCACCTGCACCCCAGAAAGGCTTTTTCTCTGTTTAAGCAGTGGGGACAACGTTCACTGGATCAACTTCTTGATGGAATAGTGCTTCAGTTCCAAAGTGAGCATGTTACGGTTTTTCAAGTTTGGGTAGCAGATAAAGCAAACAGCTCCAGCTCTAATATACACAGACGTCTCTGCAGCCTTGAATTAGCAAAAGTCATCCTTTGGCGCAAATGGCAGCGCATATGCCTGGAAAATTTCCTGCCTCTTTTCGTTTTCTCTGAAAGTTAATTTATCAGTTGGCATTTGTGCTGTATATTGGGCTCAAACCTTCTCTCTTTGAACGGGGTGGGAATCCTGCCACTGATTTCAACAGGAGCAGGTGTGTGCCCTTAATGAGGCGTGTGGCGGTGTCAGTATATACACAGAAAGTCTGGAAGCCGTCAGTGTTTGAAACGCCAGGCAAAGCGATTTATATGAATCCTGAAGCCCATGAATAGTGCATGCTGGTGACATTTAAGAGTTGACAAGGAGAGTGAGGGATATCAAGCAGAGGAACAGAATTTAAAGGAGATACTGTCATGTTGGAACTATTCACCCCTCACTTGGAGAAGTTATAAAAACCTTGAACAGATAGAGGCAAAGTGAATGTTAATAAATGAGCAGTGCCTAAGCTGTAGTGGATGATCAGAGTGTGGTTTTGCTTGTCACTTCAGGATAATTGGGAGAGTTCCCCCCCACACCCTGAAAAACACACACGCACAATGTCTGCAAGTCAACCCCAGTTGACTTCTCTTGGTTCAGCCTCAGAGGAGGAAGGGAACATCACTCTGTGGTAGAACACAGGCTTTGGTGCAAAAGGTTTCAGGTTCAATCCTTGGCATCTCTAAATAGACAATTATTCGCCCTCCCATCAGATGTGAAGGAGATAAGTAACTATACAAGCTTTGGAAGACATCTAAAGGCAGCCCTGTAAAGGGAAGTTTTTAATGTTTAGTGTTTTATTATGTTTTTATATATGTTGGAAGCCACCCAGAGTGTCAGTGGCAACCCTGTCAGATGGGTGGGGTACTACTACTACTACTACAACTATTACTACTAAATGCAGTAGGCAATACAGTGCCAGCTGGACTGTAGCAACTCTTCCCAGTAGGTCTTGCTCCAATGAAGCAGTTACGAGGACAGAAGGTCCCTGCCTTCCCACCACTCTCTAAGGTTCTTCCTCCCCTGGTTCCTTCCCCAGCAGCCTAAGGCTCTGTCATCTTATCTATCTTAGCTCCGTCCCCTTCATTTCTTTGCATGTTCTGGGAGACCAGTGGGGAAGGTTGCAGGAGAGGGAGACTCCCTGGATTCTTCTGCAGCCTGCCATCCTCCTCTCCTGCCTCTGAGTCTGGACTGCTCTCTGCCACAGCCTCTTCCTGCTCACTAAACCCTGTTGCCTCTTCAGCTTCCCACCCCTCCTTCTCCCAGTCTGCCCTCTCTTCTTTCTCTGACCACTCATCATCATCCCACCACCAATCCCCTGGTTCTGATCCTTCTTCCCCTGGATATCCCCTTGTGGGTTCCTCAGCTGGTGCCTCCCGCCACTCCTCTGCTTCCAGCCAGTCCATGACAGCTTCATTTCCCTCAGTCAAGGATGCTCAGTTCCTTGTTCTCACCAAAGTAGGGCTGAATGTGTACTTAAGCGTCCAAGGCGCTGTGGGTTAAACCACAGAGCCTAGGGCTTCCTGATCAGAAGGTCGGCGGTTCGAATCCCTGCGATGGGGTGAGCTCCCAGGTCCCAGCTCGGTCCCAGCTCCTGCCAACCTAGCAGTTCGAAAGCACGTCAAAGTGCAAGTAGATAAATAGGTACCACTCCGGCGGGAAGGTAAACGGCGTTTCCGTGCACTGCTCTGGTTCGCCAGAAGCGGCTTTGTCATGCTGGCCACATGACCCGGAAGCTGTACACCGGCTCCCTCGCCCAGTAACTCAAGATGAGCGCCGCAACCCCAGAGTCGGACACAACTGGACCTAATGGTCAGGGGTCCCTTTACCTTTACCTTTAAGGCCAAACTCCAGCACTTATCAAGCGTTCCGATTTCGGAACAAAATAAACTAATGAGTGTTGGGCCAGGCATGCTAAGCTTTACCTTCTCATCACTGTTCCTGCTTCAGTTGTCATCCTCCAACTTATGGAGAGTGAGAGAAATGATAACAGGGGAAGAGTTAGCATACCCACCTCTGGAGTCCAAACCAATACATTCTTATATGCATCATTTAGGTTTGGTGTTTGGGCTATTTGGGGACAATGTCTAACTTATTGGACTGGTTAATAATCATGGGGAAATTACCCAGCACCTTGCTTTTGTTAGGGAGATGGCTTTCACTATCAGGCCTTTACAAGGGTTGATGACATGTCCAGAGGCTGTGTGCCTTTCCCCACCTTCTCCTTCCCTTCTCTGGGGATGGTGTCATCAAGCTGTGTGCCTGTGAAGGACATGCAGTATGGCAAGTGGCAGACCAGGAACAGAGAGATAGCTCTGGAAATACCCTAGGATGCTGGCTGCTCCCCTAAAAATGGTGTGGGAAGGCCCGAACTCTGGTCATCTGTCACAGTGTGCAATGCTGTGTCTCTGTCAACACTCAACCTGCATATTTGTAAATAAATGTAAAATGCCAGTAAACCTGCAGTGCCCGCATTTCCACAGGAAACTGAACAAGCACTGCACCAATGAAGCTTCTCACAACTTGGAAAACCGAAGTTACCATGTTCCCCACCCCCACCCCATTCCTTCCCCACTTTTCTACTGTCTTTTCTGCTTAGCCAGGCCAAAAGTGCTTTTACAGGACATATTACGGTACTTCCCATTCTCTTTTGATGGAGTGGGGAGACTTCCTGTTTCTGGTAATGTATGTAGTGACCTTTCAATCTGAACAGGGCCCATTTTCTGAAAATTAGATGCTTACCACAGGCAGCCACGAAAGTCATTTCATTTTCACAAACAATTAGGTTCTCTGGCTGGGTTACTTTGATCAAATTTCAATGGAGGCGCCTGCATTTCCTTACCTCATGCAGTTTAATTTAGGCATATGTTGTTTTGCTCTTTCCCCCCTTGTGCCAAACTGTTGAACTGTTATTCTAAGGGTGCTGGTATTCAGTAGCTGCAACCTTCCTCCATGCAGTGCTAAATTGTGTTTTGAGTTCCACATTAATTAGCTCAGTTTAGATATGTGCACTTTGTGGGGCCTCACTTCTGTAAGATCGGGTGCACATTGCTGCATTTAATTGTGCCAGAAGTTTAGAGTATCTGTGGGCTAGTACTGAGGGTAAACTCGCGTAAATGGAAAGCACCCTTCCTTACTCATGGAGAGTAAGGAACACGGGCCAGGCGGCAACTCTAATGCATTGTGAGCACATAAAAGTGTCCCACAAAAATGGCACCCCTGTCTATAACACCTTTTACACATATAAAAATCAAATACATATCTATTGGGCAGAGGAGGGAAATCTACTATAAAATAAACGTTTCAGCCTGTACTTTACTGTTACAATATGTACCACATGTGAGTAACAAAATCAGTCTGTGGAAATTTCTCCTCTGCAAGGCACTTTATGAGGAGAAATAAAGTGCTAGCCAAGAGCTCTGAGGCTTGTGCCTTTGTTTGCACTTTGTCCACAAAGGCAGGGCAAATCTGTGTACGTTTGGGGATTTTTAAGAGTCGGGTGCAATGTCAGAAATAACATTTGTGTGTGTTTGATGGTTAAAAACTAAAACATATAAAGTGGGGGGGAAATCACTGGATTCTTGACTTTTGAAGTGGCTGTATGTGTGTGCATTAGTATTAATTTTCAGAGCTGAACCAGACATTACAATGGAACAATTTTTACAAATCTAATTTAATAAAACAAGACTATTGACTGCCCTTCATCAGAAGGTTCTGGGGTGGCATACAAGAGTGTGAAAACAATTCACACAACTTGTAAATGTGATATGTTTAAACAAACACAATACAATAAAGAACCAAAAAAGAGCAAACTGAAAACAGGAAAATATGGAAGAAAAGAGTTCTGACAAAAATTCTCTCTGGGCAAACAGGAAACCCTTAACCTGGCGCTGAAAATATTGTAACAGCAGGGAATCGCTGTGGAGCCCAATCCTATACTTCTCTCATAACAGTAATGGAGGGGAAAGGGGACCATTTGCAGGGGAGAACTGGCAGCTGGCAGGTGGGCTTAAAGCTTTTTGCACCCGCCAGTTCTTCGCTTCAGTTGTTCTGCCGTTTTGTTAACCGTGCCACACATTCCGTGCCACACATTCTCATTTGTTAACTGTGCCACTGCCACACATTCTCCGAGTTGAGAAGAAGCTTCATGGGAAAATATCCTGAGGGGTGGGATGGGAGAGAAGAAACTGCCCTACCCTGCAAGCATCTCCTGCCTGCCCCTACAGTCGTGTTACATGAGCAGATGCATGCTTAGGAAACAAAAGCAACTGTAGATATACAGCAGTGTTTTTCACCCTCTTCTGGGCAACGGAACACCTGTCTTAGGGAAAAAATCTCGCGGCACAGCACCCACAGCGCGCGGCTTTTTCTCCATGGGGGGGGGCCGGCACAGTTTTTTTCCGGGCCTCCGAGGCCCAGCGCGGCTTCTTCCCGCGCTGGGGAGGCCCGGCGGGGCTTTTCCCCGCGTCGGAGAGGCCCGGCGGAGCTTCTGCTCACGCCGGGAGGACCCCGGCACAACTTTTTTTTTCGGGCCTCCGAGGCCCAGCGCGGCTTCTTCCCGCGCTGGGGAGGCCCGGCGGGGCTTTTCCCCGCGTCGGAGAGGCCCGGCGGAGCTTCTGCTCACGCCGGGAGGACCCCGGCACAACTTTTTTTTTCGGGCCTCCGAGGCCCAGCGCGGCTTCTTCCCGCGCTGGGGAGGCCCGGCGGGGCTTTTCCCCGCGTCAGAGAGGCCCGGCGGAGCTTCTGCTCACGCCGGGAGGACCCCGGCACAACTTTTTTTTCCGGGCCTCCGAGGCCCGGCGGGGCTTTTCCCCGCGTCGGAGAGGCCCGGCGGAGCTTCTGCTCACGCCGGGAGGACCCCGGCACAACTTTTTTTTCCAGGCCTCCGAGGCCCAGCGCGGCTTCTTCCCGCGCTGGGGAGGCCCGGCGGGGCTTTTCCCCGCGTCGGAGAGGCCCGGCAGAGCTTCTGCTCACGCCGGGAGGACCCCGGCACAACTTTTTTTTCTGGGCCTCCGAGGCCCAGCGCGGCTTCTTCCCGCGCTGGGGAGGCCCGGCGGGGCTTTTCCCCGCATCGGAGAGGCCCGGCGGAGCTTCGGCTTTCCCCCGCGGCACAGCACACGGTGTCTCGCGGCACACTACTGTGCCGCGGAACACCGGTTGGGAAACGCTGATATAAAGCACTGTTCCACTCTTAAGTTGCATGGTGGCAAGTGGGGAAATAGGTTTGGCAATGTCCCCAAATTGCACCAACTCCCCTCCCTCTAAACTGGCCATCTTTTCACTAGGCTGTTTTTCAAGTAATAGTGGAAACACCACTATTCTCACATTTTGCCTCTAATTATGTATTTAGAGCCATCTGTTTGTTTCAGGTTCAGTTTCTTGGATTTTTTGCCTTCAAAATCTCAAGTGCCAGCTTTACTTGGAATTAAGAAATTGCTATAACATTATGTAGGGGGTGGTAAAATGCTTGGCAATAAAGAAGTGCTGGGTGTTAGATAAGCAGAAGTGGTTCACTGCTTAGGGTTGTGGGAGAGATTTGTGTCATTTGCCTTTTAATGAGAACCTGCTTTATTTGCACTTCTCTGAAGTTTGACTTGTGATTTCCCATCATACATAAGACATACACAATACGTTTATTTGTATGCCACCTTTCCACAATTCAAACCATGCTCAAGGCGGCTTACAACATGAAAGAAATACATAATTGCAACATAGCAAAAGAAATAATAAACAATAAATAAAATATTAAAAAATCGCAACCAAACCAAACAAATCGCATGCTCCAAGATAAAGATACAAAAAACTAACAGCAAAAACAGCAATAACACCCCCCTCACAACAACAACACCCCCAACAACTCCCTAGCCCAAGAGTCTGTTCAGCAGCCTCAGCTTTCATAGCCGGAGTCAGTCAGGTGGAAAAGACCTGCAAGGCACGGATCAGATCTTCCATGACTCACAGCCAAGATCACATCAAAACGATGTGTATGAAAATGTGCATGTGTGCATAATTCAGTGGCCAGATTGTTGACCAGGGCAGGGTGCTCTGAACACATAATGCCAATTCTGGCATTATTCCCAACTGAGTATTCTACCCACCTATAAGAGGAAAAATGGGTTACTATATGATTATTGATACTCCGTCCAAATGGTTGATTTACAGTGGTGATCTGATGAGCTAAGTGTTTGTCATTCCTATTTTGTAAATGGAATTGCTAATTTTATATGGATAGGGTTTATATGGACTGAACTAGTTTAATCTATTTTACTCTCTCTTGTCCCATTTTATTTTGCTGTATGAGGTATATTATTGTGTATTGTGTGTTGTTATCTAAATATGGGCCTATGGCCGTAATAAAGATATTCTATTCTATACCCACCCCGCTTTCAAATATACACAGCCTGCAAGGCTGTGCCAGTGGGATGGGAAACCCACAAAGCCCCTGACTAGTTTCTTGCTGCCTTTGAAGTTTCAGGTTTTTCCCATAGAACTTAAGGAAGTTGGAAGGAAGGATCACCGCTCATACATTTATCTACTTCTCACCTTGAGGAAAATGGTTTTGGCAGGGCCTTGTGTTTCAAAAATCAGACAAACTTGTTCGATCCGAAGTGACCATGAGACAAAGGTGTTAAGTGTGTGCGCTGCAGGAAGCGATGCCTTTCCGAAACCCATTTTCAGTTCTCTTGAAAAAGACAGGCTGTTTCTAGCCTTACGAAAATGATGCTACAAGATCTCTGTAGGAACTAGACCCAGATGGCTATTCTGCTTTTGCATCATTTCAGAGGCCATGAAAGTGGTGGCGGCTTTGCAGCTGTTGGGCAGGGGAGCTTGTGTGAATTTCAGGTGTGGGGTGAAAATTGCCCCTGCTCCTGCAGCTTCCCTGATGATCATGGATGCCACTCACTACCCACCCAGCAACCCAGAACAATGCTGTGTTATGACACGGTATCATTCTGAGTAGTATTTTTTGGGGGGCGGGGGGAGATGGTGGGAAATGGTAAGAGGCTAGCATTTCCTCCACCCACTCTGAATGCTTTGTTCCAGGGCATTTGGGGGAACACAAATCCCTCTTTATGCGTTGCTTATGTCAGTGAATGACATTGTTCACAGAGCATTATATGATCCAGAAAAGATGCTAAGGTAGTGAGAGCTCCTCCCCTGTTCCTCCCTGCTGTGTAACTGAATGGTAGCACCATCCCAGCTAACATCCTTTTAGTGGCCAAGATCAGGAAGCAACCATGTACTGAGCCAGGGCAAGGGCAGCAGGAAGCCACAACCACTGGTGAGGTACAAATTCCCTAAATTTTCAGAGTCTGATTCAAGACCAGCTCCTTTTTCTGGGGATCCTTGTGAGTTCAATGATAGCATTGTCCCCAGGGCAGATATAAAAAAGTCTATTGTACACTATGCCCTAGGAAGTGGGAAAATGTTGGATTGCAGCCATGATATTTTGGTTCAGATCTGATCCAGTCTAAACCTGTGTGCAAATAGTCTTATGAGTTTAATTGAACTGGCAGTAGCATTGGAACGTCCCACATTAAGTCTAGCAATGAGTTTGATGTCATCCTCCGATTTCATGTATCATTGCTTTTAAGCTCTGTTAAAGTCATAACAAAAAAATAAATCTAAGACAGCAAGGAAGAAGGATGAATGATGTTTTCATTTTGGATGTAGCCGGAACAGCTCTAGACTGAAGAATATCTCAGAATCTTTAATCAACCCTTTTCTGAAGTGTGTATTTATTTTTCTTCTGCTTGCACAATTTATCTTTTATTTTCAGAGGAACTGGAACAAAGCTTCCCCCTCCCTCTCTGACAAAAGCAAAGGAAGAGAGTTTGACATCTTCCCAGGTTTTCTCTAATAGCCATTACACATCTGCCATGATGATGAGTTATTGGTTGTCAATATTGTGTGTATTGATCACAATCTTCCCAAGTTCGACCTTCATATATGTGTTAAAACAGAATATACAGTACTGTGATCTATAAAACCACGTTAATTGCTTTGGTCCCAATCCAGAGATTCTGGGGGGAAAGCAATGGGCTGTGTGCAAGCATATTGCTTGCCAGGCAGATGGTCAGCATGGTCAACTTTTGACAATACTATTTATCTATTGGAGGATAGAATCCACTCCCTTCCTCCCTTTCCAGACAGGTGATTGGTCCTGTCAAAGCTAATATTGCTTATCAGTAATGTGCATGTGGATGCAGAAGCACTGAGCATCACACCCTTTGACACTGGATAAAGCTTTTATATATATACTGCACAGTACTGCATGTCTGGATACAGTCCAGAAGGACACTATATTTCTAAAAATAAAATAAAATAAAATAAAATTTCATGCATCTTTGTTGAATAAAGCATCCATCTTCAAAGAACTGGTGCTAGCAAAAGATATTCTAACAGTTCACAGGAACATATAGCACAAGCTCATTTATCCTGACACCTCTGGGAATAACAAACTTTGCATAAATAGTGAGAGGTGGCATCTTCTGTTTGTAATCTTACCATGCTATAACCCTCTCCCTCTCAGTAACTGACAGCAAACCTGGCATTGGGAAGCCAGATAAGCACACGCACGCACGCACGCACGCACGCACCTGCCAGCCACTACTGATAAAACCAAACCAGGACTTAGCTCTGAATAGCCTGGCGGTGGAAGTGGAAGTGAAGTAGCCACAAGTTTCTAACTGCTTGCCTGTAGACTTTAAGGCAAACTTTGGCTTAGCTTTATGTGTGAACCAGGCCTCTGTTGAGACCGAACAGCTGGAATGGGATTTGGGGAGACAATTTATGCAATGCAGATTAAACGTTTGGCTTAGTTCTTGCAAATCTACACTCTGAATTGCCAAACAGCATAGGAAACAAAGGTGCTAGAACTTGGCAAATGCCTCAGAATGCATAACTTCCAACATTTCTCTCATGAAAATAGGCATGTTCTATTATTATTATTATTAATAATAATAATAATAATAATAATAATAATTTGTACCCTACCCATCTGACTGGGTTGCACTAGCCACTCTGGGTGACTTCCAACATATATAAAAACATAATAAAACATTAAACAACTTCCCTATAAAGGGCTGCCTTCAGTTGTATTCTAAAGGTTGTATACTGTATTTACTTATCTTCTTGGCTCAGAGGTCGCATAACTCCATACCCTCCAACATTTCTCCAATGAAAATTGGGATGTCCTAAGGAAAAGCAGTACATTCTGGGATCAAATAAGGAACTGGGATGGCTTTCGTAAATATGGGACTGTCCCTGGGAAACAGGGACACTTGGAGGGTCTGAAAATGCCATCCTCCCAATAACCTCTGCCTTATATTATTGTTATAGATTTGGGGGGTAAGATTTTGATTATTTGGGTGGAGTATTGAAGGGAAGATTGGAGGCCAGTGGAAAAGTATACAGTAGGCTAAACTTCCTTCCAAGCCAGGGCCTCCCCTGGGATAGAGGCGTCAACATGACAAAAGGTATTGATGGCCCATCTAAGAGGAATCTTGGGCCTGGGCAGACAGAGGTTTCCATTGTGATGGGTATGTGTTTGAGGTCTCAGGAAAAGAGAGTCTTTAGAGCAAGGCATGCTGGGAAGAAGAAGGGAGAGAACAAAGACTGAGATCCATCTTGGGCAGGCTGGCTGCAGGCATGCTGGGAGAGATGCCTTGGACTCCAGGGCTGTACTGCTGTGGGGAACAAGCCCCTCCTGAAATGACCATGCTGTAAGATCTGGACTCCCTCTATGCAGACTGAAGGCATAAATATGTGAATAAATCATATTTCTTAAAGATACGACAGTCTCCACCAAGTTCTCAATTCTCCAAAGGAGCACAATCCCTGGAACCCCCTGGAATCTTGCTGCTGCTTGGCAAAGAGTGGGAGTGGTGCCCAACTTTTGTAACATTATCTTTCACTTTCTTTCCTGTATATTTATTAGCATAACCCTTGATGTCCGGGGATAAAAGCTGTTTTTAGCTAGTGTTGATTGGTGAAACTTTAATGCATTTCAGGTTGCTCTCCTCTGTATTGAGTAATTATAAATGCTGTAAAAGGTGTATTTCAGAGAGAGCTTTTTTTAATTAAAATTTCTCAAACATTTTTCTGTTCTGCTTACAAATATAGATGGGAGCGTTTGGAGGAAATACTGTAGTGCTGAAAGTCTCATTATCTTGTCGACGGTTGTGTTTAAAATAAACAAAAAGAGTTTCACAACTAAATAAACTTGAGTCAGCTTAAACGTTATTTTACTTTAGAATTTTTAATGCATATTTTAAACAGTGTGTGTAGTTGTTGCTTTCAGTTTACAAAGCTGTTTGTTCTTACTGCTATTAATGATTTAGGGTGTTCTCCATCTCCCCATTTTAAAAAATTGTGTTCACTTTAATAGCTCCAAATGGCACCATTTTAAAGCATCCACCAGGTGCAAGGAATCAGCCAGAATTAAATCTGAGTGCATTTGTTATCTGAATGTTCTGCTGAATTGTACTTGCAATTTGCAAGTTTTGCATTTTTGATTTTCCACATAGTCACATTTGTTGAGATTTCCCAAAGTTCTCTGCGTGTGTCCCCCACAATAAGAGTTGCAGATCTGGCATGCAATTGTTAATTTAAGAGTTGTTTGGTTGAACACTAATTAAAGACTGATTGGTCATCCATAAGCAGAAGTGATGGAAGAAGAAGGTTAGACAGTAACTTCCATGGGCAGCAATATCTGAATACATACTGTCCTTGTGTTTATGCTCTTAAAAATGCTATGCATTTCTTCATAGGCTCCTGGCCCTGCCGTGTTTCCTAGAACACCCATGGAAATGATGCTATGTTCCTTTCTGAAATTGCTACCAAATGTCCAGTCTTCCATTTGCTTAATCAGCTGTGTAGTCATAAACAGCTGATTAAGTTGTCATGGGGTAACATTGCAAAAAGAATATGACATCTCTGTCATGATTGTGAATGTGGTTTGTTATTCCCAGAGGTGTTAGGATAAATGGGCTTATGCTATATTTAGTGTTATAATAGAAGAGATACATTATTTATAAATGAATAACCAAGATATGCTCAGCCCATGACTCTTAGGAGAATGGCTTTGTGAGATTTCTAGGAAAGGATAACGGTTGGTGGTGCACTGGCGCAGCCATCAGAATTATTAACAAGTGCAAAGAACTGGAAAAGTAGAACTGATCAGATAATGCAAACCTTTATTCTGTACGTGTGTTATGAGGAATTGTTATTCATGGCAACGCTGTGGGCTAATCAGGCCTTATTTCCTGGGGCATTCTTTCATGTCAGAGGACTGCCAGAATTGTCAAGCATTCATTGGCGGAGGTCAGAAAGAGAGGAGGGGATTGATTTTTTTGTAAGAGCACATTGCCGTGCTTCATTTCTTTAGTCATTAAAAGTGGGGGAGGGGAATGATACATTTAAAATATTTAATACGGCAAGGTCCCTGTCCTTGAAGTCACAGCACATGTGAAATCATCCTTTGATGTTGATGAGAGAGTTTTGCAGATGAAATGACTGATCAAGCTAATTATTTAGAGATAATTGGCTTCAATGCATAATAGATATCTCTGTTAAATGGCCAGATATTCCAGCCATGGGACTACCTTGGAAATTAATTCTGATCCTGCTGTGAGCAGGACTGGGCTTGCCTTGGTTCTGCAAGCTATTTCTGCTGCCTCCTCCTTTCTCTGCCCTGAGATCCATGAACTGGGAGGGCTGTAGTTCAGTGCTTTGCATGCAGAAGGTCCCAGCTTCAGCCCCCGGGAGAGACCCCTGCATGAAACCTTCTCTCAGTATAGACGATGCTAAGCCATATGGACCAATGGACTGACTCAGTATAAGGGAACACCCTCTGTTCCTATGCTACCATTGTAGAAAAGGAAGCAAGCAAAGGTGAAGTCCAAGAAATAGCCGTACCGTGCTGCATTCTGGTAGGCCCATGGGATGCTCTTTGATGCGATTATGGCAGCATCAATTCCAACCACCACAATAATGGGAGTTGCTCTTGGGGAGCTGCAGCTCTACCAGTATAGCCAGCATAACCGTCACACTGTTAAGAGTATAAGAGCGAGCATGTTGATCAAACCAAGAGTTCATTGAGCCCAGCATATAGTTTCCAACAATGGTTAGAGAGATGATGCCAAGAAGCTCATTAGCAGGATGGGAAAGAATCATTTGTTTATTTATTTATCAGGGTTCCATTTGATGTTGTTGTTGTTGTTGTTTGTTGTGTCATACTTAATAGCCATGGATAGAATATGTCATTCTGTAGAGCTGTCTAGGCTTTTAAATAAGCCCAAAATATTTAGGAGATGGCTCTGTGACATTAATGTTTCAGGTTTTACTGATATTTTCTCTTGGTTGTTGTTCTTGTATTTGTTTGTACAGTGCCTAGTGATGCTATACAAGGTTTATGAAAGATTATGCTATACAAAAGACTCTTCCGCTCTTCCTCACTTCCTTCCCAACCCCTACTCGCCTTCTTTTCTTCTTTTTTCTTTGCCTGCATGGAAGGTGTCCTTGAACTCTGATGGTGCCTCTTGCTTCCTTGGGTGAAGGATAAAGGGGGATGTTGGCAGAAACTAACTTATTGTTCAAAGGTAAAATTTACAGTGATTGCCTCTGGCCCTGCTCACTATTGACATACTGGGCTGGATCGAAGGAGGGGGCAAGAGGCGGAATTGCCCCAGTTGGCAGGTTAGCAGGGTAGCTAACCTTATGTTCCAGCCAGGTCCCACTTATTAGATGAGGTGGGAGACCATAGAAAGACCTGCCTTCTTGCCTAGCCAAAGAAGAGTATTAGGGGGTTCAATTTACTAATTTTGTGGCTACATGATAGAGGTTTGACATGTATACACGCATATTAGCAATAAGCTTGTGTTGTCATATATGATGATTATAATTCAACTCTGGTTCAAGATGCTTGATATAAGTGAGAAGCTTTTAGAAGCATTTTAGCTGTAATTGTCAGGTTGCTAGAACAGAAAATAGGAACAAAAAGTGAGAGAATGTTCTATAGCTAAAAAGCGGGGTGTCAGCCACTTTCAGGTGGCCCTGTGGTTACGAAAAGTCACTGAGAACAGGATGTAGTGATGAAAACCTTCTGCTGAGCTCCTTGCCTTTTTGGTAACACCAAGGCCATGGGAGTCACCCTTTCTGCTTTGCTGAAGACCCTGTAAGGGCAAAATGTTCTTGCTCTTGTATGAAAGGATGTGTTCGAGATCTGTTTGTTATCTTTCCAGCTAGTAATTAAAATGCCCAATTAGCATTTAACCATCTGTGTGTTGATTGTGCATTATCCGTCCAGTTGATGTCCTGTTAATCCCCCGTCCCCATCTACAGGTTTGGTGAGTTGCTGAGTGTGAGCTGTGACCCCCTTTGGAGTTCTTGAATGATCAATAATTTTAATCCCGCCCCAAAAAGGAAGGCGAGAAACAGCAGTGGTGGGATGGGACACAAACCTACAGGCTGCCTTCTCTTGGCAGTGATGGGAGGGGACGAAAGGGAACAAAGCTCCCCATCATCATTGTCTCATGGCTTGCTGCCACCAAGAGAAGGAAGCCTGCATGGGATACAAAGGGAAGCAAGGTTTTCTCCCTTTTGTGTCCACACTCACCCTGCCACCAGAGCAGACTTCCTTCTCTCAGTGATGGTAGGAGAGTAGACAAATGAACATGAAGCTACAGGAGAGAGGAGCAGCAGTATAGACTTTTGCTCCCTGCAACAAAAAAATGTACAGTAGATCCTGCACGGCTGAGATATGGTCCAGATTGGGGTGGGGTGGAGCTCTCAGGGTAAAAAAAGGTTCCCTACCCCAGCCTTAAGCTCTGCTTATGATTGATCCACCCTGCGCTCTACAAACTGAGTGGAAGACGAAATGCTTCATGTAACCAGATCAAGTAAAGCCAGAGTGGCAAAATGAAGCTTAAGCTAAAAGTTCCTCACCTCCCACCTCCAAATTGGTTTCCTTGAAATGCTTGTAGTATGGAAAACGCGCGTGTGTGGCTTCCCCCTGTCAATCACTGTTTAGAAACGTCACCAATAATTTGTACTCTGGAAGTGCTTGACTTACGGACCCCTGGGTCTAATTGGATCCGCTGATTTCGGCTAAATCCCATTCTGTCAACAGCTCAGCAGTAGGTACAATATTGAAACTCTAATTAATCTAGTAATAACGTCAATTTGCCAGACTGGGTTTTATTTCTTTCTTTTTTTTTTTAAAATCATTATTTTCTGTGATTTTTGACTGAAAAAGCTAGAAGGCTAGCTAGACGCTTTCATTTTTCTTACCTGATCTCTTTATGTGTGTTTTGTGTAGGTAGAATTGCCAACAAAGCCAGCATTACCAGGTTTTTTTGTTTTTGTTTTTTTGGGACCAATCTCCAGAAAAGCAAGAGGTTTGCTTGTTTTATCCCTCAGAACTTGGGGTTTGTTTGAATTTCTTTTAGCCATACATAAAGTAAAGGTAAAGGGACCCCTAACCATTAGGTCCAGTCGTTTCCGACTCTGGGGTTGCGGCGCTCATCTCGCTTTATTGGCCAAGAGCTGGCATACAGCTTCCAGGTCATGTGGCCAGCATGACAAAGCCGCTTCTGGCGAACCAGAGCAGTGCACGGAAACGCCGTTTACCTTCCCGCCGGAGCGGTACCTTTTTATCTACTTGCACTTTGACGTGCTTTCGAACTGCTAGGTGGGCAGGAGCTGGGACCGAGCAACGGGAGCTCACCCCATCACAGGGATTCGAACCGCCGACCTTCTGATCAGCAAGCCCTAGGCTCTGTGGTTTAACCCACAGCGCCACCTGGGTCCCTATTTAGCCATATGTTAGCCATACATACAGTATACCTAATGTGAAGAGACAGTTTTTGCATTTGCCCCTGACTTCAAATCTACTAGAAACCACAAGGTGTTGTGTCCTGAGCTTCCCCCCATGGTTTCTTCTGGGACATACCCAAGTAGCAGATAATTTTAAGAGTTGGGAATTATTTGGGAGATCACAAAAATCAGAAAAGTATCAGAACTGGGTCTACTTAAGGACATGCTAGTTAAAAATATGTGAAGAAGACACTTTCTTATTCAGTATGGAATTCCAGGATCCAGGAATTAGAAAGGTCTCATTTCTTTGGCCCTCAGAACTCTCCTCAGGCCCCACTCCCTCACTGCCCTTGCCTCACACCCAGACTCTTTTTTTTGGGAATTTTTGTCTTTGACAAAATACTCTTCCTGCTTATCTGGATAGAGGATAGTGAGGGGTGTGTGAGTGTGTGCAGAAACCTGACAGCTGTACAAAGGTGGAAAAAGGCATTTATTGCTCCACCCACTGTTGCCGCTGCTTCCACTCACCATTGGCATGTGGCCCTCAGAAGGTTGTGCAGAAGGGAACATGGCCCTTGGGCTGAAAAAGCTTCCCCACTGCTGTTTTAGGATGTAATGCCATGCTGTTTTAAGATGTTTCTTACATAGATGGGTCCCAAGAAGAAATAGGTTCAAAAACTAGGATTGTCCAAAGTCACATTTTTTCTTTTTCAAATATAGTTTTTTCGAGGGGGGGGTGTGAATTATTACAAAGTACTCATTTCTTAAAACCTCTCCCCTGGCAGAAGAGAAGAAGAAGAAGAGTTTGGATTTGATATCCCGCTTTATCGCTACCCGAAGGAGCCTCAAAGCGGCTAACATTCTCCTTTCCCTTTCTCCCCCACAACAAACACTCTGTGAGGTGAGTGGGGCTGAGAGACTTCAGAGAAGTGTGACTAGCCCAAGGTCACCCAGCAGCTGCATGTGGAGGAGTGGAGACGCGAACCCGGTTCCCCAGATTACAAGTCTACTGCTCTTAACCACTACACCACACTGGCTCTCAGTGTGTAATTCTCACTGGTAATTCCAGTATAAGAACATTCCCAGTAGGGATGTACAAGCATCCCACTGCTCACCCCAAAATGGGTCAAGCTTTTGCGAGTATTACAGACAAAAGGTCTCTCTGTTCTATTTGCAACAGTGAGCAGCAAGATGCTTTCAGGAAGCTTACAAGTAGGATTTGAAGGCAACTGGCCTCCCCTGTTGTTTCTCCACAGCATACTAATCATCTAGTATTTATTAACCCCGTGTGAGTTGCATTATATTATCACATCAGCTACAGTCAAATCCTAGGAAATGAGCATGTCTGTAAATTAAGATGGGAGAAAGAATGGAGGGAGGGCAATGTTAGAAGAGGCACAAGGTGGAAATTCATTAGCAACATTTAGATAGTAACTATCTTATAAGTGCTGCAATAAGCATCCAAAGCTTGAGGGGATTACAGAATCAATTGCCAAACATACTGAGTTGCCACTTATAATTTTTGATGCATTTGTAGGGCAGCGAGAGACAAATGTATGCACCGTTGAAATGATTGACTGAGAAGCTAGCTGTATTTGTACCCTTGAGATTTCTACTACACACACCCCCAGTTCAAAAGTTTTCCTAACGAAGCACATGGAACCTATGAAGAAGCGATGTTGCTTAATTAGTTAATGTTTGTAATGTAAATGTTGATAAATTAGTTAATAGGCTAGGCTTACTCCCAGAAGAGAGATGCTGAAGTGGTAAGTCCACAGGGATTTGGGAATGGAACAATCTGAGATTGCTGCAGTGGAAAAAAAAATATTTGCTGTGATGGCCTTTGTGATAGGCAGCTGTATGTGAATAGAATTCTGGGCTCATCTCAATTGCCAGCAGCCCTGTTTTTGGGGAAGAGAGCAAGAGAAAGAAAATGGTCATGTGGCAATTTCTGTGGCTTACATTACAATGGAATGCAACAGTAAATACTATTTATTGTTTCAATAGCATTTTGAAAAGCTAAAGCTTAATATTCCACACTACTCAAAACAATAAGAAATTCCGGACACTATATTTTCCTTGTGAGAGGATATGGTAGTCTTATGGATTGTGTGTGTATGTGTGTGTTGATGCCTGTTTGTTTCTGAATATTTAAGCTGAGTGTGATTTTTACAATTAATTTATTAATTGCCTTCTAAACTGCCCCCTCAAGGTGATTTACGCATAAGGCAACACTAAACACACACAAAAATAAGTACACGTCAAACAAAACTGAAACCCTAACAAGTGGACCCTTGAGGTAAAGACCAGCTGGGAAAGCCCGTGGGAACAAAAATATATTCAGCTATATGCAGAAAGTGCAAACAGTGGGCATCTGTCATATCTCAATAAGAGATATGCTATTCCACAGAAGAGGGGCAGCCACACTAAAAGCACTGCTCTGAGTTACTGGCAAGCACACCAGCAATGCAAGTTTTTCAAACAGCATCTATTCTATCCTCACTGATCCAAAGCAAATAGCATTTTCTTCAAGTCCCCCAGACAGCTGCAAAAATGGCGTCTGAGTTTAGTGTATTCCAAGCTCTGAAACTCCCTCTCTCCAACCCCTACTCAAGTAGGTGGGATGTGCCCCCATTCCTACCTCTACTAGCCATCGAAAGACAGTGAAGAAGCATATTCTAGCCCTCCAAAGAAGCATATTCAGCATTTAAACTAAAGACTAGAGCAGAGGTGTCTAGCCACAAGTCCTTCATACATTGTTTGCCTATAATGCATGATCATTGATGAAGCTGCCTGGGGCTGATGGGTGTTGGAATCCAAACGGATCATCACAGGTTAGACTAGATAAATTGTATTCTTAGCTTGCTACCCTAACTATTGTTTGTAATTCCTTTGTATATATTACCATAGCTATCTTGTGCGGCAAGTTAGGTAAAAACAGCTTTCCCCAACCTGGTGCTCTTCAGATTTTGAAGCTATGCAACTTCCATCTATACCATCCTATTGCTAATGATAAGCCTTTGGTCAGTGTTGGCTGGCACTGATGGGAGCTGAAGTCCAAAATATATGGAGGGCACCAGGTTGAGGAAGGCTGGAGTACAAATCCCATTGCATGCAGATGGTCCCAAGTACAATCCTTGGTAACTCCAGGTAGGGAGATGATGATTGGCTTGATGTTAGCCAGTGAGCTTCATGACTGGCAGAGATTTAAGCCTGGGTCTCATCTGCCCTTGCCTTACACTCTAAGCCCTACATCATACTTGCATTGTGTATAACAAACGTAAGAGCTCAGTTCAGTTTAAAGAATTTAGTTTGCCCCACATTTTTAAGCAAACTGACCTAATTTGCACCTTTCAAATAAATACACTGATAAAAATATAATTATCCTTCAGATTTTGCACATCTTTGAATTTTGCAATAGGGTTGTCAAGAAGAAGCAAAAGTACCAAGTTGCATAAAAAGCTGTATTTTTTGATAGCATGCATTTAGAAATACATACATTGAAATTAAAAAAAACACGTATTTAAATGTGAATTTTTATATGGACTTCTAAGCTTTTTAAAGAAAAATAAATAACTTGCAGATTAGTGTGGAAATGGGATGGAACGAAACTGACACAGGAAATAACTGATCTCTCCACCCCTAGGTTACGGTGCAGTTTATTTTATATCGTTCCAGATTGGAGGTTTAGAAAATATTGTAAGTGCTAAAGTAATGCTATGAATCTGTATGCTAAGGGAATGTGGTGTAGGAAGGGCCTTTGGGCTCCCACTGAGAGGGTACCAGCTGCTTGCTTACCTTGAAAAAATTATCCTGGAACTCCACGGGGGGGGGGAGAATCAGGTTTCTTTTGGGTGTGGGACAGGATGAAGAAGGGAAAGAGCAGAGAGCAGGAAGTGTAACAACCTCTCAACACTTCTCTGCTCCAACTCATCCATTTCAGACACTGTTTTACAGTGAACAGGAATGTCGTAATGCACATGTAACATTTAATCGAACCCTTCCTCTTGTCACACAAGACCCCAAGGAGCAATGAGTGTTTGGGGGCTGTTATGAGGAAAAATTCCCCCAGTGAAAAAGGAAGGTGGGGGGAGCATATACTGTATGTGTGTGACAGAGAGCAAGCGAGCGAGAGGAGAAAAATGTATCTCTTGGCAAGGCTGGGCTGCATGATCATTGTAGTCTTTGGCTACACCATAACCTAGAAGAGTTGCCATGGGAACCACTGCAAAAGAATTAAATATATCAAGGGGCCTTGATTGTGAGAAATGGGTGGAAATAAGAGAATTCAATTAACATAGAAATGGTGTTTTTGTTTGCTCCCCAAGTCACGGTAGGAACCTTTAAATTCACAAACATCTAATTAAGAGGAAAAGTTGTAGTGAATGTCTGTGAGGCCCATTCAGAGGAGCATGATTGCTCTATAATTGAAGCAAAATAAATAGTGTTTTATTTTTCAAAATGAAAATTAAATGGTTCAGATTCTTTTGTGTTCCACTCTCCCCTTGAACGTTATTCTGTATTTTGCTGGTTGGAGGCGGACCAGCTGCTTTTGACCTACAAGAGGAGCTCACAGGTGCAATGGCTGTCAGCCATGCGGTAGCCAAATGGGTTCTCCACACAAACAGACACCATACTTTAAGTGGGAGAACCATTTAATTCCCAGTTCACATATGGGTGCAAATATCTGCAAAGCCTGAGTGGGAACAGGTGGCAATCTGTAAGGAGGAAGTCAATACAGCTTTTCATTATTTCTGATGCAGGGAGTTGCCACTTAGACCGGTTTCTGGGAGTGAAAAAATAAATGCCTACTTGGGTCACTTCAGGATTATGCATTTAAAACACTATCATACCACTTTAAAAACCATGGTTTCCCCCATAGAACCCTGGGAACTATAGTTTGGGAAGGGAATAGTGGCCTCCTAACAACTCTCAGAATTCTTAATGGATCTACATTTCCCAGGATCCTTTGGGGGAAGTGACGACTGTTAAAGTAGTATAAGAGTGCTTTAAATGTATAGTGCAGTTGTGGCCTGTGTCTGTCAAACCTGGGATAATGCACATGTATACTCTAAAGATTTGTGCAGGGCACCAGGGAGGTTAAAAAATGCTCATAACTCATGGAACACTATGTCAAAGGTTCTCCTCATGTGTCAAATATCAAACCATACTGGATCTCCATTGAAGGTTTCCATGGTGATTTGTTCTGGCCTGTGGGAGCTGAGAAAGACAAAAGGGTCCAGGGCTCTTTCCTCAGCAAATTCAGTGGCAATAGCTCAGCGTGTTCCTATAGTAAACCGTCTGTCTGAACATACAAAGGATGATGCGTGGCTCTAGACAAGGAATAGCTAGCATGGCTGCACTCCACCTGTTCCTGGGCTCCAAGTCCCATCAGCGTAAGTTAGCATGGCCTGGGATGATGGAAGTTGTAGTCCAAGAACATCTGGAGGTCACCATATTGACTAAACTTGTTCTAGACTGCCTGAAGCTCTCTTCCTAACACAATCCACTTATCACCTTTGTGACTGTTTTCAAGAGGGCAGCCTCTGCTTCATAGTGGTTCAGCAAAGGCTGAGCTCAATTCAACTGTGTGGATTGAGCTGGGTCTAGCGCAAGTCTGCCCAGCCGCACCCAGGGTGGTTATAGTTTAGTTATTTCATAAAATCATTTATATACCACCACCCCTTTGATTTAATAAGTTTTCAGGGTGTTTGTCAACAACGTAGCAAGAGTCAATTAATCATACACAGTGCCACAGGTAGTTTATGTTCTGCCATATCCTCTCATATTTCCATTGTTTGACTTTCTGGCAATAGTTAATATATAACATTTTCAGTAGTATGCATATTGGAAAATAAATAAATAAAGTGCAATGAATTAAAAAACGAATGCCTTTCTGCCTTTTGATTTAGGAAGACGAGGGGAAACGTATGGAAATGAGGTGGGGGGGGGGACTTCAAGCTCTTGTAATTATTCAAGGTCATATTTCAATGTGAATCCATGCAAAGAATATCCAGTGCTGGAAGTTTTCTCTCCATAACATTTCCACACACACCCTCCCTGAGCTGTTGTATTGTTCACTTTATTATAGCTGTCACAGTCTGTTCTGCATCCAGCATGATTTGGATCCCCAAAGAGTCCCCCCCCCCCAATAGCAAACATCCTGTAGTAGTGACCCAGCTTCAAAAACAGGAAATTTATTTCTTAAACAATACGCTATCTGTTCCATTTTAAGTCGTGCCATTTCCAGAAAGACTCTGACATGAAAATCAAGTAATGTTTGCCTAACATTTGCTCTAATCTCCAGGTAACTTCAGACCAAGTCAAGCCTATGATTGTGTGCTCATTTTGAATAGCAACCAACCATTTCTTCGTCTTCTAATCAATACGTACTAAATAATAAGTAACAGCAAACAACATCAAATCAGACAAATATCAAAAGGTCACTGCCCATCATTCATTTTCTGTCTGCCAGCGACTTGGCAGGGCTCAATTTAATCAACTATTGTTCTAATATTTTAACCCCTGATGGGCTCTTACTAAGTCCACTTATAAAGGGGTTTCTTTTGTTTAATCTCTCAAGCAACTGGATTTTAATGGGTTGGTTGATTAATTTAACCCATTAAAATAAATACTACTTGATGCCCACACAAATGACAGCTTGATAGTTCCTCTTGATTGCAGCATGTATTGATCGAGAGCTTTTTGTCTTGATTATATAACACGGACAAATAATTTATCATTAAAGGTAAATTGCCCCATCCAAAGATTTCCTAGAACGGTGCCTTATACCAAGCCAAACCATTTCCCCATCTGCTCTAATACTATCTATTCCCACTGACAACAGCTCTCCTGATCCCAGGGAGATTTATTTTGTACAATCTCCTACCAGATACCTTTTTAACTGGGTTGCCAGGAATTGAACCTGGGATCTTCTGTATACCAAATTCTGACCACAAGATCCAGTTCTAACCCCAATTCAGCATTTTTATCTTAAACACTTTAGAGGGTACCTGATTTGGTTCAGGTCTGAATCCATATGATTTGGGAAAATGAAGCTTTGTGGCTCCCCTATTCACTATTAAGAGGAAAATTAAAAAGTGGCTACAACTTTTTTCTCTGTTGGAGAGAGTTGGGTGAAATTTGCAGGCATAGCCCCCCCCACCTCCACCAGTGGATAAATTGTGGCAAAGTACAGACAAAAATGTCATGGTTTCTGTGCTGGATAGCTTTTAAAATGTATTTTTAAAATGTTGGGCAGGGGAGCCCAGCAACTTCCTTCCTTAGCAGGTACTGAAAGCACTCAGCTGCTCTCATTCTAATAAGGTTGCACAGAATAACTTTTGAGTCAGCACAATACAATGAGCATAAACTGACATTGTTTTTGTCTGTGCCTGACCTTGGTACTACACTAGGGGTGGGGAATTCTTTTAAGACCAAAGGATACATTTGGTGGCCATTTTTAAACCACCACTATTTACGGATAAATGAATAAATTGCTCAGACTTTTGCTGACTTGTATTTTAAAAATGACCCCCAATAGTCCACTCAAACTGTTATATTTACAGTGGTACCTCAGGTTAAGAACTTAATTCGTTCTGCAGGTCCGTTCTTAACCTGAAACTGTTCTTAACCTGAGGTACCACTTTAGCTAATGGGACCTCCTGCTGCCGCCGCCACACGATTTCTGTTCTCATCCTGAAGCAAAGTTCTTAACCCGAGGTACTATTTCTGGGTTAGCGGAGTCTGTAACCTGAAGCGTCTGTAACCCAAGGTACCACTGTACAAAATATTGAGCTTGCCCCATAAAGAATTATAGGGATGCAGATTCAGAAACCAAAGCTACAGCAGAAGCCTAACATTTATGGGGATGGAATGACTTCATTACAAAGACTCAGCATGGGTGGTTGTATGTATGTATGTATGTATGTATGTATGTATGTATGTATGTATCTAGATTCAGGTAGGTAGCCATGTTGGTCTGATGTAGTCAAAAATTAAAAAATTGTCCAGTAGCACATTAGAGACCAACTAAGTTTGTTCTGGGTATAAGCTTTCGTGTGCATGCACACGTCTTCAGATACTTCTTCAGGTATGTATGTATGTATGTATGTATTGATTTGATTTACTTTGATTTGTATGCCGCCCTATACCCGTAGGTCCCTGTCTCCCCTTTCCCAACATCAGCCATTTATTTATTAAGTTGGTTAGTTAGTTATTGGATATTTCTTACCTGCCTTTCACCACAAGGCCCCAGGGTGGGTTTACAACCATATAATCATTCAATATTAAAATTCAACAATGCAATTTAACAAAGCAAAGAATTTTCATCAGACAACCTTAGTTGCTGAAGGCCAGGGAAACGGGGTGCATTTTGAGAGACAACGGAGACTTTGAAATGAAGCTGCTTGTTACATCTCATATTTTGGGGGTTGCTACAGAGAATGCCCTCTTCTCCTGGGCCATCATCCCTCATGCTTCGGAGGCCATCAGAATTACCAAGAGGGTCTATGGGGAAGGAGGTGATCCTTCATATATTTGGGGCTTATGGTAAGTCATTTAGGGCCTTAAACACCAATGCAAGCACCTGGAATTGAGCTCAGAAACTATTTGCTTGGAATGCCAACAAATGTAGGCAGCCTAATGCAGCTTCAAAAATCCCCACAAATCTCCATGGAATGAATGCACTGCTCAGCCTCTCTAGTGAATTGATTTAAGCCCTTGGGGTATGCTATCACAGGGAAACGATATTTTAATACCCCTCATCCTCAAGGGTCATGATATTGAGTTTTTCTATTCCGCCAAAGTGCTTTTCAATAGCCTCTTCTTTTGGCTCCCTTCATACATGGCTTGACGTTCGTTCTGCTAGATCCATTTTAAATTCTGTATTTGCCTGCCTCAAGGACATCATATGCATCTACATCTTAATGAGGTTGACTTCTATATCTGTGACTAGATTACTTTTCTCTCAGATAAATCATCACATCAGATTTTGTCAGTGCAGTTCAAATTTAGTGTATAGATGGCACTATCATGAGATATTCCCCTCATACACCTCTTTCCACACACAGTCTCTGCGCTGAATAATGGAGATGAGTAACCAATTCCCTAAAGACTCTCACAGCAGCATTATGGCAATGAACACCCTTTATGCTTCATGATCTCCCCCTTTATAACTCTGAAGGGAAAGTTCACAAGCAATTCATAGGACCACTCATGGTGCTGTTCTGACTCAGGTGTGCAGAAAGAAACCTCCTTCAAGTGATATGTGATCTCTGGAAATGCTAAAAGAATGATCATAAGGTATTCAAGTCAGGTGATTCTTTACCGACTTATAAAATGCAAGTATGCTTTTACTTACCTTAGGGCATGGAACTAGCACAGAGGCTGCAGGCAACTTCTTGGAAGTTCAAATCTAGATTGAAAGAAGGTCCAGACTGGTCATTATTGGGTATATGCTGTGGTATCATCTCAACTCAGAATCCTATGCACACAGCTATGTACACACATGGTGAATGTTGCTGCAATTATGAATGAATTTTAAAAAAACAAAAACTGCAAGGGAATTTTCAAATATTATGTTTAAGAGGGGGGAATCATTACTATATCTGCATACATAGGAAACTATACAGTATTGCATAAGCTGGTAACACGTGCACAACTTGCCAAATCTGAAAACTCAAGTTTTGAATACAGGAAAAAAGGTTGGTTTGTGGAAAGTTAGGTGTTATTATGGCGTAAGAGTTTTGCATAGGTTTTTACAGCTGATAGAGAATCAGAAGTTTTTTTTCCTTTTTCTTTTCTTCTTTCTTTTAGTTTTTATGTTAAAAATTGCTTGCTATTTGGTGTTGACTTCTGTGTATTGATTTTTCTTTGTTTGTTTTTCAAGCTTTAATAAAAATAACTTTAAAAATAAATAAATCTGAAAACCCAGAGCTAGGCAGGGACTGAATGAGGAGCAAAGCAGACATGATGCATAGAATTTGTGACTGGGGCTGCCCACTTTTAATTTTTTTAAAAAAGATAATACTAACAGCTTCTGGGTCTCTTGATTTGGATTAGAAACACTTCACAGGGGGAGGGATTTAAAACCCTTTCCCTTTGCTCATTAATATTCGAGTCATCTGCTGTGAGCTATACAGGCAACTTTATGGCTTCTGTTTAACAATCTAGGGAGATCCTCTTCCATGTCACATCTAATTGTCTTACTTGGTTGGATGGGCCTGCGAAAAAGTAACAACTAAATCATCTTCAGCCTTGTCAGATACACCAAAGAGAGCCCAGTCCAAAAGCCATGCAGTTCAGAATAAAGCATGTTCCTCTGAGCACATCGTGAGCATAGGAATTTGTTTCCAGTACCGGAACTAAACTGAGCTAACTCTACTTTCACCCAAACTCACGCCTGGTAACTTCCTTCATTTTGACAGCCTAATTTTGCTGTTGCCATTGTTAAAGCAGTTGGGAGTTGGAAACTCTCGCTGCTGTACTGCAAATCACCCAGAGATCTGCCAGCAGATCCTGATCTACATTCTGCCCTCCCCTGGCTCCTTGCGTGATGGAGGAAATGGAGAGCTACATGGCCACAGAGAACACCATACAGGAGCAGAACATTCCTCCATTCTGGGCAGCGGGATCAGTTCTGGTTGTGCAACCAGATGTCTTTTAGCTCATCCAGCCCTGCCTCCTGGGAGAGAATGCAATCATGATGCTTCAGTTATTCCAGTCTGAGCTGGTAGGATTCTCAGGTCCAGTTTGGCATTTCAAAATAATTTTCTAAGGAGTGACAGTTTGAAGAACAGACAGGAGTCAGTAAGAGAATCAGTTGCTGGAAGCAACCCATCTGGAAGGGGCAATCACAGCTCAATCCCAGATAAAATGCAGGATGCTGCTTCTCCCCCCTCATCTTATTTTGTCAGACTCTGGAAGCTGTGGGCTAATCTAAAGTGAATGGCAAATAGAACTCTTCTGTTTCATCTCTAAAGTAGATAAACTACTACAAAGAGACAGGTAAGGGGTACGGAAACTAGATAGCCAGGGTCTAATACTCAGTTTAGGCGGCTGAGATCCTAGAAGATGATTAAACTCTCTAAATGGAGGGAAAATGTCATTTGAGCTTCTTTTTAATAATGTGATTCACATTAAGAGCATCCCTTTAATAGACTCATTTCTTCCTGTACCCTTCTCATACATTTTCCTGTCTAGGCATTTTGTTAACTGGAATTGCTTTCCTAGAGTCCTTTTTTCAAACTTTTCAAGCGACACATTAGTGAAGAGTCTTTTGTGATGATTTAAAATGCTGGCATAAATTTGTGTGTCCTTCAGCCTTTTGCTGGGGCAGAAATGTGAAACGAAAATACCGAAAGAGCTATAAGAAATGGAGGATATATTCCTACCACATAGAGAGCTTCAACTCTGCCTGCCCACTTCCACCCTTATCTGGATTTTTAAAAACCACCCCTTCAAGTGAAGTAACACAGGCATTTCCAACATGATGCCCATGGGCATCAATGTGCCCAGCAGTACCTCCTATGACACTCTGTAAATATCCCCTCAAAAATCCACAATGCCTTGCTCTTCCTGCTCAGTTCCTTTATGTCAAGCCACAGCAGCCATTTAATGTTATGATATGCACCGCAGCAGCCATTTTGTGATATGCCACACCCCTACAGCAGCCATTTTGTGACCACCAAAGTGTAAATGTGAGGAATGACCGCTGGGAGGAGCACAGAGAGAAGAAACGCCATGGAGCATCTGCAGCAGCACAACCAGACTCTTTCATCTGCCCCAGCTGCAACAAAACATGTCTCTCCCATATTGGTCTCTTCAGCCACAGCAGGTACTGCAACCTTCCAACAGTTTGACTTCACCCCCAAAGGAGCACTCTTCAATTGTCTTCCAAGACAGATGGACGCTGACAACAACGTAACAGTGAAAAGATAACTGCATCTATGTATGGAGTTGGAATTAAAATAAAATAATAAACTGGCAGGTGTTTTTAAATAATAATAACAGGCTGAAAAGGGGACAAATCTGGGACTGTTGGTGCTTTGAATATGTTGGTGGTTCCCCTTGAAGACCTGATATGGGTGCAGTGAACTTTTTTTTGGGGGGGGGAATCTGTTGGGATATCTAATGCTGCATCTCTTCTTATTATGATCCTGTATGTAAAAAAATGCCAGCAAGCCTCTGGTGACTTCATTTCAAAGGCGACCAAACCTGTGTAAGTGCTGAAACACCATTTCCGCTCACAGAGCTGGGGTATACGTAGCAACATCTAAAGCGACTTCTCACAATACAGAGTGACCAACCACACCCAGTTCCCATACAGCAGGGATCAGGGGGTAGGATTCCCAGGAAGTCCAGCTACCTTAAGGTCTGGCAACCCCACAAAGCTTTTGGCAAGGGGGAGGAAATGTAAACCACAGTGCTCTTGTAGCTACAATCTAACCAGTAGACGGATCGCCCGTAGTTTTGTTTATTAGTACAATGTACCAAGAGTGTATCAGACTGTTGGACCAGGTTTACTCTCCTAAGTGAAGAAAAGTGCCAAAATAGAGGGCCAAATTGGAGGAGTTGTATACACCAGCTGACGCCACAGATGGAGGACAGAATACTGGGATCTGTTAAAATTGCAGCTGAGCCCACAGCTCCTCTCAGACCAAATCAAATTTGGTACTACAGTGCTACTTGCAGTTAACATTGCCTGGCAAATGTTCCCACTGTTTTGCTCTCAAGAGATCCCTTTTGCACACACACTATAGTAACAGCTCCCTATGGTTATCTCTCATATAGAAAGTCCCTGCCCGCTTGCCCTTAAAGAATAGGATATGGGAGGCTGAGATGCCATTTTACAGCACTCGCTTCTGTTGGTGAGGGTATGCCAGTCGTGCTAATTTCTTCAGGGTTTGCTGACAGGAAAACTCTGGTTACAAACTATTCTCTGTGGAAATTGGTTCATTAACTGTGGCAGTGACACGGGAATACATAGCTTAAGGGAGAGAAGTCATAGTGAATACATTTAGAGACTACAACTATCAGAGACCGAAGTTGTTGATACATTTACAGTATATAAACAAATAATGCATGACCCAGGAGCAGCAATTGCTAGGCAATTATTAACATTTATTTTCCTCATTCCCTCTGCTCTGCCTCAACAGAAAAACCATAATGTTGGCCTGTTGTGTTTATGCCCAAGTTATGAGGCAGAATTTGGCTGAAGGCCTAGCCTAGGCCAAGGCCTAGTTTATTGAGTTGTATTGCTTCTTGCTCTGGATAATGGGAGTAGAAATATCTCTATCAAAGTACCCTTCATTTGTTTTGTTCCTGAAATCCTACATTAAATGTTGTGGAATCATATATAATAAATGCAGTATGAATTACAAATGTGAATATCTTCACATAAATCTCTTCATTCTTTATTTTTGCTTCCCTGGAGGCTGATGTGTTACGCTCCATATATTCAGTACCTTGTGCAGAGAGCTCTTCATCTAAAAGATCATAAACTAATGTTTTTCAACAATGGGTGCATATAACCCCCATGGGTATGTGTCTGATTGGTAAAATGTACTCAACCCAAAACAATTAAGTCTGTCTCCATCTTGGAATAACAGCCAATGACAAAAGAGGAGAGGTCAGAAGAAGCTCATTGTGTGGAAATAGGAAACAAAATGGTGTTTGGGTTGCACTCATCCAGCATCCCATTATTGCAGGTACCATAGCTCAAATCTTTGCCTGCTAGGTGTGGATAATGTGTGTGCCTCTGTCTGATTTGAGTTGTGAGAGAAAGGTTCTGTGCATGTCTTCTTATTTGAAGAGCCACTGAGATAGGTAACACTCTTTTTCCCCAGAAAAAAGTAATTCACTGTGTGAGTTTCATGCATCTGAACCAGAAAACTATTGCCTATGCAAAATGCAATAATATGCCTGTGCAAAATGCCTATGCAAAATGCCAAACTATACAATTATTATTATTATTATTATTATTATTATTATTATTTTAAATGTGTATACCGCCCTTCATCTGTAGAACTCAGGGTGGTTCACAACATAAAAATACAATATAAAAACCACAAAATATGTAACAATAATAGTAACAACAGCAACCCAATAATCCCTCTTCCCACAACACATCTATAAAGGCATTGGATGTCAATCAATCAAAAATCTGATTGAAGAGAAACGTTCTTGTCTGGTACCTAAAGGTGCATAATGAAGGCATCAACCTAACCTCCCTATGGAGAGCATTCTACAAAATGAGCACTAAATTTGTGCTATATTTCTTTTCTTTTTAAAGTTCTCATGAAAATGTGTCAGCATTATTGCAAATATCTCCTAATATATATTTTGTTTGCAGATTTGCCTCACCTACACATACACATTTTGCCAGCAATGTTCCTTAATTAAAGCCTTTTATATATTATTTTCAGTAATAAATGCATTTTATGCACACTTTTAATACACAAATTCCCATACACATGGTTTGGTTGGGGAACTACATCACAGTTGTTGTTGTTTTAGAGAAGTGTGAATTTCTAAAGATAGCTGTGTTTTGGTTTACATATTGTTATGGAACGTGTGAATTAAATAGAATTTGCATTAAAATGTTAACCGAACTGACTTTCTCTCCCATCCTTACTAGAAGGAGACTTGGAAGTTGGAAACATCCAGCATAGCAATTGTTACCTTAATAAGCACAGTGTTCCTCGGTTTACTTTCATTATTCCATATAGAAGACTGTCCATTTAATTATTTAGACTAGATAATAGTATTGGAACTCATAGTGACGTTTTCATCTTAAAGAATTATGTATACATTTGAGGTATCTAATATCCTGCTCATCAGTTCAATGAACCCCTAGGCCAGGGGTCGGCAACCCGCGGCTCTGGAGCCGCAAGTGGCTCTTTTACACCTTTGCCGCGGCTCCGCTCTCCCTCCCCCCCTTCGGCTCCTTGCAAGCGAGTCGGAGCCTATCGCCGCCTTGGCATCATAGCTGCCCCCCTCCCCTTGCCAGTCAGGGACTGAAGAAGACCTCTGTGTGTGCGCGCGCGCGAGGCTTTCTCTCTCTCTCACCCTCGCAGCAACCAGGGCCGGAGCGTCCATTTAGGCCAACTAGGCAGCTGCCTAGACTAGAGCGCCGGAATGGAGGGGGCGCATAAACAGCCCCACGCGCTGGTCTCGCAAAGCTGCATTCAAGCCGCGGGCGCCCTGCAGCTCTCCGCAGAAGGGGCAGAGGCAGAGCGAACGCCAAAATGGAGGGGGCGCTGGCCAGCCTGCCCCCGCCCCCCCCAACCAGCTGCCCCCCATCTCACTGGCCAAGGGGCGCAGCTTGGGGGTCTGCCGCCGCCGCCGCGCGCCCCTCCTGCTTTGCCTCAGGTTCCCGCCGTGGGCGCCTTCCTGGCTCCCGGCAGCTGCAGCTCCGTGCGGGGCAGGGCGGCCCTTCCCCTCCCGCTCCCATTCATTTGCTCAGCCCCGAGAGGAGCGAGACGCTGCCGCTGCCGCCTCGCCGCCTCTCTCAGCCACGGGCGCTGCAATTGCCCCGCACGGACGAGCCGCCGGCGCTGCAGGCGAGTTGCCGCGCTCCGCCGTCACCGAGGGGGAGACACCGGGCCGGGCTCCGGGGCCCTCGGCGCTTCAGCCGGAGCGGTGGGCGGGGGGGGGGAGAAGGAGCCCCCTCCGCCGCCGACACGTCCCGTTTCCCTTGGGGCAGCTTCCTTGGCACTTGGCTGGAGGGATAGCGCGCGAAGGGCTGCCCCTCTCCTGGCGCCCCTCCACGCCGGGTGCCTTTCTTTCTCCACGGCAATGGGGCTGAGCTGAAAAGCTCATGAACCACCCTGGACTACTCGCGGGTAGCAGTAGCCCTCGGGTCCTCCGCCGCCCGCCCCCTTCCCCACCTCTCTTGCTCCCGGTTCATAGGGTTGCAGGCTGAGGCGCTTGCCTTCGAACATTTCTTGTTAGTTTCCTTGCAGGGGGGGGCAGGGAGACTCCGCCGTCTCCGCCGTTTGTGTCATGACTTTCCCTGGGTGCATTTCCCCTCCGGTGTTCTTGGCCGAACATCCCATCCCATCCCATCCCATCCCATCCCTTCCCTTCCCTTCCCTTCCCTTCCCTTCCCTTCCCCTTCCTTCCTTCCTTCCTTCCTTCCTTCCTTCCTTCCTTCCTTCCTTCCTTCTTTCCTTCCTTCTTTCCTTCCTTCCTTCCTTCCCTCACCCTTTCTTTCTTTCTTTCTCTTTCTTTCTTTCTTTCTTTCTTTCTTTCTTTCTTTCCTTCCTTCCTTCCTTCCTTCCTTCCTTCCTTCTCTCTCTCATCTCTTTTTCTTTCTTTCCCTTCCTTCCTTCCTTCCTTCTCTCTCTCTCTCTCACCTCTTTTTCTTTCTTTTCCTTCCTTCCTTCCTTCCTTCCTTCCTTCCTTCCTTCCTTCCCTCTCTCTCTCTCTCTCTCTCTCTCCTTCTTTCCTTCTTTCTTTCCTTCTTTCCTTCCTTCTCTCTCTCTTCCCTCCCTCCCAGCCTTTTAAGAGGAGGAAAACCAGAAAAAAATATTTTTCTTGTTTTCCTCCTCTAAAAATGGTTTTGCGGCTCCCAGTTTTTTTTTTCCTTCGGAAACGGGTCCAAGTGGCTCTTTTTGTCTTAAAGGTTGCAGACCCCTGCCCTAGGCCATCTTATGACAAAACTATATTTAAAACAAACTTGCAAATTGCAGGGATCCTATGCTCTGCTGCACCTCCTCCATGCAATACATTGACAAACTTTTCTGCTTATTTTTCTGCTTATTTATCGTAAAATACGATATCTTAAAACTGATGCTCCAAGTGAGACAGGAGTGGCTTTTAACTTTTTTTTAAAAAAAACAACAACAGGTTTTTATTTTATTTTATTAAGCAAAGCTATTCTGTGACACCATTAAGAGTACTCAGTTTACTTGGAGACATAGCAAAAGCTAATATGAAGGGGTGGGGGGAGTAATGTGAAGCAAAGGCCTCTGGCTCAGTGTACATAATAACTTCCTTTCTGTTTGAAAGGTAAAGCCAACAAATTTTGGCCAAGTTTCTAAGTTTTCTATTGTGAAGTATCCAGTTTACAAAATGTACTTGTATTGTACGATGTGCGTGGTATTGTATTTTACAAAGGTATGTAATATTGTCTCTTGGCTGGGAGGAAGTTGTTAAACAATTGTATTTCTACATCTGTCAGCTCAAGGCTATTCAACCTTGTTCCAGTGGAAAATGAACATTTCAACTATTTCCTTCCTTTCATTTGTCCGACTCCCTTTTCAGAGTCAGACATCACCAGACAAGGCAGGGACTTGGGTGAATGGCTGTGGTTCCTTGGGAATTCATAGTATCCCACACCAGCATAAACAAACAGATTCCGGTATGAGCATTTCTCACATATTTTGTCGTACCTTCCTGTTTTCGGGGTTCTCGTGTTACCTTTGGGCAGGTTTTGCTCAGATGGCTGCTGTTCCCACATCTTTCATTCATGAGAACAATGTAAACATGTGAACTGGTAGTGTGTTGATGTCACCTTTGATATCATCTGTGATTTCTAACAAATCCTGGAGCGCTACAGGTCTTGAAAGACATGCAGGTGACATCTGTGAGCCTGGATAGAGAAGCAGGGCGAATTTATTATCCACACGTGCAAAATCTGAGCCAACATAATGTGAGGGTTGGGCTGCAGGCAACAAGGTGGGGAACTTGCTTTGCTTTGACTGCTCTAGTTCTGAAATTTAGACTCTGCAAAGGAAGAACAAGGAAGCAAAGAATTAGAGTTCTGCTTAAAGGAGAATTTTTCAGGAAACTGTACGTGCATCAGGTGGAGGAGCTTTTGGCAACAGAAACTACCAGAAGCACAGATGGAAAGTCACTGCAAGGATCCAGATAAGGGAAAGTGTATTCTGACACGGGGTGAAGAACCTCAAGCTCAGAGGTCAATTGTGCTCTCTATTTAGCCTTTGGGGCTCACCCTAGACCACCCACCATCAGCCACCCCTCTCTCCCCAGGGCATACCCCTCATCAGCCCTACTTCATACACTGAGTGGAACGTATCCTTAAACTCTGATAATGACTCTTGCCTGCCTGAATGGGTGGGTGTAGAAACCAACTTACTTTATGAAGGTAAAAATTGCATTTGTTGTTCTTTTACATCTGGCCCCACCCACTGGCATGTACCCCAACCCCCTGCTGAAGGTCTCCCCAATGGGAGTATGGCCCTCAGTCAGAAAAAGGTCCCCCATTCCTGGTCTAAGCACATCATTTCCCTGTAAGTACTTGCGTGTGAAAAGTAATCCCCTTTTCCTGGCTCACATGCTATCATGGTCCAGGACCTCTGAAGACATGGAGGATGCATTTGGCCTGTCACTGTCAGTCAGTCTGACAAATCCCAAAGTGAGCTATTGGTAGTGCTATCTGCTGGTCACTCTGGATTCTGGCTTTTGCTTAGGGCAGGAGGAAACAAATGACTCTCCCATACATTCAAGGTCATATGTGGGGGTCATGTGGGCTGGTCCCATCCCAGCTGCATGGCTCTACCACCACCTCGTTTGGTGTGCATGAGAATGACTTCTACACACCTACAATGTGTGTGCATAGAGAACGCCTGCAAGATCTCTTGTGGACGCCACTACCGGTAGGTAGATAAAGCCACTTCTCTCACACATTGAATGAATGGATAGTGGTGGATGTGACAACTGGGGCAGGGCTGGCCTACATGGCCCTGCAACACAACCACACACCAATTCCTTAAATATTTGACCCTTTCCCCCACATCCCCACTGCAAGAAAGGGATACCCAGAGAGGAAAGATTTGAGCATCTTCTCCATCTTAACTAACTTTGATCTGTAGGTTCTGTATATGCACAAAAAAGATGATTCTTTGTCAAAAGACTCACTGTTTAAAATAAACGAAGGATGTGTGCGGGGGAAGGAAGGGAGACAAAGAAATTGTCAGAATACTATCTGAGCATTTCCTTAGCTTCTCCAACAGCACTTTCTTTGAGTTTTTGCTCAGCAGCCAATCTATATTAATTAGGTAAGTGCATCTGTTCGCTTTGCCCATATGGATAACATTAGGCCTATGTAGCTCATGTACTGTAGTCCACTGGGCAGTTAAGGATGCTCCAGTCCTATTGAAATCAATGGAATGTATGCACACTCACAACGGTGCATTTAATTGCAGTCTGCAGTTTCAACTGTTTCCATGTATTCACTTTCCATTCTGTAGATTCATTCACAATTTCCCAGGCTTGGTAATCTGAACGGCTGATGTACAGTACTGTTGATGTAGTCTTTTTATTGTTTATAGGAATGAATCTAGTGGGCATGCTACTAACTGATAGAAAGTAACAGAAGACCAGCAAGAGACTAGGAGAGTTCTAGCTTCAGGGTCCCCAAAATGTAGGTCCACCACTGCTCTTGAGGGTCAGCTGACTGCTACTACAACCTGCATGGCAGCCTTGACTCCCAGATCCCCATCTACCAGTCTGGTGCAGGAATTAGGTTACTGGAGACTGGCCTCTTGGAACCCAGATTTGATGCTTTTAAAGGGTGATCCGTTCTGGCGCCTTAAAGAGTAATATGTCCAGGAGCTAATTAAAATATGAAAAAAGAATAAAGTGGGTGGGCTTCTCTGTAGTGGCCCCATGCCTTTGGAATGACCTCCCTTCTCAGATGCATCTTACCACTACATTGTTTTCATTTCATTGGCAGAACCTTTTGCCTAGGCCCCAGGGGTGCTCAAACTTTTTTCAAAGAGGGCCAGATTTGATGAAGTGAACATGCTTGAGGGCCGACCAAAGTTGTTGAGCTTTTTTTACAATTTTACCCCAAAGTAAACGATTTTACCCCAGAACATATACTGTCACGGGGGCCGGATTAAATTAACTGGCGGGCTGAATTAGACCCACGAAATGAAACGGACTTTCGACATGCCTGGCCTAGGCTCTGGGGAATCAATGAAGTGTATTGAGGATTCATGTTTTAGCCACAGCTGCTGTCTTTAAACATGTGCTTTGAATTTTGAATTTTGTTGTTGTTTCATGCTGTTTATATTTTTGTTTTTATTTTGAAGTTTATAACTTTCTGCCCTTGGGGGAAGAGTAGAAGATAGATAGATAGATAGATAGATAGATAGATAGATAGATAGATAGATAGATAGGCAGGTAGATAGATGATAGATGATAGATTCATAAACTGTTTCTAATCATGGACTCAGCTATAAAGCTGCAAATAAAACATTTTAAGTGTGTGTTAAGTGTGTTTTTAGTGCAATATACAATTTGACACTAGAATGACGATGGTGAGCCTTATGGAAAATTCAACGTATTTTTAAAAACACTTTTAAAAAAAAGCATTTTCAGAATGGTTTATATATGTGTGTAGATTCCACTCATGGTGTACTTCTCCAAGTTAGCATTCTGCATAATTCACATGTGTACACACAGCATATTCCAGCATATTAACCACATGGAAAGGTCCATATGCACAGAGCTGTTGGATACCCTATCCCTCCCATTTTTAAGACAACCTCCATGCTGCTTTCAAGGTATTACTGAATGCTGAGGGACTCAGCACCAACCTTTCATGCAGACCAAACAAACAATATTTTCTTGGCAGAGTAGCATGTTAAACTGCCAGATAGAGGACAGTTGCTTTACTACTCTGCAGACTCTGGCTTGTCTCGACTGCTGCAACCTTCTTTAGAGGCCTCTCTGATCTCCAGTACATTCAGAATACTTCTGGCACCAGTTTCAGGGTGTCCACACTTTGCCTGGGGACCCTCCTTGTGCTTGACTGGTTCCCAAGACCCGGCCATCTGCATGAGCGTTACCTAAACATACCTGCACAGATGGACCGGTTCTGCTCCCTTTGCCTGCATAAATATTTATTTTGGCGAAGGGAGCGGAGGAGATGGGGCAGAAAGACAACAGGGAAAGGGGAGGGAAAATGTGGGACTAAGTAAATTCAGTGAATAATTTTACCTGATACTCCAACTGATTTAGATCCTTAAATAACTGAGGAAGCTGGAGACGTCATGGAGTTACTGGAGCTTTGCAACTCAAAGCAGTGGTGGTGAAAGAAAAGACCTTTCACTTGCTCCAACAGGGCTCACCTTATGTTCTTATTATTAGTGAAATGATTTGTACAGTGTCTTAATTTTTATTTTATTTTAAAAAAGACTCATTATCAAGATCACAAAAATAGTTTACAATCTATTTTTTAAAACTCAAGAATGGGGGTGTAAAACAACTCCTAACCCAGAGCAATAAAACAATACAAAAATGTGAAAGGAAGCACAGAAGTGACCACTTTTGTACTGCCTCACTCAAGAACTGCAAAGTCAATGGCTTGGAGCCTAAGATAACTTACAGAAGAAGAAGAAGAGAAGAGTTTGGATTTGATATCCCGCTTTATCACTACCCGAAGGAGTCTCAAAGCGGCTAACATTCTCCTTTCCCTTCATCCCCCACAACAAACACTCTGTGAGGTGAGTGGGGCTGAGAAACCTCAAAGAAGTGTGACTAGCCCAAGGTCACCCAGCAGCTGCATGTGGAGGAGCGGAGACGCGAACCCGGTTCCCCAGATTACGAGTCTACCGCTCTTAACCACTACACCACACTGGCTCCCAGAGAAGCTCATGGGAGGCAAGTGTCTCATCCTCTCCTATCCCACTTCAGCCACCTGTTAACCCACAAAGTCTTTCTGGAGGGTTATGGACCTTCTTTAGCAATAGAATTCCTCCTTTTTCCATCAGAGAAATGTTGGAGGATATGTGTGAGCAACAGAAGTCCACCAGGGGTGGTTGGGAAATCGTCCATAATTGGGAGTGGATCCTTAGGTGAGTTAGATCATGGAAGGAAAGTCTCTCCACTCTCACCCTCACCCCGATATCACCCTACAATGCAGCCCACATGATTCCATATACGAATCAACAGAGGATCTGGGGTGGTGGAGGTTCAAGTGTTTCTAGAAGTGGGCAGGAAACCTTCCCTCTGTGAACTTCCTTCACTTAACTTATATTATGAACCAAACCACTATCGGTTAGTCTTGATGGATCAAAATTTCAAAGCTAAAGCCATTTAAAACTCTTAGTCTGTATATTTTACAGACTGCCTGAAAAGTGGTGTGAATTGATATAAACCTTTATGTACTGTGAATTGAGATTACGCTGAAACAAAGCATATGCAATTAGAACGAGGGTCACCGGGCTGATTGGCAACCTTAGTAAGAAACTGTACAAAGAAGTTGTTGTTATCTAACTCCAATTTTCAAGCACTGGAACATGTTAGGTGCTAAGAAAAACCAGGATTCATAAAAGTGTTGATTTCCATGGCATCAGAATATGTCTGGACTTGTTTTCATTAAGTGTAAACAGACTTTTTTATTTGCACTTCGGAAGTGGGATGTGAAAGGTTAAAAATAACAATAATTCATTACCTGGTTTTCCTTTGTTTTGTCTCCCAGAGAAACTTTAATTTGTGCCCTGGCTTACTTCTTATAGTACCCTCACAGTCCCAAAGATGAAGTTACTAAAAATTAATGAGCTGTGGCCATTCAGAAACCATCATGATCTCTCTCTCTCTCTCTCTCTCTCTCTCTCTCTCTCTCTGAGGATGGAGGAGGAATCCATTTCAAACAGGTTTAAACACAGTATCTGGTAGTGTTGACTCAATCAAGCTTCGCCTGCATCAGTGACCGTGCCTTGTTTTTTAAAAAATAAAGCCCAATTAAATATATAGAAACTATAATGTAGAGGGAGTCATCTCAAGCAATACCCTACCATATTTCTGAAGCACCATTTATAAATATTAATACACAAGTGTGTGTGTGTGGTAGACTCATAATCTGGGGAACCGGGTTCGCGTCTCCGCTCCTCCACATGCAGCTGCTGGGTGACCTTGGGCTAGTCACACTTCTTTGAGGTTTCTCAGCCCCACTCACCTCACACACACATATACATATATATATATATATACATACACATATGCAATGTGTATAATATCATAATATAATAATGCATATAATTAATATGAGATAATTGTTTATATTTTTGTGTCAAGATTAAAGAAACAGGCAGGTATTAGAAGAAATCTGTGCAAATTAGCTCAACACCAAGATGTTCAGAAAATCTCATCCCTACACCTCTCAGCCAGAAACCCAGACTTGTGCAAAGTTGCTGTGTGTGTTTTGTGAGTGTGTTATTGTTTATTGAAAGGTGCATTGATATTCTTACAATACAAGATTATCCACTTCCCAAAGATACATTCAGTGCTACAGGACATGCAGACAGTAAGTTTTAGTAGGTTTAGTTTTGGGGGAAAAAAAAGTTTACGGCACACTGAGGCTGTTCTTTGTCTTTCCTTTCTGTTTGCTCTCCTCTTTCCTATAGATCACTTCGGCTAGCATTTCTTTAACAGCCGCCCATCATAAAACAGTAACCCTAAGCAATGTCAGCTGCAGGATTAGATCAGGCTCAGCTAAGGACACTTTTAATATCACTGTGTTCACACCTCATTCCCTTGGGGGAAATGTCTGTATGCATAACTAGGGCCATTAGTTCCACCCAGGATTTCAGTTTTTGAATGTGGACAGATGATCAGGCAGGCTAGATGTTTCTGAATCATTATTCTCAACCTTTAGATAACATTGCATTTGCAAGAGAAATGGGATTTTATCTCCCTCTTTTTCTTTTGCAAGCTCAACCTGGCTGCTGATTCAGTTTTAATGTGAGGCGAGTTACCTTCAGAATGGATGATTTGGTTGCACAAAGTGTATTCATGAATTTCCCTCCCTTCCTACATATGTGCTCATGTATCAGGATGTTATTCATTGATCCTTATCTACCCCACTCCCTTTCTGTTCCTGTTAGCAAGTAGAATAGCTTTTACACATGTAAGTTGCAAAAGCAGGAATGAGTTCTCCGATAGCGTGCCATTCTCTCATGCCTCTTGTCCATTATTTTCTGGGAGCTATACTTTCATTTGCGTTGTGTTTCTGCACCTTTTGTGTTTTATGATGTTAGCTGTTGACTGCATGTGTATTTTAAAAAATACCTTTCAGGCAGCCTGGACATGCACAGAATAGGAGATTTTGTATATAATAATATGAGGGTGGAAGCTGCTGCTTTTGAAGTTTCAACAGAGTTCATTTCATGCATATGGTAACTCTGCTTTCCCCGTTTGGGCATTCTAATCCCATCTCTCACTGCTTTACTTGTCAGCCTTCAATGAGTTGGAGGCAAATGTCTGCAACAGGGAGCCAGCTTTGTTTAGGGTTCTAAATCACGCAGGGAGCCTTCACAAGCAGAAGAGACTCATGATCCAGCAGTCATCCCTCCAACTCGGGGGGGGGGGGGAAATTATGGTGTCATGGAGGGGACAGAGTTAATGCACTCATCCCCATTCTGCCTGACAGGGCTACTGAGACACCTTTAAATTTAAGTCTTGGGCGTTTTCCAGGAACAAATTGAGTGCTTTGTGCAGCATGATCCTCTACACCAGGAATGGGAAACCTGTGTCCCTCCAATGTTGCTTGAATACGACTCCAATAACCCTTGACCACTGGCCATGTTGGCTGGAGCTGATGCGATTTGCCGTCCTGTCCTGTATTTTGCCAGAACAAAGGTGGCAACCCTTACCTACACAGTATCACAAGTTTGGAGGGTACCCATGGGTATCGTCCAGACTGACCCGCCAAACCTATAACACTCAGAAGCTGCCTTACATCAATTCGTACCCTTGGTCCATTTTGCTCTACACTGACTCGCAGTGGCTTTCCCAAGGCTTCAGACCGGGGTATTCCCATCCCTCCATAGAGATTGAACTGGGAACCTTCCACATGCAAAGCTGATGCTGCACCAGTGAACTAAAGCCATCCAGTCTGGCTGCCATTTTTCATCTTCCACAATGCCTTACCTGGGGCACAATATGTGCATAGAAAATTTTGCAAAGAAAAATCTCAGAGATATTCTTAGAAAAAAGGTATCCTAAAAATTTAAAGAAAGAAAGAAATATCAACAACCTCAGATATGCTGATGATACAACCTTGATGGCAGAAAGTGAGGAGGAATTAAAGAACCTTTTAATGAAGGTGAAAGAGGAGAGCGCAAAATATGTTCTGAAGCTCAACATCAAAAAAACTAAGATCATGGCCACTGGTCCCATCACCTCCTGGCAAATAGAAGGGGAAGAAATGGAGACAGTGAGAGATTTCACTTTCTTGGGTTCCATGATCACTGAAGATGGTGACAGCAGTCACGAAATTAGAAGACGCCTGCTTCTTGGGAGAAGCAATGACAAACCTAGACAGCATCTTAGAAAGCAAAGACATCACCTTGCCAACAAAGGTCCGAATAGTTAAAGCTATGGTTTTCCCAGTAGTAATGTATGGAAGTGAGAGCTGGACCATAAAGAAGGCTGATCGCCGAAGAATTGATGCTTTTGAATTATGGTGCTGGAGGAGACTCTTGAGAGTCCCATGGACTGCAAGAAGATCAAACCTATCCATTCTTAAAGAAATCAGCCCTGAGTGCTCACTAGAAGGACAGATCCTGAAGTTGAGGCTCCAGTACTTTGGCCACCTCATGAGAAGAGAAGACTCCCTAGAAAAGACCCTGATGTTGGGAAAGATTGAGGGCACAAGGAGAAGGGGACGGCAGAGGATGAGATGGTTGGACAGTGTTCTCGAAGCTACTAACATGAGTTTGGCCAAACTGCGAGAGGCAGTGGAAGACAGGAGTGCCTGGCGTGCTCTGGTCCATGGGGTCACAAAGAGTCGGACACGACTGAACGACTGAACAACAACAAAAATTTAAATTCAGCTCTAGGATGAAGATATATTCAGAGGTGGAACTATTGGGGGGGGGTGTTTCATCCCAGCCAAGCCCTATTTCTGAAGCATTGTAATTCTCGAGTTGTAAAAAGCAATAAAAGCTTGTTGTTTCAGTCTGAAATATAAAATCAGCCTAGTCTAGTTGTTGTTTAGCCTTTTTAAAAAAAAAAAAAAAAAAAGCTTTTAATATAAGTCTTTTTGTGTGGGGGGTAAAAGCAATTCTAGATGGAAAATATGAGTTTGGATAGTGCATTCACATTCCCCTTTGTCTGCACAGAATTGCTTCCCATAGTACAGCATTGTCTCCAAAGCTTTTGTCTAGCCTTGCTCTAAATAATAATGCAACTGTACAGCTGATTTGCTATCCTCTGTGCTGTATAACCAAAAAGAGCAGGTTCCTATAGCAGGATGTTTACTGGAAGGACAGATGGAATAGATATGATTGTATCTCTGGCTTTTGTCTTTTTATGGCACAAAAGAGAGGAAGACAAAGGAAGTGTCTGAGGTGGGGTAGGGAGGAGGAAGAGAAATGTTTGTTTAGCCAAAGCGTATACAACCGTGGAGAGATGCCCAAATGTTCTGAATTACATCGGTTTGCCTGGATCTGTTCCAAAGATGCTAGGATGCTTCAATTGCCAGATCCAGCCATTGCAGCTTGGGAGAGTAGTTGATTTCCATTTTCAATACTTATTAGGATTTCTTCCCACGCACACCAGTGTAAACACTTGTCATCAGTGCTGGCAAAAGCAAGGAAGACTTCTAGAAAGGTGTATGATTCAGAGGGGGTGGAAGCACATATTTTCCTAAATCTGGGCACTGTAGAAAGTCCAAGAGCTTGTGAGGTCTGGATATGTTTCAGCAGAGCAAGTGCTGAGAACAGCGGGGTTTTTTCACAGCTTTGGGTGTGTTTGCAAGGATATGAGAAATCAATGAGTGTTTCTTTTGCAGAAGATTATATAACCCGCCCTAAAATACATTTCACAATATTAAAGACACCCCTAATCTGACACATAAATCGCAAAGAACATCTGCCATTTCTCAATGGGGAAGCTATCTTTAAAAGAGGGTCTTTGGGGTGTCTGTTATATTCATTCATTGCAGAACAAAACAGTCCCTATATATCCAAAGCCTAAGCAAGCCCAGGCAGAATATCCTGACCTCATCTCCCCAAAGTCTCCACCAACCCCCACAAGCAATTAAAGTGAACCACCCCCAACAGAAAACCAAATGTGTAGCTGGAGAGAGAGGTCAAAGAAGCAGGTTTTCAACCACTTACTCAGATTTGTAGAGAAAAAAACCCGAGTGTGCAAGCTTAACTCCAAAGAATAGCTATTTCTTGTTGAACATTATTCAACATGTATGGCAAGGGATTATTTTTAGTATGGTCCCTCCAGGTTGTTTTTTTGTAAGTCTGAAATCCTGTAATAACTGGAAACATTGGAGGGGAAACTAGGAACAATTGAGGGTCAAATGTACTTTGGTCCCCCAAAATGGGGAAAAAGCTTTTCACATACCTCTTCCTTTTGTGGTGCTGGGGGAAGCAGGTTTAGCTGTTTCCTCCATGCTATTTTCCCCATAACAATCTCTTTCCTCATCCCCCTCATTCAAGCTGCTGCTTGCTTTGTGATTACCACATGCACAGGCACAATCTGCAACTTTCACTGGGAAAATGGCACAGGGGGATGGGTTATATCCCCCTTTCTTAGTGCCATGGTTCTAATCAGATTGCCTGCCCCCTCTCTTACAGCAGCCAGAGACCCAACCCCACATTGCAGATCACACACTTGTTTTGGCATAGTCAGGGTCAGATGGCAGGTGGTAGGAAACACCTCCTCTTGAACCTTTGGAGAGCCTCTGCCAATCAATGTAGAAAATTCTGGTGTCGATGGAGAAATAGTCTGAACCAGTGCAAGCAATTTTCCTATGACTATTATCCTCTCCCAAACATCCAGTTTCAGGCTGATCACATCAATGAGAAACAGCCACTACACACATCCAACAACTGGACCAATTGCATTTTTATTGTGTGTGTGTGTTTGTGTGTGTGTGTGTGTTAGAAAACCTGTTCTCAGTGTTTGTTGTATTAAAAAGTATGTTTATGGTTGTAAACTGAAATGTGACATATATATATATTTAATAAAAATAAACAAATCTTCCCTAATTTTCATTCTCCAACCAATTTATGGCATGTTCCTGTGATGCACAGTGTAAGGTCTATGAAGCATCAGTGTGTGTGTGTGTGTGTGTGTGTGTGTGTGTGTGTGTCTTTGCTTAATGCCCCACAATGACATTTAAAGTGTAATCATATGTAGCACATTACTAGCTCAGACATTTATGGTGCCATCTTAACCTGCCAATGTTGTCGTGCTTTCTCTTTGCCTTGCCGGAATTAAGTTATCTAATGTTGCATTATTCCTCTAAGTGGTTTAGTCCCACAAGAATGCAAAAAAACTTTATTCAAGCTGGTATGCACTATGTTCTATGTGCTTTCAAACATTCATGTTGCCTTGTGCAAATCAGAAATGCTGGTGGGTCCCCCCTCCCCCACCATTCTTAATATTAAAATTCCAAGACTGCAACACATAGGTGAAAAGTCTGTAGAGTACATTTCACATTTAAAGCCTGCTGTTGTTTATATGTCACAAAGATGCAAAGGAGCCTGGCAGGCCTTTGTTGGTAGCATTTTGCCATTCTCACTGCCTACGTTTCTGCCAATTTTCTATATCCAATTCCAAAAAATACATCAAAATGTCATGGCTGATTTAAATTAAGTCTGCACAATCCAGGCAAACCAGGCCAAAAATGTATTTCTAAACTGCTACAATCCTGTTTGTACCGGGATATTGTTACAAAAGATGGTGTCTATATGCTTTAATTTGATGGGGAAATCTCATGAAAATATGCAACACAAATTGGAATTAACCAGATGACTGCATGGTTTAATGTTAGGTGTAGTAAGTTCATCTGGTTTCATGGTTTTTGCAATTATTCAATAAGAGAAAAATCCTTCAAATGGCTGTGCCAATAAATAAGTGTGGAATGTAATAAGCTGAGCACAATGATAAGGTCTCAGAACCAAGTGATCTAAGGTGTATTTTTTCCAGTTTGCAGAAGGGAATGGATGATCCCATATGAATGGGTTGCTTATGTGTTTCATGGCTTGCACATGTAGGGATGGAAAAGAAATTCAATTCACTCCACATTTGTAGGGGAATCTACCTAATTCAGAATTTCTAAATATGTGAACTGAAGCACAACCATCCTTTGAAATTTGCACTTCTTCAAATTTTGCAATGCAGTTCTGTGGCAGATAATGTGCTCACAAATGTATACCAGGGTAAAGTATGCATAAAAATGCATGTATTGGTGAAAAAAGAACACAAAATGCAAAATATAAGGGGAGATTGCTTCAAAATGTGTATATTAGGCAAGTGACAACGTATGGGGGAACTGTCAGGAAACTGTTGCTGAATTTTGTTGAGGACTTGTTTCTTTTTTTAAAGAAAAAAGTCACAAATTGATGTGGAAATGTGAAGTACTCAACGCAAGAATGGAAAAATAAGGAACAAAGAAAAGCTGAAAATGACAGATTTGTCCACCCCTACACTACTCATATCAGAAGTTGCTTGTTTCAAGTGGCAGCTGTTCTTGGTTAAAAGGTTCTCTCTGTAGTTAGTTCCCACATCCCACTGAAATCACCTGGAACACCCATGCCTCCCCTTGTGCCAGGTGAGCATTCATTATGCAAAGATAAAACGAACACAAAGACTGGGGTACTAGTTATTTATTATTATCACATTTATTATGAAGACATTCATTGTGTGTTTTTCATATCATGATTTTATGTTGTGAACTGCCCTGAGATCTATGAGTTAAGGGCAGTATACAAATTTAATAGGAATAAAAAATAATAATAATATATTTGCATAGGCCTACTTGTATGTTAAGCTCCTCTGCTGAGGGCCTTCTATGAGTGCTGCTGGCAACCTCAGGGGAGGTGGGTGGGTGGCTGTCAGGGAAAGGGCTTCGATTATGAAGTACTATCCCAATTTGTTCCTGCCATTTTTCTGTAGACAACTTTAAAAATACATCAAAACATACTGGCTTAAGTAAACTGAGTCTGCGCAATCCAGGGTATAAGAATACTTATCAATTGCTCTATTCCTGTTTGCACTGGGATGTTGTTACACAATATGGTGTGTCTGTGCTTTAGTTTTGATGGGGGGAATATCATGGAAACATACAGCATAAATTAGAATTAGCAAGTTGAACTACTCAGAGAGGTGTTCCTGGCCTCTACTTCATTGCCCTTTTGGTGCAAGACAAAGACTTCTTTTGTTTTTGTGTTTTATCCCAGGCCTTTTAGATTTAATTTTACCCCTACTTATTGTGTTTATCTGGCTCTTAAGGTCTTGCTGCAATTTTAGTCTTTGCATTTTATGATCGTGTTGCCTGATCCTTTTTGTATTGTTGCTATTTTTGTAAACTAAACCTGGAAATTTCTACAGAATAGGTGTATATATACTAAATAAATCCTATGGAGGCAGCCTGTGACAAGAGGACTTGGGTGGGTGTGGGGGAAAAGACTGAATGAGTTGCTTTCATACCATGTTGAGAGCAGTTTTCACCACCAAGGAGCCATCTAAGTTAGTGGAACCTTACATAACCTCTTATAATGGGATTTCTACTGATAAACAGCATTGCAGGACATTTTTGCCCAACATATGTCACAGATAGGGCACTGCTGTAGCTATATCAGTGCAAGACAGTCCACAGTTACCCATATCGTTAGAAACAGTTGTTAAGTTGGCTATGAGATTATGTGATTATGTGTGTGTGCCGTATTGCAAATCCCAGTCTCAGAACAGTGTACAGCTCTGTTTGTGCAGACGTTTCCATGTTTTGAGTGGAATTGCTAAATCTCAATTGAAAAAATTATATTGGCAGAAAGGCAGGAATCCCTTGGGTCTCTTGCAAAGCTATAGGAGAGAATGAGGATCTAAGTACATAATATATATGAATGCATGGAACCAGACGTTGGAGGTCCTTATTTTTCTCCCAACAGCTGTTTCAGGAGGGGCAATAGAGGAGATGGGGGAGGTGTTTAACCCTTTCCCTGTCTCTGACTCCCATCCCCTCAGCAGCATTGCTCTTCCAAACTCATGGAACCTATCATCCCCAAGTTTCTTTGTGGGAATGTGGGATGTAAACACTAGAGCAGTCAAGTACAACAATGCTAGAAGGGGTTTCAGTCCTCCAGCCACAACTTCCTGGTCACCTGGACTGAAACAACTTCCTCTTGCAGCTAGATGTGGGAGTGGCTTTTACCTGGGCAGGTTCGAACAAAAGGCACAGGTCATGTAGCCATTCTCTCTCTTGCTTTCTTGCCTCTCTCTTGCCTGGATTATCAGGAAGGATGCTCAGTTGGCTTCTAGCCAACTGGGGCCTAATGGACTTCTCTCCCACATAGAGAGATCCCAATTGTAAATATCTTTACTATGCATAAGCCTGCCTTCTTTTGGGAATCTTACTGTGTCTCCAACTGAATGTACGTGAGTAAACGTTTTACATCTTTATATAGAAGACGTGTGTTGTGTCTTATTTGAAGAGGGACAAAGGGGATATATAGTGACAAACCAGGAAACTAGATTAAGTTGATTCTAGCGAATCAAAGCAACTTCCGCTGTGTGTATTTTAAAAGGGAATGTTACTCTGCTAGTTGAACTTGCAAGCGCAAGTTAGGATGAGATATATTAAATTATAAATCATCATCCACGTTCCCAAACATTCCCACAGGGAAGCCATGCTAGTGAAAGTGGTGTAAAACCTATATGCATTTGTAGTGTAGAGATGTCTTTCCCCCTTGTTTTTGAACAATCTCTGTCATTGTTATTTGACAGAGACAGTGCAAGTGCAGACTCCAAAGTCTATTCATTTTATGCCTGAATATACATGCAATTTTGCATGCATACTTATTTCTAGAGAATATGTGCAAACAATGGCTTTCTAGGTTTGGCTCCTCTGAAGGTTGTGAATCATGTCTTAGACAGAATAATCTAAACACACACTTTCACACTTCACACGCATGTCCCTTCCATATTCTTTATCTGTTATGTTTGCATAGCTAGAAAATTTCCTGATTGTGAAAGCCATTTAGGGCACCTGATAGCTTTCATCTCCAGGGCACCATAAATCCCAGGTCCTGCCAGTGGGAACCATATGCACACCCAAAAGACAAGTAAAAGCCACTTTGTAGAAATAGGATCACATCGAAAAATTAGCCTGAAGTCTGGATCACATGATTGATTCTTGAGACTATTTATTTATTGCATTTATATACTGCCTTTCTACCAAGGCACCCTAGGTGGTTAGGATGACTACGTCTTTAAGGGGAGGGGGAGCCTGATATCAACACTGCGTATCTTTCTACCCTTCCATTTCTCCCTGATTAATTTAACATCAGCCATACGACCTACCATTGGTCTTCCATGTAATATTTAAAACATCATCAGGTGCACTGGCAGTCTTAACAGTGGTACAGCTAGATAATTTTAGATTTGTGCTGCAAGGTAATTTTAGCCTCTGGAGGTAATCGTGTTATGGGAGTCCTATCGTTAGATAGTACTGTGTATATTGCTTCACTTATTTCAAAATACGGTAAGCCAGCCTTGCTGAATTTGGAGAAATGGATTTCTCCCATTCCGCTAAATGGTCCTCCTAGACTCCTGCCTGAACTCATGAAGGCACTACTGATTCTGAATGCAAATGTTCAACACCACACCCATCTATTAATTCTTACAGCTCAGAAGAATGAATGAAGATGGGGTGCTTTGCAGGTGATGATGAGCCAGGGATGACAAGTGTAATGATATGGAAGTGCTTTTCAGAAATTTAATTTCCTACGAAATAATTCTTCTCCCACGATAGCAACTTCTTTTTTGTCTATTAGATATTCTGACAGGAAACTCTGAAAGTACACTAATAATTGTCTGTTCCTGATGCGCTTTGTGAGTCTCAACAAAAAAATTCTAATGTTAATCCATCTGCTGACTAGGGATTGGTCTTGTTTAGCAACAAATGACATGTTTATAATTTAATTGGATGATGATTACTGTAATGATGATGATGTCTGGTCATCTAATCCCAATCCTTTATCCAATCTAAATCTGCAAATAAATCGCTTTTATGCAAGCCTATTATCCATAACATTGTTTGGTATTCCTGCTTCCTTCCAAACTTGATATTTGTGTTGCTTTGTTTTTCATAATTTGGACTGTCTTGACGTGAAGCAAGAGGGAGTCCATGGACAGATGGATAATAGTCAGATCTGGGGCGAGCAATATGATCAAAGCCATGAACAGTCACTTTATAAAGCATGTAACTTCCATTGCTAAACCCAAGTCTTTTAAAACATTCTCCCCAATTCAGTAATACAGTGCTAGAGCTTTGCTGAACACAGTATTGCTCAGATGGTAAGGTTTTCTCAATTCCCTTCTCTTTTTTTGCATAATCTTTGGCAAAGCTGATTCTTTTACTGAAGTGAAAGGGGAAGTTCTTATTGTGCAGAATCTCCATGTGGTCATTGGAATACAAGGCTTCATGTTAGAGCAACTTGGTACCTGCTTTCAAAGCATACTTGCATGATCATGGGTGTGGGTGGATGTAGACATTTGCTTTTGCATTTAAATGAAACAATCTCCCAAATTTGCAGCAGGTGTCAGATATTCTGTGCTAGAGAACAAATATCTGCACAAAATGCCATGCATGTGGAACTCCTGCAAGCCAACAGCCCCGCTGATTACTAGCAGTTACTGGCTTTGTTCAGGAAAAAAACACCTATAAGCTCTGGGTTTTTCATTACAGGAATGAATCTAGGCAGCTGGTGGTGTACCTACAAGTCCTATCATCCTTAACCATGGCTATGCTGTCTGAGACTGATGAAAGCTGGGGTCCAACAACATCTGGAGGGCCACAGCTTCCCCATCCCTCAGGTACATTTTAGATGGTCATTGGCAGGTTAAAAAATGATGCCATTAAAAAACATTATTTTAACTAGGTGGTGCCTCTTCCAAGAGATGGTTTTCTTTTTCAAAAGTTTTCATTCTACTAGGCATTGACTTACATTAACTGTCTCCAGATTTGTATCTCCAGGATACCCCTGACCTTTTAAAAACTAAATGCCACAACCTTATCATCTTAGATTAGATATCAATTTGGCATCACGTTGGTATATCACTGGCCTGCCTTCAACATAAATACTGTAAGTACGAGACAAGCCCATATTCTTTCATCTTTTTGTAATCTGTTCAAAATCCTTTATTTTAAGGCCTTGGATAAAAGTGATTACAAATGAACTTTTTGAGATATGCCAAAATATAATGGACAAAAACTCATCCAGAATATATGCAAGGCTTACATTTCCAGAGAATATACAACATTGTGGTCTAATTTATTGATTTTATTTTTATTTATAACCCAGCTTTCTGTCACAAGGCAATTCACAAACCTCTCAAGTGTCAGTGTAAAATCAGCATTAAAATGTAAGTCACCAGCTCATTCCAAAGCCTAATAACATTTTAAATAGTTTTCTAAAGCAGAAAAGACAATAGGATCTTTCCTGGGGGAAGAGTTCAACAGAACAGGTTGAACAAAGAAAACTGCCCTTATACCAAGCCGAACCACTGATTCATCTAGCTCAGTAATGTCTCCACTGACTGGCAAGTCTTTCAGGCAAGTGTCTTTTCCCAGCCCTACCTAAGAGGCAAAGGGATTTAACCTGGGACATTACACATACAAAGTATATGCTCTACTGTTGAGTTATGGCCTTTCTCAAAAAGCTGTGGCAATTGCCAACATTTCTGCTCCCTGTAACTGGTACTCAAAGTTTGTATTATGAGCAGAGTCAAATCATGGGATGTTGATATTCATTATGTGCATTAAGATATCCTGGCATTTGAGCAATGTTGATTGAACTGAGCAATAATTGGCACAATCTGTTTCTGGCACATGTGTCTCAGGTACACTGACACAGTCAAATGGTTCCCATATCATCCCTGCTACAGTATCACAGATATCATGTGTTATGCTGGGAGTGTCTTCTGTCTTCCTTGGGGCAGAAGGTAAGATCTACTTCTCTGAAGGGTTGGGCCTTTTCTGGTGAGAAGGTTGGGTTGAGGTATCTAACTGAATGACGAACCAAAACCATGGCAGAGGGGAAAGCTGGGGGGTCAGTTCCAAAAAGAAGTTCCAGACAGGTATGGCAGGTGTTGAGAGAAATGTAGTGGAGCTAGAAGACCAAGGAACCAGGAAGAGAGCAGGGATAGACAGATAGAGATAAATGGATTCTGTGAGCTACATATCTCAAGTGCTTTGTGGAAATAGGAACGGGCAGTGGCCAGTCTTAAGAGGAATAGGTCATGAGACCATGAGGTGATACTACTATATGGACCTGCAAAGGCCTGTTGTTTTCTGAACAGCTTCAGTGGCTCAATGAGTACAGCATCTCCAAAGAAAGTCTGAAGTTTGAGTCTACCACTTTTGTGTTTTTTTTTTTAATCCCATGACATTGCCATTTTCAGTGTTGAAACCTAAGTGAAGACAGGATATACAGTTGACTGCATCTGTCCCATCCAACTCTATGATTCTATTGGTCTTACTCTTATCTTACGAAGCTCCACTCACATTCAGGAATGGTGGACCTGCCATCCTCCAGATGTTGGATTCCAGCTCCCATCACCTCCAGGTCAAAAGGTTAGGAATAATGGGAGTAGAAACACAATGACAACTGGAGGGAAACCTTTCCCAACCCTGCTGAAATTCATGTGAGGCAGAATGTAATAGCTTCCTGTATTTAGGTTGTAGTCCTAAGTACATTGAACAGGAAGTTATTTGCCATTGAACGCCTTGGGAATTAACATGTTTAAGACTGGGTTGTTTAAAAATATCACTTGTTTTAGGTAAGGCTATCATCATAATCTCACTTCCTATTCTGTTTCATGGAGTTGAACATCTATCAAACACACACTCATTATTGTGCCCAAGGGAATAGTGAAAAGAAGCTGCGAGTTCTCACATTGTTCCATACCATGCTGTATTATCCTGAGAGAAGCAGCATTTTTTAAAATGATACTTCTATCACCCCTTTGTGAATGTCTGCAACATGCCTCATTGAATGATGTGTCCTAAATTAAGAATATTGTTTCTTCTGTTTCAGAGGAATTCCATGAAGCTAAGTTGAATGCCATCAGATGTCTGAACACTCAAGAGATGTTCAGAAAGCCTGCACTGGGGATAAAACTGGTATTTGAAAGGTGGGGACATCAAAATAATTATGCCAGGAAAACTTGAAATGCTATTACTTAAGTGTTGTACTTTTTGACAGCCTGGAAGGTATCGAACGATTTATTGCCCTGGAGGAATTCCTTGCATTGAGATATTGTAGAGATTCTGAAGTTGGTAATTGCTAAGTTTATTCAGCAAAGTTAAGATTGGACTGGAATTTGGGACAAATTCAAAATAAATTGATGTGTACATAGAATTACATTGCTTTAGGGTGGCACCATTGGCCTCCTCCAGATATTTATTGGACTGACTAGAATTGCGGACACACGTGCAAAACCCTGTCTGTGGAGAGAAGAATTATTAATTTGAGGGAGGGCGGGTGAACCTAGAAGGAAAAGAACTAAAAAGGCCTGGCTGAAGGCCTCAGCCCCTTTTACAAGCCCCTTGACCCCGTCCCCGGCTGACTGTCCATTGTCCACCTGGCCGAGGGCGGGTCAAAGGGGGCAGCCTATGCAGGTGGGCAGCTCCCGCCCAGGGGACCCCCGCTCGGTGCTGCAAGCCCCGCCCACCTGAGAAGGGAGGGCGGAAATTATCATGTATCTCAGCCCCTAAGGTCCTAGGATGTCACAGTCCTGTGCTGCCAGCCACAGCAGAGTTCAGTGGAGGGAGAAGCCAGCCAACCAGCCAAGTCTCAGAGGGGGTACTTGCCTGGAGGCAGAGTCCATGTACAAGGTCCAGTCCAGTCCTAAGATCCAGGAGTATCTCAGTTCCTGTAGTCATACGATCTAGGGGTCCAGAAGCAGCACTGTTAGGAACAACAAATGTTGTTTCCAGCAACTGACTGAGGCTGGAAACCCTGCTTAAGAAAGCTGGAGTCAGCAGGAGTAAGAAGGCTGATCAGCAGCAGGTGGAGTCACTTTGCCTTCTGTTCCTTCAGGCTGCTGCTCAGCAGGTGAAGCCGACTCCTGGCCCATGACATACGAGTACTCTTTAGAGAAACACCTGGTGGGATCCTTGCCTATTTTCTTTCCCCCATTCTAAATTATTTTATTGATTTTCCAAATTATTACAAATCAAACCAAATTACTTGGATTTAATACAATTTCTTAAAATCAGGTTTCCCACTCTCATTGCAATCATATGTCCAAGATTCCCCACCCCCCATAGCTGCTTCATTTCTTATTTAGTCTCCAGTTGACATCCTTCACTTGCCATTAAACCTTTCTTCCAGCTGTCCGCTCTTTTCACCTTACAAAACAGCACCTCAGTTTCATCTTGTTTACCCATTTTCATCACTGGGCACCCCTCTTTTTATTGCTTCTATTTTATGATTCTGGCCAGTTCACAGTCTCTCACTCCCCTTCTTCCCTACACAGTGCCCGCATCTCTCCATGCTCCCTCCCCTTTCCTCTTCACTGACACATCCCTGGGAACGAGGGTCCCTTTTTTCCACCTCTTCCTGTTTTCCTTCTTCCAATATGCTCTTTGTCGCAGCCCAACTTCCCTTTGTAGTCTATCCTGTTCCCTTCTACCTCATCCTTCATCCCTCCTGAAGTCTTTTTGTTTCCTTTGGGTTTTACCTTCCCCCCTCAGTAGTCCTTCTCCTTTGCTCCTGTCCCCCTCCTCCTTCTGCTTCCAGCCAGACTGAGATAAAATCCTCTCTAATGTTGCCCTTTCACCTGCTGCAGGACTGTTCTCAGCATCCTCACCTACCTCATCTGGGTGTCAGCTCAGTCACAGTGTCTTCTGGAACCCCTTCACAACACAGCAGAGAAGTAATCATCACACACCTTCCACCCTCCATATAAACGATGCAGTTGCTTTTCATCAGCCTTCCCCAACCTGGTGCTATTTAAATGTTGTTGGATGACAACTCCCACTGCCTCTTATGGCACCCTTGAAAGGTATCAGTATCTGATATCTAACCCCCCCCCCAAAATAATAATAATAAAATAAATCACAATGCACCAGAGAAGGTAAACCACTCTGTGATCTTTGGATGGAGGACGGTATAGAAATTTAAATGATGATTATGATGAAGGGGTAGTATTCAACTAAGATTTACACAGAGTAGACTGACTGAATTAAGGGACCTAACTCAACCTGCATTCACATGACAGTTTATTCCACCTTCCCAGTGTTTTCCTACCTTCTGATTTTTGTATTTTATTTGATTTTTCTAGAACTCTATCAGGATATAGCAGAAGTTTACTACTCAGTTGCAGAGCTTCTTCTTCTTTTTAAATAGGAAAAAAGTGCCGGTACTCACCATGAAGTTGTTACAGTAAGTGCCACACTTTTAACAATTGGGGGTGGGGTGGGAGGGAGTTGCCGGTACAGCATACCCTTGAGTATCCCCAGAAAAAAAGGACAGCTTATTTGCATGTTATTTGCTTCCAGAAGAAATCTGTTTGCATCCCCCTTAATCTGGAAAATCATGGGGTTTACACACAGTAATTTCCCCACCATTTGAATGGATCATGTCATGTGATGAAATTTGGGGTGATACTGTGGCATATACTTATTCCTCACCATTTCCATGGGTGATTCATGGAGGAACAGAGGCACACATGTGCATAAAGAGTGGCAACATGTCTAACCACATCCACTGTTGCATCACACCACATCCACTGGTGTGAATGAAATTTAACTCCATAGTGGAACAGGTACGGCAGTGTGAAAGGAATGTTAGAAAACAAGGCAGAAGTGCTAGCATTAAAATCAGGAAAACTAATGTGATAAACCCCACATCTGGATGGACCTTTAGTCATGTTTATTAATTTCAACAGGTCTGCTCTGAGTAAAATGTAATTGAATCGCACCCTAGGATTCTACATTTATGTAACGGCAACAGGTAGAGGTGAAAGCTGGACCATAAAGAAGGCTGATCGCCGAAGAATTTATGCTTTTGAATTATGGTGCTGGAGGAGACTCTTGAGAGTCCCATGGACTGCAAGAAGATCAAAGCTATCCATTCTGAAGGAAATCAGCCCTGAGTGCTCACTGGAAGGACAGATCCTGAAGCTGGGGCTCCAATACTTTGGCCACTTCATGAGAACAGAAGACTCCCTGGAAAAGACCCTGATGTTGGGAAAGATTGAGGGCACAAGGAGAAGGGGTGGACAGAGGACGAGATGATTGGACAGTGTTCTCAAAGCTACTAACATGAGTTTGACCAAACTGCAGGAGGCAGTGGAAGACAGGAGTGCCTGGCGTGTTCTGGTCCATGGGGTCACGAAGAGTCGGGCATGACTAAACGACTAAACAGTGAAAGCATTGGTGGAGCAAATACACTCATCCCTGGTGCCTCCTCACACATGTACTTACAGTCTCTGATTTGTAACCCCTGGACAGGACTAATGAGCAATTAAAATCCAAATGCATTTAAACAAAAAAGCAAAAGCGAAGGCTGAATTTGTAAACTAGCAGTGTCTGTGCTTTTTCACTAGAGAGGATGACTTTCTTATGTGATGAGGAAGTCTACTTGTGCTTTCCCTGTAGTAAAGCTTGGGAATCATTGCCAAACTTACTCCGTATGCATCAAGGTGGAAAAACTAAATCAATGTATCGGTGGCGGCATTGCACCCAGAAGCCAACAATTTGTATCAGATCCAAACTAGGTGGAGGGTATGTTTGTGAGGATTTAAAAATTGGCCCAGTTTCTGCAAATGAGAGCCAAAGCTCTTTATTCCACAAAGCTGTAATAACCAGCAGAGCAAGGTAAATGGTGTGAAAGGGACAGCATTAGGCTATTATAGCCAAAAAGCAAAATGAGCAAAAATGCACATCTTAATACACACAGCCACATAATGGGTGTTTTGATACAAAACAATGTAATTATGCAGAAACATTGCAGGCATTTAAATGTCAGGGCTAGGAGATGCTTAATGAACTTAATAACACGGACGCAGTTTAGGATGTAAAAAAAATAAATAAATTTGAGGTGTTAGAGGCATAAAGGGGGGAGGAACCCAGTCGCTTTGCCTGATACAAATTATAGTGGATATTTTCAGATTCTTTTACATCTGGGCCAAAAATTATTAACAAATCAATTCTACATGCTCCACGCATGATACATTTGCTCATTTCAGACCTACAGTAAGGAGACCAGCCAGCCGGTATTGTAAAGTATGCAAGAGCACAGAAATCAGTAAGCAGCCCAATCCTATTGATCAGATTAAGGTGCAGAGGTGCCGGCTGCAATCCTATTCATCGTGCCTGGATCAAGGCAGTCTGATGTTGCACTGCGATGGTTCAGCCCTGGAAACAGCTTCTCTTGTCCTTCCCATCAGAAATGGCCAACACAGTTTGTTTTTTTATTGCTGGCTTCTGGATTTCTAGGATGTAAGAATGCTCCAAAAAGTGACAGGTGATAAAGTGTGTGGCAGCTTTTCTCCCCACCTGGAAGAATGGTTCAATGGTATTCCTATGGCCTGAATTTGCTGAATGGTGGTTGACGGAAGAAACGCAGCTGGATAGCAAATGGCAGCAGTAGCACATGTGTGTAAGGTCTTGCCGCTTGTACAATGCCACCTTTTTTTGCGATTTAGCAGTTGCAAAGTGCTCCTTGAAGCCTGATCCCATGTGCTGAGAGGAGTACAAAACAATCTTGTCCCTTTCCAGCTCTTGGACAGTGGAAAGGCGTGCAGGCCTAGGTGGAGGCGGGTAAGTATTCTGCATAGCCTGGTGAGCAAACACCTTTGCTCTGCAGCTCACCTGTACCACAACTGCTGTTCCTGGTTCCTTTCTTGCTGCCATTGGACAGTGGAAAGTCCTTCAGTCCTGGACGGTGCAAAGTAAAGATTGTGCAGCTAAGCATTGTCAGTAGTCAGAAGTGTGTGATGGAATGAAATTTACAACAACCCAATGAAAACTTTTTGGGAGTGGGATGATATGTTATCCCAAAGCAATTGTGAATGTTGGAGAGGAGAGGAGGGGCTGCAGTGCAACTGTATTTTATTCTAATTTTTTTTTTATCATAAGCTGCCTTGAGGTTCCTTCAGGATAGAAAAGCAGGGAAGAAACCAAACACTGGGTTGTGTTAGCGTTTCCTGGAGATGCTACAGACTGAATGGATTCCTACCTCTTCCTCCCAAGGTAAAAACTCTTACTCTGAGGTGGCGTCTCACATATCCTCCAACACCTTGATGGCAAATTCCAGGTCGCCATCTTCCAGTTTTTTCTCTCAAGAGAGAACAGCAACCATTTTGGACACAGTGATCTCATGTGATTTTGCGCCGTGATCCCCCACCCCCTGGTGCACTTTGGAGTGGTGTGCAAGATCATGGCCCCTCAAAAAAAAAAATTGGGGGGGGGAATTGTGGCGCAAAATCACGCAAGATCATGGTGTCTGAAATGGCTGCTGTTCTCTTATGAGAAAAAAATGGGATGTCCTGGTTTTTCTAGGACACTTGCTGGGTATTGTCTCACAGTCAGGGCAGAGGTTCATGGGTGGGGGGAATTGTGCTGCTCCACTATTCAACTTGAGTAGCCCAGTAGAGAGCCAGTGTGGTGTAGTGGTTAAGAGCGGTAGACTCGTAATCTGGTGAACTGGGTTCGCGTCCCCGCTCCTCCACATGCAGCTGCTGGGTGACCTTGGGCTAGTCACACTTCTTTGAAGTCTCTCAGCCCCACTCACCTCACAGAGTGTTTGTTGTGGGGGAGGAAGGGAAAGGAGAATGTTAGCCGCTTTGAGACTCCTTTGGGCAGTGATAAAGTGGGATATCAAATCCAAACTCTCCTCCTTCTCCTTCTCCTTCTCCTTCTCCTTCTCCTTCTCCTTCTTCGAACTATGTATATTCTCTCTGTGACCACCATCAATTTTGGGTGGAAAGTAGCTTGGTTTGACATGTCCAGTTCTGAGTAGAACCAGGAAGTGTGTACCTTCACTTCTTCTTCTTCATATTCATTCATATCCATAACTGCAAAGGTGTTGAGTATGAAAGAAACTGCCCAAGAGATAGTCCTACCAGTGGGCAGAGTGAGGCAGCCACTGCTGGGGGAGTGTTATAAGTTGTCAGAAGACAGAGCTTTGTGTTCTGTGTGATCTGTCCTGTGCCACTCAGCTAGCCTGTTGCAACATAGAGTGCCCTCCCATTACCGGCGTTGACGTAAGATCCAACTGTTTGCCTGGTTGGCTTTTGTACGCAGAATGGGAGGGCAGACCACCTTTCATTTGTCTTGGGCAGCAAAATGCCTTGGGCGGGGCCTGGTCTGCCCATCTGCGAAAGGGTTTGGATTGTATGTCAGAATAGATTTCTACTCGGAGATTAAGCGGCTGAAGAGCAGAATGTGCGGGTCCGTGGCACAAACTGCTTAGAGATTTTTAAGGCTCTTCCTGATATTGCACAAAACAGCAGGGAAATGATACTGGATTTCAAATAGCTCTGATTATGAACAAAGAAGAATACGCTCTGTCAGTTTAACAGAGCAGCATCTTTGCTTTGCCACCTTCATGGCCACTTTGGTTTTTTAAAATGATTGTGATTAAGCCAATCCTTGCAGCTCAGTAAATGCACAGGGGGGAAAAAAAGATTATAAGAGAATCGAGATGGTGTCTAATTATTCAGGTATAAATAAAGTAGGGGAAAGCAAAAGACAGAGCAAGGTAGAAGAGGGCTCATAAATGAACAGAGAGAGCTGGAAAAGGCAGAGATCCTTGTTTTCCTTTTCACAGTGTTTTAGCAAGTCTAATGAACAGGGAGAGAGAACGGAAAGTGGTGACAAGAATGGCAGCTTCTTCAGCCCTTCAAGTACATGAAGAAGGTGATTGGGAGAATGAATGGGCAGTGACAGGAAATCTTTGGCAAGTGAATTTAATGGGCATTCAATGAGATTGTTGCTGAACTGCCCAAATGCTATTACAACATGTGGCTGAGGAATGAATACAGCAAGAGCAATGGAGAATGCTGACATTCTTGGAGAGGTGGCAATCTCCATACAATTAAGACTGTAAGGTGGAGGCCCCACCCTGTACATAAAACTTAGTTCATGCATGAAGTGTTATAGCCCAGTCCTATGACATGGGCCCTGCTGTTTGAGCAAACACCCCTCCCGAATTGCTTCAGCTTGCATTTAAAAGTGAATCTACCTAATTTGACCCTTCTGAAACAATTTGAAAATTGAAGCGTAGCTGTCCTTCGAAATCCATTTTCTGAAGTTTGCAGTGCAGTTCTCTAGCCAAGTAAGGTGTACAAAATTGCACACACTCAGGTAAAGTGTGACTAAAAATTCATCCATTTGTAAAAATGGCATGCAAAAAGGCATGTGTTGTATTAGGGAAGTTCACTTTGCAAAAATGTGTTTAGGAAAAATTGCATACAAAAATGTGTGCGTTAGGAAAAATTTGCACTAAACTGTTGGTGAAATTTCACGAGGGTTTTAAAACAAAACAAAAAAAACCCAAAATTGAAAATGTACATTTAAGATTGGAAAAGTGAGAAATGGAGAAAATGAAATTAACAGATTTCCCTATTTCTGAACCAGGACCCATCCCCAGGACAGCGCAATTCAGCAGTGGATATATTGACAACTGTGTTAGTTGCTGCCTGCTAAGACAGATAACAGCCGGAGCTCAGCAAAGATATCACTTGCCTTGAAACTGGAAATGAAGCTTTGAGTTATAGATCATAGAATCATAGAATCATAGAGTTGGAAGAGACCACAAGGGCCATCCAGTCCAACCCCCTGCCAAGCAGGAAACACCATCAAAGCATTCCTGACAGGTGGCTGTCAAGCCTCTGCTTAAAGACCTCCAAAGAAGGAGACTCCACCACACTCCTTGGCAGCAAATTCCACTGTCGAACAGTTCTTACTGTCAAGAAATTCTTCCTAATGTTTAGGTGGAATCTTCTTTCTTGTAGTTTGAATCCATTGCTCCGTGTCCGCTTCTCTGGAGCAGCAGAAAACAACCTTTCTCCCTCCTCTATATGGCATCCTTTTATATATTTGAACATGGCTATCATATCACCCCTTAACCTTCTCTTCTCCAGGCTAAACATACCCAGCTCCCTAAGCCGTTCCTCATAAGGCATCGTTTCCAGGCCTTTGACCATTTTGGTTGCCCTCCTCTGGACACGTTCCAGCTTGTCAATATCCTTCTTGAACTGTGGTGCCCAGAACTGGACACAGTATTCCAGGTGAGGTCTGACCAGAGCGGAATACAGTGGTACTATTACTTCCCTTGATCTAGATGCTATACTCCTATTGATGCAGCCCAGAATTGCATTGGCTTTTTTAGCTGCTGCATCACACTGTTGACTCATGTCAAGTTTGTGGTCTACCAAGACTCATAGATCCTTTTCACTTGTACTGCTCTCAAGCCAGGTATCACCCATCCTGTATTTGTGCCTTTCATTTTTTTTGCCCAAGTGTAGTACTTTACATTTCTCCCTGTTAAAATTCATCCTGTTTGCCTTGGCCCAGTTCTCTAATCTGTTAAGGTCATTTTGAAGTGTGATCCTGTCCTCTGGGGTATTAGCCACCCCTCCCAATTTGGTGTCATCTGCAAACTTGATCAGGATGCCCTCAAGCCCATCATCCAAGTCATTGATATAGATGTTGAATAAGACTGGGCCCAAGACAGAACCCTGGGCCCAAGATCAGAGGGTGCTCCACATTATTCACTGCTCTTAATCTGTATTTGCATAGCACTGATGGGGCTGAAGGGTAAACTTGGGACAAAGGGGCCAGCATAACCCTATGCTAGAGCATCTGACTGTAACAATGTGATGAAGGGGGTGGGATAAGCTGTCACTTGACAGTTTATTGTAAAGTTGTCTGGAGATAATGTGAGTGCTTGCAGTTTAGTAGTCACAAGTCTTGAATTTCAGCTAAGCTGGTTGAATATTTAAATCCTACCTATTCTCCATATTTCCACATCTATAATATTTCAGTGTAATCTCCAAGGGTATTCCAGTAATCAAAGTGAATCTAATTCAGTAAGGGGAATTGCACCAAAGTCTCAAACTGCTCCTTTGCTTTATTAGAATCATAGAATCATAGTGTTGGAAGAGACCACAAGGGCCATCCAGTCCAACCCCCTGCCAAGCAGGAACACCATCAAAGCATTCTTGACAGATGGCTGTCAAGCCTCTGCTTAAAGACTTCCAAAGAAGGAGACTCCACCACACTCCTTGGCAGCAAATTCCACTGTCAAACAGCTCTTACTGTCAGGAAGTTCTTCCTAATGTTTAGGTGGAATCTTCTTTCTTGTAGTTTGAATCCATTGCTCCGTGTCCGCTTCTCTGGAGCAGCAGAAAACAACCTTTCTCCCTCCTCTATATGACATCCTTTTATATATTTGAACATGGCTATCATATCACCCCTTAACCTTCTCTTCTCCAGGCTAAACATACCCAGCTCCCTAAGCCGTTCCTCATAAGGCATCGTTTCCAAGCTATAAATTCTATATTAATTTATAGAAGTATTCCTATGGAGCTATTTCATAAAATAGCTGGGTGGCACACAAAATTTAAAAATGCAGCACCATTAAGAACAATACAGATAGTCATTAAAGTGACTACCTAATAATAATAATAAAATTAAACAGCTACAAAGGCCTGTCATCAAAAGTGAAGGAGGCTGCTTAATTCCACAGTGTGGAACAAGCAACACTAAATGACTGACTTTGAGTTGAAGTCTCTGTAATATTGGCAACAATGCTCCTCTGGATTATCTCAGTGGTTGAGTTGGGATATGAAGGCTCAGGTGTCCTGAACCCTAGTTCTTTACAGCTTTGTAGATCAACACAAGAACACTGAATCTGGCCTGGTAGCCTATGGGCAGCAGTGCAAATGCTCTAGCAGAGGTGTCATATGCAGTCTAGCTGCTGTTTCTTCACCAGTTGGAGCTTGTGGACCAGATCCAAGCTGCCCCCATATACAACGCATTGCAGTAATCCAGTCTCAAGGTCATGAATGCATGGACTACATTGGTCAAGTGATCCTGATTCAGATATGGCTGTAGCTGGCATACCAGACAAAGCTGGTAAAAGGCACTCCTGGTCACAGAGGTCCCTTGGGTCTCTAATGACAAAGAGGTATTGAGGAGCACCCCAATCTATGTACCTGCACCTTTAGTGGGAGTGCAACTCTGTCCATAACAGGTAATGGACCTATATTCTTGGCAAAGGAACAACTTACCCACAGAGTCTCCATTTTGTGTTGACCTGTATCTTCGAAATTCAGAACCATTTGCCAACTTTTGAGTTTCTGTAACATTCCCCCTCCCCCAGTTCCAGTAATGGTGCCGTGGTCGCTTTCCATCTCCTACATACAAAGGGAAGGTTAGTGGGTGAAAAAGCACAGTAGTTCAAGCTAACAAACACACAGTATCTCTTGGGCAATTCTTATGCTTCACAATAATTAGAAAGGAAAAGCAAGTTAGCTGGGTTTATTGGAGTTTCAGAGTTTTCTTCTTTTATTGATACGAGGTAGAGGAAAAGCTAGCTGAGAGATGAGGGCTCTTAATTTATTATGACGGGAAAGCCAGCATTAAGGATCATCCTTTCCTCTTGTCATCTGGAGGATGGTGGCTCGAAAGTACAGCCTCGCTCTAATTGCTGTATAGTTGGCAAGGAGCAAGGATCCTACTGGGAGACTCGAATCCAGACATCTCAGGTAAAGGTGAAAACATGCTGCCAACTGAGCCATGGTAGCACTCGCAAAACAGGTAATTTAACAGTCAGTTTCTTCAATAGGATAGTAGTCCAAAAGTCATTTGTTGGAGGTCATCACTGATTTGCTGCCTGTTGCACAGACTTTTTATTGAAAATAGCATCACAGTTTATGCAGTGGGCTTTGGAAATTTTAAGGTATTTATTTATTTCATGTCCTCCTGCTCTTCAGCCTAGAAAGGCTTACAAATTTCAGTAATAAGAGAGTTGTTGCCTCCCCCCTCCCCCCTTCAATCTATGGCCACCCCTGCACCATACGTTTAAATAATGCCTTCCTCCAAGGAATCTTGGGAACTGTAGTTTGTTAAGGGTGCTGGGAATTGTAATTCTGTGAGTTCCCTGGACTCTTTGGGGGGAAACCATGATGGTTAAAGTAGTATAAATGTATGGTGTGGATGTGCCTTATATGACAAAAAAAAAAAAGGAAAGCGGATTGGGAGGGAAGATGAAACACTCAAACTCAGGCACTATTTCTTAGTTAAAGGATTACTGTAGTGATCAGCTGTAATGGAAGGAGTTCAGGGTGAGGAAGAGCCAAAAGATTGCTGGTCTTTCAGCACAGCTGATGGAGAGGTCCCACAACTTACCTCTTATCCTCTCTTACAGTCTGAGGGGATGGCTACCATATGTCGGAATGGTGAGAAAGAACGACGCGGAGACAGGATGGATGTACGGGAAGGCGACCTCAACTCTTTCGTGAGGGTCCCTTTTATTGACAAACTCACACCTTGTTAATGGTTAACACTAAAGGTACAACTCAAGGAACCAAATAAGGAGACATCTGCCCCAGCTGTGGCACATAGCACCATGTAAGGAGTTGTTTTTCCAAAATGTGACACCCCCAAACTCCCCCCATGCCTCCGCCATTGCGTACGTGACTATCCTGCATGCTCCAAGCACATGCTCTCCTCATGCACCCCTCCCATGCTCATCTTGTGACTTCCAGTAACTTTCCGCCACCCTCCATTGTTCTTTTGTGTGGTTTTGACTCGTGTCTGCCATCCTGACGTTACAGTGCCATGGTGTGCCAGCACAGCATTTTCCCTTGGCAGGATTGGCGTGGCATGCCAGTGCGCCAATCCAGCATAATTCCTACAACCATAGCTGATAACAGAGAGAGGAACTTGATGGAGTTGCTTTTTCAGGAGACTGGATAGTGACTCCTCTAAATCCTATCTTTCTCCCTCTCCTATAACTTGGTGTAAGGTTTTCTGTAAATGATAGTTGAGAGAGGAGCCTGATGGAGCTGGTCTCTCAGCATAGGAGTCCCACAGATGGAGGGGCCCCGCAGTCCCATCTCTCGCCTTGTCCCACAGCCTGTTGGAATGTGGAGTGAAAAATAAGATTGACTACATTGCCATCCAAATATGTCCATTTGTACAGTCAGTGCAATTGTGTGGGTGTTTATTCATAAGCAAGTCATATTGACCTTAATGAGATTCACTCATTGCTAAATGCACAGCCTAAATCATAATTTGTCCCCTTCTTGTTTTTCAGAGATATCTGCCTTTAACTGAAAATTTCTGGTGAGGGCTAATGGGAGTTTTAGTCCAACCTAGCACTAGGTTACAGAAGACTGCCTTATTATAACCAAGCAAAAGTATGTGTAATCAAAGTACGTAATCACATATTATTTCGTGGCCTAGCCATGCTTCAGTCTCCCCTCCCCCTTCCCCCTATTGTTCGCACGTGCCTATTTTTGGATTATAAACCTCTTGTGGGCAGGGATCTGCCATTCCTGGTTTTTTGTATAACACCATGTACATAAATGACGGTATATAAATAATAACAGCAATAAAGAATAAGGCTTTCCCCTTTCCCACGTTACATAAAGCATGTTGAGTATACATAACAAAACTGGGCAGACTCCATAATGGTAAATAACTAAAATCCTGAGAAAATGTGGCCATTGCCCTCTGCGTGTCTCAGTTTATTATCCCAGGGACAATGGAGAATCTAACTCGCATCGCAGGGATGTTTCCAACCTGCTTTTGTGCCAGAACTCTTTAATGTTGTATTGTGGGCCAAGTAAGCATATTAGGTCTGAAAACTGGGCTATGAGCCATTTATATTGTGAGTGGCTGCTAGAAGCGCAGATTGTATTGTAATCAGTGTTAAAAAAGAAAAGAAAAAAGAAACCATACAAATTACAAACCAGCTTAGAAATAACAATATCATAGAGTTCGGGGGTTGGGGTGGTGCTGTTTCTTGCGTCTGCTGTGAAAAGATTACAGTTAATGCATTTTCTGTGAAATCTGTAAAATTTGGGATTTTTCACTTCATCAGCTCTGAGGACATGTGGAGATACACTGATTTTCTCGAAGAAATGGCTGTAGATTATGTGACCATTTTATATACGCTATCTGGAGAAGGTCTTTTTGCTTTGCTTTTGTAGATGCATCTTAAACTGGATATAAAATCCATCATTTCCATTTAAAAAACATTTTAACATCTGGGAGCCATTTGTTACAATGTAATCAGCATTGTGCTCTTCTTCTTTTTAAAGAAAAGAAAAAATGTTTCATTGTAACTTCTGTTATTGTTTAACCCATGACTGACTGTGTAATTTGCCAATCTAACCCTGACCAGCCTGTGAAATTTGTCATTTTTGGCTGGTGACTTACATAAAGACCTTAAATGGAATGATTTATTTACACTCATTCTGCCTTGAAGACAATAGTGTCCCTGTCTGAAACAGGATGTCCTAACTCTACCCATTCCTTTCTAAAGCATGGAAGCTTTAGGAAGAAAATACTTCTAAATCCCACAAAAAAGTCCTGTGTGAGAAAGCGAGGATGGGCAGAAGTAGCATGCCGTTAATGTAGAATCAGATCCTGAGAGAGCTTAGCTCTTTGATGAGTTCTGAGCTGTTCTGTTGTTTCATAGTACAGATCTTGGTCAGAGGTGCATAATTAAAGGAACAAGTTTGATGAGGTATTAGAGGAAAGAGAATGGGGAACTTTAGAGCAAGGGTGGGGAACCTCAGTCCTCCAGATCTCTCCATCCAGCCCTCGGGACTCTCCCCCTCTCAGGCCATGCCCCCTCTCCTCAGGCCACAATTCTCACCCATCCTGTTCCACATCTTCCTCAAGTGATTTTGCCTGTGCTACTGCCTCTTGCTTGGCTGGGTGGAAGATGGAGAAGTGTGTCTGTGTCTGTAAAGAACCCTCTGAATCTTCCATGGCTGAATTGTACAGGTACATGTATATACTGGTACCTCGGTTCTCAAATGCCTTGGTACTCAAACAACTTGGAACCCAAGCACTGCAAACCCGAAAGTAAATGTTCTGGTTTGCGAACTTTTTTCGGAAGCCAAACGTGCTCCGTTTTGAGTGTTACCCTTCCGAATTGAGTGCCACACTTTCGTTTTGAGTGTTACACTGAGGCCTGTCTGTTTTTGCTATTTATTTTGCATTTTTGTTTTTGCAGCTCTTTTTGTTTTGTTTTTGTGACTGTGTGGAACCCAATTCAGCTTGATTGATTGTGTGACTGCAGTACATTGTTTATTGCTTTCATTTTATGGATCAATGGTCTTGTTAGATAGTAAAATTCATGTTAAATTGCTGTTTTAGGGGTTGTTTTTAAAAGTCTGGAACGGATTAATTCATTTTGCATTACTTTCTATGGGAAAGCGCGCCTTGGTTTTGGAACGCTTTGGTTTTGGAACGGACTTCTGGAACGGATTAGGTTTGAGAACCAAGGTACCAGTGTATGTTAGTCAAATGTTGCATACAAAAATGTATATATTAGGATAAGGAGAAAGGAGAAAGTGACAGAGTTGTCCATACCTAAATCTGTCTTAAAGATGGCCCACTCTCCAGTAGTCTTTTACTCACAATTGTCCACTTCCCATTCAAGCTCGAACATACTTTAATTGGTTTACTTTGCCGGAAGGATACTAAGCAATCAGAAACTGCTTCCACACTGCAATGTACATAAACTGCAGTTGTGCTAGAGCTTCAGCACCACCAGTAGTGTCAATTGTGTTAATATATATGATCAGAAGACTTCATGGAAAGGCACACTTAATCCCCAAGTGACATAACTCACCGTACTGCAAGTCAACCCCAGTTGCATTAAACCCAATGGCCCTTGAGTGCCAGCTCTTTTTCAGAGTTAGTAAGAGGTATGAGGCAGAGCATGCGATGGCCCCTTCAAATGTAAAGGGCAATATATGTCTTTTAAACAAGGTCCAGCAAAGGTCAAGCAATAAAGAGGCGAGAAAAAGAAACAAAATAAAAAGTGAATGGTCAGATGAAGAGAGCCTTTAAAACAGAGCTGGAATCAAATTAGGGAATAAATCAAACGATGGAGTCCTGAAACAGGGAAAGGTTATAACCCTGAAAGTGTTTGGAGAGGGAACATGTCAGCACAGACACACCAAATCATCATTTACATATATAAAAACCAAAGGAACAGACTGTAGCCATTGAATCCAGGGAGGAGTTGTTCAGTGTGTGAACCACTTAACTTTTTAATACGGAAGCGTCATTCAGCAATCAAATACGTTAAACAGCTAAGGTCAAATTAAACATTAATGTTGATTCTCTGAAACCTTTTGGGCTCCCAGTGCTTCTCAGACCAATCTATAGATTAAACAAGAGATAACAATGGACTAGAAATCAGGCAGTCAGGTTTGCTAAGTTTCACTGCAATTTTATGTCAGCCCCCTTTGTCATTTAAAATATTTTCGCTTAAAACATATTCCTTCCTCCCCTTTCCCCCTCGGCAAATGTATTCCATTATTTAGGTTGGAGCCAGCTTTTACTTCTAGTTAGTGATGGTCAATGAGCACAGCAATGCTTCCATTGTGTACCACAAGGGTGGGAGTCTTATTAGGCCCTCAGTGGATTCTGCAGCATCCTCTCCACAAATTATGGATTTATCTTCAAGGCCACAATTCAGGTGCCCTTCAAAGGGCAAAGGTGATGGCTCACTGGTTGCTACTACTCTATCATCCCTCTCCCCATCGCAATTCCTTCCTTATTAAAAGCCAGGTGTCATGGATCATGTCAAGTACTGGAGAATGAAGGGCAGTGCACAGGAGGTAGTGATGGATTCTGGTTGAGCTGACGTTTTTCAGTGGAAAAACCCTGGGCTCAAAGCCCTTGGGTGTCTGCCGAGTGCAGAATTGGGCATGAATTTGATATCCCTGATGCATAAGATGTGTAGCAAGTTCTCTTGCTGTGGGCTACATCTGAACATAAGTGTGGGAGAGATGTCCTAAAAAGACATTCCAATTTAAGGGAGCGGTCTAATGATCACGAGGAAGAGATTTGTACATCATAAAGCCATATGTGATTTCTGAGGCAGCAACAGCCACTGTCAATTTCAGTGTCTCAGCTTCTCATTTTTGCAATCCTAAATTCAGCTTTCCACATTTCCATTTTTTGCCTTTGGGTGATACTTTCTAATAAGAAAACTTAAACCATAGGTCCTGAGCAGGTTGAAGGTAAAGCCTAATATATCTTTGTATCCCAACAATAATTCCCCATATCATTGTAGGGTTAATATGGGGGCAGGAGTACAGTGAAACTTTAGGGACATACATCTAGAAAATGGAACAAACCTATTAATAATGTCTTCTATCTGGAGCAGCAGTTGATTCACTAGCTACCACATTTGGAGCAGTATTATCCAGTAAGTGTATTTGATCCCTTTAAGCCACATATGGGAAGAACCATTTGTATTAACCAGGACTGAGAAACTTCTGGCCCTCTAGATATCATTAAACCCCAACGCCCATCAGCCAGGCTAGGATGGATAATGTTCAGGGCTGATGGGAGCTATAGTACAAATTGAATTGTTGCCCTGAGTTTGGCATATATGCAATCTATGGAGGGTGGTTGCATTTTCAAGTCTATTCTTGTTTTGTTTGTATTGTGTTTTAACACTCTGAGATCATGTGTGTTGAGGGGTGGGGTGGGGAAAATAAAACACCGAATTCACCCCTGCTATAAGCCAAGGCAGCATGACTGGTGCAGGTTTCTCTCAAATAATTGTACTAATTATCACATTTTGCGTATGTCTCAAGGTCATTTTCAGAGGTAAAAACAGCTGGAAATGGGTTTAAAGTAGCTCAAAACCCAAATGAAGGTAGGTTTTTTAAAAATGCAAAGTGACACAATTGTTCTTTTTTCAGGGAATTCCCAATGTCTTTTGCTATGCTAACAGATAATAATAATAATAATAATAATAATAATAATAATAATAATAATAATAATAATAATTTATTATTTGTACCCCGCCCATCTGGCCGGGTCCCCCCAGCCACTCTGGGCGGCTTCCAACAAACATTAAAATACATTAAAATATCACACATTAAAAACTTCCCTAAACAGAGGAACTATAGTGGAAGCTGCCTTATACTGAGTCATCCACCTAGCTCAGTATGATCTGCACCGGGGATGGGGAACCTGTGTGGACCCCCAGATGTTGCAGGGCTACGGTTTCCATCATGCCTGGCCACTGGCCAAGATGTCTGGGCCTGATGGGACTAGGGATTTCAACAACACCTGGAGGGCCACAGGTCCCCATCCCTGAGCTACATGCTCCTGTGCTTCAAGCAGGAGACATATCCAGCCCCACCTAGAGATGGCAGAGGTTGACTCTGGGTGTCATGCCTAGCCCTGACCTGGTAGCAGACACTGATTCCTCAGAGAACAAGAATCATACAGCCCACATGTCAAGGACCTTGAGGAGCAGGCAGGGCCCCCTGAATGCAAGGCTGAGGATGACCCTTGATCACCTGATGAAGAACCCCTGGCACTTTTGCAAAGGCTTATGACTTCTGTAACTGGGACCCTAGCTCCTGGGGTCACCCCCTGGAGCTTGACACTGGGACCTTTCATGTGTTAGGCATGAGTTCTTCCCATAAGTAATGGTGAAAGTATATCTATTTTACTTTGAGTTTGTTTCTTTAAGAATGTGCAGGGAAGCAGCTGATGAGGATGCAGAAAGAGCTTGCACCATAAGGCATCAATCATACAAAATGAACATGGCAAGAGAAGATAATAATTATAGTGGACAGAGAAAGTGACAAGGTTCTCTTGTAATTAATAGGTTGTATATAAAGGACCACAGAAGGAAGATAGGGAGGGGCCATTCCCCTCCCTATCTTCTATACCACTAACTGTCTGCCTCCCCACTCTAGTTCTGTTTTAGAACAATATGTTTCAAGGATATAGGACAACACAGTGAAACTCTTCTGAACTATAGTCTTAATTTCACTGCTGATTCATATATATAGCCACCACTGTGGGGAAGCAGCTCACAGTTAGTTCTAAATTTGATTGCCTCATTGTTGAGATATTTCAGCCATAAAGATACACTCTGCTTCCCCCTTTTTTGTGCATGTGACTCTGCTTGAGATAAGTTGTTCATATAAATGAGACGTTTTTCTTTCTGTGCCAGCCCTCAGCATTTTGGTGCTGTAGCTTGGAGTTCTTTTTTTAAAGCAAGAAAACTTCTAACACATGAAGAGACTTGGTGGGCAGGGCCAAAGCCAAAAAGACGGCAGAACTCTTATATGTGCACCGTAGACCACATTCCAGTCACACACCAGCCAGATGTTTCCATTTCTACCTCCATGCACACCCACAGCTCTTCATCCTCCATGCAGGCAACCAGGGGCGGAGGAAGGGGTGGGTGGTGGGTGCGGGCCACCCCAGGTGTCACCACTGAGAGGGTTGACAAAATGCCAGGCAGCACTCACCGCGGGGCCTGCAGCTCTCCTCCTAAGAGAGACGCAGTGGCTTGGGCGCGTGCAGGCTCCGCGCTGCCCAAACACTGCCTCCCCCCAGCTGTAGGGTGGCTGAGTGGGAGGAGGCTCGCCCCACCCTCGCCTCACCCCGTACCTTGGGCGTGCCGTCCCAGGCGCCTTGGCAGCTTCCTCCGCCAACTGCAGGCAACCAAGAAACATTTTCACAGTTCAAGGACACATCCCAGACAAGCAAATGTATTTGAGGAGGATCAGAGTAGGACCAGTGAGGGGTTCAGGCTGAGAAGAGAAGGACAGAGTCTGGGGATGGATGTGGCCTGAGGGGAGTCTCAAGGGCCAGATAGAGGACATGACTGTGAATACTAGTTGCTGGGAATTGCACTTTGGAATCCCACATGTTCTTATGGGAGGCCGGGAGCCTGCATTTAGACCCTGGGTATGAGGTTCTTCACCCATGCTGTAAAGAGGTTTGTGCCTGACAATTCCTGACTGAATAGAAATTCGTGTGCTGGTTTCCTCGATACATCTCTATCTCCCATGCCTGCTATGGGATTGCGCTAGTTTTTAACAGAGCACAGGGAAGGGTTGTTGCTTAGTAGTGAAGCATCTGCTTTGCATGCAGTGGCTTCCAGGTCCAATTGCTGGTATCTCCAGGCAGAGATGGGAATGTTTCCTTTCTGAAAGCTCAAAGGGCAGCTGCCAATCAATGTAGACGATCCTGAGTTAGGTGGACCAATGGTCAGAATCGGTATATGCAGACACCTACTGAGATCATAAGGTTTTCTCTTTTAAAATTGTGGTATCTTTCACAGGGCAAAACAGTATCATTGTGAATGTGACTCTTTGAATTGGATGCCGAGTTTTCCAAATGGTCACAGATTATCTGGCTGCAGCAGGATGGAAAGGTTTTAGCTAATAACAGTGTTTTGAAGAAAGGCAGCTGATAGAAGAATCTATTTCGCCGGTCACGTTCACAGAATTATCTATATACCTCCCAGTCTGAAGAACAAATAATAAACCTAAGGCCAGCTCTTTGAAGATAGTGGAGAAAAATAAATACGGGAGCATCTGCAAGTAATCCCTTCTAGCTGCAAGAAAAACACAGAGATTAATGAAAAAAATAACACTGTTGCACAGATACTTGTTTGTAATAGGAGTGGTTTCGAAATATATTTTGCAACATAGAAAGATGCTTGTCATGGTGACATTTGCTATTCCTCCATTTGTGTACCAGAGCAGGAGATGGGGAGGAAATTTATTCTTATAGAAGGAAGGTATGTATGCAATGTTTTTCTATAGGTGTTTTGCATATCAATACTTCCTGCATCTACAAAATGGGAGGAGTGTTGGTACAGAAAATATTGATCTGATGTGTAAAGGATTTTCCTATTCTAATTGAATCAGGAGGGTTCTGGAAGCTTCTCTGTGTGGTACAAACTACTGCAAGCTGGAAGTTTCTAGCCGACAAGCAAGTTTCTGTTCTGCCTAGAAAACAGGCAGAAGGTTCCTGATGTTTGGATTATTCCTTCAGAGAAGCTGAACAGCTGCTTTAACTGGTTCTGTTATCTCTTTCACTCAAGGTCATGCTGACTATAATCATAGGCCAGAAGGAGTCCGAGTTTCAATTTTCTATCTCTCTTTCCTTCTGGTGTGGTGTTCTGTACATAGTATGCTTAAGGTTTTAGTCTTATTGTAAGTTGTTGTAACTTTAGGTTAAGTCTGCTGCAACTGGATTACTTATATTTTCCTTGACTTTCATTCTTTTCACCATTGGAATTTCATGCTTGGCAACACAGTCCATTGTAATAAAATAAAATGAACTCCTACATTCATTAAGACTAATTTATGGCTATGGTTAATGTTCTTAAAGTGAGTGCCAATATCCATCAGAACATCCCTTTGCAATCCAAAAGTGATATAAAGATATGCCTATAAAAAAGTGACTGAAAACTCTGGTGTTTCCCCCCACTGCTTTGATGTAGTCATACTTTATTTATTGTGCTATATCATCCATTCACAACCCAGTTGCACACTGGGTCAACACCTTCATCAAGCTTCATTGGACCATTCTCTTTTTCCACTTACAAACTGCCCTGGTGGTATGGGAAGTAAGGAACCTTGGTCTTGCTGTTAAGTTCCTAGGTTCCCAGGTTCCAGCCTTAAAGCTATTGACTCAAGCTCTATCAGTTAGTATACAAAATTATTTTAGCCTCCCTGAAGAGACTAAGCCTGTTGACCCTGAAGTGTTTACAATATGAAATGCACTGGGCCTAAACGTACTGCACCTTTGAGGGCTTCTATCTCCATTGTCCTTGTGCTGAATCCTTCCTCCTTCCCTCCCTGGAGCAACTTGCACCTTTAGAAGCTCCTGAACTATTAAGGGCAGGGCCATCTTAACTGTTGGCACTAGGGGTGCACGGCACCCGGGCGCCGGGCTCTCATGGGCACCAGGCTGAGATTCTGGGGCCGAGCGTTGGAGTCCGGGGAAGAGCCGCTGACAGCTGTGGAGCAGAGCCCGTCGGAGAGCCACCAGTGGTTCTTCCCTGGATTCCAATGCTCACCCCCGAACCCGCGCCGAGCCACTGCTCTGCTCCGCTCGGCTGTCGGCTCTTGCCCCAGCTGCATGGTGGCTAACTGTTTCGGCTGTGCGCAACGTGCCCAGAGCGCCGTGTAATGTTATGAGCACTGCACAACGCATCCTGTTGCGTGCGCTGAGCTGCGGGTTCCTTTGCTGGCTTTTCCACTGTCGGTGCATGCTCCTAGTGCTGCCCAACATGGGGTGGCAGCGCAGAATGATGGGGAATGCAAGCGGCAGCAGAGGAAAAATCTCTGGACGGGATCCACCGTGCGCCAACAGTGCCAACGGCAGCAACAAAACCTGACGAATAGGAGCACACGGATCAACTCCAGAGAACTTTCCTCCACTGCCACTTGCATTCCCCATAATTCTGCACCGGCACCCCACGTGCCAGGAACCCGCAGCTTGGCACATGCAACAGGATGTGTCGCGCACCGCTCACAATGTTACATGGAGCTCCGGGCGCTGTGCGCGCAGCCGAAATAGTTAGCCACCATGCAACTGGGGAGGGGGGAGGCAGCGGGCAGACAGTGCGGTGACTGTGCCACCCGACATTCCCCCCAGCATAGAACCCGCACCCATCTTTGCACGCCTCTGTGCATGTGGTGCTGTCACCCCCATTGGCTGGTCACCCCCATTGGCTGGTCCCGCAACCGTTCTAAAGGTAAACAACTATTTCCTTTTAAAAAAGGTCCACAACCTAGGGGCACCAGGCGGATCTTTTGCACCCCAGCGCCGCATATGCTTAAGACTGCTCTGATTAAGGGCAGCCTCACATATAAATAGATTACAGTAGCCCAGCCTCAAAGTTGCAAAGGTTGCTAGATGAGCCATCAAATTTCTCTCTCCATCACTTCTGCAGGTAACAGAAAGGTATAATTCCACTCTTAGAATGGTGACTTGCAAAATTTCTTTTGCAAGTCACCTGCACATGTAAGAATTGTGTTGAAGAATTGTACTCCTGCACATGTAAGAATTGTGTTGAAGGCGGAATTGTCATGCAATCTGCACCTGCTGAAATCCTCTCTTTTCTAGAACTAAGGAATGCAAGAGGCCACCCTGCCCACTCTCTGCCAAGTGCCACCATTTGGCACTTGACAGAGATCATTCCTGAGTCACTGGCTGTGCATCTGAGAGAAATGGCTGCAGGTCTTTTACCAAGGATAGCTGACAGAAAGCACTCTTGGCATATTACCGGTACCTTCAGAGCTTTGTTCAATGTATGATGGACAGGGACCATTAATTCATGCAGCTTGATAAACACACAGGAATCTGCCTGTTCCAGGAAGGCCAGGACTGGGCATTGTTTGACCAGCTTCCTTGGCAATGTAGCTCATCCTACTATAAGCACTTTGGACAGGACAAAAAAAAAAAAAGCAAGCAGATCCTCTGCTTTCCATATCTGTTGCTTACATGTGTTCAAAATTCATTTAGCACTTCTGGCTCTTCATTTATGAATATGCCTTATTATAGGAGGGGAGGTTGTAAATGACAAACAACATCATCTGTGAATCAGGCTGAATAAATATGGCTTTTAAAATTCGTGAATCAAATCCAATATGGGTCCTATGACAAGGATTTGAATTTGTACGCTCATATTCTGAATACAGATTAGGGCAGATAATTTGAATAATTCACCATGCATCATTTTACTCATTTGCATTTTACTAATTTGCTGTTCATTAATTTGCCATGGGTAATGAAAAATGTCCATTGACTTGAGTGATTCAGGTCAAGTTTTTGGGTTACACGTCACGGGAAGTTCTGGAATATTCTTCTCTTGGAAGTTTCTAAAAAGAGACTAGAAAGACTTAGAAATTGAACTTTAGATTCACAAGGGACCTTCACATCAGCTGTTGTAACTCTTCACTCCAAATAGAATTCTCCATGCCAATACCTGTAAAAAGCAGGGATTTCCTTTTTCCTTTCTTTATTCAATGCTTACTACATTTATATCCTGCCTTGCCTTCAAGGAGTTCAAGGAAGCCTACATAGCTCTCCATGCCCCTCATGCTGTTCTCACAACAACCTTGTGAGGTAGGTTAGGTTGAGCGATAGTAGCTGACCCAAGGTCACTCAGTATGATCTGTAGCTGAATGGGGATTGGAAGAGGAATCCACTGCCAGTTCCACAGATCAAAGTGGTAAAGTATGTATGGGGCAAAGCAATCTCACAATATAGGAAGGGCACATATGTTTGTGTCATTCCCTACATTCAAGCATAGTGGTGTATAGGCAAATTTTAATGTGAAAAGAGCTCCTTATTCCCATTGTTTTAAGAGAGAAGAATAGTTCCTCATCAAAGACAAACAGTTTTGAAGAATAATGGCAAAAATGGAGCAGAGGTTAGCAAAATGGGCTTGGGAAAACTCAAGTGAATATCCATGGATTTACTATGTGGATACAGGAAAGTCAGTCTTTCTGTCAAACTCACCTTCCCATCTGTCAAATGAGAATTATAGTGGCCTAGCTCAGGGCAGGATCATTGTGGTGAAAACGAAATAAAATGTGCAATTCACAAATTAAGCATGCTATGTACATGAGAAATCCTAAGCAGCGTTGGAGTGATGTTCAGATGGCGGTATCTAGATTTGTGCTGTATGCATGGAGTTTGTTTCTATGCTGAAGTTTCACCCTCTCTTATTCAAGAGAATATGTAAGTGGTTGAAACTCTATTGATACTGCCTACTGACATATATACTGTGAAGATGCTATATTTCTAAAAATTGCTGAATGCTCAGGGCTCTTTCTCATGTTATATTTATGTGATGTGGGAGTAGTGCAGGATGTCACTCTCAGCTGAAAAATGTTCTTTTACCGTAATTGAGGAAAAGCATGTTTACCTTTGAGGAAGACATGGTGACTCCTAAGCCAACTTCTTTGGTAGACGAAATGTATAGTAAGCCTTTTCACTTCAGAGTTTAAGACCATTTAGGCACACATGATCAGTAAATGTTCAGGATCACGCCAAGAGCTCATTGGGGTTTTGGCCCCATGGGGGAAGCACTATATGGCATGCAAAGGTACACTTGCAGGCTGATTATAACCCAACTACTCATCACGTGTGTGTGTGTGTGTGTGTGTGTGTGTGTGTATGTGTGTGTGTGTGATGTGTCTAAGGGGTGTGGCTAGCTGGCACATTTTTATAACCCTATTTACACACTCAGTGCCCAAGTTACCGAATAACAGAAGAAGGCTGTATTGTCTTATCTGTGATTGTCCAACAACAGTACAGCTTGCTTTCATTGCAGCCTGATGAAAGCTAAAGCCTAATAATATATTGGTAGGGCTGTAGGGTCTTCCCTCTGGAGTTTAATATTATGACGGAAGGGTTTTTGCATCTCATATCTGCATATCTGTTTCATTCTGGCTTTATTTCATTCTGGGATATTTTATAAATGCCTATTTTAAGCTGAAGCTATCATTTGCTGTGAGCTTTGCGGATGATCAGGTGGGCTGCAGTTTTAAATAAACAAACAAATGCCCTCAGATCACAGTTTTAAATCAAGCTCTCTGCATCTGTTACGAGCTGTGTGCATTCAGTAATAATAGGAACTGGGCTCCATTTTGTGAACACATTGTTCTTTGCTGCAGTTTGACTGTACACCATCTGAAAAGCTAAGGTTTATCTCAGCCAAAGATACAGTATTTATCTTTCCATTAACAGGGGAGAAGGGGAACTTATTCAGATTCAAAATGATTTCTGAACTCTTTACAGTTCTCCTTAACACATCAAAACATCTGCCCTATAGTTCCAGCACCTGGGCAGCCATTCTGAGCTCTGATACCTGTTTTTAATTTAACACGCAAAACAAATGGGATAGTTTTGCCATGTGAGCAAAATGGCTTTAGTTATCATAGCCAGAGAACATATAGTGCTTTGGTATTATTTCAGCGTCCTTTTTTGGTTTCCACATTCTGTAAACATGTTGGTTTTCATTTTGTTCCCTGTTGGCTCTTTTGACCAATAATATGCTTAGCTCAATGTTCTTCAGCATTGGTTTTGAAAATGTTGGACCTGCAGGGTCCAAGTGTTGGTGTAAATACCGGTATATAGAGAGAGAAAAAGGAGAATATCTGGATGCCAAGATCCAAGTTTGGGGCAAGTACTATTTGATGAGAGAACCCTAGCAGAAAATCACAAAATATGCAGTGGAAGTCTGGTCCAGAAACACTTAATGCAGAATGTTGTCTGTTCTGTTAGAACCTGATTGGCTCCAGCAGTGCTAGTAAGATTGGGATGCCACATATAGATCCATAGAAAAACGTAAATATATTTGCATCAACACAACACCCATAAGGATGAGCTTCAGTTTAACTTCAATTCTATTAATCATTGTAATTGGGCTTTTAGCCAGGATCAGACCCCAAGTGAAGTGTGCCTGGGACCCCATCCCCATGCTTGTACCTTACACAAACTCAACATCTAAAAGCCACACACAGCAATCTTACATAAGAACATGGTGCTAATCCTATTGTATTGTTTTTACTACTTTTGATCGGATTACGTCAATATGTTTAGTGTTTTTTTTTCACGATCTCTCTGGTTGCTGCAATAAATCCTTCAATTTCTGAGAAGATAATCTCTTATTTGGTGGCATTTTGCTATCCAATGCATATTCTACCATTCTTGGCAAGCTGGATAATGCCATGCATTTTGTTAGTATCAATCCTAAGGGGGTCTGTTTTGGTATGAATTCCTTTTAATCCCTTTAGCCCCAAATATCCTTTGCCAGAGGTCTGATTTTGATCTTTCCACAGTCCTGTTGGTAGATCCTGACTCATTCTTTGGGAATCCCCTTTCTAGGCCTACAGTGCTTTGTTCTTGGAACAAGTTGCAGTGTAATTAAATAACCCCCAGTTTTACTATTGAAGCACTTCCCGCCATAAAACATATCATGAGAAAAGAGGTATTCGTAATGTTGGGCATTTCAGGCAGAGGGACATCATAGATTCCTCCACCCCAAACAAAGTTGAGAATAGCTGATGTGTGATTCAGATCACGTAACAAATTGTGTAAGTAATGAAAGGCCATGCTCTATGGATGCAATCTGCTTGAAGAAATAATTTCCACAATTCACTGAAGACTTGATCTTTTGAGAGCTGCAGCTTTGCTTACATTTATCATTTGCATACTTCCGCATCTTCCTGTTTGGTTACAAAGCTCCTCCTTGTCTTCTCTGTCTTTATTTAGTCCCATAGAGGTTTGTCCACCTACCTGTAAACTGTGCAAAGAACATTTCATTAGAAACATCCATGCATGCACACAGTTTTTTGCTGTTGCCCGCATAAGTAATGATAAGTGACAAGAGCCAAAATCTGTTTGATAATTTAATTCCCATTGCTGAATTATGATTCTGTATGCATCATTAGTTCAATCAAGAACCAGTCACAATAGGAACTACTTCTGTTTACAGCACGAGGCAGGCAAGGCTGCTCAATGAAGCAGTCAAGGGTATTTAATGTTACATTTGTTCTTTACTATGAAAACAAACAAGCGTGCTCCTGATCTACAGTAATCTGAATATTTCAGCCCAGACATGACAACGCAGCTGGAAATTAGGCAACCTCTATGTGGGCTAGTGATTTAGTGATCTGAGAACGAGGCTTCTGAAGCTCAGTCTCAATCACTTGGGCTGGCTCTGAAACATAAAATAAAAAATGATTGAGTTGCATTTCTGAAATGGGCCATCATTTCACAGACAGACTTTTACATCATCTGGAATGATTCTTTCCTATGGAGCCACTTCATATTGGTGCAATTCACAATTGCATGTACATACCTTCATTTCTCAACATTACATCCCTCTTGAGACACTGAACGGAATGCATTGAGGGGCATCACACACACTGTTCTTGCAGGCCATCTCCGATTAGTTCTGTATAGACTATATTAATGTTCAACTTTACTTCACATGCTCCCAATTACATGTGATAAGCCCTATGTATGTGCAGTTGCATAGGTGGGCTCTATGTCAACAGTCAGAAACACAGACAACACAAATGATTCTGCTCCCTCCTATGACTTCAGTTGAACATCAGGATATGGCTTAAATTACTTAAAACTTGATGGGTGGCAGGGGAATGTGTTAACTGATTGTTGGAAAATGTTACATATTGGAGGGATTTTAATGGATCTCCAAAACACCACCCCAGTGCAGACATTTAAAGCACCATTATTCCACTTTAAACAGTAATGGCATCCCCCCTAGTGAATCCTGTCATGGGTGCTGAGATTTGTTAGGAGAGCCCCATTCCCCTCACAGAGCTACAATTCCCAGAGTAGTTTAACAAGCAATCCCTCTTCCCAGGGGACTCTGGGAATTGTAGCTGTGCAATTCTCTGCAGCCCTAACAAACTAGAGTTCCCAGGATTCTTTGGGGGGAAGCCGTGACTGTCATAAAGTGGTACCATAGTGCTTTAAATGTATAGTGCAGATGACGCCATATACATATATAAGCTTATTAACCCATACATGCATGAGCCTTGTGTCCCCATACTCCTTCACGCTACCCCTTGTTGTACTACAGTTGAAAACCTTAGATAATTAACCATAATGTCCTATTATGGTTTTCAGGACTGGAACAAGCCATGATCTGAATCCTACTTTAGACCACGGTTTCAGATCCTAGTTTATTCTAATGCAGGTATTAGACATTCAGACACAATGGGAAACTATGATTAATCAGCTCTGGAAATCTTCAATCATGGCACACCAAGAAGGCAGGAGAGAAGGGGTGGCGCAAGGACATTTAGGGCATTTAGATACCAAGTTTGGGCAGATCTTGGCTGAATGAGCTGAGAGATGCACCACCGAACAGGGGCCACATCCCTTGAGAACAGCACCATAAAGTGGTAATTTGCATTATGGAGTGAGCAATTGTAGACTTAACACCCCTGAACTTTCATATTGTATGAAATCCAAAACTTTGCAATAGAGTCAGTCTGTACATTCAGTCATCAAGGGTGGAGTTCTGAGATATCGTAACATACATATGCGTTTAAACTGGACTACAGTCACTCTGGCTGAATAGAGTATGAGGAAACACTGTTTTGAATTTAATTTCCACCCTGGACCACACAAAGTACAGCCTTCAGAGTAATACATCTTTCATGTCTAATAGCAGGTTTGTCCCTGATATGAGTGAGTTGTTGTTGTTTTTGTTGTTTTTGCCAAGTTGCAATCTCAGGGGGAAGCTGGATATGGCAGACATCTGCAGATATTTCTTCACTTCTTCCATTACCTTGCCTAACTTAGAACAAAATGTCAGAGGGATCAGCTACTCAGACAACTTGGATCTCCTCTGAAAGCCCTTTCCTTGCCCTGTTATTGTGTGATCAGTTAATTCATGATGATAATAATGGAGTCTTTGTCAGCAGGTATTCATTTTATTTCCAAGGCTTATAGTTGCGAAATATAAACACATAATTTTAATCTTCATATTGTTCGTTCACTTAATTTATTGGTTTTTAAATTGCTGGAACTTCGTAGCAAGGGAAATTTCCTGATCTCACCAAGGCTGCTCTTGTTGATCTTGTACAGTTGTGGTAGAAAGGCAGTTTGGTGTGGTGGTTGAAGTGTAATGGTTAGAGACTTAGACTTGGGAGAGACAGGTTCGAATCCGGCCTCAGTCATGAAGCTCATTGGGTGACCTTCGACCAGTCACACTCTTTCAGTCTGATGTATCTCACAGGATTGTTGTGAGGAACCCTGGTAAACATAATTTTCCCAGGACCTGCAAGTCACTTGCATTGATGTCAGGAAATCAGGATACTGCATGCCTAAGTGTGGTGTAGTGGTTAAGAGCGGTAGACTCATAATCTGGTGAACTGGGTTCGTGTCTCTGCTCCTCCACATGCAGCTGCTGGGTGACCCCCAAGTCACATTTCTTTGAAGTCTCTCAGCCCCACTCATCTCACAGAGTGTTTGTTGTGGGGGAGGAAGGGAAAGGAGAATGTTAGCCGCTTTGAGACTCCTTCAGGTAGTGATATAGCGGGATATCAAATCCAAACTCCTCCTCCTCCTCCTCCTCCTCTTCTTCGAACTACGTATTCTCTCTGTGACCACCATCAATTTTGGGTGGAAAGTAGCTTGGTTTGACATGTCCAGTTCTGAGTAGAACCAGGAAGTGTGTACCTTCACTTCTGTATATATCATGAGTGGTGAACTGTAGTCTTCTTCTTATGGTATCAATCTATTATTATTATTATTATTATTATTATTATTTACTTGCATTCTGAAATATTTCACAAAATAAGATGATATATTAATTCTTTCCTTTCTTGCTCTGGTCAGCACTGATGTCTCACAGTGCAGAAGAGTGAACAAAACCTTCCCACATATCATGGGGGCAGGGGAAGTTTTCCTTACTTGATGTCAGCTGGAAACAAAAATATGTGATAAAAATTTAAGGTGCGCCTCATTTATTGCAATGTGGCTACATGTAGGAGTTAGGCAATAATCATTTGGCCTGTGTCTTTATGCCGTGTTGACTTTTTCACACTTACTCATGAAGGGTTGGCTGGGTAACGAGGTCCAAAACATCACCTCAAATGGCTGGAGGCCAACCTGTGTTTGTTGTCCATTTCTTAGATCTCCCAGTCCAGTGTTTTCTTTGGAAGAGGAAATCAGAGTCTGATATTTTCAAGGAACGTGGCTCAGATTTACTGCTGTGGGATATTTGGCATAGTGAATATGCTATTCTTTCTGCAGCCAAATGTTTCAGGGAAAGTCCCTGTTCTTAACATCTTAAAAGAATGCCTGCTAGACAGGTCCTTTACAAAACCTTTGCCTACAGCTTGGTCACTAAGACAAGCAGTATTAGCTAAAAGTGAAAAATTCAGTCCTGAGTGACTGAACACCTCCAGCAGGTAATATCACCTGCAGGTTGTGATGGTCAACATGGTTGGAGTTCTGAGTTCTGTCTAGTTGATAGTCTTTCTGCTCTTTCAATTATTATCCTTGCACACCCATGCAGGCTGTTACTGACTTTACTCTGCTAGGGCTTCAATCACAATGAGCCGCTGCAGGCATGCCACTCCACCAAGCCTGCTGTCTTCACACCATACTTTTGAGCAAGGCAACCTGAAATAAGTCAAAGTTGTAAATGCAAGTTAAAAATAATCACTGCTTATTTTGCAACTTGGTCCAGGTTAAGCTCCAACATGCACATGCACACGCCAGTGGCACATGTAATACTTGCCACATGACGGTGGCCTTAAATAGCCACCTTGTGGTGAGTTCTTCGTGCCACAGTAAAAACATTGTTATTTACTGCCCATTTCCCAGATGGTGAGATGTCCCAGGGGTTTGGCTTCTTGGAAGAAGATGTCACTGGAGATTTATAGTGCTTGTATACTATTTTATTTACATATCATACAAGTATGATTTGGGTGTAGAGACAAGCAGCAGCTTACATGCCCGTACTAAGTAGCACATGCTCCCTTAAGGACTCCCAGCCTTTAGTGTGCATTTCCCTCTTCCCCTGCTTCTGTCATTCTTTGTCAATCCACCACCTTTTCATCAGCACATCCACTAGTGGAGTGGAAAGCAGAGATACCCACAGTGGTTGGAGCCAGAGCCACCAAGAGCCAGAGCCAGAGCCAATGACATGCAGAGCCAACTAAGGGCTCAGCCATGCTTGCTCTTGTCTCGCTGCTTCTCCCCTGGGGAAAACCACTCTTTAGCACCCAATTGGGGCAAACGACAATTTGAGTTTTCTCTGGAAAACTGCTCAGCCCCGTGCTTTCTAAGCACGGCACAAGCAGAAGTGCCCTGATTCTTGTTTTGTCCCCATCCTCTCCCTAATGAGTTCTGCAACGGCAACACTAATAAACAGGAGAAGAAGGAGGATGACAGGTATTTCCATCCCCTGTAGCTAAGGAGGCAGGCAGATGGGAGCTGGCTGAGGGAAGATGGAGGTTGGATGAGTGATGCCCCATGGACCAGTTCCCCACTACAAAGAGGCCTCCTTCTCCACCCCTTAGCTGAGGGAGAGAGAGATGGACCACCTTCCCCAAGCTCTGATTGATTTCCAATTCCAAACATTCCAGGGTGGTTCCAGTGTGGTGTAGTGGTTAAGAGCGGTAGACTCATAATCTGGTGAACCGGGTTCGCGTCTCCGCTCCTCCACGTGCAGCTGCTGGGTGACCTTGGGCTAGTCACACTTCTTTGAAGTCTCTCAGCTCCACTCACCTCACAGAGTGTTTGTTGTTGGGGAGGAAAGGAAAGGAGAATGTTAGCCGCATTGAGACTCCTTCGGGTAGTGATAAAGTGGGACATCAAATCCAAACTCTTCTTCTTCTATATCAAGAAACCTTCCTTTAAGAGTTTGCTCTCACAAAGGGACATCATGAATGGCCCCCTCTTTCTTCCAGCACCTCAAGGACACTTCCTGCCCCCTCAACAACTGCATCACTCTGCCTAACAGTAGGGCTGGATTTGAACTGAGATGTAAAAATCGTGCCAAAGGCTTCATGGAAAAAACTATTGAGGAGGGTTGGAGGGTAAAGAGCGGTGGTGCTGGGATCCCACCATTTTTAGTGCACACAATGTTATCAGTTGTGAAGAGATCCAGGTTCAGACCTCAGGGTGCCCAAAGAGACTTGGGACAATTGGCGAGGGGGAATTCCTCAAAGTTTCCTTCACAGAGACCCCCTTGAACTATGAAGAGCTGCTAGAATTCCACAATTGACTCAGAAGTTGTTTTTATCCCCCCAGACTGGAGCTCTAGCAGTCAGGTTGTGGTAAGCAGAAACCAATGTTACGAGACACACAAAAGGATATTTGTGGCCTGGCTTCACCACAAAGGAAGTGAAATATTCAAATGTCAATTGCCGTATTGGTCACAGTTGGTGGTTTCAAGCAGCTTTTGCCACTTGCCAGGGCTACACGTGGTTCCTTCCGCTAATGCTGTCAATAGAATTTGCTGAATTCTGTCATTAAGTACCAAATAGACATTATTGACTTATAACATTTCCCCATTGATCCTCCTCCCCCACCCTCCGTTTTATCGCCAGAACAACCCTGTCAGGTAGGTTATTAGGCAGAGACATGGTGAATGCTGCAAAGTCACTCAGCAAGTTTCACAGCTGAGTAGAGAATGGGGGTCCCTCCTTTAACCACTATACCACACAGTCTTGTGATATTGAATAGCAATGTTGGTTTATCTTACTGTGATATGCATTGCCCATTCCAAAAACAGATGTATGTCAAGAGGCGGTCCCTGTCCCAGAGAGATTATTGCTCATCTCATTCCCACAGAAGTGTTTTATTGACATGTATTTATGCTGCAAACTCCCATTAAACTAAAAAGGCAATAAACTGATTATGTTCGTGCTCTTTACGGTTTGGATCATTACATTTCTTTCAAAAGGCAATATAAACGTCTAAGCTCCTATAAATATCTCAGCCTTGTTGCTTATCTCCCTAGTAAAACTGGCAGTTGCCTAACCTCACTACACTGTTGTTGTGTAATCTTTTGCGTCTATCTGGCACAGGCTCTGTTTTCTTAGTTTCCCTGATAGGAGAAGAATGCTAGACAGCCTGCTGGAAAAGACAACATTGCAGTTGCTGATCAGAAGTCTGTTGTTTATCTACTGGACTGACTGGTGGCCGTGTAGCCATCTTTCACTGGTTTGGTTTATTAAGATAATGTGTAACAAACAGCAATGGAATAAATTACGGTTCTCTCCCCCTTTAGAGTTGCTGATTTCAAACCCAGAGAGGGTGGCTGCTCCTCTATGTTATACTAGTGAAATTCTTCCTTCCCTGCAGTTCTTGCATCCTGAGCTTCTGCATATTGAACCAGTTTTATCTATGGATTTGAATGGGATTTATTGCCATGTGTGTACAAAAACATGATCTTAAAGATACTGGAGCCTGTTCAGGGTCTCGACATGACATTCCCGCTTTTGATTCTGTTCTATGTCAAACATCAATTTTATTATTGTCAGAACATGGGTGAACTGCTATCTCATTCATGGCAACCATTACATTAAAACATATTCAGATGTTTTCTTAATTTCAGGGTGGGTCCGATGGCAATTTGGCATAAAAACAGTTTGGCTTGAGTTACCCAGATTTGGGTGTGTATGTGTGTGTTAAAAATGCTGTTAGTAATATATAGGTGAATATGGGAAAACAAGCCATTGTAATCCACAGAAGGACTGCCTGTACATGTTTGCTTTTGCTGTAGCATTGTAACTTGATGGCATTCTGCGCTTCCCATCAGAGCTGGCCCATTCATGAGGCAAGGTGACCCTCTCAGGTGGCAGGATCCACAGATGCAGGGTGTCCCAATATAGAAATTTATCCGCCCCCCTTGTTCCTGATGTAGATCTTCACTCATCCCTTCTTCACTTGTGGGGAGCGGGAGGTGCCATTTTGTTGTGCCAAAATGTCTTGGCTTGACCATGCTTGCCATAGAGTCCTCCAGAAATTCTTATTTTTATTTTATTTATTTATTATTGCATTTGCACCCCACCTTTCCTCCACAGAGTTGAAGGTGGCACCCATGACTACCCCCTCCCCATATTATCCTCCCAACAAAACTGTGAGGTAGGTTCATCACCCAATAAGGTTCATCGCCAAGTGGGGAATGGCCCAGCACTCTAGCCACTACTCCACACTTGCCAAAGGCTCAGGAGCCATAGGATCCCCCATAGTTATGGAGGGAAATGGCCTTGGTCCACTGATGGAGCGCATGTACTGCATGAAGAACATCTCAGGTTCAGTAAACATAGGAAGCTGCCTGAGGCTGAGTCACACTGTTGGTCCATCTCACTCAGTAATACCTCAACTGACTGGCAGGACCTTTCCAGATTCTCTCTGAGCCCTATCGGGGGGTGCTGGGCATTGCACCTGGGGCCTTCTGCGTGATAGGCAGATGCTCTTCCTTGGGTCTTCCTTGGAACCTCCCGTAAAAAAGGAAAGGATTCTGTAAGAGGTGATGAGAATGGTCCTCCCCTGCCTGAGAACCCACAGAGTCACTGCAATCAAAGTACACAATTCTGGGCTAGGTGAGAAAAAATGGTTGCCCTGGTATAAGACAGTTTCCCATGTACATAACACAGTTACTGCCAATGTCCTGGATCCCAGATGTTTGCATAACATGGGCCATTGCGCCACACCCTTTGGAGCTGTCCAGATATCCTCATACAGCACTGAAGTGAGGTCAGAAAGGAAATGCCAGCATAGGAGAACCAGTGACTTTAGCCAGGCTGCGGCCGGATTCCAATAAGAATAGGTGTGTGAGTCTTCTTCCCACACGGTGATTCATAGAATTGGGCCATTAGCAAGGAGAGAAGTGGGAAAACACCGACAAAGACATGTAGTTACATGAATAGGACAGATGTTCCAGCCAAACAATGGACAGGCCAGCACTACATGACTAATTCCTCTTGGCATGGCCCTCAGCGCTGGGAGAAGAGGTGCTCCTGATGATTTTTTGGACTGCACAGAGGTGGTGCTGTGGCTTCCATACCTCCAAGTCCCAAGAAGTCCGTTCTGCATGATAGTATGAGAATTATTCTGGTCAAGGGAGATAGCTTTAAAAATTGGATTCAAATAAATTAATAGAGGACAAGTCTATCAATGGTTACGCGCACGATGATACTACAGAATCTTAAGGTTCAGAGCCTGTGTGCCTCTCAATAGGAATTACTGGGGAGCAACAGTGGAAGAGGGCTGTTGCCACCGTGCCCCTCCTTGTGGGCTTCTCAGAGGCATCCAGTTGACCGCTGTGGAAAACAGGATGCTGGACTAGATGGGCCTTTGTCTGATCCAGCAGGGGCTCGTACGTTTTTACCTTAAGAACTTTTAGTCCAGGACATAGTGGGACTTCAGCTTGTTTGCTCTTGGAGACACTCAAGGTCTACTGATGGCTCCTATTTCTCTCCACTTACCTCAGCCACATCCCCCACACTGTTGCTTGTGTCCAAGCCAAGGAGATGAGATAAGAACATGGCACAGTGTGGGGAAGCTGGAAATCAGAGCCGCTTCTGCTTCTCAGCTGAGATGTTCTGGTGTTTTCAACAGTGGCTGGAGCCTCTAAGGATGTGTCAGGTGAGAGGAAGGCTGATGGGTAATGGGGCAAGAGCCCCGAGGTCACAGGTCTAACCCAAGTCATCTTGTCCTAGTCTCTCATCACTGCAAGTAACCTACTTCTGAAAGATGGCCCGGCACAGTCCAGATGAGCCATATGTTATTGTTTCAAACATCTGCTATGTTGAGTTTTTACGTTTGCATTTTACAGTGTCTAAGAGGAAGTCAAGAAGCCACAACCCATGTTAATAAGGGTAACTAACTATTATGGAGGTTTTTCTTTTACAACATTACCTAGGATTCTGCTAGACGGGGGTGGGGGGGGGGAGAGGAGTGATGTTCAGACTTTATTAATGTGTCCAGACACAGCTAGATTAATGATGAGTCACAGGAGAAATAATGTGAGGTATTTTTATGAAGTTTCTTTCCTCCTGCCGTTATTTTCCTTTTATAAATCAGCAGTGGTAAGCCAATTTTATAGTTCCACCTCCATGACATCTCCCTTTATACTGTATGACTGGGAACCAGCTCCATGGGGCTCTGATGTGTGTTTGAGGCCTGTCTGAGTAGGGCATGCCCAGTTAATATTAGTATCAAAGACTTCTCAGTCTCCAGGACAGGAGTGAATAATACAGCAGCAGCTGCTTACAAGAAGCTCCTATATGTGCTTCAGGTGATCCAAGTGATGAAGACCTAATTTCTTACTCAAGGTGGTCCACCTCTGTCAGGGCTATACCATATCAGACTTCAAGGTTGCCAGGGCTTACTGGCTCAGTAATTTTCCACAGAGACTTTTCTTTACTTACAAAACTTGATCTCAAGGAAAAATGTAGCCAAGTCCAGCTTGATTTCTGACATGTGGTTTACTGTGTGGCCAGGATATTTTGGGATGGAGGAAGTAGGAACGGCTAGGCTGGGTGTGTAGCAACCTGCAATGATCTGGGGCAGAAATATTTCCATGAAAACGATTTCCGAACCAAAATTTTCTGTTTCATTAGCAACAATGAATTAGACAGGCTTGGCAGTTTCAAATATTTTTTGGTATGCTTACTAAAATAAGTAAAATAAGCATGGCATATTGGATTATTTCTCGGCCACCAGATTTTTTTCTAATGTAAACTGACAATTTTCTGATGCAAATTGACAGCTTCTAGGAGCCACAGGTAAGAGCGGAGTGCATGGTGGAGACCAAAAGTGGGCAAACTGTGGCAGAAGCACCACGATGTGTCACCCACCAGAGGTACTATATCTCCCCTAACACCCCTAATCCAAACTGGGTCTAAGGAAATGCTGTCTCAGGAAGTCACTTAGACTTGCCTTGAATTCCTTATTTTCTTTATAAAGAAGCTAGTTCTGCTGGCTACAGACTTGCAGATTTCTCACAGAGGCTGAAGGCAAAACTCTTGTTCCTTTTTCGTGTCAGTCAAAAAATGTATTGGATGTTCTCAATGGCAGCTAAATTGGTCTTGAAGAGAGCAGCGCTCTTGGCTACAAGCCATTAGTAAGTGACCTCTTGGAAACTTAAGGGAAAACCTCCTACATGCATACAACCTGTCATAACTGTGTGATTGGAATCATATGCTCAGCCTTCCTGGGGGGAAAGTGGTGGGCTGGTGAATTAAAAAAATCATTCTGCCTAACATTTTCCAGAATTGACACTGGTTCTCATTAGCTGGTATATTGCATGTGTAACATTCAGATCAAAATGTCTGATTTCCATCAAGCGCTTAATGCTGCCGAACTCAATGTTATGGGATTATTTTATTTTTTAGAAGGCCAAACCATGAATGTTCAGGAGTTCCCCTCCCTCCCTCCCTCCCTCCCTCACCCCAAGTCATCTTGCTGATGGTAGTTTGTGAAGGCTGTGCCTTTATTTCACAAGCAGCTGTGGACTCCATAGCCTTAAAGTGAGCTTTTATTAGCCTGTCTCCTTATCTTCTCAGTTTTACTTCATTGGCTTGCAATTTCGCCCATGGACTGCCCCATGTCTGAATCTCAGGCTGGAGAAGGTTGGGACCCAGATAATCAGGAAGCAAGAGCATTACTTTCATTTCTATTTGTGGCATGTCTTTGCTCCAAGGAGTGCAAGGTGTCTGTAAGATGTACTTTTTACCTGAAGGATGGAGACTAAACCCACTTTATTCAAAACAACTGTAACACACCTTAAGCAAAAGGAAAGCCCACCAGAAATCAATCTCTTCCGCTGCCTCAGGGCCTAGTCTCTAGAGCTTTATGTAAAAACGGGACTGGAATTACTCCAGCTGGAACACAGACTGTATTCCTTTACCTTACAGTGACATATATGATTTTTCCACTCCCAACTCTCTATTCTATTGTCTCATCAAACACAAGAGGTAGATAGGGATCTCCCCACATGCACTGGTAATTGTGTGAGGGTAATTTCTCAAACAGGGCCACAGGGACACTGTGATACTAAGCCAGTGTGGTAAAGTTGTTAGAGTGTTGGACTAGGATCTGCTAGACCAGGGTTCAAATCCTCACTCTTTCATGAAGCTCACCTTGGGCCAATCATTGCCTCTCAGCCTAACCTACCTCACAAGTTTGTTGTGGGGATTAAATGAGGAGCAGGAGAAGAACTTTGTACACTACCTTGAGCTCCTTGGAGAAAAAAGTGGGATATAAATGCAATAAATAATCAATCCAGAAAAGGTCAAAGGGCAAGGCACCATGTTCTAGGCCTGGCCAATCGGGGGGTTTTATACTGCCTGCTAAAATGGCAAAAGCCAAGGTTTCATGTGCCTATTCCTTTGTGTTGTCTTCTAAATAAAAAGAGACCGCATACCTTCTCAGCCTGCCGAAGACTTTAAGTCCTAGGTAGTTCACCAAGTTTAGCTTTCGTTTGTGGCCCTGAGATTCCCAGTTCAAGCCCTAGATTCCTGACATACCGTTTTGAGTATGCAGAAAGCAGAGTTCATTTAGAGGTTGCTTTTGAAGTTACACTTGATAAAAGAAACTGGCTTTGAATGCCTGCCCAATTCAGTGGACCACTTGAAGCCTCAGTAGCACAAAAAGTGACTCGTAAGCTGTGTCTTGCGGTGTGATCCTGTGCTTAGGGAGTGGGCAGGGTAAGAGAGCCTGTGAGTCAGAGCAGTGCCTCATCGGCACATGCAAATGTTCTGTGGGAGTTTAAATATAGGCAACTTTCCCAGGAACAGTGAGATTCCTCATGCACCTCGCAAGTAGGAGATTCTCCCTCTGGATTCATTGCCCTTTTGTTTTTCTCACAGTGTGGTTCTTGAATATGACATCCCTTTCCCCAGGGTGTTCTGTTAGCTCCTTTCTCTCTGGCACTAGTTAAATTTTACTCTCTTTTTTTTGGCAGATTTATAAACTGTTTCACAGGCAAAAGTTACTGAAGCAGCATACAAGGTAAAATACCAAAGTTTACAGATTCAACCTAGCTTCTAGTATATATATATATATATATATATATATATATATATATGCGCTAAGTTCATCTCTGGTGTTTCTTGCAGTCTCAACACTGCCTCATCTGAGGAGTGCAGTTGCTGTAGGTTTTGTTACTTAATTAACATTTCCCCCCTTCCATTAGGTATTTGACCTACCCAGCTAAGCAGCTTTAATAGGCCAATCCTATGGATTTTTTTCTGGCTTCTGTATGCTGCTCCTGTGCCTCCTTTGTATTTATGTTTTATTTATGTTATTATTACATCTTTAGCCTGACTTTACTCCAAGGAACTCAAAGCGGCACACCTAGTTCTGCCCCACCTAGGGCTGCCATACGTCTGGGTTTTCCCAGACATATCCAGGATTAGGCCCTCGGAAATTGCATCCGGGGGGAATTTCTGGTAAGTGGTAAAATGCCCAGGAAAACCCAGGCATATGAGAAACTGATGCAGCCTCACAGATGCAGCATCAAAAGGGAAGGCAGAAAAGGAAGCAAATGCCTTAGTGAGTGAGATTGGGGTGGGGGGAGAGAAGCCTGGCTTGAGCCTAGCTGGGCAGGCACTCTCCACTTCCATCAGGGCAGGCGGAGCAACTCCTCAAGGGGACCCACACCTCCAACCCAGCCTTTCCCTCACCCAGGGCCGGCCCATCCATTTAGGTCAGGGGTGTCAAACTCAAATTCATCGGGGGCCGCATCAGCAGTTTGGTCACCCTCAAAGGGCCGGTGACCCTCAAAGGGCCGCCCTCCCCCTCTCCACTGTGTGGAAAAAATATTTTTTTCTGGTTTTCCTCCTCTAAAAGGCTGGGAGGGAGGGAGGGAGGGAGGGAAGAGAGAGAGAAGGAAGGAAGGAAAGAAGGAAAGAAAGAAGGGGTGAGAAAGAGAGATGGATGGATGGATGGAAGGAAGGAAGGAAGGAAGGAAGGAAGGAAGGAAGGAAAGAAAGAAAGAAAAATAAAGGGAGAGAGAGAGAGAGAGAGAGAGAGAGAGAGAGAGAGAGAGAAGGGAGGGAGGGAGGGAGGGAGGAGGAAGGAAAGAAGGAAGGAAGGAAAGAAGGAAGGAAGGAAAGAAGGAAGGAAGGAAAGAAAGAAAGGAATGGGAGAGGGGGGAAGGAAGGAAAGGGTGAGAGAGGGGGGAAGAAACATCTCCGCTGTAGCGGAGGAGATGCTGCTCATTCTCCCCCCCCCACCGCTGCCTGCTGTTCGCGGGGTAGTGGTGGGATCGGCAGGCTGGTGCGGGGGGCAAGGAAAAATTGGTGCGGGGGGCTTCCCTGAGGCGGCAGAAAGCCGCGCGGAGCACCCCCGAGGCGGCAAAAAGCCGCGCTGGGCCAAAATGGCCGGAAAAAAACCAACCCTTGCCGGGTTCCCCCGGCAAGGCAAAAATGGTGCGGGGGGCTTCCCTGAGGCGGCAGAAAGCCGCGCGGAGCACCCCCGAGGCGGCAAAAAGCCGCGCTGGGCCAAAACGGCCGGGGGAAAAAAACCCTTGCCGGGTTCCCCCGGCAAGGCAAAAATGGTGCGGGGGGCTTCCCTGAGGTGGCAGAAAGCCGCGCGGGGCACCCCCGAGGCGGCAAAAAGCCGCGCTGGGCCAAAACGGCCCGGGAAAAAAAACCTCTGCTCCCTTCCTCTCTCGTGCGCTGACCTTCGCCGCCCACCGCCAATCAGCGCACGCTCACGGGCCACATGACGAGGTCTCGCGGGCTGCATTTGGCCCGCGGGCCTTGTCCTTGACACCTGTGATTTAGGTGAACTAGGCAGTTGCCTAGAGCGCCAAAATGGAGTGAGCCTGCCCCCCGCCCCCCCGCCTCCTGCCGCCGCCCCAACCAGCGGTGGAGCGAGCAGGTTGGGGTGAAAACTGCGGCGGCGGGGGCGCCAAAATGGAGGGGGCGCTGGCCAGCCTGCCCCTCGCCATGCAATGATGTCACGTGCCCCGCCCCCTCGCCTAGGGCGCCAAAATCCCTAGCACCGGTCCTGCCCTCACCTTGCTGAGGGCTGGAGGCAGACAGGGCCATGGGCAGGGGGCTCCTGGGTGGGGCTCAGGGTCCCTGTGGCTCCTGGAAGGGTTTCCCAAAGTGAGGTTCTCCGAGAGGGACCAGCGCCGGGACGCCTCATTGTAGGGAAACCAGGAGACCACACCACCCTTCAGGGGGGAAAGGAGTCCAGCAGCAGCACCATGCTCAGCTTCGCCCGCCGAGCCAGGGTGGAGAAGGCCTTCCTTGCTGGCTGTGCTGGCCCGAGGGTATCTGGGAAACGAGGTCCAGGTCCGGTCCGGGGTTCGAAGAGTCAGCGAGGAGTCAGTCCAGAAGAGTCAAGGCAGGGAACGGAGCAGGGAACCAGGCAAGATGAGGTACAGGCAGGATCAGGCAAACAGCAATGTTGCTCCCGCAATCTGGGGCGGGGTCCGGCAGCCTTTTATCTCTGACGAGATAATGGCCAGTCCCAATCCCCCAACGACTCACCACCCTGTCTTGCCCGAAGGCGAGCACTCCTCCTGCGAGTACTCAGGTCTCTCCTTCTTTCAGACCTGAGTCTCTGCAGCTCGGGAAACGCCGTGGGTTACTAGACCCAGGGGTCGCCTCAGCCTCTAGTGGAGCAGCTGACAGTGATGGCCCAGCTGACGGCAATGAGGTATTCTCCGCACCTGGAGCCAGAACAGGTTCAGGCCCCTGACTCGGCTCAGCTGGTGCTTATTGCAGGGGAACCTGTGCAGACTGGGGCTCCTCAGGATCAGGCCCCAGACTTGGTTCAGACGATGTCTGGGGCAAAGGATCCTGTACGGGATGATGGGAATTGTAGTCCAAAACATCTGGAGGGTCAAAGTTTGGGGATGCCTGCTGTACAGATTGAGACTCCTCTGGTTCTGAGTCTGAGCCCAAATCCCAGGCCATCACACTGGTTGACTCACTAGCCCAGGATGGCCTTGCCCCAGCAGGCAGCCTGAGGGGCCCACCAAGTCCCCCTGCACGGCCACCGAGAGCATCCCATCTGCCCTTCTTGCGCCCAGTGTGCAGCAAAGTGTGCCTGGCTGGACCAGACTCAGCCACGCACCCAGCGGGAAGCACAGCGAAACCCCAAACAGCCAGCACCGTACTGGGACATCTCTGGAGTGAAGAGGGCGTGGTGCTTTGGCGCCTCAGCTGAGCCCAGCACACCAGCGGCCGCAGCAGATTGCCTCAGCACAGGATACAACCCTAGCCCCACCCTTCCCATTTTATCCTAACAACAAGCTTGTGAGGTAGGTTAGGCTGAGATACAGCCCAAGGTCAGTCAAATGTAAATATTTTAAGACAAGCATGACCTGCAAGACTGGACCTCTGCTTTACAATGTCATAGGAGTCCTACCCCTTACATCTGATTCTGGGACCTGCTCTCCATAGGTATCACAAGTTTACACTACACACCATTTTAGGTCTTTTTTATACTGCTAAAATAATAATAATAATAATAATAATAATAATAATAATAATAATAATAATAATTTATTATTTGTATCCCGCCCATCTGGCTGGGTCCCCCCAGCCACTCTGGGCGGCCTCCAACAGATATTAAAATACATTAAAATAGTTTATCAAAGAACCCTGGGAAGTGCTGTTTAGCAAATTACTGAGCATTTTCAGTATATTGGCAACACAAAGTCTCTCTCCCAGAATTACATTCCCCAGGGTTCCTTGAGGAGAATGAGCCTCTGAAACTGCAATATTGAACTCATGGGGACTTCAAACCCCCTATCAGGGCAGAAAACCTGCTGATACACATAGGGATGGGAGGATCTGTCAATTTTGGTTCTCTTGGTTTTTCATTTTTTCCCAGTCTTAAATTCAGTTCTCCACATTTCTGCAACAATTTGCCATTAAAAAAACTTATGAAAATTCATCAGCATTTTAGTGTGAATTTTTCCTAATAAACACATTTTTATATGCAGTTTGGACTAACGTACACATTTTTGCAAGGAATTCCCCCTAATGTAATGCATTTTGTATGCTTTTTATCAATATTTTCATTTGTAAACACTGGCTGGAGAACTGCAACATAAAATTTAAATATGGGAGAATTTCAAAGAATGCTTGTGTTCCCATATTGTTTCGGAACATGCAGATTTGATAGATTCAGCTTTAAATGTAAACTGAACTGAATTTCTCCCTCATCCCTTGCTACAGCATATATGATAGATAAAATAGTCTTCCAGCCTCTGCTGAAAAACATATGTCAAAGGAGAGTCCATCTTTTCCAAGGCAGTCAGTTCCGCTGTTGAATAGATTGTACCAGCAGGAAATTCTTCCTAACAGTTAGTTGAAATCCCCTTTTCTTAGAATTTGAACCTATTGGCCTGGGTGGAACAGCAGAAACCAATTTTGCTCCACCATATATGTCACAACCCTTCCAAGTAAACACTGTGAAGTTTAAATTGGTCCGTAAGGTCAAGCATTGAAAACAGGACATCAAAGTTTACATGGGAGATGCTATAACTCTGGACTGCGTCTGAGTTCATTCACTTTTTTTACTTTGAGTACGTCCTCAGCTCCATCCTTTCTTCTTGCCCTTGGAAGTTGTTTCTTCTTTTCAATTAGCCCCTGCAGAAAAGAAATATTTAAGAAAGGGGGGGCTATGACTAGTTCTTAGGCAGGGGGTACTTTAATTAGAGGAGATAGGATGTTTGCTGCTGATTTGCATTCCTAGAAGGTGCTGTAATTGCTCTGTGAAAAGCAACTTGTGTCAACTTCAGTAGAGCTGAGCTTTGTTAGTGCAAGACTAATAAATATATATGTCATTCTCCCCCCCAACCCCCAACCCCGTTGACTATTTGCAGTGCTTCTTGTGGTAAGATAGGAGAGACTCTTTTCAAAGGTGAGAACAAGGCATGATTTTTAATGAAGAGTCACATGCATATCTGTCTGTGTGAGCATATCTATAAATTCAGCACATCTTCCTGCCACCTGAACACCAATTATTCTGATTCCATGACAGCTTAAGCCTTTAGCAGATGACATGCTCAATGCACATGGGGAGGGGGCAGGATTGCATCTGCTGTGCCCCTCCCCAACCTATCCACATTTAGCCTACTGTCTGAACACCCCCTAACTGCATGTCTGTTGGCACTGGGAATGTAGCACGTAGGGGGAAAGTTAAATTAATCTCCCTTTTCCCAACACCTAGTCCAATTTGAGGCCCTCAGGCAGCAACTGCATCCAAAACGCATGTTTGCAACAGTATATTTAAATTGCACCTTCCATTTACCCAAATGTTCTAGAGCTGTGCTTTACAGAAACAAATGAGGCAGTGGGTGCTTCCACAAGGCAGTTTATTGTCGACAAAGTGCACCTCTTCTACAAATCAGTGACCTAGGGCTAGTCACTGCCCCTCACCGTAATCTAAATTACAGGGTTGTTGTGGGAACAAGCAGGTACACCACCTTTAGCTCCTTGGAGAAAAATCCAGGATATACATAAAAAAGTAAATTAAGAAAGTTTTGCATAGTGTCCAAGCAGCAACATCCTAGGATAAGGCAATTCCAAAGTTGGAAAGAAACCAGTGCTTTTACTGGTGTGTGTGTGTGTGTGTGTGTGTGTGTGTGTGTGCATGTGTGTGTGTGCTTTCAAAGAGACTTATCCTGTTTACCTGTTGAGATCGCAATCACAGAGGTTGACACAGTGGGTAAACGTTCCTTGGATATGTAGGAATGTATAAGACAAAAATAACACCTTGAATTGTGTCTGGAGGGTCGCAGCAAACCTGTGTACAAAAGGACTGAAATATAAAAGCACAGGAGGAACCAGAACAAAAGTTTGATTATTTTTGTGCCAGTTTTGAGAAGAAAAAGTTTAATAGACTATTTCAAACGCAACAGGCTAAGGGGGGAAATCACACCAGAGAATAGTTGAAATTCTCGTGCTATATTTTCCCCATTATTTCCCACACAATTTTGAAATTAGGAAATCATATAGGAACAGCAGGAAGAATCCTAGCCTGGCACAATTTCCTTCCCCTATGATCATGAGTTCTTATTGCCTCGCGAGGCCCTGCTGCCTCCCATTTCAGAGAAACCCAGCAAGGAACGAGATTGTTCTAAGTGTGGGTGGGTAACTAACATGTATTCAGCAGAAGTAGTGGAGCTATTCTGCCTTGACAGAAGACTGCCCAAGATGAAGCAAGGAATAATCATTTTCAAAGAGTAAAATAATAAGGAACAGAGAAAAGCTCTCTCCTGGATCCCATTCTCAACCTCCTCTTTCATAATGCAAAACCATTTATAATTACCAGGAGAGAGGTCAGAACTGTAATGGTATTAAGTTAAGGCGCCCCATTCTCCTGCTTGTTCAAGAAAATGGATTTCTAAAAAATATATATGAAGGAATAGCGCTGGGAGGGGAGGAATACACTAGTTCTTGGATAGTATGTATTGGAGGGTATGTATTTTGAATCTCCTAGATGTTTATTACTACTGGTACTACACTTACTAATAATTGTCACTACAGCTCTGTAAAGTTATGTTGTTTTACTGACAAGAAAATTCCTGACTGAAACCACATCTACACCTTACATTCAACGAACATTTAAAGCATTTTTCAAGTACGTGTCGTTCCCCTCAGAATTCTAGCAATTGTAGTTTGTTATAGGTGAAGTGAATTGTTGCTCTGTGAGGGGTAAACTACATTTCTTTGGGGGGGGGGATGGGCTTTAGGTGCATGTTAAGTGTGTTTAAACTGTATGGTGTGGTCGTGCCCTGAGTTTTACACTAGAGATTTCTCAGTTTGCAGTTAATACTTAATCTCTCTCTCTCTCTCTCTCTCTCTCTCTCTCTCACACACACACACACACACACACACACACACACACGGGCACTGTTAACTAGGGTTGCCAGTTCAGGAGCATTCCTGATCCTGTGATTTCAGGGTCAAAACCTGAGACCTTGGGGTGGCCCCTGGTGATGTCATGGGGCAGCCCCTGGTGATTCTTCCTTTGTGCTCCCTCCCACCACTGAGCCCTGGAGACAGAGGATAATTGGGAGAGAGGAGGAAGAAGCATAGAAGGGTTGACTTCCTCCCACCCCAAGAGAGTCTATACCAGGCACCCCCAAACTGCGGCCCTCCAGATGTTTTAGCCTACAACTCCCATGATCCCTAGCTAACAGGACCAGTGGTCAGGGATGATGGGAATTGTAGTCTAAAACATCTGGAGGGCCGAAGTTTGGGGGTGCCTGGTCTATGCAATTCCAAGGTGCCCAGCGGCTTCATTCTGTGTATATCATAGGGCAGTGTGTATAGTGGTTAGAGGACCAGGGGGACCCAGATTCAAATCCACACTCATCCACAAAGTTTGCTGGCTCACCTTGGACCCATCGCCCAACCTGACCTCATGGGGTTGCTGTGCAGATAAAACAGGTTGGGGAGAGAACTATGTGCACCACTTTATGCTATTTAGTGGAAGTATGGGATTAAAAAGTGTAACAAAATATAATGATCATTCCCTCTAATAGCAAACGTAGGTGATTGGGTACAGGATTGGAGCCAAAATGGGCCATTGAGAAACAAGGAGGTATCAGAATGCTTGGATAAACCCCAATCATAGAAAAGAATTCATGCATGCAAGAAAGACCATAAAACGACCCAATGAAGACTGCACATGCTCAGTGGCCTCCAAAGACCATGGGCTGCTGAGCATCAGGAAACCAAGGGAATGTGGAAAGTGAGCTGGACCGCTTGATATCTTGACAGCTTATAGTATCGCAAAGTAAGGCATAGCTGGTTGGCTGGCTAATGAAGATACATGGCAACAGTTTGTTGTAGGTCCCATTTGCATTAATTTAGAGGTGTGGTTCAACACTCTCTTTTAGTTTTTCCACCCTAACTCCAATCACACACATTATGGTCCATTCTCTGTGAGTAAAGCTGTTTGCAGACCGGTGAAGGATGAGTTCAGTGTAGTGGTCAGTGGGCTTCTCTTCCCCCTCCCCTCCCTTCCCCCCTGGCCTTCAGCCATTCACCATCCATTCATTTCAGCAGGAGACATGTGTGCCTCACATACATGCACTTCCATGCCCAACAAGCTTCACATGTGTATAAATTGGTCTTGATCGCACAGAAAGAGGAAACTGTGTCGACTTAGCACTTATTGCCTCGGTAACCATAAACACAAGGAAACAAAGGTTATTGAAATGAAGGGGAGGATGAAACCAAAACAGCTATCTATTGTCAAGAGGAAAGACTAACAGATGCCAGGTGTGACATATGGAGCTGGCATCAGACAGATATAAGATGGATTGCTTGAATTAGTTGTACTACCCTCAGGGGTGTTTGTGAGACCAACTCAGCAAAGTGTTACTATGTGGTGTAGTGTATTCTAGTAATACTGCTTATGTGGCTGTGAACTACTTGTGGGTGGTAGAAGCAGTAGCTTGTGGGTGAGTTCCCACCGTCGCGTGAGATGAGACATCTGTACAGTTCTTCAGTAGTTACTTGATTTATTTACAAAAGTATTTATATCTTGCCCCACTCTCATAAAAGATCAAGGCAACATAGGCAAGAGAAAAGAAGATATGTAAAAACAAGCAAAAAAATAAATAAATCATAAGAATAATTGGCTCATATGGGGGGGGGTGAATAGATCATGTTTTTAAAAGCCTGAAGATCTTAGCAGAGAGGATGCCTGCTATAGCTCTGCAGGAAGAGTATTTGACAACGGACTAGTGCCACTAAATGCCCAACTTCTAGTTGAACCAATCAGGCTTCTGAAATTTGGGAAACAGTGCTCTTCCGGATGAACTTGGAGATTAAGCCAAAATATTTGAGTTCAGATGGCATTTAAAGGTATCCTAGAGCCAAGTTGTTGGGTCCACTGTGTATCGATACATGAACTGTGAATCTCGCCTGGTAGCATGTGGGCACCCAGAGCAAATGTTTTATCAGAGGTGACTCATAACATTGGCCTCCCGCCCCCATCAGCAGTCTAGCCACTGCATTTTGCCCTAGCTGGAGCTTCTAGTTCAGGGCATCCCCACATAGAATGCTTTGCAGTAACCCAGTCTGTAGAATACCAGTGCATAGGCTATAGTTCATTGTCTTATAATGGTGCTCCCACGTGGTGAGAAAGAGGTATTTCTAGAGCTGGGCGAATCAGTCAGTTTCTGGACTGTGCCACTTTTGCACATGCTCACGCATAAATCTGTTTTACTTCTTTCCGCATTAAACTGCAATTTTAAAAAAAATTCTGCATGAAAATGCAAGGTCAAATGTATAGTTTTCTATCAAAATAAGCATTTCTAAATGTATTTTCTCCCAAAGTATTTGTTTTAAAAATGCATTTTGAGGTTGTTGTTGTTTTTTAAAAAAAATATGCATCGACAAATTCAAGGAAGCCACTGGATAACTAAACTCCAACCCTGATAGGGTTGCTCAGTTCATGTTAGAGTCCATGAAGACTGGATTTCTCACACAACCCATGGGATCATTATAGGGTTTCCCCCCTTCCTATATAAAAAAGCCAACAGTCCCTTATCTGTGACTATGGCTCCATCCAGACATTGTGCCAAACCATGCAAAAGCCAATCATGTCTGAACAGCTTGCAAACTGTCACTTGAAAGGAGCTGCCAGCCAACCTTAGGATAACATACGGAAAGCATGGGGATTGTAATGTCCTGTGCCTCCCAGTTCAATGAATTGGTCCAGGAAATAGGAAATCCTATGAAATTGGGCAGGAAATGATCCTCCGGGAGGTGTGTGTGAGTCAGTGAGTGAGTGAATGAATGAATGAACGGGTATAAGAGAGCTTTTTTCTTTTTTTTAATTAACCCTCATATGTAACTTCAAGCATTAAATCTTGGAGGGGGCAGGGTGAAGTAATGGAAGAGAAAGCAGTAGGTCACAGGTAGAAATGAAGGATCTCCAAAGCATTTCATGTGTTGTTGCAGATCATGCGTTTTGCATTTGCCTCTTGTGCTCTGTTTTGCCCTGTTGAGCACCAAAGGCATCACTTGATAAGAAATTTGCTTACTGGTCTTTATTTTCTTTACTCCTTTTATTTTGGCAAAGTAATGGTTTTTCAACAATTTCTTTCACGGTGAGGTTGTAACAAGCGAGGTGCAACAATGTCCTTACAGTCGCTGTCTACTTTGCAAATTGGACAGCCCTGCAAAGCCAAGGGGTTGTGGGTTTGGATTTGTTTTTTTGGCGGGGGTGGCGGGGGGAGCCACAGAAAAGGAAAGGAAGAAAATGGGTGGCAAATAATAGTTCTTCAATCAATCTTCATTTTGTTCCATGGCTTCTCTCTCCATGGCTTCAAAAGAACGCCACACATTCAGTACCTCTGACGGAGTGAGCATCAGTTGCCAGTCTGGATTATAGGGAACGTGTGGCAAAAATGGGATTGTTACACGCTGACAAAGCCAATGAGGATTCCGAAAGGCATCAGCTAGTCTAAGCTTCAGAACAAAGTGGCTTTAAAACTTAAATGGCTCTTGTTGCAGCAGGGTATATTTGTGAATGAAGCCCCATTTAGTGCAAAGAAATCAATTTTAATGGCTCCTTAATTGACATTGCTGAATACAATGTTGCTGTATAAAGATAGCCTATTCTCTTAGTTTAAACAAAGAAGAATGCATTTGTTCCTCCCTTGACTGGCAAGGAGCTGGGGGATCCTTTGTCAACGTATTTTATTCCGGAGATATCGTCGTCATTTCGTTTATATCCCACATTTATTTTCCTTCAAGTTGCTCAAGGCAGGTGAGCTTAATGGCTGAGCAGATATTTGAAACTAGTCTGGCACTACACCAGGACCGAAAATCTGTGGATATCCAGATATTGTTGGATTCCAACTCCCATCATCCCCATCCAATATTGTCAATGGTCAAGAATGATGGGAGTGTAGTCCATCAACATCAAGGGGACCGCAGATCCCTCTACCCTCAGCCTTTCTCACTCTTGAGTCGTCATGATCCCTGACCACTGGCCATGCTGTGATCTATTGTCCCTTCCGTCGTCACCTGCTTCTGCCCCTCAGCATCTGCCATCTGAGGAAGCTAGTTCACTCAGCCTAATAATAGGACTGGGCCTTTCTGGGTAGCAAATGAAGTGTTTATGTTTTTGAAATATTTTTTTAGCAGTGTGTGGTTGGACAGATGGGAAAAGTGGTTTGAAGGTGTGTTTTATTATTGAAAATATCTATGGGAATTAGAATCCTCAGAGAGACTGAGGGTACATTTATACATGCATAAAGGGTGGGGAGGTCACTAGTCCCAAAACAGAGGATTTTCCCCATTGGCACCTGCTCTTCCCATTTACAGATTATCCTCCCTCCCTCCCTCCCTCCCTCCCTCCCTTCCTTCCTTCCTTCCTTCCTTCCTTCCTTCCTTCCTTCCTTCCTTCCTTCCTTCCTTCCTTCCCTCCCTCCCTCCTTCCCTCCCTCCCTCCTTCCTTCCTTCCTTCCTTCCTTCCTTCCTTCCTTCCTTCCTTCCTTCCTTCCTTAATTTCTCATGGAAATTGAGGGAATCCTTCGAGTTTTGTAATTAACTGTACATAACCAAGAATGACATTTTGGGTTTAGCTGTTTTCAGCAGCAGAAACTAACACCAAATAATAGAACATTACAACTTGGATTCCCTTTCAAATGAAGCTAGCTGTGACAAGGTATTTTTCTATTGTGATTTATCTCCTTTGAAATCCACAGTGCTGAGGTTTTTCTTCTTTTCACATCATCTATTTCTCCCTTTCCTATCACATTATCTGTAACCAGGCAAATTATTCTGTTCTGTCATCAGCTGGAAAAGAAGTCTTGCTTCTTTTAGAATTTAGATTTTTTTTTTAAAAAAAAGCTCCCTGTAGATTTTATCAAAGTAATCCCAATAAAGCTGTTTTACACAATTCATTTCCCTCTCTTCTGTTATACCTCTGTGCAGCTTTCTAGAATAAAGTGACCGTTAAGAGGTATTAGCCATGTGCTAATTATTTCTTGCAATAAAGGAAAGAATCTCTATCTCTAAAGGACCATCACCTTTGTAGCCCTTTTAAATTTACCTTCTCCATTGCCTGCCTCTTTGCACCCATATCAAGTAGCAGAGTCCATTTCCAGCACTTAGGCATATTCTTTGTACCATTTTATCTTTTGCTTTAAAGGCTTCTTACCACACCTCTTCTGTAACAGAAATCCTGCATGAAAAAGCATTAAAAAGGTCGACTTTTAGAGAGTCATTGGTTCAGAAAATAATGTGTGCACGCACACACTGTTGCAACGTAACAAGACACTGTCAGCTGCAGCAACTCTTCACAACCTTAAAAGGAACGAAAGAGGGCTGTGAATCCGTAAGTATCCCATCAAACCTACAGGACTCCCTTTGTGTGTTATCAACACTCAGTCACAATTACTGGCAGTCAAGGGAAAAAAACTCACACATAAATTACAGCCATTAAGGCAGTGAAATACATGCGGCACAAAAAAAGGCACATCAGATACAAGGGAAAATACAGTGGTACCTCGGGTTAAGTACGTTCAGGTTAAGTACGCTTCAGGTTAAGAACTCCTCTAAGAACAGAAATCGTGCTCTGGCGGCGCAGCGGCAGCAGGAGGTCCCATTAGCTAAAGTGGTGCTTCAGGTTAAGTATGCTTCAGGTTAAGAACGGACCTCCGGAACGAATTAAGTACTTAACCCGAGGTACCACTGTAATGCTTAAGCAGCGTGATAGATAATATAGAGTGTTAAGCTGCAGACTCAACAGAGGTGTTCAGCTGCAAGTTGCTTTTTAAAATGGGTATTAATGTGCATTTTGCCAACTTCTATTACTTTCTGGAAGTATGTTTTTCCTTTATTGTATTTTTCTTAATACCTAAAAGCATAAACGTTTCAAAGACAGGAGTTGTATTCATCCTACCATTTTATCTTCCTCTTAAAAGGCAGGGGTATTATCCTTCCCCCGTCCCATATAAAAATCCCCAATGAAGCAGCATTAAAAACGTAGGGTGCTTACTGTAATATATCTTCTGCATGTGCAAGAAGGGAAGTGCAGATGGTTTCCAAATGGGGCATGTCCAGTTGTGAAACAATATTCTGTTATTCCTTGCATAAAAGTCTATCAAAGGCAGCCTGAGTCGTCATGATCAATCTGGTTTGCTTTAGGTTTAAGTGTATGCTCTGCTTTGACCTAGCAGGAAAACAGCCTGGACAACTAAAGAGTTTAGTAAAAACGTGGCCATGGTTCTGGCTGGCATTTCATGATGAGCTGAATTATGATCCTTTCCATTTGCCAATTCATGGCACAGTGCAGTAGTATTGATCTTTCTTTCTTTTTATAATCACAAAACGCATTATAGATGTTGTTTTCAGTGATTTCTCTTGAAATTCAAAACATCGGGCTGTGCATAGCGGAACGTGGTGGTAGTCCAAACTACTTATGATGCTGGTATGGTGCAGTAACCAGGGATTGCAAGCCTACTTATAAAGCCCGGTTCTGGGGCCAATCCATGGTTACAGCCAACGCACATGTAATGCTACCACCATGTTAAAGGAAACTATGGAAGGGAATTCATTTGAGAGGGGAAATAAAGAAGAAAGTATGTAAGCCCCCAGACTCCAAAAGCATGGTTAGACCATCAAGAGCATTACATCTGTATTGGCTTAGTATATGTGTTTATAACTGCTTTAATATGCATGTCATGATTTTGGAAGAGGTCTATGATGTGTTTGGATTGTTGATGATAAAATAGATTATGAAACCAATGGTCTAATTCATGGTTTATGTTAATTTTATTAGTAACATCTGCCCACTGCCCACCCAGTCAGTGCAGGTGTTCTTGAAAGGCAACTATGTTTGTCTGAATTGTAGGGGGCAGGGTGGGAAATATCTCCCATTTTCCCTCAAGAGCAAAATATCAAAACAGCTTCCACTCCTATGAAACTATTATAAATTTAGAAGCTCTTGAAAAAGGGCATCAAAAACTGGATTATTATTTTTTTAGAACCAAGAACACAGGGGATGAGACCAATTTTCCGTTTATCACTGATTTTCAAACTGTAGAATCAAGACTAGCTAATTAGAAAAAGCTCTGCCTGATGTTGGAAAATAAGAAAAACGTTTTTGGGGCTTTTTGACAGAAAAGTATGGTACATCACTAGAAAACTAGCAGAGAGCACTGATACCAAACACTCCTATATTTTGTGCACCCCTGGATCACAAAGGAAAGGGATATTATAGCCTCTGAGTCATTTCTATATAGTCTACTTAGACATTCGCATCTCCCTAATTAGGCCTTTGATGTAGCTTTGTCCAGGTTACATAGGTAGCTGTAATCCAGGGAAACCTCTGACTGATGGCTACATCAGTCAATCCCACATCTTTCTTTCATCTTGCCAGACTAATGTCTGGTAATACATTCTAAGATATACCATATTTGTCTTGATAGTTGATCATAAGCAGGTGCATTGTAGAAATCTGGTCTGTATTTGGAGGAGTGAAAATTGTTCGGAACAAAGGCTTCAAGGTGATGAGGATGATAATAATAATAATGTGAAATCTTCCTTTCAAGAGTATACATTTAGCTAATCCGGGTTGCCTTATAAAAAAAAAGTTGTATATCTTATAAGGAGAGGAACTGTAAGGCACAAGTTCTGAGCAGCATCTCAATGGCTGTCAGATACTATCGTATTATAAATTCATCACACATTAATCATACATTTCCACAAGAGAGTTTGCTGTTCCATGCCTTATCTGCTTTCGAAGGAGGAGGAGGGGGGATATTCAGAAGTCCCAAATTATTCCATTTATTTTATGGTTATAAATAATCAAATACAGTTTGTGACTCTGTGGTCCGTAATGCATTTAGATTGACTTGGAACATGATAGAAGGAAACAAGCCTGGTTTGTACTTGAGGTTCACTAAGGACTATAATTCCCTCGATGTCTCTTGCTCATTATGTAGGGCACAGTTGTGTTTCAGAAACCTCTCTTCAAACCCAGGGGAAAGCTAGACTATCATTAGGCATGTCCCAGTGAGCACTGCTGATGGGAGTTGGTATTGCAAAGCTGATTGGCAGACTCAGATGAGACAGATCAAGATTTTGCAACACTGAAATTGGTCTAGTCCTATCTGCTAAAGGCTTCTTCTTTCTTTCTTTCTTTCTTTCTTTTTTAAATCCAGAAACCTCTGATGCAAAGACGGAATGCATGGTGATAATGCACAGTCAAATATGAATCTGCTCTGACAGAAATATGGTCAATAGCTTGTTTTTCACAGTTCGGCAAACATTTATTTCAAGGATGAGAGGAACACACTGTGGAAGTTTCGGCCCCATTTCAGCACCATGAGGTCAAAAACGTCTAACAGAATAAATCCCTTCCTTCCTCCTTCCCATCTAGCTCCCTTTTTACTCCTGTGATCCTAGCTTCTGTTTAGCAGGATCTCTCTTTAAGGCCAGCCATTTTGACGTGAGTTTGATGGAGGAGTGATTTGGAAAGAAGTCAAAGCAGCAAAGAGCACTGTGGCACCTTAAAGGTTAACAAATTACACAAGCTTTTGCAGATTGGAGTTCCACTTCATCCAATGCATGAAGCGTAATCCTCAGCTGGTAGATAAATGAGTTCAAAGGTGAAATGATGTAGAAGTTCAAGTGACAATGAAATGCAAAAAAGTACAGGAATGTATATAGCTGCCTTATATTGGTAGTCAGAGCAGTGGTTCATCTAGCCCAGAATTGTCTCGACTGATTGTGGATCCCCAGAGTTTCAGGCATGGGCCTCTCTCAGCCTTACCTGAGATCCCAGAGATTGACCTTGGAATCTTCTTCATGCAAAGCAGATGCTCTACACTGAGCTGAGGCCCTTCCCCAGTGTGTGACAATTCAATTAAAGCTTCAGTGCATGCCAAACAAGCACAATGACCCTTTACGACAGCAACAATTTGTGAAAACAAACAAACAACCACAGTCATCTTACCAATGTTTAATAAATGCCATGAACACCTGGACTGTGACAATAAACCATTGTCTTCATTCAGTCCCAGATAAAGGAAATTGAACTTTGTAGTTCGAATAAGGTTGACATCATTAAGAATGAAAGACTGCAGTGTCAGAGCTTATGGGACCAATCAACTCCTCTAATGGTTAGGTATGGTGCTAGACCTTGGGAACATTAGAGAGCACCTCCGTTTATAAAAAATAATATGAGACCTGAGCAAACCTATGTTTGCTACCGTTGCATGCTATTCCCTACATAGAATGAAGGCAGGGGCGTAGGAAGGGGAAGCAGTGGGGGCGGTTCACCCCGGGTGTCATCCCTGAGGGGTGTGTGACAAAATCCCCCACAGGCGGCTCGCCCCGCCCCCAGGTGCACAGCATGTGCCCGAGCGGCTAGCTCCACCACTCAATGAAGGAATGTATTTTAATTAATTGACTGTGTGATTTTATGTACACTGTGCTATTTTTACTTGTTGTTAGCTGCTCTGAGCCCGGCTTTGGCCAGGGAGGGTGGAATACAAATAAAATATTATTATTATTATTATTATCATTATTATCATCATCATCATCATCATCATCATCATGGTATTGTGATGCCCTGCCCTGTGTATGCTTTTTACTGCATCGCCGGTCTATCAATGGTTAGTTCAGATCTCAGAGGGGTTGCCATGCAAATTACTTAAGCAGACAAATGTATTAAGCTACTACAACCTCCCTTGACTACCTTAGGTCATTCACAAAGTTGCTATGTTTCCATAATAAACTGTAAGCTTCACCAACTGTAGTGATGGGTGAATCTGTTGATTTCAGTTTCTCACTTTTCCATACTCAAATGCAGTTCTCCATATTTCTGCATCGCTTTGGAATTATTATTTTTTAAACTCCTCATGGATATTCATCAGCACTATATGTCAAATTTCTCTTAATATGTACCTTTTTGCGTGCAATTTCCCCAATAGGCTGCATGTTCTTTTCACTAATATACACACTTATTTGTGGAAATGACTCTAGTATATTCATTCTTGTACATATTACTTGGCTGGACAACTGCATTTTGGAAACGTGCAGATGTTGAAGGATGGTTGTGTTTCAGTTCTCATATTGTTTCAAAAAGTGTGAATTAGGAAGATTCACCTTTAAATGTGAACTGAATCGATTTTCTCCCTCAACCTTACCAATTAGCCAAGAATAAAAATTTGTCAACAGGACCATAGGTTGGATAGGAGCAGGAGTTGATTTTTTAGAAGATCACAGCGCCTGAGATTTTGGTCTCACCTAATGCCTATTACAATTGTTGGGGGGGGGGCATTGCCTTGCTCATGATGGATGTTTAACATGGGCTTATGAAGCAGTAGGGAATGGGTATTATGGATAGACTCGAGAAATCTATTGCTGTGTCCTTTCCTGTGAGGTTAATAGCTACACCTGCACCTCGCAACGGGGTCCCTTTTCTAAAGTCTGCTTTTCAAAGTGGTTTGTGTCTGTTGGGCCTATTGTTATTGCCCTCGGTTAAGTTCCTTGGTTCATTCGTTTTGTAGAGGGAGGAAAAATTCCTCTGGTGCCTGGCCCTTAGCTAAAGTTCATGGCTCTGCGCCCTTTCATATGTAACTAGCTCAGGCTGCCTTGTACTAACTATCCTCTCTTCTTCCCATCAGGAATGCGAAAGGCAGCCCTCTCTCCTTTTCATCTCGTGTTTCCCCTGCCTCCCTTGAGATTTCCAACAGTTCAGTCCAAAGAATTGCTTTCACTCCTCACTCCCATTCTAACCATGTCATAGCATCCCTATAATGTGTTCTGTTAATGATACACAACAATAATGTATAGGTGGATGTAAATAAGAAATGTTCTGTCTGCGGTCTGGTAGACAGACAGACAGACAGACACCCACCTACCCCAGTTTACATCTGCCATTATGTTATTGTGGAGCAAAGTTATCCCTGCCCCCCCTTAACTGCTCTATTCAGCATTTTTGCTAATGGAGCTACAGCCTTATCCACCACTAACCTCAGATCTACTCTTGCTTAATGTTTCATAATATATTACTCTTGAGTGTATATTCTATCCCCCCCCCTTTGCTGGGGCTTTTATTTTATTTTTTCATTCCCAGACTCATTACCTTACATTACGTACTTTGAATTTCATAAGCTACTTATCTCGCTCCTCTGTTCTGAATTTGGTCGCCCTCCTCCTTTGTTTTGACTGCCCTAGCACTTTTCTGTTGGCGGCGAGCATAATCCACTTACAGCTTCTTCTTGCTTGATATATAAAGTGAACAAAATTGATCCTAATACTAATCCTTGTGGCTCTCCTCTAGTCACAGCCCTACATACTGAACTCACATTTGTCATTTCTTTCTGATGTTCAAGCAAGTTCTTTCCCTCTTTGAAGTCAATTATCATTTCCTAAATTCCGGCCAGGACTTCATGCCAGATAGCTATTGGACTGCGAGCAGCAATCTAGTCCACTTAAGAACAGAGCTTACACGATTAATTTTTGCATGTAATTTCCAGTTGTGTCTGTTTAATAGGTGCTATAGCTGTTTTCTCATTGACCTCAGTCCAAAGAAGCATGCGTGCACCATAGGCCTGCACACTGCTGTGTGGGCCTGCACATATATTAACCAGTACTGTTGTCTCTGATATCATCAGTCCCCTGTTTCTCAAGTGAGTGATTGACACATGTCTGGTTCATGGCTGCCAGCTATGTGCAAAGCACAGTCCAGGACATTTTGTTGTCTGAAACAGAAGACAAAATGGTGCCACCTTCACCACCATTCCACATACAGAAACCTGAATTATACTTTGTCACTGGTGATGGGACATCTTCCACTCTCCTTGAGGGCAGCATTCTAGCTAGTTTTGGAGGGTGCAGGGCACGACAACAGGCGCACATGGTGTTTTCCAATACCTTACCATCACTGTCTGCCTCTAGGATATGCCACCTGAAGTGGCTTCCTCACTCAGCCTAATGGTAGGGCTGTACCTGAGTACTAAATAGTCTATATACTATTCCACTCCCAGGAGCCACACATAAAAGCCTTCAATCCAGCTGGGGCATGCAGACTCTTGCTTCCATGAAGAACTCCCCTGGAACGACCATGACATGCCAAAAAATGTTGAAGAGGACAGTTGGAGCACCACTGCCTGGCTCTGAACTAGTGCCTACTTCACGTGCTAAGTTATGAAAGTCACGTCGGAAAACTAGGGGAGATGTTTTAATGTTTGCATTAATTCACGCAATATCCCTAAATGAACACCAAATGCAAATATGCAAAGGCACAATGTACTCTTATGTTTTCAGGCTGATTTATATACAGTATTCTGCTGAATTATGAGTTTGGAATATCCAAAACCACAACTTTTTGATCTGAGCAGGCTAACAGCTCAGTTAGCCCAGTTTATAATGAGATTTCATTGTAACAACAATTTTGTAAACAGCTTTGACTTGATCAGGCACAGATTCCGAAAGTTTATTAAAATGAAGCTTCCAGGCAGGTGAAATTGACCAAAGCAAGAGTAAAATTGGGAGACGAATGGGAGGAAGAAGAGAAGGATCAGAGCTGAAAGAGAGAGTGTCTCACTTCAAGGCCTGTTCAGCCAAAATTAATCATGACTAACAAGTTGGTTCTAAGTTAGTAATGAGCCTCATGCTGGCTTGAGAGTAAGCCCCAATGACACCTAACTCTGAGAAGACATCTATAGAATTGCAGTGTTAATTGCAACTAGCTTTAGCTGGATCAGGACCAGCATTTATAATACATTAGGGACTCGAATCTTGATTTTGTACCACTTCCTTTTTCTGATGGTATAAAATTGCTCCAGAGCAAAAATTAATCCTTGATTCCAAATGCTATTTTTTAAAACTTGGGAACATTCATGTTTTTAATATTAAAATTGGTCGGAACTCAGAAGGATTGTTTGGTGTTGCTTGAAGTTGTCGGTATTGACTGGTTTTATTCTCTGCTGTTGAAGATTTCCTGCTCTCTATATATGTATACAAGGGACATGGGTGGCGCTGTGGGTTAAACCACAGAGCCTAGGGCTTGCCAATCAGAAGGTTGGCGGTTCGAATCCCCACGACGGGGTGAGCTCCCGTTGCTCGGTCCCTGCTCCTGCCAACCTAGCAGTTCGAAAGCATGTGAAAGTGCAAGTAGATCAATAGGTACCGCTGCAGCGGGAAGGTAAACAGTGTTTCCGTGCGCTGCTCTGGTTCGCCAGACGCGGCTTTGTCATGCTGGCCACATGACCCAGAAGCTGTACGCCGGCTCCCTCGGCCAGGCCAATAATGCGAGATGAGCGCCGCAACCCCAGAGTCGGTCACGACTGGACCTAATGGTCAGGGGTCCCTTTACCTTTACCTTTATATATGTATACACACATGCACACACACACATACTGTATATAGTTTGTTACTATTGGAAATTGCATTGTGTCTCTTGTTATTATAAGCCGCCCAGATAGCCTTGCTCTTGGGTGGCATATAGATATTGTCGACATAGAATAAGCCACCTCATTGATGAGAGCAGCTGCCTGGCAACACCATTTCTCCAGGAAGTTCTACCATGGTGAGTGACAGAGTCCAGCAGCAAAACTGTCTTTGCCTTCCCACAACGTTTCTTTTACAAAGGTGGGGCTGTCGGAAACAGACGGTTCCTCGCGGATTCTTACACTTTCCATGCTCCCACCAAGCTTGGCAGGGATGAGAGGGGAGGGGGGGGGAAATAAGTCCCTTCACACACTTTAAAGGGTATGTATAAAATCCAGGTAAATTGCAACTATCTCTTTCCTCTGTCAGCAGTTTTTATTACAGCTCCGGAAATCCCATTATCGTTTGTTAAGCACGAACTCCCTTTTGTGAATCCATGCTGACTTTTCCTAATTAAATCGTTATTCCCTTTATTCTCTCCCTGACTAGTGCTTTGAGTACTTTCCATGCAACTGCCTGTCACGCATATGAAATATACAAGCCCTTTGTTTTGCAGGGTTCCCTCTCTTTTCCGCGCAGCACAAAGGGAATATCGGAGGCACAGTCCGTCAGGTTCAGCTCCTGCACCTGCCACGTTCTTGCTTTGTTTGCTGTTGAGCATTGGTGCAGCAGGATAACTTTAGACCCTGGACATAATGGTCTTACGGAGGGTGGCTGGGGTGAGGAGGAGTTAGCTGGCTGTACATTACTTCAGCTGCTGTGAAGCACACCCTTAGCATTTCTCTTCTCCCCTCTCCCCTACCTGATACGTTAGAGCAAAAAAGCAGACGAAAAACACTTTGCCAACCCTGATTTGTTTTTTTTATTTCTTAAAAAAAATATCCTCTAAGCATGTCCAGCTTCACATTTTAAACTCATAGCACTACAGGAATAAAGTGGATTTTGCTTCTGATGCTCCATACATTTATTTAGGAATAAACACTATTTTGTTGTATGAAAAGATAACATATTTTAAAAGTAAAAATTAAAATGACAAAGTATGTGCCTGCCACCCCCTGACTTTAATGGAATGTAATAATAATAATAATAATAATAATAATAATAATAATAATAATATGCTGCAATGACCGGTGTCAGCCCTGATGGATTCACACCCATACATTCAGGAGTTGGCGTGAGACCTGTTTAGCACTGCCATCATCGTTTGTTGCTTTCTTGGTGTTCTGAGGCTGAGCTGTGAGGTCCAGCCCTAAATGCGCCACTGCTGCCATTTTAATGTGACTTGGTGCTCTGGTTCATCTTGGTTATAAAATGAAGTTGTAATCTGCTGTAGGGAACAACCCTTGGATCCTGGAAAATGTGCTGGCTTAAACCATACAGCTTCCTGGCACACTGAAGTGATGTAGTGAATCACCAGAACCATGCTGTGAAGTCAAATCATTGCTTCATAAAGGATCCGGAAGATCTAGACTGGTATTTATTTATTGAAAATATTTTATATAGGTTCATTCCTAATAGTAGGCAGAGTGAGCCACCTGCCTCAGGCGGCAGATGATGGCAAGTGGCAGACATCTCTCTCTCTCTCTCTCTCTCTCTCTCTCTCTCTCTCTCTCTCTCTCTCTTTCTCTTTCTCTCTCTTTCTCTTTCTTCCGCCCTACTCTCTCTCACAGACACAAAACATAATTCCTTGAGTCCCCTAAGCTAGCCTGCACTTTCTAACCTAACTGGCTGCCATTGCGTACAATGGAAGATGCTGTCCCATTGCCAGTCTTGACATATGTAAGATCAGCTGCCAATCGGCTCAGATTCCCTATGTGAAATCTGGAGGTGCCAATGTGTACTTTGCCTCGGGCAGCAAAAGGATCACCCCTGCTGATACTCCCGTTTGTGCACAGGTGGTGCCAGTTTGGTTACATGTGCCGTGGCACACAAAGCCTCAGCAACAAAAATACAGGGAATGATTCAGGGTTGCAGCGGTTCCTGTTCCTTCTGCAGTTGGCAGATGTAGGTTGAAAATGTACTGGGTGGTGTGTTTTCTGCTTAGAAGAGCTCTACTGTGTCACATCATTGGTCCATCTAATCAGGATCCTCCTTTCCACAGTGGTCAGTGAGATGCCTCTAGGAAGTGCCCTGCATGCTCAGGGACCAGAATTTCCTCAAATTGATGAAATGGTAATACTGAGGAGCAAGTATGGCCCTGTATATCCAGGGTAATAATAATAATAATAATAATAATAATAATAATAATAATAATAATAATAATTTATTATTTATACCCCGCCCATCTGGCTGGGTTTCCCCAGCCACTCTGGGCGGCTTTCAACAGAAGATTAAAATACAACAATCTATTAAACATTAAAAGCCTCCCTAAACAGGGCTGCCTTCAGATGTCTTCTAAAAGTCTGGTAGTTGTTGTTCTCTTTGACATCTGAAGGGAGGGCGTTCCACAGGGCGGGCACCACTACCGAGAAGGCCCTCTGCCTGGTTCCCTGTAACTTGGCTTCTCGTAGTGAGGGAACCGCCAGAAGGCCCTCGGCACTAGACCTCAGTGTCCGGGCTGAACGATGGGGGTGGAGATGCTCCTTCAGGTAAAGAGCAAGGTAAAGCTGTCCTGCTTGCAAACTTTCTAGTAGCATCTAGCTTGCCCGAGTTGGAATGGTAGCACAAGACCGGACTTTGTGGACCCTTGGTCTGGTCCAGCCAGGCTGTTCTTCTGCTCCTGTGTGCCAGCAGCAAATTGAACAAGTAACTCAGACTGTACACAATTTAATAATGCAGTAGGAAATGCAATGTCTGCAGAGAGACATCAGGACCAATGCCTTAAAAAAAAAATATCCAGGCACTCTGCAGACGTTTTTGCATTTTCTGAAGGTCATCAAGATTGGGACAATGCAGGGAATAAAACTCAGAGCTGATGGCTTGCTAAACCCTGATCTAATCACCAGCAAACAGTCTCTAGTTCTGCCTTTTTCTATTCCGTTTCTAGTTACACAGGAGGCATGCAGATAAAATAGATCAGGCTTAGGTGGGCATGTAAAAACATATGTTCCAGGAATTAGAAGACTGGCAGGTCTCCTTTCAAATTATGGAGGGAGAGGACATGGTCACAAGGTATGGTTCAAAGCACATAAGGCCACCCCTTTGCTGAAGCTGTATCTAGTCCAAGGACGAAGAACCTCTATCCCATTGGCTTAATTTGGCCAAGCAAGATGACTGCCAACTTGAATGTCTTTAAATGGGGATTCAATAAGTTCAATATCCATTGAACTTATTGAATCCCCATTTAAAGACATTCAAAGACTAGCCCAATGGATACATGTCATCTGAAATATCAGACGCGTCCGTCTAAAAGCCAGTTGCTGGAAAGCATGGATAGGAGAGAACTATTGCTCTCTTGCCCTGCTTGCAAGCTTCCCATAGGCATCAGGTTGGCTACTATGTAAACAGAATGCTGTCAATGGTACTGTATGTCTTTAGTCTGATCCTATGCAAGGCAGGAATGGGGAACTTGTGGCCATCCCTTGGCCCCAGCCAGCATGGTCAAGAGTTAGGATGGTGGGAACATTAGTCCAACTGCATCTCAGGGGCCACAGGTTCCCCATCACTGTTCTAGGGTTAAGGCTGATATCAAATGCCCAAATGGATATTTTATGCAGCTGCATTTGATATGAAATATCACTCCAAATATGCTCAGCCTGAATTCAACTGGAATCTTGATTATAAGGAATAAATCCTAAGCTACAGAACAATGAAAGAGAAAGATATAATCTAAACGATGTCATGAAGTCTTCCAATAATTTTACCTCAGAGTAGTCCAGCTGGAATCTGTGTGTCTGTCTGCAAGCAGACTGAGGGTTGCAGCAGAAGCAACTGGTTTGGGGAACCAAATCCAAATGTGAAGCTGCACTCTTTGCATGTAAATGATAAAATGTTAAGTAAGGGAACATAAGGCAAAGTTATGCACTATTCAATATTTCCCAAGTGCAGCATCCACAGGTGCTGCTTTTATGGATGCAGATCATAAATCTGTAGGGTACTCAGATGATTAATTCTTCCTCTGTATCTCTCTTTACCTCCTCCCCCTGCTCTAGCAAGTTGGATCCCAGCTGGTATGGAAACCTTATCATTTTTCAGACATTTCCATTTCTTGATTATGTGTCAGGTCATGACCTTCATTGTCCCCCACCCCTTTCCTTTCCTTTCCTTTTCTTTTTTTAAAAATAATATTTCTACCTCCTCACTAGGGAAATTTCCACATATTTCTGACATGTTTCTGACATGTGTCACCCCCTTTATGAAGTCTGAGTTTAACGCATCTGTTTATTGTGGTAATGTTGTTTCTATTTAAGTACAAAAGCCTGCTCTTTCTTTTGATATTCTGAATCCACCTGAGTGCACTTATACCTTGCAGTTCCGTTCTTCTGTATATTCTAACAGCATCAGCAGGAGAGTGCCTTTTGCATCTACAGGGGATGGTCCTTCAAGGTCACATCAAACATCACTGTTTTTGAAGCTATCTGTGGTGTGTTTGTGTAGAGGACAGTCTGATTTCCTGTCAGAGCTGCACAATATACATCTATATTGTATAATATATATCTATGAGGCTCTGTATGTTTGCAGCTACCCAAAAGCTATGCAATATAAACAATTGGATCTCTGTAATTATTCGAATGAAAAACAGCCTTGTTTTCATAGAACTATCTGTCATCTCAAAATACCAGTCTAGCTTCAGCTTCCCATTCTAGATTCTTCTCTCCCTTCCTTGTCTACATGAGATTGCGCCACACTTGATGTGATTGTGCTATTTTGGGGGTTGATTCACAGGCTTTGAAAAGCAGCAACAAACTTCTTAAAAGAGCTCAAGTGAGGAAGCTTTCAGAGGAGAGTGGGAAGTGTTTGTCCAGTTAAAGACGAAAGAGATTTGTGAGTGTTGACTAGATTGCCTGTTCCACAGTTATCTTCTGGAGGAAGGGCCATAGCTCAGTGGCACAGCATCAGCTTTGCATGTAGAAAGTCTTAAATTCAATCTCGGGCATCTACAGGTAGGGTTGAGAATGCCCACTGTCTGAAACCCAGGAGAGCTACTCCCAGTCAGCCAATACTGAGATAGGTGGACAGTTAGACTGACGAACTATAAGGCAGCTTCATGTTTCTGCTGGATTTTATGAGTGTAATATCAGCAAAGGGGTAGCACATTAGTGCCACTATGCTAGCACAGGTATTCAGTTCTGAAAATTTCTGAGATGTTCTACAGTAGGGGTAGCCAATGTGTGTCCTGTTGATGTTGCAAATGGCAACTCCCACCCTCACTGACTGTAGGCCATATTGGCTGGTAGCTGGTGGTAGCTGCAGTCCAAAACGTCTGGAGGTTACTACCTTGGCCAACCCTGTTCTACAGGACTGATGCTCACAACCATTTATGTAAATAGCAACCATTACACCTGCCCTATGCCCAGGTTATATGCAGGCACTGCCTTAAATTCAGTAAGAATGTTTTAGACCCAGAGTGGGGGAACTGGCTGAGTCCAGATGCCACCAAGGAGTGGTTTGCATAAAAACAACAACAACTGTACAGCAGATGTCAACGATATAGGGACATTGTACCAACTACAAGGCAAATGTACAACTGGTACTTTATCTAAGGTTTTGTGGGTTGGTGGAACCTTTTGTAGAGTTATGGCATTACCATAAAACAATGCAATCAATGGTTACAAATAAACTGGTAATGCTACTGAAGGATTTCCTTTTACCACTGCAGGTTGAATGCAACATCTTAAGGCATCCTACAAAATTACGCTTCAAGAGTATCAAATTCGTACATGGATTCAACATTTCTTTACAAGGCTTGTTTGATTGGTAATTTTAGATTAGATACATTCATGCGTTCTACATTTGCTATCTGGTGTGTTTGTTATCTAATGTGTGTGTGCATGTGTGAAAGAGAGAGTGAGAGGGAGGGAAAGGGAGATGTCTCATATATCTTACATTGGTTTTATAGCTATATATCATCACGGCTTCCCACAAAGAAGGATGATGAGGGATTGGGGAGGCTTCTGAGAATGCTGTTATAGATCCCTGCTATGGAACAGATTCTAGGGTGCTTCTGACAGCTCCTGCTCAGCAAATATTTTCTTCAATGAGGTCTCCATGTGTGGAGGATTGTGAGGGAGTTAGGATGGTGTTGCTTACAGACAGCTCTTGTGACTGGCACCAGCAGTGTATAAAGGAGGGAGATAACTTCTTAAGGAAGATAACTTAAAAAAAAACTAATCTTATTAATTTTCATACCCACTTCACTGCTCCAACATTTTGTTCCCAGCATTTAGCCTTTTACTTTCACCATAGCCGAGCATTTTATATCAAAATAATTTTGAATAGCTATATGACTAAAGGTTTTGCCAGCAATAGATTCACGTCAGCTTCACAGGAAATTAATGGTTTTGCTTCAGTTCCAGCGCACATTGGTCATTTCTCACACAACAAGCCTCAAGAGCAGCTGTATTATTGATTTTTAATTCTTCACACATGAGTAGTTTTGCTTCATTGGACTGAAACCGACTTTGAGATCCCATAAGGCTTCTCCACATCACTGAGAAGAGGCCTGCATAGGTCACAACAGGCAAATCTCAGCCAGAGTCCTGACCCAAACTAGGGCTAGTTTCAGGCAGATGTGAGGTAAAAACTGATGGGCAGAAATCTACTCCAACAGCAAAAGAAATAGTAAAGGGCCTGAGAGAATAAAAGAAACCTAAATGTAGTCACAAGTGACCAAGGTGCCACCACTGAGAAGACCCTCTGCTTTGTAGCTATCTGCCTGATCTGAAAAAGGGACTCCAATGAACATCTCAGGGTCCAGGCAGCAGTGACCTTTCAGGTAGCTTGGTGCCAAGCTGCTTAGTATTTTAAAGCCTTATACTATCAGTTTGGATTGGTCCCAGAAACAGACCAGAACATTTCCTGAACAATGCCAATTCAGGTTGCAGGGTTGCATAGGGGTTGATGAAATGCTGGCAAAATAATAATAAAAATTATATTTTGGTGATGGATTCTAGTCTAGCCCTTTCCCTTATGTGCTACTTTCCTATACTCAAGGATTTTTTGTGCATGAGGACTGTGCTGCCCTCTCTTCCCTTTATGCCTTGAATTGGCACAGTCCAGGAAAAGCTTTATCACTAGATCCTGCTGAATGTATTAGTATTACCAAGACTATTAAGATGAGAAAGAATTGGAGACAGAGGACATGGATTCAGGTGCATTAATTGTGCAAATAAGAGGGAGGGTTTTTTAAAATACAGTGGTACCCTGGGTTACGTACCTGATCCATTCCGGAGTGCCATTCGCACCCCGAACAGTGCGCAACCCAGGCGTCCATTTTGCTCATGCGTGAAAGCGTGATATCACGCTTCTGTGCATGTGTGAACTGCGCATAACGCTTCTGCACACGCACAGACCACGCGGATTGCGTGGACATGCGCAGAAGAGTCCGTGCGGTGAAATGGACTTCCGGGTTTGTGGAGTACGCAACCCGAACGTACGCAACACAGAGCATATGCAACATGAGGTACGACTGTATAGCATACAGATTTAATACTTTGCATTTTCCTATCCTGCTTTGATATTGGGCCAAACAATGGAATCTTTGAGATCTAAATTGGAATAAACAATTAAAATAATGAATTGGGGTAGTATAGATGCACCAGCAGTGAGACATGGCACCCGCTTTTGGCATGAGAAATGGGTTCTCATTGAGTTCTGAGAGCAAGTCCGGTGTGCTTAATTTTAGCCAAGGGAAGTTAGGTAGGCCAATCTTAGTCCATCAGGAGACATGAGTAGTCTTCGGGAAGAATCCCATCCACTCAGTTATCCCCCATTTCCCTCTAGAAAACCACTTGCTAAGCAACAGCAGTAAAAGGATCAGAGAGTGATGAACAGTTGTTGCAGGCTTCAATTGGCTTGTGTTAAACTGGGGATAAATTCTCCAATGTCAGGAGCCTTTTTGGGCTGAAGCCTGCAGTAATGAAGTGTACAGAGAACACAGCTTCAGTTATCTCATTATCTTACAACCCGGAGCATCCTCCTGACATATTATGTTGAGTAAAGCAAGACAGACTTGGGCATCTCAGCATAATTTATGCAAACACCAACCAATAATTAAAGCAGCTAATTAGCTATTGGTATCTGATTCTCTAATAATCTGGAAAGCGAGATAACAGACACAAAGCACAAATGTCTCGGTGCAGCCAGTAATAAGGAGTTTGGTCTGTACATCCTGGCACTGATCATTAATTTGGCTATGTTTTGATGTAGTGTTTGCATTAATGTATTCCAGTATGGCTGAGGATGTGAAGCGAACACCTGGCACGCAAACTGCTTCAGGAGGAGAGCCAAAGGGGACTTGCTGCTAGACCTGGAGCATCTTTGTAAACAGACTTGGGGGAATCAGTGCCTGGGTTTTCTAAAGCCAAAGAAAAACCTACCCGCATGTGTGAGTTAGAAAAACAAACCTCCCGCCCAGCCCTCACATGCACAGAGATGTATATTGAAAGATACTGTATAACCCAGAGAAAAGTTTATCCGTGCAGGGTTTTGCTGTTGCAGACCTCGGTACCAAGTTTGATCACTGCATAATTCTCCACCAACCCTGCTCATGTGTGGGAGGGGGCATGATCCAGAAAACAAGGGTTGTTGTTGGTAAACAGAGAGAGTTGATATGCTTGTAATAGAATCATAGAATCATAGAATCATAGAGTTGGAAGAGACCACAAGGGCCATCCAGTCCAACCCCCTGCCAAGCAGGAAACACCATCAAAGCATTCCTGACAGGTGGCTGTCAAGCCTCTGCTTAAAGACCTCCAAAGAAGGAGACTCCACCACACTCCTTGGCAGCAAATTCCACTGTCGAACAGCTCTTACTGTCAGGAAATTCTTCCTAATGTTTAGGTGGAATCTTCTTTCTTGTAGTTTGAATCCATTGCTCTGTGTCCGCTTCTCTGGAGCAGCAGAAAACAACCTTTCTCCCTCCTCTATATGACATCCTTTTATATATTTGAACATGGCTATCATATCACCCCTTAACCTTCTCTTCTCCAGGCTAAACATACCCAGCTCCCTAAGCCGTTCCTCAAAAGGCATCGTTTCCAGGCCTTTGGCCATTTTGGTTGCCCTCCTCTGGACATGTTCCAGCTTGTCAGTATCCTTCTTGAACTGTGATGCCCAGAACTGGACACAGTATTCCAGGTGAGGTCTGACCAGAGCGGAATACAGTGGTACTATAATGTCTGGGATCAGGTCAGTAGATTATCAAAAAGTGAATTTCCTTTTCAGAGTTGAGCAAAATTGAGTCGCACGAGGCAAAAGCAGGTCTTACCTCAGCACCTGGCATCGCAGGGCAGGTGCTGGGGCTCTACCAGCATTGAGATCTGCCCCAGGCCCTCCACACCAGGCAGCTAGTTATGCAAAACAAAAAAAACACAACCCACTGTCATTTCTCCAATGCCCCAGAGTTATGTAATGACACAAAGGCATTGTGGCAAATGAAAACGACAACTCCCAGTCACCCTTGGAGTGCTGCTACCCCTCCCTAAGGAGGTGAGCCTCAGCAATGCTGGCTTTAGGGGGAGTGAGGGCGTTTCAGGGCACTGAACTGAGGGGATGGCAAGCCGAGGAGGCACAGAATGGAAGGCAAGAAGGAGGAGAGCCTTAAAATAAAGAATATTTAAAGGTAAAGGTACCCCTGACCATTAGGTCCAGTCGTGGATGACTCTGGGGTTGCGGCGCTCATCTCGCTTTACTAGCTGAGGGAGCCGGCGTACAGCTTCCGGGTCATGTGGCCAGCATGACTAAGCCGCTTCTGGAGAACCAGAGCAGTGCATGGAAACACCGTTTACCTTCCCGCTGGAGCAGTACCTATTTATCTACTTGCACTTCGTGCTTTTGAACTGCTAGGTTGGCAGGAACAGGGGCCGAGCAACGGGAGCTCACCCCGTCGCGGGGATTCGAACCGCCGACCTTCTGATCAGCAAGCCTTAGGCTCTGTGGTTTAACCCACAGCACCACCCACCAAATTTTAGGGGGTGCCAAATGTTGCCTTTGCTCAGGGCACCATATTACCAAATCAACCCCTGGCCTCTGAATATAAGAGGGGGCCCACCAGATGGAAGGGACAGGAGCCAGGGAAAACACATAAGTAAACAAAGCAATCCATCAATTTTTGTGTTACCAAAATAGAAAGTCTCTTTTACATTTTCTTTTTGTGTTAGTCAAGCGATCACAATTTGTTGTTGATCTACTATAGGCTAAAACTATACAGCAAAATGCATAAAGTACAGGATTTCTGAAGAAGAAGAAAGCAAGGATAATGATGAATACATAAACATATGGGTTTTGATTTATTCTTATGTCTCCCCCCCCCACCCTGAGGCTTGTATTATTTTATACATTTTGCTCTGTTGCAATAGCCTGCGGCAATAAATGCCTATTGCTTATTCCAGCCATGACTTCTTTAAAAAAAAAAAAAATTGGTGGATGGATACAATTTTGTAGTCTGACGTTTTCCCTCCAACACATGGCCGTTCTTACTGAGGAAAGCAAAATTAGTCCAGCTGTAACATTCCTTAAAACAATGTTACCTTAAAAATTCTCCCAGAACTGTATTCTGCACAGACAGAATGAAAAAAACGACAGTTCAAGGCAAAGACCTCATTCTGTCTCTGGTCACATTCTGCGGTGAACTTAATCTGTATCGTGTTCAGTGGGACCACATAAGCAATGGCAGGCATGACAGACATGCATTTCATTTTATGTGCATCATGGTGGAGGTCTATGACTAACAACTCCAGAGCTGAGTAAGCAAGAATGGCCTCTTATCCAACTTATCTGAGGGGTGAACTGAGAGGAGTCTTCCAGTAGAGGAATGCTATAACAGCTTATTGGAGAGGTGGCTCATCACTAGGAGAAGCACAACTCTCTCTTGCTATTGTTATCCCAGAAGGCTCCTGAGTTGATAGCCCAGCCACCATTTTGTATATCTGTGGGTAAAATAGCAACTGCCACCATAGGAAAATGGCGGAGAATAGCCAAGAAAATTATAGTTTAGAGGCGGGGAGAAAATTTAAGAGGCATTGTACTTTGGAACACGACATGATGTCTGATGGTTCTTTTATCCTGAATTGGACAAGACATCCTTTCTAATAAGGTCTATTCTATGGCAGCCCTTCCAACAGAGGAGTGTCCCGTCATGGCCACCCTAGCTGAAGACAAACAGGGAAAGGCCCACCACCCTCTTATTGTCCTTGTGATCTTCTAGTGGCACCTGAATGGCTGCTGTAGGAAACAATGCTGGACCAGATAGACCTTAGTCTGGTCCAATAAGGCAGTCTTTTCTTTTTTATACTTTGTGGGCAAAATGGTTCTTCAGTCCAGCCTCTGCCCAGCCTTTATTTCCTTTTCTCCCCATACATGCACACACTTATTGAGATTGACAAGCTCTTCAGGCAGCATTAGCACCTGGAAACTGGAGTTTGTAGCATGGAGCACGTTTATATGCCATTCACTCATGAAATATACACCTCTGGCTGGAGAAGAGGTGCTTGGGACTTCAGCAGGAGTCCAGCGGTGCACAAGGTGAACGTAGCAGACTGCTGAGCTAGAGTGCTAGCTAATTAATACACTGCTGAACGTCCTTTGGAGCAGAGAGGGAAGAGAATATAAGCAATAAATGAGCTCCACATGCTGCTACAAGCCTCCTTGCAAGCCAGTGGGAAAACACAAATAGATACGGAAATGAGCTCCCAAACCCAAATCTTCTGAGCTGGAACAGGGAGAGAGGTCCAGAGTTTTCATTTGACCAATCCCTAGCAGGCTGAATTCAGAGTCAATTTCATTGTGATCGAAAGCAGTACTTTAAATCTGCATTAAAATATGAGCAAGCTGGATTTCCTACCCCCCCCCCCTTCAGAAAATGAAGCTGAGAGACATGACAAGGGCTTTCTAAAGCCTTTCAAAGATGCTTCAGTCAAATAAATACGGGTGAATGCAAGGGTTGAGCCGAAAGTCCTTCCTGCTTTTCATTTCCATCTCTGTCAAAAATCAGCATCATTTTTCAGTTGGCTTTCACCTCTCTTTCAGACCTTTCATTTGGACTTTTTGTTCATGCCGATTTAGACCTTTGCTAATGCTCAGTGAACTCTTCACATGCTCATGTATGTATGCCTAGCATACAGTGGTGCTGTTAGGCAGGGATGGATGAACCTGTCAATTTCAGTTTCAGTTTTTATTCCCCCCCCCCCCGATTTTAAATTCAGTTCTCCACATTTCTGCAGAAGCTTGCAATTTTTTTATTTTAAAAAAGCTGTATTTCAGTGCAAGTTTCTCATAATATTGCTGTATGTAGTGCTGATGAATATGCACATTCCCTTCTTGTACTGGTAGGCATTACTTGGCTAGAGAACTGCATTGTGCAATTCTGAGAAGTACAAATTCTAAAGGGTTGCTGTGTTTGGGTTTGCATATTAGATTGAGAAGTACAGATTAGGTCATTTCTCATTAAAATGCAGAAAGAATCTCTTCCCCATTCCTGCCCTCTGAGCAGGATTTTGGGGTAGAAGTCCAGAACCCCACTCAGCACTGTGTAGGAATGCCCCCAGAGCCAGGAGGGCTGTTGTATTGCATTCTGAAGTATGTGAAGAAATATATATTACCATCTAAAGAGCCCCCCTCCAAACAACTGCAAGGCCATGAGGTCCCAAGTTTCAAACCACCTAACTGCACCACCGATGCCATGTCATTGGCAAGAGGACCCATACAGAATGTTCTAATTTCAATTGACATCTCCAGGTAATATGATCAGTTGACGGCCCTGCTAGCTACAGAATTAATCAGTTTCCTTGCAGCCAACACATGCTAGTTGCAGACCCTCCCAGTTTCCCTATTTTCCAGGGTCTGATTTCCAGAAGTCGTCACGGTTTCTGATGTGATCCCAGAATGTCCTGCTTTTTCTTTTTCTTTTCCTTTTTTTGGAGAAATGTTGAATGACATGGAGTTCTGTGACCCCTGAGCCAAGGACATACAGTAAGTAACTCTATACAACTTTTAGAAGACATCTGAAGGCGACCTTGTATAGGGAAGTTTTTTAAATGCTTTATGTTTTATTATGTTTCTATGTATGTTGGAAGCCGCCCAGTCAGATGGGTGGGGTATTAATAATAAAATTATTATTATTATTATTATTATTATTATTATTATTATTAAATAGGCTGTCCGTATTTTCATCGGAGAAATGTTGGAGGGTATGTACAGTAGTTGTAGTGGTTGAAAGGTGCAGTGTGACCTTAAACATAACTGATTCCTTCGAGGAAAACAAAGAGCTCCATTGCAACAGATGAGCAACAAATGTGCACATGATATTATGAACTGGCCCTCTGGAAAGGCCTCGAGCAAATTCAATGGTGGCTTCTTCTAGCTTCAAGTAAACCTCTGCTACCAGACAATGCAGTGGCTTCCAAACAAACAAATCCTCGTAGGAATGGTGTGAGTCATTTCTCTACTCTGTTCGTTTTTCTTTTGCTTTCTTTTGACAAGGAGATAAGCTGTTAAGTGTGCAGCTGGTGGCTGTGCAGAGCAAACAGTTGCAAATTCACAAATCTGCAATCCTTAGTTGCTGAGCTGCTGGAAGCTGCACATATGTGTTGCTTCTATCATATGCAAAGCCCCGGTAGATGCTGGGGAGCCATCTTCTGACAGCTGGCTAAGGACGGGTCCCGATGTGGCGAAATAGTTTACAAACCTAAGAAAGAGAAATGGCTTTCAGCAGCAGTCAGAGGATAACGGCAATCAATATGAGAGAAATACAGTGAATGGTGGAATAGGGTGTCAGATAATAAGGTTTCTGATAAAAGAGACAGTAGAATCTATTTCTATTTACTTCCTTATTCTTCTCTCAGCCATGAACAAAGGGCTGCCATGGGACCAACATCTTCCCCATCCCTAGGGTCACTGTATAATGTTATTATGGATAAAAATTGCTCAGGGGAAGAGCAACTGCTATGCATGCAGAAAGTTGCAGGTTCATTCCCCAGGTTAGGACTCCTGTCTGAAACTCTAGGGAGCCACAGAAGGACTAATGTTCTGACTCAGTATAAGGCCACTTCCTATGTTCCTGAGTATCTGCTCGACAAAGAGCTGCATCCAGTCACAGTTCTCTGACTTGCACACTTGCATTGTAAATGTGTTTGCCTTCACACATTTTTAGTGGTGCATACCTGAAAAATTGATAGGATATGGACCTCAAACCAACTCTGGGGATAGCTTTAAAATGGCAGGAAAATATAGAACTTAAGAATGGGGCTTCCCTAAAAGCATGCTTTCCAACTTCATAATTTACAGTGCAGAGTATTTATTAGCACCTGTGATGGGAGTGCCCACTAGTCAAAGAGGTCTGGACTAAGATGTATAAGGTAATTATTGACATTTTAAAAGACCACAGTTGTCATTTTTATCTTTATTTGAGAAACACCTACACAAACAATGAAACTAGAGAACAGTTCCAGGGAAGCAGTGTCACATATGATGTAATAAACACCGTTGTTAAACGAATGATAAAAGCTAAAGAACAAGTGGCCACGATATTATCATAAGTTTTGAATTTCCATAGATCGATGTAGATGGTTACTATTGATGTATGAAATGAAGTTCCACCAAATTGCATAAAAGGCCTGTGGTCATTCTTTACCTTTGCATGACTCTCAAATTATGCACAATCACCTCAGATGTAGCAATGCCCCTTGTTTTTGTACCATAAGGAAAGCTTCAAATCTTCCAAAGTTTTTGCTCAATCAAAAGTCAGGCAATGGTCAACCACCTTTTCCAAACGTTCCTTGTCTTTAAGACCTGCATTTACCTATATTATTACGTCATGTGTGACACTGCTTCCCTGGAACTGTTCTCTAGTTTCATTGTTTGTGTAATTGAAGAAAACTCAATAAAAGTATTCCTTTATAATATGCTCCTACAGATGATTATATCAAGGAGCTTTCTGAGGTTTAAGGCCACTGACTCCCCAAAACAAAACTCAGTAGATGTCACGAACTAAACTGCCTAATGAAATCAGAGACGCAGAGAGCTTCCTCCAGTTCTGGCCAGTCCCTGACAGTAGAATTCTTAAAGAAGGTTTATTTAGAAAAAAGGACAGAAAACATACAATTGGGTACATAAGAAAGCAATCCCAAATGGCACCCTCACTTCCATTGCTAAGATGTCAAAAGCTGCAAATGGCATGATACAAGTCCCTTGGTTACACAAGTCATCATGACTAGCCCATTTCAAGTCGGGAATGGCTGTAGCTCAATGGTAGAACATCTGTCTTGCATGCAGAAGGTCCCAGGTTCAGTCCCCAGCATATCCAGGTAGGGGTGGGAGAGATCCCATCTGAATTTCTGGAGAGCCACTGCTAGTCAGTATAGTCCAGGGGGCAGGGAACCTATGGCCCTCAATATGCTGTTGGACTCCAGCTCCAATAAACCCCAGCCAGCATGGCCAATGGCAGGGATGATGGGAGTTGTAGTCCATCAACATCTAGAATACCCATATGTGTTGCTTCAATTGTACACAATTGTACACAAAATCTCAGGGTAGGGAAAACTACCTTCATGAAGGGTCCTGTTTTTTCACTAATACTTAAAATAAACAAAAAACCTTGCTGGCTACTGATTACAACCAGCAAGGCTCTCCCAACTCCAGAACCTTCTGCACTCCTGCCAACTGCAGGACCAGATCACCATAATAATGCTATGGAGCATCATTTTCATGGGGATTTATTAACAGCAAAGTAAATTAAACCAAGCTCTTTGCCCCCCAATTCTCAGAAATCTCTCCCAGCCCATCTCAGTTTTGGGTGGTATTTTCTTTTTGTCCTTTCCCCATGAAAGAAGAGGGGTGGGAAATAAATATAAATAAATTTAAATATATATAAATTTGCAGGCTCAATCAAGCAGTAAAACAGTGGTTTTACAAGGTCCTGGGAGACTTAGGGGGTGGAGGAAGCTTCCAGCATGGGGCTGATGAGGTATCCTTGGCTTGTCAAATTGTAAGTCAAGCAGGCCTAAGTTACATTTCAAATGCAACATTTGAAAATCTGCCACAATAGGTATAGAATGATTTGAGTGCAATTAGCAAATTAAAGTTTACATTCCAGGATAGGGGCTGCTTGGTTTCGTGAAATGCCAATCAAGTAGTTTCCTGTATTTCATGCAAACATCTTTCTATAACTATATAACAACCTTCTACCTCTCTCCTTACCAGCACAGTCATTCAGTCTCAGAGCCTCTCCCACGACGGAGACGCAAATCGAATGTTCTGTCATTCACATGAGCAATAAACATGAAGCCCCTGCTTTTTACTCCCAAAATAACCATGTGTAAACAAGATGCATGAGATAGTTAAACAATATAAGAAGTGGTTTGCAAAGGAATTTGTTCTTCTTTCCAAATTGAGTTTGTGCCTTTATTTGCTCCGTATGGCATACCCCAGCAGATGTGCGGGTTGTGTTGATTTCTTTCAGATTTTTGATTTATCGTGTTTGATGCACCAGGAACCGCTCGGGCCTTATCAACCCTGGTTTTGCTTAGGACTGCAAATGCATAAACTCTCTCCATATAATTGAGGGGTTTTTAAGCAAAACCATTCATTAGACAAAACAGTAGCAAAGCACCGAAATGGGATGTGCTACAAACAATCCAGCTTTAAAATCCCCCACTGGCACACAGTTGCTAAATCTTTCCTTGCTTTAAGGAAGTCATGTCAGGATTTCTTCTTTAACCCTTATCTGGGTAAAATATTTTTTCTCTCTCAGTCTTGTGCCACTGTGGTGACACCAAAGACGGTGGCGAGAGCGGATTTAGACTTGGCCTGGAATGTGCTGAAGTCCCCATGTCAACAATCGCTCAGATTATGCAGAGCATTTTAGGAAGGGACACAGGAAGCTGCCACATATTCTGAGGATACCACTTCGGCTTCCTCCAAGGAATTCTGTAGTTTAAGAGTGCTGAACAAGGGCAGTATGTCCCATTTCTCCACCTGAGCTGAAACAAGATGGTGCCGCCCCACAGTCGCCAAAGCCTCCCTTACCCAGGTGGCGTGGTGGTGCCTGCAAAGCAGCAGCGGTGGGTTCTGGCCAGATCTTGCAAGCTCTTGTGAAAACTCATGGAGCTCTCGTGAGATTTCAGCAAGATCTCACTGGAAGCCGCTTGTGGCAGAGGCAGCCGGGCACCCACAGCAGCACCACCTTTGGAGCTTTTGCTACCTAAACTACCTGCCTCAGCTGTCATGGGTGGGTCAGCCCTGGTGCTGAGAGTTGTCAGGAGACCCCTATTTCCCTCCCAGAGCTACAGTTCACAGCAGGGGTGCTGACTCCTAGCAGCTTAAGCCCTCTGAATAGATTTTTTTGTGAGGGGGCCAGGCACCCTCAATTTTCAGAGGATATCATGCATGAGACATCAGGACACTGTGCAACATTGCGCGCGCACACACACACACACACACACGAACCTCTAGAGAAGCTGGTACCTCTGCTTCACAGCATAGCTGTCAACCTTTCCCTTTTCTCGCGAGGAATCCTATTTGGAATAAGGGAATTTCCCGCAAAAGAAAATGGGATAAGTTATGCTTCACAGAATGGTTGAACAATCAATCCCTCTTGTGTGTCAAGACCCGAGGCCTCCCCCCTGTGTTGAATAATACACCGGGAGCCAGTATTATAGGTTAAATGGGCAAATTTAAGCCACAACTTTATTGGTTACAGAATGTGAGTGGTATTGGCTTAGGCGTTGGAATTGAACCGACTATATGTGACTCCTGCCTGCCATGCAGGGAGTCTGGTAAGGGTCAACCAGCAATAGGGGGAGCCCTGCTGATGCACATCAACTAGAGCTCCCCCAGGGGTCACCGGCAAGGTCGTGCCATGGCCCTAGCCACCACCTGGGCTTCGGACAGGAACCACGACCCCTGGATTCCTTTAATGGAATACCCTTTTATATGGAGGGGCAGGTGATGGTCACACCTCCCCTCCCCCAAACCAGGCTTTACCAATGCCTAACCGCCAAACCTTACAAAAGTTGTGATGATTGCTACGAGGTAGACGAAAACCAAATGGCGAGTGCCAATTTGCCAAGTGGAAAAATGCCTACCAGGCCCCTCAACGGTGACCAACCGAAGTCCATAGCAAGGCCAATAGAGCGGACACATGAAAAGAGGGCAGGCGGGTGGGAGATCTGTAGAAGCCAGACAAACAAGGGAGATCCCTTGGCTGTGCAGCAGCTTAAATCAGCCAAGCCATTCACCCCAGATTGGCTGGCCGGAGTCCGTGACGCAGCCAAGGGATCTCCAATGACGTGGGGGCTAAGCTCAACCCCCGCTGCGTGTGAGAGGCCACGCGGTCTGTCCGCAACCCTGCCCCACAGGGAAGTGGACCGGACTTCCCAGGGAATTCTGGGAATTATAGCTCTGTGACAGGAATAAGCACCTCCTAACACTTTTCAGCACCCTTAACAAACTATAGCTCCCAGGGTTCTTTGGGGAAAGCTACGATTGTAGCTTTAATTGTATGGTGTAAATACAACTTCAGTCAGTCCATTGGTCTACCCAGCCCACTGGACGGAAAAGTTGTTGAGCAAAAAAATACGTTTTAGAGATATTTTTAAGAACAATTGGCAAAAATGACAGCTGGACACTACTTCTGACCATGGTATTCTGGTTATGTCCGGGAAATTCCGGACATATGGCAACCCTAGTACTAATTGGCAGTGGCTCTGCTACTGGTACTTAACTTCATTGGGGAACCCTGACTTTGGCCAAATTGGATGTGAATCAAAAGGAAGGAGCACAGAGCATGCTTGTGCCGTTGTTTGTGCTGACTGTGAAATGGTCGCCTAATGACTGCGTGCCTGAAAATCGGTCTGTTTCTTTGATTACTGTTGCCCTTTGAATCTGTGCCTTGCTGTCACCAACCAAGAAGCGACACAAAAAGAAACTTCCACTTTTTGGTGCAAGAGGACAACACAACCACCTTGACATTCGGGTGTGTTTGTGGAAGGAGGTTTCTACACTATTTTTTGAAAAGTTCAGGTAGGGAGTTGTAAATTATTCTAGCGCTCTAAGCACTTTTCAAGCTAATAAGCAGAAGTATGGAAAACAGATTGTGCGTGAATCCAAAGTAAATGCTGCTATACGTTGGCATGATCAATATATATGATCGGTTCTTGATTTCATGTCTGGGACTGGTAATGTCTGACAGAGCTTAGAGTACAGCAAAGGAAGATTGTGTTGCCTTTATAACTGGCTTCTCTGTGTACACTGCTAACGTTAGGCACCCCTTTCTGACCCTCTTATCATCCACTGTGTTTTAAATCAATTGAAGTTAATCTGCAATTTGCAGGCTAGGAAAAAAGTAGACCCTGCAAATTATTTAGACACATTTTTACATTTTAAGAAAATCTATTTTTGCTAAGGCATGTAAATATTCAAATGTTTTCTAGATGGAAATCAAGAAAGTGTGTTCCAGTGTGCTGACTGCAGTCCACATGGAAACCCACATGAATATTTGTGAATAGATCATGCATTTCAGAAAATAAATATGTACCATGAGGAAAGCAAAAACAGCTGAGGGAAGGAATTAAAAAAAAATCAGAGTGGATAAATGCATTCTATGATTACCATTGTACTGTTGTATTCTGATTAGAACAGCTTTTCTTATTTTTATAATTGTCACTATTTTACCTGTTTCTTATATCTGTATATTATATCGCTGTAACCTGCCCTGGGGCCTTATGGTGAAGAGCAAGTAAAAATATATATATCATAAACAAACAAAGAAAAAATGGGTAAAACCTAATAGGAAACTCCACAAGAGTCCTTTAAATACAAGTAACATATTTTAGTGAACTCTCTAGAACTCATTTTGAATTGTATAAAAAACCCCCACCAAACTGGGGGTTGTATCCAATGCTAGTCATGCTCAAAGCCTTTCATCCAACAGAAGCTCCTGCAAATGAAAGGGAGTGAGATTATTTTTCTTCACCTTTTTCCTTTCCCTCCACAGCCCCCTCCATGACTTCTCATGCTATTCTGGAAGATCTCCAATATGCTTGGGCAAATTTTCAAGGGGCGTAGGGGACTTCAGGGAGAATGGGGAATCTAAAGCAAGCACCTCATAATGCCTTTCCACCAGTAAGCATTTTGTGAGCAGAATCGCCCTGCTTGGGATCCCTGGGAATTAACCTCCCAAGGCCATCCTTAACTTTGAGCCAAAGAAAGAACGCAATATTAGTTCCAGAAATTGGGGGTGAAGGCATTTGGAGTCAGGGACAATTGCTACAAGAGCAGAATAGACATTAGAGCAGTAGTAGCAAGATTGTGGTTCAGGATCCAGATGGAATCCATCTTCCTCATCTCATATCTCTGGGTACTGGGATAACTATTGTGAAAATAATCATTTTTCTAAGAAAAAGAATTGCACATTTTGTGCTGTACTGAATTCCTTCCTCCCAAAGTGCTTAAGAAGTGTTTCCCTTTTATAGTGTTTATGGCAACAGAAAAGACAAGTACACGCTAGCTCAGCTCTCTAAGGTGCTACTGGACAATTTTTTATAATTTATTTTGACTGTGTCAGACCAACCCGCCTACCTACTTGACACTAGGTCAGGGACAGCCAAAGTTGGTGCCTTCCAGATATTGTTGAACTTTGACTCTCATCATCCATGGCCATTGGTCACGCTGGCTGAGGCTGATGGGAGTTGTAGTCTAAAAAATATGATATGATGAGCACCGCATTGACTACTCTGAAACTGGTCCACAGTGTTCAGAATTAATTTCCCCCAGAATCCACTGCACCTCCTCATATGGAAGACTTGTGCATCTAGCATTGACCAAATTGTATTGTAGGCACCTGAAGGATACAGTAGCTCCACAGCACACAGAGTGCTTTATCTAAGCAGGCATTTCCCCAACTTTCCATGTTTTCTTAGCACCTCAGGATGTGCAGTTATGCAGTCACACTCCCATAGACCACTGAACCGTACCTAGGCTGGCTGGATACAGTCACAAACAGAATGTCTGTTGCCTTTAATAGGAAGGAGAGGGAATTTCTGCTACAATGCTTTTTTGGTTCTGTAGTAATATGACATGACAGGCTGTGCTTGCTGATATTCCCGTCTCCCCACCACCTTTGAGGATGCAGGTCACCCTAATCTCTTAGAGTCATCCGTACCTGTCTTGTGTTTCTCCAGCTGGTCAAAGGTACCTGCATTTTCTTTGAACAATGCATCACTTCCCAAATTCATTATATCAAGAGACTAGCCTTTTGACAAGCTGATATTTTCCCTGTGGTTTTTCTTGTGAGTTAATAAATTAATGGCTAACTGTGCTTAAGTACAGTGAATCATGTAAATATCTGTATCAACACAGCACATTCATTTGTTTATTGAGGAACAGCAAGTTCCATGGGAAATATGTTTTGAAATCAATTCAGTAGAAAAGATAGATATTTTTCTGGGAAGACAGATGGGTGGGAATGAGACTGGGGGTAGGGAAGTAGAACATAACACATGGTTTTAAACAGGTTATACCCAGTTCTCATACTACCCAGGATAGACCCATTGAAATGAAGGAACCTAAGTTAGGCATGTTCATTAACCTCAGTGGGTCTGCTCTTTATAGGGCTAGCATTGGATAGAACCCATTACCGTTATATCTCAGTGAAAAGCAAGAGATTGTCCTCTCATGGGCAACATCTTTGAAAAGGGCCATTTTGGAATGCTCAGAGACTAAACACATGATCAACAAACCCATATAATGTGTTTCTTGGACTGTACCGCCTCACGTGGGATTATTTGCACTCTACTCCCACATTAAAAACTTCATGCACACTCAACAAAAGTAGATCTTCAGAGCAAGGACCAGGCTAACAGTTGACATGCTGGTTGGTTGTTTCTTCTTTTCATCTGCAGCAAGCATTCAAACATCCGATCCCCAACCAGCAGGCTGAAATAAGGATTTTATTTACTGCAGGTATTTCATAATAGCAACTGTGATTTTACTTTGTTGATTAGAAAAATTGCATAGTTGCAGGAGCAATGTACCGTATATACTTGAGTATAAGCCGACCCGAATATAAGCCGAGGCACCCAATTTTACCACAAAAAACCTGGGAAAGCTCCATAGGAGCCACTGCCTGCTTCACTCGAGTATAAGCCGAGGACGGCTTTTTCAGCACAAAAAATGTGCTGAAAAACTAGGCTTATACTCGAGTATATAGGGTAATGGCTATAACAGGAGTGGCTATTCTTTTTTTGGCCTGAGAGTCCCATTCACCTTTGGCCAAGCCAAAGGTGTAGGTGTGAAAATCCTCTCATCTGCACACTGCCATATGCACACACAGAGAAAAAGAGAGAGAGAGAAATCTGCAAGCCGGTCCATTCAGTCTGATCAAATGATTGATCCAATAACTGGAGAGTGCACAATCCGCATCCCCATCAGGGTGCTGGGCTCCACTCATTCCATTGCTCTGTCTACATTAATTTCCTTTTCTCTGCCATTTCCAAAATCAGTGGGGTCTTGGTAAGTCGGGGGGGGATGCTGGGGAGTGGCAGATTAAACCCCTAAAGTGGCAGTTGACCACTTCTAGAATATAGCAGAAACAAGTTTCAGAACAGCTATTGTTTTGCTCTGCAGAAAAGAAGGGCTGGCGTATTATGTCGTTAAGCCAATTACACAGTGGAGAAGGATTACACAATAGCCTAGGGGCAGCTAACAGGGTGCCCTCCGAATGCTGGACGACTCCCATCAGATCCAGCCAGCATGGCCATAGGCCAGGGGTGATACAAGTTGTAATCCAACATCTTCTGGAGAGCATTGTGTTGGCTACCGCTGCAACAGCCTGACCTTTTCAGCAACCTCAGGGTAACTAATACAATAGGGAAAAGCTTGATCACTGCCATGAATGCTTGGAAAACTTCTTGATATCAGCTGTATTGTTTATGTGAGGCTGGCCACAGTTTGGTGAACTTTGATTCCTTCCAAGACTTTGAAGGAATGATTTGTGGAGCATACAATACAACAACCATATGGCAGTCAATCTGAAATCTAAATGAACGAGGGGAGCTGTTTTGCTGAATATGAATTTTAGGAACATGGCCCTATCCTCTGTAAGGCTTCTAAAATGCTTGAGGTACATTGCTTATGCAGACCATGCAGATCTCTATGGCTTCTTCCTACAGTGACTGGGTAATGATGCTCCCTGCACTCTCTTTTCACCCGTGAATGGAAGCTATCTGGGACAATCGTTATTTCAAATCCCTTGGCTTTTAAGATTAATGGTGGCAAATGGATCAGTCTTCCCTAAAGGCTCTGTTTGCACTGGCTGCTTTTCAGAAATGCTGCACGCACATATTGTTTGGGCAATGGCTCGCAGAGATCCTATCCCAGAATGCCAAGGAGAGCCTGTTTGTGTATCCCAAAACTTGCAACCGCCTTAGGTGTGATGGTGGAATCACAGAAGAAATTAAGCAGCTTAGGGAAAGGAGACATATTTGATAAGACAGTGACTGAAAATACATATTAATTCATCAATTCATATGGGAAGAGACAGTATTACCGGAGGCCCTGATGCAAATGGTAGCAAATGAGGAGGAGCCTCAGCCTTCACAGAGGTAGGGTTACCAGGTCTGGAGTGGGGGGAGGGATAAGCAGTGGTGGCAGGTGCCCATTTGGGCTGGTAGGGTGGAAGTCAGCGAGCCCAAACAATAGGTGGAGCCAGAGCCAATGACAGGCAGAGCCAACTCATTTTAATATTGTCCCCATCCTCTTCCTGGCTGAGTTCTACAAACGTAATACAGTGGTCCCTCGACTTATGAGTGACCCGACTTCCGTATTTTTCGAGTTACGAGGGATCAAAGCGGCCGCACGCCTACAATTTTTTTCGACTTCCGGAAGGAAATCGCGGCCGTTTTAGATAGGGTTTCCTTTACTTACGAAGTTTAGATGCGGTTTTTTTCGACCTACGGATTTTTTCTCCGAATGCATTCCTATGGGGACTCGACTTACGATTTTTTCCGACCTACGAAAGTCCCGTTGGAACAGATTAAATTCATAAGTCAAGGGACCACTGTACCCTGTTTCCCCTAAAATAAGACATAGCCATAAAATAAGCCGTAGCAGGATTTCTACACATTTGTGAAATATAAGCTATACCCCAAAAATAAGCCATACCCTGAAAATAAGACATAGTGACTCGGGGCCTCTCCCTTAAGATGGTCTGGATAGGCGTGGATATGCAGCGTACCGACGCAGAGCAGTTAAAATAAGACATCCCCCGAAAATAAGCCATACTGTGTTTTTTTGAGGGGGGAAATATAAGAAGGTGTCTTATTTTAGGGGAAACACAGTATGCAGCTTAAGGAGGAGGAGGAGGGAGCTGGCCTGGGTGCCAGTAGAAAGACAGGCAGATAGGCAAAGGTAGTGGGGCAGTTCCCCGTTAGTCTGAAATCCAGTGGTGATGATGTGATGACCTGGGAGTCAGACTCTGACGCTGAACCTGAGGGATCCCAGCCTGCACATGATTCACTGCCTCCAGAACCAGCAGAGCCAGGGCTGGGGCCTGAGTCTCAAGGGGACTCACCTGTGCTGGATCCTCAGGTGCAGGCATCGGCTGAGGTTGATCTGGCTTCTAATGGGATGGAGGACTTATTGCCTGCAGGTGCTCCACTCCCCACCCAGTCAGAGGAAGCTGAGGTTGCCTCTGGGTCCGGTAACCCTCCAGCTTCTCCTGAGCTGCAAAGGCTAAGGGCAGAGAGGCGAAGGGAACTAAGTTCCCGCAGGAGGAGTGCTCGCCTCCAAGCCAGGAGAGGCGAGGCACCTGAGGATCGGAGCCGCCCTTTGCCTCGGGGCAGATAAAAGCCAGCCAGTCCCAGACCCAAGTTGCAGGAGCAACATCGGTGCTGCCTAGTTCCTGTTCCTGGTTCCTGCGTTCCTGACCTCGGCTTCCTGACCTCGGCTTCCTGACCTCGGCTTCCTGACCTCGGCTTCCTGACCTCAGCTTTGTTACTTCGGCTTCGTGACTTCGGCTTCGTGACTTCTGGCTTGGACTGACCTTGGACTGGACTAGACCTCGCCTATCGGATATCCCTTGGGACCAGCACAGTTTGCTCCTGCCACACCCGCACTCCCCCTTCGTTGGGGTGCGTTCGGGAGGAACCTGTCGTCATGACTGACCAGGCGGCTGCGCTGGCGGCATTGGCCCAGGAGAACCAGGTCTTGACCCACACAGTGCAGCAGCTAAGCAATGCGGTTACAGCGCTTCAGCAGCGTTTGGACGCCTTACCGGCTCCTGGTGCCGGCGCCCCAGCTCCAGGCAAGTACCCAGTGGCCCTGCCAGAGAAATTCGATGGGTCCCCGGGCAGCTTTCCCATGTTTCTCGCCCAGGCCAAGCTGTATATTCAGGGGCGAGCCCGGGATTTCCCCGACGACCGCACCAAGGTGCACTTCCTGATCAGCTTGCTGAAGGACCAGGCGGCCAAGTGGGCGTTGCCGCTGCTCCGGCAAGACTCCCCCTTGCTGACAGACTATACGGGGTTTTGCAACCATTTTGAAACCGCGTTCGCCAACCCTCAGAAGGCGAGTCAAGCCAATCGGGCAATTCGGCGGTTGAAACAGGGCAAGTCCACAGTGGCCGCCTATGCCACGGAATTTCGGCTGTTGGCGCAGGACTTGACCTGGAACGACTCCGCACTTCGGGACCAGTATCTCGAGGGGCTCTCGGACGAGATACTGGACCAGCTGGCCACCTTGGATCGCCCCACCACGCTGGAGGCCCTCATCCAACGGAGTCTACAGATAGACGATCGGTTGGAGGACCGGCGCCAGGCCCGGGCCCGCCAGCACTCTGGGCTCCCGACTCCAGTGCTCCCCAGCAGTTCCACGGCCAGAGCCGAGTCACTGGAGGAGCCGATGCAGCTCGGGGCAGCACGGCCTCGCCTCTCCCCTTCGGAGAAGACACGACGTCGGGAGGGAAACCTGTGTCTCTACTGCGGGGGGAGTGGACACTACGCCCGAACCTGCCCTGAGAAACGCCAGCCGCAGGGAAACCGCCAACCCCAGTAGCCATTGGCCCAGGCTATCTGGGGTCCCAAGCATCGCATGATGGGCCCTCACCAGTGGAATTGCAACACCTCATGATCCCGGTGCGTCTATACCCCCCAGGCGGGCCCTGGATTCTCACCCACGCTCTGGTGGATTCAGGGGCAACCCGCTCCTATATGGACTCTGCCTTCGCCGCTCAGCATCGGGTGCCGCTCCAGAACAAGCCAGAACCGGTGCAGGTGGAGGCAATCGACGGACGGCTCTTGCGGTCAGGCGCCGTTACTCGGGAGACCCAGCCCTTGGTCCTGTGCCACCAGCAGCACCGGGAGGTGCGTACCCTGGACATTGCCACCATGCCCCGGTTTCCCCTGGTGCTGGGGATGGACTGGCTGGAGTCTCACAATGTTCAGATCGATTGGGTCAATCGAACTGTACGCTTCCCAGACTCGGGTTCGATTGCTCAGTCCGAGATGCTTTCGGCCGCCTCCATGGGGGAGGCTGCGTCAACGCTCCCCGCCGTGTACCGGGACTACGTAGACGTGTTCGAGGAACAGGGGGCAGACCGGCTGCCTCCTCATCGGTCTTTTGACTGCGGCATAGACCTCCAGCCTGGGGCGCCTCTGCCTGTGAGTCGCCTATACTCTCTTTCGGAGCCAGAGCGTGAAGCCTTACAGGACTTCCTTCACAAGAACCTGGAGCGGGGGTTCATTAGGCCCTCTACCTCTCCCACCGCCGCTCCAGTACTCTTCGTTAAGAAGAAGTGTGGGGAGCTTCGCCTCTGCCATGATTACCGAGCCCTGAATAAGATCACCATCCCAGACCGGTATCCCTTGCCCCTAATTGCAGAGTTGCTGGAGCGGGTGCAAGGGGCGCAGATGTTCACCAAACTGGACCTCCGGGGGGCTTACAACTTGATTCGGATCCGTGCCGGGGATGAGTGGAAGACCGCATTCGGGACCCGTTATGGGCAGTTCGAGTACCTGGTCATGCCGTTCGGACTATGCAACGCGCCCGCCGTGTTCCAACGGTACATCAACCACGTGTTCCAGGACTTGCTTGACAAGTATGTGGTGATGTACCTCGATGACATTCTGATTTATTCCCGTGACCCAGCTCGCCACGAGAGTCATGTCCGGACCGTGTTGCAGCGCTTGCGGGAGCACCGCCTGTACGCTAAGCTCAGCAAGTGCGAGTTCCACCAGCGGTCAGTGGACTTCCTCGGACACCGACTCTCCCCTGACGGTGTACAGATGGACCCCGGGAAGGTGTCTGCGGTTCGAGAGTGGGCGGCGCCGCGGAACCGCAAGGACCTACAGCGGTTTTTGGGGTTCGCCAACTATTACCGGACATTCATTGTGGACTATGCTCATCGCACCACCCCGTTGACCCGACTGCTGCGCCCCAAGACGCCCTTCGCCTGGGATGAGGAGGCTGAGGTGGCATTCCAGGGATTGAAAGCCTGTTTCCAGAAGGCGCCAATTTTGCAGCATCCTGATCCCTCTCGTCCCTTCGTGGTGGAGACTGACGCCTCCAGTACGGCTCTCGGTGCCGTCTTGTCCCAGCAACACGGACCTGATGCGCCACTGTTACCCTGCGCCTACTACTCCCGGCAGCTCCTTCCGGCGGAGCGTAACTATACTGTGTGGGAGCGGGAACTACTGGCCATCAAGGTGGCCTTTGAAGTCTGGCGCCATCATCTTGAGGGGGCACGACACCCAGTGGAAGTGAGAACCGACCACCGGAATCTGGAGTACCTCCAGACCACCCGCAGGCTGAACCAGCGGCAGATCCGGTGGGCACTGTTCTTCTCCCGGTTCCAGTTCCGGATCCGCTACATCCCCAGCTCCCAAAACCAGAAGGCGGATGCGCTGTCCCGGAAACCGGAGGACATTGCAGAGACGGTGCAGCAGGCGGCCCCCACAACGATCATCCCACCAGCGGCCTTCCTGGCTGTTCATGAGACTGAGTCGCTGCGGGACCGAGTGCGGAGGCAGCAACGGGTCGACGCGTGGGCTCAGGAACGGATCCAGGAATTGGCCAGTGGATCGTGCCCTCGATACCCAGAACTGGTTGTGCACCAGGGTCTGCTGATGCACCGTGGTCGGTTGTACATCCCACCAGGGCCTTTGCGGGCCGAGGTACTCCGAATGTCACACGACGCCCCGGCAGCTGGCCACTTCGGGAGGTATCGGACCACCCACCTGGTCAGCCGGGAGTTCTGGTGGCCCCGCTTGAAGGCCGACGTGGCACGGTACATTGGGGGGTGCGAGGTCTGCCGGCGAGCCAAGGGATCGACCGGGAGACCTGCGGGACTGCTACAGCCACTGCCAGTTCCCCCTCGTCCGTGGCACACGGTTTCATTGGATTTCGTGGTAGACCTACCCCCATCCCGTCAGTGTACCTGCCTCCTGGTATTCACAGACCACTTCACTAAAATGGTGCACTGCGCCCCGTGCCCGTCTGTACCCTCAGCCAAGGAGACGGCGCAACTGTACCTACAAAACGTCTTCCGCTTACATGGCCTATCGGAACGTTTGATCTCCGATCGTGGTGCCCAGTTCACCTCCCGGTTCTGGCGCGCTCTACATCAGGCTCTCGGGACGGAGGTCTGCCTATCTTCGGCCTACCATCCACAGACGGATGGACAGACCGAACGGGCAAACGCGGTGTTGGAACAGTACCTCCGGTGCTACTGCAGCTTCCACCAGGACGATTGGGTCGACCACCTGGCATTGGCCGAGTTCGCATATAACAACGCAGTGCACGCTTCCACCCAACAGACCCCGTTCCAGGCAAACTATGGGTACCACCCGCGGTTGTTTCCAAGCGTACTGCCGGCATCCGCAGTTCCCGCAGTGACAGACTGGCTACAAGAGCTCCAGTCACAGCAGCAGCTTCTGACGGAGCAACTGAGCCAGGCCAAGGACGCGTATAAGGCCCAGGCCGACCGTCACCGTCAGGAGGGGCCGGAACTCCATGTCGGAGACCTGGTATGGCTCTCCACCCGCCACCTGCACCCCTCTCGGCCTTCACGGAAGCTGGATGCCCGCTTCACCGGCCCATTTCCGATCGTGGACCGGGTCTCACCTGTGGCATTCCGTCTCCGGTTACCCGCGACCCTGAAGGTCCACCCGGTATTCCACCGGTCCCTACTCAGTCCGGTCGCCCCGGCCGACGAGTTCCACCCAGACCATCCACGACCGCAGCCAGTTTTGGTTCAGGGGGAGCCCGAGTATGAGGTGGAGCACATTCTTGACTCCCGATACCGCAGGGGGAAGCTCCAATACCTCATCGACTGGAAGGGGTATGGGCCCGAGGATCGGTCGTGGGAACCAGCGGAGAACGTCCACGCGCCTGTCTACCTCCGTGATTTCCATGCGACTTACCCCAGCAAGCCTGGTCCGGCCCCTCGGTTGAGGGGGGGGCCTGGGAGGGGGGATGGTGTGATGACCTGGGAGTCAGACTCTGACGCTGAACCTGAGGGATCCCAGCCTGCACATGATTCACTGCCTCCAGAACCAGCAGAGCCAGGGCTGGGGCCTGAGTCTCAAGGGGACTCACCTGTGCTGGATCCTCAGGTGCAGGCATCGGCTGAGGTTGATCTGGCTTCTAATGGGATGGAGGACTTATTGCCTGCAGGTGCTCCACTCCCCACCCAGTCAGAGGAAGCTGAGGTTGCCTCTGGGTCCGGTAACCCTCCAGCTTCTCCTGAGCTGCAAAGGCTAAGGGCAGAGAGGCGAAGGGAACTAAGTTCCCGCAGGAGGAGTGCTCGCCTCCAAGCCAGGAGAGGCGAGGCACCTGAGGATCGGAGCCGCCCTTTGCCTCGGGGCAGATAAAAGCCAGCCAGTCCCAGACCCAAGTTGCAGGAGCAACATCGGTGCTGCCTAGTTCCTGTTCCTGGTTCCTGCGTTCCTGACCTCGGCTTCCTGACCTCGGCTTCCTGACCTCGGCTTCCTGACCTCGGCTTCCTGACCTCAGCTTTGTTACTTCGGCTTCGTGACTTCGGCTTCGTGACTTCTGGCTTGGACTGACCTTGGACTGGACTAGACCTCGCCTATCGGATATCCCTTGGGACCAGCACAGATGAGGAGCAATTCAAGGTATCAGTGGCAAACCAGCTGTGGAAGGGAGGGCCAGGAAACAGCTGGTGCTGTACTGAAAACCTATTCTCTATTTTCCCCCCTCCTCAACTACTCTCCATCAATAGATGAGAAAAGAAATTTCATCTGAAAATTATTAAAGGTGAGAGAAAGTTTTGGTGAAACACTCCTGAGTGGGGAGGTTGCAGAGCACTGGAGAAACATTCAGCAGAAAGAAAAGCAAACCCTCTACCTCCACCACCAATTCTAATGAAATTCTAAAACACCCTGAGACTGAGGCAGCAACACAGAGCTTCTTTTTAGTGGGTTGTGTGGAGGAAATTCAAGAAACTGGAGGACACAATTTGGCATAGCACTTTGTGCATGTGTATGTGCGTGCGTGCATGGACGTGTGTGTGTGTGTGTGTGTGTGTGTGTGTGTGTGTGTGTAATTGACAGTCTTCAAGCATTTAAAAGGATCTTATGTGAGGATATGTACTCAACAAACTCAAAGTGATTTCTTAGCAAACTGCTTTCCTTCCCAGAGATCTATTAGAAGCACAATTGGCCTGTATTTGAAATTTATTTGCTACATTTATATAAGCTGCCTTTCTGCAGTGCACTCAAGATACTTCACAGCTTAAAATAATGGCTTACAATCTAGTAGGCATGATTCAAAAGGGATGGGGAGGGAAATAAATGGAAGTGAGGTTCTTCCGTGGTCACTGCCTTGAGACACAGATCTGGAAATGAAGGAGTCAAAATGGTACCTTGTCAATGGTCTCACCTGTGCCTTGGATGAAGCCAGGTGGGTGGATTTCAATTTAGACCATTCTGGAAGAAGATGAGCCAAATGGCTGTTGGTCCCAACTAATCTATAGAGTGTACCTTACTTTGCCACCTCTCCCTCAGATGCAGCCAGATGGAACAACCACCAATGGACTTCAAGTTCTTGGAAAGAATGAGTCAAATGTCAGTTCCAGCCAGCCTGATGGAAGACTTGATGCTTGTCATAATGATATGAAAACTTTGGCATGCAAATAGAAAACCATGTTTTACAATTTGGGAACTAGATAGATGAATAGAATTGGATAAGTAATGGGTTTATGTTTACTGGATCATTTCATCTATCACAGGGCCCAGAAACCAAATGTGGTCCTCTGGGTCTCTCTGTCTGACACTTAGGTCTGTTCCCTGGTCGTGCCCCCTTCCTGGGCATGTTCTCCTCCCCCATTCAGTACTTTTGCCTGGCTGGGATGTGTCTGTGAACTGATCATTCCTCTTGCCTGCTGGGTGGAGGATGAAGAGATACGGGTGTGGAAACATTTGCATGGCTGAAATGTAGCTTATTGTACAAAGGTAAGAGTCACAGCCATTGTTGTGCCCACTTTTACCTCTGCCCAACCATTTTTGCATCTGGCCGTACTTACCACAGCCATGTGGGCCCTAGAAGTTTGCCCATGAGGGAATATGGACTTTAGGCTGAAAAAGGAGATCTGTTGCTTTGCATCTCATTTCTCTTTCAAGGAGGCTCATTGAATTATCCCAATGTAATCCACCAGAGGATAAATGTGTGAAATTGAATATGAAATTCAATTGGTGTGCACATCTGCCCACAGGACTCTGAGTATAACACTCATTGCTTAGAGTACTTGTGGGATATATATATATATAGCCGTTTTAAGAGGCCATTAGAGCAAGGTCAGTCATGCATTGGCAACACTGGATTTCTCATTGCTACTTCAGCTGACCCATTGAAAAGCATTAGCTTTGCGATGACACTACATGATATGAAAGTTGTTGCTATGATTTGAGATTAATTCACACATGCAAGTCGCCACGGGATGAACGTGCATATGTGAACTAAGCTCTTAAACCAAGCACTGGCAGATGTTACTTTTTGTAGCTAAAGTTGTGCTGAACCAAGAATTGCAAATCAGTCCTTCCTATTGCACGGTGTCATAGCATAAAGATCTCCTGCTTAAGGCAATCCAGTGAGCCTGAGTTACCTACCATCAGCACAATGAACATGATGTGACTTGCAGGCAATCAGTTTGCCGCACACTTTGAGCATGAAGTTGCTCACCTCCAAAATGATATTGATGCCATTGCTATTGCAGAATCTGTCCATGTGTCCGACATACCATCTGAGTGGGGTGGATCAGTTTCAGTTACTGCAGCCTAATGACCTGGACAAGGTGCTCGTCACAATGCATCAGACAGTTTGCCCATATACCCCACTATTTACACCATCCTGTTTCATTTATACATTCTTTTCTCTCTCCATGCATACTAAGTGGCCACCCGTAATTAAACAGAATGCTTCTTGTCTTTGGAAGATTCCCTTTGAGAGCTGGTGGTTCATTTTTACTACTCATAAAAGTCATATGGCTAATAAGTAACATTTGTGACCTTTCAACATGGTGATCATTCTGAACCCACCAACAACTACCACGTGTTTGGCCCATCTGTCTTCCTTCAAATCAGCTTTTTCTCTCTTCCGCAGAATACAGAAAAAAACATTTAAAAAACAAAAGACACTGCATATGGGGGCAGGGAGGAATCACTTCAATAGTTATTTAAAAGTGCTTTAATTTTCAATATTTGATGGAATAAAGTTCAGATGTTTCCATGCTGGTCTCAGTGTGGGTGGATATTTGAAGTTCTCAAAAAACAGGACATGCAATTTCCAAAAGATAGATATTTTAATCTCTTTCATCTGCTCCAAAGCGTGCTATTCACTTAAAAGCAAAGATTCTCTGGTGCATATAAGTCAATTGACTTATTAAAATGGGGAGAGGGGAAGGCTCACGCAACAATTAACATTTTCCTTTATTCTCTTTGAGCTCTCTGTGCATCTGTCATTTATTCTAACAAATGGTCTTGGGTTGTCCCCTAGGAAATAAGGAGGCCCAGACAAATTGATGCATACAGAAAGATAGTATGTAATAAAAACATATTTGCATTGTTCAAAAATCAGCCATGTGTTTGCAGTTTTCATGCGAAACCTTAAAAAGCCTAACCCTCAAGTGATTACTTGATGACAATTGGATTGGGGACTCATGTTGTGCCCTGGGTGTGGTCTGAAGGCACAAGAAGCCAACATCTTGCTGAAGCTAAGCATATCTGAGTCTGGTTGGTGCCTTGATGACTGCCCAACTGGAAACCACATGTACATTGCTCTGAGTTCCTTGAGAGAAGAAAGGTGGGGTATAAATGTTGTTTAATAAATAAAATAGGCACAACCCAAAATGATATAGTGCTGTATTTCATTGCATCCCTGCTTTGGGGAAACTGGGGGCTGTGATCATAGGAATCCCTGACCCCAAGGACTGTCATGAGTAGCACACTTAAAAACAATGCAAAATAAGTTGTAATGGTAGCCATGGTAGCCTGTAAGAAAATTCCAAAATTCTTATTGCAACAATACCTTTCTCAAGCCAACCAAAGCATCACAGAGTGATGCACAAGTTTTAAAGTTTGGAAGTGGAAGGGGTGGTAATGCCATGAGTCTGCATTTGCAAAGTTTCTTGGTTAACCCAATAAAGATATTGCCCTAAAACCTTGACTATAATAATAATAATAATAATAATAAATTTTTATTTATACCCCGCCCTTCCCAGCCAAGACCGGGCTCAGAGCGGCTGAGGTGGGGAAAACCATGTGAGCCTTATGATCTTATAGACAGCTTGTAAAACATGGTGGAAAAGTTTATGCTTTTCCATTCTGCTAGTTGGCAGTTTGATCAGAGTCTGTCGTTTTTTCTTATACTCATCTACACATTGACTCCATGCCCCCCAAAAGCAAGCCTTATAGCTCTAGTAATAAAATACTTCCAAGGAAAGTCATTCCACCTCTTAACTGCAGAAATATGTTCATCCTCCTTTACATGATAACTCACTTTGATCTTCAACTTCGCTTTTTGGCACTTGGAAATTTGTTGGAATAATGATGATGAGAAATGAAGAAAGCAATGATGGATGGGAAGGTAAGAAGCAATAGCATCCTGCTTGGTGAATGGAAAGTATTTGCTAGTTGGAAGAAGGAGGAATTTGGGTTAGACTGATACTCCTAGGAGATCTGGGCAAATGAGTGGAATTTCTTATCTAGTAGACAGATAACCTCAGCACAATTTGGCCTTCATTGCTCCCAGTGAATCTCACGGTAGGGCTTCTGTGGTCCACAGAATGAGGCACCATTAAATGACTCACTAAATAATCTCACACTGTCAAAACCAGCAGGTGATCAACACTAAGCTTCTTTTGGCTAGACATAGTTTTTATCACTGTTAGTTTAGTATGCACCGTTTCCTCCATGCAATTCTTCAGCAGGTGAGATTTAGCCAAATGTATCTTTCAGACAGCAGGTAAAGTAGTAACACGGCGGCTCCAATGTAATTGAAACAACAGTGGGCTGTGCCAACAGAATGAAGGTTGCTCTAGATAAGACTAAGGCATCTGTGGGATGAGACCCACAGTAGATGTTGCAGCCGTTAACTTTCTAAGTCTTTATCTTTTCCATTATTTTTTGAGAGCTTTATTCCAGATTAGCGGCTTCATGCTTAGCAGGCAGGGGAGGTGAGAATTTAGTGAGATGCTTTTCACAGGGGGGAAATGTGTGACAAATAGCTCAGTCAAGGTAATATAATGCTCTGAGCATGCAGTACTCAGTGAGTTGTATATGTTTGGCTTTGTGCAGTTTTCGTTAGCAAGCTTCACTTTTTGTAACTTCAGGCACACAAAACATAGGACCTTAAACAACATGATGTTAAAATACACTAGTTGTTAAAATCATACCTGGAACATCACTCATTTGCCTTGTTTTACAGATGGCAAGGTGGTAAGGAAGGAATTGTAGGTGGCTTGCCCACAGTCAATGTCCAGATTCCCCTTTCACACTTAAAAATGTAAGCAGTCAATCCTGGGCATTTTATTACAGGTAACTCACAACCTGCGCACATTTAATTTGTGTGCATTCAGCTTTACACACTTGGCAAAAAAAACTAAAAAGGGGACAAGAAAAAAGACTTTGGCAATCCCAACCACCACTGAACCCAAGGTTGACTGTATGTTATGTTGGTTTTATGCGCTATCCCTGGAATATAACCCTATCATAAGTTGAAAGTCACCTGTATGTTCACATTCACTACCAGACTTTTTCATATATGGCAGCTGTTATTCACTTCTATTCTCATTCTGCCAATGATCAAGAAATTGCCCTGTTCTAGATATGTCATATATAACAAGGGGGTAGACAACAACAGCTCATGCTTGCACTCTAGCTAGCATGATGAAGAAGAGATGGTGAAAAACAGAGAAAGCTTCTTACCTACCAGCACTTAGATCCAAAGCAGCCACAGCATATTATGTTTTCTGGATTATCAAGATCTAGATGCTTAACATCATGCTCTTATACTTTAGCCCATTACATGGCGAAAACAATGTTGGAGGGAACGAAATGCACTTCCTTCTGCTGTGATGACGAGAACATTATCTGTAAGTGGCAAAGCGTAGCCCTTAGATTGAATGAGCTAGATAAGTGTAAAGTGCACATCAATTTAATTATTTACCATCATTGGCTCACTAATTACCAAAGTTAAAGAGCTAAGAAGGCAAGAAGCATGAGCAACATCCCAAAGTAGCAGCAATTTCAGAACGGAAAGCAAATGAGGATTTTAATTTACACAAGGGCATCTAATAACACCGAAGTTCAGAAATAAGTGTCTGTTCCACTTCCTTGATTTGTAAATGGTCTGATTTGCAAACAAACGGAAAACTCTGTGGGGTGTCTTAAAAGCTGGGTGTGCAACACAGTGCAGAGTTCATCTGCCTTTAAATGCTGTGGCCTCTAGTTTTGCCCTTAAAATACAAGGCTGCTCCAAATTATGAAATATTTAGGAGTAGCTTGAAAAGTATGATGGGCATGTTCCAATCTGGTAGGTAGCTGTTCAGTTACCGGTAAATGAACTTAAGTGGCACAACCACTTAATTCAGTTGAAGTATTTGCATTAGGAAGTGGATTCCGTTCTAATCCCCAGTGTGTTTTGGTAATTATTAGATACAAATTTAGATAGCCTACTTTTGGGGGGAACCTATTGTTGTTTCAGAAGGAATGCTTTTTCAATACTATCTATTAATACAAACTTTTTGCAAGTGATTTATTATTGTTTTAACCACCCTGAGCAATTTAGTAGCATCAGCAAACCTCAAGGGAAATTTGGTTGGCCACTGTCAGGCCCACCCTTGACCTCTATGATTTGATTGGGACTTGGGCAAAAGGGCTTGCCCATACGCTCTGTGTAGTCTGAGAATGTTTGACTTGAACCCTGCAAAACTGAGAGTACAGATCGCATGTTTGAGAAATCTGTGCATGGGGAGGTTCACGAATAGGTTCTTGTACATATTCTTTCCCATTCATTGAAGTCAAGGTCAGGCCCACAACCTTCCTGTCTTCCTTCTGGAAGTTCATCTATATTAGTGATGGCTAACCTTGACACTCCAGATGTTTTGGAACTACAACTCCCATCATCCCTAGCTAACAGGATCAGTGGTCAGGGATGATGGGAGTTGTAGTCCCAAAACATCTGGAGTGTCAAGGTTAGCCATCACTGATCTATATGATGATTGTGTTGGTCTCTATAGTTCTTTAAATTAGTGTTTGCTGCCTCAACTTCTTTTCCCATTCTAAATCCAGCAGAACAATGATGGAATAAACATGGTCATATCAGTCTTGGAGCATATCTATAGGCAACCCCATGACCAACAATTCCTGTTTATTCTTTCTGCCATAGGTATAAAATACAAATTAAGGGAGTAATGTCAGCACTTAGTTTTGAGCTGCTGGGTTGTTATGATTCACTCTTTTATATAATAGTCATGACTTGCTTTGGATGATTAAATCTTGTGCATTGTGTTTGTGTGCTGTTATCACTTGGCCACCTGTAACTGTAAAAAAAAAAGTGGGGGAGCCTTGTAAGCAGACATGACGTTAAGTGGTAATGGAATCATTTTATAGCTCCTAGAAATTGCCTCACTGACAAGAATGCTTGAGAAGAACCAACAGCAATAAACACTATGTGGAATCAAATTAACAATATCCAGGAAGCCAATGATTAACACCATGCCAGTTGCTTAAAGCTGCATGTAGACAAGAGGATGATGGCAGGATAATAGACAACATTGTTGGTCTTTTATAAATGTGTTAGTAATAATGAAATCAATACCTTAATCCTGAAGGGCAGTAATGCAATAAACCTTATTAAGTGTGTACAGTAACAGTGGATTTTCTGATAACAGAGGAACAGGACAATATATGAAAAAAGGGGACCTATTGGAACTGAAAAGGAAATAAGGAAATCTAGAATTGAGCTTCACGATGCTAAACTGGGGAAGCAACGATTGAATTCACATGCCCAGAAGCATGCATATATTCTGCTTTAACTTTTTGAAAAGTTAAAGGCAGTTATTTCTGGGGAAATTATACAAATGATTATCCAGAGTTAGGGGACATTAATTTGCACCCTAGTCATCTTGATTTGGGCTGCAGATGATAATTATGAAAATAATTTAAGGAGGAGGAGAGAGTGCTATCCCCCCCCAATTCAAATAAGGAAGAGCAAAGACATAAATTGTAGAGTGTTTAGTGAACCTGTTTGTCTTTCTTCCTGTCTATATTCTGGCCCTTTTGACAGCATTGGGTGTTGAATACAACTGGAATGAGAAGAATTGGAAAATATCTCAGTAAACAGTCTCCAATTTTTCTGGACTACTGGAAATCAAGGAGGAACTGGAGACAAATTTTGTTGGTGCATAAAATTTGGAAGATTCAGAGAAACATGATTCACTGTAACGATCCTTACAGATTGTACAGCCTTCCCGTCACTGAACTATGGAAACAGAAGAACTTAAAGAAGTTTCAGTGTAATAAGAAGGCTCTTTGGATCAGACTATAGAGAGATCACAGACTAGTGCGAACTGTAGTATGCCAGCAGGCTTAAACTAATGCTTGTAGAAAGATAAGAGACTGGTTCTAAAGCATTGGCAAAACAAAGCCAATATTTTGCCTGCTTCTTCTGAGAGTTCTGTGTGGTTCTTAGAATACAAAATATTTAGCTTCATTTCCTCTCTTTTTTATTTGATAAGATGCCAACTCTTAACCAGTGCTATTTTTCTAGAAAAAGAGGTGCCGGAACTCGCCATGAACACCTCCCTTTTTCTCTTACCCTGTTGGTGTGCTATGTATAGATGTTGTGTTCTGAGGAGGGAGGCCTTTCCTCCTTGGTATCCAGTATACCAGGAACGTCCAACTTCCAAGAGACTGCGATCTACTCACAGTATAAAAAGACTGGCTGTGATCCACCCATTGTCATTGCCAGGAGTTGTTGAGCTTTTTTTAGGGGAGGGTTGGCCAACGTTATTGAGGTTTTTGGGAGGGAGGGTTTTTCTTTGGGGGGAAGGGTACTCCGATCGGCCTCAGACACCCCCATGATCGACTGGTCGATCACGATCAACCTGTTTGATATGCCTGCAGTATACCAAGGCTGTTCAGCTTCCCTGCCTAACAGCTGGTAGACGGGGCAGTGCAGCAGCAGCTATGTTCCCATGCATCCTCCAGCCTCCAGCCAGCCCCAGAGCTTCACCTCCAGATATTTTGGGGAGAGAGTGGGAAAGAGAGCTGGAGAGCAAGAAAAAACAAACATTTGGGGGCTTTTTAGAAGGTGCTCCCACTTTACACAATTTCAGTTATGTGGGGGGGGGGCAGACTGCAACCGTCGTGTAAGTGAGGGGACAAAACCCCCAAAGAGAAAACAAATTATTTCCCTTGTAAGTTGAAGGAAGACAAAATGTTTATTGTACCCTGATTATCATTTGGTAGGGCCACTACAGGCTCAATCAGCCTTCCCCAACCCCATACCTTCCAAATGTTTTGGAATGCAACTCCCATCAGTCCCAACCAGCATGGCTGGTGGTCAGGGGGATGATGTGAGTTGTACACCCCACCCCACCCAAAATTGGAGAGCACTATCTTGGGAAAGCCTGGCTTAGATAAAAGTGCGGTGTCCACAGACAAAATAAGGAACTGAGTAAAGCTGTCCATCTTTCATTTAATTGAATCATTTCCGTGCCTTTTCTCTTACAGCGCTTAATTCAGAGATATATACATTCATCATGTTCTCATATAAATCTCTGTAGGGCTCTGCTTAAGTGCTCTGTGAACAGGTAGCATCTGTTTCCCATGTATCTGCACAAAATGAACATTCTCTCTCTCTCTGTCTCTCACCTACCAGGAGGTTTATTTCACCATTTCTCTATGCAGACAATGCTTCTCTGCTAGCTTCCAAAACTCTTAAGCCACATAAGAATGGAGCCATTTATAAATAACCCAATTGTTAGAAAACACCCTCAAGCACGTCTTCTTGCAGTGTGTACTAACAGCTTTTCCTTGTTGTTGTTTATTATTTATCCTTGCTATGAAAATCAGATTTTAGCGTGGCCGTGTTCAATAGTCTGCCGTGAAATATGTATGGCTGGTCTTGTTTCAGCAGCTACCATTCACAAATTGCTCACAAACGGCAACCCAGAGGCATTAGAGGCAGAAAGCCCAACTGACACACAACCCTTGAATGTCATTACCTTCTGCCAAGTATCCAGTTCTGCATATTGTTAGTTTCTAAATGGTTCAGCAAATACCCCTTCCTTCCTTCCTTCCTTCCTTCCTTCCTTCCTTCCTTCCTTCTCATGCTGCCATAGTATATCGAGGGTCTAGCAGCTTGACAGTGTGACAGCCTTGAGTGCAGTAGTGTGTGGTCATTGGACTAAGAGGACTAGGCTAGTCCCCTAAATGTTCCCCTGGTGCCTCCTTCCCAAAGCCCCAGAAGATTCTGCCCGTCTTAGGGAGGGAGGTGCGAGGCTCCGATGCGTCCAAGATCCATCCTGCCATCTTTCCAAAGCCCATCCAGATTTTGGAAGGAGGAAGTAGGGCTCCAGCATCCTGTCAGAGCTCTGGCACTTCCTTCACAAAGCCTGGGAAGCTTCTGCCTGGCTTAGGGAGGCACGATGCTCATTGCACAAGGTCAGGATGTCACAACGTCACATGCATGACATCGACCCCCCACACCCCTTGCATGCTAGCACCGCTAGCCCTGTTGCCCTATGAAAAATTTAACGACATGCCACTACTTGAGTGGGTCAACTCATGCACACCAACTGTTCCAGAAAAACCGGGACATCTTGTGAGAGTACGGCAGCCATTTTGGCCGTCTTGTTCTCACACAATTTCAGGCCGAGAACTCACTCTGTAAAAAGTTTTTTTGGTCTGCGACCTTGAGTGGTGCCCCAAAATGCGTGTTTTGGGGTATCATGCCCCCAAAGAGTGACTTTTCCAAGTCCACGATCTAGTGTTGGTCACATGACTCGCACAAGATTTCAGACCAGGAAATGATGTCCCGGACTTTGGACGCTTTGTGTTGGAGTGTATGTCAACTTGAGGTGCTACTGTGGGAAACTAGGGCCACATTCATGCCATATGTTTAAAGCGCAATGAAACCACTTTAAACAGTCATGGTTTCCACCAAAGGATTCTGAGAGCTGTAGTTTGTTAAGAGTGCTGAATGTAGTTTGGAGACCCCACATTTCCCTGTCGGAGCTACAATTTTCAAATTGGTTTACCAATCAATCCCTCTTCCCAAAGAAATTCCTACACATGCCATGTTCCCTATAGGCCACTGCTGCAAATTTCTACAAAGGTGGTATTGATTTTAGGAAGTCCTTTCACAACAGAACCATAAAACTTGGTAGAGTTCCTCCAGAAAATGCTGCTATGCAGTGTCAGTCACTGTTAGTTTTGATTTAATTTGTGATTAAGGTTGCTATTGATTTCCCTGCAGAATAGAACATATCAATATCTTTGGTTTCAGAGGAGCATACAAGAAACCTTTTTTTTTTTTTTAAAGGACTGAGCGACATGCTTTATTTTAAATTTATGAAAACGCCATTCCGAGTCCCCTGAGCATGTCACCAGAAATGCCACTCAATTGCACAGTTCAGCCTTTGCACAGAGAATCCATGTCCCCTTGGCGCTGGCAGGTTCACAAACATACATTTTTAACTAGAAAAAGAAAGCTTATTTAGGACTTAGGAGGAACTAACATTATTATACAGAAAGCTTTTAAGCTATCAGATGAATTCCTTTAAATGTTATCATAAATCACGTGAGCTTATCTTTCTTATGCTACTGGAAGTTCAATCTATGCTGCCGGAAAAGGAGAGACCCTTCTATATATATGTATAGAAATGTTCTGCTCATCTTTCCCGAAAGAATCATATCCCTTTTGGGCTCAAAGCAGATAATAAAAAACCCAAGCCTGGCCCTTGACTGACACAGCTGTGACTTCTACAGCACCTATAAATCCATAATAGTGATCTCTGCTACAGCAATCTTTGCAGCACTTACTCAGCAAGTTCCACATCTGTGTGGTTGGGTTTCCGGACAGAAGGAAATATAGGGGCCCGATGCAAGGAAATCGTTGAAATCCATGGCTTCATTCATATGAGGGGTAGACCGGTCAGTCCATTTCTGGGTTGTATCAACACTGAATATATTCATTCATTTCATCCTAAGGTAAAGGTAAAGGGACTCCTGACCATTAGGTCCAGTCACAGACGACTCTGGGGTTGTGGCGCTCACCTCACTTTATTGGCCGAGGGAGCCGGCATACAGCTGGTCATGTGGCCAGCATGACTAAGCCACTTCTGGTGAACCAGAGCAGTGCACGGAAACGCCGTTTACCTTCCCGTCAGAGCTGTACCTATTTATCTACTTGCACTTGACGTGCTTTCGAACTGCTAGGTTGGCAGGAGCTGGTACCGAGCAACGGGAGCTCATCCTATTTCTGCATTTATCTGCAATTTTAAAAACGCAACAGAAATCATATTTAACTACATTGTTTCATTTCATGTACACATTCCTAAACATGTCACCCTAAAATACACATTTTAAACATGTCTTGATATGTTTTTGAGACAAGAATTAAATTTCAAAATTTGAAGACGTCCAGGTGGCATGGATCAGATCAGTTCCTTTCAGAATTCACAGAACTCACAAGCTCACACGCATCATATATGTTCATTTATATATGTTCAGATAAATCCACTGCTCTTTAGAATAGCATGGAAGGAGGATAAATGGCTAGAAAGAGAATTAATCCAATTCAAATTCATTGGTATGGCCTAGAGGTCCCACCTGTCTAGATTGTGAAAGGGCTCTGTGGCACCCGTGCCTTGTTCTTCCTGATGTTTAATCCTGCTTTTGGAGAGCATGAACCAGTATACTTAGTAGACATTATGTCCCTCCTAATGATTCACCATAGTGTGCAACTCACTCTCTCTCTCTCTATATATATATATCTTAATGATTAATAAATCATATGTTAATGCTGCTGACACATTATATAAAAGCTATGGATAGGTCTAAGAATATGCAGGAAATATGATAAAGGCAATCATAACCTACTGTTATTAGTAGCATATTGAACTGCCAGACTCTATAGCAATACAAAACCATTGATTATCAATGTATTACCACTCCAACAGACCCACTTGTTTTTCATTAAGAAAGGATTCATGAACAGATCTACCATGTAATGTGTGGCCTATTTATCTAGCAACAGACTGTTTTAGGCTTCAGATGAAAATCCACGCAGGATTTGGGTTATGGTGAATCTTGACTCTGTGCAGAGAAGTGGACAAGATGACCTTGCAAGGAGTGCTCCATCCAGCTGTGCAGTACTATGAAACTAGAGACATTGTAAGGCAAAGCAGTTAATTTCATTGTACACAGGTTGTACGTTGACAATAAAGGTATTATTATTATTAGAAAAACACCAGAAACAGGAAGAAAGGTGATGTTTTTATTTTGAAATAAATGAGCAAGTCTTTCTCTGTGAATCCATTATCTATTCCATTTTCTTCCTTTAGAACAGGTGTGGGGAACTTGTGGCCCTCCATATCCCATCTGTTCCAGGCAGCATCTGGAGAATTGCAGATTCCCCTCAAATGTTTTAAACCAGGGGTTCCCAAACTAGTCAGAAAAATCATTAAGTAGTCCGCCAAAACCAGTGTTATTTTTCTAGAAAAAGAGGTGCCAGAACTCACCATAAACACCTCCCTTGTTCTCTTAGAATGGCAATGGCGCAAACCTGAGAGGGGCCAGAACTGAGTTTCATTGAGTTCCAGCTGGAAAAAGCCCTGGCCAAGACCCTTAGCAATTTCCAAATGGTCTGTGGGGGGAGGGAAGCTGGAAACCACTATTTTAGACACTGACACTGACACAGCACAGCATTTATTTTATTTCTTCTCTTCTTATCCTGACGACAAAATCTGAGTAGCAAGACACTCAAAGCAAATCATAAAAACAATTGACTTAAATAATCAAGTCATCAGTACAACAGCAGGAGGTGACATAATTCATAAAAAAAAACCCAGCAGCTTAAGACTCAAGACTTAGTGGCCCTGCAAGGCAGACTTTTAGAGGTCTGTGGAAATTCTTTTGAGCCACAATGTCCACAATCTCAGCACATTTTGAGCTATGCAAATATAAATGTTCTTTATCAGATTGCAGCAGCACCTTTGACATCTTGAAGCAGTGCTTGGTGCCATTATCCTGATTTGTGGCCTCGCAAGAGGAGGTCTCTGTTGTTCTTTTAACATCAAGGCTAGAGTTACACAACCACAGAGGAGCTGTTAAAAATGGATGTCTCCTAGTGATGAATGATGTACCGCCAGTACAATACAACCTTCGTCGGAGAGCATGGTGGGGGGGGGGGTAGATAATCTGTTCCCGAGACTGTTCCCTGTTTGTAATGCCAGCACATCAGTCATATAGCATGTGTGTGCTTTATCATGTTGCCTGTGGATGCTTCCAGGCAACCTGTTTATTGACCATCCTGATATGTTTGCACAGAATTTGTGTGGCGGTTATACAACGCCACTGTGTATTGAGAAATCATTGTGATTTGTTTACATGGAGGACACTATATCGCATTGCCTGATGCCACTGTTATCTGGGGATGTCGGAAGAATTTTGATGAAAACAGAAATGGAACTGGACATTGCCAGTGGTCACTTATTTGTCCCATGCCCAAAATGGAAATCAACCCAGAAAACACAATTGGTATTTGCTGCCACGGTTGCTGCTGCTTTCAGTCCACCAATGACATGTAATTGACTGCACACACACACACACATTGCCATTTGCATTATGTTTCCTTTGAAATGAATGGGGTGGAAGAACATAATGATAACATAATTTATGGATTTATGTAAAATACGTAAGTTACCACAACCCAGCTCTGTGGTAGTTGAGCAGCCAGTACAAGTGTTTTGACCATGTTGTCCCATGTTGTCAGCTAGGTGCCCCATCAACAGTTTGGCCACCACATTCTGCACCAGGTCCAAGGGCAGCCCCACATACAGCTAATTGCAGTAATCCAGCCTTGAGGTTGGACTACAGTGCATGGACTATAGTGATCAGGCTATCCTTGTCCCCTTTGCAAAGGCATCCCTGCTTGTCAACTCACGCTGGTGTGTACAAAAAACAGAAATGAATCTGACACCTATGAAGCCATGCTTATGTAAACAGTGCATCGAAACATACTGAGGTGTGTGGGGAAACAACTTCATTGAGCTCTAAGGCAGTAATGTGAACACACCCTAAATTCCCTAGGTGGGAGACAAAAAACTGTTAGTGTCGTATGTAGTCTATTAAAGAAATAGAGTTGTTTCTGGCTCCACCCACTTGTTGTCCCTCATTACATTCATCACTGACATGTGGACCCCAAAAACTTGACAATGAGAGACTTTGGCCCTCAGGCTGGGAAATGCCCCTGCTATAAGACAAACAGTTTCTTTTCTTTTTTCTGCAGATGCATTTGATATCAATCTTAGAAAGTAGCTCCAGCGTGCTGAAATGATTCATCTTCTTCATAGTTCATTCCTGGTGAACAGCATCGTCCACAAGAAGATATCGTGAGGATTCTTTAAAAGCAAAACAAACAAACAAAACAGATGCCACGCATTATTTTTTTATACTTCCTGTTAAGCAAGTGAATATGAGCGTAATGGTTTTGGAGATGTTTTTGTAGGACTGTAGGAAAGAGTGTTGGGTGGGACCACGCCACAGCAGGGCCACTTTAACCCAGCTGTTAAAATCAGCAACTGCATAGGAATGTCTCCGTGCTGTGGAAAAGCACCGAGAAGTGTGGGCCAGTGATAATTGCTGCCAGGTGGACCACAGATGTGTCGTTCCGGTCGATTTAGATGGTGGCCTCCACCTTGGAAGATGCTAATTTTGCAGCAAGTATCTAATGCATGCGACACAAACTGCACATATTAACTCTATTAATGGTGATGCTTTGATGTCCCTTATGAAAGCACTCAGTAGCTGCAGGAGTGATGCAACCTCAACATTAGCCCTAATTCTGGATTTGTTTAGGAAACCACCCCCAGACGAAAATCTTTCATTTGGAATTCACTCTGCAGAGAGCTGTGGCCAGTATCCTGCAGCTGGGGACTGGCAGGGGTGGGGGGAGGTAACGAAACATTGCATGTGCCTCCCCCCTCCCCTTTATTCCTGCTTTCATATGGCTGAAAGTTGCTGGGTGGGAGAGAGCCAAGAAAAATGGTCCATCCTGGTGATCCTTGGCCTGCTGCCAAGATAAAGAGACCTGCAGATTTCTAGGGACGAGAGGCCATGAGAAAAGATTTTTTTCCATCTTTCAAGCACACATCAAAATCTACCAGAGGATATTTTTCCTGCACTTGCCAGAGGTTTGACGGGCCAGCAAAGGAACACAAGTGTATAAGTCAAATCAAGTAATTAAAAGTACAGCCTGAAGAAAACAAGGGCATTTTAAAAAGAAACTGCAAAACAAGGCAAGGGAAGGGAATATGGATTGTAGCTTCTAAAGGAAGACTTATTTTCTGGTTGTTTTTTTAAAAAAATTCTTATAGAAAAGACGTTCTTTAGAAGTTGAGCTAACGCGAACACTTCCATTCCTACTCTCAGGCATAAGACATCTTGAATTTTATTGAGCAAGTGTTAGGATCGTGAGGAACCCTGTACACCCTTGTGCAAATTAATTGAAACAAACAATGTAGTTTATTGTACAAAACTCACATATACATGTACAAAACTCACATATACGTACATTAGTAAAACAAGAGACCCTCAGTTAGACTGGAACCATAGCACTGGCAAAGGAGACCTTGGGATCGTACTGGAGAGCTTGATAAAGATGCCAACCCAGTGCATGGCACTTACGGAAGGAGTTTGAAATTGCCAATAGGATCATGTCATTACACAACTCCGTGGTATGATCACAATTAACCTCAAATAGAATATTGCACAGTTGGCAAAGCTTCTGGAAAGGGCGACCAAAATGATCAAGGGGCTGGAGCAAGTCACAACATTGGGGTTTCTTTTCTTTATGAAAAATGGGAAGCAAAAAAAAGGCATGATAGAGATGTCTAAAACCAGGCATGGTGTGAGGAAAGTAGAGAGCCTCTCTCATAACCCTAGAACTTGGAGTCAAATACTGACGCTGAATTGTGGGACGTTCAGGAATTTGCTGTTTCCCCTTTTAAAGTTATCTAATTTAGTGGCTGCTGCCGTAGAGTTCCACAGATTAATGGATTACGTGAAACATGGATTTCCTTTATTTTTCCTGAAACTACTAACCATCAACGCCATTGGATGACCCCAAGTTCTTACATAAGCTTATTTCCATTCACTTTCTCTACATCACACACAATTTTATAACCCTCTCTTATGGCCTTTGCCAACCTGGTGCCCTCCAGATGAGGCTGGGGGCTGCTGGGAGTTGTAGTCCATTAACATATGGAGGGCACCATGTTGGCGAACGCTGCTCCATTATGTTGCTGCTTGCAAGTGACAACTACTCAAAAAATCCCTTTCAACAAACTGCTGAACTAAAATGCTCTTGAGTTTCAGGGACTGTTTATATACTAGAGAGTAAACGTCAAAGTTCTTTTGACAGGAAGTGAGTAATAAGACTCTGAGCACAAGAGAAAGCTGTAGAATTTGGAGAATGTTGTTTTATTTTTCTGTTTGCTTAATGTTTATTTATATTAAAGGTCAATGGAACACTAAGGGGGAGAGAAGCATTTAGTCAAAATGGATAAACCGTTATAAAATTCCAAATAAATTAACAAGTTCCATATGTACGTCTTGTTCAGAAGAGAAACAATATTCTTAGTTTTTTTAAAAAAATAAAAACTCTCGTAGATTCTCTATTTATTTGACAAGCAACAGCCATGAGCCAAACCATATAAGGTTTCCTTAGGAAAAAGGAATCCATAAAGTCTAATGAGAATTTTCTTTCCATTAAGTATCTGTGTTTATTGTTGCTTTGTAGAGCTGTTGATATGATCCATGCGTTGGTCGGGGATTAAAGCCATACTCAGCAGTAGCTTCTCACATGATGAGGGAGTGCCAAGTCTGTGCCCATGTGACCATTAGCACACAAAGAATTGGCTTCTTGCCGGTGTTCCAGAAGGAACAGAATCTTCTAGAAAATGAAATTCTCCGCCTGGGAGGAGAGCTGGCCAAAAGATTGAGAGAATTATTTTGTCATGGATTCTCATCCAAACACCCATTCTAGTTGAGGAGGAAACTCCCAATGACAACTACAGATGTTGTAACAAGATAACCTTTCCCAAGTATTTTTCCCAGAAGAAAGTCCCTGAGGTGTTTTGCAGAAGAAAGTCCCCAAGGAGACACAAAAATCCACTTCATTTGTGCCCAGACCACACATCAAATACACACAGAAGCAGGGCTAGAATGAGATTGCCACCTCAAGCAGCTGATTCTGGGTGTTGTGAAAGGGCAGAAGAGTATTTATTTAATCAATTATTGTTATATTTTTATCCAGAAAGAGGAGATTTTCTTGTGAGATTTTCTGCCTCAAGTTCCAAATTAACTCTTTCTGTCTTGGGAACTGCCATCTGCCTAGACATGTGGAGACTGCCCACACCTCTGTGTCATCTCCACGGCTAGATTTCTGCTATGGAAGCAGGAAAGAAAGAAAAAACATTTCTTATTTAAATGATGTTTATCCGGTGAGCTTTTCTTGATTGTGGTTCCGTTTTTGCTCTGGAGCATTAAGCTGATATTATTTGAAGCTGCTATACCAGAGGAGGGCGACCCTTTTCAGACTGAGGGCCACATTCCCTCCCGGGAAATGACAACGAATGTTAGTTTTACAGTTTTGCAGTAGCCTAGTTTCTAAACGCATGAATTCACCCCTCCATCCAGGAAAGCATGAATCATTATCCAAGTTCAAGGATCGTGATCCCCCAACCCATTTGCAGTTATGGTTGTAAAGGGATCACACTCCAGATACATTCAATCCATTCATACACCTAACATATGGGGCTGGTTTGGATGAATGTTCCCAGCTTCATATTCTACTTACCAGACCAACATTAAAAACATAGTTCCCTGGTTTTGGTGCAACAGGGAACTCTGGTTTAAACAAAGGAGGAGCTTTGCATCAAAGTGAATGTGCAAGGTCATATGAAGCTGGGATCATGTGGTGAGAACTGGCCCCTTTTTTAGTTTGGCCCTTAGGGTCTTATTATATTCAAACTTATTAACGTAGAAAAGTACTAACATTTGCTAAGACCTTGATCTGTTCCCTATCAAATGTTTTGACAGAGCAAAACAGCCTTCCCCATCCCTGCTCACCCCATATCTTCTGGAGTCACAGCCTACAACTTCAAAATATCGGAAGGGCACCAGGGTGGTGAAGGTGGATCTAAAACAACTTCCAAAAGCCAGAACTAATTAGGGCATCTCACAGTTCCTGGAAAGAACAGTGGAGTAATCATATTTGCTCCATTCAGTAGGGAATAGTTAAAAGATTTCCAAAGCATTCACTTCTGCAAGCCAAAACTGTATGCAAAAGGATTCTCAGAAGGAAACTTTTCACGTATTCCAACTTTGGTTGCCTCAGTCTACTTTCTCTAAATAAAATGTGATCTCTTAGCTCAATTCTTGTGAGCAAAATCAGTGCTAATCACCACCTTTCAAGGCAATCACAACAGAAGATGTTAAGGACAAAACGGGCATGGAAACCTTTTTGCTCCTACAACGAGCATCACACAGGGGGGATGATGAGAAAGACCTTTGTTGCTTCTGTTCTTTTCAATGGGTTGAAAATTTAGGTCTCTGAAGTTGTCAGGCTGACACATTTCACCAGTAATGACAGTTATTACTTAAAACATTTCAAAGGAAGGAGAATGCAAGGCTAGCAAGAAGGTTCTCACTTTGCAGCAAGATGATCAAAGAGTGTTATAAATTTGCCACGTACTCTTCCAGACACTGATCTATTGGTTCTGGAGAAGTTACATTCCATTGTTGCTTATTTCTGAACACTTGGAGGCTACTGAGCCAAATCTACTTGCCATATGAAGGACACTTATAAACTGCCTCCACGTAGTGATAGTGCTGCCTGTGCCATCTTGGATTTAGCTTTTTGGTTTAGATTTCTCAAATTTGCATGACACACCACTAAAAAGAAAAAAAGTGATTTACAACCAAGTTTTAAAAATACAATAATAAAAACACATAATGCCCAGGAAAACATAATGCTCAAATGCACAGGAAAACAAATATCTCTTTGCCAGGTGCAGAAATGATGGTAAGGCTGGTGCCAGGTGGGCCTTCCTGTGGAGAGCAATCTATAAATTGGTGCCCCGTTGCATTGTCTCCCAGGTTGCAACTCTCCCTTGGAGGTGGTACACAGAAAATTGTATGAGATGATCTCAGACAGGTTCATATCAGGAAAGGTGTTTCTTTATGCATAGTATTCCCAACCTCTATAAGGCCTTAAAGGCTCCAAAAGGTAATACAGTGGTACCTCGGGTTACAAACACCTCAGGTTACAAATACTTCGGGTTACAGACTCCGCTAACCCCGAAGTAGTACCTCGGGTTAAGAACTTTACCTCAGGATGAGAACAGAAATCGCGTGCCGGCAGCGCAGCAGCATTGGGAGGCCCCATTAGCTAAAGTGGTACCTCAGGTTAAGAACGGTTTCAGGTTAAGAATGGACCTCTGGAACTAATTAAGTTTGTAACCAGAGGTCCCACTGTATTGCAGAGTTGCTTGGAAAATCTGGACTTTGCAAATTCTAATGTGAACTAATCTGAGCCACACGTCCCAGCCTAGCAGATCGGAACGTAGCTTTCCTTTGTATTTTGCACTCCTCTGCATGTTGTGAAATGTCCCAGTAGCTGCTGGGCTTCTGGCAGTTACTACATGAATAACATGAATGCTATTGAAGCTCTGTGCTAGCGGAGCACAGATAGTGAGACTCCGCCTAAGAAGAGAATGGTATTCTGAGGGGCAGAACATATGCTTTGCTTGCAAGGTATTTTAGTGCACTTAAGGCAGAGATTTCCAACCTTTTTGAATCCACGGCTCCCTTGACCAACCACACAGGGATGGGAATGAAATTCAATTCAGTTTGGATTCTTTATCTACTTCATCGCAAAGGAGCCCAGGGCATCACCCTACTGTATAGGTCAGTGATGGCTAACCTTGACACTCTAGACAGGCAGTACCACACCCTCCACTGTCTATAAACAGGCAGGTGGGGAGCAGGCTAAGATGGATGGTGCAAATCAGGTAGATTCACCTATACCAGTGATGGCTAACCTTGACACTCCAGATGTTTTGGGACTTCAACTCCCATCATCCCTAGCTAACAGGACCAGTGGTCAGGGATGATGGGAGTTGTAGTCCCAAAACATCTGGAATGTCAAGGTTAGCCATCACTGGTATAGGTGAATCTACCTGATTTGCACCATCCATCTTAGCCTGCTCCCCACCTGCCTGTTTATAGACAGTGGAGGGTGTGGTACTGCCTGTCTGTCACCTTCCTCCTCCTTAGTCTCAGTATTGCCCCTTGTAGAACTCAGCAGGGAGGAAAACAGGGACAAAACAATAATGAGCTCAGACAAACTCTGCATGGGCCAGCTGGCTCTGTCTGTCGTGAGTTCTGTGTCTACCTTCAAGTGACACAGGGTCTGCCCAAGATGTTTTAGCACCTGAGGCGAACCACAAAATGGTGCTCCCCTCCCTGCCAGGGAAGAAGGGGTGAGTGAAGATCTATACCAGGAGCAAGTGGGGAATAAAGATCTACATTGGAATCTGCTACCCCTGTAGATCGTACCACCTGAGGTGGTCGCCTTTCCTTGCCTCATAGGTAGGCCAGCCCTGAGTTGACTTCCCTGCCTTCTGCCCTACCAGTCCCAAAGGGCATTTCTAGCAATCACTGGAGGGAGACATTAACAGGCTTGTGGTCTACAGAAGTACATTTAAAAAGGGGGGGACCCTAAGGGAGAAGAGGCCGCCAACAATCTACTGAGGACTAAGCATGCTCCGTGGCCATGGAAGACTGGTCGGGAAGCAGAATTGAATGGGATTTCATGGAGGAGGACCTGGACACTGAAATGGAGCGCTCAACACTGCAAGATTTTGTTGCAGTTGACACATGTCTTCAATATTCATTTTTCACGAGCCACTTTCAATTTTGAAAAGTAGCATACAAATTGCAATACAGTAAAGTAACACAAGAATGCCCAAGAACGAAAACCAGCTTGATAAGTAAACAAATGTGCCCTTAAAACACATGCCAAAGAGCATGGAGACTCCTGGGCTCATAACAAATTGATGGCGCTAGTCCACCTCAAATGCAGATGTTTGGCATCGTGCTTTTTTATTATAAACATTATCTCATTTGTTTCTGTGCTTCTTGTTTTCATTGGTAATGCATGTAAAATCGTGGGTTTTTGAGTTGCATTTGATTGGAAGAATATGTGCGAAATCAAAAACCCAATATAAAATCTATCTGGGCATTGCATTAAGAAGTAGTCAGGTTTTAATAATTCTTTACAAATGTTTAATGGGAGCTGCTTTCCTCCCACAACTTGGAAATAACTCAGCTTCATTATGCTCTTTAAATGCAAAAAAACGCACTGGATCAACTGAGTCTTAAAAAATAAAGAATAAACAATACATTTGTAACGCAACATCAAACAATCGTTCCATTGGCACACCTTCATAATGGGTTCTTTATGCAAACTTTATAGCCTTTGTGCCATTTTCTAGTTGTGCTGTTTCCAGTACATTTATTTCAATGAAAACTGCTTGCTGCAAACCTTGTAAACAATTTTAAAAGATTGGCCCTTTGTCCACAGGCTTTGGCGTGTGCATTTACACTGAGAACTTGCACAAACTATCAGTGGCATAAGAAAAACGCCACTCACAAAACCCGCATGAATGCATATTTTCCCCCAATACATTCCATTATTTCTCCAATTTCCTACAGTGAGCTTTGGTTAGGTTTCATAAAGGCAGAAGAGCAGAGGAATAGGATACACTGATTTGCGTCAAGAAGAGGAACTGTCTCCTTTAGACCCTTCACCCAGATCTTGATGTGAACTGAACCCAACCATTAAAAATGCTCAGATGATTCACATGCCTCCCCAGTGTCTTTATTTCATCTGTTCCTACGAGAAATACTCTTACTGAAGTTGATCTGATCAAGAGAAGATCAACAGCCGCAGGATCCTTTAAGATACCCATTTTCTCAAGGTTTCTTTCATGCTACTTCCCCAATTTCTATGCTAAAGCCATTGAATAATAATAATAATAATAATAATAATAATAATAATAATAATAATATATTTTTTGTACTCTTCCCATCCAGAAAGCTGCAAAACATAGCTAAAAAAAGAAGGTTCAATTGAAGCCCGAAATGGGTGGTGGTATATATTGACCCCACATTTTAAAACTACAGTATTTCATTTTATTTTCCATCCCATCTGCAGATATTACTGTAGGTGGTGTCCCAAAGGAGAAAAATAAGATTAAAAACTCAGAGGCCTTGGAAAATGAAATTCCTTCTTTTCCCCAAATGACTGCATCTTGCCTATATCTATCTATCTATCTATCTATCTATCTATCTATCTATCTATCTATCTATCTATCTATCTATCAATGAATGTATTCCTTGCTTCCTCAGTCCTACTCAACAGAGGGGGGAAATGAGAAGTCTAAAAATATTGGGGGGAAATACATTCAGCGTTAACAAATCTGCTACATTCAGGCATGGAGAACCACAATGTGAAAAGCAAAATGAGCAGCATTAGAATATCTGGGCTTGCAGGGCCAGTATCAAGGCTTTGCATGTTTGAGGATCTACATGCCAGCAGGGGGGCACTGACAAGAGGCCTCCTGAACCTGCTTCTCCACTTCACCATTGCAACCACCTCTCACTCCCATAACTTCCCTTCCAAGTTATGTCTGAAATAAGAGCACAGGTAATCAAGGGAGAGAGACCAAAGTTGGCTTCTGCTTTCATTCTTCAGCCAAATCTCCCCCAAATCTCATAGGAACGAGGCTGATAGCAGCTAGACTGGAACAGGCAATATATTGCAGTGGGGGCAGGAAATGGACAAGCTTAAGAACAGAAGGAGGGCCTGCTGGATGAGGCCAATGGTCCATCTAGTCTAGCATCTGGGGCTCACAGAGGCTGCCAAGATGCCTGAGGGAAGCCTGCAGACTGGACACAAGCAAAGCAGCACTCTGCCCACCTGCAATTCGCAGCAACTGGTATTCAGAGCCATAATGCCTCTAACAGTATAAAACACTACTGGAAGGACTGGGAAAAAGATATTATTTATTTGTAGCAACATATTATCATACATGCAAACAAATAGTCATCTCTGCAAAGCCCACCATCTTCCCAAGATAAGTTTTGGAATGTTGCTTTCTGGGACATTTGAGTCTGTAACTCCAAGCCCATAAACGCTTGAGTGACATCTTCGCTATTATCCAGGGGAAATAAACAATGACGGTTCTATCTCCCCAGACTTTCTGCTATTCGCTTCTTGTTGTATTTATCTCGTTCATGGTGATATTGTTGCCGTTACGCCTGAAAATGAAACAAAAACATATGTCTTTAGAAACCCCAAAAAACATACAATATCCTTTATCATCAAAATCAGCTTCACTTAAAAACATAAAGACGTTGGTCCAATGGCTACTGTTCTCTTCAAGCTGAAAGAAATCATTGCAGCCAGCCATTGTGTGTGCAGCAATCTCTACATAGCTCTGAAAAGAGGGAAGAGCCGTTTTTCAAAGAGGGGATGCAGTTAAAGTGAGCATGTGGACTTTGCCATCAGTGCCCAGGGCTAGAGTTTACAGAGATCTTTCATTGCTGTGTTCACTTCCCAACTAAGACATTCTTCTTTTATTTCTGGACGTTTTTCATGCCGTCCCTTTTACAGCACCCTTAGGCACAGGCCGAGGCTAAGCAAGAGATGAGAGGGACATTATTTGTGAAAACTGCCAGATTTAGAACACCCTGACAATTGTCACACTTCTCCTTCCCCAATGTGGCCTGAAAATGACCAAGGAAAACCCAAACTAATCTACTGAATTAAATGTTTGAGGAGGGTGAGCATATCAGGATGTGGCACAGTTAAAGTGGTAGTTATGGAGTGATAAGGCGAATCTGAAGTGTGAAGATTTAAAAACAGAGCAATGGGATTGGAGGATAAAGCTATTGGAGGATAAGGTGATCAATGTCTGCTAGGCCTGATGGATATATATACCTCCTTAAACAGAGGCAGTATGCTTCTGAATACCAGTTGCTGGAGAACACAAGCACCACCATGTCCTGCATCTGTGGCGAATCTGAGGGTCTCACATTTCAGTGGTACCCAGTGCAAAATTCGGTGCTCCTCTCCTGCTCCGTGGTAAATCATAGTTGCAGTCACCCTGGTGGTGACCCCGAGGCTCCACATCCAGTGGAACTGAACCAGTCATGCTCCCCTAAATCTGCCTCTGCCTGCATTATATATGGCAGTGGGGGGGGGGGGGAGACATCTGCTTGTCCACTGTGGGAATAGGCAGGCCTTGGGTCTGATCCAATGGGACTCTTTCTATGTTCTTAAAGGCAGCCATGGCACTTGTGTGAAGGCTGCCTTGTCCATTGCAAGTCCCACCTTGCCCCCACCATCTTGTCTCCACCAAATCTTGGTTAAACACATCTCTTTGTTTACTGATGCATGCAATCATGACTATTTCATTTGGTTCGTTTACAAAGCAGTTGTGAGCCGATCTCTTTTGCTTTACCCACATAGCATGTTTTCCACATCTCACTCCAGCTCTGCCCTTCCCATCTCGGACACAGCGAGATCATTTCAGACAGGGGTCTCAAGAAGATAAGAGAAATAAATACTAACTGGCTGTTGTGGCAGGGTTCTTCCAAGGGTGGGTGGTGCTGTTCTTTGTGTGTGTGTGTGTGTGTGTGTGTGTGTGTGTGTGTGTGTGTGTGATTTTAGACGGTTTTCAGTGCTGTTTTTATTAGGGTAACCTATTTAGTTGTTTCTTTATATTTATATTTGTTGTGTATTTTTAGTTGTAATTTGTGCTCTGAGCTGCCTTTGGTCCTGCACTTGAAGAAAGGGGGGAGGGGAGTATAATGAATGAATGAATGAATGAATGAAGGATGACAATATGGCCTGGTGAATGTCACCCTTATTTTGGCAGTACGTGCATGGCATATCCAAGACACCAAACACCACAGGAGCAAAAGGTGCCACCATTTTGAATGCAGTTACCTGCACTCTCCCCCACACCACCCCTGTCGTCATTAGTAATAATACCACATAGAAGAAAGTTAAGGGGAAGATAGTTCCTAGGAGAGACAGGAGTTTGAGATGAACAGAATTTGGCTCCCCCCCCCCCTTCTTCATCCCCACTCTGTCGCAGAAATGAATACTGAGAGAAAAGTTTTGGTCTGAGCTCATTTGCCTTTCCTGAACCCCCCCCCCCAAAAAAACCCCACCCTCTGCTGTAGGAAATCAACCAGCTAAATAAGCTGAATGATGCAGAGTACAGTGGCAGATTCTTTTGTTACCTTAGCTTCTCGAATTGCAGTGTTTCTTCATTCTGCGATATTGGAGCCAGTCACCATGGATGGTTTCCCTGTTGCCACTTTCTCAAACTCGAGTATGTTTCCTTTTAAAAGGACGACACTTAATACAGAGTGAATTATCCGGGGCAGACAGAGTGATTTATTTTATAAAGCTGTGTGTTGTGAGCCGAAATTGGTTTTTCTCCTCTCGGCATGTGGCTATCTAGAATAACCCCACTGATGCATAGCCCAGGAGAACTAGTGGAAGGCACAAACACTGCAGCCGCAGCAATGTTAATACTAGATTGCAATACTCACAGTGCTGCTTCTGAACTAGGAATGCAGGAGAAATGAAAGGAGGCCTTTCTTGTCCCCACAGCACAAGCTTTTGAAGGAACCGAAGACCTCTGATTGACCAACCCTAAAGAGGTTGCAGACAGACAGCTGAAAAGAATGTTCAACTCCCACATCGTATTTCTGAACAGGGAATAATCAGAATAATTTCCACCCTTGTCCTGCTAATTCGGCAACAAGCGTAAGACAAGAGCATGAGAACAGGCTTACGAGATCAGATGTGTAACCAATAAAGCTTTCTTCTACCATGTCACCAGCAGTTCCCAGTACAAAATGCCACAAAGGAAGCGTATCATCTTCCAGGAAGCCCATAACCCCCCAGGCACTAATAAAATGCTTCTGATTTGCCAGCCACTTTCCATAGTGCCTTTCCAACACCATGTGCAAGCAGTTTAAGAAAGTGGTTAGAAACCTATAATGTTTCAGCTCCTGATCATGGTGAAGCCAAAGGCCCCCAGTTTGTTTTTGTTTTTTACTGGCATGGATGAGTCCTATATGTTTTGTTCATTTTTATAATGAAAACGAAGGGAGGGAACAAATTTGAATCCACTGTTTCATTATTCCCATTGTTTCCATGTGTTTGCAATTGCTTACATGGCAGGGCCACTTTGTGTTGGATGCTTTGCCTAGATATCTGGGTACAGGTCACAGAAAGGCCCCGAAGAGGGGAAAGAGGCAGCAGTAAAAGAGACTAACTGTGAAGCTCAGTTTGGTTACGCCGAAATGAGGCCATATTTGTCAGCTTGTTAATTTCCTATAGAATGGATCCTTGTTGTCTTATCTCTATGAAATTGAGACAGACTAATGCCCTAGGTCAGTGATGGCTAACCTTGACACTCCAGATGTTTTGGAACTACAACTCCCATCATCCCTGACCACTGGTCCTGTTAGCTAGGGATGATGGGAGTTGTAGTTCAAAACATCTGGAGTGTCAAGGTTAGCCATCACTGCCCTAGGTGGCAATGGGAGAATTCTGAAAATTCGAAGACATTTGGAAGACAAGCACCAAAGTTACAGCTAGCAAAAGGTTGTCTGGTTTTATTTATTTATTTCATAAAAATTTATACACTGATTGATTGTAAAAACCAAAGAAAACCAAAGAAAACCCTCAAAGTGGTTAACAAAAATGTGGAATGATAAAGTCAGGAATGCTTTAAAACTTACGAAAGTTAAAATGCTAAAGCAGATTAAAGGTAGTACCCCAACTTTCTAAGCATCTGGGTAGGCTTGTCTAAACAAAATGTTTTTAGCAGTTGCTGAAAAGGATAGAGTGGGGACACCTGCTTGATATCAATAAGCAGGGAGTTTCACTGCCACAATTGGGTGGAACAGGTATTACCTGGCACCTATAAAGGTAAAGGTAAAGGTAAAGGGACCCCTGACCATTAGGTCCAGTCGCGGATGACTCTGGGGTTGCGGCGCTCATATCGCTTTACTGACCAAGGGAGTCGGCGTACAGCTTCCGGGTCATGTGGCCAGCAATGAGTAAGTACTGGTAAGTTGCTTCTGGCGAACCAGAGCAGCACACGGAAACGCCGTTTATCTTCCCGCTGGAGTGGTACCTATTTATCTACTTGCACTTGACGTGCTTTCGAACTGCTAGGTGGGCAGGAGCTGGGACCGAGCAACGGGAGCTCACCCTGTTGCAGGGATTCAAATCGCCGACCTTCTGATCGGCAAGCCCTAGGCTCAGTGCAATCCAATATTGAAGGAACAGATGCATGAACTACTGTTGCAAGGCTTTCCTGTTCCAGGAATGGCCGTAGCTGTTGAACCAGTTACAGGTGGTAAAAGTAATGGGAATTTTACATTATATCTTATATGAGCCAATGTGATGTCATGGTTAGAGTGTCGGACGAGGGTCTGGGAGACCAAGATTCAAATCCTCCCTCAGCCATCAGGCTCATGGGGTGAGCTTTGACCAGACATTGCCTCTCAGCCTAACCTACCTCACAAGATTGTTGTGTGGATTAAATGAGGGGGAGAATAATGTACACCACCTTTAGCACCTTGGAGAAAAGGTGGGATAAAAATGCCACAAATGAATCTATGAATTCTAAATTGGCTCTAAAATGACAGATCCTGTCTGTTTGGAATTTTGTAGGTCTGATGCCCTAAGGAAGAAGTAGAATGCATGTGAAATTCCATGTCATTGGGACGGAAAATACCAAAGTTACATGCAGCAGAATCTGGCAGGGTTGCCATGGAAATCGATGGAAAACTGAATGAAAATGAGAAAGGAAACTCATATTATTCAAACAAATGGAAAATGTTTTTATGGCCCTATATCAGTAAGTGCATCCATTCCAGGGAAATCAGATTTACTCTGCTCTCAAACCACAGAGCTGAACTGTCGGCCAAATGCCATTCCCCTTCCACTGCCCTGCAACCGAAAGTTTTCTTGTCCACTACCTACCCAAACTTTGAACAGTTAAATTCACCCCACTGTTTCAGTACTTTTTTCTTCACTCCCTGTTTGTAGATTCTGTGCTCAAGTTCTCCAGCACTAAAGTGCACATTTCCCTCCCACCCCTTAAACCCTGGGTATCCCCATCACCAGCAACGTTTTAATGTTCCTTTTTATTACATGGGAATTGAGATAAAGCATCACTAAGGATGGATCAGGGCCAGTGTTGCATTAGAACCTGCAATTACAAACACTTTGGGGGCCATTTGGAAAGGCCCTTACAGAAACATGCATTAGAGAAGTGGGGAGCCCGAGCTGTATAAAAACATTTTCGCCAAGGCAAGGCACAGCAGTAGAATAGGAAAAGGCAGAGAAAAGGAAACCTGAAATGATAGTGGGGGTGAGAGAGCTTGTTGCTTTTTTCATTTTGAAGAGGAAGCCAAAAAAAAGATGACCGTGAGGGAATGTGGTTGTGGTTATTAAATCATGTTGATACAGATAATAAAAAAGAAACCATCCATTCTCTTTCAAAATGCAAGAACCCATGGTCATTCAATAAAACTGGTAGACAGGAGGCACACATTCAATTCAAAATGTCAGCAAGCCATGATAAGAACGCAAGAACGCTGCTAGATCAGACTAAAGGCCCACCTAGTCCAGCATTCTGCTCTCCCAGTGGCCAACCAGATGCCCATTGGGAGCCTGTATCATACACCACAAACGTAACAGGCTGAAATCACTATCCACTTTTCATTGTTTATCTCAATTTGTGTATTCAATCATAGTAAAACTGACTATCAAGCATACAAAATAATATAGAGGTCAATACAACAATAAATCAGTCCAATAATCAAACAATCCAAATAATAATTCAAATCCTTAGTACAACATACTGCGGTTGAAGTCGCAAGGCAGATCGTACTACATTTGAAAGTAGTTGTAGATAAAAAAATGTAAGGTCGTTGTCTTAATGAGTACACCACATCTGAGAATTGTCTAGAGAAGGAGTGACGGTTTCATTCTCAGTTGTAAATCGTGACAGATAAGGATGTCGTTGCCTAGATGAAGTCTTGATACGTGAATGGAGCACTAATTAGTTTTTTGGTAGGGAGTAGGTTCACTCCCAACAGGAGACAAGGTAATCCAGATTAAATCCCTGTTTCGCCTAGTAGGCTTCATCAGTAAAGAATAAACTGTGTGTATATAAGACAACATAAATTCATGTTAATCAATATCCCAGATATGAATACAAATTAAGTAACCAATTAATTTAATTTTAACCAAATTAAGTAACCAATAGACAAGAACCCAATACACATATATACATACATACCATTCCATTCTCAGTTACAGATATAGGTTTACAGAGGCTTACATCCCAAAGGTAATGAGTTGTAACAGCAATACTAGGTTCACTAAAGCTATATAAGGGTGTCTATAATATAGGTCACAGTTGTAGACAATTAGGCTTTCCTGTAAGCACTTAAAGGAGACATTCCAATATACATATAGTCAGAGAAGGAGATCCAAGATCAGAAACTAAAAACATATCAAACCAGAGACAAAACAGCCAATATAATTTCCAGCTTTTCAACAGTAGGTTTTAAAGGACCGTTCATAGAAAACAATTGTAGTCCACATCGGTGTTGAGTCCGGCTGGGTGTAAAGTGTTCAAAAGAAAAATAAACTTTGCCTCCCTTTGCATAAGTCTGTTCTTCCCCATTTCAGTGGGACCTGAATAGGTCCAAATAACAAAGAAGGTCAGATCTTGGTCTGAGTGTGACGCTTCCAAGAAGTGTGCCACGAGGGGAGCGTCAGTCACGCAATTTCTAATTCTTGACCTATGCTCAGAAATTCTAACCTTGATAGGTCTGAGCGTGTACCCCACATATAGTGGATAGTGGAAAAGTGGATAGTGATTTCAGCCTGTTACGTTTGTGGTGTATGATATATGTATGATACGTAACATTTGGTTTATTGATGTGTTGACATTGGGAGCCTGTAGGCAGAACCTGAGCGAAACAGTCCTCTCTCCACCTGAGATCCCCAGCAACTAGTATTCAGAGACATACTGCCTCTGACAGTGGAAGTGGAACACAGCCAGCATGGCAAGTAGCCAATGGTAGCCTTATTCTCCATGAATTTGTCAAATCCTCTCTTAAAGCCATCCCAATGGACGACCATGACTGTCTCTTGTGGGAGTGAATCCCATCATTTAAATATGTGCTATATGAAGAAATGCTGAAAGCCATTTTGCAATGAAGGTAAAAAATAGATAATTGCACCATAGATGGAGGTAATGGGAAGAAGCCACTGATTCTTGTGTACTGTAGCAGTTCCTTGCCCCACCCCTATAAGGATGGACTGAGGTGGGGCAGAACCTCAGATCAGAGAGGCAAACCAGACAAATGATTCGATTTTTATTTGATTTAATAACTTAGTAATGCTGCTTTTCCAACATCAGAGTTGAGCTCAAAGCAACTCAGAGCAACAGCAAAGAATTGAAAAGTAAAAGGGATTGTCACAGAGCAACAACCCCTAACCCAGAAGAAGCAATGAGTGGAATATAATCATTGGGTTTTTGTTAAAGAAATTTCTGGTGGTTCCTTTTTTATAAAATAAAAAATAAAAAATGGTAGCATGTATGGGAATGCAATGATTTTCAAATTCCAGAGGTCTCACTTTGTATTTTGGTCTCTGCAAAGGTTTGTACTGGTTTTGCATTTTTAAGAGGCACAGCAACAGATTCACATGCTTGGGATGTCAAATGTTAGATCAGCCACGATTGCTCAAACAGGAAAAGGAACTCCAAGGGAACAGAAGCTCCAAGGATGCTAAGGGAAATGACTCAAAATTTTAAATGTGCAATAAAGTCTCCAATATGGGGAGTTTAGCATGGTGTCAGATTTCATTCAGAACACTCTGTGTGATTTCCACAATTACCTAGGCTGGAACTATGCAGAGGCACAGAAGTGAAAAATGTTTGTTTTTTAAGAAAAGGTTCAGGCAGTTAGTTAATATCCACGCATACTATGATGTGTCAGACCTGTGCCATTTATTGCCATGTTTAAATTTAATTCAGACGACATCTTTAGCCCATGGACTTTATAGCACATGAATCCATTTAAATTTGAATACAGTACTGCAGTTTAACACATTTGGTAACTTGTTTAGACTCCTTAAACCTGGATACATTCTCCCACTTTAGAAACCAACAAACAGCATGTAGCACTTAAAAAAAAACCTACAATTATTTACACCCTGAAAGTATTGTTCTGCTATTCATTCACCGCACATTTTTCATGCTCTTTTTCCGTTTTACAGCACTCATAGTAAGGCTTGCCAAACCACTTATTTCTGTTTCTTTAGCCAAACCACAGTGTCTTCATCTATTGTTCCCAAGATCCTTCACCCTTCATCTAAATGGTTAGGGGGAAGCCTTGAATTATACAAACTATGCCCTGTACTGCATTAGGTTCTCTGGCTTATTTGTAAAGGATCATCTGATATGTCTAGTTGCACAGAGGAACTGTAGAGTGACACAGTGCTTCCATACCATATAATTGTGGTGGTTCAACTTCCCAAAGCATAAAATGTTTTGGGAGCCTGATTAATTTGTTCATTGTAAGTGAGAAGAAAGCCAAGAGCTTTGCATCCAGCAAGGATGCCGGAGAATTCAAAGCCCAACCGAGCTCTGTAACTCAGCTGAGCTATGTAAAGGGAAATTATACCTCACCAACACTGAATCAAAAGTACGCACTATTTTTTGTGTAAATGTTTTTAATGATGCTAAATATATAGCTGTCACATTTTCAATGGTTGTTCCCAATATTCCTTGTGTAAATGTTTTCTTATGGGTTGAAATTGACCTCACTTGTCTTCAGTGATGCCATCATGCAGCAAATCTTATTGACTATGAAGCATCGTTTTATTTCAAACCTACCTAATTCACACTTTCCCACCCCCACCCCCAAACATTGCAAACTGAAACAGAGCTACACTTTAGCATTTCCACATCTCCAAACTTTTTGATGCACTTCTCCAATCAAAAACTGTGTATCAAGATGAGTCTACTGGGGGGAAGTGTGCTTTAAGATTCACATAATGCTAAAAATAACATACAATAATGTATTTCGTTAGAGAAATTGCATACCAAATGTGCAGACTGTATTAGGAAAACTGCAAACTGAAATGATGGTGATTTGTGGTGATGACTTCTTAATTAACAAAATGCAAACTGATGTGGAAATGTGGCAGACTTACAAATGGACTTACAAATGGAAAAAAGAGAAACAGAGAAATCAAAATTGTCCATCCCTACTCATGTGACTAATTCTGGAAGAATGAAAAGGAAGGAAACAGTCAAGAAATAAAAAATGGCACCAGAGCAGCAGCCTAGGTGCCAAATAGGTGTGATATTCACACAGTCTTACACCATCTTTCAGGAGAAATTTTCATCCATAGCTTTAGCCCCTAAATGGAAAGTAGATACGGTAATATTCAGCACAGGCCTATGCCTTGCAATTCTATCTAATTTCTACGATGTCAGGAAGCATATGTTTATTTTTAAAGGCTTTGACAGAGTCCTCAGCAAGTGTTGTGCTGCAGTCTAATAACACATGTCACATTTACAACTGAAATTCATGACAGTGTGCAGACCACAGAAATGATATGTGGGCCTTTCTTCCCTGGCTTTTAATAGATGGCTAATTACTGCATTCTAAAAAAAGATCTACAGAAATTAACTGGGATATATATATATATATGAGTTAGAAAGAGAAAAGAGACCTAACCCAAGAAAGTGCTTGATATAAAGCTTGGACTCTATTGCTTATTATTATTTTATTTATTTACCACTTAATATTCAGTATCTCTAAGTGGTGTACATAAAATGTATTTTTCAAAACTGTACAAAGAATAAGGACAATTGAAATTCATGCTAAAGCAGAAAACTACCTTGCAACGACTGCTGAAAAAGGAAAGTCCTATCAACTGCTTTGTCAGGGCCGATGGGCTGTCTAATCTTGGTTGGGTGGACCCCCAACACTGAATGCACAGTTCCTGGTGGTTGCAGCCAATGCAATACTCTCTTCATACACAAAACATGTCGCCCACTAATCATCATTGGAGGAAGCCTTTCTGTGCGCCCTGACAATGACAGAAGTGAGATGACTCAGATGCAGGGGATGACATTAATCATGGCTGCATGCCAAGAAGTGGAACTTTAATGGCATTTAGAAGTTCCCGCCCAAGATCTTTTTGCTCCTTGACGCAAAGGGCCAAAGAGTGTTTGCTCCATTCCACACTGACAATAGGAAGGCATCCTCTACCACAATTGAGGACAGCAAGATGAATTAGTTAGCCTGGGGCAGGCTGTGGGGTTTACTGGATATCACCAGGAAGTGCAGCTGGTGGAAAGCTATGGAGAAGGCCTCATGGCCCTCCCCACCAACCACCCTTCTGAGAAGGCCTGGGATCAAGTCTGACATGGTGCTGGTCTTGAGGCTCCCAGGACCTGCAGCCAAGGGGAAGCTGCAGAGAGCCTGCAGCACTGCAAAGAGCAAGGACCACTTTCTTAAATAAGGAATGCCCTTGGCCATATTGTAAGGTTATTTCAGGTAAGCGGAAAGTCTCTCTCAAAAATTTCAGAGAAATTGCTCTCCCCTCCCCACATTTTCAGTGTAGTTCTTTCAAATCTGTGGAAGATATGATTGGACTTTTGTGTGTTTCCTCTAGAGCTTCTCACTGAGTAGAAGGAATCTGATGGATGCTGTTCTTATATTTTAATCATGCCTGGAGATTTTATTTATTTTCATATATATATACATAGAGAGGGAGAGAGGTTCCTAGTGCAGCCTTCACATTGTCTGATATTACTTATATTCTGAGATATCATGTCAAACCAAACTGCATTTGGCTTATCTAAAATAGTGGCAAATATCCATTAATTTATTTTTGTATGTGTGAGAGATAAAGCTTTTTTTCCCCCTTAGGAAAAGAAAGGATATGCTGTAAGGTCACATTCCTCTTTCTTTCTCTCCCCCACCCCCTCCACCCAACTGTGCTTGATAAATTATTTCTGTTTCCTTTAATCCATTTTTTATTATTCTTCAAAAATCTCTCCTTTTATCTCCCTAGTGTTGCTGAAAACAAATCCTTTCTAAAGCTCAGCTTTATTATCATAAGGCCTATAGTATATGGATGCTGCTACCAGAGTTAATGAATTAGAAAATGAGCAAGTAGCGATTTGAAATTACCTAATTGTCTTAACTTTAAAAATCTATGTATTGATGAATTCCATTAATTGAGCTGCCATTTATTGCCTTTGACATATCCCTGACTTGATTTCTCTGGGTGTCTGTGTTTTAGTGCTTAGTGCACGAAATGAATGAACAGAAGGAATACGCATGTGCATAGAGATTTCTGCATGCGCTAATCAGAAGGTTCTGGACACTGCTTCACTCTAATATTCTCATATAACTGTTTTGTGGGCCATTGGCTGAAATGTAGGGGAGGCGGGAAAACAAGGATAGTTGTAAAACATGAATCCCAGCTTTAGACTACTCTTCCCAGTGAAATTCACCTGTCACCAAACCTGATGTCATTTCAGTACCAGGTAATTCTCTCTGACCTCTTAAGTGCTGAGTTTTACAACATTTCACAGCACAATCCTGTGTCTATAAACTCAAAAGTAAACCTCATTGAGTTCAGTGACACTTACTCACTGGCCTGCAAGCTATTAAAATGCAGCCACACAGCACAATTTTCTGCATGTTTACTCAGAAGCAAGTTCTGCTGTGTTCAATGGGGTTTACTCCCCATTGCTCTCTGAGCCTGCCATTTTATTGCTGCTTCCCTGGGAGCAAACTCCATTGAACTCAGTGGGACTAACTTTTGAGTGGTTATGCCTAGGCATGCCCTGTAAAGTGGTGGTGGTTGTTGTTGTTGTTTTGCAACACTATGCAGTTTGAACACTATGCAGGGTTCGTGTTACTGTGGTTGTGTCTTTGTTTTTATGGCACTTTTAGCCTCCCTGGGACATTTTCACCTAAAGAGTGAAGAACAAAACATCTTCTGTGTAAATGAAACTTCTTCTATGCAAACAAACAAATGAAAATAAAAAACAGCATACTGTAAAAATAAAATAACTCAGAATTGAGATATTCTTGCAACATTACAGTAGCTATAGTACAGGGGTGGCAAACTCCCAAGAGACTGCCATCTACTTACTGAGTTAAAAACTGGCAGTGATCTACCCCCTTTTTGGGGGTTCAGGTCAAAGTTGGTGAGCTTTTTTAGGAAGGGGAAAAGCCCTGTTTTTTGGGGGTGCAGGGCAAAAAAATGAGTTTTAGGGGAGCCAAAGTTGTTGAGCTTCTTTGGGGGGAGCCAGTGATCTACCAGTGATCTACCACAGACGTCCAGTGATCTACTGGTAGATCAGGATCTACCTGTTGGACGTGCCTGCTATAGTAGGCGCCTTGACTAGATCATTGTGAAGAGGGAATTTCACAGGCTAATGGGATATGAAGACCTTTGCTTCTCATGAAACATTTGCCTGAAACCAGCTCTGGGCATTACATGCATCACTGCTCACTATGGATCTAGAACACTCCCAAATTTCCCTGCAGATTACAACTTCTGGTGGCCAAATGTGTCTTTCAGGGCATGCCTAAGTGATAAACTCCTGAAACCCTTCCATTGAACCCATGATGCTACTCTCAGGAGACAATGGAGGAGTGTGTCTTTGAGAGTGAAGTCATACTCAGTCCCAATAGCAAGGGATTCCCACAGGGCAGGGTTGATGTTGCCAGTCTTCATGTCACATTTGCAGACATCTTTGTAACACAGAGTTGGTCTGCCAACAGGCCAGGTGCCGGACGCCAGCTCCCCACAGAGCACATCCTTGGGGATCCTGCCATCTTCCATTCTGTGGTCATAACCAAACCAGCGTAGATGTTGTTAAACAGGAGTGTGAACTTGCTGGGAATATGGGCTTGGGAGAGCGCATCTTTGTTTGAAACTCTTTCCAGCCATGTGATACCCAAAATCCTCCTGGCCCAACACAACTGGAAGGCGCTGAGGAGTTGTTCCTGATGGTGGTAAGTTGCCCATGACTCGCTTCCATAAAGCAGCATGCTCAACATATAAGTCTGAGCATCATCTCAGACCTTCATCTTGATGTTGGTCATTAGCATCACATTATCCCATACCCTTCTGCAGAGGGAAGCTATTGCCACAATTCCTTGCCAATACACTTGTTCAGTTCAGCATCGATGGAAAGGTTGCTGGTTATGTTGGTGCCCAGGTAGACAAAATCCTACTCTGCAGAATACTTCGAAAAGCCTTGGTATGTCATATGTGACAGCATTTGATTAGTGGGCACCATTTTAATATTAGATAACATTTGGCACATGACATAAATACATAAAATTAAAAAGTCATTGGATTCTTTTATCCGACAACATTTGATAAATAACAGGTAACAGTCGGTATTTCTCACTTGACAGCTTCTGAAATTTCACATCTGAATGAAGTTTGGGGGCAGTTACATCTGACAACTTTGCTGTACCAGCTCTATGGTGCCAGGCCTTAGCAAAGGGGCCTAGATCAGGCCCCACACCTGGCAGTATGGCAGGTTTCAACCCACCAAATCCATCACTGTGTTGCTCTGCCCCTCTGATGCCCCAAGCTATGATGGCTACTGTAGCCATGAATACCTCTAGATTCCCGTGCTAGCATCACATAAGTTATGGTGCTATTTATGGCAAAAAAAATACAAGGAAAGCGATTTGCTACAGACAGTTATTAGAAAACAGGGTCAACTATAGCATACAAATGATTTGCTCTTAGCCCCTAGGGGAGTTTTGGCTTTAAGTTGCTTGAACAATATGTCCCCCTGCACCTTTCAATTTACATGGCAGCAAGCCTATATTGAACCCAAAGGACATTTCAAAAGTATGAAAATGGCAGAGGTAAAGGAGTCGACACTGCCGGAGGGGAAACATAAGACCTTGGGTTCTTCTAAAGTATCTGTATCATGGGCATGCTTTCACATACCCTCCAACATTTCTCAGCTGAAAATAGGGACATTCCATTCTGCATCAGGAAACTTCTCCCACGTTTGATGTCCCGCACACATAAACGTGATATAAACATGTACATCTGTCACCTCGAGCCAATTGCAACCTCTCAGCCTAACCAGCTCACAGGATTGTTGTAAAGAAAAAATGTGTGAGGGAGGGGATCATGTACAACAGGGGTGTCCAACTGGTTGACTGCGATCGACAGGTTGATTCCCGGATGATGATCGTGGTCGATCGCGGTCAATTGCGGGATCCTTATCGCTCGCGTTGTTTAGAATCATATCTCCGCCCCCCTCACCCCTCGGTCTTTCGCTGCATTGCTTCCAGTGTGCGTTCCTTTGTTGTCTGCTGTAGCACTGCGATTTATTTTGCACACTTACCCTAAAAAGCTCAACAACTTTGGTCTTGCCCCCCTCCCCAAATGGGTGGATCACCGTCAGTCCCCCCCCCCAAGAATAGATCTCAGTCTCTTGGGAGTTGGATGTCCCTGATGTACAACATCTTCAAGAGGAGGGAGAGACAGAGAAAGAAGGGCCTGTTCTCCAGCAATTGCTACAAGTTACCTAAGGAAGGAGCCTGGCGGCAGCCATGAACACACAATAAGATGCTCCGTTGTAGCTGCTACCACCATTGTCATCATTGATCGGGACAAGCACCTGCTCATCCTCCTGTCAGAGTGTGGTGCTGGCAGGGGAAATCAGGACACTCAGATGGCTTTTGTAATTCCGGGACCCGTCCTGGGGAAATCAGGATACTTGGAGAGTATGCTTTCAATATATGCATAGCCCAACTCATGCTAATAATGCTGTGTGACAGCAGTGGAGGTCTAAGACAGCATCCCCAAACTGCGGCCCTCCAGATGTTTTGGCCTACAACTCCCATGATCCCTAGCTAACAGGACCAGTGGTCAGGGATGATGGGAATTGTAGTCCAAAACATCTGGAGGGCCGAAGTTTGTGGATGCCTGGTCTAAGACTTGCTAAAGACACTTTGTGGACTTGAGCCTAGACACTGAACTGATAAATCTACTATCACATGCAAACATATTACTCTGGCACATTCCGGGGAAGCTATATCTATATATGTATTACACACATACATACATTTTATTCCTCTGGGAATCCTGCAGAGGAGGGAGCTATTTATTTTCACACTATTAATGTTCTCCTGCCAGAAAGCAGCAATGCAAGTTTAATAGCACATTATTTCTGTGTCTCGGGGGAAGAGGATAGGAGAGGATGGAAATGTGTTTATGAATGTAATATACTTTGGATTAAGTTATGAGGCTCTTTTATCAAGGATGGCCTTGTTACAGATGCTACAAGCACCTGTTGAGGATGAAAGGAATTAGAAAAAAGCAGCTCATGGCACTCCTGCAGTTGGGCCTCTATCAGTCTTCCCATTCGAAATCCCTTTTACACAGAAGCTCATTGCTCAGAGGCAAAGGCAGGTTTCTGGCTGGAATTTCATAAGCAGGCTCAGCTCCTTGAAACACATGTGCTCTTTTTCCTCTTTCAGTAATTAGTTTTAATCACTTCTTTAATTTATTCATATTCTTAGAAGAGTTTGCAAGTTGTAAGCACTGGGTTCTCCTTCCATTTCCTTCTTGATAACTTTAAAAGAAGATTTAATTATTTAAGCACAGGGATGGAGAAGGAATTCATTTGGTCTGCTCTTCACTGACTCAATATGGCATCCTTGCTTACAGATTGGAATGCAGCTTTCAGATTGTCCACTTCTCTAGATTTGGGGGAGTAGTTTCAGTCTCCAAAAGTGGGCATAAACACAAGCACACATCATCGGAAATGTGTACAAAATATACTGAAAAGCACCACAAGGCATATTTTGCAGGAAGAGAGCGCACAAAATGCATACATGTCTATTTGTTGTATATTCTTTCAGAAAGTCAATTAGAAAATAGGATGGGATGCTTGAAAGCCATTGAAACTGACACAGAACAGACTTTGGCTGAACTGCTCATCCTTAGTTATGTGAGGACAGATGAGTAGTTCAACAGATAGATCGGGGCAGTAATGAATGCAAGCACAAGTAGAGAATACTCTCAAAAAGCTTATCCACTGCTCTCGGGGTAGAGTTCTAAATTTGCTTGTAAATGATCCACTACTGTTTTTCTGGAGGTGCTCAAGGGTGTGCAATACTGACACCTTGTTTTCTAGAAGAAAAGCACTGGATACATCTTGTGAGCCCCCAAACCTGACGGTGGTCAGTACTACTGCCACTGCTGCAACAGCAACAATGGGAGGGCTCTTTCACTACTCTCCTTCTCCAGCAGAGAATGGAGTCAGTCTGCTCCTCTGTTCCATCCCACCCACCCCATTCCTCCTCCTATTTTTTTTCCTATTTAAGGGAAAGCAGCACATTTCTAATTAAGGGTCATAGCTCAGTGGTGGAGCATCTGCTTTGCATTCAGAAGATCCCAGTTTCAAACCCCGGCATCTCCAGGTAGGGCTGGGAGAGACCCTTCCCTGAAACTCTAGAGAGCCATTACCAGTCAGTGTAGACAATACTGAGCTAGACTGACCAATGGTTTGGCTCAATCTAAGGCAGCTTCCTATGCCCCTAAGATTAAGGACACCCAAATGGAACTGATTGCAATAGAAGTTCCGTGTGAGCAGCTAGACCCCAGTTTGTCTCATCATTCTTAAATTCACCATAATGTAGACGGAGTAGCGCTGTGGGTCTTGTGACTCACTCCAACAAGTCCCCAGACTGATTGTAGAAGGGCAATGGGGAGTTGTGGCTGCCAGGTAGAAGAAAGGACTGAGTGCGGAGGGCAACAAGGTGAAGCCATGTGAGCAGAACACTAGAGTCATACAAAGTGGCATGGAGGCAAGGACTTGCCAAAAGGAGGAAAGACAAGGTCATTGCCACAGGGAGCTGGAGTCAGATGGGGTCAGTCCCTGGAGTTTACTCTTCATGACGCCTGAAACTTGGCCAACAATAACCTATACCAGGCATAGGCAAACTCGGCCCTCCAGATGTTTTGGGACTACAACTCCCATGATCCCTAGCTAACAGGGGCAGTGGTCAGGGATGATGGGAATTGTAGTCCAATACACTACACAGTGGTGATCCATGTAAGGCCTAGATCAACACAGAACCTTGACTTCTTCTATGTAAAGCCTAGATCAAAGAATGGAGTTAATCCAGTGCAGGGCTTGGAATGGGTTGAACTGTGCATCTCATCCATGGCCCTATCCTGATCCACAAGAGCATTCCAGTCTTAGGGTGGCACTTAAGTAGGCCTGGCCCACCCATGAGGCAAGGTGAGCCCCCCCCCCCTCAGACAGCAGGATCTACAGGGTCAGCAGATCTACAGGGAGGGGGCACCATTTTGTGGTTCATCTCAGGTGCCAAAATGTGTTGGTCAGGCCCTGCACTCCCCCAAAAAGAAAGGAAACAAAGTAAGCATATCACACAGACACCCAAATAACCTGAACCCATGACTTGGGTTCGCATTTTAAAAATGGCCTATGCTACTTTAAATTATGTATGGGTGCACATTTAGAAATATTTATTGTTATTTTAATAGGAAGACTATGCCTCTCAATACAAGACTTGTGTGCCTACTCAGTTTGTCGACTGTGAACTAAGTTTTGCAATACTCCTGCTCTCCTTGCTTGAGGTTGTTCATTTTTCAACTGACCTTGGATTCAGTCAGCTCTTCAAATAGAGGATTCCTTCAAACAGACTGTCCTCTGTAACGTAGGACACATGGCCCCCTGTTCAATGTGCCATGGTTTACATCTAGGGCTACAATCCAATGCATACCTATTTGGAAGTATGTTTAAGTGTACTCAGTGGGACCTACTTCTGAGTAAATGTGCATGAGGTGAAGCGCTCTCTCTCTCTCTCTCTCTCTCTCTCTCTCTGTGTGTGTGTGTGTGTGTGTACTCAACATGGATATAGTTGAAATAGAAAGATATAGCATATATTTTTCTCTCCCTAATGATGTTTTTAAAGCTGTCTGTATTTTCTTAGATTTTTCCTCTGAGATCTAAAGGCCTGTGATCTATATCTAAAGAAAATAATTCGAGCAAACTGGAGCCTGGGCCCACAATTACTTTAACTGATATAAATCAGGAGTAATTGTATTGAATTAAAATGATTTATTTTAAGTAGTGTAAACAGGCAATAATGAGATGCAAGTATTTCACAAATGGGCTTAAACTGCAGTAGGAAGTTTTCTAAAGCAGCCTGCAGACTTTCAAGGCCACCGATGCCTGTCGGAAGACTGCAGTGGGGCTTGGAAGTAATGGATTGGGGGGGGGGGTTCCACATTCAAAGTATTCAAGATGTGATTGTGAAAACAGTTAAGAAGGGCTGGTTTCCTAACCACCTACTTCTCAGAAAGTCCAAAGGATGTGAATAAGAATGCAGTTTGAAGAAGGCCACTGAGTCAAAGACATGCCCTCCAATGTTCCTCAGATGAAAATAGGGACATTTCTCACTCCCCACCCCCCACAACTGACCCTCCTCGACCCCCTCATCATCTTGCTCCAATGAGGGCAATGTGGAGCTGCCCTTGATTTTTGTCCAAAAGTTGCAGCTGGAGCAAAAAGCAGCGGTTCGACTGCTTGCCGGGGCAGGATATAAATTTTAATAATTATAATAGCCTCTGGGGATCACTTTTTGCTAGCAGAGATCACAAAGTGTCCTATTAGGTTGGTAGTTCCCCAAACCTTGCCAATAATCTCTCTCTCTCTCTCTCTCTCCAACAGAAAGTATGATGGGAGTATATTCGGGTCTAGCTGCTATCTGAATGTGTGAGTTCTCATATTTTGGTAAACTGAAAAAGCAGCTTGCCTAGGAGAGGGTTCTTTGGAAAAAAGTAATCAAAATGATTATTTATTACAACAGTTTATCGTAACACATAATTACCTTGTTTTTGGCAATTAGGACCTTTCCCTCCCTCCTTCCCTCCTTCCCTCCCTCCTTCTTAATTACAGTTTTAATATTTATCCAGACAAGCAATGGTGGTTGTTTCTGTTTTTGTTTAGAGCTGCACCAAATGTTCACATAGTTCGATTTCAGACTTGAAACACAGAAGTTTTGTGGGGGTGGTCTTCAGTTGCCCCCCTCCCTCAAGGGTAACATTTCTTCATGCATGCCTGTTTGCTGCTGTTCGCTGTTTTGCTCAACTGATGCTGAAGCATCATTATTCTTCCTGGAAATAGTGATTCCCAGGCAGTCAGGGATCACATGGTCATACAACATCTCATAACTAATCAGATTTGGCTATGTGATGACATCACCTTATCTGGAGTTCCTGCACGAAAAACGGCTAAAAGGTGAGGCACTTTTCATGCCTCCCAGAAGTTTTCGGTGAAAAGCGGCTCACCTTTTCGCTCAGCCTTATTTCTGATGAGCCAAAAGATCTAAATGGAACATAAAGAACTCCTGAAGTCATGCAGAAATGATATCATTTTAAGGGTTTTAAATATTGTAATTAGTTTGTGCCTCTTAAAATATCACAATTAATGAACTAAAAAACATTAAACTTTCTGTAGTTCTATTTATGGTGCAATTTTAATTTGCAGAGAGCCTATAGACTTAATTATATTTGACTTTACAGCAATCGTGTGAGAAAGATCACTATTGTTTTCATTTTGCAGATGGGCAACTGAGGCTGAGAGATAGTGGCCTGACCAGGGTCATCCAACAAGTGTGTGGCAACTTGAACCCAAGCCCACAGATTCAAATCCAGGTTGCTATTCACTGTCGGTACTCTCACTGTCTTAACAAATTACATTTCCCAGGATTCTTTGGGAGAAACCATGGCTGTTAAAGTGGTATACTAATGCTTTAAATATATGGTGTGGCCTCATTTCTCCTTTTTGCAGAGTCTGTCACGCTGCACTACAGAGTGTGACTTCAGACTCCTCACAGAAAGAAACAGTTTTCATAAGAGTAACATTTCTTTATAACACCATTATGCTAATAGTTTGTACATATGACACCCATGGGGATTTCACTTTGCCAAAGTGCTGGGAAAAAATTAGTAAGCTGCCTTAAAAAGATTTTTTTATAAAAAAAATCAATATTCAAGAACACTCTGGAAATGAACTAGCTTCCTAGTCGCCCACATACCTTGATTTGCAGGGGCTGGGAGTCCTCATCTGGGCCCTGCTCCAGTGAGCAAACTGGCCACTAAACTCTGCACCAGCTGAAGTTTCCCATGGAAGAAAGGTCGGCTATGAATGTAATAAATAAAAAGCAGCTTTAATTTTTGTTTTATGGTATTGATTTTTAAATGTTTTTTTTTTCTGGTCACGATGTATCCTTTGCAACTATATTGAATTAAATTTATTCTGTAGGATGAAAGAAGAGCCAGGAAATCCACCTGAGGCTCATTTGACTGATTTGGGGGTGGGGTGTGGGAGAAAAAGAAACTCTGAGGGATGTTGCATTGTTCTCCCTTAATTTCCACATTCATCGTTACTGATGTCTGCATATTGAGACTTCAGTGGTGAGGTGAGGAGGGGGCACTCTCTGCCTCCAACCCTAACTCATCCCTCTTTATCTTCATTATCTCCCTGCTCTCTCCAAAAGGCTTTGTTAACTGACACCCCGTTAACAAATTGCAAATATCCTAATTGCTTGTCCCCATCCCATTTTCCATGTCTACAAATGTCCAAGCCCCCAGCCTCTTCTGGAAAGGTGACCCCTACAAAGAGCTGCCTGTCTGAGGAATCCAAGAGGTTGTGACTCACACAGCAATTTATTATGAGCAATTTGCTGTTGCAATGCAACTTTCTGGCTTGCTGAGAGCCGGCTCCAGTTTTCCCATAATGACCGCTCTGTGTAATATAGCATTTTAGGGTGAATATAAGCACTGTAATAAGAAAGGATTGATTTTGCATCTGGCACGGGATTCTAGTGATTGGAAATAATACATTGATTTTTTAAAATTAAAGCCATCTTCACATTCATAATGGAAGGTCCTGCCCTGCTTGAAATTTATTGCCAAAGCCCCTGGGTGGTGATTGCAATTACGGATGCCGTACACTGAGCCTGCGGAATAGAAAATGGGCTACTTAGGCAGAAACATTTCTTTTCTTTTTCTGAAGTTCGCTTTGGCCTTCACCGTTAATAGACTTTCCTGACAAAATACAACCGTCTGCATGTGTGCACAGAAAGCAGGTGGAAAATAAATGGTTAGAGTCTCGATCTGCAAAACAACACCTGTTTTCTCGCAACGTGAGTGCCACTCTTACTCTGACACACCGTGAAGGTGTCGCATAATTTCACGTGCACCTGGTGGAAGAGAAGCGTTTTATAGCAATTGCCTTGACCCCATGCCTGTCTCTCTCTCTCTTAAAAAAACAAACACTTCAGCCTTTCTCAACCTTGGGTTCTCGGATGCTGTGGGACTACAATTTGCATCATCCCTTCCCATTCACTAAGCTGACTGGGGATGATGGGGGTTGTAGTCTCAAAACATCCGTCGATCCAAGGTTGAAGAACTCTGACCTAGGCAGGTTAGTGCACTCTCCAAATACTGAATGGATGGATTGGAATACAAATAAAACAAATGGTCTGCATCAATTACAAGCTCCTGCGCTTTACCTCTAAAGTTTCCCATGGCTTGCCCCACTAAGTGATTTCACCCTCATTTTCCATTTTTTTACCCATGGCCTATGCTCTTCCAGATAGATAGCTGGATACTGTATGGAATGTTAATGTTTATATGAATTCCGCTTTATAATCTATTTATACATATGTTCTTCAGTGTAAGTTGTCAGAGCTATCTTACTGTGTAATCTTTCTCCAATTCAGGCCCTCTTTGGGGAGAAATGCATGTGTTGTTTTGACTACATGATTACATTAAAGTTTCCCTGCATTCAGCAGAATGGCACAATGCAGCTAGGTGGAGAAAGAATAAGTAAAAAAAATATATTCTTAAACAGTAACGCAGCGGTGGATTTTAAGGTGTGGAAGCTCAGCATGACAGCCCTCATAGCTAGTCTTCCAAGGAGAGTCCATTAGCCATGTCCCAGAGGGAGTCCATAATGTGAAAAGTCCATGCTGCATTTGGTGTAGAAATGATAAGAAATGACTTGTTATGAACAGGAAAGTAAGAAGGCACTATTTCCCATTCAGCCTTGTAGTGCCGCACTGTTTGCTTTCCACTGCAGTTAGTTGTCCACCCAAAACTACATTGTTTGGCTCGCTGTCTACTGCGGAAAAGGGACCCAGGTGGCGCTGTGGGTTAAACTAGGGCTTGCTGATCAGAAGGTCGGCAGTTCGAATCCCTGCGACGGGGTGTTCGCCAGAAGCGGCTTTGTCATGCTGGCTACATGACCTGGAAGCTGTACGCCGGCTCTCAGCCAATAAAGCGAGATGAGCGCCGCAACCCCAGAGTCGGACACGACTGGACCTAATGGTCAGGGGTCCCTTTACCCTTTACCTACTGCGGAAAAATTACATAACTTGCACAATTTATATAATTAATTATGCAAATCACCTAAGTTAGATTGTCATTACATTATTCCACCCCATTCATTTCAGTTCAAAGGGAACGAATAAGTGAACATTGGCAATTGCTGCTCCCATTTCTGTTTTCATCTGAATTATCTGACATCACTAATTCTGAATGAGTTAAAGGTTTGATGAGTGACTGGCATTTTGACAGATAGTATCCATTTTTCCACTGGCTTTGCTGAGGTGGACTTTAGGAAAATATTTCTCCATTTGTACTGGGTTGAGGGGTTTTTGTTAGATCGGGGAGGGGGGGGTCTAGTGTGTGCCATTTAGTGTAACATGTTTGTAGTCTTAATTAACAGGGAGTTTCCCCAAACAATGTTAGCCTATGGAGATGATAAGAATATTCACACACATGCTCAATGTGAACCAGCCCTGCCTAGCAATGGCTTGAGAGGAAAGCAATCACCCATCACTGTATAGCCTTTCACTTGGACCAATGCCAGGGAACAGGGAAAGGATCTCTCACTTCTCTGAGGGAGAAGACTAGAGGAGGTGTTGAAGGAAATTAAATAAGAGATAAAAGCTTGGTTTGTTGTTTTTAAAAAAAGTAAAACTGAATGTAATAGGATGGATGTGAGAAAGTGGCAGTTTGTGGGGGGAGGTGATAAGATTCAAGCTAACTATGAAAGGAGAAGGGGAGGACAGATTACTGAGAGGCATAGGTGGAAGAGAGATATTAGATTTAAAAAAATTCTGCCTAATTTGAGTGCATGGCTCAGCACATTATTCAAAAAAATGGGGAGCTGAGACTGAATAACTCCAGACCTAATAATGTCTGTAACTAACTTGAGGAATGCTGAACTATGGAACTCCTTGCCACAAGGAAAATGCTGTGGCAGACAATTTCCAAAGAAAGATTAGCCATCAATGGAAATGCAAAAGAAGGGGTGAGATAAAGTGGAAGTTTGGGACACGAAGTAAGATACTAGTTAAGTGTGAAAGGAGACAGGGAGGAGAGACTACAGGAGATGAGTAAAACTGATTTGAGAAACGTGAGGGGGAGGTTAAAATATAAGAAGTTTCTCATTTTCAATTTCAGGTTTACCTGATCAGAATGTTTTAAGCATGGCCTTCTCAAAATGCAATCATATTCAAGTAGGAAAAAAATCTTAACGTATGTAAAGATTGCCAGTTGGGTGCTTAAAATGTGGAATGGTAGCTTCAGTTGCACAACAGCTTCGGGTGCATAGATGCCATGTGTATGTTCCAGTTAACAAACATATCTGAGACTTGGGCCCACCACTATGCCACTGACAGCCATCCAGCTCCAAAGTAGTGGCACATTTGGAAATAACCACAGTATAAAATACCATATCCATATTGACTAAATAATGGGCATGATCCTGAACAGCTGTAATTTCTCAGCATTTTGGATCTTGAGGGAACAAAAGATCCTTTAACACAGCATATTAAATTGAAAGTTTTTGTCTTCATTGAATACACACCCACTCACCAAAGAACGGTGGTAAGAAACTTTAGGATCATCATGATAGCAATCCTGAGACTGCATCCTTGGGGGGGGGGAGTTAAAGGTTTCATTTATGTCTTAAAAACAACAACACCTAAGCTGCGCTCTCTCTCTCTCTCTCTCTCTCTATATATATACACACACATTCTCCATGAACTAAGAAAAACCCAGAGCTCTTCATGATTCCACAGGGAACATTCTAGACAGCCTCACATTTTAAGGTCTGGGAGAGCTGGGAGACATCAGAGAACACAAAGAAGCACCGAAAAAGTAAAGGCCAGTATAAAGCTATAAAGTTTTTAAAAACACACAAGCAAAAATAGTAATACATATCACTCAGCCACCTCTGCCTGAAAAATCTTTCAAAATCGATCCCTTTCACTCCTGGACCTATTTGTCTGCAATATGGCAGACAAATATCTACTGTGATGGGGCTCCTGTGCATGTACATTTTATCCACTTTGGTTATAGCTTTTCTGCCTCTTGGACATTTTCAGATTTCCCATTAATAGTGAATGGTGAACAGAGAACTTTGTTTCATACTGTTATGAATTTGCGGCGCGGCGGGAGGAAGTAGGTTGCCTGCGAGACCCTTCTAACCCCTGGATCCAGCAAAGGTTAAAATATAAGCCATGCTAGCTTCCTGCGTTGAGGTGATTGCCTGGGTGATGAGCCATTAAGGGAAATGAAGGAAAAAGCCTCTGTGTGAGGCAACAAATGGGTAGGGCGCCTCCCTCAACTCAGAGATAGTTAGAAGACAAAGCTCGAGTTTGAACTTGAGTTGCTGCGATGTAACCGAGAATGAAAGCAGCAAGCTGGAGAGAGAGTTGGAGCAACATTTGACAGCATTGTTTGATTTCTCTTTGAATCCAAGCCTGCTTCTATGGGAGAAACAAGACACTTTTGGGGTGCTGATGCAGTGAACCCCTCCAACACAGGCTCAGGTGGTGTGTGTGTGTGTGTGTGTGTGTGTGTGTGTGTGTGTGTAAGTAAGTAAGTAAACCATATATCATGAAGGCACCACAGTCTCCACTGTGCTTCATTTCCAAAGGAAACACAAAACCCAGGCCCAAGCTCATGCAAAGGGGCAGCTGGGTACACTTGTATTGGGCCTTGGAGGGCTAAGATAGCTAGGGGCCCCCACCAGGGACAAGCTGCTTTTTTGTTTGAGTTTATAACTTTCTAACAAGATTTGCAGCCTGGGCTTCAGACAAGCTTTGCACAGGCCTATATGAACCCGGGGTAAGTGCCTGGAACCCCTGTAATCTTGCACCGCTCGGAGATTGGGGTGCCGTGCAACAATACAGAACGACTCAGAAACAAGAGCACAAATCGAAGTGCAGAGTGCACAGAGCATCTCAGATCAGGGTGCCTCTTTAAAAGGACAGATACAAGCCAAGATTTGGTTCCAAGCACACCCCTGACAATTGAACTTTCCTTCCCTATGTGTGTCACAGTTTCTTTGGGAAATACATCCATATGTACAGAGTAAATACATCCATGTGTAAAGGATTCTCTGGAGGTAGAAAGCTGGAATAGCAGTTGAGCAAAGCAACACAGATTTGATGGCAAATGGGGAAATTTGATTTCCCTCTTTTTCTTCCCTGTGCCTCTCTCACTCAAGGCTTTCCTCCTTAGAAGGAGGATTTTGTACACAAAACCTCATGGAAAGAGTTTACAGCTCTCTTGTTTCCCAATCCTCCTCCTCCTGCTTTGTTAAAAGAAAAGAAAAACCCTCCCAACTCCCATTAAGCATTTTCAAAAAGTTCCTTCTAATGTAAGGCTAACAAAATGTTTTCTGGCCCACTGCATGTTTACCATTGACCAGTGTATTGTTTCAACAAGAAATGCTCATGTATCCCCCTGATTAAAACATAGTTCTCTGGCTCTCGTTAGAAAACAGATTTTCTTCCAGAATTAAATTAAAGCATTGCTATTCGGGCCTAAACGTTTTAGGAGAAATAATTTCCCCCTTTACTCCCACCAAAAGAAACTTGCCGAATGTCATGAAGTCGCTGTGCTAAAGTCCTGGCTGAATTTCAAACCCCTTAAAATGTGTAAGACTATGTGCATTTCTTTAAAATTAATGTGAGCTGCACTGTTTCCACTGTGAAATGCTGTACGTGTAATTTGGCAACTCTGGGAAGTACCAGTAACTCTTCTGTGAAACCGCAAATTGGTGTCTTTGGCTTTTTGGCTTTTTGTTTTTTTTAAAGGGAAATAACCACCAAACTCATCTGACAATCTTTTCACGGTTTTCATGTCTGACTAATGCTGTGGTCAGCAACTGGCTTTTAACAGGCACCATATTTAGACTTGAACAAGAGATGGGGGAGGCAGAGACATTAGGTCTGACCCCAGTGGTGTCCAATGCAACTGTTCTCTGGTAAGAACCTCTGGCTACAACTGCTGGACAGCTGAAGGGCTGGGAGTTCCTGGTCTTTGCGGTTTAAAACTTGGCACACTCACTTGTGGAAAACATAGGAGGTATAACATTAGCAAAAGATGTAACTGCACAAGCAGTTGTGAGCCAGCAGTAGCACAAGAGGTAGTGCGCAAAGTTCAACTGTCCCTGGGTACAAGCAAAGCAGCTTGGTTATTCCCCATTTATTTATTAAATTTGTATGCCACCCTTCACCCACAAATCTCAGCCGCAACATAAAAAGACACTATAAAAGCACCAGGGGTTGCACAACAGCTTTTACAAGGCACCCACTGGAGTTTGCTGTTGTCCGATTCTAAGAATGGGGCTCCTGCTAGTGAAATGGCTCTTGCACTAGTGGACTGCCACAACTGGATATCAGCAAAGGTAATATCCAATTAAGTCACAATCAGAGAAAGTCCACGGATTTCAATGGATCCTTTCTGAGTAAGGCTGAAATTGGATATCACTCATAGTACGGCAAGGTGCCATAATGGAACTAGAAAGATAGCAAGTCTGGAAAGCCGGCAGTTTTACTGGTTAGATTTTTCCTCTTTTGCAAAATTATTATCTAAATTTAATGAGTTGAAACTCACACAAGTATAATTAGCAATGGGCTTAAGATACTACCCTCTAAATGTAATTTAATTTTCAGCCTGAACAATTACATTTACATGGTAAAGCAAATCTCTTTCTCAACCCCCCCCCCCCCCCCGCTTAAAACTTTCATCTCCTTTTATTTGCTGTGCCTCTCTCTCTGCTGAGGTGAAAGTTCACTCATTAATCTTTGTGATTTCTAAGGAAGTCTGGCTATGCAAAAATCTGGATTTGTGAAATGTGATCCCTGGAAATATCATGTAAAGGATTTAAGCCCCTCTGAACTAAGAAATGTTAAGAACCTTTAAAGTGCATAGGCTTAAGACTTTAAAGTATGGAGAGTTTGTGTTGCTTAGCATGGTCATATAGAGGAGAGTACTTAGCACAGTATCGTACAAAACATTTGTAACAATGCATTTTAAGCACTGGTGCGTTTATCCCATTTAAAATCACAAGTGATGTTTATAACCTTATTGATTTATTTAAGAGTATTTCTAAGTCTGCAACTTACTTTTAAAAATCATGGTGGAATACAATAAAAAACATTAAAGCAACTTACAAATAATGGATCAAATTACTGAGGGGCAATTGGACATTTTCTTTCTTTCTTTCTTTCTTTTCTTTCATCTTACTAAAAACACATTTATTCAAAAGTTACCATTCAGCTTTGTCCACTGCTATAATGCCACAGAATGATCACTCCAACCCTCAGTCCTTCATCCCTGTCATGTTGGCTCGCCAAATACCCTCAATAGGAACCCAACTCCCGTCTGGTTTACTAGACATTTTCAATCAATACATCCACTCTACAGACACCTCTGAGATGATGATGGCATTAAAATATCTTGTTCTTCAATAAAAGAGAAAAAAATTCTTTAAATTGCATCAGTGGCATATTGGCAAAATCTGTCTCCAGTGTCTTGCATTTGGCACAGTGTTTGTTAGAACACATTTATAGTGCCGTGCTTCAACTTATTGATTCCCGCCAAAGAGAACTTTACTGAGTTGTCAAGAACTCCTGGCCCACATCCTAGAGTAACGAGGACTTTGTCCTGAAGCCTATGAAATACTAAAAGAGTGGAGTAGGTACTGACACCACATTCCCAAACATGACACATTAAATAGAATGCTTGACATGTTCTGGTCTGATGATGGAACCCAATGGAGAATGTGGCAAGGTGGACCAAACATTGCTGGTCCACAGAGAGCTCCCGGTAACAGTTCTCATAGTAGTTTCTCAATCAATCCTTCTTCCCAGGGAACTCTGGGAATTGTAGCTCTGTGAGGTGTGCATCCATATTTGTTGCCTGAGTGACAATGATGCTGCTTCTGTGGTTCCTCAGCCACCTAGGGATTGGATTGCACCCTTAATTTAATTTCTTTTTTTTTCTTTTTTCTTTTTTATTGCGTTTTTTCCCATACATCTCTGGTACACCACATCAACCACATACAGTGCCACAACCACACCCTCAAACACCTAGTACATACATTCAACATCTCATATACTCATATACTCATATATACTCATATACTCATATACCCCTCATATACTACATATTAACATACATACAAAAAATAAAAAGCTAACAAAATCATACTCTAATCAAATTACATTCAATACATTATATTACCCTTAATTTAATTTCTGATGGTGCAGTGAAGGTGCCAGCTAGGGATGGGCAAACCTGTCAGTTTTGCTTTCTCCTGGTTTCCAATTTTTCCAATTTTGATTTGAGTTCTCAACATTTCCACATCAACTTGTGATTTTTGTGTCTGAATTTCTCGTTGCGACGGTTTTCTTCTGTACCGGTTGTTGTTGTTCTATTTTGCAATGTTAGATGGTTGTTCTGTTTTGTTTTGTCTCTTTTGCCTTGGTTGGTTTTTGTTTGTTTATATATGGGCAAATAGCCGAAATAAATAAATTTGAATTTGTGTCTGAATTTCTCTGGCCATTCAACATTCCTGTATGCAATTTTGTCTAAAATACGCATCATTGCAAAGCAACATTCCTTCCAGTGGATATGCATGTTCACTGATAGTTTCACTGATTATTTTTAAGCACACTTTGCCTCAGTTTGACATGCATTTTTGTACATATTACTTGGCTGGAGGACTGCATTGCAAAATTTGGTGACGTGTGAATTTCAAGGGGTGGCTGTGTTTCAGTTCATGTATTGCTTCAGAAAGTGAGGCCTTTGAATGTGAACTGAATCAAATTTATTCCTCATCCCTAGTGCCAGCAGAACCTCCAATGGGAGGGTGGGCTATAGAACAAGGGCCAGCACAGACACATTTCATTGTTACTTGTCTTTCCAGCTGTAGGCCTTCCAGCCCATCATGAGACAATGAAACTCTTAAAGGGTTGCTTTATGCGTTATTTTTCCTGAGAAACACACAAATATCTCTTTGTAGGAACATATGAGTATTTTGTAACTTGCAGCTTACAACATAGGGCTGTGTGTACCCAGATCAAGAACTAGACACACGTGGAAGCCAAAAATGATTGCAGACAAAAATAAAATCATTTTGCAATGCATATATTGCCAAGTACATTTCGCCCCGCCTCTCAAAACAAAGGTTAATCTCTGTAGCAACATATAATTGCAGGGCAGGGAGTAACTCTTTAGTAAAGATACATTAGAAAAGTTGTGTGCTTGCTAGATTATTTCTTTCCTGTTTTAGTTATGATTTAATAGTAAATTGCCTTGGGTGATATTCTGCTGAGAACATTAGATAACAAAAATTAAAATAAATTAATGCATATGAAGCAAAAAATTCTTCTTTGCAAGAGCTAATGAAAGTTTAGTGTTTTCTGAACAAACTAAAATGAAGGAGTAGTTACACAGAATATGTGGAGCTGGAAGATACCTAGTACAATGTTAGTCAGCCCCTGGCACACTGCAGAACCCAATAGTTCAAGCACAGGAGGCCCATCATTTTAGAAATGCTGCTCTAGAACATTCCCAAAGCACCAATGTTTAGTTGTTGTTTTTGAGATAGCTGTATACTTCGATACAGATTCACTTCCTCATCATGTTATGAAATTTGACACATTCCACAATTATACTTGACTTTGTACAATAGTGTTCTGACAAGATCTTTTACTGCTCTGCCAATCTTTGATTCCTTGGGTTTTGTGGTTTGAGCAAACTTTTTTTTACAGTGCATAACTTTTACTGACACAGACACTGAGAAGTGCCACCCTCATCTTGGCCCCATTTGCCAGAAATTCGTGGTTATGTCTGTCTACATACTGCTGCCAGTCTAGATTAAATCCTTCAGCTTTCCTGTAGGAGAAAGTGTTACATCTTCTCTAATCGTTCCACACTATTAAAGAAAGTAGAATCTACTCACTGTCTGTAGTGTAGGCGCTAACCGTTTATTGAAGAACAAGCAAGCACACACGGAATAGGAAAATGAAAGGACCACTCACCTTTCACAGTGGGCGGCGTTGCGGCCGGGCATCTGGGCCCTTGCGGTGAGCCGGCTCGGGGGCAGGGGATTGATGCCCCCATCACGCCAACCCTGGTCACGTTATGCCCACCCAGCCTATCAATGCCGCAGCTTCCCTCTCTCGCCTCCTCGCTGGATCTCCCAACCCACCCACCCTCTTTTTAAGCTTTGGTATGACATGACCTTGCTATGGACAAAACATCAGCCACCTTATTTTGGGGGCCGGGTAGGGATTTTTCCACTTGGCAAATTGGCACCTGCCAGTTGGTTTTCGCCTACCTTGTAGCAATTGTCACAACTTTGTAAGGCATTGGGTAAGCCTTTGTTTAAAGGAGGGGAGGTTATAGCCTCTGCTTGCCCCTCCTCAATAAGGGTATCCTGTTAAAGGGATCCAGGGTGTGGATACTGTCTGAGGCCCAGATGTGGGCTAGGGCCATGCCACGACCCCAACGGACACCTCTCAGGGTGCCCTTATTTGATGTAAGTCATAGGGCTCCCCCTTTTGGTGGTTAACCCTTAGTTCGACTCCCTGCAGATGGGCGGGAGTCAAGATATGGTCTGGTTTCACCCAAAGCTTAAACCAAACCGCTCACATCTGTAACCAATAAAGTTGTGGCCTGTTTTAGCCCATAAACCTAAATACTCGTGTTGGTGTGTTTATTAATCAATAGGAAACTGTGGAGCATGGGGCCTTGGCATGCAATAAAACACAAGAAAAGTCTGAGGGTGGAATCTTTAGCGCCAATCTCCATTGAAAGTTGAACCCTTTCCCCATCTGACTTTCACATGTAAGGATGCATTTAGGGATATAACTAGTTAATCTAGTTTCACTGCTGATTGTTGTTAATCAATAAAGTTGTGCTTCTTTAACCCATATCCAGCATCCTGTCCTTTCAGGGTGGGCGGCCAATGAGCTTTGAACTTTGTGGTCCATGTTCTCTGCGGCAGATGAGCAGCATCCATTCACTGAACTGTCGAAAACACAGAGCTTCTGTATGTTTTCCCCCATCTCTTTGCCACATACTTTCCCACCCACATTCAAATACCATTTAACCCCAACCCTGTGGTCCCCCCTGATTCCTCTTCACTTATACCTCCCACAATGTAATCATTATTCGCAGGGGGTGGAACTTAGCATTAGGAGACAGAAAATTAGCTCCCCAACCCCTTGTGATAAATTAATCTGCCAAGAGGCACACCCCTCCCTAATAACTGGAAATTTTAAAAGACCTACCACTTGGCTTGGAGGTATCCTGAATTTGAATGGGGTAGATTTGGAAAGAAATGAAACCTGAGTGTTTCCTTTTCAAAACAAAGCAACTCTTTGCATATTTTAAATGCACTGCAATCAACCTCCCCTAGACAAAACTCTGAATGCCATTTCCTAGCAGAATGTCTAAAGAGCAAATTCGGCTACAAAAGAAGCTTATTAAAGAGTAATGAAGACTGTCAAAAAATTGCACACTTAAAAGCTAGTAAATAACAAAGTGAGGCTTTTAGTCGTTCTGGCTGGACAATGTGAGGTCAGAAAGAAACAACATATTCAGCAGCACTGCAATTGGGCTTTTGATGATGCACATCTTTAACAAAGGTTACTTATTTACGTCTCCTATACCTAGACAAATTGTAGTGGTTTATGTGAATACCACTGGTGTTATCCACTGTTTTTATATATGTGATAGAGGACAGCTGCATCAGAAATGCAGGCATCCATTATGTTCTATACAAATGAAGGGCATTCATCATGTCTGTGTCCCTGTAAGACTTTGATGTTCTCACAACCTCTTATTATACTGCAGTGTTTTTATACCTGTGGGAATAACTAGGTGGGTGGGTATGGCAGCCCAAGAACAATGTGGAGTCATCTTCTTCACAACAGCCCATCCATGTCCCACCATCCCCTTCACTCAGTGCTGGATTACCAAATAGGAAGAGCAGGCACCGGCCCAAGGGCACCACACCTTTTAGGGGGCCCGTGGCAATGGATCAACATAATTTTGACTTGAACTTGAAAGTTAATTACAATCAAGCCAAGTAGAAGCTTAAAGATAATTTGTGAAGGGGGCCTAGGGGCTTCCACAGGGTTAAATTTGGCACTGCCTTCATGCAGTTATTCAAGGCACAGGTGGATGGGACCGTGCTCTCTGAGCATGGTGATGCTGTGATGATTCACTTATGCCTACAAGATTTAACAAATACTCCACCAAAGAATCCAGGTGTGTATATAACTCAGGAAGATGACGAAAGAGGGGGGGTGAATTTGCTGGATGGGGCTCCCCATGCTGGTAGTGTAATGGGTGCATCCAGCATATTTCAAGACACCCTGGTGCACCCTGGTGCACAGTTTGAGAAGCACTGCCATAGAGGTTCTACCAAGGTCAGAATTCTGAGGAGCAGGGCGGATTCTTCTTCTAACCAGCTTCAGCAAGGCCAGGACTCCCCATTGCCTTCTTCCACTCTCCTGACACTGACACATCAATACAAGCATTCAAGGTAGACACCGGGCTCAGAGTGGAGAGGAGGACAACAAGGGGACCATTTGGCCTTCACTTATGAAAATAGGGCTGTCCCACCTGTCTGAGGTGCAGCAGCAAACACGCTTGCCTCACAAGTGCAAGGCTGGTCATGTTATTTTGCCACCAGAGGCAGACAATCCCACAAGTGCCTCTCTCCTTCCCTGGCAGTATAAATACAACACTAATGAATGTAATAAATGAGTTTGCTGGCCTTTCATGATGCTCAAGGTCGAGGACTTGAGGTGACTGCCTCACTCTGCAAGCCAGAAGGCACTTTCTGGTGAAGCAGCCAACAGCTAGTAGGCTACTAAGGCCCAGGGGCTGGATCCGGCCCAATCAACTTCTAAATCCTGCCCGCGGACAGTCCGGGAATCACTGTGTATTTACATGAGTAGAATGTGTCCTTTTATTTAAAATGCATCTCTGGGTTATTTGTGGGGCATAGGAATCCGTTCATTATTATTTTTTTCAAAATATAGTCTGGCCCCCCACAAGGTCTGAGGGACAGTTGACCGGCCCCCTGCTGAAAAAGTTTACTGACCCCTGAGCTAGTACATTAGCAGCTCGTGACATTGTGGCCAAGTGAGAGTCTGGCCTCTGCACATCTTAGCTGCAAAGGGTTTCTCTCCTTTCCTAAACACACACCCAATCTCCCCATTCTGAAAGAGGAGGAAAGTGAGGGCACTGAAGTGCAAAAATGGACAGAAAGAAGATGTTTTGCCTATTCTCATAATAGTGGCTGGTGGGAATACCACATCTGAGCTTCCAAATCCAGCCTTCACTTTTGCAGCGAAGAGAGCAGGGTTAACAGAAGAGCTAATGGTAACTATAGCTCCACTGGATGCTTTTCCGAGCAATCGAATTCTCATATTTGTTATAGGTCTGCTTATTCTTTCAAGTACGGTTTTTGATTTGATTAGTTAATAGGCTAAATCCGGTGCCATGGGAAATATTTTCCCCATCTTACCCTCCTCTGCTTTTAATAGCCACGCCATAATTGTACACAGTGCCTTGAGCAAAACTTAATTCACTTGAACTGATTTACATCTGTATGCACTGATGGGGGAATAGTTGTTTTGAAATGTAATGGCGCAACAAGCGTATGCAGCCGTAAATAACCAATTGGGTTGGGTTCAGATCAAACTTGAGTTGTGCAGGAATTTGGTTCATTTTAATGGCTTCAGTTGATTTTATTTTTGTTCATCTCTTAATATCCTGCCTCTTTTTCTACCCGCTAAGCCGGCAAAACATCTGCAGTTATCAGATACCGTTTCATCTTGAATATCGTTTGACAGCCTTAGGCTTGACAGCAGAATGCTCATAAACTTATTATGATGTGAGCAGAGCCTTGGAATCCCATGCTCGCTCATGTAAGCATGACTCTCAAAAGTAAGTTAAACAAGAATCTTCAAGCAGACTTACATTTTTTTCGGAATATAGCAAATGTGTTTCCTTATAAATCCAAAGGATGTGTAGATAACGTGGGTGTTCACACAGAATCATACAAGATTAGGTTACAGTTTCTGAAACTTTAATAAGGAGGAGGTGGTGGTACTTTTTGCCATCATCATGTGACATAACCATGAAAGGTAGTGTTATCCAGCTGATAAATATTGGTTTTTAACGAACAAGTCCGGAGTTCAAATCTCTCTCTGGCTGCCTTTTGGCAATTCCCTCTCTTTTCCTCTCAGCCTATCCTGTCTCACAGGGTTGTTGTGACAGCAAAAAGTAAAACCCATATAGCTTCCTGAGCAATCTGAAAGGAAAGCAAGATTTTTAAAAACCCAACTATGTTAAAGAAGGAAGAGTGCCATGGTGCGATGTGATCTAGCTGTTTCTCTAAATCATGGGTGGAGAACTTTTTTCAGCCTGAGGTCCATGTTCCCTTCTGGGCAACCATCCAAGGACCGCATGCTGGTGGTGGGTGGGGCCAGAGGCAAAAGCAGGCAAAGCAATTAACGTGAATCTTCCCTTTGGGCAGTTTGCTAGTTTCTACAAACACCCACACACTCCTCTCCATCCTCCATGCAGGCAAGCAAGAGGCATGATTGGAGCTCATGGACACATTGCTGCCAGGCAGAATCTCTCCATGTGGATACAAAGCCAAGTCCATGAACTGTGTGACTCAGGAGGATGTGGGGCCAGGGGAAAGTTGCAACGGGCCAGGGGAAGAGGCCTGGGCAGCTGTGTTTGGGCCCAGGCCTGAGGCTCCCTACTCCTGCTTTAGATGTTAGCAAAGTGACCACCATTCTGATAAGCAGGTTCTGTGTTAACAGGGAGGACTCCCCCCTATGATCCTTGCCACTAAGGTAGGGCTAGGAGACACCCCTGAAACCTGGGAGAGTCACTGCCAGTCTGCATAGACAATACTAAACCAGATGGACCCATGGTCTAACTTGGTATAAGGCAATTTCTGTAAGTTTGTACAGGACTGCAATCTTAGTCGTGACTAATGCTAATTGAATTGGGGTCTGTGCCTTTAATTGGCTGTGAAAAACAACACAGTTCTATGTCAGGAAATTTCTTAGCAAGAGCTGGGTATCTCTTTGTCCCTTTGGCATGCCCTTGTCCATGGTGCTATCATTTACTGTATCTTCTTGCATTGTTCCCACTCTTTGAGCTTCCCTAAAATGATTTTCTAATTGGCTCGAGTGAAATGACTTTGTGCTACAGAAAAGACTCTGGGCAGTTGCTTTTGGCTCCTACCAAAGGGGCAACAAACAAACAAACAGATTTGGGTGGCTGTTGACAGCTGTTTTATTTGCGTTCACGTTATCAGGCCAAGCACATGCAAACGATATGAATAAATAACATGCAAATGTCCCCGGGTAGGGCAAATTTCAGCTTCATCAGATTATCCCCAAGCTAGTTTTTGACCAAATTTAATGGCACTGAATCCTTTTGCAGTGATTGCCACAGGAAAAATCTGTTGTGGAAATATAAAGAGGGAATTAGTTGGCTTTTCTCATTCTTTGTTTAGCAGTATTATTATGTCCATGTGTGTTTCCAAACAGCTTGTCTCATTGGTGCCTGTGGAGCAAGAATGACTCATGTTGCCGCCATTATAGCTGGCTAATCATCACTATTATTTAGCAATGCAACCATTCCACCATTCTGCCCTTGAACAAGCTGACGATCCATCATCATCTATAGGCAAAATATCTACAGGCATTTTAGAGACTGGCAGTAACACCATATTGTTGGCACCATTTGCTGCAAGATACTTTGATACCTGAATGATTAGATTAACTCTGGATGGATGGAACTATAGATTAAGTCTGCCTGATAACTATGTGCCAGTTTGTATAGGCAAGTTCCACTTATTTTCTCCATTCAGCCATGCGTGCCAACACATGATTGTATGGAGAATCATTGCAGTTTTCTATTTCATATTGCACTGTCAATTGGTGACGAGGAAAAGTGACTTTTCAGTGCGGGTGCCCCATGCATAGGAACACAGGAAATTGCTTTACATTGAGTCAGACCCAATAGCCACATAGCTGATCTAGCTCAGTACTATGAGTACTAGCCAACGTTTCAGACATGGAACTTTCCCAGTCCTAAGTAAGGAATCAAACATGGTACCATCTGCATGCAAAGTGGATGCACTCTCACTGAGCTACACCCTCCCCATGGAATGCTCTCCCCAGAATGTCCAGGATGCACCAGCACTGAAGTCCTATGTGCAGCAAACTGACCATTTTATCCTCCAGGACTTTTAACCAAGTAATAGATTCCCTGCTTCTGTTATTTGGTCTTACCTGCCATTTCCCCCCCTGCTTTTTTCTCTCCATTGTTTTTATTGTTTATTGCTTTTTTAAAAAACAACAACAACAACAACAACAACAACAACAACAACATTGAAAGGTTTAAAAAAACAATTAAAATGTTTTTTCCTTTTTTGCAAGATGCTTTGGATATTTTTAGAATTTTCATCTTTATTTTCGAATAAGTATATGCAAAGAATCTGACATACATCAATTAAAAGCAAGTTGCAAGCATTTTAAACAAAATAAAAACATACCAAATGTTTGTCCTGTCTTTGCGCATGGCATGTGCCTCTAGCACATTTGAAACATGAGACCATTACTTTTCAGAGCCAGAGACAAATTTAACCTGCAAGGGCAATTGTTCCTGGGAAATGCCAAGAGTCACCCCCCCCATCTAAAGACCCCTGCTGGATCAGACCAAAGGCTTAGCTAGCCCTGCATTCTGTTTTCATGGTGGCCAATGAGATGCCTTTGCGAAGTCCGCAAGCAGGAGGACATGAGCACAATAGCACTCTCCTGTTCGTGCCCCAGCAACTGCCTCTGTTAACAGAGGCATTGCAATATATATAGTTTAAGATTCATAGCATTGTGCAGGCGAAATGGTAATGTTAGGTTCTGAATCTGTATTTGCCTGGGATCAAATCCAAAAGTTAAACTTCAGATTAATTTGATCAGCCCGCCACATCTGACCCTCTAAGTATGAGCTGTGTGATCCTAATTGGAATGCACTGTGATTGCTTCCCATTTCCTGTTAAAATTTCTTAACTTATTCAAAACTTGGCATTTGGCTCCAACTGTGTGGTTGTCTCCAAAGGAGCCCATTATCACAGATTACATTTATATTTTATAATATCTCCTGGTGTACTCATGAATAAACGACCACGTAATCCAACAAGTTCACTCTCCATTACAAGTTTTCAAGGAGCCTGGTGCCAAAATCACTTTCAGGTTCAGAGAAGCAAATGTAGTTTGTCTGACCTCCCATAACATTGTTAGGAATAGGGATGCTTGAAGAATTTGTTCCTTGTGGATTCTGATATGAACCAACTGAATCCACACCTCCTGAACTAACGTGCAGACTAGGAAACACAATTTCTCCTGATTTTGCACTTCTCTGAATTTTCGTGATGCTGTTCTTGGCTGAAAACAACAACCAAAATTCAAGTTACAGGTAGGTAGTCGTGTTGATCTGCCATAGTCAAAACAAAATAAAAATTTTTAAAAAATAATCCTTCCAGTAGCACCTTAGAGACAAACTTAGTTGGTCTTTAAGCTGCTACTGGAAGGATTTTTTTTATTTTGTATTTTGTATTAACCAAAATTCAAAAACGCCTATTTTACCATAAAATACTTTAACCCTGCAATCCTTTGGTCTCAGGGTGGAGAGAAAGGTTCAACCTCAGAGATGCAAATGTGACATTGGACGAGTCTTCATTATCTTCATCATCACCATGAAAAGCTCTGCCGCCTACAAGCCCTACAGATGTTGGTAAGATTGGACTAAAAAGGAGTGTGGCAGGAGAGACTGGATGCATGCAACAGGCAGATTGAGGAAAGGCACACATCTGAAAGATCTGTAGCCTTACAAGTCCCTCAATATCTTCACCAGACCAGGGTATGAACTACACCATTATTCCTAATGGAAGGGAAATAGTTAAAGGGAAGGGAAGGAAGGAAAAGACGGAGGAACTCAAGAGCACTGGTGTGAGCTTGTCAGTACATTGGAAAACATTGGGTTTTCTCTGTCTTTGATTATCTTACCACCTGCCCCCTCTCCTTTAGGATTGCATCCTTAGAAATCCGTATTTTCAGATTAAATATGAGTATAGGTGCAAATTTGGGGAGAAAATACATACTTAAATATGTATTCAAATATCATTTTTTGTGCATTTTTTATAGAAGAAATACAGATTAATGAGGAAATAGGGCTAGAAAAATATATGAACACATGGGGCAACTGCACAGAGAAGAAAAAGACTGTCCATCACTCATCAGGAATTCACATTTGAAATCAGTTGAATGAAGTGCACCTAAGTGTGATTGATCGTGTCCTGGGTATTCTCAAATTTTCACCATAACCAATATTGAATATCGTATTGCAACAGTTTCCACAAACAGAAACAGAGGATAATTTGACATCAAAAAATCCCAAACGTCCTCTTCCAAATAGAAGAATCAATGATTTCCCTTTGGTTTCCATAGATAGGAAGCACATTTATGCAGTAGGGCTGCAATCCAAGGAATACCCCTTTCTGAACTCAGTGGGACTTATTCATGAGTAGATATGCACAGGCTTGGCCTGCATAATGCATATAGCCAAATGTAGGTTTCCAAATCAAATTTACTTTTGAAAGTGCATCATCTATATGAGATCTATATTCACTAAAGCAGAGATATGGAGCCTCTGCCAGATGTTGTTGGACCACAGCTCCCTTAATCCACAACCATTAGTCATACTGGCTAGGGCTGAGGTGAGTTAGAGTCCCAAAACATCCAGATGACACCTTGTTAGGCACCCCTGCCCTAAACTGATGAAATGGTTGCTGTTGAGGCGCACTAAATATCTTTGTCCTAGTTCTTGTTATAGGCATTTCTATTAGATCTCTAAGTGGCCACTTAAGCTAATAAATGTCATTCAATTGTGTGAAAAACACCATAGTTAATATATGTCACTTAATAGTGAGAACAGATGCTTAATGGCTATCTAACCAGCAATGTATTTAAATGCTATTAATATGTATAACGCAGTCATTTGGAAATAATAAACACAGCTCCAGAATACACTTTTGCCCAATGTAGTAAATTTCTCCACCAACAGCATTCTACCCCCTTTTTCCTTCACCCTCTATAAACCCCAATTGCTTATGTCCTACAGCACCTTCATCCAGGCCACCAAATTTGACAAGTAATTCAAATTTTGCTAATGAAGCCAGTTTGTATGCTTTGATTTGCATTTTATATTCTGGACAAGGACTCTTGAGTTTTCTTCTCTGTGGAACTGGTAATTCTGCAAAGCCCCAAATATCACAAGCAGAATAAATTATGGAAATTGCACAAACCATGTAGTAATTAAATAAACATTTTCTGTGCCGTATATAGATTTCCTTGTTGTGTGTGCTTGTGTATGCACACACATATTCACCCTCCTCCATAATATCTTGCTGTGTCCAGACATTACAGCATCAACTTTTATAATCTCAGGCTAAACAAGATGAGTTATGACTCCAGGGAGGTGTAAATAGTCAACACAATATTTGAAGATTTAGCAACTCAACTCTCTGGGCAAATGGTGCTTAATATTTACACACAAATCTCTTTCTTTCTGTGGGTATTAGTCAGATGTTTAATGCCATTTTGATAAAGTGCTATGTGGTTTGCCCTAGTTTATAAGATCCTTGGGGTTTCTGTTGTGTTTAGCTTTTTCTAAAAGGAAAAAAAACTAATGAAAAACTTTGGGTTATATTTAGCTTCCGGGTAGGATTTTGAAGTCCAAGAAAGTTGTAAAGACATCCCAATGTCACTGGCTGGAAACAAATAGTGTGTGTGTGTGTGTGTGTGTGTGTGTGTGTGTGTGTTTTGCATTAGTATTGATCTTATTTGTAAACAGCTTCTCAAATTGATATAACAATAAAACAGCAGAAACCTATATAAATGCAATCTCAATCCAATGCAAATAAAAATTGCATCCCAAATGGAAGAGTTTAATATACAGATTCAAGGGAAACCCTGGATCTTCATTGCAACAGTTATTTAAAAGAGAAGCCTCCCAATGTCTGCAAACCAGTCAGTCTTTATCTTGCAAAATGCAATGAGGCCACATGTATATTCCAAGGAAACCAGAGAATTGTGCAAAATATATATCTTTTCTTTTTTTTTATAAAATCCGCCCTATGATTTTCTGCTTGTGTGGCTGAACCATTTTACCACTCCGGAAGTTCTGAGCAGTGAAAGTGCTGAACTTTGAGCAAAACTGTAGTTTCCCATTCCTCCTCCTGTTATCCTTTTTTTAATGTTGAGTTAGCAGAGTTTCAGATTTATGGAGTGACTTGTCAGATTTTTTTCACTGGTTCAATAAAGCAAGAATTCTTCTATGCTTACCACATATTAAGGAAAATCTAAGTAAATGAACTCTTTCTTTCATTCATTTTAATTTTTTTAAAAAATCTATATACTGTAGTTTAGAGGAGAACAAGTTTATGGGCTCTGTTATGTTGTTGTTGTTGTTGTTGTTGTTGATGATGATGTTGATGATGATTATGATTAGCCAAAAATCCACCAGTGAGAATCAAATGCAAAAGACATACACATAATTAAAGAATGCTGGGTCCAAGAACTTTGTGTATCTTAACTAAACTGAGCTCACAATCTTTCCACACAAAAATCCACTCATGGTTACACACCCACACCCCACCATACATTCACATACGTTTACCACTGCAGCGCTAGTCATAACACATTCAAACCTGAAAATCAGTTTAATTCAGATTAGCCTGTTAAATACAGAGACTCTTCCATGTTAACTAGATTGTGCACTGCAGTTGGCATTTCTGGGAATAATGCTGCAAAAACAGAATTGCTGAGTGATTTGACCTGATGCTTTTCTGTGGTTCCAGGAACTTGTAAGAGCAATTTACAGTCACACATTGGCTTTTTTTTCTGGAGTCCAAAAACAGCTCTATAATCATTTGCATATGATGTCCTAGTGCTTAAAGACATTCATAAAAAATGTTCACTTAAATAATTTCTCCTATTGTCTGCATTCTTCAGTTCCTATATGAATGCAATTTATATGTACTACCAATGTATGTGACTATAGCTTCCCATCCTTGCTGCAGAGTAAAAATCTTTAAGAATGTTGCCAAGGTTTTTCATACCAGCACTAAAATGATACAGTATATCAAAATTCTGTTTAAAAAAATAATGAGATAATTGAGCAAGCATTGCACACTCACAAACCAAGCATGAGCAGGAGGTTGCTGGTAAAATTGCCAACTCCAGAGGCCTACAAACAGTGTACAGTGGTACCTCTGGTTGTGGACATGATCCATTCTGGGGTGCCGTTCGCACCCCAAAAAATCCGTAGCCAGATTGGCGCTTCTGCGCATGTGCGAAGCGTGATAGAGCACTTCTGCGCATGCGCAAACCACACAGAACACTTCTGCGCGTGTGCGCGTGGAGAAACCCGGAAATAAACACTTCTGGGGTTGCCGTGTTCTTCACTGGAAAAAACGCAACATAAAGCGTTCGCAAGAAAAGGTATGACTATACAGTAATAATAATAATAAATTGCTGAAACCTATTGAGTTTAGGTTGCTGTTTTTAAAAATAATAATTATAGTCTATTCCTATACATCTTCTTCAGAAGTAAATCTTGATGAGTTCATTATGATTTATTGCCAGGTTGTACATAAGACTGAAGCCTGTCTCAATAAATACTTGATTTGAATGCAAATTCTGAACTGTGCATACTGACTCATTTGCACAGGACAACTCTGTGTGCTTCATATTCAAAGGTTGGAGATATAGGTGGTCATGACACTCCAACGTCCTCCTCTTAAAATGTGGACTGGAAATATAGAAAATGGAACGGTTGTAAAATAATAATAATAACAACGTGGAGGACATCTGGCCATCCTGTCTGACGTAGAAGGCAACAGCTGTTTGAATGTCATAGCCATGCTGGAAAAGAATACAAGATTTGACACATTGGAACAGATTAATGGAACCAGTGCCAGATGTTTCAGAGGATGCTGGATAACTCAGAGTTGTGCAAAAATGAGGAACCAATGAGGGATGAATTTCCATGTACAATATACAGTAGAACCCCACTATCTGTATGCCAATTAGCTGAAGATCTTTGGGAACCTAGTGCACATCATGTCCCCTTACAGACAGATGCAGTGTGGCAATTTGTACACATTCACATCCTACATTCCTGCAAGGGTACTTCCTTTCCTTTGTCCATCACAATATTTTTAGACAGTTGAGAAAGTTATTCTTTCAACAGATAGAGAAGAGATCCACCCTCAGTTGTTTAATCTGTCCTCACCTTTCTCCAGATATTCATAAAAGTAAGGCTTTCAGTCCTGGGCCTTGTCTTTCAAGATCTACCTCTAGGAGAAAGAAGTAAGTTCTGCACTCCCCAAACAGGTTTGCTTGTATCGTCTTATTTTCAGACATCTGGGGCTGGTCCAAGATGCCTGAAGTGAAGGAAATGTCATTCCTAACCCCATTCCACAAACAGAAGCTGACAGAACGGCCTGTTGAATCAGGAGTAAAAATACAATAAGAACAAAAGCAACTGACCATCCCTTCCCTTTTGTGACACCAAAACCAACTACCTGAAGCAGCTGCCTCACTCTGCCTTGTGGTAGGACTGGAGATCCACTACCAGTCAGTGTAGACCAGGGGTGGTGGGGACTGTTTTGAGCCTAAGGGCCACATTTCCTCATTGGGTGACTTTCCAGGGGCCAGATCCCAAAGGCAAAAATTGTGTGGGGTAACAGATGTGACCTTTGTATAGTAGGTATTGTTTCAGCCAAAGAGCCCTACCTCTCAACCTCTTCATCCTCTATCCACGCAAGCAGAAGCTATTCTCACCAATCAAGGACACATTCCAAGGCCAAAGCATGTGAGGAGGGTCCAGAGCAGAGCCAGTGGGGATTGTGGCCTGGGAGAGTCCTGGGGGCCGGAAAGAGAGAAATCTATGGGTTCCTTTGGCCCTTGGCCCTGAGGTTCGCAACCCCTGGTGTAGACAATACTGAATTAGATGGACCAAAGGTCTAACTCATTATAAGGCAACTTCTTACTTTGCACTATACTATGAAGGAAATGTGATGGGTGGACGGGAGAGAAAAGATGGAGACTCCTGCATGAACGAAAGCAAAAACAAACAGCGCAGTAACCCAAACCGCAGCGTGCCCAGAGATAATCTTGAAACACATGGCGCAGGTTCTTTGAGCCTATCACAAATGACTTTGCATGTAATCTCCAAGCAGTATCCTGGGTCACTGGGTCGACACTCACTTGAAAGGAAGAATGTCAGTTTATCCATCAGTCTCCCTTGGCATAGCATTAGATACTCTCCTTTGACATCTTGCCATCTGTGCTGCCAAGGCCTGCATTCCTTGCGGAGGCTGGTAAAACTATACACACTGACAACAGACAATGACACTTTCATTGTGGTAGCTTTTTTTCAAAGAGAGACACCCCACCCCCCTTCTCTGGATCAAAGAGCTATATTTAGCCTACACAATTTCTTTCTTCCTCCCCCCAAACCCACACCTTCTCTGACAATATGAGTTTGCATTATAAACTATTTATGCTTGAACAGCATGTGCCAAGACTTAGCATGCATGGGAGATGTGGTGTAGCATCACAGACGCATATGTTTCAGCTGGGTACCTTCCTCTTGTTGCCACATACCTGCAGCCTCCACTGAGTGGGAAAAGATTACTCACTGCGTTGTCACCTTGGAAAGCAGCACAGCTAGACAGCAGCTTAAAGAAGATCAGGAGCAAGCAGAGGAATGGATGGGCAGATTCTCCTAATTGGAATTTTATTACAGATGTTTACATTTTGCATAGCAATTCCATGCATGTTTACTTATAAGTAAGTCATGCACAGGCTGCAGTCACACAGCAGTTCATTCTGTTTTTCTGATGTTTCCCTTACTGTTAATTTCCACATTATATCTGAGCTTTCACACAATGTAACGACCAGTTTCAGAAAAGTAATGGAATATAAAGGTAAAGGTAAAGGGACCCCTGACCATTAGGTCCAGTCGTGTCCGACTCTGGGGTTGCGGCACTCATCTCGCTTTATTGGCCGAGAGCTGGCGTACAGCTTCCAGGTCATGTGGCCAGCATGACTAAGCCGCTTCTGGCGAACCAGAGCAGCGCACGGAAACGCCGTTTACCTTCCCGCCGGAGCGGTACCTATTTATCTACTTGCACTTTGACGTGCTTTCGAACTGCTAGGTGGGCAGGAGCTGGGACCGAGCAACGGGAGCTCACCCTGTCACGGGGATTCGAACCGCCGACCTTCTGATCAGCAAGCCCTAGGCTCTGTGGTTTAACCCACAGCGCCACCTGGAATATAGCATGTGTTTAGTGCTCATTTCTGTGTTATGTGATTCCAGAAGACAACGAAATCTGTGTGCAGCCCCCTTATCCTGGAACATCATGGAAGTAAAGTGATGAAATTTGGAATGGTATAGTGGCATAAAGTTATTTCCTGCCATAGGCGACAAGGCTGGAAAGGGTTCTCCCAGCACACTCATTTAGCTCCAACCTTGAGTGAAAAATTTCTTACTGCAGGGCCACCTTTAAAAAATGTTCTAGGTAGTGTTGGCTCTATACCCTCATGGGCAGCCAGTAGCCCATCAACTTATATGGCCAGCTGAGTAGCACCATGCTCCAAGGAAGCAGGAGTCATGATTAAGTTGGGCTTGCTGTGTGGTCAACATCTGCAGACAGCTGGCTCCCATGCAGTTATAGCTAAGTGGGAGATTTCTAAGCAAGTGGCCACACTGTTAAGTGGCCATCTGTTTCTCATCCCTTGTCCAACTTAAGAAGGAAGCCCTATCCTTTATTGAGTAAAGGCTACTCTTGAGGGAAATCAGACCCTTCTGTAGCATTCCACATGGCTTCCCGTTCAGCCAGAGCAGCCCAAGTTCATCAGGGTAAGGAGTCAGGACTAGCTTTGGCCAATCAAAGGCCCCTTCCGAGGTGTCAGTGTCAAATGTTCTTAAGCACAGCCTACACTAGCACTTGCACCAATTTCTTGCAAATGAGGGCAAGGATTTGTAACAGATAAAGGCTACACCAAATACCTTTTCACATTATAGTGATGAAAAAGTAAAAAGGGGCCCATGACTCAGATTGCCTGTGGGATAAATTCAGCACACTTCATCCAGTTTCTTTCTAACTTTTGTAGCCTACGTCTGTGATTACATCGATTGAAGAGATTCTTGTGCCTGGATTAGATTTAATGGGCCCTTGCCCAAGAGCCACGATCAAACAGACGAGCAGCATGTGTACTAGATTTCAGACAGCAAATTACACACACTGTGAACCAAATTGTCTCTAGAATTTTTCTTTGCAAACTCTCAGGTGCTTCGGTGACCTCCATCAACCTTCATGGGTTGTTATAGACAGAAAATAAGAGATAGCATTTTGGTTGGAAATGAAAGGTATAGGAAACCGGCCCAGTGGCCATTGCCTGATGTAGCTGAAATGATACAGCAATTGGGAGAAGTAGCTTTTATGAGAGACAAGAGACAGAGAGATGTTTTCCCACATACAGAAAAGGGGCAACTAATTTTTGCAACCAAAAAAGTAAATATTTGTCTGAAATCAACTTCTTTCTCTCTCCCCCCCCCCCATATATTTGACAGGAGCACACTGTACACTTCTGAAAGAATTTAGTCATCTGTGCAGATTGACTTCTGAAGTGTAAAATAAACCTTTACTTAACAGACGTCAAGGCTGTAACTTTGTGATATAATGACAGTTTTTGTAATCATTTGGTTGCAGCAGTTTCTTTGTGGAAAGAATAAAGTTTTGGTGCCAACTCTTCAGAAAATGACAACATGATTATTAACAATTGAACGAAGACTGGAAATGGAAGAAGAGAGGAAAGGAGTGGAGAAGGAAATACTCAGCACTTTTGCATATTTAGGAGGCACAAACTGCTTGATAAGTAGTTATGTTTAAAGAAAAAGAGGTTGTTCCTTGTTTGAGGGTATTTTGGTATAATTGAAGCTGTACCTAAGCAAAATTTTCCCTCTGGCTAAACTCTGTCAAATTTTCAACTGATCTGTGGTGTCTACATATTTGAGAAGTGCTTTCCAGGAGCTTGGGAAATGCTTATTTTGAAGGTAAGGTGGGTTTTTTTTTTAATGCTTTCATGTGCCTCAGACATCAGGCTGTGAGGCAATGTCATGTCATAATATAAAACCTTGCCAAAATAGAAAACTATTTTTTTTAAAGAGCAAACCTGGCAAGTGCCAACAGGGCATTAGAAACAACGAGACTTTAACTTTATGTCTTCTACATCCAACGAACAGTAGCTTGCCTTTCATTTATTCCGCTTCAAGTTACATGCTTCCCTGAAGTAGCATAGGAAAGCTAAGTAGGCACATTCCAGTCTAAGATAGTTGCTGCCAGCCAAGCTCTGAGGAGGAATCCAAGTGCAGGGAACATATCTCCTCCTTCCACTGGCATTCTTCAACTGTTTCCTTAGAATAAAGGGTGGATGTGACAAAATGGCTGCTCAGTTGCTAGAAGGCCTAAGGCTGCATAACTTTCACTTGTCAGTGTGAGGGTTCGGGGAGTGAGGCAGGGCCGGCTCACCCATGAGGCAAGGTGAGGCAACCACCTGGGGCGCCAGGATCCACAGGAACAGCAGATCTGGCCTCCAAGGAATGCATCTCCTTATATATCCTATATAGACCTGTGGTGTGGTAAACACTTGTGTTCTGTATCTGGTTGTGCTCATTATATCACATGCAATCTTTCTGAAGGACTGAGAAAGTTGCCTTCTGGTTCATTCAGCAATCAAACTGAGGTGTCAACTACACAACGTGGCCAGACTATGTGCTATGTTAAACACATAATTTCCCATGTTGATGTTTTATAAACCTATGTTTTTTTAAAATGTGGGGTGTGTTTGTTTGTTTGTTTGTTGGGTGGGGAGAGCTGTATTGGGTTGTTGTTTTTATTTTGATTATATATTTTGTAATTTAATATTTTGCTTTTATTCTGTGAACCGCTCTGACACCTGTGGGTATAGGGCGGTATATAAATTCAATAAATAAATTCAATAAATAATGATTAAAATAGCAGTCACACAGGACTTAATCAGGATGGACAATGGAAGGGGATTAACTCTTTCCTTCCACTCTATGAAACCTCTCCCATCCCCTAAAGCCCACCCTTTGGCACCAGTTTTGTACATGCTCAAGAATGGGGTATTTGAATCAGCTTTGGAAGCTGCCTTATACCAGATTATTCATCTAGACCAGGGGTGGGCCAAGCATGCAGATCTACTTACAAAAACCAACCTAGAACATTTTGGTCAACCAAACACAGCCAAGTCCATGTTGGAGACAAAATAGCGGCTCAGCAGGGTGAAGCAGCTGATGAGAGGCATACACTGGAACAATCCGCATAATCAAGGACAAAATTATGGTCACATCCACAGCTTCACACCATACATATAAAACACATGGTTCCTCCCCACCCTCCCCAAAAAGAACCCTGGGAGCTGTAGTTTAAAGCTACAATTCCCAGGGCTCTTAACAAACTACAGTTCCTGTTATTATTTGGGAGAAGTCATGTGCTTTAACTGTGCTTTAGATATATGGTGTGGATGTGACCTGCATATGAGTAACTGCAGATAACAGATTCTTACACAAAACTTTAAAACCATCCAGCAGAGCTGCACTGAAATCTGATCAAACCAATTCAGAAAGACAACTATTTTACAGCTGAATAACAGTGAAGCTCCAAAATAAACAATTTGCCCATGGATTAGGCAAATAGGTTTGCACAGGACTGCAGCTGTTTTTGTGTGTGTGTTTTTGCTGCTGCTGTTAAAACAATTGGGATTAAGAAACCCTTGCTGATCTGCTACAAATCAGCTAGGGATCTACCAAGTAGATCCTACCAAACATTTTGCACACACCCTGAACTAGTCCGCTTCATCAGCTCTGAGTGGCAATAACTGAAGCAGAAGCCTTTCCCCATCATCTGAATGGAGATGTCAAGGACTGAACCTGTGATGGTCCTCACACAGACCATGTGTTCTGTTCCTAGGCTATTGTCCTTCACTTCAAGACCAGCTCTACCATTAGGCAGACTAAGGTGCTAACAAGAATTTGGAGGGCCGAGCTGTGTATGCCACACAGCCAACCTTGCACCCCCTCTAAGCTAGTCTGCTGCCCTCAGAAAATTTGGAGGATGCTGTCTTATCATCAGTGTTAAAGCAAGATTCAGATACCAGTCTGGTATGCTTCTGTAGGTGGAATAGAAGGGCTCCATCTTGTCCTTTGCTTCAGGCAGCAAAATGTCCTGGGCCAGCCCTGTCTCCCATATTGAACCAAGTATCTTTTCACCCTAAAATGACTGTTTGTGCTGTTTAAATAACATGGTCACTGCCTTGTCTTGTTAATGGTTTGGCTGATACAAATCACATTAGCCTTGAAAATGAGTCCTCTCAACTCATGTTGGCCCATGATTGGAACAATTATTCATATACGTCAAAAAGATGCTTGCAGAATGCCACCTTTTGAGTTGATGGAAACAAAACACCTGAGCCCACCCTTTAAATTAGCCAACACAATCTGCCAGTTGGAGACAGTCGGTTTTGCTCAGGGAGTGATTTGTGTTTTACAAGGCTGTAAGAAAATCAGAATCTCATTCTGGCAGAATGAACAGAGAAATCATACACCCCACTTCCACATGATGAGTCTTCCTTTCCAAAAAGAAATATCCTACTGCATCCGAGGGCAACTTCACACCTTAAAAGCGAATCTCTGTGTCTGGAGGAAGAAGCTCATAATGCATAAATACCAGAAAGGATTTATTTTTCCCTTGGATATATAAATGAGGATGCTGATGCATGCAGCTACTTCTCAATAGGTATAACTGAGGCAAAACGAAGGCCTCCGCTGGGAGACATACATGTTGCTTTGACTGCAATTAAAAGCACATGAGAAACAACCCTAAAACATAACACCACTGTTAAGGAATCTTTATTGGCTGCCAATTAGCTACCAGGCCAAGTTTAACGTTTCAGTGTTGGTATATAAAGCCCTAAACAGCCTAGTCTGGCTCGAATGTGTCTTTGATAATGACTCTTGTTTACCTGGATGGGGGAAAGAGAGGGATGTGTGAGTGTGGGTGGAAATAAACATACTGTACAAAGGTAGGCTTTATATCCATTGCTCTGCCAACTTTATATCCATTGCTCTGCCCCACCTACCACTGGGATTTGGTTCTCAGAAAAGTCTTGGTGCTCCTTGAGTCATCTTGGGCAAGTGATCTTCAGCCATCTTGGGATCTTTCAGCATGCAACAAAAATGAACGTAAGATCAGGTGGCCCTGTGCATGCTGCTCTGGGTTGGCTGTTCCTATTGCACGTGTATCAACTTTCTGGATGCTATTCCAGCTATTCCAGCATCTGGCCATTTGTCTCAGAGCTGCATGATATCCCTTTACTCTCTGAGTTTGCCATGTTGGCTTACCAGTAGGGAACAAGAATTCTTCAGTACTGAGAATTTAAGGCAGGACTCGAGGCATGCAGTGGTTCTCCTGATGTCCACCTCAATCACAATAGCCATGCAAGATTGCTCTTAAGTATACGTCCCAAGTGTTTCTGTTACATGTAAACTAATGCCTCGTGCATGACAGGGCCATCTGTCAAGCCTCTTTCATGGCCACAGGTGGAGATGGAATTTTTTTTTTAATTGAGCATCGTAGGCTGTGGGAAGACAACATGTTTGCTCCTGAACAGTTTGGCCTCCCACAGAGCCAAGAGCCTTCAGCCTTCTGCAGCTCCCAGGCTTGCTTGGCCTTTAGTCAAATGCTGCTCTGCACAAGCCAGGATTTCATGCCTCCCTTAAATTCTAATTAATTGGAAACAAATATTAACCTAGCAGTTCCGAGGCACTGTCTCATCTTAGGCAGACCAAGCAGACCAATAACCCCAAAGGCTAGTCCAGCCTCGTGGTCCTTTTGTACATTGTCTTCCATGCCATCAATTCATAATGCAACAGTTGGCAGCATAATTGGTGGTTCTTTGTATTAGTGAGCAGCCAGAATTTTTTTTAAAAAAAATAATATTAACATGCTGTGTTGGGGAGGGGAATGAATAAATGGGTGAACTATTATAGGGAATACACACATATTTATGGTTGGTTTTTAACCTGTAAAACCTACTAGTAGTCAGCTTCCCAACAAGAACAAGAATATAAAAGTGCTCTCGGCTATGAGCAAACCATCTAAAAAAAGTGAGAATAATAAAACAACCTGAGGTAATAAAACAGACTGGTGTGCTTGTCAGGATCCAGCAACAGTATTTGAGAACAAACAATGCTTCAACTTGTCCAATGGAAGCTCCATAGAAATGTGGGTGTGACCTAATCTCCTGAGGGAGAAGGAGTTCTGCAAAGTAAGAACCCCAGCAGGAAAGGCCCAGCCTGAGAGTTGGCACCACAGCAGAGAAGGGCCCAGTTGTGACTGATTCACTAACCCTATGCAAGCATTAGGATTCGGTGTTCAGCAGACACATGAGGAAGTGACAACGGATGCCCTTGGTCTACTCCTCTTCTTTGTCGTTGCCATTTCCCTCAACTCATGGAAGGTGACTGTGTGTTAGGGGGGTGGGAGCCTTCTGTATCTGTTGAGGTTCTCTGCATCTCTTGGAACCCTCATTTTTCAGTGTTCATGGATTCTCCAAAGATACAGGAGGTTCCTCTCTTCACAGAGTCATCCTACATGAGTTGAGGGTGATGAAAATGATGAGCTACCCCCCCCTGCCACCGCCCCCGCCCATGCAAAACCCAAGAATCCACCGTAGCAGGCCTGTGCTGCTGCGGCAAAAAAAACCCCAAAAAACCTCGCTCTCACCCTCTGCCCATGCAAAAATGCTCTCAAACCTCTTCGCCTGCCAGTGTCCCTTGATAACTCCCATTCACAAGCTCCTTCTCAGGCTCTTTCTCTCCTCCTCCCACCGAACCCATCCTCTGCCTGCACAATTCTGAGGAAAAGAAGGAGGGAAATGGGCATGAATATGGAAAAACAAGTGTTCAAACAGGACAGGGGACACTTTTGTCCAAAAATTGGTCAATCCCATTTTTCAATCTTTTTTCTCAGTTTAGGGAGGGAATCCTCAGCAGAGTACAGGTGCCTATTTCAAAGACCCAAGTGAAAGGCCAGGACATGGCAGCTTATGGGCTTTGGGGTGGCACCCATATAATGCAATAATATAATAAACAGACAACAGATAACATAAAGGAGCAGTACAGACAACAGATAACATAAAGGAGCAGTACAAAAGAGAGGCACAGTCTGGAGAACTATGATGGCTATGTTCTGCCTCCTCTGTCGGAGGCAGTATATCTCTGCATATCAGTCGCTGGGCATCACTAGTGAGGGGAAATTTGTTGCAATCAGGTACAGTCCCCCACCACCACCCAGGGACTGTGGGAACAGGATGCTGGGTTAGGTGGGCTTCTGGCCTGATCCAGCAGGGCTGTCCTTATTTTGTTGTTGTAGCATCATCATTATCCTCTTTAGCATTCCAAGGGAACCATGAGAATTCAATCCGTTTACATCTGCAAAGTACCATGCTTCTCATTTCTTTAATATATGACTGTAATCTTCACATATGCTTTTTTCGAATGACAAGAATGAGGAGGAGATTCCAGAAAAACACATTTCTACCAATCGTTTTTAATTCCACCATCTGATCACCTCTGTGTGAACTCCGTTGTGTAGTAGTCTGTTGACAGACAACTTTCTTATATACTTTGTATATCATGTTTTTACAGCGTGACTGCCAGAAATATACATTATTCCAAGCTCCGTCTGTGGAAAGGCCCCACAGCACTTCCTTATCTATCCCTTTCATCTCAGTGTTTTATTCTGCAGCTAAGCGTAGGATCCATATTAATGCCTAGCTTGATCTCTTTCTTCCCTAGCTGAACTTTGGTAGCGATGCCACATGCCTATGGTGTAGAAATGGATGCAGATGAGTTATATTTCTGTGGGATGGGGGAGGTCTGGGTCTGGGGTGCAGTAAATTACACGAAAGAAACTGCAATATTAAATGATTTCTTTTAATTGCCAGACACCTGTTAGCCCTGTAAGGCCAATGCGAGCTGAAGTCTCACTGGTGATGGATTGAAAGGAGTAGCATTCAAGGTGAAGCCCCAGAAACATCTGACACCTTTAGTGACATAATAAATAGTGTGCAGGTGTTTTGTGGAGCAGTCAATGTTTTCTTTTCATACGCCAGTTTAAAAAAGAATAGTGCTTGGGAACATCATCCCCATTTCCAGTGACTTCAGAGATACAGCAAGAATGATGCTCACACTCAGTGCCTTTTTTCTAGAAAAAAATAGGTGCCGGTACTCACCATGAAGTTGTTACAGTAAGGAAGGTGAAAAGCTTCTGGGAAATGATATATAATGAGATGAAAAAAATGTTGAAATATACATTTATAAAGAAACCGGAAGCGTTTTTGTTAGGAATTGTAGGAAATGACATTAAGAGACAAGATAAAAAGTTATTTTTATATGCAACAACGGCAGCAAGAATGCTAATGGCACAAAGATGGAAACAAGAAGAATTACCAACAAAAGAAGAATGGCAGATGAAGCTAATGGACTATGCAGAATTAGATAAGATGACAGGAAGAATTCGAAACTGAAGGGACCAGGAATTTCTAAAAGATTGGACTAAATTTGAGACATATTTGAAAGACAACTGTAAACAACAAATCACGCTAATAGGCTTGCAGGAAGTTTTGTGAGGTTAATTTTAAGAAATATTACAGAAATAATTTTAGAAGGTAATATTGGAAATTGATTATTTAAAGTAATAGTGGAGTATGAAATACAAGAGGAAGTTAAGAAAAGTGAAAATCTCGAGAAGGGTTGGTGGAAGTCAGGAAAAAAATGCATAATGTATGACTGTTAAATGTTACTCAAAAATGTATGCAAAAATCTTTAATAAAAAATATTATAAAAAAGAAGTTGTTAGAGTAAGTGTCACATTTTTTAACAATGGAAAAGAGCTGGTGGTACTGCGTACCCTTGAGTACCCCCTGGAAAACAAAAGGAATGCTTGCAGTAAACAGCAAGAGCGTGTTCCTGCTTCTCTTCCTTCTGTCAGGCAGGTGTAGGGAGAGGAGTAGCAGGTGGGGTGATCAGGTCTGGGAAACCAAGGAAAGGCTTGCAGAAGCCGTGAACAAAAGCAGGAACATGCAGGGGGGATTAAGCAACAGGAACTGTGAGCAACATATGGTTGCACATGATTTAGTACATTGCACAATGGTTCACAGGGAGGGAAAACTCTGCTGGGGAAAAGTTTCAGAAAAGACAATAAGGGCCCAGCCAAATCAGAGAGGAAGGAGCAAAGCAAAGTGCTTCTAATCTTGGGCCCTACCATTCTGGTGGCTTCCCTTCACAACTTAAGAAGAACTTGCCGGATCAGGCCAATGAACCATCTAGCCCAGTATCCTGTTCTCACAGTGGTTAACCTGATTCACTCTCCCCTCCTGTGACTTCCAGCAACAGAAGCATTACTGACTCCAAAGAGGTCTAAGTCCTGTTCTGGTGTTGTGCACACTTGTGTGTGCGCAACAGGGATGTAAGAAGGCACTGTTTTCTGTTCCTTCCTGGATTTGTCACACGCAACACTGTTTCTGTTCCACTGCAGTTCCTCTTCCACAAAAGCTTCATTATTCGTCTCACTGTCCACTGTGGTAAAATTATGTAACTTACATAATTTATGTAATTCATTAATACATTAGGTAGGTTGGGTAAATTCCTTTGCCGTTACAAGATTCCACCTCATTCATTTCATTTCAATGCAAAGGAAACACAATGCAAATTTTTTTTTGAGGGGGAGCAAAAATCAATGGTCTTGTTTGCGGGCTGAAAGCAACAACTATAGAAATATCAATCATATTCACTGGATTGATTTCTGTTCCAGACATGGGATGAATAAGCAAGCAATTTCTACTCCGACTTTATCAGAATGCTCCGACATCCCTAATGTAAAATCCAATCAAAGGGAGTTCTGTTCAGTGATCTTTATTCCATGTATAAGTTTGAGGGTGGAGGACTCAGCAGGAGTCTTCTCAGCTCATGAACGCACTTGCGCAATTTAAAACCTTCATTGTGCAATGTACTAAATCATGTGCAGAACTTGCATGAGGAGAAGAGATCTCCCAATAGCAGATCTTTGCCATCAGATTCCACAGTAAAGGCAGGACAGATATCACGGTGTACAACAGCTATGGGCATATATTGAATTTTGAGAAGAATTTCTGCAAATTATACACATTTTTGTATGCAACTTTGCCTAATATACACATCTTCCAAAACAATTTCCCCCAATATGATTCATTTTTGTATTTGTATTCACAAATGTATGTTTCATCTTACAGTGGTACCTCGGGTTACAGACGCTTCAGATTACAGACGCTTCAGGTTACAGACTCCGCTAACCCAGAAATAGTACCTCGGGTTGAGAACTTTGCTTCAGGATGAGAAGAGAAATTGTGCGGCGGCAGCAGGAGGCCCCATTAGCTAAAGTGGTACCTCAGGTTAAGAACAGTTTCAGGTTAAGAACGGACCTCCAGAACGAATTAAGTTCTTGACCCGAGGTACCACTGTACATGCTTCACCCTAGTATATGCATATTTGTACAAATTACTTGGCTGGAGAACTGCACGGCAAAATTCATAAAAGTGCAAATTTTGAAGGACAACTGTGTTTTGGTTTGCATACTGCTTCAGAAAGTGTTAATTATGGGGGTGCACTTTTAAACACAATCTGAATAAAATTTATCCCTCATCCATACACACACATTTGCTTCTTTTATAGAAGATTGTCATGCGTGAGACAAAGCTTGTCCTGCATCCACCTACCCAGAATTTGCCTTGCTCCTTCGTGTGTGTGTGCGTGTGTGTATTAGAAGATGCCTCTGACAAGTCTTTGAAATTGTATCCAGACTCAGCTGTGCTCTGTTTTCGTCTCAAGAGAACTCTGATAGATTGCCTCAACCATCTAGATGCTAGTCACTGTAAGAAATGTCCATATTACTTCTGAAGCTGGTAATAAATCAAAGTGCCATAACCAGTCATGTTGTAAGGCCCAAAACAACGATCAAACAAACCCTTCTTTAAAAGCATGGGATTTTGCTTGAGAAAATTATCTATCTTGAGGCATCCTGGACAACTCTACATTTAGAGACAAGGAGCTTGCTTTTAGCACACTCAGTTCCACAATCCAGATGTGAGATTTGATCCTGCCTATGCTAGAGTCACCCTAAACAAAAAGGAAACCGACTGTAATGAATGTCTGCATGTGTGTATTGGGTGTGTGAGAGAGACTTTCTGCGGGACTCTATTGTGTTCTCAATCCAATGCTAAGGCATTGATGGCTACCACCCTGTGCTCTTAGCTGATATTGGATCTAGAGAATTAACCCAAATGTAAATATCTTGACTTATTAGACAAAAACAAAACAAAACAAATTTTGATTATTACAGAAAGCCAATCCAGACATGTCATCATATCATGGAAGGCTGTGCTCTCGTCTCCATGATAAAAATGGGATTTTCTTGTTTTAAGCTCTCATTCATGAATATATTGCACATGACTACCTGTAAAATATTTTAGCAGTGGTGGCACTGATAAACTGTTATCTTCTGTGTGTGCTTTACACTGCAATGGGTTACCACTGTGTTCCGCAAGGAGAAGAGGTCTCAGAAGGCAAGAATTTTGTCAATCGATGTACACATGGGCACTTCGCACGTACGTGTGAGGCCAGCAATTGAGAAATCAAGTGAGCAATTTAAAGCAACAGTGGGGAACCTTCAGCCCATGCACCTAACTGGGCCCACCAGACCTTCCCATTTAGCACATTCTAGCCAAGCCAGATGCACCTGTCCTAAAACTGATATCACATCTGGTGTGGAGCAGGGAAAGACAAAGCTAGGCCAATGAGGTGTTCGCAGACCCCACAGATGCATGCAGAACTTTGCACATACCACGCTGTACAGCTTTTTGCAAGTCTCAAAGGTCAGCTGATCATCAGCAGTTGCAGAGAGCCATGCTCAATGCTTTGAAGCCCCAAAAATCAGCTGATCACCTTATTGTCACTACAGTAAAACAGTAAGGTAACCAAAGACCTAATATTCCAGATATTCAGAATGCCATAGAGCTGGTACAACAGAGTGCTTGAGAATGCCTTTGCAAATATAATTAATTGGGTGGATGTCATACATGTTGGATGGAAGGGACGCACGTGGCACTGTGGTCTAAACAACTGAGCCTCTTGGGCTTGCTGATCTCAAGGTTAGCAGTTCAAATCCGTTTGACATGGTGAGCTCCCATTGCTTTGTCCCAGCTCCTGCCAACCTAGCAGTTCAAAAGCATACCAGTGTGAGTAGATAAACAGCTAACACTGCGGCGGGAAGGTAAACGGCATTTCTGTGTGCTCTGGCTTCCATCATGGTGTCCCATTGCACCCCAAATGGTTTAGTCATGCCACATGACCTGGAAAAGCTGTTTCTGGACAAACGCCGGCTCCCTCGGCCTGAAAGTGGAGATGAGCACTGCACCCCATAGTCGAATTCGACTGGACTTAACCATCCAGGGGTCCTTTACCTTCACCTTTTTCAATGGAACTTACTACCAGGTAAGCAGGTACACAATTGCAGACCAATAGTGCAGTACTTCACCCATGTCTACACAGAAGTCCCATTCAGTTCACAGACCCATTGCAATGTCATAATGCAGTGCCATTCCCTGACAGGGGAAGATGCCTGCATAGGAACTGAAAACAGTGGGACTTTCTTTTGAACTAATGTGCATCAGATTTCACCACCACTGCTTCTTTTCCTTACAGGTGTAATTGTCTGAGCAAAATTGTTTTGCCGTGCCTTGATTTAAAATGGCTAGGACTACCAGGGTGAGATAAAGTTGATTTGGTGGCTGGAGTTGGTTGCGTAGGAGATGGCAATGCTCTTATTCACACTAGGCATTTGTTACATCCTCTGGATACACTTGTTGAAATCTCTTTGCTGGATTTACAAATAACTTTCAGAGCTCATGATGAATATCTCAAGTTCAACCACACTTTATCAACACATTCTTTGGGCTGTTAAAATGGAAGTTCTCTGAAACTGATTTCCTCCCAGCAGGGCAATTATTGCAGGGAAGCATTTGCAGGCTGGAGTATCTCACAGTGGAGTTCTTCCTATCCGTCAGTGCTGGAGGACTGTAAATCTTTGCTCGTGACATCATAATCTGTTGCTGTGGGAATGCTTGTGGTATCACAAAAAGAGGATTACAACCTTAACTTTGGAGTAAACGGAAAGAAGAGATTGGCTCAGCAAGATAAAATGCCATCCCCACGGAGGATGAATAGATCATCCCCCAAAAACCTTTCAAGATCAGGTTTGCTCACATCTTATAAAACCAGGATCAGATTCCTTCTTGATATGTCCGAGTAACCTCATTCACAGCCAAGAAAGTCAACTTTGCCTTTACAAAAAATAAAAAAATAAAAAAAAATCACTGGGAAGAGCAGCTGAGGGGAAACGTGCAATTTGTGAGCCCTGTTGTTAAAACAGGATGCTTTTGCTTCTTGCTTTTGAAGGAACCAAATTGTAATGACAGCATGCACCTTTTAGCAAGCTGAACATTTGGATGTGCCAGTTCTGGGCACCACAATTTAAGAAGGGTATTGACAAGCTGGAATCTGTGCAGAGGAGGGTGGCCAAGATTATCGAGTGTGTGGAAACCAAGCCTTATGAGGAACGGTTGAGGGAGTTGGGTATGTTTAGCCTGGGAAAGAGGAGACTGAGAGGAAATATGATAGGTAAAGGTAAAGGGACCCCTGACCATTAGGTCCAGTCACAGACGACTCTGGGGTTGTGGCGCTCATCTCGCTTTATTGGCCGAGGGAGCCGGTGTACAGCTTCCAGGTCATGTGGCCAGCATGGCTAAGCCACTTCTGGTGAACCAGAGCAGCGCACGGAAACGCCGTTTACCTTCCTGCTGGAGCGGTACCTATTTATCTACTTGCACTTTGACATGCTTTTGAACTGCTACGTTGGCAGAAGCAGGGTCCAAGCAACGGGAGCTCACCCCGTCGCGGGGATTCAAACCTCCGACCTTCTGATCGACAAGCCCTAGGCTCTGTGATTTAACCCACAGTGCCACCTGCCATCTTCAAATATCTAAAGGGTTGTCACATGGAATATGGAGCAAGCTTGTTTTCTCCTGATCCAGAAGGCAGGACTTTAACTAATGGATTCAAGTTATAAGAAAGGAGATTCCAATTACCATCAGCAATAACTTTCTGACAGTAAGAACTGTTTGACAATGGAACAGACTCCCACGAGAGGTGGTGGAGGTTTTTAGACAGAGGTTAGATGGCCAAACGTCATGTATGATCTTGCTGAGATTCCTGCATTGCAGGAGGTTGACTAGATGACTCTCAGAGTTCCTTCTAACTCTATAATTCTATGATTCTATGTGGCTTTATTTATGTGTTTGGTAAAGTTACATCGCACCCTGCCTTCCTGAACGGTGCTCAGGGCAGTTTGCGACATGAAATCAAATAAAAAATATGCAGTACACAATAATTTTTAAAAAGTCATAAAACTCCAGTGCCTAGCAATACCTATCATCTTCCAAAGGTCTTCTTCAAGTTCCAGACATGGTCAGGGAAGGGGACTGCCTCCGAGGAGAGAGCTCTAGAAGCAAGGCGCTCAGTATGGAGGAAAGGTTGCTCTGCATATGATCTAGAAATGGGACTGGCATTAAAAAGAAGTTCTGGAGATAACCCTAATGTGACATAGCTATAAAAAGACTACATAGGACAGAAAGGGTTTGTATATACACAGAAAGTGCCGGTACTACGTGCCCTTGAGTACGCCCTGAAACAAAAGCACTGCCCAGAAATTCCAGGGTTCAATCACCAGCATCTAAATGGAGCAACAGCCTGACTAAGTAAAAGGCAGCTTCCTATGTTCTTGTGATGACGTTCATCAAGCAAGTGACGGATGGGCCCATTCCACTCTTCAAAACTCATAAGAGTGAGCAGCTCCCTGAGGGATTCTGGAGCTGGCTCAAGGCAGAAATGTTATAATTTTCTTTTCTCTGTAGAATGGGCTGTTGTTTCCGAGGAGTCGATCTGGCCCTGATAGAGTCATAAAAATATATTTGCAGAGAGCAAACAATCCACTCTTTGCTAAACTAACAATGTTCTCTCCTCTACATTGTCCCCCTGCCAGTCATTTTCAGCTCTCTCGCTGCTCAATAGTTGTTGCCAAGAAGGCCTGCCGGAAAAAAACCTGGCTTCTTGTCTGTGCCTTGCAAGTCTTCCTGGGCAGTTGAAAACTACAGGTAACATTGCAGTATATTACATCTTGAGAGAGTGCTGGGCTGAAGGGTACTTTGGGAGTCTGAAATAGTTGTTGAAAGCTATTTGCTGTCTGGTTTCTAGGAGACCGCATGACTCACTGCATCTTTCCTCACCGTCTACACTTCTCAAGCATTTATCAACTAATGTCCTTGATAAAGACTGATAAAAATCTGGGGGGTTGGGGTGGGCGAAATTAGAGAAGGCATATGAAATTATTATTGAAGATAAAGACTACTCAACAAAAACCCAAGGGTATATTCTTGCTACAGCTGGGAATAGAAGCATGCAAAATCATTTATGCGGCTTGTTTCTGATTTTTCTTGTTTCCTCAAAACTTAATCCAGCACTTGCTATTTTTACTTCAAAGAGAAGATGGAGGAAGAAGAATGGGCATGATCCAGCCAAAGTTAATGTATCATCCTGTGCATGTTCACTCAGAAGTACTGAGCGGAAGGAAGGAAGGAAGGAAGGAAGGAAGGAAGGAAGGAAGGAAGGAAGGAAGGAAGGAAGGAAGGATATAGGGTGGTATATAAATTCAATATAATAATAATAATCTCAGAAAGTGTCCTGTAATCACAGTGAGAAGCCAGCCACACAGGCAGTATACTTGCCCCACAAACATCTTCATTAGACATGAGGCCTGCTGTGCTGTATAATATACATTACAATATCAATACAAGAGTCAAATAAGCAGCTTGCTTTGAGCAAAACAGGCTCTGCTTTGTCAAGGGTTCCAAACAGATGTTTGTCCTAACCCTGCTTCCAAGGACGAAGTGTCACGGTCTGGTCAGCGGGTGAACGAAGTCCTGGCAGAGGACGTCAGGACCGGGGGCAAGATGACAAGGTAGGAGCAGGAATGCCAGTCCCGGAACCCGGGGTCTGAGGGTCACGGAGCAGAGAGTCATGAAGGCGAGGTCCAGGGATCAAGAAGCTGGAGACAAGGGGCCAGACGCAGCAAGGCAGGAAGCGCGTTGCTGTGGCAAAGAGCCGAAGGGAAATGCTGACCTATATCCCTCCCGGCTCTTGCCACCAGGTGCAGCGAGTTACCAAGCGGCCTCACCTGTGTGGCCACGCCTTGCCTCTCCACAACAAGCCGAAGAGGGCCCCAGTCCTGCGAAGCCCTGCTGATCCCAGGGCCTGGCTCCTGCACGCACTCCTGACATGAAGCTAGCATTTTGCCTCCGCTGTATGTCTCATCCCTGCACTGTTCATGCATACAGCAAGGAGGAGGAAGACTTTGGCCTAGCACCAGAGGGATATTTTGCATGCAGAAGGTCTCAGATTCAATTCCTGGCATATCGTGTTAAAAAGGTTCTCATGTAATGGGTCTGGGAATGATCTTGGTCTGCAACCATGGACAGCTGCTTCCAACGAGAGTAGACAGTGATACAGCGCAATGATCAGAAAAGGGGGGGGACCACACATCCTATTCAATAAGTCAATACACAATAAGTGGCAGCCACACCCTTACACACTTTCCCCTCCGATCCCAAAGCACCTCTAAAAAATCCATGGTTTGCAAGGACCAGTCGAAAGGACTCACTTCCCACTATAACTTAGCCATCCAGCAAGTGTCAGTCATATAAGAAGCCCAGATACAATGCTTAATAAACATCCAAATGGGGCATATTCTTTGGGAGGGCAGTTTGTCTGACAAAGCACAGTGAATAATCAAAGGAAGGGATTGGTCCCATGATACTAGTAATAATGTAACATTAATACTTCGCAGCTATGCAGCACTTTACCTCTTCAAAACACAGAGGAGCAGTAATGTATGCAGACCATTTATGAATAAAATTGTAAATGGCTTGCAACTTGTTTGTGATGGCCTGTGAGTGGGTGCAGATTAGCATGCAGAAAGGTAAGCGAGGGGTGGAAGCGAGGGGGTAGGATTTTGATGTAGGCTACAAAAGAACGGTCAACCGCTATTGTAAAATGTAGAGATTGTATCTAATAGAAAGAGAGTGATATTTGAGTGCATTTCCATAACAACAGGTAACTGTTGTCAAATATGAGACCTACGTAATGAGACCTTCACCCTTATATTGCAAAGAAGACAGTCACAGTGTTAACAAAATGCTGGGGGAAAGGATAAGAGGCTCTTGTTGATAGTAATAGGGTGGCAGGAATGAACCACATCATGCAGAACAAGGCCATTTTAATGCATGCTCCATTATGTCAGCCAAAGTTCGTCATCACCTGGTTTAGGTGCAAATTCATCCAGCTCATACTGCTTGAATTCAGACCAATTTGTCCCAAGTGTTCTTCCCCAGTTCTAAACGTAGCATGAGATTCTGCACGTAGAATCATAGAATCATAGAATCATAGAGTTGGAAGAGACCACAAGGGCCATCCAGTCCAACCCCCTGCCAAGCAGGAAACACCATCAAAGCATTCCTGACAGGTGGCTGTCAAGCCTCTGCTTAAAGACCTCCAAAGAAGGAGACTCCACCACACTCCTTGGCAGCAAATTCCACTGTCGAACAGCTCTTACTGTCAGGAAGTTCTTCCTAATGTTTAGGTGGAATCTTCTTTCTTGTAGTTTGAATCCATTGCTCCGTGTCCGCTTCTCTGGAGCAGCAGAAAACAACCTTTCTCCCTCCTCTATATGACATCCTTTTATATATTTGAACATGGCTATCATATCACCCCTTAACCTTCTCTTCTCCAGGCTAAACATACCCAGCTCCCTAAGCCGTTCCTCATAAGGCATCGTTTCCAGGCCTTTGACCATTTTGGTTGCCCTCCTCTGGACACGTTCCAGCTTGTCAATATCCTTCTTGAACTGTGGTGCCCAGAACTGGACACAGTATTCCAGGTGAGGTCTGACCAGAGCGGAATACAGTGGTACTATTACTTCCCTTGATCTAGATGCTATACTCCTATTGATGCAGCCCAGAATTGCATTGGCTTTTTTAGCTGCTGCATCACACTGTTGACTCATGTCAAGTTTGTGGTCTACCAAGACTCCTAGATCCTTTTCACTTGTACTGCTCTCAAGCCAGGTATCACCCATCCTGTATCTGTGCCTTTCATTTTTTTTGCCCAAGTGTAGTACTTTACATTTCTCCCTGTTAAAATTCATCCTGTTTGCCTTGGCCCAGTTCTCTAATCTGTTAAGGTCATTTTGAAGTGTGATCCTGTCCTCTAGGGTATTAGCCACCCCTCCCAATTTGGTGTCATCTGCAAACTTGATCAGGATGCCCTCAAGCCCATCATCCAAGTCATTGATAAAGATGTTGAATAAGACTGGGCCCAAGACAGAACCCTGTGGCACCCCACTAGTCACTTCTCTCCAGGATGAAGAGGAGCCATTGATGAGCACCCTTTGGGTTCGGTCAGTCAGCCAGTTACAAATCCACTGAATGGTAGCATTGTCTAGCCCGCATTTTACCAGCTTCTTTACAAGAATATCATGGGGCACCTTGTCAAAGGCCTTGCTGAAATCAAGATAGGCTACATCCACAGTGTTCCCTTCGTCTACCAGGCTTGTAATTCTGTCAAAAAATGAGATCAGATTAGTCTGACATGACTTATTTTTCAGAAACCCATGCTGACTTTTAGTGATCACAGCGTTCCTTTCTAGGTGCTCACAGACCGTTTGCTTAATGATCTGCTCTAGAATCTTTCCTGGTATTGATGTCAGGCTGACTGGGCGGTAATTGTTTGGGTCCTCTCTTTTCCCCTTTTTGAAAATAGGGACAACATTTGCCCTCCTCCAGTCTGCTGGGACTTCACCTGTTTTCCAGGAATTCTCAAAGATTACTGCCAGTGGTTCTGAAATCACCTCTGCCAGTTCTTTTAATACTCTGGGATGTAGTTCATCTGGCCCTGGAGACTTGAATACATCTAAACTAGCCAAGTGTGCTTGTACTACCTCCTTACTTATTCTGGGCTGTGTTTCCCCTGCTGAATCATCTGCTCCATATTCTTCAGGTCGGGCATTGTTTTCTTTTTTGGAGAAGACTGAGGCAAAGAAGGTATTGAGGAGTTCTGCCCTTTCTGCGTCCCCTGTTCGCATTTCACCTTCTTCTCCTCTAAGTGACCCCACTGTTTCCTTGTTCTTCCTTTTGCTACGGACATACCCATAAAAACTCTTTTTATTGCTTTTAACCTCTCTAGCAAGCCTGAGTTCATTCTGTGCTTTAGCTTTTCTGACTTTGTCTCTACATGTGCTGGCTATTTGTTTGAATTCCTCTCTGGTGGTTTCCCCCTTTTTCCATTTCTTGTACATATCCCTTTTAAATCTTAACTCAGTTAAAAGTTCATTAGATAGCCACCCTGGCTTCTTTAGGCACCTTCCATGTTTTCGTCTCATTGGTACTGCTTGAAGTTGTGCTTTTAATATCTCCCTTTTAACAAACTCCCATCCATCATGAACTCCCTTCCCTTTTAGTATTACTGACCATGGGATCACACCCAGCATTTCCCTAAGTTTTCTGAAGTCGGCTTTCTTAAAGTCTAGAATTTGAGTCTTAGTATGCTTGGTTGCTCCTTTCTGATGTATAATAAACTCCAGAAGAGCATGATCACTCCCACCTAATGATCCTACCACTTCTACCCCACTAACCAGGTCATCACTATTGGTTAGAACCAGATCTAAAATGGCTGATCCTCTTGTTGCTTCTCCCACTTTCTGGACAATGAAATTGTCTGCAAGGCCCGTGAGGAATCTGTTCGACCTTATGCTCTTGGCTGAGTTTGACATCCAACAAATATCAGGATAGTTGAAATCCCCCATTACTACTATCTCATTTCCTTTTGAATGCTTGGTCATCTGTTCCAGGAAGGCATCATCTATGTCCTCAGTTTGGCTTGGGGATCTATAGTAAACTCCCACCATGAGATCACTGTTATTTTTCTCTCCCTTAATTTTGACCCAGATACTCTCAATTTGGCTTTGGAGTTTTAAATCATGGATCTCTTCACAGGTATACACATCCCTGACATATAACGCCACTCCTCCTCCTTTCCTGTTTGGTCTATTTCTCTTAAATAGATTGTATCCCTCTATTACTACATTCCAATCATGAGACTCATCCCACCAGGTTTCAGTGATGCCTATTATGTCGTATTTAGTTTGCTGTACCAAGAGCTCAAGTTCATCTTGTTTATTTCCCATGCTCTGTGCATTTGTATACAGACATTGAAAACCATTGATCATTCCCCCTAGTCTCCTACTTAAGGATTTTTTCCTCCCACCACTAGGTCTGTGCGCTGTTTGCTCCATTTGGTCCTTGACTTTTGGATGATCATCTTCAGCCTTTGATAGACTCCTACCTTCAGGACCACTGTCTCCCTCCCCCACATAAGTCAGTTTAAAGCCCTCCTGATGAGGTTTTTGAGATTGTTGGCAAAAACATTCCTCCCAACCCTTGTGAGGTGCAGCCCATCACTTGCCAGAAGTCCATCTTCAAGAAACTGCAGGCCGTGATCTAAGAATCCAAACCGTTCCTGCCGGCACCATTTGCGAAGCCAGTTGTTCACTTCTCCTATTTTCCCCTCTCTTCCTGGGCCACGGCGTTCAACTGGGAGGACAGATGAGATGACAATTTGTGCATTTAATTGCTTCAGCTTCCTGCCCAGAGCCTCATAATCACTTTTGATCTTCTGGAGGCTATGGCTTGCGGTGTCATTGGTTCCCACATGGACTAAAAGGAAGGGGTTTTTATCCGTGGGTTTAATTATTCCTTGCAGCCGTTCTGTAACATCATGGATCTTGGCCCCGGGGAGACAGCATACCTCTCGAGACATCTTGTCAGGCCCACAGATCACTGCTTCCGTACCCCTCAATAGGGAATCCCCTATCACCACTACACGCCTCCTCTTAGGCTTGGTCGGGATTCTTACATGTGCTGTCCCTTCCAAGGTCGCCTGCACATTCCCAGAGGACTGACTATGTTGCTCGTCTTCATATACCTCATCAACTGTGATGAGGGAGAGATCTTCCAATGGAGTCTGTTCTTCATCTTCTAGATTTGAGAGCACTTCAAATCGATTTTGTAGTTCTAAACACTCAGAGCGATCCCTGGGCATTCTACTTCTGTGAGTCACGTTCCTCCATACATCTGGCTCCTGAGTTGGGGAACTGATCTCCTCCTCAGAGATGTGCCCTGTCTCCTGCTTGGTGGAGACAGTGTGCTCTGCTGCATCCAAGAAAAGCTCCAGCTCTTTAATTTTCTGGAGCGTAGATACACGGGCCTGAAGTTGCTGGACCTTGTCTTCGAGTAGGGCAACCAACTTGCAGTTGCTGCAGGTGTAGCTGTCTACAACCTTTGGCACGTGTGCTGTCACTAATTGGCAGGCCAAGAACTCAGCGCCTATTGGGTAATGTCCAATTACTGTATGTCCTACTGAGTAATACCCATTGAAATTAATGGACCTAAGTTAATTATACTGTTATTTTCAATGGGTCTGCTCTGAGTAGGACTAGCATTGTATACATCCCATAGTTTTGTAGACCCACAAACAATTCTTGTAACAGCCAATCACTTTGTCTCACTGAACTGCTTATTGGTTTCTGAGAAACTATAGTCATCTCCATAAGGACGCGGGTGGCATCTAAACCTCAGAGCCTAGGGCTTGCCAATCAGAAGGTCAGCGGTTCGAATCCCCGCGACGGGGTGAGCTCCCATTGTTTGGTCCCAACTCCTGCCCACCTAGCAGCTTGAAAGCACGTCAAAGTACAAGTAGATAAATAGGTACCACTCCGGTGGGAAGGTAAACGGCATTCCGTGCGCTGCTCTGGTTCACCAGAAGTGGCTTAGCCATGCTGGCCACATGACCCGGAAGCTGTACACCGGCTCCCTCGGCCAATAAAGCAAGATGAGCGCTGCAACCCCAGAGTCATCCGCGACTGGACCTAACGGTCAGGGGTCCCTTTACCTTTTTATAGTCATCTCCATGTGTTAGCCACAAATGGGGCTACATGAAAACCAAGGAACAGTGTTGGTAGCCCCACCATCAAGTTTGTGCAGCTCCTTCCAGCCCCTCATGCATTGAGAGTTAACTTCTGAAATGAGGAATCATTTCTATGCATCTAGGTTTCCTCTGTGATTCCAAACTGTGTGAGGAGCCTCCTACATGAATAGAAAAGACTACTTAATTCAAAATTTAATGCTGAATATGTGAATCACATTATTTCAATGGTGGAACTTAAAAGTGCAGCATCACAGCTCTCTTGTATATGTGTTGTACTATTGTTTGAGTAGTACATGAACTGGGCTTATGTGAGCAGACCATTCAACTACGTAGCCTTTTGTGTGGTGGCTTCTTTTCCTTCTCAGTTTGGTTCAGTGAATTCCCTTACTTAATTCTTGCAGACATTGTATGTGACTGCTGTCCCCCTTCCACAGCTAAAACTCAGGGTTGTTTCTGGGCACTTGAGTGGGAGGGGACGTTCAGTTTCCAAGTAGATCTCTGCCATGGCTAGTGCTGGGGAACGCAGTTCCAATGGGGGACGGGCATGTAATAGGATAGGGCACAGGTTATGTGCCCATAAGACAAGCTCAAAAAGAACTAGTAGTAGCTTTCCCCAGGAAACTTCATAAAGGCTGAGCCAATTCTGATTTGAGCAGAGAGATGTCTGCCCATCACATGCAGCTTCACAGGACTGCCATCTTCTTAGCTAACAAAAAATATGTTTAAGACTGCGGCCTTAAAAGGCTTACTTAGTAACTATGGATGGAAGTATGGTTGTTGGAGAAGTCCATGGAACCGGGAATGGACATTGCCACTATTTGTGTGTTCACTGGAGATCAGGAATGGAAATCACACAAGCAAATATTAACATTATTCACTACCAGCATTTTAAAGTCTGCAAACACCTTGTAAATAATGTTATCATTTTCTTCATTTTTTGTTTCCCTTCCATTGAAATTGATTGTGTAATCAATTACATTAGTTTCAACCATCGCGCAGAGTGAGATGAACAATGTAGGTTTTAGCGGAAGCTGAGCTGTAGTGGAACAGCAACTGCGCTGATTGTGACAAATGCAGGATAGGATGAAAAAATGTCCCGCTGAAATAAAAGCAAGGCTTACCCCAAAAACTTTCATTAGACCTGCTGTTTTGATGCACTCAAGAGAAAGCCATTCCTACTAAACTTGAATTCAGTTTTTTTCATCATCGCTGTCTGCTCTGAAGGGTGTACAATTGTGAAGCCTCAAAGGCAGATGGGAGCTTGTAATTGAATGTGTGAGTGGTGTGCGATTTGACTAGCATTCAAGAGAACACAGTTCTGTTCCAATACTCTTTTTCCCCAAGCTGTCATGGGCACTGGATAGTAGCCTCTCCAGCTGATTAACCAGTGACATTGACAGCCTTTACCTGCAGGCCTTGCCAGTCCTTCCAAGCCAAAACAGCAGTTTCACCACAACAGGGTTATTTAATGGTACGAAACACAGTTCCAAAAAAGGTATGAGAGCAATAGAAGCACCACAAGTTCTTTCACTGTGGATTTCTCATCTAAGAGAAAGATTCACATGGTCTGTTGCAGTTTTGAATATCTGGAGGCTGAGAGTCAATTTTACTGTTGTGCTAAATTTTCAAAAGCAAATATTTTCACTACAAAAGCAGTGCAAAATGTTCCCAGAAATGTCTGCTTGGACACTCTGTTTGGCCTTGGTCACAACCCCCAGTCAGCTGCTGTCTCAGCACCATTAAATAATAAAACAAAACCTTTCAGACTTATGATTCCAAGCCAGTTAGGAATTGTGCTTACCGGCAGGATACCACAAAGCAATTCACATTTGTTTGTGTGTGGTGATGTCACAAAGCAAATTCAGATTCAAGCCAATCCTTCCTGCTCTCCTTTGGAAATGTCATTGTGATGGCACTATGTAGACAAACAGATTTTGCTACATAACATCCCAAAGCCAACTTAGAGAGAGGGTAGGAAATACTGTCCTCATTTTTGCTTTAATTCTCAGTTTCTCCTCAATTGTCAAAATATAAAAAAGCAAATAAATGCAAGCAGTAATGGATTTCTGTGGAGGGTTTTAATCAGTCCTATATAGTCCTAAATTTCTCAACACTTGCACCTATCGAGAAATGAAGTTTGCAGTCCAGGTTTACCCAGGTTTTCTAGGGAATGGAATTTTGTCAATTTACATCAAGTATGCTTAAGTTTGAATTCCCAATAATAAGTATACTGGAGAAATAAGGAGGGGGTAGGCATGTGCAAAATTTGTAGAAAAAATCACCAGAGGCCTCTCACTCTTAATCTGTGGGATACTTGGGTCTCTTTGGGGCACTGTTTCTTGCTTTTGGTATTAGCAATCTGCATAAGATAATACAGAAAAGGTCAAAATGGTGAATTTATATATGCAGGCAACCGGGGACGGTGAATTTGCTGAACTGCAGTATGCTAAAACTTTTATCATCCAGGCCTTCATTAAATGGTATAAATAATAAGAGAGAAGTATCTGCCATCATAAATTGCACCCCAACAGAGTGCTGTTTATGGACTAAGCTTCATGTCATGTATCTAGAATAGAACAGAAGGTACTTATTCTCTGTTTATAAAATTTTTACCTGCAGACACAAAGAGTCTCCAGGTCGATATCATTAAGGTAAGCAGGCGTCTGCTCTGAGTCCCTCAAGCTATCTTCTTGCTAAAAGACATTGTAGGAAGGGTCTTCAGAATGAGTTGGAAAACAATGTAATGACATGCCAAATCGGGCAGATTAATCATCGTTCAATCACAGAAGGGGCAGGGAGGCCACTTATCTTAATGTACGGAAAGCCAGTCTCCACTTAGTACTGCTTGACGCAGTCTCAGTGTTCCCTTTTAGCCTGGCAGAGACCCAGAGAGATGTGCTGATGCTCTGATGCTCAAACACTCCAGTTGCTGAATACTGGAGTCGGATCCCTTGGTACGTCTGATTAAAGCCAATGATCAATACTCAACTTTGAGAAAAACTGGTGCTGGGTGTATTACAGATGACGTCCCATGAATAAATAAACTTCGATAATGGCATTTGTCTTACAATAGAGCTCATGTATAATTGAGCACAAATAATGCGCATTAAAAGAACACCTAGCATGCTCATTGCCAAAAGAAAGAGTTAATTGATTTCTCTCTTCTGGGAACTCCTCTCATAACAAGGCAAGAGATAGGAAAAAGGTTGTCTGCTGTTATAATGAATGCAAAGTACCTGCTCGGTGCATTACTATAGTTGTACCAGGTCTTTCTTTCAATTGCCATTTAATGGCCTTTATAGAACCCAGTTCTTTAACTCGCTAAAGACTTCAGATAGGTCCCACACTTCTCATCTGGATAGAAAGGGTCTAGGACCTGATCCAACTTTTGCTGAAATCGAGATTTAAATTTGGCCTGAGGTCAGTTCCATGGAACACTGCACTTCCCTCAGCTTTGCAAATGTATTTAATTGAATCAAAATGAATTCAAATGGACACTTGGGGGAAGAACAAACTCAGTGCATTTTTTGGACTTGAACGAAGCATGACTGCCTACTCTTAACAGAACACCTGTATAAATGCTCTCTCTCTCTCTCTCTCTCTGTCTGTCTGTCTGTCTGTCTGTCTCTGTCTCCTTTATAGATGAATGACTTTTAATCCAGTAACATTCCCTTTCCCCATCAAAGGCAAAAAGGCAGTCCTAGGTTGCAACCTGTGTGAGATGAAAATTTAAGTGATTTGTATTTTGCCACAAGGCTGGTGTGTGAACACACTAACACATCTGTTCATTATGCTCTCCGAAAAGTTGGAATGGATATTGTTGTTGACTTTGGGGATTAATGCCAGCTAGCCTAGGATACCAAATGCTTATGTTTTAGCAATCTTTCCAAGACGGAGAACAAAACAGGACATAATTTCCTCTGACATCATCTCAAAACATGGCACACTCTCTAACTTTGCCGTCCATAGGTGATCTGCCATCTGGATCCAGTTAGCACATTGCATTTAATTGCTGGATCACAGCACTGAAATTAGAGCGTATTCCATATTACTTGCAGGAAAATTGCATCGAATCCCATTTCATCTGCACGTTTACAATGTATAACAAGCTACATTTCTTGACTTCCTCCATAGTTCTTTGACACGGACAAAGTTACACCGACGGTGATATGGCCAGCTTTTTATTAGGGGACTCTGCACATTTTTCATGTAGCGAGCTTTCAAACAAAATTGGGCTGAGGAAAGATTGAACTGTTCTGACATATATACAGAATGGGTGGTTTCCTTCGCCCTTTGAAGGAACGAACGAGGGGAGGAAATTCCTAGCAGGAAAGAGCAAATTTATTTAGATACATTTCTCTTTCTGTAGCAATGTTTTGCATCCTGTGTTTTATTAAGTTCAGTCTTTCTTGTGTTTAAATTCAGATTTGGCAGATAAGTGTGGCGGGTGTATGTGTGTGTCATTGACATGCTCATGTGGATTTCAAAGAATTAATGATCTAAAACCTCAACTTCTAGGAGGCTGTTGGTACCAAAGGTGGCAGAATAGTTTTTGCACAGGCCCAAACTTGAAAGACAGTTCACATAAACAGTTTCTGAACCCGGCAAGGGAGTGGGAGAGTCTATCTGTGCTGGTTTCCCAACACTTCAACTCTTGCCCCCTTCCTCTTTCTTCAGTTTTTTAGTATGAGTTGCTCACTGTCACAGGCTCTCCTTGCTCACTAAAGCCTTTTGCTTCTTCAGCATCCAACACCCCCCGGTTCTCCCTCTGACCTCTACTCAGTGTCCCACCACCAACCCCCAGGCTGGTACCTCCCACCACTCCTTGTCATCTAGCCAGTCCCTCACAAGCAGATTGAAGTACAATCCTGTCCCTTGTGCCCACAGCCCATCACTTACCAAAGCCCTTCTCCTATCCAATGCATGCTTCCAGTAACTCAGATACCCCGGGATGCTCACCTTACTTCAGCCTAAGTTGTACATGTGTGAAGGCGAACAAGCAGAATCCTGGATTTTATTTATTTATTTATTGTGTGTATTTTATATATATTTTTATACAGACTTTCTGCAAACCACCATGGTGGTGTACAATCAATTAATAAACTGAATTGATGGGGACAGGTAAGGATCTTGCCTTGACTAGGGCATACGCAGACTGCTCCCAAGGGCTGGATGTAGCGATGGGGGTGAAATTTAATTCAGTTTAGATTTATAGATGAACCTACCTAGTTCTCATTTTACGATTTTTCAAGAGGGCTTGCTTTCTTTATTTAAAAATGCAACTTGATGCGGAAGTGTGGAGAATTGAACTTAAGAGTGGAAAAATGAGAAATTGAAATTTTCAGATTTGTCCACCGTTATCTAGATGATCATTGGGTCATGGTGCCAGGAATTGTGTGTAGCAATTCCCTTCCCCACTCTGCCCCCAGTGCCTTTGCATGAATGGGTGTCCAGCTTTTGTACCCTGCTCTCTTGGTGTGCAATCTGACAGGGGAATTATCACAGCCATCAATATGATTAGTATTGAATGAATGAATGAAAGTCTTTATTACGGTCATAGACCAGAAAGGCATAAAACAATTCATATCTAAGGGGTTAACTAGAGTCTTTATCTCTGTTGTTGGTTGTCGTCGCGGTAGATGATTAGTATTATTTATTTAGATGACTACTGAGTTGGTTCCTTCTTCTGTTTTGTACGGGCTGTGTGCAAAAATTATGGAAATGCTTTCCTAAACTTTCAAAAATATTGAAGGGAAAGTGTGGCAGTGTTTATAGTCTCAGGAAAACTTGCCAGCACATTAAATCCGTAATTCTGGAATATAATATTCTTGTTTCATGGGAGAATGAGCTTCTAGCCACAAAGCAACAAATCAGTTCATTTTCCAGTGAACCTGTCACAGTCCCATCTTTGAACAAGACCACAGGTGTCACCATTGTCAGCTGTGTAGGGTATACCCTGGGGGGTAGGGGGTGGGGGGAGATGTTGGAAGGAAAGCACATACATTAGAGAGTGCTGTACTGGAAAGACCAAATGGCTCTAGGGACTGGAAATAGGATAAAAACCCTTTCGTGAGGTCACTGTTTTCACATCCAGCTCATCTAATAGCTTTGATCGGCGACCTAGATGGTGTTAGTTCAGTTCCGAGAGGACATGTGTCAACATTACAGGAACAAGCGTCACTAATTGGCACTCTGGTTACTAATAAAAGATGTGAGCCCAACAACTCAGAGGGCATAGAAGCTGAACTTATCCCTTACTCCTTGGTCTGCATCCTCTCCCTAAGACTAGAGAACACTGACAAGGTGGTGTGTGAAATTTCACACTGCTCCTTCGCATTGGAATATAGAGAAGACAAGTCCCCAAAGACACCTGCCTTGACATCTTTAATGAGGTCCAAAATCTAAAGAGCAAAAAGCAAGAGAGAGAAACAACACTTTGTACCGGCAAAGGAAATCCAGCCAATTAGGGCCTATTATTCCCTGCAGAGAGAAATCTCACAGACTCAGCAGAGTGCAGTGGAAGAGGAGGAAATCTTTGTAGTGCTTCCCACTTCCATTAGTTGGACCAAGACTCCTTTTGTAAGCACGGTCACCTGATTTATTTCTCCAAGGCATAAAGTAACTGCACAATTGTAGGGAAAATGGTCTGAATAAAGTAAGGACCAATGTTAGCTTTATTTCTCGAATAAATGGGAATCCCAGGTAGTTATTTCGCTTTAATAGCAAGGGCTGAAACACACAGCTCTATCCATAATGCCTAAGATCACATGGAGAAGGACAATTTGTAAATGGTGGATCAAAAAGAATATTAACAGCAGTGGAGCAGAGGGCTCATTGGCAAGAATTTCCAAACCAGCAATGGGATGTACCATATCCCCACCCACAACTCTTATTCTGACCAAATGTAAATCTACAAATGTAGATCTACCAAATGTAGATATTTAAAGCATACTGATTATACATTTAAAACATATGACTTTCTCCAAAGAATTCTGAGGACTGTATTTGGTAAGGGTACTGGATATGGTAGCTCTGTGAAGGGGAAACTACAGTTCCCAGGATTCCTTTGGGGAAGTCTTGTGCTTTAAATGTGCATTGAAATTGCTTTAAATGCATAGTGTGGCTCTGTCCCCAAATCTATACAGAGCCCTTATATCCCCGGCTTGATAATTGAGATAATCTGCAGGCGCGTAGTTGGTTGTTCCCCAATTTGGCAAGGCTCATTTGACGGCAACAAGATACCGAGCCTTTAGTGTTATTAGCCCAATCTTATGGAATACTCTGCCAACAAAGTTTCCTCAGGAACCTTCTGTTTCACCTTTTAAATGTCTACTGAAAACTCTGCTATTCTGTTTAGCTTATTATGAATATATATATATTTCCTTAATAGTTGCACTGTTGTAAACTGCCCCAATATATATATATATATTTATGAACAGTAGTAAATAAATAAATAAAATGAGGAGGGAATATGTCATCATTAAAGAAGCTCATGATTCTGGAATTTCTACAGAACGTGGTCTGACTGTCCCAGTCACAGCCTTATGATAGTACCTTGGCTATTTCTACAAACCACATCAATGGTTTCATTCCGATATTTCCCCACAGATGTTTCACAATAATCATAAGAACGAAACAAATAGTTATCTTTCGTTATAGCAACCTAATTTTAAAGGGTTATCGTCATAACAATAAGTTCACTTTCTGCTTTCCAGGGCAAAAAGAAGCATCAACATCAGTTGCTTTCACTTCTCCCTTCTGAAGAAAGCAGAACTTGTGGTGACAATTCCATCCTGTCATTTGGCTCTGTACTAGTACAGTCCTGTGTATGTTTCCACAAGAGAAAAAAAGCGGAGTTCAGTGGGACTTACTCTATCATAAGTATGTTGAGGATTGCAGCCATAATGTGCTCAGATGGGAAATGTATCCACATTATCAGGGCCAGTCCTACCATAAGGCAAAGTGAGGCAACTGCCTCAGGCAACAGATACTGGTGGGTTGGGAAGTTGGCAACACGGAGGACACGGCTGTGTGAATCATTCAGCCTGCCTTTTGCTCTCTAAGATCGCCTGCTGGCCTAAGGAGGCTGCTGCCCTATCACCAGAGTTGAAATAAGTTCCCATCAGTTTCTGCCTGTGGAAGAAGAAGAAGAAGAAGAAGAAGAAGAAGAAGAAGAAGAAGAAGAAGAAGAGTTTGGATTTGATATCCCGCTTTATCACTACCCGAAGGAGTCTCAAAGCGGCTAACATTCTCCTTTCCCTTCCTCCCCCACAACAAACACTCTGTGAGGTGAGTGGGGCTGAGAGAATTCAAAGAAGTGTGACTAGCCCAAGGTCACCCAGCAGCTGCATGTGGAGGAGCGGAGACGCGAACCTGGTTCACCAGATTACGAGTCTACCGCTCTTAACCACTACACCACACTGGCTCTGGAAATGAGGGGCATCATCTTGTATGTTGTCTCAGGGAGCAAAATGTCTTAGGCCAGCCCTGCACATTGCACATGCTTCCTGGGACTATTCTGGTTTAAACTGGGGTGGGTGGGGTGTCTTGAGTATGAATGTTCCCCCATGCAAACAGAAACTAAAAAAAAAGTATTTGGACATGAAAACTGAGCATGTCAGGAGAGAAGACCAACCTGGAATGTTTCTGAGTACTATACTATCATCCCATGGCAGAGTGTTTTCTTTAATGGTGAAGCATTTAATTGTGTGATTCCCTTACTTTGTTGTAAAATGGAACAGTCCTATGAAGGCTAAAAAACTGAGCTTTTCTAAAGTGTAGATTGCACCCAGCTTTCTATGGCTGTGTATACACACCATACATTTTAACCACATTGGGAGCACATTATCCCCTCCCCCCAAGAATAATGGGAACTGCATTTTACCCCTCACAGAACTATAATTCCCAGCACCCTTAACAAATTACAGTTCCTGGGGTTTGGGGGGACATGTGTCCTTTAGATGTATGGTATGTGTACAGACCAGATCTTCAGTATTGATGCATAGAACATACAGGCAACCCCCTATTTACATGTGCTCAATATGTACGGGATTGCACGTATGAGCGGAACCCAGAAGTGACTCAAGAACGACACAAAAACATCACATAAAGGGGGCAGAATGGGGTGGGGTGGAGGCGGAATGGAATGGAATATTTGCAGGCTTTTTCAATTGTGTTTCAAATATACGCGATTTCACTGATGCGTGTGGTGCCTCAGAATGTAACTCCCATGCCTGTATTTAAATATTTTTAACTCTTTGCCCTAATAAGCTTACTACCAAGGGTGAAATGGTATTAATAATGGTATCTGCACTAATAGGACCTTATTCTTGAAACTTATAGTAGAACTATAAATGTTTGTGAAATGTTTGTTGCCTTTCTGTTTATTAACATTGTTGAAATAGATTTTACTCCACCAGCCTCCATCTTTTTATCCTGTTGCGTATGATTTCAGCTCAGAATCTTAGCAAGACTATTTGCCACATGTAGGCAATTCATTTAAAAGTGTATATTTATTTGGGTATTCAATAAAATATATGGTGAGCAAACAACATCGAAAGAACATCAACATGCAAAACTTGTAAGAGCAGACATTAAAGAGGCCTTGAGAACCTCATTAAATCAATCAGGCTTGTTTTCCTTCTAAGAGAATGAAAGTTCACAGCATATAGAACAAACTTGCTGCAAACTCACAATTAAAGTTTACAGAAGAAAAATATCATGAAATTGGTCTCTAGTTCAGTCACTGCCCAGCTCTCGCCAGCCCATGTCATGTCCCCCTGTTGGTTCCTCTATACACCCTTGCCCAGCACAATTTTGCATTTATTAGCCCTGGGCTAGGGGTAGTCAAAACTGGTATGGCATACCCTCCAACACCACATCATCAAAATCTTCCCGGACACCATTTTCCCATTTTTTCTCCTGAGAGCACAACAGCCATTTTGGGAACTGTGATCTTGTGCAATTTCGTGCCACAATTTCCCACTGGAAACAGTGCTTTGGGGGGCATGGCCCCCCAAAGCATGTGTTTTGGGGTGCTGCGCAAGATCGCAGCCCTGAATAAAGAGTTTTTTGGGGGGATCAAGGCACAAGATCACAGGGCACAAAATGGCCATCGTTCTCTCAGGAGAAAAAAATGAGCTGTCCCAGTTTTTCTGGGACACTTTTAGGGTACGGGTATGGATCATATACTGACAGTATCAGTAACCACCGGGCCAGTATTGAAAATGAGCTCCAGGAACAATTTACAAGAAGATCCAAGAATCATGATCTACAGCAGGAATGGGAAACCTGTGGTTCTAAGGGATGTTGTTGAACTACAACTCCCATCATCCCTGGCCATTGGCCATGCTGGCCTCTGAGGCCTCTGGGAGTTGAAGTCCAGCAACATCTGCAGGGCCACAGGTTCCCCATCACTGATCTAAAGGAAAGTCAAGCCAAGGTACCCATCCAAGGATGCTCAAAGATGGATGCAGCTATTTTTAATGCAGGTTTGGTAGGAAGGCTGAAGATGCACAGCACAGAAATTAAGGGCAAAAGTCAGTCAAAAACAAAGAGGAACAGGAGTCTGCCTTAGTCGGACCACTGGCATATCTAGCTCAGTATTGTCTGTTTATTTAAGAGTTGACTCTGCCACTGCTTCAGAAACCTCCCCTAGCTAATTTATAGCCAGGTCAGGTAAAGAAGGACCATTTGGCAGCCTGCAATTGGAAACAAGAGGAGAGCGAGCCTTGGAGGCAAATAAAAGTACAATTTAATCAGCCCAATGAATAACACTCTTCCTGGGGCCACTGGTGAAACACAGCAACCTTCTCTGTCCTATGCACTATGCTGCAAAGTGTGAAATCCAAGCATCTTGGAAATTTGATTGGTAGATTAACTATAACTTGGACTATTCTGGTGATTTGAATTTACCAGATGCAAGCGTGGAAAGACACAAAAGCACCTGCTGTCTCCTGAGGCCGATGTGAAAATGAGGTTATATCTCCTGAGCACATGTTTTGCAAACGAAACCGCCACACAACACACTTTTTATTATTTTTCTGATATGCAAAAACACATTGTGCTTTGGAAACCAGGGAAAGTCTAATTAAAGTCAAATCAACGGGGCGGGGTGGGGGGAGCCCTTTCTCAACTATGCTATTTTTGTTCCGCTTTTGCGAAGTCTTTCTTTCATCTTTCTTTGTCTTCGTGTCTGGGCTCAGAGTCAGCTCAAAAAGCGGATTCCAAAAGAGAATTAGACTATTGGCAGCTGCTGTGATTGCCATGAACCCAACAGACATACAGCAAACTCAGTAAACCCAGAAGGGTTTGCTTAACAGAATGTATATGGTGAAAGGGGTCAATCTAACTGTAACATCACTAAATTCACTGATGAAATGCAGTTTTTCCTCTGCTAGTCCAACTCCTTCATCGAGGACAGGAAGAGGAACATGTAAGGTTCCTTCTGTAAAACAATGGCAAACACATAAGTTTCCATTTCCTTCCTTTTTTCCCCTTATGGGATTGCACCTGCTTAACTGCTGAGCAGATGGCATTGTGGCAAAATCACCATGGAATTCCTAACCACTGCAAAAGTATATAAATATAGATATAGTTTGCTGTATTTCTATCTTAATGCTACTAGGGTACTAGGCCAAAGCTTTCCTAAAGGCTACTTGTGCTAAAATAAATGTATCAGTCATATCCCCCACTGCAAACTTTTTTTAAAATGGCAAATTAAGTCACGAGCACAAGACTTTGGCTAAGCAGTTTTGTAACTGAAGTGTTCCTCTTCAGATCCTTTCATAACAAAGAATGATATGAGACAAAAGGAACCAGAATCCATTTAGTTCAAAAAACCAGCTGCATCCAAAAATTCCTATTAGATTAGCAAGCATAATAGGAGCTGTCCAAATATATAAAAAATATTTAAAAAATTATCCAGTAGCACCTTAGAGACCAACTAAGTTGGTATAAGCTTTTGTGTGCATGCACACTTCTTCAGATACCAGTCAGGATATCTCAAAATATAGTATGCTGTAAATGAACAGCAGGTAGTATGCTAGAGATTCCTGTAGGACAATTTAATTTAATTTACTTTATTTAGATGTTTAACCTGCCCTGACTCCGACAGCTGAGAGCAGGTGGCAACATTAACACCAATTTATAACATAGCATTTAAAACATTGCAAGATAAAATTTGCATAAGAGAACAATTTAATTTAATTTACTTACCCAACGTTTAACTTGCCCTATCTTTGAAGGCTCAGAGCAGGTGGTTGCTTGCTTTTATTTTTTTATAATGATGTCTATTATTGTTTTTTTTAAGTTGTATTGCAGCCCACCTTGCAAGGTTAATGTATTTTATGCAGTAAGCAACGAGGTTTCTATTCCCTCAGTATTTTAAACATCTTTAAATATGTTTTATAACATTTTAAACATATTTTAAGTCCCTGCCAAATTTATTAGGATTAATGGGTGCCAATACACTTTTGCTAGTTTTTTTGTGTGTTGTTGATTTTTATTCTACTGTGTGTTCTATATTGTATAAAATGGGTGGTGATATACATTTAATTAATAAATGTCAATAAGGACTCTCAGTGGCATCTGCAACCATTATCCAAAAACATTCCAAGCTCTTTGTAGCCTGAGCCATGTTTACTCAGAAGTAATTTCCATTTCTCTCAATAATAATTTTTCTCAGATACTGTGCATAACATTGCAGCCTTAAAGGTGCCATTGTATACATGCTTCCTATATTCAGTGGGGCTTGCTCCCTAGTTAAACATGTTATTGCAGCCATACTGTAAAATGTTCAAACAGATGGGTGAGTGTATGTTTAATATAACCAGATTATTTAACCTGTGAGAAAATTTCAAGTGCATAAAAAAATAAACTGCTAATGTGACCCATCCATGATGCATGTTAAGTTTATCATAAGTAAATGTAGGGAAATAAAGGAAAAATCACCACTAGGAATAGGAAAGGAAATTTCTAAGAAGTTAAAGGTTCATGAGTCACCGAGGCATGGTTGGCTTGCATCATTTCAAAGGTAAATTGAAGAGGCAACAGTTCCATTTGAACAAACAATAAAGAGTGGTGTTTTTTTATTGTACCTAAGCTTGATGTTTAGTCAACAAACAGTCCCCCCCCCCCGTAAAGTGTTTGGTTTATTACTTGAAAGCCAACAGATGGGTCTAATCTTTTTAGGAAGGATGCAGGATAGGGCATGAGCAATAAAAAAAATCCTCTAATCTTGCAGTCAACTTCTTATCTTCGTTGGAAAGGAAATAAACAGTCAGCAGTTTAGAAAAGTGATGTGTATCACCTCAGCATTTCAGAAACATTTGAAGACACTCAAGCAGGGGTCAGAACTTCTAAGTTACCAGGAAACTCTGCAACCTCATAAAGGTTTTAACTAGAAGCCAATTTGGTGGGATAATATGTGAGATTTTTCTTAAACTGTTCAGAATATGGTACACAGGTTTTGGAACTAACTAAGCTGTTGGAAGGGATGTGAAATTCAGGAGAAGTTACCACAAATGTTAGATAAAAAACTCCCACAGAGAACAGAGTTTCCATTGTCTGCTGTTGATTGATGAGATTACAACATGGCAGCCAAGGCAGGCTTGCTTTCTATAGTGTAAAAAAACATGTAAAAAGCATAATACACTGCTGAAGAAATAATCTGCAAAAGAAGGCGAAGAAGAAGACGTGAATTTTATCATGTCCTCACATTTCCCATCCAATGTGGAAATGTGACTTTTTTTCCTCACAAATTACCTGAATGTTACTGTCAACCGTCTCCTGAGATGGCAACCTGTACCCCATGGTAAATTTAAAAGTAGCCACTATGTGGTAAATAATAGTTCATATCTACCTTACTGGATTTTAAAAGTGCCTACCATCTCAGAGTTGTATTATCAGATACTGGCTTTCATCCAGAGATCACATTTAGCTATGCCCAAGAGGATGTATAAGGACCCACTGGGACTGTTAATTTCTGCTCTCCTTTAAGAGCAGCATCCCATGCCACACAAATTGCTTTTTGAAATTCCCCAAGTTTCAAAAGTGATGTGCTATGCGACAGGGTGAGGGGGTGCTATTTGAGGGAGAAGTTGCCAAAAGTCCTGACAGGCATATTTTTATTTTATGTTTAATCCTTACATCACATTTATATCCCCAATTTTATCTTTACAGCAACCTCATGAGGCCTGTTAGGCTGAGAGACAGGCCCAAGGTCACCCAGTGAGCTTCATGACTAAGTGGAGATTTGAACCTTGATCTCCTCAGTCCTAGTCCAACGCTAAAACCTTATGATGTGCCTTTGGTTCTGAACCAGGAAAGCAGAACTGAGCCAAGGATACTCAGATTTTTGTAAACTTTTCAGCAGTGTGGAATTCTTCTTTACACAATTTTTGGCGTTCCTTGTAGACATGTTAACAGTGCCCTTCTTTCTCGATTGCCTTCATTCACCTTCAGTGACATCATCATACAGCCCAATGATTGATTGCGCTACTTTGTGATTTTTTTAAAAAAAACAATAACCTCATACTACCCAAAAACTGAAATTGGAGGACATTCTGTACAGCTCAAGGTAAAACAAAGTTTGCTGTTCTTGCAGGCAACCATTTTGAAAAGCATGTGATGTAAGGTGCTGTACTTATATATTTCACTCCTCATTTTGTTTTTACTCTTGGCCTGAGATTTTGGTAGTAATCTCCATGGTTTACATTGGGATTGTGCTGACACCGGGGTGTTCAAGCACAGTCTCCTGTCAATTTCTTCACTATCACACAGAGCAGTTGCATTCCCTTTCCCTAATGAAAATATATGGGCCTACAGTTTCTGCGCTGCACATTAACCGAGCAGCCCAGACAGTAAGGCTACCATTGCCGGAGGCTAACTGAGAAAGCTGTCTCCTCTCCGCTTCTTTCATCGAAGCCCCTGCTTGACTTTCACTCTCGGTAGTAAAGTCAGATGCGAAAAAGCACGGTCCTATTAAGAGGCTGTCCTCCAAATTCTCTGCCTGCTCACTTCCAGTAAATACATCTGGAGAATTATTTTATAATAGCCTGTCCTGGGCACGCAAGCAGCTAGTTCTCATTCAAATGAAACAATACAAGTAAGATTCTTGGCTGCTTTGTTAAGAGTAGAATCATTCAAGCACAGCACTCAGCCTGGGTCCAAAATGAGCTATCTTGAATAGAAGTGGCGTGCCTGAGCACGGTAAACAATGACCACCTGCTATTTTCTCTACTGCAACCCAAGGATAAGGGGCACTTTATTATTTTAACTAGCTTTCAGCCTCACATGCATATCCCGGTGGATATCAATCAACACATTTCGAGCCATAATGATATCAAGAGCGTACCATTTTTAAAGGCCCTTTTCATAAAATATAAGGTCAAATGAAACTTTAATCTTTAAAAAGGGAGAAAATATGTCATTGTTATGCGGGAATTAAAAAATGGGAGTAAATTTTGACTGACTTTTAAGGTAGACAATGGAACCCCGTGCTTTATCCACGAAGAAAATAATTGCCATTTTATGAGGGCCTTTTCCATGAATTATTATTGAAAAGGGATAACACCAGCCTGCATAATCCATTGCTCCTAAGTAGGCAACAATCTTTAAATAGTAATTAGCAAAGGTGGTTTGGTAAAAAGCCAGAGTAAATTAGAATGGTCACCCATTGTCATGTCCTTCTTTTAAAATGCCTTTTAAAGTGCAAGCTCAAAAATTAGATTGCAAAGTAATATAAATTAAATTGCACTAATAAAAAGGAACAATACATATGCATCCTTGCAATTATATCTTACAGCCCTGCATCTACAAGTCACTGTCCCAGCACAATAGCTCACATGGCTGGCTTCTAGTTGTGGTGAATGACCTTGCTTGACCTTCATTTGGAATCAACTTAGCATCACTGAGCATTTGTAAAACTCAGGCACCATCTGCACTATATATTTAAAACAGTATCATACCACTTTGAATAGCCATGGCTTCCCCCATAGGATGCCAGGAACTGTCATTTGCTATGGGTGCTAACAGTTATTTGGAAGCCCCCTGTCATCCCTCACAGAGCTAAAATTCCCACAGAGGTTTAACAATCAATCCATCTTTCTGGGGAACTCTGGGAGTTGTAGGTGGGCGAGGCTAATAGGGGGTCTCATAACAACTCTCAGTAGTAGTCTTAACAAACTGCAGTGCCCAGAGGGGAATCCATGACAGTTTAAAGTGGTTTGACACTGCTTTAAATGTGCAGTGCAGATGAGACCTCCATTTACAATAGTCCCCCCCCCCCAGTTTATAATATCGGTATATGTACAGTCAATGCTTTTTTATTTTTTAAAAAAAGTGTTTAGGGGTACTCTCATTTTCCTATTCATATTGAAATACTGCCCCTCAATGAGGTCAAACTTAGATTCACAAAATGTTTAGGGGTGTGCATCCCCATGCGTCCCCCCCAGAACAAAAGCACTGTGTACAGTGCCTTGATGGTACCACAAGCATGTTTCTTATTGTATTACAGTCTGGCAATTGTAGTTATGGCAGAGAGGGGCTTGGAAATTCAACCCCCCACCTCTGAAATCAGAGGGGTGTAGATGAGGATGGCAGATAGCAGCTGTGTAAAACATCTGTGTAAAACACAAAAACAAAAAAACCCAGAGATTTAATAAAAACAGAAAAAAACAGAAGATTGCTTGATTGAGTTGTAGTTGACAACTACCAACAGGTGTCATGTAGAATAAGAGGAAACAAATATTTTCATAGTTCCACAAAGCACCCAGCTTTGAGGTAGATGTAGATTGAAGCAGAGATGAGGGACCTGCGGCCGCCCAGGCGCCATTGGATTCCAATTCATCTGGCCCAATCAGCATGGCCAATGGTCAGGGGTGATGAGAATTGTAGCCTAACAATTTCTGGAGGACCACAGGTGTTTCAGCCCGGATTACATTGATTGACAAGTTCCAGATGCAGCAGCAAATGACACACACACACCCTCCAAGGTGCATATTATCCAAAAGTTATTTTGGCACCCAAGGCAGAACGCTCCCTCCCTGTCAGTAAAAAGACTAATAATAAATTAAACAGTTAACAAATTTCTGCCCTGTCATGGCATAGTAGGCTCACTCTGTGTTATGGTAGAATCACAAGAATCTGCAAAGCAACTTTGCTTTGGATACCTGGTCTGCTGAATACCGATTGCACATGGCCAGAATCTCACAAATTCCCAATTTACATTTTGAACACAAGAACAGTTTGAGAGGAGAGCAGCACTTGGTGCATAATAGGGCCAAACATTAGAGGCTGGGCAGATTTGTATTCCAATCCAAGTAATTCTGAACTTTGGCAACACCGCTGTTAAGAGAGTTCTAAATGATAACTGTGCATCAGCATTCATCAACAATCTCATCTAGTGGGGTGACAAATCAATAGCAGAGCATTTGGATTGTATGAAGAACATAAAAGCTATGCAGTGCAATTTTCTATGTGTTTACTCTAAACTAGTAAGTCCCACTGTGTTCATTGGTGCTGAAGGAACAGTATTTAGGATTCCAGTTTTAATCCATTACGGCCATAGTTAAAAATTATCATTCTGTGGCTGAGATGGGCCACTCCCTGAGTCCCTGGAAAGCTACTGATATTCCATCTGGCAATTGCAGGGGGTTGGATTAGATGATCCTCATGGTCCCTTCCAACTCTATGATTCTCTAATTCTAATACTGGTAGAAATCAGGTGACTTTGAAATACTACACACACACACACACACACACACACATTGAAAAAGCTTCACTCAATGTTGAATTGGGCTTATACCCTTCCAGTTCAAAATGGGTTGACTTCTAGCACTTGTCAACCACCCTTCTCAGTTTAGCCCAGCTCTTTCCCAAAGAATCACAACAGAAATCTGTAACCTATTAGATAAGCAAGGGGACACACTACAAACAGGAAAGGCCTTATTGGCTTCCTTAACTCCCTACCAGGAAGCATATGATTTGTAGTTTCAGTTGCTTTCCAGTGGATCTGAAACTGAATTGGGAGGTAGAGGAAACTACCATTTCCCATGCTCCCCGGAAGGAAATAATATGTTTAGTTTTGAACAGCGAATTCATACCACAAAGAATTATATTTGCCATTTTATTATTATTCTAATTTCTATTGAGAATGCTTAGCTTCCTGGGCGTATATTCTGCAAAGAAGTTTTGCAGCAGAAAAAGTACTTGGAAAGGGTTTCCTAAGAGCAGGACAACACTAGCACGTCACTAGTGGTAGACAATGCTATATGTACTCTATGCTTACAAAAACAGCACAGAAGCACACACACATATATAATGAAGATCTTGGGCAAGATCTTCACGCTGAGAATGATCTGTGTCAACAAACATTTTCCACACTCCTCCCCTTTGAACTAGAACACATCCTAGGTAGCAAGCAGGGATTAAACCAGAGTTTCCCTGTTTGGCTATAATACGAAACTGTTGTTTAAACTTGTAGCAATATCACTGCTAATGTTGGGAGAGTGAGGGTGAAAGGGTACAGAAGAACACAAGGCTAATACTAGGATTGATAAGCCATAGGTGATGGCTGAATTGGGCTGTTGAAATTTTGTCCTTTCCGCATTTCCTTGAATTTTTGGAATTCACAAATGTGTCTTTCCACTGGGAGGATGGGTGCCAATCAGGTGGTTCAGTTCCACTGGGAGGAAGAGTCTCATACATTTGCCCCCACAAACTTGGCAGTTTTATTCTATGCTCATCCCCGCAGCAAGTAAAAGGCACCTATTAGCTTTAATCATTCGATTCATAAGTTGCCCTATAATAGTAGGGTAAAACAAGTTTAAACACTGACAAACAGCACAATCCCAACCATGTGAACTCAAAAGTCAGGATGTAAGAAGGCCTTTTTTTTTTAATTCCACCTTGCATTTGCCACATGCAGGAACGTTTCCCTTCTGCTGCAGTTCATCTTCTGCCAAAAACTATGTTATTCGTCTTGTTGTCTATGGTGAAATTATGTAACTTACATAATTTACACAATTGATTACATAAATTACGTAATGACATTGTCTTTGCACCCCATTTCATTTCGTTCATTTCAGCGCAAAGGAACTGGGATGCAAAGGGGAGAGGCACAACAACCATGTATCTTTGTAGACAAAATAACAACAGCAAATACTCATTGTATTCAGTGGATTGACTTCTGTTCACACATGGAGCGAATAAGCAAACATTGGCAATTTCAACTCCTGATTCCATTTTTTTTCGGAATTCTCTGACATCCCTACTCAGTTCTTTTGTATTCAGTGAGGCTTGCTTCCAGGCAGGTGTTGTTAGCATTGCATCCAAAACTAAGCTGGGCAATGGCTTAAAATGCAATTATAATGGTGCAAAAACACAACTATGGAATCAAGACAAATCTCTTTAAAACAGGGAGCAGGAGAACAAAGCATCCTCCCACTACAAAACAAGGAGCAAGGCAAAAAATACTACTGACAGCACATGTGCAGAGGGTGCTGAAGAGTGTGGGAGAGTAATCAATGGAGCAAAAGCTGTCAGTCAAGGGAGAAGTTCAGAGAAGCATGGATGGAGTCTTGGCATGGAGTCAAACAAGGGGATATGGGAAGATATTATCAGGAACTAGGCTCTTGGGGCTTCGGATTACACTGGTAGAGTGGTGAGGATGCTTTAAAAAGTGTGTTTTAGTATGTGCATTATGTTTTATAGGATTTTTTTTAAGGTTAGGGATGTAAGCAATGGGATTCCTTTGCTGACTGCCATTGGAGCACAGGACCCTGCTTTACACTGAATCAGACCGCTTGTCTATCTAGCTCACTGATGTCTACACTGACTGGAAGCATATTTCCAGATTTTTCAGGCAGGGAGCACTTCCCAGACCTACTGGCAATGACAGTAATTGAACCTGGGACCTTCTGCATGGAAAGTAGATGCTCTACCAGTGAGCTATAGTGAGTGATCTGGTGGAGGTCTGCCATAAACAGCAAACAAAAGTTGCTTCCATGCCACTTTGCACTGTTCCAAAATGTCCCTCAATCCTCTGAAGCAGATTGGGTAGCGCAGCAGGTCACAGAGGGAATGGGGGATCACCAATTCTGCTGGATCTAAGTCTCTTCTGTCAGCAGGCACAACTGCATACAACACTAAGCGCCCCAACCATTTGAGATGGGGCAGATGAGACATACATGTGAATTTAATGAAGACCACGATCATTATCACCAGCATCACCAGCACGAAGAAAGCGTATATTAATGCACCCATGGAATTGCTATGAAATCTCTGAGCCTTTGGGGGATTGCCCAAGAGCTAAATACGAAACAGGTAACATTCTTGGCCACTTGGCAAGAAAAATAAATTTCTCTTTCCCCGAGTCCCTAATTTTAAAACACTATATTATATTCTGTCTGCTAAATATTGTCAGAGATATAAGAATCTATTAATCAAGGAACCCATTAAATCTGTTAGTTATGTTCATCCCACAGTTTTATCACCTGTGAGTTATTAGGCTGTAAATTACACACAAAACTTGCTGAGAAAAGCCAAGATAACTGGTGTCTATAGAAGCTTTCGTGGAATGGGAAGCCAGGCAATGAGGCTTGGGGCGTATGTGGAGGTCAGGCAATGAAAGTTAATTATTATGTGACGTCCAGAACAGAGTTGAACTGCAGAATTCCTTTGCTGACCACTGCAATTTTGGGAGGAACAATGTTACTATCCATAAATTATTTCTTCACTCAAGACAATTGTGGCTGTTGTTCTACCGTCCAAACCTATGCAGGTCCCAGAGAGACATATTTATTCATAAGTATGCTTAGAATTGCAGCCCAAAACCTCCAAGCTTCTATAATGGCACCTGGATGAAGAAGGCTTGTGGTTAGCTTATCAGCTGAATAAATAAAGCTAACAGGAGCCTTTTGCACACAGTGTAATCCCATGCTGCTGCAGTGTGCATAGAATAACACCAGCGAGTTCAAACTAACTGACACTCTTCCAGCTTTGACAAAAGATCCAACCCAATGCCTTTCCTAACCAAAAGTTGTGACAGTTGCTATGAGGTAAGCAACCCCCCCCCCCGACAGGCCCAATTTTGTCTGCAGGCAAATTCTTCCCTGGCCCCAAATACCAGTGGGTGAGACATCTCTTGCTGGCTGTGCTGCCAGAATATAAGGTCTGAAGGTCCCTCAGGTCCGTTTCCTCAACCATGCCCCTGGAACTCCCAATATAGTTGAGAGGCCTCCGGTCGCGATTGCCCAATTTGAATTTGAATTTGAATTTTTGGTGGGATGGCCCAGGAGACCCTGCGACTGGCTGAGGCCGATAATGCCACCGTCAGTTGTGCAGGAGAAAATCCTCCCTCCCTCATGGCTGGGCTGGGCTGCAATTGCTACTGCCAATGATATGGTAAGCGGTTCTTCTGCTGGCTCAGCAAATGAAGGGATCCCGCTTCTATTGTGATTGGGACTGTTATGCATGTTATGCATCTGACTCTTCTCCCTACACTGTCTCCCCATCAAAAATCACCTCCTCCCCCCCCCAAGTTTCTTTTGCCCCAATGTCAATTAGCAAATGTCACCTTTGAGGGCAAACAGTATCTAGGGGGCAATTTTGGGCGAGAAAACAGCATATTGGGAGAATATGCTGTGACTCCCAATATAGGCCTCCATACTGCTGTTATTTCTTTAAATATAGCTATATTTAAATAATAATAAAAAACCACGTTCAGTATGGACAATCACACAGCAAATGTATCATCTATTCCAGGTCATCATAGGGTGAGGGAGTAATGACATGAATTTAATAGTTTACATAAAATATACTTTTATTGAAAAGGATTAAAAACATTTTTAAAAGCTGAAGTTTAGAGATTGTGGGTTCTTTGTGCTTGGGCTTCTCTCTCTCTCTCTCTCTCTCTCTCTCTCTCTCTCTCTGTGTGTGTGTGTGTGTGTGTGTGTGTGTCCATGTCTGATTAAAGCTTTGAGGGGAAATGGTCAAGTCACTTTTAACATAGGGTAACACAAGGTAGACCACAGTAGTTAAAGCACCAGTGCTCCTTTAAAATGTGTTGTCAAAAATTACTTTAAGCCAGGGAGCCTGGCCCTTGTGACATGAAATGCTTCATACAGCATCACGCTGTGAGCCTGAGGTCCTTCCTTAATTTGCATGTGCATTTATATAAATTTACATATAGTTGTCCTGCGATTGAACAGTAAGCTGTGATGCTTGCTATTAAGGTTCAGCGGTGGTGTTATTAGGTGAAGGTTGCATCTGAGCGAAAATAAGGGCTGAGAGATGGAAAAGGTTACGTTGTCTATAAACCTTGGGCAATGTTCTCCCGTTGAATATTTTATTTCAATTCCAGTCAGTCTTGGGGATGAAACTATAAAATTTTGCATTACCCTGTTTCAGATTTAAACATTTATGGTTTCTGAAGTGGACTTAAATATATCCCAGGCACGTTACAACCTGATGATGGCTTTTCAGCATTTTGCATTGGTTCTGTATGAAATTTAAACGTCCCCTTTCTTCCAGGGAAATAAAATAAAAAGCAGGGATATTAATATAGAGCATAAATTATACTAACCTTTAAGGTTTTATCCTGTTGTTATTTTTTATTTGCAGCTCCTCCATCTTTCCCTCGCCAAGCCTCTTTTACATTTTATGATTTAGTTAGTATAAAAGCCTGCTCCTCACTTAGCGGATAGCATACAGCTCTGATTATGAGCGTTCTAGGGCACGGTTTAGAAACCTTTGACCTTCCTGAAGTTGTTGGAGTCCAACTCCCATCAGCGCCAGACAGCATGGCCAGTAGTCAGGAATGATGGGAGTTGTAGTGCAGCAGCACCTGGAGGTTGCAACTCCTTTTCGAGTAAAGAGAAAGCCTAACTCATCTAAACAAAGTGCAGCTCATTCAAAAATCTATAGCACACCTTGAAAAGACATGCTACCTACTTTGTTATTGAGTAGCCTCAACGGATTGGAGTAGATTTTGTTGTTCCTGGCATCTGTCAGTCTCGAGAGACAATGGAGTGTGGCTCCAGGGGTGAAGTCAAAGCTCTGTATTAGCAGCACCAAAGTGATCTTCCATGGTGTATATGCCTGGGCAGTATGCATGGATGTCCTGGACTGCACAGATGAAAGGACCTCATTGTGGCCTCTGTCACATGCAGAAGGAACACAACTTACCGTCCCCCAAGAGATGCTGCCCCTCCCCTAATACACCATACACCTCCGGAGCAGATTAGGAGACAGGATAAAGTGAGTTGGCACTGGCTCTATAGAGAGCTTACCTGGGCCTGCAATATTTTATTCAAGTTGGCACCCTTGCCCTAGTTGGTGTTCATTTAAAGCAGCAAGATGTCATGATCCAGCACTGTGAAAATATTCATAACGGGGGGGGGGGGTCAAGTGTGTTTTTCTGTGCGTATGAGGAAGCCTGCATTTCAGTGAAATGAAATGTAATGACATGCAGAGGAAAAAGGGGGGCTGAGAAATTTGGGCAAATGTTGAAATTGCTTTTGCTTTCATCAGCATATAAAATAGGTCAAGCAGGGCCACTATTAGTGCAGAACCAGTGAACCAGTGAACATGGCAGAAATGATAAGAGGTAGTCCTCTTCATGAGGGAACCATGCAATATGGGATTACATTGATGGCTCTGAAGACATGGGCACCAACAGAAGAAAGCCTATGCATGGTGGCCTCTATACCTGCTGGAACCCTGGTCATGATTTATACATGATTTCCCCAGCAATCTCATGGCTGGCTTATGGACTTTGAAGACGGGTTGCGGTGGGAATCACATGACCTTGGCCCAGAGGTGGAACTGAGAAGCTGTTCTCCATGTGGGAAGGTCCTTCATGCAATTCATATGTGGAGGAAGATGGATTTCTTACCACCTGGGAAGAAGGGAGTTTGTGATTCTTCCAATACTGCTCTGAAATGAAAATTTATTGTTGATAGAAATATGTACATTTGTGGAAAGATGAAAGATAAATAACCTTAAAAAAAGAAAGGAAATAATACATGGAAAGTCTATATAATAAAATTAAGAAGATGGGAGAAATTGTATATATTCAGAATGGGGAAAAGTGGGGAGAAATCCACAGGTATTCACAAAATAATATTAATAATAGGATGGTGCAAGAAATGGCAGGAAAATAATGGAGGTGCAGTGATGAAAAAATAGTAAAGGTATTCATTTCACTTAATGATACTGCTAGAGCCCACCAAAATAAATAAATGAAAGAATAATGAATAATAAACATGGCTGATAAAAATGAGGGCAAACAATTAAAGCAGTAAATATATTCAGCAAAATGATATTTAAGATATAGACATTTTTCACAGAAATACTCAAGGAAAGCAGATGGGGGAGAAATGCACAATTAACATAAAAGGAGAAGGAAAAACTCAGAAGCACTCAGCAAAGTGTACCGAAACCAAAAAAGTTGTTCCTGCAGAATAACGCAAATGTGGGTACATATAGCAAAGCTGTCATAATAAATTAGACTCTGTTTGAATTTTTCCTAGCTGAATGGCAATTAATAGAATTTGAAAAGAGGATGACAGAAAGAAAAATGCAAAGAAAAGGAATCAAAAATATTTCCGAAACAGAGTGAAGGAATGTTTGAAACAATGTTGTCAAAGAGACAATATTAAGATGGAAAACAGAAGAGGAACTTTGTAAAACAGAGTGAAGATGAGTCAAGTAAAGACTTTTTAAAAAATCATTTAGAAATGAAAGTGCAGCAAACTCCCAATCACAACACATTTCTATGCAGTAGAAGGAACAAATTCCCCATTTGAGGTCCCCTCATAAAATATGAATTTCTGAATTATGAGGTAAAAGAAAGAAAAAGACAATGAGTTTTATCTCCTGTGCTACCAAACCATTTACAAGGACTACAACAGTGACTTTAAAAGCTGTTACCTTTTTGTCGTGGGTTGGCTTGTTGGCTGATGAACAAACAGCCTCATTTCTTTTAGTTCATGTATAATGACATGCTCGTTCTCTCAGTTCACCTATTATGTTTTGTTTAATTTTCAGTATATCAGTGTCTTCTTTATGATATTTTATTAACTTGTCATCAATACCAAATAAACCATGGCATACAATATTTTAAAAATAAATGATATAATGTAAATAAAGAAAAAATGGGAGGTGGGGGAAGAGAGAGGAAATCTCTTCCAAAAATGAAATGGGAGCTTATTACCCATTTTGGCTGTGGGAGGAGAGGAGTTCAAGGAAAGACAAGTAAAAAGTGGAGGAAGACAAACTGGGGGGGGGGGAGAGAGAAACTTAAAAGGAAAATTAATAATGATTCTTTAAATGGTTTTTAGATACATTTGGAAACTATAATTCTGCTGTATGTAACAGCCCATTAAATCAGGTCCTTTGCTTTTCATAATGACTAGAGATACTGCTAAAGTAATTTGTATTTGCCTGGTTTAGAATATGACTTCCCCCACCCTCCAGCTTCTAATGTTCAGCTGCATTGTGAAGCAAGTGCTGTTTCTCTGAAATATTCTTCTCTGGCCTTGAATGCAAACCGAGCTTCTGAGATTATGCAGGTAACCAAGAACCCCTGTAACACAGTAGTTTTCCAAGGCACCTTATTATTAGTGGTGCAGTCGCTTAGGCAATTTTAGACTTTGGACTTAATAGTCTTACCATCTGCCCCTGTCTTCAGATGGCAACATGTATTACTTCAAAATGTGGCAAGCCAGCCTAGTTGCATTTGGTGGGCCTCTGGTCCATTCTGCTAGGTGTAGCCCTCTACCCTGATAGCATGACTGCCAATAGCAGGTGGCCTGGTGAGGCCGAGGTGCTTACCTGACCTCCCAGCTGGTGAGTTGCTGCTGCTTAGCAGGAGGGAGAGAGGAAGGAGTGGGCAGGCAGGTGTGGTGCAGGTCTACTGGCAGAATCACTGACTTGGCTTGGCTTGGCTTGAGCTGCCTGGAGTTCTCCACTGTCTCCTGGAAAGAAGCAGTGACTCACCTGTTGAGAGGTCAGGTCAGTATCTCTGCCTCTGCTACTGAGGAAAGGGGAAGAAAGAAAGTAGGTAAATATAAATAAGTAGCAAAATGTGATGATGATTTACCCCTTAAGCATCTTTAAAATGAAGCCCACAATTCTCCATAGCACATGCATGGAAGAAGAAAAAGAGAAGAAGAAGAGTTTGGATTTGATATCCCGCTTTATCACTACCCGAAGGAGTCTCAAAGCGGCTCACATTCTCCTTTCCCTTCCTCCCCCACAACAAATACTCTGTGAGGTGAGTGAGACTTCAGAGAAGTGTGACTAGCCCAAGGTCACCCAGCAGCTGAATGTGGAGGAGCGGGGACGCGAACCCAGTTCACCAGATTACGAGTCCACCACTCTTAACCCCTACACCACACTGGCTCTGGCATGGAGTATGTTAATGTAGGAAACACTTGTCAAAAGTACCCTTGTACTTACATTCAAGCAATGGTTAATAGACACACCATGTTGCCCTCGTGATAAAATTTGCGTGGCAAAACAATATGCCATATTGATTTATTCATTACATGCATTGTCTCTCAAACACCCCCACTTAATCCTATGTTGTCCTCACTACAACACTGAAGTAGAGTAGGCTGAAAGACAATGACCAGCCCAACTACTAAATGAAGATTTCAGCAACCTAAACCCACTTGACAATGGCTTGGGAATTTACAACTCCCATCATCCCTGACCATTGGCTGTGCTGCTTGGGGCTGATGGGAGATGGAGTCCAGGGCTCCCCACTCCTTCATTACAGCACTTTGTGTGCCTTTGGTGGCACACTTGTTTCCCACTTTAGTCTACATCGTTGCTCCAGCCCTGCGTTGCTCTTCTTCCTGTGCTTAAATGCCACTTCTACAATGGACTGTCCGTTTCTTGCTTGACATTGATTGATTTTGCTTTGACCCAGACTTCAACCTCCTGACTTCTGACCTCCCCTGACCTACACAGCTTTTGACTTATCTTTAGCTCTTAGCTACCGTTTTCAATCTTACACCACTTCACCCTGACCCAGTGCCCCAGGCCAGCTTCTCCAAAAGCAGCTGACACACCCTTAACTATCTTCTTAGGCTATTTTGGCATTGAAACCACCCGCATCCAAACTCACTGGCTCAATTCAGGTGACCACTATGTATGTATGTGTCACAAGCACAACTAGTCTCAGGTCAAAGAGATAAGCGTAACTATTTGTTATCCATTGAGATTGCTTTTTACAGAATCAAGGTCTGGTGATTAGGGCTGCAGTGGAGCCAATGAATGCAGTGGGAGCTCATACAGCTCTAATTGCACAATGCACTGAATATGTAAACAGAGCTATGGTGGTAATGCAAACTGGCCCACAATGGGCTGTGTTATGTACTGAGTTGAATAGGATCCAAAATGCAGCAGTCTGATTGGTCCTAGAACAATAGGATTCAGAATGCAGCAGTCTGATTGGTCCTAGAACAATAGGATCCAGAATGCAGCAGTCTGATTGGTCCGCAGGAGCCACCCAATCCAGCTCCCGGTGGAAGCGAATCCGCAACCTGATTGGCCTACAGGAGTATCCCGGAATTAGCCAATCACATGGATCCCATTGTATAAATAATGTATATAAAGCAGACGTTCTGGGGGAACTTTGACTCCTCGCTACTATGAGCTGAATAAAGAGCATGAAATCCACACTCAACTCCGAGTATATTTCAGGCTGGATCCCAAAAGCTGTGAGTGGAAGGAAAATATAACCACTAGTGCTCTTCCACTGGTGTTTCTTTGTGATTTTCCACAGCATTATAACATGTAGGTTCTGCTTCTGCAAGAGGTTGCACTTTCTACCTGTCCCTTGGGCAAGGTGTGAAGCATTTCTCGGCAAACAGATGACACTTCCTGCAGTTTCAGTTTTTGATTGTGTGCTCTTGTAGAGGCATATATGGAAAAATTGTTGTATGCCTTTTTAATATATTCAGAAACATGGGCCCTCTGCTCACCTCTTTTAAGGTTTTTTTTCATGCCAGACTTAGCAAGAGTTGGATGCATTTTGTACTCCACAGGGATGAAAGCAAATGATGCAAAGAGAGAATCATCCCTTAATTCTAGATTGCTCCCACAAATGCCCAATCCTATGCATATTTATTTGGAAGCCGGCTGTGTTCAAGGGCTTATTCCCAAATAAGTATGCATAAGATTACAACCTAAATAGATCCCCTTGGAGTAACTGGTTTGAGACTGGCAGACTTGGACTGTATGAGGGTTAAAAATATTTAAAGAAATCTTCACAATGTTTCTCCTCTAGCTAATTTCCTGCAGATTTTCCATATGAGGCATCTGCTTAGCTCAGTATTCTATGTAAGTTCCTCATTGGTTCACTTTTCTTCCATATTTTATTGCTGTTGTTTTTAGATGCAGATGCATATATACCTCCTTGCAGAGTAAATATATCTACAGCTATATCAGCACTGTATATCTGCACTGCACTGCCAAGATGCTCATAATAATTGTTGTACCATTTTATCAGTCTCAGCCTATGAATTTAGACCTGGTCTTTATTGTCTTTATTTGATAAATTGCCTCTTCCATAAATATTGCTCTCATAACATCAGGGCTCCAGGAACCTTACCCATAACATTGACTTCTTCATCTGTAAGCAAGCTATTTCAAATTCAGCCAGCAATGAAGCCAGTGATTTTGTTGGTGGGGTTAATTAAATTTTTGTTATATTTATGTTGCTGCTGGGGTACTGTGATCTGTGGGTAATTGCTGGAGTCTCTCTGTTTTATGAAGTGTATTTTAAGAGACTGTCAAGGGCATTCAAAGTTAGGGACGGGCGCTGGTTTCTTTTTAGTGTGCAGACTGAATCAGGAACAGGGAGGCCGGGGTGTATAGATAAGGTGCTCTTTAAGTTGACTCCAGGCTTCATAGAGTTCTTTAAATTTTACTAATTGACATCATCTTCCCAAATGGGAACAGTAAGGCGATTAGAAGAGCATAATGTTGCCAGCACAGCAAGGAAGATTACAGGGAAGATAGTATAGGTGAACTATTAGGTCACTTTCCCAAGCAATGCCGTTGATCTTTTTTAAAATAAGTAACAACAAAGAAAATATTACAGGTATTCAAATGTAGGTTCTGCACTACTATTACCAGAAGGGTTAAAAAGGCATGGAGATAAACTTTTTTAAACCAAAGAAACAAGGGAAAGCTAAATAATGACTCAAGGGGGACTGGAAGGGTTTTTAAAGTGCAGGCGCTCATGATAACAGTCCCCCACTCCACCCTGTTTCCACCCTCACATTTCACAAGCAGACATACCCTACTCTTGAGGAAAGGCAGGGCTCTGAAAAGCTCCAAACTAGATCTGCCTTGATAAAACAGAACCAGCCTGCCATACAGCAGACACATCACTGTGCAATTGCAAACAAACATAGGACAAACAGCATTGGCTGCGTCAAGGGCTGGGCGGGAAGGTGCAAGAGGGGGACATTTTGTTCTCTGCTGCTTATGTGTTAATGGTATAACAAACTTTGCTCCTTGACAAGGCATGGGAACCTGGACAGAGCAACAGCAAACTTTCTAAGTCAGTTCTGTAGGAGCCAGCCTTCTGAGGCATAAATGGTTCTCTTAAAGGGGCCACATGCCAGATACTTAGTTGATAATGCACACAATTACATGGGCAGGACTTCCCAGTCAGCAAGGTAAAGTTTGCTTCCCTTTGCAGCATGAGGGTGATGAGACAAGAGCAGAGAAATGGATGGTCTCACCTAAAGCTGCTGCAGGGTTTAGTGTAGTGGTGGCTGCGGGCCCGCAAACTTGACTGGGTACCAGTCGGCTTCTTACCACAGAGGAGGCATGAAGCAACCATGCATAGAATCATAGAATCATAGAATCATAGAGTTGGAAGAGACCACAAGGGCCATCCAGTCCAACCCCCTGCCAAGCAGGAAACACCATCAAAGCATTCCTGACAGGTGGCTGTCAAGCCTCTGCTTAAAGACCTCCAAAGAAGGAGACTCCACCACACTCCTTGGCAGCAAATTCCACTGTCGAACAGCTCTTACTGTCAAGAAATTCTTCCTAATGTTTAGGTGGAATCTTCTTTCTTGTAGTTTGAATCCATTGCTCCGTGTCCGCTTCTCTGGAGCAGCAGAAAACAACCTTTCTCCCTCTTCTATATGACATCCTTTTATATATTTGAACATGGCTATCATATCACCCCTTAACCTTCTCTTCTCCAGGCTAAACATACCCAGCTCCCTAAGCCGTTCCTCATAAGGCATCGTTTCCAGGCCTTTGACCATTTTGGTTGCCCTCCTCTGGACACGTTCCATGCCCTACAGATTAGGCTGCAGAGTACCATCAGGAGGCAATATTCTGAGAAGGGCTGTACACTAACAGTGCAGCCTCTTCCCTGTTTCTCAAGCAAGCTGTGACATGTAGGGACCAGTGAGCATGGACTGGACACACTATTTTTGTTTCCTGGTGTAAACTACAGAGTCCTTCCTGCAGGAGCTGCATTCTCTCCCAGAGTCTGAGCAGAAGCCTAACACCCCTCTAAGTAGGTCTCCCTAGAGCCCTCTTACCAGACTTTCCTTTTTCATCTCATGGGCTCTGGGATGTACTGCTCGACTACAACCACTATGGTGGTATCAGAAGCCCTGCTCAGGCAAACCACTTGCACATTCTGTCAGTGCATGAGTGGAAAGCAGACTGTGCTTACCCTGTTTCCCCTATTTTAAGACGTAGTCATAAAATAAGCCATAGCAGGCTTTTTTCGCATTTGTGAACTATAAGCTGTACCCCGAAAATAAGCCATAGTGATAGGTGCAGTTCTGGAGGGCACCAAGGAAAAGGCTGGGCTGGGCTTACATAATAAAAATAAGACATCCCCTCAAAATAAGCCATAGTGCGTTTTCTTGAGGAAAAAAAATATATAAGATGGTGTCTTAAAATAGGGGAAACACGGTATTATCCCCACTCCTATAAGAATGAAAGGAGAACCTGTGGGATCAGACCAGAGACTCATCTAGTCCTGCATCCTGTTCTCACAGCGGCCAACCAGATACCTATGAGAAGCCTGCAAAGCAGGATATGAGTGTAGCAGCCCACTGCCCACCTGCAATTTCCAGCAACTGGTTTTCAAAGGCATACTGTCTCTCGACAGTGGAGGTAGAACATAGCCATCGTGGCTAGTAGCCATTGATAGGTGTTGCACACTCTGGTGATGCCCAACCTGGTGACCGCACACTGACCTCCGCTCTGAGGTGCATCTCACCTTGACATTGCTGTCTTTTCATGTCATAGGTGAAGATGAAACTCTTTTCTCAAGCTTTTGGGGAAAGGTGAGGTATAATTGGACTGGATTTTTACTCCTGTATGGGAGGCATTTTGGCATGTTTTAGTATTATTGTTTAACTTCAGTTTTAATTTTATGGATTTCTGCCCTGGGACCTTCCTGGTGAAGAGAGGTCTATAAATATAACAGATAAATAAATAAAGCATTTCAGATGTCTGTCGGGAGAGAGTGTTTGTGCATAAAGCTTGCATATATGAAAGCTTTCTTCCAATAGACGTTCATACTGTGCATGCAGATGCCAGGAGGCAGGGTTATAGGATTTGATCTTGTTTCCAAAAATGATAAAATGTGTGTTTTTACACAATTTGCTGCGTAAATACATATTTACATCATAAAGCTATGTGCCACTTGGTAGCTGCGCTATTATGCTCTATTAAAGGCGTCACTGGTATTTTTAAGGAGTTACGCAGCAAATAATGTAAACGCTTTCACAATAGATTCCCTCAATTCCAAAGAGGCTGTTTTGTTCTAGTAAGTCTATTATCAGTGGTTGCAACAACCCCCTAAATATGTACTTGCCTGACAGATCATAATGACTCCTTTTGCTATTCTGTGCTAGCTTATGTGCTCCTGCAGAATAATTTCTCTCGCTGCTCTTTTGTTTAAGCTTTTAAAGGCGACCATGACTAAAAGAAACACTTGTGAAACTGGCTTTGCACAGTTGCAGCATATGAATGTTTTTAAGAGAGACACCAAGAGGAAATGTGTTTGTGAATAAAGTGTCTACCCTAACATATAGATTTTATGTCTGTGTCACTACTTCTGCCCAGTTAAAGAGGGGGATGGAAATTGTTGATGACCAGGAAACCATTTTGTTGTACCCCATGACTAGATTTTCCTTATTCTGGATTATTTAAGCTTTAACTGCACTTTTTAATTTATCTATGGGAGTGAGATCATTTGGTAACCAACTCACTTCTTCTTCTGCTGCACGCTGATGTGACTAGCTTCCTTTGTACACCGTAACTGGTGAAAACAGCAATGATTCAATACTCTGATCATGATGATCAGAGCACAGAATTATCAACTGTTGAATACTGAGTGACAATAAATCTTTTTTATGAGCTGATGCCATGCCTACCTAGTGTTCACACAAGCAATTTTGCCACCAAGTTGCAGAACTGTCAGAATGACAGGCATTTTCCACAAAATAAATAATAGTAATGGTTCATGTGCACTATTTTATTTTACTCCTTGCACTGATAATGTAAGGCAAGTCAGTGTTACTGTCCTGATACTGCAGGTCAGAGGAGCTGAGGCTGAACTGATTGCCTAAGGCAAAGATCGGGAACCTGCCATGGCCCAAATGTTGTTGGACTCCAACTGCTATCAGCCTTGGCCCAGTGGTATAGCGTGGGTTGCCAGTGCCCAGGGCCATGCAGAAGAGTAGGAGGTGGAAGGGAGGGAAGGAAATGAACAGAGCATGCATGCACATTCAACTGCCTAACGGTGTCTGCGTCACCCAGGAAATAGCAACCACAGAATAAGGAAAGAAGAGTCGTTCTGTTGTCTGGAGAGGTCACTTTCTGGTTCGCATGGGCAAGCTGTTTTCAATGGAGTCCAGAGACAGAAATGTTGCGCCCCGATAGTCAGGTCTACCTGCCTTATCTAAGGAAGCCAAGGCTATACAGTCTTTGGGAGGGTAAGCCTCTCCCAAAACATTCCTGCACTACTTCCAAATTTCGCATTAATCCCTGAAGGAGTTTGTACTGACAGAACTACTACACCAACACCGTGCTATGCCTGATGCTCCCTCCTTTCTGCCAGGCAAAACATCTCTTATTACAACAAAACAGGTACACAGACTTGTGACCCACTCACACACCACAAAGGATGCCATGTTACTATATCAAAGTTCACGTGTGTGTGTGTGTGTTAAGGGTTATCAATTTCCCCATACTTTGGGAAATCGAAGGGCCTCAACACACCTGGAGTGCAATGATGAACCTGGTAGCTCCATCCTGTATTATTATCAGGGGATCAGTAGGCACAAAAATCAGGTCTACATGCAATCAGATATTTCACCCAGCTGTGCATCTTTTAAAATGAAGATGGAGAATGAGGGCAGAACAATCCTTCATTAGCATTTAAAAACAAGCTCTCTTTGATGCTCTGCTCATTATTTTTATAATTAGGCCCACAAAACAGTGCCTACTTTATCCATAATTTAACAGATCTTCGCAGTTATTTCCATGTAAGTCGCAGTGTTGTTTGGTTTTTCAGCATACTGTAGATAAGGAGTCCATCATATTAGGCTTAAAGCTGTCCTCTTCAAACAAAAACATTTTTTTATCAAGGTAAATAGTTCTTGGAATTCCTGAAATTTATTCGCAGGTAGATAGCAGAGATGCGTGATCAAAATTCAGAAGAGAGGTAAAGAGCTTTCATCAAGAGAAGAGACCAGAAAAGTAGAATGCTGAAATATTTAAATTAAGGTGAGCAGGAAAACAATAGCATTTACACAACCTTTTTGAAAAGTTTTACTGAGCAATTGTCCATGAGCATTCCCCGCCTTTAGGGCAAAAGTATCTATGACAGCTTGGGAATCAAGCATTTGATTATCTGCCAAGAACAAATAAAAATGGGACATTGTGTTTTATTGCTCTTGCAGCTCAATCCTATGCACGTTTTCTAGGAAGCAAGTCCCAATCAGTTCAATAGAGCTTACTCCCAGGTAAATGTGCATTGGATAAAGCCTTAGTGTCTCAAAAAAAGATTTGACCACAGGCCAATGAAGCAGATGATAAGTTTTTTTTCCCTTTTTTTAAGGCAGCATGGATCTTTTTCCATGCATAAGTGCTAATGACTTGAAAGCCATAAAAATGCTTAGGCCAATGATAAGAAAGAGACTATCTGTGTACTTTCAAGACTGCTATGGGAAGTGAACTTTTATTACCCCCGTTTTCATTTGTATTATGGGAGGCTATTTTTATCCCCTTGGCTGGTGCAATGCAACTGACCTTTATGTGAGATGCTGGGCTAATGACCGTGTTGTTGGTCTCCGGAGACTGCCCTCTAAGACGGGTGAGATGAATTCAATATCTCAGCTCCTCCTGTCCTAAACCTTTCCCAAGCTGAATTGCCAGCCACCCTGGATTACATGGATTTTATGTGAACTTTTTTGTTTATTGGCATCCAAGCAAGAGGGCACCTAACCTCATTTCTTTGAAAACGACTAGCAGTGCTCAAGGCAATCCTTTTCTCTTTCTCTTTTTTTCAATTTTAAAGGTGGAAAAATATTCTTGGTGGTAACATATATGGGGTCAGATATAGACATCTAGACAGAGGAAGCAAAGAAGTTTTCTCATCGTTATTTTTATTCCCAGATATATTGGAAGTACTGAAGAATATTAGAAAAACTACACATACGTCTTGTTTGGAAAGTATTAACTGAAATGAAGATTCATGGCCTGGTCATTGATGCAGAAGGGAATTTTTTGTAAATTTTGCTGGCCTTTTCCTCTTTAAATATCATCCAGCAATGGCAGCGATGATCATATTAAGCTTCCTTTTTAAATTTCCCCTTTTATACCTACATTAGCCCCTGTCCTTCTAGTTTTCTGTTCTAATAACCACCTGCAAATTCTTCCTTTTTCTCTCCATCTCACTTGGCCTTTTTATTACTTTTTATTGAATTATGTCCTGTTCTCTACTGAGACCACCTATTTTCTCACATTTCCTTCAGTTTTTGAAAGGACATTTAGTCCTGACACCTCTTTCTCTTCTATAAGCCTCTTCCTCGGCTCTGCAGAATTACTTCCTCTCTGTATCAAAGGTCACACCCTTTCCTCTTCCTCTGTTTTATTATGAAACACAGTATTCTGTCCAGGAAAGTGAAGACAGAATTCTCTCTAGACTTTTTTCTAGCTTGATAGCAGGACGTGCTTACTCAGTGGAGATCAATGACCAGCTGCTCCTGGAGCAGAGAGTATGATCTGACACACATGGTACACAGTTACACTGTTTTTATTCTGAGTTCAGTCTTAGTTTTAGTAATTTTGATTTTTTTAAATAAATATACTTGGGCTTAGTTATACTCCCCGCCCCGCTTGAAGCTCTAAAATCCTGTAAGCTGCTTTGGATGGCATATGTTTTAAATAAATGCTATCAAACCTATGGTTCATTCCATAAGGTGTATGGAAGGGAAACCACTTGGGAACTTTACATAAGCCTTCCTGAGCCCCTTGGACAAGATCAGATTGTTGGTGGAATAAATACATATAATCAGAAACTCAGGGCTTTGGCTGCTAGGATGAAAACTGTGTACCATGTGTATGTGTGGAAAGGGGGGGGGAGGAAAAGAGGCAATTTGGATTTATTGTGGTTTGAACAATGTTTTCCAGTGGTGACTTGGACACAAACTATCGTTTGTATCATGGCAAACTATAGTTAGCCATAAACAGGATGCTAAAAGTGAGACCACGCGTAAGAAGGAAGGTGGGATCATGTGTTTTGTTGTGACTGAGGGATAAGGGGAATACTTTTAGATGGCCGAAGGCAACAGTAGAAACAGAGAGAGTCAACACTACAGTATATGTCTGGTGTAGGTAACCATCCATCCATTGCTTGCAGAAGTTCCCAGATCCCTGGCAATTTCAGCTTCTTCTTTTTTAAGGATCAGGTAGCAAGTGAGGAGAAAGAACTCACCTGAGACTCCAGAGGACCACTGCTAGAGAAGATAATACTGGATGGACAACTTCCTATGAGCAACAAGCATGCCAGCCTCTTTTTTAGATGTGAATAAGGGGAATTCTTTTTAGTTATGAAGAACTCTTTAGTGGAATTAAAGTTAGAGAAGTGCAATGATTATTATTCATTCAATTTATATCCTACCCTTCCTCCTGAAGGGGAGCAGGATGGCAGAATACAAGATGGATAAAGTTAAATGAAAGGAACTGTTAAATGAACAGATACATGGTGCTTAAATATTCTTATAATTCTGTGAAGAATTTGGACAATAAAGGACAAGAACATTATATTAATGGTTCTTCATTTTGTTATTTTTATTAACCAAATGGCCTCTTTAAAACCAATAAATTATACCGAATAAGGTCACCATAATATTTATTTGAAAAATTCAGGTTAGCCTGAATAAGCAATTACAAAGAGGTTGCTGCTCTGTCTCTTGTTTACTCACACATAAAATGTAGCTGAATTGGGTGATTAATAATCACAGCCTGTATGGAATGACTTTCATTTATAATAGCTTATGTAAATACAGATCAGCATTTGGAGCTCTTTCACCAATGCTATGCTAGCATGTTGCGGATTCTAAGAAGGCAGGCGAATAGTAAGTATTTTGGCCAAGCTCCATAAGCATGGAAAGACTGATGCTATAATGAAATATGGGGAATATGCTACTGGACTGATTTGGGGAGAGATCGGTGTGGCTTTGACTATTGAAAGTTTAGCACTACCTGTCAAAACATTTCAAAGGGTAGATAAATGAAACCACACCTTGATTCTCATAAAACAGGTTCTGTATAAATTATAGGCATGAAAGTAAGAGTAATCATGTTTTCAATGCATTAGTTAGCAATAAAGTAGTCACAACACCTCTACTGAAAGCTCTCCTACTGAAACTAATCGGCCTGTGCTTCCCTTTAGTTAGATTATGCTATTGGAACCACTCGCGGAGGAAAGGGGGGCAGGGTGAGCGCATCGCCCCAGCACCATCGGGGAGGGGGGTACCATTGCAGCTGCTCCTGACATGTTGCACGTTCCCCCACTGCGCTGGGTGCCACACCCCCACAGGTGGCGCGCCACGCCCCCAGGACGCTTTGCCTCGAGGGCGCATTGCTCCTGCGGAGGCTGAGGGCTTCCTCTGTGGCTGTGTGGCCTTCCCTCCCTCCCCGGGGGCTCCCCTCCCTCTCCCTGCCATGCGAGGGCAGAGGCAGGAGATGCCGCCCCCTCTCTGCTCCCTTGCCACACCTGAAACGTCCCTCCTCCAGTTTCCCTGCTCCGGGTCCTCCCACCCAACACATTGTAAAAGTAAAGTTTCCCGAAAGGGGAGCAAAAGGCAGGAGGAGGAAGGGGTCCCTTGGAAGCTGAAATTGGGGTTCTGTCCCACCAACGTTGGTTCCCTGTAAGAGTGGAGTGGAGGGGGTTGCCGCAGGGAGCATCACCTGCCTAGAGGCCCGCATTACTCTATGGGGGTTGGTGAGTTCTTCCCCTCTGAGGATTGCAGTGCCCCAGTAAGGAAAGCATTTTCCTGGAAAGTGGGGAGCGTTTCCCCTTTTAATTCCCCTTTAATGCATATTCGTACGGGTGTTCCTAGACCTGCATTGCTATGGCTGTCAAATCACAAAACTAAGGGTGTTTAATTGTCGGGAAATGTCCCCAAGGAATTAATTGTCAACTTTCAGCTCCCTCTGCATAGATCAGATAAAGCAATAAAATCATGCCTAGCCGGTGCACCTCGCTCAGGAGTATCAGGCTTAGGCAGGGATCTATGCAGACAGACGGTCCTTTAGGTTGCTCGGGGTGAAGGACATGCCCTTTGCGCAGGCTCAGAGGGCCCCTCGTGAGTTTTGGGTTTCCGAGCGTAAAGACACACACACACACAAAAAGGTGGAGGAGACCTGAGCAGAGCGTCTTGCCCTCTGCACCCCAACCAAAGGCAGGTTGGATGCAGAAAAAGTAACGTGCCACCCCCCACAGGCAACATGCCACAAACATGTTGTGCTAAAGTCCCGGGTGCTAAAGTCCCTAGCTCCACCACTGATTGGAACCATCATACATCCAAAGCTGTCTTTTGCTATCCAAATAGCAAAATGCCTACTAGGTCAGATGCCTCTTGGCTATTTATAATTTTTCTTTCTTCTTTCAGGATCTGCAACTTGGACCTTTTGCTCACAGCCCACAGCGTACCCCACTTTCCCAGCTACTTTCTCCTTGCTTCTTCTAAAGGAGTCAGAGGACAAGAAGTGTTTCTACCAATGCTTGGTTCAGTTTTGCATTGCGAGCATTTTGTTTCCATCAAAATGGTTTTGAGTCATTCCGCTCTATGTCTTTGCATTCTGAGCCCTGCCACTCTGTCAGAAATCACTGTTTGTGAGAGGTTTGGATGCAGCATGACAGGAGCTGAACTTGTACTACCACGGGTGACTCCTTGGCCACCAGGAGACCTTTCCCATCTCCAACACAGTTAACTCTCATTAAATGCCAGCACAAGAGTCTCTTTTTTTTGCAAAATTCCTCCAGCTCAGTTGCTGGATGTTGTCATGTCAAACACATTGGGACAAAAAAGAATTTATAGAAAGGATGTGTGCTCGCTTTGGGCCATTCCCAAAAATAAGTCCTGGCCCCTAGTTTGGAAATCTGCATTAAATCCTGGACAGCTTAAACAGATGTGTTGTTCCCTCCTTCACAGAGAGTAGGCAAGCTCAAGAAGCTAGGTTGAAGCCTCATACCTGAGGAGAAGGAGACACTCTCAGACCAGTCAGCTTTTGGTATAATATGTCAGGTAGGGTTCAGGCATCTTAAGTATCAAAACTCTCTGGGACTTCCATTTCTTCTCCCCCTTTCATTTGACCACTTTCTTTCAGGAATTATTTCTATTAAGTTGGAGTTTAGGCAAGTTTTCAGGCCTGTTTTCCTCACCACTCCTACACTTTGTTCTAGTGGGATTCTGCTTCAGGTCTCATGGGAACATTTCTCCCCAGGCTCCACAGCACAGGAGAGTAGTCCTCTGATTATCTTCCTACAAAATCTTAGCAGACCTTGAAGCAGAAGCAGGAGTTTCCTCTAAAGAATATTTTGTGCAAATGACATGGGGAAGGGATGAATAAAAACACAGTTCTTTATTGAATACATTTTATTATGAACCAATTCAAGCCTAAATTTCTGTTTTGTATTTTGTACTTTTTTGTATTTTAATGTTTCATTTTATCCCCTGGCTAGAGGAGACATCTGTCAACTTCTCTTCATTCATTGCACTAGAGATGACCCCAGGCTAAAACCATACATCTGAACAATCTCAGACTAGGAAAGAGTTTGGCTTCAGAGCAAAAATTCTTCCTCTTAAGGCTCCCTCTTATTGACAGGTTTGGGTTACACTCTGAGGGCATTTCTCTGTTAATGGGGCTGTTTGTTGTTTGTCCGTAACAGAGTATGATAACTTATCCCATTTTATCAGCATAATTTATGAATCTGTACAAGACAGCTTGGTGACCTGTGGCCTTCAGGCACTGTCCAGCCCCTCAGGGGACACCATTGCCTCCCTGGTTGCTACCAAGTTCTCTTCAATCAGAGACGTGGGCCCTATCTGCACTAGTCATTTAAAGCATGGCTTCCCCCATATAATCCTGGGCAGTGTAGCTTGTGAAGCGTGCTGAGACCCCTGCTCCCCTTGCAGAACTACAATTCTAAGAAAGGTTTAACAGTCAGTCCCTCAACCCAGGAAACTCAAGAAATTGTAGCTCTGTGAGGGAACAGTGGTCTCCTAAAAACTCTCAGCACCCTAAACAGTTACAGTTACACCCTCCCACCAGATGTCAAAGAGGAAAACAACTACCAGACCTTTAGAAGACATCTGAAGGCAGCCCTGTTTAGGGAGGCTTTTAATGTTTAATAGATTATTGCATTTTAATGTTCTGTTGAAAGCCACCCAGAGTGGCTGGGAAAACCCAGCCAGATGGGTGGGGTATAAATAAATAAATAAATAAATAAATATAATAATAATAATAATAATAATAATAATAATAATAATAATAATAATATTACAGTTCCCAGGATTCTTTGAGTGAAGCTCTGACTGTTTAAAGTGGTATAATACTGCTTTTTAAATGGTGTAGATTGGGCCTTGCTTAGGGCAAGAGAAAGAGGTGAAGAAGGATATACCGTTTCTTCCTCCCATCTTAACTTCTCAAGCCATTCAGATCCAGAAAGACATGAGGAGCAAGGGATGGAGGAAGGGTTAGCAGATTCACCTCCTCCTGTGCTATCCTATGTCCCTCCTTCCCTTGCGCTTCCCCCCTCCACTTGAAAATGGAAAGGGAGTGGCACACAGGGTGCAAAGACCCCCCCCCACCTTCTTTATAGAGTGTCTGGTTTCACATCACCAGAGAGCGAGAGAAAATGCCATCCCCCCAAACACACACAAGGACACAGACTTGCATGACATTTGCATAAGCCAATTTGTATGTACGGATGCAAATTTGTAAATAATTACTCTCGTTTAAAAAAGAAATACATCTCATCATGGTATGTATGTCTTTATTTATTTTGTTAGTTTAATCGCAGAGGGAGCCCAGGGTAGTTAACATCATGCAATAATACGAACAATACAATAGAAACACTTACAACAAATTTAAAAATGACAGCAGTTAACACTTTCAGTGCAGTGCAGAGACCTACACACAATTATCTCTCAAGGGCCTGGACAAGTAAGCTTGAACATTCTGCAGGAACATAGCCAAGGTAGAGGACTGTCTGATTTTCACCTGGGAGGGAGTGTCAAAAGCAGAGCCAGTGGATGTGTGTGCCTCCTCGGTCTGCTGCCCAGATATTACTGGTAAATTTTGTTAAGTAACTTAAAAGTCGCTGCTCTGACTTCTTACAGTTCACTGTCTTAAAAAAAAAAATCAGACAGCCCTTCAAAATGAGGACTATCCTCTATAACAGTGATTGCTAACCTTGACACTCCAGATGTTTTGGAACTACAACTCCCATCATCCCTAGCTAACAGGACCAGTGGTCAGGGATGATGGGAGTTGTAGTTCCAAAACATCTGGAGTGTCAAGGTTAGCCATCACTGCTCTATAAAGTAGGGCACAGAGCCATCCTATTATTTTCACCTGGAGACAATTATGCTGCTGAATACCAGTTGCTGGAAGCCACAGGACAGGAGAGTGCTCTTGTGCTCAGCTGCTGCTTGTAGGCTTCCCGTTGGCATCTGGTTGGCCACTGAGAACAGGATGCTGGCCTTTGGCCTGATCTAACTGGCCTATTCTTACTACCAATTGGTGAGGTGGTTTGGCCCCCTTCATTTCCTGCTGGTCCCTCCAAATTGCCCCCCCCCAAATTAATTAACAGCTAATCAAATTAGTATTTGATTGCTTTGTACCGAGTGCTCTGTCATGTATGGAACATCAAGTGGTGACTTTATCTAAAGCAGTGTTTCCCAAACTTGGGTCTCCAGCTGTTTTTGGACTACAACTCCCATCATCCCTAGCTAGCAGGACCATTGGTCAGGGATGATGGGAATCATAGTCCAAAACAGCTGGATGCCCACATTTGGGAAACACTGATCTAAAGGCTGGCATTTTCTTTGATTTCCTTTGGGATCCTTTCTTTTTATCAGCTAGCAGAATATTTGTTTTAAATCAGCTTTTGTTATGCTGTCAAATCTTTTCTCTCTCTCTCTTTTGCCCTTTACAAAATATAAACATACTTATTGAGGTATTGCTTTCTTTCTTTTTTGTTTAGACATGCTTTTATATACCTTTTTGAGCTGACCACCAGGCGGGCATTAGCCAAGCCTCAATGCACTTGGTTAAGAGAGGGCAGCTCCTTTCAAAGTCCTCCTGCCTCACTGTACCTCATTCTTTTTCCACCACTGAGCAAAGCTGACATTGATAGACTGTTGGCAGGGAGACCCTGTTCAAGGTCAAATATTGACATGTAGGCCCGTATATATGACACATGAGGAGGATGGATTGTGTGAACTCATGTCTGGAGCAGGAGAATGTCGCTGAAAGATACTCTTTTTGTGAGAACATGAATCATTAGCTGCTGATAGAACTTCAGTAATCCATGTTTGCTTTCTCCTCAAATATAAATACAGTTTGGTATCATTCACATGGAGCCAGTAGAGCTAGTTTAGAGGCAAATTAGTTCTTCAAAGTTTTCTGGAAAACACAAAACTAATTAACTTACTGACAACAGTTGCTGATATCCCCGGTGTGGTGCTATGAGATTCTTTCCGCCTCTTTCTCTTGCATGTTGTTGAATGTTGATGGTCTGAAAAAAAATTGCCTCAGGGATTCTTCATATTTTTTTAACTGGGAAAGTCTCTGGTGTTCTGTTTAGTTGCTTCTGAATTACAGTTAGTTAAGCAGCATTCGAGCATGTTTCTTCCTTTCATCCTTCACTTAGGATTGCATGGATTAGATTATAAAGTGCTTTGGCACATGGAATGTATGGAGCAATTTGCTCTTGGTGCCTTCAATGGAAGTATCTTCAGTCCTTTTTCTAAAAAGAATATGTATAAAGCAGCTTAGCATTTCCTGAGCACCTTGGAAGCAAAGAATAATTGTCCTAGATTTTTCCTTTAAGTGTCTTTATCAGTCTTTTAATGGCAAAGGAAGTTCTAAGAGGAAAGAGCAATGCTAGAACCAAAGCATTATATATAGTGGAACTTCCCTACATTGTTCAATTTCTAATCCCCTAAAAATGGAGAATTTAGTCTACTCAACTAAATTGGTGTGTGATCATTTTCACATATATGGAAAGAATGCAGTATTCTACATCTGTGCCCATGAATATGAAATTGTTTTAATTTATTGCATTATTGTCAAACCACTTTGAGATGCTTTATAGCAAGCAGTTCATAAATGGAATTTTAAAAAATGCATAGCCAATCAAAATAATGTTTTTGTTTGGGCATGTCAGAATACGCAAGAAGTCCTATAACATGAAGCGCCAAATGCACATATAGTGTGATCCTTTTCTGATATGTATGCCTGGTCAGCTGTGTCATAGTTTTTTGAGACAGCAAGTTTACCCTCTCCTGTCCCTATTCATAATTTTATAAGCCTCTTATTGGGCTTCCTCCTAGTCATCTTTCTAAATTAAAAGTGTCCAAATATTTAGGCATCCCAAGCCAGACATGCACCTAAACGCAGGTGCATATTTAATACTTAGATTCATTCTGCTATGAAACTTACTGCAAATTTGCTTCATTGGCAGTAGATTTAGTACAGACAAAAGATAGGCCAGACCCTTGGATATCCATTAAAACATATTTAAAAGTTATTATGGCGGCCTCAGTTCAAATGCCAGTGGATTGAGGGCAATACGACAAAAGAACCAATAAAAAGGCGAATTTTTGTCCATCTGCACACAAAAACTAAGGACAGCACAGTTTGAAATATGGCCTAACCTCTCACCTCATTTGCTACGAGTCATACACATGCCACACTTTAATGGGAGCTTTGTCTTTGCTGTCCCTGTTTTGTAACATAAACATTCTTTCGTAGATATCGGTCTGGTTCTTTCCCTGACCTCGGCACTGACACGAAATATCTGAAGTATTTGGACAGTAAACTTTAGCTATGCATGTGTCAAAAGCACAAGTTAAAATGGCCAGGGGGGCGTGAGGAACCGAGCTTCTGCACACACTTTAAAATAACAGCACTTAAGATATATTTATTATAAAGTACAATCTTTATGAGTTATTTAAAAAAAGAAAATATCCACACAATCAATGCTCCCACTTCAACTCCATGAACAGCCTTGTTACTTCGCAGGATCTTGTTTTCCACCTATGCCACCCAAAAGAATTTCACCACCACCTGAATTAGTTCCCCTGACTGTACAAATGGCTGTGGGAGGCTAGAAGGCGTTACTCAGATTATACTACTCCGAGAGGATTTATAGTAGCTTCCCACCAACACCTTTGGCTTCACAACTCCTGGCAGGAAGATAACCTCCAGCCTCTGATCATCAGCAAGACTGAGCAATTAGCAAGGCTGCCCCAGACAAGACTGAAATAATGATGGCTGTCGGTTCTTGTTACCTGAGCAGCATAGACGTGCCCATTATTGATCAGGTTTGGCCTCCTGTTGTCATTCAGACCCGTATCCTTCAGGTGCTCCTGGACCCATCATTACGTCCAAAATTCCAGACTGCAGCAGTGGCCAGGAGCACTTCCTAGCTACTCCATCTCTGTGAGAAAGCTCTGACACTTTCTTTCAGATTCTAGCCTGGTAACTGTCATTCATTCCTTTCATAACCTCAAGTATAGACTATGCAAGGATGGTGCCCTTGAGGACTTCTCTGCAGCCTGCCTCTTTGCAAGATAGGAAGGGAAGGACGCATCAGGTATCACTCCTCAGTTCTGCCCTGCTGCTGTCAGTTCAAATCTCCTGAGAGCCATTTGTCTGTCATTGGTCCCAGCTTTTCAACATTCCTTATAAAAGTAAGCAGAAAGAGACTAATGGGAGACTGGTCAATAGTCTGTGTTTTGTTCTTTAATTTCTATTTTTCTTACCCTGCCCATTTCTGGAACTTGTGGAGCTACGTGTGTATTTTATCTGTGGCATATACAGTAATACAGTGGTACCTCGGGTTAAGTACTTAATTCATTCCGGAGGTCCGTTCTTAACCTGAAGCGTACTTAACCTGAAGCACCACTTTAGCTAATGGGACCTCCTGCTGCCGCCGCGCCGCCAGAGCACGATTTCTGTTCTTAGCGGAGTTCTTAACCTGAAGCGTACTTAACCTGAGGTACCACTGTACAGGCAACTCCCCATTTACACGTGATCAAGGCACACTGCAAACCCAGAAGTGGCACGAAAAGGGGCAAAAATAGTCCTAAAAGACTGCAAAAACTGCAAAGGTGGTGTGAAAATAACATCTAGCAATCCCACAAACCTTTGCAAGTGCAGTTTCAGGATCCTTTGCACCAAACTTTGAGGCCTGTGGAGAGTTGGAGCTTGAGCAAGGAGTTTTGGAAGGAGCAATTGTGGTGGAGTTTGGTGGGCTTTTGGTTTTTTAAAGGGTTTTTCCAAGTTGTTGTATTTTAACCCCTGAAATAGCTAATATGAAAACATAAGATTCACAATGGAGACAACAGAAAATGCAGTTGTACAACCCAAAAAGTACATATAAAAAACATATATTATTTTTACTAAAATATGTATTTTTTGTGCACTTTCCCCTAATGTATGCTTTTTTGTATGCATATAAAATAAAGTACAAAAATGCAATTAGGGAAATTTACTCACAAAGAAATGTATCAGGGGAAATCACATATTGCAAACAAAACACAGATACTGCAAATTGGATGAACTGAAGGTTGAAAAAAAGAGAAACAACTAGAAATGACAGATTTGTCAATTTCTCTTCTCAACTTCTACACTATCTCTCCCTTTTCTCTTCATACATTAGTGCTCTGCTCAGCTTGGCTTTTCCTTCCACATCAAACCTCTGCTCTAAAGACATTGCAAGCAAGACAGAGCAGCTGGCTGTTCAGTTTGAGATCCTTTTCCTTTATCAATTAGCCTTGTCTGCAGCCAAGTGTACCTGATCATTCTGGGTCATCCTCCTTGGACCCCCTTCCTGTTGTCTCTGACTATTTTTAAAAGAAGAAATTATTCAGATAATTTGTTGTTGGCCTACAACTTTAATGGAAAAACCCACAGGCCAAAACAAAAACCCTAGCTGCTAACTTTCAATTTCTCATTTCTTTCTCTCTATAATCCTGGTGTTAGAAGTAGGTATTGTATTTATCATCTTCGCCCAGAGCTGAATCTTGCTTCCTTTCCCTCACTTTTAGACCTTATCACATCATTTGCAAACACTTTATCTCTGTAACGGAAAATAAATGAAATCCCGGTCTTTTCAATGAAATGCCTTGATGAAATGGATGGCCCCAAAAATCTATATTTAGATGACTGACTCCTGTTTTTGTAGAAGACATGATAAATGTTTCATGCATATAAACTGAAGATTGATGGATTTAATGATCGCACCCTAACTGGTAGAATGCTATTTTGGAATAATTAAATGTTCCATCATTTGCAAGTCTAAATAGTTCATTGTTAACTTGTATTTCTGTCTGTCAACAGGCTCTTCCACTTTGTGAGGAAAATTTATCATTAAAACAATTGAACATATCATCAGAGAGAGTGTGCATGTGTGGCTAATAACCCATTTCATAGGACCCTTGTTTGGCTCCACCACTTCAGAAAACTTAATTTATGTATGGATCCCTTTCACAAAAGAAACATGTGACAGGCATTATTAAGCAGCCCTTAGCAGAGATCTCATTTCAAGAGTAGCGCTAAATGTGTAGTTTGAACTTTAACTAAATATCATTATAATACAATGGCAGAAGAAGCTGTAAATTATGATGCATGAAAATGTGTGTGTGTGTGTGTGTGTGTGTGTGTTTTAGTTGAGTTTAGCTTTTTTTGGTGCTTTGTACTTTTGTTCTGCTTGAAAACTATTCAGTAGTTGTGTTTGAACACTATCTACACATGGATGGGAAACATATTGTGCATGGCCAATCTGTATGCATTTAGCATAAGAATCCCCTCATATAGAACAGTGGGTGCAAACACCCATTTTCATGCAAACAGGAACACTCACAAAACAGGCTTTTAGGCTGTGTGCAGAGATTGATCAGATCGGATCTTTCTACACTCCAACCTAATTGTTTAACTGAGATAGTGGGAAGGGGGGGCGTGTCTCATACTTAAACTCTGTACTTCCTTCCACCTGTTTTTAACAAGTGATCATCAGGCACTACCTTTTTTATAGCTCAGATCCTGGTCCTTTCCATTCATTCAATGCCATGCCCTCCAACACTTTGAAGCCAAAACCCAGGATGCCATCTCCCCATTTTATAACATGAGAGCATGGCAGCCATTTTGGTTGCCATAATCTTGCACAATTTCATGCAAAAAAAAAACCAAAACACCCCACTTTTTTCGGCACAGCACCCAAAAACGCAGAGTTTGAGACACTTGCGAGATTGTGGCCCTGAAAAAAAGCTCTTTTTGGGGAGGGGAATCACACTGTGATATCGCACAAGATCCCAGCAACCTGATGGATCTGATTGTGTGCAGTGCTGCTCCTTTGCCAGCCGCTTGCCTTGCATGCAGGGAAGCCACTCGTGATGAAGCAGCATTGTGCAGGATCAGGTCCTCCTGCCTAACTGCTTTTGCCCCTGAAGCATGCATTGGATTGCAGTATTACTTCCTCTTAAGTATGCATGGGATTGTAGGCATCTAGTAGATACCTTAAAATGCAATTTGTGATGTGTCTCATAGGGAAGACTTAATAGTTCTACCATAAAAGAAGCAGTGGGTTTCCTCATCTCCCCCCACACCCAATGCCCTGTATTTAATTCATACAATTTATGTTTGTTGTGCCTATTTATGAGCAATAGAACTCATAAATAGACCTTTCCACAGCAAAATGCTCTTTCATTGTGAATTTAGAGCTTCCACGTTGATAATTTCTAACTATATATTTAACTGAGACCTCAAAGCTAACCTTAGTGTTTCAAAACACTTTGGGATTAGTGAAGAGTAATTAAAAGCAAAGTCTCCATAAAAGCTCATTGTAGCAATAACCATCCATCTTTTTAATAGCGCAGCCAATACACTTTTACTTTTGGTTCACTGTTGCAGCAAGTGACCCTCCCACCTTTTCAAAGGTCAGCTGAGACACTCTTTACTATTTACACCAAGGCTTAAGAAAATGGCCTGGGAGACTCTGTCATGGATTCTATCGCAGGGAAAGGGCTGTGTCCAGAAGAAGCAATCCTACAATGATTGCAACTGTGTTGTAGTTGTTTTCTTGAAATTCAAGTTTGTACAAGAAGCAAAGTCTAGTTGAAATGGGAAGTTAATGAGAAAAAATATGAAATTCAGTATCTCTTAGACTTGTGTACATGTTTGAGCATGCACACAAGTGGAACAAGAGTAATGATGGAATGCAATTTGATTTTTGAACTTTGAATTTTATTGTTATTCATGCTTTTCTGTTGTATTACAATTAAGTGTTTTAAATTTTTTGCTAGCTGCCCTGAGCCCGGGTTTCTGAACCGGGAAGGGCGGGGTATAAATAAAAATTTATTATTTATTATTCTGTTTAGAGGTGGACACCCTGCCAGTCTGTGGGTCCATGAAGGTGTATGATGATGCCAGTCACTAATACTTTATCAGTTATAAGATTCAAGGAACTCAAGATGGTTTAATAAATTGAAAAGTGTTTTTTAATCTGAATTAACAACTTAACGTAAGTAGGTTGCATCCAACCAAGTTGTTCCATTTGCACAAAGACTTCTACTTGCACAATGGAACTTGACTACCATCTCTTTCACTCACATGACCCCCATATCTATTCTGAGGTTTTTCCCAACCCTCCAAAACATTGGGGGGGGGTGCACAATGAGTGAAGAAGCAACGGAAGTTCTCCGCATGAGCAGAAGTCTTTGCAGGAATGGGATAACTTCAGATGTGAACCCAGAAGTGAATTCCATGGTCCTTTATAGGGACTGCTATAAACAGTGGATTGCATAGCCAGCTCTGACCAGAACATGGCGTTATAGCCAAGTATACGAAAGACCTACTGAAACCAACTCGAGTTCAGTGCTCAACTGTGCACTAAACTAACAGACTAGTGCATGCCTCATTTTGCACAGATTGTGACTGTTAACTGTATTACCAATTACATGGTCAGTTACAAGATGGACTCTTTAGGGCAAGAGATAGAGAGCATGTGACCTTCCATATGTTGTTAGACTCCAACTCCCATCAACCCCAGCCAGCATTGGCAGTGGTCAAGGATGATGGAAGCTGTTGTCCAACAACATATTGAGGGTCACAGCCTCCCCATACCTGCTTTGCAGATACATTTTATTTATTATTTTTTAAAAAAAATTTGGCTGCCTATATGACCACTCTCCTGAAGCTCTGGAGTCAACTGAGCGCCCCCATGTAGGCTCCACCCCCTTTTGTGCTTAAAAAGCGAATCCTACCCTTACCTGGTCCGCTCCCCTGGGTCTGCATCGCGATTAGTTATTTGAACTGAGGTTTGGCGGGAGCCTCAAGGTTTGTGACTTGGGGAGGTGGTCCAGGAGTGCTCTGCCGGGAGTCACGTAGGATCAGGGGTGCTGCGTGCGGGCACGCAAAGGGCACCCTCCGTTTGATGTGGAGAGCGGTCATGTTGTTCTGCTACACTAGAAATGTTGGTCAGAGTTAATTGTGGAACTCCCTCCCTTCAGATGTCAAGGAAATAAACAACTATCTGACTTTTAGAAGACATCGGAAGGCAGCCCTGCTTAGGGAAGATTTTAAGGATTAGTGTTTTTATTATGTTTTTAGGCATGTTGTAAGCCACCCAGAGTGGCTGGGAAAACTCAGCCAGATGGGCAGGGTATAAATAATAAAATTATTACTATTATTATTATTATTGGTCAGTCTATTTAAGGCAAGATTGCAACAAAGGGAAAGTTCTATTATGTAAGGGCTCTTTTCCTAAATTTTACTCCACCAACTTTTCCTCCTGGATCCTTTGCAGAAGTCAAAAACTGATGCAAATGAAGGGATTGCTTCTGAAAACAAATCCTGAGTTAGCTACTTTATTGTAGTACCGCCTTCCCCAACCTGGTACCTCCAGATGTTTCAGACTCCAGATGTTTAAGCTTCCATCAGCTTCAGTCAGCTGAGGATGGATGCTATAGCCTATGATAGGAATTTTCAGTTCGGTAAAGAAACAGTTTTTGAGCAGAACAACTGAAATCATCTTCCAAGTTGGACTTTTGGCTGAGAAATGTTTTGTAGCTTCCATGGAGGAAATGGTTCTTGAAAGCATTTTTTTAAGGCACAATTATTGAAACTAGCAAAATTTCATGTTCTAACACATCCATCTACATTATTTTTAGAACATAAATATGAATAATTTAAGCACATCGGGACAAGCTTCCAGTTTAATAAGTTCATAAGGTGTTGAAGTTAATGATTTATTACAAGGTCTTTAGCTAATTTGTGGTGCAGTGCTATGCATATCTACTCAGAAGCTAATCCCATCAAAATCAGTGGAATTTGCTCCTAGGTAAATGTGCCTAGGATTTTGGTCTTAAAATCATTAATTGGGAAGGATCTCTGCACAAACTTTCTGTTTATATATTCCCTTTAAATTAAGATGAGACTGATATGTATAAGATTTTTTTAATTGATTCCAAAGGGAACTGTGTATAGTGGAATATGCTGACTGAGTCTATAAAACTCTAGGCTCCCATCATTCAGCAACCATTATTTTTTTTATTGACAAGTTGCTGTGCCATGCTAAAAATCTGAATAAAATTTTTCTTAATAGTCCTGATAATTGTTATAAGTTCCTACCTAATGTCTTATGAACAACAGATGTTAACTAAGGCTTGGAGTATTAGAAGGGCTTCAGGGAGTCAGGTGCCTAAATTCAGTGGGGTTTTAACTGGATCTGGGAGAAAATATTTAATGAATTTTATACATTATACTTATTGCGACTGAAATAAAAAGATGAGTGTGCTAATTATATCATCATTATGAGAATATCAAAACACATTAGCAGACAACTTCAAATATATCAAATTCTCCTTTTGATTTAATGTATAATGTAATTCAGAAGCATAAGTCATATTTCATCATAATTCTACCTTATTTCTGTTCTTATACACTATTGGTACATGTACTGCTATGTATTCCTAGTTCAGCAGGCTTTACAAACTATGTAGTACCGTCCAGAATATCCATTGCTTTCCCAGGTCACAAGGTTATTCTCTGCAACCAGTTCTGGATTTGCATATAAGCTAAACAAGCTATAGCTTAGGGCCCCACTCTCTTGGGGGGGCAAATATACTTCTTAATTTTATTTCACTATTAATATACTACTTCTTAATTGTATTTCAATTCAACAATTACCGTACTTTGATAAAATGCATATTTTGTTATGTGCAAATGGCTTTAGATACCTATTATGTCCATAAATTACCACATAGCATATATTCAACACAAAAAACAGCAATAGTTTGTTGTTGACAAAGGACAGCTGGACATATAAAGGGCCCCATAACCTTCAGTAGCTTAGGGCCTTATCAAACCTAAATCTGGCCCTGTCCGGAACCCACAAGAGTTCACACAGTAAAGTCAGGAAATCACAGAGTGTTTGTTTGAAAATGCCTATGAAATGAATGCCTCAAAGGTGGCTTCATATTATAACAACAGCAGCAGCAACAAACGATATGATCCTGATATAATAAATCCCTTGCCAAAGTCTGTGTCAACCTCCATCACACTTTTCCCTTTCGAGAACAGGGTTCAGTATTCTTTAACCCACTTTTTACCTGGTACCTCCTAAAATGGAGGGTTAGGTCTAATAATAAATAACAACAACAACAACAACAACAACAACAATTTATTATTTAGACCCTGCCCATCTGGCTGGGTCTCCCCAGCCACTCTGGGCGGCTTCCAACAAAATATTAAAATACATTAGTCTGTTAAACATTAAAAGCTTCCCTAAGACTTGAAAGGTCTTCCCTCCTCTTCCTGAATATCTGAACATTCATCAGTTCTTATGGAGGGGTCAGGAGATGGTTAATGGTGAAGAAACGGGCACTTTGCACACTTCTTTACTACATACAGTATATTCCAGAATCAAGCCCCAGCATTAAAAACATATCCCAAGGCTCGGCCCTAGTGAGCCCAAGCACAGTTCTTCAGCACCATCTAGAAATGGACAGCATGAGCCTAAGCATGTTTATCCAGAAATAAGTACCACTGATGCCAAAACTCTCAGAAATCTTTTCCTATATCGATTAACGTGCATTACCAATTGATATTCCACCTATACCCACTCCAGCAACACAGGAGAAGACACCCCTCCACCATGTTCCAACCCTATGGTGGACCATATGGTACTGAAACTGCATTCAGGTGCATTCTTTCAGGTATCCTTCTTGCTCATATGGCTGCCATTTCTTTCACTGGCCTGATTAGTTCCATAAGTGTGCAGAGAAAAGAGACAGTGAAAGAAATCTGCACTGGCGAAACTGACACAGTTTTCCCACCACTTCCATACTGCGAGGAGAGGTTAAAATGTAAAATAAGCCATTCCAAACATTGGGGGTTCAGGGAAGGAATGGGAATGGGGTGAAGAACTAAAAGTGCACTTGAGAAATCTGTTGCCAGTTAACACACCCACACAATCCAAAAAGCTTGGGATGTGATTGTAAATCCACCTTCCTGCATAGCCGTTAATTGATTTAAAGACCTGCTGCAAGCACATTTATATCTACAATTCTGTCATTCACACATGCACACCAGAAGTGGGAGAGAGAGAGACTCAAAAGGGCTTTTAGTGGCATGTGAAATTTGTGAGAAGTTAATAATTTTCTTAAAGTGGTGCATCAGATTGTTATTACAGCCATTCTGGTGTTGATGAAGGAAATACTTTGCTTACTTGAAAAAGCCACACACGCTAGGTATTAAAATTAATTTCTATACCAGTGTAAAGTGTTGATGGTATTAGTGATGGCTAAAATTCCCCCTGCTTTCCATTTTAATTAAGGCTCTGACCTTAGACGCTCTTCTTCCAGAAATACTTCACAGAATCCTCCCACGGCATCCCCTTTGCCATGTCTGAATCAGCATGACAAATGCACAGATAGCAGCTCTGTGGTTGCAACTGAGCATCTAATAAAAATATATTCTCATGCTTTGTGGGAGGGGTTGCTTTGCATGCCAAAGTTGCAAAGTCTCCAATTATCTCTTGGTAGGGCTGGGAAAGACTCATCTAAAACCTTCAGGACATGCTGCCAGCTAGTGTGGAAGTACTGAGCCAGATGAGCCAATGACCTGATCAGGGCCTGGACTTATCATTAGGCAGGGTGAGGCAGCTGCCTCAGGTAGCAGATGCTGGGGGACACACAGAATAAGAGCTGTTCTGTTGGAGGACAGAACTATGAACTCCATAGGTTAGCCTGCTGCCCTCAGTGGAGGTGTCTGTCTCATCACCAGGGTTGAAGTCAGATTCAGATGTCAACATGGTAGGCTCCTGTATGTGGAATTGGGGCGGGGGAAACTTGTGCTGCACTTCAGGCAACAAAGTGTCTTGGGCTAGACCAGGGGTAGGCAACCTAAGGCCCGTGGGCTGGATGTGGCCCAATCGCCTTCTCAATCCAGCCCACGGACGGTCTGGGAATCAGTGTGTTTTTACATGAGTAGAATGTGTCCTTTTATTTAAAATGCATCTCTGGGTTGTTTGTGGGGCCTGCCTGGTGTTTTTACATGAGTAGAATGTGTGGATTTATTTAAAATGCATCTCTGGGTTATTTGTTGGGCAAAGGAATTTTTTCCTCAAAATATAGTCCGGCCCACCACATGGTCTGAGGGACAGTGGACCGGCCCACGGCTGAAAAAGGTTGCTGACCCCTGGGCTAGACTGTGTGTGTGTGTGTGTGTGTAGTTCAGCCCTTCCTGTCTGAGGTACAACAGTTTCCTCCTCCAAATGAGGAGTAGGAAAATGCTTCTAATAGATAAAAATGATGTATTTTTCCACCACTCAAAATGTTTCAGGGCATTAGCTAAGGGACAATTATGTGCATGTCTTTATTTATCATAAGATTATGTCCTCTTTTCACCCATTCTTTTAAAACATATTTGTGGTCTCTTCGACAGGGGCCAGGCTGGCTCAGTCCTGCATGGAACCATTAGTCATCAGATTAGAGTTCTTTTCCCCCCATAAAGTCAAGCTGTTTGGGAAAGAGGCTACTCAGCTGAAGGACTGCAATAGTCAACCTTTCATAAGTGGTTATACATTCTCCTAGAGTGACCAGCATTCTGCTACCTACAGAGATAGTCTTTGTCCCATCCAAGACCTGGATTCTGGAGTGGTCAGTTTCATAACAAAGTTGGCACCATTTAGTGGTAGCGTAACTGGCTATAGAGCAAAAGTGCTCACAAATAGCATTAGAATTAGGCAGAATTGTGTTGTACATTTATCTATAGGTTTGGATCAAAGCTTACATGTCATTATAATCAATGGGACTTAAGTAAGTCTTGGGTCTACCCTTCAAGTTCAAGTTTTTGGGAGTGATTATCGAGCAGGGTATGACTTGGAGCGCAAATACTACTGCTCTGGTAAAGAAGGCCCAGCAGAGAATTGATTTCCTCAGACTTTTAAAGAAGAACAATCTGAGTGAGTGCTGGTGTCCTTCTACCAAGGCTCCATAGGGAGCATTCTTACATACAGTGGTCCCTTGACTTACGAAATACTCGACATCCGAATTTTTCGACTTACGAACGAAAAAAGTGGCCGCACGCCTACGAATTTTTCGACAACCGAGTGGAAATCGTTGCCAGTTTTAGATGCGGTTTCCTCGACTTACGAATTTTAGATGCGGTTTTTTCGACTTACGAATTTTTCCGAATATTTTTTCTCCCAATGCATTCCTATGGGAAATCGTTTTTTCGACTTACGAACTTTTCGACCTACAAATGTCCATTCGGAACGGATTAAATTCGTAAGTCGAGGGACCACTGTATTGTATTTGTGCTTGGTTTCACCTGAAGTCAAGACTAGGACAGATCTAGCCAATATGGTGCCTCCAGATATCTCCATTGGCTATACTGGTTGCGGTTGATGGGGGTTGAAGCCCACCAACAATGTCAGCAAAACAACACGTTGGCTCTCCCTAGATTTTTCCAGATAATGATCTAAAGGCCCTATGAGCTGCTTGTATGGGAGACTAGTTCTCTGGGAACTATAGCTAAGGTTAGCAGAGAAAGAGGAGGAAAATGTGTAACAAATCTGTATTAAAATGGTACAAGTTGTTCACACTGTTCATGGAGGCAATATTTTCAAGGCCGCCATCACCTAATTTAAACTTAGTGGAAGGTTCCAATAACATCTTCTAGTATCAATTCTCCATGTGGCCGAGCATCTAATTCAACCAAAGCAGCAATGAAACTGGGAAGGGAAAATCACTGAGACTGTGCCTACTTGGCCAAGTATGAGAGAGGGCAATGGGAATTTTCATTTTTTTGGGACAATCTGTGCAAAATTATCAAGCCGTCTGAAACAACAAAGGCTGTAATAACATAAGACTAAACAGAGAAGAATAATATTAAAACAAATGAGTCAGCTTTCATAACATAGCCAAAACTCTGCTGAAAATGGGGAAAATGTAATATATAGACTTCAAAAACAACAACAAAAAACTCTTCTGTACTGTACTTTGTGAATGTCCGTTCATTTCCCACTGAAACGCTGGCCAAATGGGTTAGATCAGAAACCTAGGTCTATATCAAGTGTCTCATATCATTATCTTTCACCGGGGGGCTGGGGAGGTTGTCTTTGATTGTAAAATGTGCTTTCATGCTCCCACCACCCCTCTTAGTTCCCTCAAAAAGGTGTTTTCACAAATATACTCTGAGTATATTGTCTGTTTCCTATAAAATGTTCGTGAGCTGTGTCCCATGTCCAAAGAAGATGACATTCACCACTTTAGATAAACAACTTGTGGCTCATTTCCCCTCACTCTGTTCTTCTAAATGTGGAGGAGTATAAACTAAATCATTGTTTGTAAGGCACACACATTCATATCTTATTCCCATCAGTTTGTCTTTGTTCAATTGCATGTTGTCGTGTGGCAACCATCCTGGCCGGGCTGAATCCAGCTCATGCTTCATTTAAAAAAGGCAGGCTTCGTGTTTTCTTTGAATCCCCTCTTAATTGTATTCTTCTCTCCATCAAGTAAATTACTGACAGATTAATGCCCATCTGTTCCGATTCCACACACTGGATTTTCATACAATAATATTTTTATCTCTGCCATTCTGAGAGCCGAGAGACTCCGAGGAAGCAGAACAAACGCTCCACTTTTCCTTTTCTATTTTCCTTTTAAAGTTTCAAGCTTTAGAAGGTCAAAGAGTTGAGGGTTCAAAGCATTATTCTTAACCTCAAAGTGCTGGTCACTCGGGAGCTATGGGCAGATATGACAAGATCAGAAGAGGAACGTGTATACAAAATGTATTGTTCCTGAAGTAAGTTAAATTATTGTGTTTCTTCAACCTTTACTCTGTGCTCCCTACAAATAATGTGAAGCCTGCAATCTAAACACCGTATTATTTGAACATTATGGTTGATAGCCAGGGTTCTTTCAAATAATTTCCCCAGCCCAAAAAAATATGAAACGATAGAGAAGAGTGCTGAAAGAACACTTCAGAAGAAGAAGAAGGGGGGAAATCCCATTGGGAGACAGACGGAAGAACATTACAATGCAAACTGAATATATGGAGTAGCCTGAACTATATCCATTGATAGCTTACTTTTTACCTTTGTTGCATTGATTTTTCCTCTCTCTTTCGCCTTCCAAAGTAAACCATTAATAAATTGTACTGGAAAAGCATCAGTGTTATTGGAAAGCTGTAGTAAAGGATAATAACTTTGTATGCAAAATGGCTGTTTAACAAGATTGTGCCCTTGAACTGCTCACATGACTGTATCAGCCATTCTCATTTACTAATGGACATTTTATGGTAGCCCACCCAACCCCCTCCCAATTTCCCATGCCTATATCTACTAGCATTTATAGTGAATATTTTGCTATTGTGTCCCTGAAAGTCACTTTAGGGTATACTTCTTAAGAGAGGTGCATCTAGGCCCGCCCCCCTTCATATTTTTTTTTAAAAAAGAAAGGCCTTCTGCCCTATGCATTAATTCTGTCTGTGGGTTGCATCCAGTTCCCACTGCCCCTGACTGATCATAATCTTTGCTGGGGTTGATGAGAACTGCAGTCCAACATTTGGACACCACTGTGTTGGCGATCAGATTATCTCGTTTTTGTTTTCACAAAGGACATGGCCAGTATTAGGAGATGTAATGCTAAAGGCTTACAGAGAAAAGGAGGAGTGGGTGTATAAGCTTTACCACAGATTCCCACCCACATTTCACCCACTATATACAACTGAAAGGAAATCAGTAGCCAACTCTAATCTTGAGATACAGCCAATTTGACCTTCTAGTAGTCATGAATTCAGCACCATAAATGCGCTGCATTTTGCTTTGCACTGCACCAGCCCTGCTCACCATCCTCTGTTCACCATTATATGATCAAAACAAGCTTTAAAATACTATCAAATAAGTTGCATTTGCCATGCTCCCAGGCAAGCACTCTTATCATCTTGCAAACTATAAAGCAAAAGGAATAATCTTTAGAGTCCTTAAATTTACTTTTCATGAGGACACACCATCACTCTCTCTATCAAAACGGAATGCCTGGTGCTTTTTTCTTTTTTTAAGGCAAGTGAGATGATTCATTATCAGATTACTTTTAACAGTTTAATGCAAAAAAAGGAGGGGGGAATGAAGCTTGAACATTACTGCCTGACTCTAGAGTAAACCGGTCCCCCGGCATTACGCAAAATAATCTGCAACATTTAAATCTTTTATGAATATTCTTTATACATTTTAATATATATATTTTTGTGCCTTGCATGGGGCAGAACTTTTTATCCTGAAACTGTCAAGATGATAAAGGCAACAGCACACATTTTAAATCCCTCTTTTAGAAAGATAGTAAATGATGTATGCAAACGCTTAGAAGAGAGCTTGGGAATTTTCTTCAGGCACTTCTTGTGCCATTGAAGCAACCAAGAGCAAAGCGGGAAATACTTTGTTTTCTTAAACTTGTATTAATTTATGGTGCTGAAGGTTAAGTGGCAAGTGAATTGAACTATCTGAATTCTTACAGGGGAAAAAAGAGTCTTTTAAAAATTGAGAGATATGAAGAAGCTTCTATCCTACCCTGCTTTCACTTATATTGATGGACTGTGAAGGTCAAAGACAGATTGATCTGCAGAGCCCAGTAAAAGTTAGAAGTAATTTAATTAGAGTTGTCCAAATCTGAAAATCTTCTAATCCACTTATATACTTAATGCCAGAGGGAAAATGTATCTGCAGATGGCCATAGTTTCCACAGTGGCACATAACTGTAATTGAGAAATATTCAGCAAATGATTTCATGAAAGTCTTCTTTTTAAAGTTCTTCAAGTAAAATTCCCACCAAACTGAAAGCAGTATTGTACTGTACATGCAAAGCCACAGCTGAGTTTTGTAACACAAAGCAAAGATTTCTCTAGAGCAAACGGAGTCACTGTGGTTTATCAAATGTGTACATATTGGTTCCAATACAAGGCTGCTTGGTCAACTGATTGCTTGAAATATTTCTAAACCACCCAGCATCCAAACAGATCCCAGGGCAGTGCACATTGGGCATGAATAAAGTAATTCACATCAGATACAAATATAATAAAATACAAAGAATCAGCACTTGTGAACTAAAACTAAGAGACGGCAACAACAAAATGTTTACTTTGTTTTACTATGTTTATATAAGCAGAGAGCTGCCCAGAGTGGCTGGGGCAACCCAGTCAGTTGGGCAGGGTACAAATAATAAGTTATTATTACTATTACAGTGGTACCTCGGGTTAAGTACTTAATTCATTCTGGAGGTCCGTTCTTAACCTGAAGCGTACTTAACCTGAAGCACCACTTTAGCTAATGGGACCTCCTGCTGCCGCTGCGCCGCCAGAGCACGATTTCTGTTCTTAGCAGAGTTCTTAACCTGAAGCGTACTTAACCCGAGGTACCACTGTATATGCTTTAAAAAGGTTTTTAAGTATACATTTAGGATTTTAACCAGAAACCATATGCTGACCATAGGTGCAGATTTGCCCACAGTATCCCTCTTGACAAAGAAAACCCAATCTTGAGTGTTTCGATTTGGAGGTTAATTTATGCATGAATGCTTACATAGGTAGATGCATAAGCAAGGAACTTTTCTATGTGACATATCATATGCAATTCCTTTTCAGGCAGTACCACTGTCTTATAGACAATACTAAGGTAGCTGGACCAGTGTATGGCAATTTCATATGTGCATATGTATATAGAATGCTGATCACAGTGAAATGATTACTTCTTCTGCCTAGGAATTGAGTTAAAACTTAGCTAAGCACACATATAATTGAACAGAAATAGGTTTAAGAATGTTTGGTTAAATGTTTTGGCTTCTTCCTTCCTCAACAACACAGCTGGGATTTTTTTTAAAAAAGGGGGGGGATATAACTTAGGCAGAGGAACATGCAACAGAACTCAACTGAGCCCCTGACTAAAGAAAGCCAGAAACAGAAGTGACGAGTAGTCATAAATAAAAGAACTAGGAAACACCATCGCAGGAAAAGGTCTGGAATGAAAGAACGAATATAGTTTTGCTGATCTGAATAACATTTAGATAGGAACTGAAACTTCTGAAGTTAGGTCTGAATGAAATTTGCACTCTACGGTTCACAAATTCAGAGTTTACTATTTTATAACAGTTTGTTATGATCTCCTTGACATTATTATTTGAAATAGTGCTAGCAGTGAGACAGCCAAACCACTGCAGCATTGCAATTAATATGACAAGGCCCAGCTGTTAAGCACTCTCAATGAAGCTTCCTTGTTTATAGCTAAAACCATATTAATGGGTATTATTTTAAGTGAATTGAAGCTAAAAATATTATTCCTGTATTTCCTCTTGCTCTGTAGGCCCAGGCTTCCCACTACCACCACAGGTCCTTAAACTTGGTCTGAGCATAACACCAACTGATGCCAAGATTCTAGTCCTTACTTTTAGAGCTCTCCACCTCTCTGGATCCAATCATATCTCTCCTTTACTCTCCCTTGCTCCTCTTCTTTCTCCTCCATCCCTCACAAGATCATTTATTGTGAATCATCTTCTCCCATTCTTTTTGCTCCATGCCTCTTGTCGTCATGCAACCTTTGCCCAGTAGAGTCTCTGTCTGACTGATTGCCAGGCTACCTTCCTCTGGGCTTTCCTCAACCCATTATTTTAACAAATGTTCTGAATCACTTAATTTGGGGGCTGATGTTTAACCCTCCATCAGCAGATGGGATCAAGTGCATCATGACAGCGATTGGGATGGGTGGGAGGGAAGAATCCTAAAATGTTTGTCTCAGCAGTCCAGAACTTTGATTCTCAAGTAATGCTCAACCATGATAAAGTGTAGGGGAGTTTTCCTCCTACATGGGCATCCCTTTCCTTATACCAGCCATTCCCCCAGTCTTCCTTGCTCACAAATCTCAACAGCAATATTTTGGGCTTTCAAGAACATTTGGCCCATCATGTGTCAAAGAAAGGTAAGACAGTGATTCTCTTTTTCAACCCAGGATGATGTGAGCATTGCAAAAGGTGTCTCTTCCCATTAGACCTATCTAATAGGGTGTGTTGAGTCTACACACATGGGCAGATTGCCTGTGATGTCAGTAGAGCCAGCCTCAAAACTGGTAGGGCTACCATTCCTGACACCAAGAATGGTGTCATCTCTGTGCCTGAAACAATGACAAAAAACATGTGCTATATGCTTCAAATAACTTTTTTTCCTTGTCCTACTCATGCAGTTGTTAGTTTTAGCATAGGCTGCTGGGGTAATGGAGGAGGGCCATAGCTCAGCAACACAACAGCTGCTTTGCATGCAGAAAGCTTCGATCTCTGATGTCTCCAGATAGAATCATATAATTGTAGAGATGGAAGGGATCCTAGGGGTCATTTAGCCCACCCCTGCAATGCAGGAATCTTTCACCCAACATGGGGCTCAAACCCACAACCTTGAGATCATGAGTCTCATGCTCTACCAATAGGGCTGGGAGAGGCTTCTGCCTGGAAGTTGGAAAGTCGGGTAAAGAAACTGACTTTGCATAGAAATATCACTGGGGTCTTTTCTTTCTATCTGAGATTGCACATAAATTGATTTAATAGTTACTACATATTCCAGTTAGCTTGGGAATTACAGCATTGCGAATGGGAATAAGATGGTTAAGGGTCTCTTAAAAGAAAACTCTCAGCACCCACACCAAACCCACAGATAACCCCCAGAAATCTTTGGAGAAAACCATCACAGTTGTCAGTTTGCATTTATTTATCGATATCAGTTTGTATTTTCTGCGTGATAGTTTTGACTTTGTGCTCTCTCTAAAAATAAAAGAATGTATCTATGTGTACACATTTTTAGTATAGAGATATGTCCCCAGAGCCAAATTTACCAAAATGTGAAAATCTGCATTCAGGTCAAATCCTTGCTGAAGAATAACACTCTCAGAAAACAACTATATGCTGCATTTTCAGGTTACTAGATTTATTCTAAAAGTATATAATGTACACTATACTCCCCTTCAGGGAATTCCTTGGGCTATTGGATTTCCTGAAGAATTTCATGTGGGCAGCACACTCATCATGATAAATATGATGAGGTGGTGATAACTATTGCCTATCCAAGATCTCTCTCTCTGTCTAGTGGGACTTTTCTAAGCTGCTAATATTATGGTTTATTCTCCCACACGGGCAAATTTCCTGAGTCCAACAAGCGCATTCTGAATTGGGCTGTTAGAACCATAGTCAGTGAAAAGTCATGCATGAGGTTGTCTTTAAAAAAAAAAATGCAGGTATAAAGACATGAATGATAAAATATAGGAGCCATGGCAACCTTCTCTCCAGAACTCTGATAATGCATCAGAAATGAGGCGATTATAATTATTAATTCACATTAGCAGCTATTAAAATTGCTACCTGCAGATTCACAGCCTGCAAATCCCTTTTCTGCTTGTGAGAGGCAGCCTGGATGCAGAAGGGGCTATGCCAGCAAAGAGGAGAGCGTGGCATTGTGAGCAAGACATAGGAAGTCCAACGGATAATAAAGCCCGTATTGAGCTTTATGTAGCTGCTTTGTAATGCAAGGGAAGCAGATGTAATACTTTACTGTTTTAATGATGGCAAAGAACCAATCCCACTTCGCTGGCACTAACAAGAGCTGAACTCTGACTGGTTTTCTGGAAGCTCACACTAGAAACTCAACTTCCAGGCTGTTTCGTTACATTCCAAGCAGCATACAAAATATCCCACCATGGTGGGTAATAAACAAAACTAACAGAATGAAAAATCAGTTGAAGATTTGAGCCAGACCTGTAGGAAAGGCTCAGGAAATGGTGTCGGCTCTTGGCTCCCTCCCTTCCAGTCCTCACTCATTTAACTCAAAAATGCAATTGCATGCTGTTTCAAGTGAAAAAAGAAACAGCATTAGACAAGAGGCCACAGTGGGATATAATCAGGGGAAGCAGCAACAAAGCAAAGAAAGAACTTTTCCTTTATGGAAATGAGCAGTAGAGAAGCAACACATGAGCAACAGTAAAAGCCAAGGAGGTCTGAGGAAATGTAACAGGCAGCAAGAGAACATTGCACAGGGCCATGAATATCAGAGGCCTACAAAGTGCTCCCAGATGTCCCAAGATCAAACAATGCCCTGGGCCCAGTGGACTTTGGTGGGGGTGGGTCAAGACCCACAAGCGAGTCACAACTCCAAAAGTAAAAGGTAAAGGTAAAGGGACCCCTGACCATTAGGTCCAGTCATGTCCGACTCTGGGGTTGCGGTGCTCATCTCGCATTATTGGCCGAGAGCCGGCGTATAGCTTCCAGGTCATGTGGCCAGCATGACAAAGCCGCTTCTGGTGAACCAGAGCAGCGCACGGAAACGCCGTTTACCTTCCCGCCAGAGCGGTTCCTATTTATCTACTTGCACTTTGACATGCTTTCGAACTGCTAGGTGGGCAGAAGCTGGGACCGAGCAACAGGAGCTCACCCCGTCGCAGGGATTCGAACCGCCGACCTTCTGGTCAGCAGGTTTAACCCACAGCGCCACCTGGGTCCCTAACTCCAAAAGTAGGTTGCATAAATATCATCACTACACACACACAAACACACACACACAAGGCTGCTACCCCTGTTTGCTTTGCTCGCCAACCCCCACCCCACCCATTTCACCAACCCCATCTTCCTCCTCCCTTTACCTCCTCACAGCTGCTTCAAGTCCCGCATAGCCTCACAGTTCCTTTGTGTCCCTCCATTCCTGCTGTATTCAAACCACCTGGCGGAAGAGCTTTTGTTAAAGCCCAGTGTCTGTGCAACAGCTATTCTACGACTGCCAACTGTTCAATTTAATGGATCAACACCTTTGCTCGCCTTTTTGGACTCAGCAAAGGGGAATAGCTGTAGGTCATGATGTGCTCCTGCATTTCAGAATTAAACACTATGAATAATAAATAATAATAATAATAAACTTTTATTTATATCCCGCCCTTCCCTGCCAAAACCGGGCTCAGGGCGGCTAACAATCAAATACAGATATAAAAAACACAGATTAAAAATACAGATATAAAATACACTTTAAAACTTAAAAATTTTGAATTTTAAAAGTTACACTCAAATTAACCCAAAAGCCAAACGGAACAGCTCCAATTTACAAGCCCTGCAGAAGGATGCTAACTCTTGCAGGGCCCTCATTTCTTGTGGCAGATCATTCCACCATATTGGGGCCAGAACCGAAAAAGCCCTGGCCCTGGTGGCTGCCAACCTGACCTCCTTATGACCTGGGATCTCCAGAAAGTTATTATTTGATGACCTCAAGGTCCTACCTGGGGCATACCAGGAGAGACGGTCCCTTAAGTACGAGGGCCCTAGGCCGCGTAGGGCTTTAAAGGTTAAGACCAGCACCTTAAACCTGATCCTGTACTCCACCGGGAGCCAGTGCAGCTGATAAAGCACTGGATGAATGTGATCTCGCGGCAAGGCCCCCGTAAGGAGCCTCGCCGTGGCATTCTGCACCCGCTGGAGTTTCTGGGTCAGCCTCAAGGGCAGCCCTGCATAGAGCGAGTTACAATAATCTAGTCTGGAGGTGACCGTCGCATGGATCGCTGTGGCCAGGTCGGGGGGAGAGAGGTAGGGGACCAGCTGCCTAATACGACGGAGATGGAAAAATGCAACCTTTGCTGTGGCTGCAACCTGCGCCTCCATGGAAAGGGAGGCGTCAAAGGTTACCCCCAGACTCTTGACAAAAGGCGCTGGCACTAATTGAACGCCCGCAAGGGTTGGGGGTTGGCCCCCCCAACCCCATGTCGTCCCGACCTAGCCAAAGGACCTCTGTCTTCGAAGGATTTAACTTTAATCGGCTCCCACACATCCATCTAGCCACAGCTTCCAAACACCTGGCCAGTGTGTCTGGGACTAAGTCGGGACGGCCGTCCATCAACAGATAAAGCTGGGTGTCATCAGCATATTGATGACAACCCATCCCAAAGCTCCGGACAATCTGATATGGAAGAAGAGTTGTCCTCTAGCCATTTGCTTCTCCGGCATTTCACACAACTTCTGGTGCTCATTCCACTTCATTGCTATCCGTCGCCCTTATCCGCCCTTCAAGTCAGGACAGATCCAAGAATGTACTTCCTCACACAGCACATAGTTAAACTATGGGACTTGCTCTCATGGGAGCCAGCGATGGTCAACTTGGATGGCTTTAGAAGAGGATTGGACAAATTCATGGAGGATAAGGCTATCAATGGCTACTAGCCATGATGGTTAAGCTGTGCCCCCATGGTCAGAGACAGTAATGCTTCTGAATACCAGCTGCTAGAAACCACAAGAGGGGAGAGTGCGTTCTGGGGTCCTGCTTGCAGGTTTCCCCACAAGCATTGGTTGGCCACTTTGAGAACAGGATGCTGGACTAGATGGGCCATTGGCCTGATCCAACAGGTTCTTATGTTCAAATCTAGTATGAAGCCAGAGTAGTGGAACGAGGCAATGCCCTGCTTTAAATGCCTGAGTTGGGTATGACTCACTCAGCCTAATTTTTATACTACCATCTACATGAGGGATTGTTTCAATTTCTTCTTACAGTCTACACTAGGAAAGCAGTGTGAGACTCTTATCAGCTGCAGCTTTAGGTTTTTATTTGGAAGGCTACAAGGACACTCTTTATTTCCTCATAGCTCTCTCAGAGGCCTGAACTAATTAGTACTTATTAGAAAACAAATTAGAATGCATTTTATTTCTCCATATGGCGAAAGTGCGATCTACAGCACAAGGGTGGGGTGGCAGTGGAGCTCAGCTAATGACTTACGATGAATAATTTATTTGACAAGTGCCTTTTTTTCCTCAGATTGTTCAGGAACAGATTATTTTAATAAATGTATTCAATATACAGAATGACTTAGCGGTCCTTGTTCATTAAGTTATGTGAATAAATACAATATACCGTAGCTCATAATGCGAGCGATGCTTTGTATTTGGCAATGAGCCTTCACATTTTCATTTGCTCGGGAAGTTGTTTTATAGGAAAAGGAAGCGCAACAGAAGCACCATAACAAAACACTCTCTACTAAAAGAAAGAAAAAAAGAAAATTATTCCCCCATTCCCTCTCATTGGCTGAAAATAATCACAATGATTGTAGTTACTGTGGTAGAAAATAGATTTGGGTTGGGCCTGAATTTAATTGGGTTTGTGTGCTATTAGTAGGAAGGACCAAAGAGACAGGGATAAAGTGAAAAGTTGTGTATGCATGGCTTAGTTGCTGACTTGAAATAATCAGCCAAATCCTTGACTGTAGCCTCTTATCTCATAATGCTTCAACTTCCTCTTCGGCAGCCGGTGTGATGTTCAGATCAGCCATTTCTTCAGGGCTGCATTCCCTTCTAGACAACCTTCTGAGGGCCACATGCCAGTGATGGGCAAGGCAAAAAATGGGTGAAGCAATTAATGTACCGTATTTTTTCGTGTATAAGAGTAGGGTTTTTTCCGTGTATAAGAGTAGGGTTTTTTCCTAAAAAATGTCAAAAATTAGGGGGCTTCTTATACATGGGGCCATCTCCCCTCGTTTTCTTAAATCTGAGTCCCCCAAAATTGGGGGCATCTTATAGACGTAAAAATATGGTAATTACCATTGTACAGTTTCTACATACTCTTGTAAAGCCCTCTCTGTTCCCCTTCCAGGTGATCAGGAAGCATTATCAGAGTTCAAGGACACATTCCAGCCAGGCAAAAAACAACAACCTTCGGTACAAAGCAGGACAAGTGAGAGGAGTGGCCTGAGGAGAGTTCTGTGGGGCACACAGAGATGCCTAGAGCAGTGTTTCCCAACCTTGTGCCTCCAGCTGTTTTTGGACTACAACTCCCATCATCCCTCGCTAGCAAGACCAGTGGTCAGGGATGATGGGAATTGTAGTCCAAAAACATCTGGAGGCACAAGGTTGGGAAACACTGGCCTAGAGCATGGGTAGGCAAACTAAGGCCTGGGGGGGCGGATTTGGCCCAATCGCCTTCTAAATCCGGCCCACGGACGGTCCAGGAATCAGCATGTTTTTACATGAGTAGAATGTGTCCTTTTATTTAAAATGCATCTCTGGGTTATTTGTGGGGCATAGGAATTCGTTCATTCCCCCCCCCAAAAAAAATAGTCCGGCCCCCCACAAAGTCTGGGGGACAGTGGATCGGCCCCCTGATGAAAAAGTTTGCTGACCCCTGCCCTAGAGGGCTGCTTTCAGCCCCCAGACTTGAAGTTCCCAGTCCTTGCTTCACACAGTCAGTTCCCATTGGAATAGAGAAAATTAAAGACTTAAGTAATTTTTTTAAACAAACGGTTAGAAAAGACAACTTATCTAAAACACTTTTATCTTGCCCCTTCGGTGAAAATGTGTGTTAAAGTAGCTTATATGAGATGCCTGCAGGCTCACCATATGAAAGACACCACATAAAAGGGAAAGGGGATGAGGAGGGAAATGGAAAGCAAGCAAACCCAGGCACAAATTCTTAGCATGCACAGTTAACAGAGGTATTATTATTAAGCATATCAGTAGCCCTGTGCTGTTCTTCCAGTCTGTATAGCCCTGCATACATCTTTGGAGACGAGCATCAGGTTTCTGCCCATTATGTGCACAGTGGACTATAAGCGTACAACCAAATGTACATGGAGTCTGTAAGCATAATTTGTGTGAGATTGTGCATACAGGCCTTATCTACTTTGAATGTATATGCATTCTGCAAGTGGGACCTCATACACTTGGGAGGCCACAAGTGAGCAGGACAGCATGCATGGCTCTTATCATAGGGTTGCCATATTTCAAACAGTGAAAATCTGGACAAAAAAGTTGTTGAGCTTTTTTTTGTGTGGCAAAGTTGAGCTTTATGTTTTTGAGCTATTTTTAACAACAACGAAAACAGCAGATACAATACTGCCAACATCGGCTGCTGCACGTCCAGATTTTCCCGGACATTTAGCAACGCTACTTAGCACCATATGTAAACTGTACAGACAGGGCTGTCTTAAGCATATCCGGCACCATGGTGCAAAGATCCCGCCAGCGCCCCACCCCCCGTTTCCCAGAGTTGTTGACCTTTTCCCAAGCGTCTGCGGGATCGCTCTCCTCCCGCAGAGGCTTGGGAAGGAAGCTGCACGCCTGCCAGCCATATGGTTGATGGGGCACAGCTGGCGGGTGTGCAGGAGGGAAAGGGAAGGCCACCGGCAAAGCCGCACAGCTCCCCCACTCACTGGGGCGCCCCTGAGAGGCCAGTGCCCTGGCGCGATGCACCAGTAAACCCAATGGGAAAGACGGCTCTGTATACAGAAGCAGCATTCAGAAATAGCCATATCCATTCATAGAGGACCAAATCCCAACCAGTTCAGGCACCAAATATCAAAATCCAAATCTTTTAGTATCTCAACTTTATATAAACGATTTCATAGTATAATGGCTGAGAGAGAGAGCATGAGAATTAAAGAATCTGCAAATTGCAGGAGACAGATGTTATCTGAAGCCAATGTCTGAGCCAGGTGCATTTTGACTATGGAGTCTTCTTCAGTGACAGATAGTCAATGGAGAACATCAACTTGAACAGGAGCCCAGAATACATGGTCTTTTAAAAAAAATGTATCAAAATTTATATTACATGTTTGTGAAACTAATGATCATCTTACAAGCTATAGTTTATGTAGAACTGGAGTGCTCAAAATGTTTGTAACATTACATGCTGCAACAAAATTCCTTTACAGATTGAAAAATATAGACCTCGTAGCATTTCAAAACGCAGCACCTGACACATCTCTACCGGGACATTATTCCTTAGGGGTTCCCCAATTTAACAGGATCGCCCATGTGACTAACTAAAGAAAGCACAGCTGTGAGGATAAAATGCTAAAAGCAGCAACATAGAAGTGAAGCAGCAGCCACTCCCATCGTTTAGTATTTGGGGGGAAAACATTTGGTCCATGCTTGAAAGCACCATTTTCAACCTGAAAATTGAAACAGAGAAATTTGATTCCACCGTAGGTATGATCCACAGGGAAGATCTCTTGCTGAAACCCCATTGCAATGAATAGTAGCTGCTCAAATGCGCAATCTTCCTTTTACAGCTCTTATTCATCCCAACGGAGTTTACGCGGAAGAAATTCTAGTGAATTGTCCCCAATATGTCTGCTCTTCCTGAATTTTGTAGCTTAACATTATTAGTTGGAAGCTACCTCTAACGCTGTTCTTCTTCCAGCACATTCTGATCGCCTAAGGCAAAGTCCTGGGAATTTCCCTCTGGGAAAGCACATGTATGGCTTTAAGTTACAATTTAGCCTTCCTATATAGGTCAAAACATTGTATCTGCTTTAAAACAGTGCAAGACAGCACACGAAGATGGTAAAAACCTCTTGTAATACCCAAACTTAGCGAAACGAGGAATTTATCTTATCACCATGACCCTGAATTTGCAAGCTGCTTTCCTATCTTGATATGTTTCTGTCACTGTTGATTTACCAAACTATCCAAACAGTCATGTTTTTCAACCTTCCAGGAAACTCTTAACACACACACACACACACACACACACACACACACACACACCACTGCGTGTATGCACATTAAAAAACCCAAAGTAAAATATTTAGGATTTCCTGCTCAATAGGATTAGCACCTAAAATGATATGGAACTGGAGATGGCAGTAACTAAGCACATGTCTTGCTAACTTGGGTCTCTGAATCCCAGCATTGGATTCCCTGCTGAGCCCAGTTTCTCACTCCCATCCCTTGCAAGATGTAGCCTAGGAACACAGGAAGCTGCCTTATAATGAGTCAGACCATTAGTCCATCTAGTTCAGTATTGGCTACACTGATTGGCAGCGGCTATTCGGTCTCAGCTCCTGCCAACCTAGCAGTTCGAAAGCACGTCAAAGTGCAAATAGATAAATAGGTACCACTCCAGCGGGAAACTAAACGGTGTTTCCGTGTGCTGCTCTGGTTTCGCCAGAAGCAGCTTAGTCATGCTGGCCACATGACCCTGAAAAACTGTCTGCAGACAAATGTCGGCTCCTTCGGCCAGTAAAGCGAGATGAGCACCACAACCCCAGAGTCGTTCATGACTGGACTTAACTGTCAGGGGTCCTTTACCTTTACCTTTTTTATCCAGGGTTTCAAACAGGGTGTCTTTTGGAGATGCAGGAGCTTGAACATGGGACCTTCTGCTCACAAAGCAAATGCTCTACCACTGAGCTGTGGCCCTTCCACGGCGTAACAGTTTGTGTCCATGCTTCACATGTCCACATGCATGCACACCCACACATCTGCTTTTCCTTATTCTCTAGTCAGGGCTCTCCTTATACGTCTGCACAGAAGGTTGTGCAGATCAACAATGTAGCCATAAATGTCCTTGCTTGTGACTGACATTTCTTGCAGTCTGATTTTTATTTGTTGTTGTTTTTTTTTGGGGGGGGGGTTGCACGCAGCCCATCATAGTCACATCAGCCGATTGGACTTACAGTGAACCTATGCAGACGACCAGCCACCACACGCAAACATATACAAAGCTGATGGGTTAAAAGAGCCGACCTTTAAGAGCGAGCTCCAAAATGGAGCCGACCTTTAAGACCAAGCTCCAAAATGGAGTCATGTGGATCAGCCCCAAGAAAGAGTTCAAGAAGCAAGCAGTGAACGCACAGGTTCCCATTCACTTTTTGCCCAGTTTTCTTTTAATTATTGAAAAGACACACTTGTTTCTGATAAAGTCTCTGGTATCGTTTGCTTATTCAGCACGGTTAAAGAGTTAAGCAAGTGAAAGTTAGAAAAATCTAATCAGGTTATCATTTAGATCACAAAATATGGATGATTATTTTTTAAAGGCACTTCCTTTCTTTTTCTTTTTATGAATAGGCATCACATAAGAATGTGTAATATATAGGGCCCCGAGTAACTGAAGGGAGGTCACCTGGCTTAGATCATGTTACTCAGGAGATTTTACTATATAGACAATAAACATGCTGACTTCAGTCCTTGGCTATAGCATGACATAACTCAGACTGTTGGATCACTTGTGTGGTTGTTTCATTCAGCACTGGCTGCCAATGGCCTTAAGGCACCATTAGAACAACTCTGGGCTGCCAGGATGGAAGAGGTCCTTTCTTGTAATCCCTTTTTGTCAGTGACATCTTGCATTAGCCTGAAAAACTGAGCAGCAGAGGGATCCTATCAGATGTGGGAGCCTGCCTGCAGACACACATCTTAGGTGGATAAACGGGTCCTCTTATCTCAAGTCTTCAAAAGGGTGCTTCACGTGTGTTAGCCACCTCAGGGCTTGGGAACCTGTGGTTTTTGTGGGCTGAAGTATAAGAAGTCAAGAGTAAAGACAGGATAGAAATGTACATGGAAATGCAGACTGTGTCCTGAACCCCTGGCCTACCTGGCAGCAAGTCAGTATGCCAAGTCCAGGAAATGCAGTCTAGGATCAACCCAAGTAGAACTCCAGCGGTCAGGATACAGTCCAGAGTCAAACTCAAAACACAGTTCTGTAGAGGTCCAGGAGCATCCAAGCCAAGATCCATCAACATGGGTAGTTGAGCAGACACAACACCCCAGCTCTGCTTCCTTTTGTACTTTGCATGCTGATTGCAGCATTTGGGCTTGACGAGGCAGGTGACCCTCACCTGTTCCAAGCCTCCTCCAGCTGAGGAATCACACACCACCTCCCATAGTCAGCTAGAGAGCTGGGCTGTGGGCCCTTGCCTGCCTCAGCCACCTAGAGCAGTGTTTCCCAACCTTGTGCCTCCAGATGTTTTGGGACTACAACTCCCATCATCCCTCGCTAGCAAGACCAGTGGTCAGGGATGATGGGAATTGTAGTCCCAAAACATCTGGAGGCACAAGGTTGGGAAACACTGACCTAGAGCACCCCTCCCACTGCTCCCTGTGCCTTAGAGCCTGCCATGTTTGTGGAGACAGGGGCCCCTCTGGCACTGATCCCCATTTCCTCATCATCCTCCATCACCATGTGAGTACTTCATTCCCCGTGCCCTGCTTGCCCTCGTGTGTCTATACTCATTGCCGGGATCCTCTTCCTCCTCCCCATCATCCTGCCAGTTCATGACAGACAGGGTTAAGAGCATGAATACGGATAAATTATTCTCCCGTTAAATACCGGAACTTGGAGTCATCCAGTGAAGTGGAATGACAGTGGAATGACAGCATTGCCTTATAACAGGGGCAAGTCATTTGTCCATCCATTCCAATATTGTCAACAGCTCAGTATTGTGCCAGGCAGCAGCTGCCCATGGTCTAAGGCATGGACTTACCAGTCTAGTTGGAAGTTGTGTATATAGAATGAGGGACAGGGACTATTTGTTCTTTGTCTCAGGCAGAAAAAAAGTCTGAGGCCAGCCCTGGTGGCTTAATATGCATGAGACATCTCCACAGAGGGTGGGTTTATCAATGGCTTTGTGTAGCTCTGATTATCTGATTCTGTGGACAAAGAACAGGGACGGACATCTCTATCATGCCCTGTTTATGAATTTCCCAGGAACACCTCTCTTGCCACTGCTGAATACATAGGCCATTGAACTTGCCCGGAATGACATTCTGCATGATGTTCTAGCTCTAGAATATGTTTCAGCATAAAGCTTTCATCTTTTACCTGAGAACTTCATTTCTTGCCTGTTCATGTGCATAAATAAGTTGCCTTATTAATTCATGCGGAATGCAGAGGGCTGTTGGGCTCTCTTTGTTTAGTAATGGTGGGGACATCTGAGGCCCTACATGAAGGTAAACCAGCGCTGGAAATGTTGTCTGGGAAACAGCTGAGTAGGAGAAGCTATTCAAGTAGTTAGAAAAGTGCTACAGCTAAACTTTTTAAAAAGCAGGTTAAGAAAACAATTTGAACTAGGCAATGGATCCTGCTTGCTAGGGTGTTAAGCAAATTAGTTAATTAACTTACTGAACCACTCTGTGAGAAAAACAAATGTAGCACTAATATTCCAGATAGGACAGCATAGCAATTCTTGAAATTGCAACTTGTGAAATGCCTCATAGACGCTATACCCTAAAGGATAAAACATTATTAATTCTTCTTTGGTCTTGTGGTTGTAAACTCGGGAAAGGACAAGCACAGCTATAGAAAAGTTTGGCTGCAAACTGGAGTCCAGCTGTGTATTTTTAAGGCCCACAGCAAGGGTTGCTAAACATTATTTGATCCAAGGGCTGTATTCACCCTTGGCCAACCCACTAGTGATAGGTGTAGCCAAAGGAAGGTGTAACCACCACACACTTTCCATCTAGCCCAGTGTCCTGATGGGGATGCAAGTCAGCGCCTGCAAACTTCCGAAGGATAATCTGATGAGCAGAAAAGAGGCAACCACCACCCCACAGCTGATGGGGATTTAAATTACTTCCTCCCTGCTCATCAGATGATTGATCTGATGAGCAGGGAGGGGGCAGTTTGTATCCCCATCAGGGTGCTGGGTTGCATGGTAAGGTGGATGTTGACAACCCAGGTGCAGACATGCGCTTGAACCTCTTATTCATCTCCTTCTTGATGGCAGTATAAGTGATACAGAGATGTATTTGCTTTGTGGAAAGGAAATATAGCAGATTTGGTATGTTTCAGAGACTGTCATCTCTCAGCTGGCATTAGGGAATGCAACAGGCCATGTTTTCCAGGCCCCCAGAATAGCCTACTGTTTGCAGACGACTGGAGCTCAGGGTTGTTGGCAGTCCTTGCCTTCTGTGTGAAAGGCCTTGTATTTCTGTTGGTGAGACAAGAGCAGAGAAATGAATGGTCCTCCCTTGAGCTCCTGCAAGGCCCAGCTACTGCAGTAGTTGCCAAGGCAAGGCAAGACAGAAACTCACTCACATACTAGCTGGCCTCTCAGAGGAAACTCTGCAGGAGGGATGCATCTAACAGGTGCAGCATCTTCCCTGTTTCTCCTGAAAGCTGTGACCTCTGGGGACCAGTGAATGTGAGCTCGCCCCAGTAGTACAGTATTGCTATTGCCCCATTTTTGCAGACTCTGCCCAATGACTGAGCGAAAAGCCTAACCCCACCGCTTCCCAGACTCTGTGCCTAGAGACTCTGGAACATGCTACACTTCCATTCTTTCTTTTTTTACAAACTTTTTTTATATTTTCATAGCAACAATTGCTGTGCCTTTCTGCTGCGTGATTACTGGGAGAGATGAAAATAAAATATAAGCAAACCACGGCTTCTTTTCAGAACAGAAGCATTTTCCATTTATGTTTTCAGTTTCTAGTATACATATTCCAGTCAGACAGGTCTCACATTAGCCCAATGTGAAGAGAGTGCAGAATCTGTAATCTTCCTTAAAATGTTTCTTGGCCAGAAATTGCTCCTAATTTAAAGGCTGCATTGCCCCTACTATATTCTAAAGCACCATGCTGGCCTACATGCCTAGTTTATGTAAATTACCAGCATATCCAAATCCCATTTTTCGCATTGTGAAAGACTCCTTGACCTTTGGAGGGTTTTTTTCCCTGCTGGTTTCTTTTAGGGAAAGTATAGCTATAACCTTCCTAGCACCTCTTTTAACAGCATCTCGCTAATCCTTAGGTAGCATGTAAATCCTTTTTCTTTCTTTGAAAATGTTTTCCACATTATGCCCTGCATTCAGAGCTGTATTTCAAAGTGTAATTTTAATCCTCTTTATCTTAGTGATAACCTAGAATATTGTTCCCATCTTAGATATTCTGTTCACATTTTGCCGTACTTCACTGAAACCTCCATAGAGGAATGAATGCTTTAGGCAAAATGAACTCTGAACTTTTGTGACATCAAAATTCTCAATGTGAGTGTATTGAATGCAGCCTCTGTGGCTTAACCTAAATTCATCAGAAACACATTTACATCATGAAGTTTGCACCAGCTCTCTGCAACAAATAAAAAGTTTTAAGCAAACAAACAAGATGTTTGGCTGCAAGTGTCAAATTGGCTGGTCAGAACCGTAGACGTTAAAAGTCAATTCAAAATATTTCCATCGAGTCCATCTGTAGGGAAAAATTGATGGCAAAAAAACTTCTAAAATTGTAAACACTGCATAATTGCTATCCATGAGCTATTAACCGATTTGGCATCAGGCAGTTTGGGAGTAATGACATTGTCTTGATTTGACACATTTGACTACTTACAGGTCATGATGACACTATAAAAGTTAATGTGCATATTCTTTTTTAAATACCATTAGTGCGCCCGGGAAGTGGTGAAATTGTCTTTAAATTAAAAAGCAATATTAAAATGAGTTAAAATGCCCTTTTATAATCTTCTAACATTGCAGAAAATGAGATTATTTTTGATTGCCGGAAAATGATAATTAAAAGAAAATTATTCTATCTGTTGCTATTTGTGGGCTCTGCGGTTGCACTTAAGACTGAAATATAGGTTTGCTTAGAGAGGGCTGGGTGTGGGTGGCATGTGAAGAAGGGTCCAGTGGTTTGGGGCACAATCCTATGGTGAGATCCTCAGCGCTGAGAAGCTTAAGACGCAGCAGATCTCCAGCTCAAAAAAAGCTCCACAACTCTGGGGAATCTTCCCCCCAAAAGCTCAACAATTCTGGGCTATCTCCCCACATTTTCTTAAATTTGAGTCTTCAAAAATATGCGGGGGGGGTGTTATACACAGAAAAATATGGTAAACTGGAGCACACAAAGTTAAATGAGATTCTACTATTGGCAGTGTGAAGCTTCTGGATTGGTCCATCCTAGTATAAATACCATGAGCATGGTTCTAAGCTCCTGCAAGTGATCTTAGGAAACCTGGACTGATCATCACATGCATTACTTCTGGGTTGTAGCACAACCACCCATGTCCCCAGGCTGGCCCTATCACTCAGTTCCTAATAACTGCTGTTTGGGGTTGAATTTGTTCAGAATACTCATTGCAAAGTACAAAAGCATTCCTTCACGGCCCTATGGATGATGCCAGGTTATTTCACCTAGCATCAGAGGTCCTCACATTACACATCTAGATACACAAAAGTAAGACGAGAGAGACCAAAGCATCTGATATTTCCTGGGATCTCGAGAGTGCTGGAGAAAACTGATGGAAGCTACCAGACAGGTGAAGACTTTCTCCTCCCCTCGTTCTTAGGTGGTAAGTTTGCTGTTTTAAATATAGTTGTTCTACGGTACCCAGCTTTTGAGATGCGGTACCAACTGGTTGCTGTTCTTATTGGGGGTGGCGTTACTGTGTCCCATAAAAGGAAGCAGGTGTAGAAGTACCCTCCTACTCACCTGTAGGAGTGGGACTTACCATAAATAGGATGCAAAAATAAGATGCTTTCTGTTTGTAGCAGTAAGAATAAGACAAGAGATTGAAAGACAGAGATTGATGGAGGCCAAGGACGAGATGAAGTGACATGGAAGGGAGACATGGAAAATGTGGAATGACACAGCAATTGGCATAAGATAAAATGGATACAGAAGGTGGACAAAGGCAAACTTCAAAAGGAGGAAATTGCAGAGGAAACCCAAAAAAAGCCACAGGAACACTAGCTAATGCATTTCACAGACAATCCTTGGTCACTATCATATTTAATCACTACCTATTGTCACAGACGTTCTTTATTCTGTTTCCTCCTGATTCAGCTATCAATCCTGTTGCTCTCTCCTAGTGCAGACCAATTTCTTACAGCTTAATACTAAAATTATTACCTTGAAATCCCTACGCTGCAAACCCCATCATGGCTTAGCCCCTTTTTATCTCTGTTAAAATCACTATGCATTGATGGCAATCATGTTAAACTATTCTTTTTTCCCCTAATAGCTAAACAAAAAGCACAGGGGTGTGCGTTTTCAACGTTTAGGATTTTGTGATATTTTGATTTCTGAAAGCATTAAGGATTAAAATGATTTTTAAAATTTAAGCTACGGTTGTATATGATGGTGTAACAAAAAAAAGGCTGTATGAAACTGTATGACTCATACAATCAGAAGATACCACGAATATGGGATAATTCACACCTGCGGGTATAGCACTTGATCCGTTGCTACTTAATGACTCTGCCCAATGTGTGGGCTGTCTGCACTGAATAATGATGTTTTTCTTTATTACATTTATATTCTGCCTTGTTCCATGGAACCCAAGGCAGATTACATATGGTTTCCAGGTGGCCTCTCATCCAGGCACTGACCAGACCCAGACCTGCTTAACTGCAGCAAGGTGGCAGCCTCATGTGCCTTCAGGCCATACTCTAGTCATCAGTCACTATGAAAATTGTATTTGTGGTGATAAATCTGCAATGGGTTATTCAGACAATGAGTAATCATATGATTGGGTAAAATGACCCTTTGTGTTACAGCAGCTGCATAATTGCATTGGTGAGTTTTTTGGGTGCGTGGATCTGAGTTAAGATTTGAATACCGGGAAAATGTGGATTCTGGGTTACATGCCACTGCAGTTTTACATAACATGGGAAGTGGCTGGTGCTTGAAAGGTTATTTCTAAAAAAATATAATGTGCCAGCACATGCACCTGTGCAGACAGAGAATACAGGTTAATAGAGACGGCAATCTCTCATTAAGTTGCATGGGGTGAAGAAGAGACTGGGAGCTGTTTTTTTCTTCCCTTGCCTCCATGTACAGCTCTTCTCCTCTTTGCTTTGCCATGCTACCAGATGAGATTTCGACCTGCTGCTGCTGTTTTTGAACTTCTAACCCTGTTAATATTCTGACTACATATGATGGTGGATCAAACATGTTGGTGGTAGGGAAGAGATAAGGCATTGGAAAGGGGTGTTGAATCTTAGCAGGGAGCAGCAAATGGGCAACAAAGTTTGGAAACATATTTTGAGGTTCACCAGAGAGAACCCACTCAAGCAAGCTAATTCAAGACATTTTATTTCTCACGCAAATCTGCAAGCAAAATCCTTTGCAAAAAACCAACCTAACTGCTGTCCAGTCGTCTGAAATTAGAACATTGCACCAACAGAATCCACCCCTTTAACTTACCCTTGTTTCTAGCTCTGTATATGTTCCTCAACTCTTTTATGTATGAAATAACCTTTGAGCTTAATGCCACATGAAACAAACACTGCTTTTCAGGCTCTACAAACTCTGAAGGTCATGAATGCAGGCTACAAATCAGGAGGAATAAAAATCGCCCTACAGTAGAAGTCAAAGATAACTTAATCCTTGACAGTGAATTTCTTGAATTAAATAGAAGGCAGACAAATGACCTCTCTACCTTTTTGCACAGCTGACAAAAGGCAGGCTTTCGACCACTGACCAAACTACCCTAACCTCTGGAAACTGAAGCAACATTTTATGTTAGAAGAAGAATAAAACCAGTTTTAGTTAGCACTTCTGGGACAGGAGGAGTGTAAGCAGTTAATTAGCTCATAGGATACTCTTTTTCTTTCCTTCTAGGTATTCAAATCAGTTAATTGTTGAGATATGAAGCAATTGTGTTTATACCAGTATTTTTGCAGTGCAACTGAAGCAGAACACTCAAGCATACTCCTGCCTATTTACATCACTATTGCGTTATGATACCCATGAAGCAGTGTACCATGGCATTTATTTAAAGTGAGGGTGGGAAACCTGTGTTTCTTCAGTTGTTGCTAGACTCCAATTCCCATCAGCCTCAGCCAGTGTAGCCAGCTGTCAGGGATGATGGGAGTTGTGGCTATCCCAATGTCGTTGGACAAGTTCCCCACCCTTGGCTTAAAGAGAGCAATTGGTGACTGTGAAGGAACAAGTGTGATCTGCAACAAATCTACCGTGTATTCTCAACCTCCTATCTTAGGTCCAGTTTACATTTTGTGGTGATTAATTTTTTTTAAAAAAAATCCTAATTTCAATGTGAATTTCTCCCAATAAACAATTTTTAATGTGCAGTTTTGACAAATGTACACATTTTTGCAAGGGATTTCCCCTAATATAACACACATTTGAATGCTACTTTTGTGAATAACTTCATTTTTATGTACAGTTCCCCTAATATATTTACATTTTTGTAAGCATTGTTTGCTTCAAGAACAGCATTGGAAAATTAGGATAAGTGCAAATTAGGATACGTGTGTTTCAGTTTGCATGTTGTTTTGGAAAATGCAAACATGATAGATTAGATACGGCTTTAAATGCATACTGAATTGAATTTCTCCTCCATACCTACTCCCAACAAGTTCTGGTGTATCCATTACAATGTCTGGAAAAATGTGTATTGTGCTTGACCCTAGGTATGTTCAGTGGCTACTTTGTCCCTATTCTAGACATGATGACCAACAAAGAAAAGCAAGCTAGCTCTGAAATGAAATAAAGATTGTTGATTGCATTTCCCTATCAAAGGTATGGAGTAAGGAGCTGAACCTGTCTACTGCAGAAGACAGCTGTAACTTTTCCATCAACTTCAAAAGACCAGGAGTTTCCCTGCAATGTCCAAGTTAATTTTCTGTAGTCAATCTGCAGCCTTGGATATTCGATTTTCTTGCTTGTGACAAGCAATATTAGTGCTGCAGAGTTTCTGCTCTTTCGTGTCCTAGAGATCAAAGAAGAAAGTTTTTAACAATTGGAATCTGCAGAGTGGAGAGAGAGAGAGAGAAAGAGAGATTTTGCAAACAGAACAGAGCAGTGAAACAATTTGGGCTGACAAGTCAGTCGGGCCACGATGAGATGCAGCTCTGTGTCTTCTTTTCATCAGGCCCAGATGGTGTAACATCTCTGTGGGATGAGGACATTGCTAAGATGAATACATAGATAACAACAAGTTGGTCAAGGCAGAGGTGATAGTAGCACGTTTCGGAAAGATGACAAAATGCCCCATTTGGCTCTTTTTCTTCAAGAGGCATGTGATGTGGACTCTTCTCAGATCTTCAGTAGCTTCTGGGAACAGAATGTACTGAAAGCGCGATCTTAAAGTTTGGCCGGACATTTGCAGCTACAGGCCTGGCACATTAGGAAGGCATTTAGAATGCAGTTTTGAATCTTTTTTGACTGACATCAAAATGCTGGTGAAGTTGTACTCACCTAACCCACCTAACCCAAGTAACTTTTGTCAAACTATGTGTACATTTAATAGCTTGGTGCCAGACTCAACAGACCACCCTTCTTCCCAACACCCAATTTCACCCGAGTTACGTTAAACTACTTTGCCTGGTTATAAGAATTTTGACTGCAGATGTGTGGGATTGCTACTTAGCAATGTAATTTGGTGATTACAATTGCAATGTTATTTTCTGCTTGTTTGTAGTTTGAGCCATATTAACTCTCCTCCCCGTAAGCTTTTTGGCATTGTTCAGAGGGGGAGATATTTGCTCACAATTCACTTCTAAATATAACAATGGATTGGCATTGAGAAATCCACTAAAATCCTTGAAAATAGTAAGCAGTGTAACAGCTCATCAGTTTTCAGTTTCATGACTGCCATAGGTCACCATGTGAATGATGGTTGTGCAACTGGGGTGGGTGGGTGAACTTTTCTGCATAATGTGGGGTGTCAGTCCACAGTTCTTAATGTTCCAACATATGGTGAGATCCGCAACTTGCCATATTTTATTCAGCCTGTTTTTTAAATGTACCTTCTGGTATCTGGCAAGCTGCAATCTTATTGTGCATCAGAACTTAGAATAGTTCTTTACTGTTTCTCAGTTGCCTAGAATAGGCAGTTTGTTGAGAGTACATTGCAAGAAAAGGTTTTTTTATCTTCATAAATTGTGCATTGCCTTACTAAAGGGATAGGATCCCCAATCCATATTGTTCCAACTTCCCTTTCTCACAAAATCGAGACTAAATTTGGACTCAAAAGGTCTCAAAGTGGGTTAGATATTAGCTACCAGAGAAAAGTGATCTCATCTACAAATTTTTTGAACCAACAGACGGCAGAATTAAACAAGAGGATGGTAGCTGTGCATTAGGAGGAGCCTTTGGTTCTACAAGTGGCTTCCCCCATTACTCTTAAAGGTAAAGGGACCCCTGACCATTAGGTCCGGTCGTGTCCGACTCTGGGGTTGCAGCGCTCATCTCGCGTTACTGGCCGAGGGAGCCGGTGTACAGCTTCCGGGTCATGTGGCCAGCATGACTAAGCCACTTCTGGCAAACCAGAGCAGCGCACGGAAACGCCGTTTACCTTCCCGCCGGAGCGGTACCTATTTATCTACTTGCACTTTGACGTGCTTTCGAACTGCTAGGTGGGCAGGAGCTGGGACCGAGCAACAGGAGCTCACCCCGTCGCAGGGATTCAAACCGCCAACCTTCTGATCAGCAAGCCCTAGGCTCTGTGGTTTAACCCACAGCGCCACCTGGGTCCCCGCCCCATTACTCTTAACAGAATCCAAATTTGTTGTCTGTTTCAGAGCTTGCAACCCCCCAACACAGTACCGTGTGTCAAAGCCAGAGCACTGAAGCATCTCAACTCTTACAGCATCATATGCTTCCACCACTAGCTTTATAGGAACAAAAATAAAATTTCCATATTTCTCAGCTAAGAGCCCAAATTTCTGTAGTTTTGAGTCCACCACCTATTATAGATAAAAATATTAGAACTTAAGGGCATTAATAGTAATGCAGTTGCCTTGCAAACTTCTCCATCTCTCTCTCTCTCTCTCTCTCTCTCTCTCTCTCTCTCTCTCTGTGTGTGTGTGTGTGTGTGTGTGTGTGTGTGTGTTTCTACCACTTTTTCATTAAGCATAATTGATTCTTGCTTTCCAAACTATGTATGTATATCCGTGGCAATGCTAATTAGAGAAACTGTGATTATTTCAAAGTCAAACCAGTTTTGCTGCCCAGGGCAGCAATCTAAATAGAGAAGGATTCATTTCTAATGATGTGGCCCACTACATACAGAGTTTAATTTGAAACAGAGACCTGGGTTGAAAACCTATCTTTACCATCACATAGTATGGCCTCTTGTGTTTTGGCCTCAGTTCCCAATCTATAAAATGGGGGTTATTATGACCTACCTTAGAACACAAACCAAATAAAGCCTTTAATGCACTTTTGTAAATTAAAAGTGGTATCTAAATAAGAAACAGGAACAGTAGGTGTTCATCCAGGCCTTCAATATATTTGATTACAAAACTCAAATGAACAGCTTCTCTCATAAATAATTTCACCACTTTCTCCCCTCCAAGCACAGTTAGAATTAATAAATCCAGAGTGAGAAAAGCCCCAAACTTTTTTCAATCAACATTAACATATATATAGATTTCAGGATGGCTCAGTCACACACTTACAGTACTGCCAGCCATCTGTCACGAGCATTATTAGGTTCTCCGTACTGAAGGACATGACACAGAGTTGTTGCTACCAGCAGAGATGTGATCTGTCAGAACTGGGTCACATCCAACTAAACCATTACTCAACCCTGGGAAGAACAAGCATATGGGGTTGTTACTTTACCTGCTGGAGGAGTGCCATATCTGCATGTCACATTAGATTGCAACCCTAATGAATTAGAACTTGTTTGCTAGAGTGTTGTGAGGCTGTAAGAAGAATCCTACTGGATCAGAACAAAGGTCCATCTAGTCAAGTACTCTGTTTCCCACACTTATCGCAGGCTATTGCTCACAGGTTTGGAATTAACAAGACCCAGGACCTTGCCCAAGATAGTGTTAATTTGGTCAGTTTATGGGAAACTTAGCTTTGACTTAGCTTTCTGTACAGGGATTAGGGAGAATTTTAAACTGCTAGTCCTGATTTGCTTTTGGAATAGAATATTGTGTCTTCTCTGAGGTGTTCCTTCTTCTAGGTGGGTACTGCTTTGGTTGTCTGATTTAAGTGAGCTCCGATGGCCAAATGATTGTTTGTTTTCTCTTTCATCACTACTTTAGCAGAAGGACCAGAGTGGACACAGAAGATGCTATCAAGATACAGGGAACAGGGATGTGTCGGAAAGGTCCACCTTGGCAGAGGAGTGGGGGAGGGGGGTAGCAGGACATTCACGAGGCTGAAACAATTCGTGAACAGGACCGCTATCCAAATGTCTAAAGAGTTCCAGCTTCCAACAAAATATTAAAATACAATAGTCCTTCAGATATTAAAAGCTTACCCTAAACAGGGAAACTTCCCTAAAAAAAGACTGAAGTTGTGCTGTTGGTGGTGCTTGTGTTGAGCCCCACCACGGAGAATCTGTTGGAGAATTTCTCCTCCCCCTGGATAAATTTGGTGAAATGATCCCCCAATTTTGCTGTCCACAAATCTTAGCTGTCAACTTTCGGATTTGAAAATAAGGGATTTTTCCCAAACTTTTGGATTTGAAAATAAGGGATGCCGCAAGGGCGGTGCAATGGCACCAAGTAGCCTCGCCACCCTGCGCTCCAGAGGCTGCGCGCAAACGGGTGAGCGAAAGAGCGAGCGTGTAGACGGCAGGCAGGCTGTCTGTCTGGTTGGGCGTGAGGGTCTGGCTGCACAAGGCATGCAAGCTCCGCCCCCAGTCGGTCTCAGACTCCTTATTGGCAGCCGAGCAACGCAGCTGAGGAGCCTCCCTGGCCAGCAGGGAGGGAGAGGAGCTGCTTCCTTTGAAATCCGGGAAATTTAAGGGATATCAACAATCCAAGATAGCAGCGGGAAACGGCATTGGAATAAGGGAGTTTCCCGCAAAAAAAGGAAGGGTTGACAGCTATGCCACAAATAGGGCACAGGTTTTCAAGAGGCCATTTGTGCAAAGTTTTAGTTTAATACAGTGTTAGCTTTCCTGATTACTTCTGTCCCATTTTCAGGCTGCAGTCCTTGTTGCACTGCGGAACTGTGACTTAAATTCCATTCACACCAGTGGGCGTGGTGTGACACAGCATCAAACATCATTGGACAATGTCACTGCTCATCCACACTTCTGTCCCACCCCCCACCCCACGATTCACCAATGGAAACAGCATGAAAGAAATCTGCCACCACAGATTCTGAAACTTTACTCCAATTTTCTGGGTTAATGGTGTTGCAAACATTTTTTTCTCTGGAAACAAATAACACAGAAATGAGCGCTAAACTTCTGCTTGGCTTTTAAATAAAGTGAGAGCTCAAACTGCTGTGTGAATGTAACCTTGGTAGTGCCCACCTTCCTCTTCACAAATTAATTTCATAACCATAAATGTTTAATTCTGGGATTGCCTTATATTTTATCCCGTTTCTAGAGAAAACATCATTCTGACATTGTTGTCAACATTTATTGTGCTTGTTTCTAATAAATATATGATGATTTGGTAACTCATATTTTTTAATATACTGAATAAATCCATTTGTCCTAGGTTACACACATTTTTCAAAGTAGCCACAGGTGGGGTAAGTTAAGTGAGGGTAAAAGTGAATGGGGGGGGAGGAGAGACCATCTAATGGCATTATGCCTGGAAGTGAAATACCCATTGGTTGCATTATGCATCCAACTGAGACAAACTTGCTGAACGTTCAGGATGTTTCTGAAATAATCTTGGATTAATGATGCTTAGATATCATTCCACATTCATACGAAATGGAAAATATTTCATTTTCCATGCAGACAAAAGGAGTACAAAGAATAGTTGAAAACATGACAGGAGTGGCGTAGAAAGGTGGACTTTTTTTAGAAGAAGAAGAAAAATCTTTGGTCTCCCTTTTGCTTAATTGGTTTTATTTTTCCTGAGCGATATAAAACAGCTTGGACTTTTTGATCAACCAAATACCCTTCATCACTTCTAAGAGCTTTTTATAAAACCACAGACCTGAATACTTCTCTGACAGACATATTTTTGAATCTAGAAACAGTTCTGCAGTAAGATATTTTCATCAAAAATGTAAAACCTTATAAAAAATTCAAATGTTTTGGTGCAGTAGAGGCCCTCGACTGGAATAATGCCATCCAATGTATATACAGCATGGTTTTATTTCTAGGTGAGTTTTTTCCTTCTTTTCTTTCACAGTGAAACTGATTTCAAAGGTGCCTAACTTCTATGGCTCTCAGAAGGAGCTACGGTAATAATTATTCTGATCTGTCATCACCTTGCCAGATCACGATATTTCAGGTTTCTTGTTTTGAGTAAATTTAATTCCTTATCTTTGCAGCTTCATAAAACAGAAACCCATTTCAAACAATAAAGCATAAATAATGTATTTCTATTTTTGAATGTGTTCTTGGATATGATTGCAATTTATGAGAAAAGCAACTATAATTATGAATGCAAATGATTTCACAGTTATTGCAACAGATTTTGTTTATATATGTTAAACTGTCTTGAAAGATAGCCTGCTTTCATGAGAAAAACCTAGTTTTTTATGTTGAGACAACACTTAGAGTAACAACTATGGAAACTAGGACAATTGCTGTAGTGTGAATCAAAATGTGTTAGTTTGGGTCTTTTAGACTGGTGTATCTCCAGCATTAAACAGTGTAACTTGGCAACTCACAAAAACACTGGCTATATCAGGGCCCATAGTCCCCTAAAATAAAATTCTAACTAGCTACTTGTAGAGTCTAAATCATCAAGCTCAAAAATAGATTACAAACTGAGGAACTAATAATAATTAAAACATAAAACATCAAGCGTTAAAAACCTCCTGATACAGGCCTGCCTTCAGATGTATTCTAAAAGTTGTGTAATTCTTTATCTCCTTGACATCTGAAAGGAGGGCATTCCACAAGGAGGGTGCCACTGCCGAGAATTATGACCCGTTAGGCCCTTTACCCATAAAATCCTTCCCTATAATCTCTAAATGGTCTGAATCCAGATCCAGTGATCTTTAGAGAATGCCATCTACTCTTAGAGCCCCCTGTATCTGTCATCCAGTGCTTTTTATCCCATCAGAGATCCATTTTGTAAGGGCACTGAGCAGAGCCTTCTCAGTGGTGGCACTGCAGATGCAGAATGATCTCGCTGGAGAGGCCTTCCATGAAACATCTTTCAACAGTGCAAAAACTTAGTTGGATACCATCCATAGAAAGTATCTTTTCCATCTTCCTGTGCCACAGGATTCCTGAATATAAACATTCCTATTGCAGTACATAAGGGATGCCATAGATATTAACCAACCGTGTAAAAATGTCTTCCATATTGCAACAGTACTAAAAGAACCACCCATAAGGTGCCCTTTGGTACTAAATGAATTGTTTACAAGTCTACAGCTTGCAAATCAAAAATGTGAAAGGTATTAGAAATGCAGCACCATGCATAGAGAAGGATGTGTGTGGTTTAAAGTGACTATATATGCTTTCAGTGTCCATCCGTATAGAATGACAGAATTGTAGAGTTGGAAGGGACCCACAGATTAGGGGGAAACCCAGAGGTTAGGGGAAAACCCAGAACAGATTTACGGGGTACATGGGGACAGGGAAGAAAGATTGTGGGTGGGGTGGTTGTGGGTGGGGTGAGGTGATCCAGGAAAAGGGAACATTACCATTCCTGCGTGTAGTGGCAGGCAGGGATCCTGCCCCAGCTGTGGGGGTGGGGGGGTCTTCAGCACCCTGCTAAGAGGCCCCTGAAGTCTGGCACCAGCCCTGCTCAGCATATCAGGCTTCTAATAATGTCCATGTGTTCACTCAAAAATGCTAGCTCTGTTTACACAAGAGATGTGTGTTGAATCAACAAATGTGGGGATACAACATGCAAACCACCCCCAATTTCTATGCATTTATTGGGGGGGTGTCTTCTGCACAGAGCCTGTGCATGTCAGGTTGCATGTGTAGATCCTACACCTGTACATTGGAAGCACATACATGCTATTCCGAAATGCAGAGGTCAGGTAGAGCCAGGAGGTGCAATCCCACTTCCTCTTGCATGTGCAATTTCACACGCTTTTGTCTGAGTACAGTTGCTGTGCAAACGTAGCTGATGGAATCTTTTATTGTTTGCCCATGATATAGTGAGTTAGGGAAAAGTCCCCCTAAATCAATAAATCTGCTTCGGTAAATAAATGTAAAGCAAACCGTATTTTTCCCCACTAAGGGACTATTTCTTGCCAAAGTTTGTAATACCCCTTTTCCTGAAAGAGAAGCTGATTATGGCTGACAGCACTCTCATTTGGAGGTCAGTAGGGCAATAGGTTAAATATTATGGCTGAAGAACCTTCACTCAGGAAAAGACCCACACGGTATAATGCAGTCTCTGACAAGAACAATAATATGAGGGAATAATATAATAATTCTTTTTGCCACAGGGAAGACATTTTTTACATGTAGAATGTGTGTGATTCTCCACCAGGTCTGGACTTTCTAAATTTTCATTCAGATATTATTGTTGCTATACAGCATTACTAGCCAATACTTAAACAAAAAAAAAACTTTAAAAAAATTAAACATTCATTCATAGGTTATTTTCTGTTATAGTATTATCAACATTTTGCATTTTGCTGTCGCAGCAAAAGGAACAATTTAATGCATTATTACATGCCACCCCAGTCTCTGAACGGTTCAAGATTCCAGGGGTTCCAGGCACTTACTCAGGGTTCACGTTTCCTTCAGAACCCGAGCCTATGATGGAGGGGTTCACAGCATTAACACCCCAAGAGGATCTTGCTTCTCCCATAGCCACACCTTGGATTCAAGCAGTTGTGTATATTGGACAGACCCAACTAGTGTTCCTTGTGCTGTTGCTCCATTGGACGATATTTGCTAATGGAATTGGAGGGGAGCAGATATTTGCCAATTCCTTCTTAACTGCAGCCCCCAGCCCTTCTCCCCAGAAATCCTTTCTGGAATATTTGGATTCTGCCAAATCAAAAGCCCTCATCCTCATAGGAGGGCATGAATTGGATACAACTCATTACCACCACCATCTTATAAGCACTTTAATGCGATTCAGTCCTTTTTCTGCCCCTATAGTCATGCAGTAGCTTCTGCCTAAAGTAAAGCAAACTGCCTTCTGGCTGCATGGAACCAAACTATAACCCTCTCCCCACCCCACCCCGCTTTTGGAGGTGAGGTGGGGGCACACAGCTCTGTGAGCCACAATTGCTATATCAAATCCTCTATCTACATTTTTTAAAAAGTGCTCATTTGCATATTGTGTTCTGACAAACAGATATTTTTCTTTTTTCTTTTGACATGATACAGTGCAAAGACAGAGGAGCAAGTAGCTGTTTACATGATCCTTGAAGAGCGAGCCAAGATGGCAGTCTCAAAAACAATGCACGAATGGCAGGGATTCTACAGCTCTCTCTGGGATGCACAAACAACAGTTAATAATTAGAACTGGAACAGAATTCTGGAATAGTCAGCGGCATATGACTATCCAGTTTTCAGTCATTAAAAGAGGACAGCATTTATAATTATAAACCTTTAGATGATTTTTTTTATTATTATTTTGGAAAAGAATTGCAACAATGTAAAGCCAAGGAAGCAGTTGAAATATAAAAGCCAGCATCACAGAGCGCATTGAGAGAGAACCATTGGTTTTCATTTGGGGTTTTTTCCCCGCAGCAAATAAGATGTTGGCTGGCAAAGGATATGTAGCCTTTTCGAATGCTGTCCAGATGGCCCCTGTGAATAACGCAGCACACAGCAGCGATCTACTTGTTGGACAGATAACTTACAAATTTGGAAAGAGCCACTTGAAGAGCTCCTTCATTAAGCTAATAATGTGTCTGGTTACATGGTAAACAAGAGTCAAGGGGCTTGTAACATTTTCACAAAAGGAGTAAGTTTCAGCTGCTATGGCAACCTGAGCGATCCCTATGAAATCAGTTCTTAATTATCCCAGATATCATGAATCCAAGGATGCAAATGACTTGTCACAAGGAAAAAATGTGTTTAGAAAATTACATATAAAGAAGCATATCACTACTAAAGCCCACCTTCCCTCTTCTCCAGTCCTCCCACATCTAACTTCCACTCTGGAATGAGAACTGGAGCTTTCACCTCCACACCTTCTTTTAGCTGTGAAGGACAAGATACAGGGTTATAAAAAAGGAGCAACTGAGTAGAGAGAAATGGTCCTCTGTCTTTCATTCACTTTATCTCAGAACTCAAGAGCCCATGGTTGTCCGGTGAAATTTATCGTCAGTAAGCTCAGGACAAGCAAAAAGAAATGCTCCGTCATGAAACGCACACAATTTATTTATAGAAGTCATTGCCACAAGATTTTGCAAAGACACTGAGTTATATGAATTATATGAATTGAAAATAAGAAGACTTGTGCATATCAATTTCCAGCTCATTTTTTTTAAACCTCAGAAGTAATCATATTACTATATGAGCCAGTGTGGTGTAGTGGTTGAGAGCGGTAGACTTGTAATCTGGGGAACCGGGTTCGTGTCTCCGCTCCTCCACATGCAGCTTCCGGGTGACCTTGGGCTAGTCACACTTCTTTGAAGTCTCTCATCCCCACTCACCTCACAGTGTTTGTTGTGGGGGAGGAAGGGAAAGGAGAATGTTAGTTGCTTTGAGACTCCTTCGGGTAGTGATAAAGCGGGATATCAAATCCAAACTCTTCTTCTTCTTAACATACTGTATTCTAAGAATAATGTACAGCACAAGGGATTCTTGCTATTGTTAAAACATTTGTGCTCCACCTTTTGAAATTTGCTCAAGGCAGCTAACAGTCATTAGAAAACATAAAGTACATCATACAAAAACAAAAGGGAAACCTAACACTGTTAATACAGCAGTAGGATAAAACCAAATCAGGCTATTCTGTCCTCCCCCACTAGGGCTGGCAAAGAAATTCAATTCAGTTCACATTTAAAGGCAAAACCTGCCTAATTTGCACCCTATGAAACAGGGGCGTACCCAGGATCAAAACTAGGGGGGGGGCAAGCCATGGTCGTTCAGGTGTGCTTTGAACTGGGGGGGGGGGGCAAGCCATGGTTGTTCAGGTTTGCTTTGAATGGACGCTGATCATTTTTGCTTCTAGGGCTGCCTTCTGGGGGGGGGGGCAGCTGCCCCCCCCTTGGGTACGCCCATGCTATGAAACAAAGCACAACCATTCTTCAAAATTTGCACTTCTGCAAACTTTGCAGTGCACATACATGCCTAATTTTATTTGTATGTTGCCTTTCCACAGCTCCAACCATGCTCAAGGTGGCTTACAACGTGAAAATAATTCATAGCTACAACATGGCAAAAGTAGTCACAAACAATAAATAAAATATTTAAAAACACACAAGCAAACTGACCAATTTCCACACAAATCACAAGATCTAAAATAAAGATACAAAAAGGCAACAGCAGCAACAAGTCCCCCAACAACCATCCAGTCGACCATCCACTCTAGGTGTTCCCCAGGGCCACAACACAACTGCCCTTGCCAACTGGTGCACAACCTTTCAGAATGTGCCAGAATCCTTCTGGTTCTGTGGGTCCTCAGGAGTGGGCCCCTCACCTCCTCACAATGCCAGTTCCCAGCATTTTAAAAGTGGGCTTACACATCTTGTCTGACTTTCATAAAATATACCGCTGCAAACATACTCTAGTTAATAAATAACACAAACAAGCATTTAGCTGAAAAGCCATTTAACATCAACTGTAATAAGTGACAGGCAAAATTATGATGGAGAACACCCATTGAAGAAGATGAAATATGACTCAGAGAAAGGGGAGATGATCTGTAATGAATGCAGTACAACCGCTTGTTTACGGTGATTGCTGTGTTCAGGCTGAAGGGGATGCATTAAAACATGCCGAATCATGATGATAGCTTCCATTTTCCTAATAAGGCTGTATCCCTTCTAGCATTATTATGTAAAATGTAGAATGTAGGTAGTAGGAGTTATAATGTTCAATAATGGTTCAGTGTAAGTATATAAATGTACAAAGCAGGTAGATTAGATGGGTGGAACATTCATTTTCTTGTCAAGCCAACGAAAGTCAAACTTAAAATGAGCAGTCCTTTGCTTCTTACATTATGTTTTTTTATTTAAAAAAAACCACTTCTTGTTATATTTTATGTTTTCTGTATCTTCGAAGGAAGATGAACACTTAAAACAGACCAGCTGCCTCTTTAAGTTATAAAGCTTGCCTTGTTGAAACACAAACACTAATATTTAATTTCCTTAGCAAGCACAAAAGAAGTTGATAATAACAAGCTAATTATCTAAGTTAATTATCTAATTATCTAGGGCCTGCTCTTGCTCCCTGTGAAGTCAAATGGCAATTTTGCCATTGGAGTATAAAGAGGCCTTGCAGCATTGCAATGTCATTGAACTCTATTGAAATAAGTGGAAACACTCCAATATTAATGCAATGAATGGTCTAGAAGCACCCAGTGTCGTACTATTGTTGATGCTAAGTGTGTGAAAACCAGAAATGTGTCTTAAAGGTGTGTCACTGAGAGTCCCTAAAGATGCCATCTTTCTAAAGAAAGTACAGGATATAAAAGTTAATATAATAGTACCTGGCAAATAGGATGTCTTGGGATTTTGACTCTGGTTACTGCAAATCAGCTGGAGCCCATTAAATTTGGATTCTGAACACCCCCTTTCGAGGCTGTTTTAAAATTTGCAATTTTGTGGTTTTTTCCCCATTTCTGCTTGAGCATCCTGACTGCAACAACTACAGGTGCCCCAACTCAGGAAAGTGTGACACCAACAAAGGCATGCGCTGCATAGATTGCTGTATTTGTGGCTCTCCAGAATAAGCTGCCACATAGAAATCCAGACAGGGTAACAGATGACTATTAAAAAAAAAAATAGCCATGGTTCCAAACAACCCATCAGTTGGCTGGATCAAGTGAACAGTGAAGTAGCCAAGTTTACAGGTGACCACAGGATGATGAAAACCTAGAAATTTGCATGAACAATAGAGCTACTACAATAAGCAGAAGCAACCTGGTATCATTCCTAATTATGAATGGCCCAATAGGAATGATGCTCTTACATGGTGTGGTGTAGTGCGGTGTAGTGGTTAAGAGCAGTAGACTCGTAATCTGGGGAACCGGGTTTGCGTCTCTGCTCCTCCACATGCAGCTGCTGGGTGACCTTGGGCTAGTCACACTTCTTTGAAGTCTCTCAGCCCCACTCACCTCACAGAGTGTTTGTTGTGGGGGAGGAATGGAAAGGAGAATGTTAGCCGCTTTGAGACTCCTTGGGGTAGTGATAAAGCGGGATATCAAATCCAAACTCTTCTATAGTGCCATTCCTAGGGATATTCTTTTCATTTATTTGTATTTTTTTAAAAGGAAAGATGGTTGCCCCCACTGGCCTGAAAGTTTCCAAAAATGCACTTTTGTGGGAAACAAATGGCCCCGTGAAAGGAAGGCTTTTTCAACCCAGCCCAAGATACAACTAATGGAACTGACTGAATTAATCCCTAAGTGGTTGAATTTTAGAGGATGCTTTGAGAAGGTTATAGGTTCCATTACAGATTATTGTCTCCTGTACTATGCTACTGCTGCTACTATTCCTTCTACTAGTTCAGCTAAAAATAGTGTGCTAGAAGCAAATTGAGGCCTATGCCCTGCATGCAGAACTCCCCGGGTTCAATATTTGGCCTTTCCTAGGTAGAAAGACCCCTGGCCAAGGTCCTGGATAGCCAAAACCAGTCAGAGCAGACATGCCACTCAGACTAGATGGACAATTGGCCTGACATGGTTTCAAGCACTTTTCTATGTTCAGAACATTGGCACAATGTATCATCATTGTTTGGGACCGATACTATTGCTGTGATTTCTTTGATATAACACCACACTGCATATCTTTCAGCTACAAGTGAATATCTTGGCTGGTTTTAATTTATTGTGTTTTTCTTTCAAAATAGCACCAAATAAATAAGCCCCTTGTCATGATTAATCACTTGCCAAACTTCATTCTGAAATGATTTCTTTCTGAGTTTATGGAAGTTCATGAAAAGGGTAAACTTCAAAGTTGCTGAAACACATTGTTTAAATGGCAAAATGCTTAATTTTTTTTTCATCTGCAGTTTTAAGTTTTATATTACATGATTTAGCTTAGGGCAGTATTTTAAGGATGAATTATAAAGTTTCCAGGAAGTAGCTTTATAATCAGAGTACAAACATTCTTCAATAGAGCACTGTAAATACAAAGACAAAACCAGAGATGGACCTGAACCAAAACAAAATCCCTAAACACAGAGCTGAAAAATAAAATAAAATAAGGTATTGTTCATAGAAATGCAGTGTTGGAAGAGAACAGAAGACCAGCTCGCCCAACCAGCTGCCCAAAATGTAAGGGCCTCCCACAGATAACCTACACAAGCGAGAACATGTTGTGCTATGATCAGGGAGCAGAAACAGCACAGAAATTCCACTTCACTGGAGCCAAATAAACAAAGCCGCATACTACAGGGAAGGGTATGGAAGAGGTACAGTTGAGTGATGTGGTATATTAAAGCAACAGTGGGCAACCTTTGGCTCCCAAGACTAGTTAGGCTCACCAGTCCTCTGCATTTGGCCCACAAGGTCATTTTGTCCTGCCCTATAGTGTGGGGCAGATAAAGCAGGGTTTGCAGACACTGCCAATCTGCTATGGCTGAAAAGCACTGCACTTTTGCAAGCACCACCATGGTCATCCACACTTGCAAAGGCTGATTGTTTGCTCTTGCAAAGTGCTGTGCCTTTGCCCAAACTGATATGAAACTGAGCAGACAAAGGAAAACGGGTCGCATAACATGCAATTGACAGGTGGGCAGCCCCACCCATGGCTCAGCCTTGGCTGGTGGGAGATCAGGGAGGTAAGGATCCAGACAGCTCATTGGATCCAATTTCCAACCTCTGTATTAAGGAGAAGTATCTGATTATTATTTTAATCAGTTCCTTGAGCCCTGTCATTTAATAATCATTGGGTTGAGTCTACCAAGGTATGATAAATGAAGGAAGAATGTGCATTTGGTTCATTTGTACATACTTAGGCTTAGATGTGGCATATTATAGAATCTCAGACAATGCTCAGAACGATTGAGGAAATTGGGTATCTGAAGAAGTGTGCATGCACACGAAAGCTCATACCAATAACAAACTAAGTTGGTCTCTAAGGTACTACTGGAAGGATTTTTTTAATTTTGTTTCGACTATGGCAGGCCAACACGGCTACCTACCTGTAACGAGGAAATTGGGTGTTCATCTACATGGGATTCCCTATTACAGAGGCACTACTAGCTTCAACTAGAAGTTGTGCATTTAGTAGCCCCATACTACGGAACACTTCCAGCAGAGATTCAGCAGGCATCCTCATTTTTTACTTGCAGATTTCTTTTATGCTGACAGGTCTTTGCGACTGCTTTTTTTGTTAGTCAGTTTAATGATTATTTGCATTGGTTTTTAATGATGTTTTACCATTGTTCATCACCCTGAGTTTTTATATGATGGTACAGAAATACTGTTACAGATGAATATAATAGGTAGGTAGAATGAGCTAGCTAGACACATGTGGTTATTGCGTGGGTATATGCCAAGGTTAAATATGTTCTGCCTACTCAACTCTTCCTTCTGGCTCTCATGTTTTTATCATGTTTCCAGTCATGTGCCTCTCTCTATTTTGTTATAACAGATTGTGCTTAAATGTCGCTGAGCTGGCGGCTGGTCTTGATGTAGGATAGAACTGTTCTCACAAAGCTGGAAGCAGTAGCACTGGACTCCTCTTGTCGTTTGCTGTTTTATATGTTGCATGGTGTTCCTCACAACTTCCTCCAGTTAGGAATTGCTATTTCTACACCTCAAAGAAGTGTGACTAGCCCAAGGTCACCCAGCAGCTGCCTGTGAAGGAGCGGAGACGCGAACCCAGTTCACCAGATTACGAGACTACCACTCTTAACCACTACACCACATGGCTCCCAGCTTGGCAAGTGCTAATAGTGACTAGTGGGGCATAGCAGGGTAGGGTGGGATTGTTTACCTGGCTTCCCAACATGGAGGTAACCACTGGTAGCCAAGAATGGGAGGTGGCAGGTGGCATGAAGGTGGGGTGATTTGGCCACAGAAAAGGGAGTATTAAGTTGGCTCTATTGCTGCGCCTGTACCACTAGCTACTACTGGTGAACGCTATGTGGAATATAGTATTTTACTCATAGTTTCTGCCTGCACAGTTCTTTCGACACACTAAATTCATCACACAAGAGCTGTGGTCACCCAAGGCTGCTTTTCTGTTTTAGGAATATTGCACCTCACAACACTCAAATCACACTTTTGTACCTTGAACACATTACTAATGAAAAGTAGTTGCAACAAACGTCATAGACACCCAGTGGATTTTAAGAGTTTTTCCTTTCTTTAGCAGCATGCTTAGTGACAATATCTTATCTTTATGTGGGCCTTTTGCTAAGATGTTTTTTTAATACATACTGTCTGTTCTAGCTGCCATGACACTAATCCATATTTTAAGAAGCAGTTGGGGTACATAGTAACAATACCTAACTAATGCCGCCATCTGTTCTGGGTGGAAGTGGCATACTATTTATTGCACTTATAATACAGTAGAGACTAAAATGAATTCAGCACATTATTTTACTAATTATGTATTTTGCCTAATTATACCTTTTCTTATCATAATGTGACTAATATGAAAGCAAATAGCTTTCACTTTCTTTGGCTTTCTCTCCTTAAGTGCAAGACAATTGTTTGCATCCCACCAGCCTCCACTCAAGGCTGCTGCCTTCTCAATGGAATGCTCCCCATGTAGTCCCATAAACTACTAGATGCTGGAAATATGTTCCAATGGCAATTGTGTAAGTTTCCTTCTGAGAAATATTTATCACACATGTGCACTTCAATTAAGTAATTGCCATTTTTAATCCAAAGGGAGAAAAACACCTCAGCACATACTCTATCAGTGTATTATTTATTAGTTTATATTGGTGTGGGGGAACCCACCATACATATAATGTCCCATACTCTCCAGCCTAGTCCTGCCAAACAGGTAAACATCTTCTGTGTCAGTTTTGGATTGCAGGTGAAGTATCCCATGACTTAAAGCAACTCCTGCGAAGGAGAAGAGTTCTAATCTAGCCTTTTCCCTGACAGGACAATTTTCTATATTATTTTTTTCCCCTGATGAAGCATTCAGTTATATGAGTGTCCACCTGTAGCATGAAGTGGTAAAACTTTAAAAGAGGTTTAGCTCATTGTCTGCCGTTTGGGAGTACTGGGTGTCAGTCTGTCACCAAGCATCACATTGACCTGGTTCACGCATCACTTTTAAACCATACTTAAGATAAGCTATAGTTTAAATGTAAAAGGATGTGCTGGCACACATGGTTTAAATGGAAAGTGTTTAGTTCATCCCCTGCTCCTGTCACATTGCCAGGAAACAGGCCATCAGCTGAGACAGCGTTGCATCTGAATTTAGGCTTGTGGTTTGTTTCTCTCCAAACTATGAATGGTAACCAAGGTTTGTTCTTGGCTCAATGATTGTGGTTGGTTTGGAAACCTAAGGTTTAAACTTTAGAGTGAAGTGCAAATAGCTTTATCTTCATCAGTTTGCCCATGTTTGAAATATCACCTTCCTTGAACCAAGCTGGCAGGTCTAGATTACTCAATGTCTGGGTAATGTCAGGCAGAAAGGCACACAGACAGCAACAGTTAATAAACTTGGGGGGGGGGCAGAGGGACATTACAGAGAGAACCCTTTCCACATATCTTTAGGAATAAACTGCACCGGGTGCCATATTATCCTAAGCTTCAAGGGTGCCACATTTGAGTGAATTCAAAGATAGGAGTTGAGTGAACACAAAGCATTACTGAATACCTATCAGCTTCCCTTGTACATATATTGAGTTTGGGCTGCTTTGAGTTCCAGCTTCCTTCTAGAGCCTCACTGGTACATATCTGATGGCATCAAAAAGAGTGACATTAATGACATCCAGCTTGTGTCCCATGTTTCAAATAAGCAGACACAAGCAAGCATGGGATATCAAATATTCTCACACATTTTGTGGAGTAGTTGTGAAATCTTTCAGCTGCATTTATCACCTAGCCTGGATTACTGATATGGCATTATGGGATTCCCAATGACATATATAATGGAAGTGTAATATACTTTCATCACTGCTGGTGTCCAGCACTATCAGGGCTGTGAATAATGGGGCAGCATGGAGATATCAATGCAGCATTCACTGAATAGTCTGGTGGCAGTACAATTGTCAGCTGCTCTGGAACTCTAGGAATCTATTACCACCTTTGCCTACCTTGTATACTCTATCTTTGCATTCTTTGAATTAAAAAGTCTATTAGTCATCCACACGCCTGAACCCTTTCTCTCTCTCAGTGGCTACTGACTGGTATTTGCACAGCTGGAGCCATTGGCTAAAGAGAGAGTGCCTCATCAAAACAAGGACAGGTGGCAGCGCCTCTAGACATAATGTACATTTAGAAAACATTACACTAGTCACAAAATTAGAATGAGTTCTATGGAGTCGTTGATCAAAGCGATTGAAATGGTGGACATATCATTAGTCAGAAGTGCCTTTATAGTTAAAGCTATTTTGTAGAATAAGCAAAGCATAAAAAGCACAAGAACTATATGGAAATACAAGAAGATAGTACTGCAAACCAAGAAAAAAGCTATCGCCAAAAACCAGATGGGTTTTAGTTTAAAGTAGCTTTGTATATTGTGATTGAGTATTCATTTATTCTCACAGAGAGACTACAAGAACCAAACTAACTAAAAGTGGAAGAAAACCATGATATTCAGATGATAGGTATAACTTTTTAATACCACACATTTATTCTCCAGATGTCTGCTCAGTAAGTGAAACCATACCTAAAATCAGCTTCTGGTGCTGTTTAGCACACATATTTTAAGAACCTACTTTAAATATGCAATATGCTGTCTTAACTTTGGATATGCTTTCTCAGTAATAAGATGCAGAGATTGCCAGCCTAGCAACTATGAAGAAAGCTTCATCTCATTGATTTGTATTATATAGAGTTCACTTAACAGCTGGATCTGAATCTTCAGAGCACTGTGTTAACCCATCGCCAACTTATTTGAACGTCACTTAAAGAAAAATACAGAAGGAGTTTGATGTACTATCTATAAAATATGCATCACAATCTATCCAGTAAATGCGTAAGTACTTCTATGATGGGCTCAGAGACTGGCTAAGCTGAGGAAATATGACAAGACTAGGATTGAGCCCACCATCTTGTCTGACTTTAGGATGGCAGACTTTTAACAATTTTGAACTTTGGGGATGCTCCTGGATTATCCATCTTTGTCCCTGGTAGCTCAGGCGGCTTTAGTGCCTTTTACCAGCTATGGCTGTTACACCGACTATGATTGTTCCTGTACAGGGATAGTCTGGCCAAAGTGATTCATGCATTGGTAACCTCAAAACCTGATCATTGCAATGTCTCTATGGGCTTATTCACACTTATCTTTCCTCCACTCTTTCCAGGTATGGTCCACACTTTAAAGCTCTGTGTCTGAGTGTCCTCTTTTTTTCTCCCTCCAGAGATTTCCCTGCAAAATTCTGGTTTTAAAGGCTCCATTGAGCAAATAGCAATCAGCAGCACCCCCAAACTGATGTTTGCTCTGAGTACTAAAGAGTGGGTTTCTGCGGGGAAAGTTCTGGCGCAGCCATTTTAAAAACCCACCTGGACACAGAGCTTTTAAACATGGACTTGTACCTGGAAAGACCAGGACCACCGGCGAAGGAACGGGGGTGCGGAGGGAGCAGACCCTGTCCAGCACCACTATTCCGGTAGGGTACCATCGCGGCGCCCCCCCAGGACACGTGCCGCGCACCCCGTGTGCCACGCCCCCACAGATGGTGCACCATGCCCCCAGAATGTGTGCCATGCCCCTGCCTGCTTGCCGCTCCCGGTAGCAGAGTATGCAGCTTCACCACAGACCAGGACAAAAGGTAAATGTGGATAAGCCAAATGTCAGGCTACCCTTGGGCCTGGTTTGGAGGCTCCGGCTAGTGTAAAACATTTCAGCTAGATTGTTGATGGGAACAGACTACTGCCAACACATAACTCAAGTGCTTAGAAGCTTACAGTGACTGCCCATACACTAACTGACCATGTTAAAGGTCCTTTTATTAATTTACACAGCCCTTAACAACTCAGGTCCAGGATACCCTCAGGGAGCACCTGATCTCTTATATTCCTGCCCTATCACTGAGGTCCTGGGGTCTTTGGGAGCCCCCACCAGGTCTTTGGGAGCCATGCATTCAGTATTGTGGGCCCAATCTTATGGGTCTCCCAATTGAGGTCAGACAGGCTCCCCCCCACTGTTGAACTTCCAGCACCTACTGAAGACCTTTTTATTCCAGCAGGCTTTTTAATTCCACTTTTATTTTACAGTATAAATGCATTTTTATTTCTATTGTATTAAGTCTCCTGTAAACTGCTTCGGCCAGTAAAGCGAGATGAGCGCCACAACCCCAGAGTCGTTCGCGACTGGACTTAACTGCCAGGGGTCCTTTACCCATTACCTTTAAATTGCTCCAAGGTGACTGCATGATTAAGCAGTATACAAATTGTAGAAATAAATATACAATAAAACATGGGTGATCCCTGATAACACCGTTTGAAGAGACTGGCAAAATAATGGCATCAAACTATGACAGCTCAGGATGTAATGGAACAAATGTCCATGAGGAGAATATTTGATCTTGTACCTAGAATTCAGGTGCTCCAATCAACATGCAAATATTTGCTTATCACCTAAATGTGCAATAGAGTGAGGCGTGGTGATGGCCTCCAAAGGAAAGATTTGATCAAAAAAGGCAAAGGAATAGATCTAAGTGTAGAGTGTTACTGAGTTTTGGTGGTCTTAAGACTATAGAGAGGGAGGGAGAAAGAAGCAGCTTACACCACATATGATTCCTAAGCACAAATGCAAAATGTTTGTAGTTACACTGCCTTGTGCCTGCCAACTGTTACAACTGTTTGAAAATTCTTTCAAACACAGTAACAGTCTCTTGTGTGTGGACAAATAATTTATGCTCTGGCAGGTCTTGGAAACTGAGCAAGGTTTCAGATCTAAGTCATTTTCTCACCTTTTTTTTATAGAAACACCTAGCAGAAAAAGACCTCTCCTGGTATGCTTTTTGGTGACCTATGTTAATACAGTTTCCCCTCATTCCATATATATCTACAATCTTATTCCAAACTTCACTGAGAAACTGTCGCCTTGTTCCATATTCATTGTCACTCGCTGCTGGAGATGGAGAGCTCTTCCCCCTCCTTCCCCCCCCCCCGAAAGCTGAAGGTGCTATGATAGAAGGATCCTTGCCTGTGAAATCTCACACTAGATTTTGCCGGTTTTTGGGGTGTTTAAAAAAAATTATCTTCTGCCACTCTTGCTTTGAAAAGTGCTCACAATGGTTTACAGTACTAAATCACACAAATACTCTTAACTATAGACACCTAAAAAGAACTCTGCCTTTCTTGAAAGTATCCACAATGGCTCAGGGCAATAAAATGTACACATATCCAAGTGCCCCTATAGGACAGAAGTAGCAGTTATCTGCAAAAGATGCTGGTTGTGTATTTTTAGAAGAAGTAAACGCATTCAAGTAATTTATATTGTTTCATGTGGTTCGACGAGTTTTCCTCTGAAATTTCCCCGTGCAGAAATTTGTGTCTTGCTGTGTCCTGACGATTTCTGCTTCACGATCGGCCGCCACTTCCTTCACCTCAGCTCTGAGAAAATAAAATAAAAACGATCCACACACACGCCGTCAGCAATTCTGAGAGTCTCGATTTTCGTACTTTCCCGCGTTTTGGGGCGCACTTCACCCCGTTGGCGCCCATCGACATCCCCTCCTGCTCCCTCCGGGGACCAAAGGGAAGGCGGGAACGGACACACCCTCGCCCTCCTCCGCTTTTCTTCTCAGAGCGCCTCCCGGCTTGCAGGCCCGAGGAAGGGAGCAGGCTGGCAGCTTGCCTTTTCCCGCCCGCTGTGCATAACCGCCCAGGCTTCCTCTCTCCTCTCCAATACAGAACTTTTCTCCCTCGTATCTCGCAGCAGCAGCCCCGGAGATCTCCTTCATTCAAGCCAGGGGAAGTGCGCGTGCTGAGGGGGAAGGTGTGACATTTCTCACTGAAGAGACAGCCCGCGTCCTCCGGGGGTGCGTGCGTGCTTGTGTATCGGCGGTGTCGCTCCGGGGAGAGCCTCGCCTTGTGCCCGGGCTTGCCATTTGTGCTGACACAAACCCACTCACGCCCCCCCCCGCCCGCCCGCCACCTCCATTGCCAGCGAGGGCGTTAATGATCAGGAGGAGGAGGTGGCAGGAGGGCGAGCGGGGAAAGTGTCGTGACTAGGCAAGCGGTGGAGGAGGGAGGTGGGTTTGTGGTGGGTCGAAAGATACGCCCCACACCGGCACCGTGAGTCAGGAGACAGTAATTGGGGGGGGGGGCGTATACGGAGGGAGGAGAAAAATGGAGTTGGAGCAAGGTGTATAAACCAGAAAACATAAGTAGAGGGAGGACAAGCTCCGTGCAAGGGCGCTGCTGGACAGTTGTAGGCAAACACATCTGGGCTTCTGCCAGTTGCCGGCTGGTGGTGAACGAGGATGGGCAGACCGCGTGCAGGCAGGGAGGCGGCGCTCAGGGGAGAGCGGAGTGGAAAGCGAGGGGAATGCAAGGGATGGGGCGCCCTGCCGAGATGGGGCGCGCAGCAGCAGCAGCAGGTGGCCGGTGCCCAGTCCGCGGGCGCGTGTTGCTGAAGAGGCTTGAAAGCGGCTGGCCAGCACACGGCGCTTTTGCACGGTGGTGGAGGGGAGAGACGGGAGGCGAGAGGACAATGCGCAACAGGGAGCAGGAGAGATAACACGGAGCTTTTAATCCCCCCAAGTAGAGGCGAGGCGCTTCCCTGCAGGGGTGCGTGAGTGCGCGCGCCTTGCAGACTGGGCAGCAGGCAGGGGGGGGAGTATAACCACCGGGCTGCGCCGGTGGGCACCACTGATCAAAGGGGGGGGGGAATGATGGAGGACGAGCAAAGAGGGGAGAGCGATCGATCGAGCGCCTACTCTTAAAGGCGGCCGCGACGAGATAATCACGCTCCCAAGTGTACGCTGATGGCAGCGAGGCTACAGCTGAGGCGGGCATGTATAAGGCATCTTCAGGTGACACTGCTGCCTGAGAGCCGCGGTAAATGGACTATCAATCCGGTTGGGTATCTGTAGGAAGGCGTCTCCTCCGGTGTGGAATTAGCATATTATAGCGGAGGGGAGAGAGAATAACGCCGGCTGGCCACGTTCGGGGTGTTTTGGTCCCGAGGAGAGGGCGCTGTGGGCAGCAGCGGGTGGGCGGTCTGCGAAGGGCGACGTCGGTGGGTAGCTTTCCTTCGGCGACCAGCTGTGGCTGCGGGCGCGTCCCGCTTTGCCAGCTTTACCTGGCGCGCGGAGACGCCCCCTCCCCTCCCCTCCCCCGCCCATTCACCCACCTACCCACCCACCCCTTGTGGAGCCTACAGACCGCGGAGAAGGAGAGGCGGCTGCTCTCCTTGCCGGCACGCTTCTGCCCTCCTCCGACTGTCAGTCCGTCGGTCCGCGTCCCTCCCCTCCCTTCCCCAACCACTCCACCCCTTCTTCTCCGCTTCCCACCCACCAAACCAGCCACCTCCCCGGGTGAATTTCAGGGCTCTCCGGCTCCTTCTGTTTGTTTGTTGATCCTTCCTTTGGGGAGGGGGCTGAGAGTGGGAGAGAGGTGGGGGGGGGAGAGAGGGCGGGGACTTGGGGCTTTGGAGACGGCGGCGCCTCGGCTCTTATTGCCACTGAGTTGCGCTTCTCCTCCTCAGGCTGCAGGAAGGAGCCGCCTGACCGCTTGGCACTTCTGCTGCCTTCCTCGCCTTCCATCGCCACCAGTGGTCTGGATTACCGCGGGCAGCGGCAGCGGCGGCGTCCCATCGCGTAGGGTGTCTTGGGGCTGCCAAAGCCCGCAACCCACCGCGCGAGTGGCCAGGTCAGTAGCCCTCGAGCGAGCGCTGGGGCGAGCAGGCAACGCGCACCTCTCGAGTCTCTTCTCCTGGCGAGCAGATCTCCCTTCCAGGAAGGGATCGCTCGCGAGGAAGACGCCTGCGCCCCTCCTCCTGTGACGGGCGCGCTATCCAGGGGTGAAGAGGGCAGGAGGGCGGGGAGGGAGAGGGCTGAAGTTGGCCACAAAAAGTCGCCTCCGTCCTCACCGCTGCTTTCCCTTCTTCCTCCGCGTAACAGACAGGCGCTCATCCTCATTCCGGCGAACCCTTGGAGAGTTTTGCAACCACTTGGAGAAGACGGAGAGCTGCAAGGGGTGTTGTTACTCCTCCCTCCCTTCCCCTTCTCACTGTTGGGACTTCCTTGCTAGTTTTTCCACCGGTGCTTTTTTTAAAAAAACAAAACAAAACAAATAAAGTCTGTTTGGAAATGGCAAAGGCAGTGACGCCTGGAAAGGGAACAAGTGTGGGGCAAGCCAGAGGAAGCCGGAGCTAAATGACAGGATGCAGGAGACTTGAGGAGATACACAACAAACAGAGAAGCGTCTCTTGTACTAACGGGACTCTTGCTGCTGCCGCCGCCGTCCGCGCTGCTGTGCCGACTGAGCCAGCTTTCTGATCTTTTTGCACCGGCCCTACTGGAGGATTTAAGATCTAAGAGGAATTGTGCGCTGAAGAGACCGGATATTTTATTCTCTTTCTTCAGTCTTTCTGTACTGAGAAAGGAAGATGGATTGGGGACTCTTCCTGCACTGTGTTGCCCTCACCATCACCCTTGGCAGGGCTTTGAAGAGTGGTAAGTGACTGACACAGAATCTCTTTCAAGTGAAGCCAGGTAGCTACAAGCCAGGGCCCCTTACCTGAGCTCCTGATATATAAACCCAACTATGAAACTAACTAATACAATGGATAAAAGGAAGCTGAACACAAAACAATGGGTATTTACCTTGAGTTACACACAATCTTTGTTTGGCTACCCATCCTGAATGCTACCTAATCCAGGGCTTGTCTTGAGTCACAAGAATCAGAATAGCCAATTACTTTAATGTTTCATCCTTTGGCAATTCAAAAGATTCCCCTTTAAAACCTGACAGACAGTGAATACTTAAAAGACAGGGGTTTTATTGAGAGACAGGGAAAAAGTGAAAGTTTATGGCCATATATTTGATTACCTTTTGTAGTTATGAGTCCCCACAGGTACCTATTTCCAAATCCTCATTCTCCTCATCCATCTATATTTTCCATTAGGGCTCACAGGGCACTTATTGTCTCAAGCTAAGCAATCTAAGGTACTGTTCATACACAACAGTCATAAGAGAAATCCTATGGCACAGACTTCACATCTGGTTTCGAGGGAGCATTTAAGAGCTGCTTCAAATTGATGGAGGCTTCCTTCATTCAGCAATGAAATGACGCCCATACTAGCTCCCTAATCTATGCAGTTTTTAAGGATGTTCTGCCTGGAATGGTTGACATCTTACTTGCGCACATGGAGGGGGGGTGTTATTAGGAGTTTTTCCTTCTCAGAGCAATTCCTGAGCAATTATTATTAACTAATTACCAAATATTTATTTTAGTCTGACTATGTATATGTATATATCTTTATTGTCATTGTACAAGTACAACGAAATTGGATTTCAATCAAAGTAATCAAAAGAAGGTAACATTCTCCACTTAGAATGGTATATTCTTTTAATAAGGGACCACAATAGGAGTATTTTTTTTACTGGAGGATGTAAATCACACTTTATGGTGGAAATTAGTCTTTTCTCAATATATTTTGAAGAGGTTGGCTAATTTAGCAAGAAACAAGTTCTTCCTCTGCTCCTTCATGACCAGGAGAAGGGAAGGAAAAAAGCCTTTAAAGAAGTATTAGCATGTCAGTCCCTGAGAATCACGCCTGAGATTGGCCTCATCTTTTTGAAGAGTGTAGCTAACTAGACCTAATCTTTCAACCTGAAGTCTTTCTTTGCAAAGATAACAGGATCGCACTGTATTTCTGCATCGATTTGCAGGCAGTGTTGAATTAATGGAGATGAGTAAATAAGCAGGGATGAACTGGAGGCATAAAGTGGAGTGAGATGTATAGCGTGCCTTCTTGCTATTACGAGCAATATCATTCTCTTAAGTGCTGAGCCAACCATAGGAAGATCTGAGGGGAAGGAACTATGAAGCTGTCATTAAGTCTGAGCAGTTATAGGCATAATGTAATAGCCCTGTAGAGTCACCATGACCATCCATCTCTTCTGCAGCTTAGCAGACTCGTGGATGCCACATCTACCTCTGTCCAGTACTTGTGTCTGCTAAATTAATTCATTAACCTTATGTTAGGTAGACTGGTCCAGAGTCATTAGAAACTGCTCCTCTTAATCAAGTGTGTGAGAGATTGCACAGAGCCAGGGAGTCTAGCAGCTCCCCACATTATCTTATTATACTATCACTTTCCCAGGAGTTACCGATTAAAGTGCTGTTGGTAGTGAGCCCACCTAAATGTCTCCTAGAGTGACTCTTGTCAAGTGACTTGCAGCAGCGCTGGTTTATTTCACTCGTTTAACAGATGCCAGATTCTGCCATGTTGTTTGCATAGAGCTAGAGTGGACTTAATGAGGCGGGATCATTTTCCAAGTCAGCTTGCACGCGGCAAATCATGCAAGATTGTCTCTGAAACCACATGCAGGAGGCTTCCAGATAAATATCATTGGCTGTGGATTTTGAACTCATCGTTGCAACATCTTTTGTTCTCGGAAATGAGACATGCTATACAAACTGTCAAGGCAGAAATAAATAGTAGCTCATAACCAACTCAGAAATAGCAATTCACTGAACAACAACAAAAACCCACAGTATACATCTCATTCCCTTCTAATTTATAGCAAATGTTTCTTATAACGGCTGTAGTTTATGCATTTTTGATGTGCGCTTTTATCTTCCATTTCCATTTGACCTGGTTATCTATAATAAAATTCCGCACATTTGTAACTTCATGCTGAGTACAAGGAATGCCATTTCCAATTCACAAGGATTTTATTAGATACAGAAGTTTCATATGGCATTACTGTGAAAATGGGCTGCCAGTGTGTCGTCTGTTAATGCTTGTCTGCTTATCTGATGTTAGTAGAAAATATTTCAGTAAAGTTTCAAAGTGCCAATGCAAACCTGCACAGAACAATGGAACAAGTGGCCTTGGAGGTTAGATTACATCGCCTCTGTTTCATCTTTCAATATTTATTTGTAAAGAACCCTAGCATGGCTTTGGAGAGGAGCAACCAGATTTTGCTCCAGATACAGCTATTTGCACTTAGAGGGCAGGGGAACTTAACAGTTTTGTAATTAGAAATAAACTTCATTTTGTTTTCCCTTGCTTTCTGTTACACTGCTCTTATCTGGTCTCCAAGCAGTGTGGGGAGTGGGGTGGGGGGAACTTCCTTAAAGGAGTCAATTGAATCATTGCTGCTTCAACAAATTCTACTTTGTTCTTTGGTAGTCTGGACCTGAAGATCACAGATAGCTTCAAATTGCTTAGATTTTGGAATCTGATAAAACCAAAAGGGGGTTGTTGTAAACAGGAAGGGGTCTTGGAAGACATGTTCTGTTGTCAAATGACATAGAGCAGGCTTATTATTAGAAAGCTAAGTAAAAGAATCAGATAACATTGCTCTCTGAATCACTCTCCATTAAAACCTATTACTTAATGACACTATAGTTTCCTATAATAATTAAGAATTAACCATTCATTACTTATTGATTATTAGATTAAAATCTGTTATAATCACAAAGACCTCTGTCTGGATTAAGAAGTTTTGTAAACAAACAAACAAACAAACAAACACCTCCCCTGTTCTGTCTTTTGCAGGGGTGGTGATACAAAACCAGAGCTAATGACTGCAGAAAGCAGCTTTCTCTAAATCATAAACCGGGGGGGGGGGGATGTTCACAAAAATGTTCTTCAACAAGGGCTTGAACTATTGCAGTAAATATAGATGTTTCGTTTGATTGACCTGAACATGTAATGTGTTTTCTTTAATTGCAGATAAATGTGGTGAAAATATAAGAATCGTGGAGCCTGGGTATCTCACCTCTCCTGGCTATCCAAACACTTATCATCCAAGCCAAAAATGTGAGTGGCTGATTCAAGCTCCTCAACCATACCAGAGAATTATGATAAACTTCAACCCTCACTTTGATTTGGAGGACAGAGAATGCAAGTAAGTGAGATGGTCTGTGAAGGGAGCCATAGCACCATCTACTGGGCAAAAAGCTCCACCGTTTCTTGTTGGGGGTGGGGAAGGGAGATGAAACAGCTGATGAGTGCAAAACTCTGCGCATAAAATGAATCCCTCTGAGGTTTGAATCCATACCAGATCATATGTTTGTGGTAAAGATATTAAAGCAAGTGCTTACTGCATGTCAGGCACTATATAAGATTGTTTTAGATATAATCTTGTAATCCCGCTGTGTCGTTTTTGTTGGAAACATGGATCCATTAGCAGTTATTTCCTCTGAAACTTTTCCCTAAGCCGCTCAGTGACTTGGAGGTTGCAGAACGCCTATACAGGAACAGTAGGGGAGAAATAAGCATTCGCCTCTGCATTCGTGATTGTGCCACTACTTTAAATGTTCTGAAGTTGCTTAGAAACGCATTGATGCTTAAGGCAAAAGACGTGGGGTTATTTAGAATTTCGCAAGTTGCAGTTGACTCAGTATTGCGTGATGGGAGAGGCTGTACATTCACGGGGCATTATAATGTATTTTAAGAGCCCGACAACTATACATGCTTTGTTTTGCTGTGCTAGTGCCATAATTGGGGATAATAAATGTGTGGCATCGAGTGGAAATTTTCAGTTTTCTTAACTAATATTAACAGAAGTTGTTTTTCATTTTGAGTTGGTGAGGCAGTGTGAAGAAAAGTTATGGAAGTTAGACTGCTAGGTATTGTCTAGAACAGAAATGAGGGACCTCTCCTCCTTTGGCTGCACAGATTGCTGGGGGCCTGCATTTGAACGGACCTATCACAGGCAAGCAAGGGGATGTGTTTTGTGTGGTGGAGCTGAATGAAGACTTCAGTCCCTAGTCTTTACTCAGGTCTGCTCACTGGACATATAAAGAAGCCTCATCCAGGCTCATCAATTAGCTCAGTCGGAGCTGGTTTCTCCACCCTCTCACCCTATGTAGCATATGGTCCTGCCTGAAGGTGAGCGGGCAGGTTCAGGTCCTGCATAAGACCTTGCTATGGAAATATTCAGTTGTCGTATTTGGGGCCAGGGAAGAATTTGCCTGCAGACAAATTGGGTCCATCTGGTGTCACAACTTGTTGGCAGATAAGGCATTGGGTTGGATCCTTAGTCTAGGGGAGCGCGGGAGTTGAGAGCCCACCTCACCCCTACTTCAGGAAATCAAGGGTCCAGGGGGAGATGCAGTCTGGATGTCCAGACAGTGTGTGATGGGCCATAGCGCGCGCACACACACACTCCAATGACTGTCCTGGAGGGATCATCCCTATTTGATGAACATTATAGGGTGGTTCTTAACCCAGGATCAACCTTGCAAAATAATCAACCAGCAGTCGGGCTGGATGATTCAGGGTATGTACCCAATGCCTATGCCAAAGTCTACTTACATTTGTAATCAATAAAGTTGTGGCCTGTTTGAACCCAATATGTTTGTCCTGTGTGTTTATTGTATCTTTCCATGCTTTGGGTCCTGCCAACAGTGGGTTCCCTGCACCTGGGCCTATAAGTAGAGCTCTCTGAGGTAATAAGTTCTAATGGAGAACACAACTTTCAGTGGAAGTATTTTGAAGCTCCCCATGTGAAGTAGTACACCAGGAGGACTGAACCATCTCAAGCTGTGAATCCTTCAGCCAAACCTTTGTAATGCTTAAAACAACTCTGCGACATATGCAGATTATAGTCCCCGTTTATAGATGGGAATGAAAAGTGATGACTTTCACAAGGCCTTCCATTGACTTTGTGTCAGAATATGAGCTTGTATAAACTTGCTACTTAGCCACACTGGCTTACTCACGGTGGGGGGAAAGGCTATTCTCTATTCAAAGTCTTACAGAAGTAACAGGGGACTTGTAGCTCTCCAGATATTGTTGGACTACAGCTCCCATCATCCCTACCCATTGGCCATGCTGACTGGGGCTGAAGGGTGTTGGATTCCAGCCTTTGGAAGGCAAGATAATTGCCCTGCCCTCTTTTAGAGCTTGGATGAACAACTCTGGATGCCACAGGTAATCCCCAAGTGGCTATGAGATTTTTTTCTGGAAGAATTCCAGAAACCCCGTCTTTGAGAAACTGCTTGGACCATGCTTATTTCAAGGCTTAACTCTTACCCTATTTTCTTGCATCAAATAAGAATAGTGAGGGCGCCTAAAGAGTTGTCCTCAGTGGCTGTTTTCCTTTTTTTTTTTTTTAAGTTGGCGTTTTGAGATAATAAAAAAATTAGAACAGGATCCTTGTAACTATTTAATAATATTATTACATTTCATCATTGCTTTCGGTTCATTTTCTTTTCATATAAGCAGAGATAACTAATTACATGCCACAGAGATGTTAAAACCAAAGACACATTAACAAACGGTGCCAAAAAAAAGTGTCACCATCCTCTGCATGCAAAGACTCCTCCTTCATATTGGAGCAGTAGCTTGTTGATCTTTTAAAAACGGGTTTGGGTGACTAGATCTAGAAACCAGTTTAACCATTGCTAGGTAGGGTGGATTAGAAATAGAAATAAATGAATAGTGAGTTCCTCCTACAAATGATGAGCAAACAATCCAAGACCTTGGAGGAAAGAAGCATGAAGAGGATTGCTCTAGCTGTCCCTGCCAGTTCCTAGCTCTCAATCAAAATGTGTCCTTGTGTTATAGAAAGAACATATACCAAGATGGGCTTGCTGGAGACAGAACAGTTCTTGTTAACATAATAGGGCATGTAGTATGTTTGCTATGCCTCTCACCCCTGTTCATTTAATTGGGAGGCACAGAAAACTGCCAAGTCCCATCCACTCTACTAAGAGGTGTTGCGGCTAGGCATGTTCGGGAAAGTCCAGGTCAGTTAAGGAGACACCTACAAGTTTTCATTGTCTCCAGCAGATGCTCCCTACACTTGTCTCCCTATACCTTCACAAGAAAAAGTTTTCTTGATTGCTGAGTTGGGAGGAAATGAAAGGGAGGGCTGGGTGGTGGGACAGTAAACCTCATTTTGAGGCAGACCTCATCATTATGTGTCAGTTTTCCCAACTGGAGGGGTTCATATTCTGAACCCAAACTCCTGCCACCCATTCTGAAAATTCACATCATATTTTTTTAGATTTTGTGATTGTGAAGATACGATGGAACTGATTGTATGAACAGACTCTTAGAGGTGTTTGCATCTGAATATTATTCTCTTTTGAAGTTTAGAGAAGAAAATGGGAGACATTTTAATCCTTTAGTGCTTGCAAAATGCTTGTTCAGAGATAACTTGCACACTAATATAGCAAGATAATGATAAATGCAGTGCGGGTGGTGTATTATATTGCAACCATTAGGTCAGTCTGTGTAGAGCTGATATACCTAAAACCTCTATAACTTGTCATAGCTGAATTATACCTCTGGGCAGAGTGTTTTCTTCCTCTCAGCAGAGTATTTGTGCCCTTCCATCCAAGTCTCTGAAACCCGTCTAATTAATGTATCTTTCCCTCTCTAATTGGGCAGTTTCGTTGTCAGGCAAGGATGGGGGTAATTTTATGGGCAGAGTCTAGCTAGACAGAACAGTTTAAATTGACCTTTTGTTGAATGACTTAAATGCTTCCTGTGTTATTTGTGCTCTCTTTTAAATTCAGATCTTTGACTTCCACACTATGACCATTAACTCTGAGTGAGGAGATTTGTGTCAAACCCTTTAGGACCATATTTTCAGGAAAAGTTATTTCTTCATATGAAGCTTTTGAAACTGTATTAGGTCTCAAAGTCCCTTGCTCTCTTGAGAAATTCATATTTCTTTCACCAAATCTTGGGTAAGGCAATAGATTAATGTACCAATCAGTCTGTCATGGGATTTTTAGTGTTAAGCAAACTTTTATTTCCTAACTTTAGATTTTTCAGTTTATTGTCACAGCTGCAAGTGTGTAATAGTTCAGTCCATTCAATCACTGTTTTAGTTTTTTAAAGTGCAGTGCTGTAAATGAATATTTATCTGCAGGGAGAAATAAGAGGTAACAAGTTAATACTTCTGAGAGAGGAAATCTGACAGAAATACAAATTTATTGGAGGAAATTAATGTTGCATTGTTGGGATTCAATTACCTCTGCCATTCAGGTTTTACCTCTACTGAAGAGTTAAAAGGACATTGAAAGAACACTGTATGAAAGCCCTTAGTGGTGGCAGTTGATATGGATACACACTGCTTCTGATGAGATTGCAAGAGTAGATCTACAGATTACCTTTGCAAAAAACCAAAAACAAATGGGGGGTGGGGCATCATTGTTCCTCCAATTGCAGTTCTGTCTCCAGGAAGGCACTACTGCATGGCTACTGGCAAAATGTAAACAAATTCACAGGGAGAACCTCTGGTTTGAAGGCCTCATTTTGAAGGCACCAGGTCTCCCCAGTTGGGTTGTGAGGCCATTTTGGGCAAACTATGACTCCTGCCCTGCACCTGATGTTATATGTGGGGCAGGTAAACAACTGGTTCAGCCGAAAGCAGGGTTTTGATCCTGCTTGCAGAGGCATGAGGCATTGAAGACAATCTGTTAATAAATAAATAAGCATAATTAAGGGCTTTCTCCCTTACGGATGTCTTTCTGTGCTCCTGCATTAGCATTTTGAGGCAAACATTGGTCTGAGGTTCATCTCACAGCATGGATTTCCATGTAAAGATCTATGGAGGAAAGCAATACAAGTTTTGAATGGAGTTTTTTTGCTACGAAAAGAGGCTTTAGTTTCTCCTTACTTAAGACAAAGGTCTTAAGTCCTCCTAGGTTACACATCAATTCTCACTTACCTGGGAGTGAGTTCCATTCAACTCCACAACACTCATTTCTGAATAGGCGTGTACAGGAATGAACCAACAGACCACCAGAACTATGTCACATATGATCACGAGCGCCTTGTTTACTGTTTTAGATGTGGTTACATTTCAGGATTAATAAATGTTACTATGAGAAATCCATTTCTTTCCTTAACTATTGAATATATTCCACAGGGAGGATGAGTTCAATGACCTCATGATATTATGCATCATATAATTCTCATGCTGAAAGTTTTTTGAGCAAGGGGGTCATCTTTCATCATTTGTGGGAACAAAGCTATAATCATAATTAATTAAGCATACTATTAAAAACGAGGACAGAATAACCCAAGAAATACTCTGTAATCAATAGAGTGTGTGGAACAACATACTCAAAGCCTAAAAATCCTAAGTGTAACATATTATAATCAAGATTTTTTTTAAAAAAAATGATAATGTAATTTTGTACCGCTTTGAACAATAGCTGGAATTACATGTCTGCTTTTAAGTGGAATGAGTCCAAAATTTGGGATCTTTTTGCAGCAGATGAATGTGATGTGCCTAGTGATTACTGAATGTAATTGCAAACATATTTATTATTAATAGTCTATGTTTGTGAACAGAATATAGTTAAAAATGAATGGAGGAAAAGATAAAACATGAGCTTATTACCTCCCTTCCCCTCCCACGTTTGTTGACAGTTTAAAATGCTTTCAGGGTGAAACTCTACATACTCTACCATTTGTTTGTGCTAATGTCCTACTGCGTACATGTAGTTATCCTGAATCTTGTAAAACTTTATATCTGGATAATAAACAAGAATGCCACTGATTCACAGTGCTTTGAATTTATGGAACTTTTCCGGTTTCCCAGCAATGCAAACTATCAGCATGATAATTTATAATGGTTTGTGACAAATGCCGCTGAGCAAAGAGGTGTGTGGTTACATTCAGATCAGATGTCATCGGCTAGGGAGCAATAAAAATTTCACAGACACTAGGTTAAAAACATTAAGAAAATGAATGTGAAGTTTCAGAAGACAACATTTTGGAAAGGTGGACGGGGTGAATGGAGAAAGCCAAATAGCGGTTTCCTTCCTAACAAATTATTGACTCTTATTTCCAGAGTTAACAGCATTTTTTTTTTTTTACAGGAGTTGCAAAGGCATAATGTCACCGAAGTTTTCATTACTCTAGTTTCAGTGGCCATAATTTAGATATGCAGGGAGCAATATCATCCTTGTTTGACAATTACTGAGTGTGCATGTTCTGTTGTCAGATCATTTCAAACAGAAAATTCACTTGGATTTGGAAACATTGAAAGTGTAGAAAGAAGAGCTTCATAGTTAATTGTTCTTTAAATTGGTTTTAACAGGGATTAGTTACATGGCTGAGATTAGAGCTGTACAAGGATTGTTATCAATTACAGTTCTTTAGTAGGGGAGGAAGCTATTACAAAATATGTTTGTTTACATAGAAGTAGATGGATTAAAAATCAAAAACAGATGCTACAGTTCTAACTATTAACAGGAAATCCACTCAGTGTATTTACCATCCTGCAGAAATATGGATAACATAATTCTGTTGTAAACCAGTATCCATAAAAGTCTGAATCCCATCAAGTAAGGAATTGGCTCCGGTCCTGGTATAGGTTTTTGAAAGCAGAAAGTTGTGTTGTACATTAGTAATTTCACTATCTTGTCAAACCCTCCAACATGCTTCAGATGAAGATAGGGACATTTCTCATTTCCCCACCACCACCAACTGACCCTCCTCAACCCCCCATTTTTGTCATCCGTCCCCCCTGAGCATTTCTACCACCACTACATCAATAGCACACAAGCTCTACACCAGGCATAGGCAAACTCCAGCCCTCCAGAAGTTTGGGACTACAATTCCCATCATCCCTAGCTAACAGGGCCAGTGGTCAGGGATGATGGGAATTGTAGTCCCAAACATCTGGAGGGCCAGAGTTTGCCTGTGCCTGCAGTCTACACCATCTAAGAAAAACCCTTAATCCCGGTTTTATTTCATACTTTTGTAGATTTACAAAAAGAAAAACACACACCAATGAGTCAATTTTAGAAAGTTGCAAGATGCACAAAGCTTTTAAAAAATAAAATAAAACAAATAAATCAAGACTTCTTGCACTCATCTCCACTCCCCCTTTCTTCCCACCCAGGGCAGCCCTGCCCTCTGCCTGCACCTCAGAGCCAGTGTGTCACGCAAGGTTGGGCCTTGGTGGCAGCAGGAACATCTCCTCCTCACCCGCTCTCTGAGCTGCAAAAGGGAGGAGGCCAGCAGCAGTGGCCCTAGAGAGACAATACGATGTTCCCTCACTTCAGCCACTGCCATCGCTCAGGACGAGTGCCGGCTCATCCTCCTGCCAAGCTCAGTGGCGGCGGTGCTGGCATGGAAATGCAGGCATTCCAGGATCAAATCAGAAGCCAGGATGGCTTTCATAATTCCAGGACTGTCCCTGGAAAATAGGAACACTTGAAGGGTAAGGCGTATGCACCAATTAAAGGCCAGATCCCTTGCCAAACTGCTATTGAAGAATATGGGTTAAGAGGATCCATGTAGAGTTCGACATATGGTGACAGGTATAGGTGAGCCAGGACACTCTTAGTAGTGTTGTTCCCAAAGTTCCCCATATGTTCACTAAGATGGCATCACTTTCCTTTCGGAATGTGATTCCAATATTGACATTTAGGCACCTACTTTAAACTCAGCTGTTCATGCTGGCTTACCCTGAGATGTGATCCAGCGATGTAGATATATTAATCTGATCTGTGATGTATTTTGTACTTCTTTTATGTATGCAGTTTCTTTATTGATTTTTATGCTGTTCGCTGCCATGATATATTTTGTTTTCTTAATGTTGGGTTTATAGAAACTTTTGCAAATAGGAACTGTGAATTCTTCCCTGGCTCGTTTAAAAAACAACAACAACCTGAGACAGAGAATAATTTCTGTGTCTTGCCCTCTTTATCAGTGATCTTTTTAGTTCCCTGAAGCTTGTATCCAAGCCAGAGCTTGGGGAATTTTATTGGAACCTCTTCTTGCAGCAGACGGCTGCCCCATTCACAACAGTAGACTTGAGCCTTCTAAGACCCTCTAAGGAATAACCCTACAAGAACCTTGTTCCCCGTGGGCCTGACAAGACTGCTAGGGCAGAGAGCATAAATATCAGATATGCTTGGGTTCCACCACCTCTCATTTTACAAATTAAATCCGGGCTGTACGTTTAACTATATACAGCACATTGCTGGAATGGGCCCAACTCATCAGGCAATCTGCTTTGTGCAGCCTAGCTGCCCTGTCCTTACCGTTTACTTACCACTACTCTAATTTATAAGTCATACACAAAATGTAATTAATGCCAGTCAACCTTACTTTTTTAAAATTAAAAAATGGGTCCTGTCAAACAAACCCGATTTCATGATTTGATGAGATTAAAGTTGGGCTGTTGATAGTAACAGAGTTCATGTAACATCTTTTTTACTTGTCCACAATAATAGATATGGTATGTTGCTCTTGTTTAGTACTTTAAAGTTTTTAGTTTTTTTAGAGTCCCACCATCTGCCGTTGAAGGCAGTTTCAAAGCCGCTATGCTTTGATGCTGTTGTGGAATGGAATACAACTCCATAAAGTCATATTTCGTGTGAATCTCATTCTAAATAGGATTATCATAATAGAATTGTAGATGGCCATCTAGCCTAACCCCCTGCAATGCAGGAATCTCAGCTAAAACATTATTATCATGACTATATGCATATGCTTGTATTTATTTTGTTTTTCTGCTGTTATGAATGTCTTTCAAAATTCATGGTCCCCGACAAATTGTATTCCCTTTTGAAAGTGCAGAGCCTGCTGTCCCATTCGGTGACTGAAAGCAGATTACATCTTCTATGTTCTGGAAGTACAAAGTTCCAGAGGATTTAGCCTCGAATACCCTCCATCTGTATAGACCTGCCCAAATGTTAAGCTGGAGAGATCCTGCTCTTGGTGCTGCCAAGGGTTAATGGCACATGCATAGCCTTCTCTGCGATGGCCCCTTGGTTATGGAACTCCCTCCCCTTGGAGCTGCATCTGTCATCATACTCTTTTCATTGGTTAGTCAAGAAACACCTTTTTTTTTGCCCAGGCTTTCGGGAGCAGGTGCATTATTTACATCAGCTTGTTTCCCCTACTCCTTCTTCATTGTTGCAATCTTTGTGTTTTAATTGTGTGTTTTAAATTATGCTTTCATGTTGTTTAATATGTTTCATTGAATGTATGCATCCCACCCTGGTACCTTTCAGTGAAGAGCAAGTAATCAATTCAGATAAATAAGCAGACAAAATACCACCTTAGTAAGACCTTCAACCTAGACCAGTGATGGCTAACCTTGACACTCCAGATGTTTTGGAACTACAACCCCCATCATCCCTAGCTAACAGGACCAGTGGTCAGGGATGATGGGAGTTGTAGTTCCAAAACATCTGGAGTGTCAAGGTTAGCCATCACTGACCTAGACCCTACTTTATGTCCCAATTGAACCTTGAAATACATCCAGTTTGAACCAGGGTCTTTTCAGCCGCTTTGCAATAGTTAGAACTATTCTGAGTTACAAGGAAGAGCTTCCAGGCTTAAAAGTATGTTTTTTTTTAGGCAAACGGACACCTCTCATTTGAGAGATAAAGTACTGCCTAGAACTTTGGTAATTTAAGACTTAGACCTACCTGGTGCCCTTTAGAAGTTTTGGACAACCACTACCATCGAACTCAGTCAGCATGGCCTGTGGTCAGGGAGGATAGGACCACAGGCTTTCTATGCCTGGTCTCATACTTTAGCAAGTGTGCACACTGAGTTGTCTTGTACAATAATACCTCATGAAACCTTCAAATGAATATGGGACGGGGAGCAGTGCTTGCTGCCACCATCTTGCTTCTCTGCACATGCACATTTAACATCTATTTAAGGGCTTATTTCTTCCTCTTACCCTGAAATATTACGGTGAAAGATTAATAGCCCATAAGGTATTCAGATAACAGGAGACTCTAGTGGATCATTAAAAATACTATAGAAGTATTTGGCCTTGTTTTATAGGGCAAATACTTGTCTGCTTGTCTTCTAAAGACAAGAGGTTCTAAAGATAGTTCAGGGTAATTTTCATATGGCTCTGAGTGTAAAAGAGAGTTGAAAGATGTTGGGAATTATATTGTGCTCCTGATTACTGCCTTTAATAAGCACTCTTTTGTTGCTCATCCAAGCTTTTAGCTGCTGTGAAAAGCCTCCATTGTCAAACTATTTAAGTGGCTTTTTGCTGAGTAGCCTTGTCTACATTGAACTTCTGCAAGGAAAAAAGTGTTGAGCAAATTACAGCCAACTACTGTCCCTTAATGCCTCCCACTTGAGCAGGTATTTTCTTTCGTTTGTTTTAGATGAATGAGCCAAGGAACATTTTAATATGGCGGTAGTAGTGCATTTAATAACTCCCTGACCACTTAAACTGGCATACTCAAATCATCTGATTGATTTCAGCAGAGCCTAAAAACAACTGTGCTGGCTGTAAGAGGGATCTGCACTGTTTGTAACCATTGCTTCTTTTCCCACAAGTATGTTGCTTATATTAGTGCATTTGCCTATAATCAATGGAGCTGGAGGAAAGGTTGGTGTTGAATTGGTATAAGAAGAATACTTTCAATCAAGACTAAGTTGATGTTTATAATATAGACCACACAAGGCCTGGTGTGAACAAGGGTGTCAAGATCACTTTTTTAAAGGCAGAACGAAAGGTCAGGGTCTCTTTCCAAACTGAAATATATAGTAATTGGAATCCTTCCTTTCATATGATTGTGTTTCTTGGTGTTGATTTGATTTAAACAACCTTTTCCTCCACATGTTTAAAAAAGAGGTTTGTTTGCTTAAAATGTTAACTTGTTGCAGTCTATGCCTGCTGATGATTACAAGGAATCAGTCTGCATAATACTGGTTGATAAACAGAATTAATCTGTTATTTGATGTTGTTAATAGTCCTTAAATACAATATGCTTTGCAATATTCTCTATTTTTATGTCTCTGTGTAAGTATGAGATAATAATATGCACAAAGACTTACAAACAGTGTGTATTGTACATACATACACACATACATATATCAGTTTCTTCAGGAGTTCCAGAAGTAAATCTAGCAATTAAGCTTTAATAGCCATCTTAAGGCTGATAATTAGGTATAAGAAAGAACATGAGAAAGGATTAGTGTTCAGATCATGTTCCAAATGCTTCTTAATTGGCTGTTTGTAATCAATCCTGATTGCAGGAGGCTGCGATTTGGCAGACAAAAAGAATTTTAAAAGTTTTTAATACTATTTTCCCCTTTAGTTGACTTGGATGTAGTATTTAGGTCAGGATCCAGGGGGTATGATATCAAACCAACTCTATTTGCCAGCTATGGGAATGGTTCAAACGAACATGAAATGTTCCTCTAAAGCTATTTATTTGAAGATTTAAATATCATATTCCTCAGAGCTTACTCAAACGAGTGAGCTGAACTAATGCAAAGTCTTACAAAATGTTTTGAAATTCAAAGTCTCAAGGTGATTTTTGTCTGCTGTTGGCTTATGGTTTCATTAAAGTCTCATCGGGTAGCTCTTGGTTATATTCACAGTAATGGTGAGTTCTTAACATTAAATAAGAAAACAATTATTCAAGCAGAAATGCCAAATGCCTTCCTGCTACCATTAGGAAAAAGAAATATTTGGTCACAGGGTTAATGAGATCTATAGACCGATCCTGTGAATGGATTTTCCATCTCTGTGGCAAATTGCCCAACCTCCTTGGTATAGTTTCTATTAGAACCTACAATCTAAGTTGGGGGCCAGGATCATCATGCACTGAGTTTCTCATCCACCAAAAACATGGATTTGTCCCTGTAGCAGACAGTCCAATTTAGGGAAACTTGCACTCTCTGCAGCCAGAACTCTCCTATATATTCCCTAAAAAGGATCACTCAGGATATCCTATCCTTAACAGATTCCTTCAAGTGATGTTTGGTATCATCTAGAAAACTTGTTCCATTGCTGGAACAAGTTGTGAAGATTTTCCTAATTTATAGATTGCACCCCTGCCTATTACTCACATTGTTTTGCCACTTATTTGCACACATTTGAGCAGCTGTATCAACACTAAACGCCACCTTTCATGGCACTGAACTGGCAAAGAAGTTGTTACTTCTAAGCTCAGGTATGAGTTGTGAATTATGTATTGGGAAAGCTATACAAAGGCAATTCTTCAGCTAAAAGCTCTCTTTCCTGATTCAAATCCATCTCCATTAAAAAAAAACAAAAAAACAAGAGAGAGACGTAAGATGGCTTTTCTCAACAGGTACATCTTCCAGTTGCTGAGTGTTTTTTGACATTCCCACAAAACCCTTGGGGACTTTGTGTCACAATCCTACAAACTTTTATCAATGTGTATATTCATATCTGGGCTCAAATCCAGAATGTCTGTACATAGATTTATAATAGACAATGCAGGCTATTCTATTACTAAACAGGCTGCCAAATACTATAAGTCAAAGCACTTTCCTAACTTCTCTTAAATATTTCCTAGAGACAAAGTGTAAAAGTGAAAGTCTTAACACTGCATTGTGGTTGGAGATGAGCAGCTGAACTTTATGCCATAAGCACACACACACACACACACACACAGAGAGAGAGAGAGAGAGAGAGAGAGAGAGAGAGAGAACGGTAGCTTAGAGGCTTGTTACATCAGCAAATAAGCAGTGACAACCACAAGGGCATAAGCGCTCATCTAAACGTCACCACAGAATCAAGACGGAATAATCTGTCACCCCTTCCACCTCTGCCAATTGATCCTTCCCCTTTTTTCCCAATCTTAAATTCAGTTCACCCCATATCTGTACCAGGTTCCAAACTCTTTTACGTATTTTATTTCAAGAAACTCTCCATCAAAATTCATGTGCATCTATCCTAATATATGCATTTTTGCAAGAGGTTCTCTGTAATACAAAGCATATTTGCACATTTCCATCCTTTTTTGTGCACGCTTTCCCCCATTAGGTATATATTTTTGGGCTGAATAACTAGAAAATTGAGAGAAGCGTGAATTTTGAAGGACAGCTGCCTTTTTATTCACCTATTGATTGGGTTCTCTATCCCTAGTCTAGAGCAGGGTTGTTTCTCTTCCGGGTGGGTGCATAAGTAATGCAAGCTGGTGAAATATCCTTGGATGGGTATTCAGCAGCCACTCCTTCTAGTTCTTAAAAGGTTGCTTCCTTGCTTGTGCAGAGGGAAAAGTTGCCCACCCGTCATTCTCTCCGCAGACCCACACAATGGGGCATGTCTCTTGTTGCCCCCTTCTGCCTACCTTGGGGCATTTTTTAAGGACTGCAGCTGCAACTGTTCTCCACCTTCTGGACGACGACGACAACAAACCCTTTTATCTTTGTTAACACATAGGGAACCAATAATTTGGAATGTGTAGTGATTTAAAAAAGATGAGGGGAGAAGTTATCTAAACTAACAAAGCAAAACAAAAGAAATGAAGTGGTAATTCTATCCATAGGAGACATGTTACTGCTTAAGAGAAGAACGTATAAAAGGCTCGGTTCTAACTGAAAACGGAGCAGCAAATGCCATCCATTTGCAAGTAATTTCAAGTACAGTGCTTATTGTCTTTATGGAACTAGTCCGTTCTGCATTAGCGGTGTTCCCCCAGAGAGCTGTGAACCTAACAGCAATGACACAGTAATGGTTGTGTTCTCATGTGAGGAGGGGACTGGGATCACTTTAAAGGCATCTTGGGCAGTTTGAACTTGTAGACCCATTACTCCCCCCCCCCACCACCACCAAAGGCTGCTCCTGGTTGGAAATATCTGGCACATAGCTTCTTTTCCACTGTGCGGTTTCTTTTGTTTTAATGACATGTCTGGTTTTGCTTTTGGTGTGGATTTGCTTGTGTGTGTTAAGAGTTTTATTTATTTATTTTGCTAAGCGATCATCTTTGGCACACACTCTAGTATAATTTTCTTTTTGCAGGGAGGAGGGGTGCTTCTCAGAGCAGTTGTAAAAGGTGTCATATGTTGGTTTCGCCCTTGCCTGTGTAAATGTTTTGTTTATATATATAAAAAAACCCTTCTTTCCCTTGCTTTTTAATGCCTCTTTAAACTGACCCGAAGGATTTTATTCAAAGTAAATGCCATTGAAGAAAATGAGAAAACAAGATAAGTAGGAGCAGCTATCTGAAAGCAGTTTTGCTGTTGTGATTGAGGCTGATGAGGACTAGGGGATAAATATGTTGGATGAAATCTGGAGTATATGGCTAGTGATCATTATGTAAATATAATTGTGGAATGGGTTGTATAGGTTTATCTGAGGTAGGGCAGCTGATGGGAGGAATGACATAAATGAAAAAAGGAGTTTAATAAGATTCTGGGCAGAGTTGTGATATTATGTCCACTCAAGACATAATGTCCACTCAAGGGGCATTTCCCATAGTCAGTGGCCAAGCATGAGATGTGGCAAAGAGACATTTTATCTGGACCTCTGAAGATCAAGGGACACCTGGCCTGGGCTGCCAGCCAGTTACCAGGAAGACACATTATAGACTAGATCATATGTCATGCTTGAGGGTATTTATGCAAATTTACTTCCCTGTATCTTTATGGCTGTTTTATAAGATCTTGTGAGATTTGTGGGAACAAATTAAACGTGAAAAGTTTGCACATGGAGACAAAAAGTCCTAACCACATACACCTCATATGCACTGATTGTATTAATGAATTGGGTGTTAGCCACGCCACCCCTAATTTGGAGTGGGGAGGTGAGTAAGAGGGAAGAAATAATAAAGATATTTAAAATTTATCCATAGCGTGAAGGAAAAAATACCAGGCGCTAGGGTCACGCAATGAAGATGAATGTTGGGAGACGGCAGGTGAGAGGAAGAGCTCCTTAACTGTGGAATGAATTACTGCAATATGTGATTATAGCCACCAATTTGGCTTTAAAAATGAGATTAGATGAAGAAGTTTGTCAATGGCTACTAGTCATGGTGGCTGTGTTTTACTTTCAGGATCAGAAATGGCATCTCTCTTTGATGCTGGTTGCTAGGAAGCAGTGATGGGAGGGAGCTGTTGTGCTTATGCCCTGCCTGGTTGAGTTTCCCATGGGCATCTGTTTGCCCATTGTGGGGGAAAGGATGCTGTGCTAGATAAGCCTTTGGTCTCATGCAACAGGGCTGCTATTGTGGCTTCATGTGGCTTTTAAGTCAGTTTACTAACCAAGATCTGAAACCACAGGTTCATGGTTTCATATCCTGGTTAGTAAACAGGCATCAATCCACACTTTCCCATCTCACACATCATGGTAGACTGGATTACTTCAATCAGGATTGAACTGCTGAACTGCTGCTGCCAGCATATGCAGGAAGGAAGTGGGCAGGAAGGAGCATGGGGACCCAACACATGGCATCATGAACCTGTTTTGTGAAGCTGGCATCTTTGCATCTGAACCAGCGCTTTGGAAAGGTAAAAGACCAATCCAAGGTTGTGAAAATAAATTTACTCTTCTAAAAAAATAATCGGTAGGAGAGCTGTCTGGAGCAAGATAGACACTCAAACCCTGTTGAAAACCAAGATATAAGTGTGCACTGGAATGTTTAAATCCCATTCATTTTGACAGGTTGAGCTTCTCTCATGGTGTGAGTGCAGAAAAACTCCCTTTTATGTCACTATTAAAGGCACTAGAGTCAGTCTCGGTGTGATGAGTAGCTGCCAAATTGTACTTTTAAATGTTCAGATACATGTAACAAAACTGTTATTACAGTTGTACCTTGGTTTGCGAATGCCTTGCAACTCAAACGTTTTGGCTCCCGAACGCCGTGAACCCGGAAGTGAACCCGGTTTACGAATGTTTTTTGAAACCCGAACATCTGACACTGCTTCAGATTGAGTGCAGGAAGCTCCTACAGCCAATTGGAAGCTGCACCTTGGTTTTCGAACGTTTTCAGAAGTCGAATGGACTTCCGGAACACATTTCATTTGACAACCAAGGTCCGACTGTATTTCTATTCTTCTTCAAATAAGGCATGCTATGTAGTTATGATGCTCTCCTTATAGTAGCATTAAACTTGCATGGGGATACTGGTTCAATGCTTTCCAAAGGCTCAGGGGAAAAGGTCTCTACTCAGTCTCTTCCTAAGAGATCACAGTTTATTCCCTGTTCCCCAATGTGGCCATAAATGCGAGCATTGTAAACCTAATCCTGAACACAATACATGAAATGCTTTGCATGTGTGAGTTGTCTGTATTAGTGCCTGGGTGGGCTACTATAGGGGGGAGATTATGGAATGTTCCTCCTGCAAAGCTCTGAGGATGTGGGATCCCAGATTCTTCTTATGGTTTAGTTGGAAGAAGAGAGACAACCTCCCCCCCCCCCCCGCTTTCTATTGCAAATAATTGGGAGGCTATGAATCAGCCTGTTGTTTTTACTTAAGTAGGGTACAGGAAAGAACTTTATAAAATTAGGGTTCTGTCTTTCTGTCAGGCAGCTGTAACTTTTTACCATATGGCATCTCATGATTTGAATTCTTTTTAAATGTCAGAGAAAATTACTCTTCTTTGTTAAGGACCTATAAAGGATTTTTTTGGTTTTGTACAACATTAATTTTTGTCAGTGACTTCTGTGTTGCACTGAAAGGGACTCTGAAAGAAGCAGAAATTGTGATGATGAAGCAGCTAGCTTCTACATCTTTCATTCTCCAGTTTGCTGCTTGTTACTAGGAGTATAGGCAGCTCACTTACAATGAGCCAGACCACTGGTCAGTCTAGCTCAATGCTGCCTAAACTCAGTACTGTGGGTATGGGACCTCCTGCATGCAGAACAGATGCTCTACCACTAATCTACAGTTCTTCCTTTTTTCTATAAAAAGAATGTTTGAATTTAGTCTTCTAGTATATTCATATTGATGAAGAAATACTTTCTCACCTGTTAGTAGACTTACATTGCCACTATATGTTCTGAGTGATGCGGGTGGCACTGTGGTCTAAACCACTGAGCTTCTTGGGCTTGCCGATCAGAAGGTCGGCAGTTCGAATCCCCGCAACGGGGTGAACTTCCATTGCTCTGTCCCAGCTCCTGCCAACCTAGCAGTTCGAAAGCACACTAGTGCAAGTAGATAAATAGGTACAGCTGCAGTGGTAAGGTAAACAGCGTTTCCGTGTGCTCTGATTTCTGTCACGGTGTTACTTTGTGCCAGAAGCGGTTTAGTCATGCTGGCCACATGACCCAGAAAGCTGTCTGTGGACAAACGCCGGCTCCCTTGGCCTGAAAGCGAGATGAGCATTGCACCCGATAGTCGCCTTTGACTGGACTTAACTGTCCAGGGGTCCTTTACCTTTACCTTTTTACCTGCTGAGTTGAAGAAGCAGCATATAAGATTGGACACACAACATCCCTGTTCAGGAGATCATATCTTGGCTTAATATGCAGGAGATTGCATGATCGCCACCATTTCCTTCCTTCCTTCTCAGCATTCTGTGATATGCTGGTAAGTCTTTAATTAACCACAGTTTAACTTCCTCTTTCATCCAAACTGGGAAACTATGGTTTCCAGAGTTAACGTTGGTTATAAGGGTACCAGATTTTTTTTTCAATGAATCCGGGGACACTTTTCAACTTCCTATTAAATAGATGGACTTTGTCAGGGGACTGATTTGTAAATTCGGGGACTGTCCCCGGGAAACAGGGACGTCTGGTAACCTTAGTTTAAGATCCTTGTTTTTTCTGAACCTGGTGGCATTACTTTCCTTGTTTGCACAAAGCAAGAAATTATGGTTAATTGAAGATGTCTGGGTTTATCACAGTATAATGAGAAGGAAGGAAGAAATGGGCTGTGTACACAGGCACAAAGCTTGTTCCTAGCTCAGTTTATTAAGCTAGAAAAGGGTCGTCTTGATGAGGTCAGTGGCTCCGGCACTAGTGCAAAGGGATGTTTCTCTTTCCTCTGGCATGGGACTCAAATCTTCTCTCCCCCCCCCCCCTTTGCATTCCAACAGCTGAAGCAGCAGGAGAAAAAGACAGTTTTGGCAGTTTTATATATAAGTATATGTTTACATGGGTGTCTGTTCACTGATGAGCCACAGCTATCTCCTAAGAAAGCTTCTGGGCTCACTAGCGTAAGAAAGGGAAAGACATTTAATCTTTTGCTGTCTGGAGCTGTTTTCTTGCTTCCCACTCTCATCTCTTTGTATTTTCTGAAAAGGCCTTGTTGTAGCAACCCTTGAGTACAAGTCAAACTCTGATGAAAGCAACTTTCAGTGGCTGTAACAGCATCCCCCTTCTCCGCCTCCCCCAACCGCCTCTTGATTGCTGCAGACATCTGCCTTTGTAAACACAGTGTCAGAGTCCAGCAGAGATGTTTTATACTCATTGTTCCTCCAAAATAAATAAAAGAGGCACAGACGATATGAACTGGATGAAGACATCCCATTGCTAATAACTGAGCCATGTTTGTAATTGCTAATAACTAAGCTATGTAGCAGTCTGGGAACACTGCGAAAATGTCGATCTGGGCTGAGTAAAATGACACAGATGGCAACCTTATTGCATATTTCTCTGAAGCCGAAGCTGAAATTTCACTTGGGAGGTAGGGGGAAAGAACACCATGATTTACACATTCATATTGGTTTCCAGACTTCAGTGAGGCAACACAATTATTTTTAAACCTTACATTATATTCACGCTACCCAAAGAATGAAGTGGTAGATGTTACCGTAGTTTTCACTTAATAAAATGAATAAGTTGTTGTTGTTATTTTGCTGCCATAGCAAGGGCAGTTGTCTGATATTTTGAGCAAAGGCAGGAAAGAAACACTTGATGAGCAAATCATACTATGGTGCTGTCATTTTCGGAGGGCCTAACTGCAAGTGCTGAAACTCCTGTTTCTGCATGCTAAGAATTACAGTATTGCTCAGCAAGGAACATGGAATGTATCCCAAATGAATGGCATCTGTCTTTGGTGTGAGCGTGGGCAGTTCTTAGATGGTTTGGAAATAGTTGTAAATTGTTTTTTAAAACAATTTTTAGATGTTTTAAATATGCTTTTAGTTGATTTTGAATTGTACTGTTTTAACATCTTGCTTTTTAGCATTCTGGGTTCCTTTGCATGGAAGGGCAGAACACAGATTCATAAATAAAACAAAGTCATGCAGATTGCACACCTCTGTTTGCAATTAATATGCTTCCAAGACTGTTATTTGTATCCTGATGCTGACACTGCCTTTTGTTAGGCTTGGAGAAAATCAACGGCACCCTCGATTACTCAAGCTGCAGCTTGAAGTCACCTTTAAAAATTTGAAATGGTGTTTTATTTTTAAAATAGCGGATGTCAGAGCTTCCTTTTTATCAAAGAAAAACAATGCTGTGTCTTAAGAAGACCTTTCCTGTTTATCAGATATAAAGTTGCCTTGAAAATGTCTAGTCTGCTGTAGACTTGGCCTTTCAAAAGTAAAATGATAAAGGGTAACTTGTATTGGTGTTAACTTGAAGTTACATGTCAGGGGTGGGGTCTGAGGACTTACAGATGTTGCTGAACCCATCAGCCCCATCCAGTACGGCCAGTGATCAGGGATGATAAGTCCAGAATCATCTGTAAAGCCGCAGGTTCCCCACCCCAGCTATATAACATGAGAACATAGATAGGGAAATCCAGAAAATAATAGTGCTGTCCCCACCTTCAAAAGGAAGAAAAAAACCTCACTTGTTTTTTTATCAGGTTTATGGGGGAAAGATAATTAATTTAAAGCTTCTGTTTTCCTGCCTTTATACATCAATAGCACTATTAAACCCCACATGTGCCACACTAAATTCTGTTTCTTATGCCAAGTTATTGATAACTCATGTCAGTTCTAAGACACTAAAACCTAAAGGATTTCATTTTCTGCAGTTTTAGGTTATGAATACAAAGAGTGCTAGATAAGGCAGCGCCCGCTTGTTGTAATGCTCCGCTGCTGTTTTACACATTAGACATTTTAAGCTGTTAATTTTCAGGATATATATATTTGTTAATCAGCCATAAATAATAAATAAATCACGTTTTGGATGCAATCTACTCTAGGAGCAAATTGCTTAAGACACTTTGCTTAAGAAATTAGAAAAACAGCATCGCCTTTCGAAAGATGTGGAAGTAAAATGGTTTCTTAAGTGCCTTCTTACACAATTTATAAAAGCAAGATCAACCATGGATCTAAAAGCAAATCTAACCCATGTGTTGTAATCTGAAAACGAATAAAAATATATTTAACCGTTGCCAAGGCTATGCCAATTGCAATGAAAATAATGGAAGCATAGGCTATGTTCTCAATAGCACACTCCACTGGCTCACTTAAGTTGCACCAGCTGAAAATCTGAACCACACTTGAATACAGCATTTGCAGTGACTAATGTCCTGGCCTTGACTTCTTCATGTGTGGCAATTTGTATTTAACATGATTTCTACTGAACCCAGACTAGTAGGTTAATTGTGATCATGTTTCCAAACTGAAGTTAGCAACATGCTTTACAATTATAAGCACTTGCTAAATAGAAAACGGAGAGATTAAATGGCCTTTCCCAGATGGTTCAATGTTAAAGAAAGAAAAAAATCACCAGCCAACTCTGAGAGGTATTGTTGCATCAATTACGTTTTTATGATGCTAGCTTAAATGCCACAATATAAGAACTGAAGAAATACCTTGTTGGATCAGACCATAGGCCGCTTCTATTTCTAACAGCAGTCAAGCAGATTCCCCTGCAAAATTTAAAGAGATATGGGGATGGTCCTCCTGTTGTTTGACCCAGGCATTTAGTACACAGAGGTACATTGTCTCTGAACATGGAAGTTTCCATTTAGCTATCATAGTGCATAGCTGTTGATAGACTTATTCTCCACAAATTTGTCTAGTGTCATGTTGTCATTTACTATCCAGGATAATCGACTGTGGGCAACATCAAAGCCACCATTGTGAGATATAGGTATGGCAACCGGAGTCTGGCAGGTAAGGCGTTCCATTCTGTGGTCCTGCCCATCAGCTACAATTCCATTTTAAGAATGGCTGCAAAACCTAAGTTGCTTACAGATATCTTTTGTGGGTGGTTTTGCAAGGGTTAAAATGTAGAGCTCATCCAAGTTAGAACCACCAGGAAGTAGTATGAGGAATCATTAAAAGAGCTGGGTATTGAAGAGAGACATGGTAGCTTTCTTCAACGATCTGAAAGTTCTGTCGCACAGAAAATGGAGCAGATGTGTGATGACCTGGGAGTCAGACTCAGACGCTGAACCTGAGGGTTCCCAGCCTGCACAGGATTCACTGCCCTCAGAAACAGCAGAGCCAGGGCTGGGGCCTGGGTCTCAAGGGGACTCACCTGTGCTGGATCCTCAGGTGCAGGCTTCGGCTGAGGTTGATCTGGCTCCTAATGGGATGGAGGACTTACTGCCTACAGGTGCTCCACTCCCCACCCAGTCAGGGGAAGCTGAGGTTGCCTCTGGGTCCGGTAACCCTCCAGCTTCTCCTGAGCTGCAAAGACTCAGGGCAGAGAGGCGAAGGGAACTAAGTTCTCGCAGGAGGAGTGTTTGCCTCCAAGCCAGGAGAGGCGAGTCACCTGGGGATTGGAGCCGCCCTTCGCCTCGGGACAGATAAAGCCGGCCAGTCCCAGTCCCAAGTCGCAGGAGCAACATTGTTGCTGGAGAGTTCTGCTTGCTCCCTGCCCGGTTGTTCTGCCTGAACTCCTGACCTGCCTCGGTTCCCTGCTTATCCTGCCGTTCCTGACCTCGCCGGACTCCTTGCCCTGGACCCTGCTCCTGTTTATTCGGACTGCCTTCACGTACCTCTGACCTCGGACCGTACTTCGACCTCACTTCCTGGATACTCCACGGGACCAGCACAAGATGTATTCTTTGTTCTCCAGAGCACAGGATCAGAACCACCAGTGGATGAAAACTGCAGGGGAGCAGATTTTGACTAAACACCAAGAGAAACTTCCTGGTGGTAAGAGCTGTTTGCTGGTAGAACATCCTGTCTTGGGACATGATAGGCTCTCATTTGCTGAAGTTATTTAAGCAAAGGCCAAATGGCCATCTGCCAAGGATGTGGTAGTTGTGTTCTGCAATTGAGCAGAATATTGGACCAGATGATCCTCAACATCTCTTCCAGCTCTGAAACACTATTTTTCCTTTTGAGCTTCAAACAGAACCTAGGGAACATTCTCCTTGGTTATATATGTATAGCTGTGCCATGATATATATATCTCACTATTATTCATGGCAGAACTAGCCATTACTAGAAGAGTACAGAAAGCTTTCGTGCCCCAAAAGAGTTTATTCCAAATAGCCCACTTTTGATATGTTTTATGTTAATGCAGAGTTTGAGAAAATGCACTGTGTCAGTGTGTCTCTGTGTATTTCCTAAGGATCTTTCTCATAGATTTTAAATACTGTATACAGAAATAATTCTTGCCCTCTTCTCAAATAGCATAAGCAAACAACAACAACAAAAACCCTCCACTTAATCTGCAGATCACTTAACACATCCTGGCTCTCATTTCATTCGTCCTTCTGTCCACAAAAGTCTGGGAACTGATTCACAATGCGTATGTGAAAAATGATAGTTTCCCATGACTATGTTAGGTTCACATCCTTATTATGTGAATGGACTGCTTTAGCTGGGTTTTCTTTTTCTTCTGTGGTTTGTTCTGTGCTTTAGCAGATGGCAAACACTTAACACAATGGGCCAGATTAACTCCCTAGTGGAAGTCAGAATAAAATTGCACTCGTGATGGAATTGGCACAGTTTTCTGTTGTTGCTTACAACCATGCAGCCACAAGGGCAATGAGGTTGTACAAATGTAAAAGGAGATGGAGTGGAATGAAAGTGCTTATGTGAACATACTTCTGTTTCCTCTGTAAATTGCTAAAGTATGGATACCTGGCGTATGAAAAGAGTAATGTTTGTTTTTGTTTGTTTGTTTGTTTGTTTCCATAACTGTGATCACTGTGTCATACGTCTGACACAGGACTGGAACCTCATTAATTAGTTTGGGCAAGCTGTGAAAAAATAAAATAAAATCCAGCCCAATGAAGCTAAGGGTCTCTGTTAGCACAGGATATTATTGTTTATTAATTAAATTTCTATACTAAGAGATGTGTTCAAAGTGAGAGAGCCAGAGGTCAGTATAGTGCCAAATATTTAAAAGGAAAACTGTAACTTATATCCCTGTTTGCAAATATATATATATATATATATATATATATATATATATATATATATATATATAATATTATATTATATTATATTATATTATATTATATTATATTATAATATATATATTATTGGATGCAAGTGTAGCTGTTTTATTTGTTGGGTGAGATGAAATCAGAACAGGATAATACAAGTAGAAACTACGGAGCAGGACAAGGGGAGAAGATCATGTCCACATAAGATCATTTAAGCCAAGCTGCAAACAATCATAGAATATACTGAAGGGTAGGTGAACATGTGAGATGCAACAGAAGGCCTTAAGAGACCAAGCTTCAAAAAGTCATACAGCAGTTGAAGCAGCTATCAGATGTTGGGTCTTAGCAGAAGGCACAGGGCCAAATTAGATGTGACATGGGAGATCTGTGATTAGGATCTCTTGCTTAAAAAAAAAAAGTACACCAACACCCCCACCCCCACCCCCACCCCGCAACAACTTAAAAGCACCTACAGGATGATAGAAATTTGATCAGGAAATAGGGTTTTTAACCATTTCCTCCTGATCTAAAGTGTGTTCATTCTCCAAAGCTGCTGTTAGTCCTGAGGGTAGGGAGAAATCTGTATATCCCAACCCTTACAAACATCATGACTAGTTCTGTAAGATCTGTAGGAACTCTCAGCAAGTCTTGTGGGATCTCCTCTGATCTTCGTGGGAGCAGACTTACCTGTGATTGATTAAAGTTTCAATATGTGGAAGCTTTGCTTGATCCATCCCTCCTTCTTCTTCTTTGACGATCACTTATAGCCAAGTAAGATTGTCTTCCATAAACACGGTTTTAACAATGAGTCTGTAGGTGACTCTGGAGGCTATTGGTTTCCGGGTGGGAATTGATCACAGTGTGGATTTGCCAAGTGTGCCTTCCTCTTAGCACATTTCTTTCTTGTGTCCTGAGTTTGAGTGTCTTCAAAGCCCGTGACACCTTTGGTAAAGGCTGTTCTCCAACTGGAGCACTCACAGGCCAGTGCTTCCCAGTTGTCGGTGTTTATACTACTTTTTTTAAAACAAAAATTGCCTTGAGACAGTCTTTAAACCTCTTTTGTTGACCACCAGCATTACGCTTTCCATTTTTAAGTTCGGAATAGAATAGTTGCTTTGGAAGACGATAATCAGGCATCCACACAACATGACCAGTCCAACAAAGTTGATGTTGAAGAATCATTGCTTCAACACTGGTGATCTTTGCTTCTTCCAGTACACTGGTAGTAGTTTGCCTGTCTTCCCAAGTGATGTGTAAAAATTTTCAGAGACACCGTTGATGGAATCTTTCGAGGAGTTGGAGATGGCGTTTATAAGTGGTCCATGTTGCACAAGCATACAGTAAGGTTGGTAGTACAATAGCTTTGTAAACAAGCATTTTGGTTTCCCTGCGTATGTCCCGGTCCTCAAACACTTTGCACTTCTATCTGAAGAAAGCCGCACTCGCAGAGCTCAGGCGATGCTGGATTTCGGCATCAACGTTGGCCCTTGTGGAAAGATAACTGCCAGGTAGGAGAAGTGATCAACATTTTCCAACGTTAGACCATTGAGTTGGATTTGTGGCGCTGCAGAGGGGTTATTTTGTACTCGTTGGTGAAGCACTTTGGTTTTTTGGATGTTGAGCAATAGGCCAAGGTTTGTTTGTGTTTTTTTTATCCATCCCAATCTTCTGATAAGCCAGGTGTTGCAGTAGCTAGGGATATTTTCCTCTCAGTTTTGCTTGTCTTGCACGCTCTGCGTCTTCTTGGAAAGAGATCTTCCAGTGCTGAAGTGTACCTCCAGGCTTGTCTGTTCCAACACATTCAATGTGGGGTAGTCCTTGAAGACAAGCTGGAAGCTTCAGGTTGTACTTGTCTCCTAATGGTTGTCTCCTAATGGTTGTAGGAAAACATGGACACTGTTCCAACACACAGGCTGCTAGTATGCTTCTAGCTGAATTCAACATGGTGGTGCTTACCTTTAAAGGCCTTCAATATATATCAGACACTACCTTGCCTTCTCCTGCCCACCCATGCTAGCTCTGATCATCTGATCACACCCTGCTTCAGTTGCTAACCCCTCAGGGAGTGAAAGCTGTCAAAGCCAGAAGCAGCTCCTTTACATTTTTGGCTACAGGGCTGTGGAACTATTTCCTCCCTAGAGGTTTGCAGTTCTGCTTCCTTGTTGTCTTTTCAGAAGAGATGTAATGTTCATATCTTCTGCTGGGATTTTTGACCAGGCAGGTTATTCTGCCTGATTTATTTATTTTGTTTGCTTTGCTTTGCGTTATGCAGCTTTTTAATTTGTTTTTGTATTGTTTGGGGTTTAATGGGGAAGTATTTGACTTGGACTGTGCACTGTAATATCACTGAATAGCCTTGGACTGTGTGTTTTGCAAGCTTGTGAGAGTGATTAACATGAATTTAAAACTTGTGCCACAGGCAGATATGTCCATATATTTGATGCATCCACCAACCTTACAATATGATTTTCATAGTCCCCCTCTCCCAAACGTGTTGTCTTTATATTATGAAGGAGTTGTAGAATCACACATTTCCTCCTCAAACTGGGGGTTGGTAGAAGGTGATTTATTTTCTTTAAGTGTAGCTAGAAGTGAACCCATTGCAAGACAAACACACACAATGAATTGTTTGGTTTTTCATGGCCAGTATTTGTTAAATACATTTTCATCCACCCTACATTATTTAAGTCTCAGGTCCTTGTGAACGTGGACTGAATTGACAAGAATGTTGAAAAGTTAATGTCTTGGTAATATTGGGATATTTGAAGTTGGCAGCTTTATGGATCGGTTTGTGCTTGGAAAGCTTTTAGAAGTTGTAGATAAAGGTTGCTTGCTTCAGACACCCAGGGAGTATGCTCTTTGTGAAGGCACACATCATTTCCCTCCCACTAAAAGTGCTACTGGCAGAATAAGTGTGGTATTTAATCTATAACCTTCTGTGTATTGCCCCCCATAGTGTCGCACAACACAGGGAACCAGAAGAGAAAAGCGATCAAAAAAGACAGTTAAATGTCAAGCAATGGGGCTCTGTTTTAAACTATTTAGTTGAGATGCTCTCTTGATTTTAACAATAGCATGGCATGCCACAGAAGCAGCCTCCCTCTCTGCTCCTTTTCTTGTTTTTCTTACTGGGCCGTGACAATTTATTCCAAAAGCGGATTTCTGCTTTGCTACATTGGCACTTCACAGTTCATGTGAGCAACTATTGAAACTGTGGGCATACATTTGTAAATATTAATGAAATATTCAAGGATATTTGAAGCTCGCCCAAGCTGCAGGATTTGTGATAGGCTCTTTAGCACTGACAGAAATATGAGTAATTTGACAAGAACTGGAAATGTGCCTTAGGTGATGCTGATAAGAGCCGATGAAAAATAACGAGGCTTATCTGTAATTCTTTTAAGCAATTCAACTTTAAGAAACCCATTTTTATAAAATTCACATACATATGCTAAAGCACTAAATGGATATGCAACAACAGATGTGCTATAGCTTCCTTGTAGTTATACATTTGTTAGCAATGTAATCCTAATTGCATTCCTAAAAACATTTTGCTCGTAATTATCCTTGTGTTTGTCAGTGATAGAGATCAGTAGGATACGCTCCACAGAACTCTTTTGTTGGAGATTAGTACAGCTGATCCTTGTGGTGCATGGGTGCTGTTTCGTCGTCTCGTTCTGCTTCTCCACATGTCTTATGGGGGGGGGGCAACTGCAAGATTGTCAGGGCTGGTGATCTGAAGCAAAAACAGGCAAAGAAGTATGGAGAGTCTGAATGCAACCTACCTTCACTCAAACAATATAGTGCTCAAACTGAGGAGCCGGGCCAGAGTCTGGGACTTTATAGGACCTAGTGGAACCCTATTAGCCTCGTGACACTGCTGAACTAGAAGTTACAGGGTGGTCCTCTGACCACTGCATTAGTGGCACCTAAGCACCCAGAAGCTCTTGGCAAAAGAGCCAGAGTCAGGAGTAGCTCAGGAATAAAAACACCAGTGTCCATGAAGTTAACTTTTTGTTCAAAGAAACCAAAACAGCACAGGCCTAGTGATCACAGCAACTCTTCCTAGTAGGTCTTGCCCCAATGAGGCTGTTGCAAGGACTGAAGGCCCCCACCTTCCCACCTCTCTCTAAGACTCCTCCAACGGTTCCTTCCCCAGCAGCCTAAGGCTCTGTCACCTTGTATTTCATTGTGCTGCCCTCTTCATTTTTATAAGTTTCTAAGAGACCAGAGGGGAGTAGAGCTGGTCACAGCAGGAAGAGGAGACTCCCTGGATTCTTCAACGGCCTGCCTCATCACTGCCTCTTGGACCCCTCCTCTTCTGCCTCTGATTCTGGACTGCCCTCTGCCCCAGCCTCTTCCTGCTCACTAAACCCTGTTGCCTCTTCAACTTCTGGCACCTCGTCCTCCCAGCTGCTCCATCTTCTGCCTCTGATCATGCATCATTATCCCACCACCAGTCCCCTGGCTCTGAGCCTTCTTCCCTGGGGGTTCCGCAGCTAGTGCCTCCCACCACTCCTCTGCATCCTGCCAGTCCATGATACATAGGCTGCACCAGCGGCAGAAAGAGGGAGCAAGTGCCCCCTCCCAAGGAGTTACTCCCACATTTGCTCCCCATTGCTGGGCTCTGTCATTAACATACTGTTATTTTTCTTTTGGAGTTGTAGGCCTAACTTGCCCACCTAGTAGTATATTTTGCTCCTTCTGTACTCAACCGGAATTTTTTTTCTGGACCCTCCACACCTTGATAATCTGCCATGAATAATCTGCCTAAGTCTGGCTACCTGGGACCCCTAGTGTTTTACAAGGCTGTCTGCAGTCTATGTAATCTGTGTGGCTGGATCCCTGTTTTATCCACAGGGATGTTCAAAGGAAGTAGATGATGGGTGGCTGCCATAGCTTGGGAGATGGAGGGATAGCTGCACTGTTAAGTTACTTAGATTAGCTTCCTCCAAAATAATTTAGGGGCAGGCAAATTGAAACTGATGTCACTCACTGGCTTGAGACACCCTGACCTTCACATATATGATGTGATTCCAGCTAAAAAGTATTTCCCTGCTCAGAAAGAAGTGAAAAGGATCCCATAGCAGCCATCCCATCTCATGAATATGTCTCATTGAAGAGACATTACATTGAAGTCAATGGGACTTAAGAGTGTTCAGTATTACAGCCTTTATTCTCTAGGCTCATTATAATTAAAACTCCCATCTTTGAGCACCAGCGGATGCACAATAGTCTCTTTCCAATATCTTGGGAATTACATTGCCAACTCTTATTAACGCTAATGGGAGTTATGTGCGTAAGTCCCTGTTCATCTCGACAAGTCTGTGCCCCCAAGCATTTATGTGTTATGAAGAGATGTTCTTGTAATGATGCTTATTATAGGGAGGTTTGATGTAATTGGTAGGACAGCACAATAGTTTATGTCACAGGCAACAGTGACAGACCAGAAACTGGGTGTACTGTTTAAGATCTCTTTGTTCTCTTTTCAGTGACAAAAGTTGGAGAGTTTAAGGGGCAAAGCCTCTGAGATTTATTAGAATGATGCTTGCAGTGGTATTACAGGTATGACAGAATATTTAATAGCATCCTTTCTTCAGATTCAGTGAAAGGAAAGATAACCTACACAAAGACACAGATGCTCCATTTTACAAAAACATGCTATTAAGCGTAAGATAAACCTTATACCAAACCATCAATACTATACCAGTACTATTTGAAAGTTGTGGGTTTTTTTAATGTATTTTTTATTAAAGATTTCTTGGTTTACAAAAGTATGTGCATTGTCTCTCTTTTTTTCAAGTTACATTTTCTACAGGTCAGTTTCATTTGTTGAGACATTGGTGTTACATTAGGAAGAAAAGGGGAAGAGGTGGAGGGGGCCATGGTGGGTGGGGGTGGGGTCGAGTGGTGATGTTTCTATTTTACTTAATGTATGTGTGGGGTTTTGTGTCTGGGTCGTTTGTGCAGGTTCTCTTTGCTATTCACTTGTGTTGCTTTGGAGGTGAGAGAAGTTGGGGTTGGCCTAGGGTGTTGTTGCTTGTTTGTGATTGGCTGTGGTGGACTTTGTTTTCATGTGTGAGTGGGGCGGGTGGGTGTTTTTGAATCAGGATAGCCATATTGATTCATATGCTGTTGGTGGATTCTTGTTGTTGTCTTGTTGGGCTGCGTATGTGATAAAGGATAGCCATACCGGGGTGAAGGCATCTTCTTCTATTTGTCCCTGTGTCAGTTTCAGCTTATTGGTTAGTTTTTCTAGTAAGGCTGTTTCCCATACTATTTGGTACCATTGGTCCATGCTTATTCCTGACAGGTCTCTCCAGTGTCTGGTTATTATGCTTCTGGCTGCTGAGAGTAGGTGAGTCATGAGTTCTTTGTGATGTGAGTGGGCATTATTATCTTGGAAGATGTTTAGCAGGGCCAGTTATGGAGTGATTTTACATATTTCTCATATGGCTGTTGTCCAGAATAGAAAGCTGTTGTTTTTATTTAAAAAAACAAAAACACATTTAAATGGTGTATTTGGTCTCCTATAATATGACTTTACATTCTAGAAATCTGGAGGCAGGACAGATCAACATGCTGGGGGTCCTGCATTTATTATCTCACAGTTTAATAAGTTTATCATTTCCTCTTCTCATTTTGTTAATCATTTCTGATACATTGTATTTGGTATGAATAAATTTCATTTGCGCCTATGGTACAGTGCCATGCAATCTATTTGCATGAAGGGTGGTGGCCTATACATGGGACTTTAAATAAAATAAACAAATCTTACAGGGTGAAATCCAGTGGTGTCAATCCAGCAGTAAAACAGTACACCACTGGAGAAACAGATTCTGCAACCACCTGCGTGCTCCCCAAATTTGATCTAAATAGTTAGGGGACCTTCCAGATCAGATTGGGGGGGGAGGCTTTGCAGGGGAAAGGAGATGAATACAAATCAATGGTGCAACCACATTTGGAATGCTGTGCACAGCTCTGGTTGCCTCACCTCAGAATGGATATTATAAAGTTGGAAAACATTCAAAGAACGGTGACCAAAATGATCAAGGGAACGGAGGAAATGTTGCAGCATTTAGAGAAAGGTGGCATGACAGAAGTCTATAAAATTATGCATGGTGTGCAGGAAGTGGGGAGAGAAAATGTCATGGCAGTGCACAGTACAATCACTATAATGTACATTTATAAAATCATAAAATACAGAACAAATAATCAACACTACATCAAATTAATATTCTAAAAATGCTTAGCAAAACAGAAACCTTTTCAGCAGGCAATAAAAAAAAAATCAAAATTGTAAGTGCCTGTCTGATTTTAAAAAAGAACTACTGCATCTTTATATGACCTGAGCAATAATACTTTAAAATGTTCACATGTAAGTTTCTTAAGTTTTAATTGCTGGAAAAGGGGAAAGGAAGAAAAAGCTAGTCCCACCTGACTTTATATTTCCCCAAAGACCAAATTAAGTTTACAACTAATGAAGACTATATGCATTTTATTTGTTAAATGGGGATTTCTGCAGGTGTCTAGAGAGGAGGTTATTGCCATTTCAGACATGCAATAAAGAACGGGATTCTGTCTCTTGCATATTTTTTACAATGGAACAAATGGGGCTATGTTTCGTTGTAAAATTTCAAAAGGAAATACTTAGCAATACGTATACTGTGTGGCATGAAGTAGAAGAGCTGTTCACAAGGAATGCAATTATTTATGAAATTTTTAAAATGTCAGCCACTACAATGATGTCTACATTAAAAACAGTCGCTGCTAGTGTTTGCTGTTCCCGAGCCTTATGAAACAAACACAAAGGTCATTCTGCAGGTTGTGATTATCTTGGAAGCTGGCGTCTGGAACTACCAATGTTTGTTTTGCTGATAAAATTCAGCTCTCTAGTCATAAGAAATATTCATAAATTTCTCAGACAATCAAAGAAGGAGAGGATCTGTTTGGTCTTTTAAACTTGCACCTTGCAAGTTCCATATAGCTCCTAATAGATTTATGGGATCATATTCATTTCAGCCCAAATGTTCTATCATTATTACTGAAATCAGTGAAATCTTTATTGACTTCAAAGAAAATTATTCAAGCTCTGTAGATATTTACTCCACTTTAGAGTCTCTCCAGCACTTCAGTGTAAATATCAAACATTTATGTGCATGGACTGCCCATTTCAATGAAAGGAGAAACTCCACATGGACAAATGTTTATGTTGATCTGTTTCGCCTATATAAAAAAATACTTGTTGATGGTGGAACTTCATATGTGCATTGATGCCCTCAAGCCCATAGGATATCATATATAAACTATTTTTTTTTTGGAAGGAATAGCAGTATGTTTGCAGATTAACTATGCATAAAGTGTATTTTGAAAACAACAGGGATTTTACTCCCCTTTCTGTTTGGAAAGACCAAATTTTCCTAGGATGTGACAGAATGACTTCATGAGTGAAGTTCTATTTCATTTGAACATATGCTCCTCTTTTAATTTTTTTTTAAAAAAACATAAAATCATTGGAATTGGGTGGGTTTTTTTAATTACCATGTCTGAATCCGCCCATCTTGCAGTCATAACAATGAGCTGTCACTATGCTTTGGGTCATGTGGCTGACCCTAGCTAACAAGCTGTTCCTGCGTTTAGGCTACTGGGAAGTTTTATTAGCCTCGATTTCCCCCCATTCTAAACACATAGTTATTTCTCAAGGCCCATATAAATCACAAGGTCACATAACTCATAAAAGCTGTGACATTCCAGGGATATATGATACAAAGAAGCTGAACTCAGGCTTAGTGGCTTTAAATTTCTATGGGATGTTTTATCATAATATCAATCTAGTTATAACTGGGGTTGTATTTACATTTTAGCTTAAACAGCATGCACAGTAAAAATGGCACTAAAAGTTACTCGACAGGATCGACTTTTATATACTGAAATTATGATGGGTACCATGTTACAACAAGCTGTAGTTTAAAATCAAGATAATATAATTCAGCACTAAAGAGGGTTTAGAGAAAACGTTGATTGGTTTGTTAACAGATGTTAGAGCTTTGTTTACTTGCAGTAACATGGATAGTGTTGTTTTAGTGATTGATAGTATAATCTTAGACATGTCTACTCCAAAGTTAATACCTATTCAGTTCAGTGGTACTAACTTCCAGGTCAGTGAGTATAGGTTAGAAGCCTTAAGTTCCTTTTTTCCATATTTCTCATATAGGAGATGTTTGAAATTGACATTCCTAGAGCAGAATAGCAAGATACAAACACACAGCAGTTCCTGAAAAAAATAACCCATGTTTCACCCTTGAACCCTGACAAAGGCAGAGAATTAAAGAGAGCTGGAATTGCTTGAGCAGGAAATGATGTTAATGGTTTAATCCTTTGCAAGCCTACTCAGAAGCAAGTCCCGTTGGGTTCAATGAGTTTTACTCCCAGGTAAGCGAAATATAGGGACGTGGGTGGCACTGTGGTCTAAACTACAGAGCCTAGGGCTTGCCAATCAGAAGGTCGGCGGTTCGAATCCCTGCGACGGGGTGAGCTCCCGTTGTCTGGTCCCAGCTCCTGCCCACCTAGCAGTTCAAAAGCAAGTCAAAGTGCAAATAGATAAAAAGGTACCGCTCCGGCGGGAAGGTAAATGTCATTTCCGTGCGCTGCTCTGGTTCACCAGAAACAGCTTAGCCATGCTAGCCACATGACCCAGAAGCTGTCTGCAGACAAACGCCGGCTCCCTCGGCCTATACAGCGAGATGCACGTACAACCCCAGAGTCGTCCGCAACTGGACCTAACAGTCAGGGGTACCTTTACCTTTAAGCGAAATATAGGATTGCAGCTTTAAGAGAGATGAGGGAATACATAGTAGAGTGTAAGACATTATTTCCTGTGGTGTTGACACACTTTTTTTTTTTTTTTAATCCCACGGTCCTCTCTGGTCAGATACTTTTTTCAGGTATTCTAAGGCACTACAATTAACAATCGAACCTGCAAACAGAGACAGTAACCAGAGAGGCAACAATTCCTGTATCACACCATTCTTCAGCACCCTTCAGAAATACCCATTGTCTCCAGAAAGTTATGCCAGCTGCACTTAAAGGGGCAGTGTGCTGGTGGGAAATACCTTGCGTCTCCAGCTCAGAGGTGTACCAAAATGATGATCAGAACTGCTTGCTTTGATAGTAATAGCCACCTGTGTAGGTGGCAGAGGGGGCAAAGAGTGATTCTAGACATGCCCTTGGTGTAATTAATCATCCATCTGGTAGAGAGAAATCCTCAGGTGGAGAAGTGTGTTTGCAACCCACTCTATGTATGGTGTTATAAACCACTCAGGGGTCATTGAGCAAAGGGGTTAGTTTTAGTTTTAGGCTAAAGACTAGACCAAGTCTGATATATTTCTTTGTATGCTTTTGTCGTTGCAATAAAATGTGACTGCATTTTAAAAAAAATCTTTATGCTGCAATTCTATATACACTTACCTGGGGATCAATAGAAATTAAATCTGGATTAGATGATCCTGCAGAGGATCACAGTGTCTTCAAAACTAATTATTTATATGACAATATATTTTCAAAAAATTGCAATGATATATAATTTTAATGTTATCTAATTGTTGCAGTCTGCAGTAATTGTATGCAGTAAATGTGTGCATGCCAGACATACTGGCGATATGGACATATAGGGGAAGTCATTAATCCATACTAATGATGCATTCCTCAGAGCAATTCCATGTATACTCTGGAGTCAATTCACATGGAGTTCATTACAGGGCCTAAGCCCAAGTAAAGGGTGTAGAATAATGGAGCCTTTTGAGTGCTTAGCCATTGGCCTTAATGGTCTTTCATGTTTCTGAATGGAATTATTTATATACTTATCAATCATGTTCCTGCATTTATAGATTATCACTCCCTGATTACCCTGGAGGAAAATTTCCATAAACTGCATTATAGAGCTGTAATGTACTCTGACAGCCTGGCTCCTCCTTTAGCCTCCTGTTTTATTAAACAAAAGCCCTGGCCAAAGTGCTGGTCATTGATTAACCTCAACAGATAAAGAATTTCAAATGTTTGAAATGCATTTTTAAAGGAAAAACTAATATCAGTGTAATAGTTTTTCTTAGCTGAGTTTCTTAGCTTACGGCCACACATATCATAACTAGTAATTGCTGATAAACCAGGTGTTTAAATCATTCTGGCTGACGTGGTTCATAGTTCTTACTATCATCAAAAGGTTCCTCTAAATTTCCATGGAACGTCAAAGGATCACAAGGATATCGTTCTCATTATGGTACAAACTTTATGCCCGGCGCTCATTAGATATTCCAAGAAAGGGACCTGATGATTCCATACGTACCAATTAAGAGACCTTATTAGTGCATTCAGCACTACATGTTAAACAGCATCAAACCAAAGGCAAATCATTAAACCAGTCAGGCACATCAAAAGCAACACTTAATGGGTTTAGTAGCCTTTTTGTTTTGTTTTATATAGATACATTGGTTGTGTTCACTCTGTTCAGAAAATTGCACTAATTGGTTGATTATTATTTTTAATGCTTCTGGTCTAAGTCATATTATAGTTTTTATTTAACCCTTGAGGGTTTCCAGGTTTCTAGCTTACTAAGTGGCAGCCCTTATTGAGCCTTCATTCATTCATTCATTCATTTATTCGTTCGTTCGTTCGTTCGTTTATTCTCTTTATTTACAATGTTTGTAAAATGCTGCAGTTCAACATAAGGTCTCCAAGTGGTTTACATAATAAAACCAACAAGTAATATGTCACAAAATCATAAAAACAGACGTAAAATTGAAATCATGGGTGGGGGAGAGACCTTAAAAGATGACAGCCGGATGTGAATTGAAATGATATATCTATATAATGGAATCAACTCCTCATGAAAAAAAGATTTAGAGGTCAATTCACAAAAAAGAAGGCATGGAGCCATTAACCCCATTCAGAAAATCCTGGAGAGCTCCTGCCACTCATTTACACGATACTGATCTAGATGAATCAATGGTCTGGTTCAGTATAATACAGCTTCCTATGGCCTTCTAGTGATTGGCTCTCCCTCCTATGATGCATTTCTTCAATGCCCCATAGAAAGTCACTGCCAAGCAAAGTTGTTAACTAATCCCAGTATTTTACAGAAACAAAATGACCTGTAAAAAAACAAAACAAAAAATGCAATGAAACTGGAGAATGGATAAATAACAATGAACCAGAATGTTGAAAAATGACTTGGTAATTTCATAAATCTTGTGACTTTTGAGATATACAGCCAATAAAATCAGACTGCGTTTTTTTATTTTGCAGAGAACAGTGGAAAGTTGGCAGAAACTAACGTTTTGCAGTGAGGTAGGGAGGCGAACAAGTTGTAAATGACTCTAATGTCTTCCATATGTCACATTTTTACTTGGGGACTGGATCTGGAGTAATTAAAGGCATGTGAATTTCCTATAAAGGCTGAACTTCACCAGCTTGACACTGGAAAACGCCATCAAATCTGAAGTCTTTAAATTGCTAAGTGTTTTCTCTCCCCACACCACCACCCAATTTGAAATTCTTGCATTTTGGAACATTTCTTCTTTAACAAAGGGAAATCTTATTTCCAGGGCTAAATTATTATTATTATTATTATTATTATTATTATTATTAATCTGGTATAGAAACATTTCAAAATTATAAAACTATTCTAAAAAGGGTCCTCATTTGTAGTATAATTTAATAATCACATTAAAGCATGAGTGGAAAACCTGTAGCTCTCCAGATGTTGTTGGACTATGGCACCCATCATTCTTGACGGCCGGTGATACAGGTTGAGGTGATGGGAGTTGGGGTCCATCAACATTGAGAGCGCCACAGCAGCTTCTATTTTAAACATAAAGAAATTAATTTATCCTAATATAATGCTATTATAATATAATTACCATTATTTTCACCAATATAAGCATTTTTGTGTGTGTTTACCCCTGTCTTTCGTAGAATTGAATGACAAACTTTGGGGAAGTGCAAATTTCGAGGGACTGCTGTGTTTAAGTTCGCCTATTGGTGTGGGAAAGGCAAATAGTATTAATTTTTCGTTACAATGCAACCCAGACCCCACCCCCACCCCTAGTTAGAGGAGAGGGTGTGATGTGCAATTGAGGAGCATGCTGTGGGTTATCAGGGGCTGGCAGGACTCTGAAGAATGGGTGGCAGAGGATGAGGGCAAGAGGCTGATCCAGAGGCAGCAATTTATGGAGTTTTGCGCTTGACATGAGCCAGGGCTGGAGACCAGGGAAGAATCTGAGCAGGTGGAGACGGGAAGAGGAGGTGCAGGATGCAGAGCGGAAGTCGGGGCTGGAGGAAGAGATGGCACCTGAGATGGGGAGGCCATAGAATCTCCTCCATCCCCTCATTTGCTGTTCCCCAGGGCCAGGAGGGACTTGAAGAGACTGATACAGCAGCAATTTTTATTAAGGAGAAGTTGTAGGTTGCTTTTGTGCACGCCAACAGGTGAGGGTGCTTAAAGTTTGGGTGAAGTTGTGCTCGCACTATTGCTCTGGCAGTCCAGCTTGGAGCACAAGAAGAAGAAAGAAGAAGAAGAGTTTGGATTTGATATCCCGCTTTATCACTACCCTAAGGAGTCCCAAAGCGGCTAACAATCTCCTTTCCCTTCCTCCCCCACAACAAACACTCTGTGAGGTGAGTGGGGCTGAGAGACTTCAAAGAAGTGTGACTAGCCCAAGGTCACCCAGCAGCTGCATGTGGAGGAGCGGGGAAGCGAACCCGGTTCACCAGATTACGAGTCCACCGCTCTTAACCACTACACCACACTGGCTCTTCCCAGCACAAGCCTGGGAAGCGGATGCCAGCTGAGAGACAAGGACAGGATCACTGGACCCACTGGCACATTCGAAGGATAGCAGCAGATTCTTTGCCATTCAAAACTGGATTACTCTCCGTCGCCAGATTTTAAGACGCTGCTATGGGCACCAGTACAATCTATACACAGAGCACAGGTTGCTTTCAAAAGTGGCAAACCCAGACGCCCTTGCAGGGTAAGGGTTTGAGTCTGTCAGTTTTGCTGACAACCTGGGATCTGTGTAACAAATAGTTCTATGTATTATAATCTCTTTCTGGGTTAGGTAACTGCTCTTTCACGTTTGTTTTACGTTTACTTATACTTCACCACCTGGTTTAACATCAGTGGTGGGCATCCAAATGGAAGTTTTATTTTGTGGGCATCACAAGACCCCCCCAGTTCAATTCTGTCTACCAGGAAATATCTTTTTCTCCCATGACAGCATAATATACAGATAGTAGAAGGGTTCTACAATAGTGACAGGTAACACCTCCAGGTACTTCTTAGAACATAACAAGAAGGAAACATGCAGAAAATCAGCTAAGCAGTAAGGAAATAATACAGCACCATCTACTGGTTGGAGAGGTCGTTTACACCTTTGTATTTTACAAGTGTCATTCAAATTGGACAGACTCTGCTGGCCCTGAGTTTTTTCAGGAGCAAACTACTCCTGATGCCAGGTACATGTTTAAACAAGTGTGCTTAACCCTCTGCTTTTGTTTTGGAGAAAAAAGAACTGCAGAATCCCAACCTGGTTTGGGCTGCATGCCTGTTTTCTGATGAAAAACATACTTTAGATTAGAACATACTTTAGATTGAGATTATGCTCCAGATCAAGAGTTGACCGCTTTTTCTCCAAAGTAATGTCACATGGTCACTCAGACCAACATTTATGAAGCTTCAGGTGGTCCGCAGTGTGTCTGCATTAAATATATATATATTGATTTCGAATTGTATTTTTATTGTTTCTTTTATATTGCATTTTATTGTATTAGTATTTGCTGTTTAAGGAACAAAAATGCAATTAAAAATCATACAGCATCTAGCACATCACATTACAACTGCTGCAACAGGAAGAAAAATCATTAAGTGGTCTGTCAAGGCTCTCAGCAATTTTTGTGGGGTCCATTGGAGGGGGGAAAGTTTGGGAACCACTGGCATGGACTGAAACTTAAAGTATGTGTGAAATGTAGGGTTGGGCAAATAAGTGCTGCACAAAAATGCCAAAACTTAAAGAACTCAGCTAATTAGCTAGGCTCTTTAACATATTTACATTTATTTTTAAAGTTTTTCTCCCCCTTAAGAAATGTATTCTTTTGAGTATGCCTTAGAGCAAGGGTCTCAAATGTGTGAGCTATAATGAGAGAAAGCAACAGCTAGTTTTGTACATTGCATATCTCTTTGGCTTTGTCTTTCTAGATAAACTGATAGCACCCTATCTGATCTCAGTGTCTCTTCATAACAAACTGGGATTTGTATTGGGATGTCTGACACCCAGGTTGTCCAAGATGATGTCAACAGCTGTAAATTCCACAGTCTCAGCCTATCGTCAGTATTGGTATATGGGTCTAAAGAAGCACTGGAAGCAGAAAGCCTTCAAGTAATTTGTGGCTTTTGCTTCTCTCTCGCTAGTCTAGCTGTGTGTGAAATAAAAACAACCAGATGTAATCAAACATAATATATCCTTTGCTTATCCTAACTTAATAGCAGACCCAAATGTTAATAAAACTTGGCTGCAATCCTAGCCATCTCTATTCAGATGTAAGTCCCATTTAATTCAATGGGGCTTACTCCCAGATAAGTGGGGTTAGGTTATGATTGCAGCTCTTGTTGGAAATGTTCCTTGCTTTTCTCCGCAAGCATCAAACTGATCTGAACACCCATTACTTAATTGTGATTGGATCTCATGCTATTTTCTGTTTCCCCCTAAAAACAGCTCTGAATTTTGCTGTCTGTTGATATATGTTAATACACAGACACCCGAAACTCACATGTGCTATTGTTTTGAAAATGCAACCTTTCAAACATTTTTTCACACCCCTTACACCCTCAGTCTCATGCAATACCCAGAGTTTATGGAAACAGCTGGTATTTTAAGCTGTTTCCAATAAAGCCAGATTTCCTCTACCAGGTGTCTTGAGCGAAACACCCAGGGGGAGGACTTGCAATACTCAGAGGAGAATATTCAACACGTAGATCAAATGCTGATTGATAGGATCAAGGGGAACAATTCTAGCTCTGAGCATATAGCATTATACTGCATGAACTCTAAGCAGAAACTTTAAGATCCTATTGCCCATTGACATGGAAATCTCTCCAGTATAAATAACGTGCCAAGCCTGACTCCTTTAGGAAGAAGGATGGGATAGGAATTTAATAAGTAAGTTGGTACAGTAGCTGACTTCAGCACTCAGCAATGCTATACAATTGTCTTTACTACCAACAGCAGTGTTTGCAATGCATCACGTACGAGGTCACAGGCTTGTTCAGAAGACACACACAAAAAACCCCAGACATGGGCAATTCACTGTTGTCTAATATTTGAAGAAAGGGACCCAGGTGGTGCTGTGGGTTAAACCACAGAACCTAGGGCTTGCTGATCAGAAGGTCGGCGGTTCGAATCCCTGCGACGGGGTGAGCTCCCGTTGCTCGGTCCCAGCTCCTGCCCACCTAGCAGTTCGAAAGCACATCAAAGTGCAAGTAGATAAATAGGTACCGCTGCAGCGGGAAGGTAAACAGCGTTTCCGTGCACTGCTCTGGTTCGCCAGAAGCGGCTTTGTCATGCTGGCCACATGACCCGGAAGCTGTACGCCGGCTCTCGGCCAATAAAGCGAGATGAGCGCCGCAACCCCAGAGTCGGACACGACTGGACCTAATGGTCAGGGGTCCCTTTACCTTTACTTTAATATTTGAAGATGGGAATGTGGAATTCTCCCCAACCTGTATTTTGGAGCAGGTTTAAAATGAACACGATCTCATCCTTTCTTTCTTTTTTTAGTTTTTTTAATAACTTCTGCCTACCCTCTTTCCTGAAGCTGTAACTCAACGCTTTCAAAATAGTCTTTTGCAATCCTCGCATAAGGATCCTTAGAGGATTCTATGTTCGTTTGCAATTCTGGCGGGAATCTTTCCCAGACATTGTTTTTACTGAACCATAAAATTATGACTGTCTAGTAGCAGCATGTTCAGCCACTGATTGTGGAACTGGAAAAGAAATGGGGAAAGATTCTCACCCTGCCCTTGAGCCACTTTCCATTTAACAGGGAACCATATGCAGCCTGCCTTAAAACACAAGGAGTGCTTCTGCTCTGTTCAAGCCTCCAAAGATTGTGGAAATGAGATTTCTCGGGAGAACCTAGGGAGTGCAAATGTGATTGTATGGTTATGTTTATTTACCATAATCTGGGCATCTACCCAAACACAAGCCACAAGTAGTCAGATTTTGTTTCTCCCATTTCCCCAAATACCACTGCTGTTTATAACACAAAGCTTTAAGCGGTACTTGGCTACATGTCTGTATTCAGATAGCCATGCTCTTCTAGACCCTGTAGAGCTATAATGTTGTAAAAATATTTGCCATGCCATTGATAGCAATAACAGAGCAATGATTTTGCTGGCTGGGAGAGCCACAAATGCAAGCTCAGCATCCTGGGATGTGTGCCAATCCTGTCTGGGTATGCTGCTGAAGTGACACATTTAGTCTCCTTAGAGGAATGCCAGTGTGCCAACTTGCATCCCTGGCACAGCATTTTCTAATGACAAACTTATGGAGTGGAACTGGTACCAACTCCAGAGGGAGATGCAAGCTGCTTTCCCTAGCTTCTTCAGTAACAATGCTGTTTTCAAGTTGTGAATGTACATTCTCAGGTTTTTGTTTTTAACTATTGCACTGTGGACTTGGGTGGTGTTTTGAAATAGGTGTTGAAATGACAGATGTGCTTCGTTTAAGAATCCCCATGAATTGCATTTTTAAGGACACTTTGAGCATAAGCTTATTGCTTTGATGTAACTTCCAGGACTGAATAATTTTATTTATTGCTAGGATGGGATGTTCACAGACATGTTTTCACTTTCTCTTTTCCCATCTATATACTCACTGCTAATCTTGCCATGTGGATGTCGCAGAATTTATGAAGCAATAATTGTGTCAGACTAGATGCAGAATTTGTTGAAGGCTGGATTACATTCTTTGCGATCTTCATACATCTGTGAAAGCCATTTGACTATTTCTGCAGAACAATGTGTGGGGGGGAATCCATCTTAGTTTCTTTTGTGGTTACAGTGGAATTGGCAAGCATCACAGGGATCCTTCTGGCTCTAAAATCTGTGGGATTCTGGAAGGTGTTTATTCTCGAAAGCAATTAAATGTAGGGAGCTCAGCAGCAAACTAATTGATTCCCATTACATGCGGATGCAGGTCCTCCCTAGTCCTGATAATCTGTGTTGCTCAAAGTTCTTTTAGCTACAGATATTAATCAGATGTAGTTCCTTCCTTCCTTCCTTCCTTCCTTCCTTCCTTCCTTCCTTCCTTCCTTCCTTCCTTCTTGCCCAAATCATCAGCTGAGGTTGCAGTCTCCAACAAGAGACCAGAATGGGAAGAGGAACAATGATGTCCCCTTCTGCTCCCTTTCCCAGCTGCTTTTGGCCTTAAATAGAATAGATGTGGAGGGTACCAGTTTGTTTTCTTTTGCATGGCTGAAAGCATCAGCTTTGGAAATGGAAAGCTGGAGCACATAAATAGAGTTATGATTCCCTTCCACTAACGCATTCACATTAACCTCACATTGAAGCCCAGCCTTTACATAAGGAAAGAAAACATCATGGGGGAAACTACACATAATGAGTAGCTTAAACTTTATATGGCAGGAATTGCTATACTGAAGAGCCAACCTCTCATTCATGGTTAGTTGGCCTAAATTGCTGCTAGAGTGCCTGTTCTGTGCTTTAGAAAGGATTGCTGGTGCACAGAAAGTAGATAACCCTGCTACCAAGTTGTTACCAGGTCCTCACATGTTGAACTCCATGCAAGGCAGTTCAGTCCCATTTATTTGAATGGAACTGCTTAAAATCTCCAAAAAAATCTTCACAGACTAGAGAGTCTTGCAGACCCTAGTTAGACAAAGTACAGTACTTAGATGTTAGCGAATTTATTACTGTGGAGATAAGTGAAACTGAGGGCCAAACCACAATACCAAATTGATTAGTTAATAATAATTGGTGGATCTATTGAAATCTAGATTCTGCCTCACACCAAGGTCAAATCATTTGTCCACCTAGGCCAGTATTTTCTATTCTGATTGGTGGCATCTCTCCTGGCTTTCAGGCAGACAGCCTTTCACATCGCCTGCCAGTGTTACCAGTGATTCATTTTGAACTGGAGATGCTGGAAACTGAGCCTGGGACCTTCTGAATTCAAAGTGTGCAGTCTGTCACATAACTGCACTCCTTTCCCAAATCTGAATGTGGCACACATCCACTTGAAGTGGCTTCCCATCCACTTGATCACTGTGAGAACAGGATACTTGACTACGTAGGTCTTCTTGCGTTTTTATAAGGGCCCTTCTTCCTTCTTACATTCTTAGAATTGGTTCAAGCACATGTACAGTTCAGCCTACACCTATGACCTTGTAGCAAAGCTTTTGGAAAAAGTAGTGAGCAATAGTGTCATGAATGTGAGCTGAGCTGCAGGAGTCAGGTGTGTGCTTCATCCATCCCATGAACCACTTTGTCCTACGCTAAGTTCTGTGTCGATAATCACAACCCATATTCTCAGAATATCAGTTTTTAACTGGTTCTTTTTAAACAGCTTAAATCCTAGTGTTTCAGCTTCAGCTGGGCTGTGTATCAAGCAGCTGATCAGCTAAATTTAGACAGCAGCTGGCAGCTTTGTGTGCCTTCTTTTCTTTCAGTTAACTTTTCAATAAATATTTCACAAATTGGGAAAAGGACTATCTATGTAAACAATAAGCGCTCATGAGCAATCCCAGGAGGTGCAAGAACCCACAAGTATCACCCTGACCCACGAGAAATACTGTTGCTCTAATCTGAAAGGCTGCAGCAAACAGTTATGCTATATTCTTAGACACACATGTGTAGAAAAACCTCGATTCTTTTCCTTTTTTTAAGGCAGGGCAATTGTAAATCCGTCTTTCTGATCTCTTTGTGTGCCATCTTAACCACATGAAACATCTGCAAAACTGTCTCAGAGTGAACATTTCCTCTTTTTGTTTCCTTGCCTTTGAAAAAGGACAGCGAAGCTAATATGCTGATCAATGGCTACTAAAGCATCCGACGTATAAGAGGAAATGCTGTTAGAACAATATTTCACATATGTTAATGTTTACAGTACCATCAGGGTCAGTCTTATTTTGTGTTTGATATATACCAAAGCTGGCATACAGTTTTAGCCAGTGAGGTAATGCCATTTTTAATTTAGAGAGCCTTTAGCTGTCCACTTTAACTAGTGATATCATCTTTGCAGTTGTCTCCTGAGATCTCATGTAAACATAAGTAATGGGCCACAGACAGTTTGGAACTGCATTGTTAAAGGTGGCACTGGTGATTGTAAAGACATTTTTCCCCCTCGGCTCACTTCAGAATTGTCAGATATAGTTTACATTACTGCCATTACAAAAAAAAATCCTCCATACATTGATATAATTTGGGCCATTTCAGTGTGCATAGCAAATGGGACAAAATGGCCAGAACAAATTAATGCAACAGATTAATGTCAGTTATAGTAGGATAATGAAAAGAAAATGAGATTGTTGGGTGGGAGGGAAGCTAGTTGATAGATTTTAAAAGCTGACATAATGGAGCAGAAAGAAATAAAAGATTTGCCATACTGGTCCATTTCTAAGTATTAGAAAGGGGCTCAAATCAACATGTGGACATGCCATTTCATGACGTTCCAGCATCCTTCTTACAGCCCAGTTCCAATCCTTCACTCCTAGGATCATCCTAGGAATGCCCACCTTTTCCCTGTTTTGCCTTGATATTTGAGATCAGTTTTTAAAACTAATTGTATTTGTAGATGCAGTGTAGGTTGCAGTGTTGTCTTGCAGGGTTTAAAAGAAAGTTCAAATTTATGTCATTGGATCTGTGCACCTAAATACATTACACATCCTAATACTAATAATGTTGATGTAGTACAGGAAAAGCTGGAGTCTTTGAGTTGTGGTTGTAAAGTGTCTCTTGTTGTACGTGGCCAGAAGCAACCCACTCCCCTTCCACAGTAGTTAGCAAGAACAAAAATTATGGTGGGCATTACGATGTATGGGTTTCTTTGTACGAAAACAAAACAGGAGATCTGTAGTAACGAGGGAGCAGTAGACGAAACAATGGCCAGGAAGGGGGACATGAACAGGAAGAGGAAAATTACAAGACATCTGTCCAGCTAATTGTTGGAAGAGCTATAATTATTTAATGAAGTATAAACCAGTGGCAGGCAGTCTTTCCTCAGTTCCAAAAATACAAGATTTCTTCGTGTGGGTTTGAGAATTGTAGTTCCCAGAACCAGCTGTGGCAGAGTTACTTGGAAATTCAACTATCCCCCTTCTGAAAGTAAGCCTGCTTGGAAAGAAATGAAAGTTTTTGATCTGAATGTAAACCACATAAAACGTTTGCAAAAATAAAAATAAAAATGGGAGAATGGACCTAAACTGAGAAGACACTCATCTGATAAATGATGGTTTGCTTGGGTGATCTGGTCCCATAGTCCATAGTAACCAATTTGGACATCTGGTCTGCTGAATGCTGAGTGCACATGCTTGGAATCTTATAAAATCTCATTTTACACTCCAAGGTAGAGCAGAGCTGTTTTGGACAATTTCCACTTCTAATACCCATTATACAAATGGGTTAAATAATTAAGAACTTGTTTAAACTTTTGCTTGGAGAAAAGTAAGACAGTTGAGAGATTGTTTGTTATGGTGGAACCCAGGTAGACATAATTGTCTACCACCACAAGCATGTGGTCACCAATGTTGTAATGCTTGTGAATATCAATTGATGGAAACGGGATGGGAAGAGAATGTTCTTGTACTCAGGCCCCTGCTTGTAGGTTTCCTACAGGCATCTGGTTGGCCACTGTGAGAATGTGATGCTGGACTGGATGGGCCATTGATCCAACAGGCTCTTCTCATGCTGTTATGACATGAACATTGCCAATGTGAACACAAAAACAACAAATACACTTAAGACTAAAACGCTAACAAGTGGGCACTAATGGTAAAGACACATCCATCCTCCTGGGAAAGCCTGTTGGCACAAAAAATGTCTTCACTTGTTTCCAGAAAGTGCATATAGCAGGCATCAATTGTATCTCAACAGGAATTCTATTCCACAGAACAGGGGCAGTCACACCAAAAGCCCTGCTCCAAGTTGCTGTGGATTGAGCTTCTATGATCTTTGGAACTTGCCCTCAGACCACAGTGATCAACTGGGCATATACCCTGCCCTTCCTCCGGAAGGAACTCAGGACAGCAAATGCAATAACAACAACAATAATAATAATTAATAATAATTGTTGTTGTTGTTGTTGTTGTTGTTATTATTATTATTATTATTGAAAGCATTCTAAAGCGTTTAAAATGAGGTGAAGTTCTTTTGAGGATTACTGCAAAAGCACATTGGGAAATTCGAGAAATAACAAGCCCATAGCCTTCCTTGGTGTGCAGAATCAGTTCTGTGATTCTTTTGCTCCTGGCCATTGACCCATAAGTTTTTTAGCTGCTGATTTCACTCTTATACTTAGGTAAACTTCCAATATCAATAAGGGAGGGGGCATAACTCCTTAGTAGAATCTGTGTCTTGCATTGAAAAGGTTCTGGGTTCAGTCCTCAATATCTATGGTTGAAAGGTTCTCTGGTGGTGAAGTCCTGCTCTACGGCACTGAAGACCTGCCTTGAGTCAGAGTGAACCACTTTAAGCTAGATAGAGTAATGGCTGAGTTTGTATAAGGCAGATAGGCATTTTCAATCAATGCAATATTCATCTCTTATCCTTTCATTTGGAGTTTATTATACAGAAGTGTATTTTAACATGCCCATGCAGATGAAACAGTAGGATATAAATTATCATTATTGTGTTCTGTATGAATATAATCAATCCAGTCACTTAGATTAGACATTTCAAAATAAAACTTAAAGCCACGTTCTTTTGTGTGTGTGCAACAGATCTAACGTTATACAGATATTTCAAGTGATGTGATGCAAAAAGGATATGTGCTAAGATATACAGCAATAAAGAACACAGTGGAGTAGTAAAGAGCGTTAAATATTTAGAGCTTCATAAATTATTCTCTGGACCTATGTTTAGAGAGCTACATACAGAAATTAAAGTATTATACAGAAATTAAAGCTGAAAAGGCATTTTAGAATTCAGGCGAGAACTTCGCCATTTGAAAAGAACGCTGTGTATTATGTATTGATAACAATGCCGCTATAGACAAAGGATGCAATTTAATAATACAGAATTGTGCTCATGAGATTTCCTTTTTCTTGTTAATTGGTTACTTTAGCTGACATTGTCTGTAAGCATAATGGGCACCATTCTTCCTAATAGTTCCATGTTGCCAGATGATGTCTACAGACATGATGTAGTCCATTTTAATTATTGCATTTTGCTTACATCTCTCAGAATAACGCAGCTTCCAAACAGGCTAGCATTTTTCTTCATTATGTATGCTGCATGGCTATGGTTCCTAAATTAATTAGCTCTCTTTTCTTTCCTGGAAGTTAAAAGTTTCTTTCTTCAATTTATCTACCAGGTACGATTATGTTGAAGTGATTGATGGAGACAACGCAAATGGCCGAGTATGGGGAAAGTTTTGCGGCAAGATTGCCCCTCCTCCTGTGATATCTACAGGACCATACCTCTTAATCAAGTTTGTCTCTGATTATGAAACTCATGGAGCAGGCTTTTCCATTCGCTATGAAGTTTTCAAAAAAGGTGAGCAAAAATAGTTTAAGGTTGTTCTGTCATGCTAATTATTTCAAGTCTAAAATATTAACAATAAGGATTGTTCAAACTGAAGAGGCCTAGTATTGGGGATGGGGGTAATTAAAATAGCAATTTATAACGGATCAGTGGCAAGAGTGTTGGATTAATGGAAATCCTGGGTTCAAATGTCTACTCACCCATGGAGCTCAGAGAATAACTGTAGTTAAGTTGCTATCTCTTAGCCTATCTTGATGAAAACATATTTAACATTCATATCTTCTAGCATTCTGTTTTCAGTAGTGTTTTTTATGGAAATCATATAAGAAAGTCATGATGGTTATAAACTTCCTTTATTGGAGGGGTGGGGAACCGGTGACCCTCCAGATATTGTTGGACTAAAACTCACATCACCACTGACCATTGACCATGTTGCCTTTGTTGATGGGTGTTAAAGTCTAAAGACCTCTGGAGGACCACAGGTTGCCCACACTTGCTCTGTTCCCTTATCCCTAACAGAAACAATCCTTTTGCTGCTTATGACAGGACATACTTAAATCACTATGTCTTGGTTCACATGTTATATTAAACCATAATTGATGCTGAACTATGGTTTAACACAAACGAGCAGCTTTGTTGACCGTACTGCTCCAGGAGCAAGAAATCATAAGCTTTGGTTTGCTGTTTGATCTAAACCCAGGCTTCATCCAAACAAGCCAGGAACAGTGTGCCAGGATTGAACTTGTGCACCAGCAAACTGCTTGTTCACATTAAACTTCAAGGCACTTTACTTAGACCTCTGCCGTTGTTTAAAACTACCAGTTTCCTCTCATTTTCCTCCATCCCTGCTTTGTTCAAACTTCTGGTGTTGTTTGAAACCATATCTTTTCCCCTCTCGGTGTCTTTTCTTTCTTACTCCCATGCTATATACCCACTGCTGTTGTGCAACCTGCCTTTACTTTTCCTCCCCAACCCAGCCCTGACTTCATTCAAATCCAGGTTTGTGCTGTGGCACTGCAAATCCTCCAATGGGAGCAGTGTGGTGACATTCTTACATTTTCATTAAATAAAGAGGGAAAAGTTCATGTACCTAAAGGGAAGTGTTGGCTGAGAAAAAAATATAATGGTCCATCTTAATTTAAATTACCTCATATGTTTGAATGTTTAATTAAATATGTAATTAAAATCCATTCTGCTGTTATTGGATTTGTTAAGTTTAGTTCCAATACCTCTCTTCCAGTATACTGGCAATTAGTTCTTTTGTTCCACTATTGAATAAATTTATAAAAATAATCCACTGGTTTATTTAGTTAATTAAGTTTTGCATTTTCACATCCTGCCTACTATTAGGATTATGTGCTACTGTACTACTCATAGTACTGTAATACTGATAGCATCCAGCAATATTCTCACAGTAATTAACATTGCTCACTATTTTCTTAAATTTATTTGGTGTCACGTCATCCACTATTCCTAATAACAAAACCGTGGAGTCCAACAGCAATTTATACACTATGCTGCTGATATTTTTAAAGCGCGCACACACACACACACACACTTAGAATTTGTTGACTCCTTTTTTTATAATAGTGACTGTTTGCTATGTGGTTTATAACCTATATCCTAGGGTGGTTGTGAGAATAAAACAGGGAGGGAGACAACCATGTATGCCACCTTAAGCTCTTTGGGGAAAAGGTGGAACATAAATGAAATAATAAATACAATAAAACATTTCAGCTTTTATTAATGTGGTAAGTTTTGCAGTTGATAAGTTATTCTGTCCACTCAGGATTCCCACAGAAAACAAAGGGAGCAGATAACAAAGAACATCATCAGAACATTTCTGCTAAAGAAGTGGATGGTGGGTGGTACTTAACATAGGTTTTCAAGCAACACCTCACACCTGGAATGCTCTGGGTATAAGCTTTTGTGTGCATGCACACTTCTTCAGATACACTGAAACAGAAGTCACCAGACCCTAATATATAGTGGGAGGGTGGGGTGGTGTTTTTCTCAGAAGGGTAGTAGGAGATGGGTGATTGACTCAAAGGTATACCCAGCTTATACCCAGAACAAACTTAGTTGGTCTCTAAGGTACTACTGGATAACGTTTTGTCCAGACCAACTGCTGCGTCAGACCAACACGACTACCTACCGGAACCTAGCATGCTGTGAGTGAATGCTGTACTACTAGAATGCAACCCTGAGGGTAGCAGGAAGGTTTTCCACTATTAGAAGGACTGGCAAATGGTCCCTAGTCTCCCTGCTCTTTGGTCAAATCTTTATTGACTGGCCACTGAGTAGCAGTGAGATCATTTTTTGGCACAAGCTTTGGCTGTACTTGGAAGCAGACTAATGAATCACACATTCAGAAGCCGAGAGAGTCCTCTAACCAAAACTAGATAATTAATGAATAAAGTAAACCCTGAGGGTCTTAACTTTTATAGGAACAAAGGTTTTCCTTCCACAACAAAAGCATTTAGATTCTTAGAGACCGCAATTCCAGTGCCTTGCCAATTAAGCAATGGACTTTTAAGGCTGGTATGCACTGGGAAAACTACTGAAAGAGCCTCTACACAAGCCATTTGCAAAAGTGAGCATTTTCAGTGGGGCCCTTTCCCCTTGACATTTCAGTGACAACTCAGCAGTTTCATGCATTTATTTCCTTGTATGATCCTTTAAATCTCCTTCTGAAAGGCATTAGTTACATTAAGGCAACATTATAAATGAGAATTCGCACACACAAAAGTCAGAATATTCAAAGTTATAGGTCCCAAAGTAATTCTAACTCAGGTTTATGCCACAGTATATCAAAGTGGAAACGATATTGCCATGTACAGAGATGGAAAAGATTGCACATGCATTTGTGGTCTAAAGAGTTACAGTTACCGTGAAACACAGAGTTCACGTTTACTTTTCATCTAAGCATTTTAATGCATCCAAATTAATGGTGAATTAATAAATTTACTGAATGCAAAATCTCTATCTAGTGTTCATCTATTAAATTATTGTATTTGGTATGTTATAAAGTCAGGCTTGACCGTCACTGCCTGTCCAGACACCAGGTGGCTTGAATAAAGAATTCTAGTAGGAGAAGTACCTTGTTCTCTGTTCTACCATAATTACACCGGCAGTGGAAACTATTTGCCTGATCCTTCCTGGTCTGCAGTACCACCCAGATTTTGGCTATAAAGATGTTCTGTGTGTAATCAGCCCAGCTCTGTTGGCTCCCCAGACCATGGGCAGTGAGGGTCAGTTTAGGTGTGTGAGATAGTTTTGCCTTTAGTCTAATTATCCATGGAAGTGGCAGCTGCATAGTGCAGGAGAGGCGGGGAGTAGCTCAGGTCTGACTTTATGCCATTCCAAGTCTCATAGACCATCCTGCTTTCCATCCCTTCCTGCCTCAACATCATCTCTTCCTATCCTCCAGAAAAGAAAAGAAAAATATCAAAAAGGCTGTTGCATTTCACTTATGAAAGGTATCACACATACTTCCTATTTTGGTTCAGTCCTGTTTTACAGAGGTAGCCTGAGTTTTTACACTAGCTAGAAAACTTACAACACAATTACTTCCTCGCTACATCCTTCCCTGCTCTTCTTCAATTCACCACTCTATACATAGGACATCTCTAGTACTAACAACTAACCTTATCCATCAGTGACCCTCTCATATTTGGAGAGCTGCATTTACAAAAGCACTGTATGTCCCCAATCTCACATTTAGGGGAAGGGCTAGATTAGGCCTTTACCTATAATTCAGTTCATTTGTAGTATGACCTCCCAAATTAGAATTTGACCAGAGAGCCTGCAATGATTCATTTTTGCCAGAATGCACCACTTTGTTAGGGCCTGGATTTGCCATCTCATGCACTTCAGGTGCTGTTTCAGAACTGAGATCACATTCTTCTCAATTGGCTCCTGAACGTCCGCTTTGCCTGGACAGTAGCCAAAGCAGCAAGAGGTAGCGTGGTTTATATCATTTCAGAAGGAATCCATTTCCTATGGTGTGCCATTATTTATATACATATGCATCTAACAGACTAGTCTTCTCTTGGGAAACTGCATGTATTGGATGGCTGGATATTTTCTAAATATTCTCTGTGCTTCCTGCCATCATTTCCAAAGAGGATACAATCTCCTTATGTGGACCTATACTGGAGATTTATTATCACAAATTTGTTAAGATTTCAGTGTACGTATACATCTCTTTAAGAGGCCCACTGGTTCCGGTCTCAATTGTAGGCTCCACAGACTTGAATATTGAAAGGATGGATGATGTCATAGTTCCAGCACATGCTTTGTGTACAGAAGTTAACAGTGTTGGTGCTGACATCTCCAATTCCTAGCGTCTCCGGGCAAAGGAATGTCAGGTGGTAGAGCTGAGAAGCCAAGAGAAGAGCCATGGCTCAACTCTAGAGCATCTGTCTTGCCTGTAGAAGTTCAATCCCCAGGTAAAATTGGGAGAGAACCTTGTCTGAAATTCCAGAGAGCCACTGCCAATATGAGTTAGATGGACCCATGGTCATACTCTGCCTAAGCCAGCTTCCTATGTTCCTATGTTCTAGTGCGAGTCCTAAGGAGCACATAAAAGTTTTGCCTCATTCCCTCTGGATGCTCTTCGCACTGGGAAATGAAACACCACATCTAGCAATGAAGTGTTTTTAAACTTGGTGCTGGGAGAGCCAAAAGGAATGCAAAAGAATCTCATGGGAAATGAGGAATTTCCCCATGAGCCAATATCACATGGGCCAATGTGCAGCCATGCTTAATTCACACATCACATAAATCAGTACAGGTTACCTAGCATGATAAGGTGGGCAGGGTTTGGGTGGATTTGGGAGTTCTAGGCAGAGCTGCTCATTTTAGGAGCTCACTATGTGGACTTTTGCAAGTCCATGTCTCTCAGCTTCACTACCAAGGCCTGCTCATGGCCCAGTTGTTTCTGGCTTGATGCTCTTGGGAAAAGGATGCAGATGAGGATGGATCTTGCTTTGATCCTGCATGGATTTTTATTTTTTATTTTTACTTTACGTCATCAAGGTGAAGATAAGGAGCATAGGTAAAAAGGTAAATGACCCCAGTCAAAGGCGGCTATGGGGTTGTGGCGCTCATCTCGCTTCAGGCTGAGGGAGCCGGAGTTTGTTTGCAGACAGCTTTCCTGCTCATTTGGCCAGCATGGCTAAATCGCTTCTGCCGCAACGGAACACCGTGACAGAAGCCAGAGCGCATGGAAACGCCGTTTATAAAGCACTTTCTGAGAAGTGATTTTCTAAAATGGAATTTAAATCAAGCTAATGCGAAAGAGTTGGGAGTAGGATAAAGTTTTGTGAGACTGAGAATTCTCTGGTATAAAAGCAACAGGATGAGCTATGTGGGCAGTGCCCAGTGTTGCCGCATGAGGGTATTTTGTGGAGCACACTAAAGGCTAACACCACGGCTGATGTTATGGGTAAGGTTAGGGTGTCAACATTGATATTAGTTGGATTCCAGCAACACGACCTGTAATCACACAGTTTATCATGCGTTCACTAACAGCAACACTTTACTGGTGCACCTGTGTCAACACCGCTCAGAATGAGTCAAGTCACCCTTGGTACGAGTACGAATTACCTTTCACATCTAGTTTGTCAAGGAGGCATAGGTCACATCTGGCAGAGTTACTGAGTCACTGCTCTAGGAATCTGAAACCTCTGCTCCATCTACCGAATCCACTCCCCTCCTCTTGCAAAATTTTCTATTTTACCAATAAAAGGCTGTCAACCTTAAGATTTAAGCTTGAAGGGGCTATAATTATTTCCCTAGGGCTGTCGAGATTTCTGCAGCTTACACTTTCATTGTTCCCACATGACTTTGTCATAATTTGCACACACACACACACACACACACACACACACACACACACACACTTTCTTTGGAGCTGGCACAAGTTTTCTTTTTCTTTTTTCCCCATTATCACCCTGCTACAAATTGAAAATTGGAGTCCATGCAATAAATGTGAATTACATTTTAATACCAATTATCAATAACAGGAACAAGTTAGCTGGATGATTAATATGGTGATTAAAGTGAGGTGTTTCACCGAAAAGCCACTCTGCTGTTTAGAAAGATAAAATGGTCTAATTTGTTTTCTAGTGAACCAGAATAGCACAAAGTCAGCATATTGTGTTTATATTTGTTGCTTTTGTTCTGCAGGACCAGAATGCTCCAGAAACTTCACGTCTATGAGTGGGGTGATCAAATCACCAGGATTCCCTGAGAAATATCCCAATAGCCTTGAATGCACTTATATTGTTTTTGCACCAAAGATGTCAGAGATTATATTGGAATTTGAAAGCTTTGAACTGGAACCAGATTCGAATCCTCCAGCAGGAGTGTTCTGCCGCTATGACCGCTTGGAAATCTGGGATGGATTCCCTGAAGGTAAGATACGTAACTCAAATGAGCTGCCTGCAGCAGGGTTGTAATCCCACAGCATGCTATAGAAGGCATGTTGACTTCTTACATCTATCACATACCTTGCCACCCAAAACAGCTATCCCATATAGAGTTCCCACACCCTCCATCGTATGGTATACCTTGTATCTTGATGTCATTATATTGAACATTTTCCTGTTCCCACCAGCAGTAGTCAGTGACACGGAACTGAAAAAACTCACAGCATGATGACATTAGAACAGGAGGTCCATTGAACTACACATTACGGAGGGGGAAAGGAATTAACACAAAGCCACTATTTCCAGTGACAGCCCTGTGTTTTTGATAGCATGCTTTTTCTGCTCTAGAAATTGCCCTTGTGCCAAATGACACACTGATATATAGATATATATATATAAATATATATATATCTTTATAGAAATCCCTTTGATTTCAGCAAAGCTGCAGTTGGTTCGTTTAAGGTAATCTCTTGCTGATGCAGGCTCTAGAGAATTAGTTTGTATGTTGTTAGCACTAATGGAGAGAGGATGTAAGGGTTTTTATGGCATTATCCCGTGGTTTGCTGCGACTATTACAAGTTCAGTGGAGTTTAACGTTATGGTTCTCTTAGGTTGAGCACTTCCTCTTAGGATGTCCCTAAGCCAAGGGAGTCGTACATGCAGTGATGCGCAAGCAAACTGCCCTTGATAACTTCTGCAAACTTTTTGTGTGCATGTGGCAATGAACAGCGGAAGAGAAATATATTTTTGGTTGTCCCGTTCCCTAACTTGAAATAAAATCTCTGTGCAGAAGAAGTGACAGCAGAAACTGAAAATCATGAGGCACCCACTACGGGTCTTAGAGCTGTTCTAAGCATTGTCTAAAGCACAGAGCCTAGGGCTTGCCGATCAGAAGGTCGGCAGTTCGAATCCCCGCGACAGGGCGAGTTCCTGTTGCTCGGTCCCTGCTCCTGCCCACCTAGCAGTTCGAAAGCACGTCAAAGTGCAAGTAGATAAATAGGTACCGCTCCGGCGGGAAGGTAAACGGCGTTTCCATGTGCTGCTCTGGTTCGCCAGAAGCGGCTTAGTCATGCTGGCCACATGACCCGGAAGTTGTACGTCAGCTCCCTCGGCCAGTAAAGCGAGATGAGCGCCACAACCCCAGAGTTGTCTGCGACTGGACCTAACAGTGAGGGGTCCCTTTACCATTATCTTTACCTTTAAGCATTGCCCAGAATGAGGCAGCCAGCTGAGGCAGCATGCAAATTATTTGAGCAATGGAGTCAGGCAAAGCCTGGCCGAGGCAACTTGAACCCATGTTCACCATTCACATGCTGGCTGCAGTGCTTCCAGGTCAGAGAGGGACCTCCCTTCCCCCCTCTCTTCACCATGCCACAGGAGCTAATGGTTTCACTTCGCACACTGCCCTTGACTGGCCACAGCTGCTCTTTTTACTGGAGGAAGCCAGTATCACCCCTGATGGTGGCAGGGACATGGTGACTGCTGTTTTAATATGCATTGCCATCCTCATTCCCCTCCCCAAGTTGGAGGGTGAACTTCTGAAGCATGGAGGCTCCTGTAGTCATGAAGTCTTCCTGGTTGCAAAATTCTACATTGAACTCATGCATGAGACAGAGAAGGTGGAGCTTAGCATACTTGGTCCTGCTGTCTCCAACATGATCCTACACAAATGGGGGATGATTACTCCTGAAGGGGGAGTAATGGAGGAAGCAAAATAATGACTGAAGGTCTTTCTAGTATTTAACCTGTCCATTAGAACAGTCTCATGGCAGTTCAAGGCAGTATTATAACTGTGCCTTGAAATGTAATAATAGGGATTTTTTGAAATAGCAAAAAGCTCTCTGGTGGAAATTTCAATTTCAGATGATATGTGGAGAAAAAGACCAATCAGCCAAATTATTTGAAATATTTTCAAAGAGATTAGTGTCAAGGTTATTACCGCTGAAGTAGTAATTTTCTGGTTCTAGAAAATGAATGAATTGGAATCATTATGAGCAAGTATTATAATCATCCCAATGTATCTTTGGATTAAAAGTGTGTTTTGTTTAAACTATAGAAATCAGGATTGTGACATTTAAAACATATATTTCTATAACTACTTACTTAGCTGGCATCTCTCTCCCAGAAGGGGAGCACTCTGAAAATGTGCATGATTTAGCATGTGTAGGTATATGAAATGTCAGCTTGTAACATTAGTCATTATTTAATATTTTGTATTAAAAGACATGAAGTGGAACACATTCTTCCTGTCAAAATGGTGCTGGTGGAGAAAGTGTGTGATGTACACTGACAATAGGAGACAATAGGAGGTTGCTGAGATTAAAGCAATTGGGCAAGGCGTGGCTACTGTATTCCAGTTTTGTCACCAGGACTGTGTCAGGGGTCCTGGAAAATGGTCCATCTCACAGAGAAAGGAGGCAGTGTGGACAATCGCTGGAGGACTCAGCCTTACCTTGCAGAGTCAAGCCTCTGCTTTCAAGGGGTTAAGACAGGGTTCACCCAACCATTGGGAAGAGTGAAACAACTGCCTAAGGGGGCAGATTTTGGAGCACAACAGCAGCCCTCACCTGTTCCTCTTGAATTTCCCTCATTCCCCTTTGTAGCCCCACAACCTTTTGTGGTCCCCCTAATCTAGCCTGCTGTCTCCAGTGTGGTGGAGGATGCCATCCTATCACCAGTGTTGAAGATTCAACTGCTGATCCAACCAGCTTCTGTGCATGTATTTTTTGTGGGGGAGGGAGGGTGCTCAGGCAGCAAAATGTATTGGGATTGTGGGCGGGGGGAGTGGAGCTCAGTCAATAAAATGTATAGGGATGGCCTTGGGGTTAATTTCAATATCAATGGCAGAAACAAAATTATAGGAGAAAACATTCCATCATATGCACCACAGAAAGGGAAATAGAATCATAGGATCTTGATCTTTGGTGGCTCTTCTTAATGGATCACATCAGAACCTAAAGCAGAGGCTTGAGTTTGAAAGGGGGGATATTTGTGGAGTAGCCATCGACCAGGGAGAAAGCCCTGAAAGAGAAGCCCCATTTTAACATGGGAGCAGGCACAGGACACTCGGGCTACATGTACAGGTATCTACACTGCTGGCTCTGCATAACTCTCTCACTGCTGTGTTCCTAGCTCCCTGCTCCTGAAAGGAGAGGGATCTTGTATGTGTAGGGATCCTGAAGCTTTGTCTGGTTGACCATCTGCCACACTGGCTCTGGCTGATCCATGTCAAGTAGGGTGCTGGAATCCTGCAATCCTATACACACTTAGCTAGGAATAAACTCAGTAGTAGACACATATAAGATTGCTCTGAAAATATTCCCGCTGCTTCACCTTTTGAACAGCATGGATGTTCTCTAAAGCCCTGCTCATGAAGGAGTTCTTTATATTATTCTATGGAGAGAAAGACTCCTTACTCGCATAAGAGCTTCCCTGCAGTATGGGGTGCTTTTTTGCTCTTGGAGGGAAATGGGCAGCCTTTGCTAATGCAGAACTGCATGCTTGCATTGGTGCAATTAGTCCATATGATTTAGAATATGTTGGACGCCCAACTCCCATCAACTTCAGTCAGTATAGCCTTGGTCAGGATAATGGAAGTTGTAATACAGCAACATCTACAGGGCACAGGAGTTCTCCACCCCTGCCATAAGAAAGTCTAAACTCCACTGATAAGTATGTGTCTAATTGCCCGTTTAAGTCAGTGGAGCTTTAATCACATTGCACTCTGCTTTTCACGTTCACTAAAGGTTAGCTAGCTAACACATTCAATCAAAATGTTGAAAAATTGCAAACAGTCTGTTTTTATGCAGTGTAATTGTTCTTGACATGATTATAATATCTTAGATCAAATTAATAATAATGAACAAATGACAATTTCACTTTACATTTCCATACACGAAAGTTCGGAATCTCATAAACACACAGCTCCAGGACTGATGCTACCAGAATAGGACCAAACATCTCGAAATAAAATAATTTCTAGTAGCAGCTTCAAATGGGTCCCAGACACTCTATAATTCCAATTTAAACAGCTACAAGTAGATTTGTTGTGCTGGAATCCATTTGACCCTTCGCTCACAAATTACAAGGCAAGGAAAGATTAATAGGAGCCTTCAAGAAAGACTGACACATTCTAGCTAAGCAGGTAGTGATATAATCTCATGAATTATTGGTCAAGATGTTTTCTCCACAGTGAACCATTTAGTGTGGTCGCCTTTTGCACATTATTAAGTAATTTATTGTCATTCGCCAGTTTGAAAGCTTGAAATTGGAAAAGAGAGAGAGAGAGATGTTTAAGAATGCCCTGTATTTATACAGGAAGACTAAAAACCTCTATTTTATCCAGTTCAGGTCAGATCAATATTGCATTAACTCAGTAGGCAAAGTCTTACATGTTGTGTAAGAAAATTCAATACCCCTTTATATCATAGTCTGCAAAGCTTTCGGCTGCTGTATTTACACAGCTAGATAACGAGCCCACAGCCATGATATCTAGTGGCAGTATTCAGACAAATAAAATTTTAAATTACCATGTATGTATCTTAAAGAAAGTATGAACCCATGAGTCACACTGAATCTTAAAAGTGTGAATCTGCTTTGAAACAAGTTCCCTTCTGTTTGCTATTTCAAAGGAAGCATCCTTGCAGGAAATGGGGTGGGGGTGAAGAGGGTGGCTCAGAATAAGTACCAGGGTATGGAATTATAGTGGCTTCGTTTCTCCTGCTCATTAAGGTCAATGGCTGCAGTGATCAAAGGGCCTAATGGAAAAGGAGCAAAGTCACAGATGTTTGCCCATTGGACAGAAGGGGGGGAAACAATGAGAGGAAAAGGCCAGATGCTGACTAGTCAGATTCAAGATAAAACACGCAAAACCCCAGAGTCCTTTTCGTGGGAGATTAAAAAAGCGGGAGCCACAAATGAAGAGCCTTCCATGGCTCCAACAAAAGTTGCAGTGCCTTGGGGTGGTGCATGTTAAGCTGCGTCACAGTGCCAGACGCCTCCCTAAATTACAAAGCAGCCTCCCTTCCTTGCCTCTCCAAACCTTTCTGTTATGTATGGGCATCATACGACAAACATCATAGGTCCTAGTAAACTTAATTAAAAAGTAAACAAAAACATGCAAAATCAGTGCTGAGGCTATCGGTGTAAGTTCTGGACATGCCTTTTATTTCCTGGCCATCACAGACCAGTGTAACAGCAGCAGCAGTCTGCCTCAGTGCCATAGCTCAGTGCTTAGAAACTGTGGGCACACATGTGGGCACCGCCAAATTTTAAACAGACTATTAAGTCTTTTTGAATCTCCTTTTCACACATGGTTAAACTGTTGGCTCTGTCTTTCTCTTCATCCTTTTCCACATCGCTTCTTCACATACACTAACAGCCACTAAATCTATTGCCTTTTCTATGTCCTAGCAGTTTTCTTACGGGGATTTCCCCTCTTCTGCTGTGAGGACAAGCAGCAGTTACTTGTGATCTCACCTTATTGCGTGGAGAGTTTCATAACCATACCTACATATCCTTGGGGGGGGGGGTTCTGTCTTACAGATAAAGAGTTACCATTAGTATGCAACAGAGAGGAATCACATATAGTAGCTTTATGCAAACTGGTGCCCTCCAGATATTTTGGATTGCTATTCCTATCAGGTCTGGCCAGCACAGTCAAGGATCATGCATGATGGGAGTTGCATCAGTAGAGTACCAGGCTGGAAAACGTGGCATAGAATAATGCTGTCTGTGCACCACCATACATTTAAAGCACACGACTTCCTCAAAAGAATCCTGGGAACAATTGTTTGTTAAGGGTACTGAGAACTATACATCTGTGTGGAGGAGACTGCTGTTCACAGGATTCTCTGGGGCAAGCCATGTGTTTTGAATGTGTGGTGTGTTTAAATGCTGGCCACCGACTGTTTTCAGTGGTATCTGAAATTTGCAGGGAGCCCATGGAATTGAGAGAAAAGGGCAAGCAGAAACACTTTGGCTGAAGGAGGTGAGGCAGGGAGAGAAGGGTGGATGTGAGGGGACTATGAAAAGCAGGACTGGAACAGCTTGTACAGAAGCTGTAGTAGGACTTGGGGACTTGTGGGGAAAGCTACTGCAGGAGAAGAGGCAATGAGTGCTGATTTTGTTCTTGCGAGCAGAGAAGCAAATGCCTGGGAAGGAACAGAATCTGTGCTTTTTGGCTCTCAGCCATATGGAAATTGTGGTAAGAGGCTCTTAGGCTTAGGAAGTTCAGCCAATCTGGTTATAGATTTTTTTTTTCTTTTTTTACTAGCAAAAGATTTGTTGTTCTTAAACTTCCAGAGGTGATTTCACTGGCATATATCTTGGGTGAATGCCTCTGAGGGATATTACCATAATGGAAAGGAAATATTTCATACTCAAAGTGAATTATTTTCTTGGTGGCACAGGCCACAATATGAGCAGAGGGGGAATGCTTCAAGCTGGAAGCTGTTGAAAGCACAAATAGAATGGACAGTGCAAGGGAAGGAGGGAGCCATTGATTACTGGGCAATTGTAATCACTTAGGCATTTCTCTGAATTTACTGAACAATCCATGACAGCTTGCCATGTGAACATACTAATGAATGGGCATAGAGGCTCAAGTATACCATATCCTGCAGAGGCACAGCCAGCAATTCATGGTTGTAAACACAAGCAGAACAACAGAAGGGCAACCTCTTGAAACCAGAATGTATGCAACATACCAGTGTGATAAACTGGCATCAAGATGTCACCTAGACACACCAAAGCAAACAAGGAGGTTGCATACTGTCAGGGATGCCCCGCCTGTTCAGCGGAAGGTAGTAGCAGACCCTTTAGCATACAGAGAGCCCCGTCGCCTCTTGGACAGCAACACCTCTTCCAGCGGTGAAGGAAGCACCGCCTCCAGTGAGGAGGGAGGGAAGAGAGGAGGGCAGGGGGAGAGAGGGCTCAAGGATGCTACAGGAGCCTCGCAATCACGTTATCCAGCTGGGCAGGAGGGAAACGCGCCTGTTCCGTAGCCCCTTTTACGCAGAGGGGTGAAACATAGAAAGAAACTGGGGGTGCCTAAGTTCTTATGTTGGAGACGTAGCCAGAAGGGGCCACTCCCGGATTCTGCTAGCGATTGAGACAGTTATGAACTTTGTTGCTCTGCACTGTAAATAATTTTGCACAATAAACCTGTTAAAAGACAGGATGGAGTCCAGCCTCATTACTCTTGAGTAGCCCACACACGGACCTTACACATATCATAAAGAGATATCACATCATTCTATATAAGCACTGATTAGTGACATGGGAAATTTGCCATGTCACTAATTAGTGTTTATATTGAAGCTGTGGTGCTACTTTACCATATGCACGCAACCATAATGTTCTGATGTTGCTTTACTGCAAGGTTATGCTCAATGCATTCTTGTGATCCAATTTAAGAGGTTGCCCTTCTGTTCAATCTGAGTTTCTGTTTGTTTCAGTGCAATTCACCTTTCCTTCCCATTGCCTTGTTCACTGAGTCTTGACTGTGTTCTCATTTCTCATGTACGGATGGTGAGCTTTATTTCACGGAACTGGTTGTGCAAGCTGGACCCCTTTGTTTTGTTGGCAAAGGTTCCTTTGTGCTTATAACTGTGTGCCTCGTTACTAACAATTGCGATCATAAAAATATTTTCTCTATAAATGTATGTTGCCATTTTCCCCTGGATTTTTGTACTGGAGTATAGAATGCTGTCTTATACCGAGTCAGGCCATTGATCCTTCTACCTCAGTAATGTCTATGCTGATTGAGAGCAGCTTTCCAGGGTTTCTGACCGGGTTCTCTCCCAGTCCTACCTGGAGATGCTGGGGATTGAACTTGGGACCTTCTGCATGCAAAGCAGATGCTCCACCACTGAGCTATGTCCCTTCCCCCATACTGTTGGTTGGTGCCTTCTGTTTTAACCTTTAAATGCCTGCTGAAATCATTTCCAGATCCCCAAACTTATGCAGTCAATTAAGAGAATTTCCATAACAGCTGACAGTCATAAATTTTTATGTCGCTTTTATTTTACATAGATATTCTTGTGCACCATTCTGATATATATTGCAGTCTGTAAATATTTTTTATAAATAAGAAAATACTGTAGGAGCGAGGGTATGTGGTAGGATATAACTATAAATTGTTTTAGTTAATAGCTGGTGTATCATTGTGGATATATTCTGCAACATGTTCTTGACACAGTAACAGTGCATTAGTGATGGGATGATTTGGCTTTCTTAGTTGTTTTGAGGTGTTTCCTCAGTGCTACTACATTATTGTTCAGCCGATTTATAGGGAAACCAAGGGTGGCACAAAATTAAATCCGAACATTCGTAGTATAAAATGTTACAGGATTTCAGCAGGAAGCTGCAGGGCATGCACTGATGGGAAATGAAGCAGTATGACACACACATGCACACACACCCAAAAAATGTTTGCATACCTTGCAACTCTCCCGTTTTAAGCATAGCTGTCAACCTTTCCTTTTTTTGTGGGAAACTCCCTTATTCCAATGCCGTTTCCCGCTGCTATCCCGGATTGTTGATATCCCTTAAATTTCCCAGATTTCAAAGGAAGCAGCTCCTTTCCCTCCCTGCCGGCCAGGGAGGCTCCTCAGCTGCGTTGCTCGGCTGCCAATAAGGAGTCTGAGACCGACTGGGGGCGGAGCTTGCATGCCTTGTGCAGCCAGACCCTCACGCCCAACCAGACAGCCTGCCGTCTACGCGCTCGCTCTTTCGCTCACCCGTTCGCGCGGGAGGGAGGGAGCTGAGAGGGGGCAGGGCCAAAGTAAAATGGGAGGGGCGCAGCCTCCATCGAGGTCATGTCCCAATTTGCCTCATTCCGGTGTTGGATGGTATGTGTCTGCAGGCACAAACAGTTTTGAATGTAGGATCACATATGATTGCTCCAAAAGCATCGCAAGCAGAAATCATCATGAATGCACAATAACAACATCTGGAAGGAGGGGCAAGAGATACCAAATTCAGGGCATTTCCTATTTTCTGTGAAGCCTCTCTTCGGGTGTGCATAGAATGCCATCTTCTATTGTGGAGACTTCACCATTGTATTCTTGTTTCCTTTCAGTTGGTCCTCACATAGGCCGATACTGTGGGCAAAACACACCAGGCCGTGTCCGCTCTTCAACCGGCATTCTTTCCCTGGTTTTCTACACCGACAGTGCAATAGCAAAAGAAGGCTTCTCTGCAAACTACACTGTCCTGCAGAACAGTGTGTCGGAAGGTCAGTGTTTATCCATCCTACAGAGCTGTGTGCTGAATACTGTCTGTCCTGTCTCCTCACCTGCTGGGTGCTGCATGAAATACTTAAAGACGCCTTAGATAAATAAAAGCCCTTTGTGCGTCTGTTTTTAAAGCAACCACCCAAGGGCAGGAGAAGACATTTCCGCTCAAATTTCTTTGTCTAAAAACTCACGACGTTGTGGAGACATTCTCCCTTTCCTGTAGAAATTTAGAGGAGTAGATCTAAACAATAACATCCAGACCAAGAAGTCTAGCCGTATGTCCACAGCTGGATAGGATACATTTTTTTATATAGAATTCTGCTCCTTATCACATTATATTGAGTATCAGGGAAATCCTGGTTAAATGGTTGGGAGATGCAGGATGCTACTTGGATGGCCACAATGTTGTGTGGATGACGTTCATCCACTTTAAACTACCACATGTATACAGCCACGATATAAAATGCCAATTTACTATACACAACATTTCGTCTAAGCAGATTGCAGTCTATGTTTGGCACCTCATTTCTGCAAAGGCAAGAACAAAGGTCTGAGGGTCAAAATCCATTGAAGGAAATGTTGATGTGACAGGGGGAGTTGCTCCAGTATCTGACAATCTGTCGACTATCCAGGGATTTTGAATTCCCACCCAGAGCTAGAGTGATGTAGTGATTAGTGAGTTGGGGCTGGGACTTGGGAAACCAGAGTTCAAATCCTGACTCAGCCATGAAGCTCATTTGGGCTGGCCACTGTCTCTCAGGCTAAGCTACTTCGCAGAGTCATCGTAAAGATCAGCTGGAGAGAAGGTGGAACCATGGATGCCACGTTGAGCTCCTTGGAGGAAAAGTGGGATATAAATGCAATCATAAATAATAAATGTAGTAGTAAACTATGCAGGAGCTATTGACTCTTGCCCAGCAGATCCGAACTGCATGGCAGAATTGCAGCAGCCAAACTTTTAATGCCACATCTACAGAGCATCTTGTATTGTCTTTGATCAAAACAATAGCTGACATCTGTACAAAATTCAAGTTGTATGATTCAACATTTCAATTGGAGATTCTGCAGCATAGCAAAGTCTGACTTGCCTCTTAATAATGTCTCTTAAAAGTCAGTTGTAATTTTTCTGTTTGATTTCACAGAATTGTTTCTCTAAGGGAAAATTCTGACCGACTAGATCTCATTTTTGGTCATGTGTGTGTTTTTAAACCTTCAAATAGAATTAAAATTGTAGGGGATACAAGGTTAATCATACCCCTGTCACATCACGGCTGCTTTCTGATTTTTTTAAACATTTTATTCCACATCTCTTGTTAACATTTAATGCAATTTTATTTGGGCCTGAATTTAATGCTCATCATACAGACAGGCCTGTTTTATATTCCATGTAGAGGGAGTATGTGAAGACTAGAGGAACAGCTTTTAAAGCTGAAGTTTATAAGTAAAATATGGAGGCAGCGTGGTAGAGAGCTGGACTTTTGACAGGGAGGTCTGGTTCAAATCCATGCTTAAGCCACAAGCTTACTGGGTGCCCTTGGGCCAGTCACCATATCTAACACTAATATGCCTCATTTGGTTGTGGTGCGGATTAAATGGGGAGCAGCATGTGTTCACCACCTTAAGTTTTTTGGAAGGAAAGGTGGGGTAATTTAGTCCATTATCCTCTCTCTCAGAATATTCACCCCTTTTTCCTTGCAATGGAAATTGCACATGCTGAGCTACCATGGTTATATACCTTGGTTATTTCAAAACTTGCCAACATTTCAGAAATTTTGTAATATCAGAGTGATTTATGGCATACGTCAGTCATAAAGAACATGAAGAGCTTCCAGCAAAGCCCCCCCCCCCAATTTCTTTGTATTTGTGTATTATTTCTGATATTTATAGCCCTACAGTATATTTTTACAAACACACAACCAAAGAGGCTAGACACATAGACTCAAGATGAGTTACAGGTAGATAGCCGTGTTGGTCTGTCATAGTCAAAACAAAATAAAAAAATTCCTTCCAGTAGCACATTAGAGACCAACTAAGTTTGTTCTTGGTATGAGCTTTCATGTGCATGCATACTTCTTCAGATACACTGAAACAGAAGTCAGCAGACCCTTATATATAGTGAGAGGGTGGGAGGGGTATTACTCAGAGGGGTGGTGGGAATGGGTGATAGGCTGATAGCTGTGGTAAACCTGTTGACTGTTAATGACTGCAATTAGTCTTACAGGAAAAAGCAAGGGGTTAGAACAGGGGTGTCAAACTCAAATTCATCGGGGGCCGCATCAGCAGTTTGGTCACCCTCAAAGGGCCGGTTGTATCTGTAGGACTATGTGTCCACTCTTTACTATCATAAATTATTGTCACTGCATTCAATTATTACTGCTTTTTGTATTTTAAATATATATTACATATATATGTGTGTATGATTATATATAACATATTTCATTTTCAACTGCATATTACTCAGTATGTGTGTGTATATATAATAATAATAATATAAGGTTTCAGGGGGAGGGGGGCATGTTCAGGGAGGAATTAAGGGGCAAAGGGGGATATTTTAGTAAGGTTTCAGGGGGAGGGGGCATGTTCAGGGAGGAATTAAGGGGCAAAGGGGGATATTTTAGTAAGGTTTCAGGGGGAGGGGGGCATGTTCAGGGAGGAATTAAGGGGCAAAGGGGGATATTTTAGTAAGGTTTCAGGGGGAGGGGGCATGTTCAGGGAGGAATTAAGGGGCAAAGGGGGATATTTTAGTAAGGTTTCAGGGGGAGGGGGCATGTTCAGGGAGGAATTAAGGGGCAAAGGGGGATATTTTAGTAAGGTTTCAGGGGGAGGGGGCATGTTCAGGGAGGAATTAAGGGGCAAAGGGGGATATTTTAGTAAGGTTTCAGGGGGGATGTTCAGGGAGGGATTATGGGGGGAGGGAGCATGTTCCTCACTCGTTTCTGAGGGAAGCCGGAGAGTTGCTGGCGAGTCCGGCAAGAGGCTTCCTTTCTGCCGGTGACTCAGCTCACAAGATGAAGTGGGAAGGAACGTGCAGCGAACGGGAGAGCAGCTTTGGAAAGCCCGCGAGGCCAAAACGGCCGAAAATCAAAAGCCTTGCCGGGCTCACCCGGCAAGGAAAAAATGGTGCGGGGGGCTTCCCCCACGCAGCAGAAAGCCGCGCAGGGCACCCCCGAGGCGGCAAAAAGCCGCGCTGGGCCAAAACGGCCCGAAAATCAAAACCCTTGCCGGGATCTCCCGGCAAGGATAAAATGGTGCGGGGGGCCTCTCCGACGCGGCAAAAAGCCGCGCGGGGCGCCCCCAACGCGGCAATAAGCCGCGCTGGGCCAAAACGGCCCGAAAATCAAAAGCCTTGCCAGGCTCACCCGGCAAGGAAAAAATGGTGCGGGGGGCTTCCCCGACGCGGCAGAAAGCCGTACGGGGCACCCCCGAGGCGGCAAAAAGCCGCGCTGGGCCAAAACGGCCCGAAAATCAAAAATGGTGCGGAGACGCCGCAGCCAACCCCAGAGCTTCGCGCCTCGGCTCCCCCGCCTACTTCTCGCGAGTGGCCACGCCCACCGCTCCCTCCACCAATCCGCCTTCCCGACTCTGTCCCTGGCGGGAAACAATATGCACTCCGAGTCTTCCTCTTTCCGCTCTGCTCCCTTCCTCTCACGCGCGCTGACCTTCGCTGCCCACCGCCAATCAGCGCACGCTCGCGGGCCACATGACGAGGTCTCGCGGGCCGCATTTGGCCCGCGGGCCTTGTCTTTGACACCTGTGGGTTAGAAGGTTAAAAAAGCTTTGTCATGTATAATGAGATAAGAATCCAATGTCTTTGTTCAGACCAGGTCTCTCCATGGTTTTAAGCTTGGTAATAAGTTGCAATTCAGCAACTTCTCTTTCCAGTCTATTTCTGAAATTCCTTTGCAATAAGACAGCTACTTTGAGATCTTGTATAGAGTGTCCTGGGAGATTGAAGTGTTCTCCTACTGGTTTCTCTGTCTTGTGATTCCTGATGTCAGATTTATGACTCAAGATGAGTAGTTCTTGCATCAGTTTGTGCCTTCCACTGTGTTTGGGTGCTTTCAAAAACTTGACCACAATTGTCAGCAGTAGAAGAACTGCTATGGCCTCATTTGATAAAGTCATGCATCACAGTACTTGGGCATCCCCTTCAAAGCAGGAAAGGGTGAAATACTGAGATGTTAACTTCTGTGTTGTTTTGCCATTGTCTTCATTGGGATATGGATTGCAGCCACTGCTTCTTGTCATAGCTATTTTGGATTTTGTGAACTGACAACATTGTGCTACTGACAACATTGTTATTTTCAGATTTCCAGTGTGCTGAACCTCTTGGTATGGAATCTGGTGAAATACATTCTGACCAAATCAGTGCCTCTTCCCAATATAGCACCAACTGGTCTTCTGAAAGGTCTAGATTAAATTACCCTGAAAATGGGTGGACGCCTGGAGAAGATTCCAACAGAGAATGGATACAGGTATGAAAGACAACCAAACCACATCTATAAAAATGACAGCTCGGGGGGGGGGTGTTTCATAGTAAGCAGGAGGGGCAAAGTCATTTTAAAGGTAAATGCACCAGTGTATAGAGTGAAAAAAAAATCCTGCATAACACAGAGTCCTAGGCATTAATATTTCAACTCCCCCTGTTAGATGTTTACTACAAATAGACTGACTTTCAAAGGTATGAGGTGGAGGGAGAGAAAGGAAAGGTCAAGAAGATACATTCTTTCACTTCCTGCATGGTCTTTCCCCTCTTCATTTTTCTGGGCACAAATAACAGAGATTTTGGTTTAGTCGGAAAAGTCAATATTAGTTTAACAAGCACTTAAAGTGAAATGGTCTACTGAGAAGCCTGTGGTAGCTTTCACAAGAGCAGTACTCAATAGCTGCTTGGTGCCATGAGGAGATGAGTGAGAATTTCACCTTGGAAGGTCTGTGTCTTTCGCAAAAATTAAATTAAAATTGAGATAAGCCTATTGTTTTCTGTACATCAGAACATTACACCCATAGGTAGACCACTAAGACAGTGTGGAACCAGGGAGTGGCATTCAACTTTTACTGCAGAGTAGACCCATTGAAACTAATGAACTACACTAAGTTAGGACTATTAATTTCAGTGGCTCTACCCTGAGTAAAACTAAGTTGAATACCGCCCAGAGAGTATAAGGCAAAAACTGCAGTTGCCTTTGTTAAGTGTAAAAAAGAAGTTCTGAAATGAAGGAGTATGAAATCCTGAACACAGAATAGAAAATATAAGGGCCAATGTGCAATAAATAAAGCTAAGGCTATTTAAGTGTGCCTGTTGCACAGTGATACTCCCCATTCAATTTGGCAGCATGGTACAGAAAACCAATTTATCTAATGGTTACATGTACATTGTGGTAAGCAATTGTCATTGAACCATATGTCATATGTACCTTTTTAGAAAAATCAAAACATATTCCTACTCATATGCAGAAAATTCTGATTAAGGTGCTGAGATGAAAGCCACATTTTGGCCCCAGTTCAGGACCATGTGTCAGGGTGTGAATTTTCTTCACTCTTTCCCCCATTCCTCTCCACCAAAGAGCAGGTTTTTTGTACAATGTCAGAAGCTGTATCTGAATATACTTATGACCCATCCTGGTTTTGAGAGTCAGTTTCTGATGCGGTACCATACAGCTGCTGTTAAAAAAATGAATGCAGAAATATTAATGCATATATTTTTGTTCCCCCCCCCCACACAGAATGGGAATTGATGTTCTTATTTCTTCAGAGGGGGGTAGAGGAGATATTTACAAGAGTTAGTGCCTCCCCTTCCTCTTCACCACCTTACCCCACTCCTGCACCTTCGAAATAACTCGTTTTATTTTGTTCAAGTGCGCAGTAAACACCTCTGTACCTGAGTAATTTTCTGGCACTGTTGTGTAACCAGACCTACCATTTCGCTATCATTTATGGCCACATTAAAATTATTTGTTAGAGAATTCAACCCAATGAATGCTGCTGGGTTGTTCGATTGTTAATTTTTGTTTTACAAAAGGGAGTCTGTTAAGAATTCAAAGACTCGGTTATCATAAATATCAGAACATTCCCCCCCCCTCTACTATTTAATTAGAATCTCCACTTTCCTCTTTAATTGTGGTCTGAATGCAGTTGATGACAGCAGGAGCCAGGAGAGAAATGTTCACATTTGTTAGATTAATAATGCAGTATTGAAAGCTTCCAGTAGTTTAAATAACTGGGGCATTCTTCGGGCTTTTATTGTTTTCCATAGGAAATATCGAGCTGACATATAAGAATAATGCATCATTAACCATCAATAAGAGCGTTCGCATCAGTGTTTCCTCTGAGGTTTGCTGTCTGCAAGAAAGCTTAAAAACATGTTGAGTGATAATCAGCCAGGGAAAGAAAGTCAGGGGAAATCTTTCATTCCTGATCCTTTGGTACACAACGGGACTCTCAGGTGTCCAGCTTATGAGGCCTCAGCACATCCTGAGCTGCTGAAAACCAGTTAATTGTAAATGATAAACTTAATCACACTTCACCGTAGCAAACAGAAATCAGTTGATTCTAACTCCCAAGGAATAAGTAGCAGGGAAATTAAGCAAACCTTGGCTATAAATCAAACGACGTTGGCGTTAATTGCTGTCACTTATCTTCACAGAAGTGTAGCAAACATAAAAATTGTGTTCCATATTTTTATTCCCACTTCTTTTTAAAAGAAAATCCGCTTCCATATTCCCCGCTCCACAATTTAGTAAAAGAGAGACAGAAATCTAACTTGCAAGTTGTAATTTCCCCCTGTAGCTTGCTCTAAGCAAGCATTTAGATGAAGTCAAGAGGTTCACATGGCAGCAAAAAAAAACACACAACGATGGCAGCAGGAAAGTGAAAATAATTTTGAAAGTTAATCTCAAGGAAGAGAAGACTGGAGGTACCAAAATGCAAAAAGTTCATTACAAAATGAATGGAAATGTATTTCAAGGGTGGCCTCATTATGAGGCTGAGCAAGTCCAGTACCTCAGGCAGCAGATTAAGGGAGTGTAATACTGAGTAGGGCTTACAAAAATCTGCAGTAAGTTCCTGAGGTCTCTTCTTTGTACTGCCAAAATCAGTAATGCTGTATCTTGGGTAATGCTGTATCTTGGGTAATATAGTACCTAGATTAGAGTGCAGTTGTGAGTGAAGCAAATATACACAAGAGCATCAAAGTCCTGTAAATATTAGATGCTGTACTTAAGGTGTGCTTGTATTTCCTTAACTGCCTTTGGAGTCCTCACAACAACAACAACAACGATCTATCTTCTGCCAGTACAGAATTACCTCACACTGTCATGTGCTAAGGCTATTGTTCACCTATGCATGTACTAACCGCCTTAGATGTCAGAAATTGGCACTAGAGATGCGTATCTAGGAATCCCATTCATATCTGATAACCATGTCCATGGTTGTCCAGGCAGCATTCCTCCAATGATAGCATAGTTGGTTGAATGGTTTCAGGTACAGTCAAAGGCGTGATACTGGTGGCAACGGCAGCAGCAGAATCGCTTCTCGTGGGTGCAGAAATGAAACGTAGACTTCTGGAAGCAACTAGGGAAGTGGAAAGCGGAAAGAGCAGAAAAATAGAGGCAGCTGGTTGTGTTCTAGTCTCCTTAGCAAAAAAACCCACATATGCTTATTACCAGCAGGTTGCATTGATCCTTAAAGCAGGGCACTGAGGGAAGGGGCAGGGTGTGGCACATGGAGACCGTGTTTACTTGGCAGTTAAGTGTACATTGACCTGAGTGCCCATATCGGCATGCCATGGGGGAATGAAAAACAAGGCCCTGATCTCTTGGGATCTTCCTATGTGTGGGTGGTGTACTGGCAGTATAGCAGACTGAATCCAGCATATGTTTCCCATCTTAACAGTGCCAAGAAGGGGAACTAAAGATATGCAGAATAACTATGTGTGAAGGGCTTACCAAAAATAAATCTTGTTTCTGTTACATCCAAAAGCCATAAGTAACCATGTTGGCCCATTTGGAGGGAGGGCCCCAAGAGGCATTTCCTTTAGGGGCAAAATGCAAAAGCAGCATTATTTACTTCCTTAATGCAATAAATGCTGTTCTATTCTACTCCCTTGACCAAAACCTGTTTGATTTTTTTTTTTTAATCTTCTGCTTCAATTTCAATTCTTTTTTCATAGTGAAATAGCATTATTGATATTCCACCACCCCCTGCTCCACAACAATGCTTTAATTTAATCCAGAAAAAGGAACAGAAGTTGGAAGTATATTTCCGAGCTCCCCTCATTAACATATCCTTTCATTGGGGGGGGGGGGTAGTGTAGTATTTCCATTTCGGTAACCTAAACAACAAATATGTTAATAGCTATCAATTACCAGCAAAGTTTTAGCTCTCAAAACTAGTAAGAACGCCAACCCAAGGGTTCCACATCTGTTTTTAGTGAAATCTGTTCCTGTCTGTGGTATTTAAAATCTGAGGAACTCCTGTTATTGTGCAATTGGGAATCCTAAGGGAGTAAAATCTTAATCAAATCCATAACATGCAAGGGTTTTATGATTGCACTTTCAGTACATTCCTTTTAAACGGATGGCAGATTTCTGCCCTGGCAGCAGTAATTGCATTTTTACAGAGTACATTCAACATCCACAGTTAGGACCAACAGTTACATTTAAGCAGCACACATGAAGTCATTGCGCGTAAATAACTTTTGTAGTATGGTTAAAAGCCCTTGAGGGAAACCTGTGTTTGTAAACACAATTAGCACCTTACATCTTTTGAATTTTGGGTTGTCCTGTGTTGCCTTCTTTAGTAAATCCCAGCCAGGAGCCTTCTCTAACCCACAGTTGTTACTGCAAACAAGAAGAAAGAGAGTCTGAAAAAATATCGCCAGGACATTTACAGTGAGTTTATGTAAGCAGGGAGATTTAACAAATTGTGAGACCTTGGGTGGTATGTCCAGCTAAGCCATACACAGAGTAGACCCATTGAAATTGATACTTGACTAACATACGGTAAGTACATTGATTTCAGTGGGCCTACTCTATGACATACATTTAAAGCACATCCGCCCCACCAAAAAAAGTATCATGGGAACTGTTGTTTATTAAGGGTGCTTTGAACTGTAGCTCTGTGAGGGGCAAACTACAGTTCCCAGGATTCTTTGGAGGGGTGTGCTTTAAATATATAGTTTGTGTGTGTAGTCTGAGTTAGATGCAGGCAGTGCTGAACGGAACCCACTCAAGAGTACAGAAGACTTAGTTCTGTTGTCAAATTCTTATGGGTGTATGAAATCAGCATTGGTTTTTTGTTGCTGCAAATAGAAATGTCCATTGCAATCTCTCTTCTGCGTACAGTGTACACAAATCACCACATCTTTCAGATTCGTACCCTGGGAATTGTCCTATAATTACAAGTTAGAGAGTTTTGTTTGCTTATATCCCACCCTTTAAATAAATTTTCCCCCCAAGGCATCTTACACAGAGATAGCAAACATGCTGGGTATCAAGATATGGATCATTTTCATGTTATATTTTTGTCAAATTTCACATGAAAAAATTGTGACATCTGTTCAGAGCCACAGCTGGGAGCAACATCAGCATGAGAATATTATTATTTTTTAAGTGTTGTTAATTTCAGGTGCCAAAAGCTAATCCAATCCAAATAAATAGGTCTTCCAGTGCTTCTAAAGGATGTCCAAGGTTTAGCACTGGCATGTCTGCAGAGAAAGACCATTCCCCAACTCCGAGAAGCTTAGCCAGAAGACTATTTCACATGCCTTTACTATCTACACCGAGTGCATGATTCAAGAAAAGGACTCTCTTGGACAAACTAAATGCAGCTTGGGAGATCCATGATATTTGGGGGAAGCACACAGGTGTTTGTAAGGTGTCTTACAAACCACAGTATAGAGCAAATAGCAAATTGCTGAAGGTGTGTTAGGCCAGGGAAGTAGAATGGTGAGAAGGGGTTGAACATCCTCACCGCAGTACCACTTCCCTGAACAGATACTTAGCTCAGTCAGTAGAACATGAGACTCTTGATCTCAGGGTCGTGGGTTCGAGCTCCACGTTGGGCAAAAAGATATCTTACATTGAAGAGGGTTGGACTCGATGATTCTCGTGGTCTCTTCCAACTCTACAATTCTATGATCCTCACCCCAGTGCCATTTCCCTGAACAGGTATATAGTTCCATGCAACTGCTTTTTAATGGTATTGGGTTCCTTTGAGAGTAAGGGCAAGGCATAAAGTTAATAAATACATAATTTGAGCTTTAAAAACAAACAACTGAGGTCACACACATCATGTATCCTTAAGCCCCCAGCTACTCTTAGGGGCGTTAGAGGAGGCATCTGTGTTCTGGTGACTCACACCTGCCATCAGTCAGAAGGTGGGCTGCTGCTTTATGAACTGTGAATATTAAAACTTCTACAGACAGTAGCCTTCTTAGCTATACTTCCGCCAAAGGTCAAATAGCTGATTTGGAGACAGAAACTTCACAGTGCTTGGGAGGAACCTAATTTCCCTTACTTTTGGGGGCCCCCTCCCCACTTTCAAGACTTGAAAGATATACCAAGACAAATAGGTTAGATAGTATTAATTCCTCCAACAGTCTGCATTGATTAAAACATCAAAATAGCTGTGCATTTCTCCCCCTTGTTCAAGAAAAAAATATATTGATTGCGTTTAAAGCCTTTATTAGTATAGAATACTTCCTCTGAACGAAAGATGCCTCCAAATGGAGTCTCCTTCCTTTTCCCATTCAGATGATTAAGCAATCCATATTCCTTTAATATTTATAACTTTGTGACTGCCGTGTGGAGAGGAGCTGTTATAACACGGATGCAAAAGGGAAGTATTCCAGCAGCAGGCCGAAAAATAATTGCAGTTCATCTTATGGCATCCCACATTAACATCCGTAGTACAATATTCACATTTTGTGTGTTTTTGTGTGTGTGTGTGTGTGTGTGTGTGTGTGTGTGTGTGTGTGTATTTGAGAAAGTTTGTTCCTCTTTCAGGCAGTTGCTTAGATTGGCTTTACTGGGTGGTCTAAATGCTTTGCATGAGAGTCTGGGGGATGCATAGGAAACCTGCAGTGTCTGCCTTTTCCCCCCTTGCTTTCCCTCCCCCACTCCTTTTGAGCACGCACAGCAGTACCCAAATGCATCGTACAACAACTGCTTGTGATAAGATGAATCCTAGAAACAGCTCTGCTTTCGAGTCTTCCTTGGCTTTGAAAGGCTGCCTGAGAGCAGAAGTTCACAGTCGTCATTGTCAGGCTTACTCATCGTTAGGGAGTGCACTGACATGAAAGCCAGGTTACTGTCAATTCATTTCCTCCTCCCCTCTCTCCCCTTTTCACGAACACAAGTTATCTATTCAGCTCATGTCATTTCACATTTCATAATGCCACTCCAGAAAATTATAACAAGCGGCACTGGCTGTTCAGTTGAGAGGATAACATCACGAAGCTGGTTTTCCATCTTTAATTGTTCAAGAGCAAAACAACAGATTAGGGTATTTATTTCCAGGAAGGGGCCTTATTCCAGCTCAGAATTTATTGTCCATCCAGTTCAGTATTGTCAGCTCTGACTGGCAGTGCTTCTCTTTGGGTTATCAGTCAGGGCTCTTTTCCTTGTTATCCAGTTCCTTTTAACTGAAGATGCTAGGGATTTAACCTGATACCTTCTGCATGCAAACCATGTTCTCTCTCCGATGTGCAGCACTGAGAGTCTAGAACGGGAGTAGGGAGGACACATTCATTCATGGACAACCTTCCAGGGTCCACACGCTGGTGGGCGGGGGGCAAATACAGAGGGCCAGAGGACCACATTTGCCCTTGCCACAATGGTTCCCTAGCCCTGGTATAGAACGTGCAACCCAGTCCTCCAAAATACATTTCCTCAGAAGCGAGTATCACTGAATCTTTGGTGTTTTTAGAAATTATTTTCAATAAACAAGTATTAAACAAGTAGATTTGGACATGCTCCTGGGTCACCATAAAAGTTGTTATCATAAAGCCTCATTCATATTGGGTTTTTCAGTCAATCATTTTATTTGTATGCCTCCGTTTCAAAATTAAAACCATGTTCAAGGCGGCTTGCAACATATAAAAAAATTGCATAACTACAAATGTCACAAAAGTAGTCCTAAACAATAAACAAAATATCAAAAAGCACACCACCAAATTGAAGAGTTTCCACATAAATCATAACATCCAAAATAAACATGCAAAAGACTAACATCAACGGCTGTTCCCTGACAAAAATCCCAGAACAACGCTCAACCCAAGATTCTGTTCAGCAGCCTCAGCTTTTGTAGTTGGAGTCTGTCAGGGCCCTGCCCTCCCAGGCCAGGTGGGAAAAGGCCTGCTAGGCAAGGAGTAGGTCTTCTGGGATTCACAGGCAATATGGTCCAGCATGGCTCTTGTGTATTGAACAATAGTAGAAATTCAACAGGTGTAACTTTTTTCCAACTTGGAGATAAAATGATAACTGTTCTGCAGCTCTTAAAGGTAGAGACTGCAGCCCTAGTTTCTACATGTTGGAAGATCCGGGTGTTGGCAGTCCTGACAAGTTCAAGTGGTGAGCAATTAGTTTTTCAAGCACTGCTGGGGCCCAAAAGATAAAAGGGGGAAGAAACATTTGCAGTCTGAGAAGCTGTTCAAACTTCAGGAGGAACAGAAAAGTGATAGTGGGTCATTTGTAGGAGCAGAAGAGGGTGTGAAGACACTGCAGGGATCCAAAAAAGAGCTGATAGCACAGCATCTGCTACTCTGCAGATTTAATTACACAGCATCTTGACATCACTTTTAGGCTCAGTTACGTATCTTTGCCTGGACTAGTTTCCACATCTGTGCTCTGATATAAGTTGGAGCAATTAAGAGGCCATGACGGTCTTATTCAACTCATTGTCCCTTTAAGTCTCTTGCTCCCTGGTCATTCACTGCCTGCATCCATGTGTTTTCCAGCCTTCCTTTATGCTTCCACTGAACTTTGCCCTCTTTACAACACTCTCTCATAGTGGTGGGGGGATTGCAGGTCAAAGGATCTTTGCTTCACTGAGTTAACTATCTGTCTTTCCAGAATCGGTGCATTCCATCGCCTGGGCTCACGCAACCCTGATTTTGTTTTTGTTGTCACCATCACTTCCTGCCATCACAGGAGAGCTTGTGTGAACCTGAAACTATTGTGTATTCCCTTGTTTTAAAATGCAGTCCTAAAAGGCCTTGCTCTAGCCTTTGCATCTGTCAATGAACAAATGTTTCATTCAGCAACAGCTTCTTCCTTTTTTTTTAAGAGTCCACATAGATTAAACAAACTGAAGCCCCTCTTTTTTGTCTATGACCAGGCTACGTTTCAGACTGGATGTTTAAACTTAACAACTGAGAAGCAGCTGGTATCTATGTAGCCTGTTGTTTCACTCCTGTGTGGCCTCCTGTGCTGAGTCCACCAGATGACATTTATTCTTTTTGTCGAAGAGCTACTCTCAAGATGTGGAAGGGTCGCTTTGTTCAGTGGTAGAGCATCTGCCTTGCATGCAGAAGAGCCCGCGCTGGTCAGTGTAGACCCTACAAAGCTAGATGGTCCAAGGGTCTAATTTGGAATAAGGCAACTTCTAGGGGATTATACCCAGCATTGGTAATACTCAGAAGAGACCCATTGCAATGACTGGACATGATTGACTTAGATCCATTAATTCCAATGGGTATGCTGGGAGTAAAAGTTAGTTGGCCACAACCCTGTGTTCCTAGGATACATTCCGTTGCATTGTACATTGTAAAGTATGAGCTGGAGTTAAGCTGCAGAACTATGAGAAGCTGTCACTGAGATCGTATCTGCTCTGCCAGGATCACAGGCAATATCTGGCCAATCAGAGAGAAGTCACTAAAATGCTTTACCTTATTTTGGTGGTGCCAAAAATATTAGAATATTTTTAGAATATATTAGAGTAGGTCTTCAGACAAACGTATGTAAGGGACGGGCCTTGCCACAATGATCCTATTCCCTCTCCATGTGTATTCCCTTGCATGAATTTTGTCCTCTGAAAAGGGTTTATATAATCCAAGACTGAAGGGTGCCTGTTGCTTGGCTCTGTGTAGCTACATCCAAGGTTATAAGGTGAATAATATGGAGCTGAAATTATTGTGACACCGTTTGAGAAGGCAGTAATTCCTGCCTGCTTTCAATACTCATTTTTTGTACATACAAGCTAGACTTGCCTGGACTGAGAGTGACCGCTAGAAGAGATGCAAGAGGCGTTTCCAGTGGAAGGAATCCATGCAGAGACCGCAGGACACTTGTAGCTTCTGAGAATTTTCGAAGCTCTATAAGTGTGTCTTGTTTTGAAAGTGCAATTCAATAAGAAACTTCGCTGGTTTGAATGCTGTTCCACTAAATACTTGTCTGCGTTCCAAACTGCAGGATTAAGCTATGGTTTAAAATTAAATCTAAATCACAAAAAGTATTCCAAAATGTTAATTAAAAGTATTAAGTTTCTGAATAATTTATAGCTTAGCAAGGGTTTCTAACGGATGAGGGCGATGGGAGAGCCCATTCACATCTATTTCTTTTGTTGACCCAGTGATTGCGAAATGTCTTAGGTGTACATTTGCAGGCTAATGTGATGCTAAAGCAAAGCTTTTGGCTTCAGAGAAGTAATATTTTACAATAAGCCGTGCTCCTTGTAGACAGAAAGCAATCTTTTTCGAAGGTGCCAGAAGTTAATCAGCCTCTGTCCCTGCCACAGAAAAGTTTCCAATTACATAAGAAGTTGATTGCTTTGGTTTGAAGCACACAGTCTTTTCTCTCTCTCTCGTAGGAATGCATTGTGCCTTCACGTCCAGATTTTTTGGTGTTGCCAAGCAAGAGGTGAATTGGGAAAAGGGATATGTTCTCTGACTCCTCTGAAAATAATATACCTTGAAATCTATTTTGAAAAGTTGTGCATATGGAGCATAGCTTACTGGCGTGCGTCTGAAAGCACATTTCTCCTTTCTTTGCATAGCCAGTAAAAACACGCTGTAAAGCACACTTAGCTGGTTTCAATGGGACGTATTGTATTCTGCACAACTTCTCAACCGATCACTTTTTCAAAGGCTGCCTAACACTTAAGAATACCACACAGAACTAATGTATACTAGTATCACTGTCCTCTCCCTGGATGGGAATGGCATTCCTCCCTGCACCTTACCCTGCGCGCTGCTTTCATATTTAATTTTCATAGTTTCCATGCCGGAGCCGTTTGGTATGCTGAATTCTGGAAATGTCTCAAGCTGGAAACGCTAGTGTATGAACCTGCTGTACTGAGTCGCTTTTGTCTCCCCTTACCAGAGTACCGCTTGCCAATTTTTACAGCTACAGCAGATTTTTTTTCACTATTCAAAAAACAGAACCAGATGGAATGCCAGTTCAAAGAACATGTCAGAATTAAATATTTCTCTTTTAATTAGTTGCTTCTGATTTATGCAGGGAAAAAATTAACATAAGAGTAGGAGAATGTGCCATGAATCCAGATGTGACGCAGCCCACACACGCATTATCTTTTCTCTGTCAAAAAGATAGATCTTTCTCCCCCCCCCATCTTATTTTTTGGGGGTGGGGGGGTGACAAAGCTTGCAAGCATAGCCGTGACAAGTGTCAGAGGCCCTTTCTGCCTTCCCTCAGCAGTGCCAACAATTTTAAATTTTTAAAAAAGATACAATAAAACATTTCATTTGAAAGTAGCTCATCTTACTCCTTTTTTGTTGTTATCAGTCATATCTGCAGCATGTTCTGGTGCGGAAGTTGCTTCATAATTTCTACTTCTTTGGGCTTCCCAACAGCTCTGTGAGGTAGGCCACTATGATTTCCATTTTTTTTCAGAAGAGGTTCCCAAGGCTGAGAAGGAACAGCTCTACCGAAGAAACACTGTTAAGAGCTTCTTCCGACACACTTTCCCTTCTACAGAGGTTTCACCCCCCATGACAAAATCATGTTGTGGAAGCTCTGATAAGCAAGCAATTTCCATGCAGCAAGGAAAAATGATATACACAGCAGCTGGCAGATTGGCACATGGCTAACAGCAAGAAAACCATGCATGCCACATTTCATACATTACACAGCACGCATGCATCTTTTCTAACTTGATCTTAATCTTCCTGTAAGGCAGGACAGGGAGTCTTTTTTTCCTTCCTCTTTCAGCTTTCCCTTGTGGGAAGTCAACTTTGCAAGGGTCACAGGCACAAGCGGGTAGGGCTAGAGGCAAAAGTAAGCAGAGCAATGGATGACATTTGTATAGTAGGCTGCATTCCAGCCACATAAATATGTACACACATTGACAATCAGGACCGCCAGTAGGCTGGTGCAAATGGTACTGGTATACTGGGCCCAGAGCCAGCAAGGGCCCCAGACTCTTAGCTCACGTTTTTTAAAAAAATACCCCCTCATTTCCACCTGCTCTGAAGGGGAAGCTGAGAAGCAAAATGTGGAAGCCTGACCCCACCACCTGCCCTCACGTTGGCTCTTTTAGTGCAATGTCAGCAGTTTCTCCTAGAAACTGTCCCAGGGTATGGTCTGAAGACATATGTGGCTACCAGCTTGCTGAGGATAAGCAGGCCTGGCTCTTGCCACAGACTGCCAGGAAGCACATGCATGCTGCCTTGGATTCCATGACAGAAGAAAGGCGGAATATAAATGTAAGAAATCAATATCTACTTTTTGCCTAAGAGGCTCTTTTATCCCTGGATATTTTATTTCCTTTGCCTCGGGTAAATGACATTTTCCGCTTTGTTCTCTGCCATTTCATATCTCCCAGGGATAACTCCTGTTGTCAGGTACCTGTCAGTACAAAACCACTGTCTCTTTGTTGCCACTTTCTGTTTTGAGGGATGTCTTGTTAACATTTTGTTGGTGAGAGCCAGTGCTTTTTTGTGGTGGTACTCACCGGTACACCATACCAGCAACTGCCCCCCCCCCCGGAGATGCTCAGTCACATGGGGAGGTGTAGCATGAGCAAAGCCTGGCCAGGGTCCAGCCACCGCCACCCCCCAGAGCTGGCCGGAGAGCACAAGTCCTGTTCCCCAAGGTGTGTGAGAGTGGGTGGTTCTTTCCCTACCATGCATAATAATAATAATAATAATAATAATAATAATAATAATAATAATAATAATAATTAATTTTTGATTTGTACCCCGCTCTGCTGCTGTCCATATGTGCCCTGGTTGCCTAGCTGGGGAGGCTCGCGGTGGGCAGGGCAGGGCCAGCGCAGGAGCCACCAGTGAGTACTGGCACCTTTTTTTCTAGAAAAAAAAAGGCACTGGTGGACATTGTTGTTCTTCAGCATTAACTTCCTTCTTCAGTATCTTGAGGGGGTCATTATATCTTTGGATAGTGGCCCTCCAGGGTGCAAAACAGGTGCATGGTGGCATGTGAGCACCCTTGAATAGAACTCATCACTACATGGAAAAGGTGATGCCTTGATGAGAAAAAATGGCTAGTTGATGGAGAAGCAAGTAGGAGAGGAATTGTAATGGCCATCAGGATAATAATGTAACATAGTGGTTGATTAGACACAGACCAGTGCTTGCTATCTAAGGAAATGACCCAATTCTCTAAAAACATTGACTTTTCAGCAAATAGGGGGTCAAATGACAGATTCAGCCGCTTTCCAAGTCACAAGACATGCTCACAAACAAAAAGCTTCCTGTTAATCAAACTCCAGCCCTTCATCTTCTGTTTTCTCAGGCAACAGAACAGACAGAACTACGACGAGGGTGTTAAAAAAAGGCTGGTAACAACAACAACCGCTCCCTTGCCACAGCAGTCTCAGTGGACTATGTTTTATTGTGCATGACAGATTTTCATTTCTGAAATGAGTCCTTTGCAGTTATGGGCTTAGTTATGTTTGTATGATTATAGGAAGCAGCAAGATTCATTTCATGGCCTGTGCGCCGCACAAAGCTCTTTAACCAAGCTGTTTTTGTTCTGTTTGCTACTTGATTTACTACACAGTAGCTAAACATGCTACTTTGTTCTCCTGCTGAAATTATTGCAAATAAAATGTGAACACCAGACCTGGACAACTTAGTGACCCACCAAGCAGAGCATGCTCCACTGGACATGCATTGTAGCCTGCCAGGTGATCGGTGATTCCTTGCCCCAACTTCCTGCCAGGTAGAAGCAGGGAAAAGACAGGGAGCTTACTGAGCCCCTTACATGGCTTACATTGGCCTGGTGAGAATGCAGGCCTAGTTTATGCAGACCTTTCCAATGCCATTCTGCTTGCAGTATTTAAGACAAAAGCTTAGCTGCAAAGATATATTTTTACCAGATGCCAGGCATCGCTGTGGAAAATGGAGGGACAATAGTTCTTTTGAATAAAGAGGCATCACCATCCAGTTTGCTTTCACTAGGCCCCAATAGGAAGCCTGATGGAAAAAGCAGGAGCAATTCTTTTGTCTTTCATTTCCATCTTTTACCCGGGAGCAGGCAATACGTGCTGCAGATGTTTGTTTTATTTCCAGTCCTGTATACTGTTGGTAGTTTTAATACTTCTAGTACTAACTTGTGCTTGTAGGTCTCATTGATATTGGTCCATTTATTTATTGTAAGTCTTAGCAGTACTTATTAGCAAAGGTCATTTTAAAGGTAACATACTCAAGGTTTCTTGAAATGTCGTGTTAAGGATCTGTGGGTTGGTGCTCGCTTAAATTTAAAATCCGGTGCTATGGAAAAGAAAGAAAACATTCAAGAAAATAGACCTCTTAAACTTGGAAATGAAGAGTTAAGACATTTGAACTTTGCTGGCAATTATAGTTCCAAGTCCAGGTAATAGCCACAGAGCTAAATATTTTCTAAAACGGTATGGAAAAAATATGTATAAAAATATTACTATAAAATATAACACAGAGACACAGCAAGTATGAAAATGCTTAAATAATGCTTTGTGGGGAGGAGCTAGGGTATTTGATGTTCAGCTTCAGCTGTACAGTCTTTCATCACCACATTCTTCCATTGTTCATCTTAATGCGAAACAGAAGTTCTCCCAACCAAAGTGTAGCATGGTCTGTAGAAGATAGTCGGGGGGGGGGGGAGTTAGAAGGGCTCTAAGGGCAGAAAAGGAGGGAACAGCTGTCAAGTAATCATATTACTGTCACAACTGTAGATGGGCTCCCAGTGCCTGACAACGGCAGGGAGAAACCTGATCCGCCACATTTCCTTTCTGACGAAAGGTGAGCACATGCTGAGGATCACAGGTGAAATCCAGGCAGAATCGTTACCCTAAAGAAATAGGTCAGCATCTAATAGAATGATGGCATAGCCCTTAAGAGTATATGCTTAGGAAGATACTTTCCATTTTGTTAACAAAAGCATATATAGGGGAAATAAATGCCAGTCAATGGAGAACCACCTCTTCCAAGGTGTTTTATTTTGTCATTTTTTTATGGTGGTGTTCTAAATCATCTGCTTCAGTAATGCAGATTCTTAATTATTTCTACATTGTGATAGTATGTCAGACAATTGGATCCTGTACAATCAACCATTTTCCCTCCCATTTCTCAAAGCCTAAATTTTAGCATAGGTTTTAATCTGTAGAACTCTCATAATAGACCATCGCTTGACTTCACTCGAAATGAAGCACTTACTGATTATTTAAAGAGAGAGCGAAGGGGGAGAGAAAGATAAAAAAAGGGAGAGGAGGAAAAAGCAACCACATGAAAATCCCATTTAGAGGCAATTCAAATCAACTTTGAACAGTATGAGCTTGGGACCCTAATCATTTGAAAACTGAAGAGCTGTTTGAATTTTCTGAGAAAAGGATTTCATTTAAGTAACTCAGCGCTACATTCCCTTGGTCTTCTAGATTTTTGAGAGTCCTTCATCTTGGAATTGAATGTCATAACTGGACGTGACTCAAAAATGCAGCGCTCTTCACAATCAGCAGCGTACAATTTGGAGTGCATTTCAACTTAAGTTGCGATTGCTCTGCACCATAATGCCGACATTCTCCCCATTAACCCTCAGATTGTTCTTTGGACCAAACAACATGTGACGCTCAGTGACATGATTCTCCCTCCCCCTCCCTTAATACTTTTTGAGGTTTTAACAGGGCACAGAATAGCAGTATAGGCAAGGGGTGATGGAACTGTTTCTTACCTTTAATCCACTCATAATTTCTCCCCTACCCAGCTGTCCTACCCTTGCTTTGGGATGTATGGCATATTTGCATACATATTTGCATAGGTTTTTGGGAGTCTGTGTCTTTTCCCTATGGGTGAAAAAGCAATTGGTGGAAGAAAGCTTTTCACTTTTAAAAAAAACCCAAACAGGTGGAGGAATGGTTGGATATCTCTCCCACCACCCTATTGAGTAAGAGTTTTCACTCCATAACTTCATACAAGTCAACCTGCATATCACAGTTTCCCCCGCCCTCCAAATATACTGTTTTCTGTGTCTCGGGACTTCCACCTTCTATAAGTGGATTATATTAGCTGTGCCTATCTAAATATCAGCCCTTCTGTCTTCAACAGGACTTCCTTCACATTTTCCCTAAGCAAATGCAGGGTATGTTGATTTAACCCACCCATTCCACCCCACCCTTGCTTTTGGATGTATGACATACTTCCAGGAAAAAGGATGCTTGTGCGACACTAGAGACATACAATCTGTATCCTGCATGTTTCAAAAATAATTAAAAAGTCTCTGATGTGCAGGAGGCATTTAGCAGAAGCAGAGTCAAAGCACCCCGATGAATGTCTGGCCAGCATTTGGACAGAAACCTATTAAAAAGATCTTCATCGGGAACAAGTAGCAAGTCCTCAAATGCCATTTTAAGGGGAAGGAGAATACTTGATTTTGTGTGGAAATGGTTCTTTAGAAATTCCGTTACTTAAGTGTATACCCCTTGTGACAGGTCAAGCAAATGTTATCATGTACTTTGAGGTATAGAGATAAGAACCATACTTGGTGATGCAATAGTAGTGTGGCTATTTTCTCTCTCAAGCGACTGTCTTTGGGCCAAAAACAGTGTGCAAATAAACCAAAGCATAACGTAGCAACTTATTTGATCCCTGTTCTAGTGAGGTTGGTGCATAACTATTAGTTCTGTATGATGAAGACAATACATGCAGAAGCTGGGATGCGAAGAGGCCCTTACACGTGAACAAAGTGTTTTCATGCAAACATAGTACGGGACTTTCTGATTTCGGAAGGTCCTTTGATGTTCATGGCAGTTGGGAAGAAGAGGCTGTAAAGCACAGAAAGGAAACGGCAACCATGCTTTCTAATTCTTCCTTGAAGGTCCTGTTTGCATGCATGTGAAGCCATCAGGCACTCAGAGCAAAGATGTGTTGCTTGCATCTGCACAGTGCTGAAAGAAGTAATAGTGTTGTGTTCACTTCATAGCTGTCAACCCTCCCTTTTTTTTGCGGGAAACTCCCTTATTCCAATGCCATTTCCCGCTGCTATCACGGATTGTTGATATCCCTTAAATTTCCCGGATTTCAAAGGAAGCAGCTCCTCTCCCTCCCTGCCGGCTAGGGAGGCTCCTCAGCTGCGTTGCTCGGCTGCCAGTAAGGAGTCTGAGACCGACTGGGTGCGGAGCTTGCATGCCTTGCGCAGCCAGACCCTCACGCCCAACCAGACAGACACCCTGCCTGCCGTCTATGCGCTCGCTCTTTCGCTCACCCGTTCACACGCAGCCTCTGGAGCGCAGGGTGGCGAGGCTACTTGGTGCCATTGCACCGTCCTCGAAGCATCCCTTATTTTCAAATCCAATTTTTTTGGGAAATCCCTTATTTTCAAATCCAAAAGTTGACAGCTATGATTCACTTACACATACAAAAGTCTTGCTTATATTAAAGCAAAGTGGGGGGGGGGTGCTCTTATTGTTTTTGACATGTAGAAGGACCCCATGTTAGTTTCCACACAAAAGGAACATAAGCAAATTTGACCGTTTCTCCCAAATGCAGAGAGCACCTTCTTCCACCTGCACCCTAGTGTTCTGCCATACCACACATGGAAAGAAATTGTTGGATCAGGTGTAAATTATTATTATTATTATTATTATTATTATTATTATTATTATTATTAGGTTTCTGCAGTGTACAGTGTGTGGGTGTGTATGCACACACACGTATATAATATGGTAAATAGAGTCCTTATATCATAGTGGCATAATATTTTTTATTAATTTCCACATACACAAAAACAAAATCATTACATTAAAAAAAACACTATAAAATAAAACATTTATAACAACTGTATACACAATCACTATTAAATCCACATTATGGGATTACTTTAATCCAACCGGCTTCCATCTACTTCTTCCCTTGGTTCCTTTATATTATCTTCATTTATGCATGTCAATAAAATATTTATCTCTAATTGCCTCCAAATTTAAACATTATCTATGTAATTTAAACATTACAAGTGGGTTTAAAAAAAAAAAATCCTGCTAATGTATTAACTTGCATACATTGCTTTTGTAAATATGCAAGAAACATTTCCCATTCTTTTTTATATTTGTTGTCATCTTGATTTCTAGGTTTCCCAGGTAATTTAGCCATTTCCGCATACTCCATTGACTTAGTTTGCCAATCTTCCTTGGTGGGGGCTTCTTCTTTCCAGTGTTCGGCTAGCAATGTCTGAGCGGCCTTTGTTGCATATATGAACAAATTATTGTATTCTTTAGGTAGATCCATTCCTGTAATACCTAATAAGAAAGCTTCTGGGTTTTTAACAAACATTATTTTTAACATTTTTTTTCAATTCGTTATATATCATTTCCCCAAATAATTTAATAACCTTACATTGCCACCACATATGATAAAATGTACCTTCTACTTATTTACATTTCCAACACTTATTTTCCCTTGTTTTATACATTTTTGCCAATTTAACAGGTGTTAAAAACCGCCTATACATCATTTTCATATAAAGTCCTTATATCATAAACACTTATGAGCAACAAAACCCTGCATGAATAAATCAATCTTCTGGGCTAAACCAGGCTAAATAATATTTATTCATTGTCTTGCTCTGATACTCACTTATGTCTATATGTTTTCTAATAAAATGTGTGGGTCAACATTATCCTGAACTTCATTACACCAATAATTTTTAAAAGCTCATTCCCCCCCCCCAATAAATTGATTACTGAGTTGCCTTCCTTCTCTGGTCCTAACTGGATTTTACCATTTGAACTGCCTCATGTTGATTTTCTATTGATCTGTTTCTTTGTCCCTCCATTATTCTCCTTTCTGCAGGTGGACTTGGGCCTTCTCCGCTTTGTTTCTGCCATCGGGACACAGGGAGCCATCTCAAAAGAAACGAGGAAAGAATACTTTTTGAAAACATACCGAGTAGATACCAGCTCCAATGGAGAAGACTGGATTTCAGTCAAAGATGGAAATAATAAACCTTTGGTAAGGTTTTCATCTTCACAACACCCTGAACCGCTTGTGAATTTCTACAGTGCTTTATTAGTTGCAGTTACACTGGTACCTTTGGTTACGAACGCTTCAGGTTATGAGCTCCTCTAACCCAGAAGCAGCTGCTCTTGGTTGCGAACTTTGCCCCGGGATGTGAACGGAAATCACACGCCAGAGAGTGTATTCAGGATTACTGGTGCACCTTTGAGATGGAAATGCTAAAAACTGCTAAGCTATGGGTTCCCTGTCATCCTGGCCGCTCGCCTATATGTCACCAGTTCAAGGCGATAACTTTCACAAGCAAGGTCTTTTTTTGGGGGGGGGGGAATAAAGGTGCTTGAGTTTAAGGGAATCTGTTCCCAGTCAAATCTCAAAACTTTTAAATATTCTGAAAGTTGTAACACCTTAATTTATAAAAACAAAGTATATACCTTGAAAAAAGAACTCCAGCATTGCACCATTGTGCCAAATGAATATTCTTTACTAGATATGATGTAGGTACCATGACATATTCAGCAAGGCTCATGAGTCAAAGCCCAAAATATCCCCCACTGTTGCTATTTGTGCTTATAACATTCCTGAAGGTCTTGTGCCTCTTCTATTCTTCCTTATCAGGCATAACAGATAAGAGCCTAATTGTTTTTTCCTATTTATCGTCTCATACTGAAAGGGAGCCAAACTCTACCACAGGCCTTGGCCTAGCTTTCCTGTGCAATTAATATTAATAAGTTAAACAGATGGTTGGTAGTAAATATAGTCAATGTTTGCAAGACATTCCTGCTGATCTTCTTCCATGGCCATTTCCTCCCCATTAAAAAAAGGAAGAGCATTTCTTAGCAAGACTATAATGAAAGAAACAGATGAGACATAAAAGATGCTACATGGGCAATATTCAGTGCGTTATGGTCTTAATTGTCCAAAACCAGAAAGGTTTCAATGGGATTTGTTCCATGATAAAGATGGAGAGCAAGAAAAGTACGCAGGTTGATGACCTGGAGTTTTTTGATGAGATAGTCAACTTCCTTTGTTATCGTCTGCTCTGAGCAAAGGAAAAAACAGGAAAGTTGGGGGAAGGTGTAAGAAATTACTGTCCATAAAAGGAGAACTGCCTAAGATCAGTAGAGTGGAGTTTTGCATTGTTTAATGAAATGAGGAAATTAGTCACCTTCCTTGAGCTAAGTCTGTGGAGAATTTGTCTTTCCTATGGTACTGCTTTCCCAAATGGCTGCAACAGATGCATTATACAGTGGTACCTCGGGTTAAGTACTTAATTCGTTCTGGAGGTCCGTTCTTAACCTGAAGCGTACTTAACCTGAAGCACCACTTTAGCTAATGGGACCTCCTGTTGCCGCTGCGCCACCAGAGCACGATTTCTGTTCTTAGCGGAGTTCTTAACCTGAAGCGTACTTAACCCGAGGTACCACTGTATATTTATATGGTGGTATTGTTTGTCTAGCTGGATGAGAGTGCCAACGGATAGTAGAATGAACATGTAGTGGTGGCAAACAAATCTAGAGCGTTTCATGGAAGTTTTTTTAAAAGAAAAAAAATCTTTCAGACTACTAAAACAATTATGCAAAATGGAATTATCCATAAGAGAAAATTGTTCCTTTATAACTTGTATAATTTGAAAGCTTCACTATTGGAAGGAAGTATGTGATGCTGAACTCAGTGGCTCCCCTCTAATAAGCATACTTAAACTCATTGGGTTTAAACAGCCCATATTCAATTATGGCTTTGATTTTTATCTAGGTAAACAGCGAGTCAGAGAAAGTCCTCCTTTACTCCTCTATCCCTTTCAGAATCTGTGAATGCTGCACTTACTGTTATCAATCACTTTATGGGCAAAGAAGACAAAGTTTTGAACATGTTTAAGAGAAATTGCATTTCCTTCTCTCCTTCTGTAGGTGTTCATAGGGAACACAAACCCCACTGATGTTGCATACAGACCATTTCCCAAGCCAATCCTGACTCGTTTTGTTCGCATCAAACCTGCAACCTGGGAAACCGGGATATCACTAAGATTTGAAGTGTATGGCTGTAAAATTACAGGTAAGGTTTAAGTTTTTGTTTTTTATCTCTCTTTTTTTTAAGAGAGAGCAGAATTTGGCACTAACTATTTCTGTTTTACAAATATCTGCAGACGTGGATATAAGTATAACCAGGTTGCAATCACTTTTGTACTTAACCTGGAAGTAATCCCCATCGAAGACAATGGGATTTATTTCTGATGAAACATGCAAAATATTGTGCTGTAAGGGAACAGGCAACCCCTCCTTAACTGCAATACAAATATTTGCAAACATGTTGAAGAAAAATGACTCTAAGAGTTAGCATTGTTTATTAGGTGCTCCAGTAGCCAACAAACAACATATATTTTTTAAAAAGTAAAAGTAGTAATAAATATTTAGGTAAAGGTAAAGGAACCCCTGACCATTAGGTCCAGTCGTGTCCGACTCTGGGATTGCGGCGCTCATCTCGCTTTATTGGCCGAGAGTCAGCGTACAGCTTCCAGGTCATGTGGCCAGCATGACTAAGCTGCTTCTGGCGAACCAGAGCAGCACACGGAAACGCCGTTTACCTTCCCACCAGAGCGGTTCCTATTTATCTACTTGCACTTTGACGTGCTTTCGAACTGCTTGGTGGGCAGGAGCTGGGACCAAACAACGGGAGCTCACCCCGTCGCAGGGATTCGAACCGCTGACCTTCTGATCAGCAAGCCCTAGGCTCTGTGGGTCCTGCGCCACCTGGGTCCTGTCATAAATATTTACTAGGTAGCTTATAATGGTTCAGTGATGTTATCTAAACTATGGCTAAGCATGAACACACTAGTGTGCAGATACGGGTAAAATCTCACCTGCTTCCCTTGGACTTGTTGGTATGCCAAGAACAAACCTTGGCTATAGGTTGTGGTTTCTCTGGAGCAAGACAGATCATTCAGGTTAGCTGTGAGTAGAGTAGCAGCAGCAGGACAAGGGAGAGGAGCAAAAGTAGCTGCAATTAATTTCACAATTAAAAGTTCACAATTAAAAGTTACTTTTTCCATTCAGAAATTAGATATATCTCTGGAAAATAAAAGGCTCTTCATGGCTTTTGTGGTTTCCTGCAGGGAAGAATTTCTTCATGGTATTTTTTCTTCATTTTTCTCTGCATAATTTTTTTAAGGAAGTAAGACTTTGATTGGTCAGAGAATTAAATTACATGCATTTGATATATTATAAAATGGATAGAATATTCAAAGGACTATCCAGAACGGACCCTGCACTGAAACAGTACATAGGGTATCTTGTGAAGTACTGTACACAGATTTACATATATCCTTCAGATGTGGTGAGTGGAGTGATAATTTAATAAAATGTAGTGAAGAGTCTGATCCATCAAAATCCCAGTTTGTCCATAATACAAGGGCAATAATACTGGTTCATTTACCACTTATAAGTCCTGTATGTATATGTATACATTATTATTATTATTATTATTATTATTATTATTATTATTATTATTACTATTATTATTATTATTATTATTAAGATTATCCTTGCTCTGGCATGCTGGGTATGGTGTCTGGACTCATCACTGACTCTCAGATTACTGCATCAAATGAATTTGAGCGAAACTGGATCCCAGAAAATGTGCGTCTTATAACGAGCCGTGTTGGGTGGGCACTACCACCACCCACCTCTCACACATACTCAAAGGAATGGCTTCAAATAGACCTCGGTGAAGAGAAGATAGTGCGAGGCATAATTGTCCAGGGAGGCAAACACAGAGAAAACAAGGTCTTCATGAGAAAGTTCAAGATTGGCTACAGCAACAATGGATCGGACTGGAAATGGATTATGGATGCCAGCAAGAGGAAGGCCAAGGTGAGGTTATAATCAACATGTGGCAAGGAAGAGTAATGTGTAGCTCAGTGGTTGAGCACACTCTTTGAATGCTGAAGGTCCCCAGTTCAAACCCTAGCTTCTCCCATTAAAAATTATTAGGTAGCAGGTAATGGTACAAACCCAAGGGTCCAGTCCTAATCCCACTTTCCTGGAATAAGCCCGTTGAATTCAACAGAACTAGCTCCTGAGGAGGGATTCAGAGTAAATTGGGATAGCTCAGTTGGTAGAGCATGAGACTCTCAGGTTCATGGGTTCGAGCCCCGCATTCTGCAAAAGATTTCTGAATTGCAGTGAGTTGGACTAGATTATTCTTGTGGTTTCTTCCAACTCTACAGTTCTAGGATTCTATGAAATTAAATTCAGTTCACATTTAAAGGCAGACCTATCTAATTCACACTTCATAAAAACTGAAACACAGCAGTTTCTCAAAAATTGCAGTTTTCCAGATTTTGAAATTAAAGGAGAGTCTATCAAAAAAAATGTGCATATTAGACAAAATTGTATGTAAAATGTTATAGTACCGGTAAATAATAACAATATACACAATCAAAAAACAAATGGTTTTCCAAACAAAAATATAGGGATATTGGACAATAAATAGCTGGTTCTGATGAAAAGGACTTGCTGCTAGATTTGTCAAGCTTAAATGAACATGAATGTCAGCCACTTGTACACAGGCTTGCATGTACAGATTCATCCCATACAGTGGTACCTCAGGTTAAGTACGCTTCAGGTTAAGTACGCTTCAGGTTAAGAACTCCGCTAAGAACAGAAATCGTGCTCTGGCGGCACAGCGGCAGCAGGAGTTCCCATTAGCTAAAGTGGCGCTTCAGGTTAAGTATGCTTCAGGTTAAGAACGGACCTCCGGAACGAATTAAGTACTTAACCCGAGGTACCACTGTATTTGTAAAGTCAGAGATTCTATTAAGCTGTCCACTTTTACAGCCAACCACCCTACCTGGATGACTGACCCATGGTCACCCAATGAGCTACATGGCTAAGGGTGGATTTGAACCCTGATCTCCCAGGCCCCAGTCCAATACCTTAACCACTACACCACAATGGCGGTTATCAACAGGCGCAGCTATTTTCTTCGCCATTTCTCTTGCGAGTGAGTGCAAAAGTGAGCCTGTTTTCAAATGGCCTTGATACTGCAAGTGTGAAGAGTAAATGAATCCCAACAATGAGATCTAACCACTTATTTTTGTTTTTAAAAAACACATGTTGTTTTGACATATTCTTACAAACCCTTGGGGAAGAAAATAGAGCACCATATGCTTTTGATGTGACATACCTTATGCTACACAACCTTCTGGTTCTAAATTCAAGGCAGTTGCCATAACTGTCAAAACCGGAAGCCTTTGACAAATATGAATGCTGGCAAACACATTAAGTCCACTTGGAGTTTTCATTTCTAACAGTAAATAAGCTTCAGAGATTAGCACTTCCTTAAAAAAAAAAAGAGCCCATGTTGTACAACATGCATAATCCTACTAAAATATTCAACACATTTAATAATGTTTCTTTCATGGTGGAAAAATGTATTATAAAGGAATTTGATAAATTCCTAGGATTTAGGAGGCTGGTGGATTTTAAAACAGGACAGAGGTGTTTTGAAAACGTTAATCAAGCTTGACTGTATGCAATATTAACCACTGATTAAAAGCAATAAATTAAAAGCAGCTCTGTTTCTTGAAATGAAACACAGTTTAATCACTGCCCTGTTGGAAGAAGGAAGCATTGTATGCTAGAGTGGGGGCCCAACACATTTTGCAGCACCAAGAAACTGCGCTGCACAAATTATTCAATAATTTTTTATCCCACTTTCCTATAGAAGGCAATTCAGATGAGGCAAGATAACAACAATGCAGTATAAAACAGCAAAAGAAACAAAGCATATTGTATCATAAAATAAGCAACAATTTTTATGCCTGCATAAAAATATAAACAGACCAAATTCTATATACAGCATTCAATCAGCCACAAAGCTCCTGTTGCAAAAAGTGGCTCTTAAACAGACCTCCAGAAGACCAGCAAGGATCAAGCCAGACCCCTGGGAGGGCACCAATCTGCAATCTAGAGGGAGGGGGAAGCATCTCTCATAGGAGAGGCAGGCCAAACACCTGACAGTGGCAGACTCAGAACAGAGCCTGCTGGTGTTGATTATAATACTTCAGCAGGGAGTATTAGCAGGGGGGGAGGGGGAGAGAGATGAGCCCTGGGATCTCATGTAGCATCACAGAAAACTCTCAGACATTCTGTAGCATCCATATATCTATCTATATCTGACTAATCTATCTGAACAGTTGCATGGAAGCAAGAGCATGTCCAGACCTCAGTTTTCCATGATTCTAGTGCATAGCACACAATGAGGGCTAAGAATCAAACCATTAGTTCTAGTAAAAGTCAAGGCACCATGCAGAGCATACACGCAACCCAGATTTTGTTTCTATGCGTCTCACAGTCCCTTCCACTTGCTTGTCATCAGCTTACCCTTTCTTCTTCCAATTCCTTGCCACTATGGGTACAAAAGTCTCAACCATCCCATTTCTGATAATCTGGAACTACCTTAAAAATCTTCTTTTGGAGGGCATCTCAGGAACCCACATTTTATTGGGGAAGAGCTGTAGCTCAGTGGTAGAACACCTCTTGCACTCAGAATGTCCCGTGGCCACTACCTCTCAAAATAGACCAACCTAGTGCCCTCCAGATGTTTTGGACTACAGTTCCTTTCATCCCTGACCATTGGCCATGTTGATTGGGGGGTGGAAGTGGTTGTCCAGAATATCTGGAGATCACTAGGTTGAGGAAGGCTGGAGTAGACAATCCTGGACTACTTTGGACTAATGGTCTGAGTATCACTGTGCACTTCCCTTTTTCCTGTTGAAAATGCATTTCTGTTTCCCTGAAGCAACCCAATAAACCTGGTAGTAGATGAAATAATAGTATCTTTCCTCTCTTCACCCCATTCTGAAAAGACTTGTGCATGTGAATGAACAGTCATAATTAAATCACAGATAGGTCTAGACTACACATATGACACAAGACAATGATTCAGTATAATTAGGATTCAAGGGACCATTAAATGTCTATTGAATTCTATGCCTGTGTGTCAGTACATTGTTCTGAAACCTTTTATAGAAAGTTTCCATTATTATATATTGCTATTTAAACGACAATTAAGGCTGGATCCCATAGCTAAAACTGCATGTGCCTGCACTGTAAATAACATAGACCCTCTCTCATTTAGCAGGGTGCTTTTATGATGCTTGAAACAAAATGTGACTGTAAAATAAATCCTAATAACTATGAATTAATTAGATATAAATTGCCACACCCTCCCAATCCTCTTTAATGAGATGTATTTACTGACTGCTCTGAGTACACTAATCATATATAATAACAGTGAACTCTATGTACTTATCAGATATATATAATAGCAAAGTCAGCTCTTTGAATACTACTCCTTATGTAGCCTTAATGGCACCATCCACACACACACACACAAAGAGATTTACTAGAGTTCTCAGGGGAATTGCAAGGTTTGCAGAAGCACCGGGGGGGGGGGAATGGGGTATGGAAAAATGACAATGGGATAAAGAACCCCAAACTGTCCCAATGCGGTCTGAGTATATAGTCAGTGGTGGTTACAGAATGCCATCTTTTGGGAGGGCAAAACACAGAAAACTGAAGATGAGGGGGAATGAAAGGAATTTTCCTGGAAGAAGGCAAAACTGATTGGCTGGAATCCAGAATAAAGGGACTACACACATTTTGTCGCAGGTCCCACTTGTTGATTCCTTTTCCTGTATATTCCTATTATCCAGGATGTGAAGAAAGAACAGGGCTTGGGTGAGCTCTATTCCCCCCACCCCAACCTCACACATACACTGCTTTCTGGGTTCCTCTGTTTTATCAGCTTCTGGGTCATCTAGGAGGAATGTCCTGCTCTATTTTGAGTGCTGTTTTCTCCCTAAAAGAATTTAGTATCTTGACAGCTTGTTATCAAAATATGGTGGGGAAGAAGGAAGACTAAAGGCTGGGAATTCCCTAAAATGCCACTATAATCTTCACACTGGATTCCAAAAGAGAGTGTCATTGTCATTGTGTTCTTTTCTCTGTGTCTCCGTATCATCTTTTCCTTCTAAGGAACCCAGGTATAAGTGGTTTTTACACAACCAGAATTTAGAATTCAGCATAATGCTTTCAGGATTAGGGCAATAATTTTAAGAAGATCCCAACATCAGGTTTATGGGTCAGATATAAGTTACATTTTCCAACTTGTATGTATTTTGTAATGTATGGAAAGCGGCGTGGTCATTTCAGCTGTGGGTACACAGTACAAGCAGCCACCAAGTTTGTGTACTTATGTTGGAAGATTAACTTGTGCTGTCCATTCATGCTGGTTCCTGTTTGGAGATTCATCTTCATGTTGGAAAAAGTAGCATGCTGAATGGTGCCATAAGCCAGCCACATGGGTGTCAGGATTACAACGTATATAAGTAAATCAGCACATGGACCAGTGTTATTGAGTGAAGACACTCCACTCCAACCACTGCCAGAAACATGTAGCACTGGACTGAGGAGTCCATACAGCATCAGGCCAATCCATAGATAAGCCTTCCCATGGAATACACCTCCAGACAGAAGCATTTCTGGTAAGGTGGCCTCCATGTGGCTGCCACAATATATGCAGTAGACAGAAGTGATCAAGGTAGAGATACAGCAAGGTTAAAAACAGGCTAGACGATTGAAACAGGAAAATACGGTTGACTTCCTAATTATGACATTTTCACCAGACTCATATAAAAGACTCCTTTCATTTTCCACCTCTCTCCAAATTGCATCGCACACAAAAGCAACATTGTACAAAGTCAAATGTTAATATTTTCTTGGTTATATTATCCACTACAGTGTTCTATTGTGGGAGACCTCACATCTGATGATGGAAAGCCCACAAGCTCTTCTTCTCTATAACAAAAACAATGATTAGCAATCTGTAACATTCACCTCTGGAATTCTTTCTGTCTTCACAGCAACAAGAGCACGTGCATCCACAAGTTCGTTGGTTTTAAACAGCCAACTTTTGAAGAGTTATTGCGCAAATTAAGTGTGGCTTTAGACAACTTCTGTTCTGTCGAGATCTGTGTTATAGATATAACAGAACTGAGTGGTGTCCAAATAAACTCTTTATCCAGTTTCTCATACATCCTCAACATGTCTACCACATCTAAGTTAGCAAGCATGTCAGCCGTTAGCCTTTCCTAGGATTAGTTTTAAAGAAATCTGTCTCATGGGCACTGCTTCTAAAGTTTAATTTGTACACTTATAATATAACTATAATTTGTGAGCCTCTGGGCAAGTGGAGAAAAGCACAGTTGAAGTTTCTCTCTTGAAGAGGTGTCTTATCATAGCTAAACAGTGCCAGAACCTAAACCAGAGTGAATCCCCTCCTCCATGTAAGTCATCCATGTAAATTTCAGATGTGAGTCTCATTTAAAAGATGTCTCATTAAAAAAATACCTGCCTCTGTGCTAATCCTGACAGATTGATTTCTGGGAACACTTTCACTTCTACCCCTTCCCATTTTTGAATGCAGAGTCAGCCACTTGATAAAATGTTTAGGATTTGGGCTACCTGCTGACTTTCTCAAATGCTAGAAGCATGAAAAAACCTCAGCTGGCTAAAAATGAAATTTCTCCTGTGGTTATTAAACAGCATTCCTGTGTGGTTTTGTGTGTAGGTTTTTGAAGGCAACACAAACTATGACACCCCTGAACTCCGTACCTTTGAGCCTATAACAACCAGATTCATCCGTGTCTACCCTGAAAGAGCCACCCACAGTGGATTGGGACTGAGGATGGAACTATTGGGCTGCGAAATTGAAGGTAATTGCGCAGCCTAAGATTAATATGTTGCATTCATTATTATTCTTTTCCTACATACAGTCCTGCTTATGCTACTGCGGAGTGAGAAATGTGTGATCTCTTTCTTCTCCATTAGCTGTTAATGTTAATAGTATTGTGCTTTGCAACGGTAGTTAGGCTTTTAATTCCCTATCCTACCTTAGCATCCTTATAATCTTTGTTAGAGAAGATGTAACGCTGAAGATCGCAACAGCAAAACAAGGGGACAAATATTGATTTCGTCCTTTTTGTTCAAATCCACTAGGTCTTATTTCTGAGCAAACTTCTCAGGAACTGGCAATTCTAATGTGAAGCAGCCATGGTGCAAATTGAAGCAGGGCAACCTTTATTCCAGATTAGCTAGTCCAGAACTCATTTGTCTCTGACTGCACCCATCATCTGCTTTTACCCTGACTACCACCTGCATGTCGCCCCCCAACAGACTCCCCCAAGGGAATGAATTAATAGATCATTTTGCACATGATACACAGTCCACAAAAGGCCAAAACTCTTGCAGATCCTCCATATCTTCCTCTAGTTCAAGGCATTTGGTTTTATTTGAAAACAGTATCAATCTTTTCTCATTATACATATAGGTTATAGAAATGTGTTTGTCATGACAACTCACTTGGGAAACTAAGGGGAGCAGAACTTTAAAAAAGCAGTTTAATGTGACATGAAGACCTGCTTTTCAAAGGGGAAAATGCTTTTTTTAAAAAATCATTTTGCATGACCCTCACTAGCTCTTTGCATGCTGACCAATATGTATGAATAATCAACAGGAAGACCGTCTAAGAGCAAGCAGCTTGTGTACACACTGTCTATGAGAGCCCTAATTCTGAAGCTCCCTGTGTAGATAGGGGCCTTCTGTTGGTCACATAGCATTTCTTCTCCACCCACCAATTCAGAGTTTCATGTAAATAGTGGGAATACATAAAATGCTGTCTACTGAAGAATAGAAAACCTCTTTCACACAGAGAACTCTGTAGGTACAACACATCCCACCTTCCACCCTCAAGTGAGTTCAGTTTCAGGTGGGGTCAGTTGTTTCCAAATCTGCATCTTGAAAGCATATTATTTGACTTGACAATATTATTCTTGGCCTTCAGCTTAGACAGTACAGTACAGACCATGTTAAGGGCAGGATATGGGAAAATGATAAATAAAGAGATGTTTCCTGTATGAAATGAATGGGCTTTGTTCATCACAGAATCATGCTTGCGGGCTGAAATGCTAACAAGTCTCAGAGTATGTTTTAACCAAGCCAAGTTGGCTTATTTATTTCAGTACCTACCTCTGTCCCAACCACTCCTGACAGCAGCCCTGTGGATGAGTGTGATGATGACCAAGCAAACTGCCACAGCGGAACAGGTGATGACTTCCAGTTGACAGGTGCAGAAACCATCCACATTCCATTGCAACGCCATTTTTGTTCAGTCCAACCCCAGTTGCAATGTTTGCTTTGCCTCTATTGCTCACAATAAGAAAGCATGACACATGCATGACTTTTTTTGTTGGGCAAGCATTCCCACAACTTACATATATTCATTTTTATGTGCATGACAATTTAAAGAACCTGGAGTGGATCAGTCACTTGTCTTTTAACCAATGGAACCATTAATTAATTAATTAATTAATTAATCCAATTCAGATCTGTTTTCCAAGATTTAAATCTTTGTTCCTTTTTGTGATAATGAGCCATGTATCTAATAAACATATGGTTCAGTAAATAAAATCTAACACTCATTTCTGGGTTGTATGTGGCCTTAAGTACAGCAATGTATAAAGGTGGCATACAAGTTAAAAACAAAATGAAAAAAGAACGAAAAATCTACCTTTAAACCATGGCAGAAATAGCTTCCAAAGAAAACCCAAGTTTGCATTTAACTCTGTTCATTAGTTAAAATTGACTTCCATGGCTTAATCAACTAAACCTTTAGTTGATTAATCTACCAATTTAACCAATTACAGCTTGCAAGCCTAATGAAAATCTAGGGTCTTTTAAATTTATTTGTTTATTTAAAGTATGATTTCCCCCAGGTGATATTTTAACACAGATGTAGACTAATCAGTTATCATTTAACTGCCCTTTTCCAAAGAGTGGTTGGATGGGTAAGCATAATCTTAGAGCTAAGGTGCATCTTGTCTAAGATAGAGTTTCATTACAACCTGGGGAGATTTCTGTCAGTTTCCATTTAGCAATGAGGTCATTTAGGACTGGGGGCAAGGAAAGTCTTATTCTATATCATTAGCATACACAATTTTGCCTCAACTGAAACTCAGTGGTGGTCTATCCTTCTTACTTCTTCAAAGTCACACCTAAGTCTGTACAGTACTGTTAAGCACTAGCAAGGAAAAAGAAGCTGTAGAGAGCAAAAGTCTCCCATGGGCTCACTTTTATGAAGACCAGAGTATATCTGTTTCTTTTATATACCATAATTAGGTTGGCTTATGTAGCTGTTTGGAACTCTCTTCTCCCATAAGGCTATATGTCTGATCTGCTGGATAGGGCCTATGTTAGCCAGAGCTAGATACCTACAAATAAGTGGCCTCATTTCCCTCCTCCTACAAGTTACTGCATGATCGCTCCCTTATGAGCTGGAAGGCTAAACATTTATTGTTTCCTACATAGCAGTGCAGCTTGCATAGCTACGTTTCCAAGACAGTTAAAATCTGGCAGTGCATACTCAAAGGACTTTAGATAACCTTAGCCAGGTAGAAAACAGTTGTTTAGGGACTTGGGATGGGTTTTAGTTTCCCCTTCAGTCAGCAATTAAATGGTGGGGAGAGGGGGGAACCCTACTAAAGCTAATGAAAAAACACCTACGAAAGCAAATACACTCATTATTTAAGTGTTTGCCTCATTCCGAATCTCACATTTCCCCCTGAAAATAATTACTAAAAACAGTGTAGTCTACACACACCCCGCACAGTTGTAGTGCATGCTTTTCACATTACAATTTCTCAGGCTGCCTTTGCTTCTTCTTATGTAAGTCAGATGTAACAAAATACCCTTCAAAAAAGCTGCAAAAGTGCTTAGAAGTTCAGCAAGCTCTCAGCATTGAAAAACTTCCCCCTGCCTCTCGCCTGGCCTTTCTAACTACAGAAGCCTGCACACAGCTTCAGTGCTATGAGATGGAAATTATGGCATAGTCTTTGAATAATATTCTGTAGGAGACTTTTCAGATAAAGGACCATATATACCCCACCCCATGGGTACCACCGCCAAGTCCCAAAGCCACATCTCTTATCCATTCAACCCAAATCTAGATTTGCCATTAAGACAAACCAATGGGGGCAAGAAAAAAAAATGTATGAACAAGCTGGTTTCCAAACTTCCCATTGATCTTGCCTTTCCGTTATTCCGCTTCATTGAGTTGCTTTCCATCTGGTTTCAAGACATTAAGAGACAGGAAAAAACACTGGGCTGGTTCAACATCCCTCTCTTCCCCCCACCCAACCAACCCTATTCCGTATCTGGTATTTTCCTCTTGCAGAGGAATGCAATCACTCCCCACCTGACCCCTCTGCCTCTCAGGTCCAAAGCAGACATGTGTGTGTTTGCTCACTAGTTTGACTATAAAGTGGAATGAAGAGGTCTACTTTTATCCCTAAATGGAGTGGGCTACAGAGAGGAGTGCCCCTGATCTTACCTCTCTACATTTTGCTGCTTTTATCAACAGCTGGGGGGAGAGCCTTCAAGCAGCAGAACCTGGGTCAGTGTCTGGGGGCAGCATGATTAGGCATCTGTCATCAGCCTGGGGCTCAGATGGGCCCATCAGTGATCCTGCCAACCCCACTGCCATCAGTGCTTTGACCCCTCCTGCCTTCCGGGCTGTTGTACAGCTCTGCTGCTGCTTGCTTCCACTGCCAGGCACTTTCGTGTTCTGTACCCATCAGACCTAATGGTGTATATGGAAGGAAGGGAGATCAAAACTCATAGCTCAATACTTTGTGACTAATGGTCCATCATATTTTAAAACCAGGATAATGAAGTCAATAGTATTTTACGTTACTATTAAATTGATATTTTTATTATTATTGCTTCTGTTGCTATTATTAGAAATCTACAAGGAAAAGCAAACAAATCATTGCATTAATAAATCTAGTAAACTGATTGATTGATAGTAACCTAATCATTACATTAATAAATAAATCTGTGTGTAGTGCAATACAAGTGGGTGAATTTATGTGATAGAATACAGGCGCAAGCTTTAAAACAGTATTACTCTAGGGCAGTTGCGTATCTTTGTACATTTTGCTGTCTGTAAAGGGTTTGGGACCAACAAAGAGCGCTCCTCTTGCTTTTTTATTTCTTTAATATGGAGAGTTTACGAATTATGCTCTTAGGGTTCTATTAATTGCACACAACCCAGAAAGCCTAATTGCCCAAGTGCATCAAAATAAACTTGCCTAAGTTGTATAATTGCAACTGCACTTTAAGCTAATTGCTACTTTTACCAGGCCGATAAAAATTTTCAGTTAATAAAGGCAAACATTTGTAATGCATGCATATTTCATCCTATAAATATCTTGCATGTCTGACTTGTACCTTCACCACTCCGTCTGTATTGCTCTTTCCTTGGCATGAAAGTATTATAGCTTCATTAAACCTCATCGCAATCATTATAGCACTTTAAATGTTTCCCTGCAGCGATAGGAGGAAGGCTTGGTTGATCGTAATCAGTGGCTTATTACTTGATACATTTGGTCCTGACTTTTCTTCCCTTTTTTTTCCAAAGCCTTTATCTATATGCTTAGAAGAACAAAAATACATTTATTACATGATAAAGTAATCATGGACTTCAAGAATTTCACTAGGATGGTTAATTATACGAACAAGTTCTGGTAATAGGATACTGGTAAATTATCTAATTGTCCCTGGAACACTTATTTTTGGAAGAACTGAGTTAGAATGCACAGCAACAACCATGGGCCACTCTCTAATTGGCCCATGTGGAATCATGTAAATATCTATTGCTTGTGAAATGTCCACCTTGCAAGACCATCACTCACAACTGCACCAGTCACTTGTCTTCTCTTGTGATCTGTTGCTAAGGGAAGAGTGGGACATATCACCTTCCTAAGACTTTTCATGCCCCACAAACACACCCATGAAGCTGTCCAAAGGCATTGGCTCCTTGGGCTCATCCATGCAGGAAGTCACTGTGATTCTGAATTTTCTTGAGACTTGTTTTTTGTGTGGCATCCTTCTCAACCAACAGGCAGCTCGCACTTTCTCCTCATTAAATTTGGGCCTTCCTGATCCAGGGATAATGGGGTTAGGGAAATAAAGCCAATATAAATCCACATGTTACCCAAGTGTGGACATTTTGCTCAGTGCCATCTGATTTTTTAAAATTATTTTTAAAATAGATCTTTTTAGAACTGTTCTAGCAGAGAATAGCAGTATTAAAAATAAAAATTGCCCGTGCAGGTAGAGGAGGCAGGAAAGGGAAAGGTGAAAGGCAAATGTTTCTTGAGATAAATCAGGGCCACCCCTTTCCCCTCTTTCTCCCGGAAATAGAAGTGGCAGCCTTTAGTGTGAGCAAAATGCTTTCTTCGCCCAGTTTGTTTCACCCTAAAGCCCCTGGCTGCCTGGTCATTCTTTGCTCTTAGAATCAGAATCTTAGAGTAGGAAGGGACCCAAGGGTCATCTAGTCCAACCCCCTGCAATGCCCTTGCTGCGAGGGGTTCCTCAGTGGGCTGCTGTACGGGCCAGGCATGACATTACACATATTTTATTTTGCACACGTTTATATGCACAGTGCAATCTGGATGACACCTTGTACGCCTACTTCCAGTAACTCCTGCAGCCAAGCAGGTCCAAATGACAGTATTGCTCTGCTTTCGTTTGGACCACATCAGCGAGGCTGAGAGGGGGGGGGCTCTTGTTGTCTGGGCAGCCAAGGACCTCCATACACGCTGCCTAGGAATCTGCCCCAGGGAGGTCTCTCCGGTGCTCCTAATACAGCAAAAGCAAAGTGGGAGGCAACCAGTATGAGTTACTGGTTTCTGCAGCCACAGCAGGCACTGCGATTCTCCAGCAGTTTGACTTCATCTCTGGAAACACACGCCATTGTCTCTCAAGACAGACAGATGCCAACAGTGATTCAGTAGCATACCAAATCAAAAATATACAAAAGCAAATGCAATATCCAAAGTGGAAAACAGTTTCAGAGTTAAAACATATTTTTTTTTATAGTAAAGTTCCAAGTAACATAAATGAGTTCATGTCCATTGGTCTTGCAATGTGACCTTATATAAATCACCCTCAGTTGCATCCTCTGCAAAGAGGATCAGTTGGTTAAATGTGTATGCTTGTGTCAAAGATCATAAGTCTGAAGAAGTTTTTCAAGTATTATCCCTCTTCACAAAGAAAACCAAATCCTGAGTGTTTTGGTTTTGGGGTTAATTTATGCATGAATGCTCACATAGCTAGATGCATAAGCAAGGAACTTTTCTAAGTTATTTAACATATCTACTTTTACTGTTCTACATGACATATCATATGCAATTCCTTTTCAGGCAGTACCACAGCCGTGACAACAGAAAACCCAACAGCAGCTGACACAACAGTACAGCCAGGTATGATGCTATTCTTTTCTTTTTAAAAAGTGTTTCCAGTTAAAATAGAGTGCATTTCACAATTGTTATCTTGTGCCAAAGACAGATATAATGAATTGCAGGTCTCTCTGGCTTTCCATCCCTTCAAACTCTCTGAAGTATAAAGTAGCATCTGGTCTCCAAGCTCAGTACAGTAAATATTTTACTCCTTCCATCCACATGTATATGCAGCACAGAACTAGCTTCCCGTCTGTGTCGTTGCATGCCAAATGGTGACAATACTACCCAAAAATTCACAGGCCAAATCACACACTGCACTTTCTGAGGTAGGGGGTGGTGAATAAATAAATTGTATCTCTTCTGTGACAGAATATGTGTTTGCAAACTAAAAAGGAACAAAGGCCATAAATAACCGAGGAGGAGGCCATCCTATTTTTAGCTTCCACCATTCTGCAAAACCCGACCCAAAAAAGCAGTGTGTGTTCGTTTTCCCCCCCACCACGGAGTTGGCAGTTTTACAATATTCTTTTCTAGCAAGAATCTTTGAAAAGAGTTGTGCAAAGTGCTACGATAAACTTGGGCAGAGAGGAGAGAAGCTGTTAGTGGCAGCTGGTCCTTTCTCCCCCTCAATCAATACAATAGCTAATAGCTTTTTGAAAAGCTCTTAATTTGCAGTTACATGGGGCTTCATAGTAGGAGTTCTGGCCATTTTTAATATCCTGTATGGCTTGGAAGGAGAGAAAGAAAGAGCATTTCCCCAAAGTTCTCCAACAGTGATCAGCACCAATGTTAATTTTGTTGTTGTTAATAATTGTAAAGAGGGGAACTGGTCACTCCTCGGTTACTCACATTTCCTTTATTAAACTGCAATCAGGCACAGTCTCCAAAGTAATTTATTAACAGGGTGTGTATGTGTATATAAGTATTTCCGCTACAACATGACACTGGAGGCTTTGCTACAAGCAAAACATAAATGTATTAACAGCATTCATGCTTCCTTAAAGACAACTGTGTTTCAGGCCTGATTAGCCAAAAGAGAAGGTGGTTAATTGCAAGGTTGTGTCTCTTAACCTTTGGATTTCCATGTCGTGAAGGTGAACACTTTCCCCAGCTCAAAGCTGTTTTCTTCCTCCCAAGATTGTTCAGTCAGCATAGGCTATTGTGAGCAACATCCTGCCCTCTTATTTCTTGAGACAAACACACTTGTATCTGCTTTTGCAGACGTTGTATTGATTGTACAGACATTATATTGGCAGTTACATTACTAGATTGTTTGATTGCTTTCAAGTTTGTGTGCTTTCTGACATTTATAGGAAAGTCCTACTCAGTAAAGTATATTTCATATAAGCTTCCAATTTAAACATGATGAAAGATGGGCTTTCTCACATTTCCTAGGTCTCAATTTATTTCCCAAATGATCTCACTACCACCTTCCCTGCGCAGTTTAAGGAAGCAAGAACGAAAGTTGCAGAACTAATTCATTACTTGGGAATGCATGCGGTGCCCAGTGCTTGCATTCGGGGACAAATGGAAAACCAAACTGAATGGTCCCCATTTAGCTCAATTTCCATTTGTCTCAAAATGTCTGCTCAGGGGATATGACTGGGCACCAATGGGAGTCTCACTCAAGACTCACATTCATGCCCGTTTTTGAAGGAAGGAAAAATGTGAGGGCAAGGAAGCACATCCTGCAAGCGTTAGCTGAATGCCACCCCTTGCAAGAAGTCATGGGCCTGTTCAGCACTGTGGGGTAGATGCCAGAGCTACACTCTATTCAAGCTTCCATTCATGCAAGAATTGTAAACTCCCTGCATGCCAAGTTCAAGCTCTTAAATTCAATCTTTCTTTCTGTTATGAATTAAGTTTAACTGCAGTACTCATTCTGGCCACTGTGGCTGCAGTTCTCACTCAGGTCCCCAAACATGCAAATGAAGGATTGAGAGTGCCGTTCACGGATTGGGTAGCTAGAAGGAGTTTGTTACTGTTGCAAGTTACTGAGTACTATATAAGCCAGGCGGCTAAGCTGTTGTTCAGTCCAGGACTCAGAGCTGAAATAAAGAGCTGGTTGTTTTAAGAGCCGTGTCTTCATCCATCTTTCCCACTACTCAACACTTTCTTTCTTTCAATTCAGAAAAGTACATGACATTGAGACCAGTGTGATGTACCACTGGTACATCAAAGTGACGGAAGCTTGAGAAGTGTGGGCTGGGGGAATGAACTTAATTCCTTCAAGAACCTGCAAAAGCAACATGGAAGATGAATACTTACAAAGTGCTTGGGGCAGAAATATTGTTCTGATGCTTTTGCATGTGTATCCTGAGAAGCGAGTCTCACTGAGGTCAATCAGGCTTACTCCCAATTAAGCAAACATAGGAGTGCAGCTGTAAACCTTCTAAGGACACCACATATATTTTTCCAGATGTCCATTGTCACCCTGCAGCAGCTCCTTGCTCTAATCAATGTTCTTCATACTATTGTAAACATTTAAAAAGTAACATTTGCAGGGGCACAGATAAAATTGCCCTGTCAAAGCACTGAGCTGCTGCTGCTGCTGCCACCAGTTGGTGACAATTGGTGACAGTAAGTGGCCTCCATGTGAGAGCCATAATGTGCAAGCCACCCCTTTGTCAAGAGCTCCCCACTGCTAAAAGTCCACGCTCAAATTAAAAGTTGCACAGAGTGTTTCAAAATTAGTCTCTTTATTCAAATGTTCACCTTCTTAAAAATGGCGCTGGGTTATAGCCAGCATTGGTCTTGCCCAGAGAAGGCACACTGAAATTAATGAGCATGGCTAACAGGCCCATTGATTTCAGTGGCTCTGCTCTGAGTAGTGCTTCATTCGATGCAACGCTTTGTGTCTCCAAAGTGGAAATTTGATTGGTGGCATCCCACCCCTTCTTACTTAAAACAGATGTGTGCAAAAAAAAAAAAAACAAGCAAACAAACACGGGAGGGGACCCTTTGTAGACCAAGATAGACAAATGGTATTGGACAGAATTTGTCCAACTGTTTGTTCATGTGGAGTATTAATGATTCCAGCCGAGAGCAAGATGTGGCCAAGAAACGCAGCTGTTGGCTACTCTCACAGGCCAGATTTGTTTTAATTACATAATGCCATGTACCTCTATGCTTGTTAAAGAGTCATATGGAGATTTTGCTACACATCACCCATTAACTCTAATTCAAACAGCTTGTTAGGCAACTAGTGCTGCCGTATTTGCTGTTTTTCTCTGTACCTCTGGCAAACTGAAAATGTAGGCATTTGGGGGGGAGGGGGGTTCTGAGCAAAGCAAGACCAGTCCTGAACTTCTGGTTCTGTTGACTCAAGGCAGTAGTTCGACTGCTAAGTCCTTTTCAGATGCCAGCCCTGAATGCCTAGCCAAGACATTCAGGGGCTTATTTCAAGTGCTCTACATGTAATGGAATAATTTGGAATATTGCAAACCAGCAAGCTTGTACTCACTTGAATTGGCATTTGCCTGCAATATATTTGCCTCATCACTTGGCCATCTTTTAAATTGCCTAACTGGGTATTTTAGACATCTGCTGCATTCGCGTGTGTGTTTTATAAAAACATCTGCACTAAAATCACAAATGGGCAATTGTAAATTAGCATCAATTAATTGAAATAGTATGTTCAATTAAGGTTTGTGAGCAATGAGGACAGCTACCTGAGTTCCAATGGAACATTTGAATTATTGTGCAATTCAACAGGCTGGAAACAAATTTAGCTGGCATGAATTCCTTCATATTGCACACCTGACCCACACCTATTCTGTAATGTTAGTGTGCAATATTTTTCAGGCCCACATATTTAACCCAATTCTGCAAGTTGCTACCTACATTGATTTTTACCCCTCTTTCTCATTTCAAAAAATTAAATGCAATTGATGCAACCTACCAGGTGTGGGTCACAGTCCATCAGCTGAAATCTGGTGCAGTATGTTTTCATTATCACAGGAATGCTGATGGTGTAGGGTTGCCCTGCATTACCTCATTCCTGGCGAAAGAGAATTGAATTGTTGCACTATCAATCTTCCTAGTTGAGCTTGAAGCATCATCAGTCACAACAGCAAGACAATATTTCAAACATGAGTTCATGTTTGAGATTATGGGAGTTTCTTTTCATTCTTTTGTTAATTAGGGATAGGTTTTTTAAAAGTTGGATGATGTCTTTAGATATTGACCTTCTTAATGTTACCTGGTTGAGAAAGAGAGGAGGGTTATTAATTTAGGAGTTGTCCATGGTCAAGTGGGCATTTTCTCCCAACAATGAGAGTATATTACCTATTTTGAAACTTATTTTTCTGAAAATCCAAAAAACACACAAAAGGATTCATTTGAGTGGAATTTGTTTTTACATTAAAATTTCAGGCTCCATTGAAAGATAGCAAACTATTTCATGTAAGACTACTAGGCAGAACTAGACAAAATCTGGAAACAAGATATGATCTCATCCAGACCAAAATAAGCTACATAATACCAGACTTCCCTTGTTTTACAGGGAGCTTCTTTTGAAGCCTATTTTGTATTTTGTTGGCTGTGGGCCACATTTGTCTCTCGTCCTTTCCAAATGTATTCATTTAAATGCTGCCATCTTGTGGGCCAATTAAAGTGCATGCAAAAAAAAATTTGATTTACTTACTTATGTTCATTGTTACCACCTACAATATATTGTATGATTTGCAAAAGTAGAAAATAAGCCCCATCCCCACTAATTCCCCTGGTTCCACCACGCAGCACAAAACCTCCAGGTAAAAACCTGGCAAGCCAAAAGCTTATACCGCCTAGCAGGCTTCTACAAAATTAACAAACCCATATCAACACAAGAAATACAAAACAAACTGGGGGCACCCAAATGCCCTGGCTAACACCCCACCAATTACATGCCCTCTTAAACAATCCAGTAGTAAAATCAGCAGCAACTTGGCCCTTGACAACCTTCAAAAACCTCCTCCTAACAACAAAGAGACAACCGTAGTTGTGAAAGTTCCCCACACATTTTAGAATCCTAATTTTCCAGGGTTCTAAAACACACAGAGAACCCCTATGAGTGCAGGAATCTCTTCATTGCAGACAGTCACCAACCACAAGTTGAGGGACATCTGAAATGGCAAAGCAGTGGTGGTGCCAGCACACTTGTCCTTGCTGCCACCTTCACATACTTCCTTGACACCTTATTACAATGCTTGACGATGGCTACAGACCACATCTGCATTTAGGTGCACATCTGGATGCAAATCTAGAATCTGGAATGCATGCATCTTCTTATCTGCGTTGAGGTGCAAAAAAAAAAAGCATTATGAAATCAAAACATAAATCATTCTTCTAACACTGAGAATAGTCTTTCTGGAATGCTGAGAAACTCTTGAAGCACATGCTCAGGAAGCAGATGGAGGAAACAGATTATTTAAATGTAGAGCAGGAATTGATGCATCGTGGATACCTTTCTATGGTTGCCATGTGCAAATAGGATATGAAGTCCATCAAGGAATTCTCTTAATAGTGTTTTCACATGTGGAGCATTCCCTGATATTGGAAGAAACTGGACAAGATTGCTCTTATGCAAATCTCTCTATGCACAATGGAGCTCCCATTGGCAGATTGAAACAACAGAATGAATTTGAGAAGGACGTGACATTTGTTAAACATTGTACGGGGCGGCTTTCCATTTGGACACTGTGTGTTAAACTCCAGTTTATAAGTGATGTGCTTTGTTGTCCATTTGTGAATTAATTTATTATGGACGTTGGCAGATCTATTGATGATATCATGATATCATTGCTTACCTGTGTCCCTGGCTATAGGCTTACCAAGTAGTAGCAACAGGCAGTTGACAACCCACCACTTTTGTGTTCCCACAGTGGCCTGGACTGCTGCTAGTTTTAACATTGTGGGAACTTCAAAATGGCGGGCAGCTCAGAGATGGCTACTGCAGACTGTGACAATGCTCCTGCTGCTCACTGTCCGGTGGAGGAGACCACTGGTGTAAGAGGGGACCCACTACTGGAGGGCACCTTGCCATGCAGCCCTCACACCTGTCACCAGCTTTTTGGTCGTCCTTTCTTTTCTGGTTTCTTCCAAGCCATACTTTGCTGTTACATCTAAAGCAGCAAACTGTAGCTTGTGCTTGCCCTACAATGACGGTTGTCAATCACAATTTGAGCTGCATTCCAGCCTTGCTCACATAGCATAACACCATGGTTTGGTGTTACGTCTGAACCAAACCATCATCCTCTAACAATTTTCAGCAAATGGTGCAAGAGCCAGGTGAATGTTGCCTGAAAATGTTGGGCAGACATTGACAGAGCATTAGGGATGGGTGTTCTATGGGGGGGGCATGAGAAAAAAAATGTGCTGTTATTAACTTACCAGCGTACGTATTTTTCTCTCTCTTCCTCCCATCCCTCCCTCCATTGCTGAAGAACTCCCAGCATATGGTTTCAACTGTGGTTTTGGCTACAGTTCTCAGAAGACAATCTGCCGTTGGGAGCATGACAGCCAACTGGACCTGAGGTGGGCAGTGGTCACCAGCAAACCAGGACCCATTCAGGACCACACAGGTAAAGTAGGGTTCACAGCTGAACTAGCAGTGGCAGGAGAAAGAGAACACTGTGTTCAAAATCAAAACACCTTCCAGGGAACGGTATTTCATGTTACTGAATTTCACGCTGACAACAACAAAAAAGAACTATGCTCTTTTAGGTTCCTTCCTAGGATTATGGTCAAATTCAACTGAATGTGCCACAGCTATTCCAGAGCCTTTTGTCTCCTGTATGCCTTTCAATAATACCTGGATCAAGCTATATATGTTACAAATATATCTAGAAGTCCCTTAGCCATCTCATACCTTCAAAATGTAATAAGCAATGGGGCATTTTGTGACCCACATGTGCCTCAATTATTGGTCTCCTTTCCATCTATGCAAATAAGTCAAATGTGCTGGCTGTGACCCCCCTCCTCCCATCTCCACTTTCTGCAGCCCCTCTCCCTCCCTCTTTTTACTTAATGAGAATGACAAGGAAATTAGACAAAATTGGGCTCCTTAAATTTAGAGGCGCTTTCAATTGAATCTTAAGACAAGTACATTTAGTTTTATGGGGTAGAAGGGGGGAAACTTATAATACTTTGACTATAAATGGTACTGTACAAATAAATGGCATCAAATTAAGCAAAAGGCGGTTATCTGAAATGAAGGCTGCAATAATGGGGAAAAATTGATGCAAAGTAAAATGAAATGACTTGGTGAGATCTGACATTGAAGGGAGGTTAAAAGCCATGTTAGCCATGGACTGACAAAATCTAAAAGGCATGCATAAGTTGAGCACTAATTAAGACAAAGTAGGCAGAGTTCCTGACCCAGAGCTGCAATAATATTCTTGAAATGAAAAATATTTGAACTTTGCCATCAGTGTCTGGAGGCAAGCACAACTTGTCCTCTCATTGAAAGGTTGTGGAAAAAAATGATACTCCTTAAATGTGGTTTTGTTATCATCAGGCTTTTGAGTTTCAGGTGCCTTTTACATTCCAACCTTGTAATCTGGAAACGTTTTCACAGAAACATCACAAGTTCTGGTTTCTTTTCTGCAAAACACTTGGGCTTGTCTTGCCAGTTTGTAAAAGGCTCTATGCCACACACCACAGCTGATTTCTGTATTTACACAGAGAAACAGAGCTATCATTGCATTTGGGGGGGGGGATTTTAATCTAATAAATTAACTGCAAGATCACTGTAGGGAATGATTCCAGAACTGCAAGCAGGAATGCTGAGTGGCACAAGTGTTTGGGATCAGGGTACAAGATGTCTTGAATTCCTTCAAAAGTCCATGTTTCACATATGTTTTTCTGCTATCTTGCTTCCGTTAAGTGTAACCGGGCCAAAATGTGCATGGACAAGTTGCTAAGGTTGCCATTTTGTTGTCTTTTGTTTGTTTGTTTAATTTATACCCTGCCATTCCTCCAGTGAGTTCAAGGCAGTGTACATAGTCTTCCTCACCCCCCATTACATCTTCACAACAACCCTGTGAGGTAGGTTATGCTGAGAGTTGGTGACCAGTCCAAGATTTCTCAGTGTATTTGATGGCTGAGGAGAGATGTGAAAAGTGTAGCCTCCTATGGTCCTAGTCTGACACTCTACACCACACAGGGTCTCTCTTTACAAACTAGAAATTATACCACCTCCTCCCACCCAATTCCTTCTCTCGTCCTGCCTGTCTTTGTCCCTCACTATCTGCATCAAGCAGGAATCCACAGCAGACAGGCAGTGTATAAAATGAAATAATAAAGAAATAACGGGGGCTTGTTTTGCTAAGCAAACTCACGGCCTTCTTCTGTGGTGCCATGGTCCCTCCAGCTTATCCTGCCTATTTATGCATGGTGACCCATCGAGACTCTCGTCCTTTCTGCCAACACCAGCTTTTCAAAACATGTTGCCCTCCAGGCATCTTGGACTGCAACTCCCATCATCCCTGGCCATTGTCCACATTGACCAGGAACTGATGGGAGTTGTAGTCCAAAGGGCAACAGGTTGGGGAAGGCTGGTCCACACCATCACCTAAATGATCCACAGTGCCACATGTTCTCTTTTATGGGACAGGAATATAGATGAAGGAACAACCTTGACTTACTTGAATGGAATCGATGCAGCCAGAGGAGAGAGCCCAGGGTAACCTGCAAGACGCTTCTATTGCAAATCTATTTTTCTAAAAAGGCTAGATTAGTTTTGGAATACTTGAGGTTCATCAGGCTTAAGGGAACCAAAAGCGGGCCATTATTTCTAATGCAGTATGTTTGTCACAGCAGGAGATGGCAATTTCATTTACTCACAAGCTGATGAAAACCAGAAAGGCAAAGTTGCACGCCTCATCAGCCCCATCATCAACCCACAGAACTCTGCAGTCTGCATGACGTTCTGGTATCATATGCTGGGTGAACACGTTGGCACACTGAGGATCAAGCTGCGGTACCAGACGCATAGAGAGTATGATCAGGTCTTGTGGATGCTGACTGGAAATCAGGGAAACAGCTGGAAAGAAGGCCGGGTCCTGCTCCATAAGTCTGCAAAGCATTATCAGGTAGGCAATTGAATATTGGCACAAATGTCCCAAACATTTGGCTTGAGGATACTGGGTGTGGCTGGGGAGGCAATGTAACCTGGGGTGTCCTCTGAGAGCCACAGAGAAAGGCCAGGAGAGCCCATGATCTGAGTTCCCCACCCCTGATTTAAAATGATCTCAAAATGGGAAAGACTTCTCTCAGCAGAAGACCTTGAAGAGCTATTGCAGTCAGAGCAGACCATGCTGGTCTGACTTGGTATAGGACAGGTTCACATGTTCATCAAGCCAGCGCCAAGAACCTGCTGCATTTGTGCCCTGATCTATTATGGGCATTCAGATTTTGCGGTCTGTATCCCGTGGTGGACCCTATACGCAGTTGGGTGCAATTGTGATGTTAAACTTTTAAAATGCCGCCTTGTTTCTTCTGGAACAAGGGTTGCTTCTCACTCCAACTTCTCAGTTTCGTTATCTTATAATGTTACATAGCCACCTTTCAGCCACGCTTCCATATTGTAAAACAGGATGAAAGTACACAAATAGAATAATAATACAAATAGAAAGACAATACAAAGCAGCTAGAACAACTATAAACTTTGAAAGTGTGAAGAATTTTTAAAATAGATTCTTTCCCTGGCACTAAAAGGGTAGCAAGGTTTGTACTAGCCAAGCCTCCCGAGAGAGCGAATTCCATAACTCCTTCACTACCTCTGTTGTTGCTAATTCATAACTCCAGAAAAGCTGAGAAACCTATGCTATATCTTCAGGCTTGATAAGTAAGACACACAAATCATATGACTCAGTACTCTTCAGTGGCATGTTGGCCTAAGGACTGGTTAAGGATTCTGCTTCTGGCTATTAACTCTAAACAAACAAACAAACAAGTCATTTATTTTTTCCAGGTGATGGTAGAAGGAGAAATTGGAAAAGGAAATGGAGGAATTGCAGTGGATGACATTAACTTTGACAACCACATAGCACCTGACGAATGCCGAAGTAAGTATGATCTGACAGGAGCTACCAGATAACTCATTCAGAGCACTATTAATTCTGATAATGGCAGCTTTGTAAATAGATCCTGCCTCTATGTAGTAAATTCTTTATAATTATTTTTCTGACCCTAGTGTTGCTGCAGCTTACCTGGGCAGGGCAAGAGTGGGGCAGAGGGGCAGCAATGAAGCTGGGGCTATGACTACACATGGGCCTGAGCATCCATGCACCCTCAACATTGCTGTCTCCTTGCTCCACCCCAGTCCAGGTAAACTGCAGTAACGCCCATGTCAGGAGGTTGGCTCGCCCCCAACGCACAGGCTGCTGGAGGCATATCAGAAGTAGATTTGACGGCAGCCACCTCATGGCTTCAAATGGGGCTTGTGATGAAAAACAGTGCTTGGGGAGGATATTTTCCCCAGAAAAGTAGCAGGTGGGAGGAGAGTGCTGCTTCCCACCAGCAACACAACCCGTTCCCTCCCATCACTTTCCAGCTCCAAGACCAGAAATAAGTTTGTTAGAGGGGGAAATAGCCTTGGGGAAGCGAATGGAGCAGGGAAGCGGTTGGCAAGTGAAGGGTTTAGCACCCATCTGCTATTTTTCTGCTTGAAATCATCCCCATCCTCCGTTTATAGCTATTTATAGCTATTTATAGCTGTAGACTCCAATCTAGTTCAGCCCTTGGTGGGTGATCTTCAGAATGCATCACAATAACCACTCACATGAAGAAGCTGGTTATTTATAAGAGAGTTGCTGCCTAGCAGTCTAGAAGCTGACTTCCTAGTTAACCTCACATGCTCCTTGTCATTTAGGTGGGTTATTCCTAGATGGGATTGTGGTCGAAGGATTCATATTTCACAGTTCATACAACACATCCAGAATCCCTTGCCTGTGCTCTGCAGCCAGCAAAACTCTTTCTTGACGCTAAGGGCTGCTTGTGTATGATTAAGTGTTTTACAGCACTGAGCTCCAAGATTATAAATACAATGAATGAAACATGCTAATTTTGCCTACTGATTTTCATTTTCCAGAGACAGAAGACCCCTGCTGATAATTCTCAAACTGTGCCAAGTTGGGGCAGTGGGAGGGTTTTTTTTAAACCCCTCCGTTAGCTAATTTTGGGAGACCAGTGTAATGAACAGCTCTGTCAAGCTGACATAATCATGCTCTAAGGCAGGAGGAAAATCCTCAATACCATTATTGCCAGCATGATAGCCAATCAGTATTTGTCACCCTAATAATCAATGTCAATTCTCTTTCCTTTGCCAGAGTCAAACGACGCAGGGAGCAAGAAAGCCAAAGTAGAGCCAGATATTAATCAAACAGGTACAGTGTTTAAAATAACGATTTTATTGCCATGTGAATATTGGCAGCATATTAATTGATTTTAATCGCCATTCTAGTAAGATCTCTTCTGTGTATATGTGCAGGGTTTGATTGTGTACAGCCCTTGTTCCATTTTTACATAGGTTTTTAAAATGTATAAAATCCCCTTGAAAGCTGTTAAGCCAGGGACAGACGGTAGCAGACAATAGTTGTTCGTAGAATCAAAGAAATGTAGTGTTGGAAGTATACCCAAGGGTCATCTAGTCCAACCCCCTACAATGCAGGAATCGCGGCTAAAGAATCCCTGACAGATGGCCTTGCAACCTCTGTTTACAATAGAATCATATAACTGTAGAGTTGGAAGCTGTTGTTGTTCTTCAGGACAAGGCAGGTGGTGTGAGAGAGGGATCGTTGCCAGTAGTCTAGGAGCTAACAATCACCATGATGGCAGTAATCAACAAAATAACATAAATAAAAGGCATAATAAATATGGTAGATACTGAATTATGCCCAGGCTGCTTTGCTGAAAAGTGTGTCTAAACAGTGTTGTTTTTAGGTGATGCCTAAAAGCACAGAGAGAAGCAGCCACCTGCCTCTTCTGTGGCAGGGACTTCTGCTGTTTGGGCACCACCATCAAGAAGGCCTTGCCTGGGAATGCGGCGATGGGATTTTTCAATCTATATCTTAATGAGAATCTACCTAATTTACATTTTCAAATCAATATGCAGACTGGAACGCAGCTGTGTTTGAAATTTGCACTTTTGTCATGTGTTTCTTTGACCAAAAGATTTGTACAAAAAAGCATATATCAGAGGAAAAGTGCGCACAACAAATATTTATATTACTGAAAATATAGTTTTAAAAATGCATTATATTAGGGGGGGACCGCTTGCACCAATATGTATATTAAACAAAACTATGTGCGAATGATATGTATATTTGGTAAAATGCACACAGAAATACCAACAAACTCCCATGAGGGGTTTTTTTTAAAAGAAGAAGAAGAATCACAAACTGATGTGGACTTGAGGAGAACTGAACTTAAGATAACGACAGATTAATCTTCCCTACTCCTGTCGCACATTCCTGCCAGCCATCCTTCAGACGGCAGTGAGGCAAAGCATGCAAGCTGGTTCATATAAAAATACAACCTAAGAGCCAATGGCCTATTTGGTTCCGGATCCTGTTTTCACAGCCACCACTGAGATGCCTGGGGGGAAACCCCAACAGGATCCAAGCACAAGATCACTCTCCCATCCCAGCAACTGGTATGGGCAGAAGTGGTCTGAAATATACTCGGAGTTGTGTTGATTTCACGCTCTTTATTTCAGCTCATGGTAAACAGTGAGTGAGTGCTTTCCCCCAAAACCTCTATACATTTTTTACATAATGGGTTCCGTGTGATTGGCTGATTCAACTCCCCTCCTGGAGCCTGATTGGACTGTTACTGCCAGCCAGTCAGGTTGCTGAGTCACTTCCTCCTGGAGCCGGATTGGGCAGCTCCTGCAGACCAATCAGGTTGCTGCCTTCTAGGATCCTACCTGCCTATTGTTCTAGGATCCAAGCTCAGTACATAACATGGTCCTTTAGATATCCAAAGCCAAAACTGTTTCAAAACCAGCACTAGAACTGGGCCCAGAATTAAGTTAAAACACATTGAACACACCCATCCATAAAAATGGAACAAAACAACCCCCATCCCAAATGTATCAAGCTCCATCTTCTGTCACTGAACACACACCATTCACATCCTCACGCCAGCCTTTCATTCATTCACTCTCTCAGCTTTAGATGCCCCAGTCACATCCTCACTGTTGCTCTTTGTTCCCCTGCAGGTTTTACTCCTGATTACCATGAGAACGGGGAGACTTTCAACGACAACATCTCCAGAAAGCCAGGAAACGTGCTGAAGACTCTTGACCCCATTCTAATCACCATCATAGCCATGAGTGCACTGGGAGTGCTTTTGGGGGCGATCTGCGGCGTCATTCTGTACTGCGCCTGTTGGCACAATGGGATGTCAGACAGGAACTTGTCTGCCCTGGAGAACTACAATTTCGAACTGGTGGATGGTGTGAAATTGAAAAAAGACAAACTGAACGCACAGAATACTTACTCAGAGGCATGAAGATGTAGGAGCAGCTGAAGAAGTTTTAGAGAATTGAGGCAGAAGAACATGTAACCAGCTTAAGGCTGGGGAACTGTGGATCTTCTATTACTGTACAGCCTGGAAACTGCGTTGAGGACGCTGAGCCAAGCTTTTCTCAGGAGCTTCAGTGAGTGTAACAGATATCCTAAAACTTGGACAACAATCTGTGTTAAACAATCTGAATCATGTACAGTCTACTTCTGTTTCTGTTTTAATTTGAAATAATCAAATGCTGGTGTTGAGACCAAGTATGATTGACTTAAGAAGGGATGTTTTGTTTGGCTTTCATTTTGCCTTCCCTCCCCGCCTCCCTCTTGGTTTGTTTGTTTGTTTCCTTCCTCCTTCCAGCCCCCTCTGCAACTTTTGATGAGCAAGTTTTACTTTTTACTGTGCAAAAATCCAAGATGCTGTCACAAAGTGTATTCCGGTGGGGGTCCTTTAGATGGACACGCTCTCTGTAGCTCAGTGCCCAGAAGAAGACTAAAACATTTGGGAGCAACAGCAACTTGGTGGATTCCTGAACCTGTAATTTGTGTATAATTGCTTGTGTTGTGCATAGGCAAAGGAGGGTTAGGGGTGTTTTTTGAAACAAAACAAAAGTACTGGTAGCATCAGTACTGGTCTAGTGTGTCAGCTCTGTTTACCAAGCAATACAGTCAGAATTTTATTGATGTTTCTCAGTGTTGTGCTAAACTTTGTGCTTGTGAATTCCATACAAGAAACATGTGCCATCACCCAGAAACAACCGGCGAACCAAGTGTACTGCCTAACACTGTAACAAAAACAAAGCAAAAGTCCTTGGCACTGGCTAGTGTGTGTCCTCTCAAGTGCCTTTTTGTTTGTACTGCTTCTCATTGTGTTATCATCAACTCCAGCTTTGTCTCTCTATCTCTCTCTCTCACACTTTCTCCAGTTAAAAGTCCTTGTCCTTATTACTTACCCTAAGGGCTCACTGACTAACGAGAAAGTATATTTTAGTGTAAGTAAACCTTGGGAAGGCCAGGGCTTAAGGAAATGGGACAACCTGGTGGTTTGATTCTTCCACTTCCTTGTATTTCAGTTTCATGTCTCTGGACCATTTTTGTACAAAGCTGCAATATCTCCTGCCTTCCTTCTCCTTTTACGGTTCTATCATATAGAATGTATTTTCAAATATAAGCGATCTCTCTCTTGCTCTCTCCTCCTCTTTGTCTCTACGTAGATTGTTGCATAAGCATTTGCCATTGTCAAGGAAAGGGAAATGCAGCTTTAATTTGCTGGTAATGGCAAAAATAATTTTATTAGACTTTTGTGTTGTGTTGTGTTTTGTTTTGTTTTTCTAAAGTAAGGGGAATTTCTTAACTCTACCCTCCAAAGTTGAACTTTGGGTTTTCTTGTTAACAGCATAAAGTGACAGTATCTGTTTTTTCCCCTTTAGTAAGCCATGCATTCATAGACGGCAATGAATAATTTTTCCTGCAAAGTAAAGGCCATTCTTGCCATCTCTTAGCCCTGCTGTCCAATTTAAAGGTGGTCGTCTCGGTGTAGGATTGATTTGTGCTAATTAGGGTTACACTGATGCTGCTACAAATAGATGGTGCTTATGTTGGCTTGATCAACAAGTTGCTTGCTAAACAAAATTCAGTACATAACATATTAATCCTAAATGAGGACAAAACATTCAAACAGAGAATGTACCAAACCACATGGGGATTTTGTTGCAAATTACTCTTCTAAGAGCACTGTGTATACAAATTATTTGTAGGTCCACTTTTTTTTTTCCTTTCAGGAACAGCTGACTTAATGTTGAAAATAATGTCTATACAATGTAATTGATAACTGATGCAATGCATTTAGGAATTAAATGATTTTCTGAAATAAGGTCTTAAATGACCACAAGTCACCACAAGGTGATTTTGCCACCTCAGTACTGTGCGTATGGCAAATATTTTGTTCAAATGCACCTTGACATGTTGGGAGCTGGTATTTACTGTAGCAGAGCAAACCTTTGAAAACTATGCTTTGCTCTGGGAATATCGCCCACACGAGGCTGTATTTCAGGCTCAACATTCACCATGAGAAAAATCACCTTAACAAAACGTAGCATGTGAATCAGCTTTTATATATCCAACCTATACTGAAATTGGTTCACCTTGCCAGTTAATTATCCCAAAGGGAAGAACAAGCTCAAATAATTTTTGACTGCACTTGTTTCATGTAATATTTAGTTGTGTTATGTAATCATTGACTCTCCTTTCGTCACATGAGCATCTTAAGATCCGTTACCTACATGCATGCAAACATCGTTTAAGGTAGGTGGGTTTAATTCAGGGGTCCCCAAAGTTACCTGGCCTTGGGCCAGTTCCTCCAGCGCTGATCGCACAGCGGGCCGGAGGGCGGGGGAGCGCGCGCCCACACACTATTTCCGGTGCACTTTCGGGTTGACGGAACGCCGGAAATAGCTTGTGCGCGTGCACACGGGCCTCCGCAGACCTGGAAGTGCGCCGGAAATTATGCTTGCTCATGCGCACAAGCTATTTCCGGCGCTGCGCCGACCCGAAAGTGGGCAGCCGCGCTGCGCCGATAAGAGCGGGCAGTGGGTGGCAGGGGTCACCGGGGGCCGGATAAATGAGCCCCTCGGGCCGCATCCGGCCCGTGGGCCTTAGTCTGGGGACCCCTGGTTTAATTGCAAAGACATGCACTTGGCAAAACTTGGAAGCAATGAGCCAAGCTCATGTTTCGTCATTGAGAAAAACTGGTTCACACATGCATGAACATATGAATGAAAAAACTGCCATCCACCGAGTCACACCATTGGTCCATCTAGCCCAGGGGTCAGCAACCTTTTTCAGCCGTGGGCCGGTCCACCGTCCCTCAGACCATGTGGTGGGCCGGACAATATTTTTTGGGGGGGGAATGAACGAATTCCTGTACCCCATAAATAACCCAGAGATGCATTTTAAATAAAAGGACACATTCTACTCATGTAAAAACACCAGGCAGGCTCCACAAATAACCCAGAGATGCATTGTAAATAAAAGGACACATTCTACTCATGTAAAAACACGCTGATTCCCGGACCGTCTGTGGGCCGGATTGAGAAGGCGATTGGGCCGCATCTGGCCCACGGGCCTTAGGTTGCCTACCCCTGATCTAGCCTGATATTGACTATACCAACCTCCCCAAAGTTTCAAGTGAAGAAGGGTCTTTCCTAAGTCTGCTGTATTATAAGTTTTTAAATCTAAGTGTGCTGGAGATTGACCTGGGCATGTGCTCAACCACTGAACAATGGCATTTCCTTATCACTTTATCTCATCACTTCATTATTCAGCTTGGGGTGATTCTCAGTGAATTCTGTGAACTGTCTCCATAGATGAATATTGTGTTTTGAGCTGATGCTAGATAATGTGTTTTTTTTAAAAAAAAATCTTTGATACATCATTCACACATGTGGGTAATCACTTGATATCACTACGAAACACATCATAAACTTGCATGTGTGAACCAATCCCAGTAGAGTACAACCTCTACTATTATTTGAGTTACAGGTAGGTAGCCATGTTGGTCTGCCATAGTCAAAACAAAATAAAAAAAAATCCTTCCAGTAGCACCTTAGAGACCAACTAAGTTTGTTCTTGGTATGAGCTTTCGTGTGTATGCACATTTCGTGTGTATCTGAAGAAGTGTGCATGCACACGAAAGCTCATACCAAGAACAAACTTAGTTGGTCTCTAAGGTGCTACTGGAAGGATTTTTTTTTATTTTGTTACTATTATTTGGTTCTTATTTAATGCACCAAATGTTATTTAGTATAGAACCAAACCCAGAAGTGGCACGTTCTCTGCTCCAGAGGACTGCTTAAAACCTTTTAAGTGACGTTGCATGGATCTTAAGTTGCTCATGTGAAGAGAGCAGTATCACAAGCCTCTCTCCAGGAGCAACATGGAACATGCAAGCATGAATATAGACTCATGACTATCACAGAGGGGAGGGGGAAGCCCAAGTAAACTAATTCAAAAAACATTTCAATTTGTTTAAATGGATGCGGGGTTAGCTATTTGTTTTGTTCTAGTTGGAACAGTAAAGCTTTTGGCTGCAATCCACCAGGCACTGCCAATGTGCATCCTCCATTTGTTTCAGTGTGTGCCAACTCCACGGAAACAGATCAAGCTCTACAAGAGTAGTGCTTCGTGCATTGCACCCTTTTTCCTATGGCTTCATCTAAAATTTCCCGTGCCAGCAACTCAATGCCTGCATTGGCTGCTGCGCCACTGTCACTTCCCAGAATAGGGAAGGGGGAGTTCCATGAATATTATTCCAGCGTGGGGCAGATATGTCAACACAGACCTTTGGAGCTGATGAGCCAGAGTGCAAATTTGTATGAACAGAATAAGGAAACCCCAATGCTGTGGCTGTTTAATGCTAGAACAGAAGAACAAGGGATATGATTTCTTCAAACAGGAATTGAATGAAAACTGCCCTTTCAAGCAAAGGAAAAACGATACTGCAACTTTAGATGGAAAAGAAAGTATCTTGCACTGATAAATATATTTAAAAAATATATGTTTATAAAGTTATTAATTTGTAAAGGCAGTGTTACGAAATGTTCAGTTTATATTGTTTTAGATTGTTTCATAATTTGAAAGTGTAAAATAACATATTTTTTTCTTTATCAAAAAAACTTATAAAAATCTTCTGTAGTAAAATGAATTCATTTTACTGGTATATTATTGCTTCATGTTTTGTACCATCATAAAATTTTGTGTGAATTTTTTTACAGAAATTTTTTATTTTCTATGACAATATGACACTTTTAAATTGTTATTTCAAAATGAACAGCGAAGCCTTAACTTTAAATGACGTTTGTATTCTCGGACACTGAGTAGCATTTAAAAAAGGGTGGGGGGGAACACATAGGATTGAATTGTAATTTAAAATTTCCAAACAATGACTACTACATTCCAAAGAAACAGTTGAATTAAACATTTTCATAAAATACCCCATACCTTCATGACTTTTATTATGCTTACAGCTGTACTGGTTTTAAAAAAACAGCTTGCCTTTTAAAAGCATCTTTTAACAAGGACAGATGTTAAGGTTCTCATCTGCTAGTCTGAAAACTTGCCTGAAAACCGACTAAAACAAAGCAGCCCTGAAGGCAATTCCATGTTCAAAATCCACCTCTGGAATGTCCCACATCACATCATGAGGACTGGCATTAGCTATCAACTATTCAGCTCAAAGTTCCTCACTGAAACTCACTCACTGAGTGAGCTTGCCACAGATACCCCAGACAACACAATCTTTGCACTGAAACATATTTTTTCTCTCTGCATGGATGAGCCATTTGCAAAAGCCAACTGAATGGGAGAAAAGCAGACCACTGCCAGAACTTCCCATTTCATAGAATCATAGAGTTGGAAGGGGACCCCAAGGATCATCTAGTCCAATGCAGGAATCTTGGCTAAAGTATCCATGATGACAGATGGCCACCAACCTCCAAGGAAGGTTGGTGGCATGGAGGTCCTAGCTGTCAGTCCCATAGGGATGCTGGGCAGGCAGGCAAGCAAGCAAGTGGCTGTGAGAACTTGCCCCAACAGGAAATGGACTCCTCTTTTATAAGAGATAGGATCAGACAGCGGATGCTGGTCCATTAGGGAAATTGGAAGACTGCCCCATCAACCTCAGGCAGTGCCCAACTGCTTGATTTCTCACAACCAGCCCAGGGAGGTGGCACTGCCCATCATCTCCCTGCTCCGTAGTCTCTGTGTTGCCCTTGTAGAACTTGGCAAGTAGAAGGATGGGCACACAAGTAGATTGAGCTTACTCCACGCCTGACATTGGCTCTGGTTCCAGCTGCTGCCGGGCTCCTTGCCTTCCACCTCATCATTTCCAATAGTCGCCATCCACCACTTGATCAGGTGGGACCTTTCTGGGCCTGTGAGTCACTGCTAAGGTGCTAAGTCCCAACAGCACTCTCCGGCCATTCAGAATGGCGGTGCTGAAGTGTAGCAGAAACCCACGATGGCAACTCCTTCACATGACAAGCTGCTATACGGTTTGCTTAAATTTTGTTCCATAAAAAAAAAAACAGAACTTCAATCCCCAGCTCAAGACCGCCCGCACTTTACCACTGCAGCTTAAATGGAAAGTCTGGACTCTGAAGTCATCTTATTTTACTTGTTATATTGTATCGTATTGTTTTAATTAGTGTTTTGTAGTTATTTTAAATTTATGTGGAGTGCCTTATCTGAGTGGATAGAGCAACCGAGTAATTTCGTTGTTCCTGCAAGGGGACAATGACAATAAAGATTATCTTATCTTATCTTAAGAAACCTGCTCCATGCCTCTCACATGCCTTGCCCTAGCACAGGAAATTGAAATAAGAGGTTTGGGACTATCATGGTCAAGTCACTCAGACATATTTAGTCCATTTGGCTTGGGAGTGTGGAGCCTACAGATGCAAACACTACCAAGGAGGTGGAGGGCATGTTCTGGTGCAAACCCCAAGCAGTTACTTTTACTTTTTTAATTGCACTCGCACACCCCTTTCTATTCTCTATCCAAGAGATCTTATCAGACATATTCCAGACAGGCAAAAGCACTCAGGGAGGGGTGCAAAGCAGGGGCGATGAGGAAGTGGCCTGGAGAGAGTTCTGAGGGTCAGATGGAGAGGCATTTGGCCTGCTTGCAGGCCTCCCATTGGCACCTGGCTGGCCACCTTGAGAACAAGATGCTGGGCTAGATGAGCCATTGGCCGATCTAGGCAACATGGTCTGGGGCAATGAGAGAAAGATGGCAACCACAATCTCTCTGCTCACATGGCAGTGTGCCTTCCGTTTCATATCCACCAAGAGTTTTTGCCACTGAAGGGGATGCAAATGTCTGCTGCTCATTGGGGAGTTTCTATGTGTGTGAGAAAGGGCCACTGTGAAATGATCAGCTATAGCAAGACAACTATCTGTCCAATCCTCTAGAGGCAGATAACTAAAAAGATATATTCCATTATAATTTAACTAATGCTAAAGTTTCTTTTTTTAAAAAAAAAATGTGGTTGAGGGTAACCAGAGGCATGAGATACAACGTAGAGGAAGAAATTAATGCTTTAACAAATCATTGCTCTGCGAGTCGACACGCTAGTAGGCACAAAGAGCAGGATACAGTAATTATGAGCTGTAATATGAATTAGCTGGACTGCTGGGATCAAGTACCATTCATGTTACTAAATTTAACACTTATCTGACAGTCAAAAGCAAGTTTAGAAATTGTGACTCCAGGGAAACTAAAACTGCAGAACGGTTTGGTGGTTTTTTTTTTAAGAAAAAAGCCAAGTGGAGCAATTATGAATAATGAAAGGCAGACAAGGATCAGATTTAAAATAGCACATGCAGCGACAGAGATACATACCTTCTTTCCCAGACTATGACAAAACTGAAACTATATTAAACTAGGTATGAGATAAACCTTCGTGTCATATTTGAAGTATGGAGTAGGTGAAACCAAAGCAGAGATGTGGATGGGAAAGAACCAGAGGCACAACTGAAGCTCTGGTGGCTTTGCTCCCATTGTTAAAGAGTTAAGCTATGGTTTGTTCGATCATTTTTTAGCGTTTTTTGTCTAACAATATATGTGAACTGCTGTGATGAAAACAGTGCTTCTCTCCTGTGGGTTTATGTCTTTTCCTTGGATCCCATAGCAATGACCATCATCACCATCGCCAAATGTATTACCTGTATCTTCACCAGTAAGTCCCAGGTTACAACAATTCAGAGTTCAAGACAGTAAAAAGCAGATTGCAATCACGGCAATAGGATGGGCCCTGAAACACATACAAAGTGTCAAAGGCCAGAGTAAAGTAGTACATCATCATCATCATCATCATTATTAGAGTTTATATACCGCCCTATACCTGGAGGTCTCAGGGTGGTTCACAGAAAAGATCACAACATATATCATCAGAATAAAAACAACAACCCAATTACACACACACACACACACACACACACACACACACACACACACACACACCAGAAAAGAGCCAGCTGTCCATGGAGGCACAGGTTAATTCTGTATCCAGGGCAGCAGTCTACCAGCTCCATCTGGTACGCAGGCTGAGACCCTACCTGCCCGCGGACTGTCTCGCCAGAGTGGTGCATGCTCTTAATTATCTCTTGCTTGGATTACTGCAATGCGCTCTACGTGGGGCTACCTTTGAAGGTGACCCGGAAACTACAACTAATCCAGAATGCGGCAGCTAGACTGGTGACTGGGAGCGGCTGCCGAGACCACATAACAGTGGTTGAAAGACCTACATTGGCTCCCAGTACATTTCCGAGCACAATTCAAAGTGTTGGTGCTGACCTTTAAAGCCCTAAATGGCTTCGGTCCAGTATACCTGAAGGAGCGTCTCCACCCCCATCGTTCAGCCCGGACACTGAGGTCCAGTGCCGAGGGCCTTCTGGCGGTTCCCTCACTACGAGAAGCCAAGTTACAGGGTACCAGGCAGAGGGCGTTCTTGGTAGTGGCACCCACCCTGTGGAACGCCCTCCCTTCAGATGTCAAAGAGAACAACAACTATCAGACCTTTAGAAGACATCTGAAGGCAGCCCTGTTTAGGGAGGCTTTTAATGTTTAATAGATTATTGTATTTTAATGTTCTTTTGGAAGCCACCCAGAGTGGCTGGGGAGACCCAGCCAGATGGGCGGGGTATAAATAATAAATTATTATTATTATTATTATTATTATTATTATTATTATTATTATTTTAAAAGGATATAAGATGTCAAACAGATCAGCCAAAGGCCTGGTTAAAAGAGAACGTTTTTTCCCGGCGCCTAAAGGTGTGCAATGAAGGCACCAGGCAAACTGGTGGGGAGAGCATTCCACAGACAGGGAGCATGGAGAAGGCCCATTCTCATGTTGCCACCCTCTGGACATCTCCACGAGGCAGCACACAAAGAAGGGCCTCAGAAGACGATCTCAGGGTCCGGGTAGGTTTATATGGAAAGAGGCAGTCCTTGAGGTATGGCCATCCTGAGCCGTTCTTCAGAAGTTACCAAAAGCTTTATAGTGAAGAAGCCACTATACAGAAGATGCCTCTAGGAGAAGGGAGATCCACAACTTAGGGGCTGCCATAGAGAAGGCACTCTCCCAGGCCACAAATACACCCATAACTTCAGAGGAAGGTAGAATGATCAAGAGAGCCCCTTCTGCTGATCTTAACACCCGGGGGGGGGGGTCTGTATGAAAGAAACAGATCATTTCTGAATGTGTGTGCAATGTGTGTGCAAATTTAACGCAAATCTATTTATTGACACTCACAAAATATCTAAAAGAAGAATGAGCTGGATTCCAAATGGAGGTCCAATTGGAGACAACAGCTGGCACCATCCAGCATTTATGCAAATTACTTTTACTGGCTCATCAAGCATCCTGAGCAATTTCCTTGAAAGTTAGTTCTCTCTGTTTCAGTGGAAGATACGACAGTCCAGAGCACGCCTCTGAAGGATCAGAGCAGTGACTTCTGGGTCAACGATACTTTGGAAAATAATTCTTGGAAAAACTTGACAGAGCTTCAGAAAAGGTCATCAACTTATAATTTTCCTGGAAGATCCAAGGCCAACAGCAATTTGTTAATGTGCACATGGACTTCATCCAAAGGTCCTAACCAGAGAACTTCCACACCACATACAGAAACATAAACAAGGCAAGAATTTGAAGCACATCTGTATGACTTGGCGTGAAGTCAATATGGCACAGACAACAAAATTACGCTGTGTTACGCTGTAGACTTGGCTTGACAGGAATAGCTTTTGACAGCCCTTGTCTCTTTAAATTCCCCTTCAGTCACACACTAATTAAACTCTATGCAGTTGCTAGAAATCCAAATTAAACTTTGCAATTCATTACTTTTGATTTGATGTCAGAGACGCATCCATTTTGTTGTTGATGTTTCTGCAGAGTTTGCTCAAATACTCTGACCCGTGCCATCAAAAAATGAAAGGTGGCAGTAATCTTTTAATCTGGAGTTGGTAGGAGCTGGCTTGTCACAATGAGATTGTCACACAACTGACGAGTCAGGGCCTCTCAGCAAGAGGGAAGAAGGATCTGGGTTGTAAGTTTGAGCCTTTTACAGTCAGTTGGCCTGCCTGTGGAGTTAGCCTAAGGAACAGGTGAAGGAAGGTCAGAGGTAGGAAAGGTGAGATGAGATCAGCTCCCCAAAGGCAGGCCAGCTAGGCAGAGAGCAAAGCAGGCTAAAGAACCAGGGAAAAGGCAAGTACAGAATGAGGAGCGAAGGTGCTGAGCTGTTGTACTGTAAAAATACCTGGTTCTTGCAAAGAGCCAATAAGGTGGCAAAGCTATGTTTGGGCTGTGCTTTTAAGACTGCAGTGGGGGCTTGTGCAATTGAATGCTCTCGCTTTATCACACGCATGCGCACACACACACACACAATCCCTGCACTGAAAAGTTAGATGTTAAGGAGGAGGATTCTAGCCTAGCCTTTCCCCTGGCATGCTAGTTTTCCATGTGTGTGTGTGTTCAGTCATATGAGCCCCAATGATGCAGTCTTATCAGGGACAGCCCAGACACAAGTTGAGCATCTCATCAGGTGTTTGTGAGAAGTAGGGAAGACACGTTTAGAGAGGGACAGGAGAGGAGAGTGGCCAATAACAGTTGAGACGGAGTGAGGAAAGGCATGGAGCCAATCAAACAACTAGGGCCTAAGGAGACCCATGATTTCACCCAAGAGATGCACTGGTGCATGGATGAGAGCTCCAGCCCAGTTCCTGGAAGGCAGAGCCAGCCCTATCATTAGACAAAATGAGGCGGTCGCCTCAGGCACCTGATCTGAGGTGTCATGAAAATGTTTTATTTTGTTCTTACTCCAGGCGCTCGTGGCATTCTTCATCTCAGGTAGCAAAACAGCATGGTCAGTCTTGAGCTCAATGCAACTTGACTCAGGTGTGGGTGTGTGCATGTGCTATTTGCTGCTTACTGCATTAGGCAGCAAAATAACTCAGGCTGATCTGCTGGAAGGCCTGCAATTCGACAAAAGCCATGGCAATGTGTCTGAACCTACCATATGAGGCTTTTCCTCAGTTGTGAGTTGCACAAGCGCTTTGGAGTACATAGAACCATAGAATTGTATGTAGCCATCCTTTTACTCAGATTAAAACTGGTGGCCACCATGAGCCCCCAATCCCTAGTGTGATGCATGTCCTGAACTTTAAGGGAACATCCTTGGAGCATATCCATGTGTGCACTGAGCTTGTGGAGGATGATTCCCACAAATGGTTTGCCATATGCGCATTCAGTTTATACTGCAAAGAAGTCTGCGCAGTTTAAAGAAAGTGCTTTACCAGGGGCCTCGGCCCTCAATTTTATTAATTTCCCCTTTTCTGCCAACTCATGTCTGTATCTTCTGGCTCTTTTCTTCCTCATCTGTTTTCTCTTTTTAACCTCCAGACTCTTAAAATCATGCAGTTAATAATAGCTGTTGGGGAAATATTGGAAATCTTGACTAGCTGGGTAGATCAAGCATTCCTGACTCCCCACGACTTGACCACAGAAATCTAAAGGATTTATTAGTTTCTGAGCCTGAGAACAATGGAATGACTCTAGCAATGATACAGGTATGACAGGCTCTGCGGAGAAAATGAAAGGAGGGCTGTCTGGGCTCCCCAGCAAAGAGATAACAGAAACATCCAGACCAGATCCACAGTCAAGATACAGCAAAGTTACATGCCTAGAAGTTGGAGCAGAATTAACTCTGCATGGTAGTAATCCCTGTGTGAGACAGATGGAGACTACATAAAAGGGCTAGCAGCATCAGAGGTTGTTGAACACAGAGGGGATTGGAAAAAGCAGGGATGCAGAGGGCAGATGGGTCTGGAGATCACAAATTGTGAAGCTCTATATTTAGAAGGGAACAAAAGGCTGTCTAGTCTAACCCTGTTCAGTGAGCTAGGGCCATTCATTCACTAAATGCACCCCCTGTAAGTCAGAGCATGCATACAGTACAGCAGTGCATTGCAAAAAGGAATAACAGCCCTGGGTGACTTAAGAAAGAGAGCCACACACTAAATGAAAAGACATGAGAGGGAGGGAGGGAGGGAGGGAGGGAGGGAGGGAGGGAAGGAAGGAAGGAAGGAAGGAAGGAAGGAAGGAAGGAAGGAAGGAAGGAAGGAAGGAAGGAAGGAAGGAAGGAAAGAAAAGAGGGGAGGAAGGGAGAATCTCTCAGAATCATGAGAGGCATCTGAGTCTAGGAACTCTACTTCCATCACTGATCCAGCAACATGTGTAGGAAGTATCACATCGGCAGGACCAATGGCACGGTGCCTTCCTGTGCAAATGTTGCCCTTCATCTTGGGGGTGCAGCACCTGTGCTGGAAAGGAGCCACCCACCACCCTCTGGGGAAGTGAAGGCGGAAGACGCAGCTGAAGTTTTGCTACACGGCAAGTCCAACTTCTGTAAAAAGCTTTTTTAAGGAAACAAAAGACATCACAGTGACTACCACTATGCTCCACCGCCAGCGGCAGGGCCCCAGACTTGTGCCCTAGCAAAGTTGACTTAGATGTAGTCTTGAGGCTGCGTGCACTCAGCATGCTTAAAGAGCACCATGTCTCAGGAGCAGGGCTCCCAAACTGTGGAACTCCCTTCCACAGGAGACTAGGCTGGTCCCCTCTCTGCTTTTGCTTTCATTGGCAGGCAAATACTTCTTTTCTTTGCTTAGAGAGGCCTTTGGCCACTAAGTGGCTGTTGCAGCAAGTCTTTTAACGGTGGCTGTTGAATATTGCCTTGCCACTTTGTTGTGCTTTTAAATGGTTTGTTTTTGATTCAGTGCTGTTTTTAATATTTGGGTTTTTTTTATACTAATAACTGGTGGTTGTTGTTGCTGCTGCTGTTTTAGCTGCATTTCTTTTTAATTTGTGTTGTGAGCTGCCTTGGGTCCTACACTGGGAGAAAGGTGGAATAATTTAAAAAATGACATCCCCCCCCCCAACTAGAATTCTGTGAACTACAGTTTACCCACACAATCCAGAGCACTCTACAGATGCCATTATTTTTTGTTGGGGTGGAATAATGTGTTTTAAATGTGTGGTGTGCATGTATGCAATGGAAAAGTCCATATGTAGCAACGTGCGGCTCTAAGCTCCTTTCTCCCTCCTCCGCTGCCGCTACTCTCTCCCCTACTCTGGAGAGTAGCCGATTTCAAGGTATCATTTAATATCTTTGAGAATGTGGTTTGCATCCACCATCCTTGAGGGCTCTGGGAAGGGAGGAGGGCAAGATTTCCAGCTATTCCAGAGCGTCCCCCGTCAATTTAGGCCTCCAACAGGTTTACAGCTATTGCCAGAGCAGTTTGACTAGGTGAGGATGGACACAGAGTCCTCAGTTTAAGGTCCAAGGCACACCGGAATGATTCATCTTTTCAGAACTGCGCCATGTGTTTTTCAAGCCTCAGCCTGCATAATGCCAGAGCATTATGAAACTCATTTCCCACTGGCTGGCAGGAGATGCACAATTACTCCGAGGACGGTTATTCTCAACGTGAAATGAAGCATGAGCCCAAATAAAAAAGAATGTCACCTGTGGCCATTTTAAAATGTAATCAATTTTTATGCTTCTGGGACTTGCCAGAATCCAGCAGCTGAAAGAAGCAGGGTGAGCGTAACAATATCCTTCGGCGAGAGTTTATGCATCCCTGCAAAACTTCATGGGGAAAGGCTTTGCCGAAGATTATTAGGAGGAGGAATTCTCAGAGCTACTTTTCATCCCAAGCGTTCCAGCATCCACTTGCTCTTACACACAAAGGCAGATGGTAAGCAGGCTCTTCCTACTGCACAGTGGAGAAATAACAGAGCTTCCACCTCCCAGAATTCCCATTTAATAATTGGGAAAGGGAGCAGAGTGTACCCTTTAGGCCAGACACCTGGGCCTGGAAATGCCCTGGCAGCCGGAGAAGAGGAGAAAGAGATGCCATGATATGTCTGTAGCAATGCCCTGGTGCCGGCCTGTCATTCCTGATCTTCTTCCACGGAGTCCCAGAGTTCTCCCGGATGCATTTTGAAAACCGCTGTCCTAAGGACAGGATCTCTGGATGCTTGCCTGACTTCTTTTAAAGCTCACGTCGCTAGCAGCTCCCTTTAATGTTAATAAGAGAAATACACACACACACACACACACACACACACACACACACACAAGTGTAATGGAAGAACAGAGCTTTTACAAAAGAGTGTGTGACAGCTAAAGTGCCTCAGTCAGCGGGGGAAACAAAAGAGGTCATAATTTACGTGAAAGGTTGATTAGGAAATGCCCCCAAAATGCTGTGCTAACAGGTCTGACCCCCATGACATTTGGCAGCTTGAAATAAAAGGGGTGAAACATTCACTGCTGGCAGGTGACTGCATAATGGGGAGAGATTGATTTAAAATCCTTGTCATTGTCATTTTGCACCTGCATACATAATGATCTTCAGCTCCTCATTAAGGGCTCCTTGTACTTACATAGCTTTGGGGAATGGAGAGCTGGGTGCCGGGGGGGGGGGCGGTTGGAAGGGCCTGGCAGCTTTGAAATGATATTTCATTGTTACGGGATTTTTGGCAGCTAACTCCGCTTAGAAGGTATCAAAGCCATTTTTACAACAGATAGTCTCCGCGCTGGCACAGTCCATGCATACATTACTGCCCTGCTTTGTGAGGGCTCAAATCTCATTCGAAGTGCCAACTGCAGGGCATTACATAATAAAGCATGTCATTGGGCATTAGAGGAAACAGAGGGGTGCTAAACGGATCCAAACTAAGACACTGTACTGAAAGGAGGGGGGAGATGGCCAAAAAACCCAACCCTTGTATTAATAGGGTTGCCACCTTTGCTCTTCTGCTGATGACAGGTACAGGGCAGGTGGGCAATCAACAGGTGAAGCTTTTGCTCCAAGGTTGTAAAAACACATGTCAGAGTGCTGTCTGCTATGCAGCAGCTTAAAAGGACAGGATGTCTGCCCTCTCCAAGAATGGTGACAGCCCTGTCTGGAAATCATGTCTGCAAAGGATTGCTGTCCCTGCACTGCAAATTGGCAGTCTTTTTACATCATGTGGGCTACAATATTACCCTCGAATCCCCTGAGGCAGAGGTTATGGGATATTTCATACAGAGATCTTCGCTCTAGATCTTATGTAACATATGGACCTGGAATCCACTATGGCCATGATTTTCAGTTACCATCATATTTCATGAATCTGTCTGTACCTAACCATGGCCGATTATTCACCAAAGCCAGACTAAATGTATTTCCATCAGAAGTACTCAACGGCAGGTTGTCTGGCATATGCTATCAGAATAGGCTCTGCTTATGTTCACAGGGTGTCGACTCTATGAAGCATATCCTACTACACTGTGAGCAGTTCAAACAAGCCAGGGATCAATTAATTAAACCCCTATTGGTAAACTTAACTGGAAAATCCGAAACCTTCTACCTTAAGTACCTCCTTGGAGATATGTCAGACGATACTATCCTGGCCGTGGCTAAGTTCCTCTTGGAGTAATAAGAAATAGAAACCTACATGCTCTGGATAAAACATAGTGACTGCCTTGGAATCCTTTCCCTGCAATTCTGTTTTATTTTGCTTTTGAGAATGCTTTTGTGGGTCTTTGGACCGAAATCAAGAATGTATGTATTAGCATATATTTAGGTGTTGATGGTTCTGCCTACCACCCATGCCAGACAGGCACATTGAAGGAGTCTGGAATCTTTAAGACTGCAAAGTTTGCAACTGCTTAGTTACAGAAAAAGCACTGTTCTGTGGAGCAGGTGTTGGGGTGCAGTGCTGCTGCTTTCAGGTGTAATTGCTAGGGTTACGATGGATCGATAACGTAGTCTGCAGTTTGGGACCTGGGTCATATTAGGCTCCCCCCCCCCATGCCATCTGATGCTAAGGGCTGCATCAGTTCCTCATGAGAAATAGTGAGTGAAAAAGAATCATTTTCGCATTGACTGTACACTTAGGCTGCAGTCCTATCACTTCTCTGGGAATAAGTCCCACTGAACTGCATAGGACTTACTTCTTAGATATGCATTGGACAGAGCTGTTTGCCAAAGTAGGTTTAGCAAGGAGATTTTATAGGCCTGGGGAATGCATCCCTTGTGAAAACTGCTTTGCAACTTGCCTCTGTACCATCACAAAAATTAAGAAGGAATGGTCAGAGTTAGGATCCTAAACCTTCCACTGTGATGAATCCAAAGGCAGGTGTTACCCACAAATGGCCTTCACCTCTGTTTTGTCTCACTTGCCTTCCATGCATGAGAATTAGGAATCTCATCCAAGCATTCGTTTTGAATTAGCCCCGACACACTTCGAGGAAGACACTGCACAGTAATGACTGCGTTGCTCTCGCTTCGATAGACATCAGCTGCAGGTCAGAAGTGTTGAATGGATTACATTGATAAGGTCACTGTATGAACAGCTTATTGTCATTTGACATTTCAAGAAGCAGTCTGCAGAGCACAAATGAGGGTTACAGGCAAAAAGCAGGGCTTCCGGGTTCAGTACCAGAGGCTCTGCTCGTTGCCTTAGGGATGGAGAGCCTCCAGAGGCTGCTGGAACTGGACTCCAACTCCCATCAGCGTCAGCCAGCATGGGCAAAGGTCAAGGATGATGGGAGCTGGAGTACAAGCTCTGGAAGGTCACAAGTTCCCCAGTAGGTAGAAGTAGTGAGAAACGTTTTTTCGCCTGAGGGCTACTATTCAGAGGCAGACTTCATCAAACAGTGAAGGGAGAACATAGCCTTCCCAAATAAGATGGGTACCCAGGAGAGGCTGTTTTTGGCTGTAGTACCCAAGATTTGGAATAGCCTCCCAAGAGAAGCACACCTTTCCTGCCTGCTTTTAGATTGGTGGAGGGAACATATTCATTTATTTGTCTCTGGTTTGGTTTTGTCTTCTTTCAAAAATATTACATTGCTCGCTGGTGTTTTAAATTTCTTTGTATTTTGTGGTGACTTGCTTGGTTTATTCTGGATTTTATCTTATTTATATTATCTTATTTTTGTATTGCATTGCTAATGGTGATCAGCTACTTTGGTAATAAAAAAGTGGCACTTTTGCAAACTGGAGAAACTGCCGTGAGTATCACAACCACAAGCAAGGACACACCACAACCCAACCCAGCCACCCCTTTGGTGACCCCGGCATTAGGCAAATGTTTCCCTCTCATAAGAACACTCCAAACGAATAACCTAGGCTTTCAGTCCACTGATTTGAGAGATACAAACAAAAGCGCCTGTAAGTGGCAGCCTATTTCATTCTTTCACAGCTAAGAAGAGAAACATTGTGTAGATGAGTTTATTTTTAAGCTCTGGAAGAGCGAGGTGGGCGGGAGGAAGAGTTGGGCATATGTTCTTTTGTTGTTAAATCTTGTGCTTTTCACCCCTATTAAACATCTGCTTGACAAGATGTGTTCGCACTTGACAAGCATCTTCAAGGAATGTGAGCATTTGCTACAAAATTTCTGTTCCTTGAAAAGTACAATCCAAGCATCAATATTGTTTTGTTCCTATTTGCTACTATGCCCTGATAACTGCCGTTATGGAAATAGGATAGTCATTCAATAGCAAGTGGAACGCAGCTAAAAAGCAGCTTCACTATACTATGAGGAAGAAGAAACACCACCAACAACTGGAAGTCTTAAGTGGAGTAGCTTAATACCATTGGCTCTGTTGGGATAACACCTTAGACTCAACTTGACCCTTTATTTACTTACAGAGAAAGAAGTGAATCAGAAGTTCAAAAGTGCATTAAAAAGACTATCAGCAAACCACAGCAACACCAAAGTCTTCCAGTTTGTCTCTTTTTCATCCTGGGATATGAAGTTGTGTAAATATTACCATAAATATTCTCTCTCATATTTAGGGATAGTTGAAAATGTCCATTTTTATTTCTTTCAGTTTCTCACTTTTCCACTCTTCGGTTTGCCACATTTCCATTAAAAAAAAAAAGTCCTCGTGAAAAGTCATCAGCAATTCAGTGCAAATTTATCCTGATATATACACATTCTGCTAATGCACACATTTCTTAAAGCAATTTCTCCTAACACGCTGTATTTTTGTATGTTCTTCTCCCTAATGTATGCATCTACAGGCACACTTTACTCTGTTATAGGCATTTCTGCACAGAATACTTGGCTGGAGAATTGCATTGCAAAATTCAGGAAAGTGCGAATGTCAAAGGATAGCTGTGTTTCATAAAATGTAAATTAGCTAAACTCATTGTTAAATGCAAACTGAATTGAATTTCTCTCCAATCTCAATCATTAGTGGATCTGTTCTGTAAAAAAAGAAAGAAAGAAAGAAGATCGAGTACAATAACCACTTACAAAGTTAATGCTGTCCAGCACAGTCAAGAATTTCAACACATATCAGGTGCAGAAGTGCAATGAATATGGTTCCCAGCAGGTTTACTGGTTTGCCACATAGTTACCCTGGGGTCAGAAAACTACCTGCCAGGTAAGTTTAGCCAGCCATATGGGTTCTATGTGACATCCTGCTAAGTCAGTTGTGGGGAACCTGTGCCCCTCCAGATTTTTATTGGATTCCAGCTCCCATAAGCCTCAGCAACCATGGCCAATGGTCATGAATAATCAGAGGTGGAGTCCAGCATCATCTGGAGGGACACAGGCTCCCTAACTTGGGTGCTAAGTAGTAAGAAAAACGTTGCTATTCATGGAGGGTATTGCTGTAAACAGATTTGAGCAACTTGCATTAGGAAGGCAGCTCACATTCCAGAAATAAATGAAAAATTCAATGTGTGATGAAATAGCCCATCTGTATCCATTCCAAGTGCCCAGTATAGGAGCCACGATAGCCAGCAGTGTGACGGAAACATCCTGGAATACTTTCAGTGGATGCCTATGGGTTATCTCCAGATAAGAACCCCGGGAATAACAACTCTGAAATAACTGGGAACCTTGGTTGCAAGACCGAGCCCATCGCTTCCTGCCTTGTCAATTCCTGTTGCTTCAAGCCACCAGACAGCTGTTAGGAACCCAAGCTCCGAGGATCGACAGACCTTATGGTGTCTTCAGAGATAAAAGCCGCTGCGGAGCTGATTATCCAAACGCAAGGCGCAGCCCCTGCCTTTCAGCGGCCGATCAATAACAGTAATGCATAATCGTCAGTGTTCGCATTATCTGTTGTCAAACGGGCAGTGTTCTTCTGTCGTGGTTATCTGACTGCCTTCAGGTAATACTCACAGATGGAACTTGAGGGTTGCTGGTGATTTTAGGAATGAGGCAGAGAGCACCATCCGACTTTTTTTGTTGTGCACTGCAATCCTGTTTAGCACACCTGCCTCAGATTGTAGACTTTGCTCTTATCTTTATGTTTCAGCGTGATAAGTTTGCCTCTCTTCCCGTGTGTCATGAGCCAAATGTGTGTGTGTGTGTGTGTGTGTGTGTGTGTGTGTGTGTAAACCCGTCACCTCGCGTACGTGACAAAGCATATTTTTGCCTACCAAAGCTCCTGCCATGAATGAAATGTCTCTCTCTGGGCTAGTGTGGTGTAGCAGCTAAACCAAACAGACACAGGTTCAAATCCCCCCCTCAACCATGAAGAACATTAGATGCCCTTGAAACCAATTTGCCATCTGCTAGCCCAATTTACCTCACAGAGTTATTGTGAAGCTATGCACACCACCTTGCACATCTTAGAAGAGAAGCAGGATTTTAAAATGTAATAATAATCTGAGCCTGAGGTGGGATTAATCAATGTTTGTTTGTTTGTTCTCTTTCTTTCTTTCTTTCTTTCTTTCTTTCTAGACTTTCTGCAGGGATCAGCTGCATGATTGACAACAGGTGTGCCACAGGAGCATGTCGTGTGGAGAAAATGGCTTTGCAGGCCAAATTGGGGTCTGAAACAGACCAAATTTTGCCGATAGGCCAGACCAATAAAACCATAAATTGATATGGTGTTCAGAACAAAAGATGTTAAGTTCCATAAATAGGCATAGTACAACTTCCTTAAGATGCCGGGTGAAATAGAAAGGTCTTTGTCATTGTGTTCAGTCTATGGTGATTAATCTGTGAGGGTTAACTCACATTTGAAGAGTAACTATTGGGTTTCACAATCAATGAGCAACAAACATGCATTCATCAAGCTGCTCTGTTCAGGCATTCATATACAACTAGAACCATGGGATTGTGGAGTCAGCCTCTCCCTTTGCAACCTCATTAACTCATCTACTCACTGGGGCAGAAGTTCTTCTAAAGAGGGACGCCTACTCCATTCACGAAGGCACACTGTTTGATTTTGAACCCTGACCACACAGGGTTCCAACATCACACGGAGGTCTAAATCATGCAGGAAGGCTGCACATGTACAGCAGGTTCCCAGCTTCACATCCTCCTCCTCCTCTTCCAACGCATGAAAGGTGTTGAGACCAGATGATGAGAATGCAACACAGGGGGCACAACCAGGGATTCTTCAAGCAATTATAATTGTGTGAACTCCCAAATCCAGCCTGTGAGTCTCTGAGATGTTGCAGTACTTTTCTTTTGCTACCACAGATCAAAATGAGCTCTTATCTGGAATTTCCTAATCTTATGCCATCCTCTCCTCTTCTACATTTCTCCAAGAAGCTATTTTCCAGTTTAACCCTGCTAATTTTAATTTCCTGACCTCCCCTGATACTAGAAAAAAGCTTCACAAATCTATTTAACAGCACAAAAGCATCAGACCTGGCAGCACAATCCGTCTCTTTTTGTCGTCAGCCAGACAGCCCAAAAGAAAGCTGTAAGCAGTTGTGTTAACAAGAAGAACACAATTGCCCCCTTTTTCCCAGGAAAAAAGGCAATCAAGCACTGTTGTCATTTGAAAGTATGCAGCTCTGTTCCTGATGTTAGATGCTAAAAGGGCTTTTAAGACTCTTTAAGCCATTGATTCACCTGCAAAAAATTAACCCCATGCCATGCCACAGATCTGAAAAATATGCACATAAATGCAAGCAACTGGATCAGAGCGCTGTTAAAGAACAGTTTACATCAAATCTTTAACTCAGTCTTCAGATTTTAAGAATCTGAAGAAGTATCTGAAGAAGTGTGCATGCACACGAAAGCTCATACCAAGAACAAACTTAGTTGGTCTCTAAGGTGCTACTGGAAGGATTTTTTTTTCTTTTATTTTGTTCAGATTTTAAGGCAACTAAGTCCCAAACCTCTGGAAATCAATGAGCTTGAGTTAGTCATGCCCATTAATTTCAATGGGTCTACTCTGAGTAGAACTAGCATTGGCCAAAACCCTAAGACCCTGTCCATACCCCATCTTAATGTGGATTGTGAATCATTTGCGCCTCCTTTAATTCCCCAGAGGTTCCCTATGTTTTGACAGTTTGAATAAGAAAATCACATTGGTTACATAGGAAATCTCCAGATTTAGGGAAGAGAAATTGTGTGCTAAGGCCCTGGGCCCCGCAGTTCCCTTAGATACTAAACACACGGACATGAATATTTTATATATTTTTTTAAATTTCTATAGCTTTATACTTTTAATAAAAATCTCAAAGCGGTTTACAGCATATTAAATCAATAAATCAATAAAACAATGGCGGGCAATGTTCCTCCGGCCTCATGAGGAGCCTCTTCAGTAGGGCTGGGTGAGTCTGGGCCTCGCCCCCTAGGCCAGGTGGAAAGGGCCTTGCAGGGAGCGGCCTTCACACTCACAGCCGGGCGATGTTCCTCTGGCCTCATGAGGAGCCTCTTTTGTAGGGCTCTTTTGTATGAATATTTAGGTTTATGGGATAAATTAGGCCACAACTTGATTGGTTACAGATGTGAGCGGTTTGGCTTAGGCCAGGGGTCGGCAACCCGCGGCTCCGGAGCCGCATGCGGCTCTCTCACACCTTTGCCGCGGCTCCGGGCTCGTGGGCCGGGCCGGGGAATTTAAGGCGTTTCCCCGCTTGTCTCCCACAAAAGTTATATCCCGGTTAATTCCCGGATCAAAGAAAGCAGTTCCTCTCCCTCCCCCCTTTCGGCTCCTTGCAGAGAAAAGCCCTGGAAACAAGCGAGTTGGAGCCTATCCTTTGCCGCTGAAGCCAGAGATCGGAGATAAGATAACACAGATTTCCCCTGCGCTGAGGCTAGCTTGGTTGTGGGGGAAGGGAGCTTTGCTCTGTGTGCTCAGCCCTCTTTGTTTACCTTAGATTAAGTAATTACCACCTCAAAGGAAAAAGGCAAATACACTCTCTTTCTGTTCCGACAAGTTAAACTCCAGATTTCTTGCTGCTGCAGCCCTGCAGTGCATATAAGAGCAGCCAGCTTTGCAGCTTTAGTATATTATTTTATAATTTCATCATACTTTCCTTGTTCCCAATAAACCTTGCATTTTGGTATTTCCTTTGTGTTGTTATAAGAATTTTAAGGTGTTTCTCTGCAAGAAGGGAGGAGGTGAAAACTTCCCATTTCCTTCAGAATTAAGTAATTACCATCTCTCTGTTCCAACAAGTTAAATGCCAGATTCCAAACCCAAAGGGTGTTCATTAACGGCTCCTCTTCATCCTGGAGAGAAGTGACTAGTGGGGTGCCACAGGGTTCTGTCTTGGGCCCAGTCTTATTCAACATCTTTATCAATGACTTGGATGATGGGCTTGAGGGCATCCTGATCAAGTTTGCAGATGACACCAAATTGGGAGGGGTGGCTAATACCCCAGAGGACAGGATCACACTTCAAAATGACCTCAACAGATTAGAGAACTGGACCAAAGCAAACAAGATTAAGTTTAACAGGGAGAAATGTAAAGTACTACACTTGGGCAAAAAAAATGAAAGGCACAAATACAGGATGGGTGACACCTGGCTTGAGAGCAGTACATGTGAAAAGGATCTAGGAGTCTTGGTAGACCACAAACTTGACATGAGTCAACAGTGTGATGCAGCAGCTAAAAAAGCCAATGCAATTCTGGGCTGCATCAATAGGAGTATAGCATCAAGATCAAGGGAAGTAATAGTACCACTGTATTCTGCTCTGGTCAGACCTCACCTGGAATACTGTGTCCAATTCTGGGCACCACAGTTCAAGAAGGATAATGACAAGCTGGAACGTGTCCAGAGGAGGGCAACCAAAATGGTCAAAGGCCTGGAAATGATGCCTTATGAGAAACGGCTTAGGGAGCTGAGTATGTTTAGCCTGGAGAAGAGAAGGTTAAGGGGTGATATGATAGCCATGTTCAAATATGTAAAAGGATGTCATAGAGGAGGGAGAAATGTTTTCTGCTGCTCCAGAGAAGCGGACACGGAGCAATGGATTTAAACTATAAGAAAGAAGATTCCACCTAAAGATTAGAAAGAACTTCCTGACAGTAAGAGCTGTTCGACAGTGGGATTTGCTGTCAAGGAGTGTGGTGGAGTCTCCTTCTTTGGAGGTCTTTAAGCAGAGGCTTGACAGCCACCTGTCAGGAATGCTTTGATGGTGTTTCCTGCTTGGCAGGGGGTTGGACTGGATGGCCCTTGGGGTCTCTTCCAACTGTATGATTCTATTATTACCGCGGCATGGACTGTCCCTGAGAATCGTAGACTGGTTTTGCGGCTCCCAGTGTTTTTTTTTTTCTTCGGAAACGGGTCCAAGTGGCTCTTTTTGTCTTAAAGGTTGCAGACCCCTGGCTTAGGCATTGGGTGAAAACAGGCTATATCCTGACTCCTGCCTGTCTGCAGAGAGTCTCACTAAGGGTAAACCACCAGTAGGGGGAGCCCTATGACATACGTCAAATCGGGGCACCCTGTGGGGTCCCCATTGGGGTTGTGGCATGGCCCTAGCCTACGTCCAGGCTTTGGATAGGATCAACACCCCCAGATCCCTTTAACAGGATACCCTTAACGAGGAGGGGCAGGGGGAGACTACAACCTCCCCCCCTTAAACAAAGGCTTACCCAATGCCTAACCTTACAAAGCTGTGATGATTGCTACAAGGTAGGCGAAAACCAAATGGCTGGTGCCAATCTGCCAAGTGGAAAAATTCCTACCCAGCCCCACCAATATGGCAGCCAGCATTTGTCCGTAACAAAGTTGCTGTTATGTTGTTGTTGTTGTTGTTCAGTCGTTCAGTCGTGTCCGACTCTTCGTGACCCCATGGACCAGAGCACGCCAGGCACGCCTATCCTTCACTGCCTCTCGCAGTTTGGCCAAACTCATGCTAGTAGCTTCGAGAACACTGTCCAACCATCTCATCCTCTGTCGTCCCCTTCTCCTTGTGCCCTCCATCTTTCCCAACATCAGGGTCTTTTCTAGGGAGTCTTCTCTTCTCATGAGGTGACCAAAGTACTGGAGCCTCAACTTCAGGATCTGTCCTTCTAGTGAGCACTCAGGGCTGATTTCTTTAAGAATGGATAGGTTTGATCTTCTTGCAGTCCATGGGACTCTCAAGAGTCTCCTCCAGCACCATAATTCAAAAGCATCAATTCTTCGGCGATCAGCCTTCTTTATGGTCCAGCTCTCACTTCCGTACATTACTACTGGGAAAACCATAGCTTTAACTATACGGACCTTTGTTGGCAAGGTGATGTCTTTGCTTTTTAAGATGCTGTCTAGGTTTGTCATTGCTTTTCTCCCAAGAAACAGGCGTCTTCTAATTTCGTGAGTGCTGTCACCATCTGCAGTGATCATGGAACCCAAGAAAGTGAAATCTCTCACTGCCTCCATTTCTTCCCCTTCTATTTGCCAGGAGGTGATGGGACCAGTGGCCATGATCTTAGTTTTTTTGATGTTGAGCTTCAGACCATATTTTGCGCTCTCCTCTTTCACCCTCATTAAAAGGTTCTTTAATTCCTCCTCACTTTCTGCCATCAAGGTTGTATCATCAGCATAGCTGAGGTTGTTGATATTTCTTCCGGCAATCTTAATTCCGGTTTGGGCTTCATCCAGTCCAGCCTTTCGCATGATGAATTCTGCATATAAGTTAAGTTGTTATAGCAACGCATAAAAAGGGGGCAGGTGGGCTGGGAGATCTGGCGAGGAGACGAAAGGAGGAAGCCCGCCCGCCCGCCCCCCCCAGCCGTGCCATGGTTTAAACAGTCCATGACCACGCCCCCGGCCGTGACAATTGGACAGCCGGGCATGTGATGCGGCTGGGAGTCAGTGCAATGAGGGCGACATCCCTCCGCCTCCCAGCTGGATCACTGAGAGGTCCCAGATGCCCGGTCGCAACACCGCCCACTGGGGAAGGTGAGCGGACTTGTGGGACAGAAGTAGTTGGCAGACAATGCTGCAGGAACAAGGGGAAATTAAAGGAGGCACAAGGGGCTCACAAGCCACATTAAACCAAAATACAGCATGGATGTAAGAAATCTGTGTGCAACACGTATTTCCAAACCTCTGTTTGTTTCTTCTGAGATCTGCAAAGAATCCACCATTTGAGTTGCATCTCCAGGGATGGGAAACCTGTGGATCTCCAGATGTTGGACTCCACTTTGCATCAACCCCAGCCAGCATGGCCCATGGGTCACCTGGAAGGTCAATGACTCCACATCACTGTTCTAAGAATTTATTTTTATTCCCCACCCCCAAGCTTTGGGCTCATTGATTGAGCATCCCTCATGCTTGCAAGCCTTTGAGGAACCTTGACAAACTCTCCTAGGGTTGATCTCTCCTAAGGCACAGCATCACTTGGTTTCTTGAATGGTGGGTGACTGGTGGATGTGAAGAAGTCCACCAGTGAAGCAGTAAACTGAAGTGATCCCATTGTGAAATATGCCATGTCAGATTGCAAGAACACAAAGTTGTCCTTTCAAATGCTCTTCATCTTAAAACTAAAGCTCCCTGCATAGGGTAAACTGCATGGGGTAAACATTGAACCAAGGGAAACTATGCTAAAACCTTCTCCCTGGTGTGCTACTTACTACATGCAGAGTGGTTGCATGAGTTTTTACATGGCGGTAGTATTCAAAGAGATGAATCGCCCACCCACCTGCAGCCTCCAAATAGATCTGTTAAATTAAAAGCCATACCTACTAAACGTTTACTGTTAAATTTGTTCTATTCAGGTGTAATTCTTTGCCTGATTAAATCTTTAAATTGCAATTTTTCCGATTCAGTGATTATGTTCTTTCCCCCCAAAAGCACATGGCAGCACTTTGATATAACTATAACTGCAGCACACAAAGCAGAGTTCACATCCCACTTCAGTCAGCACTCATGGGCTGTTTCTGACCCACAAAATGCAAAAATTGATCTCATCTCTCTCTCTCTCTCTCTCTCTCTCTCTCTCTCTCTCTCTCTCACACACACACACACACACACACACACTAGTGTTGTAAGAGTGAACAAGGCATGTAAACAACTTTGTAATTAAAAGCAATTTATGCCTGATTTGAAAATACTGTTTGGTCTTTATACAACGCTTATTTATACAGTTATACAAACACATTCTAATGCTTGTCAGGCATCTTACTACAATTAGATATATTTTATTGTGCTTCTTAGATCTCAGATTTGAGCAAACGTATTTGAAGGAATGCTTTACAAAGGAAGCCCTCTTGCACTTGAACGTGACAAAAACTATTTATCGGGATTATAATCTCCTTTTTTTGAAAAAGTGATATAAACGAGTCACTCAAGGTGCAGCTGGAGAAACTCTGCATAAGGAAAATCCAAATTCCCTACAGTGTCCAAGAGTGAAACCTTTAAAAGGAGGGGAGGGAAGCTGGTTAGACATTTGCAATAACCAATCATGTAAAAATATCTCATGCAATGACATTTTACCTTGCGCAGTTGAAGACCAAGGTTCAAGTCTCTTTTGTGCTTTATTTATGAGTTCAGGCACCACTGTGGTGTTCCGAGCTTCTTTATGAGGGCAAAAGAAAAGATCAGACTTCCCGTTCTTTATCTTCATTCTCATTGTGTTCATCCAATCACCAGTTGTGGCCATTATTTCTTAGGCTTCTTAAAAAGCAACTTCTCTCCTGGGCTGACGCATTTTTATTTTTATTTTTTTAAAAGGAAGGTCAAATGAAAGACTCAGATATGAGAACTGAATTTCAAGTATCAAGATTAGCTTCTTTTACTCAACAGCTCCAGGCTACTTTCAAGTTAACCTTAACGTGCCAGATTCAACACAGCTTTGAAATACATGGGCCACTAACAGGATTACAGTTGCTTGCATGTCAGGGGGTCTGGCTGGTAATACCACCATATTTTCCTACATTTTTGGCCATGTTTCTAAGGACCCTCCTCTCCAGCATTTGTCCAACGGTACCCATATCAATCCAGCTCCTCTTGTCAGAAAATTCTCATATCATCCCCAGTCCTTCCGTATGACGTCCGTATGGAAAGTAAGGTAGCAGTATTTCATCTGGCTGGGGAGACCCGGCCAGATGGGCAGGGTACAAATAATAAATTGTTGTTGTTGTTATATTAAAACAGTATGCTGAGGTGGCCAGATGGAAAATATCAAGAACCTATTGCGTCTTTAATTGTTGCATAGGAGAGAAGAATTTCAGCAGGTGCAGCTTCCATGACACCTGCTTAAACTCCCTCTTTTACCCAACTGTTAAAAGTGCAAGAGCACAGCCTTCTTTTCCATCCAGCTTCTTTAAAAAAAATATATATGCAGTTTTCCCTCCAGCAAAACACAATCATACTAATTTTTGTTTTTGCCTGGAATATATTCCCTCAACTCACATCTTCCTTGCTCGCTTTATTTAAATTATAAAGGTTTCACATGTATCATTTCACAAACGGATGTTTGTGTGACATTTTTCTGCTCTCCCAAAGCTTACATCTGCAGGGCTTCATAGTTAGAGAGAGAGAGCCTCAATTGGCTATATAAATCTAAGCTAATTTGAGCATAAGCACAGGAAGGTGCAGAAACACCACACTCTCTTTGATACTAATTTTAGATTTGTTTGTCTTCCTTCCCGACTCTCCTGCCTAGGAGGCCATCCTTTACTGTCAGTTGTATTTTGACTACGACTTGCACGCCATCACCTTTTCATGTTTTGTCATCAGGGAACAATCAGCAAACCCACATAGGAGCATCAAAGGCATTTCTACAGGAAGGCCTAACTCATACAGTGACCCGTTTCCTGCTTCTGGCTACCAATTGGCTAAAGAAACCAAAGACTTTGCGGCAGAGAGTAAGTGGGTGACACAAAGGTCACAGGAAGGGCAGCAGCTAAGATAGTTAGGGAATTATTGTATTAGCTGTTGAACCTTGAAAGCCAGCCTGGAGGGCCACAAGTTCCCTATAAGTGTATGCCTCTCTTCAACCAATATAACAGGTGATAAAACCGCACCGCTGCCATGGGTTCTATCTATATGATGCATTGTATGTGATTCAAATGACACTACCTCCAAAACGGACTGCAAGAAGATCAAACCTATCCATTCTTAAGGAAATCAGCCCTGAGTGCTCACTGGAAGGACAGATCCTGAAGCTGAGGCTCCAATACTTTGGCCACCTCATGAGAAGAGAAGACAAGAAAATATCCTGATGCTGGGAAAGATTGAGGGCACAAGGAGAAGGGGACGACAGAGGACTAGATGGTTGGCCAGTGTTCTCAAAGCTACCAACATGAGTCTGACCAAACTGCGAGGGGCATTTATGCCCCACACATCTTACTGGGTTGCCCCAGCCACTCTAGGCATCTTCCAACTTATATAAAAACATAATAAAACAATAAACATTTTTTAAAAACTTCCTTATACAGGATTGCCTTCAGGTGGCTCGGGGGTTGGATAACTCCATACCCTCCAACATTTTTCCAATTAAAATAGGGACATCCTAAGGAAAAGTGGGACATTCCAGGATCAAATCAGAAACCAGGATGACTTCTCTAAATCAGGGATGTCCCTGGAAAATAGGGACACTTGGAGGGTCTGCTAGAACAAAGCAAATTCCAAAGCAATGTGTGGGTTGCACAACACATACTTGCCCCCCTGCCAGTGCCAGCCTCTTTTCAGCTCCTGTTTCCACATGCCACAGTACCTGCTTGACAGGTACCAGATGCAATGTAGCTGGAATTTCTGCCTGGGCTCTGTTGTAATAAACCAGAGAGAACAGCTGTGCTTTTAAACATCTCCCCTTCGTTTCTAAAGAACTTGCATATGAGAAGCTCTTCAGGGGGCATGGTTATTGCCTAAGGATAGTTAATAAGTAGTTAAATACGCTGAAGCACAAGCTGGGGGGGGGAGAGAAATAAGACTACCCTCCACCCCCATTTCTTAAAATTTAACTTAATGTGCAGCCTGTTCTATCCTGAAGTTGTGGACTGGATAACCATAGATGAACAAAATATACTGTATGCAATAGAAAGCCGCACAACTAAAGACTTAACCAGATGCAAAAGCACTAATAACTCTTGTTCAAAGTGGTGAAATATTCAAACTGAATAGGACTAGAGTATTAAATCACTGAAAACGTTCTTGTTTGTAACCAAAGGTGGTTCCAATTGCTGAACAAAACATGTTACAAATAAACAGTGATTTGGCAATGTCTTTCAATTGCACCATCAAGGAAGCTATTTCCAATTTACTGCCTTTTATTTGGCTGTTTTTCATCTGCATTTTACTACTTTATGACTTTTCTAATGTGCCAATTTAAATATTTCTCCATGCGATGCTCCCATTCATCATTCTGCAACTTACTGAATTTGCACTGAAAGGGGAAAGAAAAAAGGCAGTGAACTTTAGAGAAAAGAGTTGCTCAAGTCATTCAGACTGCTTTGCTGTATTTCAATAATAGATTAAATTATAAATTTTATCTCATTTGGTTTACTAATCTCATGCTACTATTCGGCCTGTAGTTAAATATAGTCTTTTATTTATTTTATCTGATTATTATTTTTTAAATTCTCAGCTAGATGTTCTACATCTTTTGGAGTGAATTCTGATTGTGAGACTTGCAAGTGCTTTATATATAATGTAAAGTAACAAAATACCATACTCACCTTCAGATCTGTTTAACTATACCTTCATTTATTTCATAGTTTAACTGTGCATCTATTGAACTGAAGTAATTCAGTTAATAAATATTAGTAGACTGTTCAGTCACAACCTGCTTATCCCCTAATGTGTGTATGTGTAAAAGAAGTTGTGGAAGCGGAAACCGGGGACTGGGACCATTGCACACACTGCTGTTCACTCCATGCAAGTGCCATTTGTTGTAATGGCAGTTTCAAAGGCAAATGGGAGCCTGGAGTAATGTTCAGTGGGAAATTGTGCAGAGGAAATAGTCAGACCCCCTCTCCGAGGAACACTGCAGTCCTAATCGAATTGGGCTCCACCATGGCTGGTTACCTGGGAATAAGCACCACTGAATTTACTAGGACTTACTTCTGAGTGGGTGGCGCTGTGGTCTAAACCACAGAGCCTAGGGCTTGCCGATCAGAAGGTCGGTGGTTTGAATCCCTGTGACGGGGTGAGCTCCTGTTGCTCGGTCCCTGCTCCTGCCTACCTAGCAGTTCGAAAGCACGTCAAGTGCAAGTAGATAAATAGGTACCGCTCCGGTGGGAAGGTAAACGGCGTTTCCATGCGCTGCTCTGGTTTGCCAGAAGTGGCTTAGTGATGCTGGCCACATGACCTGGAAGCTGTCTGCGGACAAACGCCGGTGCCCTCGGCCTATAGAGCGAGATGAGCGCCGCAACCCCAGAGTTGTCCACGACTGGACCTAACGGTCAGGGGTACCTTTATCTTTACTTCTGAGTTAGGATTGCAAGGTGTGGACTTCGGTTTTTCAAATTTCAGCAGCACCCTGTGCAAGGCTGAAATTTGGTGTGCCACCCACCCCGCCTTCTATTCTGCTTAATTCACTATGTCCTTGTTCCAATGCCCTGTGGCACCCCCTAAGGTCAGCACCCAGTGCAGTGGAACCAGTCACGCTGCCCTAAATCCACCTATGGGGTAACATTCACTGGGGAGTTTTATGTGAACAAGGTCAGAATTGCTCCGCACTGACCTTAACTACTGGTATGTACTACTGAATAAATTTAGGATCTGGCTGTGGTTTATTTTAATTCAGTCTAGTATTCCTTATAACCTTTGTAAGGTACTAAACAACAAACTGGACGACTGAAACACCCTTGTTTACAATTTGGGGCAAAATAAAAAAAAACCCTGTCTTTTTAATCTCAGTGAAGGGGGGGGAATATATTTGCAAGCGACTTCTTTTCAGGCTGCCTTAGAATGTTTATTGCAATGCAATTTACACAGCTGGACAGGTCTACAGGTGGCTCAAAATGCATTAGAGAAAGTGACTTGACTTCTGCAGGGGGGGAAGAGACAGGAAGTCTCTCTGGGATTGAGGTTGTGCCAGGCATTAACACAGCTGACTGGATAGCAGGTGGCTGCAAGTATAAATTTCATGCTAACATATTCATTAGAGCTCCCTTGCCTCTGTCTTCCTGGAATTGTAAAGTGCTGCTGATATCACCCTAAGCAAGCCCGTGCAAGGACACACTGCTTTTCTCAGAACAGAGGGGAAAGCAAGCCCAGATGAATATGAAAAGAACGAACACTTCCACGGTCCTCATCCCTTTTTCGTCACCTCTGCAGAACATTGCTTTAGGGTGAGACTTTCAAATGCTGCTTAATAAGGGAGTTAGGTATACAAACCTGATTCCATTCGGAGCTGAAATGGTTTGGAATATCTCAGCCTCAATTAATTTATTTATAAGAACCCAGAAGGTGTGACTGTGTTCTGCTAACTAGCCAATCTCTTCAAATACCAATTTATAAACCCAAACACCCAAAAGGCTTCAAAGACATACTTTCTGTAAGGGTTTATTAAAAAGAAAGGGGGGAGACGAATATATAAGTGATGTTTGCTTTTAATTTGTTTTTGTTTTTTCATTAATAAATAAACATATTCCATAAATGTGCTGAATAAAACAAAAGCAGAAAACACACTTCAAGAACAGTGGCAGGAAAAATTTGAACTGATGCCCGAAGCATAAGGTTTCTCTCCCCCGCCCTGTAAGCTACACAAGACAGCATCATAAATCTTCCTTTTGACCTAGTTTAGCATATGCTACCTTCCTTGCTAAAATATTCACACACAATTAAATATCCATGGGAAGGCAGGAAAGAGGCAAGAATGTGGGGTGCCAGGGCTAGAGGAATCCATAAGGAAGACTGTAGCTCAGTAGTAGTGCATCTGTCTTGCATGCAGAAGGTCCCAGGTTCAATCCCCAGGGCCTCCCGATAGGACTGAGAATGCTGTCTGAAATTGCTCTGAAATACAGTACTGGAAATTTGCTGCCAGTCAGTGTTGGCAATATTGGGCTAGATAGACCAATGATCTGACTCAGTATAAAACATTTTCCTATGAGCAATCCACCACACTGAACAAGCTACCATCTCTGTCACCCTGAATTTAAGCTGGAGGCAGAATAATAATAATTTGATGCAAGATAGGTAGGACAGAGTCACAACCCCAATTTTCATGTTCTGCCTTAACATATAATGTTGTCTTAACTGAGTTAAATTACTGGTCCAACTAGCCTTGGACTGTCTGCATATAGCTTTCAGTGTCTCAGCCAGAGGACTCCCCTCACCCCAATTCTACTCAGATCTTTTAACTAGATATCCAGGGATGGCTTATTCATGCTTTGGTGACATCCAGACTAGTGCACAAGCTCTCTGTGTTGGGCAGCCATTGAAAATGGTTGAGAAGCTTTATCTAGTGCTGAAGGCAGTAACCTACGTGTTGATTAGTCCAAATGGATTTTCCACACATAAAACTATGGAATTGGCTCTCAAAGAAGGAGGCAGTGATGGCAACCAGGCTGGATGAACAGACATATTCATATCAATGTATACCAGCCATGATTGGAGACAAGATGCTTCTGAATGCCAGTTGCTGGAAACCACAGGAAGGGAGAATGCTGTTGTACTCAGGTCCTGCTTGCCAATTTCCCACAGGCATCTGGTTGGTCACTGTGAGAACAGGATGCTGGACTAGAAGAGCCATTGGCGAGCCATTGGCCTGATCCAGCAGACTCTTATTATGTTCTCATATCTTGCTTCTCTTGAAGCAGCTGCACTTCTGGGCCATAAGAAGAGCCCTATTGGGCAGGACTGAATGCCCACCTTGGTCTTTCCATAGCAACCAAGAATTCCACAAGCAGGAAATGAGTACAAAGCTCTCTCTCTCTCTTTATGCTTCCCAGCAACTGGTCCAAAACTGCTGTTTTGATCTTTAAACCCACTCTTGGGTTTTGGTTTTTTCATGGGACATTTCATCTCATATAAGATCCTGGCCTTAAATCCCTTGAGGTGGCCCTGCTCAAGGTTTCATTTTATGTAGAGACCAGGGCAGTCTCTATAAGGAGCAAGACCTTCTCTGTGGTGGCCTTTAATACTCTGGCACTTCTTTCAAGAGAGGTTCATTTCGCCTCCCCCTTACTGCTTTTTTTTCACAGTGTAGGAGCATTCTTTTTTGTTCTGATTGATTCTTGCTCTTATTCCATTGGCTGAGCTGTCTTTACTGCTGTTTTACTACCATTGCTGTTTTATTGAAACTGTCTTGTGATTGGCAAATTTTTTTTGATTTGTGCTCTTTTATTGGATGTCGTTTTTATTCTTCAAACTGCTGTGACATTTTATGAACAGTGGTATAAAAATCTTTAAAATTAATACACCCTGGAGGTTGTGCTTGCTAAACATGTACTCTATCACTGAGCGATTGATTTAAAGTTCCCAAAGAAACATGAGATGCAGCTGCCATGTCTGCTGCCCTGGCCCCTGTCATCTATCCCTCCTCTTCCCTCACCTGTTACAGCAAGCAAGACGCCAGGTATGCCACATAGAAGCTGATGGAAAAGGGCAAATGAAAGGACAAGGAAGGCCAAAATAGGCAGAGATACCGAGTGGCAAGAATCACATTACACTTTGAGGAAGGGCCATAGCTCAGTGATAGAGCATTTGTTTTGCAAAGACAGCTTCCTACATTCCTATATATCCAGTCAGGGGCTGAGGATCATTCTTACAAATGATTCCCAAAATGGAACTAGTAATATATGGGGGGAAATGGGCAATAATACAGAGGAGCCAAGTGTGAACACTCGGAAAACCCACTTTGACATCTGGCCTCTTCAGTTTCTCACACAGCAGCTCCCTACACCAAAACTATTTCCTTTCCTTTCTTTCTTTTTCATTAAAAGTAGGGCTGAGAACTATGGCAGGGAGCAATAACGCAAATCCAGGTTCGCATGCTGACATCTTCCACTCGTGCATTGCAGCAAAACTAAACACCTGCATGCCTTTTCATGCCATATACTCATATTTAATGGAATTATGAAGATTTTGTTGTTGTTTAAACAGAGGAATAATCTTAATCAAATAAATACATAATTGATATCACACGTTTGGAATGAGTGAGAACTGGACAGCGGAAAACTGACTTCTGTAACCGCTCAAATCCCCATGAAATATTTTTTTATATGTCACATATGCAAGAAGCAACCTGATCTTGAATGTCATCTGTTCTGAATTATACATGCAATTATGGTAAAATCTATACCAGATCGCATGTTATTCCTTAGGATTATGGTTCAATCGTTATTAAAAACTTTTAAGCACTTTCAGTTGGCAGATTTATGAAGTCCTTCATTCGGAGGCCACATTCTACAAGTCTGAGGTTCCCATCGCTTAGTTAGTCTTCTGGTATGGAGAAACAGGAAGATTATAATTGGACATCTCACTGAAATCTCTTAGTAGAGTAACATTTGACTGTATTCTGGAGAACCCTAGTGTTTCTCAAAAAAATTATTGGGAGTACGTCAAAGAAAGCATCAGTAATGGCAACAACCCATGGAAGCATTGGATATTATTGTTGCTGTTTTAAAAATATGACCTGCCCTTCACCAGCAGGCCCCAGGGTGGGTTATAACAATTTAAAATACAGAGTTAAAAACGGAGTGCAGTCGTTGGGAATATGGTGGGCCCTGAAACCATACATCTCACATGTCAAAGGCCAGAAAATATGCTTTTAGGTTTTTTTGTTTGGGTTAAAAGTGGGTCCTGGGTCCAAAAACATTGAAGATGTGACTAGATGTGACTGGGGCAGCTGTTTTGTTTTGTTTTCTTCTTCATCATCATCATCATCATCATTATCACTTTTTACAAAATGAAAAAGCCTAAAAATGATGACAAAATACAACAGCTGAGAAGTTAATAATAATAATAATAATAATAATACAAAATCCCAAAAATGTTCAATCATCGCAAGTCCTACCTACCCCAGAAAATGGTGGGCACCATTTTACAGAGGCCAGCTAAGTTACCAAAGGCCGTAGTGAATAAAAATGTATTAGGCCTGGTGTCTGTTTGCACCTGTATTGTGTGTAAAGTGTGAGGAGTGAGATTTAATTTTATCAGAATTTAAAGAATGGGGTGTGCATTCCTGTAAGTACAGGGTGTTCGTATTTGTCAAGGGAAATGTTTAACGCCACCATTTCCTCCTGATCAAGATCCATCAGTCACCACCTTCAGTGCCTCTCGCCAGAAACTGAAGACAATTCTTTCGGTGGCCTTTAAATTGATTTTTCTCCTCCCCCCCCCCCCTTACTGCTGCTCCTTTAAATGTCGAAACAAAATAAAAAAAAATTCCTTCCAGTAGCACCTTAGAGACCAACTAAGTTTGGTATTGGTATGAGCTTTCGTGTGCATGCACACTTCTTCAGATACACTGAAATGTCATTGCATTTGACGTTTTGTATTAGTGCTTTTTGGTTCTTTTGACTATTTGTACTGTAATGTATTTAGGCTACACTAAAATACATGAAGGTGAATAAATACACTAAAAATGAACAATGGTTTTATTTCTTGGCTTCTGAGGTACCACTATCAGTCTTGCATCCATCTTGGAACCATTCCCCAGAAAAAAAGAGGCCTTGAGGGTGTGGAGTGCCAACTTTTTTTCTCAAACAAACACTTTTGCCCTTTGGTCACTAGGTGGCAACCACATAAACATATCTTATACTGTATACTGTATTTTATGATATTTGCATTGGTTCTGCTACCTAGATTTCCTGTAGGCCTCTGGAGACAAAAAACAGAAGAAACACTTTACTACTACAGTACTACCGGTACTCCCACTTCTGAAAGCATATAATAAGTCCGAGTTCAATATACCAGGACAAGCATTAACATAGCCTTTGAATGAATTAGTAGTTATGACAACAACATTTTCTGCTGAAGCAACTTCAGTCAGTCAGGCTCCTCGTGTAATGTGAGTAGGATCTAAAGGTTTTTAGAAATGGTTGCATTGGGGGGAATCAGTTATGGGCCGGGAAAGAAAAAATAAGGGATATCTGACTAGTTTGGGGGCTTATTCACACTTTTCTTTGCTCTTTCCAGGCATGGTTCGTGATTTAAAGCTCCCTGTCCAAGTGCCAGGTTTTGGGGGGTTTATTGCTCTAGAGCACAGGTGTCAAAGACAAGGCCCGCGGGCCAAATGCGGCCCGCGAGACCTCGTCATGTGGCCCGCGAGCGCGCGCTGATTGGCGGTGGGCAGCGAAGGTCAGCGCGCGTGAGAGGAAGGGAGCAGAGCGGAAAGAGGAAGACTCGGAGTGCATATTGTTTCCCGCCAGGGACAGAGTCGGGAAGGCGGATTGGTGGAGGGAGCGGTGGGCGTGGCCACTCGCGAGAAGTAGGCGGGGGAGCCGAGGCGCGAAGCTCTGGGGTTGGCTGCGGCGTCTCCGCACCATTTTTGATTTTCGGGCCGTTTTGGCCCAGCGCGGCTTTTTGCCGCCTCGGGGGTGCCCCGTACGGCTTTCTGCCGCGTCGGGGAAGCCCCCCGCACCATTTTTTCCTTGCCGGGTGAGCCTGGCAAGGCTTTTGATTTTCGGGCCGTTTTGGCCCAGCGCGGCTTATTGCCGCGTTGGGGGCGCCCCGCGCGGCTTTTTGCCGCGTCGGAGAGGCCCCCCGCACCATTTTATCCTTGCCGGGAGATCCCGGCAAGGGTTTTGATTTTCGGGCCGTTTTGGCCCAGCGCGGCTTTTTGCCGCCTCGGGGGTGCCCTGCGCGGCTTTCTGCTGCGTGGGGGAAGCCCCCCGCACCATTTTTTCCTTGCCGGGTGAGCCCGGCAAGGCTTTTGATTTTCGGCCGTTTTGGCCTCGCGGGCTTTCCAAAGCTGCTCTCCCGTTCGCTGCACGTTCCTTCCCACTTCATCTTGTGAGCTGAGTCACCGGCAGAAAGGAAGCCTCTTGCCGGACTCGCCAGCAACTCTCCGGCTTCCCTCAGAAACGAGTGAGGAACATGCTCCCTCCCCCCATAATCCCTCCCTGAACATCCCCCCTGAAACCTTACTAAAATATCCCCCTTTGCCCCTTAATTCCTCCCTGAACATGCCCCCTCCCCCTGAAACCTTACTAAAATATCCCCCTTTGCCCCTTAATTCCTCCCTGAACATGCCCCCTCCCCCTGAAACCTTACTAAAATATCCCCCTTTGCCCCTTAATTCCTCCCTGAACATGCCCCCTCCCCCTGAAACCTTACTAAAATATCCCCCTTTGCCCCTTAATTCCTCCCTGAACATGCCCCCCTCCCCCTGAAACCTTACTAAAATATCCCCCTTTGCCCCTTAATTCCTCCCTGAACATGCCCCCTCCCCCTGAAACCTTACTAAAATATCCCCCTTTGCCCCTTAATTCCTCCCTGAACATGCCCCCCTCCCCCTGAAACCTTATATTATTATTATTATATATACACACACATACTGAGTAATATGCAGTTGAAAATGAAATATGTTATATATAATCATACACACATATATATGTAATATATATTTAAAATACAAAAAGCAGTAATAATTGAATGCAGTGACAATAATTTATGATAGTAAAGAGTGGACACATAGTCCTACAGATACAACCGGCCCTTTGAGGGTGACCAAACTGCTGATGCGGCCCCCGATGAATTTGAGTTTGACACCCCTGCTCTAGAGCTATCCCTGTGAAAACCCGCTCTTTAAATCTCAATCAGACCAAACGTCAATCTGCAGAAAACCCAAATTGACATTTGCTCTGATTCAGCTTTAAAGAGTTGTTTTTTGTGGGGAAAGAAAAAAAGGGCCACTCTCATACAGAGCCACTCTGATACAGAGCATTAAAGCACAGGTCTCTAGCTGGAAAGAGTGGGGCAAAAGGTAAGTGTAACTAGGCCCTAAGTCTTGTATACTGTATGTATTTGCAGTAGCACTAAGTGAATTTTGCTGTTCCTTCAGTCTTTGTGGGACATTTATAATCTTGCCAATACTATGAAGTCAGAAGACAAAACTGAAAATAAGGCAGAGAAAAATGGACCAGCTTCCTCATTCTGCTCTCCAGGGATCATCTCTATAATCCCATCCCAATGCTTCTTGCAAGGAAATGTCTCTACATTTTTACTATTAACCACTACTAGAAATCTGGTCTCTTTTAGAATATCTTAAAAGGCAAGAGATATCTATATAGGGTAACATCTTGTGTAAGCTATTTCATATTTTAAGTAATTTTTTTTTAAATTTTACTTTTGAAGGGTGTGTGAGAGTGACTGAACAAGTGAGTGGAGCTGAACAACTGTCACTTAACCTAGTATTCACATTTTCCCTCCTCCTCCAGGTACTTTTCTCCCCAGCTTGCCTTGTTGGAAAAAGATGAAACTGGGAGGAGGATGAATGGCGATAAGAAGATGAAGAAGGGAGGTAAGGTGTGATTCGGCTCATTCACTCATGTGGTTCTTTTGATATTAAAAGTCAACCTCTGTGTCTACCTTAACGTGAATGGGACAGATATGGAAATGAGAAATGTGGCTGTTCCATCACCACCATTCAGGTTTCAACAAGCTTTTCACCATGTGAATAGTAGGCGAAGTAAAATGCACTGAAACCTGTAGAATTTACTTCTGGAAGTCCAGTCTTTTCCCTATATGTATGGGCATTCCACATATTGTGCATCAATGTTAGCAAGCACAGATATCTTAAGACGGCCATAAAAAGGAATTCATTAAACCCAGCAACCATTAGTTATCTTAAGATGGCAATAAAAAGGAATACAGTAAACCCAACAACTATTACTGTAGTTAGTTTACCTAAGCATCACTTCTCACTGCAAAAAGTTCCAAAGCTGTTAAAAAAAACCGAATACAGGAATAAAAATACATAAACATAATTAAAAGCATAACTAACTAACCTACCTACCTGTGGCCATACAGATGATATTGGACTACAACTCCCATCAGCCCCAGCCAGCGTAGCAAATGGGTTATGATTTTATTTTCTCCTTTTCCCTGTGTTGATAGGAATGTTTTTAACATTTTATTGTACCCTGTCACCTCTGATATTGTATCTGCTGAAGGAGAGGCTAAACATCTCTCTGTGTGTAAGTAAGTAAGTAAGTAAGTAAGTAAGTAAGTAAATACATAAATGGGACTTGAATTCCAGTAATAACTGGAGACTCATGGGTTAGCCACCGCTGGATTCATCCTGGGTCTGTCTTCCCAATTATGCAGAAAAATTGGGTTAATTTAGGGCTGCAATGTGTAGATCACGGATTCAGGACAATTAAAGGAAAGTACTTCTTCACGCAGTGCATAATTAAGTTATGGAACTTGCTCCCACAGTGGAGGCAATGATGGTCACCCATGTGGGATTGCTTTAAAAGAGCTTCAAGGGTATTTAGTGTGTTTTTACAGACACACACACACACAATGCCTTAAGGGAATGATACTCTATATATTTCTATAAATTGTATTTTACATATTCAGCTCTCTCTCCTTTTTCTTCCTTTTTAAATTAAAAAAATACACAAATATTTTTCTAGATAAATAAAGCAGAGAATAAACAACATACATCCACATTTGTAGGTGGAGGGGGCCACACTGTGGCCAAACGTGGGAAAAAGTCAACCCTGCAAAATAGGATATGCTTAGTAGATTTTCCTGGTAGCCTCCCAATCTGACTATCTGTAGGGTTACCCTTGAAAACTGGTTAAGAGTATGGCATCTTGGCTTCTGTCAGGAACTGACAGCACTAATATCCTTCAATCTTGGGTAATAAGCAGGTGTTTTGCTTTGCAAGGTGCTACTTTTTATCTTTAAATTCCTAAACTGGTTCCAGTAAAACTTAGGGAGCTCATTCTCACATGTATATGCTTCCAATTGGAGAAGCTTCATGTGCCACCACTTTTATTTATTTATTCACTGTACCATATCAGACAGGGATGGGGAGGCAGCAGTAAGTCAGCACAGCACAAGTGTGAAATGGGAGATGTAGATCAGGTAAGCAGCCCCGCCCTACCAACTGTGGCTGACCCAGAATATAGGAAAATTCAAACAGGAAATTAGTCCAGATAAAAATGGGGGGGGGGGTTTATAAATAAAATTGTGAAGTCCGAACCTCTGTGAACAGAATAATCTATAAAATATTAAATCTTTTCAAAACTGCCCATAGACCGAAGCTCAAGAAAAACTCACTTCTGTGTAATAATCACAAGGAACAGTTCTGATAAGGGAAAATTAAAATCTTTGCAGAACAAATAAAAAATATTATTGAGAGCTGTAAAAAAAATGTATACAGAAAAGTACTCACAGAAAAACCTGGGCCAGTGTAAAATTATTAAAAACAGCAGAAATGTACTCTAAAAGCAAGCTTTTCTTCTCTCGGTGTGTGTTCCATTACATTATACAGTTATGTCTGCAGGTTGGCTGCTTCTACAAAGAGCATTTTTTCTTGTGGAAATAGCAACTTCAGAGCTCTCTGAAGGGACAATGAAGTAGCCTACTGAGTTTCACATGGTTGGCTAAAACTTACCTTGGCCATCAAAGAATTATTTGAACCCTGGCAACTTTTATTTTTATTTAACTTATTTTAATTCCTGACATGCTAGTTTTAAAAATGTATTTTGTGACTGCAGACACATACCAACTTAACTGGGAATAATCGTCAAGTGGACTTACTTCTATATATAGGATTGCACAGTAAGTAACTGGTTGGCTTTACACCAAATTTGCAAGCCTTTGTGTTGGTCCATGAGGAAACAACTTCAAAGTAATAGTAATATGAGCCTAATACATTTTAGTTGGTCCTAATAAATGTTTGCAGTATTTTATATGAGACATTATTTTGGCACCCTCTCTTTCCCATGCTTAACACTAGATGGCACACAATAGCTACAGTAGCTCTTTGACTCAGAAAGTCACAAATATCCAATCCTAGTGAGGATGCCTATGGGAAAGTTTAAAGCTATATTGATTTCAGAAATTCTTGTTTTTGAGCATGGTCACTAGTCAAAGTAATTTGCTAGAAAAATGGGTGAACTCAGAGAATGAGAGTGAAAGGTGTCATTGAATTCCGTGGGATTCACTTTTGAGTAGACGTGCATAGGTTTGCATGTTTAGTGTGTTGCAACAAAACAGCAAAGTATTTGCAGTATTGTACAGCATAATACAGGGACATGGGTGGCGCTGTGGCCTAAACCACAGAGCCTAGGGCTTGCCGATCAGAAGGTCGGCAGTTCGAATCCCAGCGATGGGGTGAGCTCCCGTTGCTCGGTCCCTGCTCCTGCCAACCTAGCAGTTCGAAAGCACGTCAAGTGCAAGTAGACAAATAGGTACCACTCCGGCAGGAAGGTAAACGACGTTTCTGTGTGCTGCTCTGGTTCGCCAGAAGCGGCTTAGTCATGCAGGCCACATGACCTGGAAGCTGTCTGCGGACAAACGCCAGCTCCCTCGGCCAGTAAAGTGAAATGTGCACCGCAACCCCAGATTCGTCTGCGACTGGACCTAATGGTCAAGGGTACCTTTACTTTACAGCATAATACATTTAGGAGAGTTTATGCTATAATAAATTGTTTCGGGGAAATGCAAATAGTGGATGCCTGTGGTATTTTGACAGGAATGCTGTCCAACAGAACAGGGGCAGCTACAGTGAAAGCCCTGCTCTGAGTTAATGTGAAGCAGTATCTTTGTTACTTGCAGAAGAATCTCTCTTGCAGCCTACAGCGGAGGTACGGTATATATATCTACTGGATGGATAATAATGGAGAAGCAGACTCTCAAGTAACCTGGTCCTGAACTTGGCACAATAGCAGATTGGTAGCTAGTGGAAATCCCACAAGCAAAGTGTTATATGCTGGTGATATTTTGCCTTCCCAAGCAACCTAGTCACTATGCTCTGTATTGTCTTGGCTTTTGTGACATGTTTGCATGTAATGTGTAGTTAGAGATTGTTGGTTTTTTTATCAGTGTAAGTTATTTGCATCAGGTATGCTCAGCCATTAATGTTTTCGTACCTTTAGAAAAACAGGCATCTTTAGAAATACAGCTTTAGAAATACACCTCTCTTCCGACATTTCCAGGTATGAATTCAATTATTTAATTATTTCCCAGTGCTGCGCATATTTGCGGTTGTGCACAAATCGATCTGCCTGTACACTCATCTGTTTGAAACACAAATGATTGCATTCTGCTCTTCCTGTCCTGTGGTCAACAGACCAGATACTAATTTTACCTTTGGCAAAAATTAGAGTTGTGCACCAGTAATGCACACCTTTTAGACAGCATTCAAACAGAAATGAGAAAATATGCATCAGCCATTCAAATAAAATAAAAATGCATTCAATTTCTCTCAATTTCATGACACTGCTCTATAAAAACTATACTGTTAATATTCATATTTAACCTTTTATTTAGCTCAAACAATGTGCTCAGTGAAAGTACTGAAAGTACATAACAATTAAAATGACAAAAAGTCTGATATTTTTAATAGTGGCTGCTCTGAACAGTAGCATTGAGTGGCTCAATGCTGCAGTGATTTTGAATTCAGTATGATGCTAACGTGTCTGGCACAATCTGAGCATTGTGTAAAAATGCTCCCAGTGGTATAAATACCCCTTCCATGCACAATAGCTAATGAGTATATGAAAGAGCTCTTTCAAGACAACATTAAGTCGTTCAAGGAGATACAAACCCAGCATTGAGTGAAGAGCTACAGTGCATTTGCTCTAATGTGGCATATGAATCACTTACTATCCTTGGCAATGTATCAGAGCCTTTAGATATATGATATGATCCTAGTGAAGGCCAATAAAATTCTCAAATCATCACACCTTGGAGATAGTGTGTTTCTTTTTTTATTTTAAGTACTCCCTTCGGAAAGTTGCTTGTTGTTGATTTGTAGCATTAATAAAAATGCACCAAAATGCAATTTAGTTGGATCGTACTAAATTATAACTAAGTAAAAAATGAGTGACAGGACGTCAACCATCATTGTCAGCTTTTAGGTGCCAGGCTAAGACATTCCTGTGTGTCCAGGCTTCTGGTTGTGGATTTGGACCGTCTGCTTTGATTCTGGCTTCTCTGGTGGTGTTCATCTCTTAGTGGGATGGGATAGGGTTTCTGGGATATGCACTTAAATATTCTGTTTATTGCAATTTGTTTTCTTTGTATCTGGTTTTTAATTGTATTTTTAGCCTTTTGTTTATTATTAAGTCGCTTTGAGACCTTTTAGTAGAAAGTTGCAAATTAATGCAGTTAATAAAATGATAAGGCTAAACTTGAGTAAGCAGGAAGGGATGGGGTTGGCAGGAGAAGAAATTGAGGTTTGAGGCTGCAAGTTGCACAGGATTTGTGTTTTTTGTTCTCTGTGAATTGTTACATGAACTATACTGGAAATATCCTAATCATGCATTTTTTATTTTAAAAAGAAACCCTATTTCATATTTAGTGAATTGTAAAACTGCAGCCCTTGTGTCGTACCCACTTTCTGCATGCTTGTAACCTATTGTTAACTTTGTTGTCACTTTCTTCTTACACTGGAGGCACAGAGGTTCATTTCGCTGTCCTGGAGCAGTATGTCAGCTTTAGGGCAGGCTCGTATTGCTTGTGGCAATTGGCCTTATGGGCCAAATAGGGGGTGCCAAGCCAAATTAGGCACATGGGCTGGAGGTTCTCCACTGCTAATGTAAGCATTTGAGTATATGCAATCAACCAGCTCAAATTTATTGCCTAAAACCAGGGATGTTTTGCAGCCAGAACTCACTGGAAATCAGTTTTGGCCACTCAAGTGGGCGCCATTGCCATTCTAAGAGAAGGAGGGAGGTGTTCATGGTGAGTTCTGGCACCTCTTTTTCTAGAAAAATAGCCCTGCCTAAAACTATAGGTCATCACAAGATAAAACAAAACGGGGTGGGTGGGGATGGGAATAAATATAACAGAAGCCATAAGTCTTCACTGTGTAAAACAGTAAAGCATGGGGGAAAGATATAGTGCAACAAATGTGGTGGGGGGGGATAAGGATTCAGCATAATTAATTTTTAAAATGGCTAAATTAAACCTCATAGCTGACTTTTCAAGTGGCATAATTACTGAGCCCAGCTCAGTCAGTTATTTTCCTGGGTTTAAGTTTCCTTCAAACCAATTTTTAATTTTAACTTGTAGGCAACAATTGACCATAATGAAACTTATAAAAATAAGATGAAATAACTGAGTCAATCAAGTTTCTTCAATAGTATCTTTTTATACATTTACATTGTAACCTTTGACTTTTGCCTTGGCTTTTGCCATTAAAAGTATATTAATATCCTTGTTTAAAAAGCAGGAAAGCGATCTTCTGACACATTGACCAATGGGTACCATCCCCCCCCCTAAGAGATTGAGATTTTTCTGCCTCCAGTGCCTTGTGTCAATGAACTGTTAAACAGATAATGAGCTAGATCCTAACCTCATTTAAATCACAGTGACAGAAGAGTTGCTTGTATTCCTTGTGAATCTGCACTCAAGAATTGCTGAAGGCCTTAGCTGAAACCAAGAAGTAGGAGTGAACTCCTTCCTCAGACAGAGCGGCCTGGTTTATATTTAAGTAAATTATACATATGAGGCAAGAGGACATCTTTACTGAGTTAAAATTCAAAATCTTGCTCCATAAACACATCATTTGTACATGACTTGAACTCCTTATCTAAGACAAGGTCTCACTGGCAGGAAAAAAACGCTGCAAACTCAGAGCAGCTGCATCCCAAAAAGGTACCTGGACAACAAATGGGTGTAGAAAGATACGGTAGCTTAAGAAAGTGAGCCAAGCCAACTGCACACTGTGGGTGAAAGCAAATAAGTAAAAGACAAATGTTTAAAAAATAACTTGTGACTATTATGATTTATAGAGGACCAAATGAGTGCATACGAGATTTTGCCAGCATGAGGTTCACAGAAAGAGAATGGTTTCTTAGCAATCAAATCATGTCAGATGAATGAAAAAACTCATATTACAAATATAGTGGAAGAAAGCAGTACAAAAGCTTCAGTGAAGAATAATTTGATCCAGGAAGTGCATTTGTGATAAAGGCTACAGTATTTAAATCTTGCAACATTAATCAAATTTAACGTCAATAAATGTGGTGTCTCAGATAAAGGACTGCATAGAATTACATTGGGCGCTGTAATAAATTGGACAGAATATAGAATTGTCTCTAGGAGAGCTACAAAAGTTGGCTGTTCTTTCATGACACTATAATTGTCTCTTCATGTACTATTTTGTGCATATGTATGGATGATGTTCATACACCAGGCAGCAGGCAGCAGAAGAGGTCTACTTTTAAAAATCACATTAGCCAATGTAGGTAGTTTAGTCCAGTATCAGACACAGAGTGCTTTTTAAGTGACACGTGAAAACAGCCTTACTTTGTAATCCTAAACATACTAGTTTAGAAGTAATAAAGCTACAAAATTCCAAGTAAGCAATTCTTCTTATCTAAACCCATCCTGATGTCTATGTCAATTTTAGCTGATAAAGTGGACAGCACTTCAGAGCTGCATTGTTCTGTAACATCCATATTAAGAAGTATACAGGCTGCATTCTAACAGATTAATGTGAACACATAGGCTCACACACACAGCTGGTTGTTTTGGTACAACCGCATTAAGAGAATCACAATTTCTCATAAAGGGTAAAGGGAACCCTGACCATTAGGTCCAGTCACAGATGACTCTGAGGTTGCGGCACTCATCTCATTTTGGTGTTTGTCCGCAGACAGCTTCCGGGTCATGTGGCCATGTGACTAAGCCACTTCTGGCGAACCAGAGCAGCACAGGAAAACACCGTTTTACCTTCCCGCCGGAGCGGTACCTATTTATCTACTTGCATGTTGACGTGCTTTCGAACTGCTAGGTTGGGAGGAGCTGGGACCAAACAACGGGAGCTCACCCCGTCGCGGGGATTCAAACCGCTGACCTTCCGATCGGCAAGCCCTAGGCTCAGTGGTTTAACCCACAGCGCCACCCACGTATTTCTCATAATACTGTGCATATTTTACTGCACACAGTTCTGATGCATTCCAAGATGTGACCTTATAAACAGCAAGTGTCAATTGCCTATGGCTTGTAAGTGCATTATAAGGCTCTAGAATCACTCTATTTGCATGAGGAATTCGGTCATTCAAATACTCAAGTCTTGTAGGCAATATGCATGTGCTTTAATGTACCAGAGGTTTCATGTGACCAGTCTTAGAATTCAGATTCTGCAATCAGCATTCAGCTAAGCAAAAGATGCACAAGAGACCCTGTCGCCTCTCATTCTCACACAGGGTCACCATGACATCAGCAGGGGTCAGCAACCTTTTTCAGCCATGGGCCGGTCCACTGTCCCTCAGACCATGTGGGGGGACGAACTATATTTTGAAAAAAAAATATGAACGAATTCCTATGCCCCACAAATAACCCAGAGATGCATTTTAAATAAAATGACACATTCTACTCATGTAAAAACACACTGATTCCCGGACCGTCTGCGGGCCGGATTTAGAAGGCGATTGGGCCGCATCCAGCCCACGGGCCTTAGGTTGCCTACCCCTGCATCAGAGCAAATGAGCCAATGGCCTCACCAGAATCAGCAGAGAAGCCAAGAGGTCAAGAAAGAGATTGCAAGAGTGAAAAGGTCAGAGGATAAAAAGGAGAAGCTCAACAGCACTCACAGAAAGTACAGTATTACAAAGGAGCCAAAAAGTTATTTTTGGAGTTTCAAAATTCCGTCTCAGGCAAAAGTATATTCCCTTTAGATTCCCTTGGGGAGGGAGGATAGTAACAACAATTCAGTAAACACACAAATTGGCTGACTATAAGCATTGAGGTCCGAGGTCATATCCAGTTTCCCAGAAGAAAAAGAATGCCAAACATATGGGATCTTTGGCTTTGGAAGCCTCCTGGATACTTCTGTCATTAAATCAAAGAGAAAAGGAGATGGCAGCCAGCTCCTCAGTCAGTAGGAATCAGGCCAAATCTAGAGGAATTCTAAGGATTTATTATTATTATTTTTGCTTTAAATGGGCTTGCACATTTAAGCTGCTCCCCAACCCCTCCGGCCTGCCTGATTGATTTCTCTCTCTCACTTAGACTGAATCATGGTTGATTTTGCATTGCACTTTAAGTGGAGAAAAATTGCAAGTAGCTGTGTTGGTCCATTGAGGGGATGGGGAATCATTAGTAACAGTAGTGTAGCGCTGTTGGAATCAACAGAAAGGTCACAAAGAAGTGAGCAAGCTTTCAGATTTGTCAACCGTCGCCAGAAGGCTGGATCTTAATCATAAACGGGGCGGGTGCTGCTGCCGCCACTGAGCAAGACCAAAATAAAAAGGCCTCATCTGCAGGAGAGTTTCAAAGCACAAACCCCAACTGCACAAACTCCCTATCAGACACCTCACACTAAAAAAATAAAGGCAGGACAAACACAAAGCGTCCTTTGCTCCTTGCTTATCCCCTGTAACAGTGGCAGTTTCTCCATAGTAGGAGCCTCTATCTAGTTCTTATCTCATTTCTGAATCTCACTTTGTTCAATAACCAACAGGTGCAAAACCAGGAGTACTTGTAAAGGGTATTTACAAGGATGCTACGCCCTCTTACAATGTCCCTGGGCAGGTGTGGAGACAAACACACCTATTGCCCAGGCTGCTGTTTTCTTCTGTTTTCAAATGGACGCACCGTGGGGTAATGCAGAATGCAGAATCAGTCAGCAATGAGTTGTTATGTTACCAAGATTTCCTTTTCAGCAGGGGGTGGGGGTGGGGATATTCAATAGAACTAGACTGTACGTGGACTATATGGGGGTGGGACACACCAAGTATTCTGTCCCCAATGATTTTAAAATAAAATGTTGTGTATACATAGCCTAATTCTGCAAATATTTATTATGAGTTATTTTTTAAAAAAACAAAGTTAGCTTTAACCAAAAAAAGGTTTGACAATCTGGATAAGAAATGCCCAGTGTGGCAGGGATAAACTTAGAGAGGGCTATTCTGAGAGAAAAATGACCTGTAAAGGAAGAGATAAGTTCCTCTCCCCACACTCCTCAACTTCCGATCTAGATTGCAGTTCTGCACAGCTGCTTTTGGTTAAAAACAATGTCACTTGAAGAAAACAAGTTGATCCTGAGGGAGAAAGAAGTAGACGGACGGCCCAGAGTCACCCAGAGGCTAGGCAGGGATTTGAACCTGGGCCTTGCACTTCCTAACTCTGCATCTTTTCCATTTGTTTCATTTGGCTTGTCCTATCCTTATATCAGATTTCATGTGCTGTTGTTCCTAATAAATGTACATTTTTTTATTTTAAAAAAAAAAAAACATCAGTAGCTATTTAAAAGCCAGAAAGGAATCCGTGAAAGGAATTCTAAGGCAGCATTTAGTAGTAAAGTAGCTGAAAGTATGTAGCAAAGGCATCGCGTACCAGTGTGGTGTTAAGTATTGGACAGGGTGCTGGGAGACTAGGGTTCAAATCCGCACTCAGCCACGAATATCACTGGGTGACCTTGGGCCAGTCACTATCTCTCAGCCTAACCTACCTCGCATGGTTGTTGCAGGGATTAAATGAGGTGGGAGAGAACCATGTGCACCATTTTGCACTCCTTGGAGAAAAAGCAGGGATATACATGCAATAAATATATAAGTAACACCCCACACACATTGCAAGTGCAGAGTTTTCTTTACACATCAGTGAGAGCTGTCGAGCCCCCTGTACCTGTGGCACTACCTACACTTAGCTTCATTGCAGCCAATAATGCCTTTTAAAAATTGTATTTTTTCTTTCCTTTATCGGTTTTATTGCTGTGTAATTCCCCCCCCCCAACTTCTTAGCGTTTCATAAAGACAATTAACAATGTTTCCCTTCATACACTTTTATTTCCATGCATATCATATTAATTTTACATTTAGCAATGGCACTGTACTAAAACATGCAGATAACGAATTTATGCAGATTATGATCGTCATAATGTCAGCAGTTTTTGCTGCGGAGTATCACGTACAAATTAGCACTGATTGTCTACCTTTCACCAATCAGGTAAAAAGTTTAAAAGGGGGGCAGGGAAAACAGCCGTTATATTCATTCTTGTAAAATTGATGAGTCTTATTTTCTATGCCCCTATGCCATCTTGGCTGCAGGTCCTGGAAGACCTGCAGGCCTTTTCCCACCTGGCCTGGGAGGTTGGGGCACTGACTGACTCCAGCTACAAAAGCTGAAGCTGCTGAACAGATTCTGGGGCTAGAGTACTGTTTAGGGGTTTTTGTTTTATTTTAGATCTTGTTGTGATTTATGTGGCAATTGTTCAGTTTGGTTGTGTATTTTTTTAATGTTTTCTTTATTGTTTATGACTACTTTTGTTATGTTTTAGTTTCTGTGCATATGGTTCTGGAATTTAATCAGATGGAGTCAGAGACAAGGAAAAAGAATGCAGTCCTAAGTAGATTGACTGAAAATAAGTCACATTGAACTCAATGGGACTTCCTTCCATGTCTGCACATTTAGAACTGGGCTGTACAAATCCAAGGAAGATGCTAAGGAAGGAGGGACTGTACCAAGTATTGGAGACCGTAAATGGCATATGCAATCATAAGGGGGTAGGAATCCACAGACTAGGGATCCAGCAGTTTAGAACGATTTCCACACTGTTCTTCACCACCCATGTGATTCCTGCATTGCAGGGGTTGGACTAGATGATGCTCGGGGTTCCCTCCAGCTCTTTAATTATTTGATTCTATGAAATGTACAGCTGTTGCTCATCTGTTTCCAAGACCCCAAAGAACTTTCCTCAAGGGACGGGTTGTGCTGCTGTTTTCACAGTACTCAAACTACAATGTTTTGTAGTTGTGATTCGGGAAATGCTATTTCCCTTCTCTCCACAGCTATTGTGAATGTTGCATTGAATGTGACTTTATGACTTCCGCACTCATCCATGTGCTAAAACATGCATCATGTGATGCTAATTCCCTCCACACGTGTGCTATTATGTGAACTTTTTTAAAGCAAGTTTTCCACATTGTATCACTCATGAATGAGAGCACTCCTACGGCTATTTTTAAAAGGTCGAAAACTAACAAGGTTGCCCACTCCCAACACAGGAATGTTTTATGTTTTTGTAGACATTTCTTTTGCTTTTAAAAAATGTAATTGTTAAAACTGGCTACATGTTTTCCCCTCTCCAGTGTTTGCCCAGGCTCACATTCCCTCCATGTTTTTAGATAACAGTGGTGAAACAGAAGTTGATCTATTTCTTCTGGAGCGAAGCTATCCCATTAAATGTATGAGGCAATAGGATCAATCAGTTCTAGAATGTATTTGCCACAAGGACAAAAATGCAGGATTTTAAATCATTTGGACTTAACAGGGAAATTTGGGCCAACTACCAAAGGCAGAGCAGACCTTAAAATTACCAGACTGTGGAACACATTCAAGAAAAATGATGTGTCTCATCTTTTGGGTCATTTAGAACAAAGCCCTGGAGAGAGTCTTCTCTGTGCAATAATTCTGCTCTGGCAAACGTATGGAAAAGATGACCTAATGCTCAGGATTCAAAGTACCATAGAGAGAAATGAATTATGCTGTATTATTGCAAAGCACTCAAGACGTCTGTTGCATTCTGCCCAGGGATGGAAAAATTATGTGCTGTAGAAATGCTTACCATTTAAGGCTGCAATCTCAAGCTGCATACTCTGAAACTGTTCTGCTGCCTTCTGTAGAACTGCTCTTGAGTTAGTGATTTGAGGTTGTCCCCTTAAGCCTAAATCTCACTACCTGGCTTTTCTAGAGAGCTGGAAATAGTCTTTCCCCTATGTAACCTGTCATATCAATACCAGGATTATTCAGAGCAACAGAATTGAAGGAGTTACAGCCTGATATTATGGACAACAGTCTGACAGCACTGTTGTTGTTGTTGTTTAGTCATTTAGTCGTGTCTGACTCTTCGTGACCCCATGGACCAAAGCACGCCAGGCACTCCTGTCTTCCACTACCTCCTGCAGTTTGGTCAAACTCTGATGGCACTACTTCTGCTAAAACGGTATCCTGGGCAGTGCAGCACAAGTTGGGAAAAAAAATTCATGTTCAAGAGTAGTAAACCTTTGACTCTGACAGAGGCATCAGTTTGGGCACAGTTGCAGATATATTACTGGTTCAGTGGACCAGTGCACCTGGACCAGCAATTTAATGGTCTTATGTTCCTAAACAGGTCCAATGGAAAATGTAAACATTTACATGATTGGACAAGTTCCACCACTGCTGAGAATTATTTGCCCGTTGATTTGTGAATGAGTGCTACAAATGCCTCAGTGTAATGGTTCATAGCAGTGGTACCCAATCTTTTTGGGCCCAGGGGCACATTGGGAAATCTAAAGAGCTATTGAGGGCACCACAAGATGCCCATTTCACAAAAGAAAAACTGGTGACGCTCAGAGCTGCTTCCTAACAGACAAAACACCAACACACCCATCCAAAAAATACAACACAAAAGGAGGCCAGCCCCCCAAAAGTAAACCCCAATCAAACAACAAGAATGTCAAAAATCCTCAGTTTTAAAAATAAAAAACTGGACCTTGGTGGCTTCCAAGGAGCATATCTGAGTGTGTTGTGGTGCTTGCAGGCACCACGTTGTGGGCCCCAGGTTCATAGCAATTGCCCTGGACCTTTTCGTGTCTTAATTTTAGCACATACATGAGACTTATTACAAAACTTAAATAAAAAGAAAATGGATTATGGTACTACTGGAGCAGCCCACCTTAGGTAAAACCCTGTTGTGGGTCACATAACCCACCAGTTGAAGCAAAATGGTTTAGGTGGTCGGTATGTTGTATTTACTGCCATTGTATCACCGTGCTGTGTTCAAAATCCAACTAAAGCTTAGGCAAGTATAGATTAGGGCAGTGGCTGTCCATTTGGTCTTTGTAAAACCACAGTATGGCATCAGAGCATGCTGGCTGACTGAAGGTATAGCTATGGCACAGTTATACACCACAGCTGTCAAGCCAGCTGTCACAACGAAAGTCGCCTTTGCTTCATATTTTTTCTTTTCTTCAAAATATGTGTGTTGCTTACTTTCAGGGAGAAAATATTTCAATGTAATACCTCTAGCTGTTCTTATCAGCACAACATGTCAAGGCAATTTCACCTCTTACAAGAACAGACTTGCTGGCCTGACTAATCTGCCATGCAAAACAGTTTATGTCTGCAAGCTGAGGTGTCCTTCCGCTGCTGACCCACTGCCATTACGAAAGTACATTTTGGGATGTTAGCAGACTGCATCAGAAAGCACACCATTGTAAAGCAAGAAGTTACCGTAATCTGCAGCCATCTGAAAGCAGATTAAATGACAGTGTGAATGCCTGCTTTACAACTATTTAAAGTCAAAACAAAATAAAAAATAAAAAAATTCCTTCCAGTAGCACCTTAGAGACCAACTAAGTTTGTTCTTGGTATGAGCTTTCGTGTGCATGCACACTTCTTCAGATACATCATATCTAATAGCCATCATAGCTAATAGCCATTGATAGCCCTATCCTGCATGAATTTGTCCGATTCTCTTTTAAACCTACCCACTGCCTCCTGTTTTAACCATGCATTGCACAAATACTGTAAGTGCTTTCTTTTATCTGTCCTGAATTTTCCAACATTCAGCATCCATGAATTCTAGTGATTTGAGAGAGAGAGAGAAACATGCATCATTTCACCAGCTTCTATCATACCACCTTTTCCTCGCCAAACACTGCAACCATTCCTCCCAGGGGAGTCACTCTGTTCCCAAAAATCCTAGATCACTTTGGTTGCCATTTTCAACCCCTTTTCCAGCTCTGTAATATTCTTAAGAGAAAGGCTCTTAAGAGATTATAAACAAACACTTTAAAAGTAGGGTGGAGGTGCGAATGTTGTGAATGCCACTCACCTATTTCAATCCCTTTGCTTTGCAGCTGCCAAGCAGAGAGATGAGTCTTTGCTCCAAAAAGATCTCCCAGCCCTACCTACATGCAGTGACAGGAAGCAACAGGAAATGGATAGAGGCAAGAAAGTGATTCAGCATTTATCAGAATCAAAGAATGTTGAGGGTAAAGAAGAATGCTCTTTTTTATACTGTAATAGAAAAAAACACCTGGAAGTTATTCTCTTTAAATTAGCAGGCCCTTCTTCACCCTAATGGTGGAACTTAGAGGCATTAGACAGAGTGTAACTTTCCCTTTTCTACTTACATAATTGCCACAGGGATAAAGCTGCTCTTATAAGGAGCAAATCACATCAAATGCACATTCAGGTTTCCTTGCCAGAATGGTAACAATAGTTGTTTTCAGGCACTAAGAATCTGTGAATAATAAACTTCTGCAGGGGATGCATTGAAGCTCTGACCTCCCCTTCCCTCATTAGAATACAGATGCTCATTAGAATATATATACAGAGGCAGGGTTCCTGATCATGTGCAGAGAGCTGTAGATGTTTACAGCTGGATGCTATGAAACTTCTAGTGAATACATGTGGGGCTAAACCATCCCCACCCACATTTGTTATCCATGGATTTAGCATTGCTCAAGAGGGGCAAATATGGTGCCTTAAAGGCTAACAAATTTATGATAGCCCAAATTTTTCCCAGGCAGTAGCCTGCTTCATCAGATGCAGCTGAGGAAGTAGGCTATAGCATAAAGGAGCTCATGCCACAATCAGCTGTTGTAACTGCAGTGCCCAAGCTGCAACAAACTGGCATGGCTGTGCTTCTGAAATAACAGGAAAATTAGTGCCAAGGTATGTGTAATATTGGGAGACCCTTGAATGATCTCCCAGCTTTCTTTTTCAGCTAAACGCTGCTGTAGAGAGAAGGGAGAGGTCCTAATTTGGTCAAGGAAGTGGCATACGGGCTGGATGTGTTTAATCCTCCCTGTTCTCTTTTCCCTGTGCTTCCTGGGAGGGAAAAAAAATACGGGAAGAAATACAAACTAGCGAGCATCAATTCTGAGAAGCAAAAAGTTTCAGGGAACATTAAACAGCTCCATCCTCATTGCTCCTTCCCCAGTTCAATTAGCAGAGGGGCCTCCCCCATGGATATATTTAGCTAAAACAAAAAACCAGAACAAAACATCAAGAGATCAGTCACAGATCTCCTTCTGGCAAAACACATAGTTTGGCCCTGAGTTTCTAGCACACTAAAGGCTTTGCGTCAGGAGTTTGATTCTCTTTCCACCCGTGTCATATTCCATATACAGACATAATCCTGAGTGCTGCTTCATGCAGAGAGATTCTACTGCCCATATACTAGTATTGGAGAGTAAATACTCAGTGCACTCTAATTCCATTGTATCTCCTTGCTGAATTCTCCCCACAACCACCACCAATTCTCCTGGAAAACCTTGTTGGGTGTGTCCTTCTTCCCCACCCCAGATAAATAAACTGTATAACAGATAGATTTCTGACCTATTCCCTGTCTAAACTTCAATTTAAAGAGCCCACAATTTTACTGGTACATTATCACCCACACATGTGATTAAAAAATAATAATACTTAGATAATCCAACCTGAAGATTTCAGTGTGACTTGAAAGTTTTTATTAACATTTTGTATGCTAAAAGGCCCTACTTGGAGTAGGACCAGGGATCCCCAGGTTCAAATCACCACTCAGCCCCAAAGCTTGGTGTGTAACCTTCAGCTAGTCACTATCTTTCAGCCTAGACCACCTTGCAGGGTTGTCATAAGCAAATAATTGGGAGAAACATGAACTTCACCCAGAATTTGTCAGATGAAGGCCAAGATAAAAGCTGAGTGGGAAAGAAATGAATTAATTGCTCAGTGAGCCTTATCTGCACTACCCTTTCACATTGCCGGAGCCTCCAATTTCCTCCTTTTGACATTCCTTTTGTCCATCTACATGTTCCCCAACTTAGCATCTGAGATATCTAGCTCATTCATCCCTCCTCTTGTTTTGCTAATGGAAGGAGCTGCACAGTAATTCACAGGCCTTGCTTTTACTCTGGGAAGTGAAATGTGGATTTAGAATTAACCTTCCTTGCCTGGCCGTCAGTGTCACTGTTTTGCAGGCTAGAGTCCAAAGTGATTTGGTTTGTTTTCTTTGCAGTTTATACAAGTTCTAGTCAAATTCTTCTCTAAGCTATGCAGCTCATGGGGGTGAGGGAGCTAAGTCATTCTGGCTGTGTCCATGGGCCCCCATTAAAAATAAATAAATACATAGCAAACTGAGGTTCTGCCCCCTCCTTAACAAAAGGCCTGTCCCCACTAACAAAAATCCTGGCTACGTCCATGGCTGTGTCTGTGTTTGTGAATAATAATGGATCAGCACAGCTGCCTGCATTTTTGGTATGTGGCTTAGGAGGCAGCCATGATGAGTCCCCACACTTTGAAACTCACTATTAAACCACTGAGAAGTAGGATATGGTTGTAGAAGGCAAACACAGGGCAGGATATTTGAACTCCTATTGTTTGTTTGTTTGTTTAATAAAATGTGCATGTCACTTGATTGTAGAAAAAAATATTAAAGAGGTTTACAGGTAAAAGAGAAGTCATGCAGGGACATGCTCCTTTCGATGATTCATTTTTTAATTAAGATTTTAAACAAAGACCCTGCTACAGTTTACTTTATTATTTGGCAGCACATTCAATAGTGCTGCCCTGGCTTGCAAGGTCAGGATGACACACCCATTGGACAGAGAATGCCCTTGGGCTATTCTTTTTGTTCCCTATCTGCACACTTCTATATGGCAGAAACACCGTTATTTTTAAAAGAAAACCAGAAACAATGGATTCCTCATTGTTTAAAAATCGGTAAGAGGGACATGATAGCTGAAGTTAGTACAGTATCCATTTAATAGCTTCCTCTAAAATAGATTTAGAATGGTGGTGCATTTTCTGATCCTTGTTATTTTCAGTTCCTGGACATCCTCTCCCATTACAGTAAAGTAGAAAACCAGGAACCTTGTATTTGTATGTCTAACCAACATTAAGGAAGTAAAACATCTGGAAGGACTGAAACTCTTAAGTCATAGCTAACCTTTCTCCAACATTTGAGGGAACTGATATCAAGAGCCCCCAAAAAACTTATTCATTTTTATTGGGTCAAAAGATAAACGTTAGAGCTCTAAGCCTACATACATGGACCTGAGAATAAGTCTCCACTGAACTGAATGGGGGTCACTTCTGCGTAGGTTGTGCTGTCAGGCACATACTGTATTGGCTAACTGAAGGGGTTTTCAGAACTAGTACCGGTAAGCAAAACAAGCAATGGTGGGAGTAGTGGAGAACGCCTTCTGGCTTCTAATGTAAAAGTGGTCTAGAAAGGGCTTACTTCTGAGTAGACATGGTCAGGTTTGTGCTAGTTACAGGTTTTCTGCCCACTTGCCCTATGGACAACACGGCTGTGTTCACACTCCCGTTTGCTGTGCACTTGCTGCGTTACCATACATCAAATGATGTTATCCAAAATGCATATGTATCCTAACAAAATACTACTGTGTGATGTGCTGTTTCTCAAACCAGCTTCCCACCAATTGGAGTCCTTAAGCCATTCCTATCTCTTCTCCAGCCAAGGTATGAATACCTTTGCATAGGGCAAAAGGCATTTCCCCACCCTGTCAATGCCCTCTGGTGTGTATACAAACAGAAACGAATCTGACACTAATGAAGCTGTGCTGATGTGAACAGCTGGTGGGTGGGGAAGAGCTGTAAAGCACATGGAGATGGGGAAGCAACTTCACTGTGTTCTAAGGAGGCAACATGAATACACTCCATAAGACTGAACCCCAGTTAACAAGAGGCTTCTCTCTTAGAACAGTTCCATATCTCGCTTTCACTTTGAAGTCTCAGCTACTCCTAACAGCAATAAAGCTGTAATCATCACTGCTATCAGTTTCTATACTGAACTTACAGTAGCATAGAGGATCTCTTCTTACCAATTACCTCCAAAAAGGAGGACATTCACTTGGCACTTGAAATTTAATTTATAGCAGTACTTACTGATTTCCTTCCATTCAAAACTGCAGACAAGGATTGTGTTGCTGATTTGCAACTGAAAGTAAGAAGTGGAGAAAATATATACGTGCCATTTTCAAGCCTTGGGATGGTCTTTCTTGTGTAAACAGCCAGTGATTTTATCTGGGTGCTGCTGAACTGGAGGTATAAGTCTATCCTTCAAAATGAGTCAGAGTGAATCATCAAAATTTACCGCTAGGGAGCTATTATAGATTAGGACAAACCCAACACTGAGTCTTGCAACAGAAACATATGCAGCATGGAATGCACTAACAACAAACCAGTTTACTAAATTGTTTTCATAAAGAGTTGTGGTGATTGTAAATGAATAAAGGTAATCAAATCCTTAATCTTATCCTGCAATTCATATTGTTCTGCACTTCCCACCACCACAAACCATGGTGTATACAGGGAAGGACTTATTGGGATTGAAGTCCAGGCCCCCCCAAACAAGAACAAGGACATTATATGTGTTAGATTTTCTATATCTTGCTTTTATAATCCACATTAAACTGTATGTATAAACTAAATTTATGGATTGTTAATTGCTGTGTTTTAAGATCCTAACTTTCCTTTTTTGAATAGAGGAAAATTCAGAATGGGGCTTTCTGACCTCAGTGCCCCACATCAACATGTGCTCCTAGCAGTTGGGGGCCCTTTGGGCATGATATGATGCAGGGGATTGCAGATGGCGGAATTAGAGGAAACTATGGAATTGTTATCGGAGGATTGATTTCCATTCCATAAGTGGGATGAATAAGCAAACATGAGCAATTTTCACTCATGTTTCTATCAGAATTCTTCAAAATCCCTGTTTAGGAACCAAATCTATACTGTATATTTATATCTTTGGGAATCCACATGGAATCAAGCTTTAGAAGGCAATCAAGATGTCTTTTCATGGGAAATTGACTCTTCCTGGCCACAGCTGTGAGTTTCTAAGGATATGCTTTCAGCTTTTGGGAGAACTGATACTGCTTTAAAGACCAGCATGCATGATTGCCAAAGTTCTTGTCTGATGCCCCCTGCTCAACTTGTATATTTTTATGCTTACAAAAAAAATACATTAGCTTCTCAAAAGGGAACTCAACTCTGTAGCAGCTGGAGTTTCCTACTGCTTAGAGAAATGGGAAGCATCACAACACATTTTGTAACACCATCTGTCTAGTTTTCAAAGCTTGAGCAGCTTTTAGATAGGGTTTCTAATTGTGATGTGGAAATCTGTTCGCAAACCAAACCTGCAATCAAGGCAATTCACTTAGAAAACCTTATTGAATAACTTTTATTTAAGCACCTTTCCTCAACCTGATCCCCACCAGATGTTGTTGAACTACAACTCCTATCAGCCCTAGCATGACCAATGATCAGGGATGATAGGAGATGTACTCCAAAATATCGGAGGGGGCACCAGGTTGGGGAAGGATGCTTTAAAATGACACAGTCATTTCCAAAGCAGTGTTCCAAGCAGCAAGCTAAAATTCATATCATATTCATACCGAAAATGGGATGCTTCCAGATACAGTATTCCCTTGATGTCTATCCCACAGCATACATCACATTTTGGCCAACACAGCCAGCATGTTTATACTACAAATTTGGTGATAAGAAGCAAGCAATGTCATAGCGGCATTGCTGATTAATCCTGCTTGACGAACTATTTGTGTTACTAAGTGCAAACAGTGCTGTGTGAGTAAGACCCTGGTAATAACGAGTTCCGCTTTTGGCTTACTCACATCTCGGGAGATAAAGTGATAACATTAAAAAAAAAAAGTCCTGAAACGCCTTCGGCTGATGCTGATTCTAAGATGGTCATGAAATATTTTTAAATTTGTACTTAACAAAACATATGCTAAGCACCATGTGCTGGTTTAATGCAGAATTAAGGATAATATGTCCATAAAATGCTTCACCCAATATATTTACAATGTTTCAAAGGCATATAAAGAATATGAAGTGGCAAGTACCGTACCTGTCTTCAGATATTCTCTCAACATATGAGTACTGTATCACAGTTTTTAAATGTTTGGCAGGTAGTCCGATATTTTTAAATACTATTTAAGTCACTTTGAGACATTTATGTAAAAAGCAATGAATAAATGTAATAAACAATTCTCCCAGATTATTTACTACTGCATTTTATGCAATATAGTGTTTATAATCAACAAGAAATGGTAGATACGTAGCTACTTTCCTTTTGTGTGATGTTGTTAAACTGGAATAATGGAGATATAAACTGAAAGTAACACTGTTACAGCTATATGTCAACTGCTTAAAAAGGGGAGGAGGACCTAATCAAAATACTTTCATTGCAAAACCCTTGTTGCAGTAAATGGCTGAAAGAGGAGGATTTTTCCAATAAAGCCCAACTCTGTGTATTGTACCACCCTGAATATATCCTACAAGGTGAAGGAGAAGAGGTTGTATCAGGAGGAAGTATGTCTTAAGGACTTCTTTGCATTAACTTTTATGGGCATGATTAAAACCAGGCTCATTTTTGTCAATTTTTATACGGCCTTGTGGTGTGAGTATTTGTGAAAACATTAACCATGTGCCCAGTTTCCTTCATAAGATATATAGTACCCTATATACTCGAGTATACGCCTAGTTTTTCAGCACATTTTTTTGCTGAAAAAGCCTCCCTCGGCTTATACTCGAGTGAGGCAGACAGTGGCTCCTATGTAGCTTTCCCAGGTTTTTTGTGGTGAAATTGGGTGCCTCGGCTTATATTCGGGTCGACTTATACTCGAGTATATACGGTAAATTCACTACAATGACCCACAAGCTCAGTTATACAAAACTGTCATTGTGCTCAGAATACATGTTCCTCTTGAGCAACAATTTAGGATTTAGGTACGGAAGCTGTGGTCTTCCAGATATTGTTGGATTCTGAACCCCATCAGTTTCGAACAGCTTGGCCCATTATTAGAGGCCATGGGACTTGTAGTTCAGCAATATCTGGAGGACCCAAGGTTCCCTGCCTCTTAATTTAACTGACAGAGGAAAATTTGCAAGGCTTCTGAAAGGAGAACAGAGAAGGAGGTGGTTTTATGAATCACTGGAAATCTAACACAGTCATCAGTAACCGTCCTGGAAACATCTGATATGATCATAAACAAGACAAAAGAAATAGATTTTTTAAAATAGGGTTTTGTTTAAAATAACCCCACATGTATTGTGTGACCTGGAATGTAAGAGTTTGTTGTGTGACCACAAACTAAATATATCAAAAGGCAAAGTCTTTACCATAGCTGCAAGCTATAATACTTGTTTCTCGCCTTCAGAACAAGCAGATTTAGCTAATTCCACGGCTTGACTTGAACACATGCTTTTTACCTATAATGGGACAATCACAAAATAAATCCACTTGGATTATTGAGCCTTTAATAAGCTTTGGTTATTTGGGCATGGTAAAATAATTCATCCTCCCTCCCTCCCTACTTTTTCTCATTAAGAGTGTGTAAAGGATAAAGTGGAAATCCTAACCCACAGTGAAAATTATAGGAACATTCAGGGTGAATTTGGCTAAGAAATTGTTTTAAAGGGATCCTATGTCTTAGGTCTTGGGTTTTTTTAATGAGGAAAGCTTAAATGTGCTGAGAGTGACAGAATCCATCATTTTTATCACTACACTACACCATATGTGAATTCCCCCCTTCAATACCCTAAGGCTAATAATGGGTTAAACTGGGTCTTTTTTTTACCTCTATACATTTTTTACACTTTCTCCTTAGAGGCATTCTGCAAGATGAGTTAGGCTGAGATCTATAGTGTGTTTCCAAAGTCCCCCAGTAATCCACCCTCTGTTTTAACTGAACGCTAATGGGTGGTACCAATGACTAAGTCAATGTACTCCACCCTGCTTCCGTCAGATGGGTTTCTATGGAACTGAAATAGAGGACAAAACGTAGGCTTCTCAGTGTTCCAATGAATAATGGATGTAGAGTTAAAAATGAACTGTTTACTCTAAAAAGAGGATACCTTATTGGTGACTTCAGTTAAGAGACAGCTTATGCCCAGATTCCACTTCTTTGACAGGTGGCTCTGCCCACCTGTCAAAGTTGTCCTGTGAGGTAGAGAGAGATAAAGATACGGGCCAAAGAGGTTCCCCATCCCTCACCTAAGGATACATTTGATCTCCAAAACACCTCTTTTCAAACACTGGTGGAATACAGCCAATACTGGCCTCATTACAACCACTGAATATTACACCACTGCAACTTGGACTCAGCAGATTTCTATCACTGTCATTGGAAGTGCTCATTTTTTAGAAAATTCTTCATGCACTTTTTCTGATGAACATTTCCTTTTAACAAAAGTATTGTTTTTCATAATGCTGTTGCCAAGGAGCTTGGTGAATGTCTGACGTGAATATGATTTATAATTATTCTTCCAAGTTGTCAAATTTTTGAAATATTCTAGTGGAAATGGTAATTCAGAACAGCTTTCTTAGAAAATGCAGGACAGATTACCCATCATTTTCAAAAGATGAACAGATATGGACCCTGATAGATCTTGATGATGGTAAGCTCTTGACCAAACTCTTTATGGCAGCATGACATAAAATTCCATTGTGTTTTGACAGCCAAAATAGTCTATTTTTGCCTAGCATCTTAGGCAAATATGTTTGGCATTTCACTATGTACCAATGCCAAACTTTCTGGTGTGTTTTCAAGAAAGGAATGAAAACACCAGGCCACAGACTGCTGCAGTATATTAAGTGCTTGGGAGGATTTCTTGGCATCATCAACAGATCTTAAAAATCACAGAAATAGTTGCATATGGCAGTTAATAAAAAAGTTACTATATGCGACTCCCGAGCCAAGGAGATACCGTATTTACTCAAATGTAGTGCACACCTTTTTTGGCCAAATTACGTTGCGAAAATTAGGATTTGATGGTGCATTTACATTTGCCAGCAAAAACCTGTTTTGGTTCCAAGGTTTTGAAAATTGAGGTGCGCATTAGATTTGATGGCGCATTCGATTCACATAAATATGGTAAATAACTATACAGCCTTTGGAAGACATCTGATGGCAGCCCTGTATAGGGAAGCTTTTAAATATTTAATGTTTCATTATGTTTTAATATATGTTGAAAGCCGCCCAGAGTGGCTCGGGTGACCCAGTCAGATGGGTGGGGTATAAATAGTAAAATTATTATTATGAAATAGGATGTCCCCGGGCCCAGCTACAGCTAGCAAACTGATAACGGAGGAACACAATTACCTCTGGTGTATGACTTTTGCAGGCTGATGGTAGGGCCTTTGATAATAATTTCATTGCTGCTTCACTGAGCTTTTCACATGTCCTCACAGGGCTTTTTGTAACAAAAGCAATAGTGCAAGTGTAGATAGGCTGATGGAAGTTCAACGGGTCATGAACTAATGGTAGATCTAGGTTTAAACATTAGCAACAACAACAACAAAATTATTATTTATAATCTGGCAGGTTATTTTAAAACTAAGGGGTAGTTTCATTCAGGTTGAATATATGTTAAGGTGCAATATTACTGAATTTAGCTATTAATTGTTAAAACATATTTGATCACAACAATTAAACTTTTACAGTGACTACCATGTATTATAGAGGCTCAGAAACTGACAATATTTTATATATTATTCCTGACAGCTTTTAAGTCAATTTCACAGGTTGTTGAACTTGTGGTTTTGAATCTGGAGCTGGCAATTATGCAGTTCTGCTTTCTATAGAGCCCCATCTACACATCTGACAGCTCCTTTTGAACTTCCCTTTGTGTTCTCTGAAAGCCACACCATTTCCCTTACTAACATTGTAATGTGTGACTATAAATTAGGGGGAATCTGAATGGTCCTAAGAAACCATAATCTAAATTTATACAAATAACTGTGCAGGCAATGCTGCAAAAGATATATAAGGGAGGAATATGTTTGCTATTGCAGTTACAAGGAAAGGCAAACTATTATTTTAAAGTAGAGAGGAAAGCTGGACAAGGGTATATTTTCTAAAAGCATTGTGCATGGAATCACCACCTAATTTATTATTGTAGTTGTTGCTGTTGCCTCTAAAGTCTTATAGACTAACTAAAGTATTAAAGATTAACCAATTGTTACACAATATATAAAAATAGCTGTCTTAAAGGTAAAGGGACCCCTGACCATTAGGTCCAGTCGTGTCCGACTCTGGGGTTGCGGCGCTCATCTCGCTTTATTGGCCGAGAGCCAGCGTACAGCTTCCGGGTCATGTGGCCAGCATGAAAAAGCTGCTTCTGGTGAACCAAAGCAGCACACGGAAACGCCGTTTACCTTCCCGCCGTTTACCTTCCTATTTATCTACTTGCACTTTGACGTGCTTTCGAACTGCTAGGTGTGCAGGAGCAGGGACCGAGCAACGGGAGCTCACCCCGTATGTCTTAAGCCATAAGAAAAAAAATTAAATATTAGGGCCAGGGCTAAGAGAATGAGGGAGGTGTTCATGGAGAGTTCTGGAACCTCTTTTTCTAGAAAAATACCGTAGTACTGATTAGGGCAATACCTTTATTAGGCCAACCAAAATATCAGAAAACTGCATGCAAACATTTGAGTTCTCCAGAACTCTTCATAAAACTAGATAGTAAACAAAGCAAGTGCCTGTACATTTTGATTCATTTCTCAGGTTCAACAAGTGCTAGAAACCAACACACACACCGGATATTACACAACAACTTTTGGGGTGTCCTGGTTTTCACTTTTTTTTAATATGGCAACCCTAATTGAGTGCCTTGCCCCCTGTAGACATCCAGATGTGCGTAGTAGCAGACTTTCAGATATGTCTTTTTAGGTTCTATGGAGATATCAGATTAACAAAAATGCTCATTGCTGTTAATATTGTGCTCCTGTGCTCCTCTTTCATTAAAGCTTTATGTAAAGTTCCCCACCACCACCAGTAAAAACAAAAAAGAGCACTTTGTTGTTGTGGGAAATTGTCTTCCAAATTAGTGCGTTATTGTAGTGAGACCCTAGAGAGCCACTGGAAGTTTAGATTATACACTACTAGGCTAGATATACCAGTGATCTGACTCAGTATAAGGGTGTTTAAAATTCTGTATCAACTGTCACTTGGCAGGATGAGACAAATGACTAAGCTAACCAGGGATGAGAGAGGTCAAGGGGAAGTTTGGTTCTGAAAGAGTAGTACGCCAATGGCCAGGGATGATGAAAGTTGTAGTTCAACACTAGGGCCTGTTCAATATCATGGACTTGCATGTGGCTTTTTTAAAAGAGAGAGTTGTGAGTATGTGCAAAGTGCCTATGCAATGTGAATAGAATCAACTTTTGTCTTTAAAAAGTGGATCTAGGGATATGGTTCTGTTCCTTTTCCCTATGACAAGAAACAACCTTAAAATAGAGACTCCACTTTCTAAATTCCTCCACTACTAGAACTCTTACCAATCCACAGGAGGGCATCTCCCCTTGTTACACGACTACCTGCTTACTGGGGAGTCTTTCCTAGGGCAAATAACTGGGAGTCAGGATCAGGAACCTTTGCTGATCTACATCAGATCACCCAGAAATTCCAATATACTGTACTGTTTTTCAGCCTGATGTGAAATGAAACCTGTAGGAGTGAAGAGAAAGAGCGTGCCTCAGGCTGCAAGTCTACACCCTCTGAACGCAAGCTTTACTTCCGAGTAAAAAAAATAAAATCCCAGGAGTGTGCTTACGGAGGACCAAACCTTTGGCCAATCTACACTTGCAGCAGGGGGATGAAGGGAACGCGGGTTGAAGGCAATGCGTGTGTTTGTGAACCTTTGTCGATCCTAAAAGCAGAGTTTCAAGGCAAAGGTGCGCTCCGTGACGAGGGCCAGGGAGGGAAACCCCCGCTTTCCTCCGACGCAGACAAGCCTGAGGGCCCCAATTCCGCGCCTTTCATGCTCCGCCCAGCCTGACGGCAGCTGGGAGGAATGCGCTTCCGGAGGCGCACAAGGAGCGGCGGCGGTGGTTGCAAGGCCTGGCCGTCCCTTTCTCCCGGCCCTGCCGTATGGTTGGAAGGAAGGAAGGAAGGGAAGAAGGCGCGGCTCTGGTAGGCGAGAGGGGATAGCAGTCGCCGCCGCCGCCGCCACCCTCAGCACCACCGAGGCGTCGCCCTGAGGAGGCCGAGCCGGGCCAGGCCCCGGAGCAGAGAAGACGAGGGAGAGGAGCGGCGAGACGGAGGAAGCAGGCTCAGCCCCGCCACCAACTTCTCGAAGCCCCCGGACAAGGGTCGGGGAGGCGCCCGAGCTCAGCCGCGGCCATGGCACAGGTAGAGGAGGGGCAGGCAAGGGTGGGGGTCCGCTGTGGGGAGGGGGCGACAAAACTAAGCCTGGGCGTTGCGAGTGTATCTGTATCCTCCTCCCTCTTTTCTTTTCTTTATTGTTTCCAGCCTCTCCCTATTTTGTGGGATATGAAAGTGTGGCCGAGTGAGAAAGAGAAAGGCGCCCGGGGGGGGGGATAGAGTGGGGGCTTATAGGGAGAAGGAGGGAAAGCGGTGTCCTCCCCCCTTGTCCTTTCTGTGGGGCAGGGAGGAAGGAGCGCCGTGTGCCCTTTTTCAGAAGCCCTAAAAGCCAAAGCGTGCCTTTATATGGGCGTGTTCGCCGGGCGGGAACGAGGAGGGGGGGGGAGAGAATAACCGATGGTGCTGCGGGGGGGAACTGCACTTGCGTCGGAGGATATTGTTGTTGTTGTTGTTATTTATTATATATGTCCTCCCCTCCTTAAATGGCTTTTGAATTGCAAGTTCCAGGCAGGCAGAGATGTTGCAGCCAGCAGCACAACAAAAGAACCTTGTGGCACCATACAAGGTTAACGGATTTGTTGGCCACGTCGGATGACGTGGGCTTTAGTTCACTAAACCTTCGCCACAATCGTTGTGTTAGCCTTAAAGGGTGCCACAAGCCTCGTTCTCTGTGGGTGGGTGTGGTGGTGGTGTTGGATGGGCTGTTTTGGTTGGACGTCTGTGGTTTTAGAGCAGGGATGGTGAAGTTGTGGCTCTCCAGATGTTGTTGGGCTGCAACTCCCATCATCCCTTGCCACTGGCCATTCTGGTTGGGACTGATGGGAGTTGGAGTGCAAACATCTGGAAGGGCTCAGGAGATTTATGTCCCTTGTTTTCTCTCTCCCCCAATAGTGTCTGTAAGTTGATGGTGTTAATCATGCCCTAGCTGAAAGAGAATGCCAACATAAGAGACAGGAAATGCCTGTCATGCCATTTCCTGATAGACTTTACAAAGCTTAAAAGTGAACAGTGTCTACCAACTTTGCAAGTACATTCTGTGAACTGCATTGGAACTGGCCATATTCCTATGTACATTTACCTGGGAGTCTGCTCCATTAAGCACAGCTGAACTTTTTCTGATTGAGCATGCTTTGAAAGGGACTCCATGTTTGCTTAGCCTTAGGACTGTAGTCTAGCATCCTGAAGCTACTCCCATTAATTTTCACAGTTTACTTTGAAGTAAAAGTTGCAGATTTTGTAGCCTAGATATGTACATGCTTACCTCAAAGTTTGATGACTTAAGTGTGGCTCTTTTGGCACGCAGGTGAAGCCTCATGGTGCCTATGTGCATTGTTTCCTGGAGAAGTGATACTGGATTTCACTCTCATAATATATTTTGTGGTAACAGTTTTGGGGCTGTTCTTACTTGCATGCATGATTTTCAGTCCAATACAATGAATTGCAGTTTGCATCAGTTATGTCCATGTGTGCATGTTAACGTGCCCTTATAGGGACTTTCTCCTCTATCTGTCAGCCATGCCTGAGTACTGTTTTATGTTATTTTTCCACTGCTAATAAATCCTATCTGGTTTCTGTTAATTCTGACACCTTAAATTAGCTCAGAAAGATGTTAACTTCTCACACACCTGTAAAGTAGGCCTAGGCTGGAGGGTTCTTCTTTTCAACTGCTTCTGGAAATTGACGCTGTCACTTGAAGTGCCCTGATCCACCATGCTGGAGTGTGTTATAGAGGATGTAGCACTGCAGAGATCCACACTACACCTGCCAAAAGCATGGGCAATGGAAATCCACCACTCCCAGTACATTAGCCAGAGGCAGAAATAGGCCATTCAAGGATCTCCTGGTTCATCAACTACTAGAGCTACTGCAGCAAAGATCATCACTAACACACACACACACACACACACACACACACACACACACACCCTTAGCTTTAGCTTTGGATACAGTAGCTCTGTTCACCCCTGCTACTCCCAGATGGGAGTTAAGTTTGCAGTTGTTTTCTATTGTTCAATGCATTATTTAAATCCTAGACATGCTTACTTTGGAGGAACATTACAGAGCCTGGACTTACTTTTGGATAACCATTTATTTATTTATTCTGAATACTCATAACACACCTTTGGCCTCTTTGAGTTCAAAGGCAGCTTATAATTATTATTTTTTAAATAACAATCACAATAGCAAAAAACTAGGCAGTTAAAAGAGCAGCAATTGATGGTTTCAACAAACTATAGTTTGCCAGCAACCCAGGATTGTAACCTAGGGTATGATCCCATTTTGCAAGCAAGGTACGATTTGAACAAACCAGTGTGGCAGGCTTGGATAGAACAGCAAACTATGTTTTCCTGCTTAAGCAGAATTGCAATCTTTAAGTGCAGTGCATAAGGGAAGGTGAAAATAGTGTGCCTATGGCTTGTGTCTGCTTGTTCTCATAACCATGGTTTAGTGGTGCATCTGCCCCCTGTGCTGCTGACAAAATTTTTGTTGTATTCATTGTTTTATAAACTCTTGTCTCCATTAGTAGTGAAAACTGGTATGTGAATATTGGAAATAAATAATAATTCATTTTTATTTTTCTTGGTACTGCTAACCTATTTGTGCTCCTGAAATCAAGCAGCATATTATGTAAGTAGCACAGGGCATGGTTTCTTTGTGCCTTAAATATTTATTTGTTATGGCATTTGGTTTTATAGACAAGAACCAATTCCATGCATAGAATATAAAACTCAAAGCCCTTATGAGATCATTTTAGTATTTTAGTTGTGATGCTGGCAGTGAGGTGAATTAAGCAAGGACAATTAATTGTGTATTCAGAACATGTGTGGATTGTTCTCAGGGAAAAGACACATTGACTCTTATCCCCTTGAGTTTAACATGTCATTTATTTATTTATTTATTTTTAGTTAACTATTGAAAAACTCACACACTGTTTAATCTTATTAACTACCGGTATATTGTGTTTAACCCAGTTCTGTGCACTATATATTGCATTACAGTTTGAAGGCTTTTTTGTCCTTGTCACCTACACTTTCAAGAGTTTCTCACTGCTCAAGTTGAAAGATGGCAGTGGGTACAAATACAGTGTGGTATATCTCTTCCAACACCGGCCAAGGAGGTTTCCAAACATGTATAAATGGAAGACATTTCAGGCATTATCCGGTTTTAAAGATGAATTTACACAGCTCCTAACATTGTTGACAAAACTCAGATTAAGAATGTTACTGGTAACTATAAAAATACCAAAACATTTCTTGGTATAAGTAATATTGTATGTATTTGGCCATTATGCCAGTACTCATTTGTTGGTGATTGTTTGGCATTATGGTAGTTTAAAAGTGTGTGCTAATTGCTATTTATATAGTGCTCAAGAGTGTTTGAAGAACTTCATATGTAATCCTTACAGTAGCCAATATGTAAGAAGAGCTGAGGGTGCCTCTTTAGTTGATTGCTGAAGTGAGATTTAAATCTGGGGCTGCAAGTCACACTCAGATCCACTATGCTACGTGTTGTATTATACTGACATGCAAATGGCAATTCAGTCACGTTGGTCTATGGCATGGAAGCCGGTGGAATTGCATGAAATGAAGTTTATGAAATTAAAATTTTAGTATTGGATGGAACCCAGCAAGGAAATGCTGCAGCCCTCCCCTCCCAAGGTTTTCCTCTCATCAGTTGCAGAATAGCGTAAACCAAAAAGTCTTTATGGCTTTTACAGCTTGCTGTGGAACCTTTCTGTGCATGTAGTTTGGCTTGTAGCCAAAATAACTAGGAAGAAGAATGAATACATTGGCTGTTCTTTAGTACAGTACAATTTAGCAAGTACAATCAGAGATACCTTCTTACCTTTAACGTTTTTAAAGGCAGTGAGGCATAGGCTGTAAGCATCTACCCAAACGATGACAAAACATGACTAATTATTGTGTCACCAAAAAATGTATCCCAAGGAAATGATTAAGCAGCCTTTTCTAGGCAGTAAATGATTACGTATCAAAAAGTACAAAATAGAAGCAGTCAGCAATAATGAGATCTTTAAAAGATACATCTGAAAAGGACTTTAACTCACTAATAGCAAACCATGCTTTCCTGCTATGTATGCGAGTTCTCAGACTACCCCACCCCTCTTTTGACCAACAGGCGTGGAGATAAGAAGTGCTTGCTTTTTAAACAAACCACATTTTCTCATAATGTCTGAACTTAGAGCTTTGGTTTGTTTAAACTCTTGTGAAAGCAGTAACAAAATAAGATTTCAGATCCTGATTTCTTATTTGCATTTTGTATTTGTCTTTCTCTTTTACAGAGAAGAATGTAAATCTGTACCAAGCTTTAACATTAATTATTTCAAAGCCAAGTATTTTTGTTTCTTGAAATGCAGAACTACCAAAACACCCAAAACATGTGATTAAGGGCTTATTCTGGATTTTTAAAAATGGCTCAATACCAACAATGGGATTTTTTAAAAACGAAATTTCAACCAACCCATTCAACTCACCCTTTCTCAGGGTAGTGATTTGGGGGGGGGGCAGGGGAATGGAATTTGCAAGAGCATTTTACAGATATATGGATTTTCCCTGTGTCTCCTATTTTAGCTGTCTCTACATTGTGGTAGTCACTTTGCCAATGGTTCTAGGAACCATAATTGTTGCTGCAACTTGTGTGGGTTTTATGAATGCATGATAGGAGGATGACTCAAAATGTGAATTTCTAGTACTTATGAACATAACAATAATCCAAACAATGGCTCAGCAAATACAAACTTAAGTTTCTTGATTTGCTGGTTGTAGTTTGGGGGAGACATACCAAGGTTTAGGGTTCCGGCGCAGTGCAAAGCCAAACCATGGCTTAGCCCTGGGTTGTACAGCAGGACCAGAGGAGGAGTGCATTCCCTCTTCATTTGCTAATCATGGTTTATATATGTGAAGATTCATCCTTCATGGTTGCCTCTTTCTTCACAGGCAGTAAAAAAATCCACTGAAGTTTCCCATTAATATCCCATTAATGAAATACCAGTCAGTATGGCAGGTGGTTATGTGTGTGAGGAGAGCGCGCTATATACTGCAGATATCTTAGGAAGCTACCTTTTTGCGTCAGATTATTTATCCAGTTAAACCGGTATTGCCTACTCTGATTTGTAGCAGCTTTCCAGTATCTTGGGCAGGGAGGTCTGAAATCTGCTACCTTCTCCTTTTTTTATTAACTGATGGTGCCATTTCTCCGTGCAAAACATGTGCACTGGGATCCATTGAGAACCAAGCCAACTCTTATCTGTATATCCCCACCTAGGGTTCTATTTCATGATAGGACTTTGTGAATATAGGAATCTGATGCCAAACCAGACCAGCCCACCTAGCACAATATTGTCTACACTGGCTGGCAGCAGCTCTTCAGGGTTCCTAACATGAGTCATTTGCAGCCTTACCTGTAGAAGCCAGATAGTGCATGCAGAGCATGTGGCCCTTCCTCAATTTGATAACGTGCTGGGATATATATGCATGCATGTGTGTATATAGCACAATAGCACCTTGATATTCACTTGATGGCTACAGTAGAATGGTCAGGAATGTTTCTAATCTATTTCATTAGTTGACTTACACACACACAGTAGGAAATACTCCCTTCCTTTGGGCGTGGTGTTAATTGAGATAATACTGCCAGTTTTAAATCTTTTTAAAATCTAATTGCCATTTCCCATGGTATTATTCTGTATGGGATTCTCATGTAATACGAGAAATGTTTTTCATTTCATTTCATTAGTTTACAACGTAGAGTTAAGTAAACAATGCACACTGGAAATAATGATAGATTAATTCGGCTGGGGAACACACACAGCTGTATACATCATGTTTGTTGGGGGGCTTTGCATGGCTTCTTTTAGAGTATGCTTCTGCCAGTTATTGGGGGGGTCAAGAAGCAATAACGGGCACTGAGCGCCCACTGAGCACCAAAAACACTATTCCGGAATTTCTCTGACTTCTGCTGCTTCATCTCCACACATTCCTTTTGGACTAGAAACTCTATTGTATATATCTGTCGACTTGTTCAGTAGAAAGCAGAGATTCGTAGGAATCTTATGTATTCTATCATATAGAATATTTTATTATGATTCTTACATTTTTATGTAAGCTGCTTTAGGGCCCTTTTTAGAGCTGAAAAGAGGCTTGTAAAACAACTTTCTACTTGTTGTGGTTGCATGGAATTGTGATTTACACACAGCCTCCCCATTTCTAAATATCAGATCCCCCCCTTTTTTTTTACATATTTTGAAGCTATTAAAGCAGGATGGGGACCTTCTGGCCTTCCAGGTGTTGCTGCACTATAATTCCCATAAACCCAGATCAGGCTTCCTCAAACTTGGCCCTCCAGATGTTTTTGGCCTACAACTCCCCTGTTCCCTAGCTAGCAGGACCAATGGTCAGGGATGATGGGAATTGTAGTCTCAAAACATCTGGAGGGCCGAGTTTGAGGAAGCCTGCCCCAGATCATTGGCCATCCTGGCTGTGACTGATGGGAGTCGGTGTCTAACCGCAGCTGAAGGGCCACATCCTTGCTTTTGAGTTGGGGAAGTGGGGGAGAGTCACAAATTGTCTGAATTGTTTCTTCTTTTTGTTATGGGTAGGAGTCTAAAAATGAGGGGATGGGAAGCCTCACTTTCGCTGCACAATTAGGTGCTGAATACCTACTTACTATCTATAAGAAAAGTACCTATGGTCTGTAAAATACTTTATGATTGACTGAGAAAATTTGGAACATCACAGATGTTTAAAGCTCTATCACTGAGCATCTGTTGACTTTCTTGGGTGTGAGCATTTAAAAGTCTGAGTTCTAAAGGAAATGGTGAACTTCCTTTTACTGAAGAGAGACAGACATTGGGTTATGCATGTACTAGGCCGAAATTTCCTTTTTACCGTACGTCACCTTTAATATGTAGTGAACATGCTGCTTTTAGGAGAGCAATGCCACATGGCAAAAAAAGTCAAACCATGTAACAGCTGGCCTGGTTGGTGCTGGTGATTGGAGAAAACTCCCAAGAATAGCCTGTCATTATAGGGCTTAAATTGTACGATTCTTTTCTGTCTCTTGACTGATCTTGCTATTACAAGAATAATGAGATAAGTGTTTCCAGGTTTAATATGGATGGACAAAGAAGCTTAGTTTTCTACTTATTTTTTTTCTCAGTAAGATTGTAGTCATCATAGGGTGCTGCCACTCAATGATAGTAGGGATTTTTTCAAGCAAGTCAGGCCTTTATGAAAGCTAAGGTATGATGTGGAAATACTGCTGTGTAATACATTCAGGCTGTGGTAAGCTGTGTAAGAACTATTTATATTCTAAACAAAATTGATTTTGTGTAGCTAAATATGGGCATTTAAGTTACACCCAGCTGAATAATCTCTTCTTGAAGGAGTTGTGAGTGGGAAGCATCTATGGTGCTGAGTTTGCTCAAAGAATGAGGCAATAACTTTGCTTCCACCAGAAACTGCAATAAGAAATGTCTGGTGAATTGTTGTACAGGTAACAATGGTTCTGCACAGGGGTTATGTTCTTGACCCCTGCACATGTCGGTGGAGCGTGCATAAGCCTGCTCACCCGGTTACATCCCGCTCCCTTTTCTGGCCACTTCCTGGTTGCAGTGATGCTCACATGCGCTGTCACACGCATATTGGAAGAGCATAAAACAGTCATTGCATGTACTGTGATTTCTGGTTGCGGGGGGAGTGGGAGTGAGATTTTTGGATAATTGTAAGGTAAGGGTTTTCAAACTATCAAAATGAACTAAGGTGATGACAAAATGCTAGTCAGCATCTGCTACATAACTAAAACTGCATTTGCTAATTAGATGTCTTGATTTGTAGGAAATAAATAGTTTCCAGTGATTTAAAAAAGTAAAGGCTGGTCCCTATTAGGGATCTGCCTCAACTACAATACTTTGTTTGAAATGCATTTTGATGCTTTGGAAAACAGGCCACCTCAGTCCAAAGCGCTTTGCAGTCTGCTAAAACTATACAGGTACTGGACTGGATGAATCCAAAACCGGAATTAAGATTGTTGGAAGAAATACCAACAACCTCAGATATGCAGATGACACAACTTTGATGGCAGAAAGTGAGGAGGAATTAAAGAACCTCTTAATGAAGGTGAAAGAGGAGAGTGCAAAATATGGTCTGAAGCTCAACATAAAAAAAAAAAGAGATCATGGCCACTGGTCCTATCACCTCCTGACAAATAGAAGGGGAAGAAATGGACGCAGTGAGAGATTTTACTTTCTTGGGCTCCATGATCACTGCAGATGGTGACAGCAGTCACGAAATTAAAAGACGCCTGCTTCTTGGGGGAAAAGCAATGACAAACCTAGACAGCATCTTAAAAAGCAGAGACATCACCTTGCCGACAAAGGTCCGTATAGTTTTAAAGCTATGGTTTTCCCAGTAGTGATGTATGGAAGTGAGACCTGGACCATCAAGAAGGCTGATCGCCGAAGAATTGATGCTTTTGATTTATGGTGCTGGAGGAGACTCTTGAGAGTCCCATGGACTGCAAGAAGATCAAACCTATCCATTCTTAAGGAAATCAGCCCTGAGTGCTCACTGGAAGGACAGATCCTGAAGCTGAGACTCCAATACTTTGGCCACCTCGTGAGAAGAGAAGATTCCCTGGAAAAGACTCTGATGTTGGGAAAGATTGAGAGCACAAGGAGAAGGGGACGACAGAGGACGAGATGGTTGGACAGTGTTCTCGAAGCTGCCAACATGAGTTTGACCAAACTGCAGGAGGCAGTGAAAGACAGGAGTGCTCTGGTTCATGGGGTCACGAAGAGTTGGACACGACTAAACAACAACAAAACTATATATGTTCCCATCAGATCATAGAATTGTAGAGTTGGAAGGTACACTGAGGGTCATCTAGTCTAACCCCTTGCAATGCAGGAATCTCAACAAAAGCATCCATGACAGATGGCCATCCAACCTCTGCTTAAAAACCTCCAAGGGAAGAGAGCCTATCACCTTCCAAGGGAGACAGTTCCACTGTCAAAACAACTTTTACTGTCAGAAAGTTCTTCTAATGTTTAGTTGGGATCTCCTTTCTAGTGAATTGAGTCCTACCCCCCAGAGCAGGAGAAAACAAGCTTTCTCTATTTTCCATGTGACAGCCCTTTCAATATTTGAAGATGGCTATCATATCTCTTCTCGGTCTCTTTTCCAGGCTAAACATACCCAACTTCCTCAACCATTCCTCATAAGACTTGGTTTCCAGACCCTGTCTTCTGCGGCAGTTTGGTGTCATCTGCAAATTTGTTGAGCATCCCCTCAATTCCATCATCTAAAGATGAACAACAACAGGCCCAGGAGGGAACCCTGCGGCACCCCACTTGTCCCTTTTTCCAGGATGATGAGGAACCATTAGTTCCAGGATGATGAGGAACTCTTTGGATTCAGTCAGTCAACCAGCTACAAATCCACCTAACAGTTACCTTCTCCAGTCCACATTTTACCAGCTGTTTTACCACAAGACTATGGTGGTGGACTATGTCAAAAGCCTTACTGAAATCAAGATATGCTATGTCTACAACATCCCCCTGATCTTTTGTTGTGGTTCTCTGATCAGAAATCAGAAATGCATGGAATTAAGATGTTAATAAAAGCAAGCCTAGTTGGGAGAAATTGAGATTCGTTTTCTCATGCTAGAGCCCCCAATATTGACCCACAATAAATTCTTTTAAAAAATAAATAAAGGTCACACCCACATTTTCCCTGTGCTTCATGTACTTGTGATAAAAGAGGTATTTAGTTAGTTTCAACAACGGTACACTGTATTTAAATTTATAGTTGGAATCATTGCAGTGATGTGGGGATGTTGCAAATTCTTTTCTAGTTTTTTTCTAAGTATATTGAATACCTTTCCATAATTAAACTATACAATACTACAAACTTGAATAAAGCTCAAAGTAGTAATTCATATGCAAACATGCAAATGGAATTAAAGAAAAAAGACTGTTACATGAGATCTGTGTGTTTGTCTCTGTTTTTCTATGCTGTGTTTTTCGTGCCTATTTCTGATCTGTAGAGCTTTACTTTGCTTCCAGAAGGACAGAATATTGTATTCATTCTGCTTTTACTGCAACATTTTAAACAGTGATTGTATAAGTATAACCTTCTTTTTACAATGCAGTTGACAGTGCTATGTATATACTTTTGACATAAGTGCTTGTAACAAAGGGAGAGAAATAGTTAACTAGTTCAATTATTTATATTCTATTTTACAGGCAAATTTCAAGTTTCTCATCTGGATTGGATTATTAAGCTGCTCTGTGGTCTGCGGATCTGCCCAACAAGGTAAACGAAAATATGTACAGGTTTAGAAAGCATAGACTGTTTTTCTATTCTACATAGCAGGTGACCTATTAATTCCAGAGCTATCCAGTGTAAGCTTGCTATGCTTGTTTTGAATTGATTCATGGACAAATGCTGCATGTTCCACTTTCATACAACATTAATCCATATTGGTTTAACCTCTTTGCTCATGTCTCTGAAACTGTTGGCAAAGAGGACATATGAACAGGAGGTAGGAGGAGGAAGTGTTTGCCCTGGAGAAGAGATTGAGCTGTATCTTCAGAACCACACTCTTATTTCTCTAGTGTAGCCATCTGAAGGATGCTGAACTGCACCTACAGCTTGAAATTGTACTCTTGTCCCACGTCAGGTCATTTGAAATGTTAGGCACCTCTTATTCTTCCAAGTAAGAAAAACCAAACAGCCTTTCCGTACATGCCGTGAAATAGATGCAGGTGCAATTTCTCTTGCAGGACGTCTCTACGTTCTGCCGTTTCATCCTTTATGTTTGGAATCCACCTGCATCTATTTTACTGTTTGTACATACAATTGAAATCTAGATTAGCGTCACCTTTTCATCATGTGTGTGCAGTGCAATGAATGCATGTGCAATTTGTCATGCATGACTGTTGTGGTTTTCATGGTTTTTCTTATGTGGAGGATTGTTCCATGGCATTTGAAGCAGTCCTAATTAATGAGTTATGATTGGCACAGAAGATATGTGCAGTGGTGCTCCAACTTTCCCTCTAGGCTCTGAGCACTTGCGGAATTGATTGTTAAGCAACACTTACAATCATATGATAATTATAGATATAATGATTAGTTTGAACCTCAGTTTATGGCTAGTAAGACATTTACTTATACAGTACATTAAGTTAGGTATGTGTTGTCATTTCTTTTAAAAAACACCTTTGCATTTTCTTATAGGTGGGAGCAATTGTATAAAAGCTAATGCTAAATCATGTGCTGATTGTATACAAGCTGGACCAAATTGTGGATGGTGCAAAAATGCGGTAAGTATTTTTAAAAAACATATTTCATTTGCAATATTTTGTTTCCTATTTCATTTTATCTGTAGCTATTCTTATACATTCAATAACTTTTTATGATACACTCCTTTGCATTGATAAATAAGCTGCAAATGAAAGCTACAGGTTTCTTTGGTCATTGTTAGACTCTACAAAGTGCAGAGCAGATATGAACAATAAGTCTGCTGCAGTTAAACTTTTGGTGGCAGAGATGTGGAGGCTGTCATGTATGTTTAAGATTGGCTTTGTGAATAACAATTCCTAGCTTGGGGGTTAAGTTTTTATTGTTGTTGTCACTGTTATTCTGGAACTGGTAGGAAACAGTGCTGGCAGCAGCATCAAAACCAGCAAATATTTTTTTTTGTCAGAAATAACCTTCCTTGTTTTAATGAGCCCCTGGTGTCTTTGGAAGATGCTTTTGTGCACATGGAGAGGTTTTTGAGAGCCAGTATGGTCTAATAGTTAGTGCTGGAATAAGAATGCAGAGACTCTGGTTCTAATCACTACTCAGGCCATAAAGCTCTGTGGGCGACCTTGGTTATGTTACACACTCTCAACCTACCGGTAATTACCTCTCAGGGTTGTTGTGACGATTAAATGGGTAGCAGGACTCCTGTGCTTCTTTGAAGTTTCTGTAAGGTGCAAGGTGAAATACTGCTTTCTCCAGGAGAGTGGCAGGGCCATTTACTTACCTGGGTTGGGCTGGGAGGTGCTCAAAATTTCTCTTTGCTCCAGCCCACCAGTAGGTCAACAAATGACCCTGTGTTTCCCCTGCTTGAAAGAATCATCTGTTAACCTGGGCTGGAATACACAATAGGAAGTAGCAAGAGCAAGACCTTCTCTTAGTGCATTTGAGTTTCCCTGTTTGTATCTGGGTGAAACACCTTTGCCTTATTTCCCAACTCCTCTGCATGTGCCAGAGGATTTGGAGATGGAATGGATTTGTTTGTTTCACACAGCAGAATAAAAGGACCCTGGCGCAATTTGAGGGAAAAGAGATTCCTCACTTGGTGGCTTGTCCACAAATTCAATTTGCAGGGAAGGGATTCCACCTCACCAGCGACCAGCAGGAGAGAAAGTGCAGCTGAGTTGTACACAAACAGGCAGATTTGCAAGGAAAGATTCCTTGCCATTTCTCTCTTTTAATACTCCATTGAGAATAGAAATAAGTGTGTCCCTTATGCATCAGTTGAAATATATTGACTTATTTACAAGTTGTCTATCAAATAGCATGCTGTGACTGTTCTTCATTTCTCCCCGTCCCAGCTCTTCTACTTTCCAACTGCCATGATCAGGTTGGCACTGCAGGCTGTATCCATATATAGCTTAGTTCACACTGTTGTTTTTCCATGCCCCCATCCCTACACAGGGACAGGGGCGTTTGTCATGCAGTTGACTTGTATGCATGAAATAGTCTGAGGTCTCTTGAATGCCAGGTGAAGGGGTAGAGAGGCGAATTCTCTGAAATGATCCACGTTGCCCTGATTAGCTAGAAGCAGTTGCTATCTGCAGTTGGAACCAGGCGAATGGGTAAATTCTTCACTCTGTTACTAAAATCTTTTTTTATTTTAAGAATGCAGTCTCCTTAGGCTTTGTCCTCTTCCCTGTGCCAGTGGCAAGGACTCTGCCCCCACCCCCACCCCTAGTTCTCCCTCATAGTTATTTAAAATCATTCCACTCTGGAGTCTCTCTGTCTGGATTTAATTATATTCTCCTGGTGATATTAGAAGGGCAGTAACTTTAGCTGCAAACAAAGCAGGTGGACAGGGAAACAGAATTTTCTGTGCGTTTTAAATCTAGTTTGACTTCTGGAATGTCCTGAGTCCTAAGTTCTGGTACAATCCTTAGGCCTAGTTTCACAGAGGTGGTTAAACCTCTGTATGGAATGTACTATTTCAGACTGCAGATCGGGACTTGCAGGCTTGAATACTTCTCCAAAAACAACAGCAGCAAAAATAACAAAAATCCATGCACAGAGATAACTGAAAATGCCCATCTTTTACAGGCCTTTTGATTCATGAGATACCCAGAAGACATAATGTACATAACTTGTTTTTTTAAAAAATTGTGATTAATAGTTTTGTTTTTGATTGCCATAACCCATCCTAAAGTCTACAGACAAAGATTGGGATATAATTTTTTTTAATGATAATAGCAAAATGTTGAAGAGAAGGCTAGGCTACAGCCCTGCTTCTGACAGCTACAGTTTCCACTGAACCGTTGAATAGCTTCCTGTGTTTCTACCACCCAAAATAAAATAACTGCATTCTGCTTTGCCGCTTTGCCCTGGCCTTTGACACCCGAGGTGTATATTTTCAGGATCCACTCTACTGCTGTGAGCATAATTTGTTTTAAACTGTTGAATAGTAAATTGCTGCAACCTGCCTTGGAACCTTACAGTGAAGAAGTCAAATAAATTACAGTAGTATGCTATGTTGTATGTTGAAGCCAGAAAAGGCAAAACTTAACTTGATCCCTTTTTGTTTTTCCACTGCTTGTTAATTCTAATAGTTCCTTTCTAGTGCCACTGCTAGTTTGCACAATTTGTACTAGGTTTGCTGTTTTGTTCACTGGTGTTTCCCACTAAACTTCAGGGGATAAATACAATGTATGAACTGGGCTGTCTAACAGAAACAACAAAGAGCAGTTCCTATCCTCCTGGTCATCCTTTTACGGAAATTGCTTCCAGCCACATCCATGTCTGTGAAAGTGATAAAACACAAATTGTTTTTATGCTGTAGCATATAAGAATTGTTCTTCATTGGATTTTACATGCAAAGTGTCAGGTATTGGCTGTTTGGTCGTGTGGTCATGTAAACCAGCAGACAGCAATGACTCACTGTTCCTTTCTGGGTCTCGGATGGGCTGCTTTGAGTATACTGTACTTCCTCAGGAACCTGTCTGGCATCTTCCTCTGGGGCTCCTATGTATTTAAAATAGGGGGAACGAGCCATAGCTGAGCGGCAGAGTCCTACGCTTTGCATGGAGAGGGTTCCAGGCCCAGCCCTTGGCATCTCTAGTTTAAAAAGGTCAAGCAGTAGCTGATGTGAAACACCTCTTTCTCAGACCCCAGAGAAATGCTATCTGCCCAAGCAGAGAACTCTGGGGAAGATGGACAACGATTCTGACTGGGGGGGGGGGCATTCAGCTTCCTATACTAGTGACCAAAATTGTGGAAACCTTTTGGAGACAGTGTATTTTCGAGGGTTTTTTTTTTTTAAAGTAATACCATAAAATTATATATCAATGGAAAGATACTTTAGTGAAAAATGTAATGGAACAAAGATTGTTCAATTATCTGTATTCTATCAAATGTTATAGCCAAATAACCAGAAAAAGGAGTGTTTAGAGAGCCAGTCAGGTGTCATCTTATTTTGGCAATGATGGCTCATAACACCACTTTTTTTTTTTAGTAATACCATAAAATTATATATCAATGGAAAGACAATTTTGGCCACTAGTGTATGTTCTTATCAAGGTGCTACACATGTGTATTGTACTTACTTCCAATGACAATGGGCAGACCCCCTCCAGATTTGCTGTTGGATCTTCGTTTTCATGCCTGGACTAAACACTTATTTTTGTCCCACAACCGGGCTGTTTTTCTGGCTGTGTTGTCTCTCGAGTTCAGTTCCTGCCATGTCTCCTCTGCCTCTCTGGCACTTGGCTCCTGGCAAGAGCCCAGCTGGTTTTGGCTTTACTGCTTCATCACGATACACCCCACTGCTGGAAGCAAGAGCCCATTCTTTCAAATGCCAGGACTTCTTCCTCTGAGTCTACCTCACATCTTTCATTCTCCTCCTCTCCCGTTCTTCTTGTAGCTTGTGGTTGCAACCGTGACCCACACCCACACCGGTGTCATGACTCCTTTTCTGAGTCTGTGCCCTTACAGTCTACCCTGCCCATCCTGCAGCTGTCTCCTGCTTTTGCTAGCTCTGCTAGGCCCTTGCATCTCAACCCTTCCCCCAGGGCTTCCTCGCAGGGACAGGTGATAGCTTTGAAACCTACCAAGCCCGCTTACAGCTTCTTTCTTGAAAACTACTGTCAAGTTAGATTACTCTGAACTGCTCATCACTATAACATTGCTGAATTCCATTCCATTTTTATGCTACTTTAAATCATCTTCCAAGGAGCTATTAAAAATAATAAAAAGACTAAGATAACATTTGGAACAATATTACAGTTTAGTACAAAAATTAACAATTAGACTTTGCTGTACCCTGCTGTGTGTATCTTTGCATTTCTGAAAACATACCTTTACTGAAGGTGATTCCCTCCTGTAACTAATATAGGAATTCAAAGTGAAAATCAGATTTGGTTTTTAAAATGTCAATGGTGTTTTGAATTGTATGCGGAATGAACCACGGTGGTAGTATAGTTGGAGATGAACCTACTGTGAACAATTTAGAACCTGATTTTGTTTATGTTTGCTAGACCTTCTTACAAGAAGGAGAATCTACTTCAGCACAGTGTGATGATTTGGAAGTTTTAAAAACTAAGGGCTGCCCTCCAGATGAAATAGAAAATCCCAGAGGCTCACAAGATATGCCAAAAAACAAGGAGGTAACCAATCGTGTCAAAGGGACTGCTGAGAATCTTAAACCAGAAGACATTACTCAGATTCAACCACAGCAAGTACAATTAAAGCTGCGAATAGGTAAGGATGTCAGATTAACAGTGATGTCTTATTCCTTATTGTCAGGACCGCGTTGCGGCTGCTTCACGAGTAACGACACAGTCCGTCTTGTCTTTATAAAAATTTATTGTGCAAAACTATTTACGGCGCTGAGCTAGTGAAAACATGACTGCCTCAGTCACTAGCAGAATCCGGGAGTGCCGGTTTCCGGCTGCGACCCCAACATAAGAATTTAGGGATGCCAAAAAAACCATCCAGCAAAAATCAGCTATTAACAATTGTAAACAAAACTAAACAAGACACAAACATTTAACAATAAAAGAAGAAAAAGAAAGAAAGAAAAGAAAGGAAAAAGGAAAAACACTTATCCATACATATAACAAACAATTAATATTATAAAAACTTCAACCCATTGGCTTCTGCTTGCCGTCATCTAGAGTTTAAATTGTATATTTTAAGATATTTGGGGGGGGGAATTAGGGATGCCAAAGCGCCTCCTCCCCTCTGCGCAATTGGGGCGACGGAAGTGGCGTGCCCCCTTCTGAGCGAGTTTCACAGGAGGCGCTGGGTCTCTCAGCAGCATCTCCAAGCCCCTGCCTCACCGAGCTGCCTGTTGCCTGCCCCTCCCCGCTGGAGGAGGAGCTGCTTTGCCCGCTGGAGGAGGTGTCGCTACTCAGAAGGTGTTTCGGCTCTCTGTACATTACTGAGCCTTCCTGCGAGGCTGAGGGCAGTTCCCTGACACTTATGTTCTCACCATTATTCAAGAAATTGACTAGAACTGTCCAAACATTAAGATAGATAGATCTAGCTTCAGCTGAGGTGGGAACGTTGTACCTTGATCAAGCCATTGTACCTTGATTTTCTAGTAGTTTCCCCACCTTAAGTATATTGCCTTGAACAGCATTGGTCAGAACGGCAACTCAAATGCCTTTCGACAGACACTTGCACATGAACATTCAACTTACCCTATTCAAGAAAGGCATCTGAAGTTTTTAAATGACCAGTCTTCATGAAACATGGTGTGGGATAATTTTCAGAATATTGGGGCTTTCTAAACAATTTTGGTATATGCGTAAATTGTTTAAGATTCATTTGGGATCGAAAATGCTTTTCTTCACCCTGAAAGTGCTTTGGAACTGCTCAGAGGAAACACAGAATGTTCCCCAGGCATTGATAGCCACGATACATATTTTGGAGCACCTAGCAAGAAGGAACAGCAAATGTACCAAAATATGTGTTTACCATTGGAAACAGCAAATGGATTATCCAATTGGAAGTATCCTCCTAAGTAGATTTGGGTCCCATCTACTGGTACACTGTACGTTGAATTCAGATCATACCACTTGAAGCAGTCATGGCTTCTCCCAAAGAATCCTTGTTAGGAGATCCCAATGGCCCTCGCAGAGCTATACTTGCATGGCAAGGCCCCAAACCATCCCCCTATGTTGGAATAAAGGGCCATCTTCTGGGGGCCACGTGCCAGTGGTGTGTAGGGCCAAAGGCAAATGTGGGTGGAGCAACAGGTGTGACTTAGTACAGTGGACTATTTTCCACCTATGCCAAAGAGGTTTTAAAATAAGCTGACACCTCACACACAGATCTCTGCCCTCCATCCAGGCAAGGAAGAGGCGGCATCATAGCTCAAGGATATATTCTAGCAAGACAGAGGCACTAAGCCTAGGGTGGAAGTGCCAGTGCACTTACATGTTTAGCGTACTGTACTTGCTGTCTTGTGTCATTATTGAATTTTTGCTTTAAAACCTTTTATTTCTTTTTTCTGGGATTAGGGGAACCACAGACATTTTCATTAAAATTTAAGAGAGCTGAAGATTATCCCATTGATCTTTATTACCTTATGGATCTCTCCTACTCTATGAAAGATGACTTGGAGAATGTGAAAAGCCTTGGAACTTCTCTCATGAGTAAAATGAAGAATATAACTTCAGATTTTCGAATTGGTAATAATTTTGTTTAAGATCATTATAAATTAGGGCTTGTTCTGTTTATCATGTCAGAATGTAAAGAGAAATATACATGTGTAATATGCATGTGCTCAGAAATATAAACATGATTTAGTAAGTTTGTACTAGGAGAAGAAAATGCATACTTTTATAACATAGATCCTGTATTAGAGTGCTGCTGAATAAAAACAGATTTGGATAGAGCAAACCTGAGAGCCTTGATGCTGTTATATCAGCAAGCTAGTGGAGAGCAAGGATTGTAATAGGTTGCATCAAATTTAAGGCATACTCACAGTAGACCAATTGGGATCAGTAGACTTAAGTTAATCAAGTTTATTGTCAATGCTTTTATTCTGAAGATAACTTAAGTCATGTACAAACTTAACACGTAGTATTCAAAGCTAGTCTTCAGAATAGACCCACTAAAGTTTCTGGACATACCTAATGAGTAGTTTGAATGGACTTGGTTGAATACAACCCAACAGTTACTGGTTTCTATGTAAACATTGGGATGCGGGTGGCGCTGTGGTCTAAATCACTGAGCCTAGGGCTTGCCTATCAGAAGGTCGGCGGTTCGAATCCCCGCAACGGGGTGAGCTCCCGTTGCTTGGTCCTTGCTCCTGCCAACCTAGCAGTTCGAAAGCACATCAAAGTGCAAGTAGATAAATAGGTACCGCTCCGGCAAGAAGGTCAACGGCGTTTTTGTGTGCTGCTCTGGTTCAGCAGAAGTGGCTTAGTCATGCTGGCCACATGACCCGGAAGCTGTACGCCGGATCCCTCGGCCTATAGAGCGAGATGAGCGCCACAACCCGAGAGTCGTCCGCGACTGGACCTAATGGTCAGGGGTCCCTTTACCTTTACCTTTATGTAAACATTGGAATTGCTACTGGGTTTCATATACAGCCTCTTGAGAAAGTAAAGAGTCTACATGACAGCCAAGTAGCTTCTCCTGGTTTCCAAACATGTCTGCTGTGTAGAAGACATTCAGTATAATAACCCTTACTAAGGGTTAGTTCTGACCCTTCAGAACCACTTCCTCCTGGAGACTTCATTACCTGGTAGACCAAGCGTCCCATTGTTTCCTGCTGAAAAAGAATGTATTTTGCAGGAGCGCAACCTGCCCTGCAACTTGGTGGCTTCTCCATAGGGCTTTCTATTGCTCTCAGAACCACAGAACTAATAGAGTTCCATTGTATGTCTTCTCTCTCTCTCTCTCTCTCTCTCTCTCTCAGGTTTTGGCTCTTTTGTTGAAAAAACTGTAATGCCTTATATTAGTACTACACCAGCCAAACTCAAGAACCCATGCACTGTTGACCTTAACTGTACAAGCCCTTTTAGCTACAGGAATGTACTCAACTTTACCAGCGATGGAAATCTGTTCAACCAGCTTGTAGGTGATCAACAGATTTCTGGCAATCTGGATTCTCCTGAAGGTGGATTTGATGCAATAATGCAGGTTGCTGTTTGTGGTGTAAGTGTATTTTCATTTCTTTTGGATATTACTATAAATTCAAGAGTCGGACACGACTGAATGACTAAACAACAACAAATAAATGCAATTGACTTGTAGACCCTTGGCTGTTATTCAGATTTAATGGATCAAAAGTGTTAATTTAACTTCTTGGACACAAATGTTGAAAAGGTACAATGATAAGCAGTTAAACGCCAGTGGGGATCCTTAAAAGGCATTCAACCACATGTGTACTCGTAAGGGTTTGTTTGTTGCAGCTCTTGCACAGGAAACAAAAGGCGTAGTCACTGTATTCTCTCTCTCTCTCTCTCTCTCTCTCTCCAACAACAACAAAATGTTTCAGTCACCAGTCTATGACTTGCAGACCCTCTCTTCTACTGCTTCTGGTCTTGCTCCTATAAAGTCTAGCTGCTGATTTTCAGTTCTAGTAGCTGTTAGCTAGCAGTGTATTTTGAGAGAACTCTGCTCATGTCCCCCACCCCACCTCGCCCCAGACACAATTTGCTAGTAAAGATATAGAGCAGGCACCCCCAAACTTCGGCCCTCCAGATGTTTTGGACTACAATTCCCATAATCCCTGACCACTGGTCCTGTCAGCTAGGGATCATGGGAGTTGTAGGCCAAAACATATGGAGGGCTACAGTTTGGGGATGCCTGATATAGAGTAAAACCCTGGACCAGAACTCTGTTCTGGATGCCCAAGTACAATGACTGGTGCCAACAATTTTCAGAGGGAATTGGGAAGGCGACTTCAGTGCAGAAGTGGAATCCTCCCCCTCTCTTGCTTTGAAGCTTTCTGAGTCAATCTCCGGTTGCATGGTCATTTCTGCATGCCTTTTGACCTCATTGAATTAAGCTGGAGCAACTGTATCCTAGTGCCGCCAACACATCCCAGCTGTCACTTCCAGGTGTGTTCAAGTGACTTCTTCCCACATTACGTATTTATGTCATGCACATGTTCTTGAAGCTACTATCAAAACTGTACAGTAGTGATGGGAGGAGATCTTTCCATTTGCTAAAATCTAGGTGGATACTGATCACTCATTTTTCAGTTTTCTCTGCTACCATATTCTTTCACAATGATCTATGCTTTTATTTATATATATTAACTTTCTTCTCAAGTCAAAACTTGGATGGAGAAATGTTACTCGGTTGTTGGTATTTTCTACGGATGCTGGATTTCATTTTGCTGGAGATGGGAAACTTGGAGGAATTGTCTTGCCAAATGACGGGCGATGTCATTTAGATAACAATATGTACACAATGAGCCATTACTATGTAAGTATGCTTGAGAGAATGTTTAATTTTGTGTTTACATGTATGATGTTGTATATGTGTGGCCCCCCCTCTCTCTCTCTCTCTCTCTCACACACACACACACACGTGTAGAAATGGGAGACAATCCCAGTATACTCCCCCCCCCCATGTAGAAGAATGCTTTGAGAAGAACACCCATTAAAAGTTTAGCTTATAATTTAAACTTTTAAAATAGCAAGGTCTGTAAGCTTTCATGGACCAGTGCTAGCAGAGCTTGTATGTAAAAATGTAGAGATTTTTAATTTTGATCGAGTAGCCTTCACATTTTTCTTCATGGAGGAAGAATGCCAAGTTTGGTTTGCCTATTTTAAAACTAAGTTATCCTACTTTGCTAAAACTCCTTTTCTGAATCCAGAGAGAAAGTAATTCTTTGATAAGCATGAAGAATCTAAGAATTAGAGGCTTCTGTTAATGAGAGTTGATGGATTGCTTTTTTAAAAAACTGTTTTTGACTCTCTTATGTTTGCTCTTGCTTATGTTTGTATAGAAAATTGTATATAGGAATGTTATTGTGTGTGAAACTCAAGTATATATAAAATATAAACTTCATTCTTCAGGATTATCCCTCCATTGCACACCTTGTTCAGAAGCTAAGTGACAATAATATTCAGATCATATTTGCTGTTACACAAGAATTTCAACCAGTTTACAAGGTAAGAGCAAGCGACAAAAGCTTCTATAGAGTCCCTTCCCTCACCAGCTGAGATTCCCCAGCCTGAAAATGCCCCCACCCACATGATCAATGGTGCCCTCTAGGCAATAATGGTATTTACACCCACATACCCTAGGCGGGAATGTAGAGAGAGAGAAGATGGGTTGCAGTTGCCCCACCCCTGTTCTATGCATGTGTTAGAAACTTGAGAAATTGAATTCTATATAACTCTGGTTTTCTGTATGGGACGCGGGTGGCACTGTGGTCTAAACCAGTGTTTCTCAACCAGTGTGCCTCCAGATGTTTTGGGACTACAATTCCCATCATCCCTGACCACTGGTATTGCTAGCGAGGGATGATGGGAGTTGTAGTCCCAAAACATCTGGAGGCACACTGGTTGAGAAACACTGGTCTAAACCACTGAGCCCTAGGGCTTGCCGATCAGAAGGTTGGCGGTTCGAATCCCCGTGACTGGGTGAGCTCCTGTTACTCGGTCCCTGCTCCTAGCAGTTCAAAAGCACGTCAAAGTTCAAGTAGATAAATAGGTACCGTTCCGGCGGGAAGGTAAACGCTGTTTCCGTGCGCTGCTCTGGTTTCGCCAGAAGCGGCCTAGTCATGCTGGCCACATGACCCGGAAAAACTGCGGACAAACGTTGGCTCCCTCCGCCAGTAAAGCAAGATGAGCACCGCAACCCCAGAGTCGTTCACGACTGGACTTAACTGTCAGGGGTCCTTTGCCTTTTTTATGGTTTTCTATAAATGGCATTTTGTGAATATAATTAATCTACTTGCTGCTTATGATTTTAACTGAATGTTTTTCTCACTCTTCTCATGCAAAGGAGCTCAAGAATTTGATTCCAAAATCTGCAGTGGGAACACTCTCTTCAAACTCCAGTAACGTGATTCAGCTGATAATTGATGCCTACAATGTGAGTTCACCAGTTTTCATTATCGCCACATACACCCAAAGACAATGTGTTTTGTATACAATAAAGGATGTATTTTGTTGAAGACCCGAGTGGGGATCCGGACCTGGCCACATATACATATACACACAAGTTTGACAGGTGGACAGGGCCACTCCCTTGTCAATCACCTGATGTTGCAATGGCAATCTTCGCTTGCATGGTTTGAAATCAAATGTATAAGCAAAAAAATGTGTGCAGTATTTCTCTATTGCCATCAGTCAGCTGATTGTCAGCACTGAAGAAACCCTTTGTGCAGTGCTTCTCCAGCACTGATGATCAGCTGATTTGGTGGTGGCTTCAAAGCACCTTTTACCAAGCCCTGCCTTTACTTGCCCCACACTTGTCACATACAATGTCAGGTGTAGGGCAGGTAGCCAAGTGTTTTAAGGAACTGTTGGGACATCTGGGGGACCACAGGGCAGAAGAACTTGTGGCTTTCCAGATGAAGTTGGGCTGCATGTTCCATTATCCTTCACTAAACTACTTGACTTTTGTGTTAGTCATTGTCTTCAGAAGTCATTCTGGAAAACAACAAACTACCAAAAGAAGTCACAATCGAATATAAATCTTTCTGCAAGAATGGAGTGAATGGTACAGGAGATGAAGGAAGAAAGTGCTCCAACATTTCAATTGGAGATGAGGTAACTTTCTGCATTCTGGAATCAGTGTGCTATTGCTTCACCCCTTCTAATCCGTGTTAAACAAATTACCTATGTAATCTTTACTTTGCTTACAGGTTAGCTTTGAGATTAAAGTAACAGCCAACCAGTGTCCAGAAAAAGGGCAGGGTGAAACCATTAAAATCAAGCCACTAGGTTTCACTGAAGAGGTAGAAATTAATCTGGAGTTCATCTGTGAATGTGAATGTCACAAGGACGGAATTCCAGACAGCCCTGTGTGCTTCTATGGAAATGGAACATTTGAGTGTGGTGCCTGCAGGTAGATAAATATTAATGTTTTTTTTTCTCCCTCAGATAAATCTGCTAGGAAATAAAATAATCCCTTGACTGTAAATGGCCAAAAAAATTATCCCAGACTAGACACAGATTTAACTGGAAGGCCTTTCCCTGATTCTTCTTGGGTAGAAGGGAATGTGCTGTCCACCAGCTCAGGAGAACCTCCATGTATTCCTCACATGCTTTAGGGTTGAGTCTCGACACTGAAAATAGATGCTTTGGAGAACTCATGAGAGTCCCTATTCTCTGCCACTCCCCCTTTCCTCCTACTTTAAATGGCCCTTCACTCATTTTTTTTCATTCATCATTCTCTCCACCACCTGCCTCTCTTTCTCCAATCCTCAGCTTTTCCCCAATTCCTACCATGTATCGCATTTTCCTTCTTATTATATTGTCTCCTGCTCTATCTGCATGGTGTCTTCACACACTTCCCCTTGCTTTGCAGGTCAATTTAATAATTATTTCATTTTTCTCTCACTACCCCCCGCTACTTTGTTTGCTTAGCTTCGACCATTTCCCGTCCTTGTTTCTTTCTTAACCTCTTTCCTTCCTGTGCCACATAATCCTTACACAAAGAAAAGTTGTGTGTCCTTTCTCATCATATAGGAAAACGTATGAATAAAGGGAAGGGAACCCAAGTCAGCTCCCCAAACAAGCATGAAATTTGTATTTTAATGCTGGGCCTTCAGGTACCTTCAGTCATCCCATACTGGCCCCTGCTGCCTTCCTTTCCCCCTAGAACATCGGCTGTTTATTCCTACCAGGAACTTTAAATTCCTATGTATTTCCAAAAGTAATTTTGACCACACAGGGTTTTTTTGTTTCGTTTTTGTTTTATAAAGTGAACTTTCCTGCCTTTGGGCCCTCAAAAACATTCAAAGAGATGCACTGAAAACAGACTGGTAGAACTGAAGGGAGCATTCTGTGGCCTCTGCCACTAAGTAGAGATCCGAGGGTGACAGGGAGGCTACAACACACCCACACACCCCAAAGATGATAATGTCAGGGAGAAGAGGAACATGGCCCCCACCCATCAGGCAGAGAAGAAACATTGCAAGGAGCTTCCTTTCTCCTCTCTGCAAGAAAGGACTGTGTGACAATGCTCACTTCCTCCTCTGCTCTCAATTCTTTTCCCTCTTGCATCCTGTATTGTGAGACTGCTGGGCATGGACTACCTTTCCTGTTTTAACTTAGAAAATAGCGTTTTGAAAATGCTAGGTACTTTGTGGGTGTTGTTTTTATCTGTAAGCTGCCTTGAGTCCTGTTAGGGAATAAGGTGGGCAATAAACAAATATATAACTATTATTATTATTATTATTATTATTATTATTATTATTATTATATAAGTGGTGAATATTAATACTGTTGCAGGCTAATTGGACCTGTTCTTTAGTGCAATTGTAGCAGACCATTCTTCAAGACCTTTCTAACATAGAAAAATAAATATCTGATGTGTCAAGCAGGCATGTGCCTCATTTCACCTTTGGAATAAATTAGCATTTATATTATTTTTACAGCAATTAGTAAAGGTAAAGGGACCCCTGACCATTAGGTCCAGTCGTGTCCGACTCTGGGGTTGCGGCGCTCATCTCGCTTTATTGGCCGAGAGCTTCCGGGTCATGTGGCCAGCATGACTAAGCCGCTTCTGGCGAACCAGAGCAGCGCATGGAAACGCCGTTTACCTTCCCGCCAGAGTGGTTCCTATTTATCTACTTGCACTTTGAGGTGCTTTCGAACTGCTAGGTGGGCAGGAGCTGGGACCAAGCAACGGGAGCTCACCCCGTCACAGGGATTCGAACCGCCAACCTTCTGATCAGCAAGCCCTAGGCTCTGTGGTTTAACCCACAGCGCCACCTGGGTTCCTCAACAGCAATTAGTAGTGGCTGCTATATTAATGAAGTTAGTAGAAGAGTCATTCAGCAGCTTCCCCAAACTGCTGCTCTTGAGTTTCGGAACATCTGCCTCTAGGATGAATCATGCTCTCGTGAAAGAGACTGTTTCCTGTATCTACGCACCAATATCTCATCCCACCCCCTTCTCAATATGTATATAAGGGGAAACAAAGCTTTGCATTGATTTTCGTTAACAGTTTAGTCATGAGAACCATTTTCCCTTCTAGGTGTAAACCAGGACGTATTGGAAAGCTCTGTGAATGCAGCATGGATGAAGTAAACAGTGAAGATATGTCAGGCACCTGTAGACCAGCAAACAGTTCAGAAATATGTAGCAACAATGGAGAATGTATTTGTGGACAGTGTGTGTGCAGGAAGAGAGAGAATGCAAATGAGATCTACTCTGGCCGGTTTTGCGAATGTGATAACTTCAACTGTGATCGATCTGATGGCTTGATTTGTGGAGGTAATGAACTGACCCTTTGAAACTGCGAGGATTCAGAAGTTCCTCTAGAGCAGTGGTGGCTAACCTTGGCACTCCAGATGTTTTGGAACTACAACTCCCATCATCCCTAGCTAACAGGACCAGTGGTCAGGGATGATGGGAGTTGTAGTCCCAAAACATCTGGAGTGCCAAGGTTAGCCACCACTGCTCTAGAGGAAGGGGAACGCTTGGATGCAGTCCTGTACCTATTTCTAAACGTGAGAGCCTAACATTTGGGAGGAGATCTTCTTGGCTTGCGATACTCTGCTGTGCAATACAGTACACAGTAATACTATTAGTAAAAGGAGAGAGGCTTTTTCTGAAGAGAATTATACACTGTAGCCCTTATTATATGTCTTCACAAGACTTTAATTTATAAATTTACAAGAGACATCAAGTAAAAGGCAGGAGTCATGTGGCCTAGAGTTCAACCACCAGATCTGGTTCTATCTTACCCAGGACAAGTTGTTCAGCTGCAGCTCCTCTATCTACAGTGTGTATTTCCTTTGGCCTTTTTTGTTGGTTTCTCTGTTATTTCCTACTCCTTTTTCTGGATATTTCCTTTTTGCCTTAAAAAAAAAACCCTTTTATTTTCCACTTTTGCTTTTCCTCTTATTGTCTGATTCATGGGGCCAACTGGGAAATGAGTAATCACCAAGCCTACAACTAAGTAAAGACCCTAAGTAAAGAGCCAGTGGTGTAGTGGTTAAGAGCGGTAGACTCGTAATCTGGTGAACTGGGTTCGTGTCTCCGCTCCTCCACATGCAGCTGCTGGGTGACCTTGGGCTAGTCACACTTCTTTGAAGTCTCTCAGCCCCACTCACCTCACAGAGTGTTTGTTGTGGGGGAGGAAGGGAAAGGAGAATGTTGGCCGCTTTGAGACGCCTTCGGGTAGTGATAAAGCGAGATATCAAATCCAAACTCCTCTTCTTCTTCCTATACAGCTGCTCTGGCTGCAACAGGGACTTCCAGTGCCCACAGTGCCTCCAGTTCTTGTAATCCGGAGGCAGTGCATGCTGGCCATTGCTGTGATGGGAGCCATTCAGTGGGAGTGCAACTTGAGAGGTTACAGAGAGAGCCAAACTGTCCACTTTGGACAGTCCAGGTTAGGAAGATGATATGGGGAGGAACCTGTCAAACACCATTAATCCCTTACCTTTGTGCCAACTTTTGACACCATTTTGAAAGGAAAAAATTCTGATTTGGAGCTCCAAGTGACAGTGTAGTCTAAAATCAGCACATGTGGACCTCACATCCTGCAGGCAGGACACCATTGTCTCAATAGAGTTGGCCTTTGGAGATTAGTGCTACAGCATGTCCTCTCTCCTTGGAACTGTGGAAGAGACTTGCAGTACTGGATCTTGTGGTTGAAATAGAAGTCACATGATCTATTCCTTTACCTGGGCGGTAGGAAGATACAATCAACTTTGAATGCCTCTGTCAAATTTAATCAGATTATGGTAATCGGTGATGTTCAATTTCATGTGCTTTATAGAAACTAAAATACCTATCTTTTTATTGCAGGACATGGTGAATGTAAATGTCGTGAGTGTGAGTGCGCAGAAAATTATACAGGCTCTGCTTGTGATTGTTACATGGATACCACCCCATGTGTAGCTGGAAATGGGCAAATCTGTAATGGCAGAGGAATCTGCAAGTGTGGAGTCTGTAACTGCACAGATCCCAAATTTACGGGACCAACATGTGAATTGTGCCCAACCTGCCCTGGAGTTTGTGCAGAGCACAAGTAAGGCTTTTAGATTTTTAAATAATAAAATAACTTCCTGCTGGGATATTTGCAAATTGCTCCAGGGGAATTTGTGCGTTCCCCTTTGTACAAGGAGCTGTTTCTTGTGGCACATGTTTTTGCTTTGCTTTCTCTCCCCCCCCAAAAAAAAAAAATTTTTTTTTTTTCTTAAGCTGGAGCAAAAATGAATGGTAATTAGTGTTTTATTATATTGGTTTTCTTGTTGTAAACTGCCTTGGGGTTTTTTTTTCTTGGGTATACTGAAGTGTGTAACTTTTCAGTTTAAAAAGTAAATAGTACCTGCACTTGCAGATGCCATTTAAAGCCAACTACTATATCTTAAACCTGTGCAAAAACAGCACTTGAGTACACCCAGTTATTTCACAGCATTGTAGTTCAGTTGATGAATACCTATTACTAGAATGTATTAGCCACTCATTTTAAATATGCTAAATTTCTTCCTTTCTTTTTAAATATGCTGCCTTTCAGGATGCAATCTTCCTTCTTCCAAGTTGGCTTGGAAATAACATGAAAATATATTAATAAAATCACAACAGCATTAAAATATCATAGTTCATCAGGATCCTTTCCATACAGCACTTGGTGGCAGAAGACCCAGGATGTGGGGGAGGTGACAGTCCAGTTGGAGCAGGCACTGATATTTTCTTGTTCGCCTGCCTCTCCTGAAATACTTTCAGTAGGCTGCTTGATGGGAGATGGTTCTGTAGGGGAAGTCCAGCTGGAGCAGGCTCAGGGATGATCCTTGTCCACCTCCCTCTCTCTTGGGGACTTCTCTATTCCACTGAGTGCAGTGTGATGTAGGCCCTGCTAAGCAGGCTTCTGGATGCTCTCTTAATGGGTCAAAGAGGCTGTATTGAAAAGAAAAGGGAAGATGCAGCCAATGCAGTGGCAGGGAAAATGTGTTTGCAGTTCCATTTCAGCTGTGTTTGAAAATGAAAGAGGACTGGAACTCAACCTGTTTAACTTTTGTGTTCTTCCTGCATGCTAAACTGCCACACTAATTTTATACTGATGTATCTTATATCTGACTTGCATTAGGGACTGTGTGCAGTGCAAAGCTTTTAACAGAGGAGGAAAGAAGGACACCTGTGAAGAAGAGTGTTCACATTTTACCTTGGTACCAGTAGACCATAGAGAGAAGTTGCCACAGCCTGGACAATATAAAGCACAGTCTCATTGCAAAGAGAAGGATATTGATGACTGCTGGTTCTATTTCACCTACTCAGTTGATTCAAACAACAATGCCATTGTCCATGTGGTAAAGACTCCAGGTATGTTTTGTTTCTCATGTGGATATTGTTGGCTTTCAGCAGAGAAATAAAGTGAAAAAGGTGGAGAAAAGGTAAAGTAAAACAAAGCAAAAACAAGAAAGATCTTAACAATATATTATCATACATTTATTTAGTTTATTACTATCAAAATATAAAGTATTGAGCTTTACGTTTCTAGATAAATTAACTTAAAAACTGTTCAATCTACAAAAATGTAACTCTTAAAGGCAGCAGAAATTCAGAATTTGTTTTGGCCAGACATCTATTTCCTGTTTCCACATTGTTGATTTACATCATGCTTGATTGTGCTTTGCTCCCTAGAATGCCCGACAGGTCCCGATATCATTCCTATCGTTGCTGGTGTGGTTGCTGGAATTGTTCTTATTGGTCTTGCTTTATTGCTGATTTGGAAGCTACTTATGATCATTCATGACAGGAGAGAATTTGCAAAATTTGAGAAGGAAAAGATGAATGCAAAGTGGGATACGGTGAGTGATAGCTATACACAACACCTGGAGAATACAGCAAATGTTCTTTTGTACACTTCAGACATTTTAGACATCCATACCTCTAGGACAGTGGTTCCCAGGTAGTGGTCCGTGTAATCCACAGCACAATTCACATAACAAAAATTACCATAGAGAAATCAAAATTTTCAAAATTATGGGGTCCATGGCTTGGCTTTTGAAGAAGGGGAGGTCTGCAGTACTTAGCTAATTGGGAACCGCTGCTTTAGAATAAAGCCCAGACAGCCTGGTTTAGTGTTTCTCTGGATCTTCTACCTAAACTTTGCAATAAAAACTTGTGGTCTTTGGACTGGATAACTTTGACAGATACTCAGGTGTATTATCTCGTGGCTGGCTTTGAGGCTTTCATTGTGCCACCCAAGAATTTTAGTTCAAATGCTTGGTCTCTATCTAACAATGGTCGCATTAAATTACTCGTGATATTCACAAGTATTCCCTGGGTCTTGGCTACAATGTAATTGAGCTTATACAGTTTCTGTTAAGAGTCAATGCATTGTGTATATATAGTTGGTACAGAAAACAGCACAATACTATATATTATTGAAATGTCATATTTGAAAGAATTGTTGAAAACCTTATTTGGAAACTGGTACACTGAAATTCTGCATTCCACATTGACCATTTTTCTACCTTCAGCAAGAAAATCCTATATACAAGAGTCCTATTAATAATTTCAAGAATCCAAACTATGGACGTAAAGCTGGTCTCTAAGTTTCCGTTCGTATTTTCCTTTCCATTTCTTTCTCTGTGCATGTCACTTTCTTCAAAGTCCGCTGTATGTGCCATTAACTAATCACTCTTACCAATCTTGCCAGCTGCTTTTTTATGAATTATGCAGTGGAGCTTAAATGAGGGGAAATAATGACCAAACTATAGTTAGGGTAGCGCTTTAGGGCCCTGTCCCCTTCTTAGTAAGATCTGAACAACTTGGTTCAGCATATGTGCAGTGCCAGCTCCAGGATGTTGGTGGCTCTCAGGCAAGGTGCACTTAAAGGGGCTGCACTGAAAAAAGTGGGGCAGGTAAATAGAATTCTCTTGCACTGCCTGCAGGCCTCTGTTCCCCCTGAAAATTGAGAATAGCAATACTATTGGGGGCTTTGGGATAGGCCGAATGACCAAGATTAGTGTCCTCTGGAGCTGGCCAAATTGACATACGGGCATATTATAATCAAATACAATAAGTATTCAGACTTAATTAACATCAACAGAAGTGTTAAACACCCTGCTTAATGCATTTTCATTAAAATCCATGGATTGTACTCAGCTAAATTCTACTCAAGAGTATACCCATTGAAATTAATGGCCCCGACTAACTTGTGCCCACTCTGAGTAAAAGTTCATTGAATGCAACTCCTTAAGACTAAATTTGCCTAGTTTTAACTGGATTTTTAAGTTAAATATCACAGGTAACTGGTGTTGAGTGATCCTGCTGTTGGCTTTGATTTATCTTCCTTTTCCTTTCCCCCTACTTTTTCTATTGGTAATCTCACACTTAAAACTTTGACTTCTCAGCTTCTAACTCACTTTATAAACCAAGAAGTAGAAATCTTTCAGCCATCCTTTCAGCTTCGTGAAGGAAGGCCAATTTTTACAGACAGTGAATTTTGCTTAGAAAGCCATGAAAGAGAAGTTAGAGGCTTCCAAGTACCGGTATATGCAAAGGGGAACCCGTACTGTAGAGTACCAGACTTGTCATGTAGCATCACGGATCTCTCGAGGACCTTGTAGTTCCCTCTTCACATGAGACTGTAGAAGTGGTGCTTTTGATCTCTCTCTTTTCCTTTGTAATACGAAGCCATCATGAGGTTATGCTGGCTTTGTCGTGTGTTTCCACTCTTACGCTGTTTGCCACTCTTCCAGTATCTGCACAAGTGGATACCAGAGGCATAATGGCTTCCAGGAAACCAGCTAAGATATTTCTGAATGCTCTGCTATCAAATTCCTGCTAATTTTCCTTGGACAGTCTATCCTTCCTCTTGCATATTTTCACTTCACAGGAAAAAAATTGCTAGTTAAGAGGCATGAATTGTTTTTACAAGAGCTCTCAAAATGGCCATGAGTGCTTGCTTTGCCTTTTTGAAGTCCCTTTTGAGGCAGCAAAGCAGGCAGACAATAGAATTGCCTCTATCTTGTCCTTTCAAAAGAAATGTTTAATTAGGTTGCTTGTTGGCCTGCTTTGCACATCATGTCCTCTCCAGCAGCTCACACACTTATGTGTTTGCACTAAGCTATGGTATAGTTTAGTGTGGCACAGAAACTGCTACATTGGAAGAACATAATAGTTTTACTCTTGTTTTTATTTTATTTTATTATGTGCCCCCCTCTCCAAGTTTAAAACATTCTGAATAGTGCATAAACAATAATTCCAGAGCATGCATGTGTATGGATGTGTTGCATGTTTTTATATAAAGGACCATTTGGCAGGCACACCAAGACATGCAGAAATTATGAATTCAATTCAAAGCTGCATGTAATAGGCTTTCTAATGGTGTGGAAACATTATCCATAGCACAGGCGTTGCCAGCGGTAAGCCCACCCAGTTCAATCACTTCGATAGCACTGTCCTTGAGTAACTAAGGATGTGAATGGCTATGGTCACGATTGTGCTATGTTTTTGTGTGTCTCATAGAATAAAAACATATGAACAATTCTTTTTTAGCCACAGGTTTCTGTATGTCAAATTATCATAGCCTCTGTTTGGCCATTCTCTTAAGGCAGTGTTTCTCAACCAGTGTGCCTCCAGATGTTTTGGGACTACAACTCCCATCATCCCTCGCTAGCAATACCAGTGGTCAGGGATGATGGGAATTGTAGTCCCAAAACATCTGGAGGCACACTGGTTGAGAAACACTGTCTTAAGGCTCTGTGAATAATAAGGTTGCAATCAGTTTGTGAGTATCCTGATACCACCATTTTGTTTTGCATTGGTACAAATGCAACCCATTTTCCAGGTACAATCCCATGTACCTTTTTTTGTAGAGGAAAGATATGAAACGCTTAAAGCACCTGTCCTTAAAAAGCATGTGCCTAAAGCCTTCATAGCTTTTACAGTAGCAGGTGTAGGTTTCTATCGATTTGCCATCCATATGTGTTAACCCTCTTCTTTAAAAAAGTATACAAGGCATGATGCTTCATAAAAGCTAAAGCTGCTAGATGATCTTTAGCTATTTTTTCATGTACTTGCCTGTTGCAATCCAGTAATCCTTTGCAAGAGTTGAGGGTCAAACATGCACATGGATTTCTGGATTGGTTTGAATGTGTGTGGAAATGCTTCCAGTAAATGAGCTTTTACAGTAAGATTTCTTATGTCATTTGTGATATTAATAATTCTTTTTCTTCTAGGGTGAGAATCCTATCTACAAGAGTGCAGTGACAACCGTGGTGAATCCTAAATATGAGGGGAAATGAAAACTGCTTTCAAATTCTACAACTGCTTTCTAACTCCACAACACTGTATGCAATGTAGCAGTTTTGTAGTCACAGTAACATAGCTTTAGAGCAATATTGCAATGAATTTACTAATTCATTACATTACATATATGTTTGTTTTCTATGCAGATTTTAAAAACTGTACAGTATGTTTTTTATTTTTGAAGGGTTTTTTCTTTTTGCAAATAGTGCCAGGAGATTGATAAGAAAACTTGACACTGCATAGCCTCCTCAACTAAGGTCACATGGTGCCTTTCTGACCTGTATCTGGAGTGAAATGGCTAAAGTAACCAGTATAAGGGTTCTGCCTAGCCATTAAGTATTAATACTAGATCAGTTTTTCTGTTTCTTTATAGGCACATCAGGGCTTTGGTTTGCACAGTTAAAATGCAAGCCAAATAATTCTTTGTAAATTACAAAATTAACTTTAGCTTGTGAATAACGAACTTTTCGCAAGATTTTAATCTTATTTGATGCAGTAAGTTTAATGAGACAGAAATCATGATGTAAAAGACAATTTAATATGTGCAGATGCATTTTAAACTGTCAGGGGTCATGTATAAGAAATAGAAAGAAAAAATAGATTCAGAATAATAGCTTTAATACTGTGCCATTCTTTTTTTATGATATTGCTGCATGGTGACCGAAAAAGAATTTTACTTTGTAAACTCAAATCCTGACTTTGGTACAGAAAAGAAGTCTGCCAATACATCTTCTGAATGCATAAGGGCCTTAATTCATCGGTGGTGGTGGTTTTTCTAATGTTTTTGCTTAGGTTAAAGCCTGGTGCTTTGTCACCTTTTTCTTTAATGTATTTGATTTCATTTTGTGTAAGATGATTGTTGTAAAAACAACTTTTTTGCAGTCTTGGCTGTAAATTTACCTTCATATTGTAGCTAAGACTGCACAATTGTCATGTAACATGACTTTCAGTTCTGAGATAACATTGTTTGATGTGCCATGTATATTTGCCGCTGCCCATTCTGTCATGTGTTCTATACTATCCACATTCTTATTTTAAGTGCCTTTTATTTTAACAAATGTTCACTTTTTACAGTGCTATCATGGAAGTTATTTATTAAATAAAAAATCTTTTAAAACATCACACCTGAATTTCCTTTCTGTGCTTTGTAACTTAGTACCCCTTGAAGAAACCTGTCGGATTGAGGTAAAAACAATTTGAGTTATCTACTACAAATAACTTATCTGAACACTAAAAGGTAGTTAAGGCATTAGATTAATAATTAAAATAGATCAGCCCTAACGATTATTATGTACAAAATACAAAAAAAATTGTTGAGAAGCAGCTTTGAAGTTTAATCGTAAGCATACTAACAGGACCTAAGAATCTCTAAAAAGATGAAGTCTTGCAAATAAATACTACAATCAAAATGTTGAGAAGAAACGGTCTGGTTTTAGTTATATAGTAACAATAATCTAATCTTCATGTAACACTAGAGGGAGAAAAAATGGGCTTACCTGTAAAGCATATTTTTCTTGGAGTGAATATGTTCTCAGGTGAGATTTCTCTAGAGCTTAAAGGCAGGAGTGAGCTGAATTAGGGCATTTTGCTCTCAGCCAGGCACACCCCCTCCACCTGTTTACATGACTCGATAATATGCAGCCACCCACAATCAACATAAAAATAACAAGAAATGGGACAAAAAAACCCACTTTTGAGTGCTCTGGACATATGAGGCAATTTATCAATGGCCCTAATCAGATCAAATCAGAAACTTGTCAAGCAATCATAGTGAGGCCTCAAGAGCATCTCTGCACTCAGAAGAAAAGTAACTTACAAGTAAGCCCAATGGTTCTTTGAGTGAAGGTGCTCTCAAGGTTGGACATGCCAAAGCTGGCTACAGATGGGGAGGGTATTAATGGCTGCCTACAACCCTGGCAGTACATGCATTCAAAAGGTTAATCTCAGAAGCTTCTGAATGAACATGCTTAGAGGCTGCATCACCCTTTGGAAGTGACTCCCATTAATTTTCACAGGATTTACTTCCAAGTAAATGCAATGTTTAGCATTAGATTTTGCAGCCCAGACCTGTGTGTGATGACGTCCATGTTTTTTGACATAACTAGCCCCATGGTGTCTACACTGTATGTGCACTGTTGTCTCCTGGAAAAGTGATGCCAAATTTCACTCTTGTAATATCTTCTGTGGCAAGAGTTTATTGTGTAACAATGGGGCCTAGTCTAGACTTGTTATTAGCTGTGACCCTGGTACAAACTCCTATCTCAAAGATGACCTCTGAGTGAGCAGCTAACAGCCTGATTCCTATGAGTTGCAGAAAATATCAGAAAACTAGATCTACCTGGCAATATAAGGATTGGTAAGCAACCTCCTGTTGGCAGGAAGCAGACTTCAAATAGACAATGAAGGTTGCTTTCAGAAACTGTAGAGATAAAGTGTCCCCCCCCCCCCCAAATTAAGGTCATGTCAAACTCATCTCAGGAAGGAAATAAAACTAGCAGGAATAAGTAAACAATGGTACAAAAGACTTGAATGTTACATTATTACCTCGTTCGGGAAGTCCTCTTCATAGAACATAGTGGGAGACAAACCGTACTTAAACCCCAAAAGAATAGTCATATTGATTTCTGAAGCAGCATCCAAACACACAATCTCTTTAGTTCAGTGTAATAAACCAATCTTTTTCTAATTCCTGGTGTGCAAGTTCTTTATTTAGCATAAGAATTAAAGCTAAACACATCTTTAACAGACACATGTAGTGTTTCCGTGCAAAGGGTCCTACCCCTATTGGAGCTGTATGTCGAGGAAATACATGTGTGGTAGACACACGTGGGTTAAGACATTCACATTACAAGCCTGGATTTGATGTTTTCAGTCCAATGCAATTAACTACAGTTTGAACCAGTTGTGTGTGCATTCTAACATACTCTTATAGGGACTTTCTACTGGTTTCCTCCCCACCCCCCTTCTTCCCATCACCCACAACTTCTGAGTAACATATTGCATTTAAACTGTTAATAATTCTCTATGTGGTTTCCTTTTCTTCTAACACTTAAAATTAGCTCAGAAAGAGGTTAACCTCACACTCACTTGCAAAGTAGCTATTGGCTGAGAGGGAGCTAAATGGCTGAGCAAGGTTTGAATGTGGTTATCTCCTACCAAAGAAGACTAGCTGCTGGAAACTGCTATACCATACTTAATTTTCAACAGCTGCAGGAAACTGACACTTGAAGTGCAATCCTACGCCCTGATCCACCATGCTGGGGTGTGTGGCGTGGGATGTGACACTCCAGAGATCCTCACTGCACCTGCCAAAGGCAGGGCAAGTGGAACCTACCACTAGTGCTATATTAGCCAGTAAAGCCCTGTAGCAGGGTTTTTGGGGGGTGGGGGTGGAAATGGGCCACTCAGGGACTTGTTGTTTCCTAAACCAGTCTAGCTACTGGCAGTGAACCCATTCTGGGCCTCTGTCCTGTGATGGCCTAGAGCTGCTACAACAAAATCTGTCTCTGCCTCCACCTTCCATCCTGGTTACCCTGAGTACGGCTGCTCACCCCTGCTACTCCCAGATGGGGCTGAAAATTGAAGCCATATTTAATTAAATTATTTGGTGAATTAATGCTACAGAATTAATGCTGGGAGTAATCACTATAGAACTTGGACTTGCTTTGGGGCAAGTATTTATTTATTCTGAATAAATAGCATATCTGTGGGCTCTTGGGTCCCAAAGCAGTTCATAATTATGTAGTGAACTGCCCTGTGCTCCTCAGATGAAGAGTGGTTTAAAAAAATTAATAACAACAATAAGAATATTAAAAATACCAATCCTAATAGCATAAAACAACAATTTTTAAAGAAAAGTCAGGAATGCATTCTAAGCAAAGTGAAAGAAAATGTATGATTGGTACTCACATGAAGAATAGATTTGTGAGGTCACCATGCGTTCACTGTGTTGGGCTATGGCTCCCTCTGGTGTCAAAGGCAGGAATGAACAGCTCTTTGGGAAGTGGGCGGGCTCCCAGTTTGTGGACTTGCCAAGTTTGTACGGTCATCTGACTCTCACATTACAAGTAAGGGGGGGTAGCAAAAAAGTCCACTTCCCAACAGTATCAATAATATCAACCATAAAGGTAAAGGTAAAGGGACCCCTGACCATCAGGTCCAGTCGTGTCCGACTCTGGGGTTGCGTGCTCATCTCGCTCTATAGGCCGAGGGAGCCAGCGTTTGTCCGAAGACAGCCTCCGGGTCATGTGGCCAGCATGACAAAGCTGCTTCTGGCGAACCAGAAGGTGAGCAAGTCAGGCACTGTCACTGTATATACTGGTGACTGTCAGTGCGCCAACTGAAAAAGGCTGACCAAGTAGCCAGATATATTTGAATTGTAGATGATCTTTGTGAGTGTTGAAAGTAGAAATAATCATCGAGTTGAAACTGAGCATTCAAATGCCATGTAGTTAAGCATAGCCATTTGATGCAAAGGAAAAACTGGGAGCATACTTAAAGAGTGTAGTCCTGATTTTTCCTTTTAACTGTACCTTGAACTTTATCACATCTGACACCCTATTTGATGTCAGGCCAGGGAAAGTTGGGTGTAGTATGCCCAAAATGGTCTGGCAGGCCTAATTAGGCCTATGCACCAGAAGTTTCCCACCTCTGTTATGAGGTGGGGGAGAAGCTACCTTTATTTTTCAGGAACATAAAATCCAGTATTGCTGATGCTATCTTCCGTATCCAAAGAACCAAGACTACTACTTAGCTTACTTGAAACTGATTGATAACTAGGCTACCTAACCATGTGTATAGTGCAAATTTCTGTTCTTTAGCTAACATGAATTACAGCAGTACTCACTCCCTGTTGGTGCCATGTGACTTCTAACATCTAGTTGTGTTTTGTTATCAATTCTAGGGCAAAGGATCTGGTTGGTTTCAAACATCTTATTATGGGGTTGGTTGTACCATAACCAAATAAAAATGTATGTAGCTTTGGTCACAAATAACCTAGTTATGATCTGTTAAACAATTAAAAAAATACTACTATTAGAGTTTTGGTGGTTCAGATATCATATATTTTAACTGCTGTTCCAGTACAATTAAGTTCTCAGAACAAATTCATACAACAGCATAGGTTTTCATGTTTCCTTTTCACAGATCAGCAAAGATGAATTGTATAAGATGGCTGCACCACTGACTCAATCTCTAAAAACACAATAATAAGGTCAGTTATGTTTTGGATTTTGCCTTATGACTGGGAAGGTGGTTCCTTTTCTGTAGGGGTTGCATCCTTTTCCAGAAATAGCAATTGGGACCTAAAACATGAAACACAATTATTCAGTGTACTTACAACTGAGTTAATCCACCTATATTTAAGATTACATTTTAGACTACTATATGCAAATTTCATTTTTGCTATCTGTTGCCTGCTGCAGTTGTGAATTGAATGCTCTGTTAACAGGATAACTCTAAAATATCTGTGTTTCATCCATTTCAGATTCATTGACTGCAGGCAGGGTCAGTCTGATGGGAAGGACTCCTCCTCCTGGAGAGTAGATGAAAAGGCTCTAAGGACCCAATAGGAGGAGTCATCCCTATCAAGGAATGTCCTCCGGCTTAATCTCACAAATGTTAAGTTTTCTAGGGTAAGCCATAGTTATTTACCTCTACTTGATCTTGAATGTCTCCCTGAGTGACTGAAGGACCTCCCCCTATTAAAACAAAACAAAATAAAATCCACATTACTTTATCATACCATTATCTGCATACTTGAAAGGGTTTATTTTTATAGTATTAAATTGACTTGCCATAATATTAAAATCAACATTTTCATATGTTGCCAATGCAGTGCCACTGGTTATCTATGCTCTGATAACATCTAGGTTAGATTACTGCAATGTGTTATATATGGGGCCACCTCTGAAGACAAGATGAGAAACTTCAGCTGGTGCAAAATTCAGTGGCCAGGTTGCTTGCCAGGGCAAGGCAGGTTGAGTATATAGAGCCAATCCTGGCCTGACTGCACTGGATACCAATTAGTTTCTAAATTCAAAATGCAGGTTTTGACCAATAAAGTATTAAATGGCTCAGGACTGCAATACCTCAAGGATCACCTCGCCCCATATGAACTGGCCTGGATCCTGCAATCTGTTTGTGTAATTTGGAGAAAAGGGGGAAATTGCACTAAGTGCTTGGGCCATGTATTGAACAGCCCACCCCCCATGTCTGGATTTTATTTAGATATGGCATCAGCTGCAAGTGGGTGTCGTCCAAGCCTAAAGCATGCCTCATCCACCCTCCCTTTCTCTAAGGAATATATGCATGTGTAGTAGATTCAGCAGCAGTTTGGCAGGAGTGTGAGGTGGTCTAAGTCTAACAGGTTATGGGCCAACTAACTTACAAATCTAAGAGGATCATCATCTAAGGCCCACCTGGTGCCTTCATTTTGCACAGGCAAAAACATTCCTCTTCTCCCAGGCCTTTGGCTAACTAAACACTCTATGGCCTTTTAAAGCAGGTGGAGGTATTGTTTCTGTTTCTTACTATGTGATATATTTTGGTGTTTTTATATTGTAAACTGTCCTGCAAAGTGCGGTATAGAAATTGCAGCAGCCAGAAATTCCTTGCCTTTCAGTGGTATGAGGTCTCCATTCTGCCAACCAACAGAAAGACATTTTATCCTCCCCTGACATTTTGTAGGAATTTTAGAAGATAACCTGCCCTCTTATATCCAAAGCGAATTGTGAACCCTTTTCCACTGAGATTAGTTACCTTTCATCTCTGGCCCCAAAATCCTCCGTTTTAATAATGCAAGCTTTTGGATGTAGTCTTTTTGTGGTAACTGGTTTGTTTCCCATCCTGCATAGGAAATGTATAAAAACATACTGTGTTTTACTTAAAACACAATGTTGTTTTGAATACAGGAATGTCTTTGTAACTGATCAAAAATAATTATAATCACTTTTATGGAAACAGTTTATATAACAATACTTTATGTTTTTTGGTGGCTACAGGGTGAGAGAAACTATGAATGCATAAATGTATAAAATAGACTACAGAGACACAGTCTGCCATTCCCTAATAAATCTAAAGCTGTGGTTCCCAAAGTGGCGCACACGCCTCACAGGGGGGCAATTTAATTTTTAAGGGGGGCAATTTTGAAGCTTGTTTAGACCAAGCTAATGACCTTTTAGGCTTCCTCCATGTGAATAGGAGGAAGCCTAAATACTTTTGGAATAATAAGAATTATATGTCGGGGGGGCACCAGGATTTTAGAGATGCTTAGGTTGGGCATGGCCAAAAAAAGTTGTGAACCAAAAGAACTTTTTCTCTCAAAAAAAGTTGAGAACCTTCTTTATCGAGTCAAATGATTTCCCTCCCTTATTTGTTTCTGAAGTAGCATGGGACAATAAATTTAACAGGGCAATTGGCTAACACAGTAACTTGCAGATTGGATTATTGCAAAGCACTCTACATGAGGTTGCCCTTGAATATGACTTGGAAACTTTAATTAAAATGTAGCAGCAAAATTACTGACTGGTTTAATTTAGATCTCATATAGCCCCTGTATTAAAACAGCTGCATTGCTAAGCAGCTTGTTTCCTGGGTTGATTTAAACACATTAGTGTTTAAAGCCCTAAATGTCTCAGGCCCCAAATAGTACAGTAGTTGAAAGACCGCTTCTTTCCCTATAAACCCTCTGAGGTGCTCAAATTGGCAGAGGGTGCCCTCTTGGTAGTTCCTCCACCTTCAGAGGCTCATGAGGTGCTTGCCCAGGAGAAGGCATTCTCTGTGGTGGTCCATAAATTGTGGGACTCTGTCCCCACAGAGGTGTGTCTGGTACCTTAATTGTACAGCATGCCCATGATGAACTACTTTACCCTGGCTTTTGACACTTGAGGTGTATATTTTTAGCTAGGAATGCTAGGATTTTGTTCAGAGTTTTTATGAATCAAGTTCTGTTATAATTGTTTGTATAACACCTTGAACATGCCCTTCCCTTGGAACATTATTATCAAACATTGTTTTTACTAGAACAAATACAACCTACAGTATAAATGAGATACACTCTCCCCCCCCAATTAGGAATATTTTTTATACAGCCAACTTCATAGGTTACCTGATTTTTTAACAGGCATAGTATAGTCCTGGAACCTAGCTGTCCCAGGTGGTTGGGAAAAAAATAATGGCATATTTCTGAACTTTTCAACTGAAAATTAAAACACAAAACAGTTTGTATGAGAGACAGTACAATCCAATAATTCTAATGAAAAGCAAGCCTAAGAAAGTAAAAAATAATAACTTTTTTTAAATGAAAAAAATGTGTGATATCTAGCCATATATTCTGGTTAGCATTTCAGGTTTCCAGCTACAGTAATGCACAGCAATGGTGTTCTACATCTCCTGTTTTGGGAAGATAATGTTTGTCGTTCTTATTGTTAAGAGGAAGATTATAGAAATTCAGCCCCAAAGGTCTCTGTTTGCACTCCATGGACCAGGAGAAAAGAAGCAGGCAAAGCCTTATGCCAAACCACACACTGTTTGCCACACTGTGGACTGGGAGTGGAGGAAAACAGCAGCTACACACACTCTCCTTGTCACAGCTGCCAACCAGGAGGATAAGGATGAGGGGCAGGCACTCTGTCGCCTCCAAAGCAAACCAGGAGGCAGTCAGGGCTCAATATCAAAGGCAAATAGAAGCAGTCAATCAGGGACATAATAGGAACACTCACTCTGTTGCCAGTGTAAAAACAGCGAACCAGGAGGAGGTGGCCAAGCTGTTTTTAAATCAGGGCAGGAGAATGCAAATGCCACACAACCAGTCACACAAGCAGCACACACACACACACACACACACACACACACACATACACACAAACACACACCAGAACAAAATAAATAAATACAGCTATGACCCTAGAGAAATGGTGGCAGCCATTGAGGCTGCTGAGGAAAAGAAATAGAGTGCACCGAAAGAGGGCTGCCATGCCTGAATGGCCATTGGCACCACAGCAAGGGCACCCGTTCTGGAAAATTTAGCTATAAGTAATCCTTATATTTAGCTATAAGTGCTTATTTAACTTATATGCAGAATTCATCATGCGAAAGGCTGGATTGGATGAATCCCAAACCGGAATTAAGATTGCCGGAAGAAATATCAACAACCTCAGATATGCTGATGATACAACCTTGATGGCAGAAAGTGAGGAGGAATTAAAGAACCTTTTAATGAGGGTGAAAGAGGAGAGAGCAAAATATGGTCTGAAGTTCAACATCAAGAAAACTAAGATAATGGCCACTGGTCCCATCACCTCCTGACAAATAGAAGGGGAAGAAATGGAGGCAGTGAGAGATTTCATTTTCTTGGGTTCCATGATCACTGCAGATGGTGACAGCAGTCATGAAATTAGAAGACGCCTGCTTCTTGGGAGAAAAGCAATGACAAACCTATACAGCATCTTAAAAAGCAAAGACATCACCTTGCCGACAAAGGTCCGTGTAGTTAAATCTATGGTTTTCCCAGTAGTAATGTACGGAAGTGAGAGCTGGACCATCAAGAAGGCTGATCGCCGAAGAATTGATGCTTTTGAATTATGGTGCTGGAGGAGACTCTTGAGAGTCCCATGGACTGCAAGAAGATCAAACCTATCCATTCTTAAAGAAATCAACCCTGAGTGCTCACTAGAAGGACAGATCCTGAAGTTGAGGCTCCAGTACTTTGGCCACCTCATGAAAAGAGAAGACTCCCTAGAAAAGACCCTGATGTTGGGAAAGATTGAGGGCACAAGGAGAAGGGGACAACAGAGGACAAGATGGCTGGACAGTGTTCTCGAAGCTACCAACATGAGTCTGACCAAACTGTGGGAGGCAGTGGAAGACAGGAGTGCATGGCGTGCTCTGGTCCATGGGGTCACGAAGAGTCGGACACGACTAAATGACTAAACAACAACAATATAAGTAAACAACTAAAGAATAAAAGGGTGGCAAATAAGCAGAACAACCAAACGTACAGAGCAACAGAAAGGGTTTTTTGTGGAAGAAACCACAGCATGCGGACAAAGAACTGTAAAACAAAAATGACGATAAGGAAAACCTAAAGAAAAAAAGGGGGTTCAGAAACTAGAAAAAAAACTTAGCTGAGTCAGGAAAGCCAGGAAGAATGTACTGTCTGTGTCTAGACAGGAGGAAAAACTGAGGGAATCCAGCCTACTTCCCACAAGTCTTTGCTCCTGTCTAGTTTCTCGCAACAGGGTGAACACCTGTTCCATTGGATATGACACCCCACAAACTAAAAAGGAAGTAGTGTTGGCAGAATGAAATTGTGTCTCATGTCCCCCACTTGTTATTCACATGAGTTTAATGGCCCAAAGATCTGCACCTCTGGCTCATCTCATTGCAGGTTTCTGGTCTTTCCCTGAATGCTAGAAAGTGTGCCATCCCAAAACTTGTTCCTTGGGAGATGGTGTCTCTCTGGCCCTGGCCCTTGCCTTCCCTATATGGAAAGGAGTAAATTGGACCAACACTGAAACGGCCCTTCTATTCAGTGTTGCTGTGTCTTGTCTTTATTATGGTAGCAGGACTTGAGAAGGCTGCAGCAGGCCTGAGCATCTTGCCACAGTTTGTCTTTCTGTAACTATGCTGTCACACACAGCCCAATCCATGTGTCTGCCCAAGCCATGAAAATACAAAGCTTTCACTCAAGCTGTAGATCAACAGTTGCCCCCTCCCTTCCTTATGTAAATAGCCTCTAATTCAAGTTAAGGATGTGTTGGGCTGGTGAGGGATAAGAAGCTTAGAAAAATCAAGCTCTTTGGAGCTTGAAAAGACTGTACTGCACACTAGGCAGATTCAGTCTGGAGAACAGGGTACTCCCCACCCCTTCCCATGAAAAGTTGTTAAAATATACACCTGCTTACTGATCTAGAGGGAAGTATCATCATGATTATGAATGCACTGGGTGGTCTTTTAAAGTAAAGCATTCTAAGACATAAGACAATATCCAAATGGAGATGGGAGGAATAAAATAGAGTGAGAAATCAAGACTTTTTCATCTCTGTTTTAAAAAATAACTTGGAGATGCAAGGATGGATTCAGGAAGATGACAGTTCAAATAATCAGAAAAAAAGTTATTTTGAAGTGATTTTTTTTGGGAAAAAGATGTGAATAATTTAAAATATTTGCACAGAAATTTTATTAAAATAATCAAATCATTCATGATAACAGCAGGGTAGCTAGAAATGTAACAAAGAGTCTGAATGCCATATTTGTACACACTATTAACCCATTCCTTACCAAGCGCATTGGCTTGATGTTGTTGTTGTAGCTGTTTTTGTTGTAAATGATAAGTTGCAAGGTTCAATGCTTGTTGCATATTTGTTCTATGTCTTGGAAGTAAATTCTTGTTAAACTCTAATATTTCTTGCATTGCAGCCTCCACTGAAACAAAACAAATTGTTTACTTAGTTCAAAAAACATTCTAAAAAGATTTAATTTTTTCTGCATATCCACTATCCAAAACTGCAGGTGCATATTCTCTGCTAACTGCTTTTAGGCTTTTAAATTTACCAATTTTGTGAATAGTATTGAAAGATTCAGCTTGTCTGGTGATTAAATGCTTCTGGAAAGGGGGAAGGCTGAATTTCAAATTGATCTAGTTGAGTTAGAAGTGTTTGTTGTATTTTTCTGGACAGGTTATGAAATATGGTATGTTAAGTAATCAGATGGAGGCAAGGGTCTTAACAAGCAGACTAAGACATAAAAATAGGAGCGGTTAGTCAGTTCGGCACCATCAGCAGAATCTGATAGGTTGAGGTAAGATCCAAACTTGAAAGCTAAAAGTTTGGCATCATCAAGCCAGGGTCTAGAGCAGCTTTGAAACTATGAAATGTATGTCTTAAGCTCTTCTGACTGAGAGGTCCCACCTCCAGAGTTGTAAAAATGTCGTCTCCTTTTAAATGTTTAAGCTTTGGTAGTGTGAGAAGGATGTTTGTCAAATTTTTATTGCCAAATAATAAAATGCTTTAATCTACACTTGTCTGGAAGGTTGTGTGTTGACTCTGGTCTTAATACTCCATTGTTCTCTACCTAAATCAGGACCCCATATTTTACTCACTCATCAAGCCCATATCCCAACACGTATACTAATCATTACTTACAAGCAAGTCTCTTTGAATTTGTATGAAGGTAAGTAGAACTATCCAACTGTGGCAAAGATACTCTGCTCTCTGGAAATTCTTCCAGAAGCTGTTCTTTTAATGCCAGTTCCATGTCCCTCTCTGCAAAGACAGAAACAGAAAAGGGCTTATTAATATAAAGCCTAACAACTGACAGTTCACAACCAATAAATGACAAAGAATACAAGATGCCAAGTAATTTGTTCTTAATCTATAAAATAAGGTTTACACTGCGCAGAAATGTTTGTATGACTAATGGATATGTTATTTCATATTTTATTGTATATTTGTTCTCTGTCAAAATATGTGGTCCTTCGGCAGCACTGTTAATGATTTACCTTGGATATAGTTAAGTGCTGTCAGTACCAAATCCCCATCAAGTGATATCAGGACTATGTGCCTTCTATGTGCTTGAGATTCTGTTGGCTGGAGTAAGCACCATATGCACACATAATTTTAGCAGCAGGATGCAGTAGATTTTCTTATACCCACTGATCTTGTGCATGTTGTGGAAGGGACTGCACATGGTGGTTTATCTAAAAGGTTCAACCACCACCCACCAGATTCAAAAATTCCTCACCCCAATATTATCCTAATGATATAAATGTTTTAAATGGTGGAGTTAATACATTGTCAAAATAAAGGCTATGGTTAAATGTGCATTACCTCCTTAAAGTTGATTTTCAACAGTGTCCCATTTCACATGGGAGCATGCTAAGCATGTATAAGACTTACTTAGAAGTTGGTCTTGCTCCTCCTGGACTGTCGTATCGTATCCTGCACCTGTTTTGCTATCAGGCTTGATTCTGTTAACCACTATATGTTCCCATTGCACAATGGGGAGAAAAATATTCATACACAAAATTAACTGTTGATACAAATAAGTTTTCTCCAGAATCTATTATACACCCATACATGAAAAATGATTTTCTAGAACAGTCAGCTGGATCCTTATAGGTAAGCTGTCCTTTTACTTATTTATATTACCAGTCCAAAGTAACTGAGTTGTAACCCATAGCTCAGTGTAATTTGCAGATGTGTATACAAAAAGCAGTGAAGACTGTTCTGCTCCCTCAAGCAATCATCCAGCTGATAACTTTCAAAGCAGCAGACGCCAAACAGAGCCTTAACTAATGGGACTGCATTAAAAATAGAAAATTGCTCATGTAATTTAAAAAACCAACATGATAGCAGAGGGGATCTCTCCAATGAACTATATTCACAAAGGATCTACCAGCTTACAAATATTAAACAAATATATCTTCAAATCTTCCTCAGTTCAGTCCTTATCTCTCTACCTGTACAGGCTTTCATTCATGGGTCCACAGGTGGGGGCTGGAATTACATTATACAATAACCCAAAGGACAAATTATAGGTAAGGCTCTTCTCTAGATTATCCACTCCAACAAGATTATTGGAATACCGGTATATCAAAGCAATATAGCCAGTTAAAGAGGAGACTGAGAGGAGATATGAGAGCCATCCTCAAATATCTAAAGGGCTGTCATATGGCAGATGGAGCAAGCTTGTTTTCTCCTGCTCTGGAGGATAAGTCCCGAATCAATGGATTCAAGTTACAAGAAAGGAAATTCCGACTAAACGTAAGGAGCAACAACAATTTAGCTGTTCAGTTAACTACAATCTCCATCAGAGGGTTTATTCTCCTGGACATCTGAATGATTTCTACTATCATGATATGGGCACTTTGAATAATCTAGGGTGAATTGGTCTACTGCACCATATCAAGTTTGTGCCCAAGACGATTGTCTACACTGTTCATAATGCTGATAGTAGGATAATTTTTCCCTAGAGAAGAGAACATGGGATAGATTGCTCCATGTATGCAAAATAGTCATTTTGAACTGAACCACTGCTGCAGCCATTGTCTCTTCTTATTTTCTCTACCAGGTTCCTCCCCCTTTGATAGCTTTCTCGACTAGATCCACCTGGTCTCCTATCTGACATTTAGTGGCTGTGACATAGTTGCCAGTGACCTCAATAACTGCAATTCTCCATGGTATCTGTCCACACAGTGGCTTGAAGAGGCCTGAGAAGGAGGAAGGCAAAAAACCCACCTCTTAAGACACAAGTACCTCTCCTTTGTGTGTGAGAAGGGTAAACATCAATATCTTTGCCTACATTCTAGAAAGTTCTGAAGCTAGCTGTGCCCAAGCATGGATTTCATAAGTGTGAGTTCAGAGTGAACAGGCATGTTATAAACATGCACTCTGTTTTATGAACCTAAATGTCCAGCTTCAATCAAACTAATCTCTAAGTGAAAGATAAAAACAAAAACAACAAAAATCCTTGACTGCAGCCTTGCAATTTCATATTATTTTTATACAAGACACTTTTAACCACTTTCAGTAAGGTCATGCTAATTTTCTGAATATGTTATATTTTTTTATGAGTAAATAAACTTTTCACATTTATATTGCTCCATTCATGTCAAAATAGACATTCAAGGCAACACAATAATATTTATACATAGCAAATAAAGCAAACTTAAAAATACACCTAGTAATGCATTCTGTCTAATGTATATTTTAAATGGACAATTAGAACCAAATGAAGCAAGAAATTTGATGATGATACATTCCCTATCTCATTATTAATCTTTCAACCTGCCTTCGATGTTTGTTATAGAGAAACAAATTTGTGAGTATAATATCATCACAAACAACATTCTCCTTATTCTTTTGTTGCAACTGCATTATATCCCACCCTTTTGTGAAATGTAACATTTTGCCAAGCCCCAGCTGTTATAAAGAGGCAACTGTGTGCAAAGCAGAACACGCTGCTGAGGAATTGCCCAATCGGAACGAGGCGGCAACCGTTGCTAAGGAGCCGGTGATGGAAGAGGACAGTTAAGAAGGCCAATGGTTGCATGATAGAAAATCCGTTGGCACTTCAAGGATCCAAAATAATCAAATAAATAAAAAATAAAAAAATAAAAAAATGCCTTCCCTACGGTCAATTAGAGGAAACAAGGAAATGAGAAGGAAAAGTAAAAGCAAAACAGCCAGAAGCAGGAGGGTTTGTGTGTGTGTGTGTGTGTGTGTGTGTGCGCGCGCGTGTTTATTTATTTAACCTCAGCGGAGGAAAGAAAATAAAGGAGTAAAGTTTGAAAATGGACATACACACAATACTAGAAAGTGAAAGGATATAGGAGGGAACAGTAAAGAAGTAGAAATAAAGTGTTGTTGAAGATAAAAACACTTAGCTGACAGAGAAGATTAGAGTTCCCAGAGTTCTTTGCTCTCCTGCCACCGTCACGTGATGAGGGTCATAACCCAACCCATTCGGCTCCTCAGTAACCATATCAAATAATGCACAGTATAAGGGGCATCCTTGGAAGCACACACGATACTTTAGATAACACGTTTTGTACTTACCAGGTACTTTACTTATGTGTATCTGCAGCCCTGAAAGTTGTTGTTTCAATGCCAGCTGATCTGGTGGCTCAACTAAACTAACTTTCTGTTTGCCTGTTGTTCGTAAAACGCTTTTCGGTACTGAGAGAGATTATTTACATGTTATGGAGAGAATAAAATGAAATAAGTCCAATATACAATTCCCGTCCCCCTAAAAAAACACAGCCATGTTGCATAACTTGCAGTCCCTTGCAGCAGTTGAATATTCCATTTGTAGATTAACTCTGCTGTGGAGAATTTAAATACTTGATATCATAGCAATACAGATTCATAATGGTGGGAGCCATTGTGGCCACAGGATACCACACTGTAGTTTACATCTTGGGTTTGGGCTGCTGCATGTGACCTCCAGTTGCTTCATTGTAGCACTGAAGAGATTAATTGATCACCCATCCAACCCCCAGGACCTGGAATCCTTCCCAAAAGAAAATACAAAGTAAATAAGATGCTGAAAATGAAAGAGTTGAGAGGCAGGAGGAAGTCACTAGTGGTGTTCAATCAAGATAGAACCAATCAGTCAAGCAAGCAAGCAAATTTTATTACAGTCATAGACCAGCATTTAAAATCTGAAAAGTGCTTTACAGAGCTAAAAGAAATTTAAACACAGAATGAATATAGCAGTCTAAAAATTTAAAAGGGGCTAAAAATATCCAAGAGGAGGGCCCAGTTTGCATTTTCCCAGCTTCTGCTCAAGGTCTTCATTCCATTCCCGAACAGAAGAGCTGCTACCCACAGCCCAACACCAAGTCAAGTTAGAACCATTAAACCTTGACTAAAAACAGCTAGCCACTTACTACCTCTCTACTATTACATTTCAACATTTTTTTTATTTTGTTCTTCCTTTTGCTACAATAGAACATACATCTGCTTCATCAATGCAAAGTATAAAATAAACCTGTGGCTGAGGAAGTAGAGAAAGGGAGGCTTTCCTGTAAATTCCTGTTCATTGTGACTCCTGGAGCACATTCCAGAACCTTCAGGATAGTATTTCCCTGTGGACAGCAGGCAGGATCCAAAAATGTGGATCATCTTCCCAATCTGGGAAGGGCTACCAGAATAGAAGAACAAAAGCAGCCATAATATCTATTTAAAAAAAAAACCAAAAAACCCTGAAGGAGAGGCCATAACTGAAGCACAATACTGAACAGCTGAAGAAACAGGAGACAGGAGATGAAACAAGCCAGAAAGAAACTCTCCCAATAATCCCTTCCTACTTCATCGAAATGTATACGGAGTATAAGCCTGAGGAGGAAAACCCTAGTCTGCTGGAGTACACAGTGTTGGGTGGAATGCCCTCCAAGATAAAATGGTAACAGGAATTCATGGTAAAAAACCTTTCCTTTCTCCTTTGGTTCCCGGAGGACATTCCATAACCCTTTAGATGTGTATATATACGAGGAGCGCTCATTAAAGATTTCCCCTGATGTACAAAACTTGGCACAGTTATTAGTCCTTCTCTACATAGCTACCAGCAAGATTCACACACTTCCCCCATTGCTTGATGCAGCTGTGGAGACCTCATCTGTAGAAGTCGGCAGGTTGCATCAGAAGGCACAACTTGACCTCAGAAATCAGCATTTCATTGTCTGGAAAATGCTTGCCCTTCAAAAATAACTTCATGGTTGGAAGGAGGTGGAAGTTTGATGGTGTGAGGTCAGGAGAATAAGGGGGGTGAGGAAGGACTTCATAGCCACAGGACTGTGCTTCCATCTGAGCAACATGCGAGTTGTGAACCGGGGCGTTATCCTACAGGAGGTGGACAACTTTGGTCAGCATACCACACCTCTCAATTTTGATGGCCTTCCGCAATTTCCGCAACAGTGAAGCATAGTATGTCCTGGTAATTGTGGCACCCTTTACCAGGAAATCCATCATCACTACTCCGCGCTGGTCCCAAAAGACCGTGAGCATGACCTTGTCCGCTGACACATGCCTTCTTTGGAGGTGGTGAAACAGAGTGCTTCCATTGCTTGGACTGGGATTTAGTCTCTGGGTCATAATGATGGACCCATGTTTTGTCCTGAGTAATTAGTCTGGCGAAGAAGTCATCATGGGTTTCATGACACATGGCCAAAAGAGCCTGTGAGCATGTGACTCGTTCCTGCTTCTGGAAAGGTGTCAGCAGCAGGGGAATCCACCGTGCGGACACCTTTCCAATACAAATGGTCATGGATGATTTTTTTCTACAGAGCCCACACTGATCTTGATATCTGCAGCTAGTTGGCAAACGGTTATGTGGCGATCCTCCAAAATGGTGGCCTCCACTTGCCAGGTGGTGTCTTCATCAATGTCAGACTGTGTTCGCCCAGGAATGGGAGCAGTTTCCACCGAAGTCCAACAACACTTGAACTGGCGATGCCAGTGCTTGACTATGTCATAGGATGGGGCATCCTCCCCATAAGTCCCTTTAATCTCATCGAATATCTCCCATGGTGTGCGCCCTTTCAATTACAGGAACCTGATGACCGCTCTGCATTCAACTGGTTCCATTATCAGTCATTACTCCACATTAGCACCTGTAGCAGAACAACTGTTAGGAGTTCAGAGCTACAAATTACCACGTTACCTTTGGAGAGATGTATCATTATACACATGCAATTTCATCCTCCTACAATAACCGGAAGTGGGTCAGGGGAAATCTTTAATGAGCGACCCTCATAAATGTATGTAAACACTCTACATAATTTTTCTACTCAAGTCAGCATCCACAGATGAGAACACTTGAATTTAACCATGCTTAGGAAACATATGCAAAGATAAGTTTATAGTTCCCTGAATTCTGATATCACTGTGGTTCACACCCATGAGCAGTTCCACCTCGTGAGTGTAAAAGGGGAATGGCAGTATGCACAAGCAAGAGGCTTGCTGCAACTCATTCTTGTAGTTAAGTATTTCTATTTATTTGTTTATAAAATATTTATATACTGCTATATTATAAAAAGAAAAAATATCAAAGTGGTTTATAGCAATAATACATAAAGCATAATAAGAATCATATAACAAAGTTAACAGCAGACCACAATTAACCATTGTGGAAAGCTATAACTGATGGAACAGAAATTTTTCAGCAGGCATTTAAGAGCTGATATAGATGGTTTCCTGTTGCAACTTATCCAACTCTCTGGTGACTGTGGGACATTGTTTAACCATGTTCTATAGTTTTATCTATTGGTTGACAAAAGCAGTGCTATTTTTTTCTAGAAAAAGAAGTGCTTTCCTTGTTCTCTTATAAAGGCAATGGCGCACACCTGGGAGGGGCCAGAACTGGGAGGGGCCAGAAGGGTTCCGGTGAGTTCCAGCTGCAAAAAAAAGCCCTGGACAAAACACTGTGTAATTCACAATATAATTTGCCTTTACTCTGCACTCACCCTCAATTCTAGGTTTTCCTAATTTATCTATTTGAAGAACAGATTGAAGATCTCTTATATTTGCCTCCAATTTTGCAGCCAAAGCCCTTCGTTTTAATGATTTCTCATCTATAAGATAAAACAAATAAAATATATTTAATCACAGGAACCATATAGGATCACAGGGGCTAATCTATATTTCAGAGTCTCTGAAAGCCACAGCCAGAAGTAGTAAAGTAAACTGCAATTACACAAAACAAAAAAGTGTACAAAAAGTTTTGAAATTTTTCTGAAGGTGGAACCAGTACATGTCAAACACATTCTGCATGCAATTCCAACAGATAAAGAATGTTAGATTTCTTACATAGCTGACTCTCAACTTATGCACATTAAACTTGTGTGAATTCAGCTTTGCGTACTTGACTGGGGGAAAGGGGGTGGGTGGGTGGGTATTGCAGGGAAAACATCAGCAATCCCACCCTTCATTGCACTCACCTTGGGAGTGTTCAGAGGTGCAGAGAGAGTGTTTAGAAGTGCAGTTAGAGAGTGTACAGACTAAGTAATGCAGTCTTCAGGCACCAGTAAATGCTGCACTGTGCTTTTTACAAGCCATTTTCTGGTGTTTAAAGGGCTGTTTTGACTATACTGTATGTTATTTTGGCTTTACATGCTATCCCTAGAACATAACATGCACAAAAGATGAGTGTTGACTGGACCATAAAACCTATTCACTAGCTCTATTAGTCATAAAAGTAGAAAACTGCAAAGAATCTCTAGGTTGCTAGCCTCCAGTACAGACGTACCTTGGCTCTGGAACACCTTGGGAGTCAAACATTCCGGCTCCCAAACGATCGAAAACCAGAAGTGAGTGTTCTGGTTTTCTAACGTTCTTTTGGAAGCTGAACATCCAACGGGGCCTCCGCGGCTTCCAATTGGCTGTAGGACCTTCCTGCAGCCAATCAGAAGTCGCACTTTGGTTTCCAAATGTTTCAGAAGTCGAACGGATTCCATTTGACTTCCAAGGTACGACTGTATTTTCTTTGAAAGCCAAATTAGACATAATGACAACATAACCTGGTTTGGAATATAAATTTGTTTAGCTCAAAATGCTCAGATGTAATAAGAATCAAGCATTAGTTCCTTGATAAAACAGCAATTTGTCTCACCATGATTTTTGGTTACACAATGATGCAGCATGTCATGCCAAATGCCACACACCAACAGAAGAGGACAGCTAGGGCATTGCTGCATCCGTGTCCTCACCCCCCTCACCCAAGTATCTGTCACCTGAAATGTCTTATTCTGCCTAATGATACATCTGGTTCTGAGTCTGACTACCAATGAATTCCATGGACTAAAGTAAATGTAGTATGTAACTTGAGAGGAGGGCTACTGGTGCTAATGCTTCCTGCAAAAGGGACTTCACCCTTGCTGATCATAATGAAAGAGTTTGCTACTTGTTATATATTAATAATCAGGAGCTCAGGAATATGTAGGTGAATATATTTATTTATTCATTTATTCATTCATTCATTCTTTCCTCCATCCTTTAAAACTATCTAAGCTCTAAGCCAGTGATTTTTACCACATTTTGTGGAATATATTAACAACCCTTTTCTGGAGTTTTTGTTCTGCAAAGTATACACAATGTACTGTAATCTATATATATATAAATGTTCCCATTGCGTGCGCGGCGGACACCACCGTGCTCCGTAACCGCTGGACCAAATCTCATCAAATTAAGGACACAGCGTACCATGACCATCAAGGAAGGATCTGGCATAAAAAATAATTCAAAAAAAGCACACCTTTCATACCTAAAATAATGATTAAACGCAAAAAAAGTGGCGCGCATATATGACATCACCATCAGAAGCTCTGAAGACAGCAGCAGCATCCATTAGAAAGGCAGATCGTGCTCTGTCTCCAGCAAAAGCTCTGAAGGGTGGCGCCAAATAATGACGTCATCAAGCGAGCAACTGAAACCACCATTACCAGACAACCCACAGAGCCATTACCAGACAAAGGCAAACGGCCAAACCCACAGCCACAGGCCGCAACCCAAAAACACTCCCCCCCTCCCAGGCCTCGCCTCTACTTTACAGCCTGCAGAGTAGGCCTCACTAGGCCTTGGCTCTACTTTACAGAGTGGAGCCGAGTGGGGGTGGGTGGGGGAGGGGTCTGAATAGGTCATGGGCTGACCCAGGGTGGGGGAAGTCACAGGGATGACTCGGGGGGAGGGGGAACTGGATACCTAATGGGTCACTGCAGGATGGGAGGAATCACAGGGATGAGACAACAACGGGGGGGAGGACAAAACCCATAGCCCGGGGGGGGGGGTTATTTTGGCTGTGGCTGCTACTGATGGTAATAAGCATAAAATCAGCCAGGCGAAGCCAGGCGAAAACGGAGGGGGGAGAGACTGAGATGAGACAGGCGGAAGTTCATCGGGATAAGCTGTGGGAAGCCAGGCGAAAACAGGGGGGAGAGACTGAGAGGAGGCAGGAGGAAGTTCATCAGGATAAGCTGTGGGAAGCCAGGCGAAAACAGGGGGAGACTGAGAGGAGGCAGGAGGAAGTTCATCAGGATAAGCTGTGGGAAGCCAGGCAAAAACGGGGGGGGGGGGGAGACTGAGAGCAGGCAGGCGGAAGTTCATCGGGATAAGCTGTGGGAAGCCAGACGAAAACCGGGGGGGGGGGGAGAGACTGAGAGCAGGCAGGTGGAAGTTTATCAGGATAAGCTGTGGGAAGCCAGGCAAAAACGGGGGGGGGGAGAGACTGAGAGCAGGCAGGAGGAAGTTCATCAGGATAAGCTGTGGGAAGCCAGGCAAAAACGGGGGGGAGACTGAGAGCAGGCAGGAGGAAGTTCATCAGGATAAGCTGTGGGAAGCCAGGCAAAAACAGGGGGGGAGACTGAGAGCAGGCAGGCGGAAGTTCATCGGGATAAGCTGTGGGAAGCCAGGCGAAAACGGAGGGGGAAAGACTGAGAGGAGCCAGGCGGAAGTTCATCGGGATAAGCTGAACTTGAATGAAAAAACTACCTCATTCAAACTGCAACCGCCAAACAAATCTACCTACAACAACACTATCACCCTCCTACTAATCCATCTACAACAACAAAGAAACGCAACATACAAACCATGCAACATGAACTTACTCCACCTGTGAGTATCCATGCACTTACTCTAACTTATCCAATTTCACATAATAACCCACAGCAACGTGTGGCCGGGCCAGCTAGTACTACAATATATTACAAGTCTTATTCCTGTGACTGCTCCTCATTCAGGAAAAAAAAAACCCCAGTTATATCCTTGGGTCAAACAATTCTGTATAAGTTCTTGGATTTTGTTAAACAAGACCATCAGATATCTTAATCCTACTTTTTTACCGGTATTATCTTCCCACTCACCCTCATATTGTGTACTCAAAGAAGAAACATCTGAAGGCAGGAAATCTATTGGAACGTCTTCAAAATATCTGTCCGCAATTCTTTTTTCTTCTGCTATCTGATCCAATTCTACCTCTAAAAAAAATAATTTGAATTTATTCCTGGATAGCCTGTTAGAGCATGTTGCTGATAACACCAGTGTTGCAGGTTCGATCCCCATATGGGACAGCTGCATATTCCTGCATTGCAGGGGGTTGGACTAGATGATCCTCAGGTACCTTCCAACTCTACCATTCTATGATTCTGTGATTTTAAGTTTAGAAAACTTCTGAGCAGTCTACTTTTCAGTTTTTATTGAAAAATATAATTACTTTATGGACTTACCTAGTCTCAGATAACCTTAAGGTGCAGGGTGGGTAATAAATAAATAATAACAACTTATTAATCGTAAAGGTAATGGGACCCCTGACCATTAGGTCCAGTCGTGACCGACTCTGGGGTTGAGGCGCTCATCTTGCTTTATTGGCCGAGGGAGCCGGCATACAGCTTCCAGGCCAGCATGACTAAGCCGCTTCTGGCAAACCAGAGCAGCGCACGGAAACGCCGTTTACCTTCCCGCCAGAGCGGTACTTGCACTTTGACGGGCTTTCGAACTGCTAGGTTGGCAGGAGCAGGGACCGAGCAATGGGAGCTCACCCCGTCGCGGGGATTTGAACCTCCGACCTTCTGATCAGCAAGCCCTAGGCTCTGTGGTTTAACCCACAGTGCCACCCGCATCCCTTTATTAATTGTACCTAGCTCAAATTTTACTCCGGTGTACAGAAAAGATATACAGTACAGAAAGATGTACAAGTGTACAATAAAGCACCAACACACACAAATTTAAGTGACCCAATAAAGCATACCCAAGTCCCATGCATCCTTTAAGTGGGATAGGGATGATTGAAACTCCAGTCATGGCTTCCTGACTATGGATTTTGTTTGGGGGGGGTTGTTTTTACAGACTAACTCAACTTCCTTTACCTTTTGTGTGTCTTGAAGAACACCAAATATAACTGTCAGGAAGAAGGGTGCTTAAGTGAAGGGTTTCGAAGACCCTCCCAGCTATAATACCACCCCCCTCTGATTTTACCATTCATATATATGCCTAAGCACAGAACTAAGTGCCTGCATCTTCCTTAACTAGCACAAAACAAACTCCCCCACCCACCCCGCTCCAGCCGCCTGGGCATTGGACTTTCCCCCCAAAACACACACAGATACTTTAAAGCAAAAATAAATAAAGATTTGAAATAAGAACACAAAGAGGATCCTAAAACCCAATAGGATGTAAGTTAACAAATAAAATAAATCAGCAATTTAAGAGCATATGGAGTACAGAAAATAACACACACATTAAAAAAGAACTTTCTTACCTCTGCTCACCAGCCTGAACCCACCCACCCCTAGCAAAAGCTAGTTTGCACACCTTCATTGTAACAGCAGGTTAAAAGAAAACTAGAAGAACGGCAGAAAATAAATGTTTTATACGTTTTCAGAGCAGTGAAATGGAACGTGCCACCCCTGCCTTTGGCCTTGTCTCAAAGTCAAAGTGCCTAGGAAATGGCGCTGACATGGTGGTAATGAACATTTTTTTAAAAAAATAAGAGGGGGCAGAGGGAAAGGAGGAGAATGGAGGCAGCAGAGGAAAGAGGAAGAAAGCAGCACTGCTCCCACAATGAGGCGGCTTGGATGTGGTCATGTGATAGTAGAGTGGCCTATTGGTCCTGAGAGCCCTCTGAAGGCTGGCATCACAGCTGGGATCTCATAGCAATAAGAAGGTTTTTAATAAATAACAATAGCAACAACAAGAACAACAACTTGTTTTCATTATTTAAAATGGCAAATTTGGTCTATATCATAGAAGGACTTCAAAAGCCCTTTGGGTCCCAAATGCAACCCATGGACCATGAGTTAGCCTGCCCTAGTCTATCTGTTCAGAAAACTCAAATAAACACAAAAAGTTTGACTACAATACTTACCAGACACGCTACCTTGCCGAATAATGCCTTGTTCCTCCAGCTCTTTGATACTTGATTGCAAATATGAGAACAAATCTTTTCCAGCTAATTCTTGGGATGTTTTGTATTTTTTGGTGGCTTCAAAAATAAAAGCAAACCTTTACTGAAAAATTAAATTTAACTTCACATGAGGCATGAGCCCTGGGCTCCTTTGGGGAAGAAGAGTGTGATATAAATTAAACAAATATTAATCATAAATAAATAAAACTTTGTGCCAGTGCCATCCCATCCAAAAGCATAAGGCACTGCCATAGAGGCACTCCATGTGATGAGAAAGTAGTACATGTTTACCAGTGCTACACAGAGCTACTCCACTCTCAATTATCCAAAGGTTCCCTGCTGTCTTAAACAATTCTGACTTTTCTCACATGCTGTGCCATATGTCTGGAATTGCCTCCCAGAACCAATCTTTTGACCTAAAACCTATCCTCAACTGCCACTGTTTCCATGAGGTTGCCCTAGTTCACATACCATGCTGTAACTAAGTCTAATTACATGTAACTACTATAATCACACATTCTTCCCATGTTTCTCCCATCTCGACTCCCTCCCCCCTTCTTCATTTGCCTCCCATGTTGAATTTTAGATTGTGATGCCATTGTGGTAGGCATGTGACCTTTTGTACACTGTAAAACACCTTCAACATTAATGGTGTTTTGTACAGAATAGCAACTTATCACCATCATCTGCTGACATTTCCCTGTGATAGATGTAATATGTAGACTGGGCCTTTGAAAATAAATATAAAAGAATGAAGAGGTTTTGAATGTCAGGAAGGATATAGCTTTTGGGGGAAGGCACAGTACTTTTGTGTAAGGTAAGTATTTTTTATTTAGCAGTTCTGAAGTGACCTCCCCAATGCTCAAACCTGGGCAGTGTGCATGGAGGTCCTAGGCTGCCCAGATGACAAAACCTTCCTCTCAGCCTCACTGATGTGGTCTAAAGGAAAGGAAAGCAATATGTTTGGCACCAGCTGGGCAACAGGAGCTGCCAGAAGACTACACTCCTGATTTGTGTAAGGTTTAGTCCTTAGCTGTTTCCTCTCCCAAAGATATCCTGCAAGACAGTGGAGGTTTAGGATCAGAGTTTTCCTTCTCCTAGATGGGCTACTTTCCCAAGTTGATGAGCCCCACCTACTCCTCACTTCCCTCTACAGCTTGTGCAGGAACTGCTTTCTTGACTGTTGTATCCACAATTGCTCTCATCTACTCAATCCACCAGAGCATGCCTTCACATGCATGGGAAGTCCCTAACTCAACTACTCTCATCTGGTTTAGCCAGCCAGTCAGAGCCCTTCCCAGGGTATGGCTGCTGTTGCAGGCTGACAGCTTCAATGAGCCACAGGTGAGAGCTGAGTGCAGGGTGGGGGGCAGGGGCGGAGGAAGCCTCCTCGCCACCCGGGGCGGCAAACGGAGGCTTCCCCTGGGGACGGGGCGACGCAACGTCACGACGGAGTGCGCATGCGCGAAATACCGCGCATGCGCACTCCGCCGCCAGGCGCTGCTCCCGTGGCGCCCTTTGGAAGCGCCGCGCCAAAAGCAGCAGCGGCAGCACCCCGCCTCCGAGCTGCCGATCGGGTGCGGTGGCTCGGGGGGGTGCCGGCGCGGCGCTTCCAAAGGGCACCGCAGAAGCAGCGGTTCTGGTTTGGATGGAGTGCGCACGCGCGAAGTCGCGCACGCGCACTCCATCCAAACCGGCACCGCTGCTCCCTTAGGAAAGCAGCAGCGGCGGCACCCCCCTGAGCCGCCAATCGCGTGCAGCAGCTGGGGGAGGTGCCGCCGCTGCTGCTTTTGGCGCGGCGGCTTGCAAGGGTGCCGGGGGAGCAGCGGTGGCGCCGGCGGGCCCCGCGCAGGGCGGGGCCAGCCCAACTGTCACCCCCTCCCCCGCGTGGAACCCGGGGCGTACCGCCCCCCCTTGCAACGCCAGTGGTGGGGGGGACAAAGGTGGTCAAACTACCCCAGAAGGAGCACAATGATTCCCTCACCAAATGTACTACCCCTCTCCCAACACCCTATACACCCTGGTTTACAGTATAAAACCACAAAAATGCAAACCAAACAATACCCCCCCACACACACATTTAAAAGCCACAGGCAGTTTAATTTGCCCAAAGGCCTAGGAGAAGAGGAGTGCTTTCACCTGTCACCTATTAGCTAACAGAAGTTCTGGTGAATGTGTGCATTCCATCAGGCAAGTCAGCACAAGGAGGTGGGAGAGGGAATGCTGGAGAGAGTTGCTTCAAAGGAATTCCAAGATACAGTTACTATGAGGAGCTATGGGGTGGGGCTTCCCCATGGCAGGGAGGAGGTAGTAGGCAGCTGGAAGTATGCTAAAGAAGGGAAGAAAAACTATCAGGTAATAGTGATTAGTAAATCATGCTAGTTCACCTTCTATCACAATACATTTACATGTTATATCTGCAAGTTGATAGCAGGGAATTAAAAAAGGCAATGCCCCAAAGTTGCAGACACGTGTAGTTGTGTTGAACATTCTCAGGGCTTTTTTCAGCTAGAACTCATTGGAACTCAGTTCCGGCACCTCTCAGATGGGTGCGATTGTCATTATAATAGAACAAGGGATGTGTTCATGGTGAGTTCCAGAACCTCTTTTTCTAGAAAAATAGCACTGAACATTTTTAGTACAGTTACAGTAAAGTAGGAAAGGGGATGAAAAAGAAGAATTACAACAGAAATGAGAAAACCTGTGGCCCTCCAAATGCGGTAGGATTATATCTCCCATCAGCCCTAGTCAGCATAGCCAATTGTCATGGATGATGGGGATCTGCAGTCCAGAAATACCTGATGGGCTGGAGGTTCCCCATCCTTGGCTTACAAGAAGCAGAATATGATTGACCAGGGGTGGATCTACACACAGGGAAAAACACTATAAATAAGTCAAAAAATTGTTATAACAAAATAAAAATACCCTTTGGCATCATCTGGTGTTGCATGTTTAAAATGCATTTAAAACGCTGTTTCTTGACTAATGTAGCCAAGTCCCAGGTGAACAAAAATGCTCGACAGGAATTAATTTTAAGACATTAAAATTGCCAATAACCCAATAATACAACCATATTTGTACTTACATTCAGGTATATATTCTTCTTTTAGAAAATGTTTTTCCCATTTACTAATCAATTTCTTTTTTTGTTCTTTTAGTCTGTACATTTTTTTTCCTACCAAAAGAAAATAGATGTTAATGAACTAAATGAAGAAAAAAAATGTATTTAAAGATGTTTTGTTATATATAATAGTGGTTTTTGTATTTATCTACTAAGGAAATTATAGTGTTCTTTATAGACCAGTTGTTGTTTTTTAAAAAGGCAAACCTCAGCCTAAATCCAGTTTGGAATACATGTTACTGTATATACAGGTTTTAATTCTTTACTCACTTATAGTATCCAGTTGAAAGCCTGAAAGAACTCCTAAATTTTGCATCTCATCCAGTTTTGATTCTAGATTGGAAAGTTCTATGAGATCACTTATATTTCTCTCTAGGAAATGTAAAAATGGTTATATTCAACAACAGAAAACAATATTTATTAATATTTATTATTCCATTTAAAACTGGAATCACATAACATTGAGATTCTGTAATAATAATAATAATAATAATAATAATAATAATAATAATAATAATAATTTATTATTTGTACCCCGCCCATCTGACCGGGTCCCTCCAGCCACTCTGGGCGGCCTCCAACAAACACTAAAATACATTGAAATATTACAGATTAAAAACTTCCCTAAACAGGGCTGCCTTCAGGTGTTTTCTAAAGGTCATGTAGTTGTTGATCGCTTTGACCTCTGAAGGGAGGACGTTCCACAGGGCGGGCGCCACTACCGAGAAGGCCCTCTGCCTGGTTCCCTGTAGCTTTGCTTCTCGCAGTGAGGGAACCACCAGAAGGCCCTCGGCGCTGGATCTCAGTGTCTGGGCTGAACGGTGGGGGTGGAGATGCTCCTTCAGGTATACAGGACCGAGGCCGTTTAGGGCTTTAAAGGTCAGCACCAACACTTTGAATTGTGCTCGGAAACGTACTGGGAGCCAATGTAGATCTCTCAGGACCAGTGTTATGTGGTCATGGCGGCCACTCCCAGTCAAGAGTAGTAAAGAGAATTCTGAAATAGCAGGATGGAATAAAGTGGCAGGTCCTATTTGGCATTTTTCAGAGCTATAGAAAAGAACAGCAGAAAATGCATCCTGTAATCCTTTCAGTTGGTTTTCCATGAGAACAGGATTGTGTTCTCATTGTGAAGATAGATATTTTTTTAATGTATTTATTTATATATTTCATAAAGAGTTACACCCTGCTTGCTTGTAAAAAAAAACCTCAAAGTTATTTACAAAAGATAAAACAGTAAAATCAAGAGACAACAGTATTTACTGTCAATACACATTAACCTCAGAAAAGGTATTGTAGAACAAAATGCTCTAGGTTGGAAGCAAACTGCAATCAGAAGTTATTGTGACAGTGTCTCTGAAGCACCATTTCCATGGAATTTTGTTTTGGACTTACTATCAGGTCTTGTCCTTGCTCCTTGGTCTAAACGAAGTGCTTCTTCCATATTTTGAAGAATTGCCTCAAGACTAGAAACCAAACATTTTTTTTTCTCAGCTACCGCCTGTATTTTCTTCTCTGGATAAAAGATACATTACTAATTACATTTTTAGAACTGTTCTCTATCAAAGTAAACTAAAAAACGGTGCTATTACAGAGGACACGTTGCATTGAAGGATACCAAATTTAAATACTATGTGCCCAGATAGCTGCAAAACAGTTTTACCAGCCAAAACATTGTACAAATTCATTTTAGTATCTAATAGAAGAGGTGTCTAATAGAAGTATCTAATAGATACTTTTAGAAGAGGTGTCTATTAGAAGAGGTGTCTAATAGGTGTCTAATAGAGGTGTCTATTAGAAGAGGTGTCTAATAGATAGTATCTAATAGAAGAGGTGGACAGAAGTCATTAGTACCCAAGTGATGGATTGGCAAAGATTTTATGCATCAAAAGCAATTGGATGCGGTAACCCCATATAAATAAATATATATGAGCTGCTTTAAAATAACAATTTAAAATAACATTATCTTGATTTGTTCCATTTATGACAGTGGGCGATGAAGTATTCGGATTGGGCTGTTCCTCTTGCACAAGACTCAGACAGGAGCAAAGAAATAATAATAATAATAATAATAATAATAATAATAATAATAATAATAAATTTTATTTATACCCCACCCTCCCCAGCCAAGACCGGGCTCAGGGCAGCTAACACCAGATATAAAAACAATTGATTAGAATACAACTTAAAAACAAGATCAAAATACAAAATTAATGTGCAGCCTCATTTCAGTAGAAACTCAAATCAAAAAAATGTTTGGGGAAGAAAGCGTCAAATCTTCACCAAGGCCAACTATCCAGACTGGTCCTACGTGGGCCAGAAAAAAGCCAGGGAAGTCCCCAAATAGGAGTTCCATCACAGAAGGAAAAAAGAAAGAGGGGGAGGGGATCAAGTTGATTCCAAGCCAAAGGCCAGGCAGAACTCTGTCTTACAGGCCCTGCAGAAAGAAATCAGACCCCCAGGGCCCTGGTCTCATGAGACAGAGCATTGCACCAGGTCAGAGCCAGTGTTGAAAAGGCCCTGGCTCTGGTTGAGGCTAATTGGACTTCCTTAGGGCCCGAGACCTCTAGGGTGTTGCTATTTATGGACCTTAAGGTCCTCCACAGGGCATACCAGGAGAGGTGGTCCCGTAGGTACGAGGGTCCTAGGCCGCGAAGGGCTTTAAAGGTCAAAACCAGCACCTTAAATCTGACCTTGTACTCCACCGGGAGCCAGTGCAGCTGGAAAAGCACTGGGTGAATATGCTCCCATGGCAGGGACCCCGTGAGGAGCCTCGCTGCAGCATTCTGTACCCCCTGGAGTTTTTGGGACAGCTTCAGGGGCAGTCCCATGTAGAGCGAATTACAGTAGTCAAGCCTGGAGGTGACCGTCACATGGATCACTGTGGCCAGGTCGGGGTGGGAAAGGTAAGGGACCAACTGCTTGATGAGGCGAGGTAGACGTCCCACAATTTTTATGTGTCCTCCGCCAAGGTTAAAACAAAACACCCTTTCTCCTTGCTACAGGTCTTTCGCTATTCTGTGTTCAGTGCTTTACTTCTATTTTTTACTTAGTTCCCTTCTTGTTTTTTTATGTTCTTGTTGCTGGCAGTTGTTGTTTTGGTAGTTGGACTATCACTCCCTTTAATGACTTTTGCAGCGTGGGCTGCCTGGTGCAGCGACCACACGCTGGTCAACTAACAGCTGCTCTGCACATTTGCCTCAGCGTCCTTTGGACCTTTTACTCAGCACACCGGCTTTATTTCAACAACTGTGGCCTTGCTGGTTGAAAAAAAAAAACACAGAGTCCACAGAAAACACAGCGTTAAATTGTCTCCCTCCTGTCCACGACAGCGGCGCAAAGGAGAGGTGTCAGTGAGTCCTGTCCACTTCAGTGGCACAAAGGGCTATTGCAGCACATCTTGCCTACAGTAATATTGCAAGTTCTTAAAGAAATGGGAGTGCCTAATCACCTCATCTGTCTCCTGAGAAATCTCTATGTGGGACAAGAAGCTACAGTTAGAACTGGATATGGAATAACTTGTAGCGTGGGGCTAATGATTTCAGCAAGTGATTTCAGCTCTCTGACATAGTCTTCATATAACAACTTCTTTATTCAGGCAAACAAGACAAGACTGAGGGAACTGAGGGTAGGAGGTTACATTTATAGGGGAGAGAGACTGGCAAGAAAAGATACATTTTGGAGGGAACCATCTCAAGCAATCACACAGCAGCTTTTTGGTGGGAACCAATACAGCTGAGGATCCAAATGCAGCAGCTTGAATGAACCAATAGTAGCTGTTCCTTCTGGAACAGGAATGCAGTTACTTTACAGACAATAGTCATACAGATATGATAACCTTTGAATCAATACACAACATAACTGATTGGTTCAAAATTGGGAAAGGAGTATGACAAGGCTGTATATATGTTCTGGCTGGAAGATTTGCTCCATAATCCTCCGAAGGATGTGGTGTATCGGTGTCAAATCCTTTCAAAACTCCTAAAAACACAAGCCTGCGTGGTAGATGCAACTATGGATGCTATGCAGTTTGCATCAAAATCCATGTCTGCTCAAGTAATAGCACACCACACTTTGTGGCTTAAGAGCTGGCAGGCTGCCTCTGCCTCTAAGGCTAACTTGTCTGTGGTACCTTTTGTAGGAGGCCAACTATTTGGAGAGTCAGCCCTAAAAGATATTTTTGGTGGGATCATAAGGATAAGCGCAAGGTTTTGTTAACTCAGAGGGATGATAGAAGGTATGCTATGTGTTTTGTTCCATACCCCAGTCAGTCTCATTCCTTTCACTATTCAATGTTTCAAAATAGACAGTGAGATTTCAGAGTCAAGTCTCAACCCTTTAAGCAGCATTACCAAGGTAGGCAGCCCTCTCAACACTTTTCTGCTGCTCCAGCCACCAAGGGTGGTAAGCGGCATACTCAATGACTCTGGGCCACAACAGGTAGGGAGACACCTAAAATGCTTGGCAGCATACCATTTCAGATCACTGAGTGTTACATACTGTTTCAAACGGTTATCTTACAGACTTTATAGAAACACCTACCTCCCATTATGTTCCTTCTCCCTTACCAAAAAACAAGGTACAGGCGGTTTGGACTTGTGTAGCCAACTTACTAGCTATGGGGGCAACTGTCCCAGTCCCAACCGAACAGCACTTTCATGGGCTTTATTCCATATTCTTTGTGGTGCCAAAAAAGAGTTTAAACAAATGGAGACTGGTGTTGTCTCCGAAGTTTCTGAACCAACGCGTAGTGTAGGCCTACAAAAAGTTCAAAATGGAGTCGCTCAGCTCCATAAGGGAGGCTCTTCATGTAGGCAATTGTGTAGGGTCAATCGATCTCCAAGACGCATACCTTCATATCCCCATGAGGTTGGCACATCAAAAGTACCTAAGATTCACCCTTAGGTGATGGTGATGGTGATGATTTATTATTTATATCCCGCCCATCTGGCTGTACTTCCCCAGCCACTCTGGGCGGCTTCCAACAAAATATTAAAATACAGTAATCAATTAAACATTAAAAGCATCCCTAAACAGGGCTGCTTTCAGATGTCTTCTAAAGGTCTGGTAGTTGTTGTTCTCTTTGACATCTGGTGATCATCATTTCCAATTTCAATGTCTCCCTTTTGGATTAGCCTCTTCTCCAAGAATTTTTACAAAGGTTACGGTGACTCTGGTGGCACATTTGCACATGCAGGTGATACATCTTTACCCGTACTTGGACAATATCTTGGTAACAGCATCCTCCCTACAGGGTGCTTCACACTGATTCCACTTTCATACCTAAAGTACTTTCAAGATTTCATATTCAACAAGAGTTGGTGCTTCCTACGTTTTGTCCTAAGCCACGGCATCCAAAGGAAAAAGCTTAGCATTCTTTGGATGTGTCACAGGCTTTGAAACTGTATATTCAGTTCAGTTCAGTAGAACTACAAATGTCTTGTTTGTCTCTTTTCATCCTTCATCTCCGGGAAAGAAAGTTTCATCTGGCACATTGTCCAGATAGCTATGTGCTTGTATATCGTTGGCTTATGAGTCTCTCAAGTTACCTTCTCCATCATATTCTACCAGATCAGCATCTACGTCGGCAGCCTTTGCTGCCAATGCACCCCTCCTGGATACCTCTAAAGCATTGGCCAAAACTTTTACTAGGCATTACAAGCTAGATATTTTAGCCTCAAGTGATGCGGCCTTCAGTCGTACAGTTCTTCATCAGGTTCTGTAGTTATCAAAACTGCAGTTGGGTCCCACCCAGTTGGGAATCGCTGTGGTATGTCCCATTTCGAATACTTCATTGTCCACCATAATAAATAGGATGATTGGTTTTACCTGAATAGTAGATTTATTAGATAGATGATGGAGTATTCGGAACTCTCCCTATTTGGGTCTGCAGCTGGGCCGCTTTCATGTGCAGGGTTTATAACTGTATATGACTTTATGTTTTCTTTTGCATTACATTGCCAGGAGGTGGATAATATATATGCTTGTTTTATTATGTGGTAGTTAATTTTCTTTATATGTTGTTTTCTCATATTGCTGCGCCTTACTTTCTTTTATCTTGTTCTTGTTCACATGTTATCCGGGAGAAGGTAGGCCGTATGTTTGATTGGTTTTTAGATTCTTGTGACAATGCTCCTGCTTGGTGAGTCCAAAAAACTAAAGAGAAATTGTCTACCTTCCACAATTCTTTGCTCCTGCCTGAGTCTCGTGCAAGAGGAGCAGCCCAATCCGAATACTCCATCATCCACCTAATAAATCTATAATTCAAGTAAGATTAATCATCCTTTTTCTGTTATTGGTCATATTTTCTTTCTTTACAGCATTTGTTTGGACATACAAAATGAAAATTAATCAAGATTATTAATAAAAAATAACATTATCTTAGGTAGTGGTACTCAATAGCATCAATACCACAGTACCAGATTGCCTACTCAACAGACTCTTAAATGTACACACCTCAGTTTAACTGAGAAGTGCATTTTATGAAAACTGGTTTAAAGGAAAATGCATCAAACAGCAGTATTTCTAAAGACTCTACAGGATAGATATGAATTGTAGCTAATGTCACGTGAACACAAAGAGTTCTATGGAGCAAGAGTACACAACTTCTGTCTCACATTTGCTCTGGTTATAACTCTCAAAACATGGGCATAGCTAGGATTTTTGTTGTGGGGCCAGACTTTTATCAGGGGAGGCAGAACCTCAGATTTGTAATGATTTTTATTGATTGGGAGGCAGGTGCCCCCCTGACCCCCCAAGCTATGCCCATGGGCAGGAATGGCCAACATACTAAAATTTAACACTTTACTTACCACTCCCACCATCTTTTGCAAGGTCTTTCAGCTCTTGCAGATTTATTTCCATGTTTTCCAAAAGCAATGTTCTTTTCTCATATATTCTGTCTAATTCAATTTCTACAAATATAAATATTAACAGGTTGTCATTTGTATATACACACGCACTCTGTACATTTGGGAAGATTCCAAAGCTAAACTAGATTTTTGGTAGATGCCCTTCCCTCTATGCAGATGCAGCAGGGGTACGGTTCAAATTCTTGACCAATATAGTGGTCCTATAAAATAGTCATATGAAAAACTTCAAGCACACTAAATATCTGCAGTGGGGAAGGAGGGAAGGAGTTGTGTGTTTGCACAAACAACTGCAGAACTACAACTGCAGGCAATCACCCTGTTCTTATTCATGGTCTCTGTACATTCACACATATGGATAGAGTAGCAAAGTTACTGGAATCAGCACTGGTGTTAAAACTACAGAGCTGAGCACAGTTCTGTTGGAAGTGTCCACTAGTAATGGTGGGCAGATGTCAAGGACTGTAACTATGTCAGAAGTCTGGCAACAGGATTCCATGGAGGAATGCAGTGAAAGAAGCAACAGCCCTTGTGGAGTGCAACTGGCCCTGTCCATATCAGGGAGCTTTGCCAGTATGGAGCTGAGATGAACATTTTTGAGCACATCATTCTATCACACACTACTTAGGTGAAAATAGTATTCTGAAGTATTGCATGTCTGATAACTTTTTAAATTTCATACTCACTACTGGGTTTTGCTATTTCCACATTGCCTGCAATAAGATTTTCTATATCTTGCATGCTTTGCATAATTGCATCTAAACCTGCAGTCAAAAGTCTTCTTTGCTGAATGAGCTCTTGTACCTTTAGCTCTACAAAAAGAAATATAATGTAACTCAAAATGTATTTATTTTACACTAACATAAAAGATGAGATATACCAAAATGTAGTTTTTGCCTTTTGAATATAAGTGTAAAAATACTTATATTCAAAAGGCAAAAACTATGCCTATGCTGTTATGGGAGCACTTCAGATGCTGCAGAGCCCTGCAGCCAATCATAGCACCAGGAGGATGTAGATCTTGTTACATGTCACATGTCTGCTTACATTCCACTACAGATTGCTGGAGTCCCGTGAGCGGAACATCCGCTCTGTGTTGCTTTTGTTTTCTCTCTCTCCGAGAAGAACGACAAGGAGAGAAGCCATGCTTTCTTTGTCCTGATTTATGTTAAACAAACGTAGCCTAGTATCCATGCCTCGAGCCAGTTCTGTTGTGTGTTTACACTGCTGAGTAATGTATGCTCGTGCACAGCTGCATGAAGTCGCAGACGCACGTCAGAGGAGGATGACTGATGGATCTCCGCAGCGGCAAGGCTGAGAAGGGAGACACTCCGGCTGGAGCCTGTCCAGCTGGCTTTCCATCCCATGGTTCCGACAGACAAGGGCAATAAGGGACTCAGACAACAGCGCTTGTGTGCCAGGACATAGTAGTGGTAGAGAGAGGAGTGTTTTGGCAGCATACTGGGCAGGGAGGAAATATGCAGAGAAGAAATAGAAAGTTACAGTAGTAATGAGAGGGTGGACTGGAGGGACAGAGTTGGCTGGAGGCTGAGCAGAAGCAACAGAGAGCAGCATGTGCATATCATACAGTCATAGGCATGTTGTGCTAGTGACCACTCCACCAAATGCTGTTTGGATGCTGTGGTTATTATGTTGGTGGATCACTGGCAGCTGAGCTGTTTGACATATTCCCATGGCTTGGATTGCCCAGTAAAATACTTACCACTGATACCACCTGGCTCGGCAGCTGCAAGAACCTGGGCTTCTCGCAGTTCTCTAAAATTTGTTCTCAAATTTTCCAAAAACGCTTTCTTTTTTTCATATAGTTGTTTCAAAGCCATTTCTACAAAGAAATATTGTACAAATATTAACTGAAGTTTGGCAAATTGCCTTTCTTGAAAACATCTCTCACAAACTAAAAGCATCTAAAGGACAGAGCTCAAATGATTGGTTTCGTTAAAATATATGACATTATTTTATTTCTTATACAACTATTGAGGCACATGGTCACTCAGTGCCATGAGGATATGCAAATGTCTGGCTCACGTAAGACTATATAAAAACTTTATACTTAATAATTATAGAACTCACTGGTGGAGAATACTTTTATATATATTTATTATTTGCAATGGGAACCTTTGTATGAGTTAATACTTTATTATCCCTTTGAATATGTGCTATATCTTTGTATGTTTGTCCTTATAGGGTGTGATGCTTTATGGTTTACATTTTTTGTTCTATGTTTTCTTTATTTTGGTTATATTTACACTTTTCTTTTGAAACAAGTAAAAAAATATATTTTAACACAAAAAAGCAATTAATAGCTGAAAAAATTGTTTTACATGCTTCTCTGCTACTTGAATTATATGAGATGCAGAGTGGCATTTAGCTGTGATAAAGAACCATTAGTTCTTATCTGAATGGCAGTTCTGTAGGCACCACCTTGTAGCTAAAGGCAGGAAAGAGAATTTGATGGAAGTAGGCAGCTTCCAGAATCCTATTTGCATTCTTATCAAGCTCAAACAAATCAACTGGACAAGACAAAAGAGGAAGAAAATACATACTTCTCTAATAATAAGGAATTAGAATTGTAAACATCCTATATAATAAAGTCCCTGTGTCTCTGCGCCGTGTGTCCCTGTGTCTGTGGGTTTCCGCTACTGCGCATGTGCCCCACGGACACAGGGATTGGAGCGCAGAAGGTGCGGGGTGCTGATTGGCCGGAGGGCGCGCGGGCGTGCGAGCGAGCGGTGGCCGTTGCGGCGGAGAGGAGGAGGAGGCGGAGGAGGGGGCGCTTCGGCGGTGGCCGTGGCGGCACCAACGGACGGGACTGCGGAGACACAGGGATTGGGCGAGGACCTGTATCTATGGGCGACGGGCCCATAGTGCTACAAACAACAACTCCAACCTAGGCAGAGGAGATAAAATGGCAGGGCGGGGCACGGCGAGTTACGGCGACTTTGCCCTCCTCCCTCCCTCTCCCTCAGATACCTGCGCGGCTCTCCCAGACCGTTACTCCGCTCGCAAAGGACTCTCCCTCCCAAAATGGCGGCCGAGCCTGGAGGAGGAGGAGAGGGAGAGGGAGAGGGAGAGGCCGACCAGCGTCTCTTCCTTCCTCCACCCGGCAACTCACCTGGGCCGGCCTGCTTTGCTCCGTCCTGCCTGTCCGTCAGCGGGCTGCGGCTTTCATCTCTCACATCCCCCCCACCCGCCCTGCCTCCGTGGAGCAGCTTCCCTTCTCCCGAGGGAGGCCTCCCTCTTCAGCGCCACCTCTGGAGGCGCCTCGGCTGCTCGCTCCCCAGCTCCTTCTCTTCTCCTCAGGCTCCCCAAAGCAACGTGGGCTGACTCTGTTCCCTGCCGCGCCGCGCTTAAATTTCTAGCGCCCGTTAATTTAACGGGCTTACAGTCTACTAGTTTTACATAATGACCTCTGTAATTGCCAACAAGGGTTTTGCCACCAAGTACTAAGTCATCTTTTGCAAAGGGTTCAAATACTTATTTCACTCATTATAATGCATATCAATCTCTGACTTTTGTCTTCTGGGTTTCTGGGGGTTTTCCCTGTTATTCTGTCTCTCACAGCTACAATAAACCTACCATTAAAATTATGGACTGGTCATTTCTTCATCAGAGGGCAAACGGGCAAATTTATCCGGGGATCAAATACTTTCCCCCCTCAATGTAGCTCTCCAGGCAAGGAAAGACAAGAACCTCCTTCTGTTGCAAGATTCAACTAAGCCATCTTTAAGGGCATATTCCCTGAAAATTTGCCCCATAAATCAACTCTAGCTGTGGTAGCAGCATCCCAGTGCTTCAACCACAGGTTCTCCTTCTGACACCAGAGGTAAAGGGACCCCTGACCATTAGGTCCAGTCACGGACGACTCTGGGATTGTGGCACTCATCTCGCTTTACTGGCCGAGGGAGCCGGCGTACAGCTTCTGGGCCATGTGGCCAACATGACTAAGCCGCTTTTGGCTGCAAAAGCAGGAAATTGAACTGGATTCTGGGAGCTGCCTACTTCACCTGCCTTCAATCACAAAGTGACACTGTAACCTTCAATAATTACCTCCACTAATGAAAGAATGGATTCTGCAATTAAATATGTCACATATTCTATATTCACCTCTGGCTTGTATTTGTTTTTCTGGTTCAGCATCCTGTATATTTTGTATATCTTGAATAATTGCTTCCAGGCCTGCAGCCAAAAGCCTTCTTTCTTGAGTGAGGTGTTGAAATTTTTTCTCTACAAAAAAAGGGGGAAAGAAGATTTTAACAACAATAGAAATGTATTTCTTAACATAGCCTTCAAACTGCAAGATGATTACCCCTCAAGGTGTCATTTGTTTTTAGGAATAATCACAATAAATACCGGTAATTCTACTGTGCAATAGCAATACTGTTGCAAGCAAGTACAACTGAGGCACAAATATTCCTCAAGGGGAAAGAAGTTAGCAACCAATTCTGAAGTTGGGGTGGGTGGTTTTTGTGTTGCTTGTTTCTGTTGTACTGTCAGTGATGCTTTCTCTTCATTCTCATTTGTTCTAGAATAAAGACAACCATATCTAAAAAGGAACATGTTAGTTGTTGTATATAAAACTTAGAAAGGTAGAATAATTCACTTACAACCTCAATTTTAAATAACAGTCCTGGATAAAATGACAACTTTTATTGTAATAAAGAGTTTCTAAATATACATTTTAAATACATTTTGGTCAATAGGCATATGCTGGGGGTGGAAACAGAAGTTTCTTATTTTGTGAATGTCTCTTCACTGGGCATTCCTGAGGGCATTGAAGACAATTGGGATTACACCTCCTACAACAGCTGCCTATAAGCCAGATCCCCATGAGCTTTCTTCTGGGAGAGAAGCCACTCTCTGCCTCCTAGACCAGATTGGAAGACATGGACTATTTTATATAAAAACTGAAAGAACAAAACAACAATAACCAGAACCAACAGCAGGCTCACCCATAGGTTGAACCAAAATTGTTCTATTTGTTTGTGTACTTTTTAATGTGTTTTATTTATTGTTTTGAGTACTTTTGCAACATTTGTGATTATGTGAATCTTTTCATATTGTAAGCCACCTTGAGCATGGTTTTAACTATGGAAAGGCGGCATACACACATAAGATTATGATGCCAATTAAACATATATACCTACCATTGATACTGCTTGGTTGAATAGCTGCAAGTGTTTGTGCTTCTAGCCATTTTTTGAGATTTGAGTCCAAGCGTTCCAAAAACAGTTTTTTCTTCTTTAAAAGATGACTTAAATCCCTTTCTAGAAATGAAAATGTTTTTTAAAAATTAAAACATAGTTTTAAATGTTATTTTTACAGCTAGAATCATAGGAGATCATAAATTATTATTTAATTATGAAAAGTAGTTTCTGAGACTATATATATAGTACAATGACAGTACATAATATTATGTACTTGGCGATATTTCAATACATAATAATCTCTAGATTGTTTTGATTACTGTAGTTATAATACTTGTGTTTATGTACAAACACATTTATTATGTACTCACCAATGAGTCTTATTACTCCACCTTTCTCAGAAATACGAGATTTCATTTTCTGTGAATCTTCCACAACTCTTTCCAGGTTTTCAATCAAAGTCCTTCTTTCCTCATTTAACTTCTTTAATAGAATTTCTACATTACAATTTTTCACAATTTGTTTAGAAACACTTTAAGGATGTTACTAAGGGTGTCGGCATGATCTTTAATATTAGATAATACAATTAATATTAACTTACATAAATGCAATAAATTTAAACCTAAAGTCTTTCTGAAGTTGCTGCATTAAGTATTTTTTCTGTGTTTGACTGTTACCTCATTTTCCCCAACAAAAATCATTTGAATGTTTAAATGTCTCAAGTTACCATTCAACTCTGTTAAATATGAAATAACACAAGCAGTGCTGCAAACCCAAGCTGAAAGATAGTGAGTAAAAAAAACGCTCCATCATTAACCAGCAGTGATCTTATGTATTCATAAGGAAGAACAACTAGAGTGGAATTGCGAACTGGACTAAGAATGGTTTAATTTTGGCTGAAACTGTGCTCTTCTTTTTGCCCAGCTGTAGATTAATCTCATTATCTACCCACTCAAGTAAGCACCATTTTCAGTGTTGTCACATCTTTCTGTACTTAATATGTTATGTGCTTTCCATATAATAAAGGAATGTAAATGTATAATGTACAACAGAAGGAGAAAGAACTCAAAGGTCACGATGGTCAGTATTACCTTTTGAAGACACAGATTTCTACATTCTAATGTCCATGTCAGGATGGAAAACAATAGGTTCTATCCCTAGAGTCTTGCAAAGTCAATTAGATTCTTGAACTTTCTAAAATATTTGACTATTTCATTATAGCTGTTCTGTCTGAGTTGTAGAACAGCAGACTACTGAATATCTGTATCAGTAGATAATATCTACTGAAATAGGACATTGCGTTTCAGGTTTGTATCTTTAAGATGTTAACAGAACTAGCAGCAAAAAAAATCATATACATACCACTGCTAGGGCTTGGTTGGGTAGCTGCAAGAGCCCAAGATTCTTCTAGCTCTTTCAGGTTGGATTCCAAATTGTCCAATAAATGTTGCTTCCACTCTGACAGTTTGTATAACTCCTTTTCTATGAATTGGAATGTTTTAGAATTATCTCTTGAAAAATATGTCCTAACTGCTAGGTGAGGATGATATCCAACTAAGGTATACTCAAAGTAGACTCACTGAAGTCCCTTCATTTCAATGGATCTACTCAGAGTATGATGAACTTGGATATCACCCATTTTCACATAAAATGAAGAAACATATTCAGATGTAAAAACTTGCCTCTTTTGTAACAAGAGAAATTTCATCCATCCTTGCAGCTTTTAAAGCAAGGGGTAAAGGCTAAATGAAATTCTTCTAAAAGTGTAAAAAATATTAGGGAGCCGATGGGGAAAATACAAAAGTTGACCTTTTATCTGTTTACAATATTTGTATGCCAATTGTTTACCTAAGTACCTTAAGTACCTAAATATCTTTAAAAGTTAATATAGTGGATTAAAACAACATAAAATACAATGTAAAATCTTTTGAAAAAACTAATTACCGGTATAACAAATTTCTAAGAAAATTTGGAAACGTGCTATGCTATATATTTAGCTTGTGGTCTGACACATACTTTAGTCACTTTAATTAGGCTTGCAACTCCTGGAACAATATGCAGACTTAAGCACCTACAAGTGTAATTTAATCAGCATTTACCAGCTGGTTTTGCAACATGATGCTGTACTTCTTTTAGTACCATCTTGTGTAGAACTTCTTCTAGTTCTGCAGCCAAACGTTTTCTTTCATCAGCTACCTCCTTTAGTTTATGCTCTACAAAACAATTTCAGGCCAATTCATAACATTATATTAATTCAGTTGAAATAACAACATTACAAAGTGCAATTAGTATACAAAATTATCTAAACATTGACTTCCGGTTGGAATGCCGGAGCGGTCGGTTGGGGGAAAGCTCGCTCTGAGATTCCCCGGCTCGGCAGGGGGGAAGGGGAGCTCGCAACAGCGCTGCGGCCCCCATTAAATCCCGGGAAGAGCGTCCCGGGACCTTGGCAATCCGGCAGGGCTCTCAACATTTCCCCTGCTCCCCAGTAAGCTCTAATAAGAGCTGCCGAGAGAGAGCGGGGTTGAGATGGAGTCCATCGGGTCCACCACCTCTGCCAAGCGAAGCTGCATGCGGCCGCCCTGAGCATTTCAATTTCTCCAAAAAAGGATTTGGAACTTCGAAATTGTGAGTAAAAAGACATTTGGACTTAATTGCAAGCCACAAGGGACTTTAAAAACGGAGGTTGGTCCCTTGACGTTGAAACAAAAGAAACAATCAACTTTGTTACCGATGCTAATTGAAAGAGAAAGTTAAAAGGAAACTTCAGTAACAGTGCCTAGGAGGAATAATTGAAACAATCATTGACTGTAAGAGAAAGTTACTCTTTTTCCCGTGGTTTTGGGGAATTTAGCGAGGAAAATACTCTAAGAACTGTTGGATTATAAATTACTGGACTGTTGTAGCTGGACAAGCTGTTTTTTGACCTTGAAATGGCGAAAGCTCTGAGTGATGGCGACATGAGAAAAATACTAGTCTTACTGCATGAAATGAGAGACACACTCAGAGCATCCAATCAGATGTGGAACAGCTTTCTGAATAAGGATTGTACCATGCCAGCTGTACAGGACGCAGAGCTGCTGGAAAAGGAGGAAGGATCAAACTACACCACAGACTGTGAGATAAATGTATTAAAAGCACCACTCTGCAGACAGAAGTACACAGAACATAAAAAGGCTGGAACTGCCAAAAGGAAACATAAGAAAAAGAAGAAAATGGATGGATCTAGGAAGAAGAAGGGAAAATTGGGTAGGAAAATCCTAAAAGAAGGAAAAGCAGCACAAGCATTAGGAGTCGACCGAAAAAAGAACAGAATGATGAAGAGGATAAAACTGCAGAGCAGAAAGGAAAGACAAGACCCATTTGCGCAGGAAAATTGGTAGAGCTGGACCGCTGTGAGTGTGGGTTGAATAAGAACTTTTTTTGAACTGGACTATTTTCCTGGCTTTAAGGACACTGAATATGGATATGGTTACTGGCATGAGTGATTAATAAGGATTATTAATTTAAAATGATTAGTAAGAGGAAGATAATATGGCTAAATACTCTGAGACCAAAGGGAGGAAGGGGGGAATAAAAGTAAAAATTGGACCTTTGAAAATAAGTTAAATCTAGAGTGGACAGATGGGAAGAACTTAGGGAAAGAGCAGAAGTACCTGGATGCTTAGGTTTGAATTTAGGATTAATAAGTAAATTTACCTATGTACTTGACGATGTTTTAAAAGTAGGTGTATGAATCTGTTAAAGAGGATTTATTATGAATTCAACAGTGGGGGATTTGAGGAAGTCAATTGAAATATGAAATTGAGAAAATTAGAAATCCCTGGCCTACAAAATTGGGCCAGGCCTAAGCAATGTTATTGAAAAATATTAGCAAGGTTAAATGTACAATGAATATGTATACCCCTGTGAGAGGGGGGATGGATCTTGGCTTCCCACAGTGAGAGGGGGGAAGTATGAAAATTTAACCGTTATGTTATGTGCTTATAAAATTGTAAAAACCAATAAAAATTATTTGGGGGGAAAAACAAAACAAAATTATCTAAACATTTTTAATAGGAATGCTTAGCACTATCGCACTATCACAGTAATGCAGACAGAAATTCTATTTAATTTAAAGCCCTAAACGGCCTTGGTCCTCATTGCGAGAAGTGAGGTTACAGGGAACCAGACAGAGGGCCTTCTCGGTAGTGGCACCCGCCCTGTAGAACACCCTTCCATCAGAGGTCAAGGAAATAAGCAGCTATCCTATTTTTAAAAGACATCTGAAGGCAGTCCTGTTTAGGGAAGTTTTTAATATTTAATGCTGTATTGCTTTTAACACTCGATTGGGAGGCACCCAGAGTGGCTGGGGAAACTCAGCCAGATGGGTGGGGTACAAATAAATTATTATTATTATTATTATTATTATTATTATTATTATTATTATTTAGCACAGTGCAGCATTTTTATCGTCATATTGCACAGAGAGCTAAGTCTTACAAACAGAAAACATATCCTGGTAAGTGCAGATGTCAAGCAAAACCTGGATTTCAGGGTGCTTGCTTTTTCTTTTTCTTTATAATGACACACAAAAACAAGCAATGGCATTTATTGATATCATATTGCATATTAGAGCTTGGTGATTACAGTAGATTCTGGTGCAGTCTAGAAGGCTTTAAATCCTGATTGTTTAAGCAGTGGAAGCTCCTCAATGAGGGCAGAGGCAGCATCCTTCCGGAGCCCACCACACCTTCCAGTCCCAAACTGCAGTACAGGCAACTCCCAATTTACACGGGGGTAACGTTCCAAGGCACTGTGTGTTTAAGTGAAATTGTGTATATTTGGAACATCATTGGAAAAGCCTGCAAACACCTCATTCCACCCCCACCCCACCCATTTTTGTGATTTTTTTGGGGTCACTTCCAGGCTCAGTGCAATGCATGCATGTGTGGTTGCACACATATTGGATGTGCCTAAAATGGTCACTGCCTGTGCAAGGCATACTTGCTTCCCACCAGATGTCAGTTTGACCTCTGTGTTAAGAATGCACACTTTTCTTCTCCCAATCTGTTCTGTGGGTTGCCTCCATCCCTGAGCAAGCCCATCTTTCTCCCAGGGAAAGGGTATTTTTTTCCTATGTAAAAGTGCTTCAGGCAAGGTGTTGCTTCAGGCAAGGCCCAATGCTCCATTTTTTTTACCCAGCAGGACACATATTTGGGACTTGGTGGAGTGTTGCTTATGGCTGACCTCAACCAATCGTGATGGTCGGGGTGTGGCTGCAGAGAGCAAGCGGGAGGTGAGTAGCTGGTATCTCTCACTCAGCAGACTAGTGAACATGTGAGAGGAAAGGACTGGAGGAAGCAAGCCATGAAGGCAAAGCCACAGAGGCATGGAATTGCAGGCTTTGCTGCTTGGCAGTGGCAGCTATTTGTAATTAGCCAGCATAGGTTTTGGAATATTGAGGTTCTGGTGGGAAAACAAAGCACAAAGTTCCACCCTGTGTCCTGATCTTCCCCCACCCTTGGATTCAGCTGTAGTAACTGATATTGTAACACGCACACAAAAGCAAATGTCTCAGTCCAGGGCCAGCCCACTCATCAGGCACAGTGAGGCAATCACCTCAGGGAAGCACACAGCACAGGCTGCTCATTGCCGCAAGGTGCTTACATCTGGCCACTGCTGGGCCCCTCGCTACAGCCAGGTGCACACTGCTGGTCATTGCCAGGCACTTGCTGCCTCCACCTGTTCCTCTCCAGCTTCCCTTTACTTTCCAGGCTATCTCTAGGCAGAGGCAGAGGCTGCAGAGGAAGAGGGCAGTGGGTGGGAGGCATTTTCAAGTTTGCCTGCAGCAACAAAACATCCTGGGCCAGCCCTGTCTCAGCCATTCCCCACCCTGCTATGCAGTGCCTATACTTATTAGACCTGTTAGGGTTGTGGGTTTTTTTAAAGCAAACAATAGCACTATTGTTGTCAAGCTTCACAATGGTGCACGAAGTGAAAACACCAAATGGAGAGGCAAGCAATAAAAAACAGCAAGGCAGGAGGAAAACAACTCAAAAGCCTGCAGCACACAGCTGATCTTCCAACATCCCTTCCTCAAACTGTTAATTTTAATCCAGCATATGCCTTCACATCTCCCTTCTCCAGCTTTGCAATACCTTCATTGGTTTGAAAAAAGAGATGATGAGAGGGTGAGCAGGCAATAGTTGCTTTTTCGGGAATACCTCTGTGAGGAATGATGGAGAGGATGGAACCAATGGAAAGATTCCATATGTGTGTGAGAGCTACAGTGGTACCTTGGGTTAAGTACACTTCAGGTTAAGTACGCTTCAGGTTAAGAACTCTGCTAAGAACAGAAATCGTGCTCTGGAGGCGCAGCGGCAGCAGGAGGTCCCATTAGCTAAAGTGGTGCTTCAGGTTAAGTATGCTTCAGGTTAAGAACGGACCTCCAGAACAAATTAAGTACTTAACCCGAGGTACCACTGTATTTGCATAATAGAAGGATGCAGGAAAATGGAGGAACAAAGTGGTAGTCTTGTTTAGGTTGAGATGAATAACATATGGTTTTGCAGTGTGAATCAGGAAATGTAGAATATGCAAGAATTATAAGATCTAACTGATCAAATCGTAGCCTTGCTTGCTTAAAAAATAATTTTGGCCAAATAATTAAATACACGCCTTTATTTTTGTTACTTTGTGACTAGGCAGGCTCTCACAGCAATGATTCTGTGGTTGTGCCCACAACAGTTTACGCAGATTTGGAAATGTGCCCACGAGTCCCAAAAGATTGACAGTTTTAACATTGTTTGCTGCTGCTACAGCAAAGTCACAGGAGTACAGGCACTCTCTATGCCTACCTCAACCAAAATGCCTCGCTCTGAGGAAGGACAGCCATTTTGGAGCATCTGGCCCACTGGGACCTTTGCTCCTGAAGAGGCAATGGGGGACAGATCAAGACAGGTCATTTGGGTGGCCAGGCACCTCTTTGGACTGGTGTGGGTTTCTCCATGTCTACAGGGTGTGGGTTAGCTGTGATCCTGACTTATATATGTTTTAGACTAACAGAAATCATGAGAAATCACTGTATACATACTACTGATTGTGCCTGGCTGAGTAGCTTCAAGAACTTCAGCTTCTTCTAGTAATTTTTGATTGGATTCCAACTTTTGCAGCAACTGTTTCTTCTTCATAGCCAATTCTTCTAATTCTTCTTCTGCAAACACACACACACAAATGACCTATTGAAAAATGGTTTCAAATGTCCTTATTGCTAATAGCATCACAGAACAAAAGCCAGCCCATCTGAATTTATCTGCCCCCCCCCCCCGTGGTAAGAAAAGCCTAGAATATGGACTAATTCACTAACTGCCTGGGGCTCTGCAAATCAATTGGGATTACTTCCATGGATTAGCGTATTTTTCCATTGGGAAGATTATGCATCCATCTGTAGTTCCTTATGCCCTGTGCCTCTGGGAAAAGAGTCTGGAACCCTGTAATGTATCATCAACTACTAGGGGCACTAATGTACACCAATATATCTGTAACTATATTATACCTAATATGTGTTTTGTTTTGGGGTTTTTAAAATAATTTTATTTATTTGAATTTCTGATATAATTCCATGTCAACAAAATATGGACAAAAAAATACAAGAAAAGAATCTCTAAAATAAATAGAGGTTGCAATTTAAGATTTCCTAGACCAAAAAAACAAAACAAAAACATTCCTTAACCCAGGGGTCCCCAGACTAAGGCCCAATTTTCGTTCATTTGGTGTGCGTACGTTCCCACAATTATCCATTGTTTCCCTGCCCATTTGACCTCCACCCCTATTATTCCACCTTCCTCATCCCTGAATATTTGTTTAGGATCTGATTTGGGATTAACATACAAAACCACTCCCTTTTTTGTTTTATCTGAGATTAAATCTTTTCCCAGTCTTTTGTTTGATAGTATTCTTCGATGAAGTCTTTTTATATGTTTCCTGTAAACATATAATGTCCATTATTTGTTTATACAGGGCATGTGCTATTTGGTTTCTTTTGGTTTTATGGTTAAGTCCGTTTACATTCCATGAGAGCACTTTCAAGTGCATACCGGAGCCCTCTTCTTTTAAACCTTTACTTCTCTTTCTCCTCTGTATCCGCAGCTGTAGCTAGTGCAAAATATGGTGGCTCAACTGCTCACTAGAGCAGAATATCACCATCAAACTGTACTAACAGCCAATTAGTTATAGACAGAGCCTCTGTCTATAATCTTTGAGAATTATTGGAGAATGGGTGAGATCCCTGCAGACTGGAGGCAGGCAAATGTTGTCCCCATCTTCAAAAAGGGCGAAAAAGAAGACCTAGGGAACTACCGACCGGTGAGCTTGACACTGATACCAGGAAAGATCCTTGAACAGATAATTTAACAATCCATCTGTGAGCATCTAGAAAAGGATGTTGTGATTACTAAGACCCAACATGGGTTTCTCAAGTCATGACAGACAAATCTAATTTCTTTGTTTGATAGAATTACAAGGGGAATGCTGTGGATGTATTGTATCTTAATTTCAGTAAGTGTGCTATGCATATGTATCAACTGCCTTGTGCTTATAATATAGTATTATTTCCACTCAAAGCTATATTTCATAGCCTATCATTAATTTTCTCCTGATGTAAATGTACAGGAAAGCCAGCATATGACCCTAGAAACACACTGCTATTGGTGACACATGTATTACCTCCATGTATGTGTGCACATGTGATTGAGGGCACATACTAATAGGTTAACTTGCTTCTACCTCCTTTTTCTCAATAGCCTAATAATAATTGGGCTTACAACACTAGAAACCCTTGGGCGGGGGGAACCCTGAAGGTCATATATTGTCCACCTACCAACAGATTCAATCTGTACTTTTAGTGAAGAATGCCGCTGTGTTTCATGTAGACTATGCACAGCTTCTCTTAGATCTTCAGTCAAACGCTTTCTTTCTTGGGCTAACTCTTCTAATTTATGGTCTAGAAAGAAAATTGTGGCAATTTATAATACAGTAAGTGTGCTAAATGGCTACAGAATAAAATAAGTGCACTAAATGAGTGCACCAAATTGCTGGAATTAAAAAAGTACACTCAGTGACCATTTGTTGCTTGCTTGCTTATTACATTTATATCCTGCCCCCCCCTCAATTGAGCCCAAGTCAATATTTAATTAGACCTTAAATATACACAAAGTAACTCTACACAGTAACAGTAGTTGATGACAATACATCATCTTAGTATTGATGATAGCAATCAGTGGAAGCTAGCCCATTAGAGCAACAAGGGCTGAGCCCTACCAAGTCAAATACCAAGCAATTTTTTTTAAGGTTCTCAGTGCCACGTTCTTTCTTGTCCCACAAATCCTTCCACAATTCATTTGAACTAAGAGGTGCTTTCTATAAATCTCCAATGTTCTGGCCAATCAGCATTCTGTACCACTCAGTCAATTTCAACCCAAAAGTATTGCTATGGCCAGGAAGTCCCATCCATCTCTCTCTATGTAGAAAAATAATGTGATAGCAAATAGGTATGTTAATGGAGCTATTCTAGCTCTTAACCCTCATTGTACAGCTTCCCCTTCCCTTCTGTCATCATGCTGACAATCTAGCCATTGAATCTAATCTTAGCAGATCTACCATTTGCTAAGATTCTGAACATGCTCAGAGTTGTTTCTTTCTGAACATGCTCAGAGTTGTTTCCTTGAAGGCCACACCTACATAGCCAGACTCTAAGTTGTTCCCTACTGTTTTGCGTATCTTTCTTTTATTGCCCTCTTGTGTGAGTAGCACCACTGGACACACTGTGAGTTTCTTGTTTGTAAAACAAACCTTACTTATACCATTTTCTTTTACTGACAGGGATATTTAAAGACTTACAATTACTGTTGTTAAAAAATGTATTTGCTAATCCTGAAGCAACAAACCCTAAAACCGAGAGGAGGGGGGCCTTCTTCAAATAGATGCTTGGACTTGTATTTCTGTTTTGACAGCAGTGGGTGTTGTGAAATCATCATGCTAACAGAAATTCTTCATTGGTTAGAGAGGTGCACTCTGTGCATGAACATGCCATTTATTTATGAGGCTCATAATTCATAACCAGACTTGCACTTTCTTCTCAGTAAGTCAATCGGCAAGAGCATTGCCTTTTTTCTTTGTATTTTTTTAAAGTCAGCCCACCAAAAGAACTGGAGACCTAATTTAAAATTCCTTCTCTTGAAACATTGTGTGGTATTGAGTAAATTACTCTGGTGCACTTTCAATCAAACAGTTAGTCAACTAGGCATGGCTTACAGCCGAAGCGAAACAATAATCAAGTAGCACTTTAAAGGTTAGCAAATGTATTATTACATCTGCTTTCATAGAATGCATCTGCTGAAGTAAAGTGTAGCCCAATAAATATTATGTCATAATAAATGTATTAGTCTTTAAGGTGTTCTTAAATGTTAAAAAAAAAAAATGTTAAAAAAATGTTCTTTTTGTTGTTTTGCTAGAAATGCATTATGATCTACTTCACAGGGTTATGATAATAAAGGACTAAAAATATTTTGGCAAACTTAAAACGCTATTACAAAAAAGGAGGATGGTGCAGAGGATGGTTCAGATGACGATCAAAGCCTATACACAGAACAGAAACATAGAACGCACCGTGCCTGCAAACCCCACCCAAGCAAACCTTTCCCAGCAGAAAGCCACACACTGGATTTGCTGAGGACTTACATATAAATTACAATGCTTCTAGGCCTTAATATCTTGATTGTGTCTCATATTCTATTTTCCTTTAATTATATTATATTATATTATAATCTTCATTATTCCAAACCTACATTGTGACTGACAATGTAAGTGCCTTACTTTGTGACTGACAATGTAAGTTTGTAAGTGCCTAGCAAAAATCTCCTAGAATTGTTTCCAGTTTCTTACCCAGAGGCACCTATCTTATGTCATTGCTCAAAACACAAGTGAATCCTTTTTTAAACACACACACACACACACACACACACACACACGAGATAAGGTTGCTCTTGCAGAAGAACCACTGCAGCTCTCCCTTCTGACATTTGGCAGGATTCATGACCTCAGAAGGGGCAGAGTTGCCAGTAAATTTCATCTACTTCCAGTCCATCTAAATATTTTAAAAGTTAAAGAGTATTTTTATGAAAAAGATCACATTTCAGAGGTATCCGCAACAAAAGTCCCTGGGTTCATTTGTTTGTAGTTTGATAGGCTTAATCCATTTTGAAGGGGCTGATATGCTTACAAACTTCATTTACCTCTGTCAAAAGGGAAAAAAAGTTATAGTTTTTCACCCTCCAAAAAATGAATGAAGAAGGGGAAACAAAGTGGACTTTGAGAAGTAAGTTGAATCAAGCAATCCACAAAGCACCTTGGACCAAGGCAATCTGTTTTACAAAATGCCAAATTTAGGTATGTAGCAAGTCTTGTGGCTGCTGCACGCTCCAAAAACATACCACTGACAGTGCCTGGATGCAGAGCAGCAAGCGCCTGAGCTTCCTGTAGCTGTTTCCGATTGAATGCCAAACTTTCCAGTATCAGAGATTTCTTCTCCGATAGTTCATATAATTCATTTTCTGGAAAATGAAATGTTTTTAAAATTTAAATCATGGTTAAATCACTTGAAAAATATCATAGGTGCAAAAGATGAAGAAACTTGTGCAAAAATGAAATCTTTAATTAAAAATAAAAGTTTAATCTGTCAGTACAGATCTTAAGACATGGTAAGTGAGACAAATGAAAACCTTCTGGGAATGTAACCAAGTAACTTCCCAGGCTCAATGCTGTCACTCCCCCTCTTCAATTTAAAAAAATAGTTCCCCCCACCAAGCTCAGCACTCACTATAGAAATGGCTACCACACTCATCATTTTACTACTGCAATTACCATCTTCTGGGGCAATAAATATGATGGTGGTGGTTGCAGTCATTTTCTTTCACCCTTCTATAGTGCGCACTGGGATGAGCACTGTCAGCTCTCTTTGCTGCTCCTGGGTAAAATTATGAGGACATGGTTCAAGTAGGGGCAGGCAGTGGCAATCTTTCTGGTGCTCTCCAGAGAGCAGCTAAGCAGCTTTGACAGAAGCCATGCTATATTAATTTATGCCGGCGGGAGGCACCCCGTGGTACAAGTAGGGAGACAGGATAGGTTGTCTACAGCTCTCTCAAACTTGACAGCAGCCCTGCCCCAGAAATGACACAGAAGTGACAGGCAAGACCCAAGGCCCTTTCTACCTCTTTTCGGATAACTTCTTTATTGAAACAACAAAAAGTGACTGTAGACAGGTCATTTATTCTCAACTTACCACTAGGTGACATAGTTATAGGTGCTACTGAAACATAACGCTGTGCCTTTTGTATATCATGCATAGTTGCCTCTAGATCAGCAGCCAAACGTTGTTTTTGCTCAGCAAGCTGCTTTCGTTTCTTCTCTAAAATAATTTCAGACCAAATTTTGTGACAAAATTATTAATTTACCTTAATTTACTACCTTAATTAATTTACTGCACTATATATAATAGCACAATTAGCATTCAATATCTAAAATATTTAATATAAATGATCATATTATATACTGGTATTGCTCACTGAATGTTCAAATAACCTCATATTAATTGCCTGCATTCAGATGTAACACCAAACCATGGTTTGTCTTGATATATAATATTGTATAAAAACATGTAATGATTCTTACTGATGAAGCATATTAAACACTAGTTGAAGTTAGCCCGTTGACTAATGGGCTCTAGAGGAAGAGGAGGCAGGAGGCAGCAGAGCGGCTCGCGGGGCGCCGGCGCGCCCTGCTCCCGGCCCCCGCTTCGAGCGCGCTCCGCGGCGCCCACCAGCGCCCACCTCACCGCCCCTCCGCAGGAGCAGTAGCGCCAGGGCGAGCTGGTTGCCCGAGGCCCCGGCGCCGCCGCCACGGCCTGTCCCGGGCTCCTCGTTCTCCTCGCTGCCGCTGCCTCCAGGCCAGGCTGGCCGTCCTCTGGCGGGGCTGTGAGGGAGGCGGGCGGGCGGCCGTCACTTCCTGTCCGCTGGCCAATCCCTGCGTCCGCGTGTGTCATGCGCAGAGCGCACTTCCGTGACACACGGAAAAGCAGGGGCACTTCAAGATTATTATATAGGATATGTATTAATAGGGAGCTAAGATTTGAGTTATGATGGCTATTATGTGAAAACACAACTACTAAGAAACAAAATATAAAATGATAATGCTCAGTGAAACTCCAAAATTCATAGAAGCAGTAAAGAATCATATGGGGAGGGGAATCATAAACTGGCCAATGAGGACCGAACATGTTCACCAGCCACAGAATACTGACTTTGTGTTGGAGGAGAATGGAAACCCAAGGAGGGAAGGGGAGGGAATGGAAGGCATAGCTGTCTGGTTGGCATACTGAACAGGAACAGCCCACACTGTAACATTTTGTTGCAGATCCCACAAGTATACTGATACAGAAACAAACAGCTTATAGGCATTAAAAACATACTTGGCAATTGAAACACCTTAATTCCAAATGCATGTATTATAGTTGAAAAAAGGGAAAATAACAGCATACATACCACCAACAATGCCAGATTGGGTTGCTGCAAGAGCCTGAGCTTCTTGCAGCCCTTTCAAATTTTCCAGTAACATTTGTTTCTTCTCTGACAGTGCATATAAATCTTTTTCTAGAAAAAAAAGAAAAAAGTTTGGAATCATATCTTGAAACTCTGCTTTGTTTCTTGTAGTTGGAGGAAGGTGACATTCCCACTGGGGCTCAATCCAGGCACAGAAGAAGGCTGTCAAACTGATGTCTTTTATCCCTCAGTTTCAACGGTTTCAGTGTTAACCATGATGGGATAACTGGGCTTTTAACTTTGAAACAATGTCCTCAACTGCTGATAAAGTTACATAAATGAATAAATGGATTAAAAATGCATTGTTTCATAAAAATGGCAAATGCCTTCTTCATTTGGCAATGCATATCTTAAGATTTAAGAAGTTAAAACTATTATTCAGGAAAACAGCAAAGAATATCAAGTGGGCTTAAATTCTGATAATACCACTCATATCCACTATAATGAACAGAGGTCTGTAAATATGGGCTCCATAGGAATATACAGAACATTTCCAGACAATACAAGGTCCTCTCTGCTCTGAGTAAACCCTGAGATTACTTTGATTAGCAAACAGTGTCCATCCTCAATGCTTCCAAATCAATACAAACATAAGTCCTCTCAATCTGATAATCACCACCACCCAGTAACACCTCCCCACTTTCTTTAGCATTGGTTAAAAGCTCATCCAATTTATCTAGCTGCAAGCTGGCTGGGATGGATGTGGGGCTCTCCACTGAAATTTGATATGGGCATGCTACTCTGGGCTCCTTCAGGAGCAAGGGTGGAATATAAATTCAATAAAGAAATTACAGTGATGTAAACTGGACTCTGCTTTGTTTCTTGTAGTTGGAGGAAGGTGACATTCCCACTGGGGCTCAATCCAGGCACAGAAGAAGGCTGTCAAACTGATGTCTTCTATCCCTCAGTTTCAACGGTTTCAGTGTTAACCGTGATGGGATAACTGGGCTTTCAACTTTGAAACAATATGCATGTTAAATTCCCTTTTAATATTCAAGGTCATTTATTCCCTACTTACCAGCAGGTTTTCTAAACAGAGCTTTATCTGAAGCCTGGCGATAGGCTTCCAATATATCTTCTGTAGTTGCATCTAGTTCTTTAGTCAAACGCTTTCTTTCTTCAGCCAGTTCCTCTAGTTTACGCTCTATTAAAAATTCACATCAATTCATAATAAAATATTTAATATGTGCTAAAATAACTACACTAAATATAATAGTGCAATTAGTATTTAATATTTCAAATTTTTAGAGAATAATGCTTAACATTTATAGAACACTTCTTCTATCATTCTATGTACATTACATTGGAGGTGGTGTGTAAGGGCTCTGTGATGTCTCCTCGAGAGTAATCAGCCAGACCACGTTGTCTGCTACACTAATTGCTTTATTTACAAAAGTATACATCAGAGCTCTTAAGGTTCATGACCGCTTGAGTCAGTTCCAGATTCCAGGAGTGGCCTTTCGCGGCTCCGCCCCCAGCATAAGAGTTTTGGGAACCCAAAGCACCTCCTCTTCTCTTTCCGTTTTCAGCCCCTGCACAGCTGCGGACTGGCGCTGTGCTGCTCCGTCAGACACTTGTTCCCTCCAGTTGGTGTTGCTGGGTCCCTGCCAGCATCTTCAAGCCCCTGCAACCCCCTGGCTGCCTGCAGTTCCTCTCCCTCGCCACTGTTGCTTTCCTGGCTCTCCTGAGAACTGCTCTCCGACATGACTTCTCCCCCTCTCCAACCGCCTTCCCCCGTCAGCTTGGCTCTGGGCGAGGGCAGGTCCCTGACATAGTGAATGTCAGGCCCTAGAGCTAAATACTGCCTTCCAATCCTCTTCAAGCTCTTGAGATTCTCCCAGGGCCACACCTGTCACCAGCCCTGATTTGTGCTCTTCTCAAGTACTTTTGCATGGCCATAATGTGCTCTTGAATTGTAACAATGCATCTTTGCATGGATTAGGAGAACTAAGCACGGAGGGACCAGAGAGACTGGTTGGCACCATCCAAATCCTTGCTTGATCTGCTCTGCTCTCCTACCCAGTGAGAGAGTGTGATTTTCTCACTGCACCAGCTGCAGGAGAAATGTGAGAACTTTGACCTTGTCAGCTGAAAATGACTCTTCACAAAGCTCAACAAGATAGGATGCCAACCTAAGCGTCTCAAGATGATTGTGTCCTTCCACAATAACATGCACGGCACCGTCCAATATGACGGCTCATCCCCAGATGCCTTCCCTATAAAGAGCAGTGTGAAGCAGGGCTGAATGCTCACCCCAACCCTCTTTGGCATACTCTTCTCCCTATTTCTCTCACATGCCTTCAGCTCAACTGAAGATGGTGTTTACATCCATACAAGAAGCCACCTGGCACATCTCCACAACAAAACAAAAGTGCAGCAGATCCTTATCTGAGAAATGTTGTTTGCAACCTTGACAGCACACTCTGAGGAAGCTCTACAGCAGGGGTGTCAAACTCAAATTCATCGGGGGCCGCATCAGCAGTTTGGTCACCCTCAAAGGGCCGGTTGTATCTAGGACTATGTGTCCACTCTGCATGGAGGATGGTGCTCCCCTAAAAGCCCTTTTCACTTCTCCCTCTCAAGGCCAAACGCCGAAAGCCCACTCCCTGCGCGCCGCCGGCTTAACCAACCCCAGAGCTTCACCCCTCGGCTCCCCCGCCTACTTCTCGCAAGCGGCCACGCCCACCGCTCCCTCCGCCAATCCGCCTTCCCGACTCTGTCCCTGGTGGGAAACAATAAGCGTTTGACTCCGAGTCTTCCTCTCTCCACTCTGCTCCCTTCCTCTCGCGCGCGCTGACCTTCGCCGCCCACCGCTAATCAGCGTGCGCTCGCGGGCCACATGAGGAGGTCTGGCGGGCCGGATTTGGCCCGCGGGCCTTGTCTTTGACACCTGTGCTCTACAGAGACTCATCAATCATTTTGCTCAAGCCTGCATAAAGTTTGGCCTTACCAACAGCCTGATGAAGACCAACATCTTGGGTCAGGACCTCACCAGCACTCCATGAATCAGCATTGGTGACCACACACTTGAGGTAGCAGACTATTTTGCTTATCTGAGTTCCACCATAACTTCAGTAATCTCTCCATCAATGCTGAGCTGGACAAGCATATTGGCAAGGCAGCTAAGGCAATGGCTTGCCTCTTAAACATGGCTATGGAAGAATGTGATGCGAACGGCCAATACCAAGATGAAGGTCTACCAGGCCTGCATCTTGAGCATGATACTTTATGGAAGTGAGTTGCTGGCAACTTACAACCGTCAGGAGTGACACCTCAGTGCCTTCCATATGTGCTGTGTTAGAAGGATTTGGGGTATCGCATGGCAGGACAGAATACCAAGCAAAGATGTGCTCTCCCAAGTCGACATTCCCAGCATATTTGCACTCCTGTGTCAGTGGCGTCTGCAGTGGCTTGGTCATGTCCAAAGAATGGAAGATGGGAGGATCCCCAAGGACGTGCTCTATGGGGAGCTAGCTTCTGGAACCAGGCCAGTTGGCAGACCAACTCTGCACTACAAAGATGTCTGTAAATGTGACATGAAGGCTGGCAACTGCTATGTGGGAATCCCTTGCAGACAACTAAAGTGCCTGGAAACAGGCAGTCAAGTTGTGTATACATAGCAGTGACCAGAGGAAAAATGACCACTGGGAGAAGGACAGAGAGAAGAAACAGCATGGTGCATCTAGATGCCTTGATCTGCTCAGCTGCAACAAAACTTGTCTCCCACATCAGTCTCTACAACAACAGCAGACACTGCAACCTTCCAACAACTTGACCTCACCCTGAAAGATGCACTGCTCCATTGTCTACCAAGACAGATGGATGCCAACCATGTGGGGCTGGGGGACAATACAGGATCTAGGCTTGCTGCATTTTTTTCTCAGGATGGTTTAGCATTATGTCTGAGCCATGGGTGTACCCAGGGGGGGCAGAGGGGGCAGAGGGGGCAGCTGCCCCCCCCTAGAAGGCAGCTGCCCCCACCCCAGAAGCAAAAATGATCAGCGTCCGTTCAAAGCAAACCTGAACGACCATGGCTTGCCCCCCCCCCTAGTTTTGATCCTGGGTACGCCCCTGGTCTGAGCCAGCCCACTGCATAGCATTTTCGATTACTTAAAGTAATAATGCAGAAAACATGCTCCAGTGTTTTGCAAAGGCTACTTTGTCATGGCCATAAAATCAAATAAAGCAGGAGGATCTTCAACAAAATATATTTAAGATTGTAATTAAAAGCATTAGTGATCACAGCCCACTTACCACTGATAATTCCTGGCTGGGTAGCTATAAGAGCCTCAGCTTCTTGTAGCTTTTCCCAGTTGGATTCCAAATCTGCCTGTAACTGTTGCTTCTTCTCCAAGAGATCATAGAACTTCCTTCCTGTGAACAGAAATATTTCAGAATTGCCCCTTGAAAAACTATTTCAAATGTCCTTATTACTAGCATATTAACATAAAATAAATAAAAATCATTTTAAAAACTTGATTATTTCATATAAACACATTGCAGATTGCATATAAGAAAATATGAAGAAGCTAACTGAAATCATTCTGAAAGAATACCAAAGTGGTCCCCCACTACAACATTCACTACAGGAGCTTATGAGAAATCATCTTGTCCTGATATAAGGGGATAAGAAACAGACTAATCCTGAAGTCACTGAATATTTATATTCCCATCCACAAATACACCATCTCGGCTTAGATGAGGGAATAAAGGCAATATATAAATGTAATAAAACAAAATAAAATAATCCATCTGGACAACTAAACCAATCCTCATTACCACAGCTTTTCCTCCTTCCTTCCAATCCCTTTTCATTGTAAGCTGTATCTTTTAGATTGTAAATACTTTTCTGGCTGAAAAGTGGGCCAAAAATTCTTTTAAATTCTTTTAAATAAATACTGAATAATCTACCTTCTGTAGCTTCATATATTAAAAACATGAAACTCTGGAGTTGCTCATTCTTTTTAATCTATAAGGATTGCCTCCCAATGTGTCAGAGAAAAAGCATGGAAAACAGATGGGAAACTGAGGCTGAAAGTTACTGAATGTGATATGAATGCAATGCACACAGTGAATTATCAAAAGTGAAGAGGGCTGTAAGAGCATTAATTTCAAGGTATAAAATTGCCTAATTGTGCAACTACCAGTAACTCTTTTTTGTGTGGGGGAGTCCAGAATTAAATTTTTGAGACAAAAAAAAGTGAACATTTCCTCATAAAGGCTGTGGAAAATGATAAAATTTGAGTGAAGAACACTTTTGCTACAAAATGTGGCATTTTAATCAATCAATCATTATTAGTTGTATTTTATTCTGTTTTTATATTGCAAAAGAATCATAGAATTGTAGAGTTGGAATGGACCCCAAGGGTCATCTAGTCCAACCAACTGCATGCAGGAATCTCAACTAAAGCATCCATGACAGATAGCCATCCAACCTCTGCTTTAAAACCTCCAAGGAAAGAGAGTCCATCACTTCTCCTTGGAGTCTGTTCCAGTGTGAAACAAATCTTACTGTCAGAACGTTCTTCCTGATGTTTAGTCGGAATCTCCTTTCTTGTAGCTAGAAATCATTGGTTTGGGCACTATCTTCTGGAGCAGGAAAAAACAAGCTAGCTCCACCTTCCATGTAACAGCCTTTTAGATATTTGAAGATGTCTATTATATCTCCTCTCAGTCTCATCTTTACCAGGCCAAACATATGCAATTCCCTCAACTGTTCTTCATAAGGCTTGGTTTACAGACCATTCAGCATCTTGATCATCCTTCTCTGCACAAGTTCCAACTTGTCAAGATCCTTCTTAAATTGTGGTGCCCAGAACTGGACAGAGAACTTCAGGTGTGATCTGACTATGGCAGAATAGAGCGGGGCTATTACTTCCCTTGACTGGAAAACTATACCTCTGTTGATGGAGCCTAGAATAGCAATAGATTTTCTTGCTGCTGCATCAACTTTTGACTCATGTTACCCTTGGGGTTTACTAAGACCCCTAGATCCTTTTCACATGTACTACTGGCAAGCTAGGTATCCCTCATCTTATATTGGTGCACCTGGCTATTCTTGCCTGTGTAGAACATTACATTTGTCCCTATTAAAATTCATTTTGTTAGTTTTGGCCCAGTTCTCCAATTTAAGGTCATTTTGAACCCCATTCTGTCTTCTGTGGCATTAGCTAGCCCTCCCAGTTTGGTCTCATCTGCAAATTTGATTAGCATCCCCTCAATTCCTTCATCCAAGTCATTTATAAAGATGTTGAACAACAACAGTCCCAGGATAGGACCCTGCAGTACCCCACTTGTCACTTTTCTCCAGGATGATAAGGAATCATTAGTGAGTACTCTTTAAGTTCAGTCAGTCAACCAGCTACAAATCCACCTAACTGTTATCTTGTCCACTCCACATTTTGCCAGCTTCTCTGCATGAATATCATGGGGGACTTTAGCAAAAGTCTTACTGAAATAAAGATACACTACGTCCATAGTATTCCTCTGATCTATCAAGCTTGTAACTAAGGAAAAAAAATAAGTGAGATTAATCTGGCACAACTTGTTTTTCAGAACCCCATGCTGGATCTTAGTAATCACAGCTTCCCTTTTTAAGTGCTCACAGACCTATAACTTATCCAAGAACAATGAAAAGGGACTTACTTGATTAACTTCTACTCCTGCTCTTCACATTGGTAACAGGGGTCTTGAAACACTGAAGTAATACAGTGGTACCTTGGGTTAAGAACTTAATTCGTTCTGGAGGTCCGTTCTTAAACTGAAACTGTTCTTAACCTGAGATACCACTGTAGCTAATGGGGCCTGCCGCTGCGCCGCCACCGTGTGATTTTTGTTCTCATCCTGAAGCAAAGTTCTTAACCCAAAGTACTATTTCTGGGTTAGCGGAGTCTGTAACCTGAAGCGTCTGTAACCTGAAGTACCACTGTACTATGAATACCATAGTATTATACATCATTATCTACCTACCAGTGGGTGTTTCAATCAGAGCCCTTTCTGAAGCACGGCGTCCAGCATTTTCCATATTGTGCATAGTTTCCTTTAGCTCTAGAGTCATCAGTCTTCTTTCCTCAGTGAGCTGCTGTAGTTTATGTTCTACAAAATGATAATGTATGCTGAAAAAACTACACAAAATATTACTGTGCAATACGTATGTAGTATTAACTGGGTATTTTAAAAACAAATATTTACATTTATAATGCTAGTTGCTCAAATTCCATCATACATCTTATCTCACTAATCAGAACAGCAGCCTTCTAAGACTCATCAGTATGATTAAGCCATATTAACATTGAATTTAAGCTCAATTGTATTGAAATGACCTGAAATCCAAAGTACATATGTTTTAAAAGTATACCTAGCAACATAAAATATTACAGCAAACGTACCACTGATACTGCCTGGTTCAGTAGCTGCAAGTTTCTGAGCTTCCTGTAGCTCTTTCCAGTTGGATTCCAAGTTGGCCTGTAAACGCTGCTTCTTAACAGCTAATTCAAATAATTCTTTTTCTGTGAACAGAAATGTTTTTGAGTTATGCCTTCAAAAACAATTTCAAGTGTCCTTATTGGTCACAAAGTCACACAAGAAAAATATACTCAAAAACTTAACTATTTAAAAGAAATGGGGAAAAAACTTTCCATCTGTAATTGCAGATTAGACATTTTAAGGGGGAAAGGCTAAAAGAAATGTTAGTGAAATGTAGCAAAGCAACTTCATGTGAACTTAAGCCTGTGAAAATGTCTATACAGTGGTACCTTGGGTTACATACGCTTCAGGTTACAGACGCTTCAGGTTACAGACTCTGCTAACCCAGAAATATTACCTTGGGTTAAGAATTTTGCTTCAGGATGAGAACAGAAATTGGGCAGCGGCGGCGCAGCGGGAGGCCTCATTAGCTAAAGTGGTCTTCAGGTTAAGAATGTTTTCAGGTTAAGAACGGACCTCCGGAACAAATTAAGTACGTAACCAGAGGTACCACTGTATTGACAGACGTATGCTCTGGAATCTAGGGCATAGATCTGCAAATATGCCTCCATCACCTCACTCCTAAAACACACAAGAGAACTGCCAGCCATGTACTAGGTGATTTCTGGTCCTCTCATAACTGTTCACTGGTAATGCTAAGCTAAATTACACTTCAGTAGGAACAAGCAAGCATGCTGGTGCACATTCAGAAAATGGCAGCCACTTTGGTGCTTCCCTGGTCCTCTTCCTGCTGTGCTACCAGGAGCTAAGCCATGGTTTGGTTTAATATTCTTACAAACCTGGGCTCATGGTTTGTTTCACTTTAGACAAACCATAAACAGCAACCATGTTTTATACTTGGCTTACTGCTCATGATTTATTGTTTATGGTTTGCTGTTCATGGTTTGTTTGGGGGAGTCAAACCACAAGACCAGATTCACACGTAATTGCAAAGCCAAACTATGGTTTAGATCTTGGTAGTGCAGAAAAGCACCAAATATTTTCTAAATGAAAATGAAAAGTGAAGGGAGGGAGACTTTGCCACCAGAATAAGACTGTTTCCACCTACCTCACCCTCCAGTCATAGGAGCCTTCATAGGGGAACAGCTTCTAGAGGAACTGTGAGGGGAGAGGGACTGTATTTGCCATTAGGGGGATGAACTGTTAATTGTTGATTTTTAAAAAAAAAAAGTTATATTGTTTATTAGGCAATTCAACAATACTACTGTATTTAAAATGTTTGTTTTTATGTGAATCACTTGGAGCACAGATGTATTTGTGGAAAATGTGGTACATAAATAAATTGAGCGACTAAATATAAACCAATGTGTTTGCTCATTCAAACCAAACCATGATTTAGCATTATGTGTGAACCAGAACACTATGTTAGAAATACTCTTTAAGTTGGCATTTACAGCCCTCTAATACAGATCAGGAGAGCAATACTGGTGCGCATGTGTGTGATGTCACATGGTTGTAGGAGACCTGCAAGGCCCGGCGCACCCTCTGAAAAGCCTGACAGGTCCTGCCGCAGTTGTGATTAGGCCCAACAGGGTCCACCCAGCTGCAGAATATTGAAGGGACCTGGCCCCCTCATTTAAAATTTTGGCAGAGCCACAGCAGCACATAGATGGCGCACCTGACTGGCATAGAGGTCCAGGACATTTGTGGCAGGACCCATCACTCACTTGCTTTAGTTGTTGTATTTTTGTCAGCATACATCAGGACAGGAGTAGCCAGGGTGGTATAGTGGTGTGGCAAGGCAGTCACTGCTGTTTACTCTGATAGTGTGAGGATAGGACAAAGATATAGTAAGGTTGAAGTTGCATGAATGTTCTGGTAGGAGCATCAGATTGGCTCTGCCAATGCGTCCATAAAGCCACAGTCTGGTTATCATCCTGCCTATCCTGATACAGTGTTGCAGCAGCTGCGATTGTGCTGCCCACTCTTGATTAAATGTTTGGTGTTTTTTTCAAAAACTATACATCTTTTATTGTCGTCATACTATCAAGTTGTTCAAATTGAGCTCTTTATAAAGTACAATACTGTTCCTTTTCTATATACTATAGTTAGTGCTATTTTTCTAGAAAAGGTGGTGCCGGAATTCATCATGAACACCTCCCTTGTCCTCTTATAATGGCAATGGTGTCTACCTGAGAGATGCTGGAACTGAGTTTCAATGAGTTCCAGCTGGGAAAAAGCCATGAACCAGTGTTACTTCAAGTTACACAGTCATGATTAGGTGCATTTAAAAAACTATACGTATTTCATTCCATACATACCAACAGGTGGTTCAAATCGAAGTGCTTCTGAGGTACGAAGCTGTGCTTTTTGTATATTTGAAACTGTTGCCTTTAGGTCCGCAGTCAAATTTCTTCTTTGCTCAACAAGCTCCTGTAGTTTATGCTCTAAAAATAATTTCAGATAATTTCATACCCAATTTAAATATATTCTGAAATTACTAAAAACAACAACAGTGCAAGTAGTATGTAATATTACACACAAATTTTAAATAGTAATATTTAATTTTATATGCTAGTTGAATGATCAAATTACTTCATATTCATAATCACAGTGTGTCACTTCTAACTTTAATTTTTTAAAATATTTTATATGTTTTTATAATATATTTTAAAATCTAATAAATAAAATAATTTATAAAGAAGGAGGTATAAGTCAAGCCATTTATAGTATGAAAAATCACAGAAAACCTACCATTAACACTGCCTGGTTCAGCAGCTGCAAGAGCCTGGGCTGCTTCTAGCTCTTTCTGGTTGGATTTCAACTTTTCCTGCAACAATTCCCTTTTTGCTGACAGTTCATACAATTCAATCTCTGCAAAAAAGAAATGGTTTGCAATCATCTATTGAAAACAATTTAATGTGATCATTCCTTATCAGGTTTAATAAAATCCAAAAGAGTTGGATAACATGCAGAAGTATTCATAAATGATAATTTTATTTAAAAATTACAAATGACTTCTTCATTTATTAATGACTATTGCAAGACAGAGTGAAGGAGTTAAACAAAATTGATTTGGGACTGTAGCAAAGTAACTTCAAGAGGTTTTAAATCTCTGAGAATCCATCATGATGATCTGTGACAGAAGTGTGAAAAGATGGGCTCCTTAAGTCTGAGGGGAGCACAAAGTCCACCCTCTTTCTTTCAAATTAATGTTTTGTTACAGCAGCAGCAGAATGGAATCAGGATGGTTAATGCACATAGTGTACTTCACATACATATTTATCACTGAAATGAAGGGGGTGGGGAGAAAGTGAGCACTTCCTAGTAAATTATCTGCCAGAAGATAAAAATTTAAACAGACCTGAGGGTTTAGACCACCTCTGTCACACCTCTGTTTTAGTAAATTTATAAATTAATCATTAATAATTGTTTTTATGCCATTTGCAAACTGCAACAAGATTTAAAACTGAATCAGGAACAATGGGAGGATACATGGTTTATGTCTCCTCTTCCTCTGATGTTTACATTGGTGACAAGGGATGCAACTCTCTTGCAACACTTGAAGCAATATGAATACGGTGATATAAACTATATAATATTCCTCATTAACTACCAGGGAGTTGTTTCAGCTGAGTCCCTTCTGAAACACGGTGTTCAGCATTTTGCATATCACGTATAGTTTCATTTAGATCTGCAGTCAACAGTCTTCTATGCTCAATGAGCTGCTGTAGTTTATGTTCTACAAAATAATTAAAGAACAACGCATTACAAAATAATAATGTTTGCTTTTAAAACTACACAAAATATTTCTATGCAATTGGTATGCAGTATTAACTGGAAATGTTAAATATCAGTATTTGCATTTATACCGGTAGTGCAACTACTCAAATTAAGTCATACACCTTTATCTCAGTAATAAGAACAGCAGCTTTCAAAGACTCATAAATATTAAATCATATTACATGGTAAGATGTATATGAAGAAACTGTTTCAGAGAGACTGAATTGTAACATCATTATTCTTAACAAGAAACCTATTCTGATAAGTATGGATAAATATGGTTTCTAAAACCTGGCTTTTATGATGATTAAACTTTTATTTTGAACCACAATACACTTGTATACAAACAAGCAATGGCCCTTATTGACATGGTGTAGCATATTAGCATACACAAGTCTTATAGGAAAAAACAATCCTCTACACTCACACAAAGCCCCATTAAAATTGAACATAATCTTAACCGTAAGAAATTACCTTAAATCCACATTTTTAATTTACATTTTAAAACTGTAGCTGATAACATGAGAAACCACAGCAAACGTACCGCTGATACTGCCTGGTTCAGTAACTGCAAGAGCCTGAGCTTCCTGTAGCTCTTTCCAATTGGATTCCAAGTTGGCCTGTAAAAGCTGCTTCTTAACAGCTAGTTCAAATAATTCTCTTTCTGTGAACAGAAATGTTTTTGAGTTATCTCTTGGGGGAGGGGAATTCAAGCATCCTTATTTAGTCACAAAAGGTTGTAATACAAAGAAAGATTCTCAAAAGCTGCCTTATTTCATAAAAATGATAAATCAACTTTTTGATCGTATGAATATTTATTGATCCTCTCCCCCCCCCCCCAGGGATCCCCTCAAATCCGGCATAAAATTGTAAGTCACATATGTGCTCGCCTTCTCCTCTGCCTCCTCTGAACATTGAAGCATGTGCATTTCAAAAACTATTTATCTTTCATTCCATACATACCTGCAGGTGCTTCAAGTGCAGATCTTTGTGAAGCACGGCGTTGTCCTTTTTTTATATTGTAAGCTGTTGCTTTTAGTTCTGCAGTCAGCCTTTCTCTTTGCTCAGCAAGTTCCTGTAGTTTATGCTCTAAAAATAATTTCACACTATATCAGACCAAACTTTGATATACATTCATGAAGCATGAAGTATCTAAAAGTGTATAATGGTTGCTTGCAAGTTTGATAAATCATAGCAAACCTACCACTGACACTGCCTGGTTCAGCAGCTGCAAGAGCCTGGGCTTCTTCTAGCTCTTTCTGGTTGGCTTCCAACATTTCCTGCAACATTTCCTTCTTTATTGATAAACTGTACAATTCCATTTCTGCAAAGAGAAATTTGGAATCATTTTTTGAAAACAGTTTAAAAGGCAAAAAGTATTCATAAATGATATTTTTATTACAAAATTATAAATAACATCTTCATATTCCCTGTGAGCTGGGACTATAGCAAAGTAACTGTAATAAGTTTTAGCTTTCTGAGAATCCACTATGATCTAAGACATACATCTGAAAAGATGGACCCCAAAGTCCAAGTTGAGCACAATGTGCTCCTCCGCCCCCCGCAGTTAATGCTTTGTTTAGGATAGGAGCACCAGTCCCTATCTGTCATATCTCTGTCAGTAAGAAATAGGAGGCTGTGCTCAAATCCTCTTGTATTCCTCACCTGAACTCTCCTTAAGCTTCAAAGTGGCTAACATTTCTTCCAGGAACAGTGGAAAGATGCTAAATTTATGTCTCATTGTATATCCACATTGATGACAGCGGCACAACTGTCTTGCAACAAAACAATTATTTGCCTACCAGTAGGTGGTTCCTGCAGAGTCCTATCTGCAGCATGACGTTCAGCTTTTTTAACATCATGGAGGGTTTCCTTTAGATCTGTAATCAAGTGTTTTCTTTGCTCAGTGAGCAGCTGTAGTTTATGTTCTAAAAATAATTACAGGCCAATTCATAATAAAGGAATAATATATGTTGAAAAAACTTCTCAAAATACAACTATGCAATTGATATGTCAACACTATCTGGAAATTTTAAAAATTAAAATTTGCATTTATAATGCTAGAAGTTCAAATTACTTTATATACATTATCTCAGTAATCAGAAAGAACTGTAATTATCTAAAGCAATTGTTCCCAATTGGTGGTCCATGGATCCCAAGGGATCTGCCTAAACCACCCAGGGGGTCCACAGACCCTTAACATAACAAAAACTACCATAGGGACATTGAACTTTTCAAAAGTAGGGGGTCCATGGCTTGACTTTGGGGGGGAAGGGGGTCCCCAGTATTTAGCTAATTGAGAACCACTTATATAAATGATATTTCTCCATTGCTAATGGACATTGGATCTTAGACAGGGATCTTGCTCCTCCTTCAGGTCAAAGGCAGGAAAGATGAACTTAGGAAAATAGGTTGGCTCTCCCATAATGCAGTGGTTTGCCTCCTCACCAAGCTCAAATAAAACCTACATTCACACGTACATCACAGAATATAATGAAAACAACAAGATTCTACTTCTACACTAATACAAACATGTAATACTACATTGAACAAATGTAAATAAATGTAAACCCACAACAACTGAAATGAAGGTAAAAAATGATAGAAATATCCTTAAGCTAAGTATAATTCTTTCTCCCACTGGTAATGAAGGTCATTAGCCTGTGATTTACTACAACTATCAACAACCAGTGTGGGCCATCTAAATGGCTGCTTAAGATAGAAGAACTTGCCATAGTACTTTCCTTCTAAATACAGCTTCTGCAGAAGCATACTTATCTTATAATGAGTTACAAATGTGCTGGGAGATGTCCAGGTTGCTGCCTACCATACCTCAACTAATGGTGCACTCATTGCAAATGCTGCAGATGTACAGTAGCGGCTGCCCTTGTGGAATGTACTTGTAAACCTTACTAGTATGTGCTCTAATCCAACATGATAATCTTCTATTTATCATCTTCCTCCCTAAAGTTGTGAAAGGATACAAAAAGGCAATCTCCCTGAATTTAGTTTGTTCTCTCTCTATATACCTTTACTGCCTGGCAGACAACTAAAGTATGCCATGCTCTTTCTGACTGATTTGATGGCACAGGACAAAGGGTTAGCAAAATCAACTCTTCTTGTGTATGAAACCATGAGATTACTTTTGGAATGAAAGATGTATATGTCCTCAAACTATTCTCTGTATGAAATGGACATAGATGTTTAGCTACAGAATGTGCATTCAATTCAGACAGCCTGTGGGTAGATGTGCCACCAAAAACAACACTTTCAGAGAGACATCAGTCTACTTTCGTCGGTTCATCTTTCCCACATTTGGCCACAGGGTGGGGCAAGATCCCAGTCTAATGATCTTCATTACCAATGGGAGTATTTATTTATATGTTATTTATTTAAAAATATTTATTAACTGTTTATTATTAAAAGTAATCATGAAGCAATGTGAACAACATAAAAACATAAACATAAAACATTCAATAGAATAGCAATAAACCATAAAAGCAGCATTAAAAAATACAAGGTACAGTGTCTAGCGTTAATGATCCAGAAAAGTCCAAAAAAAGAATGTTTTCAAGAATGCCTAGAACATGTAAGATATGAAGCTGCCCATATAGCAAAGAATAGGATGTTCCAAATAAAAGGCAGAATGGCAGAAAATGCCTGTTTAGGGGTCATGGCCATAAAACAGTCTGCAGTCTGTATAAATATTTATTTCACTTGTTAGTTGTCTAACAAGAGGGCAATCTGTACCACCAAAGTTAAAAACATCATCAAAATTTAACAAATCAATACATAAATGACTCAGGACTGCAGTATTCAACAACCTCTACCCCCCCCACCCGTGAACCGACACAGACCCTGCAATAATCACCTGAGGTACTTCTTCATTGTCCTAGGCATCTGAAGGGCAGCTACATGATAACAGGCCTTTTCTGTGGTGTCTCCTTGCTTGTGGAATGCTCTCCCCAGGGAGGTTCGCCTGGCATCTTAGTTAAATATATTTATGTGCCAGGCAAAAGCATTCCTCTTCTCCCAGGCCTTTGGCTAGATGGTTTATCTACAACCTTTTAAACTGTGGAGGGGGTTATTGTTTTTCATTGTTATTATATAATGTGGGGTGTATGGAGTGTTAGAGGAGGGGTAGCACCTCTGGTGGGGGACACGTTCTCCTTCTGAGGTAGTTTGTCCGCCTTTGGTCCCCACCCTGCCTTCAGTTCTCACTTGTGGCTTCTAGAATCTGTCGACTTGTGACAGTGGCCATACCCTGTGAATGGATTTGACTGGCTGGCTAAACTAGGTGAGGGTGGCCGATGGATCTCAAGCCCTCAGTGTGTTAGGGACTTCCCCTGCATGCAAGGCTCCGACAGATTGAGCAGGCAAGACCAATAGTGGGTCCAACAGTCCAGAATGCATGTGCTGTAGAGGGAAGTGAGGAACAGGTGGGGATTGTGAACCTGGGAAGGTACCCCATCTACAAGAAGGAAATCTCTGATCCTAAACCTCAGCTGCCTTGTGGGATATCTTCGGAAGAAGAAAAGGCTAAGGAATAAACCCTACACAAATCTAGAGTGGTTAGATGGCATCTTGTATGCTTCCTTCCAGAAACTCCTGCAGCCAAGTTGGTGCCAAACATATTGCTCTGCTTTCCTTTGGACCACAGGGAGACCAAGAGGTGGGTCTTGTCATCTTGGCAGCCCAGGATTTCCATACACACCGCCCAAGCTTGAGCCCTGGGAAGGTCACTTTGGTGCTGCTAATGCAGCGGTCTGACTTCACCCCTGGAGGCACACTCCAATGTCTCCTGAGACAGACAGATGCCACCAATGTTAGGTATTTTTGTGTTTTTATATTGTAAACAACCCTGTGATCCTCGGGTGAAGGGTAGTATAGAAATGTAATAAATAAAATAAAACCTAAAAATAGCACCAGCCTTGGTGGAAAACTGAGCTCTGGCATCACTATTCTAAGGATAGATATGGCTCATAAGATTTTTCAGATGATTCGAGTTCTTTTCAGCTGTAGTGCACTTACCGGTACATAAAAATAAGCATTGGTCCTTTTTTTCAAACCATGCAGCATCTTAAACCTGTGCAGGTCTTAATGCAAAAATAATCTACAGCCATTCAACGGGTGTTAGCGTTGAACATAAGGTTTTCAGTTTAGCTTAATGTCAAAACTTTAGTTGGCAAAATGAAAAATCATAGCAAACCTACCACTGATACTGCCTGGTTGAGCAGCTGCAAGGGCTTGGGCTTCTTCCAACTCTTTCTGGTTCAATTCCAACTTTTCCTTTAACCCTTCCTTCTTCATCAATAGTTGTTGCAATTCCATATCTGCAGAAAGAAATGGATTGGAATCATCTCTTGACAACAAATAATACCCTTAATCTCAGGGATGTGTGTTTGAGCCCCATGTTGGGCAAAAGGTTTTTGCATTGCAGGGGATTGGATTGGATAACACACATAGTTCCTTGCAACTTTACAATTCTATGAGTCTGTGATTCTTATCAGGTTTGATAAAACCCAAAAGGGTTGGATAAAATAGCACAAATGCCTTAACAAAAAAATCAATACAATTAACAGCAATCCTACGTTTGCTACATATGCAGTAAGTTCAGAATGAATCTTCTCCAGCCCCACCCCAACACATGGCCAAAGCCTTAGGGAGAAAGTTTCCATAGGTGCAAATGTGGGTTTCCCCCTAAGACTTCTAGCTGCAAGGGACAGCGGGGTATCCCAAACAAGCCAGAAAGGGAACAGACATATCTTCCCTCCTCACATACTGTACTGCATTTCCAATACGAACTGCTGTCTCCCCGACTGTAAGAACATAACTAGTTGCAAGCTACATTTCTAGCACGTTTCTGCTTTGGCCCTCCATTTCCACTCACCAGGAGGTTTTCCAACTAGAGCTCTTTCTGAAACACGATCCTTTGCTTCTTCTATATCACGTACTGTTTCATCTAGTTCTTTAGACAAGTGTTCATTTTGCTCAGCTAGCTCCTGTAGTTTAGTCTCTGCAAAATAATTTCACACCAGGCGATAACAAAATATAGGCTGAAATAACTTGCTACACGCATTAATGCAAATTCCTTTATTACCTGGAAACTTTAAATGTGTACTGTATGTGCATTTATATTACTAGTTGCACTTTCCTTCCTACAAACCCTGACTTTCAGGCTGAGTAAATATTCTTTTATCTATAATATTTTTGTTTTTGTTTTTTTAAAAGGCCCTTACTAACATGACATAATATATTATACCATTGAAGAAGGAACAATCCTCTGCAGTAGGAAGTTGGAGGTGGAGGTGGAATTTTTTTCAGACTGAAAGTTGCATTCCTTTCTGGTCAACCTTCCAGACACCACAGGTCATTGGTGGGCGGGCCCAGTGGCAAAAGTGGGCAGAACAACAAATAAGAATACAGTAGGCCAGACTAGTTTCTACACACACACAAACTCCTCCAACTAGGCAAGCAAGAAGCATTCTCAGAGAGCTCAAGAACAAATTCAAGTCATGCAGAACCCTACAGATAACAGCATGAGAAATCACATCATACATACCACTGATACTGCCTGGCTCAGCAATTGCACGAGCCTGAGCTTCTAGTAGCTCCTTCTGATTGGATTCCAACTTTTGCTCTAACTCTTGCTTCTTTGCAGACAGCTCATATAATTCCCTTTCTGTAGAAATATTATACATATATTTGAATAATAATTTATAAACTCATAATTGCTCACGTAAAATAAAAGGACTTAAAAATGGAATTATTTCACAGAAACAACTCTTTATCTGTCATTGCAGATCTTATAAAAGGGCAAAGGAGCATAATGAAACCCTTGTGGGAATGTGGCAAAGTAACCACAATATGGCATAAGTCCCTGACAGTATCACACAGATCAAGTATGATTTAGGTTAGCCTTGCCCAACATGGTACCCTCCAGATGTTTGGAGCCACAACTCTCATTAACCCCAAACCAGCATGACCTATGGCCAGGATGATGGAAATTGTAGTCAAACATTTGGAGGGCCACAAGTTCCCCGTCAGTGCTCTAAATTACAACAGTAAAAAAGTGCCAATTCCCTGTCCTCCCAGTTGTTGAAAAGGGAGGCATGTATAAATTCTCTTGTACTGATCATCAGTGCTGCTGAGTCAGCCAAGTTATCATTTTTCTTCCTTTTCAAGCCAAAAGAAGAGATGGCACAGCTAGGCAGTAGCAGTCAATGGACAGGATGGGACTATGCTGCCTTCCTGGCTCCCCAGTGCCCAAATGGCTGCTGATTATGGCATGGGGCATGGGGGAGTGGAGAGGTCAGTGTGGCTGCACTAGCAGAAGCAGCAGATTGATCCTGCTGCTGCACTTGGATCACACCAACCTTCTCACCAGCACTGGCATTAGGAAGCCTGGTAAGCAGAGCACTTTTGCACTGCTGACTGCTACTGTTTCTAGGTGAACCCTCTCATTATGATTAAGTCTAGAAAGTACTGATCCACCATGCTAAAACTTTCCTGCACACCTTTTTTCTTTCATATTTATTAGTTCTATTTTTATACATACTGTCAAAAGAGCTCATGAGAGCTTGCCAGAACCATCTGCTGAAGCTGAAGCTCCTCACTTCTCTGGTAGCACTAGCACCAGCAGCAGCAACAGAGGAAGCACCCACTCAGGCACCCAATCAGTGGAGTTCTACCACCCACCCAAGGCAGTTGTTTAGTCTGCCTCATGGGTGGGTTGGTGCTGGAAAAGGGGGTTGTCCCAAGCAAGCTGGAGAGGGAAGAGACATATCTTCTCTCCTCATATACCTGAGGAGGCCTTCCCAATAAGAACTGCTGTCACCTCCACCCCCTGATTGCAAGTAAGGGGGGAAACCTAGTTGCATGCCACTTTTCTAGGAAGCATCTACTTTGGTTCCCAGTCCCTACTCACCAGGAGATTTTCCAGCTAGACTTGCTCTTTCTGAAAAACGGTGCTTTACTTTTGCCATATCATTTACTGTTTCCTTTAGTTCTTTATTCAAGAGTTCATTTTGCTTAGCTAGCTCCTGTAGTTTAGTCTCTGCAAAACAATTTTAAACCAGTCAATTAAAAAAACTCTACAGGGGGGAAATTAACCAAAAACAATAAGAAACTTTCCGCATGAAGTCCATTTTCCTAATTATCCATTGGATTAATTATATTCTACTAACAGTTAAGGCTATAGATAACAGCATGAGAAATCACATCATACATACCACTGATACTGCCTGGCTTGGCAACTGCAAGAGCCTGAGCTTCTAGCAGCTCCTTCTGATTGGATTCCAACTTTTGCTGTAACTCTTGCTTCTTTGCAGACAGCTCATATAATTCCCTTTCTGTAAATGAATGAATGAATGAATGAATGTTTTCAAAACAAATTCTAAACTCAGAATTGCTCGCATAAAATAAGGTTATTTTTAAAATGGAATTATTTCACAGAAATTGCAAACTCTTTATCTGTCATTGCAGATCTTATAAAAGGGCAAAAGAGCCAAATGAAATCCTTTGGGAATGTGGCAAAGTAACCTCAATATGGCATTACTTATGGCCAGGATGATGGAAATTGTAGTCAAACAACATTTGCAGGGTCTCATGTTCCCTGTCACTGCTCTAAATTACCACAGCAAAAAATGTGCTAATTCCCTGTCCTCCCAGTTGTTGGAGGCTATAAATCATCTTGCACTGATCATCAGGGCTGGAGGGTCAGTCTAATTATCATTTCTCTTCCTTTTCAGCCCCAAAGAAGAGTTGGTACTGCTAGGCAGTAGCAGTCAGTGTGGCAGAGTGGCAGAGTGGGGCTGTGCTGTTTGCCTGGCTTCCCTATGCCAGGACTGCAAGTAGAAGCAGCAAATTGGCTCTGATACTGCGCTTGCACTGCATCAACTTTCCCACCATCTCTCTCTCACTAACACTGGTATTCGGATTAAGTTCGCAAACACCTCTGCCACACGTTTTGTTCGCTCACATTTATTTGTTCAGTTTTGTCCGGCAACAATACCTCTCAAGTCAGCTAACAACACTTAAAATCCACTATTGTTGCACATTAAATTATAGTATCAACTGATGGATTAAGCTTGGATTTCTTAGCATTCCTGACCCCTTCTATGACCTCCATAGTTCTCAACTGGAACTACGTCTAAGAATGATAAAAGACATCATCTCCTTTTGATGGTCTCAGTAATGAGTTTTACATGTTTTTGTAAAACTTAAGGTAATTTCATTTTATACTTACCAGAACTAATTACAAATCCTTCTGAGACACTATCCTGTGCTTTTTGCATCTCATGCACAGTTGAATCTAGTTCTTCAGTTAAGCATCTTCTTTGTTCAATTAGCTCTTGCAGCTTATGATCTACAAAGATATATTACATCAGTTTGTAACAGAATATTAATATACTATTAAATTATTGCATTATTTAAAATAACATAAAGCTTTTAAAAATCATTCCCGTTATGTGCTCAAAGCATCAGTTGAGGGAGTACTACACATATTATTTGTGGTCTTTTTATGTGTACTTAAATTAGTCACTTATTTTAAAGAAACAATGTGCTCCCATCACTCATCAGCTGATGGGCAGTGGGAGTGCTCCTAGCTCCGTGGGGTGGGGTGGGAAAACCATTTCCATTGAAATTGCTGTTAAAATGGAGGAAAACATCTCCCACACAAGTCAATTAGTTTCCACCTATGAAAATACAAAAATAATACTCTATAGCTAGTGGGTTTTTTCAAGAAAATAGGCTGTGCCTTAACTCCCCACCCACCCATTCGCTCGCTCACTTGCTCGCTCCTTTGCTGCTTCTAATGCCACTTCCTGAGGCTAAAGGCACAGCTTCCCAGAGGCAATTTGCCACAACCTTTACAATTGCCAAAGCGCTTTCCAGGAAGGTGCCTGACAATTGCAAAAGGGTGCATGACCTTTCTACAATCATCAGACACCTTCCTGGAAGGTGTTTTGGCAATTGTAAGGGTTGCGCCCAAGCAGCTCTGGGAGGCTGTGCCTGCAGCCGCAGGAAATGGTGGTGGCAGTGGAGGAAGGTGTGGGGGGGCGGAGAAAATGAGCAGGTAAGCAAGCAGGCAGGCAAGCAGTGGCAGTGAGATGGTGGCTGGGAAAGAAGCTGTGGTGGTACAGCATACCGGCAGGTACCACCTCAAAAAAGCACTGTCTATAGCTATGCAAAGGTTATTTGACAGTGACCAAAAGTTAAACTGAAACAGAAGGATCCTAATTTCAAGTAGAGGTGTTTCAGACTGTAAGCTGACAACATGGGAAGCCAGATCATACCTACCACTGATACTGCCAGGTTGAGCAATGGCAAGAGCCTGAGCCGCTTCTAGCTGCTTCCGATTAGATTCCAACTTTCCCAATAACTCTTGTTTCTTCTCTGATAGTTCATATACTTTTCTTTCTGTAAACAAATGTGCTTCAATCAATTCTTGAAAAATAGTGTCAAAATCATCCTTGTTCTCAGCATCATGTAGAATGATTTTTTTTTAATTGACTCATTAATATATCTTCTTTTGCTAAAGCAAAGCTTTAAAAGATGTCAAATGGGTGTTTTAGGGAATGTAGCAATGTAACTTAAAGAGGGAAATTCCCTGACAATCCAATAGATCCGTTGTGGTAATGAACACTGAAGTGTGAAAATCTGGGGCCCCTCAAGCTATTCGGAGACAGGCAAAGCTGAGGCTGAGAGGAGATATGATAGCCATCTTCAAATATCTAAAGGGCTGTCACATGGAAGATGGAGCAAGAATGTTTTAATCTGCTCCGGAGGGCCCAAACAAATGGCTTCAAGTTACATGAAAGGAGATTCCAACTAAACATCAGGAAAAACTTTCTGATGGTAAGAACTATTTGACAGTAGATCAGACTCCCTTGGAGGGTGATGGACTCTCATTCATTGGAGATTTTAAAGAATAGGTTGGATGACCATCTGCACTGCAGGCGGTTGGACTAGATTACCCTTGGGGTCCCTACTATATGATTCTATAAAGGTCCTTTCTAAATGTTTTAAGACAGAAAAAGTGTCTTAAAGTAAGTTTTAAATATATAAAATGAAAATGCTATGCATAAATAATCTCACATGGATTGTCAGTTATTGGGGGCAATAAATATAGTGACCCTCCTTTTTGCAATGTATCTGTTGCTGGAAGCTGCCGAAAGTGTGTCCAAGTAAATGATTTTTCAGGTGAACTATCTCAGGGTAAAATTTGAGTAGCACTACCCTAGAAGCATAGCACAGGGCATACTGCTGCCACAAGCTTCACTTACCTCAAGCTACCCATACTCAAAATCCAACAGAGATACCTACTAAAATTAATAAGTGCCTCAAGTTTCTCAATAGACTGGCCCCCCATGTTGCTGTCATCAGAGAAACTTGCATTCTTTGCAGTGCCTTTGTGGGATGCAAAGAAGATCTCTCAACTGGCCATAGTTTCTCAGAACTTCCCCTTCCTCAGTTAACCCTATGGAGCCAATTTACAGTGAGGGGGAAAGGAGGCACAGCTTCAAACTGTCTTCTAAAATTTCAAGCTTTGTCTTATGCTACGTCAGCTGGCCCTATAAGAGAACCAAAAGCAGTAACAAGAAGAAAAAAATGAGGTGTGGCTTCAGATCAACCTTCACAGTGATATCCTGGTGTGGTAATTTCAGTTTCAATCATTTTTCCAGTCTTAAATTCAGTTCTGCACCATGGACATAGCTAATATTGGGGGGGGGGCAGGGCTTTTGTTAGGGGGGGCAGAACCTCAATTCGCTATGTATTTTTATTGATTAGGGGGACCATTTCCCTCCCTGCCCCCCCGGCTACACCCATGTTCCACACATTACTACATCTATATGTGTATCTTATTTTAAGACTTCATGAAAATTCTACAGCACTTTAGTGCTAACTTCTAATACAAACATTTTGGTATGTAATTTCCCCTGCAAGCATTTTTCTTAATATTGCATTTTTAATGTTATCTTCTCTAATATATGAATTTTGTTCACACTCTCCTTATTATACACATTTTTGTGAACATTATTTGATTGGAGAACTGCATAGGAAAAATCAAAACAGGACATATTTCGAAGGATAGCCACATTTCACCTATTGTTTCAGGAAGTGCAAATTAGGTAGGACTGCATTAAACTGTGAAGCAAACTGAATGTCTCCCCACTCCTATATAAGAGTATTTATTCTCTACTTACCAGTAGGTCGTACAAATACAGTTCTTTCTGAAGCACGACGATATACATTTTGTATACCATCCAAAGTTGCCTCAAGATCTGCAGTCAGATGTCTTTTTTGTTCAGCTAACTCCTGCAGCTTATGCTCTACAAAAGAATTTCAGGCTAATTTATAACAAAAATATTAATATATATGGAAAGAATATATTTAATATGAATGCTTAGCATTTATCAGGTGTTTCTTGTGTGACTTCATTGAGCTGAATGAAATGCCCCCTCCTCCCATCAGTTACCGCATTCATACATGGTCAAGTTAGGAGAAATATTTCATCAATGAGGGCATTTTTTGGCATGGATAGGTGCATGCTCTGCACCTGATTACTTTGGAGCCAACCAAAGACATTCAGCCAGGTTTGGACTTTGTGTACTAAGGATGTTGTTGAGAATGCTTTCTACTAAGCTCCCATACTTTTCCCTTTCAGAGTTTTAACTCACAGCAGTCTTGTGGGCTCCAAACTGAGATATAAAAAACTCAAGTTTGGCCCCTGTGCACATAGCCATTGACTGAGGATTAATTGAGTTAATCCCTATCAGTCAGAAATAATGAGGGTTTAAAAGCTCCCATGATTCTTTCTGGAAAACTGCTAGTGGCTGTCTTTGTAACTCAGAATTGAACTTTGCTGACATATCTATCAGAAATTGCAATCCTTGACTACAAATGACAAATTTTGCTAGAGACTAATGGCTGTCTTTGGAACTGAGAATGGAGTAAGCAAATAGCTCCTTGGGAATATTGTGCACAGCTTCCTAGGCTTTAATGTGTGATTCCCTCCCCAAACCCCTCTTATGAGCTTGGTCCACCCAAAATCCCCTTGTAAAATGTGTTCTGCCAATGTTGAGTATGATGAGGCAAAGACTAGCAACACCAACCTCCTCAGTCTGAGAAACAGTTGTACTTGTGGTTTCGCCTGCTAAAAATGTGCACTGCATCAGTAGGCTAGGGCTGCTGGTTCCTCAGCTTTCTTGAACTGTGTGCAGACAGCAAGGCAGGATTGGATTGGAATGGTGATGCTGACTGGGTATAGTGGCAGAGTCAATGTGATTATTTATTCATTCATTTTATTGTACTTCTATCCCTACCAACATCCATCTAACCAGTTATGGTTAGAAGAGAGAAACTATTAGTTCCAAATGGGAAGTGAATGGCCAAAAAATGATTATACGGCAAGTGATATGACAAATTTGTTTCTTTATGAGTAACATATGAAACAAATAAGCCACATTCGTTTCTTTTTATTATTATTACATGAATATACCCCTTTGTGAAACTGCTTGGCAGGTAAGTTCCTTAATTCAGTGAACATATATTTGTAGTTGAAGCAAGAGAAATCACAGTATACATACCACTAACACTCCCTGGTTGAGTAGCTGCAAGTTCCTGAGCTTCTTGTAGTTCTTTCTTAGTAGATGCCAACTTCTCTAGTAACAGTTGCTTCTTTTCAGTTAGCTCGTACAATTCATTTAATCTCTTTTCTGCAAGCAAAAATATTTTGAATCACCTTTTGGGGAAATGTTTTATATCACACAAAAACTCAGTTTGCAGTCACCCACAAACTTACTGATGTCATTAAAAATATATAATGTCATTTGTCAATGCAGATCTTAAGACACGGCAAACAGTTCGTTTGTTGTGTAAAATCCCATTTTTTCTGTTTCTCAACTCTAAGTTCCTTCTTGTGAGCTCTAAGTGTTCCTAACATGAAGCCAGAAAGAGATCACCCTGTGCACTGTACTCTGTCATCTGTGGTCTCCCTGTGTGGAGTTTATCTTTTGCTGCTATGCTGAGATTAGATGCTCAGACATATTTTTCCTTGGGAGGTAAAGAACACTGGTCCTTACCTGAAGAACACTTATCCAAGATGACAGGCCATCTCGTAGTCTATTGTTCCACCTGTTGTCTGACGGTATGAAATGCACTCCAAGGTTGAAGGAAGTAGACATGGCTTAGTGCTCCTCAGCCTCAATTCATTTCATGATGAGACCATGGATTGATTCAAGATAGGTCAAGCAACATAAAGATGAGTAGGAGATAAAGCATTGTGCCCAAGTGCTGCAAGCCCTGAGAAGGTACAAGCTGGGGTTTTTCTTTGTTGACTATGAGCACGTGGTCTTTTAGAGCATTGATGCTCTTCTTTATGTTGTTGGTGTTGGTGGCGTGCAGCCTGAACTAAAGAGGAAGAGGCAGCTGACATAGCCTCTGAAAGAATGATTGGGTCAAGGACTGCTGGAAAATGCTGAAGTTGTGGTCCTTTCCTGGAGGGCTGGCCTACTCAAAAGAGTTCGAAAGGCTGAGAAGGGGAATATGGGCGATCTGCCCTTCTATTTCATGGTGGCCAGACTGGTTTACAGAATCTCCTTCAATGCCTTCTTGATGAAAGGCGTTGTACCCACATATGCAGCAATGACCAAACAGACCCTGTCAGTGCCCCAGTGTCAGAGCCAAAGTTGTCTATGTGCTTACCACCCGCCACAGCCATTGAAAGAGTGGCAAACTGGGTAACACTGAAGGTGGCATCAGACACAAAAACAACTGCTTTATGCAATTTCAACAGGGTTTTCCTAAGCCTCTCTGGGTCTTGGTGAGGTTTATCTAAAAGTTTAACCAGCCAGAGCACAAGTGCTCAGGAAAGAACTAAGGCATCACAGAAGGCCATGGATGGAAGTAGGAAGTAGTGCTGTCAGTCTTGAGCAAAGTAAAGTCAAGTCTGTGCTCAGAAAGGTTTTTGAATTGGACAACCCCTTCTTTAGGAAGGAGAGACCAATGAACACATATATGGTAGCATCCACACCTGGGACCTTTAGCATGTTCATGAAGTAAGGCTCTGGTGAATAGCATTTGTTAGCCTGAGAGGCTTGGCGGTATTTTTGAAGGGAATGGCTGCTGGAATGGAACTGATGGAATATTTTGACTCCTTTAGCAATGCTATCCCCCTTGGAAGGAGCAAGAGCTACATTTGTTGAAGACTAAGAAAATCCTGACATCTAGGGTCTTATGAAGCCTCAGAGGCAAGAAGCTGACAGGCTCAAAAAAGTGGTGCAATGTACTTTCCTCTACATCTGAATCACCACACCCCCTCCCATCTAAGAATTTAGGGTACAATAAAGGATCACAGGGATCCAGATCATCTGACAGGTTTGAAGTCAGTAGAAGACAAGGGCAGGCGGTTGCGAGGGAAGAACTGACATACCTAAGAGAGGAAACCCTAAGGATGAACAAAGGGGGGAGCAACAGGGGGCAACAGGCCTGGGGTGGTAGGAGGAGAATTGGAGGAATAAAAGGATATTTCTTTCTTTTTTATTTCTTTTTTACATAGAGGAATAAGGCAACACAGAGGTGAAAGGGACCTTTGCAGAGAAGGGGAGAAGAAAGAAAGAGCAAAAAAACTTATGAAGGGGGTCAAGCAAGAGATAGGACAAAGAAATGAAATAGAATAGGGTTGAGGAGCACCAAGGCATGCCTACTTCTTCAACTCTGGGGTACAGTGTTTGGGTGCACAAGTGCCTGGATGCCTTCTTTAAGCCAATGGGCCCCACTGATGTATCAATCCTAGATTCAATACATGTAGTAGATGGTGGCACAGCAGAGATAGGAAGCGAAGACACCCTGGCCCACATTTCTGGGCTCTGACTAGACTATAGAAGACCTCTGTCATTGCATTTGTAACACTGACAAATATGCACATTATGTGTCATTAAAAATAAAACACCTCAAGGTTATTTATTCACTACTCACCACTGGGTATTAGATATGAAGCTGTTTGTGAAACCTGAAGCTCTATTTCTTGCATATCTTGCATACTTTCCTTTAGATCCTTTAACTCTTTGGTCAAATGTTGTCTTAGCTCAGAAAGTTCCTGAAGTCTTTGCTCTACAAAATTATTTTAGGCCACTTCATAAAAGAACCAATATATTTGAAATAACTACATTCAGTACAAATTTGCAATGGATACACAATATTCATGGGAAATGGTTAATAGTAAAAGCAGTTGTTGAAAGCTAAAATAACTATATATATTACCTCAACAACCCTATAGGGTTAGTCACTGTATGGTCATCCCCATTTTTCAGATGGCAGGGGGCGATTCTACTAAAGGGGGAAAGCCTTCTCTCATAAAGCAAATAAGAAGAGAAGAAGAAGAGTTTGGATTTGATATCCCGCTTTATCACTACCCGAAGGAGTCTCAAAGCGGCTAACATTCTCCTTTCCCTTCCTCCCCCACAACAAACACTCTGTGAGGTGAGTGGGGCTGAGAGACTTCAAAGAAGTGTGACTAGCCCAAGGTCACCCAGCAGCTGCATGTGGAGGAGCGGAGACACGAACCCGGTTCCCCAGATTACGAGACTACCGCTCTTAACCACTACACCACACTGGCTCTACACCACACTAACCACTACACATTCCACTTCTCTAATTTTGAGTGAAAAGTAGGAAAAGCTGCAACAGGAAACAGCAATCAACTTAGGACTAGTTTTATTAATAACTAATAAGATGATAATGATGATTAATATGGTTACAGGGAACACCTTTCAAAATGGTTCCTTAAATGAACTACTAACTGTGCAGCATAAGCAGAGGAAAATACACACTAGAAAAGCTGCCATCACTGTTCTATGGTATGGCCCTAAAAACCGAAGACTCGTAGGCAAAGACGTGAGTTAAAAGGAAACATTTTTTAAATTATATTACAGGAAAACAAATTTAAGTTGTTGGTAAAATATACATTTTGACCAGCAGAATTTGCAGTGCTTAGCTGCCATGTTTCCCCACTTCCTAAAGTATAAGACCCTAGCTTAACAGACCCACAGAAAGAAGAACAAGGGCAGATCTACACTCATGGTTTTTAACATTAAGGAAGGGTTAAGGAATGGTTTCAATAACATATATGGACACATGACACCCTACTTTTAACGTTCATAATGCGTTATTAAAATGTGACACCGGAGGATGCAACAGAGCAACCAGCAACCAGCAGCAGTTTTGATGAAAAAGCCCAAGGGAAAAAGCACTTTAATTAATAAGTATGCCTTGTGGCATTTTAAAATGACATATCTAATATCATTCTAATAACGTTAAACAGATCAGTGTAGATCCAGCCCAAGTCTCCACTCCCTCGGATAATAGGTGCAGATTGGCTGCTGTGAAAAAGATGAGACACACTAGGGTATAAGCTTGTAAAGTATAAGCCTAAAAATGTAATCATGACTCTGTCCAAATTCAAAATTCAAAAACATTTCTGATTAGCAAGCTACCACTACTAATATAAATAAATAAAATCACTATCCCTCCTTCCTCAATGAACATATTTTTTAATGAAATCTTAATTAGGCATAAATCTGTCATTTATTATTTCTAGGTAAAAAAACATTTGAATTGAAGTTTTGTGCCTTTTTTACCATTCATACTGTCTGGCTGGAGAGATGCAAGCATTTCTGCTTCTTGTAGATCTTTTAGATTTTCATCTAGTTTTTCTTGCAAAAGTTTTTTCTTCTCAGATAATGCAGAACGTCTCATTTCTACAAGGAAATGCCTCAGCATTATTATAAATGACTATTCCAAAGTTGTATTTAAAATTTGAAACAGTTGTGATTACTTTTCAAAGTAAGTTCTGTTGAAATCAGTTCATTCTACTTCTGTGTAACATGGAAAAAGTTGTGCAATGGATTTGATGGGAGTCCTGGGCCAAATCAGGCCTATTCAGAGGGATGATGCCACCTATTCATGGATTCAGGAAAAGTCCTCTCAAGGATTTTGCTTCCTCTTCAGAGAATTGCAGCTCGTTGACTTTCAAACACACAGAAACATGACAACCCAGACTCTTAATTCCGGCCAGCAAAAAAAACACCCAATTATCACTCAATAATACATCACTCGCTTTCTCCTACTTGTTGAATATATTATCCATTGCTTATGTGTAATTATTTAACTGGCTGGATTTTCTTACTATGCATTTTGAAAGTTGGGTTTGTGTAAGTGCTTAATAATGAAGAACATTAATTTTCCTTGGTTACCAATCTAATGACAACAGAGAATACAGTGGATGCAATTACCCTGAAGTTGGCTTTTTCTAACAATGCTTGAAGCAGAAGGTTGCGCCATTTGCAGATCCTGCATGTTTGCTTCTAGATGAGCAGCCAGCACCTTTCTTTGTTTTTTAAGCTCTTTTATCTTTTTATCTGTGGAAACACAAACACTTTGTACATTTATTGTAAATTATATTGGACTATACCAGTATATATTTGAAAACAAATAGTACTTTCTGCTTTTAGATAATAATCTGCTTTAAGCAAATGTACCAATGAACAGCTATGTAATATCAATCATTCATATGTATATCCCACTTGATTATCACAGGTTTATGGAGCAAATTGCAATGCAATAAAATTACAAAACAAACTTACGAAAACACAAAAACCATAATAAATGTTTAAAGCAAAGGACATAGTTAACAATAGCCATATGGTAATGGGGTGTGACAAGCCACACTGGTGTGGCAGGAGAGGATGACAAGTGTGGCAGGAAGAGTCAAGGATAATCAAATGAACATTTAAACATTTAGTGTAGCATAGCATAGCATAGCATAGCATAGTCTCAAAATGTTTTGGTTTTTTTTAATTTGCAGAGCATCAAGTGATACCAAAGACAATCCTAGTTGTGATCCAGAATCACTGTTTGAACAGAGTTGCTGGAGAATACTTGTTTCACACCAGAAGCAGGCCTAATCAAACCTCCCAAAAAGAAAGTTTGTTGACAATATGTGGATAGTTATCTGAGCCTTGGTTTTATATCGACTATAGCTGAAGCTTCCTGAAAGGTACCATGGGTACTCCTCTTAAAGGGGCAACAAGGCCTGCCCCTATGCTAGCATTTCCATGTTTTCTGGTAAGCAATTCATAGAGTGGAATTTCTCAGGCCTATCCGGAATACTTGCTGACTGCAGTGTTCGGGTGGAAATAGTCAAAATGTCCAATAAAACCCAAAAGTCTGTTTTCTCAGATTTTCCATAAAAATAGCTCAAAAACATCAATTTTTAAAGCTCAACTTAAATATGGCAACCCTAATAGAGTGTAATGCCAATTCTGCTCTATTTGTTTATTCTCTTCTGTTTGTTAATGTTTGGGCTTGAGTGATAGTTTCTTTTAGTGTATCAGAACAGTACAGCAGTTGAAAGTAGCTTTTTAATGAATTGATAGTGATATGTTATAGAAAAACCAACTTTAAAAGGGTGAAATTAATTTACTAGAGTTAGAATCAATTAGAAACAAGTTAGAACAAGTAGTTAACGAGAACTTCTTGGTGAACGCAATCAATTTAGCGTGGTGTTAAAAACAGCTTTGGGGGAAGTGAATCAATTAAAGACAAAGAAGGAGAAAAATCAATAGGGAATGAATCAATTGTACACTCTGCAGAACAATTAATTAAGCACCCAAAGCACTGTAGAGGAAGTAATTAAGCACATCACAGGGGAAAATAGTTTGGGGAAACTGCACAAAACCAACCTGGTGCAGCAAAACTGCTTAAAACAACTGAGCAAATCACTCACAAGAAAGAAGTAGCGACAACAGGAAAAAAAGCAGTTAAAGGCCAGATGAGCATCCAACAATAAACTTTGCCTGCTTTAAGTAAGGGCAGAAAAATGAACTGTCACTCAAGAGTGGGACAATGGAGAAGCATCTGACAGTGGTGATTTTTTTTCTGCCTTCAAGTGAGTTGAGCATAATGATATTGCACCCCGTGGTGTCCTGGTATTCCCTGGAGAAAGGTTATGTGGAAAGTTTATATTAAAAAAATGGAAGAGTAATCCTAAATGAAGGAAAACTCCAAAAAGCAGCTGTCACAGCTGAGAAAATTCTAGACCTTGGCCACACAATCTAGATGTCCCAGAGTGAACAAACACACAGCAAGGCCTTACCAACAAATTTTAATGTGTGAAGGAAATTGCACTGAAAGACATGCCCCTTTGGATATCCTGATCACAGGTCACTAACAGTGTTCAATGTTAACATCAACACTTGCATGCGAAGTAAGAAAGAACTCACCAGCACCCCTGTAAAGGACAGCTCACATGGAATAGATCAGTAATCCCTCAGAACCACTGTCTACAACCTCCTCGGATTCTGATCCATCAGTGTGACCAAGACAGCTTTGTCCCTAACCAGAGTTTATACTACAGTGTGATTCTATAGCAACCAGCTTAATATTTGTAAGTTTCCTTACATAGTACTTCCTATTTTAGCTAATATAGTATTACGGTATTTGAACACGAATTAATATTAGACTATTTGTGTGCAAAATGGCTTGATCTTTCCTACAAAATAATCAAGAAGTGTGCCAAAAGTAGTTTAAATGCTTTCTTTTGTGTGTTTTAAAAGATACAGAAATCTATTTTTGCCACATTTCTTTTGTTTTAAAGTGATACAAGCCTACATAAACCTGGTCAAGATCTAAGGTTTCCATGTTTTAGTTTGACATTAGAATATAGCATAACTTTGCAAATGATTTGGGATTGAGATTGTACTTACCACTCACACTTCCTGGTTGGGTAGTGGCAAGAGTCTCAGCTTCCTCTAACTCCTTCATATTTGATTTCAAACTTGCAAGCAAAACTTCTCTTTCTTTTGAGAGCTCATCTATTTCCTTCTCTGCAAAGTGAAACATGTGAGAACTAAGTGAGAATGTTCTCATGGAGATAAAAAATAATACAGGAAGCAGATAAGGATACAGACAGAAGCATATTTAGGGTCCCTTGCACCCTTGGCAAGGAGCTATATCAGCAAATGCTGATTGATGATAATCAGAGTTTTTGTCCTCATGGCACATTAAAGGGAGCATGAAGTATGTTGTCATCCTTGCAAAATTCCAGAGCAGGAGACCCAGTGAAACTAGAGGCTCCCCTGATCTGTCACAGTGGGGAACTGCTGCAAAGCAGGACCTTACGATGTTGGTGGGGATGACAGGAGGCGGCAGCTGCTGCCACTATACACTATTCTTGCTGAAGCCATGTCAAAATTCTGCCCAGCATTATATCAATGCTCATCTGACATGTGGTGCCCACAACACGGTGCTCTGGTTTGCAAATGTGCCTATGGGTCTTAAAAAGAGTTGGCCACCACTTGGGCTACAGGAATGATACGATCACTATCATTGCTGTTTATCATTTCTTTCCCTTTTGTTTACAAAGTGCTTTATGCAACTTTTATCTCTTTCATATCTTGTCTAGTCTGTGGGTTGGTGCCTGCTACTGAGGATTCAGCAAGAGTACACGTTTGGTAAATTGCTTACACTACGATCCCATAACCGTCTGCTCAGAACTAAGGGTCCCTCCAGTCATCTTTTTTACAGAGAATTCATCATGTTTTGTGCTCACGGTGTTATTGGGGGTATTATATGCATTGCCTTAAATACTGTTCACATCTGCAAAAAAATTGGGGTAGTCCTGCTGCTTCTTTTCCAGCCAGTACATATTCTATAACTTCCTGATGAAACTGTTTAACTTTTCATATCATAAACATTCTTGGGGTGGGTGTGAGGGGCAGATTCCTGCTTCTGTTGCACACTTCTCCATCTGGACAGCAACAATGTGGTAGCATTGGGCAAGCATTGCAAGAAAACATATAAAGTAAAATAAATACACCATTGATACGCTAGTATCATGCCAAGAGCATGTTGCTAAGTACAACTGGAACAGCAGAATACAACAGGAAACCACAGGAAGGGAAAGTGCCCTTGTGCTCAAATCTTATTTGCTGGTTTCCCAGAGTCATCTGGTTGGCCACTGTGAGATAAGGATGATGGACTAGATGGGCCATTGGTCTGATCCAGCAGCCTCTTCTTATGTTCTTAATTGCAGCAAAACACCAGTCTGGGGGAGGGGGCAAGTCTTCTGGAGTTTATAATGCTAAGTTGATTCAATTTTGCCCCTCCCTCTCTCTCAAACACAAAAACACCCTCCTTTCCAATGCCACATCTGCAAAACCAGAATAAGAACTCTGATCAGTTAAAAGTTTAAGCAAAGCCAAAAACAACACCTGGCTGCGCACTTTAAACCCAAGGAGAAGCAGTTAGGTTCCAGATGGTGACTAATAGTATGGAGGAGATACCAACACCACCCACCCTCATTCAGCAAGTTTAGGCTTGCCATACGTCCAGAAAATTCTGGACACATTCGAAAATTGAATGCCTAAAATGGCATCTGAGGAGAATTTTTGAATTTTAAAAGATGTCTGGAGGTTCAGAGCTGACAGTCTGGGCATGCGCGGGTGGGTGAGGGCAGCTGCAGCCAGGGAAGGAGGTGAAGAATGCAAGGCTGTTGCCTCCCAGTGCAGTGGGACAGTGCACTCCGTCGGCTGGGGGCCAGCAGCCGCAGCCACCTCTGAGCGCTCTCTGCCCCCTCTGTCATCGCCACAGGTGAGGTGGGCGGGCGGTTGCGTTTGCTTGCTCAGCAGAGGCACTTCTTTCACGCCACGGAGAAGACTTCCAAGCTCCACCTGGAGCCTGCTGCCTCAGCCACTTCAAAGAGGAATGTGGATGGCCAGACATGTGCAGCACTGGCTCACATCCCTCCCTCGAGGTAAGCAGCACCCACAGCCTTTCCTGTCTGCTTCAAGTTGGCCAATTTACAAGAAGCTGGCCTTCAGGTGCATTCCCCCTTTTCTTCTGCTCTGGCCAAGAGGTCAGGAGTTTCAATAGAGGTGGGGGGGCCTTTTGTGTGTGTGTTAGGGGAGAGGGTTTGACTCAACAGAGACATCAACACATGAAGAATATCGCCGCTGGTCTGTAGAGTTGCTGTTATCATATAATCAATGAAAGGTATAGTTGGAAGGGACCCCCAAGGTCAACTAGTCCAACCCCCTGCAATGCAAGAATCTCAGCCGAAGAATCCCTGACAGATGGTCATCCAACTTAAAAATCTCCAGGGAAGGAGAGGCCATTCCTATTCCTTCTGCAGAATACTGGGGTCTCTCTCTCTCTCTCTCTCTCTCTCTCTCTCTCTCTCTCTCAGGATAGCTCAGCATGAGACTCTTAATCTCAGGGTTGTAGGTTTGAGTCCCATGTGTTGGGGCAAAGATTATTGCATTGCAGGGGGTTGGACTAGATGATTCTAAGGGTACCTTCCAACTATGCAAATCTAAATCTAAAATCTCTCCATTTGGGAGAGCCCAGCTGTGCGGAACTGAAATATGCCTGCCGCCTGGTGCCTAGCCAACCCCAGAAAAAGGAAGCTTAAACAAACAAACAAAGCTGAAGTTGAAAAATGTGTCCTCTTTTGGGAGTTTCCTTAAAAAAATAAAAAGAGCTCTTGAAATCATGGACTTCACCATGGGGAAGGATTTCTTCAAGCCAATAAATCCATTTGGACTGACTCGAGGAAATTTCAAGGAATCTCTCTCTCTCTTTTTTTAAGATACGTTGCTCATGTTATTTACCTGGATTGAATTGCTTATTCTGCATTTTGAAAGTTGGGTTTGTGGGAGGGCTTAATAGTGGAGAACATGAATTTTCATTGGTTACCAATCTAATGACAACAGAGCATACAGTGAATGCACTTACTCTGAACTTTGCTTGCTTCAGCAAGTTCTGGAGCAGAAGCTTGTGCCATTTGCAGATCCTGTTGATTTGCTTCTAGATGTGCAGCTAGTACCTTTTTTTGTTCTTTAAGCTCCTTTATCTTTTTATCTGTGGATACACAAACACTTAGTACATTTAGTGTAAGATATATATTTCAAACTAAATAGTACATTTTTGCTAATAATCTGCTTGTAAATGTGTCAACAAAAAGCTATGCGTTATCAGTCAGTCATATGCATATCCACTTGCTTGTCCTAAGCTCATAAACCAAGCAGCAATTATTTTTTTTTGTAAAATAGAATAAAATGACAAAATCACATCAAATGTGTAAAATATTAGAATGTGCTTCAACCTTCAAAATGGGTTTTATGTGGAGATTGTACTTACCACTCACACTTCCTGGTTCGGCAGCAGCAAGAGTTTCTGCTTCTTCTAACTCCTTCATATTTGATTTCAAACTTGCAAGCAAAACTTTTCTTTCTTTTGAGAGCTCATCAATTCCCTTCTCTGCAAAGTGAAAAATGTAAGAACAAAGTCTTCCCCTTACAGAGCTACAATCCAAAGAAAGAATAATTGGTCTGGCCTAAAGTGTAGTTTTGAGAGTGGGCTGTCATATCCAATGGAATGGGTGTCCACCCTGTCGTGAGAAACTAGACAGGAGCAAAGATTTGTGGGAAGTAGGATGGACTCCCTCAGTTTTCCAGATTCGCCAATCAGAAAGTACTAACTGAGTCAGTAAAGAGAAAAACACCTGCCTACTTCCCCCTACTTCGACTCTGGAAATTTCTATAATAAAATCTCTTAATTGTTGTTTAAATGTATGGCATGTACACAGTCAGAGCTGTCTTTCCCATAGGGCTTAGTGGCGTGTTGCGCCATGGTGCTGGCCTCGCAGGGGCACCCCAGCGAGTGGGGGAGCTGCGCGGCTTTGTCGGCGACTTCCTGTTTTCCTAGAATCCGCTCACCCCGTGCACGCACAGCGCTCCTGCATCCTGGGCGACGCAATAGTTGCTCGCTGGTGGTGTTGTGAGGTTGGGGGTGGGTGGGAGTGTGCGCGCAGGCTTCTCTAAACTGGGCAGCTGAGCAAGCGCAGCGCACGGCAACCCTCCCCTCGCACGCCCTTTGGGAGCCAGGGCCTTCTTGGAGATGGGAACGAAATGAGGCACACATGAGGCTCCTCCTTTCCCCTGTGCTGTGCTCGCTCTCTCAGTCATGTAGCCGGCTTGCTTTTGCCCTCCTGTTCCTCCCACTTTCCTAGCTGGCTCTCCTGCTCAGTCAAGTGGCCCGGGTGTGCAGCTTGCCTCCCAAGCCTCCTGTGCATGGCAGGAGCACGGGAGGGGAGCCCCAAAGAGGCAGGTGGGAACGGTTTCAATGGGGACGCTGGAGCCTCTCCCAGCAGCTCCCTATCAAAGCTCCCCAGCAGCAAGTGAGGACCCTGTCTCTCCCTTTTCGGTGCAGTGGCTTCCCAACAGGCAGAAGGGAAGCAGACCCGTCCTTAGCTGTGCCCAAGTGCACTTTTATTTCTCCCTTTAAGAAGCATTGCGAAATGCAGCGGGCTGCACACGCACACCCCGTACGCTGCGTGTGTGTTCGTGGATGAGGACAATCTGCTGCTGTCCCGCCGCACCCACCCACCCACTCACTTCGAGGGGATCAGGGAGCAACTGGGGTTGGCGTATGTTTGTGTTAAAAAAAACCTCCTGATGTCCTTCCTTCCTGGCTGCGAAGCCTGCGTGGGCGGGAGGAGCAACGCTATTTCTACCCCGGCTCAGCTTCCCGACCACCACCTTCCTCTCCTTTCAGTCAGTGGGTTAAATGCCCTCTCCTTTCTGCTTTCCTCTATCCCACTTTCTCTCTCTCTTTTCATCCAGTAAAGGAAGGGGTATGTTCCCCCCACCCCCAGCTCTTGCCTCTCCTTCCCTGTAGTGAAATCTGTGGAATTCCCAAGTTCAGGTCAACAACTCTGAAGAACCTTTCCTAAAAAAGGTCAACAACTTTGGGGTCCCCCCCTTAAAAAGGTCAACAACTCTGGGAAACAGGGGGGGCGCCAGAGGGATCTTTGCACCACGACACCGGATATGCTTAAGACGGCCCTGTACACAGCCGCATATAGATCTCCATTTCAGCTAATGCCTATGTCCACCTGCTATTATTTACTATCAATTTGTTTTAGGGAGCTCCTTAGATTTCAAAACTTGTATCTACTGAAACAATCACCATCACTTCATTACGTCTTTAAAGCCCTGGTTCTCTTATATGTCTACAAATGTTCAGACCTGTGCTTTTTCTTTTATCTCATTTCATAGAGGGTAACTGCTAGATGACTAATGACAAGTATTGCTGATGTATGTATAAACACTTTGTCACATTAGGGGATGTTGAATTTTTAATCTTTCAAGTTTCAAAAATGTGCTAATAAGTTGTAATGTGACTTGGGAATTCAAAATATATTTTGGTTAAATTAATGTAATTTTGCTTTGCTTGGTAAGTAAAATGTGTGTAAAACTGCACAGAGATCATTAAAAATGATTGCCAAGTACTTGCAGTTATTATTACATTACAGTATATTATTATTTCAGAAGGTAAAATTAAAATTCTTTGGTTTTCCAAAAGTAGTTTATGTGCTTCTTCATCAAATGAAGACTTACCAAGCTAAAAGTTATCCAGTCACAAAAATAGCAGATTCAAATTCCTCACACCCCAAAACATATTTTTAAGATCCCTCACTGAAGAAATTTGGAAAAGATTAAGTTTTACCCCTATAATGACAGGCCCTGTGTCACATGTCTACCAGTATGTGATCTTTCTGTACATATCCCAATTATTCTGCATTTACCAGGCTTAGCTTCTTCTTCTAAGACAGCTGCAAGAGCTTTTGTAGTTTCCAGGTCCTGCATATTCTGCTCTAAATCTGCAGTCAACAGTTCTCTTTGTAGTAGTAACTCCTTCACTTTGTTCTCTGTATAAAAAAAGACATTTTGGTGCTTGCAACACCTTTTATTGTTGTTACACATCTTGGGTAACAGAGTTTGAATGTGCAAGGGAACCTATAACTGCTAGAGTTAGTGAATGTTAGAATTAATAAATGGTAGAATTTAGATATTTGGAGTACTGAAGGTCAGTGCCTCAACTGAGACAGAAGTTGTTAAGAATCACAAAAGGTGCTGGGAGAAAGTCATTAACCCATCAATGGAAACCATCAACCAGGCAGGAAGCTCTGCTAGTGAGGGAAGGAGAGTGATGCAGGAGTGATATCACATAGAAAAAAAGTAAAAAATTCCCACAGAGGTCTGGAGGGGGAGCAACAGACAGATGTAGAGGAATTGCTAGAAGCAGGGGTTCTTGGAAAGAAGAAAGGAAGTGGGCAGAACTTCAGGTAGAGGCCATGTGGGGCAGAACCATCTTTGCAGTCTAGGACAGCGGGACAGAGATGGCATGCAGGCTGCCTTGGACTCCAACGCTGCACTGCCATGGGGAACAAGCTCCTCTTGAGATGTAATGTTCTGAACTCTCTCCAAAGTAGACCCAGGTGTAAATATGTGTACAATAAACCACAGAGCCTAGGGCTTGCCGATTGGAAGGTCAGCAGTTCGAATCCCTGCGACGGGGTGAGCTCCCGTTGTTTGGTCCCAGCTCCTGCCCACCTAGCAAAGCACGAAAACACATCAAGTGCAAGTAGATAAATAGGTACGGCTCTGGTGGGAAGGTAAAAAGCGTTTCCGTGCGCTGCTCTGGTTTGTCAGAAGCTTTCTGCTGACAAACGCCAGCTCCGTCGGCCTATAGAGTGAGATGAGCGCGCAACCCGAGTCATCCACGACTGGACCTAACGGTCAGGGGTACCTTTACCTTTACCTTTAAACCATATTTCTTAAATACACTAGTCTCTGCTGTACCTTGATTTCCCAACTGAAGCGCTACCCTGAATGAGTGCCTAGTACCCCTGGAATCTCATGCAGCTATTCGGCAGAGATTGGAGTGGCATGTAACAATATATTACACAAAAAGGTAACTTGAATTATATACAAGGAAACCTTTCTATAAACAAGCATGTTCTACAGTGAAGAAACGTGTGGTGTTTTTTTAGTTCTGGGGCCTAAACTGCCACTTTTAATTGGTCTTTGGACCTCTTGCTAAATGATGCTTATATATGTAATCATTTGTAATATATGTATGTATGTAATGTATGTAATGTAATACACACGTATGGGTGTGTTTATGATTTCTCTCATTGACTAATTGATATAACTCTCTTTAAATTCACCCAGTTTCTAAAACACACATGAATTTCCTTCCCCCATCATCACTTTCCTCACCATAATTATTTGCTTAGGAAAGCACTCACAAACTGCTAAAATGAGATCTAATTATTAGCTGGTCTCTGCCCAACAACAAGGAAGGACCACCCACCAGTTTTTGGATCCGCTAGATACCTTTTTCCTCTGCCACCTGACCCTCATCTCTTTTACTTTCCTTCCTAATGTCTTGTCTTTGATTATACGGCTCTGGTGGGAAGGTAAACGGCGTTTCCGTGCGCTGCTCTGGTTTGCCAGAAGCGGCTTGGTCATGCTGGCCACATGACCCGGAAGCTGTACGCCGGCTCCCTCGGCCAATAAAGCGAGATGAGCGCCGCAAGCCCAGAGTCGTCCGTGACTGGACCTAATGGTCAGGGGTCCCTTTACCTTTACCTTTAGGGGCAGAGCCCTTTAATCCCTAATGACAATAGCAGCAACAACAAGTCACTCACCATGAGTACTGGGTAATTGTCATTCTAGTGGTTCCCACAGACACAAATTACACCAAAGGCCCTTAGAAACCTAGTCCAGGTTGACAAAGTTCAGTCTAAGAATGGGACAAGGCAAAAGAAGACTGGGGCAAAAATTATAGGGTGTTACATGTAACATAATTACCTGACAGTACTTACCAGTCATTTCTGATGGCTGGGTAGCTGCGAGAGCTTGAGCTTCTTCCAAATCTCTCATATTTGATTCCAAGTTTACACGCAAATGGCTTCCTTTTTCTGTCAGCATGTTAATTTCATTGTCTAAAAGCAACACATGACCATGAAATTACCTGATATTAGAACATTGGCCCATCCAGTATTGCCAACTGTGACTAGTAGTGACTCTCCAGGATCTCAAATAGGGGTATTTCCCTGCTCTATCAGTAGCAATCAGTGGGCCATGACAGCTTTGTGCACCTAGCTTCAAAACAGCAAATGTTGCTGCTGCTTACCAAGAGGGAGGGGGAGGACTGAGGCACAGGGAACTTAATGCAGCATGGGCACACAGGGGCAGCAGGAGCATCTGAGGCTCTTGGACCTTGCCCCTTCCCCTCTTGGTAAGCAGCAGTGACACTAGCCATTTTGAAGTCTGGTGTGCAGTGTCACCCTGCCAGAAACCATCCCAGAAACCGCTACTACAAAGTATGCCACTATGTTTTGAGTCATGTAATACCATTATTCACTGAATTTCATCTATACTGAAGTGTATCAAATTACTATATACATTATTGTACAGTCATACCTCATGTTGCGAATGCTGCGGGTTATGTTTTTTCAGGTTGCGCTCACGCCGAATCCTAAAGTACCGGAACGAGTTACTTCCGGGTTTCGGCACTCGCGCATGCGCAGAATCACCAAATCACGACCCGCATGTGCGCAGAAACGGTGCTGCGGGTTGCGAACATGCCTCCCGCATGGATCACGTTCGCAACCCTAGCGTCCACTGTATATACAGAGCCAGCATGATGTAGTGGTTAAAAGCGATGGACTTGTAATCTGGTAAACCGGGTTCGCGTCCCCAGTCCTCCACATGCAGATGCTGGGTGACCTTGGGCTAGTCACACTTCTCTGAAGTCTCTCAGCCTCACTCACCTCACAGTCAAAATATATAAAACAATTTAAAAAATTGTCCAGTAGCACCTTAGAGACCAACTAAGTTTGTTCTTGGTATAAGCTTCCGTGTGCATGCACACTTCTTCAGATACACTGAAACAGAAGTCACCAAAGAAGTCACAGTGTTTGTTGTGGGGGAGGAAGGGAAAGGAGATTGTTAGCCGCTTTGAGACTGCTTCATATCTGGAGTGTTAAATGGTAACATTCTAAAGAAAAAATATTATTCTAGACAAACTTTTCATTTTAATTATTGCTATTCTTCCAAACCATGAAAGCTTAATTTTCTTATATTCCTCCATCTTTTCCTTAATTTCCCTCTTTAATTTGTTAAAATTCTCTTGTTCTACATTTTCTAAATTTCTTGTTATATTTATTCCCAAGTACTTTATTACATTTCTTAATTTTATATCTATTTTTATTTCCTTCAAAAAAATTCATTTTTCATCTTCATCATAGTTAAATATCATCTCTGATTTGGAATATATATTTTGATTACCCAGACAACTTTTCAAAAATACAGAGACTAAAACTTCATTATTTCTAAAACTAATCTTGTAAATTGTCTTTGCTATATCAGCATTAACCTGTTGATGCCAACAATCTTCCAACACAGAGTCACATCTGGCCCAACACTTTGGGAATAAGACATAGTCAAATATTGCACCCCCATGCCAATGATAGCCAATGTGATAAGAAATAAACATGTAACTGAGAGTGTGCACCCCAAAATAAGGCATAGGCCAGCCAAAATGCTCAATATTGTTTGCATCCCTTAAAAAAGACTGGTCTGGCTGCAAATTTAGGCCATCTTAGAGGACACTCTTCGGGAGGTGTGGTGTATGATCCTAGATGGCCTAAAGCTTTTTGTGAGCACATACCCTAGCTTTTTATTTATTTATTTATATATTTAGGAGCAATTATTAGTTTAAGTTCACATGCTTAACAGTGTCTTGCACCAAAACTGTTTCCCACATGCAATTTTATGTCTTCAACAGGCTTTTCCAACTGGATTAAAAGTTATTAATTAATATAAATAGTAATAATTTTCATTTAGGAGATTTTTGAATATGTTTTAGAATCAAGGTAATAGGTTTAGATACTCACCAATGTCTTGTTGCCTTGGTCTAACAGCTTCTGCTGGTTGAAGAACCTTAAGATTTGAGTCCAGATTTGCAAGTAAGGCTCTTTTTTTCTCTGTTATCTCATTCATTTCTTCCTCTATGGAAGAAAGAAAGTTTTACAGCTTATTTCTCCACAGTAATGAGAATATGCCTGTTGTCTTTGTCCATGGGGTTTTCTTGGCAGGGATACTGGAGTGGCTTGCCACTCTCCACTATGACCTGTCTATCTTGGGTGGCCCTGCACGGCATAGCTCATAGCTTCTCTGAGTTATTCAAGCCCCTTCGCCACGACAAGGCAGTGATCCATGAAGGATTATGGTGCTGGAGGAGACTCTTGAATTATGGTGGTGGAGGAGACTCTTGAGAGCCCCATGGACTGCAAGAAGATCAAACCTATCCATTCTGAAGGAAATCAGCCCTGAGTGCTCACTGGAAGGACAGATCCTGAAGCTGAGGCTACAATACTTTGGCCACCTCATGAGAAGAGAAGACTCCCTGGAAAAGACCCTGATGTTGGGAAAGATTGAGGGCACAAGGAGAAGGGGACGACAGAGGACGAGATGGTTGGACAGTGTTCTCGAAGCTACCAACATGAGTCTGACCAAACTGCGGGAGGCAGTGGAAGACAGGAGTGCCTGGCGTGCTCTGGTCCATGGGGTCACGAAGAGTCGGACATGACTAAACGACTAAACAACAACAACTATGAGAATATTCATGCATGTTGCTGAGTGGTGAGAGACTCTAGAAGTGCCAGCAATATCCAGGGTTCCAATTCTTTAGAATGAAGCTATTGGAAACTGTGGTATCTAGGATATATGGTTTTATTTTCACATATATACAACCTGAGCATAAGATTGGACTCACAGCATTAACACTATAACAGATATTGCTTTCCCATTAGGCTTCTGAAGGGGGGACCCACAAAGGCATAGATTTGGGTCCAGCATACAAGTCAATCAGCTGTGCATTTCAAGCTCCTACCTTCAGATGAGACTAAAATAAAGACTAGTTCTTGGCCTATTATTTTCCTACCCCTAGGATGACAACCAGCCAGATGAGTGGGGAGTAAACTTACCCTCTCCTGAAAGCACCACCAGTCATTTGTCTCTATGGCAATACATGTGTTCTTGACCAACTCTAAGGTAAAGGGACCCCTGACCATTAGGTCCAGTCGTGACCGACTCTGGGGTTGCGGTGCTCATCTCGCATTATTGGCTGAGGGAGCCGGTGTACAGCTTCCAGGTCATGTGGCCAGCATGACAAAGCCGCTTCTGGCAAACCAGAGCAGCGCACGGAAATGCCGTTTACCTTCCTGCTGCAGTGGTACCTATTGATCTACTTGCACTTTGACGTGCTTTCGAACTGCTAGGTTGGCAGGAGCAGGGACTGTGACGATCCAGGTAGGGGAAGCTAGAAATAGAAGTGCTGGAGGTGAAACAGTTAAATGGAAGGCCCAATCCAAACCCAGAGGGAGGGGGAAGGTGAAGTCCGGGGGACTATAAAAGCCCACTCTGGGGAGGTTGTGTCAGTTGGGGTTGGAGTTAGAGTTAGAGTCGGAGCAGGAGTTGGGATTTGTGGGGTGGTCGAGGTTGGTTATTGGGAGGAGGTTTGAAGATTGGCAGTTGGGGGGAAGTGAGAGTCAGTTGGACGGCTTAGGAAGTGGATTTAGTCAGTTAGGTCAGTTAGGTGAGGCACAAATACAACAACTAAGCATTCTTGTACACATTAATTAAACCTCACGTGTTATTATTTCTGTACTAAATAAACCATTCTTTGATGTTACATTTGAAGCCTGACTGGACTCAATAAATTTACCAGGGAGGCCCTGGTTGGTGGCAGCGGAAGAAGAGAGTGTGGTGGCACAGGGGTCAATCGACCGTGAAACGTCCGGGGACCCTGTGCGATCGCCACAGGGACCAAGCAACGGGAGCTCACCCCGTCGCGGGGATTTGAACCGCCGACCTTCTGATCGGCAAGCCCTAGGCTCTGTGGTTTAACCCACAGCACCACCCTTTGACCAACTCTATAGACATTTTTACATGACCAATTCTATAGACATTTTTACATGACCAACTCTATAGACATGTAAAAAAGGTGCTTACAGGCCCAGCTAGGGTGACTAACTGAACAAAGAAACTGGGCAGCTCAGCAGGTCCTTCTACTGTAGATTACAATCTTATAGTTACAAGACCAAAGGCATAATTGGGACCCACAAGCATCATCTAACCCTCCAATCCTATAACAATACTAAGCATTTTATGCATGCAAATTCTGGAGTCACCATTCCATCATTATATTCTTTGACACTACTGAGCCATTAGTCTGCCCTAAGCTAAACATTTATTTGCTGTATGTAGCTTGTAGAAACTACCTGATAAGCCATCTTCAGGAACATATGCTTGCTGTAGAAGCTGGAGAGCTGATGCTACATTTGACAGTAGCTGCCTTTTCTGTTCTGTTTGCTCTTCTTCTGGTTTACCTACATGTAGTAAAAGGTTTTGTGTAATATAGGAAAAATGTTCTCCCCACACTTCCAATTACTGTATTTTAGTGGACTTACCGAACCTGCCCAAACAAAACGCAGAATGCAATTTATATATTCTGGTTTATCACATCCTTAGAGGAGGGTGAAATGCAACCACTGTAATTTTCAAAAATGCGGGATTCAGCAAACATGACTGACATGTGGTATGTAGCCTAGGATGTCAGGTTGGTAAGACTTGTATTTTAGTATTGTTTGTATTTGTTAGCACCCAAAGTACTGCATATGGCATCCTATGTGCATTATCAGGTTTTTCCCAGTTCCCCACCTTTCCCTTTGCAGCTTATTCTCCCTGCTGAAAAATTGCTTTTGAAGGTAAAATTACCCCCTGGAGTAGCATTCATTTTACACACATTTAAAAGAAAATGGAAAGAGAAAGACAAAGCTGTTTATATATCAATGTATTCTTTGAAAGCCTTTCACACACAATTATAAGTATGGCCAGTTGCAGGTCTGGCCACAAGGTGTGGGGGGGGACCGAAGGAGAGCCTACTGTAGGTAGCCCACCCTCATGAAAGTACCATTTTCTCATATGATGATTGCAGGATCCAGGTCAGTTCATATGCAAAGAGGCAGTCCTTTAAGGTTTTATAAGTCAAAACCTATACTTCAAAGACTGCCTCTCCCCAATGAATTGACCGGGACTCTGCATCTGAGTCCCTTCTACCGGTATGTGTGCCTCCTCCACAAGAGGTCCTGAACGCGGCAACTCGAGAATGAGCCTTTTCTGGAGTGACTCTCTGCTTGTGGAATGCTCTCCCCAGAGAGGTTCACCTGGTGCAATTGTTATATAACTTTAGGTGCCAGGTGAAAAGTTTTCTCCATCAACTGGCCTTTGACTAATTAATCTATGGCCTTTTAAACAGGGAGCGGGGGTTATTGTATCTGTTTGTCATTATGGTATATATTTTTGTGTTTTTTCTATTATAACCTGCCCTGCATGAAGGGCAGTATAGAAATTAATTTGTTGTTGTTGTTATAAATTCAACAAATTTATAAATTCAATAAATAATAAAATAATAATTGTTGTTATTAACTGGGTTTAAAAAAAAAAAGTTAAAAAGTAGATTTGTTCCACTGCTGTGACAGAGAGCTTTAATCCACTTAATTGTGCAAACCTAAACATCCAGTATACAATTACACCCCTCCCACAAAATAATGACAATCTTAAGGTGATTAAAATAAGTGTGAATCCAGCATAGTGATAACAAATAAAAAATACAATATACCCTTTTAAATGTTGTAGGAGAGGGGATTATTGGTTTGTTTTTGTTCTTATTTTTATTATGTGTTTTGTGTTCTTTATATCGTACTAGTAAATGAAGCCCGTAAAGATTACGGGCTCTAGAAGAAAGGCAGCGGAAGCTTATTGTGGATGATTCGTGCTGTACTGTACTGTACTGTACTGTACTGTAAATGGGTTTACTTCACAACGTGAATCTTTCGAACGAAATACGGCTTATAACGCCGGAGGGCAGTCGGTGACCGCGCTTTCCCTTGGCCCGGCAAGCAAGCATCTCGAGGGGGACAGCCCTAAACGGCATGGGAGAATTCGGCTCAAATCCCCGCGAAGCAACAACCGCCCCATCGCCCAGCCCCATCATTTTATTTAGAGCAGGGACAATAGCGAGCTGCCTCCCGGGGCTCGGTAGGGACGCGGAGGGTGTCTTTTGAAATGCAAGCGAGGCACGCACACAACCCCCCCCCCAAGCACAGACGCCACCTCTGAGGCGCTGCTCCCGCCAGCTCCCCGCGTGGCTCTCCCCTTGGCCTCGCGCCTGGTTCGCCAACGGCCTGTCGCGAACCTCCCTGCCGCAAGGAGCGCGGCCGCGCCTGGGCTGAAAGTGGTTCTGGGTCGGGAGAAGCCGCCAACATGGAGCGTTGGGGGCCCGCGGGGCCTCCGGGAAGCCAGTGAAGGAAGGCAAGGGGCGGCGGGGGGGGGACCCTGCTGCTCGTCTGGTTCTGAGGCCGCGAGAGGGGCGCGCGCGTGCATACAGCCAGAGCCCCGCGGAATCCGCGGCAGTGTCTGAGGCCACAGCAGGAAGCTGCTGCTGCTGCTGCTGCTGCCCACCGTCTGGCGAAGCCGGCAGGTCCGCGGAGGTGCCTGGGCCGGGCGAGCCCGGCGGCGGTCGGTTGCCCCCTCAGCGGCCCAGGAGGGCGACCGTGCGAGGCGGCGGCAGTGAGCCAACTGACGACGCGCCTGCGCACGGCCGCCCTCTCGGACACGCCCCCTCTCCGCCCGCTCCAATCTGTGTGTCACTGGAACGCACGTGCACTTGCGATTTCCTCTGACACACGGAAAGTAGTACGGACGGACACAGGCTCTTTATTATATAGGATTTTTATTCTGTGAACTGCCCTGAGATCTATAGATGAAGGGCAGTATACAAATTTAATAAATAATATCAATAAATGAAATTATTATTTTTTAAATGTCAATCAATCATTAGCTCCTTACATTACTGGATTTTCACTTACCAGGTTGCTGGAGTCCATCTGGAGGTATCAGCTGATTTAGTAACTGAAGTCTTTGTTCATCTGATAATAATTCTATTTTGTTGGCAAAAGCAAATTACAGAATAATTAGGAAATGTGACAGAATGAGGTAACTACTTCTTTTGTGATCGGCTAATTATATAATTAGAAAACAAGTATTAGAAAACAGGCATAAAGTGAAAAGGAATCTATTTAATCGGAAATAGAAATTGGAAGTATAAGACTGTAAATATTAAATAAAAGGAAATAAATTGTATATATTATTATAGTATTAGATTAGTTGGTTTACGTTTGGGAGAATGGAGGTTAAAACGAACAAAATGGAAAAGAAAATGCAAAATATAAAGCAATGATTTAAAGAAGACAGAACATGGAAGATTGGAAGTCAATGGGAATGTATTATCTGCAACATAGTATGTGATATTATATGTATATATCTGTATACATTAAAAATCAATAAAAATTATATTCGGAAAAAATAGAAAACAGGCATTCTTAACCCTTCCTGTACCAGTTGCTATAGTGACATCCATATCTGTTGCAAATAAGACAGAGGCAGTTACAGAAGGCTATACTATCTACAGTTTGTAGGGAGAAATATGTAAAAGCTTGCTTTATTTACATTATATTTGCACATTACTGAATCTTGCAATTTAATTTTTTGCTAATGTAATCTCTCTTTACAATAATCATATAGCTTGTACAATACCCACATACACATATATCCAACTTTTCCAGACAGAACTCATATAACTTGCTTTTAAATAGATCAAATGGATGCCTTGCCTACTAGAGTGAATGGGAAGAATAACCCAGCTATGGATGTTGTCCTTTACTGTAGGAGTACACAACTCATTTTTTTAAAAAAAAAATACACCAAACGTTATCAAAATGTTCAGCTATATCAGGGCCACATTCTAATCCTAGGGCGCCCAATGTGGTGCATCCTCCTTTCAATCCACCAAAGACCCCTGTATTATTATTTTTTAAACTGAAGCTATATTATCTTGTTTATTGTTTGGTTAAGAGGTGAGGGTTTTTCAGGTTTTATTTTTTTTATTTTTTTGCAAGGTGTTGCCTTTTATTTTGTCTGTGTTTTGTTTGTTTGGAGAGCACCTGAGCATTGCCAATTTTCCTTCTGTGAAATCTGTATGCTGAGATACCTACAGCAATTTCTTACATTTCCAAATGCACTCCTGGGCCCTCCAAAACTTGGAACCACAGGTCTAATTTCAGGGTGCCGTGTGCAGGTTAAAGAATGTAATGTACCTGATGCCTTCTGACTCCCACTTAATCCTTTAAAGGTAAAGGGTAAAGGGACCCCTGACCATTAGGTCCAATCGCGGACAACTCTGGGGTTGCAGCTCTCATCTCGCTTTACTGGCCGAGGGAGCCGGCGTACAGCTTCTGGGTCATGTGGCCAGCATGACTAAGCCGCTTCTGGAGAACCAGAGCAGCACACGGAAATGCCATTTACCTTCCCGCCAGAGCGGTACCTATTTATCTACTTGCACTTTGTGCTTTCGAACTGCTAGGTGGGCAGGAGCAGGGACCAAGCAATGGGAGCTCACCCCGTCGCGGGGATTCGAACCACCGACCTCCTGATCTGCAAGCCCTAGGCTCTGTGGTTTAAGTTGCAGACCTCCAGTGATGTCTACAAGCCTGAATCTACTTCCTGAATCTGTACAAGCACATATTGTACCCTTAAATTCTCAGGATTCTGAATGTACTTACCCATGCCTTTGCCAGGCTCTAGCAAAAGTTTGGCTAAATTTGCTGCTTCAGGAACTCCTTCCAGCTCTGCCAAACTGTTTGCAAGCTGATCCATTTTTTTATTAATCAAATTCTTAGTTCCACCCTCTATAAAGTAAAACAAATGGGGTTTGTTGTTGTGTATGTAAGGGCAAGGAGAAATATTGGCAATATTATGTCTCTACAAGGCAGGAACAGTTACAGTTTCTAATAAAACAGTCAAAACAAAACAAAATAAAAAAAATTCCTTCCAGTAGCACCTTAGAGACCAACTAAGTTTGTTCTTGGTATGAGCTTTCGTGTGCATGCACACTTCTTCAGATACACTGAAACAGAAGTCACCAGACCCTTATATATAGTGAGAGGGTGGGGAGGGGTATTACTCAGAGGGGTGGTGGAAATGGGTGAAAGGTTGATAGGTGTGGTAAACCTGTTGACGACTGTTAACGGCTGCAATTAGTCTTACAGGAAAAAGCAAGGGGTGAGAAGGTTAAAAAAGCTTTGTCATGTATAATGAGATAAGAATCCAATGTCTTTGTTCAGACCAGGTCTCTCCATGGTTTTAAGCTTGGTAATGAGTTGCAATTCAGCAACTTCTCTTTCCAGTCTATTTCTGAAATTCCTTTGCAATAAGACAGCTACTTTGAGATCTTGTATAGAGTGTCCTGGGAGATTGAAGTGCTCTCCTACTGGTTTCTCTGTCTTGTGATTCCTGATGTCAGATTTATGTCCATTTATCCTTTGGCGTAGGGTTTGGCCTGTTTGTCCAATATAGAGAGCTGAAGGGCACTGTTGGCATTTGATGGCATACACAATGTTAGATGATGAGCAATTAAATAGTCCTGAGATGGTATGTTTGATGTTGTTGGGGCCAGTAATGGTGTTGTCCGGGTGTATGTGGCAGCAAAGTTGGCATCTGGGTTTATTGCAGGCTCTGGTGCCAGTGTCTGTGTTTAGTCTGGTTGTAGTATTGTTGTGGGTGAGGAGTTGTTTAAGATTGGGTGGCTGTCTGTAGGCGAGACAGCCACCCAATCTTAAACAACTCCTCACCCACAACAATACTACAACCAGACTAAACACAGACACTGGCACCAGAGCCTGCAATAAACCCAGATGCCAACTTTGCTGCCACATACACCCGGACAACACCATTACTGGCCCCAACAACATCAAACATACCATCTCAGGACTATTTAATTGCTCATCATCTAACATTGTGTATGCCATCAAATGCCAACAGTGCCCTTCAGCTCTCTATATTGGACAAACAGGCCAAACCCTACGCCAAAGGATAAATGGACATAAATCTGACATCAGGAATCACAAGACAGAGAAACCAGTAGGAGAGCACTTCAATCTCCCAGGACACTCTATACAAGATCTCAAAGTAGCTGTCTTATTGCAAAGGAATTTCAGAAATAGACTGGAAAGAGAAGTTGCTGAATTGCAACTCATTACCAAGCTTAAAACCATGGAGAGACCTGGTCTGAACAAAGACATTGGATTCTTATCTCATTATACATGACAAAGCTTTTTTAACCTTCTCACCCCTTGCTTTTTCCTGTAAGACTAATTGCAGCCGTTAACAGTCGTCAACAGGTTTACCACACCTATCAACCTTTCACCCATTTCCACCACCCCTCTGAGTAATACCCCTCCCCACCCTCTCACTATATATCAGGGTCTGGTGACTTCTGTTTCAGTGTATCTGAAGAAGTGTGCATGCACACGAAAGCTCATACCAAGAACAAACTTAGTTGGTCTCTAAGGTGCTACTGGAAGGAATTTTTTTTATTTTGTTTTGTTTTGACTATGACAGACCAACACGGCTATCTACCTTTAATAAAACAGTGTTAGCCATGCATTCAGAAACATAAGGGGTTTTATTCAACATAGCAACATAGCTTGCCCGGCAGTATTATCTCCCTTCTCACACACTGTTCTGGTGGTTCTCCTAACCTCCAGTGCAGATTTGAAGAGGGTGCAAATGAAGGAGGGGAGAAGTTCCATTGTCCTGCAGAATCTCATTTAAAGGGGGGGGGGGGTAAAAAAAAAAAAGCATTATTTTATCTGACTCGTCAGCTAAAAAGATTCCGAGTGTTTTATATAGGAGCTGCAGTATAAGTAGTCTGTAAATGTACACATGAAAAAGACATGACTGCAGAGGAAGGAAGAGGACAGGAAAATAAATTCAGGCACCACTGAAAGTTACAACATTCTAAATGGAATAAATAACAAATGAAACACTAAGATCCTGTTTACACTGGAACTAGCACAGTAGAATTTATCTCTGAGTAAACATGCCTAGGTATGAGCTGTAGTACAGCTATGTTTCCTACACAAATTCTCCTGTTCTCCAAAAATTCCCTATACAATGTTATTGCATGCCTTAACCATTATTATTTTTAATTACAGAAGAGAAGAATTACCTTCAAGTCCTGAAGAATCTATGTACGTTTGTGGGATTTCTGTTTGTAAAGTGGAAGCCTATGGAAAACAGTGGAAAAAAATAGAAAGGAGAAAACATCCCATTCTTCTGCTTTCTTGGAATGCCTCTGAGATATGTTAATTTTATGAGAAGAAGGAATTGTTGTTACATCTATTTCAGAGAGCACTCTTAGTTTGGGTAGGGTTGCTGTACGTCCAGGAAAACCTGGATATGTACACTTTTTGGAGGCCAACATGCCCATCCGGGCAGATTTTTACATTTAAAAGGAAATGTTCAGGTTTGGGGGGGGGGGGTTGGCTCTGGCTTGGGTGGCTTAGGTGCAGGCTGCTCTGCACATCATGGCCACTGCCAGCCCGAGCTGGGAAAGAGGTGTGTGGGCACCCCCACATGCCTTTCCCCAGCTCGGGCTGGCAGCAGCTCGGGCTGTCCCCTTTTTTGCTCTTCAATATATGGCAACCCTAAGTTTAGATGTAACCAGTAGGTGAGTGCTGGGGTGAGTTTTGAAGATTGGGCCCCCTCCAGTGACTTCTATGGAAGAATTTGACCCCCTTTTTGCCAATGTCGTTTCAACAGGTTACCAGGTCACATGACAAAGTTGAGAGGAATTTGCAATAGCTGTAAATCTTTGTTTGCATGTCCCACACCTTTGGGGGACTTACACTAACATAACTTACATCAACTGAGTCCTGGCTGAGCTGGAGTGAGGAACCTAACTCCAGCATAATCCCAGCAGACCCAGATCCAAACTCTCTTATCCTGGAGGATCTTGGGTTTGGACTGGACTATTAGTGACTCATTGCTAATTTACTCAACACTCACCAATTCATGTGCACTTTTCATTAAGTGTTTAAATGACAGGTGATATGAAATTTTTTCTATAATTTCTTATCAGTCATCGGTATGTCACAGATTTAAGATCTTACCTGTTGCTTCAATTATCAAATAATAAACATGAATGTATTAACATTCCATTAGTACATAGGCATTCTGAAATGCTAACATGTAATATTCTCAGAACTATAATTAAACGAATTGTTTATATTCTAACATTTTATGTACATAATAACAGTATCTGCTGCTCATATATAGCTACTTCTACCAATATATGAATATAGCCAACTATATTAAATTATTTCAGTAAATAATAATACTACACCATGTCCTCTTTGACATAAAGTGTTATTCACATTTGCTGTAGTAGCAGCTGTTTGTACCTGTTCTGGACTTTTAGTATCTCTCATAATTGTCTTAGCTTGAGCTGCATCTTCTATTTCCATTTCTGAAAGAAGCGATGAAGCTTCCTGCTCACTGATTGGCAAACTTGTTGTCTCTTCTGGGACATTAAGTTCAGGAGAGGAGGTTTTTCTTTTTTTTGAGTCAGGTGGAAGCACTTCTTCAGGAGACTTATCTAAGGTTCCTGACACAGTTTCTTCCACAACTTTTGTTAAAGCAGGCAACTGCTTTTCTTCAAGTGGAGGTGATGGTGAAAGTTCTGAAACAGGACTGCCATATGTTTTTTTCTCCGCACTTTAAGATTTAAAACATAGGGATTGTCAGCTAAGAAAGCTTAAAAAACAGCTGTTATTTATTCCCCCTGCCACTGCCCAAATAAAGTTAAATGGAATCAGTATACTTGTATGTCTTTATTTGTCAACTACAGGCCTGGTCTACATATCATGCTAAAGCAAACCTTGTCTTTGAGTGAATGTGCAGTGTCCTGGAAAGGAGTTTGCTGCCATCCTTCTCCTCCACAGTCCTTTTTTGCTGGCATGCCAAGCTAAGCCAAGATTTCACTTACCAGTAGCCAGTCATCCAAACAAAGGTTCATGGTTCAGCTCTGTCCAGACCAACCATTAGTTGTAACCAACAACAAACCTTGGTTACATCTGGTAGTTAGTCTGGAGAGAAAGAGTTCAACTACAATCTCAGGTATGAATGACAGGCCAAGCCAAACCTTACTTCAGCTCAGTGCAGTGTGGTAGCAAAAAAGACCTGGGTGTAGCAAAGTGGCTGCCAACTCCTTTCTTGCAGCCTACACGTTTTCACATTCATGCTAAGCCAAGACTTGGCTTATTGCGATGTGAGAACAAGGACACAAAGTTGTATATTGTGAGAGAATAAGCTGAAGAGCTAACAATGTTCTGAGTTTTAACAGCTGTATAATAAATAAATGTACAGGCACATCCCCACTCACAGGTGATTAGCACACATTTACAGTTTCCTGCGCCAAAAGGAGGAGGAATAGAGTGGGACAGAGGCGGGACAAGACAGAGGCAGAACAGGACGGAAAAGACTTGTGCATGTCCTATTGATGCACATGGCAACCGGGAATGGAACCCCCATGTAAGCAGGAATTCCCCTGTACTATATCTGCTCTACACATTATTTTATGCCCAATATATATATATAATTGGTGGTCATTTCTTTCATTTACTGAAAGTGATTCAGTTCACAACAACAGTATTTATTCCAGTGATGTTTGTCTCTCCACTCAGCTCTCTCAGCTATGTCACAGAGAATGTTACGGTGAAACTGTGGCGCAATACAAATTGGATACTGGAACTCAGGTAAATGTGATCTTTGAGCAAAATCATTTATCATCTTTTTAACTGGCATGGTTATTTAAAAATGAGGCTTGCAATGGGGCAACAATCCCACACAGAGATGTCTGTGAGTTGGAGATTATATCCTAAAATGAAGCTGATATCATTCCATTTGTGATAGCATAGAAAAACACAGAGCTAGTTCTAGGGCCATAAATGTGGCATGCTCTGGACTAAACTAAAAGACTGGATCTAGTAAGCAAGGCAAGAGGCCCATTGATACAAAATAGCTTGATTTCTTTGAGAGTATATGCAAGGTGGACACAGGGTATAAAATGTAAGTAATGTAAGTAATAAAGCCAAATAAAGCAGTGGAATCCCTTTCAAAGTTCCTTAACAGATATTTAGGCAAAAATTCAAATGACTGGAGTTTTGAGAAATAATTGAAAAAGTAGACAATCCCTCAAAAGCAGTTCATTATTTATGTACTAATATAGAAGGAAGATGGGTCACTTGGTTTATGCCTGGAGCCAAATCAGCTTTATAAGTACATTAGATGGGAACATTTCTCCCACCGAATTAGATAGCACATTTTTAAAAATGTAGCAGGAGCAAAATACTTCCCTACTTTAAATGCCAAAGCTGGATTCTGGCAATTACCACTGGACAATAGGAACTAACGTTTATGCGCATCTAATATACATTTTGGGTACTACTGTTTCTCCAGTTTGCCATTTCATATCAACTCTACCTCTCATTGATTTAGTTTATTTAGATGCCACCTTGTCTCAGTGAGCTATGCCCAAAGCAGTTTACAACAAACATTCAAAAGTCAGAATACAGAGCATTAGGGTTCCAGGTACTGGTCTTGCTACACTTCAAGCAGCCTTGGGGACTTGGATTACTGTAAATACAGTTCAAAGGGGACACTCATCAGGCTAGATCAGACTTAGGCAAATTTGGACCTTCAGATGTTTTGTTACTACAATTCCCATCATCCCTGGCCACTGGTCCTGCTAACTGGGGATCATGGGAGTTGTAGGCCAAAAACAACTGGAGGGCTGAGTTTGCCTATGCCTGGGCTAAATGACTACGCTGACCCCTCTTCTTTCCTCCAGAGGCTACTAACAGCAGCAAAAGTGAAATGCTGGGTAGGGCAATCTTCAGGGGAATGCAAGTCTTCTTTTCCAGCCTCCTGGAAGTTACAACTGCTGTGCAGATCTTTTTGCACTGTGATCTATCACAGGGCTATGTAACACTTTCTTAATGGAATTACAGTGGTACCTCAGGTTAAGTACTTAATTTGTTCCGGTGGTCCATTCTTAACCTGAAGCGTACTTAACCTGAAGCACCACTTTAGCTAATGGGACCTCCTGCTGCCGCTGCGCCGCCAAAGCACAATTTCTGTTCTTAGCGGAGTTCTTAACCTGAAGCGTACTTAACCTGAATCATACTTAACCCGAGGTACCACTGTACTAGTATTATGATATACCGGTATATAAATGGCACTCTCATTTGTGGTAGTTCTATAGAACAGCATAATGAATAGCTGCAAGTTCTTGAATGAGCATGGTCCACAGGACTAAAACTAAATAGCCATAAATATATATTGATGCTAAAAGAAAAGACAAACATGAGAGGAAACATTTCCACAATCTCCTTATACTTTTTACCCATCCCATCATTTGGGGGAGGTTTCTTCTTTAGAAATCAAATGTGAGCATGTTGGATTTTCTTGGCAATTGGTCATTTAATTTAATAGCACTACGGTCACTGCTTCCATCTGGCTTAACAACACTTACCGGTACATCTCGCACTAGGTCCTGGGCATCACTCAAGACTAGGCAGAGCCATAGCTTGGGGGGGGGGGGTCTAGCCAGGGTTTCTGCCCCAGGTGAAGCCTCCAGGGGGGCACTATTGAGGTTCCCAGCCTCCCAGCATGTCTGGGCTTCAGCCGGAAAGAAAGCGCCATCCTTCCCCTTCCCCATGAAGCTGAAGAAGGATCACTTACAACACAATGCAGGGAGAGGGAGAGCTGGAAAATCTGGAGAGGCTGTATGGTTCTCCCTAGTGAAGCAGAAGATAGGACCCCCTGTGGGTTTGCTACTGTGTGACAAAGAAATTCTGGAGGGGTGGAGGGAGGGGCGGGAAGCTGAGGAAGAGAATCAGTTGGACTAGATGACTCTTGGGGTCCCTTCTAACTCTACAATTCTATGACCCCTTCAGAACTTTTAATGAGTTTAAATAGCTAAAGTTTAGTTATTTTACAGACTACACACAGGAAAGTAAGGAGTATGTGAGCATTTTTCGTGCCTGAGGCAGTTCCCTGACAAGCTCTGCATTAGGATTGTAACAGAAGGGCACTTTCTACTTTAGACTCGCAAAAAGCATTTCTTCACTATACATGGAACCTAAAATGACTACAAAATTATCATTTCCTAAAATGAGTAATCAAATAAAAATAAAATCGAAAGGAATCTTGTTAAAGTTTACTTGGGAGTAAATTTACATGTCAAAACTCATTGAAAGGGTTTGCACAGAACCAAGAAGAGGTGTGGGTGGCAAAAAGCCTCAAAGAGAGAGAAAAGCATTTTAAAAAGAAACCAGAGGGTCTTGGCTGATCTTATGGAAATGCAGTCTTTTAATGATCCTGTGGCCAAATAAATCCAATTCAAAACCTGACCTCAAATAGACAACTGCTGCACAATTTGCTTTCACTGGAAGGGATGCTCATTTTCCCATAATACTTCTTAGGATTCCTTTGCATTCAAATAATATATTGCCTACTTTTTATGCCCTTTATGAATAAATTTGTTGAAATGTTTGTTTGTATGTATATGTACGCAAACATGCATCCAGGAATGGGGTGCCAAACTAGGTCTTTAACCGGGGTTCAGGGTCAACAACCCCTCTGGTTGTTTCCATGACTGTTCTAGGACACAGTCATTTATAGTATCTAGAAATTCTACCTTTTTGTCATGACTGGAACACATATGTAGCCAGTCTATGTGAGGGTAGTTGAAGTCACCCATAACTACAACATTTACTCTTTACAATGTTTCCTTGATTTGATTCCTCAGCTCAATATCTCCCTGAGCATTTGGATGAGAGGGACAATAGCACATCCCTAGTACTGAATTCTTCATGGTGTCCAGTTCCACTACACACAAAATTCTGTGCAGGAGTCTGCCCCTTTGGGGATTTTTATCTTGCTGGACTCAATGCTCTTTCACATACAGAGAAACACCACCTTCAATATGTGTTTCTCTGTCTCTCCTATAGAGTTTATATCCAGAAAAAAACATGTCCCATTTGTTCTCTCCATTTCACCAGGTTTCTGTTATGCCCGCTATATCAATGCCATCCTCTAAGATCAAGCAGTCCAGTTCACCAGTCTTGGATCTGAGGCCTAGACTAAGTACTGTACTACTGTAACTTGTGATTGCCAGAACAGAAGTTGCCCAATACTGTAAAACATCTGAGGGAATTCACCAAAAGTGGATGGATGGGTAGAGGATGGCTGCTGACTCTACAAAAAAAAATTACTCACATTGTCTATTAGGCCCAAAACTTCATCTCTCATCACCACTATCTGCCTTAATTTCCCCAGGCTCACCTCCCACAAAAGTTAGTTCAGGCACTGAGATCTGCCTATATCTTCTGTCATGAAGACAGATGACACAAATTCATTCAGTTGTTCACAATCTCCTTATCCTCCTTTTGCACACCTACCAGGTATGACTTCCCTGGTCATCCAAAGGCCCAAGTGCCTACCTAGATGGTTTCCTGCTACCAATATATTTAAAGAACTTATTGTTGGTCTTAAATGTTTTGAGCAAAGTGTTCCTCAAATTGTTTTTTAGCATCCCTCACTCTCTCTTACAAATTTGTCAAAGTTTGTGTTCCTTTTTGTTGTCTTCATTTGGACACCACTTCCACTTTTGGAAAGAATCCTTGTCTATAATAGCTTCTTTGACTCTGCTCAATAACCATGCTGGCATCTTATTGGCCCTTGTGGTACCTTGAATGATCTGCAGTGTACACTACAGTTGTGCTTCTTATATTGTGTTTTTAAACAACTCCCAAGTGTTTTGCAGTGATTTGATCCTCTTGACTTTTCCTCTCAGCTTCCTTTTTACAAATCTCCTTATTTGGGGAAAGTTTCCTCCTTTGAAATCAGCCTGACCATGTTGGGTTTTCTTGACAGTATAGATATATTTAATAGCATTATAGTCACTGCTCCCAATTGGCTTAATGACACTTACATCTAGCAGCAGGTCCTGGGCGCCACTCAAGATCAGACCCATGGTTACCTTGGAATTCATTTTCTGTTACCCTTTTGCAGTGCTTTTTTTTCTAAAAAAAATGTTTAGGGGTACACTCATTTTCCTACTCATATTGAAATACTGCCCCTCAATGAGGCCAAACTTAGATTCATAAAATGTTTAGGGGTATGTGTACCCCTGCGTCCCCCCCCCCAGAAAAAAGCACTACCCTTTTGTCTTCACAATCATGCTAAATGTTTTACATCTGACTTTTGTTATTCTGTATTGTAGTTACATAAGCCAATTGGGGCACTTAAATTTGAGGAATGTGAACAATACATTCTTAAGTATGAATGAACCAACAGACGAAGACTAAAGGACAAGTGGCTCAAGTGGGAATCAAAACTTTTCTATTGGTGTTTTTCCTTGAAGTTTAATAAGATTGCAGAACATATTGAAGCTCAAACCGTTTTATTTATTCAGCAGCAAGACCCAGCATCCTTGTTTTGGTTTTATTTCACTCCTCGTGGAATTGGGGGAAGGATTCTTCAAAGATTTTCAGGAATTCTTTTAAGACCTAAAGAGCAACCCGGGATTAATTTTAATAAAAAATTCTGTCAGTGCTCTTAACAGTTATTTATAATTCCTAAAAATTGTGTTAAAACTGACAGTAGATTTGGATGAGCACTGTTGCAAACCCTCCACCTTCCAAAAAGAATCCTATGTGTAATAATACTGATAACTCAGGATAACAGGCATGCACCTGATGAGATGAGCTGTAGTCCTCAACAGTATATACCATGATAAATTAAAGGGGAGATTTTTACTTCCACAAACCAACATGGCTACCTCTCTGGAAATTGTAACATTGTATATGTGCCATACATTAATCTTATTATTCATGGTAGCAGCACAGGTTTACCTCATATGCATAAGGAAAATTATCCCTGTAAATATGATAACTGAATATTTGACTCCGTCCTTTATCTCACTGTTTTGTAGTTCAGATTGACTTCATCCTTTTTTACCTTTGTAAGTAGTAAGCTGAACATCAGGGGCTGGGAACCTTAGGCCCAGGGGCTAAATGCAGCCCTCCAAGCCTTTCTACCTGATCTTCAGGACTTTCCTGAGATCATGCCTCCTTCTAGGCCACACTTCTCAGTGGCCTTACTCCATGCTGTCCTCAACTGCTTTTGACTGGCTGGAATGTGTCCTTGAACTGTGATAACTATTTATTTTACATGTTTATAAGTTGCTTTTCCACTAATACTTTCCAAAGCAATAGATAATCGAAAGAACAAAAAAGTTAATAATACTTTTTTTAAAATGGAGGGCACATTAAAACACACATACAGAAACCACAGTCACAAGTAGGAGACTGAAATCAGAAAGAAATCACATAAATCACAATAAAATCAATTGCTCAAAGCAAAGCAGCAAGGACTCTACTAAAACTCAGTTAAAAGCTTGAATGGAAACAACTTTGTATTAAAACAATAATAATCAAAGTACTTCCCAACTTTCTCAGGATGGTATTCCTAAAACAGAATAGCATCTGGAGAGAGGGCTCTGAATGTCTAATCTTAAATGCCGGACAGGTTAATATCTAATCTTAAATACCGGACAGGTTTATACCTTGGGCCTGAGCTATAAATCTGTTCACTAACTGCAACAGAAATGATCAACACCACTTCTCAGAACCATTGAAACATCTACCAACAGTAACTAAGAACATAGTAAGAGCCTGCATCACCAGGCCAATGGCTCATCTAGTTCAGCATCCTGTTCTCATAATGGCCAACTTGATGCCTCTGGGAAGCCTGCAGTGAGACCCGAGTGCAAAAGCATTCTCCTTTCATTTAGTTTCCAGCAACTAGTATTCAGAAGGATGCTGCCTCCAACCACAGAGGTATAACACAGCAATTGTGGCTGGCAGCCAATAGCAGTCTTATCTTTCATTGATTTATCTAATTTTCTTTTAAAGCAATGCAAGTTGGTGGACATCACTACCTACAGTAGATGCAAATTCCATAGTTATGCACTGTGTGCAAGTATTTCCTTTGCCTGTCCTGAATCCTCCAAAATTGAGCTTCCATCTTAACAGCATTGAACTTCAGCTTATTTGCACTAATCTAACCCTGGGCTCATATGCAACTGAGAAAGCGAGCTGGTTATGGGTAACATACTGACGGCATCACAATTCAAATCTTCAGACTACCTGCCTCAGTAATTTCATATAGGCGTTAAACAGCATGGCAGATAAACAGAACCCCAATGAGTATCATAAGTACTATTATGCCATCTCCCTGAGCTCCCAAGGCATTCATTCCATGGATGCAAGGGAGGAGAGCTGGTGCCTCCTTACTTCCAAATAGAAGGCTTCACCTGTTACGGTATCTATGTTCTCAGGGCAGATGCACTGCCAGAAAAAAATGCTTCAGAAAAAATATTAGTAATCTGTACTGGAGGCTGTAATATTGGAATAAATCTTTACTACAGAGAGATTTCATTTATGTTGCTCACCAGTATAGCTGTCATAAATATAGCTGAATCAGAGTTAGTGAACCACTAAACTTGAGAGGTGTGAAAGGGGAACATAGGAAGCTGCCTTACACTGAGTCAGGCCATTGGTCCATCCACCTCAGTATGGTCTACACTCACTGGAAAGACTGGCTCTTCAGGATTTCAAGCAAGGGACATCCCAAACTCCAGCTGAAGATGGGATTGAACTTGGAACCTTCTGCATGTAAAACATCTGCTATACCACTCTGGATTCCATACACATGTGTATTTTAAGCCAATAAGAAACTCAAGTGACCCAGTCTTAGTGAAGGTTCATTCTGAGTACATGCAGAATGGTTTGAGATGAAGGATAGGATTCATTACAAAAAGCTGTTTAGAATTTCTATGAAAACTGTCAAGGAAGGACTTTATAAGCAGATATTTAAAATAATATTAACATTAGCAAATATTTCATGCTTAACCTACATATATACACATACTACCCTCCAATATAAAGTTTCTTTGATTTCTGTCACATTCTTCAAAACAAGAATGGGATCATAGATGAACAGCAGAAGCAGGGCCAGCCTACTCTTGAGGCAGACGGCAGCAGCTGCCTTAGGAAGAAGGAATCCCACCCACCCCTGCCCAAAAAGCAAGAGAAGCTGCAGCTTCTGACAAGATCTTGTGCAGCTCTCATGAGATCTTGCTGCCATCGCTGCTGCTTATCACTTATTCCATGGCAGTGGGGTGCCCTGCCTGCTGCCCACCCCCCACTGCTGCCATTGGAGAAGCAAGGAGAAGCAACTGTGGCTCTTATGTTCCCCCAAGATCTCACTGGAACACAGAAGCTGCAACTGCACAACCCCAGTAAGTGAAGCTTCAGCTGGGGGACAGCACCTTCCTCTTTCGCCTCAGGCAGCAACCTTGCTGTGAGCTAAAGTCTATTCTTCTCAATAGAAGTTTTTCTATTAATTTAAAAGTCTTTCAAATCACATTGTGAATGATAGCATAGCTATGTGAGAGTAGCTCCTTTATATACTTGCCAACTAATATATCACTTCATGCTTCTGACAAAGTGGGCTTGAGCCCAAAAAAGCTCATACCATATAATACATTTGTTAGCCTCTAAGGTGCCACAAGATTATTCAATTATAATAGCTATGAAAGGTTATTTCTATACATTCCTATATTAAAAATATTTTGTAAAATATTTAATAGGATCTTAGAACTATAGAGTTGGACGGGACCTTGAGAGTCATCTGGTTCAATCCCCTGCAATACAGTAATCCTGCCCACAGCTGTCCCTGGTGGGGCTCAAACCACCAACCTTCTGGTTAACTGCCAGACACACTGAACCACTGTGCCACAGGAAAACCAATACAGTATATGTGTGTATTAGGGGGGAATGCACATACAAATGTATATGCTAGTGAAAATAACCCACAAATTTGTGTATGAGAAATGCACACTAAATTTCTGGTGAATTTTCATGAGGGTCTTTAATTAATTAATTATCTGAAGTGGAAATGTTGAAGTAACTAAACTTAAGATTGGAAAAGTGAGAAACCAAGAGAAACTGAAACTGACAGATTCATCTATCCCTAATGCCTATATCTTAGCCATCAAGAATATCTAAAATTTCAGTAGCAGCTAAAAAGTGTAATTGTGCACTGAAACAGGAAAGCAAAACAAAATAGTATGTATGCACCACAATCTCACATCTCTTGATGTATTACATTTTCTTAGCATGGGACAAAAGGCACGTTAGAAAGCAGCAAGCTATACATTTTTAAAAATATGACTGGGGGGAATCACATTTTTATTTTACAGTGGCTTGTAGTCAAAGTCACTGTTTATAACTGTTTTTATAATGCTACTCTGGAAAGGCAGAAATCAAAGCTTCCCAATCATGCAATCCCACTACTTTTTTGTAACAGCCATATGTTAAGCATACTCATGAATGTGTGCTAACAAATGGCCCTATGTAAAGATTGTTGTATCCTTTTGTGAACTGCTTTGAGGTTTGTTTGTTTTACAGTCAAGCAGTATATAAAGTTCCAGCACTGCACTGCATTATCTTACCAATAAGCTATAAACTTTCAAGTATGCCTACCCTTTTGTTGTTTGACGTCGTTTCGCACTTTTGGAATCAGCCTATGAAGACAAAATTACAGTATATAAGACTATACAGAACTGTAGAACAAATGGAATGGAAATTATAGCCCTATTCAGGATCTAATACATGAGGAGTGTGCCAAGTAGCCAGACCCCTACACTATGCCCGCCAAGTAGCTCCTGGCACCCACATACACAGCACGAACACCTACAGGAAGGAAGCCTTCACACTGTACTCATGGGTGCTAAGAGGTGGGTCTACTCACTGTAGCCCTGCTCCCAGCAAACATACTGTTTTTTATCGTATCATGCCTGAAATCTCACTTATTTACAATCATGAAGAAACATTCATACAACAGGAAGATTTAGGTTGGTGTTGCATCATATCTGTAGGGGGGGAATTTGAATTCTGAAAAAAGCATACTGATCATTTGTTGAGCAAAATGAATGTAATATGTTTCCAGCTCAGTGCTACAAGGAGTACAGTAGAACCTTGGTTCTCTAACGCCTTGGTACTTGAACATTTTGGCCCTCAAGCGCCGAAAACCCAGAAGTGTTCCGGTTTTCAAATGTTTTTTGGAAGCCATACATCAAATGCGGCTGTTGGCTATTGTTTCCAGGGTGCCTGCGCCAATCGGAAGCTGTGTCTTGGTTTTCTAACATTTCAGTAGTTGAATGGACTTCCAGAACGGATTATGTTCGTGAACCAAGATAGCACTGTATATACTTCAATTCTCTCCCTACTACCATTAAAATGCTGTTTTCATAACCTTCACTAAGCCAAATTTGTCACTACAGCAAAATATAAAACAGTTTTAAAATACTGATGCAAATGCTGTGTCAATACAATGTTATTCTGTACTTGAATGTTAAGCCTGCAGTCCTACATGGACTTCCTTGGGAGTAAATCCTATTTAATTCAAAGGGGGTGGAGTCTGAGTAGACATGTATAGGGTTGCACTGTAAATAAATAAATCCCAGTTACTATTTCATTTTTTTAAAAAATGTTGCTTGACTTGCACACGATGGGAGTCTGAGAGCTTTGGCTGGTATAAAATGATGGGTTACTTTTTCCTTTTCCTTTTCTTTCTTGATGTATACTGTTTGTGTATTTTAACTACAGTTGAGCTTTGGCTGCTGTAAAATGGGGGCTGCACTCTGAGGGGCCTGATGTTCACATGCCATATCTAATGTTGAGGTTTGTCTACTATGAAATGGTATGGAGTGAGGCATAACTGATTTGTGCCAGCTGAAAAATTTAGGGCATATTTATTTCAGTGCCTGGAGTGAAGTGGGCTACAAAGGTTTGTCAAATCTCAGTTCCTGGGAAAGCTACCGTATATACTCGAGTATAAGCCGACCCGAATATAAGCCGAGGCACCCAATTTTACCACAAAAAACCTGGAAAAGCGTCATAGGAGCCACTGCCTGCCTCACTCGAGTATAAGCCGAGGGCGGCTTTTTCAGCACAAAAAATGTGCTGAAAAACTAGGCTTATACTCGAGTATATAGGGTACATCTGTTGATCATTAGTTTCTCTTGCAGCTCATGATACCTCTGAGAAGAAAACATGGTAACTCTATTTGACCCCTGCAATTTGCAAATGTATTATCTGAGCATCTTTCTCAACTACACACTATCAGCAGGATTGCCAACATTTATTTATTTTTAAAGGCTCTGCTCCTCTGAGTTTTGCAGTTGCCTGTTAGGCAGACAAAAAAAATTAATGAAAGCTGCAATCCTATGCATTTCTAAGTCCTCCCATCTAACTATATGAGCAGAATCTAAAGCTGGAGACTGCTTTCCTCACTACCATGCCACAAAGAGCTTTACCTGTTTAATTTCTGTATGTCAGGCTGATGTTAAAGGTGAAGGAGAGTAAAAACAGAAGGGGATCCTAATGCTGCAATCAAATACATATTCTTTGGACCAAGTCCTATTGCACTACTAATACAATCCAATGCATATTACACAGAAATATGTCTACTACATTCAATAAGGCTTACTTGCATCTGCATCAGATTAGAGTCTTGCAGAGCTCTGCCTATTGTTATCCCTGACTCAACCTACCAGTAGTGGCAGCACGGCTGACCTGACTTCCAAGCAGCTGAGTTGCTGCTATTTAACAGGAGGGACAGTGGGAGAGTTCAGACAGTATGCTGTCTCATACACAGATAAGCATATTCTGCTCCCAGTATAAAGTTTGTAGGCTTAGTTAGCAAAAATCCAATATTTGAGCTTTCCAGTCTATCTGTCTCAGGCTGTTTAGAACAAAGGGAATACAGTATAGATTTAACATGGAGGTGTTTAGTCAATTAACATATGTAAACATCTTATAACCCAATGTCAGTCTCATGACTCCATGTAATAAGCTGCAGAAAGATAAAATAATAGAACTGTAGAGTTGGAAGGGACCTTGATAGTCATCTAATCCCCTGCAATGCAAGAAAGATTACCACACTCTTGTAATGGAAATTTACAGCTATCCTCCATCTCAGTCCCCATGGAAAAACACTGGCTTCCCTTCCCAGTTAACTTCAATATTAATACATTCATTCAGCATTTTTATGTAACATTAAATATCTTAATTATCCTTGTTTTTGTAATGTTTGAAGCCAAGTGTCAGGGGCTGGCCGGTTTCCGAAGCGGTGCCAAAGGAGACAGCTGACCTAGATAGGGCTCCGCTGACGCCCGAAGAGTTATTGAGGGTCTGGGATCAGGAACAGGCACAGCCCCTGCTGACGCCAGAGCAGGTAGTGCAGCAATGGGAGGAAAGCTCCACCAGAGCGCTAGCACAGCCAATGGGAAGGGATCAGAATATGGAGACCGAGGAGGAGTTGAGGCTTAGAGAGCCTACCGGAGCATCAGACACCACAAGCGGGGAAGGTGAAAGCGAAAGGGAAGGGGGAGCCGTAGGGCTGCCCAGGTCAAGGGCGCGGAAGCGGAAAAAGGAGAGGCGGAGACTAGGCTTTCCGAAGCTCCTATGCTGGGGGCGGAGCCGCAAATCCGTACTAGAAGGATCTGACTCCGAGGGGTCGGATGCATAATCGCAAGGTCTGGATTATCAATGTTATGAAATAAAGTGATTAGTTTAGCAGACTGCGTTTTGTGGATGCTTACTTCCGAGGAGACACCCATCCGTCTCACAGCATCCTTCTAGTCTTCGTCACCTCCTCAGAAGTAAAGCACAACCAGCATGAGCAGCGCGGAAGAAGCCGCAGCGTTAGCTGCCCAAGGAGCCGGCGGTGGAGGTGCCCCTACCTGGGAAGATAGAGCTCGTGAGCTAGAGGTACTGTACCGAATTAGTCAAGCCAGGTTGGAGGAGGCAAGGATCCACGCTGAGCAGGGCAGGAGTGCGCAGGCGGGCAGGCGAATCACCATGCTAACAAGCAGGTTTCAGGGCAGACCAGAACAGTACATAGGTTTTAGAACGGACATGCTATATGCCCTGGAACTACAAAAAGACTCATTTAAAAATGAGGAAGAGCAGGTCGGATTTGTAATTTCGCATTTTGAATCACATGCTCGAGATTGGGTGAGGCCACTGATTATGGCCAAGGACCCAGCACTTCAGAGAGTAAAGGAGTTCTTTAAAGCGATGGACGCTGTTTATACGAGCAGTTCGGAACAGGAATTGGAAGCGCAGGAACTTTTGCTTTTGAGGCAAGGGAATATGACGGTGCGCGAGTACCAGGCAAAGTTTTTGTCGTTAACCCATCGTCTGGGATGGGAAATCAATACGCCTCAAATGATAGCGCTCTTTAAGTTAGGTCTGGCCGATGAAGTAAAAGACTCTTTGGCGAGGGGGGGTCCCTACAATGACATGAAAAGCCTCACCGAAGCAGCGATGGCAATCGGCATTAGACTGGAACTCAGAGACAAAAGCAGGAAGGAGGGGAAGGCGGGAAGGTGGTTCAACTTCCGCATTCCCACACCAACAGAGAGACCGGCTGGCGCGCAGACGCACCTCCCGGAAGAAACGCCCATGGAATTGGGAGGAGCGCGCGCGCGCCCTATTTCAAACGCAACGGTTGCCAAGGGGAGTGACACGCAAGGCGGGAAGGCGCCCAGAAAATGCTATGTGTGTCACCAAATAGGACACCTCGCAAAAGCGTGTAATAAGAAAAAGGTGTGGCAAGGCATGACGGGGGCTGTAACAGGAGAAGGGGAGGAGCAGACGCCGAGGCAGGGAAACGGGAATGCCGGCTGGCAAGTCACGGGGACGGCCAGCCCGGCTCAGGAGCAGTAAAAGGTCCCCCCAGCAACGCACCAGAGACGCCCCCCCCAGCCCGCCCGAGCACACCCTCCCCAACCCTCCCAAGCCAGGCATCGTGCTGGAAGTCACACTGGAGCTACCCAATGGCTTCACCATGCAAGTTCCCGCCTTGGTAGATTCGGGAGCATCGGCTGATTTCCTGGATATAGACTTTGCACGGCAGCACCAGCTTCACCTCCTGCCTTTGCCTGTCCCCTTGCAAGTCACCACCATTGATGGGAGAGAATTAAAAGGAGGGGCGGTCACGCAAAGCGCTCCACCTATGCGGATGGGGGTGGGAAGGCACTCTGAAGTTATTGCTTTCCACGTCACCACGTTAGCAGGCCCCCCCTTAATACTGGGGATGGGGTGGCTGGACAGACATGACCCAGTAGTGAGCTGGCATCAGCGCTCTCTAGTGTTTGGTTCTGCGTATTGCATGGAGAATTGCTTGCAGCAGCTCAATCCCAAGGAGCAGGCAAAGGCTGCCGTGATGCAAGCAGGGGAAGTCACCCTCCCTGCGCAATATGCGGAGTTTCAACAGGTGTTTAACGAAAGGGAAGCAGACAAGCTACCCCCCCACCGCCCCTACGACTGCCGAATCGACCTGGTGCCAGGAGCTCAGCTGCCACCGGGCAAGCTTTATTCAATGTCGGAGCAGGAGATGGCAGATCTGAAGGACTTCATTGACAAAAACCTGGCCAGAGGGTTCATCAGGGAAAGCAAGGCTGTAGGGGGCAGCCCAGTGTTCTGGGTGGACAAAAAGGACACCCCCCAACGGAGATTGATTTGTGACTATCGGATTCTCAACTCCCTGACCCTCCCTGTCTCCTACCCCATGCCGAAGATCGACGACCTGCTGGCGGCGGTACGCAAGGGCAGGATCTTCACCAAGCTGGACCTGAGGGGTGCGTACAACCTAATCAGGATCAGAGAAGGCGATGAGTGGAAAACAACCATGTTCACACCCCTGGGTGCTTATGAGTTCCTCGTGATGCCCTTCGGCCTCCAGGGAGGTAGTCAATGCTTCCAAGCGTTCATGCATCACGTGTTGGGGCCCCTGCTGTACAAACAGGCAGTGGTCTATTTAGATGACGTGCTGGTGTACTCTCAGAACCCAGAGGAGCACGTGCACCACGTAAAGGAAGTACTGCAGAGACTCCAGGAACACCAATTAGCGGTCAAGCTGGAGAAGTGCCGGTTCCACACCACGGAGGTGGACTTCCTAGGCTACCGACTCTCAGATACAGGAATAGCCATGGATACCAATAAGGTGGAGGCGATCCTGCAATGGAAAAGCCCCAAGACCAAGAAGGACGTGCAGCGCTTCGTCGGCTTCGCAAATTTTTATCGCAAGTTCGTAAGGGCGTTCGCAGACATGACAGCACCAATTACGGACTGCTTGAGAGGCAAGAAGAAGTTTAAGTGGACGGACAAGGCGCAACAAGCCTTTGAAACACTCAAGAAAGTCTTCACCTCAGAGGAGCAGTTGCTGCATGTGAACCCCAGCAAGCCCATCAGAATAGAGACAGATGCATCAGATCGAGCCATAGGAGCGATACTACTGCAGCAAGATCCAGCAAAGGAATGGCGGCCCTGTGCGTTCTATTCCAGGAAGCTGAGCCGGTCTGAGGCCAATTACGCCATTTGGGACAAAGAACTGTTGGCAGTGGTCGCAGCATTCAAACACTGGCGCCACTTCTTGGTGGGGGCGCAACACCAAATCCAGGTTCACACTGATCACAAGAACCTGGAGTACTGGCGCACGGCTAGAGTGCTCAACCAGCGCCAAATGCGATGGGCAGAGTTTTTTGCGGAATTCAATTTCCACATCCAGTATGTTCCTGGCGAGCAGAACAGCAGGGCGGACGCCCTATCCAGGAAGCCAGAATACATGGAAGATGAAGGACCTCCGGTGGCAAGGGCCATCTTCAAGCCTGAACAGTGGCGGTGTGGGGCGACATTGGGTGGTAGGGAAGAACTGGTGCGCCTCACACAGGCGGACGCCTTTGCCCAGAACAAACTGAGGGAACTCAAGGAGGGGAATCCCAGGGCAGGAGGGTTTGAGGAAAAGGAGGGGCTACTGGTGTACAAGGGGGCACTGTATGTGCCAGGGGAGGATATGAGGGCCAAAATTCTCAGACAGCTTCATGACAACCCCACAGCAGGGCACTTTGGGCAATTCAAAACCATGATACTGGTCACTAGAGAATTCTGGTGGCCAAAGGTCAGGCAGGACGTTAAGGACTACGTCAGGGGGTGCGAGGTCTGCCAAAGGGCCAAGGGGGAGAGAAGGGTACCAGCAGGACTACTGGAACCGCTTCCCACCCCAAGCAAGCCCTGGGAAGCGGTTTCGCTGGACTTTGTCACGGATCTCCCCAAGTCCAAGGGCAACACGGCTGTACTAGTCGTAGTGGATCTCCTGACCAAGATGGCTCACTTCATTGCCTGCCCCAAAGTGGTGTCGGCGGAGGAGACGGCCCGGTTGTTTATGCAGCACGTGTTCAAGCTGCATGGTATGCCAGTGAGAGTAATTTCGGATCGCGGCGCCCAATTTACCTCCCGTTTCTGGCGCAAGCTCATGCAGATCTTGAAGGTGCAGGTGTGTCTATCTTCAGCACGCCATCCTCAAACTAACGGTCAATCGGAGCGTGTTAATTCCATACTGCAGCAGTATCTGCGCTGTTATGCTTCCCAGCAACACAGCGACTGGAGTGACAAACTCGCCCTTGCAGAGTTTTCGTACAACAATGCTCAACACTCCTCGGCAGGCATGTCCCCGTTCCAGGCGATCTACGGCAGCCACCCCAGGGCCTTTCCGGGAAGGGAGGGGGAACAGGGGGATGGAGACGTGCCCGCTGCACAGAATTTCGCTGAGGAGTTGGAAGCATTGCACCAATTGCTCAGTGACAATTTGGAGCGGGCTAAAGCAGCCTACAAGACGGCAGCGGACCGGCACCGCAGGGAGGGGGAGGACATCCAGGTGGGAGATATGGTATGGTTGTCCACACAAGGGCTGCCCATTCGCGGCAGGTGCAAGAAGCTGCAGCAACGTAGACTGGGGCCTTTTGAGGTAGTGGAGCAGATCAACCCCGTGGCTTTCAAACTGCGACTGACGGACGACATGAGGATTCACCCGGTGTTCCACAGGTCTCTCCTGTCCAAGTACAGGGAACCTCACAGGTACCAACAGGGCTACCAGCAGGGGTCGCAGGGGTTACCGATGGTGGAACCGGAACTCTTCAACGAGGCCACCGAGATTTTGGACTCCAGGTGGCAAGGGGATGAACTGCAGTATTTGGTAGCGTGGGAGGGGGAGCCAGCGTCGGAAAATGCATGGATCCCGGCAGAGGAAGTCACCAAGGAGCATCTGGTGTGGGAATTTCACGAACTATTCCCGCACAAGCCCAAACCATACCGTTGGCAACTAAGGGACGTGTTTCAGCCCACAGACTCGGAGGAAGGGGACTTCTGGGGTTTCCCACCATCAGGGGGGAGTGAAGGGTACCCAATGGTAGGAGAAGGGACCGAGAGTGCAGAACCCCTTTCTCCACCCATGGCCAGGGAGGATTGGGAAGACATGTTTGCCTCATTGTCCAGTGGCGACACCACAATATTCTTAGGTTTCCCTTCCTCCCCTGACACAGCAGACGAGTCTTGGGGGGAGCTGGGAGATCTAGCAAGGGACTCCGAAACCAATCTGCCCCAACCAGGTGTGCCTTTTCAGGAGGGGAAGGGGGGCTTGGAAGGGGGGATGGATGTCAGGGGCTGGCCGGTTTCCGAAGCGGTGCCAAAGGAGACAGCTGACCTAGATAGGGCTCCGCTGACGCCCGAAGAGTTATTGAGGGTCTGGGATCAGGAACAGGCACAGCCCCTGCTGACGCCAGAGCAGGTAGTGCAGCAATGGGAGGAAAGCTCCACCAGAGCGCTAGCACAGCCAATGGGAAGGGATCAGAATATGGAGACCGAGGAGGAGTTGAGGCTTAGAGAGCCTACCGGAGCATCAGACACCACAAGCGGGGAAGGTGAAAGCGAAAGGGAAGGGGGAGCCGTAGGGCTGCCCAGGTCAAGGGCGCGGAAGCGGAAAAAGGAGAGGCGGAGACTAGGCTTTCCGAAGCTCCTATGCTGGGGGCGGAGCCGCAAATCCGTACTAGAAGGATCTGACTCCGAGGGGTCGGATGCATAATCGCAAGGTCTGGATTATCAATGTTATGAAATAAAGTGATTAGTTTAGCAGACTGCGTTTTGTGGATGCTTACTTCCGAGGAGACACCCATCCGTCTCACACCAAGTTCTGTTAGTAAAGTTTTTTTAACCATTTTCTGGACTGGAGAAGTTTATTTCTAAACAAGAGCCAGTTTTACAGTAAGAAATTCTTCTGCTTGCATTTATTTTTTAAAATCTCCAGAGAAGGCAGGAAGGTCTGTGCTGTGCAAGCACGTAGACAGGAGCACCACATAGGTTCTGCTCCTGTGTTTGCTTAGGGACCACATTATACTGTACAACTCTCCTCAATCACTGAACTATTTCGAGGAGATGTTGTTAGTTGACCCCCGTGGCTCAGACATACTGCTCATAATCACCAGGAGTCATTAATTCTGTACTGTGTCCAATTTTATGAAATTCCCTTCCAACTGAGGTCAGCCAGGCCCCCTTCCCTGTTGAACATCTGACTATTATAGACTTTTTTTTTATTCAAATAGGTTTTGTAATTGAATTTTAATTTTACAGTTTTAACTCATTTTTAGCTTCACTGTTGAACTTTGAGATTAACTGTAATTAAACAGCACATAAATTGTTGGAACACATAAAAATGCAGTATTGAGTTCAAAATAAAACATTTTCTAAATGTAAATACCTAAGGTAAATCCAAAGGAATTTCAGTGATGTTCTTCAAATCCTATGCAGTTATAACTTTGTAGGATACCTATATCTGGCCACTTGGCCATTGTCAAGATATTGGTCTAGACTAGAGATAGATCACTGGTCTAAACCAGAATGGTTGATTTTATTTTCAATGAGTCAGTATCCTATCTCCTCCATTATTATTTCCTCTGCTTAACAAAAGGCTCAAGCTGCAAGCTGCATATGGTACATATTTTGCCAATGTTATGCCTAGCCATTCATATTCAAAAGATATAGCCATAGATATAGCCATAATGTTATCAGAGGAAGGAGTATAAACTTGTAGTTGTAAATAATGCTTCATTCAAAATTTATCTATATTTTAGTAACCAAAATAGGAAGCTTTACTTACTCCCTCTGATTTCCCTGCTTTTGTTTTCCGTGATTCTTCCATCCTTTTTTCAGATTCTTTTTCCTGATCTTCACTCAATGCTTTATCCATTTCTATAAATGATCCCCTTTTCTTCTGTTTCACATCTTTTGCTGGAAATGTTTCTCCTGCTTTTCCTGTGTCAAGTCCACTGACAGCCACTTTTTGTACATCTGTTCCTTTAGGTTTTGTTCCTTTTTTGCCTTTCTTATGTACATCTTTTTCATCTTCAATTCCTGTATAAGGGAATTCCCAGTCTGGAATAGTTGGAGGTACTTCACCATGTTGAATCTTAGCCATCTCTGCTTCCTATTTTTAAAAAAATAAATACAACATTTACAATTATTTAATGTGAAATGTACAGTTTGTGGGGAGGGGGGGTCCTAGAGTCAACAATATCTGGAGAAACCCAGACAAGACTAAAAGAAAAATGAAACCATAATAATTTAAACAGTTTCAGCTCAGAAGCAACAATATTATCTGTATTATATTGTACTTGCCTAGAGATGAAGTTTCTAACACCAATTGGCCAAGTTGGCATAATAGCATAGAATGTTAACAAACATTCCAGCTGCTCAGGGAATCAAACTGCCAGCATAGTTACAGTCGAGATTCTGTGGGGCTGTAATAAAGCTCACACGAATATTAAGAATAGCCGCAGGTGGGGAAGACAGCAGACTAAAGGTTGGGAAAAAGCTCATAGACAATGGAGCAATTTTATTTTCTGTTCCTCCAGTGGCTAAGAATCAAACAAATTCAAATAAAAATAAAAATAATTTAAACTAAACATTAGGAAGAACCTCTTGATAGTACAGGCTGCTCAACAGTGACACAAACTGTGATAGATAGTGGTGGATTCTTCTTCATTAGAAGCTTTGAAGTGGAGGTTGAGTTGCTACCTATCGAAGATGCTGTAAAGGTAAAGGACCCCTGGACATTTAAGTCCAGTCAAAGGTGACTATGGGATGCGGCTCTCATCTCACTCATCTCGCTTTTTGGACTGAGAGCCAGCGTTTGCTCACAGACAGCTTTCCAGGTCATGCGGCTAGCATGACTAAATTGTTACTGGCACACAGAGGACCATGAAAAGTGCCAGAGCGCATAGAAACACTATTTACCTTCCCACCGCAGCGGTATCTACTTGCACTGGTATGCTTTCGAACTGCTAGGTTGGCAGGAGCTGGGACAGAGCAACAGGAGCTCACCCTGTCGTGCGGATTCAAACCGCCAACTTTCTGATCAGCAAGCCCAAGGGGCTCAGTGGTTTAGACCACAGTGCCATCAATGTCTCGAAGATGCTGTAGAAGTGCATTTTCTACACTATCATGAGGTTGGACTAGATTATCTTCGATAGTCCTTCTAACTCAATGATTCAATGTCTCATCAAAAGGGAAGCTAAATAGCAGGAAGCCCAGAGTCTGAATGACTGAAAGAATGGTGCAGCATAAGCAGTGGGAAGAGAAAGAAGAAGCGAGGAAAAGACAAATCAAGAAAAAAGCTTGACTAAGCAGAGACATGAACGAAGAAGAGATCTTTGGAAAAAATGTACAGTGCTTATGAACAAAAGGCCTAATGCTGTGACTGGGGAGGGACTGGAAACAGGAGTGTGAGAGAAGTTGCCTAACTTGAAGGCCAAAGTAAACAATGGAATGAAAACCAGAGCATTGGAAAGGTAAAAGCATTTTGAAGAAAAGAGTCAAGGAGAGAGGAGGCAAAATTTCACAAAATAGCTAGGGAGAAGTGTGGCTAACCACTATTGACAGGAAGGAAGTGGACAAGCAAGGACAGTTTGCAGGTCTTGTTATTGTGGGCATGAGAAACAATGGAATATGAAGTTGTAGGACTAAATCGCGGAATTTAAATCAAGACCAAATCAAGGAATTTCACTTATTCCTTCTACTGTGCTTTGTGATCTGAAAAATCTACAGCAGTGGAGTGGGCATGAAGGTTGAATACACATGGTGGTTTAAAACAACCCCTAGTTCTAGTAACAATTTATGAAACCTAAACTTGTAACTGTTTCTCCTTTTAATGTTTCTGAACAACATCAACGTGAGTGGCGCTGTTGTATAAATCACTGAGCCTTGGGCTTGCTGATTGGAAGGTCGGTGGTTCGAATCCCCGTGACAGGGTGAGCTCCCGTTGTTCAGTCCCAGCTCCTGCCAACCTAGCAGTTCGAAAGCACGTTAAAGTGCAAGTAGATAAACAGGTACCGCTCCGGCGGGAAGGTAAACGGCATTTCCATGCGCTACTCTGGTTTTGCCAGAAGCTGCTTAGTCATGCTGGCCACACAACCCAGAAAAACTCTCTGGGGACAAACGTCAGCTCCCTCAGCCAGTAAAGCGAGATGAGCGCCGCAACCTCAGAGTCGTTCGTGACTGGACTTAACCGTCAGGGGTCCTTTAGCTTTACCTTTTAACAACATCAGAACAGTGCGAGCAATACCTCTAAAGCTTTCTGTAGTTTCTCTTCAAGCATTTTCTTCTCTTGTTCAAGAGTCTGAATATTTGCCTACAATGTCAAAATATGTTTAGGCATTTAAATTCACAATTTGGGTTTCTTATCAAAATATTCATACAGCAACAACATTCTAGAATATGCTCTACCATTCCACAAACATACACTGCACCTATTACATAAAGATATGCAAACATATTTGGCATGTAATTCTAAATCAAACAATGTTACTGATAATGGTGTCACAACTGTGTGATATTGCATAGTAAAGATCAAGTAACAGCTTAAACATTGCCAAATTGAAATATGTCCAGAAAATATTTTATCCCTAAGGTCTTGTAGATAGAGATGAAAGAGGAAGTAGGAAGTTCAGCACTCTCTCTCACTTCCTCTTTCAGCTCTATGTGCTTTTCAAGGCCCAGATCAGGACCTGAGCAGCAAACGAAAGAGGACTGGCCAGAAAGGATAGGAGGAAAGGGGTGGGTAGGAAGGAAGGAAAGGGGACACTGGTATGAAAGGAAAATAGAGTGACCAAGGGAGAGGAAGTAAAATTCCACAGGAGATATGAAAAGGCGAGACTGGACTGCCTGGGCCAGGAAAGGGAGACGGTAAACACAAACATGTTGGATGCAGTAAAATGGATTCTCTTGAAATTGTGCAAGTCCTTGTCACTACCATCCAATCTGTCTCCATTGACTGAGCCATAGTAATCATGATCTAGTAGTTTCAAGCACAGCTATGTTGCAAAACATGGAACTAAGACCTATACAGTGGTACCTCCGGTTGCAGACGGGATCCGTTCCGGAGGTCCGGCCGGATCCCAAGGCTTTCGCAACCGGAGGACCCGCTTCTGCGCATGCACGGGCGACAAAACCCGGTCCAATACTTGGTCCAAAACCAGGTTTGCCACTTTCGTAACGTGAAATTTACGTAACCAGAGGGTTACATAATGCAAGGTACTACTATATATCTATCCATAGACCTAAGCTGAATCTAGACACATCAAAGAAGCATTTCAGTTAAACACATTGCAAACTTCATACAAGGAAATCCAGTTGGGAAAGACGGGACTCCACAGCGCCATCTGGTGTCACAGTGTTATATAAAACACTTTTCCTTTACCAGTCTAGCTGAGTCCCCAGTGAAGGCTGGTAGACTCAAACTACTGGGGCACAACTCTCCCAAGGGGAATGGCAAGCAAGCAAGCATTTATTTATTTATTTATTTATTCTTTCATTCATTAAAAACCATTTCAAAGCCACATACTCTTTCATGCCTCACAGACATTTTATACTTCTGAGCATTTTTGTCATTCTTCTTTTTCTCTGACCAATCAGGTCTCTGCACCACTCAGTCAATCCTAGTTGAAATGTATTGTTATGAGTTTGGGGGAAGAGTGGAGGAGTAGGCTGTATGCCAGACCCTCCTAATCCCTGGATCGAGCAAGTGTTAAAATCTAATCAAGGTTTCTAATTCTTGGAACAGCCTGACTAACCTCCTGGTGAGCTGATAGCCTGGGTGAGGGGTTATTAAGAACAAAGGAAGGAGCTCTGGGGGACCATATATCATAAATACACCACAGTCTCCACTGTGCCTCATTACTAAAGGAAACACAAACACTAAGTAAGCATCTTGAACCCCTGGAATCTTGCACTGCTCAGAGATTGGGGTGGTATGCAACAGTATAGTATAGCAAAGAGGCCCCTTCTACCTGTCTCTTGGGAGAAAAACCAAAAAACCATGTGAAATTTGAGCACTAGAGCTGCAAGCTTTTCAGTCCTAGTTGTGAAGGTTCCATCTCTGTCCTGTTATTATCAGGCAACTCAAGCTTCGGTATAGGATGAGGAAGGGTTGCCTTAAAGTGCAGTCCCAGAATGCTCAGAGCTATTTCCTTGAAAGCCACATAGCATTAACTAGGCCCTAGGACTATGTTTGTCTTCACTGGTCAGGTGCTTGCTTTTCTTCTTCTTTTTTTCTTTTTTCTTTTTTTGTAATCCGCCCCACACAACTGAACTGGTTATTTGTGCGAGTGAGCACCAGGGGACACATCTCTTTTTGTACAATAGCTGCTTTTTTCTTTTTTTTAGTTACATCAATTTATTTTTTGGATGGGGAGGTTTCATATTTTCCAATCTTACTAAAGTTAATGGACTAAATAGGACAATTAATTATAATGAGAGGGAAGGTTGGGAGTGCTGGAACATGCAATTATTTTTTTATCTGGCGAGTCGATCAACTTGATGGTGGAAATGGTGCTTAGGTGTGAATCACCTGAGTCTGCCTTAATCTTATGAAAATTTATATTAGTATGTTATTACTCCTTTAAGTAAAAAATAGTAAGAGTAGAACTCTGGGGAAAGAGAAGCACGAACTGCTGGGGCAACTGAGAAGGATAGCTGCTGAATCCTGTTTTAGTCCTCTCATAAACTGTAGGGATAGTTCTGCAAGAAAATAAAAGCAAATTTGGATACATCTTCCTTGCCTGAAGTGTAACATCAGCTCCTGGATGTTTATTTTTATTTGTTTGGTAAAACCTGGCCTTGAACTGCTCTTTAGGCTCTGACTGGATTCCCGTAATGTTACAGTGATTACTTTCTCTTTGGATATAAATTCATCAGATACATCGATACTGCCATCTATCACCCACAGGCAGGGATTGCAGAGTTGAGGAAGTAGATGGCTTCATATTATAGAGAGCTGTCGATCTCCTGCCTCCCATCCAGGGGATTCTTTTTCTCCTTGATCACATTTAGCCTTACTTCTTGTACTATTGTGGATTTTCCTCTCCCCCTGCCCACCCCCGTTTGTTCCTTGCTGCCCTGGGAAAGTTTTATGTGAGTTGGAATGTCTTTGGAATTTGTTTCTCCCCTGTCAGCCTTTGATTTTACTTTTCCTCCTCACATCTTTCCTCTCTTCCCCTTCCACTTCATTTCCCTCCCTTACAGTTTGGGTGATTGTGCCTTTGATTATCAGATCAGTTTATTTTTTCTGAGTAGCTTTTACTTTTTCTGAGAGTGGATCATGTGTGAGTGAGTTGTCTTGTTTATACCTTTCCCCTCTGCTTCTCTGAACTGTGGTAGTCATGATTTCGTTTCCTCCTTCAGCAAGTTTGTGAACTTTGAGTAGCTTCTTTGCTTGGTACCTCTGCTTTTTAAACCCTCCCATGTGATTCTTTATTCCCTGTGTATTTTCTCTTGTACCTTGGAGTACTATTATATTATCATTACATTAGCCCCATAAGCCTTTCACCCTGTTTGCTGCCTTCTCTTGGTTTGTCTGCTTCCCATCACATTACTGCTTCCCTGCCAGCTCTGGAGCAGAACTAAGGTGCTTCTTTTGGGCTGTATTAGAGCCTGGAGCAATCCTCATGGAATTCAGTGGGGCTTACTTCAGAGTAAAGTACAATTATTTGAGCATAAACTGACATTAGAACTTGTGACTGCAGTGACCCTTCTGAAGCAAGGTAAGACACTTAGATACTAAGTAATAAAACTGAAATATTTTGAGTGTCAACTGCTTCTTTGAAAAAAGGATAGGGAGAGAACCAGCATGGGGGAGCACATAACTTTTGTCCTAGTAGAGAAGCAAATGTAACAGCAGGAACCCCTTTTAAATCACTTTTCAGTTTAGTTAGGAGCTAACTGTTTGTAAAACTGCAGTGCTTAGATGTCTGCAGCATCTTTGCAAAGGAGGCAGGCATGCCAAGCTGGGCGCAACATTGGGGGAGTTGTCGAGCGTGCATGATGTCACACATGTAACACTGATGCAAACACACACCCATCGGGCCATGCCTGTGGGATGTGCAGGTGCCTGCTAAGCCATTCTGGCAATCACAGCAGAGGGCGTGGAGGACGAAAATCACCCTCCAAGCCTCCCGCCCCTGACCGGCGCTCTGGCAATTGCCTGGGTGGGGGGGGGATGGCAGCCCCCTCAATATTGGAGGGGCTCATTCCCCTGCCTCAAAATATTTAGGGGGCTAAAGTCCCTTGCTCCCCCTATACCAGGTACCCCTGAAAGGAGGATATGTAGAAAACTAGACCAAGTTGGCTACGCCCTTGTGACCTCCTAGCAGCCCCACCAGGTTTTGTAGGCAGCAGCCACTGCTGCATAAATCCACAGTCAAAAGAAAACCACTATCAAATCATAGTCCACAGATATGTTCTGTGATATATTGGTGGTTTTATCAACCCTTTTTGGGTTAAAGTTTATTTTTTTTAAAAAATTAGAACTTAAGACATTTGCAGGGAACTAGCATACATATTACCTGAGCTTTAGCTAAGTCTTCTTTCACTTTTTGGTTTTCAGCTTCTTTTTGCTTTAAAGGAAAAGGAATTGGTCTTGCTGGTCTGTAATTAAGAACATATAGGACAAACTGTGAAGTCAAAATACATTTTATTGTTCTTGCAGAGGTGTCATAAATTGGTGAAACTAGAATAATGGCGCAGAATGTTCACAAACATTTATTTATTTGATTCAATTTATGAATCACTTCACATAAAGTATCTTGAACCAATTTCATATTGCAAACATCAACAATAAAAACAACTCCATAGATTAAAACAATTAAAAATAAATCCATATGTAAAAGCAATAGACAATAGAAACAGTGTCTGTCTAAACAGACTCCTGATGAGATGGCATATGAAGAAGGCCCTCTCCCTAGAGCTCAGTGACTGAATTGTCTCACTTGTTCTATATACCCAATCTTTATCCAAACTTGTATGAGCTTTGTACACTAATAGCAACAGCTTTAACTTAGCTTGGTAGTTAATCACACTGAGAGCCAGTGTGGTGTACTAGTTGGACCCTCAGATCTTCTGGGGGGGGGCGGACTATATTTGGGTGGCAGGAAATGAATGAATTCCTGTGCCCCACAAATAACCCAGAGATGCATTTTAAATAAAAGCACACATTCTACTCATGTAACAATATGCTGATTCCCCAACCGTCAGCGGGCCGGATTTAGAAGGCGACTGGGCCGGATCCGGCCCTGGGCCTTAGTTTGCCTACCCATGGACTAGGACCTGGAAGATGAGGGTTCAGGCTTCCGGTCGGCGCGCCGGAGGGAGAAGGTCGGGGGAAATGTCGCTCTTGACATTCCCCGACCCGACCGGCTCAAAGGGGAGCTTGCGACGGCGACGCAACCCCCAAAACTCCCGGGAGGGTTGTCCCGGGACCTAAGGTCCGGCAGAAGCTCGGGACGTCGCCCCAACTCCCCGGTAGACCCCAGTAGGGGCCGCCGTGAGCGACGCGGGGCGACGGAGCTCATCGGACCGCCATTGCCCGTCGGGTGGAAGCCGCGAGTCCTTCCCCCCTGAGCGTGCCGATTCCTCAAAAAAAAAGGAACAGATTGGACAATCTAAACGTGAGTACTAAGATAGTACTGAAGAATTTGGACTAATTTGGCGAAGTATAGGGATGCAATTTACGGAGGTCCGTCCCTTGCTACTGTGGCACTAAATCAGGAACTTTATTACCGATGCGGTTGAACTGTAATTGCTTTTGGATATACAACAGAGATTGGATCCTTTTGACACCCCTGATCGGGGGGGCACCTAACTAACATTTTTGATAAGTAGAGGATCTGAATCGGACCTGTTGGACACTATTGCGGGAATTTGGACTTTGAACTTGGATTGGTTCGGTCTGGAACATCGCAAAGCTATGTCTCTGAAAATGGAGGATGATCTCGAAAATGGAGGCTGGAAGAGGGTCCTTGAAAAAATCTGGGAAGTGAGAAGGGAATTCCAAGCGGAGACTGCAAGAATGAGAGGAGAAGTAATCAACACTGATGTTATGCCAGCTGCACAAAGGATGGAAGGGGGAGAAATCCCCCCCAAGGTCAAAGCCAAGCCTCGCCACAGGAAAATTCTTTCTCGGCGCAAGATATTTAGACTGAAGAAGAGGATCAAGAAAACAACATCTGCAAAGGACTATCTTGCTCGACGTAAGCAGACACCAACAAAGAAGAAGAATTGGTTTAAGAAGTGGGAGCAGGAACAGCTGAGAAGACAAAGAGAAGGTGAAATCCAAGTGCAAGCAAGCACTTGGACTTGGATTGGGGAAAGGCGAGGGGAGGGTTGAACAGTGCAGGTGGGTAACCCCGGATTGATTATATATGTAGATTTTGAACATTTCTGTCGGACATGGTCTTGAGTTATGATTTTGTTAGGATCTTTCGAAGTTGGGAGCCTGAAGATTTAGGGGAGTTAGAAGGAAACTTATATAAGATTTGGGAGGATGACGCTGAGGTTGGAATTAACAGATGATGTGAAAAAAGAATGTAATGCTACTTTATTGGAGTTAGAACTATGTTTTGTAACAATGTTAAAGATATGCTTAATGTAACTATGTACCTGAACCGGAGCTATGTTTTGTTTAATGCAGCCACGGGGGAGGTGCGGAGGAAGTCACAATGACTAAGTTTTATAATTAAGAATGGTTTACCCGGTAATAGGGTTAGGCCGAAGCCAGATAATGATTGCTTTAAGGTCAGGGGAATAATGAATGGGTTTACCTCTGTGAGAGGGAGGGTAAGATTAAATACCTCCCCAAGGTGAGAGGTGGGGAGTGATGAATCCTGACCGAAATGTAATGTTGAATATTTATAAAATTATAAAATCAATAAAAATTATTTTAAAAAAAAAAATGGAAGATGAGGGTTCAAATCTCTACTCATCCATGCAGCTTACTAGGTAACATTGGGCCAATCACTGCCTCTAAGCTTAACCTACCTGACAGGATTGTTGTGAGGATTATAGAGGACAAAGAGTTGTGGGGTGGGATATGAATGAAATAAATGAATGGCAGCCATTGCAGTTCTTTCAGCAATGGTGTATTATGGTAGCTATAGCTATGTTGTTGTTATTTAGTCGTTTAGTCGTGTCCGACTCTTCGTGACCCCATGGACCAGAGCACGCTATAGTCTATGCCAATGCTATAGTCTATGCCAATGAACAGTCAAGCCACTGCAATTTGCAATAGCTGCAGCTTCTGACTCAACCTCATGGGCAGCTCTGGATAGAACTGCTGCAAAGTAATCTGGATTTTACCAGTGCATGGCCAGCAGTAGTAGTAAAGCTATCCCAGTCCAGAAATAGTTGCAACTGTCCTATCAGCCAAAGTTAGTAAAAGGCACTCCTAAATCAGTGACGTAACCTGGGCCCCTAGTGAAAGAGAGAAATTTGGAAGCATCCCAGACTGCTCCTTCAGGATGAGTACAACCCTGTTTAAAGCAGGTAATTGACCAATTATTCAGACTTGGGAACTGCCAGTCTTACCAGGATTCAGAGTTCAGAGTCCGTTTATTGGCCCTCATCAAGCCCACCACAAAGTCCAGGCACCAGTCAACAGCCTCTCTGAATTCAGCTGTTACATAGAAGTGCAACGGATGACATGTCACCTCAAATGACCCAATTATCATTTCCAATGGCTTTATGCTACTGTTAAACAGCAGTGTGAACAAAATGGTACCATGCAGCACCCCATTGCATGACTGCCAGGGGGGCAAGAGATGATCACCTAATTCTGTTGGAACCACTGTAAATGCCTCTAATACCCATCCAACCAAATCAGTTCAGGCCAAGTGTATCAAAAAGTTGCTGTGAAATTAAGTAAGGAAAAACTGCCAATATCATAAACACCCAGCATCAAGACAAAGCATCCTACCCAAGTAAACCCAACAGAACTTATTTCTTAATAGTCATGCATGGGGTTGCAGAGTTAGTTATCTTGAATTTGGTGAATATCACTTCCTAATGGTAATTTAAGTCAATTTTTTAGAAACAATTCTAATTGAAGTCAGAAGCAAACTTCTCAGTGGGGCTTTCAGCAGGCTGCAACTGGTGGGGATACCAATAGAGGCACTTCTAGTTTCCCACTCACTTGGCAAAACAAATGGGGAGTTTTGTGTGAGCAAAATGATGCTAGCATCACTCTGTGGGTGGAACCCAGTGAAGATTGTCAGGGCTGGGTGGAGGACACTTCCACCCCTCAAACAAACCAAGAAAGGGAGTTTAGATTGCAACCTAGATTATTAATTACTTTTCTTACTTTTCTACAATTACTTGAGGTGGGCTTTCTTCAACTTTTGCTTTTTCCAGTTTTGATAACATCTTTTTCCTTGTATCTTGCCCTCCTTTCTCTTGGTGCTAAAAGTATGCGAGAAAACAGGTTACATAAGAAAATTATTACTTGTTCCTTGCACAGTTGCACATTTGAAGATGCAATGGGCAGGAAACAGCACAGAACTTCCAGAGACCTTTGACAGAGGAAGAATATTTCCACTCTTCCCCTTGGTTACATTTTCATTCTTAAAACAGACACCATGAGGATACAAAACAACAAAACATCATATATAGGGATGGAAAAACAACTGCATCTATAATATCCATTGTACTGTGTCATTTGTATCCATTAAGCAATATTACAATAAATAAGAACATAATGCAATATTCGGTTCCTGAATCTGCTCCTTTTCCTTTTCCCCTTCTCATCCTTTTTTCCTGTTGTATAATGTCTGGCAAGAACCCATCTACACACAAGTCCCACTTTCCGGACATTTCCAGGCAATTTCCATTATTGCTTACAGCAACATTTCCAATCTGCGAGCTTTCTCCCCTCTTCTACCATTTCTTCCTAAAATGGCTGTGGCCAATCAGCAAAACAGAGACAAAGGAAAAACTGGTTTGTCTGATCTCTCCTGCTTTCTGAAATGTCCAATCTCTCCCCGTTCCTGCCCCAAAATGGTTTCCCGCTGACCAGCAAATCACAAACAAGTAAGGAAGTGAACAAACTCCAGCTGTTTGGATATCTGAATCAGCTGTGCATGTAGTGAAGTTTGGGAATAATTATTTATGTTCAGATAAGTGAATGTTTGGATAGCAATGTATTCTATGCAGGTTCACTTGGAATTAAGTCTGTGTTCATTGGGTTTCCTCCCCAATAAATTTGTTTAGGATTGCAGCTTCTGTAAAATATAATCATACCTGTGAAGCATTCATATTTAAGTTCATCCTTCATTATCTTTTTCTCTTCCATAAGCTTTCAATATTTTGTTGAGTCCTCTGTAATTTCTAAATAGAAGTTTTGGAAAAATAATTACCTCTGAACCTTTCATCTTTTGAAGTTCATCCTCCATTATCTCCTTTTCTTCTGCAAGCTTTCGAAATTCTTGTTGAATCTTCTGTAATTTCTAGGTAGAATAAACATTTTGAGGGGAAATAGTTTTAACATATTTGAAGAAATTTTTAAAAATTGAAATTAAGAAATGAAACGAGTGAAAATTAAGAAATTAAAAAAGAATGAAGCCATTTTTAACATTGACACAGCATAATGTCACGCAAACAGCTTACTCCGGTGGAGGTCTTCTGATAGGGAATGTCTCATCCCCCATTAGATGCTGATCTAAATGATGCTTGGGGAAAGTAATCCTGGGGTTTGGGGTGAGGCATCATCAGCATGCTGATGACATTCATTTTTACCTCTCTTTTCCATCTGCTAACTTCAATATTTCTGGATATATTTCTGAAATTTTGTCGGAGATTAAAATTCAGTGGATTCAAGGTACTTATCTGAAATTTGGTGCAATTCTCCCGTTTTCTTTTTAGGTATTTAAAATTCATCTAATTTATTACATTAAAAATACAAATACATGTACTTGCACTATTATTTTCTATATTATAGTGTTTTGCATCCAATGACTGCTGTGAACACTCATACAGTTTTTTAAGTATTATACTCACACCTTCCAGCACATCCTGTTCATTTGAAACTCTGAAAAGTATGAAATATATGTTTCTTAGCTTGTACTTTATAAAACTTCAGTAACTTCTAGCAGGAAAGACCCTCCTCATATCATATATGTCACAACCCCATATCGATAATGGATATAATCACCCTCTAAATTTAGCACAATGTGAGATTTCATTATATGCAGTGTTTATATTAAGGTCTATTTAACAATCCACAGATAGCCATAGTTCTCTGGGAACTGAAGATGATTTGCTTACAAAAGTGCCAAAATATAATTAACTGGAAATATAAGTTTCGACAAGCTATAATATCATTGTCCAACCTGGGCATGGATTACAAGTGCACCTGGAATTTGTGGCATATCTTGCCACATCAAAGTTCTGTGACCCTGGTTATTATGCATTAATACTGTACAGTTTTTCTATGTAACATATTAAATAGATTATGTACCTGTGTAACTTGTTTGTCTGTCTTTCAAATACTTTCATTATTTCAAGCATTCGATTATTCATTGATTCCATTGTTTCTGAACAAAATAAAATATTTTGTTACTTATAGCCTTTAGTTTGCCCCAGAAATGGGTATCCAAAGTGACCAGCACCAGTTAATAATACAATTTAAATATTTATTATGCAGGACATAAAGGTAAAAGGTAAAGGGACCCCTGACCATTAGGTCCAGTCGTGACAGACTCTGGGGTTGCGGCGCTCATCTCGCATTATTGGCTGAGGGAGCCGGCGTACAACTTCTGGGTCATGTGGCCAGCATGACTAAGCCACTACTGGCGAACCAGAGCAGCACACGGAAACGCCATTTACCTTCCCGCTGCAGCAGTACCTATTTATCTACTTGCACTTTGGCATGCTTTTGAACTGCTAGGTTGGCAGGAGCAGGGACCAAGCAATGGGAGCTCACCCCGTCGCAGGGATTCGAACCGCCAACCTTCTGATCGGGAAGCCCTAGGCTCTGTGATTTAACCCACAGCGCCACCCGTGTCCCATGCAGGAAATAGATTTGTTCTATTATTTAATGCAATCTAACATACACATATAAATGTAGAATTCAACAGAAACTTTAGGTCTTCCAGTTCCATGACCCATACAGGCAAGGATTATTCACATCCTACTCTGGAGATATTGTTAGTAATTGAAAAGAGGGGCTTATAAAATCAGCCACACCTGTTCAATTACTCACAAATAGGTCTGGTGGAAACAGGGTCAAGGTTCCACCATCACTGCCTCTCTCCACCAAGGATCTATCCTAGTCTTCACTCAACTATTATTGCTTACAGGAGGATCACAGGCATCTCTTATACTGTAGATGAATCCAACATCTACTCAGGGCAGAATATACAGGCTACTTGTCATGTGAGTAAGAGTATAAACATATTGACCATGCAAATGTAGGGATGAGCAGGGCCAGTGGATCTCTGCAGGGTGCATGAATGGCAGCCTTCACCAGCAGCAGACATATAGGAGCCAACTCCTAGGGGCCGAGGGGTCTTCAGCCCCCCAGTAAAATATTTGAGGGGAGCACCACCCAGTTAATGGGCATTGCCATTCAAATGGTGTCCTGCATCGTATCATGTGATTGATCATGCAGAGCAGGACTTACTTGCCCCCCTCCCCCTATTTTATTCAAGTTGGCACCCCTGGGCAGAGGAAGTGGTGGCATCTAGAAGCAGGTAGGAGAAAGGGGTAGAGCAGGGGTAGCCAACTCCCAAGAGACTGCGATCTACCTCATAGTTAAAAACTGGAAGTGATCTACCCCCTTTTTGGGGGTTCAGGTCAAAGTTGTTGAGCTTTTTTTAGGAAGGAAAGCCCTGTTTTTGAGGGGTGCAAGCCAACACTTGAACTTTTTTTAGGGGAGCCAAAGTTGTTGAGCTTGTTTGGGGGAGCCAGTGATCTACCAGTGATCTACCACAGGCATCAAGTGATCTACCGGTAGATCATGATCTACCTGTTGGACGTGCCTGGGGTAGAGAAAGGAAGTAACAGAAAAAGGGAGACTCACAAAAGGGGTGCCACAAAACATGTGAGAAAAGAGGTGGCTCCATCCACTTTTCATTCTGGTTCTTCCCACTATTTGTTCCAGCCCCAGACTGGCTTTTCCTGGTTCTAATTTCCCACCCCCCAATGGTTCTGATTCTTCACTCCTCCACTGGGATATTAAAGTTGTTGATGTTGACCTGATCATGCCCTGAGATTTCAGCCACTGCCATTTCAAATTCTAAAGAACTTACGTTGGCCTGTATCATCTTGGAAAACTTGTACCATATTCATTACATCCTCAGTTGCATGTTTCATAGCAAGTTCTGAAACAGAACATTTTATTACTCAGTTTAAACTATTGTAGTTCTTCAAATGTATATACAGTACAGTGGTACCTCTGGTTACGTACTTAATTCGTTCTGGAGGTCCTTTCTTAACCTGAAAATGTTCTTAACCTGAAGCACCACTTTAGCTAATGGGGCCTCCCGCTATCGCTGTGCCGCCACTGCCCGATTTCTGTTCTCATCCTGGGGCAAAGTTCTTAACCCGAGGTAATATTTCTGGGTTAGCAGAGTCTGTAACCTGAAGCGTCTGTAACCTGAAGCGTATGTAACCCGAGGTGCCACTGTAATTCATTAGCAAATGTGAAATAAATAAATAAACTTGTAAAATAGAAAGCTTTTTCTTCTTATCTATGCTGGTTAAGTTTAAACCCTAAAACAAATCAATGAAATGATTATGCCAACTGACCTTTCTCTGAAACAGTGTTACCAAATAGGCTATGATTTGGGAACAAAATAAAGAAGAAATGGGTAGTTACAATGTTCCTTTTTAAATTTCTAGCTACTTCTCATCAGCTCATGAAAAAATGACTTAGAAAATAAGTCAATATTTATTTATTTATTTATTTATTAAAACCTAATAAATAACCACCTATTTTCTAGGTTCAGAAGTTGCCCAGCCCCACTCCCTTGCACTCACCCCCTCTCCCCTGCACCCCCTCCCTTGCGCCTACCCAGCTCTACAACTCCCTAACCCCCAACACATACATCCTTCTCCTTAAACATCATTTATCCAACCAGGACAGCAGCAGCAGTGCTCCAGCAACAGGAAGCAGGAAGAACTCCATTTTAGAAGACATCTGAAAGCAGCCCTGTTTAGGGAAGCTTTTAATGTTTGATGGATTATTGTATTTTAACATTTTGTTGGAAGCCGCCCAGAGTGGCTGGGGAAGCCCAGCCAGATGGGCAGGGTATAAATAAATTATTATTATTGTTGTTGTTGTTGTTGTTGTTGTTGTTGTTGTTGTTGTTATTATTATTATTATTATTATTATAGCCTTCAGCATACAGAGACTGTACCAGAAATAATGACCCTGGTGCACATTGAGAAATTAAGGGCCATCAGGACATTTCTGGGGGCCTTTCTTTCTTTCTACCAAAAGAGGAGAAAGGGAAGCAATGTCTCTGATTTTCTCAGCCAACATGCAATTTTTGCAGTTGTGTTTGAAATGGGATTGGTGCTGTAAGATGGGTATACCGCCAAATCATAGTATTAGGGTGGTGTACGGCAACAAAACAAAACAGCATTAAAGGCAATACAAATAATCATTAAAGTGAATGGCTAATCAATTTAAACAGCTGCAAAGGTCTGTCAGCATAAAAAGTTTTCAAGTCAAAATCATGGGTGCCTACCAAATTGTTTTCCAGAGCATGGGCCTGACAGCACTAAATACCTGATATCTAGTGGAGGCCAGCTGCACCTCTGTAGCATGAGGGATAACTAACAGTGCTCCTCTACAGTAGCCATTTATGAAACTTACTCCTAGTAAGTCTCATTGACTCCAAGCCTCTACCAAATATTGTAGTCTGGCAAAGTGGTTTTCTTTGCTTAATTTTGTTTTTAATGTAAATAATACATACACACACACATATATATACTAGGTATGGGGGATAAATTCAATTCAGTTTGCCTTTAAAGCCAACAGACTAAGGAAGAGTAGCCAACTGACTGAGACCTTGTTGCATGCCTTCTCTCTGCACATAAGCAGTGATATAACCCCCCCACACACACACACACATACACCATGTGCAGTGCTTATCACTTTCAGAAAATGCAATACTGTATATTAATGAAAATAACATACGCTTTATGTTATGAGAAATTGCTTGCAAAATGTGCACATTAGTCAAAACCGCTTAAAATGTGTTATACAGTCATACCTCATGTTGCAAACGCTGCGGGTTATGCATTTTCAGGTTGCGCTCCGCGCCGAACCCAGAAGTACCGGAACGGGTTACTTCTGGGTTTTGGCACTTGCGCATGCGCAGAAGCGCTAAATCGCGCTTTGCGCATGTGCAGAAGTGGCAAACCGTGACCCGTGCACACGCAGATACGGCACTGCGGGTGCGGACGCTGCGGGTTGCGAACGTGCGTCCCGCACAGATCATGTTCGTAACCCGAGCGTCCACTGTATTAAGAGAAATTCAAACAAAAATCATGGGAGGGAAATTGTAAAGATTTTTAAAATAAAAATATGCAAATTGTTGAAAAAATGTGGAAAAACCAGGAGAAGCAAAATTGACAAATTCTTCCATCCCTAACATATGCAGAAATTACAAACATCATTATGAAAATAAGGAAACAAAATAATATAAATACAATAATTATTTAAAGAAAGCATATTCAAATAAATCAAGATTACACTCCACTTTTTAAAAGGCAAATTATATATTATTTTCCATGTCCCCAATTTCCTACCTTGTTAGCCCAGCTTCCTTCAGCCCCCTTATGACCTGTCCAGCATGCTCCACAGTCAACTTATTTCTCACTAGTGAATTGAAGCCCGTTGAGATAACGGGCGCTAGCCCGGCAGCACACACGCGCGCCTTGCGGGGCGGGGGGCACAGCCGCGGCTGCGTTCCTGCCGCCGCGGAGGGAGGAGGCTGAGCGCGGGGAAACCGGGGAGCCCCCCAACCCCGGACGCCCCCTCGGAGGCCGGCACCGCCGCGCGCGCCCAGCTCCCTCCCCCGCCGCGGCCTCTCCCTCGGCGGCCGAGCGCAGCCTGCAGCAGGCGCGGCTCCCGCAGGCCGAGCAAGTGCCGGCCGCAGCGGCCGCCATAGGCGGCGGGAGTCTCCACAGGTGGGCGGCGGCGGCGGCAGCCCCGGCAATGGCGGCGGCGCAGTTTCGCCCGGCCAGAAGTGTCTCTGCGTTGTCCCGCCCCCCTCTCCGCCCCCTCCAATCCCTGCGTCCGTCTGTGCCTCACTTCCGTGACACACAGAAAATTGCAGGTGGACGCAGGGACACTTGAAGATTATAATATAGGATACTCCACCCAAAACATATATTTTGCTTCCTTTGTCTCCATATTAAATCACAATCCTTACCTTCAATAATATGTTTTGGGTCTTTTGGAGGAGGAGCCACAGGGCTTAATGGTTTTTTCTTTTCACTGTCAAAATACGAAGTATTTGTCAAAATTTGAAATATTATAAATATTAAATCTAATTTTACAATCTGAAAGTCAGTTTTTGAAAAAAATAAAATTTCTAATTTTATATAATTAGGTTACATTTGGTGAACAAAATGCATTCTTATATTTACTAATAAAATCCACTATAATAATTAGAATATTACATAGGAAACAGCTCATGCTTAATCTTTAGTGTTCTGGAAACAGACTCATAACAAGATATAATCAGCCAATCAAACAACATATACCGGTACTTTGGTGTTTTTTTTCAGAATTCTTCAGCCCCTCATACTGTTACCGGTAAGTTAGACATTTAAAGGGGTACACAGATGGTGATAATGTGATAGTTTCTAGTCTTTCATGATTGTTAAGCAAACGCCTTAATTGTGCTTCAGGAAATAGAAAGGTCTAATAAAATATTTTTCTATAATCCATATAACAAATCTATATTTTATTGCTATTAAACCTAACTATTTCACAGCACTCTTACTGTTTAGGAGCAGAAAGCTGGATAAGCTTGGGCAGTTCTTGAATACGGCCTTTCAAATCTTCAAGCTTTTGGATGCGGTTCAGTAATTTATCAATGTTATTTGATATGTTTTTATCAGCTACCGGAATTTGCCAATCTGGAATAATTTCTTCCTCCCCTATCTGAAATATAGATATCAACATATTGGCACATTATATATTATCCTATTAACTTAGGTTATTTGTTAACTGGGGGACCAGACCTGAGCTACGCAGTACCTCAGAGGTACTGACCCCAGTACTGATGAAGTTAGAGCAGTGGTTTTCAACCATGGAGCGCCTTGAATGATAATCAGTAGTGCTGCAGGCAACACTAGCCTCTGTCCCTCTTTCCTTCCCTCCCTCCTCTGATCCCCTCTCACGTCTCTGCTTCCCAAAGGCTTGTGTGCTGTTTACTGTAGCAGCCCTGACTACAAGCTTCCCAGGCGAATGGTGCCTCTGGGGCTAGTCAGGGGGTGCTGGTTGCCAGGAGCTGAGGCAGCCAGCATCCCCTGACCAGCAAGCGGGTGAGGGAGCCCAGCCAGCCAGTCTACCAGTCCTTGCTGTTGGGAATGGACAGACAAGTCCAAGGCCCCTGTGGGGCAGTGTGAGGAGGCACCTCTCTTTGGGGCGGTGGGGGGGCAGCTCAGAGACCAGGGGTGGCAGCAGCAGCTGCCCAGAGGACTCCCAAGGAGAGGGGAGAGGAAACTAAGGGAACACTCCACAAGGGAGGGTGTTCGAAAAAGGATTAGAGGCTGCCAGCTCTGCAGGCAAGGGGTGACATAACTGGGCTCCTGAGCCCCATAGGGATGCCGCAGAAAGAATGTAGTTGGTCAAGGGAGCCATGGACTCAAAAAGGTTGAAAACCTCTGAATCAGTTGAGAACAATAACTCTCCTGAGACCACCATCTTAGAAGATACCCCAATCAAAGAGGCTACAGGGTTAAAGCAACCGTTACACCCTGACTGGGCTCAGACCCATCAAGTTCATCCCCAGGACTACAGGAGCAGAGGCTCTTCTTTATAGAAAATCAAAACCAAAAGCTCAGGTCTGCCTGGCCTCATGAGGACAACATTCACTGAGCCCTACTCATGAGGAGGATGGATCATTCCTCAAATGATCCAGCTCAAAGCCCTGATGACAAGTCAGGAAGAGGTGGATCAACTATAAAACTTCTCAGTGGAAGCCTAAGCAACAAACAAATCTTGCTCTGCTCCCTGTGACACCTTATTGAACAGCTCCCCTTCTATTCTGCATGTTCTCATCTTTGACTTGATGCACAGCTACTGTTACAGCAGACTATTAAACCACATAGCAAAGGTTGAAGGAATGGGATAGGGGAGAGGCATCTCAAGCCCCTGCACTGCCTGGAGTGATTATGTAAAAGCTGAACATTTCTGTTTATTTTTTTCCCATATGTATAACAAGCAAACATATTTACAATGCTAATATTTTACTTGAGCACACTCAAGAGATGCATGCAACCTAAACAGCAATCACTAAATTAGCAAAGCTATTTAAACTTACATGGGAGCAAACTCCACTGAAATGGATGTTGTAAAGTTAATCATAAATAAGCAGCAGCAATGCATATACAGAAATGCTTTTCACTGTAACAATGCTTTATACTGCAACAATATTTTCCACATATTTCCTATCAAAACTAATCAACCAACTTTCCAAATGTTAGTTTACCTCTTCCATCTCACGGACCTCCTTTTCAAACCACTTGAAGAAAAATAAATAAATAAAATTAGGCATTGACACATTACATTTTTTTCAAAAATACAACAGGTTTTAAAAATATTGATAAATGAATGAATGAATTTCTTACCTGGAGCAATGATTCTAATATCTAAGAAAGAAAATTAAAATCACTAGGTGTTTCTGTTACAATTTAACACCAATAAATTATCTTTGTACATATAACATAAGGTTTTCACAGTAAATAACTACCCTTTTCATACATGCATTTCATTCTGTGTAAAGGTGTACCTAGGCTCCCTTGCCCCATTGGCAAGGAGCTGCATCGGTGCCTCCCTCCCTGTCCCTTGTGTCCTTGGCAAGGAGATGTTGACCACACAGAGCAGTGGAGGAGTGGTCCAGGGAACACAAAAGTGGGCCAGCGGGCTCCTAGCCACTCTGAGCCAGAGTGGAGAGCCATGATTTTTGCACACACATCTCATGGCCTGTGCCCTTGGCAGTGACCAATCTAGCCAACCCCTAGGTACACCATTGATTCTGTGATGACTTCAAGATCAAATGAGAACTTGAGTGTAGTACTATAATGAAAGGAGGCAATTGAACTCTTTTGTGTAAGTTCCCCACCTGGGGCACTCTGAGACCACCTTGGGTTTTGAGGATTGCTGGGACCAGGGGATGGAATAGAGCTGACAATAACAAAATAACTAGTGATGAATTTTAATGCATCATCCTCGGTCATATCAGCTAATGTTCCTATTACAAGATTAGTTGGCTACTCTATTTTAATAAGCTTATTCTGTCCTTACCATAAGGGCCATGCTTAAATGAAAAAGAGGGTATTTGTCTTAATCACAACAGAATATTCTTGCTGGTGGTAACCATTCACTCTCAAGGGCTGATTAATGGCTGTAATATATGTATTGTCTCATCTGCACTGGATATAGCATCAACCAGGAATTTCATCATACATATGTACCGGTAACCAATTCCTGGTTGTGAATGGTATGTACTAGGATCAGTGAGCTCACCTTAAGAGACAGACTCTCTTTCTGTTTACCACAATAGCATTGTGTTCACATTGCTCAGGGAAGAGTCAAATTACACACATAGTATTGGGAAATGTGCTGAGTTCCAGTTGCACTTGGTAACAGAACAGGCTAAATATTGTGTTAGAGTAAGACAAAAACCTACCAAGTACAGAGAGAAAGCAAATCCAACAGCAAAATAAATTTATATTTATTGTTTATATTTCATAGTACATACTTGTTTTTCTTCACGAAGTGCACAATCTAACTGGTTACTGAGTTGTGAACAACATATCAGGAAAGTAGTCATATCTTCAAATTCTTCCTTCTAGCAAAGGGGGAAAACATTTCTACAGCATTTTCTGACTTTAATTTCTTTAAAATGTAATCTTTATTTGGTTAAAATACTTCTGAAACCCATACTAGCTTTGTTTCCGTTCTTAATTTTTTGACATATTGAACCAGCTATTTTGCTTCAAATTAAATATTTGCATTTTCTGTAAAATGAAAAGAATTAGGCAGTTAGTTATATTTCAATCCTATGCCCGTCTACTTAGTAGCAAGTCCCAGTGAAATGCAAACTCCCAAACCAGGAAGGAAGTTATTCTACTGTTCCCCAGGTCCTGTTGCCATTTGCATTATAAAACATAAATTTCCCTTGTCACTTTGTGGAATGTAAAGATTACTCTAGCTGTGGAGACAATCACTCTCATGTAAATTCTCCTACTAAGCAAAGCTAATTGAGTTCCCTGGTATAAACAAACAAAGCAAGTTGAGAGAATGAAGTGGCAGTCACTGAAAAACTAATAAAATGCATTGTTGAGCCTATTATATGGCAGCATAAATAGTTATTATCTGCCACCACTGCAACCTTACAGTATTTCTTCACAAATCTGATAACCAAGCTACAGAATTCATTAAGTGATGGCCATGATGGCCAGACCTGCAACATTAAGGGTAAGAGGTGGATGCTGGCAGCAGGTCTGGCCATCATGACCATCAATTAGCGAATTAAAAATAAATACTTCTTTTTCTGTGTCATGAATCTTCTAATATTAATCTTCATCAGATGACACTGGATTTTAGCATCAGATACTAGCACTAGAGAGGGACCAATATCATATTAACTTTTACATGTCTTTTTTCCTAAATTAGAAAGCCTCTAAATTTTGTAATCTTTACTCATGGGGGAAATGTTCTAGTGTCGTGATCATTTTGGTTGCCCTTTCCTGAATCTAGTATTTGGGAAGAAATATTGTGGAAAATTGTGTAACATCTACTTTTTGAACAAAGTGCTGTTCAAATATTTAACACCATTGCATCGTTTAGAACGGGAGTGGGGTTCACAGCCCAGTGGTCTGCAGAACAAGTGACTAAAGTGGGTGGGGCCAGATGCAAACAAATTTGACTTGCTTTTGTACAGTAAGCTACACTCACACAGAACTCAGAAGTTTCTACGTGCAGTCATAGCTTTCTATCCACCATCCTAATAAGCAAGATGAATTGTCACAGTTCAAGGACAAATTCCAGCCAACCCCCAAAGAGGATGACACAGAGGACCAGTGAGGGGTGTGACCAAGGAAGGGGGCATGACCTGGGAAGAATAGTGAAGGCTGCAGAGAGAGGCTTGGAGGGACACATCTTGCTCCCAGACATGTCATTTCCCATCCTTGGTTTAGGACAAAAAAGTACCACTGCATAATTGGCAGTCAACAGTTATCCATCCTTCAGCAACTATTTGTAGGAACTATTATGTTTATTTATTGTAAGACAGTATATCAATACAGTATACACAACTAGCATACATGAAAACTATTCAAAGAATATGTGAAATTATTCAATAAGCATACAGGTGCTGGAGGTTCCCCTGCCGCCACCGCTGCTGCCGCCGCCGCCGCTGCCTCTTCTTCTTTCATTTCTTCATTTGCATACACACCTTCCATTGTGTGTACAATCTACAGAAAGTTCCAAATGATTTTTATTATCTCTCACTAATCATACCCCCTACTTGTATTATACTAGATGCCTGGTGCCAAAAGTCATTGTTTTACCTGATGATAAAGGCAGTGGTATATTGTACAAATGTTTATGTTTCAGGCAGGTGGAACAGTTGCTGAATAATATTGTGTCATAAGTTAGTTTGGAACATGAAAAATAGCTTTAAACTTCTTGGGATCTAACATCATTTGCTGACACTTTACAACAGTGGTGGGAACTAGATCCAGCAGCCATAACCAATTATCACCATCCTATCCCTCTAGCTCAAGTATGATAGATAGGCAGGACTGCCCACCTTTCAATCATCTGACATCACAGTATCATCAGGCACGCCACAAGGTGCTTTGAAGCCCCAATCAGTTGATTGTCTGGGCTTCAAAGCACTTTGCAGGGTTCCCTGCAAGAAACACCAAGGAGTTGATTGTCAGTGCTTCCAGGGAGCCCAATGCAGTGCTTTGAAGCCCTGTCAGCTGGTGGGGGGGGGTGCTTCAAAGCACTCCTCGGGGTTCTCTGTCCACACCAACAAACAGTTGGATCATGGGGAAATATTTTGAAAAATTGATAGTCATCTTCAAATAGCTAAAGGACTGTCAAATGGAGGATGGAGCAAGTTTGTTTTCTCCTGCTCCAGAGGCTAGGACCCAAACCAATGGATTCAAGTCACAAGAAAGAAGCTTCTGACTAAACATCAGGAAAAACTTTCTGACAGTAAGAGCTGTTTGACAGTGGAACAGACTCCCGCAATAAGTGGTGGACTCTAGATGGCCATCTATCATGTATGATCAAGTTGAGATTCCTGTATTGCAGAGGCTTGGACTAGATGACCCTTGGTGCACCTTCCAACTCTACAATTCTGTGATTCTATGATTCAGTTATCAGCTGATAGTACACAGAGCTCTGCAAGCACCAGTAATCTGCTTGCAAAGAGATGCACAAGCACTATGAACAGGGATTTTCAAGCCCTGCCAGTCAGCTGAATGGCAGTGCCTGGAAACCCATTTGCCCCAGCCACTTTACCTGTTCCACACACAAAGTCATAGATGGCTTCAGAAATAGGGCAGGTGGGTGTGGTTTGGCCAAAAGAGACTCATGGGTTAAAGGGCCTCACCAGCCTAAATAGGCATGTAGGCTGGAAGTTGCCCACTACTGTTTTATAATATAGCTGTCAGATATGCAGCACCATGCAGCACTTCCCTGCCATACAGAGGTAAGACACTTGTTCCAGACAGCCTCTGTGGCACTGTGGTGATATGCCTTTGACTATACAGTACAGTTAAGTGGGGTTTGGAATCATCTGTGGTCAATTTTAAGCATATTTTTCTTTGCAAAGGCAGATAGGGACTTCCATATTTTCTTCAACTACAGGGCAGACAGTAATGATTTAGTAATGTCCAAATCTATATCTATATCTTTCTCCCTTAGACTACCTGCAATGCTATATATTTCTAATATTAGCATAGCATAAAAGCAGAAACTCAAGGAGTTTGTCTATTTTTAAAATCTTTCCAATGTTTGACAATCGTAGCTCGTTCCGGTGCTCCCACCATGGAAAACAGTGGATCCCACAATAGCGGATGCCAGCCGTGCCGTTAGTTAATATTGTCCACTCAGATAGGAATTCCTATTAATTCTTACAATTTTAATTATTTAGTTAAAGGAAACATTTGGACAGAGGAACTTAGTGTTACATATAGGGTCCAGCCAGTGGTGGTTCGATAGTGTCTTTATTCATAGCAGCAGGTAAGTCACAGAACAGTACATAGAACACACACATCCCCAGCTCTCCTGCTATATATAAGCACCTGGGATAGCCAAGCCCATCCAGGTGCAACTAATTAAAAGCAATCCCTCCCATTAACCAGTTCCTGACTACTCCAGTGTTGTGCCTCTACTTCAGTACACAACACCCCTCCCCTCTTAGTCAAGAACCCCCCTTTAAAACAACAACAACATCCAGTGTGACACACACAGCAACATCCCGTGTGACACACACAATGACCCCCATCCCTCCGTATCAGCCCGCAGTCAAAGTCCTCCAGGTATCGTGGGCGAGTTCGCACCCTCTGAGACCGTCTACACTCGGACCCCCGGGGGCTACGCCCCACTTGGGTCTCTTCGCCCTCTAGTCGTGATTCGGTCCCACTCGCAACCTCTTCCGGCCCAGCCTCCCTGTCTCCTGGTTGGACAGCCACTGCCTCCGGGGGAGGGGTGACTGCTAGTTCCCCGCTAGCCTGCACCGCCGATTGTTCCCCTTCCATTGTAGCCGATCCGTCCTCTCGGACGGGCCACCGCTGCCTTAATTGATCCACATGGCGGCGAAGGCTACCAGTGCCGTCTCCCACGACCTCATAGGACACAGGGCCCGTTGGTCTGGCAATTGTGGCCGGAATCCACACAGGGCCTGCCCCATAGTTTTTAGTATAAACAGGGTCCCCCTGTTGGAATATCCGTGGCGCCCTCGTAGCCTCCTGCGACTGCGGCTGAGCTGGTGCACGATCCGGATGCAGTCTATCTAAACGGGTTGTCAAACGCCTCCTCATCAACAGCTCTGCTGGGCTCCTCCCCGTTGTCGAATGTGGTATCACATGCTGTGATAGTAGAAAGGATGATAGTCTCTGATGCCAATCCCCATGGACTATCCGCCGCAGCGCATCCTTCGTGGTGCGCACCATCCTTTCCGCTTGCCCATTTGTAGATGGGTGGAACGGGGCCGAGGTAACATGGCGGATTCCATTAATGTTCATAAAATCCTTGAACTCAACTGATGTAAACTGTGCTCCATTATCCGACACAATAGTGTCTGGCAGTCCATGGGTCACAAACAAGGCTCGCAGATTCCGTATAACAACACCCGACGTCATGCGGGTCACCGGGATAACTTCCAACCATTTAGAGTGGGAGTCTACCACAATCAGGAACGTCTGGTTCTGGAATGGCCCCGCAAAATCCACGTGTAAACGTGACCATGGCTCCTTGGTAACTTCCCATGGCTGCACTGGGGCTTGAGGCATTACCGGCCTTGATTCCTGGCACGGATGGCATTTCCTCACCCACTCTTCGATAGCCTCATCCATTTTCGGCCACCACACATAGCTGCGAGCCAGTGCCTTCATTCTCACAATTCCCGGATGACCCTCGTGTAGCGCTTCCAACACTCGCTGTCGCAACTTGGGGGGAACCACAACTCTGCTCCCCCACAACAGACACCCCTTATGAGCTGACAACTCATCTCGCCGGGACTCGTATGGCCGGAATTCTTCTGTAACTCTGCCCTCTGGCCACCCCTTCCACACCCAGTCTAAAACGCGCACCAATGTGCGATCTTTGGCTGAGAAAGTGGCCACATCCGCAACACGAACAGGAGGCTTTGGCAGATCTTCCAATGACATCACGCCATATGCCGGGGAGGGGTCCTCAGCCGGCTCCGGCAATGGCAGTCGACTAAGGGCATCGGCGTGACCCAGAGCCTTGCCTGGTCGATGCACCAGTTCGTACGTGTAAGCTGACAAAACACGGCCCATCGCAACATGCGGGCCGATAAGATCTGGGGTGTCTGCCGGTCCGGCGCAAACAACCCCAACAATGGCTTGTGATCCGTCACGAGCTCGAATGGCCGTCCGTATACATAGTCGTGGAACTTTTTTACTCCTGCGACTAACGCCAGAGCCTCTTGGTCAATCTGAGCGTAATTCCTCTCAGCCTCCGACAAGGTCCGAGAGAAATAAGCAATGGGAGCTTCCCGCCCATCTGGCAACCGGTGGCTCAGCACGGCTCCAATCCCATAGGGAGATGCATCACAAGCCAGCAACACAGGCAGGTCTTCACGGAAATGGGTAAGTACACTCTCGGACGATAGTAAGTCCTTTACTGCAGAGAAAGCCACAGCTTCCCTCTCTCCCCACTTCCAAGTTCTCCGATCCTCCAACAGCCGATGTAGTGGTTCTGCGATGGACGCCTTATGTGGGAGGAATGCATGATAAAAATTGAGGAGTCCCAAAAACGACTGCAGCTCTTTCTTTGACTGTGGCGCTGGAGCACTCCTGATGGCAGTCACTTTCGCAGAAGTGGGGTGTATACCCTTAGCGTCCACTAGGAATCCCAGGAACTCTACTTGGGAAACACCCAAGAAACACTTCTCCCGCTTAACTTTAAGACCAGCCTTTGCAAGGCGGGCCAGCACTTCACGAAGGCGGCAAATCAGTTCCTCTGTGGACGCTCCGGCTATTAATATATCATCAAAGTAGGGAATTACCCCCGGAACTCCCTTCAGTAGCCGCTCCATCAGTCCCTGAAATATTCCCGGGGCCACACTGACCCCAAACTGCAGGCGCTTAACCCGAAATGCTCCTCGGTGAGTAACAATTGTCTGCGCATCTGCTGTCGTATCATCTACTGGGAGCTGTTGGTAGGCCTGCGCCAAGTCTAGCTTTGCAAAAATCTGCCCCCCTGCCAGGGACGCGAGCACATGACTTACCACTGGCACTGGGTAGGCATTTTGCTGCAGCGCTTTGTTCAAGGTGCACTTATAATCCGCGCAGATCCGTACTGCGCCATTTGCCTTCAAAGGGCACACAATTGGTGTCTCCCAGCGGGCATGCGAGACGGGCTCCAACACCCCCTGCTCCACAAGCTTGTCCAACTCCTCATCAATCTTCGGTTTCAATGCAAATGGCACACGACGCGGCTTCATTCGAATAGGGCAAACGGCCGGGTCCAGATCAAAGGACACTGGCGGTCCTGTATATCGTCCCAACTGCCCATCAAAAACTGCTGCGAACTCCTGGCACAACTCATCAAAAGACGATGGTGCTGACTCTATCTTGTAGGCCCCCTCTAAGCGGATGCCAAAAGCCTCGAACCAATCGCGCCCCAGTAAGTCCGGCCGCCGGCCCCCAGCGACCACAATTCGCAATTTGCCTTTAAATTTTCTATGCTGGACGCGGAAATTCCCAACCCCCAGGACAGGCACCGGATTCTGATTAAAGTCTCTTAAGATGCAATCAAGGGGACGAAGACAATTACGGCCTGCTTGGGGGCAAAACTTGCGGAAGGTGCCCTCCGAAACAATCATGAACCCCGACCCCGAGTCCACTTCCAGTTCACAGGGCACTCCCTCTATACGAACCACTCTCGTGATCCTTGGTGGTGGCCGTGCGCTCTCACTTTGGGACTGAATACAGGTCGAAGAACACTGACTCACCATCTCAGTCTCTGAGCCCCAACGCCCCAACCTCTCTCTTGAACGATCTCTCGTTCCTCGATCTCTCCTCTCTCTGTCTCGTGGCGCTCGATCCCCAGTTCGACAGACTCGGGCAATATGACCCATCCTCTTACACTTCCGACACTGGGCGTCGCGGAACCTACAACTCCTCCGATCGTGTGCGTTTCCGCAGCTCTCACAATTCCTGGGGGTTGACTGACGACTCCCTTGCTGCCGGCGGGATGACTGACGAGAGGACTGAGACACCTTCAACGCCACCTCGTCCACTGAGCCCTCCTCTACGTCATCCATCTCCACCGCATGCGCACCAGTCATCTGTCCACCACGGAGCTCTCGAACTGTGCGGTCTGCCCCTTCCCGGGAAGTAACATAATCATACGCTTCCTGGAATGTCAAAGACTTTTTTGCAACCAATTCCCGCTGCACCCTCTCATCACGCAGGCCACACACAAAACGGTCCCTCAACATCTCTTCCAAGTGCTGGAACTCACAATACCGAGTGAGCTCCCTCAAGGCAGCCACAAACGCCGATGCTGATTCTCCGCCCTGCTGGTCCCGTCGGTAGAACATCTGTCGGCGGGCCAATAGCGAAGGTGCCGGCTCAAAATGGCTGCCAAGCACCTCAGTCAATTCCTCGAAGGTCTTTGACTCAAGCGTGGCCGGAGCAATAAGGTTCTTGGCTAGTTTAAAAGTAGCCTTTCCACAGACACTAAGGAGTGTATCCCGTCTCTCCTCCGCACTGGTAATCCTATTTGCACGGAGGTAAAACTTAAGTCTATCACTGTAATCACTCCATTCCTCTGGCTCATTGATGTTAAATTCCTCAATCGAGCCACGTATTGCCATACCACTAGCCGATTCTTTCTGGGCGTTGCGGTTGGTCTCCGACATCACTGCACTTCACTGGCTGTATCCCACCTTCGTCGCCAATGTTACATATAGGGTCCAGCCAGTGGTGGTTCGATAGTGTCTTTATTCATAGCAGCAGGTAAGTCACAGAACAGTACATAGAACACACACATCCCCAGCTCTCCTGCTATATATAAGCACCTGGGATAGCCAAGCCCATCCAGGTGCAACTAATTAAAAGCAATCCCTCCCATTAACCAGTTCCTGACTACTCCAGTGTTGTGCCTCTACTTCAGTACACAACACTTAGGATGCAAACTATGTTGGCATACTGAATTTAACAGTCAAGACAGAATGGACATACAAAAATTCAGTGATTGTCCTACCTCATTTAGATGCATAGTGATATTCTTAAGCACGTCCATTTCATCTAGCACTCTATCTTTATTTGTTGATGATTGAAGGGCTAAAGAGTACTGTGCAACAGATTCTGTTGGAACTGAAGGCAATATAAGCATTGGCCCAGGTTCATAGCTCTGTTTTCTTTTCTTCTTTTCACTAGATGAGGAATCCTTAATTTTCACTTTTGCTGGCTTCATTGTTCTTATTCTGTTATTTTTTTAGGAAGAAAGAAAACAATATTGGTTCATATCATTAAAAAATAAAATAGCAAAATAACAATTTTTTTAAAAAAAAATCATTTTTCATGTGAGCACTATAAGGACTTTTCAGGACTATTGCACACACAAACTTATTTTTAGCTTCTGCCCTGTAATAGGTTTGCTTCTGTCCATTCAAAAACCCATGACATTATTTAATGGGCCTTTAAGCAGTCAGTTTCTGTGTCCTGGAAAGTAGGAGCTAGCTAAATTACTGACTTCCTCTTTGCGGCCAGATCAAAAGCTGTTTTTAAAAAAAGGCATTACAATTGCACTCATAAAATAACATTTTTTAAAAAATGTTCCACCTATTTTGAGGAAATTTTAATCCCACATCAACAGGACAAATTAAAGGCCATTTTAAGACCCTTCATGAATAGGATTTATTAAAGGCCATATAATGAATGCCATGGTCCCATAAGTGAACAAACAGGAACTAATTACAGGAGTAGAATATATAAAAAGGAAACTTCAAATTAATGGTACAATAGCCCTGAAAATGGTGGGTTAGCCATCCATATATGACACTGAAATTGCAGTTGTGTTTTATAACACACACACACACACACACATCTAATGGGGGGGGGAATGGAAGGACAACTCAGAAAACATCAGAACTAGGTTGGTAAAATCATCACCTGAATTCAATTAAAAAACCAAATGAACAAAGATGCCAAGTCCACATTAAACTGGTACTAAATTGAAGGAACTGTCACACTAACCCCTGACCCAAACCCAGATAACTCATCCTCTGCTGATGGTCCAAACCTCCCAGAGCCAAGAGACCTAGGGAACTCAGCAGGTCTGCCTCCAGGGAATACCTTAGAAAAATTCTCAGGCTGGGTCTCTACCTTGCTGGCAGCAGAAGAGCCCCAATCATTTGATTGATTGATTGAATTTTTATATAGGGCAGTTCACAACATAAAAATACAAAATGAGAACACAAACTACATAATAAAAGTTAAAGGTAGATAGCCGTGTTGGTCTGTCATAGTCAAAACAAAATAAAATAAAAAATTCCTTCCAGTAGCACCTTAGAGACCAACTAAGTTTGTTCTTGGTATGAGCTTTCGTGTGCACGCACACTTCTTCAGATACACTGAAACAGAAGTCACCAGACTCTTATATATACCCCTCCCCACCCTCTCACTATATATAAGAGTCTGGTGACTTCTGTTTCAGTGTATCTGAAGAAGTGTGCATATGTTTGTATGTTCCCCGATATTCTGTTTGACTCAATGTACCTGCATCAGAAGAGTTCTGTTCAGTGTTTCAGTGGCTTCTCGGGTGATCTAATGTTCCTAAACTGATAAGGGAATAGAAGCAGAAAGAATTTAAGAAGAAAATCTGGTATCGAAAATGGAGTGATGGGGGGCACTTTAGAGAAGGAAAATTTGTGCACCTGTCTGTTAATCTCTTTAAAGTAGCAAGGCAAGCAACAATTTTTCAGCCTGCTATATTAATAATATTATTATAATTTATTATTTATACCCCACCCATCTGGTTGGGTTTCCCAGGTAAGTAATATGTTGCTCCTTCGTATCACCCTTCCTCCATAGATCTAAGTACCCTCAAGCTGTGTACCTACTGCTTCAGAGGGAGCATAACCCCATCAAGAACAGACAACCTCCCATTCAACCAGTCTGGGGAACTGCCCGCTAACAGTGCCTCAGTTTTGTCTGGATTGAGCTTCAGTTTGTTGGCTCTCATCCAGTCCACTACCAAGGCAAGACAGTGGTCCAGCACATCCACTGCTACACCTGCAAATGTAAAGGAGAAGCAGAGCTGTGTGTCATCAGTATATTGCTGACAACATACCGTATTTTTCGCTCCATAACGCACACTTTTTTCCTCCTAAAAAGGAAGGGGGAAAGTCTGTGCGCGTTATGGAGCGAAGGCACTGGGTGCCGCTTCTGCTGCTGCCCGCCTCTGACGCTCCCCTGAGCCGGGGCTAAGAGAGGTGCTGCACTGTGCTGTGCCTCTCTCAGCCCCGGCTTGGGAAGCCGCAGCGTCGCGCTCTCTCTCTCCTGCTCGGCTCCTCAGTGAAGGCGGCCGGAAATAGGATCTGTGGAGAGGCTGCTGAGCAGACAAAGGAAAAGGAGGAGCAGCAGCAGCAGCAGCAGCAGCCCAATCTTCATCTCTTCCCCCTCTCCATATAGGTAGATGTTAAACAACATAGGGGATAAAATTGAACCCTGAGGAACCCCACATTGAAGGCTCCATAGGGCTGAAGAACACTCCCCAACCATAACCCACAGGAAATGCCCATCGAAGTAGGACTGGAACCACTGCAAAACAGTGCCATCCACCTAACTTGGACAGTCACTCCAGAAGAATACCATGGTCAATGGTATCAAAAGCCACAGAGGTGAGGAGAATTAACAGGGACACACTTCCCATCCCTTTCCCAATGGAGGTCATCATACAGGGCAACCAAAGCAGTTTCTGTGCCCAAACTGGGCCTAAACCCCAATTGAAATTGATCTAGAAAATCAGTTTCCTCCAAGAGTGCCTGCATCTGGTCCACAACCCATGCTCATGAACCTTGCCCAAGGGGAGATTAGCAACTGGCCAGTAGTTAAGATTTTCTGAATCTAAGGAGGGTTTCTTGAGGAGTGGATTCACCACTGCCTCCTTCAAGGTGACAGGGACCACGCCCTGCATCCTGTGGCACCCCACAACACAATTGGCAGGGTATAGTCACCTGATGCTACTCTCCAAGACCAACTCCACAGATAGGAGTAGAACCACTGCAAAACACCCATAGAGCTGGTCCAGCAAATTATGATGGCTGATGACCTCAAAAGCCAACGAGAGGCTGAGTTAAAGCAACAGGGTCACACTTTGCATCCATCTTCTGATAAAGGTGATCCATCAGGGTGATCAAGGCTGATTCAATTCCAAAACCAGGCCTAAACCCAGATTGACATGGATCTAAGAGCACCTCCAGCTGAACCACCACCCTCTTATGCATCTTTCCCAAAAAGGGAACATTAGCAACTGTGCAGTAGTTGACAATCTCTGCATGTATTTTCTTAAGGGTACTAAGTACCAAGGGCAGCCCATACCATTTTGCCACCTGAGGTGAAACCAGAATACGCTACTCCCTGCCTCACATGCCACTGCACCCACCCCTCCACTTCCACCACCACAACTCAGTTAGAGCTGGGGCACTCTGGTGTTGCTGCTTGTCTTCACTGCCGGGGGGAGGGAGAGATAAACAACAATGTCAAAAGTGGAATGTTCCTGTTGCCAGTGACAGTTTTCCAGCGGTGGCAGAAGCGGGGAGGCAGGCAGGGCACCACCTCTTGCACTTCCACCTCCTGAGGCAGGTGCTTCACCCTGTCTCCTCAGTGGGCCAGCTCTGCTAAGCTCTACTCCTTTATGCAGTACAACATTCCTGGATGCACCCAGCCTCAAAGTAATAAGAGTGAAGAATGAAATGTGTGCTCCTGACCTACTCAATCAGGAATGTGGGTTTGGTGAACAAGTTGAGGGCTAGTGTTATGCAGAAATAACTAGATGGTGAAGTCATTTAAGCAGGCTGGAAGGTTCTAATCAGTTAAGGGGCTTGTGACAGGACCAGTGATATGATTTGGCCCCTTAAGACTAAAATATTATACAGGTTGAGTCCTTTAAAAGAGGCCCCGTGGATACAGAGTACACGTTCCACAGGGCCTCTTTTAAAAGACTCACCCTGTATAACGTACTGTATACAAAAATAACACAGGAGAAAAGTATTTTTAGCCCTTTCTCCTTGTACCATTCTCTGCTGAATGCACTCATTTATTTTCAACCCACTAAGGAAAATACACACATTTCTTCCTAGCTCTGTAAAGCAATCCAAACTACAGGAAACTGGTCTAACTTAAGCCAGGGTAATTTACCTCTATTCCAAACTGTGGAATAGTTTGGAATAGAGGTAATAGTTTGTAATAGAGGTAATAGTGTGGAATCAGCAATGGGGTTACTGCCAGCTGAGCCAGGCTGAACCTGACTAAGGGAAAAGAAATGTTTAAAATCAGGTCTGACTTACACCATCCTAACTTCTGCTGGGTTGCTAGGTCCCAAGACCTAGCTGAACAGCTTTTGGAATGGGGTAAGCATATTAATTTATAAAACAGCACCACTGTATAACAATGTCCCGTGGAAATCCTTAGATTCCTCCTGTACCTTGTTATGGTAAGGATTTGCAGAAATTGAGAGACAGAGTGGCCTTTTTAAAAGCCCAGTTAAAAACTGTTTAAGCTTCAGAAAAAGGTGAAATATATAAGGAACAATAAATAATAGAAACCTGAGGGACCCCAGAGCAGCACATAGGGCAAGATTGTTCCATCTGGAAGAAGAAATGTTTACACTGACTGAACCATTATAATAATATCATGTTGAATTCCAAACCCTTAGGTTTTACATAATTTTATTCGTATTTGTGTAAAATGCAAAATGATTCCGTTTTCACATTTTATTTAGATATTTGTTTAAAAGTGCAAAAACATGTTTAAAGGGTAGAATGTCCCTACCAGGGATATTCAGTTTGTGTTGTATATTGTTTCATTTGTGTCTGAGTTCACTTCCACTGATGTTATATTACTTTCATACGATGAAAGCTGTTTTTTTTTGTTGTTGTTTTTTACTACGTTCCGATTGCTAGAAACTAATAAATCTTAGATCTGAGTTCTTACCTTGGCTCCTTACATCACCAAGAGACACTCCCCTAACCCAAATGAGAGACGATTATTTGAAAAAATTATTTACCTATCTATCTATATACCGCTACATCATTAGCGGCTTTTAGTTTAGTTTAAATTGAAAAGGAGGACACAAATTGAGAGGAGCTGGGTATGTTTAGCCTGGAGAAGAGAAGGTTAAGGGGTGATATGATAGCCATGTTCAAATATATAAAAGGATGTCATATAGAGGAGGGAGAAAGGTTGTTTTCTGCTGCTGCAGAGAAGCGGACACGGAGCAATGGATTCAAACTACAAGAAAGAAGATTCCACCTAAACATTAGGAAGAACTTCCTGACAGTAAGAGCTGTTCGACAGTGGAATTTGCTGCCAAGGAGTGTGGTGGAGTCTCCTTCTTTGGAGGTCTTTAAGCAGAGGCTTGACAGCCACCTGTCAGGAATGCTTTGATGGTGTTTCCTGCTTGGCAGGGGGTTGGACTGGATGGCCCTCTTCCAACTCTATGATTCTATGATTCTAAATAGCTTACATTAAATAACTGGCTGGCAGGCAGGGAAATGTTGGAACTTGGAACAAAGTCCAGATGTCCACTAAGTTGGGCAAAGAAAGGCACAAGCTCCTTCCGTCTAACCTACCTCACAGGGTTGCTGTGAGAAGATGGCGAGGAAGAACAGGGAACTCGCATCCCACCCTGAGCTTATTGGTGATATAAAAGTGCAATACCCTTAAATGTGGGATAATAAGGTTGTCTATGAACTACGAGAGTTTAAGGAGCTTCCCGGGGAGGGAGGGGGGGAGACTGCAGCTGGGGGTGGTTGTTGTTTGGGTCACTCCCCACTTCCCACCCACCCCCAGTAAAAGGCGTGAGGCAAAGCTGCTCTCTGGAGCACTTGTGGTTGTTACTGTTCTTCGCCTCCCTTTCAGAGACCCACCTAGGCGAAGGCCGAGCTGCCCGTCCTCAATCAGTGGTTTCCTAAGGACATTCAGCTACCCAGGCACCTCATCTCCCGCGTCCGCTCTTTTCCTCCCTCCTGCCCACGTTCTTGGCTTCTTGCTGCTGCTCTTCCGAGGAATGAGTTGTCGTCGGAAGGAGGGGGGGGGAGCGCGCGCGAGCTCCCCGTCCCACCCCCGCCGCCCTCGGCGTCGTCAACTGCCATTTCTTTTTCAAACGGGCCGCGAGTTCTCCTCAGGAGGGCGCGCGCCAGGGTGGTTGGTGGCGCGCGCGCGCTGTGAGAGGTTCTCTATCGCTAGCTCGGCTCACGCCGTGGCCGTCCGTCACACATCCGCCCGAGACACCGGGCGGGTTAATGATGAGTCCCACTCTCTTGGGGGCCCCCCAAAAAAAATTAAAGGGGAAAAAACTGGATGTACATTTCCAAAATATAAGATAAAAAAAACAAATAAAATAAAACCTACATACAGCAACAGTGTTTGTTATGTGTAAATGGCTTTAGATACCTACCGGTATTAGTCCATAAATTACCATGTATATATTCAACACACAAAAACAGTGACAATTTGTTGTTGACAAACGACAGCTGGACATAAAGGGCCCCATTACCTTCAGTAGCTTAGGGCCTCATCAGAACTAAATCTGGCCCTGGTGATGACAATTCTCTTCCTCTAAGCAGCCCTCCCCAGACACAAAATCCAAAAGAAAACAGTAGCTTGTTCATTACGAGACTGACTAAAAAAAGTCACCAAGGAAATTAACAAGCTTCCGAGTTCAACTCTTCATTGAAGAGTGGTGAAGAGGGGAAGAGAAGGATGTTCCTATACAACCACCACAACGTCCTTTTTCTTCTCTCTGCACATTTTTCCTCCGTTTGCTTAGCATCTAATCTGATTAAGAATGTTGTTGAACTGGAAGGCTTGCTAATTTCTTTGCGAGCTTTTTATTTGGCCCCGATAAAACCTTTGGATTTCTCCCCACCCATGGACCAGCAGGGCTACCTGAAATGTTTATCTGAAATGGTATCTGAAGAAGTGTGCATGCACACGAAAGCTCATACCAAGAACAAACTTAGTTGGTCTCTAAGGTGCTACTGGACAATTTTTTTATTTTTATATATATATTTCTACTGCGTCAGACCAACACGGCTACCTACCTGAATCTGAAATGTTTATGTTTGCTATTTGCTCCATCTCCCACTGCAGCCAGTGAGACTTCTTTTATTTATTTAGAATATTTGTATCCCACTTCATAGCCCCAACAGGCTCTCAAAAGGCTTCTAAAAGATTCTTAGCAATAAATAAAACCCACTAGTCAAATCTGACTTCTTCCCTTCCCCCAAGTCTAAGAAAGGGAGACAAGGATCACACAAATAATAACCGGAAGTTCTCATCAATTTTGCTTCAGTTTGGATTATGTCTTATTAAGAAGTTAATCATTGCTGGGGTTTAACATGGCTTTCAACTAAATGAGCCTAAAACTGCAGTTTTAGCTTATATATGGAGTTATATGGGTTATATGGAGTTGAATAACAGCACAAAATCAGCACCACAGTAGAATCACCCAAATAAAATACATACCAAATAAAATTATCAACATTGTGCCTATCTAATTATTTAAAATATAGGTCTATATTAGGAACTGCTGCCACCCAAAACCAAACCTTTCATACATGTATCCTAGTGTTTATATTAGAAACATAAAATGATACCATTTTACAAATACATGTACACAGTCTCTGGGCAAACTGCTTGGGTTGCAATCTTTTTTCTTGACACAATGTTCTGTGCCTTTAACAGCTGAAGTTCAACAAGTACATAAAGATACAATGATGGAAAGAACTTTGTCTGACAAATTTTCCCGTTTCATGCAGCTGTTAAAGGCCAGTGATGTAGTGGAGCAGGGTCAAAGTGCTACTGCTTCTTTCACAGCCAAGATAATAATGTCATTAGAGGCACTAGTTGCCAGTTCTCTGTGTTCCAAATAATTTTGTTCTCAGAAGCCATCAAATAAGCCAAGCCTAGGAAAAGGTAACATGCATAGCTAACATGTCAACCTAACTTCTATTATGAAAAAACAAAACAAAAATCCCTTTATAATGTCCAGCCGAAAGGTCACAAAACAGTGAGCAAGCTTTCGAGTACACCAGAACTTCTCATCAGGTTGAATGTTAAGTGGAGAGCGTGTGTGTGAGGGAAAATCTGACTAGGTATTGAAGATATAATCCCTGCATTGGCCAAAAGTGGGGTGGGGGGCCGTGAAATCCTAACTTCATTGCACTTGGTCTAGCTACTGTAGCTCTGTAATGTCTACACTGACTGGCATTGGTTATCTAGGGTTTCAGACAGGAAACTCAGTCCTCTCCTCTATGCAAAGCAGATGCTCTTCTACTAAGCCACATCCCTTCCCCAAACAGTACAAAATATTATCAGGGCAACTTCAGAAGCTGGTGAAAACCAGCTCCCTGCACAAGGGTTTCCTAGCTTCTGCCTTTGCGCAGTAGTATCAAAAAGGCAACACGCAGACCGATGTATGCAGGGCACTTGTTGAACTTTATAATTCGACAAATATGAACGAATATGACAGTGTTCCGGATGAATACACTGTTTCGACTTTTTGTCTTCTTCAGTCATAAACTAAAAAGAATAAAGTCGAAACAGTGTATTCATCCGGAACGCTGTCATATTCGTTCATATTTGTCGAATTATAAAGTTCAACAAGTGCCCTGCATACATCGGTCTGCGTGTTGCCTTTTTGATACTACTGTCGTTGATTGCAACACAGGGGTTATTTTTTCATCTGCCATTGCACAGGGCACACAGATTCCTAAGTAGTCCCAGGGAAGGAGGAGGCAGGGCTATACTGCAGGGGTGTCAACTTGAACAAAATATGGGGGCGGGGCAGGTAATTCCTGCCTCGCATAATCAATCACAAGGAGTGGTGCATTAACACCATTTGTGTGCCCCTAGGAGTTGGCTCCTATGCTACCCCGACAGTTCCCTTGCTGGTCCCTTCAGGAGATGGTGGTTATGTGCCTGGGCTGCTTCTCTTTTGCCTTCCCCCTTGTCAGACTTCAACTCCCATTAGCCAAGCCATTATGACCAATGGTCAGAGACTATAGGGTTTGTAGTCCAACAACACCTGGAGGACCACAGATTCCCATTCCCTGTCCTAAGTTGTTAGAGACTATGCAAAACCTTTGTGGGTCCAGGGGCATATTTGGAATTTTAACAAGAGGCCAAGGACATCAGACACAAAATGGCTATCACCTCCAAAAGAGTGGAAAAGGAAAAAGGGACAGGAACATGAAACGGTTCAGATATGGAAAATATATTCCTTTTTATTTTGTTAACAAAAAATGTTTGAAAAGTGCACTAAAATGAGGGGGAACCAGCTGTCCAGGGATTCCTGTAGCCTGTTGTCCATAAAAGCCACTTATCAATCACAGCTCTGAGTTCACTCATTGGTTTAAAACACTGACAGGTGGGAGCAGCCAGGCTGGCTTATTTCACATAAATTACTTAGAATAAACAAACCCAAACAATCACTAATAACTTATTAGCACGACATTTTACAAGCCATACTGCCATAGCACAAACCAGTCATTTACTGTTAAATCACTTACTACCCTGTTTATCAAGACTTTTTGTGTGTGCTAAACAGGGCTTGTAAGCTTATCATTGTTCTTTGTGATGGCATCTTAAGGATTCCAAGATGGTATCAGCTACATAATTACTGTGTTATTCGTGTCTGACACAGTCCATGAACTTTCAGGGTATTCATGAGGTGAAATAATTACAAAAGACTGGGTCGCCTCCCTTAAGAAAGCATAAAGTCCTTACGTGTTAACAAACCAATAATGCAAGTAGAGCCCTATGTGCCATTATTGACATCAGGTCCAAGTAGATACCGTAGTCACCACATATTTTTCAGGCAGGGCTGGTGAAACACCCTGCAGAGTCAAGGGAGGGCCTACAGGAGTTCGGATATGCAGGAATTCCAAAGAAATACGCCTAAAGCACCAGATTGATCAGGTCTAATGATTTATTAAAGAAGGGTACAAACTTACAGCAAAGGTCTGACAGCTCCCTCCTTGCCCCTGCTCACAGCACTCTGTGGGATGGGCGCAGCGAGAAGATGGCTTGTCCACACCCAAGTAAAGATACACACAATCTCTATAGGCCCAGGCAGGCTATGTCACATGGGAACACAGGTGGCTGGTATTAACCATTACCTCCTCCTCTAGCCATGCCTAGGACCTGTGGATACCTCAAAGCATGTGAAGCACACATGAGCTCAGCACTACAGCTGCTACCAGTTAGGCAGGGCTCATCTTGACCATCAATATGCTGCAAGTAGAGCTTCCAGACCAGCTTATTCTGTGAACCGCCCTGAGACCTGCAGATATAGGTAGGGCTGACATACGTCTGGATTTTCCCAGACATTACTGGGATTTCAAAGGCGGAATTGACATCCAGGGGAATTTCCAAAAGATGACACTTTGTCCTGGATCTTAGGCAAGTCAATTGAAAAATCATTGGGGGTTTGGGCATTTTTGTAAAAAAGTAGAAAGAATTGCAGCAACTTTGGGGGTGTCCTGCTTTTTACTTTTTGAAATATGACAACCATAGGTATAGGGCAGTGATGGCTAACCTTGACACTCCAGATGTTTTGGGACTACAACTCCCATCATCCCTGACCACTGATCCTGTTAGCTAGGGATGATGGGAGTTGTAGTGCCAAAACATCTGGGGTGTCAAGGTTAGCCATCACTGGTATAGGGTTTAATAAATAAACAGCTCACCTTCTGGGTCAAACAGCCAGCCAATCCATCCAGGCAAGCTGAGGTGAAAAACCCCAGTTGGCAGGATCCACAGGGGCAGCAGATCTGGCCTCCAAATAATGCATCATCCACTGCTGCTGCTGCTGAAGTGGCAGCGATGGCTGCAGTGCACTCCTTTGAGGCTGGATCTTTTGCCACCTTGGCATGACCTGCCAATCATGCCCCCTTTATAGCAGCCTCTTGGCAAACAGGAAGCACTGTTGTTCTCCTCCTTCCCTCCCTTTCCCAATGACATGTAGATCTTTCTCTCTCCCTTGTTCTCAGTGGAGATCTTCACTCCCCCCCCTTCTTCCCTGGTGGAAGGAGGGTACCATTTTGTGGTTTACCTCAGGTGCCAAAATGTATTGGGCCAGGTCTGCCTTCAGGTACCGATGGCTATTAAAATTTTATAGGAAAATCCAATGTGAAGAAGAAAATGTGGCACAGAATACACAGAACCCCTTCCCATTGCTTTCTGAGATTTGGTAAGGTCTACTGAATAATTTTGAATGCTTTTGGGTAACCATTCTTATATTACATAGAAGAATATTCAAAGGTATTACAATTTTGGTCAGTGAAGTCATGCATGTTGAATGCTTTGGGGCAGAACTACACCATCTACATTATAATTTATTTATACAGTATAAGGCCCTGTTCAGTCAGATCACAGCCTTCCTTCAGAAAGTTAAAAAAAAAAAATTATTTCTTGTACATTGCTTAGAGACATTTGTAAATATATAAATATGAATGCAGGCATGGTGAGGTGACTGCCTCAGGCAACAGAATCCACAGGGATAGCAGATCCTGAAGTAGATCTTTATTCAGAACCAGCCCACCCATGAGGTAAGGTGATGCGACTGCTTCAGGCAGCAGGATCCACAGGGGCAGCAGATCTTGATGTAGATCTTTATTCAGTGCCAGCTTACCCATAAGGCAAGGCGAGGTGAGTGCCTCAGGTGGCAGGATCCCCCAGGGCAACAGATCCCTATGTTGATCTTCCTTATCCGCTTGTTCATGATGTAGATCTTCTCTCACCCCTTCTTCCCTTGCAGGGTGTGTGCGTGCAATTTTGGGGTCCACCTCATGTGCCAAAATGTCTTGGGCTGGCACTGCATGCATAAATCAATTCAAAAATGTATATTCAAGCTTTTGATTTTGTTACATTTCCCTAGTCCTTTGTGCTGAAATACTAAACCAGTATCTAATGGGATTTAACATATGAAAGCACCAGTGCCAGAGAGCTGGCACAGCCACCACCCATACTGCTGTGAAATAATATTGCATATTTATTAAATTATATACTGCCCTTTCATGTTACTAATCCCATGGTGGTTCATAACAGTATTAAAACATTATTATTTTTGATTAGTTTGCAATAAATATTTGGTTCCACTTATGACCCATCACAGAATCAAAAGGTTCTGTATCTTTTGTTCAATACCAGCAATTTTCCAAACAAAGGGAAATTAAAAGGCTTTATGTGTATTGAAATGTCATGAGCAGAGTGGGGGCTCAGAGGATACAATGTAGTGTATGCTACAGTAGTATAAATGTGGGGGGGGGGTAATGTGTGTATTACTGTTTCAGCTAAAACAGCCTTTTGAGATTAGGCTGTAAAACTGAAATTTGAATAAAATGCTTGTTTGTAAGTATATTCCATTGAAATCTATTAAACCAGCTTGGTCCTATTGAAGTTTATTACTGCCACCAGTGGAGTGTAGCTAATTTAAGTGGAAACATTCTGGCTTAAGTAGTTTGTAGCCTGCATTAGAAAGTCACAATCCTTGTGATCAAGAGTAATCTTCAATGGGGACTATTTTATAAGTGGTTTGAGGCTTTCTAATAAAATACCTTTCACTGAAGTAAACAACACCCATGAGAACTCAGTTGGGAGCATTGCAGGTTCTGAAGAATTGGCACTTGAAAGGTGTCATATCTAATGTTTCAAGGTTTGAAATAAATTGCCAGTAAATTAAATTTGAATAAACAATATTTCCCTTTAGTGTAAAGAACTGAACAGAACTAACATTTATGGTTGATCACAAAGAAACAATATTAGTTGAAGTCATAAATACATATAGCATACACACAAATAATTATACAAAACACTTAAGACACAAAAGTTCAATGTTTGTACTTTTGTAGAGAGTCCACATTCATAATAACTTGCCTTGTTTAATTAAATATACCCTCCAAAAGAGTGAAACGGGAAATGGAGGGTTGGGGTTGCCAGATTTTGATTTTTCTCTTTTCTTTTTTCTTTGTTAGGCCAGGCGTTTCGCCTTCATTTTTACCAGCACACAGCGACTGAGTACCTGACTCAGCTCGCAACTGAAGATACACAGCATCAAATTTCCCAGCCCACTTAATTTGAAAGCCTGCCAAGATAGGTGAAAGACCTCATACATATGTAAAGCAGGAAGTTCGGATTACACTGCCATGTAAATTTTCAATGATTGATGCACATTTTAAAACAATTTTTAAAAATCCCTTAAAGATAGCACCGCGTCTTCTCAGAGCCCCTCGCCTTTCCTGATGTCATGGGGAGTTTGGATTGGGCATTGTACTTGGAGTACTGATTTATTTTGGATTTCTACCACTTCCCGGAGGCCGCGGGGGGAGAAGCACGGTGGGAGGATCCAAAAAAACTCAGTGCCACAGCCATTTTGTTTGTGGGCAGCATGGTAGAATTCTGTCAGTCAGTATAAGGAGGGGATTTTAAACATTCTTTGTAGAATAACTATGCCTACCACAATGGATGTATTTATTGAAATTAATATTCTTGGCTCTCTGCCTATGACGGTAGGTAAGCAGATTTGTGAGGGGGGAGAAGGAAATATTTCCTACTGTTGCAGCAGCCTCTCAAATTCTGTATCAAGGAGTCATGGATTTTTGTTCCAGGCGTGACTGGCTTTTTTAGGTGCTATGATATCATTCAGGCAAACTCATTTCTTTACATTAAAATAAATTTTTTTTAAATGGTTCTAGCTTCCTTGACCGGGGTGGGGGGCGGCTGGGCATTGCCGCGTTTAACAGTTGGACGTGATTTCAGAAGAAATAATTGAGGTGGGAGGGGGAAATGACCCAGCCCCCCTGGTGTGGATTATTTTTGTGCGTCTCTTTTCTTTCCCTCTTTCTCTGCACCCCAAGGACACGTTTATATGTACTGAAGGAGACCTTTAAAAAAAAAAAAAAAGCTTTTTGGGGGAGCTCTTGTTTTGCAGTGTCACAAAAAAATGTGATGCCTATGCTTTCGGTGGCTGGGTTTGGGGTGTGTTTTTAAAGCCTGTATAAAATGGCACACTGCATTTCTGCATTTTTTCCAGGCTGCAGAAGGGGGAGAGCGGGGGATAGTGCAGACTGTGGAGGGACACTGCCCTCCTAACCAATCAGAACACGCCTGTTTGCCATTACAAAGTTGTTAACCCCAGAGTCTTCTGGCTCCTGCCGCCTCTTGCTTTTAATCTTCTTTGGATATTTCTCCGGTTTACCCAAACGCCCCCCACAGATCCCGAGCAAAAAAACCTCCGGAATCCGCCGCCGATCATGGGAGAGGGTCTCCGTGGTCGTTTGCAAAGATTTTCAAAGATGTTCGGGGATCCTTTCGCTGCGTGGAGGCGGCTATCTGCAAGCGAGAAACTATACACAACCTATTTTCTTCCTGTCGTTGTGAGGAGGCAGCTGTCTGCTTTCCTTTCGAGGTAAGTTTCCCCCAGTCTTTCAAATATGTATGTTTATGTTTTCTTTTTCGCGGCAATCGGCTAGCGCAATATTAATAATAATAATAATGTTCCTTAATGTTGATGAATCCAATGTAGGCTTGTTCCCCCCCTCGCGCCACCCCCACCCCGAGGTCTGAGCTCTCCTAATTAAGCACACCAAACGTCGTCTCATTATTTCTGAGTATTATAAACCTATCTTGCTTTTCTCCCTAGGAGTGACTGTATTCTAACTATATATTTGTACTTTGATTTTATTTTTTTTATGGCGCCATCAAGAACTCGGATATTTTCAAGGTGGAGTTGGACTCTCCAACGTTAATAATAAATACGTGCGGAACAAAATATAATACGAAGAGAGAGAGAAAAGAAAGAAAGAAAATGTATTGTTTGTAATAGGAATACCCTTTAAGATATTAGTGGTTGTGACTAATTAGGGGGTGGGGGTGGTTTGGCTTGGTGTAAAGTACTAGAGAAACTGCCCTTCGTGTATTGAAGGAGGGTATTGACATAACTGGGTTTTTATTAAGTTATGCCTGTTACTAAACATTGGCCTTTTTTATTCGCCAGTAAGCTGCTTTTTGGTAACTCATCTCAAAGCATTCTTTATATAAAGGTTCCTAAGGAGTATACCTCATCTAGGTGTCGTATTCTTCTTTTGAGAAGGTGCATTTGGGAGACATTTTGTAATTTTTGGCATTTTTCTAGGCGATTTTTTTTTTTTTTTTTGCACACGGTGGGAAATCTTTTTTGTTTTGTATTGATCTGTGTTGGTGGCGCTGTGGTGCTCCTAAACAATTTATGTTCGTTTCACCAAGAAAAGGTGGGGGGAAAGGTGGGGCAAGATTTGATCTATTGTATCATTTCCTCTTTTCTTCCAACGAAATACAGCGTACAACCTTATACCATACTCTCTCTGTGTGTGTGTAAAAATATAGATAGATGATAGATAGATAGATAGATAGATAGATAAAATATTAAAATCCATTTACGTGAAGTACAGTGTACACCATAACAGACATGTCGTCACAGCCCTTTGTTGTTTTGTGAGACTAGAGCCAGGGTTTGGATTTTTTCCCCTTGCTTAAAAAAAAATCCTCTTGAGGTATGTGAAGAATTATGCCATTCTTTAATAATTTTTTATCCCTTCCTCAGGATTATTTCTCAGTGGCTGAAAACTCTCTGTGTGTATAGTGGATTCATATATGTCTATATAATTTTATTGTGTTATATATTCATTATGCGATAGTATTTTTCATAATTGCTGGTACAGCCTTAAAAGCCCTAATTCATTTCCCCTGATTTAAAAGATTAAAAAAGCATTGATAGATGAACTACAAATTAGGATTGGCCAATTTCTTTCAACTCCTGCAAAATATTTTAGGAATATTCAGATTTATTTGTATCAACATGGAAATTAACCGGTGCAAGACACATATGGCATAAAGCTTCTTAAAAATTTCCAAGTCTTCAAACTATTTTAAGTGTTTGTGTATATATCACATATTAAGAACACAAATATGTAGCATCCCCTGCAAAAATCTTTATTGTTCATATGTAAACAAAAAGTGGTTAATGTGATGCAAAGATGGCTGGGAAGATGTAGTTCCACATGTCAAAATCATGAAATAAATGACATTATCTTATAAATGCATGGTTTTGAAATGAATAAAAATATATTAGAATACGCAACAGGTTAGGGAATCTACTAAAGTATTGTAAAGGAATGTTTTAATTTTCTTTCTTTAGGAATTCTTCAAGCTAGTACTCTGAACTTCTTTGTATTAGAAATCTAGGTATGGAATTCCTTGGCACACACATTTAAACACAATAATCACAGAGGACATTGCTTTTGTATGTGTGTCTGTTGTACCACAGATATTTATAACATACACCTCAAGGGAATGTGTTCTTTCTTACCCTTGAAAGAAATCTCTTTACAAGGAGTTTGATGCTGCAGAATGTATCTGAAGGTTTCTGAGTAAATTTGCTTAATAAAGAAGAGGGAGGCAATTTAGTTGGGTAAATAGCTTTTTAAAAAATCTACATTTGAGCATATAAGTAAAAATTGTATCAGTTATGGGCAGATTAGCAACAGAAAATGCTTTCACTAGTTATGGGCCCTACTGTGTAACAACAATGGTTGCCTGAAAAGGCCAATCATGGATGTACTCTTATAGATCTAGGAATGCAACTCATGCAGCCTCCATCTCAATAAGATGTGGCAGTGCAGCACATGATTGCACCATACAGTGCTACAGACACCTTGATACATGGGTGCATTCTATGCACAGCTGTTGTGAAACAAGAGGCATATGAATGTGCCATGGCTGGTAGTCGCAGAACATCTGTTATCTGCGCATAAGTAGAGATGACTTCTTAGTCCTTTCTGCATTCTGATAGGAAAGTATTCACATCCATTTGCTCACAGTTGCACTATATGTAATAAGGTAGAATTTTGCTGTTTGTTATACTTCTGTTCCTCCAAGGAACTCAGAGCAGTATATGGGGAAGGTCCATGTTTGTGGCAGAACATACCGGTATGCTTTGCATGTGTTTGCAGGTCTGAGGTTCATTCCTTGCTACTTCCATTTAAACATTCTCAGTTAAAAGGACTAGGAAATACCTTAACCCCAGATTTGGGTCACTCTAGTATGGTACTGGCCATTTAAATCAAATGCTGCCAGGTTGTTCTCCAGTTCATCCATGGGTATACCTCTTAAATACTAACCTCCAATAAGTCATCCCTCTGCAGATATTGGCACAATGGGTCAGTGCATCTGGCTGTTAACCAGAGGTTTGGTGGTTAGAACCCACTCAGGGACAGCTGTGGGCAAGATTCTTGCATTGCAGGGTGTTGGACTAGATGGCACTCGGGGTCCCTTCCAACTCTACAATTCTATGATTTATGATGTATTGCTACAGCCCCTTTTAGGTGTAATTTGCTGGTGCCAAGTGGCATGAGCTGTGTGCTAAACTAGATTTACTTGCCACTGTAGCTGGGACGGAAATCTTATTACTTATGCAGTTAATACATTTGTGCATTTTTATAGTATCTATTTAGATTACTGTAAGTCAACCTTGCAAATAAGCCCACAGAAGTTACCACCCTGCACCATTTTGTTGAACCCATGGGAAGCATGGATTCAAACCTCTGTTGAACTATGAAGCTGACGTGAGTGCCCTTCGGTGAGCCACTTTCCCTCTGCCTGCCTAACTTCAGAGGGTTGTTGTGAAGTTAAAATTGTGCTCTTGACCTTCTTGGAGGAAGCAGAGAATATATAATAAATAAATACTTGTGGTTGTTTGTGGCACCCTGATGGCATATAGATGGAAGGAAGCCCAACTCTCACAGTTTACAAATCATTTTTTACTTGGTTGCCTGTTACCAATTCTTCGTTGCCACAGACAATCAATTTACATGGACTCTGTCTACTACTGGCCATGTGCTAGGTTCTTTACAGAATATAACGGACATGGTGCCAATGCTAGTGAAGTCAATAATGAAGGAAGGGTGTTTTCAGTATGACAATGAGTAGTGAGATTGGGGTAAGGGATATGATGCTAGGGCAGATCAGAAAAAAAGAGTTTAATGAGTTTATAACACTTTCCTGAATAGATGAGGTGGGCACTCTTTCTTCAGCATAGGAAACATGACAGAAAGGTATGAGTGGTACCTTCAAAATAATAATGCAAGGACCCCTGAGTGAATGACTTTGTGCAGCACAAAGCAACAATAGAGACCATATAACAGAAGACAGAGAAGTGGCAGCCTAGAGGAAACTTGACAGCTAAATAAAAGCATGCTGATGTAAGGCTCTGAGCAGAGAGGTGACCTTGTGTATAGTTATGGAGCATAATAGCTTAATGAAGATATTCTGAATTATGTGGAGATATTGCAGGAGGTAAGACCAGGAAGGAGAGGTTTCATCATTTTCGCTTGTTTAGTGGCAGGGCTTTGCTTTTCCATTTGAATAACCACAAAACAGCCTATACACATCTAGGATTATGGAGTAAAGCTTGTGATCAGTGGATGTGACTATTTTGAGACAAATTTGAACCCTGCTACTTTACCTCTTGGAAAATAAGCCCTGAGCAAGACATGAATGAGTGATATCTATGAATAGTTGAAGATCATGTGCTTAGTGTAAAACAGGCATAGGCAAACTCGGCCCTCCAGATGTTTTGGGACTACAACTCCCATCATCCCTGACCACTGGCCCTGTTAGCTAGGGTTGATGGGAGTTGTAGTCCCAAAACATCTGGAGGGCCGAGTTTGCCTATGCCTGGTCTTAAGATACTAAGTCTGTTTTTGCTCATCTAAAAACATATAACCCTATATAAAACTACCATGCTTTTTCCACATCACTCAGCTGGTACAAAGATAAACTTACGCTTGCTACTGTTTCTGAAGATGAACTAGTTCTGGATAATGATGAGTATGTAAGGTCTGAATCTATGCAAGTTACTTTCAAGTAATGGTTGTGTTGATAAAACACACATTTGTTTTGAGGCGTGGAACAGAAAGTGGCAAGGAAAAGAGTATCTTATCCCATCCTAAGCTTGACTGGTTAGTCCCAGGTATTTCAGAGTAAGTGCAGACTTACTTGCAAGAGATGAAGAAAAGGTAAATTACAAGAGGCTTCACCCTTGTATATCCTTTCTCAGGATTTAGCAGCCAAGAGGATCAGGTGGTACCCAGGGCATTGGTTTGCATCCCATGGTCATCTTGACTAATGATACTGGGTAATTTAACTGAGTAGCTCATAGTTAAATTACAAGAATAAGATATATTGCAGGTCTCTTTGCATTCATCCCATTAATGTGTCTCTATTATAACGCGCTGTGCTATTATGTTTCTAAGCTGAAGAGCCTTGCTGTGCAATCCTACATGTTGTCTACTTACTACTAAGCCACACTGTGTTCATTGGGATTTACTTCCAGGTAAACGTATATAGGATTGCAGACTTAGACTTTCTATGCACAGAGACTATTATGTATCCATACTGTAGACACACCTCTAGGCCGTAGGTCTTCAGCCAGTGGGTCAGGACCCATAGGTGGGTCATAGCTAAGTTGTTGCTGCCATATTGGATTCCATCTAAGGCTGTCTAGACTAAGGGAGCAGTACAAGTGGGGTCTGAGCTAGGACATGATGAGACACTTATTTTATCATTTTTCATGAGGGCTGCAATATAGCAGGAGAAAGGCATGAACCATTTTTAAATAAGATACATATTTCTGGCCAACCACATGTCCCACCTTTCTATATCTATGCCTCTAGTGAGTCCGGGACCTCTCTATGTGGCAGGGGCACTCTGTTCACTTTCTAGTCTGTTTTTATGGCTTTCTAGACTTCTCCTGGGACGCGGGTGGCGCTGTGAGTTAAACCACAGAGCCTAGGGCTTGCCAATCAGAAGGTCGGTGGTTCGAATCCCCGCCATGGGGTGAGCTCCCGTTGCTTGGTCCCTGCTCCTGCCAACCTAGCAGTTCGAAAGCACAAAGTGCAAGTAGATAAATAGGTACTGCTCCGGCAGGAAGGTAAATGACGTTTCCGTGCGTTGCTCTGGTTCGCCAGAAGCAGCTTAATCATGCTGGCCACATGACCCGGAAGTTGTACACCGGATCCCTCAGCCAATAAAGCGAGATGAGCGCTGCAACCCCAGAGTCGTCCGTGACTGGACCTAATGGTCAGGGGTCCCTTTACCTTTACCTAGACTTCTACAATTCACTTCTCAGCTAAGATTAAGTGCAGAAATAACTGCTTTTCATTTGGAAGTACTGGTATTTCTATGGTGAATTGCCATTTTAGGATTAATAATGTGCATTACAGTAGTAATTATAACTCAAAAGTGAAAGTGTGTTGCGTCCCATGTTCTAGATTGGGAGTCAGAGGTAGATCTTGCATTTGAAGGTCATTGCACGTGTACGTACACACACACACACACACACACACACATGCAGAAGTGGGTGGAGGAGAGAACTCTAGAACTCTCTTGAACTCTAGGAGCTTTTGTGACTATAGTGTCATATGCAGTAAGGAAATGTTTCCCCAGTAAATTTAACTTCATGCCTATCAACACTGTGGCAATATGACATTTTATTCTCTAAGCACTTGGTTATGTGAGATCATTCTGTGACACTTTCTAGTCAGCTTCTGCTTAACTACCTTGAATAATTTTGTATAGTCTTTAAGATGGCTGCAAATGTAGAAGGAAAATAACCCATCTGTTCACATTCAAAGGGCCTCAAGTGCTTGTGTGTTTTTAGGTTAAACGAGTTAAAATAAAAGTGTGAAATGCTTTGATATTTTTAATTGCAGGTAATCTTGAAGGTAATCAAGTACTGTGTAAGGAGCATGATTAGATTTTCTTCTTCCATATTTCCATTAACTACAGAATCTTGTGGAGCAATGTAGATAAATGCACTGCACATTCTGATTGTTTTTTTAAAGGACAATTTTGTATCTCCACTGCAAGACACCAGAAAACTTACAAGGCAGAAAAACTTGCTGGTTCAGGGAGCCTGTGACTTGTACTGCTATTAGTCCATTGATTTTGACTTAGAAATTGGTTGCCTGCCCATAAGCCACTCTTGTTCTTCTTCCTACCATTCCACCTGGACAGCACACTATTCTTTGCTATTAAAAAATCCATGTTATGTAGAAATTCTGAATAAAGCAAGGAACATATTTATACACAATAATCATTTTAAGTGATATTAATAATACCAGGCTTCCCAACTGAGAGTAGGATGGGATGTAGAAAAATAAAAAGCCCTAGATATCCTCCTTTTCCACAGAGCTCTGTTTGCAGTGTCCCTTTGTGATGTATTTTCAGGACTGTTAATACTTGAAGACATAATGCATTTTTCAAGCTTCTGCCATACATGAAAGTTGCCTAATTCTTGAAATTGATTGAGCATCCATTATAATGAATTCATGTGAAAATTGGGCCAACAAATTAGGAAGTAAACCAGGGAAAGCTAGGAGACAGAAGACTTGTTTACAAAAGCCCTTAATGAACTGGTTACTTGGTTAGAAACAGAGGAATATTTCCCTAAGCAGTTTAATTCCATCTATGGCCATCTTCTTAGATGACAGCAGGAATATAATGATTGAGTATTCTTTCATATCATTTCAGCTAACCTTAAGAAAAAGGAAATGACAAGGTAAGAGGAAGAAGGGTTCACCTCTTACATTGATTATGGTGTTGATATTCTCAATTCCTGGTTGGATGAATACATTTTCATTCAACCAAGGTTTGAGTCAGTTATGTAACAGATGTCCAGAGAGGATATCCAGACATAGCATAAGCTCATTTTAAGGCTCAATATGGATGCAAAACATCCACACATTTTTGTTTCCTATCCTCCCTACCCGCTTTTGGTTTCCTCACCTCCTTCACTCCTTCCAATAGTAAACTCAGTGGGTAAATGCTATCAGAGGTGAGTCCATATTGGAGCCTCTGAGAAACAAGAGGGATGTATTGGCATGCTCTGGAGAACCATGGGATAATTTTAAGGGGGTAGCCTAAGGGAGTGACCCCCCCTCAAAAAAATCATCCTAAAGAGGACTGAGCCTACACAGTAGTACCACTGAATGTTGCTTGTCTGTGAGCAAAGCAAAGGAATTGAATGGAGTGTCCTGGGAGATGGCATAGCAGGCTGTCTGGAACCCTGATTGAGACGCTGCAGAATGTTGTTGTAAGTCCCTTGCAAACTCTACAAAGGCCTTTCCTTTCTTTAGTTCAACCTAAATTTACCATATTATAGCTAGTGGTCTTATCCCCATCTTGTATAAAAATAGACCATTGGCTCAGACCAGAACTCCAGCTAATCTGGCATTTTCTCAATAGCAGCCAATGAGAGACTGCTAGGAAGCTCAACAGCAGGGCATGAAGTTAATAGCTATCCTCTATTTGGTCTCAGCAGTTTGTATTCAGAGAGACGGCCTTTGAACATGGGGAGTCAATTTAGCTTTTATGGTTAATACTCATTGATAGACTATCCTCTCTGATTTTCTCTAATCCTTTTTAAAAGCCATCTAAGGTAGTAGCCATTGCCACTTGTTGTAATAACTTAATGCTGTAAAATTGTGAAATTAATACAAATCTTCCAAAAAGGTAATAATCTTTACAAGCCCTCACACTTCCTACATCTCTGATTATATGACTTGATATGTCTTGTGTGTAACTTTCTGTTCAGTAACAGCAACAGCATTTGAATAACCCTAGAACTTGCTTTCCTAGAATTTCTGCAAATATCTGCAGACTTTTGGTTCTGCCTTGCAAATCCTGTTCCTTTTCATTTCAGTGTTTCTGAACTCATTTATCTTCCTTCCCTTATTTTGATCATATTCTGCCTAGCATAGTGTAAATACTATTATATCCCAGGGCACATGGTCTTAGGCACAGGAACTTTGCTAAAGCAAAGCAGATCTGAGTCTACTCAGTTTGGATGAGAGACCACCCAAGATCCTACATGCATCACCTTGAGTTCCTTGATGGAAGAAGGGTGGGATAGAAATGTACTAAATGAGAGGTTCTGCTGGGCAGTTTCATGCCCTTTTTGCTATAAAATGGGATTGAAACAAGATGTGTCTGCTTGTATGTTGGTACAATGTTTACATTTGGAAAATGTGTTAAGTATGTGTCAAGATTTTCAGTCTGTTTTTGAAGAAATAAGTGTTGGCCTTAGTTGGCAAGACAGTGTATTTGTATGTATGACCCAATTCACAGCCAGTATTTCTTCCCAGGAACATCATAATACAATTGTATACAAAAAGCAGTAATTTATTTTAAAGTACATTCCAGCTTTTTGCTGCAACTTAAAAACACACAAGTCAAAAGGCAAGGCAGTACCATTTTGACATGATGCACTACTACCAAAATAATGCTTTGAAATTCTTCCATCTTGCTGTCATCATACGCAAAGGAGAACAGCTTCTAAATTTATAAATCTATTTTTTATGTGGAGACCATGCTATGTGCAGTGTAGTAACCCCTCTCCCCAATACTCCTTCTCTACAACAAATCATTGTGTCAGATGAAACATGAAAAAAAGGAAAAAGAAACACAGGAATGCTTGGCAACTAGAAAATTCTTCTTTTACAGATAGCTAGCTGCACCATGCAGTGCACTGGATCTGACAGCATGGAACGGCACAGCATACTCCAAGGGGGAAGGATCAGGGTACAAATGCACTAACTGGTAGTGGGCTCCATGCTATGGTACAAAAATAGGCTTCTGGGGTTCTTCGGGGGGAAAGCTTTACTATGAACAGGAACTTACGGTTCTGAAAACGATACTGCAGCTTCAGTGTGTGCCCAAGGTACAGATGCACCAACTGGATGAAAACTGCTTGTTGGATGGAGTGATGCACATCACAGGAATCGAGCAGTTCTGGTGATAATGTTGAATGTCTTTATTATAGAAGAACTGCACTACTCTCAGGTCCTTGGGCAAGTCACATGTGTTTGGGGGCCAGGAGTAGGGAGGAATAATAACTCCCTCTCTGTACCCAGCAACACAATCAGATAGAACAGAAGGTGGTTGGCACTGGGATTGCACAGGAATAATTACATCTGGACTTGATGTAGAAAATGGTATGAAGGCTGGCTGTACTGGAAAGTGTGATGCAGGTACAGGGCTGCTGATTGAAGCTAAATGTTCAGTAGTGGAGGAAAAGGCCAAAGGTGCATTAGGGTGAACAATGGTGCTTGAGATGGCTGGGTTCACCATAGCCTCTTGGAAGTAACCATATAGAGGAAATTCTTCTGAACTGGCCACTTCAGTCTCCAAGGAGCTGCTGTACACAGGAACTTCTGAAGATTATGAACCAGCTGCCCCAACAAAGCTTGCAGTAGATTCTGCTTGACTAAACGTATCAGGAGATTCATGGCTTAGATCTTCCACCGCCTTGCTCTTCATCTTCATTGGAGGAAAGTTGACCTGGCTCTTCAAATGGGAATGCACTTGGTGATCACCTTGTCATACAACCTCTTGCAGGAGCTGGAGCCACTGCACCTTTATTGCCATCATTATCAAAAGCAGGAAAAGTTTTGAGGTCTTCTTTGGCTTCACAGAAAGTGGCTTTGCTGAAGTACTTTGCTATCCCTGGTTTGACTCTCCAAACCAGGGTCCTCTACACTGCAAGCATCTATGATTGTACCTGTGTGATTTGGGCGGTCCATATTTCCTGCCAGGGTGCTGTGGCTGGTAATGCTCAAAAGGAATTTGAGTGTAAGGAAATTGGGATGCCCAACCTAAAGCAATGTATTGTTGTTGCTGGGAAAGCGAGCAAGGAGGGCCCATGTTGTGTGTTCTTTGGACCAATCTCTGTTGTCTCACATCTATACCTCCTCTTAAAAAAGGGCCCCTCCCCAACACGGGAGCTTGTTGTAATGGCTGCAAATTTTTCACTGATACAACCAGCTTCTTCCCTAGATCCTCATGGAAGACGGTGACATTATGGTCCTCCCCCAATGTCTTGTATATATGTGTGATGGTATTTCACACCAGACTCCAGGCATGCCTGGCATGCGTCTCCTAAGTTGTATTGATGTTCCGCGAATGTTATGTGCTGCACTTTAGAAGTTCTTTATGGTCACTCAACAATACAGTGGTACCTCGGGTTAAGTACGCTTCAGGTTAAGAACTCTGCTAAGAACAGAAATCGTGCTCTGGCGGCACAGCGGCAGCAGGGGGTCCCATTAGCTAAAGTGGTGCTTCAGGTTAAGAACGGAACTCCGGAACAAATTAAGTACTTAACCCGAGGTACCACTGTACATCATCTTATGTTGCGATAGATTGTTACGTCCAGCACTGTTAGAACTTTGTGTAGAAAGGGGCTGTTTGTAGCCTCCAAATGCTGCTTGGAAAAAGCATGGCAGAGACTCATCCTATCCCTAGCTATACACTCACTCATAACCGCATTAACCGCTCAGCACACTTCCTCTGCACAGCTATGAGTGTAGTGCCTGTACATATGCCTAGCCCCAAAAAGAGCAGCACAAACACTCTAAGGAAGTGCTGGAGAGAGAAGCCATGCCATGTAGCATTACCTTATAACCGACAAAACAGACTCACAGAGTTACCTGTACCTTGAGCTGCAGTCCTATGCTGTTATTTGAGAGCAAATCCCACTGAACTCTGTTAGATTACTTCTTTTGAGCAAACATGCACAGGATTGTGCTGAAAGAGTTTAGCCTCCCACTGGAGAAAACGTCGTGCAATATGCAAAATAATACGAATTTCTCAAAAAAACTGTTGCTTGCTAAGACAGAAATTTTATATATTATTTGATTGAACTCCCAAGTAGATATTCATAGTACCAGATTGTAATTTAGCAAAAAGTGAGGGGGCGTGACTTTTGTATATTTGTGATGTTATTAAAGCATATGAAATGCCATTTTATTTTTTCATAAAGCACTTGCTGAATTTATGACTTAAATATGTGCCAGATAAACCCTGTTAGAGATTTCTCCTCCCCAATAGTTTCTCTTCCATCACTGGTCAAGTTTGCAGATGACACCAAATTGGGAGGGGTGGCTAATACCCCAGAGGACAGGATCACACTTCAAAATGACCTTAACAGATTAGAGAACTGGGCCAAGGCAAACAGGATGAATTTTAACAGGGAGAAATGTAAAGTACTACACTTGGGCAAAAAAAATGAAAGGCACAAATACAGGATGGGTGACACCTGGCTTGAGAGCAGTACAAGTGAAAAGGATCTAGAAGTCTTGGTAGACCACAAACTCGACATGAGTCAACAGTGTGATGCAGCAGCTAAAAAAGCCAATGCAATTCTGGGCTGCATCAATAGGAGTATAGCATCTAGATCAAGGGAAGTAATAGTACCACTGTATTCCGCTCTGGTCAGACCTCACCTGGAATACTGCGTCCAGTTCTGGGCACCACAGTTCAAGAAGGATACTGACAAGCTGGAACGTGTCCAGAGGAGGGCAACCAAAATGGTCAAAGGCCTGGAAACGATGCCTTATGAGGAACGGCTTAGGGAGCTGGGTATGTTTAGCCTGGAGAAGAGAAGGTTAAGGGGTGATATGATAGCCATGTTCAAATATATAAAAGGATGTCATATAGAGGAGGGAGAAAGGTTGTTTTCTGCTGCTCCAGAGAAGCGGACACGGAGCAATGGATTCAAACTACAAGAAAGAAGATTCCACCTAAACATTAGGAAGAATTTATTGACAGTAAGAGCTGTTCGGCAGTGGAATTTGCTGCCAAGGAGTGTGGTGGAGTCTCCTTCTTTGGAGGTCTTTAAGCAGAGGCTTGACAGCCACCTGTCAGGAATGCTTTGATGGTGTTTCCTGCTTGGCAGGGGGTTGGACTGGATGGCCCTTGTGGTCTCTTCCAACTCTATGATTCTATGATTGGTGTTATTCATGGAAAATTTATATGCATCATTTGGCGCAGTTCACCCCCACAGAGTGATAGTAGAACAACTTCCCCTCCCAAGAATATGTATTCTGTACCTGCAGCTGCTCCTTAAAGCAAAGGTGCTGAGGTCTCCAAATGCTCCAAGTCTGCAGTACAGTCGTACCTTGGAAGTCGAACGGAAACAGTTCCGGAACTCCGTTCAACTTCCAAAACATTCGGAAACCAAAGCACGACTTCTGATTGACTGCAGGAAGCTCCTGCAGCCAATTGAAATTCCCGTCAGACGTTTGGCTTCCAAAAATAGTTCGCAAACTGGAACAGTCACTTCCGGGTTTGTGGCGTTCAGGAGCCAAAACATTTGAGAACTAAGCTGTTCAAAAACTAAGGTACGACTGTATTCCTGTTTGCTGTGGTCTTGCAATCCATGCAGAAAGTGTTTCAGTGCAAATGACTGCAGAATGTAATTGGAGGCTCCAGATCAAATGTGAAAAAAGAGAGTATTCAATAAGGTCTGAAAACAAACCAGTGGGTCCTGATAGGTGACCCATCTGTTGACACCTAAAGCATTCCCCCAAATCTGTCCAACCTGTTGAACGAGTTTTATTTATTGCACTTTGAACGATAGCTGGTAGCTTGCATGTGAAGAAATCACATGGCTATTAGTACATTTGTAGCCTTGCGCAGATAGATAGTGGTTGTGTTTTATACCACTTGGCCTTCATGTCTTCCTAGTGTCTTCTAAAACATTTAGTATTTATACCTACTTTTCTGTTAATTTACTGTATCTGACCTTAGCCCTCACAGCATTTAAGGATCTACAATGACTATTGCTTAAGTTGTAAAGTCGTTTCTAGTGTGTTACAATAAATACTGTACCAAATTCCTCAGACCAGTATGAGATAGATTTCCCTTCTCCAGTAAATCCCAACAGAATGTCCAACACTCAGGAGGAAATGTAAAGTTTTGGAGCAGTTGGGAAGGGAAGATACTGCAAATATTTACTATTACAGCCATCCAAACTGCTTTTTAATTATGAAAGCTGCAAAGAAGCACAGACTGTGTTCTGTTTATAGCAGCTTCTCCCCAACTTGCCTCTTTTCCTGGCTGGCTGATTTAGGGGAAAAGGCTGGTGGTCCTTGGTTTTCACAACTACTAGGCTGGTACTGTTTCAGGTGCACTATGATGAAAGATGTACCCAATAACAAAACATTCCTACACATAGAAAGTTAGGATGTTGAAGATGAGACTAGATGGGAGCAAATCTCATTGGCACCTTTGCATGCTGTATCTACGTTCGGGAAATTACGTTTTTGAAGTGTGGAGCCTATAAAACAGAGATTGAAGTATGCAATCCAGCTGCCTTTTCCCCCAGCCTAAAACTACTGTACTTAAAGTATGTACTGTTAAGTGAAGGATGCAGCAGCTACTTCTAGGCAGCTGTGTGAGAATCCCATGCACTCACTTGTCAAAACCTGTGACAGCTAGCCAATAGGGGGTGGCTGAAGAAAGAATAAGTTTAAAATGTAGCCAAATTCAAAAAATTTAAGAAGTGCTGCTGTATAATTTGATGCAGTTAGTAGCAAATATATATAATTTTTCTAAGGTGCATGTTCTGTTGTATGCATCTCATTCATCTCTGGTGCATTCTTTAAAATGTGCGTGTGTGGTGAACAAAAAATTTTGGGAAATGGTTTAAGTTCAACATTTCAGACAAAAGTTCCAAATAACTGTATAATATGCACATCCATCCCAATTCCCAGTCAATTCTATAGAATTTTTTGATGTCACAGAGCCCCGGTCTTCCAGAGTAAAGAACAAAGTGACTCGGTGGAGTGTGTGTAGAGAAATTATGGTTTAGCGACAATATAGGGGAGGCGAGCCCTGGTGCTGTTTTGTTTTTAGCCCTGTAGCCGAAATAATTACAGAGAAATTGGGTGTTGTGCCCTTTTGCCCCTGGCCGGGAGCCCGTGCCTCGCCGTGTGCCATGCCGCCCTCAGCGCGGAGCAGCCCGCCCGGTGCCCAGGGGAAGCTCTTCGCCTCCTTAACGCCTCGCTGGGGTTGAGGCATCCCCGGCCGCCTCGTGCCTTCCTCCAGGCGTCGGCGCCGTCCCTCCCCTCTCCCCAGTCCCCGGCGTGGTGCGAGGGATCTCCTGCGTGCGGCAGGGTCGGCTCCTGTGCTGCTGCTGCAGCATCACAATGAAGGAGACTCCCGAGCAGTGACAGCTTTTGGGAACGAAGACGGGACCACCTTCTTCATCATCCCCGAGCAGAAGCAGTAAAAAAAAGTGGGGGGGAAACCCGAGCGCTCCCGCTCGTTCGCCTCCGTGCCCGCGCCGCGCGCCCCTTCTCTCCCCCCCCCCCGGCAGCGCCGTGCCCGCGCCTTTGCGCGATGCAGTGTGGGAATGGCTGTGGCGCTGGGGTTGGCTGAAAGAGGCGGCCAGTCGAGGTTTAATGTCCGCCATGTTGGCCGTGGCGTATTGAGCAGAGCCGGAGCGGCGGAGAAGAGAAATCGGCGCCCTAGCCTAGCCGCGCCAGCCGGCGCCGCTGGGACCCGCCTCGGAGCGAGCCCCGCCCCGCCGCGGGAGCCCCGGTCCCTCCATGAGAGCGCTCGGCGGGGTCCGGCTCTCAGCTCGGAGCGCTCTCGCTGCCTCCCCCCCCTCAGCTGGAGCAGCAGCCGCCATAGCAGTCGCAGCCGCCGACGACTAACATGAGCAAACTGTCGTTTCGGGCCCGGGCGCTGGACGCGTCTAAGCCGCTTCCCGTCTTCCGCTGCGAGGACTTGCCCGACCTAGCCGAGTATGCCTCCATCAACCGGGCCGTGCCGCAGATGCCCACGGGCATGGAGAAGGAAGAGGAGTCGGTACGTGAGAGACCCCCTCCCATCCCTGCTCCGGCCGGGCCCCGCCATCGCCCCACACCCGGGCCCCCCACCATCGCCTCTGCGCAAGCACAAAATGGCCGCCATTTTCTCCCCGCTTCCTCCCGCTTCCCTCCCCCCGGGTGTGCGGGGGGGAGGGAGGAAAGAGGGCGACGTTAGTCCCTCAACAGCCCCGTCGCCTTCCCTCCGGGAGCCCCCACCCCACCCGGCTGAGGCTCGTTTTCGCTCTAGGCTGGAGCGCCGAGGCCTCCGTCTCGGCTCCCTTCAGCCCCCCGAAAGGCACAAAGGGGGTCACGTGACGCGGCGGCCAGCCGCCATTTTGTTGTGCTTCGACTTTGCTGGGCTGGGCCTTGTGCAGCAGGCAGCTGTGCGAGAGAGCGCGAGCCTTGGCGGCGGCGCGAGACGAACTAGGTGGAAGTGCCGCCGTCCGGTCGCTAGGTGGCGTCTTTGCGTTTGCAATAAGCCGGCATAGCAAAACCGGGGGCGGGGAAAGGTGCGAGGAAGTTGCGGCTGCCCATGTGTGTTTGCAGCGTGTTTCTCTGGCTTCGCTAGTAGCGTGGCCGAGGCTGCATGTAAAAGCACTAGAACCGCGCCAGAGAGTTTATTTCAGTTGGAATTCTGCTTAGCTTGGCCTGGCCTGGTAGCGTAGCGCAGAATCTTAAGCCGGCAGCGAAGGGTCAGAGAAACAGACCTTGCTCCTGCACATTCTTCTTTAGGCTGGGGTTTAACATTTGCTTGTTTAGTGACATGATTTGTTAATTGAAAATTGGTGCAGAAAGCAAGCTCCGCAATACAGAAGTTGGTGTCTTTTAAGTGAAGATCTATTTTGATTGTACCTCCTTTCCAAATAAAAGTGATTTGATTATTACTACAGTACTAGGAGAACCATCTGTCATTTCGTTGATAGAATAGCAGTTAAGTATGAAGCACGATCTTCCCTACTTGCTCTGAATAAATTTATTCATGCTTTGATGTCTGTTTTGGGACGTTTGGCAGTACAGCTAAGGTTTTAGTATTAGTAGATATATAAATCATCGGTGGTTAGGAGTCGCAACACTATTCTTTACTCGCAATCCTGTGCATACTTACTAGGAGGAAGTCCCACTACCGGTGAGTTCAGTGGGCCTTATTCCTTAGTAAGGAGCCTTAGGAATGCAGCCTTTATCTGATAAAGGACATCTGATTTTTCTGAATGCACATGTTCTAAATGTTTGTTTTAGTAGAGCTAACAGTAATTTAAGCAAAGGGTGATGGTTCTCTTGTTGCTTTATAAAACAAGACCTGTGTAAAGCAGATGTGGGGCAATAGCTTTTCCGGTAAGGCATGCTGCAAACTATATCAGTAGATAGGATCTTTGAAGACAGAGGTTTAAGTTTAGATAGAGAAAAAGGACTAGGGAGGAAAGCTGTTGTTTCTAAATAGTATGCACTTGTTCAAAATAAAGTTTATAGCTGAAAGAATGCTGTTGCTTATAATGATACAGTCGAGTGACAGATTTTGAAGAGTTGTAAGAATATTCTAATAAGAGAATTCAGAGTTCTTGAGTCATGACTTTATGGATTAAGGCATACCAAGACACTTGGGGAAATACTTTTTAAGTATGTAGGAATTCCTGAAATTCTTTTTAGAAACTTAAGAAGCTATAACAAGTGCACGGTATGGGTACCTTTAAAACAGAGGTAGAAAGGTAGCTGGCTCGTGTGAAATGAGTATTTTTTTTAACCTCTCAACATTTGTCTGCATTGCATTTACTTCAGCCAATGGTACTGTGTGGTGAATGTAAACAAAATGCCAAATCAATTTAAAAAGCAACTGTTGACATTGTCTGATGTGTGGTACATGTGATGGAACAAGTATCAGAGCTAAGATAGGAGTCCTATGAAATCAGCCTAAGAAATGGGACTTAATCCTGAGTAAGCATGAATAGGAAACAAAATAGCAGCAAGACCTGTTCTGTCCCATCCCCCACTTATGAGCCTTAATGCCCTGGGACTAGTCTGTGTAATTCAGCCTCCTTGAATTTTAGGCTTGTGCTTTCTTAGTGCTGAATTTATGTAATTGCACTTGAAAAAGAGAGGATTAGGAAGTCACAAGGCTTGCACTCATGCTGACAAATCAGCAGATTTGACTTTATGTCGTAGTGAGGGAAGTGGAGGTGAATGAGTCTGTGGGTGCATTGGTCCAAATTAACTGGCATGTGTTAAACAAAAACAGAAAAAACTAATGCAAAGGTGAGAGGGCAGTGTTACAATGGACAGCAAGACATAGAGTCATAGAATTGTAGAGTTGGAAGGGACCATAATACTTTCATTCATAAATCTTTTAATTCAGACCAGTTATGGAAAGGTTTGTGCTACTCTAATGGTAAAAGCTTCAAAGACATCCAAGATGTGGTGCATAAACAGTGACAAACTACCTTGTGTGATATTCTGTAGCAGGTGTGTGGAAATTGCTAGTCTTTTGCACCAAAAGGCCTGGTTTTATGCAGAATTAGGCACGCTTAAAAGCTTAGATGGGGTTATGTATACCTAACTGCATGGATCAGATTATGACTTCTAAGGACACTTGCCTGTAATCAATAGCTCAGTGGTAGCCAGTGTAGTTCCCTCCAGATTTTGTGCACTATGACTACCTTGACCCTTGGCCATGCTGGCTGGGGCTAATGGGAGTTGGAGTCTATAACACTTGAAAGTCACCACATTGGCTACCCTGCCAAAGTGCACATTGAATCTTTAGAAATGCTCTGGAGTAAGGGAAGTGGTGCACAGCAACAGCTGCGTAATTGCTTCAAGGGCAGAATCTACTGTATAATCCAATAAAAGTGCTTACAATAAAATATGCTTTTGTTAGCTGCAAAATGCTTATGCATGAAATAGTGTCAGTACTACTGTTAAATCAAGTCTCAAAATATGCAGTCCAGTTGGATTCTTGCACCTTATTGAATGAACTGAAAATATGGGCCATAATACAATTTGTTTCCAGAGTAATATATATTAAATGCTACACTTCTAAATTGAATGAGATGCTAAAATGGGGAGTCAAGTGGGGCCTGCAGAACAATGTTCCATTGCATCCCCACTCCTAAGAGAAGTGCAGGTGGGGAGAGGGAGTTTCAGGAGTTGGGGAAGGATAATCAGCATTATACTATTCCCCTGCCAGCCCTGACTTACTGTGTCATATAGCACCAGGGTGCCACCACCTGCAACCCGAGCGCTTTCTAGCTATATAGTGGGGGCAGCAATCAGCTCTAGAGACTGAATCATCATACTATAGGGCTGGAGAGGATCTCTCAGCATGCATCTCCCCAGTTCTAATCCTCTCCCCCTCCCTGCCCAGGCAATAGGTAAAAGATGTGCAGTGCTGAGTAAATGAATTTCCCCTCTCATCCTGCCCTCCATGTTCCCTTTGGTGGGGAATTTCTTTTCAAGATACATCAAATAAGAGTTTCAGTTAAACTTTGTATGAGAAATCGGGTTGGCAAAAAAAAGGAACTCCGCAGCGCCATCTGGTGTCACTGTTATAATGCATATACAACGCATATAAAGCTCTTTTTCTTTGCCAATGTAGCTGAGTCCCAACTGACATCTTGATAGTCTGTATTCTCTCAACCATTGCATGCCCAAGTTTTCTTTAGCCCTTTTTTTCTTTTTCATCTAAGCTCAGCTGTCAGTGGCATGCCAGAAAAAATCAGTTTTAATTTAGAAACTTACATACTTTTGCATACCTAGGGGGCTCTAAGTATGTACTGTAGAAGCATAACCTTATACCGGTATATAAGTGGCTCTGTTTTGTCTTTAAACTGTTGCCTAAGTTCTGACTTGAAGCTGATTCATCTTGCTGTATAACAGACTCCTAAGTATTTTGGCATCGAATCTTATGGTGCTATGAGTCACTTCCAGCAGTGCAGAAAAAGGGAGGTGGTGTCCCAGTCCTTGCTATATTTGCTTGAACGGGACAGTGTGGTATAGTGGTTAGGCTGCTGGACATGGGAGACCAGAGTTCAAACCCACACTCAACCATGTAGCTCCCTGGGTGCGCTTTAGCCTGCCACTGATCCTCAGCCTAACATACCTCACAGGGTTGTTGTGAGCATAAAATTGGGGAGGGGGAGAACTCTTTGAGCTCCTTGGAGGAAACGCGGGATATATCACCACCACCACCCCCCCACTGTGTTCTGTGGCACATATTCCCACATAAGTGTCCATGGAATGCCTTAATCTGTCCCAAGAAAAATAAGGCAGGAGGGTTCAAATAATCTCTCCACCTCTTGTCTCTTTTTCCATATATCGTTTTTATTTTTCTTGCCAACTTCTGTCACAAGCCCTTTTCCAGTTCTCACTGGCCCCTGTATCTGTCTGTGCTTTAATTGCTCTAGGCAGCTATGTCACTGGAACAGTTTATTTTGAGTACCTGGCTTATTGTTTTGCATTCAGGATCTTCCTTAATACCAAAGTACTAATCAATATTTGAATTACAGTGAAGTCTTCCTGTTTAACTTCTGTGATGGCTGTTGCAGCTACTGTTTTAAAAAGACTGTGACCACATGGTTTGGCTGAAATGGGGGGTAGTTGCCCTCATGGATTTCTTTAAACCCTCCTTTCCCTACTTTTAATTCAACACTGTCATAATTCAAGACTGACAATTAATTTTCAAGAGCAGCGATTGTGACAGCTAAAACTAATGGACACAGCCACCAGTCATCTTTCATCAGTCTTGAGTCACTCTTGGTGTCCCCAGAAGATTGAGATCCTGTGTTCTGACAAAGCCTTATTTCTGTCTAAAATATCCCCCCTCTACTATACTTTCTTAAAACAAAATAAAAATCACTGCTTCATTTGGACTCCACTGTGTGCATCTATATTGTCAGGAAGAGATACTGTTTCTGATGACAGATCTACCATGCAGAGCTCCAAACCTAAAATTTCCATATGTGGAAGCAGTAGATGTGTATGTTTCAAGACCTCAGCAACAGCCAATCCTCGTATTTTTCTTTAATACATTTTTGCTGTGCTTTCATGTGGTGGCTCACAATTACAAATCTAAAATTGCACAATGAAGACTAAGTTATACTAACAAAACCAACAGCTACAATTAGAAACACTATTATCTAGTAATGCCCAGGGGTCAAATTTGTAAGCATCATTCACCGACAACATGCCCCTTGAAATATGTCTTGTTTCTCCACTTTCAAAGGCCTAGTGGGATGTGTTTGCATTAGCCTTTCTGCAGTTTTGTTCTTAGGCCTTAGGCTTACAGTTGTAAAGGCCACTTGCTCCAGGGTGCAGGAGTTAATTCTTACTTGTGGAACTGGATAAATCCTGTATTGCAGGCATGTTCAACTCACAAGCGACTGCGATCTACTCCCACTTATTAAAAAGCTTTTTGGGGGGGACCCAAAGTTGTTGAGCTTTTGGGGGGAGCTAAAGTTGTTGAGTTTTCTTTTTCTTTTATTTTGGGGTGCGGGAGATTGATAATCACACGATTGACCAGGGACACCCCACAATTGACAGGTAGATCGCGATTGACAGGTTGGATGTGTCTGCTGTATAGCAGAGTGGAGAGCCTTTTAGGCCTAGGAGCCTAGAATCTAGATCTTTTATCTGCTCCACCCTGTGGACTAACTTTGACAGGCGGTTTTGTCCACAGGTGAGTGTGGTTTGAGGAAAACTGCCTTGTGGGCCAGATGAGGAGGACTGGTGGGTCAAATTTGACCAATGGATCAGAGGTTCCCCACCCCTGCTATATATGTATGGAGGAGAGTTTTGTTTGGTCTTCATTTGTACCTCCCAGACACACAGATTTGAACCTAATTATACTATACATTTTACACTTCTTTTGCAACTGTTTCTGGGTGCAAAAAAAAAGGTGTTAGAAATGCTCATTTTAGGACAAAACTTGTTTAGAAATTAATACATTGGGATAACGTACATACTTTGAGGGAAAATGCACATAATATATAACTATCCATATTTCAGGGACTGGGAACTGTAATCCTAGGGGCCCAATCTGCCCCTCCAGCCCTCTCTGTCTGACCCCTTGGTATTCGCCCCAGACCAAACTACTCACTATCCCTCCTTTATATCCTCTTTAAGTGTGTTTTGCCTGGGTGAAATGTATCCTTGAACTCTGTTAATGCCTCTTGGTTGCCTGGATAAAGGGTGTGTGTCAAGAAAGTAGCCTACTGTACAAAGGTAAAATTTACATTTGCTGCTTTACCCAATTTTGCCACTGACACTGCCCACATGTGACATCTCCAAAGGTTACTAAGATGGAACTGTGGCCTTCAGAAAACTGTTCCACACCCTGTTGTATTTAAATACATTTTTCCCACCCCACCCCCATCAACTTAATGCAGAAACAAAACTGACTGGACTTATGAGTAAACACATATAAAATTGGCAAGGACCAGAATCTATCCCTCTGGCTAGGGACCCAGGTGGCGCTGTGGGTTAAACCACTGAGCCTAGGGCTTGCTGATCAGAAGGTCGGCGGTTCGAATCCCTGCGACAGGGTGAGCTCCCATTGCTCGGTCCCAGCTCCTGCCAACCTAGCAGTTCGAAAGCACGTCAAAGTGCAAGTAGATAAATAGGAACCGCTCTGGCGGGAAGGTAAACGGCGTTTCCGTGCGCTGCTCTGGTTCGCCAGAAGCAGCTTTGTCATGCTGGCCACATGACCCGGAAGCTGTACGTCGGCCAATAAAGCGAGATGAGCGCCGCAACCCCAGAGTCGGACACGACTGGACCTAATGGTCAGGGTTCCCTTTACCTTTATCCCTCTGGCTATAAAAATACTGCCGTTCAAGATGATTCCTAGAAGTAAGCATTGGAGGCATTAACATTGCCAATCAATTTTTCTTCTGGAAAGTACAAAATATATACTCTGACACACTATCTTATGTTGGGTGGAGGGGGGAGAAGCCTTGGATTTGTTTCTGAAAATACTTCAGTTGCAATATGTTTTGCTTTAAATTGAGAAGCTATCACAAAGAGACTCAGTGTTAAGCTCTTGAGGGGATTTGAATTAAAAGGGAATCTTAAATTTTCATTCCTGGTAGAAACAGGGGGATTGTTTCTTATACCAGGTTCATCATGTTAAGGGAGACACTAGCAATTCTATCTTGGTGTATGTTAACACAAAGGTTATAGTGGATCAGTGTATTTCACTGCACTGGTGATAGGAGTAAAGCTCTGCTGTAGAATTGTTGGCTGTGCCAGATAACCCCCCATGGCATAATGGCAGTACTTGTAGTTATATTACTTACTGGCTGCTTGGTTGGTCTAGAACAGGGTGATCCAGTGCAGCCCTCAAGGCCTTTTCTGGCAGCCCTCAGCAACATTTGGAACCCTTGGGCTGCCTTCCCAGAGCCAGCTAAGTGAGGCACTTGGCATTGGGAAGGAGGCTCTGAGAGGCTCCTAGAGTCCTCCGGCCTCCTCCTCAAAGTGCTTTTCCAGCTTTGGCAAGGAAGTGGCAGGCCTCTAGGACCCTGCCAGAGTCTCGTGCCTCCTTCCTAAAGCCTGGTGCCTTGCTTAGTTGGCTTTGAGAAGGTAGCACAAGGGATGGGGGATTTGGCCTTGCTCCCCATGTGACAAGGCAGTGTGTGGCCCGCAGGCTCTATGTCAAAGTACTCTTGCGGCCCACTTGATAGTAAAAGTTGAACCACCCTGGTCTAGAACAAGGGTGAGAACCTTCGACCTGCAAGCTAACCTTGGCTTTGTCGGGCGGTGGCCGGGGGGGGGGGAGTTGGACCACAGGGCTATTTTCCTCAAACCATGCTCACCTGCCCACCAGCCAATATCACTGGCAATATTAACTGATGGGCAGGACGGCAGCGGTAAATCCTGCATTGGCAATGTGCCCTGTTCCCAGTAGGGAAAAGAATTGCACAGTCAAGGCAGCAGGATTTAATCCTTGCTCTTCCCCTGATGAGAGGAGATCAAAGCACCTCTGTAGTGCTGTGTGAAGCAGCTCCTGAACTTCTCCTGCATGCAGGTGGGGTGTGTGTGTGTGTGGCAGGATGGGGAGAGATTTCTGTGATCTGTTTCAAACAGCACTTTTGAGAAGTACTTTAAAAGCCCCCATGCTCCTGTTGTAGCTGAAATTGGACTGTAGGAGCTTCTGTAAAGGGCTTCTCAATAGTGCTGTTTGAAGCATCCGCCCTCTTCTCGCTTGCAAAGCCATGTGATTGGCAGGTGGGTAGCCCCACTCACCTGTAAAATGTGACCTGTAAGACCGATCCTGATAAGGACCTGGCACATAGAGCCAAAAAGGTTCCCCATCTCTGCTCTAGGAGCATGTGCAGTATTAACCACCTGTGCTATTTATTCTGTGATGGGGAGGGTAACAACACTTGAGTGTTCCCATTACAAACAATCCTTATTGTTTTTAGCTCTTAAGGTGATTAGATGCCTTGATTGTGACTGGTACTATTTTTACTCTATATGGTTGTTCTTACTTTAATGTGAAATCATTTGTTTTAAATAAACTGTTGTACTTGGATACTAGCCAAAATACAAGTCTCTACTAGTCCTGAATGTTTTGAAATCCTTTGGTATTTAATTCTCAATTCTTGAATTGAAGAATTACTCCACCCTGCAGGTTATGAGCATGTGGAAAAATGTGAAACCTCTTTCTGAATTACTAAACATCGTCTTTGCTCTTCCTCCCTTCCCTCCCTTTCTAAATGCTCCTTGTGTAAGTGTGGTGTGTAAGAAACATTTTGAATTGTATTGTTCACACAGGGAAGGGTCTGTCAAAGTTTTCTATATTCTTGTACCATTATGTATTTCAACATTAGCATCCTTTACAGATCAAAGGCCACTTTGATACTTAAGGATTCTTACAGAATGCAAAATGTATTTATAGCTTGATTTGCCATTAAAGGCCACTTTGATACTTAAGGATTCTTCTTGTTGTTGCTTAGTCGTTTAGTCGTGTCCGACTGTTCGTGACCCCATGGACCAGAGCACGCCAGGCACTCCTGTCTTCCACTGCCTCCTGCAGTTTGGTCAGACTCATGTTGGTAGCTTCCAGAACACTGTCCAACCATCTTATTCTTACAGAATTAATTAATCTTATTCTTACAGAATGCAAAATGTATCTATAGCTTGATTTGCCATTAAATGATCATATTTAGTATTAAAAATTCAATTTATTCAGTCAGTATTTACAATACTGTATTTACAAATTGAGTTTTCTTTTTAATGTTTAATTAGACCTATTGAAATTCTCGAAGCTACTAACATGAGTTTGGCCAAACTGCGAGAGGCAGTGAAGGATAGGCGTGCCTGGCGTGCTCTGGTCCATGGGGTCACGAAGAGTCGGACACGACTGAACAACAACAACATTGAAATTAATGATAGCTGGTCATGTCTATTTACTTCAGTGGGCCTACTCTGAGTAGGGAGCTTCAGTCCAATATAGGAAAAGAGGTGGTAAGGGAAACCTAACTACATAAATTCAGATTCCTGGGGCCTGATCAGCTGCACCCAAGGGTACTAAAGCAGTTTGTAATCTCAGAGCCTTTGTCTATAAGCTTTGAGAATTTTTTGAGGACAGGTGAGGTCCTGATATCTGACCCCTTGGAGAATGCATCTCCAAGCACCATTTTCTTCCATATATCTGGACTTATAATTATATTCTTCCTCCACCTCTGTCCCCCCCCCCAAACCAAAACTTTTGAAGGCGTTTTGGAAAAGTTAGTGTTTAATAGTTTTTTTGTTTAGAAACTTTAACCTCAGAAGAATCTCTGCAGTAGATTAACTCTACGTTTGAACTGTCTCAGCATCCAGTTTCTGGATACACCAATTCAAAATGCCTTTAAGTGGTATTTGAACCACATTAATGTCTTCTAAAACAATGACTTGTTCTTGATCCTCCCCTTGGAATACTGTTACTTGTAAACAGGACCCAATTATTTCCTAGTCACCAGTTCAGAGTACTATACTTCATGTTGTACAATTGGTCACATATTTCTTTAAATCTTTCAGACTTTATCAGGGGTGTATTACATACTGGTTATCTACACCACACTACAAAATATAGATTAAGAAATGTTCCCAAGTGTGTGTGGGATCATACTTAAGAAGTACCAGTTGGCTGAGTTGATTCTCAAAGCCTTAATCACATTCATGATTGGCAAGGTAGTACAGTAGTACTGTAGTTCAAACATTCCTGCAGCTGCTAACCACTGTCTATACTTAGTAGCTTTCTCTGTTTAGCCAAGGTATAATTACTATAAAAGGCAATTATACAAATTCTCTGAATTGACTAAGATTAAAAATGAGCAGCTGCTAATCAAGGTCAAACAATGCCTTAATGTATTACTTTAAGAGTAAGCTCTCTAATTGTTGTGTGTAGTAGCATTTGACTGCAGAGGTTTATATAGTATGTGTGTTTCTTGATCGTTCATCTTGAATACAACAGGAGAAGAAATGTGATTCCAAATACCGTATTTTCCGGCGTATAAGACGACTGGGCGTATAAGACGACCCCCAACTTTTCCAGTTAAAATATAGAGTTTGGGATATACTCGCCGTATAAGAAATACGACCCGGCGTATAAGACGACCCCGACTTTGGAGAAGATTTTCCTGGGTTAAAAAGTAGTCTTATACGCAGGAATATACAGTATTGATGCCCAATGTGTGTGGTTGCCAGATTGGAGTGATGAGCAGCCACCTAATTATTGCAACCAGTGTGAGCATGTCTGATTAGACACCCTGAGAAATGGGAACAACATTTATACCATCAAAAAGGAAAGGGAAACTGCCAAAGGGAATTGCTGACTATTTTAACATGTTAAAAAGGTTTAGAAATGAAAACCTGAAGCTAGTATGGATATAATACTGGCCACAGGCTTTTGTGCTCCCTCTCCCACAGATCCTTCTCTCCTACTTTTCTTGGTTTGTCTGACCATAACAGTAGTTGTTCTTATTATTTATTAATTTATGTACTGCTTACATGTCAAAATGGCGTCTAAGTGGTTCACAAGTAAATGCACAATAAAACAAGTACATCAAAACATTAAAAACATCCATAATTAAAATTTATTGTAAAACACATCAATTAGAAAGCATAATAATTAAAATAGTTAAAAGAATGATGAAAACAATTGGATCAGATAGTTCAAGGTCAGGGGTATCTGTGCCTAAACCAGGCATCCCCAAACTTTGCCCCCCCCCAGATGTTTTGGACTACAATTCCCATCATCCCTGACCACTGGCCCTGTTAGCTAGGGATCATGGGGGTTGTAGGCCAAAACATCTGTAGGGCCGCAGTTGGGGATGCCTGGAAACAGATGTCTTCAAGAGCAGGTTGAATGTCTCTGGATGGAGCCTCTTGTATTTCAGCAGGAAGGGCATTCTATAACATTGGTGCCTCCCCCCCCCCAAAAAAAGCCTGCCTTAATGTTACCACAAGCCAGTGATCATCAGACTTCATTACTGTGGTGTGTGGGTTGGCCAGAGTTTGTCTAGTGTTAACCAAGAATTGCTTCCAAACCATGCTTTATAACTCCTCCTCAAATTGTAAACCCCTCCTCAAATTTGTTTGGAAGCAACTTTTGGGTTGTGTAATTGAAGTTTGCTGAATTCCGACATTGTGGTAAAAAAATAACAAACTGGGAAAGGGATATTCTAGATTCTCTAGACTAGCCTTGCCCAACTTTGTGCACGCAATATATTTTGGACTACAGCTCCCATTAGCCTCAGTCTGTGTGGCCATGCTAGTTGCGACTGATTGGAGTTGTAGTCCAAAATATTGGAAAGTGTCAGGCTGGGGAAGGCTGCTTTGAGCCATAGTCTGAAGAACTGGGAACTACATTTGAACACTAGATCTCTAACTATAGCTTACAGGAAATGGGAACCAGCCTTTTGGATGTGTCCTCCCTTCCCTCTGTAGAGCAAATTTCCACCTTGTCTACAGTGGGCATGAAGGTTGATGGTTTACTTACATAATTATAGTTAAGGGTGAGAGAAGGGCAGTTTTGCTCCAGGAAGGAGAAGGGTTGGAGAGGAGAAGTTTTGAGAGGCTGGCCACCAGTTTCCTTATTTTGTTTAGTAGAGAGCCATCAATACATCTGCACTAACCCACCCTGTTGATGCTATGATTATTTGGTTACCGGTACTTTAGTAACTGTTAAGCCAGTTTCACTTGAGAGATGAAAATTAATTTTTACCTTCCTCTTTAAAGACTATTGATATCAACAAGCACAGTAAACCAATAAACAAAAAATATTAATAAAATGGACTTGGCCAACTTATTAGCTAATTCTGTTGTTGTTGTTGTTGGTGGTGGTGGTCTTGTGCTACTATTAGTGACAGATTTTGACTTGCTTTGTGCTGTTCCTAGTTACTTACTACTCCTGTAATTGTGAGCTTAACCTACTGTAAATTCGTATAACCTGTAAATCTTAATGGTAGAATTTTTGATGGAAGTAATGCTTGTATTTTCTTACCTTGAGGGGACTTTTTCCGAAGAGGCAGTTTGAAAACATTTAAAATACCGCAATAATAATAATAATAATAATAATAATAATAATAATAATAATAATGTGCATTGTGGTTTTCAACTTTTCTCTTTTCCTTCTTTTAATTTTAGGAACATCATCTCCAGCGGGCCATTTCAGCACAGCAGGTATATGGCGAGAAGAGGGATAATATGGTTATACCAGTCCCGGAAGCGGAAAGTAATATTGCTTATTATGAATCTATATACCCTGGAGAATTTAAGATGCCAAAGCAGCTTATTCACATACAGCGTGAGTATATCTTTACATCTAAACTCCTCAGGTGACTCTGGTTTGGGTTTCTTGGGCAGTGCCATCCTTACTCTTGCTTTCTGGAAAAGTAACTTTGTGAGTTTGTAGTTTCAAGATGACAAAAGGTGCTGTGACACTTTGAAATTTACTTTCTCAAAACAATGTTAATGCTTTACCTTTTTATTACATAATATTGCATACTAAAATAATTTGGCAGAAACTAGAAAATTTAAATATTGGCTCCAGTAAAGGTAAACAATTTTCATTGACTAAAGTAGCATACAGTAGTACCTCGGTTTTCAAACTTAATCCGTTCTGGAAGACTGTTCGAGTTCTGAAACGTTCGAAAACCGTAAACTCAATAGCCGACAGCTTGCCTTGGGATCTTGCGCTCAGCGGAAGCCATGTGACACATTTGACTTTCGAGGTGTGTTCGTAAACCGAAGCATTTACTTCTGGGTTTACGGCATTTGAAAACCAAAATGTTCGTCAACGGAGACGTTCGAAAACCGAGGTACCACTGTACTTGCAAGAAAGTATTATCGTGTCTGATCACAGAAGACAGTGCAGGAGAATGAGAAATGTCATATAGGAGTGGAGCTACTTCGTGATTGGCATCTTATAAATGAACTGTTGAGAAACCTAGACTAGGGTATATAGATTCCCAGCATAAGTCCACTTCTGTTTTACATTCCCATTTGATTTTGGGTGCAGTGGTTGGCGTTGTAACAGGTGTCTCAAATTTACCTTGGTTTGGAGTGAATAATCTGGTATTGAATCCAGGTAAAACTAAAGCTGTGTTGGGGGTGGAGTAAGTGATCTTGAAGAGATATGTATAGTTGTAATTGATGCATTGAATTGCTCTGAAAGAGCAAATCTGTTTCTTTCCCTGGGAGTGCTTTTGGCCAGAGAATCCGTTTTCATTGATATCTCTCATGCTGACTGTATCTTTTTCCCAAAGCATGAGAACTAGGATTAATTGCTGTTCTTTACTCAGTGGAGTTTCCTATAATTGTTCAGCAACCATAGCTAGTACAGAATGTTGTGGCTTCAATCCTTTGTGGGGCAGGCCAATAATATAAAATATTGTGTTCTTGTAGATTGATACACCCTGCACCTTCTTTAATAATAAATTTCCAGGCTTCACTGGAAAAAGATTTTGATTTGCGGGGTGGGTGGGTGGTGTTCATTGAGGGCAGGTGAATGGTAGTTATATTTGTCTTAACTTTACTGTAAGTATCTGAAATTAGGGTGATTTGTCTGTTAGCACAAATACAGTGGTTTCCAGAAAAATAGCATGTTTGTTATGACTAAACCTACCGCTGTGTTTCTAAGGAACCCTAATGTGGTGTTGCTTTTTCCTCTTGGAGACAAACTATTGACTACCTCTGTGAGTGTGTGTGATTCAACTAGAGTAGAGTTGTCTTCTGGGATTGTTTACCACCACCACCACCACACATACACAAGTGTCCTTAGTTGTTTAGCTTCTGCTACTATAGGGGCAGGCAACCAGTGAGCTGGGAATTTTCCATTTGGCTTCCAGCATAACTTTATAGTCTCAAGAATGCACTATAACTCCTTTTTTGCTTCTGATTTTGAGAAAGTATCTAGAGTTCAGAGTATCATACTTAAGATGATGCAGATAATCAGCTCTTTGTGCCTAATTGATTCAGTGGGTGAAGTCCACATTACAAGACTTCTGCCTATAGTCATTTCAGGATACGGTTTTAATTAAAACTTCGTATAACCTGACAAGCAAGTAAGCCAGTTATCCTAAGTCAACATTGTCAGGATGCTGTAAATAAAATTATGTTAGTATTCCATGTTACAGGAACATGTATGCAGATTTCTAAATTGAAATTGACCTTTTTAAAGAGGATATTTGTTTTAACTTGGTCTCTGTAAAAGCCAGTACTTAAACTGAACTCATCTCTTTTTAAAGCTGCTGTAACATTATGTTCAGAGATAACAATACGATGGCTAACAACTGCATGAGCAAACCTAGCTCCCTCTCTCATGGCCACAGCTCAGTATGGAAGCGCCATAGCTTAGTGGGAAACCACAGGCTTTGCTTTCAAAATGTTCCAGTATCAGTTAGTGGAATCTCCAGGCAGAGGTGGGAAAGATTTCTGCCTGAAACCTCTGTGAGTTGCAGCCATTCACTCTGTCATTGATTACAGTAAAGAGCTAAATGGAATAATGGTTTGACATGGTATAGGCAGGGGTCAGCAAACTTTTTCAGCAGGGGGCCGGTCCACTGTCCCTCAGACCTTGTGGGGTGCCAGACTATATTTTGAAAAGGAAAATTATGCAAGAGCACGACAAGCTCCGGTGGCTGCTTGCCTGTGTCTTGCAAGTGGCAGGGGGTGGCGGAGGGACGATGAGCGGCATGCAAAAGGGCTCTGGAGAGGGGCTGCTTAAAATAGCGGCCGCTCAAGCGCTGCTGCTGCTGGCACCAACAAAGGCCAGCCCCTTTTCTCCTCTAGGCAGGGCGGGAGAAGAAACATCCAGGAGGAGGGAGGGAGGAGGCAGAGGTGCCGTTGTGTGAGGGAGAAGGAGGGAGTGGGAAAGAACACGCGTGCTGGCGATCCATGCAGCAATTCCCAGGGGTCGGATCCAGAAGTCAATTGGGCCTGATCCGACCCGCGGGCCTTACCAGTAGTTTGCTGACCCATAAGGTATATCATAAAACATTTTCATTCAAATTGGAATTGTGGCTTAACACTAACTGATTAGCTTCAGTGGGCCAGCGTTATAACCCATGGTTTGAAGTTCATTTGTTTTGAAACTACTGGTAATCAGAATTATTTTAAGCCTAGATATGGGAGAAGTGGGGGTGATGTGTAGGCCTGGAAGGAACAAGGACTGTTCATGTGATGCAGAATTATGCTTGAGCATTACATCCAAATTTGGCCAATGTCCAAATAGCCGTCTACCCTGCCTTACCTCTTTCTCCCCAGAACACCTGAAAACAAAAGCATAAAACATACTTTTCCCCCTCCAGCTTTTAGTTTGGATGCAGAGCAGCCAGATTATGACTTGGATTCAGAAGATGAGGCCTTTGTGAATAAGCTGAAGAAAAAGATTGATATTTCTCCTTTGCAATTTGAAGAAATGATAGATCGGCTGGAAAAAGGCAGTGGTCAGCAGGTATGGCATTGCTTCATATACTTGAAAGCATTTATGTGGGTTTGCTAGAAAATTTTGAATCTTAAGCAAATTTGCATATGTTAATTTTCAACTGAAAATGTTTAGCTTGCATCAGAAAATTTTCTGATGTTCTAGAGCAGGGTGGGGGAACCTGATGCCCTCCAGATGTTGTTAAGCCAGTTCTCAGCATCCCCAACTATTATCTTTAGTGACTAGGGCTGCTGGGCATTGGAGTCCCAACAGCTTCTGGAGGGTAACAGTTTCCCATCCCTGCCCTGTTTGTTTTACTTGTATTTATTAAATAACCAAAAACGTTGAATCTGAGAAACTTGCCTAATTTGACATATATTCATTGTTACTAATGAACATATGGGTTCTATCCAACAAAGTTCTTCTTAGAGAAACCCGATAGATCAGGGGTCAGCAACCTTTTTCAGCCGTGGGCCGGTCCCCTGTCCCTCAGACCATGTGGTGGGCCAGACTTTTTTTGGGGGGGGGGGGAATTGAACGAATTCCTACCGGTATGCCGCACAAAAACCCAGAGATGCATTTTCAATAAAAGCACACATTCTACTCATGTAAAAACACGCTGATTCCCGGACCGTCCGTGGGCCGGATTGAGAAGGCGATTGGGCCGCATCTGGCCCACGGGCCTTAGGTTACCTACCCCTGCGATAGATGGAGACATCTTAATCTACCGGTAGGCCCATTAATTTTCATCTCATTGGGTCTACTCAGAGTAGAGCTAACATTGCATGCAACTCTATGAAATGAAAAGCATGCAACTCAATGAAATGAAAACGTTTTCTACATAAAAAGTAAAGTAGTCAGGAAATGCTGGCTCCACATCACTGTTTGAAACTGTTACAACTGTTACAAAATAAATAAATGTACAAAAGTGACACACTTGCGTTTTACTTTTAGCCAGTCAGCCTGCAGGAGGCCAAGCTACTCTTGAAAGAAGATGATGAACTGATTAGAGAAGTATATGAGTACTGGATTAAAAAGAGGAAAAACTGTCGAGGTCCATCTCTTATCCCAGCAGTAAAACAGGAGAAGCGTGATGGTTCCAGCACAAATGATCCTTACGTTGCATTTAGAAGGCGAACAGAAAAGATGCAAACTCGTAAAGTGAGTGTGTTTATATTTATATGAATTCTTTTAACAGGTACACTATTTAGAGCTTGCCTCTGCAAGAGAAATAAGGATAATGGATTGTGTTATGGCCCAGAAGAGTTTGTGTTTGTATTTATTAAAATGCAGGTGTCTGTGTGGTCTGTGTGACTATTTATTTATTTTGCAGAATCGAAAAAATGATGAGGCATCATATGAAAAGATGCTTAAGCTGCGTCGGGATTTGAGTCGTGCAGTAACAATTCTAGAGATGATAAAGAGACGGGAAAAAAGTAAGAGGGAGTTACTGCATTTAACACTGGAAATTATGGAAAAGAGGTAAAGAATTAATGTCTATTGAAATATATTTTTTTTTTAAGTATTGTTAATGTTGCTATTAAATACAAAGAATAGAGATAATGTTCTATTTATTTTGCTCAGATTTTTACTGTAGTCCTAACTTTACTTACTTGGGAGTAAACTCCATTGAAAACAAGAGGACTTGCTTTCAAGTAGACATGGTTAGGACCGCACTGCAATACAGTCATACCTCGTGTTGCATACGTTCGAGATAAGAACAGAGGCGACCCGGAAGTCCTCCGTGGAGCTCGCGGGTGTGCAGAAGTGTTCTGCGCAGTTCGCGCATGCGCAGAAGCGCAAACAACTTTGAACTTCCGGGTTTTTTGTTTTTTCCTTGTGCGTTCATGTTATGCACGCCCGGGCTACGCAGCGCGACCCCGGAACAGATCGTGTAACCCAGGGTTCCACTGTATCATAAAGGTCTAACTGTCATAGGGTAGGTAGCTTTCTCTGTATGGAAGGTCTCCTTAAATACAGCTCTTTTTTGCATGTTAACTATTTGTATCTTAGTAGTTATTTAACATTATGAATCTGGTAGTGAACATCACTTCTAGTCACAAAGCAATGCCGTATTTTCATGAGAGCCCACCTGCCTTGTTGGAGTGACTGTGAGTGACAAATGTATTCATCAGTTGGTTGCAATTTCACTTGGATGGAATGCTGATGTTTCTACCTAGAACCAGTCAAAATTAATGAGCTCTCCTTTTACAAGCTGAGAAATAACGTGGGCTTACAAATCATAAACTTATGGCATTATGCATCCTGACATTTCCCCCAGTTATGACTCTCGGTGTGTAAGAAGATACCGGTAGCTCCTTCTTCGATAGTTTGCTCCAGTTCACATGGTTTTTGTTTGATATCTTTGATAAGTCTTGCTATTTTGAGGGGGTAATGTTAACAAATTGTTACTGACCCCAATTCAATCCCTGACAACTTCAGTTAGGGCTAGGAAAGATTCCTGCCAAGAGATAGTGGTGAGCTTCTGCCAGGCAGAACAAGCATTACTAGATGGACCAATAGTCAGACTTTATATAAGGCAGGTTCCTATCTTTTTGAAGTACACCTTTTGTAAGTTTGAAACAGGCAAGCACAAGGCAGATGTCTAGAATTACATACCAACTCAGAAGAAAAATACTTCTTTTAAAAACAGCATAAGTTGCTCCCTACTATTCATTTGTTAATGGATGAGAGGCTGAAGTGAAGGCAGTATTGTGAAAAAGAGAGAGGGGCAAAGGGGATTTGAGGCTGGCATGTTTCTGTAACTGTCTTACATGTTGATGATTTCTTGAAAACTTAAGGAAAATATATTAAATTTTGTAATGGAAGCACTTTGAAATGAACTATTCTTAGTGCTAAAGGAATTCAGTTTGTTGCATGGTATCTGTTGTAGAAATTTGTGGCATCAATTGAGAAAAACCATCATGTCATAATCTACCTTTCTTGAACTAATCCAGTGATGTTGGCTGGGTAGATAATACTGACTGAAAATCAACACTTGCCACCTAATTCCCTCCCTTCTAATCTATTTGCTGAAATTGTGACTTAAGAATTTTGGAAGCTGTTGTAGTGTTCTATAACAGCTTTCCCCAACCTGGTGCCCTATAATGTTTTGGCCTACAATTCCCCATGAGCCTCAGCCAGCATGGCCAATAGGTGTCATCCGAAACATATTGAGGGCAACAGGTTGAGGAAGGCTATAGGAGTATTTTGTCTGTGTAAGATGAAATAATATCTGTATTTACTGGATAATAAATAATTTCACAAAGAGGAGGCATAAATATTAAAGTATTAAATGCTTAAAAAGAATTATAGCAGCTTTTTTTTATAATTTTCAGATATAATTTGGGCGATTATAATGGAGAGATCGTGTCTGAGGTAATGGCCCAGCGGCAGCCCATGAAGCCAACCTATGCTATTCCCGTTGTTCCTGTTCCTAATAGCACTCAGTTTAAACACCAAGAAAGTATGGAACTGAAGGAATTTAAAGTCAACAAGGTGATTAAATCTGAAGATATATGTACTTATTCAACTTTTTAAAATTGGGCCAAAATGTTTAGAGTCCAAGTCTAGAATCCTAGATAACTGAAGTGTAAAGTAAATTTAATAAACATTTATCATTCCACTTTTATTATATTTTGGTTGCCCAGACACTTTTTATAGCCTTTTCTTAATTGGATATCTATTTTCTTCTTGAAGCAAGAGAAAGCGGACATTATAAGACCCAAAAGAAAGTATGAGAAGAAGCCTAAAGTTGTACCTTCCTCGGCTACTGCTGCTACTCAACAGACAACTCCTGCTGCACTGCCAGTCTTTAATGCTAAAGATATGAATCAATATGACTTTCCCAGCTCTGATGAGGAACCGCTTTCCCAAGTATGACTCATATTTTTGACTGTATTCCTATAACCACTTACATGGGACTAAGCCCACTGAATTCAGTGGGACTTAATTCTGAATAGAGATATTTAGAATTGTGTTATAGTTGCGGGAGGAAAGAGAATTGTACCCTCAGATTCTTACCTGTGTTCTCTTCCTGTATGTTCAAAGGTCTTATCTGGTTCTTCTGAAGCTGAGGAAGAAAACGATCCTGATGGTCCATTTGCTTTCCGTAGGAAAGCAGGCTGTCAGTATTATGCTGTAAGTTTTGAGTTTCTACAAACAAATAATACTGATATTAACAATGAAAGTAACATTCTAAAACATTTGTTCTCAAAATTTTCTCTTCAAGCCTCATGTAGACCAAACTGGTGACTGGCCGTGGAGTACTCCTAAAGGGGGAACGTTAGGAGATGAGCGTTACAGATATTGCTTAACAACCCTTACTGTACCCCAGCGGTGCATTGGGTTTTCACGTAGACGGGTTGGACGTGGTGGAAGGTAGGCTTATTTATCTTTAAGGTGGTTAACATAAAGTTTCAATATGTATTGGTGAGAATGTGAAAGGCAGTACAAGAAAGTTATTTTAGTTTTGCCCTTAAAGGATCTTTTTACCGTTACATATACCTTGGTTAAGATAATCCTCTAAATCATCTGCTGCAGGAAAGTTTGGAAGCATTTGAGCAATGTAAGTATTGAGATGGGAAAGAGGAGTCACAAGTTATTGTCTGGCCTTGATTGCTAACCCTGTGATCAGCAGTCCTTTTTCAGCACTTCAGGAGAAGGGGCTGGTGTGTCAACAACTCATTAAAGTAAGCTTGGGATACACTCAGAAGTTATGAGAAAATTCTCTTGCTGCTTTCAGCTGTCCCTAAGCACAGCATGAGATGAGAGTCTGATTCTCTTTTCAGGAAATTAATTCAGCTGGTGCTTTACTGGCCAATACTTAGAGTTGAGAGATTGTTGCTGCCTTGGAGTACGTCCCTTGCTGATGCATCCTTCCTCAAGTCTTTTCCCATGTACCAAAATACTGGGGGGTAGTAGACTTTGTCTCTCTTGCCTAGGCAGGCAGAAAACACAAGCCCACTCTCTTCAAGTGTTTAAGGAGTGGGGGCTATCATTTGAGGATAGAAATAATTGCTTTCTTGATGGGGAAAAATGATCCTCATTTGTGAATGCAAATATTCTTCTCTACAAGTGGTAGGCTGGCAAGCTCTGTAAATCTTGCAACATGTCTCAGGCAATGAAGATAAAAATATTTCAACCATCAGCTAAACCTGAAGTGAAGTCACTTAATCTGCAGACAGTCGAGCTCGGTCTAAAACTGGTGAAATATGTGCATTTTTTTCTTTAATATAAAAAATGATGATCAAACAGCTATATTTCCAAGCATGCTTGATTTTCTTCTTCTTTGCACAGGCCTAAGCCATAATGCTAAACCATGGTTTGGTGCTACATAAACAAGGCTTGAGTAACACTAGGCTTACAGGCTATTCCTTCCCCCATGCTGCTATTCCCTGCCCCCAATCATGGTTTGAGGAAAACCATGGTCTGCCGTTGCATCTAAACAGTCAAATTCATTTGGCATAAACTATTATTAGGAAGCAGAAAATTGTGTGCAATAAGATTCTCCAGCTTGTTCACCTAGTGGCAAATCATGGCTTGGCATTGTATTTGAACGAGCTCTTTATTGTTGGTTTGAAGTACAACTATAGGCTGTCTAAAATTATTAACTTAATTTGTGCTTTTGCTTCCTTTTCTGTTTTTCCTGTTCAGTTCCTAATCAAATGTAAACATGTCTTTAAAAGACACTATATCCTCATCTTCGCCCATTCAGAATTCTATAGATCTACCAGTGCTTTTAATTGCAATTTTACAGTAATTTCTTAAAGATTTATATAAGGAATTGTAGAAAACCTGATAGCAAAAGGGTGATCCAGCAACTACATTAAAAATACTTTATTACAAATAGGAGTGACATGTTGAATATTGAAATAAGTTATCTTACCACATTGACTTTATTTATTTAATAATAACTTAAGTCTTTATGCTGACTTGCTCTTTCACATATGGCCCTTAACAGTATTCTTTATCCTTCATATGTTGGAGGTCTTCTGAGTTAACAGTTGATTTGGAAAGTTTTGTGGCAAGATTCTCAATTGTTTGTTTCTGCTGTTTTCCCCCAATGTGGCTGTGTTGTAAATGTCACAAAGGGGTTGTGTTGTAAATGTCACTTCAGCTTGCATGCTATAAAAACAACCATCTTCCCATTTTTAGGGTGCTACTGGACCGAGCGTATTCGGAGAACAACAGTGCATTTTGCCAGCTGGATTCAGAAATGCTTTCTTCACAACTACACTCGTCAATCAATCAATTTGCCAATACCTCAGAAACAAATACCTCGGACAGATCTTTCTCTAAAGACCTCAGTCAAATACTAGTCAATATCAAATCATGTAGATGGCGGCATTTTAGGCCTCGGACACCATCCCTACATGACAGTGACAATGATGAACTTTCCTATAGGAAATTACACAGGAGTGTAAATCGAACTGGCACAGCACAACCCGGGACCCAGACATGCAGTACCTCTATACAAAGTAAAAGTAGCAGTGGTTCAGCACACTTTGGTATGTTGATTTTGACAAACTTAATACTAAAATTGTCTTTGGCAAAGATGATCCAACTTTTTAGCTCCTCCATGTCTTTCTCAGCTAATAATTATATTTTACATTGTGCACTTAAGTGCAGTTGCTGAAATTCTCGGCAGTATAAAGTCTGACAAATCTCTCCTTCCATGCAGAATTATTTTTGTTATGACTATTTGACATTCCTTATTGATTTCAGCAATTTAGTTTGCTTTTTGGTGGGGATTCTCAAGATGGGATACAAAATTAAGAATTAAAATGTAGAAAACAGCAAAACCTGAAAGATGGGGGCAGTTTAAAACCAGAGAGCCAGCATTATGCATGAACCGGCTAACCATGAAAAGATCTGCCTACAAACATTCTTAACTTTGACTTAAAAGTTCAACACTCTCAGATATTTTTAGTCCACCAGTGAAAAATAATAATTTGGCAGTGGCTATTAGCCTAATAGACAGTGATGCCATAACACCTGCTGCACCAGATCTTAAGGAACTCAATCAAATTGTCCAAAAAGAAATTATTCCCCTGAATTAGCACGTGGTATACTGAAGCTTAAACTTTGAAGTCCATTGTTTAGAATAACAGGTATACAACTTAAGTAAATCAATACTATCAGTAAGTCAAATGAAAATTGTTTTTCCAAAATTGTACCAGGTGAACAGCTTGAAGATATGGTACTGCTTGCATCCTATTCAAATAGCTGTCCTACAGAATGATTTCTGGAAGTAGTTGCCAGAATTGAAGATTTACTGATTAACTGTGTAACTTGCAAATAGATAATAGCTGTGGAATGTTTATGGTGTGATCATAGTATACTTGTCCCTTTCTGATACAAGACTCCCAGAAGTCAACCATGGTATTTAACTTCTGTTGAACTCTTCAGTAGCAATGCATATTTGTCTCTGGGGGGAAAAACAGCACTCTACCATTGTGGAATAAAAGAATATCAACAATGTTGTCCTTAGCAATTTTATTAAGATATTTGATGATCTGATTACATTAGTCATTCATGGCATTTATCATCAATATTTATTATCTCTAGTCATTCAAAGTAGTTTTATTGGTGTTTTCCTTACTCCATTAGGGCCAAATTCTAATAGTGAAAAGAGTTTGTAGTGCAAATATGGTCCAAAATATGTACTTGTGTGGTCATTGCAGCATAGTACCTTGTGACCTACCAAACCAAATGTACCCCAACAGCCATTTCTTACTATTCATAAGCAGCAACATCAGGATTTGGTGGGCTGTGCATGTTAGTTTTGATGAGTCAGTCACAAATTGTACAGGGCTGCTTTAAGAGAACCAAATTATGTACAGGCAGTGACTGTTTTAGGTGTGTCCAAATGATGTGTGGGTACTTTTGGACCTGGAAGAGGGCAGAATGGGAGCAGGACATGCTTATGCACGCTCTGCTGACATGCACAGGGCCAGGAACGGAACCCCTGTGCAAAATGGATGTTGCCTGTACAATGTGCAAAACCAGGTTCATCATACCTGGAATACCAACCTCTGTTATACTTAGCATTATGGCTGTGGCATTCCTTGCTTTTTAAGGTTCACTGGACAAATAATAAGTGTGGTCATTAACTTCAGAGTTTCCAGTTGCAAAAGTATATTGTATTAAAAGGAAATGATTTCCAGCCATAGAAATCAACTGTGTCCTTGGATAGTTGCTGGAAATCTTTATAGTTGTCTACTTACCAAACGTTAGCACCCACATGAATAAATGTTTAGTCTTAACCATGCCTTTGACTGCAGTCTTACCATGTCTTACCATGCCTTTGACTGGCTCTGATTTGCCCAAGCAATAGTTGCATACATTTACTGCTGTGAAAATTTAAATCTAAAAGTTGATAGTAAGGTCTGAGATTCTTTGAAGTCTTAAGATAAATGTTATCTAAGAATGATTCATAGGCGGATTTTTGATGTTGGTACAGTTGGCTGGCTTTGATGCAGCACCATAGCCATGGTTTGATCATTGAGTCCAAGCCTTGGGCTTGTTAACTCTTCACTCCACCCCACCCCCTGCTGTATTCATTTATTTTTCTTCCTAAAAACTCTGTTTATATTCTACATATTATTTTACCTTTAGTTTTCACAGCCATGAACCCTTCTGAAGTAGCCAAATATGCAAAGAGATTCAGGGCAGCCTTTCGGAAATACGGTGTGCATTGAGCTCTCTGTAGTTTAGCTTCTTAGCTGAAGCTTAGCTAACACTATAGTCGGTGACTGATAGTAAAAACCATGATGGTGGATGGGTAAGCCTCCTTTGCCCTTGCAACTCTATGGTTGTGCTTTGATCATTTTCTAAAAAGGTTATGATTGAAAAGAGAGCATTTGTTGACAAGTAAAGAGCTACTTGGATTGTATTTCTGTTTAGAGTGCTGGTTAGAAAAAATTAACACTATAGAAATTTTGTAGAATATGGGAAGAAGCTTGTCAGGTCACTACAGTAACCTGTATAGATAAGGACAGCTTCACCGTTGCATTCTAGACTTGTTTCAGTTCAGCCTAAGGTGGCACATTTGCTGCCTAGCCCTAGACAATCTGCCATGGTAGAGAGCAAATTAGCATGATGTGTTGGGGATACTTCCTACTACCGGTAATCTAATTGTGTGGGAGTCTGTGTTCTCTGTAGCAGTGATGATACTGGATTTAAGAGTGGATCTGCTGAGCTTCAGAATGAGACAGAATTCCTAATAATCTGTCAGTTATACTTTTATGGATTGTTACTAATGTACAGTAAATGGAAAATTTATGAATACATATGATAAATGGAAGTTTAGCTATAATCATTAAAAAAGAAAAGCTATCTCTCACAGAGTTCAGACTACTACTACTACTCTTCTGGAAATTTCGTATTTAAATGAGAAACATCAGCTATATGTTGAGAAGCACAGCCCAAGTTCCATAACTTCTTAACTTTTGTAATATGGAAAGTAAGGATGGATAAGTAATTTATTCATTAAACTTTTCACAGCAGAGCAACCCAATCAGACGTTCCCAACATGCTTGCAGATCAGAAGTCAACTCCCAAACAGATATGTACTTATCCAGATTTTGAAATGCAGTTCTGATGCCCACCAACTTACTTTGCGGGGGGGGGGGGAGTCTAAAAAATCTGTACAGAGTTTTTAGTGTTCTTCCAAAATATCTGCACAAAGTGAGATAAGACAAACCTATTATTAAAGTCCCAGAAAAACTGAAGCAGAACAAAATTAGGCTGCTCAGTCCATCCCTAATGGAAAGACTGTACATACACTATTTATACCAGGCACCCCCAAACTGCGGCCCTCCAGATGTTTTGGCCTACAACTCCCATGATCCCTAGCTAACAGGACCAGTGGTCAGGGATGATGGGAATTGTAGTCCAAAACATCTGGAGGGCCGAAGTTTGGGGATGCCTGATTTATACAGAAAGGAAGAAAATAAAATCTTCATAATATTATAGCCTAAATCTGAGATGTGGCCGTTTTAGCAAGCCTACTGTTGGATGGAAATTCTGGATATAATCTGATAGTCCTTTTATTAATGTAGCATGTGACAACAGAGCACTTTGAAGGGAATTCCTTTTTAAGTAAAAGGATGTGCATGTTGTATAGCTATGCATTGAAGGCCAGGTGCCTTTTTGACTATATCATTCATTGTGTTCTACATTTTATGAATATTTTAAGTTTTTCATTTAAAAATCTTGAATTTATGCTGATTTTTTCCAGGAAATAGCAATGTCAAACATTCAACACTTGCATCAAAACTTCTGGTCTTGTACTAATTAGTGCCTCTTGTGACCTTGGCATAAATCCATTTATGTTAAGTGATATTCTAATACTGTCAGCAACTTCGGTGTTGGAATACTTATAAAGCTATTTGACAAAAATATGCATACCTTACTAATAGTGTTCCTATTTTTCATACATATTTTATACACACACACACATCCCACCTCAGATGCAGATTGACTGTCATTTCTATATACAATTACTGTAAGAGGCATGCCTAGTTAGTGTAAGCAGAAATAAATTTCATAGTGCCCTGCCCTCATGCGCATTAGTACAAAGTAATATGCTGACGGTATTTGCTCTGTTTGTGGGGGCCTCAAATTTGGAAGCCATATCAGGTGCGGCCATTGGATGTCAACTACTATCATTTTTTCTTTTTTGGTCTTCTACCAGCATGGTGCATTTCAGACTTCTGAGAATCTGCTCAGTTATAACAGTGGCTTGCTTTGAGAAGCTAGAAAGTTGGGGTGTTGGGTTAAGTGTTCCAGAAACACAATTCCCAAGCCATATTGAGTATGTGGTATGATTACAGTCAAACCTCGGTTGTTGGACGGCTCAGTTTTCGAATGTTTCAGCTACTGAACGCCGAAAACCCGGAAGTAAATGCTCCAGTTTCCAAACATCCGACGCAGCTTCTGCTTGAGTGCAAGAAGTTCTTGCAACCAATCAGAAGCCACGCCTCGGTTGTCAAACATTTCGGAACGGGCTTCCAGAACGGATTACATTCGACAACCGAGGTTTGACTGTATTTTATTTGTGACCATCAAATAAAGAACAACTACCTATTTAATTAACTATTTTTATTACATTGTAAGCAATGAATGATGAAAAATTAGAAATATATAACATTAGTTTGGATACCTGAAAGCTAGTTTTGCATAGAAAAGGGATCACTGATTTGGCGAGCACTTGTGTCTGTTGAGAACTGTTCCATAGCATTTGCATGATAATATCATAAGGCTGGCATGCCTTTTAAATCAGACACATCAACAAGCTTATCATTTCATTAGGTTGATAGAATAGAAGTGAAAATCTTTGAATTGGGGATGGTTGTTCAGGCACTCATAACATATTTTCTATAGGCTAAATGGTTTCCCCCCTAATACATGGGTTTTTTGCCAGTAAGTGGCCTTTCAGAGGAATGTTAGGAAAGTAAAAACATGTGTAGAGCTTTGAGAAGCATTATATTTTGTATGGTTTAGTGACTTGCCTGGTTTTGTAACCTTTCGTTTTACTGAATCTTTTCTGTTGAAGGCGAATTTCATACAAGAGCATTTTACACATTTCAGTCAGATTGTACTATACGGTGTAAGTGCGCGCATGGGGAGGTTCTTAAACATGATCGCCATGGAGAACCAATTCTAAATGCTCCTTTTACTATACAAAAGATAACTGTGACCTAAAGTATAGCAGGAAAAATGATAGATAAGTGATCTGTTTCTCAGGATTCAATTCCAACAACCATTGTCAACGAGTGTGATTGCTTGATATGAAAGGGCTTCTGTGTACTGATAGTATCAGTTGGCATACTGCTAGTAATATTGCTCATTAAACATCATGTGCCACCTAAACTGACCAACCTGTGTAGAGTTTTTCTTCCTTGTAGCATTTCAAAAGTTGTTAAGGCATGAACTGTGTGGATATTGCATGGAATAGTGATTCACATTGACACATGAAGCATCGGGTTGTGATGTATTGCATCTCTCTAGCAGTGTTTTTCAGATGATTCTGTAAGCTTCTCATACCTTCTTGCAGCATTACAATCTTCCACAGTTAAAGGCAGATTTTGTGGCTTGCTGGTAATGACTTATTGAAGGTTTCTTGCAAGAAATTAATTCTATTATTTATGGAATATATATTAGCTGCCCAGTAATGTAGTTCTCCAGGTGGCTTATAAAATTACAGTGACAAAATACAATTAAAAAACAACAACAATTTGAGCTTATGCATTTCCTACAAAGAGACGTAACACCAAAATCACAATATAACTATAAAATATGCAATAAATAATCAGTAGAATAAACAATATAGATTTAACATGGTGCTTAACTGCATTTAATGACTTTAACTATATGGGTAATTAGGTCTGTGTACTCATAAATGTCTTTTAATAAAGTAACAAAATAAAAAAGTGCTCAAACATATATAAAGTAATTGCCAATTAAAGAAATTGCAGTTTAGAGAGCAATCTGTTGCAGCAAAAGTATGCAGAGTGACAACAGCGTAACAGGAGTCTGACTAATATAAACCTAAAAGGCTGGCTATATTAAATATGGAAATGAGTGCACTGTGCATCAACATAACAAAATTTCTATATTGCATACTGCAAAGGCTATATTGCATGCGACAAAAGCTAAAACTTTTTCTTAACTCATTTTGCTGTTGCTGGAACTGAGGCAGACAATCTTATGCAATTAGTTTTGAATGTAGCTCACCGCAAATAAATAGTTACCTGCTCCACAATTTCTGGATGGGATGAGCTAAGGAGATAGGCATTCATATAGAACTACAGCACTAATCTTGCAACATATTTTACCTCTTTATGTGGCTCTTAAAAATGAACTGCAGCAAAAGGATTATAAAATCTGCACTATAATTCTTTTCTGTATCAAAGCATAAAACCTGGGTATCAAAACCTAAGTTTTGCAGTTTAATGAAATAATGCATCCTCTGCTTTATGCAGTTTACACTATTCATGCTGTGGAACATTACAAGAGGTAGAGCTGATGGTGATATAGGCATGGGGAAGAGTTGAAATCTTCCCATTTCCTGCCTTGAGAAAGCATCACATCCAAGTATGCAGGTGTGGGAATTAAGCATGTAGAAATTATACGTTTTTGGTGTCATGGACTTCTAACTTTGTTGCTATTCAACCATCTGAAAAATGAAATGCTACCAAAAAAACCCTTGGGTTTGCTCTTGAGCTATGTGGGTAGCTGCTTTAGAAAGCAGTATCATACTTTTGGCACACTGCTCAATGGGTCAGAGTCAATGGTCATTTATTAGGCGTTTCATAGTCCAGCCCATGATGTTAAAACAGAATGTTGTCCTGTACTTGAAATTTTCCCAGCAACTTAAATAAAGAAAGCCTTTCTGAGCTTTCAACTCTTTACAAGTGTAAGTTATTGTCATTAAGAATTTGCTTAGAAGAAATTGGGTGTTAAATCTTTCCTCACTAATTTGTGAATGTGCAGATCTCAGAAACCCACACTTGAGTTCTTCAAAAGTGTTGGTTCCTCTGCATGGCTTCCATATAATCCATATGTAGGACATAGCACAGAGACTTCTGAAAGGCTTGCTTGGCCTTCTGTAACTCTTGAAATCCCTGAAGTCCTTGAATGCATTCTGAAATTTTTGAAGCTGTAGACTGGTAGGTGTCCATTATGTCATAAATCTTAACCCCCAGGGGAAAAAAGAAGAAGTGAAAAGATTACTCATTCATGGGAGAAAATTTCACTTAAATCTCAATAAGTTGCAAGGTTACAAATACAAACATGGAGGGTGATTCAGTTGCCCTATTTGACTTGGTAGTGTGCTTGCAAGAGTGAATGAAAATTCATCCTCACCAGCAAATTTAAATATATCCGGGTTTTAGCTGCCAATAATTATTTTTCAACTAAGACTTAGTTTTCTGTACAGAATTCACTTTTACTTTTGAAAATTTTATGATTCTTAAATCTGTTGAATGTGTGTCACATGTGGCTTTTAATGTGTGTTACATGTCACATGTAGGGAGGCTTTTAATGTTTAATAGATTGTTGTATTTTAATGTTCTGTTGAAAGCCGCCCAGAGTGGCTGGGGAAACCCAGCCAGATGGGCGGGGTATAAATAATAAATTATTATTATTATTATTATTATTATTATTATTATTATTATTATTATATTATTACTAACACTCTAGGGGAGTTGTTCAGTCTTTCTGCATAGATGTGACTTTTAAGTAGGATTTTTCCAGCATATGTGGCGTGGCCCTTGGCTACCCTTATGGAAAATAATTTAATGTTTTGGGACTATCCACTGAGTTCAACCATTAGTGCAAGGATGTCTGGCTGTGCAATTGGACTTTCTCTCCCCCCTCCCCCTCCCCCCGTCTACTCTGGAACAAATTTGGAACACAGGGTATCTAAGGAGCAGAAGTTCTTGCACTAACAGGACCACTATATTGGTTATAGCCCTTTGTTTTTAAGATGCCACATAACTTTTTCATGTGTTTGCCGTAACAAGCCGAATGCATTTATTAACCATTTACTAACAAAAGTTCTTGAGGCAACTTGTAGTCTAATTAAAATAGAGCAAATAGAGATTTTCTAAGGAGTGCCAAGAATATCTGCAGATTGCCTCCTGTAGAGCTCAGTATAATTTTAACAAGCTTAAATGCACCTATTTCCATAGCATCAGGCAGTTTAAGAGTTCTTGTTTGAAGTGTTAAAATGATGCACAATTGCGGTCAAAGTTCTAACCACATTTATATCTAGTGGACAGGGATCCAAAGAATTGTACCAAAGTTCCTCATGCTGCATGTGGTTTTAGGCTTGGGTTTCTCAACAGCAGCTTCACATGCCACATGGGGGAGGAATTGATTGGGCTACTCTAAACAAGCTAATTGGAACCTAACCCATATAAATGCCAGTTCGTGCTATTGTATTCCTTCAGTGTTTCATGTGAAGCTCAAGCTACACAATTAGGGATATAAAAAGAGATACCGTCTTTCCCCCTTTTTAAGACACCGTCTTATAATTTTTCCCCCCTCAAAAAAACACAGGGTGGCTTATTTTCGGGGGGATGTCTTATTTTTATTACGTCAGTATGGTACGGTACAGCCTCCCCCTGTGGCAGCACCATGGCTTACTTTTGGGGTACGTCTTACTTCTCACAAAGGTAAAAAAAAAACCTGCCATGGCTTACTTTATGACTACGTATTAAAAAAGGGAAAACGGGGTATTTGTGGACCAGGCAGTATAATAATAATAATAATAATAATAATAATAATAATAATAATAATAATAATAATAAAAAAATAATAATAAATAAAAACCTGGTCTAAATGTCACTATTTGGATAGGAGGGGGGGAACTCAAAAGCCTAGGCAATCCTCAGATTTGTAGTAAGAGCAACATTCTTGAACTTGGTGATTGTTGCATATTGGCAACAGATTTGTAAAAAAGTTTAGACTTGCCGTGTTTATAACTGAGTTATATTTGCTGGTCAAAAAGAGTGTGAATGTAGTAATACTCTTTAAGAGTTTTACAGATTAATACTCCTAGCATTAACTAGCATTGAGCGAAGTTGTGCACAACTAATTTGTTTCTGGAAACTTGATAGTAGCAGAGCATTTTTTTGTAGTTTGGAGTCTGGGTTGATAAACTAGACCATGTTCTGTATAACCAGTTCCTGTTGCAGAATGTTTGTTTTGATTTTCTAAGATGTTCAAAACAAAAATATAAAGCATCCAAAATACTCAGATTTGAGTTTTTTTTTACAAAAAAATGGAATCAAGAAATCCTGCCAATGTGCTGTCCAGATTAGATTTATTACCTTATTCTCTAACCTAAACCGCTTTAAAAGTTGGCTGTGGAGTTTTAAAATGCTATTCAGTTTCTGCTTTTAACTCTTCATAGATGAATAAGTGACATAACATAGTTTTTCTTCATCTCTTTGTAAATCAACATAACCAGCTGTTCTTATAGACCAGATCTTGACCCACATTCTATCTGCCTCAGGTGGGTTAATTGAGGGAAACAGAATGAAAACCTCATAAAGCTTTTTTTTTTTAAGGAATAATTTATTCATTTTAAAATTAAATGTTCAGTTGATGGGATGGAATGCAGGCATTATCTAAAATAGGAATGGGTTTGTTTGTTTTTCAAATGGATAGTTGATAACTTTTGCTATCTTAGTATGATGGTTGTAATATGGCAATCAGCTGTTACTGAATGGCAAGCCACATTTTTATTCCTGCATAGTGTTACAAGCACACTTCCTTTTGTAAGAGCTGCTAATTGTAGCTCCTGCTGAAGTAGGAACACTGAATATATGTACTGAGCTTCAGAGCTGCACATGTTGCATTTCCATTTTAGTATAAGGGCTGTACACACGAGGTTTATGTATTTTGATATGGTATTCTCTTATTTTATATTTTGTTCAGCATTTACAGCCGAACAATACCAGCATCATCAACAGCAACTGGCACTAATGCAGAAACAGCAGCTTGCACAAATTCATCAACAGCAAGCAAATAGTAATTCTTCTGCGAACGCTTCACAGGTGAGGGAGTTGTCTGTATTATGATTTATCCCTCATTTTTCCCACCAGGGTTCATCTCTAATTGCCAACTGTTGCCATAGCACCTTGCAACTAACCAGCAGGAAAGTGGCTTTCGCTCGAATCTACATCTTAGCCATACTCTAGAGTGTTTAGAAGGGACACTACAGGTGAGTATAGTAGGCACTGCCTCTGCTCCCTCCTAACAGAAAAGAGGTGATTCTGTCAGTAATGACGTGGTATATATGAACTAAAAAAATCCAGATAACATCACTAATTTAGACTGCATGAATTTATTTGTGTGTGTGTGTGTGTGTGTGTGTGTGTGTGTGCATGCATTCCCATCCAGCAAGCTGAATTTCAAACTTAAACCTTGCTTAATGCAAGTGCAGACACTTCGTCGTCTCTAGAAACTTAATGTATTAAGACTACTAATAAATATAAGGAATAGATCAGTGATGGGGAATCTGTGGTATTCCAGATGTTGCCCAGATACAACTCCATCATCTGGCCATGTTGACTGGGTCTGGTGGGACAGGGACAGGGGGGGTGTAATCAAACAACATCTGTAGGGACTACAAGTTCTTTATCCCTGACAAAGAGATTTTGGTGAGATGTGTTGCACTTGGTTTCTAGAAGTCTAAACAGCAGGCTGTTCTGTATTTCCGGATAAACTGGGCACGACTAATTGTAAAAAGGTCTTCCTTTATTGATTATAAAGCTACCAGTACTTGACTTTAAAATGTATTTGTAATGCTTGCTCAGTTCTAGCAACTTTCAAGTAATATGTCAGGGCCTTTAGTGTGGCTCCAACACCTTGGGGTTAATTCCCTCTGGAGCTTTGAAAGGCAAGGTCTATTTAAACAATAAAAATTAAGGAAGTGAAGATGCATCTGTTCATGTACACTTTTAGAGAACAAATGAGAGTCTGATCGTTTTGGTAGCGTAGTGGTTTTGTTTATTCCTCTCTGCCTTTAGGAGACAGGTGTCCTCCTGTGGCTTTTAACATCACTGTTTTTAAGTATGTGATATGATATAAACTAACCAGGGAGCTGTTAAAGGAAAGGTGATCCGGAAGTTTAGTAGATTACTGTAGTAGTATATGCTTTAAAACTTGCTGTGTGGCTTCTTGATTTCCTTTTGTCCCCTTCCTTCTTTAAACCCAGTCTGTTTTCTGTTTGTTTTTCAAAGGGTTTTATTTCCAAGACATTGGATTCTGTTAGTGCTCAATTTGCTGCTTCAGCGTTGGTTACATCAGAACAGCTCATGGGATTCAAAATGAAGGATGAAGTGGTGCTTGGAATTGGGGTGAATGGCATCATTCAAGCCTCAGGTAAGAAGCAGCAAAGATTGTTGTGACCAGATTTTGCTTTGGATGTGCATCTTAAACCAGTAATGGATGCGATACTGGCTTTTTGGAATTATACCTCTTGTGTTTCTCTTATTCCACAGGAGTATATAAGGGCTTACACCTCAGTAGTACTACGCCTCCAGCACTTGTACATACAAGCTCGTCATCAACAGCAGGTTCAACCTTGTTACAGCCTTCAAATATAATACAGACTTCAAGTTCCCACAGTGCACTGAGTCACCAAGTAACTGCTGCCAATTCTGCAACAACTCAGGTTCTGTTTGGGAACAATATTAGATTAACTGTACCCTCATCAGTTGCCACTGCAAACTCTATTACTACGCTCAATGCACGACACATACCTAGGACTCTAAGTGCTGTTCCATCATCTGCCTTAAAGCTGGCTGCAGCAAACTGTCAGGTGCCCAAGGTGCCAGCTTCATCCTCCGTGGACACAGTACCAAGGTAAGCCTTTGTGTTAGAATTCAGGTTGGCGGGGAAATAATTCACACCTGGTATTCTGTCACTGTGGCATTTGTGAGTCTGTCTCACAAGATTATCTCTGTGGCATATATTTGAAACCTGCCCCTAACTTCTGCTTTATGCATCTCTAGTCTAAATAGTAAAATCTTCTAAAGGCATTTGAAGTTGCAAGTGGAGGCTGATTATTTTTTTGTATCTAAAAGGACCAGACTCTGTAATATGAAACCTTGCATGCTTTGGATTTTATTGTGTTTAGAGTCTGATTACAGAGAGAAGAAAATCTCTTGAACAGTAAAGCTTTGTTTCATATTGTCATTAATAAATCTATTCCCCGTCCTCCTGCCCCCCCCCCAAATTCTGAATGTGTGAAAGTAAGCCTCATTGATCTGGATGGGATTTCTCTCTTAAATTATTGGCATCTGAGGGCTTTGCTTGATTCTCTCAAGAGCTTGGGGGTTCTTTCCATATCTGAAAGTGTGCTTTTGAAATTCTCTGTTTTGAAAGTTTGGAAGGGGGAAGGGGGCTTGCTGGTGCTGCAAGTCAGAGAAACACAGGCCCAAAGCCCAGTTGGTTCAGTACTTCTCAAATCCTCCATATATTTATCTTTGTGTGAGATTCACAATGCAAGAATCCATTTTTATATAAACTCTTCCCCCCCCCATTCCTGAAATATTACCCCCTCCTTTATGTTGGTATGATAAAGTATTCTGTTATAGTATACTTCCTTTGAAAATGGAATCCTTAAAATAAAAATGTACAATAACCAAAGGAAACTAAAACAATATGTGTTAACACACAAATGCTATATTGAAGATGCAGTGTGTGTTGGGGGGCGGTCACTTTTACAATGTTGTTAGGGGGGGGAATTGACAGATTGCTTTGGTTCTGCTGCCCTTCCTAGATATTTATGGGTGTTTTCCCCCCTCTCCCCTTTTTATTTCACAGGGAAAACCATGAAACAGAAAAGCCAGCACTGAACAATATAGCAGACAATACAGTAGCAATGGAGGTGACGTAGTTTCCATAGTAATGGAACTTCAGCCTTTGGGAACTTGTTTAGGTGCTATGCATCAGTAGCAATTTGAATGCAAGGGATGATGGAGTGCAGCCTATTGCATTTCCATGGCAGCTGTGGGGACTTGACAGCAATGCACATCTCTCATGCTTTGGTTTTTCTTTTCTTACTGTTAATAGGAAAGAATCAGCAACTGTAAATTAAGACTACAGCAATTATCTGTACAGTACTGCATATTTGTAATACCCTTGTATATATGTTACTTGAATACAGAACTGTTCATTTGTGATGCTTTGCACTTGGGGCTGGGGGAGGGAGGGGAGGGAGGGAGAATTGCAACAAAGTAAGAGTGTGAGAAGTGAGATTGTATAGAGATGAAGTGTCATCACATCATGTGCATGGTGCGGAACCTGCTGTTTTATCTATTTATTGTGCCGTGTTTACAGTTTTTTGTACACTGTACCTTCATTGGTTCCTGTGCTGTAGTAAATGTGTTAGGTAGCTGTGGACTCCTTGGTATTTTGTAAATGGTATTAACATAACTTGGTTCCCCCTCTGGGTCCTTGAGTTTTCTGTGTATCATGTGAAAAATGGTGACATACATACAGAATTTTTTAAAGGCATCAGTTTAAAATGGGGAATGTACTATTCAATGGGATCTTCCTGTTTTAATATCATAAGGCAAGTAGCAAGCTAAAAATGAAGTCTCATGGATTCTACCAACTGACTAGCTCACAAACACGTGTGCAGTTTCTGGTACTTAAAGCACTAAAGTTATGTTGCTGCTCTTCATACAGCCCCCCCTGTTGTCCCATTTCCTTGCACACCAAAAAAAAAAAAAAAAAGGTGTCAAATCAAGTATGCAAATGGAGTCCTTACAACTGGAGTTTTTATGTTGTCTTGCCCTTTTTTTTGATCACAAATTATATTTTTTTATTGTATAATTGTTAAAGACTTCATTCTTTACTTGTTAAGAAAAAGGCTATAAGGGAGAAGAATGCAGTAATTGCTGTACGTGTATCATCATTCCAGTTTCTGAAAACAGCCAGCTTTTTTTCCTTTTAAGATTCTCCAGAAGGCTGCAAGGCCAGAACCACAACTGTCGGGTGCCTTCCTTTGGAAATATTTGCCCTCTCTTCTGTGAAGAGAATGGTACTTAAGACTCTACTACTAGTGCTTTGTCAGTACCGAAGCCTGAATGCCCACTCCAATGGCGTACATTATCCTTAAGGTTTTTAATCCCACCTGGAAAATTGTGACAGAACTCTCACAAAATAAACCCAGGGCATTACATGTTGACAGACAAATGTGTGGTGTGTTTTATACTATATGTAAATCAGTTTATTACCGGTATATCTTGCCTTTTGACCTAAAGGGCCCCAATGCAGTTCAACATACTACAGTACAGCACAACTCAATTCAAAATTGAAAACACTGTAAATATAAGATCAAACAACATAAAAGTGGGAATCTTATAATCTCAAAAAAACCTATGCTAAAGGAAAATAGATTTGTTACTGGCGAATAACGGGTTTGAGTTGGAGGGTTTTAAATAGACTAAGACATTGCCTTGTCACCTCTATGGTGGGATGGGAATAGTGTCCACTGAAGCAACTCCAATCACAAAAAGAGTAAGGGCATCTGCAAAACTGAAGAGAACATGGGAACAGGTCCTGAGAATGTGGCTCTTCAGATGTTGGGAGTACTCTAACTACTGTTGGATCTTGTTGCACCACTATCGTCTCTCAGCCATAGGCCAAGCTCACTGTGGCTGATAGGAGTTGGGAGTCTAGCAGCCTCAAGAGGTTGGACCAGTTATGCCCTAAAACTTATTTCTAGGTGCTGAGTCTCTGTCAAAGTGCATACAAACTGCCCAGGATACTTGTAAAAGCAATAACTAGATAAATGACCAAAAGCAAAGCTGTAAATCCTGACCAGGTGAGAAAAGATGGACTTGCCTGCTGTGGTTCAGAAGTATGGTGGGTCTATTATGGAGCAGCATGGCCATGCACGCATGTACTGGGGCTGTGACACAAAATGATGGGAGACCCTGAGAATATATGAAAATGAAATTGCAACCATTCAAGCAGAAGACACCCCTTTTTCCATTTGTTTTGGAAAAGATAACTGGCCTGATGTCCCCATGAGTCATAATATGGACCTAGTTTTATTGGATGAGCAATAAAGCAGACTTTCACGTAATTGAAGAGGTGGTTATGGGTGCTCCAGTCTGGAAAAATCCTAAAACTTCTTTGTAGTGTATTTTTATTTTATTTCATAAAATTTAGTACTGTATACCACTTGATTGTAAAAAAAATCCCAAAGTGGTTTACAAAAAAAAAGATAATAAAACTATCACTAAAAAAATTAGAACTTTTGAAAAGTTAAAATATCAATATACTAAAAACAGATTAAAACTCACATCAACTCTCTAAACATTTGGGTAGGCTTGTTATTTACTCATTTATTTCATAGTGTATGTGCCAACCACTTCACTAAAATGGGAACCAAGGGATTTATAGGTTTCAGCATCTGGTATCTGCAGCATAGACTCTTCGACTAGAAGTGGGCAATGTTGACTGCAACTCATTCTGTCCTGGAGCTGCTAACGGGCCAGTTAGCAAATTTGGTCAGTGCAGCCTTCATGATCTTCCCCTTCCCAATGCAGAAAGACGCAATTCGCACCCGAGACCACAAGGCAGAGCAATAATTCTGGAATCGCTTTACAATCTGGAAGGAGTCACTCTAGATGTATTTGATGCAGGGAGGGGGAAAGTGGCCTCATAGATGTTGGACTCCCAACTACCACCAGCTACCACCAGCATGGTTAATGGCAAAGGATGGTGGGAAGTGCAGTTCAACAAATCTGAGGACCACTCTGCTGTAATAGCTTTCATGCACAGCAACCTACAGAGAGACATGGGGGTTTCTTTCTGATGTCTCATTCAGAAACTAGTGAGCTGATATTAGTGGGAAGAAGATGCCTGGGAAATCTATGAAGTTAAGAAATGGTGCGAGTTTTCTTAATTTTATGTGTTCTGGAATCTCTTGCATTTGTCATGCCACTATCAAAATCTGAAGTTCAGTATCATTCTGAGGATTTTACTTCATTATCTAGCAGGCTATATTCCCATGCATTGAATAACATCTGAATCATTTAGTTTCCTGCTCTCAACTCAAAAGTTTGTCTTTAGCGCAATCAAATGTTCTGTTCACATACGGTAAGTGTTGTTAATGAATTAAGCTGCAACAGATGTTTAAACTGGTTTCTTTGTGGCGTTGAAAGATTTCTTTGAACAAGGTCAGCATTCCCTAATTACAATTATCACTCAAGTGCTGGGCACTCCGCCACGTTAATCACAACAATTTGATTTTGTTTGCCATAAACACTTTCTTACCCTGCTAAAGTAGCATGAAATTATTTCATTGTAGCGTAAATCACAATAGACAAGCAGGTGGAAATTACAGCCGTGCCTAGCATTATCTTAGCAACAATACAAGTTTTCCTTGTTTCCATAAACTGTTACGCTCTAGAGAAATGGTACAATCAAAATAGCTACTTTAGTATGTATTTACATTTGCTATGAATCAGTGTACTTAACAGACATTTATCAGATTGCATAATCTTTTAAGTTCTTGGCATCAGACCTCTGGGCACAACCACTAATTAAGAGTTTACAATGGCTTGTGGCCAATGCATGTGTTAATTGCCAGTAGCTTTCGCTCAATATTTTCTTGTGTGATTCTTTGTGCAGCTAGGATTCCCACAGCTTCCAAGACTTGTGCTTAGGGCAATAATTTCCATACTGTGGGCTGAGCTAGGCTGTAAGAGAACTATGACGCGTGCTATGAAAAAGAATGAAACAATTGTACTTTGGTCCCCGACCCATGGAGGAGGATGCCTGATGCATCTCTGATTTAATTCATCAGTTTATCCTTACCTCTTCCTAATCAGCCTACACTGTAGGGCCTGATCCTGCCACATCTCTACATCAGGTGTAGTGGGAACATTTTAGTCATTCCTGATTCAGCAATACATCAGATTTTCCCACTGCCAAAGGGGCCTGAATGAGTCACAGATCTGGGTTGGCCCACTTCCAAGCAAGATGCATTGTGCTGGATCCTCCAGATTAAGTTAGTCATGCTTTGGTCCCATTGAACTCAACTCGGATCATGACTAATTTGTCTCATAGATTTTGATGGAATTGCAGCATGAAAAAATGCATGCAGCACAGAAAGCTGGAAGGAAGGGATAAGCAGCACTTGCTATTTCACACTGAGGTAGGCTAACCTGTGACCCTCCAGACATTGCAGTACTACAGCTCCCATCATTTCTGGCCACTGGCGATGCTGGGTGGAGGCTGATGGGAGTTGGGAGTCCAGCAACATCTGGAGGGGCCACAGTTTCCCATCTCTGCTCTAGAAGTAAACTTTCCCAGGTATAAAGTTTGTCTCCAGTTTTAGTTTAGACCAAAAGAAAGGTATGCCTCAGGCCTCAGTTATGAGACGTTTAGGAGGCACTGATTTAGGTTACCTGCTCTGATAGAGGATTGCTGCATCTTTAAAGATGAGCGAGTCTCATTTTCTTACATTTTCTCACTGCACAGTACTTCTATATCAGCAGCACCCTCTCTTTGGAGGGCTCTGAGGAGTTCCCTCTGAAGACAATGTTCCCATATTGACTTGGGGACAGAATGTGGATGGGTGATAGTTACAGAGTTGGGTGGTTCTTTGGAACTTTGCCAGTGACTGCAGAACAATTACAGAACAATTTTTCAACACAGCAGTAATGTCTCTTGGCTGAGACACCTTTAATTGCAAATAATATGGGGAGTGTGCAGTATTTCATTTTTACTTATAGGAAATAATTGCCTTGGTTTGTGAAAGGTTTGAAAAATAAATTTGTATTCTTTGATTATGAATTTGTTTAAAACTTTTTGGTTATCAGGATCAGGAACATGGATCTCTACCAATTTTGGGGGGTGGGGTGGGGGTGGGGTAAAGGGAGGAACTGTATTGCTGCACCTCTCCCATTTTCACAGCACCCCATTTAGTCAATAGGATAATCATATGCCAGGGCTTTATGGCGCCCATGATGATTTTTGTTCTCTGCATAATGTTTGGGGACTTTCTGGAACAGAAGCAATTATTCCCGTCACCTTAAAGTGCATTTTATCCCATTCTCTGCTGGCTGCTTAAGTTAGCTACTAAAAAGCCCATGAGAAGTTTGCCTATATGGTCATACAAGTTATTCTCTCATGCTTTGTTTGCTCTCTGCCTTCTTGGGCTCATTGGAGACTGAGTGGATCAAAAACCATTAGGGAAAGGGAAACAGCACAATTCCAAGAATGAAAGGGAGGTTTTCCCCATTTGCTAGCTCATCACATACCGTACAGGTAGTGTTGTTTAACTAGACGAGAATCCTTGCCTAGTGGCTGAGAAATGAAGGAACGGCGCCATCTGGAGGCTGAAAGTGTACATGGTGCCCTTGGCAATCTATTTTGGACACAGGCGAAGGGAAGACAGGTCCAGTAGCACAGACGTGCCTGGTGTTGGGGGTCGTGGGGCGAAAGGCAGTGAGCAGGGCTGACCCACCCACCCATGAGGCAAGTGCCTCAGGTGGCAAGGTCCACAGGGGCAGCAGATCTGGCCTCCAAGGAATGCATCACCCGCTGCCACTGTATGCATTTCTTGGAAGCCAGATCTTCCACTTCCTCAGCAGCTCCCCAGCCTCCATGTACAACCTCTGAAACAGTTCTCCAGCAGATACCTTGTGGAGAAGTAGAAAGGTAAAGGGACCCCTGACCATTAGGTCCAGTCGTGACTGACTCTGGGGTTGCGGCACTCATCTCGCTTTATTGGCCGAGGGAGCCGGCGTACAGCTTCCAGGTCATGTGGCCAGCATGACAAAGCCGCTTCTGGCGAACCAGAGCAGCACACGGAAACGCCATTTACCTTCCCACCGGAGCGGTACCTATTTCTCTACTTGCACTTTGACGTGCTTTCGAACTGCTAGGTTGGCAGGAGCAGGGACCAAGCAACAGGAGCTCACCCCGTCACGCGGATTCGAACCGCCGACCTTCTGATCGGCAAGCCCTAGGCTCTGTGGTTTAACCCACAGCGCCACCCGCATCCCATATGGAGAAGTAACAGCTTGTAATTATGTGCTGGGAGGTGAAACAGCACTGTTAGGTATGGCACTGGCAAAGCCTACGTCTACACGAGAGCTTTTTGTTCACTGCATTAAAAAACCAACAATCAAGGAAATGTGCATTAAAGTATTAAAATTGGCAATCATACTATATGCCTAATGCAAACTCTGGATTATTTGGCAGCATGCGCCAAGTGGAAAATAACCTCTGCTGGAAGACGCTTTGTCAAAGTAGAATCTAAAAGAACAATAAAGACTGCCTACTGAAGCTTTTGATCAGCTTTATTTTCTCAAATTGTTTCGTCTTGTTTTTTCCACAGCACTTATAAACCACTTGACGGCAATAAAACCTCAAATCAGTTTACAGGAAGAATTGAGGAATGTATCATGTGAACAGTCCCACAGCCAGCTACAGGTTTTGAAAGAGAATCCCTGTACACCTTACTCATCCCCACAGCCCACTCACTCTTGCTTGGGGGCCAATTCCCAGTTCCAGGAGTGAATCCTGTGCTGAGGCAGCTTGCCCAACTTATTGGGACTCTGCTATATTCCGTAAAATGCACTTTGGGGGAGTAAATAGTAGCAAGCGCAGGGAGAGATCAATTGTCAAGAGTAACCAGGTGTGGAGACCCGATCTAGATTGGGTGTGTCATGCTGAATTGGGGGGACTCTACAACTGCTTTTCCTCCAAAGTAAAAGTGGTGACATCAAGCACACTTTTTAAACAGTATGATGGATGTAACATGTAGTTTGGCTCTCTGTTATTTCTATGCTAACATTCGACTCCACTAAAACTATGAAACTAGTACTGTACCTGCAAATGTTGGAAAGCCTATGGCTTGCCAGGGAGCTGTTGATGTGGAGTTGAACTGTCCTGAAATCTGGAGTCACAAAAAGTGGCCCGTCCTGCTGCTTTCTGTATATGGAATTGAGAGGGGTAGCATTTCCCCCGTTGCCTCAGGCGGCAAAAATGCCTTGGGCCAACTCTGTGCCTTTTTTCAAACCCTTATTTACACAGGCAATTTATTTTCTTGTCACATGGGAAAATCAGAGCAGAAAACACTTTCTGAAATTGCCTTTCTTGTCAGTAACAATTGGCGTCCTTGACAAGTAGGTTTGTTTATCAGAGAGGACATCGCTGCAGCCTGCTTATGATGGATCCTACATTTTGGTTGCCATGACACTTGGGAAGAGAAATCCCATTGTTATGCTACAAATGCACGATTTTCAGCACCTTAATTCGCAACGGCTGGTACCATGCAGGATTCCCAATCCCATATTTTTGATGTGAGGCAAATGTGGAAATGGGAAATGGTTTGAAAGGAATAATTGAAGGGGGAGGGAACCTAACCCTTCCCCACCAGCCAATTATTTTCCACAAATGTCCCCAAGCTGTTTTCAATCTCTCCCACCAGCAGCTGGATTCATACGTAAGCATTTGCAAGGGACACCTGGTAGGGATCCAATGGCAAGGCTTTAACCATCCATCCTCCTCCTGGTCAATCACCCTCTGGAAATTTCTCCTCTGCCCCCAAATCTGCATGACCTCAGCAAGCACGGAAAGATGCATTTGCCTTGGTAAGGTGCAATTCCACAGCCATCATTTTCCTATGATATATTTTATCTGATTTATTAGCCACCCATCATCTGATCCTTGGATGGAGGTACGTCACAAAAAAACCTCATAAAATATAAACTCTATTCTATAAAATATCATAGTAACAAAAACAGAGCTTCAATGACATATTAAGCAGGCAATTTTTAAAAAAGTATCCTCGTAGCTCAAAACTTCTGCCCTTCCCAAAGACCTGAGTAAACAGGTGCATTTTCAGCAGCTGAGGAAAAGTGTTTGACACAGCTCAGAGAGGTCATTCCAAAGGTTGGGAGCCACCACAGAGAAGGCCCATCTGCCTGCATACCCCCTCCCAACATACATCACCATAAACACCTTGGACTGGACTTGGAAGTGAATTGAATAAAAACCACTTGAATAAAAGTGCTTACTATGGGAACTTGTGAGATGCTTTAGCAGTTTTTCAGTAATTATTTGGTAACCAGTTACAGGTAGGTAGCCATGTTGGTCTGTCATAGTCAAAACAAAATAAAAAATAAAAAAATTACTTCCAGTAGCACCTTAGAGACCAACTAAGTTTGTTCTTGGTCTGAAGAAGTGTGCATGCACACAAAAGCTCATACCAAGAACAAACTTAGTTGGTCTCTAAGGTGCTACTGGAAGGATTTTTTTTATTTTTTATTTTATTTGGTAACCATTAATCGTGTATGGTAAGGACTAACCCCAGGGAAGAAGCAGACAACAAATATGGTTTATGATTTAGAACACAGAGCACTGATGTACATCATAGTTTTTCTGCCTGCTGCGCACTGTTCCTTCATGGATCTTTTTGTTATGTGATAGAAATATCACCAACATATTTTGTATCGGAAAAATCACATTCATTTTTACAATAATTTTAAAATACGTTTTTAATGCTATGGCACTAACAGTTCTCAAGTCAGCCTTACTATTTTTAATTTAAATTTTGTCTAATGTGCTCATAAGAGAAGATGCAATGGATTGCTTAGCTTAGTTTGTGGGAAATGGCAATGTGAAATGAGTACCGCTGGTCACTGTCCCCTGTGGTGCATAGCTATTTGCACAGATGTCACTGTGGCTACAGCCAACCGTGCAAACAGCACACTAATGTCATGGTGTTAAAGCAGATGACTTTTTATTCTGGGCATGGTCACTTGATGTGGTGTCTGACAACTTCAACTCCAGCTGCTGGGAGAGGGATTATTTTTAGCTTATGTGTCATTCTGGCCCTAAATAATCCACATACAAAAAATATCTGAGATGACAATGAACTTTATCAAGTAATGCCTGTGTTCAAAATGATCTGGCCAGCCCCTGCTTCAAATCTCACTTCAGACCCAAACCCACTATGTGACAAACCACTATTCCTCCAAGCCCCAGTCCCCTGTTTGCAATTTGGGGTTGATAATACTCCCCCTTCTGTTTTTCACCAGTTATGGAAGACCCTTTTTATTTTATTCCAGCAGGCTTTTATTTTATGAGGCTGAGGCTTTTGTTAGAATTTTAGTTGAACTGCTGACCCTGTCTCATTTTTGTAATTGGTTTTATAAATTGTAAGCTGTCCTGATTGGTGTATTTATACTAGAAGGGATGATATATAAATACAACGAAAGAATCATCATCATGAACATCATCATATTGATCTACATTACAGGGCTATTGTAAAACTAAAGTGACAATGTGGCATGTCATTCAGTGACATAGAACGGGGCCTTGTCTGTTGTGGCACCTGGGATATGGAATCCCTGTAAAAATGTGACTGTCTTACTCATTGGTAGCTTTCTCCTACCAACTGATGAATTGCCTCTAGCAATATGTCGTCAATTGGTTGTTGCTGTTGTATTGAAACTACTTATGGTGCAATTTTGATATATTTTTAATATTTTAAAACTTGCCCTGGGATCCAACATCTAATAAAAAAAAATATGAACGTGACCAATCATTATTATTGTACTATCCATGATCCTAAAATGTCAAGGCTCCAAGGTTCAGGCAAAAATTACAACTCATCTAGGGATTCTTCCACCCAGAGCCTACAGAGACTTCTATACTTCAGGACATTTCAGTTCCCAGAAAGCGGCGAAATGTATCATAATTATAGAAGGTGATTATATCACACGTTACAAATTATTAATGATCACAGGGAACATTCTGCAACGGTTGCTCTTAGAACAAATTCCTACGAGAACCTTTCCAAGACAAATGATTAATCCCTACATCGCAAAACCTGTTTTACAGTTGAGCAGAGATGCAACAGGGCTGGAGGGAGTGGACTCCATCACTGACTATCAAATCCAGCTAGAAGAAACAGAGGGAATCAAAGGTTTTGTGTCTTTTTGCAGAAAATGTATATATATTTTTGTGTTCGCCAATTTCCTGACCTCCTTCTGCTTCTAACCATGACTAGTAAGACAAAAGCCTTCTGTGCTTTCAGTGGCCAACAGAATGCTGAAAGGGTGGATAATAAAGTCTTCCAATATCCTGCGTATTCACACTATTTCCATTGAAACTCATGGTCCTTATGGATAGGCCTGGCAAACAGTCAGTGGAGCCCAGCTATATTCTGCCAGCTGTCACTAGCCGAAGAGACTGACATTTCAGCAACCGCAGGGATTTTCCTATGACAACAACTGACCATGTCGCCCAATTGCCACGTTTCTCTTCTAAACATCTAAATGTCTATGTTGTAAACCAAGGAGTGAATGCACCGAAGATTGAACGCAGCAGGAAACAGCAGAAGAAACACAGTGGCAAAAGGGTCTTGTGGACATTTGGGTGAAAGAATAGCTGCAAAATGACAAAGCAGCAAGAAAACACAAGACTTGCTATAAACAAATACCGCAAACTGAATAGCCCTTAAAAAGCACGCAACGGCTGGATGTCCAGAGCTGAACAGTATACTAGGTTTCGTTTTATGTGTGGGAAAGACAGAATTTGGAATGAGACACAATCTGTGAATCAGCAGCTCTGGAATGCCAGCACGGAAAGAATGGCAGTAATGGATCGAAGGGGAGAACAGAGGCAAGTGTGTAAGCTATTCAGAGTCCGTTTTAGCTTAGCACACGCTTCCAAATCTCATCTAAAATGATGAGATGTGGTCTTAGAGACATTTAATAACATTCCTCCAAGTAATGCAAATCGCCAATGACATCTGTTAACCCCGGCAGAAGTCAGATGAAAGAAATGCCTTCAGGGCCACCGACAAAATGTGCAATTTGTCAAGGACGAGGGGGGTAGCAAAGCTGAGAGAAAGAAGGGGTTCAGTATTGGTTAAAATATGGAGGCATTGAGATAGGGGTTTAAAAGACCTTTAAATTTTGTAAGAAATCAATATTTTGGCATGGTAGTGCCTACACTTTGGAACTCCCTGCCTATTGATTTTCACTGTATTGTTTTCAGCAAGAGAAATCTAAGGTTCCATGGCACACAGTTAGAAGTCTACTGCCTTAAGCCATGGATTGGGTGGATCAGTACAGAGTTTGGCATGGGACAAGCGCGTGTGATGAACAGCTCACGTGTCAGCCTGTGCACCGGAAACTGGGTACAGTCAGGCAACCGTTTCCCTGTATTCCAAATTATTAGCAGATTCACTCAGCTCATGTTGTCCACATGACAATTTGACTGTGAAACAGCTATGATCTACCAGTTATAATAACTATATGCATTTTGTGATACCACTGACCATGCTATCCTCCTGAACTGACTCAATTAAATTGGTTTGGATCCTCTCTCTGGGGTTGGTTTTTGAAAAATAGCACTGGGTAATTAACCCCCCCCCCTGGCGTTTGTGTTGGGGGTGCTGCAGGGTACCATCCTGTCTAGTGCTATTTTTATAGAAAAAGAGGTGCCAGAACTCACCATGAACGCCTCTCTTGTTCTCTTATAATAGCAATGGCGCCTACCTGAGAGGTACCAGCACTGAGTTCCAGTTCCTGCTTTAAAAAGCCCTGATCCTATCTCCAATAATATTTAATACCTGAACACACTAACCAATAAGACTCACTTCTGAATAACCATATTCAGCTTGCCTTGTCTGTAAACCTGCCTTCTAATAAACAATGGAAATATTTGTGCTAAGACTGTGCCTATACTAGCTTTCTTGAAGTAACTCAACAATTGGTTTCCCCAAAGGATCCTGGGAACTTTAGCTTGCTAAGTGTTCTGGGAATTGCAGGTCTGTGTGGTTTAAACTCCCAGTCCCAGGATTCTTTGGGGAAAACATTGTACTGTCAATGTATGATGTGTGTGTAGTCTTAGTGACTCTCAAGATTATCTCTGACTGGATGGCAGACCATTTGCCCATCCAACAATCCAATTGAACTCAGAGATAATTTGGTGTTTGTCTTTTGCCTTCATTTTCATGGGCCTGAGGAAACTGTTCCCTGTCCCATGCTTGCACTATGCCAAAGGACACTTTGCGTATCTGTGAATTACTGGAACTGATTCTAGTAGCAATAGCTAGACAGTGTTTATTTCTTTTATTTTTAATGCCATTGACCAATTCTCACCCACTTTAGTCTTGAATAATTTAATAAATATCTTACATTAGAAAACGAGTTCAATAATGAGGATCCAATCCATGTCTGTCCTAATGCTCCTTAATGGTTAGAAGAAGAACGGACTCAGGACTGCCTCTTCTCCCCTTTAAGATACCCTAAGTTTATATTTCCATGCATTCAGATAAAATAAGTACATGGTGGCAGCAGTGCTACTGGTAGGTAAGTTATGCAAAAGATAATTTATGCTCTCACCAAATGTAAACATTGGAAACCTGAGTTTACTTGTTAATGGATGTTATCTTGAGGGAGGGGGTTGCACATCTAAAATAAAAAAATATTATTTTTAAAAAAAAATATATGCAAACAATATATCTCAGCAGTTCTACCTCCCATTTTCAACACATCTATTTGTAAATAATTTCTATGAGAGGTACTTAAGAGTCCGCTTAAAACAGGGCTTTAATAAATTAAAGCCAAGTCGTTGTTGCGGCCGGTGCCTGTATAATCGGTGTGGTAGATCTCCAAGTGCTTCATTAGAAACATATCCAATGATAGCACCTGCAGGTCTCACTTAGGTAACACAACTGGTTGCTTCCCAGAAGGCCTCAGATGAGGGCTCTCTGGAGGAACGGGTTTAAAAGACAAAAACAAAACCCTGCCAACTGATTTCTACATGTAACGTAAGAGCCAGGCCTATCTACCTAGCCCAGCATCCTGTTTCCTACAGCAGCCAACCCTACAGCAGGTGTGGGGAACCTTTGGCCCACCTGAAGTTGCTGAACTACAGCTGCCATCTTCTGTGGCTACTCGCCATTCTTGCTGGGGCTGATGCAGTTCAGCAACATCTGGAGTACCAAAGATTTGCCAGCCGTTAGCCCTCTCCTGCTGCTGTTCCCTAGCAACTGAGGTCTGTGTAATCCGGATGTCTGCGTTATCAGATGCAATTTTGTGTGTGCGAATGGTCACTGTTAACAACGTAATTACCACCATCTGTATAGATTAAAATAAGTCTCAAACAAGCCAGTACATAGACAAAGACAAAGCAGAATTGCTTTATTGCCATTGCTTTTGTTGTTATTTTCCAGATGAATACCTGAATTAGAATACTGTTAAGTGCCGAATTCCTAGGTATATAGCACATCACTTAAATTGTGTAATACTATTTCCATGCAGGATGACTGCTTTAATGCACTAGCATGCACTTTGAGGTTATTTTTTTATATTTGTTTCTTTTTATTTTTACCCTGGCATCTTTTCATAATGGACTGCAATCAGCAATGATGTTTCTGGAACAAATGAATAGTGCCTTATTGGCAGACTTACTGCGCAGCTAAATATTCTTTAAAGTTATTGCTCATTGCTTTTCTTTCCAATTAAAATCTCCCTCATTTTTTCATGCAAGTTTGTCTTTATTAATACTGTATCAGAAGGTCACACAATTCCTTTTTGAACGCTTACATTATCTGCGGTGTAACAACATGGCAACGGCACTGATGGCACTTTGGAGAGTTCCAGTTTTCAAGAGATTCTTCATACACCTTATAAAGGCTTATATCTCATGGGAGTCATAATGATGTAATCCGTACTCTAAGGTTTTGTTCCTGCTTTATTATTCAGCTCAAGCTGTTGCATAATTAAGGTAAGAGCAATAGCAAAACATGCTTGCTCCTTGTTGAAGAAGCCTGCTTGTCTTTACTTCAGAAAGGGACCAATGAGACACAGATCTTCTGATTAAGTATTATTCCTCCTTTGTATAAATAGTGGAAGCATTTCATGTGTGGGCATAGGAGCCAGCTCCTAGGGGTTGCGGTCCCTTTGATGCCCCCCCCCAAATATTTGAGGAGGCTGGGCATTCCCCGAGTTCATGGGCATTGCCATTCAAATGTTGTGAATGTGTGTGTGCGCCGCTTCTTGTGTTCGATTATGTGGGACAGGGCTTACCTGGACCCCCCCCCTCAATATTTTATTCAAGTTGGGTGTGGGGGTTACAATTCCAAATTATTATACAGCACTCTCTACTTTACCAGTGGGGAGAAATCTAAGAGCAGAACAATGAAGTTTAATTTCCTTTGTATGAAAAGATACCTGATGTAATTGCAAACATACAAACAGAGCATAGAGGAAGCAAATAGATTCCTGCAACAGGATGCAAAACTGCTGATCCTGGATCAGATTCCCAGAGAGCAGCTTCGTAAACCCCTCATTGTATGCAGGTTGCTTCTAGTCCATTGGTTACAGTCTGGCTACAGTCTTGTCTTGAATACCACCCTAATCTCCGAGTGTGAGATCCCAGGGGTTCCCGGCACATACCCAGGGACAGCAGAGACAATGATGTCTTTACGATACATGGTTTATTTACACATATATACAACCTGAGCCTATGATGGAAGGGTTCACAGCATTAAAACGCCAAGGGTCTTGCTTCTCCTGTAGCCACAGCCTTGGATTCCAACAGAAATCAGGCATGGCTTTTTCTCCCAGTTGACTAGTCTTCAGCCTTGCTTCTAGCTTCTAGCTCACATAAATCAACTCTCAGCTCTGGCCTTTGCCTTTCTAACTACCAGCCAGTTGAGGGCCCCCACCTTTTTTTATCTGGCACAGAGCCACTTCTTTTGTTACCTTAATGACCCATACTTAGAGGACCATTACCTCAACAGGAGGGACGCGGGTGGCGCTGTGGGTTAAACCATAGAGCCTAGGGCTTGCCGATCAGAAGGGTGGCAGTTCGAATCCTCGCGACGGGGTGAGCTCCCGTTGCTCGGTCCCTGCTCTTGCCAACCTAGCAGTTCGAAAGCACGTCAAAGTGCAAGTAGATAAATAGGTACCGCTCCAGGCGGGAAGGTAAATGGCGTTTCCATGCACTGCTCTGGTTTGCCAGAAGCGGCTTAGTAATGCTGGCCACATGACCTGGAAGCTGTACGCCGGCTCCCTTGGCCAGTAAAGCGAGATGAGCGCCGCAACCCCAGAGTCATTCGCGACTGGCCCTAATGGTCAGGGTCCCTTTACCTTTACGTTTACGTCAACAGGAAGCTAGCCTGGCTATTCCAGGAATTGAATCCAGGAATTAGAAGCCATACAGCCTGCCCACCCCCCAACTCATAACTCTGGTCATAGATTTGCCTTGCCTCTCTGCCCTGCTCACTCTCTCTTCCCATACTCCCTGCTCCACCAATTAACAACTGATGAATCCCTGGAGATTGAAGAAAGGTCCTCTTTAGAGAGGGAGATATGAGAAGAGCTTCCCTTTTCTTAATCCATTTAATAAAACCTGTTTCTCACAAATGTAATCCAAGAAGGAAACAAACAGGCTGGCCCAGAAAGCAAACAAATTCATATTGTGTGCTCTTTTGTTTTTTGCTGGGTTATGTACACACTGCTGCAGAAAACTATGCTGAGAAAGGAAAACAGGGCACATTGTTCGTCCTGTGTAGTTTAAAATGGGTGTGTGAGAGAGACCTTCCATTCCCAGTTAGTAGTCTGGCTGCTAAATTATGCACCAACTGTAATTTCCTTTATGCCAGACGGTAAATGGCTCCACACTATCTGGAGAAGCTCCACTGGATGGCATAGTGAGGATGCGATTAAAACAGTGAAGTGCTTCTCCTTTACTATGTATTCCACAGATCATTCAACCAGGGTTGCATCAAAAACGCCAGTCATATCAGCCAGAAAATCGTTCCTTCAGCCATCTGTAAACCAATTGAATCTAGGTTCACTGCCTCTGTGGAGGGGAGATGCTACTGAAGGTGGAAATCTCAGTAGGAGGTGAGATGCGTTTGATGTTAAAATCCCACACCCTCAGAGGGTGTCCTGCCACATGTGTTGGGTTGTCCACATGTTGGAACAGTCCCATTGTTGTGGTGGCCATTAAGTCCTGAGCCAACCCAGACTTGGCATGAATGTTGAAGAAACCCAGGACCAACAACTTTGGGGTCCTCAACACCACGTCCAAGATCACGTCTGTCAGCTCAGGTAGGGAGACTGCTGGACTGTGAGTTTGGAGCACGGGGGAGTTAAACAAGCAGAATTCCTAATCTACCCTGAATGCCCAATGCAAGGCACAAACACTCTAGATCTCCACTCAAGTGGACAGGAAGCCTAAGAACAGCCTACTGAATCACTTGAAATGTGCAGAGGTTTATGTGCTAATTAATTTAAAGTTTAGACTTTCAGAAGTGGGTGTTTCTTATTGAATGACCCTTACTTCTGGAATTTATTTATTGAAGTCTAGTAACCTTAATTAGACAATATTGATTTCATTTTTGGCATTTTACTGGTCTGTGTTCTCCTCTGAGACTTCTTTTCAAGGAGACCCAAAAATTATAACTTTATTAAGAATAATAATCTCCCCTTATGAAATCATGTTCCTTTTAGACTATCCCAAATTAAACTGTGATTTGTAGACTGACACCCCCCCCCTGAAGTTCACTGCACATTCTATAAAAAGGCATAACCAATAGTCCAATTTCACCTTCAGTGCTGCATAGAAATAGTGGAATACATGCAAAATGTATGGTGGCTAACCAAATACATGAGTACAGCCACGTTTCACTTATGTATCTTTGCATTATGCTTCATAGATTATAAGTAAATTCAATATGCCAGAAATGCTGTTAAGACATTTACTGCATATTTTCAGTTGCCTTTAATGAGAAGAGCACCGGTTGCTTTACGGATGCTGAATTTCCACATCCACTGCCAAGTGATTAAACTAGCATCTTGGTTTTTAAATTTGATGAAAACAAATTCTGTTTGCATGTGCACCTGCACTGACAATTTAGTCAAATTGGTTTAAAAAAAAAAAAAGATAAAATCGAGCTAGCTGATGCCAAATCAATTTTGACAGGATAATTACATCATTATGTAGATGTAGTAAGCTTTGGAGTTGGCACAACCCCTGTGCTAAAGTGACTGTTTCTATAATACATAATAGCAGCAGAAATTACAGATTTGTTTTTCAAAGTTTATTGCATTAACTGGAAAGAAACTGTAAGAGTCTTATGCTCATCTACTTGGATCAAGCTCTGTTGAACATGGGACTTAGGCTATGTATATATTTGTGGCTTGAAATGCAGAGGTCATTTTTATGTACACACCAGAGAGGAGGCGGGAATGTCTTCATCTAATGCAGGGGTCAGCAACCTAAGGTCCATGGGCTGGAAGCGGCCCGTGGAGGTCGTTGGACCTGCCGCCGAGCTGCCCCCAAACTGAGCCGCCCGTGCGCTGCGCTAAACCAGCGCAGTGTTGTGCGAGGACTCGCTTCCGCGGCGCCAAAAATTGTGCAGATGCAGGTGCTGAAAATCGCAGGTGCGTGTGACCGATCCGGCCCAGACAAGATAAACCTTGCTGACCCCTGATCTAATGTGTATTACCTGATTTGATTCCCCATGCCTGCAACTCCCCCTGAACTCCCCCTATTCAATGAAACCCTCATCTGTGCATGTGCAGCCATGGTGCAGCTTTTGGTGATTATTTTTTGGCATTTAAACATAACGGCATGGGCACATCTTTAGAATGATGCACTCCAGTGGTGTAGTGATGCACTCTGGACTTTAAATAGTTTTGGGTGGGTGGACTCTTTAGAAGGTAATGTGTATTACTTTTCACTTGCATCAATATATGGCAAGCTAGTCATGCTACATTTGGGGCCCTTTCCGCTGATTCTGCAGAGTGGGACCCTGGACGTCTGCCCTAAAGTCCTGCCCTGACAGCACCACTATGTTCTTCCTGAGAGTCTGACGTCAGACTCCATCAAAGAACAGTGGTCTTTTAAAAGCTGTGTTGACATCCTTAGCCTAGTGAATAATTGTTGCCTACAGCATGTCTGTGGCTGAGAAGCAGAGCTGCTTTTGTCCTGATTAAGATGAAACACTAGTCTAAGACACAGGGACTTGTTTCAACATGATTTTCATTGGGAAGCCTGAAAACTTGTCTTGCAACACTGAACAACTTTAAAATAAATTATCTCATATGTTAAGAAAAATAAATAAAAACTTCAAGTTCAGTTTAGAGACTATCCACGAATGTCTTGGTCACCAGTCGGCACAATTGCTAGCCATCAAATTTAGGTCATAACAAGAAACAGGCATGTGTGTGTTGAACTCAACTCACACCCATTCTTATTTGCATCTGGCATGCAATGTAATGATGTCAGGTGGACACAGGCCACAGGGTGGGTTCTGTCTTGCTAGACAGTTGTATTTAAGTTCCAGTTGTATTTAAGTTCCAGATCATTCTAGCCAATTTGACATAGCGCTCAGATTAACTTCTGCATTGTGAAGCAGGAGTCAGAAGCAGGTCGGCAAAAAATCACATGGCATCGATGAAGTTACCGGTAACTCTTTATTCAAGGAAACATGGTTGACTCTGGAGGTCAGCCCTAGTGAGCACAGCAACTTGTCCTGGTAGATTTTGCCCCTTTGAGGCAGTTGTGGGGATTGGAGGTCTCTGCCTTCCCACAGTTCCCTAAGCTTCCTCCTCCACCTGCTCCAGGTCCTTCCCAAGCAATCTGAGACTTCATCGCAATGCCTGTCTTTGCTCCAGCCTCTTCATCCCTCTTGGCAGACCTTAAGAGATCAGAAACTGAGGAGCCAGCAGCCACCATACCAGGCATACATGATGTAATCCCAGAGTAGCAGGGTGCAGAGTAGAACAGGCTACATACCTGACAAAGTAATTGACTATCACTGCAAGAACATTAGACTCAAAGGAACTTCTGGATAAACAAACTGAACACCCTGAACATTCCACAGCTATAAGCTAAAGAATAATTTGCCTATGCTTTTAATTTCTTTTAAAGCCTCTCTTGCACTTAAACAACATATTTCACCTATCTGAGAATTCTTACTATTCTCAACATTCTAAGAATGTCACCTTGGTTCTCCAGTCCTCAGGTCTGCATTGAAGACCGACCGTATTCTTGAAGGGATATATTTCTTAACTAACAATCATAAACCTATTGACGTTTTAGAGATTTTATATAAAAGGTCCTTTATTTAACAAGCAATGCCTAAAGCACTAACAAACATAAACTGATAAATACCATGATTCTTTCTTTCATGTCTTTTGACAGATGCTTTTTAAAAAAAGTACCAAATCCTATAATTAAAGGTTTAATGCTAAAGACATTTACCATACATTTATCAGGGGTCCCTTCACCTTCACCTTTAATCTGAATGTTGAGCTTCATGGAACTTACTTTTGAGTTACATGCATAGGACTGTACTGCTAGTCACTATAAAAGTGCATTCCTATTTACTCACGATTTTCAAAATGTACAGTATGTTAATGTACTTTAAAGGGCAGGTGATAAATGTAATAATATCAGATCAGAATACATGGGTGCTGTATCCTGTAATCTCGTTCATACAATTCAGCTATGAAGATTCCTTTCTTAATTTCAGTATTTTCTAAGGTAAATCAGATGATTTCACACTTAAGATGGTTGCTAGCAAATATAGATAAGATTGTTACCTATACAATACCTTTATATGCACAAGCAGTGAGGAAGTTTATGGGCTACTTTTTAACCCAAGACAATGTTGATTGCCATGGGGATTTTGCAAAGCCTAAATGGTTTGGGGAACATTACATTTTCAAGCATTGATAATTTGCACTTCTATGTGATATGGTCTAACATACTCGTTGATTGTCTGTCTCTCTCCCCCAGTGATTCATACCATAATGGCTATTGGCTACTATGTACTAACAATAAAAATCTGACTGACTCCAGAAGCATGTTGGTTAGTAGTAAAGCCAAACATTTTTATGATATACATAGCTGTGATCTTAAATAAACCCTAACTCATAATTGATTTCACTCCTAATTGATTATTGATTTCCAATAATTTTATTATTATTTAGTGTTATTGTAATAAATCATATGGATTTTAAAATAGTAAGAGCAGTACCCTTATTATAAATATTTCAGATGAGCTGCTGGGGACATTTGAGGAATGTAGTGTGTAGTACAGCAAAATTTCATTAATTCACACAATTCTCATGAATGCAACTCTACCTACGATCACAGCGCCTTCTTTCTATATAACATTAATAAATAATGCAACTGCTTTGCGAAAATGTCTCTGCTTTTTTTTTTCTTGCGTCATTCAGAGCAGCTCTGTTTTGCTAAGGCAAAGCCTCTTTTATACCTGATTGATTTCAAGTCCATTTAAAAGATGCTCCAGTAGAGTGCCAGCTTGGAGTGGCCTTAAATGAACTAAGAGGTAAATGCCCGTATCTTGGTTTGTGTATCTGGGGCTTTATTTAGGATAAAGCTGTTGATGAAGCTGGTTTTCAACACTTTCTGAATAAGTTGCCACTGGGAGGTCGAATTGCATCCCAGGAAGAACTCCATGGCACCAGCAAGAGGAATATCAACCAGATTCCAGCCATCAGAGAAGTAGCAGCTGCAGGGAGCTTGCTTGTTCCTTCCATGTCAGAAAGAACTGCCAGTTGCCCTTGGTTTGAGGACCAGAAGAGAAGCAAGCTATGTCTCCTTCCAAGGTCCTTTTGCCTTTTATAGGAACATACAAAGCTACTTTGTACTGTCAGATCATTGGCTCATTAGCTCAATATGGTCTACACTGACTGGCAGCAGCTCTCCAGAGTTTCAGACAGCCTTACTTGGAGATGATGGACATTGGACCTGGGACCATTTGCATGCAAAGCATGTGATATGGAACTGAGCTACAGCCCTTTCAAGAAAGGGTATAATGACAAATGGAAGAACAGCTTGGCCAGAGAAGGAATAGCTGCTGAGAACTTTGCTTCCCCACTCTCTGCTGGAAACAACACTTGGCTCTCCAACCAACCAGTTGCCCTCGGACTCCAGAAGTACAGGAAGGGCCAGAGGAACAAAAAGCACTTAATAGTTTTTTTAAATGTCCAACTCTGTTGGTAAACCACATTGGAAATCATTTCAGTGATAGGTGGGGTAGACATTCAGGGACCTTCGCTAGTTGTTTCCATCTCCACCCCCCACCCCCAAGCTTTTAGCTGTTTTTCAGACACTCCCTCAAGCTAAAATTATACAATGAAAACCAGCCAAAGAATTCAAATGTTAGTCATACACAGATCAGGTGATTATCGATGCTTGAACGCATGGTGGGAGGGGAGAAACAGTTCTTTCAAGCACAATACAAGGGGAGTGGAATGAAACGAAGCTGGTGTGCTTCACAGCTCTGTTAAACAGGCCTTATTTCAAGTAAAATTTATTTCTTCTTGAAGGTAGGAAGGGGATACATTACAGCAGTGGGGCAGAGTTAATTATGATGCTACAAACAATTATCTCACCAAAATTATATCTTACACTAGTAAAATAAGCCCGTTGAGAAAACGGGCGCTAGAAGAGATTTATGTGAAGTTGATTAGAAGTAGTCGAAGGAGAGTTTTAGTTGTGGAGGAAGTTTTGGCGTCATGACTATGGGAAGAGTGGTCAAATGGAGTGTTGAAGCAAGCGTAATTTTTTACACGATTTAAAATTCACATTCTGAGAAACATGCTCCAGAACATAACTCACAATATACATGAAATACAATCGCCAAATCCAAGCACAATACAATATAAAAAAACTTAATATATCCATATAATAATAATAATAATAATTTATTATTTGTACCCCGCCCATCTGGCAGGGTCCCCCCAGCCACTCTGGGTGGCTTCCAACAAACACTAAAATACATTAAAATATCACACAAAATAATAACAAAATAAATGGTGGTGGGAGACCACCACAAACTCTCCAGAAGAAAGTTGATGCCAATACAATAACTTAAATAAGAACGCTTCAGTGTGACATTCATCGTTAAGTGGCATGAGGAACTGCAATGTGGGTGACCCTACAACTCACCAAGCAGAATCCGCCCCAGGCTTAAACCTCTGGCATCTCAAGCTAAATGGCAGAGACCAGAGCCAGCCCACAGCAGCCTCAGGCGTCAGAAACCTATGAGGCAGTGCCCCAGCCATCTCACTGCTTTCACTGGAGAAGTTCCGCTTTGCCACTGGTCTCCCTACTCCTAGGGGTGGACGGAGTCTAGCAGCAAACATCCCCGAAACGGTGAGTTTTGGTAGGAGGGGGGCATTCTGGAGGCCCTTGTGGAGTTTGTTTTCTCCACCTGGCAGTGAGGCTTTGCAAAGGCTTTTCCTTACAGGAAAGCCCTTGCATAGCCTCAGGCCCTCTGTCCGATTGCAGGGGCAGCAGCATGATGTTTTGCCTCAGGCGTAAAAATGTATTGGGCCACCCCTGTGAGACACAGAATGACTGAACAGCCTCACTGAGTATTAATTACATTTATGAGTCACTTCCTAAAACAAGCTAAGCATCCTAAAAAATAAATCATTATAATGTAGACAATTCTGACATATCCAGTACACTAATAATGTATCTCGTTATAGCTGTTAAGTTTCTATTTGCTGTATAAATATATCAACTTCCTCTAACAGGTTTATAATCCAAAATACCATTTTTATTTATTTGCTTATTAAATTTGTATACTGTCCTTCACCTCATGGCTAGATCTCAGCATAAAAATGCAAAAAAAAAAAAAATACATGATAAAAACAAGAACAATCCAGTTGTATAATCCAGTAACACACAATGCAAAAGCGGCGAGGCAGGGAGAAATCCGAGACTGAAAAGCAAGCAGGTGCACGGCCAGCGCAGGATTCAATCTTGTCTGTTTGCTTCGCGCGCTCTCTTTTTTTTTTCATCCGCTACTCAGCGCCTCGTTCCACCTTTCCCTCCTCGAGGCTCACGCGCAGGCGCAATCCCGCTGCCGCCCACCGGCCTCCACCACGTGCTCCTGCGCGCTCGGCCTCTTCGTCGGAAGGCGACGGAAGCTCGCTTCGGCTCTAAAGTCTGTTCTATATATACAGTACAGCGGCTTCTTTTATCGAAAGGGCGGGGTTGGTGGTTGGGAGAAGAAGGGCCGTTTCCGCGCGTGCGCAGCAAGTCCGAGGCGGGGCGTCGCGCGGCGGAGTGAGCCGGCGGCGTTCTCTGCAGTGGGTGACGTCACCCCCTCTCCCTCGCCCTGCCCGCCTCTGCCCGGAGAAGGGGAGGGCCCGGATTCGCCGGCTGCAGGCGCCGCCATGGCTGCCATATTGGAAAGGAAGTGAGTGCAGGAGGCGGCGGCAGCGGCAGCGGCCCTGGGCGGAGCAGCCCTTCCCCATTCTTCTCGGCCGCGGCGGGTCTCCTCACGGCTGCGACCCGAGAGTCTCCCCGCACCACTGCTAGAGGCAGGGGAAGGGTAGGCCGGAGGCGGCGGCGGGCGGCTGGAGACGCGGCCGCTTGATAAGGCGTTGAACGCCCGAGAGGAGGAGGAGGAGGAGACGGCTTTGGCCTAAGATGGCGGACCCGGCGGAGTGTAACATCAAAGTGATGTGCCGCTTCAGGCCTCTCAACGACTCTGAGGTGACTCGCGGCGACAAGTACATCGCCAAGTTCCAGGGCGAAGACACCGTCGTCATCGCGGTGAGTGCGAGGGGGAGGCGAGCGGGGTCGGCCCGCCGGCGAGGAGGGGCCGGAGCCCCCCTGCCGGGTGGTCGGAGCCAGAGATGGGGGCTCCATGACCCAGCAAACTCTGAGAACCGCGGCGGCGGTGTGAAGCACCTCGGGTGGGGGGGGGTGAGGAATTGGGTGGGGGGAGGGCGGAAGGAAAGCTGTTGCCGGGGCGCTTGGAGGGGAGAAACAGAGGGTGGGCTCACCCCGGGGTGAGTGAGGGGGCGTGTGAGCCGGTGGTGGAACAGGAGCAGAGGGCGGAAGGGCGTCGAAGTGGGGGCTCAGTGATGGGTTTTGAGGGGTCGGGCGTTGGCTGCAGGAGCGCCCCCTCCTCTTCTGCCTCCCTCCCTGCGCCGCGCCTGTGAAATCTGTTGGCCGTGGGGTTTTGAAATTGGGGGGGGGGGCAGTAGTAAGCTTCCTAATGTCATAATTCCAGCTGCTGAGTAAGGGAGTTGAGGCGCTCCTAGCGCTCCACACAAAAGCCGCTCCAGTGATGTTGTTGTTTTGCTTCGTGTTTACCAGGGGTGCCGGCTCTATTGCATGCATAGAAAACCCGATGCTGTAAAATGCACATTGCAATAATAGAGAGCACTGGTGTAGCGGTTTCTCATCCCCCGCCCTCCATCTTAGGGGGTTTGACACCAGCCGCATAGGAAGATTGTTTTATACCAAGTCAGGCCATTGGTCCATTTAGCTTAGTACTGCCTCAGCTGACTGGCAACGGCCCTCTGGGGCTTCAGGCAGGAGTTTCTCCCAGCCCTACCTGGAGATGCTGGCAGTTGAACTTGAGTCGGTTTGCATGCAAAGCATGTGCTCTGCCACTGAGCCTTTTCCAAAGAAATCAGCTGACAGTTACTTGTACTAAGGTTCTTTTTTTCCACCTTTGCAGTTAACAGGCTGTAAAATATTGAATAATGAACCTTGCATACACTGGGATAGTTCCAGGCTATAAAGCGGTATTAAGCAAGTAGCGTTCAAACACGTTACAGATATGAAGCTGGAACTGTACTCATGGTGGCTATGATATTGTAGCAATGTCATTTATAGTAAAACTTCAGTGCCACTATGAAAATAGGTGTAGGTGGACAGCTAATAGTTAATAGCTAGGTAAGTTTGTATGTTTGACCTCCGAATGGAACTCACATACAGTACTTCAAAAATCACATAAATAGGTGTTTTACTGTAGGAAGAAAATTGCTCATGTTTATATTGGGAAGACAAGCTTTCTAACATAACTGAAATAGTTGTTGATGTTTAAATACTTTGGATAGAAGTCAGCACTTTCAAAAAGTATTTTTGTCAGAGAGAACAATGACTTAATGAAAATGAGTTCCATAGGTGAAACTCATGGTATCAGTTTGACAGCACGCTTAACAATGTGCATAGCTTTTTTTTTGTTAAGCATTTCTTCTACAAGACTGCACTTCCTTTTTTCCTCAGACAGGTGCCTTATTTAAAAAGCCTCTCTGATCTTCAGCTTGATATCACATTAAGTCTAGAGTCCCATTTTAAAACTGACTTGATAAAAGCTTTTTTGTGGTGCTGTAGATTGTTTTTGTTTCAAAGCCCCACCCATCAGACATCTGAAAAACTAGCATGCAGCTCAAGCAACTAACTTGGTAAAACAAGTTATTGAACTGCAATATTAAATTTACTTTTCACAACTTTAAAAGATGCTGGGCATTAATGTTTGTTTATCTGGATAAATTAAACGGACTTAGAAAATGCTCAGCATGCTGTTGACATTAGAACAGACTAACGTGTTAGTAATTGGGTCGTGTGTGTGTATGTATATTTGGGTCACTAAATGGTCAACAAACTCTGTGTGGAGACACACACACATATACAGAGAGAGTGCCATTACTGGCCAATCGTGTCTCCTTTTACAATCTAGCATTCCTATTTAGAGGGCCTTGGCTATGTTTAATAATATCTAACAGATTTTTCTTGTAAAATGAAAAATCTTGTAAAAAAAAGATTTTAAGGCAGAGATTGGATGGCCATCTGTCATGGATACTTTATTTGAGATTCCTGCATTGCAGGGGGTTGGACTAGATGACCCTCTGGGTCCCTTCCAATTCTACAATTCTATGATTCTAACACTGTAACAGTGTTGCCAGCTGCACCAAAATATCTGGTCAAATCTCAGATCAGTGATTGACTTCAGGCACTCAGAAGTCTCACTCTCTGTTGCCCATCTCTAAAACAAGAATTATGGTAATCGTCAATTTGGCTGCTGTGAAGATGAACAATATAGTCTATAAAGCATATGGCAAGCTTCCAAGAGATTAAACAATATATTGTGTCTTCCCCAACCCTTGGGCATGGAAGAGTAATTTCATCTGGGGCATACTTACTCGGATGGGTTTCATGATATAGCCTTAAGATGGTGAGTGATATGACAAGCAGCAGTTAAAATGTCATTGATATTAGTGAACAATTAGTGTTTGAGGCCCTGCAACTAGGAATTGTGGTAGGAGTGCAGAGCCTCTGAGATGTGAGCTAGTAAGATACTGCTATAGTGCAGATTCATTCTTACTAGTCTGCTCTCCTATTTTTCCTTGTCTAAAATGTATTCAGCATTCTGCTGCTAAACATTTTAACATGGTTTTGGAAAAGTACTAGGATTGGTAAATTAGGCTCCCAATGCCAAAGCCTAGTTAGCTCTCAAGAAAATGTAATCTGAGCAAACTACAGTTTATAGATAGTCTTCAAAGGCAGCCCCATGTATAATACATTACAGAAGTCTAATCTGAAAGTTACTAGAGTTTTCATAACTGTGGTAAGCCAGTCTATCCAGGAGGGAATCCAGTTGATGCACTGAAAAACTGAATTAATTGCAACCAGTTTAGCCTCCCATCCTGTAGACTGAATTGGGAACATTTTATCAAAATGGCTGAGTATGAAAACAGTCTCTGCCATTATTTCTGGTAGTGTTTTAAAGCCACAATGCACATTTATTATTATTTTTAAGCAACTTATATAGTTTTATTGTTCATTCCATCATTGAGACATTACAAGCTCCTCACAGGTAAAACATATACAGTTTAGGCCACAGCTTTCCTCAAGGAGATAATATATTTGACTATCATATTAAACCATAGTTTATCAGGACAGGACCTAGTCCCCTCCTGGACTTGTTCAATCTTCCACCCTGCAGCTGGGATAAGGCGTGTTGAAGCTTTTGCTTTCACTTAACTGCAGATTGTTATGTCCAGTGTTTCAAACTGGTTAGCAACCATGGGTGATTTTCAACAACCCAACTTCAAGGCATGGGGGTTATGACACAGACCTGGTTTGCATGTCACACTAAACCAAACTATGACTTTGGGTATCTGTGGGCTTCCAAATAGGAGATCATGATCAATTTGGTTTCGCATATTGTCTGAACCTGGGCATGGGGTCTAGCTCTTCCCAAACTAACCATAAGTTGAACCAAGGTTTGTCCTGTGGCTTAAAACTTATAGTTTGACCAAGAGCATTAAACCTTGAACCTTGGTTCATATGACAAGGTAAAGGGACCCCTGACCATTAGGTCCAGTCGTGTCCGACTCTGGGGTTGCGGCGCTCATCTCGCATTATTGGCCGAGAGCCGGCGTACAGCCTCCGGGTCATGTGGCCAGCATGACAAAGCCGCTTCTGGCAAACCAGAGCAGTGCACGGAAACGCCGTTTACCTTCCCGTCAGAGCGGTACCTATTTATCTACTTGCACTTTGACGTGCTTTCGAACTGCTAGGTGGGCAGGAGCTGGGACCGAGCAACGGGAGCTCACCCCGTCACAGGGATTCGAACCGCCGACCTTCTGATCAGCAAGCCCTAGGCTCAGTGGTTTAACCCACAGCGCCACCTGGGTCCCTATGACAAGGTAAGATAGGCTTATTTATGTTGCACAATACTTTGGTTTAGTTTGACATCCAGATGCAGCAACAGAGTAGTGGTTTGAAATGAGTCCTACTCATAGTTAGAAATAGGGAAGCCCAAGTACATGGTAGGCCTTAGTAGGCACAATGACATAAGGTTTGTGTGTGCAGGATGGGTTCTTATTGTCTCCCATCAACAGAAATGCATGGAGAAAGACATTACAGGATGTGCCTACCGAGTATGCTACAAGCTAATGCCTTCTCTCTCCTTCTGACTCACTGTCTGCGCTTCTTTGCTATCTCTTCCAGCAGAGTTTCTGCCCCATCTTTGACATTTGGGTTAGCTTTTTCTTAGTGGCTTAATCCTATTGTCTGTCTTGCTTCCACAGCATTTGTTCTCCAAATGGTGAGTAGGCTGGAGTGATTGGCTACTAGAGGAGGGAGATAGAATGGAAGTAGTAAGCTCAGCTCTGATGGGAGCAGAGTCAGATGGGAGAAACAATATACTTGCTTTTGAGCTTCAAAGTATTCAATGAGCAAGTGAACCAGGGCTGGCGTGAAATATATACTACCCACCATGGGTGAACAGTCTATCTTCTAATTGCATATCCGTTTCTCTCAGATATTTCACTGTCTAATACAAAACTTGAGGCATCTCTTAGTCTTCCAAATCTATTTTGTAAACCTTACTGGACAACATTAATTAAAAGTACATTTTAAGTAGGTTTAGAAAGGCAGAATACAGTACTGTAGCATATTCCAAAAAAAAAAATGGTTGAAACTCGGACAGATATTCTTACTACTTTCTCTGGCACTTTGTTTACAAACATTTGGCCATGTTTTGCATTCAGATCAACTTCCTGACATATTAAAAGAAGATGACTTAAATGGTCCCTTCCTGGACAGCACAAAGAAGAAAAGATTTGTAAATTTGTATACAGTACATGGTGTTGGGGAATTCCTCTATATTCTAGAAGTTGGTTTGTTACAGCTTTGCATGATTATGAAAAAGATTTGTGGTGATACACACACATAGATGGATACAGCTGCAAAAACTCAACACAATGCTCAAATGAAAGGAAAACCAAAAGCCATAACTGTTACTGTCATCTTTTTCATTTTCAATTTTAATAAATAAATATGGAGCAATGGGTAAGAATTTACATCAGAATGAAATCAGATCAAAAGCTATCATCAACAACAAAAATAATTATGTAATTGGTTTGGGAAGGAAGGAGCCTGAAACAGGTCTAGGGCAGGCTTCTATTTTTAAGCATGCTTGTGTTGGGATGGGAAAACTTAGGTGTTGGTTCAGTATTTATATGCAGCTGTAATGCTGTATGTTGAACTATACATGGAGATTACTTATACCAGCATGGAGATTTCTTATACCAGCATTACTTTAGAGCAAAGAACAAACATACTAAGAAAACAAAATGGCATAAAGCATCTGCTTCAGCTATTATTCAGAATTAGTCAGGATTAACACATCTATGGATCCAAATAACACTTTTACACAAACAAGCAGCCACAAAGTCAGAACACAAAGTCAGAACTTATTACCCATGTGATCAGATATTTGCTGACAAAAGGATTATAGCTATTTTTGGTTACATGGAATTCAATACAAAAATGGCCCAAGTGGGTTGTAGTTTACCTACGCTCACATGGCTCTTTGTGTGAACTTGTTCCTTCCTTAGGTTTGGATAAAGTTGAGTACCACTTGTTTACTTACCTGGCAGAAGCCTACACATTTGGCTGGCCTTGGTCTCGCAACATTGTTTTGGTTGCAATTCTCAACCATTGTAATACCGGTGACTGTATTTGTGGGGCCTTGATAGTAGCCACAATTGCAATCAACAATCTGGGAATGACTGCAGAAAAAGAAGCAAACCAGATCTAAACACTTGTTCTGTATGTGTAGGGGTCATTCCACATCAAATCAGCCCCCCCCCAAAGGTTTTGCCACATGATTTTTATTTTTTTAAAGATAGATTTCACGATATAGCCAATTGTCATAGTTTTAAATACCCCTAAACTGAAAAACAAGTATCCACTTTTGGGGGGAAATCACACCCTGTAATAAGGAGAGAAAAAATAAAATGCACACAAGGCCGAGGATCTCAAGAGGGACAGAAACACAGATTTCACGAAACTTTGAAGTGCTATAAAATTAAAACTGTTTGAGATAGAGGGGGGGGGAAATTAAGGGGGTTTCTTTCAACCATAAGGGAAGGGTGTACACCAAGTTTCATAAAAATCCGAGACGGTGAGTGGCATGACCGCGTTGAACTGACGTGGAATGACCCGTAGTTCAGTGAGGGATAGTAGTGTAACGGCTGTGAAGGCGGATGAAGGCTGCAGCAAATAGGATCTCCCGTTTCGTCGTGACTACTCATGCCATCGGAACAGAGCCGTACTGCAAAGACTGTGCGTTGATCAGCGTGCACTGATCTACACACATAAAACAAATTCATGTACAGGTGTCTTCCAAACCCCCCCCCCCAAAACCCCTATGTACTATTTTGATTATAAATCTATAAGGACCATAACTCAGTGGTAGAGCTGCTGCTAGTCTTTGTAGACAGTTACTGAACTGGATGACCAATGCTCTAATTTGGTATAAGACAACTATGTTCCATATTCACAGATGTTGCCTTTCTCCAGCAATTGTAGAGTGGCAGGTGTCCAGACATGTAAATAGCATAACTTTGTGTTGACAGGGTTTTAACTGACTTAACAGTAGACTGTATTTGATAGTAATGTATAGTAAAACATATATTAATGGAAAGGATTTTGAATCAACGCTGCTGTTTATAGCTGTTGCCCTTGACGTGGTTCAGTTTGTCAAAGTATTCCTCTTCTGTAACAATATAAAAATGCAAGATGTGATCCCATTTTTAACCTGTCATGGTTAAAACTTTTTTTCAGACTAAGTTGTGAAATTCTGCTTCATCAGCTTTCTCCCTTATGTTATCAAAGCCCCATTTAATTCAATGATATTTACTTTTTTAGTAGATTTAGCAGGAATTACGCTCCCTAATCTCAGTGTATTGTCATTTTTTTTAGCAGGTAATGTGTGATATACCTTTGAGGCTTATTTTCAGGCCATTTATTTGTTTGAAATTCAGCCTCTAAATGTTTTGAGGTTGATCCAGCCAAATTTCAGTATTGTAATCTTTTGTAATCTTACTGTTACCGTATGACTGAGGAGCGTTAAGCATTGCTTTAAAAAAAAATGAAATCAGTGGGTCCTAACTTGGCTGGATTGTTCTTAATGCCACTCCCCCTTGGCAATATTTTTATTTTTATTCTTAAAAGGGATTCCTGCCTCATCAGTTAGGGAATCTGTTTTCACACTTCACAGACTTTTAGCACGGGGTAGATTAATATCTCTGTTTGGTAACAAAAAACATCATTCAATATTTGAACAGGATGGTATTTCAAGAATATAGCTTCATTTTTGCTGCGGCTCTTATAGGGATATGAAAGGGCACAAAGCTAAAAGAGAAGATTTAAAGATCTGGTCTCTTTAATTTCTAACTTTGATTTTTATAGTTCTATTTTCGTATATTTTTCAGTCCAAGCCTTATGCATTTGACCGCGTGTTCCAGTCACACACATCACAGGAGCAAGTATATAATGACTGTGCAAAAAAGATTGTCAAAGGTAAGAGGAGACTTCTTAATAAATGAATCGCAAATGGGGTTGTGGGGCATAATGTAATCCATCTCATATTTCTACCTAACATGCGTTTGAGGTACTAATTAAAATGCAGGCAGGAAGATATTTATGCAGTTCAGGTTAAAGAATGACATTGGTTCTTAAATCTCTGGCAATTCTTCAGGCTTGACCACCCACCCCCGTCTGTTCTAATTTGATTTTTGTGCTGAAAATCATGTGAACATGGTGTGGGATGAGGAATTGAACAGCTACCGGTAGTAAGACAGATTGGCCTTCTGTCCCTATATCGGCTGAAAGTATAGGTATGCAAGATCATTCTAGGGCTACCTTGCTACATCTGGATATATCTGCTTATGGGACTTGGATATTGGCAACACATATAATTGTAAGATGTCTTTAGTCTTCCCAGATGTGAACATTGTATTGTGAGGAGCAAGTATAAGTTCAGGCTCTTTACTGGTTACCTTGTTCTGGAGCTTTAGATAGGGCAATAGCTGATTCCCACAATCTGCTCCTTCCTGCTACCTGTGCATTTGATACCCTGAATTTACACACCTGCCTATTAGCTGTTGACATTGTATCTGTCTCAAGAGACAGTGGAGTGCATTTCCGGGGATGAAGTCAAACCATTGGGAAATCGCAGCACCTGCTGTGGCTGCAGAGACCAGTATCTCGTAACTGCTGCCTCCTGCGTTGTTTTTGCTGTATTAGAAGCACTGGAGTGACCTCTCCGGGGCACAAGCCTGGGCAGTGTTTATGGGGGTCTAGGGCTGCATAAACAGCAAGATCCACCCCCCTTTTGGCCTTGCTGATGTGGTCCAGAGGAAAGCAGAACAATACATTTGGCACCAGCTTGGCTGCAGAAGTGGTCGAAAGGAGGTGTGCAATACGCCATCCAACTGTCTTAGGGACTCCACTCTGGAGTTGTGTAGGGTTTACTCCTTAGCCTTTTCTTCTCCTAAAGATGTCCCACAAGGCAGCAGGTACAGAATTTTCCTCTGGGTTTACTCCTGAAGCCTTTCTTACGAATGAGTATAGCTGCAAGCCTATTAGCTGTAGTTGACAGGGAATTGCATGTAGATGATTCTCTGGACTAGCGGAGATGTAGTGGAGTTGTCCAAATCTGTCCAGCATGGAAACCAAGCAGCTGCCTCAGGGGGGCACCCCCTTGCCCAACTGCAAAATGCAGTGGGCTGCCGAAGGAGGGATGGAATTCTGGCCCTCTTTCAGCCTCAGGTTAGTATGTTATGGGACTTGTTTACAAGGCTTCACCAGATGCAAGGTACTTTATGGCATGCTGCATACTAAGTACTTGTTAGCAAAATTTGTTCAAATACTTTTGGAAGATAGTATTTCAGGGCAGGGTGGTTCACATGAGTTGTGGATGTATCATTAGTATGCATTTTCTTTCACCCTAGATGTACTTGAGGGATACAATGGTACAATATTTGCTTATGGGCAAACATCATCTGGGAAAACTCACACTATGGAGGTAAGATATTGTGGTCATGCATACTTGGGACACACTTCTCTAAACATATCTAAACCCTATTTCCATATTCAGGGAGTAAAGCCTCCAGGTGTGGGGAGAAAATCAAAGTTAGCTGACAAGTTCTGCTATATGTGATATATTTTAAAATGGAAGACTTTTCTACAATAAAAGCTTTTTTAAGTTAATGCAAAAAAAAATGTGTAGGCCTAACAAAGAGGTACATGGTTTGGTTTTTAAGTACAGAACAAAATATAAAGCAAAGTATAACACAGATGTCATTGGCTCATATACATATATACAAGACTCCAACAATTATCCTTCCAGCATCAGGTGATTCCTTCCTTGTGCTTATTGCCATTGATAACAAATTGGCCACAATGGCATGCATGGGATTTTTTTCTCCCAACAAGTATTTAGCATATTGAGCTGGTAGTCAGGGCAGTAAAGTGAGAATCATTTGCTGATGAGTTTTATCATAAAATCACTTTCTGGTTGTTAAAAGGACAAGCCCTCTAGGAGAGAAGAATAGCAGCGTAAATACCTCAAAACAGTTCAGAAGGCAACACGTTAAATGTGGCCTTAGGATAGTTAACTGCTCATTTTAGTAACTTACAAAAAGAATAACTGCAAATCATTTTATTCCAATATATGGTATGTCTCACCCAAGGTTTAGCATATTACCTTATGCATTTTTGGATTTAAGTATAACTTAACTCAATAGAACTTACTCCTGAGTAAACATACTTGGGATTGGGCTGTAAGTCCTATTGCAGTGTGTTGTTTTCTCCCCACAATTGAAATCTTTGGAACATACTTAATTAAATTTGGCTGGATTATTTATTTATTTCATACGAATATCTACTCTGCTTGATTGTAAAAAAACCCTCAGCGTGGTTTCATGCTTATATGTTTAGACAATTAATTGGTTATAAAGGCATTTCCTAAAGGCTTTCTGGTTAGTGTTCTAAAAATCTGTAACGTATGTGGTCTTTGTTTCTCTCTCTTTTAAAATCCAGGGGAAGCTACATGATGTAGATGGAATGGGGATTATTCCAAGGATTGTGCAAGATATTTTTAATTATATTTATTCCATGGATGAGAATTTGGAGTTTCATATTAAGGTAAGTTTGTTTGTTTTTAAATTATACATATATCAAATTCAAGACAACAGAATTCTAAGAGATGCACAATTTCCATCTGGTTTAGAGATCCCATGACAGTTTAGGTTGAAATTATGATTCTCAAATGATTTAAACTATAATTAACCAAAGTATAATAAACCACTAAAAATATCATCCTAAAATGTCATGAAGCATCACTTGTTCTCTAAAAGAATTGGTTTAATAAGATTGAATGGTAGAATAATTTCTATATTATGTAGCATTATGTGTCAGCACTTTCTAAATTTATTTTCTTTCAAAATCTAGTATGGGAATAGAACATTCTAGTTTGCTAGAAAAGCTCTTTCAAAGGTTGTGAAAAATGAAATAGAATATAGTTGGGGATCTGTGGTTAAGGCATATTGTTTGGGTATGATAGGTGGGGTACAAATAGTCATTACCTGTGGAATTAAAACATAATTTTCACAGATGGTTGGGCATGGTTGATCATCAACATTATAGACTTTCATAGTATTCTTTTAGATATAAATACTTAACATTCTGCAAAGTGCCATTGTATTGAATGGTATTTCTTCAGCTGCAAATATGAAGCTTTGTATCTTAGTTATATTTGGGGCTGTTAGTGATCTCTTTAGACACATCACTAGACTTGTGTGTCAACTGTATGATGTGTGCAAATGTTATTCAAAGGTTTAATGCCCGATAGTTTACTATAGAGATATATTTGTTTAAGTTTACGGACCCTTTCTATGGTATTGGTGTACTGATTTTCAGTTATAACAATTCTCAAAGTGGTTCACAAGAATAACATCAGATCTCTAAATGGATTGCATTGCCCTCCCAATGATAGATCATTAATATCAGTTGCTGTTGACTTTGATTGGGCAGTGGTTACTATCATTTCCCCCCTTTTTTAGGTGTCATATTTTGAAATTTATCTGGATAAAATAAGGGACCTTTTGGATGGTGAGTACATTTTTTTTCCTTTGAGGGAGAATAGGAGCAGTTTGAGTTGCAAGCAAGGTGTAATGAAACTTGGACCTTGCACCTGTCTTCTGAACCAAAAGTTAGAATGGGAAGCATAATCAGTTGGATTTCTGTTTTCAGCTGTATGTACACGAGAACAGATTTAAGTGTGCAATGGAGGATAATAATGAAGGGACTAATTTGGGGGAGTTTTTGAGCATTAAGAAAGACTTAAGAGATGTTGATGGGCCCACAAAGCAAAAGAAACATGAAGACAAAAGGGTAGAATAATTAGAGGATATAAATTAGGGAAATAAAACTTCAGACTGTAAACCAGAAGGAAGTTATTCTGTCCATGATTTCTGGCAGATTGCCTAGAGGCTAAGTATTGTTGGGATATTAGATGTATATTGTACAGTGATAAATATAGAGGACTGGCTGTGGAAGATAATGGTATAGTAAAATTAGTTTTAGTAAATAGCAGTTTATTTTATGCCTCTTGGATGTTACATAGGTATATAGCATCTGTATTGGTTTAGTAATTATTCAAATTTCTGAAAAGATTGCTTGAAGGCCTTGTATAGCTTACTGTTGCAACCCTTATGCAGGACACAGTTGCAAGTTTAATAATGTTTATAATGGGTCAGAACTTTTCTAACATTACAGATGGTTTATGTCTGGTTTAAATGGTGGTCAGCAGACAGAAGTGTTCAGAATTATACATCTCACCCAGGGTTACTAGTTTTTGTTTAGTGCAAGGAACTTCCTGTAATTATAATGATATAAATAAAATGTGTTATGTGTTAAACTGTGTTAGAGAATTGATGTTGCACAAGCACACACTTGGGTAAAATTATTTTACCATATATACATATATAACTTTATTTTTGATGATTAACCAGAAAATAGAACTTGGTGTTGTCATAGAAAGCTCAATAATAACAGCTTAAAAGGTTGCAGTAGTGCAAAAGGCAAATTCAGAATGGAGAAGTATTAGAAAGCAAACTATGTGTAAATGACAAATACAATGCTATCATAAAAATCCATGATGCAATCATATTTTCAATAGGACAGTTCTGGTCACCTCATGTCAAAAAGCAGTGGTGAACTTTGGGCTTTCAAATTTCAGTGGTGCCCTGTGCAATACCGAAATTTGGCACCACCCCTCACCTTGAAAGGAAAGACTAAAAACTTCCTGGCTTAGGTGGGGGGGGAAGCTAAGGAACAACAAAGTCTAGACAGTGATAAAATCCAAGGAGAATGTAAATGGATAAATGTTATTGCATAACAGTAGAAGTTAAGAATTGCCAAATGGAGCTGGTTGGCAATAGATTTGTTACAGATAAAAGGAATTATTACTTAATGTGACTCAATTGCCCTATGACATTATTTCCACAATACATAGTGATGACCACTTAGCTTGGTTTAAAACAGGCCTTCATAGGTCGGTCAACAGCTGTTAATGAGGATTGCTAATTGAGACCTACAGGTTGCAAGGAAGTGCTTGCTGAGTATCATTGCTGAGGAATAATGGGAGATCGCTGTTGTGATCATGTTGTATTTGTGACCTTTCTGTGGTTAAAAGAACACCGGAATAGCAAGTTTTATTTATTTGTTCATTCTGTAGCTTCTGACGAGGGTAACTCTCAGTGCTTTTTTTCTTTCAGTCTCTAAGACCAATCTTTCTGTGCATGAGGACAAAAACAGAGTACCTTATGTGAAGGTGAGTATAAAGATTACACAAGTATGTTAGCCTCCTTTACAAATCTTGTATATGTTATTTACCTTATGTTCATGTTTTCACAGGGCTGCACTGAACGTTTTGTATGTAGTCCAGATGAAGTTATGGATACTATAGATGAAGGAAAATCTAATAGACATGTAGCAGTTACAAGTAAGTTGTTTACTTTGTAAGATTTTTTTTATTTTTAATAAGAGCTTCTCATGTTATCCTATTAACAAATTGCCAGTTCTTGTTCTGGGCATATAACACTATAAAATTGTAAGTACATACAATATCAGTGAACTGGGTATTCAGTTTGCTCCAAAATGGTTCCTTTTCCCCTTGGTGTTCTCCCTTGCGCATTGGAGATCTCTGAAGTGTGTTCAGTTCTTCCAGTTGCTTAGCAAGGCAGGAAATCCTGTGACTTCAGGGGAAGCTGTAACTCTTCTCTTCCTGTTGGAGCTTCTGTTCACTTCCTGCCTTTGCTCAGAATGCCTACTTGAACCCCTGTCTTCAGGATCTTTTTCACATATCTTTGGCATGCGCCAATGTTAATAATTCCATGATTTTCTCTTCATTTTCTTCAGTGCCTTTCTTCAGATATTAACATTTTTTAAAAAAAATCTTTAATCCAAACTTTGAGTTTTCCTCCTCCTTTTATTGCTTATTCACTGTTTTCCTCTAGACCTCTCTCCTACTCCCCCCAACCCCAGTTGCTAAGGCCAACAGAAGGGAACAACTAAATGGGCCAACAGCGAATGGACAAAACCTGTGCAGGCTGTCTGTAATGTAAAGCAGCACTCAGCAATTGCTTCAGCATTGGCCCTGCCTCCACCTGTGGTAGCACTACCAGCCTCCATGGAATACTCAGAGCCCTCAAGTGATAGCTGTGACCATGGATTGTGACAAAATTCCCCAGCTAATGAGAGGGATTTATGTTTTCATCAAGCTGCTTGGGGATGGAAGTATACAGGCAATAATACTCTCAAAATCCAGTCTCCGCAGCTTACTTATAGGCTCTTTCTTTCCTGGCTGATGAATGCCATTCTATCAATAAATTAAGAGAACTTGGAAAGAAGCTTTTGAGGGGAGGGGTGCCTCTTAGCAGGGAAAGGGGGGGACTTTGACTCTGTTGTACCCCTTTTGACCTGTGGCCAGCATCTCAGGTGGCAAGCCCTGTGACTAAAAAATGAGAAGACCTTGCAAGTCAAATGTGGCACCTGGATGGAGAAAATGCTGGTGTGTGCTGATATTCTATAGTAAATTATCACTGGTTTAATTTTCTGTCTAGAGCGACTATTCTGCCAACAATTGTTGAAAATTCATGGTCCAAGACAGGAAAGAGCTTGGAGCAACTTTGGATACCAGCTTGGAGATAGCAGCTACCTTTCACACTCCTCCTGAAATGAAATAAGCTTAGCCCAGTTCCTTTTTCTACTGTCATAAGGATTAATCAGTGTGGCTGTATAAAAGCAACTGCATAATATCATGTACTAGGCAGATCACTGCTGACTAATTCCATGTGGACATGTAGTTTGTTGCTATAGGTTTAACAATTGGCTTCATCCCCTTTGATTATTAAGCACTTGTAATGCACAAACAGGTGAGGTTTGTTGCCAGAATGCATACTTACACAACTCAAATTTCGTTACAGACATGAATGAGCATAGCTCTCGAAGCCATAGCATCTTTCTCATTAATGTAAAGCAAGAAAATACTCAAACAGAACAGAAATTGAGTGGAAAGCTTTACCTTGTAGACTTGGCAGGTAGTGAAAAGGTAATAATACATTTATATTTTGAAGCTGATTGAACTGAGTATGTAATTGAAATAAATTGTTTTCCCAGTTTCAATATTTGATCTTACCACACGCCCTAGTCTGCTACTGCTTCTGGAGTAAGGTGGTCATATTGAATTGGATTCAGGCTAAGTTAGTTCCCTTTGAAATCAATGAGACTCAAGTTCAGCTAACTTAATATTCTTCCAGATAAATGTAAATATATTTACATCCCTTTACCAGTTTGTGAAGGCAAGGCATCTTTGCTTGATATCTGGAAAGTATTGTGTTTTCCATATATTCCTTTTACAACAAATTATTTAGAATTATGTAATGCCTTGGTAGCTATAATAAATGAACTTCCATTATCAACCATGGAAGTTGAGGAATACAGTGATAAATCCAGAGAATCTATACCAGTGAAAATGCAGAAGGAGCAGTATTGGTGATCTATTCACATTTATATTGAACAAGAGAGTGAGTGTAATTGATTGTCATCTTGCAGTTCCTATTTCCCTCTGCAGATTGTTTTGTAGTTGAGTCCTATATTCATAATAATTTAAACAGAGACCTTAGCAGCTGCAGCTATTTCATGGGGGAGACTACATATTATATTCTTACATGGGTTCAATAGTATAAATTAAAATGTCTGCAAGAGTCTGACAATTGCTTTCACATACAAGAATGCTGACACTAAGGGATTTTTTTTACAATTTCATGAAAATACATTTATTGTCTTGAACAAATTGCACAAGATTTGAAATCTTATTTAATTCAATCTACTAACTGAGTATAATTTTTCTATCATTTGGAATGCATGAAATAGCTTGGCAGGGGGAGGAGGTTGAGGGGTTTCAGCGGGAAGGGGTATAAGGAAAGTCCATTACATAGTGTGGAGGCTTCTTTGAACCAAGGCAGAGGGTTGTAAAATATGTTTGTTTAAACCTTCTTACAACTGCCTACATTATTGCAGGTTAGTAAAACTGGAGCGGAAGGTGCTGTGCTAGATGAAGCTAAGAACATCAACAAGTCTTTATCGGCTCTTGGAAATGTCATTTCTGCTTTAGCTGAAAACAGTGTAAGTGTATTTCTATTCTGAAAACATTTGATGAAATTACTCATCAGGGGATGAGCACAATACATATCTGAAGAAATTTAGCAGATTAAGTGTTCAGTGATTTTGTAGTTGTCAAATACACAGCAGCATTTATGTAACATGGGCCACATTTGCATGTAATGCTAGGCCATGGTTTAGCACTAAGCAGAAGCGCCTGAATGAGTCTGAGCAGTGTGTCAGACTTGGACACTTCCTCTTCCCCTTTGCTCCTTGAAGAAGGCCATAAGGAGGACTTAGCAAAGTTAAGTTTAACTTTTAAGGCATTTGAACCATAGATCCTAGTTTCAAAAGTTATGGTTAGTTTAACAAGCCAGCCTTAGAACCTATGGTTTGAAATTGGCTTGAAATGAAACCAGGGTTTGTTTTAAACCAGGACATCTGGTCTGAATTTAAAACTAAAGTAGGACTCTTTAAAAGTGAAGCTAAACTGATGTCCCACTTTCACAGGGCTTTGAAGAAAAGCGTGTAAGCTCAATGTTTCACTCAAGTAGGCTCGTCCACATAGTGCCAAACCATGGTTTAGTATTATGGGCGAATCAACCATATGTATATTGTCCAAAAATATGCTATATAGAAGTTCAGTCTTTCTTGGTTAATGAACATAAAAATATTACGTACTGCTGTAGCTTTACAAAGCAAAATGCATATGTAGAAGCTTAGTTCATAAAATAGTTCTATAAATCAAGTTAAGGCCATATTTTATTTTGTTATTTGCAGAATTATGTTCCATATCGTGATAGTAAAATGACCAGAATCCTTCAAGATTCACTAGGTGGCAACTGTAGAACCACAATTGTTATTTGCTGCTCTCCATCATCTTATAATGAATCTGAAACAAAATCTACACTGTTGTTTGGTCAAAGGTGAGTAATGAGGTTAAAACTAACTTCTAGAGCACAGTCCAAAGTGTGCACCCATGGAAACAAACTGTAGACTTTCCACAAAGTTCTAGTAAGCTGTTGTTCATAATGATTGTCCATGTGCATGCTATTGCTATATGCATGCACACATCAATTTATTTGTATGCTGCCTTTCCATGTGCTCAAGGTGTCTTACAGCATGAACAAATGCATAACTACAAACATAACAAAGGTAGCCATGAATAATAAATAAAACATCAAAAAGTGCACAACCAAATTGAACCATTTCCACATAAATAAAAATATCTAAAATAAAGATACAAAATACAAACATCAGCAACCCATCCCCCACAACCCCCCCCCAAGACAACACCCCAGCCCAAGAATCTGTTTAGCAGCCTCAGCTTTTGTAGCTGAAGTCAGGGGCCCTCCCTTCCAATCCAAGTGTCAAAAGCCTGCAGCTCAGGGAGCAGGTCTTCCACAGCCAGTATGCTATTGGAAGCAAGCAATGCTTTGCTTAATATAAGTCACTATAGAGCTCTACAAATAGATTGATGATGTGCTTTCTGGAATATATTATTGGAGATTGATGCATTGTTGCCCTGCAGAGTCATTGTTGACATTGTTCGATTTGCTGAATTGGTGTCTGGACTCATTAATAGTCTGGATGAGTCAACAAACCGATGTTCAGTCCAGATTGGGACACTATTAGTGGACAGTTGTTCTGTTGAGATGGGTGAAATGTATCATGTTCAAGATGGGGTTACGATCTTCTAGAAGGAGCAGATGTGCAGTTTGGGGTACTCTTGGATCCAACACTGTCTTTGCAGGCACAAGTGGCTTCAGTGGCATGGAGTGCCTTCTAATTCTGATTGTCTTTTACTGTTATCTCGACAGTGATAGCATAACTTCAGTTGTCCATGCTTTGGTAACCTCCAGTTTAGACTTCTGCAATGCATTGTTTGTGGAACTGTCCTTAAAGATGGCTTAGAAACTACAGCCAGTGCAAAAAGGCATGTCTGCTAGATTTTTAACTGGAACAAAAAGATGGGAACATATAACACTTGTTCTGGCCTGACTGCATTGGCTGCCAATTTGTTTCCAGGCACAGATCAAAATGCTGGCTTTGACATTTAACTTAAGCCTTACATAATTAAAGGCCACTATGTCTATACGACCACCTCTCTGCATATGAACCTGCCTGGGCCCTCAGAGATCATTTGATGCCTTCTCTGTGTGCTACCTCTAAAGCAGGACCGGAGGGTGACTATGAAAGAGTGAGTCTTCTCTGTAGTATGGTGAAGGAATAGGCATTCTCTGTTTATGGGGCAGAAATTCCAGGAGGCCTGCTTGGTGTCAAACTTGTCATCATTATGGTACGAGGCAAAGATGTTTTTGCTTCCCCTGGAATTTGGGCAGCACCAATGATAGTATTATTTAACTTTTGCTTGATTGTAAATTGCTTCAGAATGTTTTTAGTGGGAAACAATACATAACCCCAAACCTAACCTTAAGCTAATTAGCTGCTACAATCTAACTCTTATCTGCAGATAAGTTATAGTTGCAGATAACATTTAAGGTTAATGTTTCCTGCTGTATGACTGCCTTGTGCTTCTGTCTCTGGCTGAATCACATGCAAAATGAACTCGGTGCAGCTGTATCTGAAATTGTGGATGGGTGGAATATGGAGGGTAGTTTAATTACTTAGAAAAGGTTTTTAGGCTGTAGATCAAAGTTTAAATATTCTATACAGAAAAAATTAATTACCTCGTGCGCTGACTAGTAACCCTGTATTCAGTTAGCATGGCTAACATCTACTTTACCTTTATAGAGCCAAAACTATCAAGAACACAGTATGTGTCAATGTAGAACTAACTGCAGAACAATGGAAGAAAAAATATGAAAGGGAAAAGGAGAGAAACAAGACACTTCGCAACACAATACAGTGGCTTGAAAATGAGCTGAATAGATGGCGTAATGGTGAGTTATGTCACAGCCGTGTTAGGTATACATTATTATAATGTGTGGCAGTAAATTCCACTTTTGATCACCATACAGCAAATTAATCTGAAGTCTTGATTGCAAAGCTGGAAAAATCCCAGACCTTTGGGAACTGGAATACTGCAAGATTTCCCCCCAGCTTAGTGTTGAGGCTAAATGTTCTTGTGACAATTGATCGGTTTAAAGATCCTTTACATTAAGGACCTTTTTCTAATAACTTCGTATTTCAAAAACTGCATTATTTGTGGGGCTACTCTTGAGATTGGAACAGAAGCTGCAGGTGGGGCAGAACGTGGTGACTTGTTTGCTTGTGGAGACAAAATCATAGCTGTTAACCTTTCTCTTTTCTTGTGAGGAATCCTATTCGGAATAAGGGAATTTCCCGGAAAAAAGGGGAAAGTTGACAGCTATGGACTAAATACTGTCAGCATATAACACTTTGGCTTGAGGGGACTGTTTTGGCTTGATTTGCGCTAGCTGTCATGTCACTCTGCTACCAGGACAAGTTTAAGGTTCTGGTACTAACAATGTTTCTCTTGCACATTCCAAACTCCCCAGAAGCCCACTTATTCTATGGCTGTTCCTGTTCCATAGAATAGCAATTCTGTCAAGGTACAACAGGTGTCCACTACTGTATCTGTACTTTCCCAAAACAGCCAAAGACATTTTTGTTACAACAGGCTTAATAGGTTGTTGCCATGAGTATCTATTTTGTATCGTATTAGCTTTGTTTTGAAAGTATCTGCTACTTTTTGCTGTTTTTATTGTACACTGCTTTGATACAATTAGGTAGAATAGTGTTTAATAAAATCATCCTATCTATTGATAATATCAGAGCTGCAGTAGTGCAGTATTCAACCTAGTGGACTCTATTTTGTGTCCAAATATACACAATTTTCAATGAAATTTTCATGCTATATAAGGTGACCTAATGTTGACTTAGTTTGCAAAGATATTTCAAACAAGAGTGATGATGCATTTGGTAATTTTGTTTTAAAGGAGAGACTGTGCCTGTTGATGAGCAGTTTGACAAAGAAAAGGCTAACTTGGAAGCATTTGCAGTGGATAAGGATATTACTGTTACTAATGAAACTCCAACTGCTACTATTGGAGTGATTGGCAACTTTACTGATGCTGAAAGGAGAAAGTGCGAGGAAGAAGTAGCTAAATTATACAAACAGCTAGATGACAAGGTACGTCTTTAAATGTTAATGTACTTTAAACTAAGAACTGCCATACTTTATCAGAAATCAAACTGTTTCATTAATGTAATTGAGTAGATAGATATTTGTCTTTGTCCAGAGTAAATTGCCAGCCTAAGATCTGAAATTGATAGCGCAATCCTGTACATGTCTACTTGGCAGTAAGCCCTATTGAGTTCAGAGGGATTTGCTCCCAGGCAGCTGTATTTAGGATTGTAACCTAACTGTATTTTAGCACTTGGTTGCTAAACATGATCATGTAAAGCAGGCTTCCTCAACCTCAGCCCTCCAAATGGTTTTGGCCTACAACTCCCATGATCCCTAGCTAGCAGGACCAGTGGTCAGGGATGCTAGGAATTGTACTCAAAACATCTGGAGAGCCGAGGTTGAGGAAGCCTGATATAGAGAGATCATGAAAATTGTATGCTAAGGATATAATAAGTTGGCATAAAAAAATACAATTGCTAAAAGTTAATGAATTGAAAATAAATTCGTTGTCCTTATGGAAACATTTTTACCCTCCCAGGTTATTTTGGTCATACCCAATCTTTTGGGCACATGCAGTGGCATTCTTGACTCCTGTTTGTTTGTTTGTTTGTTACAAAACCAAACCTCCATGCCATATCCATCAGTTCAGTTTGAAAAGGGGATTGCCATTTGGCATGAGGAGATGCCCAAAGATCTCTTGTGCAGAATTATTCACAAAGTGTTTTGGATCTTGACTGTTCTCTCTAAATTTTATGGCGGGCTCAACCCATAACAATCTGTGACACTTTTAATGAATTCTAGAGTGAGCACCTTTTTCTTTCTTTAAAAATTCAGGATGAAGAAATTAATCAGCAGAGCCAATTGGTAGAAAAGCTAAAAACACAGATGTTGGATCAGGAAGAGGTGAGTTTTGATCTTTTAGTTAATTCTGCATATTGCAAGAATACAGAGCAAAAAAAAGTGCAGTGCATATAAGTGACGCTAAATTAATAGTATATAAGTTAGCATTGCTCTTAGGAATAATAGTGTTACTGAAATACAAAAAAGTAACTGCTACACTTCAGAAAGGTATGCCATCCTGAGATCAGGCTACTGATTTCAAAAGGGATTCTGTGTCTTCAGGGACACCACTGTCAATCACAAAATATCAGAGCTTTCCAGGATTTAAAGGAGTAGTCATTGTCCTTATTGAATTTTGCTGTACACTGCTTAGTTACAGCCTAAAGGAAATGTGGTATTTGCTTACCATATTTATGTGCTGCCTGATCACCAAAGCTTTTTATGTGGCCTGCAATAACAGTTAAGAACACTTATGGAAAAATAAAAAGCACTAAAAATTCACAGCTGTTAAAACTCCAGAAATATCCAAGGGGTCTATAAATCATTAAGAGATTGAGAAATCTGGGAAAATCTAAAGTTCATCACCTGATGCTGGAAAGAACACACAGGAAAGATGGCCGGGGGGAAATGCCGTTCTCTATCGGCCACCTGCTGCACCTCATTTGGTGTAAGGTACCTTTAGAGGGGCTTCAAAAGTTACAGGTAGGCATGGGTGGGGCTCAACAACAACAACATTATAAATATTAGAAGCAGCTAATTACATAAAGATTTCTAAATGAGCAAATTGTGATGGTTTTTACAGTCTAGGAAACAACTGCTTAAAAAAACACAACTAACATAATCTTTTGTGTGTAGCTTCTAGCATCTACCAGGCGGGACCAAGACAATATGCAAGCTGAACTAAATCGGCTTCAAGCTGAAAACGATGCCTCTAAGGAGGAGGTAAAAGAAGTTCTCCAAGCCCTTGAGGAGCTTGCTGTCAACTATGATCAAAAGTCTCAGGAAGTGGAAGACAAGGCAAAAGAATACGAGATGCTTAGTGAGGAGCTGAATCAGAAATCGGTAAGGAACCACCTCTTTTTGTTGCCAGTCCAAATGGTTTTACAACTATTAATGAACTGAAACTCTTTTCTCATTGGGCTTTAAAAAAGTTAATTACATGCCATATGCTCAATGTTCAAGTTACAATAAAGGATATTCTGACTAAACATCAGGAAGAACTTTCTGACAGTAAACGTTGCTACACAATGACTCCCATGACAGGTAGTTGACTCTCCTGTCTTTTTAAACAAAGGTTCGGATGCCCATCTGCCATGGATGATCTAGTTGAGGTTCTTGCATTTACAGGGGGTTGGACTATATGACCCTTTGGGTCCCTTCCAACTGTACAATTCTATGATTCTATATTAATACACCATTATTTTCTGACATGATTTTAACACAATTTGATTAAAAAATTGAAGGTTAGCAACTGTAGACAAACATGTACATTTCAAGGTTTGTCATCCTATCTTGAGATCCCCATGTGGGAGGCTCAATGTAATTGTGTATAACACAGTGGACTTGCTCCGTCTTGTCTGATTTCCGTTCCCTAGCTGTGCAACACACCATAGTATCTGCTTGGGAAGAAGAGCTAAGAATTTAGAGTATCTGCATCTACCTTGGGCAACATCAGGGAGCAAGTTAGACCAACTTCTATTAGCCCCAGCCAGCATGGCCAGTGATGTTGGAAGTTGTAGTCCAGCAACATTTAGATGACCACAGATTCCCATTTCTGTCCTAGAAGGTTATTGACACTACTACTACTTTTAACGTTACACTTTGGAAAGCATGTATTTGTAGAAAAGGTCATTCCTTTTGGTTAAGGATATGCATTCCCCAACTTCAACTTCTACTGATATTCTTGAGATTGACAGATATCTTGGTTGACTCTGGTTATTTAAATTGTTTTCTGGGTAAGCATACACATATATTATTACTGGCATATGTTCTTTATTTGATCAACACTTCTCTCATTCCAGGTAACTTTAGCTAGTATAGATACAGAACTTCAGAAACTTAAAGAAATGACCAATCACCAGAAAAAACGAGCAACAGAAATGATGGCATCTCTTCTAAAAGATCTTGCAGAAATAGGAATTGCTGTGGGAAATAATGATGTGAAGGTAAGTTGAGCTATATTATATTCTCCTGAGATTTTTAAAAAAAATGTTATATAGGTAAATTAAGAATGTGCTTCCTTGTCCTTGTCTCTTCTGTACCATTTAAGCATTTAAGACAACCATGACAGTGTCCCTGGGTGTTTGTTGTGGTATCTGGTGCTTACAATTACAGTATAAAGAATGGCTGTCATGGGCTCCTCTTCCCTAAAATTGTACTAAGCTTGATTAATTTGCAAGCAAATATTTGAAGCGGGTATTTGGGAAAGATTGGGTGGGTGGCTTGCTTGCTTGCTTGCTTAGTTGTGGCAGCAGCAGTTTCTTTGAACCAGACTCACAGGAACAGATTCCTGGAAGCATATAACTCGACTGCTGAGGGAGCTGCACTGGTTGCTGACTTGCTACTTGGTCTGGTTCAGGGTTCATGAACCCTTAAATTTGGCCCAAAGTACATTGAGGATCGTTAAAAACCTGATTGGGCACTTCTGGTGGTTCTCCACACCCATAGAGACTAAGCATTTAGTGTGTGGCAGGCCCTGCCCTATGGAGCTCTCTGCCTATAGAAGTTTGGCAAGAACTCCTGCCTTTTCTGTTTATACAGACCTTCACAATATGCAGAAATAGTGCACATTTGTTATGGCGGGGGTGTCATTTTGTCAGAATCCTAGTTTAAAGCAGATCTTTATACAGGTACGTCATCTGGCATGCACATAGATCTATTTGCTGAATAATATATTGAACTGTGAATGTGTCACATGATTTTCTAATATTAAAAATGTTTTGAACTAAAAACTTGTTCCTTCTCAGCAACCAGAAGGAACTGGCATGATAGATGAGGAATTCACAGTTGCAAGACTCTACATCAGTAAAATGAAATCTGAAGTGAAAACTATGGTAAAACGGTGTAAGCAGTTAGAAAGTACACAGACAGAGAGCAATAAGAAAATGGAAGAAAATGAAAAAGAGCTAGCGGCCTGTCAGCTTCGTATCTCACAGGTAAATGAAATGGTTCGGCTCTGCCAGTTAATGTCATTTTTGCTTCTTGATTCCAATCTTAGCTATGTGTTTTATAAGTAAGTAAAAATGCACTTCTTAAATTATAATCATCACAAGTGGAACCTACAACAAAATGTACTGTTGTGAAGTGCTGCTGTTCAGAAGTCCAGCTGCTCCGTTCCATTCCCCTTCCCTGTTCCCCTCCAGCAGTCAGTCCTCATTGAGCTATTCTTGAGGTTTTCCTAAACATTTTCTTGTACTTCTGCAAGCCCCCAAATCTCCTGATACCTCCCTCTTGTGTGTGAGTTAACCCATTTTAGTTGCCAAAACAATGACTATCATAGCCTGAACACTGGAAATAATAGGAATTGTTTTTTGCTTGACCAATAAGCATTAGAGTGAACTGGTTAATATAAGCAGTTCACTTTTCTTTCATATATTTTCCACATTGTGCATGACTAATTTGGGCTACAACATTTCAGCAGCTTTTCAGGATGAGTTTTGAAATGTACATCTAGTGACTGGATGCTTATAGGTACTAGTTTTCCATCTTGGGTGCAAAGGTTTGCTGATATAGTGGGTCTCATGCTTAGTATACAAAGGCAAGAGCTATATCAGATGCAAACTACTTCCAACACATGCAGTCAACTTCAAAACCACTGGTCAACTTCAAAAGGCAGCTAGAAGTCAAATGTGTCAGTCACTGGCTTTCATATTTTGGGCAATGTATAGGATTTTGCTACCATGTCAGCCCACATCATGTAAAGAACATTTACTCTTGAAGCACTTAATATTGGAGCAAGCTAGTTGCTTAAATGTTAGTGGAGATAGAGAAATTGATCAAACTTCATTATTTTGGAGAATTAAATGACTGCAGCTTGTGATATGTAGTGCCATATATAGTACTTCAGTATATGCTTCTACAGATATATATCTTAGTCTTACAATGTAACTGTGAAGTTCACAAGCTGTTTGTTTATTTTCACATATAACTTCTATAATTTCAATTCTTGTTTTCACCCTGAAAGCATGAAGCCAAGATCAAGTCACTTACAGAGTACCTTCAGAATGTGGAACAGAAGAAAAGACAGCTTGAAGAGTCTGTGGATTCGCTTAATGATGAGCTAGTCGAGCTTCGAGCACAAGGTATTAATTACTTTACTATATGTTTAATGTTTAAGGAGCATGAACTGTGACCTGGTCTTCAGCAAGCTGTTTGTCTCACACTTCTGTAATATGGGGAAGATACTAAGAAATATGCTGTGTATGTAAGGATTAAATGTACCTGTGAAGTGTTTTGATCACTTATGAAAACAGTTCTGTAAAAACGTTATGTTGCTAAGTTATGCTTGAGAGCTTCCTAGAAGCATCAACTTGGCTATAATTGGAATTGGGATACCTGACAAGATAGGTCACTGATCTGATCCTGTACAGTTGTTATGTTCTTACTTCTGTAAGGTGCATAATATTTTAGGTGTAGCATGCTATGATCTTGCAACAGTCTGAGGTTGTGAATCCAGTAAATTTGTCTGTGTCCTCTAACTACTGTATAAGACGACTGGGCATATAAGACGACCCCCAACTTTTCCAGTTAAAATATAGAGTTTGGGATATACTCGCTGTATAAGAAATACGACCCGGCGTATAAGACGACCCCCGACTTTTGAGAAGATTTTCCTGGGTTAAAAAGTAGTCTTATACGCAGGAATATACAGTAAATGTTCTTTTCTTCCTCACTAGAAAAAGTTCATGAAATGGAGAAGGAGCATCTAAACAAGGTTCAAACGGCAAATGAAGTCAAGGCAAGTAAACTTCGGATATGTTTTAATCAATTCAAGATTAGTTTCTTCAAAAATGCAATCACTTATGATGTAACATCAGAATATTTGCTTCTTTAGCAAGCTGTTGAGCAGCAGATTCAGAGTCACCGTGAGACTCATCAGAAGCAGATTAGCAGTCTCAGAGATGAGGTTGAGGCGAAGGAGAAACTAATTACTGAACTGCAAGAGTAAGTTTTGCAACTATTGCATGTGTCTTTGTGGGAGAGCAGAGAACAGCTTTTTCAAAAAAACTTCTAATGGTGTAGTCCTAACTGTCTATTCAGAAGTAAATTGAATTCAGTGGGACTTTCTCTCAGATAAATGGGGTTAGGATTGCAGTGTAAGTCATTTAAATGTGTTATTCACTTTCATTTATTTACATAAACTCTTCAGTCATCTATTTGTAGGAGGCATTAAAATCCACCCTGTGTTCAGGCATGTAGTGTACCTCAGCAAGAATAGAAATATCCTTATTTTATGTATCTGTATGCCTTGGTTCGTGGCTCATTTTGCACCTTTCTTTCCTAATGAGATGGGAGCTTAATGTTAGTGCCAAAAATGTAAAATTCATTCCAGTATTGACATAGTGTTTTTAGAAAGGCTTTATTTTGAGGGTTTCTAAATTTGGCTATCAGCTCTAGAATTGTTTGTCAATTCTAATGGTACACTGTAGGTTCCAACAGAATCTTTAATCTGATCACATCCCAGTCTAATGTGCATGTTTTGGCAACTAATAGAAGTGCTGGTCTTGTGGAAATCTCTCACATCATAATTACATGTATTTTTATTCTGTGTTAGTCAAAATCAGAAGATGATGCTTGAGCAGGAACGACTCAGAATTGAACATGATAAACTGAAAGCTACCGATCAAGATAAAAGCAGGAAACTGCATGAACTAACGTAAGTAAGAACAATAATGTGGACAATCTGGTTGGTCAAATCAAACTTTGATGTGTGGAAACAGTGTATTCATTCTGGCATACTGTTTTGAGCAGAAAGCTTCCATAATTTTTTTCCTATGTAATTTACCTATGAGTGAACATTAGCTTTTATTTTTTAAAATACCTTTCTGAAAGTTTTAAAATACCTTTCTGAAAATACCTTTCTGATGCGACCCTGTATTGCTATAGGAGTTCCCAACGACTGTAATAGCATCTGTTCTCAAAAATCAAGAGCTGTTAGCTTTAGATCAATATTTACTGAAATGAAATTGGAAGGATAGGATAGTCTAAAGTTTTAAATACAGACATACTTGGATATTTGAAGGATATTGAAAGATAGAGGCTATATACGTTGTATGATGCAAGTATTAATTTAGTTGTTCGAAATGCATGTACATGTTTTGTTTTAAAATGCATTCTAGCAAACCAGAATAATGCAGTATCTGTCTTTCAAAATCCTATTAGCCTTAGTATATAGACAGTTTATAGTATGCATTTGCAACATTCTATATTTAGAAGTTCCTTTTCATAGTTTTCCCCTGTCCTGTGTAAAGATAAGTGTAATAGTGTTCTTTATGAGCTCAACATTTTAATAAATTATATATAAAGAGTTGGAGGAAGGAAGGCACATCTAATATTTACTCTCCACTTTCATGTTTATAAAGTGACCAAGAAGGTTAATTTCATTTCAGCCACTTTCACATGCTTTCATCAGCATTTGAAGTTCCACACATAGTTCTTCATCATTCTCCCACAAACTAAAATAAGCCTTCTTCCTCCTGAGCCAACAGGTTAGTTGGCTTTTAAAAATGTACTCTTTGCTTGAAGAATAATTGGTCAGACAGTTTTGAATCACATTACAGATAATTTTCATCTTACACTTATATCTTACTTACACAGTCACAACTTTGCACAGTTTGGGGGAGAAATAAATAATTGGACAGCTGAGGAAACGCACTCTCCATTTATTTACACACACACACACACACACACACACACACCCCTCTACCTGTGATTGTGGGTTTATCTGGCTCTTGGAAGGTGGCACCAAGGGCTTTGGCAGTGTCCTAGAGCCCTCCCACATCTTTCCAAAGTTGGGCAAGCACTTCCTAGGCTTTGAGAAGGAGGCATCGTCTCTGGCAAGGCCCTCTCACCTCTTTCCTGAAGCCAAGCAAGCGGCCCTCCATCTTGAGGGAGGCACTGATTCCAGGGGTTCTGGGCTTTACATGGTTTTGCGTATACTCGTGGACCCCCAGAACTGAACCCTCATGTAAGATGCAAGTTGCCTGTTTCATTGTGCATTGTCAACACCACGTGTTAAAAATACAGTGGGTATAGTCTGTTCCTCTTTTAGTTATGGCCTCAAAATTATTGAGACTTACTTCAACCCAGCACTTCTGGGCTTCAGTATATGGGCAGAGGTTGTTTGTCCAATGGAAGTTTTATTTTATAGTTCTGTTTTTAAAAGTGGAAGCAGCTGTCTATGTGTGATGTTTCATCCTTCTTAGATGCTTTGAATTATTCAACTTTGGGCTAGATACTGGAAGAATAGTAGGTAATATATTTTTGTTCACTTTAGGGTTATGCAAGATAGGCGAGAACAAGCAAGACAAGACTTAAAAGGTTTAGAAGAGACTGTGGTAAGCTAAATATTCAGAAAATATATTTCAGATTTTTGAATTTATCAGCTAAAAATGCTACAGCTTGCCATCTTTATGTTCCTAGGCAAAAGAACTTCAGACCCTGCACAATCTTAGGAAACTCTTTGTTCAAGATTTGGCTACCAGAGTTAAGAAGGTAATGCCCAGTTCTTCATTTTAGAAACTATTGCTATTTTTTGTGCTAATTCCTTGGGGATCGAAACTGAGATTGCCTATCTTCTTGCCATAGAGTGCAGAGATTGACTCAGATGACACAGGGGGCAGTGCTGCCCAGAAACAGAAGATTTCTTTTCTTGAGAATAATCTTGAACAGCTCACAAAAGTCCACAAACAGGTAAACTGAAATATATTATTATATCTGATATATTTTCATGGCTTTATAAAAGCTTATCTATGCTGTACATACTGAAGTTCTTTGGCTCACACGTTTTATCTCTTTAAGTTGCCACAAGTTGCCTATTCAAGTAAACGTGCTACCGAGTAAAAATCAAGAACTCTTTGGCCATATTTAACTTCCTTGATTGCCATGCTTTCTTTCATATGACTTGCCGACATCCTACTACATCTAGTCATGCAATAGAAGAGAAAAGAAGGCTAGAGAATCCCAAAGAAACATTGCAGCAATTAGTTGCACCCATGTCTCTCAAGGAGGCTATTACTATGGAAAATTTAGGTAGGGGTTAGCTCTGAGGGAAGATTTTATTTTTATTCTGGATGCTTTAACTTTACCTTGAATTCTTTGTTAGTTAAGAAAGTGCTGTTCAAAGTAACTATGGAGTGAAAGGATTTGCAAAGGCTTTAATTGCCATAGTCCAGATTTAACATAGCTATATATGAAACATATATTTCTACCCACAGCTGGTACGTGATAATGCAGATCTTCGCTGTGAGCTTCCGAAACTGGAGAAACGACTTAGAGCTACAGCTGAGCGAGTTAAAGCTTTGGAGTCAGCACTAAAGGAAGCCAAAGAGAATGCATCTCGTGATCGCAAGCGTTATCAACAGGAAGTAGATCGTATTAAGGAAGCTGTGAGGTCAAAGAACATGATCAGAAAGGCACATTCTGCACAGATTGGTTAGTAGATAAAATGGGAGCATTAACAGTGCTAGTATGACATGAATTCAATTATTGATCCCTTATTCTTGGGTCACTTAGTGCTACACCTGGACCTTAGAGTGGCGGTTGATCACTTGCATATCCATAAATTCTATTGATTTGTCTAGTGACCAGATTATCTGAAGTTGTTACTTGGATATTCTGGAAATTAGGACATCAGTTGCTTGAAGTAGGACAATTTGGGATTTAGATACTTCTGGAGTGCAAAGCACATGTTATAATGAAACTTTCACAAGCTTAATATGTGAGGGTTGTTGATCCTGTAAGTATTGCATACTATAATAAGTGTTGTTACAGCTATGTATATGCATATTCCACCTTTCAGAATACAAATCTTTCTACAGGTAAAATAAAAATACTTGAATCAAATCACTATGGAGCGGTATAAAAAAATAACAAATCAGGATGCTTACTACAGAACATAAAATTTGTAACTTGTATTCTTGCACAGTTATGGAATGGGTGTGATGGTTTCAGAATTTCATCATGGTTGGGTGTTTGTTATAGAAGCAAGAAATATTTATAGATCTAGGGTGGAATTCAACATTATTATGAGCATTCTATCCATGCAGACATGCAGCTTGCCAGCCAGGTTAATTCCCCCTCTCCTCCCACAGTGCAATGTTTTGAAGGTTCTTCTGACCTCTCAGAACCAATTTCAGGGGCACACAGTGGAAGGAGAGGGATGGGAAAGTCCCATTGAGCAAACAGGTATCCTTGCACAGGGCTTCTGCTGAAAGGGCATGTTAAGTGATTCCTGCCCCGAGAACCCCCCCCCTTTTTTTTTTTTAGAAAACTTGCTTAGAAGGCAGCATAGTAAATATTAGTAACAATAAGAGTTGCAAAATCTTTGGCTCCTTAAAAGAGTTAACACATTCATTGGCAAAAACTTAACACTGATTTGAGTCTGCTTGGCCCGATGTATGAAATAACCATGATGCACAAAGGTTTGTACCATAATAACATTTTTTTGGCATTAAGTTACTACAAGACGTAAGTTTGCAGCAAAAACAACAAACATGCATATTCCTTTGGAAATAAAATAATAATGAAGTATCAATAAACCAGCACAGCGAATTGTTTAAAAACTTGACTTGGCTTTACCTTTAACATTTGCATTTGTTTCATGCAGCTAAACCTATTCGCCCTGGCCAGCATCCAGCAGCTTCTCCAACTCATCCAAGTGCAATTCGTGGGGGAGGTGCTTTTACTCAAAACAGCCAGCCAGTGGCCCTCCGTGGAGGCGGAGCACGGCAGGAGAAGGCATGAATATACATTATCAAGGTTGGCAATTAACTTGTCTATTCCGTTTAATATCCTGTCTTCAGTTTAAAATGTTTGGCAGTTTCATGGAAAATAGGGAATATGATTGTTTAAATACAGTATTGGATAAGAGTCCAGGTCCATATGAGTATTTGTGATTAGGGGCAACTTCAGTTGAACAAGTACGCTGTGTGAAACTTATTAGTTCAGAACCAAATAGGTTCCAGAATAGCTTACCATGTTCCACACATTGATCCCCCCCCCCCTGAGTTTGCCGTACGATAACTTAACAGCGTTTGCAGTTGCCTGTCTGACCAGGATGGCTTTCGGTAAGTTATAAGGAACGCTGAGGATAAGAGAGGAATACTTTAATTCATTATTACTGGGGTAAATGCAGTTCATCTGCCTCCAAATTAAAAGTACAGTGGAACCTCGACTTACGTATTTTTCGACTTACGAAAGGGAAAAAGTGGCCGCGCGCCTACGAATTTTTCGACTTCCGAAAGGAAATCCGCTTGGATTTTAGATGCGGTTTACTCGACATACGAAGTTTTAGATGGGGTTTACTCGACTTACGAAGGTTTACATAGGGTTTTCTTACGAATTTTTCGACTTACATTTCCAAAGCATTCCTATGGGAATGCCGTTTTCGACTTACGAGTGTGCTTTCGGAACGCATTAAATTCGTAAGTCGAGGTTCCACTGTACATAAACTGAGGAACAAGCTAAAGAAAGACCAGAATTCATGGGTTTTAAGGAAGACAGAGTTGAGATTGGAATATTAATTGCAAAGAAACCAGGGGAGTAACACCTAAAGGTAGTGAAAAATAGAGTAAGGAGTTAATTAAAAATGCTTGTTAAACAAGTTAGCATTTAGAAAAATATTGATACCTTAATTTTGTATTAGATCTGGTACAGCATCTTCTACTGAAATTGTGGCACAAACTTAAACGGTGAATGGTTTTCAGTGTGTAAATGTAGATGAAATTATTGTGTAAATCTCACAATTTTTAGAGTAAAATAAAATTGTGAACATTTTGTTCACTTATTTTTCTATGTATGCATAAGTTTCTTTGGCTTTTTCTAGATGCTGAAAGCTACACAGCATGAAGAGGATTGGATATCGCGCAGTGAGAGTCATTCCGTGACAGTGACGTCTATCTGTCTCTCCCTGGGGATTGTAGGATTATTTTTTTGAAAATTGTATAAACTTATACTGGTCTGTACAGCTCTCCTCATTCTACAGATTTGGCTAATTGACTCCAAACAAAACTAGGAAAAACTTTCTTCTTGGGAAATTGACGTGTAACTTAAAACGTAGCTCTTTTCATTACCTGATATGTCTTTCACGTCTTAAATTTAGTCTGCACTGTGCCAAGTTGAATGTATGTTAAGCAACATCTTAGTTAAAATTTCCTAGCTTAATTTATGTATATTTAATGGTCTTAGGGATTGTGGAACAATGTTGAAGTAAAGTTTTAATTTTACCACTTTTAATAACACTACTTGACCCACTCTTTAATTAGAGCAGCACTGTACATTAAGTTTGCCTGGATGGCTGTATAGAGCATAAGACTAAAATTATGTGTACAGTTTGCAATTACTGAGGTGTGCTTATGACGACTGCCCTTAGGCACTGAAGTCTCTCAAAAAAACGTGGATTGAAAATTTTCCTTTTTTGACGAGGCTGCTTAACTGTTTGATTAAATCTGTTATCAGGTTAATGAGTTAATACTGTATAACAAGTAGTAAATGTAAGTTTACATGGAAAGACTTTGGCAATGACTTTTTCATCTGTCCTGTTCCTGATTATACCCAGAATAGTGTGATGAGGTGAAAACATTCTGCTTCATCTTGATAAGCCTGTTAATTGGTCACCAGAACTGGATAAATTTGGTTAACTTTTCCAGTGAGAAATTAGGGCACTGTAGAACTCCTTGTACATCAGTGCATCGTATTTCAAACCACAAATTTGACTTTAAGAGAATGAATTGATTGAATAAGTGGAACCAAGTGAATAAAGGGGGCAAAGAAAGTGCATAAAATGACCAGAAATGTAGGATGGATATGGAAATTGTGCTACACTGAAACTGTACTGTAACTTATTTGTAAATCTAGAGTTCTGTAAATGTGTTTTTCTCTAGCAATCCTGTTGGACATCATTATTATTATCATCATTATTATTATTTTTGCAAAGTTTTGAGACCAAGTTTAAAGTTTTGCCCTGCAAAAAGCACTTGAAACGACATGCCACAAAATTCAAAGAACACCTTTGACAGGGAAGTTACTGTTTGGTATTTTCCAAAGGCTTTGAAAGATTTTCTCATTACAGTCACTTGACTGGTAGGAAGTGAAAGAAAATGCTTTCCAACAGTTGAGAGATTTTGAATAACTGCTTTTCCAGAGTAAGTTGATGCCAGTTTTATATTATACTGAAGTACATTCACAGGCACTTGCCGGGGGGCGGGGTAGGTTTTCTGTAGAACTTTATGACTATCTTTTGTACAAATTGAAATATTTGTATTAAGACGGAGCCTAGTAATAGAAAAAAATTGACTGACCCCCCCCCCAAATACCTTAACGTCTGATTAGTGTCTTTTTTAATACATTTATTTTAGAGACTGGGGTTTTCTTTTTTTTTAATCAGCCAGACCCTTGCTAGTTTGGAATTGTCATAAGATAAACCTCTTTCTTTTGTGCTTGAATTAAAAACACTCCAAACTGAAAAGATGAAATAAGAGGGGACTTGTATAAAGGGAAAATGGTGGAGAAGGAATCTCTGTTAAGTGCTTGAAGTTGTGTTTTCAGTTGCAATGGCCTATGTCAGTTTCTCAACTATAGCCATACAATTTCAGTCTCGATTCGGTTTACACAGTTCAATCTGGTTTCCTGGCAGTTACTCAAATGAAGCAGGATATTTTCTCATGGCTGTTTACGTTAGTTTCATTCCTGTAAGTAATGTATCACGGGTTTTGGTGCTGACATGGCTGTGTAATTAAACAGTTAAATAAACTGTAACTAGCATGTAGCTCAACATGTACATCCTTTTTATACCTAAGCTTTTTTATTTTAACCTTTTATGAAGTTTACCAAGAACTGCAACTTAAACTTTCAAAAGGACTCCTATGTTCTTTGGCTCTCCTATGGTAGGTTGCATGGACAGGACAATTTTTTGGTTTTGTAAATTTAGAATCTTCAATCTGCAATAGAATTTTAAATGCGTTACTGTTCCAATTTACAGTTCTTGAATTTTTATTCCTCTGGGCTATTTTTAAAAAAATGGCTTAGGATAGGAATTGAATGACATGAAAGAAGACTATTTATTCATGGAGATAAACTAAATTATTTGCATAACATTACTGATGAACTACTTTAAATTAGACCTGAAATGACAAGAGTCTGCCTGTGGCAAGGATCTGCCACTGAATAAACAGTTAGGTATTCTCAATGCATGAGAATGCATTTAAGAATAACTGGTTTGGAGAAGATGCCATATAGTTTTAACTACCTGCATGCTGTAAATGTTTTTGTGTTTAAATAAAGAAAATCTTTGAATTTTAGTGAACTTCATTGAGACCTATATAACCTTTTAAGGTCGTAGCCATCAGATGACATTGTTTTTTCTACCTATGTATCTCCATATATTGTACTGAGGTGCTATACTGAGTACGAGCATTTTGGAAGGGGGCTTCATTGGTCAGCTCACAATTTTTCCATTAAAGGCCAGTTTATACACTATGGATTTTTCTTCACAATAGGAAGGAGGACTCAGCCTTAGACGTCTATGTATACAATTTCAACATTGATACACCCCACCCTTGCAAGCTGCCTGGATGATAATGTATTGCATGGGTACTTCATATTGATACCGGTACATGTATTCTGTTGTGTATGCAGGGCTGTCAACCTGAAACTCAGTCCTTGGCTCTTCCGTGTGCGTGCCCAGATCATGTGTGAACCAGCTGGGGAAGTGAAGTCCTACATTCTTAATCTCACCTTGCCAGTGTAATAATTGCATTTAAATATCCTTTATTTTTATAATTATAAAGTCAGCCTCAGGCCTGATTAAGACCTTACATGAGTCGGCCTAGATAGCTTTGTCAGAATAGCTTGAAGGGGAGTAATGTAGACTGCTGTAGAAGCAGCATGCTCTTGGCTGGCTCTGGTGTCCTCCTTTTTTGACTTTTGAAAACTGACTTCCACACCAAGAAAAGATTCATGCTTTGTTTGCTAGTCAACCTGTACATTTTAGTGTGCACTTTGTGTACCCTTCTTCCACCTGTATCCAAATGTGTTTAAACCTCATTTCCAGATAGTGTGGTGGAACTGATGGCTTACGTCTTACCAACTGGCTCGGTGAACAGAAATGAATTCATCTAAAAATATTCGCCACTAGGGGGTGCAACAATCACTTCTCTTAACAATCTGGAAATCTTTGAGCTATTGACGGAAAAGCAGGAAGGTGAGGAATGGCAGCATAAATGTTGCTTTCTACTTCAGTGTGAAGAGAAACCAGCCTGAAGACATGCATTTTATAATGTGCAAATGGTCAGAGATTAGATGCTTCAGGAATCTTTTGGTGTCTTGCACTCAGAACTTGCCATTTGCGCATCACAAGGACATGTCTGCAATTGTTCTTTGCTCCTTGCAAAGTAAGGTGGGAGGTGATTTTTTGCAGTAACGAATGGGATCAGATTTGCAGTAGGAGCAGCCAGGTGATAATTTTTGTTGTGGCCATTGGACTCTGATTTCATTGCCAAGTAGGAATAAGTACCGTATTTTTCCGTGTATAAGACGAGGTTTTTTGCTTTAAAAATTAGTAAAAAATTGGGGGTCGTCTTGTATACGGAATATGGGCACCTGGGGGGATTTTTAAAATATTTAAGCATATGTCTGGGAGTTTGGCTTGGGCAGGCTGAGGCGATCCCTTCTGCTGCCATCCCCACTTTCTCCACCCATCCCTCCGGGCTGCATGCTGGCGACTGGCGCACCTCCTGAAGCTCCCACTGGTTCGACCACCGGATCAAGAGCAGCTGCCACTGGTGAGAGCTGCCTCAGCTTACCTCTCCTTGCCCTTCTTTCCTTTTCTTCCTCTTCCCCTCTCAAACTCCCACCCTGCCCCCAGCCCGCTCACCACCTTCCTCAGCTCAGTTTGCTTGATGGCATGGCCCAACGCAGAGCGACCGCTGCCTTCCCCCGGCTCTTCTTTGGCATCCTGCTTGGGAGCCTGCTTCCCCGCAGCAGCAGCAGCAGCTGCCACCAAGGGGGGAGCGTGTGGTGCCCCAGCCGCTGCCTTTTCTTCTGCACTGCATGCACCTCATGCTGGAAACTGAGGGCGATCGCCCCCAAAAGATCAACAACAGGCATGGGCAAACTTGGCCCTGCAGATGTTTTGGGACTACAATTCCCATCATCCCTGACCACTGGTCCTGTTAGCTAGGGATCATAGGAGTTGTAGTCCCAAAATATCTGGAGGGCCGAGTATGCCTATGCCTGATCAACAACTTGTCGCCGCCAATCATCCAAATTTTCACTAGTATTTTAAGGTTTCATTTTCTTAATTTTGGGTTCAAAAAAATAGGGGTCGTCTTATACATGGGGGTGTCTTATACATGGGAAAAATATGGTAAATTTTGTTTCACTGTGATTAAAAAGTGTAGTTTTGCTAATAGTTTGGATTTCTGAAGCAATTTGGACTTTAAAAAAATGCAGATAATGGGTCCACAAAAGCTGAAGTATTTCCCCTCCAAGATTGTCAAAAGAAGAAAATGCTGGGGAGTGGGAGAATTGTTTTGTAACCGACAAGTCTAGCTTCTAATGGGAGGGAATTATATCACCAGGGCTATCACCTCAGCTCTGCTTCCTTTTGTACTTTGCACACTGATTGCAGCATTTGGGCTTGACGAGGCAGATGACTCTCACCTGTTCCAAGCCTCCTCCAGCTGAGGAATCACACACCCACCTCCCAGAGCTAGCCAGCTCCACCTAGTCAGCTAGAGAGCTGGGCTGTGGGCCCTTGCCTGCTTCAGCCTCCTGGAGCATCACTTCCGCTGCTCCCTACACCTCAGAGGCTGCCGTGTTTGTGGATACAGGGGCCCCTCTGACTCTGCTGATGAGGTCTGCTGCTCTGGTTCCTGTGCATTTACCCCCATCCTCTCGCCATCCTCTGTCACCCTGTGAGTACTTCCTTCTCCATCCCCTGCTTCCCCCAGTGTGTCCCAGTCCTGTTCACACCCCCCACTAGGATCTTCCTCCTCCCTGTCGACCTGCCAGTTCATGAGTGACACCGTATTTTTCCGTTTTTTGCTATAAAAAATTAGGCAAAAATTGGGTGTTGTCTTATACACGGATAGTGAATGCAGGGGGGGATGTAATTAATGGCAGCAGCAAGCAGGAGATTAGCAGAAACAATTGAGTGGGTGATTGGTGGCTGCGGCAAGGCCTGCTGGTGGATTGGCTGTGGCCTGAATTGGGCAGGCGATTGGCGGCTGTGGCAAGTGGACGGGTGGGCTGTTGGTGGCGAGTGGGCAGAAAATTGGCGGCTGCGGCGGGGTTTGCGATCGGCAGTAACGGGCAGGCGGGTGAGCAAATGGCAGAAGTAACCTCCCCCACCCCCCAAAAAGCTAAACAACTTAATTTCTGAATTTTGGGTTTAAAAAGGGAGCGTCTTATACATGGGAGCATCTTATACAGAGAAAAATACGGTAGGTAGAATCAATAACAAAAGGCTAGTCCCTACCCAGAGTTTTATAGTTACTCTAGAACATACCACACAAAAGGAAATTGGGATGAGAAGGGAAAATAAAAACAAGCGAACTCAGGCAGCCATTCTTGAAGTTATGTATTTCTTATACTGACCAGTTCAAATTGAGACAGTTGAAGGAGAGTAGGAGCCCAACAAATTATGTCTTTTAGCAGAGCTAATGAAATTCCCCTAAGATCTGTATTGTACATGTTAGCCAAAGTGCCTGAAGAGGCATCTGGCATGTTTTATTGATTATAATAACTTATCTGGGAGCAGGTCTTTGTAACCATAGAAACAGAATTTTCTTTAATGCTGGCAGCATCTTTGGGGAAAGTAGTCAAAGAAGGAGCAAGCTGATTAAATTATTTAAGAACTAAAAAGCATTTCTTTCGTGGCCGCCTCTCTTCTAATTGGAGACAGTAAATAATGGATGGGAACAAAACACTGAGCCTTGCAAACTGTTAAACTTTCTCCAAAAGACCTTGAAAGTCCCTCAGTTGTGCTAGATCTTTAGAATACAATCTCTAGGCTACAGCTAAATTCTGTAGTCAAGGTGAGCAGAGGTGTCCAGTTCCCTTCCCTTTTGGGATACGGCTGCAGTACCCGTAATAATAGCATGGCAGATAAGAAAAAGAAAAAAAAAGCCGCTGAGGCTTTTCCTGGCATGCTAATGCTATGACGGGGGGAAGTTTGAGATGCTCAATTCTCTCCAACCGCTTAAGAGTTTTTATTATAAGCATTCTATAGATTTTATTAGATCAATAAGTTTGAGGTGCTCATGCCAAATGTACTGGTAGCTGTGGGGAAAATTAGTTGCTGCAGCAGTTTAAATTCTAATCATGTCAAGTCTGCGATAGTTGAATCTTCTGTCCTTTGGAAGGAACCCTACAACCTCTACTCTCTAAGAAGCCACTGCAGCATCAGGGGTGGAATTGCAGGCCCAAACACCTTGCTTTAGCTATAGCTGGTGTGAAATGTGGCTGTATCTAATGAACACAATGCCTTCCTTCCATGCCTGCTGTGGTGTGTACTTAATACTCTGGGTTGTATCTAATGCAATCATCCTGTTAGTGCAATGACTTTGGCCTGCAGAATGGGATGTCTTCTTCCTCTCCATCTCCATGTGACTTCCCATATGCTCTGGAGGAATGAAGGAACCCTTGAGCAGATTTGGGGGGAGGCAGACACATGGGGACAGGAGAGCAAGTCCCACTGCAAGCAGAATATGTTGCTCTAATGGGATGACTTGGATATCACCCTCTGATTCTGCCAACAGCTGACTTTGCTTCTACTGTGGGTGTCGTTCAGAGATGGATGCTAAAATTGAGCAAAAATGTGTGTAAATTAAGTAGCAGCTGTTCTTGCTTCATATTGGAAATTGGCACTTGTGACCAAAAGGAAGCATAACACAACTTGCAGGGCTGTGCTGTCTAATAGTTTATTCATTTAGCATTCTTGTATCCCAGTCTTAATTAAAATACAGTGGGCCTGCCACTTACACAGAGGTTCTGTTATTGGGGGGTGTCCCTATGCAAATGCAAAATTGTTCAAAGTCAGGAGCCCCAGAACTGTCCCCCCACCCCAGTGGAGAGCTGCTTACCAGGGTCTGGTAAGGTTGTGGGAGGGCCCTGGGAACTGACCTTCCCAGACCCCCCGTGCCTTCCTTACCAGCTTCTGGGACACTCTCAGAGCCCTTACACCTCCTTCCTAGAGGCTGGTAAGGAAGGCGCCACTGGGCTTTTGGAAAGGTGGTACAAGGGGTCTGGGATGCTGCCAGATGAAATGATTAGAACATTGAATTCCACCCCAAATATGTCAGTGCATATTGATGTCTTAGGAAAATGTTCGATCAATATTCCTGCAATTTGGAAAACTCTTACTAAGTGGACATTCTAAATAAATGTATTGTACTTCAAACCATGGGAATACACACACACACACCCCAGATTGCTGATACATCCCATTGTGTGTGGATGGTACTGTTTTGGCCACATGAGTACCGGTACTGGCACTCTGAGAACTTACATATATAAAGATATTTGTGTCAGCCATTGCATTTTTGTTTGCTGAAACATTGGGATGTGCTAGTTTCTGCACAAAGATGGCACATCACATTTTTTTTCTCACTCTGCATTGAGGAGTTTACACTATATCGTCAATGCATAGCAAACATCCTTTCCAGACACAACTAGCGTAACACATTTCAGCTCCTTGTTAGTTTCAGGCTTTCTGTATCTCGCCACATTGATCTCTCTCTCTCTGTATGTGGTAAAATGACAAAATCAAATGAGCCACTGTGCCCTGCATGGTGACTGAAGGCCAGTCCTGCTGCTGCCCCAACAGCATCACCCCTTGAAGGGAATGAGCACAATGGAATATAGTGGAACAGCCACTCAAGCATGTTAATCTTTGCGTCAGGTCACTGAATGGAAACAAGGCAAGCATTGTTCCTCTAGGGGACAAGAGGAGCTTGGAGAGAAATGCAAGGAATAAAGATCAAAACCAAATCATGCTCACTTGGGAGAGGTGGCAGAAAGGAAAATAGCATGCATTTTTCTGTGTGGTTTTTTTAATATAAAAAAATCATCCTGAGGGTCGTACAGCTCTTGCATTACCGTACTGGAATGTAATACTGGAGCGCATAAAAAGCCATTTGTTAATATTTTCTGTGTACCCATTTGCAGAAGTGAGCAGCTGCTCATCAATGCCTCTTGGCATTGTCTCGAGGAATTAGCTATGCGCTAATTCACACTCAACATCAAAAAAACTAAGATCATGGCCACTGGTCCCATCACCTCCTGGCAAATAGAAGGGGAAGAAATGGAGGCAGTGAGAGATTTCACTTTCTTGGGTTCCATGATCACTGCAGATGGTGACAGCACTCACGAAATTAGAAGACGCCTGCTTCTTGGGAGAAAAGCAATGACAAACCTAGACAGCATCTTAAAAAGCAAAGACATCACCTTGCCAACAAAGGTCCGTATAGTTAAAGCTATGGTTTTCCCAGTAGTAATGTACGGAAGTGAGAGCTGGACCATAAAGAAGGCTGATCGCAGAAGAATTGATGCTTTTGAATTATGGTGCTGGAGGAGACTCTTGAGAGTCCCATGGACTGCAAGAAGATCAAACCTATCCATTCTTAAAGAAATCAGCCCTGAGTGCTCACTAGAAGGACAGATCCTGAAGTTGAGGCTCCAGTACTTTGGCCACCTCATGAGAAGAGAAGACTCCCTAGAAAAGACCCTGATGTTGGGAAGGATTGAGGGCACAAGGAGAAGGGGACGACAGAGGACGAGATGGTTGGACAGTGTTCTCGAAGCTACTAACATGAGTTTGGCCAAACTGCGAGAGGCAGTGAAGGATAGGCGTGCCTGGCGTGCTCTGGTCCATGGGGTCACGAAGAGTCGGACACAACTGAACGACTGAACAACAACAACAATTCACACTACTAAGGAGTTAACGATTAACTGCATGGCTGCTGCTTTACTACTAATTCACCATGTGCAAGTTTAGTGTTGTGGGACATGTGGTGTGTAGCTCAGTGAACTAGCATTCAGTGCAATATTGATTATGAACTTGAGGCTCCCTGTATTAAAGGGTATGATTTGCTTCCTTGATTTTCTGTCTGACACAGTGGCACCAGCCTAGGGTGGGTCTGCATATGTGTGCATTTTTAAAAAATGCTAATAGAGATGATGGTCAGAATAACCTTTAATTGCTACTGTGAGAGATTAGATAAAGAAAGTACTTTGGCCCAGTATTGCTAGTTCAGCTACCTTGTAGGTGAGATCTTTCTTCCACATCAATATGCTGAAATTGATAGTACACTCCTATGTATATCTGCTCACATGTTCGGTGTGTATAAGACTGTGGCCTACGTGACTTGAAGAGGTGAAAAATGCAACTTCTGCACTTTCATTGTAAAGTAGTGTAATTTTCAAGGTACATTTCCAAAAGAAGTATAGAATAGAATATATTTTATTGTCATTGTCCCCTTCGGGAACAACGAAATTACTAGTATGATGGAAGGTGCGAGTAGGGTGTTGGAAGGAGGGGAGGTTTATTGCTAGAAAAGGAAAAGAACAACAAAAGTTGGTGTGCATTGTTCCCAAAAGCCCAGAATATGCTTTCTTCTATACATGTGCTGTTAAATCAGTAATATTTTGGTTGGGAAACCTTAACACCTGTCCACAAATTACCGGTATTCTAATGTAGGCTGGCTAATCTCTTAATGTTGCTGAACTCCAGCTCCCACCAGCCCCCAGACAACATAGATAATGGTCAGGGATTAAGTGCCTTTAACCATGCAAAACTTAGGGCATCTGACCATAGACTTGTGGCAACTAAAATATAATAATGATCACCTATATGTATGACACTTTTCTGTCTTAACATCAACACAAGGAGACACCAACAGAAGTGGAAGGAGTCAGGAGTAAAAGGGGCAGCAGTATGTAATTATTTCAGCTTACAGATAGCCTGTTGTAACTAAGCCAAAGGATGTTGCCTTGTGCCAGAAACCTTCACAAAAACGCATCTCTTGATTCATGGGTAGGCAAACTAAGGCCCTGGGGCCGGATCCGGCCCAATCGCCTTCTCAATCCTGCCCGCGGACAGTCCGGGAATCAGCGTGTTTTTACATGAGTAGAATGTGTCCTTTTATTTAAAATGCATCTCTGGGTTATTTGTGGGGCATTGGAATTCGTTCATATTTTTTTCCAAAATATAGTCCGCCGCCCCACCCACAAGGTCTGAGGAACAGTGGACCGGCCCCTTGCTGAAAAAGTTTGCTGACCCCTGTCTTGATTTGTAAGCACAGCCATGCAAAACTAAAACAAACCGTAGCAGCCAAATATCTGGTCTTACCCATATTTTTTTTAAAAAAAAAACCCTTCATAGTTTGTGTTATATCCCTGTGGGGTCAGCCTGTTAATATTATTTATTAAATTTGTATACTGTGATATATACCCGCAGGTCTCAGAGTTTGGTGATGATTCTGCAAGGTAGATTGACATTTTTCATTGAATTGGCTAGGTAATCTTAAAGCTTCTGAGCGTAAAGCACATTCTTTGTAAACTTCAACCAAAAAACCCCCCACATTGGGCTGGATCACACCAAGTTGCACTGGGGTTCCATTTAAGTCATTGTGAAACATTTGCTGTGTGACTTAAGTTAAATGAGGCTTAAGTGCAACCAGCTCTTTAACCCTCTGCTGGTGCCTTAGAATTGTAGAGTTGGAAGTGCTCTGAATTTAAAAGTGACATAGATAGTATGAAAGTTGCTTGACTACAAATAAGTGTGCTTGTAATAGGAGCTGGGATGTACCTGGTTTCAGCAGACAAAGGATGAACATGCAAAAAAAATTGGAAGTGTACTCTTGTCCTGAAATTTTTGGCTTGAGCTTAATTTGTATTGTATTTTAAAATCCCACCACATGGGGGAACAGTTAATCAGTGACAAGATCTGACTAGCTTGGCAGGGAGTGAAATGTCCTGCCATTGGCTTATTCTGTGCTGCGCAAGACTGCAGTTCTGCAGACTGGGGCTAGGAGCTCTTGATATTCTACTTGAGCTTTGCACTGGGTTGCCATGTGGGCTATCCTGTTGATTCTCTCTTGCATGTAATGAGGAATACTTCGTGCTCATTGACTATACATATAGCCACATCTTGAACTAACTAGGGACCAACTTGCAATCAGTCTTTAAAACCAGCAGAACTAGCATTCAAAACATAAAACTGAAAAGTGGCGCATTTGATTTAATTGGTGCAGCTACTACAGTCTGAGTAAGGGGGCTGTGAATAAGTGTCTGGACAAGGGGCCTGTGTGGGACAAGGGGGAAAGTGTTTGGGCAGCCTATACATACTTTATTTAAGAAGACTAGTGATTTTGTCTTCTCAGCTGTCTATAGATAAGCGAAGAAATGCATATTAGGAAAATTAAAACAGATGAATGGATAAAACTTTGTTGGCAATGGAGCACTGAGGGTATACTTAGTGCTGCATTCAGAAAACCTTCTGAATGCCAACATGAAAATAGAGCTTTAAAGGCCAGAGCATCACAATCCTGCATGCTTGTGGGCATCTCCTGCCTCCGTGCCTACACAAACATGAATGATATTTTCTGTGAAGTTCATTATTATTAGTTTGCTTAGGGGCATGAAAAAAATTGCAACCTTCTTTACAAATTTAGATCTGTTTTTCCTTCACAGATAGCAATCTCAAGGGGAGAGATGGTTATGATGGTTGCAGCAAGCTAAATGCCACGTGCCTTTTGCTTAGGTAGGGTGTTTTTTCTTCCCAATGCAAGCATTGTTCTAAGAATGCCCAATTAGGGTACTTTCTGCTTGAGTGGGGTTTTGAGGTTTCCTGCATCAAAGCCCAACATCCTTCTCTGTTGCACTGCACTAAATGCCTTCCATAGTGGTCGTTTTCAATCACTTACACCCACCTGTTGCTGTACTAGATGCCATACGAAAGCTAGGAAACGTTGCCCTACCTGCAGGCTTGGAATTTAGTAAATGCAACACACAAGGAAAAGCAGTTTGGGGAAGGGGGAATAAAGGAGAGTATGCAAAAAAAAAAAAAAAAATCAAATGCATGATGCAATAGTATGGCTGCAGTGTTTCCAAAGGAACAAGGGAACACGCTGCTGTAAAATGTGGCTGACTCAGCAATCACTGTATCCTACCTTTATTGCAGCACGACATGCAGGATAAGGTCACTAGGTTACACCGACACAGCTATAGTTGGTTAAAGATATGTGCTTAGTGTCCATTTAGCCACAAAAATAAAATGTTCATTAGGTAGCACTTGGGGACACATAATTCTTAGTTTTTATACCAGTTTTCTTTGTGTGTGTATATGTTATCTTGGTAATCCTTTTAACACCCTTGTAAGATAGATCAGTATGCTAACTAACAGTTCATCCTTGAATATATGGCACACCCATGCCTCTATATTTTTATTTACTTTGCAGAAAGAGAGACACTCTTTTGAGGCTGAGTGAGAGAGAGTGGCTTGCCTGGTACATTCATGTCTGAGCTCAAATTTGGGTAATGGACTTCACAGCTCACACTGTGCTACATGACCCTAAGATGTTTACTCAAAAACATCCCATTGCATTCAATGGAAATGCTCTCAAAGAAGCATGTTTAGGCTTACAGCCATGCAGTGCAGCCATCACCATACCTACTGAGTTCAGTGGTGTTTACTCCCATGTAAGTGTGGTCAGGATTGCAGCCTTAGTCGTCGCTGTGCATCTGCTCATGTACTTGGTACCATTTTCCATATCCGTCAACCTCTGATTGCCGTTCCCTCAAGTTCTGCTACGTAATTGGAGAATATGCACAGTTCAGATATGCATACACCTAGTCTCAATGCAGCCTTTTTGCTGGACAGAGCTGGGACAGATTCAGGTTATATGTGATTTTGTTGTCCAAAAAGAAAAAAAAATGGGAAGGAGATAAATGCAGATTAGAGAACACAATTTCTATTTCAGCATAAATCCATAGTTATTTAGATGTCCCGCTTCTCTCTCTCTCTCCTCATATTTGTTCCACAGTCTCAGATAATGTGTAGCTCAAATGAGGTTACCCTTGACCATTTCACAGCTGCGCAAAAGTTGAGTAAGAGGTTACAACAAAAGGAAAGGAAAGCTGAAGGGGAGAGTTCATCTTGGTTTAAAATGGTTCCAGGCAAGAATGCTAGTGCTCTCATTGTGACCGGGCGATGCAGATTGTGCCTTAGGTGGCAGATTGTGGGGTGCTATCATCAATTAGGAAACTGTCAATTGCTTAATTTATTTTCATCATCTGGATTTTCCTCCTCTGGAACAAAAATGCATTGGTTTATAATAATAAGTAATAATAAATTTTATTTATACCCCGCCCTTCCCAGCCGAAACCGGGCTCAGGGCGGCTCACATAAGTAAAATTACAATTACAATAAAGTATAAAAGGAAAAACCGTTAATTAAAATACAGGTTAAAAGACAATTAAAAATTTAAAATGCCCCCCCCCCAAAAACAAGTCCTTGAGAGTCCTAAATACAAGTTACAGTAGGCTATCTAATCAGGATGTTGATGGTTCCCAAGGTATTATCTGTGGGCACAGCCTAAACCCGTTGTCTCCCCCAGAGCAGCAAGAGCACTCATATGCTATAGGATTCCCCCCCCCCCATGGCAAAGGCTTGTGCATATTCCAGGGCAGGCACCTTTGCAAGCCTTTCTACATCATCCCTTCCCACTCATGACGAAGCTGTGTACAGGCCCAGGGACAAAAGGGAAGTAATTTTAATTGCACAAGGGATCACAAGGAACTCCAGGGAATGGGGCAATTATTTTCACAAGCTGGTTGAGTCAGGGAGGCGCATGTGCTTTTGACAGATGGCATGGCTGTGATTCATAAGGAATGCTCTCCTGCCCTCCGGTGCAATGTCCGTCCAAAACAAATGCAGCTGGCAGTGGGATTGTTCTTTGGATCTGCCCACTGTCACAGTGTACATAGTTGTCATCCTTTGTACAGCAAAACTATTTGGGCTGTGTTGTAAGAGCTGGGCTGGCCTATAGGATTTTTTTTGCTTTGCTTTACCGTACCTTGACATATAAAAGTGCTGCTACTTCTTTTCTACTTGGCTGTTTCTCAACTGTTCTGGAGGCTTGACCACTTTGCTAGGTCTGGTCCAACATCGGGATTCCATTGCCTTCATCGCCTTCCACCAAGGAATGAGCCTGTTTTCTGCTTGGGGGTGCTCTACGGCCTGATTAGCATAGGTGGCATGTATGGGGTGGGCAACGGACTTGTGTATTGGGGTGCCACGTCCTTTAAAAACTGATTCGATCTCCAATTCTATTACTTACCTTCAAGCCTCTTTTTATTTATGTCGACAGGGCTCTGATCACATACATTGTCTTTGTCTTTGTCATCATTATTGCTGTCTTCTTTCAGTAATTACCTCAAGTGCTTTAAACGAGACACCCTTGATGCCTCCCATCCAGACACTAACAAGGCATCCTCATGTTGCACTCCCAGGTCATTCTTTCGGTGCCTTCTCTACCTAGGCACAGGTTCAGTCATTGAAGGGAAACCATACTTCCTCATGGGGTTTGGTAAGCGACGATTAACTTCAAAGCATGAACATTTTGCTGTTACTCTGCAAACATTCATTTATTTACATGCCCCTTTTTCCACAGTGAACTGTGGCCAAAGCGGCTTACAATAAACATTCAAGATACAGAGAATTGAGATGGAGGAGAGTCGGTGTACAAATCAGTAAAACCAAAATGACCAAAAAAGCAAACACCAAACCCACAAATTTAGCAAACGTAGAATAAATTCAGTGTTGTAAAGGGAACCAGACTTAAATACAAAGCAAAGCAAAAGTTAACCGACAGTGAAGTACCAGATTCTGGTATGACTGCTCTCCAAGGAGTCTCAGTCACCTGGCTTAAGTTCAGTTCAGCAGGCTAGATGGCATTCAGCTGACTCTCACATGGCTGCTGCAGGGGATGATGACAGCAGCAGAAAGGAAATGCTGGGGACGGCAGTGATGAGAAGGCCTCTTCGCCTGCCACCGGGAAATTCCACCTGCTGGGGCAGCTCTTACTGCACGAGGTCGTCTCACTAGGTTGGGTGACATACAGCAAGCACCTACATCTCTCCTCCAGAGGAGACCAACAGCAGCAAAAGGGAAATGTCTTTGGAGGGCAATGATGGTAAGTCCTCTTCCCCAGCCACCTAGCAGAGCACATGCTTTGAATGCAAGAGGCCTCAGCCTTAAACCCCTGGCTGTATCTTCAAGTATGACTGAGAGAATCCTTGCCTTTGGAAAGAGCTGCTGACCGTTAGTGTCAACATTACTGAGCTAGATGGACCAATGGCAAGGCAGATTCCTATGTTCCTGTGTGTATTGATTCAATGGCATGTGAATATGTGTTTGTGAGAAATCCAGCTCATTCATTTCTATGCCCGTGTCCCTGTTTTCCATTCCCTGTTGCATCTAAGCAATGTTCTTAACCTTCCCTGTGGCCAGGGGCATAGGAGCCAAGGCCTGAGGTCCCTTTGCACCCCCCCCACCAATAAAATATATGAGGGGGCTGCTCCCCAAGTTAATGGGCATTGACATTAAAATTATGTGCATGCACCATGTCTTGTAATTGAACATGTGGGGTGAGGCTTACCTGCCACGCCCATATTTTATTCAAGTTGGCACCTCTGGCCAGGCTGGAGAACCTTAGCCTAGAAGCCAGGTGTGGCCCTCTAGGCCCCTCTGTGGGGACCTTGGAACTCTCCCCAGGGCATTCTCTTACTGACCTTGCTTAAGGGGTTTTGCCTGTCTGGAATGTGTCCTTGAACTCTGATGATGTCTCTTGCTTGCCTGGATATTAGACAAGAGAGAGTTGTGAATATGTGCAGCCTCCTAACATTTGTTGCACCCTCACCACTGGCATGTGGCCCTCAGAAAGTTGTGCAGAATGCAATGTGGCCCTCCATCTGAAAAGGTTTCCCCCACCTGTCTTAGGCAAGGCAGCTGCCCTTTAGTCCAACAATCCTTGCCTACTCCATATCAAAACTAGGGGCCGAGAAATCCCCCTTAGCTACCCAAAGAGATGAGTTTTGATGGCGTGGGTCCCAAGTCACCTTCAGCTGTACACTTGCTGGTTTGCTGAAAGAGGGAATTAGGTGATTTGAATTACAATGCCGGCATGGAATTGTTCACCGGGGTATTTCTGAGTTCATTGAGGGAGTGAACTATTTTGAAGAGTCTACTATAGCAACGCGTTATCTGTGTATTGCTACATGTATTATAACTGCCTCATAATTTCATCTGATAGCGGCTGCTTCCTGTATTCCTGAGCATTAGTAAAAAAAAATTTTTAAATTGCTGGCAAAAATCCAACTCGGGTGTGTTGTACCATTTGGAAATTGCCGCAAGCAGCTATTGACCTACAGTGTAGCACTAGATTGGTGTACAGTAAATGCCACTCGATAATTCCACTGCCTGGCTAATTCCAGGGGATCATGACTTGCCTGCTTCTGAAAGGCTCGTGGTTGATGAAGAAGTCTGAACTGGCCCTGTGGTGTCCTGAGCTCTGGTTTCGTTCCAAACTCTTAGCGGGGATAACAAGAGCCTCCTGGGCACAACTGCTTGTCATTCTTCTCATATTTGACTGAAGCTCTGTTGGCACGTTTCTGGTTTATCGACTCAAGAAAGTCATGTGTCTTGTCTTTGTGGTCCATGTTTAATGGGGGCAGGCATTCCACTCTGGGGGAGGACACCAGGCTGTGTCACATGGCCTGCTTTAAACACCCCAAGCTGGCCACTGCTTTTGGAGGACCCTGCCCAGTCACTAGAGTTGAAGTAAGATTCAGCAGCCAATGTGGCTGATTTTTGTATGTGGCTCTGCGGAGGGGAACATCTTGAACGTTGCCTCAGGCAGCCACAAGTCTTGGGCCACAGGGCTCTTCTGCACAGAATATGGAGGAGGGGCTGATGGATGGCATACTGTTGCAGTCCTGCTGTTGATGTTTCCTTGCGTTCTTCATTGTTGTGCTGTGTTTTTAGAAGGGAGGAGGGACTTTGCATTTGCGTTGTTTTTGCTGTGAATCGAGAGCCAGCTTGTGTGTGGATCTTAAGATGAAAGGGTGGGATAGAATTGTTTTAAATAATGACAGTCCAAAGGGTGTACGTTTGTTCTCTTGCGGGTATAATACAGACACAGGAAGAAAGGCTAAAGGACAGAAAAGACATGGATCTCACCTTGCAAATCTGCAGATAAGGCTGGCAAAATGCTAAAACCACAAGCCACTTGGTAGAGGAAGCAAAACATGACACCTCCTCACAATGTGATTCTCATTCAGCCCCAAGTCATATAAATGCTTGTGTGTCCCTTTATAATCCTTGGCTGCAGGGCGGCTTCAGTCCTCAAAACCTGATGTCAGAGCCTCTAACAAACCAGTTGTGCTAACAGCTGCAAGATTTGAGACCATGGTGAGGAGCACATTAAATCCCTTTTTAATAAGCTCCTTATTAAAGTGCAAACATATTACTTATTCTTTCTGATGTAATGGATGTTTTATTCCTAGTGGATTTTGCAACCAGCCCTAGCAACACTCATGTTTTTGCTCTCTTGTGCTTTTTTTTGTGGACTGGGTCAGAGGGGTTTTGTTTATTATTATTATTATTATTATTATTATTATTATTATTATTATTATTATTATTATTGCCTCTGAACAAAAATGCTCAAGCACTTATCTCATTGCCTTGTTTTCCTTCCTTGAGATCAGAAGAAAGTTATCTCATTTATGCATGTGCCCAGGGCCTTGGAATTAAAAAGAAGTTTTTGTTGTCTCTGAGAGAGCTGCCATCATCCATTTCCAGGGTTATTCAATAAGTGTGTGGATATATTAATCCCCCACAGGCATACATTGAAGCATCCAAAACATGGGCCTCATTATTTCTTCCACCATTATCATCCCCCTGGATTTGCTTTCAGCCTTGCTTCCCAGAATGCAAAACTGGAACAGACTTTTTTCTTTTACCCACAGGGATATTGCAAGAGATGAATGCAGTATATTGAATACTGTCAGTTGTTTGGTTACTATTGCATACAGTTTGAGTGGAGTGGCTTCATGTAGAGTTTTTAACCACAATATTCTTTGAACTTTGGAGTGTACCTACAGCGCAGGACTTTATTGAGCAGACTGAGCCCTGAACTCTAGAGGTTCTTCTAAAGTTGATCACTCAGAACCTTGATCCTTGCAGTATTTTAATACATAATTAATTTTCAGTATTGTGTCTTGTGTGTGCGCAAATGAAGGGTTTGCTAATGCATCTTTTATAAATCGCAGTCTAATATTTTAGATACAGTCCTGAAAGCCTTGCAAGTCGGAATGTTTTGGCTACCAGAAGTGAGTGTTCTGGTTTGCGAACGTTCTCTGGAACCTGAATGTCCGACACGGCTTCTGTGGCTTCCAATTGGCTGCAGGAGCTGCCAAGCCTTGGTTTCCAAACGTTTTGGAAATCGAACAGATTTCCATAACAGATTCCGTTCGACTTCTGAGATACTACTGTACTGCTTTGTAGGGGACATGGGTGGCACTGTGGTCTAAACCACTGAGCCTCTTCGGCTTGCTGATCAGAAGGTCGGCGGTTCGAATCCCCGTGACGGGGTAAGCTCTCATTGTTCAGTCCCAGCTTCTGCCAACCTAGCACTTTGAAAGCACATCAAAGTGCAAGTAGATAAATAGGTACCGCTCTGGCGGGAAGGTAAACGGCATTTCCGTGCGCTGCTCTGGTTCGCCAGAAAGCGGCTTAGTCATGCTGGCCACATGACCCGGAAGCTGTACGCTGGCTCCCTCAGCCAATAAAACGAGATGAGCACTGCAACCCCAGAGTCGTCCGCGACTGGACTTAACTGTCAGGGGTCCCTTTACCTTTAGCTTTTTACTGTACTGCTTTATAGTCCATGATGTTTATTTGAGTGGACACGTGTGCATCATAGCGTCTTTGGTTATTGTTCCATATTTAAAATAACACACTTTAATGGTTCCAAATATTTTTTTGTCCGATGGCTAAAGATGTCTCCTGCAATCTGCCCTGGAGATGCCCTGCATTTTTAGATCCTATTTATTCTGCTTAGCATGTATCACAAAGCCCATCACTCACCTATAATTAATTCTGCCTGGAGATAATTTTAAGCCAAGGTTTAGAGGTAGCGCAGGGATACACTTCTTTATATAGCCTCTGTACCTTAAGGAATGTGTTATAGATAGCATGAAGAGCAACCAGGGGATTGTCCTACTCAGTAACTAGGGCAGGGAGATTGCTGGGTTGCATCCTTTTCTGCTCGTGGCCTATAAAACTGTGAGGAAGGAAGAATGTCCTCCCCATCTTTGGTCTGTAAATAAAAAACTCAGTAGAAGGTATGTTGCCATAGAATAATAGAGACACAGAGCTGTAGAGTTGAAAGGGCTGATGAAGGTCAACTAGACCAACCCCCTGCAATGCAGGAATCTTTTTTGCCCAACGTGAGGCTCAAACCCATGACCCTGAGATTAAGAATCTCGTGCTGTATTATCCCAACAGTAATCAAAGTTTCCCTCTCATTATTCAATTGATCACTTAGATTGTTTTAAATGGAGCTGACAATTTTTTTTATTGTCTCTGATAAAGCAGTTGGATGGCTGGTTGCTTTTGGTATGTTTAATAAGACTGACATGGATTATATTTGCTGTGGAAATAAAACCACAACTCCACCCACCGCTTCCCTGACACTCTCTGTATGGCTTGGTACCTGGAGTAGAAGCAGGAGAGACCACAACACCTGACGAACCTTCAGAGGAGACATTTGAGCGTTGTGGGAACAACTGGTGGGCGGACTTTCCAGATGAGTGTCTTCATGTGAAGTAAAGGCACAGTTATTACCTCGGTGTTGCAGGGAATCCAATTCTTTGCTCTCAAGCTGAAATATTTTCTCTGTGGGAAAACACAGCCCCCATTGCTTCCTCCTCTCACATCTGCTTAAGTTTGGGGAGTTAATTGTTCCTGGGAATGGATCGTAACTCAATGGTAGAGCATATGTTTTGCAGACAAGACGTTTTGAGGTTCAGTCCTTGACATCTCCAGTTAAAAGGGGCCAGGTAACAGCAGGTGATGTGAAAGACCTCTTCCTAAAGAGCTGCTGCCTGTTAGTGCAGTAAGAGTATGTGTGGACATCTGTATGTGGATGCACTGAACCACACTGTGTGAATGGGTCATATTATATGCATGTGGTGGTGCTTCGCTGGTTGCCATCTACTGCTGCACCTCCTACTTCTGTTTGCTATTGGCCAGAGTACAACCTAGCCATTTTGCTGCCATCAGTGTGGTGTAGTGGTTAAGAGCAGTAGACTCGTAATCTGGTGAACCGGGTTCGCGTCCCCGCTCCTCCACATGCAGCTGCTGGGTGACCTTGGGCTAGTCACACTTCTCTGAAGTCTCTCAGCCCCACTCACCTCACAGAGTGTTTGTTGTGGGTGAGGAAGGGAAAGGAGAATGTTAGCCGCTTTGAGACTCCTTCGGGTAGTGATAAAGCAGGATATCAAATCCAAACTCCCCCTCCCCTTCTTCTTCTTCTTCTTCTTCTTCTTCTTCTTCTTCTTCTTCTTCCTCCCAAACAAAAGGATACAGCGTGCCTGTTTCCACAGCCACAGTTCTATCACCTCCAGACAATTTTCTAGGGAAATTCTCCCTTTTAAGCACACTGGGAAATTCCCAAATAATTACATCAAAACTCCCAATTTGGCTATACTCCTACTCAGTGGCTGGCATAGCCTAATGGTTAATGCCACCACAAGTGTCCAATTAAGAATGCCACATGGGTGTGTGTCTCTTGCTGTTGCAGCGCAGTGGAGAGCCAGGTCCTCCCATCTGGACACTGTTCTCCCCAGTGAACAGAAATAGAAGAGTTGGAAGGAAACAAAATTCTTACGGTGCATCAAGTCCGATTTCTCTTAATAAATATCTTTCCCCACCCTTTTCTGTTTCTCATGGAGATTAAAAATAAATGGTGATGTTCCAAGGACTTTCACACATAAGAGCCAGATAATGAGAGCAGATGTTCAGGGTAAACACTCTGGGAAAATGGCTTTTGAAAGGGCCGTTTGTCCTTTTGCTTTGTTTTATGGACTGTGAACCTGCAATTGGAGAGTGTGAAGAACAGATAGACCCTGAAACTATGTTCTTGGGTGAGACTCTAAAATGTGCAGAAGGCACTACACATTTTATAAGAGAACAACGCATTCCCTTGGAACGGAACCTTGCAGGACTAGTTTGAGCACTCATTGATTTATTTAATTCAGAGTTTTAGTATTTTGGCAACATTGCTGCCAAGTCAGGTGTTCATATGCCTGAACCCTGAGAAGGCTGCCTGGGCAGCCGTGCCCACATTTTGCTGGTACAGTGTTGCATAGCCAAGTCCTGTACTGAATATCTGAGTTTGTGGGGATGAGCAACCTCCAGATGTTGGGTTCTCTGGCCAGTGGTCAGGGATTGACAGGGTTCGTCATCCAGCAAGATCTGGAGGGCAACAGGTTCTCCATACCTGCCTGACAGGATACTGGATTGCATGCTGAGCACTTGCTGAAAACAGCAACATGGACCTGAGCTGCTTTTGCTTCTCATCCTCTGAAGTACATTCTCAGCTGGAGAAGCAAACATCTCTTCTCTCTGCTACAAAGTCTCTGTTTGTTCTCTAGCACTCTCAGAAGGGTACTTACTTTGGCATTGCAGTGATTTGCAGATACCCAAATATAATCTAAATATTTATATATTTTAAGGATTTGTGGAAGCAAACCTAGGTTCTCCATTACCTGGGGTTCTAGTAACAAACAGTTGATAATCCTCTCTTGTTTCAGATCAGAAATGTTCATTCTTCAGAATTCCTAATGTTTCCCACATATGCACTCTTGTATAACCAGTATATCCATTCAAAGCGCAGATGGCCGCGTATATGACAGCCCTAGAGATGCTGGTGAAAATGACTCTCCCTGCCTTCACTTGAGCTCACATAGTTGGTCTCTAAGGTGCTACTGGAAGGATTTTTTTTATTTTGTTTCGACTGCAGCAGACCAACACGGCTACCTACCTGTAACTTGAGCTTACATAGTCACACTCCCAGACTGAACAATCATGGCCAAGGCCAATGAACCAGGAAGTCCACCCTACTCCAAGGACTGTTTTCTCCTCATGCTGCCTTCTCAGCTTGGCCTCATCCTCACACTTACATTTGGGTGCCATCCATGAAAGTTAGTGGAGTGGGTGGGTAGGTTTGTGGTGGGGAGAGCCATGCTTGAACTAGTACTTTGGAGATAGTACTTTGGAATGTGGCAAGGTGTTTTTTTTAAATATAATTTTTTATTTTTAAAAATGGCACCATGGTTTTTTAGGAGCTTCCTCCACAAAGCAGTTTACAATCTCCAATAAAAACCCTCTCCACCTAAAGATAAAGTAGAAAAGACAGCGCAACTAAGCAATAAGCCAGCATGAAAGGTGGTGGATAGAAATAGAATGTTAAACATACAACAAAAACACCATTAAGGCATACAAAAAAAAAACCCAAGAAGAATTGAAATGGCAGAAATGAAAAGAGGCTGATTTGGGAGAAATGAATCGTTTTCGACAAACATCACACACATAACAATGTTGGGGCTTGCTTCACGTCTGAGGAAACAGAATCCCAGAGAAGGTTAAAGGCTCATGCGCCAGTCTCAGCACACTTTGCCAAAGGGGCATGTGTTGTGCTAGCAGACTGTGAAAACATTTTACGGCAATCCACCTAATAGGATTGGAGCAGAGGAAACTGCCTTCCTGTGTTTTACTCTGAATGGCAGCAGTTCTCTCTGGGGTTTCAGGCAGGGTACTTTCCCAGCTGTACCTCAAGATGCCAGGAACTAGATGTGTGACGTCTCTCATGTAAAGCTTCTGTCTACCACAAAGGAGCTACAGTCATTCTCCAAGTGAATCAGCATCTAACCCCAGTGGCATATCTGGTTGCAACAGTGCCTGTCTTGACATCTCCAACCAGAGAGGAGGCTTTTGGTAGGCAAGAGATATTACCTACTTTTAACTGGAGAAAGGATTGAGTGTGGTTGCATTATTTCAACACCACCACCATGATGCATGAAAAGCAAGTGGTCTTACAAGAGATGTGTTTTTCACAGTTGGATGTTGGATACATCCAGCAACTTGTTTTGTCTTGTTCGTTGTTCTCTGTCCGTACAGAAATAGCTGTGTCTCCTCTTCTTTTCCCAACTGGGAAATTATAATTACCAACCTACAAGGTGGGAACTGTGGTGGCGGCTGTGTGTGAATGCAATAACCCTCCTTTAAGTAGGCAAATTAACAGTGGCATTGTGTCTGGAGGGTTATGCCGATGTACCTCTAGGCAAAATGAGTTTGCGGGCTGTTTTTGTTTTGCTTTTACAAAGCAGCTATTTTTCTCAATCTTACGTTTGTTTTGGGCAGTTTCACAATGCTTCCTTCACTTACATAATTTGGGTAAAAGATCATTGCGGGGGGGGGGGATATTTTCTGCCTTCCAGCCTTATTAAATTACAATGTGCCATGATGAGAAAGCAAGGAGTGACCCCATCACTCTGGAAAAATGGGTGTTTTTGTGAGTCACTCACAGTCCCGCAGGGCACATATATTTTTCTGTTTATATAGCAGAAGAAATCAGCAGCCAATCCTCTTCCTTGCAAAATGAGTCTCTGTGTGCACCTTTCTGTTGGATTCCAGTCATATGACTTTGTGAAGAGCAACTCACACAACTGGAATCCAACGAAAGGTGCACTCGCAGGATATGCAGTCTGCTGTATTTGTATTTTGAAACCTGGGTGACAGGCAAAAAAGACATGCATTCATTCTGTTTACTGCTTGAGCTCCGTGACTTGACTTCCAGGAATCTTGAAATTATTATGTGGTAGTTGACCCTGTCTTTCCGGCAGATGGCAATAAGTCATAATGGATGAGCAGGGCAAATGGAATGTTCTAGTCATGGTGCAGTAGGGCAGGGTGTGGACATTGTAATGGAAAAATGAGCTGCCACTGTTGTAATGGGGGGAGCTACCATCCAAGAGAAACCGAGATACGGAAACAATAAATAAATGATTGTGAAAACGATTAGAGCCATGCATGTACCAAGGAAGGAAGGAATGCATAATTCATCAATCGTCCTCTTTATGGGATTTAGAGTAGGCAGGTTTCTCACCATCTTGTCGGCTTTTAAAGATGAAGTAAGATGAACATTGTGTTTTCCCAAGTTATTTGCAGGGTACCTAGAATCTGAAGAAACGTGATTTGTGCTAATGTTCTTGTTAGGGTAGGTTTGTTGCGGTTTGGAGGCCATCTTTTGGGGTTTGGGGACAGTCAGGTTGAGAATTGCCAATGCAGGAGAATTATGAAAGCAGACCTGGAGTACGTTTTACTTAAATTTCACTTGTACAATACTGCTTTATATTTTTAATGGACTCCCCGATGGTAGGACAATTATTGCAAAATGCATTGCACATTTAAAGCAGAGAAATACTGTTGTTAAGGGCAGCCTGTTCTCTTATCAATAGACATTTGTGGCATAACAACATCTGCATTGTTGTTTGAGAGAGAATAACTCTTTCATTTTGCATTAACTGGTCTTCAGGTTTTCCTCTAACTCTGATCACAGTTATGAGCTTGATTCAGATCACAGCCACAGCAACACTCCAGTCAACAGGATAGTCCTGTTTTTCCAGGTTATATCAAATGGGGATTTGAATTTAAGTCTCCAGGTCCTAGTCCAACTCTCTCACATTTATTTAGGCTGCACCAGTTAGCTATATACGCAATATAAATGTATATATCATTTTGTTTTTTGTTGTACATTTTAATTTTTTTTTAGGTTGAAACCCTATACAAGTTTACCTGTAAGTCCAACTGGACTTTGAATAAGACATGTAGAGCATCCCATTGTTTGACTGTTTATATGCCACCCAATAACAGATGCTTTGGAGGCTACAAAACTCAGTTAATCAATGCAGGCTTCCAACCCCATGGTGGTTGAATAGCTGGAATTTGTTTGTTTTCTTTGGGGGGGAGGGGTGTTAGCGGAAGATGTTCAAGATGGGGTGGCAAACTAGAAATTGTTCTGTGTATCACAACCATGTCATGGCTTATCGCACTTGGTTTTTTGCATGATTTTATTAAAACATACAAAAAAAAAGCATTCTGCTGGGATGTGGTTTACTGACTTTCATACAGGAAACACTTTTCATGTCTTATATACAATCCAAACCTTCCGGGTAATAGTACTGCAGGCCAGGCACACCAGGTGCACAAGATTAAGGCTGCCATCTATTCTCCATATTTCTGGACAGCTGACCTTTGCGCATTAAGAGCATGATAACATCATTAAGTAAAACAACAGCTCGATTCTGGTAGACCCTGTACAGAAGTGACAGTAAGCTTGATTCAGGAACAGTGATATGAATGCCTTGTGCATGGTGCCATGAACCAGTTGCCCACAGAGCTTCCTGTTTATTGCTCAAATTGTCTGGAGCTGGGCTGCTAAACACACACACACACACACACACACACACACACACTGTTTCTAAATATTTTGCATTTTGAGTATTTTGTTTGTTTGTTTGACTTGATCCAAAGTGGAATAATTTTTCATTTCGAAATGTTGATACTTCGGTTTTTCTATCTGAAAGCATTCTTGCAGTGAATCTTACCTGTTGTTAGACCTGGCCCGTATCAAGTTGGTAGTGGGATGGAGCAGGCCAAAGGCAGAGGAGGAGTGTTAAGGTGGCCTGTTGCTGACAAAGGCATGAGAAGAATTACCCAGTTGCTTGGAGCAAGTTTTTGTAGGAGTTGAGGAATACATGCTAGAACATAAGAAGAGCCTTCTGGATCAGGTCTGTGTCCCATCTAATCCAGCACCCTGTTCTCCCAGTGGCCACCCAGATACCTGTGGGAAACCCACAAGCAGCAGGACCCGAGCACAAGAGCACTCTCCCCTCCTGTGGTTTCCATCTGTGAAGGCAGAACATTACCACCTACTTTGGCTTACTTATAGTGACCATGTGCCCTACCTCACAGAGAACAGTCCTCAGCTTGAAAGGATGCGTAGTCCAAGTCTAGTTTAAAGTCAAAGAAACATCATGAGGTGGGGAGAAGAGTTTGGATTTGATATCCCGCTTTATCACTACCCGAAGGAGTCTCAAAGCGGCCAACATTCTCCTTTCCCTTCCTCCCCCACAACAAACACTCTGTGAGGTGAGTGAGGCTGAGAGACTTCAAAGAAGTGTGACTAGCCCAAGGTCACCCAGCAGCTGCATGTGGAGGAGCGGGGACGCGAACCCGGTTCCCCAGATTACGAGTCTACCGCTCTTAACCACTACACCACACTGGCTCTCAATGTTGTCCATCTACAGTTAACTGCCAGACAACACGGCTCTCTCACTGAGAGAAGGCAGGCGAATAGGTATCGACAGAAAGGTGCAGCAGTCGGACTGGCCAGTGGCATCCTGACTGTGGCCATGGGCCTTGCCTGTTTCCTGACAGTGCTGACACCTGAAACCTGCCCTGCTCACACAACTGTGGTCCCTCACATTTTCATAGCTGCTTCAATGGCCTCAATGCATTTTTCACACCAAGTCCAGCCAACACCCTGTTTGACATTCTATATTTTGTATCGCCCATTTTAGAACATATTTTAAGCATAAGTATCTCAGAGTTTCACTGCAGACTCTCTCGTTTGTTCCCTAATGGGATTATTAGGCATGCCCTTCTAAACAGAATAAGCAAACACGGAACACTAAGCTGAAAAATGCATTGAGGCCAAAGAACGAACAGACAGAAGTCCTTCCACATCTATGTTTTTAAAGGAAAGTACACACAGGTGGGGCACACACAGCTGCATATTCCTCTGACAGGAACACTGCAAAATACACAAGCCAGCAAGCAGACCTTTGTTTTGTTTTGTTATGTGAGAAATGTACGCGACACCCTGCAATCACAGAAAAAGATTCTGGTCAGAATGTTCAGCCAGCTGTGTGGCCTAGTGGGAATGGATATTCGCAGGGGCCTCTGCAATATTACGAAAGCTCCAGTCTGGCACCGACGCTTCATATTTTCCAGTTTAAGAATGGATGCTAAGGCAACAACAATGAAAATCCAGCTCAGCTGGATACATTTTTAACAAGTGCCTTTGTTTAGCAGCCAACCCAATCTGCACATGTTGATCCTCTCTTTTTCTTTGGCTGCCTTGCCTCTAATATCATCATTTCAGATATTCAATCATTCCAATTTTTTAAACATATATTTAAAACCACAGGATCCCAGGCTGCTTCAGCATACTCAAAGGTTTTATTTTACCTGTGTTGGACAGTTGGAGGTCCAGTCCTTTTAAGTAACCTGCTGGGGCACCAGGGCCGGAGCGTCCATTTAGGCGAACTAGGCAACTGCCTAGAGCGCCAAAATGGAGGGGGCGCTGGCCAGCCTGCCACCCGCCCGCCACCCGCCCACCCGCCTGCCGCCGCCGCCCCAACCAGAGGCGAAAATCGCGGCGGTGCAGAGCACCGGGGCGCGCAGCGCCTGGCTCGCGCAGTGCTCGGCTCGCGCAGCGCCCGGCAGTACCCGGCTGCGCGCAGCGCCCGGGGCACAGGGGGCGGGGCACGTGACGTCATTGCACATGACGTGCGGTGCCCCGCCCCCTGCGCACCGGGCGGCCCGCGGTTTTCGCCTAGGGCGCGAAAAGCTCTAGCACCGGTCCTGTGGTGCACACCCTACAAATTAAATACGATAATGAAACAAGGAGATGCACTACAGAGGAGAGAAGAGGAGAAGGGAACTCCAGGTGCTTGACAAAATATTTACCGGTAGTTCAGGCCCAAATCCTTCTTTGGGGGCATGTTTCATTATAGCAGTGTTCATCAAATGCATAAATTACTACAGTAACTACTCTAGTCATGTGTTGCACCTGAAATAACCTTTTTTCAGGCACCTAGCAATCCTTCCCCTTTGTGTGGCTGCAGCCCTGGCGCAAAAAGAAGGCACTGGCACAATACACGTGACAATAACACTGGTAGGAAATGCGATCAATCAATCAATCAATCAATCTGTAAATATTAGTTTTGCCCATCCTTCCAAACTTTAAATACACTTTGCAACATTTCTGCATTAAGTTGTGTTTTTCATTTTTAAAAAAAGCTCACATGAAATTTGCATGTGTTTTCATGTGCATTTCTCCTGATATCTGCATTTCTGTATGCTATTTTGCCTAATGTATAAATTTGTGCATGCAATTTCTCCAAATATAATGTAAAGGTAAAGTGACCCCTTTACCTTTACCCCTTTGAATTATGGTGCTGGAGGAGACTCTTGAGAGTCCCATGGACTGCAAGAAGATCAAACCTATCCATTCTTAAAGAAATCAGCCCTGAGTGCTCACTAGAAGGACAGATCCTGAAGTTGAGGCTCCAGTACTTTGGCCACCTCATGAGAAGAGAAGACTCCCTAGAAAAGACCCTGATGTTGGGAAAGATTGAGGGCACAAGGAGAAGGGGGCGACAGAGGATGAGATGGTTGGACAGTGTTCTCGAAGCTACTAACATGAGTTTGGCCAAACTGCGAGAGGCAGTGAAGGATAGGTGTGCCTGGCGTGCTCTGGTCCATGGGGTCACGAAGAGTCGGACACAACTGAACGACTGAACAACAACAACAAAGCGACCCCTGACCATTAGGTCCAGTCGCGGACGACTCTGGGGTTGCAGTGCTCATCTCGAATTATTGGCCGAGGGAGCCGGCGTACAGCTTCTGGGTCATGTGGCCAGCATGACTAAGCCACTCCTGGCAAACCAGAGCAGCGCACGGAAACGCCGTTTACCTTCACGCCGGAGTGGTACCTATTTATCTACTTGCACTTTGACGTGCTTTCGAACTGCTAGGTTGGCAGGATCAGGGACCGAGCAATGGGAGCTCACCCCGTCGTGGGGATTCGAACCGCTGACCTTCTGATCGGCAAGCCCTAGGCTCTGTGGTTTAACCCACAGTGCCACCCGCGTCCCATAAATATAACATGCAGCTACTAGTGAGAATAATATACAAATATAATGTACCTAGCTTTTGTATATTATTCTCACTAGTAGCTGCATGTTTGTACACACTTTTTTAGCTGGAGAACTGCATTACAAAATGTGCAGAAGTGCAAATTTTGAAGGACAGCTTTGTTTTGGTTCACTTATTGTGTGAATTAGGCAAGTGCACATTATAACACGAACCAGACAAATGTTTTCCCCTATAAGGAGCACAATCCAGTATTTCTTGTCTCTATCATCCTGCTGTCCATGAGTGATAAGGACTTGCTGCGTGACTGGAGAGAAATCACACGGCACAACTAACGCCCACACGTCCCTCTGAATATTTCACTCTGAATAAAATTTCTGTTGCTGAAGGAATACTGTTAACCTCCATACCTCCTAAATAAGCATTTTCTCCCAGTGTTAAAAGCAGGGACCACCTGTGTCTTGTTTTAAATATTGGAAAGAGAACCTGATTATTTGCACAAGTGACCAAGCAGAAGCACAAAGAAACCTAACGGATAAATAGTGGCACGATAAATTATACATCAGAGCTATGATAACTAGAATGAATTATGCATCAGAGCAATGATAAATAGGACTCCTGCAGAGGATCCTCTCATTTGTGCTGTTCCACGTGTACAAACATCACATAGTTAGCAGCTTATACTGCGCAGCTGTAGCAAAGCTAAGGCTGGGGGCGGATCTCTCAACCCCAGAGCAAAGAAATGTGCAGGCCAGTGAGATGTCTGCACCCCCCCCTTGCATTCAGTCAGCAGTATCCAACAACATTGCTGCCCTAGAGCCCCAGGAAAGCCAGATCACAGCAGGACCAGAAACAGGGCTATGCCTGTCCATTCATCAGCTCACAAATGGATGGCATTAATAGTCTGAAGAAGCAAACCCTTAAGGCTGAAGCCCAATTTAATATGAATTCAGCTTCATCAAATTAAAGCTGTTTATCTTCAATGCTTCTTTAGCTAAGGCAATGTGCTGTCCTGGTGTTGATCGCAGAACAGGGAAAAGCATAACTAAGAGACTCCATTCATTCTCAGTTTCATTGTAATCCTTAGATTAGCTGTGCTTTACTAGAATTAAGCACAGCAGACAACTCAGGTTTTTATATAACTGCTAGTCCGTCTTTGAAAATTCAGTGTTCTGTTGTTTCTGCAGTTTGATCATGATAAAAGCTGTTTTCTTTATGTTAGCAAAATAGTGTTTCTCTGTCATCTGCTCGCCAAGTGACCTAAATCCCCTCTCCCTTTAGACATTTTTCTTTTTTTAAAGGCTATTTGGATAGGCTAAGGCCTTTCTCAGATCGTTCAGGAAAAACCCAACCCCAACAAAACTAGGATGGGGAAGGAAGCATAATGATGTCAACCTTTGAAGGGCAGTTCTCCTCCTCCTTGATTTGTTCCAGGACAAGTCTTTCCCATTGCCTTGTTTTGACTACAGAGCTCAACATTTGTGCATGTTTTTAATTCCCGTCAACTTCAGTGGAACTTAGGAAGGCTACAAGTGAACTGAGGCTGATGACCTCAAGTAAAACCGGTGGCACTGGGCTGGCTGGTTTAACAGCCAATTCACAGCAGCTTTCCCTGTTCGATACATAGGAGAGAGAGGGGGGCAAAGGGACAGACCAAGACACATAGCTGTATAATATATAGCATCCATTAGAACAGGAGTAGCTAAAATAGTGCCCTCTAGATGATGCTGGACTTCAGGTCCAATCAGCACCGATCATCATGGCCAAGGATGATGGGAATTGTAGTCCAACAACATCTGAAGGGCACCATGTTGGCTGGCCCAGCGCTAGGAGCAGGGCCTTCCTGCAGTGGCCTCTTCTCTGTGGAATATCCTCTCTTATCAAGTCCATATGGCTACCTCCTTCCGAGCTAAAATATTTGCATCCTGTCAAACCCTTTTGGTGCAATGTCAGTTCTTCTTGCATGTTGCATTGGCTGTCTGGCAGGCTCAACTTCAATGCTGCTTTTGAACTCCTAAAGCAGGGATGGGGAACCTATGGTCCTCTGTGGTTGGACTACTACCATCCTTGATCATTGGTTGTGCTGACTGGGGTTGATGGGAGTTGTAGTCCAAAAATATCTGGAGGTCCATGTGTTCCCCTCTCCTCAACAGCTTGGGACCTGGTTAATTCTAGGGCTATCTGTGTCCGTACATTCCTGCTTGCCAGTTAAAACTGTTGTAGGTACACCTGCATGTGGTCTTGCCTTAAGTGACATCGTACGGCTATGTGTCCAAGACAGCCTTTCCAGTGAGCCTGTTGAATTCCCTCCCCTTGGAGTGCAATCTGACCCCTTGTCATTTGACATGTAGACATTTACTGAAAGCTATATTGTTACAGGAAGCTTTGGGTGCTTGACCTTTGACTATTTGCTATAATTGGCTTTTTACCTGCTGCTGTCTTAAACTCTTTGTTTGTCATTCATACTTCAATGTGTGTGTTTTTTTAATTAAAAAAAGGATGTAAATCATTTTGTCTGCCCGTGACAGAAAAACAGGGTAAAATAATACCTCAAAATTCGAAAGCAAATCTTCTTGTGGTGCTTATTCTGCATCTTTTGTGATTTGATAAAACATTTTCTTCTTCTTACATTTTAAAGACTGCAGTTTACAGCATAACCCTATTTACTCAAAAGTAAATCCTGCCATGTCCAGTGGGGTTTACCCCACAATAGATGAGCACAGGACTGTAGCCTTACAGTGCCATCCTATACTGTAGCATTTGCTCCCGTGTAACTGAGTATATTATGACCGCAGCCTTAATTATTTGGGTTTTAAATGGTTCTTATTGTTGTAAGCAGCTGGTGGTAATGGGTTTGGCCTGAATCTGCTTCTTCTTATGGGGAGGCTGTCTTATTCTTCACACTACATCACTTCCGGGTTGGGGGGGGGGGAGAGTAAAATTAATTCCAAAAATGTTCTCTTGGTTGTGCAATCTCTTGAGTAAGCAGAAATGCATGAGGACTGTTGTAGAACTCACCTGCTGTAGCACTTGGTGAACTCCTGTGCAGGCGGCTGTGTAAGAATTTGCAAAACAGCATTGCTGGCTCTACAGTGGTACCTCGGGTTAAGAACTTAATTCGCTCTGGAGGTCCGTTCTTAACCTGAAACTGTTCTTAAGCTTTTAGCTGCCTCCTGCCGCCGCGGCGCCACCAGCGCACAATTTCTGTTCTCATCCTGAGGTAAAGTTCTTAACCTGAGGTACTATTTCTGGGTTAGCGGAGTCTGTAACCTGAAGCGTCTGTAACCCGAAGTACCACTGTATTCCTTCTGCTCACTGTTATTTAGATCCAAACTAGGATGGCCCACATGCCCTACTTCACAGAGGATCCCTGTAAAGGATGCTGTTGGGAGGGCTCTCTGGTCCAACTCTGGTTTAAGCTAAACAACCATCAGTAGGGAGAGCAGGGAGAGGGCCGGTGTCAGACTTCGGTTGGCCCTTGGCACAGTGCTGCCAATGGCATTTCTTATAACAGTTTAGTAACAAATGAATATTTCCTAGCAGTGCTTTTCTTTGTGGGGGTACTGAAGGGTATGCAGTACCGGCACCTTTTTAAAAAAGTTTGAAGTGTGGCACTTTCAAAGGCAGAATTGATGTGTGGGGGGGGGGGATTTCCAAAAGGTTGCACTTTCTCCTGGATCTTAGGCAAGTCAATCGAAAAATCGTGCTTTTTGGTGTTCTTGTAAAAAGAAGCTCAATAATTTTGGGATCTTTCTATAAAAAGCTTAACAACTTTTGGGGTATTCTGGTTTTTAGGTTTTTTGAAAAATGGCCACCCTAGTACTGACATCTTTTTTCCTTTTCCTTTTTAAAAAAGAGCACTGGTTCTTAGGAAAGTGCTGGAGTGTCTCAGATGTTGTGTCCTGCAGTTCCCGGAACATAACAGAGAGAAGAAAACTAGGTTCCCCAAGTGAAAGAGGCCTTGCTTCCTGTTCATTCATTGTTCAGGCTAATAATGTTTGCAAGGTTTGCTGTTTACTGGGCTGATTCAGCACAGGAGGGTTGGGATCTCTAATACTGTACAAACAAAATAATCATACCCTGCACTTCTGTGGCATTTTCCCTTTCAGAATTCCAAAGAACTTATGTAAATAATGTCAAGCCCTGCAAATGAAGAAGGTGGGGGAAACCAGTTCAACAAGAGTCAGCAACAAAAATCACTTTGATTAGTCCAAGAGATCAGAACAACAGAGGCTGCTGGAGATTTGTAAGGTAATGTTTTGTGAATAAAGGGAACGTTGGGCTTATACATAAACAAAGTTCATCAACAATCCACGTAACAGTGTCTTAGCAAGAAACTCTAGAAGCCCACCAAGTACTTTTTGGTTTTTAATTTAACCAGAAGAGAAGTTCACAATTTACAGCTTTGAAGGGCTTCTCCTCCTGTGCTTCATCATCAGACATGGTTTCACTCCAGCTTGGTGCATACAGGCACACCTAGGTACTTATTAACCATATATTTGCAGTGGGTGGCAGCTGCCATATCCACATCGAACTTCATGCAGACATAACAAGTATGTGCATTCATAACCTATCCAACATACTTAGCAAACTGAATTTTTATTATAGTAAGAGGCGTTAGAGCTGTCCTGTAGGGTCAAACTAAGGGAGATTTAGTCCACTCACATCACAATCCTATACATGTCCATTGAGAAGCAAGTCCCACAGAGTGCAATTTAGATTACTCCCCCACTGAGAGTGGTTTATGGGATTGCAGCCTGCATAGGCAGTTATAGGGTAGCACGGTGAGTGTGGCCACACTGCAGGGGGCACCACAAGAATGCTATAGAACGGAACATGGGAGGTGTTGGCGGGGAGGACCAATTTCAGCGTTGCACAGGGCGCTGCTGAAATTTGAGAGCCCACAGTCCTCCATTGCAGCCTGTTCTCTGTGGAATGGCCAATCCTTTCAAAGAGCCATTTAAATAAGTGACCACCTCCCACAACATATTACCCACCAAATGGTGTGTGTGTGTGTGTGTGTGTGTGTGTGTGTGTGTGTGCAGTAAAGTTGTGCTAGTAGTTGTTCAGTTTTGTCTGCTCAAATTCATTCAGGACCTGCTTCTTGACCTGTTTGGTAGGGCAGAGTTTGTCCATTATTTACTTGCCATCTATCTGCTTTATGTTCAAATATTAAACAGACAAAAGCTAGAAAAGCAAATAAAATGTCTCAGCCCCTTGGTGGTCTCTTCATTAGTTGATGGCATGAGCTGCCTGTCGTGGGGAAGAGCCTTGACTCGGAGTTGGAACATCTGCTTTGCATGCAGAAGGTCCCTCTTTCAACCCCCAGCATCTTCAGGCAGGGCTGGGAGAGAACCCTGCCTGAAATCCTGGAGAGCTGCTGCCCAGTAGTGTAAATAAGGCTGAGCGAGATGAACCAATTGTCTGACTCAGTATAAGGTCACCTTCCATGTTCCTGTTCCCTGACATTTGTGTTTCATGTTTTCCTCATAGCACCATCATAACAGAACCTGGTCTCAGAAGGAAGCTACAAGCAAACAGCATCACAAAACGGTAGGGCCCACTCCATTTTGATTCTTAGTCTTGTGATGTTGGCCAAGGTAAAGGTAAAGAGACCCCTGACCATTAGGTCCAGTTGTGACCGACTCTGGACCGACTCTCATCTCACTTTATTGGCTGAGGGAGCCAGCGTACAGCTTCCGGGTCATGTGGCCAGCATGACTAAGCCGCTTCTGGCGAACCACAGCAGCACACGGAAATGCCGTTTACCTTCCCGCTGCAGCAGTACCTATTTATCTACTTGCACTTTGACGTGCTTTCGAACTGCTAGGTTGGCAGGAGCTGGGACCGAGCAACGGGAGCTCACCCCATCGCGGGGATTCGAACCGCCGACCTTCTGATCGGCAAGCCCTAGGCTCTGTGGTTTAACCCACAGCGCCACCCGCGTCCCGTGTTGGCCGAACCGGTGCCTAAAAACATACACAAAGTATACGATTTATTTCTGGCAAAAAGAAGAAGCATTAAATGATTGTTCACTGCAGCAGGTGATGGGAAGTTGTTGAAAACTTTCTGCTAGAAATCATGGGAGTGTGCCCATCTAACCAGAAATGTTTTCCTCGTGCTGTTACAATTGAGCTCCGAGGAGGCGGCATTTGTATTGTTTTATGTGTGGAGGTGGCAAAAGTATTGCTATAAAAGAGGTGAGTAGGAAGAAGCTGACAAGGAACTGAACTAAGGAACAGAGCGGAGAGGCGTTTTGCCTGGAGATGCTTGCATGTCAGGCTTACGGGATGGCTTTTAAGAAATAATGACTAAAGCTGCAATCCTAGGCAACTTACTTTGGGAACAAGTTCCTCTGAATTCGTTGGCCTGTGAGTGTGCTTGGACTGGGAAGCCCTGGGCTCAAATCCCTGCTCAGACGTGAGGTTTACCGGATGACCTTGCACCAGGTCGCACTGAGGATCAACCTGAGTCTTTCTTATTAGGAAAAAATCACAAGGAAAACAATGGTGAGTAGAATTAATAAGCAGTAGTTACCCTTAGTTACCGAACATTGATTCAGTTTCTGGCTTTCTGAATAATGAGCTGTTCAACTCATATCACTTGTTTCATATAACACTCACCGGCTCAAAGGGACTTGCTTCTGAGTAGAAATATTTTACAGGATTGCATTATGCATCACTGGTTCACTCATTTTATTGAATGTGTTTGTGTGCTATTTATTGGTTTAAAGACATACAATTAAAGCTCTATAAATACATTTGTGGTTTTATTGCTTGTTTCCTTGATTTGTGAGCTCCTCAGAGAGTCTTTTTGGCTGAAGAGTGTGGTAAACAGGCTTTAAGTAAGTAACTAATCCAATTATTTCTCTGGGACGCGAATGGCATGGTTGTCACAAATTATGCAACTGTTGTCTAAAACACAGTGAAGTACATTGTGTGCAGTACATACTATGGAAAACCCCTGTTCTTTAAGGACTGTGCGGTCACTTAAGAATTGTTTAATTGATAGGTATTTGACCACCAGCTCCAGAATGAGTTTCACAGATGTTGCTTACAAAGATAGATAATAGAATTCATTTTAAGGCCAAGATTATTTAACATAACTGATTCAGTTTCTTTCCCAGTTCAGGCACAAACTATGCAAAATCAGTTTGTTTGGCAATCCCTAGGAAGAAAAGAAGTAAAAAATTATATAATTAAAAACCCACCTTCCTGCTCACCACAAAAAGTGGAAACTAGCAGAAGAAAGAGAGATTTATCACTTGCTGCTGCTGCCTCAACTCTTTGCTAGTTCATGACAACATACCACTTGGCAGCTGATGGTTGCATGCATGTAGCAGCAGATATCATCTTGATGACAAAGGGCCAACCCTACCCACAAGCTGCTGTTTCTTTCTTCTGTTCCTCATCCTGCTGTTAGACTCAAGGGATTGAACTCCACTTGCAAGGCTGTACCTTGAAACCTACTTTGAGATGGGCAATTGGGAGTTCTTCCAGAAAAAGTAAGAAAGGAAACCCTCTGAACTATAAGCCTGCCTGCAAGAATATCCGGGCTACAGTGCATGAAAGCTTCTGTCACAATAAATCTTTGTTGGTCCTGTGGCTTTCAACTCTGAGTCCTTCTGCTCTGAGTCTTGCTTGTATATGCACTGTTCCTGCTTCTGAATATGCATCCTGATCTTGGCTACAGGCTCTGAGATTACCCTGGCCCTTTGTGTTTAGGTTCTAGTACTGAGAAGACCATTAAATGAACCTCAGCTCTTGAGTGTTCCAGTTTGCGAACGTTCTTTGGAACCCAAACGTCCAACACAGCTTCTGATTGGCTGCAGGAGCTTCCTGCAGCCAATCAGAAGCCACGCCTTGGTTTACGAACATTTTGGAAGTCGAATGGACTTCCGGAACGGATTCCGTTCGACTTCCGAGGTACCACTGTAACAACATGAAGATACAAAAAAGAGAGAAGGGAAGCAAACCACAAAAGTTAAATGAAGATTACACTTTCTGGACATTATGGGTGATATCCAAAGTTAGTCATACTCAAAATAAGCCATTGATTTTATATGGGTCTGCTCTGAATAGGACTATATTTGGATATCACCCTATGTTTTTGAGAAGGAAGCCAGGTCATTTGAAAGTTAACTGAAAGGAAAGTCATTAAAAAATTCTCTAAAGATATCCCAGTGGGCCTGCTACTGCACTCTTGCATATGGATCTTTATATCCTTAAAAATTACGCCACCTTTCTCTTATACAGCACTTTTCATCCCAAAGGGCTTTAGATTTAATTTAGGCATCAGCAGTGGGTGTTGCATAAATGGTTTGAGGGCATTAAACGGCTGGGTGTAGACACCTGAATCATTGCCTTTTGTTAAGGAACAGCCAGCATCGGGGGAATTAACTTGACAGTCATCCTTCACTTGCTAAATTATTTTATTGGGCTGTTTCCAGGAAAGGCCAGGAAGTTAGAAGCTTGTGTATTATACCATGTCGGTGGGTTAAGAGAATATACTTCTCACCAGAACAGCACTGGAAGAAGATATCCTGCTTGTCTAGAGGAAACGTTTATGTGATGAGAAGTTCTCCTAGGCATAGAATTAACATAGAATCATAGAGTCGTAGAGTTGGAAGGGACCATGAGGGTCACCTAGGCCATGCATGGGCCAAATCACATTGCCATTGCCCCACAGGAGGATTTGCCCAGGTACTTGGTCTCTCTCTTGGATGTCTGCACAACTCACTATTGGCGCATTGTTGCTAAATGCACTGACTTATATGGGCAGGGCCTTAGACGCATAGGTAAACGTTTCAGAGTATTTTCAGGAAACAAATAATAATACCCCCAACAACCTCCTCAGAACGATAGGAGGAGGCTGGGGAATTCTTGTTCTCTGAAAGTACTCTGAAACCTTTACATGGGCATCTGATATGGGCATCCCCATATCTTTCGGTGTACAGTATTTAACAACAGTGTGCCAATCGTTCCTCTGTAATGTGCCAGTTCCCACAAACCTTTGCTCATGCTGACATGAGAGTCCAACAGGCATGTGTCAGAGGCAAGCCTGCGGCAAGCTGGTTCTTGTGTTGCTTCACCGCTTACCTATTGCCATTCAGTACGATGAGTAAACATTTCATACCCTGTGATGCACGCAGAGTATCAACCCTGATGATTGCTTCCAGCATGCACCCAGCTGTGATGTCCCAGCCTTTGTATCTTGTGTATAAAGGAGGATCCAATAAATAAAATATCTTGCTGGGATAGCTCAGCTGGTAGAGCATGAGACTCTTGATTTCAGGGTTATGGGTTCAAGCCCCATGCTGGGCAAAATATTCCTGCATTGCAGGGGGTTGGACTAAATGATCCTTGTGGTCCCTTCCAACTATACAATTCTATGATTCTAATAGGTTTTGTAGTTATCTTTCTTCTTACCACTCACTTATCTACCTGACATTCTTCTGGCACTGCAGAGCCCATCTAAAATGATAAATGCACCACTTTTTGTAAGAAATGAATAAGGAAGGTTGCTCCTAAACAGGAGTTTTATACTGGGAAATGCATCCAGTTTCAAGAAGCTTGTTGCAATAAAATGTTTCTTACCAAGGATTCTGTTCATCTCCTCTTTAACTTCCCCGGGGAAGACCTAACCATACTTCATAGTGTTAAACACAAGGAAAGGCATTCTAATTTAGACCAGGGATGGAAAACCTTGCAGTCCTCTAGATGTTGTTCAGCTTCAGTTCCCATCAGTCCTAGCCAGCATGGCCAATGGCCAGAGATTTTGAGAGTTGTATTGTATACCGCCTTTCATCCATAGAGCTTGGGGCAGTTCATAGCAGCTGGAGGGACACAGGTTCCTTATTCCTGATATAAATTAATATGCCTGCCTTACAAATACTTGAGGAAATTGGAGTTCTTGGTAGAATAATGCAGGAAACTCGAAATAATTGGTACACTTTGACCTGAAAACTCTTAAGACACCACTAGCTGAGGAAGAATACTGAAACAAGGCCTTGTCCTGGTGTTTTCAACTCATTTGTATTACAAACCTCAAGGAATAAAACCTACAAGAGACTTACCGTATATAATTTATATCTATCAACCGTTATCTTGGCCTGAGTCCTTGGTGTCCTTTTCGCTTCTTTTCCTGCCTTACAAATACTTCTGCATATGACATGACAACATTTATTGTCTCCCTTCCCAGACATGTCCTGTCTTACTCCATTTCAGGAAACCAAACCAGGCAGCATTCAATAAGCTGAGTAAACTGCTGTTTGCAATAAATGGTAACCTTTTGGAGCAAACAGCAGCAGGGGTGGCAGTTTTCAGTGGGAAACTACCATGAAGCCCTGATCCACATTAGGCCACATCAAGAACCCTGTGCTTGCTTCTCTTTCAAAATAAGAGTGGCAACATTAAGCATACTTAAAAACAACAACAAGCATGATGACTGCAACGTGTGGTTTGGCCCCTACTATGAGAAACAGGAGGCCAGCCAAGTATATGTAGAATGAAATTATTTTTGTTTAACTTGAGTTCACTGCAGAATTCAGTTCACATCACTGATAATATTGGAAAGACTGCATACAAAGAACAGGAGCTGCAAAATACAGTTAATTAGGAAATTATTTTTTTTTAAAATTCTTTGTCAGCTGTTATTTCTCATTTACAGAGAAAACCTGCTTATGCTTAGGATCCCCACAAATGACACCCCCCCTCAAACTGAGTGATTGTGCCTCCCATCTTTCCATATATTTTCTCCTCTTTTGCCTGACCCAGCTGTCGCCCTCCGTGGACTCCCTGCCTGTTTTCTTCCTTACTTTATTAGTGATCATGAGCAATTAAGATGTTAATGCTGTTATTTGAGGTATGATGAGATTAATGGAGCACGCACAGTTCAACCCTTTCAATTTAATTGCTTGTAACTATCTGAAAGCTTTTGCACTTATCTTTCCATCCATTTTCTTAACTCCCACATTTTAAACGTTCAGCAAGATATTAGTGTTTTTTTCCCAGCTGTGTGGCCTAGCCTACAAAAGAACATCAATAAAAGATTAAGCAAACAAAATATGTGATATGGCTCAAAAAACATACATTATGCAGGATTTGTCTAGTGTCTGTCAGTCAGGCATTAGACATATGTGAGCTGAGACAAAAGGCTAGCAAAATATCATCACGTGTATTCCTTTCTGTCTGGCGGCATTTAAAATTTAAAAACACATTCAGCTGACCACATCCAGAAGGTTTCATTTGAAAGATCATGATAACTGAAAGATAATTGACATCCTAATGGTGTCTACTCAGAAGTAAGTCCTGTTGAATTGAATAGGGTTTAGTCACGGGTAAGTGGGGTTAGGGTTGCAGCGGAAGTTATATTCACATGGTTTTATTTAATGCAAGTTACTTTCTCAACCTTAAAGTTCCTATCCAAGTTGCTCTTGATCCTCAGCTGTCTACCCCAAGGCTAGCCAGGCTCCCTGTAACATCAGAGCTACTAAGTCTCTAAGGCAATGTCATGGACTGGTTGGACGCAGAGGAGTAGTGGGAGACAAACCAGCTAAGGAACCCCCAGGGGAAGAAGTCTCAGAGCCGGGGGCAATGATGCGTGGTCAGAGGGAGAAGAGAGAACAGACTGGGAGGAGGAGGAAGTGTCAGAAGCTAAAGAGGTAACAGGGTTTAGTGAGAAGGACGAGGCTGTGGCAGAGAGAATCATAGAATCATAGAATCATAGAGTTGGAAGAGACCACAAGGGCCATCCAGTCCAACCCCCTGCCAAGCAGGAAACACCATCAAAGCATTCCTGACAGGTGGCTGTCAAGCCTCTGCTTAAAGACATCCAAAGAAGGAGACTCCACCACACTCCTTGGCAGCAAATTCCACTGTCGAACAGCTCTTACTGTCAAGAAATTCCTCCTAATGTTTAGGTGGAATCTTCTTTCTTGTAGTTTGAATCCATTGCTCCGTGTCCGCTTCTCTGGAGCAGCAGAAAACAACCTTTCTCCCTCCTCTATGTGACATCCTTTTATATATTTGAACATGGCTATCATATCACCCCTTAACCTTCTCTTCTCCAGGCTAAACATACCCAGCTCCCTAAGCCGTTCCTCATAAGGCATCGTTTCCAGGCCTTTGACCATTTTGGTTGCCCTCCTCTGGACACGTTCCAGCTTGTCAATATCCTTCTTGAACTGTGGTGCCCAGAACTGGACACAGTATTCCAGGTGAGGTCTGACCAGAGCGGAATACAGTGGTACTATTACTTCCCTTGATCTAGATGCTATACACCTATTGATGCAGCCCAGAATTGCATTGGCTTTTTTAGCTGCTGCATCACACTGTTGACTCATGTCAAGTTTGTGGTCTACCAAGACTCCTAGCTCCTTTTCACTTGTACTGCTCTCAAGCCAGGTATCACCCATCCTGTATTTGTGCCTTTCATTTTTTTTGCCCAAGTGTAGTACATTTCTCCCTGTTAAAATTCATCCTGTTTGCCTTGGCCCAGTTCTCTAATCTGTTAAGGTCATTTTGAAGTGTGTTCCTGTCCTCTGGGGTATTAGCCACCCCTCCCAATTTGGTGTCATCTGCAAACTTGATCAGGATGCCCTCAAGCCCATCATCCAAGTCATTGATAAAGATGTTGAATAAGACTGGGCCCAAGACAGAACCCTGTGGCACCCCACTAGTCACTTCTCTCCAGGATGAAGAGGAGCCATTGATGAGCACCCTTTGGGTTCGGTCAGTCAGCCAGTTACAAATCCAATGAATGGTAGCATTGTCTAGCCCGCATTTTACCAGCTTCTTTACAAGAATATCATGGGGCACCTTGTCAAAGGCCTTGCTGAAATCAAGATAGGCTACATCCACAGTGTTCCCTTCGTCTACCAGGCTTGTAATTCTGTCAAAAAATGAGATCAGATTAGTCTGACATGACTTATTTTTCAGAAACCCATGCTGACTTTTAGTGATCACAGCGTTCCTTTCTAGGTGCTCACAGACCGTTTGCTTAATGATCTGCTCTAGAATCTTTCCTGGTATTGATGTCAGGCTGACTGGGCGGTAATTGTTTGGGTCCTCTCTTTTCCCCTTTTTGAAAATAGGGACAACATTTGCCCTCCTCCAGTCTGCTGGGACTTCACCTGTTTTCCAAGAATTCTCAAAGATTACTGCCAGTGGTTCTGAAATCACCTCTGCCAGTTCTTTTAATACTCTGGGATGTAGTTCATCTGGCCCTGGAGACTTGAATACATCTAAACTAGCCAAGTGTGCTTGTACTACCTCCTTACTTATTCTGGGCTGTGTTTCCCCTGCTGAATCATCTGCTCCATATTCTTCAGGTCGGGCATTGTTTTCTTTTTTGGAGAAGACTGAGGCAAAGAAGGTATTGAGGAGTTCTGCCCTTTCTGCGTCCCCTGTTCGCATTTCACCTTCTTCTCCTCTAAGTGACCCCACTGTTTCCTTGTTCTTCCTTTTGCTACGGACATACCCATAAAAACTCTTTTTATTGCTTTTAACCTCTCTAGCAAGCCTGAGTTCATTCTGTGCTTTAGCTTTTCTGACTTTGTCTCTACATGTGCTGGCTATTTGCTTGAATTCCTCTCTGGTGGTTTCCCCCTTTTTCCATTTCTTGTACATATCCCTTTTAAATCTTAACTCAGTTAAAAGTTCATTAGATAGCCACCCTGGCTTCTTTAGGCACCTTCCATGTTTTCGTCTCATTGGTACTGCTTGAAGTTGTGCTTTTAATATCTCCCTTTTAACAAACTCCCATCCATCATGAACTCCCTTCCCTTTTAGTATTACTGACCATGGGATCACACCCAGCATTTCCCTAAGTTTTCTGAAGTCGGCTTTCTTAAAGTCTAGAATTTGAGTCTTAGTATGCTTGGTTGCTCCTTTCTGATGTATAATAAACTCCAGAAGAGCATGATCACTCCCACCTAATGATCCTACCACTTCTACCCCACTAACCAGGTCATCACTATTGGTTAGGACCAGATCTAAAATGGCTGATCCTCTTGTTGCTTCTCCCACTTTCTGGACAATGAAATTGTCTGCAAGGCCCGTGAGGAATCTGTTCGACCTTATGCTCTTGGCTGAGTTTGACATCCAACAAATATCAGGATAGTTGAAATCCCCCATTACTACTATCTCATTTCCTTTTGAATGCTTGGTCATCCGTTCCAGGAAGGCATCATCTATGTCCTCAGTTTGGCTTGGGGATCTATAGTAAACTCCCACCATGAGATCACTGTTATTTTTCTCTCCCTTAATTTTGACCCAGATACTCTCAATTTGGCTTTGAAGTTTTAAATCATGGATCTCTTCACAGGTATACACATCCCTGACATATAACGCCACTCCTCCTCCTTTCCTGTTTGGTCTATTCCTCTTAAATAGATTGTATCCCTCTATTACTACATTCCAATCATGAGATTCATCCCACCAGGTTTCAGTGATGCCTATTATGTCGTATTTAGTTTGCTGTACCAAGAGCTCAAGTTCATCTTGTTTATTTCCCATGCTCTGTGCATTTGTATACAGACATTGAAAACCATTGATCATTCCCCCTAGTCTCCTGCTTAAGGATTTTTTCCTCCCACCACTAGGTCTGTGCGCTGTTTGCTCCATTTGGTCCTTGACTTTTGGATGATCATCTTCAGCCTTTGATAGACTCCTACCTTCAGGACCACTGTCTCCCTCCCCCACATAAGTCAGTTTAAAGCCCTCCTGATGAGGTTTTTGAGATTGTTGGCAAAAACATTCCTCCCAACCCTTGTGAGGTGCAGCCCATCACTTGCCAGAAGTCCATCTTCAAGAAACTGCAGACCGTGATCTAAGAAACCAAACCGTTCCTGCCGGCACCATTTGCGAAGCCAGTTGTTCACTTCTCCTATTTTCCCCTCTCTTCCTGGGCCACGGCGTTCAACTGGGAGGACAGATGAGATGACAATTTGTGCATTTAATTGCTTCAGCTTCCTGCCCAGAGCCTCATAATCACTTTTGATCTTCTGGAGGCTATGGCTTGCGGTGTCATTGGTTCCCACATGGACTAAAAGGAAGCAGTTCAGGCTCAGAGGCAGGAGAGGAGGGGGGCCCAAGAGGCACCAAGGAGGCAGCCTAGGGAGTCTTCCCTCCACCCCGGTCTCCCAGAACATGCAGAGAAATGAAGCGGGTGGAGCAAAGAGAGGGGAAGGACCTGGGGAGGAGCCTTAGAGAGCAGTGGGAAGGCGGGGACCTTCAGTCCTTGCAACTGCCTCCTTGGGGCAACACCTACTAGGAAGAGTTGCTGTGCTCACTAGGCCTGTTCTGTTTTGGTTTTTTGAATGAAGAGTTAACTTCACTGACACTGGTGTTTTTATTGCTGACCTACTACTGACTCCAGAGATCCTGACAGGCAGACAGAGGGTAAGTTACACCTTTGCCTGAAATGCATCACTGTGACATCATAGCAGTTCAGCCACTCACAGTGGGGCAAAGCAACCATAGGGCTATAAATATAAGGGCTATAAATGAATAAGGGATTGTATTTTGGAGCAGGCTTAATTAATTATTTTTTAAATTATGCAACTCAAGCACTTGAAAAACAGACGAACCAATTTATTTATATCTTCATCAGCATGTTTTGCAGTTCAAAGCTGTTTCCTCTTCCCTAAAGGGAAGATATAGGGGATAAAGAAGAATGCTGTTCCCTTCTGCCCACATTAATTATAGTATGCAAATACCCCAATGTGTGTGTCCAAGCACTTGTGCTCATACAGTGGGGCTTCTGCAATTTCTGACTACAGCTCCTCATGCTGCCTTAGGCTTTTCCCTTCAGTTTCCAGGAATGGTTTCTTGTTCTTATACATTTCATTTCTATACTGGATAGAGTAGGGCAGATGTACTCAAATTGTAATCTGTGGACCATTGGTAATCCATGAACTCCACTCAGGTGATCCATGGAAAGGTTGTGGAACATGTAATAATTATTATTGCACTTATTATTAATTCTGATTATGATGATGATAAATTTATTATCTATACCCTGCCCATCAGGCTGGTTTTCCCCAGCCACTCTGGGCGGCTTCCAACAAAATATAAAAAATACAAGAAAACATCAAACATTAAAAACTTCCCTAAACAGGGTTGCCTTCAGATGTCTTCTAAAAGTCAGATAGTTGTTTATTTCCTTGATATCTGATAGGAGGGCATTCCACAGGGCGGGTGCCACTACCGAGAAGGTCTTCTGCCTGGTTCCCTGTAACTTCGCTTCTCGCAGTGAGGGAACTGCCAGAAGGCCCTTGGCTGAACGATGGGGGTGGAGACACTCCTTCAGATATATGATGGACAATGAGACTCTCTTCACCAGGGCTGGATTATCAAAGCAGAACAACAATGCCTTGCATTAAACCTTGTGGTTTTCATAATGAGACTAGAATTGGCAATGATCCTGGCAGTGAAGAAAAAACCCAAAGCATGTGCCTTGATTTGTAGAATCAAGAAAAGGGTGGGTGGGGAAGCTCATTAAGTGGTCTGCTGAGATCCCCAGCAATTTTAAATGGTCTGCAGGGGGAAAACAGTTTAAGAACTGCTGGCATAGGGCTCTACTGTGATAAGAGAATGGGCCTCAGAAGCTCTAGGTCAGGGGTGGAGACTCTGGTCCTCCATACATTGTTGGGCTTCAACTCAGGGCCAGCCAATGGCCAGGAATAATGGGAATTGTGTTCCAGTAACATCTGGAGGGCCATAGGTTCCCAACCCATGCTCTGTTGATGTGCTGATGTCCTTTGGATCCTGCCCACTGCTTGCTCAAGTGATGCCGGTGCTCCAAAACCCTTGAAATCCTGCTTGCACACATTTAGTGTAATGGAAACTTACCGGTATGTATAGAACAAGATTGCAGCCACAGGCTACCTAACTGCTATGCTGGCCTGTAAGTACAGTTTCAGTTCTTAATACACTTAATCAAGTTTATTAATTCTAGAGAAGATAAGAAATCTTAAGTTAATATAATTAATTATCTGATAAGGAGCATGACCTAAGGCTGCAATCCTAACTCTATCTACTGGGGAGTAAACCCCATTGAATTCAAGAGGACTTACTTAGTAGACCCAGATTGGATTGTACTATAATTTTTCCTTTTAGTGTACCATGTTATTTGAAAAGCAGCACAGTATGAATATTTAACTGCTCCAACATGAATATGGAGTGAATGCAATGCAAGATTACCTCTGCTTCTGTGGATCTATATGGACAGTAATTAAAATTTAATTAAGATAATGGTGTTTCGGAGCTCTGTAATTTTGGTTTGCATTGAACCTGAAACCACAGTGGTTTCTTTTGGTTCCTACCCAAAACCACGACACATATTTCTATCCTCTTTCACTTCCTATGTCAAAAACTATTATTGATTTTTCTCTGCTCGAAAGAGGAGCAGACATTACACACCAGTGTCAAATATACTGGGCTGTGGTATTACGCAATGTCACCACATTACATAGTCTAAATGCACATACAACATTCATACCACACAAATTATTTACGGAAATACAAGCAGAAGCTCAGATGCATGAGAAGTAGCATTGGCCTTCTTCAGACATAATGATAAATTATTATTGGTTGTTATGAGGACGAGCCTAGGGCTTTTGTGCTCACTGTACCCCTCCTCCTCTTGCGTGGCCACAAGGAGATCAGAAGCTCTCACCTCCGTTTTTAACTAATGTCTGAACCCAGACAAACGCTAGCTATTCAAGTATGATTTACAGAAGCAAGCCAACTTCAAACTGTGGTTTATGAAGCTGGCTTGTTTCTATAAAGCACGGCTGAAATCAGCCACTCACTCCTTAGGGTTCAGATGTAATGCTAAACTATGGTTGATTGAAATCGCAACTGGAACTTCCTCATAGGTGTGCTGGAGTGCATGTGCCTGCATAATGATAAACACACATAATGCACATAATGATAAATCATTGTTTATTGCAGGGTTAGGGAACCTGTGGTCCTTCAGGTGTTATTAGGCTGCAGTCCCCTAAGCCCATGATCGGTCAGAGATGAATGGATGGAGGCAGGGTGCAGTGAAAGCAAGGCAGATCTTTATTTTTCTCTTGCAACAGAGTTCCCTCCCCTCCTTGCAAAGGAGGCAAGAGAGACCCCGAACCAAGAAGAAAGATCTCTTTAAAGGGTTTGCATTTTGACTGGAGAAGGACATCCCTTCTACAAACAGTCAGAAATTACATCACACATAGGGCGGGTTACTGTGGATCAGGCAGGCCAAGGGATATTCCTGAGGATTTAGCATAGTTCCAGACACAGTTTACACAAAACATTAGCATTTGATAAGACAATCAGAATGCTGGTCAGACATCCCTCAATGCAGAGCATCTGGGCAAACAATGGCAATTAATACAAATAGATATAAGAGAGGAATCCCTTCAGGAACTTCCCCTGATTGCTATCTGCCTACCTGTTCTCAGGCAAGGGGGATTAAGGAGGCAGAGGAAATATTTATAGTCTTTAGGAGAGCCAAGATGGCTTTTGGATTGCTCGCCTGTACTATTGTAGACGTGTGATTTATATAGTTATGTATGTGTGTTTACCTTGTGCAATTATCAACATTTATTCTATTCTGATCCTGGCTGGACACTTTAGGAAAAAGGGTATTGAACTAGATTAATCTCTGACATGATCGAGTAGGGTTCTTCTTACATTCCTAACATGAACACTCATCACCAAATTACAATTTCCAATTTTTTATTGTAGTGAGAAGCAATAAGAAGCTGATATAAAATGGATACAAATGTGCAATGAATATATAAGGGCAACAATAGTGGGAAATCACATCGAGGATAATTCAGAGCAACAGTATCGATTCAGATCATGAATAATAATAATAATAATAATAATAATAATAATAAATATTTTTTTATTTGTATCCCGCCCTCCCCGGCCAAAGCCAGGCTCAGAGCGGCTAACAACAAGTAAAAACAGCACAGTGCACATAAAATCACACAGTCAATTAATTAAAATACAGACGGGAATGCGGGAAGCAAGAGAAAATAGACAATAAAAATATAGAAATGGGAGAGAGTGGTGTTGTGTGATGTAGAGTTTCAAAACAATGAAAATGTAAAGACATTCTCAACTTCCTAATAGCATGACTGTTCTGTGTGTTTCAAGGCAAAGAGAAATGGTAAAGGTTGTAATTGAAATGCCTGAAGGCTTCTTTATGCAATCTGGATACGTCTGAAGAATGTCAGCAACAAGCAACAAGTCTTGGTTCTTGGCTATTTCATTGAGGAATAAGTGTTCATGCAAACAATAGTAGGCCTGTTATCTCTGATGGGTGGGTGGAGTCAATGTTTTCACAGATAAAGGCAGAGACCTGCGAATGACCCAAGACAGTCAGTAAAGGGCTGGTGCTGAAATTTTATGGATTCCCTTGTTCATGCAGGCAGCAGTTAGCATATCAAGACTGAAATAATTTGAATCCTGATTACCTAGGAAAACATGAAATTTATTAGCAGAGCCCTTGTGTGTGTACATGCATGGGTATAGCCACACACACACACACACACACACACACACACACACACACACTATTAGAGTGGTGCTTCTCTGATGATAACTGAAGTCATTTTCCAAAATGATATTCCTCTTCCGCTTTGCTGTTCAGAAAAGGATGCCTATAATTAATCAGTGTGTTGCATGGCCAGCTGTATTATAGGATTAGGAGCATATTGGAAGAGTATAGGGTTATTTTAGGGCTAGGTTACAGACTTCTTTCGACTGCAGTAGAATTTCAGAATGCTGGTGGCAGATCACATCTTTGAATGTTCTCCCACATTAAAAAAGAAAAGAAAAAGAAACCCACCCTGCACATTAAATGAACAAGCATAGCCTAACTAAGCTAATACCAGGCTTGCTAGTCTGAGGATACATACAAACGTGATACCCTACTGCAGGCATAGGCAAACTCAGTTCTCCATATGTTTTTAGCCTACATCTCCCATGATCCCTAGCTAACGTTAACTTTGTTCAGACATGTAATCGAAGGCGATATAAACTAAAAGCTGAAATAATTATGAATCCCTGAAAAATAATTTAAACAATTTAAAATCCAGTTATGGGTATGTGCCATTTTTTCCAGCTGAATGCAGTTTTTTTTTAAATAACATAAGTATAAATTAAATGGCATAGAGAACATTTTAAAATAAGGTGATTTTAATATTTTGCCTTTTGTGACATTCCAGATATATTGCATTAAGGTTTGTTCATTTTTTTCTGCATTTTGACAATGTGATATCTTTTTTTATTAAAAAATGGATGATGGAAGTAATTATATTCTCATGTGGTTTGTGATGTTTAGGTTTAAGGAAATATATTTATTTTTGAAGTGGACAAATCTAGATTGTTGTGTCTATGACGCACACCAGTTGCTATCATAGAAAACAGAATGAACTCCCACTAACTTAAGTGGGACTTGCAGAAAATGTGCTTAGGGTCAGGCTACATTGGTAGTGCTATCCTCCCAAGTTATAACCACTGATGTAATATTCCTTGGGAATTGTGAAGAGATCATTATGGATGTGTGTGTGAAAAGAGTGGTTTTAAATGGCCTTCAACTGTGGTGGGATGCTGGGTGCTGAAGTCTTAAGTTAATTTGTTAGAGCAGGGAATGTGAGTAGGAGGGAGTTTAATGAAAAAGAGAGAGGAGGAGGTGAATAGAAGGGAATGTTAGCATTTTAGACATCAGAGTCATGGTAGACTTGTATGCAAGGATGAAGGAGAGTGCTTTTCACATTTCTGCTGTCAGGGATATTCTGTTCCTCAAAACTGGAGCTGTCTTCACATACCCTTCACAACTTCCTGCCTCTGTTCCTCAACAATAGCAGAAAGGCATATGTGAAGAGTAGGGGTGGTGGTGATATTTTAGCAATGTAGATTGCAACACCCGACTACAAAGTGGGAAACAGATAAGAAAAATGAAAGGAGAATGAACAAACTAGGGAACTGACTCTTATGCAATTGACCATATATAAAACCTGCGGACCAAGGTTGCACAATATCTAGTTTCCTGAAAATATTACTTGACCACAACATATTCAGTGCCATGCTGGCAGAGAAATAAGTCCAGCCCCACTTTAGACACACCCTGTTAGTGAGGATGACCATGAACGTGTTGTAAGTGTTCACAGTACTTTACGGAGAGATAAGCAATATGAGATACCAGTAGGTCGTTGTTCTTAAAGGGAGGACAATCTAAAATAGATAGTGGTGAAGTAACAGAGGAGAAAGTTGCTTCAAACTGAGTTGCACCACTGGTTCATCTAGCTCAGTATTGTCTACACTGACTGGCAGCAGCTCTCCAAGATTCAAACTTGGAGAGTCTTTCCGAACCCTACCTGGATAAGGTATGGAACCTGGGGTGTTTTGCATGCATCTATCACTGAGTGACACATACACAGTGAAAGAAACTCTGGGCACATTTTGCTGCACATGCATATGTAAGACTTGGTAACAGGAATGAGCATTAAGAAGATAAGCTACAATACATGTTGGGGGTTGTGTCGAGAATGTCTGGGGGCACTGGCACAATAAGCTGGGGGATAATATTTTATTTAGTCATTTATTTTATAAATCTATTTGATCCTTCATTATAAACATTTCCAGGCTAGCTAACAATACTGGATAAAACAGAAACAACCATAAAACCACAAAAGAATAAAATATTCAATGGATTTCTGGCATTAAAACAATATTGTCAAATGTTAAAAGGCCTGGGTAAATAAATAAGCGCTGAAAGGACAATGCAATTCAAAAGCTGTTTAAATCCACGCCTTTTCATTTAAGCTGCTTTTGTCTCATTTAACTCGGGGTGCATTCGTATCTACCCTCTCGCTCAGCTGTAATCCAGCAGAAACAATAGCAGTAAAATACTAAATTTTGGAAGATGGAAAGGCACGCCAATGGGGACAAGTGATTTACAATACAGTGAGTTGGTGGTGAGAATACAAAACAGACTTTGTTTACAGCTGACATTGTTGATGAAGTAAACTGCTGTTATTTGAGAGGAAAGTTGTCAATGTGCCCTTACTGGGTCCGTACCAGCTTGAATGAAACATGAACAGTTTAAGCACCTTGCGGCCCACAGAACGTAGACTACACCCAGAAGCAATGCATGGCATATAGCTGAATGTACAGTGGGAAGCTAAAATGCTGGAGAACCATGTTGTTCTTTCCTAGTATATTTCAGACTTCTGTTTTGGATTTTCTATGAGAACAGGATTACAAAGTTGGAGTAAAAAATTGGTACCTATTGACACCAAGCAATGATTGCCTTACAGAAGGAAGACGGTGACTGTGTGACATAGCATTCTATCTGGGAATACTGCTTTCCCTTGCCACAATTCTGTTATTCCTCTTTCTCCTCTCTGCTGATGCAGAATCTATTATGAATGACCTATTTCCTCTCTCTCTATTCAGGCTTACTTCTCAGAGGTCATAAAGCTGCTTATTGCCTATAGGTGAAGACACATATGGCGGAATGCTCCACCATGTAAAAAATGTCTCCACACATAGATGCAACGTATTTGCCCCATCTATATATAACACTAGAAGGAAAAACCACTCTAGAAATTATTCATATGAGAATCTTCCAAACACTTCCTCCTATTTGCTTTATAGTAAAACACAACAGAGGAAAAATAATTGCTTCCTGAATACCATGAGAATAATCCTTGTGGAAATTGTTCCGTTTGGTTGTGTATTTTTTCATGTTTCATTTATTGTTCATGATTACTTTTGTTATGTTGTAGTTACGTACTTTTTCTTGTTGTAAGCTGCCTTGAGCATGGTTTGAATTGTGGGAAGGTAGCATACAAATAAAATTATGTATGTATGTATATTGAAAATGCACAAAATCACAGCAATTATCAGTAATAATGGCAACTCCAAAAGTTTCTATCTTAGCTATTGTTAACAAAGATTATAATCTTCAAGTATATGATTATATTGAAATATTGGAGATATCATCATTTTAGGCTGCAATCTTAAATACACCTACAGTGGTACCTCGGGTTAAGTACTTAATTCGTTCCGGAGGTCCGTTCTTAACCTGAAGCGTACTTAACCTGAAGCAGCACTTTAGCTAATGGGACCTCCTGCTGCCGCTGCGCCGCCAGAGCACGATTTCTGTTGTTAGCGGAGTTCTTAACCTGAAGCGTACTTAACCTGAAGCGTACTTAACCCGAGGTACCATTGTTTTAGGAATGAGCACAGTTGTATGTGTTTGAGTAAACATGCATATGATTATTACATCGTTATTATTTATTAAATTTATTAGTTGCTTTGTCTTGGCAGGGCAACCCAAAACAATTTACAACCAACTATGTAGTTCATCAAGAAACAATGGTTACAAAGACACAACTCTGCAGCGAAAAGGTGCATTAAAACAGCGAAAATAACACAACAAAATGCATTGCATGAGGGGGAAATGGACTGCAAAGTGTGAACATTACCGAAAACACCATTTACCGGTAATTAGGTATCCAATTTCCAGCCCATCAAATTTGATGGATTAAGCCATGAGATCCCAAACAAATGAGGCTTGTGTCTGTATTACTGACTTTAATATAGGGGTCAGGGGTCCTTTACCTTTTTTACTACACGTGTATCCTCAGAAGTAAATTCGAGGGCAGGTAAAAAACACACATTTGTAAAACCTAGCATAAATTGATTTTGGGACAACTGTACTGCCTTTGCATCCTCAGGCTTTGATGTCAAAGCACTCCTTGTCCCAGTGACGTGTCAGGCTTTGCAATATCACTGCAGGAAGGTCTGTCGGGAAGCTTCTTCCGTGCAGTTTCCCAGCCCTTCCCTTCGAGGCATCGCGAGGCAGCTACGTCGAAGGCTGTGGCTAGCTTGGACATGCCCACAGCTTAAAACTCTTGCATCTCAGGGCTTTTCTTTTTTGGTGTGTCTCCACTGTGCAAAAAAGAACCGGGCTCTCTCCCGCCCCCAAAACCCTTACTATTCCCCGGCTTCCAAGACGTCTCAAGACCTGCGCTCGCGGGCACTTTTCCTCCTCCTGCTTCTCTTTAGTATCTTATCCCGTATATTGATTGCAACGCGTGTCCGTCGGATTTATACGCTTCCTTTAACCAACTGTTGCGGGGGACGCTTCTTCCATTCGCGCGCCACGGCGCCACACGCCACCTTGAAATCTTTCCGTTTTGAGGATTAAGGGTCAATAAACACATCCCTCTGCCTTAAAAAATAAATAAATAAAATTTCCCTCTCTCTCCCCAACCCCTGCAACAGGTTTTGACACAGCTTAATCTCGGTCGAGACGCATAATATAATGTAATATATAATGTAATATAATAACAAACACATGCTTGTGCGTGTTTCATCTGAGCTTAATTTTATTCCTTTTTTTGTTCTGTGGAACAAGCAGCCTGGGCAGAGAAAGGGAGCGAGAGAAAGAGGGGTGGGGAGGGCGGAATTCAAATGAATAACCGCAGGCGCCCTTCTCTCCCTCGCGCCCCGTCCCTCGCCTCTTCCCGCCTCTTTTTCTCTTGTCACTCCAACCCTCCCCTCCCAACGGCACCGCTCCTTTCCACCTTTTGCCCCGCCTCCCCTCCCTTGCCTTTCCCCCGGCACGTGACGGGGGCCTCTGACGCCGGGCGGCGCGGTGCCCTGGAGCTGACACTCGGCGCGGAGCTGAGGCCGGGAGGGGGCGGGGCTCCTGGGCAGGCAAGGCAGGCAGGCAGGAGGGAAGAAAGGAGCGAGCGAGGCGAAGCGGAAGGAGGAGGAAGAAGAAGAAGCAACAGCGGCGGCGGCGGCGGGGATACCGCCTTGTAGTCGGGAGCGACCTGGACCTCCGGTTTGGGTGAGTGGGCCGTTATTCGGGGAGGAGGAGGAGTGGGGGGAGCAGCGTGCTTTGGTGTGCCTTGCAGAAGTGCGTTGAAGTAGGTGCGTGTTTGGGGAGGGGGCGTTGCTGGCTTCACGGGGATTCTTTCTCCCCCTCCCCCCCAAAAAAACCCCCCAACCGTTTTGTTTGCAAGGAAGAACGGAGAGACACGGCTTCCCTGTTTGTCCCTTCACTCCCCCCCTCCCACTGTTGCACTTCTTGTTTAATTAAGCCGGAGCAACTCTTCTTCTTCCGCCGCCCCTTCCTCCTCTCCCCACCCCTCCCCCGCCTGCGCCCCCTATCAGAAAAGCGCGCTGTAGCCTGCGCCCCACCCATAGGTGGAGCATGGAAAGGTGTGTGGAGGAGGGAGGAGGAGGAGGGACGGAGGGGAGCAAGCCCTTTAAGCGACACTTTCGGCTACTCCGGTGGGAAAACGTGACAGCCGGAGTTTAAAGGGGAGCCGGTGGTGCGTCATGTGAACACGACCGTGTCAAGTCCTAATGCCCCGCTGCTGATAGACGTGCTGCGTCGGGTTTCCTCCTCGCGACACTCCCCCCCCCCCGCTTGACCTTGGGGTGTTTTCATTGTGCGACGTGAGCAGGGTGGGATGTGGGGCTGACTTGTTGGTTCCCTATACTGTACAGTAATCACTTAGTAACACTCGCGTGTATATATATATGGGTGTGTTTGTGGGGGCAGGAGGGAGGAATGGCAATCCCACCTCTGTTTGCACTTGGGTCCAGTTTTAATTTGTAGTTCGCTGTGTGTTGACTGGTACAGCCTGATTCTGCAAATATATATGAATTCTAACTTTTAAGTGTTTCGTTTACCCTCGGGAGCCAGGGCAGTTTCATGCCTGGAAGCATTAATGTTTGCGCAACTGATACACAGATCGGATGCCATCTCTCTGTATTTTGCCTTGTGTCAAGCCGCTTATGTGGAGAAGGGTCCTAAAGTGGTATACAGTATTTTGCTTCTGTAGTAAAAGCCTAATTTGGTTATAAGTTATTTTGTCTTATGCACACACATCTATATGTTGTTGTTGTTGTTGTTGTTGTTGTTGTTGTTGTTATAAATAAATTTGTCAGGATTGCCCAGGGCAACCAAAAGTGACTTACAACCAGAGTCATACATACAACATACAGCTTGCAGACGTATGTATAGTTGACCCAATAATACAAACACACAGAGACGTTAAAGGAGAGTACCGGTACATTGTGTAACTTCATTTCTCCAGTTCGGACAAATTATGAAGAAGGAGGATAGCTTAGTTACTAGTTTGAGCGGAAGTTCTGCATTCTCTCTTCCTTGCCAACTGTCTATACAGGCCTTAAAATGATTTGAGCCTTAGTTAGTATGAGTTAACCACAATGTATCAGCCACAGACTTTTCTAGCTATTTATAGTTTGCAATTGTAGTCAGCACAATAACAAAAGAGTAGAGTAAGAGAGGCAAGTAACTGATATGATGTTATTCCCTCCCCCTTTTAATAAAAAAAAACTTTGGGGAAATTGGCTTTTTAAAGCTGTTTGGCATGTAAGTACACTATGAATTCAGAATATGAGAAACCGAGTTTGTAATCAAGTTTCAAGAAAGGCACAGTTTGGCTTTTAATTTAAATACCATATTATTGGGGAGCCCATTGTCCTCAAATGTTCCCTAGTGTTCAAGAAGGAGCTGACCATTTTTTTGGTAATTGGTATCTACTGTCCATGGTTACAATCTCTCTGTGTGTTTAAATCTTTAGGCTCATTTTGAAAGTATTTCATATAAAATTGAGTACAAATGAGTCATACCAGCTGTCAAGCAAAATTATTCTGATGAAATTTCAGCGTGTGAAATTGATTTCCCTCAGCAAATGTGAAGAGAATGTTGTTATGAAACTCATGGACTTGGCCTTGCATTGCGTGTTTGCTTTTCTGCCATGGTGACTAGAAATGTTTCTGTTACCCTTTCTCCAGATGACTGTGGTGTACTTTATTCTTGTCAGAAATTTTGATCTTAAACATCGAGAATAATGCAAGCGTTCACATTCCTCTGATGGACAGAATTCTTGCCTGAAGTGAAACTTACAGGTTGCAGAAAAATTTGCATAAAAGACAAATCTGTTTATGCCAGGGGGTGTGCATTATGTTCTCAAATGATAGGCATCCAGAAATTGTGGGCCTAATGAAAATGTGCTTAAATTAAAGCTTGTTGCTGAGATGCTGACAAGTAACAACATAGGAGAAAACATCAATTGTGCAGAGGACGGTTGGCTGGGTTTTATTTCATCTGGCCTTCAGTTGGTAAGAACCTATGACATGGGGATCTAAATGTCCTCCAATACGACTTCAATGACTAACTTTGTTTGTATCACAACATCATTAATGTGCTCCTTGCAGCTGTAGGGGATAATGTTTGCCAGCACAATAGTCTGCGGTAAGAACCAAATGACACTGTGAGAGCTTGTTTGTATTTTTGGTTACATAAATAGTAGCATAGTTTTTTTCAACTTTTGTTTGGACCGTGCTATGATTTTTTGATTCTGAGCTTCAGCTATTACACTGAGTGAAGCAAATTATAATTGGTTTTAAATAACTTCCAGGATAGGAATTATACACAGATATGTTATGATGATTCTGGTTTTTTTTTTTAATGTATTTTTATTTTTTAAAAAATCTTGGTTTACAAAAGTATGAGCAGTGTCTCTCATCTTTTTTCTTTTCCAAGTAACATTTTTACAGATGAGTTTCATTTGTTGAGACATTAGTGTTACATTAGGGAGAAAAGGGGAAAAGAGGTGGAGGGGGGAAAGGCGAGTGGGAGTAGGGTCAGGTGGCGATGTTTCTATTTTACTTAATATATGTGTGGGGTTTTGTGTCAGTGCCACATGTGCAGGTTGTTATGATGATTCTGTTATGCTGCTTTCTAACCTTCTAAATTTTTTGTACTGCTTTTTTGTATAATGTTACTGCTGCTTTGAAAGTAAGGTTGGGTTCTAGTACTAATTTCAGATCTTGCTCACCCTTTGTTGACTCACATTGGTTTAGTGAAGTGTGTGGGCTTTAATGTCATGCTCCTTCACTTTTATTGCCTCCTACATTACATCTACTCTTTGAAAAGTGCAAATTTAGTGTATAATACAGTTTACCATATCCACTGTTCTAATGCTTACAGCACACCTACTCAGAACTGAGCCCCGTTGGCTGCATTGGCACAGTGTTTATGAGCTGGTTGCAAGTTGTTGTTGTTGTTGTTGTTGTTGTTGTTTTAAAGCAAAACATGATTAACATTAACTATGGTTTTTCTTGATTTGGACAAAACAAAAGTGAAGCAAACCCCTGACTGTGCGAGTGGTGGGGACTTGAGCTCAAGGTTTGCTTGTACCGGTAGTTTGTTGTTGCTCAAGCACACATCAAACTGTGGTTTAACAAAAGGAGGAACCAATGTGGTGCGCTACAGATGCTTCAGACTATAACTCTCATCATCCCTAACTGTTGGCTATACTGGCTGAGACTGATGGGGATTTAACTACTTTTAGCAGCCTCAGCTGGTATCACCAACAGTATGGATGTTTAGAGTTGTGGTTTAAAATATCTGTAGGGCACCACATTAACTACCCCTGGTTTAGCTTGATATACAAATGTAGCTGTTAAGTTAGGATTGAAGCCTTGGTATTCTCATAATGCTAATGATGGATGCCTTTTCAGTTTTATTCTACCCCCTCACAAGTCTGGTTGTCCTTATCAGCCATTGGCTACAGCAGGTGATGCTCACTTAAGTGCTTAAAAAAAAGGGGGGTGAGGCTTTTGAGAAACGGCATTTGAGAGATGGATTTTGTGAAATTAGAGCTGCTGCTCAACATTCGAACAGAATACAGATTTAAAAAACACTTCGGTTGGTTATTCCAGCATAAATAGATTATTTCAGCTAGTTAGGTAGATGGATTTTATTCCCCAGTTGTAGTACTTCCATCTCTTGTGATGATTATATAGGAAATTAAAGTGACAGTAAGAAATAATTTATAGAAACAAAAAGTGGATAAAATACTAATTATTGGTGGCAGTATTCTATAAAGTTACAGTCTTTCTCTTGTAGTTTTAATAGGGCACATATGTTTTATTTCTGGAGCTGACTTTTCTATTCTCTCTTCATTTACAAATTTTGGTCTCAGTCCAACAAGATCTTTAAGATGCATTGCGCTGGAGCTGAAGAATTTCCCTTCCTCCACATGTATTTTCTTTCATTTGTTCTACATTACAATTGGCTTCTTAAACATGAAGATATTTTTAAGAAAAAGTAAAGCGACTTATAGTTGCAAAAAGTTTTAAACAGTTGCATAGGCCTATTAGCATTAAAAGGTCTTCAGGAGACACCTGACACTGCTTGTGAAATCTCTGCTGGAAGAGTGTTCCATCAAAGGATGGTTTGTGCCACAAATTAGGCCCAAATGCAAGACCTGTGCTCCTTCACACTCCCCCCCTTATAGTCACTGTTACATATAGGGTCCAGCCAGTAGTGGTACGATAGTGTCTTTATTCATAGCAGCAGGTAAGTCACAGAACAGTACATAGAACACACACATCCCCAGCTCTCCTGCTATATATAAGCACCTGGGATAGCCAAGCCCATCCAGGTGCAACTAATTAAAAGCAATCCCTCCCATTAACCAGTTCCTGACTACTCCAGTGTTGTGCCTCTACTTCAGTACACAACACCCCTCCCCTCTTAGTCAAGAACCCCCCTTAAAACAACAACAACATCCAGTGTGACACACACAGCAACATCCCGTGTGACACACACAATGACCCCCATCCCTCCGTACCAGCCCGCAGTCAAAGTCCTCCAGGTATCGTGGGCGAGTTCGCACCCTCTGAGACCGTCTACACTCTGACCCCCGGGGGCTACCCCCCACTTGGGTCTCTTCGCCCTCTAGTCGTGATTCTGTCCCACTCGCAACCTCTTCCGGCCCAGCCTCCCTGTCTCCCGGTTGGACAGCCACTGCCTCCGGGGGAGGGGTGACTGCTAGTTCCCCGCTAGCCTGCACCGCCGATTGTTCCCCTTCCATTGTAGCCGACCCGTCCTCTTGGACGGGCCACCGCTGCCTTAATTGATCAACATGGCGGCGAAGGCTACCAGTGCCGTCTCCCACGACCTCATAGGACACGGGGCCCGTTGGTCTGGCAATTGTGGCCGGAATCCACACAGGGCCTGCCCCATAGTTTTTAGTATAAACAGGGTCCCCCTGTTGGAATATCCGTGGCGCCTTCGTAGCCTACTGCGGCTGAGCTGGTGCACGATCCGGATGCAGTCTATCTAAACGGGTTGTCAGACGTCTCCTCATCAACAGCTGTGCTGGGCTCCTCCCCGTTGTCGAATGTGGTGTCACATGCTGTGATAGTAGAAAGGATGATAGTCTCTGATGCCAATCCCCATGGACTATCCGCCGCAGCGCGTCCTTCGTGGTGCGCACCATCCTTTCCGCTTGCCCATTTGTAGATGGGTGGAACGGGGCCGAGGTAACATGGCGGATTCCATTAATGTTCATAAAATCCTTGAACTCAACTGATGTAAACTGTGCTCCATTATCCGACACAATAGTGTCTGGCAGTCCATGGGTCACAAACAAGGCTCGCAGATTCCGTATAACAACACCTGACGTCATGCGGGTCACCGGGATAACTTCCAACCATTTAGAGTGGGAGTCTACCACAATCAGGAACGTCTGGCTCTGGAACGGCCCCGCAAAATCCACGTGTAAACGTGACCATGGCTCCTTGGTAACTTCCCATGGCTGCACTGGGGCTTGAGGCATTACCGGCCTTGATTCCTGGCACGGATGACATTTCCGCACCCACTCTTCGATAGCCTCATCCATTTTCGGCCACCACACATAGCTGCGAGCCAGTGCCTTCATTCTCACAATTCCCGGATGACCCTCGTGTAGCGCTTCCAACACTCGCTGTCGCAACTTGGGGGGAACCACGACTCTGCTCCCCCACAACAGACACCCCTTATGAGCTGACAACTCATCTCGCCGGGACTCGTATGGCCGGAATTCTTCTGTAACTCTGCCCTCTGGCCACCCCTTCCACACCCAGTCTAAAACGCGCCCCAGTAAGTCCGGCCGCCGGCCCCCAGCGACCACAATTCGCAATTTGCCTTTAAATTTTCTATGCTGGACGCGGAAATTCCCAACCCCCAGGACAGGCACCGGATTCTGATTAAAGTCTCTTAAGATGCAATCAAGGGGACGAAGACAATTACGGCCTGCTTGGGGGCAAAACTTGCGGAAGGTGCCCTCTGAAACAATCGTGAACCCCGACCCCGAGTCCACTTCCAGTTCACAGGGCACTCCCTCTATACGAACCACTCTCGTGATCCTTGGTGGTGGCCGTGCGCTCTCACTTTGGGACTGAATACCGGTCGAAGAACACTGACCCACCATCTCAGTCTCTGAGCCCCAACGCCCCAACCTCTCTCTTGAACGATCTCTCGTTCCTCGATCTCTCCTCTCTCCGTCTCGTGGCGCTCGATCCCCGGTTCGACAGACTCGGGCAATATGACCCATCCTCTTACACTTCCAACACTGGGCGTCGTGGAACCTACAACTCCTCCGATCGTGTGCATTTCCGCAGCTCTCACAATTCCTGGGGGGTGACTGACGACTCCCTTGCTGCCGGCGGGATGACTGACGAGAGGACCGAGACACCTTCAACGCCACCTCGTCCACTGAGCCCTCCTCTACGTCGTCCATCTCCACCGCATGCGCACCCGTCATCTGTCCACCACGGAGCTCTCGAACTGTGCGGTCTGCCCCTTCCTGGGAAGTAACATAATCATACGCTTCCTGGAATGTCAAAGACTTTTTTGCAACCAATTCCCGCTGCACCCTCTCATCACGCAGGCCACACACAAAACGGTCCCTCAACATCTCTTCCAAGTGCTGGAACTCACAATACCGAGTGAGCTCCCTCAAGGCAGCCACAAACGCCGATGCCGATTCTCCGCCCTGCTGGTCCCGTCGGTAGAACATCTGTCGGCGGGCCAATAGCGAAGGTGCCGGCTCAAAATGGCTGCCAAGCACCTCAGTCAATTCCTCGAAGGTCTTTGACTCAAGCGTGGCCGGAGCAATAAGGTTCTTGGCTAGTTTAAAAGTAGCCTTTCCACAGACACTAAGGAGTGTATCCCGTCTCTCCTCCGCACTGGTAATCCTATTTGCACGGAGGTAAAACTTAAGTCTATCACTGTAATCACTCCATTCCTCTGGCTCATTGATGTTAAATTCCTCAATCGAGCCACGTATTGCCATACCACTAGCCGATTCTTTCTGGGCATTGCGGTTGGTCTCCGACATCACTGCACTTCACTGGCTGTATCCCATCCTCGTCGCCAATGTTACATATAGGGTCCAGCCAGTAGTGGTACGATAGTGTCTTTATTCATAGCAGCAGGTAAGTCACAGAACAGTACATAGAACACACACATCCCCAGCTCTCCTGCTATATATAAGCACCTGGGATAGCCAAGCCCATCCAGGTGCAACTAATTAAAAGCAATCCCTCCCATTAACCAGTTCCTGACTACTCCAGTGTTGTGCCTCTACTTCAGTACACAACAGTCACTTTTAACTGTTTGTCGCTTTCCCCATCTTTTTAAGTATGTGTGATATAACCAGCTTTTAATTACTAGTTTTTACTCCTTACCTGTTTTAAGTCTTATGTGTTCTGTTTATCCATATTTTGGTCAGTGACCGAATTAAAGTTTGATACTGATACTGATGCTGAGTGTTCCATAGCATGAGAATGAGAACACTAAATAGTAAACTTCTAGTTGAGGCCAGTTGGGCCTCTAACATGGATGATTAAGCTGGGATATAAGGGCCCAGGTGGTCCTTAATAAGATATACAGATATCCACATTCAAATGTACATCTCTATTCTGGGAACAACAAATCCTGTGTGTCTAGAGCTGACTTGATGCGGTTCCCTTCTGTAAGCATGCAGAAAAACTTAGTCTACTTCTAATGGTGCTATTTCTGAACCAGCTCACTAAGAACTATGGGTACATAAATGACCCTGGAAGGATACTTCGTCATGCATGCTTCCTTTCCTCACCTTGCATGTTGGAATTACTTCCTGGTTTGTGGCAAACCATAGTTGTTTGTTCTATCAGACTGTGTTTGTGTTTGCCCTGCAAACTAAGTATGGAAGCTAGGATGACACTTTGGTTTGCAATCTTGATTTTCAGGAGGGCAAGTGCAAGCCATATCTTGCCAGTTCAGATGACAGTACTAACTGGTTTATTTTAAACTGGGGAGGAAATGAATTACAGTGCATGAGAAGAATAGGGAGTCTGTGAGCCCAAGTGTTCTTACAATCTCATTTGCGTATAGTCAAACCATCTTTTGGAATTCAGTCGAAATAATTTCCTTCATTGTGAATTATCAGTGTCTATTGCCTAATCAAGGATTAATCTTTGTTATTTTGTTCGAACAGAAACAACCCCCTTTATATGTTAAATGTATAAGCTGGTTTCTTTTTCTATCCCACTTTAAAGACTCAAGGAATTTAAGAGGGAAGAAACCCTACACTAAAATAAATATATGTAACAGCTGAAATACAGTATCTGCAATGTGACCTTGGCAAAGCTGTTTTATTAAAATGTGGGAAGCATGCTTAAAGAGTATACATTCTTATTAACAGTATCCTGACCTCCATGGTTCATAAGATTAGGTAACAGAACTTGAAGGGAACACTTTCCAAGATGTTTGGTATTGATTTATGATTTATTAATTTGATGGCACTACAGAACTCAGGAGAAGTGATACTAAAGGGATATCTGGGCAGAATATGGGAGCTAAATTAAGCGAAACCATTCTTTTCTTCCCCACAAGGTTTAATAATACCTGAACTAAATAAATCCTCTACGTAATCATAGGATTGTCTTGAACTAAAAAAAGACCTGATCCATTTTGCTAAGTAACTGAAACAATAGGCTTAGTAACAGGCAAAGAGCAAGAGCCGAACAGATATGAGGGTCCAGAAAAAGTTATTAATGTTTAACGTGCTATCTTACACCTATGCAACTTGTGGGCAAAACCCCCCTCTTGTATACCACTTTAGCAGAATGTTTATGTATTTATATTATGGAATAAGAGTGCAGTGATTCTCAAAAGAGTAATGTAGTAATGGAGACCTAGTAGCTCAAGAAAAATTGGTAAGTGGGTGTGATATATCTGAAAATGGAAATTGTTATATTTTATTTATTCCACTTTTCAGGATACGAATCCTTTTGCAAATACGGTACAATCAGAATACATTAATAGAATTACAGTACGGGCAACTTCCCATTTGTGCAGGGTTGCGTTTTGGGTCATTGCGCACGTCAGCAGTCTCATGTAAGCCTGCCCCGTTCCACCCTCTTTTGGGGCTGAAAATGATGTGTGTGTCAGTGGTTGTGCATCAATTGAACATGCACAAAATGGTTGCCACCTGTGAACAACATCAAAGCACACCTAGTCATCAGGATGCTCCCACTTAAAGTTGTAGTTAACATTTTTCATATGGTTATGCCTAGAAAGCACTTATATTTATGTACATTGCTATTCATCCATGATCAGAGTTTTCAGTACTGTGAATTGTTATGTACTAAAATATGTGGAGGTATTCAGTGTCTAAAGCATTGAATTTATTGGGATATAGCACACCACACAAATGGCATTTTATTGAATTCCCTCAATCCAATATTTTAGTTTCAACTAATTCTGACAATTTGGAAAAACTTTTCAGATATTCACAGTATACTGCATGTGAAACTTAAAGAACAACAGCTTTTGTTTGCCTAAATGTAAGCCAATTAGGGAAGGGGAAACATTTCAGAAAGGTTTCTGGGGTAATTTCTAGTTATGGCTCTGAGAGAAAAAACTTTGCGAAAGATTTGGTTAGCTAGTTCATCCCAAATATGAGACTAGTCAATAAGCAGCATGCAGCTAAAACTCCTTTGTGGTAATAACATTTTTTTTCCCTTACAGGGGGAAAGAAAGACCATAATGTGGCTTACCTTTCACGTAGAAAGGTGAATACAGTTTCTTCCAAGAGATGGCCGACAAGAGTGGAAAGATTCTTCCAGGTCCATTATACATCGAAGTTGAATATGACTATGAATATGAAGCAAAAGACAAAAGGATTGTGATTAAACAAGGGGAGAGATACATTTTAGTGAAAAAGACGAATGATGACTGGTGGCAAGTCAAGAGGGATGAAAATTCAAAGCCATTCTATGTGCCAGCACAGTATGTGAAAGAAGTAACTCGCAAAGCACTAATGCCACCTATTAAGCAATTGGGTGGGCTGCCAAACAGCTCTTTAAAACTTATGCATGGGTTACATAGGTCAACAGAAAATGTCAACAAGTCTCCGGAACTTTCTAGTTTTGGGAAATCTTCTCCAGTTCAAGTGTCTAGTACAGTTCGGGATGCCAATCAGAATTTGGGACCAAACGTTAGCCCAGGTCAGAATTTTGGCCTGAGCTTGGACCTTTCCCAGAATAATGGGAAATCGAATGAATTTCAGTTTCCTAAAGTTTCCAATCAGAACAGAACATTCTCTGTGTCCCATTTTTCTTGTTCTGAATGCGTGGAGATAGAAAAGACCAGCTTTTTGCAAGAACAGTCCTGTGATTCTGCTGGAGAAGGCTCAGAGAAAATCCACCAGGATTCAGAATCTGGAGATGAACTCAGTAGCAGTTCCACAGAACAAGTACAGGTAAGATGAGATGCATCACAGTCAAATTTAAATTATTTTGTGTCTTAAAAAAAAGGTATGAAGTAACAATTTAGCAAGAAACTTGTTTATGTACACAAAGTTTTTATACTAAACGTATAAGAACTAAGCTCACTCAGCAGCTGTGTGTTAGAATAGTGAGAGAATACTTAAAATTTCTCTGGTGACACCCACCTGGTGGTTTGTTTTTGTGCAGTTATCCATTGATTTGCCATTTCTCAGAAATCAACCCTTCTTTGAAGGGTTCATTAAGCATGAGAAGGGTGATGGAAAGGATTGGATCAGTTTAGCCTGTTATGGTCAACGTATGTATCCTCTTGCAGAAGTTCTTATTAAATTGATAGAAATTTCAAATGCCCAATAGAGTGGAAAGCTTTTCATATTCTGTAGCACATCTGGGTGGTCAGTGCTCAACACTGGGTTAGACATTCCATTTTTATTCACAGAGGTTTTGGTAGTTCTTATCAGCTTATTTTTAGGAGTCCCTGAGCTGTACTACTACAACTGTACTACAGATGCATGCAATGGGTGCTAGCTGTTTCAGGTCATCCTTGTTATTTTTTGATGTAGCAGCCACGAGTGATGACTGATACTCCTTGAGTTGATAATTACCTACGAGGGTGTTGATAAATTGATGTGCCCTGAACAGTGAACATAATCTTCATTGCACTTATGTTATTAATCCAAATTAGCTGACAACCATCACATGTACCACTTTCACATTTTTTTAAAAAAGTATTTATTTATTACTCACCCTTCACCCTAAGGTCCCAGACCTGGTTACAACATTAAAACCCAATATTAAAAACAACAACATTAATACAACTTAAAACCTCAAAAATAAGTGTGTTCTCAAAATATACACCTCAAGTGTCAAAAGCTAAGGTAAAGAGATTAATCTTCAACATTTGTCAGCTGTGCAATGAAGTTGCAAGATGTGCCTCTGTGGGGGGAGGAGTTTCACATTTTAGGGCTGCCACAGAGAACGCTGTCTCCCAGGCTTCCACCCCCTGAGCTTCAAACGGCGGAGAAACTACCAATAAGGCTCCCTCTGCCCATCTCAGCACTCCAGGGGGTCTGTAGAGCAGGAGGTTGTGTTTCGGTTAGTTGGGGACTGAGTCATTTAAGACTTTAAATCAGGGGTCAGCAAACTTTTTTCCGAAGCTGTGCCAGCATTGCGGAAGTTAGTGCCCGTGCGGCGAGGCCTCCGTGCTACGCTGGTTTAACGCGGGGACTGACTGAGCTGGCAGTAGGGTCCGCGAGCCAGATTTACAAGCCCGCTGGGCCACATCTGGCCCCCGGGCTGTAGTTTGCCGACCCCTGCTTTAAGCACTAATGTGAGCACATTGACTTGGGCCTGGAAACCAACTGGCAACCAGTGTAGCTATTTTAAAACGGTGAAACCCCAGACTGATTGAAGTTCCTGAGTCACTTTCCAGGGCATCCCCACATAGAGTGCATTAAAGCAATCCAATCTGGAAGTTACCAAAGCATGGAACATAGTGGTAAAGTTATCTCTATCCAAATGGGGTTGTAGCTGGTGAACCAGCTGGAGCTGAGAAAAGGCACTCCTAGTCACTGAAGGTGCCTGAGAATCCAGTGACAGTGTTGAATCCAGGAGCATCCCCAATTGCTCTCATCAGTATTTTTTTTTAGTGACTTTGGCTGATGTTGGTATTTCCAAATAGAAGCACTAGGGAAACTGTATTGAACAAGTTTGATAAAACTTATAATCAGAATATGCAGGCATTATACAGATGTCCTGTATGAAAAGCACCAGCTCCCTGTAGACTGACCCAATGCAATTCAAGAAGACCTGTTATATGCAATACAGTATGTAACAAATGAAAAGTGCAAACAGGTCAAACAAAGTATGGCAAGCAGTTCTTATTGAACAACACTCACTTGTAGAGCCAGTTTGTAGTCTGGATAAGGTTCTTGGACCTAATTTTACTACTGGGTACTCAGGTGTCCGCTATCTATCCTTGCTGCTTGGGGTGGGGGAGCGTGTAGCCTCAGAATGCTCTCTCTCATTCTCACTAGGCAAGAAACAGATCTGTCACAGTCTTAGACAATAGTCTTAGAAATTTAAAACTGTAACATAAAATGGGTGTAATATTTTAACTAGGTATGATGCCCACGAGCTATGTTACTTTCAACATAGCCATGAGTGGTGAAAAGCTGTCATAGCAATTAGACATCAACATTATTTTAATAAGCAAGAAAGACACCCTATATCCTGGTTCTTTGCCCTGTAGAATGTAGTAAGCTATAAATATTGTAATAATGTGATTCTTTAGTTTGTAACTTCAGCAAAGTACATTAAAATTATGATTGGGGGAGTTTAGGTTCAGGAAATCAAATTACACCAAAACTGGACTGAACTTCATCCCTGAGGAAAACCAGAACCATTAAAGGAAAGTCTGTTGGAACTGAAAATGGAAAGAAAAATTCAGGCTAGTAGATCAGAATAAGAACAAGCAAACTTCTTTCCTCTAGATCAAGCAGATCTAGAGATTTAAATGCCTGCTAGATTTTACTGAACCACCCTCCTGCTTTTTCTAAATCTTTCAATAGTGACCATTGTTTGGCAGAAATCAGCTGGGTAGAAATTAAGGTCTTTGCAAGCTGTTCTTATGTTGCCAGAACATGAAGTTCCAGGCTGCGTATGGTTACCTTGAAAACAAGTGTTAAGCTAAGTGAGTGTTAGCACTATACAGTGAATGTGAGATGTTGATTGTCTTTATGCCAGTTTATGTGGAGGCCGAAGAGCATTCTTTCTTCATTGGATCCTACTTTTAACAGGGTTTGCTGTCTGTGTCTTGCACATTTTAAAGTCTGTATAAATGCATTTTAGAAAATAAAAGAAGTTTGTGTTTGTTGTACACAAGAGAGTCTGTGCAACAGCTCATTGTGGGTTGTAGGAATACATTCCAGTTTTCTTTGTTTGAACCTATGAGAAGCCTCCTATTAGTTTTACTGGGGGCGGATGGGATTGAATTTTCATTAAATAAGTTGTGCAGCAGGGCATATACAATATACATGCCTTCTGTTCCTGATTTTGCGTGACAGTGTGCTAGATTCTCACTGTAAATGTAGAATACCCAATGGCAGCAGCATACACAAGCTTCAATAAAAAAGTGATACTAGATTCAGTGTTTTTAAAAAGCGACTATGTTTCCCTTCTCCTCTTTCGGTGAATGGTAACACCTGTAGGATGTATTCTCATTTCGCTCTGTTATGTGACCTTAGGTTCCAATGGAACTGCCTTTATCATGGCTGTCAGCAGCTATCTGTATTTCTGTGGGAAGGATGTGTATGGGCTGCCCCTGTTTACTTGCTGTTGTGCGTGGTAGAATTAATTGCAACAGCCTTGTTTTCTGATTGTGGGCACAGTTGCTTTCTTTTAGTCTCAGTTCCACAGCTGCATAGGGGATCCCTAATAAACACTATGCATTTTGAGGACTTTTCTGCCACACAGACTCATCTGAACTTTGGTAAGATTATTTTCTGCATCAGTGGCCTGCATCATATAGGAATTAAAAGTGACCAATGTTTGCTGGTGTTGTGAATTTTGCTGATTGTTTTTAATTGTCAAATTATTAAATAATCTAAATCTAGTTTGCATAACCATGAATTCATGTAACGTGTACATTGAAGCAAGCAGTGCTTAATTTGGGGAAGGAAGAGAGAGTGAGGTGACTGTTAGGTGGCTCCTTATTTGAATATACAGTATATATGACAAATGTTAAATCTCTGTAGGACAAATTTTGGTTTATCTGGCCTGATGTTGTGGATATGACTCTCACAATAATGCAATCAGCTTCCTGCCTTCTTGCCTCATGCCTATCATGTTTGGTGAAAGCCAGTTGGGGGAAGGGTGTTGATTAGGATGTGGTGAATGTGTCTTCAAGCGACAGAGTGGTGCATTCTGCTCTTAAACAGGTGTGGAAGTGTGTTCATTCTTGAAGAAGCCCACCCTGAATCCTATGGTTTATAACAACTACTGCCTGGTTGCAAATACCCCATTTTTGCGTAAGGGAATAGAGAGAGTGGTGGTTGTGCAGTTGCAGGAGTTTCTGGAGAATGCAGATTATCTAGATCCATATCAGTCTGGGTTTAGGTGCAGTTTGGGACTGAATCAGTATTGGCCGCCCGGATGAATGAACTATATTAAGAACTACATACGGTAGCTTTTAGAAGACATCTGAAGGCAGCCTTGTCTCGGGAAGTTTTTAATGTTTGATGCTTTATTATGTTTTATATATTCTGTAAGCCACCCAGAGTGGCTGGGGAAACTCAGCCAGATGGGCAGGGTATAAATAATAACATGATGATGATGATGATGAGGGGGATAGGGGTGTGGGACTCTGCTTCTTTTTCTTGATCTCTCTGTGGCTTTTGCTACCATTGACCATGGTATTCTCTTTGGCAAGCACTGTGAAATGGGTATTGGGGGCACTGTTAGACAGTGGCTCCTGTCCTCCCTATAGGGTTGTATCTAGAGAGTAGCATTGGGAGACTGTGTTTCAGCTATGGTGTATCTTAGTACAGTCTTGTCTCTAGTGCTGTTTAATACCTGTATGCAGCCTCTGGATTTGGTCATTCAAAGTTTTTTTTGGGGGGAAAGGGTCATCAGTATGCTGACAGCACACAGTTCTACTTCTCTACAGAGAAGAGAACAAAAACTACCAGACTTTTAGAAGACATCTGAAGGCAGCCCTGTTTAGGGAGGCTTTTAATGTTTAATAGATTGTTGTATTTTAATTTTCTGTTGAAAGCCGCCCAGAGTGGCTGGGGAAACCCAGCCAGATGGGCGGGGTATAAATAATAAATTATTATTATTATTATTATTATTATTATTATTATTATTATTATTATTATTATTAGCGGCAGGAGAGGATGTGCATGATCTGAACCATTGTCTAGGTGCAGTGGTGAAATGGACCAGTAAGTTGTGCTTGAACCATGGGAACATGGAGGCACTGTGGTTTGGTGGTTCCCATGTCTAGGCCATTGGCTAGTTGCCTCTCATGGATGGGGTTATGCTCTTTGTCTCTGAAGCCCAAATTACTGCCTATAGCTAATAAACCAGATGTAGCCATTCTTGGAAATCAGTAGTGTGGTCACAGTGATTTATGTATTGGCCATCTCAAGATTCCATTATTGCAGTGTGCTCTATGTTGGGCTATCTTTGGGCCTAGGGTCTGACAGTTCCAGTTGGTGCAAAATGCTACAGCTGGACTGTTGATGAGGACCGATGATTGCCAACAGATACCTGCAGTGATCAAAAACATGCACTGACTCCCCATATGCAACTGGGCCAGGTTCAAGATCCTTGTATCTGCTTGGGTCTAGGATATCTTGGAGACTGGCCGCCAGATCCCTTATATCCCTGCCCAATCAATGAGGTCACTGTTAGTGGCCTCCCTTGGCTCAGATGCATGGCTCATACCCACAAGGAGCTCCCTTCCCTGTTGAACTTACGGGGCTTCTGAATTTATTCCAGCAAGCTTTTTAACTGAATTCTGATTTTATACCGTTTTACTCATTTTTAGGCTTATTGTAGTGGGTCTCCTGTACATTGCTAAGAGACAGCCGTAATTAAGTGGTATATACATTGTTGAAATAAATAAAAAAATTATAACACAATAGGTACCCGGTAACAATGAAATTCTTTCTTCAACCTGCAGTGTGTGAGATCTTAGGGGAGGGGAAATGAGCTTCTGGACATGCTTCACGCCAAAGGATGGACTTTTGGATTTGTGTCCACCTGTCCTTATCAGTAGGGATGGTGCAGAGGTCTTAAGGGAGAACTTTAGGCACTGTTGCACCTGGAATGCTCTAGTCTCCCTTTTAAAATATGTGCTTGCTTTGAGTAGAACTGTTATGGTGACATATGCTCATTAACTTTTAAAATCTGTGTGAAGGTGCTCAGTGTAAAAATTTGTATGTTATGTACAGGAAGTTCATTTCTGATTTAAATGCTTCCCATACTCTGTATCTAATGTATAATTTATAGAGAAGTTGCTATAAGTAGCAAGTTGGGTTAATAATTACAAATATAGGCACTGACCTATTTGCAAAGATTGCTCGTGTCTTTCATCCTCTTTACTAATTGACTATTGCATAAACTGTGAAGCACTAGAGGGATTATCACTAGGCTGTGTCTTGCTTTGATGAATCTTGTGTAGTAATGATCTTGCAAACAGACTCTCTCCTACCACTGCAGGTTTACCTTGAAAATATGCACATTGCTAAAATCTGTAACATTGCAAGCACACACCCTTAAGGCATATTTAAATATCTCTTTTGAATGACTGTCTCCCTCAAGTTCAGATTAAGTGTATTTAAAATGTGTCTTTTGTCAACATGGCAGATCCCACACCCCCAAGCAGGCCTCTGGTGGTGGTGGTGGTGAATTTTCTTTATATGCAATCTTTCCTTCCAATCAGGAGCAAAGGGTGGTATACAGCATCAGTAAAATACAATCAAGGCAAGAACACCACACTTTAAAAACCTCCCTACATTCAACAGAGCTTGACATAAAACAACACTAGCATATTTCAACAGCTGGCTTCCCAGGGCATTTATCTCCTTAAAGGTTAACCGTGTCTTTAGTTGACCCCTAAAGGCCACCAGTGAGGGGGACAAACATGCTGCTTCAGGGACAGGGAGGGAATTCGATAATGGGGGTGTTACCACTGAGAAGGCCCTGTCTTGTGCAGTTGCCCAGTGGGTTTCTCTCATTAGCAGGCACACAAGCAGGGCCTCCCTGCTGATTTCAGGATGTGGGGCAGGAGATCCCGAGGAAGTGATCTTTAAGTATTTAGGCTATGTGATGTTCAGGGCTTTGTATGCCAGTGCCAACACATTGGGCCCAGTAGCTCATAGGCAGCCAATACAGGCCAGGCCTTTCCAGTCCAGGAACAGCTGTAGCTGGGCAAAGGCACTTCTGACCACAGAGGCCAACTGGGCCTCTAGTGACTGCTTGGAATCAAGGAGCAGTGTCGAGGTATTCCCATCCAGGGCAGACTCCCTAATTCTTGGACCAGAGAACCCCTTATTCACAGGACCTCCATCTTATTCAGCTTTAGTTTATTGGCCTGCACCAAACCATCATTCCCTCTGGACACTGGTCCTCTACCTGCCCATCCAGGATGGATGGGTAAGAGCTAATTGTCATCTACATACTAATAGCACTGTGCTCTAAATCCCCAGATGACAGCTCCCAGTGGTTTCATATAGATCAAGAATAGAGAACTTATGGCCTTCCTGATGTTGTTGGACTCCGTTTCCCATCAGCCACAGCCAGCATGGCCGAAGGTCCAGGATGATGAGAGTTATCCATCAACATTTGTAGGGCCTCAGGTTCTTCATCCCTCATACAGATTTTAAATGACACTTTTTGGGGGTGGGGGTTGGACAGGATGGAACCCTACAGGAACATAAAGACACATCTAGTCTAGCATCCTCTTCTGACAGTAACCAATGATATCCCCATCAGAAGCAGCCCACAAGCAGGAAATGAGTGCACTAGCATTCTCCCCACTTGTGTTTCCCAGCAAGTAGTATACAGAGGAATACTGCCTCTGATAGCGATGGTAGAACACAGGCGTCATGCCTAGTCCTATCCTTCGTGAATTTGTCTAACCTTTGAAAGCCTTCAGGGTTGGTGGGCATCACTGCATTTTGTGGGAGCAAGTTCAAGAGTTCATTTTATGTACTTCCTTTTGTCTGTCCTCAATCTACCAACATTCAGCTTAATTTGATGGCTACAGGTTCTAGTAGCATAAGAGGAGAAAAATGTCTTTCTCTCTGCATAATCTTACACAGCTCATCATATCTCCTTTTACCTTTCTCAATGGTCCTCAAAGGATATTGACCTATTATGATAAACAGTATATTTTTGCTCCTATATCACTTGCTGGATAAATCCTTTCCTATATTGAAATATGGGCATGGTTTGTTCTATTTGTGCTATGAGCCAACAAGATTGCTAATTATGTTCAAACCTGTTGATGCTAATATATGGCTTTGAGGAACTGAGTTGAGCACCATTCTTTATCTTGTACCAAGTGGCAGATGGTAGTCCCTTTCTGTCACAAATAATATTATGCATCAGAATGATGGATTTGAAAGCAGAGAGATTCCATATCTCATTACTTATCCTTGATTCTCAGTTGCACTCTTTATTCTTTGTTCCATTTTATTAATCTGGTGTTTTTGTTCTTCTACAAAAGGAAAGAAAATAAAAATAAGCAAGATGGATGGAGGGGATGGAGAGAAGACACTCCATTTGGTTGCAACTAAAACAAAATGGGAGTGAAGTTCTCTGGCTAAATCTAGCTTAAAATTGTTTTTTAATGAACAAAATGTTAACTTGATGCTACATGAAAGAACTGTTTTATATGCATAATGACTCATAGGTTGCTTTTGAAGGTTTAACTGGAATTCAGGCTAGATAAAAGTCTGCTCACCAATATGTCACATATGTTTCTGAATCTATTAGTTTTAGTTAATAGTCAAATTCTTAAGAAACACATTTAGATTTGCAGATTAAAATTTATTTGATGTAGTCATAGCATCACTTGATACCTTGCAAGAAGAGTGGGGGAACTGGATCTGGTCAGCAGGTCAAATCCTTATCTCCACACACTTCTGCTGGACAGGTAGGTGGGACTGTGCACCTGTCAATCACCTGATGCCACCGTGCTGTCAGATGACCTGCTTTTGACCACATGGTTTGAAATCAAACCACGTCAGCAAAAATGTGTGCGCAGGGCTTCCTAAAGCCCAACAATCAGCTGATAGTTGGCACTTGGGATGTGATGCGCAAGGTGCTTTACAAGCACCACTGATCAGTGGTTCCTGCAAAGTCTTTACACCAGATATATGACATTAGGTGTAGGGCACGTGGGTGTGGCTTGGATGAAACAGCTTCATGGGCCAAATGAACTAAATCAGTCCTGCAGGGCTGGAAGTGCCCCATCTCTGCCTCACAGCAGCATAAAGAACTAAGGCTCTTAATTCTTCTGTAGGCTATCATTTATTCTCATTAGTAGATGACTTGAATCTCATTTAGTTTTCTGTTGTGTGACACAAATTTTAAGCTAGGATAAATATGTGCTTAGGAAAGCAGCTAATACATGTTAACTAACTCACTGAAGTTAAGCTGCGGGAAATGAGGAAGGGGATTTCTTTAGTTTTTGCTGGGAACAGCTGTGTGAACTATGGTTTAATGGAAACAAGCTGGTGCACATTGCAAGCCTTGACATGTATGGTATATATCATAGAATCATAGAATTGTAGAGTTGGAAGGGACCATGAGGATCATCTAGTGCAGCCCATATATATATGGTGCTATTTTTTAAAAAGTGAAGAAAAGAAAAGAAAAAAGTTTGTATCCCAAGATAAATCTCAAGTGTTAAGTGAAGCACAAACCATTTTTGTGTGAACCAGGTTAGTGAGTGCAATTAGAGGCGTTGTTTTCCTAATACCGGTATAAGTATATTATCAATGTAGGCATCCCTGTTTCCTAAATGTTTTGCATGTAATTTCTTATAGTGCAAATATCTGGTTGAGCTAACCTGAGAGAGAGTAAAAGCAGTGTGGTTTACAAAGCTTTTTCAAGAAAAGAATGGTTTGAGATGGGCTTTCTTATAGTGGGGTGCATTGCATGGTTGCCCCTGATGCCAGACTTAATTGTGTGTTACATTTTCCAATCAGAACTTCTTCCAAGGAGCTTATCTAGCCTCTGTGTGAGAGGTAATGCTAAAGGAGTATGACTTCATCATGTGGGATAGTTACCATTGCCCTTATACCAGGGGTCAGCAACCTTTTTCAGCCGTGGGCCGGTCCACCGTCCCTCAGACCATATGGTGGGCCGGACTATGATTTTTTTTTGAGAGGGGGGGGGGAAATGAACAAATTCCTATGCCCCACAAATAACCCAGAGATGCATTTTAAATAAAAGGACACATTCTACTCAAGTAAAAACACACTGATTCCTGGACGGTCCGTGGGCCGGATTGAGAAGGCGATTGGGCCGCATCCGGCCCACGGGCCTTAGGTTGCCTACCCCTGCCTTATACAATAGTTTACTAGGTACCCTAACCATCTTAGACTCCATTTGTTGGTTAGAATATGGTAGCCCATACATGCTTTGTTCCAGAGAGCAAAAACTTGGGAGCTTATGAAAACAGAATCTGTTCGATTTCAGCTGCTTTAAGTGGCCAAATATGATATTGAGGCTAGAGGTGCATTGCAAATTGCTGACACCCGCAGATTACTTTTATTGTGGCTAACCAGACGACACGATCGTGGCGCCTTTAAGACACTGAACACAGAAAGCTTCTCTTTGGTATCACTGTTATTAAAACACTTTATCAAAGGTTGCCTGTTGATTTTATATAAGAGTCCAAGGAGCAGACTTCTTGAACTTTGGCTTTCTACATGCTAAACAGATTATTGCTTCTTTATTCATGGTGGATCGCTTCTGCTGCGTATGCTTTCTGTAGGCAGCATTTGTTGTTTTCTGCATTCAGAAGAATATTTTGGCTCAACAATAAGCAAATGAAGATGTGGCAACACTAGACATGCAAAGCATTCAAGTAAGTCTGTGGACTAAGTTTTCCCTTTTTAAACTTCCTGTTTTGGCTCAGCAGGTTTGCGAAATGGAGGTTTTTATATGTGCACATGTGGAATTAGTATTAACCATGGTATTAACCATCTGCATTAATGTAAAATGTTTTGTTAATACCTTAAGGAGAATGGCAAGCGGTGGGCCTGTACGTATTGCAAGAATATCTGAGATACTGACATAACTGTGCCTACATTTGAGGAGTTAACAAGTGTGTGGGATAACTAAGAGACACACGGAGTAGTTATTGAGAAAAGCCACCCCAACCTTTTCTTCTAAAGGACACACAGATATTTTGGCTCTTTGTAGTTAGCGTTAGTATTTTGCCTTCCTTCTCTTAAAATAGTGTTAAGAACTGTTACATTGTTATAGTTGTATAACATGTCATAAGCAAATGGTAAATTGTGCCTCATTGTTCTTTTGTACTGGGTTCATTGGTATCCCGCCATCACTTCTGATTGATTGATTTATCCATCCATTATTGGCATGTTTTTGTCTAATGTAGCCAGCCCTTTTCCTATCTAAATAGCTATTGTGGTGTCATTAGAATTTCTGTTGTTTCCATACTTTCTATCTGGCAGATTACTTTTCTTTTGGCCTTTTTATAATGTGTTAATAGTTTTCCTCAGTATTACTCAGTGCTGTGATAGGTGGCCTTCAACTCTTTTTGAAGTATTATAAACAATTTGCCAATTCCTTCCTTCATTTCCATTGATGGTGGTCTGGGTGTTGTGTGTTAAGTGAGTTTGAGAATTGTAGCATCTCAGAAATGGGAAGTGTGGAAGAAGACGAGTAACAAGCCAGAATGCATAATTCAGGCTTCAAATAAACATTGAAGACAAGAACAGTAATAAGTTACTGGAAGTGGTACCGGTAGATAACCCCTCTAATGCTGGAATCTGATTTAGGCATAGCTTGGTTGAATAAGCAATAGATTTGTGGACGGAGTACAGTTAAAAAATATACATAGGAAAACCATCTAGTGATAGATGACAGTTGACAAAAATAAAAGTAAAGAAATGCCAGACTTCTTCATCTGATGGATTTTTTTCAGCCTTATATAGTTCAATTTAGCCATTTCAGCATATTCCCACATTTTCCTAATCCATTCATCTGTCTGTTTTTTTTATCGTTTGCAATACTTTGCAAAGAATAATCAGGCAGCTGTTAGCATGTGACTGAATAGTTCTAAATGTTCTCCTTTTAACGTATATATCAATAGTAATAGTGGATCTAGGCTTAGATATTTTAGTATTTTTTATAATTATCTTTGTTTTATTGCAAAATTAATTTTTGTTTCTTTGTTTTATTGCAAAATTAATAACCATGCGTTGTTGGGAATGAGCAGACAAAGATTATTGCCATTGTGTTACAGCTATGCTGATATAAATGAAATCCATGTTCTTGCTGCCGAACACAAATCAATTATGTTAGTCCTCTGTAGGTAAGATAAAGGGCATATGAAGGAGGGAAACCTAGATTAAATGGAACATTTTTTTAAAGAACAGACTAGGTTGATAAAAAAGCTTTATAACCAGGTCTGGTTTATATCTGATTTTGTATTCCTTTAAAATGTTTACAGATGTTTTAAGACACCATAATTTCATTTGTTTTTAAATAGAAATAGCATAGTTTAAGATGAAAAAATGTATTTAAAATTTAGGCTCATATTCCCATTATTCCTCTTTTTGTTTTTGTTTTGTTTTGTTATGGTGGTACTATATTCACCTTAAAAACAAACCCAAAATCTGCCTTTTGAGATGTAGCATCATTAATGTGAACAACAGGCAATGCCCCCTTTTATTATAGGCCTTTTCACCCTTTGTTACTCCAGGGCACACCATGTTATAAGTTACCAGAATCAATCACTGTGGGGGACCTGTTTCCAAATGAAGGGTATTTATGACTTTGCCTGCCAATCAAAGATGGATATTCATTCTCCATCTCATGCCAAAGCCTTAATCTACTCTGTAACTACTAGCTCATGTTTCTGGAAAGGTTGGGGATGTAGGTTTGCTGTAGACTTAATAATTGGTCTATTTAAAGGTAAAGGTACCCCTGACCATTAAGTCCAGTTGCTGACGACTCTGGGGTTGCGGCGCTCATCTTGCTCTATAGGCCGAGGGAGCCAGCGTTTGTCCGCAGACAGCTTCTGGGTCATGTGGCCAGCATGACTAAGCCACTTCTGGCGAACTAGAGCAGCGCACGGAAATGCCGTTTACCTTCCCGCCGGAACTGTACCTATTTATCTACTTGCACTTTGACGTGCTTTCGAACTGCTAGGTTGGCAGGAGCAGGGACCAAGCAACGGGAACTCACCCCGTTGCACAGATTCGAACCGCCGACCTTCTGAACAGCAAGCCCTAGGCTCAGTGGTTTAGACCACAGCGCCACCACTTCCCATAATTGGTCAATTTACATGTGGCTAGATTAACTGTGCCTGTTCCTTATTTGGGGATTCCCTTCCATTTAGCTTCATAACTAAGTAGTTTGCAGTGCTTGAAAAAATTGTACCAGAGTTGAAAATTTATAAAAATTAGGGGGAAATGCTTGAGTGAGAGCAGGGAAGTACAGAAGCCCACAGTGTGTTTTCAAACTATGATTATGAGACTGGGTTCTATCTGCAGCCTGGATATGGTCTGAAGGCATATGAGACCACCACATTGTTGAAGCTAAGCAGGTGTGAGGTCTGATCAGTGTTTGGAAATCACACGTAAACTGTTCACTTTTGTTTTGAATTACAAAATAGGAAGCTTGATTTCAATGAATGATCTATGTTTCTTTTCTCTTACTGAGTCACTAATACTTTTAAACAAAATAAAAAGAATTCCTTCCAGTAGCATCTTAGACACCAACTAAGTTTGTTATTGGTATGAGCTTTCGTGTGCATGCACACTTCTTCAGATACCTGAAAAAGTGTGCATGCACACAAAAGCTCATACCAATAACAAACTTAGTTGGTCTCTAAGGTGCTACTAGAAGGAATTTTTTTTAATTTTGTTTTGACTACAGCAGACGACCACGGCTACCTACCTGTAACAAATACTTTTAAAATGAGTCAAACCTAGCTTAAGTTGCAAGAGTAGCTTTGCTTCTAGTTTTTGCTTGTAAATATATGTAGATTTAAGGGACGCTGGTGGCGCTGTGGGTTAAAACCACAGAGCCTGGGGCTTGCCGATCAGAAGCTTGGCGGTTCGAATCCCCGCGACGGGGTGAGCTCCTGTTGCTCGGTCCCAGCTCCTGCCAACCTAGCAGTTTGAAAGCACGCCAAAGTGCAAGTAGATAAATAGGTACCGCTGCAGCGGGAAGGTAAACGGCGTTTCCATTTGCTGCTCTGGTTCTCCAGAAGCGGCTTAGTCATGCTGGCCACATGACCTGGAAGCTGTACGCCGGCTCCCTCGACCAATAATGCGAGATGAGCGCCGCAATCCCAGAGTCGGTCACGACTGGACCTAATGGTCAGGGGTCCGTTTACTTATATGTAAATTTCCCTTTTCTGGTAAACCTAAGCAATATTTTATGTTCCATCTTTTTAGATTTTTTAAATACATGTGGCCCTTGGGGCCTTTTTTGGCTGCCCTCTGTGACATTAGACATTCCCCCTGCAGCCTTCTGAAAGTTGATTAAGCGAGGCTTTGGGAAGGAGGAGTGAGGGCCCTGACTTGGCCATAGAGTTCTCCTGCCTTCTTCCCAGAGCCTAGTTAGCGCCTTTCCTGCTTTGGGAAGGAAGTGGGAGGGCTCAAGGACCCTGCCAGAGCCCCACCTCTCCTTCTCAAAGCCCTATGCCTCACTTACTGGTAGTTGGGTTTGGGAAACAACATGAGAGTAGGTAGTGGGACGTCAAATTTTGGCCTCCCTCTCCTCCCCCGTACAACAAGACTCTGTGCAGCTCATGCGTACCATGTTGAAGTACTCTTGCGGCCCACTTGGTATGAAAAGTTGTGTCGCCCTGGTACAGAGGAACAAATTTCCTGCATCCCTTCAGCAATGCTTCATCTGTTTGTGTTATACAGTCTGTGTATGTGCGTGCGTGCACATGTGATTTAAAAATGAATTTTAGGACAATCAAGAACGCGGGGATTAATAGCTTTAGGATTCAAAACTAAAGATCAGTTCAGGGAAAAGCGGGAGTCTTAATAGGTGATTATAATCTTTAGAAAATCTAAAGCTATATTTATTTTTAAGAACACTTTAGAATACCGTTGTGTCTACATTACATATCAGTCTACCCGAGAGAAGTTATCTGAATAGATATATTTGAAGATTTTATTTTGAGCTGTATTTTCCAGATAGTAAACATTTCTGTTCATTTTCTATAAAGCGTAATATATTCATGTTTTGTTCCCAGATAAGCTACGACTGTTTCATGTGCTTTTACAAACTCGGTGAATGCAAGAACTTGCAAGTGAAAAGTTAAGGTATAGGGATTTTATTATTGTGCATAACAGATACGATTTAGAATTTGAACGCAACACTAGAAAACACCGTAGTTCCCAACCTTACAATGTGTACGTTGTGCAAACTACCGGTAGTGCAGCTCAAACTTTGCACTGATGGGAAGTTTAGGTCCTCTTTTTGTTGAGGCTTAGTAATGGCAGCTGTTATTGAAAGCACAGTTCTGTTTAGCAAACCCTGCAGGAGGGGTACTTCAGGTCCACTGTAATCACTGCAGGGCTGTAAATGTTGGGGCAAACGGCCAAGTTCTTCATGTCCCTCTGTGTAATTCAATTGGAATTTTAAAAAGCACAAGTTCTATACTTAAGTTTGGTTATTTTTGTAGGGAATGTGTAATTAGTAGAAATAATGAGTGGCGAAGGGAGGAGGTTGCTATTCTTGTGAAAACAAAGGATTTGGGTAATGAAACCTATTAACGTGCCTAAAAGTTGATACATAGATTTTGATAGTCTTTTTACAGGTTGGTACAGTATGCTGCTGAGTAACCGCTGTAGTTTAGTAGTGTTTGAAGTAATCCATCATCAGGCAACACAATAGCCTGTGCAGGACTGCCCAATGCATTTTGCTGCTGGAGGTACAGCAGCACATAGCAGGTGCCTTTCTTCCAGCAATCGAAGTGCATAGTATGCGTCTGATTACAAGTAGTGGGGAATCACAAGTGGGGAGAGTGCTATTGTGCTCACCTCCAGCTTGTGGGTTCGCACAGGGAGAACAGGATGCTGGACTAGATGAGCCTTTGGTCTGAACCAGCAGGGCTCTTCTCAAATGTTTATGTTACCCAAGATCAGCCAAGTTCTTATGGCACTTGAGGGAGAAGATTCCACAAGCACTTTCCTCCCTCCCTGGCAGTGAATATACAACAATAATACATGCAATAAAGAACAGTTTGCTACCTTTTCATCATACACCAGCCAATGTGTCGTCGTGGCCTGTTTTCTGCCTAATAATAGGGCTTATCTAAGTACCTTTGTACTAAATTTGCAACTAGAAATATTGGCAATGAAGTTTCAAAAGTGTAATGCTTCTCTTACATTATAAGAAAAAAACGCTCCTTTTCCCTTATGGCAGGCATGACCAAATTTGGCCCTCCAGCTGTTTTGGAACTACAACTCCCATCATCCCTAGTTAACAGGACCAGTGGTCAGGGATGATGGTAATTGTAGTCCCAAAACAGCTGGAGGGCCAAGTTTGGCCATGCCTGCCTTATAGAGTATCCATGAGCCCATATAGAGTCCTTAATTTCGTTCTCTATCGGTAAGAGAAAACAACAGAGGCCAACCAGAAAATATTGAGAAGCAAAGCAGCTATTAAGCCTGATCTTTATTAAACTAAAAACATCATCCATACATCACAGAAGGAGGCGGTCTACAACAGAAATCCTGTCTGCCAGGATACCTGACAATGGCCAGTGATTGCTTTACTTGGGCAGTCTGGGCCATTCTTTTGTGATGGTAAGGTAAAGGACCTCTGACCATTAGGTCCAGTCATGACTGACTCTGGGGTTGCGGCTCTCATCGAGCATTATTGGCCGAGGGAGCCGACATACAGCTTCCAGGTCATGTGGCCAGCATGACTAAGCCGCTTCTGGCGAACCAGAGCAGCACACGGAAACGCCGTTTACCTTCCCGCTGTAGCGGTACCTATTTATCTACTTGCACTTTGACATGCTTTCGAATTGCTAGGTTGGCAGGAGCATGGACCAAGCAACGGGAGCTCACCCCGTCTGGGGATTTGAACCGCCGACCTTCTGATCGGCAAGCCCTAGGCTCTGTGGTCTAACCCACAGCACCACCCGTGTGAACGGGTGATGGTAAATACTTTAATTCCTGAATCCAGGTCACAGACTCACCCTATTCATACACAAAGATGCCCTAAAGACAGGTAAGCAAAAGACAATGGGGAGGCTTTCCCATTTCCTTCCTCCTTGCAGAGAAACATTTGAGGTCAATTTGGGAGAGTCAGAATTGCTCTCCTGTACTATTTCAGACACGTGGTTTATATACTTATGTATCTGTTTGCCTTGTAAATTTATGAACATTTAATTTATATATTTGAGACCTTAAATTCTTATAACACCTGTGTGGTGCTCTAGCACCCAACAACTCCTGAACAACTAACTGTAAATCATTTGCTGTCTTTTCCAAAGGAAAGTCCAAAGGAAGTGATAAACTGTAGACTTCAAGCAGGATGTGGTCACTGACAAAACTTTGGACAGGAAACTGTCAGCTTTCAGCAAACCACCAGAATTACTGTTTGTGAAGCTTAAGAAATTGTTACTAAGATCTGTTCTGTCTCCAGTATTTTCCTCATTTCATTACTGTGCTGAAGGGTCAAAACTTTAAAGGTCTTTGATGACTAAAAGGCACTTAACAAGTACCCGGTAATTTCCTGCTAATGCTTCCTTTATGGAAGTAACTAGTACTTTTTATTTTTTATTTTTTGCTGAAATAATAGACAGATCAGATCAATTGGATGGGGAAATACCCTTAAGGCTGGAATGTGTAATTTGGATAGTATTCTGCAACACATTTCATCAATGTTTTCTTGCATGCTGAAGTTTTTCAATTGCAATTTGCTATTTGATAGTACGGTATGCAGAGATCCAATGCATTTTCAGTGAGAGTTTGTATTTTGTAAGCCCTTTAATGAGCTGCCGTGCTGCTTTATTATCCTATTACAGTTTTTAAATGAGAATGTTCTCCAAAGAGTTGCTGTTCTAGCTGATCCTCTGAATGCTGAGTGTGGTTTTATAATTGAGCCGCGTGAATGTGTGTGAATGTTAAGGTACCCAATTATTGCTTTGTCAGCTGTAAACTATTCTTGCCATCTCAGCTATGGGGCACTGTTGGTTGAGGCATTTCCTTACTGATGAGAGCTAAAGGATCGATGATGCACAGCATTTTATTATTATTAAAGTTACTTTACTAAGCCCTCACAAGATGTTTGCTTGTATCTGTTTGTTTTAAATGATAAAATACAAAGTGATTCGTTTTAGCAAATCCAATGACGTGGTTCTGTAAAATACTGCTGCTGAGGAAGCTAGTGATTTAAAATAGAGTTCCAGGCAGCTGTGATTAGTTTGTTTGCTTATTTTTCATACTTATAGCCCACCCTTCTCTAAATGCCCCCAGGGCAGCTTACAAAAAGCAACAAAATTAAAGTAAGTTCAATGTACATACAAATAAAAATAAAACCACAAAAACAACAATTAGATGAGTGGTCAGGGGTTTCATTAATTGTAAAAAAAGCTATAAAATGCATTTTTAAATCACGTTAAACCAAAGTTATTTAGGTATAGTTTAATATGATGTGTAAACTGGGCTATTGTTTCACTTTCTCAAATGACAGAATAGAAATACATCTATTCAGGTTTGCTTCATCTTTTGCTAGAATAGAAGATTGAGGAAAAGCTAACTAGGTTAAACTGGACAACACCATTACTGGCCCCAACAACATCAAACATACCATCTCAGGACTATTTAATTGCTCATCATCTAACATTGTGTATGCCATCAAATGCCAACAGTGCCCTTCAGCTCTCTATATTGGACAAACAGGCCAAACCCTACGCCAAAGGATAAATGGACATAAATCTGACATCAGGAATCACAAGACAGAGAAACCAGTAGGAGAACACTTCAGTCTCCCAGGACACTCTATACAAGATCTCAAAGTACGGTAGCTGTCTTATTGCAAAGGAATTTCAGAAATAGACTGGAAAGAGAAGTTGCTGAATTGCAACTCATTACCAAGCTTAAAACCATGGAGAGACCTGGTCTGAACAAAGACATTGGATTCTTATCTCATTATACATGACAAAGCTTTTTTAACCTTCTCACCCCTTGCTTTTTCCTGTAAGACTAATTGCAGCCGTTAACAGTCGTCAACAGGTTTACCACAGCTATCAACCTTTCACCCATTTCCACCACCCCTCTGAGTAATACCCCTCCCCACCCTCTCACTATATATCAGGGTCTGGTGACTTCTGTTTCAGTGTATCTGAAGAAGTGTGCATGCACACGAAAGCTCATACCAAGAACAAACTTAGTTGGTCTCTAAGGTGCTACTGGAAGGGATTTTTTTTATTTTATTTTGTTTTGACTGACAGACCAACACGCCTATCTACCTTTAACTAGGTTAAACTGGTTTTGGTTCGTTAGCTCTACATCACTAAATATCATCCTCTCTCTCTCTCTCTCTCTCTCTGTGTGTGTGTGTGTGTGTGTGTGTGTGTAACTTCTGTGTTTTGCGTAGCATTATGTGAAGGAATGAAGCACCACAGGAGAACTGACCCCATATTGCTCAGGAGTACATGGTGTATTAAGTGGTCCAGGTTTACTAAGAAATGCTTTACAGATATTTCAAACATCTGCTGGGGTCCACAGCAACAGAAGGGCTAAAAAACAACAACCCTCAAACTAAAATTATTTAAAAGCACATGGAGTGTATAAAATAGGTGTCTTAGAAAGCAATTAACTTAGTGTTCAGTTAATACCGGTATACAGGTATTGGGCTCCACAGTGACATCTAGTGGGCAGTCTCTTGCTTGTTAAGAGTTTTTAAAGAAATAGCGAATTTGAAGTGTTTTGCTTGCCGTATCATTAGCAAGCTTTTCAACATGTGCAGTCTAAATTAAATAAATCAGATCCAAGTATTAGGAAAAGTTTTGCTCAGTGAATGTGTTTGTTAGAACCTGAATCTACAGAGTAGTTAAACCTACGTTGGCGCAGCCCCGATCGGTAACCTGGATGGATGCCACTGGGAATCCAATTTAAGAGTAAGATATAAGTACAGTGGTACCTCTGGTTACGTACTTAATTTGTTCCGGAGATCCGTTCTTAACCTGAAAACGTTCTTAACCTGAAGCACCACTTTAGCTAATAGGGCCTCCCGCTGTCGCTGCACCACCGCTGCCCGATTTCTGTTCTCATCCTGAAGCAAAGTTCTTAACCCGAGGTAATATTTCTGGGTTAGCAGAGTCTGTAACCTGAAGCGTATGTAACCTGAAGCGTATGTAACCCAAGGTACCACTGTATAATAATCAAAACATAGAAGTTGAGTGTTCTTACGATTGATGAAATGTTCTCAGGATACCCTAGGTAGTATTTCAGAATTCAGAAGTACCAAATGACTTTGTGGGCTTGATGGAGCTGAAAATATGTTGTGCCTTCTTGGCTTACTGTAGTGACTGAGACAGAGCTGTGTAAATAAGAGTGGACATACAAATTGGTGTGGGATACATTTGGAAATGGCTATTGGACATAATGGTTAATAAAGGAATCTTGCTGTTCAGAATTGGAGCATTCCAGTTACTAGTGCTAAAGACAAATAGTACATTTCCTCTCTCAGAAACCCTTCTTTATAATTAAATGTCCTGTGGATATTATATTTCCCTGTTGACATTAGCATGGTGCAGTATCTTTTTTAAAGAACGAGCAAATATACTAGTTTGTTAATGCAGCACAACCCTATGCATATTTACTCAGCACTTACTCCCACTGAGTTCAATGGGACTTAACCCCTGATAGATGTATGTAGAATTGCCACCTAAAAGATAAAGCAATAGAGAATATAATTTGATTAGCCTAAAGACGCGCTCACTTTTATGGTGTTTTTCTTGTTTAGAACCAAGAATAAACTTCAGCTGTGCTAATTTCAGCGTTCAGAAGTTGTGCTGTATCAGTGAACACACCTAACATCTGCATACATGGAAATTGTGATTGCACAGTTCAAGGGACATTGTGCTGAAGAGAGGGAGCTGTGGTAAAGGTTAAGATAAAATCTCTAGTTAACCACATCCCTGGCTGTTAATGGTTGCTGCAGGCCTCTTGGGTGCGTCCTTGTGCAACCCCTAATCTACCTGTTATAAAACTTACATAAAACGATTAAGCTGAAATGAATAACCTGATGTTAAATCTGCATCCCATGCTGGCCAAATATTGGCCACTAATATAAAACATGCACAAAACAGACTCTTGACTTTGGTAGAAACGGAACTCCTTTACAGATCATGGGTTTATGCAATTGTGCTGCTTTGGTGTGGAGTAAATATGCAACACTGTTTCCCGCAAGTATTAAACGAAAACCAATATCTATGAGTGACAGATAAGCAAAATCTCACACCACCGGTCGGAACTAAAACCCCCTACTTCTAATAGCTTGTGGTTCTGGGGATTCATTTATAATAAAGTGACGAGTCATGTACAAACTGCAAGAACATCCTTAACCAGCACCATGCAAAGTTGATCCTGTGGGTTGCAGCTTTTGTTGCACTGGATATTCCTTGGTACAGTGGATTTAGGTGTGCCTAAGTTTAGATTGGATATCTACTAGCTTGTAGTGTACAGCTGATGAAATGGACAGGGGTTTTTTATAGCATATTCTTCACATTTTCATAGAACCTTCTAGTAATGATCCTGCATGGTTTATTATGCTTCAGTTTTGCCTGAAAAAGAAGGATGTTGATTCCTGTATGTTTTGAATTCTTGGGATATACATTGGTAGAATCTGCTTTAATTTAATTAATCTGCTTTGAGGGTAGGTGCGAGAATTCTTGCTGTGAAACCTGTGGAGGTTTTTGAGCTTTTATAGAGCACTATTCCCTGTATTACCGGTATATTTGTCTTTGCCATGTTTTTTAAACCCTTGACTTTGACTCCTGAATTTGAATTTGTGACCTTTGGATGGAGAATTTTTTTTATATCATTGCTTGGCTATTCACCATACATGTGTATAAAGTTATAATAATCCTTTCAGGCTCAATTTCTGCTATGACAAGTCTTCTAGAATCCCCACCAACGTAATTCATGTAGCAACTTATTCTGCACAAAGGCTAGCGGTGTTAGCCCTAGTGCTCTAGGCTAAGCTGTTCCATTCCATTTTTTCTCTTGTCCAAGACTTCAGATCAAAGCAGACCAATTCAGGACAATGTGGGCATCTTCAGAACATACCATGGAGCACCCAGCTCCTTCCAGTTGACTTTTTTGAAATTGAGTGACTAGTTTTTGTTTGTTTGTTTGATTGATTGATTGGAGGGGCATTTCCTTTGAGGTGGGGAGGGGTTGCCTTTTTCGTGGTTGTCAGTTTTGGGATGTGTGTACAAGAGTGCTGCATGTTGTTTTGAAGAAACCGTTCTGAGCATTGGCTGGTTTTTCTTCTGTGAAATGGATATTTTGTAGATCTCCAAATAATGTCTCTGCACTCCAAAAGGTTGCAGGCCTCTGTCCAACACTTTGTTTTAGCTACAGTGTATGTACTGCCCTTGGAACCTTTGGGTTGAATAGAAGAATGCAGATTTAACTAAATCTCAGTCTGTTTAAAACCATTGGTTACTTTTTTTTTTAGCAGCTTCAGTTTATTTGGCTGTTAAGTGTTGTAAAAATAACTTGTGATGAGATATTCTTTGGAGTTTAACACATATTCTGATGTACACATTTTGCTGCAGTGCTCTCAATGTTACTATCATAATATTTTAAGTAAAATGCATTTTCTTTTGTTGCAGCCAATCACACCACCAAGCCAAGGAAGGCCAGATTCACCAGTTTATGCTAATTTACAAGAACTGAAAATATCTCAGTCTGCACTCCCACCTTTACCTACAAGCCCTCCAATCCAAATTAATGGGGAATGGGAGACCCACAAAGATACTACAGGACGCTGTTACTATTACAACAAAGGAACACAAGAGAGAACCTGGAAACCCCCACGTTTCACTCGGGATCCAAGCATAAGTAAAGCAGACTCTGTGAATCAAGTAGATCAAGAGGTAAGTTTAATTGATGCTAACAGCATCCAGCAATGATGGACAAACTTCAGTTAAAAAAAACCCAACCAACTAGTGGTTTTAATTTTCCCACCTCAGTTATGGAACTATTCACTGAGCTTTTTGTTTTATTTTATTGAGGATATCAGAGCCAAGTCTAATCAAATGGTCCTTGCTTAAAAGTCATGCAACAGAAGTGCTTGACCCTATTTTTTTCCCTTTAGGGAACATCTCATCCTACTCTGCAATCAGTGGCAGAGCTTCATGCTCCAGCACCGGGGTGGGGTGGGGGGGTGGAGAGCAGGCGGGGGCGGGGCTGGCACGCTGCCTGTGGAGGTGTGGTGCGCTGCCTGTGGGGGCATGGTGCCCAGTGCGGGTGGGGGGGGCAGCCACGATGGCACCCCACTGGGATCGCGCTGCCGGGGGCGGTGCGCTCCCCCCGCACCCCTCTTCCCCCGCCAGTGCCTGCAATGGTGACACATGTTTTCTCAGACCTTGTTCACATGTTGTGGGAAGCCAAATTACGGCTTACTGGGACTGCATGAATGTGTGGGTTCCCAGTGAGGAGCTCCTATCTGAGCTAAGCCAAAGTTTGACTTAGTATATTATCTGAAGAGAGAGATTAATCTCTCTTCTCACCAACCACCATCTTGTCCACAGCTCCTGGTTAGCAAGGAAAGAACTGAACCATTTTGGTTTGGATGACACACTAAGCAAAACCTTAGCTTAGCTTATCGCAAGAGAGGACTTAAAAAGACCCAAGAGGATCAAAGCAACTGGGATCTCTTCTGTAGGAGCACTCATGTTTGCACAGTCCCAGTTAGTTATAGTTTGGAAAACCCTCCCCAGCTTTATTGACTGTTACATCTTTAACATGTTATTACTGCAAGAGCTTCTTGGTTTCCTTCTCCATGGTCACTATGACTTTGAATTAGCTTCTTATGTCTAGTAGTATGTGTGGGTCTTTGCCAGATACTCTAAAAGCAATTTTTAGTGTTGTGACTGATGTGTCTTAACATTAGCAGAAAGAACAGAAGACCTTAATTCTAATGAAACGTGTCTATGTGTCCAGTCAATGTTTATGGGCTTGTTGGCAGCGGAAATATTGACAAGCATATGGAAAGCAAAAGGGAAGAGGTGGAACTGAGAAAAAAGAGCTGTTAATAGCTTGAGGGGATGGGGAATGTAAAAAGTATATTTATTGCCTAGAACATTATTACTTTTGTGTGTATCCATGTGTGTGATACTTTTTCTTGCGCTTGTTTTAAGGTGGCATACACTTGCTCTCCCCAGTTTTATTGACTGACATTTCTGCCTCTTCATTGTTTGTTGGGTTGGATTACTGGTATGTCATCTGATAATTTTAAAATAATAAAGCATTTTTAGTTTTGTTACCTTAGATTTAACAACATTAACTGGTATCTTAAACCTAAGTTAACAAAATAAAGTTATTGAGGGTTTTTAATAAGAGCTGTGATTCTCCTTGAATTAGATTTTATGTATTCATCACATGTTTTTGGAGTGTCCAGAACATATTTCAAAATGTTTCAGGGTTCAACTCTGGATTAAAAACAAACAAACCCTAAAATTGAGAATAAATTATAACCATTTCACTAAGCATCTGATTTCCCCCCCGCCCCTGAAATGCCTTACTGGATATAGATTTTTTTTAAATTTAAAAATGTATTTATATGCTGCTTTTACATAATTGTGATCAAAGTGGCTCACAGAGTGAAGACATATCAATATTTATCTACAACAAATGTACAAATCTGTAAACATTTCATAAATTGACATTTATGTATACATTAGCTATAGCTAACAAACAAAAAATTTTTCCTTTTAGAACAATTATCATAAAACAAATACTTTTAGTTATCAAACCTTTCATTAATTCATATAACTAAAAATATAAAACAGCAAAATGCATAAATATCAAAATATTAAGCTTTTAAATAAATTACATTCCACATCTATCAAAGCAGCAGCATTTCACTAAGCCAGCAGAAATTCCAGGTACATTAAAGTCAGTTAAGATAAGAGTAGCAGAACACGACATTCCTGAGAGGTTCAGTAGTATGAAATTTTGAGGGGTTTCTTGATTTATTTTTTTTACAGTATTGTTAAATGAATGTCCTGCTTATAGTGGTCACTCTTCATATTTCAATTTCAAAATAGAGATATATATTCAGGCCTATTCCCAATGCTCCCCCGTGTAGAATTTTCCTTTTTCACAGCTTCTGCATACTGTGTTAACTTCTTCATAGCTACCCAGTATGCCACCGAGGTCTTATTCCTCTCCATCACTGGCAATTCAGATCCCATTAGCATATATGTGAAATTACGATTCTTTTTGTCCCAATGTGCCTATTTTCCATTTGCTATTTTACTGCTCGGTCACTCAGTTTAAATGTATATTTTTGGAGTTCCCAGCAAACACTTTTTGTTTTAACCTCTTCTGTCAGTTGGGTATCATCATAAGAACAGCCCTACTGACCAACAACCCTTCTAGTCATGAATCTCACAGTGGCCAACCAGATCCATATCACCAGCCAGGTTGACTACCTCACTACACATCCCTAACACTAGATAATTTATGAACAAGTTAAAAAGCACAGGTCCAAACACAGAACCCTGGGGCTCTGCACTTACTATCCCTCTGTTGGGAGAACTGTCCATTTCTTCCTGCTCCCTGCTTCCTCTCCCCTAACCAGTTATTGATACATCAGAGGAATTATTTTATTATCTGATGACTTCTAAGCTTACTCAGCGGTCTTTGGTGAGTGATAGCTGAAGCTTTTTGAAAGTCTTAAGTACACAACTCTCATTATATCTCGTACTGGCTGAACCCAGTGAGTTAAACTGAGTGACATTTTCAGAACTTCTCACACTTTTGCCTTTAGGTTGTCAGATTAAAAATGGCTTGCTGAGCAGCAAACATTCACAGGGAAAAATTGATAGGAAGACAGAATGATAAATATTAAATGTTTATAGATCACACTTTTCATAAAAATACTACATACATGCATAATTTTATTTGTATGCTGCCTTCCCACAGTTCAAACCATGCTCAAGGCGGCTTACAACATTAAAAGAATGCATAACTATAACATTTAAAAAATATACAACCAAACTGAACAATTTCCACATAAATCACAGGGTCTATATAATAAACCAACAGCAATAACCCCACCAAACAATACCCCAACCCAAGGGTATACCCCCAACATATGGTATACAATGTACAAAATTACAGTAACTTTGATAAAAGCTTGTTGGGGAAAAGAAATTCCTGTTTCAAAGGACTTTCTGAGTAACAGATTTCAATAGACGTCTGAAAGTAGGCAGGGATGAGTCCTCCCAAGCCTCTACTGGCAGGGAGTTCCACAGGTCTCAGGACCTGCCACAGGAAAGACACAGTCCTTTGTAAAGGCCAACTGAACCTCATAGGTGTGAAGAACCCATCAGAAGTTCCCAATCAGAGGATCTCAATTATTAAGGTGGAACATAAGGAATCAAGCAGTACTGGGGGGCTTAAAGTGCTTTGGGCCAAAGTTGCTTAGGGGTTTGTGAGTTAACACAAGCACATTTGTCCCTGACCCAGTAGTGATTGGCAGACAGTGCAGTTCTCTCAACAAGTTGCCAGTAACCTGCAGGCTGGTTGTTGCACTGTGCCCAAGCTGGAGCTTCCAGATTAGATACTCCCATCCACTGCCTATTACCTGTAAGTGCCCACCTGCAACCACATTCTCATCAGAGCTCATAGTATGCTTCAATCTCTGTTTGCCTCAGACTTCAGTAGGACGTGTATTGTTCCTCTAATGTAATCTCAGCTAAAATTATTCTTTTTCAACTTTGAAATGCCCCAAAAGGCATGTGAGTCTCACCTGACTAATCTCTTCCAAAAGCTTTCTGTTCAGTAATAACCTGACCTTTTCCCTTGGAAGTAGATTGTATTTCACTTTCTTGCCTCTTAATTCATTTTTCATTTAAAATTTTGACTTCTAATCAAGTTCTAACCTCTTCTAGAATTTGACCTAATATAAATTCTCAATACCTCTGTATGTTTGACCATTTATAGACTCTTTCATCACAAGAAAACTCCTACAGTTCTTGTAACAGCCAGTCAGATAGTCAGTATGGTTCTTCTCCCAAAGGGTGGTCAGAAGAGTTGGATGAACATGGCCAAACGCTATATACCAGTGACTATACTAAGGAAAAGGTACACACTTTTCTTCATCACGTATATTCTAAGCTAGTAGAAATTTAGTAAGTAAGAACTCAAATAGGTGTGATTTTGTCATTGGTGGTGGAAAAGTATTGCTTAGTGACAGCTTCTTCCCACTCCCTTGAACATTTTTGTTTTTTGCTCATTTCTAGGCGCTATTTTGTTTGGTTTCTAAGAAACTGCTCTTATATATTAGGACTTTACTGTGTTTAATGTCCACTTTTCCTGCAAATAAAATTATGTTTAGAAATGTCATTGTACAGCCTTATACTCTATAGGTTTCTTATATTGGATAGCAAATTTTTAAAGTTTTGAATATGTATTACCAACCCGGTGTCATGTTTGGCAAGTTATAAAATTCCATTAATTTTCTTATCTGTGGACTGCATAATATCTCATTATCAATAGCTGCTTTCCCTCCCTACTGTGTTACATGTTTGTTTCTAAAAATGATGCTTGAAGGAGATGCAATTCTCCCCTCCCTGCTGGAATAAACAGATTGCTATCCTATTCATGTCATCTATAAAATTCAGTATTTGAATTATGAGAAGCATAATGTTTAAAACTTCAGAGATTTCTATATTAAATCATCATTGAAAACAACCATGTGCCTGGTCACACTAGCCACAAGGCAAGACAAACTACACTCACTATCTCCTCCTACAAAAGAGAGGAAAATGATGGCACACTCTGTCTCCAGAACCAAGATCTCTTGCTCTGAAAGGAGAGAGTCTTGGGGACGGGGCTGTCCCATGTGCTGCCTCCAGAATAGAGCTCTATACTGCTGCTGTCCCCTTGGACAGATACTGGCTGTTCTGACTGATCCCCATTTTTTGTCCCCCTCTAGCAGTGCGAGTAGAAAACAGAGCAAAAGCAAAATCTAGTTCCAGTGTGTGTGCCCTTCTATTCAAACTCAGCAGACATTGTTCCTGCTTTTCATTCTGTTCCCTACCTCCCAAAATACTGTGAGAACAAGCTGTGCTGCATTTGAATGATGGATATATCTGAAGAGCTATGTGAGAGACTGAGTTCTGAGATACTGCTTAGATCAGGAACTCCTGTGGATTTCCCTCTTTCCTCTCCTCCAAAGGCTTGTTCTTTTTAGATGCAGAGTGTTCAGTGGGCTTGGTTATAACTATTCAGGTAGTGAAGAATTGCCTTCAGTTATAATAGTTGGGCATTTAGCCTACAGTAAACTGTTCTTCCACTGAAAAGAATGAAATGTATATCCAATTTTCCTTTTAATATGTTAAACAAGATTAAGTTTTCCTAGTACCATATGATAGTCATGAGTCATAACGCTGCACCTAAAAACACCATTACAGACAATGAGACTTCTAAATCAATGCACTTAGGATCATATCCTTTGGGAAACTATTGTTAATTGTATGTCCTAATATGATGTGTGTGAGAGAGAAAGAGAATGAATTTTACATTAACTTCAGTGAAGAACTTGGTCCTCTGTTGAAATGCATATGAGTGACATCCTTGTGGAGCTCTTCTTGACAGCAGAAGCACTCCACTTGACTCCTGGGAGTATGGGAATGCCAAGGATATGTAGAAGCTAGACAGTTATGCCTTTGTGGACAAGTGGGTGATTTTTTATTTTGGTGTACTGCTTAGTGCCTCCTGATTTCTGGGATTCTCCTGAAGGAGGTTAGGCTCAGTAAAACATGATCTGATTTTGTTCTTTTCATGTTCTTAAGAAAAAGTGTATACTGTATTCAGGATTGTGTAACATGGCCTTTAACTGTGAATTGTTCTGAAGCATGCACTCCTACTTTATCACCTTAAAATGCTGTGGGATAGGGGTTCTAGTAAAATAATAATAATTATACTATGGAAAAATGAAATTAGCCCACCTCATATAGGGTTCTTGCCTAAGGCAGAAGATTTTAACATGCAAAATAACCCTATTTTGACTAAAATAACAATATGGCTCTTTTTAGAATGTTTTCAAAAATGGAGCTGCTGTAGTTGACAGTAGGGAGAAGAACAAGTTTAATGTTGTAAAAAAAGCTGTTGTTCTTATTTAGAAACCATGCGACTTAAAAATGTATATGAAGCAGAACTTTAAATCATTACAGTTATTATTTCTTACAATATAAATTATTTGTGGCAAAAATACTTTGTACTGTACATTTATTATAGTTCCAGGTATGTGAACAAAAATGCTTTGAACAGACCGCCCTATTTCGGGAATACTCTAGTTCTGGGTTTCCTGGACTAAGCAGGCGGTTGGGCTGGATGGCGTTTAATACCCCCCTCCCTATTCCTGGGTGTCATTCCATGGATCTTTATAACCAGCTCTGACTATATAAAAACAGAGGTTCTTTCTGTCTGTGTGTTTGGAGGGGGCTCAGAATCTGAAGTGTTTCTGTTCTCCCATTTGACATACAGTATTTATAAATTAAAGATCTGGGGTTTTTTGAATTAAGTATTTTATTAACTTTTGTTTCTGTAGTGGATAAAGCATGTTGATGAACAAGGTCGGCCATACTACTACAATGCAGATGGATCCCGGTCAGAATGGGCACTGCCAAAAGTGAGTAACCAAAGGAAAACAATGTTTCCAGCTTCGATCAAAAGCTGTATCTTGCTGCAATTGATCTCAAAACACATGGGTTTTTATATCTCTGGAATAGGTGTTGTTGTGTACTCTGCTATTTGGCAATCCTCTTGAAACCGATTTTGCAAAAAACAAAAATCCTGTTGTGCCTGCCCCAGAACTTAGGCACGCCCACATTCAATAAGAATATCCCCAGGCTTAGTGGGAACCCCAGATTTTTTAGAATAATAAAAAAAAAGTATTATCCCCCCCCCCCTTTCCAGGTTCACTGAGGATTGAACATGTTCGCTGATTAACAAACATTAAGTTAGTTGAGAAAGAAAACCAGAAGGGAGGGTGAAAATGGAACTGACGGGAAGTGGCGAGTGAACTGGAAGATGGGGCTGAAGTAGCCTAGGAGATTTCCAGACTGCTGATCAGGTGGCAGGAGAGGCTATAGCTGAGAGAGAATGCAAGGAACACAAATGGGGCGAGGAGGAGAGTGGGAGGTAGACAGTTGTATCTTGGCATCTGTTCCTTGGCTGCATTTCCCTTCATTTCTCTCCTCTCTTTCCCCCTCCAAGAGATTGTGAAAGAAGATTGAGAAAGTGTCAGTTAGAGGCAATCATTTCAGTGTCTGGGTGGGTCACTTCCTAGTTCACAATGAGAAACTATTTTTAAATGTCTCCAATGACAGAAGTGAAAGTCACCCATAGAAATCCAAGAATTAATGTGGCAGGAATTGGACACCTGCTTATCCACACCCCCCCCCCACACATACAAGGTAGTAGCTAGAAGGAGAGTAACTGCTCTTTCTAACTCATTGCTCATTTAGTGTGAAATATTTTTCTTTCTTTCTTTTAAACAAACCTGCTAATGCAAAAGCTGCTAATGCACCTCTTTTTTGCAAATTGCCTGTTAGGAAGAGCAGTTGCTGGGAGAGTGTAGTTCATGACTGTCCTGCAGTGCAGTTAACGGAATACTGCAAATTAGTCTCTGATTGGCTTGTAACAGTCCTGTAGTTTTGTCTGGAGCAGGGGTCAGCAACCTTTTTCAGCCGTGGGCTGGTCCACCGTCCCTCAGACCATGTGGTGGGCCGAACTATATTTTTTTTGGGGGGGGATGAATGAATTCCTGTGCCCCAGAAATAACCCAGAGATGCATTTGAAATAAAAGCACACATTCTACTCATGTAAAAACACGCTGATTCCTGGACTGTCCCCGGGCCTGATTTAGAAGGTGATTGGGCCGCATCTGGCACCCGGGCCTTAGGTTGCCTACCCCTGGTCTAGAGGCATTCCAGGTTGAACTGATGCTGTGACAGCACCTTACAACAACCCTGCAGTATTTCCCCATTGCTTTTATACCTGTGTTGGAGATTGAGCTGAGAGTAGTATACAACAAGTCTGCAATGCCTGTTATTGGAGAGAGGTGGTTGTACTCTGAACTTTGGGCAGCTGTGCAATGTAGTCTACTGTTAATACTGCAGGCCAAAGCTGTGCATTGGCTGGCCAGGCCAAATTCAGCACTAATGCATGTGGAAGCCACATGCTCTACTGATGTGCATGCGCATTGGTTGAACATCAGTTATTGATGCTTTTTGAAACATCACATGAAATAAGATCCAAGTTAGAACAGGGAATTTTGGTTTTGATGCTAACTTTTTTTCATCCCTTTCAGCTGCACCCTCAGGTGACACGAATGCACTGTAACATTTTGTTGAAGAGTCCTGGTTATAATTTGTAATCCACCCCCCTGCGTGCACATAAGTGGACAAACACATTGAAATAAGGCCATTGACTCTCTAAAGAGCTGCTTTTCAGCAAAACCATAAGCAAAGGGAACAGTCATATAGTATCCCATACAGTAAGCTGTCTTAAAATATAGGAATTGGCAAATGTGCTTATGGAGTCATTGAGATGTTGGGAGAATTGTGTTTCCTTTGCCTCTATGATCCTAGAGGTGATGAAGCTGACTCCTTCTTAAATGAAGTTAAAAGATTTGGAACTAACTTCAGAGCATGCATTCTCTCTACTCACATTTTCCCAGTATATTGATGCATCCATAATTACAGTGCAGGAAAGTCTGTTTTAGAAGAACATCATGGGGATGTGAGAATGTTGATTTGAAGAACATTGAGTGGCAAAGCTGTTCCAAATTTAAGAAAAGGCATGAGACAGGTCTCTGAGAGACAAAAGAATGCAGGAGACAATTGAAAACTTTAGGCTTTATATGCCATTGTTTTCAAAATATGGCCCCAAATCCTTCAAGGCATTGGAGATGTCTGCTTTCAGAGTTTGTGTTTCAATCCTTTCCCATTAAAATATTTGACATCAATGTGCATAGCAGTTTGCAAGGCCAGGCCTTTCCATTGGAAGCCTTGTACAGTGTAGACCAAGTTCTAGGCCAGATAATTTTCTTCAGCCCTATAATTGCGGAACAGCCACATCTTATTTTTAGAAGATGAGCTTGAGATTTTGGTGTGTTTTACTGATACAATTTGGCTCAATTTTGATATGATTGTATAGTTTTATCATTAGCAATAGCAGGAAAAGGCTGGAATTTCAGGCATGTAAGCATAGTTGGTCGTAAGTCAAACCATTTTGTTAAATATCTGGTTTTTGGGAAAGGGGCAAAATGTATCATTTTTGTAAAATAACACTTTAAGTTATTTAGTTACACTCCATCCCTAGGTATCTCCTATCATTCAGAACTGTTTATATTAAGACATGGAACTAAACCATGCTCCTCCAGTCCATTTTCTAGGTCCATATCCCAGTCTTTTACCTCTTCTTGACATGCATCTTTTGTTTTGATTCTGTCCAAAATGCTGATTACGAGCTTTGGAAATAAATGTGTGTCACTCTGGGAAGCTTACCCTGGGCTGCCTAACAGCAGACACCATGCAACAGGTTCAATCTCAGTGTTGGCCAAAGAGCTCTTCATTTCTGAAAAGCATATTGGTCATTTTTGGTGCAGAGTTTCCTTGTATTGTGACAAAATACTGTCATGCTACTGCAATTCAGACTACTAGGATCGATGCCACTTGTTGTGATGAGACTCAATATATATAGGGGCTGATTTTCTTTGACAAACTGCTCTCTGTGTGTGTGTGGTTTTTTTTTTAAGTGACACAGGACTGGATTTTTCTCTTAATGATACTGGCAGATGTTAATTTGGATAATTTTTCTGACATTTGGGTCACTCTTCTTAATGCCTATAGCATCCTTGAATTCAATACTAGGTTTGGGGAATTGAAAATACTTCATCAGGCTCTACAACTAACTCACCGAGGTATGATACGCATAAGCTAAATATCTCTGTCTTCCCTGTCATGTCCCTTCGCCTTATCCTAGACCAGTGTTTCCCAACCAGTGTGCCTCCAGATGTTTTGGGACTACAACTCCCATCATCCCTCGCTAGCAATACCAGTGGTCAGGGATGATGGGAATTGTAGTCCCAAAACATCTGGAGGCACACTGGTTGGGAAACACTGTCCTAGACAAGGCAGACTTGGAGAGGAATAAGGAACAAACCAAGTTCTTTGTTTCTAGCCTGAGGTGAGAGCCAGAAGGAATGCTCAGCATGCAACGTAGCTGCCAACTTTAGTCTGCAACCAAATGTACTGGATCAATTAATGCAAGAAAAACACTTAAGTGATTTAATTGGGGAAGGGGTGGAAATCAGTTATGCCACATATAGGATTGTTATCCATTTCCCCCTCATGCTAATTTACAGACAGCCTTGACTATTTTTATCTGCTTATTAATAACAGAGAGGAATGCTAGGGAAGGTTCCAGGAATATCAATACAGTCACATTCCGTGCTATCTGCATTGGAATGAGAACACTTCTAATGTTACTTCTGATACTTTGTACAGTGGTACCTCGGGTTAAGTACTTAATTCGTTCCAGAGGTCCGTTCTTAACCTGAAGCGTACTTAACCTGAAGCACCACTTTAGCTAATGGGACCTCCTGCTGCCGCTGCACCGCCAGAACACGATTTCTGTTCTTAGCGGAGTTCTTAACCTGAAGCGTACTCAACCTGAAACGTACTTAACCGGAGGTACCACTGTATTTGTTTGTCACCAGTGGATTTGGGAATGAATTTGGAAAATTAAGAGTCAGGGAATAGCAGAAAAATCTTCATGCACCTTTGTAGAAATGTTGGAACAGCAACCTATTATTTTAAATGGAAGTGCTGTGTAATATTTTAGATTTAGTAAACAAATTTCTATCATAGTGGTACCTCAAGAACAGTACTCTGGAGGGAAAGGGTTTATAGAGGGGCTTGGCTTGTACCACAATAGGATTATGCTGACCTATGTTACCAGCCTAATGGAATTGGACTAAAATGCCTCTGAATAGACTGGAAAATAATCTGTAAGACATGGTATCAACTTTTTCTGCTATATAAAATCTTAACTGCCACTCCTGTTTTTTTACGATTTGTAGCGTCAGGAAAGCCTGCTGTAGAAGGAGCCTTCCTACCTTTGTAAAACTGTACTCCAAAACATATGAGTTGCAAAGTTATTCAATTCAAATATTGCCTACTTGGACCAATGTAATTAAGCCCAGTATGACACTAGTGTCTTTCTGTAGGGCCTTACTACAGATTTGATTAATTGATTGGGTAAGTATTGAATGGGCAGGAGGCATCTTTTGTATGTACTGTAGGCTCATATACGGTCTACCTTCTGCAGCCATTCACAGCAGAGGGAGAGGATTAGCTGAGGGGGAAAACGGAGGGAAATTCAAACCCCACCTACTGCAGACAGGTGAGTCACGGGTGCTTACCCCATGATTTATGCAATGCCAAAAACAGAGACATCTGTAAAATAATAGCCCTCCCCCTTGCAATTCTTAATCTGGCTACTTTATCAGAAAACTAGAGGATAAAAATAGGCTTCACCTTTCTTATTCACCTTCCTACAAACAACAACATAGCACAAGACTCCCCAAGAGAAATTCCATTTGTTAATTTTGACTAAGATAGCTATTCTATAACGTGTGTGCGCATCTTTCCTCACATGACTGGTCCTGTTTCCTCCACTCCACTCCACCACCCCAACTCCTTAACCAAAAGTTTTTAGGCATGAATAACAGTGTAAGTGGCATTGCATGGATTGAATTAATTCACAGAATGTTACTACCCATTTCAGCATGATTTGGAATCCATACGGACACATGGGGTATCTCTTATCGCCTAAGCAAATGGATTGTAACTGGCAAAGCAAGACTAGTAATATTGCTGTGTCAGTTCATAGTAAACATATACTGCTTCATACATAGCCTCAGCACTCCTTAAAACAGTCCTGTAAAAAAAATAATTCTTTAAAATACTGTTGAGAGATGGTGACTTGCTTAAGACCATCTAGTGAATTCATGGCTTAACTCAGATGAATTGGAGCCTCCCACTTTACTATACTATAATACACCTTCTGTGTTGATGCATCACTGGGATTTTGTATTTGAAATACTTCCTTGACAGTCAAACCTTCTAATCTGTATCCATCCTGCCAGTTGCCGCTCTCTAGAACATGGCAATGATCCCTTAAGAGTGGCAGTGCCATCATATCATCTCCATCTCCATCCCTTCCAGTTCAGCACCTGTTCAGATTATAGGACTTGCTCATCTTGACAAAATATATTTTTAGTCTTCGTGTAGTTCAGTTACCTTACTTAGTATTCTACATTATGTATTATTTTAGGATGTGTGCTGTTGAAGTAACAAGGTTTTTTTAAAAAAACCAAAAAGTTCAGCTGTGCCAGTTCTACTGCGTCTCAAAGCAGACATGTTGTATATTATAAAAACCCATAAGCAGGCATGCTCTGTCTGTGTAGAGATGGCACTTGACCATTAAACCGAAGACTTAAGGCAGTCTTCACTTCTGATCACTACAAATTAGGACAAAACTGGTATAGTTAGAAACACGGGATTACTCTGTGTCAGCTTCACTCATCCAAACTCATAGAAGTTGACAATGAAACCGTACTTTTAAAATGGGCAGAAAACTCCACCGTACATTGAGCAGAGAAGAGATTTAAAAATGTACCTGCAATTGAGAAGATGATGGTTTCCAAAAAGTTCTCATTTAGTTCTGGGGTTCCCTCTGGTTTCTTTTCCAGTTGCTTTCTTTTTGTGAAGGTGAAATGCTCAGCTTGTAGCAGCTGTAGTGTAACCCCTCGCCCTCCCAAAGTAACCAGGCCGTATGAGTAGTCTGGATATATTCTGGGATGTGGTCTCCGTTGCCTTATTTCAGAAACTTTATGTGCCTGTCCTGATCATGAGGTTGAGAGGAATAGGTATCTCTCTCTCTCTCTCTTCTGTATTGTTTCACCCTTTCATAATGTTAATGGTTTGGATCTCAAGTTCCCATAAGTGGAAATTCACTCACATGATGCTGCTGCTCCTGCGTGAAGAGGGGAGAAGGAAGGATTTTTTCCTGATTCTTCCTGTTTTGGAGCATTGTGGGACCTTCCAGAACTACCTTCCAACCCAGTCTATTTCAGTGTAGTCAATAGTACTTCTCTAGAGATTTTTCAGAAAATTATTTAAGTGAGAGAACTGTAAATTATATGCAGTTTTACTTAGAAAGGATGCTTTAGGAAAAAAACATGAGTGTGTCTAGATTGATTTTTGCAGTAGTGTTGCTGGGTATTAATAAAAGATTTTGCCTGAAGTTATGCCACAGGGGAGAGTCCTCCAATCAAAGAAATCAAGAGAAGAAATGGTTGAGAGTGAAAACGAAATTAAAATTCATATAACTCTGAGAGGGCATTTTCATTTGTGGCACTTAAACTATGGAATAGCATTTTCCTCCTCCCTGAATAGCTTGGTCCCCTCTTTGCCTGCTTCAAATTCTTTTTTGTTATTATTATCATCATCCAAAGAACATAGGACTGTTCACAACATGAAAGTACAAAATGAGAACACAAAATACATAATAAAAACAAAAACAAACCAATAACTCTCCTCCCTCCAACACATTTCAAAGGACATAGAATGTTAATCAGCCAAAAAGAAAGAGAAACATTCTACAAACAGGGAGCCACTGCAGAAAAGGCCCATTCTCGTGTTGCCATCCTCTGGGCCTCTCTTAGAGGAGCCACACAAAGATGATGATGATCACAGGCTCTTGATTATTTAAACAGGCACTTAAAACCATTTTATTATGACAGCATTTTTTTAAAAGTCAGAGCCTATGATTATATGGATTTTAGTTTGCTGTCTCTGGACATTATTAACATCATTTTTTTACACTCTTTGTTTTGCTGTTAGGATCATTATAATGTATACATATTTTTATTTTATAAGAAACGTTGTGTATATCTTATCATAAAAAGGTGGGATATAATTGTCTAACTTAATAAATGTAATACTTTCCAGTAACATGCAAGTTAACATAGAATACCTCAATTGATTCTAATTTCTCTACTGTGCATGTAAAAAAAAATTGTGATTGTTCTCTGGTCCAATATGGGAGTGTTTTCAGCATTTCCAGCCTGACTTGCATTTCCCTGCACTGATTTAATGGCAAAGAAACCTCCCTTCACAATTCAGAATTCTGTTTATATAGCATTCTAATGCAGATTTGAGTTTTCCCATGTGTGTGGTTGTGCATTCAAAATAACAACATCCCCACACAAGAGAGAGGATCAGCAGACTTGGGCTATGCATGTGTGCACCCTGGAAGTTTGCAAAATACATGCAGACACACAAAATCTGAAAGGAAAACTCCAAGGGAACAAAACCCCTAAGGGAGAAAGCGGCTTATGAATGCCCGGGAGCATAGTTCACCTTTAATATTGCAGCTCAGACTCTTAAGAGCACTGGTTCTCAACCTTTTTTTCTCTGGGCCACACTTTCAGAATAAAAATTTGCTCATAGCAAACCAATTTTTTTATTGATAAATACATTGGAAAACAAAAAGAAACAACTCTCAGCAGTGCTTGATTTTGAAAAGCTATCCATATTCTGCAAATTAAAATATTTTTATACTAATACTGTTCTTCTTCTTCCTCTTCTTTCTTTGGCAATCACTCGTAGCCGAGTAAGATGGTTTTCCATAAACATGGTTTTAAAAGTGAGTCCATAAGTGACTGTGGAGGCCAATTCTGGATCCACACGTCCTTCCACAGTGGAGATATAGGTTTCCGGGCAGGAGTTGATCACGGTGAGGGTTTGCCAAGTGTGCCTTCCTCTTAGCGTGTTTATTCCTTTCATCCTGAGTTCAAGCATCTTCAAAACCCATGCCACCTTTGGTAAAGGCTGTTCTCCAATTAAAGTGCTTGCAGGCCAGTGTTTCCCAGTTGCTCTACTATACTGTGCTATGCTGAAATGTTTAAATGTTTTTTTGATTGTCCTTGAATCTACCTGCCACACTTGCTGTCCTCTGCTGTAGTATAGTTCATTGTTATAGGTTGGGATCTTGTGCTGAGAGAGTAACTTCCAGTAGCCCTACAAATTAGTTCACCTTTAATATTGAACAATGGTGGCAGCGGGGGCGAGGTTACATAACTCTCCCCCCCCCACACACTTCTTCCCAGGCCAAATTAAATACTTAATTGCATGGAAAATCATCATGCTCCATTGGTTTATCAGTGTTTCTCAAACTTGGTTTCCCAGACTACAACTTCCATCATCCCTAGCTAGGACGACCACTGGTCAGGGATGATGGGAGTTGTAGTCCAGCAACAGCTGGGGAACCAAGTTTGAGAAACACTGATTTAGATTGAGACCAGTTTAGGGTTGCCATATTTTGAAGAGCAAAAAAAAAATATGCTATGACGACTCTCATTTTAAATACCCCTACTATATGTAGGCTATAGAAGCTGTGATGTGTTGCTGAGGGCAGCAGGAGAAGAGGGAAGCAAGTCTTCAACTACTGGTTAATGTCTATGTCTCATCCAGAAAGTATAGCCAGAGACATTTTGGCAAATATAAAAAATCCACTGGGACAGAAATTTTACCCCTGAAAAAGAGGACGTGTCCTGGAAAAAAAGAGGACACATAGCAACTCAAACAGTTGCACTTTTTAAACATTCAAAAACTTTTAATACATTGGGTTGCATTCAATGAAGTCATCCTGACAACAGACATATTGAGACCAGTTGTCATGGCTGCCTTAAGTCCATTGATTTAATTGGATTTACTCTGACGTACAGTGAAGGAAAAAAGTATTTGAACCCCTGCTAAATTTGCCTGTTTGCCCTCTGACGAAGAAATGACCAGTCCATAACTTTAATGGTAGGTTTATTGTAGCTGTGAGAGACAGAATAACAACAGGAAAATCCCCAGAAACCCAGAAGACAAAAGTCAGATATTGATGTGCATTATAATGAGCGAAATAAGTATTTGATCCCCTGTCAACCAGCCAGATGTCCGGCTACCTGGTATCTTCACTGTATGTAACGAGCTGAGATTAGAAGCACCTGCTGTAAGGGAGAGGTCTTACCTGTAATCCCAGCTCGTTACAGTACCTGTACAAAAGACACCTGTCAACAGAAGCAATCAATCCAGCAGATTCCAAAGTAGCCACCATGACCAAGACCAAAGAGCTGTCCAAGGATGTCAGGGACAAGATTGTAGACCTTCACAAGGCTGGACGGGGCTACAAGACTATTGCCAAGCAGCTTGGTGAGAAGGTGACAACAGATGGTGCAATAATTCACAAGTGGAAGAAACATAAAATAACTGTCAACCTCCCTCAGTCTGGGGCTCCATGCAAGATCTCATCTCGTGGAGTTGCAATGATCATGAGAACGGTGATGAAGCAGCCCAGAACTACATGGGGGGAACTTGTCAATGATCTCAGGGCAGCTGGGACCATAGTGACCATGAAAACAGTTGGTAGCACACTACGCCGTGAAGGACTGAGATCTTGCAGAGCCCGCAAGGTCCCCTTGCTCAAGACAGCACATGTACAGGTCCCTCTGCAGTTTGCCAGTGCACATCTGAATGACCCAGAGGAGAACTGGGTGAAAGTGTTATGGTCAGATGAGACCAAAATCGATCTCTATGGCATCAACTCAACTCGCCGTGTTTGGAGGAGGAGGAATGCTGCCTACAACCCCAAGAACACCACCCCCACTGTCAAACATGGAGGGGGACATATTATGCTTTGGGGGTGTTTTTCTGCTAAGGGGACAGGACACCTTCACCGCATCAAAGGGACGATGGACGGGACCATGTATCGTCAAATCTTGGGTGAGCACCTCCTTCCCTCAGCCAGGGCATTGAAAATGGGTCGAGGATGGGTATTCTAGCATGACAATGACCCAAAACACACGGCCAAGGCAACAAAGGAGCAGCTCAAAAAGAAGCACATTAAGGTCCTGGAGTGGCCTGGCCAGTCTCCAGACCTTAATCCCATAGAAAATCTGTGGAGGGAGCTGAAGGTTCGAGTAGCTACACATCAGCCTTGAAATCTTACTGACTTGGAGAGGATCTGCAAAGAGGAGTGGGACAAAATACCTCCTGAGATGTGTGCAAACCTGGTGGCCACCTACAAGAAACGTCTGACCTCTGCAATTGCCAACAAGGGTTTTGCCACCAAGTACTAAGTCATCTTTTGCAAAGGGATCAAATACTTATTTCACTCATTATAATGCATATCAATCTCTGACTTTTGTCTTCTGGATTTCTGGGGGTTTTCCTGTTGTTGCTCTGTCTCTCACAGCTACAATAAACCTACCATTAAAATTATGGATTGCTCATTTCTTCGTAAGATGCAAATGGGCAAATTTAGCAGGGGATCAAATGATTTACCCCTCACTGTAAGACTTCATTGGATGCAACCTGTATCATGTAATAATAATAATAATAATAATAATAATTTATTATTTATACCCCGCCCATCTGGCTGGGTCTCCCCAGCCACTCTGGGCGGCTTCCAAAAGAACATTAAAATACAGTAATCTATTAAACATTAAAAGCCTCCCTAAACAGGGCTGCCTTCAGATGTCTTCTAAAGGTCTGGTAGTTGTTGTTCTCTTTGACATCTGAAGGGAGGGCGTTCCACAGGGCGGGCGCCACTACCGAGAAGGCCCTCTGCCTGGTTCCCTGTAACTTGGCTTCACGCAGCGAGGGAACCGCCAGAAGGCCCTCGGCGCTGGACCTCAATGTCCGGGCTGACCGATGGGGGTGGAGACGCTCCTTTAGGTATACTGGACCGAAGCCATTTAGGGCTTTAAAGGTCAGCACCAACACTTTGAATTGTGCTCGGAAACGTACTGGGAGCCAATGTAGGTCTTTCAAGACCGGTGTTATGTGGTCTCGGCGGCCGCTCCCAGTCACCAGTCTAGCTGCCGCATTCTGGATTAGTTGTAGTTTCCGGGTCACCTTCAAAGGTAGCCCCACGTAGAGCGCATTGCAGTAATCCAAGCGAGAGATAACTAGAGCATGCACCACTCTGGCGAGACAGTCCGCGGGCAGGTAGGGTCTCAGCCTGCGTACCAGATGGAGCTGGTAGACTGCTGCCCTGGATACAGAATTAACCTGTGCCTCCATGGACAGCTGTGAGTCCAGAATGACTCCCAGGCTGCGCACCTGGTCCTTCAGGGGCACAGTTACCCCATTCAGGACCAGGGAGTCCTCCACACCTGCCCGCCCCCTGTCCCCCAAAAACAGTACTTCTGTCTTGTCAGGATTCAGTCTCAATCTGTTAGCCGCCATCCATCCTCCAACCGCCTCCAGACACTCACACAGGACCTTCACCGCCTTCACTGGTTCTGATTTGAAAGAGAGGTAGAGCTGGGTATCATCCGCATACTGATGAACACCCAGCCCAAACCCCCTGATGATCTCTCCCAGCGGCTGCATATAGATGTTAAAAAGCATGGGGGAGAGGACAGAGCCCTGAGGTACCCCACAAGTGAGAGTCCAGGGGTCTGAACACTCATCCCCCACCACCACTTTCTGAACACGGCCCAGGAGGAAGGAGCGGAACCACTGTATAACAGTGCCCCCAGCTCCCAACCCCTCTAGGCGGTCCAGAAGGATATTATGGTCGATGGTGTCAAAAGCCGCTGAGAGATCCAGCAGAACTAGGAAACAGCTCTCACCTTTGTCCCTAGCCCGCCGGAGATCATCAACCAGTGCGACCAAGGCAGATTCAGTCCCATGATGAGGTCTGAACCCCGATTGGAAGGGATCCAAATGGTGAAGCTACTCCTTTCTTTGAGGCTAACTTTGTTTTTGTTTTTTTGTGATAATTTTTTTTATTTTTTTAAAAAAAACAGACTAAGCAAGACATCCTAACATACAAAAGAGTTAGGAGGGTGGCTGGGCACAGAAGAAGAAGAGGGGAAGAGAGTTAGGGAGGGAAGGGGATGTCTGTTTAAATTGCTGCATTACTCTTTGTTAGATTACGTTGCCATTTTAGGTTTCTGCCCTGAAATTGCTTTTTCCAAATCATCCCTTCAACTAAGTTGCTTAAACAGGGCCCTGTAAGCTTATTCCACTAATTTAGATATGTTTATATACTAGGGGTGTGCAACTTTGTTAAGGGCCGTATCTGAAATTTATACAGTGATTCCTCGACTTACAAGTGACCTGACTTCCGTATTTTTCGAGTTACGAGGGATCAAAGCGGCTGCGCGCTTCCGATTTTTTTCGACTTCCGAAAGGAAGTCGCGGCCGTTTTAGATAGGGTTTCCTCGACTTCCGAAGTTTAGATAGGGTTTTTTTCGACGTACAATTTTTTTTCGCCCAATGCATTCCTATGGGGACTCGACTTACGATTTTTTCGACATCCGACGGTCCCGTCGGAACGGATTACCTTCGTAAGTCAAGGGTCCACTGTATTAGCTAAAGAACTGCACCATGCATGTTTAAAGGGCATTGAATGAATGTAATTGTACATAAGTAAATGGCAGATGCCTCCTACAGCTGCACAGGAGAAACTGCACTACTTGCTTCTACTTACGCTACTACCTTCAAATATGAAAAGCTGCCAGGCCTTGATGTAGACATAGCAATTGCAAAAGTTGGTTAAGTGGTTTCCTTGCTTCCAGTTTTTCATTTTTTACTATCAGGCTAAGTTGCTTCCTTTAAAATTAAACTTGAATAAAGTCCATAGTGGGTGGGATACATAAAGGCCTCATGTGTCTCCATCCCTGGTTCTGCATGGCTCCATCCCTGGCATGCCTTGACACAGTGCTTTGGGTTTAGATTCCCTTTGGCATGCATTGTGAATACCTTTTGCTGCATATTCAGGTAGCTGGTTGGTAACTTAGAAATCCTTCATATCTTGATTCAAGTGGGGCCTTAAACTCCTTGAGAAAAGGAGCTGTGCCATACTTGAGTCAGTCACAAGCTGGACTTGCAGGGTTCTGTTCAGAGCCCTTATTCAGTAGCATAATTTCAGGACTAAAAGCTGTGGCAGGTGGCAATGCCCCAGGCCCCTAGGCAAACTTCTGTTGACTATTTCAGAGGAAAGAGATGACGCATGGCGGGAAGTGTAGCCTTTCTCTTTGCAGGTTTGTATATGTGAAAGCAGCTAAGAGTGGGTTGCACGTGCTTCACCTGCCTTTGTTTCAGTACAATACATTAACAGTGTATGGATTTCCTTCTGCTTTCTTTTTTAATAGTTTAATGCTTCGCCACAGCAGCAAAGGGAGATAATTAAAAGCAGGAGTCTGGACAGGAGGCTACAGGAACCAATAGTTTTAACAAAATGGAGGCATAGCTCGATTGTGTTGGACACTAATGACAAGGTAGGAATGTCCTAAAGAACATACTGCAGTCTGATCTGTTGTTGTGTATTATTTTGTATATTTTTTTATTTTACTGTGCACTAAAGAAAAAAGAAAAACACTGGTACAAAATGGTTAGGTTGATCCCTGTAAGTTTTACATACAGTGCAATCCTATAAGGTGTTTTCTCAGAAGTAAGTTGCACTGATTACTCCCAGATAAGTGGGTATAGGGCTGCAGTCTTAGCCTGACTAATTGTGTTTTCAGCAAAATAATTATTGTACTGTTATGTTTGCTTTCTTACATTAATGTAGATTGTTTACTTTGTGTTAGATTCAGAAACACAATTTATTTTAAATGTGCTCTTATTAAAGCAAACTTTGCTATGACAGGCTGTACTTGTTTTCTCCTAAAGAAGTCAGTGGTACAAAACCTGCCTTGTACCCCTGATAATGGAGTTGCCAGCTTTTGGAATTGGGCCCCTACCTCGGCTGTCTTCCCAGCAGCAGTTTTAATGTCTTGCCCTGAGTTCAGTGGCCTGATTTTTTTCAAGTCATGCAAAGTCATAGTTAAGCAGGAGCTGGAAAGAGGCTCAAGTGAGCCTCAGGTTCGTGTGGTTGTGCCTTCCCTCTGCTCCTCCTCCACTGAGAGCCAGTGTGGTGTAGTGGTTAAGAGTGGTAGACTCGTAATCTGGTGAACCGGGTTCGCGTCTCCGCTCCTCCACATGCAGCTGCTGGGTGACCTTGGGCTAGTCACACTTCTCTGAAGTCTCTCAGCCCCACTCACCTCACAGAGTGTTTGTTGTGGGGGAGGAAGAGAAAGGAGATTGTCAGCCGCTTTGAGACTCCTTTGGGTAGTGATAAAGCGGGATATCAAATCCAAACTCTTCTTCTTCCTCCTGTGTGACCAGGAATAGTAGTTCAGCACTATTTTCAATTTCCCCAAATCTTGTCTCATTGTATGCAGCCCTGGCTTATGATTTAATAATCAAGTCTGGGCAGCTTCAAAACAAAGCCAATTTCAGACCATGAGTTTTGAAATTGGCTTGTTAAATTAACCTGAGTTTGTAATATGCCATGATACTTGGTTTGCATGCAGTGGCAAGCCAATATTCAATGAAAATAAAAGTAAACACAGTTTACCTCCTGGCCATATGGAAGGAGAGGGGAGGGGCAAGGTTTCCTCAGGCTAATTCCACCTTGTGCATGATGCACTAAACCATGGTTTGGTGTGATGTACAACCATGGCCACCAACTACAACATTTTTATTTGGTTATACAACATTTATATGCTGCTTTTGTATCTTAAAACAAAACACCTCAAGGCACAGTGTATGTAAGATCAAGATTACAAACAATAAAAAAGAAATTTCAGACAAAGCAGTGAGAGCAAGGACGACCAAACAGTAAAGCAATAGGCACCAATGCAAAGCAGCAGATCTTGCCTGTCCCTCTGGTTCTGCAGTTCTATGAAAAAGTATGTTTTGGAACTGTCTCCTGAAACTGAAGTAGTGAAGAGACCAGATAAGTTTCTCTAGGGAGGGGGTTGCATAATGTGGAACCTACTAATGAGAGACAATTGTATTACAGTCTCCCACAGTACCACTACTGCATGTGTGTGAGAGAGTGTAAGTGGTGCAAAGTCTCCAAAGATGGCCATTGGGCAGAATCATTTGGGAACAGGAGGTCCTTGAGATATCCTAGCAGTAGACAATAAGGGCATCAAAGCTCAGAGGGGAACCGCAAGAGTCTTTTGGGTTGTGGCCCCCTGTTTGTGCTCTCTCCAGTGAGGCCTGCTTGGCACTGGCATAAACAACCCTCTTCTTATTCCAGGCATTTGTCTGTTCTGTTGGATGTTTAAATTGGTTTGCTTTGTTGTAGTTATGGTATGTCTCTCTATTGTGGGGGGTTTGGGCAGTGGTATTGCTTTTAGAATTGTATTGGAAAAATGCATTTTTTTGCTGCTATCCCTATACGTATGTTTTTATACTGTAAGTTTCCTCAAGACAATTTTTAGTAGAAGGAATCTAAGAAACAGAATATGCAATAATGACAACCATATTTTCTGGTGGATGATATACTCAGATAAATCTGGCCAAAGACGGCAAGGGGTTTAAGTTAAAAAAAAAAAAAAAAAAAAGGAACTGGCAACAAAATGTTGCAGCCTAGAAATCCCATGTTCACAGCCATGCCCTCCTTCCTCTTCCTTTGATCTGGTTTTCCATTCCACCTCCGACCCCAAGTCAAGTTCGCATACTGTGGTTAGTGACTGCACAAGGGCTGTTCTTGGGGTCCTTCTCTCAGGGTTTTCCCACCAGGTTTCTTGTACGTTTCTGCCCTGTCTTCTGATGATATTCTATTTGTGTATGCGTGGTGCCATTTTGGCTACATAAGCGTTGGTGCTTATGTCTTAATATCAGAAATACAGGGAATTGCTTTTTAATGCCCAAGTTTACAAATCTTTTCAGTACTAAAGAAACTAAACAAGAGTTTTGTATGGAGATAGGTATGAATTTCAGGAACCTTTAACCTGTCCTCAAGCATAAAGAGAATTTCTCTTAGTAACATAGTTGCCAACAGCACAGGAAAAGAAACTTCACTACAAAGCAATTCTTTCTGTATCAGCTATCCCTGCAGGAATTGTATTCTTCTTTTTAACGAAGAATGATCATTGGCCTGCCTTCAGGAAAAATGCCTCCAATTCCTTTCTAACCTCCTTAATATTTCAAGTTAGCAGATTTTTTGGGTTGTGTGTGTGGAATGTATAATTTATGCATAATTCAAAAGCTTGCCACTCCAAGGATGCAAATCAGTTCTGATTAGATAACATTGGAATATACGTTATTTTATAATGTTCATGATAACAGAATCTATGAAGCAATAATGATATATTAAAATAGTTCTTGTATTTTTACAGTTGCCAACTAATTCTTCTGAACCTCTCTTGCCTAATCCTGCCTATTTGTTCCCAACACACCATGAGCAAGTTAGTATCTGACATATGATTTATCTATAGATAGTATTGGTAGATAATTAAATTTGTGCAAGAAAAAAATAATTAAATTTGTACTAGAAAAATTAATGAAAGGAATGGCTGCTTTAATTTGAACATAACTCATTGTCATTCCAGTATCTTGGTATCATACACATTTTCTGTTATGTCCAAATTCTGTAAAGCTTAAGGAAATTCTACTTTATTTCTTTGTTATAAATATCTCAATACATCTTTATTCCTTAGGATTCTCCGGTTGCTTCAAAGACCGCTTTTCCTGAGAATGAGTATTCTTCTTCCTCACCAAAGCATCAAGCCACAGTCAGTATAAATATTTTCATACACAGATTGTTGAGCTCACTAGTCTGAGGCAAATCCATGGTTGTTAATGTATGCCGAACATTGTTACACTTCACATGGTGGATCATTCTGTGTCAGGAAAGAGATTGAAGCCGCTTCTTGTGTTGGGCCTTCTCAATGTAATCAACTTCAGCGGTTTCTAGATCAGTATTTAGAAGATGCATATCTTCTGTTGACTTGTAAGATATATAGGATTTAGTCATGTCCCCAGCATTGTTCAACCAGGCAGCTTCATAAGAACACTGTGTGCAAGCAGACCAGCAGAAAATGGAGGTAGTAGTGTTATCCAGTCCTTCTTAAAGGAGGCATTTTGTCCTTTTTAAAAGCAGCCTTGTTGGCCCTTCATAACATCAATAAACACAATACTGCTTTTCCATATTGCAGTCACTGGCGATCTACTTTCTATCCTGTGTCCCAGTTAGAAAACATCAGTCACTAGCAGTTCCTCACACCTTGATAGGGAAGTCTGCCAGATACTTTTGAGATCTGTGTTACATAAAAAGAGTACAGTGGTACCTCGACTTACGACGATAATGCGTTCCGACGCGATTTTCATAAGTCGAAAAAATTCGTAAGTCGAATCCCCATAGGAATGCATTGGGGGGGAAAAATTCGTAAGTCGAAAAATCCGGGTCAAAAATTCGTAAGTCGAAAAAATCCTATTAAAAGCGGCCGCGACATCTTTTCGTAAGTCGAAAAAATTCGGGTGCGGCGGCCATTTTGTTTTACCGGAAGTCATTCGTAACTCGAACAAAACGTAACTCGAGTTACTCGTAAGTCGAGGTACCACTGTATATAGTTTGAGTTCTTACAGCCGAGTCTTACAAAATGCTCTTGTACACTATTACTTTAGATCAGGCCAGGGACCTGTGACCCATCAACCCTAGCCAGCATGGCCAATGGTCAAGGGTGATCATCAGTGTTTACTTGAGATGGATAAAACAGACTCAGTAGAGAGTCCCAATGAATTTCTTGTTTTAAAAACTTGCTCAGCATCTAAATCATGTAGCATCTGATAAATAATAATTAGTTAAGGTGCGGATAATACCAGGTGTAGGCAACTGCATTGCATTTCTGATGGATTTGGCAATCTGTTTTGTCAAGCAAACACAATTTTTAGGAGCAAGCTGTTTACCATGAATAAATTGTGAAAATAGAAATGCTTCTGATTTTGGGAATGTATAGGTTTTGTTTTTAGGCTACAAATAATGAATAGATGTAAGCAGGTAGGTTACATCAGTTGAAAAAATATGTTGTGGCATAGTAACATTTTCTACATAGTTAAAAATCTGGTTTAGCACATTTAGGCTGCAGTCCTATACCCACTTATCTGGGAGCGAGCCCCATTGAATTTACTCATCTTACCTCTGAGTAGACACATATAGGGTTGTGCTGTTAATGTTAAGTTCAAGAAACCATGTCTCTGCAGTTCAGGTATCAGCTATTTAGCTCTTCTTGAAAGTAGTTGTGGAAGGAAAGAGATTATTTTCTAATTTAAAGGAATAACGAGCTGCTTTTAAAACTGATTTTCCGTTTGTTCTCTTCCCCAGGACCAAGAGAAGTATGGATTATTAAATGTGACAAAGATTACAGAAAATGGGAAAAAAGTTCGGCAAGTATCTCCAGCACACTTCTAAGTTTTGACATTTAGGTATTTTAAATTTGGTCAGGCAAACATTCAATCATCAAAGCAATGTAAGGTTGCAAGTGGGTTACTTGTCAGCATATTTATATGCAAAGAAACCCTGTTTCAGTGAAACTTAAAGGAACTGATCAGCATTTTAAAGCCTGCAGCCACACTCATCACAAGGAACATGGTTAGGAAAGCAATTTTAAGTTTCTTCTGTCAGTATTACTTGGATTTTCTGGGGAAGTTTTCTGGAAGTGAGATAAATACAACATTTTTGCAGTGTTATTGGTTGAAGCCAATCTGTAGTGGCTCTCTTTGCAACTGTTAGGGTTCTAGACTGAGCATTTTAATGTAAGAGAATAAATAGAATAAGCCTGGCTACATATTGCACATACAACACACAAACGTGATATAGTGTGTGCTGTAAGTTTGAGCTGCTGTGACTCAGGCCCATGCTGGGGGGTGGGGACAGTTGGGCACACTGGCCCCGCTGGCCAGGGGCCCCTGCCAGGAACCAGCTGGCTTTTTGTTTGAGTTTATAGCTTTATTCCCACCCCAGGCCTCAGACAAACTCTGTACAGGCCTGCTGTGACTAGTTAGTCTCAAAATAAAGGATTGCTTTTATGTAGCATTCCTGTTTCGGTGATTTCAGCAGGCCAAATTAGCCTTTTGTCAACAACAGATATACCTGTAGACACAGTAGTACAAAGCGTCATTTGTCAAGCACCACTGAGCAGTCTCAGTTATTTGATCATGTCCTTGACTGTGTACAAACGCCTACCTCTCCTACAGAAAAAACTGGATGTCATCATGGGCTGTATTGCAAGGTCCCTCGTTATTGTTTACCAAGACTCAAGGAGGTGGGACTAGCTGGGTAAGTACTGGAAAGTTATTGTATTTTCAGACTCCTCCCCCTCATCTCTACTGTTAATGCAACCATGTGGAGATACCGTGTATTAATGCAGTACTAACAATTGCAGGGTGGCGGTTAAAACAAGGGCAGCTCCACCTAGTGGAGAAGCTTTGTTCTGTATGAAGTGGCCCACAGCCGTGGCACAAAGAAGTGACTCTTTTAAACTGATGGAATTCAAAATGGGGCTTTGTAAGCACTCCCAAGCCATCTGAAATGCCCAGCTTTCCCAAGGTTGGTTAAGACAAAACAAAAGTAGACCCGTTGTCCAGGCCACTAAATGTCAATAGCCAACAGGGCCATGGTGGAGACAAGTGTTGCCGTGGGAATTTAGGAATATAATACAGGCAACTCCCAATTCATGCAGGGGTTATGTTCCAAGGCACCACGTGTTTATGTGAAATTGTGTGTATTTGAAACACCATTGAAAAAGCCTGCAAACTGCTGCTCCACTCCCTTTTGTGACTTTTTGGGTAACTTCCAAGTTCAGCGTGATGCACGTGTGTCCGGTTGTGCACGTATTGGACATGCCGAAAGCGGTCATTGCCTGTATGGGCAGGTTGTACAATGTCTGGGGCATGGAAGCCCTCTAAAAACAAATTGGCAATGTTTGTTTTTCCCTCCAGAAGTTTGGGGTCAACCAATCCAAGCCAGAGTTCACAGTGGATCTCAGGGGTGCATTTGTCGACTGGGCTTCTAAGGAGAAATCTAGCAAGAAGAATGTGATTGAGGTGACTGTTTTTGCCTAACTTTATTTTGGGTACTTAACATGACCATAGAAAAAATGGGTAATGAGTTAAGCATTTTACAAAAAATATTTACGACAAACTTTTAGAAAAAGCGGCTAACAGATTGAGGTTGAATCCTGACAAGACAGAAGTACTGTTTTTGGGGGACAGGGTGCGGGCGGGTGTGGGGGACTCCCTGGCCCTGAATGGGGTTACTGTGCCCCTGAAGGACCAGGTGCGCAGCCTGGGAGTCATTTTGGACTCACAGCTGTCCATGGAGGCGCAGATTAATTCTGTGTCCAGGACGGCTGTCTACCAGCTCCATCTGGTACGCAGGCTGAGACCCTACCTGCCCGCGGACTGTCTCGCCAGAGTGGTGCATGCTCTGGTTATCTCCCGCTTGGACTACTGCAATGCGCTCTACGTGGGGCTACCTTTGAAGGTGACCCGGAAACTGCAATTAATCCAGAATGCGGCAGCTAGACTGGTGACTGGGAGTGGCCGCTGGGACCACATAACACCGGTCCTGAGAGAACTACATTGGCTCCCAGTACGTTTCCGAGCACAATTCAAAGTGTTGGTGCTGACCTTTAAAGCCCTAAACGGCCTCGGTCCTGTATACCTGAAGGAGCGTCTCCACCCCCATCGTTCAGCCCGGACACTGAGATCCAGCGCCGGGGGCCTTCTGGCGGTTCCCTCATTGCGAGAAGTGAGGTTACAGGGAACCAGGCAGAGGGCCTTCTCAGTAGTGGCGCCCTCCCTGTGGAACGCCCTTCCAGCGGATGTCAAGGAAATAAGCAGCTATCCTATTTTTAAAAGACATCTGAAGGCAGCCCTGTTTAGGGAAGTTTTTAATATTTAATGCTGTATTGTTTTAATATTTGACTGGAAGCCGCCCAGAGTGGCGGGGGAAACTCGGCCAGATGGGCGGGGTAAAAATAATAAAATTATTATTATTATTAAATCTTATAATTTAGAAATGTGAATATTTAAGTGGCATATAAATGTCTTAAACTGTCGGGTTACTTAGAATAGATAGGGTATAACATAGTAATTGACCTAGCAATCAGGTATTTTGGAGCAACACATAAAATGTGTACTTTCACTCTAATGCCCAGATTTCTTTTATTTTAAAGCTGAAAACACGGCAAGGAACTGAATTATTAATCCAGTCGGATAATGACATTTCTGTAAATGAATGGTTTAAAGTTCTTAATTTTGCTATCAGTAACCAGGTATGTACTTAGATTATAAACCTTAATCTGCAAACCCTCATAAGTTATTGCTCTCCCCACCACCATTCCATTTCTACCTCTTGCTTGACCGTTTGATGAATACTTCACCTTGAAACTACTAACTAAACCACAATATAGGGCTAAAGCAGCACTTGCTCTGGAATTTTGAGACACATCAGTGGATGAGGATTGTTTTTAATGTTTTTGTTTCCCGCCCTGGGCTCCTTTGGGATGAAGGGTGGGAAAACTGAATAAGATGATGATAATAAAAATAAGCTAGTGAGATCATCATTTTTATTATGGCCAATAGAGGAAAAAACATCACCTCAAATAACCACAGAATATATTTTTTGAAAACTAAAAAGATATTCTTGTAGTTCTAATTGAGGGTTGTGTCCAACTATTTTGTTGATTTCCTTACTTGAGAAGGAAAAGTGCTGGCTTTTGCAATCCTAGAAGGAATTTTAGAGTGGAGAATCATGGTGTTTCAGTATTAAGGTCAAACAATTAAGTTACTTACTAATAAAATAACTGGCAGTTTGCTTGAAACGCTGCCCCAAACATCATGTTCCAGGTACGTAGCTTTACTGGGACACTGCCAATAGCTTTCCCAGTTTGCACAGGATTTGCCTGGCACTAACTGAATGATTCAGCTAAACATCTGATGCTAATGGAGAGAGTCAGTAGAGTTTTGTTAGGTTGACTTAACTGTATAGTTCTGATCTTTTGCTTGAGAAGACTTTTGGCAACAGGTGTTTCCAGAGTATGAAACCACCAAGACCAATTTTCAGTAGATATTACACCGGTGTTGCATCTTTGTCATACTTTGTACAAACAAGAATGATTAATTATCTCACAGCAGTGCAAATTCTGCTTGCAAAAGTGATTTACAGATGCAATGTGGTTCAGGAGTCGATTGGAAATCTGTGTTTCATTGTAAAATGAAAATGGCTTCAAAATCATGTGTTAGAAATCATCCTAATGATGTTATATGAAGGATATTACACTTTAAAAAATAAAGAAGAGCTGTTAAGCTTGGTAGCAACAAAGACATTGAATCCTTTTCTTATTCTCAATAGACAGTAGAGTCTGATGAGCCATTTGATGATGAGGTGCCAGATTCTCCTGGGGTGGAAAAACAGGACAAAGAAAAGGACCATAAAGACTCCAAAAAACTTCGTTGTAAGTTTAAATTCAGAGTAAATGCCTATGCCTTCACTCCACCTACCTCCAGCAGTAATACCGCCACTTCTGCCTGCTGTTTGGTCAGGGGCATCACCAGCAGAGACCAACAGGGCTAGGAAGAAGATTTCTCTGTCTCAACTATGCCAACTCCATGGCAGATTGGATTGCATTATAAATCAGTCACATGAGTTGGCTTTGGGGCAGAGCACAGCTCTGAGTTGAGCAAGTGAAGAGAAGAAACCGTCCCCCCTCTCTGCCATAAATATTTGGAACTTGCCTAGTGGCTGCTCTTATAGTTGATATTCAGATTTGATATTATGTTGCAATTTCTTCTTCTGAGGATTTCACATTCAGCACAGGCTGTTTTATAAATTAGGACAAAATAGCTTAAAACACACCAGTTTTTTATATGCAGCTTGCTTGTTTTTCGTTTGCAGCAATAAAATTATCTGGCAGCATTGATGCTTCAGAACAGAAAAAGACCAAAACGAAACTGAAGAAATTTTTAACCCGCAGACCCACATTGCAAGCAGTCCGTGAAAAAGGCTATATCAAGGGTAAGCTTTTTGTTTTCAATATTTGTAATAACCCTCGGCTAGCAGACTATTAATATCAATTTCTTACATCTGAGTAGGATAGCTATTTCCTCAGGAAATAGCTGTGAGCTTGGTTGCTTGCAGCATTAATTTCTTAAATCCTAGATAGCTGCACACTGAAGATCCGTGTTGAGACTAAATTCAAAAGAATTTTTCAAGATAAAAATAAACGCTTTAGCCTTCCCAGTGAAGATTCTTTGTAATCTCTCTGTCCACCCAAAAACAAAACATTAAGCATGAAGTTCAGCACAAGCATGCTTCCCATTTTTTAGAGGAGTCCTCAACTTTAAAATATTTGGTGTTACATGGTTTCTGCTTCCATAGCTGGTTTTGCTGTTCTTCTTTCTGTATGTCTGTACAAAAAGAGACTATAGTGGATGCTCGGGTTGCGAACGCGATCCGTGCGGGAGGCGCGTTCACAACCCGCAGCGTTCGCAACGCGTGTGACGTAATTCGGCGCTTCTGCAAAGCACGATTTAGTGCTTCTGCGCATGCGCGAGTGCCAAAACCCGGAAGTAACCCGTTCTGTTACTTCCGGGTTTGGTGCAGTGCGCAACCCGAAATTGCGCAACCTGAAGCGGCGGTAACCCGAGGTATGACTGTACTTGCAGCGTGGGATTGTGATTGGGCCTTCCTGTCCAATCTTGCCTGGCGTGGCTTTCGCTTATACATTCCTGTGCGGTGGGAGAATATCTTCTCCCATTAGTTCTCACAAGGACTTTCTTTATCCACTCTAGTCCTGGTAAAAAGGGAATAAAATAATAGACATCCAAGAAAACCACAACACATCCTGTGACATAACACATTTGTTAGTCTTTGTTTTTACTGCAACAAAATAACATGGCTTCTCTTCTGGAAATCTTCCAGGAAAACAGTGATACAGCCCTAAGAGGAAATAGCCAGCTTCTCAGTATTTCTTAGCTCGCCCCACCCCAAGGAAAATACAGCCTTTGTATTTCCCTAGGAAATACAGCCTTTGAAGTGTCCATGTTAAAGACAAAAAACAGTATTATTTTGAGGATTACATTTAACATATTTGTGTCCTTGCAGCTCTAAGGCTCATTGGGTTGAGAGAAAATACTTTTCTCCAGACAACCCAGAATGTTGCACAGACAGTCCCTTTCTGTATCCATATATGGATCTGTATACAGATGTTTTCAGTAAGAAATGTAACACACTATCCATCAAATCACACTTTTTCCTTTGGAGGGGTGCAGTGTCAGGCTAGACTTGTCACTGAGCAGAGGAGATGTGCCACTTAGCCAAAAATCAGTTTGTCTTCCAGGTAGTGTGCTCTCACCCTGCCACTGGTGGTGGTTAGGATTGTTAGAAAGTTGGGCAAGTTTTCTGGTTCGACAGATTCTAAGGTCTATTTCATTTCCCCCAATTCCTGTCAAACCCGTTCACTCAGGAGCAACTTCTGAACTGCATGCCATTCTCAGAGGATATAAGGGTGTTTTTTTTTAAACTGCCTTTCTCTGGAAATATTACAGGTCAGACCTATAATTGGTCTAAAGTTCAGAAGACGTCAGGGTCTGACTTAGACCATTCTGTCGCCAAATAGGAGCACACCTTTAATGAAAGAGGATTTTGCCCAATCCTCTTGTGAAACTGTTTCACACAAAAATTCCCTACTAAAAAAGACGAGTCCTTTCAAAAACCTGGAATGAAGGAAGGGGAAGTCTTTTCACACAGAGGGAAGGTTATGTTCTTGAATATGGGTCTTAAGTGCTGTGCCTCATTTTGTCTTTTCACATGCCAACATTTCAGCTCACAAGCAGAAGGGAAAAGGTGGCCGATTTCTCATTCTGATCTATGTGATGCTGCAGTGGAGCTTCAGGGATGTCATCTACTTCCAGCAAAGGGGAGAGATCAGCTTCCTATGAAAATAAGCTAGCTGCTCATTCTGGCTATATGCCTACAGAGGCCCAGAGCATCGCATTACAGTCTGAAGTGATGTACATCAGTGGACCAATGGGCAGTGTGCTGTAGTACACACTAGTTTAAGATGCGGAATTGAGGGAAGATGTACAGCAGTGTTGACCATCTTTTGTTGCTGGCTGATTTCCTGCTTTGCATGGAAGCAGAGAAGTTAAGCAGAGGAGACAGCACCTGGAGAGAAGGGGCCATGTCTCTCCCCCCCCCCCAGGCTTTAGGGTCAGGGAGCAAACAAGTACACCACAAGTACCTTCCTGAAAGGACGGCTCTTTTCTGCAAAATGAAATAACCCGCTGGAGTCCAGTTCAAAAGGTGTCACAGTGGCTCAAGCATGGGCCGTGTTGATATCTTGCTGCCTGCTAGTCAGACAAGACTGGTTGGGAATCCCCTCCAGTTGGTATCATTTTTGTTGGAAGCCCTGTTCACTCCATATAGTTCTGAGAAGTTCAGCTCAATCACTTGTAAACTGCTTTCTTTCCCTGTTTTTCAGATCAAGTGTTTGGCTGCAATCTAAACAGCTTGTGTCAAAGAGAGAACAGCACTGTGCCAAAATTTGTGAAACTGTGTATTGAATATGTTGAAGAACATGGTAGGTGAAAGATACCTCACTTCTTAATATTAAACAATGTTTTTTATAGTAACTGGTTAGAGGCGTAGTAAAAATTTCACATAGGACATGTGACTACTATAGACACATATCTGGGCATAATATACACTCTGAACCATAAAAATAGTTTCTCAGCCCTTTTCCTCCTTAACTGCTGGAAATGACTTGCTTAGAAACTTTAGAATCTTTCCATTTTTAACTATTCCTATACAACTGTTTTAATGCTTTATAGTGCAGGACTGCAGACTGATTGTGTTCCTTCTGCTATTCCAAAAGGAGAGGCACAGTCTACAGCTTCAAAAAAGAAATGCAAGTGTATGTTGTAATAACAAGTTCGTTTGTTGATCTTCAGAGTAGCTCACTTTGCCACATAGATTGAATTTTAACAAGTAGACAGAACTTTTCAAAGCATTAGTGGAAGCAAACTTCTCGGTCTATTTGAGTGCCTGCTGCTGCAGCGATGGAGAGGTTGAGGATGGCTGACAGTGTACCCCACGCTTGATGGTTGCCTGCTACCACCATCTTTCCAATTAAGCTTTGAAATGCTAGGCAAAATTACTAACTTCAAGAGACTCTAGGAAAAGCAACAACCCCCACACTAAAGGACAATTGGAAGCCAATTGCGATAGAATATAAGGAGGAGTTTGTCAGCAAATGCTGAATATTGTATAATTCTTCTTGTTTATGAAAATTATCACCTTTTTGAAGGAGAGTAATCATTTCTTTTTTTGTTGCATTTTATTAAAATAAATGTTCATTCTAAAACATGAATTTACACCTGAAAACCACTTACTGAACAAAACTTTAAAATCTGTTCTAGGATTGGATGTTGACGGGCTGTATAGAGTTAGTGGCAATCTTGCAGTAATACAGAAGTTGAGATTTGCTGTTAATCATGGTAAGTTGCTATACGTAACAATTAGTAGTTTGCAATGTTAACACTAAAGTACCAATACATCAACTAAGAACTAAATAACTTAACAGATGCTAACAAATTATATTTTATTTATGAAATAGGTTTTTAATCTTTAAACATGTGTGTGTACGTGCACCTTCATACCTTGTTTGAACATTGTATTCTAGAATAGGAACTGTGATGGCTCATGTAGCTAAACTCTCTAATACTGTATCTGTTTCAGATGAAAAACTGGATTTGAATGACAGTAAATGGGAAGATATCCATGTGATTACAGGAGCCCTGAAAATGTTTTTTAGAGAACTGCCAGAACCACTATTCACTTACACTCATTTCAATGACTTTGTTAATGCAATCAGTAAGTATATGCTAAAGAAGCCTTCCACCCTAAGATAACTGTATAGCAACCTCAGAACAATGGCCATGTCAGACAGTTATACAAAAATAAGATACTGAGTTGCAAATCAGGAAGCCCCCCCCCCCAAATTCAAATTTCACCTTGGTCATGACCTCACTAGGATTGTGGCTTAAACAAATCACAATCTGTTGGCCTCAGAACCTCATACTCATCTGCAGTGTTAGGATAATACTGATCTACTTTGCAGGCTATTGTTAGGATTTCAACACGATTATGTATGGGAAGTGCTCTGAACATTCCTTAAAGTTGACTGCACACCTGTGGCTCTCCAGATGTTGGAATCCAGCTCTCATCAGTCTTAGCCAGCATAGGCAATGGTTGGGGAGGTGCTGTTCAGCAAGACCTGGAGGGGCTGAAGGTTAGCCATCCCTGCTGAAAGGAAACAACAGAAAGCACTTAAGTGGGTAGGTGCAGAGAAATGATGAAAATCAAATTCTTTTCTTTTTCAAAGTGAGGCAAATGGTCAAGCAGTGCACTGTATGATGCAGAGCACATATCCAAGCAAAATGAATATGAAATTCAAACTGTATGGATGTGGCCCACTCTTTTTAAAATTCCTTTTGTTTATTTGAAACATTATTGAATATGATTTTCAATATAGCGAACAAATGCACATGAACATGCACACACATTTAATTAAGCTATTTCACACATGTGGGTGAATCACATAATTATTTTCTGAGGTTTTGTAAACAGGGAGAAGTGTAAATATACACCTAAGAGGGACAGTTACTTTTTGTAGTGAACTGTCCATTCCTAGGTTTCATTTAAGCCAAGTTCCACAGCATTAAGGTGCTGTAGAAGTCTCAGGAGTCAATTCTGCAAGAGGCAAATACATTTCCTCTACTTTTGTTGTTGTTGAATGGCTATGTTCACTATGGCCACTAGGTGGTAATATGCATTAGCTAATGTCCTTGCAATCAAACCATAAACAGTGAAAAGCAATGTGCATAAAAGTTCTCTCTCTCCCCCCCTCTCCCTCTCCAGAACAAGAGCCTAGACAGCGTGTTCATGCTGTAAAAGAGCTGATTAAACAGTTGCCAAAGCCAAATCAAGATACCATGCAGGTGCTCTTCAAACATCTCAAGAGGTAAGTAGTGCATGGAAGAAAAACGTGACTCGGTCTGTTTTCCACATCCACAAATGAAGAAACATGATGAAATCATGTTTCTATTTTGCTCTGGAGGTCACCTTGCCCAGCCAGCCCATGCCTTCTAGAAAAACAAGTCCAGGCATTGCTTTTTAAACTCAGTTGTGTGTAAATTTGTGGTGGGAAAAAGGGGCCTAGCCGTCCGTGAGAGGTCTTGATGTGTATTGGTGCTGATGTATATGGCTGCACGCTTCCCCAGTGAGAAATGGAGACTGATCATGCTGCAAAGTTCCAGAAGGATACAAAAAGTATGTGCAGGCTTCATTTGTTTTGTAATCTGAGAAAGCATTCTGTGAATGTGACAATTGCTCAGTTGAAGCTGTTTGCACATATCAGTGTTTCTGGATGCAGAATTTCATTAGGGAAGTTACTATGCTATCTGCCTTCTTGTTTGTGATATGAATTTGTGTTGGAAGTTCAGTGTTTGCTCTCTCTCCCCCCCCCCCCTCTCTCAGAATTGTAGAAAATGGAGAGAAGAACCGAATGACCTATCAAAGCATAGCCATAGTCTTTGGTCCAACCCTGTTGAAGCCAGAGAAAGAGACTTGCAATATAGCCATTCACACCGTGTATCAGAACCAGATTGTAGAATTAATCCTACTGGAATTAAACTCCATCTTTGGACGCTGAATTTCTCCGGTGAAACTGGCCTTAGTAGGAGAACAACTTGGTTTCGGCAGAAACTGCACCTCTTTTGTACATTTATGCATTTGTGGACCAAGCAGCAACTTGATGTTTTTTGCACTTTTGTGGGAGAGGGAAGAGTGTGTGATTTGTTTTACCTGGGCTTTTGTGGAACTATTAAAACTTATTTACAGTTCACTTAATGTTGTGAATGTTTCAAGGTTTAAACTGCGTAACTAGTACACACTGGATTCCACGGGGAGAGAAGCTAAGCCTCGATCTCAAACTGGATAACCTGGAATAGTGTTTTAATATTGATTTTTAATTTTAGGTTCACCACTTTGTTTTGGGGAATATAACCCCCATAAACTGACTTTGAAAACCTCCATGGGCATTTTTAGTGAATAAATTACATTATATGCTTACGTGTTAAACCTTAAGATCATTCCTGTATCTTGTCCACAGGGTTTCTGCATTCCTATTTGACAGGCTTAAACAAATGCTAACAGTGGCCAGTGTAAATTCCTCACGTGAGGTTTGCTTTTTTATTGTTTGAACTTTGCACATATTCTTGCTGGCTCTCTTGAATGCACACTAGTATTACTTCACACACTGAACTGGTACACGTATCCTGCAGAGGATATGCCATGGTCTGTGATGAACCAGAGCTTTCAACTAATAAAGTTCATCTTTTCAGGATATGTTTTGAGCTACACTTTACCTAAATAGTACCTAACAATCCTAACTGAAGGTTGATTTCCACACTGTACTGAATTAATTGTCATGAACCTGCGGTAGTGAAATTGGATGTAAATACAGAATTAATTCCTAACAGTGTTTTTTTTTCTTTTTTAAAAATATCTATATACACTGTTGCATATAGTTTCAGAGTACCTCCTTGTCCTACATTTCTAATAATGTGTAGCTAAGTAACTGGTATTGTGATGCCTCCAATGGATGTCTGAGTTTCCACAGAGAAATGGGCTACTTGTGCACTTTTAAATGGTAATTACATCTGCATGCAAATAATTGTAATGCAAACGGTACTGGAAAAATACTGAGTGTGCTTGCTTACATGGTTAATGCACTACAAGCAGAGCATCTGATTTATTTAATATGTACAGGAGCTACATTAGAGAAATGTATGACAAATTCTAACATCTATAAATAGCAGAAGCCTATGCTTGAATAGATGGATGTCCGGATATAATGAAAATGCTAAATTTCAGGATTCCTTTTTACATTAATAATGTAGATTGATTTGTAAAATAGGTTTCAGATTTTGTTACAGGAGATGTGGTCTGCGGAAGATTTTTTTAAAATGTATTTTTCTAGACTAACCGCTGTATCTGACATTTGCTATGTGGAATCTGAATAAAGAAAATTGTTAGCTGTTTTGGAATTTGATGCTCCAGGTTTGGATGGTATTAGATTGCAGTGAAACTGTGTACCAGCTAGCATATCACCTGTTCGTTGGTAGCAATTGAATCAGGTACTGATTTTATTAAAATCTCTAAACAGCCTTTTGAAGTAAAAAGCACTCAAAAGTGACATGCAAGCAAGAGTGAAACACATATAAAACCACTAATTGACTTAATCCCAAAACTACTGCTGGTGTTTGATCCCTGTGAACACAGAGGGCCTGAAAGATTCTTAAATCTTACAGCCTGCTGTGAGCCAGAAAACCTACTTGGGGGAGGCATTCCAAAAGTGTGGCACCACTGCAGAAAAGACCCTGCTTAATACATTATGATCACAGAAGTTGAAGGAGTGAATTAATTTCTTAAAACATGCTGGGAGAAATCCCTTCAAGGCATTATAGGGAAGTACCAGCACTATTTAGCATGTGTAATATACATCACTCACCTTTTTGCCTTAAAACTGATTGCAGTATTCTCCCCCAGCTGCAGCTTATTCTTTAGGGCAGTCCCCTGTCAAGCGAATGGCAGCAACTTATCTACAAGGTAACCAAGATATGCATGACAGTAAATAATTCTTGGCCTCCAGAAGGAATGTTGTTGCATCTGATGAAAGACATTTCTTGCAAATCACTAAGGTGCCCAGGTGCAAGAGGGAAGTCAGTGAAAATTCCCAAACTATATCCTTTACACCAAATGTACCCCTGTCCACAAATCTGCTGCCAGCTATCACTACCTGGGTCTTTAGAATATAAGCGAACTAGTATCATCACAAATAAGACTACCCTGTTACACACAAGTGAAATGCTGGTGATGGAAGTTCAGAATCCTACAAGGTTTCGAAGCTCAGTGGATAGTTACGAAATAGACAATACCTCTTAGCCTAGCCTACCTTACAGGATTGTTGTGAGGACAAAATGGGGGAAGAGAACCAAAGTCTGCCAACTGCACTGGCTGCCAATTTCTGGGCCCAACTCATAGTGCTGGTTTACAAAGCCTTAAATGGCTTAAGACTGCAATACCACAAGGACCACCTCTTCCCATATGAACTGACTCAGACCCTATGAACATAATCTGAGGTTCTCCTTCACATGCCCCTCCAGGAGAGGTTTTGAAGGCAGCAACACGAGAATGGGCCTTTTCTGAAGTGGCTTCCCACTTGTGGAATGCTCTCTCCAGAGAGGCTCATTGGGCACCTTCGTTGCCTATCTTTAGGCACCAGGCAAAAACCTTCCTCTTCACCCAGGCCTTTCACTAATTAAACAAATTACAACCTTTTAAACCACGGGTGTCCAAACTTTTTTCAAAGAGGGCCAGATTTGATGAAGTGAACATGCGTGAGGGCCGACCAAAGTTGTTGACTTTTTTTAGGATTGAAGTTGTTGAGCTTTTTTTTTAGGATTTCACCCCAGGAAGTACCGTAAACTGCTGCAGGCGCCGGATTAAACCGACCGGCGGGCCGGATTAGGCCCCCAACACGGACTTTGGATACGCCTGTTTTAAACTCATGTGTGTTTGTTTTGTTTATTTATTATTAAGTTATGTATTTTTACATTTTTTTTATACTGTAAACCACTGGATGAAGGGTGGTATGTAATTCAAATAATAATATTTAATTCCTTGAAGGAATGGAGAGAAATAAATATAGTGAACATCTACACCACCTCTCTAGGTGGCTTAGTGCAATTTGATGATTAATGGTATTGAAAGCTGGTATTGGATATTTCAAAGGAACAAGAGTGGTATTCTACCTGTCCTTAAGTCAATGTCATGGAACAGCCCTACTGAAGCAATTTGGCTCAGGTTTCAAGCCAGGTGTTGGTTCAGTATTTATTAGTAGACTTACATTTGGATTTATTCAGCCATTGCACGTGTGAAAGGGCACTACAAGTCCAAAGTGATTTCAGGCCCATGCCTTTAGCCCTGATCTTCTCCAGCATGTTCAGGTCAAACATCTGCAACAGAGAAGCTGCTTATACTTGGGTCAGCTTTCTGCATACTTTGGAATTCTGCTTGTGGGCAGAGTCCACACCTTCACCGCAGAATTCCTGCTGCAGGCATTTGCCCTGATCCCATGGGAAGCGGGAAAGGGTTGTGTGACAGCAGGGTCTGAGGGTCTGAAGGTGTGGTCCCACAGACCCTTCATGTTGCCTCTTCCTGTGAGTAATGGCTGAGCAGAGTTGTTCAAAAAATTCAGCAGCTGAACTTCTCCTGCTTGAAACTGGTCTTTTGCCAAGTGCTCAGTCACCTTGCCAAAAATAGTAAGTTACGGAATGGCTAGAAAAATTCCAAAGTAACTTGGATCAAATTGATAGCTGCTTAATTAGGAACCAAACTTCAGTTTCCTTCAGATTTTCTCCTGTAAAGGAGCAACTGATAATCTCTTGACCAATGGTGTCAGTCTCTGTTCTGATCTGATGCGATAGGTAAAGGTCACATGCTAGCTAAACATCTCCAAGGATCTTGTCTGTTCTGGGGTACCAATAATTGGCTCTGACTTGAGCAATTAGCATAAGCAGAGGCTGTAGAGATTTCTAATGACTCTCTTTCCTGCCTAATACGCAACAGAGGAAGGACCAAAGAGGAATGATAGATCAGAAGCTTTCTTTGTATTAGTGCCAGGTTCAATCACTGGGATTCCCAATTCACAGAATTACAAAGTTAGAGGGGACTACAGGAGTCATCTAGCTGAAAAGATTAATGCTGGACTCTTTGGAGCCACTGCCAGTCACCCAAACTCCCCAAACTCGGCTCTCCAGCTGTTTTGGGATTCCAATTCCCATCATCACTGACCACTGGTCCTATTAGCTAGGGATGATGGGAGTTGTAGTCCCAAAACATCTGGAGGGCCGAGTTTGGGGATGCCTGCTATAGATGGCATTAGACCAGATGGGCCAATGCACCGACTTGGTAGCCTCACATGACATGTCCCACAACTTCCATGACAGTAGTTTCCTGAATCTAAATGCTTAAAAAAATGTGTGTTGCAAACTGGTATATATCATGGCAGGAATTGTTTTCATTGACAGGGATTTACCTTTTCTCAAAGGCTTTGTAAATTTTCATTTTCTTTTTTTAAAAAATGAACAGAAAAGTTTATGATTTATTGCAGGGAGAAAACTTGCAAGTCCCACACTGAACTTAAAACACATTGGCACAAATGAGCTGTTTAAAATAGCTGGAGTCAAGCATAATGTTGCAATTAGCATATCAAAGCTGTCAGCTCCAACACATCGGGATCTATTGTCCTGAAGTGTGGCTGTGCTACACCGAGTTTTGCTAACTCAGGCATCGCTTTGTTGGAATAGCTGCAGTGCTTTCCTTGGGGTGCTGGAAGGGAGGCCACCAATTAGTGACATTCAGAATACTGTACCTTGCGTTTTGCAAATTATGTAACTTTGTTTAGTCACCATAGATTGTTATGGCGGGTTGGGAACAAGACTGAAATTGATGCTATTTTGACTCGGGGAAGAAATATATGTTTAATCCCTCACTTACGTTTGCTTTAAGCAATACAATCTCCTAAGATCTTTTATGTCACACTAACTCTTTACATGTTCCTTCATTTCACACCCTGGTAGGAGTTACAAAGACCTTTATACACATTCATTTTACGCCCTTGCCTGTATTGTGCCTCTGCAGATTCCTGACTCCTTAACAGTCGTTCATAAGGAGGGCAAAGTAGAAGCTGCATGGTCAAGAGTTGCGTTCAGTTTCCCAAAGCTAACTTCTTGGTTCTTATGGTTAAGCTTGAGCACAGATAGTAAGTCATTTTTCTGTGACTACCCAGCTTTATGCCAAGGCAGAAAAGAGCAGCAATCTGTTAGAATCACTAATTTATACGCCGTAAACTTTGGCTAGGACAAGTTGGACGCAGTGCTCTGAAGAGGGCAGTTGCTGAATGTCTAATGAGGTATTCCAAAGCCACGCAAGAGAAAAGAGACGCTCCCAGGAATCTTAATGAGCTCCCACAATTGCAAAACTGTGTGGATGGAGCAGCTGCCGAGGCCGTTTTCTGCCGGATCAAGGCCTTACAAAACACCCTGTCCCAATAAGAATGGATTAAGTGAATATTTTCTACATTGCAATTTTGCTTAAAGGAAGCATTTGTAAAGCATTCCATTAGAAGGGGGGGTCTCTCTCTCAGCTCCCCTTTACCCCTCCAGAGAAGAAGCTAGAATTCTGCATTTTGATTTATTTAATTGCTCAAAGAAAGTTGATTTTTAAAAAACCAACAACCAAAAAACTTGGCTTTGATCACCAGCTGCATTTTCCATTGCAGACAAATGATTATGCAACAATCCTTAAAAATGTGTTCTACAAAAGCAAGCATTATGGCACATGTAGAACTGGCTGCCTCTAGCTTCTTTTTTATAATGGGCTGCAGAAAGTTTGTAAATCCATTTAATCTTGTCCTTTAAATTTATTTACACAAAAGAAACCTTTTCTCCAAGGGGGAAAAAAAATCAATCATCTCCATTCTGCTACCAAAGAACAGATATAACACGCAGTGACCACTACGAGGACAGCTGCTTAGGCGCCATCAACTTCCTGCAGGTTGTTTATTTTGACTTGCTACCGCAGGTGGAGCTTAAAGGAGGCAGACAGGAGGGGGACCACCTGCAGTTAATGCAGCAGACATCTCTTGAGCACCTTTTGAGTGCAAAAGCATGGAAGGAAAAAGTAGCCACTATTCCAGCATGCAGCACGAAACATCCAAATAAAAACATGGCAAGCCAAAGGCTTGTACCACCTAACAGACTTCTTTAAAAACAACCACCACCATACTGACACAAGAAATACAAGACAAACTAGGGAACACCCAAATGCCCTGGCTAACACACTCCCAACTGCATGTCTTCTTAAACAGCCCAGCAGTAAAAGCAGAAGCCACTAGGCCTTTGGGCACCTTCACCTACTTCCTAAAGTACAGAACTTTAATAAAAAAATAAATAGAATAAAAATCTATAGCAGGACCTGGTGGTTATAAACACAATGAGCTGTTCTGTAAGCAGCTTAAGGCCCAACTGAGCCAGAGTCTGCCCACACACCATACATGTAGAACACATTTTCCAGTCCGCCCCAAGAATCCTGAGAACTGATTTGTTAAGGATGCTGGGAGTTGCAGTTCTGTAAACTGCTGTTCCCAGGATTCTTTGGGATGCGTGTGCTTTAAAGGCAGACTGCTTATGCAACCCTCGTAAGTTGCTTTTGGTTTCAATGGGAGAACGAAGCACCCCTGCAACTTGGCCAGAGTGGTACAAAAGGAATTCAAAAGTATACAAATTCATTGAACTCAGCAGCACTTACTTCTGAGTAAACGTGCAGAGGATTGGGCTGTAAATCATGTTGCAGTTTCCAGTTCCAAACTATTTTTAGTTATCTTTTCCAGGACTTTGATACAGCTTTTGGCGCTTTCGCGCTCTCAAACCACTCATGTCATTCCTTTCCCCTTTTTGGTAAGCAAGGATAGATTTTCCTGCATGTCTTCAGCCGCCCACCTGCTATTTTGCCTGCCCTGAAAGTCAGTGTGACTGGAGATTGTTTGTTTCCTTATTTGTACAATCTCCTCATTGAGAATGTCGACAGGAATGTGCACTGCCTGGCAAGCGCCCCGAATTCGCTGCTTTGCCTGCAGACAGTGTAAAAAGGGCTTGAACAAGTCCTGCAGTTGCCTTCTAATGAGCCTGGGCTGGAAATGAGAGACACTTAACTGATCACAAATGTACTTGGAACAAGTCTCTCTTTTCCTATTTAAAACGATCAAAATGGCTCTCTTTTACTAAAGATGAATGGACAATCATTATCCTAATGCAATGCAAATTCATTTTATGCTAATTTCTTATGTACCATCCATAAGCCTGCTGCCAGTATATCATACTCTTATATTCAGTTTGAAGAGTTGTATAGTTTCATACACTAACAATTTGCTTAAAAAGAACCCCCCCCCATGCCAAGCTCCTTGGTGAGGGGTGATCAATCTACTTAAAAACACTGGATAAGGGGGGGGGGCGGAACCACTCGATAAAATCAATAATGTCAGATACTTTATGTTCAAGCAGTAAGCAGCTGCAAGCATTATTTTGCTAATTGTATTAACTGGAGATTTGATTGCATATAGAACCTATTCTTCCATTAATAACAGAAAAATAAAAAGAAATTCATTTTAATATACCCTTGTTATGGGCAAATAACTGTGGAGGGTCAGTAGCAATAAAACAAAATCTCTTACAATACAATCATAGGCATGTGCACTCAGAAGTAAACCCCATTAAGCTCACTGAGAGTCATCCTGTTGTAGTCTCATTGCTGAGCAACAATGTGCAGAGCTCATCAGTGGAGTGGGAGGCCAGTCAACCAGAAGAGTCTGAGGTGCACTTACTTGGAGGCCGAGTCAGCATACGAAGTCAGGTCCAGTCCTAGGGTTGGGCGAACAGCAATCCGCATGCTCAAACAGTCCAGAGGTCAGGTAATGCAATGATCAGGGGGTCAAGATGAGCAGGCAGCAGCAAGGCAAGGCCAGGAACTGCAAGCATTGTTTTCAGTATCTGACTGCTGCTGGAAGCTCTGCTCAAGAAGGCTGAAGCCAGCTGGTTCTCATCAGGGTCTTCTCCTCTGTGTCCTTGAATGCTGATCAGCTGCAGGTGGAGTCACTCTGCCTTCTCCCCCTTCAGGCTGCTGTTCAGCAGGCGAAGCTGACTCCTAGCCCGTGGCGCATTCCTAGGAAAGTGCATATAGGATTGCAAACTGAATATCTAGTAATCTTAGGATAAGTTTAAAATTAGACTCTCGCCTAAATTGCCTTTGGCTTCAGTCATAGATGACCCTAATAGATATTCATAGATTTCATTTAGGAAAAAAACTCATTTAGTTATAAAGATCTACTAAAGTTCCATCTAGTCCAGCATCCTGTTCCCACAGGGGCCAATGAGACCTACACTGGAATCTCAAAAGCAAGCAAGAGCGCTATAGACCTCTCAAGTGTTATCAAGTGGTATAGTCCTCCCTATCAAAATGGCTGACTGCATGTTATGCACAAACTAGTATAACAGAACTGCAGGAATGTCTCATAAAATGAGAAAAGCAGCTTGTGTGGGGTATTTTAAACTAAGAAGCAGTGAGTGATTAACACTTTGAGCTTATCCACACTTTGCTTGTGCCATGCCCAGAATAGATGGGTCCGAGCAGCTTTCTGTTTGACCCACACTTTCTAGGCATGGTCTAGGTGGTTTCCCCCTTGCCCAGCTCCTTTCCAAGGGAAAACCTGCTCTTTAGCGATAGATCAGAACAAATGACAATTTGTGGAAAAACCCAAGTTGCTGTTTGAACGCTAAGGAGCAGTTTTCTCTGGATGAAAGCAGCGAGACAAGAGGAAGTGTGGACAAACCCTTTGCCTGCCTGCCATTTCCTTGTTCCAAATCATGCTTTTCCCGTGGTTTTCCGTGGACTGATGTTTGCTCTGATTCAGTGGTAAAGAGCAGCTTTTCCAGGGAAAGAGCAACTGGTAAGAAAGGGGAGAGGATTTAAGTTGGATCCCAAGTCCACTCAGCTTGGTCATGTTGGCTGGCAACCTGGAGTGAAACACTATTTTAAAGGCTTGCTTTGCCTCTGGCAGGCTTAGCCAGTGCAGCAGCGGCAGCCCTGCTTAACTTATGTCACTGTGCTTTCCACCCGCTTCTTGTGGATAGGCTTGCTCCCTATAACTATACACTGTTCTTCACTCAAGATTCTGCCTTCCCAAGTTGCTTCCTCTATCTCTGTCTCTTTCAGTATCTGGGTTCTGCACATGTGTTTGTGCATACAGCTTAGTTGGCTCCCAATTTGCCCAGTACATCGCTCCAGGTCTCACTACCTGAGAGTGAGGGCTGGTGCCCATTGAGACTAGCAGGGCAGAAGGCAGGGAGACCAACAGCAGATGGGGCCAGAGTCAATGACAGGCAGAGACTCACCTTGGCTGGTTGTAAGGAACAAGGAAAAAGGGTAAGTTCTGTTTTGATAGAATCCTAACTTTCAACTGCTTAGGCTGGGAGCATTTCTGATATACTAGCTGCTGCTGCAGAAGCTTCTCTCCTGCTAGGAATTTTGCTTTTGAGCAGACAGCTGCATTCCTTTTTAAGGCACAGAAAACGTCTGGTACCTACTAACTTTGTTTTTCATTAAATCCAGTTGTTCCCCAGCAGTTTTAAAACCTCAACAAAGTAAGGAGATGCGATGTCCTCTGGCTTTGAAAATTCAAGACTCTTCTGTGATTCAGAATTTCCACTATTGACAAACAGCATCTCACTTCACATGGGACCAGCTCCTCCCTTATTGTGCCTCCCTGATTTTGCAGGGCTATTTAGTCCTGGTGTTTTATTCCTACTCCTCTAGGGCAGTATGTGGTGGAGTTCATTACGACAGCCCCCTTAGCAAACCCCAAAATGCAGGCAGCTGTGTTGATCCATTACCACACAGAAACTTCAAAGAGCAACAGAACATAGCACACTACCTAGTTTCTTAGATTAAGCATGACTGCAATCCTATGCATGGTTTTCCGGGAATGAGCTCCTTTGAACTCAGTAGTACTTACTTCTAACAGCATAGGTTCAACTTGTAAAACACATTGAGCTTTAACAAAAGATCTTAGCCAGCTCTCTGCTTAATTATTTTCCTCCTAGCTTGCTGTATGGCAGGTGTGGAGGTCATCTGGCCCTCCAGATGTTGCTGAAATACAACTCCCAGCAGCCTCAGGAAGCATGGCCAAGGATGATGGGAACTGTAGTTCAAAAACATCTGGAGTCTCAGAGAGTCCCCACCCCTGCTTTATGGCTCTGCTAATATGTCTCAAAGAAACTTGAAAGCCTCCTTATCACTTCATTCACTTGTCAAGGCAAGGAGATTCCTTCAAGTACCCTGGTGCTCCTGCAGATTATGTCATTGCTCTTGCTCTGAGAAAAGTCCCAGAGCTGCAATCCACTGTACCACCTAAATCTGTATTTCCAAACCATGTCTGCAGGGGGGAAAGGATGGCAGCAGAGAGATTTTCTTGTTTAACTGAAAACATGCACAAGCTGAACACTGTTGTTTGTAAGTGTGTGATACTCTCTATTAATGGGGGTGCCCATATATTGAAAGAACTTTTAATACCTACTGTTTCCTTCTACTGCGGTAAATGGTACTGTACTACAATATAAAGAACATTTCTTACTACTACTACTGTACTACTACTACTACTACCACTACTACTAATTTCATATTTATACCCCGCCCATCTGGCTGGGTTTCCCCAGCCACTTTGGGTGGCTTATAGACTATATAAAACATAATGAAGCATCAAACATTAAAAGCTTCCCAATACAGGGCTGCCTTCAGATGTCTTCTATAAGTTGAATAGTTCTTTATCTCCTTGACATCTGAAGGGAAGGTGTTCCACAGGGCAGGTGCCACTACTGAGAAGGCCCTCTGCCTGGTTCACTGTAACTTAGCTTCTCGCAGTGAGGAACCGCCAGAAGACCCTTGGAGGAAGGTACCTTTTTTCTGTGTAAAATAAATGTGGAATGCTCAGTTAACAAGTCCCCCCCACCCCCCATCATATGCTTATTGCTGGTGTGGAACCAGGATGATCTATTCTAGGGAACTGCATTTTTCTCATAAGGGAAGGAGTCTTTATCCCAGCTCAACCCTTTTGTTTCCCCAAAGGCTGCAATATCTTTGCTAAGCTGTTATTCGCAGCATAATTATTCCCCTTTAATGCCTCAGAAACCTGAGATTCTTGATGACTCCGACTATGGGGACCGGGCCATTTTTCATGGGCTTTTTGAAATTTGCTGCAACAACTGAGTAGAGATCCTCAGGGGAAACCCGGGCGGGGGGTGGGGGGCAGGATTTGGCAGTGCAGTTTCCTTGAAGTCGTAGTGCGGATCCCTCAGGGCCTCTGAAACAATTGTTGAGGGGTTTGGATCAGTGTGTTGGACATTTATTTTTAATAATAGCTATATACTGCTAACTCATGTCGATAACACCCGAGCAAATATAAAATCATAGTAAACGTATCAAAAATATAAATGGTCACAACTGGCCAGTCAAATAAACTCCATCCAACTGAAAAGGCCTGCCTACACAAGGAGGTTTTCAAAAGACATCTAAAAATAAGACCACCAGAAGGTAAGAAAAGCCTGCTGGATCAGGCCAGTGACCCATCTAGTCCAGCATCCTGTTCTCACAGTGGCCAGCCAGATGCTTATAGGAAGTCCACCAGCAGGACCTGTGCACAAGAGCACTCTATCTACTTGCGATTCCCAACAACTGGAATTCAGGCCTATGTTGCCTCTGACCGTGGAGGTAGAATATAGCCATTGTGACTAGTAGCCACTGAGAGCCTTATCCTCCACGAATTTGTCTAATCCTCTTTCAAAGCCATCCAAGCTGGGCATCATCATCATCATTTGGGTGAGTGAAATCCATAGTTTAACCATGAGCTATGTGAAGAAGTATTCTCTGAAGTTGCGCAAGGAAGAACCCTTTGCTGATTTTCTGTAGCATCATTCAGGGCAACACAGAACTGGGTCCTGGGCATTCGCCTTGGTACTATGAAACTAATGAAGATTATGCTTCAGGGCCCTTAATCCTGAAGGGGCCCCAGAAGTGACTTTAGTCCACATTGCTTAATTTTTTTTTGGGGGGGGGGGTGGTCAAGACCCGACTTGAGTCGCACAATTCAAACCATTTTATGATACATCATGCATGTATATAACATTTCCCTAAGTTTAGCCCCCCAATAACGTGAAAACTATAAGGCATAGGAAATTTTTATTCATACCAGTGACTTTGACATGTGAAATAATCCAGTACAGCAATTCCCCCCCCAAAAAAAAATCTCAGATGTAGTAGTTAATTTAAAAATAAATAAATTGTGATGATCTGTCATGGAACAACCCAGTGAAGAAAATAACCGTGGTTAGTCAGACCTCATTGCTGGTCACAAAGGGGCCCCCACAGCAGTTCAAAGCTTCAGGGGCCCCCAAAATGTAGGTCAACCACTGACTGACTATAAAACCTGTAGAAGGCTCATGACCAAAAAATGTATGCTGTGGTGCCTAGGAATTTCTCCATCCCACTGAGCCCTTTTAAACCATTGTTCTTTCCCCAAAGGTACTGAAAGATCCATCTTGGTGCTGATTCCTCTGAAGAGCCTTTGCTACCCCTGGTGACGAAGAAGCAGGGTATCTTCTTGCAACACTGGAGAGCCCAGCGTGGGAGTAGCATGACTAAGAATGGCAAATTAGGTTAACTACTGAAGGAGGACGGGAGGAAACCACAATTGCCCCCAAGGAGGCAATTCTTGCCATTTCTAAAAAGACAACCACTACCCACCGACCTCTCTCTCGCCGCCACCAATAACACTCAAGAATGAACAGGATGTTGCTGTGCTCAGCTACAATGCATATGAAACTGCACCTAGGCTGCAGATTAGAAGGCTATTGATTTTATCCATCACTGTCCAGGGGGAGAGAATAAGGATGGTGCTGTTTTCACTGCAGGCGGAGAAGGGGGAGGGGAGGGGGAGGCCCACCCTTGCATTCAAATGAGTTGGTGACTCTGTGCCTGAGCTGCCAGGGCTTGAATGCTAAGCAGCCTTGTTCCTGGTTCAATCTGCTCAGTGCCTAGCTAATAATTATTCTCTGGAGAAAACCCTACAGGAGACATTTATTCTTTCCTCCTCTCCTTCACTTGCATCTCCCTGGTATTTATGCAAGATTAAGGAGCCTGGTTACGCTGTTACCTCTCTGATTGGTGCTCTATTTTAACCTCGCTTATAAGGCACCGGCCCAAGCCTTTTCCTGTAGACAAGAGCAAGAAGAGCCTTTCTTCCTCCCCACATTTCTCTCCACCTTTTGTATGAAAACGGCCGCATGGATTGGCTGCTCTCAGGATTGCCTCGTGGCAGGCAACCAATGAGGAGAGGCGGGGAGGATAAATGGTGCCAGACTCCCAGAGGTGCTGTGGCACTGTGTAATTATTGCTCCAGACAGCTGAAAGCAGCAGGGCTTCTCCTCTCCCCTGCTTCATTTCAGCCTGCCATGATTGCTGGCACAGAAAGATGCTGATTATAAGTAAACATTAATTATGCCCCTGCTATCATGCCAGTTGAAGTACAGTTATCTTAACAGAGAAACAATCCTATTGCTTGCCCTCCTTTTAAAAACAGAAAAAGCATTTCCCAAGCTGTGGGTTCAAGCTTCTAAGTGGTTTTCTCGTGCAAGGAACACAGGTTCTCCCGCACAGCTGGGGATGGAGAGCTGCCCGTTTTGTAGCTTGCCGTGGGGGCAAGGAGGCTCCGAGACAAAACTCCGCTTTATCATGGTGCTATGTGGCCCTCTTGGAGGTCCAGAAAGTCCTAGGCTCCTTCCAGCTTTTGAGACCCCCTAGGCACAATAAGCACACAAAAACAAAACAAGGCACCAAATACAATAAAATGTTACAGTTCTCTAAGAATATATGATGAGCGTGTTGGATCAGGCTAATGACCCATCTAGTCTAGCATCCTGTTCTCACAGTGGTTGCCCATGGGAAGCTTGCAAGCAGGACACAACAGAAACAGCAGAGGGACTCTTGTATCACAATCCATCTTTTTGCTGTGGACAGGCAGTACACTCCCTGTTATATGGCTGAAAGTGTTCTGATTCTGTATTGTTGCAAAGAAGAAGAAGACGAGTTTGGATTTGATATCCCACTTTATCACTACCCTGAGGAGTCTCAAAGTGGCTAACATTCTCCTTTCCCTTCCTCCCCCACAACAAACACTCTGTGAGGTGAGTGGGGCTGAGAGACTTCAGAGAAGTCTGACTAGCCCAAGGTCACCCAGCAGCTGCATGTGGAGGAGCAGAGACGCGAACCCAGTTCCCCAGATTACGAGTCTACCACTCTTAACCACTACACCACACTGGTGTAGTGCATTCAGCTCTGGGTCTTCTCTGAGATTACCTATAAATCCCTGCAGCGATCTGTTCAGTGACAGCTTCTTCATCATCACCAGATGCAACTTCATCCTCAAGGGTGAGGTACAAGCAAGGCCATCCCTGCCATTAGGCAAAGTGAAGCAGCTGTCTTAGGCAGCTGTTCCTGGGTGACAGTGGTGAGGTTGGGAGGAAAGAGCTGTGTGTGCTACATGGCCTAAGTCTTCTTGCTATCCTCAGGTGTGGTGGAGGACAATGTCCCATCACCAGTGTTAAAGTACTTTGGTTGGCTTCTGTAAGAAGAACTGCAAGGTTAGAGGAGCTGTCCTCTGCCTCAAGCGGCAAAATACTTTGAGCAGGCCCTGGGTGTAAATCTGAAGTCACATTCTGAGCTCCAGGAAGAATCAGGGTCTCAAAGTCCACACATTTTGCAGCCCATTTAGCAATCCTTGGGCTGGCTTGACCTCATTTACTGAGGAGGGAAGGGATGACTGGTGTATGCAAATAAATAAATAACAAAATGCCTGACTGCCTAGAAATATGCCGAAACTTCTTTTTATAGATGCCTGAACAAGATTCTCCTGAGTCAGGAAGGGGTTGGAATGCTAATGGTAATCCCCCCCCCAAAAGAAAAAAGCTGAATTGACACACTCACATGCATCTTCAGTGACAACTGCTTGCTTCTTAAGATGAAAACGGCTTAAAGTCTGTTTGGTGGAAATGGAACATTGGATGTCCTTAAAACTCTTGGCACTCTGCATCCCCCTTAAATTTCATGTATCTCTTTAGGAGGCAACACAAAGGGGTTATCAGTGGCAAATTGCTGCACTAGCTCTGAGCAGGACTTGCTCAGCCCCAAGAAGGATCGAAGTTGATCTTTGTGCTTCACAAATGACTTTTGCTAGGTCTTATTTTGGCAGCATGCCTGCCTGAGGATGCTTTACAAATTACACCATGTCTGTCTAAAACTGACACTCTGTCTCTTTGATAGCGCCCACGTTACTGAAACTCTTCTAGGACTCCTTATTAAATTGTGCCATGCTCAGGTTCATCCTTGCTGCACACCAGAATGAGATTTTGTAAATTTTTAAATGTGCCCACTTTCTCCAGATGTTGGACAGCTTACATTATGGAATGCAGATGCTGCAGAAGCCAAATCAATTTTTTGCATGGGAATAAAATTTCTGGAATGATAAAAGCTATGAACTTATGGGATTCTTCTGTTACAGGAATCCACTGGTGGGTTAAGGATAAGTTAAGGGGACGGCAGTCTACAACAAGGTGAGTTGGGGTTTCTCAGTGCTAGGAAGCCTGCCTTACACAGAGTAAGACCCCTGGTCCATTTGCTCTCTACTGTCTACACTGACAGGCAGTGCATGTCCTGGGTTTGCCACCCCTACCTAGATATGCCTAGATTTGAACCTGAGACTTTCTGCCTCGAAAGCATGTGCTCTATCAAATAAGCTTCCCCTGAAGCACGGCTGGGGAACCTATGGCCTATAAAATGTTGCTGGACTCCATATCCCTAATCACCTCTATCTATATGCCTGTAGACACTCTCAAATAACTAACAGGTTTGCAAGAAAGGACTTTCCCTTGCAGAAGCCATGCTGATTCTGCTTCAGTATGGCTTGTTCTTCTATATGCTTGCTCATTGTATCTTTAACAATACTTTCCACCAATTTTCCAGGGACAGGCATTACACTAACAAGTCTGTTATTTCCTGGATCCCCCCCCCCCAGATCCCTTTTTAAATATTGGTGTTACCTTGTCTACTTTCCAGTCTCCATACTCCTACCTTCTCAATCTTCACCCTTCCATTTCTCCCTGAGAATAGTGGGAAGTCTATCCCCAAGGGTCAGAGTACAGAGACTCTAAAGTGGTGACAGGGAATCAGTGGCTTTCCACATGGTTTTGGATTACAGCTCTGTTGGCTGTGCTACCTGGGAATGATGGGAGTTGGGAACCCAACAGCAATTGGAGAGCTGCAGGTTCCCCCATCCATTTCTAAAGAGATACCCTTCATAAGACAAACAAACAGAACAAACTGCAAACTATAAGGATACACCACTGTCTTATAGTAATTTTCTTTGGCTAGGCAGCTACATTTTTTGTAAAACACCACCACCACCACTCATGCTGTTCTTTGATGGAGCAGCAAGCATTATGAGTGAGTTGGAACTTCTTCATTCATCTTTTCTGAAAGGCTGGGAGGCTGTTTTTCCCTCTCCTGCTTCCAGCACCCAACACTTCAAACAGGAAATGGCACTGTATTTTGAGGTACTAAATTTTAGAAATGCACACACAAGTCTCCTTATGTGGTGCAATTGCACACATCGTTGGAGTAGACAATTACAGTGACTGCCAGAGTGCTCTTGAAAGGCAGCCTCTGCTGAGGATAAGATTTCACTTTCTTGTGACAACCCTGCATTGCAGTGGAAGAGTCTCAATTTGATTATCTGGCTGTTCCATAGCTCTTATATTTACAACCTTGCTGACCTCTGGGGAAAGGGTAAGGATAGCCAGCCAATCACTCTGGAGCCATTTCCAAAGGTCAAAGCAAGAGAACATTCACTCCTGGTAATTCACAAATGCTACATCTCTGAACCCTGGTCCCTCTGACAAAAAATTGGCAGAAGAACGCAAGTTAATGTGAAATATTTATCCATTTCTAGGGCAACTGTCTGAACACAAAGCATTAACCTCATTCTTGCTTCAGGTTTCAAGGCTACAGACTGAAGTGCTCTAACAGGATCTGAAATATAACTGATATTTATTAATGGATGCTTTTGAATGCTTTCCATTTTCAGTTGGAAATATAGCTCAAAGTAAGTTCATGATGGGTTCCTTTGTCCTTTTATTTACTTGCCTCCCGTAGGGCTGCTGACATGCACAGCCACAATATAAACCATACCTTTGGAATAACTTGCACTCCTGTCCGGTAATGAGCCCTTTGAGAGATTGCTTCACGGCAAAATCATGAAGGTGCTCATTCCTATCCGAACATTTCTGAGTGCTTTTCCAAATAATTAAGAATAAACATCGGATCATAGCTGTCTTTGCTGGCATATCTGCTTGCTGTGTGGGTGCGGCATAACAACCGGACTTGCCCTGCTTTGGTGACATCATTGTTGGTGTGTGACCCATCTTAAATGCAGGGTCAGACAAGTCTTAACAGCGAGCTCCGTCACGAGTAGAGTTTCACACTTCATGCTGTCAACACAATCCATGGAATCACTTCTAACTTTTATGGCGAGATAAAACATAGCCAGACCATCTTGACTCAATGGAATCAATGCATCTTAAACATTTCTGACCAACTCCATCATCTTCTTAGAGCTAGAAATAAATAACGTGTGTGTGTGTGTGTGTGTAAAACACCTTTACAAAATGCAAAATGAGCATATTGCTACAAGCAAAGTGCTGGCTCAATATGGCTAAGATTAATGCAGCTCTCAGCTTAGTGAAGCTCCATGTCTCTCCCAGCATCAGCAAGTGCTGACACCAAGGGTGAATGTACATATGGGGAGGACAAGGGTGGCCTAGAGAGGCTGCAGTAGCTCCACTGCTCAGCAATTGGTGCTGCGATGGAATAAAAAAATGGAATCAAAAGACAGCAGTGACTCACACACTCAGAAGGGAGGAGAAGGCTGTGGGGATGAAGGAATAAGCTACAGTCCCAGCTCAACGTACATAAGGGAGCCTGGGAAACCACTGTAGAAGGGAGTGGTGGGCATTACAGGTTCCATGATTGTGACTCGAGGAAGCTAGGCTCGGTTCTGCCTCTTTTCTGTCAGCATTTTTTCTGCCTACCCTGCCCAATCTGTGACAGTAGGGTAGTTTGGGTAATCTGTGTTGGAGGCTTCATTTCATACACAATCGTACCCCAACCATCTAGTACTTTATAGTATAGAGCACTGGAAGAAGGATCAGGTGTGCCAAAAAGACATCCCTTTAGAGGAACAAAGGCTCACTCAAGCAAGCAGAGACAGGTAAGGCCTCTGCTTGTCCACCAAGTTCACCAGGCATGGTGGACAGAAACAATCTCCTGTAAGTGCTACTATGCACCAGCGGCCTCAAGCACAGAAGACATCACCACTTCCTTTCCAAGGGTTTCCTCTTGCCTGCAACATTAAGCCACCCACCCAGATGCATTTTTTAAATGTAACAGCCTGAAGGGAATCATGGACAAGTTAGCAACAGACACCCACTTGCTTAAAAATAAGATGAGAGTTTAAAATAGCACGGTAGTTGCAGGGGAAACTGACAGCACAACCTAACACAATCCTTGCTTAGGCAGAAGTCCAACTGAGTTCAGCGGTGTTTGATCCCACATAAATGGGTAAAGGATTGCAGTCTAAAACATGTAAAGGCAGGTTGAAAAGCTGGTAGGGAATGCTTGTATAGATAAGACAGCAAAGTAAAAATAAATAAAATTGAACAGTGATCAAGAGTGGATTTCATTTACTGTGACACGACGTTCAATTCTGTTCATCAGTATGAAGCAAAGTAGAAGACCACAGTGGTGCAAAATCGATATTGCTATGTATTTGAGAGCAATGGCATGTATTGATCCATAAGCTGTCACATGCGGAGGTGGAAAGGAGAAAGTATGACCAAACCAAAACTGTGAGAGTTACTGAATGTTGTGCATGATAAATTTAGCATTCCTAAATTTGAACGCTTAGACCCAATTTACAGTATTTTTGACACTGAAAGCTACCTTGTGGTCAGGGCTGTACACCAGCGGCAGACCTACATTCTGGGGGACCTGAAGTTTGAACTTGTTATGGGGGCTCCTTCACAACCAGCAATGAGGTCTGGGTACTCTCCGTTGTTTTCTTCAGTGGGGTTGTTCCATGGCAGATCACCATACATTTACAATGTCTTTGCTACTGACTCTCAAACATTGGGATTGTTGAAATATATACAACAACAAAATAATCATTTTTAATCGTGCGACTCGAATCAGTTCTACTAGACCAAAAAACTTTAAGCAATGTGGACTAAAGTCGCTTCTGGGGCCCCTCTAGGATTAGGGACCCTGAACCTTAAGCTCCATTAACTTTGTAGTAGACCCACCCTTAGTGGACACACATTTTTGCATGCAGTCAGGAAGAACATGATGTGGGCATCCACTGCCTTCAACCCAACTTTCCCCCATTCCAAGTGGCAGCAAGGAGACTGTGGCTCATGCTCTCACTTTGGGGTAGACCCCCTTAAATCAATAGGGCCTTGGTAAATGCCTTCCTGTACCAGGTGCTCGACATGCTTGAAGCAACTCTTCCCTCACTGCAACTTTCCTCCACCGTTTTCATCTGCTGAAGATGTCTTCTGAATGTTCCCTAACATGCTCACCATGTTTCTGAAGACAACAGGAATGGACCAAGACAGGTTGTGGCCCATTATCAGTGCCTGATTAATTAGAGTAGATTAGATTATTCTTTTGCCCTGCTTCTAAATCTGTGCCCTTCCAGTTAGCAAAGTTAGGGCTTTTGGTTATCCCAGCTGCAAGACTTGGCTGGCGGGAACAGGATTTGTCATGTGTGCCAGCATCTTCAAAAGATAGGTGGCTTCGTGCAGAGAAAGTGCAGCTGGCGTTAGAAGAAAAGCTGCCTCGTTTCAAACAGCAGCACATGAAAAGTGACCCGCTATTTACTGATCATCTTGCCATGTCCCCTAAGAGGCTGGTGATGTTTCCAGCTACTTTGCTACTCTGAAAAAGGTGTTCCTAGGGAGAACCAGCTGCTCCTCTATTCACTTGCTATGTCAACTGCTTCGCTTTGCTGGTTGTAAAGGGACCTGCTCTTTAGATACTGGTGGAGGAGGGGGAGCAGGAAAAGGCCCTCTTCTTCACCATACATTTTCTCCCCCCTCATTTAGGTTTAAAACAGCTTCAGTCATTTTCTCTCTACCCCCTAAGGCTCCACCTATGTTTCAATTACTCGGTCCAGTTTAATACAGTATTCCCATCAATAGACCAAAGCCTTACAGATCGAGTCACAGCAGCTCCAATAGTTTTTCGGATGTAAAAAGTACTCCCCGCCGCCACCCAGCTATTCCATTCATTTATGTAACTAACCACTTGATTCTCTTACTTATTAAGCTACTAGCGCATTCATTCTTCATAATTATCTCATTCATTTTCATTACATGTATTGTTTCCCCCTACTTTCAATGGGCAACCCAACTTCTCTTTGGATCCTGTAACTTCTTTTGATATTGGCAGGTTCTGCACAAACTTGGCTGCATCATTCCAAATCCTGCTAGCCATATTCTGTACCAATTGAAGCTTCCAAGTCATTGTGGAGATCTTCAAGGGGAACCCCACATGTAACACAAATGCAGTAATCCAGCATAGATCACTGTGGCCAGACTACCCTTTCACAGAAATACCTGCAGCTGGCAGATGCTTCTAGTGACAAAGTTTCTCCAAACTGTGTGCTTAAGAACCAAGAATCCCATATGTGAAGATGTCAGCATTGAGAAAAACTCATCAAGAAATAAAATTTTCCAAAACATGTCAGGCACAAATGAAATTTGGCACTTCTTGAGAAAAACAGTAGTTTTCCCTCTGGATTTTGTGGGAATTAGAGAAAATTAGAGAAAAGCAAATATATTTCCTTCTCTTGAGTTTTTAATGATCTAGCCAGCTCTTGCATAGAGCCTCTGTGTTTAAGTTACCCCCACTATTAAATGCTGAACCATTTTGTTTATTGTTATTTCCCAACTTGAGACAAAAATGTCTGTTATTTTTCTTTTTAATTTCCACTCATCCTGTACATGTCTGCATGAATCAAGCCTTATACCTCCAGAAACCATAAGTGACTACTTCAGTCAAATTCATCCAAGCTGTGAGGTTTGCTAACAGGATCAACATGCCTCCCCACTTTGTTTTGTATGATAAATTGTACCTGCCTGCAGCAGGGTATAAAACAAAACAGGGAAGGAGGGAGGAATTTGGAGGGTGAGCTGTAAAGTGGGCGGCTCATGGTTAATTCACTTTGCCTAAATACGATCCAGTCTGCAACCAGAAATGCTTGTATCTTCCTTTCCTATATCCATTCTACTCTTGGCTTGAGTAACTGCTTTATTTGCTGCAATCTTCTTGACTGGATGCAAAGACCAACAGAGTCCCTGTACCTCTAGTAACTGGGCAGGAGGTTGAATTCTGCCAAGTGCACTTTATCACGCAGGGATGAAACAAGCTGTGTCTGCAGACATTTCATCTTCTGCACACTCTTGTGGCAGAGGAGCCCAGTTTCCCCTTCTACTTGATCACCTTATAGATCAGATGTTCCTTGCTGCTATTGAGTGCAATGGTCCAGATTCATACCACATGTTTCCATGCCTCAGTATCCAGAGAAAGGTACCGACACCTTGCCTTTTACTAATTGAAAGCCTTTCATTTCAAGATGTATTTTTTATACTACACTGACATCTGCAGGAATGCAAAATAGATATGGTTATCAGAGGGAAATTAAGGTTTTAAATAATTAAACCAACCTTGCATAATGGCTGTGTTAGTCTGTTTCTAAGACGCACATTGGACACACAGTTTCCACAAGAAGGTGCTATCTGTTTTAACAGCCAAACCTTGCAGTGAAAGCTGTGCTAATGCTGTATGTATTAGCAGACTTTAATTACCTCTTGCTGGTGGAATTGCCCGTATGCCAGCATGTCACAGGAGGCCAAAAGAGTGCAGGACTTGCCAGCTGCAGACATTAGTCAGTTAGGTCAGGGTTATGCGGAAATTAGACTCACAGGAAAACTGACGCAAAACCTGCACTAAGAGGTGTGTGTGTGTGTTTAATTGTTCTATAAGGAAAGAAGGAACTGAACTTGACAACACATAGTGCATATCCTACTGGCTGTTGTAAGTCTTGCTAATTTCTTTTAAAAAATCTGATCCAAAGGTATTTAGCAAGGAGAAACTTAAAGAGCAGTTCAAAGATTCCATGCCACCGTTCATTTGATAATGAAAAACCAGATATGAAATATTTGTAGGACAGCTTTTTTCTAGAATATACTGTATTTTTTGTGCATAACACACCCCAATACACCTATTTTTTGGAACCGCAACAAAAAGGGGGGGGGGAATTGCCCAAGTTGTTGAGCTTCTTTTGGGGGGAGATTGCCAAGAGTTGCTGAGCTTTTTCGGGGGGAGGGTCACCACCGCCAATCGCTCTACAGCAGGGGTCAACAAACTTTTTCAGCAGGGGGCCGGTCCACTGTCCCTCAGACCTTGTGGGGGGATGGACTATATTTTGAAATATAAAAAGAAATGACGGAAGAGCACCACGAGCCCGGTAGCTGCTTACCTGTGTCTTGCGAGCGGCAGGGGGTGGCGGAGGGAAGATGAGCAGCATGCGAAAGGGCTCTGAAGAGAGGCGGCTTAAAATGGTGGCTGCTCGAGCGCTGCTGCTGCTGCTGGCACCAACAAAGCCCAGCCCCCTTCCTCCTCTAGGCAGGGTGAGGAGAAGCCAGGAGGAGGGAGGGAGGAGGCGCCACCGTGTGAGGGAGAGGGAGGGAGAGGGAAAGAATGCGTGCGCTGGCAATACAGGCGGCGATTCCCGGATCATCCACGGGCCAGATCCAGAAGGCAATTGGGCCTGAACTGGCCTGCGGGCCTTAGTTTGTCTACCCATGCTCTACAGCCTGCCTGCCAATGAAAATAGCACACATCGCTGTGGCCGCCACTCGTCTGCACGCTCGCCGCCAAAAGCCCACCTGCACTCTCGACGCAACCACAGACAATTGCACACACGCCTCGCCACTGTCATAAATAGCCTGCCCAAAGGCCTTGCCGCAGAAACCAATCACACGCCCAATCACCGCTGCCAATCTCCTGCTGGCTGCTGCCAACCATCGCCTGTCTGCTATCTGTGTATAAGACGACCTGAAATTTTTGCCTATTACTTCTATTGAAAAAATATCATCTTATACACAGACAAATATGGTACATATATTCTTCTGAGGATGAATGGTTATCCCCACAAAACTCCCAAAGCCTAGGAAAGTGCATTCATCTGGTCTTAAGACATTACAAGAACTAGAGAGGATTGCATTTTGTGGCTGCTGCCAAGCAGCATGAGTAAGTAATAAAGAGATCCAGGTCTTTTTGCCTTTCACAATATTAGTATATTTATCCAGGCTCCAGGTTTATGAAAAACCTTTCAATAGTCAAAAATTGAGAGAGATTGGAATGATATGACATAAGGTCACAGTGACACAGGGCAAAGAGAAAGAGCTGTGTGCACACGTGATCTTGGAAATTGTACCCAATCACAAGGAAGAGTGTGGTTCTCCCACAAGCTCTTATAATGCTATACCCACTCTTCATAGTGTGAGTCCAGGTGAGAAGCAGGCTAGCTGATGGGAGTGCAGGGGAAGCTGAGTGGCACACACAGCCAGTGGTGGCTGGTTCTGTTTGGGGTGGGTAGGGTGGAAGGTAGGAAGACCAACAGTAGGTGGAGCCACAGCCAACGACAGGCAGAGCCAACTATTTCTAATTTTATCACCATCCTCCTCCCTGCTGAGTTCTTAAAGGGCAACACTGAGGTTTTAGGCCGAGGAAGCAGATAGGCATTAGGTAAAGGTAAAGGGACCCCTGACCATTAGGTCCAGTCATGACCGACTCTGGGGTTGCGGCGCTCATCTTGCTTTATTGGCCGAGAGCCGGTGTACAGCTTCCAGGTCATGTAGCAAGCATGACAAAGCCGCTTCTGGAGAACCAGAGCAGCGCACGGAAACGCCGTTTACCTTTGTGCATTTTTTGGTTTTGGGGTGTGTTTTTTGCAGCAAAAGTACTACCTTAGAGAAAGTTATCTGATTATCCATAACATTTGGGAAAGAGCTGCAGTACCTTGAGGAAAGGAGTTTGGATCCTTGCTGAATAATGGCTGTGTGCATTTTTGGTGCTAAAAACTCACGTCTGGCTCTTAGACTTGCCAATCTCTGAATGATGGGAGTCTTTCCTGCAGCTAAGTTTGCAACAATCAACCGTTCTTTGGTGGTTCCTGCCAAGTGCAACAAAAGAAAACATAAATTCACTGCTTTTATTCCCTCAACTCAAAGCTATTTTTAGCCTTGCATGGTCTTCCATTTAGATTTGTCATCCAAAGATTCCAGGGTCCAGGATATTGTACGACTTCCAGCTATTGTAGACATTTTAAAGACGATTAACGTCACTGAAGTGCATGTGGACAGGAACCTGAGATGGTTTCTTTGTTAAGGCGATTCACTGGTTTCATCAACAATCAAAAACAAACTGCAGGATTGTTCACACAAAGGCATTTGCTGTCACCTTTATTTATACTTATATTTAAAACTATCCCAGCAAGGATGTTCATGTGGTGTTCGACAACATTATTATTATTATTATTATTATTATTATTATTATTATTATTAATATACCACCCTATATCCGGAGGTGTCAGGATGGTTCACAGAATAAAATCACAATATAAAACCACAAAATACATAATCAAAATAAAAACAACAACCCAATAACCCCCCCAAAAACACCACACTTTAAAAGGGCATAGTAAGGTAAGAAAAGTAGAAAACCAGAAAACTAATTCTGAACCTAAAAACTTTCTAACTGCTAATAAATGCATTGTGAAATCAAGCTACAGGTAACCTGTGCACAGAGCAGGTGAAAAATTTTCATTGCAAGGGGCGAGAAGACGGTTCTGTTTCTATAAAACATTCATGTCGTGTTAGCTGAGCATCTGTTAATCACTTGGTGCTTTGCTGCCAGCTTTAAAGATAAATGAACAGGTGAACTTCACCTAATCAGGTTTATCTTACTAAGGCCTAATTAATCAACACATTATTTTTACAGTGATGGCCTTGGGCTAAACAGTAACGTTTTTTGCATTATTTTTACACAACAAAGTACCACATCATTTCTTATGGTGAAGCGTTTGGATGAGGGGGCAAAAGCAAAACAACAGGAAATGGTGTGAAGGCATGTGATGCCATGAAGATCTGGTTCTAGTCAGATCCTGAATGTGAGACCACCAGCGAAACCTATATAAAAAGGTAAAGGTAAAGGGACCCCTGACAAACCACCTTTAAAACTATGATGGAGGAATGGTGGGATACAAATGTTCTAGATAAGGTGTGAGGAACCTTTGGCCCTCCAGATGCTTGCGAACGACAGCTCCTGTCATTCCTGATGAGTAGCCATGCTTGTTGGGGCTGATGGGAGTTGTAGTTCAGCAACATCTGAAGGGCTAACACCTGCTCTAAATACATAGACATCTTGCTTGTCTCCAAGTGTTTTTCTCAATAGAAGGGTTATATCTTACATAAACTGTCTGTCCATGAGAAAACATGAAGTAGAATTGATATGTGAGCACTTACAATGTCAAAAAATAATGTGCGAATTTGACTCTTAAAGGGGAATGTGAGAAATATTCACAATGAAGACAAATGAAGTAACTAAGATTCTGTGAGACTCAAGGTACTGAGAATTAGGGCACTGTTTCAGAGCGCTTTCCTCAAAGACCACAACTTATTCACTGCATCTCGCCAACTTTTCCATGCATCCCTTTGCTTTCATATACCAGGTTTCATACGCTAGGCGTTATTTTATGCAGAATGTGCCAATATTTTCAGCAATACTGATTTCTAAAATTCAGAGACAACATTTTCTGTACTCCTCCTAAAGAGGCCCACACTGAACCTGGAAGTGTTAGATAACTACCACCTAGTTACCAATATCTCCTTTCTGGGCATGGTGGTGGAGAGGATCGTGGCCAGTCAACTCTGCAGATGTAGCTGGATGAAGTGGATCATCTACAGACCCATTTCAGTTTGGCTGGGTATATTTACTGAAATAGCCTTGGTCTCCCTCACTGAAGACCTTTATCGAGAAAGGGATGAGGAAGCTCAACTCTGTCCATTTTCCTTGATCTCTATGTGACTTTCAATACCACTTACCATGGTATCCTTCTGAAAGGACATAGTCTCTCTCCACTCAAAGGAATTCATGAAATAAAGTACGTACCGCAAAAAGTCTTAAGGTATCTTAAAAACTAACACATTTCTTATGGCATAAGCTGTGGACTTGTTAAAAAAAAAAAAAACATATGTAGGTTCACAACTCTCCGCAAGCCGCAAACAAAAACATTCTGCCAACCTTGAGAAGCAAAAAGAAAATAGTCTGAACATGTGCACAAACTTAACAGTGATTTCACTCAATTTCTGCCTTGGACCAGTCACCAATTCTCAGCATTAACTATCTCACACAGCTGTTGTGAGGATACAGGAGGAGGTATAAAATGACTGCAAAAGGGGATTTAGTGCTTGTTGCACAAACATCACATTCTGATTCCTTTAAGCAGAGTGGTGCATCTCTGAACTACAAAGACTCCTGTTTTCCTGCAGCCTGCATAATCCTCCCCTTTAGGACAGCTCCAGGGTTTCAACCAAACTAAATCTGGCATTATTACATTATTTTAGATCCATGAGTTCCAGCAGGAAAAAAAACCTGCTTCCAAACATGCTTCATTCTCCACACCATACATTTAAAGCACTCTTATACCACTTTAACAGTCATGGCTTCCTCCAAACAATCCTGGGAACTATAGTTTGTCACTGAACTACAATTCCCAGTACCCTTAACAAATCTGGATCCCAGATACTTGGGGTAGCAAGGATTGCCTTATTACAGGAAGGGGACCTGGGCTCATAGAACTCACTGCTTTGCTTGACAAAACATTGCAGGTTCAATCCCTGGCATTTCCAGTTTATAGGATCAGGTAGCAGCTGGTGCTGATAGTAAAGGCCTCTGGCTGACACCCTTGGGAGATCCAATCAGAGCAGGCAACTTGACACTGGAAGGAAGAATTGTCTGACCTAGCATAAGGCAGGTTTCCTGTGTTTCTAACAGCTTACGGTATCAATTTTTCAATAAAACCAATAATCCTTGCTTTAATTGAACAATAAATAACCACGCCTTTGCATATTGTTCAGGTAACTCCAGTGTTTACTGGGGGTTATTTTGTCATGGTGCCTTTCTGTTTGGGGGTGACGTCATCTGTCAGTGAGGCATGATCTTCCATTTAAGCAGGTAGCACTTCTATGAGCCAGAGATGGAACCACCATCCTCTCACACACATTTTGACCATAGTTATGCTGGAGAATCAGCTTCTCCTCTCTCATCCCTATTGCAGTCCCCAGTCATCCCCCCCCATCCCTCATAGCCTCTAATAAGGAGCACCCCCCCATGACTTCTCTCCCCCCTTGGCTAGGTTTTCTCTGCCCTTCACGTTCCACCCCCATCAAAGGGAGTGGCTGCAGCCAGAAATGCCGCTTTTATTTATTTATTTGATAAGGAAACGTCTGGAGTGTTTTGTTTTTAAATCTTTTATGTGGCCTCAGGGGGATCGGTAATGGAAGAACTGGCAGGAAGGCAGGGCACGCTAATCGTCCCCCGCGATCCCACGCCGCCTCTTTCCAAGAGACTTTTCTGACAGGAGACTCGGGCCTTTGGGACGGGAGAACAGGAGTGCTGATAAATATTTATCACTCCTGCCATCGTTAATTCAGGTACCTTTTTAAAAATAGAGGGCCTGTAAGTTAAATAAAACCTGGAGATAAATATATATAAAAATGTATATATAAATAAATATATATAAATATATATAAAAAAGTATATAAAAATGGCAGGCTACAAATGTTCTCCCTTTGTCTAATTTGTTTTATAATTTGCTGGAAGCTGCCTAGAGCAGCTAGGGCAACCCAGTCAGATGGGCAGCATAATAAATAATAATAGTTATTATTATTACTATTATTATATACACACCCACCATATAATCTCAGGTGCTTACCCATTAAATTCAAACTGACGAGTGGGCCAAATCCAGCCACCTCTGCCCTTTCCCCTCCTCATTACCTAAACCTCATTGTTTTCAGATTTGGTAATCCAGTGTTGTTTTTGCCTGCAGCTCAGTTCCTTCCCCACCTTCTTGTCAATATTTCCATTGACTGAGAGGGCAACTGATGAGGAGCCAATCTATTACTAGCTTCCTTCCTGCTTTACTCACCCAGCATCCCTTTCCCAAGACCAAACTCTCTCTCTCTCTCTCTCTCTCTCTCTCTCTCTCTCTCTCTCTCTCTCTCACACACACACACACTCTCTCTCTCTCTCTCTCTCTCTCTCTCTCTCTCTCTCTCTCTCTCTCACACACACACACACACACACACACACACACGTCAGACCATAGCAGATGTTCATACTAGCTTTATTTTGACAGCACACATGACACCATTCTGGCTCAGATCAAAGCCTTGGAGCAAGACTCAAGAAAAATAAGATTATTTTAGTCATGCTTTTTATTTTGGAAGGCTTGGGGCCAAATTCTGTTGTGTGTGAGCTCTGCTTGGACCTTCTGAGGGGGCTAAAGATTCTGAGCATTATGTCAGAGCGTGTCTACACAATACACTTAAAAAACGGTTTTAACTTTCAGGGCTTCCCCCAAGAGGATTCTGGAGAACACAATCATGTGAGGCAGGCTGAAGACTTGGCCATTTGGAGCCCTGCACAAACTACAATTCCCAGGGTTCTTTGGGGGCAAGCTTTGATAATTCAGGTGGCATAAAAGCAATTTAAAAGAGCTGCCCTCAGAGGTATCTCCCATCCAGTTCATGCTTTTAAGAATATTCATACACTTTAAGTCAAGGATGCAAACTATTAAGTCACTCTGTGGGTCACACTTTAATATTTTTACAAAGTGGGCTACATCACTATATTAACCACATAATTTTTGTTACAATTTTAACTCAGTGTTTTGCCTTTCTCTTTTAAACCCTCTTTATTCGTGCTGCACTACTGCACTGTTGAACCACTCTCCTTATTAAACCTCCCTCCTTTTTTCTGTTGACCTCATATATATTTTTAAGCTACCTTGAAGACTATAGCTTTAGCCTTGATCTCTTGGAAGGGAATCCCATATGCAGTGGTTTTTTTTCCTGGGAGGATGCAGGGGTACGCATACCCCTAAACATTTTGTGAATCTTTGTACAGTACTTTTTTCCATTTACTGTATTTATTTTCTCCAATTTGAACTATAAAATGGTGATTTCCTTGAGTCAAAATGAGAGTACCCCTAACTATTTTTTTAAAGGAAAAAAAAAAGCACTGCCCATATGACAGGAGCCACTCTGAGAAGGCCCTGTCTCTAATGTCAGCCAGGCTATTTGTTCTCAGAGGCAGCCGCATAAGTAGGACCCTCTGAAATTGATATTAAAACAACTCGCCTTGTACTTTCTCTTCACTATTGCCAGTCTGCTCCCTCATCTCTGTTTCCCTCTTTTACAGCAACAGGTATCACATTTCTCGCTCTGTGTGTCCAATCCACAACACTGTCTCTTCTCCCTCTACACCATCTCAAGTCACTCTGCACCTTTGGCTCTGCTATGCTTATTATTTCTATTCTTTCTCTATCCCACACTTTCTCAGGCTGTGTACAGACCATATGTTTAAAGCACATGACTTTTCTCCCAAAGAATCCTGGGAACCATTGTTTACCTCCACAAGAACTATGATTCCAAGCACCCTGAACAAACTACAGTTCCCATGATTATTTGGGGGAAGTCATATGTTTTTAAGGTATGGTATGTATACAGCATCAGTCTCCTCTTTTAGCATCTTCAGCCTCCCCACAATTCACCCACTGGAAACTGCTTTAATATAACAGTGCTTAAGTTTTTCCAGTCTTGCAGCAATTCCTACAATGAAGGAGTTTCAGATATAGATGGGTCATGCAAAATACTGGAGATATCATAGTGTGCCTCTGAATCCAGGGCAAAAGCAACATATGCACTCTTGCTTCCTTATGCCCTATTCTTATGGGTGGGCCTTAGATGTTCTCACACAAACAATGGCTATTTAGAATTCGCCCAGGGAGTTGCATTTTGGCAAGGAGAGGGTTGAAGTTGGCGCCTGGATCTGATGTTGTGCAGGCTTGCAGTAAGGTGTTTTATGGAGGTGACAATGGTTTCTTTCTCCCGTGGTTCTGCATTTTTTAACAATGTGAAATTAAAACAACTGGGACTTGAAATATCACACACTTGTAAATAGAAACAAGATAAGGGATCTGGCCTTGTATGAAGAAGCAGAGAATGGAACTTCCTCCCATCCCATTTATGCTAATCTCACACAGAGAGGGTGTGATCTGGTGAACAGAGAATTGTGCTTGGATCTTGGATATTAACACAGAGACTAGAATTACAAGCACTTCGTGCCATCTAGCAGAAACCTAAGCTCTGGTCTGGGCAGAAAGCTCTTGACTTGGGGAGTCGATAACCATAAGTAACAAACCATATTCTGCATCTTTACTTATAACTATTTGGAAAAGACCCTGATGTTGGGAAAGATTGAGGGCACAAGGAGAAGGGGACGACAGAGGACGAGATGGTTGGACAGTGCTCTCGAAGCTACCAGAATGAGTCTGACCAAACTGCGGGAGGCAGTGGAAGACAGGAGTGCCTGGCATGCTCTGGTCCATAGGGTCACGAAGAGTCGGACACGACTAAACAACAACAACATTTGGTGAAGTGCTCCAATAGTTCCACTGAAGCGTTTCTTAATCCAAAATCTGCCCTGTCCACAGTTGTGTCCACTTTCTTACTTGCTTCTTGACTTACCATATTCCTGCCATCCCATTTACCCAGACTGCTAACCTGGCTGAAATGCTTGCCTGTCTTCTTCTCTTGCGATCACTCGTAGTCAAGTAAGATTGTCTTCTATGAATGGTGTGTCCATAGGTGACTGTGGAGGATGTCCGATGGTGCTGTAGCTCCTCCCCCACCATTCTCACTTGCCCCCATACGCCAGAAGAATTCAGATGTCTGCCACAATAAGGGCTAGAAACTTAAAATGTGCTAAAATGTAAATAAGGGGAAACCTTCCACTGCAAACTAAGGGAGCAGGAGGACAAGCAATGTCTCTCAATGTGATGTAAACAGTCCCCAGAGCATCTTATTTCTAGAGGGTGCCATTTGCCTGCCTCCTTTCTCCATCTCTCTGTATAATTTTAAACAATATGCCTCCATTCCAAAGGAGAATTTCATATTTCTGGTGCAAAAATGCCCAAGACTGGGAGTGAAGTTTGCATGCTTCCTCCTGTGGTTGCATCCCTGCAAAGGGCCCACTTTATGCCCACTCCTGTTTCATGCAATAGTGTGCTATGGCTGTTGCAACAAACTCAGGTTAAGCCTGGGACTTGGCGGTGGTTGGATTTAAGCATTGCTTTGAGTCAACCACCAGGGGGAAACCTGATCAAACACTCTTCAGTGGCTCCCACTTCCCATTCAGCAAAAGAGTTCAATTCCCTGCCCCTGAATACTTAAAAACACCAGTTCACACTGCCATATCCTGCTAGACGTGGCTTGTCCACCATTCAGTAGGCGGCAAGGCTCTTGGTGCTGAAAATAGTGTTTCATCTAGTGTTTAATCTTTTAAAGGGGGTTGGGGAAATTATCCTACTTTGCAAACATATTTTTCTGGAGGCCACACACATTTCCAGTGGGTGTCTATTTGCTGTATTCCTATCAGCTTAGAGAACAGCCTGTAACCTCTGAGCCTGCCTGTCTGGTTATAAATTCCAGTCTGTTCCTCTAAGCTGAATATAGAGAGCAGCTGGCTGAAGCTAAATGAATAACACTGTCTCGCAAAACAATGGGGCCAGGCCTAACATGTTGCACAGGCATCTATTTCGAGTTCAGATATTTAAAGACCAAGGCAGCGTGACAGTCACGTTTACAGTCAGGGCCCAGCAGTTACAGGCAGAATGCAGACTTGGGCTTCAGACACAAACAAATTAACACCTTCAGCCTTGCATGCGTCAAGGTAGTAAATGGAGTTTGCATACAGCTCCACAAAGAATAGCCTGCTAAAGGTTTGGGCAGGCACTTTTTTTACAGCATGGATTGTGCTGAGATATTTTCTCTTGGCGGAGGAATCTTTCTGAAATACCAATTGTAGCTTCCTTCCTTCCTTCCTTCCTTCCTGTTTTAAGCCCTCATAAAGGAAATCTTGAAAACATGACTAACTTGTATGTATTTCTTTCTCTATCACATTTGTTCCTCCAGGGAACTTAGGACAGTGTACAAGGGTTCATTCCTGCTTCATGCTCACAACAGCCCTATCAGGTAGGCTGGGTAGAGAAACAACAGGCAGAGCCGCACAATACGTTTAAATCACATCCTATGTGCATTTAAAATGCATGACTTCCCCCAAAGAGTCCTGGGAGCTAATGTGCTTTCAATGTCCACTGGATATTCTTTAAATGTATAATGTTGGTTGGTCTCAGGTTGCCCAGTGGGGTAGGAAATGTACTCAGGATGAGTACTTTTAATTAATATGTTTCTTAATCTTTTAATACATCATAATATGGTATCTATATCTATCTATCTATCATCTATCTATCTATCTATCTATCTATCTATCTCTATCATCTAGTTGTAAGTTGAGACAAAAAAATGTTGCAGTAAGTGACAACAAACAGACATTTTTCCTTTTGTAGCAATGCCATAAATACTGTCTGAAGACCGAAGTGTGGATCACTGGTTAAAGTACAACTTTTTTCACAGGACTAGAAGCACAGGCATGAACAAATAAGATTGAGTGGAAAGATTGCAATGGCATAGCTATAAGGTAAGTGCCAAAACTGTTCTTGTAAAGCAGGCCTGGTCTGAATCATCTCCTGCCAAACATTTGCTCCGCTCTGCCCAGAACATTATGCAGATGTTATATCTGCATGTAGTATTTTCAGTTTCAAGGTGCATGGAGGTCACTAGTTAATCAGCATACCCAGAAAAAAGTAACATTCAAAGTCATATCATGTGGATCTTTGTGCTAGATAAAGCTAGCTTGCTCATGTGGTCGATATTTCACTCTGTTTTGTCCCCTGGCTTCATTTTGGAGGAACATACTAGAAGCCTTAACAGCAAACGTGTCCTCCTCCATCACTTCAGCTACTTCTGCATCCTGACCCAAAGCACATTTACTTGGTAGCATTACACTGACTTTAATAGGGATTACTCCCAAGTAACTTAATTCAAGGTTGCAGCGAATACTTTGCAAATGGCTTGATATAAAGAGAAAGTGTTTGGCACTGCTTTGGATCAATCCCTTCTGTCTTTGCCAACCAGATCTTATGACCACTTTTTTAGAACCAGTTGCCTGCAGGAGTTATTTGACCTAACCGCTCTCTCCAATACCATCAGCTCTTCTGTTCTGTTTATAATCTAATTGCTTGATGGTACTGTCTCCCACCGAGAACATTTCAGTGGGTATGAATCCCTCCAGCCTAAACCTATCATCCTGCTGTCCCTCTCTCCTATTCTGTTTTGTTACTCTGGTTACTTGGCTGGAGCCATGAATGACTCCAACTTGAATTAGAGCTAATAAAAGTCACAGAGTCTAGACACTGCTCTGTGCTCAGGCCAGAAGCTGCAGCACCATCCCCAGGCACAGCCCTTGCCTGTCGCAGAGCACAGAACATCCGTTTTCTCCAAGGCTTCCTACATGGCCAATGGGACACCAGCTCTTTATGAACCAGGAAATGTACAAAAATCCCTTCTCAAGAAGCGACAGGCGACCAGGGGGAATATAAACCACTTCCACGTTTCTCGTATGAATTCCAGAGAAAGACAAACAAACCCTCAGACTGTCTAGCCAAGACAGGGGAGTGACATTCACAAAACTTGTTTGCAGGTGTGTCAATTCAGTTAGGTGACTTTTTCTGATCTCTTCTGTTACAGTTGCTTGGATCTGCCTCGTGGGTGCACACACAGATCTCCCAGCTTTGCCTTGCAAGGCAAAGAGAGAAAACTCTGAATTATGCACAGTGTGCACTGACTCGGAGCTAAATTGGCTCCCACCTGCTACAAGTCCCAGGGAAGCATTTGGTGTTACTTGCTTATAAATAGCATACACCTCATGCAAGTGCTAAATTAAATTAGACTTAAAATATTCACACAGCCTACACCTGGTTAACTGCTAATGGAACCTAACGGTTGCAACATGAGTAAATGCTCTTTTTTTCCTCCTCCTACTTCATGACTTTTTGTCCCGCTCTTGTCAAATGTGGCGATTATTTGTTTGTTCTGGTTGTAATATTTAAAGCTGCATTTTTGCTGCTGTACTGGTGTAACTGTACTTCCAGTGACTGGCAAGCCAACATAACGCCCTCTTGCTTTCTCGCCCAGTTGAACTTAAACCTTTCTGTACAGGGAGTTGTTCCCATGGACATAGTCACATGAAGGAACTAACATCTGACCAGTACGACCGATTCAAAGGGGTGCAGCAGCTCATTTGCTTATTTCTTTGGGCATTTAAAGCCTACAAGAGTTCCCAGAATGGCATGCAACATGATAGAAACAGATACATACAGCAAAAATCAAGCAACAGAAATTCAAAAAACCCAAACAAAACAAAACAAAAACCCCCAACAACCTGAGAATGTAAAACCAGAGCAAAAAGTTTTTTTTCAGATGTAACGCTTGAGCAGATCACTGCCAGGAAGTGGTATCTGTCAATGTAATCACACCAGGTCAGACTTCCTACTCTCATAAAGATGCATACACGGTGATATTCTGTGTAGGGTGTTTTTGTTTTGTTTTTAAAGCATTTAGTACATTGCCTTATACTGAATCTGAGCTTATGTTGTCTAGGGACAATTCTGCAGGGTTTGCAGGCCTAACTGGCTATTTCTGGAACTTGCTGGAGTCCAAGTGCACAGGGTCTACTGATCACCCCATCTACATGCTTAATGACATTCTCAAAAGGTTAGAGAGACAGGATTCTACCTTGCAGAAGCATGTTGTTCTTCAGCGAGACTTGTTCTTCTACACACTTGGTAAGTATGTCTTTTATAACTTTTTAACTTTAAGATTGGAGTATTGCAGTGCACTCTATGTGGTGAGTTTGGAAATTGCACTTAGTGCAGAATGCTGACTATTAGCAGGCACCTTTGCTATACTGTTTTAGGTGCGTACTAATATATAAGCTATAGATATTATCAACCCTATCTGGGCATATAATTTAGTTATGTATAATTTTTTCTAAATTTTGCTGATTTTATCTGTATATTATTGATAATTATTTTACTGTTTTATGTACACTGTTTAGAGTTTTTGACTGCAGTTTATAAAATTTCTTAAATCTTTTTTCCAAATTAACTTTTCTTTTCTCTTTCTCTGTTTTGTTTTTATTTAGATTAGTTTATTTTATCTTATTGTATTAATGAAAAAGCTTTAATAAAATCACATTATTATTAATAATAAATTTCTTACATATGCTTGTCAGCCTCTCGGTCTTGGTGGGACCTTTCCTGATCTGAGAAATATGTAAATATTATGGAAGTTTGAATAAATCAAGCTTTCTGGAGAGAATTGACACTCTTGACTTTCAGCTTCCTTTTTCATAGTCCCCTTATTTTTATCTTTATAATTTTCCTCTTTTTAAGCCAATGTGGCTGTTTTGTACCCCCTTATTCACTTACGTATATACTGCATTTTGGAGCGGTATGATTCACCAAAACTTGCATCAGAAACCAGGTCCTGGAACCCTCTTGGGATTGAGTATAGCAACTAGGATGGGTGCTCTGGACCAGACTCATATCGCATCACTTTCAAATGATCTGCACTGATTAATGATTCATTCTCAAGCCCAATTCAAATTGCTTATGCTAACACAGGGGTCGGCAAGGTTTATTTTGCCTGGGCAGGATCGGTCCCACGGAGATCCCTCCGTGGGCTGGATCACATGCGTGCCCGCAATTTTCAGCATCTGTGTCTACTCAGACGTGATTTCCGGCATCTGCACATGTGCAGACGCGATTTCCTGCACCGCGGAAGTGAGTCCCCACGTCGCACTGCGCCAGTTTAGCGCAGCGCGCAAGCGGGCACCTCAGTTCAGGGGCAGTTCAGGGGCCAGTCAAACAACCTCCGCGGGCCGCTTCTGGCCCATGGGCCTTAGGTTGGTGACCCCTGTGTTAACATATAAAGCCCTAAATGTATTGAGACCCAAATATCCAAAGGAACAATTCATCCGCAGTGCAGGCCCTTATTGTGGTCCCAACACGAGGTGAAGTTTGAGGAGTGGTGACATGTGAAAGAACCTTCTATGCAGCAGCACCTTGCCTCTGGGAGGACGTATCACCAATCCTGCTAACTTTTCAGTGGTTAGTGAGTACACACCTCTTTATTATGCTAGGCTGCGCAATTTTGCAGAGAGAATAATACTGCCTAAGAAAATATAAGTAACAGAAGCAGAGAAATCTCAGGTGCCTTCAGCTCAACTGGAATTGTGTATAGAAGGGATATAGCCATCAAATTTGGGGAAGCTTGCAGTTAAGGAGTTCTGGGAAGGTAAGCAGGAAGGCAAACAATATTGTTTAGAGTTACCATAATTATTGTATTGTTGTTCTACACACACACACACACACACACACACACACACACACGGATACAGCATATACTAACACATCACTACATAATAATATTCCTGTGGTTGCAGATCTCCCACAGAAACAACTAAGTTTGAATGATCCTTCAGGTGCCAAACAACATTGATACTAACAGCCAATGTCTGGTGCTTGGGGCTTTGGAGATAAGCTTTTATGACGTCAACATGTAAATATTCCAAAATCTGGATTTATAATATAACTCACTCGCTAAATATGCATACCTGAAACATCTCAGCTATACCTGTCTCTGCTAATTAGAAAAAAAGGTCTAAGGGGCTTAAATCTAAGCCTACTTAATACACAGAAAACTATTCAACTGTTATCACTTGAGCTGGGTACCTGAAGAATGTTTAACTTGTTGGTGAATTACTTAAAACTGCAGATTAATAACCAAGTCTGTCCTACTTTTCTGCAGACATGTGATGATCTGTGTAAACAGGCTCCCAAGCTACACTTGAATTAGGGTCTATTCAGAAGACCACCTAAGTGGGTATTAGCTGCTAGAAAAGAGTAGATCTATCGGCTGGCTGTACGAATCTAATGCCAGGCATTGTTTATGTAACCAATTGTGAACATAGTTTTTCAGCTATTTGTGTCAGTGCTCCAGAATCTGAAACTTCTGTAGCAGGTACACAGAGTAGGTTCAACATAAATTGGGAACCCAGTCTGCAGGTTCTACAGTTCCTTCGCAATGATTGCTGTGTTGTGTGAATGGACTCTTAAGAGTGAGTTCCCAGTGAACTTTGGAGGTGCCACATAAATGTCTGAGGGAGGCAGATGAAGGCCATCTCAGAACCGGCTCCAGCTGGATGTTCCTCTGCTCACAGACTCACACCCTGGGCAAATTTCCACCAGCTCTCTTCTGGGAATGATTCTAGGAAAGAAACAAGGAAAGCTGGTGGGGGGAAAACAATCATGGCCTTCTCTAGCTCAACTGTCTCCTCCCTGCCCTCTGTGATTTCATTAAAGTCTTTATGTTTCTTCTAAGGCACCTTGGAAAGATTAGTGTCCTGAAAGACTGGATAAAAATAATTGCAATAAATGGGAGGAACGTTATCCATGATGCTGCTAGGCAGTTTCATTTCGCCTCCCATATCCATTTGTGAGTTCTGGAAAAAAAGAACCCATTCAAACGCTGAGCAGCACAAGGTGGGTAGGAAGAAGGAAGGTTTGAAGATCACGTCAACCCAGCTTAAAATGAACTCCCACCTAGCCTCCCTACTGAATTCAAATAGTGCAGAAAAAACCTTAACAAACGTTCCTAAAATAGACTATATTTAATAAATAAACCAAACTGGTTCTTGAAGTCAGCTTAACATTACTTCAGCAAGTTTGAAATAGTACCGGGTATTCCTACAATCACAGATACGGCATTTCAAAGTTTGAAGTGTCCAGCTTGACAGCTTCCCAAAGACTGGACATGTAAAAGTGAATAGAACCAGTGCTTTTTTCTGGGGGGATGCAGAGGTACTCATTACCCCTAAACATTTTGTGAATCTAACGGGAGAAGAAACTAATTTTTTAAAAAAGTTTTAGTTTCTTCTCTTGCATGGTGAATTGTCATTTTCATTGAATAGCACGGTGAATCGCCAGTTCTGTTGCTACCCCTGATGGCGGTCTCCCGAGTCTCAGATGGAAGCGAGTGTTTAATGTGTGAAGCAGCGTGGATGGGTGGTGTTTTACTAATGAAAGTTTGGCCTCACTGAGGGGCAGTATTTCAATATGAGTAATGCATGTTCTTTGTACTTTTGTCCATTTACTGTATTTATTTTTCCTGATTAGAACTATAAAATGGTGATTTTCTCAAGTCAAAATTAGAGTACCCCTAAACATTTTTTTTAGAAAAAAAATATAACACACAAAAATAATGAGTGTAGCATATTTTCCTAAAGCTCAGTGTGGAGAGAATCCAGAAGTAATGTCAATGTTCAAAAATGGGAGGCCAGCCAAACTGGTTCTCAGTCTTTTAGTTTCTGTTTTCAGTGTTTATATTCTTGGCCAATAGGGATCCAAAATTGAAGCAGAGTTCAGTTGGTTTCTTCTTTTGTTTCCCAGTGCGAAGATTTTCTGTAATAGCGTGGGGCTAATGATTTCAGCAAGTGATTTCAGCTCTCTGACATTGCAGGCAAGGAGACAGCGTCTTCATGTAACAACTCTTTATTCAGGCAACAAGACAAGACTGGGGAACTGAGGGTAGGGGGAGCGACATTTATAGAGACAGAAGGCTTACTATACAAGGATACATTTTGGAGGGAACAATCTCAAGCAATCACACTGCTGCTTTTTGGTGGGAACCAATAAGACTGAAGATCCAAATGCAGCAGCTTGAATGAACCAATAGTAGCTGTTCCTTCTGGATCAGGAATGCAGTTACTTTACAGACAATAGTAATACAGACATGATAACCTTTGAATCAATACACAACATTTTCAAAGTGACATTATGGGAACATATGGGAACAGAAGCCACAATCACACAAACAATTACTTCAGTTTTAACAAATGCACTTTAAAATGGCAGGACACTTTGAACTGGCAGGACACCAAGGAAGAGGAAGGGGATCCTGGCGAGGGGTGTAGCCAGGATTGGTAGGCTATAGACTGAGACAAGCTGAAGATGGGGAAGGGGAGGTTGGGGACTTAGGAGGTACTCACCAGATATCAGAGGATGTTGCAGGGGCAGCTGACAGTTCAAGGGAGCCAAGAGAGGGGGACACCTCACCAGAACCAGAGGTGACCCCATCTTCACAGGCACAGCCGGCTCAGAGGCACCAGGAACAGCAGGAAGCACTCTCCTGGAGACTAAAGTCAGGCAAGGGAACAAAGCCCAGCTCACTAGTGGACTAGGTGGAGATCATGGGCCTTATTAGTTCTGGGATTAAACTCAGGGCAGGTGAGGATCACATGCTTCATTAAGAGGAGAGACAAACTCAGGTGCAGCAATCAAGATTGGGAAGGATAAAAAGGAAGAAAGGCAACCATTCTGTGTCTACTCAGCTTTCTCTGTTGATTAACTATGGCTTGGCTGCTTTGCCCTTGGGACTGTGTCCCTTAGCTGCTGGCACACCAGAGTTCAGGATACCTTGTTGCCTGAGTACTTGTTTGCGAGAACACTGCAGGGTTAATAATAATAATAATAATAATAATAATAATAATAATAATAATTTATTATTTATACCCCGCCCATCTGGCTGGGTCTCCCCAGCCACTCTGGGCGGCTTCCAAAAGAACATTAAAATACAGTAATCTATTAAACATTAAAAGCCTCCCTAAACAGGGCTGCCTTCAGATGTCTTCTAAAGGTCTGATAGTTGTTGTTCTCTTTGACATCTGAAGGGAGGGCGTTCCACAGGGCGGGCGCCACTACCGAGAAGGCCCTCTGCCTGGTTCCCTGTAACTTGGCTTCTCGTGGTGAGGGAACCGCCAGAAGGCCCTCGGCACTGGACCTCAGTGTCCGGGCTGAACGATGGGGGTGGAGACGCTCCTTCAGGTATACTGGACCAAAGCCATTTAGGGCTTTAAAGGTCAGCACTTTGAATTGTGCTCGGAAACGTACTGGGAGCCAATGTAGGTCTTTCAAGACCGGTGTTATGTGGTCTCGGCGGCCGCTCCCAGTCACCAGTCTAGCTGCCGCATTCTGGATTAGTTGTAGTTTCCGGGTCACCTTCAAAGGTAGCCCCACGTAGAGCGCATTGCAGTAATCCAAGCGAGAGATAACTAGAGCATGCACCACTCTGGCGAGACAGTCCGCGGGCAGGTAGGGTCTCAGCCTGCGTACCAGATGGAGCTGGTAGACTGCTGCCCTGGATACAGAAGTAACCTGTGCCTCCATGGACAGCTGTGAGTCCAGAATGACTCCCAGGCTGCGCACCTGGTCCTTCAGGGGCACAGTTACCCCATTCAGGACCAGGGAGTCCTCCACACCTGCCCGCCTCCTGTCCCCCAAAAACAGTACTTCTGTCTTGTCAGGATTCAACCTCAATCTGTTAGCCGCCATCCATCCTCCAACCGCCTCCAGACACTCACACAGGACCTTCACCGCCTTCACTGGTTCTGATTTGAAAGAGAGGTAGAGCTGGGTATCATCAGCATACTGATGAACACCCAGCCCAAACCCCCTGATGATCTCTCCCAGCGGCTGCATATAGATGTTAAAAAGCATGGGGGAGAGGACAGAGCCCTGAGGTACCCCACAAGTGAGAGCCCAGGGGTCTGAACACTCATCCCCCACCACCACTTTCTGAACACGGCCCAGGAGGAAGGAGCGGAACCACTGTATAACAGTGCCCCCAGCTCCCAACCCCTCTAGGCGGTCCAGAAGGATGTTATGGTTGATGGTGTCAAAAGCCGCTGAGAGATCCAGCAGAACTAGGAAACAGCTCTCACCTTTGTCCCTAGCCCGCCGGAGATCATCGACCAGTGCGACCAAGGCAGATTCAGTCCCATGATGAGGTCTGAATCCCGACTGGAAGGGATCCAAATGGTCCGCTTCTTCCAGGCGTGCCTGGAGTTGCTCAGCAACCACACGCTCAATCACCTTGCCCAAGAATGGAAGATTTGAGACTGGGCGATAGTTGGCCATATTGGCCGCATCCAAAGATGGTTTTTTAAGAAGCGGTTTAATAACCGCCTCTTTTAGCGGGTCTGGGAAGGCTCCCTCGCAGAGAGAGGCATTCACCACCCCGCGGTTAGACACTCCATTTCATTTTCTCTGCATGCTGCTGTCCTTCATAGAGAGTGTGGCTATTGCATTACAGCAGCCTGGCTGGGTCTGATGGGAGTTGTAGCCCAAAACATCTGGAGGCCCTCAGGTGTAGAGAAGAACAACCAATAACACCTAGGGCATCTCTACACAAAAAGTGGTTTACAAACAATTTCCTCTTCTCAGGGAACTCTGGGAAATGTAGTTTTTTAGGTGAATTCAGGAATTTCAGCATTCCCACTAAACATTTCCTAGGATTCTTTGGGGAAAGCCATGCCTGTAAGCTCATATGAAACCAACAGAAGACTGGACATAAGTCTCCTGAGGATAAAAAAGCACCATGTATTATTCCTTTTCTTTTAAAATTCCCATTGTTGCTGCAAAAATGGTGTGAGTGCTGGTGTGCATTTGAGTGAGTGAAGCACCTGGCTGGCCACGATGCTCATCCGAATGTGTTTGGATCAGTGAGTGGCAACTTGTACAGGATCAGCCCTGCAATGAAGCCTGACTACCATAACCACTGTGGCCTCTAAACACATTCCCCGCCCAAGGAGGCAATGCATTTAAATAAAATCTGCACCTGCTAGTTCAGAAACATAGGTGCAAATGTGGACATTTAAAAAGAAACTGAGTGCATCCCATCACAACAGAGAAGCCTGTGGCCAGGTGACTCATGTGCCTGCTCAGTCTGCTGTCCAGATTCACACGTTCATGGGCCTCTCATGCTCCCCCTTCTTAGGGTTGTCTGTCTTGGAACCAGGCTTGGACTGAGCAGCCTTTCCAGAGGACGAGGCCTCCAGATAGAGGACTGTCCTCTGTAAAGTAGGACGGACAGTCCTACAAAAGGTTTACTCCAAAGGCCTGTTGCCAAGGTGATGGGGATAGCCGAGCAGCAGTGCCGAAGCCTTATGGCCTGGGCCCCATTCACAATGGGTCGTAGAAAAGGCCACGCAAGCGGCTTCGGCCTATAAAACGCTTTTGGAAGCAGAACTGCTCCCGGCTCTCCTCACTCTCCTCTTGCCGTAGTGCGGCTCTGCCCTCCTGCAGTCTGAGATTTAAAAGCCCAATCTGGCCCAGTGTATAGAACCACCGAATGGGGGAAGGGCCCCTGGGGATAGATAAATAATGGACTCCAAACTCCCCTCAGGCCCCTTTTATCTACTATTCAGTTTGCTGAGAGGAGGTGCTGAAAAGAGCCTGTTCATATTCAGATGTCTGCTTTTGTCTTGATGTTCTAATTTAGGGTGGGCCCAGTTAAACACTTGAACGCCCTCACAGGCCTCTGCATTGCCCAGAATGAGATGCGCTCACATTCAAGGAGAAAATGTTTATTTTATTTTATTTATTTATTTAAAAAGCAAAATAAAACAGAAACCCTAAACTTCAGCACAGACCTAACAGCTCACAATGTTTAAGTATGATCAAATATTAGGCTGACTTAAATTGATTCTCCTCCTACAGACAGTAACACCTCCCCTTTTTTCTTTTGGTAAAAGGGCAAGGATCAGGAAGCTTTGCACAGCTGTGGGAAACAAAAGTGTATCAGTTCAGATAATTTCTACACAGGGGTATAGTTCAACTGAGAGCATTATTTAACATGCCATGTGTATCTACTGTAAAAAAAAAGGCTTTCAAAAAATCTAGACTATATTCTAATGTTTTAAAACCTGCAGTTTTGGACTCTTGTCTCTCTACTTCTTGTATTTTAGTGGCAGATCTTCTGAAAATTATAAGAATCAATATGATGCTAAACAAATTCTGTTCAGTTTCTCCAGGCTGTTGGGCATCATCATGGCATCAAAATGCAGGCATGTCTGAAGAACATACAGTTTGGTGCTGCAGGGTCACCTTCGTAGGCAAACGGATCATACTGCGAAAGTGGAATGCCACCAGGTCTCCTGATGTGGATTAAGGAGTGAAAGAGCGCCTATATCTCACAGCTCATGAATGAACAGGACACAGGGAAAGAGGAAGGGAAAATAAATTTCAATATATCTGATGGAATTTCTTAGAATTCTATGCAGTCTGAATAGCAGAAAACAGGTTTCTTTCCTTGTGCTGCCCACCCATCAACACAATGTTTTCTTTTTATTTCATTGCCTCCTTGCTTTCTGTTTCTGCAGAAGAAGTTCTCCTTCAAGTCCCCAAAATATTAAATCCCTGCACCACGGTAACTCAGAGCATGACCAGCCCTGTTCTGTGAAACAGAATCCAAGTTGAGAAATGGCTGGCACCCACTATACATAGATGGAACAAACAATATATGTTGCTGAATATTATATGTAATTCCAGGCTGAGTGACCATGTTCGTACTTAAGCCTTAGCAGGACACTCTAAACAGGGGTAATTGGGACCAATCATTACACTATAAAGTAAAATGTGTACCAACTTCCTCTTTTCCATTGGCCTAATCCCAAATCCGACCATCTATTATAGTCAGTGCCATTATAATTTCATTTGAACAGATTTACACAGCACACAGCTGACAATCATATAACACCTGCAACTTTTTGTGTATCCTTGTTCATTGAGTTTACCCAAAAACTGAAAAGGGTTAGCTGTTCTCCTTGTTTCTGGAACTAACTTTGGTTCAGGAAGAGATACATAACACAGTGTAATATGGATATTATAATGCCAATTGCTAAAGTAGGCAACATTTGTCGTTATGATGCGGTGTAGTCACTGGTTAATACTGAGAAAATGACTGATCCATTCTGATTGTTACTGAAAACAGAGTGATGGGAGAAAAACAATAATATTGCAAGCAGTTACATCCTCTAGCTGTGGGACATTGTAGTGGACCTGCCTATGGACCTAGAGACAGCTAATGAAAAGATACATGAATTCTCCTAACAGATTTTTGAAATGCTTAAAAGATCTTTACTCCAGAGGCAAAAGTGGATAGAGCCAGTGCCAAAAATAGATGGTACAACCCCTTTCCCCACATTTTTGCCTACATGAAAGTAGGCCATGGGCTGCATGAAATTAAGCTGAGGTTGCTCACTCCTGATTTGATTTAGCAGGGTTTTTCCCACAAGAATGCAGACATGCCCATCAGTTTCCTACAATACTTGTTAAAGAATCACAGTGGATATTGTTTAGTTGTCTGTTTAATAGATTAAAGATCCTAACAGATAAAAAGTCAGGAGGGAAAAGCAAGGGTTGCAACAGCAAAACCATATTCTTGGGATTCTTCAGCAGGAGCTGGCTGGCGGGGTGGGGGGTGGGGAGGTATTTTAATTACATCTCTAGCAAACGGAGTGCTGCTTTCATGAAGTTTCCAAGCTGCTCTGCAGTTTGTTCAGGTGACAAGCAAATGTCTGAGCAGACATATGGCGAGGTGAAGAATCAGTCTGTGTGGGTTGAAGATAACACTGCCAACTCACCTTCTGCCACTGCTGGGCAATTAAGGCAATCCAGCATCTCAGTGTGTTTTTCCTGGATGTTTACAAGTGAAAAAGAAAGAAAATACTTGCAAAGTCTGGGTGTGCTTTGATTGCTATTGTGGTGCTTCTGCACCTGAAAACTGTGCAGTAAAATGGTATTGGGAAGCTGCAGACATTAATTAATCCTGTGATTTCGAAAAAGGCAAGGCAAGGCCATTCCCCCACAGTCCTTTTGCATGATGAAATAGTAATCTGAGAAACATAGGAAATATACTAGGCCAGACTTTTTGACCACGTAGCTCAGGGTTAGGAAAACTTTTTCAGCCCACAGGCCACATTCCTTTCCTGGCAATCTTCTGAGGGCCACATGCCAAACCTTGTCAAGTGAATTAAAATTACTGTGGGAAGTACAGGGCAGCTCTGCTATTCAGGTATTTAGGACTATCTTAGATGATGCGATCTTTGAAGTCTGTTGATCGAGATGTGGCTGGCTTTCCTTTAATATCTAAGATATCCACTATACAGTAGAATTACTTTGTTTGTTCTTGTTTTACACTCCAATTCGATCTCTCAATTGCACAGTGTTTGGAGATCCTTATTTGCTTTTCTAGGGGAGACTGTCATCAAAGCAGGCGAGAGCAAGGGAGAGAGAAAAAGGGTAAAGAAAAATAAAACACCCGTGATAGATTAACTTTGGCATTTAGGGCAAGTTTATCACCTTAGGGCATGAATCAAAGAGTAAAAATAATATTTTACCGACGGTAAATCTCTTTGGAAGCGAATTAAGATGGCTACTGTGAAGAAATGCATTCAAGCTCTTTTAGCAATTACAGCAACATCAGGAGCAGCTACTGCAGGGACTGTTTGGGGCGCACATTTGCCCCTCCCTCAAGGTTCTCCATTCATAGTATGGTAACTGGAATGGAGAGATAATATTTGCCCCGCAGACATGACACAGTGAGTCAGTTTTACAGGGCATCGCCGCTTGTCCCTTTGCAACTGTGGGTTGAGGAAGTTGCTCCCCAGTGCCTTCCAGCACTCTCCCACAGCTGGAACAATAACAGCCTATGCCTGTCCGGCTAGCCTGGATTATAATCCGGCAGCAGCCGTGGAGGATCTCAGGTGGAGCTTTACATCATCTTCTAATGTAAACAGCATTGTATGAGAGCCTGACAGTCCCCCAGGATTTCCACTGAGCAGTGATTGATGCGAAAAGGGATGGAATTGCCATGATTCGGCATCAGTCACAGTTCTCTCTTGGCTCTAAAGCTGACCCTGTTAGCACAGTCTGACTTGGATCATTTGTCTCAGAAGTACCGAGGGATTTTAAAACAGCTGTGGATTCAACCATTTCAAACGGGAACATACTTCTGGTTTGTGGTAAGAATAAACATACATCATATGCTCTTCAGAGCCCAGGGGCTCCTCGTTCTTGGCTTGCTTTCCGGCTCTCTCGCTCTCTTTCTCTGCTGCTGCTGCTGCACTTTCTCTCTGTTATTCTCCCCCCTCCCCCCCCGGCTTGTTTCCACTGCTTTCAACTTACGCCCACCTTTGTCCTCACACATCTTCCCTCCCTAAATTGATATACTTCCCTTTCCATCTCTTCTGATATAAGTGAGCAGGTGGGTGGGAGGTGTGTGTCTAAAGTCGAGAAACAATTGTGCATTTTGCTGCTTTGTACATCTAAGGCAGGTGGTGTGTTTTTGGGTTCTGCTTTTTTGTTTTTGTTTTTCAACATCTTAAACTAGTTTCCACTTTGAACAGCATCTGGGCAGCACAACAATGAAAGAGATGCAGTAAAGTGCAGTAAAGATGAAGCCTGTCAGTCCTGCTGCATTTCTAGTAAGGCTGGCTTCTCAGAAGTGTAGGCTTTCGGTGATGAAGAAGAGGGCCTCTCTGGTGCTGCTGCTCTGATTAAGGGATGCCTGACTTAAGAGCCTTTTGAAACCAGCTGAAGTCCTTTAAAAAAATGCCATTGGAACCAATTTCTGGGTTTTACATGCTGTTATGGTGCTTGCACTCATTTTTAGGAATGAAATTTAATGCAGCTCATAAAGTTTTGATTCAGTGTTCTGAAAATGTTCTGTGACTGCGAACCCTAAACACACAGGGTTCCCAATTTATTTATTATTTATTTATCATTACATTTTTGTCCAGCTTCTCCTCCGAGGAGCTCAAAGTGACGCACATGGTTCTCCCCACCCCGCTCAATTTTATCCTCACAGCAACCCTGTGAGGTTGGTTTTTTAATGTTTATTGTTTTATTGTGCTTTTTATAAATGGTGGAAGCTGCCCGGAGTGACTGAGGCAACCTAGTCAGATGAATAAATTATTATTATTATTATTAATAATAATAATAATAATAATAATAATAATAATTTAGGCTGAGAAACTGTGACTAGCTCAAGGTCACACAGTGAGCTTCATGGCTGAATGGGGATTTGAACCCTGGTTTCCCAGATCCTAGTCTGACACTCTGGTCACTACAGCATTACTTGCTCTTTGCAGGGGAGACTGAGTTCGGCCCTTTCAGACCTCCCTCCTAATGTGGAAAGACTGTGAATGGAAGAGACTGGCACATGCGACCTGCACCCTCCCTCCATGGACAGAACTTTTTAAAGTACGTGGATAGCATTACTGTGCCTTTTCTATCAAAAATGGGATACACATTCACCCCGAAGGGCTTTTAATGTATAACATATTTCAGCTTGACAGCTGCTACATTTTAATGTGTAACATCTTTTAACTTCACCACCACTGGCTTCCATGGTGCTGATTATAGTATAACAATCTATGACATTTGCATATGGCGATATCATAGTGTTTTATCCTTATGCTATAAGCTGCCCAGGTTACAATAGTAGAAGAACACTATATTCATTTATATTATAAATCAGCTTCCCATAGGTCAGCAGTACCACGGTTTACTGGGAATGTGATGTGATAAACTATGACTAGGCCTTGAATGGAGCCTGCTGCAGTAGTGTGTGTGGTTAGGCCCACCTGCTCAGGTCACCTGGAGGGGCAAACGCCATAGCATGGTGCCTCTTAGTTTCTCCTGCTTTCCGATTATGGCACAAAGTGGTCAGGTTCACGTGGATTAAACTGTAGTGGGGCCTAAGGCATGTAGGATTGGGGCTGTCAAAATATTTCACATGCTTCAGTATCGGCAAAGGTTTCTTGGGAGCGAGTATGCAGATTTCTACCTGGACCTCTACAGGTGTGAATTAATATGCCTGATTTGCACAGGTCTCTTCAGATAATCTCAGGATGCCCTGCTCCACTGAGATAAAGTTACCTGCTTCCATCCGCTTTCCCATCTTCCGTCTCTTTATTTCCTCTGTAGCAATTCCATCCCAAGAGACATCTGCTATGAGGAGCGATAAACTGAGAAATGGAATAATTACCACAGCTTGCACTGTCTCAAACAACCTTCGGTGCTCGCATTTAAATTGCTGGCAAGGAAAGCCAAGAATATAACAGGGTAAAACAAGTTCCCAACCACATCTGCCCCAAAGCGAATGTTTCTTTGCCACATGAAGGAAACTGAAGCTTTTATTTACAGACGTCCTCCAGCCGGTGTTAAATGAAGCCAATCTGGTTCCCAGGATATGATTCTACTGTGTTAAATGATGGGAACACTCCCGTGCCTTTCTCCCCATGGAGGACTCCGTGGCCTATCGGAGAATTGCAAGTTGGGAAGGACTGACTTGGAATCCCGTTTTTCAACGCGAAGTGGCTACTTCCCACCCACCCCTCTGAAGTTAGCCCCGGAGGCTGTGTGGGATGATCTGTGGGCTTCTGATCAGAGGGAAAGAATGGCAGCAGTTTTATTCCAAAACGCAGCTGTGGATTAATATCACAAAGAAGAGTTTAGCCGGGCTTTTTTCCTTTTCTTTTCACAGTTCATTCACATAATGAATGTGAATGTCAAGACACCTTCATCTGAAGTCTGAGCGCTTTGGAACAAAGCAAAACAAAACAAATTTAGTGGAGGTGTCAAGTTTCAGGAACGCAGGAGCGGAGGTGGCGAAAAGCTCCACACAGGCTCAGCAATTGCTTTCTCTTCCATCATCCTGCCTGGATAAAATATGACCACACTCCTGTCTTCTGCTCCACCCACTCCCAAAGGAAGAGACGGTTGAGAATGTCTATAGCTTTGGCGCGTGAAAGGGCTGCAGTTTCTATGAGACAAGCTATATTGGGGGGAGGGGAGAAGGAACACCTTTGAGAAACTAACTTGGAGTAAATTTGAGGTTAGGAAATTCTCTGAGCCCTTCCGTAGTAGCCCTTATTGATATAAGCTTGTACTAGCACAAGGCTAAGCATCCAGTTTTCACCAATTTCCCCTTTGTGCTGCAGCCTCTTTGCTATATGCCCTACAAAGAATCCCCCAAGCCACAAGAACAGCTCTTGTTAGGGGCATGAGAGGCTGCATTGGTGTGCTGGTCCCAAGGGATATCCGATAGGCGAGGTCTAGTCCAGTCCAAGGTCAGTCCAAGCCAGAAGTCACGAAGCCGAAGTCACGAAGCCGAGGTCAGGAAGCCGAGGTCAGGAAGCCGAAGTAACAAAGCTGAGGTCAGGAAGCCGAGGTCAGGAAGCCGAGGTCAGGAAGCCGAGGTAACCAAGCTGAGGTCAGGAACGCAGGAACCAGGAACAGGAACTAGGCAGCACCGATGTTGCTCCTGCAACTTGGGTCTGGGACTGGCTGGCTTTTATCTGCCCCGAGGCAAAGGGCGGCTCCGATCCTCAGGTGCCTCGCCTCTCCTGGCTTGGAGGCGAGCACTCCTCCTGCGGGAACTTAGTTCCCTTCGCCTCTCTGCCCTTAGCCTTTGCAGCTCAGGAGAAGCTGGAGGGTTACCGGACCCAGAGGCAACCTCAGCTTCCCCTGACTGGGTGGGGAGTGGAGCACCTGCAGGCAATAAGTCCTCCATCCCATTAGAAGCCAGATCAACCTCAGCCGATGCCTGCACCTGAGGATCCAGCACAGGTGAGTCCCCTTGAGACTCAGGCCCCAGCCCTGGCTCTGCTGGTTCTGGAGGCAGTGAATCATGTGCAGGCTGGGATCCCTCAGGTTCAGCGTCTGAGTCTGACTCCCAGGTCATCACACCATCCCCCCTCCCAGGCCCCCCCCTCAACCGAGGGGCCGGACCAGGCTTGCTGGGGTAAGTCGCATGGAAATCACGGAGGCAGACAGGCGCGTGGACGTTCTCCGCTGGTTCCCACGACCGATCCTCGGGCCCATACCCCTTCCAGTCGATGAGGTATTGGAGCTTCCCCCTGCGGTATCGGGAGTCAAGAATGTGCTCCACCTCATACTCGGGCTCCCCCTGAACCAAAACTGGCTGCGGTCGTGGATGGTCTGGGTGGAACTCGTCGGCCGGGGCGACCGGACTGAGTAGGGACCGGTGGAATACCGGGTGGACCTTCAGGGTCGCGGGTAACCGGAGACGGAATGCCACAGGTGAGACCCGGTCCACGATCGGAAATGGGCCGGTGAAGCGGGCATCCAGCTTCCGTGAAGGCCGAGAGGGGTGCAGGTGGCGGGTGGAGAGCCATACCAGGTCTCCGACATGGAGTTCCGGCCCCTCCTGACGGTGACGGTCGGCCTGGGCCTTATACGCGTCCTTGGCCTGGCTCAGTTGCTCCGTCAGAAGCTGCTGCTGTGACTGGAGCTCTTGTAGCCAGTCTGTCACTGCGGGAACTGCGGATGCCGGCAGTACGCTTGGAAACAACCGCGGGTGGTACCCATAGTTTGCCTGGAACGGGGTCTGTTGGGTGGAAGCGTGCACTGCGTTGTTATATGCGAACTCGGCCAACGCCAGGTGGTCGACCCAATCGTCCTGGTGGAAGCTGCAGTAGCACCGGAGGTACTGTTCCAACACCGCGTTTGCCCGTTCGGTCTGTCCATCCGTCTGTGGATGGTAGGCCGAAGATAGGCAGACCTCCGTCCCGAGAGCCTGATGTAGAGCGCGCCAGAACCGGGAGGTGAACTGGGCACCACGATCGGAGATCAAACGTTCCGATAGGCCATGTAAGCGGAAGACGTTTTGTAGGTACAGTTGCGCCGTCTCCTTGGCTGAGGGTACAGACGGGCACGGGGCGCAGTGCACCATTTTAGTGAAGTGGTCTGTGAATACCAGGAGGCAGGTACACTGACGGGATGGGGGTAGGTCTACCACGAAATCCAATGAAACCGTGTGCCACGGACGAGGGGGAACTGGCAGTGGCTGTAGCAGTCCCGCAGGTCTCCCGGTCGATCCCTTGGCTCGCCGGCAGACCTCGCACCCCCCAATGTACCGTGCCACGTCGGCCTTCAAGCGGGGCCACCAGAACTCCCGGCTGACCAGGTGGGTGGTCCGATACCTCCCGAAGTGGCCAGCTGCCGGGGCGTCGTGTGACATTCGGAGTACCTCGGCCCGCAAAGGCCCTGGTGGGATGTACAACCGACCACGGTGCATCAGCAGACCCTGGTGCACAACCAGTTCTGGGTATCGAGGGCACGATCCACTGGCCAATTCCTGGATCCGTTCCTGAGCCCACGCGTCGACCCGTTGCTGCCTCCGCACTCGGTCCCGCAGCGACTCAGTCTCATGAACAGCCAGGAAGGCCGCTGGTGGGATGATCGTTGTGGGGGCCGCCTGCTGCACCGTCTCTGCAATGTCCTCCGGTTTCCGGGACAGCGCATCCGCCTTCTGGTTTTGGGAGCTGGGGATGTAGCGGATCCGGAACTGGAACCGGGAGAAGAACAGTGCCCACCGGATCTGCCGCTGGTTCAGCCTGCGGGTGGTCTGGAGGTACTCCAGATTCCGGTGGTCGGTTCTCACTTCCACTGGGTGTCGTGCCCCCTCAAGATGATGGCGCCAGACTTCAAAGGCCACCTTGATGGCCAGTAGTTCCCGCTCCCACACAGTATAGTTACGCTCCGCCGGAAGGAGCTGCCGGGAGTAGTAGGCGCAGGGTAACAGTGGCGCATCAGGTCCGTGTTGCTGGGACAAGACGGCACCGAGAGCCGTACTGGAGGCGTCAGTCTCCACCACGAAGGGACGAGAGGGATCAGGATGCTGCAAAATTGGCGCCTTCTGGAAACAGGCTTTCAATCCCTGGAATGCCACCTCAGCCTCCTCATCCCAGGCGAAGGGCGTCTTGGGGCGCAGCAGTCGGGTCAACGGGGTGGTGCGATGAGCATAGTCCACAATGAATGTCCGGTAATAGTTGGCGAACCCCAAAAACCGCTGTAGGTCCTTGCGGTTCCGCGGCGCCGCCCACTCTCGAACCGCAGACACCTTCCCGGGGTCCATCTGTACACCGTCAGGGGAGAGTCGGTGTCCGAGGAAGTCCACTGACCGCTGGTGGAACTCGCACTTGCTGAGCTTAGCGTACAGGCGGTGCTCCCGCAAGCGCTGCAACACGGTCCGGACATGACTCTCGTGGCGAGCTGGGTCACGGGAATAAATCAGAATGTCATCGAGGTACACCACCACATACTTGTCAAGCAAGTCCTGGAACACGTGGTTGATGTACCGTTGGAACACGGCGGGCGCGTTGCATAGTCCGAACGGCATGACCAGGTACTCGAACTGCCCATAACGGGTCCCGAATGCGGTCTTCCACTCATCCCCGGCACGGATCCGAATCAAGTTGTAAGCCCCCCGGAGGTCCAGTTTGGTGAACATCTGCGCCCCTTGCACCCGCTCCAGCAACTCTGCAATTAGGGGCAAGGGATACCGGTCTGGGATGGTGATCTTATTCAGGGCTCGGTAATCATGGCAGAGGCGAAGCTCCCCACACTTCTTCTTAACGAAGAGTACTGGAGCGGCGGTGGGAGAGGTAGAGGGCCTAATGAACCCCCGCTCCAGGTTCTTGTGAAGGAAGTCCTGTAAGGCTTCACGCTCTGGCTCCGAAAGAGAGTATAGGCGACTCACAGGCAGGGGCGCCCCAGGCTGGAGGTCTATGCCGCAGTCAAAAGACCGATGAGGAGGCAGCCGGTCTGCCCCCTGTTCCTCGAACACGTCTACGTAGTCCCGGTACACGGCGGGGAGCGTTGACACAGCCTCCCCCATGGAGGCGGCCGAAAGCATCTCGGACTGAGCAATCGAACCCGAGTCTGGGAAGCGTACAGTTCGATTGACCCAATCGATCTGAACATTGTGAGACTCCAGCCAGTCCATCCCCAGCACCAGGGGAAACCGGGGCATGGTGGCAATGTCCAGGGTACGCACCTCCCGGTGCTGCTGGTGGCACAGGACCAAGGGCTGGGTCTCCCAAGTAACGGCGCCTGACCGCAAGAGCCGTCCGTCGATTGCCTCCACCTGCACCGGTTCTGGCTTGTTCTGGAGCGGCACCCGATGCTGAGCGGCGAAGGCAGAGTCCATATAGGAGCGGGTTGCCCCTGAATCCACCAGAGCGTGGGTGAGAATCCAGGGCCCGCCTGGGGGGTATAGACGCACCGGGATCATGAGGTGTTGCAATTCCACTGGTGAGGGCCCATCATGTGATGCTTGGGACCCCAGATAGCCTGGGCCATTGGCTACTGGGGTTGGCGGTTTCCCTGCGGCTGGCGTTTCTCAGGGCAGGTTCGGGCGTAGTGTCCACTCCCCCCGCAGTAGAGACACAGGTTTCCCTCCCGACGTCGTGTCTTCTCCGAAGGGGAGAGGCGAGGCCGTGCTGCCCCGAGCTGCATCGGCTCCTCCAGTGACTCGGCTCTGGCCATGGAACTGCTGGGGAGCACTGGAGTCGGGAGCCCAGAGTGCTGGCGGGCCCGGGCCTGGCGCCGGTCCTCCAACCGATCGTCTATCTGTAGACTCCGTTGGATGAGGGCCTCCAGCGTGGTGGGGCGATCCAAGGTGGCCAGCTGGTCCAGTATCTCGTCCGAAAGCCCCTCGAGATACTGGTCCCGAAGTGCGGAATCATTCCAGGTCAAGTCCTGCGCCAACAGCCGAAATTCCGTGGCATAGGCGGCCACTGTGGACTTGCCCTGTTTCAACCGCCGAATTGCCCGATTGGCTTGACTCGCCTTCTGAGGGTTGGCGAACGCGGTTTCAAAATGGTTGCAAAACCCCGTATAGTCTGTCAGCAAGGGGGAGTCTTGCCGGAGCAGCGGCAACGCCCACTTGGCCGCCTGGTCCTTCAGCAAGCTGATCAGGAAGTGCACCTTGGTGCGGTCGTCGGGGAAATCCCGGGCTCGCCCCTGAATATACAGTTTGGCCTGGGCGAGAAACATGGGAAAGCTGCCCGGGGACCCATCGAATTTCTCTGGCAGGGCCACTGGGTACTTGCCTGGAGCTGGGGCGCCGGCACCAGGAGCCGGTAAGGCGTCCAAACGCTGCTGAAGCGCCGTAACCGCATTGCTTAGCTGCTGCACTGTGTGGGTCAAGACCTGGTTCTCCTGGGCCAATGCCACCAGCGCAGCCGCCTGGTCAGTCATGACGACAGGTTCCTCCCGAACGCACCCCAACGAAGGGGGAGTGCGGGTGTGGCAGGAGCAAACTGTGCTGGTCCCAAGGGATATCCGATAGGCGAGGTCTAGTCCAGTCCAAGGTCAGTCCAAGCCAGAAGTCACGAAGCCGAAGTCACGAAGCCGAGGTCAGGAAGCCGAGGTCAGGAAGCCGAAGTAACAAAGCTGAGGTCAGGAAGCCGAGGTCAGGAAGCCGAGGTCAGGAAGCCGAGGTAACCAAGCTGAGGTCAGGAACGCAGGAACCAGGAACAGGAACTAGGCAGCACCGATGTTGCTCCTGCAACTTGGGTCTGGGACTGGCTGGCTTTTATCTGCCCCGAGGCAAAGGGCGGCTCCGATCCTCAGGTGCCTCGCCTCTCCTGGCTTGGAGGCGAGCACTCCTCCTGCGGGAACTTAGTTCCCTTCACCTCTCTGCCCTTAGCCTTAGCAGCTCAGGAGAAGCTGGAGGGTTACCGGACCCAGAGGCAACCTCAGCTTCCCCTGACTGGGTGGGGAGTGGAGCACCTGCAGGCAATAAGTCCTCCATCCCATTAGAAGCCAGATCAACCTCAGCCGATGCCTGCACCTGAGGATCCAGCACAGGTGAGTCCCCTTGAGACTCAGGCCCCAGCCCTGGCTCTGCTGGTTCTGGAGGCAGTGAATCATGTGCAGGCTGGGATCCCTCAGGTTCAGCGTCTGAGTCTGACTCCCAGGTCATCACAATTGGTTAGGATGCCTTGCCAGAAATCAGATATGCACCTTGCACAAGCAGAAATGCAAAACCAGTGTAGACGTCGCTGAGACTGGAGTGTGAACATGGTGGGAATGTGGAAGGCGTTGAGGCGTTGCTCCTGATGGTGGTAAGTTGCCCACTTCTCCATTGTCTCTTGAGCCAGTCGGATCTCAATAACAGGAGCGCACAACCATCCGTGTTCACAACCGATAGCCTCCCCCTCCTTTATTTTAGATGTTCAAAGCACTAATGAATTCTTACAACCAGAATGTTCACCCTCATGTTGCAGACGGCACCAAGAAATGGTGACTCATATAAGGCAACAGGGAGTTTTTGGGCAGAGGTAAGATGTGAAACATGGGACCAGGTGGCGCTGTGGGTTAAACCACAGGCTTGCTGATCAGAAGGTCAGCGGTTTGAATCCCTGCGACGGGGTGAGCTCCTGTTGCTCGGTCCCAGCTCCTGCCTACCTAGCAGTTCGAAAGCATGTTAAAGTGCAAGTAGATAAATAGGGAAGGTAAACGGCGTTTCCGTGCGCTGCTCTGGTTCGCCAGAAGCAGCTTTGTCATGCTGGCCACATGACCCGGAGGCTGTCTTCGGACAAACGCCGGCTCCCTCGGCCTATAGAGCGAGATGAGCACGCAACCCCAGAGTCGGACACGACTGGACCTGATGGTCAGGGGTCCCTTTACCTTTACCTTTAAGATGTGAAACAGGAAGTTCCCATCCTAGGTGGCATCCTTAGGACACAATTAGACAAGATAGCAGGAGAACTGCAGCCAGCTTTGCTGAATGTTTTAAAGAGGCTAAATGCACCCACAGAGCAGAACTGTGCCACTGTGGAAGAGGTGTTAAACATCCCCCTTCCAGTTTCCTAGAAGTAGTATTCGCTGCATAGGTGTTGGGGGTTAATTATATTATCTGAAAGGAAGCAAGTGCAATCAGCTCAAGGAGCCACCAGGGGAGAATTTTGTGGGGGGGAGATAGCTCCAAAATGCTGTCCTCCCAAGGGGCCTCTGGAGCCATCCCGTAACAGACGCCACCAAAAGGATTGCCAGTTTAAACTTTAATGGGATTCCTACTTTTGTTACTGATGGAGGGACTGTTAGCACTTCCAGTGTCACTGCAGGTAACATTTGCACACACAAGAAGTTCTATTTCATACCTGCCCGCCATTCTCTTTATTATTGGCTATGACCTGGTGTACCTGAGACATTCCTCAAACAACCACAAAGGAGATCAAAAGAGTTGATGGTATCTGTGCTGATGAAGCACAGGGTACAGGGCACTTCTAGCAGCCCAGGAGCCATTGCAAGGCAACGCTTTCCTGCCCTGCTCAGGAAAATTATAGTTACATCATGAGCTCAAAGTAACATTGGAGGAACCGCACTGTAGCTCCTTCCCACACCACTGTCTCTTCTTCAGGAGCAAAGGTAGCATGGAGATGTTTTTTGTTTTTGTTTTAAAGGCAGGGGAGAAATAAAACACATTAAAATGCCTCTAAAGTCAACAAATAATTACTCAATCAAACAAATATGAAAAACCTAAGTGGCCATCCTCAACTCCAAATTCAATCCGATCAAGTTTTGGTTCTGGAAAGAGATGGAAGGGAATGGAAATACAGGCCAGAGCCTGGGTGCCACAGCTGACAAAGTCCTATATTTGGTCTCCACACACTTTTCTTCTGAAGATGGTGGGGAGGGGACATGGAGCAGGGCCCCCAGTTATGACTGCAGAATATGGGGCAGGTTCTTTGGGGAGAAGTGGTCCTTTAATTAGTTTGATGGGAGAATATAGGTCTCCACAAAGGAAGTTCGCCTGGTGCCTAAAGGTGTATAATGAAGGCGCCAGGCAAACTTCCCGAGAGCATTCCACAGATAGGGAGCCACTGCAGAGAAGGCCAGTTCTCATGTTGCCGCCCTCCAAGCCTCTCGAGGAGGAGGCACATGAAGAAAGGCCTCAGAAGATGATGGGTACAGGTAGGTTCATATGGAAAGAGGTATTGTGGTCCTGAGCCATTTAAGGCTTCATAAGTCAAAACCAGCACTTTGAATTGGGCCTGGAAACTAATTGGTAGCCAGTGCAGTTGGACCAGGATTGGTGTAATATGCTCAAACCGTCTTCCTCCGGTGAGCAACCTAGCCACTGAATTCTGCACTAGCTGAAGTTTCTGAACCGTCTTCAGAGGCAGCCCTAACCATTTATCTGGCAGTAGCCTGACCTGTAAGAGATGGTTTATCTTACTGGTCAGCTTTGTCAGCATATTTCAACAGATTACTACATAAATTTGAGAGCATTCATTCTACACATGGTCTCTATTATTTACAGGCTTTTAATTCACAGAGTAGTTCTGCCACGGACTTATCCATTACAAAATACTTGGCAGATCGTTGCATTGGAAAGGGAGTAAACGGGGACGAAACACCAAGCGGGACGATGGCTGGGAGGTTGATATGCCCAAGACCCCCAGGTGCTTTGCAGCAGGTGCTCCTGCAGAATGTTCCTAGCAGGGAGAAACAGGTGGCTGGGAAAGTTTGACTGCCTTCGTTTCGTCTTGTCAGCCTGTGGCCAAAGTTGCAGGGGGAACAAACCCTAATATGTAATAAGTTGGTACCTGTAGGAGCCAGGCCTGTTGCCTTAATAAAATAATCTTATTCTTTCATCACAAATTGTTTTATAGGCTTCTGCTAGTTTTTGTTTATTATCTTAACAATGGTAAATACAAGGTGGACGGGGAAACAGAGAATAAATATGTTAAATAAACAGTGCAGCAGGGGGATCCCAAATTTAGTATTGGCAAATCAGCTTAGCTATTCCAGTTATTATGGAAGATATCAACAAGCCATGGGTTCATTTAGAATCTGAACAGATAGAAGGGCTTCCCTTTCATGCCCTGAGAATAAATTCAGAAATAACCCGCATATAGCTAGTCATTTTTCCCAGTGTTTCTGTGTTGACAGCGGTGGATTTGGCACTTTCTAATTTCAGTGGCGCCCTGTGTGACACTAAAATTTTGCGCCCCCTGCTTCTCATGCTCTGTTCTACAGCAAAACACCTCTCCCCACCCCCAAACTGATATGGAAATGTGGAGAACTGAGGATTGGAAAGATGAGAAATTGAAATGGCCAGATTCACCCATCCCTAGCTTCTGTTTCAGTCAGAGTGAGCACATGCCCACACATTGCCTAAGGCAGCGAGTAGGGAAACTTCCTACCTTCAAGGAACCCTTTGCGTACTGACTTGTCTGCTAATGGATCCTTGGATCCCTGCTAATGGATGATTTAGGAACATCTTCCAAGGTGGTCTCTCAGTTCTCATGGAAGGCTGGCCACTTGGGACCCGACTTACTTCCAATTGCATGGTCTAGAAATGTGCCCGAGAGCACCTCCTGTGGCGCTGTGCATGGGCAAAGGAAGGCCACCAGTGCTGAGCAAACTGGCAGAGAGGGTGTCCGCCTTGCTGCACTGCACTTTAAGCACCCCCCCGATCATGCCAAGTCAGCGGTGATTGGCCAGCTAATCCCCCCCCCCCCCGCCCAGAGCCACCAGCATGGCCAAGTGCCAGCAGGCAGGCAGCTAGTCTCTGGCCCCCCAGCCAGATCACTGTCGGGCCCTCCCTCTCCATCTTTGACCATTCTCGCAGCCAAGCTGTCCTAAATATGCACACCAACTCTCGTTTCCAATTGCCTTCCAGAGAGATACCGGATTGCATATCTTTTTGTACTTCCCGCTGCCCCAGTTCTGTAAACACGTGTCTGTGTAGGAAGGGTGGGTCATGTTTGAAATGTAGCATTTCGGTTCTACATTTCTGTACCACTTTTCACACTGATCTCTCACTGCGTAACAAGCCCAACCAAATGGGAAGGCCAAACGGGCTAGTTACCTCCATCACCTGAACTTGGACTGCCACATCCCACCTAGACAGGAGTGGGTTCCGTCTCTAAAGAACTGCCACTTTGCAACCTCTAATAACATTATTGCCGCCTGCAGTGGATCACTGGGGAGTCTTCAGTGACACAAACACAGAGATTATGCAGCAGGGTAGGGTGGATCATGTCCAATATCTGCAGCACAGCTGCTGATAGTGGCTCTTTCAAGCCAGCTCTTATATTGTTGTTGTTGGCTGTGTCCCAAGAGCAAGCAATGCAAAATCCCAGTCACTTAAAGTCCACCCCCCCCCCTTGTCGGTTCGCCATGATGTATGGCTTCAATGTGTTCTGTAACCTGCACATTGCTTTGTAGAGAAATATAATTAATTGTGAGCCACTGCTCCACATGTGTGGGGGAAAGAAACGTGTTTGATTTGTTTATTCAAAACATTAACATTTTTTAATTCCCTTTTTGCTTTCAGGCAGAAAGGGCAATGGGGGTTAAGCAAAGCACCCCTGGTTCCTGGAACTTCAAAAAAAGAAAAACATGGAGGGGGGGAGAGAGAGGGGGAGCAAGAAGAAAAGAAAAGAAAAGAAAAGAAACCTTGCTCTTCTGGAAAGATCTAAGATCAGTCACATTATTTGAGCCAAGTATATCCAAGTCCAAGATCTCACTGACATGAAATCTTCCGTTGGGGAGGATGCTGGCTATGTGCACATCTTGGAGCAGGACACGCAATGCCCTCTGTTGCCTTGATCCTGCTCCATGTTCTAAGTCAGTGGTTCTCAACCTTGGGTCCCCGGATGTTGTTGGACTACAACTCCCATCATCCCTGACCACTAGTCTTGCTAGCTAGGGTTGATGGGAGTTGCAGTCCAACAACATCTGGGGACCCAAGGTTGAGAACCACTGTTCTAAGTGACTATTTCATTATTTAAAACAAGGTGCAGGTTTAATTTGACCCTGAGAGCAAGCAAGGGGGTTTCTGTTTGAAGTTTCCCTTTGTTACCAAGATGCCCCATTGAAGTTGATGGGCACTGAAAGGTTCTTGACGTCACCTGTATTGCAGATATTAATATTGCGCAGTTTGAAGCAATAGGATGAATAAAAAATGGACTCCCCTTGGAAAATAAATTGTCCAGACCCTCAAGGAGCAAATCGGGACGGGCCGCCCCTGGGGCAAATAAAGGATCAGCCAGAGCAGGGGGGTGGTAGAAAAAGAGGTGGCCAGAGGAGCAGTGGGACACTGGCCAGGGTAGTACTCTCCCACACAGAAAGTATCTCACTTGGGCCCTCAACAGACCTTGCGGTGCCTCTGCCTACAGGGTCACACTAAAGCCTAGTGATAACAATGATGTGGAAAGCCTGTGCCTGGGCAGTATTACTGACTGGTTCTCCATTCCAAAAGAATTCCCTGACCCTAGAAAACTAGGAGTTAGGGAGAAGGTTCTAGTCTTCCTCCTAGCACCTGGCCTTCTATACACAGGTATTGTGTGTGTGTGTTGTGTGTAGGAACGTTTGTTCATGTGAGCTTCCACCTGAAGTGACATGGGCTTACCACCCCAGGGGGTACTAGGTCTAAATTAACATCTGAGATGGTTATGAAGCACTTCAGTGATGGTTTGACTGTGCCCTCATTCAATACACACTGACAGAAAAAGCCAAACATATCTGGAAAATACAGTGGTTGCATGAATCGTTGTATTTGAAGACGTATCTGTGGGATCCAAATGTTATGGAACAGTTTCAGAAGATGTCAACATCCTTAGCTCAAATGCAACCAAGCAGGTTCTGCTACAAATCCCTGACACAAATTCAAAAGGCATGACCCTAATCTGTTTCCCTCGCCAACTGTTTCTGCTGGAGGATTTCCAACTGAAAAAACATGCACATGAGGACCACTCAAGGACAGGAAGCCATGTTAGAATTTTATTCCACTTTTGACATCATGGTCAGGGAGTGGACTGGAGGTTAACAAGCTCCAAGTGATCTACTAATTCCCCTGCATGTATTGCTTACTTGGCTGCTCATAACTTCTGCCAATTAAATGAATGTCTTGGTACCAGTCCCAGTTCTGAAAGAACGTGTTGCTTACTCAGAAGACTGTCAACAATTCCTGAGATTACTTTATCCCCTCTGATATAAATTCATCTTTATTCACAATGGGCTGGATCCAATGCTTGTTTCTGTTCCTCCAATACTGGTAGGAGGAGTCCTCCTCCTCTGACTGAATGACTCTTTCTAGCAACGGAAGGACTGCTCCACTGGAGGAAGGGAATATTTGGATCCCAGCATTATCTAGCAGAGCAGGACAGGGCTCTCTGGTCTCATATGTTGTTGGACTCCAACTCCCATCATCCCCAGACAGCTTAGCCGATGGCCAGGGATGATGAGCATTGTAGTTCAACAAAATCTGTGGCCCCACAATGGAAGAACACTGGACTAGGAGTAGCAAAGTCTCAGGAAGAGGCCTCTTGTTTCCTTGAGCAAGACCATTGGCACCAACAGGAGTGTTAACACCTTAATACTAATTGCTGCACAGGGTAGGGATATTTCCCCAGATCACAGCTGGGAAGTTAAGATTTCAGCCACCGCTCCCCACATGATGCAGGGCTGATCACAATCATGCTGCCTGTTTCTGGTATTCAAATTCAAAGTGTCCTGCAGAAGTTGTTGGACTGCCACTCCTATTATCACTGACCACACAACAACATCTGTAGGGCACACATTCACTACCCCGCCCTAACCAATGCCCAATCAAGGTGAGGCAGTGAGCTAGGTGGGATATTCTTGGATGATATGCAAGTTGTATGTTTCAACCTGGTCTGGAGAGACTCAGATTCTTATTCATTAATGAACCAAACGGCCCTTGTGAGCCACTGACTCCCATGTTTCTCTCCCCGCCCCCATATCACCTGTCATGTGAAATTAGGTAAAATTACTTTGTATTATGTGGATGAGTGGTTTTTGTACTGGAGCTGAAAGTGAGCACAAGCTACTCCTACAGAGTCGCTAGTATCAAATCTGAGAATATATTAATATTGCCTCACACAGCGACTCTGTACTAAAGACAAGTTAAAGTTTTCCAAATTCGCTCAGTGCAGTGGATAAATAGTCACATTTGGGCATTTTAAAAAATAAAATAAAAAAAATCCCACAAATATGTTGTGGCTCAAAGCAATTAAGGAAAGGCAGTTTAAGTGCAATAGTACAATAGGCTTAACAAGTAAAATACACCAACATACAGCAGTGGCATTTCAACAACTGCATTCCATTTAAAACATATCATTAGACATACTAATAGGGCAGTTAAGAATATCCAGTAGCAATGGGACCAACATTATACCCACATTAAGCAAGTCATTTAGCAGTTCATGTTAGCAGACCTAAGAATAAGGTAGCTCACCCATATCAAAGTAGCAGCAAAAGAGAAATTTCATAGCATTGTAAAATCTGGTTAGCCTATTCTTGTTCACGGGTGCATTTCACCAAAGTTACAGTTATGCTAATAGCTTCTAGCAACTGGGGCAAAGCCTCTGCTGTCCTGGTGCAAAGGAGCCATCTTATAAAGCAAAACTGCATTGGTTGTGTGTCCTAGAGAGATGGTACAACACAGCAGACACTTCACTTGGGTCGCATCTGCACTATGCATTTAAAGCAGTACTATCCCACTTTGAAGAGTCATGGCTTCCCCCAACTAACCTTGGTAACTATAGTTTGTTAAGAGTGCCCCAGGTGTCATCCCTGAGGGGGGGTGACATTGCCGCCCCCCCGGGACGGTCACAGCAGGCGGCACCCCCCTGGGACGGTCGCCCTGCCCCTTGCGGCAGCTAGTCCCACCCCCGCGGGCATCTAGCCCCACCCCTGGGTGCACAGCATGTGTGCTGCTCCGGGTGCCAGAGCAGCTAGCTCCACCTCTGTCTCCAAGTGTCCCTATTTTCCAGGGACAGTCCTGGATTTACAGAAGCCACCCCAGTTTCTGGTTTGATCTCATAACATCCCACTTTTCCTTAGGTCTTAGGATGCTCCTATTTTCATCAGAGAAATGTTGGAGGGTATGGAGTTATCCAACACCCGAGACATCGGAAGACAGCTCTGTATAGGAAAGTTTTAAAATTTTTAATGTTTTATTATGTTTTTATATATATTGGAAGTTGTACAGAGTGGCTGGGGCAACCCTGTCAGATGGTATAAATAGAATAATAATAATAATAATAATAATAATAATAATAATAATAATAATAGAATAGGATGTCCCTATTTTAATCGGAGAATGTTGGAGGGCTTGTAGGAACTGTGATAACATTCACTTGACGCAACATGATGTAACCTCCCTGCAAACAAATCAAAATGAATCCTTAGTAAATAGGTGGCAATGTCTGGTCTCCCTGCAAATGAATCAGGATGAATGCTGAATAAACAGGTTGTCTGGAAGGGATCATTGACCCCTACAGACCGTTCCTTCCTTTCTATGAACACCTGTACACTTTGCTAGATTCCTGGAAGACTCCACCATAGTACTTTATACCTTTATAAAGCACCCTCAGTAAATATTAGCTTCATTTGTACAGCATTATGTAATAATGGCTGTTTGGGATTTAAATGAGCCCCTCTTCTTCCTTACCTTTCACTCGATAACAAGAGATGTTTGAGGGAGTGACAAGTGTGTAGGTTTCTATCCGAAGTCTCTGCACTATGTTTTGTAACAGAATCACAAGATATAGATGTAGAACACCTCTTTCTCTGCTCTGCATGTTGCTTCAACCTTTATTTGGAGGGAAAGTGTCAGGCAGTGAATCCTCCTAGCTCTTAATAAGCGCTCCTTTCCATTTGCCAGAGACTGGCACTCAATTTCTGCTGCTTGCACTTGTTCAAATAGTGGCTACATGGATTAAGTCTTGTTTTCTGAAAGCCAGTTCCCTTGCCTGCTGGTGCACTCACCCATTGGTTATAAATAAACAAACCCCACAGGGACTTAGAACTGGAAAAAGAAGAAGAGGTCTTTATAACCTGATCCCCTCTCCCTGCAAAGAAATAAAATGCTGCACTTTTCTGATTGCAATTTAGCTGCAGGCAATGGATTAGCAGCATGTGGGAGGCCTACTTAGAGCCAATGGTAATTTGATTGCTGTGTCCTGGCACTAAAGCATCTTGAAAGGCTCCATTTTATCTTTGCAATGTGAATGCATGTAGCTTTCCAGGCCCATCGAACCTAATGATCACACAGAGCGGGTTGCATTGACACTGACCCAGTTTGCACAAACCAAACCATGGCTTAGCATGAACCAGCAGATATGAGGGTTCTTAGAGAGAAGGTTGCAGATGGCGTGCTCCTCCTCTGGTCTTACTGGACGTAAAACTAGCGTTATGTCTGAACCTGGGCTTGTAGTTTGTTTTGCTCCAGGCAAGCCGTAGGTGGTAAGCCAGAGAACAAATCTTGGTTAACAGCTTGTGGTTTGCCTGGAGAGAAATAAACCACAAGCCTGGGTTCATATGTAATGCTGAGCCAAACCATGGCTTTGCTTTCAGTAGTGCAGCAGGAGCAGAACTGGAGGAGGCACAAAGCAGTCATGATCTGATCTTTGGGAACCCGCTTGTTTGGCTTAATATCATGGGTCATTTCAGCTCAGGTCCTGAGGCTGTTTCTTGTGTCTTCTGAACTGGGTGGAAGAGGCACCTGTTATAGATCACGGCACTCCTTTCTGTGTGATGTAGGAATTGGGCCTTACTGTGGAGGCACCTGTCTCTCCCATCAATACCATATTGGCCCGAATATAAGCCACACCTTTAAAATTAGGGGGGGGGGGAATATACCCAAATATAAGCCACTCCATTCCTCACTGCTCCTGGCTGCATACCACAAGGTTGCAAATATAAGCTGCACTTTTAACTTTTCACAGTCAGAATTTGGGGGGAAAGTGTGGCTTATATTCAGGCCAACACAGTATTTCCCCGCCCCCAATGCCAGGGATGTTGTGATACATCATCACACTCTCCATAGGCCCCTGTCAATATGGGGTGGCAATTCAACAACTCCTCACACCCAAGTCAATATTCCGTTCACCCGCTCCTCAAAGAGTATTCCCTCCCATTTTATATATCAGACAGGCACCATCTCTGTTATTTTTTGACAACTGTTGGCACTTCCCCCTTCAAGCCTTTAAAGTGAAGCTTATTATCCCAGTCTGCATCGGATGCGAAATGCTTTTTTCTTTTTAATAAAAAATGTTTTTATTGTTGATGTTTTTATTGTTAATTGCTTTGGGCTGTTTTATGGGAATTGATTCATAAATGAAATGAAGCAAGCAAACAAGCAGAGATGCTGAAAATATTTGTCAATTAGATTTTTGAGAAAGCTCTTCCCAGAAGTAGCACACTTTCTCTTTGCGATTTAGACTATAGAGCACTGTGCCCCTGGGGGAGGGTTTTCTTTTCTTTTTAAAATATATCGCTTCCAGGTGACCTGTTTATTGAGCATGCATCCTGATTTGTTTGCAGGGAAGTTAGATGCTGCTTCTTCTTTACTGAGCAGCAATTCTCTTTGCAGGGAGGTTAAACTGCCTTGCACCCAGCGAGAACTATTCCCCCTTTCCAGTGCAGTTTCCTGTCACTCTCCTCATACCGGTAGCAAATGCCCGCTTTTTTTTAGGGGAAGCAGGTCTGTTGTGCAAGAGGGTCAGATCAACTTTAATTGCGCAACCCGGATTTGCCACTGTGTGACTGAACCCCACCCCAAAATTGTAACAGTCTAGGAAGTGCCCCCCTTATCAGTACACATCATAGAGGTTAATTGCTCCTACCATTTCTCTTAAACCGGGAACTTCTAGGGAAGAAGTCATTTGGCCTGACGCAAAGAGGTTTACAGGCTCTGAGAGACCTGAAAGAGGTGCCTCATCTACCTGAAGTTCTAAGCAAGAGGGCAGTCTAAGAGGGTTCCCCCTCCTCAGAGCCTGCCTCACATGGGTATAAGGGATGTGGGAGTTCCCAGGCGTGTTCCTTTGGCTCACGGTATTATTATCAAGATAGTGTGTGGCAAAGTAGTCATACTCCGTGTTTCTAAAAGCAGAGATGGGGACCCTTTTTATGTCAAAGTCTGCATTCCCTCAGAAGAAAACTCTTGGAATCTGTGTTTCTTGGTGGTGGGCAGATCCAATGCCCAAATAGCCCACCTGTGTTCTTTCTGCCACACTCGTCTCTTCTTTTTCTGACATCTCTCGCCCCGCCCTTATCTGAAGGAGAGTTACCTGAAAGATCACCTTCACCCATACCAGCCGGCTCACACGGTAAGGTCGAGGGAGTTTCTCCTCACATCCCTGCCTAGACAGGTTGGCAGGCCCAAGGTCTCTTCCGCAGTGGCCCTGCATCCCTAGAGTGGTGGGGGCCTGTGAAGCCCAAATTACCCGTCTCCTTCAAACGTACACCAATTCAAATGTGGGAGGGGAAACAACCCTGGTATTCATGCTAATTGTATTTTGGTTTTTGTGTTTTGGAAGTTTACTTGCTATGCAGGGGGAGGGGGCTGCACCTGACTCACGTGTTGGCCTCAAAGGGACCTCTGTATTATGAATTACCGGTAACCATCTTGAGAGCAGACAGGAGACATCCTGGTTTGCAGAGAAATAGCACACACTGTTTTATAGGCATGATAACTTCTTCTTCCCGACTCACCATTTCAAGGGAACACCTGTGGAAACAATCCCCATTCGCTGTCTTGTCTCCATTGTGTCTAAAACGGAGATAACAGCTCAAAGGAAGAAGACGCATCCCTCTTACTTGTTTGACGAGCAGTCTGATGAACCACTGGCAGCCCCCTCCCCCCACAACTTAGTGAAATGCAGCCAGAAACTGAAGAAGTGTGCTGAGGTAGCGTTGCTGAAGAGATGAAAACAGTGGGAGACAGAATGCCTGGGCGAAGTCATTAGCAATCTCTAATTATACAGACAATTTCACAGCCTAATGCCAAGGTGACTCAGAGTTCGGTAAACATAACACATTTCATTCCCTCCCTGTTATGTTTGGTCCATCCTTCATGGAGAGCCTGGCTGTGTTATTTGTACCACCAACTTGCCTGGATGCCATGGACTAGTTGGATGCAGAGGAATGCTGGGAGGAACCAGCTGGGGAACCATTAAGGGAAGAAGGTTCAGAGCCTGGACAGTGGTGGTGGGACAACAATGATTGGTCAGAGGGAGAAGACTGGGAAGAGGAGGTGTTGGAAGCTGAAGAGGTAATAGGGCTTAGTAAGCTGGGAGAGTCTGTGGCAGAGAGAAGTCCAGGATCAGAGGCTGAAGTTGAAGCTGGGAGGAGGGAGGTCAAGAAGCAGAGGTGAGTCAGGCTGGTGAAGAGTCATGGGAGGCTTCCCCTCCTGCTGTGACAAGCTCTCCTCCCGCATGCCTCCCAGAACTAGGAGGGGCATGAAATGGGTGTAGCAAAGGCAGTCTGCACACAGGCACAGCCTCTGATTGCTTGGAAGAAGCCCTGGAGAGGAGATATACCCTGTTTCCCCGAAAATAAGACATACCCATAAAATAAGCCGTAGCAGGATTTCTAAGCATTTGCGCAATATAAGCCATACCCCAAAAATAAGACATAGTGATAGACTTAACTATATTTGAATAAATGTAGATTGCTGTACCATACTTCCGTAATAAAAATAAGACATCCCCTGAAAATAAGCCATAGTATGTCTTCTTGAGGAAAAATAAATATGACAGTGTCTTATTTTCGGGGAAACACGGTAGATGACCACGGAGAGATGGGGACAGTCTCAGCAACTGATTTCATGGAGTAAGACCTACAGGGAAAGAGCTGCTGGGCTGATTTGGCCTGACACTCAGCCAAGTCTGTGAAGATCATGATTTCGCTACTAAAGAGCTAACTCCAACCTTGAACTGTGTGATTTACTGACTGGCTCGTTCTGTGACACTGCATGATGGCGGGTGCACAGAGGAAAGATGGGAAACTTGTAGCCCTCTAGATATTGTTGAACTACAGGTCACATCAACTGTGGCCATTAGCCATGCTGGTGCGATGGAGCTGATAGGGCTTGGGAACCCAACAACTTCTGGAGGGACACAGATTTGCCATACCTGGTATACAAGGAGGGCTTGTATCATGAGAAGACTCCAGGATAGTGAAAGACAGAAAGAGAGGGTCACATGCCAAGCACAACCTTACAGGATCCTTGTTAGGAAGATCAGAGTCAGATTTAAGGGTAGGTTCTTGGAGGCGGGTTTGCCTAAAATTAATAGTGTGAAGGCAAAGGAAAAGAAATAGGCCTCCAAGTACACTTGTTTTTCTAAAAAAGAATAATATGGAACATAATCAATAATTTGTAAATTTATGTTTTTAAAATAAATTAAATATTAATTTGCTACAAAAATGTTTTGTGTATATGACACACTACTTGTTGCAATGCTTAGGATGCAAGATATGCTAAAGGCACCCTAAACAAAAATTGGCTGTTTGTTCTAAATATATAGGACTTGCCTACTTACTTCAATGGAGAAAATGCACGATTTTAAACAAAGCCATTTCCTTTTCAAAGAGTGTAGCTACTTTGTTTTGATCCATCCACCCATCCAATCTAGCAACAGAATGATTCGAGTAATGCATTTGAGGACATTTTGTCTACGTTGGGCAGCCCAGAGAGACTGATACTTTCATTAAACATCTTGTAATACACCCACTTCTGTCAAGATACCATAGTGCTGATTTTTAATCAGTTTAATCCATTAGTTAAAAGCAAGACAGCTGAACAAAACAAAACCCCATCTATCAATTGACAGCCCTAAACCATAAAGCTGTTTTCACCTGACACATATTCTTAGCTTACCCTCGTGTTTTGCCAAGAAACGAGAGAGGACGGACATTTCAAACGGGCTTGAAAAGTATTAATTCAGGAAGGGGAGGGGAAGAGAATTATGCAAAATAGTCTGATCATCCCTAGTTCCTTACTTGGGAGCTTATTGGAAATGACAGGAAACTTTTAAAGAGGGATTTTGAGGACATTATATCAATAAAGCAAAACAAATAACAACACAGTTAGAAGCAATTATTTATGTCTGAATGCATTATGTGGTTCCACTGCACCAATTAACCCAGACTGTCTCCCACTCAGTTATTGCAAATTGCCTCCTTTATAATTGTATATGCAACCCTTGGAGGATAAGAGGCTATGAAATCTTATTTACCCAGAGTTTATAGCACTTGCGTACCAGCATTTCAAAGCCAAGCTCCATAAAATGTCTTGCAGATGAAATATCTGCATACCCCAGCATCAGGTTCTGCAGCTAATTAAATCAAATTTTTTAAAAAATGAATTTTCTATATGGTGCACTGGACGATACCCGCACAACCGTGATGTATAGACTTCCATTATGAAGAGATGAGTAATGCGGTGGATTTGTCTGTGTGATGCGGCAAGAGACACATGGGAACAGCATTATGACTTTGATAAAATGTTCCCAGAAAGCCTGTGTGAAGCTAGATAAATATCCTTTCCCCGTGATAGGCTTTTCTATAGGAAACACTTGGAAAGTGCTAAATCACACTGCCCCAATGCCTGTCCGATAAAAGCAGGTACACTCGCTTTATGGTACGTGAGCAGGGCTTCATAACAGCAAGTCAAATGAACAAGCTGTTTTCATGAGGTCCAGCGCCATGTCCAATCCAGTAATGCTTGCAACATTCACTTTAAAATATCATTGTCTCCACAAGCTGAAAAACACGCACACCCCTTTTCACATAGGGTGGGCATTATATTTGTATTCTATCACCTGGCAACATCTCTCCCCCCTCAGATGGCAACACACACACAATTTTAGCATTGGAAGAGACATGTGCTTGGCAGATCAGCTTCAAGGGAGGAGGTCACACCAATATGTACACCTTGTGTACCTGTTAACTCCAGTTTGGCGGCATGCTAATTGCGACTGAAAACCTCAAAGTTCAGTGGTCTTGTTTAGCAGTGCTGAAATACTGATAGGAGAGAAAATTCACAACAGTGAGATTCTGTATTTTAAGCAGGATGATGGAAACATTGTAATAACAAATGTGACAGACAAATTAGCTTATTAAACCACTTTACAGTGTGAACTGACAAGCGCTGCTTTTAGACATAGCCCTTTCATGGCAAAATAGTGCAGGGGAAAAAACACAGAACAGAGATCTTAAAAGGGAGGGGGAATGAATAACAAATCTTTAGGCCAAATTTCTAACTGCAACAGTTGTATTTTTGTCATTGAAATGGGAAAAGCAACACCTCTGTACATTTTTATAGGGTGGCGAGGAAAGTGTGGAACTGGCTGAGTTCACTTCACACCAGAATGACAAAATGGGATTGAAGCGAAATGCCCAGTTTGCATGGAATATGCATTTGTGGTGTGATTCGTGGACTTGGGAGGGTTTGATTGGAGGAAGTGAGTTCAGATCAGAACAAGCAGTTCCATTAGCCGGCTCCTTTTAACTGACTGACACTCCTGCCGGCCTCTGCTCAGCCACCCACACGGATTGTTTGAAGGCTAGAAACACTGATCTGCTCGAGTATGAACCATTCTGGTAGGGGAGAATACGAAGGGAATTACATAAGGCCCTCCTTGCAACAGAATCTCACCCCAAATATATACAGCATTTTCTTAAGCGCTTTAGAGAGGAAGGAATTAACATACCCTATATACTCGAGTATAAGCCTAGTTTTTCAGCACATTTTTTGTGCTGAAAAAGCCACCCTTGGTTTATACTCGAGTGAGGCAGGCAGTGGCTCCTATGAAGCTTTCCCAGGTTTTTTTGTGGTAAAATTGGGTGCCTCGGCTTATATTCGGGTCGGCTTATACTCGAGTATATACGGTAAACAGGCAGTGGGCCTCATGTGGTAGAAGCGATCTCCTGATGTGTTGATATCAGATTCCCTTTTACAGCTCCTGGACATCTGGCCAGTGTGTTAGGTCTGCAGGACTAGCTTCCTGGTATAAGGGGATGTGAGAAACAGGGCTGTCTTACCCATAGGCACTAGGGGTGCGGGGCACCTGGGCGCTGGGCTCTCAGGAGCACCAGGCCGAGACTCCGGGGCCCGAGAATTGAGTCCGGGGAAGAGCCTGCCCATCGGTTGGAGCACCGCGTCTGGGTCTGCTGCTCCAGGTACCCCTGCGCTGCAAGTTCAGGGGTGACCGAGCCAGCGAGACGCTGAGGCGTCTGGCCGGCTCCGCCCTCCTCCGTGTCTTGGACTAGGCAACCTGGGGGGGGGCATTGGGTGGATCTTTGCACCACGGTGCCGTATATACTTAAGACAGCCCTGGTGAGAAAGGCCACAGATCGGGGCAGCCAACATGATGCCATCTTGATTTTGTTGGACTCCAGCTCCCAACACCCCTGCCGATTAGCCACAGAGGTTGGGGCAAAAGCGAGTGTGGAATCCAAACTTGGCAGACATCACTGGCTATCCCTGCTCCAGATGTCACAACCATGCCAGCCTTCATTGCCTCTTACTGTTGTGTGTGCTGCAGCAGATGCTGTAGTATCAACTGGTTTGCCACCTCCAAGCTTTAAATGAAAATGACCGATTTTGAATATTTTGATATTTGAAAATACTGCCATCCACATTTCCCCCTTGTTGACACATTAGAGTCCCCTTTTACCATAAATGCTAGGTGCATTTAATTGAGACTGCTGTCTCAAAGGAACCACATTTAAGTGTGTAAGACATCTCCCCCCTCCCCCGCAGCCAAGCTAAGGGACTAATGGGTGAGTTTAACTGTTTAATCTGGTTTAACTCTCCCCTCCCCCCAATTATTTCAAAACTCTTTGAGGGTAAAGCTAATCTCATGTTACACAGTGGGCGGTTGGAGAAGCATCAGAGTTGCTAACAGTGCCCTCTAAATTCTTTAATTTGTGAGACTTTCAATGCATCACTTTTAATAATAAGCAAATACAGACTCTGTTGTCTGAGCCTGGGAATCTTCTGGCGACATTGGCAAACATTCTTGTACAGGACAGGTTAAACCATGTTTTAATGGGCATGCTGTTGGTTTCAGTTTTGTTTTAGAGGAAGTACTGTTACCCAGACTGAACCCTGGGAGAGCTAGTTTATGCATTCCATTTTTATTTTGTCTTGGGAGCCTAGCCTGACTACAGAGTGGATGAAAACTACAATTAAATAACTAGATAAATGAAGTTGTAGTTACAGGTAGGTAGCCGTGTTGGTCTGCCGTAGTCGAAACAAAATAAAAAAATTCATTTCACACTTCTTCAGATCTGAAGTGTGCATGCACACGAAAGCTCATACCAATAACAAACTTAGTTAGTCTCTAAGGTGCTACTGGAAGGATTTTTTTTATTTTGTTTTAAATAAATGAAGAGCTTCTAACATTTGGGTGAATTTGGATTGGTGGGATATATTAGTGTGTTGAGGTTTTCCAGTGAAGCTATTTCAAACAAGTGGAAATCTTTTTGTGGCAAAGTGAAAATTAGACTCCATGCTCCAGTTTTCTTAAACAAAAAAGCCAGATTGATTCACTGAACCCTCAATTCAGGATCTAGTATGGTAAAGATGTTCAAAAGGTAGGAATTGGAGACTTCCATTGGGAGGAATTCAACACAGCACTATGGCAATCTTTCCATCAGCCCAAGCATTTCAGCTTGCCAGATGGAACAACCCCCCTCCCTTTGTGTGCTATTCTGGAGGCCCCCGAGCCAATTTGGAGTGAGTGTGTCTGTGTTTGTGTCTGTGTGTGTGTTAAGAGAAGCTGTGTTGCATTGCAGGCTTCTGCTGGTGGGGCCTGTAAGTTGAATCCGGCCCCAAGTTGCCATGTTTTATGAAAAGCTTCACTTTTTAAAACTTTCCTAAGAAATAAAAAGGAATAGCATTCATGAAATGACAACCCAGCTACAACTGGGTCAACATGGAGGAAAACCGACATGATGGTGCATAAACTGCAATGGATTGAAAATGTCTATTGCAGAATGAATGGGGAATTCCCAAGATTTCCATAGAGAAAATTTATCGAGAGACAACCAGGGCAAAATGCTCGAGATCTTAATGGCCCTTAGTCATGTTCATTATATTTCATTATATTGAGTAAACTTAAATGAATACCTCTATGGCAATTGTGCCACCAACACAAGCATTTTGGCTTGCCAAACTGAACAATCCTCCCTCTTTGCCCCTTGCAGACTATTCTGAGGGTTCTTCTGATAGCCAATTTGGGGGTTGCACGTGGGAGCAGACTGGGGGAGTTGGGTTCCATTGCGCTAATGTGAGTCCCTGTGTGGTCTTTTGCTAGCAGGACTCATCAGCTGAATTCAGCCCAGAATTTGGACTTGGATATAGGTTCAAATCACCATTCAGCAAAGAAGCTCATTGGGTGGCTTTAGGCATGTCAGTTTTTTATCGTATTACTTATACATTTTCAATGCCACTTAATAATAATAATAAAAATCTCTAAGCAGTTTACATACAAGGATTAAAATACAACATTCAATATAATTTCCTAGAAACTAAGCAAAACTGAGATAAAAACAAAAGTAAACTGTATACTAGAAATAAAAGTAATGTACAAAATAAAACAAAATTAAGAGTCAGAGTTCAGAAAAGCTTGGGTGAAAAATCAGCTTGAAATAGGAGTTTAAAGTCATTACCGACTCTTGGTGCCATCACAAAGAAGGCCCTTTTCTGCGCTGTTACTAAGTAACACTCCACTGGCTATGAAACAATAAGCAGAAAGAACCTAACTCGCCTTGTGTCAATAGAAGTAGCCTGCTAGGTATCCCTGGTCCCCAAGTGTTTTGGACTTTAAACATCTATAACAAAACCATGAACTTGCCTTGCTTGTTAATAGGCAGCCAGTGCAAATCTTTCAGTACAGCTGTAATACGTGCAAAGCTGGTTGTTCCACTGAGCATCCTAGCAGCTGCATTACAGAGACAAACACACTACTATCCATCGGCTCAGTCTATTTTGCAGAATTGGTGTGATGTGAGAATAAAAATGAGCTCCATGAATGTTGCTGCTGCTCTGAGTTCCTTGGAAGAAAAGTGGGAAACAGATGTTATAGCACTTGATATTATGGGGCATTTGTGAAGTCACTGTCCTGGAGTGATGAAACTGAAACAAATATTCAGGCAGAACTTACTTGCTTTCTTCCCATTTAAGGACATAAGACAAATTACAGGATACAGAAATTTTTATTAAACCTTTATTTCATTTTCAATTGTATTGTGTTACTCTTCAACGCACACCTGTTAAAGAAAAGATCACAGAATTGGATTTTAGGTTTTCTGTTGGCCAGTTTCATTCCCAATAATGCTTTGCCACATTAAGTTAAAACCAGTTTTAAAATTGCTTTAAAGATGCTCATCTGTCTTCTTTTTAAAAAAAGTTTAAAAGAATAATCTGCGGTGCCCAGGAGTATAACTAGTTGTGTTTGAATAGGTAACATACAACACAGATGTGACAGCAAAAGTCTGACAAATTGTGAGTACCGTTCCCTCTTTAATACTGTTGTTAGGCTGCAACCTAGAGAAACAAGGTGGCATCTTTATCCTCTGGCTGGGCACTTTTGTATTTCTTCCTTTCAAGGGAGAGAACAGCCGTTTAACCAAATTGGGGGGGGGGGAATCAGAGAAGATAGGAACTTCTGCAACAGAGCATCATGTGTAATTTGGATGCAATGTAGTAGGAAGTGCTTACATAAAAGCCATGTGTAAGACACCACCTTTCCTTTCCTTTCCCCTTTCCTTTCCTTACCCTGCAGGAAGAAATGCAAGGAAACCATGTTTTGGAGTCATCTGGCTGCACCTTTTCATTAGTGTATTAAAGAAACACCACCTGAAATCAAAATTAGTGCACAAAGCCACCCTATTTCCAGAAGTGAACAAAGCTTCATCCCTTGTTTGTGGCAGCAGCAGTAACCTGTTCCCTGTGCCAGCTAGAAGAGAATTTAAGGTTTACTCACAGAACCTAAGAGTTTACCAACAGCGGAACTGGAAGATGGCTCTCATGGTTAGCAGCCATCGATAGATTTGTCCTCCGTCCATTTGTCTAACCCTTTTAAAGTCATTCAAGTTGGTGACCATCAGTACATAGCAGATCCTCACTACGCAGTATATCCATTATATTTTATCACAGTAAGTTTACACTGGCCCTAAAAGCAGTAGCTGAACCAGTGTTAAAACTAAGATGCCTAGCTGGATACTTTTTAGATTAAAAAAATTATAGTAAGATTTGGAAGTTATGAGCTGAAAGCTCTTAGTTGAGAAGTTTTGGCCCAAAATGTACTAGCGTACCTTTAAATTCTTCCTAGGTTGGCAGGTACCCTTTCACTTGCCAGAATGCCTAGAACATCACTTTGTTGTGATGTTGTGAGGGTGTTCTGTGGCTGGGGGAAATGATCATGAGCCCAGGAAGAGCACCAGGAAATTCCATGCCCTGCTCTCAAGTTATCAAGCGTTTTTTTTTGCAGTCTGCAAATGAAATGCAAAAACGGGAGCTTTTCATGCAACATTAGAATTGGCACTTGACTCCCACTCATATACAGTACTTTTTTATTTTTTAAAAAAGGAATCCTAAGAATACCTAGCAGTAGAACTGGCACTACTACAGGTGTCACATACCTGTTCTGCATTTGTAAGCACTCCATCGTTTAGTGTGGCAGCACCTTCACTTTGGAACTCCCTGCCTATTGATATCAAGTAGGTGCCTTCACTGTATTCTTTCCAGCACCTGCTAAAACAGTCTTGTTTAGACGCTATTAAAGCTTAATTTATTTCAGTATTTCAACTTTTGTATGTTTTAGTGTTGTAATCCCCCCCATTTTATCTTTTTGTAAACTGCTTTGAGGGTTTTTTTTTGTTACAAATCAAGTGATGTATAGTTTATGAAATAAATACCATAATAAGAATGTGTGCACATGTTTGGAGACCTGCAGCACAGCCTAATTGTGCTTACTCAGAAGTAAGCCCTGTTGTGTTCAAAGGGCCTAACTTCCAGATAAATGTGCACAAGACTACAGCCTTAAGTAGAAAACTTTATTTGGATTTCCCCCCCTCTACTTTTAGAAGTATTTCCAGGTTCATAACTTATTTACTTTGCATTTCCCAAGTCAGCATTTCTAGAAAAAGAGGACAAAAAAGGGACATGTTATGGGGGTAAAAATTTAAAAATGAGGCATTAAGAGGCATTTTCAGAACATATATATAGAAGATAAAATGCAGTTACATGAAATACAAATTTAACTTTGGTTAAGAAGCCTTTAATACATTCTCACAATATGTTCCAAACACATTCAATGCCAATTTACCTTTGTTTATTGTTGAGATACTAATTTCATGATTATGTCTAAGGATAAGAGCCTCAGCTTTTTACTTCAGTGAGATTTGTTAAGCAGCCATTAACTCCTACCTCACTGGGAGCACATATCTTGCATGATGTTAAAAAATAAATGCTCTTATGACATATGTATGTATGTTAGTGGTATAGTGGCATGAAATGAAGTACATGATGCTCACTATGAAAATACTTTTGTGTAGAAAGCAATGAATTGACAATATTTTTTCCTTTTGATGTATGGAATGCTTTTGACCATTTAAAAAAAGGTAAAAAGGAAATCTTCCAATTTCAAAAAAATGCATACAGCAGGGACATTAGCTCATTTCCTTTCAAAAGAGCTCAATGGTATGATCAAACAAGAAAACAAAAATTATAATTCAGCAAGGTGCTACCTAGACCTTCCTGCTGATCTAGAAACCAAGGAGCAACTCTATAAGGAGCAGATTCCTAGTTGCTTCCACTTTAGTTGCTGACCTCAGAAAACTCACTAAACCACTCAAGTAATCCATTTGCCTACATCCAACACATGCTTCTTCTAACAGATTTGTTTCCCCACAAAGCTCAAAGTGGTTATCTGCACCTAAGCAAAGTCTGAAGCAGTACATAGGCAACAGATTTTTAGGGATGCATTGGAGATCGGTCACAGGTGGTTGTGGCAAACACACATTCATTTCTGCATCCTGCCATAGTCTCCAGTCCAATTATTATCTCGGGTTTTCGCGGTGCTTCAAAGTTGTCCCCAGGACAAAGGAAAGCAAGCTTCCAGAAGCATGTCAGATACTGCTGCTGTAGATAAGAGTGCATGCTTTTGTGTTTCTGTTGAGAGCATCTGTTGGCTAGTGCTGGTAAGGATTCCCAACCCCTAACACAGCAGCAATTTTGCAAATTTAGAATGTGAAAGAATGGGAGCATAACAACAAAGGGGGAGGAACGCAAAAATTTCTCTCAGCCGTGAAGCTTAGTAAAGTTACTTTTTTCTTCACAGTAAAAGTTCTTGTTTCCCTGCTTCTCCTGTTACATTTGCACCTAACTATCAATTCTACAACTGAGGGGGAAGTCATTGCAGTTGCTCTTGTGAAATAAACAGGGCACACGCAGCCTCAGTGATGTCCCACAGGAATGTGCCAAACAACCCTCTCCTTGCTTTATTTCTGCAATAATGACAGTAAATCAGGCTTGTTGACGCTTTTTATTGTGAGATGGGGAGTCTGGTAGAAAACTAGAAAATGACCATGATGTAACAAGGAACTTAAAAAAAAAAAGTTTCAGATTTGTAACTCACATACATGAATACAGGAACAAATTGGCACAGAAATGTTAAACATTGTTCCCAACACTGTTTAGAAGATTATTCTATCTTGGCTTAGCTAAGGAAATGAGTGTTTTATGGTTAGGCTAAACTCTTAATAAAACGGCAGAGCATCATGCTATTAGTCATACAGTGAATTTCAAAATTTAAGAGCTTTATATTAAAAACTGGGAAAAGGTAAAATGAATTGATTGCGATTGTAAAATTGATACATTCCCGTTTTAATTCTTCTCTTCTACAGTCCAAGGCAAGTATAAATGTTAACATAACACTGTTAAATCAAATCTCAATGCAAGAGAACCAATTGCATCTCTACTTTAAATCTTATCAACTTTCCAAATTTTCATACTAAAATATATTATTGTATTAATACAAACTACAGTATTATACACTACACTGTGTAATAAATAAAGAAATATAAAAATAAGACACATAAATATAAAAGTTTTCTAAAACTAAAAAGGTACATATGTCAGTAAGAAGGGTATTAATACTGCCAGGTTTGAAAACATACAGTACAAAATGTTGCACAGATCTAAAAACTAAAAGAAATAAAATAATACTGATAGGTTAAAATCAGCTAACATTGTCAATAAATGGGGTCCAGAATAACTAACATTTGGAAACATTTATGAGCCCAATAACATATGAAGTATGTGTCTGAAATTAAGTGAACCAATAAAGCAAATTAAAAATTTCCCTTCGTAATTACTATAGAGAAATTCTCCAAGTAAGTAATTAAAGAAAAAATAATACTGAAGAATTGCATTATGAAATGTACCAGTGCTTTTACTTTTCTGATGGCTAAGTGTTCTTCCCCCATGATTTTGTCTTATAGAAGTTCAATATAAATCAACAAATGCTAGTTATTGTAGGCCACACATTGGAGAAAGGCCGGTCAGAGCCTTCAAAATACTGAGAAAATGGCACTTACAGCACACAAGGTCTTGCATAAGGCCAAAGGAGATACAAAGCTTCATGTCATATCCTTCATATTTTAAACTACATACTCCAGACACAATTACAAACACTGATTTTGACAACTTGGCTGTCCTCACCAGTATTAACACTGTTAGTCCCTGCAATCAGAACCCCACCACAATCTTTTCAAACTACATTTTCAACCACATGAGTAAGAAACTTCAATTCTTCTATCAGCTGCTTCCTTAAGGCTAACAATACACTTTAAATGAGAACATGTTCTACTAACAACATCTAAATGTTTTAAACTGCTACCTTCTAAGCTGAATTTACAAAGGTAGTCAAGCACTGTTTGGAACTGCATCATACCTTTCTGCTTAAGGGAATTTTGTAGTGCAGAAGTTCTCACATTTTAAAAATATAATAAAATACTGAAGCGGAATTAGCAGAATTGTTTCACTGATAAAATCAAAACAACGACAACAACATAAATCTCTCCCAATTGTACAGTTGAAAAATTGAACCAAAAAAAAAGAAAAAAAGAAAAATGATTTTTGTTTTAATACTGATAAAAACAAACTGATGTCCAACACATATCAAATAAAACATGTTTCCTACAACATGTTAAATATCTGCTTCCAAAGTCACCATATTCTTCTAATCTGTTTCAGGTCACAAACTTGTTCCTAACTTTGAAAAGTGTGAAAAATTACTAGGTTTGAGGTTCAGGCACACCTGGATATATATATTTTTTATATTTTCTGTTTTTTTTTCTTTTTTGTTACACAGTAGTGAACAGGAATCACAGTGCACAAGCTACTGTGCTTCCATGAAAAGCATGTAGAGTACAGAACAACCTTCATTGCCAACCGAGATTTCTTTGCCTTGTACAAAACCACACCATCAGTTAAGCTTTATTTGCTGCTGATTCTGACATTGGCTCCTCTTTCTGTATATCTTCTTGTTTAACACTGCTTTCTTCATTTACAGCTTCCTTTTCCTTCATGCTACCTTCACTTATTTCTTCCTCCTCTTCGTCTTCTTCCTCCTCCTCCTCTTCATCTTCTTCTTCCTCCTCCTCTTCTTCCTCCTCTTGTAATTTCCCACATTCTTTTCCTTTTGGCGGCTCCTCCTCCATCTCTTTGTCTTCCTCTTCCTCCTCCTCTTTTTCGCTGTCTTCCTCTTCCTCCCTCGTCAAGCTCTCTCTCTCATCGGAGTCGAGCTGCGAGGGGGAAGCCCCGGGCCCTGCGTGCTCACTGCTTAGCCGCTCCTGTGCCGCCTCTTCCTGTTCCGTGCTGTCGCGTTCCTCAGCTTCCCTTTTGCAGTAGGAGTAGCGGTGATTCATGTGCTGGGAGTAGGACCCCGAGTGCGAAAAACGCTTGCCACATTTGTCACATTGGTAGGGCTTTTCTCCAGAGTGCAGTCGCATGTGTTCAATCAAATGATGCTTGTGTTTAAATGCCTTTTTGCAGATCCCACACTCATGAGGCCGCTTACCTGAAAAAGGAAAAACAATATAACTTCCAGGCGTGTGTGTTGGGACTCGATCACTGCACACACATACAGAGGTCCCATGATTTGTTTGGTCTTTTTGAACAGTTTTGTTCACCGTTTCACTCAAAGACAAAACTAAACGTGGCTACCACTTTGACCACTGATAAACCTCTTAAAGTGTGGAGGATGGGAGAGGCCTTTGGGATCTAGTGTTACCTATAGCTAACTGATCACTTTATTTCTTGAGTCATATTCACTCTTTTTTAATTCGCCTGTATTTAAATTAATTAGATACAACTTGTTATGTTATTGTCTTGATCCACCAAGGCAGCTACATTGTCAGCCTTCTGTATCTGCAGTCAATGCAAATGCACACCTGGATGGGCAACCTTATCTGCACAATCTTGCTCCTCTGAACCCAACCTGAACAGGCTGGAGATGCCTTTTTACGCAAATGGTGAGGCATATTCTCACCTGTGCCTGACTAGTTGCCAATGACTACAGTTGGCTCTGGATGGACGTAATAAACTCAACCCATGTACCCTATTGTTCACATACCTGTGTGTTCATATTTATGTCTCAAGAGTGAGCTACTCTTCTGGAATATTTTGTCACACAAATCACAAGCATACATTCCATTTTCTGTCTTTCTCATCTTCTTCTTCGGTGGTGTGGAATCCGAATCATTCTGATCCTCTACATTTGATACACCTTCTGAGCTAGTGTCTTGTCTTTCATCCTGAGAAATCAAGGAACAACATCCTACTGAAATGCAGTGAACACAACAGGCAGTATGAAGTTATTTTCTTACTACGTTTTGGTAAGCTCATTTAAATCTCAACCACATTTATGTAGCAACATCTCTCTCTCTCTTTGTGAACCTACCATTCTAACTTTGCTAATAATTGGGGTTCATGAAGATTTAGGTTAAATAACTGCCTGATGTTCAGGCTTTCAAGTAGAACAGAGAAAGCTATTCTATAGTTAAGAAGGGAGATATCATAGGCAAGAATGTTATAGACTAAAAAATTGTAAGAAGGCACTTGGCCAATGTGTTCATTTGGCTTTCTCAAATGCTTTTAGCAGTAATGTATAGGTGCTCCAGATTTCACTACTTTGATACCAGTTATGAAGAAGTAAAATAACTTTCCAATGTACTGTATGCATTTAAAAGTTGTTTAATTTCACTCTCAATTATCAGCATATATTTCTAATGCATTTCCAATGAACCTGTGCTAAAAGTTCATCCTCGACTATTAAGGCAAAACCCCAAAAAGTCATTTCAATTCCAGCATTAATGGTATCAACAAGCTAAAAAAAGGAGACTTTCTAGCAATGCATCTTAATAATAAATAATATGATCACTACATAATCAGTCACTCAGAACTGATTTCCCTCAGTAATTTAATAGTTAGACCAGTGACACGCATTAGCTGCATCCTACAACATATGGAGAACAAGGTACAAACAGCTGCTTGTGCATAAAATGGAATATTGGGACTGGGTGTCTGGCCTGCCAGCATCTGCATCTAGCTCCCAGGATGTTAGGCATATTACTGCATAGCAGACACTGATGTAGCAGTAGAAGCCTCCCTCCCCACACACCTGTTGCCTCACAACTAGACATCTACGCCAAGGTTGGCTTTTCCTGCCTGCACTGTGTGAAGAAGACTCCATGTTAGCAACAGACAGCTTCCTGTAACCAAACTACAGCTGGGATGAGTCCTTGCTAGGGAGAGTAGCACTTTTTGAGGTGTCTGTAGCACACCTGACTAATCACCTGGCTAGAGTTTATATAACCCATTCACATTCACTGCCTTTGACTTCATCTTGTCAAAGGGGGTCCTTGCCGCGGGACCACATTCATCCAGTGCTTTACCAGCTTCACTGGCTCCCGGTGGAGTACAGGATCAGGTTCAAGGTGCTGGTTTTGACCTTTAAAGCCTTATGCGGCCTAGGACCCTCGTACCTACAGGACCGCCTCTCCCATTATGCCCCGCAAAGGACCTTAAGGTCTACTAATAATAACCTGTTGGAGATCCCGAGCCATAAGGCTGCCAGACTGGTGTCAACCAGGGCCAGGGCTTTTTCAGTTCTGGCCCCAACCTGGTGGAACACTCTGTCGCAAGAGACTAGGGCCCTGCGGGATTTGACATCGTTCCGCAGGGCCTGCAAGACAGAGTTGTTCCACCTGGCCTTCGGGTCGGACACTTAAAGTCTGATGGTTTCCTCCCCCTGGTTTGGTAATGGGTGCATATGAATCGGCATTTTAAACTGGTTTTTAACTTGTATTTTAACTAATTGGTTTTTATTCTATTGTGATTTTTACTGTTGTTAGCCGCCCTGAGCCCGGTTTCGGCTGGGGAGGGCGGGGTACAAATAAAAATTTATTATTTATTTTATTATTATTATTATCTGCCCTTATTGCCATTTAATCTGACTGGCTATGGCAACAACACCATGGGATAACATCTTAGACACCTGCAAACAGAATCATACGGCTGATTAAAAGGCTAAAAGGCATTGGGCTAATCAAGCAGTAACCAGAGAAACAGAACAATATAAAAAAGCCATGAAACAATGCAATTATTGGGCAGATCAGTATTTTGCAGTAACATGCACATTTCTTTAGGAATTATCAAAATTAGAGAATATTCAGCACAGGGCTAATAATTTTGTTACATAATTAGAAAATGCAGGCGTTGATTGTTAAAATACCCTCCATAAATATTTTGGAATGTGCCTCATAATATAATGGACACAGGTCAAAGGTGTGTAAACATTACCATTGTAGAGGCTATGATAAGTCACGTTGTGTAGGCATGGCCACATGGAAAAGGGAATTGCAATACCAGACACAAATTCTTGTCGTCATCTGCATCTAGTCCAAAGTAAAGCTAAATGGTGTCTGGCGTATGGAATGAAAGGCATTGCTTACATTAAGTGTGAGGTATTTGCACAGAAAATTCATTCTAACTCGTATTAGCTAAATGCAGCTAGTCAGAATAATCTAATATTAGCAAAATGAACACTTCATTTCCCCAACCTTATTTTGTGACTTTATATGTTTGCCTCATTAATTAAAATATATAATCATATATTGGTTCAGGTACCTGACTTCCATTGGCCTGCATCTGTTTTGGTGTTTCTTGAACTGTAGGGTTAATGGTGGTTGAATACGTATAAGCTACCTGTGGGATAAGAATGGTTTGCTTATTGGCAGCAAGAGCTCGTAAGCATGGAACACTGTTCTGGTCAGCAATGGCAACAATTGTAGGTAACTGGGCAGTGACTGTAGGTATAGCAATATTAATGGGATTGGCACTTGGTGGGATTACATTTACAACTGGTTCAGAGTCTGTAATACTGCTGTCCTTTTGCGGTTCTTTTTTTGCACAAGTCAAGTTCAATGGTTCTTCTTGGACAGAATAAGCACTGTTCTGGTAAACACTAGTTATAGTAGATCGCTCTAATGTTTCTCCATGTTGCTTTGGTAGTGAAAGGTCAAGAGGTTCTATTTGTGGCTCTTCCTGGACACCTTCATTAAGGTACACGTAACCCTGTGAATTTCTAGATGAAGAGAGGTTAAGGGGTGATGGGGATGCTGTGTTACTCCGTGAACCATTCTGAGCTGATCCTGTTGATACAGTCTGCGGTTTATCTACCTTGAGGGAGCTTTCAGAATTAGACGTGCCGTCCTGGTGTTCATTTGCCGCTTCCAGTCCTGCGCGGTCATCATTATCCACAGAATTTTTTAATTTGTCAGGCTCAGGGGAAGATGGTCCTGATGACGGTACAGAAATTTGGCCAGCTTGCATTTTTTCAAACCACTTTTTTACTACATCCAATGGCAAATTTACCGAGTCGGCAATTTTTGAGAGCTCTTCTGAGCTTGGTTGTGCATTTAATGCATAATAGGCTTTTAGAATGGATAAAAGATTTTTTAGAGGGGGTTGGCCAGGAGATAGATTAGCCTCGCCTGTTTCTGGTGAAACAGAGGGTTCGGACTTCTCAGCTTCTGCACCGCTGAGCTGAGATGGCTGAGTGGGATTTCTGATATCATAGTGCTTTGATTCTTGAAGTGCATTGGATTCTCCTGGGCAGTCCTCACGAAGAAGGCAAGTGCTATCATTGGTCTCTCCTTCAAAGCTTTTTTCTTTCTCAGATTTCACCCTAAGATCTTCTGGCAACTTTTCGATTTTGCAGCTGTTTGTTGGGGCGGGGTTTTCTTTTTTCAGATTTTGTGGCACAACCTGAAGTTGACTAGGTTGCTCCAGACTGTAGTTGATGATAATTTTGGTTGTCCCGTCTTGATCAACCAAAGGAAGACTGATAGCTGAAATGAGGGAATGTCCAGCTTGTTGTATGGATGCAGTGTTGATTGTTTCTTGATCTTTGGATGTAAGAAGATTGGCGTGACTGTTCTCCAACACTTGTTTTATTACATTGCCATCAACGGCAACTTTAAGTACATTTTGAATGTCACTTAAGTTGATACTTATTGGAGACACCAGACCAACGGTTGGCAAAACAACAGCTTGCACCACACCCTGAGGAGAACTGGTTGCCTGTAACGGGCCACCACCACTAAAAACCCCATTTTGCAAAGGGGCTGAACAGTTGATTCCTGAAGCAACCACTATGGGCTTGAATTCATAATCCACAGGTTCAGTTTTAATTTGGTTAATGGGGAGCTGTTCTTGTAACGGCTTATTCTCTATCTTTTGTCGTACTTGTGGTCTTGCTGGGCTACCCGGCGATGCAGAAAGGGAAGGGGAAGAGCACTGAGATGTCTTGAGCCCTGATCGTGCCCGGCCATTCACAGGCACCAAACCAATACATTTCTTACTGCTTATGTGGGAGCTGTAGGAACCAGAATGGGAAAAACGTTTCTTGCAGTTTGGGCACTCATATGGCTTCTCTCCTATAGAGGTATAAAAAAAGAAAGAAAAAAGTCATTATAATCTAGGAATCTGAACTAATAAATTATAGCTTGGATTTAAAGAGTTTAGAAGGATAATAGCTGCAAGCACACTGGCTACAAAAAAGTAGGCTCTACAGCAATCATGCTTCCACAAGATGTGGAACACTTTGTATGTAGCTTCACTTTATTTGCACAACACTCTAACTTGCATAAGCAGAAAGTGCTTTCCACATGTGGAAGGACACCTTGGATCCGGCGCAATATCTGCTCAGCAGCTCCTCAAAATCTACAGATGCAAAACTGATGATAAGCCAATTCATATACACACTTATACTACCCTTTCAAGTAACTTTGCACCAAAGCCTTCAGAAAAACAATCCAAAAGGCACAATCCAATGAATGTTAGCTATCGCCAAATCCCCTCAATGGTACTTAAACATTTAACTATGCATTTTCTTTCCAAAGGTGGGGATTTAATCACTACTAAATTTTTCTGGACTGTACTACATTTTCTATGGGGGGGGGGAAATCAAGATTTCACACGTTTATAAAATCTGCACATCATCTAAGATAAGTGTCCAAAAGCTCATCTGTTCAGCTGAACCAATAAATGACATTGTACACCCACCCACCCAGCTCCAGAAAAGGGCAAAAGAAGTTTTTTTAGAAGGCAAAATACAAGAAATGGATGGCATATGACAGCTATAGCTGCATGAACCAAACATTTAACTAGCAGAAAGAAAATAGCTGCACTTGCTGTTCCATAAATGCTTGCTCCAGAGGTAATACAGTACTTTATATCAAGTAGGATCTATAAGTTCTTGTGGTTTTGCTTGCAGAAGCTGATGCACAGATTGAACATAATATTTGGATGTTATTTATCTTTTCTCGTGCAAGATATAAAACAGAGTGGCTGGGGAAACCCAGCCAGGTGAGCGGGGTATAATAATAATAATAATAATAATAATAATAATAATAATAATTATTATTATTATTATTATTATTATTATTACCCATGAATGAAAAATGACTTTGGATACAACCCAACAGCAATAAGTATAAACTTTAAAATCACCACTTCTCAGTACCAACACTGGACATTCAATGGCTGAAACAACTTAGTGCCACCTCAATTTAGCCAGAACAAGGGTCATACAGTCGAAGAACAGCTTTGATAATGTACAGTCAACCTTCTTTATTGAGCCTCCTTAACATATTTTATGTGCTTTCACTATATCATACCTAATTGCTGACAAATTATGTTCAACACTCCAAAACACATAATTTATGCTACAGGCTATAATTTGGTATAGTTTTAACATCTCAAGTAGTATGCAACATTTATACTGGCAAGCAGGACTTAAGATATTTACCACTGTGGATTCGTAGGTGTTCCTTTAAGTGATGTTTATATTTGAAAGCTTTTCCACATTCAGTGCACTTGAATTTTCGGTTACCACTAGATTGAGTTACATGTCTCTGTAAGACAGAATGTGGATATCAATCAGAAGATAAAGAGAAAACAGGTATAACGAAACACACAAGTGAAGAATCTCTTATTTGCAATAGAAAAAAATGATAAAATTTTAATAGTTAAAAAAAATCATCAGGTGATTGAAGATATTGCTTGTGAAATACAAACTAGCAAGAAAACGGGTGAGCAAAGTTAGAAAAACAAGCCACAAAATAATTTTGCCCTCTATCAAAATTTCAAGTAGAGACTGTATTGGCATTTTACATGTCTAGGAAATTCAACAAGGCATTCCCTTATTCTATTTGTAAAAGACATCCAAAGAATCTGGGTTATGAGACAAAGAAACATTAAAGCCTGTTTAAATTTTAATTATTTGACTTGATTTTTCCATTTACATGCTTCCGGCTCTTACTGTTGGCCTCGAATTCCTTTATGTAACGACATCACAGGGCTGCTCTAGGGAAGATGGTCCAGTAACAAATGCACTCAGTCACAAATCATTCTCCAAATAAATACACAGAAATCATATTTCAAAAGTTAGTAGAGCTCACATATAACTAATAATCAGCATTAATAAGTTATGTTGAAGCCATGTAACTATATTGTAAAAAAAGAACCAGTCAACACATTTTAAAACATTTGCAATATGATTTAGCCCTTCAGGCCTACTTATTTTTTAGGACTCAACAGATAAGACATGGAATTGAGATATTTATGCAAGAGTTGTCTTTGTAGTAGGTAATATTTTTACCATTCAGTGGAAAAATTGTTCTTTCCTGCATTTAAAATGTTTTTATTAAGCACACACTAATTGGATTCAGCTAAGTTCAAAGTTACATAAGAGTTAAGATTCCAGAAATCCTTGTCTGCCTTGATACTTGAGAAACTTTCTGGAAATAAAAAAAGATGTATCAAGCAGCTTTCAACCTTTACACTGTATAATTCACTTTGATCTGAGCTGCTGAACTCAAGTTTCCACAATTCAAAGGTGCCCAGGACTCCAGCCAGCATTTGGTAGAAGCTGCATATGCTCATTCATGACTACTTAAAATAGTCAAGGTTGGTAGGTATGAGAAAATACATGCAATTCTGTCAATGCAGTGGATACATTTTTGCCCCCCCCCCCCAATCTACTATAATTCGTTGCACAACAAGGGATCCACAAGAAAACATTTCTATGAAATGGAACAAAACAATGGAGTCCCACACAAGAAAGGGCTGCCCAACTCACTACAATATTAGGAAAAACAGCCCATACCTGACATTGAAGTGAATGTACAGGGCAATATGCAGAATTGTCTTGTTATTGGGATGAATTTGCTTTAATAAAAAGAAATGCAGTTTACAGCAAACACGTTATCATGAAACAAAAAAAAATGGTGCAAAGGTAATATTTGACTAGGTTATATACTAGTCCTAATTTACTGAATCACAAGCCAGTCTTTTAAAGCCCCATTAATTTGGGGACATAGATTTAAAGCTTGTGATTAATTTCCCCATTGAACTTAACAGTGCTTATTTATGGATTTTTGTATCCCTATAAATGCTCATCTGAATTAGGCGTTTGCTGAAGTTTTGCAATGAAATGTCCCCCATTAACTTTAATGGAACAGGACTGGACCGGCAGTTCGCATGGCAGACTCTCCAGTGCAGCTTTGCAACAGAGAAGAAACAAGTGAAGGTTCCTGATTTGAAATCGTGACCCACAGCTATGGATCCCCTAACAGATACCAGGAGGGAGAGAAAATCCGTGAAATATTGCAGGCAGTTATAAATAATTAAAATAAACAACTGGCCGTTTGCTAGGTATGCACAACAGAGGTAGCAACTTTGTGTTAAAGGCAGTAAGACATCAAAAGCATCCAGCCCTTTAATAAGTTAAGGTGCTGCTCTCTTTAGGGAAGTTTTTAATGTGTGACATTTTAATGTATTTTGATCTTTGTTGGAAGCCGTCCAGAGTAGCTGGGGAGGCCCAGCCGGATGGGCGGGGTACAAATAATAAATCATCATCATCATCATCACCATAATCACAATAGCAAAGTGAGGTGAATCGTTATATATACGGCCTCGGCCCAGTATACCTGAAGGAACGTCTCCACCCCCATCGTTCAGCCCGGACACTGAGGTCCAGCTCCAAGGGCCTTCTGGTGGTTCCTTCCCTGCGAGAAGTGAGGTTACAGGGAACCAGGCAGAGGGCCTTCTCGGTAGTAGCGCCCGCCCTGTGGAACACCCTCCCATCAGATGTCAAGGAAATAAACAAATATCCGACTTTTAGAAGACATCTGAAGGCAGTCCTGTTTAGGGCAGTTTTTAATGTTTGATGATTTATTTTTAATATTTTGTTGGAAGCCAACAAAATAAATAATAATAATAATAATAAATATTATTCCTCCATTTGTATAAATAATTGAGACTGGGACCTGGACTTGCCAAGGGCCATTGAGCAAATTAATGGCTCAAACAGATAGTGCTCATCAATCAATCAATCAATCAATCAATCAGGCCTACAAATGCTCTATATGCCCAATAGGGCATTATGTATATCTTACAAAGAGGCCTCTGCTGAGCCCAAAAGTTGTTTTAAAAGAAACCTTGGGGTTTGGGGTATGTGTGCAAGAGAACAACTCCATTGCTCCCCCCCCTCCACGGCCACCTTTGCTCAATTCACCACTCAATTCATGGTCCTGCCCATGATGACAATCACATTTTCAGCTGTTGCTGGGTGGCATTTTTCTGTTTAAACTCCTAAGACTGCAGTGAGGACAGGAAGCATAACCCTTACTCTGACTTCATGTGGCTTCAGACGTCTTCCTTCTGGAGTACTGTGGGATGCCCAAGAGAACCAGGAATCACCAGCAGCAGTAAATCTGCCCCACCTCAACACATTGCCACTCCCAAATCCAGCCCAAGAACAAAATAGTGAAGTGTGTGTGTGAAAGGCATTTTGCCCAAACTAAATCACACCTGGAGCACATTGAAGCTGCCACTGAGTTAACACTATATAAGGCAGAGCACACAGGGAGGCCTCTGCACCATGTGAACAACGTAGACATGGAAGACTTGTTTTCATGTCACAAGTCATTGTGACTCACACAAGTCACAATGGCTACATATATATGTATATATATATATATATATATATATATATCTATATATATCTATATCTGGTACTCAGTCCCCAAACAGGAGCACTTGGCAGGCCATGCACTGTAAATAAGCAATAAAGTAATTCTGCAAATTGCATAAAAAATGCAAGCTGGCGGCTTCTAGACGATAAAGGCTCATAACTTATAAGTGATTTAGCAACTCAGTTGTATTTCATATATACATTCAAACTCTTACTGGGCATTGCTATAAATAAATGAGGAGGAATCATAATAAATAGCAAAGTCATTCTTGGCAAATCACCCTTGTTAGAATGCCACGTTCTTGAAAAGCATTCTTGGGATCCCTTTGTCAGAGATTCATGACAAGAAAGCATTTTGTCAGGTTTCCAACATCCCCGTGTAAGAAATATGCACAAAACCGTGTAAGAAATATGCAAAGTTCACATATTTTGTTTGCTTCCAAACGTAGAAGAAACCACACTGAACTAATAAAAATGAGTGGTTTATTTATTTAACTATTTAATTTATTAAATATTTACTGCCATTCATCTGAAGATCACAGGGCAGTTTACAGTATTCTGCCACAAAGTTTGAATTTTCTTGCCCACAAGTTACTGTTTTTCTCAAATATATTCTGCAGTTGCCCTAAAAACCATGGGTAGGGAATCTAAGGCCCGGGGGCCGGATCCGGGCCATTAGCCTTCTAAATCTGGCCTGCGGACGGTCCGGGAATCAGCGTGTTTTTACATGAGTAGAATATCTGCTTTTATTTAAAATGCATCTATGGATTATTTGTGGGGCATAGGAATTCGTTCATCCCCCCCCCAATATAGTTCAGCCCCCCACAAGGTCTGAGGGACAGTGGACCGGCTCCCACTGAAAAAGTTTGCTGACCCCTGCCTAAACCATTAGTCTTAAGAGGGGAAATTCCCCGTAGAAATGTTAGAATGCAGCACAGCACAGTAGCCTTGGGAGGGTGGGGGTTGCTCTGAAAAACAGATATTCATCTTTTAATAAATAAAAATTATTATCTATTTTATGTTGACCAGGTGCTGGTGGCTGACCATATTATTTGCAAGACACTGTGCATTGTTTGTATATTGGCTGCCTGCCAGAACATCTCTGAGGTGTGATATCTATACAACAATCTGCAATCACTCGTGCAATTGCTGTAGTGGCATCTGCATGGTGTCAGGAGCAGTGATGGCCCCAGGTTACTCATCTTTCATGATTTTAGTTTTGCAACGTCCTTCACTGCTCTGCATCATGTGTGGTATCATTTCACAGCTTTATCAGTGGAGACGTTTCTGTAAGTCTTTCCCTTCTGTAACTATCAAACACCTTTCCCCTACAGAACTTGGGTTTAACAAAAGTTATCACATCACCTCCCCTCTCTTGTTCTTTGTGACTAGTATGCCGAGAATTCTCTCTACGAAGCCCTGAGGCTTTTGTTCAGCAACAGAATCAAGAAATGAGCAAGAGAAAATAAACGTAGGATATTAGTGTTATTTTCACCTAAATATTCTAATCAAATCACCTTAGCCCAGTCGTGCAACCAATACAATACGCCCTGGTAAAAATGCTTTGCTAAAAGCTGTTATAGTCTGGATTCAGCTAAGTAGGTGTGTTAACGGGAGCCAATGCAATGGGTCCTGCTATAGGGCAACAGGACTCCCAGCTTTCCTTCCTTTGCGTTGCTCCCCAGTTGGCTCTGGGGATATGGAGAAACACCACAACAGTGCAAAGGGGCAGAAGAAGAGGAGACCGTCCCATTGGGCAAGCTGAAAATTTTACACTGATAGAACTATCAGAAGAGCACAACATCGCATTGCTCCTGTTATTCTAATAGCACATTGTTGAATATATATCAAAGCAAGTATACTCTAAACACACTACCTACACAGCTACCTACCTGCAATCTAAACACACTTGTATATGCAAGTATACTCAAATGAACACAATACCAAAATCGTTTAAGGCAACCATTGAGTTTCAAACAGTGCATTGGATATGAACTTTATCACTTACTTGATCTCTTCCTGATTTATGTGATGTCATATGGCGTTCAAGTTGTGTTCTATATGCAAATGTGTAACTGCATAAGGAGCAACTAAAGTTATCTTCATTTTTTTCATGGCGATATTTAATGTGTTCTTTCAGAGAGGTAAAGCGTTTGTACCCTCTATCACAGTAAGGGCATGTAAGCAGCTGGGAAAATGCATCTGGTGTGCCTGAAGAAGAATAAAGAAACATTTTAGGGGGCTAATTATTGCAGCATAGTGTATAAACAAATGGATCAGTACATTTAGGGCAACATCCAAAACCGTCCACCTGAAAATCCACTTGGACAATTGGACTCTTGGATTTTCTCCCCTCCCTCCAGTTCAACATACACCCCAACCTGAAGAGCAGATTTGGGGGTGCACGGGGGGAGGGAAAAGCCCTGTTGTGTAGGTGGATGCCTGCTTGCACTGCCCTGACTCTTACTTTAAGGATAGAAGTTGTAAATAGATATCTAACAAGTTCTGAATTTCTTACGGTAGCCTTGACGAATGGTGAAATGACTCAATAGCAATGGGAAAGAAAATTCTACACCCAGATGCTCACACATACCCTACTATAGCACAAATGCCATTTTGTACATATCCAGCCAGAAGTCCTAATTACTTTAGTGATGCTTACTCCCAGGTACATGGGTACAGGATCACTCTGAGTTCCTTATGTTGTTGTTGTTCAGTCGTTCAGTCGTGTCCGACTCTTCGTGACCCCATGGACCAGAGCACGCCAGGCACGCCTATCCTTCACTGCCTCTCGCAGTTTGGCCAAACTCATGTTAGTAGCTTCGAGAACACTGTCCAACCATCTCATCCTCTGCCGTCCCCTTCTCCTTGTGCCCTCAATCTTTCCCAACATCAGGGTCTTTTCTAGGGAGTCTTCTCTTCTCATGAGGTGGCCAAAGTACTGGAGCCTCAACTTCAGGATCTGTCCTTCTAATGAGCACTCAGGGCTGATTTCTTTAAGAATGGATAGGTTTGATCTTCTTGCAGTCCATGGGACTCTCAAGAGTCTCCTCCAGCACCATAATTCAAAAGCATCAGTTCTTTGGCGATCAGCCTTCTTTATGGTCCAGCTCTCACTTCCGTACATTACTAGTGGGAAAACCATAGCTTTAACTATACGGACCTTTGTAGGCAAGGTGATGTCTTTGCTTTTTAAGATGCTGTCTAGGTTTGTCATTGCTTTTCTTTTTTGTTCCTTTTAAAACTGACTAAAAGCTTCCAAAGTCACTCACCATAGCTCTTCAACTGTTCATTTTCATATTTTGATCAGGGCTAACTCACAATAACTTTGTGGGGGTTTTACCGAACACTTCTAATTTCTTTATAAAAGAATACAAACTGGCTACTAATACTAGTAAAGCTAGCCAACCCTTTAAAAAGTAGTTTTATTTTGAAGACATTTCACAGTGGTTAATACTAAGGTTTGTTTATGGAGTGCCATAAAAAGGCACTTCCTATTAATTTGGAATTTACTGCTGTAAATTATCATCACATAAAATTTCAAAAGCATTTAATATATGGTTCATTCCATATCAAGTGTTCCAACTTTTTTACCTCATGTCATCCAATTTTCTTAATATTGTGTACATTTGTTGAATGACCAAAACTAAATTTAAATCTAAATTTTTAATTTTTCATCTCATCCCATTTTTGAGTTATGAGGGTTTGAAATTTCAAAAAATTGAACTCAAAAAGAGGATGAGATGAAAAATTTCCATTTAAACTTACTGTAGTTTTGATCATTCAACAAGTGTACAAAATATTGAGAAAATTGGATGACATGAGGTAAAAAAGTTGGATCACTTGATATGCAATGACCCATATACTAGACACCGTAAAGTATAGTTTGGCAAGGACCTTGTCCACAGGATTACAATCAGACATGGTGGAAATCTGAGATCAGATTACTTGACTTCCCCAGTCCCCAGCCCTTAAAAGAAGCCATGGGGACAGGGAGCTCTGATTTTGATCAGAACAGTGGCATTTGAGGAAGTATTTAGCCCTGGAGCACCCAGTACAGTAGCCTTGGGCATCACAATGCCTCCAGACATCCTTCATGGTGGCTGAGCCCCCCTGCACCTTCCAATATGCTAGAAAGAGAAGAGCAGGCCTCCAGCTGCCCAACGCTCTTCCCTTCCTTTTCCTCAAAATGCCCCAGCCCTAGGTAGAGCCAGACACATTTTCATAGGAAAGGAAAAGCCCATGCTTCATCTTGCAGACACCAGCAGAAACGCTTTCAGGAAAGAAAAAGAAGGGGAACCCTACCGCTGACTTGTAAGTTTGGAGGATTGAGATGTGTGTTTTGCTTTTTCCTTGGTGGATGTTTGGGATGGGTGGATTTGTGTGTGTGTGTGTGTGTGTGTGTGTGTGTGTGTGTTCAGTGGGGTGATTAGGGCTTGTCTTCTGCCTGCCCTTTTTAAATACAGGGGTTACCTGCCCTCATAACATTAACTCCCTGAAGCTGCTGCACTCGTGTGTGTGTGTGTGTGTGTGTGTGTGTGTTTTATTTCTTAAAAAATGAGCTCCACAGGAGCTAGTTCAGTCAAGAAAATGGTGTGGGGAAACACCCCCTCCCAGTGCCACACTCTGATTAACTTTGGATGCCTTCCTGTGGCTGCGTTAAAAGAAAAAATTAAAGGTTCTCCGGTATTGCATATGATTTGGTCTTAAGAAGGACATGAAAAAGGGGGAAAGAGGAAGTGCAAATGGGAGAGGCTGTTCTGTTTTCTACATTGGGTATTGCTCTTTCAATTCCTACTTTTCAGCAAAGATCCTTCTCACCAGCATCGGCTTGTAGGGCCACTTCCACCTTATTCTGCCCTATGCAACCGTTACTCTTTTCACCACTGCTTTTAAGTCCATGCTCCCTATTGAAACCATGCAGTTTCTTACACCCTGCACAATACTGGCACTAAACAAACATTTCAACAATAATGACTGAGAGGACCAGTCCTGCCCCTGTAAATATATGTCAGTTACAGTGGCATTTAGCACATGGACTTAGTAGAAAGAATCTATGCATTTAACCCTAATGACTAGTAAGTAAATCAGATTTGAATTATAACAGAGTATTAATATACGGGGAATATGAGAAACACACAGGGTATCCTAATGATAAATAAAATTTTAACACAAAGGTTATATTTTGGATTTTGACTGCATTTTAAAGCCTATGGTTTCTATGCAATCATTCCTACTTTTTATTTCAAATTGGAAGCCAATGTATACAGCGCTTGCTTCCAATAAAACCATTTTACAAATTACAGAAAACAGAAGTAATATTAACCATTTTCATCCTGGCCACTGGCTTCTGGTGTTCCTTGTCTTTGATCCTCCTCAGGTGCTTCAGGGTAGATAACTGCTGTATCGTCTTGTTGCAGAAATTCTTCAACATTAGGGTCATGATTTTGTTCATTTTCTGCATCAGAATCACATTCATCTTCTTTTACTAGAAGTAAAAGACAATTTGTGAAGAATGAGAGAATTTCAGTAACAGATACTGTATTAGAATTCAGCTTTCATTTTTAAAGGAGAGACATGTCACAGCCTTCATAACTATGGAGAGAAGCTTGAAAACATGTGGACAATGATATCAAAGTCTGGGCCAAAGTCTGCATGCTGGAACAAATAACTCTTATTTCTCCCTTTTTGGTCACTCCATTTACAATACTGCCAAGGCTTGAAGCAGCATCATGGTAGCTGCAGCAGCTCTTGAAGAGAACTACAATGCCATATAGGAGTTCTTGAAGGGAACTACATCTCCCACAATGTTCCTAGCCATAGAATCTGTTAAGTCTGTGCGGCTGAAAGTGATGGAGGGAGGCTGGGGGAAAAGGGCTCCCTTTTGCTTCCTGCGATGCCACTGCTTCCAGACCACTGCCAACGGCAAGGTAAGGGGAGAAAGCATGTTACTGGGACGGCGGCAATAGCTTTGAAACTTGCAGGAACATAGTAACTGGTGGTGGTTTGGTGACATCTTTCTGAACTCTCGGGAGTTTTCATAAAAACATAGGAAAAATCCCGACGTGCCAGAGGAAAGCCTCTGGTGTTTCACTCATCACTACCTCCTTGGAATCTCATTCCCTGCTTACCTTCCCTTTAACGCAGGCCTCCGGCTCCTATACGAATCTTTGCCCCAGGTCTCAGTTATAGGAGAGAAGGCCTTAGCAGTGTAGAAATAGTTCATGCAACTCGCAAACTGGAGTTCATGATATTATTATGTGATTTTCATATAAACCTCCACACTCTCTGCATCCTGAGCTAATTTGGCAAGTCTTACTCCACATGCCTCCTGATCTAAAAGAGGACTGCCTCCTTTTCCATGGGCCTTCTCCACCCGAGATTAGGCCCATGGTTCCTTTCTGTTCTGGCACACTGCTTATAAAACTCCCTTCTGAAAGAAATCCTGCAAGATACAATCCATAAGGACTGTTAGAACAATGGTAAATATTTTTGTTCTGCCAGGCCTGTAGAATGTTGATTTTAATTCCGACTGCTGGGTGTATTGTTAATTTTAAATATTGCCGCTACTGGCTGGTTTATTTTTAAACTCTTCTTTGAAAAAGCAGGAAGAGAAACAAAACTGTAAAAAACAAACAAACCCATGAAAGAAGCTAAAAAGACATGTTGCATACCCCCCCTTTGCCTTTTCAAAAATGGCTAACCTCACATTTTAACCTAAATCAATCTTTGAAAACCTCAGTTTAGACCACTGGAAGAAGAAACAGCAACAATCTAGCAGCTCCAATTACCTGTATAGAGTCTATTTAAAAGGCACTCTTTGGCATCACAGTGCAAAATGTATATTCATGCATGCAACACTTCCTTTTCATAGCTAAGTATGGGAAGTACAGCATGTGTAGGAGTTTGTATCGTGGTAGAGAAATTTCTGTTTCTTTTTGCTTACTTCCTTATTTCTTTATCCTTTTAACACTTCGGTAATTGCATTTTCAAATACATCTCTATATCCCCAGAATATTAACAAGAGCTTGCAGTATGAATAATAATTATGGGAGACAACAGAGGTGTACGTCGCTCACCCAGAGTTAGGATATAGTGCCAATTTTAAACCCCATGCGAAGAATCATTATTTTCTATACAATTAAAATAAGGCAACTACAGTAAATAAAACATCCTTGGCATGTTGTGGCTCATTATTTATAAGCTAATCTTACATACATTGTTGAGCATAAAATGTAATATTAAGGTATTATGGCTAATAGTATTACCTCAGCTGGGACCCATCATAATGCTCTGTTGTGATCTTGCAACAGACCAGAAGTAAATTGTTCATCCATTGCTCTTGTTCCCTGAACCAAAAAGCAGCTAAGAGACTGCAGAGGCACTGCAGTCAGTGGAAGGGATTGCTTTGCATAATTTACTAGCAACACCTCAAAACGGCTCTAATGGGAGTCTAAGCCAGTCATCTTCACTTCAGGCTTCATGTGCAGACAGACAGACCAAAAGGGCGAGGGTGGCAGAGAAAGACAAATAATAGCCTTCCTCAAGAACACGCACTGTTATGTAAACCTCAATGATATGCTAAGTACCACAAACACAAATGAAGGAATTAGGTGACAAATACCTGTACATCCAGATTCATCTGCTTGAGCTTCAGGCCCCAGGATTTCCTTTGCTTCTTTACAAGCTAAAATAGGACAAGAAGAGAAGTGAAGTTTAGGCCTTTACATAATCCAGAAACCCTCTCATTTGCTTAAAACGGCCTTTTGTCTCTTGCTATCGGAGAAATGCACACCCTCAGATACCAGCACCATGGTGAGCAGAAATTTTCAGTTACACAACAGAAAGAAAACCGACTACAGCAATGAGCTGGAATTTGTAAGTCTTGGTTCACTTTCTAGCCACTCTCTCACTTACTGGGCTATTGCAAAAGGTACCATTTCTGGTGGGGACGCGGGTGGCGCTGTGGTTTAAACCACTGAGCCTAGGGCTTGCGGATCAGAAGGTTGACAGTTCGAATTCTCGTGACGGGGTGAGCTCCCGTTGCTTGGTCCCAGCTCCTGCCAACCTAGCAGTTCGAAAGCACGTCAAAGTGCAAGTAGATAAATAGGTACCGCTCCAGGTGGGAAGGTAAACGGCATTGTTTCCGTGTGCTGCTCCGGTTCACCAGAAGCGGCTTAGTCATGCTGGCCAATAAAACAAGATGAGCGCCGCAACCCCAGAGTCGTCCGCAACTGGACCCCGGTCAGGGGTCCCTTTACCTTTATGTTGTGTAAAAATGCTCTGTGCATATTATTAACAACAGTACATATTAGAAACTCTCTCCAATGTCCAAATTCAAGGAAGAATATGTTTATTTACTATAGTAGTAAATAAACTAATCCTAAAACTAAAGGCAAATGTGGCATAATAGTATAAAATTAGAACATTTAATCATAACGTTTTTCAATAGATTTACCAGCCCTGATTAATGTTCTTGTAAGAGTTAAGTAGAGAAATGAAATTATTATGCAATGTTGCTACTAAGCAAAAGTAGCAAACAGATGATGCATTTTCCAGTCACTTATTCTGCTATATACCAGTCCTGTATTGACTGCTAAGCTGCATCCAACCAAGGCATACTCAGACATACAAGACTATCGGTTTCAGTGGGTCTACTCTAAATATGACTTAGCTGGGTACAAACTGTATTTATTTATATCTCACTTCTCAAAGGTAATTTCTGGTGGAGTTCCCAATATAATTAAAACTGTATAGAGACAGAGAGATATATATAGATATAGATCAAAATCCAACAATCCAGTATCAGCAAACAAACTACCAGAAAAAAATCCAAACAAATTTTAGAAGAATTTTGGATCATTTTAAAAAACAGTTTCATATCTATTTTAAAAATATAAACAGAAAATTTGAACAAGGGGTATTAAATCCCATTAAAAGCCTGCACAAAGCGCAGTATGCTTTCCTGGCATCCAACTACAGTGCTGTTTCTGCCTACTGTTGATTAGGTTTAATTTATGGACCTGTAATGTTTATGTCTTACACGGTTTACTTGTTGTACTGAGCCATATTTAACTTGCCCTGGGACCACATGGTGTAGGGTGGACTACAAATGCAAAATCAATAAATATAGTGATATATTAATTCTCTTCTGTCAGTACTAATTAACAGGCTTGCTGCTGTATTTTGAATAATCTTGAAAGGCAACCCTGGTGCACTGAAGTTATCCATCTAGATGTTATCAGGGCCTTGATAACTTTGACCAGCTTTCATTTCTGTAATTTTTCTTTCTTAAAATATTGATAGTGCACTTGGAAGTTGATGGCCGAAACAGAATCTACATACACAGGAGATTCCATGTGTGCTCTCAAAGCATGGCCTTCAATTACGTGAGACACTGCCCCACTATTTATACTTTGTGTATGAGTTTAGAAAGTGTCTAGAAAACTGTGCTAGGATCTGTAGGAAAGACCTTGGGCTTGCAGCTGATGCCATTTAGAAGATTCCTCCTAAAGAATTCACAACATGCCTCTGTAAATAGCTCTGACTTAGCCCTGGAAATAAAATTAGGTTTAAATTCAAATGTGAACATGACCCTGGAGAATGTGAATTATTCCTGGGTATACTCTACTTCATTTAAGAAGTTCTACCTTCTTCATGGGAGGATTACCTAACAAGCACACACAACCTTTCAAGCAGCAGACTTTAGTTAAGTATTGCTTTATTCACACAAGTACAAATACAGAGATGTGCAGATAGATCATCAGACTATTCCCAAGTGATACCGGTAGATTTAAGCTAATTTATTATGTACAAACCAAATGTTTGCCTCAGATATCTATCTCTCTTATGTTTCCTCCTGTTACCCCTCCTGCAGGTAAACCAGATTTCAAAAATTAAAACTAGAAATATGTAGTAGCAAAATAAAAATTGCAATCCTTCAATCTAGCTGTCAATTTCTTAAAACTGAGAAATGTCATACAATAAGCAGACTGGGTTGTTGTTGTTTTATTCCACAGAAGGTGGTTCAAGGAACTTCAAAGCCTTGACCTATGGTACTCAGATCGAATAGTTTTCCTGTTTCTTCAGAAGAGAGGTGAAACATCTGTAACACCAAATATTTTAAGTATTCCACATGATACAAAATTTATTCAACTGGGTTGAAGATGTGAGAAGCTGAGAGTAAAGGCATGGGCTCAGAGAAGTGTATCACAAGAATAGAATTCTAGGAGTGTATTACTTTTTCTGATTGGAATTCTCTGATACCGTAGTTAAAAGTTGGGAGACTGCAGTGAGATCTAACAGAAGTGACAGACTAATTGAAACCAACAACATATACTCTAGCTATCTTGTTGTAGTATCATCATCAAAAAAAAGGTTACTTCATAGAGGCATGTGAGTGTCTTCCTGTTGCAAAGTAATTAAAAATTGCTCATATCCTCTGCTGGAACAGAAAAAAGCATTTAGGAAAGGAATCATAAGGAGTTTGTGGAAGTCAGAATTCAATACTGCTGAAGCAAACAAACAGAACGGTCAGCAGGCTTACAGAGATTGATATCTAACTTTGCAAAAGTTAAATTGTTATAATAGGTATAAAAGATTTTGAACACAATTGGCCTTCATGTTTCTTTAAAGTACCAAAGAAGACCTCATTGTGCTGGGAGAAAAAATCAACAAGGTAGTCAAGATCTGAACAACATGAGCACGACTTAAATGCAGAAGAAAATGCATTTAGACCCCCCTAAACACTCCTGGCTTTGACAATCATTTGAGATTTCATAAACCAGAAAAGACACAGCATTCCCATGGCCATGGCCACTTGGCATCCCATTGAAAAAGAACTCCATGGCTGGTTAGGTGGGGAATAAAGGCAAAGAGCCTAGGAGCATAATAAGTTCTTATGTTTGATCATTACTGGTGGGTGTCAGAGTAACAAGCTGAGGAAACAGAAAAAGTTGAGTCTCAAGAAGATCTAGCAAAGCCCTACTGCAACATCCCAGTGAACTGGTAAGGACAAAGAAGCTTTTGAGCCCAGGTAAATAGTGATTAAGGCTACACACGTTTTCATGTGAGCAAAATTCCATGCAACCTGACAAATCAAACTCATGATAAGGGGAATATGAAAGCAAAAAATGTCTACAGAAAAGACACATTGGGCTTTTAATGAAAGAAACTGCAGAATGAAGTAATACGTAATTGAAAGCAACGAAAATTTGAACAGTGGACAGATTTTGCTCAGACACCTGTTTTCGAAACCAAGGAGGAAAGTGTTGGCACAAGTAAAAAATAGGTACAGTATATAGAAAGGAGAATTCCCTAGATGCCAAAATCCAGATTTGGGGGCAAGTACTCTTTGGTGTGAGAACCCCTGCAGAAATTTAAAATCACAAAACATGCAGCAAAGTAAAGTGTGGAGATATAGGCTAATAGACATTTAAAATACGCTGTTGTGAGTTCCAAAACTTCCCTCTTCTCCCAGCAAAGCAAAAGACCAAAAGTCTGGTAAGTTAAACTTTTGTTTACTTACAAACTCTTCAACATGTGCTTTTCCATACAGCATTCAAAAAAAGTTGCACAGGAAGTAAAACTTGACTTGATTACAATGGTGAAAGTTCCTAAATTATTGTTATAGGAACTGAAGAGCGGCTTGTGAAAGCCATGTGGCTAAGCCAGAACAACCAGCTTAGACATCTTCACATGGTGAATTCATCAGGTACACTGAGAGAGAACGATAAGCTTAACTGCCCATTTCCTCCTAAGGTAAGCGGCAGTGATGCTGCTAAGCCTGGCAGGACAGCTTATTCTATGGTATTAACCCCTTTATGCATTAATTAGACTTAAAGCATGTTGGTCACATAAGGCTGGTTATCCCACAGAAAAAAATCTGAAAACTGTATTAGTCCTGCTACTTCTGAACACAACTGGTACTATTAACCCAACCCCAGCTCACAAGTCAATGGGTGTGGGCACTTCATTTACATGGTAGAATGAGTGGCACAAGTCTCTTCTCTCTGCCACACAGGTAACTTCTTGTTTGAAGCAGGAACTGTATCAGCACTAGGTAAAATAGGGTGGGGGAGATGATCTACCTGAATCAGGGCCAAAAATAACTGTTATTTGAGCTAGCAGCCAACAACTGTTACCTTTTGTTTCATTTTTATGCAGAATACAGTAATTTCAGTGCTGTGCAATTTTTTAAAAAGTTAATATATTTCTATGTTTGCAAGGTCTTTTTAGGTAGAGACACCGATGATGACACATACCTTCATCTTCCCAGCAACTGTTTGCACTTCCTTCTCTTTCACTGCGTTCTGGTAATACTGCATGGTCTTTTGGCAAGTCATCATCTGGCACGCTGTTATCACAATCTGCTGCATCTGGTATACTTTCCTCTTCAACAATGTGCAATTTGTCTTCATCATCTGAATCAGAATTTGTTTCTACGACGTTATTGTAATTGGTAACTGCAGAGAAACAAAACGAAAGATCAGTGTAACTATGCTGTTTAGCAGCTTTTGGTTTCCAATGCGTATTGACAATCCCCTCTATCTGCTGACTTAAGAGGCCAGGCCTCAATCCCAGACAGGCAGCAGAATATTATAGTAATCAATGGTAAAACAAACACATTCTGCCCATGTTCAGAGGCAGCTCCCCCTTTGAGGCGACTCAGATCAAGACCTGTAATTATGGCTGTTCTATTAAAAAAAATATGCAACGGCAAGAGATCCACAGCAGTTCCCAAAGTATAATTCAATGAGTATACAGTATTACTACAAAGCTAGTAATATATAATATTATGGTTTGTTGTTGATGACCTGTGACCAGTCTCCATTGCTCTTAACCTTGTTCCAGGATGGCAACAGCCATGAGTGGCACTGCCCAAGAGGCTTGGGGAGGATGCAGGCAGCTCTCGGTGTGACTTCAGTTAAGAGTATTGTTGTTCCATTCCAGCTACGTATTTGACTAACAATTAGACTATGCTAATAATGGCTAAGAGCTTTTTAGAAATCAAGTAGCAGAGAGCTAGATATCTTAACACAAGCAGTTGCATCGCATGCCTCCTCCAAATGCATGCCACTTTGGCTTCCATGATGGAAGAAAGAATGGATTTAAGAAAAGAATTTAAAATTAGTGAATAAAGTTCTACAAAGAATCAACCCTCCGGTCCCATTTCAGATTATTTTCAGCAAATTTCTTGTTGGCTTTTATTTTTCATATGCATATGTCATGGGTACTTGCATTAACTAGGTAATTTCAGTTTGATTATACTGATCCCAATGTAGTCAGAATGGCACCACCCATGGGCAATAGAGATGTATCAGAATGCTTGAGGGAACAAAAAACAAATTAGATAAAATTAGAAAAGAGATCCCCTAAGCAGACACCACCCCCATAGTGAGCATGCTCAGAGATGAAGAGGAGTTTGGATTGTAATCCCGCTTTATCACTACCCTGAAGTGTCTCAAAGCGGCTAACATTCTCCTTTCCCTTCCTTCCTCACAACAAACACTGTGAGGTGAGTGGGGCTGAGAGCCTTCAAAGAAGTGTGACTAGCCCAAGGTCACCCAGCAGCTGCATGTGGAGGAGCAGGGAATCAAACCCGGTTCACTAATTTTAAATTCTTTTCTTAAATCCATTCTTTCTTCCATCATGGAAGCCAAAGTGGCATACATGCATTTAGAGGAGGCATGTAAGTTATTTTTAGTCATTATTGAAGACTGTCAGTGTACTGTCACCAGATGGAATATTACATGCAGCATCACTGGATGTAGCTGGTTATAATAAAATATATGTTTATGATCATGTCCTTGTGGTGGTATAACTCCTACCACTCCTTCTCCCATCTCCCCTCCAAAAAAATCCCTAAATTATATTTATCAAACATAAAGGTGCCTTATTCATAGTCTTTCCCATATATAAATATGGGCACAGTTTTTGAAAAAACAGGGGCTAAGAGACCATTGTGAGCCTGGCACATGCAGTCTGCCCACTTAATCCTATCCATTTCCAAGAAATATACCAGGGACAGAAAATTGTACGGCTGAAAATGAGCAGCTCATCAACACTCAACAAATTATCTCACAGGCCCAGTGAATCATCAGCAGAGAGTAGGAGTTAAAGCAGGATGCAGAGCAAATAAATGCTGTCAGTTCTAACATGCAATGATGCAAGTCAATACAAGGACCATAGGGGAAGCCATCATTCACCTTTGCCACCAGAACACCAGCTATTTGACCTGGGAGAAAGTTATATCCTTCCCCCAAAATCTGACAAATACTCGCAACCTGAGCATGTGGAGCTATCTGCTGTGTCTTCCATAAATACTGAATTGGGACACACCTTCATACTATTTATCATCCAAATTCAAGATAAGACAATCCTAATGCCCCTGAGAAGTATCCACATCATTCATTCAATGAAAGCAGTGACAATAAACCCAGTGGGATTAAAAAAATTGCACCCTGAAAGATGGAGAAACAGCATATCCCTTTAATATATGTGCAACTTTTAAGAGATTGGCGTTAGCAGCAAAACAGGCAAAAGCAGTAAACTGGGAAGAAACATAAAGCAGGGGAAACTGAAATCCAACAGCTATAAGGGGAGAAATAATCAGCACTGGGAGTGAAAGGTGAGACATGTACTGCATAGTCCCTTGATGTGCTATCCAGAGAAAATGCACCAGCCTTAATTATAAATGAAATCAGTTAAGTGAACAGTTATTTTTTTAAAATTCAATTATTTGATTCAGACTACTTTAAGGGCAACAGAAATGTTGGAAATAGAAGATCAAATACTTCAGCGAAAACTTTATGTACCAGCTACCATCAAAATATTGGAGGAGACTCTTAATCTCTCTGAATTAAGGTATCCCTGGAAAAAGAGCTCTCAAGAACGTGAAATGTGTTTGGCTTTAAGTAAATGCATATGTTTACCCTTATTGAATCAATTCCTTTTTAGCTTTGGCTCGATAATTTGCACCTGAACTGCAGTGTGAGTAGAAAGAGTTAATGCCCTCCTGCACCTACGCCAATATCTTCTCCTGGATGACCCCCCCATGGCACTTATTTAAAAACACATGGAAATGTGAGGATTTATTTAAGACTAGTAAATTAAGCCCGTAAAGATTACGGGCTCTAAAAGCAAGGCGGCAGCGGGAGGGTGGCGGCTCCGATCACCTTTGGATCTGTTTCTCGCCCTCGCTCTCCGTTCCGGCGGCTTCGCTTCTTGTCCACGGTCACGCCTGGCGCTGCGCTGCCCCGTCCGGCGGGATTTGCGCTGCTGCCCCCGCTCTTTGCAAACCCCGCTGCGGAAACGTCGTTGCGAGCTGCGCTCCAACAACGGAAGGGCGGCAGGAGGAGGCTGGGGGAAGCCCGCTGCAGATGGGCGGCAGTGCGGCAAGCAAAGAGGAAGCCGGAGCCAGCGGCGGAGGCAGCGGAAAGGTCCGCTGAAGATGGCCGACAGCAGGAGGCTGCGGGAAGCGGCGCTTTGCGCCGCTGCCCCCGCTCCTATTGGTCTGCGTCCTCCAATCCCTGTGTCACTGGAACGCACACGCACTTGCGATTTCCTCCGACACACGGAAAGTAGTACGTACGGACACAGGCTCTTTATTATATAGGATACAGTTCATCCCTAATGAGAAAATCTGAATGACAAACCTAATGACAAACTGAACATAAGAGTGCATGCCATACAGAATGGTATCTCTAATCATGGATGAATTATCTAACATACATCATTTTGTTCCTTTGTTCTTTTAGGTCCGTAACACTAGGGTTTGGTATCACACAGTTCAATAATGTCCAAGAAGTCAATCATGGAGAAGGAACTTTGGCACTGAATCAGCTGGTTTTCAAAACAGGGGTTAAATATTTTATCACAGCTCAGTGCTGTTTCCCCAGCTGAAAATACAGTACTGTACAATGCTATCTGAGGTCCTTCCAAGATTTCCCGTGCCCATTAAAGCTAGGAGATAACACATGTGTAGCATTTATGCATTGCAATGCAATGTCCCTGTTTGTAAAGATCAGCCCAAGGCTGCCTTTGCTGTTGAATTCTCATTTTATGGACTTCATGGCTTGACTCAATGCAGATTAGCCCATTCATGGATATTTTCTACGGCAATGACACACATTATTAGAAGTAACTGCCACAAAAAACCCCTCTGCATACAACTGCACCAATCCATCCAGTAATAGATTTTCAATCATCAGCCATGACACAACCTTTTGAGAAATGTTCTCGTTGTAGCTCTAAGAGAAGTGGCCCTGAATTTCCCAGCTCTCAACGCTAACTTTCAGGTGTTTAGAACCACATGGTTATTCATGTGATCACTGATTTGCTCTGTTGATTGCTGTATGCATTATGAAAAAACAACATTAATCACTGAGTACTTTCTGTTGACAGTGGAATAGTGACTTGTTTCTCTTCACATCTTTCTTGTGGATTGTCTGTTTTAGGAATACACATGGCTTCTGGAGTCTATTTGGAAATCTAAGTAACTGTTTTCACACACGTCCCCAAAACAAAACAAAAGGGGGGGGGGAGGGAGAGGTGAGTTTCCTCACACATGAGCAGTTCAGTCATGTTTGTATATAAAGTTGGTGTAAACTGGGCCATATACTTGGCTGCAGCTGGGAGTCATTTTTCTAATGGATGGCAATACCTTTCCTAGTCATCACAATTACTGGCTGGATCACTTTACATCTCCTTATGATCAAGACCATATAGATAGCTTTAGGGCCACAGCAGTCCAGCATCCAAGGAGTGAATGCATAGGTCCGGACAGAAGACATACACAACATTTTCCAAACACTAGAGCTGCACTGGAAATATTCTCAACATGTTCAACAGTATTTATTAATATCCAGGATTCAGCTCGGTGTGTGTGTGTCTTCAAGCAGGAGTTGAATGAGCATGGCAGTATCTGGCTGGATCCCCTGATTTAAAAAAAAACCCTGTACTCCCAAACCAGTTTTATAAATACACCACATTCATGGACAAATGTGTGAATGTTAACACAGCACTTTTAAACATAAAGCAAGGGGGAAAGAACTAAAATAATGGCACATATTCACTTGAAATATCGACCATTCTACTTGCAAATCTGGAGAAGGCAAAGCACACCTTGTCTGAGAATTTGCTAGGCGTTTTGTTGTCAGATGTGTACAAAATATACTGAGAAACACTTTCTGAATGGTACTTCTTTCTTAACGGTGCAGTAACTGAAATGGAGCAATATCTGAAACATTCTCTCTTTTTTTAATCTGTTTGAATAATTTTGATCCATAGCCTACTTTCATAATATATCAAGGTGGCTTACAAAAAAATGACATTTGTTAATGCACAGATGCAACACAAATTATTCAGTCCTAAGATAACAAAAACACTGCAGGTACATTTTTACCACTTTATTTTCTGATAGTATAGTGCAGGGTAAAGGGCCACATACCTTAGTGGGCGGGACCAGAGGGAAATGTGGGCAGGCCTTTTTTGCAATGGGCTAGTTTATACACACACCTCTTTCTCCCCTCCATCCAGGCAAGCAACCAACAGGGATTATTGGAGTTCAAAGACACATTCCAGCCAGGCAAAAACACTGGAGGGCTAAAAGTAGGACTTGTGAGGGGTAGGGCCTGGGGAAAGTCTTAAGGGCCAGATCATGGAGGGCCACATTCAACCTCTGTGCTTGAAACTCCCACCTGGTACAGACACACCAAGTATGAATTTACAATGTTCAGGTGTAGTCAGGGGTGCCAACTTTAATAAAACACTTGGGGGGGGGGCAGGTAAGCCTCGCCCTGCAGCACAGACACTATTTGAATGGCAATGCACATCAACTTGGGGGGGGCGCCCTCAAATATTTTATTAGGGGTGGCCAAAGGGAGTTGGCTCCTATGGGTGTATTCAAAGAACACACATACGAAACAGCTAAGAACATTGGTTATATATAAAACCAATCAGTATTTATTTATGTTTTGTTGATGTTATATTGATGTTATATACTTGCTATATTTTTATGTCACTGGGGATTATAAATTTGTAAAGAAAATAATCCTCGCTTCCCAGGACCTTCACATGGCACAAACAGTAATGCCACACAGATATTTTATTGTATGTTACACATTGGGGGTATAATGTTCTCTTCTTTCTCACACACTTTTCAGATTTTATAGGTGAGTTGCAACCTGCCAGCTTCCATCAGAATTTTATGAGTTGCTGTTTCATCCTTTTTTATGACATTTCATTCCTTTAAAAAAACAAGGAATAATGCATCTGGCTGGGTATTGTGGTGTGAATATTAATAGCTGTTCAGACACTAGCATAAAAATTTACACTTACAATTGGAAGATGAGAAAAGGGTGATGAAACAATTTCAAGACTTACGGCTAGAAACTTTATTATTGTTGTTGTTATTATTTTATAAACCACCCATTATTCAAAAACGTTGCGGTGGTGTACAAAAAACAAAAACAAACCAGGGTGTTTATGACTTCTTGTCTCATGCTTGTCTGTCTTTCCACAAAAGGTAAAGTTTCACGTACTATTATATGCCAGCACTAAACCATGCATTTCCCTCAGATTGCATTATGGACTTCTGCGGGGGGTTGAATGAGTCTAGCTGCCTATCTAATAATCCATTTTAACAGACCACATATTAAGGGACCCCACCCCTTAAAAATGCATTTAAACAAACAAACAAACAAACAAACAAACAATGAGCAATTGAGCAGAAATGCAGTGTTCAACATGTCTTCTTTAAAGACACCATTGATTTTTTTGGGGGGGAGGATCCAGTTTAAGAGTTCTTTCACTTTTGAGATTCTAGCACAAGGGAAGTATTGCCTAGAATCCTCATATTTCTTTCAAAGCTTCATCCCTTCATGACTAGATCTGCAATGAAAATTGCATTTTACGCTTTGTTTGTTTGTTCTAAAAAAACCCCTCCCTCTCCATTTGTTCTAAAAAAAACCCCTCCCTCTCCATTGTTTTGGAAATTGGATAAACGTTTTCATTTTGATCAGAGTTAAAGAGAACCAAAGAAACACTTTCATATAAAACTATTTTGATACCAAAAAACCGACCAGACATTTAGAGTTCCTGATCAAGTACAATTGGAGGGCAACTTCAAATTTACACTCGACTAACTAAATAGCTGATAAGGGCATAATTATAATAAATATGTACAACACAGCATCATTAGACACATAAATGTAAACCGACACTGAAATGCCCATGTTAATTTAAAAAGATATATTAGTAATTCACTAACCCAAAACTCACCCCCTCCCAAGAATACATAAACTTACTATGCACATGTCAAAATGCAGATATCAGCTTAGAATAAATGAGGTAAGATTGAGCAGCATAAATGTTCTAACAGCAGTCTAGCAAACAAGGAGCTGTCAACGTCCAATAACCTATTATTCACACCTCTTTAATCACTGCCATGGAGTCAATTATAAATAGCCTCATACATTTTTAAATAAGGTCATTCTGAAATGAAACAAAGGCAGTAAATATTCCAGAACATAAAGCAATTCAAGTTCTAAAATGTGTCAAAACTGAACCTTTTTAAAGTGTTCAGTTTGAAGACCGAACCAAATGTTGTTATTAAATGACATGAGTTAAAGTTTCACAAATACTGTACAACAGAATAGTCAAATCATCATCAAACAATGTGAACAACAGGAAATAGCAATTTATTTATTTCACAAAATTTATAAACTGCTTGTTAAAAACAACAACAAACCCTCATAGTGGTTTACAAAAATATAATACAATAAAATCAATAAATAATTAGAATTTGCCTTTTTTTCGAAAGCACGTCAAAGTGCAAGTAGATAAATAGGCACCGCTCCGATGGGAAGGTAAACGGCGTTTCCGTGTGCTGCTCTGGTTCGCTAGAAGCAGCTTTGTCATGCTGGCCACATGACCTGGAAGCTGTACTCCGGCTCCCTCGGCCAATAATGCAAGATGAGCGCCGCAACCCCAGAATCGGACACAACTGGACCTAATGGTCAGGGATCCCTTTACCTTTTATACACTGGGTCAACATCTTTACTGGACTATTCAGTATGACCCCAGGGTCTCATTTCTGTTCATTCGCTGCCAGTTCAGACCCCATGACTATAACTAAAATTATTTTTTTGCCTCTACATGCATTACTTCATACTTGTTTACACTGAAGGGCATTTGCCGTTTTACTACCCATTCACTCAGTTTGGAGAGGTCCTTTCAGAGCTCTTCACAATCTTTTTTTGTTAGTGACCTTTAACAGTTTAGTATCATCAGCAAACTTGGGACAGGTGATAAGCTAACTGAGCTGTCATTTCCAGGATCCCCCCTCTTGATCACTTTTTAAAAATTGGCCATTTTTCAGTCCTCTTGTATGAAGGCTGATCTTAGGGACAAGTTACATCTTTTTCTTAGATGATCAGCAATTCCACATTTGAGTTCTTCGAGAACTTTTGGGTGGATGCCATCTGGCTGTGGCAATTTGTCAGTTTTGATTTTGCCTAGTTATCATCACCTAGTTGATTTTGCCTATTGTCATCGCTATTTGCCCCAATTTCTCAGACTCCCTTCCTGAAAAAGTTAGTTTAGGCACAGGGATCTGCCTGATATCTTCTGTTTTGAAGACAGGTGCAAAGTGTTCATTCAGCTTCTCTGCAATCTCCTCCTCCTCCTTTAGCACACCTTCGGCTGCCTTGTCACCCAAATTGCCTACCTAGCCAGTCATGTACTACTAATGGGTTTAAATATTTTGTTCTTGTTGGCATTTGTATTTTTAGCAATATGCTCCTCAATTTCTTTTTTAGCACCACTTATTCTGCCTGCACTTTTTTTTTTGCCAGAGTTTGGGTTCCTTTTTGTTCTCTTCATTTGGAAAAGACTTCCATTTTCTAAAGGAAGTCTTCTTGCATCCAATAGCTTCTTTGACTCTGCTCATTAACCATGCTGGCATCCTCTTGCCCAGGGGTCAGCAAACTTTTTCAGCAGGGGGCCGGTCCACTGTCCCTCAGACCTTGTGGGGGGCCAGACTATATTTTTTTTGGGGGGGGGGGAAATGAACGAATTCCTATGCTCCACAAATAACCCAGAGATGCATTTTAAATAAAAGCACACATTCTACTCATGTAAAAACACCAGGCAGGCCCCACAAATAACCCAGAGATGCATTTTAAATAAAAGGACACATTCTACTCATGTAAAAACACACTGATTCTCGGACCGTCCGTGGGCAGGATTTAGAAAGTGATTGGGCCACATACGGCCCCCGGGCCTTAGTTTGGGGACCCCTGCTCTTGCCCTTTGTGGTACCTTTCCTATATAAAAGGAACTGAAAAGGAGAAGAGCAGTTATTTTTCCTCTGATACATCCCAGTATTTTCATGTTTACTTTAGTTTCTTCCCTGAAAATGTTATAACCATTTTTAGCTGTTTATTAAAAAATGTTGTTAACCTGACTTTACTCTGAATATAAACTCAAATGGCCAATTTCTGGAATTGACTTCATAGTACATGTAACAAGGTGTTTCTATTAAAATACAGATTCAGAACCTATAGCTTGATCCTATGCTATTAGTCAGAAACAACTCCCCAAGCTCAATGGAACTTGTTCCCCATTAAATGTGGATAGGAATATGGTTTGAGACACTGCAAGATATACACCTCTAGAACCACTTCCAGACCTTTGCTTTGTAAACAGAAAACCCTGCTAAGAGCTATTTGGAATAAATATATTGAGCTGATATAGTTGACAACCAGTTGAGACCCTTGACAAAATAGAAACATTTCTTTAAAATACTACCCAGAAGTTCATTTACAAGGAAAGTGAGATAGTACGTACACATTCGGCCAGAATCCTGTACTCTTTTCAAAACACGACAGTTAGACAAATGTTTTCAAGTTGAAAGAACGGTTGGGGGCAGTATAGATATTTCTATGATCACTGAGAGCATATGGAAATCTTAAAAATATTTTTAGAAGCTACTTCCTGCTGTGCAAAAGTAGTGAGGATTAAAATCACCTAGCAGTATTAGAGAGGAACTATGACAACTTCTACAAGCAGAAACTGGCTAAGCCAAGCTAAGCAAGTGCTTGTTTGTAGATTCAAACTATCAACCTTAATAGTCTGTTTCCTATCTATTATGTCTAATCCTGAAACCCCAGTGGTGGAATAGGAATAAAGGATAGCATAACAGCAGTGGGGGGATATATATATATATATATATATATATATATATATATATATATATATGCTGCCTTTTTAAGCCATGGGTTTTGTACCTTTTGGTATGCATACCTAATTTTTGCAACAATCATCACTTGCTGTGCAGAAACAGTAAGCAGGCTAGAAACGTGGGCTGGAGCAATTGGGTGTGTGCAGTGGCCGAAATACACACTAAGCAGGCCCAGTGAAGAGAGCAGGGACAGCTAGTATCAAAACAGTGGCCTGTCAACATGCCCTGCCCCCAGGACTTTAAAAATACTTTGTAAATTAGAAGCAAGAATGCTTTTTCAACAACACTATACTGTACAAGTAACCGAAACATCAGCAATAATCCAAACCTAGAGGAGGGGATTAGACACACCACTCATAAAGCTTAAAACAGACTGGGATGTTACTACAGATCCAAAAGTAAATCCTAAAAATGCACTATGAAAGCTAAAGAGGAAGCCATCTGTACCCCATGAGCCATTTACTACCGTGTCTTATATTTTTTCCCCCTTAAAAAACCACAGTATGGCTTAATTTCAGGGGATGTCTTATTTTAACTGCTCCGCGGTGGTACGCTGCATAGCCACGCCTATCCAGGCCGTCTTAAGGGAGAGGCGTCGCATCACTATGTCTTATTCTCGGGGTATGGCTTATATTTCACAAATGCGTAGAAATCCTGCTACGGCTTATTTTATGGCTAAGTCTTATTTTAGGAGAAACAGGGGTAGTAGTGGAACCAGCTTGTTTTCTCCTGCTCTGGAGGGTAGGACCCACACCAATGGATTCAAGTTACAAGAAAGGAGATTCCGAATAAACATCAGGGAGAACTTTCAACAGTGGAACGGACTCCCTTGGAAGGTGGTGGACCCTCCTTCATTGGAGGTTTTTAAGCAGAGGTTGGATGGCCATCTGCCATGGATGCTTTAATTGAGATTTCTGCATTTCAGGCGGTTGGACTAGATGGCCATCAGGGTCCGTTCCAATTCTACAATTCTATTATCAACACATATAAGGCCCAGGCCTACTGTCCTTGGTTAACATCAGGGACAGCCTCACTACAGACTATAATGGAGGTAGGAGGAGGAGGGGAAAAGCTAGAGCAGCACTTCTATCCAGTTCGTGCATCTTCCAAGTGTAATGGCTGCAAGGATAACTTGTAATTCCCCTCCCCCAAATGCACCCACCCACTTCCCTTTTAACAAGAATTCCCTGCGCAGGTTTTTAATCCATCCCCAAATATACCTCTGTCAACATCAACAAGCAGTTTTGTAAGTAGAGCACAGAACACATCTAATTTGTGTTACTGACTGACTGCAGTCTAAGCCAGGGGTAGTCAACCTTTTTAGAACTACCGCTCACTAATGCATCTTTCTTGATGGTAAAATTTCCTTACTGCCCACCAGTGCTTGATGGAAGGAGGATTCAGCTTGTGCCGTAGAACCCCCTACCGCCCACCTAGAATCCTGAAACGCCCACTAGTGGGCGGTAGGGACCAGGTTGACAACCCCTGGTCTAAGCAATGGGATGTCGTATGGGATGCCATGGGATTGGGACACAGTAATATGTGAAGCAGCAACTAGCAGTTGTTTCAGAGGTCCTGTGAAGACTTCTGTTTTTGGCTCAGGCCTTCCGTGACCCATAAGATTGGACCTTGTTTTATGTGTTTGAATCCTTTGAATTTATGTACTATTTGGTTTTATGTGTTTTTATAGGGATGTCTTATTGATTTTAGCTTGTGCTTTGGGTCGATGTCTATACAGCACATGGACAACTGGTGACATGTAGCCCTGAACTACTTTCCCTGCATCCCAGCCTCTTCCTCCCTGCTGCCCAATTCAATAAAGCCAGAAACCACTGAGGAACAAGCTGGTCAGTGCACTCCTCAGCTGTTCCTATTGCCAATCAGCAGGGCAGCAGGGGAGGCCAGATGGGGCCTCAGTTTGCGGGGACAGGGAAGTAAATACCTCCATATCCCCATACACCTATCCCTATAAATCATACCACTGAGATCTGGGGGTGGGAAATAAGGATGTGTACACATGCACACATTATAGTTGTTTAAATTCTGGATTTAAGAGAGTAGAAATTGCAGGTGCAGTCAGAACCATAGCACGGTGGGGTTTTTTTTGTTATTATCCAGACATGATACACTAGGGGGGATGGATGTTTGGGCTAGCCTACGGGAAGAAGCCTATCTAAGTTACAGGAGCAGATTCCCTTATGACAGATCTGTCTCTTTCATATTTGTCATGGTTTAGTAGGAAATATGCCTATTCAGGCACACAGTTTTGAACACAACCACACACAGTAAGATATACCTGCAGAGATTCTGTATCAGTATGCATTAAAATATACTATATGAGCATATCACAAACATCTAGGGTGGACAAAACTCTAGACAAGAATGAATACAGATTGTGAAAATTAGCAGGTCAAACCTTAATCACATTTATTACAAGCATTAAAAAAAATCTTCCTGCATCAATTAAATATTGCTCCAAAGTGTAGTGTCAGAAAGACAAATAGTTTATCTTAAAATTTAATTAATTAAAAAGTTTTATATCCTGCTTTTTGAAGCTATCCTCCACAAGGTGGCTTACAATATTTTAATACACAATATTTTTACTTGAAATGAGAACCAAATCTACTTAGAAGAACAGTTTCAACTCTCATCCCACCCCTCTCAATTAGGATAGCTTCACTATCTGAAGCAGTCGCAGCACTAAGGCACGGCAAGTCTGGGTTAGTTATCTGTCAGATGCATAACTGATCTGCACATGACCAGACATGTCCTGCTGATGTGGCAAGAATAGTTCCTAATTGTTGTGGGACTGTTCATCCCAGAATGGGATCAAACACGAAGCAAACCTATTATTGTTCCAAAAAACCAGTCTGAGGGTTTAAATTAAAAGAAGTGCAACTGGGTATTGGAATATTTTTGTTGTTAATTCCGATAACTGAGGTTTGGATGTCAGCAGGTTCTATCAGATAACAAATTGTTTTCATGGGCCTCTTTAGAAGTTTGAGATTATGACTTGAAAAAGCTTTGAAGATACAATCTAACAGAATAAATAGTACTTTCGGGGTGCAACAGAGGAGAATACCAATAGTACCAAGAATGTGTGACTTGCTTTGAGCCCTGCCAACAAGCAACTTGCTTTCAGCCCTGCAGGTGGTTACTTAAGGGCCCATTCCCAGTATTATAAAAGTAATAATAATAATAACAACAACAACAACAACAACAACAACAACAACAAAAAATTTCTTGTATCCTGCCCATCTGACTGGGTTGCCCCAGCCACTCTTGGCAGCTTCCAACAGAATATAAAAAGAACATGACAAAACACCAGACATTAAAAAGTATACTATAGATCCCTGTGTATGTTCCATTTTCTTTCTGGAAAATAGCCTGCAGCATTTCAAAGATGAACAAATTCATTAAGTGGCCTTTGGGGCCGCAGTTTCAGGTGGAACAGAAGCAGACTGCCTATGCAAGCATCTTAGAATAGCTATTCCAGGTTGTCCCAGGCAAAGTGTTAGGTGTACACCTGCTTGTTCAAAAGCTTTCAAGACCCTGTCCAGAGACATATCACTTTAAATGGGACTGACAAGCATCATCCTTGCCAAGATCACACTGCTGCCATTCCACCCATTTATTGCCTAGAATACTTGCTACCTTCATTTTCACCAGCCTTGCAAATAGCTATTTTTGTTGAAAATTAACAGGACTTGGGAGATATGCCCCCCGCAATAGGAAATCTGACAGAATGGGTGCGAAACCTATCTCTCTGCCCTTGGTCGCACTGGTCTATATGAAAGTAAAGAAAATGTTAAACAGCTACAAAATGACTGCAAAGGGTGATTGCTGAAATTCTGCTGTCACTGTTCACCTAAGGAAGCACACCAGTTTTTTGGGGGGGGGGTGGAGGAGAAGAGGATTAGAGGAAATAGTGTTGGCTACATCATTGTTGTCCAGGTAACTGGAATATCCCTATGCAGAGTCAGAGTGTATGTGTAGTACCAGTGTGGTGTAGTGGTTAAGAGTGGTAGACTCGTAATCTGGGGAACCGGGTTCGCGCCTCCGCTCCTCCACATGCAGCTGCTGGGTGACCTTGGGCTAGTCACACTTCTCTGAAGTCTCTCAGCCCCACTCACCTCACAGAGTGTTTGTTGTGGGGGAGGAAGGGAAAGGAGAATGTGAGCCGCTTTGAGACTCCTTCGGGTAGTGATAAAGCGGGATGTCAAATACAAACTCTTCTTCTCTTCTAGGTAACTTGCCCTGAGTAATCCACCAAGGTTCATGCCAAAATTTGAAGGCGGGTAAGGGAAAGCAGGAGAACTGAGATATAGCTAAGAGGTATCAGGTACTCAACAACATTTTTCAGCCAGTTAAGCATCCTTAGCTTGAATTTCATTAAACTGTTTCACGAGTGTTCACAATTAACCTCTTGGCATGTCTACAAAAAGGACATCAGATAAAGGCATCCAAGTTCTAAAAATAGTTGAGCTACAAAGTAGTTGTACATTTTAATCAACTGGTCCCTTAAGACCAATTAGGAAAACATTCTCTTTCTGCTCTGTACTAATCTGCTCAAATATTTCAGAGATGGTACAATTAGAATCCAGACAATTCTATTTGGGAATAGTTTTACATTGCAAAGGAAAAATTAGACGTGGCTCATGTTAGAGGAGCAACCTATTTGTATCAATTCAATTAATAAAAGCCTTAGGTTAATCCAATGTGCAGCCAACACTTTGATATGTTGAATCATCACATCTGTTTAAAGCCTCATTTTTGTGTCACTTCGTTATATTCCATGCTAACCAATAAGTGATGGTTTTGTATAAAATCCTAACAATATTTTTTTTTACTATTAGCTTGCTAGTAGACCAAAATAATACTTTTACTTTTCCTGCTTTATTTCACAGCAATTTTGTGTATTCTGATTAGACAAATTCTGAGATTGTCAGCCTTAAGGTGACAGAAAGGACTATTAATGTTTACAAAAATCACTGCTAGCTGCTCTAACCCTATGGAATAGGATAGGATAGGATAAATAAATTTATGTAGATTTATAGAATTTTTGATGAATTAAGGGAAGAGAAGAAGTATTAACTGCTTAAAAAGGCATCCCCTTTGGCAATTTTTAGTGCACCTCTGCAAAAAGGAACAAGAACACCTGCCTACTTAGAAGCTTTGTTTACCCTCAATGATGTCATCTTATTCCCAAGGACCAACTCAAGAAGCATTGCCTTACTGTAAATGAAATTAATTTACTTTCAGCTACATCAGTACATAGCCAGATCTAACTGACTGGAATAACTTATGAAGATGGTAGTTCTAACTTTGGACAGTGAGTGACTCTGGTTAACACAGGATGCTAAACTTTGGTTTGTTTTGCTTAATCATGGTTTGTTTGATTGTATGAAGCAGTCCAACAGCTTAACTATGACTTGTCTGTTTCTAGCAGACACATCTAATTATGGTTTGTCATTATTTGAAAACATAGTATGTTTTATTAATCATGGTTTGTTTGCCCATTCCAGATGCATGCCAAACTATAGAGCTATGCTGCAATAGCAGCATAAAAAAATACTGACCCCATGGTTAAATAGCCTTCATTGGTGCTTTGTCTAAGAAATTCCTTCTTAACTTTATCCTTTCCCCACCCCACACCTCCACAACACACCCCCTTCAAAGGCAGACCACCTCATGGCTGCTGCCCTACAGAGGAAAATTTAGGGCAACCACAATACAGTACTACCTACTAACATCTAATATGAGATATATAGGAAAGCATATATAATGATACACAAATCTACCTTATTAAATTGCAAGTCACTTATATGTGAATTCTTTTTGAAAAACTACAGGGATAAAACAGTAGATGCTGAAGAAGATAAAAAGTGAATGTGCATATAGGTGAAACTGAAAAGGCTAAGAAGTTCAAACTCCTTACCATACAGAACTATAATCCTTGGAGGGAGGAAACACTCAGCGAACTTTCAATCAACTCACTACAGTATTGCCCACATGCCCAGCAAGAGTCCAATGCACATTTTGGCTTTTCTTCAGTTGTGCCAAGCGGAGAGAAGCATCTTGGAATAACTGTACATAGGTATCACAAGATTCCAAAATCCATCACCACTGAGATGCAAGAACCAATAACAGAAAACCATCCCACAGTGCATGTGCATTCCAAATGCCACCATCAAGGCAACAGCAGTCTCAAGGTTCACTGTTCCTTTCTTCCAACCAAGAGGAAGACTAAGCTGAGGAGGTGACTCTAGAACAACACCAGCATTTTCTGCTGGACCCAGACAATCACACTACATAGTGTAAGAAAGAGATCCTCTCAAAGTTGAAGACCAGTCCTACAATGAGCTGGTGGGCAACTGAACAGTGTTCAGTACAGCCAACCTCCCTATCCAGCAGGACTTTGAGGATAGCTTTGAGTGGTACATAAATCTGATGCAATACATAAAATAATCCTACTTCACAGCTTCAAGTAAAGAGACATCCCTGTCCCAAAATGTACCTGGTACAGGTAACTGCATTCCTATCCCACAACAAAACTTTTTATTTCCTCCCCTAAGAGAACTTTAGACATATACATAGAAATTAGTTCTAACATGTCCTTTCTCACCTTTCTTCCACATGCTTTAAGGCAGTGAACAGCAACTTGAGGAAGCAGAATTCCAGGTTTCCCCTCAACTGTAAAGAGATGTGGAACTGGGTAGCAAGACTAAGGAACAAGAAAAAGATTGCATATAGCTCGCAAAGGACTTGGTGGGAGAGACTTGAGGGAGGAAGTAAGGGAGGTGGATGTAGATGCTGTAATAAGACTTACATGTACCATGTAACCTACTGGCTGTTATATCTGCTGTGGTGAGAGGAATGGGTTGGACTAGATGACCCTTGGGATCCCTTCTAATTCTATGATTCTACGAGCAGTACTGGTGAGCAATCTGTGTCAGCAGTTGCTTAAAGGTAGCACCTGACTCCTTCATAGCTGGCAGGGCCATGCATTCACTACTCTTTATAATGCTCGTTTTGACATTTCTTGCACATCAGGCGGAAAGTTTTCTATCCCAAGATCTGCTTTCTGCTCATCCAACTCATAAATAACTTCATCCTTCCATTTCCCAAAGATCCACGTGGCCATAAGGGGAACCAAGAGAAGGTACAAAGGGGAGGTGGAAATTCCTAGTAAGCTTTTTAACAAGAAACTTTTCTTTAGACGTTGAATATCTGTAAAAGTTTTATGTTAACATGCCTCAAAGCTGCTTCTTTTAAGTTAAGAAAAGGTGAAGTACTAAAAGTATGCACAGAAACGGTTACAATGTTTGTTAATTAAAATGTTTACTTATTAAAATGAGCAGTTTTTGCATGAAAAAGTTAAAAAATCTGTTTAAAATGTCAACGTGTCTAGAAGACTGTGGTGTGCAGTGATCTTAACATTATTGTTAAAATGTTAAAATGCTGCTGATATGCAGGTAGTGCTAGGTACATTCACCTATTAAAAATCTGCAAAGAACTAGGCAAACAAATAAACACAAATAATTTTGTTCAGAACCCACAAAAGCTACCTGGGTCTTTGTATTAGCATTAGGTTTCCTATGGAAGTCTGGAGATAGAAGCCAAATAGCTAAAGGTTTGCACACTACTCTGAAGTCTGCCCAGTCATGATCAGGCCTTACTTTGATGTAAGTCATGGGGGTTTCATTTTTGTTTTTGTGAGAAGCAACACAGGAAAGAATACAGTACAAAATTTGTTCAGGGCTCAGGTTCCTATATTCCCGCACTTAATGTCAGAACTACCAGTATTATGGCAACTTTGGTCTTTATTAATAAGCTCATATGAGAGGATATTTTAAAGACATTTCTTCTAAAGGTAAACAAGGAAAGCAGGCAGGATGTATAAAGGGCAACAAGACTGAAATGCAAGACCTGGCTGCAAAAATTAAACAATATAAATAATACTCTTATTTAGTTCTAAATTAACATGGTTTAACGAGCTAATTTGCAGAGTTTAGGAAATATTATTTAAAGCAATGGGAACCTCGATTTAAATCAATCCACCTTGTCCACAGAAAGTTTATTTTGAAATTCTGTAAGTGGTATATAGACAGTGGAGTGATCTAACTGAAGCTGTGCTGCAGCAATCTGTTCATTCAGGATTCAATGCTCCAAAAGGAAAAAAAAATGGGAGCCCTCCAGTGGCCAAAGTATCATCCATGTTTGTACACAGTTCTAGTTTATGAAGACAATTCATATGGAGTACAGATGACTCTCTGTTGTCCCACACATGTTTCAAAAGTTATTCTTGAGCTTTAGTAAGAAAAATGCATGTGGGTTTATAGAATAGATGGAAGAGTATAAATTTTAAACTAAGCCTCCAGGAATTATAATAACTGTCCTCCTGAATGATGTGTCTTACTGCCGAAGTTTAGTTTGGTCTTATGAAATGCAATGCAGTGAATACAACACAGGGCAAAATATATTCTACTGCATTATCATTAGAATTTAATTTGATTCATTCCCTCAAATCTGAAAATCAGCAATCCTGATCCCCCCCCAATCTCTAATGTTTATTGAATACTTATTAATTTCTGCAGCTTGAATCTTACTTTTTATTCATTTACCTGGTATCCTAAGTGAGTTTCCTTTATGCCAATTCACGGAGACGTGGCAGAACGTGTTTTGCATATGCTACAGTGAAAAAAGTTTATTAAACATCATCTGTTCTGTTGTCCTAAACAACTCATTGCTGCTTCTATTTATTTATAGCTCCATCAACGTCAAAAATCTCTTCGTTACTTGCACAATAATGATTGCTACTTAATTCTTCAGCTGTTCCAAGTTTTCTTCCCATTCCACCCTCTCTAAAAACACCAGAAAAACCTGCTTTCGTTAATATGAACATTCAAAACAATCCAACGCATTTCCAACTGTTATACAAATGGAATAATCCAGACTCCAAAAATCTAAGCCCTCACCTGACAGTGAGTCTGTGGGGATTAGGTTCAAAGCTTTAGATGAAATATTGCAGGGTATGCTTACTTTTTTTAAGTATCACTCATCTTGGAGAAGCTGGGCCTGAGCTGTCTATCTGGATAAATACCTCAAAAGAGCAAGGAAAGCTAAAATGTTACATCACTTTAGCTTCCATGAGAAATAGCTGATGCCAAAGTCGTATGATACACATTTATAAGGCTTGTAAATAGCCAGCTGACTAGTCACCTGTGGCAAGTAAGAATCCCACTGAGACAAGTGGACAGTCGAGGCTAAAGCAGTTTTTAAGGCCACATATAATATGCTTAAGTGTGGCTACTGGGCTAGTTAAATTGTATATGCCAGTAAATGTTACAGACTTATATGCAAGGCAGCATCAATTGGGGAAAATAGCTACATATCGTATGTATTTTATAGTAAACTTTCACATTTGCTTTCAACTGCACAGCTACCACTGAGAGGCTCCCTCAATATTCACAAGTTAGCTCCAGTAAAGCATAACAGGTTAATTAGTTTTTAAAAGGTCTTTCAAGTCATGGTTCACACATAAAGCAATCAAAAGTACTCATTCAAGCTCTATTCAACAGGAAATGAAGCAGAAAGTCTAGCAGACATCTACCAGAGACAAATGGCAGATTCTTCATGTGCTCACGTTATCTGCTGACCTTCATTATGAAGACAGAGGATCAATTTAGACCCCCAAATTAGCATTCACCTATCACTTCCCAACTTGACCCTGGATTAGAAAAAATGTGTTCACCCACTTTTGCATATTGAGACATACTTGGAAAAAAGATCTAGATTCACAGTGCTACTAATTTAATATGCCCTTTTCAGTGTACATAAATAGCAGCTATCATTTAAGACAGGTGTTTTGCTTTCCAGAGCAATTATAATTTCCCTCAAATCAGTGAACTACTACTGCTTTTTGAGAATATTTTGGTCACACAGGTGTACACTTCATCATTTTCCTGCCCTAGTCATGCAACACTTGTGCTTGATTTTCCACTGTTTGTGATATCGTTTGCTATAAGGAACCTCACTTGCATAAACCTCCACCTTGGCCCTTTTGCACATATGAGTTCCCATTTATGAACATACAAGCAGCCCTGCTGGGTCACACCAAAGGCCTATCTAGCACAGCATCCTGTTTCACACAGTGGAAACACAGATGCCTATGGGATGTCCACAAGTGCAGCAACAATCTCCTGCTATAGCAATTTATCCATTGGCCGGTGTAAAAAATGCATGCTTGACTCTTACGGTTAAGAACCAGAAAGGTATTTATTCTAGGCTGCCCTGGCACATTATGCTGGAAACTCTTCTATATCTGCAAAGCTTATGTAATTTTCCTGATTTTTATGCTTTTGATTGTATCTTTTGTACTTATATTTTTCTCTCATTTGCAAGCTGCCCCACAAACTAATTTTGAAGGACAGAAGATAAATTTAATAAAATAAAAGATGCTTAGAACAAACTGCATTCCCATTGCTGGGCTCCTGTTAGGTCTCCACCCAGATTGGAATAGGACCATTGTAGTACTGTCCATGCTTATCAGAGGAAAAGAAAAGGTATTATTTTTGGTATCCTTTCCTCCCCCTCCCACCGAGTCTTGCCTTGCTGTGCGAAATAGTGCCAAGGGGAGTTGCCACTCAAGAATGGAAGTGGCAAAGGAAGATACTTTCCCCTCTCCTTTCTCCTGAAACATTCCTGAATAATACATGAAGGGGAATTTCATTTCATGGCACATATGCCTCCCCCAACCCCAACTCCTCCTTCCAAGATCCTGTAAGCTGTTGGTGTTTGAGAAGATCAAGTCTCTTCCCATCCCCTTCCACCATCCTACAGGTAACATCCAACTGCCTGTATCTAAGCTGACTGCATGAATTTCTATCAAAAGAGCAACTAAATTCTGTATGAATAATGTATGCATATTAAATATATAGGCAAGTGGAATCAAACATTCTACTTGCACATTTTGAAGCATATCTGCCTGAAATAAGGGGGTGGCTCTCTCATCTGTAGCTTGTTTTCACCCCGAAAGAACACTCAGTCTAAGAGGACATTCTGGAGCAGTAGGAAACACAGCAAAGAGCAATGCTATATATTGAAATCAGCAATGATCTCCTTGTGCATGAGCAAAAGAGCTTCTTTTTCCACTGGTAGATCTTTGGATTCAAGCCAAAAGTAACCCTAGCCAGGTCCCCTATGGTAATAGTTAAAAAGCATCTACCCAGTAAAGCCACGGAAATCATTTATCCTTGTGTTGACAAAGTCACATTATTCCAGTTTAGAATTATACAATCAGACTCATAGAATTGTAGAGTCCCAAGGTATCTAGTCCAACCCCCTAGAGTGCAGGAATCTCAACTAGAGCATCCATGCTAGATGACCCTCTGTCCTCTGCTTAAATACCTCCAATGTGGTTTAGTTTATTAAATAGCTTTATATAGCACTTTTAACTGCGCAAAGTGCTTTTCGATTACAGTGGTGCCCCGCAAGACGAAATTAATTCGTTCTGCGAGCTTTGTCGTCTTGCGAGTTTTGTCGTCTTGCGAAGCACGGTCTGCGAAGCTCCTGCTAGCGAAGGGAGGAGAAGGGAGCGCGGCAGCGGCAGCTATCTCCCTGGCTCCCTCGGGAGCTGCCGATGTGGAGCAGCCGCCGGGCGACGAGGCGAACTGGGGGAGAACCCTGGAGAAAGTGGCGCCCGACAAAAGCGTGCCGCCTGCGGGGAGCCTGAGGCTTGAGGCTGGGCGGCAAAGCCCCGCTGGTGGTGCTTCGCGTCCATGCAATCTAGCCGGCGGGGAGAGCGGCCGTCGCCGGGGCTGCCGCCGGGGCAGCTCTTCACAGCGCCCGGGGTTTGTGGTGGCGGCGGCAGCAGCTGGAGCGGCGGGGAGAGCCTTCCCTCTCCCCGCACAGGAGCCCGTCACGCTCGCCGCCCATGCCCAGCCCCGGGTTTGTGGCGGCGGCAGCTGGAGCGGCGGGGAGAGCCTTCCCTCTCCCCGCACAGGAGCCCGTCACGCTTGCCGCCCATGCCCAGCCCCGGGTTTGTGGCGGCGGCAGCTGGAGCGGCAGGGAGAGCCTTCCCTCTCCCCGCACAGGAGCCCGTCACGCTCGCCGCCCATGCCCAGCCCCGGGTTTGTGGCGGCGGCAGCTGGAGCGGCGGGGAGAGCCTTCCCTCTCCCCGCACAGGAGCCCGTCACGCTCGCCGCCCATGCCCAGCCCCGGGTTTGTGGCGGCGGCAGCTGGAGCGGCGGGGAGAGCCTTCCCTCTCCCCGCACAGGAGCCCGTCACGCTCGCCGCCCATGCCCAGCCCGGGCTTTGAAGAGACGCGCGCTGCAGCTCCCGCTCAGCCCGATCGGGCTGGCTTTGAAGAGACGCGCGCTGCGGCTCCCACTCAGCCCGATCGGGCTGGCTTTGAAGAGACGCGCGCTGCGGCTCCCGCTCAGCCGGGGCTGCCGCCGGGGCAGCTCTTCACAGCGCGCGAGCGCTGCACGCGGGAAACTTCCCGCCGCCGCCGGTGACCGAGGGACCGAGTTGTACAGTACTGTACTAGTTGAAAAGAAAAGGGAAACTCGCAAGACGTTTCGTCTCGCGAAGCAAGCCCATAGGGAAAATCGTCCTACGAAGCGCCTTCAAAAACGAAAAACTCGTTCGTCTAGCGAGTTTTTCGTCTTGAGAGGCATTCGTCTTGCGGGGTACCACTGTATTACAAATCCTCACAAAACCCCATTTACAGAACAGAAAAATGGAAGAATGCATAAAAACATAAAGCCCTGCTGGATCAGAACAAATGGGTATCTAGTCCAGCATCCTGTTCTCACTCTGGCCAAGCAAGTCCTTCAAAACAAGGACCTGATTGCAACAAGATAAAGACACTACTTAATGACCTTACTAAATGGCTGCCTTATCACACACACTATTAGTGAAATCATTAAGTTTTAATACCCTGATACGGTACAGTATCAGGTACAGTACTGATGTACAGGTACATACAAAAGTACAGTAGTTGTATGATACCATACGTTAATAATTTCCAGTCAAATATATTTGTAAATATAAGCAACTGCTACTGTGAATCACTATTAAGATGGTTACTTTCTGGGCAGTAGAAAGCTATATATCAGGCATCCCCAAACTCTGCCCTCCAGATGTTTTGGGACTACAATTCCCATCATCCCTGACCACTGGTCCTGTTAGCTAGGGATGATGGGAGTTGTAATCCCAAAACATCTGGAGGGCCGAGTTTGCCTATGCCTGCTATATAGCAACAAGCAACATGCAAGTATCCAAGTCAAAGGGAAGACCTGTTCAGAGCAGTTTTACATTACATGCATTAATATATTTTAAACAATTCTTATCCAGGTGCCTGGTGATATTCTTTTACTTTTTTAATACAACACAGCTCTGAGACATTGGGTGGATGGGAGGGCAGCAGATTAGTTAACAACTGTAAGACCGCATTGAAGAATGCTGGAGGCCAGAAAAAGTCACTTTATAGAAAGGTCTAACTGGCTGTTATCTGTCAAGTGAGTTCCAGGCAATGTTCCATGTTTTCACTCACTTGCCAAGACTCCTGGTGAGCATGATTAGCCCAAGCATTCCTCCCAACCTTGGTGCTGCAGAGGTGGGTGAAATCATCTCAATAAATGCACAGCGATAGCTGCCCTCCCCCTCAGCTCCATGTTTTGGAGGAAGGGTTGGAGTTGTTTAGCTACAACATTGTGGCAGTGACCTGAGAAACTCTTACCAAGTGGGGACACAGCAAACACCTCCCATAATTTGTTGTTCCTTCATTGCTCTGCATTTGACGCTCCCAGAGTGGCCCAACAACTGCACCAGGAAGAGAAGGGGCGGCCAATCAAGGCCAGCAAAAAACCCTGAAACTCTACTTCCATGTCATCCATGAAATGGCCTTGAATCCAGTGCTGATCCAAGCATGTTTGCTACTTAAAAAAGAAAAGGGGGTGGATGGGTGGGAGAAACAATGCCAGGCACCAGAAAAAAACATTTGTGTTTTTATTTATTTAAAAAGACAAACCATGTTTTCTTCCTATTTGAAAAACAGGACAGGGGAAGAAGAAGTTGCTTTGTGAGTTGCACAAAGGCCAGCCAATTATCACTGAAGCCAGCTCTTGCTGGAAACTGGTTGCCCCCCATCTTCGACCTCCAGAAGAAGGCAACTAAGGAGCCAGAAAAGGTTTAAAGCTGTGTTCGTATTTATGCACCCTTGGACACTTTGGGAGACTAGTACTACTGCTTATTTGTGGGATTTTAACACTCTCAATCCAGTGGTTCAATGTGGTCATAAATAACTCATCACAGTAAAAGTCATAAAACCAATATAAACAGTGTAAAAAGGTGGAGGCAGGTAGTCTACATTCCACCATCACTGGCCAACAAAAGCAGAAACCTAACAAGCTCTCTTAGTCTTAAACATACAAAACATGGGTTCAAATATATTTCGATGGGAAGGCATGTTTTTATACTACCCTGTTTAAAAAGATCCTTTGACGTTCAAATGAGCAAAATTAAAGAAATACAGTAATACCTCTGGTTACGAACCGTCCTCCTTGCGAATGCTTCGGGTTACGAGCTCCGCTAACCCGGAAGTAGGTGCTCCTGGTTGTGAACTTTGCCCCAGGATGCGAGCGGAAATCACACGTCAGAGTCCCCATTAGCGAAAGCGCGCCTCAGGTTAAGAACGGTTTCGAGTTGAGAACAGACCTCCGGAACGAATTAGTTCGTAACCAGAGGTACCACTGTAAGGCACAACAGGATAATGTGTGGAATACATATGGATATATACCCATATCCAAAGAGTGATGATGTCAATGCACTCAACACTTTTCTGATGAAGCAGTGGCCATGGGATGTTTGAGAAGGTAACAAACAGTTCTGTTGAAATCTGCCTGGTTGCCTCTGTTGGACAAAAGAGAAATCTAATATACTCAAGTTTGCAAAAGAAACAAAAGAGGGAGTATTAGAAAAGACAAGGAAGTAGCTTTTGACTGTTTTAAGCTGGTTCAAAAGACACACAACAAAACCGGCACAAAGTTTGAGAGATGAAAACAGATACTCAAAATACTTCCAAATCATCCTTAATACATTGCATACCAGCTCTAGAAAGCAACATGATATGCAGTTTCAGCAGTTATAAAGCAAAGTGTGCTACCCAGGTGCTAAAACATCATTCCAACCCCAAACCAAGTCTTAAGTGAATAGAATTACAATTGTCAATGAATTTAAAACAAACTATGCATTAAAACCAGTTGAATATTATATTGTAATGTCTATTCCAAGGCATGTATTTTAGGTTGTCTTAACACTCCTAGGGCAGACCTGTACTGCTATTAAACACCTTCACAGGTGGTAGATAGAGCAATTAAAAAAAAAGATGAACAGTAGAGCAACTTCCAGTGGAAACTTACTGTGAAATATGAGGTACCGAACAACAGAAAGGCAGTTCTAAGGCATGGTGGAATTAGCTGGATGCTATTACTATACATTAAGTATTCACATTACCCAGGGGCGGAGGAAGGTGCGGTGGGTGTGGGCCGCCCTGGGTGCCACCACTGAGGGGGATGACAAAATGCCGGGCGGCACTCACCGCGGGGCCTGCAGTGCGCCCGAGCCACACGTCTCTCCTGGGAGAGACGTGGTGGCTTGGGCACGTGCAGACTCCATGCTGCCCAAATGGTCCGCCCTCTGCCTCCCCCCCAGCTGTAGGGCGGCTGAGTGGGAGGAGGCAGGCAGACTCCAGAGACCCCGCGGTGCCCCCCGCCCCTATGGGTGGCTCGCCCCACCCCTGGGTGCGACGCCCTAGGCGCCCAAGCAGCTTCCTCCTCCGCTGACATTACCTCATGATACTGTGAAACTGGTAGTCAAATAAACCCCTGTATTTGTTTTTTTGCAACCCAGTTCCAGCAGAAATTGAGTATAAGACTGAAGTGGTAGACTATGTTCTTGCAAACAGCAACAATCTAGCCAGGCTCAGAAATAAGGATTAAGTGGTCAATTCAGCAATGTAAAATGCTACTGAATATACCATAAACCAAGAATGTACATGTGCACTGACTGATATTTAGCTGCCTATATTTAATTGCACTGTGTCTTGAATGTGAGCTCTTTGCTTCCCAATGTTGTTAGCATCTGTTTGTTTCAAGAGACAATGTAGTGTGCCTCTGGGGACGAGGTCAAACCACTGCATTAGCAGCACCAAAGCAGCACCTCCCTAGGGTGCAAGCCTGGGTAGTGTGTACGGACATCATGGGCTGCCCTGAGATCCCCCTGTCAGTCTCACTGATTTGGTCCAAAGGAAAATGGAAGGTGCAAATCTCCCCAATTTAGCCTGCTATCAGAAACGATGCAACTTTCATAGGAATGCTTTTTGGGGGTGTGATTGCTAGAGCAAAACATCACTTGCCCTACTTGGCTACCTGTGGAACATTAGCAATTCTATACTGTTGTTATGCATGGAAACATTTTCACTCCATGTAAAGTAGTTGGACAGTCAACACATTTTGGAATCATTTAAGAATAAGAACTGCATATTTTTTCATTAAAAAAATCACCCCTCCTTATTTGGCAGCATTCACAAAAGTTTGCATATGTAAAGCTAATGAAACCCAAAATTAACATGTCCAACTGTCTTGACAGGTATCAAATCTTTCCCCGTGGGAATAAATTGCCCAGCAAAATACTAGCCTTGCAATGTTTATAATTGTTTACATTTTAAGTTTCAGCTTACCAGTATGTTTTAATATTTTCCAAGAGAAAAATCTATTTTAAATTTATTTTTCCAAATCACAACACCTATTCAAAGTCACTATCGTCAGAAACACCTTCAATCCAAACTGCTGGATTAGGAAACTTTTATTCATTGGTACAATTCTGACACATCTATCAATCAGTGTAAGGTAGCTGAAGATGAGAGGAGCATCTTCTTCCTTGGAACTTCATGTGGCTGAAACTATACTGCACTGCCTGCAGAATATTACCTGTCACCCAGATGATGGCAAGCACCTTGTCTTCTAAATACAGTGGTACCTCGGTTTAATATCAGTCCTGTTTACGAATGATTTGGTTTATGAACTTCACAAAACCGGAAGTAGTGTCCCGGTTTGTGAACTTTACCTTGGTCTAAGAACGGAATCCGAACGGTGGAAGGGCACCAGCGGTGGGAGGCCTCATTAGGGAAAGCGTGCCTCGGTTTAAGAACAGTTTCTGTTTAAGAACGGACTTCCGGAATGGATTAAGTTCGTAAACCGAGGTACCACTGTAGTTTAGCTATTGAAGAATAGTTTAACTGATCTTCAATTGGCAGGTTGGTCAAAGTCTAAGGTGTGTTACAGTAACCACCATACACATATATGGTAAAAATTAAGAGTTGTGCCCCTAAATGCATGTTTGGGTTAAATATGGTTCCTGAGTTTGAAAAGGTTGAGGACTATATTCTGAGTGTCAGCTATAGCAGACTGTAGAGAAGCAGTCATCATGTGAAATGGAAGGAAATTAGCCACAATTTGGAATAATACAGTAAATGGAATCTCCGTTCCATACACAAGTTACCAGAGCCAGCCAGCCAGCCAGCTAACACACTCCTCCCTATATTTGTATGAAAATTGCGCTGCCAATGATGGATGGGCATTAGTGCCACAGAAATGCTAAATAGCAAAATTGTTCCTGTTGTACTAAATATTGTCTGTTCACAATCCTTGGGGAAGATGCTATCCAATAATCTCATTTCCAGCTGTGTTACCTCTTTCACACGAAAAGTACTCATTAGCAATCCTAGCAGCAAAGGAGGAATCTTTTTTTAAGCCTTCATACTATTCTGTTAGGACACATTTGCTTGAGTATACTGGATCTGATATTATTGGACAGTCTATAATGCACCTTGACAGTCAACCCCTTGCCCCTCCCTTGTGTGAACAATTGTACATTAATGCTATGAGATGCATTAGCTGAAATAAAATGAGAGGGAGCATACCTATGCATATTCTTGAAAGAAAATACACAGGATTCTGTTCTCAAAGGTTCTTTATATATGGGACACCATGAGCTTGTTTGCATGGTCCATTCTGTGTAGAACTTATCTAGCAGGACCTAGTGTGAATTAGTCATTTTTGCTGTACACAAAAATGTGTTCTGTTTCCTATGGGATGTTTAACGCAGCACATTAAACACACTTATGTAGGCATGAGAAGAAATGTCACTGTTTACAGTCAGGTCTCAGATTCTGTATGACAATTCCTAGGCAACAACTATCCCCTTAAGCAAAATTGCATATAATCAGGATATTTAATTTAAAGGGTTTAAAAAAGAGTAATTGACCATTAGTTTTTGTAAATGAAACTAATAACAATATCACTGTTTCCTACATATGCTTAGAATCCAATCTGTGTTACACAGAACCATCAGGTTTGAACTGCTGAGCCTATGGAGAATCACCCATAGCGATCATCCTTCTGAGATTTTCCCCAATTGATGCTGCTATAGTGCAGTAGTGCTATAGTGCGAAGATCCAAATAGCTAAACACATCAACTAGCTCAGTAAACTATACATAGTATTTAAAACTAGCTGTGAACAGAGTTTAGCAGAATACCAGTAGCCTGTGTGTTTGACTTGTATTTTCAAAGTTACCCCATCCCCCACAAGCCACTACAATAGTGTTATGATAAATGTGGGATTACTACAAGTTGACCCTGTGTGCTTTGTTCTTCCTCTCCTGGGCACACCAAGTGAAAAGATTTAAATACACATCTGATTTCACAAGCATTCAGGCTCAAAGAATGTGGTGAAAGTGAAGTCATACACAGGGCATTTGCAAGCTCTCCATGTCAAAGGTTGTTAGTTTTTCAGCTGCCAAGTAAAGTTTGATATGGGTCTGTCAAGTTTTTCTACGCTACATATTTTGGAAAAATTTTGATTTGGCAGCCAAAACTTGCTGTATTTTTTTCTGTAACAAAATTAAGCTGCCACCAGCTTGTGCAAGTACTAGCAATTAGCCTTCAAACTAGTTTTAGATCACTTATAAAATGTGAAATATTATTTAGGAAACAGACCTTTCTGAATTTGGGTTTTCAAAAAATTAATATATTATTGGAAGTCCAAGAAACAAAAGTTTGTTTCAGGATCAGGTGGATAAATGTTTAAAATTCTAATAACCAAATAGAAATGGTCTTTCATATGCAATGACAGCCAAAGTTTGTATGTGATATTGCAGCAAGAGAAAAAAACTTTCATAAAATGTTACATACATGGTATCTCACTCCTTGTAGGCTACTAATTTTAAAAATAAACTTTCTACTGCATTACGCTGGCAATGTGTCAGACCAGGCAGATTTTAAGTATATTTGGTGTGACTTCAAAGAAGTTAATATTTTAGACTAAAGTTATAAAGATGAATGAAATTACAGCACACAAATTAAAAATAAACTGTGTGGTTACATTGTTGGAGAAACTGAAATGATAAATTGAAAAAATAAAATAAATATGGTAGGAAATATTAGCTGCAGCTGGAATATTGATTGCTAATTAATAGAAAACCCAACAGTTACCATCAATCAATATGTGGGGAAAAGCAACTTGACACAGAAGATTAGTGTATAAAGCATACAAGAAATCCCCCCCCCTGCCAAAAAAGTAGCAGCACATTTTGAAAGATCTTTAGAGAGAGAGCTATACATATTTAAACTTACTGAATACCTAACACAGAAATATCAGAAAGGTCGTATTGGAAATATGTTATATATGCATGATAAATATTAAATAGCAGCAAAACAAAAAGTTATTAAACAAAAGATTATGACTTCTGGTGAGGATTTTATTTTTTGCAATTAGTCCCTTCTATTTTTGTTATGACTGTACAAGTCCCTTTGGCAGTACTGTATGTTAAATGTTATGATGAAATCTGAAATATAAACATTGCAGTAGCGGTCAAAAAACTGCACTGGTCTCATGCCAGAATAAAATGTCCTATTGCCTCCGTTGATGAGTTCTGTAAAATAGAGCAATATGCAAAATGACGATATCTTTCAAGTGCTTAAAATGGTTTTTCATAAGAGTGGCATCACTCAGCTCAGCCCTGTTATTACTAAGTTTACAAAAATGCCAGAGATTCTTGCTTTTAATGATATAACTACTAATGCTTTAGAGAGTCTAAAAAGAGGAAGTGGATACATCTTAGTAGGTCATGCTAGAAATAATGATCTCGAACTATGCACAGACAGAAACCAAAGCTGGCTCTCAAGAATGATTGAAGCAAACCCCTGAAGTGCTGAACTGGAGGTAAGTTTTTTGCTGTCCAAATAAGTCTAGAAATGAAAGAAAATGTAGAATTTGTTCAGTTCACACAACAGACTGTAGTTCAATCCAGAGTTCCAAGAGGATGCCCTGTGACCAGAGGTTTTCATATTCATTTCAGAGGGGATGTGCGCATGGAGTGGTGCTCAAAGTGAATGTAAAATAAAAGGAGGATTCCACTAATGCAGGAACTTCACATATTAATCACAGCTTTCAGATCAGGGAGTTGCCGTACTGCAGCCTGACTGCAATTGGAATTGTTCCCAAATGCTGCAATTGATCATTCCTGACAGTCTAAAGACAAAACAAAACAAAAACCCTCTTTTGTGGAGGATATTGGGTTGGCACTTTACAAATGCAGATCTCAACTATTCATATTGGCATAGATGCAAACATGTGTAATAACTAATTGTTTTAACATAAGCTGTATTTAAAGAGTCTTCAGTGCTCTCTCATTTCCTCTCCCCCCTTTCATTACCTTGGTAATTAATAAGTCAGAGTGTTTCAAATTCTCAACTAGTTAATCTAAGGCCACTAAAGGTCATGGGCATTGGTTGTGCTAGAAATGCCAGATTTTTAAAAAAGGTGTTTTAAGTAGACCAACAATGACAAGCAATTTGTTCTGATAAAGTAGTTTTTTGAGAGTTCTTAGTGTATACAGACAGTGCAGAGTTTATTATGTGCTCAATGACCTAATATTCATCCTTTTCTGGCAGAACAGTACGAGCTTTATTGAGCAAACATTCCTGAAGCCACCCAATTCCAGCTGCTACCTTTTGTATAGCTTCCTATTAATGACTTTCAGGAATCTGACTCCACCATCCATCAGTCTAAATGGATACATTTGAAATAAATAATTCTAACCTTTATACTTGTCTGTTTCAAATATGTACTGGTCATCTAGCAAGGAGTATCAGATTCAAAATTTCCCCCCCATAGCATCCTTAGAGTACATCTGATGTCTAGGTTAGGTCACCTACTTAATATATGATTATGATTGATTGGATTACCCATATGGTCTCAGGGCGGGTCACAACAATTTCAAATACAACATTAAAAACAGTTTAAAACAAATTACAATCACAATAATATGATAGATACACACACACACACACACACAAACAAACATACAGCGTCAAAAAGAGACTTATTCAGCATATGACAATATAACCATCAGATCCAATTCAAGGTGCTTGTACTATTACACACAGCTCAACAGCTTAGGATACAAGTAGTTGAAAGAGCATCTTCCCAGTGCCAGCCTAGCCATGTTTTGTGATCTGTAGGGAAGGCCCTGCCTGTGAAATTTTGTTCCCAAGAGACAGGAATTCCTTAGTGGGTGCACCCTGTTCCATAGAGATCAAATTGTCCCTTGCACAGTGGCAGCTTAAGACTAATTTGTTCTAGTAGGTCTTTGGAGCAAAATGGGAGCGACACCATTTGTATAAGGTAACATTATTATTAATGTTAGGTTTTGCACTGTGCTTCTACTTTTCTTGAATGCTGGACTATTATAGTTAGCCACACTGGGCTCCTGGGAAAGGGTATATGAAATGAATAATATACACAAAATAATTTACACTAAAATACTCTTCTGTCCCAAAGATGGTTCAGAGGCTATCAGTGATTCACAATTCCACTTTCCACAGAGCATTTTAACTGCTTTTGGGGGAGGGGGGGAGGTGTCCCAAGCTTCCAACCTGAAGCTAGGAAGGGAAGGGAACTGTCCTCACAGTTGTGCAGTGCTCAAAAGCACAGTTCAGCTACAGGGAAGACTAGGGTTGCCATATTTCAAAAAGTAAAAACCAGGACAAACTGAAAGTTGTTGGCACCGCCTTTCAGAAATTCCTCGTCTTTGAAATCCTGGTAATGTCCAGAAAAATCCGGAATGGCAGCCCTAGGAAGACCCCTAGGGCTGGAGGTCAAGTTGGAGAATCCTGTGCCAAAATCACAATCCCAAGACACTGCCAAATGCCACGGCAGAAAAATGCAAAACCATGGCCGCCCCAGCTCCATGTTTGGAGCTGGCAAGGGGATGGAGACTATACCAGCAGCTGCACCAGGCTTCTGTAACTGCAGGGACACCCAATCTATTTCTCCAGTTGTGAAAGCTTATCATGGAATGTAGGCTTTCAAGAGGTGCAAACAGGCCTGGGAGGAAAATCCTAACAGTGATCTCTTTACACCACTTCACATACCTGATACGCTGTGGTGGCACCATATATTTATAGTTTCCAATTACATTATTATTTGTTATATACATCCTTTCATCATATAGCCAGATTTGGCTATGTGGTGAATTTCTGATGGAAAGTGAGCTTCTCCTATTGCTCTTACTCTGAATTGGGATGAGGGGAAAATAAGAGGGGACTGCACAGCCAACAGGGCAAGGTAACCTGCCTTGTGAGCGATTTTATTTCATTGACTGCCAGGGCTCAGTGCAATAATTCCACCCTAGTTTGATTCTCGTTATGTAAAACTCCATGTGGGTAGTTGGGACAGAAAGGAGATGAGCAACTGAAAGCATATCACATTGGAAGTAATGGAGTGTGCTTCTCTGTCAACAGATACAAAACTGTTTAACACCGCCACCATTTTGTTTTACAGCAAGTTTACACATATTTTAAAGTAACAGTATTAAGAGTCACCAACATGGCACCTGTGGCGATGGATGCACCCACCCGCGAAAGGCCTCAGTAAATAATAATACATAAGAAATGGTTAGTTCTTCCTGCTCAGTTTGCGTTTGCACTTGGCTCAGCTTCTTGTACATTGAACATGTCCCATCAAACATGTCCACATTTCACTGGATGCTAGGAGTGGACAGCTACCAATCCTTCCATTCCAAACAGAAGTGTTATACCCATTGCAGCTATTTTGTAATTGGCGCCAACAGCACTTTCTCAAAATTCAAAATGTGCCAACTGGCTCGGAAAGGTTGGTGAACCCTGGTATTGACTATATCTCTGATAGTCTATGATACTTAACATCCTATTTTCATGCAAGATAGAATGTGTGTAGGATATTTAAATAACTTCCCCACCTGTTGTAACAGGTCATAGATCTCGAAGTTATGGAAACAGGAAGTTATGAGTAGTGGTTTTATAATACAGCAGCCCAGCAGCCAGCCATACTCCAAACACTGGAATATGTTTTAAGGAGTTATCTATTCACTCCTCCACTCCATTTCAAGCTCACATTTCAGTGGATGTAAACAGTCATCCCATGTGACATTGCTTTTCCATTCGAGAAGAGAAGATTCTGTATAGCAGAACAATCTTCTATTAAACCCAAAGACAACAGAGCAGCACACACTGCACAATATTTCTGTTGGTCTGCTGGATCCAGCTGCCACTCACACACGTTCCATTTGCAGCCAGTCAACATGCAGCTAGCAAAAGAGAAAGACAGCTAGGCCCTTGCACTGGCAAGTTGACCTACTGTATTTTACAGTGCTTTTATTAAACACCTGAGATTTTTTTTTTTTTTTTGAAATTTTAAACAGAATTGTAAGTATGAATAAATCTTTGGCCATTTTCAAATAGCAGAAATAAAGTGACTCAGCATAACTGAAATTTCCGCAATAAAAGTTTCTCTCCATAGAAGCAAGATATTTTTTTAATGTTAACTTTACTCCTGATCATTCTTCATTTTGTTTAGTCTTAAGCCCAGGCAACCAGAAGCACCTTTCCTTAGTTACCATCCTTAGCTAAGCATGAGCCCAATAAGCAGTAGCTGTTCTGCAGAGAGCATAGTAGTCCAAATAGGCCTGTGTCAAATCTCTTCATAGAATGGTTAATACTGGTGCAAAGTGTATAAAAATCCTCATTCATTTTTTGCTGATTAGTGTATGTGTGTTCAGCAGTGCTGTCTGAGAGGTTGCATTCCTTCATGGCAATTCTTACATATAAGAATTTAAACATTTAAACTTCCTTGGAAATATCCTAAACAACAGTTTGAAAGCAAACAATGAACAAAAAGAAAAAGAGAAAAAAAGAAAAAAGAAAGGGTAGAGAGGAAACACAATGAGAACAGATAATCTAACTAGAAAGATTATCCAACCCATCCACTTCCTCCTGTGACAGTAATAATAATAATAATAATAATTTTATTATTTATATGCCACCCATCTGACTGGGTTGCCCCAGCTACTCTGGGCAGTTGATATACCAGTTATATACCCCTTTCCTCCCCAAGAAAGAACAGGTACCACACATTTCTGTCCCATTCACTTGCCAAAAACACCAGTACTAGATTTGATCTGCCATAATGGGCAAACTCAATCAATATAGGGGTTAAAACGCTGAACTCCCTGTCCCTCAAATACAGAAGCAAACTATGGGGAGGGGGTTGTCAAAAGAGGTAAGAGGTACCAGTCTCATGGACAAAAATACATTAATACAGTAGCTGCTTTTTGGCTAAATAAACTCTCAAAGCAACTTACAAAAGATACAGTACATGCTAAAAATAAAAAATTAAAAAGATTTAAAAAAAGATACAGTACTGTACATGCATTACTCTTATGTGAACTCAGTATTCCACTTCATTAAGCTCAGATGGATTTGCCCCCTGTTAAGCAGTGGGAGAGGCCTAGTTCCTCCTGCCCAGCAAAGGAACATGGTAGATCTCAGGGGAGCAGTTTCTTCGGCAACCTTAGCTTAAAACTAGTGACGTAACAGACCCATAACAGACCCCACCTGTTTTTGCATAACCTGATGCAGATGAGTTATTACCGGACAAGCCGCAGCTGTACCCACCATGCTGCAGACAAAGTTTCCACTTCTTGGTTATCTTTTACAGTTCTCCTTCCCCAAGTCCCAAAGCAGGCAAGTGCTCTACACAAATGTCCCAAAAATATCCTGTGACACAAAACCAAGGTGTTTTGGCTTCCTCCATAGGAGTATTTTAAAGCGCAAGTCCCTGCATACATGTCTGGTGTTTTTATTATGTTTTTAGATATGCTGTAAGCCACCCCAGAGTGGCTGGGGAAACCCAGCCAGATGGGGTATAAATATAACAACAACAACAACAACAACAACAACAACAACAACAACAACAACAACATCTGATCCAGCTGCCACACTTAAATTTTCAGTTGCATATTGGAGTGCATATTGGTAACTAATAAGGGAATAAGAGGAGAGCGAGCGAGCATAAAGCCATCTTCATACTCCTAGTCCTTCTTACAATCCTAACAGAGAGTGATACAACCAGAACACAACATTGAACTATCACAACATACAAATGCACTATTGAAAGAGACATGCAATTAAGGAGCCTGGAAAAATATTCCCAGAACATAAGCACTTTGTAATCATCATATATTTTTAATACTGTAAAATTAACTTAATTACAATAAGGTCATTTGAATTATCACTGTAGAAGTTCTGAGTTCTGTCTCACAGAGATTATTTCACCATCTTAAAAAGAATGGCAATGCCAGAGTTGTGGAACAAAGAACTTTCAGGAAAAATTGTTGAATATACAGGCCTTCACAATATTTATGGCCAGGGCTTTTTTTTTCAGACAGAGCTCAGCACCGGCACCTCTCAGGTGGGCGCCATTGCCATTCTAAGAGAAGTTCATAGTAAGCTCCAGCACCTCTTTTTCTAGAAAAATAGCACTGTATATGGCTGCTAAATATTGAATAATTCTAGCCAAGTGACCTTAAAATATATCAACATGAGAAGTCAGCTTCACCGATCAAGTGATGGCAGCAAAGTAGAGTATGCTTTAGCTTACTGGCACAACCAGCTTTTCCTTATTCGAAGCCTTCCAATAGCTTACCATAGATGAGTTTGTGTGCCTTAACAGATTGCATAGAATTAGAATTTTGACCTGTGCATTTACACCTGCCTGATCCAGTGACAGCTGGATGTTTGAAGATGCCAGAGAATAATGGCCCCATTATCAATATGTTACTTGGTATGTTATCATGTTTTATCTTGGTGTACACCAAGTTTCAAAAGTTTCTGACAATGAAGCAGGGTACTAATTTGTACAATAAAATCATGATTGTGTCACATGGCACTGTGGTCGGCACACTAGACAAACAAAACAGCAGAGACTGATCATTTCCTCTTGCTGGGACTCAACTTCCTGTGCATCACCTCACCACTCGTACTATTTTGCTGTTCAGAATGATATTGTCTTAAACGTGTTTCTTCCTATTAAGTTCTCAGAATGGATATTTTGAGACTGAAACCTTATCTTCACAGAACATCACTGAAGTCATAGAGTTTTGCCTAGTCGAGCACTTTAAGACTAATGACCTAAATTTGTATTTTGCCCTTTCCCCAACATACTTCCAATAAGCTCTAGACTGGCATACATAGGGTTTGCTGTGGATACCCATGGGTGTAGTGGTATTCTTAAAGCTACTCTATCAGACACAAAGTACAAGTAACCAACTTAAATCAAAAACCTTAATTACAAAACACAGTGTTTCATCACGATCTAAAACTTTAGGGTAGTATTTCCATGGAAACTGTTGACTAGCTTGCTATGTGGATATCTTTACTATGATTGAGATTTTCAAGTTACCACAGGTATCATGTTTTTCACAACATTTATGAAAAAGATGCACAAGAAAATAACAACAAAAATGGATGTCAAGCGGCACTAACACCTGCCAACAAACAATTATTTGCTTAATGCATTTATTAAGAGTATTTTTACAGCTGACTATATATAAACGTAGCTATCTACTAAATTTTCCCATTGTTTACTAGAGTCATGAGTGTACATCAATGTTGGATGAAGCTGTGTAACATTTAAATATTTGCATTCTGCAGAGAGCTAATGCATTACAGTAGTGCAATTTTCTTTTTAAAAACAATCATTACCCAGAGGAGTCACCTGTTGGCGATACAGTTCAAACCCTAGGGGAATAGTAATTTATGATTCAGAGGATAACTATAGCAACTTTTATGTCGCAAGCAGGGGTGGGGAACCTGCAGCATGTACATGGGGGGGAGGGAGCAGACGAAGCTGACGGAAGGATGCTGCAGGGGTAGAGTCATCTGCAAAGCAAAAGTTTAGACTTTTGGCCAGAGTGAGCCATCCTTATCTTATTCAACAGTTGATTATTACAGTGGTACCTCTGGTTACGTACTTAATTCGTTCTGGAGGTCCGTTCTTAACCTGAAACTGTTCTTAACCTGAAGCATTATTTCTGGGTTAGCGGAGTTCTTAACCTGAAGCGTATGTAACCTGAAGTGTATGTAACCTGAGGTACCACTGTACTGCAGTATATCAAAACACAAAACACATTATGCACATTTACTTGGGATCCAATTAGTTATGGTTTCTCCCTTTTAGGTCCTAATTGTCTGAGACCAGAGTATCTGAAGGATGCATTTGCCCGTATGAGCTCACCCCTACATTAAGCTCCATGGTTGGGGCTCTGCTCCATTGGCAGTGCTGCAGATGGTGATGCTGGAGACGGCCTACCAGAGCTTTGAAACAGGCTGCCTTGGCAGGATTGCTTGTCACCCACCCTTTCTGTTTTTTAGGTACAGGGCAAGACATCACTGTTTCAGTGAACATTTATGGCTGCCATTTGGCATATTTATTGCTGCTGAAATCACAGTTGCTCTGTTGCATGGCTTACAGGTTTGTCTGTCTGTCTGTCTGTTTGTTTGCTTGTTTTAATAAATCAGCAGAGTGCTATGGGCTAGGCTATTAATATATTCTTGTTATCTCATTTCTGTTACTAGCTGCAGAAAGGTCAGATAAAAAAAGTTGGCAAATATGGGATTTGCACTACACACGGCAATAAGTGCATTTGCCCTAGTCATCTTACTTTCATTTAGGGAATCAAGGTCGTGATAATTTGCCCAAGGCCAGTGAGAAAATGCAGCATAAAATATTTTAACACATACAACTAGGACCCCCCAAATAGCACCCATGGACACAAAGACACCCTTGGACGTCTGCTTGATGCCCACCAAGGCCCCCATCCCTCCCAATTTATAAGTTTTTTTTCTATTTGGGGTTTGGCTGCTTTGGGGGAGAGCTGCCAGCTTTTCTACGTTTTGTTTGTTCTGGAGCACGTGTGTAGATCTTTACCTATTTGGGAGTCAGGGTGGTTCTGAGCATTGCCAGCTTTTCTTCAGTGAAATGAGTATTTAGATTTTCAAATATCTCCTGGCTATGCTTGCTAAAGCTGATGAGAACTAGAGTTCAACAACATCTGGAGGTTAGCAGCCCTGCCCTAAATAATATTTAGCATTTTGTTGCTGAGCTACCCTTGGGTTCGCATTGTCCCCAACAAACTACACAGTCACAAGTCCAGAAGCTTTTGCTTCTGGTTTAAATTGTTCATATGTTGCCATGTTATCCATACCTGGAGAAGTTGTGGTTAATCTTAACTACGGTTAGGTGAAACAAGACAGCTTCATAAACTATGGTTTGAAGTTGACTTGTGTCAATTAAAACAAAATAAAAAATAAAAAAATTCAGTGCATTACACTGCAATATGGAAGTTTTGCTTTCCCTCTCATAGACACCATAGAGGAGAGGGAAGAAGGAAGCATGAAAGCCTGAGGTTTGTTCTCATAATGCTAAATCATGGTTCAGGGTTATCTCGGAATGCAGCCAAGTTGTATGTGACAAAACAAAAGCCTATAATGACAGTTTTACTGCTGACACTCTCTGAACACTGGAAAAAATACCAGTATCATTGTAGGCATTCATATAGTATAGCAACTACAAGTGTACAGCAGGAAGTACACTTCCTGCTGTACACCATACACCATAGCCATTAGCTTACTAGATAGCACTAGAACACAAGAGCAGGTCTGCTGGATGAGATCAGAGGCCTATCTAGTCCAGTATCCCATTTTCCATAGTGGCAAACGATATGCCTATGGGAAGCCTACAAGCAACACAGCAGGACAATGGCCTTCTCCTGTCACTGGTACTCAGGTGGAGGTAGTACATAGCCATCACAACAAGTAGCCACTGGTAGCCTTATCGTACACAGTAGGGAATTCCATTATTTAACTACAATGGAACCTCGACTTACCGGTACGTACGGCTCTACTTACGTACGATTCCAGTTACGACCTTCAGTAGGTGCTTCGGCATGAACTTTCTTCTAGATATGAACAGAGGCCTTGCCAGCAGCCCAGAGCTCACCCGGCTGGCTGTGGGGCAGCACTGGGGCCTCCGCCGCCGGGGAGAGGCCTCCAGTTTGTTGGAACTCACCCCGCCGGCTGCAGAGCAGCGCTGAGGCCTCTGCTGCCGGGTAGAGCCCCCCCCCCGAAGCTGTGGAAGAGGTGCCGCCTGCAAGAGGCACAGCAGGGTGCACTGCAGCCCCAAACCCCGCCGAGGAACTAACCTGAGGAAGTCCAAAGAAGAACCTGGCCTGGCAAAAAAAAAAAAGGGGGGGGACCCCGGCCAAAGTGAATCAGTTCTTTACTGACCCTTGCCCCACCCCCAGCTTGTAGCCAGGTAAGCCCACCCACCCTCAGAGCATGTAAGAAAAAAAAGGTTAAATTTTTTCATCTACAATACTGTTTTGGAGCCTAGGGCTTGCCAATCGGAAGGTCGGTGGTTCGAATCCCCACGACGGGGTGAGCTCCCGTTGCTCAGTCCCTGCTCCTGCCAACCTAGCAGTTCGAAAGCACATCAAAGTGCAAGTAGATAAATAGGTACTGCTCCGGCGGGAAGGTAAACGGCATTTCCATGCGCTGCTCTGGTTCGCCAGAAGCGGCTTAGTCATGCTGGCCACATGACCCAGAAGCTGTCTGCGGACAAACGCCAGCTCCCTTGGCCAGTAAAGCGAGATGAGCGCCGCAACCTGAGTCGTCAGCGACTGGACCTAACAGTCAGGGGTCCCTTTATCTTACATTGATTATTGCCTTCATTTTATCCATCTATGGTCTCGTTAGGGACACGGGTGGCGCTGTGAGTTAAACCACAGAGCCTAGGGCTTGCCGATCAGAAGGTCGGCGGTTCGAATCCCCGTGACGGGGTGAGCTCCCGTTGCTTGGTTCTTGCTCCTGTCAACCTAGCAGTTCGAAAGCACGTCAAAAAGTGCAAGTAGATAAATAGGTACCGCTGCAGCGGGAAGGTAAACGGCGTTTCCGTGTGCTGCTCTGGTTCGCCAGAAGCGGCTTAGTCATGCTGGCCACATGACCTGGAAGCTGTACGCCGGCTCCCTCGGCCAATAATGCGAGATGAGCGCCGCAACCCCAGAGTCGGTCACGACTGGACCTAATGGTCAGGCGTCCCTTTACCTTTATGGTCTCGTTAGACAGTAAAATCCGTCTTAAATTGCTGTTTTAGGTGGTGTTTTTCATCATCTAAAACGGATCAATTCACTTTTCCATTACTTTCTATGGAAAAGTGTGACTCTACTTATGTACGTTTCTAGTTATGACCTTCGGAGCCGAGTATGGTTGTAAGTAGAGGTTCCACTGTATGTGTTGTGTGAACTGGTACATCCTTTTCATTTAAACTGAATCTCCCACCATTCAGCTTCACTGGACGGTTCTAGATTCTAATATTATGAGACATTGAGAAAAACATATCTTCTCCTCACCAGGTATATCTTTATACACTTCCATGTCTCACTCCTTAATGTTTCCCCCCGAAACATAACATCTCAGCTGCTACTCTCAGCCCCAACCCAACTTGCAAAATGGGGATAGTATCTTACACAGGTGTTATAGATGAAATAATGGAAATAAAGTACTTTGAACAATCCAGAAGGACCATATTACATACCTGGTATTGTGGGAAAGAATTTAGGACTGTTACAAGTAAAATAAAAGCCAAAGCCAGCCATGTCCATGAAGAACTCTGTGGCAAACCACAATTGACCTAGCCATTGTTACATCATATGCTCCTAGATTTGGTTGGGGAGGTAGGTTCATCTGGAAATTGGTTGCTCTTTGCCTCACCTTTAAGGCCAAGGCAGCCAGAATCTGAGTAGACACCAGGCAGTTCTTAGGACAGCCCAGTCCTAATGACACAGCAAACAACTTTATTCAAACATGTACTAAATCCACCTTGAGGACCTAAGACATAGAAAGCTGAGAAATAAATACCTGAAATTAAGCAAGTATTATAATCAGTCCAAACTAAGCTGTACCAATTAAGTGTAACAACCAGTAGCCATTTTAGATTAATGAAGTGATTTGAATAGATCTCTTTATTTGCAAACTTCAAGAACACAACAGAGAGCAGAAGCAAAACTACGCAATTTAATACTGACAGACCACTAAATAGTTCAGGACACTTTTATATGAAATTAATAGATTTATTTGCATTAGCTCGGATGACGTTTCTGTATTTGCCTAGACTAGACATGACAGCTCCTGTGCAAAAAAAAAAAAAAAAAGCTGTTCTGTTTGAGCAGATTTTCTGACTTAAGTTCAGATTTCTAGCGCCAAATATTCATGTTTAAGTCCACATATCTTGGAATTCAAATACTGAAACTGTCAAATGAGAGGGCAGTGCAGTGATTACATTTAGAGATTAAAAATGGCACATACCTCAGGTATACCTACATTGGTGCACAAAGATAATACACCTTTATACTGTTAAGGGGGGAGGGGGAAAAGAAAAGGTAGTTGGATCAATGTATAGTTTAATAAGAGCCAAAGGCAGTGGAATCAAAAAGTAAGTCCTTTAAATAAATTATACCATTTTAAAAAGGTGTACACTACTCCATTAAGGCAGCAGCGGTACTTAAGTTGGTGTTACATCTAAGTAAAAATCACATTGCTGGAAATCAGTTTATCATAGTCTGTCCTCCTTAAGACTGGAGACAGGAAAAATATTACACAGGATTAGCAGGAAGACAGGGTACCTATCTTTGAAAGGCATGAAATCAACAGCACCTTCATGGAAGAGATTTGATATAGAAATAATTTCAATTGTCCATTTGTGGGAAAGGTTTAAGGGTTAACTTTCCCTGGCAATTCTGATCGGTAAACATTTGCAAGTCAAACAGGAACCTACTGCTGAGAAATCTCTATTATCCGGCATCTATTATCTCGCCTACCCAGTGATGGTTAATGTAGAGCAGTTCAAGTTATTCTTTATGTGTTAAAAGATTATAGTATAATCAGAACCACTCAATAATAAATCAAAGGCTTTCCTCCAGAACCTGAAAACACTGGGGTGACGATTTTAACCGGAATAATGAAAAATGAAAAGATACCTGGAATAGCATTATATCCCACGCACCTTTTGTTTTCTACGAGTCATGCATGCTGCAGACGAAATGGTTTGTGCTAAACAGCCTCAAATCTATTTTTCTAATATTAAGCACAAAGGAACAACACTGACAGCAAGCATGGTAAATAAATATCTCCCTTGAGAACAAGAGCAGCAGTCAGGAGGGCTGACATGCATGCTAGAGAAACCTCACACACACCATTTTTTCCCTACCTGCACAAGTTGCCATTTGCTGCAGCCGTCAAAATCCCTCTTCCCCCTCTTCCCTGGTTGATTTCAAAAGGAAGGTTTTCAGGCAGTCTCTCAAGGCATCTACTAATATGCTTTACAAGTATAATATTCCAATTAAGAGTATCTTTAAGAGAAAATCCATTTTCTTCTTTGCTCAGGTAAACATGTTTACAGCTCCTGCCCGGAGACTGGGTGGTTCAGACTCCCATGTCACACACATGTCGTCAGCAACAAGAAAAGCCCCCTTTCTCTATCATTAACATTTTAAATAAGGCAAGGAGAGAGGAGCACTTTGCAAACTTACCTTTAATATTGCCTCAACATTAAACAGACCACACAAATGCGTGCTCTAAAACAGGAAATTAGCATTACAATATCCCGTACTGTATATATCCTGATACTTGCTATAAATAAACCCACCCCATACAGAGCAGGGAGCTACTAGTTCAGAACCACCAGATCAACTACTGTAGTTAGTCGATTAGAAGGCCAATGTTTATGTGCGTGTTTCACGTTAAGTATTAGAAGTCGTAGCGCCCTCTCACCCGGGGAAACCATAATTCCTTCTCGGAGATATTAAAAAAAATAAAAATCCTGTCCAAAACGTCATGATCTCGGACCAGCCACTAGAACCCTTCCAATCCATAACCGTATACAGGAAATGCCAAACGAAAGCTTAAAAAAAAAACTGCCAAGAAAGGTTACAAAACCTCCCGTTTTACATCCTAAGAAGTCATCAGTTTTCCCCGTTATTATTATTTTTTAATAGAATACATAAGAAGAAAAATCCAACAACGTAAGTTTGGAGTATTTATTCCCCCACTTTTCAACGCAGGTTTCAACTCATTTCAAAGTAATACGTATGCATAAAAAAGGGGGGGAGAGAGACAGCCCTTAAATCTGAAAAGTAAGCGTCATTCCTTATATAGGCTGTAGCAGTTGTTCCTAGCCAGCGAAGAAAGGCGGGGAGGGGGCGCAGCGGACAAACCGTTACCACCCATTATTATGATTATGATACAAACAGGTACCTCGAAATCCAAGAAGAAGGCGAGAAAGAGAAACTTGGCTGATTCACGTCCCCTCCCCAACCCACACAGAAAGAAAGCCTTCCTTTTGCTCTCCCCCCCCCCCGCTCACCCCAATCACGTTGATAAAAGAGGGGAGAACTGGAGAGGGGGAGAAGAAGAAGAAAAAACACCCACCCAACCTCACAGAAACACTTCCAACACTTCTGCCAAGATCTGGAGGTTGGCGGGGGTGTGGGAGGAGAAACAATATGTTCAATGGCTACGGAGATAAATCAACATGCACTGCAGGCACTAAAAGAGGCGGAGGCGAAAGTAGCGGGGGGGGGAGAGAGAAGGGGGGGCGGAAAGCAATACATAGAAGGCAGGGGAGGAGGGGCAGAGAAAAGGAGGGGGTCCCTTTCCAGGGCAATCTCAGGGGTGCGCATGTGGTTCGTTTCCCTTGTAAAAAAAGGGGAAAAAAGAAAATCAATACACACTGCAGCAAGCAACAGTGCTTCCCCTCGCCTCCCGCTTTCCCCCCTGCTTCTTCCCCAGCCGGGGCCAAAACACGCCACACGCCAGAGAACGAAGTCCCCATTACAGTCATCCTGCCCTCGACGTTTTTGTTGCGTGTCTGGCAAGCAGGTAGTTCGGGAGTTACACGCAGTTCTCTCTGGATCTCTCCCCCCTCCCTTTCCTCTCAAAACTATGAGCCTTAGCGCACCATCCACCCCCACCATCCCAAAACAACAACAACAAACTATGGGGGGGGGATCGCGAAGACTGGAGGTGGGAGGCTGCGGGGGGGGGGGAGCGCCGCGCTTCCCTCGGGGACTTTCCCCAGCGCGAGGGGAGGAGAGAGAGGAGGGGAAGTGACCCCCCTCCCTCCGCAATAGCAAAGTCCCCCCCCCCCGAAACAAAAAGTTTGGGGAGCGGGGCCGGCGGGGGCGCCCCTTCTCCTCGGAGGCCGGCGAGACCCGCCTCAGCTCAGGTAATAAGTTTCCAAGTTGAGGTGAGGGGGGGCCCGTTATAAGGTCGAAGGCGCGGCCTTCCTCTCTCTCTCTCTCTCTCTCTCCCCCCCGCAAGAGAAGGGACTGGAGTGACTAGGGAAAAAAGAAAGGACCCCCCCCCCCCAGGTCCGCTTCGCCCTCTCCCTCCTGAGGGAAAGAAGCCGGGGACGGGCGGCGGCCGGGCAAAATGAAGGGTGGGACACGGGGGAGAGAAAGAGGCAGCGGGCGGCGTGTAACGGTCCCCGGGCAGGGCTGATCCTCGCCGGCGAAGGAGGCTCGAGTGGAGGAGGCACCGCTAGGCGGAGAAGGAGGCAGCCCGGCAGCGGCGGGGAGGGAGAGCGCGAGGCGGGGAGGGAGGCAGGCAGGCAGGTAGCGGATCTAACGGTGCAGGGCGAGCCGGGCTCCCGGAGAGGAGCGCCCGGGAAATTACTTTCTACTTCTCGGATCTGCTTCTCTCTGTCTTCTTCTTTCTTCTTCTTCCTCCTCCCCACCCTCCCCCCGTTTCACTCCGCCCGACCCCCGGCCCGGTCCCCCCTGAGCGTCCCCGGCGCGGCGCGGGCCACTGCCCGGCGGAGCTGACTGACCGTTATTGCGCCTCGGGTTCGCCTGCTTCCTGCGCTTACACCTGGGGCCATCCGCCATGATCCTCTCGCTTGTGTCTAAATGCTCCAGTCACCTCCTCCCCCCTCCCTTCCCCCCTCCCCCTCGCCGCTCTCCCCCCCCTCAACCCCCGCCCGGACCTGGTTTACGACACTGGGTGGTTTGGTGTATGTGTGTGTCTGTGTATGTGTGTGTGTGCGCGCGTGTGTGTATGTGTCCTTTTTTTTTTTTTTTACTTTTTTACATCACCTTCCTACACCTAGTGCTCGGCCGCCGGAACCTTGTTGCCAGGGGAGACGGCCGCTTTACGGCAGCACGTTTGAACCGGCAGGAGGGAAAAGTTTCTTCTTCGCCCCGCTTGGGCGCGACGCAGGTACCCGTGTGTGGTGGCGCACGGGGTGCGGAGGGGGCGTCAGGAGGAGGGCCGGGGAATGGGATCGCGAGAGGGAGGAGGAGGATTTGGGGTTAGAGAGAGGGGGGAAAGTGCCTCTTGATGTGGGGTGTCTAAGGGGAGGGCCCAGAGGACGACACGGATAGAGAGCGAGAGCGGTGCCCTCCGGCGCAATGGAGCCGGGCGAGCGCGCGTGAGCCCCTAGTGCTGTAGCCGGGCGAGGAGGCGCCGCTAGCCGCGCTGTTATTATTATCCTCATTAACACTGATTGCAATTTGTTGTCGCTTTATATCAGTACGGCACAAGCACACGCGCATCCGTATCAGCCCAAAGCGAACTAAAGGGAAGCAACGAAAAAGCTTGCAGAGCGATAGAGAGGAGGGAGGTGAAGTGTGGATTTGTTGTTTACACCACGTTTCATTCCTACGGTGTTTTTTTGTGCGTTTGAAGCTTTCGTGTGTGTGTGTGTGTGATAAGTTGTTGTGTCCTGGCTTTACCGGTAGACCTTGGTAAGCATCTTAAGTTCAGGAGTGTGGGATATGCAGCTTGTTCATCATGTGTACCCTCGCTGGTGGATTGCTGAATTGTGGGGACACGCACGGTCGGCTTTACTGTCGACACACGCCTTCCCAGGGCTTCTGTTTGAACTGTTAGCTTGCTTAATGTAGATTATTTACTTATTTATTTAGAGTTTTAGACAATTCATCATGCCCGCCCCTTTTGGAAAAAAAAGTGACAACAAGGCGATTTACAACAAAGTGAGAAGTAAGATGAAAAGAATACAGAAGGTTATAAAATAATGCAATCTTTAAAATTCACAACTCATAAAAATGCACTGAATGGCCATTTATTAAGAGCTGCAGTAGCAGCCTATTGATTGATTGATTGATTGATTAGTTGGTTGGTTTGTTGGTTGCATTTGTAAAGCCCACCTTTTTTCTCCAAAGTGCTGAAGGTGGTATATGTAGTTCACCCTCATTTAATTCCCAAAACAACCTCATAAGGTGGGTTAGGCTGAGAGGCAGTGACTGGCCTGAGGTCACCCAGTGACCTTCATGGCTGAGTGGGATTTTGAATCCTGGTCTCCTAGGTCCTAGTCTGACACTGTCATCTGATCAAGGTCTTTCTACCAAATACCTGCAGAAAAAAATGTGTTTCTTTGCCAGCTGCCTAAACTGGGGCCAGATGCAGTTCAGTAGAAGAGAGGAACTTGTGCATGCAAGGAGCCACCACTGAAAAGGCTCTTCCCCTTAAAAATTTTTTAGTGGAAGTGAGGAGGAACCAGAGCTGCTTTGGTGAAAAGGAAGGAGAAAGCAGACACATGGGAACATGGTAGGTTCTGAATGGCCAACCTGACAAGATTTGGTACAATTAGTTGATAATGAACAGGAAAACATCCATGAATTGCAATGGTGCTCAATTGACCCGCCAGATGATTGCCTCTTAACATGACTGGTCAAGTATCTTCAAATACTGGGTGGACATCTCCAAATGGACATAGGACATTTATTTGGGAGCAAGTCCCATTGATGTAAGTGCAGCTTACTTCTGAGTAAGCATGCATAGGCACAGGTTGCAAAATGGCCTTAGCCTACGGTTTTGAATAATTTCTTTATATATTTAAAATATTTATATACCACCCTTAAGCCAGCCTTGCATTACAGAACAGTTAAATGCAAAAAATAAGAAACAATTGCATTATGTTTAAAAAGTGCATTATGGTGATAGGTATGAGGGGCTGTTCTGCATGCCTCCTTTCCGCCTCACAGTGCAGCCTGTGCCATCTCACACCCAGTCATTAGTGGAATACAGAATCTTGAGTTGAATATGAGAATAGCATTAATGTTAGGAAATATGCAACATGCACCTGTCTACGCCGTGTACTTTTTTGTAATTAATCTTTCATCAGAAACATACAAATGCTATTCATACAAACAATACCAAAAGAGAAAACAAAATACTAGATAATTGTTCAATGTGCACACTATCCATGAGGAAGAGAAAACTCCAAGCCATGTGTGCATCACACAACCTCACTCAAAATGACAAATATACCTTGGTAACAAGTTCTTCTCAAAGAGTTTTTTGGTGGGTAGGGGCTGTTATTGGTCCCCCATGACAACTTGCACCCATTTCAGCTTGGCATAACACCAGTGATGTGTAATCTTTAAATTGGCTGCTACCAGCAAAAATTTTTTTAAAAAAAATCTGATTTGATTTCAGCAAAGTAGTCTACACACAGCTTCCAGAAAAATGAAAAGCGGCACCATCCCAGGTCCCAGATTATTAACTGCTCCACTATTGCTGACATCTGCTGAAGGCTTCTGACCCAACAAGCATTCACAATAGGACAACTTTATCACACACGATTGAAGCCCCTTGGAGTATACTTCTGAACATGAGATGAAGGGACTGGTTGTTGCCTTCGTGCCTGATTGCTGTGGGAAACTAAGCATTGAACTTCTGGTCTAGAATAACAAGTGTCTTAAACACATTGCTGCAATTGAACACATACCTAAGTGAATTGTCCCATTGAAATTAAAAAAAGGACTTATTTCTGAGTAAGCCTGCATCGAACTGGGCTACAGGAGAATGAGATTCAGTTCCTCAGGTGGATTATAACAGAGTTGTACTGCTTAGAAAGCTGTGCATTAGAGCGCCGTTCGTCCTCCAGTTCTACAATACAGTTTCACCTGCTTGTCTAATTGCTACCTCCGCCTCCTCCCTAGATTACTGGCAGGGATTTACTTGTCATGTACTTAAGCCTAGGTGTTACCATAGGATGATTTGCATAATTATTACCTTACGGGACTTTTTTAAAAGGCTAGAAGGTAGATGCCAAGCATCAAGCAGCACCCGAGCACAAGAGCATTTCTATGATTTCCAGCAACTGGTATTTGGAAGGATACTGCCTCCCAGGGGCGGCTCACTCGTGAGGCAAGGGGAGGCGAGCGCCTCAGGCGGCAGCAGCAACCACCAAAACAACAGATCATGATGTAGATCTTTATTCTCCCTCCTTGTTCCTGATGTGGATCCTCACTCACCTCTTCTTCCCTGGCAGGGGACGCCATTATGTGGTTTGCCTCAGGTGTCAAATGTGGAGGCTGAGCACAGCCATTGTGGCTAGCAGCCCCCAGCAACCATGTCCTCCATGAACTTATCTAATCTTCTTTTAAAGCCAACCACATTGATGGAAGGTTTGGGGCAGTCTGTATAAAAATGCATAAGTGATGATAAACATATAAAAATACATTATATTAGGGGAAACTGCTCTGCAAAAATGTGTATGTTAGGGAAACTACTGCATAAGTGATGATAAACATGTAAAAATACATTATGTTAGGGGAAACTGCTCTGCAAAAATGTGTATGTTAGGGAAACTACATAGAGAAATGTGTATATTTGGATTAATTTGCACTAAATTGCTGATAAATTTTACTAGGATTTTTTTAAAATAAAAAACAACAACATAAAGCTTGCAAACTGATGTAGAAATGTGGATAACTGAACTTGATTGGAAAAATGAGAAACTGAGAGAAACCAGAATTGGCAGAATCACCCATCAAGGACATGTATTGGAACTGGTGCTTTTTAACTTGTTCAGAAATAGAGTAGCCAAGTTTTCTGATGACACCATATTATTCAGGGTGCTAAAAAGAAAAAAAAGGAAGAACAAAAGGATTATGAAGAGCTGCAAAACAATCTTTCCAAACTGGGTGAATAGCAATAAAATTCCAAATGTGGTTCAATGTACACATGTGTAAAGTGATGGACATTGGAGCAAAAAAGAAATTCACATTATATTGTGATGGGGTCTGATCTGGCAGTGAATGATCCAGGAAAGTTATCTTGGGGTCATGGTGAATAGCTCAGTGAAGACATTGACAGTTGTGAAAAATGAGGATTTTATTTTGGCAATCATTAGGAAAGGGAATGAAAACTAAAATTCCATGATTATCATAATACAAATAATAATACAAATGTACAGTTCTGGTTGCTTTTGCATATTCTTTTAATTTTTTTAATTATCTATAGAATTTGGTTCGTCTGGAGCAAAAGATCGGCTAATCTTACATAGGCAACTCAACACTGATAAGGAGGTACCATATAATCTGGAACATTGAAAGTGCTTGATAAGAAAAATGTAAGCCTTGATAGCAGAAACACAGAAGTAATCTCATCTGAGATGCAGCACTGGCAAAATATTTTGGAAAGAGCCACTGAAGTTGTAAAAGTACTTGCTACTCAAAACAGCACTGCATCGGAACACAGATATCCTGTTCATGTTCAGCAATAGCAATTCCTTAAAATTGTAAAGTTAATACTGATAGTTGAAGCCACGGCTTTGAAATAATCCACTAACAAGCTATGCATAACCATTATCTAGGCAAATATTCAAAGTGAGATAATTCAGTTCTCTGCAGCGCAAGTAAAACAAAAGATTTTGGCTCTAATCAAGGCAGCAAATTATTCTGCACAGTCGATGGTAGTCACTAATAAATGGCTTTTGTTGCAGGGTGTGTGCCAGAGTGTCACAGAACATTCCACCGACAGGAATATGCTCTGGCAAAGTCAACCTGGGAGCATTACGTGAGGCTTGAAATTGTGGAGTCATCCTTTGCACTAGTGGCATTTAGACTTTTTCCTAATCTGGCCCTCCAGGTTTTCAGTAAGGAAAAAAACAAAAGTACAAGGGTGCAGTTTTCCTCCCTTGCTCCAGGGATCCAGAAGCAAAATGACAAAAATTTACTGCAAGGTTGCATCCGACCAAACCTTTTTTCCAGGTGTTGTCTCCTCTGTCATGTTAAGGAAGACACATTTTTGCCCCATGCAGCTTACCATATATGGATCGGAAAGCATTTATTTTAAAGCTCATCAGGCTGATCAGTAATTGGGTGACCAGTGTAATGCTCATGTAAGAGCAGGGTCTACATGTTTTCACACACACATGTATTGCTTCTACCCCAACTGTGAAACTACCCAAACCACTCACCTGTGAGAACAGGTGGGAAAGAAACTGTTGTGGTCGATTTTCCTTTTGCCTCCATGTACCTGCAGTTTTTCATTTTGCTGAGTGTGGATAGCTCAGTTGGGTAGAGCGTGGTGCTGATAATGCCAAGGTTGTAAGTTTGATCCCTGTATGGCACAGAGGCATATTCCTGCATTGCTGGGAGTTGGACTTGATGATCCTCAGGGTCCCTTCCAACTCCACAATTCTATGCTGAACTTTTTCCACTTTCCTGGACAGGCAAAAGTCAGGTTTCTATGTACAAATATACCTCTTTTTTCGTTCTCCATCCAACAGGTTCAAGAAGACAGCCTGGCAAATATACTCAGAAGAGTTGTGAGGCAAGGTCAGTGAGGGGTGGGGCCTGATGAAAATCCTGAGGGCCAGTGTTCATTTTTATCGCTGAGATTCTCCCCATTAATGATAATTCCATTCTGCCCATATATCTAGATCTTTTTTTAAAAAATTCTTTCCAAGCTCTCACGTAGTTGTCTTTGTAGATATTATGATTGTCGATAGCCACACTCCTAAATACTTCACTTTTTTCTCTTATTTTCCAGCCAGCAATTTCCCTTAATTTCTTTTTAGCTTGGTTATCCATGTTCTTAACTAACATTTTGGTTTTATCTTTGTTTATTTTGAGACCTGCCAATTTTCCAAATTCAGTTATCTCCTTTAATAACTCTAGTGTACCTTCTCGAGGTTGTTCCAAAGTTAAGACAATATCATCTGCAAAAGCTTTTGTTTTGTAATTTTGCTCGCCCACTGTCATTCCTCTAATTTTATCATTATTCCTAATACTTTGCAATAGAATTTCTAAGGTAAGAATAAGAGAGTGGGCACCCTTGTCTTGTTCCTTTCATCATATTGCATTTTTCTGACACAATGTTATTTATTATAATATTTGCCCGTTGTTCCTTATATATAGCCTTGATACCTCCCAAAAATGCTATTCTTATTTAAAGCAATCCCAATACTTAATGACACACGATGTCTAAAAGATTGGCGGAAGGATCTGTCGTAAGTTTATCTGGAGAGGGAAGAAACCTAGGATAAAAAATTAGATTCTTATTGATATAAAAGACAGAGCAGGTTTTGCACTCCCAGATTTGGAATTGTATTTTGAAGCTGCCTGCCTGTGTTGGATAAAAGACTGGATATTGATAGAAAATACACAGTTGCTAGATTTGGAGGGTCATGATGTCAAACATGGCTGGCATGCCTGTATCTGGTATGGTAAAGTGGGAATACATAAAACTTCACCAATCATGTCATTAGAAAAAACTTAATTAGGGTATGGGAAAAATACAAAAACCTACTAGAAAACAAAACACCAAAGTGGTTATCCCCAATAGAAGCTGAGACAAGGAAAATAATAATAATATGAGTGATAACAGGGGTACCTATAATGAGTTGTTAGATTTTTCAGAAGGAGAGCCCAAAATGAGGAAAATTGAAGAGATCAAAGAATTTGTATCGGACTGGTTAAATTATCATCAAATCAATTCAAAATTTAAGGTAGATAAGCAATTGGAGGGTGCTCTGGTCCATGGGGTCACAAAGAGTTGGACATGACTAAACAACAAGCAATTGGAATTTGTAGAAAAACCATCACAATTTGAAAAAAACAACCCTAAGATCCAGAGCTAAAAATTTATCTAAAATGTATAGGGTATTACTTGATTGGGAAATGAAAGAAGAATTTGTAAACTCATCTATGATCAAATGGGCACAGGCTGTGGGTCATAATATTGATTTAAACCTGTGGGAACATTTGTGGAAAACAAATTTAAAATTCACCGCTAGTTACACACTAAATAAGAACTGTTTAAAAATGATTCACAGGTGGTACTTGACTCCAAATAAGCTAGCTAAAATGTTTAGATCTAAACATGACTTACGTTGGAAATGTAAGGAAACAACTGGAACATTTTATCATTCATGGTGGTCTTGCAGATTAATAAAAGAATTCTGGGAGATGATTTATAACGAACTTAAGAAAATGTTTAAAAGAACATTTCCTAAAAACCCAGAAGTTTTCCTTCTGGGAATAATGACAACAGAAATACCCCAAAAAATCCACACTGCGTTATGGATGTATGCGACCACAGCTGCCCGAACTTTGGTAGCAGAAAAGTGGAGAAGAGATGCAATACCATCACGAGAAGAGTGGCACCTTAAAATATTAGATTATATAGAACTTGCCAGCATGACAAACAAGATCCAAAGCTTCTTCTTTCCCCATTACACCTGAAAAACTGCCTAAAATTGTACAGTGGTACCTCAGGTTACATACGCTTCAGGTTACATACGCTTCAGGTTACAGACTCTGCTAACCCAGAAATATTACCTCGGGTTAAGAACTTTGCTTCAGGATGAGAACAGAAATCGGGCAGCTGCGGCGCAGCGGCAGGGGGAGGCCCCATTAGCTAAAGTGGTGCTTCAGGTTAAGAACATTTTCAGGTTAAGAACGGACCTCCGGAACGAATTAAGTACGTAACCAGAGGTACCACTGTATGAGGTTTCATGAAGGGTCACAGCTCATTGATTTGTATGCAGAATGTTCCTGGTTCAATCTCCAGTGTCTCTAATATGGGCTGGTAATGTCTGCTGCCTGAAACTAGAAAGTCACTCCCAGTCAGTGTAGACAATATTGAGCTAGGTGGGCCAAAAATCTGACTTGGTATAAGGCAGCATCCCAGGTTCTTCTTGTCAGCCCTGGGACTAGCATAGTTAATTCCCTCCCTTTGCAGCCCATGAGAGAAGAAATGAAAGCTGCTTTTCCTGTGCAACTGCAGTGCTCTGCCAGATGATTTCTCTCTCTCTCTCTCTCTCTCTCTCTCTCTCTCTCTCTCTCTCTCACACACACACACACACAACCCATAGAATTGCTCAGCCTGCACGACAACTGCTGTCAATACCCGTTTTTCTCCTTAAAGCGTAAACTCTATAAGGAAAAGTGCTTACAATTGAGTTATGAAAATATTTACAAGTTTTCAGATAAAAATAGATAGATAACTTTACAGGTAGATAACTTTATTGCAGCTATAAGATCAAACATATATACATAAATAGCACACAAATCAAGATTAATTTTATTAATCAAATTAATAAAAATAATTTCCAAATACAGCTTTGAATTTGTCAGAATGTGAGATAACTGTCCATTGCTAAATCCAGCCACTTCCCCCCTTTATAACATTACAGAAATCCGCCTCTTCTCTGTCCTTGGTCATATCTCACCTTAACTACTGCAGCCTTCTCTCCAAACTTTTGTTGTCTCACCTTTGTCCACGTACATCCATCCTGCACTTTGCTGCCAAAATTACTCACCTCTCATCACTCTGGCTGTGTGACTTCCTTAAACCCCTTCCCTGACTTCCTGTACACACATAGATCTTACACAAGGTTCTTGCCATCCCCTTTAAAAACCTTGTGGCCTTGCCCCTCCTTATCTCTCTGCACTTATTTCCCAACAGGTTCCTTCCTGTGAGTTTTCCTCATCTAGCTCTACCACCCACCAATGCCTAAAGGTTTCCTGCTGCCTGAAATGACTTCATCCTTTTTCCCTTCCTGCCCCTTATGCACAGAACTGCTTGTTGCATGACCACCTTAATCCCTTTTAAGTCACAACTCAAGTTCTCTGGGGAAACTTTGCCACATCTCACCAATCCTATTTTAACTAAGCCCAAGTTTATGTAATTGAAGGAATCGTCTCTCTCTCTCTCTCTCTCTGTCTGTCTGTCTGTCTGTCTGTCTCTCTCATCCATGCCTCAATCTCTCCCCTCCCCTGCCCCAATTCTCTGTTGCTTCCTTGTGCCTATATTGTAAGCTCCTTGGGGCAGGGCCCTGTCATCCTTGTTCTTTGTAAAGTACCATGTACATAGATGGTGCTATAAGTAAATAATTCGCAGTGCTTTTTAATATCCCAAGGCTTGGTGGTGGTGGTGGTGATGAGTGAGTGGGAAAGGACTATGTCATTGGCTTTAACTTGGCCTTTCTAGGAGGGGCTGAGGATGCCACTGTTAGCCGTCAGATGGCCAGAGAGATCGGGGCCTCTTCCCTAGCTGTGCCTGTGTTTGGAACGTGCAATTAAATGATGACATCTTTTCATCTAGTCATTTCCCCCCTTTATCTTCACTACCCGTCAACAGTCCCTGTGTTATTTTCTTACACCATCTCCACTGTGTTAAAGCTTTCCATTGATGTTGCTGCCTTTTTTGCCTAGCATGTCTAGCCATTGTGCTCTGTACTCTAATAATATCAATAAACCTATCCATGCAGATCAGCATCAGAGTGTGAATGACATTTACATTTCCCCACGCAACTGGAAACGGCACTCATTATATGCACCAAATATATTGCCGAACCTATTGCTGGCTGGAAGCAGGATAAACTCGAGCAGCTTTCGTCACCCAGATGGATGGTTTGATGCAGAGGTTGGGTCCAGGGACAGGATCCAGTCCTCTGGTCCTCTCTATATGGTACTTGGGACTCTCCCCGGGCCAAACCCCCACCAGCTTCCTTCCTACATTGCTTCCTTGTGGATAGCTCAATTGGTTAGAGCATGGTGCTGATAATGCCCAAGTTGCAGGTTCAATCCCCTTATGGGACAGCTTATGGGTTGAAATGTAGCCTGCTGTGAAAAGGTAGGAGTTGCCTCCATTGCTCCTCCCAATTCAGCCTCTGTTCTCATCAGCCACAGGTAAGCAGCACCTCCAAAGCATATCCACAAGGGAATATGGCCCTTAGGCAGAAAGATCTTCCCTACCCTAGCTTTAAGGGTGTGACTGCCTGGTCTGTCTGTCAATCAGATCCTTATTGTAACCCTCCCCAACTTTGCAGTCCTCTTAAATAGCTCTTTCCCTAGGAAAACGTACAACACTTTTAAAATGACTACCCTTCAGTGCATCGCAGCGTGTTGTAATTATTGCCTTGTTTCAAAAACTCTTGGGTTCATTCTTCACAGTGCCACAGAAACTAATTCCCATAATGCCCCATACTTCAGTGTGAGTAGTCTCTTGTCAAATATGGTAGCAGCAAGTTATGTAATATGCCAAAGATAAATTATTTTATTTCAGATTGCATATCAAGTTGCAAACAAACGGGTTTCCTGATGAGTAACAAATGTTTTATTTGTTCTTTGTTTGCTGTGATTGCCATTGCCTTGTTATTAAACACTAAGGCGTCAATAATATTCCCCCCCTCTCCATATGGTGTATTTTTGTTGCCTTCTGCAATGTATGTGCTGTTTCTGGCTTCACTCTTTTACACACTGCAATCCTTGCTATTTGCTTTCTCAAAATATTATGCCATTGCTCATTTGGCTATCATTTGGAGCAATTCTCTTAGTTACAGTCTCTATACAGCTGGCTCACTCAGCACTCTAAATCTTAACAAGACTTCTTTAATTATTTCACCAAATAGGGTTTCATTTATTCTTTCTTTCATGTTCATGCTTTTATTGCAAGCACATGTTGGGGATGCCGTTCATCTGTTATGTTCTCTCATTTCTCATTTCAAATTTCAAAATGTTCTGCATTTTGAGGGCGTACACTGGCTGCCAACTAGCTTCTAGGTCCAGCTTCAAGGTATTAACATTGGAATATAAAACCTTTAATGGCTCAAGACTTAATACTTGATGGAACACTTCTCGGAAGCTCTGCATACCCGGGCTTTAAAGATCTGGTCCCATGTACAACTGTGCTTCAGAGTTTGCAGGCACAAGACAGGGCCTTCACTGTTGTGGTGCCCCAAATGCGGAACTGCTGCTGGAAATACACTAGGTCCCCGTCTTGTAGCCTTCTGGCATTCATCTTTTTTTCTTTTAAATTACATGCATTGGGCATAAAGGTAAAGGGACCCCTGATCATTAGATCCAGTCGCGGACGACTCAGGGGTTGCGGCGCTCATCTCGCTTTATTGGCCGAGGGAGCCGGTGTACAGCTTCCGGGTCATGTAGCCAGCATGACTAAGCCACTTCTGGCGAACCAGAGCAGCACACGGAAACGCCGTTTACCTTCCCGCTGCAACGGTACCTATTTATCTACTTGCACTTTTTGACGTGCTTTCGAACTGCTAGGTTGGCAGGAGCAGGAACCGAGCAACGGGAGCTCACCCCGTCGTGGGGATTTGAACCGCTGACCTTCTGATCGGCAAGCCCTAGGCTCTGTGGTTTAACCCACATCTCATTGGCTTGTTGGGCATAGCTGAGCCTATAAGTTATATGTCTGCTTCACAGATGTATATACTGCTGGATTATTATTATTATTATTAAGTTTATGGTTTAATGTTACATAGAATAAATTTCATTGGATTAGATGTATACCATCTTGAGAACTTTCAGGGAGAGGGGAGCTGTAGAAATGTGATCAATAAAAATTACGAAGTGCTTCTTAGCAATATATGCTGCTTACCCACCCCTACTCTCACACATATACCTTGTGTCCAGCTAAGACTGTCATCCTATGAAAAAACAAAATAAAATAAAAAAAATCCTTCCAGAAGCACCTTAGAGACCAACTAAGTTTGTTCTTGGTATGAGCTTTCGTGTGCATGCACACTTCTTCAGATACACTGAAACAGAAGTCACCAGACCCTTATATATAGTGAGAGGGTGGGGAGGGGTATTACTCAGAGGGGTGGTGGAAATGGGTGAAAGGTTGATAGCCCATTTCCACCACCCCTCTGAGTAATACTCCTCCCCACCCTCTCACTATATATAAGGGTCTGGTGACTTCTGTTTCAGTGTATCTGAAGAAGTGTGCATGCACACGAAAGCTCATACCAAGATAAACTTAGTTGGTCTCTAAGGTGCTACTGGAAGGATTTTTTTTATTTTATTTTGTTTTGACTATGACAGACCAACACGGCTATCTACCTTTAACTGATCCTATGAAAAGTTAGGCATTTCCAAGTTGCCAATGAAAGAAAGATCTTCCTTTCAAGTAGCCAGGAGCTGGATTCTTGTAGTGCACTTTGCTTGGAGTTGCCCTTGCAGACTATCTAGATGCTACAGTTATTAGAGCAGAATGCAGCGGCCAGAATGTCAACTAGTCACATGATTCCGGCTAGCTGGAATCATGTGACACCTATACAGGATTCTAAAATATCAACATTGGCTGCCTAAATGTTGACGGTGATGTTGACGTACACAAAACCCTAAACAACTTAGCACCCAAATATCCAAAGGAGCGCCTTTCTTTGTACCAGCATGTCAATGACCACCTCTCATTGTTCCACTTCATGTGATGATGTAGGATAGGGCCTTCTCCATACCCCACAGTAGTCAAATGAGCTTATTTGATTCTATTTTCCAAATCGTGTCCTCTTACATTTCTCAACAGTAATTTTATACATTCTGTGCTCTATTCCTGGCCAGTCCTTCAACATTTTGGCACACTGAGTAACAATTAAAATGCCACCCCTGTTTCCTCCCTGGCACATGACTGGCATTGCTGTCACCCACCCTTGTCAAGCTCGACAAGGGTCGTATCCTCTGGGGCACACACCACCTGCTTCTGCTATGCTGCTTCCCAACTGTTTGTCAGGCAGCCAGCCCTGTGCTGGGGAGCTTCCAGGGTTGCCTCTCCGCACTTGTGACTGTGGCTCAAGTCATGCCCGAGGACAGTTCTGGCCATCGCCAAATAGCTGTGAGGCAGATAATGAATTGCACTGTGGAAAGAGAATGTGCCCAGTCAACTTGAAAGGGGCGTGTGTGTTTGGTTGTGTATGGCAGTGTATGTTTAGCAGTAGTGGGGGAAGAAAGGAAGTGTCCCTACTATAGACAATTGCCTTGTGTTACCTGTGGAAAAACTGGCCATACCATGACCTTCCTTAGCTAATTTATTTCCTACAAAATCGGAGCAGCTCCTTTGCTATCAATTAGGAGTGTGTAGCAGCCAGAAGGTTTGGTTCAGATCAGATCCCATTTGGGGGCTTCAGAAAACAGTCTGATTTAGTGTAAAATGTTTTGGACAGTGCCCAGTCCAGTTTGGGTCCAAATCACAATCCTGAAAAATGAAGCTTTTTAATTGTCGTCTTGCCCCAACAGCTTTCTACTATTAATGTTGTGATTGCATAATGTTGTGATTGCCTAGGGATTATTACTGGAATGCCCAGTAATATTATTGTTAGGATGTAGGTAGGATCAAAGCCACTGTTATTCCTGTGCCACCCAGAGTTTTCCTTGGGCAGATAATGCTTGTATTAGGGTTTTGTTTCCCTAGTCACAGGTGGTTAAGAAAAGGCTGAGGGGGAATGATAATTTTCAGGAATGGAAGGGGTGGTGTTTTTTTTTAAGCTGACGTGACAGAGATCTTGTCAGTTACTATTTCAATTTTCCATCACCGCACTGAAAATTGCATTGTGTCATCATCATATAGATTATTCCGAGGGGAATTACAGAGAGTCAGAGTGGGCACCATGATGGGAAATTAAAATGGCATTTCTGACAGGAATGAAGAAAAAGGAAGTGAGGACATCCCTTTGGCCTCTGACCTGACCCCCCTTCCAAATTCAGAAAGTTCACTTTGGTAAACCTGTGGCTCAGTCTTAGTTTCTGTTATAGCTTGCATTTGTCCAAGGAGGAAACCTGAATTCTGTGTTTATGTGTGAGAGTGTGCAGTGTTCATGTGAAAAGAATTGTCCCTCATAAAGGAAAAAAAAAAATCCAAAATGTGTTTGGCATTTATAGCTACAATACGAGAGAGAGAGAGAGTTGAGAACTCTTCCCTCTTTTGTTTTCTTCTGCTAGTTTAGGACCTTTTCTCTGACAATTGTAAAAATGACCATACCAGAAGACATGGTTCGTATTCACTACCTGTCTCCAAGTACAAAATCTCTAAAAGAGAACCTAAGAGGAGGAAGGTCTCAATGGGAAGGTAGGTGTAAACTTTCCCAGTAAAAATCTGCTTGCCACATTAAAGGTAAAGGTAAAGGGACCTCTGACCGTTAGGTCCAGTCGTGACCGACTCTGGGGTTGCGGCGCTCTTCTTGCTTTATTGGCCGAGGGAGCCAGCGTACTGCTTCTGGGTCATGTGGCCAGCATGACAAAGCCGCTTCTGGCGAACCAGAGCAGCGCACGGAAACGCCGTTTACCTTCCTGCCAGAGCGGTACCTATTTATCTACTTGCACTTTGACGTGCTTTGGAACTGCTACCGTAGGTTGGCAGGAGCAGGGACTGAGCAACGGGAGCTCACCCCGTCGTGGGGATTCGAACCGCCGACCTTCTGATCGGCAAGCCCTAGGCTCTGTGGTTTAACCCACAGCGCCACCCGCGTCCTGCTTGCCACATTAGGTTTTAGTTAAAAACCTAATGTAACTTGCAGAATCCGCTGCTGAAAGTTCTCAGAATATTTTCTGAAATAGATTTCTCCCTAAGAAGTGGTATGATGGTGGTCCCACCAAATCTTGCAACCTTGTGGAAGTCGCTGCTTGTTGAGCATAACAAAAACCTAAGGGAAGGATGGAGAGCCTTCACAAAAACGGAAACCAAAACGAGGAAGTTGGTGCTAATCAGTGACTGCTGAGAGGCAGGATGCCCAGAGCTAGTGGGCCAGGAAACCTCCGTCCAGAAAAAATACTTTCAGTGGCGGGTCATGAACTCTTTGTAGACTTGATTGCATGAGCAGGATGGTATTTTGTGACCGAACAATTTGCAAAGGTCCTGTTTGTACAGAGAGAACATTTTTAGATGTTCAATTGCTCCTTAATATATTTATATCCTGCCTCAAAGCTTTTTTCACTGTAACTTTATTTATTTTAAACGTTTATATCCCACTTTAACAAGAAATGTCAACGTGGCTAACAGCAGCACATAGCCATAAAAACATCAAAAACATCATAAAAAGTCAAGAATAAAATTACACAAAAACAGCAGCCTGCAAACCCCAGTATTGGCAGTAGTTTAAAAAAAAAATCCCAGAGGAGTCAGTCAGCACAAAAACTTTCCCCCAAAGTCACGTGCTCGCTCAGTGGTGAAATGCAAATAGTGATGGGGCTAGCTGGGCCTTCCTGTGAACATTATTTGAGGGTGTTGGCATCATCAGTGAAAAAGCCATGCTCTTTGTGCTCAATTGTTCATTGGAGCAGTACGAGTTCTTCCACTTAAAATAGTGAAAGCAAATGTAGTATAAAAACTCTATTCTTTTAATTCCCTTAGGGCAGGAAAATGTTGAAGAGATTTGTGAAATCCAAATAGTGAACTCAGTTCTCAGCGTGGTTCCTTACATAGCCCAAACAGTTCAGGAGATGGGTACTCCAACGTTTACAGAAGTAAAAAACTACTTTTTTTGGCCGGGGACGACAACCCCTTAGTGAGGGATGGGGAGAAGCTCTGAAATTGCTCAGTGGGAGCAGAGCATTACCAATGAACATGGAATACCAACTGACTATAGTGGGGAATGGAATGTAGTACTCTAGGACAGTGTTCTCCAACCTTGGGCCTCCAGATGTTTTGGGACTACAACTCCCATCATCCCTCGCTAGCAAGACCAGTGGTCAGGGATGATGGGAATTGTAGTCTGAAAACAGCTGGAGGCCCAAGGTTGGGGAACACTGCTCTAGGAAAAGGTCATGGCTGATTGGCTGGAATCCAACCACTTAAAAGTCTCCATTATCCAGAAGGAAATACATACGGTGATATGGAAAGATGGCATCTACTCTTACAGATCATGATGGCTGCCTTACAGAGGAAGAGTACTATGTTCAGTACATTGACTCTCCTTGCTTTAGAGTCTGTCTGTAAATCCTAAGGGGTACCGTGTCTTATTAGTGCTGTGTTGAAATTCAATCAACATTGTTAAACAATTGCTACATTAGAGTACATCTACCGGTAGCTTTTATTTCCCCCAACATGTGTTGACTCCTACAATCACCATGTGCTGGGAATCAAGTTGAGGTAGTTCGTCTCGAGGGATGCAAAGCACAAGGGACCAGTTGCCAACAGATGTTGAATGGATGAAACCAGGATGCAATAAACAAATATATGCTGCTGCTTAGATAACAATAAAACACAACTGGTTTGATCCAGGATAAGGATCCTTACACCTGGAAATATGCTCCACTAAATTCCACAGGGTTTACTTCTGAATTTTTGTTTTTTTTAAAAAAACCTTTAAAGCCCTATACGGCCTAGGACCCTTGTACCTACGGGACCGCCTCTCCTGGTATGCCCCACGGAGGACCTTACGGTCCGCAAATAATAACATCTTGGAGGTCCCAGGCCTCAAGGAGATTAGACCAGGGCCAAGGTCTTTTCGGCTGTGGCCCCAGCCTGGTGGAATGCTCTGTCACAAGAGACCAGGTCCCTGCAGGATCTGACATCTTTCTGCAGGGCCTGCAAGACGGAGCTGTTCCGCCAGGCCTTTGGCTGGGGTCCAGTCCGACACCCCCTCTCTCCTTATAAGAACTTGCATGAAATTGGTCCCCCAACTTTTTTCACAGGCTCATATAAGATCAGTATAAACAGGCCTGGTGAGCATTTAAGGTCCCCATCCCTAATTTGCAGGTTGCCATCTGATTAGATTTCACTTTGATTCTAATTTGATTTTAGGATTTATTTTAATTGATTGCTTGATTTTATGGTAATATGTTATATATTTGATATTAGCCGCTCTGAGCCCAGTTTTGGCCGGGGAGGGCGGGGTATAAATAAAATTTAGTAGTAGTAGTAGTATAAGACAGGGCTGGGATTCTGCTGTAAGTTGCACTGAGGTCCCATTTAATCAGTGGGATAAATGAGACATGACTTAAGTGCCATTAATTTCAATGGAAACTAAGAGGGTTTTTTTTAAAAAAAAAGCTTGGGAGAATTAAAAACGGCTTCTATTGGTGCAAGGAAGAGAGCCATGTAGGTGCTAATCGAACCTCCTTAGGGAAGGCATTCCAAAGGCAGGGAATGATGAACTTGAAGCTTCTCTCTGTTGCCGCTTCCCGTCTGTCTCAGCTCATGGTGGGGCCAAACGGAGGAGAGCCGATTATCTCAGCACACAGGAAAAAGAGTTTCATTAGAGGTTATGCGGCTTCCCGCCCTACTGCAATATGTGAACCCATCTCCTTTAACCCATTCTGCTGTGCTCTGCGGTCAACTGTATCTAAGCACTGCTTTTCACATTACTTTTGAAGGTCAACTCTTGGGAGTTGTGTGCGTCTCTAAAGTTCTGTGGGAAAAGAAGCATCAAACTAAAATAATGCATCTAATCTCTGAGAGAAGCAGCATGTAGGGCAAAACTCCAGAATCCAGAGGCAATGCTTTATGTAGATGCAAATATTATAGTCTTAATGTTGCATGGATCTTCTGACACTGAACAGTCTTCTAAAGTAATGGGCAAGTAGCCCTAAACCCTATTAAAATCTAAAAGGACTTATGTCCATTTAATATTTGCAGCGTTTCAGGCCATGACATTACTCTAGCATGGGTTTTTACTGATTCAAAGCTACAGTGCAATGCAGTGAAAGGAATGGAGTTGTGACTAACTTCCTGGATTCTGCCCTAGATCCCTCTTCTTTTTCTTGTTTAAACTATCCCAAGTGTCTAATTCTGACTTGCTCTTCTAGATCCCCAACATGTCTTGGAACAATTTGTCTTTGTGCTATGGCCTGCAACAGAACAATTCATTAAAGCTTTATTTTCTGTGGGGAAAATGTTGGCAGTAGTTACTCATCCACCTGTCTGCCTTAATAAAACGTTAATACATAAACTGAAATATGTTTCTTTTGGAGCTAACTTTTAGATGAGTGAGCACAATGCCTGGCTGAAGAGCCAAGGCCCTGATCTAAAGCCAACTGAAACCAATTATTATTCCCATTAGTTTCAGTGATCTATGGTTTGGGCCTCAAGTACATCTGCTCTCTCCTTTTAAACATGCACAAAGGGTAAACCAGTATGTGGTATTGCTATAGTCAAATGCAGAAATAGTTCAAGGCAAGGAAACGCTCAACTACATGGATTTTATTATAACAAATGAATGGGTGGCATATGGAAATATACGGTTTCAGATATTTGCAAAGAACACAGTATGTAGTATATTGTGAGCTGTTGCCATGTTCCTTAGGTTTCATTGCAAAGAAAAATGGTGTCTGACATTTTCTGCGTGGACACACACAGAAGTAGAGTGCCAAATATCTCCGACTTGTGGTTGGCCTGAGATTTTCTCTGAGCAAGTGATCCGCCACACTTCTCGTGGTAGACCAATAAAATCCCCCCCCCCTTTCCAAAATCTTAGTGTGGTGGAGGGGCTGGGGTGAACTAGCCAATTTGGGCTCACAGAATTGTGATCAGTTCCTTTTGGCTTGGCTGACTTTTTTCTAACTGGTACATAAAACCTGAATCAAGCCATTTTTATTTTACTAGTAAAATTTGCTCTTGCTTTCAAAAAGGCTTTTGATAAAAGCCCCTCACCTGAATAAATTTAGAAGGCACGGGTGCTTTTGTGAATCAGTAAACGCCTAGGAAACTGGAGGCAAATAAATCAACAGTTTTCCCAATGGAGGGATGTAGAGAGTGGAAGATTAAGGGCAGGCATAAGAAACTAATTCTTTACACAGTGCATAGTTAACTATGGAATTCCGTCCCTGAAGTGGCAGTGATAGTCTTACCCTCCATGAATTTGTCTATTCTTTTTAAAGCCATCCAAGTTGGTGGCTGCTGGCCACAATGACTATTTTCTCCATCCATTGCTGGAGGAAGTAAGCCTTCAAATATCTGTTGCTGGGAATCAAGAGGGGAGAGTGCTGCTTACTTGGGTCCTATTTATGGGCTGCCCTCAAGTACACCGGGGAAAACAGGATGCTGGACAACGATAGGCCTTTGTCCTGATCTTGCAGGACTCTCTTAAGTTTACTGGTCTCCTAACAACTCTCAGCACATTTAACAAACTACAGTTCACAGGATTCTTTGGGGGGAAACCATGACCATTTAAAGTGGTGTGATACTGTATTGTACAGGTGGGCCCCTAATCACCTGGGTGATTCCACCAATCCGGGCTCACACAGTGCAAGAGAAGATATAACCGTGTGACTGTTGCCTATGAAAAGTGAAAATGGGAACAGCCTATTGCGAAATGTCCAAGCCGCTCGGCCAGAAATGTTGAAAAGGGAGATGGTTTTTGACACTTATGAAAAGGGTTGTGAAAAGCTGTGCCGAGTTTTCGTTTCAGCCTTATGTAAGAATATAATAAGCAGGTTTGCGGTGACTTTCCAAAATACAATAGGCACCTAAGCTTTCCAAATATATAACCAGCCAGTGAATGCTGTAAAATATTTGTATAGCTGATTAGCACTAAGTAGAAGAGACACCTACTTTAAAGTATCGCCATGTAAGTGAACAAAAGAGATTGGGGGCGGACAGAGAGAGAGAGAGAGAGTCCTTTTGTATTTCTCCTCCTGCTCTCCAACCTTTGATAGTAAACTTCCAAGGCATTAGAGGTAGACTAAACAAGAGGCAGTAACAATAGGTTTGCTTCTCCTGGTTTTTAACATGCGAATGCTTAAATTGCAAATCCCTGAACACCATTCTAATTAATAAACAAACTCAATGTGGAATCTATCTTCTTTCATCTGAATCAATAAACAGAGAAGTCATGAGAAAGGGACCTTTTCCCTTCAGGGAGCCTTTTCTTGTTAATGTTGACTCAGATTGTTAGCGCTTACACTTGTCCTTGTGTCATTCTTCTTCCCTTTTAACCACCCAACTTCATTTCTGAAGATCTTTGCAAAGTGGTTCTTCATGCACGGCTTTCATATTTATTTATACCAATAATGAATATTAGCTGCCAAAGTAAGCTTCCTAAATAGAAGTAACATTTAATTGCTACACCAGACATTGAAAGATGGATGTCAAATGTCACCTTAATTCATGTCAAAGCATTTGTTGCAATGTGTATTTGAAAGATACACTTTGAAGAGACAGCTGAATCTCATCATTTCTGAAAATGTGAGTACAGTACTACCTGCTGTCACGAGCAACGACCAAACAAACTTAGCCATAGATGAGTTTGGCCTTTGGTTCTCAAACAGCAACCCCTTATGCTATGTAGCAAAGCATGAGGGGTGGGGGATTTCAAAAGATGTTTACGATTTAAAATAAAATAATGTATTTTCTCATTTTTACCCTGCTTTTTACAAAAACAAAAAATCACTACGCTGCTTATAAGTACCGCATTTTTCCATCCATTAGACGCCCCCATGTATAAGACGCCCCCTATTTTTGGGGACTCCAATTTGAGAAAAAGGGGGAAGATCTATCCGTGAATAAGACACCCCCAAATTCTGGACATTATTTTTTAGGGGGAAAGCCTAGTCTTATACACGGAAAAATATGGTAATTGCCACAAGAAACCTAATTTGTCAAGAATACAATAGAAGCAGTAAAAACGCAGTAAAACAGTTCAGCTTTAAAGACAACAGACACAGAAATCAATTCTTAAAAGGCTTCTGGGGAAGAAAAAAAAACATTTTCAAAACACCCTTAAAAGCAGACCATGAGGAGGCTTGGCAGGTTTTTCCTGGAAGGGAATTCTACAATCCTGGTGCAGTTTAAAAACAACAGGCAACAGGTTCACATAGAATCATAGAATTGCAGAGATGGAAGGGACCCTGAGGGCCATTAAGTCCAATTCCTTGTAATCCAGGAATCTCAACTAAATCATATGGTGTGCAGGTATGAGATACAGAGAGCGTAGATAGATAAACACACACTCAAGACCACTGCGCATCTCATCTAGGCCGTTTAAATCCCTGCACATTGCTAAAAATTTAAAGCAATCAGCGGGGGATAAGCTATATGTTTGTGTATTTTTGAAAGGAATCTCATGTCTTCTATTCGCCGTGCTAATTTTGATTCAACTTGTCTACCAAAACCAAGTATATTCAGTCCCTCTCCCCCAGTTGACAAGGGGGAGAAGCATATAAACATCAATGCAAAACAATTCCAGTTTTAAATGAGCTTTGAGTTCATAATACCATGGACGGTAGCTCAGGCAGTAATGGAAACCTGTGGTTTGTTTAAAATAAAAAAGGTAGCTTGACATTTTTGCTTTTAATGAGAGGTCATGCAGATGCTTTTTGCGCCTATTTGTGTGTCCCCTGAAAGCATTTCCAATGACAGCATGAATCTAGAAACTCTGGGATTTTGCAGAGGGCCAGAATTCTTTTTGCTAAGGAAGTACGATTCCCTTCACACAGTTGATTTTGTAACAACCAGCCAGGTCAAACCTGCAAACGTTTCTTCATTGACATGCCTGCTTTTGCATGGGTGCAAGCAATCAGGGGATCTGCTCTGAATGTTGTAAACAGAGCTGCAGCCTGTATTGAAACACCGATGAGCTACTGTTACTTCTTCTGCATCTCACCTATGTAGCTATTTGTCCTTAGATTATGTCGAATAATGTGGAGGGAAAGGCTGAGGATTGTACAGCTCTTCCATATTTGCCTTCCAGAAGCTCTTCCCCTAAATGAAAAAGCGCGACACTATGGTTGGATATTGTGTTTACATATAGCAGAACTCATCAATATCCACAAATGGCCATCTGGCGCCGTGTTCAGATTAAGGTATCCATTGATAAACTGAGGAGAGAATCCACTAGAGGACTCCACTGTCTGAAAGAAAGCCACAACATAACAATGTTCTTCTACAGCGTCCATGATGTTCTTTTATGCTCCTCAGGAAGGCATACTCAACATGTCCAAAGAAGGGTTTGCAGGGACAAGGTAATGGGAAGGCTAAAGAGAAACATGGTTGAAAGTGCGAGCGAAGGGTCATAAACTAGGAAAGCAGCACATGCACATAGGGGGCAGCGATCAAATGTGGAAACGAGCTAAAGGGTGAAGAATATATTGCCTTTTTTGGCTCTTGAAAGCTTAGGATTCCGAAGGTGGTCTATATCCCATGTGTGCCTGCCCAAACCTGATGATATCATCTGATACATTCGTTCAAGTCGTTCCGCTTTGTGAAGTCAGATGGGCATTACTAGAGGGAGAGGCACAGTGTGTGTGGAATGGCTTCCCCAGGGGAGGGGAGGCTGATGCCAAACCTGATGTCTTCTCAGCACCAAGCAAATACCTTTTTATTTGACTGGGCTTTCCATGACGCATACTTAAAATGGTGCCTTTTCTGATTCTATGGAATTTATTTCTCTGCTATGTTTCTGTTATTCAACTGGTTTCTCTTATAGTTGACAGTGTTTTTATTGCTTTCATGCCAAGCTCTTATGCTGAGAGTTCTGTAAACTGAAGAGTGGCATGTAAATGTTTAAAATGAATTTAATAAATACTTATTATCGGTGTCCTTACTCTAAGAAGGGCTGTTTTGCAGCTTACTGGAAAATCCTGAGCAGTAAAGGCACAAATGAGTCACACATCTCTTGCTTGTGCTTCCAGGTTAATACGGGAAGAACTCGCGCATCGTATTTGCAGGCAGATTCACTGGAGAGTGATCCCGGGCGCCATTTCAGATTTCATTGAGTGACAGGTAAAAGGCTTATTAAAGATTAAAGATCTGTTAGATCTATTCAAATAAAAATGGGCAGAGCATTCTTAACCGGATCAGGGAAGCTGCTGGGGCAGATGAACTACTAAATCCAAAGCCCTGCTAGACTCAAAACTGGAGGGAGCAGTCTGCCCCCCCCCATTTCCCTGTTTTTGGACATAATAGTCCCCTTCCTCTTTGGTCACAACAGGATGGAAAATCAACAAGCCAGCGCTAGTACTACCCCTGCCCCCAAATGTGTGGTTGTGTCAGGAAACTGATCTGTACCACTCTGGCATGGCACCCACTTTTTTCATTGGCAGGTGTAACCCAGAGGTGTACCCCCCCCCCCCAATGCTGGCTGGGAGTGGGCTTCCAAGGGCAGTTTTCCCTCTTTGAGACCAGACTTTTTCTGCATGTGCAGTGGAAGGTCCATGATACCCTACAGCCTCTGAGACAATAGGCTTGTGCCCTAAATTGCAAAAGGAAGAGAATGCCAATGTGAGGGATCAAATGCTGTAGCTGGTGCCATCATGCCTTATGAGCCACAGTGTACATTTCAATAAAACACAACAAGAAGGAAATAAAATATAATAGAATACAATTTAAGAGAATGGTGGCAGGGGTGTTTTAAAATACCTCCGTAAAAATGATCGCAAACAATTTGTGCCTTTGATATGAATAGCTGGTATGAGGATTACATAACCCAGCAGTTGCCAGTGTGGTGCCTCCCGAACGTTGTTGCTCCAACTCCCATCTTCCCTGACCATTGGCCAAGTTGGCTGGGGCTGATGGGAGTCAGAGTCCAGTATGTTGCAGAACCAGTGGTGCCTTACACTGAGTATCTCTCCAGCATTTCAGACAGGGGTCTCTCCCATCTCTACCTGGAGATACTGGCGACTGAACTTAGGAATCTCTGCATGCATTTCGAGAGGGGACATGAAGGGTTACAGACAGGGAACATCCCCAGTACTACCCAAAGAGGCTGGATATTGAACCTGGGACTGTCTGCATATATATCAGGAGTTCTGCTCCTGCACTTTGGTCCTTCTCCTCTCCTCCAGAGGAGACTGACAACAGCAACAGGGACGTGCTGAGGAGGGCAGTGGGAAGCCCCGTTCGCCAGCCTCCCTGGTTAGTGCTGTTCCTACTGGTCTGAACGACACTGCAGAAATCTGTAGGTGCTTACACACAGAGAGAAGCAAACTTGGTACTTACCGTGGTAAATTCCTTCTCTGTGTAACTAGAAATATACAGCAAATTAATTGTCACAAAGAGCATCAAAGAATATTCAAAATCACACCACATAGTTTATCAGCAGCCAAATAGCTATCAGTAGAGTGTCTTTTTAGGGCATCGATCTGCATGTGATAGAATGCTATATGAAAGCAAAAAACGGGAACACAGAACTCATTGTAATAAAGCAAGCTTTGCTGAAGAAAGGAAGGAGGGGGAAGGAAATGTTATGTAATTCAGGCCTCAAGCTACAAACCATAGCAAAAATCAGGCAAGGAACTGACTTGCGTGCACAATAATACTCTAGCAGCATACCGACCGGAGAAATTATGATCATTCGTGAAGGAAATGTAGAGCACTGCATCAAGGCATTATATGTGAATACAAAGGATCCATCACTTTTAAAAGCTTATTCCTTTAGGCATGGTGTGCTTCTTATTTAAATGCTGCTGTATAAAGCATTTCTACATATGTGCTTCAAAACTCTATTAGATAAAACCCACCCATCCCGCTGATGATGATCTAGCCTTCCAGTAGGTGCACCCAAGGGCTTCCTGGAAAAGTCCCCCCCGCCCCACCCCACCCCAATGGAACACATCTTTTCCTCACTATTAAATGCACTGTTGTTTTGTTTTTAAAAGACGTTGCTCAATTTCATCTCATTTCAGATAATCGCATTCAGATTCTTTGACTTGGGAAGCTATTCTTAGTGATAACTAGTTGACTCTCTTGAAGGTATCTGACATCTATAGCATTTAGTGGCAGAAATTAAATGCTGGGAAGTCTGAAACAGGGATGTGTTCTTGCAAATATGCAGTAGACACACAGCAGAGAACTGTAGCCAAACTGAACTCCCCAACACATGTCCCTATGTGTTTACCAAAACACACCATATTCGCACAATATGATGCTCACAGCTGCAACCATCCCTATGTACAGGGCAGTACAGGGCAAACGCGCCTGCAATATAAAATGTGAATTTAAGAGGCAGCACCTTTGATTCTGTGATCTGCATTACAGACATAAACTGCTTCAGGAACCCCTGCTTCAGGATTTCTGCTCAGAGCTTTATCTCCCAGCATACAGGGCTATTTTATGGATGATGGCTATAGACGTTTACTGAAGCTTTATCCTCAGTCCATGCATTTAATTGATAGTTGTATTTTTACCGTTACAATTATTAGCAGGGCTGTAAAAATCTGGGCACCCAGTCACTACTGGGACCCCAAAATGAGTCCTGCTGACTGAACTGCTGAAGAGGGCAGGGCATGAGTTCTTCTACCTTCTGTGTGAGCCCCAGTATGTGGGACCTGGTCACTTTTTTCTTTTACTTCCTTAGCTCCTCCCCAAAATCAGCTGCCATTCGCTAGAGGGAGGGCCATGGTCCTAGGTAGGCTTTAACCTCTGGAAGAAAGGAAAGGGAGGGGATGGAGACCAGAACGGGATTTGTCCTCTCGCTGGTGACCTTACTTCTGTTCCTCCATTCTCCCTTCCAAATTCAATTATTATTATTATTAAATCAGCTCCTAGGTTTTGCAGTTGCTGTTGTTTCACTCCAACTCCCATCAGCCCCAGCAAGCTTTGTCAATGGGCAGGGACGATGGGCGTTGAAGTTCAGCAACATCTGGAGGGCCACGAGTTCCCTGTCCCTGTTTCAGAGATTTCGGCCAAATATTTTTAGTCACTCAAGAAACATCCTAACCCTCCTAGCAGTCAGTCAGATTGTGTAATGGGAAACTTTGTATAATAAATGCTTTGTGACCTGGCTTATTTTCCCAAGTTCACCGTGATCCCAATGCTAATGCTCCTCTGAGCTCGTTCTAAGGACATTGTACTGTAAATATTTTGAAGTGCAATGTATTAATTTGATGCTGGCTGTGAGATCTTGAGACTAGCAGGACAGGCATGAATGCTCTTGCTGAAGGAGGGCAGGAATGGCAACCGTTTTGCAGACCGAAATCTCACTGGGTGATTTATTAATTCCTCTCTTCACTCAGTCAGGCCGTAATCCTTACACTGTGCTTGCCTTTCCCAGTATAGTTGAAGTGGCATGGGATTCTGGTTTACAGCAGCCTCTCCCCGAGGGAAGGAAAAACCTGAGCATTTTGCAAATGTTCCAAGTGACTATTTGCAAAGTCCCTGCTACCTCTTTCCCTTGCCCCAAACTCTGCTCCTAGAAGGCAGCATTCCCCAGCCTGCTTAGGGCTAGAGTGGGACTAGTATCCCCAGCAACCTGAACAGGAAAAATTATGCACTATGTGCAATTTCTGCTGAGCTGGCCCTTGGGGTCCTTCCGTGAGAATCATGCAGAGCATCATTTTCCCACCTGAGGTACTAGGATATGTTAGTCCAGTTCAGTGTTCAGCAGGAAAAACGATCATCTGCTACAGTGGAACACTTGAGTTACCACCACCGCCTCCTCTGCCTTCCTTCTGGTACATGGCAAACCTGGGATGCCTTGGGGAAGGAGGAGGTTGGAGCCACGATGACTTGCAGGGTTGGGGTGAGCACACCCTGATCCTGTTCATAAGTACAGGATTGCTCATAACAATCCTAGTTTTTGTGTGTGTGATCCCCAACCTGCAATCTACATGGTCCTTATTACCATTCCAGGATTCTTCCCCTTCATTCTACTGTGTGTGTAGACCAGGCCTATATGGGAATGTAAGAATCTTGCTAGATTAGATCAAATGCCTTTCTAGTTCCACATCTACAGTATTTTCCTGCGTATAAGACTACTTTTTAACCCAGGAAAATCTTCTCAAAAGTTGGGGGTCGTCTTATACGCCGGGTCGTATTTCTTATACGGCGAGTATATCCCAAACTCTATATTTTAACTGGGAAAGTTGGGGCTCGTCTTATACGCCCAGTCGTCTTATATGCCGGAAAATACAGTAGTATAAAATCATGCATGGTGTGCAGATGGGTTTCTTCATCTCTCATAATACTAGAACTCAGGGCCCTCTTCAGGACAGACAAAGGAATGTATTTCACCCAGAATTCTCTGCTACAAGAGACATTGGTGGCCACCAACGTGGACGGCTTTAGAAGACAAATAGACAAATTCATGGAGGATATGCTGGGTGGAGCTAATGGGACTTGTAGTCCAACGTCCGGAGTGCATAATGTTGACTTTCCCTGCAGTGCGCAGATATTATGGAAATTCATGTCCTTTTGTGTGGGGGGTGGGAATGTGTGGGGTTTTTTTTTTTTTTTTGGTAATGTGTAAGCAGCCCCCCTACCTGAGGCCCTGTCTTTCTGCGTGCTGATGAAATCAAACACTCAGGAGATTGGCTCGGAACATTTACCTTTGTGCAAAGAAAGACCACGAACCATCTCACTTTACAAATTTCTTTTCAACAAGTGATGTTTTCCAACACAAATGGAGAGGGAGGCATCTGAGAAGAACGAATGCTGTTCCTAGCAAAGTTGAATCAAGTCCAGAAGAAAACAAACATTTCTGCTCCAATATCAGGACTTAGTTTGTGTGTATTTTTAAAAGGATTTAGGATTCGGTCTGCTTCTCACTGAAGGTATTGGAAAAATGCCCAATTGATTTTAATGGAGATGGATTACATCCTTGGACCCCGATCCAACTGCGCACATGCAACCAGTGCCAGCTTAGGGCATTTTTCTGCATGAGGCGGAGCCCAAATGGTGCCGCCCTGCTATGATAATAAAGTCTTGCTGCACCATCCAGACACTTAATTCCTGCCTTCATTAATCTCCCCTTCACGGTGCTGTCTAAAGCTGGTCACTTCACCCTCGTGTATAGCAGTGCCAACCCTGGCTCCTCAACTTTTAAGATCCCATGGGCACATCCAAAAGCCTATAGAAAAAACCGTTGAGGGCATTTCACGAAGTAAAACTGGCAATGCTTAGACACCCACCCCGCAACAGGCAAAACACATGCACACACCCCAACAACTAAGCGCAAAGATAAGAATAGGAGGCAACCCCACTTATTAAAAAAAAGGCAACTCCCCACCCAAGCAAACTCTGCTTTTCAAAACATTAAAAATGGGGACGGGGGCTTTGGATGCCATGGTGTCCATGAGCACCACTGCAGGCATACACAGTCCCCATGGCTGGATTGGACCTTGCAGTTGTGCGTACAGCATCTGTCTTAATCCAGTTAGGTATATACATGCATAGAAGCAAGCAAGAAGCACTCCCTTGCTGGTGTGAGGAAGTATCTTCTAAGGTTGTTACACTATTTTCAGAATAAATGCAGAAGAATGGGTGACCTCACAGAGTAAATATTCTTTAGTATAAGTTAAGAAGGCTGAAGTCCTGGCTGAGCAGCTGGCAGTGACCTCCATCAGCAAGTTCCCCCTTTTTTTGGCAGCAGCTCCTTCCTTTTGCTGCAGAAGAGCTTAAATGTTTCCTTGGATTCCTCAGTGACATGCAGGCAAATCCAGCAGCAGAGAACAGCTGCAAAACAGGCAGCAAATTCAGAAGAAGCTGAAAATTGATTTAAGGGGGAGCATTAAGGACAAAGCAAGAGCTTATCATGACTCCCCCCCTCCCCACTTCTTTGTTAACACATTGCTTTCTCGAGCATAAAGCTGTTTTCTTCCTTTGGACTGACCAAAAATGCAGTTAATTTTAGGACTGCGTGGGGTTTTCATCGCTGATTCTGGACATAACAGAATGGGCAGATAAGTACAATTGGTAAAGAAGTGGATCATTATCATGCTTGCTGTTTTGCATCTCAACTGAAAATGAAGACCGGTTTTTCCTATTTGGAAGGTGTTCTGAAGATGTTCTCCATTTCTTCTTGAGGACAATGGATACTTTAACACAACCGTTTTAATCGTTTAGTACTTTTTCATAGTACCTACAGGAGTGTTTGGTGCTTTTGACAAATGATGCAATATGCACATTCCTGTCCACGGTAGCTTGCAAAAAGAGACGGAACAGGGATGTGGTGATATGACAGGTGGGAGGGAAGGAACAGAACACAGGGATATGCATGCAAATAATTATAGTTCCAAATTTAAATTTGAAATGGAAGAACAGCAGTAAGTTGCAGGATATATTATTGAGTTATATGTTAAACTATAAGAAATCTCTGAAGAGTGGACGAAGAGGGAGAAGATTTAGGTGCAAAAGGGAAGCAAAAAGATGCACATTTTTTCCCCTACACTTCTTAAGAGAGGAAGAGTGACAAATGTGTCCAGGAAGACCATTCCAGACGTAGGGAAAAGGAAGAGATAACGGACAGCAAATCAAAGGAGAATGGTCAGGAGGAGCCAAACTGTTGAACGCCTCAAAAACGAAAACTAAAAGCAGAATATGAAGGGGGAAATTAAAGATCCAGTTAAGAGGTCAAAAGAGAAAAGTAATATGATCATAATGAATTCCAGAGGGGTAGCTGTGTTAAGCTGTTGGTAGCAAATAAATAAACAAAAGCCCCGCAACACTATTTTTTATATTGTGGCATAAGCTTTTGTGAACTAAAGAGTGTGGTCATGAAATGCACAGGAAATCAGCAAGTTTGTCAGAGCCCAATGTGTGACATACGTTTTTCTTGCAAGGCTAATTTAGCACCTAAGGCGAGACAAATAGTTTCAAAGTGCTTATGTAGTGTTCTAGTCTTGACTGGAAACAAATTTGTTGGTTAAATTTTAGTCCAGTGTGAAATTGCAGCACCACTGTTTGCAATACATTTCCTCTGCCCTCATGCCCCCCCCGTGTGTGTATAATATACCTGCCAACAGAGATGTCCATGAAAGCCTATTCCAAAATAAATATGATCCAGCATAGTCCTGTGGGTGTTTGCTCAAAAGTAAGTCCCACTGAGTTAAGTTAAGAGTGCATAGGATTGTTCCCTTCATGTGTAAGGTAGAGCGTTAGTTTGATCAGAACCATCGGTGAGCTGGACAGAATTGGTGGCAGAATTCTGGGATGAGAACAAAGGTTTAAGGCAAGCCAACAGCATACCTCAAACATAGCAATAAGATAAAAAAATGCTTAAAGACTGAGCCAATATCTTTGGACTAGAAGCAGAAAGAAAAAGGTAAATAGTAGGCTTTCTGGAAGCTATGACAACCTTGTCCTGGAAAAGGTAAGAAGAAAGGAGGACGCTGAGTTTGAGAAATACATTATCTATATTTCCCAGACACCAGATTGTCCAGTTCCTGCATCTGCAAGTTGCTGCAAATTTGTTAAAGCGATAATGCTGAATGCGGACACACCTTCTGCCTCAACTGACACAGTTACACAGAGCAGTATGTTATCTGCTGCCCATTAAGTACCTTAGATTGCCCCACCCACTGTTGCTGTTGGTGTATTTTGAGCAATAAGAAAAGTCTACAGCACAACTTTGCTTTTGGTTTTAGCAATGCAGTTTACAAAGCAGGGGTGGGAAGCTATGGCCCTCCAGACCTTGTTGGAATCCGATTCCTATCATGTCCAAGTCATTGGCTCCACTGCCTGGTGCTGATGGCAATTGCAGTTCAACACCTGAAGAGTCACAGGTTTCTCCCCACCACTGTCAACCTGCTATAAAGCGTCCCACTGTTTTCAGTTCTTGGCTGCATGGGCCAATGGCCCTGGCAGTATTAGCATTATATACAGTCAGATCATGGGTCCATCTTCTGATCTTCTGGGTTGCCTCTTCTGACCAGCAGCAGCTCTTCTAACATAGACAGGGATCCTTCCAGCCTCACTACCTTAGAAGGAGATGTGAGGAACTAAACCTGGAACTTGGTGCACGTAAAGCATGTCCTCTAGTGCTGAGCTGCAGGTCCTTCCCCAATAAAACAATCCCGGCCTCTGCTCTTCACGTCCCGACTTTGCAAGGCTGGTTTCGTGTTTACAGAGCTATATGGACAAGACAAGGGAAAGAACATGATGCTTATACACATCTCTCTTCGCAGGCTGCCTTTTATCTGCATTTGCCTACCTTAAATATCAACATTGTGACTTTGGAATTTTGTTATGAAGTTAAAAGCTTAAACGAAAAACTTGCTTCCCAGAGCAGCCAGAAATATTTGAACACTTAAAGGCTTTCTGTCTGTGATTCAGAGATTTATTTATAAGACTGCTGATTTTGGGACATCAAACGTATACATTCAAACTGCAGGAATGAGTCACATTTGTAGGAGGTAATTACTACCAGAAAGTACATTCTAACTTTTGTCGGTTCCTCTTTAAAATGTCCACTTAAGAGTGCCATGTTCTAAAAATAGCATTCTTTGTTATGTGCTCAGTAAAATCCAGCCTTACTGTATGGTGTGGTAATCTATGGAGGTTTAGCCCTGTGGTTAAGGGCATGTGGAGGCTTTACAGGAGGGCAAGTCCTGGACCATTTCTGGAGCGGTGGCCTGGTTAAAAATCACAAAAGCTAGTGCACTGATGCTGGTCTTTGTGGGCGCAGCTAACATTTGCAAACATGATACTTCTGCAGCACAAACCCTGGAAATGTTTTGCAATGCTCTTTGGCAGTTAGGGAATCCAAAAATTGTACGTGAGAGGGATTTCATAGTTGGAGGACATTCCAGGCATGCATGGTAACTTATCCTATAGCAAGGGTGGGGAACCTGTGGCCCTCCAGATTTATTATTGGACTCCATCTCCCAGGCAGCATGGCCATCTGCCAGGAATGATGGGAGGTGTGGGCCAGCAACATCTGGTGGGACACAAGTTTCCCATCCCTGACTTATGGTGCATGGCTTTGGGATCACCCTCTATTGAAGGGCTGTGGCCTTCCAGATGCTGTTGGACTCCCATCAGATGTAGCCAGCATTGCCAGTGGTCAGGGATGATGGGGGTTGTTGTCCAGCAACATCTGCTGCAGTACTTGACACAGTACTTGGAGGATGCATTGGTTCCAGTCCCTGGCTTGGAGCTATGTTTGGCTCTTTTGTCCAGTCCTTATCCTGCTCCAGAACTTCAGCGGTCTCAAATCCCCACCCTCCCAAGATTTATGCTTCAGCTCCCATGTGTTCAGCTGCCGTTGCAAACACTATTCCAAATGCCCAGTAGGACATTGCACTCCCAATGCGCTACTTTGCCCTTATCCTTTCTTAGGAGAGCCAGTGTGGTGTAGTGGTTAAGAGCGGTAGACTCGTAATCTGGGGAACCGGGTTCGCGTCTCCGCTCCTCCACATGCAGCTGCTGGGTGACCTTGGGCTAGTCACACTTCTTTGAAGTCTCTCAGCCCCTCTCACCTCACAGAGTGTTTGTTGTGGGGGAGGAAGGGAAAGGAGAATGTTAGCCGCTTTGAGACTCCTTCGGGTAGTGATAAAGCGGGATATCAAATCCAAACTCTTCTTTTTCTAGTTCACTGGTGGCAAATCTGCCCTTCCAGGCTGATTCTGCAGCATGAAGCCTCTTCGTTCAGTTTGTTGAAGCCCTGGCCAAGGCCCCGCCCTCTGTCTGAAGTCTGTCCCACCCAGACTGGAAAGGGGACGATCTGTCAGCAATGCATGATCACAGTCTTCCCCTGCCTTGGAGTCTCCTGAGTTACTGATGAGTTCATTGGATCTTTGAAGTCGTCTTCTGGCCGATCAGGACTACCCTTCTTTCCTAGCAGCAGCCAGCTCAGGAAAGGTGAGAATCGAGGAAGGTGGCTCTGTGCTGTGTCCAAAAGCACAGGTCCCTGAAACCTGTCATTTCCAGGGGAGAAATGATTGCAGAGAGCTGGTAGGAGAGGCAAACCGGACAGCTAGTTGTGCCAAAAGAAGACACTGGCTGGAAAGGTCCAATGAGTGTGTGTATGTGTTGTGCTCCTGCAGTTATCTGTGTGCATGCCACCTCTGGGTGTCACCTCTCTCTGCAGTTTCCCAATTAGCTGAGCAGCAGCAAAGAGAACTACCCTCCAAAAACACAACACATGATGTGTAATAATGCTGATGCAAACTCCTCTTCCTTTAGAGGAGTTTGTATCAGCATTACTACACATGTGTTGTGTTTTGGGCATGTGTGGTCTGCATGTGTGCAAGGGGGAGTGTAGGGTGGCGATGCCCATTTTTGCTTAGGCCACGCTTGTATGCACACCTCTGAGGGTTGGCTAACAGGGAATGCAACCCTCTGGCCAAAGAAAGAGAGGTTAGTCCCCAGTCACCTATTGTTGCAAGAATTTCATTTACAGCACAAGCCTAGGCATCTCTATGCAGAAGAGTAGGCCTTACTCACTGATAAGTGGATATTGGATTGCAGCCTTAGTTTAGCACATATCATTGCTCCTTACTAGCCAGGAGAATTCTTCCATTTGCTTCTGCGGTTGTTTGTTACAGTTATTTTGCATTTGCAAGGATGATAGCCCGGTGCAGTTCTGCATAGATGAATACAGGCTATGAATCAGCGTGGAATTGAGCCCAGTGCTGTCCTCTGCCTGTCACAACCTTATAAATTAATCTCCCCATGCAGGGGAGATTATGCCTATTCCAAAATGCTGCCATCGTCCTTCCCACAGTAATATCTTCCAGTGTGTTCTGAGGGTGGTTGTTCCTATTGTTTGGTCCACCCTACAGACAGACAAACAAACAAACAAACAAAAAAACTCACACGCTTCATAGCAGGGATTTAATTACTCTCATTAGGGGCATGTAGTGTGCTGTCATACCACAACGCTATGGTTCAAAAACCCAAAACAAATAGATGCAACTGTGATCAGCAAGACAGACCAGACAGGTTTTGAGTGGTTACTGCACCGTGGTTACAAATGGAATGCAAAGACTCTCCATTCAGTTCTGTGGGCTATGGAGCTATTCCAATAAGAAGTCTGACCATGCATCAGAAGATGTGTGTCCACCACATATTTTGAGCCAGTCATTTTTAGGTCACCATCCCTCCTTCAAAGAAGGTTTGATAGAACAATGGCCCATGTAGACAGTTTTCACGGAGGTCCATCAAGCTAACTAGTAACCATACCATGTGGTATAACTGAGTCCAGGGCCTCCTCGGCTGCCTTCCATGCTGCTAATCAGGATTATCATTGCTTGCAATTTTGCTGGCAGCAAAGCTGCAGCCCCCCCCCCCCGCCCCGTAAGAAAAATCAGGAATGGGCAGACCTAATAAAAACAGAGCAAGTCAAACAAATAGCTAGACCTTGCAGCTGGTTCCTTTCCAGGTTTGCTATGTAACAAGCTGCAGGTTCTCATTTCTGCCTTTTACCCTAGAGATCAAAGCCAATATTCCTGCTAGTTCTGTTGCTCCAGTTCCTTCATTTCTCGAGTCCCACATTATATCCAGTCAAGTGATCATGCAATATGCATAGCTATATAATTAATGCCAAGAGTTCATCACTGCTTTCACCCAGTTGTTTATAACAATGGGAATGGTGTTTGTTTAGAGAGCTAACCTCTTGTCCGTGGAGTGAGAAAACCATTTTTCATTTCCATTTATTATATTTTAATGCCGCTGTTGACTCACACGAATCACAAAGTGGCTCACAAATAATAAATAAGAAAACAGAATGGAATGTCACAAATATAACACAAATCATATAGAATAGTTAACAAATCACTAAAGCCACCACGTTCTAGAAAACACTGTGAATAAAACAACTTAAAAAAATAAGCTAAACAGCACAAACACAAGCAGCATCATATAACCATTTTCCTCTGTCTGAAATGTCTTACTATATCACCTCCACCGTGGTTCATATATGGTGCCTTTCAACTCATAGTTCTGCTCCTAACATGGTATATCTCCTTGGCTCTTACAGTTTGGACTCTTGATAATGCCTCTTTCCATGTCGTCTTACTGGCGTATGTTTAGGTGAGAGGTAGGGTTACTGTGGCCCTATTGTTGGACACACCAACTCCCCTCAGCCCCAGCCAGCATGACCAACTGTGAGGCATGATGTGAGTTGTAGTCTAGCAATATCTGGAGGGCCACAGGCTCCCACCACTCATTTAGATCCTGTGCAAGTTTGCTACAGGATCCGAACCTGCCCTATTTCTCACCATACTCTTCTAACCACCACCCACAGCACAGTTTTGTTGTTGTTGTTTCTTCTTACAGACATCACAGCTGTGACTGGTTTATGAGAGTTCGACTTTTGTTCTGGTTCTTAAACCCTGGTTCTTCAAAGCCATTTTTGCACAGCAGGCACAGGACACCCTTCTCTCTTCCATTCTCTCCACCATCCATTCTTTCCCTCTCTGACACACACGTCCATACTTCTTCTCCCCTTCATCCATCATTCATTCATCCTCTGGTTAGTGTGTGTCAGCATCAGTCATGCACATTTCAGGAAGAATAAAACCTTCATCACACCAGGCCAGCAATGAAATGAAAGATTTAGAGAGCCAGAGGCTCAGACCACTTCCAGGTTTGGGGACACGCAGCCATAATAAGAATAAGAGTAAGAATCTTCAAAATATTGAGGAACATACCGAAGGGAAGGACAAGGGTGGGGAAATCTTACTGTTGCACAACCATAAGTTTTAATTATTGTATTGTTTATACATGTTATGCCTTAGAATTAGCTGTGTTTGTTGTTAAATCAAACAGCTTTGCGTGTTCTCCCATATGGTTTGGATTTGGTTGGGACGGTTCAAGCCTATTACAAGCTTAGCACTCTTGGAAATAAGAAGTGAGGTCCTCTTTTGAGAGAAAGGTTATTGGTTTGCTCTGCTTTTGCTTTTGTTCATTATGTCTTTTGTGTCTTCATTTTGTATTTTTATGTTGTGAACCGCCCTGTGATCTTCGGATGAAGGGCAATATACAAATAAAATAAAATGAGTCAACACTGTGAGGTGTTGACTCATTTTATATTTTAGAATAGCTAATGCTACTCTAGGCTTCATCAACAGAAGTATAGGGTCCTGACCAAGGGAAGTAATAATACTGCTCTATTCTGCCTTGGTCAGACCACACCTGGAGTGCTGTGTCCAGTTCTGGGCACCACAATTTAATAAGGGTATTGAGAAACTGGAAGGTGTGCAAAGGAAGGTGACCAAGTTGATCAGGGGTCTGGAAACCAAGCCTTATGAGGAACAGTTGACGGAAGTAGGGAATGTTTAGCCTGGAAAAGAGGAGACTGAGAAGAGATATGATAGCCATTTTCAAATATCTAAAAGGCTGTCACATGAAAGATGGAGCAAGTTTGTTTTGTCGTAGCCCTGAATAACTTGTGCTCAGGATACCTTTAGGACTGCCTTACCTTGTCCTTCCCAAGTCAATAACAAATAATCTGGCAGGCACTGTTAGGGGGGCCTAAACACTGGATGCTCAACTTCTCATTGACATGAGTCATGCTTCAGGTCCATGGAGGACCACTAATAGTGCTCCTCCATGGAGCAGAAGCATGAGTCACGTCAATGAGACGTCAAGCCTTCAGTGTTGTGGGCCCAACTCCCTCCTACTAGATATCAGACAGGCACCATCCCTGCTGAGTTTCAGATGGCTAAAGCCATTTTATTTCAGGAGGTCTTTGCATCATGAATGCTTCTCCTATTTTCTTTTCTTAAAAAAAATCAGTTTTCTTCTGTGTCTTTAAATTTCCACAGCTGAATTTATGTTTTAAATTTTGCATACTGTGTATTTTTTATTTGTAAGCCACTTTGAGACTTCGGTGGTGAAAAGTGGGATACAATGTTTTTTTTTTTTAAAAAAAAACCCAAATAAAATTAGATGTGAAATGGGACATATTCAAGAGAGCCACTGTATGCTCTAGCCACACACTTCAGTAAGATCAAATAAATAAATAAATAAATAACTATTGAGAGTTTTTCCTACCTAATAAATCCTGTTGAGGCTACAGCTTGGATAGTTAAAACATCTTTAACAAGACCTAAATCACATTATTTGTAGCTCTAGCACTTACATGATGTGTTTGTTGTCGGAAGTGGTGGTCCTCCTCCTCCCAAGCTTGTTCCTTTTCGAGTGAATCACCTTCGCAGCAGGGGTTCTCCCGGGAATTGGGATTGAAAGGGGATTACCAGGAGAAAACTCATCATGGTTTGCCTGTAAAAAGAAACCCTTTATTGAAACAACTTGCAGCCCAACCTTACAGTTTCCTTGCCAGGCTTTAACTCATTGAAGCTCTAAAAAAAATGCCCAGATATTTAAACATCAGTAATTAGTTTTAATGGAAAATATTTGTTTTTTTTAAAAAACCCAAATCTTGGAGGGAAAACAAACCAAGAACCCAAAGGAATAAATGAAAACTAATGTGGGAAATTCCAGTTGGATCAAAGTAATTGAGCAAACCACAGTTCTGGATGGCTAGACATGAATGTAGGATGCATGAAAGGGATTCTCTCACATCCAGTGTATTATGTGGAGATGTTGGCTGTGGAAGGAGACAATGATAAAGAAGCTTATAAATGCGGACAATTTGTTCAGAACCACTGCTCTATTTAATCATGTCTTGGTGCCAGAACTGGACTGTGCAGCAGGTCTTGCACCACCACCTATCTATGGCCAATGGAGACCAGCCTTATTGGCCAAGGATGGCTTCTGCACCAATAGGCCAGGCCATGGTGGCTAAAAGACCCTGTCTGCTAGAAGAAACTCTGGATTGGGCTTGCTCATTGGCCTGAGCAGCAAGGGGAGGGGCCAGAACTCAGTGATAGACAGGGGTGGGGGAGAAATTTGATTCAGTTCACATTTAAAGGTGAACCTCTCTAATTCACAATTTCTGGAACAATATGTGAGCTGAAAATCAGCCACCCTTCAAAATTTGCAGTTCTCCAGCCAAGTAGTGCATACAGAAATGCATGTGCTAAGATAAATTGTGCATAAGAATGCATGTATTAGTGAGAAAATATACAAGAATGCGTTATATTTTATTTTTAAAAAATTATATTTATTGGGTTTTTAAACAAAAACAGAAAATAAACACACAAATACATAAAACATAATACAAAATACAAAATACCAAAACATAAACATACATCATGGTTTCCCTTTCATCATGTCAAATCATAATGGGGTGACTTCCTCCTGTCCCCCCTGCATTGTCATTCATCTTTAGTAATTTCCTCTCATCTTTAAATATTTTTTCTTATATTACTTATATTCTCATCTTGTAATTGTCTTAACCAAAAATCATACTTTGCATTACTTAATCATATTGTTCTAATCTGTAAGCTATCATTTCTTCCAACTTTTTTCAATCTTTCAATCTTACAATAGTTCTTTAAATATACTTTAAATTTCTTCTAATCTTTTTCCAGCGTCTCCTCCCTCTGGTCGCGTAGTTTCCCGGTCAGCTCGGCGAGTTCCATATAGTCCATCATTTTCATCTGCCATTCTTCTATCGTAGGTATTTCTTGTGTCTTCCAGTTCCTAGCAATCAGAATCCTAGCTGCTGTTGTGGCATACATAAAAAAAGGTATAATCCTCCTTAGGGACCTACAAGAATGCGTTATAGACTTCTCTCTGCCACAGGCTTCCCGCCCCCGCTCACAAAGCCCTGTTACCTCTTCAGCTTCCAACACCTCCTCCTCCCAGTCTTCTCCCTCTGACCACTCATTGTCATCTCACCACCAATCCCTGGCTCTGAGCCTTCTTCCCCTGGGAGTTCTCCAGCTGGTTCCTCCGACCCTTCCGACTGCATCCAACCCGTCCCTGACATTTTCTATAGGTGCTCTAAAATTATATGTAAGCACAATGACATTATTAATACATGGCAATGCATTGGAGGCTGAGAGATGAAGAGGGCAAGGGGCATTTGGGAATGTGAGATCTCCAGATCTACCACTTTGCAAGAGGAGTTGTAGAAATCTGCTTCCTGGTGGCCACTTTTTAAGAAGTAGCCGCATCCGATCTTCGTTTGAAATGCTGTGTGAAGTCAGCACTGTGTCTGACTGGTTTGGTTTTCTGCAAGAAATGGTGGAAACCATGAGAGAAATACCAACTGCCAGGCCATGATCAAATTGCAGCACCAGGATAAAAAAAATTCCTCACAGCATCATACAAGTGATAAAACACATTTCATAGGAGGCAATGGGTAAAACACATTACTTGAAAAACTCTGGTAGCCTCTGACAATCTGCAGTTTGAATCTGATATCCGAATCGATGCCTGCTCTGTTATGGAGTTATTTGTTTGCCGTTATGGAGACAAGATTTTTTCTCCGTAGAGACATCCCTAAACCAGCTGGCAGAAGTCAAGGAATGAGAATATAAGTCTCAGCTGACAAAGTGCAAAAAGAATGTTCACAAGCATTCTTGGAAATCTTGCTCTTAAATAAATAAATGGAGTAAAATACCACGAGGAAGACAGTGGGATAGGATTAATATTTCATGACCTAGTAAATTTCAGTAGTGAATATTGCACTCGTGCCAAGTTTCTTAGATGCTTTTAGAAACTGAGCATTTTCTATTGGCTCACCCAGCAGCAAAAATGAGGGTGCTCAGACACGATGCCTTTGGTTTCTCTCACAAGTTTCTCATTTTTCCAGCCGTAAATTCTTTTCACCCCATTCCTGCATCAATTTGTGAAATTTTCTCGTTAAATCTTCATATTAAAAACTGAATACATTTTCAGATGCATTTCTCATACTATCCACATATTGAATGTGATTTTCCCCAGTGCATGCATTTGCCCAAGAAAATTCCCAAAATATAATGTTATTTTGCACATTATTTTCACTAATATATGTACTTTCATGCTCTCTTTTTGGGTTGGAGAATTGTGTCAGAGGAGGGCTTATTCTGAAAGATAGCAGTGTTTCAGTTCACTTATTGATTTGGGCAGGGAGAATTAAGCGGGTTTGCATGAAAATACTCCCCCCCCCATCTGTAACAGTGCCCCTATCTTTGAGGAGCTTCGGGGTTATTGAATGTGGCATAAGAAGAATGTCCAAGTGTCTCACCTCTCCATATAATTGAATATAGAACTAACAAGTCCAAGTTTGGGACAGGTGTGACGAACCTTTTTGAATCCAAGGGCTGCAGCCCCTTTTGAGTGACCTTCCAGAGGTTACACACAAGTGCTGGTGTAACTTAATGAATGTAATTTTTTACCTTTGCACAGTGGGCTAGTCTAGACACACACTCCCACACCCCTCTCTGTTCTCCATTCAGGCTAGCAAGAGCCATTATTAGACTCCAAAGACACATTCCAAGCAGGCAAAAACACTCAAGGAAGGGTGTGAAGCAAGTGAGGTCAGCATGCTGCCACATTCCTGCTCCACACATGGCCACTAGGGATGCTTAGGGAATATGATCTTTGTGAATCCGATACAAATCAACCATCACATCTCCTGAGCTAATGCCCTGATCAGAATGTCTATTTCATTCGGATTCCACACATCTGCACCTTTTGCAATGTGGTTTTCATCTCCAAAAATGCATCACCAGGCACTTAGGAATGCATATTTTCAGATAAAGTACACTTAGAAATGTGTACAGTACTTTCATAAATTCAAATATACATTTTTGTGCATTTTAAAAAATGAACAAACAGTTAAATGCAGAGACAGGATGGAATGGATTTATGAATGAATCAAAGGCTACGTGGATTGATTGATTGATTGATTGATTGATCCATCCATCCTTAATAACCACCTATCCAGATTGTAAATGTTGCTGGACATTTTTAAAAGGGTGTTGGAAGTTCTCAGGAGCATCTCTGTTTTTGTCTTTGAAAATGCTGGGAGGATATAAAGATGCATGAGAAGTCACAGTCTCCTTGCACCAACTGCACCTTCTGATCTGATGAGAGCAATGCAGGCAACTGTAGCTGGATCACTCCCAGCATTTCACAGGTGACGCCAGACAGCCAAACTGGTACTGCTGGCTCCCAGGTTGGCTGGTGCCTTCTCACAGTCCAGATAACTCACTTTGGGCCTGACCTAGGGTGGTCACTTATGCCTCATGAAAAAAAGAGGAAACACATCACCAAAAAGGACGGCGAAAGAAGACACTGATTCACATTGCATTTGCATAAGCATGTACACATGCAAATTTAAAAATAACTACTGTAATTTAAACAGGAACACATCTCAGCAAGGTGAGGAAGGTGGTGGCCAAGTGCCCTATGTGTCTGCTCAACCTGCTGTCCAGGTGCTGACTGAACCCCTATTCTTCCTTCCTAGAATTCGCTCGCTACCATCTATCTAATTATCTATCTATCTATCTATCTATCTATCTATCTATCTATCTATCATTAAACCACACTTTCATATGAAATATTGCATAGTGGTATATGCAATAATGTGTTAAGAACATAAAGAATACGATATTAACACTGGACATGAGCTGGACCACCATTCAAACATTGGACATCTTCAAATAGAGGATTGTCCTCTGTAAAGGAGGCCATCCTCAATCTGATAGGTTCCCAAACTGTCTTCTGTGGTCCTCCAGTGGCCCACGAGCTTCATCCACAGGGTCCATGGCATCTGTGGATCTGTGGCTGCGAAATATTCATGTTAACTCTTAATTGTGCTTTTAGTGGTTATGTCTGCAATTTGAATGGTAAGACAATGTAGTCGACAAGAAATAAAACCAGCAAGAAGAATGCAATTAAAAATAATACAGGACCAAGCACAACACATTACAGTTGCTACAAGAGGGAGGAAAATCAACAAGTTGTCCATGAAGACTTACAGCAATTTTCAAGTGGTCCATTGGGGGGTGTGTGGATATTTGGGAGCCACTGCTCTGGCTTCTAGGGCTACATTGAATACATTCTGCCTCACACAGCATTACTCATTCTGTTTGCCCTCTAACTGGTTGCTCATTTCACCCCCCTGCCTGCCATCTGCCATGGGAGGCCTCGCTCAAAATTCACTAAGATGTCCGGAGTTAATTTCGCCCAGCGTGTCTAGGGCTGATTGAAGAAATCTGCTATTGGCACAAATACAAAGCTTTTCACTATTTCCATATTTAAGTTGGATCAAGCTTCCTGGGAAGGTTGCTCTTCCAAATTAATATAACACAGCTTTATTGAAAATGTGCCGTTGCCAGAAGTGGCTTGCGATGATGAGATAGGTAAGGCACGCAGGAGGGCAGAAGCCTCCCCATGTTTGAAGTCATGTACCTTTGGGGACCTCAAAACGGCAAAAGTTCCTCCCGCTTTTGTTCCTGACCTCCAGCAGTAACTCTCCATTTGCTGAGCGGGGGAAACAGCATTTGAGTCTGTGGGAATTCGAGCCTGTAAAAACATTTTTTCCCCTTTTGAGTACTGTAGATTGCAACTATCCGCAAGCTTTGGGGGAAAACAGTAGACTTTACTCTCATGATCCAATCATCCATTATTTGCAAAACCTTCAAAAATCGGGACGAGGAGAGAGAACATAATATAAATATTGCTTCTAGCCTCCTTGTCTGTGTTCTCAGGGTGGTTGTTTTTTTAGTGTCACAAAGACCCTTAATACACATTTAAAACTTTGTCTGTCAAGAGGAACCTTTTTGACGCTGCCCTCATTGTTATTTCAGGGTCTTGCAGATGAAATATAATGTTTATGGGACTCTGAGATTTGCACTTGTTCGTGTGCTATATATACATTGGGTTTATAAGAGGGAATGACCTAAGCCACCTTGTTTTCAGGCAATGATTCCCAAGGGTGGCAAAACAGTCTTAAAAACCAAGCTGGGTTTAAAAACCAAGCTGGCTTATAAATGTGTTAAATTGCTGGGGGTGAAGGGGTGGGGTGACCCCCTATGTGAATTTCTTCGACATTTCTCATTTGGGAAAATATGTTTAGGATTAGAAATAAATTTAAAAACAAGCAGGCACCTCAACCTTCAGTCACAAGTGTGTTCATATTTCATGCGCAGCTTATTCGTTTCAAGGTTTTTCTGTGTAATAACGTGCCTGTAGAACACATAAGTTCTGCAAATCATCAGCTTCAATGTGCAAATTTCCTCAGTCAAAATAGAGGGGGGATGCTTTTAAATGCCAAGGTTTCAACAAGAACTGGACTTATTTAACCTTGTTCTGTTTATTGGTCATACTATTAGTGCTGCTTCAAAAAAAATTCCTTCTGTTTTTAACTACCATCCTCTGCCAAATAATGCCGAAAGAAATTGCGTTTTAAAATTACCAAATAAGAGAAAACTTTCAGTTAAATCCTCATGGGCGAGATGTGGGATTTACTTTACTTTCATGGTAGCCAATGTCTGTATTCTTCAGCCATCCTGACTTCCTGCATTTCCTGGAAATCCCACAACATCATTGGCTGGGGTTTCCTGGGCCCACTCCGCTGGCTCTGCTGAGAGGGGCTCCTCATCTCCGCCAACTGTTTCCATTCAAGTGGGTCATTAGATGAACTTCGTAAATTTTAAGAACTGGTTCCTGAGTTTGCTTTTTCTCCTCCTCCTCCCTTCCCATTCCCCTTTCCTTTTGTGTCATGTCTTTTAGATTGTAAGCTTGTACCGCCCTGAGATCTACGGATGAAGGGCAGTATACAAATTTAATAAACACTTCTGAAGAAGTGTGCATGCACACGAAAGCTCATACCAAGAACAAACTTAGTTGGTCTCTAAGGTGCTACTGGAAGGAATTTTTTTATTTTATTTTGTTATCATTATTATTTGTTACTGGTGATTTTCTGTAAGCCACTCTGAGAACTCTTTTTGGCGCAAGAGCGTGGTAAAAGTGCTATAAGTAAACAGACACGACCCTCTGTGACAGGCGGGCAGTAAAAGGCCTCTGAATTGGTGAGCCCGATCCTGCCATGGCTTTTTCAACCTGCCTTGCCCCACCCTCCAGCCCTAGGGACCTTCATGAGGGAACCGTTAACCAGAGGAAGGACTGTGAGGGGAGAGAGACTCTTGTTTGCCATCAGGGGGTGGTTGGTTTGACCTTTGCTGCCCCAGCTCCAGTCTGAGGAACCTTTAGAAGGGAGTTGCTGCCACAGGGAATATGTATACATGTATTTGAATGAGCCGACTAGAGTGAAAGATTACGACTCATGGGTTGGTGGAGTGTGTGAACTTAACAGTGCTTTGTTTATCTTTCAGTTGCTGTTTTGTTAAAGTTGTTAATACTGCTTTATAGATGAATGCCGTATTGATTTGTTAATAATATAATATGACTTTTGCTTTAATTGTGATGTTTCAGCTGATTTTTTTAGTTGCTGCTTGTTAACAGTGTTTCATAGATTGAAATCGTTTCCCTGATGGCTTGTTCATTGTTCTATATGGTTTATGCAGTGTTTGTGATGTTCTGTTACGTTCTATCAAAGTATTGGTTTTTTTTAATAAATGCTTTGGAATTCATTTGAATGAAAAGTGGTATAGAATCATAGAATTGTGGAGTTGGAAGGGACCACGAGGGTCATCTAGTCCAACCCCCCTGCGATGCAGGAATCTTTTTGCCCAACGTGGGGCTCAAACCCACAACCCTGAGATGACGAGTCTCATGCTCTGCTGACTGAGCTCTATCTCTCTACAGAAATGCAATAAATCAAAATCAAGGAGACCTTTTCATTCCTACCCAACAGTTCAGTTATTCTGTGATCCTCAATTTCACTGATGGCTTTCAACATCTTCTTTATATCCACCTTCACCACCCCAGTCAGATATTTTTTAAAAAAACAACAACACTCAAACCCTTTTCTTAAATTTGCCAGACTTTTCTGAGAATTTCGGATTAGAAAGCAGCCACTCCCAATGTTCCAAAGGCTTCATAACTTTTACTGATGTAGCAGAAGTGTTTCCTTCTGTCATGCTGTATCCGTGTTCACAACAAAAATGAGCAGCAAGTCCCCTAGGGGCATAGGAGCCAACTCCTAGGGGCCAAGGGATCTTCACCCCACACATAAAATATTTGAGGGGCCCGCAAGTAAGGGGGGGTCAAGGTATGAGGTGTACCAGATTAAGCACAGAGTGGAGAAAGACAAGTTCATCTGCCTCTCTCATAATACCAGAATACTTATGAAACTGAGCACCGGGAAAGTCAGGAAAGACAGAAAGAAGTATTTCTTCACACATGGATTTTTTTATTTTTTTTACTACCAGATGTAGGGATGGCTGCCAACCTGTTTTGAAGGGGGATTAGGCAAATGCCTGCCTAAAGGACAAGACTTTCAGTGGCTACTAGTCATAAGAACTGTATTTTACCTCCAGTATCTGTGGAAGTTCTCGAAGCTACTAACATGAGTTTGGCCAAACTGCGAGAGGCAGTGAAGGATAGGTGTGCCTGGCGTGCTCTGGTCCATGGGGTGACGAAGAGTCAGACACGACTGAACGACTGAACAACAACAACATTTGTGGAAGTCTGCCTCTGAATGCCATTTCCTGGGTACCACAAGCAGAAGAGAGCTGTTGCGTTCATGGGCTGCATGAACTTGGGGGCTTCTCTCAGGTACCTAGACTGGATCTAGACACATCAAAAAAAAACATTTCAGGAAAACGCGTTATAAACCTCATAATAGGAAATCACGTTGCTGAAAGACGGGACTCCACAGCACCATCTGTTGTCACAGGTTATAATGCACTTAAAACGCTTTTTCTTTACTAATGTAGCTGAGTCCCTGGTTGGCCACTGTGAGAACAGAGTGCTAGGCTAAAACAGGCCTTTGTTCTGACCCAGTAGGGCTCTCCTTATGGCTGATGATTGGTTTCTGTAATATTTCTCAAAACATAGGTGTTTCTTTTCCAAAAAAGTTCCTTTGTAGCAGAACAGTCTGAGGGGGCAGAGCTTGTTGTCTTACTTTGCTTGGAGGAGCTGCAAAAATGACTATGTGTTGTTTGTTAAAGGTTTAGTCAGAAGAGGAAAGAGTAACAAGGCACTGGCAGGGCTCGTAGATATTTTCTCCCTCTTTCCTTAAAATGACTTTTCCAGGGAAATCAAGAGCGAAAGAACAACTGCGAGCCATCCCTGATCTCTGGAAATTGATCGGTGTTCTGTTTTTATTAAAAGCGGTGCCACCTTCCACCTGCCTTGTAACCAGAGAGCACCACTCAGGCACTTCTTGTTTCCGTAGATTCCTCTCTCCTCCTGGACGTGCCAGGAATTTGGCTTTCGATGGGAGCCAGCATGGGTTAGATGTGGGGAATGGAAGAACTTTTGCAGCTGCTCCTCCTGAGTCAGGGAACAAAGTTTGAAGTGCGTTGAGTCAGTTAGCTGAATTGCATTTCTGAAGAATGAAAACAGAACAAAAAGAAAAGGGGGGAGAAGGAGGGGGGAATCACAAAGCAGCTTTCCAGAGGCGGTTTGTGGACAAAATTGCAGATCACTTGCAGATCAGAAATTGTCATTGAGTCAGATTCTTACAAAGGCCACTTCATTCTGCAGTAAGAGAGAACTAAGCATCCCCCCTGCATTTTTGAGCCTTATTTTGTCATACACACAGACAAAATTAAAGGGGGCTATACTGGAATATATGAGATCAGGCCAGGGTCAGCTTCTAACAATTGCTTGCTTTTAAATCTGAAATAGGACGCAGGTGGCGCTGTGGTCTAAACCACTGAGCCTAGCGCTTGCTGACCAGAAGGTCGGTGGTTCGAATCCCCGCGACGGGGTGAGCTTCCATTGCTTGGTCCCTGCTCCTGCCTACCTAGCAGTTCGAAAGCACGTCAAAGTGCAAGTAGATAAATAGGTACCGCTCCGGCGGGAAGGTAAACGGTGTTTCCGTGTGCTGCTCTGGTTCGGCCAATAATGCGAGATGAACGCCGCAACCCCAGAGTCGGACATGACTGGACCTAATGGTCAGGGGTCCCTTTACCTTTTTACCTTTAAATCTGAAATGATTTTACAATACTTTTACATACCATTAGCTTAAATTGATTCCATATCTGATGAACCTGTTTTCTGTGAGAGTGTGCCCACTGGGGGGCAAAATAATGATTTGTAGATACAGCATATGTCAGGAAAAACTTATTAGGTGTTTAGCAAGGGACTAAATTAAAGCAAAGTCATTTAATTTGCAGCAAGGGCTGTAATTAAGCGTGTGCCTGCTTGGAAGTTTCAAAGGGGATAGAGGTTTATCCCATGCCACACTGCATCAGGGGTCTGCATCCTTGGACATCTATTGAGGTCTGAGCATCCTGGGAGATTCTGTCAACAAAACCTGGCATGCAGATGCAGCCATTGCTGCCTGCTCCCTCTCTCCAGGCAGTGAGCGTTGTCTCTCCACACACAAAAACACCGAATCCCTTGGGAAGATCCCTCCCCCTTGTGAGACCTTCCCTGGTACCACAGATTTCAAAGGCGGTATGATGGGCAGTTGAGACTACAGTAAATGGGCCTCTGGCCTGATCTTGCAGGGCTCTTCTGATCTCTTACCTCTTCTAATCTCAGAGTGCTGACATGCGGAGTTCACCCTTTACATCTTTACAACAACCCTGTGAGGTAGGTTAGGCCGACCCAAGGTTACTCAGTGAGCTTCATGGAAGAAAGGGGGACTTTAACCCAATTCGAGCACACTTAAAATAAATAAATATTTCACATGTATACAAATTATACAAAGTCATATTCATTCATATAAAATAAACAGAGCAGCAACTTACAAATACTACACTTCAGGCAGATATCCTTATACTTCCCAATTACTTAGATAACCAGCAATACTAGTCCTTTCTCGGTCTCTTTCCTGTACTATACTGACTCTGAAAGATTGTCAAACAAAATTGTAATGACTTTTTGAGGAAGTGACTTGAGGGTTGCATCCGAAACAGACAACGACAACACAATAATTCTTCCAGGGTACAGGTACTAAGCCGGCAGCTAGATGACAGAGCACAAGGGTGTAACAACACCCTCCAGATATTATCTGTATCAGAAGAAAACTATGAGCCCTGGTCTCCTCCCAGTTCCTCATTATGACTCAGCAACTACTCCACTGAGTCATCATAGTTATACTGAACCCCAAGCCAATATCTGAGGAGAAGCAGAACTCTAGGATCCGTTCCAGAATTTTATTATTTTATTATAATATATATATTATTATTAGTCTCTGTCTCTCTTTCGCTCAGGTGTCTTCATAAGTAACGTGGATTTTCTTGATCTGAAACAAGACTAAGATTCCCAGTTTAGAACACACACGCACACACACACACACACACACACTTTAACTCTTCAACAGTTTTATTCAAGCAAACATGTGAAACACTTTCAAGGCTTTGGGAAACTGGCACACCAATACATTTCAGAACAATGTATTAACTCTTGACTAGTTGTAATTATACCCTTCCTGTCTGTTTACAACATTAGCAGCATACTATTATCCAGGGCAACAAAGCACATAACTAGCTTACAAATAAATAGCTATAATAGAACTTTCTGCTATACTCTAAGAGTCTCACTCTCTTCCAATAAATGCTGAGATTGAAAGACTCAGCAGTAGAGCACCTATTCTACTCTGCATACAGAATGTCCCAGGTTCTATACACTGGAATCTCCTGTCTGAAATCCTAGAGTCATGGCCAGTCAGTATAGACAGTACAGAGATAGGTAGACCAATGGTCTGACTCCCTGTAAGGCAGCTTCCAATGTCCCTAACTTGTGAGTGACACCAGAATTATACATGAAGTTCGTTGTGGAAAAGCATCTACTGGGAATATTTTGAGTATCTGCTTTCCAGGCAGAGCATTGGAGTACATCGTTTCAAGGGGCACTTCTGACCCTTAAGAAGTCACTGGGTCGGACTTGGTGGTACTTAAAAGCTAAAGGTACCCCTGACCGTTAGGCCCAGTCTCGGAAGACTCTGGGGTTGCGCGCTCATCTCGCTCTATAGGCCGAGGGAGCCAGCGTTTGTCCGCAGACAGCTTCTGGATCATGTGGCCAGCATGACTAATGCTGAACCAGAGCAGCGCACGGAAACATCGTTTACCTTCCTCCCAGAGCGGTACCTATTTATCTACTTGCACTTGATGTGCTTTCGAACTGCTAGGTGGGCAGGAGCTGGGACCAAGCAACGGGAGCTCACCCTGTCGCAGGGCTTTGAACTGCCGACCTTCCGATCAGCAAACCCTAGGCTCAGTGGTTTAGACCACAGTGCCACCCGCGTCCCTTAAGAAGTCCCTGGGTCGGACTTGGTGGTACTTAGGTCCCCCTGAAATCACTGTGAAAGGATTGTCTAAGTCAGATTGATTCAATGGGAACCAAGCATGACTAACATAAACTAGGTCCAATCCTCTGGCAATTACAACTGCCTGATAGCTCAGTTGGTAAAGAATGAGACTCTTCATCACAGGGTTGCGGGTTTGAGTCCCATGTTGGCCAAAAGATTCCTGCATTGCAGGAAGATGATCCTGATGGTCCCTTCCAACTCTTTGATTCTATGTGTATAGGATTGAGCCGTCAGAGCCTAGTGCAACAACAAATGGGCTTGACTCTGTGTTGGATTGCAGTCTATGACTTCAGGCCTACCACCTTTTTACAGAGCATTTTGCAAGAATGTGAAATAAACATGCACAAACTATCTGCCTTTGTTCCCAGGAGACTGCCAATGTCTTATTATCAAGAAATGTTTTTGTATAGTTCCTTCCAGCTAGCTCCAACCTAGACAAAGTACCCCTGTCTTGCCATCGCCTGTGCTGAGTAGTGGCAAAATGTTTCTCCTACAGAGTACTGCAGCATTGTCAATAAAAGTGAATGGTGCTCACTCTTCATAATTTAAGAACCTACAAGCAATTTATCTATTTTAGGCAGCCAAGGAGGGAAGGGGGATCTTTCTCTTGCTCATATTCTTACATAGAAACATGGGAAGTTGCCTTACATGGAGCCCATCTATCTCAGTATTGTCTCTACTGACTGAAGTAACTCTCCAGAGCTTCAGGCAAGGAATCTTCCCTAGTCCTCCCTGAAGATGCTGAGGAATGAACCTGGGACCTTCTGAATGCAAAGCAGGTGCTCTAGCACTGAGTTACATTCATTCCTTTACAGTTAAAGAACATCTAATGTAATAAAGAATGCTACCCAAGTGCTTTGCTAATATCTGGGTACCTTTGCGCAGATATTAGCAGTCTAAGAAACAAGTCCTCTTTTTCCACCTTGCTGGAATTTAGAGAATATGCTTCCTGGCCTTTCATCCTGTGCTACAGGAGCAGGCGCAGAGAATCATATAATTATAGATTTGGAAGGGACCCTGAGGATCATTTAGTCCAACCCCCTGCCATTCAGAAATATGCAACTGTCCCAAATGGGGATCGTACCTGAATCCTTGGTGTCATCAGCACAATGTTCTAACCAACTGAGCTACCCTGTTCCATCTCACTGCAGCTACCGTGACCTCAAAGTTCCAGCTGCCTTGGAACTTTTAGGGGGCCTGGCCCCTTCACTGAAATTTGGGGGGGACCTGCCCCCACTCCCCCTACCTGGTGCCCCTGTGCAGGTGGGGTGGCATGGGGAGAGGAGAGAAAGGGGGTGGAATTGCACAGCATTAGAAACAACCTTTAGTTTCACGTTGGTATGAAAGAAGTGGGTATTCCCAAATCAGACTGGTGTGAATGGAAATCCAATCCCAGTCTCTCATGCCCATGAAATATTGCTCTCTGCAGCATATATTAGAGAGCCAACATCATTTCACCCTGTCATAGAATGAATGGCTATTAATATACATCGATTGATCACTTAGCAGTAATTGCATCTGCTTCATTACTTGGGGAGGTAAATGTTCCCGTTCGAAACTTTTACTTGGCTGTTGAAGGTAAAACCTGCAAGCCAGTAGCTCAGGCAATAAAAATTTGGGTAGCTGCAGAGTCTGCAGTGGCTTTCTCAGTAGGATTCGGGGAACCATTTCTCCCCGTTGATATGGAAGAAATATGGAAGCCAATCTGCCTCAATAGCTGAATAATAAAATCTCTTTTGCACAGACATTTCACCACGCTGCAGTTTGTGTGGGGTATGAATACCAGAAGCATGGTGGGTGAGGCCAGTTCCTTGGCTGTTTTCCACCTGGGTGCTGCTTCTTTCCCAGCCAAGTAAAATCCAATGGGTAAAATCCAACCAATTGGCCCCACCATCATTGTCCTGGCACTTGAACACATACCACAGTGTTGTTGGATTTCACAACAGGGAAGAGCTTAGAAACAGGTGTGAACAAGGCTTAACTCATTCCTGCTTTACTTGATGTTCACCTGCGGTTTATTCTGCACCCCAGGGGGGTTCAGAAATGCCTCAGTTTGGTCTAATAGCTTTGGCTGTTTGAGTCAAAGTTATTCAGACCATCTCCAGTTGAGGGGGGGGGATTATGAAATTGCTCACCACGACAGGCAATTTTTTTCTTCCCCTAAAGAGAAATAGATCTAGGGCTTTCCCAGAAGAATGGAACAAGGAAGTAATTTTGAAAGTAATGCCAGCTCTCCCCACCCCCACCCTGCCCCACTTCCACCCATGCTCATCCCCTGTACGCTATAGACTTCTTTGCATTAGTTTTTCTTCTTTCAGACACCGCTATGCTTCAATAGTCTTTGAGCACCTTTTTTGCATGAATGCCAAAAATATAGTTTCTGAAACAGGATCCTGTCTCATACAAACCTGGACCATTGTCTGCACTGACTGGGAGCGGATTTCCATGTTTTCAGACATGTGTCTTTCCCAACACTACCTGGGGAAGCCAGGGGTGGGACATGAGTTTGGGTTTTGGGGTTTTGTTTGTTTGCATGCAGTGCATGTGCATGTGCTCTTCCACTGAGTGCCGTGACCCATCAGCACTTGAAGCTGATAGGATGCAAAATGAAAGCCATAGATGTGCAAGTCAGGTGGCTTTTAAGTTTTCACTTCTAGAGATGAATTCAAACGTTGAGCAGAGTTTGCATGAAGAGTACAAATCAGGTGTTATTACTAGTGTTATTTCATCACCTCCACTGCACCCTCTCTTTGCTGCCCAGCAGAGCTCTTCTGGGTGATATCTTCAGATATCTATTGAGCTAGATATCTAAGGAGCTGTCACATGCAGGATGGAGCAAGCTTGTTTTCTCCTCGGTCCAGTATACCTGAAGGAGCATCTCCACCCCCATCATTCTGCCCAGACACTGAGGTCCAGCGCCGAGGGCCTTCTGGCGCTTCCCTTGCTGTGAGAAGCCAAGTTACAGGGAACCAGGCAGAGGGCCTTCTCAGTAGTGGCACCCGCCCTGTGGAACGCCCTCCCACCAGATGTCAAAGAGAAAAACAACTACCAGACTTTTAGAAGACATCTGAAGGCAGCCCTGTTTAGGGAAACTTTTAATGTTTAATAGATTATTGCATTTTAATATTCTGTTGCAAGCCGCCCAGAGTGGCTGGGGAAACCCAGCCAGATGGGCAGGGTATAAATAATAAATTATTATTATTATTATTATTATTATTATTACTACTACTACTACTACTACTACTGCTCTGGAGTAATAATACTCTGAACCATTGGTGCTCTGAACCAATGGATTCAAGTTACAAGAAAGGAGATTCCGACTAAACATCAGGAAGAACTTTCTGACAGTGAGAGCTGTTCAACAGTGGAACAGACTCCCATAAGAAGTGGTGGACTCTCCTTCCTTGGAGGTTTTTAAGCAGAGGTTGGATGGCCCTCTGTCATGTATGATCTAGTTGAGATTCCTGCATTGCAAGGGGTTGGACTAGATGATCCTTGGGGCCCTTCCAAAGCTCTACGATACTGTGATTCTATGATATAAGGCAGCTTCCGGTTCATGGAGGGCTGGCAGACTAGTTCAGAAAATAAACCCAGTTATTTCTGACTTTTCCAGAAACAGCCTGGTTTATTTCAACTCGAGGCAAGTGGGGGCAAGCTCATCTATCTCTAGCTGAGTTCCACGGCTGTGGTGCTAATGCCTTTTTCTAAAAGGTTCAACAAGAATCTAAAACATTTCTCTGCTTGTGAAATTTAATAAAGAAGGCAATTATATTGTTTGCCATCAGTAGTTGGCCCATTTATGGCCGAACTCAGCAGAAATATATCCAGCTCCTAGTGAGAGCCAAGCACCTTGTGAAGCACATAGGAGACTTTTTTTTTACTTTAAAAGCTGAGTGTAGCTTTATGGAAATTTCTAATTAGGAAAGAGCCATTTATTGGACACACTCTGAAAAATATACCTACTTTTCCTTTGAAGGGCTGAAGTGCATGATAAGTTCCTGACCCTATCCTATACATTTCATATTTTATCTATAACTTTTGACAAAGGCATATTTCCGTAGTTTTGCTTGAGTCTGTAAATGAACACATTGGGATCAGTTTGCCTGTGGGATCACCTTAACCACTTTGGTCTGTGAAACCGGTGCTTTTATAGGTGACAGATAATATTCATTCCACACTTCGGGGGGGGGGACTGATCTTTTTAGTGTGGCAGCACCTAAACTTTGGAACTCTCTGCCTATTGACACTCAAGCAGGTAGCTTAACTTTACTCCTTCTTTCACTTGCTTGAAACATTTGTGTTAAGACAAGCTCTCCGGACACATAGATGTTGATGTGTTTTTAGTTCTTTTTAGTTCGCTGTTATTTTTATTACCTTTTAAATGCTTCTAATTACTTGTTTTTAGTGATAATTTTAATATTTCTTATAAACCATTTAGAAGTTTTAATGCAAAATGGATAAATGGTGCAAGTCTATTTTGCCTAGGCTATTCTAGAATAGCACCAAGAGCACGTTTTTCAACAATGTGACGTCTGAGAACTTCTTCTTCTAGTCAACTTCTTCTTGGCACTTTTCAGGGACAACAGCTGGTGCCTCCGTCCTCCTACCTCCTGCAAAGGGATTTTGTGGCTGTAATTTCAAAAGCTTCGAAATGTGGAGGTTGGATGGCACCGTCATGACCTTTACCTTCAAAGCAGAAGACTATCCATTCTGTTTATTTTTCCTGATCCCAGAGATTTCCCTGTTCCATATGCTTATCCCTTAATAGGCCATTCATGTATAGAACTGGTCCTTGCTGCATTTGTTCTTGGCCTTGATATTTTCGGCATTTGCCTTTTCTAATCCCTCACAAATCTTCTATCCTCTAATCAGTAGGCAAATGGGCATCAACAAAGTTGTACAGTAAATACATCCTTAGGCAATCATAAGCCGTTGGTTATGTAGGATACAAAAAGAAGATGTTGGCTTGTTTCCCCCCCTTTTCTTTCCTGCTTTTCCTTTAATGTCTACAAATTCCTTTGAAAAGTCCTGGGCCCACAGGAATCACAGCAGATTGCACTGTTCCAAAGCAGGCTGGATAATCGGAAGTCTTCCCAGTTCTTAGAGCAGTTTAGAGTTGTTGGAAGAATTAGCAAAATGTGAAAGAATCTCCGGCCTTAGAATATGTTGAATAAATAACCTGCCAGGACTTTTTGAACTATAGTAGACCTGCACAATCTGTGATCTGCAAAGCCTACTGAAGGATACAGTAAGTTGATACCTTCCTCATTCCCCTGTATCTTTTCTCAAAAAGTGGGGGGAAGTCCAGGGCTCAGTGGTCATGCTTTGCTTGTCCCCAAGTTCAGTCACAAGAAAGGTGGCAAAGTATTAAGATTGCATTGCTATTAGTCAGCAGTTTTTAGGAGTTCTGAAGCTATATGACATAAATATACATTTCCTCCTTACAGGTTTTCGTTTTTGTCTGGAAATTGATGTGCCATCTGTGGGATGTAAACACTAGAGCAGTCAAGTACAACAATGCTAGAGCAGATAGTGGAGATTGCCTCAGTCCTCCAGCCACAACTTCCTGGTCACATGGATTGAGGCAATTTCCTCTTGCAACTAGATGTGGGAGTGGCTTCACCTGGGAAGGTATGAACAAAGAACCTCACAGGTCAGCGGCCATTCCATTCCTTTCCACTCTCTCACTCGAACTGCGAGGAGGATGCTCAGTTGGCTTCCAGCCAACTGGGGCCTAGCCGACTTCTCTCCCACATGGAGAGATTCCAATTGTAAATATCTTTACTAAGAATAAGCCTGCCTTCTTTGGGATTTGTCTTGAGCTGGATATATGTGAGTAAACATTTTATATCTTTTTATAGAAGACGTGTGTTGTGTCTTATTTGAAGAGGGACAAAGGGGAAATATAGTGACAAACCAGGAAACTAGATTAAGTTGATTCTAGCGAATCAAAGCAACTTCCGCTGTGTGTATTTTAAAAGGGAATGTTACTCTGCTAGTTGAACTTGTTAGCACAAGTTAGGATGAGATATATTAAATTATAAATCTCCATCCACGTTCCAAAACATTCCCACAAAGGGTTATGTATGCCCAGCGCTACGTATTTTGTGTATTTTTGAAGGATTGCGTTGGATTGCATTTTTGAGTTGAGTAGGATTTTTCTGAGAGCATTTCCTGGTGAGACCGCATGGTCCTTTGTTCCATTGTCTAGAGAAAGGGGATTAAGCTACCCCTCCCCTCCCTCAGAGCTCACAAAAGACCCAAAGGCAGTGAAGATTTATTTTGAGGCTTTTGCTTTTTGATTTTGAGTATTTTGAGATTTTAATTTTGAATTTTGACAAATCTTTTGAATTTTGAAATTTTTCCAAATTTTGGATTTTAAGATGGCTTGTGCCAGTTTTTATAGTGAAGCAAAGCCAGGCTTAATGCTGCTAGATGAGGACAATTTTGTGCACTGGAAAACGCGCTTAATAGCATATTTAGAAGCAAGGGATGTTTTGGATGCGATTGAGAAATCAAAGCCCGAAGGTACAAGTGATGAAGCCTTAGCCAAGATTAAAGTCTGGAAAAGGCAGAACAGCGAGGCCAAGCACATAATTTTGAGTGGACTTCGCAATAAGCATCTATCGTTAATAAATAGCAAAGATGATGCATCTCAGATCCTAAAAGATATTGAGCGCATGTATGGAGAATCTACAAAGAACTCCTACAGAACATTGATGGGCAAATTAACTAGACTGAGAATGAATTCAAAAGAAGAATTCACAGAGCATATTGATAAATTCACAGAAATTATTCAAAAGCTTGAACTTACTCCACAATCTTTTGATGAAGTAACAAAGGTATCATTTCTGTTAGCCTCATTAGGGCCACATTTTGATGCATTTGTTAGTTTGATGGATCATAAAGAGAATCTAACTTTTAAGGAACTGACCAGTGAATTAAGAGAGGAATGCAGAAAGAGATTTGATTCTCCAGAAAGCAACCCTAGGAGAAAGGATTGTAATTTTGTTTCAAAGCAATTTACAAAATCCAGAGAAATTGTGTGTTTTAAATGCCTGAAAAGCGGCCACATGGCAAAGCATTGCAAGGATCCAAAGGCTAAAGCAAAGGATTCTCATCTTTCTCACCAAAAGGGAGAAAGGAAAGGAAAATCTGAACGCAACATGCTGTTGCAAGAAAGGAGTTTAGCTGTCCAGAGCCAAGAAAACACACGCAATAAGTGGTTATTAGATTCTGGAGCCAGCAGCCACTATTGTTTTGAAAAAAGACTGTTTTAATGAATTAAATGATAAAGAGACTGAAATTGAGGTTGCAGATGGAAATATTTTAAAGTCCAAAGGTGAAGGTTCAATGCATTTGGAATTCAATGTAAACAATGAATCTTTTAGGACCAGAATGTCCAATGTTGTGTATGTACCAGAACTGAGCTGCAATTTACTCAGTGTCTCTACTTTGGACAAGAAAGGTTTCAAGATCACATTTGAGAATGGACAGTGCTGTGTAACTAAAGATGGTGAAGTGTACATTGAAGCAAAATTAATAAATGGTGTTTATGAGGTTAATCTTTCAGAGAACCAGTCTGCAAAAGTGGCACGCTCCAGCCAGAAGGATGACGCAGATTTGACGCTGTGGCATAGAAGACTTGCACACAGAGACACCACCATCATTAAGAGTCTACAGGGAAGTGATCTTGTCACAGGTTTGCAGGTAAAAGGAAGCAGCAACCAAGCTCCAACAAAATGCATAACTTGTGTTACTGAAAAGGCAGTAAAACCTTCTTTTACACGTTGCACAGAACAAAGGAGTACTAAAGTTCTGGATATCGTGCATTCAGATTTGTGTGGGCCACTCAGTGTTCCATCACTTGGACACAACAAATATATTTTGATTTTTCTTGATGATTTTTCGAGATATTGTGTGGCATATTTCATCAAAGATAAAAGTGAGACAGTAGAAATGTTCAAGAATTACATTGCCATGGTTAGGAACAAGTTCCAAAGAGCTCCAGGTGTCTTAATGTCTGACAATGGAGGAGAATACTGCTCACATGAGATGAAAGCCCTTATGGCAAAGGAAGGAATTACACATGTAACCACAGTTCCTTACACGCCACACCAGAATTCCATAGCTGAAAGGAAGTTCAGATCCATTATGGAAATGACAAGGTGTATGCTTAAGGAAGCGTCCCTGCCTAGGAAGATGTGGGGAGATGCTGCTTACACGGCTGTCTATCTCCAGAACAGGTTGCCTACTAAGGCAACACAGCGCACACCATTTGAACTTTGGCATGGAAAGGTGCCTAGTCTGTCGCACATACGTGTATTTGGCAGTATATGTTACTACCACGTGCCCAAGGAACAGAGGCACAAGCTTGACTCCAGAGCACAAGCAGGTATCTTAGTGGGATATGCTGCTGGAGGCAAAGGATACAGAGTAATGGACTTACAGACAGGCAAAGTGAGTGCGCACCATGCAATTTATTTTGATGAACACGCAAAAGCAGACACAAAGAACACTGTTATTGGCTGCTCCAAGGAGTCAGAATGGACTCAAGAACTCATAAACTTTCCTTCTGAAACCCCACGTGATACTAATCTGCCTTCTAGTGTCATAGCACCCCCTACAGGCGACGCACCAGAAGACGCAGATGACCAGACCCCTGGCGGCTCCAGAGACGAAGAGGAGGACTCAGATGAGGACATGCCACCGTTGGAAGGGAGTGAGGAAGTTGATGCGGTTCAGGAACCAGAACCAGAGGTCAGACGCTCATCCAGAACCAACAGAGGTGTCCCACCGGTACGACTGTCCTACCTTGCAGGGTCGGTGTCTCCACAGGAACCTTCCACATGGGAAGAGATTCAGAAGATGCCATCTGCGCAAGCCAGTCTCTGGAAGAAGGCCGCTCAGGAGGAGATGGATGCACTGCATCAGAACCAGACGTGGACCCTGACAGAGCTCCCTCCTGGTAAGAAGGCCATTGGGTGCAAGTGGGTGTTCAAGGTTAAGAAGGGGTCAGAAGGGGAAGTGGAACGCTACAAAGCAAGGCTAGTAGCGCAAGGTTTTTCACAACGTTTTGGTGAAGATTACGACGAAGTTTTCGCACCAACCGTAAGATATAGTACCGTCCGAATGCTTTTGAGCATTGCAGCCTCTAAACAATTGGACGTGAAGCACGTTGACATATGCACTGCGTTTTTACATGGGAGAATTTCAGAAGAAATATATATGAAACAACCTAAAGGTTTCACAAAACCAAATGAGGCGCATCTAGTGTGTCGACTCCAGAAAGGAATCTATGGGCTTAAACAAGCGGCTAGAGCCTGGAATCAGAAATTGCACAGTATGCTTGTGCAACTTGGGTACAAGCAAGGAAACGCAGACAAGTGCTTGTACACCAAGTCAAGTAATGGACAATATTCATACATATTGGCTTTTGTCGATGACTTGATTATTGCTACTGCAAATAATAGAGACTATACACAAATAGTAAAACACCTCAGCAAGGAGGTACAAGTAAAAGAACTTGGAGATGTCAAGTACTACCTAGGAATTCAAGTGGAAAGAGAAGAAGACGGCTCATTTCTTCTCAGCCAGAAGCAAAAGATTCATGAACTGATTGAGTATTTGCAGATGCAAGATGCACACCCGGTTGCAACGCCCATGGCTACAGACTTCTTGAAGAATCAGCAGGATTCGAAGCTGTTGCCAGATAACAGTCAATATAGGTCGGTAATTGGTAAACTTTTGTATATGGTTACCACATGTAGACCTGACTTAGCTAATGCTGTGGGGATTCTGAGCAGAAAAGTGAATTCTCCCACTGAGCATGATTTAGCGGGGCTGAAAAGGGTGGTTAGGTACCTGAAAGGTACAATAAATTGTAAATTAAAGTTGCCAGCTGTCAGAGACCCTAAGTTGGTTGGGTACACTGATGCAGATTGGGCCGGGGATAATGCTGACTATAAATCCACAAGCGGTCATGTTTTTATGTTTGGGGATGGACCTGTTGTGTGGGGAAGCTATAAACAGAGTTGTGTAGCTTTGTCTTCAACAGAGTCCGAATATGTTGCTGCAACAGAAGCATGCAGAGAAATTGCCTGGCTTGATGAACTCATCAAAGACTTTGGACTGGTGAGAAGGGAACCTGTCAGCCTGCTAGAGGACAATCAAAGTTGCCTGAAGCTGACGCAGAGTGAAAAGTTCCTAGCCAGAACCAAACACATTGGGGTCAGGTACCACTACATACGCCAGATGGTGCAAGATGGACTTGTGGAACTGTCTTATTGCTGCACCAAAGAGATGACTGCCGACATCTTGACAAAACCCTTGCCAAAAGAGAGTTTCCAGAATCTACGTGTCAAGCTGGGACTCTGGGTGGTTGAATAAAGTTGTTTATGTTTTGTATGTTGTATTTGCCTGAGAAGGGGTTTGTGGGATGTAAACACTAGAGCAGTCAAGTACAACAATGCTAGAGCAGATAGTGGAGATTGCCTCAGTCCTCCAGCCACAACTTCCTGGTCACATGGATTGAGGCAATTTCCTCTTGCAACTAGATGTGGGAGTGGCTTCACCTGGGAAGGTATGAACAAAGAACCTCACAGGTCAGCGGCCATTCCATTCCTTTCCACTCTCTCACTCGAACTGCGAGGAGGATGCTCAGTTGGCTTCCAGCCAACTGGGGCCTAGCCGACTTCTCTCCCACATGGAGAGATTCCAATTGTAAATATCTTTACTAAGAATAAGCCTGCCTTCTTTGGGATTTGTCTTGAGCTGGATATATGTGAGTAAACATTTTATATCTTTTTATAGAAGATGTGTGTTGTGTCTTATTTGAAGAGGGACAAAGGGGAAATATAGTGACAAACCAGGAAACTAGATTAAGTTGATTCTAGCGAATCAAAGCAACTTCCGCTGTGTGTATTTTAAAAGGGAATGTTACTCTGCTAGTTGAACTTGTTAGCACAAGTTAGGATGAGATATATTAAATTATAAATCTCCATCCACGTTCCAAAACATTCCCACACCATCTTCAGAGTTCTACAATTTTACTTCTCCTTGTTATCCTCATCGTGAAATCATCCCGTCTGAATATGTAACTATTTTGGTTAGGAAAAGAAGCACTCGGAAACAAAAATGTCATTTCTATACTCTGGCTTCAAAGAGGTGCATTAATTAAGAAGGTGGGAATGGTAAGATTTTAAAGGCTGATGGGAAGGTAACTGGGCAAGGAACACACTCTCACACAGGATACTGTGGAATGATGGTAAAATATTTCATTCCTGACCTTCCCCAGCAAAACCAGAGGTGGTTTCCTGTGTTGAGAAACATTTCTGCCTGATACCCCAGAAAGCCACTGCTGGTCAGAGGAGACAGGACTGAGCTCGATGGAGCAGTGGTCTGACTTCGTAAATAGAGCATTGAAATTGATACTACAAATAATAAGTATATAGAGCCCTACTTCGCCTATTTCCCATTTGGATATACAGTGGTACCTCGACTTACGAGTAACTCGACTTACGTTTTTTTCGAGTTACGAGTGACTTCCGGTAAAACAAAATGGCCGCCGCATCCGAATTTTTTCGACTTACGAAAAGACGTCGCGGCCGCTTTTAATAGGATTTTTTCGACTTACAAATTTTTGACCCAGATTTTTTGACTTACGAATTCCCCCCCCATGCATTCCTATGGGGATTCGACTTACGAATTTTTTCGACTTACGAAAATCGCGTCGGAACGCATTATCGTCGTAAGTCGAGGTACCACTGTAAATGAGTTTATACTCTTTGCAGTAATGATCCAGAGTTTTCAACTCAGCTTACCAATGGCTCTTATTTAGTGACCCAAATCAAAGTTGATAAAACCCTCACATACATTTCTTTTGAACAGCAGATTTTCTTCAAAGCCAGTATTTTAAAGAGATAAGCAGCTACTACATTCCTTTGTTAAGTCTCTTACAAGGGGGCTCCTAAAAATACTTCCGTCCATTTCGTGTCCTTGGGATTCTCCAGATGAATACCTGGATTAACGAGATGATTTTGTTATTTAAAAATAAAAATAAAGTGGAATGCTTTGATTACAGATGTTCATGTTATGGTTTAAAAGGAAACTGATTCCTAAAAAAGGAAAGCATCGCATCAGTCCTTGGTTTGCTTTTGATTATGGCATATTTTTGTGACTTTATTCTAGAGTTCCCTTCTAGTTAATTTTATTGCCCTGTTTAAGCAGCTTCTGCCATTGTCAGGGTTGACCATATATATTCTATTGCCTACAATCATGAACAGTTTATAATTTACCATTATCCCCGAAGATGTTCTTGAAATGAGATGTTTCATCTCAGTGGTCATACTTGAGCTGCATTTTCCAAACAAATAAATTAGCTGGCCTGTAGTATTGTTTTCCAGGTTTACAGGCCATTTGCATAGAAAGCTTTGTTTCTGGAAGAACCGCTTAAAACTTAATATTCCTGCGAGCTACAGAAATATTGTTTTGGGGTTGATGCTTGGTGGAATGTATTTTGCATTATGGTAGGAAAGAAGCCCAAATAGCTTTCAGCCTCTAGCAGAATATTAATCACACCATTGCATAGAATGACTGCAGTGTAAAATTAATCCCGTTCTTACTTTAAGTGACATTGTATAAAAATCATGGGGAAGTCTTTTCTAGGAGAAGAGAAGGGAAACTGCCAGGTAAAAAGGGTAAAGGACCCCTGACAGTAGTGGCCAAGATGCATGCTCCGCTATCGGGGGCAGAGAGTAGGCGGGGGCATGGCTGGTGCCCCCAGGGTGTGTGTGGCACGCATACTGGGGGTGTGGTGCACATTCTGGGGGCATGGCACGCCGCCCGCAGGTGCATGGCGTGCGTTCTGGGGGCGTGGAGTTTACTACTGTGATATGTGGTGATGGCCACCAGCTCTGATGGCCTTAAGAGAGATTAGATAAATTTGTGGAGGATAAGGCTCTCAGCTGTTACCAGTTGCGATGACTAATGCCCAACTACCTGCTGTAGTAAATTGGAAACATATTATGATACAGCCATCATATCATGAGAATAAGCTGTAGCTTTGACCCAAATTACACGTTATAGGGAAACACATAGGTGCCAATGATCCACATTCTCCTCCATATCTCCTGGTGACGTATCATTGACACCATGTGATGTCACTTTGTTAGCATTTTCCTGGCAGGAAGTGAAGAAACATAAGTGTAAATTATTCTCCCTAGCTTTTTATAATATCTGCTCTTGTCATTGGTTTACTGCCAACCAATTCTGTTCCAGTGATTTATTGTTTCACTTGTTTTCCGATTTCAACGTGTTTGTTGCTTCAGAAATCCCACGAGCTGCCCCCGACAGCCCTTGACTGAAGGACAGAATGGAAAGAGTTTAATTAATTAATTACATTATGCCACAATGTGCCAGGGAGACGCAGAGAGAAACACAGGTTGGTGGTGGCCATACATGTCCCCAGAACATGGAGTTTTGGCATCGGTGCCAAGTAAATACTCAATTGCAAACCCATGTTTTCTGCCATATCATATAGAGCAGGGGCCCTTTTTTGTATTTGGGGGCGCATTTGCAAACCAGAGAAGCTGTCTCGGCCACCACACATCCCCAACAACCAAACACACATTACAACCTTTTCTGTTGGCTATGGCAGAATGTTTCTTTCAACATAATCTTTCTTTCAACTTCAGCAAGGGGAGGGTGTGTTTTGGGTGCTGGAGGAGATCTCCTAGTGTCACTGAAGGTTTCAAATAATAATTCTGGCTGGGTTTCTTCACTCTAGTAGAGCAGAAGCCCCCAGGTTCAATCCCTGGCATCTCCAGGTAACCCTGTCTGAAATCCTGCAGAGCTGCTGCCATTCGATGTCAGCAGCAATAATAGCGATATGTATAATAATAACGACAATGATAATTTTGCATCTCTACAGCAGGGAGCAATTCATAGAAGTTATAATAAAGAAAGAGGAATGTTTCCACCTTTGTTTAGTGCCAAGCACTCTCCAGCTCGCAGCTAGCATGCCCAATGGTCAGGGATGACATGACACTAACGAGGAAGTGTGGTGTAGTGGTTAGAGTGTTGTATTAGGGTCTGGGAGACCAGAGTTCAAATCCTCACTTAGCCATGAAGCTCACTGGGTGACCTTGGGCTGGTTTCTCTCTCTCTCCACACACCCCCAGCCCATCTCACAGGATTTTTGTTGAGTATAAATGATAAGGGGGAGAACCCATGTACCTTAAGCTCCTGGGATAAAAGAGCAGAGCATAAAAGCAACAAATAAATTGTAGTCCAGCAGCAGGTGTGTGTTTGTGTGTGTGTGTGTGTGTGTGTGTGTGTATGTGTGTTTCCCTTGCTGCCTCCTTCCTTTCCAGCCAGGGCGTCCCAGTCTCTCCACCTTCCCGCGCCCTGTCCTTTTGAAGATACTACATTTGGTGCTCAGTAACCAAATGCTCTATGGTGGGATTTTTGTCCTTTGTACTCTAGGATCTTATTATTATTATTTTTATTATTTTTATCATTATTATTTTATAACCTCTGCCAAGTTTTAATCTGTCCTTTTGTTGTTATGGCCTATCGGCTACACAAATAAAGTTTATTCTATTCTATTCTGATGCGTACTCTGGAAAGAGTTACATCTATTGATCTGCCCAGTTTTGCCTCTGGCCCCACCCACCACTGACACACGACCCCCAGAAGGCAGAAAACTGCTCTATGGAGTAGGAGATAACACACACCTGGAACAGATTCATGTCAGAGGCTGGTTTAATTGATGCAGAGTCAGAGTCATAAAAAACAGTCGGGAACAGAGATTAGCCTTCTAATCCCATTCTGAATTCTGACTCTCTGGCTCTCTTCTTTCAGAGTCCTGAAATTCCAGGATCTTGGACCATTTATTGTAGATGTCTGCTGGCTTCTGCCCGAGAATGAAAACAATTTGTTCTGACAGAGGATAATCCCTTCGGAGGGTGCACCACCAGCTGGCTGTGTCGAGGGCCAAGGTGCATCATTCCTAGAAGCAGGATGTGGTCATGTGCCAAAGTCAGCAGAAACAAACAAATAACCATGTCATACCCTCCATCCAAAGTCTAGTCTTCCCACCATGCCCAAACAGAAATAAAAACAGGATGCAGGAGCCACATCTAAATCAAGCGTTTAGTGCAAACATTTGCACACCTTGGAATGATCTTTGAGTTTTTTAAGGGAAGAACACCCTGGGAAGCATCTCATGGACATCTGGGGACATTTTGTGGCATCTGTTTTGCAAGCCGGGAATAATAAATCCCACACTTAAAAGCACTGGGATCGTTTGCGCCATACGGCTGACGACAGTGAATTTCTCTCTCACTCACTCTCTTTGATATGGTGAATCCACAGTCAAATATCTAGCAGGGTTTGTCTCACTCGCCTTTAAGATGACCTCCCCACAGTGAGACAATATTCTCTTTCAGTGGAGGTCAGCAGGGCATGGCTTCTTGATCGTCGTACTCCTTCAGCCATTTTAAAAAAAGGAGGCCAAATAGACCATAATAATAATGACTTTCTGCATCCAGTCTGCTTTACCCCGGTGCAGGCAAGTTAATACAGTCTGAAGGTAATTTTTAGACACCTTTGGCAGGTGTCGGCTTTGAGGAAGTTGATAGCTCACTCTCAAGATCAGACAAATACATAGCTAGAAGGGATTGGGTGATTACTGGTGCTTCTAGAACGCTGCTGTTTTTTGGTGGGATTCAATCCCCTCGCAACAAAATCAGGTTGTGCAATGATAGCTGACTGGGAGGTCTTGCACAACAAACCCACTTCCCCCAAAGATTAGACGTTTTTCAATAAAGAAAGTGACAGGAAAACGCAGTGGAAAGTGCGGGATGATGCTTGCTTTGAGGTAATGTCTAAATTTCCCACAAAGTAGAATGCATGCTCATTAAATAGTCGCCGTTGTCTAATCTCCCTGAAAACAAATCTGAGTGAATGGTCAAGAATCGGGTCTTCTGGAAGTAGGGGTGAGCAACTATGTCACTTTTGGTTTCTCGCAGTTTTTCATTTTTAAATCTTAAATTCAGTTCTCCATATTTTACACATCAGTTTTACCATTTGTTTTTGGGTTTTTTAAAAAGTCCTCATGAAAATTTATTTATTGCATTTATACCCCACCTTTTTCTCAAGATGTTCAAGGTGGCGTACATCGTTCTCCTTTTATCCTCACAATAAACCTGTTTACACCAACCCCCTCCCTCCAAAGATGGCCGACAGCAATGGATCATTTGGGCAAGAACATTTTTGAAACCTCAAGGTTGCTTGCAAACTTAACACTATTGCAACACATTATTTTGTGCTTTCCAAGTAGTTGATTAGCTAAAATCAAAGTGGGGGAACCATTGCTTTGTGGTAACTAAAACTGCTTGTCTGATGTATATCTACTGTCTTCAGAGAGCCAGTATGGTGTAGTGGTTAAGAGTGGTGGACTCGTAATATGGTGAACCGGGTTCGCGTCTCCGCTCCTCCACATGCAGCTGCTGGGTGACCTTCGGCTAGCCACACGTCTTTGAAGTCTCTCAGCCCAACTCACCTCACAGAGTGTTTGTTGTGGGGGAGGAAGGGAAAGGAGAACGTTAGCCGCTTTGAGACTCCTTTGGGTAGTGATAAAGCGGGATATCAAATCCAAACTCTTCTTCTTCTCTTCTTCTTCAGAAAGGGCTGTGCACAGTGACTCCCCATCCACGCGCAATGCAACATCTTTTAAAGCCTGTTAGCAGCATGGAAGAATTCACCCCTCCCAAGTTGGGAGTGTTTACCTTGAAGCTGACTAAATTCACCTTTAGCTGATCCCAGCAGATGGTTTTGCATTAAACATCTTGCTTGCTTGAGAAACTTCCCTCCCTTGCGTACTGATCCAGCAGCACACCACACCTTTTCTGCAATGTGCACAACTCCAGATAAGAATTGTGAGTGGCGATTCATGAATTGCGTAAGTTCAGAGTTCAGCTTGGCCCAGCTCCCTGAGTCAGGCCAGATTTGGGGTTATTAAAGAAAACATGCCAAACCACAGCGTTACCTTATTCCCACCTGCAATCATAAATATATCCCCTGTTTCTTTAAAGTTTTGAGTTCACCAAAAGGTTTAGGCGGCTCAGTGAACATTTTCACTGGAGAAGTCCCATTAAAACAAATGGAATTGCAGTAAATGTCAGCTAGTCAATGGAATCATTCCTTTGTAAAATTTGGCCAGAGTTCAAAGTCAAATTCTAGTCAACTGGGTTCATGCAGTTCAGAGGTGCAATAAAGCTAAACTTGCAGTGTAGAAGTAGGACCACCCAGAATTCATTTCTGTCCAAAAGGCAGAAGAGCTCCCAAAATCTTGTGTGGTTGCCCTGTGTGTGGTGAACGTGTGAACTGCAGCTAGCAGTCTTCTCTGTGAAGAACCTTCTGGACTGACTCCACCCACCCAACCTGACCCATTGCATCTGGGTAGGAAGGAGGATAAAGATCTTATTTTCCCAGCTGAATGTTACTTGAGCAACAAGGCCAATGTGAGTGTTGTTGGTTTCTCTCACTTGTGTCTGTGGCCCTGCCTTCTGGTTTGCTCTCTGATCTGGGTTGGTCTTCAGTTCGGACTCCCACTTCCAGTCTCCCAACTCAATCCAGACCAGTGCTTGGAATGAACCAGGCCTTTTTTTTCAGCTGGAACGTTCCAGAACTCTGTTCCGGCACCTGTCAGGTGGGCGTCATTGCCATTATAAGGCAACAAGGGTGGCATTCATGGTGAGTTCTGGCACCTTTTTAAATGTAGAAAAATAGCACTCGAATGAACTGATGCAGTTTAATTCACCAAATTGATTCAAAAATATCTTGAATTACACCTGAAAGTAGTTCTTATAATTTCTGGGTGAACCAAACCCTTTTTGATGGAACTTTGGGAAATTTTAAATTGAATTCCATTTTAATTTTAATTCAATAATTTATAGGGGGGTTATCACACTTCTGTGACCTTTGCATCTGCCATTTTCACCTTACTGAAAAACAATGTTTAAGGTTAAAGATCATGATTTTTGAGAAAAATAGATTTAAAAATTGTTCACATTACACTGAAGCTTTGATGCTTCCTTAGTCTTCTTAAATATATTTTATACTTTAGCAGAGCAGCTTGTAAACTTATGTAGGTGGGTGTGTTTGTGTGAAATATCATGTTAATGAGTTGTGAATTGAGCTGGAATGGAATTAGTTCCAATTTGGAAGGGATGAACTGGAGTGGATTGCTTTTTAAAATGCACTTTCCCAGCACTGCTCCATAACCTTCCCTGATCATGCTTTTCTTTGGAAAACATTGTGCTTGGGGTTATGTGAAGGGCTGGCATGCCTCAGCCCCATGTAACAGCTATCGCTTGATGCTGCAGCGATCACATGGCAAGACTGCGTGTGGGAGCTGTCTCAAAGCAGTCCATAGAGATCTTGTGATCAGTTCACACATCAAAAATAAGAGGTGATAGGCAAGGCAAGCCACTGGCAGAGAGCTGTTTGTCCTATGGATTCTGCAGTTTGTAACACACTGACCAAACAGTTCCATTTTGTGGTTTATGGATGTGGGGCATATATGGTTTTGCCAGATCTGGGCAGCAAGTTGCTATACAGGAGAAGATGCCTTAAATAGCCACCTCACTGCAATTGCTTTTAAGGTGGCTGCCATATGGCTATGTTTGTTTGTTTGCTTTGGAAGATTAGGCTTAGTAATTTCTTTCGGTAATTTTCTTTATATAAGTGAATTGTTTGTGATCTTATACATCTGCTGAAAATATTTGGCATGTGGCGTCCCTTCCTACTCGACTTCCAACGAAAATAGAAATGGGAGCAGAAATTGCCAATGTTTGCTTACCAGTATTCATCCCATGTCCAGAACAGGAATCAGTCCAATGAATATGATCAGTATTTACTGTTGTTGTTGTTGTTGTTGCTGCTGCTGCTGCTTTCAGTCCGCAATTGATATGCAATTGTTTAGACACAAACACACAAACCTTTTGCATTGTGTTCCCTTTAAGTTGAAATGAATGGGGTGGAATAACATAATGACAACATAATTTATGTGCTTAAGTGCATTACGTAAGTCACATCATTTCACCACAGTGGACAGCGAGCAGAATAATGTGAGTTTGGACAGAAGATGAATTGCAGCAGAATGGAAACCACGCTGTATACAATGGAGTGGAAATTATGTCTTCCTACATCCCTACACTCAGGTAGAGCGGACCCTTACGCATTGTCAAAGAAACAGGTCATAGATTTGCATAAAACTCACATGTGCCAACTTATATGTATAGTTGCATACTTAGATATAATTACTGCATATATTTCATCTCAGCATAGTGGGGAATACTGTGGTCTTGCAGCCAAATGTGTGAATAGCTGTTTAAACTGTTAACCAGGTCCTGTTGATGGACAACTTCAAAGCCTCTGCTCTCTCTTCTCAGCTCAAAGGGATGGTACCTGCGAGGAGGAAACTATTAGCTAACATGGCAGGGGACCTTGGCTGAATGAGACTGACCACTGAGTAAACAATTACAGAAGGATCTTGGCCATCAGAAGGGCATTGCTTGATGCAAAGTACTATATAAAGTGGTGTGTGCCACCAAACCTTTAAAATTCTTCTTCGAGAGGATGGTGGAAAAGGTATGGCCCTGTAGTTCTGAAGGACTCCTGTTTGGAAGCAACCTTGATCATCAGAGAAATGCAAGAACCATTCTAGCCGGGTGGCACACTATTATGTGCAGATAGGAGATAGATAGGAGTTATGATTGAGTTATGATTTCCTTTACATTATTCCTCAGTGTTGAGTTGTTGTTGTTGTTTATTAACCACCACCTGTGTGGGACCCAGGTGGCCAGGGCCTCCCCTGCTGTCCCACAGTGTCTGGTGTTGGGGAAATGCACCAATCCTTTTCCTGGTGCGCCATCTGTTCTCCTCACCTCGCCATCCCTGCATGCAAGACATCTGCTTTGTAACCTGATACAGCTCAGTAGAAACGACATTGCTTCTGTTTCATCTTTTCCTTGAGTGCTAACCTAACAAAGGAAAGGCCACATATTTTTTTTATTTTCTGTTGCTTTTTTAAGATAGGAGAATTAAACCTTCAGGTTCATAAAACAGGAGTCCGGGTAACAAAGAAATCTCCGGGCTTCTCTTTCAGTTTTACAATTCAAGCTTAAAGTCATCCTCATTGTGGACTTTGCGGGTCGTGAAAAGATTTTTGATGGGAGTCTCTGCGTCATGACAATAGTGATACACTTGTTAGGATTTCACCAGCACAAATCAGGTTATTTATGCTCTGTCGATGTATGTGCTAGATATGCATGTCTACTCAGAGGTAAGCCTCAGAGAGTTCATCTGTTTATTTATAAAACTGCTCATAGACCACCTTACGAGGGCACAGCTCACCCGAGGGGGCTTGCATCTCGTAAAAACACACTGATGTTCAGAAAGTTACCAATTTAAAAGCAGCAGTTTAACAAGCATTTTTAAAGACATAGGCTGGTTTAAAATAAATAAGCAGCAAAAAAGAAATGCAGCCCATTCAGGAACAGGCCTCTTGAGAAAAGCCAGTCCCAAAATAAATATTTAAAAAAACAAAAACCAACCCTGCTTACATATTTGAAAAGTTGGGGCTTCCTTCACCTCTATTTCCATCATTTATATCCTGCACCTTCAACATAAACTTTTATTTCCAGGGCAGCTAACAAAGGAGTAAGAAACAATAGGAAACACAATTTTAAAAAATGTAGAAAATAGTGTGTATAACAGGTGTAGGGAACCTTTGGCCCTCCAGATGTTGCTGAATTACAAGTACTGTCAGCTCCAGCAAGCATAGGCATCCTTGGACATTGTTCAGCAAAATCTGGAGGGCCAAAAATTCCCCATACCTGGTGCATAGGACTGTAGCCTTATTTACAGTTCATCTTTGCTTTGGACCAATTTACCTAAGAGGCTGCCTCAGCCTGCATATTCCTGTCCAGCAACTGCACAGCTTTTCAGATAGGACACTACTGAGAGTACCACTTGTCCCAGGGTATCACGTTGTTGTTGTTGGTGGTGGTTTGAATTCATATCCAACCCTTCTACAAGAAAACTGGACTTTTAGTGTTGCATCTCCGGCCCTCTGGAATCAATTACCAGCTGAAATTAGACATGGAGCCCCTGCAGATTGGTGTTTTATTGCAGCTGTATGAAGCAACATGTTCTAGACACGATAATAGGGCGTCAGTGGTACATTCCTTCCTCTTCGGTTTGTTGTGCTATGCTTCCCCAGTGCTGTCTAGAGGGGCTATAGAGCAACAAAATTGGGACAAAAATGAACCAGAACATTTGTGCTATATAAAGTTATGGGGTTTCAGTGGGATGTTACAAGATATGCACTGACTGCAAACCTAGCAGCTTTTTGCAGCTGCAAACAGTATTGAGATTGTAAACCTGTAAGAATGTATCGTTCTTAGAGTTTGTAGAGAAGGTTTTAATCGTTTTTAGAATTTACATCATTTGCATTTTAATTTTATCCTGCTGTACACCGTTTTGATGGCTTCAGGCTGCGACGTGGTTTATACATTGTGAATCATCCCCATTATCCTGGGGTCTCCGCAAGAGCGGATAAAAAGTTTGCTGTATTAATGGGCCGTATACAAAAAGCACCGTTATTCTTTTCTGATCGGCAGCTGCTAAAATAAATTCAGTTTGAGGCTGTCTGCGGTCAAAGTGACATAATTTGTGATATAATTAAATACACACAACTGTGTTTAAATAACATTAAGGGTCCAGCTCAAAGCAAACCCAAGGCCGGAAATCAAAAGTAATATTGAACTTCCACTTTCAGGTCCAGCTGATGTGAATAAAAAGTGTGTTGTGGGTGATTTGTTGGCTACAGCTATACAACTGCTAGATTTAAATAGGCCTGCCAGTCCCGTCCCCCGCTTTGCAGGATTCCTGCGATTTCAGCAGGTAGATGATATTCAACAGGTGAAGCATTCTGCTACACACATCCCCGGGGAATCCTAATAATAAGCTCTTTTAGTTTTATCCTTTGCAATACGTTCATGAGTATATAGTACACAGTGGTGGGAAGCAAAATTGGCAAAAACTGCAGCATTACTCAGTTGTCTAAGTAGAGTTCTCTCGTTCAGGATTCTGGCCAGCTAGGATACACCATTCCATCTCTTGTTCCAGTCTCCAATCCACCATCACCATCCTTAAAAAGTCAGTACTGTATTCTGGACTGAGTGAGTATGCTCAGTCCTTGCTGGGTTATCCTGGGTTTTGTTTCTAAATATATTTTTGTACTTCTGTAAGCTTTCTGCAAACCCCTCCCACCCAAAAATACTGCTGATGCCCCCCCCCCTTCTGCTTGGATAGTGCCATATTCACTATAAAAATATCTACATGCAGAAAATGAGCTTGGTATTAGTGTATAGGATCCTCGGTCATAGAAATTTGGGATAATCGGTTAAAACCAAGTCAATCAACTTTTTTGCTCCTAGCAGAGGAGCAATTTTAATTTCTCCAAACCAGGAAGAAAGAAATTCATCAGGTAAACCTTTTCTTTCCATTGTTGCACCTAATATATGTTGGGGAAAGCTTCGTCTGCTGAATTTCTGCTTGTCATGTAGTTGTAAAAGGTACAGTAGCCCTTTAACGAAGGAGTCAATCCTGTCTCCTAGACTTAGTACTGTATCTAATACCTGCCCTGCCCAGAGTCCTACAGTGCACTAGGAGACAAGGCAGCATCAGCCTGTCCTTTTCATTTATCTCCAGTTATTATTGTTAACGTGCCACTTCTTATTTCAATGATCTTATTTCAATGAGGGCCACGTGCCAAGGGTTGAGGGGCCAGAGACAAAAGTGGGAGGTGAAAGAAATGTAAATGTTGCCTTTGCACAGTAGGTTAGTCCAGGCACGCACTCCAACGCCCCTCTCATCCTCCATCCAGGCAAGGAAGAGGCATTTTTTGAGTTTAAGGGCACATTCCAGCCAGGCAAAAACACTCAAGGAGGGCGTGAAGCTGGCCTGGTGGCCTGGGGAGAGTTCTGTGGGTGGGACGGAGAGGCATGCCCTGGGTCTGATGATCCTCTCCCCTGCCTCCCCAATAGCCAGATAGCATCCTTGGGCTTCGGGCAGAGAAGGTGGGCAGGGGACCAGACCAGGGAAGGAAAGGCTGAACCGTGACTTTCTTGCCACACCCTGTATCACCCTCTTTTTGGTCGAAGGTGAACCTGAGTCTGCTGGGGCCTGAGAAGGATGCTGGGCCAGCCAGGTGGCTAAAGTGGGAGAGGCCATAGAACAGGCTGTACCACTTCCAGTTTCAAGGGAGTGGAGCCACAGCCGAATGGTTCCCCACCTTAAAATGAGCACCACTCAAATAGGGCTGGGCTCAAGCTTTGCTCTCTGGTGTGCTAGTTTTGCACTTACATAACATTTCAGAAATTTTTTATTGCTGCACAGCAAGCTCTGGAAGAGTACTGTATACCAGATCCTTCCGATCCCTTGGAGATCATTACATAACAACCCAGTATTTTATTAGCGTATAATGGCTGCATGGTAAGCCAGCCCACGCCATCTCAAATTCCAGCTCCTTTTGACTCAGATCCTTTTCTAGCGAATCCAGAGACGGCTCGTTGGGGATACTCTGTGTGGCAATACCTCTAATTCCCAGGCCAGATGTTGGTTCTGAAGCGGAAGCAAATACAGGCAAATGAGATGCTCATGCATAGCCCAACTCCCAATGTGGGACTGGCATGCACAATAGTTAGGGTGGGGGGGGGCACTCATGATCCGGTCCCCTCTCCCCCACAGAGGAGGTAAGGTTGTGAGGAACAAGTGGGAGATGTTGGCATTCAAGCCAAATTCTTTGAATACATCGCCTGGACTGTTGCCGTCTTTTTCCAGAGTTAGCTGCACTGCTAGGGATTGGGGGCGGGGGCGGAGAAATATGTTCGATTTGCATGTTTATATGAACCTCCCTAATTTGCACTTTATGGACCAACAAATGAGCAAACTCAGCTATCCTTCGGAATTCACGCTTCTCTGAATTTTGCGACACCTGGTCTCCGGCCACAAGAAGTGCACGAAAATTAGTGGAAACACAGTGTGCAAAACAACATTCCATTAGGAAAATTGCTTGCAAAACTGCATATGTTTGGCAACATTTGGCATACCTAAAATCACAGAATTGTGGAGTTGGAAGGGACCCTGAAGACCATCTAGGCCAACCCCCTGCAATGCCGGAATATGCAGCTGTCCCATATGGGGATCAAACCTGTGACCTTGGTGTTGTCAGCATCTTGCTCTAACCAACTGAGCTACCTCGTATACAAATCTCCATGCAAACTTTTAGAATTAAAAATCACACACTGAAACGGGGCAAGCTGAACTTAAGGTTGGAACAACGTGAAAGAGAGAGAATCGGAAATCCACAGCTTTGTCCATTCTCACAAGCTACCTTTTGCCAGCCTGATTATGCAGCACAGCTACTTATCAGAATCCCACCTGGACCAGCACTTCCTTTCCCACTTTGATGGACAGATCTATAGGGCAAAACGGACACAAAACACCCCCTCCCTATTTTTAGATTTTGGGGAAAAAAAAAGAAAAGAAAAAAAAAGACAAGCTAAGAGAGGGAGAGAAACATGCTGATCATTATTCTCTTTCTTCTTTGCCCTCCTCCCTCCCCGTTTTTTCACCAAAGAGAAATGTGTGGGGAGACCAGGCTTCTTCGCTGCTTTCTGCTCACCTGCAATCTCTGTTTGCGTTGTTCTGTGGCAACATTGGTCCCCTGGTTTTCAGCAGCAACAGCATAAAAGCACTAGGAGAGCATAAACAGGAAGCTTGTGTTTAGGTGGGAGTTCCCAGGAATTTTGTTCTGCTGACCACAAAGGCCATGGGAGAAAGGAAGTAGGAAAAACACTGTAAATACCTGGGTGACTAATAACTTTGTGCTGCTCAGCTGCCCTTTTTGGGACATGCATCTTTCTGTTCTTTCCATGCAGGAGGAGAGGGGAGGGCACCGTCCAAGGACAAGGCACGGAGACTTTACAGGTTTCTTTTCTTGGTGGTACTTACATTCTCCCTCTCTGCAGTGCTTTGTGACTCTCCTACCAGATGCAGTGGTACAAAGTCATTTTACAGTGCCATCCCATCTACTCAAAGGCAAACAAAGTCACACTGAGATGAGTGCGACACACTCCCAGTGTGTGTCTAGGGATTGCAGCCTCGATCTTGCATAACACTAGCCTTATAAACCGTGATGATCCTGGGAGTTTCTGCACCAACAAATGTTTTAATGTAGGGTCCTTTGTAAGGAATGCTGAACTGGCCCAGCGGGAGCTGACCTAGGATATTGCCAGAGCAATGTAGTGGAAAACCTCAGCCCACTTTAAACATTTGCTAACCCACACTGCTGATACTGGAAAACTTATAGCTGCTGCATATGGGAGAATGTGATGTTTTTTAAAAAAACCTAACCTGTGTGCAGGTAACCAGTGCGTGGTGTCACCTGCAGTGCATGTGTTGGCAGCTGTAGCCTGAGCGCATGGGCTGTGCATGTGACGGTACAATGAATGCTGCAGGGACCTTTGGGGCGTCTTTCTCCGAGGACACGTCGCTGGCACAAGGACTGTGCCTGGGGTAAAGCAGCACTGCTTAAATCATGGAGAACAGAAATGCATTGAGATCAAGGTAACTCACACTGCATCTTAAGAGCCTGTCAGCCACCAGCAGGCAAAAACTTACTCTTTTATGAAGCTGCTACAGTGGAATCGTTTACAAAAGAAGAGCAAGATGGGCTTTGAGTTTCCCTCGACGTGTGTAGGACGCTTCTGTATTGCCTGCTACAGCAGGCATGGGGGACATTTTTTCAGGGCTGCACTTCCTCATAGATAACCTTCTGGGATTGGCGTTCCAGAGGTGGGTGGAGCCAGAGGGGAAAGTGGGCGGAGCAATGGATGTAGGCTACATTTCAGCCACACAAAAGTTGCAGTGTTCTGTGCTCACATCTCTCTTCGTCCTGCAAGCAAGAGCCATTATCACAATTGGAGACATTCCAGCCAAGCCAAAAACCCCAAGGGGGCTGTGGGTGAGGGATGTTGTCTGGGGAGAGTTGCATGAGCCAAGTAAAGAGGCCTGGTGGTCCACATTCAGCCCCCCAGGGCCAGCTATCCCCTCCTTCCTGAGCTACAGCATCTGCAGGGTCAGCACAGGATTCATTGCCATCTGTGCAAAATGACCATCCCTTTCATCCGTCAGAGGCTGTTGGCTGAGCCATGCCGATGGGGAAAGGGGGGGGGGAGAGCAGGATGTGTGGTGGTGCTTAAGCTCTGAAAAGAGAGTTGCCAGCACTTGAGGCTACTTTGAAAGCAAGTTTATAGACCTTAAAACCTAATTGCATCATTGGAGGTGGAGAGCTTTCAAGCTAGAATATATTTAGATCCTGGATGAAATCCTTGCTCCCCTAAGCAATGGTCTCTTGCCATCCCTTTGTTTCCCAAAAGGCACTTTGCCTTGGGAGCAACTGGCTGGCTGGCACATGAGACAGGATGCTGGACTAATGGGCCTTTGGCCTGCTTCAACAGGCCTCTTCTTGTCCTCCTAGAACAAGGAGGGCAGGGGGGAAATATTCCAACTGCACACTCAAGTACTACCTGGAATTCAAGCTACAGTCCTTCCCAGTCAGCATCCCTTTGCAATGCAATCCCCAAAGTGCCCCAAGTTTAAAAAGCACCTTGGCAGCTTGATACAAACTCTGCCAACAAGCAAACTTGCATATCCCCCGGAGAGACTCTTTCTCTCCTATTGGCAGATCTTTCACTGAGTCATCCTATTGTGCTTTACTATTAGGGATGCTTTCAGAGCAGTTTAAGGATTCAAGGTAGATGGCTGACGATTGCAAAACCGGACACACACAGAGAGAGCATTTTAAGATAACCTAAGGCTGCATAAAAGAAGCATCAGCCTCTCTCACACTCACGGCCCAAACAGATTTCTTTCGTCCTGCTGATCAAACAGTGTCCGCAGGTTTTTGAACGCTTACCAGAAACCAGCATAATCTTTGAACGACAAGGAGAGTAGGGTGACTGCACATGCCATGGGCAGCGGTGCCGTTGTAACCGCACCATCAAATCTCTGGGGAAAGCTTTCTCTCACCTCACTGCTACGCTGTGTGCTGTCAGACAATAAGAAGACCCTTTGGTAATTTGTTGCCTACAAGCTGCGCTCTGTCTCCCTCACCCAAGGATGTTACACTGATTCTGAAGCAGAGCATGTTGAACAAAAGGGCGAAAACACCCCGTTGCACTCGCATTGTCTAAGAGGATTTGGATGAAAGTAGCCAAATCTTCACTCCCCTTGTTTTATACTGAAGCAGCAGCTGGAGGTGGGAGTCATGTATCTCTTTGTAAGAGGTTTGCCCATTAGATCCCCAAAGGGATTTCCATTGTTACCCAGAGGGGCCCTCTGAAAGGAGAGCTTTTCTCCCTTTCTTCCCCGGCTACGAGCACAGCTTGGAAGATGTTTTGTCTTTTAAACTGACCGGCAGCAGCTTTCCCTGATCTGCATCTTGCATGTGGTAGAGATGGGGAAGGAATGGATTTCGAAGTGGGGCCATCTGTACAGAGCAAAACTGGCAAGTCGGGGGTGGTTTGCGGGTCTCGGTGGTTTCCCTGCAAACACTGAGGACTGTCTGGCTAAGCTGAAGACATCTGGCCAACTTAATTTAGAATGCAGGGTCTAATTTCACTGGAAGGCTCAGGCCCATTTGCCACCAAGATAAACTCCAGATTGGCAACACCGGGGCAGAAACTGTTACAGGCCTACATTTCAGTAATGAAGAAATTCACCTCCCTTGGGGGAGCAGATTAGTGCTGGAGTCACTGTACAGGTCACAGGCAGGAAGAAAAAAAGCAAGTGGGGTTCTTAGATACAGAGTGCAGGGGAAATGCTGTCTTCCACTTCCTTAGCTAACCAGGAAAGGGGGAATATGGGGGTGGGGATCCTATGGACTGGTGCTCATAACAGCTTTGACAATGGGTACTTGGTATTGGCAAATGAGTCATCTGTCTGGTTCAGTGTGGGCACAATTGGAAAATTTGCATACTGTATATATCCGCACATTTGCACAGAGATTTGGCTGGGGTTGCTCTTTGGAGCATGCGGTGCCAATATTATTCAGACCTTATTGGGTTCTCTAGTCTGTTTCCAAGCATGATTCTGAAGTGCTGGTGATCACCTGCAAAGCCCCAAGCAGTTTTGGAATAGGATATTGAAAGGGTTGTCTTCTGCAAATTCCTGTCCATCCACTTAGGTCCTTTATGGAGGTGCTGGTTTGCACCCAGCTACTGTCAGAAGCCTGCTGGGTGAGAAAGCTAGACAGGGCCTTTGTGATGGCAGCACCCAGATTGTAGAACTTCGTATCCTAAGACACTCATGTGGCCCCTCTTTATTAGTCTTGAGGCATACTGTGAGAATGATTTTGTTTTGCTGCATTGGGGTGAGATTATTACTCCGTCCTGTTATTTTATGTGCTGTTTTTATGCTTTTGCTACTGGTTTGGTTGTTTTTAGTGGAATTTTTGTTGTGTGATTAATTTCCACGTCATTGTAGTAAGCTGGATTTGGGGACTGAAAGGGCTGTGTCTGTTTGTGCCTGAATATTTATATAAATAAAAACACAAATTGGTTATATGCTATATACATAGATGGAAAGATCTGTGTTGTGGAGATTTTGGGTGGTGTGTCAGATACAGATCCCTGCTCACAGCAATGAAAGCAGCTGACAAATTTGCCATGAGCACCAGGTAGTTGCTAGGAATACAGTCGTATCTTGGAAGTCGAACGGAATCCGTTCCGGAAGTCCGTTCGACTTCCAAAATGTTTGGAAACCAAAGCGCTGCTTCTGATTTGCTGCAGGAAGCTCCTACAGCCAATCAGAAGCCGCGGAAGCCCTGTTGGACGTTTGGCTTCCAAAAATAGTTTGCAAACTGGAACAGTCACTTCCGGGTTTGTGGCTTTTAGGAGCCAAAACATTCGGGAACTAAGCTGTTCCAAAACCAAGGTACCCTATATACTCGAGTATAAGCCTAGTTTTTCAGCACATACTGAAAATACTGAAAAGCACATACTCGGCTTATACTCGAGTGAGGCAGGCAGTGGCTCCTATGAAGCTTTCCCAGGTTTTTTGTGGTAAAATTGGGTGCCTCGGCTTATATTCGGGTCGGCTTATACTTGAGTATATACGGTATGTCTGTACATAAACCAAGCAGACCCCAAGATGGCCGTATGAAATTGACTAGATCAGGTCAGCAGCTTTTGGTCTGGCAATTTTCCCACTTAGGAGGCACTCCTCTATGAGGAAGGGGTTCTCCAGTACCAGAGCACTGCTGTGAAGTAGACATAGCCTTGCACAGCTTTTTAAAAGGAGCATGCATTCAGATATGCATATCTGGGGAAGTCGCCATCCTTTCCCATGCTTTTAAAATGCATTAGAAGAAGTTTCAAAGCTGTTTGGGACTTGAGGAAGGGCACATGATGCACATGACATTGGAACTGAATGGTACACCACTTCTTGCACTATTGCTGTAAAACACCATTGGCTCGTTCATGGTGCTGCTTCAAAATTCATTACAACTGCTTTGACCAATGGCCTTGACAGGGTAGGATATATGCCACAAATGCAGCACCACAATGACTATTAAATGCTATTATCTGTACATAGCTTTGGTCTGGTGCCTGATCTGGAGGCCCATGACGATGCAGCAGCCTTGCTGGGTCAGTACTTAAGACACGAGACAGCCTGGGAACCTGAAGTACGATGCTTGGAGTTTGATCACGGATGAAAAGCAGAATGTACACATAATGAAATAAAATAATAGCAGCTGGGTCATTTGATTGCTCTCAGATTTCATTCCTGATATGCCTTGTCCTTTTTACTATGTGCTCTGAACTTTAGCCAACCAAAATAAATATTTAATCAACTGTTTATCCCAGTTAATTTGAACCTTCTGTTCTTAATCTGTAAACACTAATAACAGACCAACTGGGTTAAACCCAATTCCAAAGCCTTTCAGTAAGATGCGAATGGCAAATCGACTATTAATGTTCTTTGCATACTGCCGGGGGAAGACTATTTAGCAGTGGCTCTGGAAAATGCCTTTGAGCTTAAACCTGAGCAGGGTTGTAAGGCTGCAGAACCCTATTGTGCTGAACAGAACTTACTTCTGAGTAAACATGCACTGATTGGTTCAGGCTGCATGTATATAGCTTAACCTATATGGGTCAACCTAAAGCATAAGCAAAAATCTCCACTTGGAAAGATAGGCGACTTGACTGCAATGGGATTTGGAACCTTGTGTTTATTGAAGGACTGAGGCCGTATTCATACCATACCGGTATGTTTAAAGCACAGTGATACCACTTCAAGCAGTCATGGCTTCCCCCAAAGGATTATGGGAGCTGTAGTTTGTTAAGAGCAGAGAGTTCTTAGGAGACCCCCGCTCTGCTCACAGAGCTACAATTCTGTGCCAACATGGTGTCATGCTTAGAGATTCAAACCAGGACGTGGGAGACCAGGGTTCGAATTTTCCCACTTAGCCGTGAAGTTCACTAGATGACCTTGGTTCAGTCACTGCCTCCCAGCCCAACCTACCTCACAGGGTTCTTGTGGGGATTAAATGAGGAGGCAGAGAACCATGTACACCACCTTGAGAAAAAAGGTGGGTTATAAATGAAGTAAAAATAAATGGATACTTCAGAGGGAACTCTGAGATGGTATGACCACATCTAGAGGAGATTGCAGACCCCTCAGGAGAACCACTCACTAGCAACATCTCAGTCACCTCTGGATTAAGCTTCAGTTGATTGACCTTCATTCAGTCTGCTATTGTGACCGGATATGGGGTTAGCAAACCCACTGTATCACCTGCAGAAGAAGAAGAAGAGGAAACAGCTGCCTGCCGTCAGGCTACTGATGGCAGCACACTCTAAAACTCTGTATGACCCCTTTCAGCAGATTCATGCAGATATTAAATAACACAGGGGCTAAACTGACCCTTTTTGAGTAGGGTCTGGGGCTGTTTGTCCAAGTTGGAGTTGAACCATGGCAATGTCAGTTGCCCCAGAAGTACCGTAAACCATGGTAAACAGTACCGAAAGCCACTGAGAGATAAAGGAGAATCAACAGGTTCACACTCTTCCTGACTTTCTCCCAACCCAGAGCATCCTGCGGGGCAACCAAAGCAGTATCTGTGGCCAAACCCCAATTAAAATAGATCTAGAAGATTGGTCCCCAACAAGAGCACCTAGATCTGTCTGGAAAGTTGCTTGTTGCCATGTTTTCCTATCAACCCAGGATATTTTATTTTTCCAATGAGTGTAGTCAAAGGAGGGGTGGGCTGCCTTTTGGGGGGCAGGAGAAGTCAAAAGTCATACATTCTGGCTGCCCCCTGAGCAGGCAGCCTCCTTCTCTCTGGGCTCCACAGCCTCTGTTTGCTCCCTGCCTCTTTCCCCTTTATTCACTTGCTCATTCATTCATCACCCATCCATCCTCCCTCTAAACATAACCACTCACACAGACACACACACACACACACACACACACACACACACACACACACACACACACAGAGGCACACTACAAACAAATCTCAGTATACATCAAATATAAAGATGCATTTGAACTTCCTGGCCTGCTTATTTACATGACACCCATTATGAATGGCTTTCCAGGGCTATCACAGTTGTGTGTGTGACACAGCTAACTGTCCCCAGCTGTACAATTTCTAGCTCGGAATTCAATTTATGAGCATGTTTGATGTTAAAACGTACCCATGAGCTTGTAGTTTATATACATTTCTGACAACTATGGTTAGGCTGTGCTACTGGTATGGTGAGGAGAATGCATTACTATATACTTTGAGCCTGTCTTTGGTGGGAGGGGGCAGGGGGAGGAGAGCAGTCCCAACTAGGAGGCTCCATCCAATTATCTCGCTTAACAAAAGCGCTGCTGCAGACATTGAGCTGTGGAGCAGCTGAAGCAGGCCTGACTGGGAAAGGCTTGCATATGGAAGAGGGTGGATTCCTCAGCTGCACAAACAATCCCAGGAAGACTTTATTGGGGTTACTTTATCCTTAGAGGACATCTTTAAACTTCCATCACAGTTCAAGGGAAGTGCAGGATGAGTTCAGTTTCGTCGTTACTTTTGTACCCATTCTTCCTTCCTAGAACCTAAATAGTCTCTCATCTAGGTGGCAATGTGCTTTAAAGCCTGGGCTGAATCAATATTTGTTTAGCTCAGTGGTTCCCAAACTTACCTCCCCCTTGTTCCCCACAAACTCATCCATGGTGTCTCCTCCTCCATGAAAAGCATTGTTCGGAATAGCAATTTGCGTGAACCACTAAGGAAAATAACAACACGCTCAAATACAAAACAGTAACTCTGCTTTATTGGCCTGAATTCACATGCTGCATGACTCTGTGACCTAGAATCATAGAATTGTAGAGTCAGAAGGGACCACGAGGGTCATCTAGTCCAACCCCCTGCAATGCAGGCATCTTTTGCCCAACATGGGGCATGTACCCACGACCCTGAGATTCCGAGTCTCAGACTCAACTGACTGAGCTATCCATGGAAGGAAGAGGAAGCAGGAGGCACTTGAGTTTCCCCTCTTCTTTCCATGTTCCATAATGTTCCATGTTCCAGGTAAGGACTTTAACAGCATAATAAGAGCCCATCTACCCCAATATGCTGCCCTCTCTCTCAGAGGCCTGCTGATGGAAGCCTGCAAGCTGGATGTGCCAGTGATGCTGCCACCAAGCTCAGGGAGGAGGACGAGCCGAGGCTTCTCCCAAGCCCTGATGGCTCTCCATGGCCTCTCCATGGCTTCCACTGCTGGCCTCTTCCCTTGGGCAGCTCATAGCAGCTGCTGGAGAGCAGGCGAGGAGGAAAAGAGGCCACTGAAGCCCAACACTGTGTGATCCACTGGCTCTGAGGGTGAGGGCAGGGCCAGCCTGGGCGGAAAGAAAGCAGGAGCAGAGTGGAGCGCAAGGAGACTTGATGTTTTTAAAAAATTATTTGTGCGTCTACACCTCATCTTGCCACTTTCTAAAATTTATTCATTGGTGTGTGTTTTTCTTTTTGTAAATCTTGTAAATCTACTGCAGAATGGAGGTGGAGGGCATGTGACCTGTGTCCCATTGCTGTTGTGGTGGTGACACTCGCCCTTCTTCTGATAGGAATTGTTCTGCAGGGGTGGGGACAAAAAATGGAGGGTCATTTTTTGGGGGTGTGTGAGAAATGTCCCTATTTTCATCTCAGGAATGTTGGAGGGTGTGCACCTGTATTGCCTTTTAGGTGTCTGTTGAAGACTTTCCTCTTTCATCCGTCCTTTTAAGTGGAGATCCCTGCCCCCAAGCCAGTATCTCCATTGGGTTTCAAACTGTTTTTATACATGTAATTGTTTTATATATGATTTTATTATATTGTTGAATTGCTTTGAGATGCATCACAGGAAGCTTTGCAAAAATAAAACTAAATAATAATAATAATAGATATGTATGGGAAATGTGCAAAAATATAAGCACCAGAAGGAATTAAACGCAACAATGTACAACACATTTTTACTCCGTTTTCTATTGCTTTTTTTTAAACTGCTGTTTTATTGTTGTTTATTAAAACTAAAGCCATTGGATTTTTTTTCTTCTTGTTAGCCACCATAGAGGTTTTTAAGTAGAAAGGTGGGGGTAGCAAAGCTTCACAGTGGGTTGGGTGTATCTTTAGAGCTGCCGTGTCACTGTTGAACTGCTGTATAACCACTTTCGTTTGGCGAATAAGTTCATCTGCCTTAAATAATATTGAGAATGCCAGCTGTACCAACCCAGCTCCCCAGAAAAAACTCCACCCAGGGAGACCAAAAGAGAGAAAGAGTGGAAAAATTGCACATTGGGCAGAATGGTGAAATGAATCACTCACACCAAGATTTCTCAGACATTTTAGCTGACATAGCCCAAGAATTGTAAAAGGGAAAACATTCGTCTTCAGTGACACAAACACTCTGGGATACTATTAATCTTTTCTGTAGCTCCAGCCAATGCTTTGCTCTACAATCCATACTTGTTTTCACAACAACTCTGTGAGGTAGGTGAGACTGATGCCAGAGATACTTTACTTCCAGGTCCAGGTTGTGACTATTATGACTGCCATGCAGGGATTTGAAGCTGGGTCTCCAAAGTTCAGAGTTGATATCTGTAACACCATACCAGCTCTTCAGCATCATAACACCACTACTGGCTTCCATTAGGCTTTGGTCGAACTCATCAGGATTAGTGTTCCATCTGTGGCAAGAGTCACCATTTGCACATTTGGTGGCCCTCTTGGCTGGTCTTTGAAATAAGAGAGCTCATCATTTGAACAATGAGCCTCAAGCTAAACTGGCTCCCCTACCAACCGGTCATTTTGTGCCTGCTAAGCCTGAGCCCCACTAGTATATATTCCAACAATAAGAGAGAACTTCTAGGAGTTCATGCTAGGCACATTAACACTCCATGACCTCAACCTAGACAGTGCTGGCATCTCTTAGCTTCACTGAATGAAGGCCTTCTCAGCAGCCCATCCTCAGAGCGCTCTCTCTCTCTCTCTCTCTCTCTCTCTCTCTGTGTGTGTGTGTGTGTTTATCACAGCAACTGCTGAAGGTGGAAGTTGTCAGATTGCAGGGGTTGGTCCTTTCCAACTCTACAATTCTATTCTAAGAATTTAAAATTTCTGTTTTGTTAATCACTGATATATACATACATGTATGTATGTATGTATGTATACACAGTGTATATGAATATGAATATACAGCTTTCTGACAGTAATAGCTGTTCAACCCTGGAACGGTTTCCCTTGGGAGGTGGAGGACTCTCCTTCCTTGGATGTTTTTAAGCAGAGGTTGGATGGCCATCTGTCATGGGTGCTTTAGCTGAGATTCCTGCATTGCCGGGGGTTGGGCTAGATGTTCCTTGGTGTCCCTTCCAACTCTACATTTCTATGATTCTATATGTATATGTATGCCACTATCTCTTTGCCGCATTCCGGTGTAACGAAAGAAACAAGAGTGTGACTATGTACAGAGGACACTGGTGTGGCCCTTGCTTGATCACTTGCCCACCCGCCTTCCGTTATGGAGATGGCAGCTTGGATAGAGGATCCCAGGGTGGGGGAACGAAAGGGAAGCCGGCAAACCTCCGTGACCCAATCTGCCCCCACCCACCAATTGCTTACCAAGGAACGTTATTCAGTTCCCAGTGGAGGAAGGGGAAAGCCAAGAATGATCACATGAAGAGAGATGGCGCGGGCCTTTGTGCCCTGCTGTAATTGTATCACACTGTATATAATACATATATGAGTGTTGGAGAGCAAGGTGGACCCATAATGGCAGACCAGTGAGGATTTTAATGCAGTGGTTCCAAAAGGTACAGATGGACGTCCCAATTAAAAACTGTTAAGATGGTTATATGGCTCCCCTTTTTAAACAACCAACCAACTAGATCATAGCAACCACTGAAGGCATTGCTTTGATCATCACCTGTCAACATTTCCACTATTACTATTTTTTTGTTTATTAAAGGTCTAAAAGTTGGCTGCGGAAATTCCCTATATACTTAAAGCTTTGTGCGAAGTCCTTCCAGCTGAAAGACCCAGGGCAGTGAAATTAATCACTAAGCTTTGCTGAATAATTTTGGGACATTTCTGGCGGAGGCTGAAAGTACAAAGCGTATGGATAGGTGTATGTGCGTGACTTTTGTTCAGCAAAAACTATGAGCTTTCCTCATGCAAGCCAGCCCCCTTTTAGTATAATGGTAGAAAATGGTGGATTCCTTTTTTTAAAAAAGGAAAAAGTACTGATGCTGGCACATAGCAGTGTTTGCTGCTCTGAACTGCCAATAAATAGTATACGTTGATGACTTCTGCTTTTTTGCCAGTGAGGGAAAAACCACTCTTAACATGCACAGAGGCTCTTATTGCTGTTTTGCTTGTTACAGATATGAGCCCAGCAGTTCTAGAACTGAGCTATAGCTCAGACTGGAGACTGGCAAAGGGTTGGAGCTTTGTGTGGTCGTCATTTTATATACAACCTTACGGTCAAATGCTTAGTTTCTCTCTCTCCATATGACGTTATTCTTCACTCTTCTTCTCTCCTAATGGTGGGTATATTTCTATTTGTCTGTAGGAATTCTACCTGCAGGAAAGTCTAACACTGAAGGAGGGAAGGAGAGTTACCATGTAGCTCAGGAGTGGTGGACCATTTTTAGTCTGAGGGCTGTCCTTTTTTTCTGCCCAAGGGCCACAAGTCAGAGGTGGGCAAAGGCAAAAGCAGGCAGAGCAATGAATGCCAAATTTGCCTTTTGACAGTCAGCTAGTGTCTACACACACACACACACACACACACACACACACACACACACTGCCCTCCAAAGTCAATATATTAAATTTGCTTTTAATGGATGGGGAACCTGTGGTCCTCCTGGTGCTATTTAACCACAACTCCCATCATCCCTGACCATTGGCCACAATGGCCGGGACTGACAGGAGTCAAGAGCCCAGCAACATCCGGAGAGCCTAAGTTTCCCACCCCTCTCTGGTGTTTGCTACTTGAGCTTAGAGGGAGAATTTGGATGGGAGGTTTTGCCCCTTGATGCTCGAAGGGTTAGCTGGCAACAGAGCCAAGCTGGACCAGGTTACCCCAGCATATTAAGCTTTATCATATGTGGAAAGCTTTCCGAGGCTATTATGAGCAAAAGAGCATCTGATTTAACAGAACAACTTTCATGTTCAACCGAAACCTAAGGACAAGCTGTTCCCCCATTTTCCTTTAATGAAACATACCCGATCCAGGGAGCCCAGGCTTCTTGTTCCTGCGATTGGTGTGATCAGTACCATATGTGGAGTCGGGAGGAACCGGAGCCCACGGTCTTTCCAGTCCAATTGGGAGGAGGAGGCAGGCAGGATGCTTTTGATCAAGGGTCTGGCGCTGGCTCAGTTGGCTGAGAGCATCTCTTGGTTTGCAGGCCTACGTTCCAGCAGGCCTGCCTGTTCTCACACTTCTGAGAAAGGGGATAAGCTGGGAACTAAGTCCTAACATTCATTCCTGCTTGGCAGATAAGCATATATACCTTAAGCATATTTTTTTATTTTATTTTTACTTTTTTGCTCTTTTGCAAACAGTAACTTGTAGACACGCAGACTGAAGGATGCACTAAAAAAAAACAGGAAAAGTAGTGTTACCAGTGAGTGTGCGCAGGCATCTCAACTTTGGGGTCTCATCACTGGGCAGAGGGTCGTTCTGTGCATAGAATCATAGAACCGTAGAGTTGGAAAGATAAGATAAGATAAGATAATTTATTGTCATTGCACAAGTACAAGCACAACGCTATACAAGTGCAACAAAATTGCATGCCATCCCGTAAAAAACAGAAAGAAAAACAGCACAACACACACACACACACACACACACACACACACACACACAAAAGCAACACATACACACACATACACCCATCACAGCTCTCCAAGGTCATATTATCTGGTTACAGCATTTAAGATGGTTATAGCCCCAAGGGTCACTTAGTCCAACCCCCTACAATGCAGGGATCTCAACTAAAGCATCCATGACAGACGGCCATGCATTGGTCTTTGGACCTAAAAGTGGCATGTAAATAACACAGTCCCTGTCACTATAAAGCAGGGGTGGAGAATCTCCTGCCCACAGGCCAAATTTGGCCCAGCATGGGTCCCAGTTTGGTCTGCAAGGCCATTTCTCGCATGCCTTGCCTATGTGGCCTACAGCTGCTACCATATATGACACCAGATGTGCAGCAGGTAGAAACATGGCTGGGTTGGATCCATGGCTGAGTTGCCCCTGGGATGCTCAATCATGCAGCCCATCGTTGGATGGGCAGTGAGTTAACCCCAGCTGGATCATCTGTTGTGAAGATTTGGGGACTTTTCTTCTCTTAGACAGCAGGAAGACTCCAAATCTGTACAAATTTGGCTTTTATTTCCTAACATGCCGGGGCATCCAAAATTACCTGTCTCCCCTCTGCAGCTCTGTGTGATCAGATGCCACTCTGCAGGACTGCCTAAACGTTAAAAGCTGCTTTCCAGGCCTTACAGAGGAAAGGGCGGCGGGGGGGGGGGGGAGGTTTTCCAGAACCACCAGTGCATTGACTCAAGTCATTGCCTTTAAAACAGGCCCTGTTGATGTCATTGGAACGCATTTCCAAATGAGCGGCTTGGGATTGCAACCAAGCAGCCCGTAGCAGAGGCTGCCATAGCGCAAATGGTGACGAATGCGGTCCCCGCCAGCGCCGAGCAGGAAGAGATTAACTACCCCAGGGCTGTTCCGCTTGCTAAGCCAGCTTCTTGCTACCGTAAAAAGGAAGCACGTTCATACTGATAATGTGAGGAACGCCAGACTGCCATTTCTAGCCCCGTCGCTTTCTAGGCGCTGCCAGTGTTGTGCCTGGGACTGTTATCTAAGCATTGGAATGCTTGGGCCATGGTCTGCAGCCGCTTCTGTGCTTGTTTTTTTTGGGTGAATCTTTTGATGTTGGCAATTTTTCGAAGTTTAAGTCCTCGTGAACACCTGTCAGTGAATTTCTCCTAATATTCACATTTGCATGCATAGAATCGTAGAGTCACAGAATTGTAGCGTTGGAAGTGACCCCGTCTAATCCAACCCCCTGCGATGCAAGAACCTCAAATAATGCCATTATGCCTTCTTTTACTTCTTCAAAGCAGCACGTAGTTAAACGATGGGGCTCACTCCCACAGGGGGCAGTGATAGCCGCGAACCTAGATGACTTTAAAAGAGGATTAGACAACAGAGGGCTATTGAAAGCTGCTAGCCATGATGGGAGCTTTGCTTTGCCTCCACAGTGGAGGGCAGCAGTGATTCTGAATACGAGTCGTTGGAAACTCGCCGTGGAGGGGAAAGTGCTCTTGCGCTCAAATCCTGGCATCTGGTTGCCCACTGTGAGAACAAGATGCTGGGCTGTTGGCCTGATCCAGCAGGCTTTCCTTGGGTTCTTTGCTTGCTTGCTTTCATCCTCTTTCACAGGTTATCTTCCTTTTGGGCAGAGCAATCCAAATCTACAGCTAGGAGCAGCAAAGTGATGGGTCCGCTGCCACACCTGAAACCTTGCTGTTGCATCAGCCAATGATGGAGGGAGCAGTTAGTCAAACATTTGCTTACTTCCAGGCTAGCATGGCTGAAGAGTCTGTGTGAAACCTGAAAGCAGGACTGAGCCCAAGAGCACTCTCCCTTTCGGTGGTTTCCAGTGTTTGGGATTCAGAAGTATCACTGTCTTGGACCACAGAGGCAGAGCATAGCCCAAATGGTTAGTAGCCACTGATAGATTTATACTCCAAGTTGGTGGGCATCACTGCCTCCTGTGGGAGCATGTTCCATGTAGTTATGCATTCTTTCTTTTAGCTAGGTCACATTCCTTGAGCAGGGGGTTCCAGAGGTGCAGGAACTGCCACCAAAAATGCTCTAGATTGGCGAGAGTGTATCTCCGATTGTGGTGTCACTCACAACACAGCTTGTGAGTCGAGGCCCCGCCCCCGCTTGGAGATAAAATAAGACACATGGACACAAGTATTTAGGTTAATGGGCTAAAAAAGGCCACAACTTTATTGGTTACAGAATGTGAGTGGTATTGGCTTAGGCATTGGATCGAAAAGTCTATACTTGACTCCTGCCCGTTCTGCCGGGAGTCACGCAAGGGTTAACTACCTGTAGGGGGAGCTTGTTGATGCAAATCAACTGGAAGCTTTCCCCTAGAGTCACTGGGGGTCGTGCCATGGCCCTAGCCACCACCTGGGCATCAGACAGGAACCACGACCACCGGATTCCTTTAACAGAATACCCTTAAATGGGAGGGGTAGGTGATGGCCACAACCTCCCCTCCGACCCACAACACATTTTCCAATGCCTAACCGCCAAACCTTACAAAGTTGTGATGATTTGCTAGGAGGTAGGTGAAAAACCAAGTGGCTGGTGCCAATCTGCCAAGTGGAAAAATTCCTACCAGGCCCCTTGGACAACCAAGACGACCAACCGAAGTCCATAGCAACGTCAGAAGTAAAACCTAGAGGGAGGGTGAGTGAGTGATCCGAAGAAGCAAGAAGGAGGAGCCTGTGAGCCTGCGGCCATTTTAAAGAGCAAAACCACGCCCCCCCCCACCCAGCCGGCTGGCACAGGTCTCAATGACGCAGGGGGCTTGGTTACGCCCCCCTGCGAGCGTGGGAAGTGGTTCCCACTTACAACACCTCCCCTCCGTTAAGAGGAGAGGCCTTCTCAAATTATTTTGGCAATGAGCAGCGTAGATGTAAGGAGGTTCATATGAACCCAGCTTAAGTCGAATTCCAACCACAGCCCAATGTTACAAAGCATGGATGTTTTAATCACGTCAAAGGACTAATCCTTTTACAACTTGTGTAAGGCACACTTGGGAATGATGCAAGTGGATTCATAGAAATCTGCTTGTTTCAGTGACACCCACTGGGCAATAGTTAGGAACAGATGAGCATGCTTTTCATTTTTAATTGTGAAAAAGCTAAATTAGATGCTCTCACTTCACAGCGCCAAGTTCCTGCGCATAGCACATTTTTACAGTCTGGTTATAAAGCCTAGACAAACAACGTTTTATAGGAAATGTTGACACAACCTTCACTGAAGCGGTGCTAGCTGACACTTCTCTATTTCCAATTTGGGGAATTCTACTGGGAAAATATAAACGCCAAGGCAGCAATGGGAGCCAAGAATAATAACAAACCTTTAATCGTCCTGTACACCCCACAAAGATCTATTTCCAAAAGCAACCAGTTCACATGAGCCGAAGTTACTCATGTTCCCATGGGGGGCACTAAAAATTTGCTTCTTAGACGTTGCTTTCGATAATCATGGCTTCCTCCAAATTTCTGCTTAATTCCTACTGACTAAGTACCTGTGTGGCTCAAATGAAGGTTCTAGGCCATTTATGTACCTCTGCCTTTAGACTACAATGGAGAAAGAGTGATCTTGAGTTTTCCATTGGAAGTCTAAGAGCACGCCTGGATATGATGAAGCTCTTATTGTGGAGAGTGTGGCGTTTGGCATACTTATCCTAACCCATTTTGGGCCATGGGGGTATTTACAAACTGTGGACACCATTGCTGCCGCACCCACTCAAGCACACCCCACACAGAGGCATAGGAGGGGGACGGTGGGGGCGGTCCGCCCCGAGTGTCATCACTGAGGGGGGTGACATTTGGCACCCCGCCCGCGACTCCCAAGCCTACCCTGAGCCATTGGGGGAAGGGGCGAGCTGTGCCACTTTGCCAGCGGCCCCTTCCCCTTCATTTTGGCAGCTCGGGGGAGGCTTAGGAGCTGTGGGCATGTGGTGTGCCGTTGCCCCACACTCCCGGGCTGCTGGAGGAGGCAGGCAGGCAGGGAGAGGAAGGGAAGGAGGCAGGCGAGCAAACAAGAAGAGTGGGGAGGGGAGGACTGAAGCAAAAGCTCCCTCAACTCAGGACCTAAACCCTGGAATGCACAGGAGGAGAGGTGGGGTGTGAGAACAAAGTTAGGGGGTGTGTGTTTTAAGTGTTTATGCTCACAATGTTAAATAAATAAACCAGAAAACAACACTTGCAACTGTAAGTATCTGATTTTTCCTTCTTTTAATAATTTCAATTGGGGAGGGGGTGACAAAAAAAATTCCGCACCAGGTGCCACCTGACCTTGCTACTCCTCTGACCCCACAACCTATTTCGGTGGCTATAACCGGAAGCTTTTTTCAAGTTTTAATTTCATCAGAGGGAGGGGCAGATGAAGGGGATGTTGTGGGTGTCAGGGAAGGCCTCTTTGGGCATATAGAATAAGAGATTTATAGAGTTGGAAGGGACCACAAGGGTCATCTAGTCCAGCCCCCTGCAATGTAGAAACCATTTGCCCAAAGTGGGGCTCGAACCCACGGCCCTGAGATTAAGAGTCTCATATTCTACTGACTGAGCCGTGTATGAAGGGTGCATAAGAAGTCTAATAAGTAAATAAATATAAATATCCATGGGTGGGTGCCATGTAAAAAGGTAAAGGGACCCCTGACCATTAGGTCTAGTCATGACCGACTCTGGGGTTGCGTGCTCATCTTTCTTTATTGGCCGAGGGAGCCGGAGTACAGCTTCCAGGTCATGTGGCCAGCTAGATGCCCCCTAACCTAACCTGTGAAGCTTCCCTTCTCTTTTTGCTAGCTTTCACATCACCAGTTTCCTTTTTTCCCCCAGGCTGAAGCAAAGAAACTTTAGATTACCTTAGCTGCATGTGTGTTTGTACACACACACACACACACACACACACACACACACACACACACTTTTCTCTCTATATATTTATACAACAGATTTAAACTGGCTTAACATTTACACCCCCACCCTAGTGAGGTTGCAGGATCTGTATCAGAGAACACTCATCCTTCATCAAACTAAAGTTTTCAGGACTCTTTGAGGGAAGCCAAGACAATTATACTGATAAAAGTTTAATAAAGCTTTAATACCAAATTTTTCTGTGTATAAGCCCCCCCCCAATGTATAAGATGATCCCTATTTTTTTGAACCCAAAATGATTAAGAAATCAATATTTTTGGAGTTGCCAAAGTTGTTGATCACTCCACTGAAAAATGTGTATAAGACAACCCCCATGTATAAAATGAACCCCCCATTTTTTACTCAAAAAATTAAGGTGAAAAAATTGCATTATACATGGAAAAATGAGGTAAGTTTCATCTGTAGATGTTACTTCCGTCAGCTTTTTGTCCTTCGGAGTCAAACCATAGATCCAGTGTAACTTTTGTCTTCCTTTTGCAGCTATCATATTTGAAGACTCTCCCTTGTTTGTGACACATTCTGCAAACTCTTGCTGTATCTTTTTCACTCTTCCAGTTTCTAACATGACAGATACATTTTCACTTAGCCGATGTTCCCCTCCCTAGCAGTAGAAATCACAGCAGTGAATTATTCCATACACTGGGAGCAGATAACTTGAGACCCTCTGGATGTTGCTAGACTATGGCAGCCATCACCCTTGATCACTGGCCATACTGTCAATGACAGTGTCTGAAGGGTCACAGGTTAGTTGCCCCCTCCCATACATCTTTGCAAGTAAAGATGCCCAAAACTGGGCCTTCCTCTGGATGCTGGATCATGGAACCAGGGCATATAAAGCAGTAGGGGAAGCTAAGCAGGTCTAGGTCTGGTCTGTGCCTGGATGGGAGACCATCTGTGAAGGATCACCATGGGAGAAAGGCTTAACTGCTCTTGAATGATGCCAACTCAAATGAACTTTCTGCAACACAGCAGGAGTAAGTAGGTGGGATGGCTATGAAGTTAATTGTATGAGTGCAATTAATGTGCCCTTTTTTGTTATGCAATTGGCAGGGGCTGTGGGGGGTTGGGAGGGATGGTTTAACTCTTACTCTCCCTGTCATGGTCACCTCCATTTGCATTTCAAGGACTTCCTCAGCTTAACAGTTGTTAATCTGGGAGCCCAGCAGAGCCGAGACTCACTTGTCCAATCTTTATCTGAGCATGCAAACCTCAACACTGTGTAGTAGTATGCTAAACAGCAGGATATTAGAGATGATAACAGTAAGCAAAATAAATAAATAAAGAGGGCATGAGGTGAAGGGAGGGAGGAAAGCTGGGAAGGGAGAGGAGGAACGAAGGACTGTACAGTGGTACCTCCGGTCGGATCCCGAGGTGTGCGTATCCGGAGGTGCCGCTTCTGCGCATGCCCGTGGCGCGGTAAAGTAGAGGTACCACAGCACTGTTCTCTTGCAGCAATGTGAAACCCCTAATAAACTATAGATCAGAGAGAGAGAGAGAGAGAGAGAGAGAGAGAGAGAGAGAAATGGAAGTTTCCATTGACCCCCTTTGAAAATAGCATCTTTGGCCATTTTTGTGTGAAGTGGAGCAGCTGAGGGGCTTGGATCTGGCCCCTTCTCAAGAGAGTAGAGCAGCTTAGATTCATGGCTAGTTCCACTCCTGCCTGCCCCCATAATGCCCTGCTTGGTGGGGTGCCATACTGGCTTTCACCAGCAGGTTCCATCTACAGCTGTTTTCATGTCTGCCCAGGGCGGGGTCTCTGTGGTGGTGGCCCCCACTCTGCATTGGTAGAGACCAGCAGGTGGCCAACGCTGTTGCATCCAACAACATAGATTTGGAGTTTAGATTTGCTGTTAGTGTCACGTCTGAAAATGCCCCAAGGTTTTAGTTGGCTGTCTAGTCTGATGTTAAGGCCATAAAGTCCACTTCTTACATTTCCTTCTTCAGCAGAGAACAACTGAAAATGCATTAGCAGTGAAGGAAATTGTAATGTATGAAGAGGTCCTAATGTTCCATTAATTTTGGTTAGATGCCAATTAAGAGAAAAACAGGCCTTCTCTGCTCAGTCCTACCACGAATCTTTTAAGTAATTGTATTAAGACCAACGTGTTTTGAATTATTATTTTTTCTAGTTAGGTTCTTTTGGCCTTGCTGCCATCGTTTTCAGGTTGGGCTGAAAAGCATTCACAAGACATTGCAACTTCGGCCAAAAAAGAAGGAAGGGGGAAAAAGTGGTGTGTTTTGAGGTTAATGCTAAACTTCTGCAAGACATTATTTTAAGGTTTCAAAGAAAGATAGTGAGTTTCAGCATGTACCTGTCAGTGCTAAATGATTGTTCATTTCCTGTGAATTGGCAATAAAGTAATAAAATACATCTGGGAAAGCCAGGGCATGGTGCTTATTTTTTTTTTTAACTATCCATGAGCTGTATCCTTGACCAGCTGTGACACATTACCATGTGAACTCTTGGAATAACTTTTAAGAAAAATTCAGTCACAGAAGATCTCAGCAGCTGATCTGGAGGTCTGATGGAGGCAAGCAACTTGTCATAGACAGTTGTGCTGGAAAGAATAGCGGACTTGGGGTCCTGGGTTCAAATTCCCCTCACGTTGTCAATGTCTCTCAGCTTAGCCTGCCTCAAAAGTCCATTGTGGGAATAAAATGGACCAAATCCGTGCAGACTATCATGGTCTCCTTAGATGGAATGGTGGTGTGGAAGATATCTATGGAGACAAATAGGACAGAATTTTAACACTATTTATTTATAGATAATCATTTAACCAGTCTGAACAATTAATGCATGAAACAATCCAATTGTTTAATGCTTTTACTATATCTGCAATTAAGCTTTACAACACCTTTTATGAAGGAAACACAATCACTTAATTAACAATGCTTAATAAAAAGGATTGCCTGTTGTTGCCTTTTTTCTATAGTTTTTAAATAATGTGTTGGTTTCACCATTAGGACAATTTCCCAAACTTTTCCTATTTATTGACATACATCACAGAAAGCCACGACGGATCAGCCACCTTAAACATATTGATCTCCCTGCTAGCATGAGGGAGAATGAAATCATGACCCCTGGCTTAGTGTTATGTTCAAACTGGGAATCATGGTTTCTTTCACGCCAGTCAAACGATGATCTGTAGCCAAGGTTTGTTTTTGGCTTACAGATCATGAGTTTGTTTAAGCTTAAGGATTATGGGGTTTTTTCCCCCCACGGAGGAACTGGGGAACTAAGTCAGACCCTGACCATTCCTCCCAGCCACCTCCCAGCAACACTCTTCAGACAAGGCTATGGGAATCTTTGAACCACTGCTCCAGAGGGAAACATATCTGGCCCCTGGGGAATCATTGTTTGACACCCCCCCACACACACATGGAAAAGGCCCATGGCAACCAGCCCCATCCCACACCATGGTTCACCATGATGTGGAAACATGGCTAATACCACAAATATAGAGGTGGGCTGATTGCTTAAAAGGGGAGCTTCCAGTACAGTCACTGCACTCCCTGACTGCCTCTCCATTTCATCGAAATCTGTTGCTTTATACCGGTACCTGATGTGGGATCAGACAGCAAAACAGATTTCCCCTGCCTGGTCCTTCACCAAAGTGGCAGGCAGACCTCCAGGTGTGTGAGGAGAGTGATAACTCCTGCAACTGTTGCTGTTTTACAATTGTTCACAGTTGAGAAGTTGGTGGGCTGCAGAGACAGGAAGGGAAAAGGTCACAAGAGGACAGTGCCCCTTGCCAGCATCAGGTTTCAGACGAAGGGATCATAAGGGGGGAAATCAAGAACATTTGGACTTAATTATAGCTCTAATCTGGCAAATCAGGAACAGTTGTTTGCCAGAGATATTGAACGATGTAGGGACGTTTCTCCGGCTCATTGAAATATCACTTTGTAGAGTTTTCTGCTGCTTAGAATAAGATAGGAAGACATTGATACCACTCTGTTATTATGAAGCTCTCTTGAGTATGCAGCACAGCTTCTCTCAAGCAATAGCGGTCGTGTAAAAATGGGGAGAGGTGCCCTGTGACAAGGTGTGGCTTGATACAAACCCCACACAAAGGCAGATCTGAGTTTCATATCTTTCCAATCCATGTGTGTGTTTAGGCATGTTTTGTTAGAATGCAGAGTACCTGAGCTACCCATGTTTCCAGATGAGTGGAGCTGAGCGTTTTCATAATCTTGTGGAAGCAGGACATTGTATATATCTAATTAACTTGCATTTTGAATGCCCCTTGAGTTGTTCAGACGAATGAGGTCCTTCTGCTAGAAAACTCATGTCCAATTTAGAATCTTCTTTTGGCCAGGGTGGACAAAAGGTGTTGTAGTAAACCTCAGCAGTGTTGCCAAATGAGAACATGTGCTTTCTGATGCTCTTTGCCAATAGATCAAAAGATCCAACAGATCTAAGCCATGCACAAGATGAAAGAAAAGGAGGTCAGCGGCTGGAGGACGCTCAGCTCACCAAACCAGGAGTAGGGTGGGGGAGAGGAAGAGGTGAGCAGAGGCATTTTGGGAAAGTGAATAGGAAAAGTGGGGGAGGGGACCCACTGGGCAGGAGAAGGACACAGTGAACAAAGAAGTACAATATAAATGATAGGAAAGACAATGTAAATTAGAATTTTACAATTGTCAACTAGTTAAAAAACCCCAAAAATGTACCTCAGAGAACTCTGTCTGAAACAGCATGCACAAATCCACATTCATTTACAGACAAAGCTGTCTTATCTAGAGAAAGTATAAAATATTGCTGGCTGAATCTACTGGTACCCTTTATTGTCTATATCAGGTATGGCAACAGGATATCAGAAAGGGAACTCATTCCTAAGCAAGATTTAAAGAGAATTCTTTTTCAATTGAATCATAGGTGGTGTCTGATTCTTCACACTCTGAGTAAGACAACTCATAGGAGTTTAGGAGGGTTTAGGCACATTTTACCATAAGTGGGGGACTTGCCCAGTGAGTGATGATTTTTGGAAGGACCTTTTTCATGTGCTCCAATTGATTATGAGGCATTTGTTGGCACAAGATCCACTTAGGGCACTGTTGTCTGTTTTTTTACAATGGAGACAAAAATATACTTTATAAGAGTGTGTTGGTTTCCTTTTTTTTTTGTCTTTATTGTGGCCCATATGGTGGTAGCCTGAAATTGGAAATTAATAACAGCTAATTTGATGAAAGAATGGTATTCTCAGATTTGGCTGGTGGCTCAATTTGTCAATTGAGAGAAATGAAGAGAAAAATATGTTTTGTGTGAAATTGTTTTATTAAATATGTTTCAGTCAAAGAGCATGATTGGCTTCTTCCATCAACTTTATGGAGTGATATTATAGGCTGAGTTAATTTTTCTTCTTCTCTAGTTGATTACTTCCATGATGGTTCCCTGATTGCTTCACTTAGTGCTTGTTTCTGTGTTATGGATTGTATATTTTAGGAGGTTTTTTATTTTTATTTTTATTTTTTTGTCTACTTGTTTTGCTTTTATGTTTGCAGTAACCAAATATGTGGGTGTATCTGCTCTAAGTTTTTATTGTTTCTTTACTTGTTTTTCTTTTATATGGAAAGTCATAACAAACTGTTCTTAAAAACCAAAAACAGGAAAGGAAAAGGCAGGAATGAAAATGCACACAACAACTCTGTTTAAAAAGTTAGCAGAGAAATTGACTGCTGGGAGGGGCGCAGAGAGGAGAAGTACGCCTGTTGCAGCAAAACTGGACACCTCCATCTGCCCCACTCGTAATTTATTATTATTATATTATTATTATTATTATTATTATTATTATTATTATTATTATTATTATTATTTTATTTATACCATGCCCATCTGGTTGGTTTTCCCCAGCCACTCTGGGCAGCTTCCAGAAAAAAACATCATAAGATGTCAAACATTAAACAATAAAACATGCATTTCCTGAATCGGTCTCTTCAGCTGCAGCAGCTGCTATAACTCTCCAATGGTTTGACTTTACCCCTGAAGGCAAACTCTTCCGTTGTCTCCCAAGACAGACGGATACCCACAACACCTTAAGCACATTCACACAAAAGGTTAATTTCTACTTAACTTTCTTCTGTTATCAGTAGCAGGGTAGACTATTTTCCTAACCAATTTCAAATACTGCATGCTTTTATTCTGTGCCTACTGCGTAAAATGCGCGACGTTTGCTTTCCCCAGATTCAGGGCAAATATCAGGAGATGTGTGCATCAAGGATTCTTACGCCTGAAGATGATTAGCAGGAAACTAATCAAAATTAGTTTTTACTAAGAAGTAAAAACTAATTTGTGTTTTACTAAGGAGTAAATATAGAAACTTCCCTTGATCAAAGATATTTTTAAAACATGTGGGAACAATTCTTGCAACTGTTTTTTGTTTTGTTTTGGTGGATTTCTTTTTCTTTACCACTGTTTTGATCCTTTGTATTTGTGGTAGCTCAACACTTCTTTAAAAAAAGAATGCTATAGCTAAATAGAAATACAACAAAACACTGTCAACCAGTCATCTGTCTCTTTCCCAAGCCACTCTTAGAATGCTGGTGGGCATCAAAGAGACCTCTGATCCTCCAGAACTTGTTGGGCTCCAACTTGCATCAGCCACCCAGCATGGCCAATGGTCATTTGCGATGGGAGCTGAGAGTTCAGCAAAATCTGGATGGCTGCAGGTTCTCCCTTGCGTCTTGTAATGTAGTAGTTCAGTTTGATCCTGAACGTCTTTCATGGGAAGTAATTCCTATTGAGAGATGGGTGGCGTCCATAGTCCCCAAATAAGGGTGTGCTCACATGTGCATCTTAACATGCGGCAAGGTCATCCCCTCCCCCAGTGCATTTCAGTTTGCATTTGTTCACTTCAGAAAATGGGGAGGGGTGTCTTCACCTAATGCACATGACCCTGACCCTGCAACACACCCCTGCCCAGAACTCCTAGTCATGAAGATGTCATCTGTACACGGCGCAATGGCTGTCTCAAATGCTTACATTACTGTACTGCTTACTCCACATCCAGTTTTCTAGTTGGATTGAAGCTGGTTGGGCAGGTGGGGAACCCTTTTCAAATAGCACTGTTGGTCAAGAAACTGCAGGATGGATGTGGCTAACATCATTGGAGCACACTGGTGAAGAGTATGTGGCAATGTCAACATACCCTAAGAATGCACAGGTCTGCAGTTGTGATCTTTTTTAATATAGCAAATAGCAAAACTGAATAAGTACAGTGGTACCTTGGGTTACAAACGCTTTGGGTTACAAACACGTCAGGTTACAGACTCCGCTAACTCGGAAGCAGTACCTCAGGTTAAGAACTTTACCTCAGGATGAGAACAGAAATCGTGCGGTGGCAGCAGGAGGCCCCATAAGCTAAAGTGGTACCTCAGATTAAGAACAGTTTCAGGTTAAGAACGGAGCTCCGGAACGAATTAAGTTCTTAACCAGAGGTACCACTGTATTCAGATTTAGACAGCATATGTTGAAGATTACTATTTTTTTATCCTAGAAATAGTCCTATGATACGCATTTTATCATTTTCTGCTGTTAGCCACCCAGAGAACAATGCTATTGAGCAGTTTTGTATAAATATATTAAATGAATACATCTGAATAAACTTTTTACATTGCTGGGCAATTGAAGTTAGTCATTCCAGTCCTATTTAGCTTCAGGATTTCACCCCTGTACAACACAGTAAACCTGACTGGCATGTAATTTTATACATGCACTTCCTGAAATCATGGGTTTCTCATGGCTTGAGGAGAGGAGATGTATTGGATCAGAGTAGTGAAAACTTTTGTATAGACGTGCCCAAAAAGTTTAAGAAAAGAGTGTATTGTTTCTTACATTGAATCTGCTCTTTGGGGATCCACAATGCTTTGCAGTTGGTGGAAGAGACAGAGCAGAGAGAACAAGGGGCATCCATCTCTCTCTCTCTCTCTCTCTCTCTCTCTCTCTCTCCTCCCCCACCCACAGCTCAATGCAATGATAGAGACCCTGGCCTGCCTTGCCAAACTCCAGAGTTAGCAGCCGTCTGCACAGATGGCTGAGGTCACTAATGGGATAATCGTTCAAACACAGTGCATCTTCAACCACATATTTGGGTTAGGTTTCATAAAGCTTGCTTTGGTCAAGGCAGAAAATACTGAGGGCAAATGAACTACAACAATACTGTATTCCTTGCTGGAAAGTATCCAGCAAGAGCTGATATGTTTGTTTATTTCACAGGCTCAGATAACGCCCAGTAAACAAAGTACCTAGGTGGTGAACATAACACATCCATAAAACAGTATGAACAACTTGGAATAAATTATGTTCATAAACGACAGCATTTATTAATTTATTTGTTTAAGACGTTTTAACACCAACGCTTCAGCTGAAAAGAAGTAGCTTACAGATCCAATAAGAAAAGGGAAAAGCAAGGTTGTTCTTGCCATCAGGTTCCAATCAAAAAGACATGACATAAAAAGAAAAAGTGATGAAAAGGGGGAGCCAAATTCAGGCTGCAGTTCTTAAAGTTACAGTTCTCAAAACAACCAGCTGGGATGGCAGCAGTTCAGATCGCCTTATGCAATGGCTGCCACCAGGTGACGGATGTGAGGGAGCCAAAGGCAGCTGGACTAATGGAGTGGCCTTGCTTCCCTTCTCTCTCTGTGTTCCAGTCTGATGGAATGGCTGCCCCAGTGTTCCCAGAACGTGCCTTCTTGTTGTCTGTGTCATGCTCTGGGAACAGATTTTCAAAGGGCAGCAGTTGCCCTTTCCTCCAAAAAGCTTTACTTTTGAGTACTAGTCTATCCAACGCACAACTCAGGTCCTGGGAATAGGAAATGCAGCAGGAGGAGATGGACAGATGCTTTCAATTTCTTTCATTCACAATAATGATCTCCAACAAATTCTCAAAATATTCGTATGTGACCTCATGATTCAATTGCAGCCCAGACAGCTTGAGAGATTGTAAGAAGGGCTCTGTTTTTCAGAAGAATGCTGACTACTTATCCCCCCAACCACTACCAATAAAGAGCCATTGAAAAGTCATAAGATGCAAGAACAGAACAGAAACACACAAAGTGGCTAATCCCATTGAAATAATGCACTTATTATATAGTGTTGCCTTTCTGCTTTTGGAAAGCTCTTCAAACTGACTAGGCTGCTTCTCACTTCTGCATCTAAAACATTTGCAGCGAACAGTTTGCCATCTGTTAACTAGGAATAATCATGACCCACAAAATATTCCAGGCCAGTTTTGCTTGTGAGTGTGTCATTTATTGTTCAGGTTGGTGCTGTCCTAGTATATCTGCAGATGCATCTGACTACAGTGCAATACTAAACTGTGTTGTGAATACATAGGGCATTTTCACAATAAAGTTAAATGTTTTGGTTCTTTTTCCATTTTCTCAGACTCCAGATAACTAAAACATCAAACCTACACACAGTTTTTAAATTGCCCACTTTTGCTTTCTGCTCTATGTTCACAACATTGTCATGTGGGCATACAAACAGCATGATCAAAGGCAGCATGGGTACAGGCCTAAGTGTGCGCTCAGGAGCTGGCACATGTGAAATAATTTCCCATCTATTACAGATTTGTTCCACTTGTCGATCTAGCTCAGTATTGTCTACTCTGATGGGCAGAGCCTCTTCAGGGTCTCAGGCAGAGGAACATCACCTGCTCTCCGATCCCTTTCACCAGGGATGCTCGAGGTTGACTCTGGGACATACATTCTGCACTGAGCTATGGTCAGGGTGACTAACTAGCATTAGCATCCCTTGTAAACTGTATCCGCAGTTTAAATTTGTGCTTGGCTAAGATGGCTTTGAGACACGGGTGGCGCTGTGGTTTAAACCACAGAGCCTAGGGCTTGCCGATCAGAAGGTCGGCAATTCGAATCCCTATGGCCCGGTGAGCTCCCATTGCTTGGTCCCTGCTCCTGCCAACCCAGCAGTTCAAAAGCACGTCAAAGTGCAAGTAGATAAATAGGTACCACTCCGGCGGGAAGGTAAACGGCGTTTCTGTGCGCTGCTCTGGTTCACCAGAAGCAGCTTAGTCATGCTGGCCACATGACCCGGAAGCTGTATGCCAGCTCCCTCGGCCAGTAAAGCGAGATGAGCGCCGCAACCCCAGAGTCGTTTGCGACTGGACCTAATGGTCAGGGGTCCCTTTACCCCTTTAAGATGGCTTTCCGTGCCGTCACACAAAACAGAACATGCAAAGGAGTATCTGAACATGAGCAAAATTCCTTTCTCCATCTATATCTAGATCTATGAAGAGGCTCATTGAGTCTAGCATCCTGCTCCCCACAGGTGTCTTGGGGAAGCCTGCAACCCAGGGGCATGAAAGCAGCATCTCTTCCTTGCTGTAGCTCCCCAGTACACAGTGATGCACAGGCTTGTTCCCTGCAGCCACCCAGACTATGGGATGTGGGCTAGATTAAAATGGTTAAGTTGCCATTGGCGCATTCATAGCTGCAGAGTCGGGTGAAAAACCAGGGTATAAATTTTATACTTAATTCCCACTTAATTCTGTGGGACTTGCTCCCCGGCAACCCTGCACAGGACTGCAGCCTTACAACAGGTGTGGCTTCGTGTGTGAGGCATTAAAGGAGGAAAAAAGAAGAGACACCTAGTCAACAGGAGTGTGGCTTAAATATTTGTTTGTTTATTTCTTTTTTACAATGACCCAGCAGGCGAGCTGAAGGGATCCCTTTTCCCGCCCAACGCTGCCTTCCACCTTCCTCCTGCTGCCGCCTTGCCCAGAGAGCCAAAGGCGAGGCGAGAGGAAGGAAAAAAGGAGCGTCCTCCGCTAAGCCCTGAGAGAAACGACGCTCTCACGAGCCTGCACGCCAAAAGCCTCTGAACCGCCCGACCTCCGTGACGTGGTCCGGCGCGTGACGCAGCCGCGCAGAGGAAGAGGAGGAGGGGTGGGGAGGGAGGGCTCATAAGTAATCCCCCGCCCCCCGCGTTCTTCGCCTTTCAAAGCCGCATCTACCACAACAAGCAGCCTTCGGGCGGGCGCGCACGCGCGCTCAGGACACTTAACGGTTTTCTCCTCCCCACCCCACCCTACCCCCAGTTCCTTTAGCCGGACCTCAAAAGCGCGCATTGGTATCTTCTGACGCAGGACCGTGTGCGCCGCCTCGGCTCCTTCCCCCGTGTGGAGTTTCGTTGCCCTCTAGGGGAGGAGGGAGAGGATGTGGGAGAAAGAGAGCGTGGGGTTTCTTGAGCGGGCATTTTCGCGCTCCTCCCCTTTTGGGAAGCTCTTTTCGGCCGCCTCAGAAATTCGCAGTGACGTGGGAAGCCTGTGGCCTTCCAGATGTTTGGTGGGACAGCAACTCCCGTCAGCTGCGGCCAGCATAGGAGCAATGGGGGTTGTCGTTAGACAAAATCCAGAGGGGTCAGAGGCTGGATAACCCAGTGCCAGGCTATTTTGCGTCCTAGGAAAGGCAAACTAGTTGCAAACCCTATCCCACCCTCACCCCCGCAAAAAAGTTGCTAACTTCAATTTTCAAAAGCAGATGTAGAAACACCCCCCTCCCCCGAAAAACACAGAACTGCTAAATCTATTTTAAGTTGCAAGAATAAGTAATGCAGCAATCTTGGGCTATTTTCCCAATTACAAAAGGAAACGTTTCAGCACACAAATCTGACCTTGTGAATTGTGAAGTTAAATTTTTAAGTCTCTTAAATGATTCCCTTTTCAGGCACATCAAAATCTCATTTTGGGTGCCTTTTCATTGACATTTTTTTTTTGTCACCAATTCCTTCAGGTCAAGTGCTGGTGCTTCGGCACGTTCATCTGATATAGTTGCCAACCCAACTGGTCTCTTTTGAAACATTGTGGAGCATATGTGGGTTTTTATAAGTTTGAGCTTTGAGAAACGGCGTTCACCTCTTGTGGCTAACACTGGCATAGACTTTGGAAGCCTTTCGGCTATTGCTGTTAAGTTCACAGCACAGATCTTCAGCATCAATTCCTTTGTTTCCATTTTGCATCAACGATTTTTCCAAATTCTTCATAGAGTTCGAAGGGGTCCCGAGGGTCATTTAGTCCAACCCCCTGCAATGCAGGAATCTCAGTTAAAGTATCCATGACAGATGGCCATTCAACCTCTGCTTAAAAGCCTCCACCATCTCCCAAGGGAGACCGTTCCACTTGCAGGCCTTAGGTACATAATCACACCTGCAGCCCATAAGGTAATTCTTGGTCACTTGCAATTAGCTTGCAGCTGAAATTAAATCGGCTTCCTTATTTTGTAGCAGATTGCTTGTCAGATTGACTTCAAAAAGGATTGCACCATGTAACAAGGGATACCACAAACTGTGCCCTTCAAAGGTCAGTACTGCACCCCTCTGAGGTCTGAGCCCTTGTTGACTGCCTAGTTGGTCACAGACTCCCACCCACCTTGGATTATTCCTCTCTCTGTGTGTGTTCATCAACAGGGCAGGCAGAAATTCAACAGCTCAGGCCCGTAGTCAAAAATATGAAGGTTAAGAGACTTAAAAGGTACATGTGGGGGGGGGGGGGAGTTGATTACTACAAGTTGACATGAAGGTGATTTGCCCACCTGCTAAATATGTCATATGATTTAAGCTGAGAAAAAAAAAATATTGAAGGGGCATGCTGTATTCTGAAGAAACTACTCCCACAGCATCTCCCCTTATGGCTGTTTGCTTAATACATTTGTGTACTGTCTTTCATTCTTAGTTTCCAACAAAATCATAATCAAATCATAAGACAGATAGGCAACAGCAGGTGCAACTATCCCCAGGACAGAGATGCTATCATGTGAACGGTGGGTGACAGAATTTCTGGCTGTCAAGCAGGTGTGAAATACATTGGAACCCTACTTGGAAAAAGTGGTATCCCTGTCCTCTCTCCAGTTTTCTAAAATTTTATCTAGTATTTGCTCTTTTAAGTCATTAATCAAACAAGTGAACACATTCTACATCAGGGGAAGTTTCTGCTACCTTCCTTAGTATTTGTACTGTAATATTGGGAGGATATTAATCACAATATTTACCCACACTAAGGCAAGTGTTACCATACTGCATATTAAACCATTGACCTACGAAATGACTTGGACATATTCAGATACAGTATATCCAACATTTTTGTTTTTTAATGCATGTTTTGTTTATACCTAATGTGGCATTCCACCTTTTCTTTACTTTCCCTGCATTTTGTAGCTTTTCAATGATAGTGAACATATTTCAGAAGCACTTGTAAGATCTATTTCTTTAGTAGTATGTCTTTCACACCCAATTTGTTTATTCCTAATCTATGTAATTTCACTGTGTATGAAAGAACTGGAACTTCAATTTACTTTATTTTTCATTTTCCTTCCCAGATCCATTTTCTTTTTGTCTTGTAGTATTGTGACAGCCAATCCTATACATGTTTACTTGCAACTCAGTCCTGCTGATACAGTGGGGCTCACACATAAGTGAATGTTTATAAATTTGCAGACATAATTTTCTGGAATTAGAAATGCTGCATTCTGGAGTGGAGTCAATGGCAACGTTCCTTTGTGAACTGTTCATGGGGAGCTTAGATGGCATTGCCTCAAGCAAGTGGCATTCCACACTTTCCAGGACATTTTTATATCACTTTTCTTATAGCAAAGCCTGATCTTTTGGGGAAAGGAGGGTTGTTGTGCAAGTCCTCCAACTGCACTTAGATTGCGCAACCTGAATTTTCCAGTATGTGATTGAATCCCACCTAAATATAGCGAAAGTCTGAAAGTGCCCTAAATCTCTTGATACTGGATTAAATATATCACCAGCTTGATATACCTTGGTTATTTTACCATGTGAAACCATATGATAGGAAAACATATATGTATTATTTGCCATCTTCTATAGTTGCTTTTTGGACCTCTACTACAGTGCATGTATCTGTGGATCTTGTAGTTATTTTATGGAGAGGGACCTGATTGCACCTGATTTGCAAGCGAAAGGTCTGGTATCTCCACTTCAAAGGTTCTTGGGCCACAGGTGATGGGAAACACTTTTTTCTGAGACCCTGGAGAGCTGCTGTCAGTCTGAAGATACCGGTAATCCTTGGTTAGATGGTATAAGGCAGATTTCTGTGTTTCTGTAAATTATAAAAATAATTATTTTGTGCGTGGAATTAGAATGGCTGACAAACATACATAGAAAATTAATCTGTCTTTATGACCGAGAGCTGTGTGGCAACCATAAGTCAGAATGAGGTATTCCGTGTGCCTGAGTCTAAAGACTGGCAGTGAGAAAGCAAAATAAAAGAGAGATGTTGTACTATGGTAGCATTATGATTGTTATGTGCTAGGTACTGACATAGGCTATGGCTGTGAGTCCAGTGAATTTCATTATCTTTCAATGTGATAGTCCTGCCTTCTTTTGAAGTACTATTAGACTACTGAAACCACAGACTAAATAGTCAAATCGAAATAATTTGACTCAAGCAAGTGGTTCCTTTCTTTGAGCCCAGCGGGAAGCAGAATGGTTATTTTCCCGCCATATTTATCCTTGCAAAGCTGAATCTGTTGTAAATTGGGCTGAGGAAATGAGACAGTACTATTTATTCTGTTCTTAGAGGGCCATTAACTAAATTTCTGCCAAATACAGAAAAATTAGGAGGGCCGTGGTGATGCTTTGGTTACAAGGTCATTTATGGTGAAATGAAATTTGTCACTGAACTCATCTTTTATTTTACCTTGTTCAAAATGATGATTCAAAAAGTCCAGCTTGTTGCAGCAAATATTGAAAGTAGTCAAATATAAGTAGAATAAAAATCAAATCATGTAAACAAAGGTATCCAGTAGGGAGCTGCTCTGTAAAATACTGTTATGCACATCCCAGCTTATTTTGGTGCAGTGCTCCAGAATTCAGTTTCCTTTTGAAACATGTAGCATTATTTGCTTTATTTACAAATAAGTAAGGCAGTTGTATTGGAGGTAAGGACTCCTATTGCAGGGAGTACAATTGCTAATCCTGTATGAAGTCCCCAGGGATTCACTACATCCTCAGTTTTAGTCAGCTCCAGCTGAAAACATACAACTACTGTATATCCAAATTAAGATTTGCTACAAACTGTTTCTTGGTCCTTCCCATTAGTTTAGGGGTGTTTACTTCAAAAAAACTTCAAAAGGTTAGGTACTACGGTAGGTAGCCAAAATTTAATCTGGACTGCAGGTTGCGTTAGACCACAAACCATGCATAAAGGATTATGCCATAGAATAGTTAGGTTGTTTACAATTCATTGCCAAGATTTGCGGTTCTCGAATATATGGTTATGATGGTACTAACAATGTGCCATAAAACTGTAATGTTCCAGTGTTGTGCAGTACAAATTTAAGTCTGAGTGGATACCATTGTAATGTATTACGATATTTGATGAATGATTGTTGCAGAGACCTCAGTGACGTTTTTCCACTTCTAACATTCTTATGAATAGTAGATTTTTGCTCATAGGGTAATAGTGGTTTAAACTGATTTGCTTTTTGTTGCTATTGAACAATGTGGAAAGAGTTAGTGCTCATACACTGTTTCGAATTCTGAACTTTATCCTTATAAATAACCCCTGGATAAGTGTTTTATACTGTATATAACAAATTTCAAGGTTTGTAGCAACTGAGATATAGTTGAGGCTTGTTTTCTATGCTTTAGCAAAGCATTAAGTAATTTCTATTCCAAGAAGTGGAACAGTTTTATAGTAATCCTTTTAATATGTGCACTCTGAAAAACATTATTGTATCTGTGATCCTCCAATGCTGTAGCACTGAAGAAGTATGAAATCACCTTCTTCTTCTTCTTCTTCTTCTTCTTCTTCTTCTTCTTCTTCTTCTTCTTCTTCTTCTTCTATTTGTCTCCCACTGAAAAAATAACAATAAAATAAAATTGGAGAAATCAGAAGTTCACCAATAGGGGAAAATATTTTCACTTGCTGAGTTCATAACTACAAAAGTACATGAATATTATAAGTGGTTAGTGGTAGATGACTTTTGCAGAAATATATACTTTTTATACATTTCTTTGTATTTGCATCAGGGAAATCTTCTGGCCCTCATGGAATAGCAAGAGTTAAGTGCAGTACAACAGTCTTGAATGAAATAATTCTAGAACTTTCTGGACAGTCGCTCATGTCATGTGTTTTCAGGAATACTTTAGATGATATGGTTCAGTGTCTTTCTACCATGCACAATCTGCTGCACTAAATAGTTGAAACTAGCACATTTCAGTGCATGATCTCAGTTTATCCCTCTGGTTCCAGTCACATGCTCATGAATAGCACCTGATCATACTCGGATATCAGCTTCGTGTGAAAACAATGATACATGAGCAATATATTTGGACTTGGAAAACTGAATGGACAAGGAAAGCAATCTGAATGAATCCAAAAGTTGTATTTAAATGATACAGAAACGCATGTAAAAAAACTGCAAATTCGTTTTCTGGAAATGTGTATTCCCATGAGGATGCTGCTGGCCATAATTTGTCTTCCTTTTTCGCAGTTCTTTTTTGTGTTTCATATACCTGAGTGTTAGGTTTGGTGTGATTACATTGCAAACATGTTAGGCTTGAGTAACATCTATTTTGAATAGATGGAAGAATTGCTTAAAAACTGGTATTTACTAGTGATCCCTCAACATTTCCATAGTATTGTTTTTGATTTTCTTGGACCATTAACGTATTTTTAAAAATATATTTTCAAAAGCCCTCTTACAACATTGCCTTCTATTGGATATAATGACATTTTCTTTCTTCTTTAGTGTATAATAGAAAGAAAATCTCATAACAGCTTGCTAGATTGCCACCATTCCCAGGAGCTGAAGTGCGTAATGGGTGTAATGAAGAGCATCAACAATATAACATTCCCACCCCTGAATTGACACTTGACAATTTTGTAACCTGATTCAGCTGCACTCTCTAAGCATTCAGATTTCCTTGTAGTTGTCTGCAGAGCTAAAGCTTTATATAACGTATTACTGGATCTTGGGGGATTCTTTGAAATAAATAAGAATAAAAGCACGATTAAAGTTCAAAAAGATCAGGGTAAAAATAAATATCCTCTATTAAGTTCACAGTACTTGATTTTTTTGAAAGTGAATTTCCCATGCGCTGAAATTTTAAAATCAAGATATTAATGTATGTGCTGGTTTTGCACTGCATGCTTGCCATCCCAAGCTGGTAGCCACTGGTAGGGCACGCCCAGAAGTTAGTTACTCTTATCTTTTGTTCTCTAATGAAGCTGCCCTTGATTTCTTAATTTTATAACATATTTACAGAACAATGCCTCGACTCCTGGACAGGAAGCTGACTCAGAAATGTCCTGTGTCATCTGTGTTTGGCCTAGGGTGCCATGTATCCTACTTTACAGAGGACAGTTCTTTCTTTTAAGGAGTCTTCCAGCTGAAGGGCTGCCCTGTGCAAGTCTACTTAATGATAAAGAACTACATTCCTGGACTCCACATGAAATCATGTAAACTGGAAATCATAACCCCCCTCCTGGGAAGAAGGAGTGAGTGCAGATCTAGACCAGGAATCAATGGCCATTGCTTGGGGTGGGGGAAGACCCCAGAGGTTAGCCCCAGGCATTTCCTCCCCAGGGAAGGGAGGAGATCAGCAGCACCTCCTATTCACCAAGAAGTTGCTGCATTGGTGGCATTGGATTGGGGGGGGGGGCGTTTACAAAGGAGGTGGCAGATCCGTCCTCCAAGGAGCTTGCTGCAGCTGTTACTGCCATCACTGTGGCAGCAGTGGGCAATGCATTCCTTGGAGGCAGGATGTGCTGCCCTGGTGGATCTTAAGGACCGAAGCGGTCATCTCACCTTGCCTCATGGGTGAGCTGGCCTTGCCAGCTGAACAAGAGCAAGAGGTTTGACTGTTTGTTGCTGGCACACAGAACACACTTATGACTGATTCTTTTACAGAGTTACGTGTGTCTAAGTCCACTGATTTTAGTTGGCATATACATACCTCAAAATCTGCATAGAATTAAGATGTTAGTTTATTATTCCATTTTTTTTCATACCACTTGCCCTTTTTCTTTCCTCCCCCTTTTGGCAGTAATTTAATCCTGAGGGCCAGACGTCCAAGAACAAACAAGAAAATGAACTCCAGCAATAAAACCACTATGTTGTTAAGAGACATTTTGATGATGATAGATATTTTTTAAAAAGCTGCAGAAATGCAGCTGACCTCAATGCCATTTTACATACCGGTAGGATTTGAAATGACACAATTATTTTTGCACTCTTAATTATAAAGCCTAAGACAGTACCCTGGGTAATGTGAAAAAATGCTGTTCTAAAAACAAAAGTTCATTGTATTATTTGTGTGTTTATAATTCATTGTTTATTTTATTTAGGATGTAAATATAGCCCTCTCTCCAGTTGGCTGGTTAGCTCTGTACTTTGGTAGAATGGTTCAGTGTTAAGGGATGTTTTGGGGGACACTAAAGGGTTACTATTCACATTTCCTGTGTAATTCCTTCTGATCTTGCTGAGCTGTAATTATTTTCTTGAGGTTAAACATTCCCAGGCTCCTATAACCTTCTAGTCTGTTTGCACTGGCCAACTTTGTCCCAGGTGATCATATGGGCGAACCTCCTGCTTTTAAGGAAAAGAAAATCTCTTTCCTGTGTAAGATAGTTTAACTGTGCCGTCCTTTGCTTTACAATCCCAGAAGAAATCCCTTTAAAAACAATAATATGGTAAGGAAATTAGTCTTTTCAAGTCAGGTTTAAGAATCAAATATTCGACCGGTCCTCCGTGTGGGTTGAAAATTTGCTCAATCCTAGATAAATGGCTTTCAGTTTCACATTAAAGATGAACTTTTGCTAAACACATTTAGAAAAGAGGTTATGGTTCAAAAGGCACATTCTTGACGGCCTCACTTTTACCAACATATCTGGCAAACCATCTAAGATTAGCGGTAGATATTATAGCAATTATGGGAATTGCTGCTGAAAACTGCAGCCTTTTGTTGAACTCCTCTCCTTGCTCTACAACGTGTAATTAATGTGTAATTAAGGAAATGCACAATGTGATTTCATCATGTCGTATGTTTCGCTGGCCTCACTCCACAGGTGTGCGTGGGAAGAACACACAATGTGATATACTGCTTCTTTACCTTAACAACACAGTTTAGGAGGAGAAGGGGGAACCAACAACCTTACCACTTCCTAGTTCTAGAATTCAAAGTAAGGGGCTCCCTAGATTGCAAAATTGTTAGTGGAATTGAATGGAGCTGGGCTTTCTTTTCCAGATCTGTGTAGGTTACAAACAGTATAAAAAGTTACCATCAAAACTAGGTGGCCTCCAGATGTTTTGGACTGTAACTCCCAACATCCCTGATCATTGGCCATGTTGGTTGGAAGCTGTAGTCCAAAATATCTAGAGGGCACCTGGTTGGGGAAGGCAGAGCGATAGACTTGGATTTTCAGATTGAAGTTACTGCTTATTGGGTTGACAATCTATGGAAATAAAAAGCGAGGCCTGTCGGTTTTCCCATTAGACTTGATGTAGCTTCTGTTTTACATAGCACTTATTGGGTGCACAAGGTGCAACATACAGATTGCCTTAGTAATACTGCAATAGCACTGAAATAGTTTTTTTTAGAAAGGTGTTTCTTGTGGGATCAGTGTTCCTCATGCATGTCAGCATCCACACAATGCCAACATCAAAATGCTGCCACCACCCAATTTAATCCTGGTTTGCCCTTTCTGGGCAAAACCTGTTGCCGACAACTTGTTTGAGATATTCAAGTCAACCTGTTTGCAAATTGAGCCTCTGTCTTAAAGCACCTATGGCAAGCTCTGTAGGATGCTGTTCCTGTAAAACAGATGGCAGTCAAAAGTTGCGAGATAATAGCTTACCTAAGCCATTATGTCAGTTTATGGCTGGGGTGAAATTTGAATTGGGAGGCCAGCTAGCATTAAAAATGATGAACTGTTGTACATCTTGGTGGCACATGGGAACAAACTGTGACAAATGGGGTCGGGTGGGTCTGTTCATGAGAATAACCCCTTTGTGATTAAAAAAAACCTGTTAAGTATATGTGTCTGCTATGGTTGAGTTATATGTTTCAACTTTCATTCAAACTCTGGCCAGGGAAGAATTAAATATATTTAATTATTCCTATCTACAAGACATTCAAATGTATTGGTATAGGACAGCTTCCCAAATGAGCTCTTGTGTTAGAGGGCCATAAGCAGGCCTGCAACCTTTGGTCACCTTCTCACCTGGAATCTCCTCTTGAACTCAGTGACGAACAATTCTTCCTGTAGTTGGGGGTTAGCTTGTTTTTTGTACGTTCTTCTCTGGTGGTCTTACTAATGAGATCCCTGCTCTTTACAGTCTGGGGACAATAATCCCTTATTTCTTTTACTTACAGACAGTGGCTGCTTTTGATGAGAAGAAAGTTTCATCTTGCACAGGACTTAGCCATCTCTAATGCCACCCTAAGTTTTAGGTGCAGGAAAATAAATACACTTTAGAGGAAAAAATGGGTCCAAACTATTAAAACCCAGACATAGGCAACATTTTGTAGAATTAATTACCTCTGGACCCAGCAATCCTAAGTGCAGCATTTTTCTGTATGCCACATCTTTATTTACAGCTTTCACCCATTTGCCAAATTAATACACAAAGAGCACCATCCAAGCCATATAAAAACACTGTGAATAATTAAAATTGGAGAGAGAAAAGCTGTGTTGAACCTAGAGGAAAGAAGGCACATGCTGAAGTTTTACTGCTAAATTGAAGCCCCATAAGCCTCCTGGATGGGCAGTCACTCTGCCTGTCAGACACTCTGAGCTCATTGAAGGAAAAGTAGGCTGTAAGCTTGCTAATTTTTTGTTAGTCATCTTTCCTTTAAAAAATAATGCAAGTAGTAATAACACAACAGTGAGCACCAAGCTCAGTCTTTTAAGCTTCTGTGTCAACTGTTTGTGTGCTTGTCATGAATTTATCAGGGATTTTATTTAATGTAGTGGTGAGGTACTTGTGCCCCCCCCCCTTGATGTGGCTGAACTCCCAACTCCCATTGACCATACTGACTGTGGCTAGTGGGAGTTGCAGTCTGGCCCCCAGGTGTTCTTTAGTTCTCTGGTTCTTCTTTGAACCTCAGTCTTAGCGTTGGTATAGTGTTGTTGTTTTTTTGTGGTGCAGTTTCTGTCTCTTTGCCAGATCTGAAAGGCCTTCCTTTTCTTGTCAATAATGCGTTCAATCTCAGTATCATTCTCATCAAACAAGTCCTGGTGTTTCTTGGTTTGGTATCCAATAGTTTGCTCACAGGCTGCAATAATGGATGTTTTTAGATTGGTTTGGTGTTCCTTGATGTTATCAGGGAACTCCAAAAGCAGATGGTCCCTAAGAGTCGTTTGGAAGCAATCCCGCTTAATAGGATCTTGAAGGGCTTGAGTGTTCATTTTGCGCCTTGGTTTCCTTCCTTGTTGTTGAGGTATAATCTTGATAGCCATCATGGAACGTATTAATTGGTGATCTGTCCAGCTGTCGCCGACACTCGTCGTAGCTCTGGTAAGGAGCACATCATGGCGATCTTCAGGCTAGTGTCCTTAAGACATATGGTTTATTTTACACATATTTACAACCTGAGTTTTGATGGAGTGAATGCAGACCATTACACCCCAATAGTGTCTCTCACTCTTCTCATAGCTTCAGCAAGCTTGGGTCCAAAGCAGCAGCCAGTCATGCCCACCCCTTGCCCCCACCCCGTTCTTTCAGTGTAGCCTCTCCCAGCCAGCGTGCATGGAGTTCTTGCCCCTCTTTTCTCCTTCCTAAAAACCCTTGCTCAAAACCTCAGTTCAAAAGGACACTTTCCCCCCTCCAGTGACATCATGCCTTCTGTTATGCTGGCAACCTTCCCGTCCATACCTGCATTGTCTTCTGCCTGGCTGATGGCTCCCATTATCAAACGATCCAAGCTGTCTTCAAGAACCCACTTCCCAGCAAGCTACCACTAGGCTGGCCTCATGAAGAAGTTAGTGTTATTTCCAGCCCTTACTAAATTCATGAAATTTATGAGTTTGCTCAAATTCTGAGCCTTCACTGAATGTAACAGTATGCTTGTCATGAGTTTATCAGGAAGTTTATGTAATGTAGTGGTGGGGAACCCATGGTCCCCCTGGTGAAGAAACAGGGTAGGAGGTACTGTAGGCCTTGGGGTACAAGGAAGTATGACATGGGGGGAACTGTTTGAGATGGGCCGTGCCTCTCTCAGTTCTGCTCTCAAGCATCCAAGTAGGAATGCTTTTGTGTCTAGCACCCTATTCCAAATTCTCACCCCAGTTACCCTCTGATTTCAATAGGGTTTACTCTTTCTCTCAGCCATGCATTGACAAGTGAGCTGGGTCACTAACATTCCTGTATTGACAGAAGGATGGATGGAGAGAAATATGCCACCATGCAATACTAAAACATGATTTTACGTAGATGGGTTAAGATTGATTGTTGAAAGGGATCTCAGGAATAAAACCATATACTCTTCAGCTGGGATGTTGGAGGACAGACGTTGCAAGGCTTAACTGAAAGAAAATTGGAGCAAGTCTTCGAAATGTCTTAGAATTGTCAGTAAAATGCTGCTGCTTAACATTAAATACTCAGCATTTGGTTTTGTTGTTGGGGAGCAGGAAGATCAAAGGCATGGCATGCTGATCATCTCTCATGTTGTTTCTGTGTGACAATTTCTTGCATTAATACCTTTTCTGTAATCCATATTCATTTTCTTTGTGCAATTTTTATATGTAGGCTGTAGGCATTAATGATTTGTCAAACCTGGTTCAGTATATGTCCAGGCAGTCAATTAATTTTTTTTTATACAGCCTGTGCATTACTTTTGATCAATGGTTATAGAAACATCACAAATGCCACTATAATGGCCTGTAGGAAATCAATCACTTCTAGTAGCGTATCCATGTAGTAATAATCTATAAATGTGAAACAAAAGTCCACTGGCCCTTGAACTTCATTGGGTAGCATAGGCCAGTTACTGTCTCTCCAGCACAATCTTAACCAAGTCTACTCAGTAGTAAGTCTTATTGAATGAGGCTTACACCCAGGTAAGTGAGGTTACTATTGCAGCTTCAGGATTGTATATGAAGATAAATAGGGTTACTAGGAAAACATGTTTAGTGTCCCTAATTCCTTGGAAGAAAGGCAGGATAAAAATGACACAAAGGTATACCGGTATATTTTGTTTTCACAACTTTATCTTTTTTTAAAAAATGAAAACACTGGGAAACTTGGAACCATTTTGGAAATGTTGATTGCTGGATACTGCAACATATAATAATTTATTTTTCAGTGGATGCATTTCTACAAATTCCTTTTTAGAAACCATATTTGCACTGGTATTAATGCAGGCTTCTGGAGACAGACGTTCAACTTCAATTAACCATCTGAATGTATTTCATAGCATCAACTCTCGCTCAGTGGGAACCCCTGCTGCCTTTCTATCATTAACATAAATGCAGGTGCAAATAGCATTTATGTATGTTGATAGGAAGCAGTTGGAGGCATTTCACTGTGGGACACAACACTTTCATATTGCATGCATCTGTTCAAATAATGTATCCATGCTCAGTGACATGAGTGCAAGGATAGAAACATCTGCCCCTGAGACCATTTGCCATACAGCAGATGCTTAGATCTTTATTTATGCAGATGGCTTGTGTGATGAGCTGGGTGATGATAAAAGCAGGAAAGTTTTACAAAGACTTCCTGTATGTTGAGCGTACCAAAAAGGAAAAAAAAAGGGGGGGGAGGTGTCACAAGGATTTTATATTATTCCCTGCTACGTAACTCAAGTAGGAATGACAATCAATATAGATTTAACAGTTCTTTTAGTGAAACAGATCTATTGTGTTTGGCTTGGCACAGGGAACTACAAACAGTTATAAGACAGTTTTGGTGCAGAATGTCAACTATAGTTTAAGAAGATATGGAAAGGATTCCTGTGAATAACAGTGTTTAACAAGTGTGACTGGCATTGCTGTGATTATCTGATTATTCACAAAAATAAAGGAATGCTTGTTGGACTATGGCTGCATTCAGACGTCAGGTTTATTGCATTAATTATACTGATTTTAACACTATTGCTTCTGCCCTGATTTCTAACATTTCTTTTATGTTTTATGATCTCCTGCAATGATTTAACAAAGTTTTTTGCAGATAAAGTCGCTCAGATTCGGGAAGAGGTAGACTCCACCGTGGGAGCAGGGCTGGGGCAGGAGAGTGCTAGAGTCCTGTCTAGTCAAGTTGCGTGGGATCAATTCCAATCTGTTACCTCCGAGGATGTGGACAGGCTGCTTGGACAAGTGAAACCAACCACCTGTCTCCTTGATTCTTGCCCATCCTGGCTTATAAAAGCTAGCTGGGAAGGGCTGGGCGATGGGCTTCGTGGGGTAGTGAATGCCTCTCTCTGTGAGGGAGCCTTCCCAAACCCACTGAAAGAGGCGGTTAATAAACCGCTTCTTAAAAAACCATCTTTAGATATGGCCAACTATCGCCCAGTCTCAAATCTTCCATTCTTGGGCAAGGTGATTGAGCGAGTGGTTGCTGAACAACTCCAGGCACGCCTGGAAGAAGCGGACCATTTGGATCCCTTCCAGTTGGGATTCAGGCCTCATCATGGGACTGAAACTGCCTTGGTCACACTGGTCGATGATCTCCGGTAGGCTAGGGACAAAGGTGAGAGCTGTTTCCTAGTTCTGCTGGATCTCTCAGCGGCTTTTGACACCATCAACCATAACAACCTTCTGGACCGTCTAGAGGGGCTGGGAGCTGGGGGCACTGTTATACAGTGGTTCCGCTCCATCCTCCTGGGCCGTGTTCAGAAAGTGGTGGTGGTGGTGGGGGGGATGAGTGTTCAGACCCCTGGGCTCTCACTTGTGGGGTGCCTCAGGGTTCTGTCCTCTCCCCCATGCTTTTCAACATCTACATGCTGGGAGAGATCATCAGGGGGTTTGGGCTGGGTGTCCATCAGTATGCGGATGATATCCAGCTCTACCTCTCTACCCAGCTCTATCAGAACCAGTGAAGGTGGTGAAGGTCCTGTGTGAGTGTCTGGAGGCGGTTGAAGGATGGATGGTGGCTAACAGATTGAGGTTGAATCCTGACAAGACAGAAGTACTGTTTTTGGGGGACAGGGGGCAGGCGAGTGTGGGGGACTCCCTGGTCCTGAATAGGGTAACTGTGCCTCTGAAGGACAAGGTGCAGCCTGGGAGTCATTTTGGACTCACAGCCGTCCATGGAGGCACAGGTCAGTTCTGTGTACAGGGCAGCTGTCTACCAGCTCCATCTGGTACACAGGCTGAGACCCTACCTGCCCGCAGACTGTCTCGCCAGAGTGGTGCATGCTCTAGTTATCTCTCGCTTGGACTACTGCAATGCGCTCTATGTGGGGCTACCTTTGAAGGTGACGCGGAAACTGCAATTAATCCAGAATGCAGCAGCTAGACTGGTGACTGGGAGTGGCCACCGAGACCACATAACACCGGTCTTGAAAGATCTACATTGGCTCCTAGTACGTTTCCGAGCACAATTCAAAGTGTTGGTGCTGACCTTTAAAGCCCTGAACGGCCTTGGTCCAGTATACCTGAAGGAGCGTCTCCACCCCCATCATTCTGCCCAGACACTGAGGTCCAGTGCCAAGGGCCTTCTGGTGGTTCCCTCGCTGCGAGAAGCCAAGTTCGTATGAAGGCAATCGCATGAAGGAGAGCGGGGTGGCGGTGGCAGCAATCCCTATCTCTTTCAGTGTACCACATTTCCTGTCCTAACAGCCCTTTATGAGCTGAGTAGCATTCTTCTGAAACCTCCTCTACTTGGGGAGGTTCTCTGGACGATCTAGAATCCTGATTTTTCCAAGGTTCTAAACCACACAAGGAGCCTCCGTGAGCATGATCAGAAGATCAAAGAACCACATGGTTACACTGCATGCTAGGGTTGCATCCTGTGCTTGTCATACTCAATGATTGTTTAAATCAATGGACATGGCTAAGACAAAAAGTCACACCATACATTTAAAGCACTATGATAGCCCTTGGCTTCCCCCAAAGAATTCTGGGAGCTGTCATTGTTAAGGGTGCTGAAAGTTGTTAGAAGAGCCCTGTTTCCCCCACAGAGTGGTTTAACAATCAACCCCTCATCACAAGGAACTCTGGTAATTGTGGTTTTGTGAAGGCAGTAGGAATCCCCCACAGCTCCCAGGGTTGTCATAATTTAAACCAGGACACCCCAAAAGTTGTTGAGCGCTCTCTCTCTCTCTCTACACACACACACACACACACACACACACACACACACACATATATAAATGAGACTCCAAAAATACGTGTTTCGATTGACTTGCCTAACATCCAGGTCAAAGCATCACATTTCAGTAATTCCTGCTGGATGTCAATTCCGCCTTTGAAATCCTGGTAATGTCCGGGAAAATCCGGATGTATGGCAGCCCTTGTTTAAATGTATAGTGTGAATGTGCCCTGACTTAGGTCCATTAATTTCATTCTGTCTATTCTGAGTATAACAGCTGGATGCAACCCTTCGTGTTGAACTGGGGATACTTGAGTTGAATCATCATTATCTGTGAGGATATTTTTGCCTATAATTTGTAAGCAAAGCAAGATGCATACTCCATGACTGATTCATGAGATGTCTCCACTTGACCTTTTTATTTCTGTTCCTGCTTTTTGTATCCCTGCCTTAATAATGCTTCCCTCCCCACCCGAGACCTGGTCAGAATAATTTTCTGCAGCAGCCCAGAGGAAATAGGGCATTAATTACAATTTTATATTGTGTATTATCCGCTCTCTTAATAGAGTTCAAGTTAATGCAATCATATTCATTCAGAAAGGGCATCTACCTTACAAAGGACAACCTATTGTGAAAACAGCAATAAACACCTCCCTGTACAGAGCAGGGCAGTTTGAACCCATATTGATTTACACTTCACTTCATGAAAGGGGGTGGGGGAGAGCAAATACGTGAGTGTTCTCTGTATCATCAGAATGCAGCCCACCCATTTTTAAAGAGCAAGAGGAACATCAACCCCCTGCTTATAATTCCTTCTTCTAAAGAAATTTAAATTGCTGGTGGGGACAGGTGTAACAGGGTCTTCTCAGTGATGGCTCCACCTCTGTTGGATATACGCCTAAAGAGTTCTGCCTAAACATGAGGATCCAGACACTCTATTTGGGAAGCTTTTATTATTTTGTTCTGCTTTCTTGAGCCGGTATGTTCCAATTATATCTTAGCCTACATGCATTATGATGAAAAGTAGGGTTACGATGGTAATATATTCTATTTACTGATTATTGTAAGCTACTTTTGGGTTTAGGGAAAATAGGGTAGAATTTATTAAACTGAAAGTAAAACTAAAAGTTCAATGGGACTTACCGGTAGTCCCAGGTAAGAATGTAGAGGATTGCAGTCTTAATGATGTAATTTGCCATGAATGTTAACCAAGTTCTAGCATCCTGGATGTATGTGCTTCAGAAAAGAAAATGATCTGAATTTGAAGAGATCTCAGCTTGGATAAGCATTGTTTCAAACAGCATTTTTATAAATTATTATTTATCTCTTTCTCATAAATCTTCAGACTTGTCACTTGTGAAAATGAATTATGTCGAGTGCTCAAAGGAAAGAAAATGAGAGAAATTGCAGGATGGCAATGGCTTTAAAGATGTAAAGTATCCTACTGGTATTTTGAATTCTATTTTGAAAAGTTTTAGAGAGGATTGAGGGAAAATGTATTTCTAGGAAGCCAAAGACCTTGGGGTGGAAATGCCACACAGCATAAGCCCAAACCTATAGCTGTCATGCAGCATGTTTCCTAACAGGAAAAGATGCATACATCCCCGAAACACAATTTTTAAAGTTCACTGCCAGAGGGAACACACAATTTTCTGAGAGTAAACTGTGCTTGTTGTAGTGTATACCACTTGCAACTACGATTTCAGTTTTAAACAGTTCCATCCACAGGACCATGCAAATGGTCCTCCACAGTTGTGGAGGAGGTTGTAAACCCTCCCTTAATTCAGAAATGCTGATTTAGATATATTTGGACAGGTGTGTGAAGTGTTACACAGATAAACAAGTGAAGCTTCTAACGTGATATGTTGACCCTGAGTGAATATCGTTCCGTCTCCTTGGTATGAATCTTCACTGTATGGGTTTCTATTATCAAATAGGAGATCAGTGATAGATTCAGGTAGGTAGCCGTGTTGGTCTGACACAGTCGAAATAAATTAATTTTTTTAAAAAAAAAATCCAGTAGCACCTTAGAGACCAACTAAGTTTGTTCTGGGTATAAGCTTTCGTGTGCATGCACACGTCTTCAGATACTTCTTCAGATACTTCTTCAGATACCATGCAGATGAAAGCTTATACCCAGAACAAACTTAGTTGGTCTCTAAGGTGCTACTGGACAATTTTTAAATTTATTTCATCAGCGATAGAATATCAGTTATCTAGTTGTGAATATTAAATGCAGAATCACATTGGCTACTGGGTGTCTTGGGATTTGGGGAACATCAATATAATTCAGCACTAACATTCGACAAGCTCAGATGGGGTTGATCAATTATCTACTCCAGCTTCTAAAACATTAATGTTCAACATAAAATTGACTCTACTGCTGTGCCTCCAGCCTCTCAGTTCTTTTGTTAGCCTTTCCTAATTCCTAATTTTCTTTTGTCCTCCTCCTCTCCATATTTAGATAGTAAGCTTTCTTGTTCAGCTTCCATTTCATGATATATGTTAATGCTGCTTTATGGAAAATCGTAATAATATGTAGTATTAATGTTTAGAGTTTGTATTATAGATCCTCAATTGAGGATGCAATCCCATACCTATTGAACACAGTGGGGGTTAGCTTTTGAATAGACACACCTAGGATTGCATTGTGAATCATGGTTCAGCCTAGTGAGTGCATTGGTTAGAATTAGCCTGGTTTAATATTTTAGCCAGATACGTTTTAGTGTTGTGTCTGTCCATATCTTTCATTGTTGCAGAGCTACTCCATCATGCTTCTCCTCATCCCACTTGCTTTAGAAAAGAGAGCAAGATGGCCTCTAATGTATCTGTTTTCTTTATCTTCCATATTTATTATTACATTGCAGTAATATATCAAAGAAAGGACAAAATCAAAGCATAAATCGTATCTCTGCTGAAAAATGAGTCTCACTGTCTCGATGATTAAGTTTGTTCAGGGTTGTTAAAACTGGAAAGAGATCGCTAACATTCTGTTTTTCTTGGGTTTCATTTCTTCTTGTGAAAGTCAGGCCAAACAAGTACTTAGTTTAATTTTTCTTTTGATTTCTTCTAATTTACTGCTTTTCTGGCACAGTGCTGCAATATATTGATTGCCAACACAGCAGATTTATTTTTTCATTTCCCCCTGGAAAGTTAATATTTTATGGAAGTGTTTCTATTGGCCTTGGGCTTGATTTATTTTTTTTCAAAAACTAATTTTGGATACCGGTATATATTTTACCTAACTATATCAGCTTGAGCAAAATCAGCGCTGCTGTGTCTCTATTGCAGTGCTAACCATCTGATCTGCCCTTTTTACTGAGGCTGTTTTAAATGGTCGTTTTTAATTGTATCAATTTGCATATAATTTAATAGGAAAGATAGCATGCTGTATCTTTTTCATCACTTTTTGGAAGGTAGGGGGTCAGAAGAGTTCATTTATGCACACCATTATGTCCACATATATATTGCATTTAAATTTAATTTGCATTGCATATCCTTTCTTTTTACACAAGCAGGATTATTCTGAATATTGGTGCCCAGTACTGGATTGAAATGGGACCAATGACCTGCCTATACCACAACAATTAGATACAACAAGGACGCTTAAAATAGTATCCAGCTAACTTGCTCCATCAGCACAAGAATTTAAACTTGTTCAACTGAACTTCCTCCTTCTCCTGCTCCAAAGGGTTAGAGTTAGAATAGATTTTGGGGCACACAGATTTAGAAGTATATTTTACAACATAACCCCTAAGGATTTAAGATAAGGAAAAATGGTGTGCCAGTTGTCTCTGGGAATCAGCAACAGTCCTCCTTGTGGGCTATTTAAAGGGCAGTCAAACCAACAATTCATGTTTTGCCAGATAGGCACATGATAGGTGCTGAAGCTCACAGAGTTTTCCTGTAAGTTTGCTAGAGAGGACTCTGTGAGAGACACTCCCACTACGCCCTGACAGAGGGAGGGCGTAGACACACACACACACACACACACACACACACACACACACTGCCTGGGCATATCCTCTCTTTCATCACTTTCCATCAAGGCAGCAATGTGAGAACATTTGCTGTGTCTCAGCTGCAATGCTCAGACACCATTCCAAACTAGACTAAAGCATGTCCACTTTGCCTGCCTGAACAAATCTGCTGTACTCTTCAACAAGTATTCTGAGTGAGCAAATGTTATTTTTACCTTTTAAAAGTCTGTGTGATTGTTGTTTTAAGGGGGAGAAAAGGGGGAAATACCAGGAGAATCCAGTCTGCCTTAAAGCATCCTGGATTACTTAAATGAAAAGGCTAAAACTAGCCTATCTAAACTTCCTTTTAAGCTGCAAGGGGATGCACTCTGCTGAACTTACAAACATGAGGAAGGAAGGATAATATCTAATAAACATATCATCTCCTAGCATCTATTCACATCCCTATACTATTCTCCTGTTTTTCTCCAGTCTGGTGTCCAGCATTATCAAGAAGCAGGGCTTTTTTCAGCCAGAACTCACTGGAACTCAGTTCTGGTACCTCACAGGTGGGTTCCGGTACCTCTCATGTGGGCGCCATTGTCATTCTAAGAGAACAAGGGTGAGTTCTGGCACCTCTTTTTCTAGAAAAATAGCAGTGTTAAGAAGTATACAGGCTCTGTACATGCAGATTTCTGGGCAGGTGCCAGGGGTCAGCATGGCTGGGCCATTGCCAAGATCCCAACCAGGCTCTGTGTTCCTGGAGCCTTCCAGCCCCTTTCCCCCTCCTTGACACTGTCTGTTCACCTGGCCTTTCTGAGCAAACAAGCAGTGGTAGGAGCCAGGAGAAGGCCTAGCAACTTCCCATCTCCCTCCAGAGAGCTGTGTTTGAAGCCAAAGGGAGAGAGAGGGTGAGAAAATGAACAGAGCCTCAGTGGTGATGAAGTGGTGAGACCATATAGGAGGAGGACCACTGAGGGACCCTCCTCCATCTGCCACCAGCACTGCCAGTTTTTTCGAAGCTCTATATAACTTCCTTTCATTAAACGAAACAAAATGGCATTGGGTTTTACTGACACCCTGGAACTGAGTTGCACTTGTCTCCAGGGAGTAGGCTGCACCTGGATAAGGGAGGGCAAAACACCTTAAGCTGATCCGAATGGGCACACCCCATTGTCCTGGCACAGTAGCAGCATGCCCAGTGAGGAGTAGGAGTCTATGGAGATCTCTCTGTGGGCACAGGATAAGGATTTGTCAGATTGTTATTATTATTTTAAAATTTGGATCCTGCTTTTCTCTAACTGCAGCAGTTTTTAAATGTTGCAACGATTGCCAGTATTTGCCTTTTCTTTCTCTCCAACTCTGTCTCTCCATTAATTCTTTTACAGCTTTGCTGTTTACATCAGTTTTCCTGCACGGAAAACGGTTCTTTCTCTTCCCGCCGTAAATAATGTGACTCTGGAAGTGTTCCACCACCCTCTCTTGCTTGCAGAGTCTCCTCCTCTTGCTGAAGAGCTGTACTTTCTTATGGCAAATTTAACAGCCTCGCTGGCAACGAGCGCTCCACTTAATTTACGTCTTGAAATCCAGGCCTCTGCTGGTTAGCTCCACCAAAGCTGCCTGTCACATCTCATTAGATACAGATTTTATCTTCCATTCACTTGGCTTTTTGGCAGATAGTGTCACGATGGGGATGAGCAGGAATTTCAGAGAATGGCCTATATTGCCCCTAACTTAGTCCAATGCCTCAGATGCCGACCCAGCTTATGAAAGCTTAGTAATATCATTTATTGTACGTCCTTCAAAATTCCACCTACATCTGTAGTTACTTTGGAAGAAAAACAGTCTACGTTTATAGAACTGCATATCATCTGCTTTCAGGCTTCCCATAGGCATCTGCTTGGCCACTGTGAGAAAAGGATGCTGGACTAGATGAGCCATTGGCCTGATCCAGCAGGGCTGTTCTTATTCTAAAACTCTTCTATAGCACAGACTCGTGCTGAACACGTCTCACGTGATGCGATTAAATGTACAAGGCTTGCATGCTGACTTCCCTTTACCATTCCTGGCGTGTGAAAATGCCTGCTCTGAAAAATGGCACGAGGCTAAAATTCCATCCTTTTGAAGCAAATGGAATGTGATCACTTGAGAAGAGTAGCAAAGGCTGTCTCTTCTCATTTTAATACCATTTTACAGCTGATTTATTCTGTTATGATTTCCTCCCCTGCAGGCAATAGGGGTGTGTGTGTGTGTGTGTGTGTGTGTGTGTGGAGAGAGAGAGAGAGAGAGAGAGAGAGAGAGAGAGAGAGGTCACAATTAGGAGCATTGGAATCTGCTTTATATTGAGTCAGACCATCGATCCATCTACCTCACTGTTGTCCACACTGGCTGGCAACAGCTCTCTACACTTCCATACAGGAGACAAGCCCATCCTTAACTAGAGATGCCAAAGATTTAATTTGGGGCTGTCTCCATACAAGCAGATGCTCGACCACTGAGCTATGGCCCTTCTCCAGAAGCTAGACACCCACACATGCATGCATGGGAAACCTTATACCTTAATCATTAAAATTTAAGGAGAGTTTGATGGCTTTCTACAAATTCATGGTGTGACCATGCTATGTATGATTCTGGTTGCTGTGTCTCTAAAACCAAAACCAAACAAAAAACAGCAGAGCTGGGAAAAATCCAGGAAAAAAGGCAACCAAAATGATTAGGAGCAAAAGCAACTCCCACTAGGAGGAAAGGTTGCAATTTTGAGGGCTTTTTTTAGTGTAGAAAAATAAGACCAGGGGAGATGATGGAGGTAAATAAAAGTGGGTAGAGATAACTATTTCTCCCTCTCATAATTCTAATATGTAGAGTCACCCAATGAATCTGAACAGTGGGAGATTTAGGACAAACATAACAAAGCAAATACCTCACATAAACTCAAATAAGCAAATTCCATAATTTGCTTTCACAAGGAATGACTGCCACTAGATGGCTTTAAAATCAGATTGGACAAATTCATGGAGGATAAAGGTTATCAATTGGTACTAGTCAAGATGGGTATGCCACCTCCTTGACCAGAGGCAGCTTGCCTCTGAATACCAGTCGCTGAGCGGATGGGACAGCAGGAGATTTGTTGCACTCGTGTCTTGCTTGCGGTCTTCCTGGTTTTCCACTGCAGGGAACAGGATGCTGGGCTAGATGGGCCTTTGGTCTGATCCAGCAGGCCGCCTGCTTATGATCATAAGGTCAACTGCAGAGATTTGCCTGCATATCTAAATAGCACACCAGGATACTGGTGCAACTTTAGAAGCATCATGGAGAGGTGTACAAGGGGAAAGGTTATTACAGCCATGCTGTTCTGTTAGAGAAAAGTGGCCATTTCTCTAGGCATTTTATTGTAGGTGGCCAGGTGGGGGATATGTTTTATCCTCTTCATCCTGCCCAGCAGCCTTGTATTGAAGCTGCTCCTGGCTCAATGAAAGACTTCTTGCATTGTGTGATTTCTTATTGTGTCGGTCAAGAGAACCTCTCTGCCAACCTTGCATTTGAGGCTCACCATCCACACCCAGCCAAACTTCACAAAATCACTCTGCACCGTGGAGCTTAGGTATACCTGTAGACCAGTCCCACACGGGTCATGGGAATGTGTCCCATGAGGTACTAATCTACCTCATGGGACACATTCATCCGACATGACTTTTCTAAGCCACACTTTTGAAGTTTGGAGTGATCAAGAGATAGGGGCACAAAACTGGCTTCTTAAAAATATTGCAGTGGAAGGCCTCTGCTGCACTTGTTGCATTGCATCAGACTGAATGACCTGTCATAATACTGTTCAAAGAAAGCAATAATTCTCCAATATTGGCATAAGTAACAAATCATTGTGGTGCAGAAGTAGAATACATAATCTTGGGTTAGTATTTGTGACTTCAAGTCAAGAGCTGTGCCTGCAGCTTCCATGGCAGGCTAGTTCTTTCCCAATTCAGGGGTGTTTCCTTTTTCCTTTTTTTTTTTTTTTTTTTTGGACTGAAGTAAATTGGGCTTGCCATGATGTGCTATTCAAATAAATCCTTTTTGTGCTTCTTAGCCAATCAGGCAACAGTTGGTGCCTGAATCCCATCCAACTACTTTTTGCTAACTGCCAGAATGTTACTTGTTGTAAGTGCAAAGCGGACATGGTTGCCAGTAAATCTGCCTTCATGCCCTTAAGTCATCTGGTCACCTGCTATATGTTCTGCCAAGCTAATTAGTGCTTGAGAGAAGATACTTTTGAATACAGACAGACTCCAGAAGTCTGTTGCTGTTAGGCATATTAAAGAAGATAAATGGCACATCTGCAAAACTCTGAGGCAGATAAACTGTAGTCTGTTTTCCCTATGCCGGCATGTATAATGAGGCAAGAATGGAAAAAAAAGAATTTCAAGGTAACTTTGGGGGATATTTTTTTGGCTTATGTGCCTATCATGATAATGCAAATGATTTCTCTTGTCTCTCTTCTGAAGGTGTTGAACCCAAGTTGTGTGATACGAATAATACTCCTTCCACTTCATGATCATTTTATATTTTACCTGGCCCAGCACCTAGCCTTGATGAATGGTTGAATCTTTTTTCCAATTCCCAAACAGATTAATTGCAGTAATTGAAAACCACTGCATATGTTACAGGCAGGATCCTAAGAATTGTTGTGGTGACATAAGGGGCTTGCGTTAGCCCAATGGAATATTTAAGATTTTTGACTTAGAACAGCAGATTTCCAGCTGTTGATTGAGATTAATAGAATGTAATATTTTGCACATGCACTTAAGAGTAAGCCCAGTTAAACCCAATGAGACATTTCTGGGTAAACATGCATGAAATTGTGCTGTGAATGTTCCTTTGTCACACAGAATGGATTGCACAGTTCTTTGGATCCTGGCCTATAACTAGAAGATACCAATCGTAAAGGAGCACCCCAGTCCTAAAGATAAAATGTTCAAGCCAAATGAATGCAAAAAAAAAGCATTTAAAGTTAGAGTATTCACACCTTCCAGCTACTATTTCTTGTTCATTTCGGGTAATATAATGCTACAACAATGAAATATATAATTTATTGTCTGGGAATTTGGACGGAGTTTGGACTTTTAACCAAAGATCAATTGATGCTGCCATTTTTGCCTCTAACAGCAGCCAGCCAGACCCCTCTGGGAAGCCATCCCCATTGATTCAACCCAACATCTAGTAATCAAATTTATAATACCACTGAATCCATAGATTCCATTTTTAGCTGTTGTGATTAATAGTTATTGATCAACTGACCTTCCCTGAATTTGCCTTCCATATATCTAATGGCCATCGTAACATTCTGTGGCATTATACTCCTTAAGTTAATTATATCTGTGGTTGTCCAGAGCCTCATAACCTAGTTTGGAGAGATCTTTTCTCAGCCTTATTATATAATCCAGAATAACTAGGTGCCATTTGCAAATCTGGCTGTCTCACAATTCAGTGCTTGCAGCAGATTGATGTGGTTTTGTCATGAGATGTTTGTTTAACATTTCTGTTTTGGTTTTAATATTTTTCATAAGGCTACTTGCCTGGGGAACATGAGGGGGGGGGGTAAGTAAAATTGTAACTACCGTATATTCTGGCGTATAAGACGACTGGGCGTATAAGACGACCCCCAACTTTTCCAGTTAAAATATAGAGTTTGGGATATACTCGCCGTATATGAAATACGACCCGGCGTATAAGACGACCCCCGACTTTTGAGAAGATTTTCCTGGGTTAAAAAGTAGTCTTATACGCAGGAATATACAGTAGTTAGGGGTGGGACAGTTTTTGGCAGTCTTGACAACTGTTGCCAAGGCGATCAGATGATTGAGAAAGTGACAGGGCAGTTAGGCTGGAAAGTGGGGAGAAAGGGGGAAGAGAAGGAATGGTGAGCTAGTGAGGAAGACAAAAGCTGGTGAAGTAAGGAGAGATGTTGATCAGGTTCTGGGAGTAGCACAGAACAAAACAGCAGGGGACAGGACAGCTGTGCGGTGCGGGGGGACCCGGCAGGCGACAGCACCAAGGAGCACCACGAGTTTGTTACTTCACAGGAATACCTGGGCAACATAAAGGACTTGACTGGGGTGGGGGTTAAAGCTGCAGTGTTGGTTCAGTTTACCAGAAAGCTTCACCTGCTGTCTTACAGATAAGTTGCCCCCTCCTAGTGGTGCTACATGAAAATTGCTAGCACATTTGCAAAGCTAAGTATGGTTTCAATTGGATGGGGAACCATGTGTTGAGATTCTTGCATTGCAGGGGGTTGGACTAGATGACCCTCGGGGTCCCTTCCAACTCCACAATTCTATGATTCTGTGATCTATGAATGGAACTTATACAGAGAAATGGAAACCATTTGTTGTTGAAACTCTTTCATGCAGGCCTTTGTTAGCTCTAACGAGAGTAGAGAATGACTTTAGAATATGTCTCTATTTTACAACTTCATTTCAGCCATGGACTTTGCTTCCTGCTTTTGTTCTACAAAGGCAGGATAGCGTAAATTCCTTGGCTTATGCTCCTCTGGCTTCTTATGAAAACTGGTTCCTAAGTGCATCAAATTGTTTGCATCACTGGGTACCCTTATGTGGCTTACCATTGACACTGTAATTACATCTAGGTTTCCATTGTATGAATAGACATGCATTATGATGCACACTTTTCTCCTCTGTGTTTTCCTTTTAGAGCATATTAATTAGGCACAGATATGTGCCCCTGGGTGTCTCAATGAAATGAAAGGGGTTTTCATTGTGCCTGGTGGGTTGTGCTTAGTGTATGAAAATTGAATTGTCTAAGCAGAACTTGTTTTATTGGAGGACATGCACACAGGCTGGTTTCCTTTATGCTTAGCTCCTACCTATCACTTGCACTCTGGAATGCGTGTGAATGACAGCAGTGTAATTATGCCCATGCATACACAGGGTTTTCAGGGCGCCTGCCCTGTGGAACGCCCTCCCAGCAGATGTCAAGGCAATAAGCAACTATTTTACTTTTAAAAGACAACTGAAACGTACCTGTTTAGGGACGTTTTTAATGTTTGATGCTGTATTGTTTTTAATATTCGGTTGAAAGCCGCCCAGAGTGGCTGGGAAAACCCAGCCAGATGGCCAGGGTATAAATAAATAAATTAATAATAATAATAATAATAATAATAATAATACTTATTATTATTATTATTATAGGGGGAGAACCACTTTGAGCTCCTTGGAGAAAAGGTTATATACATGCAATCAAATCAATCAAATCAATCAATCAATCAAGCAGTCTTTCCTTTAAAAATAGTGGAAGACAGGCAGGCGGGGGGGGGGGGGAAGCCAGTGGTTGGCTGGGGCAGGTGGACTGGATTGATTGGTGGCCCTTGCAATGAGTTACCTGGACTGAAAGAGAAATGCAGTTTTTTTGTGGGGGAACAGATATTGCATCAGGCAGTGGCCTGGGGTTGATTTCCCATTGTGAACTGATTCTCAAGACTTGGGAGGATTCTTGCTTGTGATTCTGCTGTTCATGCAGAAAGTCTTAAGTTAAATCCCAGCATCTCCAGGTAGGACTGGGACAGACCCTTGACTGAATCTCTGGAGAGCTGCTGCCAGTCAGTGTAGACAGCATGGAGCTAGATGGACCATGGGCATCCCTATACAAAGAAACAGCCACTGTGATCCCACCACAAGGTGCTTTTTAGAAATGAAAAAGCTTCATCTTTAATTTGCAGCATCTCTGATTAAAATGTTCCCTCGTTGATTAAAATGGACTCCCATCAATTTAATCAACTTGATCTCTAGTCAGTTAATCAGCATGTTAAAACAGTTAAAGCATGCATTAGCCCTGCTAATAATGTTGGCAACATCTCTATTTTGTACAAATAACTAGTCCTGAAAAAAAAATCTTATGTTTTAGCACTATACAAATATTCACAGCAGGCTGCATGGGGTTTTTTTTTTAATATAAAAAAACCATAACATGTTTTTGGAGTTTATTTGATTAAGCTCTATAAACGCTAAGAGCATTTACTGCAGACTTAAAAAACAACAACAACCCTGAGCTCAAAGTAATGTAGTCAGAAGAACCAATTACGCTCATCTTTGTTCCTCTTCCTCGTCTCCTTCTGCAGCATTTAGATGTCCTGCATTTTCCGAGCATTGTAAGTGTTTCATAGAATGCTAGAAATGTGGAGTTGGGACTCTGAGGGTAATCTAGTCCAACCCCCAGCAATGCAGGAATTTCAACTAAAGCAGATGGCTATCCAAGTCTGTTCCAATGTTGGGCAATCATGCTTTGAAATTTGCATTTTTCTAATTTTACAATGCAGTTCTTTAATCAGGTTAAGTATACAAAAATGCATATATTAAAGTGTGCATAAAATGCATATATTGGTGAGAATAATGTACAGAAATGGATTATATTAGGGAACATAGATTCCACAAATATGCATATTAGACAAAATAACAAAGGTGTAAATTAGGAGAATTCTCCTTAAAATGCTGATGAATTTTGAAAAATAAAAACTAAAATTCACAAACTGAAGTGGAGAACTGAATTTAAGATTATAAAATTAGAATTTGAGAGAAACAAAAATGGACAGATTTCCTTGTCTCTATTCACCAGTGGGAGTGGTTTTGTCTTACTAAGGGTGGTCCAGTCCAGTATCACACAGTAAACTCAGCCAGCTCACACATTTTAACTCACAAAACTCGTGTTAGCATCAAATTTTTTGGACAGTCCATTTCAGAAGGTTGTAAGGGTTGATTGGCCAGTTCCTCAGTCACTACCCACTCGAATGGTCCATCTACCCATTCTGTGGCCACGTATCTCACTTTCTCCACATTTCTCAGTTTGCCTCTCGGAAACAGAAGCCACACTAAAGGGGGCACCAGCCAATGTCCCATACTGAAAGGTTATTAATATTAAATGTTTCCGTTCCTGACAGCTTTATTCTAAACATAAAGGGACATTGAATTATTTTTCTTTCATTGTTGGTACTGGTGGCAAAAGATATTGCTACTGCTTTACAAAGTGGTGGATTCATAAGCAGCACTTCATAACAAACTTTCCTCATGCTTTCAGTAAAGATTTTTCCCCCTGTCCACAGAATGCTCCATCACTTCCTTTTAACTGGACTTCCAGGATTTGACAGCTGAAATGTTGAATGGGTACATCACAAAAACCTAGCCTTAGTCTCCTGTGTATAATTAGTAAACCTCTCCAGTGAGGATGGTCTTCTGAGCTGGCTGTGAAATAATAATTGATCATTTTGTGAGGGAGACACAAGGGATTATAGAAGTTAAACCACAAATTATTTGGAAAACATTTCACCGCCCCCCCAATGGAGCTAATGAAACACCCAAGATTAACATGAGCAGGATTTCACCACCACCACTGCAGGATACAATTGATATGTCATTGACCTTCAGAGCTTCCCTTGTTTGCGACCAGGATACCTGAAGGTTCACTGGTTCATATATGTGCCTGCCCATGCAGTAATATCCTAAATTAGACAGCCTTCTCTGGGTTCTCTAGCTGTCTGTCAAATACCTACTGGGCTAAGTTCAAGGTACTGCCAGCCTTTGTCAACAGTACTGAACTAAATGGGCAATGATCTGACTTGGAATAAGGCAACTGCCTATGTTCCTGTGCTTTTTCTGTTTACTTCCATGTTTATTTAGAAGTAAGTTCTCTCACGCTGGAAATTATTTCAAGCTAAATACTTTTAGGGTCTTAGCTTTAAGCAGGTTTTATTCTGATTGGTGGAGAATAAAACTTCATGAACTTGAAATTGTAATTTATTCTGAAAATAGAATTTGTTTTCCCTTCTCACTTAAGGAGATTATTACTTTGTTTTGCAAAGCAGATGCTAGAATTTCATTTCTGTTAAGTCTACAAAGCAACAGAATCTCTAGTTTACAGCTGACATGGGGTATCACACATACACACAAATCTTTTAAAGGTGTCTGCTGTTCAGAATATCAAGGTTAGATTTAATACTCCGGTATCTGTTCTTTTCAGCTCTCTGCACTTCCTCTTCTGAATCTTCAATAGGCCAAATAATCACCTTCAAGTCTTAATAAACCTTCAAAAGCCTCCAAGGACTTCTAGATATCTTTCAAAAAAAGGATAAACAAATGCATTCAGCATGTAAATTATGTGTTGCCCAGTTTATATTTAAGTTTCAAACTTACAAAAACAGCACAGTCTGTTTAAATCCAATGGAGTTGGGTTCAACTGCTCACTTTTAAAAGATCGATAATGACCTGCAATGTTACATATCCAGGGAACAGGCCATCTAGCCAGCATACAGCTGGTATTGGAACCCTTGATTATTTTAATGACTGAAATCTTCAAACTGCTTTCTTTGTAAGGGATCACATTGTGGAATATTCCTTTTTCAGAACCGGAAATATTTGATTTGCAAAATCTAAGCTCCACTACAAAACTTTTTTCCTGGCTCTATATATAGAGAGAAAGAGAGGACGAGAGAATATATATCCCTGCTTTGTCAACACCCCCTGGTGTGGACACAAACAGAAACAAATCTGACACTAATGAATATGTTGATGTGAACAGTTTGGGGAGAAATAATTGTGAAATGCACCAGGAAAACCCCAACAACTTCACTATATTCTGAGACAGAAATGTGAGCACACCTAAAGTTACTGACTGTATAGGCATTCCTATTTGCTTACCCATTCACTTAAATGTGCTCCTCATACACAAGGTCATGTTTCACTTTGTGGAGAATTTTCCCCTCAGTTGGAGCAAATGGGTAGATTCTGGCAGGTACACAGTGGAGTGGAACCATGCACACATTTTTGTGGGACACAAATGCCCCTCAAATGTATGTATGTGCTATCCACCCCAGCTTTATGATAAATAGCTCCTAAAACATAATTGGCAGATGCAAAAATTCGAAATAAGATTTGCAAGATCCAGGAGGATGCAATCAATAAATTCAATCAGCTAAGATCTTGCAGCTGTCTGCCACAACATTTTACCAAAAGTGATGGATAGTTTACAAAAGTGGGAGGGAAAAATAAATAAAAATAATCTGAATTCTGTAACAGAAGACCAGAAGCTGTTCAGCAGCTATCTATATAAGGATGAAAAACAATTCACCATAAAATAGTTAGCTTAGAACCCTAGTTTTGACATGCATAAGCAATATAACACCTGGGACCAGATATTTGACGTGACAGCACAGTTCTGCAAGGTGTGTTGCTAAGGCATAAAGCAATGTTGAAGGCTTATGAGACCAGTGACACAGCATAAATGCATCATGAAGAATTATGAAGGTGAGCTGTTCAGGATACCAACTGTCTCTCCATGGTTTTAAGTTTGGTAATAAGTTGCAATTCAGCAACTTCTCTTTCCAGTCTATTTCTGACATTCTTTTGTAATAAGACAACTACTTTGAGATCTTGTATAGAATGTCCTGGGAGATTGAAGTGCACTCTCTATATTGGACAAACAGGCCAAACCCTACGCCAAAGGATAAATGGACATAAATCTGACATCAGGAATCACAAGACAGAGAAACCAGTGGGAGAACACTTCAGTCTCCCATAAAACCATGGAGAGACCTGGTCTGAATAGAGACATTGGATTCTTATCTCATTATACATGATAAAGCTATTTTTAGCCATCTCACCCCTTGCTTTTTCCTGTAAGACCAATTGCAGTCGTTAACAGTCATCAACAGGTTTACCACAGCTATCAGCCAGTCACCCATTCCCACCACCCTTCTGAGTAATACCCCTCCCCACCCTCTCACTATATATAAGGGTATGGTGACTTCTGTATCAGTGCATCTGAAGAAGTGTGCATGCACACGAAAGCTCATACCAAGAACAAACTTTGTTGGTCTCTAAGATGCTACTGGAAGGATTTTTTTATTTTGTTGCAAATAAAAAGGTAGAAGTTTCCTCTGAAAACTCAAAGCCACCCTCTTTCCTGTGCACCAAACATTCATATCCTTCCATTTGAACTCAGAGAGACTCATGGAGGCCTTTCAGTCAATCTCCTGTTCTCTGGTAAATCTGTTTGTTTGTTTTTGTTTGTTTGTTTGTTTGTTTGTTAGGTTGCCTGAACTCTGCAACAAACAATTTGTCTAAAGAACTAGTATGTCACCTATGGTAGCTGTCCATGGTACCCATGTTTCCCCCTTCTCCAGTTCCAGTTTAATTCTGTAGTGGCAGTTATACTGGGCAGACACATCATGGAAAAACCAGTCATTCACTTGCTGTCAAAGGCTGTAACCTCAGGGCTGAACTAGATGTGGCCTTAATTGTGTAAATGCAATTAATTTGCAGATTGTTTTAATGCTATGTGAATAGCAGCTGTGGGGAAGCCTAGAGAGGCCTCAGGACCATGAGAAACAGAAATGGAGGTTTAATTTTCTCTTCCTATCACAGTTCCAACAAAAAAAACCAAACAACACACCTCTCTGAAGCTGCATCAAAGCAAGCTTCGCTTGAAATGCAAATAGCAACTTTAGAGGGACAATTTTTGTTAGGTCCATGACAGGAAGAGAGTTAAATTCCCCCACTGCTAAGATTCCAAAGCTTCTCCAGCTTCTCTGTAATTACAATTTACATATCAACCAATTAATTTCCTTCATGCAAATTGATATTGCATTTTGTTCGACCCTCATATAGCCTGCTATACTATGTTGAAGGGACCCAGGTGGCGCTGTGGGTTAAACCACAGAGCCTAGGGCTTGCTGATCAGAAGGTCGGTGGTTCGAATCCCCGCAACGGGGTGAGCTCCTGTTGCTCGGTCCCTGCTCCTGCCCACCTAGCAGTTCGAAAGCATGTCAAAGTGCAAGTAGATAAATAGGAACCGCTCTGGCGGGAAGGTAAACGGCGTTTCCGTGCGCTGCTCTGGTTCGCCAGAAGCAGCTTAGTCATGCTGGCCACATGACCCGGAAGCTCTCGGCCAATAAAGCGAGATGAGCACCGCAACCCCAGAGTCGGACACGACTGGACCTAATGGTCAGGGGTCCCTTTACCTTTACCTTTTTACTATATTGAAGAAATAGGTTGAGTAGGTGAACATTTAACTGCTTATCAATTCAAATTAATTCAAATTAATTTGAATTTGATAACTTTTTTCAATTTGAACATTTAACAGCTTACTAACACTGTGATATAATTCCACATTGCAGTTTACTTCATATACAGCACGTAAGTGGCGTGAAACCTACATTATCCTCGGTGCTGTTAAGATAACAAAGGCAATCCAGGTAAATGCGTTTTCGACTAAGCGGCCTTATCTGTCCTGATTGTGCTGGGTTTTCTGCTAAGTGTGACTGTGAACGATAATTGCTATCATGTGTTACCTGAGATTACAGGGTTGCTTTCCAACTAATGACACTAGAAGAACCAGGCCGTTGTTAATATTTAATCAAACTCCTGGCTTAACAATTGGATAAATGAGGTGTGTAATTACATAATTATAAAGAGACACATTCCAGATAAGAACTCTGCTGTTCTTAACACTGAAGGTGAAAACTGGACTAGCGGGCCTTTCTCATATCACAAAAAAAACAACAACCCATCATGTGGTCAGGATTTCTCTTATTGTGATGATCCAAGGACCTGGATTTGCATGCTATAAAGAATGCTGTTTCCTTTAAAAAAAAAAAACACTCTGGAAAAGGGTTAGTGGAGGAATCAGACCAGGTGTTTTGTTGATGTAGCAAATTGTGATACTTGGTGACTAGGGGACATTTCAATATCTAGTTGAAAATGTGTTTTTATCCAATATTCATGCTTTATGTTATCAGTGCAGTGAAAGATCATCTGTACTTCTTTGGTTTTCCAGCTGCAGATACTCAGGCTAATGAAGGACTGCATTTTCCTGCCTGTATGTTTAAATTAAACATATGCCATAGAGATAGACAGACAGACAGACAGACATTGTCAGGAACAGTGTTGCTTGATGGGTTGGGGGAAGGCAATACAGGAGTCAGAGATACTATCTATAATAACATCATTATTTCATTCTTTAGCCATCTAGGCACTGCATTCCTTTGCAAATTGCTGGGTCCTGGAAGGACCAGGACATGGCATTGCTTAATGTTCTACCATGCGTGGAGAACATCGCATTAAAGAGAACCAACTTAGCAAGTTGAGCATCAAAATTACTGGCCCTGGGGAATCTCCGTTCAGTGGTGTGAACCTTAAATCATTTGTTTGAATAGAAGTTGAAGTACAGTCTCGTAGCTCAGAAGTAAGCGGTGGCCCAATATTAGGGTAAGAAAAAGCCATCTAGTAAATAAGGAGGGCCAGTGGCTTCGTGGTAGAGTGCATGCTTTGGATGAAGGAGGGCCTCCCAGGTTCAGTCACCAGCTTTTCCAGTGAAAGAGCCAGTGAATGGAAAGAAACTTGCCTGAGATCCAGGAAAGTTGCTGCCAATCAGAGGAGACAACGCTAGACCAGATGGGCAAACAGCCTGGAAAATTCATATATTGCCATATAAAAGCAATAAAGCAATATATCCTCTCCTACCTTCCTTAACATTCCTATCCAGGCACTGAGCCAGACCCAGACTCCCATAAGCTAAGCTTCAGCAAAGTTAAATTTTGAATGGTTAGTTGGTGTCCATCTGTCTCGGGAGACAATGGAGCGCACCTTTGGGGTGAGGTCCATCTGTTGGAAGGTTGCAGTGCCTGCTGTGGCTGTAGAGACCAATGCAGGAGAGACACGTTTTGTTGCAGCTGGGACAGATGGAGGTGTCCAGTTGTGCTGTTGCAGATGCGCCATGGTGTTTCTTCTGTCTATGCTCCTCCCAGGAGTCATTCCTCCTCTGGTCACTGATTGGAATGCATGATGTGATGCCTGTCTCCAGACACTACGGTTGTCTGCAAGGGAATCCCATGTGGAAGAGTTGATGTTGCCAGTATTCATGTCACATTTGCAGATATCTTTGTAACATAGAGTTTGTCTGCCAGTTGGCCAGCTCCCCGCAGAGCATGTCAGTGGGGAAGGTGATACAAAACACATCCATGCAAACAACAACAACATACAACTAGGAGATTGGGGAGCAAAATTAAGCATAGTCAACCTTTTTATCTATGGGAGCATTCATAAATATGACTCATCACCCCTGGCATTGTTCTGCATGGAGGAATTCTACTACCTCTGTAGCACTCTGTTCAGGTATATGATGGAGAACATTCAAAACTGTTCCCCATCAACAATCTGAAGTGATACAATCCATTCTGCTGTTACATTTTCATAGTTCTGGCCTTATTGGATGATTTATTTATTTAATCACTCATTTTTTATGGTCAGTTTTTCGAAAGGGGATGACAAGGCAGAGGAGAGGGGATTCAGAGTAAGAACACACCATAAAAACAATAGAAATCCACCTGATTATATAAGTGGGCTTTTGGCCCCCACCGGGACTGGGTCAATAATCTTTCTGCTTGAGGGACTAGGCCAGGGTTCCCCAACCTTTTTGGGCCCAGGAGCACATCTAAGAAACTGTCACCACAAAATACCCATTGCTCATAATTTCCCCATCCAAACACAAACAACAGGCAGAACACCGACATAAAGGTAAAGGACCCCTGACCGTTAAGTCCAGTCGCGGACGACTCCGGGGTTGTGGTGCTCATCTCGCTTTACTGGCCGAGGGAGCAAACGTTTGTCCACAGACAGTTTTTCCGGGTCATGTGGCTAGCATGACTAAGCTGCTTCTGGTGAACCAGAGCAGCGCACGGAAATGCCGTTTACCTTCCCGCTGCAGCGGTACCTATTTATCTACTTGCACTTTGACGTGCTTTCGATCTGATAGGTTGGCAGGAGCAGGGACTGAGCAATGGGAGCCCACCCTGTCGCGGGGATTTGAACCACCGACCTTCTGATCGGCAAGCCCTAGGCTCAGTGGTTTAGACCACAGCGCCACACACGTCCCTTTTAGAACGTGTGTGTGTGTTGCCTGTTTTTTCTCCTTTGGTCTGTGTTTTTAGAGGGGTGTATATCAGAACACTGACATACACCCCTCTTAAAAACACAGACCAATGGAGAAAAAACAGGCAACCAAAAAAAGGCGGGGCAGATGGCCTTGGCAGACACCAAGCAAGTGTGGAATGTCTGAGGGCACCATGGTACCCTCACTTGCCATGTTGAGGACCCCCAAAGAAGGATTTAAGCATTATTTTAATGCTTCTCAGAGATGTGGATGTGATGGTAACATCAGACGTGTGGGTTGGGTGTCCTTTGTTTGTGCATTTTGGTGTCTCTTATTCCAATTTTATTTCTTTTGTTCTGAAAACAAAAAAGGAAGGAGGGGTTTGTGTCTGAATTGCACAGGTTGGTTCCCTTTCTCCCATCCTTCTTTGGTAGGTGTCTGTTCTGTACTTCTGCCTCACTGGAGAAGAAGCCACCTGGCCACAGAATATTTATGGCATGAGTGCATAAAATATGCTTTTAATTTAAAAACGCCGTTTCCCCCACCGAAGATGCAACAGTGTGTGCTCCAACAGGTCAGAGTCCACATGCTGCTTCATTAATCCCCATCCAGGACTGCACGTTATTTGTAGCAATTTAGTCTGCGGAGGTCAATTAGAACTTATGCTATATAGAAAACCTTGCATAATTTATGCCACCCGTGAGAAACAGGCTGCTTTCTTGTGGAAAAATGCACAAATGTGGAAGATGCAAAGCTTCCTGCAGTGTTTCAGGCTGAAGCTGAATCCTGGCTAAGCAAAGGTGCTTTGGGTTAATGGTTTCTAGGCCTCTGAATCAGGGAGGCAGCCTGAATGCAGTTGCACTCTCCCTGAAGAACTAGATCTTTAATCTGGGGGTGCTCCTAGGTTTTCCCTTATCACTGGAGGCTCAAGTTGCTCCAGTAGCACAGAAAGCCCATTTCCAGCTCTTGCTAGTTCACCAGCTGCGGACAGGGATAACTAGGCACAGTGACCCATACTCTGGTTTAGACTACTTCATTGGGCTCTAGGTAGGGCCGCCCTTGAAGACAGTTTGGAGATTTCAGCTGGTGGAAAATGGAGTTGCTTTTGCTCAGTCTGACAGCGAGAGACCCTATATCACCAGTATGCAAAGATCTGTATCAGCTCTGAGCCTGAGTCATGGTTTTGGTTCTGACTTGTGAAGCCCTGAATATCTTAAGGCCCCATTACCTGAAGGAGTGCCTCTCCCACTCCCTCTCCCTTGCCTGTGATGTGAGACCTTCATCATTGAGTGAAACGCAGGGGCCTGTGACCCACTAAAATGCCCTTTCAGCAATAGTATCCCTATTATGGAATGCACTCCCTCCCCACCAGAGGTCCAGATGCATAGTTTTGGGCACTAGCTAAATACTTGTCTTGTTCAGCAGGGCTTTGAATGTTGAGCTCTGGCCTGTATAGTAATATGTGCCCAAATAGATGAAGCTTATTTATTGTGTTGAACTGCTTGATTTCGTTTTGTTTTTACTTATTTTTCATTGCTGTAAACTGCCCTTGGGCCTTTTGACAAAGGGCGGGATATAAGTTTAAAAAAGAAAACAAAAGAAAAAATATAGCACAAAGATGACCAAAAAAAGACGATAAAATAATTTAACATTTTGATTTACGCCAAAGGAACAGTAAAGGATTTACAGCATGCTAGAACATTGGGAGACACAGATTAAAATCCCTTTTTACTCTCCAAGCCTGCTGGGTGGTCTATCGCTCAGCCTATCCTTCCTCTTACGGGTGGTGCCAGGCAGGGATCTTAAAGCACTTTGGGTCTTTTGGAATGTACTTTAGAAATTATTCATAATAGTTTTTAAATGCATCCTAGCCATTCATGCTTAGTATGCTCTTTGCTTGCCGTGTTCATTGTAAATACAGGTGATTAGAGTGTCTGCTGAGGATAAATAAGTTGTCAGTTTTGCATAAAGAAAAATAGGTGCTTTCCTGGAGATGTCCTGCCTGAGGTTTGGAATATGAAATTGACCTGAGTGATGAACACAAATGAACGTAGGTGCCCCTCACTCACTAAACCAGGGGTGGGGAACCTCAGGCTCAGGGCTCACATGCGACCCCCAGGCCTTTCTGTTTGCCCCTTAGATCTTAGTCCTGCCTTTTGACACCTGAGATGTATGTTTTTAGGGCATGATTGTAAGTTGTTTTATACTGTTTCTTATATTGTGTTCTAGTTGTTGGGACTTTAGGGTGAAGGACGGAATAAAAATAAAATAAAAATAAAAATAAAAATAATAAATATAAATATAAATATAAATATAAATATAAATATAAATATAAATAGATTCTTCCTCCAGTTGCTCATGTGGTGGCCATTGCTGGACTAGACCAGGGGTCAGCAAACTTTTTCAGCAGGGGGCCGGTCCACTGTCCCTCAGACCTTGTGGGGGGCGGTGGACTATATTTTGGAAAAAAATATGAATGAATTCCTATGCCCCACAAATAACCCAGAGATGCATTTTAAATAAAAGCACACATTCTACTCATGTAAAAACATGCTGATTCCCGGACCGTCTGCTGGCCGGATTGAGAAGGCGATTGGGCCGCATCTGGCCCCCGGGCCTTAGTTTGGGGATGCCTGGACTAGACCATGCATTCATTTACTAAGATGGTTGGGCAATTGCTCCTTCAGACATTGCATTTTGAATCCATTCCCATTAAATGTTTAATACGTGCATTCAACTAACACATGTTTCCAGTCACAAAAGGTGTGTGGTCCAGAAAGCTCTGATTGGCTATGGCTTCCTGTTTTGTGTAGGAGCATGTAATGTATGCAACGCCCCTAAGTGGTTTAGGATTGCAATCTTCTAATCTCCCTCTCTGTGTTCCTTCCCAACTGCAGACCTGTGCTTGCCTCACTTGGCAGCACAGAGGCAAATGTTTGCCAGACATCTGTTGCACATTCAACTGCAGTTGGATTTCTAATCTACAAGTTAGTTCTTCCAGGTCCCTTTTGTCATAAATTATATACCTCATCCCCTCTTCAATTTAGTAAGTCCTCAAAGAAGGATCACATCTGAATAAACTTCACTTCAAAGCTAATGATTTAGCCCTGCTTATTAAAATGTAGATCTGTTAAGAGGATGTTCCTAATCAGGTGGAGTAATGAAGGAGTCTTTTATAGGCTTGATGGCATTGAAGTCTGGATTTTTGCAATGTTCCATTTTCTGGTCAACAAAAATGACAGGCAATTAAAGCCAAAGAACTAGTATGCCTGAAGAGTGAGCGAAAATGAGAGATGAACCGGTGTCTGGCCAGAGATTAAAATGAAAAGCAGGACTTTATTTAACTATAAACTGACAGGTGAAACAGCCCAGGAGGAAGCGCTAGGAGTGATTTGGGGACACAGTTCTTGAATTGCAAATTTTAATTTCCCTCCGTGCTAGAATGGGAATGGGAGTTACGCAATAGTCCCTTAATATCTCTCCCAGCTGTGGAGAACAATCACATCTGGCAGAGAACATCGCAATGGAATTATATTACGGCTGCACGGTTACTAAATGCTAAACTGCAAATATATGTTCAACTAACTTAACTGGAGAAGAGGAATAGATCTAATGTGTCATGTGGAAATGAACTAGCTGGAAAGAAGAATGAGGGAGGAAAAGAGTCAATTACTGAGATAAAAGAGAGAGAATTTTTACAATTTTCTTGCCTTAAGAGCCTCAACTTACTTGAAGCGAACAGAGTTAAAGTTAACATCCATGGATTGCTGCTGCATTATTAGATATGGGGAAGGACTGTAGCTCAGTGGCAGAGCAGTTGCTTTGCATGCAGAAGGTACACACTTCCTCTGCACAGGGCTGGTCAAAGAATCCTTGTCTGAAACCTTGGAGAGCCAGTTGATAAGTGATGCTGTTTCTAGCAGTAGTCAACCAAAGCCTCTGCTAAGCCAGTAAGCCAGGCGTGAAGATAGCAGCACTCTCCCATTATTTATACCCTGCATCTAATATTTATTGACGTTGAATCCTGACAAGACAGAAGTGCTGTTTTGGGGGGGACAGGGGGGTGGGCGGGGGTGGACGACTCCCTGGTCCTGAATGGGGTAACTGTGCCCCTGAAGGATCAGGTGCGCAGCCTGGGAGTCATTTTGGACTGACAGCTGTCCATGGAGGTGCAGGTCAATTTGGTGTCCAGGGCAGCTGTCTACCAGCTCCATCTGGTACACAGGCTGAGACCCTACCTGCCCATGGACTGTCTCGCCAGAGTGGTGCATGCTCTAGTTATCTGTAATGGTGGTGTTTCCCCTTCGCAGTAACACCCGGCACAAGCAACGTGGTATTTACAATCTTTATTACATATATACAAGAAACAGCTACCGTTCAGAGTTACGCGCCCGAACCCGTTGAGTCAGATTCGGGGAGTAGGCGTGGGAATCGCGCGAGATGTCTTTGATCCTTATGTTTCATTTCTCGCCTTGTCTGTGCTGATTTGAAAGCCCCCTCCCTTCCTGAGTCTGAGCTCCCTTCCCGAGCCTCTGGATGCATGCAAGGCTCTTCAACATCCCCAAGCCCCGGTTCCGCCTCCTCTGTCCATTGCTCCTCCGAATCCTCCCTGACATTATCTCCTGCTTAGACTACTGCAACACGCTCTACGTGGGGCTACCTTTGAAGGTGACCTGGAAACTACAACTAATCCAGAATGCGGCAGCTATACTGGTGACTGGGAGCGGCCACCGAGACCACATAACACCGGTCTTGAAAGACCTACATTGGCTCCCAGTACGTTTCCGAGCACAATTCAAAGGGTTGGTGCTGACCCTTGAAGCCCTAAACAGCCTTGGCCCAGTATACCTGAAGGAGCGTCTCCACCCCCATCGTTCAACCTGGACACTGAGGTCCAGCGCCAAGGGCCTTCTGGCGATTCCCTCACTGCAAGAAGCGAAGTTACAGGGAGCCTTCTCGGTAGTGGCACCTGCCCTGTGGAACGCCCTCCCATCAGATGTCAAAGAAATAAACAACTATCTCACGTTTGGAAGACATCTGAAGGCAGCCCTGTTTAGGGAAGTTTTCAATGACTGATGTTTTAATGTATTTTTAATCTTTTGTTGGAAGCCGCCCAGAGTGGGTTTCATTAAGCTATCATGGCTCACTAGCATGGAGAGATGAAGTCTCCATGACTTGCTGTCATCCAGTTTAACAGCCATCTCAGCCAGTGGCTTTCACAGCTTGTGGCAGCAAATTTCATGTTAGTAACCTGGGAAGTTCTGGAGGCCCATGGCTTTTTTTTTTTTTTTAGAAGACATACTATATGTTTGGAACAAAGCATTACAGTCAGTAAATGGTGGTGGCATACTGCCCTGGTTTCTTCGTCATTTTGAGAGTGAGACCCAGTGTGAGTCAGTTGACAGTAGTGAGTAATAGGCCACAGCTGGGAGATTTCAAGGCAGTTGTGCTAGCCAGTTTGAAGGTAACCATTTTTAAGGCTGGAAAATAAGACTCTTGGGGAGCACGCCAAGAGAAGGCTGGTCATGTGAGCTTGGCGAGGCCCTGGGAACACTCACGAGGAAGCAGAAGTTGGACAAAACTTTCCTCAGTCGGTCTTCTAGGGATGGATGTTAAGAAATAGGTTGATGAATTGTCTTGAAATGACTGAAGTGATCATTCTAGCTGTGACTTCAGCTTAACAAAAACTCTGCTACCTTCAAACTCTTCCTTAAAAATAATAATAATAATGATTATTTGAAAAGTGTCAAGAGAAGGCCACACACAGGACGCATTAAACAACAACAGCTTTAATACAAAACGGTTTATGGAGAGAACACCATGCAGCAGGTTGCTGCTTGCAACAGAGGCCACATCTGCACTATACATTTAAAGCAGTATTATATCATGGCTTCCCCCAAAGGATCATGGGAGCTGTAGTTTCTCAAGGGTGCTGAGAATTATTAGGACACCTTTAGTCTCCTCACAGAGCTACAATTTCTAGAGTGGTTTAAGAATCAACCCCTCTTTCCAGGTGAATGGGGAAGAAAGTGGGAGGGAATTGTGTTTTTTTGTTTTTTGTTTTAAAAAGTTCAACAATTTTGGGGTGCCCTGGTTTTTACCTTTTGATACATCTCCATTGCCAGTGGAGTGTGCATTTCAAATGCACAAACTGCAGGGTAATGCAGAATCAATCTGCAATGAGTTTTTATTTTTGGAATGAAGCCAGTCTCTCAAGGAGTACTTCTCAGGGGCAAGCAATATGGAGAGATGAAGATTGTGTGTGCACTATGTAGAAAATGCAAGTGGCCAAACTCCATTGGTTCTGGAATAAAATATGTAAAGCGGGTCTGTTACTACTCACTTCCTTGGCACAGACAAAGTTTGTGTACAGAAAGTGAAGAAAGAGGAAAAGGTGTACAGCGGCAAGGGACTTCCAGGACTCATCAGCGTTAAATTCCATTGCCAGTTATGTGATTCAAAAAAGACTGTAAGCAACATATGGACAGTTACATAAAATGCAAAGCCTACTGAGAAAAGAGAGGCTGCAGTTCTGACAATGGCCTTTTCTAAACTGCATATTCTGAAACAAAGCTGCTATTTCATGGTATTTCAGACTGAGGAGTTAATCGTGCCAGAGTTCAGGCAGCCAGAAATCTGTCAGACTCAATCCCAGTGCAACCCAGCATTCTTTCCAATCCCCTTTACTTTGTATTGTTCCGGAATTTTCCAGCAAAGCACAAGTCAACTAGCTGGGTCTTAAAACGGAGCAGTTCATCTTAACTGCAGCTGACATTTGCAGTCTGAAGAGGAATCCTGCTTTCACGCTCTGTTATCCTCCATTTGGTTGAAAGGGCCTGCACTGTGCTCTTCCAAAATAAATTCTAAAAGTTAGCGAATCAAGTGCAATAAATGTAAAATGAACATATGGAAACACTTAAGGTATATTGACATGAGGAGAAAAGCGTTGAGTCGTTTCTCTGGGTTCAGATTCAGATGGCCGCGTGGTGAGTGGAAAATACGTTTTTATCAGCTTCAGACTGGTGGTCCCCTTTAGAATTGTGAACTGTTGTAACATTTCTTATCAATCAATCCAGAAAACATTTCCTTCTGACTTGGGCGGGCGGGCAGGGGCCTTGGTGGGATGGTAGGAAAATCACTTCTGATTCCTTTAAAAACAGCAACAGTGGAACAGTCTCATTTTGACAGAATGTTGTCATTCAGACAACTCAGCAATTTCACTCTGAAAGCAGTTATCTGAGATACCTCAGGTCAGGCATGAGTAACTGGTGGCAAGACAGATCCTGGAGCTCCAATGTGTCTTTTATGGATTGCCAACCCAGCAGAGGTGTGGATAAAAAGAATATTAGGGCATTGTTCTGAAATTGCTGGAAACTATGGGCGGTGTGTGTGCTCTTGTGCTTGGGTCCTGCTTGTGGGTTTCCCACAGGCATCTGGGTGACCACTGTGAGAACAGGATGCTGGACTAGTTGGGTCACTGGTCTGATCCAGCAGGCTCTTCTTGTGTTCTTATTTAGAGCAGGGCTGGTGACCCTCTGACCCTCCAGAGGTTTTTGGGCTACATCACTGACCACTGACCCATACTCACTGGGGCTGATGGGAGTTGAAGTTCAACAACACCTGCAGGACTGCAGGCTCACCAGCCCTAATTTAAAAGAACAATGTACCGGTACTTCTATTCATAGCATTTAAGTGCTTTCCTGGCTGAGGATCATGCAAGAATGAATCTTGAGTCGTTTTGTTTCATGCATCTTCTGTAACTCAGCAATTTAAAACTTCCTGTTTTCTTTTAGTACAAAATTGTGAGAAGTGCTTTAAGAAACCCACTGTGTTCTGCTTAATTTTTCAGAGAGGAAATACTTTCGGGAGACTAATGTTGCTTATTTGAATGTTTTACATTACAGCTCCAAGACAGACATACCTCCATGCATCTTAAAAATGAATTTTGATGTGTTTTCTGTGCTTAGACCTTTGTCACAACAACAACAACCCCCAGAAAAGGTCGTGGGTAATTAAGTTCCAGTCTACAAATTCAACCTCTAGGTGGGACCAGATCAGTTTGTATCAGAATCCATAAATGCTGGATTCCACAAGTGTCCATAGTCTGGGGTTTATAGAATCATAGAGTTGGAAGGTCCAACACTAAACTGCAATAGTTTGCTCACTGGAGCTCCGAAACACAACACCTAATTGGAACGCATGACTATATGTGTGACAGCCGCTTCTTACTTAGTGGGGTTCAGAAGGGGCTCCTGGCTGTTGTGTCTTATGATCCATATCCCAATGGTTTTTCTCCTTAAAAACAGTGTAGGGGGGAAATGGAAACCTGGTGAGAAACAGAGCAGGTTGAGCTATGCTGAACGCTCAGTAAAAACCCTTGTTTGAAGCGATTAATTTGGTGACCTCTGGCCATAAGGCAGACCTCCAATTTGCAAAGCAGAGGACTGAATGAAGGGGTGAGGGAAGGATGGAAGTCATCTATTTATGAGAGAATGGTTGAATAGAAAATGTTTTGCTCTCTTCTCCACCCGTACTGCTTGCTTGTAGAATAAACAGGATTATCACTTACATTCATTGTTGAAATCAAGCATTTGCTTCTGGTCCAATAAAAATAGACATAGGCCTTTGCTCTGTCCCATCTCCACCCCTCCTCTGCTGCTACTTTATCTGTTAGAAAGGTACTTGACAAAGCATTGTAAAGATAATACTGAAATCAGACAGTGGCATTTCCTTATGGGTTCTGGTCTCAGAAGTTGTAATATGCTTGTGATGTGAAAGAGATAGGAGGATGCTCAGGGGTTGCAGCACCCTCTGCTTGAATTGCCCTATAAAAATCTCTTTGCAAATGATAATCTACCATCTATAGTTATAAGCCTTTAAGCTGCTTATTCTGTTTTTGTGGGTTGGTGTTGTTTTCTTTAGCCTAAATATGCAACCAACTGGCAGCAAATTCGCACCAAGGAGTCGTGTAATAAAATCTCAAATTAACTCCACAGGAATAAATCTTAAAAGGCCGCAGAGGATCCTGACATTTGTTTCAGATAGTAAAACCATAAAGCTTGTTCACTTGCAAACCAACAGTCTAGTTTTCAGCAAAGCGTCTTTAAACTGGCAACATAAGAAATGGCTTCAAAACTATGTTTGGCTATTGATGAAAATGATGAGAGTGACATTTTCACATTTTGCTTTTCATTGTTGCATTATTATAGTTAATAACTGTATGTATTTATTTACAAGTAGGTAGCTGTGTTGGTCTGCCATAGTCAAAACAAAATAAAAAAATAAAGCAATTCCTTCCGGTAGCACCTTAGAGACCAACTAAGTTTGTTCTTGGTATGAGCTTTCGTGTGCATGCACACTTCTTCAGATACACACGAAATGTGCATACACAAGAAAGCTCATACCAAGAACAAACTTAGTTGGTCTCTAAGGTGCTACTGGAAGGAATTTTTTTGTTTTGTATGTATTTATATATGGCATTTCTGTGCCACTCCATAACATAAAGTTCTCTGGGTGGCTTATAATAAATAAGTTTTTTAAAAAGAAAAGAAATGCAAACTAAAGCATAAAACCAATTAAGAAAGGGGGGGGGGTTTGACATGAATGCAACAAGTGGCCCAGACTTCCTAAGTTGTTCACAAAACTGGGTGAACACAAAAATCTTCACCTGGCACTGAAAAGCCTACACAGATGGCACTAGGCCAGATTCCCTCACCTTCATAACTTCGGTGCCACTACTGAAAAGGCATGGGGGATCCTGAGCAGGATCTCGAAAGAGGCTCTTAAGGTTGGAAGTAGGTACATGTGGGGGCAGTCAGTTTTTCAGGTAGTCTGAAAAGCTATTTATTTAAGCTTTTTAAGGCTTTAAGGTTTAAAATCAGTCCTTTAGTGCAGAAATGGACTGGGGTCATTTGATGACCTGTTGATTGAGTGTGCATACTGATTTGTTTGCACAAGGTTTATGAGGAGGTTTTATAATGCTGGATAGTTGCTTCTTGCTTGTGTTGGATGGAAGACAGAGAGAGATGTGTGAGCAAATTTGTTGCTCCACATACGTCCTTTTTCTGAAACCACCCAATGCTGCTGTGTGGTTCTTGCAGAAGGCGGAAAAAGATTCCCCACCCCTGTTATAATACATAAGATGCACAAACAAGGGGTAAGGAGCAGCAATAGATATTGTCATTTCAACAACATTATAAAGTAAATCATAATTGATGAGACATGCCAGTAAATGTACCGTTCAGATCTCATACTTGGCAAAGAGAGCATTGGATTCAGTGTGTCTTGTTCCCAGTTAAGGGAGCATACCACCGTAACCTTAATATTTTGTCATTTTGTAAACATTAGGGGAGAAATAAGATTTGAACGAATGTGGATATGAACATGTCTACCCTGGGTTATTGATCGTAAAACTTCCTCTTCTAGTTAATCTGAAATTAGTGTGGGATAAACATATATCTCTATAAATGAGAGAACTGTTTTTACAGGCTTACATTTATATAGTGGAGCTGAAATTCACCTGGACACAGTCCAGCTAGAGCCAAACCCTTTTTTACGCTCCATTGAATTCAGCAGGAGGCATTTAGTGCATGCTTAATTTTCCATTAAAATCAAAAAGATTTACTGTGCAACTTTACCCAGAAGTAAGCCCATTTAATGTGCTTACTCTCAGGTAAGTGTGCCTAGGCTTGCAGCTGTTAAGTGTGCTTAGCTTTGCTGGGTCATGCTTCTTATTAATTTTTTTTTAAAAAAACCATTGCATGATTTGTGAAAGTAGCAAATGGAGACTAAAGAGATGGAGCATTGGTGTCACATGACACGCCACCATCCACATATGGCAAGTGCAGATTAAAGCTGAGACAGACAGCTACAAGTGGGAATTAAGTGCAGTGCTAACACAGACTCTATAACAGGTTCTTAGCAGCAGGAAAGACTTATGTCAAACCTCTAATGTACAAGGATGTTAATGGAAACAAAACATTGTAACAATGTTGATTTATTGGGTCAGGCACATCAAGACTTTAATAAGCGAATCTTTGACACAATCCCGTATAATGGCTATCTGGGCCTCTTCCAATGTATCATGTCACTCTGGTTTGGCTTGCTTTCACAGTTATTGTGGCTGCGATCCAGTGCTTGATGCTTGGTTTTCAAAACAAAGATGTGGGGTGTATGTGTGCGCCTGCTAGTGTTCATTTCTTCATGTTGAACTCAGTGATCTGGTGGACTGGCTGCTGAATTTACAATTCAAGTTTCCCAGCAATGTGTGGGGCTTTAGCAGCAGAGTTGTCTTCCAAAATACTCCTATGGGAAAGCAGTGCTTTGAAAGGATTCGAAGTAGTGGTAGTAGTAGTAGTAGTAGTAGTAATTGTGCCCCACCCATCTGACTGGGTTGCTCCAGACACTACTCTGTAAATACATGCATACAAGTCATAAACAAAAAGTAAAAAGCTTTTGCCTCCGTAGGTGATGTTCTTACATAAAAAAAAACCTTTAAAAGCCTATTGTTTGATATTGTGGTGGGAGGGACATATTGGTGATCACCAGGCCCCTCATAAATAACAGCATAGCTTTCCAGTATCCTATTTAATGAAATTGATTTTTTTTAGCTTTCTTGGAAGCAAAGTCCTCAATCAAATCACTGTAATCCAAACCTCTCCCAATTTTATGTTCATCTGAAATCAGTGCTAATCCTGCTAAGCGTTCTTGCAACATAGAAGAGGACAGGGTTGTTGTTTTTTGTTTCTTGTTAATCAGGTTCAGCTTTGAAAATGACCTCTCACCAGATGCAACAGTTACAGGTACAGTGGGAATAATGTAATATACTACACATAAATTGGGGTAAATATCTTGAACATTACACTTATGAATAAACTGAAGGGCTGGCAAAGCTCTGCATTTTCCTTGAGGTTGATTATATAAGCTAAACAAGAAACAAAAAAAGATTGATCTCGCTTTCTTTTGTTGCAGTTTCATTTTTATGACACTCCCCCCCCCCAGTTCCTTGTAGAGCTAAATTTCTCTAAAAATTGCCCTAAAAAGAGAACTGCAACAAAAGTAAGGGTAAATGTATCATAATACATTATTATCATTATTATCAGTCTGCAAGTGAGGCAGTGGATGTGCTGGACCGCTGTCTTGCCTTGGTAATGGATGGGATGAGAGCCAACAAACTGCAGCTCAATCCAGATACGACTGAGACACTGTTAGTGTGCGGTTCCCTAGACTGGATGGATGAGAGGTTGCCTGCTCTTGATGGGGTTACGCTCCCTCTGAAGAAGCAGGTACATAGCTTGGGGGCACTTCTGGATCCTTTGCTGTCACTTGAGGCTCACGTGACCTCAGTGGCACGGAATGCCTTCCATCTGCTTTGGCTGGTAGCCCAGCTGTGCCCCCATCTGGACAGGGATAGTCTGTCTTCTATGGTCTGGTAACCTCAGGGTTAGATTACTGCAACACGTTAAACATGGGGCTGCCTATGAAGACAGTTCAGAAAATTCAGCTGGTACAGAATTTGGTGGCCAGGTTGCTCACCAGACCAAGACGGCTTGAACATATTACACCAATCCTAGCCTGACTGCACTGGCTGCCAGTTAGCTTCCGGGCCCAATTAAAAGTGCTGGTTTTGACCTATAAAGCCTTAAATGGCTCAGGACTGCAATGCCTCAAGGTCTGCCTCTCTCCATATGAACCTACCCAGACCCTGAGATCATCATCTGAGGCCCTTCTTCACATGCCTGTATGAGAGTTCTGGAGGGCAGCAACATGAGAATGGGCCTTTTCTGCAGTGACTCCCTGCCTGTGGAATGCTCTCCCCAGGGAGGTTTGACTGGTGCCTTCATTATACATCTTTAGGCACCAGAAGAAAAGTGAGGAGGAATTAAAGGACCTTTTAATGAGGGTGAAAGAGGAGAGCACAAAATATGGTCTGAAGCTCAACATCAAAAAAACTAAGATCATGGCCACTGGTCCCATCTCCTCCTGGCAAATAGAAGGGAAAGAAATGGAGGCAGTGAGAGCTTTTACTTCTTGGGTTCCATGATCACTGCAGATGGTGACAGCAGTCACGAAATTAGAAGACGCCTGCTTCTTGGGAGAAAAGCAATGACAAACCTAAACAGCATCTTCAAAAGCAGAGACATCACCTAGCCAACAAAGGTCCGTATAGTTAAAGCTATGGTTTTCCCAGTAGTGATGTATGGAAGTGAGAGCTGGACCATAAAGAAGGCTGATCGCTGAAGAATTGATGCTTTTGAATTATGGTGCTGGAGGAGACTCTTGAGAGTCCCATGGACTGCAAGAAGATCAAACCTATCCATTCTTAAGGAAATCAGCCCGGAGTGCTCACTGGAAGGACAGATCCTGAAGCTGAGGCTCCAATACTTTGGCCACCTCATGAAAAGAGATGACTCCCTGGAAAAGACCCTGATGTTGGGAAAGATGGAGGGCACAAGGAGAAGAGGACGACAGAGGACGAGATGGTTGGACAGTGTTCTCGAAGCTACCAACATGCGTTTGACCAAACTGCGGGAGGCAGTGGAAGACAGGAGTGCCTGGCGTGCTCTGGTCCATGGGGTCACGAAGAGTCGGACACGACTAAACAACAACAACCCTTTTAAATGTGTGTGTGTGTGTGTGTGTGTGTGTGTGTGTGTGTGTGTGTGTGGAGGTGGAGGGGGTGTTATTGGTTTGTGGGGTTTTTTGCTCTTGTTTTTATTGTGTCTTTTGTGTTTTTATCTTGTATATTTGTTGTGAACCATCCTGAGATCTATGGATGAAGGGCAATAAAATAAAATAAAATATTATAATATAATAATAATAATTGGCAACTCTGTTGAATCAATATCTCCCTCAAGCTGCTAAGAAATATAGTTGGAGCCTTTTTCAAGGTCATCATCTCCCATAATATCCAAAGATTGAACATCAAATATGAATCCACACTTCTCATTAAACTGCACCATTTGATTAAATCTGTCATTTAGGTGAGCAATTGTTTCATCCACTATAACATTGGAGAACTTTATGCAAAATTTGACTTTTGGATCAAGAATGGGGTCATTTCACCTTTCTTACATGCTGCTCTGGGAATGCCACCTCATTGGAATCATCAAATGTTGCAGCAATTTTTTTCAGAAGCTTCTACTGCTTTTTGAAACCCATGGTCTCAATACTCAGTTCATATAATCATGAATACCTTTCAACAGTGTCAATGCAACATCCTGTTACGTATCTCAATTTTGCATCACCTTGCTTACTCACTTGTGACAGGATGCCATACCAGATAACTGTACTAAGAAGACATGCAAATGATTGAAGCTCAGACAAAAGACTGTTGGATTCAGCACAAGTTACACTGTCAAGGGCAGGGGCTTTCAATAATTTAATAATGGCTTTATAAATTTGAGAAGCCTTGAAGCAAACGACTTCTACACCAGTAATGCAACTCTCCCAATGAGTTTCAGGTGGCATTTTCAAAGCACGTCTTAGAAATGATGTCAGTATTTTCCATCTTTTGTTGAGGATGCAAAGAGACGATAAATTCTGTGTAAATTTAAAAAAGAAAAGAGTTGAAGCTATATTGCCTCACATAGAACTAGGTTTGAGCTGTGACATCCACAGGGAATGTAAATAGTGTTAGGGTTGAGAATAACATTCTCCTTTGTATTCTAATATATTTTCCTTTTATATTGGCACCATTGTCATATCCTTGACCTCTGCAGTTACCTAAGCTTCTCAAGAAATGACTCTGTCAACCCAGCTCCACTAGAGAATGTGCATTTATGTATCCTACGACTCTTCTGATGCAGGTTCACTCTCTCCAACATTAGCAACTCTTAAACTCTTAGACTGAGCCCCAGTCAACAGAATGGCTGGGGCAGGTTCCACAGGAGGGGATGCACTGGGACACCCGATCTCAGTGATCATGGGCAGGAGGAGGAGTTACGCTAAGGCCAGACCATGTCATTACCGAGGAGGCAGGCTTAGTCGTTGTTTGAGGACTATCCCTGCCTCCGGGTCTGGCCCTGACCGGACGGGTACTGGAATCAACAAGGGATACCCACATGACCTGAAAGTGCTGCTGTGTAATGCCAGGTCAATGATGAACAAAACAACTGCCATCCACGACTTGATTGTGGATGGAGGATTTGACCTGGCATGTGTGACAGAGACTTGGTTGGATGAGGCAGATGGGCCAATCCTTGCCGCTGCTTGTCCACCAGGTTTCTCTTATGCACAGCAACCCAGGCCATCTGGGCGGGGAGGGGGGGTTGCAGTGATTTTTAGGAAGTCATTAGTTTGCACCAGGCGTCCTATTGGAAAGACCGAGTTTTCTGAGTGCATGTTCTGGAAGTTGGGCAATAGGGGCAGTACAGGATTCCTTTTGGTGTACCGACCTCCCCGCTGCACCAAGGATTCCCTGCCCGAGCTGCTTCAGGTCGTGGCGGATGTGCTCCTGGAGACACCTAGCTTGGTTGTCTTAGGAGATTTTAACATCCATGCCGACACGACCTTACAAGGGGCCGCTCGGGACTTCGTGGAAAGCATGGCCTCCATGGGGCTGTCCCTGAATAAGTCTGGCCCAACTCATAGCCGTGGACATGCCTTAGACTTGGTGTTTACCTCTATGGATGTTGGTGATCTGACACTAAGTAAAAGCGAAACAAAAGAAGTGCCATGGTCAGATCACTTCCTGATGCAACTAGACTTCTCCGCGACCCTTCCCCTCTGCCGGGAGGTGGGACCGATTCGGATGGTCCGCCCCCGCTACTTAATGGATCCAATTGGCTTCCAGAGAGTGGTAGGGGATGTTTTATCCCATGTTGATGGCCTTTCAGCTGATTCCCTGGTGGCCCGCTGGAATGTGGAGTTAACCAGGGCTATTGACTGTCTGGCTCCGAAGCGCCCTCTCCGATTGCATGGAGCCCGGACAGCCCCGTGGTTTTCCCCGGAGCTGAGGGCGATGAAACAGTCGCTGAGACGGCTAGAGCGCCGGTGGCGAAAAACTCATTCTGAATCAGACCGGACACAGGCTAGAGCTCAACTTCGAGCCTACCAAGTGGCGGTAGCGACGGCGAAGAAGACTTTCTTCACCGCCTCTATTGCATCTGCAGAAAATAGCAGCAGGAGACTTTTTCAGGTGGTTCGCGATTTAGCAGAACCACCTGTTCCATCAGGGCCCAGTACGGGCCACATGCTCTCCTGCAATGATTTTGCAAAGTTTTTTGCAGATAAAGTCGCTCAGATTCGGGAAGAGGTAGACTCCACCGTGGGAGCAGGGCCAGGGCGGGAGAGTGCTAGAGTCCTGTCTAGTCCAGTTGTGTGGGATCAATTTCAATCTGTTACCTCCGAGGATGTGGACAGGCTGCTTGGACGAGTGAAACCAACCACCTGTCTCCTTGATCCTTCTTGCCCATCCTGGCTTATAAAAGCTAGCCGGGAAAGGCTGGGCGATGGGCTTTGCGGGGTGGTGAATGCTTCTCTCTGCGAGGGAGCCTTCCCAGACCCGCTAAAAGAGGCGGTTATTAAACCGCTTCTTAAAAAACCATCTTTGGATGCGGCCAATATGGCCAACTATCGCCCAGTCTCAAATCTTCCATTCTTGGGCAAGGTGATTGAGCGAGTGGTTGCTGAACAACTCCAGGCACGCCTGGAAGAAGCGGACCATTTGGATCCCTTCCAATCGGGATTCAGACCCCATCATGGGACTGAAACTGCCTTGGTCGCACTGGTCGATGATCTCCGGCGGGCTAGGGACAAAGGTGAGAGCTGTTTCCTGGTTCTGCTGGATCTCTCAGCGGCCTTTGACACCATCGACCATAACATCCTTCTGGACCGTCTAGAGGGTTTGGGAGCTGGGGGCACTGTTATACAGTGGTTCCACTCCTTCCTCCTGGGCCGTGTTCAGAAAGTGGTGGTGGGGGATGAGTGTTCAGACCCCTGGGCTCTCACTTGTGGGGTACCTCAGGGTTCTGTCCTCTCCCCCATGCTTTTTAACATCTATATGCAGCCGCTGGGAGAGATCATCAGGGGGTTTGGACTGGGTGTTCATCAGTATGCGGATGATACCCAGCTCTACCTCTCTTTCAAATCAGAACCAGTGAAGGCGGTGAAGGTCCTGTGTGAGTGTTTGGAGGCGGTTGGAGGATGGATGGCGGCTAACAGATTGAGGTTGAATCCTGACAAGACAGAAGTGCTGTTTTTGGGGGACAGGAGGCGGGCAGGTGTGGAGGACTCCCTGGTCCTGAATGGGGTAACTGTGCCCCTGAAGGACCAGGTGCACAGCCTGGGAGTCATTTTGGACTCACAGCTGTCCATGGAGGCACAGATTAATTCTGTATCCAGGGCAGCTGCCTACCAGCTCCATCTGGTACGCAGGCTGAGACCCTACCTGCCCGCGGACTGTCTCGCCAGAGTGGTACATGCTCTAGTTATCTCTCGCTTGGACTACTGCAATGCGCTCTACGTGGGGCTACCTTTGAAGGTGACCCGGAAACTACAACTAATCCAGAATGCGGCAGCTAGACTGGTGACTGGGAGCGGCCGCCGAGACCACATAACACCGGTCTTGAAAGACCTACACTGGCTCCCAGTACGTTTCCGAGCACAATTCAAAGTGTTGGTGCTGACCTTTAAAGCCCTAAATGGCTTCGGTCCTGTATACCTGAAGGAGCGTCTCCACCCCCATCGGTCAGCCCGGACACTGAGGTCCAGTGCCGAGGGCCTTCTGGCGGTTCCCTCGCTGCGTGAAGCCAAGTTACAGGGAACCAGGCAGAGGGCCTTCTCGGTAGTGGCGCCCGCCCTGTGGAACGCCCTCCCTTCAGATGTCAAAGAAAACAACAACTACCAGACATTTAGAAGACATCTGAAGGCAGCCCTGTTTAGGGAGGCTTTTAATGTTTTATAGATTACTGTATTTTAATGCCCTGTTGAAAGCCGCCCAGAGTGGCTGGGGAAACCCAGCCAGATGGGCGGGGTATAAATAATAAATTATTATTATTATTATTATTAAAAATAAGTGTGATTTGTTCCTGATGACATATATCTGGGGTACAATCTGTGGGATGTATAACACTGGTGCAGTCAATCACAACATTCCTAGAGTGTACACAAAGGGGACTTGGTCCTCCAGGTAGAGTTTCCTGTGCCAAGACTGAAATCACTTCCTTTGTGTGACCAGAAGTGGGAGTGGCCTTACCTGTAGCTATTCAAAGATACAGGTGAGCTGCTACTCTCCCTCTCTTCCCACCAGGACTCCGAGGATGCAACATCTCAGGAGATGCTCTCTTGGCTTCCAGCCAAGAGAGGCCCACATGGAGCCTTTCTCCCTTAAGGAGAATCTCCACATGTAAATACATTTAATCTAAGCTAGCCTGCCTTTCTGAGACTGTAGAAGCTTGAAATGACTGTGAGTAAAACCTTTATACTTTTATAAGCTTATGTGTCGTGTATTTTCTTTTAAGAGGGAACCAGGGGAAATATGTGCCAGGATCTGCCTTATTCTAGAAGTTCATAGGAACTTAAACGCCACGCTTTGCTGCGCTTTATTGGGGATGAGAAACTCTGCTAGTTTGGAGCTTGTTAGCACAAGCTGGGATAGGAAATATTAATCAATATTCCCTCATCCACATTCCCTCTCATCTCCCACACAATCAAGGATGACAGAATAGTATTTTGATACTTTAAGTTTCAGATGTTCTTCAATGTATGATTTGAGATCAGTTCAATTATTTTGCTTTCTATGTTTTTTTCTTAGAGGGCAGGCATTTCCTTACTTTTGGTTATATCTGGCCATAACACCCACTTATCCTAGAAAGAATTACTGTTCTGGCATCACCAAGGTAATTTTTAAAAAATGACCACCAGTTTCTTGTAGAGCTAAATTTCTCTTGGCTAAGAACTGGAAGCAGGCAATGAAGTATTTTTCTCCAGTAGTCAAATTGCAGCTACAACTGAAACTGCTGTAATGCATCAATAAGGTGTTTTTGAAATCAACCTTCCTTTCAGTTCATACCACTGCTTCATGCAACACGTATGACCATCTGAAACCTCATGATTTGTAAGGTGATAATTTAAGTGCTTAAAGGTAAAGGGTAAAGGGACCCCTGACCATTAGGTCCAGTCATGTCCGACTCTGGGGTTGCGGTGCTCATCTCGCTTTATTGGCTGAGAGCCGGCGTACAGCTTCTAGGTCATGTGGCCAGCATGACAAAGCCGCTTCTGGTGAACCAGAGCAGTGCATGGAAACGTCGTTTACCTTCCTGCCGGAATGGTACCTATTTATCTACTTGCACTTTGACGTGCTTTCGAACTGCTAGGTGGGCAGGAGCTGGGACCGAGCAACGGGAGCTCACCCCGTCGCAGGGATTTGAACCGCCAACCTTCTGATCAGCAAGCCCTAGGCTCTGTGGTTTAACCCACAGCGCCACCTGGGTCCCAGTAGTGCTTACAGATAAGTAATCCACCAGTAAATAGCTGCCTCATCTTCTGACTAAACAGTTTATAGTAGAAGGAATAAACAGCATCACTAATCTTTGAATATACAGACACGTTCAATCCTTAGAACTTTGAAGAAGTTAGATGGTTGTTCACTGGATACTTGTCATTGTGAAAATAGTTGTCTCTTCATGGACTAGCTTGAATCAAGCAACCTCTGTCCATGTTGCAGAGCCTGCAGTTAACAAGCTCCTGACAGAATTATTGTCATGTGTGCCACCATGGGACTGTCGGCATGGGGGGCAACAGGCATGATCCCACTCCCCCAATCTTCATAGTTGTTATCCCTGGTTCCCTCATCTGAACAGGGCTAATGAAGCTCACTGGTTATCCATGGATCAAGTTCTGTCTCTTCATCTAACCTGCCTTCTGTGCTTGCTAGGATCAGTAAATTGGGATAACCTTGTATACAAGGCTCTGATCTCCTTGGGAGAAGGATGTGATTAAAATGCGACAGAGACAGGTAACCAAAAAAACCAGAAATGAGTTGCCTGAAAGTCATAGAAGGCACCAGAACTGAAATCCATAGTCTCCCAGCTCTATCTCCTGAGCTGCTGTACTAAGTATTTCTCACACTCCTATATACTTAGAAATAGAGAGGTTTTTTCCAGTTAACTTGCCAAAAATGTCTCCTCTAGAGAATACGTAAGAATCTACGCCAGTGCATCTTAGCAATTGAAGCAAATGGAATTCCTTTTGATCAGTGATGTTTATGGAACACTTTCAACACAGGGACACACCCTCAGGAACGGCTTGCATGGGTAAAGCAGCCACGCATTGTGCTATTTCATTTGTACCGCTACAGGCTGGTTTATTTTTCTTCTTCTTCTGAATCTCTCTCCGTGTTAACGCAACAAGGAATTTGAGCTGAAATCGCTACCATCTGCATAAAGAGAGTAGCGAAACATGGTTATAACAAATGTCTGATTTGGACAGCAAAGTACAGGGCGGCTAATGGTAACCTTTCTGTCATTAACATGAAAGATTAAAGGCTATAATGTACAAAAAATGTATTAGACGGTTTATCATTATTTTTAATGATGTTTCCAAAGCTACAGTGGGCAAGATCTCTAGAAAGGAGGAAAAATACCTCTAATTTTATTTGCATTCTTGGGAGTCTGCCCAGTCATGATTGTTACCTTTAAAATACCAGCTTTTTCCATACTCTCGGCCTAGTTAACACTCGGAAAAGGCTTTCATATAACCTCTCACTTAAATGCTCTTTTTCAAAGTAGCCTATGTTGACCTTTTACCTATAGAGTGCTGGTTCAAATCTCACTTACGCTTGGTGGAAATTTGAAATAGCGACTATATGTAATGTACTGCCTGTGAATTATGTAAAATGAACTGGTGGTTTCATTCCAGGTCCCTAAGGATTTTTTAAGAATCATTCCAGCACCACAAATTAATAATATCTAACACTTCATTCGCAACCATACAGATGTGAAGAATATCCATACCAGTTGTTATGGATATGATATATACCTTAAATTTCATAGAATTGTAGAGTTGGAATTGACCCTGAGGGTCATCTAGTCCAACCCCTTGCTATGCAGGAATCTCAACTAAAGCATCCAAGACAGATGGCCATCCAACCTCTGCTTAAAAACTTCCAATGAAGAAGAGTCCATCACATCTCATGGTAGTCTGTTCCACTGTTGAACACTCTTACTGTCAGGAAGTTATTCCTGGTATTTTTTTTGGAATCTCATTTCTTGTGACTTGAAGCCATTTAGGTCCTACCTTCCAGAGCAAGAGAAAACAAGTTTTCTCCGTCTTCCATGCAACAGCCTTTTAAATATTTGAAGATGGCTATCATATCTCCACTCAGTCTTCTCTTCTCCAGGCTAAACATACCCAATGCCTTCAACCGTTCCTCATAAGACTTGGTTCCCAGACCCTTGATCATCTTGGTTGCCCTCCTGCACACATTCTGGCTTGTCAATAATTGTGGCGCTTAGAACTGGACACAGTACTCCAGGTGTGGTCTGACCAAGGCAGAATAGAGCAGGCCTTCCATTGATCAGGACACTCTGCTTCTGTTGATGCAGCCTAGAATAGCATTAGCTTCCCCGCCCCCTGCTGCATCACACTGTCGACTCATGTGCAGCTTGTGGTCTACTAAGACCCCTAGATCCTTTTCACATGTACTCCCGTCAAGCCAAGGTGTCCCCCATCTTATATTTGCGCAGATGCTTTTTCCTGCCTAAGGGTAGAACCTTACATTTATCCCTATTGAAATTCATTTTGTTAGTTTTGGCCCAGTTCTCCAATCTGCATGTGTGGTTTTGGTGCCAGGCAAAGACATCTTTCAATTTCCCCAGACTTAAACCTTTTATGATGCATTTATGCTGCTCCGACATCTCCCGTTTTATTCCTATATTATTTAAGTTTGTCATTTGAACTTTCCGAATTGTATTGTTTTATTGTAGTGGTGGGGAGACTGTGTCCTCCAGAAATTGCTGGTTTGCAACTCCCCATTAGCTCCAGCTGGCAACATCTGGAGAGCCACAGGTTCCCCACCGCTGTTCTTATGACATTGATTGCATTTTAACTGTTAGCCACCCTGGAAATATTTGTACTGAAGGTGGGAACATAAATTTGCACAACATACATTCCATGTGTATACAGTTGTACCTTGGAAGTCAAACGGAATCCGTTCCGGAACTCTGTTCGACTTCCAAAATGTTTGAAAACCAAGGCACGGCTTCCGATTGGCTTCAGGAAGCTCCTGCAGCCAATCGGAAACCACGGAACCTGCGTTGGACGTTCGGGTTCCAAAGAACGTTCGCAAACCGGAACCAAAACATCGGGAGCCAAAACATTTGACTTGCAAGGTGTTCAGGAGCCAAGGTACGACTGTATATATCTAATTCAGGGCAGCCAGAGATGCCAATCAACAGGTAGCAGCACCTTTTGTCCTTTGTCCTCTGTTTTGACGATTAGTGGACATTATAACATTATGGGTTGCATCCAACTAAGTTCCACTCCAAGGAGAGCCATTGAAATGAATGGGCCCAAGTTAGTCATGTCCACCCATTTTGATGGATCTAACCCTATATAATGAGAACATGTCACCAGTGTGCCATTTTTTATCATCCTGTGGTGTATGTAATGTGTAGCCCACAAAGCACTCCCTCCCTCCCCCTCCCTCCCTCCCTCCCCTCTCTAGATTGTCATTTCCTTTAGGTTATTTTTGATTATGCAGACTTTATTATACCAAGCTAAGTACCGTGATCTGCACTATGGATTTCCCCCCGTGTAAGTTGTTAGAGCAGGTTCAGTCAGCACATTCAAGTTAGTCCCTTGTGTCCCATAAATGTAATACAACACTCAGCCCACTTTGATTATTTTTAGGATACACTTATGGATATTTGTTGGGGTGGAAGAAGGCCAGAGGGAAAGGAGCAGCAGAAAGTGGGATACAGCTGACCCTGTGTGTGTGAAAGGAATGTTAAAATGGTGACAGGTTAAGCTCCTGACAAAGACTCTGATCAAAAGCAGAACCCACATTTGAATGCTTATTCTGATTTACTTAGGGGGTGTTAGTTTAAGGGCCAAATAGCACATTTGATGCGGGAGGTCTGCGATCTGATCTCCCAGCATTTTTGTTTTTACTTAAAAACTGGCATGGAAGGTCTGAATTGGATCTGAGCAGCGGTACTGGGGAAGGAAGGCTTTAACCCTCTCCTCCCCATGCCACTGGCTTCATAAAGCATCCTTCCAAAGTTGCTGATGGTGCTGCAGTTGTGAAGAGGGCAACCACTCCGCAGTCATCTGGAAAGAGCAAGCAAGAACAGCCATTTTCGGTTTCTTGAAGTTTCAGAACAGCTGACCTAGAGATATCCTAGAAATGTTGTCCTTGAAGAGTGGGGATTTTAGAGGCTCTGCCTCACTGTTCATCAGAATGGAACTTATGCGCAAGTTTGGGAAATAAATACTTTCCACCTTTCTAGCCCAGAAATTGCCCTTCAGTTTATCAATGAAGCGGGATCATCTACTGATTAACACAAATTGTGCTCAGGCAGAAGCACGGTAGCACTCAGTGAGCTGCCAAGAGGAAAAGGGCTTCTTTTGTTATTGCTAGAATACCTGTGGCCTTCTTTGGAGCAGTATTTGAAAAATGCCGTGTTGTGCTGCCAAAAACTTCTGTATTCTAGTTTTATTTTAGTCATGAGAGTTGATTTGACTTTTTAGTCCCTGGCCAAAGGACCAAGATGTGTTGGAATGTTGACTCTCCTTCTCTGCAAAGATCATAGAATTGTAGAATTGTAGAGTTGGAAGGGACCACAAGGGTCATCTAGTCCAACCCCCTGCATTGCAAGAAACGTTTGCCCAACATAGAGCTTGAACCCACAACCTCGAGAGTAAGAGTCTCATGCTCTACCAACTGAGCTATCTCAGATGTGCATCAGCACTGGCAACTGATCTGTGGTTGGGGTGAGAATCATGGAACATTTCCTTTCCTTCCTAGATTTATAGGCCACTTTTCTACTGAAGCACTCATGACACTTTGCAGTTTAAAGTATTGACACACTGTCCAAGATGCAGACAGGAAAGGTTGTGGAAATTGGAGGGTTGTGGGGGAAGTAGAAAAAGAGGGAAAATAAGAAAATTCAGGTACCAACTTTTTCTTACCATTTCAATGGCCTGATGACACAATGAGGTTGCACAATGCGGGTGCAATGAATGGTCACTGCAGCAAATCCACTTTTTAAGAAAAGCCCCCTTTTTTGCAGTTAGTGAAGTGACAAGAAAATGCATCGAAAAGTTTGGAAGGGACGAGTGAAAACATATACACACCCTAGAAGCAAATCACAATGAATGCTCAACAAACAGGTGTTTTGGAAGACCCCTTAATGAACATGGTCCCAAGATCAGCACAGGAGCACCACAGGTTCCCTTGCTCAGCTCAGCTCAGACTTAAAGATGCACCCTGCACTAACAACAGCCATAAACTCTTACAAATGCCCCTGGGGACCCATGTCTGTATGCTGCTGTCCACAGGTGATTATTTTTATGACAGGCAGGTATGCAGGAGACCCTCCAAAAGGATGTAACCAGCCTGAAACCTTGTGGTAAAAATACCTCATCTGGGAATTTATTCTGGAGCTGTCTTTTCCCCGCACAATGGGTTTCATTTCCTGTAATTTAGAGCTGGATGTCTTCATGGAATATCACATGGTTTCAGTTTACACAGGAAATCAGCCACAGTTGCAAGAAAATTCTTCATCTCGATCTCCCCCACCCACCCACCCAACGAAAGTTTGCAACATTCTGGTTTCACCTCTGCTTAGAAGTCTGTGTTCTGCAATGTGATCTCTGGCTACGCCCAGAACAGCAGATTTATTTCTGGCCCTTGATAATCCCTTTATATGAATAAAGCAATGGTGTGCCCCACCCCCGGCCACCCGCTTTCCCTTTACAGCAATTATATTAATCCCAGTTGCAAGAGGGAAGGTGGGGGGGGGGGCTGTTCGGCAAGTTGAGGGTGAAAATCACATTCTGAAACAGGAAGTGTGCCCAGTAAAATGGGGTTTTAAAAGGTCTAGGAGATTTTAAAAAATCAAATTAGAATGGGAAGAACCTTTTTTTTTTTTTTTTTTTTTAAATGGGAACAGGATTAATCGGCATGGTTAAAAGTGCTGCTCTGTATGGGATAGTTCAAGAGGGTAGGTGCTGGTTATATACGGACTTCAAATGTTTTTATGAAGCCATGCCAATAAAAGCAAACATAACTCTACTTCCTGTATTATTTTTGTTTTGGTCCCTGTGTTTTACAAGGATCCAAATAATACTGCCAACACTACAAATGCCTGTTGCTGGGAATTGCAGGTGGGGCGAGTGCTGTTGCATTCAGGGCCAGCTTGCATTCTTTCTGCAGGCATCTGGTGGGCCTCAGTGTGAAGACAACATCCTGGACTAGATGGGCCACTGGCCTGATCCAGCAGGCTCTTCTTGTGTTGTTGCAACTTTTATTCGAAATACTGGAGAGCCACTCAGAGGCGTAGCAAGCCCAGGTGGTACCTGGGGCGGAATTTTTTTTGTCACCCCCCACCACTTGAATTTAATTTTTTTTTTAAAAAAAAATAAAGTGTCACCCCCCTCTGATGGTGCCACTTTGCGAGGTGTGGGGGTTGTGTGTGTGTGTGTGTCTATTATCTCTTTTTTTTTCAATAAAGTTAAAATAAAAAATAATAATAATAAAAATTAAAAAAATTAAAAAAAATTAAAAAGTGTCACCCCCCTCTGATGGTGCCACTTTGTGAGGTGTGGGGGGGTTGTGTGTGTGTCTATTATCTCTTTTTTTCAATGAAATTAAAAAAAAATAAAAAAAAACATTTTTTTTAAAAAAAGTGTCACCCCCCTCTGGGGTGGAACCCGGGGTGACCCGCCCCCGCCCCCCGTTGCTACACCCCTGGAGCCACTGCCAGCCAGTGTAGACAGCACTGAGCTACATGGACCAATGGCTGACTCAGTATAAGCATCTGTGTTTGGTATAACCTCCTCCTATAGATTTTCATTTGTGAGATTTGGATATAAAAAAGGACCACTTTCATTTGGTGTCCTCTCTCTCTCTCTCTCTCTCTCTCTCACACACACACACACACACACACACACACACACACACACACACACAGGATTCCCTTCTCAGATGGTGTTGGCTACAATGCTTACAGGTGTCAGTTAAAAGTAAAGAAAGTGATTTTTTTAAATTAAAAAAAACCTATAGTTTTATATAATTAATGCATAATCAATCAATTAATTGATAAACAAATTAAAATTCATATGATTAATCAAGCTTATGATGATTAAGATAACTTCAGTCTAGTGACAACCTATGAATTACTCACCTGAAGGAGCCTCTTGGTTGTAACTAGCATGACAGCAGAACATCTTCGCCTGTACATATCAGAGTAGCAAGATGCAAATGGACCACCACTCCTGCCCCTGAATGCAAGAACTCTTAAGACAGAAAAAGAGCTCCCAGCCTCTTTCTGCTTGCTTATCTGCTGTTGCTGGTGTCTTCTTCTCCAGTGTGAAAGAGCTCTTCATTAATGGGCAAGGACGGGTCTGACCCACTAGATTATTGTGGGGGGAGCAGGATGGTGTAGTGGTTAGAGTGAAGCTCAGTGAGTGACCTTGGGCCAGTCCCTTAGCTCTCAGCCTAACTTCCTTCACAGGGATGGAGGGATGGAGAGCCATGTGTTCTCACGGCCCTGGAAGAAATAGCTTTCAAGAAAGGGTGGCTTGTGAGTGCTATAGATACTGATTTACACAACACCTTTCTTTGCTACTCTCTGCCGGAAGCCTTTCAGCATTTAAGTCTGGGCAACTGACTTTCTCATCTCATGGGCACAACTTTGGACCAACGTGGACTAAGGAACTAGCCCAATCTTGCCAATCATTCGACAACAGGAATATTGAGCTTGGAGGAGGCAGGGAGTGCCATGATTCTTCAGGGGCAGAGAGAATATGCATGAGGAGGAGCCCTTGCCTTTTCAGTATAGAGGATCTAGGATAGGAGAGGTGGAAATGACCTCTGGTTGCCAGAGTGGCCTAGACAGGGACATCAGTCTATGGCACCCAGCAAGCTTTGTGGGTGAGTGGATGTTTTGACTGCTCCAAGTGCTCTGGAAGACTCACATGTTTTGGCAAACACTCCCCTGAACTTGAACTTTCAATTTAATAATTCCGTTTAACTGTTTCAATGGTTATGTTAGCTGGCTTGTTTTGTGGCATTTTTTAAAAAAAACTATCAATGTTTTTAATGCTTTGATGGAATCATTTTGTTTGTGTATTTTAATTAGGTATGGATTTTACAATTGATCTTATACTTGTAGACCACCTAGAAGCCATTTTGGCACATAAGTGGCATACGTATACAGTATATTGACAGCAACAGCAGCTCATAGGAGCTTCAGTATTGATAAAGGGGTTGTACCCTTTCTCATTTTAGCCTCACAACAATCCTGTGAGGTAGGTCAGGCCGAGAGATGGCAACGACTGGCCTACAGTCACTCTGTGAGTTTTATGGCACCTGGGGCTTCCTGCTCCAAATCCAACAAGTTAACCTCTGTACCACATGGACAAAGGTTTTGTGGCGTTCAGCCAAATGGCGGGACCGCATAGAAGGAGTTAAAGGGATTAGCCAGTAAAAACCTTAGGGGACGGAGTTAAGAGGAGTATATAAACCCACCCCGGGGAAGAGAAGGGGGAGCTGGGGTTTTTGGAAGGCTGGGGTTTGGAGGCTGGACGGAGGGTGGCGGGAGAGTTCGGAGAAGGAAGGGGCTGTGAAGAGAGTGGGAGTGTTAGGGAGAGGTTAGGAACTGTTAATAAAAAGAGAATAAGAAAAGAAAGAATTATTCATTTGGAAACCATATACTTATGTATTTAACTTCAATAAACACAGTTTGTTCCAACATTCTCCTTGACTGAAGTGAGTGAAGTAATTACCAGGCATACTGGTTGGTGGCAGCGTTTAATTAACCAGTGGCGGGCGCAGGTACCAACGGACCGTAAAACGTCTGGGGGTTCTGTGCAGGTGAAGTGAACCGCCACAGGTTTACATTTCCCCCTTCAAGTTCACGTAGGGATGATGCATAGCTCAGTCTTTTGCCTACAATCTGCAATAAACTGCAAGGTGGATTACAATTGAGGATTACTCCATAATCATCATATGACCTTGTGTGGATCAGATACTGTTGAACACACAGTACTTTTGGACACAGTTAAATCACTGCAAGGTGACTTCCCTCTGCGTTTGTCCCAGGGTAAAGCTTCTGACGATGAGATGCCTAGGTTTTAAGGAGGCGAAAAGTGTGTGTGTGTGTGTCAGCTACAGAAGGTGGTTTTTAACGTTGTGTTTTAATTGTTGTAACCTACCCTGGGACCTTAGGGTGAAGGTGGGGAATAATAATAATAATAATAATAATACTAATAATAATACTAATATAGCTTTCCATTTTCTTGTTTATAAAGTAGCACATGCAAATGAAAAGCTCTGTTCACACTCCATTGTTTAAAAGAGTCTTCCTTTTGTATATCTTGCATGTTTGCCCAGCTGAACAAACTTCCTAGCAGATGTCTGGTGTAGGATAACTAGATTTAGGCAAGGGATGTCTCCTGTCTGGATGTCCTGCAGTGTGAACTTAAGATCCCTTATTATGTCCTTCCTGGCTTAACAAGGAAGTGGCCTTAATGTGTAGGATAAGGATAATATACTGTGTGTGTGTGTGTGTATGTATATATATATATATATATATATATATATATATATATATATATATATATATATATTACACACACACACAAACACACACACGTGTGTGTGTGTGTGTGTGTATCTTATATCTTATATAAGATCTACATATCTTACATCACTTGAGCTTTGCATTTTTATTAAAAAGCCAGCAAAAGGTGTCCTTCCATTCTTCTCCAGATCCCAGGCAGAGTAAACCAACCAGCTGAAGAGGAAGCTCGCAAGAACAACCCATTTCCTTGGGGAGCTTGCCTCTCCCTACTTCATACCTTCCCTTTTTGAGTCAATATATCAAGCATATAGTGCAGTCAGTTTGATCAGTGGATCTATTTGGACTCATCCAATGGCTGCCCGTTTTGGGTTGTTATTGAATCACCTGCAGGAGTTAGGAAGGTACCCCAAACTCAAGGAGACCATGAACCTGCAGTAATGGAAAATATGGATAGTTGGGAATGACAACTATCATTGTTGACAAGATCTCCTGGCCAATGTTATTTCTGAATGTGCCTTCTTGTGCTTGTCTTGTCTAGTATTTGCAAAATCAGGGCGAGCCATTGAAAATAGAAGTCTGGCCCAAAGTTCTAATACTACGCCTCGCAATGTGAGGGCGCGCTTGAAAAAAGAAGGCTCACCTTCAAACTTGACTGTGTCAAAAATGTTGGGAGAATCTGCAGTGGAAGGAGCAACCTTGAGACAGAAGCTGGTGAGTTTTCTGTGATGCCAAAGCAGAGGGGTGCTAGCTGATATACACATGTCAAATGGAAGGGGTGGGATCCAGGATAGCCCTATCTGAGCATCGTAATGGCATCTTGTTGTGAACTGGGTGAGCAAAACCACACAGCATATGTTTTTCAGAATCATGGAACCACAGAATTGTGGAATTTGAAGGGACCCCAAGGGTCATCTAGTCCAGCCCCCTGCAATGCAGGAATCTCAACTTAAGCACCCATGAAAGATGGCCATCCAACCTCTGCTTAAAAAACCTGCAAGGAAGGAGAGTCCACAACCTCCCAACAGAGTCTATTCCTAGATAAGTAGTGCTAGATATTTAGCTGGGCTCTCCCTGGTGTTGTTAACACCTTTAGCTCTCAGAATACAACACCCATATTAACATGCTTCTAGATGGAGTGAGATGCTGTCTCTCCCCCCTCCCTCCCTCCGGGAAAAAGACATCTGACACAGTGGAGCCTTTTCCGTTCTGGCATTAGCATGACTTGACAAAGGTTGGCAGTGTAGTGGATACACAGAAACAGTAACTTCCTTGGCAACCCAGCACAAACGCTCCTTGTTAGAGTGAGGAAACCAGCTAAGTACAGCATGACTGCCTTATCTGTTAGATAGCATGGGGATGTTTGTGTATATCCAAGTGTCTGAGAATTAGCCTCTTTGAAATGGCCAGAGAGACTTCTGGTTCCTTTAATATATATCCTGTCCAAGATGCTGACTATTTTGCTGGGTGGGGGTGGGGAAGAGATGCTGCAGGAGACCCAAAAAGAAACCATCTCTAATCTGAACCCAGATGGTAGCAAATAGCAGGAAACATTAGGTAATATAGCAAATATGATGCACAATTATTATTATTATTTTTTTGCTGTTAAACTATGACATAATCAGTGAGGTGGAAACCAAAGTCAGGAGGCCCCATGAGATCGTTAAGACTTTGTGTTATTGGGGTCCTCATTAGAGGATCCGGGAGTTGTGGCTTGGGTCTGGATCAGACACGACACGTTGTGGCAGTTAAGCATCCTAGCATCCGCACAGTCTCCCAAGACAGTCAAGCAAGCATAAAGCCAAGACTAGAGTGTAGATATGCCCAAATGGGTGAAACATCGTTAGACACGTTTTGGGAAGGTTCTTCTTCAATGGCCTTTGTCATAAACGTTCCATGTACTCATTTGCAAGGCAACTGCGTAATGATCCCACCATTTGTCATCTTATAACTGATCAATTTCTAAACTAACTCCCAGGAGTCCTTTGGGGGAAATCCATGTTCTTTAGACATGCTTCAAATGCCCCCCCCCCCGCAAATAGATACTGTAGAGTTCGAAAACGGCAACCTAACTGATCAGGTGGGTGGAATAACTCTCGTATAAGGAAAAGTTACAGCATTTGGGACTTTTTCAGCTTAGCAAAAAAGTAAGTTGTGACATGGCAGGAATTTATAAAAATTATGCATGGCAAGGAGAAAGAAGAGAGAGAAAAGTTTTTCTGCCTCTCTCATAACACTAGAACTTGTGAGTGTCCAATGAACCTGAATGCTGGCAGATTCTGGGCAGAGATAAGAAAGTAGCTCTTTCACAGAGCGCATAGTTAAACTGGGGGACTCACTGCCACAGGAGGCAGTGATGGCCACCAACTTGGATGGCTTCAAGTCAGAATTAGGCAAATTCAATTAGGCAAGGCTATCAATGGCTATCACCAGCCAGGTTGACTGTGTTCCACCACCACAGTCAGAAGCATTATGCCTCTGAATACCAGTTGCTGGGTATCTATCACAGGTGGGCAAGAGGGCTGTTGCACTCATATGCTGCTTGGGGGCTTGGCATTGTCTGTTGTGAGAGCAAGATGCTGGGCCAGATGGCCTTTGGCCTGTTTCAGTTCTGTGGCGTGCATGGAGCCGGAGTGCCCATGGAGAAAGCATCAGTGCCATGCAGCGCAGGAAGACAGACAGAAGTGTAAACCTGATTCTGTGTCATCTCAGCCATGCGTGCAGGGCCCTTCTGTTCTTTCTCCAGGTCTGCTGCGCAGATGCCCACTTCCTGGGCCACCTGTGGCACCTCTCCTGCCGTTCCTCCTGAGGCTGCCCTGGTGCCTACCCTTAAGGGCTGCTCTGCGCCAGAATCCCCTTGCTGGAACACTGCAGATCCAGGCAGATGCATTACCACCCCGTGCTAGATCTTTAAATATGCTGACAACGTTACTGCTTATTTATTCCGGTCGCATTTTGAACGAGAGAAGCAAAAGCCTGCTGGTATTGTGCCAGAAATGCGATATATATAATGATGTTGTTTAGCAGCAACTGTCTCACTTGGTGCTGTTGACAGCAAAATAAATTAGCATGATAAACATAATTTCTCAAAAACAGCTAAGTCAAAACAGATGGTTTAAAATATTTTGGCAGGGCCCATTAGCCCAGGTTTACATGTATGTGGAGACATTAGTTCTGCTGATGACATATGGTGCCTATTTACTATTTTTGCAGCGAAATGCTCTCGTCTACAGCTTTATCACGGAGAAAGAGGTTGAAGGGTTGTTTAGCTTTAGTTAACAGAGATCTATTACTTGCTAATTTACGGAAGAAGAAATGGGGAGGGATGGGGAGAGGGGGGAGTGTAGCCATAGTAATAATTCAAGGAACAGCGGAGGAAAGTGGAGGATAATGACACATTTGTACACTGACACAATAGAGTATTATTGAATGCTAATAGCTACTTGTATAACAAAATGATGGGTTGCTTACTTTGCTCACTGTGTAGAAGTTATCTTACTCCCCATCAGCTCATGCCATCCACAGCATGAGATATTCCCCAATAATAGTAATACTTCCCAATAGCACCAGCCTTTATTGCAAGTATTCAAAGCCCTTTGAAAAAAGCATTAGTTTAGTGATCCTCAAATGTTGTCTATTAAGGTCACGCAGTACTAGTATTCCCTGTACTGGAGAAGGGTTGTGTATGTGAAGATGCTGAGTGGCAGTAGCCCTGCTAAGGCTATCAAGATGAAAAGCATCTAAAGGTCAGGCTAGGCAATCAACTTGGCACTTTGTGGATATGGCTGGAAAACGACTCTGATGCTGCGCAGTGACGGGGCACAGATCTGTGATTAGTCTGGAATGTCTCAGGGCATGAGGTGAGGGCTGCCACCTTGCAGGTCTGGTCAGTGTCTGCATGGGAGACTACCTGGGAACCTCATGAATGCCACCTTTCAAGTGTCATGATGGCATCAGGGCAGGGAATACATGTACAAAATAAATGCACAAATGTGTGAATGAATGACCGCATGGTTCCTCCAGCATCCAGCTAACCTACAACTTGACAGTTATTCTTGATCTAGAGCTCTTTGATAGTAGAACAGGCAGCCTCGAGAGGCAGCGGGCTCTCCTTTGCTGAAGGCATTTAAGCAGGAGGAGACAGCAGCTGTCTGGGATGCTGTAGCTGTAGATCTCTGCTCTGAGCAAGGGGTGAGACTAGGGGAACTCCAGTGACCCTTCCAACGCTTGCATTCTATGATTCTTTGATACTACCAGGGATCTTGTAAGGGGATGGGGGGGGTGTGCTAAGCCCCAAGGCTTTTGGATCTGCTGCCCCTTTGAGCTCAGAAAAATGATGCAAGATTGTCTTTCCTAAACAGAACCACTTCGGAATGGGCGTGGGACAGGGTGTGGATCTGCAGCAACAAAACATGTGCACAGGATGCTAGCATTGCTCAAACACAGGGAGGACAGGGCCACCCCACTCCTCCTAGTTTTTGCAATGAGCCTCTAAGCTGCAGGTTTGGACGTGATCCCCACCTCTCTCTTTTCAAGGTCCTTCAGTGCTCCCTTGCCTACCATGTCTCTGTCTGACTTCCTATAGGGCAGTTTGGTCTATGCTGCCTTGTTGCTCTGTATTTAGTACAGCTTGTCTTTTGCATACTCCTGAGGTGGGTGGGCCTCCCTGAAGTTCAGGGGCTGAAAGTTTGCGTGGGTGGACATTTTCTGGAGTAGTCCAAGGGTGCCCTATCTTTTAAAAACATTTTTTTTAACACAGCCTCACACATCACACACCTATAAGCATTCAGCCACACAACCCTCCCACCTGCTTTCTGAAGGGCCATTCCAAGAACCATTTCTACAGGTGAGTGGTGGCTGAGACCCAGATGTCAGTTTTATTGGTCCTCATTTTTTAAGGGAAGAGCCCCTTAGCAGCTTTCCCTGTGGTTAAGTGAGGTGGAGCCACAGAACAGCCAACCTCCTGCAGGTCTCTGCAGTTTGTAAGGAACAGCTGTCAGCGATTCTCCTAGGAGAAAAATTTGAGCAGAATCAATACATTTGATAGTGAAAGCGATAAGAACTTTTACGATGCCTTGACTTAAATAAAGCAGCCAGCAAATCTTTCCCCCTCCTCGCAGTTCAGTTAAAAAGACTGTAATAAAGTATTAGTAAAACATAGTTTAATTGATGTTTAATGACTTCCAATATATTTCAAATGACCACCCACAAGTTATTTTTTGACATTTATTAGGAGCCATTACATAACAATTTCATTGTGATTTTTATGACATAAATCTGATGGGTAAAATATGATGGATTGATAGATAAATTATAATGTAATGGGGTTTTGGGGTGAGGGAATTAGGCTATCTTGCAGGTCTGTTTTCGATGTCATAAATTAAAGGAATATTGCTTGAAAAGATTTGTTTATACCTCTTGGCTTTCATAATGTGCTGTAAAAATAGGTGTGCGGCAAACTGTTATCACAGATTGAAAAGTAGGATATGGGGCAAACAAATGTTAAGGGAATTGTGTCAACTCCTGAGCCTGAGTTGCACATAAATGAACAAGTTCAGCAAGATTGCGATTTTAACTCACACACGACAGGAAAGTTTTACTCTGCATTTTGTTGACACTTCCATTTATTATTTCCTTAAGGGGTCTTCCAAAACACCTGTTTGTTGAGCATTCATTGTGATTTGCTTCAAGGGTGTGTATATGTTTTTACTCATCCCTCCCAAACTTTTCGATACATTTTCTTGTCACTTTACTAAAGTGTGCATGCACACGAAAGCTCATACCAAGAACAAACTTAGTTGGTCTCTAAGGTGCTACTGGAAGGATTTTTTTTATTTTGTTTTGACTATGACAGACCAACACGGCTATCTACCTGTAACTGCAAAAAAAAAAGGGGCTTTTCTTAATAAGAGGATTTGCTGCAGTGACCATTCATTGCACCCACATTATGCAACCTCATTGTGTCATCAGGCCATTGAAATGGTAAGAAAAAGTTGGTACCTGAATTTTCTTATTCTCCCTCTTTTTCTTCTTCCCCCACAACCCTCCAGTTCCCACAACCTTTCCTGTCTGCATCTTGGACAGTGTGTCAATACTTTAAACTGCAAAGTGTCATGAGTGCTTCAGTAGAAAAGTGGCCTATAAATCTTGGAAGGGAAGGAAATGTTCCATGATTCTCACCCCAACCACAGATCAGTTGCCAGTGCTGATGCACATCTGAGATAGCTCAGTTGGTAGAGCATGAGACTCTTACTCTCGAGGTTGTGGGCTCGAGCTCTATGTTGGGCAAAGGTTTCTTGAATTGCAAGGGGTTGGACTAGATGACCCTTGTGGTCCCTTCCAACTCTACAATTCTATGATTCTGTGTGAAAGCATGCAAAAAGTCTCGAGTTCAATCCCCGGCATCTCCTGGTAGAAGTGGGAGAGACTCCTGCCTGATACTCAGGAGAGCTGCTACCAGTCAGTGTTGACAGTATCGGGCGAGATGGATCTATGGTCTGACATATAAGTCATTTTCCTTTTTATCCCTCCAGAAGCAGTGCAGAAATGTGGCTTTTCCAGAAAGCTTTTGAGATTGGCTGAGGCAGTTTTGAGGGCATTGTTGTACATTTGCATAGCTATTTTAACTTCTGCTCTGCTGTTATATCCTGTGTGTGTTTGTGATCTGCAATTACCAATATGTTGAATTTGGTTTAAGGTAAAGGGACCCCTGACCATTAGGTCCAGTCGCAAACGATTCTGGGGTTGCGGAGCTCATCTTGCTTTACTGGCCGAGGGAGCCGGTGTACAGCTTCCGGGTCATGTGGCCAGCATGACTAAGCTGCTTCTGGCGAACCAGAGCAGCGCACGGAAATGCCGTTTACCTTCCCACTGCAGCGGTACCTATTTATCTACTTGCACTTCGTGCTTTCGAACTGCTACAGTTGGCAGGAGCTGGGACCGAGGAATGGCAGCTCATCCTGTCACGGAGATTCGAACTGCCGACCTTCTGATCAGCAAGCCCTAGGCTCTGTGGTTTAACCCACAGTGCCACCTGCGTCCTTTTAATTTGGTTTAGTCACAAAGAAATGCAGGGTATACCATTTTTAAATAGGCAAGCAAACAGCAAATCTACAAAAAGTCACACACAACTTAAGTACCTCCCTTCGGAGGCTAGACTATCTCTCACTGACACTTTCGTCCCAGGGAGTCGGGAACGAAGCATTTGTTGGGGTACTTGTAGCCTCTGAGCATGTTGGCTTTCCTAGGCAGAGAAGTCAACATAGGCACTGATTTCTATGTTTGAGAGAGAAAAAACTCTTAAGTTCCCTTAACATTACGTTACCGGGCAGCTACGTGTTTCTCTAGTTGAACAAGGCGAAAAAAGTTTTGACGTTTCCCCTACCCCACCCCCTGGCTGCAGAGCAATCAAAATGGACAATAAAACTTGCCAGTTTATGAACAGCTGAAATATAGGCCTATGGGGAGGTGTGTCAACCTCATTCAGATTGATGGCCATGGGGAGTCCCTCTGTTGGAGAAACAAGATAACTTTGAAACGAGGCAAGGAGGAGGAGGACGCCAAGCGTGCGTAAGACTTGGCCGAGGAGCAAAGCCCAGCTTTTTCGTTGGGTAAGTTTTTCCTAAATGCCTTCTATAGAAACTTCAAACATTTTTTTCCAAGCAACGCTCCAGGTAAAGTCCCTTGACTTGCGTATCTAAAGAAAAGCACTTTAGCGGCAAACCTCAGGAGCAGATGTCAGCATTTCTGGGACTCATTTGACGTCACTGAAACCAGCGCAGGTGGCCCTGCTGGCAGGGGCCTGCTGGGCGATGCCAGGCAGTGGTTGCAAAACGCTGCAGCACCTCGCCGTAGTTTCCCGGAGAAACCAAACCAAATCAGTTCCAGCAGCTAATAAAGAGAGCCAAGGGGAGATAGCTTAGGAGTGTGGAACTCTGCGGCTGGCGTTGAAGAGTAGCTGTAAAATCCAGATTCAAAACTTTCTTAAAAGACAAACAAACCCAATTACATTTAAATAGCAAAACTCGGTGTTATTTATGATAGAATTCCCTCCTATTTGTTCATATTTATCATATTTCTTCACACAATTAATACAATTTGGAAATTGTATTTATCATATTTCTTCACACGATTAATACAAGTCGGTGCATGTTTATATTTATTTTATTTATTTCAGCCTTTTATATACTGCTTAACACACTCCTGTATCACTAGTGCAAATGCAGCCCCCGCAGCCCCCTGCACTCACTCAAATGGGCAAACCTTTCTGGACAGATATTGTCGCTGTGAGGAGAAGACAGAAAGCTTGAGTCTCTGGAACTTGAAAGACTATCTTCTTCCACATGAACCTGCCTCACAATTACTGTAGTATCTTCCTTGCCTCAGTGGTGCCCTGTCTTCAGTGGCGAGTAACCGGGGAAAGGGCCTTCTTAGTGGTGGCACCTGACTTATGACAATGGAGTCTCACTTTTAAGTTTCAGGCACCAGATCAGGTTGACTTCTTCTCTTTTATTCATCCAGGCATTTTAGTCTGTTTTATTGCCAAGAGAATACCCTGATGATTTAATGCCAAATGATTTTATTCCTATGGTATTTCACCCTGGTTCTGTAATTCATATCTTGCCTCTGTTTTCATCTTGCTGTTTGTATTATTATTATTATTATTATTATTATTATTATTAAGCCCTTGCTATTATTTATTATTGTTGTGCATTATATTTTATTTATTATACATCCTTCTGTATGCTTTATCTTTTAAACCATCCTGCCACCTGCTTTGGAAGCTTGCTTTCAAACTGAAAACCAGGCAAATGATAAAACAAAACAAAACCAATAGCTGTTCCATTCAATGCATTCTCCAGCTCCAGGTACAAAGCCCAGTCGCTGGACTCGGGTGATGAACGCTCACCCTGAGGCTACAGAGAGCAATGGAGGGGAGAGTGGTTAAAAACCTTCTTTGATGTGATGGTGAACCACAATACCCAGGAAGCAGGAAGAGATATTTCACCCCCCTCCACCTCATTTGCCTGTTGTGCCTTGGGAAAGGAAACAGGCTCCGCTTGCAAGAGAGCAGCCAAGGTGAAGGCCGACACAAACAGAGGCACTATTTAATTCCTTTTCGCTCCTTGAAGTTCACAGCCGAGCGGGATTGTTCTTTACAGTGAAAGAAGAAGTCCTGGGAAAGGGTGCAAAGGATTGTGCCTCGTCCCGTGAGAAACCCTTCCTTTAATTAGGAAAAGAAAAAGGACCTCTGTGGGGGTTGGGTCTCCTCCCCTCTGTGTTCCTCACAGGCACTTTCGATGTGTTTTACCAGTTTGGCAGCAAATCCCTCTTCTTCACATATTATTGCTGAGGGGGTTGTGGTTTGCAGAGCACAGGCTTTCCTCGTGGGCAGTTCTGGGTTCAGTTACTTGCATCTCCAGTTACAAAGGAACAGGAAGTAGCTGATGGAAGAGCCCTTTCTTGACCTGAGAGACCTTGGGCAGCTGCTGCCAGTCAGAGCAGGAAATACTGGGTTAGATGGCCTGAACCTCCATTTAATTCTTATTCTGTCAGCTAGGCCCCCTTCCTGTTGAACTTCCACAGGACCTTTAAAAAAAATAAAAAAATTCATCAGGCATGTTAAGTTTTCTTACTTGAGTTTTCTTAATTTTAATCTTGGGTCATTATGCAAACTGACATTCCAGTCTATTAGGCAGGCATAGTGAGTGCCTATGGACTGAGCCCAGTGAGGTAACATGAGCAATGGCTTAAATACTAAGGGAGAGGGGCACGATGGCGGCCTTCCTCCCAAATCGGGAACCATAAGGAACAGGGAAGAAAGAAATTAACAGGAATCCCAGAGAAGGAACGAGAGTTTGAAGTGTCAGCGCAAGGCCTTGATTTCGCGAATCCAGAAAAAGCCTCAAGCCCATTAACGCTAACAGCCACCACAAGGCAAAATGGAGGAGCATTGGCTGATGCTTCGTCTGGCTCAGCTCTGTGTTACTGCAGCAGAGCTGCAACTCGTCAGGTGATCTGGCATAAGGGCCTCGGATTGGCACAAAGGGGTGCCAATCATGGTACTAGGTGGGTGCCATCCATCGTGGCAGCTGCCTTTGGGAGGGTGGCTTCCTTCTCAGCCTCTTCTGCATCAAGATTGGGAGTGGGGAACTTTTTTCACCCAAGGGCCACATTACCTTCTGGGCAAGCTTCTGGAGGGCCACATGCCAGTGGTGGGAGGGGCCACCAGGAAAAGTTGGCGGAGCAACATATGTAAATTCGTAGAATAGCCTGCTATTCCCACATCCCTCTCTGTCCTCCATCCAGACAAGCGAGAAGCATTACTGGGGTTCAAGGACATGCAAAATATCCCACACAAAACACTCAGGCGGTGAGGGGGACCAGTGAGGGGTGTGTCCTGGGGAGAGTTCTGAGGGCCAGAGAGAGGGGCCTGGAAAAAGGGGCCACAGAAAGCTGGCTTATACCGTTGGCCCCTCTTAGTACTGCTTACACAGACTGGCAGCTGCTGTCCAGGGTTTCAGGCAAGACACTTTCCCAGCCCCATCTGGAGATGCCAGGGATTGAACTCAGGACTTTTTTGCATGTAAAGCAGATGCTGTCCCTCTGAGCTATGGAGAGGTTCCTCACCCCTGACCAAGAACCTCTGGCCACTCTGCTGGAGGTGAGAACAATAATTACTTCTGCTCCAAGTATTTTCTTTCCAAAACCAAAGCCATCCTTACCAAGGAAAATGAGAGAAGCGCCCACCCCATATTTCTGGACACTACCTAATAAAGGGCAGTTGGGCTCACGGGGGGGGCATCTGAAACCTGAATGCTAAATAGAGCCTGCCTTTTCATGTGTGCGGGACGCGGGTGGTGCTGTGGGTTAAACCACAGAGCCTAGGGCTTGCCAATCAGAAGGTTGGCGGTTTGAATCCCCGCGATGGGGTGAGCTCCCGTTGCTTGGTCCCAGCTCCTGCCAACCTAGCAGTTCAAAAGCACGTCAAAGTGCAAGTAGACAAATAGGTACCGCTCTGGTGGGAAGGTAAACGGCGTTTCCGTGCGCTGCTCTGGTTCGCCAGAAGCGGCTTTGTCATGCTGGCCACATGACCTGGAAGCTGTACACCGGCTCCCTCGGCCAATAATGCAAGATGAGCGCCGCAACCCCAGAGTTGGTCACAACTGGACCTAATGGTCAGGGGTCCCTTTACCTTTTTTCATGTGTGCAGATTTCCTTATGGGCCTACCTTGAAGCAATCCAAAACCAGAATGGTCTTTTGTGCATTACACTGCTGCTCTTGTTGCCAAAAATTATTGCAATGACGTAAGAAAGGGTTATGCCCTCCATGGGATTGCTGCTGCAGCTCCTACCTGCCCCAGCCAGCACTTGTTCTCGAGGGCACCAGGTTGGGGAAGGCTGCTCCGCTCAAATAGCACCAACCCTTATTGTTGCTGGCGTTATGAGATTCTCAGCAAGGGTACCTGAGGGTCTTCCTTCCTTTTTCATGGTAACAATCCTCCCCCCTCCCCAACCAGTATCTCCAATTAGAGATCGCTGTTTTCTCTCCTCTCAAATTTGACTTCAACAATTTGGGTCAAAAGCTGGCTCAGGGATGTGAATCCTGGATTTCGGCCAGGAAACTTGCCTCTGCCAACAGAGAAAGAGAGAGGTGGCCACAGAGTGGTATGAGAATTAGGCTTCTGGAAACAAACCTGAAAGCAGCGTCCAAAAATCCTGGGAGCCACTTATGGGATGGGGTGGGGTTGGAATCCAACATTTTGTTTGGTTTGTTCAGTTTTTACAAAGCTTACAAGGTTGTGTTCCATCCTTGCCTGGGTCTTCCACAAATACAACAGGAGATCTGAGAGGCCTTCTTTGACCGTTCCTTCAAAGCGAATTGTTTTTGCAGTTTACCCGGGCAATTAAGAACAAGACTCATCAGTGTGAGTCACACTGAACCTTTATTAAAGACTCCACTCTGGCTCCAGAGTTTATTCTGCGGATCCCTGTCTCAAGGGACTGGCAAACTTGTGTTTGTAACCGGCAAAAAAGAAAGCATCTTAATAGCATCATAGAATGGTGGAGTCGGAAAGGACTCAAAGGTGCTGCTACCGCCGCCCCCTCCTTGCACAAGAGCCTCTGTCACTTGCCTTGAGAGATGGGGAGGAGGCAGACTGTATGTAGGGACAAAGGAAGCTGCCCTGTACTGAATCAGACCACTGGCCCATCTAGCTCAGCACTGTCTACACTGATGGGCAGCAACTCTTCAAGCTTCCAAGGAGGGGACAGTCCAAGCCTAGGGTGGAGATGCCGGGAATTGAACCTGGGGTCTCCTGAACGCAAAGCGGATGCTCTACCACTGAGCTAGGACCTTCCCCAGGCAATGACTTGGCCCCATTTGGGGCAAGCAACAGGATGCTCACCCACCCCTAAATACCTGCCTTTGACATTTTGCAAAGAAAGATGGTCCGTAGCAAAATGCAAGGTGTGGGACCTAGTGTGGTGTGGTAGTTAAGAGTGTCAGACTAGGACCTGGGAGACCCGGGTTAAAATTCTCACCTTGGGCTAGTCACTATCTCTCAGCCTAACCTACCTCGCAAGGTTGTTGTGAAGATAAAATGGAGAGGGAGGGGAATATGTTTGTGTACTTGGAGGAAAGTGGTATAGAAATGTAATATCACTCAATAAATGCTGTGAGCTACTATTCAGGTCAAAACCTAAGAGAAGTTTGGCTTCAAGAGGGCAAAAAGATGCTTTGAAATCATGGTTGGATTGTCACACTCAAGTACATCTGCAGCAACCTAAGCGTTAGAAGCAAAGCATGCAGATCAGGTACAAGTTGGGAAACATGTTTTTTTTAAATTTCTGGATTCTCAGTCCAAGTCTATGGGGAGTGGTAGAAAGATCTTTTCTCTCTCCCACCCCCTCCTTCCTGGACATGCATATCATGAGCGATTAAATGCATGTCTGGGCTCTGATACGTTCTTATATAAGCATAAGAAGTAGTGGTTGTCATACAGTCCCTTGTTTGAGAGGATTTTGTCTAGTAACATCTGTGGGGAAGGTATGACGCAAACTGTTCTGTATTTTTCACTTTAATTCTTCTCTTGACCAAAAGTACAGCCAACTTTTTTGTAACGTCAGGTCTGCTGGAGACAAAGGTTAAGGTTTCTGCAGGCCGGACCTGGCTGCCTTTTGCGCTATCCACATATGTACCGTGTACGGTTCACATCTATTCCATTCTGCTTGTTTGGCAAACATTGCCTCCAGCAACTACTTACAATCTGTTAATCAACACTGCTTTAGAATCTTTTGATGAAGGGCAGCTCAGAAACATTTTACATAAAATAAATAAACCCTCAGTCAAAAAACATTCCATTTCCCCGTGATGCTGGGAGCAACCAGAGAAGGGCCTGAGCTCATGCTTTTAACTGAAGGATGGGTTAAATGGTCCTACGTTACCCTGAGTGGTGGGGCAGAGATTTGAAACTGCCATTGTCCCAGCTACAGCACATGCTGCCATGAGGACAGGTAGAGCTTTCAGGGAAATTTATTAAGAAGAAGAGTTTGGATTTGATATCCCGCTTTATCACTACCCAAAGGAGTCTCAAAGCGGCTAACATTCTCCTTTCCCTTCCTCCCCCACAACAAACACTCTGTGAGGTGAGTGGGGCTGAGAGACTTCAAAGAAGTGTGACTAGCCCAAGTCACCCAGCAGCTGCATGTGGAGGAGCGGAGACGCGAACCCGGTTCACCAGATTATGAGTCTACAGCTCTTAACCACTACACCACACTGGCTTAAGCACAACAACATTTTATTTATTGCATTTCTATCCCACCTTTTCTCCAAGGACCTCAAGGTGGCATACATAATTCTCCTCCTCCCCATTTCATCCTCACAACAACCCAGTGAGGTAGTTTAGGCTGGGAGTGAGCGACTAGCCCATGGTCACCTGGGGAGCCTCATGACTGACTGGGGATTTGAACCCTGGTCTCTCAGGTCTTAGTGCAACACTCCAACCACCACACTGACTCTGTGAAATCTGCCTTGCCCTTTAGGAAATTCCCTGTCCCACAGTCCTTCTGTGGGCGAGGATGCCCTCCAGTTGTGGAAACCAAAGCCGATGTGTGTGACTCAGGAAAGGGAGGAGGACGTTGGGGAATGTGGCAAGAATATGGTGGCGGCGGTTCTGCTCCATGTCCGATATGGATGGATGGAGACCTGTCCCAAAACATCTGAAGACTCGACAGGAAAGAAGGAGCAGCCACCCCCTCCACGACAGCTGTGAGCCAGAGATCTGGAGCAGATGCATTCCAGATGAGCACCACTGTTGATTCATGTGCAGGGCGTGACCATGGCTTGCATTTCAGAGCAAGGCAGCTGACATGGACTCATCGACGTGAACCACCTAGATGCAGGATGCTGGCTGTTTTCTTTCCTTCTCCCTCTCTCTCTCTGCTCCCCTCCAGCCTTCTCCTAGGCACCTCTTAAGGGATCCCTTGCTTCCCTTCTGAGTCATAATCTGTTTTCTTGGAAGGACATATTATTGACTCCAGTCCATCATTTCCACGTAAGTGTGCTAGGATAGAGCCCTCAAGGCATTTTATGCCGTATCAGGGGCCCCAGTTTTAAAATACTAGGAACATAAGAAGCAGCCTTATACCCAATCAGACCAGAAAGTCTATCTAGCACAGTATTGTCTACACTGACTGGCAGCAGCTTTCCAGGATTTCAGGCAGCCCCACCTGAAGACTGAACCTGGGACCTTCTGTGTGCTCCCTCACTGCGCCGTGGGGCCCTTCCCCAAACGAAGCCACTTCCCCCACTCTGGAATCTCAGCTTCCCCATTCTGCGTGCAACAGACTGGGCATAATGGTTGCAACTGGATTCCTTTTCTCTTTCGTACACCGCTGCTCACCAAGGGGTTGGGTGGAAGAGGTTTCGACCTCCCCAGGAACGGCCCACCTCACCTATAGCTTGAAGATTCCTCAGTGTAGACGTCTCTCGTGCCTTTCACCAATGTGGGGACAGACTGAGATTTAACAGGAAGCCTGCCCATGGACGAATTTCTGACTATTGTGCAGCTGTAAAAAGAATCCCAACAGGAAAAACAACAATATAGGAAGCCAGGATTCAGAAGCTGCCCTAGATAAAGTCAGATCCTTCGCTCACCTTGCTCAGAGACAGGTGTTTCCTTTCAATACTGGGCAGTATGTTTGAGGCTCTTTGTAAAGAATAAGCAACATAGTTGTTATGATTTTAGGGAAGGAAAAGGGGACAGCAGGTCTCTCCATGCCCTTGCACAGGATAGCCTTGCCCAACCTGGTGCCCTCCAGATGTTGTTGGACTACAAGTCCCACCATCCCTGACTTTTGGCCCTGCTGAGCAGGCCTGATGGGAGTTGGAGTCCAGCCACACCTGGAGGGCCGCACACTACCCATCCCTAATCTAGCTCAATATTGTCAGGCTTGACCACCAGTGGCTCTCCACCAGGGATTGAGTGTGGGATCTTCTGCATTGAAAGTAAGTGCTCTTCCACTGAGCTACCCTGAAAACATTGCTGGGGTCTTTGGAAGGTGTTTAGATAATTATACAACCTTCCATAGACACCTGAAGGCAACCCTGTATTGGGAAGCTTTTAATCCGTGATGTTCTGTTGTGTTTTTGTATATTCTGTTGGAAGCTGCCAATAATAATAATAATAATAATAATAATAATAATAATAATAATAATACCATGTTAGAACACTGGTCCCAGGTATGGGGAACCCATGGCCAATCAGAAGCTGAACTATAACTCCCATAATCCCTGGCCATTGGCCATCCTTGCTGAGGTTGATGGGAGTTGTAGTTCAGCAACATCTGGAGAGCTAAAGGTTCCCTGTACCTGGTCTATGCTGCCTGCCTGTTAGAGGTTCTCCAGGGTTTCAGGCCTGGAGATACTAGGGTTGCATCTTCTACATGCAAAACAGATAACCTAGCACTGAGCTACAATCCTTCCCCATATATCCAGGATGAGGAACCTACGGCCCTCCGAATGTTGCTGGATAGCAAACCACACCCACTCAAAACAGTAGCAGCAGAAGCAAGAAGATAAAATAGCAAATATCAAGCTGTGCCAAAATAAAAGAGTGCCCTCAAAGCAGCTTTGGCCAGTCACAAAAGCTTTCTGAAAAAAGCCAAGGTTTCACATGGCACCTGGAGGTATACATAACAAATTGCCTTGGCAAAATACCCAGTTTATCTGGCCTAGTACTGTTGACACTGGCTGGCAACAGCTCAGAGAGGGGTCTCTTCCAGACGTACCGAAGAAATGCATGCAGTCTGCATGCAAAGCCTGCTGCTGGGGCCTTTCCTTGAAATCTGTGTGCTTTAAAACTGCTGTCCAAGAAGGAACACAAGGGAAATGAATGGCAGGAAATTACCTTTCGCTGCATGCCACACCCTAGGTATCCCATCTGCAGGAACTCTTTCCTAGGCTGCTGAGACTGGCACCCCAGGCCTCTGAGAAGGGAAATACCTGCTCCCTCCACCCAGTTCCTGTCCAATTGTGTAATGCTGTGACATGAGGAGAAAAGGAAATTCCTACCCAGTGGTGCTGGCGTTGACTCTGGGCTCTCGAAGTATGAGCAAACTTACCGGTATCTGTGGCTCCCCTTACTCAAGTGGTGTAGCATCGGGCAACAGCACTTTTCCTGCAGATGACTTTGCATGGCCAATCAGCCCTGGGATAGCTCATTCGGTAGAGCACAAGGCTCTTAATCTCAGGGTTGTGGGTTCGAGCCCCAGGTTGGGCAAATAAAGATTCCTGTATTGCAGGGGGTATGCTACAATTCTGTGATTCTACGGTATGCATGAACTCCCCTACTCTAGTGTAAAGTATGTGTGATGCTCATTGCCACCTGATCAAGCTGTTACTGCTTCTGGCTTGCCAGCAAGCAAAGTCTTGCTTTGCCAATTCCCATCCATTCCCAAATACTGACTTCCACTTTCCAGCCTTGAATTATACATTCATGAGGGCAAACACTAATTGTGAGAAAGGCAGGAAAGTCCCAGTTTGAATTTCAATGACAGCAATTAACTCAGGAGGTGGGCTTGCCCTGAAGCCAGTCTCTCTCTCTCACCATCTGCACTATGGGGGCAAGGTGACCCACCTTACAGGGTTGTTGTAAGGACTGAGATTGTGCAAGGGAAGTGCTCTGAACAGTCTAAAGCACTATATAAATAAATGCTAACAATGCAAGCCTATGCATATCTAGGCGGAAGTGAGTCCCATTTAGTTAAATGAGTTTTACCCCCAGCAAAGCGTACATCGTATTGCAGCCTCCTTCTTCTTATTTGCTTTCCTCACAAAAGTGACCTGAAACAACTACCAAAAATAGTATAAATGCTGTAACCAATTACGGTATGACAAACACAGCCAATAACAGCCTTTTGGAATATTCGTGACTAGTTTGCTCCCAGGTGGCCCATCTATGGGCAAGGTGGGATTTTAATTTATTTTTTTTAAAGAAAAAAAACACTGATTATTTTAAAATCAGCCAGTATAAGAAGCTTCTGTTCATCCGTAGCCACAGAATGCTTGCCTGGAGATAACAAGGGCTCATCACTTCCAGGAAATACTGGAGATCAGATTTGATTTGATTTGATTTCTAGAGGGATGAAGTTCTACAGCTGGAGAGTCCTGAATGCAGGTGCCAGGTTAAGATACTGCTATTTTTGCGGGCATTTTAACAGTAGTGTTGGGAGGGTGCTGCTATATTCTAAACCTCCGCTGTTGGAGGTACCATGCTGCTGGGAGGGGAGTGCTCTTGCGCTCAGGCCCCTGCTTTTGGGCTTCAACGCAGGCATCTGGTTGGCCTCTGTAAAAGAACGGAATGTCACACTAGATGGGACTTAGGCCTCCTCTTAAATTCTTAATAAATAACTCTTCCATCTTCCCCACTGCTTTTTACTCTATCTCCTAGCTCCTTTTCGGGGTTCCTGTTGCATCCAGTAGATCCAGACCTACCTTCTGCCCACAGTCCCAGTGTGAGCTCCGTGCCCAAGGGATTCACCTTGGTGAGCAGGTAAGCTCTCAGCAGCCCATCTCACTGGGCACCATGAAGGCAGGACTCGGGATGCAAAGCCATGCTCCTAAACGTTGAGATGCTTGTCAGACGCGAAGCCAGGCGCGGACGCCGTTTGGGTTGACGTCAGCTGGCTGTGCCTGGCAGTGATTTGGAAAGAGGCATTCGGAGAAAGGATTGGGGCGCTGAATTATTGATGCGCATCAATATCCCGAGTAATAGACTCCCCTCTCTCCCAGCGCTCAGGTTTCATGGGCACCACGGGATGCGATTTCCCCAGACTACAGCGCTCTAAAGCTTCGGATCTGGGTTTTTAAGCCACACATGAAAAACCCTGCTCTTAGGGCTCTTTGACAGGGGCAACAGCTAAAAATGCACCAAGGGCAAGCATATCTCATAGGTGCTTGGAAGGTTGCTATAAGCAGGACTTGGAAACAAAGGGGGGGGGGAACTGCCCCAGTGAGGCCGGCAGTCCACTCTGCTAGGAGGATGAAGTCAGTGTCAAAGCTGCCAGCATCCTTATGGCTTCCTGAAGTTAATGAGCCCTGCTTCGCTTTCTGTTGCTGGTTCCCAAATTCCCTTTAACACACAGAGGTGGACGTGGAATCAATTGAGTGCTGGGAAAAGGCCTCTTGTAATGCAGAGTTTCAGTTCAGGGCTAGTTTACAGAAATTTGCACAACAGTTTTGGCAGCCAACCTTCACACCCAAATTGCAAGAAAAGAAATTGGGAGGTGGAGAAGGGGATCTTGAGCTGCAGATCTTGAGAGCTGCGAGAGGAAGGCTTCGCCCCCTGCCCACCCTCCACTTGCAGCATAGATGAAACTAACCTAGTCAGATGATTTTATGATCTTTTAGAAAAAGATCCCACAGAAATCCCATTTCTCTTAATAGGCTCATTTTTGTATGGCATTTTTTTCTCTCACACACCATTTTTTGTACAAGTTTCTCCCTCCGATGCAATGCATTGTTGTGTGTTCTGCATTTTGGTGCATGCTCTCCCCTAATTTGTAAGGTAAAAGGTAAAGGGACCCCTGACCATTTGGTCCAGTCGTGTCCGACTCTGGGGTTGCGGCGCTCATCTCGCTTTATTGGCCGAGAGCCAGCGTACAGCTTCCAGGTCATGTGGCCAGCATGACGAACCAGAGCAGCGCACGGAAACGCCGTTTACCTTCCCGCTGGAGCGGTTCCTATTTATCTACTTGCACTTTGACATGCTTTCGAACTGCTAGGTGGGCAGGAGCAGGGACCGAGCAACGGGAGCTCACCCCGTCGCAGGGATTCGAACTGCCGACCTTCTGATCAGCAAGCCCTAGGCTCTGTGGTTTAACCCACAGAGCCACCTGGGTCCCCTAATTTGTACCCAGGGGCAAAAGTGTGTGGAGCAATGAATGTACTTTTTACTTTTGTACCGTGGGCTAGTTTTGTTCACACAACCCTCTCTGTCAGGCAGGCAAGAGGCGTTCTCAGAAGACCACATGAAAGCCATTCAAAAATTCCACAAAGCAGGACTGGTGAGGGGTATAGCCTGGGGGAGAATGCCAAAGACTTAACAGAAACATGAGAGGCTGTGTTTGTCTCCTGGACTGGGTTTAGGGACTTCCACTGTTGACACTTCTCTCCACCGTGTGCATGCCCTGTATTGTCATCTTCCAGGGATTCTTTCGCTGTGACACGCATATTTGCAGGGGTTGTAACTAGCTGATCCTCAGGATCCCTTCCAACTCTATGATTCTATGAAGGATCTTGCAGCAATCAGGGTCAGCTCTCACACCTTGCAAAATGGCTCGAACGCCGGCTGTTCTAGGAAGCAGCAATTCATTATCTCGCCACCAGGGTCCGCTTTCGCAGTTCTGCTGTAGCTCTTGGAAAGTGTAGCAGGGAACAGCAGGGAGGCCCTACTGGGCGAGGGCTTGTAGGTAAGGTCGCCGTGCCAATTGTGGTGGGTTTGTTCTAGTGTCTCGACTCGTGCACATCAGGTGCGGTCCCGATCGCGTGCCCCAAGCACTGCAGTCGTGCAAAAACAGCCAGAGGCGCGGAGCCCATCGCTGCCCCCTGGAGACACTGGTCCGTAGGCATTGATGAGCCGCGGTGCCAAATGGGTCACAAGCGGCGGGGCTGGCAGCTCCCTGAGCGATGCCCACAAGTGACCACGCGGGCTGAATCCGGCCTGCGTCCTCGGCCTCGGCGTGCTCCACGTGGCTTCCTTCCTCTTTCATGTTGCTCAATACGCTGCGAGTTTGACTCCCGCCACGCGCACCGGTTGCGCATTTTTTTCCTAGGGAGGAAACTGAGAGTGGTTGCGTGAGATCAGCCTCCTCCTCGCTGGCGTCTCAACAGCGAGCCCGGGCTCTGCTTCCAAAAGGGGCTGAGCTGGCATTGGCAGATCCAGCCGAGGAGGTCCAGGCCGGCCCCTTAATTGGCCTGAGGCGCCCTCTGCTGGACATCGCTCGGAATCTCAGCCACGCAGCTCATTTCCGCTAGCGGCCGGCCAGCTGGTGACTCTTCCCCAGGCGAGAACCGGGAAAACAACGCGCGTGGCCTGAGGCCTCTTCTGCAGGTACTCTTTAAAATTTATATCGCATATAGTTCCACGTGTGTGTGTGTGTGTGTGTGAGAGAGAGAGAGAGAGAGAGGGACAGAACGTGCTTAGGCAAAGAAAAGTGAGGGGGAAAACTTGGTCATTAGAAATTTATTTCTTTATACATTTCTTTCCCACAGTTTATATACCAATTAACACCTTAGTTTCTAAGTGGCTTGCAGCAGAGTTAGTCAGATACAGTAAAGATAAGAACTAACCCTAAAAGCAGAAAATTTACTTTAAGTGCATTGCTGAAAATAGTAAAATATGCAGCCCGGTAGAGGCTGCTGCATATACTTTGTGGCCCCTATTTACCAGGGACAGCCCTATTTTTTGCATTCCCATCCTCAAGTAAACCACTTGCTTTATTTTGCCCTGAATTGTGCCTTTAGGGCTATACCTCATTAAAATGCCATGAGTGCAAGTTGTCCGGCGTTGCCATTCTCTGGCAGAATTCACTTTCCTCCCCAGGGCCTCCAGAGGGACAATCTCTGGGTTCGAAGGATGGATCTTTGGAACATATGAAGCAAATAGAAAGGCCAAGTCAGGAGAACTTTCTGCGTGAGCAATCTGAGCTGGCCATTTATTTATTCAACTGCATTCCTATCCTACCTTTTCCTTCAAGGAACTCGAAAGTGGTGGACGTGGTTCCTCCATTCTTCATTTAAACCCCACAACAACCCTGTGAGGTAGGTCAGGCTGAGAGGCAGCGACTGGGCCAAGGTCACCCAGTGAGCTTCATGGCTGAGTTGGGATTTGAACCCTGGTCTCCCAGGTCCTCGTTTGACACTCGGACCACTACAGCACTCTGGTACCACCTTCTTTGCTGGAAAACCTGTGGTAAAACAACTCTTTGCTTGTTGCGAATGTGTATCAACCCCCTTTGGCCCAAGGAGAAGGTTAAAGTTGTTTCTTTGAATGCTTTCATTGTCCCCCAAGTCAGAAAGGCCAGAATATTACTAAGCCCAATGTGGCATTGCATCAACATGAAGCAAGCCGCTAGGGGAGTCTTCTCCAACCTGGTGCCCATCAGATTACAGTTCCCATCAACTCCAGCCACATGGCCAGTGTGTACAAACATGGCATGCAGGAAACCCCAAATTCAACCCCCACTATCCTCAGGTAGGGCAAGTAATTTTCTCCCTTCATTTTATTGTTTTATCTTCTGGAAAGCTGCTCTGAGGTTTTTTTGTGGTTTTTTTTTGAAATTAAGTGGCATGTACATTTTATAAAACAAATAAAAATAAAATGACCCTGTGTGAAATCCTAAGGAGCCACTGACAGTCATATGTAGACAATATTGAACTAGGCCAGTGTTTCTCAACCGCTGTTCCGCGGCACACTACTGTGCCGCGAGATGTTGCCTGGTGTACCGTGTGATCCCGCGAGGGAGGCGAACCCGGCCTCGCCCGGGCCCGGCAGCAGCTGCTGCTTCGGCGCGAGGGGCTTTGGCGGGCGCTTCACACAGCGAGGGGAATAAACTGCCGCGCTCGCCCCCAACGCGCACACTCGCTCGCCGACGCTGCTGCTGCTGCTTCCCTCCCTGGCAAGAAGAAGGTGGAGGAGGTTGCGGGGCGGCGGCGGCGGCGAGGAGAGCCCGGCCAGGTCGCGCGTTGCAGCCGCGGCCGGCCGCCTCTGCGCGGACCAAAGGCAGCCGAGTTCCCGAAGGCCCTGGTGGGGAAGGGCACTCCCTCGGCCCCGTCGCCCCCAAGCGGAGCCGGGCCGGAGGCGCGCGCCAGGAAACGGCCTCACGGGCGCGGCGGGAGCAGCAGCAGCAGCGTCGGCAAGCGGGCGCCTGCGGAGGTAGATCCTGGGGAGAGAAAAGGATCGGGCACCGGGCAGGCGGGGTTGTTTCTAAGGGAGTGGGAGATCCCTTTTCTGTAACCCCTATAATCCCCGAAAGTGTCCGCAGCTCACTCGCGAGACCTGGGTGGGAATTGAACAGCGCTCTGCACATGAGCCGGGAACAGCTCTCCTTTATCGACTGGCAATTTGCAGGGCTGGGCGATGCTGAAGTCCGCAGGTTCTAGCCTGGGACTAAACAATTGACTGCTGGCACATTTGCAAAGCTAAGCAGGGTCTCTGGTATGGTTTCAAATTGTGAGGGGGGCGGTGTTTTGAGATTCCTGCACTGCAGGGGGTTGGTTTGGATGATCCTTGGGACCCCTTCTAATGGTGGTGTGCCTCGAGATTTTTTTCATGAAACAAGTGTGCCTTTGCCCGGAAAAGGTTGAGAAACACTGAACTAGGCTGCTGGTGCCCTCCCGATATTGCTAGACTCCAACTCCCATCAGCCACAGCCAGCATGGCCAACAATCAAGGATGATGGGAATTGTAGTCCAGCAACATCTGGAGGGCAGCCGTTTGGTGAAGGCAGCACTAGTGTGAGGACATGGGGAGCCTGCCTTCCATTTCCCCTCTTCCCCCAACCTTTCCCCTAAGATAACAATGGGGACCCTTCAGATGTCGTTGGACTAAAACTCCTATCATCCATGGCCATTGGGCACGTCCCTGGGGCTAATAGGAGTCGGATTCCAGCAGGTTTCCCATCCCTGCCGTATAATCATTATCATAAATGTAACGTTTATGGTTTACAAAGAGCCTCAGACATACTGCGCAGTAATTATACAGGTATCAGGCTCACAGTCTGAAAAGACAACACCGTGAGGAAAGGAGGAGGAGGACAAGGATGCAAAGGGGAAGAAAAAAGATTATAGCAATTCATCATCTCAACATAAAAAAAAAGGAGAAGGCGAGAAACCAGAGTGCAGGCTTTGCCAGCTCTGCTTCTCTTGACTGGATTCCCATTGATGAAGTCGTCTGTACTGGGCAGGAGCAGAAGGGTCAAGCACCTGTGTGCTTCACCCGTTTGGGGGAGAGCGAGTGAGATTGTTCACATTCTGAGGCCAGACAGAAACATTTGTAGCCAGCAACATCTCTTGGGTTCCAGATTTCACTGGGAGAGGAAGTATGTCACTAAATTTGTTAATGTGCGATCGCGATCACATAGCAGCACTCCACTGACCCGCAGGTGCTTAACTGGATTCCTGGTATCCATACTCTCCATTATAAACAGATTCACCACCACCGTCAAATTCTTTTTCATTGCAGAATGGGTTTCTGATTGAACACCTGACTAAGCAAGGTTGGTGCAACCTGGGGCCATGGCAGTCCTTATCACATCACAAGAGGGATGGCGGCCTGTGGGTCTCTAAATGCAGCTGGACTCCAACCCCCATGAGTCCCAGCAGCCAGTATGGCCAATGGTCAGGGATGGTGATCGGAGCTGTTGTCCAGCAACATCTGGCAGGTTCCAGATTCCCCAGCCCTGCACCACAAGGATCATAAACTAACCGTCCATAGAATCATAGAATTGTAGAGTTGGAAGGGACCACAAGGGCCCCCCTGCAATGGATGCAGGATTAAAGCATCCATGACAGATGGCCATCCAACCTCTGCTTGAAATCCCCCAAGGAAGGAGAGTCCACAACCTCCCAAGGGAGTCCGTTCCACTGTCAAACAGCTCTCACTGTCAGAAAGTTATTCTGGACTCCTTTCTTGTAACTTGAAGTCATTGGTTCAGGTCCTAACCTCTGGAGGAAACGAGCTTGTTCCCTCTTCCATGTGACAGCCCTTTAGATATTTGAAGATGGCTACCGTATCTCCTCTCAGTCTCCTCTTTTCCAGGCTAAACATACCCAGGTCCTTCAACTGCTCCTCATAGGGCTTGGTTTCCTCTTCCTTCTTGGCTCTTCTGATGACCTTTCCTCACATTTGGTATCCCATGATGCACTTGGGACCCAAGCAGCAGCCTTCTTAGATGCTCAAAAGCAGGGAAGGGTTTTCCAGCAGGTGTTTTAAGCTGACCCTTCAATGCCCAGTTTAGCAGCCAGGATCTAGGCTGGGTCAGGAAAAGAGTAACGCAGAAAAGGGAGATTTAGTCCAGATATTACTGGAGCGAAACCTCATTTCTTGAATGAATTGCAGAGCGCAGGCCTGACAAAAGACATCTGAGTTAGGAGGTGAAATATCACACAAGCACCTGGTAAATAAAATCAGCCGGATTAATTTCTTCTCTTCTCTTCTCCTGCCCCGGCTCGGCTCTCCCAACATGATGCTCAATTCATCATCAGGCGTACAGCGCGCAACGATTTTCCACAGGAATTGAAGCACTTATGATAAAATGTTGCCAGCTCCAGCTACATTATTATAAAAACAACATCTAATTTATGGCGTTGGAGTGCCAATGCATTTCTTCACTGTAAGTCACCCCTGCCTAGGATGGGCTATAAAACCGTGAGGCACAATGGCTTTCCTCGCCACTTGCGATATCGCAGTAATCAACCAGAAATATTTCCCACTGTGGAAATTAGCGCTGATTAAATTCCATAGCCCGATCTAATCACAGCAAAAGGTATTTTGACAAAACAGCACATTTTCGAGGCAGGAATTCAACAGCAGGCTCAACATTTAGGCAACAGAAAAATTTAGGCGTCCTCATATCACCAGCACTTAGGCATTTGCTTTATATTGCTGAAATGTGCCAGGAGTTTGAAAATGTATGTTACATTAAATGGCAGCTTTGATAGGTTGGCCCGTTAAAATAATAATAATAATAATAATAATAATAATAATAATAATAATAATAATAATTATTATTTGTACCCCACCCATCTGGCTGGGTCTCCCCAGCCACTCTGGGCGGCTTCCAGCAAATATTAAAAAACAATACATTAACATGTTACAGGTTAAAAACTTCCCTAAACAGTAATAAAAAGAGACAAAGGTCATTTAAACGAAATGTTTACTGTCTGTCAGGGTTCAGCCCACTTTTCCAAGTTCCATCACTTAGACTGGAGGGTCTCCCATTGCAGCATACTATGGACACTTTTTATTGAGGCCCAGTAAATTGACCACCCAAAGCCAGACTTTTGCCTCTTAACAGTCATAATGTCATAGGAGGAGGAGGCCGTAACAGTCACTATAATCATGGAGACTAGATTCTCCGTATCTATGTAGTTTTGATTCCATTAGGAGAAATGTCCCAATAGTAAAAAGGGCCATTTGACACTGGGGCAGGCTGTCTTGCCTGAATGCCCACCTATCAGCAGTGCTGTGGATTCCTGCAACTGAGGGTTGGGACAGATGACTGCCAAAGACCCCTCCAACTCTAAAATCCAGTGATTTTGTCTTGTGGGTCTGTTTATTTTAATTCGTTTCTATTAAAGATGTTCTTTAATAGAGCCACTGGGGAGCCAGTGTGGTGTAGTGGTTAAGAGCGGTAGACTCGTAATCTGGTGAACTAGGTTCGCGTCTCCGCTCCTCCACATGCAGCTGCTGGGTGACCTTGGGCTAGTCACACGTCTTTGAAGTCTCTCAGCCCAACTCACCTCACAGAGTGTTTGTTGTGGGGGAGGAAGGGAAAGGAGATTGTGAGCCGCTTTGAGACTCCTTCCGGTAGTGATAAAGCGGGATATCAAATCCAAACTCCTCTTCTTCTTCTGTTACAAAACAGACAAATAAGTGGAAAAAAGTGCAGGGGGGGGAGAGATGGGGAGGTGTTGTTCTTTCATTCTGTTGCATAGTGTTAGTGTAGGGGTTTGTATCAGCATCATGTGAATTGATCCTATGTATATGCTGGTTGCAGAAGTGTGGTTTCTTTGCATGTGTATTTGAGGGGGTGGGTCGGTTATAGGGTCAGATTAGCCATATTGATTTGTATGCTGTTGGGGGGATAGGTCATTGTCCTGTTGTGCTGTGTTATGTGATAAAGGGGAACCACACTGGGGTGAAGATGGCCTCCTTTGCTTATCCCCATGCTAATTTAAGTTTGTTGGTTAACTTTTCTAATAGGGCAGTTTCCCATACATTTTGGTACCAGTGGTCTACCGCATGTTCACTCCTGATCTCGCGGGCCTATTTCGAGGACAGTATGGAATAAAACCCTCCGTACTCCCCTGAGCTTTTTGAGAGCACAATGCAATTGATAATAATGAGGAAATCAGATCCTGCGACTTTTCTCTCAGGTGGTCTCAGCCTGGAGAAGTACACCCAAAAGAGCAAGGGCTCGTTAAAGAGGCCCCAAAAAACCCAGTCGCAGCACTGGTGTCCGCATCCAATTCCACCCTGCTGCATTTTAAGAGGGAACGAGAGAAAGAAAAATGTTTTGGATCCAATTCCCAGCTCCGTTGGCAGGTTGGGGGTGACACGTCGAGTACTTTCACCATTTTATGGCCAGGTTTTGGCAGGAAAGGAGCAGCTAAATTATACCCTTAGGGAAAACAGACAGATTTAACAGCCCATGGTTTCCTGGCGCCCAGCCCAGAGTGCCTTCCCTTAGCTTCAGAGGGCATTGCTGTCTGCACCATGGCACCAGGCAAAGTAACAGGAGAGCTGGCAATGTCAGCCTGCAAGGTTTGACAGAAGAGACAATAGCACGTCGCTCATGCAGCAGCTCAGATAAGGCTCTGACAAGCCAGGAATATGGGTGTAATTTAGATCAGTGTTCCTGGAACCTGAGTGGTGCTGAAAAATAGTTTTGACATTTCCAAAGAGAGTTGAGCAGACATAAGCACATCACTTAATAGAGGAGAGTGTGAAAGGGCCAGAATAGCAGGTGGGAACAGGATATAGCAAAAGGCAATTTAGCAAGGACCTCTCGCCAATATTCTAGTTTGCTGCAAGCCAGCTTTTAATGTGGGGGAATAGGCAAGAATACAACACCCCTCCCCTCCTCATACACAGCCTGAAGTTGTGCACAGCTCTTGAGTTCATCCACTTCAGTCTATTATTCCATTCTGTGTAATGCTGGGAAGTGGAATCGGTGCCCATCCCATGTGTTTTTGGATTTCAGTGCCCATTATCCCTGACCCTTGGCCATGTTAGCCAGGGCTGATGGGAATTGGGAGTGCAACATCACCTGGAGGAGCGGAAGTTCCTCACCCGAAGTGTGAAGTATTGAAACTATTGTGGCAACACCAACATTGCCCCAGCCAACTCTTAGGTTGGTTGACTAGTGTTGCTAAACCAGCTCTAAGAAAAACCAGGTGAGATGGTGCATCTGTACTATAGATCTGTCCTTTTCTTCCTCTGCAAAATGGACTTCCATTTTTCTGCCTCATTTTCAGAATGCTTTAGAATTTGTTTAGTCTTTTGATAGCTTACCTTGCAGAAGTGCAAAGGATGGCACCTTTCCCTTTCCTCTCTGCAGCCTCCCTGGCTGCCCACATTTCCTGATATGAAAAGCAGCCTCAAAGGAGGAGATGTCGCACGATGTCTTTCCCTGACCTTTAATGGAATCACAGACACCCAGGAGGGCTGCAGAGTGCAGAGAGATGATTTGTAGAATGAAAGAAAGGGACCCTCACAAATGCTACTCGGATACCTTGAAAGTAATCATGACAACCCACGATGGGAATTTCACAAGAAAATTATCTACATTTGACCATTTTCAAATGCAGTTTCTTTTCTCATTCATTGATAAATAATGGGGTGTGTGTGTGCGCGCGCGCGCAGGGGGAGAACAGGAGTAACTTTTTGAACTGCACTAATCTGGACTTCTAACTGCAGGTGGTGGTGGGAGACTCACATGATTGGATGCCCCACTGTGTGTCCACACACACAAACACTGATGGGATCCTGCAGTCATTTGACTAGATTTTGCAAAATACTGTGACCCGACCCCCCCCCCCCCGCTAATTCCTGCGTGGCCTTTTGAAAAACTAAACTAAAAAATCCAATAGTTTTTCTTCTCTGGGGTCAGGGTATATATACTGCATGCCCTATGCACATATGTGGTCACTTTTAGTTTATTGGTTTTCAATGAGTCGCAACATTCTCTGCCACTGACAAATAGCTCCCTTCACAGAAACCTGGACTTCCTGAAATTGCAGAGCCATGCTCTTTACATGTGTGAAAAGTGTACCCATTGTGTAGAACGTGTTGTATTGTGGATCTGCCTTTGAAAACAAACTGCAGCCGGTTCTGAAGAGGGAGGCAAAAACATTAACTGGGACTGGTATAAGACCATCTTTACACCTCTCCTTTGCAGGCTGCACTGGCTCCCTGCATTTGGATCCAATTTAAAGTGCTGGTTTCAGTCTTGAAAGCTTGAAATAGCTTGTGATCAAGTTACCCTTCTCCTGTGTGCACCTGCCCAAACCTAAAGATCTTTGGAGGCTCTTTTCTGAGTGGCTCTGCCAAATAAACAGGTTAGGTAACCACAAGGGAGCAGGGCCTTCCTGGTAGTGGCACCCCTGCTAGGGACTGGTTTTTCCAGGGAGGTTTCCTTGCCACCATTTTCATGATCTCTTCTTGTTTTATATAGCACTCCCACCAGAAAAGAACATGAACAAGCCCAAAACTACAGGGGGATACACAGGTAAGTAATAACAGTATAAATAATATTCTTTACAAAAAGCTCCAGCGTGGTGTCCAGATTTAATGCAATGGTAAAAGGTAGACAGTTCTATGCATTATTTGTAATAGTATATGTAATAAAACTCCACTAAATGGCATAAATGTGTTCTGGGTTTTCCAATCCACTGGAGACTCCCCCCCCCCCCGATATTGCCGCATCCCCCACATTCTTACTTTATTACCTTTTGGTACCAGGTGGAAGGCCTTTGAATTCATCCAGGCTTTTTAAAGAACTTAATGTTTCACAGCCTGGCTTTTTGTGTTTTAAATTGAGTTTTGATTGTGTTCCTTTTTAGAATCAACCCATTACAGCATGGGTAGGCAAACTAAGGCCCGGGGGCCGGATCCTTCTAAATCCGGCCCACGGACGGTCCGGGAATCAATGTGTTTTTACATGAGTAGAATGTGTCCTTTTATTTAAAATGCATCTCTGGGTTATTTGTGGAGCATAGGAATTCGTTCATTCCCCCCCCCCAAATATAATCCGGCCCCCCACAAGGTCTGAGGGACAGTGGATCGGCCCCCTGCTGAAAAGGTTTGCTGACCCCTGCGATTACAGTGTTCATTATTTTATACTTCAGTGTTGTTGTTACAATTTGAACATTTTAGAAAACTTCTGCTATGGGTATCAATATAAATGAAATAAATAAATAAATCATGAGCCATTCCTCTCATAGCAAGCAATTACTAGTTTTCATCTAGCATAGGCAGATCCCCACAGAAAGCAGGCTTGCATGCAGGATTTCAACTCAAACTGATGCTTGCATATGTCACGGAAGTACAGCATATAATTTCCAGTTGCTTCCTTTTTTAAAAGCTGTGTTTGTTGACATTTCTGGACACTACTTATGCAGTAGTCTTAAGGATTTTGGTTTTTTGGGCTGGGCTACGTCACACACCAGGTTACAACAAGGCCACTCAATTCAGTCTGTTCAATGAGATTGATTGCATTTGATTTGGTCAGGTTAAGAACAGCATCTGAAGAGATCATCATGTCACTTAGCAACAATGGCTTGAAGATTTTCCTCCTGTAAAGGTAATTTTGAACTGTTAGCCTACTGAAATGCTTTCCCGAATTTACAGGCAGGGAAAACATTGTGCATCTCTTTGAAGGTGTAAAGACACATAAAAGGAGGAAATCGTTTGAATATGTTGTGGTAATTCAAAGTGAATAGATAGCTATCTAAAACAGTAACCAGATATGGCTTTGCATCCTTTGTTGAAATCAGAATTTAATTCAGTGCCAGAAAGAAAAAAAACCCCACATGATTTCTGAGCAAAAGCCTTGAAACTTACTATATTTTAGCAGGTCTGATATAAGCCAGAGAATATGAAGTCAGCTAAGATCTAAAGCAGGGGTCAGCAAACTTTTTTTGGAGGGGGCTGGTTCACCGTCCCCCAGACCTTGTGGCGGTCTGGACTGTGTGCACACACACGCTTGCACGCAGCGGAGGGGGCTTCTCTCCCCCCTTTCCCCCAGCCCCTCCCCTCCCAGTGCAAGGGCGGGCTGGATACGGAGAGGCGCTGTGCTCTGTCAACCATGGCCCTTGTGCCTGCCCTTGCTTTTGGGCCGCTCGTCCCACCACCAACAGCCTCTGCCGCTTGCAAGGGCAGGCACAGGAGCCGCGGTTGGCAGAGCGCAGCGCAGCACCTTTCCGGAGCCAGAGAGCCCTTCCAGTGAGGCGCTGCACTGCGCTCTGCCAACCGCGGCTCCTGTGCCTGCCCTTGTGAGTGGCAGAGGTGGTGGGACAAGTGGCCCGAAAGGGCTGGCTGGCTCCAGAGAGGCGCTGCCCAAAATGGTGCTCAGCCAGCTCAGCCCAGCCCCCTTCCTCCTCTGTGCAGGGCGGGGAGAAGCCAGGAGGAGGGAGGGAGTGGGGAAATGGCGCCCCCCCCCAAAAAATGGTGCAGAAAAAAAATTAATGGGGAAAAAATAACGAACAGTATCCGCAGGCCAGATCCTGAGGGCAATTGGGCCAGATCCAGCCCGTGGACCATAGTTTGCCAACCCCTGATCAAGAGCAGTGAACCATGAGCCAAATTATTTTATCTGGCTATCATTTGTCTTACTACAGTTTAATGAAGGTATGATAAATTTTGTTCTGTTTCACACATAGGGAAAAGAAGTAACGAGGCTGCATTTCTCAGCAATGCTTGCTATTGTAGGCGAATTCAGGAAAGGTGCTGCTGCCAATCTCCATCTTGAAGGTATATTTCAGTAAGTACATCAATTTCTTCTGCCGCCTCTTTCCTACAAATGGCAACTGTTTATCACCTGATCCCATACTGATGGACCCATTAGCACGAGTGGTTCATATGGTTGAAGACCTTAGACTTAATGTCTGGTAAATGACAATCTTGGTTGCTTGTGCATAACATTTTACAGGACTTTAGATCATAGGCACCAGTTCTCTATCATGAAATACTATTTTCTGAATCAGAAAATTTCTGCTCTTTGTTCACAGCACAATGCAAATATTTTCTAGGTGTTTTACAATAGAATCAGTTATGTGGGAGAAGAAGAACAAGTCTGTGTGCATTGCTAAGAGTTTATTCTGAAGCTTTGCTTTGAGTCTTTGCCATAAAAGACAGTTTATCTTTACAACAAGTTATTAGAAACTGAGATGTTTTTTATTTCTACTATTATAAAAGTAGAGCATAGGAGACTTTTCAGAGCCATCTTCAAAAAGCAGACTGATCTTTTTCGTATATAAACTGTACACAGAAAAAAAACAAGGCACTATACATTTTTGGGATAACAAAGTATATCAAAGTTGGATTTGGAGAGTTTCTCAAGAAACTCGTGTGATGACGCTTTTGTTCAGTTTAGCACCTGAAGCAGCATTGAGACCAATTCGTTGCCTATTAAAAAGAGAAACCATTCAGAGATAGAGGGTGGGAAGACAAAAAGAGAGAGTAAAAACATAATTGGTAGTTGTAACTAATTCAGACCAAGCAACTGCGGCGCCGAGCTACTTTTCTGAAAGTCTTTCTTGACTGAAGTCTTGAAAGTGAATAATACACATTGCATTGTTAAATACATCCTTGTCCTATGTGTTTTATATAAATATAAATTCTTTTTGAAAATCCACAGCTTTAAACAAAATAACACTTTACAAAGAGAACGTCTTCAAAAACCCAAATGGCAAGTAGTGTAACGTAGCTAAAAAGATCCGCCATTGCTGCAGCAGCAGCCTGAGAAACTGCTGCTAAAGTACAAGGGAGAACACAATTCATCAACATGACCTACTGTCAAAGTGCCTTCCCTCCCCAAATAAAGAGCCTGCAAAAGAGTTCTCTCACACATTTACAATATGACGTGATTTAAGAAGAGGCAGTAATCTACAGCCTTCTGGCGGTATCTTGTTGGCTTGGTGAAAAGGGGGGGGGGGTGATCACAAAGTTGGCCACGCTGCTGCTCTTTGTCCAACGAGGTGCTGAAAATGACACAAGATCCCACTCCAGCTTTAGCCCTTAACTGCAACATGGCCAGGTTATTTAGAAGAGTCCTTTTGCCTTTTTGAGGTTCACCTGTTTCCAGGAAGGCAGTGTGTTATATTCCTCTCTTGTCATCTGCAATCCAGCCTGCATTAAAAGGATTGTTGAAGGGGTAAGCATTAAGAAGTGTAAAAAAGAAGAAGAATAGCAATGCAAAGAGTAATTATTATTCCCATTTACCTCAAAATCTTCATCTGAAAGGTAGATTTCAAGATTTAGTGGATCCACTCCCTCTGGGAGGGGCCTTGCTAAAAGTTCGGCCAATGGGTACAGCTTCTTGCATAGTTTGGCCAACACATCTTCCACAAGGATTATCTGGTTAGAAGTTTCAGCATCCTAGAGGGGAGGGAAAGATTCAGAAATTTCAAGTGGTTCAGAAAGAGATAAGCATCCAAATGTTCTCTACGGAGAAGTCAGGTGATAAAAAAGCCAGGGGTGGGATTTGTTTATCTTTGGTGCCACTGCCTGCTTTCTATTGGTGGCTGTTAGTCACAAGCCCACCTCCAGGTTTCCCTTGGTACGAAGGCATATAATGGTGTAGCATCAATCGGAGAGGAATTATGTTTGTATATACTTACGATAACAACCTCATTCGCTATGGCTTAGCATCAAATGAAGAAACCAGTGCAAGCTTTGGGCTTGCATACATTGTAACCCGCCCATCTGGCCGGGTCTCCCCAGCCACTCTGGGCGGCCTCCAACAGATATTAAAATACATTAAAATATCACAGGTTAAAAACTTCCCTAAATAGGGCTGCCTTGAGGTATTTTCTGAATGTCAGATAGTTGTTTATCTCTTTAACCTCTGCTGGGAGGGCGTTCCACAGGGTAGGCGCCACTACCGAGAAGGCCCTCTGCCTGGTTCCCTGTAGCTTTGCTTCTCGCAGTGAGGGAACCGCCAGAAGGCCCTCGGCGCTGGATCTCAGTGTCCGGGCTGAACGGTGGGGGTGGAGACGCTCCTTCAGGTATACAGGACCGAGGCCGTATACCGTATACCTCCCTCCTTGCCTTCCATGATGGCTGGAAGTCAGGTGGCCAAGACACTTTTTGATTCCTTTTTCAATTAACTACTGTATTTAATGCGCCATCGAATCTAATGTGCACCTCAATTTTTCAGAACCTTGAAACAAATAAAAAAAGTATTTGCTGGAAAATGTAAATGTGCTATCGAATCTAATGCACACCTTAAATCCCACAACATAATTTGACCAAAAAAGGTGAGCATTAGATTCGAGTAAATACGGTAGTTTAGCAATCTTGTTTTTATTTCTCATGCCACGGCCAGTGGATGGGTGGTGCCAGAAGCAAAAGTGGGTGGAGAAACAAATGTTAGTTTACTCGCACTTTGCAATCACAACAAAGCCACTGTTTCATCTGAAATAGCAGGTCTGTGAAATGTACATTTTACCCAAAGAGCTCTGTTTACTTATTTTACAGATATGGCAGCCGATTTAGAACGAATACAATATAACCAGCCAAAAGAGGTGGCTCTCTCGAGGGAAGGTTCTTAATTACCAAGAAAGTCCCCACATTGCCACTTCAGGTTTTTTCTAAGGCTTTGCATTTCTGACGAAAATGATGTGCTCTGTTTTGAAAAGGAAGCTCCAACCATTGCAAGCCTTGGCAGGTTTTCTGAGAGAGATAAGGAATAGCCAGGCCTCTGTTACCCAATCAGCTCAACAAAAACAAATCTTTTACCTAGACCTCTCAGTTCTTCGGACATTAAAACATTTCCTTGCGTCCTGGAAGCTTTATGAGTAGATGATAAAATCTCAGTCAAAATCCACCCACGCTGGTTATTTATTCTCCCCCCTCAAATGCTTGAAGCTCGCTCTCCATGGTAATCCCCTGGCTTTCGCTGCTTCCCAGAACACCACCACATTGCCAACAGTGCAGTGTAAAACGGAGAAAGATAATGAGAAAGGTTGATTTACCATTTCTGTGATCTCCGCAATGTCCTCTCTGTGTTCCCAGCTTGGAAACATATTGGTGAAGGTCAGAGGTTCGAGACCAGCGTGAATTAGGTAAGATTTGGGAGGTTTCTTCACATTTTTCCCTATTCATAAAAAGAAATCAAAATAAATATAGAATACCTTGCCACCTTCTTCTAGACTTTTGTGAATTTTCCACTTATCTGAAAAACAAGCTTTCTGTTGTAAATCTTTCAAACAAAGTGTCCAGATTACCCAGGACCATGTTGTTTTAAGGCTCTCCTTAGCTCATAGGAACCTGACTCAGCCTTAATAGCAGCCTGTCTTTCCTGGACATTCCTTTTGTGGGCCCTAGCGGCGAGGCCTTCTCAATTGCAGAATTCCATCCTTAGCTGCAAAGGTGGTGTGGCAGAAAACCTGCGCATTCCAGAAGGTTGATGGCCTGCAACTCCCATCACAGGATCCCTACCCCTACACTTGGGAGATCCTTCTCACTGCTTTTAGATGGGTTCTGAAAACCTTTGTATTGCACAGGGTGGCGGTTTTTTTGGTCTTTGATATATTCTGTTTTAATGAAAAGTGCATTTATTCTGGTCTTAGCAGAGTGTGAATTTCACCTGCTATATTACCACTAATCATTTATATATGTGTGCATGTGTGTTTATACACACCCACACAATTAATGTTGCAATTTTTTTAAGTTAACTGAATTAAGTTGCTTTGTTGAAAAACAGAACATAAACAAACTGAAATAAATCAATAAAAGCAGTTGCCTTTTATAACAAGACAGAACACTGGTTGACTGATCCCAGTATTTCCTACTTGGAATGGCTGAGGCCTTTCCTAACCCTACTAAGAGAGGCTTAACCATAGTCTGCTTCAGACAACTTGGTCTGAAAGCATATGATGCGGTAGGCTTGCTGGAGCTACACAGGCCTGGGTCTACTTGTGCCCAGAATTGAGACCTCTTGCATTCTACCTTCAAGTGCTTGAGGAAGGAAAATGGATGTTACTGCCAAGACTAATGGGTTTTCTCTAACTAAGTTCTATTAACTAGACCTTTTGAAATTAATGGATCTCAGTTACCCATACCCATTAATTCTAATGAGTCTACACTGGGTACAGCCCAATGGTTTTTATCCATTGCATATAGCTGCAGACAATAGCTACAAATATTCGGTGTGGATGCCTGACCTCAACACAGCATCGGAAAAGTGATCTCCAGAAACTAGTGGCAACAATATCACTTAAATGGACTGTGATGGATTGTTGGAGAAGTCCATGTATTATCACAGCCTCTCTTCTACAAATTTCCCAACATACAAGCATCAGACCCCCATGCTGAAGCTAGAAAATGATTAGTGTAACAGTTCTCCAAGTGCCTTTTTAAAAATATGGCAGTGCTTACCTTTGTGTAAGCAGCAGCTCATACCTACAGTGCAGTTTAATCTGCACGTGTGCAATTAAAAGTCTTCCGATGTTCTAATTACAACAGTGGAAGCTGTTTGAATTTGGCAGTGATGCCACAGCAACTGTTTGACAAAAGTCCAAACTCTGCAAATATGCCAGTCTGGATAGAGTGCTTCCCTTTATCTCTCCCTGGCCTAGGCTCTCACAGTCTTCCTTAGGGTGTGTATCATTCTGCTAAGCGACCGTGCTGCAGAACGACAGCGGCAGTGGTGCCTCTACAAGCCCCTGAGACAAGCCTGCTGCCATCTCCCTGACTCCATCCCTTCAACTTTTTAATCTGATCTTGGGTGTTGTTTCTTTGCGATGGTATATGATGGCAAAGTTTTGGAAAAAGTTTAAACAGACAAGTTCAGCCATCACCCAATCTGGTTTAGCTCTCATTATTAATGTATATATTTTGTGGTTTCCATCTGTCTGTCTCGAGCCAATGAAGTACATATGAAAATCATTCCAAATGGAACAGTACAGTATATATTCAATACATTTCTATTGTGAGATTCACACCAAACTGGAAAAGTAATCACATTGGGGGTTTTTTATATAGCACTTTGAAGACAAAGCAACTTAATCGCAGCATAACATTTTATAGACAGGAACCTAACTTCATCAAATCCATAAAGCGAACTAGATAGATGGTTATGTACAGGTGCACATGGGCTCAGGAACAGTGGAAGGAAAGCCAACTCAACAAGGCAAGACTTGTTGTTAACAAAAGAGCAATAATACCCTGGCAGCAATAATACAAGATGTAATCTGGTCTGGGAAACCCAGCCAGATGGGCGGGGTATAAATAATAAATTATTATTATTATTATATTATTATTATTATAGTCTAATATCTGCTTCTGCTGAAACAAAGCATGAATTCCTAATGGCAGCTGTTAACACCAACTGGGTCGCCGTCCCCCCTGGAGAGAATCACCCATAATCCTTATTTAAACCAGGAGAGATATAGTGTGAACTTCGTTAGTGGACTCTAATCCTGCATCTCCTTATTAAGTGTTCATCAAAATACATCAGGCACAGGACATCCAGAGAGATTAAGAAGCAGAACATTTTCATTTCCTTGAACATTCTGATTCTGACTTTATAGGTCACTATATTTAAGCAGGAAAAGTTGAGGTGACTCTTAGAAACAGTTAAACACAATTAGGTTCGCTGTAGCTATTGCAAGGTTTGTAGAAAGCCTGCTCGTTAACTGCAGCAATCTGCTGGTAAAGTAATATTTTATTAATGAATTAAAATAATTGATTTAAATAATGGTTTACTAGATCCAAGCTTTTTTTGTGTGATGGGAATGCACGATCAGGCAGCTGAATTCTTCTTCTAACAGATGAGAACCATGGAAATGTTGGGGAACTTTGCCTTACAGCAATGATAGGCAGGGGAAGGGAGAAAAACACTCCCACAGGGGCTAATTGCCTCACCCCCAGTTTAGGCAAGACACACATATCCAGCCTCTATTTGCAAATCCTTGGTGATCAGCCTTAAAAAGGAGAGTTGTGGGAGTGCAAGAATGACACAAAGTATGTAGCACCTTCTTTCAGGAGCTATAGAAATTGACAAAGAGCTACCAATGTGCACAATGCAGTAGCTATGCAGGGCAGACAGCCAACAACATCTGCTACCAGGCCAGGTAGCACTGAACAACCTGGTTCCAGGATACCTTAAAGGGCCATCTGACTGAGATTGTTTGGAGGAGTGCTGCTAGTTGCCCCGTGCCGCAGAATCCTGACTACCTTCAACTAGGCATTTAGTGTGGAATAAATACTCTTCTGGTGAAGATTCAGAAGGCATCTTCGCTACCAATTTCCGTATGCCTCTTGAAGACCTTATGCTTAAATTTTTTCAAGATGAGCCTACCATTTTAACGACTATTTTCATTTTTCAAACAGTGTTTTATGCTTTATTGTACTAATAAATTTTGTTGTATAGCACCCTGGTATTTTATTTGAAAAAGAGCGGGGGTGGGGGTGGTAGTCTATAACATTTAACATATAAATAAATGTCATCCTGCCCTAGGATCAAACTTTGTATAATCAAGCTCCAAGAGACCCAAGTCATACTTGGGCCCTAGCCAACGTCTTGGATCCACTAGCTGGAAGTGTGCTGTGAACTCAGTATAAGAGGGAACATGGTGCTTCAGCCAAAAACAACAAACCTGTGTCTGTCCCCCACCCCCACAACCATAACATGTATTGCAACCTACCCCATGCCATTCTGACATGTGTTTTCCTCCTGTCCCTGCTCCACATCACTGGCTGCTGGAGATGAGGACAGGGAAAGCCACAGCAGAATGAGAGGGATGGGGAATCTCAGCACAGGGATGCTATGCACTGCCCTCCACCCCACATCCACGCTCTTTCTGGGCTGCAACGGACTCCTCCTTTGCCAACAAGCATTGACTTTGTATGAGATGCACATCCCAATACAAATGCTCCTGAATCTGTTATTACCTTTGCAGTACTGGAGGACGGTCTCCATGGCACATTTCCTGTCCGAGGCCCAGCGGATTCGAGCTGATCCGGCTATTTTGTTTTCCACAGGCCACCAGCCTTGCCAGAGGTACACTTCATGGTGATTGTCAACAAGGAAGAGGGCTGCACAGGTTAAATAAAAGACAAAGGTTCTAAACATTGCACACGTGTGTGTGTGAGAGAGGGAGGGAGGGAGGGAGGGTGTACCGTATCTTCAGCACGCCCATTTCATACATAATAAAGAGCCTGGTGTGGTACCAGAACCTGACACACTGGATTTGAGTCCAGTTCCTACTTCTGCAGCAAACACATTATGCCACTCTCTTAGTTTTCCCATATAAAAATGGCACTAAAACTGCCATCAGCATCTCCTCACAGTGCTTTTTATGAGACAAACAAGATGAAAATGGCAAAGCACTTTGCATTCTTACTGCAGGGAGCCTACTGCTGCTTATATACTACTTCTGATTTGCAACATGTGTTGCTTGAGTGCATTATCTTAGTTTTAGTGAATCAGAGTGCTAGAGTGCATTAATTTATAAGGCCTTCAGCAGCTTGGAACCAGGATGCCTCAGGGACCATCTGATCCCTTATCTCCCTGCTTGAGCATGGTCTCCCATGGCTTGGATGACCAGCTCATCTCCATCGGGAGTCATGCGTTCAGTACTGTGGGCCCAATTTTGTGGAAATCCCAGCTGAGGTCAGACAGGCCCCCTGTTGAACCTCTAGTGCTTACCAAGGACTTTTTTGTTCCAGCAGGTTTACAACCAAAATCTGGTTTTTATAGTTTAAACTCATTTTTAATCTTACTGCACTGGGTCTTCTGTACATCACTTAAGAGATGACTGTGATTAAGCATTATATGAATTACTGAAATATAAGAATCATAATAATCACCATCACCCCTCTTCTGGGTTTTGGGGTGTTTTTTTTTTGCAACTTTTGGGAGGAAGAACATAATCAAGTAACTGAAATCTGGCACGTTCAGGGTTAGCAGTATTCCTGAGCAAGGTCCTAGAGGCCAGAGACTTCCATAGGCACCAGACAAGTGAAGCTTCGGATTGGGGTCTATATTGGCCCCTGCCACATTCACTTGCCTGGCTGGGGAGCTGTGTAGAGGTCTTCCTGGAGGAATGGCATAGAATTCACCACAGTGGGGTCTCTTGCTGGATAGATGTATTCAGTGGCTGAGAATTCTCCAGACGAGCTACCAAGGATGAACAAGCGGGGCGTGAAGTTGAACTTCCCAGGATCTTTTTTGAAAAAGCAATGAAAAGATGTATAATTAATATTTCAGAAGCCATTTTACCCATTTTAGGGTTGTTTTTTTAATGAGTCTTGTGACTTATTAATATTATCATCCGATTTATCAGCTACCCCATCAGGCCCCAAGGTGGGTTTCAACAATCTAAAATTCAATGTTAAAAACTTTTTAAAATATTACAGCTGTAGGCTGGGTCCTGAAAACACACCTGAGGTGTCAAAAGCCAGCGTAGAGAAGTATTACTTCAATATATGACGGAAACTATATAATGAAGGTGCCAGTTGGGGAGGGAATTCCAGAACCTAGGAGTTGCCACAGAGAATGCCCTCTCCCAGGTCGTAGCCAGCACCCCTGAACATCTGAGGGTGGTGAACTACCAAGGGGGCTCTCCTCTGCTGCTCTTGATTCAGGTAGGTATAAGTTTGTTCTTGGTATAAGCTTGCATGTGCATGTGCAGATACACCTCACATTCAAGAGCTCTTGAGAGCAGACAATGCATCCACACCCATTTCCTGGCATTGTATTGGCATGGAGTTCATGTTCACCAGAGATGACCCCACAGCTTTACACCAGGGGTGGGGAGCCTGTGGACCACAACTCCCACCAGCCCCAGCCAACATGACCAATGGTAAGGGAGGGCCACAGATCTCTCACTCCTGTTTTAGACAAACACTTTCTCTTGTCTGTATTTTTTTGAGTTCTGGGGTATCTTATCAAAGCACCACAGGAAAACCAAGCATTCCATACCTTGCAACATGCAATCATAGGCTTTCCGGTCTCTCCTCCCTAAGGCGTCCCAGAATCCCAATGGCTCTGACCCTTCGTCGCATTCGTGTATCGTCACCTTGCTACTGCTGTGCAGTCCTGCTTCCAAAGGGCACCTAAAATGCAATATTAATCCATCAGAACCACTGTTAGTGTTGTGAATTTGTGCTGCAGCATGATTCTTACCAAGTCAGACATGCTCATAGACACTCTGCCAAAAAGAGAGAGCTGAGAACAATGCCAGGTAACAAGCACTTGCCAACCCTCATCACCTCTTGTTTCCTCTGACTCAACTGTTCTCATAAACCGACATCCTTGGCATTGGCTCACTCAAGCATCCTGCAAGTGTTTTCCCAACTTGAGAAGAGCTCCGCTGAATCAGTCCAAAGGGGCCCCTAGTTCAACCTCCTGGTTCTTTCAGGGTGCCTCTAGGAAGCCCAGACAATAGTTCTCCCCTTGCAGCTGCTCTCCCCTTGCAGTGTGGAATTGAACACACACTGCCTCTGAATGCAGAGGCTCAGCATAGCCATTTGTGCTGGTCCCGAGGGGTATTCAATAGGCGAGGTCTAATCCAGTCCGATAAAGCCGAGGTTAAACAGTCCGGGTCAGAAGCCAGCCAAAGTCAGTTCAAACCAGAAGTCACGAAGCCGAAGTCACGAAGCCGAGATCAGGAACGCAGGAACCAGGAACAGGAACTGGGCAGCAACGATGTTGCTCCTGCAACTTGGGACTGGGACTGGCCGGCTTTTAGCTGCCCCGAGGCATAGGGCGGCTCCGATCCTCAGGTGACTCGCCTCTCCTGGCTTGGAGGCAAGCACTCCTGCTGCGGGAACTTAGTTCCCTTCGCCTCTCTGCCCTGAGCCTCTGCAGCTCAGGAGAAGCTGGAGGATTACCGGACCCAGAGGCAACCTCAGCTTCCCCTGACTGGGTGGGAGTGGAGCACCTGCAGGCAATGAGTCCTCCATCCCATCAGAAGCCAGATCAAACTCAGCCGATGCCTGCACCTGAGGATCTAGCACAGGTGAGTTCCCTTCAGACTCAGGCCCCAGCCCTGGCTCTGCTGGTTCTGGAGGCAGGGAATCCTGTGCAGGCTGGGATCCCTCAGGTTCAGCGTCTGAGTCTGACTCCCAGGTCATCACACCATTGTGGCTACTTGCCACTGACACCCATTTATCAAAAGCTACCCTAGTCAGTGGCAGCAAATTCAAAAAATAAATAAAATAAAATTATGTGTCGTGTTAAGATGTGATGTGCCTTTTTTATCTCTTTGGAATGTGCTACCGATCCATTTCACTGGATGACCCTGAGTTCTAGTACTGAGGGATGAGGACAAAAGCTTCACTTTAGCCACCTCTATACAATGCCCAATGTGCACATTATAAAGCCAATGTGGCATAGTCGCTAGAGTGCTAGATTAGGAAGATGCAGGTTCAAATCCTCACTCCCCCATGAAACTCACTGGGTGAACTTGGGGTAGTCACCACTGCCCAGCCTAACCTACCTTGCAGAGTTGTGAGACTAAAACACAAGAACCATGTATATCACCTTGAGCTACTGGAAGGATGGGTGGAATATGTGTGCAGAAAATGAAATAAAAGTAATAAACCTCAATTTTGCCCGCCCCCCCTTGTCATTTCTCACCCATTATCAGGCGTCTTCCACAAAAACATTGGACAGACAATATGGATATGTATTCAAAAGAATAGTTTGGTTACTTACTGTTCTTTTATTTTATTGGCTGCTGTTCTTCCAACTTCTTTGGTGTGTGGCTGGGCTTTGCATCCGTGCCACAAGTAAATGAGGGCTTTGTTGATATTTAGAACAAGCATTGACGTCCTGGACCTCAGGCTGCTACAGTGGCAGGCTACTTCAAGCAGGTTTCCTTCGAGGGAAAGCTCCCCTCGTACACAGTACAATCGCCAATCGCCTGCAATGGGCATGGATAACACAACTTTATTATACAACTGCTAAGGCTACTTCCAAGTTAAGCTATGCATTGGCACAGGCAAACGAAAAGCCTTGAGGTGCTGGAAGACCGAGGCTTTGGTAAGTGACAGATGTGCTGAACCAATGTTGCTCACACCTGCAGTCAACACCTTGAATGTGCCTGTGTTGATCTCCACTGTCGATCACTTGCAAAGTCTGAACAAACTATCAGGATCAGAAAAGATGTCTTAAAACACTTCACTAAAACTCAGTTTTTCTTCTTATTTATGAAGGTTTTTACTTCATTTCATTCCCTCTTTATTATGAATGTTGCTGGAGGAAGCAAACCTAACTGGCATAATGCTAAGTGATGGTTTGCTGAACCTGACTGTGGTTCGCTGGTATGTACAAACCCAGCCCAGCAACGTAGCCGTGATTTGTTTTCTTTCAGCAAACCATGATGTGAAATCATGCTTTGTTGTTCTAACTTTGGTTGGGTGACATGCCTGAACCCAGTGGCCTTCTTTAACCATGGTTTGTTTGGCCATCCCACCCCAGACCTATGCCAAGATTCAAAAGCATGAGCAGCTGGAAAAACAAAAAAAAAGCTTTGGAGAAAATAGGGGCTTGTCTGCTCAGCTCTGAGTTGAGAAGTCACTGTTAAAACAAACCATGTCCAAGTGTTATGTGTGAATGTAGACACTGTTGGCCCACACCGGTGAAACACAGTGTGGCTTGAGTTAGTATAGTGAGAAAGGAATGGATGCCAACTTTTCTATCAGTAGTCTTTCCACTTGACTCTATTTGAGGGAGAGATGAGACAGCAAGGCCCACTTCATTTATTTGCCTGCCTGCCTGCCTGCCTGCCTGCCTGGGAGGGAGGGAGGGATGGATTTATTTCCTTCCTTCCTTCCTTCAACTACCTCAATCAACAGCCATTCCACCTGATCATTTAGAAAGATGGGACCTGATTTATTTTCCTCTTCCCTTCCTGTCCCCCCTTCTGGTTCATGCCTTTTATACATGTCTAGCAAACTATAAACTGCTTCAAATGCTTTGGCAGAAAGACAGTATATCAATGTATTGTTTTTATCTTCTATGTGTCATGTGGTGCTTTGTTTCCAAAGAGAGGAGACATGGCTCATTCTGCTTGGCAAATGGCTGTCTCAGATCTGGAATCCCCCATGCATAATCCCAGTTATGTGGGGCCAGCTGTGATTTCTTGGTTGTAGAGAAAGGAAACTTTGCACATGCTTAAATGTACTTGCCTTCACTTTTACTAGTTTGCTTCCCTGGCATTCAAGACAAATGCTGGTAAAATTAAATGCTACTGTGCTGCCAACAGAGTGAATTGAGGTAAAAGCATTCACACAGTTCAACTCTCCCTTCTGTCACAGCAGAAAAATTGGTATCAGGAGGCTATTTACTCTGTGTGTTTTCTTCTTCCTCTTCCCTTCTGCCCGTATGAAGGATCATTCCACCTTGAAAACACTGAAGAAAACATGGCGGCTCTTTTCCTTGAAGAACTTGAACCTGAAAAGTGAACATGGTCCTAGCATTACAACAAGTTAAGTTTCATTCAGGGCAATGCAAAATATTATATAATTAATTTGATAAATGGCTGGGGTCAAAAGTTATGCCAGGTGTCCTACGAACCTCCCTATGTCCTTTGGACAAAGGTGGAGAACATGTGGCTCTCCACATATTGTCGACAGCAGCTCCTGCTATACATGCTGCCTGAGGCCAAGGGGAGTGCAATAACACCTGGAGGGCCACAGGTTGGCCAACCATGCCTTTGATCATCTGATAGGTCCGGAGGCATGGAAGGAGGTTACAAAAAGCAGAGCCTTTTCAATTGCATTAATTTGGCAGAATCTACTGGGAAACCTTTGTCATCCCAAGCACTGCATTACCCTCTGGGCAGCCTTCCAACCAAGGACCACATGCCTGTGATGGATAGAGGCAGAGGCAGAGGCAAAAGCAAACACAGGCAGATCAACTGATGTAAATTTCACGTCTGCAGAGTAGCCCCCTCCACCCAGAAAAGCAACAGGGACTATCAGAAGACAAGGTTACACCAGCCAGGCAAAAACACAGTGTGAAGCAGAACCAGCCAGGGGAGTGACCTTAGGAGAGATCCAAGGGCCAGATAGAGAGACCTGGAGGGCCACGTTGGGCCCTGACTGAGTTACCCCACCTCTGGTCTACATCGTGCTGAAAGCAAAAGAACTCGACAGCCCCATGCTTTGCTTACCTGAGCACCTCTCTCTTCATCCAGCTCCACGGTCATCAGTGCAGATGTCCCTTTCTCACTGACAGTGGAGTGCCTCCCTTGCCAGAAGAAGTACACACATTTCTCTTTGCCAACAACCCTGGTTTGTAGGTCCCCCTTCTGTCTGCTCCCAACTGCAAAGCAAAGTCAAAAGAGGCTATAACCTGAGGAGTACATGCCCAACGCAGACCTCATTTTTAGGGCTCACAAACATTAGGATGAAAGCATAGCAAAGTTGTCCTCCAAAGAACTGCTGGGAAAAATTGATCTGGCAGACAAAAATACATGCAGGAAAACTGCAGATTGGCCAGCAGTTTTATACTTCTCAAAGCACCGTAACGAACAGTAAACGGCATTGCTTGGCACAAATGAAGACAATGACAGTATGTGTGTGATATCTTGCAACCTCATCATGCTACCACCTTAAAATAAGTGCTCTATGCCATTTCCCATACTTTAACAGCTATATAGGGCATTTCTTGGGGGGGTGAGTGGGGGTGAGCATTCAGTATTATTGAGCAGCATTGGAATTCTGTGCAGATAAAATATGCACAGAGTGCAATTCACTTGGGGGTAAAGCTTATTTTTAAAAAGGTAATATTCAAAGGGCTCCTCCCATAGTGCAGAGGTATGTGGAGAAAAAAATTAAATTGTTGATATTCTGTATCTGTTTTCATAAATGATATGTGGCTTCTATGCATGAATGAAGAGCTCACCCAGGAGGTGTAGCAAACAACCAATAACTATGTTTTAGCCATTCTGCTGTATGCATCATTCAGAAATGGCGGACTAAGATTAAGTAGTCAAATGTAAAAGGGTGACGAGCAGTTACCTTCTGAAATTAAAAAAAGACCATAAAGGGATGTGTAATACATAAAGGACATTGTTTACATCCTGCCCTCCTCCTCAACAGCAATATCATTTCTAGCAATTCATATATGGAAAAACCAAACTAGTTGGTTATGTGCTTGGATAGTATGAGCAACACAGATCAACTTTACCCAATTCAAACAAAATAAATACTTCATTAGAGGATTTTTCACTAACCTGAAGTGCTCACAAGGTACTTCCATTTGACCACATATGTGTCGCCTTCATGAAACTGCCCAATGCTTTGCTTAGGGAGCCTGCTATAATCAAATTCCAATATATGCCAGACATCCACAGAGACAGTGATGATTTCGAATTGCCTCCCGTCATCTCCCTCAATGAATCCATAGCCGCGGCCGATATTCATCCCATCCAAGACCGTGCCAACCGTCGTCTCGGGCACAGGCACCATTCGCATGACATCGTATGGTTTAACGTCAGACCTGGTTTCCTCCTGTAACAAGACACAAAGCATATTTCCCCTTAGACAGCAATTTCAGAAAGCCCATTATGACATTATGATAACAAACCAGCCAGATGTCAAGCACTTATCATCATACTAAAGAAGCCTACAGGGGTTCATCAGCAATTCACTTTGGTTGTCAATCACAAAATTAACCTTCAGAAGACATGGAATAAAAGACTACATGAATAGACATTACGCTTATAATGGTGAAACCTAGCCTCACATCTGACAATCTCAGTTTCTTTTACTTCATAAGGGACCACAATAAATGTTATAATCATCATGCCATCTTAGTACAGAGGACAAGCGCACCGCAGTAGCTACAGTGAAATCTCCAGGTACAATTGTGGATTTCAGCCCCACATTAGAGAAAAGATTCCTGCACCGCAGTGGGTTGGACTAGATGCCCCTTGTGGTCCCTTTCCAACTCTAGAATTCTATGATTCTATGAATTCATTGGGTAAGCCCCTGGGCAAATCCATCTCTTAGAGCTTAGTATTTCCATTTGGACACAATACAAGCTCCCATACAGGTTCGCTTTGTGGAACAATATAAAGTTTGTTTCATGCCCTGATTGGCAATGCATAATTAATTTACACGAATAAAACTACTATAAATAAGTATATAATTCTGACACCTTCTGAGGGGATTCACCAGAGTTCTTCTCAGCTGGTTTCTTCAGTTCGGTCCAATCGAGAAACTTTTCTTTAAATAATATTGTCTCATTGTGTTCTGTGAGCCTGCCGAAAATAGCCCAGTCTGGACGTCCCTGTCCTTTTCTGCATTACAGAAAAGATATATATATATATATATATATAAACACAGAAAACACTCCAATCTCAATCAACGTTTCACACTATAAAATAAAAGCTTAAAAATAGTGCTGGATGTCTTGCCTAATTCAGCTCTGAAAGCTCTATTTATTTTTGAGAATGACAAGAACACAAGATTGTGGAGGTAAAAACACTCTTCACAATTCTGATGCAGGGTTGTTTAAAAATGTGAATGAGGAGCTGTAGAGCAGTGAGATACACACCCTGTTTGGATATACTGAGAAGGAAGTCTGCAATATTTATTTTTCCAAACATGTTTCCTGTCTGGTACTGGCACAAGCATAGCATATTCTTTCACAATGAAGGCAGAAGCCATCATTTTCCTCCCACAAATGCACAAGAATTAGCAATAGTTAGAGGAAACCCTCTAAGCCAGGCTTCCTCAACCTCGGCCCTCCAGACGTTTTTGGCCTACAACTCCCATGATCCCTAGCTAGCAGGACCAGTGGTCGGGGATGATGGGAATTGTAGCCTCAAAACATCTGGAGGTCCAAGGTTGACGAAGCCTGGCTCTAAGCTGCAAGCAATTCAGATCCTTAGCTCATGGCAACGTTTGTTATGGAGGTATCAAAATTCGGCATTACGAATCATAGGGTTGGGGTTGATACCTTGGAATAAGGGGGTTGCATTCACCAGGATCCAGAGGATTGATGTCACAGTTTGCATAGTCAAAGGTGCCATTCCACAAGTGTTTGGCCAGCTGGAATGCCACTTTTCTTTGTGCTAGCGTGACCTCCTTCCCATGCCAAACATACACTTCGCTACCAAAATCAAACACCAAGACCTGAAGGAGGTGGGAGAAGGGAGGGGGAGGAGGAGAGAGAACGAACAATGAAGTCATTCATTTAGCCAAAAAAAGAAGAAATGCTGAGTAAAAACTGAGCAGTGCAGCTAAACAATGCTGACAGTAACACCACAAAAATAATGGTGTGCATGTTTACTGGAAAGAAATGGACCAGCAGCACCCACTCATTTCCCCATAATGAGCAGTTCAGGCTTCATTTCTGAGCAATAATTGATTTGCTGCTGGGGTCTCCTGCACAAATGCCTTCTTGTCTTGCCTCCCTCCACCCACCCCAATTTACAGTTTTGTATATTTACAGCTGCATAACGAAAAACTACGACATCTGCATCATTCAAGGCAAGCACTAAGGTTTGTAATTATCCCACTTGTAGCTCTGCGAAAAGCGCCTGTTTGTATGCCTTGTAAATATATTTTATTTCCTTGGCTTAGAAGAGTGAACCTTGAATGCTACTTCCTAGAATATCGCCTGGCTCCCACAGTTCCTAACTTCTGACATGGGCACTCTTAGATTTAATTTGTGATTTGGGGGTCAAGGGTGCTAGTTCAGTTATCAAGAGAAGGCAGTGTGCAATCACTCAAGGGCTGGACAGAATCAGCAGAGCCCTAAAGGGGAAAATATCCTAGGAAATCGTACTAAAAGGCAACGCTTGTTTGCGCCCCAAAAGTCTAAGGAGCACCAGAGCTGCCACTGAACTTCAAAGTACCACTTACTATACCTCTTTTGAATTCAACAGCGTACACTTTGGCATCTTTCCCCAGTAGTCATCATCAGGAATAAGTTTATCATCCACTAGTCGGTAAATGCAATTGGTTTCTATTATTGCAGCTTCATACATTTCATCTTCTTCCGGGTTTCCAGCAGCTTGAAATGAGCAGACAGGACAAAATGTCACATCAGTTTAACTTGGAAGAAGCAACTCTTGGATATTCTTACAAAAAAGCCAGCACTGAGATGGAGAAAACAAAGCAAAAAAGAGCCTTACACTGGTGGCTTGTCTGGCCACCGAGCAGTTTCCAGAAGTCTTTGGCTGCATGGGTGTGGGTATTGATTCCTTCCTCTATGGTCTGCACATAAGGAGCCCGGCAGCCAAGTTCTCGCTTTGTCTGAATTAAAGTTGCAAGTTCTGAAGCCTAAGAAATTTGAACACGATTAGCTGAATAGGCTTGTCTCAGCTGGTGGGATAATAGCTCAGTTCAGAGGAGAGAAAGAGGATGGGAGCTTTTTCTGCTGTTTTTATTAGACAAACGATACTGAACATGAAAACTATGTCAGGCGCATATAGGCTCTCTTGTTTGCATTTCAATGAGGACTTTATCCCATTTAACCCAGAAGCCAAAGAGAACCTCTTCAAAGCATCCCCCCCCCCCGTTTGAATGCAAGCAGAATTCTTGTATTCCTCCTCCTCCACACATAGAATTATTTCATCTGCTCAGTTGTAAGGTTTAACACGTTACAAACCATTAACACCAGCTTTGACTCTCACTGTCTCTTCTATCCCCTCAGTTTCTTTGTGGTTTTTAAATGTGGTTTTATTGCTTTAAATGATGCCTCTGGATTTTTGTAAGTAACGTAGGAACTTGATACGTTATACTGCTTAGAAGCTATTCTGGCATGTAAGCAGTGTATAAATTCATAAATAATAAATAATAGTAATGCTTGCTTTAAAAAAAACCAACCAGGAAAACTGCAATGCAATTTTTAATATATAAAAAACCAACCCACACCAGCTTTTGGGGGGTGAGGGAGGCACAAAATGACAGCAAGGAGGAGGAAGAGAACTGCCCCATCAGTTACATCCACATTTCACATGTTACAAACAGCCATTGTATATCTTGCCCACAGAAGAAACTCCCCAGGAACTAAGGGCTTTGTTATCTCAATGCTTATAAGCACTAACCTTTGCTTTCTCGATGACATTTGCAAACTCGCCTACCCACAGGAAGCAGAAATGAGGAGTAAGTAACAGGAAACAGTCGCCACTGTTAAGCGATGAGGCCCTTGGCTCGACTAATCTTGTTTGAACATGTCTTCTTCCTACATTGAAAGGGAGAAAAAAACCCCAGACTAGTTGCATTCCTACAAATAAGTACAGTCATACCTTGGATCCTGAACGCCTTGGTACTCAGACGTTTTGACTCCTGAACGCCGCAAACCTGGAAGTGAGTATTCCAGTTTGCGAACGTTCTTTGGAAGCCGAATGTCCGGCGGGGCTTCCGCAGCTTCCGATTGGCTGCAGGAACTTCCTGCAGCCAATCAGAAGCTGTGCTTTGGTTTCTGAACGTTTTGGAAGTCGAATGGGCTTCCGGAACGGATTCTGTTCAACTTCTAAGGTACGACAGTACTAGAGCCATCTTCCGGGCTTGATTACACTGAGAGGGGTGGGGGTGGGAGGAACCACAACCCTGTAACAAACAACTAATACTCCATTTCCACAACGTTGCTTTATGAAAGAGGTAGCTTATGGAGTAGCAGAGGGTTCCTGTGCATAAAGAATAAAGCAACTGGACCACCAAAATAACCCAGCAGCTGCACTCTGTGAGCCAAGGTTTCAATACCTGGGGTTGTATCCAATGCTAGCCATACTCAAGAGCAGATCCATTTAAATGAATGGGCATGACTAACTTAATTGCTTTCATTTCAATTAGTCTACTCTGTGTGGAACTTAGTTGGATACAGCCCTTGGGACCTTTTAGTTTAGGGAAAAAATGTGCCAGAGGTAGTTTGCTTCTGAACACCATTTGCTGGAAACGGCAAGAGGGAAGAATGCTGTTGAGCTCAGCTGTTTCCCATAGGGATCTGTCTGGCCACTGCAAGAATGGGCCACTGGCCTGATGCAGCTGGCTCTCCTTATGTAAGAGGCAACATGATAGTACCCTATCTTCACCTGTTGTGAAGGTGGAGGGAGAATTTCTGAATATTGCAACACCTTTGGAACAGGGGGTCCTTACTATTAGGTGAATTTGATCCTGAGCCAAGCCGTTCCAATAAGAAGCCTGCCTGCCAAGTGCTTTGAACACACAGACACTACAACGATGATACTTGTTGGGCCAATTCCTAGGGTGGCTTAAGATGACCACTCATTTATCTACATTTGCCGCAGCCCCCGACCACAGTATATGGATGCTGTTCCCCCTCAGTTCCCCATATAACTTCTTAAAGTCTGCATTTCAGATAAAACTTTAGAAAATAATAGCTCTTTCACATACCTTTAATCTGCAAGAGCATCAGCTGCTTATATGGCACAGCACTGTTGTTTGAGTTCTGTTCTGTTAGATTGACACTACGCAGACTAACATTGCTGAAGTTCTCCTTACTCGCTAAGCCAGCAAGTGCTACTTCTGAGAAATTTGAGTTTGCAGACACTTAAAACAGTAGAAGTAAAAAAACAACAGACAAGACAGAAAAAAGCAAGGGGAAAAGAAAAAGAAAGCCACACACACAAAACAACAAAGAAACCACATTATGTTTCGTTTCCAAATTTTATTTAGGTTTTTTCATGCATGGCTCATTTCCAGCATTTTTTGTTGTTGCTGCTGAAAGAGACAACAAAAAAACAGGTTGAGCTCAAGTTATTCACTAATCTGAAGAACCTGACATTTCCAGGAGGAAATTTTCAAGATAATGGTGAAAAAATGGAAGCATTTAGGTCTTAAAATTCCTATACAGTGGTAGCTCAGTCTACGAACAGTCCTCTTAATGAACTATTCGGGCAATGAACTCCGCAAAACCGGAAGTAGGCGTTCCGGCTAGCGAACTTTGCCTCAGAAGCCGAACGGTGGAAGGGCACCAGCGGCGGGAGGCCTCAGTAGGGAAAGCGCGCCTCAGTTTAAGAACGCTTTGGTTTAAGAACGGACTTCCGGAACGAATTCAGTTTGTAGACCGAGGTACCACTGTATATTTATATAGGACAAGTCTATAAGGAAAATTGCATCATCATTATTTTTTGCATAATAGTTACTTAGTCACTGAATGGGATTCAGGTGTGTTTGCAGTTCTTTTCCAGGACGTACAGATACACATCCCTGGCAATGACTGACAACCTCTCCTCCCTGCCTGCACTATTCATTTAAAATTATTGAGGCACTGCCTATTTTAATTTAAAGCAATCTGTTAATACTCAGACCTCTAGTATATTCCCAGGTTGTTATTAGTTGCTTGTTACCCAAAGGTCTCCAAGTAACTTACAATTATTGTGTAGTAGTAGTAGTAGTAGTAACAATAATAATATAAAGGTCTCATGCCAATAAACTATGGTTCATCAGCCTGAAAAGTATCTTTATGTCCACATGCTCCCATCTTGTTCCTCCCCTCTTCACATGCATCTGATTTTGGTATGGATATTGTGGATTGTTTAAAAAGGTATTTATTGGCCCAAGGTCTAATTGCTCTTTCTACAGCAGTACTACTACGCTTCAAAGCCAACCATAAATTCTGAGAACACTGCATCTGTAGCACATGGAAGGTGCACCTGCGATAACAAACTTACTTTTTTCAACTTTCATCCTCTTTGATTCCATAAAAGCCACATTTAGCCTTTGCTCTGTGTATTCATGAAGAATGTCCTCTCTTGCGGCTAACATCTTTAAAGGGTTCCTGGAAGCCTGGACTCTGCGCACGGGCCTCACTGCACGTTTGTGCTCTGCTACCAAAGAAGTCAACCTGAGAAAACAAAGATACCCATGCTTAACCCAAACTTTATTCACCTTTCATGAAACATTGGGAGCTTCCAATACATAGCAGTGTATTGTGTACTCAATGCTGCTCATGCTTGCCAGTTTTGAGCATTGTGCACAAGAATCTATCCTCATCAAAATGCTACCTCCTATTCCTGTTGGTGCTTGGACGGTTAAGTCCAGTCAAAGGCGACTATGGGGTTGTGGCGCTCATCTCGCTTTCAGGCCGAGGGAGCCGGTGTTTGTCCACAGTCAGCTTTCTGGGTCATGTGGCCAGCAGGACTAAACTGCTTCTGGCACAATGGAACACTGTGATGGAAACCAGAGCGCACGGAAACACTGTTTACCTTCCTGCCACAGCGGTACCTATTTGTCTACTTGCACTGGCATGCTTTCGAACTGCTAGGTAGGCAGGAGCTGGGACAGAGCAACAGGAGCTCACCCCGTTGTGCGAATTCAAACCGCCAACCTTCTTATTGGCAAGCCCAAGAGGCTCAGTGGTTTAGATTAACACCATCACTGAAACTGGATTTCTTAGTCTTTAAACGGAAGAATTTTATATCCTAGCATTCCCTTTTCAAGCAATGAGGAACTTGTACTGCCTTCTCTACCACCACCACTCCTAGCTCTACAAAGGAAGATTTATAATTTAAAAAAGGAGGGGGGAGAGAGTGCTTGGGGCTTTCGCCACAGGTGTGGAAGAGATGGCAGTACAAGAGCTCATAGCTTAAATTTCCAGTAGGAGTCGTTTAGCATTGCATAAAGCAAAGGGAAGGGAAAAGGAGAACTCCAGCAGTGGTAGGAGCATCCCTCTCCCCAGGTGTGGGTGCTCACTTTGGTGCATCAGGATCAAATATGGCATCAAAGTCTTCATCCAGGTCCAAAGGCAAAGAGGAAGTGGGGTAATCCATGCAACGGTAAAACTTGGAAAATGTTTCTTCATCATCCAGCTTCATCACTTCCTTCACAGATTTTCCTGTGACTGTCAGCAATGTTTCTTGCATTCCACCAACTATAGAAAAAACAAAATACAATATCTTTCCATTCCTCTATTTTATTTTATTTTTGTTTAATAAAAAGACCCCATGCTTGGTATTGGTGCAAGCTGCACCCCAAGGGACACACAACATCCATTGCTTGCGTAAATGCAGACAAAGAAGACAACAAGGAACACTTAAATGGCTAAAGTAGCTTTATAAATGGATGAGAGAAAGTCAGGAAGGATTAGCCTAGCAATGGTACTAGTCATGATAGCTCTATGGAGCCTCCTAGTTCAGAGGGAGAAAGTCAGTGAATTCCAGTTGCTGGAGAGCAACAATGGGAGATGGCTACTGCCTCTGTGCCCTGCTTGTGGACTTCCTGGAGGCATCTGGTTAACCACTGTGTGAAACAGAACGTCGAATTAGATCAGAGATGGAAACCTGTGTTCCTTCAGATGCTGCTGGACTCCCAATTACCATCATCCCTGGCCAGTGGCCATGCTGACCAGGGTTAATGGAAGCTGGAGTCCAACATCTGGAGGGCCACAGGTTCCCCATCTGCGGACTGGATGGATGGCTTACTGGCGCCATCCAACAGGACTTCCCTTACATTCTCAAGACACAGAACAAAATAAGCAACTATAGCTTCCAACTATTGTACTCCTGGGCAGTTTCTCTTGGTCATAGCAGCAATGGGAAGTCTGCTTAAGTGTGCAGAGGAACAACACCGTTGCCATTTCAAATTTCTTCAAAGAAGGATCCACCATTTAAGAAGGGGACGAGAATTTTTTGTGGACTTCAACTGGGGTAATACAAGCAATGCTTGTAAACTGAAAAGCTTAGCTAGAATTGATAGCACAGATTATAGTGAAGTCATGAGTGCAATGTAAGAACTAATTATAATTGTGCCCAGTGCAAGCCATATATTGTGTGACCCAACCCCCAAATAGCTATTTGTATGAACAATAAACAATCAAACAAAAATGTAATTTGCAGGACATTTTCTTATGAGTCATAATATTCATAATCTCTTAAAATAAATATATTGCATGGCAAATAATCTTGAATGCACACGATGCAGCGAGTTTACTGAAGCCAAGCAGGTATGGCGTCTGGATCACTGTCTGAATGGGAGACTGCCTGGGAACCCGCTGAGCACAGCACAGGAAAAAAAAGGCAGAACAACAAACAAAGGTGGTAAATGTGCTTTTTATACTGGGGAGCCATGGTGTTCCACCAGTGTCCTGAACTAAGCAAAGCTTCGCTAGTGGATGTTGTAGACATGGAACTCACAAGCCACTGCTGCAATCAAGAAAATACTTAGTAGAACTACTAAATCAGCAGAAGTAAGGAAGGTGAGCTAAAACACAAAATGCCTTAAACTGTTACAGACCTTTGTTGTTCAGCCTCCCCAAGAAAGTCTCCAGTTTATCCAACTTCATGTCCGATTCTAACTGCATATCTGGCCTAGCTTCAATTTCTAAGCAAAATAAGAATGAAAACAGCCACTGAGATTAAAGAGAATCAAAACTACTCTCATTAGACATCATACTTTTTTTATTTTTTAAATGACCCACCTTCCAGGGGTTTTGAGATGGGTGTTGTTGACTTCAGTCTGTTGCAGAAAGGGGATGCGGCAGGTGTTATGGCAGTAGGAGATGCTAAGCCTGTGGAATAAGCAGATGCTCAGTTTTGCATTACATAACAGATGCTTCAGTTTCTAGTGAATTAGCATGCCTAAACATTTTACCCAGGAAGCTCTCCCCATAATTGCTATTATGCGAATATAGGTTATGGTCTCCTTTGGGACCATGTATATCCATATTTTAAGCAATCACAAAAGCCTGGGGTTAGGGCCATTTTTTGCAGGAAGATGCAGTGATGAGAAAAGATAATGGCAATTCCCAAAAGCAAGTAGAGAACTCAATGGTTAAGTATCCTAACACGATGTGATCAGATGTTGATTGCTCAGATCTTATTTACAGCAACTTGAGATCTAGTTACAGGGTGTACAAGTTGCATATAAAGGGAAACTAAACATAGAATCAACTTCAGAATGCAAATATTTTGCCATTTCATCATCCTACTGTGCTTTTAATATAATTGAAATGACTCTACAAATAATGTAGGGGGAAATTGAAACGAGCGGCTTCCAGAAATTATGAGGAACTGAATGTTCCTTGGCATATCTGCCTCTGTTTGCTTCTGACTCCTATCACTGAAAACATTCCCAGTTACAAAGGATGGATAAATTCACTGACCTTTTTTGACCATTCTGCCAGCCACAGTGAACTGTGTTGAGTCATTGGCTGCTCCTTTCCCTCTCGCTTTCCAAGCCTCTTCCCGAACACTTATCAATTGCTTTCTTTCTTCAATTGTCATTTGACTTTCACAGGTATCCGACATCCTCTGGTTTTCAAAGAGAAAGAGGAGACACTGAGTATAAAGTCTGCATGGTTGTGAATTTTGAGGCACAAGAAAGAAAACAAAAAGCCCATGCCCTTTAAATGTGTTCTATCTTACAATGTCTCCATACAATTATTATTTTATTTTAAAGTAATTTCCATGTTATTGTTAGATGGCATTTTCATGCAAGAATCTTTGGCCTAAACATATTTGATTCACCGGCAGAATTCATCTTGTACAATAATTTATGTGGGTTTTTTTTTTGGTAAAAAACACTGACAAGATGGCACTATGGGTAATTTTTTTTTTGTTCCTAATCTGGTTATTTTTTCATCCAAAATAAGCATCCAAAATGCACATGTTCACCTCTGATATGCAGAAGGAAGCTAGTTATTTGGATTGTTATTATTATTTGCTCAGTTTGGCTCTAGACAAACTTTCAGAGCATAGATCACATTCACGCCATACATTTAAAGCCATAAGATACCACTTTGAACAATCATGGCTTCCCCCAAAGAATACTGGGAGCTGGTGCCTTCCACCTCAAGCAACCCCAGGACTGCTTGCTCACAGTTCTTGACAGTTTCACCTAACTTCACAGGGCTATAACAGACATCAGCCTCATTTCAGGTGCATATGTGCAAGAAAAACAGGTAAAAGCTGGTACGTCAATTTCATGAGATAAACACAACCACGTTGCCATGTGCATTCACAATCTTCTGCTGAGCTGGTTTCTAGTAGTGTCTCCTTAATTGTAATGATTTGAGCACCAGCTTCCTCCGGTGCCTCTCCATTTTACCCTGGTTGCAAGGTGGCATGGCATAATTCTTCTTGTAACACAAGCAAATGTCCCAGATTACCAGGTTCCTGCCAAGAAACCACCCAATATGACGTTGGTGTTTCTACAAGAGCACCAACTACAGTTTGAAGAAAGCACTACAACAAAATAGATTTGCTCTGCTTCTTTGGCCTTTGAAATCATGTTCTGTCATGTATATTTGTCATGTATATTTGTCATGTATATTTGTCATTATACATGACAAAGCTTTTTTAACCTTCTCACCCCTTGCTTTTTCCTGTAAGACTAATTGCAGCCGTTAACAGTCGTCAACAGGTTTACCACAGCTATCAACCTTTCACCCATTTCCACCACCCCTCTGAGTAATACCCCTCCCCACCCTCTCACTATATATAAGGGTCTGGTGACTTCTGTTTCAGTGTATCTGAAGAAGTGTGCATGCACACGAAAGCTCATACCAAGAACAAACTTAGTTGGTCTCTAAGGTGCTACTGGAAGGAATTTTTTTTATTTTATTTTGTTTTGGGTCCCCAGATGTTTTTGGCCTACAACTCCCATCATCCCTGACCACTGGTCCTGTGACCTAGGGATGATGGGAGTTGTAGGCCAAAAACATCTGGGGACCCAAGGTTGAGAAAGGCTGGTCTAGACCATTAATTCAGACAAAAATGCCTGAAGTATTTCTGCTAGGATCCCAAAGGACCTCAAAACAGAAAAGGTTTGTTTTCTCCAAACTGAACACAACACATGCCAAAAAAATAACCTAGACCAAATTACCCAAACTAAACTTGTGATTCCTGCACTGCAGGAGGTTGGATTAGATGACTCTACAAATGGTTTAGCATGATTCTATGAAAAGCAAGATACTCCGTACAATAAAAAACTCAGTGCCAGGAATGGCAACCTGTGGTCGCCCAGGTGTTACTGAACTCCAACTCCTACCAGCCTCAGAGAGCATGACCAATGGGGTCAGGGATGATGGAAGCTACTGTCCAACAACATGTGAGGGGCCCACAGGTTTCTCAACCCTGTTTGAACCCATGATATGAATAACATTAGTCATTCTCATCACTAACGAAGCAAAGAGCACTGAGCACTATTGCTTCATTTCAAAAGTTGCAATCATACTCAAACATCATTAAAAGAGGCCGGCTTTGAAACCCAGTTCTGAGCTAAACCCAAGGGAGGGGAAACCCTTATCCATTGCTATGCTCACTGGATCTGACAGATCACTTTTTTTGGTGCTTAGCACGACCAACTTAGCTTCTGAACATATGAGCACACTGCACAGCAGAACACACAAAGATCAAGAGAGATCTTGGAGATGGTGGCCTAGTGGATGAAACTTAACTGAAAGATACAGGACAGAGGGAGAAAAGAAATGCTTTCATGTGTATATTAAGTCTGCTTCCAAGGTTACTTTCAGAATACATGGGTTATTGCAATGCACTCTATGTGCAAAAACCCTGCAGCTGGACTATCACCAGCACATAAGCTGCTAAAAAGCTTGCACTTGCTGTCTATACATTATTCGGCCAGGTTCAAGGTTTTTGTATTGATTAACAAGGCCCTTAACAATTGGGTCCAGGCTATCTCAAGGACTGCCTATTCCCTTACATCCCTGCCCAATCACCAAGGTCTTCAGGGGAGTTACTGTTAGCGCCCCCAAAGGGCTAGGATTTATGGATCCTATCCACTAGAGGAGCCAGGGATTCAGAATTGTGTGCTCAGTTCTGTGAAACTCCTTTCCAGGTGAGGTGAAATAGGCACCCTCCTTGTTGGACTTCCGGCACCTACTGAAGAGTCTTTAATTCCAGCCCACATATATTATATGTTTGCATGCATTTAGAAAGTTATGCACATGTTGTTGTTGTTGTTGTGCAAAAATGATCCCTTAGCAGAAATCTGGAATCCATTCAGACAAATAATACATTTTGTTTGCTGACAATTCTCCCAAAGACTGTCAACACAAAACTGAGTTTCATATTGTTTGGTTCTAAGCTAAAGAATCAGACAGAACAGGCAATATTTCACCTTCCATCTCCAGGGGTGACGCTCAAAGGCCAGGGGGCTTGGATCTTTCAAACTAGCACTACTGACCTTAAGGAAAAAGAAAATGGAAGTATGAGAAGGAGAGGAAAAGCAAAGAAGCAGAAACAGAACAGAAGCAGTAAGCCTCCGACCCCTTTTCCCGAGTTATAGAAGCTCAAATCTAGAACCTCCAAGCAATGGTTTGGTTGTGTGAAATAGCTATCCTGGATTGCCACTACTTCCCAAACTATAGAAATCATCTGCCTCCAAGGCAGTGCAAAACAAATCCCCGAAATCTAGCCACTGACTCAGATGTTTGCTTCGGAATTTGGGCTATCCATATATTAAATTTGTAATCTGCCTTGGCTATATGTGCAAGACATCTTGGATTTAGAGAAAGGCAGGCAAACAATATATAAAAAAATAGGATAACATGGTGATGATGAGTAAGATAATGTTTACATTGAAGCAGCTGATAATTTTATCAGGCTCTGGCAGGAGGAAAGATGAGAGACAGGGCAGTTTAATCAGCTCTGCTGAGACCACTGGACTTCTCATTTCCCTGAACTGTTTTCATTAAAATCTGCTGCTATAGGAACTTAGTAACTTTTAGGATGGTGCCTCAGTTTGTTTGTTTTCCTCTTGCATTGTGTATTCTTCTGTCTTGTTTATTACTGTTCTCATGTAAGCCCCTCTGGGTGCCTTTTCAGCTGAGGATGGGGACAAAAATTATTTTTACAAACACACAGGTACACATCACCATTTCTGGTTTCTGTCATTGCCTCCACTTTCATAAAGGGGTGGGGAAAAGAGAATGAAGCCAAACAAACTGGAACACAGTGACCATCCCACAATCTCTCCACCTTCCCCCTTTTCTAAGTAGAGAGGAAAAACCCAGCAATGTTACTTTAGTTTTTATTATACATTAGACCTATAGGAAGGAAGGAAACAAGCAAAAAGGCCCTACACCGTGCTCAACAATATGTAAACAATAGATTGAACCATAAACACTTTTATGACACTAATAGTGCCTTTTTTTTACCACCTTCAGAGTAAGAAACAAACATTTGGCTAATGCATCAAGTTACAAGGAATCGGCCATCTGGAAATGGGGTTAGTTAAGTTGAACAAATCCAGTCTTATCCTGCCCCAGTGAATGGGGGTGGAGGTGTCATGATAACTGTTGGTAGCCGACCATCATCTATGGACTCTGGGCTCCCCACCCTTCTGGGAAGGGTGGGGACCCATGGCTTCACCCACACTAGAAAACAGTGGATGTGTGAATTTTTTTTAAAAAGGCATTAAACGTTTGGATGCACCGGAGACATTCATATCATTCCAAGGTTCAAAATTCAAGTCAAATGCCACTTTTGAAAGCAACCCAAATGATTAGATGTTGAAAATGATTAGGTTGTATGCTGCTATGTGTTCTGCTCTATAAGGAGGAGAGTACAAAATGGCTGGCCACAATTCAGTACTAATGATTTCCAGACGTGTGTGTGTGTGTGTGTGTGTGTGTGTGTATGTATGTATGTGAAGAGAGAGAGAGAGAGATGAAAGAGAAAGAGAAAGGAAGGGGACAAGGGGACTATGGGTTGTATCTAATGCTAGCCATACTCAGAGTAGACCCATTGAAATGAATGAAGATGGCTAACTTGGGTCCATTAATTTCAATGGGTCTGAGTGTAACTTAGACACAATCCTATACCCCCTCTGCATGAACAAGCACTTGACAAATCATTGCAATGTCTGAGTCTGCAAGATTTGCTCACCTGATTAATAGGTACAAAGGGATGAAGTTTATGGGCAGCAGCTATAGCAGGAGAATAAGTAGAAGCATAGACAGGTTCCTATGGACAGGGGGCAGAAGCAATATGAGAGAATTAAAAAGGTATGAAGTTGATGTGCAAGACGGTAAGGGTCAAAGGAGTGATCACTTCATGCTAAACCATTTGTAGCAGTTTGCATCCTTATCCGTCAGATTTCTCCCACACCAGACAATATTCTACAATAGTAAATAAAAACCACACAACACACACACACACACTTTTTCCTGAAGCCACTCACATGCGATAATTAAAAGGTTTAGTGGTATCAGAAAGAAGCATGCCAAAATAGGGCTGCCATACATCTGGATTTTCCTGGATCTTAGGCAAGTCAATTGCATGAGAAAGCGTATGTACAGCACACCATTAACCGCAACAACAATGCTTTCAGACTGCAATGCATTTAGCTCTTCGTGAAACAAAGAACGGTCCATTATTTTGATGCACCACTTCCAGAAAGGGAACAGTGGCTTAAGGGAATAAAGAATTGCACCCAAAGAATTGCACCCACAGTGAGCCTAGAATAACCCCTATGCATTAGAGTCAGGCTTACCCAAAGCAGCTTAGACATGGCATTATAATCTGTAACTCCTCCTCCTTCCTACAGGTTAAAACAAACAGGAAACATTGCAGAGCAGGAGAGAAGTGTAGCTGCAGGAGGCAGCTTGCATTCCTAGTGCCACTGCTCGTCGGATTAAAACTCACACTGGGTCTGCTGAACATAACGATAGCTGCAGTTCCAAAAGAAAAGCAAGCTGCTGTCTAGTGGCTAGACCCACTACATTTGCCATGGATATTTTGGGAATCAACGCTTGATGTAAGAATAGCTCTAAAGCAGGATGTCTCTCTGTACAGCCCTGAAAAGGTCGTTTTTAGGTCTCAGTAGGAGATTAAAAAGCATCATTTTTGCAGGAGCACTTTGTTGGAATGAAACGCATTTCAAACCCCTTTTGCTGATTTAATATTCCACTCGCATGACTTGGAGCTCACTGCATAATCTGGAACTCTAAGCCGACTAGGGTGTGCTTTTCAATAAAGAGACAACCTAACAGAGATGATTCGAACGTTTCCCTTGTGCGATTATGAAACCGTGACGAGAAAGGGAACAAGCCAAGAAGGCAAGGTCAGATATGAAAACAGATAAGCTTTAGTTCATGCCTAGGAGACTTCAGTATACTGAACCAAATACAATTTTAGCTGCTAAAGCTGAATGTTGAGACATTCAGACAGACAAAGCAAAATACTTCTTCACACAGCACAGCCGGAATTTGCTGTCCTAAGATATAATGATGGCATCAAAAACCTGAACGGCTTTAGAAGAGGAATAGACAAATACATGGAATATAAGGCTGCCAATGGCTATGTGCAGCTTCCAATGTTGGAGGCAGCAGGCCTTTAAATACCAGTCGCTGGGCAGCAGAAGTGGGGAAAGAGGTGATGCATTAATGTTCTGCTTAAGGGCTTTCCCTAGGCATCTGGTTGGCCACTGTGAGAACAGGATGCTGGACTAGATGGGTTTTGGCCTGATCCAGCAGGGCTCTTTTCATATTATGTACAATACGTGCAATAGATTTGAATGTTAAACACACGGGGTCATTCCAGAAGGCAACATGGACACAACTTATTGCTATTAAAATATGAAGCATGTTCTAATTCAAGGAAAAGATAAAGGGACCCCTGACCGTTAGGTCCAGTCATGGACGACTCTGGGGTTGCGTGCTCATCTCGCTCTATAGGCTGAGGGAGCTGGCATTTGTCCGCAGACAGCTTCTGGGTCATGTGGCCAGCATGACTAAGCCGCTTCTGGCGAACCAGAGCAGTGCACGGAAACGCCGTTTACCTTCTCGCCGGAGCGGTACCTATTTATCTACTTGCACTTTGACGTGCTTTCGAACTGCTAGGTTGGCAGGAGCAGGGACCGAACAACGGGAGCTCACACCATCGCGGGGATTTGAACCGCCGACCTTCCGATCGGCAAGCCCTAGGCTGTGGTTTAGACCACAGCGCCACTCGCGTCCTTTCAAGGAAAGGTTGCCACAAATATCATGTCTCTTATAACATCACAGGTTGGCAAAAAAAAAAAAAAAATGATAGGTAAGGTCCAATTATGGCAGCCAACGTAAACAAAAATCTGCTTGCCCAATGAGACTTCTGGTTTCTCTTTTCTCCTCTACACCCCACATGTTCCAAAAATCTGCTCCAGAGAGTTCCCCAACTATGTGGAACAGATTTTGGGGGTTTCTGGAAGACTGTATGGCAGAGTTTAAAAAAAGCCCTGTTGCACAAATGCTCATTTGTGATCTCGCCTAATCTCTGTGTGCCTACCATCAGCTATTTTTGGAACCATGAAAGTTGGCATGTACAATAAAAAGGTATAAAGTTTCACTCCAAAGTATGCAAATGCTTTTATAGCGAAACTGTTTTCCTCTATGCAAAAAAAACAAAAACAAAAACAAAAAACAAATTACAAACCATCAGCACTCAGGATACCGGTTTGCATAGTAGATCTCAATTACACGTAAAACATGTTTATTTAAAAGAACACCCCAATATTAAGGCCATCAATTTATTTAAATTCCTCATTCTTTATGTTTAGAAGAGTTACAGGTTGCTGCTGCAAGCTACATCCAGAAGTACATGCAAAGTCAGCCACGGGCTTCAGTACATAACATCATGCAGCAGCAGCCAATTAACAGTTTACACAATTTTCAAGAAAGCAAAAATATCATTCCTAGTATCATTTTTCTGAACAATTCCTACTATAAATGGATGGTATCGGAGATTCAGGTTTGATCAGCCAGTGTAGCTTTCTTCAGCACTAGAAATAATGCAGTCCTTTATAAAATATCAAAGAGATGCCCAACTGCATAGAGTGGTACCTCGGGTTAAGAACTTAATTCGTTCCGGAGATCTGTTCTTAACCTGAAACTGTTCTTAACCTGAGGTACCACTTTAGCTTATGGGACCTCCCACTGCCACCACGCCGCTGCTGCACGATTTCTGTTCTCATCCTGAAGCAAAGTTCTTAACCCGAGATACTATTTCTGGGTTAGAGGAGTCTGTAACCAGAAGCGTCTGTAACCTGAAGTGTCTGTAACCCGAGGTACCACTGTACACGCAATACGAGAGGGCCTTTGAGGAACTGAATGCTGCTGTCTTAAAATGAAGCCATGACTCTTCCCCATACTGGATATTTGAAAAGTAAGACAGGTTTGGAGTGGTAGTAAAATTGTAGTGAGATGACATTCCATAACTTGCATTTTAAAGGCCATTAAATGCCTTTCTGAAAGTTCCAAGCTGCTTCCACCATTTGACCTTTCGCACCCTAGTCCTACACTTCGAAATCTTTCCAGTGAACAAGGCTTAAAAGCAAAATATGTGTAACGTCCAGCTTTTCTGAGATTGATGTGCTTAAATGTCTGGACTAGTAAGGATACATGCTGGAGGCATCTTCTTCCAGGATCAGATTTAATAACGTATTTGGTATGAATCTGCTGGTTATTTCCTGCTGGCCATTTGGCTGGCTCTCTGAAGACAACATTTTATTATATCGTAGAACAGTGGTTTTCAACCAGTGTGCCGTAGCTCCCTGGAGTGCCTTAAATGATGGTCAGGGGTGCCAGGGGCAACACTGACCTCCATCCCTCTTTCCTTCATCTGATGCCCTCTCGCGTCTCTGCCTCCCAAACGCCTGCACAGCTGTTTGATGCAGCAGCCCTGACTAGAAGTTCCCCAGGTCAATGGGTGCCTCTGGGGCTGGCCAGGGGGTGCTGGTTGCCAGGAGCTGAGGCAGCCCCAGAGTAAGCAAGCAAGTGGGCGAGGGAGCCCAGCCAGGCAGTCCATCAACCCTTGCTGTTGGGAATGGACAGACAAATGGGAGGCCAGGCAGGTGCTGCACTGGCCTTTCTTGTGCTCCCTTGCCTGGGAGCGGAGTGCCCAGTGCTGAAGGGGAGCCTTTCCTCCATGCAGGCCCGGCAGCACCTGCTAATGCCACTGCTGCCTCCCAAGGTAAGGTGCTGGCCTGGCCTCACATTCACCATTGGCCAGTCTCCATTGGGATACTAAGGCTGGGGGCATCCTCTTTCCAGGCCACTGTGGGGCAGTATGAGGGGCAGAGGGGCAGCTCAAAGACCAGGGGTGGCGGCGGCAGCTGCCCAGAGGACTCCCAAGGAGAGGAGAGGAGACTGAGGGAATACTCCACATGGGAGAGTGTTCAAAAAAGGGTGAGAGGCTGCCAGCTCTGCAGGCAAGGGGTGACATAACTGGGCTCCTGAGCCCCACATGGGTGCCACAGAAAGAATGTAGTTGGTCAAGGGAGCCGTGGACCCAAAAGAGGTTGAAAACTTCTGTCGTAGAAAGTTCTACCTCACCCCTCCAGCAAGTTTCCAGGGCTGTTCTAATCTGGACATAGCTCTTTGGTCTGATCTGGCAAAAGCAATCCATTTAAAATCTTAAATGGAATTATTCAATAGAGGTGATGGTGAGAAGAGACACTTTGGTTTGCCATAAAAAGACAAAGACTGCAATTCTACTCCATTGCCCACCGTGGGGCTTACTTCTGAGTAGACATGCCTAGGAATGTGCTGTGAACCACCTGTTTTGGCTGAGGCACTCTGAGTAGCTGGCTCAGTCAGATAAAAGCCACACTTGAAATTGCACACCTTTTTATCTCCTTCATCTAAGATGAATGAATTCAAAATCGAACAATTAGAATAACAAAAAAGGGAGAATTTATTTCAGCAGCAGAATTTAGTAGAACCTGCTAAGATGAAGATTATGATTTTTAAAAAGGAGGCTGAGAGGGGGCTGTTTTCACAGAAGATCAAGTGATCAAATAATTTTTAGCTGATTAATCATGTGCCCTTCAACTGTTCCAGTTACTTTATTAAATTTAAAAGAACTTCCATATCATCAAAGCCTTGGTATAATATAAATACTCTTTGGAGATATTGAAGGAATTGAATTAAAGCTTCCTTAACAAAAGCTACCATTCTTGGTTTGAAGAAAAAAGTCATAATAATAATAATAATATTGTCATGCTCTATAATTAGACTGACTAACCTCAGCCAAAGAATGTTTTTGTTTAAAAGAAAGTGTCCTTAATGCTGAGCCAAAAATTGATCGGCAAAAGCTTTAGTTGATTAATCAATCAATGCTTTCAGTATTACTTTACACCATACAATTATAAAGAGAAGAGATAAAATGAGGTTATTCAGGTTAAAATAAAAGTTCCAATAATGAATTGCTGGTAGTGACATAAAAAAAATATAGATTCTTTAAGATTTTACATCTCACACTCCAGGAAATAGAGCTACAGAGCTACACGATACAGAGAGGTGAAATCCTACAATACAGCAGTGGGGGACCTGTGCCTCTCAAGATGTTGGCAGACTACAATTCCCATCAACCAGCATTGCCAATGGTCAAGGGTGAAGGGAGTTGTAACTCCAATCAGGCTTCCCTTGCCTGACTTCAAAAAATTCTCTCTTCTACTGCGGTTGTGGAATGCTAGGCACCTATTTGCAATGGACTCACTTCTAACCTATGATTCTTACCAGAGAATAACTTGTTTGGTAGCTAAATATCCATATAGGGTTGCAGAAACCATAAAACACAAGAGAGCTGTGCCACATGTTATTGTGGAATAAGCTTCTGCAAACTAGTCCCCTAAAGCTTACATCTCATTACAACTTTTTTTCTTTAGAGTGAGACCATGAGACTTTTTGCTAAAATGTACGCCCGCGACTGGACCTAACGGTCAGGGGTCCCTTTACCTTTACCAACATGGCTATCCTTCAGGATTAAAATATAAATGCACTACTTTAAAATGCAAATGGCTATATGAGTACACTTTGAGGAGAAGCCTGGAGCTGTTGGGAAAGGACTTTCAAAGATCCCTGTGCTGCAAAGTCCCAAAGCATAGTATCACAGGACACCACTTTCATGTTAAGAGATTCACAGGTGTGCAGCCCTGCCCACCAATCAAATTTGGCCCACCAAGGTAGGGATATTAATTTCTGTCCCTCAGGCCAGATAAGGGCCCCCTGCCTTTACATCAGATCTGCCTCCCCCAACCTGGTGTCCTCCAAATGTTTTGGACTACAACTCCCATGAGCGCCAGCCACTACTGCTAATGGATGGTGGGAGTTGTACTCCAAAAGAACTGGAGGACACCAGGATGAGGAAGGTTGCATTAGAGGAATACTGCTTTGACTCTGAGGTTAAGCCCAGATGCTCCTAACATTATTGCATTCCTAAATTATTTTGCAAAGCGTATGTTTAGTGTTCTTCCATTAAGACACAAGTCTCATGTCAAGACACGGGGGGGGGGGGGGAGGAATCATTTGTTCAGCGAATAAAGCATCTCAGATAACTGTCCTTGGTGCGTAAGAGAGATAGATTGGTTGTGCTTCAAGTTCAAACCCGGCTGATGATGAATTGCCATGCTACAAGCAACAGCTGTTACCTCCAGACAGGCATGCTTGTCTCGCTTGATGCATCTGGAGCGCCAAAGTGCTTTCAAGTGAAATACCTTCCCCATACATGGGCAACTTTACCTTCTTCGCAAACAGCGGCTCCATCTCTGGCAGTTGGGGGCCACGCTCAATGACAGATAACCGGCTATACTCCTGCTTTTTGTTCAGCCTGCTTTTCCAGTCTTCTTCACCACTCTTCTTCAGGAGTGCCAGCCTGAAAGTGAGGAAGGCAAAAGACACTGTGCTGAACCATACTGACCATTCCTCATCAGTCTTCTGGATCCCTTTCATGGGGTTGTTGCGCACATTACACAATAACACACCTGGGATTGGGGGGGGGGAAGGTCATGACTCTGTGGTGGTGCACATGCCTTGCTGGCAGAAGGTTTCAGATTTAACCCCTGCCATCTCTATGCAGGGCTGGGGGAAACTATGTACAAGGCTCTGGATAGCGGCTGCCAGTAGACAGTGGCCCAATACAGGGCTCAGAGTAGCTTCCTACATCCTCAGGAGGAAGCCAGAGCCCAATCCGGTGCTCTGGCAAATATTTCCGACCATCTCATCATCATGTGAACACTTTTCTATTTTGAGGATATACTTTTAAAACTCTGCTGTACAAACTCAGCCCTTAAAGAAAATATGTGGAATATAAGGGGAAAGTAGATTTTGAATCACTTGACGAACAAAACAATCCACTAACCATCCATCCAAATTTCCTCCCCCCCCCCCAAATAAATAAGCCATCTTGAACATTTCTTCAAAATAATATTCAGGGTGTTCCCCCCAAGCTCTTAAACACCAATGGGGCACACTACTTCATCTAAAAGATAACCAATCCGTTTGTGTAGGAACCAAAGCACATCTGGATAAAAAGTCAAATTAATGCTTTAGGGCAGGATGCCAGAGAAGCCTGCAAGAAGGTACTTGGGTCCAGAGAACATTAGAAGAGCCAACAGCACATCTATTCCCCACATCTTGTCGTCACAGTGACCACCCAGATACCCCAATGGGAAACCTACAAGCAGGACCTGAGCCCAAGAACGCTCTCCCCTTCTACGGTTTCCAGCAGCTGGTCTTCAGAAGCCTAAATGGCCTCAGTCCTGTATACCTGAAGGAGCGTCTCCACCCCCACCGTTCAGCCCGGACACTGACGTCCAGTGCCGAGGGCCTTCTGGCGGTTCCCTCACTACGACAAGCAAACCTACAGGGAACCAGGCAGAGGGCCTTCTCGGTAGTGGCACCCGCCCTGTGGAATGCCCTCCCTTCAGAGGTCAAAGGGATCAACAACTACATAACATTTAGGAAATACCTGAAGGCAGTCCTGTTTGGGGAAGTTTTTAATCTGTAACATGTTAATGTATTTTAATATTTGCTGGAAGCCGCCCAGAGTGTCTGGGGAGACCTAGCCAGATGGGTGGGGTACAAATAATAAATTATTATTATTATTATTATTATTATTATTATTATTATTACTGCCTCCAACCATGAAATCAGAGTATTATAGGTTTTGCAAACTTGCCTTAAATGTTTGTGTTTTTAATTGTTTTCAACAGCTTTAAACTGTTTTAAAATGTGGTTTTATTTCTAGTTGTATTTTTTTTTAATGTATAAAAAAATCAGACATGCTTCCTGCCCTGAGCTGCTTTGGGAGGAAGGGAGGGATATAAATTCAACAACAACAACAACAACAACAACAACAACCACCTTTCAGTTAACAATTCATAAATATATGGGGGGAAACAAAAGAATTATAAAACCACACCCATATTTTAGTCAAAACTATACACATTCTGCCTCTCCAGCAGCCAATATACTGAACAATGTTAAGTTACAAAACCATTTTCTCTCAGAATTTAGACTGCATGCAGCTTGGGGCAGGGATCTGTCTTTTTGTGGAGTGTGTGTGTGTTATGTTACTCTGTAAAACGCCATGGACAGATTCAGGGTAGGGTGGGGGAAGGGCCATAGCTAGGGGGTGGTGAGGTGGGCCCCTGCCAGGGACGCAGGCGACGGGGGCGTGCAAAATTGGCTAAAAATATGTCCATAAATATAAATATCGATTACTGCCTCATAAGAAATGGTTTTAAATAGAGGGTGAATTGAATGGGTAGAAGGGGGGGGGGGTTGGAGGAGAGGCGGAAAGAAGAGCTAATTTGTCCGTGGCTAGGGGGCGCAATCTGGACAGTTCTGCCAAGGGAGCAAGATCACCTAGCTACGGCTTTGGGTGGGGGAGACAGCTACCACTTCTCTACCTCAAAAGAGTGAGCTCTGACCCCTGGCCTTAATTTTCCCTGGGGAAATATCCAAGCGATGTGTACCAAGCAGTGTTCGAAACTCCCATTTTTCTTGGCGCATTTTGCGACAGGGAATTTCATTAGCGCGAGCAGTTTCTGAGCTCTGGACGCAGTATTGTGCCTAAAGATTTCAGATTAAAACTGCAGAGTGGAAGGAAAGGAGGACCTTTGTTTGCCTCCCCACTACTAGCTACTCTCTGAAAACTGGAGATGAGACCCTCTTAAGAATATTAGGGGGTGGGGTGGGCAGGGGAAGGACTAGACCATGTGAAAAATGAACAAAATATTGGACTTCGGAACCGACCGGTGAGGGGTGATGTATGTTATACATCTTATTTTTGAGTTTCAGGTGAAGACTATGGACTATGGACACGGCAAAGGATTGAATAAGGACTGCACAAGAGACAATATTATGGTTACATACCCAGGGACTGAGGGGAGATGGAAGGGTAACAAATATCTGAAGTTGAATATAAGTATGCTGAGGAGAATTTTAGTTAATACAATAATGTAATAGTATAATAATTGAAGATGTAATGGAATATGAAGTATGAATCTGTTTAGAATTTGAATCTTTAAGAAAAAATGGAAACAATGGGGTGGATGTGAGGAAGTCATAAGTAAATGTGAGTGTATGAAGGTGACCTGGCCTGGAAAGTGGGCCAGGCCCCTGGAAAGTAAAGGGACAGCATTCAATATAATGTGATGTACCTATAAAATTGTAAAATCAATAAAAAATTATTTAAAAAAAATAAATAAAAAAAGAGAGAAAAAAGAAAAATGAACAAAATATTTTAGCTGCAGTTATTTTCAGCTTTGCATTCTTGTTATTAAAAAAGCGGGCCCAGACATTCTGTTGTTGCACCCATAACTCAGGTTTAAGGCGCCGTTTAGCTTCTAGCTTTCCTATCTCAGTTTCCAACACTGGTACCAAGTAATCCTTCATCCTTGTGCGTAAAAGCTGAAAGACAGGAAAAGCCACACCAGAGGAAACCCCACTCCTGCTGCCTCTTGCCCAGGAGGACTCTGCTTTGTTCTCTTTGATGTGTTTTGATGTGCTTATTCAGCACCCTCTGGGGACAACCAGAGGTTCTGTGGCAATTTGACATCGGAGCAGGGGTTGAAAGTTCCCCGTCTCCCTTGCTTCGTCTTTCCCCCCTCTCCCAGGTCCTTCCTCAAACAAGTGGGCTGTGTATCACTCCTTAAAGGAGCTTTTGTGTTTAGTACATGCAATGTGGCCATTTCTTTAGTACAGTATTTTGAAAATAACTATGCAGCACTTCTCTATCATCAAATGCATGGAAGTGGTAAACAAGAAAAAAGAAAAGAAAAAGTACTGGCGAGTAGTCCTAAACTCAGCACACAAATATTACCAGCATGTTCACTTGCTTTGTTGCTGGACTACAATTCCCATCATCGTTATCACTGACCATGCTGGCTGAAGCTTATGGGGGCTGGAGTCCAGCCGCCTCTGGAGCGCTACTGGTTTACTATCCCTGCTGTAAACTCATGGGCAATGCTGGAATCAGGCCACTGATTTGATGCCAAACTATGACCTGGAATACGCTTAATATGCCTTTGAGAGGGGGAAAAAACTATAGCTGTGTGAGGAGATCATCCAAAAGACCCTACAGGGGCTGGTTTTCGAACAGTTTAGTTCTCTAACGTTTTGGCTCCCGAACGCTGCAAACCCGGAAATGACTGTTCCGGTTTGCGAACTATTTTTGGAAGCCGAACATCCAACACGGCTTCTGCGGCATCCGATTGAGTACAGGAAGCTCCTGCAACCAATCAGAAACAGTGCCTTGGTTTCCAAACATTTTTGGAAGTCGAACGGACTTCCGGAACAGATTCTGTTCGAGAACCAATGTACGACTACATATTGCATGCCAGGGCAACTCAAATTATAAGCTGGGAGAAGCTTAATTATTACTTATAATGTATGCACATCTGTTTGCTATGCATGGCGGTAAAAAAAATGTCTAGCTCAACCAGGAATTATCCACATACTTTCATGTCCATTTCCAGAGCCGTTAAGGACACTTCCATGTTGAAGAAATAGGGTGGGAACTCAAAATGCTGAATATTACATTCTGATCATGGACTACCCACAGCCATTCTTGCAAAAAGCTATTGTTTGATTTAGCTGGAGTCTAACAATTTGGTTCAGCTATCTAATGGAAGATGGAGAAATTAATTTGAGACTTTCACCTCACTGTATTCAGGAAGGGCCATAGTAGTAGTAATAATTTAATTTTTATATGGCGCCCATCTGACAGGGTTGCCCCAGCCACTCTGGACAGCTTCCAACAAATTATAAAACCACAGTGAAGCATCAAACATTAAAAAACTTCCCTATACAGGGCTGCCTTCGGATGTCTTCTAAGAGTCAGGTAGTTGTTTATTTCCTTGGCATCTGGTGGGAGGGCGTTCCACAGGATGGGGGCCACTACCGAGAACGCCCTCTGCCTGGTTCCCTGTAGCTTCACTTCTCAAAATGAAGAAACAGCCAGAAGGCCCTCGGAGATGGAGCTCAGTGTCCAGGCTCAATGATGGGGGTGGAGACGCTCCTTCAGTGGACCATCTCCCTTGCACACAGAAGGTCCCAACTTAAATCCCTGCCGTCTCCAGGGAATGCCCCCTTCTGAAAACATGGACAGCCTCTGCCAATCAGTGCAGACACTACTGTGCTAGACAGACCATTGGTCTGACTTGGTATAAGGCAGCTTCCTATGTTCCTAAACTTTTAATACTGATTTACTCAGATTTCAGGGATGCCTGCCCTTTATAGTTTCACTTTCAACACTTTTAAATTACCACTCAGGTTTAGACTTTATAATTTTAATACACAGATTAAGAAATTCCCCAGTGGATGTTCTTGCACATCACCACACTAAATACTTCTACTATAAAGGAAGAGAGAAAACAAGATACTTCAAAAGAAGAAGAGTTTGTTTACCTTTCTTTAATTGACATGGTTTTGTTGGATGCGTCAAGGGTGTCCTCCATAATTTCGGCTTTGCTCTCCCTGGAGTCTAGTTTTTCCTCTAACAGCTCAGAAGTTTCCTGCTGTCCACAGGATACCACAGCCGCAGACTGAGAATAGCTCTTTGTTGCTGCTGTTCCCACAAGTTCTGAAATTGGCTCATCATGCTCTGAGGGGTGGGGGTTGGGGAGTTCAGAATTAGTGCTTAATTGCAAAAAAGCAAAAACCTGCAAAACACATCACTCAAACTGACAGGTAACTTCTTTGTTTCGTATAATGAATTATACAAGCCTAGGTTACAAATTAGGTGCTTTCCACCACAATGATGGATTTTTCTCGTGTTTTACAAAATTACAGTGCCACTAGCATTCTGTGGCTAGAAGAACTAACCAAAAGTCAGTGATTCAGAAGAAAGGAATCGTAGAATCACAGAATTGTAGACTTAGAAGTTTGGGGAGTTGGAAGGGCTGCAGGCTCAGCAGAAGAGCACCTGCTTTTCATGCAAAAGGTCCAATATTCAATCCCCGGCATCTTTAGATAGAGCTGGGACAGATCCATGTCTAAATCCCGGAGAGGTGCTGCCAGGCAGTGTAGACAATACTGAGCTTGAGGAACCAATGGTCTGGGCTCATTATAAGGCAGCTTCCTTGAGTCCATGTGAGTTCTCATAACTCTCCAGTGCAATGGAAATAGATGGTGAGTTTATTGCATCATTTGCAAGATGCCAGAAATCTGACATCATACGCATGTGCATGTGAGAGCGCATGCACACACAGGCCCAGGTGGCTTGGGGGAAATGGTACTTCTGGTTATTCATACTAAGAGATTTCATTGAGTCCCGATGTAGCATGCTAGTGTATCGGTCCTAAATGATGCAGTATACAACGCTAATGTGTTTCTTCCATTGAATGCCAGCGCTGGGGAAGAGCAAGATGGAGAAAGAGGCAATTCTCAAGTTTCCCAAGTCTCTCACATTTCCAGAGACTATGCTGTCTCCAGCTCAGGTAAAGGACTCAAGCAAGAATGCTCAGGCAAAAGCCCTTGCCTTTGTTGCATCTTAAAGACATGTCACAGTTCTGGTCTCTGTCTTGTATTATCCTGACAAAAGCCATAACTATCATGTCAAAGTCTTCATGGAGATGAGTGATTTTGTTTTCAAAGTGCATTGCTAATCTGTCACAACAGGCCTCCAAAGGCTACAATGCCCCATGTGCCAAATCAGACATCAGCTTCCACAAAAAGCATCTGTTGGGTGGTTATTTGAGATTGCAATGAAGGGCAAAAAAGTATCCCTTCACCACCACACAATAGACATGGTCATCTTCACATTTTATGCTGTATGTGTGTGTGCGTTGTTTACAATCAAGTGGTGCAAATATATAATAAATACTTATGCTCCAGCCATCATGTGGTCTGTTACATTGTCCACAACTGTCCAAGGTACCAATCAGCAGCATCAACAATGGCACTCAAGATGTGGTTGTGGAAAATGGCCTGTTGCATCTTACCGTTCCAAGGTGAGGTTATGATCTGAACAGAATTGCCTTTTCTGTACCGCAGAAAATATCCAAAAGCATTCAGGAATCCATTGGATTCAATAAGCCACCAGGGTAGACCATCTTATTCAGTCTTTCACCCCATGGGAGGGGGGCAGCACAGAGTTCTCTCTTGCTGAAATAAATGACCACTAGGAAATGGTCCGACTATGACAACAGGGTTACTTCAATGTCTCTTCCAACCATGACAATATGAGACAGTCCCACAGATGTCATGGAGGCTATGAAGCTGGCCCAAGAGTGGTCACACTGTGAAAGCTGAAATCTCCTACAACTAACAACCTGTGGTTTTCCACCCCATGTATTTTTAATACAAGCATTTCCAAAAAAAAAAACACAAGCCACAACCCTTAGCGAGCGACAGATGAGGCATTCCCCCCCCCTCACAGAGGACAGAATGCCTCTTAAGCTACAGCTTGTTAGGGACACATGTATAAACAATGGTCCCCCCCTCTCCTTCATAACTGCTTCAATCATATACAAATTCATGCCATCCAAACCTTTTAATTAATTGCTTTTAAGAACTCAAAACTACAAACAGGTTAAGATTTCTTTAAATTGGGCGGCAGCCCAAACTGAGGCATTTACCTCTCTGCAGGGTTGATCCTGCCACAATTCCTTCATACTCCATCGTTTCCTCAGAGGGCTGGCCTTTTACTTCCCGTTTATTCTTCAGGGTGTCGCTGGCGAATTCCTTTTGTTCAGCAGGCTGACAAAGAGGCTGTGGGCTAAACAATTCCATGCTGCTTTTTCTTGGGAATGCATATTTCATCTCTTTGTTGTAGTCCTCCGTTTTATCAGGAACAGGAAGCGGTGGCTCTTCCTCAAAAGAGCTGCGCTTTCTCATAGCATTCTCTTCACGTTTTACGAATCCCCTGGGCTCTGTCTCTTCAGGCTCCCTCGACTGCCAGTTGCTCTCTCTCAATTCCACTGAAGGCTGCCACAATTCCGTTTTCAGGATGTTTTTCAATGAAGTATCTGCGTTTTCCACTGGAGAGTGGTATCTGAAATCAGGTTTCCCAATCTCATTCACCACCTCGTCTTCTGCTGGCTTCACATGCAGATCCTTACTATACACCGGCGACAATGCAGACACCATGGTTGACACTGACGTTACAATAGTGGGGGACAAAGGGGCAATTTTGCCACTGTCACTTTGCACCTGTGGAGCAATATAAAGAGACTTAAAAATTAATAATTCACAGCCACAGGTTTGGTAGCCTGCAATTTAGCTGCCACACCCCTTCAGCTACTGAATTAGGGTTGGCTAACACAAACAAAGGTTCATGTTTCATATGACCAGCGAAAACGAAACAGAAGTGATCCCTCTTCCCCTAGCTTTCCATATTTTCTAAAGCTGCTTTTCATTTCCACAAACAGCTCTTCCTCATTAACCTACCACAAAATATCAGCTAGTATGTTAAGAGCCCAGTGGTATAGTGGTTAGAGGGCTGGAGTAAGTATCAAGGAAATGCAGACTGAAATCTCCACTCAGCCATGAAACTCACTGGGTGTCTTGAGCTAAACTCTCCTCAGTGTAACTACCTTACAGGGTTCGGGGAGAAGAACCACCATTTATGCTGCGCTGAGAAACTTGGAAGCAGAGTGCGATAAAAATGAAATCTGTAACAAAATAGTTTATGATAACTAATTTTTCCAAAAAATATTTTACAAATGCTTTCGTAGTGAATTCTGGGGGCATTTTCTCCACATTCCAATTCTATAGTTCACCTATGGGCATTACTTACTGCTTTGTTCTCAGCCTCTTAAGATACAATTTATGGAACCTATGCATTCCCCTCTCCATTCATTGCTGAGAGAGTGAACTTGCTAAAGTAAAACACATTACAGTTACCCTCACAGGTATAAGGAACTGAATCCAACGAGAGTTACGCCGTCATGAAGCAACAGCATATCACCCACTGGAGAAATAGTATGGCATAGACCTGCCACTCATACTGTTTTCAACACTGCAGACTAGTATAATAAAATTGAACACAGGTGGGTGAAAATCTATATACATGCAACTCTTAAATATAAAACAGCACCTCAAACAGTATTAGCATCAAAGCTTTGAACAACATCACAGCTAATATCTCCCCTCTACTTGTAATGCTATTTTCCCCCAGGCAGCAGATGGGATTCGTTGCTTAAACTTGCATTATGGAAAGAATCTGCTGCTGTACACTGGTGCTTAAAACCCAATGGGGAAAGTTCACTAGCCAGTAAACAACTTCGTAATTAAAGAGCAGGTGTGTAGCTCAGGGAGTTCAAGACCCAGTGTTACTCCTGGATAGAGAAGTGGCAGCTGTGGCCACGAGTGTTTTTGGCTAGTCCTGGAGAAGGCAAATCTTGCCACAGTTACACATACCTTGTTTACATCCATATGATATTACTGTAACGTGCTCTACTTGGGACTGGTTACAAAGTGCTTTGGAAACTTCAGCTGGTGGAGAATGAAGCAGCTAGGTTGCTGACGGGAGCCCAGTTTTAGGATCAGTGGTGCAACAATAAAACTGCTAGCACATTTCCAAAGCTAAGAAGAGTCTGGTATGGTTGCAAATTGGATGGGGGACTGCGTGTTGAGATTCCTGCATTGCAGGGGGGCGGGTGGACTAGAGGGCCCCCTGGGCATCCCTTCCAAATCTACAATTCTATGATTCTGTGATCAATGTATCTTTGCTGGCTTATGGTATGTTTCACAAGGCCCAATTCAAAGTGCTGGTTTAAAGCCCTAAATGGTTTGGAAGAAGAACATCAAGAGGGCTGCCTTCTTCAAGATTCAGGTAGGTAGCCATGTTGGTCTGATACAGTCGAAATAAAAATAAAAGAATAAATTTTTTTCCAGTAGCACCTTATAGACCAACTTAGAACAAACTTGGTTGTTATACCACAAACTTAGTTGGTCTATAAGGTGCTACTGGACAATTTTTATTTATTTATATTTTTATTTTGCCTTCTTCAAGGTAGGACTATCCACATGCTGTGACTGACAGGGGGCCAGGCTCTGCATCCCTCACTCCAAAACGAGGTGAGATAGTTGGGCTCATGGGAGAAAGCCTTACCAGTGGTGGCACCTGAGCTCTGAACACACCCTTGCCCTGGGAACCTCTGTCCCTGCTTTCTATAGGAAAATGACAACAGCTTTTTTCCAATGACCCTTTTGGTAAGATGCTGTTTTAAGTATGCTCTTCAATGAATTTTGCAACTGCTGGGTTTTCATATGCTGCATATATTGTTCATTTCATTGGATGTAGTATTGCTTTTATTGTTAGTTGTTTTACTGTGATCATTTACTGCCTTGCAGGCCCCATTTCTGGGACAGAAAAAGAAGGGACACATATTCAATAATTTTCTGAGCTTTTTATTTTATGGTGTAAAAGGGTTGCAGAATTGAAAAACGCAAACTTCAATTGTGAAAAATCAGTTAAGCCAACATAGTCTTCAACAAATGTAGCACTCCAGATTCAGATTAGGGAACTGACCCTAGGATAGCCCAATCACTTGTGCATTTCAAAAATTTGGGGAATAGTGGTGTTTACCAGTTGCATCCTATCGGCAATAGGATTTCTATTAAGAGACTACTTATTACCAAAACTGGGGGGAAAACCCTCTGTCTTTAAATGATTACCGGTACTCAAAGCAGAAACCAAGAATCATCATGAGTGCAATGATATAAGGGCTTGGACTTGGCATTCAAATATCAAGAGTGAAAGGGGTTTCAAAAACACATCTCAAATAGTAATGGCAACTCCAGTTTAGGTTTTACTCTCAGGTAAACACTAACAGAAGCCTTCCTTGCCCTAAAAATGGCATGGCAACTACGTTATCTCCAGAACATAAATGGGCTTTCCATGAACAGCCAAATTGTGGCATTAGAAAGATATGTCTTGTCTGCTTCTTGGCAAGCCGTTGCCTGTACATGCTGTGACAGCAGTCACACGGCTGCATTAATAGCAAGGAACATGGTGCATCATTTGATGACGACTTGCACCAACATCCTATGGAAACTTAACTTGGGGTGGCTAAGCCTCATTGAACTCATGACACCTAACAACTGCTGAGTAAATATGCCCAAGAATTGGCTGCCAGAAGAAAATATCCTACCTGCTCAACTTCTCCAAGTGTGACAGGCTGTGTCTGATAACGAGCTTTCGACCTTCTTTGCCTGATATCCCCTCTGCTCCTTGTAGAGATTGCCTTTGTTATGGGTTGAGATAATTTGTTAAATAAGGCCATCTTTTCTGCCAAGCTCAGGGTGGAAGAGTCTGGTTCCCCAGACTGATCTTGCTCAAGGGCTTCTCTAGCTTCTTTGATTTCTTCTTTAGCCGATGTCTTTTGGTTTGCAGATGCCTGCAGCCTTAAAAGTGGAACTGAGAATCAGTATTGAGAGTTGCGAAGCAGTTAGCAGTCTTGTAGTTTTAGATGTAGAGAGCAAAGTAAGGGGTGGGGTAATCAGGAAAGCTAACAAACAAAATGTGTTGGCAATTTGACTAAGCTATTAAATCAGCTTTATCAATTCTGACTGAAGAACTACTAACATAAAATAGCATTTTGCGATTTGTTTAGAAATGCTCCCTTAATGGCACTGCTAAAAGAGTCGTCCTGGTGCCAAAAGGATGCAGTTGTACAGAAGCAGTGAACTAGACACATAGTCCACACTGCTGGGATCTTAAGTGTTCTGAACTCTCTGATCTAATCATGAAATGCATGCCCACATAAAATGTAACGGGCTCTTATTCACTGCATCTGATCCTCACATACACATCTGCGCATAGATTCCATATTAATCTGCACAGTGGGTCTTAAAGGAGTCACGCTGCACATGTGGGAGAAGGATGTCCAAACATCTATATCTACACCTTCTTATCTTATTTATTTCATAAAATTTATATAACTGCTTGATTCTTAAAACAAAAACCTCAAAGTGGTTTACAAAAAGACAAAACAAAAAAAATTGACTTCTCTTCCCTTCCCTAGTCCATGGGGACGAAAGTCCCTGAATGTGGAGTGAATTTACCTCCTGCATTAGTATTACATTGCCAATCTTTTGCCAATCACAAAAGGGAAACGGGGGGGGGGGGGAATCACCTCAATACAGCAACACCAATCCACACAGGAAGTAGCAGAAGTGGTGAAGCCAACAGTTCCGTAAAGGGTCAACCAAGCCCTGCATGCATTAGTTTGTTCGCAGACAAAGCACACAGCAATGGCACCCTTACATTGTCCTCTCTCTCTCTCCTCTTCTACAAATCTATATTCTCTGTGTTAGTTCTGGGCTGTAGGCATGTACATAGGGGACACACAGGGAAGAATTGATGTGGAGCTGCTCACACATTGAGGAAGGGTCATAACTCATTGGTAGAGCATAAAGAAAGCTCCAGGTTCAGTACAGTCATTGTAGACAATAATAAGAGAGATGGGACCAATGACAGCTTCCTATAGAACTACATTTCCTATGTTACATATGCCCAAATGGCCAAAACCAAGAGCTGGGAGATAGTCCTATAGACATATTCACAGTAACTTTGGCTGAACTCTGTTCAGAAGACAAAGGTTACATTCTAAGGTGCTTGCAAGAGGTGATAGTGAGGATTAGAATGATAGCATGGCAATATTGCTCTATCATCAACTTGTGCTCTCTCTTGCTTGGCTTCGCACATCTGTTTCGTCTTTCCTCTTTCCTCTTTGGCTATAATGGCATAGACCCTTGTTAGTTCCCAAGAGAGGAAAGAGGCTAGGAAATATAGTGAGGGATTGCGGACCAGACTAGAGGAACAGAAAGGAGGAAGGCAACTCATCTACATTCCGAAAGCCAGAAAGACATGTGGATGTCCAATAGAAAAAGGCTATATAGCCTGAAGGTTCTGGGGTATTTAAGTGTTCAAGATTTAAAGATCCAGAAGGATAAGCCATGTTGGCCCATTGTAGCAAAAAGCTAACAAAAACAAAGTAATATAAGTGAGTGTCCTCTGTTAGCATACAAGATTCATATCTGACTTTGGGGCCACAATAAAACAGCTACCCTTTGAGAAATCACAAGTTTCCTATGCTTTTTCTACAGCGTTATTTCCCAATGCTATCTTTTGCATCTCTTAACTTTAAAATCACAAAATGCAACAGAAGCAAGCAAAGAAATTTGTGCTTACACCTATAGGTGGTGCAATTTCTCATCCTTCCATTAATTCAGCAAGTTGTTAGAAGTGGAGAGAAGCAGAGGAGGGTGCAAGTTGCGGTATCAGAAAACACCTGGCTTTTTCACTTTTATTTGAGACACAACAAATGTCTTTGCTCAGCTTTTTAACATGCAAAGTTCTTCTGCATTTGAGAAATGCACCTCCTAAAACAAGGCAGTGAGCTTAATTGGAAAGCTCCTGAATCAAACACTCAACAGGCAAAGAAGTCTATTGTTCTATCAGTCAAACACAGAAAGAGGGCAAGAGCAAACAATGTTCTTAAAAGTTCCATCAAATTGCTTGGAACACTTAAGACACTTGATTTTATGGATGCATTTGCTAGCAATGACCCTTGTGCTCCCTGTAACATGCAAGTTGTCTCCCCCAGTACCTGGTAGGATGTACAGTGCTCTTAACTACAGTGGGATTAGGTATTCTTGCCACTATAGAATGGGTATTCACAGTACGTGAGGCAGGGATAGGTTCACTTAAAAAAATAGCCAAGGGGAGGAAAATGCACAAGAAGAGAGAGAAGAGAATAGCATTAAGAAAAAAACATACAATCTGAACCACGTAAACAAACCAGTAGCAATTCCCCTCACCCCATTTAAAATAATTGGACAATTTTTTAATAAAATAGCATTGTTGATCCCAAAATATATTTGAAAGAAGACGGTCAAGGACATCCTGATTGTCTATAAAACTGAATCATTTTCATATGCATTTTACTTTAAAAAAATAAAATAAAGAATATTGGCTGCAGGGCAGCAACACTGGTGGCTCTGAAAGAAAGTTACAAGATGTACAAAAGCACAGGGTATTCATTAATTAATGTGATGGTGCACAGGGCTAGAAGTCTTCTAGATTTCTAGTAAGATTCAGTAGCTAAATTGTGCAGGGCTCAAGGCAAGAAATCTGTTTCACTTGGCTTATAAGCCAGAACTGCAATTAACTCCTCCCTTACCATCTTTCATCTATTGCTTCATAAGCTTATATCGTTCATGCAGTTTGCATTGCTCCATTATCCCTTGCCTCCAAAAGCAGCTAGAAAGATATTCCCTCTGGCATACATTTCTCAAGGAAGCTATTCCTTAGCAACAAGCCTTTTTCCTTATTACCAAGCCATAGGCACTTAATGAATGGGAATTTAGAGCTCCATTAAAAATAAAAACAAAAACACAGCCCAGTGGAATAGCAGACCTAACACATTTCCAAGACTTACGTAGCTGCAATGACCACTTCTTCGGTGGTAATGGGCTGCGTCCGTGACCTGTCCTGCATTCGCCTTAGCCTTCTTTCCACTGCAGAATTTCTTGAATGTGGCTTCGGAAAACTCTTCCCGTCAAACGACTTTTCCATTTCCTAGAACCAGAAGCACACCAGAACTAACAGGTTAACAGAAAGGAAGACTCCCAAATCAAGTGGGTGATAGGGTTGCCGCTCAGTTCAGAAGAGGGTTGTACTGTGGAACAAAGGAAGCTGCCGTATACCGAGTCTGCCATTTGGCCCATCTGCCACTGGGTCCATCTAGCTCAGGATAATCAGTGCTGAACGGCAGCAACTCTCTAAGGTTTCAGACAGGGGTCCCTCCCAGTCCTCCCTGGAGATGCAATGGATTGCATTTGGGACCTTCTGCACACAGATGCACCTATGCGCCAACTCCCAATGGCCACACTGGCTGGGGACTGATGGGAGTTGAGCAATGTCTGGATGGCCATAGCTTCCCCATCCCTGCCCACTCACTCATTTGCCTCCTACACACTTGTGGCCCAACTCCTTATAGCGCAACACATGAAGCTGCTTTATACTGTTCTCAAGCCAGTGGGGGGCATCTAGCTCAATATTGTCCACATTGACTAGCAGTGGCTGATCAGGGCTTCAGACAGGGGTCTCTGCCAGCCCTGCCTGGAGATTGAACCTGGGACACTCTGCATGCAAGGCTCTGACACTGAGGTGTGTCCCTTCTGCAGACTGAAATGGTGAGGGAAGACAAGGAGGACACTTACCCTGAATAGCAACCTCTTTGCCGCAACACTCAGCTTGGCTCGCTCGTCCAGTTTCTCCTCATCTACAGATAATAAAGATTACATTACATGACATATATTTAGATAAATCCAAGAGATTCTCAATTTTAAAAAAAACAACCACACACACATGTAAATAACCCAGGAACACAACTGGCAAAAAGGTACATCAAGAAAATGATGGTCTGTTTGGTTCTGGGCAAGACAGTAACATCACTTTTTAATGAACATCTTAGCTGCGGAATGTTATATAATGCAATTTTAAGAGAGTCAGAGAATTGCTCTTTCCTGGCAGTTGTAAGGTAACATACCAGGGTGAAGAGGGTTTTCATATCCATAATTTTCAGTCAAAAGAAGTTACATTCTGGTATTTGTTTGTCATTTATGCTGAAGATAATGAAACTACTTACTTCCTAGACAGAAGATCTGAAGACCTCCCTTGTGACCCAGCAAACCTGCTTATTTTCTCCACTCCCTCGTAACACTGCCTCCATTTATTCTCCCTTTCCAATTGCCTCTTTTTGTGCTGTTATCTAGATTGTAAGCCCCTCTGGGCAGGGACTCATTTCACCTCAGGCTGAAGGTGAGTCAAATTTGGTCAAGGTGTCACTACCGGTAGCTGCCACTAAAGGCTGATAGGTAAAACATGAAAATTTACCCATAAAAGAACATGGCGAGAAAAAAAAAATCTTACCTTCAGGAGCTGGCATTTCTGGACTGAATACAGACCTATGGGGATTTTACAAAAGAAAATACCATTATGAGTTGGAAATGTTTGTTTTTTTAAAATCCCTAAGCCTAATCTTGTTCAAGAGGGACAGCAAATAGGTTGCAAATGGGGAAAAGGTTTTTCAAGTTACAAAAGTGTTTCATTTACAAAGACCCTTAAAAAGCAAGAAGGCAAGCAATGCCAGCCAGGTGTAAGTTGCATGAAGGAGAATGATGTCAACTAAAATAAAAATAAAAACAGTCAGAACTTCAAATATTCTGCCAATTGTTACACACAGCACTGACTTTTGGCTTAAAGCCTATGAACTGTTCCCCTTTCACCTTAAAACATATAACATAAGTAAATGTATTTCTGCTCAGAGTTGCGTGATAAACAGCCTTTAGAGTAAATACTGAACTTTTTATTTCAAAAATAAAAAAGCCACCTTAAACTACATTGCCACCTTATCTGAATTAATATTTATGTTGAGTTGCATTTTTTCCAAAGACTACTTTTATTACTGCCAGCTGTAAATAATGCTGCTCCAGTGCGCTGTGCCATACAAATGCCTACCTATCTGTTTCCTTTCGCTCTGCTGAAGTTATAGGTTGAGTCCTAAATCTCTCGGAAGTTTTTCTACTTTCCCCAGGAGAAAAATAGCGCCTTGGCCTCCGTGACCCTCTTTCGTGTTCAGCACTGGCAGACAAATCAGTACCTGATGTTGGCATCTCAAACTGAGATTCACTTTTTTTTTTTTAACCAAACCAGAAAGTGCAAAGAAAGGAAACAAAGAATTAGGATGGGGGAAGAGGGAGGGGAGAAAGAGAGAGAGAGGTGAAGGACAAATATAAAGCATCCCACCAAATCAGTCCATTTTCAATCACTCTGCATGCTCCTGGAAAACCATGCATAGAAAAGTACAAAGTCATTCCATTCCAGCTGCCCCAACATCAGAACTTGCACTAAGCAAGCAGAAGCACAAACGAACAAGAGAATTCAGGACAACTCCACCTCCAATACACACTAGATGGGAATTGACTCGTGTGTTTGAAGTGCTGCAGAACGCAACTGATGTTGAGTTTGGGGTGCGATTTTATGCCAAGGACGTGCAAGTGTCACAGCAAATTAAAAAAATATATACACACATATATATTTAGAAACGTCACCTACAGTTCAGGTTTCTTGCAGGCATTGGCAGTTTCCAAAAAGGCATTACGGAGTTGGGCAACAGAGACTTTTGTGTCAACCATGGCAACCTCACCATTGGGGATCTTGGCTTCAGTGCTCTGAAACTCCATTGCATTCTTTGCAACATGCTCCTTACTTTTAAAAACTTCTAATTTAGGCGAACCACTATAATCAGAAAATGAGCGAGTAAGGAGCTTATGCTTCACTGGAGTCTCCTCCCGAGCCTGAACTTTCCCTTTAGCACTCTGTAGGTACACGACTCTTTCGCTCCTCTCAACGTTCTCCTGAGTCTTCGCCTGAGGTCCAGGCATCCATTGTATACATCGCTCTAGCTCTTTCTCAGGTTCCACATTCCTTGGCTGGCCAATTTCCAGTTTCTCAAATTCATCTCCTCTGCTCAACCTACGATTCTCTGAAGTCAAAGTTGGCTGCCTTTCCTTCTCTGCCTCCAAACTGGAGTAAGTGAGCTTCGATGATGATCCATGATTCTGATGCAAGTCACTTCTTTCATCATCCATCTTCGCATCTTCTGGGAATCTGGTTATGAACGCTACATTTGCCGGCCCAGGGAGGTTATGAACGGGGCTGCTTTCTGGTTCTTCGGCTGCCACCAGTTTAGCTATATGAGCGATTCCAGCAGGCTGAACATAGCCATGTGTTGGTTGGCAAGCCAAGCCAAGAGGCTGATTGGCAACCCTATGGAAAGCAGATGTTTCTGACTGAAGAGGCACGAAATTAACAGGCACTGGGCGAAACTTTCTTTGAGTCATAGTGTCTGCTGGAAGTTCAGGGCTTGAACGAGCACTTTCCTCTTTCACCAGTTTCTCTCTAACTTTTACTCTTTAAGAAAGAAAAATGGATTAAAAAAATGTGGGACAGTTGTAACTAAGCCAGAGAGGAGGGGGAAAACACATGCACCTAGTTTGGGGAAATCCAGCAAGATCAAGTTTTAAGCATCAAATTAAACTAGACTAAACTAGTGGGGGATATCTGAGAACCTTCCTAACAAGTGCCCTTTGCCCAATCTGATGTCAGAGAGGATCAAGACATGGATTTCAGCATAGTCATTTTTCTGTCCACTTCTATTTTCATGCGTTGTGCTGAACAATTTAGTCTGCTGTGTCAAATTTGCTGATGAGGAAATGCAATTAAGTATGCCCAAATGGAGAATAAATAGAATTTGGGTTTTCATCTAACTAAATTTTTTTTTTAAAAAAAAAACATTCCAAAAAATAACATGTTATTAAAATGTTTCTTTTGTTTAAAAAAAAAGCAGCTGAGAACACATTATAAGAAAAACATGTAGAAAAAAGAGAAATACTCCATTTGAATTATAACCAGTGAGAAAATGTTCGAAACAGAGATGGAGAGCAGAGGCAACTGAATCTTGACATGTAACCTGAGAGCCAATACTTTTAGATATTTGTTTTATTTGTGAGAGACTCATGCCTCTACCTTTGCAAAATGCACAAGAAGTGTGAAACAGAAAAAGAGAGGCTCCTGCTTATGTATGTTTTGCTGAAATATGCAGCAATTTGAAAGTGTGCACACCATGAAGGGGGGACACTGTGTTTTATACTTTGCTACCTATACTTAGGGACCCAGGTGGCGCTGTGGGTTAAACAGCAGAGCCTAGGGCTTGCTGATCAGAAGGTCAGCGGTTCGAATCCCTGCGACGGGGTGAGCTCCCGTTGCTCGGTCCCAGCTCCTGCCCACCTAGCAGTTCGAAAGCACGTCAAAGTGCAAGTAGATCAATAGGTATTGCTCCGGCGGGAATGTATACGGCGTTTCCGTGCGCTGCTCTGGTTCACCAGAAGTGGCTTTGTCATGCTGGCCACATGACCCGGAAGCTGTACGCCGGCTCTTGGCCAATAAAGCGAGATGAGCGCAGCAACCCCAGAGTCGGACACGACTGGACCTAATGGTCAGGTGTCCCTTTACCTTTTTACCTATACCTTAGAACAAAATATATCCTAAGCAGAGGATCTGAGAAAGAAATTCAAGTGTAAAACAAGCAGTGATCACCTGTCCAGGAGCCAGCACATTTGCTCATTCACACTAAGTCATGTTTTGGTTTAGTGTTGTGTGCAAACAAGGTATATATGTTAGAGAAAAGGGAAGTGGAATGTACAACTGATACCAAACTCCCTGTTAGATAGGGCCTCTCAATCATAGCTGAGCCTATTCTATATATCATTTGAAATGTTACCTTTTTAAAGGAACTGTTACTAATAGCAAGTGTTCATACATCACATTATTAGCAAACCAAGTTCTCGTTTAAAGTATGTTGCACAGCACTAAACAATCAGAATTTTGCTATAGCCTGTTTTTAACCACCGGATTTAGGAATACTTCCTTGTCTGCTCACTAGAGACCCACTTTTTGGAAGGACAACTCATCCCTTTATGAGAACTACTTTCTGTAAACATTCAAGCTGCTCACAGCTCCAAAGACAAGCTAATGTATTAACTATACACTTCTTTCTATCTTCACATTCAGGGAAACCACTCAGTAAGGGGCAAAAGTTTCTGCATTCAGTGCTTGCAACATTTCACAGGCTAGTATTCTGTTGCACTTCAGATTGCAAGGCAGGAGAAATGTGTTAATGACAGGCCGAAAGGCAAGACCTGAGTTTAGCCAGTGCCGTTATGTTTACACCTGTGGAGCAAACATTAAGGGCATTTCTAGTGCTTCCTACCAGAACATCAATTAGTTGTAAGTGACAAAAAGGAAGACGCATAAATTGTCCGGGTGGGGTGGGGTGGGGAGGTGGGAGAGAGGGCAGGGGCAGAAGGAGAGTTTCATTAGAGCAGAAATTAAAAACAGAAATTGTATTTTTTTTTAATCCGCTGCCATTGAAGGGTGTCAACGACATTTGTTAAAATGATAGTGGGGGAAGGAAAAGGAGAAAGGAAGTTAACAGTCAAATTATTATTATTATTTAAGCCACACAGCTGCATGGTAGGATACCTGGAGGGCCAGTTGATAAGTGAAGGTGTATCCCCATCCGAATCTTTCTGAAGAAACCAATCAGGTTTTGTTTTCCCTGCACTACTATAGAAAATAGAGCTTCAGAATTTTTTCCTGGCAACACGTCAATGCATGCACACACAATCCTTCTGGTTCCCCCCCCCCCACTTCCTTAAACAGTTTCTTCATTATTCAAGGCAGGTATTTGGCTTATAAATGTAAGAGGCAGGCTTGTAGCTTTAGAATAGTTGTGTGTGAATACAACTAGGAACATATCCGCAATACACACAGAAAAAGCTAAACATCTCTTGAGACCTCTCTTGAGACAAATATGCTCTCAATACAGACTGCTACTACACCTAGGTGTGTGGTGTTGTTGTTTTTGTGTGTGTGTGTGTAGCTACACATTCAAATCATTTTTCTTCTGGTTCGATATCTAATGCAAGAAAATATTCCTAACTAAAGTGTAACATGGTCAAATTAACAAACGATTCATTGTCTTACTGAAATTAGTTTATACTTGCTTTTTGTTTGTTTAAAGAGAAGTTTATCCTGAATTTTCATTTTAAATGTAGGGTGAGAAGTTATTTTGAGAGAAAAGGGAAAGTTATAAAGAGATTTTTAAAAAAGAATTTCATTGAAACATCTAGTCTGATGCCTCACCCCATCTTATAACGTCTCTTAGGTTCGATGTTTTTTATTTGTATTTTTTTCAAAATAAATGAACTTGTTCATAGGCTTTGAAGAACCTGGACCTGGTAAGCCAGATTCAGAAGCCACTTACCACAGTACCTGTTTTAGATGTAACAGGAAGCTATGCTGAACTGGCTTCCTGGTCTGTTTGCTCATGTGAAAGCAAAAAAGCAAAATGACAGCAGGTTCAAGCAACTTGGGCAAATCCTGGTTTATCAAGCCAGGATTTGATTGCATGAACAATGCCTCAGTCCTTCATCACTTCAATGAAAGCAGTGAGAGATGTACAATAAATCAATATTTAATGGTAATGATTCAAAGCTGCAAGATTTTATTAAAATTAAATTAAAACCCTAGCATCACCTTGAAAATTTGCTACTTCAGACCAAGCTCTTGAAATAAATACTCGTTTCTGACACTGGTGAAAGGCAAGTTGAGTCAATATTCAAAGTCAGCCACAAACTGGACCAAGAAACTAGGGGGGAAAGGGGGGAAGCAACAACTTTGGCACCTTTCCCAAACATCAGCATTCCTAGCCCAAGAAGCTGCCAGGATCTAGATAGGTATGGAAGCTAGAGAGTTTGATGCCAGAGTGAACTAACTTAATCTTTATCACAGAGGAGCTTTAGCTAGAGTCACAGTGACCTGACATGTAGCCCAAAATGGAAAGAATGAGGAAGCTGGCGGCATTAATCCCAATGAGAGAGACCTGGTCCAGACCTGCTTAATGTACTCTGCTATTTTGATCTATGCTAAAGCTCCAGAATATAAAAGCATACTTTAACTTGAATTAGTGAGTTCAGTTTCTGTGTATGCATATGCACACATGTGAATGTGCATATGCACGCGCACACACATGTGCACTTTTTAGAAGAATGTGTGCAAAAGAAGCAGATGCAATGCAAAGAACTAAAGATGAGGAAATACTGGGAGCGAGTTTAACACCCATATTCTCTGGGCCCAAAAGGCAAAAACTTCAGTAAGACTCAGTAAGTTCCATCTCTAACTACATTTCATTACTCTTATCCATACCTGGAATGATAGGATGGCTACCTCTTCCATGGTTTTTCCCTGCATTGTTCCCAACAACATGTTCACCTGTTTTGATTTCCAGGTCAAGAGCAGGGAAAAAGGAAACACTGTTTTCCTCAAAGTCCAATTAAAGGTCCAAACATCTGCCTTTCTTTGGGTGGCATTTGCTGCTATTGTTTGCCCTATCTCCTGCTGTGCCCAATTAAAGGCCTTTTATGCTCAGTGATGGCAGTCAATCAGCGATCACATAGTAAAAACGATGCTCACAATGCTATAGAACCAATCACGTTTGGTTCATGCTGATGTAACCATGCTTCTTGAATGAGCAATCACTTTCATCTATTTTAACCTAAGAGCAGCTCTCCAGAATTGGACCAAAGCCCAGTATAATCCAGCACCCCATTTCTCACATTGGCCAGGTGACGCCCATGGGTACAAGCACAAGCAAGGTACAAGAGCAACTGTTCATTAAAAAAGAAACCTGCAAGAAGAATTTCGACGTATCCTTAATAAAAAATATCTACCCATATACAGAAGCCTGAGCAGTTCGCTGAAATCCCTTGGAAGAACGCCCTTTACCTTGGATACTGATACTTTTAGTGTGGAAAAGTAAGAAAGACAAGTTTATCAAAGGAAATACATGTTGGATAGGAAAGATCCTAGTTCTGTCTAAGATGGAGATGCAAAGAGCCATAATTGCTCTTCTCTCTCAAGGTGAGACTGAGAGAAGGGGGAAGTAGGATTTTAGGTCAGCAACCCTGAGAATGCCAGTCCAGCATCTGAACAGCTTAGGTCATAAAGACAATCTGGGAAGCTTGGAGGTTCCTCTATCTACTTTCTCCCCATGCAAATCCCATCAGCTTTAATGCAAGCTGAGTTGCCTCCAAAGGCTTCCAACAATACTTGAGTAGCTACAATACTGCATAATTGCATAAAATGTAAGTGACCCCATGGAAGCAACGTTGGAGGAGGTGGTTAGTTAGCTCTTTCACCCCAGATATACACGAAGGGGCCCTAAAACCCTGATAAACCACCACAGATCTAATTACTTTCTCTTGGTACTTCATTGGTACAGAAATTTAGATAAATTGCATTGCAAGCAGAATAGGCAAAACAATGACCAATTAAGAGCCATCACTTTTACCTCATCTCTGAATGCGCAATAAAAATTAAATTCAAACAGGAAATGAATACTGGGCAACTGCAGAACAAGTTGGGAACTTAAAAGATTGCATTTGCCTGCAGCCAGTTTTAGGTCCCTATTGAACATGACGAATTCTGAAATACAAGATCCACTTCAACTGGGCAAAAACACAGCATTTCTTCCGCCGATGGCAAAGGCTGTATTTATCAAGCAACATTTTTTTAAAAAATCTATAGAATCGGGAAGATTGCAGAACTCAACACTGAAACTAATTTTTATTCATGGAGCCTTAATCTTCCCTTGTCTTTAAAAAAGCTTCCCAAGGGGGCTTTCATTTAGTGGGCTGGGACAGGTTTCATTTGAATCTAGGACAGGAATATATATTGGAGGTTGGGTTGAGAGACAGACCTTCTTATAATCTCTACAATGTAGAATTTGTTACAGCGTCCTTCCAAGAAGTCTATGTATTCGAATGTGTGACACTGCGAGCTACTTTGGTTGTTCCCTTCTCAATTTTCAGTTTGGATTGATCTTATTCTCATTGGTTTACAGTGATCAGCCATGTTTGTTAATACACATGTAAAGCAATCAGCAGCTCCCTTCAAGCAACATGTCTCTGCTGCTACATTAGCCTTTATCATCCAGTGGCTCAGTAGAGAGGCTTTGGCAACTGTGCTCACCTGCTGCCAGTCACAAGCCTTCTCCTTCTCTTTTTTCGTGAAAGTCTGTCTTTGGGTTTAAACTGCTCAGCAATCATCTTCTCATTCATTCTCTCTCTCTCATCACCATCAGTCAACATATTTGCCATGACAGATAGCTGTGGGGTTTTTATTGTTCTCTCTGTCCCATAATCTCTCTGAACGCTCCTTGAATATTGAGAGGGCTCGGGCCCCTAAAAAAAGACATTGGGGGGGATTTCTTTGGCTCCTAGGAGTTGTCGTGCCTGCATTCAGACATTGTGTGCATCCCAAACACCACCACGAGCAGCCAGTTACGTGGGGCAGAGATACACACAGACCTGCAACACCAGAACACTGTTTAGCTGCCCTTGATGTTACTGGGAGTGGGGAGGGAGAAAATGGGACTTGGCTGCCTTTTTTTTTTTTTTTTTTTTTTGAGATGGCCATGTACTTAAGGCATCATGTGCTGTTGATGGTTATGTTGTCTGCTGACAAAAAATGCCACCTAGAATCCTCACATTCACTCACTTTGAGTTGCTATGCGGATTGTCTGAAATTTACATTGGGTTTTATCTGTGGTAACTGGAGGGTCTGCAGAATATTTGTTCTCCCTCCGCTCAAAATGGGTAAGTTCTTTTTTAAAGGTATTTGCCTTTACAAATTCTTTTCAGAATTCTTTCCCTCAATCTGTTCCCTATTTCTGCCCTGACCTCAATGTTTTAGCAACTCTCTTTGTACACCAGTACAACAACACCTGCTTTCTTGGTGGATTTCAACCATTCTTTCAAAGACTGTTCCAAACATACAATCTATGCCGTGCATAGCTCTGTCTTGCTTAATTTTTCCTTCCCAAAATCCTATATCCAATCTTGCTCTTATTCCTGCAACACCAGAAGTGCACTGTATGTGTGTCATTGTACTAACTCACACCTCTTGATGAGTAAACCTTGCGCCGCTTGCTTCCTACCCAGTTTCCCCCTTATTGCCATTGTCACCTTCTAATATTAAGACAACGCAAAGTCCTTGGAGCAGGTACCATATACCAACAGTTGCTGACACTCTACAAAACAGTGACAGGAACAGCGCACTTACCCTAATCGGCTGTCGCTGAGGGAATGACTTGGTGAAGCTAGCTGCTTTGGTGAAGAAAGGGAAACCCTGCGAGTTTGCTTTGGCGAACTTGGCACGTCACTTAGGGAGGAGTCATGGCTGATATATGAGAAGGATGTGGAATTCTCTGAGGGTAGATCGTGTCTGTTGCAACTAGGCTCTGGAGCTTCTCTCTCATTGTCCTCATTCAAATGCAGTTTTTCCCTTTCTGGAGAACTTGCCCTCTCAAGCACATAATTTTCCTTTGACTCCAAAGAAGCATTCCTCATCTCCTTAGTCTCTGTTCTCGCTGAGTACAGAGAACTATAATCTTTACTTTCATCCTCATTTTTCTCACTCTTTGGTACTCTCTTCTCAGCCACTTCTTGATCTTTCCTTGCCCTGGTGTATTTGGATAAATATTCCGAGTCCACATCCGAATCTATCGAAAGTCCATATTTCTCAGCCAGCTGGCGTCGTCTCTCTGCCTTGTACCTAGCTATCCTTTCCGCTTTGGACTCGGGTCCCTGGGAATCCATGGCTGAAGGGCTGTAAGAAGGTGGCTTTGTTTTTCCTCCACTGGATTCTGCTTGGTATCTTGATCTAGGCTGATTCTCTACTGAGGAATCTGAAGTTTCTTCTTCATTTGATCTTCCTATAACAACGCAGAACAATTATAACAGGCACAAGGTTTCCCAATTTCTCTCTTTTTAAAAAAAGTCCTACAAAGTTGTAAGTATTATCCTGACACTCATCCACTTCCCTATGACTTTCTTCCAGATGCCTTAGTATTCAATACAAGTTACAATGTTTGAAGCAGACATTAAGGAATCTATGGGTAAGTCTTTGGGCTTTCTATTCCATCTCACTGTTTGCTAAAGAAGAAATGAAAAAAATAGGCTAGGGTGATGGCTTGCAGAGACTGTAAATAGCCTTTGCCTCTGTTAATGGCATTTTGGGTTAGGGAGCTCCCCACAGTTTGGTTAAAAAATGTCCTGGGTGGGACTGTGCATATTTGTGCCCCTGTCCCAAGGTTAAGAAGCATCCCTGGGCTGGCCCATCAGTCCCTCAAGCCTTAAAAATTCCCCTTAGGGGCATTACCTGGATAGCTCAGTTGTTTAGAGAATGGTAACTCCATTCTGATAACACCAAGGTTGCTTGGGACAGCTGCATATTCCTGCACTGCAGAGAGTTAGACTAGATCAGGCACCCCCAAACTCGGCCCTCCAGCTGTTTTGGGACTACAACTCCCATCATCCCTGAACACTGGTCCTGTTAGCTAGGGATGATGGGAGTTGTAGTCCCAAAACAGCTGGAGGGCCAAGTTTGGGGGTGCCTGGACTAAATGGTCCTCAGGGTCCCCTTCCAACTTTACAATTCTAAGATTTCTATGATTTGCTTATCTCTTTGTAAACAGCAGTTGGTGTCCAGGACTTGGGGCTAAAAACAGAGGAAGTTTAAGTCCAGTTCAGTTAAAAAACCTTAATAGAGAGCAATGAAAATTAGGAGTAACTTTAAAACTTGCAACTACTGCCTGTTTCTTGAGCGTTTACCACAAATATTTGAAGTTACTCTTCAATTTCCAAACCAAGCTGTGGGGACTTCATATACATCATATACATCATATCAAAATACAGTAGAATTGCTTATAAGCTGTGTCTTTTATTTCAACCATATAACTAGGGACGCGGGTGGAGCTGTGGGTTAAACCACAGAGCCTAGGGCTTGCCGATCAGAAGGTCGGCAGTTCGAATCCCCGCGATGGGGTGAGCTCCCATTGCTTGGTCCCTGCTCCTGCCAACCTAGCAGTTTGAAAGCACGTGAAAGTGCAAGTAGATAAATAGGTACCGCTGCAGCGGGAAGGTAAACGGCGTTTCTGTGTGCTGCTCTTGTTCACCAGAAGCAGCTTTGTCATGCTGGCCACATGACCTAGAAGCTGTACGCCGACTCCCTCGGCCAATAATGCGAGATGAGCTCCGCAACCCCAGAGTCGGTCACGACTGGACCTAATGGTCAGGGGTCCTTTTACCTTTACCTTTTTACTTTTTAAATAGACTGCCCTGGACTGATAAAATCCTAGATACATCGTGCAGCTGAGCATCCTCAATATTCACTGATTCTACGGATCCTTATGGTTAGCTATTTCTAAGCATGAGCTGCATTTAAAAACAAAAATGAAAAACCTAGTACAGAAGAACCTAATAGTCGATTGGGCAAGAATTTGACTAAGCCCCTCTTAAAGTCACCTACTTTTCTATGTGCTAGCACACACTCCCATAGAATCATAGAATCATAGAATCATAGAATCATAGAGTTGGAAGAGACCACAAGGGCCATCCAGTCCAACCCCCTGCCAAGCAGGAAACACCATCAAAGCATTCCTGACAGGTGGCTGTCAAGCCTCTGCTTAAAGACCTCCAAAGAAGCAGACTCCACCACACTCCTTGGCAGCAAATTCCACTGTCGAACAGCTCTTACTGTCAAGAAATTCTTCCTAATGTTTAGGTGGAATCTTCTTTCTTGTAGTTTGAATCCATTGCTCCGTGTCCGCTTCTCTGGAGAGCATAGAATAAAGACCCTAAAAATGTTTAAGGTATTTTATACCAGTTGCCCTTTAAAACATAAAGGAAATACAAGGATTCTATAGTACCTATTCATAGCCAGGCAGAGCTCCTACTAGCCCAAATCTGCTACAATACTTGGTTAAGAATAGCACATATTACAAATATGTTTCTTACTGAAGTGAGGACTATATGGATCTGTTGCACGCATATATCTTGGTGTATCTTCTTCTAGCAAACGATGGGTAACCAATCCTGGACAGTTTTGCAAAAGGACAGGCTGAGTGTCATTTTCAATTCCCTCTAAACGCCTAGCTATCCTTTCTTTCCTGGGGAAGATGAAAGCAAGAGGTTATGCCAGAAATATTGCCTAAAGAACTGCAAATCTATCCTAAGGTGTGACGGAAGGAATAATCACAACATCATTTGTACTTTCAGAAAAATAGAGGAAGATCTGGAATTTACCTTTTCATTTCCAAGGTATCCTGCCTGTTCGGTTCAAAGAGTTTTCTTAATTCGGAAACTGAAGCAAAACAAAACCCCATAAAATACTGATTAGAAATCTGAAACTATGCACTTTGTTAATGGAGTGGTTTGCAGTTGTATTCTAGGCTAGTCATAAGCGTAGACCCACTGAAATTAATGCACAATACTACTTGTAATTAATATTACCCATTAATATTAATGGGTCTACTCTGAGAAGTCAGATACAACCCTTGGATTTTTATAATACGGTTATTAGCAAACAGCAGATTAAGAAAAATATTATGTAAAACTTTGGAAACCAATAGAATACCAACATTATTCTCATTCCTGTTCAGGGTGTTTCTCAACCATGCAGAGTCATAAAACAACTTTTGATAGGGGTAAGCCAGCTCGTGCTATACAGCTACTTCCCTGATCTTAAAGAGCTTCTCTTTTGAAGTTACTAGAATTCTGTGATCCTTCAAACAGCAGACATTCACAATTTATTTTTGAAATTCGGGGACTTCCGGTCTAGCGCTCATGCCAGCCGGCTGGGTCTCCGTTGTGCGCGGCGGGACCGGCTAAAGACGGCCCGAGGGTACCGTTCCCGCGAAACGGACCCTCCTAAAACTTCGGGCAGGGCGGCCCGAAGACGTGGGGAGCCGGCGGGCGCTCGAACGAGCTCCCCCCCCCTCGGAAGACCCGAGCACGGGTCCCAGAAGGGGAAGCGGGTTGAGCTCGGAGCGCTGTGACTCCAGGAGCAACCGTCTTCAGCGATGCGGCAAAGCGGGCAGCATTGAGCGCTAGATTCCTTCGCCAAAATTAAAGAAATCGTGAGTACAAGGATTTGATAAAGCATTTGGACTAATTGGCCAAAAAGCCGGTGATTTTAAACACGGAGGTCGATCCCGGCTGCTGGGGAGTAAGAAGCAGGAGACATTGTAACCGAGGCAATGGTGAACTTTGTGACAGGGGAAAGCTTCAGTTACAAGTTTTCAATGTAACCCCTTTCCTAAATACTCGGAGAAGATTTGGCTGAAGTATAAAGTAACTTTGGAACTATTTTGGAGATTTTGTGAACTTTTAAAAGATGCACCTGGCTATGGAAATACGGGAAGACTTTAATGCAAAAGTGGATGAACTCAGAGACTTAATTATAAAGTATTTCCAAGTGAGGGGCAATACACAAGAGGAGTGCATTCCTAAGCATGAGCAGGAGGAGGAGGAGCTGGGACATGAAATAGTGGAAAATCCCACACCACTGACTGTGAGAAAGTTTAGAAGAAATGCCAGGAGAAAGAAGATACGCCGGAAGCGTGAGTGTCAACAACGGATGAAAACCTGCAGGAAAAAACATAAGAGAAGCTGGAATGACAGCAAACAAGAGAGAGAAAAACAAGGCAAAGAGCTGCAGGGAAGAGAAGATGATGGAATGACAGGCCTTTGCAGGCTGGACACTGAGTGGGTCTGGGTTTCGGACAAGGAGGGAGTGGGGTAAAGTGGATTTAAAGTTGGGGAAACGTTCTGACTCTTTATCTGGTTAAAGACATGGTCTGAATATGGAATTGCATAAACGTAATATAATACTATGGAATAAAATTGTTATTAGTAGTATAAGTCAGGTCGGATTCGAGTAAAGGGAGAGGGGGGAATTAAGAGTAGACAAAGTACAGAAGCAGAGGATGGCTAAGGTTGAATTATAATTGATAAAGTGACTATGGTTAAGAATAATTAAGATGTAAATGAAGATAAGATGTGTTAGAATAATTATGAGGTGAATGATGATAAGGAATCCTGAGGATTGGATAATATGATGTAACCAGCTTAAGGGAAACGGGGAAGTCTCATTTAATACCAATATTTGTATTATAATCCTGCACAGGTGAGTGTGCAGGGAAACAGGCAAGATAAAGGAAGATAGTTTAAGGTTAAACATTTAATGAATTGTATGCCTCTGTGAGAGGGGGGTGCTGAATTGTGTATGGGAGCCCCCGAGTGAGAGAGGGGGCACCCAAGAGTGTTTAACGGAGATGTTGTAGGCCGGAAAAATTGTAAAACCAAATAAAAATTATTTAAAAAAAAAAAAAATTATTTTTGAAATTCATACTTCAGGCTCAGTGGAGAAGCCATTATAAAGAAGGAGGCAGGAGCTCTTCTTGCAATTAACACTAGTATAAAAGTTCCCAAGAACTCAGGCTGAATGTTTTAACATAAGAGTAAGTTTACTCACAAGTAAAATCAAACCAAATTAACTATTTCCTATTGGAATACAATCTTAAACAGTGGTAATAGTTTTACAAAGCAAAGTCTTTTGAGGATGGAAGTTGAGGCTTCTGAGATGCGAGAACTGGAACCCAGGACAGGGCCCTGTTTCGGACAATGCCTTCTTCAGCTCGTCTTTTGGAGAAGCCATTATAAAGAAGGAGGAAGGAGCTCTTGCTTCAAAGGTACATTAACTCTACAAGCCACAACTGTTCTGCAGTCTGCTAGCAAGCAGCAGCATTCCACAACCAGGGTGCCACCACTGAAAAGTCAGAGTTTCAGTCACAACCCATCTCACTTCCGCAAAAGGTGGAATCCGGAGCAGGGCATATAAGCCAAATGTAGGCAGTGGCGGAGCTTCATGCTCTGGCACCGGGGGCGGAGAGCAGGTGGGGGCGTGGCTGACGCACATCCCGGGGGTATGGCATGCCACCCGCAGGGGCGTGGCACACGTCCTGGAGGTGTGGCACACTGCTTGTGGGGGCGTGGCACCCAGCGTGAGGGGGGCCCCAGCTGCGGTGACACCCCACCAGGATTGTGGTGCCGGGGTGGTGCGCTCCCCCACCCCCTCTTCCTCCGCCAGTGAAATGTGTGCTAATGAACTTAAGGTAATAATAGTTGTTGTTGTTACCATCTATTTTTTATTCATTTTGCAACAGTGTAAATAAAAACAAACAAATAACACCCCAAGAGGAAACAGAGGTTTACATACAAAGTGGCAGCTGCTTTTGACATCATGGCTTGCACAGCTATGTTCATTCAGACTCTGTCCAAAATCCTGATGAGAAAAATGCTGCAGAAGGCAGTCCGCAGGATCAGAGCAAAATCAGAAGCTGGCAAGTCAGGAGGAACACTGAGACCAGAGCTTGGGGAGGGGAAATCTTGTGGGTCATGAGTGGAGCCAACTGCATGGCTTTCACTCGCTTTTCACTCCCCAGCCCTGGTTAATTGACAGAACAATTTTACTGCTTGAACCACTAATGCACTGTATGCTTGGCAACTCTAAAGCTGACTACAGCACAGGTTTGGAGAGTTATGCAGTCATTTCCCTTCAGGCCACAATTTTTAGGTACGTGTTTAAGAGCCGAGGACCTAAGCCACATAAATAACACCTACGCATAGCCAACTCTTATTTAGGTGCAGGCCTAAGAGCATAAACTTCTTTTTATTGCCATCAATGGACCGTCACCATGGTTAACATATGAACTGCAAGTTGCCACTTCGCTGAAGCAAATACCCTGAAGAGTTCATTTGCAACTGAGACCTGCAGCAAAATGCCTCCACACTCCATAAGAAATGTTCCTGTTCAGGCCCCCAGGCATGTTTGGAACAGGAGATTTGTAGTCCCGTTCAAGCCTTGCAGGGGAGGGAAGGTGAAAGAAATAAAATAGGATTCTCTCCTTTCCCACAGTGCAGTGCTGTATGGTCCGTATCCCGGGTTAATAGCCAGCTGAGAGGTTAAAACCCTGCAATCTCAACTCTGCAATTGATGCAATGGTCTTCCTCAGGTGCCAGCAGCATCCTTGGTCCTGCTGCTGTTTTGCAGGCCTAAGTGAAAGCTATGGGCTTGTGGAGTATCTCCCCAACACCTTCTCAAGCAAGACCCAAGATAAAAATAGCACAGACCTAGCCTGTGCAGCATCACACTTTTTCCACACTTGAGATTCCAGACAGTTATATCAGTTACATAGGTTAACACATGACTGGAGGCAACTTTGTCCCCATCCCCCTTTAAAGTGACCTGACAGGTAGCCCTGCTAACATGAAGTTCCTCTAGATCAGGAGCGGGGGAACCTGGGGCCATGCAGATGTTGATGATCTACCACTCCCTACAATCCCTGACCTTTGACTGGGAAATTGCAGAATGCACAAAAAGTAAACATTTCCTACAAAAGGGACACAAATCTGGGAGGGGAGGGCGTTGAAGTGTCCAACAATATCTGGAGGGCCACAGGTTCGCTTCCAACCCATCCTATATGCTGTATATAAGTAAAATTCACATTCACCTAGGTTTACAAGTATTTTCTTCCCACAGATACTAGTAAATCTCTGGGGGCGGGGGGAAATGGTCAGTTAAATTTTGCTTTTCCTATATGTCCTGTGATGCATGTATCATCAGTGCAAGACACCTGCATGCTCACTCTTTTCACGATCCCATTGAGAGGTATACAATTTCACACAGACGTGCTGGGCCAGTCTGAACATCAGCATAAACTTTTGACCATTGAAGGATACAGCTGGGCTGCACAAGTTATCTCAGCACAGCTGAGAGGTACAGAACACTTACAAGAGAGAAAGCAGCATTTTAAAGATGAGTGATCCGACATGCATTTGCAACCAGCTTTGCTTTAAGTCACTTAGTCCCAAGGATTTCACACAGATCATGTAAGTGACAACCCTTCTCCCATAAGAGGAATCACAGACTTTAGAATCTATTTTTAAATGCTGCTCGGGGCACTTAAAACTGGGTTATTTTGCAATAGATTGCATTATAAATCTTAGTTTTGAGAGCTATATATGGTTGGGGGTGTGTGTTTTTACACAAGGCACCAGTTACATTTTAGCAGGTTAAATATGCATCTGCCAAGAGTGTCTTAAGATATACTCCAATGGCAATTTAAAAACAAGCAAAGGAAGAAATATCTTTGTCTCTCCAATTATATTTTGTGTGTGTCAAAGAGCTTTAAATTTCAGGAAGGAACAGTCTTCCCTATCACAGTAACAAATGTCCCACATTATGGCAAAAACTCTCTCAGGCAGGATAAAGGATCCAGTTAGATACTAGCCATGTGACAGTAATGCACAGTCTATTTTAAGAGCAAAATTGAAAGCTTTTTACTGTTTCTATCACAAGGGGAAGACACAGGCATGTCCAAATCAAGACTTTTGAGAATTTTGCATCGCCATTTTAAAAATAAAAACAATACCTAATTCCCAGATCAATTTCATGTAAGCAAATGTACTTATTTATCTGTGCACCACTCTGGAACTATTTCATGATGCTAGGGCGGTGTTCTTCCAGCCTGGGCCCCCAGAAGTTGTTTGGCTACAACCCCCATAATTTCCAGCTATCTTAGCCAGTGGTCAGGGATGGTGGGAGTTGTAGACCAACAACATGTGGAGACCCAAGGTTGAAGAACACTGCACATGGGGATGATATTGGAGGGAACATAGGATTGGAAGGGACTTGGAGAGAGTGGGGAAGTTCTGGGATAGAATGGATGAGCCCTGAGGCAAGGACAATGGGGTCAGAAAAGAGGCTTTCCACACACCCCAAAGACAAATACTTAAACAGAGAGCCTTGGGGAATGGTCACTGCCTTCTCCTGCAGTATGCAGCTCATTTAGAGTTATATGGAGTTACTTCTCTGCAAGAGCTCTCCTAGTGCAGCTGCTCTGTGCTTGCAGCCCTCTGTTCAGTCTAAAATGAGCAGTTTTTCTTCGGAGATCTAAGTCTTCCATTAGGCAAGTGTGTGAATGATAAGAGTTGATTCTAGGTAAAGGCAGTTAGGTAGGGAGGCCTGAGCTAACCATTCACATAATGCTCTGTGTTTTTGAGGGGAGGCTCATTAAGGGCATCTTGCCCCGGGACCCTACAAGACCTGGAGATGGCACTGAACTTCATGTTCCCGGTTCCTTATTGAGGGAAGAGGGAGGTGAATGGCCATCGCTGGGAGATTTGGCACACCGTGATAAAAGTTGAAGGTTTATTGTTGGCATGTCAGAATTTTGCAAGGAGTAGACCTATTATCCCAGAACAAACCCTCTGCTTTCAGCATGCCTCTTTCGGCAATGGGGCAAAAGGTTGTTTACAAAGAAAGCATGTCTATGGCAATCTTTCAAAGCGACGTTCTAAAAAGCCACTATACAGTACAAGAAAACACAATTCTGTACCTACCTTTTGGCAGCACTGCTAAAAGGTTGGCATCGATATCCTTAGTGCTGTTTGCAAGCTCTTCTTTATTCTCAAATGAAAACTCTTTCTGAAAACTGTAACATCGACAACATTATGTTTAACAAAGGTGTGGAAGACTCTGCTATTAATCAAGTTATACTACGGCATATAGGCAGTTTTCCCCCCTACTGGAAGCATCAGTGCCTTAGCTAACGAGTACTTGGACAGCCCATGGCATCGGCCTATCATCCTCGATGATCAGTACTACATATTATGCCATATCCTCATTAGTTCTTCTGGTCCTTGGTTTATTAGTGTGGGAGTTCATGCCTGTGCTGTGGAAAAGATACTAACCTTCTCACAAACTCTCTTTTGTTCTTCTGGCTGCTGTTTATAACTATTATTATTCTCAGTCTAGACCAGCCTTCCCCTGATATGCACTCCACATGTTGTTAGTATCCAACAGCCTCAGCCTGCATGCCCAATGTTCAGAAATGATAAGTGTTGTACTCAAAAACATCTAGAGGGCAGCAGGTTGTGGAAGGGTGGTCTATGTCAAGGGTTGGCAAACCTTTTCAGCAAGGGGCCGGTCCACTGTCCCTCAGACCTTGTGGGGGGGCAGAGTACCTGCTGCTGGTACTTAACCTCCTTTGTGAGGGCAGCGGCAGCACTGGCGCTGGCCGGCCTCTCACCGAGTGGCAGCAGCGATTCAGCGAATGAGGGGCCGCGTTGGGGCTTGCCTCAGCATGGCGCGGAAACTGATTGTTCAGTCCCCGCGCCGTGCTGAGGTGTATTACCTTTAAAGATCTACTTATATTTTTTCTGTCAATATATCTTTTTCTGCAACTGAATTTAAGGGAGGAAAGCTTTCTAGTTGTTGTCATATAATTGGGAGTCATAAACTCTTGCTGCTCTACTGCAAATCACCCAAAGATCTACCAGTACATCCCAAACAACTTTCTACCCACTTCTATTCTAGCCAATATGATGTGTAAAGCTTACATTGTACTAGTGGTAGGATAGGCTAGAGATTTCTGACTTAATAATCTGTGGCAGGCCTGAAGAGCTACATTTCTTCATTTTTATTGAATTTCCTCTCTCCTGGCACGAATTAGAGAGGTGGCCTTTGCCCACTTTTATCCCCTGCCAATCTGTTGTTAGAGATCCAGATACTTTACAGAAGCCAGACAATATCCATTTCCTGCTTCTTCAACTTCAAAATATCTTGTGAACATAGCTCATTAAAATGATCATGAGAATAAAATACCACAGCTTACAGTTCCTAACTTTTCCTTTTAAAAAAAGAGAAAAAGACTACAAATGTTTCCATGGTTCTTTGGGATTTGAAAGATACTCATAAAAGCACAGCCCAAAGAACTAGGCTTTCTAATCTTCCAATTATTTACTGTTTTAAAACTAGGTAACGTTAAACAAACTGCTAAGCTATCTGACTGAGCTCCTGTTACATGGGCTGACAATAATTTTGAGCAAAGAGGGCATGTTTTAAGATGAAAACGATAAAGGAGGACTGCTCTTTGCTTCTGTGACGTAAGGTCTTTGAATATCTGTCCTATTAACCTAATTACCACTCCCAACAATTAGCAACACCGTTAACTCAAACCCCAAGGAAAATGGCATTTCGTCATTATGGCTCATTATACTGCACACCCAAATAAGTCATCACCTTGAACTCCTTCATGGAAAAGGCAGGAAAAACAAATGTACATAACCATTCCTTTCAAAATACAGACTAGCATACATACTTCAGCTCTCTTTATTTCACTTCCTCTATTGCTTTTTATGTAGAGGGACCACAGCTCAGTAGATGGGATACATAACTCAGCAGCAGAACATGGAGTTTGCAAGCAAAAGGTTTCAGGTTCAGTCCCTGGCATATCCAATTGAAAGGGCTGGGAGATGGGACTGCTATCTGAGATTCCCGAGAGCAACACCTGTGGTGTGACTTGGAATAAGGCAGCTAAGTGGCCCTGGGCAGAGCAGAAGCTTTCATTGCAACTAAGGGAGGACCAGCCAGTATTTGCATGTACATACATGTCATGACAGTAGTAACAGCAAAAGATAGGTACTTGGTTTCTTTCCTGCCTCTCCTGTTTTTGGTTGGAGTTCCATTTATTGCTCAAGAAGGCTCCTTCAAGACCCAAGCCTGCTCTATTCCAAAGGCATGATATGGAGCTTTCTTAATTTCTAGGGTGAATCTGCAAGGATGATTGGTGCAGAGCACATAGATTTAAACATGCAGTGCCTTCTGATATCTCCAAATGTATGTTCAGAGGGGTAAAAGGTTAAAAAAGAAAAAGAAAAAAAAAGATAAAGGGCCCCTGGACAGTTAAGTCCAGTCAAAGGTGACTATGGGGTTGCGGCACTCATCTCACTTTCAAGCCGAGGGAGCCAGCGTTTGTCCACAGACAGCTTTCTGGGTCATGTGGCCAGCATGACTAAACCGCTTCTGGCGCAATGGAACACCGTGACAGAAACCAGAGTGCATGGAAACGGCGTTTACCTTCCCACCAAAGCAGTACCTATTTATCCACTTGCACTGGCGTGCTTTCGAACTGCTAGGTTGGCAGGAGCTGGGACAGAGCAACAGGAGCTCACTCCATCACAGGGATTTGAACCGCCAACCTTCTGATCAGCAAGCCAGAGAGGCTCAGTGGTTTAAACCACAGCGCCACCCGCTTTGTTTGTGGCACCTTAAAGATGTACAGATTTATTGTGACATATGTTTTCATGGGTTAGCAACCTTCTTTTAGGTGCATGAAATGTTACCTTCAGTTGTGAGGCACACACACACACACACACACACACACACACACACACACACACAGAGAGAGAGATATACAAGAGGTGTTAACAGTGGAGTCACAAGACCATGAAATACCAAGTACAGGATGGCTGTGACATTTCAATTTGAACTTTGCACAGAAACTCACAGACCTCCTTGTTCCTCTTACATTTCATAGCTTTTGGCTCCATTCTTAATTTTTTTCCTGCCAGCTGAGAATAACATTTCAAGCATCTGACAGAATGGGCTCTGCCCCATAAAATACTATGGGCTGGTTTGCATAGCCAGTAAGCCATGGTTTATGGCTTACCATGAAATAGCAGCATGCTAGTTCTTGCTGCTGAATTGCTCTGCCTGACCTGGAGCCAGGAACAACAAACCACAAACCTTGCCTTGACATTACATCCTTGCCAACACTTGCACTCTGTTTTCTCCAAAGAAACTACAGGCAGAAGCCAAGGTTTGTTCTTGACTTGCTGCTAATGGAAGAGAAACTGATTGTGAGTGATGGTTCCCACACAACACTAATCATAGATAGTTTGTGCCTCCTGGCTCCAGGCAGTGTGGAGCAAACAGAGGCAATCCAACAATATCCAGAGTAAACTATAAACCAGGACTTACTAGGTGTGAACTAGCCCAAAATACTTGCTAGTGTCCAAGGCAGGCGTCCCCAAACTAAGGCCCGGGGGCTGGATGCGGCTCAATCGCCTTCTCAATCCGGCCCACAGACGGTGCGGGAATCAGTATGTTTTTAAATGAGTGGAATGTGTGTTTTTATTTAAAATGCATCTCTGGGTTATTTGTGGGGCATAGGAATTCGTTCATATTTTTTTTCCAAAATATAGTCCTGCCTCCAACAAGGTCTGAGGGACAGTGGACCGGCCCCCTGCTGAAAAAGTTTGCTGACCCCTGGTCCAAGGTGTCAAAGGACTCTTTGTTGTTCTGCTATATAAATACTACAATGATGAAGATTACGGTAAGCCAAGTGTTGTTCTTTGTTCTCACCAGAGACTAGTCAGTTACACCTAAGAACTGTTAAGAGAGTTATGTTTGTTTGTTTGTTTACCTTAGTGTCCTCCTCCTTTGGAGTAATCTTGGAGTCTTATACCTGACCAAATTTTCTTTGTCAAAATCTGGAACAAAGAAAGGAAAATATATCACATCAGCAAAAGGTTTAATGGGAGAGGGGGGAAACACCAGTGCTTTAATAGTCTAATCTTGCACTTTGAGCCAAACAAATCAATTATTAAGTGTTCATATGGTGAAAGCAAACAATGCTGGGGAGAGAGAATAATAACAAAACACTGACTATGACTTAGAACTATGAACAGAGGACTGGGACAGTAGCTCTCATGTTGGCACCCTGGGTAAATTTGTTATACTGTACTGTAGTTAGCATAAGTTCCACAGTGGCCCACATCATGGTGAACCAAACTGCCACTTGCCATGAATGAGTAAGCATGCTGCTCACATCATTCCTGCCATGTACTTCCTGCATTAAACATGGAAAACATTGAACACAGGGTTTTTAGCTATATACACATTTTGGTGATCTCTGATCCAGACTTACAAGGCATGTTCACATTAAAGCAGGTTTACTATTCATACTTCATATTTGCAGCATAAAATACCAAATAATGGTGCAATTACAGTAGTTGTTTCTACTGTTTAAAGATTGGATTAGCCTGAGTGGGAAGTGCACAAAAGTAGGATGCAGGGAATTTGTGGTGAGAACCCGTTCTGGACTCCCCCTCCTCCCATGCAAGAAAATTGCAGAGGGATTTGGCAACAGTCCCATCTTTGGAGTCTGCTCCATATATTGACTCCAACATTCTCCCATCATGCCTTGTGGAACAGCTAGAACAAGTGGAGCTGCTGCAGAATGTATTGGATCCGTGAATCTAAGTTCCCCAATGCCATGTAGAGATACTCTTGAAAAGTAACACATAAAGGAAGGTAACGGCAGGGTTGCCATGTTTCAAACAGTGAAAATCTGGACAGAAAAGTATGGCAACCCTAGATGAGGCTACTTTGCAACTACCGGTACTGTCTGTATCCATGGCCCTCACAGGAAATAAATCAATGGCTTTGGGCTGTATCCAACAGACTTCCACTCACACAAAGCCATTTCCCATTCCCGGGGAGATGATGTTGCCGGTTGGTCACAAGCCCAACGCGACTGCGCCATTGGGAGCCCTCAGCCGCGTCATCCCTTGGGCCAACCAATCCGGTCAGTCAGGGGGTGTGGCTTGGGCTATTTAAACTGCCTACGGTCGAGGACTCACCGCTTTTCTGCTTCCAGCTCACTCAGTTCTCCCTCCCTCCCTCCCTAAGGCTAGACTCTTTTTCTCTTGACCTTGCTATGGACCTCGTTTGGTCGCATGTTGAAGGAGCCTGGTAGGATTTTTTTCCACCTGGCAAACTGGTACCAGCCATTTGGTTTCTTGCCTGTCTCGTAGCAAATCGTCACAACTTTGTAAGGTTAGGCGGTTAGGCATTGGAGTATTTGGTTAGAGGGGAGGGGAGGTAGTGGCCATCACCCACCCCCTCCGTTAAAGGAATCCGAGGGGTGTGGTCTCTGTCCGAAGCCCAGACAGGGCTAGGGCAATGGCACGACCCCTAGCGGTGATCCTGGGGGAGTTCCTATTGGTGGTTAACCCTTCCAAGACTTCCTGCAGATGGGCAGGAGTCAGATATGGTCGGTTCGTTTCCAATGCCTAAGCCAGGCATAGGCAAACTCGGCCCTCCAGATGTTTTGGGACTACAACTCCCATCATCCCTAGCTAACAGGACCAGTGGTCAGGGATGATGGGAGTTGTGGTCCCAAAACATCTGGAGGGCCGAGTTTGCCTGTGCCTGGCCTAAACCAATACCACTCACATTCTGTAACCAGTAAAGTTGTGGCCTTTTTAGCCCATTAACCTAAAATACTGGTTTCGTGTGTCTGTATTCCAAAATCTCGGGAGGGCTTGGGACCTTGCCACGCAATGTGACTTCCCCTTCCTCTCCTCCTGTCGGCCCCCAACTCTTTGGATCCCCTAATTTTTTGGAACAGAATTTGAGGTTGCACAAGGGAGAGAAAAGGGTGTGGGATGCACACCAAGGAAAGCAAGGGTAAGTTCTGTTGCATGAGGAAGAAATGTTCCATTCATTGGCAGCCTTGGATACAATCATTTTGTTGGTTCAAATGGAAACATGGTCTAGAAGAAGTTTTTAATAAAGCTAAATAACAGTATGCTCTCTCATCTTCTCTCCCTCCTCCACACTGAAATGACTTGGCTTTTTAAAGAGCATAGAAAGTTCGGAAAAAATTAAGTAGTCAATAAAATATTGTTTTACGTTAACTGGAATAGACAGTAACAATTTAGTGTTTCTGAAGCCTTGTCAGCAAGCAAACATCGTTTTCAAACTTGGCATCTGCTTCGTCCTATGATGATATCCAGTTTATTGTGTTCCCCAAAGTAACAATATGGATAAAGCTTACCCTATAAAAGCAACTCAAAAACAAAGAAACACACACAACAGTCAAGGCAAGCATTAGCAGTGATTTACCATTATTACCATGTTTGAAACTCTGTGTCTTAATGAAAAAGAATTACCTTTACGAATAATAGATTTGTATTATTGGAAAGAGCAGCTGTTAATAATTCTCTAACAGTATATGAGTTTGGTTAAATTAAAGCCAGGCATGCGTAAAAATTTATAGCAATTCTAAATGGTGTATAACCCAACACAGCTTTTGGCATGGATACCTCTCTCAACCATGAAAGCCTCCAGAAGGCCACAGAGAAAATTCCTCTCCATCTCCAGCCAAAACAGGAGAAGCTTTCAACTTAAGGGATGTGGAGGAAGAAGGGAAGCTAGCCAAAGAAGAAAAAGCTTGCGTGATATTATGATTTGACTCTCCATTAACCATGAAGTACCAAACCCACATTTTGAATAACTGCAATGCACAGAGCAGCTTAAAATATTGGTACACTGTTTGTGTGGATGTGATGGAGGGTGGGGAGGGTACCTTTTCAATCTACAGCAAATTCCAAAATGCTATGATATCTTGCCTCAAAAAGTTCTGTAAGTGGAGTTTCTCTTAGTGGACAGTACATGTTTTTGACATTATGTGTTAAAAGTTTCAAGGGGTGGTGGGGAAAGAAACCTATTGCTCAAATAGCATGCATTCAGCACTTAAATTACATAAAGATGTTTAACAGACGTAAAAGCATTTCTGTTTTCTAGGCTCTCTCAAGAGGGTTGGCTGATATTTTGGTGGTTAGCCTGACAATCATGTCCAGTATTCTCTTCAGAATACTAAGGAGTCACTGCAAACGTTATCAATAGTTTGTTCCACAGGCAGTCACAGGATTATGACAATTGTATTCATAAAACTCTTCACTGGAAAGCAATTAATATATATGCATGCACTGTTTTATTTGTTTATTTTCTGAAGGCAATAAAATTATTTATTGCTTCAAAGTTTAAACTGATCACTGCACTACCGGTCAAAACAATTTTTTAAAAAATCAAACAAGCAAGCCTCTTCTTAACATATGCACAATCTAGACATCACCTTTTAAAAAAAATCCTCAAAAGATATTACTATTAATGGTTACTCAGTATATCTACAAGGCCTTAATTCAACTGCTAGCTAAGCTAATTAGAAGATTCATCTAATCGGATTTTTTAAAAGAGCGTCCTTTGGGAAAACAATAAGACTAGATGTCAAACTAAATGCTGATTACCAAAGTGGTAAATATTTTTTTCCATGACGGGAGGGAGGGGAAGGGAAGAAACCTCGAAGAAAACTGTTTGCATTTAGATTACAATAAATTACATTCAGCTGCATTATTTCCGATGGACTTGGCACTCTTACCTTGGTCTTCGGAGTAGCTGACATTTCGCAAATAGCTGGATATCCAAGGATTTCGAAACATGGTTGCAGAAAACAAAGGGACCAGGCAAAAGGAGAAAACTACAATAGCAGCTAATTCTCAGTCAGACACAGCCCTAGGCCCGTCTTAGCAATATTGTGTAGAGATTTTTTCATAGCTCAGGACTGGAGCTGTCAGGCTATCGCGTCCCAGGGAGTACAGTAAATGCATAGCAATAGGCTGCAAAGTGGAGCAGCTCAAGGCAGTAATCAGATTACAAACAGAAATTAGGCACATGAATGCTAAAACAGATTGGACAATGGTGACTGGGAGATTCATAATATTACCACTTGAAACCGTTAGCTGAATGACTATTTATATTCTAGCAATTAAATAGGGAATAGGGAATAGAAATGAAAAATAAATAAATCCTCATTTGCCATAAAGGAAAGGCAAATCTGATACCTGTAATCAGAATATACTGCAGTGATAGTTTAAACAGAAAGCAGAGACAGCCAACCAGTTAGGTTTCTACAGAAGGATCGATGCTGGTAATCATATCCATTATGCTAAACACTTGTCCTACTGCCGGCAGACTAATAGCAAAATATTGAAACTGCTGAGAATTATGAACAGCATATGAGCAAAACAGTGTTTGGTTCACAGTTGAGGGGGAGGAAAGATGGGTAACTAAGTTCTTGGGAACAGACATCAGTCTTAGAAGAACTTCAAAATTTAAAGACGCAAGGTGTTAAAAGTATGGTTGTAAAAATTGGTAGGACACTATTCACCTAACAGCAGCATTCATTTTTAATTTGATGATCTCCTTTCAAATGAGGAGACTTCAAAGTTAAGTAGGGTTAAAATCATATCAACCCCCCCTTTTTTTAACCAAACCAACCAAGAGGGATGGAAACATGGTTTCTTCAGTGAGGGGAGAGTAGGTTATCCATTTAAAGGAGTAAGTTCTTATTCTAGTCTTCACAGACTCATGCAAAGTAACTGGTGCCCTTTGCCCACATATGCATTCCGCATGCACCCCAAACACCCTCAACTCCAGTTTGGTAGTTCAGGAGATGATCCCTCCAAACCTCCAGAATACTCCTTAAATTCAAGAGTCCTAAAGGGACTAGGCACAACTGTTCAAAAGGGGAAATGGTGGCAGGAATGAATTGATAGCACTTCCACTGTGAATAGCTTTTCACATCTAGCTTCCAAATGGACTTTGAACATGGGAAGTTTAAATAATGGTTTGGAGCTGTTTTTTTGTTGTTGTTTTTAAATGCTGCATATATGGAATTTGTGAACTTGTCCCTCTGGCCTATATTTCCACGGTTCACATGTTCAAAGAATACAGTGGATATCCATAGATACCAACATTCCAAAAGCCTTCCATCCCCTTAAAAGTTGCTCCAATGCTAACCTTATTTGACCAAAAACAGGAGCACCTGATTTTGCATGCAAAAGGTCCTATGTTCTATCCTTGGCAGATCCAGGTAGGCTTTGTCAAAGAGAGGAATTTGCAACCCTGGAAAACTGTTTCCAGTCAGTGCAGCTTCCTATGAGTTCGTTGTTTTAAAGCTGGCAGCCCTAGGAAAGGCATGTATTTATAATACAAGCCTAACTATATTTTGATGTGTCCCAATAGCTCAAGAGAGGCATTAAAACTGCATATGAATTAAGCATGTTACTGCCCAATAATCTCGTCTCCGGCAATATGTCCCACTGAATAGTCACAGGAAGATTCTGCAATGGTTCTGCACTTTGCCCAGTGCTGATATCAACATAAGGTACCTATTCTTTAGAGTGATTTGCTGAGAGTGAAATACACAAGAGGGATATTAAAGGGAAGGGGGCAAAGAGATCATTTTAAGCTTCCTAGCTCATCATGTGCTTAAGACTCAAATCCACTCCCTTCTCATGTGTCAGGATTAATAATAATAATAATAATTTTATTATTTTTACCCCGCCCATCTGGCCGAGTTTCCCCCGCCACTCTGGGCGGCTTCCAGTCAAATATTAAAACAATACAGCATTAAATATTAAAAACTTCCCTAAACAGGGCTGCCTTCAGATGTCTTTTAAAAATAGGATAGCTGCTTATTTCCTTGACATCCGCTGGAAGGGCGTTCCACAGGGAGGGCGCCACTACCGAGAAGGCCCTCTGCCTGGTTCCCTGTAACCTCACTTCTCGCAATGAGGGAACCGCCAGAAGGCCCCCGGCGCTGGATCTCAGTGTCCGGGCTGAACGATGGGGGTGGAGACGCTCCTTCAGGTATACAGGACCGAGGCCGTTTAGGGCTTTAAAGGTCAGCACCAACACTTTGAATTGTGCTCGGAAACGTACTGGGAGCCAATGTAGTTCTCTCAGGACCGGTGTTATGTGGTCCCAGCGGCCACTCCCAGTCACCAGTCTAGCTGCCGCATTCTGGATTAATTGCAGTTTCCGGGTCACCTTCAAAGGTAGCCCCACGTAGAGCGCATTGCAGTAGTCCAAGCGGGAGATAACCAGAGCATGCACCACTCTGGCGAGACAGTCCGCGGGCAGGTAGGGTCTCAGCCTGCGTACCAGATGGAGCTGGTAGACAGCCGTCCTGGACACAGAATTAATCTGTGCCTCCATGGACAGCTGTGAGTCCAAAATGACTCCCAGGCTGCGCACCTGGTCCTTCAGGGGCACAGTAACCCCATTCAGGGCCAGGGAGTCCCCCACACCTGCCCGCACCCTGTCCCCCAAAAACAGTACTTCTGTCTTGTCAGGATTCAACCTCAATCTGTTAGCCGCCATCCATCCTCCAACCGCCTCCAGGCACTCACACAGGACCTTCACCGCCTTCACTGGTTCTGATTTGAAAGAGAGGTAGAGCTGGGTGTCATCTGCATACTGATGAACACCCAGTCCAAACCCCCTGATGATCTCTCCCAGCGGCTTCATATAGATATTAAAAAGCATGGGGGAGAGGACGGAACCCTGAGGCACCCCGCAAGTGAGAGCCCAGGGGTCCGAACACTCATCCCCCACCACCACTTTCTGGACACGGCCCAGGAGGAAGGAGCGGAACCACTGTATAACAGTGCCCCCAGCTCCCAGTCCCTCTAGACGATCCAGAAGGATGTTATGGTCGATGGTATCAAAGGCCGCTGAGAGATCCAGCAGAACTAGGAAACAGCTCTCACCTTTGTCCCTAGCCCGCCGGAGATCATCAACCAGCGCGACCAAGGCAGTTTCAGTCCCATGATGAGGCCTGAACCCTGACTGGAAGGGATCCAAATGGTCCGCATCCTCCAGGCGTGCTTGGAGTTGTTCAGCAACCACCCGCTCAATCACCTTGCCCAAGAATGGTAGATTTGAGACTGGACGATAGTTGGCCATAATGGCCGGGTCTAAAGATGTTTTTTTAAGAAGCGGTTTAATGACCGCCTCTTTCAGCAGGTCTGGGAATACTCCCTCGCCAAGGGAAGCATTCACCACCCTGCGAAGCCCATCGCCCAGCCCTTCCTGGCTCGATTTTATTAGCCAGGATGGGCAAGGATCAAGAAGACAGGTGGTCGGTTTCACTCGTCCAAGCAGCCTGTCCACATCCTCGGAAGTAACAGATTGGAATTGATCCCATAAAACATGACTAGACAGGGCTCTAGCACTCTCCCGCCCCGGCCCTGCTCCCACGGTGGAGTCTACCTCCTTCCGAATCTGAGCGACTTTATCTGCAAAAAACTTTGCAAAAGCATTGCAGGAGATCTTGGGGTCCCTACCAGACCCCGATGACGGAGGTGGTTCTGCTAAATTGCGAACCACCTGAAAGAGTCTCCTGCTGCTGTTTTCTGCAGATGCAATGGAAACGGTGAAGAAGGTCCTCTTCGCCGTCGCCATTGCCACTTGGTAGGCTCGAAGTTGAGCTCTAGCCCGTGTCCGGTCTGATTCAGAATGAGTTTTCCGCCACCGGCGCTCTAGCCGTCTCAGCGACTGTTTCATCACCCTCAGCTCCGGGGAAAACCACGGAGCTGTCCGGGCTCCATGCAATCGGAGAGGGCGCTTCGGAGCCAGACAGTCAATTGCCCTGGTTAACTCCACATTCCAGCGGGCCACCAGGGAATCGGCTGAAAGGCCATCAACATGGGATAAAACATCCCCTACCACTCTCTGGAAGCCAATTGGATCCATTAAGTGGCGGGGGCGGACCATCCGAATTGGTCCCACCTCCCGGCAGAGGGGAAGGGTCGCGGAGAAGTCCAGTTGCACCAGGAAGTGATCTGACCATGGCACTTCTTTTGTTTCGCTTTTACTTAGTGTCAGATCACCAACATCCATAGAGGTGAATACCAGGTCCAAGGCATGTCCACGGCTATGAGTTGGGCCAGACTTATTCAGGGACAGCCCCATGGAGGCCATGCTTTCCACGAAGTCCCGAGCGGCCCCTTGTAAGGTCGTGTCGGCATGGATGTTAAAATCCCCTAGGACAACCAAACTAGGTGTCTCGAGGAGAACATCCGCCACGACCTGAAGCAGCTCGGGCAGGGAATCCTTGGTGCAGCGGGGAGGTCGGTACACCAAAAGGAATCCTGTACTGCCCCTATTGCCCAACTTCCAGAACATGCACTCAGAAAACTGGGTCTTCCCAATAGGACGCCTGGTGCAAACTAATGACTTCCTAAAAATCACTGCAACCCCCCCTCCCCGCCCAGATGGCCTGGGTTGCTGTGCGTAAGAGAAACCTGGTGGACAAGCAGCGGCAAGGACAGGCCCATCTGCCTCATCCAACCAAGTCTCTGTTACACATGCCAGGTCAAATCCTCCATCCACAATCAGGTCGTGGATGGCAGTTGTTTTTTTCATCATTGACCTGGCATTACACAGCAACACTTTCAGGTCATGTGGGTATCCCTTGCTGATTCCAGTAGCTGAAATGAAGATTTTCCTGCGATTTTTTGCAAAGAAGCACAACACAGGGAGATTCCAGCATACAGCCATCTAGTGATTATCTCATGCAACTAAAAGATCTATTGGAAGTTATTGATATTTTGTCTAACATCAAAAGGTTGCTGAGGTCTATTATGCCACACAACCATATTTTTTAATGAAATGGCAAGACTAGAGACTTATTTCACACACTGATTTTTCTCTCAGGGTAGGGGGCTGGGAAATGCCTGGAGAGCTGCTACCCATCAGAGAAGAAAGTGCTGAGCTAGATGGGTACTCCCTATCTTCCTGAAAGGCTACACTGAAAAAGTGGCAGCAATTCTCTCTCTCCTGCCACTGTGTGCAGAAATGCTATTCTGGGTAATGGTGGGGGCAGCCTTGGTGAACACACACTGCACTGTCAAGAAGCCATATTGCTTTTCTGCCCTCCTTAAGTAGCTTACTTTGTTCAGATACTTTGTGGTATCTGAAGAAGTGTGCATGCACACAAAAGCTCATACCAAGAACAGGTATCTGAAGAAGTGTGCATGCACACGAAAGCTCATACCAAGAACAGGTATCTGAAGAAGTGTGCATGCACACAAAAGCTCATACCAAGAACAAACTTAGTTGGTCTCTAAGGTGCTACTGGAAGGAATTTTTTTAATTTTTAATTTTGTTTTTACTTTGTTCAGTTCCACTTGGAGGCTATAAAGTTTTATTATCAAGTCAGAATCTAAGGTACTGGTCCCTGATTTGTGAGGATGCCTTAGAGGTATCACCAAGTCTTGGATGACCAAAGCACACCAGAGGCCCAACAAACAAATTGTGGCACTTCTTCCTCTGGAAGGGAAACTAAAAACCCACTTGATTTTGCTTTGCTTTGATTTTAGCAGATATTTTATGTATTTGTTAGCTGAACAAGCTTTTAGACGATGGGGGCAGGCTTCCAAATATTGCAAGGACTTTCCAAACAGCATAAATGTGAATAATACTTATTTTTATTTTTAAAAAATGTATTCATACAAGTTCCAACCAGCCCCTTGGATGTGAAAGTCAACTCAGCAGCCAATTCCACCAGGGAACACAAGCCTTAATATGGTACAGACAGTAGTGTGGGTTCCTCTCCTCACACAGGTCACACACACAGGTCTGTGAGGTCAAAAAATTCAGCAGGGAACAAAGCATCTTTACACAATGACACATGAGCATGAATGCAGACGAAGTTTGACAGATCTAATACGCCACAAAACATCCACGTTAAGACTTTCCTCCCAAGAGGACTCTCAGCCTTCAACAGGGCTCTAAGAAAATGCAACTAATATCGTAGACTTAACTTGATGAGAGGAAGGGCAATGGGACTATGAGAACTAAAGTAAGCAGAGACAAAGGACAGAGTCCCATGCACAAGAGACCCAGAAATTTCAGCTATATGTGCCTCCCCTCCCAAAGGGTGTTGCAGAGCTGGAAAAGGTCAAGATAAGGGCAACCAAAATGATCAAGGAGAAACTTGCCGATCAAGAAAGGTTGCAGCATTTTCTCATTTAGAGAAAAAGCAGATCAGAGGAGTACAAATTTATGCATGGAGTGGAGGGAGTGGATAGAGAAAATGTTTTTTTTTTCTCTTTCTATCGTAAGACTAGAACAATAAAATGGATGTTGGGCAGTTCAGGACAGATAAAAGGAGGTGCTTCATCACACAGCACATAGTTAAACTATGGAACCTGCCCTACAAGTAGTAGCAACTGTCACCAGCATGGATGGTTTTAGAACAGGAGTTCATAGAGGGTGAAGCTGTCAGTGGCCAGACGCCACAACAGCTGTGTCCTTTCTCCACCATCAGAGACCTCTGAAGACCAGTTGCTGGGAATCACAAGTGAGCAGAGAACTGTAGTGCTCAGGTCCTGCTCTTGGACTTCCCACTGTGAGAACTGGATGCTGGAGCAGATGGGTCATTGGCCTCATTCAGCAGGGCTCTTCTTATGTTCCTATATCTGTCATCAGTGGGTGAAGGGGAAAGCAAGCAAGCTCGATTAAAGGCAAGTAAGGCACTATGGTCTAAACCACAGAGCCTAGGTCTTGCTGATCAGAAGGTCTGCGGTTCGAATCCCCGCGACAGGGTGAGGTCCCGTTGCTCGGTCCCAGCTCCTGCCAACCTAGCAGTTCAAAAGCACATCAAAGTGCAAGTAGATAAATAGGTACAGCTCCAGTGGGAAGGTAAACGGCGTTTCCGTGCGCTGCTCTGGTTCGCCAGAAGCGGCTTAGTCATGCTGACCACATGACCCAGAAGTTGTCTGCGGACAAACACCAGCTCCCTTGGCCTATAGAGCGAGATGAGCGCCGCAACCCGAGTTGTCCGCAACTGGACTTAACGGTCAGGGGTCCTTTTACCTTTAAGGAAAATATGGTTTTGCCCATGTGATACAAAAAGAATAGATCAATAAAATTATAGCCAAACATTCCAAGAATAAGATCAGTGACAAACTAAAAACACTCAGCAGTGGTGTTCATATCTGGGTAGGCTTGCCTAAACAAGATGTTTTTAGCAGGCGCAAAAAAGAATACTGTGAAATGCACCTGCCTGTTGTCAGCAGGTAGGGAGCAGGGGCTAGGCTGGTACAGATCAGCCCCATCCCTGCTGAGTCTTCTGTAAGTCAGCTCTCCAAATTTGTGCCGTAGACCTGTGCCCCAAGTCCTTTAAGTCCTTAGCAATGACATACTGCCATACAAACTCCATACAGCTTCTGGTGCCAGGTTGCAACTCAGAATGGGCTGCATATTTTCCAGCAACGACTACACAGAGTGGTGGTGGGTCATACTTTAATCTGATACACGTAATTTCTGGGGAGGTGAAGGTGATACACTGACTTGTAAACATAAAACATGGGTGGATCTCAGAAAGCTTCCTGCTGCTCTTCCCCCTCCCAAGAAGATTTGCAAGTGTTACTCTGTTCTCTTAGTGGATGTTATTTATATGGGCTTCCAACCGGGTATAAAATTTCCTGACATGAGATCATCCCTCTAGCGAGGAAAATGTTTAATCCATTTCACTTTTCTTCAGTCACAGCTATTGTTATACAATGATGCAAGACGCTGTTGCAGAGTATGGAAAGTTTGGACACATCCCTGTAGAAGCAGAATTTTGTACTGCACTGCAGAAACAGTTTCAAAGAGGTCATAGGTGAGGATCAAAATAGAAAGTATTTGTCCAAGAACAGAAACATGTAGCACGTTTACAGAATAATTGCAAATTGTTAATGCCAGATGTGTTGAAAGCACACAGCCTCTCTACTTTGACTTATACATATGCATCTTCCTTTAGAAAAAAACGATACTCATTCCCAAATCCTTGTCAGTCTTCAGCAGTATATTTACTTACAAGGAGTATTCTTCTCTGCCAAACAAAAACAAATTGCCCTCCATCCAGTTCCAAACACATCCCCCCAGGGTAGAGGGGCAGAAATTCATCCTGCAAATGTGTGTGTGAGAGAGACAGGGACTCCCCAATCTTTCATCTCCAAATAAAAACCATATTTTGCTGAGTGTTAAGTCACTTCTAAGACTGCAGTTCCTTTTAAGAGGGAGAGACAAATACAGTACAACACCTGGCAAAGGTAACTCAACTAAGACACTCTGGACCAGGGGTCGAGCAAGGTTTATCTTGCCTGGGCCGGATCGGTCCCGCAGAGATCCCTCTGTGGGCCAGAACATGCGTGTGCATGAGCGCGTGCACCCACAATTTTCTGCATCTGTGCAGACGCAATTTCCGGCACCATGGAAGCGAGTCCCCGGGCTGCGCTGTGCCAGTGTAGCGCAGCACGCGAGCGGGTGGCTTGGTTCAGGGGCGGCTCCGCAAATGACCTCCGCAGGCCGCTTCTGGCCCATGGGCTTTAGGCTGCTGACCCCTGTATCTGGACATTGCATTTTTAGGAGGGGTCTTTTAGATAAGGAAACATCCTGATTACAACTACTCTGGTCATTACACAACATGGAACAGCTAACCATGGTGTTGATGTAACATGATCGCTGGCAGTATGACTGGAAAATAATGAATGCATTTCCTCTAGTTGAGTCAACAAGAGTGAACTGAAGATATGGGGTTGGCTTGGATACTCCCCCCGCCAAAGCGCCACATCCTGTGCACAAGCACTGCTATTATGTACTACGCAAGCCATCTACTGGCGTTTTGTGGTGGTTGTTGCTGCCTATAAACAGAGTATAAAGGGCACATAGATCCTCTATACTTCAGATCTGATTTAGGTTTTGTGTCATTATTTCCTGAGTATTGATATCCTAATATTCTATCCAAATACAATTCCAGATCCATTATGAAATTGTAAAAATAATAATAATGATGATGATGCTAAACTCTGCACCGATCAGTTCACAAAACATTGCACTAATTGACACCACCCACCATCTGACTCAGGGTTTGAATGATGCACTTCAATGGTCTTGAACTGTTGCACAAATGCAACTCTTTCAATGTGCATTACACCTGATCCTATCTGCTTTATCTTTAGCATATCAGACCAAGCTATCAGGATATTAGCGAATGTTAGCCACACAAAAGCCTGCTTTCCATGCTCTCTTCCCCGAAATTCCCCTGAAGTCTGTGGCAAACTAAAGAGGGAAAAGACAAATATGAAGAAAAGTATTATTTGCAATAGTTTTTTTCTTTCTTATAAATATGTCAATACAACCAAGAATAAACAAAAACCAACAATGGAAAAATGCATACACTGATAGCAATATTGTATTGTATTGTATTGTATTGTATTGTATTGTATTGTATTGTATTGTATTGACCTTGTTGTTCTAGATACAATGGAAGAGCAAGATATTTCTAATTTATGAGCTATTAAGATGGATCTGTTAACCCCATGTTCTGGTGCCTGCAAAATGAAATTCCACATTTAATGAAAATGCAAGTGGAGAGTGATTTCAGTCCAGTGAATGTCTATTGGGCCACATCTACTGGGAGGTTGGGCTGTGTATCTCTCTCTCCCCCCACCCCCAGGCGGATGCTCAGTTTGCCATCCAGCAAATTCTGTCCCCAGACTCCATTCCCAGCTGCTTACCTAATAAGGCAATGTGCAAGTTGACTGGCTGGCTTATAGGTCATGTAGTGTTTACCTTTCAAGCAACTGACAGCCTACCTTTTGGCAGACAGAGGGTGCTCAGCTATCCTCTCCCAATTGCTGCAGAAAGTTTTCTATCCAGTCATAGGAAATCTTTAGATCAACAACATACGGTGGGGGTGAGGGAAGAAAAGGATGCACTGTCAAGAAAAACATCATGGAGCAATATGAACTGGGCAAGAGGATGAATCACATTTGTAAACACCGGATCACATTGTATGCCATATTTAAAGATACAATAAAATGCTTTCCTACATGTCAAAGTATTTCCAGTTTTAAAAACTTGATTAAAAGTGAATTAGATGGGTGCATCTATGGACTTTATAAAGTAAATTCTTAGTTCAAAGTGCATGAGGTAAAAGGCAATCAGAAGCAACAATTACATAGAATAGCAGTGTTAAATCTTCCCTAAAGATTTTATTTCCTTCCATTTATATCCTGCCTGTCTTCCAGCATGGAGCCCATAGTGCAGTGATGGCTAACCTTGACACTCCAGATGTTTTGGAACTACAACTCCCATCATCCCTAGCTAACAGGACCAGTGGTCAGGGATGATGGGAGTTGTAGTCCCAAAACATCTGGCGTGTCAAGGTTAGCCATCACTGCCATAGTGGCATGTATGTGGCTCCCAGGTGGTCTCCCATCTGGTAGACCAGCCCCTGTTTAGCTTCAGCAAGGTGGTGGCCTCATGTGCTTTCAGACCATTCCAGTTTTCCTATTTCTGGGGACCTATTCTACATTTCCAATTTCTGTTTAAAGCAGCTCATAGGATACAGGTAAGGAACACGCAAAACACATTCAAAGATGTATTAACATTCTGCAGTCACCAGAAACCCACCAGTAGTACTAGACTTTTTGCAGTCCAAAATGGCAAGAGGGGCTTTGGCCCACTTGAGGCAGAAGGCGACTGATAGTCATGTATGCCTGGCTCCACTACTTTACTTAGTCATCAGGGAAGACTGTCCTTTCAGGGCAAACATCATACAATAGGATTACAGCAAGCCCCACACTGAAGTAGAATGCTACTGAAGTAAGAACTTAACAATATGGGTTGGTGTCACTCTGCCACTTTAATGGTTTAGATTCTCTGTGCCTCCAGGTTGAGTCCTCAGGTCACCCAGAATCTGACTGCTCCCAAAGTCATTTTAAATTTGCTAGCTGCTGTCATCCCCAGGATTACTAATGAAGCATCTATGCAAGATCAGCAGTGAGAACACTCATTATATTTAGGATAGAGTAATGGCAAAAACAGTTCAGCCTCCTCTGCCAGACTTGTGACTGAGGTAGCTTACTATATTGGTCAGGAGCCTGTCCAAGCTCTCGTTGTTAAGAAACAGGCCCACACTTCTTCTTCACCCACCTTCCCCATAATCAGCTCCTCTCCTTTCCTTTAGGGAGCAACTGATCCCCCTCGTGCTGTTGCTACCATGTTTCAGTAGTCCTCAGCATGTCGTTTTGTTCTTAATTATGGTACTAATAGGTATGGGGTAGGAAACACACCCTGGCTCCTTGGCAATTCACAGGATGATAAACTCTTTCACTTCTACGGGAGATCGGACAAAGCTGCTGATTCATATGCCCACAAAATATTCCTAACAGACCCGGCACGTCATCTGATGGCCAGGAGAAGCTTTGGCTGGAAGAAAAAGAACCTCCTGAACTCTTCTTATCTCTCCTGAGGAGGCTAGGCTGCAGCTCAAGCAAAGCGACACAAGAGCAGCAGAATCACATGAACCAGCTCTTGCTAAACTGTACCACTTTAGAAGGCTTGTGGCCAAAACATGTTTACATGCTCACCTTCCATGTACCATTCTCATATATATATATATTCAATAGGTAGGGGAAGATGCAGGCTAACTTCGTTGCACTTTGGGCCCATTGAAGTTGATGTGAATAGGCTAGCCATGAGATCAGCCCCAATGTTTTCAATAGGGGGGAGAGTAGGATAATGCCAGGTGTTCCCTATTTCAAAAGAGCTGCTTCAAATTTCAGTTGCTTTGGCTTAACCCAGTGATGGCTAACCTTGACACTCCAGATGTTTTGGAACTACAACTCCCATCATCCCTAGCTAACAGGACCAGTGGTCAGGGATGATGGGAGTTGTAGTCCCAAAACATCTGGAGTGTCAAGGTTAGCCATCACTGGCTTAACCAGAGTCATCCTGCAATCGTAGCCATCAGGTTTACCATTTGACTTTTCATTAGTAGCAAGTTTTAAATCCATAAATTAGTCATGTTTGGGCTTAAGCTTTGAAATAAGATAATGCCCCTTATGTAGAGATTTAAAAATGCAATCAGCAAACTGCAACAGAAGCTGCATAATATAACGTGACTGCATGTGCTTTGCTTCTAATGAAGTTCATGCTCATCCCATCACTGTTAGGGCTGGGTGACTTATGAATAGAATGTGCTGTTGAGAAAAGGGTCTGCAAACCTCCCTCTTATCATTTACTCTCAACATTATTCCAAGAGTTCAGTGCAGATATTTCAAACCTACTAAGAAGGGTTAAGAATGTCCAATCCACTTGCAATTACATGAGCTGTTGCATTCTGCTTAATCGTGTGCTCTTGACTGGTAGCAACTCTCCAGGATGACAGGCAAAGGTCCTTTTCATTTCCACTGACATAGTATCTTTTAAGCTTAACTGAGTAGGTCAGAGGCTGAATGTGGAACCTCATAAATGCAATTCCTTGCATTAAAAGGGAGGGCCTTCTCCATCACCCTCATCCTCAGCCCTCTGACTGTCCCTGGTGTCTCAAACCTGACTAAAATGCAACATTTTAAATAGCAAGCTCCTAAGAGCAAAGGTCCATCTTTCATTTTTGGTGTTAATAGAAGCAACCTAACATCCTCATTAAATTGTAATTTTTATGCTAGTCTTTAGGAGTCTGGTTCTTGAGCAGGACAAAGAAAGTACACCCTCTTTGAATTCTGTGGTTTTTCATAATAACAATATGTTCCTTAGTAGGTCTTAAAATTAGGTAAATACAACCTCAGATGAATAACAACGCATGTCATATTATACTGCGCCATGATTTATTTAACAAAAATAAAGGCAAAAAGGAGAAGTCACGTGTGAAAAGCTAAGTACACCCTTACTGCTTCCATAGGAATTACCGTAAGAGGCTAAGTAGCAGGTAAGTGCTGCTAATCAAATACCCTTGCTTAATTGATCATCAGCAATTGTGCCCACCTCTTGTATATATGTCCCCACATATATAGCCAATCTCCAAGGGCCATCCTTTACTTGACTCTACAATGCTTAATTGGGCTTTGTACAATATATTTGGCTTGAACAAAGAAACAAGCTCTTCCCATTAGCTGAAGTAATTTGAAACAGACTTTCCTGTTGTGTAAATGCAAATATTCGCACAACGAGAAAGTTTGAGCCAATTAATTTAGGAATACAGATCAAAAGGAGATTTGTAAGCCTAAAATGCCTTCGTAACATTACAAGGCCAAACAAACAAACCCCAGCAAAAAGTATTTGGTAGCAGAGACTGTTGTTTCCATTCCTAGTCGCATCCTTGCTTTTCAAACAATGTTGTTCTTTGGAATATATTTTTGGGCCAAAAACAGCAGAACTCTGAGCACAGCACATGACACACAGCCACGAAAACTCATTCATGTCAAGAGTCTACACTGGCATAGTGCAATCAACTAGCAGCCAGGCAAAGAGGAACAAAGAAAACAAAGTTGAGCAAACATAGATTTTAGAGGAAAAATGGAGGGGTGAGGAACGATAGAAGTTTTTTTGTTTGTGTTCAGTGATACCAAGGAGGTTTCTAAAGGGTGGGCTGTATAAATTCATAATAAATTATCAGGGGACGAACCACAATTCAGTGACAGAACCCATACTTTGCATGAAGAAGAATCCCAGTTTAATCCCTGGCTTCCCTGTCTAAAAAGATTGGGTAGTAGATGATGGGAGCAGACTCCTACCCAAGGACCTCTGACAGCCAGGGCAAGCCAGAGTAGATCATGCTGAGCTACATAGGGAAATTCCCTGACCTACCTGAAGGCAGCTTCCTATGTTATTAAGAAAAAAGCCACTGCCAGGAAACCCATATGCAGGTTATAAAAATCAATGTACCGGTATATCATAGAATAAAAAAATAGCTGCAAAGCTACAAATCCAAAATTTGGCATAGCCTCCCACACAAACAAACAAACAAACACCAAATTAACCAAATAAACATTACACACTTTATCCAGGTGACCTAGTTGAGTTCTATTAATCACACATGACAATGACATCATTCCTAACCGCAGGCTATTTTTTGAGTAACTCTTAAAACTGATTGAAGTGTGCCTGAGTTGGGGAAACCCTATTTAACATTCTGGGCTCAAGTACCATCAGCAGCATGTGGATTATTATGGAGAACCTATTTCTTCTGCTCTTGAAAGTGACTTTCATGACTGAACTCTTATTGGGCGGAGCCTGTGAAAGCTCGTGATGCAGCAGCCTTGAAGTTAAGCAAGTATGGTCTCTGCGTGGATTGGGGAATGCCTGGGAACTCCAGTTGTACATAGCCGTGAGTACCATGGAAGAAGGAGAGGGTGGAAATGAAACTAATGACACCCCCTTGGGGCATTTCTTCATTGCAGCTAAGCCCCTGTCCTGGGATACTGCACTCATTAATCCCTAGATCATATTCTGAAAAGTCAACGGCCCATTACCATTAGGACTGTGCTCCAAAGAATTTCTGTGGAAAGGGAGCTTCTGCGTTTTTTGTTTTTTTTTATAATATAATTAGATCCAGAAAAACTGAGGTGGATGATTGAAGAGGAATGATCTCACTCAAATAATTTTATTGGACAGATGCTTCCATTTCATTCTCATCTTTGGACAATAAAGCCATATTTAAGTGATTTACCATGTGTGCAAATAATCCCTTTTGGATTTGGCTTTTCTGCCAAGGCCTATTTCAATTAGTTGTAACTTATCAAGAGGAATGCAATAATAAACTCCATGGGACTCTTTGAGTAGGTGACATGCCAAGACTTTCATGTAGCATATGGCTGCCCCAACAGCCTAAAATCCTCATCATTCTGGGGTCAGAAATGGAGAACTGACTGAGTCCCTAAGATCCCGAAGTTCACATGCTCTAACTTCACTGCACAACAAGGGGGGGGGGTGTAAACATATTCACAGCCCATTTACCGTATGTATCTCTTTTGCCCCATACAAAGAAACACAGCAGTAAAATTTAAGGGTCTCAAATGTTTTTGCTTCCAAAGCTCCAATATTTCAGAAGCTTCTTAATCAGTAAGTTGCTCATTTAAGCAAGATATTTACCAATTTACCCCATGATACATGCACGTACTTAAAGTGTAGAATGATCTGATTTGTAAGCCAAAATTCAAGGGGGCAGATGCTCCTGCACACCAGCATCTTGCTTCTTCCCTCTCAAAGTTTCCTTCTTTAGAGGCCTCCAAATTCCCCCGACCCCAAATTCCCCTGTGCTCAAATAGCAGTTTGGAGATCTGACACAAGTCTTTTTAAAGAGGGGAACTGCAGGTGGGGAAACAGAGCTATTTTCACCAGCAGGATCCACCCCACCCTTAGACATCTCTTTGCCAAAATCCCTGTGCTGCTTTTTAAACTCTAGAAAGTGTACCCATCTGAATGTTAGTCAGAAGTTTATAGTTTTAAATCCCTTGCTTTCTGAGCTCTCTTAATGTTCAATACAATTAGTTATGCTTGTAAACTTTTGAGAGAGAGGCTGTACTTGTTTACATATCAAAAAATGTCAACAGCAAAGTGTGCTTTTGCACAACTTCTGTTATAAACAGGAGTCAGCATTTTACCCACTTCAAAACCCATTAAAGAAATGAGTGACGGTGTTGCATCACAGTCATTTAAACCCCACACCACAGTTGAATACATGAATCTGAATTATGCTAAGTCATCTCCTTGATCTACCTAGCCAGCTACGGTCTACAACACCAACCGGCAGAAGGTCTCCAAAGTCTCAGGCTAATTGCTACAAAATTATTGAAGAGTAGGTGCAGAAATGTCTTAAGACACCTTATTATAGCCATCTGTACTAGTGTAGCTGACACCGTGGCCTCCACAGTTGTTTTCACGCAGGTCCAGGTTTGTCCAAAAAACAAACAAGGCTGGTATCAGCTCTTTGAATCTACTAGAGCGCAGATATTCTAGCAGGACCTGCCTGCTGATGGCTGCACTGGGTCCCCTTCAAATAAATGTTCTGCCCCAGTACTCTGGCCAGCACCAGGCAGCTGGATCTAGCCACACTTTTTAATTTCTCACAATTCTAGGTCTCTGAAGTGGAATCACTGTCACATTCTGGGAAACAGAAAAGGTGGCTACATTCAGCTACCTAGTCGAGAACCAGGTCACTTCGTTCTACAGAGCCCACTAGGAGCCGAAGCGATCTATCAGAGGACACACTCCACCCAAATCTTGGAGGCAGCCCTGGGGTTGAGGGTGGGGGGTTAAAAGATCTTTTCAGGAAGCATGGTTTATCCTGGCAGATACTCTTGTGGGACTAGGCATGCAGGCAGTGGGCAGACAGGTAGCATAATATGAAGGAGGTTGAATCTCTCTCAGGAAGCTTCTAAGTGCAAAAACAAAACAGCCTGAAAAAACCTGAAAAGACTGAAACAAATGAAACAAAAACTTTGTTGCTCGAATCATTAGGAACTATGGCTTCGCTCTCACATGTGCAACAAATGACCTAAATCTCACTTGTACCACTTTAGGCTGCAGATGTAAACTCGTATGACACACTGTGTGTGTACACACTGCACGTGTACACACAGACACAGACACAGACACAGACACACACACACACACACACACACAGTGTCATATGAGCTTGCATCTGCAGCCCAAAGTGGTTCAAGTGAGATTTACGTCATTATCTCTTGCATGTGTGAGAACGAAGCTATAGTTCTTTGTGGTTTCAGCAGCACAGTTTTTGTTTTGTCTGTTTCAGTCTTTTGAGGTTTCTCAGGCTAAACAACTAAACAACAGCAACAGGCTGTTTTATCTTTGCATTTAGGAGCTTCGTGAGAGATATCTGACCTCCATTACATTACGCTAGCCTGGCTACATACACCCACACACCCTGCACATAGAAAGCTAACATGGGAAACAGGCACTTAGAAAACTAGCACGTCAAGGAAAAGTTTGTTTGTGAAAAGTAGCAATATACCATGCTCATGGGGTATCATGTATTTGGATAAACCCCAACATTAAAATTTCCCAGCACATGCAAATCTAGCACATTGCTCAGTCCTCAGTATAATCTGTACCAAATTTAGGTAGTTTGGACACATCCAAGATGAAAAATGAAAATGGGCCTACACGTAGGCTTTTCATTCATTTCTTAAAACGAATGCACTCTGCTAATTTCAGTCAAAAATACAAAAGGCACAATGAATGCCAGTTTTCTTGCTTAGGAGCCAAGCCTTTCTTATCACTAGAGAAGCTCTAGAATGTGAACGTTCTCTTCAACATTCAGCACTTAAAATGCCATTTCAAAGAATGCAATTTCAGTGTTGTAGCAAGGCCACCTCAAGGACTACAAAAATGAGCTCTGCAACTATGTATAGAAGACTGCCTTTTGAAACCTACAAAATTTCTTGGTTTTGTAATCTACATAACAACCACCACCGAGCTTACAACCGGAAAATCACCTCCATTCGGCCCACAAATTGAGGTCCTGTCCCTGCGCAACTTCTTACATTCCAGACGGTTAACGGAACTCTTTTTAGCTGTGCCTTTATTTGGAAGCAAGTAAGAGCCATCTGTGCGCCTAGCTGTTTTCATAAATGAGTACTGGCCACATGCAAGCGGGCAATGGCTTGGCAAAATGAATGAAATCTTCAGTTGGCGCCAAGAGCACAGTCATGTGCTTCTGCTTCCCACAACACAGACATGTTTTGCTTTAAATATAAGCGCATTATCTTCCAAGGTTGTAGAAAAGAGAGCAGAGCAAAACAAGTCTCTGCACTTATCATAAAAAACGGCTTGATCTGGGAAATATGGCGGCTTGCCCATTGCAATGTTCCAAGCGGCCAAGAAGAAGAAAAAATAATCATCCAGTGGTCAGGCTGAATTCAGAGTTTAATTAAGACACTGTTATTCAGCTGACTGCCCTTGCTTACTCTCTGAAATCCCTCTCAATCAAGGAATTCTTTTTTTCCACCAAGGCTTTTGGGGAGCACCCCAGGGACCTTTCCAGACCACCCCCACCCCCCACTCCATTTATGCGGCAGTTACTTTGTTGTTGTGTGGGATGCCCATGTCTCGCCTCCTCTTGCTAGCATGGGACCAAAGGGCTTTGCACAATTCAGATAGATTTAAAGATGAAAATAACAGAAATACAATATGTTTTAAAACAATCTGAAAGCAACAGAAAATCAACCTTAAGCCTTAGGGAACTCATTTCTTCATAAATACTTTTTATTCTTTGGAAAATAGGAAGCTGGCTTATGACCAATTTGGTCTATCCAGCACAGTACTCTCTACACCAGGGGTCAGCAAAAAAATTCAGCATGGGGGTGGGGGGAGAACAAATTCCTATGCCCCACAAATAACCCAGAGATGCATTTTAAATAAAAGCACACATTCTACTCATGTAAAAACACCAGGCAGGCCCCACAAATAACCCAGAGATGCATTTTAAATAAAAGGACACATTCTACTCATGTAAAAACATGCTGATTCCCAGACTGTCTGCAGGCCGGATTTAGGTGATTGGGCTAGATCTGGCCCCCAGGCCTTAGTTTGCCTACCCATGTTCTACTACACTGACTGGCTGCAGCTCTCCCAGGCCTCTCCTAGCCCTTCCTGGAGATGCCAGGGATTGAACCAAGGACCTTCAGCATGCAAAGCAGCAGCTCTATCACTGAGCTATGGCACTTCCTCTACATGTCTGTGCCTGACACTGGGGATATTTCTACAATCTCTTTGCAAAGTCAGGCTAAGCCACCAAATGAAAGACAATGTGGAACAATTTGTCAGAGATGCAGTCCAGGAAAGGGTAGTAAGATTGGTGCGGTGGAGAAATCAGAGAAGGTTTGCAGAGATAAGAAAGCAAATGGGAATAGGCAGATGCAGCAAAGCAAGGAAGGGAGGGAAGGAATAAACAGTTCCTTTCTGCAATTGTTTTGCAAATCTGACCCCTGCCTTTTAAAATTCCAGTTTGGAATCTAGAATGTAGAATTTAGGTGATGGGTTCTGCACATAAACAATTTTCTTAAAAAACATTAAAATTTGTGATAGATATATAGATATAGATATAGATATAGATTAGATATAGATATAGATATAGATATAGATATAGATATAGATATAGATATAGATATATCCCCTCCCAAATTTTGATGTCTCCCTTGATGTGAACCGGAAGTTAGAAAAAGGCTATAGTCCAAAGAAGTTTAGCCAGGAACACAAAGCAACTCACCACTGAAAACCTTGGGGGCAAGAAGGAAGGTCTTTAGCAGTGGGTTGCAATTTGCCCCCCAGCAAGCACTTTCACGATGGTGCTTCTTCCATCTCCCCACTGATCTGCACCATTTTACAAACAAACAAAACAAAGAAGGCAAACCTATTGCAGACTTAATGTGGATATTGAGTAGCATGCTTTTAGACTCATGAATCCTGTGTACCAAAAAATATATGCACTATTAAAAGCACCAATTTTTAAATGACATTTCATGCTTTATGCCTTGGTGGTCCTCTTACAAGCTAACTTTTGACGAAGGCCAATCAAAACAAAATTTGTCTCAACAATGGATGTTTGAAGACTGTTCTTCATAACAGCAAATGCAGATGTCTGCACAGATGTTTTGTTCAACCAAATGCCATTCTGGCCAACTTTACTTTTGGGATGGTTTTCTTTGTGAGAGGTTTTCTGGGCAAGTTAGAGTATAGTACATACCCCACAAGTGTCCCAGAAAAACAGGACATCCCTTTTTCCTCCACCAGAGCAAGGTGGTCATTTTGGGCACTGTGATCTTGCATAATTTTGCACCAAGACCTCACCCTGGAGAAAGCATATCTTTGGGGCTCCGTGATTTTGCGCGGGTCACATGACTTCCGTGGAAGCGCAGCTGGGAAGACACAGAACCTAGTTTTGGGACTCAACATGTTGGAGGGTAAGAGTATAAAATAAGCAGTAAATCATGTTTGGCTTGAGACTCAGGTCTTGCCTCTTCTCTGACAGATGATCTAACATCTGCTATGTGTCCTAATCATGCAGAGACACTGATCAGCTGCTCCCAGCTAGATTTTAACTGGATAACAGCAGCAGAAACCATTATTTTGTAAGTGTCACAAATGCTGTATTTGCTTAATTAATCAGAGGGAAATTTGAATTTTTGTGTCCATGTCACAGTGCCCTCTACACACAGCGGCTAAAACTTTAACTACTTGGAATGTTAAATCTAAACACAACCTTTGGATCTCAAGTCTAAAGAAACATTTTGGATTACTTTAAAAATTTGTACGGCTTACCTCTCCAAACCACAATGTCACTTTTTTCCTACTCTCTCTTTTAACTGCAAAGACTACTGAAGCAACTTAATCTGTGTTTATAATGTGTCTTAAATTACTCACTCTAGAAGAAGAAAATGGGACAGTCAGTTGCTCAAATTCCTTCCAATCTCAGAGCCGATGATTACTTCAGTTTGCTTCAAAAGGTAATTTACGCCACATGTAAAATAAGCTTTCTGAGTATCAGGCAGCATTCAGTTTTGTTCTCTTTTGAATCTCTAACACAAGACAACCTTTCCTTTCCCACTAACTGTTTTAATTCACTGCTTAAACCGGGAGATGCAACAAACTTCTATCAAACTCAAGCTTGAGTTTCCTCTCAAATGAGAGACAATCACAACTACATTTCACACTGCCAAGAGCTGGTAGTGCAAATGATCAATCACAGTGCAAAAGGTGACTTGCCAGACACAGATCCACCAGCCATGACAGGTGTGTGGCAATTCTCTCTTTTTTGACATACCAGGCAGGTGGCAAAACCCAGGATGTTTACTGAGTCCCTAGTACAATAGTCTGCTTTACATGGCTGGAGGACAGAGTTCACAGCTGGGCTGGTGACAAGCAGAGCAGCCCTGCTCCAGCATTTATAAAAGGAAAGCTCCCCAGGAACACTCCTATCCATATTATTTGAAGAAAATGAAATGTTCCTTAACAGATCAGCTTTTTACTCCCCCTATATCCTGCCCCCCAAAAGGGGTGCACACAAGCTGAGCTAGCAGGGAGATAAATCAGGTACACTTTTGCTAAAGGTAATAAAACACTGCAAAATTCTCAAGATTTATAGACTGGTGATCTTCCCATCTCGGTTGGGTTGAAGATCGAAATACAGGAAGTTTTCTTTCCCTGTTGATAGCACCATTATACTATTTTGTTTGTCTGCCTGACAATACAGCACTACATCCTCCTACACTGTGAGATGGTTCATTAATTACATAATGATGCAAAGGGCAAGTTGCGTTGTTTCCTGCCCACTTCTGCTGTAATACTCAACTGTGCAAAATCTCATGAAACATATGCTGCAGATGCTACAAACCAGCCCACAACCTGCCAGCTACTGCAACTAGCTGCCACTGGACCCAAATACACTCTTGATTGACTTCATGAGTGAACTGGAAGGATAGTCAATTAAATGTATTATTATTTGAAGCACTGACAACCTAGATCAGTGATGGCTAACCTTGACACTCCAGATGTTTTGGAACTACAACTCCCATCATTCCTAGCTAACAGGACCAGTGGTCAGGGATGATGGGAGTTGTAGTCCCAAAACATCTGGAGTGTCAAGGTTAGCCATCACTGACCTAGATGGTAGAGATGGATCATTGGATTTTGTGCACTTACTACCCCTGTACACAAGTCACAAGTGACCCAGCTGTTTGATCTTAGCCATTTGTACTTGTCCACAGGTGTGAGTCACCCAATTTCTATCTCCCCACTTCCAAAAGGAATCAAGAAAAATGAGAAACACAGTGGTCGCATGCATATTTATGCATATAAAAATCTAGTGCCCATTCTTCTTTGTGCAATTATCAGGCACATTCATTCCTGAGACCGGTTGCTGCACTCCGTGTAGGCTGTCACTCTGTGGACAAACATCCAACCCAACCTTGAGCTCCCCAACAATATTAAGATACAACAACAATCAGGGCCGTCTTAAGCACATCTGGCGCCGTGGTGCAAAGATCCCTCCGGCGCCCCCCTCCCAGAGTTTTCGACCTTTTTTTAGGGCTGGAGAAGGCGGCCAGCAGCTGGAGGGCGACTCCTCCGGCGGGGAAGAGGCGGAGGCTGGACGTGGCACCTCCCGGCTCAGCTGGCCGCTTCATGCCGCGGTGGCCATGGCAGGCAGCACACCGAGTGAGCGGGCCTGCGCCGAGCGAGTGAGGGCGCATGCACTGCTCCCGCCGAGCGTCGGCTCAATTTTTTCCCTTTTAGCCTTCTGCCGCCCTGCAGAACTCGGCGCCTGCAGGCTAAAAGGGAAGAAACTGAGTCGACGCTCAGCGGGAGCAGCGCACGCACCCTCACTCACTCAGCGCGCTCGTTCGGTGTTCCCCACTCTTGCCTGGCACCCTCCAGAACTTGGCGCCGTGGTGCCCGGCGCCACTAGCCTCTAAGGGTAAGACGGGCCTGACAATAATCATGCTTGACTGTGTAATGCTTTTTCTTGTTCACAACTTCTCATTACTTCTCTAGTCCCTCAGCATTTAAAATGTTCTATAAGTATCTGGTAACAGTCTGCTGGTACTATAACAATTCCAGAATCTGTTAAATGGCAAACACATTTTTTTCTTCTCATTGATATGGGCAGGTCCTCTGATAAATGTACAATGCGGATTTAATCTAACATTATCAATCTTTCTCTACTCTGCACCTGATCTTTCCATCTGGGTCACTTGCACAAATTTAACATCAGCAGCTGAAATAAGAGCTCTATATAATGCGCCTCTTAATCCCCCTGCTGGAAGTCGGGATACTTAGCATGCTAATAGGGCTAGTGTAACCCCCTCCTCCAAGCACTTTGCTTATCTACTCCTGTTTCACCCTCTTCCATGTTTTCCGGGTTAAATCAACAGCAGCATTCTCAAGACTAGTCCTTGGAAGCCTTGGCCTCCCCCCCCCCCCAATACTTTGCATTTGAAGTCTTACGCTTCACTCCATCAATTGTTCTGACATATCCAGGCTGCTCCTCCACATACTCAAAAGCCAGGAGCCAGCACAACTGCAGCGTCTGTATATAAAGTCTGTGACACGTTATTCTGTGAAGTTCAATATCACAAGCCGTTTTAGTAAACACCATGAATAAGTTTTACGTTTCCATCCGTAATCAAAAGATACAAACTGAATAATTCATGCGGCAGCCAAATGATTTCTACCGTACTTTCAGAAAACAGCATTAATCCACTGACTGCTCTACTTTCTCAAGCAGCAACACAGCAAACGGGTATGGCATAATCTGCATTGTGTTATTTTATGCTCCATCGTGGTGGACATCATAGGAGATCTCCCCAACATAGCAAACATTATTGTACAGACCTGGAAACACTCAAGATCCACACTTTTAAGAAAGCAGACTGTTTGAAGCTATAGTATGATCCACAAATGCAGTATAGCATTTGCCGTATCTTCCACCAAACTTCTCTATAATGAATATACAATGCATATAAAATGCTTTTTCTTTACCCATCTAGCCGAGTCCCAAATGTTAATGTATTCCAACCCTCATCATCCCTGGCCATCAGGCATGTGGGTTAAGACCAGTCAGAGTAGAAATGCAACAACAGCTGGAGGGTCACAGGTTCCACACCCTTCGGCCTTGCAGGTTGTGGAACCACCAGCTCTCATTTGTAGCTGGTGGGACACAAAACGTTTACAGCAAAATAAAATAAAAAATCTGCATGCTTGCTGCCTGAATCAGTCTTGGCTATGGCACAGCTTTGGATGAGCAGTCTCCAAATCTCAGGTAGGAATTGTGATTAGTGGCACTCAGGGCAGCTGATTCATAGCCAAGGTTTCTATCAATATCTTTGCATCCTGGCCATGAACACTTAAAGGTATTTCATTTTGTGGGGCCCATATCTTTTGTTGAATGCATACTGTTCTATTTGGAATGGTTTTATTTCACAGTTGTGATAATTAATTGCTTTTATAATTTTATATTGTGTTGCATTGTATATTATATTATGTTTATATTGTTTTAATCCTCCCTGGGACCTTATGGTAAAGGATGTGTAAGAAATATTGTAAATAAAGAATATTTGCACCAATATTCTATCCTCTTCACTTTAGTCTCAAGCTGCATGGCTATTTAACAGAGTAAATACAACATTCGAGTAGGAAAGTGAGCCCTGCAAACTTTTATTTCAGGGCCCTGATAAAGATTTAAGATTGATATTTCCCCATGTTCTATTTTAATTTTTTTCTAATAAAAAGCTGGGTTGCATTCTTATTTGCTCACAGTAAATTTCAGCTGGAATACATTCTCCTCATTGAAGTTACGAATGAAAACAAAATCTCTACATCTAACAGCTTTCAAGCACAGCCATGCAATTGTTTTATTTCTTGAAATAGTGTTTTTAAGAAAGCGCTTACCTACTACTTCTGTTAGAGGAAGAAATTATGCCTTTCGGTCTGACAAGAGGGTGGAATCTTTCTCAGGAAGGAAATGTAGAAGCTTAAAGAAAGGTTTCTTCATCACCAGCAATGCTTCTGGAAGATGAGCAGTCAGAGAGTCCTACTACACTGGCACACCCCCAAAGCTGCATCTCATCAATAATTATAATTAACATCAACTATAAACAAACATCAACTTTGTACATATAAAGTTGGCAAATGAGGCAAACAACAACGGAAACTGAATGGAAGAAATGTTCACATTCCTAAATTCTTCCCATTTGGTACTTGGATGGCAAATGCGATCAGCAAAACGGGATAGCAAATAGCAAAACCAGTAGATTAGAAAGATCATGCTATGCAGGATCTTAAATGTGTTGACTTCTTTTAAAGCTTTGGTCCTCCTTATGGCTATGGGAATAACTGCTACACACATGAGTTTTCCGCGTTTGCAGTCCAAAGTTCTTCACAATCAAGCTGTTTCAATAGTAAAATGAATTTTGTTGTGCTTTAATGGCCATGCATCCTGTTTAAGGCAGGGGGAGCCAATGAAATGCCCTCCGGAAGCTGGCTGGATCTGATGGAAGTTGGACTCCATCAGCAACATTGGATGTGATGGGACTCCATCAGCAACATTGAGAAAGCACCACATGGGTAGCCCCCCACCCCACCCCCATCCATCCCAGTTTAGGATACAATTTACGGAACACATTCTCTAACGCCTATTCTCTAAGTAGTCATTCCTCACAGTAGAGCCCCTTCTGGCATTACTTTGATGCACATGAACACAAGGCAGTGCTGGGGTGGTTTATTGCTGGGGCGGGGGGGGGGAGGCTCGTGCTTGACAAATTGCTTTTATTTTTCCATGTTTTATGAAGGCAGATTAAATAACTGCCATTTCCTATTTCTCTTTGAAGAACTCTTTCGTAGGAGAACTCTCCACTACCTAAAAGGGCCACCCACACCTTCAAGTCTCGGGAGCACAACACTAACTTATAGCATTTGGCCTATCGGCACCTATATCTTGAATAAGAGCGCTGTATTATGTTTTGGGAGACCCAGGAAGGCAGTGATGCACAGATAAAGGGGTTTAAATCACGTGCAGCCAAATGGTGCCTCCCAGCTCTGTTGTTAGCCTACAATTCCCACCACCCCTGACCTTTAGGTCATGCTGGTGGGGGCCAAAGGGAGTCCAGTATCATCTGGAAGGCCACAGGCTCCCCATTGCTGCATTAAGGGTCTTCAGGCTCTTATCTGGGACCTTTCAGCAGTTGAAATCTAATGGCAAAGTTACCCAGGAGTGGACAAGGGTCCTTTCACCAATGGAACCAAGACCCTGAACTCCACTCTCAGAGAAATGTTTGTGCTGTCCCTTCTCTGCCAGCATTTTGCCCACTGTTGGTTTTTTTGTAAGTGGTTAGCTTACAGACTGTGTTATTTCTTTTATAGTGATTGCATATGCATTTGCGTTTTGACTTTTAGCCATTTTACGGAGCCTTTGTTGGGGTGGGTGGCGGCGCAGGGATATAAATGTTTCAATTAAGTAAAAAATAAATCAGCTAAGCAGCAGTACTTTAGCTTTAAGACCAAATGAGGGCACATATTTAAACAGTTGGAGATAAAATCAGGAGTAGGCAACTTGATGCCTTCCAAGTGCAGTTACGCTGCATCTCCCATCATCCCTGATCACTGGCCATGCTGGCTGGGGTCGATAGGAGGTGAAGTCCAACAACACCTGGGAGGACACTCAGTTGGCTATCCTTGTCTGGCACTGGTCAACCTGAGAACCATGGGGCTAAAGAAGAGGGCGCAGGTGTTCTCAAAGGTGTCTGGATTTTTGTGAAGTTTCTCCTCTTGCAAATTAAGTATGGGACTGGAACACAGGATCTCTACAATAAACCGACCAAGATTCTTTGTCATCTCTTCATCAGTTTTCTCACCTTTTGAATATTGTTTCTGTTCAAGAATGCTCTTTTCTAACTTACAAGGATATAGACAGGCTTTTAAATTTTTTTAAAAAGGAGAAGAAGCTGTGTGGGTGACTGCTTTCATTTCCCACATAGGTAATTTTAAAGCCTGGCCTCAATTTGTGAAGAAGGGCAATTTGCATGCATTAATACTTAGCATTAGTATAGCACAGTTTAAAGTGTTTTCGGATGCAACAAAAGGTGGGCAAAGTGGCAAGAGCCCCACTGAAGAGGACATGGTTGCCTAAGGCAAACTGGTGACCTTGTGGCTGAAGTAACATTTGAACTGAGTACTTCCTGGGTCACAGTTTGTTCTTAACATATGCCAAGAAATACATATGAGATGGGTGAGATATGGCCCTCCAGAAGTTGTTGGGACCGCAGCTCCCATCAGGCCCAGTAAGACTGGCCAATGGCCAGGACTCTCAACTCTTATCAGCTCTAGCAACATTTGGAGGGCCAAAGGCTGTCCACTCCTGAGAAGTGAATACACACACACACACACACACACACACACCAGCCAAAAGGGGCACTTATGCTAGCTTTGTATAATAATGGTTACCATAAAATCATGAAATAAAATGGAAACCATAAAATCATCTAGCCCAACCCTCTCAAAATATTTGTATTTGGCTAGCAAGCCACATTATATTTGGGATATTATTCCATAGAAAAATTAATAGGACTTGCTGTCCAAAGTTATTACTCATCTTCCCCACCTCCTCCTCTTTCCCAAAAGATGATTACTGATTTTGTGAAAACTAGTGCTAGTGCAACCCAGTTGTCAATTCAGGAACAACACACACACACACACACACACACACAGAGAGAGAGAGAGAGAGAGAGAGAGAGAGAGAGAGTTCAGCACAGTCAGAGCCTGAGAAGTGGCCTAGCATTAAACTAGCTGGCAGTGGGTTAGCAAGGAACATATTTCAGTTTTAATGAAGTATTTCATACTTTTCAATAAAGAGCATATAAAAATTTCCATTGTTCAGATTGTGTTATCTATGGTGTTTGCAATCTGCTGCAACACAGAGATATTAAGGGTCAACACATTCTTTTTAATTGTCACACACTTCACGCAAAGAAGGCATTAAGTACAAACTTTCCATCCACTGTGAGAATTAAATCACCCCATAGGCAAAAGAAGAAAAGAGAGATGCAAAATGCCTCGAATGACTGACATGCACAGGCTCTGGAGGAAAGAAAGCCTCAGTCACAATTCAACCTGACAAAGCGTCAAACATTTGCAAACAACTGGCTTCGAAAACCTTTGGCGTCAAGCATTTAAGGAAGAGAGAAGTTACTTACTTCAAAATCCTGTGCGTTTGGGTTTGTATATTTTAAATCCTAGCCTGGGTATTAAAAAACAAAACAAAAACCCTTGCAGAAAGAAAATTCACAGAAGAAAAATATATATGCCCTACTAAAACGTCTTTTATCCAACAGTAAAAACTAGGCTTCATTTCAGAAGTGGCTCCTCGGCTGAGCTACAATTTCTCTCCGAAACAACATACATTCAGGTACTAAGAAAACAGAGTGACACATCACAAAAGTCAGTAGCATGCAGGCTTCACAAGCACAACTGTGGCCAAGATGATTCAGAGCCAGATGAATTTAGAACAGGGCTTTCCAGTGGCGTATGTGCACCAAGCAGAAAACATGTGCAAAAGCTATATTCCAAGGAATGAAAGGCTGGATGAAAATGTTATTGGCGAAAACCTCTCTTTAAATGTCCTCAGACACCTGAAATCCTCAACAGAGCAATCCCCCAGTTCAGCATTTCCACCCATCATTGGGATTCTTGAACAGACAACTACAGGCTCTCAAACTTAAGAGGACTAAGCCAAATGCAGTGTGGTAACTTCACACAGGACCAACCTTTTATGGGCTGAACAGTGGAGCTTTGATACCAGCTAATCGACCATAAATAGCTCTTGAAATGCAGAAGGATCATATCAGCTGTTACAACAGGCCTGGCCTGCAGCTACTTCCAAGTCCTTCCCCACTGTCAGAAAGTTTCAGTCCTAGCTTTCATTTCCAGTTTTCAGCACCTCCCCCCCCCCACGCCAAACCCCTCCAAGAAAATATGCAAAAGGGAAAAGAAAGGAAGAAATCTAGTCATTCAGAAAAGAAAAGCCTGGGAAGGACGGGATGAAAGGAAAGAAGATACTTCCAAGCAAAGAAAAAAGATGTACTGTATGCATTGTTTTACCAAGTAAATTGCCCAGTGCCATTGCCTGAGTAGCAATACAGGCTGTACTTGCCACACTTTAAAAATAAACAGCATTGGGATAGATTAAGAGATCTCTTCTAAAAGGTACAGATGAGGTTTTTTTATTTTAAAAAAGTCACTAGGCTTTCTTAATTACTATGTGGGTGTTATTGGAAGGTGAGGAACAGAACAATAAACAACAATGAACTTGGATTTTTATGGGGGGGGGGACAGTCTAAACATGATCCTGTGCTGCAAAGAATATAACAAACTATACAAAAATCAGGAAGATACTAGCATTAAAGCTTTTCATGTGATCAGTGGAACCCAAAACTCCATGGGATATTATCACACATAAAGCTCTCTGGGCAGGAAGTTCTTACTTCCTTCAGTGTTGGGTAACTCTTCAAAAGTGTATTAGAACCACACAGGATGTTTCTCAAGTTTCTAAGTTCTTTCACGTATACCCTTGGAAAAATAAAGCTCTGGTATCTTTAGTCACCCCAGGGAAGAAAAGTGCATTATGCATGGAACTGGGATTCACTGTACAGTCCTTGTTTAGGACTCCCAGATAGATAAAGATCAGTTCCTGCATGCAAGAGTCTATTGAGATAAAAGATATTGGGCTGGTGGATGCCAGTCAGCAGGTTAGATACTTCTATACCTAACCTTTCACACCACAGAGTCATAGGGTGGTATACAGCAAATTTATTTATTTAAAATATTTTTTAGCATACCAATACGTATCTACAAAGCCAATTAAAGTTCTAAATCCAGGTTGAGAAATTTGGGGTCTTTCAGAAGTTGTTAGACTACAATTCCCAGAATCCTCACCACTGGAGGGCAGCGACTGAGGAGGGAGCACAAGGTGAGCTGAGCTTGTAGGTTTTGAGGGTTTGTCTTTTTGGGGCTGTGTGTGATTAAGTTTGTGTGCTTATTTGTTTCCTTATTTGTTTGTGTGTTTCCCAGGCTTGTGTGTGCGAGAGAGTTTGTTTCTGGCTTGTGTGTGTGTGTTTGTCTGGTGACTAGCTGTGGGCGGAGCTAATCAGTGCCTGGAGGGCAGCGGCGCGCGCCTAGTGGCGCGCGCAGTTTGACCTATCTTTTAAATTGAGGAGAGCTAGTCTCAAACGTTTACTTGGGGAGACCTAGGCTTCTTTTTTGTGTGTCCTGACTTCAAGCTTCAAGATGGAGGGTGAGGGAACAACTGTAGTCGCCTGCAATTCCTGCGCAATGTTTGCCTTCTTGCCAAAGGATGTAGGCAGCTACACCTGCAGCAAGTGCAAGTTGGTTGCCCTACTAGAAGACAAGGTCCGGCAACTTCAGGAGGGGGAGGGAACAACTGTAGTCGCCTGTAATTCCTGCGCAATGTTTGTCTTCTTGCCAAAGGTTGTAGACAGCTACACCTGCAGCAACTGCAAGTTGGTTGCCCTACTCGAAGACAAGGTCCAGCAACTTCAGGCCCGTGTATCTACGCTCCAGAAAATTAAAGAGCTGGAGCTTTTCTTGGATGCAGCAGAGCACACTGTCTCCACCAAGCAGGAGACAGGGCACATCCCTGAGGAGGAGATCAGTTCCCCAACTCAGGAGCCAGATGTATGGAGGAACGTGACTCACAGAAGTAGAATGCCCAGGGATCGCTCTGAGTGTTTAGAACTACAAAATCAATTTGAAGTGCTCTCAAATCTGGAAGATGAAGACCAGACTCCATTGGAAGATCTCTCCCTCATCACAGTTGATGAGGTATATGAAGACGAGCAGCATAGTCAGTCCTCCGGGAATGTGCAGGCGACCTTGGAAGGGACAGCACGTGTAAGAATCCCGACCAAGCCTAAGAGGAGGCGTGTAGTGGTGATAGGGGATTCCCTACTGAGGGGTACCGAAGCAGTGATCTGTGGGCCTGACAAGATGTCTCGAGAGGTATGCTGTCTCCCCGGGGCCAAGATCCATGATGTTACAGAACGGCTGCAAGGAATAATAAAACCTACGGATAAAAACCCCTTCCTTTTAGTCCATGTGGGAACCAATGACACCGCAAGCCATAGCCTCCAGAAGATCAAAAGTGATTATGAGGCTCTGGGCAGGAAGCTGAAGCAATTAAATGCACAAATTGTCATCTCATCTGTCCTCCCAGTTGAACGCCGTGGCCCAGGAAGAGAGTGGAAAATAGGAGAAGTGAACAACTGGCTTCGCAAATGGTGCCGGCAGGAACGGTTTGGATTCTTAGATCACGGCCTGCAGTTTCTTGAAGATGGACTTCTGGCAAGTGATGGGCTGCACCTCACAAGGGTTGGGAGGAATGTTTTTGCCAACAATCTCAAAAACCTCATCAGGAGGGCTTTAAACTGACTTATGTGGGGGAGGGAGACAGTGGTCCTGAAGGTAGGAGTCTATCAAATGCTGAAGATGATCATCCAAAAGTCAAGGACCAAATGGAGCAAACAGCACACAGACCTAGTGGTGGGAGGAAAAAATCCTTAAGTAGGAGACTAGGGGGAATGATCAATGGTTTTCAATGTCTGTATACAAATGCACAGAGCATGGGAAATAAACAAGATGAACTTGAGCTCTTGGTACAGCAAACTAAATACGACATAATAGGCATCACTGAAACCTGGTGGGATGAGTCTCATGATTGGAATGTAGTAATAGAGGGATACAATCTATTTCAGAGAAATAGACCAAACAGGAAAGGAGGAGGAGTGGCATTATATGTCAGGGATGTGTATACCTGTGAAGAGATCCATGATTTAAAACTTCAAAGCCAAATTGAGAGTATCTGGGTCAAAATTAAGGGAGAGAAAAATAACAGTGATCTCATTGTGGGAGCTTACTATAGATCCCCAAGCCAAACTGAGGACATAGATGATGCCTTCCTGGAACAGATGACCAAGCATTCAAAAGGAAATGAGATAGTAGTAATGGGGGATTTCAACTATCCTGATATTTGTTGGATGTCAAACTCAGCCAAGAGCATAAGGTCGAACAGATTCCTCACTGGCCTTGCAGACAATTTCATTGTCCAGAAAGTGGGAGAAGCAACAAGAGGATCAGCCATTTTAGATCTGGTCCTAACCAATAGTGATGACCTGGTTAGTGGGGTAGAAGTGGCAGGATCATTAGGTGGGAGTGATCATGCCCTTCTGGAGTTTATTATACATCAGAAAGGAGCAACCAAGCATACTAAGACTCAAATTCTAGACTTTAAGAAAGCCGACTTCAGAAAACTTAGGGAAATGCTGGATGTGATCCCATGGTCAGTAATACTAAAAGGGATGGGAGTTCATGATGGATGGGAGTTTGTTAAAAGGGAGATATTAAAAGCACAACTTCAAGCAGTACCAATGCGACGAAAACATGGAAGGTGCCTAAAGAAGCCAGGGTGGCTATCTAAAGAACTTTTAACTGAGTTAAGATTTAAAAGGGATATGTACAAGAAATGGAAAAAGGGGGAAACCACCAGAGAGGAATTCAAACAAATAGCCAGCACATGTAGAGACAAAGTCAGAAAAGCTAAAGCACAGAATGAACTCAGGCTTGCTAGAGAGGTTAAAAGCAATAAAAAGAGTTTTTATGGGTATGTCCGTAGCAAAAGGAAGAACAAGGAAACAGTGGGGTCACTTAGAGGAGAAGATGGTGAAATGCGAACAGGGGACGCAGAAAGGGCAGAACTCCTCAATACCTTCTTTGCCTCAGTCTTCTCCAAAAAAGAAAACAATGCCCGACCTGAAGAATATGGAGCAGATGATTCAGCAGGGGAAACACAGCCCAGAATAAGTAAGGAGGTAGTACAAGAACACTTGGCTAGTTTAGATGTATTCAAGTCTCCAGGGCCAGATGAACTACATCCCAGAGTATTAAAAGAACTGGCAGAGGTGATTTCAGAACCACTGGCAGTAATCTTTGAGAATTCCTGGAAAACAGGTGAAGTCCCAGCAGACTGGAGGAGGGCAAATGTTGTCCCTATTTTCAAAAAGGGGAAAAGAGAGGACCCAAACAATTACCGCCCAGTCAGCCTGACATCAATACCAGGAAAGATTCTAGAGCAGATCATTAAGCAAACGGTCTGTGAGCACCTAGAAAGGAACGCTGTGATCACTAAAAGTCAGCATGGGTTTCTGAAAAATAAGTCATGCCAGACTAATCTGATCTCATTTTTTGACAGAATTACAAGCCTGGTAGACGAAGGGAACACTGTGGATGTAGCCTATCTTGATTTCAGCAAGGCCTTTGACAAGGTGCCCCATGATATTCTTGTAAAGAAGCTGGTAAAATGCGGGCTAGACAATGCTACCATTCAGTGGATTTGTAACTGGCTGACTGACCGAACCCAAAGGGTGCTCATCAATGGCTCCTCTTCATCCTGGAGAGAAGTGACTAGTGGGGTGCCACAGGGTTCTGTCTTGGGCCCAGTCTTATTCAACATCTTTATCAATGACTTGGATGATGGGCTTGAGGGCATCCTGATCAAGTTTGCAGATGACACCAAATTGGGAGGGGTGGCTAATACCCCAGAGGACAGGATCACACTTCAAAATGACCTTAACAGATTAGAGAACTGGGCCAAGGCAAAAAGGATGAATTTTAACAGGGAGAAATGTAAAGTACTACATTTGGGCAAAAAAAATGAAAGGCACAAATACAGGATGGGTGATACCTGGCTTGAGAGCAGTACAAGTGAAAAGGATCTAGGAGTCTTGGTAGACCACAAACTTGACATGAGTCAACAGTGTGATGCAGCAGCTAAAAAAGCCAATGCAATTCTGGGCTGCATCAATAGGAGTATAGCATCTAGATCAAGGGAAGTAATAGTACCACTGTATTCCGCTCTGGTCAGACCCCACCTGGAATACTGTGTCCAGTTCTGGGCACCACAGTTCAAGAAGGATATTGACAAGCTGGAACGTGTCCAGAGGAGGGCAACCAAAATGGTCAAAGGCCTGGAAACGATGCCTTATGAGGAACGGCTTAGGGAGCTGGGTATGTTTAGCCTGGAGAAGAGACGGTTAAGGGGTGATATGATAGCCATGTTCAAATATATAAAAGGATGTCATATAGAGGAGGGAGAAAGGTTGTTTTCTGCTGCTCCAGAGAAGCGGACACTGAGCAATGGATTCAAACTACAAGAAAGAAGATTCCACCTAAACATTAGGAAGAATTTCTTGACAGTAAGAGCTGTTCGACAATGGAATTTGCTGCCAAGGAGTGTGGTGGAGTCTCCTTCTTTGGAGGTCTTTAAGCAGAGGCTTGACAGCCACCTGTCAGGAATGCTTTGATGGTGTTTCCTGCTTGGCAGGGGGTTGGACTGGATGGCCCTTGTGGTCTCTTCCAACTCTATGATTCTGTGATTCTGTGATTCTGTGGATCTGCGGACTACGGCTGATGAGAGTTGGATCCCAACAGCATCCGGATGGCAGGAGTTGAAGTCCCAGCAAGATGTGCAGAGTCACAGGTTGCCCATCCCTGTTTTAAAGCAGCTTAGGAACAGCCAAGTCTAGGGATGCTAACCCTCCTATATGTGTCTAGGGAAAGAACAACAGGCACAGGGGCATTTGCCCACTGATTTTTGGGCAGGCAATTAGCTGAGGGCATGGAAGCAGGTGGCGCTGTGGTCTAAACCACTGAGCCTAGGGCTTGCTCCCGTTGTTCGGTCCCAGCTCCTGCCCACCTAGCAGTTCGAAAGCACGCCAAAGTGCATGTAGATAAATAGATACCGCTCCAGCAGGAAGGTAAACGGCGTTTCCGTGCACTGCTCTGGTTCGCCAGAAGCGGCTTAGTCATGCTGGGCACATGACCCGGAAGCTGTCTGCGGACAAACGCCGGCTCCCTCGGCCTACAGAGCAAGATTAGCGAGCAACCCCAGACTTGTCCACGACTGGACCTAACAGTCAGGGGTACCTTTACCTTTACTTTATAGAAGAGTGAAGCTCTGTATTACCTTCAGAGGGGAATATAATGGGGCAGGGAAGCCTGGAGCTCTTCCAAGCTTCAAGATTGTATCCCCTTACAATCTTACAATATTAGACCATTACAATGAATGCCTTCGTCACAGACATCAAATGACAATAGAGTGAATTCTTGTATGGTCCAGATACATCATCTGGCAATGTTATCAAGAGGCTTCATATCTGTTCTCTTTCTACAACAGAAGGCCACAGAGAGCAATATCTAAGTATGCATTTTCTGACACTGCACCCCCAACACCATCTGGTTTGTGCTTCCTCCATCTGACTTAACAGCTTTAATGACATGGGCCAAATGCAATGATCCCTTTGGGTAGGAGGTCACATGAACTCTACAAGCTAAGCAGCAACGAGCATGCTCTTGGACTGAAACCAATAAATGAATGGCAGTAGAGCAGTAGCAACAATTCACTTTTTTTTAAGGCAGCCATCATCTGTTATCTGTATACATTGAGCACTACATGCTAGGAATGGATGAAAATCTTATTTCTAAAATATTGCTTAGAAAAGGCAGAGCACTTCCACTTATAATCAAGCCTGTGTTTTCACAGTAGAGGGGACTTATTTACAGCTAATGGGCACCTTCAAATTCTGTCTAAATGGCAGGGGCGAGTAAGAGATTGTACAAATGCTAGAGCTGCCCTAGCATGTCTACTCAAAACCAAGTCTCTTGGAGCTGAATGGGTCTTACTTCCTGGTTAGCATACTTAGGAATATAGGCTCATGTTGCAATTCTATGCACATTTACCTGGGAGCGACATCCATTGAACATAGTGCAAATTACTTCTGAGTGGAAATGCGTAGATTTGTGCTACAAGTATGAAATAAGCATGGAAAACAAAATATATTGTTAACTGCTCTGCAATGCTCAGATGAAGGGCAATATAAAAATAATAATGAATATGCACATTAGAACTGAGCAGTGTGCTAAGGCTGAAAGCACCACATTAAAAAAAAATAGTCACTGCTGATACAATCACACACACAACAAAATCCATTTGTCCAGAGGCAGAGGGCAGGCGCCACTTGTTAGATGAATGCAACATCTCCATTTTAACAAAACAGCCTGTACCAGCACCACACATGGACTTATGCACAGCTTGTATTACTAACGTTCTGCAACCTATCTGCAATGCTTCAGCCAACCCAATTCCAGGGTATAAATTCCCTTCTATTCTCTTGCTCCTGAAAGTGAAAAATTTACAAAGCACAAAAGAGATTTTGTTTCTTTTCCCTTTATGGTAAAAGTAGACAGCAAACGACACTGTAAAACAAAACAAAACAAAACCCCAGAAGGCTTCACCTTCACATACTGAAGCATTTGCTCATTGGCACAGGGCCCCTCCCTTAATACTTGATACTTCTCAATACTAAGGGCAGACAGCTCTCCGTGTAATGGCTTGCCATTAAATGAAAGACTGCCCCCTTCCCATTCCCTAACAACTCCGGTGTTTATCACGCCTCCAGCTTCTGGCACCATCATAACAAATGTATCCCGAGTGTCCCTGAACCCATTCAAAGAGCTCATATAAAATAACTTATTTTGCCCATAGTGTGCTCTCTTCTCCAGAGGGAATTAGAGCCCATTGAAAAGTTCACACGGCACAAGGCACACATCAAATAAGAACTCAAAACAAGGAAGGGACTATATTCCTTTAAACAATAGAATAATTTAAAGCAGGCACCTAGTATTTTATTCTTTCCCCTCTAGGAAATAAAAAACACTTACCAGGTTCCATTGTTAGAATCATGGCTCCAACTTCTCTTTCTCTGGACCAAGCCTCACTTATCCAGTGTATGTGAACAATCCAGGGACACAGCCTGGCTTTGTTTTGAGCTTATATCTTCTGGGCTCACCCACCCCTCCTCCCACTTGTGGGAAAAAGACATTGCCTGTACCCTGCCTGCCTAACCATCTCTATTGGCTCATTCACAAACAATTCTACTTAGCATATTCAAGTTTCCCTGAGAGCTTGAAATGACCCAGAGGGACATTTTTGGCTTCCCTAGTTTGTGACTCTGCTCCAGTAGAAGTTAAAGTTCAAGCTTTCATCGCTGGCAGCTAGGCTATCTTTAAAGCCTGTTTCTTCCCAGTGGGCCAAATCCTTTCCTTAACACAAAGTGCCTGAGAAAGTGAGTTCCTCCTCACTACAGAGAGGAAATAAAATTCATGTAGATACTCCTTAGTATGCATAGAGGACTGCCGCCGTCTGTTTATACAACCCGTGGTTTAATATTAGGTCCAGCACACAGGAAGGGCTTTAAAATGGCACCTAAGGGCACTCACAAGATCTAATTTTGAGTTTGGCCTCAGATCCAGATCAGTTTTCAATGCTAGAACTCAGCCTTAGAACACATGAAGCTGTGTGGTTTGCTGACCATTACGAATCGTTTGCATTTGTTTGTTTCTTGCTTTATATTTGTATTATTAATTACATTCATATATCACCTTTTTCTTTATACACACTTCTCTCCATTTTATGCTCACAATAACCCTGTGAGGCAGGGTAGGCTGAGAGATCCCAGGTCACCCAGTGGGCGTCATGGCTGAGTGGAGATTTGAACCCTGGTCTCCCAGATCCAAGTCCAGTACTCTAACCAATAAGCCACTCTGGTGCTTCCACCCCTCCAGTGGTGGAGGAAGGGGGTGCGGTGGGGGCGGACTGACCCGGGTGTCATCCCTGAGAGGGTGGTGACATTTGGTGTGCTGCCCGCCCACAACTCCCAAGCCTACCGGGAGCAGTTGGGGTAAAGGGGGAGTTGCGCCGCTTTACTGGTGGCATTCCCCCTCCCCCTTTGTTTTGACAACTGGGGAAGGCTTCGGAGTCGTGGGTGGGTGGCGCGCCGAGTGTCCGCCATTGGCAGCTTGCTCCGCCCCCGGCTGCAGGGTGTGCATGCCGCTCCGTACACCTGAGGCTATCCCACGCTTGGGAGGGCGCCCTCCGCACGCCGCCCCCCTCGGGAGCATGCCCTGCCCCCCTCAGGAGTGCGCCCGCCCTGCGCAGCACGGTCATATGCTGCGCCGCTGCCCCCCGCTCTCTCTATTATTAATATTAATACTAATATTATACACTGCAAAGAGGCTTACTCCTTGAGGCTACTGATGTAAATAGCATGCATGGTGCCAGGAAGACCCAGGTTAAAATTCCTGCTCATCTATGAAGTGTGTGAATAAGCTTGGTCCAGCCGCTCTCCCTCTCAGCCTAACATACTTGATGTGGTTGTTAAGCAGAGAAAACTAGGGAAGTTTTCTGCTTAACAACCATATCCATGTCCATTGGCTTCAGTTCCTTGTAGGATGGATGGGATAAACATATGAGTAAGAAAAAAATAAATGGGAACTGTGCAAGCAGCCGGAGTCTATACACAAGGTCCCAGAAGAAGAATTTGTAGGTGTGAGTGGGGGACGGAGGGGGACCTGTGGCCCTCCAGATGTTACTGAATTTCAACTTCCATGAACTACACCCAACATAGCTAATGGTTATTAATGATTAAAGCAGGAGTCCTGCAATGTCCGGAGAATTTGCAGGTTTCCTATTCCTGGGCAAGACTGTTTCACATTACCTCTTTTCCGGTGCCACGGGGATCTGAATTTTACCTGTGCTTTTAAAGCATTCTGATCCTCATTCACAAAGAGGAATGACCCACCCACTGGGGAGTGAAACAAGCAAGGAAACTAAAAGATGCTATACATATATTATTCATGTATTTCTTACCAACCACTCTGTAAGGTAGAGCTTTCCAAACTTTTCATGTTGGTGACACACTTTTTAGACATGCATCATTTCGCAACACAGTAATTCAGTTTTACCAGCAAACTGGAGGTTAAACTAACCCATTTCCAATCCTGGGAGAAGCACAGGGAGTGTTCGCATGACACACTAATGTATCATGACACACAGTTCGGAAAGTTTTGTCGTAAGGCAAAACTGATCAAGTTTGCAGATGACACCAAATTGGGAGGGGTGGCTAATACCCCAGAGGACAGGATCACACTGCAAGATGACCTTAACAGATTAGAGAACTGGGCCAAGGCAAACAGGATGAATTTTAACAGGGAGAAATGTAAAGTACTACACTTGGGCAAAAAAAATGAAAGGCACAAATACAGGATGGGTGACACCTGGCTTGAGAGCAGTACATGTGAAAAGGATCTAGGAGTCTTGGTAGACCACAAATTTGACATGAGTCAACAGTGTGATGCAGCAGCTAAAAAAGCCAATGCAATTCTGGGCTGCATCAATAGGAGTATAGCATCTAGATCAAGGGAAGTAATAGTACCACTGTATTCCGCTCTGGTCAGACCTCACCTGGAATACTGTGTCCAGTTCTGGGCACCACAGTTCAAGAAGGATACTGACAAACTGGAACATGTCCAGAGGAGGGCAACCAAAATGGTCAAAGGCCTGGAAACGATGCCTTATGAGGAACGGCTTAGGGAGCTGGGTATGTTTAGCCTGGAGAAGAGAAGGTTAAGGGGTGATATGATAGCCATGTTCAAATATATAAAAGGATGTCATATAGAGGAGGGAGAAAGGTTGTTTTCTGCTGCTCCAGAGAAGCGGACACGGAGCAATGGATTCAAACTACAAGAAAGAAGATTCCACCTAAACATTAGGAAGAATTTCTTGACAGTAAGAGCTGTTCGACAGTGGAATTTGCTGCCAAGGAGTGTGGTGGAGTCTCCTTCTTTGGAGGTCTTTAAGCAGAGGCTTGACAGCCACCTGTCAGGAATGCTTTGATGATGTTTCCTGCTTGGCAGGGGGTTGGACTGGATGGCCCTTGTGGTCTCTTCCAACTCTATGATTCTATGATTCTAAGGCATTGTATTCAGTATTATTAGACCCACATTGTGGATGGGTTTTGAGGCTGAGACACTATGGCTTGCCAAAGTTTATGGCAGATGAGATATGAAGTGTGGTCTTTCTGAATCATAGCTCAGTCTCTTGACCACTACACTGTACCAGATCTCCAGCAGAGATGGCCCAGTAACTGTAGTTATGGTCACACCTGAGGCTATTTCTATGGAGGGAAGAAAATTATTTTTAATAGCTTCATTCAATTCACCCTCACATGATATCAAATGATTAGGAAGCATCCCACAACTTCTTCATTAGGAAACTTTTGTTTGGAGCATGGGAAACTCTTGAATCTCAAAACTAGCATTCCTACTGGATAATGAAGGTAGGAAAAGAAAACTCCTTATAATATGCTAAGATTCTCCATTCATAATAAGTGAAATGAAAAGGGGTGAGATGGTTTGCAACAGCTCACATGCAACTCAGATTTCTAATTCAAAGTAGAGTGTCTTATTAGCTCAAATAGTTAGCAGTTCATGCTTATTTTTGGAAGTTCAGTAGAGGGGGGAACAAAACACTGCCTTTATCTGTCCTGGTGACAAGACCAACTGCACATCATTCTAAATAGAGTGGAAGAGGGAGAGCTACTGCTCAACACATTTGCCAGAAGTCACAAATGGAAGGCAGAAGAGTATTAGTTCCATCTGTCATAGTGAGTAGGATGTCCTTCTCACCAGCTCTCCTGCATAAGCTGATGATCTTTTCTAAATAAAAAAATTATGTATGTATCTATACATGCAAATGGAGCTTCACTGAGTAACATAACCAAAACAAACCCCTCAAAACAGATCCCTACCCCATAGTGATTACCATTTAGAATTCAATGATACGGGAGACAACATGAGGGAAGTAAAGATAAGAGCCAGGCTATCAAGAGATGAATTTATAGAAGGTTGTCCAAGACTACTGGAAGCCAGAAAGTTAAGTAGCATTAGTAAATTACAAGGCATTTGTTGTGGATTTATTCAGTTGTGCTCTAGTTTAAAAGACGAAACAGCACAGTTCCCAAGTCCTGACAAGATCTCTGATTTGCTTTGTCCTGGAACAAAGTATATACACTATGAAATCATAGAACTGTGGAGTCGGAAGGGACTATGAGGGTCATCTAGTCCAACCCAGCAATGCAGGAATCTTTTGCCCAACATAGGGCTTGAACCCACAACCCTGAGATTAAGAGTCTCATGCTCTACCAACTGAGCTATCAAACTGAAGGTTGTCTAATTCTGGCACCCTAGTTTACAAAACTATAATTTTGTAATTCCAGATGCTGTATACTGCTTTTTTGTATTTTTTTATGAAAACGTGGGCTATAAATAAGTCAATAAATAAAAGATGCAACGTACTGCTTTAAGCTTTTGTGGCCAGGTGCTTAGGCCAGCAAATGCTGAACGAACATGGATTGTGGGGGGTGGGGGGTGGGAGAGTATAGCAGAGCCCCTCTTTCACTTTTTACTGCAATGTGCAACACCTAGCCACTTCTGTGTTGGATCCCTGGTTGCCCAAGTGGGAGGCAAACTTTCCTAAGAGTTGCCATAAAACAGGACTGTGGAACTTGAAGCTGAATGCAACCCACTAGCCCTATATGCTGGGGATCGGTAAAATTGGCACAGTGATATAGCTCAGTGGCTGCTCAGCTTGGGGTCTTCTGGCCAGCCACTCTGCCTGTTGAGGAAATCCTGCTCTCCAGCTGGCCTGCTTGATGTAAAAGACTTCTCCTTTCCCTCCATACTTGGGAATACAAACATCGTTCCCATCAAGCCAAAAGACTCCAACCACTTCTTGCCTTGCTTATAACAAAGGATGCCTACAACTGGTATGAAATTATGGGAGTTGGCTCCTTTCTGTTGCTTCTCTGAGCTGCTCTTAAGCGAAACAGCAATAATAATTCCTCGGGCTCTCTGAAGCATTCTGGAAGCCTGTTCAGCATTACTCTGAACAGGAATTTATAATGCTTCAGAGAGCATGAAACCCCAGGTAAAAATATCAGAGGGAAACAATCTATGTTAAAAATGCCAATGGGTTTCCTTTCCAAACACCCACCCACCCCTGTCCCAACCCAAACAATGGATGAATGGGAAACCATTGCTTTCTTTTTGCTGCTGCACAGAAGTGACTGATTCTTTTGTGTAAAGCCTCGAAAAGCTCCTGACAGGGATACTAACATGAAGCTGACAACTTAAGTGGTCTGCTAGCCAAATTCAGACAGTTAAATTAGGATCTCTTTCGACATTAGAGAGAGAGGGGGGGAAGCATGCATAATTTCAGCTCACACCACGCTTTGCATAATCACAGAACCAACACTACGCAAAGCAGGGCAATAATTAATCCTTCCCTAGATTATAGTATTGTGTGGAGCTCTTGCATTCTCTCAGGTCTAGGCTGAGTGGCGATCACAGACTCGGCTGCTGAACAAGGTACATCAGGCTATACTCCAGAGGCAGCAAAAAGCAAAAGGAGTTCCAGGGACATTTAAAAAGGTAGTTTATCACCCCAATGTGCACATGCCTCTTCTGAGGACCAGGAACCCCACAACCTACATTGCTATTACTACAACTACAGTGGAACCCCGGGTTACGCGCGCTGCAGGATGCGTACGTTCGGGATACGCACCGCGGCAACCCGGAAGTCCTCCCCGGAGTACGCGCAACGCGTGGGTGTGCAGAAACGTTCTGCACAGTTCACGCATGCGCACAAGCGCAAAAACCCGCGAACTTCCATTTTTTGTTTTGTTTTTGTGCGTTCGTGTTACACACGCCTGTGTTACGTACCGTGACCTGGAACGGATCGCGTGCATCACCCGGGGTCCCACTGTACTGTTAACTGTGCTAATAAGAATGTGGGGTGTTGGGGGATGGGGTTTATGGTAGTACCGTATATTCCGGCGTATAAGACGACTGGGCGTATAAGACGACCCCCAACTTTTCCAGTTAAAATATAGAGTTTGGGATATACTCACCGTATAAGAAATACGACCCGGCGTATAAGACAACCCCCGACTTTTGAGAAGATTTTCCTGGGTTAAAAAGTAGTCTTATACGCAGGAATATACAGTAATTAGTACCAGTAATAGTAAATACTGCTTACAAGGACCCCCAATCTAATATATAATCATTAAAAAGCAGTAATACAGGCAAAAGCACCAATTAATAAACACACCAAATAAAAATAAAATGAAATAATTAATTTTTAAAAAGCCCATAATTTAAATCCCATCAAAAGTCAACTTAAACTTGGTCTAGAACTGGTGTTAATATGGACCGTAAAATTTGTAACAGGCAATAGTCTGGCTGCTGCATTTTGCCCCCTCTCCTAGTGGTTGTGCTGTGGGGGAGAAATGGCATAGATCCAGAGCCTTTGGAACAAAGATGTGAAGCATGAAGTGCATACGGACATGCCCATTTCCTACCCTCAAATGTTTAATGTCTGAGCATCATAGCTGTCAACCCTCCCTTTTTTTGCGGGAAACTCCCTTATTCCAATGCCGTTTCCCGCTGCTATCCCGGATTGTTGATATCCCTTAAATTTCCCGGATTTCAAAGGAAGCAGCTCCTCTCCCTCCCTGCCGGCCAGGGAGGCTCCTCAGCTGCGTTGCTCGGCTGCCAATAAGGAGTCTGAGACAGACTGGGGGCGGAGCTTGCATGCCTTGTGCAGCCAGACCCTCACGCCCAACCAGACAGACTGCCTGCCATCTACGCGCTCGCCCTTTTGCTCACCCGTTTGCTCGCAGCCTCTGGAGCGCAGGGTGGCGAGGCTACTTGGTGCCATTGCACCGCCGTCGCGGCATCCCTTATTTTCAAATCCGAAAGTTTGGAAAAATCCCTTATTTCCAAATCCGAAAGTTGACAGCTATGCTGAGCATCAGAGCACATGTGGCTGGAAACTGCCTTTCTTTAGTAGTCAATCTCTGCCCAAGGGTGCCATTGTGGAACAAAGCTCATTGGTTTTTCATATATATACTGGTATATATAACACATTTAAGTTTTAGTTTTCAGTTGTTGTTTTCAAAATGAATACTGGTAAAAACAATGCTTACCTTAATGGCTGTCCATGATTTCACAGCTAGACAGCCTTCTGAATCCCAATGCTCAAGAAAGAACTTCAATCTGAAGGCACTTTTATCTACATAAAAACAAAACAAAACAGGCATTATTTAAATGCAAAGCAGCACCCAACAAGATTGAACGCGCCCCGCCCACTGCCAGTGATGTCAGTTGATTGACGAGTAGACATGGTTTTAGATAAATGACCTTACAGGCCTGCAGGATAGAGGTTCCACACCCCTGCTGCAACAGTTACATCTGGCGATAATTCATTTTCAAAACTGAAATTGACTATACATACACATACATACACACACACACACACACACACACACACACACACACTGTATGTGTGTATGTCTGCACTCTTCTGTGTCTGCACAGATTTTAGCTGAACATAAAACAGGAAGAGATTTGGATTACAGGGATTTGATTGAGGTCTTTGCTTCCAAGAAGGCTCATAAAAATTCATTTCATTAAACAGGGAAGTAGAGTTGACTCCTAAACAACTAATCACTCCACCATTGTATATCAATGAACAGGTTTAACACCAATTCACCATATGTCCTTCCTACCATGATATGAAACAATACGCTTTGAGGGGAACGTTCTGTTTTGTTCTTTCTGTTTATATAAGAGTATCACATATGGAGGGGACCCGTTTGTGACTTGTATTCTTGTACTTAACAAGTGTAGTGTTGATATAAGATACTAAGAAATATGATACATTTTTCCACTATAGCTTCATGTGCAGAATTAAACAAACACTTAACACCTGACTTGCTTTCATACCTTTAAGGCAGTAATGGCTAACCTTGACACTCCAGATGTTTTGGAACTACTACTCCCATCATCCCTAGCTAACAGGACCAGTGGTCAGGGATGATGGGAGTTGTAGTCCCAAAACATCTGGAGTGTCAAGGTTAGCCATCACTGCTTTAAGGAGTACCAAAAGACTCTCTTATCCAGACTCCCACCCCCCAAAAAAACCATGGATGAGGCCTACACTTAGGTCTGGCTGCCTCCCTCAACCCTTGATCATTTCTGCCTGTCTGCCAGTCTTGGGGCAATTTAGGGCATGTTCCATGGGGCAGGGTTGTCCCACAAGAGGCGACGGTGACCAGCAGGCCCACAGCCATTGGGGAAGATGCAAGAGGTCTCTAGCGGAGGGGAGGGGAGGGGTCGCTACTTGTTCCCTGGGTAGCAATTAATCCTCATCCCCTTCTAGTGCAATGTGCAGGCAAAACCACAGGAGAACCAATAGAGCCCATTCCTTTCTTCCCAGTAGAAGAGGCTACAATGTTTGGGGCTTTTGGTCGGGAGAGAGGTGGACACAATTAAATTTGAGTGACTGTCCTGATCAAGGTCCAAACGATTGTGCATGGTGTGAAGGAAGCTAGCACCTCTTCCTACAACTGACTCCACTCTCTTTTGACTCCAGCACCTGGATGGGTTTCCCCATAGGTCAGCAGGGTGGGAGTGGGGGGAGGCCCTGGTCCAACCCATATAGCAGGAAATCTGCAGTCATTATACAAAAGGGGACAGATAAAAATCCATTTATTCAAAGCAGTTTACTTTTCAGCCAAAAAAAAGGCTTAAAGGGACCCCTGACCATTAGGTCCAGTCGTGACCAACTCTGGGATTGCGGCGCTCATCTCGCATTATTGGCTGAGGGAGCTGGCATACAGCTTCCGGGTCATGTGGCCAGCATGACAAAGCCGCTTCTGGTGAACCAGAGCAGCGCAGGGAAATGCCGTTTACCTATTGATCTACTTGCACTTTGACATGCTTTCGAACTGCTAGGTTGGCAGGAGCAGGGACCAAGCAACGGGAGCTCACCCCGTCGCGGGGATTCGAACCGCTGACCTTCTGATTGGCGAGTCCTAGGCTCTGTGGTTTAACCCACAGCGCCACCCGCGTCCCTCTAAAAAAAAGCTTACAAATTATTATTATTATTATTATTAATTATGGCAGTCCCTGCCCTCAGGATTGCAACCCAAAATACATGACACAAAAGGAAAAGGGCAGGGAGGAGGGAGGAGGAAAAAAGCAAACTCTGTAACCAGTTCGTGAAGTTGCACATCTTTTAATGGACAACTGGGATGGAAACAGTTCAGGTAGCCTGATGGAATAGCTACTGATGGAAAGGCAACTGTTGAACAACAAAGGCAGCTGGTTTCTCAGCAGAGCTGCCAGAATAACCCTGCTTCCCTTTTCTGCATATGACCAATGTGTTAACAGCTGTTGCCAGCTTACATCATCAAAGTGGAAATTAGGTAAGAAAATACTGAGGGGGACTATTGGCTACTGGGGAATGAGTGGAGAGTGAGACGATCCAACATTTCTGTGGTTTATTCGTACTCCAGTGGAAATTCTGTACAGTCACAAAGATCCTCCAAAAGTAACTTGCAAGGCCTGACTTTCTGCCTTCCCAAACAACTGGTATAGTTGACCCACAAACCCAGGCTTGCTCTCGTGCAGGCAAGAAGGACCCTCGTCTAGTGGATCTCAGTTTAACTGCAGGTGGGGAGAGAGTAGAACATTGACATGTGGGTGGAAAACTTAGCATGAAATTGCAGATTCCCAGAGAGGACTGAAACTGCTGTGCTCCTCCTCTGGCCCTCCTGGTAGTAACAACAACAACAACAAATTTATTATTTATACGCTGCCCATCTGGCTGGGTTTCCCCAGCCACTCTGGGCAGCTTCCAACAAAAGATAAAAAAATACACACAACCCTAAGCTAAGCCATCATCTACCTTAGTGCATCCTCCAAACCTGGGTTCATGGTTTGTCTAACTCCAGATAAACTTTAAGCTCCAACTAAGGTTCGTTCTTCATTTACAGTTTGTGGTTTGTCTAGAGTTAGACAAACTAAGATAACATGCTAGGCTAGTCGTGCAGAAGCTTTTGGCCCTCCATATGTTTTTGAACTACAACTCCCATCATCCCTGCCCATTGACCATGCTTGCTGGAGCAGAAGGGAGTCGTAGTTCAGCAACATAGGGAGGGTCAAAGGTTCCCAACACCTATGCTAACCCAAGCCACGGGTTAACTCACAGCAGCATGGCAGAAGCAGGACTGGGGGAGAAGCAACGCAACCACATCTCCTTTCTGAGAACTTGCATGCTAAAGTTTGGCTTAGCATTACATGCAAACTGAGCCAGAATTACTGAAGCACTTGGGAGAGACATATTCTGCATGCATTCTCCATCTCTGCGAGCAGACCTCATGGTTATAGCATCAAATCCAACATTTGTACATTAAAAACAACAACAACCCTGGCTTTGTGTTAACATTGATGGCAACTGGCCGTAATGACTGTGTTCTACTTCTACAGTCAGAGGCATTATGCCTCTAAATACCAGATGATGGGAACCGCAGGAGAGGGGAGCTGCTGTTGTGCTCACATCTCACCTGCAGGCTTCCTATTGAGAAAGAAGATGCTGGCCTAGATGTGCCATTGCCTCACTGTGCGTTCTTCTCTTGCCTAATGAAGAGTTCTGGAGAACTCAAAGACTTGCCACACTTCTGTTGGTTCTAATAAAGATGTTGCCCAACTGCAGATTTCCACATTTTCTATTATGGACCAACATGGGTATCTGCTTGGTATAAACAAACAATGTTCATAATGCCATTACTAACATTTGCGCAATGCCTTAGTCTGCTACCTGTTTTTAGATGCAGCCTCAAATTCTTCTTAATGCTGTGGCTTTGTTGTATATATTAGTGTTATGTCGTTCACTGCCCTGGCCAGTAATTAGACTTTTGGATGGAGGGTGGTATGCAAAAGTTTTAAACAAGCCAAATACAAAACCAGTTAGCTCTTCATAGAATATCCACCAGTATCCATTACTTCACATAATGCTTCATTTTCTTTTCTTTTTTAAGTTTGACTTCCTTTCCCTTTCATGATTCATTAAAGGGAGCCCTGCTGTATCAAATGTCCACCTAGTTCAACTTTGAGGCCAGCCCTACCATTGGACAAAAGCAGACACCTCAAGTAGCAGGTGCTGGGAGGCTGGGAGCCATTCCCCATGGCTTGCCTGATGCCGTCAGTGTTCAAGTCAGAGTCATCAGCCCGTCAGGTCATGTTATGTACATAGAAGAGGGGGGACCCATTTTGTCCTCAAGCAGCAAAGTGTCTTTTGAGCTAGCCCAGAGTGGCCAGCCAGTTGTCTCCAAGAAGCCCACAAGCATGATTTGAAGACAATAGCCCTCCACCATTGCTGCCCCACTCAGCAACAAGTTTTCAGCGTACTGATTTTGAACATGGAAGATCCACAGAGATATCACGTTTAACAGCTACTGATACACTATCCTCCATTAACTTGTCCAATCCCCCTTTAAAGCTATCTCAGGTAGCGGCCATCCAATGAATTCCACAGATTTTTTTCACCCACTCCCAAGTAAGGTGCTATCGGAGAGCACTTGGTTCTTTTTCTTGGGAGTAGGTTTATATTCTGGAATAAAATACTTGAACAAAGAATGCACGACGCTGCTGTCCTCATAGCTCAGGGGTGAAGGCTGTGATCTTAAAAGGTTAGCAGTATGATGCTGGGAGAATCATTTGGGGTCCGTGCTAATAATAGTGATATGAATGTGCAACCCTTTCCAAATTATCCAGGGTTATAGAGCACAAACACAGAGGATGACTCCTGTAAATAGCACTGTGCATATTCATGTATTGGGTCATGTAACATGAAAGTTTGGCAAACATGCTGGAGAATTTACTATGCTTCTCATGCGGTGCAGCTAGTAGTAGAACAGGCCTGCCCACATTCCCAGTAAGTAGAGGATTCAACCGCAGGAAGTTTTAAGATCTTTTGCTGGGAGATATATTAAGGGACATAAAGGGGGGGGGAGGATAGAGAGTATCTGCTGCAGAGCAGGACTACTTACATGACTGCTGTTTGAGATTTGCTTCAAGTGGGAAATCTGCACCGAAACTCTACACTATCTTTACAGGAGTTCCCATCATCACACACTGACCTCTAGTGTACTAAGAAAGAATCAAGCTTACCGGGGAGCTTGCAAAAAGCTTGTGAAAACATTTAGGGAGAAGAGGGGCAAGGAGACGGAGCCTGCATTCAGACACCACTTTATTCCTTACCTATTAATTTTCACATTTTGTGTGATCTTTTACATGACTTAAAAGCCACTTTGAAAATCTGGTGAAATCTAGCAGACGTTCAGCTCTCATTTCCATGCTAATTGTTTCCAGGGAAAATAATAAAAAACTATTTGCAGTCCCATTAACTCAGAAAATCACTGGAGTTTTGAATTTTTATCTTCCTGCAGTTTTCAGGATCATGCCACTGCTGCTAACGTGACGAAATATAGGGTGTTATCATGGCATACAGTTCTTTTCTGCCTTTTAAAAATTTAATGCAACACAGAGGCATATCCATTAGAAAGCCACAGTTCTATATTTATTATTATTATTATTATTATTATTATTATTATTATTATTATTATTATTTTATTTATACCCCGCCCATCTGGCTGGCTTTCCCCAGCCACTCTGGGTGGCTTCCAACAGGAGATTAAAATACAATGATTCATCCAATATTAAAATAAAACTACTCATAAAGGTAAAGGGACCCCTGACCATTAGGTCCAGTCGTGACCGACTTTGGAGTTGCGGTGCTCATCTCGCATTATTGGTCGAGGGAGCCGGCGTACAGCTTCCGGGTCATGTGGCCAGCATGACAAAGCTGCTTCTGGCGAACCAGAGCAGCGCAGGGAAACACCGTTTACCTTCCTGCTGCAGCAGTACCTATTTATCTACTTGCACTTTGACGTGCTTTCGAACTGCTAGGTTGGCAGGAGTAGGGACCAAGCAACGGGAGCTCACCCCGTTGCGGAGATTCGAACTGCCGACCTTCTGATCAGCAAGCCCGAGGCTCTGTGGTTTAACCCACAGCGCCACCCGCGTCCCTAAATTACTCATAAAAGGGTGCTAATATCTATCGAGACAAATGGCATTGGGGGGAAAGAGAAACAATTACAGAGAAATTTAAATAGTCTAATATTTATAGAAATGCATTTATACTTCAACATTTGCACACTCATCATTTTCCTACAGTATCTGTGGTGGTGCGTGCGGAAACTGCCTTCTTGAGCATTGGACTCCACTATGCGTCTTGTCTGCTCTATCCGCCAAAGCATGTGTTCACATGCAGGGAAGTCCCTAACTCACTCCTACCACCACAAGAAATTGGGGCAGCAGCATAACTTTCTAGCTTGCTTTAAGGCAAATGGGTCTTGGACAGGGTAAAAACAACAACAGGCCAAGCTTCCACCCCCAAAGGCTGTGTTTCTCAGCTGAGCCAACATAAAGATAGCTGAAAAGTAGCATCACTGACCCTATTACTTAATTTAAAGAGGTGGCAGCAAGAACAGCTCCTCTCTAGTCCCATTATCTTGGGGGCAGGGAATAGAAGGAGGAAAACTCTGGTCCTAAAGTTACACTGCCTTGCATGATATCTTTGGGAGAAGAAAAGGCTAAGGAGTAAACCCTACACAAATCCGGAGTGGAGTCCTTAAGACAGCAGTATTGCACCTTCAGGCAACTCTTGCAGCCAAGCTGGTGCCAAATGCATTGCTCTGCTTTCCTTTGGACCACATCAGTGAGGCCAAGAAGGTGGGTTCAGCCTAGGAGCTCGATACACACTGCCCGGACTTGTTTTGCCCCAGGGTCCTTTGGTGCTGCTAAGTTTGACATCACCCCTGGAGTCATACTCCATTGTCTCTCGAGACAGACAGATGCCAACAAAAACATTGTGGTGGTGTGGTAAGGATTACACATAATTACTGCAGAGTTTTCAAGCTAGAAGGCTTCTCATAACACGGGGAAACAATGGTTTGTTATTGTCTAAAATCTATACATATCATTCACACAACATAACAACTATTGTAATTGTATACAGATTGCTCAGCAGATTGAAACCAATACTTGGGTTAGGGCTGGTTCACACATCCTTCATCATCACATGAGGACACATGTGCGGAATGGGCCAACGAAAATAAAACTATCGCAGCTAACACTTTCAAGCTGCCTCAAATGCAAATGTTTTCAATGGAGGTGGTTCACACACTACTCACACGTAGACAAACGTGCACCCTGCATCTCAAAGAATTGACATGGTGTTTTAGTGAGGACACTTGCACATGCTACATCCAGTTTTACGGCTGACTTTTAGCTCCTATTAAGACTTCAGCAATACCAGACAACACTGGACAACCCAGCAGAGTTAACCCGAGGGAGTTTAGACATAGGCAAAGAAGGGAGTTATGAATTATGAACCTGAACTGACAAGGCATCAAGTCAAATGTAACAAGAAGCTGCTTAAAAATGCAAATTGAAATGTTAAAACCCTTTTATCAGCTCCATTAGAAAGTTACTTCAAGGGAACTGGATCCATTTTCTCCCCACTCTGACCCCAATTAGAAGTTTAAAAATGTCTCTCTAAGCAGTATAATGTAGAATTTGATCGTGTCAGAGAAATATTTAAAACGGGGAAGTAGAAGAGGTCTAGATGGACAGCCTGTAATTGAAGCACCAAGCACAATTAAGCCATTTCTCCCCGCTGCCCCATCCACAGAACAGGACTTATTCATTATTTCATTGTGCAAGGATCAGACCCACACATGGGCTTCCTTAGCATTCAATTTGTGTTTCTGAGCCTCTAAAATGAACAGGAAACAATGCACCTTCCAGTCTACACCAGCATATGAACAAATTGGAACATTTTCATTAATTAAACCAGGACTAGGTGATATGGTGCCCTCCAGAAATTGTGGGCTATTGCTCAGATAATCATGCCTGCTGGACCTTCTTGGGAGTTTCAGTCCACATCGTATCACCTACTCTTGAAGGATTGTGAATAACCTCACATACTGGGGGTGGGGGATCTGCCCAGTGTTGGGCAGATGTGCTCCATGGGATGCTCAGGTGGCTTACTTAAAACTGGGGCGGGGAGGGGGGAATCGAAGCTTAAGGCAGAATAAAAAATGTATATACCATTTCCAAAGTTTGTAGAGCAAAGATTGCCTGTTCTTTCATAAAAAGTTGTACAAGGACACATTCTATTTTGCTCTATGTACAGTTCTGGTTGTTGCACTTCAAATCTGTGGAGGATAAGGCTATTAAAAGCTACTGGCCATGGTGGCTTTCCAGTTTCAGACGCAATACCGCTCTGAATATCAGTTGCACTGAATCACAAGCAGGGAGAGAGTACTGTTGAGCTCAGGTCCTGCATGTGGTCTTCCATAGTCAGCCATGGTGAGAAAAAGGTGCTAGACTAGACTGGCCTTTGGTCTGAACAAACAGGGCTCATCTTATGTCCTTCTTATGTCCATGAAATGAAATAAAAGAATGCTTTCCCATTTGTAACAGATCAGTTCTACAAAATTCAACAAATGCCTTCCTTGAACCATGCTGGTCCATTCTGTAAGCCAGTTCCTTTAGAGGTCTTTGTAGATGCTACTGGTTGGCTGTGCTATTAGCTACATCCATTAAAGATGACAAGCCAGGCAAGTGCAGGCTTCTTAAGCAAAGTGCCACATGCCCATTGCATATTTCTGATCAACAACAGAGAGGCCTACCTGCAAAGCAGCTATTTGCCAACCATATGGATCTCTTTAAACATATCCATCTGGGTACATCTTGAACACGCTAATAGTAGCAATGCTTCAAAGAGAAGTCTGAAATATAACCAGGGAAACCTAAGCTGACCAAATCAGATGTCAAAAGAGAATGACTTGCAGGAAACGCTCCTGCAAACTTTGCAATCTATCCCCCCTCCCCGTGTTTTTTTTAATTGATCCACAATTTACTATTTTATTCATCCATTTCTATATAATTATACAGAAGATAAGATTCTATGAAAACAAAAGAACTCTGCCAGCAGAGCATTATAGCACAAGTTCTGTCGATAACCAGTTAGACAAGTCCTGCAGCTGCATGGTACGGTACACTGTAACAAATGCTTAGCTGAAAAGGTTCATGCAAATGACCAGCTATGCAAAGAAAGGAAACCAACCCAGAGTCAACTGAAAGTGATTTTCTGTTGTTTCGAAGGCAACTGAATAGCACCTATAAAATAAAAATGGCAACCAGACATTTAAATGCAAAGGCAACAGCAGGGAGAGGATTCAGTTTGCATAAATAAATAAATAAATAAATAAATAAATAAATAAATAAATAAATATCAGTTATCATCCCTTTTTACCTCTTAAGATTTTAATGCATGCTTGCAACACACCTGGCAAATTAGGGGCTGCTCATTCTCCTGTAGCAGCAGCAGGCTATTTCCTACACATGACATTGAATTTTCCCTCTTCATGAACCAAGTAATCTGTCATTCACAGTAGAGGAACATGATAACCCTTCCCTCCAAGGGTGCATCTGAGCTATTAAGATTTTTAAAACTCTCTAAATTCTGGTGAATTGACGGGCCAACCAAAAGCAATTTGGATCCATGGAAAAGAAGAAGAAATGGCATGTAGGCTGTTAAAGAGGAATTTTGGAGCAGATCAGCTCCTTTGCCTGTAGCTGCTGATCATGAAGAGATAGTAGGAATCTACACAGTGCATGAATCTGAACTTCATACCCATGGATGCACCAGATAAGTGCAATGTATTTGATTACTTCCTTTCATAATGAACTCTCACAGTTCTCTCCATGACCGCAGACAGAAAGAGAAAGTAGTGTCAATTTCATCCTAGTTCTGGCTGAATCAGAGATCAGTTTGAAGCAGCAGGCAGTCTGACTCAGCACTTGGGTGTTGGGTGTTAGGAGTGTACAATTGAAAGGCTACTCATTGATCCTGCTTTGCACCACAAATGGCCAGACAGTGCTTCTTGTTTGTCTGGATGGAAGACTGTAATGGTTGTGGGCGTGCATAAAGAAACTAGCCTACTGCACAGGAGTAAAATTTGCATTCATTGCTTTGCCTGCTTTTGCCTCTGGCCTTGCCCAGTGCTGCCATGTGGCCCCCAGAATGTTGCCCGAAAGGAAATGTGGGTCTCTCTCTTTCTCTCCCTCCCTCCCTCTCTCTCTCTCTCTCTCTCTCTCTCTCTCTCTCTCTCTCTCTCTCTCCCTCCCTCCATATTTACACAGAGGTAGTCAAATCTTTCAAAAGCTACTAATACCTCAAGTGACAGGACATATATGGTAGATGGCATTTATTACTTTCATATCCCACCTTTCTTCCCTGATGGAATTCAACACAGTGTGCACAGGGTTCCCATTTAGGGCACCGACCAGGCACAGATGTGCTTAGCTTCACCAAGGTTATTGCACAGCATCGTATACCTGCAAGAGTCAGGCAAATCTGCAAGGATTACTGTTTAACAGTTACGCAATAGCTGATGACACAACCTTGATGGCAGAAAGTGAGGAGGAATTAAAGAACCTTTTAATGAGGATGAAAGAAGAGAGCGCAAAATATGGTCTGAAGCTCAACATCAAAAAAACTAAATCATGGCCACTGGTCCCATCACCTCCTGGCAAATAGAAGGGGAAGAAATGGAGGCAGTGAGAGATTTTACTTTCTTGGGTTCCATGATCACTGCAGATGGTGACAGCAGTCACGAAATTAGAAGATGCCTGCTTCTTGGGAGAAAAGCAATGACAAACCTAGACAGCATCTTCAAAAGCAGAGACATCACCTTGCCGACAAAGGTCCGTATAGTTAAAGCTATGGTTTTCCCCGTAGTGATGTATGGAAGTGAGAGCTGGACCATAAAGAAGGCTGATCGCCGAAGAATTGATGCTTTTGAATTATGGTGCTGGAGGAGACTCTTGAGAGTCCCATGGACTGCAAGAAGATCAAACCTATCCATTCTTAAGGAAATCAGCCCTGAGTGCTCACTGGAAGGACAGATCCTGAAGCTGAGTCTCCAATACTTTGGCCACCTCATGAGAAGAGAAGACTCCCTGGAAAAGACCCTGATGTTGGGAAAGATGGAGGGCACAAGGAGAAGGGGACGACAGAGAACGAGATGGTTGGACAGTGTTCTCGAAGCTACCAACATGAGTCTGACCAAACTGCGGGAGGCAGTGGAAGACAGGAGTGCCTGGCGTGCTCTGGTCCATGGGGTCACGAAGAGTCAAACACGACTAAACGACTCAACAACAACAACATTGCAGTTGTAAGGCAACAAAAGATCAAGTGTCTGTTCTGAAAGCTTGCCTACCCGATAAGCTCAATTGGGAGCAAAGCTGGAGTCCTAAGAGTCCCATCATGGAATGGGCAATGGTAGTCTAAACCTTTGCCCTCCCCTTCCAACAAGATGAGAGCTTCTGAAAGACATTAGAACTCATTGTACACAGCAGCCAATGCCTCAATTGCCTGAACACAGCAAGAGCTGAAGATGTTTTTTTTTGTTTTTGTTTCCATATTTATTCCCCAAGTCTGTATTACTGTAACAATCAGAACCAGATTTTCTTTTATGAACATCAGCCTAACTTCCAGATGTGTACGATTCTGATTTATGACCATTAGCAGTCCAAGTTCTTTGGGCATGTGCTGTCTTGTTTGCCAGAGGCTTAATCCTCCTCAACCACGCATTCAACTTTAAGAACCGTGTGCACGCACACACAGAAATATTTTTTACAAAACTGAACTCCAGGGCACAATTATAGCTTGCTACATCTGTGCTAAATGCAAAGGCCTCAAGAAAAACACTGCCTTTTAAAACGGAACTGTCAAAATGAAGTGCCAAGGTGTCTCTGTCTTGCAGCCAAGCTCCAGGGCATCAGAGGAGGAAGCAAGAGATTTTTGCTTTTACACACAAATACTGCAAAGGGTATTAAATTACATCAGAATTACTCCTTATATTGAGAGGATTAGGACATGGGGCAGGGTAAATTACATGGCGGTGGCGGGGGGGGGGGAGTATGGCAATTCTCCTCCAGCAATCTCAATTAAGATCTCAATTAAGTAATTGCATGTAACACGTGAACTGAAATAATTGCACATTATTTACTTGCTCCCACTTCCTTTGTTGTCCGCCATGTAGAGGATAGTCACAACAGCTGAAAGGTCAACCCAAAAGTAACAATTTCTGATAGCCCTGGTTAGATATAGACCTACCAGCTTTTGCTGCAAAGGTTCGTTTGTGCACACAAAAGCCAACAGAGGAGTGCCAGGGAAAGGGATATCACTGAAACCCAACATTCAAGCTTCAGTAAATTGTAGTCCTTTAGGAGTCTTTGTGTACAGATTTCATATTCCGCTGCTGAAAGGATGTCACGGTGTACTTAAATTACACTACAATCAACTTGTTAGAGCAGCTCAGAAAATCAGCTACACCTAGATGCAATTTATCCAATTTCATTTGCGATCTTGTAATTCAGTAACTCTGCTGACCTGCACAGTGAGCCGTGATGGTAGCGTGAATGGCAGTTATCCCAGAAAATACACTATTAGAACCCTCAGGCAGCATCAGTTAACTCAAAACATAACTTCTACAGGAGTAAAAGCTTGTTTACCATGCATATGGAACTATGGGCAAAAGCATGCCGTAGAAAGCATTATTGGATTTTAGAGTTACAATGGCTATAAATGATACCACTTTTCAGGGGGGTGGGGTGGTAGCCAACCTGACACCCACAGGCACTGTGGTGCCTTCCAAGCCCCACTGTGAGGCAACTGGGGGGGGGGGGAAGAGGGTGGATTATGTATGCATGTGTAGTTAATCATAATTTGTCCAACGGACAATCACATGAATTATGTCTTGTTTCTCCAAAGCTTTCTTTCCTTTCCAGCTAATCTTGCTTCATGCCTTTGTAGCTTGGTGAAGGTGGAATGGTAGAAAACAAAACAAAAAAAACATGATTACCGGTAATGAAAGGTTCCAAGTTCAAGCACAGTACTGAGCCATAGGTTAGAACAAACCAAGGTTAATTAGCCAACAACAAACCATGGCTTCATAACGTGTTTTATTGACAGTAAACAAACCATGATTAAGCTGTTGAGCAGAGCTGAACAAACCATAATAATCACGCTACATATGAACCAGTAGACAGTTCTCTCTACTACACAGAGAGCAGAACAAAGGTGATGTGCCTCTTTCCCTTGTCTCCTTTACAGGGTGGATTTGATTTAAATCAAATTGATTTAAATCATGATTTAAATCACGATTTAAATCACTAGTCAGTAAGGCTTGATTTAAATCACTAGTCAGTAAGACTTGATTTAAATATTTTTTTTACAGAAAGACTCATTCTTGCTGGTATAATCTTAATATTTACAACCATATGAAGGTTTCATTTTTGGAATAATACATTTTCAGAGTAGTTTTTACAGTTATATAAAAAATTACTGATTTGGTTATACTACTAGAAATACATAGACAGATAATTATGAAATTATGGTGAGGTTTAATAAGTTAACTGTTTATATTTGGACAACTTTTCTGCTGTACTTTATTGGAAGGAGAAAAATAATAATTTCCTTAATAACCATTTAAACAATTTATTTAACTAAAACAATAACATGATAGCATATGTATCCATGTTTGTTAACTGATGTGGTTAAACATTAAAAAAAAAAAACTCAGACTGAGTTTTACCACACTTGATAAACTTAAATCCTTATTTCCTGATGAATAGCCTTTGGACTACAATGTAACTTAAATAGAAGACTATATTTAGAAAGATTTTTCCTCCAAAAGCATTTTATTTTAAAAATCCAATTTAAATCAAAAAAATCCGATTTAAATCAAAAAAATCCGATTTTTTTGATTTTTTTAAAAAAATCATTGATTTTTATCCACCCTGCTCCTTTACCACCCATTGTGTGTGCATGTGTGTTTACAAGCATAATGCCACTTCTCTTATGCTAGGGATTATATGCACAAGGGATGCATGTTTACAGCTATGCTAGCTCCAGGCAAGTGTCCAAACAAACTCATGCCAAGTATCTAATGGAGGTTGAACTTCAGGCTAAAGAGGCAAGTCAAGGTGATTTAAGTTTAAATGCTGAAGACAGGAGCAACTCTTTTTAAAAACACTTTTTTTCTGGTTCTTTTTGTCTGTGTTCAAACATACAACAAAATCATCCTTCGCATCAATACAGTTTGAAAGGTAGGAATTGACTCAAACCACATAACCAGAAAGTGTATAGGATGAAACTTTCCTTAGAACTTCTGCTCTCCACTGGAAACCTTTCCTGCAAAATCTTGTGGCACAAATGTATTACACATGCTGACAAACAGTGCTGTGCATTTTTAAATATACAGTATGCTATTCATACTGTGGCTGCATACAAAAAAGGGGGGGGGCATGTTAACCATTTGCCCAAGAAGCGGGCATTAAGGGCAACATCTTACACATAATTTCTGCATGCATTTTGCAATGCCTACAGTACAGCCTCTCTTCAAGGGTGTACTATAAAGAAAATTCTGCCACTGACAGACATGAGATTCAACTACAATTCTGCACACGTTTTGTCTGGTTAGCAGAAACCACACATACCAAAAGCCACAGGCGACAGGCACATTAAAAGCTGCTGTAAGATTACTGTGTATCATATCTCTATACATTAAAAGGCCAGGTGTGGGGGGAGTTCACTTACTCATGTGATATCTACAAAGAGCCCCCTGTGCAAGGCCATCTAAGTTGGTACAGATATAATAGACATTCTGGAAATTACCGGTATAAACAGCAAAAACTGGCTGAGAAGGATTTGGGGCAAAACACTGCTTCGCTTAGCACGGAATATACTCATTAGGTTGGGAAAGATAACCAACATGCTGGAAAGAGAGCATTTCAGTTCTTTGATATTACAAACAGCCTGTCAGCTGACCACAAAGTTTCTGGCAAAGACTGAAGTACACTGGATTAAAAGTATTGGTTTTCAGCATACGGCATCAAGAGCATGCATACATGTCAGTTCCAGAGACAGCAACGTTTAGTCATACAGCTGCCCTGGGAAATGGACATTTGGAGGATTTGGAACCAGCAAAATAATTCTCCATTTTTTATCACAAGAAATCATTGCAGTCTGGTACAGCACCCAAGTCTTCTTAATATGGGATTAATGAGCAATGGCATACAAAAACTGGTTGAAACATCCTAGTAACCTGGACCAAATGAGGGCCCAGTTATGCAAAAACAAGTTGTGAGGATTTAATCTAAAGTGACATCCTTGCCAAAAAAAAGAAAGAAAGAGGAAAAGTAATCTAAATGGCTCACTAAAATGTGTCTTGGAGAAGTTTGGTGCAGTTTTCAAAATAACTTATTTCAAACCTTCAGCCTGTTATTTCAGTACACTGCGCTGGCTCAGACACAAGACTAAAACTATGGTTTAGCATTACATGAATAAACCTTCACAAGAATTTGCCTACCAAAGCCTTGAGTTCACAAACTTCACCCTTCCCTTTTGGTGCATCTGCTTCTGCTGTATAACTAACCATAGCTCATTGTTATACCTGAACTCCGAAAAGCTATGGGCATTGAACAAGACATGGTCATAAACCTAGGACTAAGATTATTCTGACCTCAACATTTCAGTTGACACTAGTTTTGTTTACGCTGTGTTTTAAGCAGAGGCAAGCACAAATCCAGGACCAGTATGCCTATGCCTTCAGCAAGATGAAATATATACCTGAATGTTTAGAGTAAAGGAGATATAAAAGTGAAGGCGGGGGGCAGGGAGCAGAAGAGAAGCAGTACTGCTGAAGGCCTGGAACAAATGGCCGGAAGATTCTGCAGAGGGCAACTCTGGTTCCAAGAGGATGAATAAGCAGAGGAAATAGGAGAAGCCTTAGTCTTTGCCCCATTGGAAAGGTGATATCTCTGGAAGGTTATAGCAGGTTCTTTCATTCTAGCTAAAATTAAGACTTCACTGTGTATGTTAAAGAGGGAGAAGGAAATATTGGTGGGGGTGGAAAATATATATTCAAAAGCCTTTATACTTCTCAAAAACATTAACAAAAGACTTTCCTGTTAGGATAGCCTTTTGCTAAATCTTTATTCCTCCTGCTTTGTAAAATGTGAAGGTTCCACAGGTTCTTCTCCTGTTTCATTCATTTGCTCAAGGTCATGTACATAAGTGAATTTTGTAATGCATTTGCCACTATTATATATACCTACAGCATCTGTAGGTACCCAACAGATGTTTTAGACTATGACTCCTATCAGTCACAGCCAGTGGTGTTCTTCAAATGTTTTGAACAACTGTGCTGGCTGGGACTGAAGCGAGCTATAATCCAAAACATCTGGAGGACACCATATTGACGAAGGCTGCAATAGATGGGAGGTGTTCCCCAGCTACAGTCCATGGGCCTCCAGAAATCTGATAGCTTCATTCAGGTGGTCCACAATGTGTCAGTGGGTTTGTGCTTGAAGGGGGGAGATGGCACATCCATCGCATTAAGAATTAATATTGATTTTTAATTGTACTGTTATTACTTTACTTTCTTATTCTGCATTTTATTGTATCACAATTTGAATTCTATGGAATTACAACAGCCAGAAAAATGAAGTGATCAGCCAAAACCCTCAGCAACTTTCAAGGTCATAGAGGGGGAAAGCTTGGGAACCACTGGACTAGACACACGAGCACATGTTGCAAGCTGAAGGTATTTATATATAGCAAGGACATGTGTTAGCTCAGAAATGTTAGTTTATTATTACAATGCCACCAGCGCCCTGTTCCTAGAAAGCATGCCGTGTTAAAACGATTGCAAAAACCAGTAATCAAATTTGTCCCAGCCCCAAAAGAACACAGCTGAAAGACACCATAGACATACAGTGAGGGGGGAAAGTATTTGATCCCCTGCTAAATTTGCCCATTTGCCCTCTGACAAAGAAATGACCAGTCCATAATTTTAATGGTAGGTTTATTGTAGCTGTTTGGCCACCTACAAGAAACGTCTGGCCTCTGTAATTGCCAACAAGGATTTTGCCACCAAGTACTAAGTCATCTTTCGCAAAGGGATCAAATACTTATTTCACTCATTATAATGCACATCAATCTCTTGACTTTTGTCTTCTGGGTTTCTGGGGGTTTTCCTGTTGTTATTCTGTCTCTCACAGCTACAATAAACCTACCATTAAAATTATGGACTGGTCATTTCTTCGTCAGAGGGCAAACAGACAAATTTAGCAGGAGATCAAATACTTTTTTCCCTCACTGTAATTAAGCGGAAGGGAAAAGGATAGGACTAAGAATTTTCCTACCAAAACCTTAGGTCATATATCTATCTAACTTAAAAACTAATTGAGTCTTTGCTCTTAAAAGTTAACATCTTGCCAAGAATTACCATGACTAGAAGACCAGAGCGATGATTTATTTAATTTTTTTTAAGAAAAAGAAAAGAAAGAACCTGGGTGGGTTTTCTTAAATTTGTTTACTCAGCTGTCAAACATTCTCTGTAGAGAGTCAGTTTCCTTTTGTATTGTGGGAAATCTTTCTCCTGAACTTTATCCAACTGCTTAAATCTTCATTACTGCTAAACCTAAACCTTGCATGTGTTCCTTCAGCTCTAGACTGTATCCTTTCAAGCTTAACCAGTTAAGAAGGATCTGAAAACTGTTTCTAAGAAGTGTTAGGTGTTTTTCAAACTGTATCAAGTAGATGAACCCCTTTCCCCAAAGAAGCTTTGCGCTGAGGTTTCTTTCACAAGTCGGAAGAAGGAATAATTATGAACAGACAGGGGCCAGAAATTATCAGCCTTCAAAGCCTTTCAGAGTTGTGCATAATAGAGCAAGGAGAAGAGGGTGCCGGAAGTGAGGGAACAGATTCAGAAATGTATTCAAAGGTTTTGCTGCAATGTGATTGCAACTAAGAAAGGATATTGAGAAATAATAATAAGTGTGTGGTCAGAAATGAAAAACTGTTGAGACGATAAACTAGCTTTTGAAGTGCAGAAATTGTTCCAATGCCAGACAGGGCCATCATAAGACACTCTGCTGTCTGAGAAGAAATGGTTGTTCTTATATAAAAATTGTAACAAAATGAACACATCATTCAAACTACATTTGTCTATTTTATGGAGCTTTATCAACACTAAGGTAAAAGGTTAAGTCCAGTCAAAGGGGTTGCAGTGCTCATCTCGCTTTCAGGCAGAGGGAGCCGACGTTTGTCCACAGACAGCTTTCCGGGTCATGTGGCCAGCATGACTAAGCTGCTTCTGGCGCAACAAGACACTGTGTCGGAGGACATCGAGTGCACAGAAACGCTGTTTACCTTCCCACCGCAGCACTACCTATTTATCTATTTGATGTGCTTTCGAACTGCTAGGTTGGCAGGAGCTGGGACAGAGCAATGGGAGCTCACCCCATTGTGCTGATTTGAACTGACGATCTTCCGATCAGCAAGCCCAAGAGGCTCAGTGGTTTACACCACAGCATCACCCACGTCCTGTACTAAGGTAAAAGGTAAATGGCCCCAGTCAAAGGTACCCACAAACTACAGTTCAGCCCAGCCACATCTTGACATCAGCCTCATGGGCCAATGTGGGAGGTTGGCAGTGGTAAATAGATGTGCAGACCAGAGGGTTCCCCATGGCCAGCTCAGTGAACTAGATGCAAGCGTTCTCATATAATGCAGTATACCTTAGGGCTGCATTGTCCAAAATTCAAGGCTAGACGTGGCACAACTGCTACCTAACTTGACCATTATTAGTTCCTTCAACTTGACAAACCCAGATTCTCTCTGAATCAGGTTGCACTTCGCCACTTGCACCTTATAATATGGATTCAATTTTTTTTGCATATATCATGTAACTTACAGTGACTTCTTCCAGGTCTAAACAGTTACCATTCAAAGCACAATCAATACCTAGTGGCAACAAAAATGTTAAATATAGCAACAAGTCCAGAGAAGTTATTTTTGCTTGTTGAAGCACATCACAAGCTCAGTTCATGGGTGTAACTCAACACTTGATACCTCTGAACTAATTTGTTTGTGCTTAACATTTTGTTTTAATCTGATCAGTACATGTATTGTATTGATAAATTGTGTGGCTGGGACCCCCCCACATACTTGGTAGGATGGGATGTTTGACTAACAACAGGTCTTCGGTCAAAGAAAATTTGGGAACTGGGGAACTGGAGGGAACAAAAAGAATAAAAACAGAAAAACTGCAAACATGTTTTCAAATAATACCTGCCAACAAAATCTCTAATTGCAACTGGTGGCATCACAGGTTGAAATGGTGGTTTCCCAAGTCCTTACTTTACCACAAGGTCACTTTGGGTAGACACTGTCACTATCCTTTACACAGTATTTTCTTATGTCATTATTGATCAGGCCATAGCTCAGTAGTAAGATAACATGGTTTGCATCCTGAGTTCAATCCCTGGTACCTCCTGGTGTGGCAGAGAAAGACTCCAGTCTGAAATCCCACAGAGCTGTTCCCAGTTAGTGTAAACCAAGATAAAGAACTTGTGGACATCCAGGTAATATTGGGCTACTTTCTATCATCTCTGACTATTGGCCATGCTGGCTAGGGCTGCTGGCAGCTGGACCCAACAACAGCATCTGATGGTCACTTAGATGTTTTCATACACCTAACTACAGTATATTAAGACTGCAGTAACATGGCAATAAGGACCGGTGGCAATGGGACCTTTCCACAGTCTATAAAATGGCAGCAACATATTTCCTAGCATAGTCTCCAAACAAGTCTAAGCAAACAGCAGGGAAATATTAATAACAGGGATGGAAAGTGTTACATATGACTATGTTTTTTCTAACAACAACAACAACAGCCATAATCAAGCAACAAGATCAGATACATTCACTCCCTTTTCACAGCCTTTGCTTAATCTACATAGCAGATATTTGATCTCAACTTTTGAGGCCAAAGTGGTTGCGAAATCAGAAACATTAAAACCCCTTTAAGGAAGGCTTTGTGAAAAACTGCAGGTCCTCTGTGTTCATTTGAGTTAGTTTTTAAAAGGCAAAGAAGTGCAGAAAGATAGACTCACTCAAGACGCAGCTAAAGACACTAGTAAAGACAGGTCAAGAACAAGAAAGGGCAAGCACCAGAAAAGAGTGAAGAAAGCTGTTGTAAACAGCTCAAAGCACAGAATTAACAAAGCACACCTTTACAAGAAAGAATAGACACGGCAGCAAGATGAAGTGGTAGATCCATAATGGTGCAGATGAAGTAGAAAAGGGGGGGGGGGAATCCTCAGAAAGGAAGATTGCTGCTGGAGGCAAGTTCAGATGCATTATTTTGTGCAAACACATGAAGCTGCTTTATCTCCAGTCATATCAGAACACCGGTCCATTTTGCTCAGTACTGTCTACTCTGACTGGCAGCAGTTCTCCAAAGTCTCAGGCAAAGGCCTCATCCAAGTCCACCTGGAACCCTCTTAAACTGGAGGCCCTGGGGACTGATTGTGGGACCTTCTGTATGCAAAGCAGATGAGCAGGAGCAGAAGTGGCATTCATCATTCATTAAGTAAATGCAATCCCTTATCCAAGGACGACGATTAAGCATCTACCTCTGCTAGTAAAAAGGAATGCTCAGTTATTCCTTAAGCTGTGTTTGCAATGTTCAGGACACAGTTGGAAGGAGGCTTGTTGACATATTTGTTCCTTGTAGCTATGGTGCTGTTGTGCCATCTGACGGAAGGTGTCATGATCTGTCACTGAAACATCTTCGAGTGTTGCCCGCACATGCCAAATATGAGAGCCACGTTCGGGGTCTACATCAGCCACACACAAAAACAAGGCACCCAAAGACAGAAAATATGAAAGCGGCTGGCACTTTTCGCTCTCACGCCCTTAAAACAACCACGTTTTCAAGCTTGTGTGCACACAAATGTCTGCTCCACCTGCTATCACCCTTGCATTCCCGCAACCCTTTAACATAGCACTCTTATTGTTTCTCACTTCCATTAATAAGGAACGACAAATTGTTCTTTTCCAGGAAATATGAACACCATTGGGGCAAGGGTGAATTTAATATAAAAACACACACCTCTGAATCAGATATTAGGGCAATCAGCTATCACACAAAGCATACAGAAAACCACAAACTGCAGCAAATTCGAGACAATTGGATGTTTTGAGGCAACAGCTGGGATATTTTCTTTCTATATCTATTGTTACTTCGAGTCCACATGGACTATCATCTTTAGCATAGGAGCCAACTCCTGGGGCCCATGGGGGCTTTAGCCCCCACAATAAAATACCCCCCCCCCAAGTTGGTGGTTTGCCATTCAAATGGTGTGCGTGCACCATTTGATTGATTATGTGGGGCAGGGCTTACCTGGGCCTCCGCAATATTTTATTCAAGTTGGCACCCCTGATCTTTAAGAGGCAGGTACCGGTAAGAAAGTGACCAATACCCTTTAATTTTGTTTCAGTTTGGAATGGGTAGTTGCAAATATCCAGGGGCCAAATGAAGGAAACCAGTCGCTTCCTGCCAACCATTTTTTAGAAAATTGGGACTCACCCTTAACCATGGTTTAAAGTTATATCTGCAAAGATGTTAACCATATTTCATGCTGCCCATGGTTCATCTCTTAACTAGAGGTTGAAAGTGAATCTTGGACATGTTTTGCAAAGAGATGTTGTTTTGGTGGAACAGCCGTCATCTTGTTGCCCCTGCAGAAGGCAGTCTTCAACCAAAACATTTTTGACAAGTCATTGTTTCACAAGGACTAGTACAATGGATAAAGATTTATATCTCAGGATTGTTTTGAGGGTTTGCCTCTTCTTTTGTTTCCTCAGTCACACCTTTCCCCAATAAACCACCAAGAACAGCTTGACACTGCAGGTTTCAAAGCTCACCAATATTGCCGTGAATTTTTTACTTCTAAAATATTTAGATGACCACTTAACATCCACAGTTCTTGGGAATGAGAGTAATGGTTAGAAAAAGGAAGGGAAAATAGAAAAACAAAACAAACCCATCCATGCCCCCTCAGTTTTTTACTGCTACAATTGTGGTGAGCAACATTTACAGAAGATATTCTGTAACTATCAGTTCAACCTATTCTTTTAGAAAACATCAGGAGGTTCAAACATTAAATGTCAGAAACAGATAAAGTTAGGAGTGAGTTGGCCCAGAAACAAAACCCTTTCATTGGATCAACAGTATGGAGGGGGAGGCAAGGGTAGCAAGCTTTTGGGTTATACAGAACTGTTCCGTAGGTAAGGTCTTGCAACCTGATGCTGAGCCTTTCCCCAGCAATTTGAGACTAACCATATAAGGAATGGATAAGATTTCCAGCCAGATTGTCACCCAGTTCCAGACACAGGATTGAATTTCTGCTGGGTGGGTCAAGCCAAAACTGACAGGAATCTACCAGGGTCAAGGAAGTGGTCAATGGGTTTGTCACTTGACAGTGCTATGGCTGCCATCTTGATCTCAGCAGTGAGCACAAATTGCTATAGGAACCATTGCTACTCTTCGCGCCGTACACCAGCTATGCTGCAGTCCGAGATAGAGAGATTAGTAGCTTCTGCTCAATGTCTCTTTCCTGGTGTTTGGCAACTTCCTGCTGATGAGTCTGCAAGAGCTACTTTGCCAATAAGTTATCCTGTTGCTTCACTAACACAACCATATGAGACACATACATCCAGAAGAAGTAGTAGCAGCAGCTGGTCGATTTCTATATAGTTCTATATACTTAATTCAATCCTTTCTGCACTCAATATTTTCATCTAAATAGGGCACTGCTTCTGTTTTATATTGTGCAGTTTTAAAAAAATAACCACCTCTCATGAAGTGTTGGAGCAAATTAATCACTATTAATATTTTATCATTTATGACCATTGAATTGGCATGTCGAATGCCCTCCACTTTGAATGCACATATTCAAAGGGCTGGCTGGCAGGACATATGCACATATACTGTACAGATATACATACCGTATATAGGTAATGGTAAAGGACCCCTGAATGACTAAGTCCAGTCAAAGGCAACTATGTGGTGTAGCGCTCATCTCGCTTCAGGCCGATGGAGCCAGTGTTTGTCCACAGACAGCTTTCCAGGTCATGTGGCCAGCATGACTAAACTGCTTCTGGCACAACAGAACACTGTGGCGGAAGTCAAAGCGCAAAGAAATGCTGTTTACCTTCCCGCCTCAGTGGTACCTATTTATTTACTTGCACTGGCATGCTTTCAAACTGCTAGGTTGGCAGGAGCTGGGATAGAGCAACGGGAGCTCACCCTGTTGCAGGGATTCAAACCGCCAACCTTCTGATTGGCAAGTCCAAGAGGCTCTGCGGTTTAGACCACAGCGTCACCCGCATCTCTACACATATACATATGTACATACATACACAAAAGCCTGGTCACCAGAACTAGTAAACACAGAAAATCAGAAGGTTCAACATATTATCTACACTCGCCTGGGTGAAAGCAGCTGGCAGGGCCAGGCAGAGAAAAATTGTGAAACAGCTGGGAAATGCAAGGCACTTTTGAGCACGCTGCAATGTAATCCAGAATAATGCTACACGCTTGCAGGCACACACACCATGAAGCAGGAGCTAGAAGCAGCCAAGCACAAGCCTGGCGCATGGCCTGCAGCTGCCCTTTATTTCAGACCTAAACACAAGTGGATACAAGTGGGGCTTGCAAAACTAAGTTGACTTCATCTAAAGCATCTGAATTCCTTATGAATTCCGTCTTCCTGAATACCAGCGTCTGAATTTTTATTTACCTAGAATAACTAGAAGTATCTGAGAGGTGGCAGAGCTTGGGGGGGGGGGCGGCGAAAGGCATGCTTTGCATTGTTTTAAGGTTCCAAATGAAAAGACTGGCATGTCCAGTTGAAACTGTCAGCTACATACCAATAGCCACGATGACACAAAGTGTTATACAGTGGTACCTCGGGTTAAGTACTTAATTCGTTCCGGAGGTCCGTTCTTAACCTGAAGCGTACTTAACCTGAAGCACCACTTTAGCTAATGGGGCCTCCTGCTGCCACTGCACAGCCATAGCACGATTTCTGTTCTTAGCGGAGTTCTTAACCTGAAGCGTACTTAACCCGAGGTACCACTGTACTTGAGGCAGACAGACCCAAGTTCAACTCTTCAATTTCTACCTCTTAGCCCATGAGCTGCCGAAGGAAGGTGGGATAAGATGCAATCAATCAAATAAACAGTGCAAGGTACTAGGGAAGCCTTGGAAATGGTCAGCATGTGTTGCATAAGAACATAGGGAGCTGTTTTATACCAAATCGCACAACGGGTCCACCAACACTGACTGGCAGCTGCTCTCCAGGTTTCCTGACAAGGAGAATCCCCAGGCCTACATGGAGATGCTGGGGATTGAACCAAGGACCACCTATGTGCAAGGCTCTGCCACTGGCCAAGCTGCAGCCCTTCCCTTTGTACTATAGATGAATCCTGAACTGAAGTAGGCCATTTCCGATAGATTTAGGACTTGTCCAAGCCAAAGCAGGACATCTCTGAAGTGCCCCCAGCTGAACCAGGGAGTTCCAAAGCAGTTTCAGAAGTTTGCTTTTACAAAAAATAAAAAAATGCTGGTGTCTGCAAAAATTGAAAAAAATAATAATCCCCACATTAGGAAAACATTAGGTTGGTGGGGAAAGAAGGTGACTGACAAATCTAGTTTCTAACCAGTGGGAATGATTTTACCAGGGGTCTCAAATCTTCGTGCTTTGAGGAAGGCATGTTGAACTAATGCATCACCCTGTTCTGGTCTGGTCTGTGCTCTTTGCTAGTTCTGTTAGCAGTGCTTGCTTGGAAAATACTGGGCATTCAAGCTCTCCCGCATCTCTGTCACATGTCCACATATCCACTCCTGCCAAATGAGCTTTGCACCTAGTTTCTGTAAGTCTGGAGTCGTTTACTGCAGTGTTTTTCAACCTTTTTGGGCAAAGGCACACTTGTTTCATGAAAAAAATCACGAGGCACACCACCATTTGTAGTCCCAAAACATCTGGAGTGTCAAGGTTAGCCATCACTGACTTAGGTCAACTTCATAAAGGGCCTCTGAAGCCCATTTCAGAAAAGTGTCCGTCAAGGCAGGCTACTGAAAAAAGGGAAACAGCTCTCCACACATTCAAGACTGGCAGCAACCTGCCTAAACGAGACACCTCTACAGAGGGATGCCCAGTTGGCTTCTCTCTCTCTCTCTCTCTCTCTCTCTCTCTCTCTCTCTCTGTCAGTCTGTTTGTCTGGGCTCCTCAGAAAGGATTGCAGCTGAAGCTCCCTTTCCCTTTCTCCACCTGCTGATTTGCTCCCCCTCCAAGGCGCGAGGAAAGGCAACGGCGATGCTCGCCGCGGTGGAGGCGAGAGGAACCCGGCCGGTCTCTTCCCCGCGGCTTGGAAGAGGCACCCAAGAGGCTCGCCACCTATTTCGGAACCTGCTGCTCCCTCACGCCCCAGGCCAGCCTGTCCTCGCGGGAAAGGAGAGGCCGCGCTGCCGGGTCCAAAGCGTGACTCACCCGGTGCCGGGAACTTGCCTAAACTCTTTCCCCACACAGCAGCGCTCCCCTTGCGCTCGAGAAAGAACCACGCAAGACGGCTGCGCCTAATCCTCATACAGAGGCAAGGCGGCTGTGGCGGCGAGCTGCCCCCCACTCGCGGACTCTCAATCCCTCAGCAGCCGACCCAGACCCGCGCGCCCTGCGCCCAGCGCCTTCTCCTCACCTGGACTCGCCCGGCCGGCAGCTTCGCCACGACTCGCCTCAGGAACCGAAGGCCGAGGGGAGCTCCGCCCCTGCCCGTTAACGTCTCTCTGCGTTCTTTTCTCCGCTGTTTCGACCATAGAGGTGCCATAGAGAGGCAGAGCGGCCGCCCCGCTGCGCGGTCATAGAGCTGCAAACTCACGCGCGAGTCTGGCCTTCGCCGGAAGTTTGCGCCGTCCTCCTGACCGGCGCTAATGACTTTTTAAAATCTTTCGAATTTTTCAATTTTTCCCACGGCACACCAGGCAACATCTCGCGGCACACTAGTGTGCCGCGGAACAGCGGTTGAAAAACACTGGTTTACTGTGTCAACTGAGTAGGAACACTGAAGCTGTTTTTTCATTCAGCATAACTCCATAGTTCATGCACCCATCCTTCTGAAAATGTGAAGATAAATTCCCAAGGGGCAAATCTACAATGTATTTTTCTTTTTTCTTTCTTTTCTTTTTTGCCACAAAACCACAAGGAGAGAAGTGAAGGCCTTTTCATTCCCACCCTCAAATATCAATTTAAGAATGATCAGTACAAAAACCCCTAGATCCATTTGTCTGCAATTTGGCAGGTTTCTTACTTACTTAGTCTTACCTCTACAATGTATGCTATTCTTAAACCATTTGCCCATGAAACAATAGAGATTAAATGAATCATTTTTTAACTGCCCCCCAACTCTAAATGCCACCCTTTTGAAAAACAATTAAAGCTACCCTTCTGAAGTTTTTCAGGATTCATCTCCTCAGAAGGGAAATTTTACATTTTAAAATTTAATCTAATTATGGAAAGAAAGAAAGAAAGAAAGAAAGAAAGAAAGAAAGAAAGAAAGATGTTTTAAAAAAACAAAAAACCACTATAATTATGAATGGGGAATGCTTTGACCCATTAGGATTCAGCTTTGACCCAAAGCAAAATTAGACACCCACCAAATCAGTTCAGCACAAATCTGATGTTTTCTAAAGTACCAAATCAGGCTCCAAACCAAATCTTGTTGTCAGTGCACATCCCTAGTTGTAACATTTAAGGAGGGTTACTGAAAAATGGCATTAAGATCAAAATAGCTGTTGGTTTAATAAGATAAACCCCACAGTTGGGCATTAACGTTTTGCGGGGTCAACCAAGGCATCACAAATGTGATCCAGATACAAATAACAAATGACATTCATCAACATTTATATTTGAATTTGAAATGTGTATGTTTCCCTTGATTCCTTGTAGTTTCTGGCCAACAATGAAAATTAATTCACCTTTCCTTGGTGCAATTAATTGTACATCATCTTTGTAGTCCTTTTTCCCTCACTAAGGATGAGGCCCCAACTTTCATTCCATTCCCCTCTTATCAAGGCTTTTTCTAATTTAGAAGCAGATATGATTTTACTGTACTAAGATACAGTACTACATTTCAACTTAAATCCACATAGAGGTGCTATGGCTGATATGGCACTCTTAAGAAATGCAGAGGAACAATCCACAATATCTAAGAACTTATCCTATCCCAGCACACAAAAAGCCAAATAATTTACAATGTTGCCTTTGTGCCTTAAAGGCTTGGGGAGAAAGAGATAACCGCTGCCCCTTTTAAAACAAACAAAAAAGAACAACGTGTACATACTTTTAAAAATTAAATTCTTATGAAATGCGCTTTCCTGCTAAATAATATAAAAACAATCAGACAGACCCCTCTCAATCCGCATCACATGTGAACGATAATGTTTTCTTATTAAGATTTGGAAGGTTTAAAAACAGCTTCCAGCAAAACATCTGTTGCACAATAATTGCGATAAGAGGGAGCAGAAATATCCAGGGAGATTAGAACGAAGGCCACCTTTGCGTTTGGAAAAACGTGTCTAGTTCGAGTTGCAACCCTGCTGGAGTAACACCACCTTCTACACAAAAGATTTCAGCAGAGTGTTTTGTGCTGCTTATTCTATCATAGCTGCCCCCCAGCAAAAAAAGAAAAAAGAATTTAGCATGATCTAGAAGAAGAGTACCTTTCCCCTCTAATGATCTTACTCCAGAAGCAGACACTCACATGGTTCAGAAGGAAGAGGATTTGCATTACAAAAGCTACATTAAGCACTAAGAAGCCCTTGAAATACTGGTTGCCACACCTCTAAAAATTATAATATGCAGCCAGAAAATGTGCAGAAAATGGACTAGAGCACAGGTAGGCAAACTAAGGCCCAGGGGCTAGATGTGGCCCAATCACCTTCTCAATCCGGCCCACGGACTGTCCGGAAATCAGTGTGTTTTTCCATGAGTAGAATGTGTCCTTTTATTTAAAATGCATCTCTGGGTTATTTGTGGGGCATAGGAATTCGTTCATTTCCCCCCCAAAAAAATATAGCCTGGCCCCCCACAAGGTCTGAGGGACAGTGGACCGGCCCCCTACTAAAAAAGTTTGCTGACCCCTGGACTAGAGGAACTCCCCTATGTGGAAATCTTACCATGTTTGGGGCTCTTTAGTTTTTAGGGGGAAAGGTGAGTAAGAAGGTACATGATAGAGGTTTATAAGATTATGCATAGCATGGATAAAAAGAAGTTTTTCTCCCCTTTCTTATAATACTGGGGTTGGATGGTAAGAGATTCAGGAAGTACTTCTTTTCACAGCACATAGTTAAACTATGGGATTTGTCACCCCCAAGCTGTAGTGATGGATGGCTGTAACAATGGGATGAGACAAATTCATATGTGGCTTCTACTCATGACGGATGCACGTTGCCACCAGAAAGCAAGTGGGAGAGAATTATTGCAGTCAAGTCCTACTTGTGGGCCTCCCATAGGATTCTGGTTGGCCACCATGCAAACAGAAAACTAGACAAAATGTGCCCTTGGTGTGATGCAGCAGACACAGCCCTTCTTAAAGGCCACTTTTAAAAAATAAAGAAAAAGTAAAGCGTCATCTTACAGATCGCTTGAAAGATGAAATCATTTCTGCATCCCTTTTTAATTGCTTCACCGGATCGTGCCATTGCAGCTATCTAACTTAGTATCCCGTTTCCAACATTGGCCTGTCAGTTTCTAGAAGCCCAGAAGCACAACGTAACACCAATGGCCTTCCCTTATTTGTCTCCAACCTTTAATCCTCAACATTGTACTGCCTCTGAACATGTCGCATCTGAGATTACCTCTCAGATGCCAGCTCAGGAAAAGTTGTATTTTAAGTCCTGGAGGCATGGTTTACCAACTATAATTAAACAAATGTAATTAAAAGTATATTTCTGTATATAGACTCCTGGTGCATTAAGGAAAGCTTCAGCACAAGCAAGAGTAATAACTCCAGGGTAAAGAAATTATGAATATTTTAAAGCTGGGGAAAAACTAGGGTGGGAATAGAGAAAAAAGGGACAGTTTGAGAAAAATAACGACACCTGCATTTGAATGGAAAGATGTTGCTTGTTAAGCTAGGAACAAAAAGCCTGTGACACTCCAGATGTTGTTGAACTCTAACCTTCATCAGCTACAGCCAGCATGCCCAAGGGTCAAGGGTGATGAGAGCCCAAGTCCAACAACATCTGGAGGGTCACATCTTGATGCTCAGTTTCTAAAAGTCTGCAATCCTATGTACACTTACTTTGGAGTAAGTCCCACTGAAGTCAGTGTGACTTACTTCTAAGTGGATATTCATAGGTTTGAGCTGTAAATGATTTTGAACAATTCAATCTTCACCTGGGTCTAAACTTAGCACTACAGCAATTGTAGAAGTTCAAACTTCCTATTGCAAAGAGAACTGAAGAATTAAAAACAAACAGGATGTTAACAAGGGAGAGAACAGTAACCCAACACTCAGTTCAGTTCCATCCACAGCTAAATTCTAGCACTAATGTGCGAAATGAAGCAATCAGGAAGTGTCCACACAGCCTCCAGAGACGAAATATGAAACAACTGAAATTTGCACAAGATGCAAATCAACTTCACAAGTTGTAGCAACGCATACAAAAGATATTTAGAAAGGCTCCTGTTTTCCTGAATTTCATTTTCCATCATCCTGCTTTCAGGCAACTGATTATACCCTTGTTACTATCAAAACGGTAATCAACATTAACAAAAATGTCAAGTTACATAACAACTTGGAAGAGGAGCACACAAATGTGCCTATCTAACCAAGTGTTTTACTTTTAGGAAATGTTTGCTAGCACTGCAAGCCTTAATTGATTAATCAGTGCAACCAATTTTCATAAAAGTTGTAACCTGAGACCACACTGTAGGTTTCTCCCAATCACAGCCTTCCCTCCAGTTTCCAGAAAGGAGGTGCCGGCATGGGAAGGAGCTGTATGGTGAACTGTTCCCATAAAGCCATGGGCTCTCAATGATGACCAGAGAAATGACAAGGAGCCAAACTGCAGTTGCTCTTACACCACTAAAAGCAAGGTGAGGGGAAAGCTGCAACTGAGCCTCTGACAGGTCCCCACTGAAGTCTCCAAGATCTCGCAAGGGTTTATTCCTGATTGCACCACCCATGTGCCAGATTAAAACAACTGGGGCATGCAGGAAGCCAATGCAGAGCACAAGTGGGGAACACCTGTGGCCCTCATCTTAATTTCACACAGGTGAGAGGAGGCCCAAAGGAAAAAGAGAAGAGGAAGGGGGGAAATGGAAGCAAGAGCCAAAACCAATACTGTCAAGGGTGGGAGAAAGCCCTCTGCATGCAATGAGCTCAGACCTTAGGGAAGAACTCTCTTGTCCTTCCCTTGGTAGCCAGCTGGGCAGGAAGGAAGGAGGAAAGAGCTCTGACCCCACCAGCATGCAGTGCCCCAAATTAGGCCCAAGGGAATGCCGCCCATGGCAGAAAATATTCCCCAGCCCTGATATAGAGCAAGCATTATAAGATAGGTGTTGTCCTCTGCATCCTGCAAAGAGCAGACCCTGGCAGGGATACAACAGACGGTTGTCTTAGTGGCTGCACCCAGGTTCTGGAAGTCTCTTCCAAGGGAAGTCCATCTTGCCTCCTTCCTGCTGGTCTTTCAGCAGCAGGTGAAAATCTTGTTTAGACAAGTCTTTGACCTGGTGAAGTGGTTATTATTAAACTGCCCGGTGATACGATCAGATGAAATTTAATTAATAATAAAAAATGGTTTTACTCTGTTCTGCAATGTATAATAAACAATTTTTGTTTAAAACATATTGACTGTCTTTGCATTTGTCACCCGCCTAGTGAGGTTATGATGATCTCCTAGTGTTTGTTCAACTAGCTGCTGTTTTTATATATGTTGATAGTTTCGTCATGATTGAATTTTGTTTGGAATTGGATGTTGTATTGCTGCTAGCCACTTTGGAAAAGCAAGGCATGAAATGTAAACAGAATACATACAGATGGCTTTGCTTTGGGGAGTAAGGGTTTTGCCTGCAGAACTGGGGGCGGGGGGGGGGGCTTTCAATGAAATCTGTACACATTTTATGTAATTTCCTGCTCTGAGCTGTTCAGGTTTAGGCAGGCCACATTTCAACAAAACAAACAAGTGGGCAAGCAGGGTCTCTGGGCCTTGGATCTCTTGAAGAACCTGCTGCAAGTCAAGTTGTACAGATCAGTCACCTCCCTACAAACACCGGTAGTGATGAAAAGATTCCAAAGAAGTGTTCCAAAGAAAATTCCCGTAAACACCAACCTACATGATGGATGGCAGGAAGAGATAATGGGAGTTATGGTCCAGAAGAAGAACAGTTTGGATTTGATATCCCGCTTTATCACTACCCGAAGGAGTCTCAAAGCGGCTAACATTCTCCTTTCCCCTCCTCCCCCACAACAAACACTCTGTGAGGTGAGTGAGGCTGAGAGACTTCAAAGAAGTGTGACTAGCCCAAGGTCACCCAGCAGCTGCATGTGGAGGAGCGGAGACACGAACCCGGTTCACCAGATTATGAGTCTACCGCTCTTAACCACTGCACCACACTGTCCAGCAACATCGGGGGGGGGCACATGGTTCTCAACCCATTGCACTGATGTATCATCATAGTAAGGTAGCTAATCTGGAAGTCTCTGGTTCAAACCTACATATCTTTTCTCTCAGCTCCAGTGCCCCCGCCTCCTACACAACAGGGAGATAGCACTTGCTTTAAATACTTTGTGTAAGGATGGTGGTTTCTCATTATTGTAAACATTATGATTGTTCATTCATTTATACCCTTTCCTTTTACAAAAAAAGATGGCTTACATATAACCACTGGAATACAAAACAGCATAAGACTACAAGCTGACATACTATGTGCCTTTTCAAGTTTCCCAAACTCAACTGTCAATACTTTTTATCTCAATTATTTTCCACCTTTCTTCCAAGATGATACTCGAGGCACCATGTGTGGGTTTGACAGGCAGTCTCCTATCCAGGCACTGGCCACACCTAGACCATCTTACCTCCAGCAAAACAGCTGCATTATGTGTCTTTATATTCATTTATTGTATGAATTTCTTATAGACTATGCCCTGCTGCTACATGGCCCATAGATCACAGAGTAGGGGTTTGAGTTGTTTTCAAATGTACAACAATCAGTGAAATTAAGTGCCCCCTCCACCCCAAGAGCTGCCTTGAGAATATTACGTCAAGGCTAACAGCACAATCCCGCACAATCCCGCACATCCCGACACTCAGAAGGTGTCGCTGAGTTCAGTGGGGCTTACTTCCAGGTAAGTATGTATAGGATTATAGCTCTAGCCACATAAGACCCATGTCTAAGACTTACAGAGTCACATCTTCAACAACTCATGGAAATCGTTTTAGCCCTTAGGTTGGTCAAGTCAGAGCTTGGAATGGCCACCTGTCCAATAAACAGAGATAATATACTGCCATAGCATTAGGCAACAGGCATGGCAGGGGAAGGGAGAGTCTTCTGAAAACACTGCTCACACCAGGAGGAGCCAATTTTTTTAAAAAATGGCTGGAAGCAGCGGCCTAGTCTTAGAGGAAGAATGCAGCTGGAGGGAAAGGGAAGGAAAATGACACCCAGGGATATGAATCAAGTTGCAACAAACAGGGCCATCCTTTATCTCAACCCTCCACCATGTAGGCTTGTTCCAATGAAAACACTGTATGCTAAATCTATTTGGGGGGGGGGAGTTTATCAGAGATGAAGAGATACAAACCAGTCAAACTAATATACAGACCACATATGTAGGTCTATAGCAAGTCAGACATTGTTGGGTTGAGAGACTCAGAAGCAAAGTTGCTGCAAGAGTTAAGAACATCATTTGCAAGGAGCAGTGTCTTCATTGCAGTTGCCCTACAGCTCCAGAATCTCCTCCTGGGATGAGGTGCAGAGATACTTCTCTTTCATCTTCCAGAGGAACATTAATTATATTGCAGAATAAAACATTTGGTTGTCAATACTGCTGTTCTGTTGTTATGGCTTATGCTATTTTAATTGAAGAAGAAGAAGAAGAAGAAGAAGAAGAAGAAGAGTTGCTGCATTTCAGAATTGTATTGCGTTTTCAGTTATTTGTTTGCAGTTTTGTTAATATGAGCCACCTTGATTATTAGGAAAGCCGGTTGAAAAATAAACATTTAAAATGAAGTGTTGGTCAAGGGAATGAACTCCAGGTCAGTAGGAGCAACACTGGGAAAATGTTCATCATCCTTTGACTGGTGTAGAGTTCAGCAACCAAGTTGCTCACCAGAGCAAGAGGGTTTGAGCATATAATACCAACCTCCACCACCAATTAGTTTCCGGGCCCAATTCAAAGTGCTGGTTTTGATCTATAAAGCGTTAAATGGCTTGGGTACACAACACCTCAAGAACCGCCTCTTCCCATATGAACCAACCAGACCCTGTGACCATCATCTGAGGCCCTTTCATGTGCCTCCTCCATGAGAGGTCTAGAGGGTGGCAACGCAAGAATATGCTTTTTCTGTGGTGGCTCCCCACTTATGGAATTCTCTTCCCATGGAGGCTCTCCTGGCACCTTCATTGCATATATTTATGTGCCAGGTAACAACATTCTTCTTTTCCTGGGCCTTTGCCTAATTAAACGATCTATGGCCTTTCAAGCTGTTATGAGTTTTTGTGGTTTTGTATTGTAAACCACCCTATGATCCTCAGATGAAGGGCGGTATAGAATATTTTTAAAAAACAAAAAAGTAACTAAAACAGGGATGGGAAACCTGTGGCCTTGCGAAGGACATTGGACTACAACTCCCATCAGCTCCAGGCAGCATGGGTGATAGTCAGGGATGACGACTGCTGAAATACAGCAACTTCTGGAAAGTATCAGGTCCCCGCCCCCCGCTTCACATAAAGTGGGGGCAGCCAATGTTTTGGGGGGCCTGTGCACACAAATACAAACCACAGACTCTGTCGCCCTCTGTAGCTGAACACACACCAAAACCTGTTCTATTGGCTACAAGAGAAATGCTTATTTCAAACCTAATTTCAGTGAGGGAAGGGCAGTGGAGTGGACCCTACAAGCACCAGGGAAGGCCCCTGTGGGAATACAGTGGTACCTCAGGTTACATACGCTTCAGGTTACATATGCTTCAGGTTAAGAACTCCGCTAACCCAGAAATAATGCTTCAGGTTAAGAACTTTGCTTCAGGATAAGAACAGAAATCATGCTCTGGCGGCGCAGCGGCAGTGGGAGGCCCCATTAGCTAAAGTGGTGCTTCAGGTTAAGAACAGTTTCAGGTTAAGAACGGACCTCTGGAACGAATTAAGTACTTAGCCAGAGGTACCACTGTATGTGTTTTATATTATAAGGCAGGGGTGGCCAACTCCCAAGAGACTGCGATCTACTCACAGAGTTAAAAACTGGCAGTGATCTACCCCCTTTTGGGGGGTTCAGGTCAAAGTTGTTGAGCTTTTTTTAGGAAGGAGAAAGGCCCATTGGGGGGGGTGTCAAAATTCTTGTGTTTTTTCAGGGAGAAGGTAAAATGTTGGGCTTTTTTAAGGGGAGCCACAGTTGTTCAGCTTCTTTGGGGGGAGCCAATGATCTACCATTGATCTACCACAGGCATCCAGTGATCTGCCGGTAGATCACAATCTACCTGTTGGACATGCCTGTTATAAGGCATTTGCCATGAATTTTATTGAGAACCCCAACATTTTGCAAAATAATCATGTGGGGCCCACTTTACAAATTATGCAAAATGAGAATCAAGTGTTTTCCATGGTCTGCCCTCTTCCCAAGAGCTACCTGGGTATTTTCAAATCCCACTATTTTAAAATACCCATCTCCAGCCACACAAGGCTAGCAGATCATGAAGAATTTCATCCTAGCCTTCTTCCAAAGTTATTTTTTCTAATCTGCAGAGAGGGTTGGTTTTTCCCCCCTTCCCTCCCTGGTTTCAGCTATGCAATCCCTTTACCACCAGCCTGAAAGGATGCAGTCCAAAAAAAGCTTTATAGCTTGGTTCATTCTAAATGTATATAAATTAGCCAATTAGAGTGAAGCTCATGTTCCAATAGGAGATGCCTCGCCATATTTGAGTGCCCTTTAACCATTATAGAAGCAGAGGGGGAGAAAAATACGAAACCGAGGGATGAACTTTGTGGTTAGGGGGTGAAGACATCAATCAAGAAAGTTGGCTTGAAGCAAGACTGAAATCTAGGAGACAGCGCAAGCCTACGCATGTCAGTTCTGAAGCAAGTCTCACTGACCTCAATAGGGCAGATTCCCAGGTAAGTTGATCAGGAATTGCAGCCTAAATGAGCAGAACTCCCTATCCTTTGCCCTGCCAATAGTGAAGAAAAACTAATGCAAAACTAAGCAAAGGATTGTTTACCACAAAAAAAAACTAGTTCCATCAATTGAAGTAGTCTTCCCAAGTTCCCTGTCCCTCTACTGCTCAATTCTCTGCATAAAAGTAAAAAAAATCGCCAGCTAGAGGCAAACACTAGAAAACAGTAACTTTGACAAGCACTGTGAGATCGCACAGTGATCCAACAAACTGGCCTCAGAAAAGAAACATTTCAGATCTAGAACCCACCCACTTTTCACATCTGCCACAACTCCTTTCACAGCTGCTGCAGCCTGCAGAAGGTCTTGAGAGATGCAATTAGTCCTGAACTAAGACAAGACATTCAAAGACAGCCGGAAAGTAATTGAGCAATTCAACAGAGTCATGCAGGAGGTGACCCTGGACCTGCTCTCCAGATCCCCTTCCAGAAAGGGAGACTTACTCAGCTTAGAGATTCGCGGAAGCAAGAAAAGCCTTTGTAACCCTCGCGAAGCCCCAAGTGGAAATATGAGCAGATCCTTTCAATACCTTTCTGAGCCACACTCGCCAGGTAGCGGAAGGACCCTGTGCACTAGCAGCGAAAAGCTCTGAACCTCTCCTATCCAGAACAGAAGTGGGTGTCGGGAGTTTCCCTGAAAGAGACGTTCCTCGAAGCAACTTGGCGTCCAGAAGAAAGACTTTGTTTGCACACCCAGCTGTCAACTATAAGCAGGCGTTGCTTATAGTTAACTCGGGTTAACGAGGGGGAGGGAAGCCCGCTGCGAAAGCAATTACGCAGCTGCTTCATGAGGACTGGCGCCTTAGGAAGCCACGTTTACTCCAGAGCTGTTTCTCTCGCAGGGCTCCCGCCGCCTCGGAAACCGAGCCGGCTGCTTGAGAGAGAGCAGCTTCGCCTCCAGCCCAGGGTCTCCCCCAGCCCGAGGGCTCTCGACGGCAGCTGGCGAGGTTACACAACAAGGCACAGCCTGAAACCTCCGCCGCCGCCCCCCCCCCCGGCCCCGCTTCGGCGCTGCCTTCTCAATGGACGTTTGTAGCCGAGCAGCTTCTGAGGCGAGCCGCTTCCCGTCCTCGCCGAGAGCGCCTGCCGGCTGCTTGGCTGTGTTGTTGGGAGGGGAAAGGCCAAGAGTCGTGACCTCTCGCTCCTCTTTCCCCCTACCCAACCCGCCCTCGCTCCCTCTTGTCCCCTCAGAAGGGCTCGTCCCCAACCTGCCCCCCGTTTGTCTCTTCCCCCCTCCTGCCGCCGCAGAGTCCCCGCTTCGGTCCTCGCCGCGCGGCGGGGGTCGCTCGCAGCCCGCCTTTCTTACCTCGGGGCTCGCGGGGCGCCGCCGCCGAGGCGCCCGCCACCTGCCTCTCCTCAGCTCCCGGGAGCGGCTGGCCGAGGGGAAGGCGAGAGCGCAGAAGTTCCCAACAAAGGAGAGAAAGTTCGCCGCCTTCTGCTGCTGCTGCTGCCGCCGCTAAGCGGGCGAAGAGAGCGAGCAGCTGGCGGGGGGCGGGGAGGGCGCGCGGGCGCCCAATGAGAAAGTTCGGCTCGTGCGAGAGCCGCCGCCGCCGCCGCTGCCGGCCGGGCCTGGCTTGGCTTGAGGGGAGGTTGCTGCTGCTGCTGCTGCTGCTGCAAACCCCACGTCTGTCTGAGGGCGCCTGCACGGGAAGGCGCGCGCTGGAATGGCTCCTGGCTGGGACGGAAGGGGAGGGCTGTGGGTGGGGGAGCCGCCCTCCGCGCCGCCGGCGACACAAGTCGGGGTTGGGTGGGATGGTGGGGGGCGAGCGCCGAGGCCGAATCTCTCCCTCGCGGCGGGGGCGAGCTGCGCGGCTCCCCGTGCCCGGCAGAGGCGGAAGGGGGAAGCTCCCAGGTGTGGCCAGGCTTAGGGCTCATTACAATATTCGCCTTAGGCAGAGCTCAGCCCCTTGGCAGAGTTTGTTTCCAAACAGTGACGAGAGCGCGTTAGAGCATACACGGAGTGCCTTTCCCTCAGGCACCATGCGCGCAGTTGCCAGGGCTGGGCATTGTTTGGTTTCGATTTAATTTCCATGTTGGCTTAAGAACTCTGCAGCAATTTGCCTTTCGTCATTTAGGGAGAGCCCCAGTTCCTGACGCCTCAGGGCCTGGGGAAAGGAAGCTTTTGTGCAGAAACCTCGTTGCTGTTCAGCTCAAATGCCAGCGAGGAAAAGGCGATTCCATGCAAACCACGATTTCCTGTCTTCCTTTTATTTTGGTTCAGAATGCAGCTGCTTGGGTGCTGACAGGAGTGAAGCAGGACATGCTTGTGACACTCCTTTCACATAAGTCCAGTTAGTTGTAGCAGTTTGTTTCCAGGCTCAGCTGAACATGCGGGTGCTGACCTTTAAAAGCTCAGTATGGGACCAGCTTGTCTTCAGGACTTCCTGTACCTACCACCCACCCAAACCCAGCAGGAGGCTTCAAGATGGCACTGGAGGCCCTGCTCTCAGGCAGCTATTCTTGGATTGGCAACAGGGCCTTCTCCGTGGTAGCCAGCTGGATGTGGAACTTCGCTCCCCAGGGAGATCTGACAAGTTCTTTCCTGGTTTTAGGTGTGTCTGGAAGACTTTCTTGTACAGAAGGCTATTTGAAATAAAAATCAGTTTTGTTTTTAATAGACTCCTGTCTTGGGTTGCTGTGTTCTATTGAATCTTTATTGTTTTGAACTGCGCTGGTAGCTGCTTTCTGAAAATGTTTGCCCTGAAAGTAAATATTTTACATGACATCTAAATATTATATACAGGTGAAGTGCAATATAATTATTGAGAGCTAGTTTCACATAGTGGCTAAGAGAGTGAGAGTGAGCCCTCATTGTCCCAACTTGCCCCCCAAATGGGTCTGAAACTGGCATAGTAAAAATTATCTTCCAGTGAAGTCAGTGGGGTGAAGAAACGGTTTAAGTGTCCCCCACACCTTCTCCCTAACTGGAGCGAGCCAGCAGAACTTAGGGAGCGATTTTTTTCCTCTGCCCCAGAATCTCTCATCACTAGGGATTGCTTGACCAGGCTGCAATCCTGTGCACACTTACTTTAATGGGAGTAAGTCCCGCTGAACTTCACACAATCTATTTCTGACTAAACGTGCACAGGTTTGTGCTGCAAGCAGAATGGAAGGCAAATGGTGTGTCAAATTCTGGCTTCTTAAAGAATGCAGCTGAACTCTGAAAGACCAAATTCTGCCCCTGCTACTGAATGTTTATTACCAGGAGGATTTCAAAATAATAATATAAACAGAGCACTTAGAAGGTTGTCTGGTGCCTTCACCACCAAGATCCAGCTTCAGATCCCTGATCAGTCAGGAAACACTATGGACCTGGTGGTCCTTTCACAGCCTAAGCTATTGTGGTACTTAATAAAGTGGGGTCTTATGGTTTGGCTTGGCTCATTGGATTCATGCTGCTGTGCATCTGTTTATGTTGCTTCGCTGTTGGCTCTTATAATTGTATTGTATTTTAATCATGCAAGATTGTGCTAAAGGGCAGCTTATCAATTCTATAAATAAACCCAGGCCACTTTCACTCTCACTATTTCACGGGTATGAGTGAATCGTATACCAGCAAATTAAGGTAGCACAATTAAAGTGGATTTGGTGCTGTTGCACAAAAAAACCAAACCCTGCACCTCTCCTTACCCACCCCACCCCACCCCCTCAAATCCCCACCCCACATACTTTTTGCCATTGAAAAGTGATGGGGAAATGCACTGGAAAGTGGAATAATGATGGCATTGGGTTATGTAACCCTTATACCCTCCATGCGAACAAATAAGGAAGAATGTTCAGTAAAGGTCATCTGGGAGATCTTTCAGCCATGTATGCAACCCTGAGTTCAATGCAGGAAGGGTGGGATATAAATATAAGTAAAATAATCATAAATGCATGTGTGTCTCCCATTCAAGAAATGACCCACCCTTTTTAATTTCGGGGAGGCAACTGCATTATGTGTCCCTGCAAATACATGTAGCAGATGGCCCCAACAATATTTCTTCAGGTGTTAGTGAAGACTGCAGTCTTACTTGGAAGTAAAGTTTAATTGGAATCAAGGAAACTTGGGATTTTCAAGTAAATGGATGCAGTGGAATATATGGCCTAAAGCGACAGTCCCACGTTGTCAGCTGAGTTGCGATTCCTGAGCTGAAGGTGCCGATAGCTTCACAGGTTTCCTAATTGGGTGTCATGGAGATCTCTGGCTGGGCTTTTAATACAAGCCTGCAGCAGGGTTTGACTTCCTAGGCCAAAGGACGAGAGGAATGGGCGAGTGTTGAGGCTAGGGCCGGCTGTACTTAAGGGGAATTAGGGTTGCCAGATGTCCTCTTTTTCCAGGACACGTCATCTTTTTCATGTAAAATGAGAGTCACCGCAGCGATCCATAGTTAAAAGTAGAGGTTGGCAAATGTGTCCTCTTTTTTGCTCTTCAAAATATGGCAACCCTAAATTAGCTCTGCCATGATACAACACTTCATGCATCCACTTGGGTGTAAGACCTAATGAGCATGCGTTCTGACACATGCTGCACAGGTTGTAATTGAGTTTCTTCAGAATTGTCAAGCCACACTTCAGGATCTGATGGGAGGAGCGGTGGTGAGTTGCTGGAACTGAAAAGCCCTTGGAGAACAGAGTTTCTACTGTAACAATTCTATGACTCAGCTTCCTCTCTGGATTTAAAGAGCTGGAGGAAGCAGGCTTTCCTAATTATCATTATTTTTATTAACATGCCATAGATTTTCTTCTAAAAAGTTGCTGTGCAATCAGATTGCCATTAATGAGAGGAGAATTATGAGCACTGCTATGCCTTCCTTTATTAACTGGACCACCAAATAAATACGCCAACATGGAGAAGAAGAAGCAGATCATCAAGGCAATAATAATAATAATAATAATAATAATAATAATAATAATAATAATAATAATAATAATAAATAATCCATACGAGTCCCACATATTATTTCTGATTGGTCACAGGCCTGCAGCCCAAAGCTCCCCCCCTTACCTTCCTTAAAATATATATGCCACTATTAGCTCTGGAACGAATTACATGCATAAAGTTTAATGAATTCCAAATCTTATGGGGATGATCATCTTACCAGGTGGATACCACTTGTGGCTGCAATCTGTATTCCAGCCAACAAAAACATTTCAAAGGCATTGAGTATCAAAAAGCCAAGCTGCAAACATAGCATCAAATAAGGACCAATTTAAATGCAACAGCAGCTGTTATGGAGGCTGCCAAATGGCATTTGCCCGTGTAGGCACCACCCATAGCCAGTGCAGCATTTTAAAGGCTCTTAAACTATGCACCAGCCTGTATGTGCCGTATGTTTCTATGCCCAGCACTGTATGGCCCAGGCAGAGGCTGCACTGGAATGAGACACTGCATATAGGTCGGCATGTGGACTAACCTTTCCTGACCACCATATGGGACACTGACATACATTAAGTACTGATACTACTTGCTCATTTCTCTCCTAAGCCCTGAACAGTTAAAGAATCAATTAAAAAGTTTTGTTGTTGTTGTTGTTGTTTCCTCTGGATGAGAGGACACTGGGACATTCTTTGTAATATTTGCTTTGTTTATAAAGAAATACAAGCACAACGTCAGCGGAGCCAAATGTGCACATATATAAGCAGTTCTCACAGGTGCATCTCTGAGGGTTGCTCTATCTATCTATCTATCTATCTATCTATCTATCTATCTATCTATCTATTGCATTTAATTATATCTTGACTTTCCTCCAAGGATCTGGAAAGCTGTGCACATGGTCTCCCTCTCTCCCATTTTTGTCCTCGGAACAACTCTGTGGGGTAGGCGAGGCTGAGAGACGGCGGCTGCCCCAAGGTCACCCAGTAAACCTCATGACTGAAGGAGAATTCGAACACAGATCCACCCCAAGCTCCAGTCCCACATTCCAACACACCACCTCACAGGATTGTTGATCTCTCTGGCCAGAGTTAGGCTTGTAGCTCGACCACCTAAGCACCATTTGCACCAACCACTCTTTCGGTAGCACCTCACTAGGGGATGCTGCTTACAATTTGTGTACTGACTACTGCTGGAGATTTCTAACATTAGTCTAGATAGACAACCAGTTATGCTATAGCAAGCACCCACTCACGTCCACTTGCCTGCCTCCTCAAAACTAGGATGATGACTATTTCCTGTGTATTTTGGTGCTTTGACTCCCTGGGATGCAATGGGTCAGGGGGGCCATGGCGTCTGGTGTTAACCAGAAGGTCAGTGGTTCAAGTCCACCCAGGGATGCCTGTGGGCAGGATTCCTGCATTGAGGGGTTGAACAAGATGAACCTTGGGGGTTCCTTCCAACTCTACAATTCTATGATCACATCCCCCCATCTTTTCCTCACCACCCATCACATACCCCAATCTGAATGAACCAGGGCAATGATAAGCAGCACACGCAATGCAACAGGGGAAGACGGAAAGGACTTTGTGTATTGCAAAGATGCTTTTGGCTCAAGAAGGCTAGAAAGCACGGTGACCTCCTCCACTTGTACGCATTCAAATTATTTAATCATATTTCTCCCTATCCACACACCACTCCCTCGGCACAAGAAGTCAGAGAATCTAGGACTGCTATGGGATTTCAGAAAACAGCTGGAGATACCATTCACCAACAGAGTAGTGGAAATGGAAGGAGAGCTAAAATTCTAAGCAACCGCTAATTAATTTATGAGTACCTGGAGTCGTTCCAGGTATGGAACCAAACACCAGATTCACATGACGTGGGGGGGGGGGGGAGAGCCTAAACTGTAAAAAAAAAAGCTGGCAGTAAGCATCAGTTTTGCTAATGGAAAAAGGAGAAGATTGGTTAGGAGCAACTCTGCATTGGTTATGGGCTGAAGAGGATTCTGGTTGTTTCTATTGGTTTCTTTATTGTTTATTGTTTGTTTGTTTGTTTAAAAATCTATATAATTCATATAGTTTTATTTCATTTTGAAGTGAACAAAAGAGAACTCAAAACCACCTAGCCTTGTGCTGAAGAGTTAGATCATTTAGATCAGCTGGGGAAATTCTACTCAGGCGTTGCACCCAACAGAATATCATAGGGTGGTGACCCGAAAATGGGCATTGTCTGCTGCCGCCCCTGCACCGTATCATGCTCTTCCTTCTGCCATATGCGAAGCAGCAACCAATAGTTACTTTAGATGTCTTACAAAGACATATCACTTTGCCCAGGCTTTTCCTGACTCATAAGACTGGACCTTGTTTTACATGTTGAAATCCTCTGAGTTTCTGTTTTATTCAATTTATATGCTTATCTGTTGCTGTGTTAGATTGTGATTTTGTTTTAATGGTATTTTGTCTGTTTACCGTTTCTAATCTGCTTGCAGTGGCTAGGGTCCCAAACAGGGACACAAACAGGAAGAAGAGTTTGGATTTGATATCCCGCTTTATCCCTGCAAGTAGCAATGTAGACTCTCCATCCTACTCCAACAAGTGGGGTTGGCAACCTAAGGCCCATGGGCCACAAGTGGCCCATGGGGGTCGTTTTACCGGCCCATGAGCCGCCCCCAAACCGAGCTGCCCGCTTGGTGAGTCCCCGCGCGCTGCGCTAAACTGGCACAGCATGGCGTGGGAACTCGCTTCTGCGGCGCCAGAAATCGCGTCTGCACATGTGCAGATGCCGAAAATCACGTCTGTGCAGATGCAGATGCTGGAAATCGCGGGCGCGCATGCTCACATGTGCCCATGATCCACCCCACAGATTGGAATTATCTCCTAGTTTGCACCTCTTACTTCCAACTTCCCAGGTTGCTGAAAAGTGCCAATGGACCATTTCCCTGTGTGATCCTTGCCTACATATTGGACATGCCATGTCCCAAGTGTCAGAACCAAGTATATGTGACCGTACCTTTATTTAATGTGGTCCTTGAAAGTAAGTTTGAGACTCCTCTTTAAATCATATTGTTTCTTCTCTCCCCCTTTCATCCTTTATACTTCCATACCTAATCTTAATAAAGCTGCTTAATTTGGAGGGTTTGACCATGGGCAATCCAAGGATCTTTCACCCTTGTGCCAGATCACACTTTTATGCTACAAGGGGAAATTGGCTTGAGTTCAGTGGTGACTGGAAAGTGAAGCTGAAAGTTGCCTCCTCTAACATAGTAAATTAAGCTGCAACTCTTGAGTTCCTCTTGCTCAGGAGCTGGAGTAAGCTGAGATGCAGTGACAGTAAGCTGAGGTGTTGCAAGCTGGCTTTTCCTTCAACCACATGAATGAAAAACTCTTTTAAATGTACTCCCTGCTTGCAATCTTTCCATATGCATTTTTTATTTTTGTTGGAAGCTGCCCAGAGTGGCTGGGGTACAAATAAATAATAATAATAATAATAATAATAATAATAATAATAATAATAATAATAATAATGTTTGCATTAACATTAAATCCTAAGTGTAAGGAGAGAAAAGAGCCACACTGAGCAAACATGGGCAGTTTACCACCCTCCCCACAGCACTCAGCATTATAGTCCAACTTTGATCAGCTAAATAAGGCTGCAATACTATACTCACTTACATGGGAGAATGATCCATTGAACTCAATGGACTTCCTTTTGAGTTGACATGTATAGCATTGCACTGTAAACCTTCAACTGAGATTGGGGACTCAGCTATACAGCTGCAAATAAAATAAGTGTGTGTTAAAGCTGACACTAGCTGGCGACTGTGAGCTACGGCAAATTCAATGTATTTTTCAAAACCTTTTTTTTAAAAAAAGCATTTTTACAGTGGTTTTTTTAAAAATATGTGTGTAGATTCCACCTTGAATACAGTTTACTGGAATTTGTTGGTTGATTTTAGTTCCTGGCAGAACCTCCAACATGCCATAGATGAAAACAAGGACATACGAATAACAACAACATTCTCCTACCTCATACCACTGCCCACAAATAATAATGCTTAAACTCTAGTAGCCTGTCCACTGATTTAAAAGTTAAGAAGTGGTTTGCCCTTTAGGTTAAGCACAATAATAAACTAGGAATATGAAATAATCTTACAACGTATTACCAACTGTTCAAAATAAGCCCCGCCAGCTGCAGTATTTAAAATGGCAAGCAACACATTGAACAGAATCCTAGAGTTGGAAGGGACCTCAAAGGTTCTCTAGTCTAACCCAGTGCTGATGCAGGAAGCCCACTATTACAGCAAATATTCTTGTTACAAGGCTGAAGAAGGTCCTGAATGAGTATACCTGTATAAATAAGGACCAGGTAGGTTTTCTACCTGGTAGGCATATGAAGGATAATGTGAGGAATGTTATAGATATTCTAGAAATGTTGGAAGCTAAAGAGGACTGTAAAACTATATCACCTCTCAATAGTCTGTTCTTCAGATGAAAGATACCAAACCCTTTCAACCTTTCCTCATAGGACTTGCTCTCCCGCGTCAGTATCACTCTGCACCGGACACAATCCTTCTTTATAATAATAATAATAATTTATTATTTATACCCCGCCCATCTGGCTGGGTTTCCCCAGCCACTCTTCTTTAACTGTGCTGCACTGGATGTGCTTCCTCAATGTTCATTTGCAAACTAATGCCATGCATTTGCTCTAGGGACAAGATGCATCTACACCAGGCATCCCCAAACTTCGGCCCTCCAGATGTTTTGGACTACAATTCCCATCACCCCTGACCACTGGTCCTGTTAGCTAGGGATCATGGGAGTTGTAGGCCAAAACATCTGGAGGGGCGCAGTTTGGGGATGCCTGATCTATACCCTGCTCTGAGTTTTAATTTCTAGGGAGCTTGGAGAGGGAGTGGAACTCTGAAGAATGGCAACTCAAGCAACTCACTGGCAACATTTTAATAAGGCATCTCCAAAGGACAAAAATAGAGACAAACTGATTTACCAGGTCACTGAAAATAGGCCCTGGTAAATAGAGACTGTTGGAGCATATATTATTCTTTCCAAAGATCTGACACGTGGAAACAAAATATGAAAATTTCCAATATCAAATAACAGAAGCTCAGAATTGTTTTTATTACATTACAGTTGAGCTATGAAGATACTATAAATGTGATACAAGTTACCCAAGAACATGGCTGTAAACACTGTGCTGCCTTTACTCCTGCCTGGTATTTTTGGCACCTCTGGGTGTACACACTGTACTCCTAGATTCACAGAAGACTTGATCCTCTGCTGCTTTGTACAAGGCCTGCGTTACAGGAAATCCTACACAATGATAGGAATGGGAAGTGTAGTCTTTCTGGAAAGAAGTTGGGGGGGGCAATGAGGTGGAGGGATCACCTATGACACAGGAAAGGGCATCAAAAATATTGAATCACATCCCTTACAAAGGAAATTCCTAAAGTGTTTGTTAATTTCATATATTATATGCTGCTTAATACCAAACTAGTCTTTAGCTTTGAGAAGGGACGAGAAATATTTTCTATGCCTAGTTCAAAATTTATACTTGGTCACTCTGCAGGCTCAGTCCTATGCCTTCATTTATTTCCCTGCAATGCATTCTCTGCATGGCACTGCTTGGCTCACAGAAACAAAGATTAACATAAATGACTTAAATGCAACAACATAAACAGTGACAAAAACTTTCCAGAAACAAACAAGCAAGCAAAACCAACTGGCAGCACAGGTATGCAATAAGTCACAGATCGATAATTGAGAACCCAGTTCCTCCCTCCCCAAAAACACATAATTTAAAGGACGTGGGTGAAAGAAAAGGTCATTTTTAGCTGAAAATGCTGCAAAGTGGGGGGTGTCACCACTCTCCTCAGCATATTGCTCTGGGTACTTAGTAGTACAGAGTAAGTATGATTCATGAAAGTGGTGGCAGAGGATTTACTCTGCTGCAGGCAAGGCACCCCCTCCCCCAAAGTTCAGACATGGGGCACAAGCGTCTCACAAGCTGTGGGGTTTCCCTTGCAAGTCTATCTGTGTGTTGTACTGAGGCATAGGGTGTCATGGCCCCAGCTTCAAGTGATAACCAAGGCTCAGAAATGGAGGAGGAGGAGCTGGTTTTGAGTTTTGAGCTGCTGTACAGCTGGATGAAGGGACGCGGGTGGAGCTGTGGGTTAAACCACAGAGCCTAGGGCTTGCCGATCAGAAGGTCGGCAGTTCGAATCCCCACGACAGGGTGAGCTCCCTTTGCTTGGTCCCTGCTCCTGCCAACCTAGCAGTTCGAAAGCACGTCAAAGTGCAAGTAGATAAATAGGTACCCCTCCAGTGGGAAGGTAAACGGCGTTTCCGTGCGCTGCTCTGGTTCGCCAGAAGCGGCTTAGTCATGCTGGCCACATGACCTGGAAGCTGTACGCCGGCTCCCTCGGCCAATAATGCGAGATGAGCGCGCAACCCCAGAGTCGGTCACAACTGGACCTAATGGTCAGGGGTCCCTTTACCTTTACAGCTGGATCAGAAGCAGAAGCAGGTTCCTGTTTCCGAGGCTGGTGGTTGTGAGCCTGCAGACCCTGAACTAGGAGCCTCAAAGACGCCTTTCACCAAGAAGAAGTCAAACACCTCCCAGTCCACAATGCCTGCTCAACAGTGCACCAGGTGACAACCCACACAGAAGAGTAAAAACAGTCACCTTTAGGCTAGGGTGAGGTCCACACCTCAGGTTGAGAGAATAGAGCCTAAAGAGGGGCAATCTGGACAAAAAGACTTGTAAGGCTTCAATCAATCTCTAGTGGTGTTGTGGTCCAGGGTCATGGGGTGGTGGTTGTCGTCAAAGACCAGTTATTCAGCTGGGTCCCTGTCTCCAGTGTCCTACAACTGCCCAATCAGGGGAGATTCTTAGCCCCATTATTTTGCAAAGCTAAGCATTTAGGAAAATGAAAAGCACAAGGTGCTTCAGTTACGAGAATGGTGTGCAAGTTCTGTTATGTACAATGGAACATCATGGAAAATACAACTTGTCTCACTTGGAAGTATTTGCCAATGCATGTGCACATAAAATAGTAGATCTAGCTGAAAGGCAATACATGGAGACCTGCATTCATTGTTGCAATACATCTCTTAATTATTTTAAAATTGTGTAACTATAAGATTACTGTATAACCTTAGAACAGACCTTTCGAAACTGTGCGTTGCAGCATGTTAATGTGTTGGCTGTAGTGTGTAGGTGTGTCACATGAATGCTCCCCGCACTCCTCCCGGGGTTGGAAAGGGAATGGGCGGCTCACCGATTTGCTAGTAAAACTGAATTACTGCGTCGCAAAATGATGCATGTCTAAAAAGTGTGTCACCGACAAGAAAAGTTTGGAAAGCTCTGCTTTGGAAGGTTGTATAATCTTAGGAAGGGTGTGGCTGTGAGCATCATGAAGGTAGCCTGCACTTCTGAATTCACCACTACACTAAGCAAGCTGTGCACTTGGAGCTATCCGAGGTGCTGAGACTCCTGCTGGGGATGGGCAGAACATACTGGTTGTGTTCACACAACCAGATCTCAGCTTAATAAACTGGAACATGCACAAGCTTCATTCAGTTCTATGTAGACCCTTTGCTCCTGCTTCAATCCTCCCTTAACTCAAGCCAAGAAACAAACCAGGAAGCAGCCCATCACAGATTCCCGTTGCTTCCAAACCAGGACAAACCGTGGCTAGTGGTTTCCTAGCGAGTCAGAACACAAAGCCGTGGTCGAAAGTTGGCTTTCAGATCTTGACATGTTTGAAAGCCATTGTTCATAGTTCCCAGTTTGACTGCAGTAGGAAGCTCTGGTGAATTGAGAGCTAGAGTGGTGTAGTGGTTAGAGTTTTGGACTAGGACCTGGGAGACCAAGGTTCAAATCTCTACTTGGCCATGAAGCTCACTGGGTGACCTTGGGCCAGTCACTCCAGTGTTATGAAGTAGAGTGATTCGGGGGCATTATTGGAGCATGAAAATGCTACCCAGCATCCTGGCGAGAAAGGAGGAATGCCATTGAATTTTGAGCTCCCTTGCCTTGGACATCCACCTCATGTGCCTCCTTAATAGTCAGAATCCCCCACTTTTGCAGCCTTTGAGTGTGGCTGAGGAAAAGCAGGCATTTTCACTCAGCTCTGTCAGGGAGCTGAATATAATAACCCTGGTCAATAAAACTTTTGAATTACTTGCACTTTCACAGTCTGAAAGAGTAATCAAGGTTTGACCCACAGCACATGCACCCTTCATCTGCAGGCTGGAAACACAAAGTTCTCAGGGGTAGGGAACCTATGGCCCTCCAAATGTTGCTGGACTACAACTCCCATCATCCCTGAGCATTGGGCCATGCTTTCTGGGGCTGATGGGAGTTGGAATCTTACAACATCTGGAGGGCCACAGCTCTCTCACCTATGAGCTAACTGAACCCTAAACTAGTTGACAGACGCTTGTGGGAGGCCTGAGCTGAAGAGGAAAGCAAGAACCATTGCTGTAATTATATTTGGCCACCCCGAGTTTAACTCCTCTGCTAGGTTTCCCAAGACAAGGGTCAAGAAACACACAATTCTACAAGCAATTTCAGAGAATATGTACAGATTTTCAAACTAGCATCTTAGCTTAGAAACACCAGTAATCCCTCAAAACTGGAGCAGCCAGATTGTAAAGTAGCGATAGAATTAATTGTCCTAATACCAGAGCAAATGTGTGGGCTTTAATCTGACCTCAAACAACAAAACAGCGCAGTCAGATCATACGCAATCAAAATAACTGCACTACTGTGTCCTACTGTGTTCCCTCCCCATGGCAGAAACTATTTGGAGTTTGTCACAATATGGAGTGAAACAGGATACGCCCACATACACACTCAAAGGATGTCTCCTGCTACAGCCCTCTTTTTGTCTGGAGAAGGAAAACCATCTGGTTCACAGAGATGTTCCTCCAGTCAAAGTTGCAAGGGGAGAGCTCTCTGCCCAGCTCCTTCAAAAGTATCTCCACAGAAGGGGAGATGGCAGGAAACGCACTTTGGAAAGCTCCAGGGGTCTCAAAACAGTTCCTCAAAGCCCTTGAAGAGATAATAATCCATCTTCCAAGGAGTTTCCTCTGAAGGATCTATGCAGCTAAGGCAGAATACACACGATACATGTAAAGCATCATTTAAGCTGGAACGTGTCCAGAGGAGGGCAACCAAAATGGTCATAAGGAAACAATGCCTTATGAGGAACGGCTTAGGGAGCTGGGTATGTTTAGCCTGGAGAAGAGAAGGTTAAGGGGTGATATGATAGCCATGTTCAAATATATAAAAGGATGTCATATAGAGGAGGGAGAAAGGTTGTTTTCTGCTGCTCCAGAGATGCGGACACGGAGCAATGGATTCAAACTACAAGAAAGAAGATTCCACCTAAACATTAGAAAGAACTTCCTGACAGTAAGAGCTGTTCGACAGTGGAATTTGCTGCCAAGGAGTGTGGTGGAGTCTCCTTCTTTGGAGGTCTTTAAGCAGAGGCTTGACACCCACCTGTCAAGAATGCTTTGATGGTGTTTCCTGCTTGGCAGGGGGTTGGACTGGATGGCCCTTGTGGTCTCTTCCAACTCTATGATTCTAAGTCCAGCGCCATCACTAAGAACCCTGGGAACTGCAGTTTGCTAAGGGTGCTAGGAATGGTAGCTCTGTTTGGGGCAAACTACAATTCCCAGAATTGTTTGGGGGTGGGTGTACTTTAAATGTATGGTGTGCACGTAGCTTAAGGCATTATTGATTTAAGGAAGGGTGTATCAGTTAATTTTACATTTGTTCATTCATAAGCATACAGCCAAACCTCGGTTGTTGAACGTAATCTGTTCCGGAAGACCGTTCGACCTCCGAAACGTTTGAAAACCAGAAACTGAAAGCGGAAGCCTCAATACAATAGGGAAACTCAAAACGGAAGCCGCGTAGCATGTTCGGCTTCCGAAAATCGTTCAAAAACCGGAGCAGTTACTTCCGGGTTTTCGGTGTTCGGGAGCCGAAGTGTTTAAAAATGGAGGCGTTCGGGAACTGATTTTTGAGTGTATTAAGGCCTGCTTCTGCATTGAGTATGTCTGTTTGTCTGTCTGTCTGTCTGCCTGTGTGTGTGCTTGAAAATCTGAAAATAAGTGCATCTTTAGATATGCATTTGTAAAATGCATTTGGGTATGTTTATGAGCCAAGAGCTGTATTGCAAAATTCAGAGACGTACAAAATCTGAAGAAAATGTACATTCCAATCCACGCATCATTCTGGGAGGTGCAGGTCAGGTCAGCATGCATCAGAATTCAAAAATATAGAATTCCTCGAGCATGAAGCATCCTGATTCTATTCAACTCCATCAGCTCAGATCACTGATTTTGGGGCAATCAGCTAGAGCCAGGAAATGCCAATCCCCTTCCTGATCCAAGTGTCTGTAATTTATTCTCCCATCTGAGTGCAACCCCCACCCTTATTTCAAGTAAACCCAATTCAAATGCTTTCCCATCTGATTCAAATCCTCTTTCAGAAGATTAAAAGACGGGACATCCAAAGAGGATACAATGCCCTCCACCTTAATGAGATTGATCTTCTCTAAGGAACCCAGGGGTAATTCATGCCATCCGACCAAATCACTTTTAATTTCAGAGAGCGCCTTCACCACCTTCCAAGCATTTCTGCCTTGTGAAATGAAGGGGGGTGGAACTGTAGCCAATGCGATTGCTTAATTTTGAATAAGTTCAGGCACACAAGCCATGGATTATCTTTCCTGAGCCTGAATGCAAGAAGGGACCAATTAATTTTAAAATTAAATTTTCAAAATTAAACAGGCTACAGCATACATTCCAATTGTTCCTATTTACTGGAGATAGTCCCTGTTTCCCAGTACTTGTTCTTGGTAAATCACTGCTCCCTCTATTTTATCCCTCTCCCCCCCCCCCGCTTTTGGCAGCAGGGTTGGTGGGTATGCACTTTGTTAAAATGTTGTTTGTGTGAGTTACTAATGTCATCCAGCCTTCTCCAGCTGCTGTTGAATACTGACAGCTTGGTGTAGTGGTTAAGAGCGATGGACTCATAATCTGGTGAACCGGGTTCACTTCCCCACTCCTCTACATGCAGCTGCTGGGTGACCTTGGGCTAGTCACACTTCTCTGAAGTCTCTCAGCCCCACTCACCTCACAGAGCGTTTGTTGTGGGGGAGGAAGGGAAAGGAGAATGTTAGCCGCTTTGAGAATCCTTCGGGTAGTGATAAAGCGGGATATCAAATCCAAACTCCTCTTCTTCTTCTTATAGGGGCCACAGGTGAGAGCTGCGTACAGGGTGGGGTCTGAAGGTGGACCAACTACCCCTGAAGGAGCACGATGCATCCCCCACCAGAAGTACTACCCTCCCTTAAAACCCCATACAGTTTCCACAAGCTTCTGTAGTGTTACCTGAATGGGTGAAATCACAGCATGAGGGCCTCCTTCAGATTGTTCTCATGCAGTAGGTTCTGATTCACTAAATGCAAACCCGAATAGGAGGAACTCTGCTGAATTGGGAGTTTTGTATGCATGTGTTTCAGTTCTATGAAGTGTTACGAGAGACAGGACACAAACAACAAGAAAATATGTTATGCAGTGCATGGGCTTCATTGGACAGCTGATGGTGGCCTTGAAAGGTCAAGAAGGTATGGTAATTAATCTTTAGGCTATCCTCTAATTGCTTTCTGAATCAATGAGGGATAAACTTCTGCAATCTCTGTCCTATCAACCACTTTTCATTTGCTCTTTGCATTTGTGCTAATATTTCGGAGTGCCATCTCTTTCAAGTGTTCAGGCTCAGAGACTGGCCAGTGTTTAAAATCCGTAAAATCGACACTCCATTTTCCGTAACTTGATCAGCCCAAGACAAAAAAAAAGCATCTTTAGTTGCTTCAAAAATGCAACCAGCTTTTCATCAGGACGGTGGAATGGCAGAATGAACCAAATTTAGCAGTGGTATCAAAAGCAGGCATGATTGCTTCAACTCATATTCTATTCAAATGCAAGCCAGAGGGGATATCAAAACCAAAGTTAACAAGACATAATTTAATAGCGAATGAACAAAAATTGCTTGCACTAAATGTTTTTCAGAACCCTTTACTAGGAGAAGTTTTTCTCCCAAGGCTAGTATTTTAATCTTATGTCCGTCCACTTTGTTTCACTGGACCCAGTTATACAAGTGAAAATGACAGCGAAAAGTTATGAACACCCCTAAAATAATTTTTGTTGGTATTATTACATGGATGAGAGAAGGAAGTTAAAAATAAATAATTAATTGATTGTCACATTTTCGAAACCAGAAATAGTTATTTTCATTTTGAACACTGTTGGTATTGTTTTCAAAGTGTTTGAGGAAAAATTAGTTTTATGTGAGGACGAAGATATATTGCTACGAACTTTATAGTAAGAGACTCTCAAAAGCCCCCTTGAAATGAAGGCCCCTTGCGTATCATTGCCCCTCATGCGCACAAAAAGAAAACCCCTCACCCAAAAAGAGAGCAAAAGAATGCACAGGTTTGCATAAGATCATATGCCAACTTATATGTATTATCAGTGCAAATTATCTGTGCAAATTATAACACATCTCACAAATACAGTACATCTGACCATTGTGAAGTCAGTGCCCCCCTGAGAGATTAGAGATTATATTTGTTAAAATGAGGGTGAATTTGAATTTATTAATTTCGGTCACAGACCAGTTCCAGCTCACATACAATATCAGGGAAATCATAAAACATGATAGGGATACGTTTGAATTTGCAATTGGGTATAGCAGGGACAATACAGATAAAGCAGCAGTTAAAAATATATAAGTTAAATCTTAATCACTAAAATATAACCTAAAATTGTCATTTAAGGCCTTGGTCATTATGGTAACACAGCTTGTTCCCTACGTTTTCAAATGAGGGTGGTTAAATCAGGTTTTTGAAACATGTGTAACCACTGCCCTACCTCTCTTCCTTATCAGCAACAACAAAAATAAACAACTAAAGGGGTCTCCCAAATGCTTAGAACAGACTGGTTCCTAAATTTCAGAAGTGATCTGAACACAGAGAACAATGCATTAGGAAACAAGGCTTTGCTAAGGCCTACTGCTGTGGAGGTGGTGCAAGGTCAGCCACAGCCAATTCCCTGGTACAGAAAAGGATGCCTTAGGTGCAAGTTGAAGATGGGTGCTGATTTCTGGCAGATGCATATAACTGCCGTCACCTTCACATAAAAGCATAAGGGGTGCCACGATGCGGCACAGAAGCATGCTGGTTTGGAGAAGGGCAAAATCCATAGCTACAGCTTGTCCACTTCTAAAATATTTGTGGTTAGAAATCCTGCAAACTGAACACTGATGCTGTAACCCCATAGCACAACTTATCGCATACTTATCTCTCTTGCAATCCTCTTATTCATGCCCCTGGGCTCAAGAGATAACATTAAGTCAGACATAATTTTAAAAGGCTTACTAATACTTTTGTGCAATTGCACAGCCTTGGGGGTTTAGTCTCACCATAGGAACTGCAAACAATCCTTAATGGCATGCAGGCATAAAGTAACTGCCATGCAGGAAGGTTCCTCTGTGCAATTCACGAGGAAGCAAGAGAAAGGAAAGATTCGGGAAGATGACACCAGGCCCTCACCTCAGAAACCGATTCTGGCCCAGAAGAGCAAGGACAGCAGCTGAAGACCTCAGAATATGCCAAGATGGCTGTGGACAGTACAGTGGTACCTCGGGTTACATACACTTCAGGTTACAGAAGCTTCAGGTTACAGACTCTGCTAACCCAAAAATATTACCTCGGGTTAAGAACTTTGCTTCAGGATGAGAACAGAAATCAGGCAGCGGCGGCGCAGCAGCAGGGGGAGGCCCCATTAGCTAAAGTGGTGCTTCAGGTTAAGAACGTTTTCAGGTTAAGAACGGACCTCCTGAACGAAGTAAGTACGTAACCAGAGGTACCACTGTACAGTGTACAGAACGATTTGTGCCACTCCCCAGAGGAGGAAGAGATGTGTGGTTGTTGTTGGTGTCTTCCTACTGAGTGTGGGGAGGTAACAGAACCTCTGACCACAACCCCTTCCTTCTGATTCATGTGGGTACAAACGATACTGCCAGACACAGCCTTCAACATATAGCAAGGGACTATGAGACTTTGCGGGAAGCTGAAGGGCCTTGGGGCACAGGTGGCTTTTTCATCACTCCTTCCTGTTGAACCTCATGGACCAGACAGAGAGAGGAAAATACTGGAGGTGAACCACTGGCCGCACAGGTAGTGTCGTCAGGAAAGGTGTGGCTTCTTGGACCATGGGCTTCACTTCCTTGAGGAAACACTTCTGATGAAGTGGAAGTACTGGAAACCTTGGGAGGAAATACCAGTAATCATGTCCTCTTGCATTTCATGATACAGAGACAAGGGAGAGCTGAGTGTAGTTGGACATGCACTCTGTCTGATTTCAAAAAGCTTAAGAAGCTACTGGGTGAGATCCTGGGGTCAGTAATACTCAAAAGAGAAGGGAGTCCAAAGGATGGGAGTTTATTAAAGGGGGGATATTGAAGGCACAAAGGCAGACAATTCCCAACAAGAAAGGAAAGTGGGAGGCATCTAAAGATGGACAAACATTCAAATATGCCCAATGGGTGGGACAGGAGACTGAAGCTTATGTAACACTCCTTTATTTAGCAGATATCTCAGGTTGAAGATGTGTCTCCCAGGAGAGGGTGTGTGTGTGTGTGTGTGTGTGTGTGTGTGTGTGTGTGTGTGTGTAAAATCTCTCCGGTGTAATATCTCATCTTTTTGTCTGACTCAACTTCCAATTTACTGGAAAAGTCCTTCCCTGGAAGCAACTGAAAGGATATTCTCCTTGACTTACGTGTCCTTGGTCAAGTAGCACTTTGAAATGACAATGGCCACAGCATTCCTGTCCAAAAGAGGTTTCCTGTCTGTGCTCTAGGCTGAGGGCCAGGCAAGATGTGACTTGTTAAACATATCTTTTGCTCTTAACAAGCAAGGATTATTGTTGTTGTTCCTGCTGCTGCTACTACTTTTAATGAAAATCACATGGTAGATTTCATCCCATTGCCAGAGAGCACCTTCAGAGGGAGGGATTCCTGCAGCAGCGGAGGAAAGACTACATCTCCCCTTTCCGTGCGCTGCTCTGGTTTGCCAGAAGCAGCTTAGTCATGCTGGCCACATGACCTGGAAGCTGTACGCCGGCTCCCTCTGCCAATAATGTGAGATGACCAACCCCAGAGTCGGTCACGACTGGACCTAATGGTCAGGGGTCCCTTTACCTTTACCTATTCTTTCTCCCCACCTGCAGTCTGCTGGTATGAGCAGCAGAAGAGATTGTTTCTGCCAGATGTTTGAACTTCCAAAGGGCCATTGAAATCAGGCCAATGTCCACAGGTTGCCCTCAACCCCTGCTCCAAAGCATGGTTTAGCAACATGTCCAGACTCCTCCAACGTGTTGATAAAATGTCTTGTTCCCCATGGTATAATCTATATGATTTAATATACACAGGATCTCCTTTTTTTTTAAAGAACATATTAGTAGCATGTTTGGATTCTCTTCTTCAGACAATCACCAGTTTTCCTGCTTCTGCTACTATGATGCCTTCCCCTTCCTGTTAACGTACAGCTGATTTTTCTCCAGCTACTGCTGGTTCCAGTAACAAAGTCTCGCTCCTTCCAGTAATCCTGGTGCCTTTTGCTCTGCTATCTGTTATCTTCAGCCTGCACACCTTCTGCCTTTGAAGTATTGCCAGCATTTACTTTTGTCTGGTGCACTTTTTGCTCACACATTTGTCAAAGGCTGAGAACAGAGTGACAGAGCGGAGTCAAACAGACAGCCGCGCAAGAGACCCAGCGGAAGTGGGGGGGGGGGAAGCCATCCTGTTTCAAACCTGCTATGTGGCTAAAATGCAACGAAACCTCAAAGCAGAGAACATGTGGCAGGGAGAGATGAGAAGAGGGTCAAATGAACCAAAGCAGTAGGATCTTTCAATCATGTATGCCATGGAATAAGTGAAGGCACGTTTTGACTTCCAAAATAAAAATATTTATATCTAGAATCTCAGCCTACGCTAGCCTCCGTCAGTCATACAAGAGGGAGGGGAATGCTCTGTAGAACAGTCATGGGCCACCTTTTAAGGCTTCCAGCAATTTTGCTTCTGGACCTGGCTGTGGAAAATGGTCAAAGCAACTTTCCTTCAGTGGCGTGTTGTTGTTTTTTCAGATCTAGGAGCCAAGAGGAAACTCTAGGTGGAAACTGTACCACAGCATATCCTGCCCTCAACTTACTGCTTCTGGGATCACTGCAAGTATTAGCGTGTTGCCTAGCATTATTTTAACTAGAGTTTCTATCAAAACAGATCAGTCAGTCTCCCTATTTCTTCCTCCTCCCACTGCCAGCATGAAATAAGACCAAGGGCCACAGGTTGCTCACACTTATATAATAATAATAATTTATTATTTGTACCCCGCCCATCTGGCCAGGTCCCCCCAGCCACTCTGGGCGGCCCCAACACATGACTTGCCCCAACACATGACTTTGGCCTAGAACTGGATCATATCATAGTGCTTTAAATGTACAGTGTGAATGTGGCCTAACGCTACTCAGCTGCGGAAATAAGGGAGGAGAGCTCTAAGACCATAGGACTACATGCAGGGCTGTCCCAAGACATCTTGCTGCCAGAGGCAAAGGACAAGATGGTGCCCTCCCACCCCACCCCCAAACCAAAATATTGCATGCACCAGAAGCCAACTGGACTGGCATTTGACCCTTACTGGTGATAGGACAGTGCCTCCCCCCATTGTACCAAGCTTGCCTAGGGGGTGCAGGGCAGTTCACATGACACAAAAAGCTCTGCCCACTCCATGCCACCCATGGTGGGCATCTCACTCAGCTTATGGTAGGACCAACCCTGAGTACATCTATTCACTTTTATGCTGAGAGCAAGACAGAAGAGAGATAACAATTCATGTTTCAGTTTTTATGGTCTGACTTGTACTCCTCTGCTGACAGAAGAAAAGGATCTCTCATTCCAGGGCACTCATGTTACAAAGATGTCTGCGAGCGAGACATGAAGGCTGGCAACATCAAGCCCTCCATGTGGGAATCCCTTGCATACGACTGCAGTACCTGGAGACAGTCAGGTCATGTATCCACAGCAGTGACCACAGGAGGAATCAGGAATGACTGCTGGGAGGAGCGCAGAGAGAAGAAACGCCATGGTGCATCTGCAGCAGCACAACCAAAGATGCTTCCATCTGCCCCAGCTGCAACAAAACATGTCTCTCCCCCATCAGTCTCTACAGCCACAGCAGGCACTGCAAGCTTCCAACCCCAAAAGGCATACTCCTCCACTGTCTCCCGAGACAGACGGATGCCAACTACATGTCGAAATCTGCATTCAAAATCACGGAATACATTCTTTTCCCACAATGACAGTGGAGCCCACAACCACTGACGTTGTGCCCTGGAATTGCCAGGTGCACTGGGTGTAAGGCAGGGGTGTCAAACTCAAATTCATCGGGGGCCGCATCAGCAGTTTGGTCACCCTCAAAGGGCCGGTTGTATCTGTAGGACTATGTGTCCACTCTTTATTATCATAAATTATTGTCACTGCATTCAATTATTACTGTTTTTTCCGCCTCCTTCTCTCCTTCCCTCACGGCTCCCTTCAGACTTGCTGCTCCGCCCGCGCCGAGGCTGAGAGGAACCCGTCGCCAAATTGGCCGCCCGAGGTTGCTGCGCGCGAGGCGTTGCGCGTTGGACAGGGGGTGGGGGTGGGGCGGAGGAGGACGCATGTAAAGTGGAGGTTTCCTGTGTAGAACGGCCGGCGCCGCTAGAGGGCAGACGTTCTCTGGCTTGTAGGCTGCCGCGCATGCGCTGAAGAGGCGGCTTTCTTGTTTCAAAAAAAAAAGCGAGAATAAAAGGTGAAGGCTGGTGGCCGGCGGCGGCTACACGGGCCACATGATGAGGTCTGACGGGCCGGATTCGGCCCGCGGGCCTTGTGTTTGACACCCGTGGTGTAAGGGCTTGAAGTTATTTCAGTAGTCAACTTCCTTTCATCTTGGGTGGAAAAACTGGAGATTGAAAGGGCTCCTAAGAAAAGCTAATAAAAAATAATGGCAGCAAATAGAACTTCTTTGCCCTTTGGAGAAGGATCATTATGTGATAACGCATCTGCTTTGCATACCGAAGTTCCCAGGTTCAATCCCAAACTCTCTGGGTGGGGCTGGGAACAGACACTGCCTGAACCCTGGAGAACAGTCAGTATAGATATTTCTGAGCTTGGTGGGCCAATGGTCTGATTCAGTATCAGGCAGCTTCCTATGTTTCTATTTCCTCATTAATCCACAGAAAAACTCTACGAGGTAGGTACAGTCATTATTAGTCCCTGTCAACAGGTGGGGGTGGATGTCTAGGGGAGCTCGAGCCAACGAATATCAGCTTACTCAAGGCCACCCATCCAGGCCTAACCTGAGCCAAGACTTGAGTAAGCTCATTCTCCTCTTCCTCTATCCAAAGCACACTCCATAGAAGGAGACCACACAGACTGTCAACCCACCAAAGACCAGTCTGAAATTTCTTTGCTGCCAACGGCTCTTATAATTGCTAATTTTTTCAGCGGTGTAACCATTTTAGATTGCTGCAGGAAAACCAACAACAAGTCTTGGAGCACCTTACATGCTAAAAGATTTATTGCGGCATAAGCTTTTGTGGACTAAGGTCCATTTCATCAAACACATGAAGTGCTATTCCCAGGTACTAGTCTGAACCCAGGAATTATCTGCTGCAGGAGAAACCTAAAAGACAGAATGATACCCAAGAGAAGACAAAAGACTTTTCATGTATGCAACGATGGCAGCGAGAATGCTACTAGCCAAGAAATGGATGGAAGGAGAAGTACCAACAAAAGAAGAATGGCAGATGAAACTGATGGGGTATGTGGAGATGGCGAAACTGATGGGGAAGATCCAAAACCAGGAAGATCAAGTATTTTCTAAAAACTGGAGTAAATTTGTAATTTATTAAAAAGACCACTGTAAACAGTTAAAATCTATGGCAGGGATGTAATGACATTGTAATGTGGAATTATTTATGATAATTATGGTTATATAACAGAGGGATAATGGTAAACGAAGCAGTAAATTTAATCTTAAACATGGAATCCATGGAGGGAGGGAAGGAGGTCCAAAGGTTCAAAAGAACCTTGTATTTTAATGAATAAAAAAATTGTCCAGTAGCACCTTAGATACCATGCACACTTCTTCAGATACACTGAAACAGAAGTCACCAGACCCTATACAGTGATACCTCGGGTTAAGTACTTAATTCGTTCCGGAGGTCCGTTCTTAACCTGAAGCGTACTTAACCTGAAGCACCACTTTAGCTAATGGGACCTCCTGCTGCTGCGCCGCCAGATCACGATTTCTGTTCTTAGCGGAGTTCTTAACCAGAAGCGTATTTAACCTGAGGTACCACTGTATATAAGGGTCTGGTGACTTCTGTTTCAGTGTATCTGAAGAAGTGTGCATGTACACGATAGCTTATACCCAGAACAAACTTAATTGGTCTCTAAGGTGCTCCTGGACAATTTTTTTATTTATTTCAACTGCGTCAGACCAACACAGCTACCTACCTAAATCTTGTATATTAATGTTTGAAATGGTTATGTTAAATATGTATAAAAATATTTTAAAAACCAATAAAATTATATATATATAAGACAGAATGATACTACACCACTTGTCACTTATTGCTCCACACTAAAACTCCTCCATCCTCCATCCTATCTTAAACAATGGCAGTTCCCTCTCATAGGCCTTGAAGGGTAGCAGACCTGTATTTACTTACAGACAGAGAACTTCAAGCAGAGGCTGGACAACCACTTATTTAGGATATTTTAGCTCTGGATTTCTAACATTTAGCAGATGGGCTGACTGCAAGGCTCCCCTCCAAATTCATGATCCCAAGAACTGGCATGTTGATTCACCTCAAGCTCCATCTAGTCCAGCATTCTGTTTCTAGTACTTCGCAAACAAATGTATTGTGAGCTTTCCTAATACATTCTGGCTTTGGTATAAGACATGGATCGGAACATAGGAAACTGCTTTATACTAAGTTAGACTCTTGGTCTGTCTAGCTCCATATTGTCTGCACCATTTGTCTTCAGCTAGCGAGTCACAGCCTGCTTCAAGGTGGATCGCAACAGGAAAACTACCACTATACAAATATATGGTAAAATATTTTTTTTAAAAATGGGTCCTTAAGTGCATGTTTAGGTAAAAAGTGGGTCCTGGGTCTTAAAAGGTTGAAGATAGCTGGTTTGCACTGACTGGCAGAGGTTCTCCAGGATTCTCCCAACCCTACCTGGAGATGACAGGAATCTTCTCTACCACCTAGACATAGATACACATATTGCAAGATTCAGTCATTCTCATTTGGGTGTTATGTCATTGGAGGCTGTTATTCTGAAGTACAGATCTTAGCCATGGCCACTGGAAAGCTGGTCTGGAAAGCTGACAAGTCTACCTTCCTTTTCCCCATCTCCCCCTGACAAATATTTTAAAGTCCAAAGCATCTGAGAGACCTTCAGAGATGTATCAGATGAAGGCGGATTCCAAGACTGCTAGAATAAGCTAGTTAGATCCTAACCCCACAGAAGTTTGCTACTCATTATTAATAAAATCATTGTTGTTGTTGTTTAGTCGTTTAGTCGTGTCTGACTCTTCGTGACCCCATGGACCAGAGCACACCAAAATCACAGCGGGCCCAAAATGTTCTTTCAAGATTCTGTTGTTCCAGTTGTTTTTGCTTCTTGAAATCATTATTCTCTGAAATCCTACTTTAGGAGTATGACACAATTTATTTTTCTAAAGGCCTGCTTTCCAGACAAACAACTCTTAAGTGCTGATGAAATCCTGAGCACATGGCAGCTCCAGCCTTCCTTCCTTCCCTAATAAGGCTGTCCACACGAGTCAAAGCTGCATAACTGAAGTCATGGCTTCGGTGGACGGAATGCAGCACAAAAAGATACACATCTATATTTATAAATTTCAGAGATAACTGTGTTTACCCAACACTTAATCATTTGCACCAGCTCTTACTAATAAACAAAGCTATTGGCTATTATCCTGATCCGTGTGGTTTCAGTCAAGACCAAGGGCAATAAACCCACAAACAAAATAAATCTTGTGCAAGTCAGAAGGTATGTGTGTGCATGTACTTAAATGGATCTCTGCTTACCTTTGACAGTGAACCTGCTTTTTGGCATTCCTCATCCTTGGTTTGCTGCTCCAGAACTCAACCCCTGCCTGGACCAAATACTTCTGGCCCACTTGGAGGGACAACCAGCTCCCCAGCTTCTTGAAACTGGTGGCTTGGAGACTGGCTTTGGCTCTCCAGCTCCCATAACAGAATCCTCCTTGACTTCCAGTATTTTCTGCCTTCCGTTTCTAGATGTTTTCAGAATAGAGTGCAAAGTGAACGAGGCAGGAAACTCTGGAAGTTAGCAACGGGAAGGAAGAGCTTGTAACTTCTCAGCCTTCAGAGCAGCCACGTATGGTACATCCTGTCCACATCTCATCCAAAGAGCCTATCTTCCAGCCTGGACTAGAAAACTTGCTTCTTAGACCGCCATAATAAGAGCTCTTCCAGGCAAGTTGCATCCTCTCCCCTGCCAAACTAGATGTTCACGACTAGAATGCTTAGCATCTGTTCTACCAAGAAGCAACTATGGAGGTTCCTGATTAAGATCAAGGCCATAGCATCATCAGGGGAGGGCTAATGCTCCCCCCCATGCCATAGTCCTGATCTGATTACCTCCTTGCAGCTGCCAATAGCAGGGGGAAGCATATGGGCACCATTTTTGTGATTGCCTTCCCAGCTTTGGGCTGACCGCCTTGACCAACCTGGCCTTTCCCAGATGTTTTGGGTTACAGCTCCCACCAGCCCCAGCCAGCATAGCCAAACATGTGGGGTGGATGGGAGTTGTAGTCCAAAACTTCTGGAGGGCACCAGGTTGGCGATAGTTAAGTTAAGACAAATTGACACGGACAATAGAATGGGCTACCTTGAATTCCACGGAGATTTTCATGCTCTCGAAAAGCAGACGTGCATGTGTGAAAAGCTGGCTGATTTTGTTTTCACAGATCAAGTATTTATATTCATTCAAGTCTCTCAGATATTTCTTAAAATGCACATTGTCTCTTTCTTTCTGGCCCTTTCCTACAACTGAGCAACCAGAAGAGATGTGGCTGTTTTAGTATATTTTCCTTTTTGGTTGAAGTGCAAATTATATTCCTGCAGCTGTGTCCTGGCCTGGTTTCAATTATTATATTTTCCATAATGTTCTCAACTCCTTCCCTGCTCATTGCAAGGAATCATGGGCTCCTGGTCCTCATATCATAGGGTTGCCATATTTCAAAAAGTGAAAATCAGGACAGAAAAGTTGGTGAGCTTTTTTTAGTTTTGGCCAAAGCTGTTGAACTTTTTTTTTGAAGAATCACAAAGAAATTGGACGTTTTGGAGCTATTTCTGAGGAAAGCCGGCAAATACAACAAAACACAACAATGCCGACATAGGCTGCCATACACCTGAATTCTCTCAGACATTTAGCCGATTTCCACCTGTACACTGCTTGTGGCTGCAATATTCCGTATATGTCCAGGAAATTCCAAACATATGGAAACCCTAGCATATTAAATAACTCCAATCTTATAGTAACTAGATGCACTTAATACCATTCTACATTTTGTGATTTGCCTAATACCATGGCCATACTCCCAGCATTTTTACTGCATATGCCTCTTGTGCAGACCCAAACTATTTCCCCCAAAAAATCGCCCCACAAGTTGTTTAAGGCCTCTTCCAAATGGGTCCTGGTGATCAAAGCAAAGTCCAGAAGGAGAAGCCTATGTCAATCTATTTGAAGACATTATGTTTTACACATGGTAAACCAAGCTTTCAAAAACAAAGAACGCTGGTCTCGAATATATTGCCACTGCAATCATGTGACTGCAGCTGAAACACTGCTCTAGCCCCATGTGGTTGGGGGCTAGAGTGGTAACATGTGCAAATGCTACCCATGTGGGTGGCCCTGGCTGTGTGGTTACTTCCTCAAACAGTGCTTCGTCTCCACTGTATAAAATGCATATGATCTCAAATAGCCAAGCAGCTGGTGGGGGAAAGGAGCAGAGGCACTGGAATGCTGTAGGGGCTATATTATACCTTCAAGATTTATACCATGTAGCCACAAAGAGCTGGTATGCAAGAGGACATAAGGAGAGCCCTGCTGGACCAGGGCAGGGGCCCATCTAGTCCAGCCTCCTGTTCTCACAGGGGCCAACCAGATGCCCCCAAAAGGAAGCCTTCAAGCAGGCCTGAGCACAAGAGCACTCTCCCCTCCTGTGGTTTCCAGCAACTGGTATTCAGAAGCATTACTCCATCTGACCATGGAGGCAGAGCATAGCCGTCACTGCAAAGTAGCCATGTATAGTCTTGTCCTCTTTGCTTTTGTTTTCCAATCTTCTTTTAAAACCATCCAAGTTGGTAGTTGTAACGGATTGGCCCTAAGATGAAGCAGTTAATACCTCCTGGTTCAGAAGGAGTTAATCCACCCTCAAGTTGACTGGCAGTTCATCCTTTAGGGGTGGGACAATCCCCGGTTTAAAAGGAGGGAAGGGCTGTTTTGAGAGTTGAGAAGAGGGAGGGTGTGTGTGGTGACAGGGAGAAGAAGGGTGTGGGGCCAGGATAGTGGTGGTATAGTTTAGGTTTAGTTTATCGTGAAACTATACAAGTACTGTTACTGTAAACAAGATTGTGAACGCATGAAGCTTTAAATCGACTATGTTCTATAAGAAATAAAGTTCAGTTCTTTTTGTGCCATAAAGGAATCATCATTATTAATCTAGCGGGGTATCAAAGCTCACAGAGGTGTGTACTCGGGAAGGGGACAAAACTTACCTGAGGAAAGGGTTTTAGTTTGTGTCTCAGAGTCACACAGAGAAGGGTTAGAAGGTGAAGACCTGGAGTGCCATTAAGTTGCCAGAAGTGTGAGGCAAATCGATACAGTGGGGAGCCGAGCTGAGGGCTGCACTGTAGGCAAAAGGTGGTTCACCTAAATAGCCCCGAGCATTAAGGATACCGGGCCACGTAAGCTGGATAAGGACTCTCATTAATTATAAAAACATTATAGTTAGAGGGAGTTGGGTTTGAGACGGACCTTCTGTTTTAGAGAGAGAAACAAGGGGGTTCGTCGCAGTAGTCATCACTGCCTCCCATGGGAGCAATTCCCATACCTTAACTGTGTGCTATGTGAAGAGGTTATATTGTTGAAAACATACATTTGTAAGTCTTATTTTCTTTCTCTTTTTTGGGTAACGAAACCCCAATCTACCTGCCTGCCTGCTTGATTCCTGAGGTATAAGTCAAATGGGTGTGCTCTTATCTGGATAGATACTCAACCCTGTATCATAGCAAGTAAGATCATCTAGCCCTGCATCCTCCACACTGATTAGCATCAGTAGTGTGTCCATTCATGAGGAATTTGGCTACCTGCCTGCACAGGCATACTCCTTTCCTGATGGTCTACTTGCTTGACAACCCATATAATAGGCTCTAGAGGTCTGGGCCACGAGTTGCTCATACCTGAGATGGAGCTGCAGCGTAATATGCAGGTGGATTTACCTGGGAGATCTTCACCAGTCTTGTTCATTAACAATTGCAATGCACCATCCAAAAGCTGGAAGCATGTTTAATTAACACTGTTCTCTTTTAAGATTTGCTGCTCGGGATATCCTTTATACATTTTTATTGCATTTATGTCTCTGTTAGTTCTTTGCGTGCCCTTCTAGTAATTTGTTTGAAGGGTGGGGTTGAGATCCCATAAATATATACATGTTAAAAATGCGTTATTTTGAGACCAGATTCCTGTAGACCCTTCCCATTCCCACTGCACACAGCAAACATGTCTAGGATTGAACTATAAATGCTAAGTAATTGTATTATTCACTGGTGCCTGCAATGACAGAGTGTTGTTACTTCCATGATTAGAATGCAGCATCTCCCTGCTCGCTTTTTTATCCTCCTCTCACTCAAGGGAATGCCCTTAAGAGAAGAAAATACTTGTATTTTTGCATGGAAACATCTGTTAGAGTTCCAAATGTGGCCAAGTTTTTCCTTTGTCCAATCCAGCTCCAAAAGCTATCCAGTATGCTTGCAATGCATGTTTTAAGCTGTGGAAATATTATTCAGACAGAACTCATAAGGGAGGAAATCGCTTCCATGGAGCTTGAAATACAGTGTCAGCAAAAAGAAAACATCCTCTGTCCACCAGCAGCACACAATGGTAAACATATAGGATACATTTAAACTATTTTATGATGTGGGCATGTTTGTAATATTTCACATTTGTATTGCTTGGCCATAAAAAGATAAAACTATGCAAACACACACACACACACACACACACACATGTTTTTGTTTATAGAAAAGAACTGGCTGCTGTGCTCTGTGCATGTGCATTAAAGCACACAACTTGAAGAGTCCCCCCCCAATTAAACGTCCTGTGACCCTCCAGATGATATTGGGCTCCATCAGCTCTAGCTAGCAGTGCCAGACGTCAGCGAAAATGGGTGTTGTAGGCCCAGCAACATCTGAAAGGGCACAGGCTCCCCATCTCTGTTTTAAGTACGTTTCCCAGTACGTTTCCGAGCACAATTCAAAGTGTTGGTGCTGACCTTTAAAGCCCTAAAGGGCCTCGGTCCTGTATATCCTGAAGGAGCGTCTCCACCCCCACCGTTCAGCCCGGACACTGAGATCCAGCGCCGAGGGCCTTCTGGCGGTTCCCTCACTGCGAGAAGCAAAGCTACAGGGAACTTGGTAGTGGCGCCCGCCCTGTGGAACGCCCTCCCAGCAGAGGTCAAAAATATAAACAACTATCTGACATTCAGAAAATACCTCAAGGCAGCCCTATTTAGGGAAGTTTTTAACTTGTGATATTTTAATGTATTTTAATGTCTGTTGGAGGCCGCCCAGAGTGGCTGGGGAGACCCGGCCAGATGGGCGGGGTACAAATAAAAACATTATTATTATTATTATTATTAAGACCAGTTCATACAGTCCCCGTGTGCCTGACTAACCTCTTTCTTATTGCTAACTAGCAGCCACATGCCCGGTGTTGTTGAGGGATTAAAAGAAAGCAAAAAATCTGGTGTAGCTTTGAAATCAGTAGTTAAAATCAGTGCAGTCTTGATAGGCTTACTCCACCATCTTGATTCAAAATGGTGCCCAGTTGTATTCAAACACAGACAAAAGTCTGCTTTTTAACCTCAGGAACCATCATGCAAAATTTGGATTGAATCAGTGCAGTTTGAAAGGTTTGACCAGCTATCTCACTTAAAAGTAGATTTATTTATTTTTAGTTTTCCTTTATTACTCACAAGTATATCTTTACATCATAACTTTACATCTTGAAATTATACATATTCTTGTTTTCAAAGTAAGTTCATGATTGTTATTATCATAGATCGGCAAACATTGATGTACACAAAGAAGAAGAAAAAAAGAGAGAAACTGATAATATTCTTCATAAATAAGTGACTTTCCATCTCTTCCATTTTGTACCAATAAACTTATTGCCTATATTTGTCAATTGTCTTTTTTTTATAATATTTTCTTATATATCAATTTCCCTTTTGAAATTGTTATCCACAGAAACTACTCAAAAGCCGTCACCGTTTTTTAGATTGCAGCAGTTACTCTTCACTGGCAGGTTACAATTACATCACTGGCAGAGGTTTATTGTGACCATTTCAAAATAAAAGTAGAATCTAATTGTATCTAAATCTAGAAAAAGACGGGGAATGTCCCCTACCTGAAACCCCGGAGAGTCACTATCTATCAGCATAGACAACACTGAGCTAGATGGACCTAGGGTGTGACATTGTATCAGGCAGCTTATGTTGCAATAGGGAAAGGCTGTAGTTCAGTGACAGAACACCTGCTTGACATGCAGAAGGTCCCGGGTTCAATCCCTAGCATCTCCAGGTACGTCTAGGAAAGACTGGAACCCTGAATAGCCACTGCTGGTCAGTGTAGACAATAATGAGCTAGATCACCCTTTCTCAACCTTGGGACTACAACTCCCATCATCCCTAGCTAGCAGGACCAATGGTCAGGGATGATGGGAGTTGTAGTCCAACAACATCTGGGTACCTGAAGTTGAGAAAGGATGAGCTAGATAGACAAATGATCTTACTCTCTAGATAAGGCAGTTCCCCTCTGTCTTGCTTTCACCCCCTTTCTTCCAGCTCCCCTCTCCTCACCACCCACATGAAATTAGGCCAGAGAGACTTCAGGCTGCTCATGCCTCTGTTATGACATATGCTTCTGTGAGCTCACTAGCCCACTTCAATAGCTATCCAACTAATGAGCAAGAAAATGATTCCACCGACACATGGCAGATCTCAGAGATCATTATTTTGTTATTAAAACGTATTTCACAGTTTGGCTTTCCTGTGCCCTACCTTCTCCAGAGAGCTTTGCCGTGAAATGATTCGGCTCTCAGCAGGCAGTTTCCCCAGGAGGAATAATACGCTGCTATGTGAAAAGTATGATAAACTTGCTGGCTAAAATACTGTTTTCGGGAAAACGGAGTGTGGTTGATGAGGTCTGAGCTCCTTTACAGTACTTCACAACACGGAACCTTAATGTACCTGCATGCTCAGCCTCATGCTCTGTACAAAGAGCAACGGCAAGGCTGAGAAGCCTGCATTTCTGGCTGTCACACACTCTCAGCCACCTCAAACAATCCTGATTCCTGTGCTCTTCCAAATCCCAGCCAAGAAGTTTAATAATAAGGCCTCCAGGAGAGTTTGGCAAGGGCTCCAGGAGCCCAACCCTGCAAGGACTTGCGAAGAAGATGCTCCAGCCAGGCACACCAAGATCAGACTGTACAAACTGAGCACATCCAGACCCAGAGAAAAGCCCCACAGAAACGCACCCCAAATGAGAGGGTAGCACAATCGCAGAGAAGTCAAAGTACATTCCCATTGGAGATAGCATTGGCCATGGGTCATTATGTTCTGCAGCTTAATGCTTTGCTCTAGATAACAACACACAATGGCCAACTGACTGCAATCAGTTCTGACTGTGTGCTTCGGCTCAGGGTTGGCTCCTCTTTTGTAAACAGTATGGTGTGCTGTGTAGCTTGAGTCACTGCCATTGGAATAACAGGGGTGGCTATTTTTACATGGGTGCTCCTCATTCTGGGTTTGGTCAGTGGTTTCCACAGCTGCGGAACCATAAAAGGTTCGCATTTATGAACCCTTACTTTCCAGCGTTGTTTAGTTTAGCTCAGCAAGATTTGTGTGTGCACGCAACAAAACATAACCCAGACTTGTTTTATCCCATGCAGCTGGGAGGGAAATAGGAAGCAATGGGAAGATTTTAAGACTTGAGTCGGAATGACATTAAGATTCCCACCCCCTCTTCCCATAAGCATTCTTTTGAATGGATACATTTTTAACAGCATATTTCTTTCAAACGATGTGTTTGGGCAAAGGCCTGATGTTGTAAAAAAAGACATATAATTGGCATTTGTAGGGGCTGCATGAGTTACTGCCTTGTTGCTGTAATTTTACACCTGTCCTGGGCTATAAATTTGGAAAGAGTGAAATGAGCAGATCTGAAATTATTTTTCCCCTCCAGTCCACTTACTATGTTCAGGGAGGGCTCGTCCAGTTTAGAACAAAACCCTTCTGCAGGGCGATACCTAGAGAGGCATAAAAAGGAAGTCCAGACATTACAGTATCCATATGGCTTTGATTTCAGAACATGTGGGTGTTGCACTGTGGAAAAAGTCCCTCCGCACAGATGGATACTTAAATCACAAGGAGTTGCCCCCAAGGTCACTTGATTTACAAGGCTCCTTCCTCACACCATGTGTTCCTTTGCCGTTGTTGCCTGAGAGCAATGTTCCGCCTGCATTTTGTGCCTCCCATCATGAGCGCCTTGGCTCAAAAGGTTACATTTTATCTGGAGAGGTTGGGTAGCTAACCTGCATCTCTCCAGAGGCCATTGGCTTACAGTTCCCATCATTCTTTACCATTTGCTGGGAATGATGGAAGCTGGAGTCCAACAACATCCAAAGGGCCACAGGTTCACCATTCCTGACACAGAATTTCGGAAGCTGCTCATCTAGCCTGGCACTGTCCACTCTCATTGGCAGAAGCCCTCCTGGCCCCTAGGGCAGTGATGGCTAACCTTGACACTCCAGATGTTTTGGGACTACAACTCCCATCATCCCTGACCACTGATCCTGTTAGCTAGGGATGATGGGAGTTGTAGTTCCAAAACATCTGGGGTGTCAAGGTTAGCCATCACTGCCCTAGGGAAAGGCCGTTCAGATCACCTGCTGCTTCAGATTCCTTTTTAGAGATACCATAGTTTGGACTAGAGACTTTTTGCATGCAAAGCATGTGCTCTGTAACTGAGTTTCTGTGCCAAAATGCATTTATTGTTTCCCTACTTAGTAAAAGTGGTAGAAAGAGATGTACTCTAATATTGGGGGAAGTGGGAAACCTGCTTTTCCCATTTATGTCCAGCAGTAGAGAAGAGTATGCTCCCTTCCTTCATTCTCCATCACAGAATCATAGAATTGTAGAGCTGGTCATCGAGTCCAACCCTTTGCAATGCAGGAATCTTTTGTCCAACATGGGGCTCAAACCCGCAGCCCTGAGATTAAGAGTCTACTGGCTGAGTTATTCTGATGAAACAGAAAAAGAAGTGGGAGTTGTAGTCCACATGCCCACTTGTGGTCAGCAACAGAAATCAGTCAAATTATTACGATCAGTATTCGTCTACAAACGACAGATAATTAACAACCTTTTTAAAGCATCAGTCCTGGAGGGACCAGGTTAGGAAAGGCTGGCATATACAAATCAAGATCTACATCTCAGAGTGGCCAGTAGTCCTGATCAAAGACAATCAATTGTTACTCATATTTTACAAGAGAGGCTAAGAGAGAAGAAATTAGCACCAGGCCAGTCACCATAGCAGAAACGTCCAGCATTGCGGTCGATAAAATTTAGTAGTCAACAATCCTCACCAATCTACTGAACTCACCCAGAGTAGATTCTGATCTACCTACTGCCCGCTCCTGGTGCAAATCACCAGTAGATTCTGATCTACCTACTGCCCGCTCCTGGTGCAAAGCTGGTGGCAGGGCCCATGTTGGCCCTGCAACAGCTCCCTCTGCAGGGCAAATGGGGCAGGGACCAGCAGGTGGAGCTATCCAAAGAGATTTGTAGATATGTTGCAGCATCATATGTGGCATTATTGCGAACAACGCAGATATGCAAATGACTCCCATGCCTGCAAAACCTGGTGAGGGGGATTTTGAACATGAAAGAACCAGTTTCCATTTCAGAGAGAAGCATAATATGTAAGAACCAATGGTTGGTTGGTTAGTTAGTTAGTTAGTTTAATGCAAATATGAGCTTGTCTCATGTGGAAAACATGGCTGAAATTGTTTCAGGCTGAGGGCTGCATTCCTTCCGGGGGCCCAAATGTAAGTGATGGGCATGACAGAGGGGTCACTTTGGTGCTGCCAACGCAGCAAAAACAATGTGAGAGGCAGCCGTTACGAGTTACCAGTCTCTGCAGCCACAGCAGGTGCTGTGATTCTCCAGTGGTTTGACTCCCCCCCCCCCGAGGCGCACGCCATTGTCTCTCAAGACAGGTGGATGCCAACAGCAGTAAGCTAGCTTCTACACACACAAACACACACAGAGCGCTCTTCTATTCTCAATCCAAACAAGAATCATTATCAGAGTTCAAGGACATATTCCAGACAGGCAAGTACAGTCAAGGCAGGGCTGGTAAGCGGCCAAGGGAGAGGATGTTTCACAAGGGAGAATCCCAAGGGCCAGACAGAGGCACCTGGAGGGACACATTTGGCCCTCAGGCCTGAGGTGCCCCAATCCCTGTGTACTAGTTATAATGGCTGGAGCCTGCAAGGGAGGAAGACGTATACATACACACATACTTTATTTATTTATTTATTTATTTATTTATTTATTTATTTTACTCTTTTTTTATACTATTTAATCCTAAAATATCTAAGCGGTGAACATCATAAAGCTCTAATAAAACAGCATAAATTAATAAAACTGTTCCATCAATAATAGACAAATCACATGTGGTGAGGTCACACTAGAGAAAACCCACTATATAGACCTCTCTTAGGCTGAAGCAGAGATACTGAAAGAGAAAGTCATTTTACAAGGGAGGAATGTAGAAGCTGAGAGAAAAGCTGGAAGAGGATCTGAGCAAAAGCATTCAAGCAGGAGTTCAGCAGGAAGCAATTATTATCCTAGCAGGCCGATTTCTCCATGGCCAGCCCCACCCCCTTCCACATCACTTGCTTGGTCATTGCTCACCATTGGACTTACCCTGACTTCTCCCTCCTCTTGAGTGGAGCCTTTCTCCCAAGGAGACCCCTGGCAAGAAAGCTTCCTGGCAGCCAAATGGCTGCTCTTACACTGACCTTGGGCTTCCTATTGAGTCCACCTGTCCCATGCCTGGCATGGTATGTAAGCTCCCAATCGTTCCTTTATAAGCAGGACTCGCTGTCAGTGCCAATCAGCTGTTCGTGACAGACAGACACCCCCACCAGAATTGGCTGCCCTGAGTCCCCATCAGAGTCACAGACAATACATCTGTCAGACCAAGTACTTTGGATGGCCTTAGGACTATAGCAGGTTCTTGCAGGTCTCTCTCAGTGGGCTCCCACCTTCCTCCTAGGAGGTCTCCCCTGGCTGAGCAGGATCTTGACATAAGACACATCTTATGGAAGCCAGCTAGAGCTTACCTCTTTTAGCTTATTAGAGAGCTAAGGTGGCTCAGTTTCATCTATGGCCAAGAAAAGATCCCCCCTCCCCACGGTCCAGTGATAAGATCTGACCCTAAAAGCCAATCGCAGCAATATATCGTAAGCAAAGCTGCTTTGCTTGCAAACTCTGTTAAACTTTATATCCTGTGATCTAAATGGAGTCATCAGACTACGGCGGAGAAATTCCACTAACGGTTGGTGGCCATTGATGTTGGCACGGCTCAAGAGCTAAGCCTAGAGCAGCCCCAAGAGAAGTCAAAGGAGATTAGAGTTTATATGTCTCTTTCCTAATGATTTCCTGTAATTTATGGCACTATTTGTAAGTATCACTGCAGAATTATTATTTTCTTAGCCCCCCTGTCCTAGTTCTGCAAAGGGCAGGGCACCCTGCAGAGTGAGGCAAGAGGCCCAGTGGGGGAAATGATAGCATTTTGGCAGAAAGGCCAAGTATGTAAGTACAGAAAGAAAGAAAGCATTGATTTGCAATGGGCAATCTGAACCTGGCCATGCCAGCACCCTCTCCCCACCCCCAGGCAACCGGGTTTGTTGGTCTTCTATGCAAAAATGAGCTAAGAGATGACAGCCATTCCCCCACCCTTTAATAAAGGCTGCAATTGCTGTAATGCAAATCTGCAAGAATTTTTACATCAGATGCATGCATAGGGGCAACTGGCCTATGCTATTGACAAGTTGTGCTTTGCATATGCATGGAGTTGGAAATCTGTCCCAAATTTGCCTCACTTCATCCTGCCTGCCTGGTCTGTCCCCTTAGGGATTGCTTTGTGTAGACCCTGTTTTGCTTTCAGAATCAAGATGGGCATGGCGCCACCTGCCTTTGGAAGTGCTACAACAGAGATCGTTCAGTTTGCAACTTAAGGGTTAATTCTGGTCTCAGTGTTAGCCAGCTTCCTAAGAGCGGGTTGGTAGTGACCACGGAAGGTGGCATGATCTTTACTGAAGTAGCACATGCTAATAGGCTGTCAAGCCGTCAAGAAGGCAAACCCCCCTCTTCACCTTTCTGCTGAGCAACACACACACCCCTCACCTCCACCACTTTGTTCACTAAACATTTACCAGGATGTTTCTCTCCAGACTCCATCTGCTTTACCCAAGTGCCTCTACTAATACGTGCCACATCTTGACTTGCACACAAGCCGTGGGTAACTCTCAGAAGACGGTTGGAAGGGGAACCAGATCCTTGCTGTGATTGTTTCACTAATAGTTTAGGCTTGGCCATTGCATAGAGGGAAGTTTTATGAACTTCTATAACTTTATATTGTCAATTATTTCTTCTTTTCCTTCAAAGCCATAGATCTTTCCCCTAAAAGGTGCACACATCTGGTATCAGCCCAAGCATGCCATAAATGGGCTATATATACAACCTTGCCTCCCCATTTGTTTACTTTATACATGACTTCACCATTCCTAAGTATCGCCTTTATCCAGCATTTCCAACTTTTATTGCATTCACAATCCAATTTGTGAGCAGAGAGCATACAAGACTGTGAGCAACAAGATACACTTAAGCTTTTCATGCACTCCTTAAGCTGGCCCAGAATTCTTTTGATCTGCAGGGTGTAATCACAGCTGAGGAAAACTATAATAATATGATCGCGAGTTGCACATTTGCTTAGAATCACAGATTTTCCAGCTACCCCAAGTGTGCCTGCCATTTCCCCCTTCTCCCCATTAATGAATTCTGACACTTGAGCAGATGTTATCTTGCAAATTTTCTTCCTATTCTTTTACGTTCCCCAGCAATGCTTGCTGCTGATTTTGATTCCTTTGGCCAGAGAGGTGGGGAGTCTCAGAAACGCTGACACTTCTGTCATCTCTTTCATCTTCATTCCTCTCTTGGAGTTTGCCAAGTCAACACAAAATCTGTTTTGCATCAAGAAAATGATTTAGGAACAACAGCTTTCACCGTCTCCTTTGAAAGCAATTGGAAAGCCCTTGTTTCAGCAAAGAATTTCCATTGGCACCAATACTGCGGGGAGCTACAGTAACAATGTTATGAAAATGGAACCTGGTCCATTAGAGCCCCAGGGAATAGGAAATCTCTCTTAAGTTTAGGTACACAGGAAGCTGCCTTATGCTGAATCAGACCAGTTAGTCCAGCGGTTCTCAAACTTCTTTCTCTGGGCCACACGTTCAGAATAAAAACCTGCTCAGGCTGCACCGAATTTTGTATTGACAAGAAATACACCAGAGAACAAAAAAGAAAAGAACTCCTAGCGGTGCTTGATTTATAACATAGAAGAATACAACTACTTTATAATATGATCATATTATGAGGCACCCAGAAAGTACAAAACCATGCAGCTACAAAAGAACATGAATCATTAAATATAATACAGGCAACTACCATTTTTTGTGGGAGTTCTTTTCCCTGCACGCCCTGCCATGTTACATCCTGTTCCGCCCCCATTTCACCCTGCCCCTGTTTCACACACCCCCATTCTGCCCCGGTTTTGCTCTCTTCCAGGTCTGTGCATTGGTGATCACGTGTCAATTGGAAGCACCTAAAATGGTTGCCTCCTGTATTGATTGTCCTCGAATCTTCCAACCACACTTGCCATCCTCTCCTGCCACACCAGGGTGGCCCACCACACTCTCTGAGAACCACTGAGCTAGTCAATCCAGCTCAGTATTATCTACATTGACTGGCAGAGTTTTTTCTGGCAGGGGTCTCTGCTAGTCCACTCTGGAGATGCCAGGGCTTGAACTTGGGACCATATCCATGCAAAGCTACTTGGGACCCTACCACTGAGCTACGAGGTGCTCACTGACCTCAAGAAAGGATGTAGAGTTGGCAAATGTTCAGAAAGTGACAACTAAAATGATCAAAGGAATAGAGTAACTCTTCAACAGGTTGCAGCATTTGGGACATTTTTGTTTAGAAAAAAAAAAGATAAGTAAGAGTTGACTTGATAGAACTTTATCAAATCATGCAAAGCATAGAAAAAAAGTGGATAGATAAAAGTTTTTCTCCTTCTGCCGTAATGGAAAAACTCATGGACATCCTAAGAAGGTGAACGTTGAAAGATTCAGGACATATCAAAGAAAGTACCTCTTCACGCGGTGTTTAGTTAAACTATGGAGGCAGTGATGGCCACCAACCTAGATGGCTTTAAAAGAGGTTTGGACCATTTCATGGAGGTCAAGTTGTATCAATGGCCAATATGACTATGGTTGGAGGCAGTAATGCTTCTAAATACCAATTGCTGGAAACGGCAGGAGGGGAGAGTGCTCTTGTGCTCAGGTCCTGCATGTCAGTTTCCCATAGGCATCTGGATGGCCACCGTGAGAACAGGATGCTGGACTAGAGGGGCCATTGCTCTGATCCGGCTGCCTATTCTTACGTTCATTGTTTTGGAGCCAGACAAATACATTTTTGTTCTTTCCAGGCATATGTGCTTATGACTTAATGTTTTCACTCTGGTTATGTTTATGTATTTTTATTACTGTATTTTAGTTTGCTGTAAATGGAATGAGGGGTTTCTGATTGTGAGAAATAGTCATAAATGCTGTTAACCTAACGTAGTGTAGGTTCTAATGCACTGGCCTATCAAACTGTGCAATCAAAGTCCCGAGCTCCTTCCCAGTTTTCAGATTACCTGGAATTTTGTCTGCCTTGGACTGAATGGCCCTGAGCCAGAATATCTGATGGGCGCTTCCTCTCCCTCTGCATTTCCTTTCTGCACCAGCAAGTACTGGAAAAGCTGCCCTTTTGTTAACTGTCTTGGTATAGCCACTGGCTTGGCTATCCTCTGCAGCTGCAGATTAAATCTGACTGAGCTTGAGTGCACATCACATTGAATTTGATGTCACACGGTCGTTTGCCAGAGTGGGTATAATTAGCAGACTGGAAAGAAAAACAATAGATGCAAGTAGCCTAAAGGAAAACAAAGGACAGAATGTGGTGACCAATAATGATTTCAAGTCTGTTCAATCCATGAGAGCCCAAAGTGGGAGTTTTCAGGGAGATGATCATTTTCACCTAGCAGTTCGAAAGCACGTCAAAGTGCAAGTAGATAAATAGGTACCGCTCCGGTGGGAAGGTAAACGGCGTTTCCGTGCGCTGCTCTGGTTTGCCAGAAGTGGCTTAGTTATGCTGGCCACATGACCCGGAAGCTGTATGCCGGCTCCCTCGGCCAATAAAGTGAGATGAGCGCCGCAACCCCAGAGTCATCTGCGACTGGACCTAATGGTCAGGGGTCCCCTTTACCTAAAGAAAGTTAAGCAGTGCTTTGAAACTAAACTCTGCACAAAGTTATTGTTGTTGTTTTCTGGTTACTGTCACACATATCTTTCTGTCTCCATATTCTGAAGTGAGGAACTCCCATACTGAATATTGGGAATGAGGTGGGCAATTGTCTCAAGCAGGGCGCAGATCCATAGCAAAGATCTGCCTCTGGGCAAATTAAGATGACAGGTGCAGGGTTCCTCATTGCCTGGAGAACCTTTGGGCCTCCAGATGTGGTTGAGCTACAACTCCCACCATCCCTAGCCACTGGCCATGCTTGGTGGGACTGAAGAGAGCTATAGGTCAGACACATCTGAAGGATAAAAGGTCGAAGAGGAAAAGAGAAGAGGGAGAGACTGAGGAGGAAGCACAAGGATCAAAGACTGGCAGTGGTGTCTGCCACTGGGCTGCTGCCATCAGCAGGTGCCCAGTGATGCCAGTTTTGATTATCCATGAATTCTGGGCACCTGAAAAAGGCTTTACACCAATGTTTCATGGACAGAACAAACTCAAGTGTTCAATTTGGTGGCTTAACAGATGAAAGTTTGTTTCAACTGGCATCAAAGCGGCACCTCTGTGTATGCTTGTGAATCCAACAAGCTGTATCTATGGGATCTGAGAAATGTTTCAAGACAACGCAGATGACAATGAGGGAGGCAAGTGGAACATGTTAGTCATTTGCAGTGATTGGATTAGACCATAAGAAAGTCTTCCTAGCCAATAACCTGAGATTCCTATGAGAATAGCCTTTGCCAACAATGTATCTTTTGCTTATGATTATGATTACACTGCTGTACGTGTCTGGGTGAAGAAGCTCCAGACCTAATCTACGGTTTAGTGTAAATCATCCACCTGCCTCCACTCAAGTCAATTTGATAACACACATGAGGAGTAGTAAACTTCAGGAACAAAGAAAATACTTTAAATAGGACACAGGCCTAGGACACATTGTATGTGGTGGCACAGCTGACGACTTAAACATTCCAAAGTACTCAGACATCAAGGGTGACATGGATTCAGGGTAAGCGTATGAACAAAGTACAGAATACAGTCTGCATTAATAATGATGTATATGGAACTATGAGATGATCGTTCCGGTTTAATTAGCAAATAATACAAGGCCAAGGAAATGGAGTCATCAGATGTTTCACACAAGACTCACTTCTTCAGGACAAGATAGACATACTTTTGTGCTGTAGGGAAACACATGGAAGAGGAGAGTCTTTGAAGACTGATTTACACCAATGTGATTGATACAGTAGCACGCACATAGGGTGGGGGAGAAATCAACTTTTCCCCCAGTGCCTTCAGGGGTATTGAACTGGCTTTGTGAATGATCTGATGTATTCCAAGAAGCACCGCATGAAACATTCTCCAGATTATGACGACTCTGGAATTCGTAAGTCCTGTTCAATGCAACAAAATTCATCAGGAGTGAAAAGCAAACTCACGTTTACCTCATCAAGTCAAATAAGGTCACATGATTTGGTTTCAGTATTAGAAAGTGTAAATATCTGGGATTTAAAAATTTTGTATTGTTGTTGTTATGAATCCCTCCTTGATGCTATAATTTTGTGAACCAGAATTATTTCTTTCAGCCGCAGAAAGACAGAGCAAGTTGTTCTGTTTCGAGCAGTGATGGCCTTAGGCTAGATATGGTTTCAGCGGCACCCTGGACAGCTCCTTGCAGGACTCAGGCTGGAGATTCCAAAGGAGCAGAGTGCAAATGTTGTTTCAGCAGCAGTCATCCTCAGACTGAACCGTAAAGAGGAGTTGCAGCTCTATCTGAGAATCTCAGTAGTTTCCCACAAAAGCAGCCTCTTCATTTGAATGGTCCCAGCCTCTTTTAGCAGTTGCCGACTCCAGCAGAGGAAGACTAAGGTTTCTGAGCTGGATACCTAGGAATCTGAGCAAGGCAACATAGCCTCCTCAGGCCAGAGGTACTGGCACAACCAGCTCCCCCTGTGCACACGCATTTGGCTTAGCCGTGTGCATCTGGAGCTGGCACTAAGCACAGCTCCCTCTCTCACTTTGAAACCCCTGAGGAAGGGGGTTTCTTCACATCCACTATCACATCTTTACCTGCCCCATTTCTAATATGACATCAGATATAGTATAGGTGGCATTTCTTGGCCAAAAGGCCCAGTGGGATGACTCAACAGGCTTAATTAGGTTCTTCTGCACTGCCCTGTGACCACAATCCACCCAAGACAGCAAATCACTGGCACACCACTATATGCTAAGAAGGAAACTGGCTCACTAATTTTCTGGACAGTTTTGCCTGAGGTTATTGGCAACATAGATTCCTTCAGATGCACTTAAAAGAGCCCTACAGCTTGTAATATTTTCTGATGAAAGATGCATACCAATGGTATTTTGGTGTTCTCAGCTATGGAAAACAACCATTTATTTACTGACCCATAAATCTGGTATGTGACACCATAGAACCCAACAACCATTGAGACTATTCATTTCCCCCTATCAGTGGAAGGGAAGGTTCCCCTATCAGTGGAAGGTTCTACACTTTCCCCAAGGAACCCAACAGGAGCCCAGAAATGAATTAGGATCCAAGTGAATTGCTGAGCTCCCCAGCATCTTGGGGCCCTGTGCTTTCCTTTCCCCTTCTCCTTTCTGCTCTGATCATGCGGGCTGCGATCAGGCCGAGTCAGCACTTTGACTGTGAATGATTAAATGAGGGCTGCAGAGCATTTGAGAAGGCTGCCAGAGCAACTCATGATTAATCAAAAAAACTTTCAAAAATGCAGGGAATCCATGCACTGTAGAATCTCACTCTGCTTTTGATCTCGCAGGGAGCTGAACAAATGACCGGACTTTGACATCAGGATTTATGAAGCTGAAAGACAAGCTCCAACTTTGGGAACAGCCTAGCCATTTCTAAAACTTGCACCCCTTTAGGCTGGTAGGTTTTTGTTGTTTTATTGGTGGATATATTCTGTGGCATACATACATACATACATACATTGCATTCATAGCACACTTTTTTCTCTAAGGAGCTCAAGAGGGTGTACATGGTTTTCTCCCCATACAACCCTGTGAGGCATGTTAGGCTGAGAGGCAGTGACTGGCTCAAGATCACATGTCACTGACACAGTGCATTAGTGGTGGATTTATACTATATGGGTCCACATTTAGTTCTTCTGTTATGCTTCCACAATGTTACCACGTTACTGTCACCTAGAGGGGCACACTTACATTTCATTGCAACAAAGTGGAGTATCATGGCATTGTTGGCTAAGTACACACCAACATAGGAATATAGGAAGCTGCAATAAAACCAGTCAGACCATTGGTCCATCTAGTTCAGCATCGTTTATACTCTGCAGACTCCCACTTAGCGGCTCTGCGGGTTTCGGGCAAGGGTCTTTCCTAGCTCTACCTGGAGATGCTGGGGGTTGAACCTATGGCATTCAGCATGCAAAAGAGATGTTGTACCACTAAGCCCAGTGACATGACTAGATATGATGGACAGTGTGAGGAGGCTAGATAGGCGCTCCATGTTTTCAATGGCAGATGCACAGTTAGCATCACACCTAGTTTTTGTGGCACAATGAGTTTCCATTTACTGTGCTTTCTTAAATATAACCATACTTCTAGGTTTGATGGTAGCATAACTCTCCATTTTAGCTCAGAATTCAGAAGATGTTAAAAATAAAGTAGAACCAGGAGAACCAACATGGTGTGTATTGAGGATATTGGAACCTCTCGGTTATCTGAATTCCCTCACACCCAGAGCTCTGTATGCATATCAGAGTAATGGCAGTTTTGCATGTAAACAACGTTCCCATCCTATTTTGGATAGCCCCAGGACAATTCAGTTAAATGAAGCTATAGCTTTTATTTTCTCACAAAATCTCATCCTTTCTTGTGGCCTGAATGAGGATTTCTGAACATCTGGAACTGGAGATATTAGGAGTCCTTGAAGCAGCTGGAAAAACAGTCTGAATTCCAGCTGTCAGTGAGGGCAAAGGATGTTCTTGAAGCTCAAAGGTCCTTTGCAGCCCATTCCTGCTCACGGCTTAACTCAGTATCCTCTGATGGGCCGAGGACCTCTAAGGCATGCTGCCTATTCCCCCTGCTTAGCCAGATCTGTTAAGCCATCCCCAGGGGGAAAGCCCATTCTTTCCTTGTCCTGTAAAATGATGGATGTGTGTGCATTGCTCTTGTCACTTAAATTCAACTTTGAAGAAGGATCACTTTCTGGGAAAGATGGCTATGCTTAGAAACAGAGTTTGCTCACCATTATTAAGATTCCTCATTTACTTTGCACGAATGGTGGTATAAGGCAGCGGTTCCCAAACTTTTTGGTATGGCAACCTACAAGTCCACATTTATTTGGTATTGTGACCCATCAGTTTATATGAATTTTGGATGTTGCGCCTTCTCAGTCACTAGATGCCAGAGAGTGGTTCCTAAGTGTTAAAATTCTGTTACAAGTGTTAACACAGCATTACAACATGGCAGCAAAACAAAAAAGTTGTTTATCACATCAGTTAAGGATTATAAGCATTGGTTATTTGGGGTTTACTTATAAAGCCAGAGACCCATTTGCAGAGGGTTTGTGCAAGGCCACTTCCAGGTCACAACCCAAACAGTAGTGGCAGGGTGTGGTGTGTCCTGGCAGGAGCCAGAGATTGGCTCTGCAGCAGTGCACCACGTGGCACCAAGCTCCCTGCACTTCACTGCTCCCTCTTGGTAAGTGCCATCCACTGTCTGTGTTGGGAAGCCAGGAGAACAATGATGCCCCACCCACGCTGGCTCATGGGCCACCACTGAAACCACAGGTTGGGAAACCCATGTCTAAGAGATGGTCTTCAGCATTAGCTGAGAAACCGAAAGTGTATAACCTAGTTCTTCAAGGATCAAGGGCAAAGGATACCTGGAACCCCTTCATCGTATATGTTTCAAGGTAAAAAGGGTTAATACTATTGGATAACCAGTCACAGAAAAGGTTGAAAGTTTCTGTTTCAGCCTTTGGGCTAATTGATGACTCATCCTGGAAACCTGAGCTCCACAATGATGAGCAAGCAAGTTGCTTGGGATCTCTCTCTCTCTCTGTGACCAGAGAGAGAAAAGTTTATTGAGCTGTATTAAGGACTAAAAAGAAAACGGAACCACATTGCTAGTTTATTAAAGAGCAATGTGTTACTTTGTGTGTGTGTTTTGGCCAACATTTATTTTGTAAATAGTTTAAGTCTGTTTGCAGTAAAGCTCTGAAACTCATTCTTGTGGTGGACAGCATTCATGTCTACTCTGTGCAAGGTCCAGATAAGGGATTTTGTTGTAACAACTCTAACATCCAGCTCAAGTGACTGTTTCCCTTAATGTAGTGGTGGAAGCATCGGTGAGGGCAGTCGGGTCAGTGGCAGCCAAGACGTGGGAGGAGGTGGAGTTGTTGGGGATGGCTGGGGCCTGAACCATGCTAAGCTGGGATGATTAGGAACTATGATGTGGGGGGGGGGGTGTCAGAGAGGGGAGGGAAAGGAAGCCTGGCATGGCAGCTGAGCACATGCAGCAGTGGTGCAGGAGCTGCCCATCAAGTGAGCACTCCAGTTGGCTTGCAGGGGTCTACTTTGCCAATCCCTTGTAAGGTACACACTGGTGAAGCAGCACCCAGCAGGACTGAATCCTCCTGCTCTCTGCATTATGGTTGGGAGGGGAGTAAGGAGATGCAGTGTCTCTTTTCCCTGCTCCACTACTGACTGTACAGGCTTCAAGAAAAACCTAATTAAATGGATCCTGCATTGTACCAACTCTACAATTCTATGATTAGCCCTGACACCTGAATTGATTAAGGGCTGGATCCAGATTGGCTGTTTCCTGGGTCAGCCCTTGGGATCAATTCAGAGTAGGGAAGGGATGCACAGTCCTGGAAAATCTTAATTTTTGTTGGGGGGGTGCTTCTTAGAATTCCCAAGCAACACTTTAGTAAATAAATTTTTCCAAAAATAGAAAGTAACAGCAAAAAAAGGAAATATGCTCCAGGTAAATTATTCCCCCCAAAAATGTACTCCTTAGCAACATGCTAGCTTGACTTGGTCTCAACTTTAAACGTGGTGTATGGATCAGGGAGGAACTGGGGGTTGGGTTGGTTCTTACTGGCATTGTTAAGATTCTTTGTGGGGAGGGGAGGGGGGAGCTTTCTAGCACACTGTTTCAATTATTGCTTCTCTCACCAGGCTGCATTTCCTTTTCAAAGCCATGCAGAGAACTAGAAAAATTAAATGGTGCTAAATGAAATCTGTTCAACCTTTTGCCGAAGCCTTTCTAATCTTCAGGGGGAGCTCGGCAGGAAATGTGAGCACTGGTGCTAACTGACATCTCAAAGAATGTAAACTCTTATTTCCTCCACAGCTGGTCAGAAGCTCAGTCTTCATGACAACAACCATGGGAAATCGGGCATTGTTGCAGAGTTGGGTGCTACATCTGCTGCCATTTGATGCAGCCTTTAAGGGCACAACCTTTCGCTCATTTTGCACACTCATGAAGGAAGCCTCTTAAGCGGGATGCTCTTATCTAGGGGAGGCCAGTCTCTGGCACAGCATCAGGAATGGCATGGGAAGCAAGCAATGTGGTGCACCTAGGCAGGAGCCCGAGGGCCAATAGACTTGGCTAAAGCTAGAATATTCTGTCAGTTTTGGTTTCTTCAGGCTACATTCACACCTTATATTTAAAGCACCATGATACCACTTTAAACAGTCATGGCTTCCCCCTAAGGAAGATGCTGAACATTGTTAGGAGACCCCCATTCCCCCAAGAGCTACAATTCTCATAGTGGTTTAGCAAGCAAACCCTCTTTCCAGAGAACAGACAGTGTAGACAATCTGGAGCTAGATGAATGTCATGGACTGGCTGGACACAGAGGAGGTACCAGCTGAGGGAACCCCCAAGGGACAAAGGCTGGCGATTGGTGGGGAGACGCTGATGACTGGTCATGGGAAAGAAGAGGGAGAAACCTGGGAGGAGGTGGTGTCGGAAGCTGATGAGATAACAGGGGATAGTGAGCAGGAAGATGTTGTGGCAGAGGGAAGTCCAGAATCAGAGGTAGAAGCTGACGCAGGAGAGTGGGACGAGAAAGGCTCAGAGGCAGGAGGGAGTCTGGCAGGTGAAGAAGCCAAAATGTCTCCCCCTCCTGCTCTGACAAGCTCCCCTCCCCTCTGGTCTCCCAGGACCAGGAGAAGCATGAAGCAGGAGGAGCCGAGACAGGCATACCATTGTAATCTCAGATTTCTTGAGAAAGACCCAGGAGAGAAGACTTAGGCAGCTGCGGGAAGGCAGGGACCTTCAGTCTTCACAACTGCCTCCTTGGGGCAAGAGGCGAAATCTGGGGCTTCATATAGATGCACATTTATGTGTTGCTCACCAGAGCTCTGTGATAGACTTAAACTTTGCATTCAGAAAGCCACAGGTTCCCTTGGGGGGGGGGAGGCATCAAGTTGTAAGGACAGGAAAGACCTCTGAGACCTGGGGCAGATGCTGCCATTGGAACAGCCTAAAAAGAGGGTGAAAGAGGGCACAGATTTGCATCACGTTTACATTTGGTAATTTGCAGGTGATGCAAACATCCACATGGTTACTACAAGTTAAATAGAAACACTGTGCATTTCACCATATTGGGGAAGACCCTGACCAGGTGACCTGTCTGCCTCTGCTCAAATGCTAACTGTGGATGGACAACTTCAAGGCCCCTCATTTTCTCTCTTCTGTTGGCTCTTTATCTTTATACCGGGTTTGAAACAGAGCCCTTCAAACAGAGAGCTGTCCTCCATAAAGTTGAGTGTATGACCACCCAAGCTAACTGCCCGAGTAGAATACTGACTCAGTATATGACCACTTCTCCAATCAGTTCAGTGTATACTGGATCCCAGGGGAAAGTGTTTGAAAACTCCAGCCTATGGCAAGATTGCTGCATGCATCCATTGCCATGCCATAGATTCAGCATCTGGCATGAATCTGCAAATGCTCAAAAAGTATCAAGCTAAATGCTAAATCCTGCATCCAGCACACCCTGATTTTCTAGTGTGGTATAAAACCTGGCCTGGATTAGCTATTCCACAGGATAATCTGGCGAATTGGTGAGGCTCATGGAATGGATCCATTCCTAAGCGCCGCAGCCTTAGTAAGTCCTGCTTGGCATACAAGCAGGTCAAACACAATGGCATTCTGCTAACCAGCGCATTGCATTGGGTGTGCCCATCTGCAAAATGCCAAACACAAAGGTTTATGTAAACTGTTCATTGCACAAGTGGTATTATATCTTCATTCAAATATGTTGGCTCTCTGAACTTCCTTTTCATTATAGAGCCACAGTTGAAACCTCATACAATGTCTGAACAGAATCCCAAAAGACCTCTGAACAGGAATATCTGCTCCAATGGCAAATATGCCCAAGATAACTTCCTCATCACAATCTCACATTGTTGAATCCAAACTGTAATGGAAAGATCACATGCTGGAAAACTCTGAATCTGTTTCCAAAGATGCAGAAGACCATCCAGCAAAAGCTAGGCACTTTCTAGGTCCCACTAAAGCAACGGCAGAACTATCCAACCAAAACCATTGTGGAAAGTATGGTACCCCCCTATTACGGATTAGCTAGGGTAAGATATATTTGATTCAAGTATTTTTAATATAATAATGCATAACATTTCAAGTGTTCAAAGTGGTTTGCATGTATTACCTAGCTGTAATCCTTACAAATGTTAAGTTAATAACCCTGTAAGGTAAATGAGTATTGTTATACAGATGGGGTAACAGAGGCCGAGAGAGAGAGCAGCTTGCCTAAAGCCACCTAATAATTTCAAGGTGCCATCCAACCACCTTAGGGACTCCACTCTGGATTTGTGTAAGGTTTACTCCTTCACCTTTTCTTCTCCCAAAGATGTCCCACAAGGCAGCGGGTATGGATTTTTCCTTGGGGCTTACAGTGGTACCTCAGGTTACAAACACTTCGGGTTACAGATTCCGCTAACCCAGAAGTAGTACCTCGAGTTAAGAACTTTACCTCAGGATGAGAACAGAAATTGCACGCTGGTGGCACGGCGGCAGCAGGAGGCCCCATTAGCTAAAGTGGTACCTCAGGTTAAGAACAGTTTCAGGTTAAGAACGGACCTCCGGAATGAATTAAGTTCATAAGCAGAGGTACCACTGTACTTTCAAAGCCTTTATCACGAATGAGTATAGCCACAAGGCAGCAGAGGTCTAGGATCAGTTTTCCTTCTCCTAGATGGGCTACCTTCCCAGGTTGACAAGCCCCATCTGCCCCTCACCTCCCTCTGCAGCACAGAGTTGCATACAGAAATAATATTCTTGACTGTTGGACTCACTATTGGTCTTGCCTGCTCAATCTGCCACAGCCTGTCATCATATGCAGGATAACTAACTCATGAGGGTTTGAGACCCATTGGCTACCCTCACCTGGTTTAGCTGGCCAGTCAAAGCTGTTCCCAGGCTGCGACCACAGTCACATGCTGACAGCTTCTAGGAGCCACAGGCAAGAGCTGAGTGCAGGGTGAGGACCAAAGATGAGCAAACTAACTCAGTAGGAGCATGACGTGTACCCCACCAGAGGTACCCCACCTCTCCCCTAACACCCCATACCCTGCAAATCCCATTAAAACAACACAGCAATTAAAACTGGGAGCGATCAAGGGAATGCCTTTGTCTTCAAGAATCCCAGAACAGAATCCCAACCCAGATGTGCCACCTGAAGCTGTAACTATCATAGAATGGAGGCAGGAGCATTTGATCAAACAATGCACATCCAATTCTTCGGCAACTGAAAAAGGCTGCCTATTTGTTTCGGAGGACTATCAAACACTTTTCTCTAAAGCTGTATAACACAACATGGGCAATTGCCTAATTTGGGGGGGGGGCGTTTTTGATGGTCAAAGAGCAAATTCCCACCCCACACCGAACTGAAGCAGTGTAACAGGTTGCTTCGATGGCTAAAGGTGCTTGAAACTCAGCACAGTTCTCCCTCCCACCCCTCTGGCTGAATATAGCTCCCAGTGTTGACTGCTGTAACCAATAACAAATATCCCTTGTTGTTTTCCAGGCCCAGGTTTTTTTAAAGTCAGGCATTTGAGCAGGGCCAGCTAAGCAGCTAGCAACACCAAGTGCCTACAAGCACATTGGCTAATGCCTCGACCCCTGTCCCCCCCCATCCCGAGGGAGGCCTGTCACTCAGTCTGCGGCAGGTGCTCCAAGGCACCAGAATCTAGGCCAAGGCTGGCCAGAGAACAAAGTAAACCTGTCAGGAGCCATGATATAAATTGCCCCCCTGGGAAGTTTTAATACTAGATTCTAGCATAGATGGCCTACGCTGAGCTTAATCGCAGAGGAAAATATTTTTATATAAAAGGAATGGTGTTGGCAGCTGGCACAAGTCCTTTCTCACTTGGGCAGAAAGAGATTAACCAGTCCACTAGTCACGTGGGGTGAAATTTGCGGTTGCACAGTGAAGGGACAAGGCCTATGCTGGCTTATGGAGCAAAAAGAAGGCCATGTTGACTTCTGGGTCTAATATCCAAAATAGACTTTGCTGTTTGGCAACAACCAGTTATCCAGGGTGGCAATCGAAGTTGCAACATTTCGGAAAATATGTATTGCTTGAGTGGGGAACCCTCTTTATCTCGACAGCCGCATTGCCTTCTAGGACGACCTTCCAGAAGACATATGGCAGTGGTGGGCAGAGCACCTTCAAGTGTCTTGATTTTCCCAGGACAGCCCGGAATTACATCCTGATTTGATCCTGAAGTTGTTGACATCCAGAGGGAGTCAGGAGGGCAGCTGGCTAGCCCCCGGCTGTATCAGGCCCTCCCCGGCCGAACCACCGGGCGATCTCCGATGTCTGGTGCAACGTAAATAGCGACTCAGGATTCTCTGAAGCCTCTGAGAGCTGAGCACACTCTATTAGCAGATCGCACTGCGCAGACAGAAGTGGCACGAGAGGCTTGTAGGAGCATATTTACAAGCAGTTTTATTAAGCATAAATCAGGACAGATAAAGACATGGCGTCTCTCCTTCGTCTTCTCAGAGAGAGTCTCAAAGGCAAAATCTATACACAAACGGAAGTTCCCAGCAATCTTTGCTGGTGTGTAAACAGACATGTGACACACGTAAAAGCCCCATGTCTGCAACTTAAGGTGGAATGGAATCTTAACAGAAATGTCCCGTTTCCTCCCTCAAGCACCACCGCCAAACCCTTGCAGTGGTGCTGCGCTCTTGCACGAGTCAGCTAGCTCCTGCGAGAGCACAGCACCAAAAGATGTAGATTCCGATTTTCATCAGATAAATGCTGGAGGGTACGCAAATGAAAATTTTGTCTCCATACAGTTTTGCTGGACCAGGCCAATGGCCCATCCAGTCCAGCACCCTGTTCTCACACTGGGTGACCAGATGTCTGTGGGAAGCCTTCAGGCTGCCACTTACTTCCACGTCTCTGCCGAGTTTCCATAGTGGCAGGCAAGCAAGAGTTTAAGGACATATTCTGTCCAGGCAAAAGAAGGATGAAAAGGAGGGCCGATGAGGGGGTGTCAGCGGGAGAGAAAAGTTGTGGCTGAGGGTTGTGTGTAGCCTGGGGAGAATTGTGAGGGCGAAACTAAGAGGCCTGGAGGCCTGCTTTTGGCCCCAGGGGCCTGAGGTTCCCAGCCCTGCTCTCCATGAAGGGCTATCCAGGCCAAGCCTGGTTGAAAGATGAAGAGCCATCACAAGGGAGAGCAGGAGTTTGAACACTGCCTGGCTCACAGGTGGATCCTGAAAACTACAGGACAGTTAGCTTAATCTCTGTTTAGGGAAAATTGGCAGAAAGCATCGTTAAATATAAAATTGCCAAGGATATAGAAGAACAAGTCTTGCTGCAGTGGAACTGGCATGGCTTCTGCAAGGGCAAGTCCTGTCTCACCAACCTATTCTTGAGAAGGTCAAGAAGCATATTCTCAGTACCATAGTTTAAGTATGCACTGTGTGAAGAAGTCATTTCTTTGATCTGTCCTGAATCATCCAACAAGCAGCTTCATTGTTCACAAGTTCTGGTGTTATGAGAGGAGAGAGACTCTCCTCCATCTGCTTTCTCCATGCCAAGCATACTTTTATGAACTTCTACCATGTCACCTCTTCCTCATCTTTTCTCTAAATTAAAAAAAAGTCCCCAATGCTGCGACCTTTCTTCATAGGGGAGTCACTCCATCCCCTTGATCATTTGGGTTGCCCTTTTCTGAACCTTGGCTTAGCTGCTGCCCCTCTCTGAGCTAAGAGCAAAGCAGGGAAGTCATGCGGTGCCATTAAGGCATACTTTGGCTTATCGGGCCACGTGAATGAGACCGAGTGAAACAGAAACCAGTCGGTGGCAGCACACGGCTCAGACTGAAGGGAAAATAGACTACCACCTGGACTTTAACAAAAGCAGCTTCCCCTTTCTCCTGGAGCAATGCAGTCTCTTTAAATTGCAGCGCAAACACAAAGGCAAAAGGAGAACGGGAGGATAGGCTGAGGAAAACTTTGCAGGAGAGAGTCGCCACCAAGAAATCGAGCAGATTCCTCAATGTCTGAACAGAAGCAAATGGATTGGCCCGAGAGCCAGAGTGTAGCTCATGACAACACCTTCGCAAACATCTCAGACATTTGTTTCCCTCGTTGTAGCCTCACATGGCCCCAGCTAAGCACCAACACACACACAAGGTCTCTATTATTTAAGCAGAGCCATATGAGGGAATATTGGAACAACTGTGGGCTGGAGCCCAACCCTGGAATGAGAATGAAAAAATGGCTTTGGAGCAGAGACGGAGACAGTGAGGAACGCAGGGCAGACTGGCAGGACAATTGGGCTGGGTTTTCAGGAGCTTTAAAATAAAATTTAAAAGATAGTGTGACCTCTGGGAGATGGTTTTCTGCCAGAGCTAGTAGGAAAATTGGTCTTGTGAAAGCACCCAGGCATGGGCGTAACCGGGGGGCAGGACAGGAAGGGGCAGCTAAATGAAAAAAAATCAATAAAAATACATAGCTAACTGAGGTTCTGCCCCACACTAACAAAAGGCCTGCTCCTCCAACAAAAATCCTGGCTATGCCCATGCGCCCATGTAGGATAGGATCACAATTACCTATAGTTTGAAATCTATTTTTTCAACAATGAAAAGACAATTGTGTATCCTCTAGTACTTCACAGACGCTTGTAACCTGCCCAGCCCCTCATAGAAGCAATAATGTGGCCACATTCGCACCATACATTTAAAGCACTGTGATGTCACTTTAACCAGTCCCCCAAAGAATCCTGGGAGCTGTAGTTGGTTAAGGGTGCTGAAAGCTAATAGGAGACACCCAATTCCCCTCAGAGAGTTACCATTCCCAGAGTTCCCTGAGAAGAGGGATTGATTGTTATACTACTCATGTTAACTGTAGCTCTGTGTGGGGAAGGGGGTCTCTGAACTTCTCTCAGCGTCCTTAACAAACTACAGTTCCCAGAATTCTTTATGCTGATTTCCCTCTATCTATTTGATGTTTAGAATGGTAAACTTAGGTTGCATCCAGTTTACAATATCCTGCTCCACTTCACATTCTTTCTCCAGGTGTCAAGGCAAGAGGTCATCTTGGATCTCTCTTTTGCAAACAAAGGGGCAAGCATAGCCTCTTTGTTTCGCCAACCAGATAACTGGCTAGGACTATATAGACAGAAGGCCTGGGATAGCACAGTCGGTAGAGCATGAGACTCTTAATCTCAGGGTCATGGGTTCAAACCGCACGTGGGGGGGAATTCTTGCATTGCAGGGGGTTGTACTTAGATTACGTTTGTGGTCCCTTCCAACTCTATGATACTAAGTATGGAGTTCCTGTAATAAACACAAGCTTTCTCATTTTATACCAAGTCTCTATCTGAATACCTTTCAGCTAAAGGTGTCCTCCAAGCAAGGATTCACCTCACTAAAGGTAACTTCTTCTGGTGCACATAATAATCTCTATATGCTAACATACTCACCACCCTCATGCGATGAGTGAGTGTACCCAAAGCGACTAACATATACTGGCTTTTGTGGATGGTTGAAGCACATTGCATACTTAGGGGAAACAGACAAGATCTGGCTTTTTCAAAAACTCAACAGTATGGAATGCATTTGTATTAATTTTTTTGTTCTCTGTTAACATGTGCTTCCAATTTTCATTTCCAAGTGCACTTATGGAATATTTTGTTGTTCACAAATAACCATGTGACCTATTACTTTCTGCACGTTATGTTCAAACATATGTTCAACAAAGAGAGGAACAATGATTGGTAATGGTTCTCTCTCCTCCACAACACCCAGATAAATAACAGCAAACAGCAACAAGCCATCATGCTGCCATTTGGTCTATATTCAAGCGGATGGAAACAATAAACTAGATCATTGAACCAGATTCATTTTTGCCAATGAGAGCTTCTTGGGATCAAGCCAGACTGGGAGTCATGCTTTCTGCCTTGGAAGTCCTTGGGACTAATCCCAGGCTAGCGCTAGGCTGGCGAAGAGATGCTTAATTTGGTGTCCATGCATTGGGCAGAACCACACATGGCTGACCTTCGTCTGCCCTCTAGACCACCTCATTCCCAATCTTATCCCATCCTTCTTTAAAATATTCTTTCTCTCTCCCCATCCTCTTTTTAAAATTTCCAATGAGCTAAATGTTTACTTGCCTTATCAGCATTGGCTTTTAGCAGCTCAGGGGATTGGGGAGGCCTGAGTGAGAACAAATTCATACTTCTCAGTCCATTTTAAAACAGATGTCCAAAAAAGGACCGCTGGGCTCTTTGAAGCATCCAGTGTCACTGATAGGTTGCCCCTTGCATGTTTTGAATAGAAAACTCCCAGCCTGGGTGGGAAACAATCTATGCAACCCCAAGCCTCATTTTGCATGGCCCTTGGTGGCTTCTGAAGGTGCCCTGTTCCTTTATTCTATGAGAATTCTCTCTTTCTCTTTCATTTTCTCCTTTTTTACTGGCTTTTAAAAGTGTTTTCCCATTTTTGGAAGGGAATGTATTTTATTTTATAAAAATAAATGTTTTCTTTTAACTCCACCCCACCCCGGTTTTATGGCTTGAAGTTGGTAAGGTTTTGTCATATCTATCTATCTATCTTTCTATCACTTTCTCTTGACTCTGTTTTGATTCTATTATTTACCAATTAATTCCCCTAGGTCCAATAGCTTTCTTGTCCTTCTGTGGCTATGCCTTGTGGAAATCCAATCTTTCCCACTGAATTGAAGCTTGGTTAAGCAAAAACTCTCATTAAGCAAAATCTCTACCACACATCTGATAAGATCTGATTCGGCGGGTAAGATTGGATTTTTGCAAGGCACAGCCACAGAACCAGAAGAAAAGCTTTTGGATCCAGGGGGATTAATAAGTACACAATATGATCAAGAAAACAGGAATAATTTTATCAGCTCACCCCAGTGCTATTTTTCTAGAAAAAGTGGTGCCGGAACTCACCACGAACGCCTCTTTTGTTCTTTTATAATGGTGCCAGAACTGTGTTCCGGCAAGTTCCGCTGCTTGGGTAGATGAGGCGTGAGGTAGGCCCCCTTAAGGAGCTGGGATGAAGTGCTAGAATTACCATACTGCTAGGCTTCTACTGGTCCCCATTCCTTTGGGTTTTCTACACCACTTTGCTTCTATGTATTCTCATCAATATCTGTTACTTATCATCTTGTACCTCTAAGTATGTTATATACTAAGTTGCAGTCTTGTGTATGGTACTCATAAACCACTACAGTCAAATTATAATAGGCTGGTTGTGTAGATATTCTTTCAGTTGATAAGAACTGGGGAGGAGGGAGACCCTGGTTTGAGGGTGAATACATGTGTGCAGTTCGTACCAATCTGGTGGGACTATTGGCTCCGGCAAACATCGGCAGAGAGAAGAAAATGTAAATCTCTTTAAGTAATTTTTAATGAAAAAAAATATCAAGTTACTCCGAGTGCTATCATTTCTGGGTGGCTGGTTTTTAACTTTGGCAACCAGTACTTAAAGGGAAATTTTACAGCCTTAATGCTCTCCAGATGTGCACCTAGTCCCAGATGAAAGTTTTAGCATTGCTTACCGGGCATATATGTCAGCGCTGGACTTCGCAATACCCCATCGGATACACAATTGCTGTAAGTCACAGGAGAGATCTTTCGGGGGCAGAAACAACAAACCCTTAAAGCAAAGGTCATTCATTGGGTATTCTGTCTCATGCCATTTATTTAATAATCATTACAGGGCACGGGCATTTTTTTAGCATGTAGGAATTGACTTCAAGATACATGGGCAACAACAGAGCTTCTCCTCAATGGATACTGCTTGCTAACAGCAAATTTAGATTCTTCCCCCACAAGACTTCTTTTTGTTTTGTTTTAAATGCTGCTATTGCTCCCTGGGGAATGACTGGATATATAGCAACTTTTACATGGCCAGTGAACAATTAGTTGGCTCAGAAAACAAACTGGGACAAATGTAGACAGGCAAAAAGAATGAAGTCTTGTTGATATACCCAAAGCAAATGCAGCAGTCTTGGCCATAAGACTTATTGAGATGCTGCCATTCTTAAAAAACTAACCTGGGTTAACTTTACAGGTTCACTGTAAATGCAGGTCATCACCTTTGAAAATAAGGGATATCCATGCTAATGGTCTTTTTTTAATTTTTAAATACTTGTTATGATTTCTATTACACCCAAAGTCTGGAATGTATTAGTGGACTCTGAGCTGGACTGCTGGGCTGGTGGGCTGATACTGAGTCTGCTCAGTTGTCTTAGTCAATCCTTTTTCTCTCAGCCTCAGTTTCCTATGGGCAGGAGAGCGACCTTCCTTACAGGGCAATTGTATGGCACAATAAGATGCTGTATGTGAAGCACTTTGAATATCTGAAATGCCAAACTTTTATAGGCCAGTACCCGAAATGCCAAACTTTTATAGGCCAAGTTGCTGCTAGAAGCAGAGAATTGGTGTCAATTTTGATCCATTGCTGACATAGAATCATAGAACTGTAGTGTTGGAAGGGACCCTGAGGATCATCTAGTCCAACCCCCTGCATTGCAGGGATCCTGTATTGCAGGAGGTTAGACTACATGTTAGCTGTTGCATTATTATTTTTATTTACATTTATTCATTGCTCCACACCAGAAAATGTCCTGAAGTGACTTATGAAGCTATAAAATACAAAAACAGCTTATCAATTTTTTAAAAAATATATAAATACAAATACACCCACCAGTAATTTAACTAGTGGAGCCTGGTCCATTCAGGCAAGTGGAATATCACCCCACCAACCTTCAGTTTTGCCCTCAGCCAGCCCCCATCTACCTGCCTTCAGACCAGGGGGTGGCTCTGCATGTCAACCTCCTCCTCTTCCTCCTGGTTAAGTCTCTGTGCTGCTGTTGTAGAGTTCAGCAGGGAGGAGGGCAGAAGGAGTACCAGAACTGCCAAAAATAGTTGGCTTCGCTTGTTACTGACTCTGCCTGCTATTGGCTCTGGCTACAGTCGGCATCCTTGCCTTCTGCCCAGCTGACCCCAATGGGCATCCACCTCTACTGAGTTTAACACCAACAAACTGATGATTAAGCCTAACCCCTGATAGCACAGAGAGACAACCAGTAGCTGCTCTAGCTGAAAATGAGAGGGAAGCTGCCAGTGTGAATCCTTTGATCTGGATACTTTTGTAAAGTCTTAAAATGCCCTTCGACCCAGGTGGCACTGTGGGTTAAACCACAGAGCCTAGGGCTTGCTGATCAGAAGATCGGTGGTTCGAATCCCTGCGACGGGGTGAGCTCCCGTTGCTCGGTCCCAGCTCCTGCCCACCTAGCAGTTCGAAAGCACATCGAAGTGCAAGTAGATAAATAGGAACCGCTCCGGCGGGAAGGGAAACGGCGTTTCCATGTGCTGCTCTGGTTCACCAGAAGCGGCTTTGTCATGCTGGCCACATGACCCGGAAGCTGTATGCCGGCTCTCGGCCAATAAAACGAGATGAGCGCCGCAACCCCAGAGTCGGACATGGCTGGACCTAATGGTCAGGGGTCCCTTTACCTTTACCTTTTAAAATGCTCTTGGGGACATATCACAGAATCATAGAGTTGGAAGAGACCCTGAGTGTCATCTAGTCCAACCCCCTGCAATGCAGGAATCCTGCAAACAGCACTCCCTGGATGGGCTCGAATCACCAACCTTCTGGTTAAGAGCTAGATGCATTGACCCATTGTGCCACTGAGGGATCCCCGGTACCTCTTCTTTTTTCCAGCACCTTGATGGTAAATCACTTCCAAAGATTTATAGCCTAGCAATAAAGACTGGCCTATGTTGAAGTGAGTAGGACAGTTTTTAAAGTGTTAAGTGAGAAGCCAACAACACAATAACATTGCTTACATCTAAAGCCCTGTGTCGCTGTACTTAGTAAAAAACAACCCTGCTGCAGTATTAAGGAAATGAAACATCGCTGTCTACAAGCTGCCTTCACTCAACTAAGTACTTCAGTCATTTTCTTCCCTGCTCTTTTAAAAATTACAATTTATATTGGCATCTGATATGTTTTCCTAAGTTATTTCCATCCAAAGCTTGGACTGAATTATACATGATGGTAAATGTTTAGATTTGGGGTGGAGTGAAATGAGGTTTAACTTATTGGGTCTTCCATTTATAAGCCTGTTGGCAATGCATTGATTCGACTGAACACAGAATGTAATTTGACCTAAACACTCAATTCTTATGTTTCTGATTCAGATGCCAACACAACCCCTACAGCTATTGTCAAAGCAGAGAGCAAAAGGAATGATTTAACAAAATGCAGCATCTCCCCTGGAGACCGAAACACCAGAATGAAAATTGGTACACATATTCACAGCACAATTCTATGTTCTGAGTATGAATGCACATGCTACGCAGGAAGCTGCCTTCAGTCCATAACATCCAGTATTGAACATCTACCGGTACTTCAGCTGGAAGCAGCTCTGTGACCGAGCGCTCATTCACATCATCTGCTACTAACTTAACCCTTTTAACTGAAGAGATGAGGGCCTGAATCCTGTGTGGGGTGGATGTGTGTATGGAGGAACATCTTTCTGGTCACACCCTTGACTTCCATGTGCCCATGTGGCCCTTTGCACGGAACCCACATGTACAAGGCATCCATGAGTAGATTCTATAGGAAAGAGGAGCCCGGGCCAAGAAGCTGCCCATCCACAGGTACCATCAGGACAGCAGACACTGAGCTAGCACACAGATCTCCTGCCCTGGTCTTCTACATTCGGGTGAGATGGATTGTGCAGTATATTATTTATCAGTTTCAGTTATAGGAATTATGTAAATTTGTGAATCTATAATTAAAATTAGCATATGCAGATGTCATGCAAACCCATGTCTTCTGTTTTTTGCTGATGTACCAAAAGGAACCCGCCCCCTGGTCCCTGCTTGGATTGGGGACTCTGGGATACAGTAATATAATTGGAGAAGGAACTAAGCAATCTCCAATGCAAGACTAATTTTCTCTGAAACTGAGTAATAAGGTGAGGTGGTGACTTTCATGTGACTGCTTTGGACATAATTACAGTACTAAAAAGATATGCCTTGGTCAAGTTCCACAACTGTTTTTCTGAGTTGTGCGCTCATTTTACTAAGACGCTAATACTTATGGTCTTATGTTTTCATCTATTCCTGATCCCTTTTGGATCCTCATAAGCTCATATTTTGATTAGTTTTCCTAGAAATTCCTTTCCTTTCCTTAAACAGAACAATAAACTCTACCTCCCTTAGTTTTAAATGCTTGCTAAACAGAAAACCAAGTGAGAGCGTTTTTGAAAGATTTCCTGCTCTCCTAGCATTTTTTTTAAATGCCTCATCACAAGCAAAAATATTTGGCTCTGAAGTGAGACCTGAAGTCTAAGCACATACACTGTTTGGAAGTTCATGTATTGAGGGATCTTGGCTTTGAACGCCATTGTCTGATGATGGTGGGATCTAACCTAGAGGACTATCCAGAATTGTGTGTGTCCAGGTCCCCAGAGCTTCTTTGAGCGGAGGAAGGAACATATGACACTGATTTATGTGATTGGAGCTTGGCATCCTGCACTTGCAACACAGCTAACATTCTTTCTCCTGTGCTGCAGGTCTTGTTCTTCACATACATGTCCATCTATGGCCTAGGCCTTGACATGAGGTCAAGTCCCACCTCCCTTCTGATCGAGATTCCTGGTTGCCTTGTACATGAGAAGAGCTTTGATCCAGGCACTGTGCTTAGGGTATTGCTTCGGCTGTGCATGATTCAGCATGATTTCCCTGGACAAACCACATTTTCTAGTATCTCTCCTTAATAAAAATGCCTTTGGCTGTAGTGGAGTTGCAAGTTCATCTGATGGGGAGAGCCAGGACAGACAGGCCAGTGGGGAGGTCAGTGGGGGAAATATGGTCCAAATTGACCCTAATTAAATCTCAGGAGAACACTGCATGCAAACGCATCCACACATGTGGACACAAAACGACATTGCAGTGCTTCCCTTCCATAGTAAAGGATGCCAAACACATCTGAGGTGCAGCTAAGTACATCCAAATCCATTGTGAGATTAAATGTCCTTTGAAACATGTTAAGGGGTTTGTTGTTGTTGTTTTAGTTAAGGAAATTGGTTATGGTAGATTTAACATACACCAGGCCTTTGAGCAATCACGAGGGGTTCCTTGATGTCAGAATCAGTCTGTTATAAGAACTCTGTTTTCATTTGTGAATTGTTGGAGGGTATGTTGCTGACTTAGCCAAGAGCTCTGCTTTGGTTGGAGGAGTTGAAACTTGCAGGTTTAGGATGAGATCTCCTGAGACCCTCTCTGCAAATTGCTGGAGCAGACCAGCCCATTTCTGCATACATGCAAGAGTCAGAAGTCCATTATTTTTAACAGCTTGTGTTACAATATAAAAGCTGATTTATTGTCAGAGCAGTTTCCCGACATCATAAAGGAAATCACCAGGGATTGCTTGTTTCTTTTGGTTACCACTACATAAATAACCTCGTGGGCGGATGTATATTTGTGTTCATTTACTTAAACATTACTATTTGTTATATCAAACCATCTTAACACGCAGTCACGCAAAGAAGAGGGTGACTTGGTGTGTTGAGCAGCGCCTGCCCTGAAGGCACTGAACGATCTATAATGTAACCAAAACACCAAAGAACAATCGAACCCCCAGTGCGATTATAGAGTTACTATCAAAATAGAACCAGCTTGAACACAGAAAGGGAGGAGTATTTATAACAGTTTACATTTGCCCAGAATGGGATAGGGGTCTCTCCTGGATTCCATGTTTATGCAGAAAGGGAGGCCTTTGGACATCTTGTTAGGTGATTCCAAAGGCATCACTTGCCTTGGTACAAATTTTGAATCCAGCCAAAAAAAGACTGGACTGGCTCAGTAGAGACGTATGAGATGAAGGTCTTGCAAAACTCTTGAAACCTTCCTTGCATCTTTCTAGTTGATGAAAAGTTACATTGATTAATCTTAACAATTCATCAATTAAAACACTGTAGTCAAACTACAAAGCCCATGATGCAGTGGGATAACAAGCCAATCACATGTCCAAGAATATATATGGAATATATATGTATATGGAATGTATATAGAAACTTGAATTAGAGTGAATATTTCGAAGGACAGCATCCCACAAGTTACTAGCCGAACCTTGATTTTCTTTGGAAATCTGGTGCCAGCATGGAAATGGAGTGCCTCCAGGAGAAATTAACACATCCTTAGTCTGGAACTTTTAATAACTCCCAATGAATCCAATCTGTAGCTGATGGTAACAGGGCACAATCTGGGTGCTGACATTTAATGTTTGTCAACATCTCATTTTGTTGACGTTGGCTGCCTAAGGCAGAAACCAGAGGACATTTGGAAACAAGTGATGTGGAATTGCATTGCTGGTGACCTTTTGGATCCTCTGCTGGGCCATGAGATAGAGAAACTATTAGCAGCACACTCTGAGCAGAATGTCCACCTCAGCCATGAAAGGTCTGCAGTGTATTAGTCTGACCTTCTCATCTGATGACGGAAAGGGCTCAGGTCATGTTCTCAAGAAATAAAGGACTAGATCAAACATAGTCAGCTTCGTTGAAGTTGTGATACTGGCAACACACTCCTGCTTACTCAGAAGACTTTTCTAATTAAGGCCATAAAATGTCACAAGGGATACTGGAAGTGCTGCTCAGTCATCCAGTCAGTCAACTTGTTGTTTGTAGCCAAAGGCTATTGCATTGAGAGGGCTGTTAAAGATGGACTTTATACATTTCAGATTGACATACTAATTCAAGGGTCTACCTGGGCTAAATTTCCTTTGCTAAGTGGTGTGTGTTGTTTTATGTAAGAAGAGCAAAGATCTCAAAGCAAAGTAGCGAGCCAGCCATTTCTAGAGGCTCTGATAAAGGCTGTATATCACAGGTATATTTAATAAATCCCATTGGTTCCATGCTGAAATCAATGAGTAGTATCCAATTAAGTCACATTCAGAGGAGGCCCATTGAAATGGATGGACTTAGTCATGACTAGGGGTGTATGGGGTGTTAGGGGAGGGGTAGTATCTCTGGTGGTTGGAGGATGCAAGTGGCGCTGTGATCTAAACCACTGAGCCTCTTGGGCTTGCCGATCAGAAGGCCCGTTGCTCTGTCCCAGCTCCTGCCAACCTAGCAGTTCGAAAGCACACCAGTACAAGTAGATAAATAGGTACCGCTGCAGCGGGAAGGTAAACGGCATTTCCGTGCGCTCTGGTTTCTGTCACGGTGTTCCGTTGCACCAGAAGGGGTAAGTCATGCTGGCCACATGACCTGGAAAGCTGTCTGTGGACAAACGCCAGCTCCCTCAGCCTGAAAGTGAGATAAGCACCACACCCCATAGTTGCCTTTGACTGGACTTAATCATCCAGGGGTCCTTTACCTTTACCTTTTTAGTGTCTCTGATGGGGTACATGTTTTGCTCCTACTAGGGTAGTTTGTCCACGTTTGGTCCCCAGCCTGCACTCAGCTCTCACCTGTGGCTCTTAGAAGCTATCAGCATGTGATAGCAGACACACACCCTGGGAAATGGCTTCAACTGGCCAGCTAAAACAAGTGAGGATAGCCGATGAGTCTCAAACCTTTGATGAGTTAGGGACTTCTCTTGCATGCAAAGACAGACTCCGGAGGATTGAGCAGACAAGATCAAGAGTGGGTCCCAAAGTCAAAGAGGAGGTTTCTGCACATGCTGTAGAGAAAAGTGAGGGGCAGCTGGGGCTCATTGACCTGGGAATGTAGCCCATCTGGCAAAAGGAAAACTCTGATCCTAAACCTCTGCTGCCTTACAGGATATCTTCGGGAGAAGAAAAGGCTAAGGAGTAAACCCTACGCAAATCCGGAGTGGAGTCCCTAAGATGGCTGGATGGTGTCTTGTACACCTCCTTCTGGAAACTCCTGCAGCCAAGCTGGTGCCAAACATATTGCTCTGTTTTCCTTTGGACCACATCAGCAAAGTTGAGAGGAGGGTCTTGTCATCTGGGCAGCCCAGGACCTCCAACACACTGCCCAGGCTTGTGCCCCATGGAGGTCACTTTGGAGCTGCTAATGCAGCAGCTTGATTCCAAACCCCAGAGGCACACTCCATTGTCTCATGAGACAGACAGATGCTGCTGCTTCTCGTGGGTAGGCAGAGGGAGCTTGTCCACTCCGCTCCCTGGCCCACAGGAACATCAGGGCAGTGGCGGCGGCAGCGGAGGGAACATGAGCGGCGTGAAAGGGCTGGCTCCGCTTAAAATGGCGCTTAGCCAGCTCAGCCCAGCCCCCTTCCTCCTCTAGGCAGGGCGGGGAGAAGCCAGGAGGAGGGAGGGAGGAGGCGCCACTGCGGTCTGTGTGAGGGAGAGGGGAGGGATGGAATGGCGCAGCAAAAAAAATGGCACAGCCCGAACGAACAGAATCTCCACGCTGATCCACGGACAGTCCGTGGGCTGGATCCTGAAGGCAATTGGGCCTGATTCGGCCCCCGGGCCTTAGTTTGCCGACCCCTGATTTGGTTCAAGGCAACTTCCTATGTGTGCAGGAGGAGAAGACAGGCAGAGTGGTTTTGGAGACAGTCATACTGCTAAGGAAAAGTTTCAGTCCCCCCCCCCCTCTGGGTTTCACATGATAAAAGAAGGGTACGTGCATTCATTTCCACATCTGTTCAGCTTCACATCAGGTGCTTTGGGGTTTTCTTCATCTTTAAAGAAGCCAAGATTAAGCCTCAGGGCAAAGCAAAGTTTAGTTCTGAATTTGCTTAAATAAGAAAAGAAAAAAAAGGAAAAGAAAGCAGACAAGTGCAAATGGGCCAAGACTCGGGGGAGACTTATGTTAATTGAACCACACACAACTGTGGCTCTGCATTCTTTTATATTTTCTCACACAGCCCTGCAAACCAGCGAGGAAATCCTGACCAAACCAGCGGGGTGTTGCAAGTGCACTGCTGTTTTCAGTGGTCTGTGACTTATCATCAGCCTCACCGGGGATGCAAATTCTGTATTTGCAGCAAAACCTAGGGCCAAAAGTATACACGGCTTTAAATGTGTCTTTGCACTGAACCTGGAGTGAAAAGTCCTAGAATGGATAATTAAACAGTCTGTGAGCACTTAGCTCTAGTTATGGTATTTCCACCGGTCCCTTTGACATATTTATCCAGTGTAAAATGACTGGCAAAATCTTTTTATTTCTGTTTCATCGTACCCTCTGAAATTTAATTTCACCCAATCTACCGAAGGAAGCACTAAATACCCAGTGAGCTGCCCTTTCTCCTTTCCCATCTCTGCTTCTGCCCACCTGCTGCAAAATCTCATGGCCCTCCTCCTGAGCCAGATAAAAACAAGGCAAGGAGAAGAGAGAAAGTGACAGGCTGAGACAGAGGGGCCACTTAAATGGAGATTAACAAAAATAACAGACAGTCATGAACATCTGCTTCTGCCATTATCCCATTATGGGAATAATTACAACATGGGGCTTCTACTGCAGGAAGAACAATTCAAGGTAATACACTTTCCACTAACATTTGCTCAACAAAAGACAAGGGTTTTCAGGGCCTGAACTCATTCTGTGCAGACTGTTTCAAATCTGCCTGTTCTCTAAGTGTGTTGATCAGATCTTTTGCAACATCCAAGGCTGGCACAATGCTGCATTTCTATGCAAACTTGCTTTAAAGCCCTTATGCACAAACTTGATCATTTTCCCCATTCCGTACCAATCTCTGTGATTTGGAGGAAGGAGCAGGTGTCCCTCAGGTGTCAAAGTTAAGATGTTAAATAGAGCAATCTGCAAGGAAGTCTCTTGACAATCATTGCTGAAAACAGAGGTGGAACACAAAGGTAAAGAGGCGAAGGCAAGACCTTGCATCTGCATTCATCAATGAGCTTAGGAGTTCTGGGTTTTGTATTATTTTATGAAAGGGGTGTCAGAAAATCTACTTTCATCATGTCTGACTCAGAACTCTTGAACAGATTGTTATGACGCCATGCATTTTCCGGATACGCAGCAGCTCCATGGTCAAGGGTGCCAACTTGAATAAAACATTGGGGGGAGCAAGGTAAGCCCTGCCCCACATAATCTATCACAAGACACGGTGCACACACACTATTTGAATGGAAATGCCCATCAAATGGGGGCCCAGCCCTTCAAACATTTTATGGGGAGGGGCGAAGGAGTTGGCTCCTATGTCCACGTTAATAAGGGTAGAGACCCAGGTGACCTGCACCCCAGCACAGGCTGCTGATGCTGGATGTCAACTCCCAAGTGGAACTTAAAAGTAATGTGTGCTGGGTGCTGTACTTCAATTTCCCTGCTGCCATGCTTACAAAAATCAGTATATACAAAGGTATCAGTACCACGAATGTCCACACAATATTTATGTCACAAGGTTTATATCCTGCTTAATTTAAAATGCCACACACACACACACACACACACACACACACACACACACACACACAATGGTTTACATAAAACAGTATAAAACATCCATAAGAAAATACTGAAAAATCCAGCAAATTATTCTGAGCATGATCCTATAGTCGTGTGATACAGTGGCAAAAGTGTTAAACTACCATCCTGGGAGACCAAGGCTTGAATCCCCACTTTGCCATGCAACTCATGGGGAGACCTAGGGCCAGTCACTGCCTCTCAGCCTAATCTAGGCTTGTTGCAGAGATTAAAAGCAATAAATAAGCTTGCACATATAAATCAGCCCTACTTTTCCGTAGCATGTGCAGGAAATAACCGCTACACAATTCATTCTATACCATCACACCCCTGCCAGCTGCCAGCTCTGCTGAAGCACACCTGGACTGCCTTCTCCTCCCCTGCACTGAGCATGCATTAAGCAGAAGAGGGAGAGAGATCATGGATGAAGTCTGGGTGCCTTCTAGCAACTGATCCATGCCACCAGGAAGCCAGCCGGCTGTTTTCCCTCCCTGGGATGACTAACATCATGATCATGAAGACATCAATCAGACTTTGGAAACAGTCGAGTTGGGTTCAGAGAACAACCATTAGCACATGCCTCTCTAGTTTCAAACAGCAACAACCTTCTCTACTGAGAGAAGGTTCTGCAAAAGTTCATTTTCTCTTAAATTTTAAAAGAAACAGCATCAATACCTGTTTCCAGTTCCCCCAGTCCTACTCCCAACAGCAATAAGCCACCGTGCTGCAGAAAGCTTTCCAACTGTGCGACCCCACAGGCAGGACGGCGGGCCCAGCCATGGACAGGTTTCGGCTGCTGGCATGCAGGTTGATGTACGTCCATAGGAGTCCCTTTAGTGCAACGCCATAATTCAATATCTAACTCTGGAAATATGTCAGTGCAAATGAACTCAGTATGCCGGCACTGCCTCATGAGGTCTCTTCTACAATAAACATATGCCAAAATAAATGAGGTAGTCCGTGAAGATAGCACAAGAACCCTTTTGTTTTGTTTTTTGTTTTAAACAGACTGGCTCATTTTGTCAGAATGACTTGGGGATGAGTCAGTATCATAGCAAAAAACACAGAACAGACAGGAGCATCTCTGGTTGAAGGAATCTGGACAGGTCATCTCACCATCTGATCTTAATAGAATTGAAGGTTCGTAAAGGAAACAATCTCTGAACTACACCAGTTCCAACAACACATCCACTGCCATCGTTCTTCCAACTGCTTTCTGGACCCTTTAACTATTTGCATCCTTCTACCTGCCATCATCTTCTTTTGTAGGACACTTTGGCATTAATCTAGGACAGAGGCAGTCAACACTATCACTTCCAGATGTTGTGGACCACAATTCTCATCATCCCTGAACATTGGCCATGTGTAGACGAATGGAAGTTGTAGTCTACAACATTTGGGGGGCATCCCATTGCCAACCCTTGAGGTAGGATCTTAGATGTTGGTGCTTAGAAGTCTCAATTGCTTCTTGTGACTAAATTGCAAATTCATCTGTGTTTAGGACCCTTCTGACTTCTTAAGCTTTGATGGTGCTAGAATGCACCCTACTCGGATTTATTTATCTATGATATCACTTGGACTTTCTAGGCTATTTCACGTATTTCATGTATATAATGAATAAGGCTGTGTGAATTTATCCGTTTCACTTCTCAGTTTCTCGTTATTCCAGTTCTAAGTTCAATTTGGCATATTATCACCCCAAAATGTCCACATTTTAGCATGCATTCCTCCCCATATACAAATGTTTGTATGCAAGTTTGCCTAATATAATGCATTCCTGTATGTTATTTTCACAAATATGGGCATGTTTATGCACGCTTTCTCCAGTATATGCATTTTTTTGTTACACGTTTTATGGCCGGAGAGGTACATCGCAAAATTCGGAAGTGTGATTTTCATAGGGTAGCTGCATTTCAGTACATGCATCATTTGGAGAACTGTGAAGTAAACAAAACTGAATTCCTCCCCATCCCTTGCTGTGTCCAATGAAAGAAACATAAGAAAACCCACTGCTGGATCAGATCAGTGATCCCTCTCTAGTACAATATCCAGCCAGCAATGATATGGCTGTTTGCATATTAACAGATGTGAGATGTTCGCTGGGGAAGATCTGCTTCTGCAGGGCATATGGGCCCTTGCTTTCCAAATTAGACTTTTGGTACAAACACCTTGTTTCAGGTGGTGTTATCGCAAATGCACTATAAAACAAATGACTATTTAAACAACTCGGACGCACCTGCTCTCTTCTCTATACTTTCTGTGCCGAATCACTTCCTGGTAGCTGTTCCTTTAACCTGTGCTTTCCCTCTGCGTCACGAAGTTTCTCTCCCTACCTGATGTCCTAACCCTCTTACTTAGTTCCACATACATTGTTACATCTTTCCTTTGATCACATTAACAAAAGAAAACTATTATTACAGTTAACTATATAGTTCCAAAGTTCCATGTGCCCCCGTGAATTTAGACATAGTCTTTTAGGTGATGGGGTGTCTGTACTAGCCAATCTGTCCGAGTCTTTGTCTGTTTTGCCACAAGAGATGCAATTCTTACCTGGTGGTGACTGAAATTCGTGGCATCCAAACAGGACTGAGATGGGTGTGAGCTCTCATTCGCTTGCGCAGGAGAAACTGGTTCCTCACCTAGCAAGGATTTTGAAAAAAAGATGAGACATTGCCCCCTCTTCATGCTGACACATTTCCTCAATTTATGGAGTAAATGAGCAAAGAGACTTCTTAGTACACTAGGATAGTTTGAAAATGTCACACTTGCTACACAGGGATTCACAAGATAAGCAGGGAAATCATGTGAGGGCCTGTGATTCAGGCCTGTGGAACAAGGGCCACCAGTGTGTGGAAGCTCCAATGAAATGGTTGTTTGACTCTTCGAGCATATGGTTACCGTAGTGTGACAGATTCAGGATTTCAAGGGCCACCACTCTTCTTTGTGCAGAGGCTGTTGAAAAAACAGATGGCCGCTTCCCCTGTAGTTGTATGAAAACCTTCTGTAGCCACAGAGGGAGCTGGTTGTTGCAGTGGTTCCCAATTAGCTAACTATCACGAATCCTCGGTTTTTCAAAAGCCAAGCCATGGACCTCCTACTTTTAATAATAATAATAATAATAATAATAATAATAATAATAATAATAATAAACTTTTATTTGTACCCCGCCCTTCCCAGCCGAGACCGGGCTCAGAGTGGCTAACAGTCATAAAAACCACAACAAACCACAACATTTGAAAATGTTGTTATCTCTTCGGTAGTTTTTGTTATGTGACTGGTGCCACAGACCCCCTGGGTGGGTTATGCAAACCCCGTGGGGTCTGCAGACCACAGTTGGGAACCACTGGTCTACCTGTATAACATTCGGACAGGTAACAAGCCAAGGGTTAGCCTGGTCGCACAAACATAGTGAAACTTCATAGACGAGGACTGAGGAACCTTTTCAGCCCAAGGGTCACATTGTTTCATGGGCAACTTTCTGGAGGACATGTACCAATGGTGGGTGGGACAGAAATGGGTGTGGCACACTCTCCAACCTCTGTCCAGCCCAGCAAGTGGTATTAGCACAGTTCAAGGAACACATTCCAGCCAAGTAAAATCACCAAAGTGCAGAATACAACCACTGAGTGGTGCGGTCTAGGAGGACATAAGTTGAGCAGGGTCCTGAGGACCACATTCAGACCTGCCATAGATAGGGCACCTATCTTCTTATATAGTTTGAGCAACCAACTAGAGCATTTTCAGCTTATAATTTTATGAGCCTAAGAAGAATTCTGCTGGATCAGACCAACAGCTTATTCAGCCAACATCCAAGTTCGCACAATGGCCAAGCAGACACTTCCAGGAAGCCCACAAACAAAGCATGAAGGTCACAGCCTTCTCTATTCAGCCCCAGCAGAACACTGCCTCTGAACCTGCCTGTTACACCTGTCAGTAGTCTTAGCTTCCATGCATTGGTCTAATCCACTTTTAAAGCCCTATAAACTAAAGGTGATCAGCACTTCTTGTGACAGCAAATTCCATACGTAAATGAAATATGTGTTGCGTGAAGAAAGTAGTAAATGGCTTTCTGCAAAGTTTGTGGCCTGTGAACAGGGCAGATGGAGGCTGGAATTTCTTGCTAATTCACTCGTACAAGTACGTGTACATGAGCAAAACCAGGATTTTTTGTTGTTGACAGTCTTCTGAACTTTATGACCTTAAATTGCTGAACTCCATCCTCCATTATCAGTCTCCATCCTGATAAACTACTGCATACGGTTCACACAACAATGGCTCCTTTCATTTTAAGCTGCCGATCCATGAATGGATTGTCAGTAGCTTGCCAGATTAACAAGAGGATTCAAGAATGTGTGTGGAGAGGGAGAGAGAACAACAGAATAAGATATTAATAAGCCTTTGAGGAAGTTTTGTGTTTGTCAGATACAGAATCACAAGATTGAACATTTGATAAAGAAACCATCTTTCTTCAGTAAAACTTGAACAGTTCATTATCAGCATTTTCTCACATGATGACTCTTTTTAGACAAGCAGAGGTCAGCCAATATGGAGGACAAATGGTATTTTTTCAAGTGATCCTAAACTGATGTTTTAAAAAAGAAAAGAAACCCACTTGCTTAAAATAATTGATAAAATCAAATTACCAAATTATAGAATAATATCAATCAGGCAGATGCTCCTACAAAACACCTTGGGGCACACTTGACATCAGCTAATGAGGAATAGTTTCAAATAAACCATATAAACATTTTCAAAAACTTAGACGAAAAACAGGAAAAATGGTCAAAATTAGATATATTCTGGATTGGAAGATTATGGATGAATGTAATTCCCAGAATATTTCTGTTTCAGAATATTGTAATATTAGTCAAATTAATAGATGGGGCTAAAATGTTTAATTCCTTTCCACAGAATATGGGAAGGGGGCAGGACATCCTTATATCATATCATATTGCTACACAATTTAAAATCCCGACTCAATGGTTGAATACAAAAAATTAAATTCTAATTTTAATTCAAAGTTATAATAAAATGCTTATTGGAAGCTTTTGTCCATGTACCCAAGTGATTCCTCCCCCAAGCTTTACCTGGGCATTCAGAATTTTATACTTCAAGTTGGCAATGCAGATAAAGAAACAGGGTTTTCTAATGGAGGCTGCTTCCACCCTCAGCTGTCTACCATCAACAACTAACTTAATAAGGCAAATGCAGCTCGTTAGTGGCACCTGTGCAGGTCACCTGGCTCTGCTTCTCCCTGTTGTGCAGTTTTGTCTCCTCCTGCCTCTTTCTGAGGGGAGCAGCAATGTTACCACGAGGTGACAACAGCACCTGGAAAATTTGAAACAGCTACAATCCTGGTTTGTCAGGAGTAGACTATGGAAAAATGACAAAGCCCTCGAGTTTCTCGATATTACAGAGATGCTTGGACAAACAATGTGACTCCAAGCAGGGGGAGTAGGAAGCGGGGGCGGTGGAGGCGGACCGCCCCAGGTGCCGTCATTGAGGGGAGTGATATTCGGCGCACCGCCCACCTGTGATTTCCAAGTCTACTCTGAGCCATCGGGGTAAGGGGGGAGCTGCACCGCTTGGCTGGCGGCATTCCTGCCTTCCCCCTTCGTTTTGACAGCTTGGGAGAGGTTTGGGAGTCGCGGGCAGCATGCCGAATGTACGCCATGGATGACTCGCTCCGCCCCCGGCTGCAGGGAATGCACGCTGGTCTGGGCACCCAAGCGGCTATCCCATGCCTGGGAGGGCACCCTCTGCACACCGCCCCCCTTGGGAACACGCCCGCCCTGGGCAGTGCAGGCATATGCTCTGCTGCTGACTCCAAGGGTGCTTCCGTTCTTAATTGCTCCTCTGGGAGGATTGTTTACGTCTTCCTGACAGGTAGGGATGTTGGAAAATTCCAACGAAAATAGAAACAGGAGCAGAAATTGTTGGTGCTTACTCATTTGGCCCATGTCCAGAACATAAGTCAACCCAATGAATACAAGTGGAATTTGCTGCTGTTGAGCCTACAAATGATATGCTATTAATTGCATTTCCCCTCCATTTGCGTTGTGCTTCCTTTGCACTGTAGTGAATGGAGTGAAATAATGTAATGGCAAGGTAATTTCTGTAATTAACTACATAAGCCACACCATTTCACCACAGTGGACAGCGAGATGAATAGCATGGTTTGGGATGGAAGATGAAATGCAGTGGAACAGAAGCACAGCTGCAGGTAGCATCTACAAGGTGGAATGGAAAATAATGCCTTCTTACATCCCTACTGACAGTGCCCAAGGCCTCAAACAATAACTGCCCTCAACGCAGGCTACAGCAAAGCAAACTCAGCTTTCATTGGATGAAGAGGAAGAGACATCCTGGAGTTTGGATGCAGGCCATCAGGATCCAAGTTCAACTCGCCCTCCGTGGGAACGTTTGGGCTCTTTAAATAAAAGCCAAGCCTTGCAGCCATTGGGCATCCTCTAACAAAGCCCAAATTCCAAAACACTGAGGAACAAAAACCAAATGGGCTTCCAAAGTCCAACATAAACAAAACATCTCAGTTTTGGCTCACGGTACACAATGCACATGGCATTGCTCTCTGCTGCCAGAGGACAAGGAAGGAAGAAGCTGCCAGCAGAGAGGGGAGAGAATGTGAGCTGTGTCTCCATTATAAACAGCAGCCTGTTTGAGTGCAGGCAGATTTCCTAGGAAGAGGACTCCGCTTTTCTGGGAATGAGGAGGGTTGTTTTGTGAGAACATGAAGGAATTGAATGCCGAAAAGTAATCAAATCAGCTGTTGAGATGTAAGGCAATCTTCTTATCTTTGCCATCCTTTTCTGAACGTGAGGATTGATCAGAGGTGGGGAATGTCAGTCTGAGGGCCACATCGCTTCTGGGCAACCTTCCTAGGGCCACATCATGGCAGTGGTCAACAGGGTCAGAGGCATAAGTGAGCAAAGCAACAAGCTTTGATAGAGTAAACTAGCTTATACATACACTCATGACTCTTGCTTGTCTGGATGGAGGGCTGCATGATCAGAGATCAAGGACACACTGGGAATGCAAAGCAGGGCTGGGGGAGGTGTCCTGGGAGAGTAGGGTGACACAGTGGGGCCTGGAAAGCCATATTTGCCCCACACTCCACACCCTGGCCAGTCTGAGGCTCCCCATCCCTGCAGCAGAAGCTGTTTGCTCTTAGTTTTGTTCATATGTTCACAGGGAAATATTACCATCTTTCCACCATTAAAACACCAAACACAAATACCAGTTGCTAAAGAGAGGCTAAAACACACCCTATTTAACTGGGGAATGCATGACAAAGCCAGAGAAACATAGGTGCTGAATTGAAAAAAATATTGAATTGCTTTTTAAACACACAGAGACACACACTTTCTCATTTTCTATCCACTTTGCAGAAGAGCAAGCACATTTTTCAGCAAGTGTTTGGTTACTTATATCCTTGAGTGATAGAAGGTAAAGAGAGTTTTGATATACATATGAGAAATTTGTTTCCCATCCAGACACTGTCTCAATCTGTCACCTAGATATGAATTTAATTTGCAACACAGATGTGCTAACATCACCTCTCATATGGTAAATCGGGCAGCAAGGAGCAGAGAATTATCAACCAACACCCAAGGATGCTTGCTAGAGTCTGTTTAGGTTGTAAACGAAGTGAAGAATTTTTAGTTGTCTAATCATCTGCCTCTTAATCATTGACAGATAGATGTGCCTTTTAGTTTGGGCAGCAATTCATTTAAAACTTCTTCTTTTTTTGCTGTTATCATAAATGAAATGACAGGTATATATAGCTTATCATTGGAGGTATGATTGCAAAAGTTTGCTATTCATCACACATATTTTTGTTTTAAAACTTTTTTATATATAAACTGAACTCATCAGTTTAAAATAATGTACTGTATACAAAATATAAAAACATTATATATATATGTTACACACACACTTACCAATGTAAAATTCCAGGACCCACTGGTCATGAGTTGTTCCTATGAACTCCTGTAAAAGGATGTGCTGTTAGATTACTAAGCAATATATATTGCTCATGTGATCTTGCAATGTTAATTAGGCACCTCACCCCATTTCACAGAAATCCCATGCATTCTGCAAAGACTTACAGTGGCAGCAATAACTAATAATCCATTCACATATATTTTAATACAGTGTAATAACCACAATGAGAAGAAGTGTGGCATAATTTCCCGTACGACTATACCTTCAAATTCTTACATAACAAATATCCATTCCATGTCCTCATTAAGTCCATTAGGTGCTCCTATATTTAATCTATACATCCACCTGAAAACCTTCATTTTTTATTTCCTGGTACCACATACTTTCTCAATGCACCATTAAAAAAACCCAGCAACTCCTAATACAACTTTTGTGTTCTTCCGTCTTGATCTTAATCTTTCTTGTTTTGACTATTTTTGGAATGCTTAAAAAAAACATTTTAGTACTTATGTGTTTGCTGCCCTGGGCTTCTTCAGGAGGAAGGGTGAAAAAGAATGATGATGATGATGATGATGATGATGAATGTGTATGTGTGTGTGTGTGTGTCATATCATATACATACTGCAGAGGGAAGCAGACAAAGGTTGCCTGTCTTTTGCTCAGTAAATTCAAGATGAGATTTGAACTCACGACTTTCTTGTTCAGACTCATCAACCTAATACTGCCCAATGCTGATACAGTAAATGGAGCCTTAATGGGCTTACTGATCCCACGGAACATAAAATGCAGAGCAAATGAAGCTCCAACTAGGGCTGAAAATGCTTAAAACAAGCTTTCAAGTTACACTGGCTTTTTCAGGTTTAGGATTTAAAAAAAATCAGAACAAATTATACAAGTTCAGTGTATGCACAGGCTGATATTGTTAATTCAACAAAGGAAAGTTTAAGCAGGAACTATGTTAATCAGGTGATTACTTGGCAATGACATTATGGGTACTATTCAATAGGTGCTTCATGCCTGTACAAATACATATGCAGCTGTCATGCTTGCTGGAGCAGGAATAATGGATTCCCAGCAGCTTCAGTGAGGAGAGTTCCAGGAGGCGGTGATTTCACGACAATGGCAACACTTACTGAGAAAAGGCCTGTGTCTGGAATAACATGGAGTCACCAAGGGCAAAGAAGGAAAGGGCTCCTGTATTTTTAAGATGCCCTTCTCAGGCAGGGGTAAAAAAACAACAACATGCCAGCTGAAATCTCCTCTTCTAGAAATATTAGTAGTACCAAAGAACCCAATGTGAAGAGGTACCTAACTAATGTAAAATGTGATGATTTCATTACTCTCCCTGTTTTCGCTTTTAAGAATATGAAAGCTGTTATCCCCTAACATTTCCCCTAGGCTTAAAATATCCAGTTTCTCTGCCCTTACTGCATCTAATGTACTTTGGAGACCCATCAATATCATCTTAGCTCTCCACTGCATCCTTCCTACATCCCATTATTGGCAAACCTACTAAAATGTGGTGCTCAGAACCAGACACATTATCAGTGTCCAAGAATGCTCCAAGAGGCAGGAACTTTCACCTCATTCAGGTTCTCCAAAATGCTTTTCCCTTAAGAAAGTTAGAGAGATCAGTTTCCTGCTTGGGGGTCTACAAGTTATGTAACAAATTGAAATAGCATTTGCTTCACATGTTCCCAGGTCGAATTCTTTCTGACTTAGAGATGGATGCTTCTCTACATCAAAGTGGCCTATATATTAAGTTGAACCTTACACCTATAACACCACCTGCTAGTCTTCCTCGTATGAATTCATCTGGGTTTCTACAATTTCCACAATATTTTCCAGCCTTGCTCCTAAGCATTTTAGCAGCAATATCTCCGCGAATTTCTCAAAAGCCTCTCTGCAATGAAGTGGGTCATTTTTCTTTCTTTCTTCTTCTTCTACTACTTAATATACTCTGCAGCTGCAGTCAAAAGTAATAAAGGGTTATTTCCTTCTCTACTAAATATTGAAAAAGTAGACATTAAGGATTGGCCTTCACTGTGCAATGATCCCCTCCTCCTCCTAATAATACACCATTTATTGGATCTCTCTGTTCCTGTGAATCACCAGCCTGCACTCATAACTTAGATCTGCACTGGTCCTTCATCTGTCCCCACTGACCACTCCAAACTGCTAGTGGTGGAGACTACAAGGACAACGGAGCAGTTTGCATGATGGCAGCTGTGTGGAAAACATCCTCTCTACCCCTGCACTACATAAACAATAGCATGCACTTTCCCATTTCATTTGCTTTCTTCACCTCCAGAGCATGAGGAGGTGTGCTGGGCTGGGCTAGGGGCCAGAGAGACCCAGTTTCAAATCCCCACTCAGCCATGCAGTGGCGAAGGAAGGCTCTCCAGCACCCGGGGAGGGGTGAACCACCCACAGGGGTGGGGCAAACCGCCCAGCGGCGCATGTGCAGCACCAATATGGATGGCACATGCACAGCGCCCATACAGACGGCGTGAGCGTGCCCTCGGCCACCCTACAGTGAGTGTAGCCCTCGGCCGGCGATTTTGTCACCCCCCAGGGTGACACCCGGGTTAGGCCGCCCCCGCCCCCTTCCTATGCCCCTGCAGCAATGAAAGTTCCTGGGGTGAGTCACCGTCTCTCAGCCTCTCCTACCTCACAGGGTTGTTGTGACAGTAAGTTAGGGAGAGAGGAGAACTCTGAGTTTGCTGGAGGAAAGGCAGGATATAAACGTAATCAAGAAATAAGATCTCTGGGATAAAATAGGCAGGTAGTCCTGATTAACATGTTTATGTACTATGGGGTTTTGATTTAAGATTTCAACCCTAAAGTGATGGACTACAGAAAAGCAGCATTTGGAGAGGGCGATGGCTCAGTGGCAGAAAACAGAAGGTCCTGGGTTCAAATCCCACCCAATGAAGTACTTTAGACTCTGAACATATGCTCTCCTTCGTAGATGGTAGTGTAAACGAATTAACTCATCAACCTTGCCATATCAGAATCCCTTGCAGTTTATTGCAGTGCCTGGAGATAGACAGTCAGGTTGTGTAGCCACAGGAGTGACCAGAGGAAGAATGATCGCTGGAAGGAGTGCAGAGAAGAAATGCCATGGTGCATCTGCAGCAGCACCGCCAGATGCCTTCATCTGCCCCACCTGCAATACAGCATGTCTCTTTCATATTGGTCTCTACAGCCGCTGTAACTCTTCAGCATGTCAGGAACAAGCCAGCAGTAAATCACACTGTGCAAGTTGGAGTTAACTCTTTATTGGCAAACACATGATTGATACAGGAGTGTCATGCCTAATGAGCACAGCAATTCATCTTCGGTAAGCAGTTGCTGTGAAGCAGTTGCTGAGAGTGAAGGTCCCCACCCTACTCTCCAGGGTTTCCCCCAAGCAATCAGAGACTGAATCTGGGCACAACCAACCTCTCCTCCTCCCTTTTCATGTCTCTTCTGGTTCTGGGAGACCATTCCTCTGCAACCAACCAGTGCATAATGCAATGGTTTGATTTTACCCCCAAAGGTGCACTCTTCGATTGTCTCCCGAGACAGGCGGATGCCAACAACTCACTTCAAAATGTGGTATCTGGGGATCTTTCGCTTCGTTCTGCTGGGAAGGGCCCTGGACTTCTGCCACAAGGTCTAGTCCTGGTGGCCCCACTGTCCCTGCCATCTCCAGTAAAAGGATCTCAGGTGGTAGAAGCGGGAAAGGCATGACTGACACATGACTGTACAAGACTCGGTGGACCCAATGCCAATGGGGTGATGGACTCAGTTGAAGGCAGTGTCATAGATTCATATTCCTGCGGGTGTCAAGAGACGTTCAGGGAAAACAGGAAAGTAAACTCATCCATCCAAGAGGTCAACTTTGATATGCATTGCAAAAACTAAACATCCAGCTGAAGCAGGGGAAAAAAACCCCTAAAAAGTGACGGCCGGGGGTAAATAACATGAGGCGTTTCACACAGGGGATCTCAATCAATTTATACCAAAGACTGAGCAAATAAATTAGCAGTTCCTTGTCTGATAAAGTAAATATGCCCCAAGAACACTGCTGATTGTAGCAAAATCATCTGGATGGGCTGGTAATCCAATGCAGATGTGAAATTGTGCGAGAGGAACCCCAGCCTTTCCAAAAACTCCCCCGGTATTCTCATGACAATGATTAGCTGGAGTATTGTTGTTGGCCTGGACCAGACAGCAGACAGCCGAGCTCAGCTTCAGATTGGAAAACCAAAAGACAGGCCTGTTTCATTAAAAGAAGATTTATTGGTGTTAGCGGGTTTTTCTTACAGAGCTCGTTTTCGTGAGATGTGTTGCGTATAGTGCTGGTTCCTGCATGTGCACAGTGGGAAGCAAAAATAAGAGGCAGAAGCTGAAGACAGCAAGGAAGGATCACACTATAATGTTGCACAGGCCCTCACTTTCCAGAACAGTGAAAAGCTTCTAGCACCACCCTCCGTGCAGCGGAGCACGTGGTAGAGTCACCCATCAAAATGTCTCGTGCCACCTTTGAGACTAACAGGCCGATTTCCCCATAACAATGCTTTCATGGATGGAAAAGCACCACATCATTTGATGTCAGAACGTCCTTTTTTGGTTTTGCTACAGCAACCTAACATGGCTGCCCTTCAGGAATTTGCCACCATCAAACTGTGTGTCCCACTTCGGCCTCCTCTAGCCAACCACTTTATTTGGCACTCATCCTGATTTGCTTATGCAAAGCTTATACAGTGCTTAAATTATATCTGGTCTTTATTGAGCCTTTCTTCGAATTGGTTTCTGTGGTGGTTATAGGACAATGAGCCTGATTCGCTGACAAGGTATTTAGGTGCCTTCCTGTAAATCACTTGTCTGCCCCGAACTGTGAAAAGTCAGGTGTTGTTATTATTTTTTAAGTGGATTTGTTGCACCAGGGTGAAAGGGAACTTTAATCCACTTTAAACATGAAAATGTAAAGTTCTGCTCTGTGCATGAATCCCTCCCACAGAATACTGACAATCTGGAGGCGCTCTTCACTCTAACTTCTCAACAAGAACACAAAAAGAAATGGGGGGGATCCACCCCAGTACCCGTAATACTACCTTCCTCCTACTTCTGTATCTGGAAAATTTCTCTGCCCCTCTTTGGCAGCTGTACAGACCTTGCATCCTGAACATGTCCATTATTAACCATTTACTAGAACCCTGAAGCAGAGCAATCACACACAGTACTGCACATCAAAACAGATTCCAGATATCTCTGGGTGCTACAGTAAATTCTGGACATGCTTCATACCTTGCAAAGATTAGATTTATTCTGGGAAGGGGGGTTCTTTGGAGGGAGGGGGGAGTTGCTTAGGGTTGCCATATTTCAAACAGTGAAAATCTGGAGAGAAAAGTTGTTGAGGGTTTTTTTTTTTTTTTTGCAAAATCACTCCCGGATATATGGCAACCCTTGCCCAGCCTAGCATTTTCCTGGATTTTAACAATTGGATGCATATTGTAACTTAGTCAGGCCACTCCAGGTGCTTTTAATTGCTACCTTGGCAGCATCTTTAAAATATCCCTCCATGGGGCAAGAAACAAAGGTGCCTTGTTTGTTCACCGCAACATCTGCAGGTTGTGGGATTATCCCAGCTCCTGTTAGTCATGCTAGTTTATTGGCGAAAAGTCTCTCCTAGAATAAATGAAAGGTATTGTGTAATGACAGGTAGGATAAGGTTTTGAAACCCTGTGCATTTTTCCATCACACCCTGGATTCCGTCTTTTTATCCCTCTTTGAAGTAGTTTGTCTGCAACTCAATTACAGAACAGAACAAACACAGTTCCTACAGGATTTACAGTGAAAACGTTTAGGAAATAGCTACACCGTTAAAGGCCCTGGGAGCTTATGCTTGAACGTTTCTATTAACCATCCAGTAGGTGGTGCAATTGCAAAACCTTTACTCCACCGGAATAATTTCCCGCATTTAAAAGGAACCAACCGAGACAGAATGGAAATAGGATGTAAGGTCCAACTTTTGCTTGTCAATGGTTATCTGAGAGAGAGACACTATCCTCGTTTGCACATAACACTAAGCCACATTTTAGTGGCTTAGGGGTGCATGTGTATTAAAGGTTTCCTGATGCTTGTGCACATAGCACTAAGCGACAAGTTTGGCATTCTGTGCTATCTCAGCACCTGGAGTGGCAATAAGGTGGCAGCCCTCCATGTTTTTGTAAAATCTCGAGTCCTTTTTGCATGACCAGTGGGATACTGGATAAATGGAAGGGGGAGGGGATGAGATTGCATTGGCAGGCTCCACCTCCAACAACCACATGCCAATTGGCTACACAGCATGGCGCCTACACATATGCAGCCTAATGAATGTGGCAGGGGCTGAGATCCTGCTCCTACCCAGAAAGGCATCCAGTGTGTGACCTGCAGAATCTTAGCTGCTGATTCAAGAACGCCACAGACCCTGGCAATGTGTTTATTAAACAGGGTTACACACAGCTCACTGGCAGGGCTCTGAACACAGGCTTGCAGCAGGGTTTCTCCTAGTTCAGAGAAGGAGGGGGAGGGAGGAGTCTGGCCTGTATTTGAGGGCACAATACGCAGTTAATACAACCCCTGAATACAACACACTTGACATCCCGTTTGGTCACATGAACAGGATTCTTGCTCTTCCTCAGCTGTGAAGCTCACAGGGCACCGACAGGTTTCTGTCCTTCACTCTTATCTGCCTCACAGGAGTTTTGCAAGTCTAAAATGTTATCATAAACTCATAGAACCATAGAGTTGGAAGGGACCCCAAGAGCCATCTAGTTCAACCTCCTGCAAAGAGGGTTCTCAGAAAGAGAGACTCCGTTGCGGTGGAGGCATGAAAGTCACTCCTCCTTGGTTTGGGGAGGGCAGGGCTTAGGCCACAGGTTGATGACCCAGCTTGTTGCTGGGTCAACTTGCATGTAGCAAGTTTTGATGGACAGCCCAGTGTCCCTTAAAAGGTTCTCAGCAGAGTGAGGTAAGCACTCTGGCTGGAGTTTTGAATCTCCCACCCCCCCCTCCCTGGTATAGGACGGTGCATTGACCTTGCTGTGCCTGTAAGGGGTCGTCTCGATTGAGAGGCCTGGTAGGAATTTTGTCCAAGTGGCGTATTGGCACTTGCCACTTGGTTTTTGCCTACTATACAGCAACTAGTCACAACTTGTACGGTTGGCGGTTAGGCATTGGTTCAGTGATGGGGGTGGGCAAGGCCCACCCAGTGGTGATGTCAGTGTTGGGAATTCCGTTAAAGGAAGCCAGGGGCTCCACAGTGCTTGTCCGGGCCCGAGGGTTGCAGGGCCATGCTGGAGCCCCTGTGAACCCCTGGGGAGGGGGAGGCGCTGATTTCACCAGCTTCCCTAACTCTCCCCAGCTAATGGTTTCCCTGCGCTGACAAGTGGTCAGCTCTGTCCAGCGGGACAGCTAGTCTTGCTGACTAGGGTCAGCACTGTCCAGGAGGACGGATGGAACCAATGCCTACGCAACCACTCACGTGTTTTTGTATTCAATAAAAGAAAAGTTGTGGCCAAAATTTTAAATGCCAAAAACCCAAACCAAAATTACGTTTTCAGTGTGAGTTATTGGGGGGGGGGTGACTGGGTGCCTTACACACACAATGCAGGAATCTCAGCTAAAGCATCCAACCTCTGCTTAAAAACCTCCAAGGAAGGAGAGTCTACCGCCTTCTGAGTGAATCTGTTCCCTTGTCAAATAGCTCTTACTGTCATAAAGTTTTTTCCGTATGTTTAGTCAGAATCTCCTTTCTTACCATTCCACCCATGACACCCTGGGCTCCTTGGAAAACAGGCAGGGTATAATAAATAATCCATGAATCTTTTAAGTCTCTTTATCTCTTTTTTCTACCACTCACCACTATGCCTGACCAATCGGACATAGCATGTCATTCTAAAAATGCTCAGTCTCAGCAAAACACACACGGAGAGAATTTCTTGTGTTGTCTCTTCAACTGAATGGTGCATCAACTATAATATTTTAATTGGCATTTCGGAACTTACGAAGGCCCTTTAAAAGTACAGTTGGTGTTTGCGTGCTTGCCTTATCTATGCTCGTCTTGCATATTTTGTAAAGCTAAATGTTAATATACCATTGTATATAGTCCATCTTCTCTAAACAGTTATAAAGCTGAGCTATGCTATTTATGTTCTCCTTAATCGTAGTTTAGAGAAAGTTCATATAAACATGACTCCCTGACCTAGAGTGAAGAGAAAGACAAATATCTAAGTGAATAATCATGAGGTTACACCCAGTGTTAGTTCTATGTAGAATAGATCCTCTGAACAGAACCTAAATTAGCCATACCCATTAATTCCAATGGGTCTGCTCTAAATAGAACTAGCTACCATGTTAGCGCACAAAATTAGGGCACAATTCAAGCTGTAACTTGAGCTCAGAATCACCTGGCATCATTTGATACCAGGTGATTGACAGATGGGCACCAGTGGGTGGTCCAATTCCCCATCCCATGCCATGTTTGGATGGGTGAGACAAGAACAAGTATCTTCACTGAATAGCTCATGGCCTTTCCGGTTAACAGGAAAATTATTCTTTGTTATCAATAGCTCTATCTATGCTGGCCTCAGTCCAAGCCTAATCAATGTGATATGCCACTCCCATGAACTGTATGGATGGGTGTCTGCTTTGCAGCAAGGGAAGCATGAATGAAATTGGAATGAAAAGGGGGAAGAAATTAGTTTTTGTACTGGAGAGGGGGAAGCACACGGTGGCCAAAAAACACCTGGCAGCTCTTTCGTAATGCTGTAAGGGGCTTTGTGGTGGTGCTGGTGAAAGTCTTGGAAGCGATGGTTGCAGTGATCCTAATTTACAGAGGACAGGTCCAGCAGGGAAGCAGTAGGAATGGGCCAAGTGTTTATGAGATTTCAGAGAACTCTATAAAAAGAAGAAAAGAAGCCTGGCTTGAAAACTAGCGCTGTTGCATTGATACTTATGATACAGAGCTGCATCTCCTCTGCTGCATCAAGGTCATAGAATCACAGAATTGTAGAGCTGGAAGGGAATCAAGGGATCATCTAGTCCTGCAATGCAGGAATCCATGGCAGATGGCCACTCAACATCTGTTTAAAAACCTCCAATGAAGGAGAGCCTGCCACTTTCCAAGGTAGCCTGTTCTACTAACACCTCCCACCATCAGATAAACCATAAACGCATACAAAAAAGAAAGAAAAAGAAAATCATATTGGAACGCTGAAACTTGCTTGTGAGTAAGAATGGGTGACTCTGTTTCTCATTTTTTATAACCTGAAGTTCTGTTCTCCACATTTATACATCAGTTTGCAATATTTTAAAAAGTCTTTGTGAAAATTCACCAACATTTCAGCACGGATTTATCCTCTTGTACAAATCTTTGTATGCATTTTGGCCTGATATAATGTTATGTTCACTAATATATGCATTTTGTTGCCCGCTGTACCCTAGTAAATGCATTTTTTGCGCACATTACCCGGCTAGAGAACTGTATTGCAAAATTCAGAGAGGTGTGAATGGCGAAGGATGGCCGTGTTTCGGATTGCAGATTATTTGGGGAAGTGCAAATCAGTTCACCTCTACTGTACATGCAAATTGAATTGTGTTTCTCCTGCATCCCTACCTGCAGGTCTTCTGTCTCTAGCAGGTGTGAGCAGTATTCTTTCCATGGTCAATAGGAGGCAGAAGGTCTCCACGACTGAATGTTGTGCTTGTGGGTCGCTCTGTTTTCACAGACAAGCCATGCTGCCTTCAGCGAATGAGTCTGGCTTTATCACAGCAGAGACCGAAAGATCCATTCTCTTGACAAATGGATCTCTTCTCTCTCACCCCTTTTTGTGAGTTGTAGTTGGGGACTATTTGTTACTGTGCCACTACTTGCCACATCGACTTGGACTTGGGGCTTTGCCATAAGCCTGCAGTTTCCCCAGCTAGACAGTCAGTGTGGTGCAATGATTATAGTGTGTCGGACTAGAACCTGAGAAACCAGGGTTCAAATCCCCACATGGCCATGAAGCTTATTGGGAAAACCTATGGATGCCACCTTGAGCTCCTTGGAGGAAAAGTGGTTTGTAAATCAAGTAAATAAATCAAATGCATATTTCATGACAATATCCCCACCACGCCTCACCAGTACTTATTTTCTGAATAAGATTATAGACTTCTCTCCTAGCCTTTCCTGCTTGCAGGAATTGCAGTTGGACCTCAAACCTCAAATCTGCCCAGCCAGCCTCCATAGTGCAGGACCTAGTCTGCCAGCAGTTGCACAGCCACTAAGCTGTCCTCGCCCTCCAGAGCAGAGAACCAAACAACAACAACAACAAAATCTGCTGCTTTTAACTCCTGGCATTGGAAGGAGCTGGTACACTGAGAAGGGGCAGGGATGAAGTGTCAGCTTGGGAGGAAGGGAAACAGAGCTGTTGCCACTTCTAACGTTACCCCAGCAAAGATAGTCCTTTTCAGATATTGCCTGACCATAAAAGGAGGCATGCAAAGCATCAATTTTATGGTATTATCCATAGGCCTGTGTGATTGCTTAGCCTTTCTTCCTTTCCCTTCTAGCTCTGAAACCTCCTTGGGTTGGTCTGCCTTGAATAAAACCTTTTAATTTATTTCTGGCAGTAGAAATCAGTCACAGGGTCTCTCTAGAAAAATCACCTGCTTTGCTTAACTATATCATCTTGGGGACTTGTCAAGATGCTACCTGGTGTTTCCATGCTCTTGTCTTCTCCGAGCTCAGCCGTTACTCCTGGGATGGGTCTGGTTATTCTCACCAACAGGCTTCCAGCACGAAGGCCGAGTTTTCTGCTGTCTAGGATGGAAATTTCTTCGTTTGTTTCATAAGCAGCATGTTATTGTGGTTTCCTTGGCTGGAGGATTTCATTTTTATTTCTAATCTCCGCCATGTGTTGGTCAATACGAGTGTGGAATTTGCCTAATCTCTTCCCCCTTCGCCAATGTGCTCACATGTAATTCTCCAAGCTGCATTGCCAACACATTGCTCAAACTGGGTGGGAGACGGGACTCTCCTAGCAATCTGAAAATGAACAATTGTGGTATGCAGCATTTGTTCCACTCCCCTACAGAGAGACTTAGCGGGCAATCGCATGAATAACAGCAATTAGCAATAAGTGTCTGCTTTTCCTCAACTGCTCCATAAGTTTAGCCAATATCTGTGGACTAAACAGGCATTAACTTGTCATTCTTTCTCCTACTGACATATGGTCTGTGCTGTCACTCATGAATCTATGGCTATGTAAACACTATACATTAAAAACACACACACACCTAAGAATGTTGGGAACTGTAGTTTACCCCTAGGGTTAAAATTCTCTGCAAGTTTAGCAAACTGGTTTCCAGGATGTGTGCTATTGTGAATGTCATAAAGCCCAAATTTTGTGAACGTCTGAAAATTCAGAGATATGCCAGTAAATGTTGGTAAGTTGCCTCAATATGGTAGATGCCATTTGCTAGTATATGTTGCCAAAATGATTAAATATATATCATACCCAGCTGCACCGGGGAAAAATGGGACATCTCATTTTTTTTCCCGTGAGCACGGCAACCATTTAGGGTACCTTGCTCTCACACAATATCAGGCTGAGTTTGGGCCTTGAAAGAGTGTTTAATTCAGGTCTGCAATATCACACCATGCCCAAAAAAGTGCTTTTTTCAAGACCGCAATCTCATGCAGGTCACATGTGTAGAATGGGATTTCAGACCCAGAAGATGGTTTCCCCAGATTTGGGCTGCTTCACATTTCAAGTCATGATATATGCACTTTTGAATGACCTTAATTTTCCATAAGGACCACTTTCACCCATATGAACCCAACTGAGGCATAAAGCTGGCATTAGAAGCTCTGTTCCACCTCCATGGGAAATACAGCTAGGGGACTCTCCAGTATTAAGTGTCACAGTTGTGGACTGTTCTTCCTGGCAAGATCTGACAGGTTCCCTGTCTTCCTGTGCCTCATTTTACTGTTCTATAACAGTTTATACTGTCCACTGCAGTTGCTTTTTTACAGAGGCTGGACTCCTATATGCACTTACCTGTGAGTAAGTCCCATTGACTTATTTCTGAATAGATATGTGGAAAATTCTATTGCATTTTTAAAAAAAGATTTTGTTGCTGAGCTTTTATTACTTATTTTGCAAACCATTCTTCCACAATTATTGTACATAGAAGAGCAGCTTCTAAAGAATATGAAATTAAATCGGCTACCTGACAATATTTATCCATTTGTTTCAGGAACCACTAGCTTGCTGCTGCTGAACAGATTGTTCTCTTTTGCTAAGGAACTGTTATATCGAAGTTTTTGAAGGACCCAAAGGGTGAAGAGCTGCAGGCCACCCACAACTGTAGAAGAAAGAAAATCCACAAGTTCCAATAAAGGAAACTGTACAACCATCTTGTTTAGATGTATAACAAACTTTAAATATTTAATAAAGATTCTATGTAATAGAATCAGGCATTACAGACAAGCAATTGTGATTGCCAAAGCACAAGAGGTTGGTCATTTGTATATTTGGTCAAATAGGACCGTTCTCCCAAAAATAAGATGCTAGGAATTTGAAATGCTTAACAGATAACATGGCTTTAGGAGGTGGGGAGGGGCAAAAGCATATAAAACGCCCAATACAAACAGAAAGGGGGAAAAACTGAGAAGTGTGTTAGCAAACAAAAACAGATAAGGTCGTATTTAAAAGTATATCTATATATAAATACATGTTGTACAGGTTAAATCAGCTGTAATCCCAGGGGAATGTACAAAGTTCTTTTAAAATACACTTGGAATAATTTGAGAAGGGAATGCTTTCAAAGATTGGCAACAATAGGTGGCCACAAGAACTATCATTTCAAAAAACAAAATGAGTGGGAAATATAAAAATCCAGATGCATAGAGTGTGACAGCCCAGTGCTATGAGTTGCTTATAAGAGCTGGTCTAAGAGCCCCAGCATGGACTTGACCCTAGACACATGGGCTTGTGCTCCCCTTTGCAGCACCTCAGTACCAGCCAAAGCCCAAATGGGTAAAGTTGCATCTTCTTGCGTGACTTCCTACGTGCCACGGGCAACTTGAAGACAGGTGTGAAGCAGCACCCTCCATATCCTGAAGTTAAGGGATGAGACAGGACCCTCCCAACAACTAAGGAAGACACAACAGACTCTGACTCATTCCATTCATAAATGTGCACTTCTTCAAGTCTGCAATATTGGTGCCACTGTTTGGGTCCTTAGAAGCAGTGATCTAACCAATAAGAAAATAAAAACTTTGGCCTTTCTAAAAACATACATATTTGCTTTATAGGAGATATATATATATATATACACATACATACACATATGCACATACACACACACCTCTTTTTTTACAACAGAGAGAGTTGCTGCTGTGAGCAGGATGATGTGGAATGTGCACTAGATATAAAAAGTAAACGCTTCTTGGCTAGCTCCTCTGGACAGCCTGTCAGCTTAAGAAGGGGGGAGGGGACACCCCATATCTTAACTTGGTGGCCAACTGTTAGCAAATTGCTTAATACTGTAGAAAAATAGAGATCACATTCTGTTAAAAAGTTGCTTTGTTACAAGGATCTGCTCTATCAAACCAGCAATTGGGTCAAACGAAGAATTTCTAGTCCAATCCATAAAAACATAACCACGGGAGGAAAAAAATAGAACTTCATAATAGTGAGTGCAAAACAGTAGCCGGGGTGGTTATAGTGTTGGTTTGAAACAGTAAATTGGGGGCAGAGGCTGCACAGGTTGCAATTACATGTAAAACAATGCCTTGACTTTGTTTTGTTTTAGATTTGTGTGATAGAGGGGAAGGAGCATTTTTTGTTTGTTTGTTTGCAGATGCCAGGTAAGAAACTTAAAAAGCAAAGCCCCTTCAAATGGTAGAAGTCCAAGCTGATTTCACAGCCAGTCAATCAGTCTTTATCCTCTTCGGCACTCACCCCCCTGAACTGGAAATGCGGCGTCTCTCGCTCGCTGCCTGCTTTACGAAGACCAAAGTTAAACAAAGCTGAGGGTGCAGAGGTTCGGAGGTTTAAGCTCAGAAAATTCACATTCTTTCAAAAATCATTTTGCTAATCTCCCCTGTTTACATTTTACACAGAGCAAAAGCCAGCTTCCCCTCACACCCCTCCCATCTTCATCCTGTTTACCATCCTGCCTGAACACGGCTCAGCAGAGTTTTAAAAATGACCAACCCATGCCAAGTAGAGGCATTAAGGCCTAATGCTACAAAAAACAGATGGTTCCAAAGTGAGAGATTTTTGTGCACTCTCTCTCACTCACTTCCATGCAAGCTCCGTAAAGCTGTGGAATATGAACTACTTATTTCCCCCACTGGCAGAGATGAAGGTTTTGCCAGTACACTCTGAAGTCACTGCTTGTAGGAAGCTTAAAGCTATTTCCCTGTGTTGGAAACCAGCAAAACATTTGTGGAAGGCAGACATCTCCTGAGACTCGTGTCTTTTTCACATCACACCCTTTCAACTCTGGTGGGATCGTAGGCATCTGTAAAATAGGAAAGGCAGCTATGATTATTACCAGCAATTTATAATAGTCCCCCTTTTTCCATTAATGCAGGTCCCTCAGGCTTCAGATGGAATGCCGCATGGTCAACTCATTTAAAACACCAAAGCCCACCGCAGTTGGGTAAGATGGTCCTAATGTGGCAAGCTTTTGAGTTCTCCAGGACTCTTCAGCAGGCAAAGAGAGGTCACACAGGTTCGGGCGGGTATGGGGAACATTTGGTACTCCAGATGTTGCTGAACTACAGCTCCCATCAGCCCCAGCAAGCGTGGCCAGCTATGACTGCAGTTGTAGTTCATTCGACTTCCAAAAATTTTGGAAACCAAAGCGCAGCTTCCGATTGGCTGCAGGAAACTCCTGCAGCCAATCGGAAGCTGCAGAAGCCCCGTTGGATGTTTGGCTTCCAAAAATAGTTCACAAACCAGAACAGTCACTTCCAGGTTTGCGGCGTTCAGGAGCCAAAATGTTCAAGAACTAAGCTGTTTGAAAACCACGGTGCGACTGTAGACAGAAAAGCAACTGTGTGTGCCCTGCAGATTGATTGTAGCAGGGCATTCCAGCCAGACTGGAGCCCTGCCACTGCAAAAGGGGTGCACAGCCAGGTTGACTTCAGAATTCCAAGCTTGGAAAAGGAAAATGAGGGAAACTGAGATAACTGGTCCATGTGAACTGTTTAACACAAATTAGGAATGGTGCAGGATACAGAGCTTTGGAGGAGGAAAGAGGATGACTTCTCCTGGGGACAGAATAGGAAGAACTTTACTGGATCGGGCTGAAGGCCCATGTAGCCTAGCATCATGTTCTCAGAGTGGACTCGTGAACTTTTTAGCTGCACACCCTACCTAAAATTCAAGAGGAGGAATAAAGTGTTTTGTTGAATCAATATGCACTTCATGTGAGCCTTCCTAAGGGAGCTGTTTCCAGAGGAAGAATTGTAAGGGGAATGGGACTCTCTGTTGACCAGCCAAGGGATTTTTCCACCTGCCTTGCCCCACCTTCCAGCTCTTGGAGCTTTCAAAAAGCAGTTGCTGCCATGGCCATTATGTTTGCGTGTCTTTTGATGAACTAAATGAACTTTACTTGTGGTTGTGCTGTTTAGCCTATTTTTAAAGTTGTTTTCTTAACAGTGTTTTATAGAAGGTGGTTGTTTTACTGATGATTTGTGCATTATTTTATATGATTTATGTTGTAATTGTGATGTTCTATTATGTTTTTGTTATTTATTGTTTGTGAGCCACTTTGTGACTCGTGCGAGTGAAAAGCGGCATAGAAATATAAGAAATGAAATTAATGCAAGAGATTTGGGCCGCTTAGAAAAATGGGTAAAAACCAGCTTGCCTGTTGATAAGGGTGGCAGAACGGAAGGGTGTTCTGACAATTTGGAGAATTCTTAAGACCACAGATATTGGTGGCTTTTTCGTAACATATAATCATAAAATTGTAGAGTTGGAAGGGGCCCCAAGGGTCATCATGTCCAACCCCCTGCAATGCAGGAATTTCAAAGCATACATGACAGATGGCTATCCAACGTCTGCTTAAAAACCTCCAAGGAAAGAGAGTCTTTCATTTAAAAAATTATAGGTGCTATGTATAGTCACCTTAGAAGTTACGCTGTAACATGATTAAGTGTCTTCTGAAGTGGGGAGACCACTTGGGGAGGGAGGAGACCCAGTCCATATTTCAGATCACATGCGATTATTCCTCTGCAGTACCTATGTAGCTGGTTATCCATTCACTTAAAATATACAGCTTTGGGGGGGGGGCAGATCTTCAAAGTTCACTATGAATCTTCCCTCCCTTTGGGCAGCGTCAAAAGTGTCTTGCTTTTCCCAACAGTGCATATCAAATGACATGCCAGGCATGAATTTTACTAGGCACTGGCTGGCAGCTTTTTATGCTTATACACTTGCTTGCAATTAAATGGCAGCTGCAAAGTTTATATTTGAGATGGAACAGGAAAATGCCCTTTCTTTTCAAGGAGGCTTCAGAGGAAGTGTATAGCCATCATCACCCAGCAAAAGTGCTGACCACAAAAACCCTGGAGGAATTTTGGTCTTACCTAAAGAAACTAAATCCCTTCCAGTTTTCTTCTCACTCACGTTGTCCCAGAGCCCATTTTCAGCCAATGAGATGATGCGCTTGGAAACGGAACTCCCGTGGGACAGTTTGCGGGGCAATTCATTGCGGCCAAAGGAAATGTCATTTCCTCTTTCATCTGGGCCTTTTAGCTGCTTATCCTCATCTCCATCCTCCGCCGAATCTGCATTTTTTATGCTTAGACGTCTCATACGAGAGACCGAGTCAACTTCTTTCATCCTCACCAAACGGTCCATGGCAGCTCGGCTGGGGGCTGATGCAAGTTTGCCTTGCAAGGTCTCAATCACCTTTGAAGTGCATCTAGCTCTCTTTTCCACACCAGGTGGGACCATGTTTCTTTCAGCAAATGGAAGCACAACAGACTCGGGAGAGGGAGTCTGGTCAGCTTTGGGTCTACCAAGACCTCTATGGTGCTCAAAACATTGTTCAGCTATCAAAATTGCTTGATCAGGACACTGGTCTTCAATAGATCCCAATGAGATGTTTCTGTCTCCAACGAAGAGAGAGCTTTCTGTCCAACCACACTTTCGTCGTCCTTCGTAAGAAGATACTTTTGCTTCCACCTTGCCCTCTGACATGCTTTCTTCTGGCAATTCAAGGCTCTGGGGGACATTGTCAGAGTGAGAGTGTTCATCTTGAAGAGTGCTGTTGTCAGGAATGAGGGACTCCACAGCTACCTCTATACCCAATATCCGAGCTGCTCTTGCCTGAAGCGATTCATTTGGGGGGATCTCACTGATGATAGGTTTCCCATGACTATCTAGTTCAGGCCCTTGACCGTCATCAAACCCCACAGATCTCAAATCTGGCTCAGAGAGACCTTGGTTCCTATTTGTTAAAGACAATCGCCCTACAGACCCTCTGTCCAAAGCCAAGTGATTCCACGGCACTGCATTTTTTGTCAGCCTACCAAAGTTGATGTTGTCTCTGTGATTCCTAACTTGTATTTCCTCACTGAAGTTAATGCTGTTGAATGGATTGTAGTGATCCTCATCATCATAGCTGCCCGGCAGAACTTTGTCGATTGTGTGTGGACTCACAGCCTGTTTTATTGTCCTTTTCCCAGCTTCCTGATTCCTTGATTCTGCAACCACATATTCATTCATGGCCTTAACTGAACCACCCACCTCTTTTGCCTGCAAGCAGCTTTGGGACCTAGCAACCCTTGCACTTGAGCTTTCAGGTGCACTTAAACTTTCAAGTTTGGCTTTATCCCTCTCCTGTCTAAATATAGGAGTGACTGATATAACAGTTTCTGACTGCATGCCAGGTCTATGGTCCTGGGTTGGCCCGTCAATCCTAGAGGTCCCACTGCTATCTGTCCTCTCTCCTTTCTCCTTTTCTGACTCCTGGTTGTCCTCATTCTCCACACTCTCATTCTCTACCCCATCTTCACTCTGCTCTTCCTGCTCTTGAAGCTCCTTGTTAAAACTTTCCAGCTCACTTATTATATCCCAAGGACGGCGGCTAACAGGTTTCAAGAGGAACTGCCCAAACAGTTCCTTACTACTGCAAGGGGAGTTTCCTTCCTCCCCAATGAGATAACTAGTTTCTCTTTCCTGCCCAGGGAGAGGGGTGCACGAAGCACAAGGCAGGTTCTGGCATGCCTTTGGGCTAAGGACTACAGTCCGAGAACACACATTATTGCTAGCTTTGTCAAGACACCCCAGAGCTTTTGCACTGAGTGCAACCTGCCTACATTTTCTGTCATCGGCAGGTAACACAGATAGATGTTCCGCTTCCGCAGTGGACGCCCCACATTTTGACAACTGCGAAGCTGTCGCTGTATTTGAGCCACTGGGTTCTAAGCGTTGGAGACGATGACACAAGTTTTTGGGTTCTTCTGTGAAGCTGGTCTGCGTTTGCTGGTCTTTGTACTGATCGCCTGGCCATGAGCCAGAGTACTGGAGCTCCTTGTGCTTTGCAGGCTGCAGAAATCTGAGGTCATTCGTTTGTTTGAACTCTGGTCTCCACCACAACTCCTGTTTTTGTAGCTCATTCTTATTGGCCATGCTTCCTGTAAGGGCTTGGAGCTCCAAGTCGGTGGAAGAGGTACTGAGGAGACTTTGTTCCTGCAGACCCCCGCTATCGTCAAACCCATTCTTCTCCTCGGCTCCCTGGGTTAAGTTGTTGTTCCTATCGGTATCAGGCAGGTTCAGTTCAGATTTAACTGGGACGGAGACCAAGCAAAATATTGTCTCATTGGTTTTTTTCTTTGAACTCCTCTTGCTCTGGATCTCAGTCCCAGGTTCAAACGTTTTCACTTTAGTGACGGTCTCACAGGGGGTTTCCATCTGTGAGCTTTGGACAGACAGCCTGCCTTTCGGGTATCTGTGATCCAAGCCATTACCTGCGTCATAACCGTCTCTTTGGATAGGCAAGGCACAACTGTCTTGATCGACGCTGGACTCAGCTAGCCACCTGCTGCCGTGTGTAGAACTGCCAGGGGCCTGGTCACATTTCACAGCAGTATTTAGCGAGTTGAAAAAGGCACTGTTATACTCTCGTTCCAGAGAGCTCTCTTGGAAGGCATGGGAGCCTGTCCTATTTGTATCCACAGCGTATTTCTCATTGTCCTGAAGACTGTCTTGGTGCGCTACTTTAATATGCCGGATTCGAGGGTCATCAAAAGGAATGTACTGGACGGAAGACAGGTAGCCCTCCCCATGCCTCAGGTGGCTTTTCTTGTCACGAGGAACCTGCTCACCTTTGCAGTAGGTACTAGCAGAGGGATGGTAACCAAGCATGGCTCTCGTTCTCTCTACTGGACTCTGCATACCATTACTAAAGCACATATCATAGTCAGGCACTTCACCAGGCAAATGCCGGCTTATACTTTGCTGAGCTGGAGATTTGTAACAGGGAGGGGGTATGTACAAAGGGGGCTCCAGACCAGCATCTTGGCTGCAAGCATCCTGGATCTGATCGTTTGCTTTGGTCAAAGAGGAGATGGCTTCATCTTTCCGTTGGTCATCCTGGAGCGAGCCAGCTTCTAGGTTTCCCCTGGTTTGCTGATGCAGCTCGTATGATGGGGGCTTCAGGGGTCTGCCGTACTTAGGCTTGGGCAAGGGATGGAAGTGGGCCACTGGCTCAGGATGTTTGGAGGCCTCCAAGCCGAACCCAGTTGGGGGGCAAGATGTCGCTTTAGTTCCACGGAGCGAATGCTTGCTGTTGACCAAGGAAGGCATTTCAACACACCGCAGGCTCTCTGGTGAAAGAACTCTTGGCAAAGATTGTGATTTCCCCTTCGCACGGGAGCCAATGGCAGTACCTCCTGGTCTTACCGAATACATCTCTTGAAGCAGCCTTTCTCTGTCACCATCTGTCATGAGTCCTCCAAAGTTGGTTGGTTGGTTCCAACCTTCTGTCCTTAGACTTTGCCACCTGTAGTCCCCAGGGGCATTCCAGGTCTCCTGCATGCCAGTTCTCCTCACATTCTCCATTCCACCTCCTACCTCCCACTGACTTTCCTTATCAAGCCCATACAAGGCACAGGGCACTGCCATGCCTTTCATTTCAGAGTCTCCTCTGTCAGTATAACCCAACAGTACGCTAAAATCTTGGCCCCTTCTTCTCCAGTAGGCAAGATCTTTATCCGTCTTGGGACGTGAAGGCCAGGCTAACTGCGGTTGTTCATAAAACCTGCAAAACAAAATGAAGTCTTACTAAAGAGGCCCATACAAAAACAAACAAGCAAGCAAGCTTTCTTTTCCTCCATAATTAAATAAAGAATCTCAGCCACCCAGAATCATGAGCTTGTTTCTAACCCCAACATCCCCACAGATATGGTGCACGTGATCTTTCTATGAGGAACTACAAAAGAGCTCTTTGCTTACAAGACATTTTCTTTTATTGCAGTGCATACATGTTGCAAAACTGCATGCATAACATTCCTTTGCATAATCACATTTCCTAAACTTCATGGTATTTCTAAACATGGAAGTGATTTCTGGAAGTGTGCAACTTATGAGTTGTCTCTTAGTGAGAAATCCATACAAATTCCTAAAACTGTCAACTCTCTATAGCACATCAAGATGTACCATTAGTATTCGTGCAAACTGGATGATCAGACACGTAACTGCCATTGAGTATAAGCCAAAAGAAACATTAAACTTCATTGACAGGGTAGGAATGTAGCTCAGACAGGATAGTTTTCTTCCATTCCTGTCAATCCAAATGTGTGGAGGTTGTTCATGAGTGAGAGGAAGAATTGTCCATGGATGGGGAACCCAAGGACTCCTTTCCTCTTAAAAACAGAAATATTCAAAAATGAAAATGTAATGCACCCAATAAAAATGATTTTTAAAAAAAATGAAATGCACACATACACATCTGGCTGCCAATAATCCTCATTCTAAGCACTGTTCAATCACTTTTGTTACGTGCATAGATTCATCCTATCAAGCAAAACTTTTCATAGACCAAACTGAGATAATATATATTTTTCATCAGAAAGATTAAATGAAATCATCTGGGCAAAATGTTCAGGATGGAAAATTACTTCCTTCCAGGGCCAGAAATGAGAGCACGATCATGTCAACAACATATCAGATTAGTCCAGGCTATATAAATAAAATCACACCATGCACAAGAATGCTTAGTATGGTTTGGATTAAAGCCAGGATCTCTCACTTAAATGAAGTGTGCAATTGACCACCATCAGCATTTTGAAATTATCACATTTGTGTCAATTTCATTAAAAGTCAGAGGATGTTCTAATACAGTTCATCAAAAGATGTAGAAAGTGTGTTTTTATGACCTGCTAAATAATACTCTAAGACTGGAGAGCTCTATCCATGGAAGCAAGAAGGTCAAACAAAGAGAGGAATGATTAATACAAGATGCATTTGTTACATTAGTTATTCCGCCTTTCCTCAGTTGAGCTCAAGGTTGCACACAGAGAATTCTCAGGTGTTCCTCCAACAGCTGACTGGATCCTCATGTGCCTTCAGATCATTCTGCATCTTAAGATTTTGTGTATGACATGGGAAGCTGAGTCAGAACACTGGTCCATCTAGCTCAGCACTGTCTACACTCACTGGCAGTGGCTCTCTCCCAGGCCACGTGGAGTTGTCAGGATTGAACTCAGGACCTTCTGTGTGCAAAGCAGATGCTCCACTAGTGAGCTAAGAATAAAAGAAGAGCCTGCTGGATCAAGCCCATCTAGTCCAGCATCCTTTTCTCACAATAGCCAACCAGATGCCTGTGGGAAACCCACAAGCAGGAACCAAGCACAAGAGCACTCTCTTCTCCTGTGTTTCCATGAGGCATTACTGCCTCTAGTGATGAAGGTGAAGCACAGTCACCACGGCTAGTAGCCATCAATAGCCATCTCCTCCATGAATTTGTCCAATCCTTTTTTTAAAGCCATCTGAGTCAGTGGCCATCACTGCCTCCAGTGGGAGTGAGTGCCATAGTTTAACTACACACTGCAGCCTTTTCCCAAAATGACAACAGGAGACGGAAGACTTGAAAACGAGCTCTATCTATCTTGAGCTGTCACTCTTTTTGCATCGAGGTCATTTTGCACAAACTGCTTTCCACATTAAAAAGGAAGGAAGGAAGGAAGGAAGGAAGGAAGGAAGGAAGGAAGGAAGAAAGAAAGAAAGAAAGAAAGAAAGAAAGAAAGAAAGAAAGAAAGAAAGGAAAGAAAGAAGTGGTGGAAAACATTGCACTGAAACCAAGAGATGGTTCCATTTACTTAACCGGGAACGAAACACTTTTAAAGTCCTGCATTAGCAGAAGGAGTGACAGTAGAAGGGGGGATGGAAGAAAGCATTTGTTCAGGAGTGCTTGTTTCCATTTTTGTCTGAGCACAACCTGTATTTTCAGCATTGTCTCTTAAAATAATCTCTGTATTTCCTTTTGTTCAAAATTTTGTTGCTGGCAGACGGCTGCCAGAGCGGAGTTGCTATGTGTCTCCTGCCAAACACACACACACACACACACACACACACACACACACACACACACCCCTTCCAGGACGATTTGTCCCAGTTCAAAAGTGCATGGACATTTGGCTGCAGGGACTGTGGCGGCACCATTTTCTGAAGTGGTGACAAGGCTATCCACAGGGTGGAGTTAGTTTCACAAGACCTTCCAGGAACAGTCTCTCCCTGGTTTCCACAAATGCTCCTAAGAAAAGACGACCCTCTTTGGACACAACACACATAGCTGACTTCACTGGTATGAAACTAATTTAAAAGGAACGTCTGCGCCCTTAAAGCGGGCAACATATAAGGGCTGGGTCTGGGTTGAATCTACCTGTACTGAGCTAAAGTATGTACTGAGAAAAAGCCGCCCAGAGTGGCTGGGACAACCCAGTCAGATGAGTGGGGCACAAATACTACTACTACTACTAAGAATAATAATGATGCAGGTTTCTTTCTTTACTTCAAAATGTTCCCCAAGCATCTCTCTCTCTCTCTCTTATCTACCCATTATACTCCTATAACATTTTTTAAAAGCTCACTATGCAAAGTGCATTAACTGATTAATGGCACTGATCAAGTATTAATTTAAAAGAGGGACCTCTGAAGATAAGTCAGATACTTCAGCTGGCGCAGAATTCAGCAGCCAGGTTGCTCACAGTAGAAAGACGGTCTGCGCATACACCAATCCTGGCCCGACTGCACTGGTTGCTTTGCATACAGAAGATCTCAGGATTCAACCCCCTGCATTACAGGTAAGGATAGGGACTTCTTCTGCCTGACACCCATGGAGAGCATCTGCCAATCAGTTTAGACAATACTGAGCTCGATGAACCAATGGAATAAGACAGCTGTTCATACCATCCTATATTCCTCAGTTCTTATTTTCCCCTGTCCTCCAAGCTTTTGACAAGCCAATTCAGGAAAATCCAATCTCCGACTGGACATCCTCTGCATCACAATCTTACTGAGATACTCACATAGAACCATCAACAGACTGATTGCATAAAAAGCAAAGAAACTCACTTATTTAGAGATGCTTTGGATGTTTCCAAAGTCTCTCTCTGTCCTGTTCTGTTTAAGGGCTAGACACAAAGAGGATATTATTAGCAAAAACAACCACTGGTTGTCAAGGCTGGAGGTGGTCACAAGCAGAACAAATTAATAGTGGCTCTTAACAAAATCAAGGCTGTTGGAAAGCTAAACTAAGACTTTTGCTTGGCTTTGCACATGTCTAAGAAAACCTGGGAAGGGGGGAACTTACCGTCCTTCTGAAGCATGAGTATTAGCCAAACTCGAGAAGTCTTTATGGTAACTGGGACCCAGTTGTCTCCCTTGGATGACATGCCTAGCTTCGTTGTCATTCAGGTAGCTTTTAGCTATTGTCTTCTTGCTGCCAACACTGGCTCCAGAGTTTGTCGGGAACCCATTCACAGTTCTATGACCAACTCTCCTATCTGTGATCTCTTGCTGGAATCCATCAGTTCTGTTCTCAAATGAATTGGTGGGGTTTTTAGACAATTTGTATCCATGAGAAATCAGGAGATCCTCTACGCTGAACATGTTGCACTGGCTTCATTCACCTTGGTACCCCTGGAAGTTCTCTCGAACTGGGCCCATCACTAAAAAAAGAGAACGCAAAGGACTTGTATGAGTATAGAAAGGCATATTGATCCAACTCCAAAGCAGACAACCAACCTCAATTTATATATACATATATAAAAGATCTAACTGCATGCAGAGAGATTTCATTAAATCGCCATTAAATCTATAATAATTTATAGAATTCTGTTAACATAAAGTATGCTTAACCATCTTTATTTGGTTACTTCTTGCAATCTCCATGCAAGGTACGCTGCTACTGTTACATACTTAGGGAATTGAGGCTGGGTGCCAATGAATTGTGATCCCTGAATTTCTATTACTTGTCTACCAAGTCTATGACTGAGGTGGGATTTTAATCCAGAGCATCTGGAAAGGTATTTCATGGCAAAGAGATAAAAGTTGTCTTGAATGGTCTTGGACTAGTATAAAAGGCTGAGAGTTAATACATTTTGTAGCTCTTCCTTATGCATAATGTAAGAACACTGGTAGTACATTTCAAAGGCAAAAGCCCAGCAATGATACACTTGAATAACTTGAGAGTCGACCACATCAAATGCCTCTGCTAGCATGACCAACTTGAAGGTCCATGCATAAGTCATGTGTCTTTCCTGGCTGCATGTGGCTGGGTCTACCCACTTGTTTTGCTATACTGTTTCCTGAATCCTCTGCAGCTCTGGGGAGAAAATTACCGGTACTAAATGCCTAGATGCCAACCTGAACTTCATAGACACCCAGGTGCATCACATTTCTCAGCCCTGGTATAAGCCAACCATACAAAAATGAAAAGGAAAGACAAGACTTTGGAAATTGAAAAGCATAAAAGGGCAATTCAAAGACCACAAAGCCAACTCCAATGTTACTTTCCCCGCAGCTGCTTTTTAAAAGGAGATTTACATGTGCATGGGCATGCCTTAGCTCTTGCACCTGGGAATGAAACATCCTTTGCAAAAAGTTGCCATTGAGGCAATGCCAGACACTAGGTAAGCTTTGCCTAGAGAGTCTGATCTATGATGGCCATTTCACCATGCTGGACATCACAGCCATTTGGTGATAGATACACATCCTAAAGGAAAAAACGTATTTGGGGAATGAAGAGAGACAAAACTTCAAAGATTAACATCTCCTTCATGTCTGAATTCATAGGTGTTTTACACAGCCTCTGCTCTGAAGCTGATGGGAATTGCAGTCCAGAACATCTGGAGGGCACCAGGTTGGCAAGGATTGGTCTAACACTTAGGTTTGACACGAAAGGTTTATAGTACAGTGGATTTAAACACACATACACAAATGCAGAATAAACTTTTGTGGTTTAACGGCATGACCATCTTTGCTTTGAAAAGGATCATTCCCATCATCTAGTCCAGTGTTTCCCAAACCTGGGTCTCCGGCTGCTTTTGGACTACAATTCCCACCTTCCCTGACCACTGGTCTTGCTAGCTAGGGATGATGGGAATTGTAGTCCAAAAACAGCTGGAGACCCAAGTTTGGGAAGCACTAATCTAATCCAGAGGCAGGAAGCCATCTTCATTCCAAGGGCCACATTCCTTTCTAGGCAACCTCCGTGGGGCCACATGTCAGAACAGGGTGGGGCCAGAGACAAAAGTGTGTGGAGCAACAAATGGAAAACTCCACCTTTTTCACATTAGGGTACTTTCGACACTCCCTTCTCTATACTCCATCCAGGAAAACAAGATGTGTTGTTTGAATTCAAGGATATGTGCCATCCAAGCAAAAACATCCAAGGAGGCTGTAAAGCAGGGACTGTCCAGGGGGCAGCCTGGGGAGAGGGGCTGTGGTTAAGGAGAGGCCTGAGGACCCAGAGGGATAAGCTGAACTAGTCCAAGTAGTCCTTGGAGGCACAGCAGAAGTTTAAAAGCAGCCAAATCCACACAAGAGCAAGTCATTGTCAGTTGCGGCAGACGTTGCAAATGCAAGGAGTCCCATTCTTGAAGGGAGGTGGCAAAGAGAAGGAAGAACTGCCAAATCTGGAGCAGTCTTCTAACAGATGGGGAGGTTGGTTCAGGGCAACTTGCAATTATTTCTCCATCCCTAATTGTTTTTTCAAGCATAAACACCTGGGACTGTGCGAGGAACTCATAAGCACAGAACATGGACGAACAGCTGGCTGCTAGAACAATTCGGCCTCCAAGAGGAAGATCCACTTTGAGCACCGTAAACAACAGCATGGCATTGACAGGTCACAGGTGCAAGGAAGAAATGTGCGTTTCCTGGTGGTATATAAATTAACAGGAATGGTTGTGTGTGCAGCGTCCATTTTCCGGCCATTGACACACTGTTGCCTGGGCAGAAAATAGGATCTAAGAAGCTCTTGAGAGATCCCAAGAATTGGCAGTGGAAGTAAATCATTAGCGGCAAAATTGCAAGGTGATGAAAACCGTCCCAGGATAACTATGCAGACTTTCAAGAAACCTGGCTAGCTAGCTGTGAAGGGTGATAAACAAATACTTTTTGAAACACACAAACTACTCCAAGATAGTCTCTTTGGGAGCAGGATTCTCATCTTGGAAGTTGGAAATGGTACCTTGGGTTTCATATTGCCAAGGGGAAAGAGGTCACCCCAGTGTGAAGAACAAACAGACCCAAGCTTGAGCTGTAAATCTAAACTTAAGAACTGATTTAGTAAAGCAGGTAAATCTCACTTCTGCCCCTAATTCAGTGGATGACCTTAGGCAAACCATTCTCTCTCAGCCTCCCCACCTGCAGCATAGAGACCCACTTTATAGGGATACTGTGAGAATAAATTATGCAAAGCACCCTGATCAGTGCTGTATAAATAAGTATAGCATCACCATCATTTTTGCAGCTCACCACAAGGAGCCATTGGGAACTGTAGTTCAGTGGGGATGCAGAGATTTCTCTGTTAGATACCTTAAACTCCCTGAATTATGATCCCCAGGGTTCTTAGGGAAGGGGTGGAACCAAAGATATGTGAAACAGTTTATGTTGGAAATAGAAAACTGAAATAGGTATGTGCCGAAATGGAATTCAATGAGAAGGGCTACAGAGCACATGCTTGGCATGCAGAAGTTCCCAGCTTCAATCATGGGCAAATCTGGGTGCAGTTAGGAAAGACTCACTGCCTAAAACCCTGGAGAGCTGCTGCCAGTCAGTGCAAACAATATGGAGATAGATGGACTAATGGGCTGCCTCAGCATAACTCCTAATTTTCATTTGCAGATTTGTACACAAGAAAAACAGAGAGCAGAAAAGGAAGTAAGAACTTTATTTTTAAAATGTCATTCTTTGTGTTAGGTTCTGAAATAACAAAAATACAACAACAACAACAACAACAACTACTACTACTACTACTACTACTACTACATTTGTTAGTAATTTATCTTGCACAAGGCTATCCAAAATGACCTACAACCAATAAGATCACATGCCGTCTTATAATCTGCTATGTGTTTTGTAATTAAGCTTGGCAGGCATGTTATTTGCTTTCATTGTCCTCTCTCTCTCCACCCCACTCTGTCTCTTTTTCCATATAGTAGAACTATATGGAAACTAAATATTACATATTGTCCCTGTACATTTCCCCACCCCCCTCTTCCCTAAGCCATCGTTTGTATGAGCACTACAAGTAAACTGTGGCCATTGTATCATATATTCAACCTTTTAGCAGGGGGGCGATTGCAGTATCAGTACAGTACTTTTAGATGTGTATTGCTGGCTTTGGAAGTTCATGAAATGAAGGGGGGAAAGCCCTGTCAAAAATGTCTTTCTCCCCCAGTGGAGCTTTGTAGTTCTAAACGCTGTGGAATTAAGCCTGAACATGAGATGAGAAACACACAGATACACAGGATAAGAAACAATGAAACAAGTAACAGGCAACCCAGACTCATGCATTTCTGATCTGATTCCCAAGTCCATCTGGCTAGACTTCAGTCTCTTAAATATTTGCAGAACTCTGTATTGGCTCGATAACTCTTGTCCTGCACATGCCCAACAGGTCCTTTGTGCTCCAGAAAATGATATTCTTCAAAGTGTTAAACAGGAAACTTGTTCATCGCTTCCCAAATGATGTGGAAAGGCAACTCATTTGCAGCTCTCCAAATGATGGTGAAACAAAAGGACTGTTTGGACTGTGTCAAAGCTACGAGAGAAGATCATCTTTTTGAACAGTGGACTGTTTGCTAATGGTCAGTGGACTTTTCTAGAGCCAGCTGCAGATGTTCTGCTCAATAGCTTTTGCTAGCCAGAAAGCGTTGCTCGAGTTAAGTATTTACGGCAGGAGGTAATTTTTGTGGCACACCACACACATACGGGTGGAGGCTAGAAGAGTTGGAATGTTTCTCTGGCAAGGGAGATATGAGCTAGCGGGAAGGAACCATACACATTATGCTTTGCTTCTGGAGAACTGAACTGATGCTGCATTCAAGATTAGCACCATCAGTTTGCTTGCTTGCCTGCTCTCCCACTCAAACCTGTATTTTTGAAAACAAGCAGCTATCACAAAAATGTCCACAGTCACCACTACTCTCTTCAAACAGAAATAAATCTGATGTCCCTAAAACTTCCTATACTTTACAGAAGCAGGGAGCAGAACATGGAAACAATGTAGTCCTCCTGATCTCATTTGCCCCATGCATACCATTCGACATAGATCCCCCACTCTCAGATGGTGTGGGGGTGTTTTTTTTTTGCAAGTGTTTTCTGCAGCATCTCTTCATAACAGCAGTGGATTTATATTGGCCCATGCACACCTCATTCTGCTGTATTCATTGTTCTGCAATGCTTCCCCAGTGTATAGCATAGCAAAGTGGGGCAAAATTAAACAAAACCCCTAATTTTTTGTGGTATGAAAAATTACACGATTTCAACATGAAGCTATGGGACATGCAATGATTAGGAATAAGTCGTATGCCTGCCCCAAAATCTTCACAAACACAAACTGTATTGAAAGCAGGATTGCCTTGATACAATCCTATGATAATTTTATTTAAATTAATTTTTTTATTTGCGAATTTAACAAAGAAAAAAAGAAAAGGCAAGAATAAAAAGGATGCAGGAGCTGTCAGTACATCCATTAAATATCTTAATTAATGTAAGCCCTCCAGATGTCCACATGAATTTGATGTCTATAGGAAATAACGTTCACATGTAGCCAGGGCAGTGAGATCCTCAGATCATTGTATGGCAGTGGATATTTATCCTTCCAGGCTCAAAGTCTCCTAGCAGCTTTAAGGGCTTTTGTTGTCCTGCTGCTAATCCCCCATTGTATAGGAATGAAATTTAAAAGTACATGAACATCTGTAAACATTTAGGATTTTGCCAATACACAATTGATACGGATGAGTTCAGACCAAAAAGAATATGTCACTGGACGAGCCCACATCATATGCCTCAAAGAGGCATTTTCAAAGAGGCATACACCTCCCATCTCGGTCTCCACAAATGTTGTGGAGTCTAATATACCCAAAACATTAAATTTTGCTGGATCAATCTCAAATCTAAAGGAACATTCCATACAAATTATAAAGTCACTTTCCATTGTTTAAGCTGTATTAAACATTCTAATTCCCTATTCTGCATCTCTCTCAAGGTCTTGAACTTCCTACCTTACAAAGATCCATTAAGCGTTTATTGACAGCAGTTACGGGGTTAGCTTTCTGTAACACATATAACTGCCCCAATACCATCACGGGTGCAAATCATCATGAATGCATAATAAAAGGGACATCTGGAGGGGCTCATAATTATAATCTCAAGTGGGCAATGTAGTGCGCATTAAAAGCAAATGCCCAATGAGCAGCAAACAAAGCAAGAAAACTAACAGTGTGGGCCCCCGGTCTTTCCCATCAGAAACTGGCTGAGATTGAACGTGCAGCCTTCCTAATCTGATGCAAGAGTTAAAAAGGCTGGGAAAACATTGTACCTTCCTGGGGTTCCTTTGTTTTGCTTGCCAATGACATCACAGATTTCGGAGCCGATTTCGCTTCCTCAGGATGCTGGCTATCTCCCCAGAGTTTCCGACTTGTCAAACTTTAAGCCAGAGCAGTTTTGTGGAAACATGAGCCAGACCCTCTTTAGCTATCTCCAAGCTACACTGGACATGCTTATATTTTAAAAAGGACTTCCTCACCCAGCCCTTGCAGAAAAGAGAGGAAGCAATGAGATCACCCTCGTCCTACTGATTTTCCCCCTTCTCCTGCAACTCACTAAGATGACTTGTTTCAAAGAGGAGGAATCATTCTGGAGCAACATTCATGCCTTCCCCCGGATTAAGGCCATAATGAGGGCTAACAGGAATGTCACTTGATGCAGAAGTGCGACATGCAGGCACTCAGCTCAGGCCATTCTCCTAAGTTCCTATCTCTCTAATAAGTGAGCAAAAAGAAAAAAAGGTGCCTGGAGGAGAATGTCAAAGAAAACAACACGTCGTTATCCAATGCCAAATTTCTTTGCTTGCCTGTTCATCTCAACACATTGCTGTTTCTCTCCAGGCGGTTTTTGCACAACAAAAAATGTCTGAACATTTATTATCTGAATCAAGCATGGTGGGGAACCTGTAGCCCAGGCATAGGCAAACTCGGCCCTCCAGATGTTTTGGAACTACAACTCCCATCATCCCTAGTTAACAGGATCAGTGGTCAGGGATGATGGGAATTGTAGTCTCAAAACATCTGGAGGGCAGTGTTTGTCTATGCCTGCTGTAGCCCACCAGACAGTGATGGACTCCAGGTTCCATTAACCCCGACCACTGGCTATGCTGGCTGGGCTGATGGGAGCTGGGAGTTCAGCAATGTCTGTAAAAGCCACACATTCACACAATCTAAATGGAAGTCGCTAATCCACAGAAGAGATTTCAGGGAGCAGGGGGAAGAGGACACTTTGTAACACATAACTAGACAAATATATTTAATATTGTGTACACATACAGCAACAGCAAGAGACATCAGTATGTTGTCAGGGACAAGAGCATAGATGTTAGGGTAGGTGCTGAGTGCTCTTGGGTGGTGCTCTTCCGACTCACAATGCTAAGAAGAATGTGATTGCCTATATTTTGAGAACTGAAAGAGCACAGCCTTTATAATTTGGCATTTTGAGACCCTCAGCTTTTACTTTAGAAACAAAATATGGCCCAAATCCAGGTAAAAGTTAGTCATATTTGTCTCACAGAGATCAATATGACAAGTTAGCAGTGACTAATTGCAGTCTCATCATCAATGAAACTTCAGCATGACTTTAAAAAAATTAATGGATTTTGTCTACCTGGACATGGTGCCTCATCTTTTACTTTCCTCCATGCATACACACACTTGCCCCATTGTGTGTAAAGTGACACACAGGAGAGTATGAAGATGACAACCTGTGTAATGCCCCTTGGCAGAAGAGGTGGGAGGTGGTAATCTATTTAACATAAGTTTTGGTGTAAAGGAAACTTCAAAATAATGTTTTAAAAAGTCATATATGTCACATCCTTGGCTCCTTTGGAAGGGCTGTATATAAATTTAATAAATAAATAAAATTACATCTTGTTTATGCACTTATTTTTTTTCTGAGAAAAGGCAAACAAAACAAATGTGCTTCTACTCTCCAGAACGACAGAACAACACTTTTAATTTATTAGGCACCACCCGCAGATGTTCCTTACTGATGTGCCCCTGGAGCTGCATAAATAACTGAAAATATAATAAAAACAATGCAACATCTATCCCCCAAGCCCCGCCCTCTCGTTTTTCACGGAAAACAAAAATATTATTTAAAGGATGGGGGTGGAGGAGAAGATGTGGGAGAAAAACAAAACACACATTCAATTGTGGCCAGAAGTACAATTTAACAACAAAAGGAACACAGTTTGAGGCGGGGGGGGGCAGGGGGTGTCTCCTTAAAGAAAAAGCCAAAAAGCCATGGCCTATGGTTGTTACAATGATGAATGAGGTGCTACACACACACACACACACACACACACACACACACACACACAGTGTAGTAACAAGCACAGTCAGATGAAGTCAACCTGAGGTGAACAGTGGATTCTTGAGTAGATGGGTGGTGCTGAATCACAGATAGCCATCAGGACACAGCCCTGGCAGAGACCAGCTCGCAGCTGCCAAGATAACTACTGAAGCTCCTTTGATGCCGATAAAGAAAGCACACCAGTCTCCAACATTACAGAACATGGTGTGTTGGGGGGGGGGGAGGTGTCCCTCCATCTTTCTTTCTTTTATCCCTGGATTCCATGCTCTCTCTCTCTCTTTTTTTTAAACCACCTTCTGTCAATATTCAAGAACTCTCTCCTCCCAAGCACCAAATGTCTATTTAATTACATTTAACTTTTAAGTCATTTTAGCTTTTAAAGCAAAGTTTCATTCCACAAGTTGCCCTGTGTTCCCAGAGGCTTTTTTTCTGGGGAGACGCAGGGGGATGCATACCCCTAAACATTTTGTGAATCTAAGTCTGGCCTCATTGAGGGGCAGTATTTCAATGAGAGTAGGAAAATGAGAGTACCCCTAAGCATTTTTAAAGAAAAAAAGCACTGCCTATAACCATGTGTAATATGGATGTTGAATACTAAGTAAAACTATGCCAGGTTGATTCAAAAGTAGACTTTATTGTCTGTTTGGTTCTCTTGGACATGGGCTGTCAGTTTCTCCCTTAATGTTAAGTCCCGGCATCTCAAATCTCAAACAGGTCTGCATTTAGAGTCCTGCAATAGTAAGCCATGCAACAGTCATGAGGTGAGTAATAAGATCCATCAGGAAGAGAGAGAAAAACCAAGGGCTTTATCATTGGTGTGATGTAGTGGTTAGAATGTCAGAATAGGAGCTTGGAGACCAGGATTCAAATCTCCACTCAGCCACAAAGCTCATTGGACGACTTTGGGCAAGTCTCGGTCTCTCAACCCAAGCTACCTAACAGGGTTGTTGTGAGGATGTAATGGAGGGGGAGAACCATGGTTGCCACCTTGAGATCCTTGGAGAAAAGATAAAGATGAGATTTTAAAAGAAATCAAGAGTTCCTGAGCAGATATCCTTTTGGAAATCCTTCAGCAGTTCTACCCAACACTGTTACTCCTCCTCTCCTTGAAATATTTCAATTCCAGCTAGTCATTGCAAGAATTCAGTAACTAAGAAACATTGCTCATTTCCTCCTCCCTCCCAATCCCTTCTCCTTTTATGTCATGTATTTTATATTGTAAGTGTGAGAACAGGACTGTCATATTATTCGCATTTGTAAGCCAAGCATTCCAGACGCTGCAGAGATGGCACAGATCACACAAGGAAAGTAGCGCCAAATCATTGGCTCTGCCTCCTTGCAAAGCTGGACCTTTTCCCAGTTATTGCACATCCAGTTCAGACATTGGCTTTGTTTCATTATCTTCATAATAATCCCTGCCTTGAGTAAATGCCTGTTAAGAAAAGTAAGGCTGGTGACAGGGTTGTGTACATGTGGGTTTTTAAGAGTTTCACAAGAGTGTTGTGAACTTCACAACAGAAAGATGTGGCTTGTGTGGTGTGAACACTCATTTTGTTTTTCCTGCTGGTAAAACAGGTTTTCAGATTGCTTTTAAAACCTGCAAAAAACATTTGGCCATTGCTCTGCCCATTTTGGTCTCTGACATTTAGACCCCACCTTTTCCCCCAAGGAGCTCAAGGTGGCATACAGGGTTCTCTCCCTCCACATTTAATCCCCACAACAACCTGTAAAGTAGGCTGAGAGGCAGTGACTGGCCCAAGGTCACCCCAAGAGCTTCAGGGCCAAGTGGGGATTTGAACCCTGGTCTCGTCTCCCAGCTCCTAGTCTGTCACTCTAACCACTGCACCACACTGGCTCCCACCTCAGACTAAGGAGATCATTTACTCAGCACAAGGATTTGTGCTTGCACAACAGAATGATCTCCCCCTCTGTATCCCCTGTGCACCCCCTAAATCATCTTTCCCTACACCCCCAAGGCTCATCTTTCTTTCCTGGCCCATCCCTCCGTATCATCTCATTAATTAAACCTATCAAAGTACAGGGAACGGACCTCTTTCCCCGCTCAAAGAATCAACTGAAGAAAGAACTTCAGACAGAAACGTTTTATACCTTCTGATCCACCTCTACCAGTTCTGAAAACAAAAGAATAGCAGCATCAAAATAAATTCTGCTGCTTTTTAATGACACCAAAGAGAACATGCCAAGTTTGTTCTTGGTGGTTGGGGGGGGGGGGAGAAAAAGAGCAGGGAGGCTTAAGCAGTGTTCACTGGCATTCCACAGAGATGTCACAGCCTCCTTTAGTTATTTGGCACAGCAGAGTGTACATTTCCCCAGGCACAACTCCTATTTCGCAGTCTTCAATGAACACGTTTGAGGTGTATGTTGGTGCGGAAATATAGAGTCAATACCTCCCACCCACCCCAAGAAAATCCACTAACCCAAATAGGCTATTCTTTCATATTGATTACAGTTGCCACCTAACTTATAAGATCTTGGGAATTAAGAGGAAGACTACATCAAGCCCCCCCTTCTCTCACCCGCCTCCCCCCAAAAATCCTTCACATGAACTGCTACAAGGTCACAATACCTGCATTTGGTCATTGAGTGAGAGGAAATGTTTATACAAAGAATCCATCAGGGCGTTTGTATGGCAAGCAACACGGGACATAAAACATGGGCTCCACGATCGAAAGAAACACACACATCTACAACACAAAATAGTACATTCAGTGTAGGAGTTAAGTGGGGAGGCATAACTGACTTTGGTGTCAAAGGGGTTTGTTGATTGGGATACAGACAGAGACTACCCATTGAGCCAAGAGATAAAGATCCAAATGCTCTGCCTGCTTACTTGCCCTGTCTTCTGGGACAATTTACAAGACCTTTGGGATGGCTTGGGGGAATTTTTTTGTCAAGCGGACTTGAATTAATGCAACAAAGCTATCAAAATGAATTTGTTTGTGACACGTTTGTATCAGCAACAGAAATGATCACAGGTTTATGGTTAGAAAGTTACCAAAATACTTATTTGATGTACAGTGGTACCTCGGTTTATTAACTTAACCCGTTCCGGAAGTCTGTTCTTAAACCAAAACTGTTCTTAAACCGAGGCGCGCTTTCCCTAATGAGGCCTCCCGCCACTGGTGCCCTTCCACCGTTCGGATTCCATTCTTCCAAAGTTCTCAAACCAAGACACTATTTCCAGTTTTGCGAAGTTTGTAAACCAAATTGTTCTTAAACCGGACTGTTCTTAAACCGAGGTAAAGATAAAAGTAAAGGTACCCCTGACTATTAGGTTCAGTCGCGGATGACTCTGGGGTTGCGGCGCTCATCTCACTCTATAGGCCGAGGGAGCCAGCGTTTGTTCGCAGCTTCCAGGTCATGTGGCCAGCATGACTAAGCCGCTTCTGGCGAACCAGACGAACAAACAACGGGAGTTCACCCCGTCACGGGGATTCGAACCGCTGACCTTCCAATCGGCAAGCCCTAGGCTCTGTGGTTTAGACCACAGCGCCACCCGCGTCCCTTTAAACCGAGGTACCACTGTACTTATTTGGATGCTTACTTATGGCACACTTCAGAGTGCCTTGACTAAATATACAAAACATCAACCTGGCTCTAGGCAACGGTTGATGGACAATTTCACAATTCATTAGATTCCACCCTCCAAATGTTGCTTTCACGGCTGCCCAGCTGCTGTTGACCCATGAAAGGGCCTACTCGTTCTCGGTGGAAATGTCCTCATTAACAACATTCAGGAAGAATTTTAACAATTCTGATCACTTGATGGCTGAAAGATAGATACCGTTCCCAGCAACCGTGGAATTATTAGCTATGAGGGTATGTGACCTTTTCCAAAAAAATTAGATGCTATTAATATTTTTAGATGTCCTAAATAAGTTTTCATTTTATTTTTAGCAGTATTGTTTTGCTACTTCGTTGTCTGCCGCCCTTTGGAGAGGAAGGGTGGGTCAGAAATTTAAGAAATAAAAATGATGCAATATTCATCTTTTCACCTCTGTAGTGAATTCCACATGTCTCTCCAGCTGTTTATCTTGTTATTATTGCAGAGAGATAGCCTTGTTAATTTGTATTTGAGGTAAGTGGGTGGGGAACAGGATTGAACATGCTGTCCCCCACTCCACTCCAAATCTTCATGCATTTTGTTTAACATGTGCATGTAACCTATGTGTGTACACAACAATAGCAGGAAAGATCGATGTGCACACACATCTGCATGCAGATGAGCTTGTTTTGCTCTGAAAGGCAGCCTATGAATATTTCAAATAAATAAAAATACATGCTCAGCTGAATGTGTGAATGTGGATAATCCTTCCATCCCAGTCACCTCTTTGTTCATCACAATGTGTGAATAGGACTGTTATTGTTTCAGGGTAATTCCATCATTCAGAGAAATTTCAGTTTACCCACAGTGAAGGCCTGGCTAATTTCAGGGTCCTATCCAAACTCTTCTCATGGGGCTCATGCCACGCCTCTATGACCAAGGGAGTAGGAACTTCAACTCATGAACTTCTAGATGTTGTTGAACCACAACTCCCATCATCCTTGTCCATTGGCTGTGCTGACTGGGGATGATCTGAAGGGCCACCAGTTCCCCACCCTGATCAACTGAGAGACCAGGCCAACTATCAGAAGCTAGGGATGATGGGAGCTGTAGTCCAACAACAGCTGGAGACAAGTTTGGGAAACTCTGCATTATAATATTTATACCTTGTTTTGCAAATAAAAATAGTTACCTATTAGATACCAGTATTTCTCTACAGAGTTATTGAGGGAGCAATGAGGGAGGGAGTAAGGGAGGCTTACTGCCACCAGTGAGATAACCAGTGCCCAGATGTGCCTTACACATGAGATGGAGAAGCACCTTGGTTAAAATACTGAAGATGAAAAAGAGGAGGAATGGAGAGGGAAGCAAGAAAACAACATATAACTTGGAACTATAGTGAGACCCTACCAGAGAGACTCAAACTGTATTCAAAATTATAAGGAGTGCAACACTGAGTCCTGCTGCTTCTCACTTGCTGAATGACAAACCTCGATTGCTTAAAGTATTTCTCATTGAGTTTAGGACAGAAAAGAATGGCATGTCCAGTATTCAAGTAGTTTTAAGTAAGGATAATGCACGGGCTTATGCTGAAGAAGATATGAATGTAGAGACTGGAATGGGACAATTGTAAAGTGGGACAATATTTACTACCCTGGTGTTACAGATGTGCTTCAGAGAGCACTATGTGATCTACACTACAAGCAAAACACCCAGTCAGCCTCACCACTCTGGTGAGGCAGCTGATTTTTCAGTGTAGTGAAAGGGCAGAGAATTGCTGGTTATTATGGTTGGAGTTAAACCTGATTCCCATCCCCAACAGTTCTGGAGGGAGGTGAAATTCCCATCCCCGACAAATCACAGTCATAAAGAATAGCGAAAACCCTAGAAAAGGGGTACCAGGTTTGCTCCATAATACAATCAAAAGTGATCAACCTGTTCCGACAAGCTTCAAGCATTAACAGCTCTTTTCTGACAGCTCAAGTCACCTAGGATTTAGCTTTGTCTCCTTTCCTTTCCTTTTTTTTTTAAAGAGCATTAGGAGAAAAAGAGGATGACCACAAGTAAAGGAAGACAAGGACTCCTGTACCAGGCTGGTCTAGTTGGAAGGATTGCAATCCATGTTACTTTCCTTTCACCTGAATGGTTCAGGTTTGCATACCTTTAAGGCATGAATTTCAGGCTGTACTTTTTGCATTTCATTGCCAGCTAACAGGACTGCATGCAATTTCTTTTCCTCTGCACCCACGAAGATATATGCCTGCCTACTGAGGACGGCCCTCCATGCATCTAATAAAATGGAAACTATACCACATGCAAAAATTGTTAGGCTTGGATCAAGTTCAATTAAGCAAAGTCTGCTACCCTAGTCCTCCTCCCTTCAGCTATCTGTGCTCCCCGAAAAGATCAGCCACAACTTTTGGAAAGCCACTATGATAGAAATCAAGGTGCCAAGCCATTAGCAAGAGACTGACCTGTAAGTGTATGCTGTGGATGCTGTGAACCACCAGTTGCTCTAGAAGTCAAAAACTTATGTACCTTATGCAGCCATCTTTCAGCATCTGTTATTATAATGATTACTGTTCCACTGAATTTTCTACGACGGTGCTCTCGAGACAAACTTGGCCAGGCCTCCCATGCATGTTAATAGATCCCATCAGCCTGCACAGTCATCTACAGTTAGATCCTACAGAGTTCACTGAGGCCGCTGAAGACTTGCACTTTCCTTTGTAGCTGGAAGCGAGCAAGCTTCCCCCAGCATTCCACTGCCAGGCCATGGGCCCTTGAAACAATGCACAATAGCCAGAAAGATAACCTTTTCCACAAAAGGAGTGGAAAACAACATCTGTTAAAACCCAAATACATGGCTCTGCTAAAAGGCCCAAAGGACTTTGGAGGTGCAGCTCTTGGTGAGTTGAGAGAGTTCAGAAAAGGAAAAGTTTAAACACAGCCATGATTGCATGCTGTGCTGTATTCCCCTCCATCAAACACACATGCACTCCAGCTCAAAGTTAATTAGGGTGGACTCCAGCCAAATCTGTTAACATGGAAGACTCAGGCCACATTTCACAATGAGCAGGTCACCTCTCCCAAGAACTTCAGAAACCATCACCCCGAAGATAAATATACTCTGGCCAAAATGAGGCTTGCATTTGTGCAGGTGGCTGCTTTGACACAGTCCAAAAAAAGTATTTGTTCAACGATCTCACCATAATTAAGCACAGTTTTGCAAAGATTATTTGCTTTCCTCTTCATAAAACAAGAAGTCCTTTGTTTACTCCCCCCATTGTGTTCCTTAGATCATGAGAGACAAGTCTAATTGTGTACAATACAATATACCACTGTAATCTGTCAAAAATGGAGAGGATAAAGTGGTGATCCTCAAATTGCTTTCGTCTCATTGGCTACTCCGAAATAAGCAAGCAATTACGGAAGAGTGGTCTAAGGGATCAAGGCACTCTTTGCACAGTTATTTCTGGAATGTGCAGTTATTTCCTCCTCACCCACTATTGTCACTAGTAGCATGTCACATGGTATGCAAATCTAGGGGTTGATTGGCACACTGGGTGGCATGCAAATTGCATCCACTCTTGGATCAGTTTCTCACAGACCACCTCGGGATCAAATTAAACACAGCTTCAGGTCCCATGCAAGGGCCGGTGCCCTCTGGATATTGATGTATACAACTTCCATCAACCTTGACCATTGATTTTTTTGCCTGGGTCTGATGTCCAGTTGGAGTCCAACAGCTGATGATGTGGTGTTGGGGCGGGGCTCACCTAACTGCCTGACAGCCAAGTCACTAGGGAAAAGAGGGGGCAGGTAGGCGGGCATGGTGCAAATGCACCAGCAGAGCCCATCAGACGCTCTTACCAGTCTGTTTGCACTGCACTAATCTCCCCCTGCCCCATCACTCCATCCACTATTGGCAACATCTGCACAATTAGCAACTTCAGGAATAGCTTTTAAGCAACAAACTAAAGGCACAGGAAGGCAAGCAAGATTGGGATCTATGCCTGTGGGGCAGGGGGCTTGGACCCTTTTGCCTCCCACATTGTGGCCCTGCTCTGGATTAGTGCCCCATCTGCTTGCAATCTGCATCGTGAAGAACCTCCCACTCATTCCCATCACCAAGTCTTGGGGTGGAATGAGGTACCGGTATATCTTTTTGCACCAATTTGTCCAAGACTGACCCAGAAATGAACACAGTCTTAAAGGGGGTTATTAAATGATGATGAAACAACACCCCCCACAGTCCACTCCAAACCAACTGACAGCATTTACTGAAGGAACCATACTTTTCATTAAACTCTTTCCGTAGGCTATGAAGTTTTAAAACCCTACCTATACTTGTTCAAAGCTGCATTATTTTTTTTCAACTAAAGCTGACTGTGTCAACATTGCTGACTATTATAAACTAAATGTGCCTAAAATAGCAGACAAGTGTGTGGCATTTTATGGCTGAAATTGATTACATCTTGGAAGAGCAATGCAGAGAATGGGAGACCTGGAGTTCACTGCAGTCTTAAACAAGCATTTAATTCAATATATTTATAGGGCATAGCTCTGGACAGAGCTTTAGCTGGGGAACAATAAACACCCCAGGGATGCAAAGGCAGCAGGATCCTGGCATGGAGAATTTTGTATGCTTTAATTTAAGTGTTAGATCCCTAAGACTTAATGCCTATCACTCTGTGAGCACCAGAAGTATCACATGTTCCAGTTTAAGAGGATTTTAAGAGCACACGAACCAACCCAAAACTGTGAGAAAAGGGGCTGGGAATATTACATGGTGTCAATAAACTATATTAGTGATGGGAAAGAGGCTTAACTCAGCGGAAGGTCCCAAGTTCAATCCCTGGTTTCTCCAGGTAGGGCTGGGAATTTCCCCTCTCTCTGAAACCTGGGAGAGCTGCTGCCAGCGAGTACAGACAGCAAGATGGGCCAATGGTCTGAAGGCACATGCAGACTGCATGGCCAGGTGGATGCGGTACTTCATGCATTTATGTAATTTGTTAAAGGAAAGCAAACTGCATCTCACATTTTCTCCTTTCTGCTTTTATTTCTTTACACTTAAAACAGTGTAAAGAAAATGGTGTCAGCATTCAACCAGATAAAAAGCTTTGCCCCCTTTTACCTGCTGCTTATGAGCTGGCTACACTCACTTGTAGATAAGAGTCCAGGAGAGGCCACTCTGCATATGGTCAGAGGCACTCTCCTTCATTCTGACTTTGCACTTTTCAATCTGAGCCCTTAATTAGGATCTAGAGGAGCCCTTACAAATTCTGACTCAAGTCCTCAATTTTAACAAGTATAACAAATATCTTAACCATTCAGATATAAACACTGAGAAACATAACATTTTCACTGATATAAAAGCTCCCCTTTATATACCATTTTTCACCATAGGTGAAAACATTTTGTTTCTGAATTGTACCAAGAATGACATTTGCTAGGTACTTGTTATTTGGGAGAATGGACTGCATTCTTTCAGCACACCTGATCTCCATGGAAGATTCAACTTACCCATAAAACAAACAGGAGCAGGGAATCTCAGAGTGGTGCTCAGAAACTGACATTTAATATGCATTTAGAAAACAATCTTCTTCAGAGTCCAACGATGCTCCATTTACCCATTTTTTTGGAATACAACTTCAGCCTGCAGGCTGGAGTGCACAAAGTTCAAGCTTGGAATACCTTTTTTCATTATTACACTGATAGCCCATTTCATCACACAATTTGCAGGCATGATTTTCCTCTTGTCCTGTAAGACAAGGAATGTCCATGCTCAGATCTGCAAATCTGCATTTCTTCAGACCATATAGAAATGCAATTGTTTCTGTATTGAGTTACTATAGCCAAGCAGCTAGTCCATGGCATGCATTGCCTTCCAAGCAGGGCACCACAGGCGCCGTTCGGTTAAGCTGTCTAACCCTAAATCCAGCTCTGTGTAAAACGGAAACTCACCAAAACTTCTCAGGGATTTCCTTTCATTCCACTGGTGTGGCTTAATGTTAAGTGTGGGATGCGCAGTGGGGAACCGGGTTCACAGGGTTGTTGTGAGGATGAAATGGAGGGGGTGGAGGGAGGGAGTGAAGGGCAGCCCTGATTCCTGGAAGGGTGTGGGAGGTAAATTTAAAATAATCTAAGATTTTTATTTGCTTCTCCCACAAACTGAAGGAGGGGGAGCAGGTAGATAAGATGCAGAAGTACATTTCGTGCCCCCCACAAGAGCGAGAGAGAGATGCAAAGGCTTCAAAACCACCCAGCAGACGGGCTCTTTGTGGTGGAAAGAACGGCACTCTGCACATGCTCAAACCAAGCCTCCTTACTTATCAGCTGGATAGTGAAAACCTGCTCCAGGGCTAAGACCTTCTTAGGTGCAAAGCCACCGCTTTAATTCTACCCTCCTTCCCCCAAAAGAGGGGGGAGTGAAATGGGGCAACAATTAGATAATCTCCCTCCCCAAACACACACAAATAAAACTCTGAGTGAGACACTCCACCAACTACATTGCAGAGCGTGAGAAGAGAGTATCTGGCATCCAGATTTGGAGTGGAGTTGTTTTTACAATCCCCTACTACGCACCCTTCCAGCCCAGCCCTGGCAGCGCCGCGCCGAGATCTGCCGGGCTACCACCGTCCTGGCTGCCAGCACGTGCAGTCGGCGACCGCACCCTCCGTCCATCTCCATAGAGGGAGGGGTGAGAGATGGAGAGAAGGGAAAGGCAGGCGGAAACGACACCCCCTCCCCCGGTACAAACACAAACATCGATAGGGGAAAGACGGGCGAAACTTTTGAGGCGCCCCAGTCTAGAATCGCACGGCTACGTGACAGCGAGGCCGGCTTGGAAAAGGAGGGCGGAGGTGGGGGGGGGGAGAGAGAGAGGTCTCTTCTCTTCCCCAGAGGCAGATTTCCAGCACGAGGCACCGCGATCGTCAACAGGAGGTGATGGACGGGAGAGAGAGAGGGGGGGGGGGAAGCAGCAGCTCGGCCTCGGCCGGCTGGCGACTTACCCTGGGGCTCGTCCGCCCCCATGGTGGCCTCGGTGCGCTCTGCGCTCGGGACGGAGCCCCGCAAGGAGGGAGCGGTGCGGAGGGAGCAGGCCGGGTGGAGAGAGAGAGAGAGAGATGCCTCGCCCCCCTTCCCTTCCCTTCCTCTCCTCTCCAGCGCTCGGCTGGCTTTGAAGGGAGCGAGCAGCTCTCCCTGCAAGTTCTGCAAGCCGCCTCCGCCTCCGCCTCCTCCTTCCTGAACACCTTGTGGGCTTCCTTAAGTTCGGTTAGGATTGAAAAAGGAAAGCAGCCTCTTTGGCAAAGCTACAGAGCCGGGCGGTAGCATTCTTTCAGCGCACTGTTTGTCAACACACACACAGAGAGCCACAAAGACATCACCGTGGCTTTTTAAAAAAGAAACCCATGAAATCTTTGGAAAGTTGCATCCTTGTTGTTCAGCAGGGATAAGACTTCGGGATAACACAGTGACACACAGAAACTTTCGGTGACAGCTTGATCAGGTTTTTGGTGGTCCAGCTAGAGGTGAGGAACGTGATTCAATTCGAGGGCCGCAGTCTCTTCTCCTGGGCAACTTTCCTGCGGGCCACAGGCTGGCGGTGGGTGGGGCCAGAGGCACACTTGTACATTTACACATGTAAATTTTACCTCTGTACAGGAGTCTAGTTTCTACACACGCTCACACACCCCTCTCAATCCTCCATCCTGGCAAGCATCCTCAGAAAGGACACACAATCTTCTTATTACTACACTTAGAGCTCACCTTTCCTCCAAGGAGCTGCTCTAGGTGGCATGCATAGTTCTCTTCCTCCCCATTTTATCCTCACAACAACCCTGTGGGGTAGGCTAGGCTGAAAGTCCGTGACTGCTCCAAGACCCCCAACATAGCTGGGATTTGAACCCTGGTCTGCCAGGCCCTGACCTACTCCAACACTCTAACCAGTACACCACACTGGCTCTAAACATAAAGCAAAATTAAGGCAAATTTGGAAGGACCTGTTGAGATGGAACAACTGTAATCCCAAGCCTATGCAGGTTAAGGGGCAAGTTCTATAGAACACAGTGGGAATTACTTCTGAGCAAGACGCCAAAGGGAGGGCCATGACTCAGTGGTGCAGGCCGCAGTGCGTTATGTTCAATCCCTTACATCTCCAGGGAGGACTGGGAGAGAGACCCCCATCTGAAACCCTGGAGAGCCACTGCTAGGTGCTAAACTGGAAGGACCAACAGTCATACTCAATCTCAGGCAGCTTCCAATGCCACCAAGCAAAAGAACTTTTGATAATATCAGTAAACTTCCTCAGGGATTTCTCCCACTTCTCTAGAACAGAGATTCTCAGACCATGTGCCGTAAGAGCATCCCTCCCACACCTCTTGCGGGACACAGCTTGAGAATCCTTGTGCCAAAATGTATGCCATGAAAAATTAAGGTCCCCCCCCCCCGCTTGAAATATTTACACTCTGCACAGCGCTGATGCTTCTTTTGCTACTGTATCATCCCAAAAGAGGCAGGACTCTGGATGATGAGTCAGAAACAAACTTGAAAGTCTCACTATCACCTCATTTACTTGCCACAGCAAGGGGAGCCTGTTGATTACCCAGGTACTTCAGCAGATGAAGTCACTCTTGCGGGGGGGGGGGGATCCTGGGGCTGTTCCTCCCCACACCCTGGTTTTAATGCTGTATGAAGACACCATGACTATGTAACCATTGACATGGTAAACCTGTGCCCAGGTTGTACCACTTCAGACTGGGGGGGGGGGGGATGTTGCTTCAGACCATGATTCTCAGCTTCCTTAAAGCATCTGGATGGCTACTGTTGGAAAGAGAAGTGCACCGCTCCATCCCTTCCTACTGTGGTCGCATGTTTCCCCATTTCTTTTTATATCCTGCTTATTATGGATTCACTTCCATAACAAGCCCCCCCCCTTCTTCTTTTTGTAAAGAATAACACCTATACATTTTGTTGCATATCTCAGGTTCTACAAATGCAATAAACTTACTCATTCTGAGAAATGAAAGCTGAGAATCTGGGGATTAGGGTTCATCTGGAGGGTCAAACATGTTGGGCGTTAATAGAAAGCATTACATTTTTTAGACTGATTCATTTTTTTGTCATTTAACAAGAGTGCGACACAGAAAATAATTAGGTGAAACTTTCCCCACCATACGAGGTGATGTTGGGGCCTCCTAACAACTCTCAGCACCCTTTAAAAGCAACAGTTTCCAGCATTCTTTGGGGGAAGTGATGACTGTTTCAGTGGTATAAGAGGGTTTTAAATGTCATGTGTGAATGTGACAATAACAACGAAGGGTAGCAAACCTTCCCAGCAAACAGAAGAACGGGAGGAGGGGCAAAGCTGTCTGTGGAAAAATGGGATGGACAGCCATTATTTACTCTTACAAGGGGAGCTAAAATCTTAAGATTATTCCCTAATAAAGGAATGCTCTGGAGAATGGCAGCAGTGGCCTATTGGGGGAAAAACACACCACTTCACTTATGCATGGGAGCTTCAGTCTGTGCTTTTTATGGTGTGAGATGATGAGAGATTAAACTATATCTCCCCCTCACATTGTGTCCCCTTATCACATATTACTTTTAATGAGTCATGTTGTGGTAAGTGAAGTGGTGTGTCTGTTGAAAACCAAGATGGGTGATACTGTTGTCTTTAGTGGGATCAAGGCCTGGCTGCAAGTGATTATTCCCCAAAGCATAGGCACATAGATTGGCAGGTGCTGCCCCATCCTCACCTTTGCTTGACCAGGGTCGGTAATTTTCCTCTGCCTTTAGAAGATAGAGCCCACTCCCTATTTCTTCCCTTGTCCTTTACATCTCATGCGTTTTTTAGATGATGATGCCGTAGGTCACATGCATCCCATACATTTGCAGCAACATTATACTGCTTTAACAGTAATGCTTTCCCCCAAAGAAATCTGGGTACCACAGTTTGCTGAGGGTGCTTGAGAGTTGCCTATTCCCCACAGAGAGTGGCCATTGGTAGAGTGGGTTTAACGAAAGACAGTTCCCAGAATCATTTGACAGCTTAAAGGAGTGCAAATTGCAATTTATTTCTGAAAATGCAATTGTGTATATATACTTTTAACAAATCACTCAGCTGGGCATGAAAGAAGTGATTAACAAGGCAATTCTACACGTGTCTACTTGTAAGTAAGTCTCACTGAGCTCAATGAGGCTTACTCCCAAGGAAGTAGGTGTGGGCTTGCAGCCTCAATGACACGAGCAGACTTTAGCAGCTGCCAGCTGGTTTCACTTTGCAGAAGTTAATATGTGTGTTAATTTTTCATTCAAAACTCTCTCTCTCTCTTTTACACAGTTTTCTCTACAGCCCTTGAGGCCTGGTTTGCATTTCAGAGCATATCTCGAAACTGCCAAATACCTGAAGGCGACCATAACTAACTCATCACATATGCAGATTAAATGTGCAGCTCAGTTACTCCTCTTATCCTACACAGAAGATCTTAGAGCTGCAATATAGTTCATGTTCAACCGGCGCTATTCAAAAACAAAGTCACAGTTAGCCTTCCCAGGGAAAAATGCCCCTGGATGGCTAGCCACCTGTTTAGAAAAAAATATGCACCCCTGTATTTTCATCTAAAGCAGAGGAGCACCCAGTGCTTTACCGCAACAGTCTGGAAAGAGGGGGAGTTGCCTCTTTTATTTTTACTAGCTCTTTGCTTCTTTTTTTCACAGCATTTTTGACCCTGGTCATGTGGTGATTAAATTTCTTAACAGTTTTAACAGCTTCCTAAACATTCTTTCACATGAAGAACAGGAGGGCTTGTGGGAGGCAAGGAAGGAAGCCAAACAAGGAATCCTTTTTGCCAATGTGCTCCTTGACATACCACACAGGCATAGTCACTGTACCTCACACATGATGCTAGCTAGCAGGTGCAGTCCTCAGGTCATTTACTCCAGAGCAGCCTCTGAATCTCTTTCGTAATCCGAAAAGGAATACTGGTTTGGCCTAGGACAAAGGCTGTAATTCTATGCATAAAAGTGAGATAAACATAGGAAGTGTTTGGATGCAGCACTAAACCACAATTGTGCAATGTGAACAAGTCTAGCCTCCTTCTGGTCACACATGGCCAAGAAGAGGAGTTAGGAAGCTTTTGTTAAAACACATACACACACACACACTTTGTATTGTTTCTAAACAAATGTAAGAGCCATGAAACACTTATCCAGCAGTACATCTAATGGTGTTTGTTCTATCCGAGGCCATTAGACATAAACTCACACTTTTGCTTCAACTTTTAGCTAACAACATCCTTTCCTTCACCTCACAGCTCCCCACACCCGATCCAACACTGTATAGGAGGGCATCCTGAGCCTCCAGATTTTTTGCGGGGGTGATATGCGGCTGTAGCATGGAAGACAGGGCAGGAAACTCCTTCTAAAATAAGTATCCTACTTTCCATGCAAATTAGAAGATAACCTGTAACTATAGAATGGCAGCAAATACATAGACAACCACATCCCTTAAATGATAGGGCATCAGACTTCAATTCAAATCCCATGGAGAGATAAAGCAGAACTGGTGCTGTTGTTACTTCTCTTCACCTCTCTGCTAATCCAAAGAAAGCATGACATCTGAGATACTACAGAGGCAAAGAGCATACTTATTTACTCTATACATTTGGCTGCCAGATAAATGGATGATCTGTCTCTCTTTATGAATCTTATCAAATGGTCATTAATTTGTTCTTGCTTCATCTCAGCTGCGCCCTAAGCTTTGTTGGGGAGTCTTTCTTGAGACTACCTAAACAAGGGGATGGGTAATAAAGATAAGCTTTGCAAATGCTGACCTGCTAGATCAAAGAGGGGTTCAGGGAAAGTACTCAGGCCCACCATACATAAGTTAAGATGGAACAGATAACTTTAAGATGAGGTCAATTGCAAGTCAATTACATATGTTTAGGATTGTTTTCTGAATTAAACAAAATATATGAGTTGTCCTCTTTTTGCAGTCAGGAAGTAGTTCTGAAGCAAAAAAGGTGGGTTAGTTACTGGGAGGTAATTTGTCAGTAAGTCCAACCTCACTGTAATATTTGTTGAGCAGTGTGATAAAACTTGCTTAGAGGCGCTGCGAAGTTCAAGAATAGTCCAATGCTATTGGACTATACTTTTGAAATATGGGTCCCATTTATTCCTAGCACAACTATAAATACTGCTCATGCAGCCTGCCTAGGAAGTGCCATAGCATCTTAGGTATAACATTGAACAATGTCTTCTAGTTACATCAGCTAAGGTGAATTTGATAAAGTTCAGTCTCCCTATTAAGTGCTTGGCAGGGGGTTGGACTGGATGGCCCTTGTGGTCTCTTCCAACTCTATGATTCTATGATTCTAATTCCTAGGAAGGGATGAGCTAAAAAAGATCCTTGCTAATAAGTCAACAGAAGTTACGAGGCTACAAAATTGTTCCTGACTGGCCTGCCCATAATAAATTCGTACCTATGTTAGGGAGCAATCCTAAATACAGGCAACTCCCCATTTACACGGGGGTTACATTCCAAGGCATCACACATTTAAGTGAAGTCATGTATAATGGGAGCATCATTGAAAAAGCCTGCAAGCACACAATCGCTCCCTCCAAACCTTGTTGCTCAAACTCGAACTCTCCACAGGCCTCAAAGGTCAGTGCAAGGGCTCCTGGGATTTCACATGCAAAGGCCCGTCGGATTGCTAGATGCTATTTGTGTGCAATTTTTTCAATTTTCACACTCTTTTACTGGCATTTTCACCCCTTTTTGTTTGTAGTGATGCGTGTGTGCGCTGTCGCACATGTCTTGTATGCACATAAATGGGTAGTTGCCTGTATGGGAAGCCAGCATAAGTTATGCTTCCTTAAGTTTAGCCAGCATAAAGTAACCCAGATCCAAACCCCATTCAGGAGTAGGGCTACTGCCAGCTGAGCAAAGCCTAAGCTTTGCAAAGGGGAAATAATCCTTTGAAATAGAGTTGAATTACACCACCCTTTTTCAAGGGCACAAGTTCTGCCAGGTCGCCAGGTCACATGAATAAGCTGAAGTTAAGATCCAGCATATGCCCGTCCCCACCTGTTCCCCCTTCAACCACCCATTTTCTGGGCTTACGCTAGGGTAAGTTCCACCAGCTGGAAGACCACAGGTTCCCCCACCCTGCCCTAGATCAATAAATTCTAGCATGGTTGAAGTACAGGCAAAGGACTGTGTGTGATTACAATATACAACTCAACTGCTTTTGCGCTCGATGCTCAGTTAGTAGTTTGAGCTTGGCATTCAAGAGGGCTGCCAGTTTTATTGAACTCTGCCTAAGTCAGAGACTTTCTCAGTACATTGAATAGGGGAGAAACAAATAATTTCCCTTTATGTGAGCCTCACAAAGGAATGAATGGTTGAGAAATTCATGCAGGGAATTCGTATGTTCTACTGGCCATGCCTCTCAGCTAGAACTTGACTATCTGTTTGGGTGATCTGACAGAAATCTTTCAAATGAGTTCATATGCTGCCATATGAGAACTGCCAGGTTTCTCTGACCATATGATAAAGCAGTTAGAGGTCCACGAAACAGCGACTCTTGCACTTTTCAAAGTTTTGCCTCTGGTGAGACCCTCTGTGAACAATGTGCTTTATTCATTAAGTCATGCAGTCTGGGGATCTTTCAGTGCAGCCTCCATAAATGTACTCCAGACTCAAGAAAAAGCCTGGGTTATTAAGCAGCTCAGGGCTCTTGTGCAGATAGCACAAGTGAATTCTCTACATTTGTGGCGAATGTGTGAGCTGACTGTGTTTGAGAAGATGTGAGGAGATTAAAAAGCAACTAACAGAACCTTTGTTAGTTAGAACCTTTGTTAGAACCTCAATACTAATTCGTATAGATGTGCAGAGGAGGTGGCCAAGATGATAAAGGGTCTGGAAACCAAACCTTATGAGGAACGGTTGAGGGAGTTGGGTATGTTTAGCCTGGAGAAGAGAAGACAAAGAGATTGTATGATATGGAAAGAATATAAAGAAGACCAGAGAAGAATGGCAGATTAAGTTGATGGATTATGCTGAAATGGCAAAAATGACCAGAAGAATCAGAAATCAGGAAGACCAAAATTTTAATAAAGAATGGGGGGGGGGGGAATTATAATTTATCTTAAACACCATTGGAAACAGTTAAAATTGTTAGTAGGAATGGAATAACACTTGTAGTCTAATGGTGAATTTTTGATATAATGAAGATGTAAAAGATTTGGATTATAAAAGATGCAGGAGGAAATGATTAATAATAGGACCCACAAAGGGGAGGAGGGAAGTCCAGGAGATTCTATGGAATCTTGTCTTTATGTTTTATGTTGGATATGTGATTATAAAACTGTAATCTGAAAAACAAATAAATAAAGTTACAGTTTTTCAAAAAATAAAGCCCCCCCTCAAAGAGATTAATGATAGTCATCTTCAAATATATGAAGAGCTGTCACATAGAAGGAGGAGCAAGATTGTTTTCTGCTATTCCAGAGTGTAGGACCCAAAATGATGGATTCAAATTGCAAGAAAGTAGATTCTGACTAAACATCAGGAATAACTTTCTGATGGGAAGAGCAGTTTGACAGTGGAACAGTCTACCTCAGAAGGTGGTGGACTCTCCTTCATTGGAGAGACTGGATGGCCATTGGACAGGCATTCTTTAGTTGTGATTCCTGCATTGCAGGGGGGTTGGACTAGATGCCCCTTGGGGTCCCTTCAATGGTATGATTCTATGAAATGGTGGGTGAGCACATTTCAGAAACCACATCATTTCCATTTAGAATCAATCTGTTCTTAGGACAATGCAGTTGCAGCTTAATGAACAATGTGAGCATGAGCTTGGGAGGGAAGAAAATTCTCACCCATCTTGCGTAGTCATGCTCAGACCCATCGCCTTCTTTTGCAGCCAGCATATAAATGTGTGTCCTTGCTTTAAAATATGCACATGCATGCAAACAACAGGGAAACGGAATAATGAGTAGCATGACAAAGAACAGTGTTGAAGATTAAAGAGCCTTGTGGTCCTCTGTACTTGTTATACAGTTTATTTTCTGCAGCCGGCTGCTGTACTACTATGGTATTACAGTCCCTGTTTCTAAGGGACCATCATTCCTCCTAAAATTACCAGGAGCTGTGGAGCCAGCAAACTCGCTCTGGAGAGCAAATGCATCTTAGTGTCCAAGTGAACAAAGTCCAAGTAGCAATTTTCTTAGAGATCTAAGGACATAAATTTGGCACCAGTTGGAAGCAAGAAAGTGAGGCACATTGTAAAAAGAATAATAATTACGGTACATTTTTAAAATTCTGTTTTTTGTTTGCAATAATTACAGCAGTGATCTGCTACTCTCCCCTGTTTTGTTGAGTTCAAAGCCTTTGAGTTTGGAACAGTTGCCTGGGTAGATAAATAATACAGAGCCTGCGTTCAACAAGGAGGGGCACCCTAACCAGCAGCTGGCTGGCAATGGCCTACTTTTGCAAATCTAGAGGGAGATGTGGAAACAGTGCACCCCAGGATATGTCTCTGGTTAAAATGGCTCTGCAGAAACCATGAGCAGCCAAACAGATGAAAGAAGCAACTGAGTAATAAGGCTGAAGTCCTGACTCTGCTTGCCTGGGAGTAAGCCACATTGAATTCAATAGGACTTACTTCTGAGTAGACATGGATAGGATTGCACTGTAAGCCAGCAGCGAAAATATTTACCTCAATGGAGAGAAGACAGTTGTGCATTTGGGCTAAATTGAAAGTTTTTAGCTGGGGATTTAAGTTGATTGCAAGCAGCAGATTTAGTCAACCAAGCAAGCAGCATCTTTTTGCAGTGTATCTAGAACTAGGCACCATTGTTTTTGTTTTTATTACATTTATATCCTGCCTTTCGTCTGTCACGATGAAATTCAAGGCAATGTCCATGTCTTGTTGTTTCACAGAGTATCTTGCAAAGGATTATTATTTGTTCTGTGGGTCAAATGTTCATTACAGCACACTGACTGAGAGGCAGAGCAAGAAAGTGCCCAGTTAAAAATCTCACCTATGACTTATTTTCCATGCTCATTAGAAGGATTTGGCAAGCCTCAGATGCCTATGGGGAGAATGGTGCTGACTTCTTTGGCACCTGAGTTGTCAACAAGGCCATTGGGGGTGGAGTCCCCACTTTGACTTGGGGCACCTTGTACAGATCCTGCTTCACCTCGGACAAGCCCAATATTCCTTCTGAAGCTCCCTACTTCAACTTGGCATTTGGGACCCTTCCAAAGCTGCTGTACACCCCTAGGATTTAGGCATGTGCATATGTCAAACGAGGATAACACTGTGCATCTGTTGAAGTGGGCACAAACCCACCAAAACAAATTACAGGGCTGTCCCTACCATTAGGCAGAGGCAGGCGGCTGCCTTAGGTAGATGATGCTGGTCAGTGGTGGCAAAATTCACACACAAACACACACCAGCTATTCTTTGTCCCCTGCTGATCCCCTCAGCTATTTGCAATGCTCTGATGGTACCTGTAACTGATGGTACCTGTCCATCCAGCTTATGTAGGAATAGTGAGCTAACCCTTCGTTTCAGGAATCAAAACATTTTGGGGCCAGCTCTAACAACTGTTTGTCGTTTTTTTTTTTACACCTTTGAGCCACAGGGCTACCCCTCTGGAAGTTGTAACCAGGGCTTGCTTTTCAAGTTCAATTTTGTCCCTTTACTTCCAGGCATATACTCCAAGCAGCAGGTCATCCTAGCTAATGTTAACCAACACCTTGCTTATTGGAGATGCAGTAGACTTCTGACTTACAGGGTAAACTATTTTGCAGTTCACCAGTATTACGTAATGAGGCATTATTCTAGCAAAATATACTGTGGGGCCCCTATGGTAGGTACGCAGGGAGTGAAACTCATTTTCAATCTATATTCAAGAGGTGATTGCTGAAAAGCCTAGCAGCTTTTCTTCAACTTTCTCTTAGATCTTTCTCAGCAGGAAACAATTACATGTAATACCAATTTCCTGCAGAATCTCACAAATCCTTCCCTGCAGGGATTTCACCTTCCAGTGGTCTCTAGAACGCACTACACAGCGTCTAATTGGAATAGTACTAAGTCAGAGCTGCTAGGTAAGAGGAGTTTCCCCCCTCTTTGTTATTACTATTACTCTGTTCCCTGAAGGCTGGATACTTTCAGATTATCTCAACTTTTCCAATAGGCTCATCTTTTTCAAGATCATCTCTGTAAATCAATGCAGCTTACGATGGAAGGTTTACTACAGCATGGTGAGAAGGATGAATATGATGCTGTGCTGCACAGATAGAGAATTTGGACACAGACTAGGAGTTACTGCCTCCAACGGTTGGTTCACACAAGCCTGCACATCACTTAATGACTTGCATCTGAACATGTGAACTTAAAATGCATTTGTTTCTTTTCAAATGCATTTGTTTCATCCAACTCCATTACTGGAACCAAACTGCAGGCTCCCCTGCCAATGGAAAGAGAAGCTTCAGGGAGACTTTCCCCCCCCCCCCCCAGTATTAAGAGACCTGTTACAGGTCTGACTTGTTCAAGATCTGTATTCCAACTAATGTAACTCCAAAACAAAGCCTCCCTTTTCTGATGACATCATCTAGCTGGATATACCGGTAACTCTTTTTACTACAAAACAAAATAAAATAAAAAAATTCCTTCCAGTAGCACCTTAGAGACCAACTAAGTTTGTTCTTGGTATGAGCTTTCGTGTGCATGCACACTTCTTCAGATACACTGAAACAGAAGTCACCAGACCCTGATATATAGTGAGAGGGTGGGGAGGGGTATTACTCAGAGGGGTGGTGGAAATGGGTGAAAGGTTGATAGCTGTGGTAAACCTGTTGACGACTGTTAACGGCTGCAATTAGTCTTACAGGAAAAAGCAAGGGGTGAGAAGGTTAAAAAAGCTTTGTCATGTATAATGAGATAAGAATCCAATGTCTTTGTTCAGACCAGGTCTCTCCATGGTTTTAAGCTTGGTAATGAGTTGCAATTCAGCAACTTCTCTTTCCAGTCTATTTCTGAAATTCCTTTGCAATAAGACAGCTACTTTGAGATCTTGTATACTATGACAGACCAACACGGCTATCTACCTTTAATCTTTTTACTACAGTTTACATCATGACCAAGGCAGAGGGGGGAAGCCCCCTGTGGCCCCACAACTGTTATTTGTGTTTTCTAAAGCAAACTGCACATTAACTGCATCTACACAACACCATACAGTATCTAGTTTAGGACACAATGGGATTCTGCTGAGTGAGTGGTAAGCTTGGAAAATTCCATCAATTAGGTTTATTTTATTTTTTTCATTTATATCCCACTCTTTCTCCAAGCAGCTCAGGAAGGCTCACATGTCACACATTCTAAGAAAGAAGGGCCAACTGGCCTCTTCTTGCTCAGTAATGATCTCCAGACATTCAGCTAGGTCTGCATTTTGTAAAACCCTATCCACCCTTATACTATTGCAACTGTTTATTAGCCAAGCTCACGTTGAGGTGGCATTTACAAGCCATTTGAACCAGCTCCCAGTCTTTTAGCCGAAGGAGAACAGCATTTCCACATGGAAAGCACATAAGCACCTACAGCTTAATCTTGAAGGTTAATAAGGAAAGGCACTAGGAATGTGCTGCTGGCAAAATGAAAATAAAATAAGAAAAACGTAGCAATTAACCTTCTCTTGAAAATGGACTGTTGCATAATGAGAGACTAGAACAGCCCAACTGAAGGCATATCTTGAGGATAAAGGACATCTGTGAAACTCCGCATGAATGAATAAGAATATATTTATTGTGGAATAAGTGTTTGTAGTAAAAAAGGGATAAGGAAGAGTGTTGCCCATTATTTCACAGCTGGGATGATAATGTCACCTCCTGAGGTGCTATTTGCCAGACCCCTGTATGCCAAATAAAGAAGCTGTTACCAGATACAAACTCACTCAAATAAGCTAACCAGAGGAAGAGGTAGGTTAGCATGCATGATGAGGGTTAAACTGCCACTTTTAGTTTGCAAACGTTCCAAAATGGAACAATCAAAATATGACAAAAAAAATAACAAGCAAGCTTTTGAAGCATTAGAGTTTAGTAAGTCAGATCACGTAGTGTTGTCTACAGGCAAGGTCGGATTAAGACCTTTAGAGGCACTATGCACTTAAAAGATTTTGGTGCCCCCATATATATATCTAATTCAAAATATAAACCATAAAAAACCATCAAATAAAATTGTATTTTTCGAAATGAAATGAAACCTACAAGAAGATGGAAAATAATGTGTTTTTTGTATACTTCCACTATTTATATTTGATTCCCCACCACCACCACTTTCACTTTTTCTAATTGCAAAGCCTTTGCAGTGGCCCTCCAGGGATTCAGGCAAGGGTTGTTCCCAGCCCTACTTAGAGATGTTGAGGATTTAACCTGGGCTCCTTTGCATATAGCGCATGGGCTGGGACAGAGTCACAGTGCTTCCCCAAGCACCCCACACCAGTGCACTTCTTTGGCCTTTAAATCATCCTCTCTCCCCTGACTTAGACACAGATAGATTAGAGTTGCATTTCAGATATGTCCATCTGCTCCAGGAGAGCCCAAGTCCTATGTAATGACAGCAGCTGGCTAGCAAAAGCCTCTAGAAAAGACTTCTGGAGGTCCAAGGAACTGATGGGAGAAAGGGCAAGGAGTTATCATGGCACGAAGTTGCAATCTCTTCTCTTGTCTCCTTCTAGTAAGCCTTCTCTGTGGTTATGCACTGGCTAGCCGCTAGAGGGTTTGGTTTAATGTTGCTCACTTCCCTCCACCTCCAGCTGACCTTTTCAGATTATGCCAACATGGAAGAGGCAGGACTTCCCCACTTTATGTCGGCATAGCCCCCATGCAGGTGGAATGGAAGATTCACCAGTCCCTCCTGCCATATCCCTAACCAGGGTGGGCCGGCAGCTGACAAAGGGAGGAACACACAGTTACACCCCTTTGCAATGATACAGCATATGATCCACATATCAGTAGGAATTTAAGCAGACTCAGAGGAGCTGGTACGTCTGCATGGGGATCCATTACATAAGTGGCGTGCCAGACGAGTGGGCTCTAGCTAGGTTTCTACCTGGAGCGTTTGTTCTGCTCATTCCCTCCCACAGCTTGATATGGGAGATGGTTGGGTAGGTTATTACTCATGTCAGCACAAACTGGTGGTACCAGTCATGCCTCTTCAGTTGAGAAGGAATATTCTGGCTCAAACATTTTTTCCCCTTTACAGCATACGTAAGTGATGAGATAATACACATCTGGTGCTGAACAGTCACTGAACTCTGCAAATCTTCCTTACGTAGTGTGTGGGCACAGCAACTGTATATGGGAGATTTAGCAGCATCATTGATGTTCTGCTTTACGCTGGAAGTAGAATAGCAGCCTTCTAGCACTCTGTAGACAAATGAGCAGTCCCGTTTTCCCAAGCCTTAACTATTGGAAGGGGACAATTTGCATTGAGGCCGTTAACTGTGGGTGAACTTCCTTTCATGCACCTCCAATCATGATTCCCCCTGCCCTCCACCACAGCTGAACTTTGGGAGTGGGGAAGAGAGAACAGGTATAACGGCAGTGCATGTGGAAAAGGAAGTTTCCTAGAGAGAAGAGGCAGACCACAGAGAAGTAAATGGCAAGAGCATGCTATCCTGGGTAGAAAAGCAGTGCAATAGGCCTGGGGAAATTGCACTACTATTCCACATCATTAAAAAAGGGAAAAAAGCAAGCTTCTCTTAGCTCTAGAATGAAACAGCAACTGAACAGAGAAAACATGTTCTGTTCAGGACATTGTGCAGATGCCCCATAAAAATGGATGAATAAAGCATACCAGTTTCACAGTAAATGCCCAGTGTGGACACAGCCAATACCACCTACACAAGTGAGATAATCCTAAATTATTTGAGACTTTGAAGAAAATGCTTAAGGCTTGAAACCTATTGATAAGGACCACTTCACATTTTACATGTAAAGTATATGCATAAGATGTATTGAGCACACACCTAGTATGAAAAAAGTATATCGGGGATCTCCAGTTGGCTGCGGCTCCTTGTTAAGTGTACACTCAATGGCAACTCCAGGTTTGCTCTGCATAATATGCCCAATGGCCTTTAAAGAATGTTGCTTTACAAACGTGTCCCCTTGACTCATTCAGTTCATACCTGTCAGAGTCACATTAGACAAGATGTTCAAAAACTATGAACAGTTCCACCACCACCACCCCCAGTCCTAAGCTTCACCTGCTATTTGCCTCTTTAGGAAATTTCCTTTAAAAGAAAAAGAGAGAGGTTGGAGATCTGACCATGAATCTCCAACCATTTACTTTGGCTCTCAATCCAAAGGGTCTTCATTGTCTTTGGTCTGATCTGCTTGCTTAAGCTTCAAATCTGGATCACACATTATCTCAAGTGCCTTTTTTCATTCACAGGAGTTGTCAACGCATGAGCAAAGTAACATCCAATCCATCACATGTTGGAAACTTGGGACTCGTGGACAATGCTGCATCTGAGATTAGAGAGTCATTGGCCCAATTTGCACACAATGATAAGCCAAACCATGGCTAAGTGTGAACAAGTAAGCATGTGAGTGCATGGCGTGAAGACCACAGCCTCTGTTTCATTGGCCGCATAATTTTTTGTACATTGGTTTTTCATTGTTACAAACATTGATTTGTTTTTGTTTCTTATTCACTGCTTTGGATTATCAAAACACAGTGAAGAAGTCTATACAGAATACAAGAGTCTTGGTGGTCTTCCATTTATTTCGCCACCTCCAATTCAGTTTCAAAATGAGCAGCAGTTGGAAAAGCTCAGTTAAGTTTACTTTAGCTTTCCTTGCTGTAATGTGATTCCCTTCTTTCCAGGGAAGTGAACCTTGAAGGTGAACAAAACAAAATAATTTTTGGAGGTATCAAAGATTGTTCAACAGAAATAACACAGAAAGTGATACTACAGACCAAAATGTGCTGATATAAGAAGCTAGCTAAGGCGGGAATTCTTCCCCCAGGGAGTCCTTGCACAAAGCACACAGGCCTATCAAAGCAAGAAGGATAAGGAAGCTCTGTGTAGGATTCCTTTTGCTCTTCGCAACCTTTGACTAATCTTCTTCCATGGACAAGTGATGCCAAGCAGTGACAGAACTAAGGCCCTGCTGTGCAGGCCAATCAACAGTTCACCCACAGTCCAGACCTCCTTGTTTTATCACTCTCTTAACTGCACTTCTAAATGAGCACAGGGGGCCCATTTCCTAAGAAAGGGTAGTGGGAATGAGAATCATTGTCTGCAACTAGAAAGAAGATTTGATTCCAAGCAAAAATACTGGATTGAGATAAATGGAATGTAGTTTCAATTGTGCTCATTTTAATTTTGCTTCATTTTTAATGTCACAGTCTGCTGAAGGCTGTAGGTTAAATATGATTCTCACATATGACTAATTCTTTCTTTGCAATCTGTTTCTGTTTTGACTGCTTGTTGCTCTTATGAGTTTTTGACAGCTTAGTATGCATGTTTTTAGGATGTCAGCTATGGTGAGCTGAACAGAGCTTTTTTGGGGAGAGGTAGGGTAACAAATGGGTCGGGGGAAATATAAATATTCATCATGTGTGGGTGATCCTGCAGCAGCAGGTAAATTAATCTGTGAAGGGTCAATAGTCCATCTGCTACACCCCTGTCCAGCCAACTTTCATATGGTGGAAATTAACCTCAGGGTTTTGTTTTATTTTTTGCTTTGGTGTTGGTTAACTGATTGGGGTCATTTGGGTTTGAGAAAGGTCAGCTGACCCCAGATTATTTAAAGCCCAAACTGATAAATGTAAGCAGAGCACATGACAGACTGCTCCTTGGAAAATAAGTTCTGGTGAGGTGGCTCAGTTGGGAAGTAGAGTGGAGGTGAGAAGAGAAATTGCAGGGTTCAAGACAGTAGGTAGATTCAAAGGCATATGCAGATACAGGTGTTTCCATCTTTGTATAGGTGGGTATATATGTGAATTGGCAATGCCATGTTGACCCACTAGGCAACTATTGAAATAGGGAACTCAGAAAGCAACGCGGAATAATCACACATCTCTGTTGGCTCGGGAGCAAACAATCTTGTTACCAGTTATCAGTACAATCCATTGTCCAGGTATACAGATATGGGAGTAAGTTTTATTTAATCTCAGTAAAAGTAATGCCTATTAGCCCAGGGGTTGTCAACCTTTCTGGGCTGGTGAGCACTTTTACAAACTGGAGAAATACCCCCTCAGCATCTTCTGTTGGCTGCAACAGAGTGCTTCTCTAGAGCTTATTAGCAGCAGGGGGAGGGAGGCACCCCCCTTTGGGCACTATGGAGGGCCTATGCAGGTGTATTTGCATCTGTGGGTGCTATTTTGGTAACACACACACACACACACACACACACACACACACACACACACACACACACACACACACACACCAGATTAGCCCTTGTATTGAAAGCATTTTAAACTATGAAAAAAGCTTTGTCCCTCAGAGGAACTTTTAACAAATTGTGTCTTTGGCATCTGACCAAATAACTGGTGCACTTTCAAAAAGCCATTTTAAAAAAAACCCACAATCCTCTTCAACTTGTTATCACTCTGCATAGCAACATGCTTTATTTTCCTGGGTTCCAAATATTCATTTAAGTAACTTTCCAAAGTTAGTTCTGTGTTAAGTTATGCAGCTAAAGTAACAGCAGTTTTGTGGGTAGATGTTATCCTGACTAATTCTTTGCTCTGTGTGGGGGAGGAGAATCCTGCATCCATCTCTCTCTCTCTCTCTTTCACACACACACACTTATTAACCAAGTTTTCATTTTTGCAGGACGCAATCACTCTTTTAGTGAATAATTCATTATTACAAGCATAAATTTCAAAGGATTAGAGAATATATAGCTGAACGATTTCAACAGCTTAAAAAAAACAAACAAAATGAAATGAAAAACAAGTCACAAAAGCACAGAATCTCATTTTGGTGGGACTTGCTCAGCATCATAATTTAGAGGCTTTGACCTGGTGAAAGTCATTAAGAATTAGGCATCTCAAATCTCTGACAAAATATTCTCTGTCAGGCACTGAGGTCCAAGTACTGATAAAAAACCTAGAGCAGGTGAGGAAGCAGACAGGTAAACAAGGGTGCAAGGGTGGCGAACCTCTGTGTGCTGGTCCCAAGGGATATCCGATAGGCGAGGTCTAGTCCAGTCCAAGGTCAGTCCAAGCCAGAAGTCAGGAAGCCGAGGTCAGGAAGCCGAAGTAACAAAGCTGAGGTCAGGAAGCCGAGGTCAGGAAGCCGAAGTAACCAAGCTGAGGTCAGGAACGCAGGAACCAGGAACAGGAACTAGGCAGCACCGATGTTGCTCCTGCAACTTGGGTCTGGGACTGGCTGGCTTTTATCTGCCCCGAGGCAAAGGGCGGCTCCGATCCTCAGGTGCCTCGCCTCTCCTGGCTTGGAGGCGAGCACTCCTCCTGCGGGAACTTAGTTCCCTTCGCCTCTCTGCCCTTAGCCTTTGCAGCTCAGGAGAAGCTGGAGGGTTACCGGACCCAGAGGCAACCTCAGCTTCCCCTGACTGGGTGGGGAGTGGAGCACCTGCAGGCAATAAGTCCTCCATCCCATTAGAAGCCAGATCAACCTCAGCCGATGCCTGCACATGAGGATCCAGCACAGGTGAGTCCCCTTGAGACTCAGGCCCCAGCCCTGGCTCTGCTGGTTCTGGAGGCAGTGAATCCTGTGCAGGCTGGGATCCCTCAGGTTCAGCGTCTGAGTCTGACTCCCAGGTCATCACACTCTGGTCCTGGGACCAAATGTGGTCCTCCATACCTCTTTGCTTGGACCTTGGGACTCTCCTCAGTCACAGCCCCTTACCAGCCCTCCTTTAGACCCTCCTTGAGTGCTTTTCCCTGTTGGGAATGTGTCCTTGAACTCTGATAAAATGCCTCTTGCTTGCCTAGGAGACAGGTGAGAGTGCATAGAAAGCAGTCTACTAAGGTAAAATATGCATTAGTTGCTCCACCACTTTTGCTTCTGGTCACACTCACCCCTGGCATGTTCATACCCTCCAACATTTATCTGATGAAAATAGGGACATCTTACATCATCATCATCATCATCATCATCATCATCATCATGTTATTATTTATACCCAGCCCATCTGACTGGGTTGCCCCAGCCACTCTGGTTGGCTTCCAGCATATAATTAAAGCATAGTTAAACATAAAAAAACTTCCCTATACAGGACTGCCTTCAGATGTCTTTTAAAAGTTGTATAGTTACTTATCTCCTTGCCTCGGGGTGGCATTAACTCCATACCCTCCAACATTTCTCAAATGAAAATAGGGATGTCCTAAGGACGCGGGTGGTGCTGTGGTCTAAACCACTGAGCCTAGGGCTTGCTGATCAGAAGGTCGGCGGTTCGAATCCCCACAACGGGGTGAGCTCCCATTGCTCGGTCCCTGCTCCTGCCAACCTAGCAGTTCGAAAGCATGTCAAAGTGCAAGTAGATAAATAGGTACCGCTCCAGCGGGAAGGTAAACGGCGTTTCCGTGCGCTGCTCTGGTTCGCCAGAAGTGGCTTAGTCATGCTGGCCACATGACCCGGAAGCTGTCTGCGGACAAACGCCGGCTCCCTCGTGAGATGAGCGCCGCAACCCCAGAGTCGTCCGCGACTGGACCTAATGGTCAGGGGTACCTTTAGCTTTAAGGAAAAGCAGGGCATTCTGGGATCAAATCAGAAACCAAGACGTCTTCTGTAAATCCAGGATGTGCCTGGAAAATAGGGACATTTGGAGGGTCTGCATGTGGCCGCTGGGTGTTTGCCTGGAAGGGGATGTGGGTGAAAAAGATTTCCCTCCCTTGGCTTGGCACCAATTGATAGCCAGGAGGATTCTGGTCTGTATTATTATTATTATTATTATTATTATTATTATTATTATTACTGTTGATGGTGATTATGAAGATATTGCTTTCAATGCAAACATTTCAACTGTTGTTCTGTCTCTAACCAGCTGCAATTTCCTTTCCCAGCCAGCAGACCTGGCAGTATAGAGAGTAGAAAACCAGTGCCGGGCATACTGGGGTCCCAGTTTAAGACTTTTGGTACCTCGTCACGCTCTAGTATTGAATGAATCCTGAGTATAAGTGAATCACAAGTGCAAATGAATCCTAAGTATTCTCGCCAGCTTCTTTTGCACATGTCCAGTGGAGAATGCACAGCCACAGCTGTATAAAGCCTGAAGCTCTTTGCACAGGACATCCCCTTTGTTTAGCTAGATTATTCTGAGCTCACAGATCTTCCAGTAGACGCTGCAAGTGCAGAGACGAAAAGCAGGAATAATCGGCACTGACATAATCACAAGATGCTTGGCTGAACATGGGGGATGACTAGGCCAGTGGCTATAAGCATCCCTACGAGGCTAATGTGCCTGTATTGTCGATTCCGGTGAAGAACCCTTTCTCCATCAGAAATTAAACGGAGGGAAAATGTGTCTAACTGCCCAGCCTGCAACTCCCTGACTGTCAAGGTATTTATATTGAACCTGATGGGTGTCCCACTGATTCCAGTTGGCTTGGATCTAACTGCCAATTTCAATTAACTCTTTCCTCGATGGAGGAAACCCTTTAGAGGAAAATACATTAAAAAGCTGCATCAGAAAATGACATTTTAATACTAGAATCATAGAATCATGGAATCGTAGACCCCAAGGTTCCCCCTCCCACCACAAGCCTTTCTCTTCACCACCACCACTAGCTGCTGTCCTGCTCCTTTTCCGCATCCTTGTAGCACCCATTTGTCTGCTACATAGGGAGCCAACAAAGGAGCTGTCAGTGGCATCTCCTGGTCCTTTTTTGGCTAATACTTCATAGTTTGGGACAGAGCAAGAGATGCGTTGCAGTGGTGATGTGAAAGAGCAGTGCAGGAGATTCATGTCAGTGGCTGCCTGGCTGGGGTAAAGGCACTTGGCAAATACTCAGCCATGCTGATTCTATTTCTGCATAGGACTTACTCTGGTTATCTGCGTGTATTCTGGGCAAGAGACCTGACGCAGGCACTTCTAGCCCTTTCATCATCATCTCAGAAGACCTGAGAGAGTTCTTTCAGTTTGTTTGTAGTACATATCAGCCCCGCAGAGCAGAAAACATTTTAATCCACCATGGGAGGCAGATATGCTTCTACTGTACATACCAGTTGCTGGAAGCCACAGGAAGGGAGAGTGCTCTTGTGCTCAAATTCTGCTTGCAGGTTACACACAGGTATCTGGTTTGCCCCTGTGAGCCACCCAAGCTCATCCCCATCCTATTCCAGTGGTGGCACTCTCCTTTCTCTGGTCTAAACCCAGGAAGCTCCATTTTCTAAAGGAGGACCCAGTTATGAAGAATGACTCCACAGTTCCAGAAGAACGAATGCACACAACATGTGCCATTTTCATTTTTTTTTAAAAAAATGCTAATTAAGGCTGTAAGATACTTGAAAAACCAGAAGGTTTTGCAAACAATCTGGAAAGCAAGATCACATAAGTGCCTTGTTTTTCTATATATGTAATTCAAGTCCATTTTAAAAGGGCTAACATACTTCTCTGGCAGGTTCCCATAAATATTTTCCACAAAAGTTCATTTTTCCACATGAGCAAACACTTTCAGTGTGTGTGTGTTTTAAACTAAGTCTTGATATGGAACTTAGAAAATTCTTGGCACTATTGTGTGGAGTTAAAATGACATCAGCTGGACTTTCTATACTGAAACGCAACCGCATTTCTTTGTTCTGAACACATCAGCTTTGCATCTCTCATGCAGCTCTTACCAAAAATAGAGTGTGATTACAAAGTGGCCATCTGTATTCAGAACAACCCTGACTTACATGCCATGAAAGTGGGAAACCCTAGGGCAGCGTCTCTCTCAGTGCAACAAAAAGAAGTACCATCATCATGAAGCAGGGGTGGCACATCCCATTTTGCCACCTGGGGCAAAACGGAATGTGCTGCCCTGCCACTCGGCCACCGCAGCCTCCCTTATATGGGTAGTGTGGCGGCACCTGTGAAGCACTGCAATGATGGCGGCTTCCATCATTGTAAGGAAGGGTATACTCGTTGATGGAAGTGTGTGCTCAATTCTGACCAAACTAAGCCTCCTATGCTCTACGATTGGTCAGAATCAAGTATACATTTCCAGAGTTAATGCTAAATACATTACTTCTGCTACAGAGCCTACAGAGCCGATTTTGTGTCCTGGGCTTTTTAGATGCGTCTACCCATATACTATCTACCCATAGTATACTATCTGAAACCAAAGGGGTGCATTGGTTGCCAGATGTTAAATATATTGCCATTATTTTCAGCTCTCCTAGCCCACTATGATGCTCTGCACTGAGTGTGATCGAACCAGTTGCCCTCCCCTAAATCCACCTCTGGCTGTCAGCCAGCCCACACCTGCCTGCCGTCTTACTTAAATCTAGTCCAGGGGGTGGCCCTGGCTGTCAGCTTCTTCCTCTTTTTTAGACTCTTTACTAGAGAAGACAGTGGGGACCAAACTAGAATTAGTTGCCTCTGCCACTGGCTCTGGCTCCAACCAGGGTGGATTTGATTTAAATCAAATTGATTTAAATCACGATTTAAATCACTAGTCAGTAAGGCTTGATTTAAATCACTAGTCAGTAAGACTTGATTTAAAAAATTTTTTTACAGAAAGACTCATTCTTGCTGGTATAATCTTAATATTTGCAACCATATGAAGGTTTCATTTTTGGAATAATAAATTTTCAGAGTAGTTTTTACAGTTATATAAAAAAATTCTGATTTGGTTATACTACTAGAAATACACAGACAGATAATTATGAAATTATGGTGAGGTTTAATAAGTTAACTGTTTATATTTGGACAACTTTTCTGCTGTACTTTATTGGAAGGAGAAAAATAATCATTTCCTTAATAACCATTTAAACAATTTATTTAACTAAAACAATAACATGATAGCATATGTATCCATGTTTGTTAACTGATGTGGTTAAACATTAAAAAAAAAAAAAACTTAGACTGAGTTTTAGCACACTTGATAAACTTAAAACAAATCCTTATTTCCTGATGAATAGCCTTTGGACTACAATGTAACTTAAATAGAAGACTATATTTAGAAAGATTTTTCCTCCAAAAGCATTTTATTTTAAAAATCCAATTTAAATTAAAAAATCCGATTTAAATTTTAAAAAATCCGATTTTTTTTATTTTTTAAAAAAAATCGTTGATTTTTATCCACCCTGGCTCCAACTGCTGCTGTTGACTCTCTGCCTTCTGCCCCACTAGCATCAATGAGCACCAACCACCACTGAGGATGTGCAAACAGGAGCCTTGCATCCTTATAAAAATAGTAACATTGAAGACAGGCACCTAACATTTCTAAATACATACAAGTGTGTATTTTAAAGGGAGGGAGATATATGTTTGTACCACAGAGGTAGGGAACCTTTTTCAATCTGATGGGCCACATTCCCTTGTGGTCAACCAGCCAGCAGCCACATGCCAATTGTGGGGAGGGCAAGAGGCAAAAGTAGGCGGAGCAATGAATGTGCATTGTACAGCAGGTTATATTCTAGCAGTGCAAGCGTTAGAGGTTTACACACACATATACATACATCTATTTCCAAGCCAGAGGCATTATCACAGTTCAAGGACACATTCCAGCCAGGCAGAAGCACTCAATGAGTGTCTGCAGCAAGCCGTGGAGGAGTTTGGCCCAGGAAGGGCCTGGCTATAATCTCGAGGGCCAAGTAAAGAGGCCATAAGGGCCACAATTGGCCTCCGGGCCCAAGGTTCCCTACCCCACCTTTGCTATTTGTGCAAACATATGATCTTTTTCAGCATGCAGGAAAATGATGTGCATCACAGATGTGCATTGCCTGGATTCCACCTCCACACATATGAAGAAAGACTCAATGTGGTGTAGTGGTTAGAGTACTGGACCAGGACCTGGGAGACTAGGGTTTAAATCTCCAAACAGTCATGGCCTTGGGCCAGTCACTGTCTCATTTGTATAAGCCCACATGCAGGTGTCTAAGCATATGGCACCTATGAGGGAGCCCACAAAGCAATTCCTTTTCTTCCAGTTTTTTTTTAATGGTGATCACTGATTGCCAATCCTGAACCAGAATGTGGTTTGAGATTCCCCTCTGATTATCTGCACAGCACGGAGAGGAGGAAGGAGCAGGTACTGTTTGCATAACAGAGTACTATGTGGAGAGTTCTCTTAATCCAGCATTTTGCAGAGCTGCTTTGTTATTTGCATTTCGGCATAAAAGAGGTTTTCACCAGAAGCAAACCCTCACTGTGCCTTTGAAAGGAACCCAGCGGACAGAGAGGTGCTTAATTATCTGGCAAGGCTGCATTAAAGAAATACTCCAGAACACAGGGCAGTCTTGTGGTTACTATAACAGCATTAAGACATACACTGTAAACACAGCTAGTGCGATCCAAGTCAGGCACAGCTTTAGCCTTTGGCACAGGGATTACACCGAGAGACCTGGAGAGAGGCTGTGCTGAATATTCAACCAAACAAAACCAGCCAGGAGTGGAGCGTTACTACATCAGATCAACTCTACAGCGGCAACATCCAGTTGTGCCATCGACATCCCAAGACCCACAAACAGTTTTCTAAACACATTGCCCTCTCCTCCATGTGACACAGGAGTGCTGGTTTGCTACTATCTGCTCAGGGCACTGGGATAATTTCACTCAGGTTGCATGTACAGAAATAGCCACAAGACCAGCTGTGAACAGTTCAAAGCCTTTGCCACTAAATGCTTCTCATAATAGCAACAGCAGTTTTGTGGCCACATTCACACACAAGTAGATGGCAACACTCCCTCTCTCACACACAGCCCAGAAAATCATTACCTTGAATGCAAAGAGGAGACACCTTGCTTTCCTCTCATGGATCGGAAGAAGCAGGATTTTTAAAAAGCCACCCTAACACAGACCCGCCTGCTGAGAGTTCTTTCAATCCCACTTTGGCTAGCGACTCTAAGTTTGTGCTCTGAATAGAGGCTGTGTTATTTTAACCACAGGATTTCTAGTCATGGGGGAGGAGAGATGGATTAGGTACATTTGCAATCTAATGCTCAGCATTCAATGCTGGAGAAATGAACCAGCCCTAAAGCTTGATGGAAAGGAGAACTTTGTGTCGAGAGATACATTTCAAGAGACCCTGCAAGCCAATTATGGCTAAACTAACATGCTAAGGAACTGTAAAATTCCAGAGGAGTAAGATAACATACGCTTGTGTTCTTTCCTAAATAAAAGGCATGTGTGGAATTTCATGCCAGAGACTGACATGAGAGGCTGAGCAGATGTGCTCAGTGCGGGTCAACCTCTGTCTCAATACCTGAGCATACCTGACCAAGAAGCATGCCCAACACCTGCTAAAGTGGGTTTCAGCAGCCATATCATCCATTTGTGTAGGACTAGGGGAGAAATTTGATTCAGTCCACATTTACATTCACACTTTCTGAAACAATATACTGACAGAAATGCAGCCACCTTGTGAAATTCACGCTTCTCTGAAGTTTGTAATGCAGTTCTCTAGCTAAATAATGCTTATAAAAGTGCATATGCTACTGTTAAGTGTGTATAAAAATGTATATGTTAGTGAAAAATAACAAACAGAAATGCATTATATTGGAAAAATGCTTTGCAAAATATGCACATTAAGCAAAATTCCACACAAAGATATATATTAGGAGAAATCTGCGCTAAAATGCTGGTGAAGTTTCATAATGACTAAAATATATATATGTATGAATGGATACAGAAATATGAAGAACTGAGCTGAAGACTGGGAAAATGAGAAACAGAAAGAAACTAAAATGGATAGATTCACCTATCCTTACACTTGGGGCATGTCCACGTGTTCTTGCCCTCTCAACTCAGTGCATGTCAGGGACTGGCAGGATACTGACGAGTGTGCACTGGGGAAAGAGGGGCAGGAGTCTGACTTGGGAGAGGGGGGGCAGTGATGGGGGGGGGGACTGTACCAGCCAGAAGAGAAGAGTTGGAGGCTGGGAAAGCTTCAGAGCTAGAGGCTGGAGCACAGGGTGGGTCAGAAGAGGTGGGAAAGGCAGGTCAGGCAAGTGAAGCGGCTGGTGCTTCCCCACCCTCTCCTGCACCGCTGTCTCCCTGAACCAGGAGGGGGTTGAAAAGGGCTGAGCGGAGGAAGCTTCCATGCAGGCACAGCCTCTGGCTGTGTGTGTACAACCTGTCAGGGGAAAATACATAAACGGGTGGAGGGGGGATGGTCCTCTGTTGCTGCAACTGCTCCATAGAGCACAGACCTGGGAATAGCTTATTAGATGCTAGATTGATGTGCATAGGAACCCAGAGCTGCAGAAATGGCTGCAAGTGTTTTCTTTGATGTGCCATGTGCATTCCTTTGGCTGGGGAGATCCCTTGACAGTGCAGAAATGCACAACAGGATGTTTCGTGTGTCACCAATTGAATATTTCCTTCGTGGTTTGCTCATATTTTCGGAGATTTGTCCATAATTATCAAGGCTGAGTTGCAGGCAGGTGGGTGATGGGGGGGGGGGACTCAAGAGTGTCATTGCTCCCATAGGCACAATGTGACTAGGGCAAAGGGCTTGATCTCAACACTTTGGGCCAAGCGGACAGGCCCTAAAAGGGCACATTGCTACAAATGCACCTATTAGGCTTCTGCATTTGGATGCTAGAATGTAGACAAGATCTCTGACTTGCAAGAGGAAGGAAGCAGCTAACATGTCTTAACACAGACATGTGTACCAGAAATAATTACAGACCTAATTAAATGCAAGGATGAAATTGTCCCTGCAAAACTAGTTTGGAACATCTGGATTAGATCCCAGGCTTAAGATAATATATGCCTAATGTCACGCTATTTCATGGCAATACAGCTTCAGGCTTCTGTACACACCTCAGAAGCAATTGTTAAAAACCACAGCCATTAATAGCACCCTGTCTTCCTAAGATGAATGCTTTAAAAAATAAACAAATAAACACACGCACACACACACACACACACATGAATTTGAGGGAGCAGTGGGGGGAACACACACAGCGAAAGTGAGGATCAACTTTAATCCGTCCTTTGAAATAAAAACACTTGGGCTTAGTTCCATTGAGAGCAAAATCCAGATCTATAAATAAATAAGCAAGTCCTATGAAAAACCGCTCATGGTGGGGCATTGTTTTGCCCGCCCCTAAAATGCAAGCATCTCTGGACAAAAAACTTGGCTTTCAGTTGGAAAAGTCGAAGTTGGAAACGGAGTTATTAGAGCCTAAAACCCAAAATTTATCCAGAATGTACCAATTGCTGCTCGAATGGCATACACAAGATGAGCTGGTTAAATCGGCAATGATAGAGTGGGCTAGAGATGTGGGACATAATATTATGATGGCTGACTGGGAGAGACTATGGAAAAAAGGTATCAACTTTACAGCATGTACTTTGTTGAAAGAGAACATAATCAAAATGATATATAGATGGTACCTAACCCCAGTCAAGCTAGCAAAAATCTATCATTTGCATGATAATAAATGTTGGAAGTGTGGAAAGGCAGATGGAACATTTTATCATATGTGGTGGACCTGCCCGAGCACGAGTGCCTTCTGGGAGACAATCTATAATGAAATTAAAAAGGTGTTGAAAAACACATTCACCAAGAAACCAGAGGCATTTCTGCTTGGAATGGTCAACCACGAAATACCTAGAGCAGACCACACTTTCTTCATGTATGCCACTACAGCAGCTAGAATTCTGATTGCTAAATACTGGAAAACGAAGGACTTACCAAAATTGGAGGAATGGCAGATGAAAATGATGGACTACATGGAACTTGCTGAGCTGACCTCGAGACTCCGAGACCAGAGGGAAGAGACGACCGAACAGGAATGGAAGAAATTTAAGACTTATATTAATAAGTGTTGCAAAATTAGAAACTAGATAAAGTTGAAGTTAGTTGTTATTGTTACAGCTGAGTATAAGATAAGAGTTGTTGGGAATTATATTGCTAAACATAGTTTAAGATAGAATACAAGTTTAAGATAAAGAGTAAATAAATAAGGGATAAGATTTAAAGTACTAGAGATAATCATTGATATAAAGAAGATAATGATAAGTATCTGTGAACATATATTAGGAATAAGAAACGCAGTGGTGGGAGGCGGAGGAAGTCCACTCAACAAGATAAGAAACTAGATTGAGACAGAAGTTATTTTGGTTGTTGTGTATTTTTATATGTTTGTTTTTTCTTTTTTTAGTATGTTATTGTAGTTGTTTATATGTGGTTTTATGTCGTAAAACTTAATAAAAATTATTTTTAAAAAAAAATAAATAAAATGCAAGCATCTCTTTAGTCACAGGCAGAGCACAGATGCCAGAATGCTCTGGCTACCAGTGTAAGAAGGAAAGGACAGCAAATCCCATTGAAACCACAAGGGGGATTTAAAAAGGCTGAATAGGCTGCAATTACCTACCCTGGAATCAGGCCAGCATGTCAAGACTAATACCCTTTACTCTTGTGAAAACGACGTGGTGGAGAAGAGCCAGTCCTTTGCTAGTATTTAAGCCTAACACACATAGAGCTCCTTTGAGATTCCAAAGAGCATGCTCCAATAAAGTGAAGGGCTCAAATCTATTTAATTATCATCGCAAAACTGTTAAAGAAATTTCAGCCCAAAGCCTCAGCTGCTCTTTTACTCCACCTAGTGGCCAGAGGAATTTGTTGCTCAGTTTCTTAGAGAGCAAAGGGGAAACTCCAGCAGGGAGATGTTTAACCGGGTCCCCTGCCTTTCCCTTTCTCATTGGAAAGCAGCATCTTAGTTGGATCAGGGTCCCAGTGCAAGGGAACAGGGAGTTAGCCCTTACCCCCTATGTTGCTTTCCCATACTAAATAGCCCCCTGAAGCTGCTTTATTCCATTAAGTACTGTATAATGATACTTGTTTGTTGTCCAAGTCAAGTCAAGTAGCAGCGGGGAGCAAGGGGGTGTAGATTAAGGAAATGGCTAAAGGAGGAAAGCATTACAGAAACAGACACACGTTCCTGGCTCCTGCAGGATTAGGCTATCTATGAATACTAGCCAGGATGGCTATGCTCTTCCTTCATTGGAGGCTGTATGCTCCTGAATGCCTTATTATTATTATTATTATTATTATTATTATTATTATTATTATTATTATTATTATTTATTTTCTGGGAATCCCAGGAAGGCAGAGTGCTGTTGTTCTCCTTTCCTGTTTTGGGACTTACTTGAGCAAACGGGAATTCTACCCCAACACGCAAGGCAATTATGAAACAAGTTGGGATAAAACCTGAAATCCTATGCATGTTAACAAGTATCTGCTAAGAAGCATTTAGTATAACAAATTAGGTAGTCATAAATAATAAGGATGTAATTAGTAAACTTGATAAAATAAACCCAACATATGGAACATATAAAAACTGTACTGAACATCAGACTATAACAAAATGCTTTCTGACCAGATGGGCTTTTGGGTGGATCTAGCAGGCTCTTCTAATGTTCTTAAATGAAAGGTCAAAAGGTGCAATCATGGATCTCCAGTGCCTCTTCTGGCTTGGCCCTCACTCAGATAAATTTTAACGCTTTTCCAACCAGGGTGGGCCCATAGAGGCACCTGCACAAAAAGAAGCTTGGACTTATTAATCTTTCATATATATTAGTGTTTCGGCTTTTTGCAATGATTTCTTTTCAGCGTGGAATTATTAGACATGTTTTCAAAATGGGTAGGTGAAAACTCAGGTGTCAGGTGGGAAAGACCAGCTAAGGCGGAGAGAAAGTGGCATGGAGCTATTCTAGACATGCCTTCCGTTGATTTTAGTTCCCTCGCCTGGAATGAGGAACAGAATGGAACTTGAAACCAAATATAGAATTTCCCTAGTTTATGGGCTAGCAAGATTAATCACCAGAACAAGATGGTAGGTGTCTCACACCCACATTCTGACATATTTTTTCACAGCTATGTGGGATGCTAGCAGAGATGGGATAAGTCTTGTTTTCCAGGCAATCAAAGACCAGGCACACCCACTGATTTGCAGCACAACATCAGTTTTAATTAAGAATAAGAATATTATATTTGGCAGGCATAGATAGATAACGGCCTCAATTGGACACCATGGTAAACCAGAGGTGAGGAACCTTCCAGAGGCCACAGACCAGTAGTGGGTGGAATCGGGGACAAAAGTAAGCAGAGCAACTAATGTAAATTTTACCCTTGCACTATAGGCTATTTTCTACACACACTCAAGCATCTCTCTAACATTCATCTAGGCAAGCGAGAGGCATTATCAGAGTTCAAGGACGCATTCCAGCCAGGCAGGATGTAAAGCAGGGCCAGTGAGGGGTGTGGCCTAAGAATAGGGGTGTGACCTTTGGAGAGCTCCAAGGATCAGATGGAGAGACCTGGAGGGCCACAGTGGGTTCCTGGACCTTAGATACCCCATCCCTGTGATAAACGAGAGATACCCAGAGTCGTTTGTGACTGGACCTAATGGTCAGGGGTCCCTTTACCTTTACTTTTAACATTCTACCACGATCATATTTGCACTGGGAGGAAACAAACAATGACCTCAGGCTGAGTGTTACATCTGAACCAGGAATCATGGTTTCTTTTGCTACAACAAACCATGATCAGCAAACCCTGGCTACAGATCATAGTTTATTGAATAATTGAAAGCATTATCCAGCACTCTTCAAAGGAGGAGGCTGACCAGGAGCAGGGGAGGCAGTTTAACAGATCGAAAGATGAAGAGAATTGGGGGGAAAGTCACACTGGGTGGGGAGCATTTCCTTGTTACAGAAAGCCCTGCTTCCAAATATTTAACAGGGAAACCACCCGAACTTTTTACATTTTTCTACAAAGTCATGTTAAGCTGGAAGTTCTGATTCTTCAAATTCCACAGCAGATATCATTCGGCACTAGAGTTATGTGTTCATTAGCACAATTCCAGCCATGTTATTTTCCAGAGCCCTCTGCTCAAAAGGTTTGAAGTTTCATGGGCACCAATGAATTTGTCAACATCATATCCATGTCAATATCTCAGTTTTGCAGATAATGAATTAAGCCACTGAATAATTTGCTTAGGGGCAGTCATTATCTCAAAGAGTTTCATTCTCCTCCATTAGTGGCAGCTTATTTTTATGCTTGCTTGCTTCCTTTCCACTTCTGTCCCAGTAGATTATTTGATACATCAGCATTTTAAATAAACCAAGAAACTGGGGTAACCCAGACACTATCATCTAGCCACCATTTGCCTCTTTAAATAGCACTAATGTCATCAGAACTTTCCAAAATAAAGTTCTTTCTTTGCTGAACTAGCAGGCACTGCCTTCATGGATAATGAACTGGAGGTTAGATGCAACCTGGCCGATTTCTATAGCTCTTGAAGACTTAGGACCTACATAGAAGTTATTTATCATTATTTATTTATAAAAATATTTCTATACCACTAAGTGATAAAAATATATCAAAGTGGTTTACAACATTAAATGATTTTTTTCAAAAACGAAAACCATACAATAAAAGCACAAAAGGCTAAAACAATTTTAATGCAAAAAAAAGGTTTAAAATGAGCATCAATAAAATTAAGAGGATGAACTCTTAATCCCTGCATAGGCCTGGTGAAATAGAAAAGGGGCACATGAGGAGGTGACCAGCCTGCACCTCCATGTTATCTCCTCAGCATGTTGTGTAAAATATGTGATGTTGTGTTGCCTTATATTAAGAATTTCCTGGCCACCAACAAATTGGATTGGAGGAGATGTCATGGCATGTGTCTGTTTTATTGACCTTAGTGGAAACAGATATGGGGAGGGATGCAAGTCAATGTCAGTCACACATATTCCCCATATTACCAAGTGAGGCCCTGAAAGCCATTTATGTCTCGGCAGTGGTTGCAGTTGGTTCATGCGGAGTTATTAGAGGAGAGGAAAGTCATTGGTTTGTGGTCTTGTAACTCCCCTGACCAGTTAGGCAGCCTTAGGGGTGACATTGTGGGTCTCTGTGTGTTTGGCATTTGACAGGATGAAGCTGCCTGAGTGTTAGCACTGTGTGGCTGTGGTACGTGCCTGGGGGTTCTGGTGCCAGGGCACTGGGGAAGTTGCATGAGCATACTGGCATTTGTGGATTGTGGCCCACTCTTCTAAACTTCTAATGTACGCTTCTCCCCATTTTCAGAAATTGATTCATCCTGCTTCTCTAAGGCAAAAGACTGGCACTGCAATAGCCCCTTCCCATGAGATATAATATAGCTTCCAATATTTAACTATGAACTGAAAAAGCATGATGAGAAATGAATACCAAACAAAAGCAGTCTGCCTTCTGTTCTTCCCAACTCCGAATTTCAGAAAAAGAAACCACCCAGTGTGTTTTGCTTAATTAAGAGCTGAAGGCTCAGGTATCAATCTATTTTGATAAGTACACTATTAAGTATCTATTTCTGCAGAAGGAAAATATTTTTGTTTTAAGTGAGACTTTTAGAAAAGAATGTTGGTCCTAAACATATGGTGTTTAAAATTCATCACAAGGAAATTGTGGGGGATATCACAAAACAGCTCTGACGTAGGTTGCAGTTTTCTATGTAAGCAGGCGAATTTGCTTTAAATATGTACCAGTATTTGACTCAGAAATACAAAACAAACAAACCAACAAACCAAACTACTCCTTTCAAAGCTGATGTTTCAAAGCTGATGTTTTGCTCATTAAAAAGTAGAGAAACTTTTTAATAAATAAAACCAGTAAATAAGCTGCTTTTATTTTTATGTACTGTAGAAATGGTTTGTGTTTTCCCATGCTCTAGAATTCTTGATTTTGGGATACCTATGCAGAATATCTGTCAGGAATGAACACTGGAATTATATAAAAAAATTCCTTCCAGTAGCACCTTAGAGACCAACTAAGTTTTTTCTTGGTATGAGCTTTCATGTGCATGCACACTTCTTCAGATACACACCTGGTCTCTATGGTGCTACTGGAAGGATTTTTTAAATTTTGTTTTGACTACGGCAGACCAACACGGCTACCTACCTGTCACTGGAATTATGTAATGAAAGTGGAGTGATAAGGATCAAACATTTTCACAGAGGAATGAGCATCAAAATGGATTGTTTATTTTGCAATATAAAAAGAGGAGAGCAAAAGCATCCCATCACCACAAAATAGTTCCACATTTAGAAACATGGTAAGAAGTTCTTGAATTGATTGACTTCTGCTATGTTCCTATATATACAAAAATATACATGGCTCTCATGAAGAAATAAAATAAATGAATCTTTTCTCCAAAGGTGAGAGACAGTGGGATTTGTTTCTTTTTGGCAGGTCTCATTTCACCAGGTGATACTAGCTAGGCTTATTTCTGGGGACTCTTTTGTACTACATGCAACAAAACAGAATCACTCTAGCAGTGCTGCCAAACTGTCACTATTGGGGGGGGGGTGATTCAATCACATATTGGCAAATTTAGGTTGCACGATTTTGTCCTCTTGCGCAACAAACCTACTTACTCCAAAATAGGACTGTTTGCAATGAGAAATGTGACAGGAAAGTGCACTGTAAAGTGTGGGATGTATCATAGTCAGAATAAATGCTCATCAAAAAGCCAGTGTCATCTGGTCTCCCTGCAAACAAATCAGGATGAATTCTCAATAAACAGGTTATCTAGAAGTGTCATACTTTTCCTTTTTGTGCTTCCTGTGTGTGAGATGCACGAGTTTCCACTTCACACATTGCAACAAAAGCACAAAAGTCAATTGTGCTTCCATTGAGGGGGCGGGGACTTCCCGCAATATGTGGAAGAGACGTCTGTTTCATTTCTGTTAGACAGAGACTAGTGACAACTTGCCATTTTCATACAGTTGTGGGGAAACTCTTCAAACACTGCCCCAGGAGAACTCCCTTCCTTAGAAGACTCTGGGCTGTTTCAAATGCTCCACATTTCCAGACCTGAAAGCACTTCCCCGTATGAAATGGGGGAAACCATATAGGAGAGGTCACCATTCAAAAAGATTTAATCTACTTTACTACATAGAAAAGCTGCTTTGTAGGAAATGCATAACATTTTGAGGGGCACCCAGCCATAGGTAAATCTCAACCTTTTTTCAGAAGCAACGTAAACCTTTTCATTTGGCTTTTTGGTGAGCAGGATTAAGCCATTAGCAAAAATTCTGTTTGGTGTTTTAGAAGGGGGTTTGATTTTTATCTGGTGCTGTGTTATTTTAAAACTATGACCCACTCGAAGCCCTAGGGATGGGGCAGGCTAGAAATGGAACTACATGAAATATATAAATTATTCCATGCATAGCTAAATGAGAATATTTATGGAACTCTGTGAACCATAACCTAATTCCACCAAAGACGCAAAGTGAAAACATACTTTGCAAGCCAGCGTACTTTGTTATTCTCCGTGGGAAAGCCGCCACATTTTTAGTCACTGCAGCACTAACAAGTTTATTAGTATAGAAGAGCTTGCTAGAGTTCATGCCTTGTCCATCCCAGGATTAATTCAGGAAAAGACTATTTCTTTGCTCAGAATATTTATACCTGCCACTGATAAAGGAGCTTCCAAACATGAGTGTATTTTGGAATTGATGTTGGTCAAGTCCACAACTTTTTTTTGTAGCAGCCATGTGATGCCATTGTCATCAAAACACCAGATTTTACTTTTATATATATATTTAATCCAGATACAGTGGAACTTCAGTTTTCGAACGTAATCCATTCTGGAAGTCCATTTTAATTCCGAAATGTTTGAAAAGTGAGGATCAAAGGGCTGTCAGCAAGTTCAATGGGGAAATTTGAGAAATGCACCTCAGAAGCTGTTCAACTTCCGAGGTGCGTTCGAAAACGGAAGCATTCACTTCCAGGTTTTCGGCATTCAGAAACGTTCGGCAGCCGAGACGTTCGAAAACCGAGGTTTGACTGTAATTACTTACCATGGAAAATCCAGTAAGTAAAGATAAGCTATTAAACATCCACAGTCATTGTTGGTTTGGAAGTTCATTAGCACATTTGTAAGCGGGCGTTTTGTCATGTGCATTTCATAGGTGGTCTCTTTCAACACTTCCCTACTTCTGTTTCCTTTGATTATCACCAAAACACAACCTAGCCATTTTGTTTCCAGCAGACCCCAATACCAAACATAACACCAGTTGTTGTATGCCAAAGTAACACCCAGAACACAGGAGATATTGTCCATATGAAAAATGTGGGGATTACCTGGAATACACTAACTGCAGCACACATACATTGAACTGAAAAAATAATAATACAGGGGTCTTGTGCAAGACTTCTTTATCACTCTTGCATGAGACCTCACTGTTAAAAAGCCAAATGGAAATAGATACCGGTATTATCCCTCTCCCAGAAAGCACGAGCCTTAATTTTGCCCACTATGATAACTGCCCACTATGTATTTTCACATTGCCAGGTTACAGATAAGGAAACAAATCACAAGGAGTACACACAGGTTGTATAGCACACAATTCGGAACAGTAAAGAAGCAAAGCAGAGTGAAACCAGGACTCTTCTCATCAAGGGTAAAATGAGCTACAGCTATTTAACAGCGAAGAATTAAATAGTGCAAAAGTCATGTAGACCTAAATGTCAGTCCAGCATTAAAAGCTCTGGGTAAATTCATAACAAGAGAAAGAGACTAAACTACATGAAGCATAACTTGACTTGCACCAATTGACTAACAGCAATCCTAACAATCCTACTGGGAAGTAAACCCTATTGAATTCAGTGGGGCTTATACCCCCAAGCAAGTGGGGTTAGGATCGCAGCCTAAGTTTTTGCTTGGCATTTCAACCTAAGTGGGGAACATGCTGAATTTCAAGGAGAACTCTGTAAAATGCTGCATAGTTGACAAGAATGGCGACTACAGAGAAATGCAGAGCATGTTTGAATCCATCAAAGTTACCACAGGCCCCAAAGAAATATAGTTGTGGTACTATAAAACAACACTGCTCTGTTTCCATCCTCCAAAAATCTTGTGGAATGTTAGAAGAAATAATATACATCTCTACCGGTAATATCCTCAACATTATGATACAGTGGTCTATTTAACTGCACCAAGAGAAGGCCCACAGCTGTAATTTCAGCCTTCAAATTTCCTGGGTTTGCAAGCTTAAGCCAGATGCTCAGGTTTGTTTTTGTGAGGGAGTAATATATAACATCACTGATGCATGCATGATTTTATAAGGGAAAGATATGTTTGATGTATATGAAATGGTGCCTCATTATGATGTTGCCGTTTGAGAGCATAGGGTACAGAGCAGAAAAGATTCTTCAAATTACAGTCTTCTAGAGGTTGAAGAAACTTGTGAAGCATATAAGCACCAATGTTTTCATGGTGGTGTGTTAAAGGGGCTGCAGTGTGGGGAGGACGGCAGTCCAAAGTCAGCCACAAAACTCACAGGTGACCTCAGTCTAGCCTACCTCGCAGGAGTGATGTGAGGATAATAGGAGGTATATGTACACTGCTCTGAGATTATTGGAAGGTGGTATAAAAATGCAATAAATAATGTTTAAACCTGCTTGGTTACGCCCTCTTTTTTGTTTACAAGGTTCTCTATATTTTGTGAGGTAGGGCAATAGCGAAATGCAGACTTTTGTTTTGAAAGGAATTGTACTCTCCATTTGTCATTGGAGATAAGTTTGAGTAAGGAATCATTAGTGCTTAGTACTAGAAAATGTTTTCAGTATTAGGCCTCAGACCGGAGAGGTGATAAAGAGTGAAGTGATTTGAGGATGTGCAGACTGTGTCTTCCTCGCAGCGCTGAACAAGCACAGTGAACAATTCCTAGATCACATCTGCCCCATGCCTATGGCTCCCCCCCCCCAGAAGCCTGGAAACTGTATGTGTTAAGGGCGCTGGGAATTGTAGCTCTGTGGGGTGTAAACTACAGTTCCCAGGATTATTTAGGAGAAGCCATGGCGTGTGGGTGTCACCAGTGTGCCTGAAGGCCACGGGATGTGATTCACCCTGCCATTTTCACACAGTGTTTTGTTTTCTAGGATGTGGTAGCTTGTGATGCCACCATACGGAGCTTTCCAATCCCAACTTCTTCACCGCACAAAAAACTTGAGAGGTTCAAAACTCAAAAACGGGTCAAGCAAATCAGTTCTTCTCTTGTCGAATCCCCGCAGATCGCTCCCTCCAATAACCTCAAACAAACAACATCCCCAAAATGGATGCCGATTTGCTCTGTACCTGGCGGTGACTTGCCAGGTCCCAACTCCCTGAACTTCTGAACTCTTCTTAATTCTCTGTACCTGGTTAAAATCACTTGGCGCTGTGTGGGGACGGGATCCAGGCCTACTGACAGCAGCATTTAATGAGCCCTCGCCCAGTTCTTGGCTTGAGGGAGTGAGAGAGACAGAAGGGTGGATTCTGGCCTTCCTGGGGCCTTTTAGCATTTCTGAATGGTGAAAATGCAAGTGAGCGGCATTTACACATTTTTGAGTGAAGCGCTACATATCTTTATCCCCTTCATCTGGCAGTACATCTTAAGTTTGTTTGGATTTTTTTTTTAAAAAAAGACATGGCAGTAAGATTTTACCTGAGTAGGCCCATCCGTTAGGAGTTGCCCCGGGCAACCAGGACACAGAAGGTGATTTGTCTTCCTGTTTTCTTGTGCAGCACGACAGTAATATTTCAATGACCACTTTTCCCTTTTGTGCCTCGACAGCTCAGCAAACTGAGGAGGAAAGTTAAGCAGCATTCTGTCAAACTGTGCCACAAAAGCGTCTTTCTAAAAAGGAGTCTGTGTGGGTGTTTGTGTGGGTGTGTTTACAAATACAAACTGAGCACCCCTTACCTCAGAACAAAGATCTTGAAGAACATGAGCCAGTGCTTTTGTTAGGTCCCCATCTAGATCTCTAAAACTGACATTTATTGAGACAGATATTTTTCCCCTGCCCACTGCATACTTTCCAACACTTTGAAGACAAAATCTGGGGCGCTGTCTTCCTAAACACCGCCTTCCCATTTTTTTATTGCGAAAGCACAGCAGCCATTTGGGTTGCTGTGATCTTCTTGCACAATTTCGTATCACGGTTCCCCCACCCAAAAAAACACTTTTTGGGGCACGACGCCCCAAAAACATGCATTTTGGGGTGCCACATGAGATTGTGGCCCCAAAAAGTGCTTTTGGGGGGTTGCTTGGTGAATTTGCTTGGGATCACAGCAACCAAAATGGCCACTATTCTCTCATGATGGAAAGCAGGATATCCCTTTAAATACAGCCCAGCCTACAGATTTCTGCTCTCTTCCTTTTCCCTTGGGCTGGGCCGGGGATAACCAACTTGGTGCCCTCCAGATGTTGTTGGATTACAGCTCTCATCATCTCTGTCCAATGACCATGCCAGCTGGGGATGATGGGAACTGTAGTCCAATATTATATGGGTTGGTTATTTCTAGGCTAGGAGAAAAAACCCAGCTTGCAGGCCTACTGTATGTTTAGAGCCCTGCCATGTGCATTGCCAACATCTTATACGGCACCTGAATAAGCAATCAAGATTCAACAGACAAAACAACATCTTGAGATGATAGGTGTGATGTTAGTAGGAACTAAAGTGACTTAGAAATTGTTATATGGGGGGAACTCCCAGTACGTTTCCGAGCACAATTCAAAGTGTTGGTGCTGACCTTTAAAGCCCTAAACGGCCCCGGTCCTGTATACCTGAAGGAGCGTCTCCACCCCCACCGTTCAGCCCGGACACTGAGGTCCAGCTCCGAGGGCCTTCTGGCGGTTCCCTCACTGTGAGAAGCAAAGCTACAGGGAACCAGGCAGAGGGTCTTCTCAGTAGTGGCACCCGCCCTGTGGAACGCCCTCCCAGCAGAGGTTAAAGCAATCAACAACTACATAACATTTAGGAAATACCTGAAGGCAGCCCTGTTCAGGGAAGTTTTTAATCTGTAATATGTTAATGTATTGTTTTTAATATTTGCTGGAAGCCGCCCAGAGTGGCTGGGGAGACCCAGCCAGATGGGCGGGGTACAAATAATAAATTATTATTATTATTATTATTATAAATCATTTCTGGGTGAGATCATCAGGGAAGTTAAGGAGTACCTGATTAATTTCAGTTTAGTACAGTGGTACCTCGGGTTACATACGCTTCAGGTTACAGACTCTGCTAACCCAGAAATATTACCTTGGGTTAAGAACTTTGCTTCAGGATGAGAACAGAAACTGGCAGCAGTGGCGCAGCGGCAGAGGGAGGCCCCATTAGCTAAAGTGGTGCTTCAGGTTAAGAACGTTTTCAGGTTAAGAACGGACCTCCGGAACAAATTAAGTATGTAACCAGAGGTACCACTGTATGTACTTTTGGTAGCAGGGCACTACTCTGTAAAGTTTGTTCCTTCTAATCCAGTCTGCGGATGATTTATAATCTTGCAAACACTACAGTGGGTGGGTCTCTTTACAACATGATTAAACCAGACAAGACCCTTTCTCCTTTTTTATTTTCCTCTGACTGGCTTCTTTTCTCCTTTTCTGCATAGCCAAGCTTTATACCAGGGATAAGCAACCTAAGGCTCGTGGGCCGGATGCGGCCTAATCACCTTCTCAATCCGGCCCGCGGACGGTCCGGGAATCAGCGTGTTTTTACATGAGCAGAATGTGTGCTTTTATTTAAAATGCATCTCTGGGTTATTTGTGGGGCAGAGGAATTCATTCTCCCCCCCCCAAAAAAAAAATATAGTCCGGCCCACCACATGGTCTGAGGGATGGTGGACCGGCCCACGGTTGAAAAAGGTTGCTGACTCCTGCTTTATACAATCATGCTGTCTTCAGAAAGGCAACAGATAAGTCTTGCAAACACATATGAACTCTATTTCACTCTAGTTTTCTGAAGAGTCCCTTTTACCATCTGCTTTCTTTGAAATCTAGACTCTTGCATGTAGATTGTTGATACTAACAATAAACATTAGCGTCTGCTTAGAAGAAATGGTAATTACCCTTTACAAATAGGTGATGATTTTAGTGTCTTCTTCCCAGACGGAGAATTCATTGTTTATTGAAGATAAATTCTAGGCAGCAGGCTCCAAATTAGCTCCTCCAGTAGAAACAGAAGATAATCTGAATGCATTTTCTCTGTGTAAATCATCCCAGGCAAATAGCTGGACCTAATTTAGTGGGAGAGGGTGCTCTGTGATGAATAAACTATATAATCAAGGACCAAATCAGTGCTGGATTTACACACAAGATTGTAAGCAACAGCATAGGACCTCAGAATATGTGGGACCACTAAATTAAAATGAATAAATAGGCTAAATTTAAATTACTAAAAAATTACATAATTGGTTAAATAATAAAGGAAGTGGAAAACACTCTAAGCAGACATTACAAGTTTTCATATATGGAAAGTAGGAAGTCATAAGGTATTTTCATTTAAAGGCATTTTGTATGCAAATAGACTTATTGCAAGGTTAAGTTATATTGTTAGTCTACCATTGAGCTATGGTGTCTCCAAAAGCAGGAAAAATCTGGTGGGTAAGAAAATGAGCCATTACAGAGTTCTGGTGAAGTCCTGGGGGGAAACAGCATTTGCTGACTTTTCACCTCAACCTCCCCTCCCAAAAAGGGTCCCCATTTTTGGGCCAGTAAATGTGACACCAACACACAGGATAAGCTCATGTATGTATAAAAGGATGTCATATAGAGGAGGGAGAAAGGTTGTTTTCTGCTGCTCCAGAGAAGCGGACACGGAGCAATGGATTCAAACTACAAGAAAGAAGATTCCACCTAAACATTAGGAAGAATTTCTTGACAGTAAGAGCTGTTCGACAATGGAATTTGCTGCCAAGGAGTGTGGTGGAGTCTCCTTCTTTGGAGGTCTTTAAGCAGAGGCTTGACAGCCACCTGTCAGGAATGCTTTGATGGTGTTTCCTGCTTGGCAGGGGGTTGGACTGGATGGCCCTTGTGGTCTCTTCCAACTCTATGATTCTGTGATTCTGTGATTCTGTGAATGTGAACCTCAGCTTCTCAGAGGAACAGTGGGATATAAGTATGAGAGAAAACCTAAGCCCTAGTCACTATTTTCAAAATGTGTACAATGAGCGCATGGATGTGTGTGACAAGTTATACATGTGGAGGCACAGGTTGAGGGCCAGAGTGTCCCCCTCCCAGTATTCATTGCATGCACTTTTGAGTGTCTGAACAGAGTTTAGGTCTACCTGGTCTCGACAATAAGAAACAGGTGTTTGGTTTGGTTTGAAAAGAAATACAAAATGCACACTTCACTCCATGATCATATTTCTTCCTTGTACCAGTTTCAAAAAATGCATTCCACAAGTATATGAAATAGAACTGCTAGGTGTATTTTTAGGTACGCTTATTGCTCATACATTGCATAGCAGCTCATCAGAACTAGAGCTTCCTAACATGTTCGAAACATATGCACCAGGTGACATATGCCACACAGATGCACTTTACCATTCAGTGCGTGAACTACAAAGGAAAGAAGGCAACTCATCTCAACTGCAGGTGATCCATTGATTTGCTCTTAGTATCCACTTTCTTTATTCTTCTTTCTCCAAGATGGAAGGGGGGACCCAGGCGGTTAAACTTCTCCCTACCCCCCCATGTGTCATTTTCCTATGAATCTGAGCATTGATGTTTCTAATTTTCAGCATATGCAAACTCTTAGGAGAGATGAGGTGTGATTTCAAACACAAGCTTTTTTTGTCATATGGATCAACCATCTAACAATCTGGCAATTTAGTGTGATGCTTCAGCTGAGGTTTCTCCACATGAAGTACACATAATTGATTTGCATTTCTTTCAGCCATCTGCAAAAGATTGTATCAGATCCATGACAACAAACAGCTAAAGTATATATGCAATTCTGCTCATCGTTATGTGGCTCTAAAGGGCTTTGATGGTCATGGGCAAAATATCCCTGGTTATTCCCAAAACAGTAATGTAAAGCTAATGCTACACCTGGCTCCAGGTAACAGAGCAAGACCCCGTCCATAGCCCCTGCCCTCCCCCCAAAAAACCTCACCACTTTTCTCACCAGCTGCTGCTTTTCCTCTTCCTGCCTGCCTGACCCCTTCCTATTTTTTTGTAATTGTTTTATGAAATTGTTGATGCTTTATGTTGCAAGCTGGCCTGAGAGGTGTTTTTACACTAGAAGGGCAGGATATGAATGCATTAATAAAACGGAATAAAATAGAAGCCCTGCAACATTGGAAGAATGCTGGATACACTGCCTCTGTGACAGATACGCCAGCAGAACACCCCAGTGTCATGAACTGGCAGGACACCAAGCTGAACATGGGGAAGGGGAGGTTGGGGACTTAGGAGGTACTCACAGGCAGTGCCGGATTTACGTATAAGCTAAACAAGCTATAGCTTAGGGCCCCACTCTCTTGGGGGCCCCCAAAAAAATTAAAGGAAAAAAATGGATGTACATTTCCAAAATATAAGATAAAAAACCAGGAAAGATTTCTACACGGTCATTTTTCATAGTGTGTGTATAATATATCTTTATCTATTTATTCTATATATATAAGACTTTAGAATTCCTATAACAGTGAGCATAGTCTGAGCTGCTTCAGGATGCTTTGGCAAACAAAGAGAAAGCAGAAGGCCATTTTCCCAGCTGCAAGTGAGCACTACAGGAAGTGTGGCTCGCTGACTTGGTGACTCACCTAGTGCTAGGCAACAATTGGAGGAACTCTCTAGAGGAAGTGACCAAAATAGCTGTGCAGGATCCTGCTTGTGGCTGTTTAAATAAATATGGGATAAATAAAAAGCCAGGCTGTGGGGCACAAAGTATGGACGGCAGGTTTGAGAATTATTTAATGCCAGTTCCGTGTCAGGCACACACACACACACACCCCAAACACAGAATAAGTTCACCCCAAACACAACATGTGCGCTTCCCTCAGAAAACAGCAGTGAGCTTACGTCTATGGCTTAAGGTGTGTCCTTAGGATATTTCATCCCCTGTGCCAGGAGAATAGATGGAAGCTTCTGTTATGGCTTCTTAAGCTGCGCAGATGCTTTGACAGCTGCAGGGGGAAAGAAGAAACAGGTGGTGCTGCCTCCAGCACCATAGGAAATGGATGGAGGATGGGAGGCACAGAGGACTGTGCAGCAAGCCAAATGTTTGGGGCCAGATGGGTGTGACTGGTGGGGCCCCACGCCCAGGAACTACCTAGGACATTTGTATGGAAGCTGTGGCTGGAGGAAGGCTTGCCAGCGTTGATGTGGAAGCTGCCAGGGATGTCTGAGAAACAAGGCAATAGCTTCATCATCAGTTTCTCACTGACAGGAGATAGCATGGGAATGGACTGCAAGGCATGCAGAGGGCCTGGTTCACACTCGCCTCATAAATTCCTCTCCCAGCTAAGCTTACATTAGGAGCTGCTGAGAGCCACAGACAGCTGCCCCATGTGGTGATCCCTGGAACTGCAGGTAGCGGTTTCTCAGTGCAGTACCCTGAGTCCCTGGACTGACTCCAACCACTGAGGTCGGTCATTGGTTCCCCATAGGCAGGAAAGAGTACAATATGGCTTCGTAGCTTAGCATTGTTTGTGCTGCAATGACTTCCTGAGCTCTGGCATAGTCCTTCCTGTAGTATTGATTTTTCCTTAGTTCTGGATTGCTCGTTGATCTTGTCTCCTGGTTTGTCCTCACTTCTGATTTACTCCCTGATCCTGCTGGCTGTCTTTTCCACCACAGTTCAGGGTTCCTGGCTCACCTCAGTCTGCTAACCCATGGTTTGGCCTTGACATCCTCACAATGCATTATGCTCATGGACTGTATTATGTGTTTCAGAAAGGAGTACATGATTCAGGCTCAGTATTTGCTTATATGTTGCTCTTCAGACATGCATATTAATTATTCTATGTATTAAGTTTTATATTAAAACAATATGGAATTCAAATTTTAATGAAGTACAGTAAGAAATAAAAGAAGCAATAAAAATGCAAGCGCTGGACTAGGACCTGGAGACCAGGGTTCAAATTCCTACTAGGGCCAGTCACTATCTTTCAGTATAAGCTACCTCACAGGGTCCTTGTGGGGGTATAATTGGGGGGGGAGAAAACAATGTACACACATTTGGATCTCCTTGGAGGAAAGGTGGGATATAAATGTAATGGATGGATGGATGGATGGATGGATGGATGGATGGATGGATAGATAATGCAATGGGTGTGTGCATGTTGTGTTAAAGTTCTTCATTGTTTGGTGTGATATATCTCAGCTTGAAAACTTGACTACTTTCCTTCTAAATTGACACTTGGAGTTACTCTCTCTCAGCTTCTTCCTTCATTCCGCTATAGTGAGTTTCCACTCCTTTCTGTGTCTTGCAAATCTGACTCTACTCCACCCCATTATTTCTGGCCCATCCCACTCACCTTCCAGGTGGACTGCCAAGTTCTAGCAATGACAGAGCAGATGCACACTATTTCTCTCTGTGTGTCTCTCTCTCTCCAATGGATGCACTGAATAGCTCAGTTGGTTAGAGTATGGTGTTGATGATGCTAAGGTTGCAGGTTTGATCCCCATACAGGACAGCTGCATATTCCTGCATTGCAGGAGGTGGAACTCTTCCAACTCAACAAGTATATAATTCTCTCCCACAGGCAAGAGTCCTCTTCATCAAAAGTAAGCAATGAGATCAGAGAAAAAGGAAATGCAAAAAGGACAAGCAGTGGCGATTCAATTACAGTGGAAATAAGCAGTTACCCTTTACAACAGCAGTGACTTGTAATAAAACAATCAACATAGTAACACTGAATTAAATAATGCGTAATAGGACAGGAAACCATTCTTTTCATTCAGACACAGATGATTAGAGTTGAGCTTCTTGATGAATTATAATGCACCATTTCCCTCACTTGGGAGTCCTCCTCTGAAAAATTGTGGCTTCCACAATATCAGTACCAGAGTGTCCAGACTGCAATGTTCTCCCACATGTATGCAAAAGGGAATTCAATAATAAATAAATAATACAGGTTACCAGGATAACCCACATGCTTCAGGTATTTTGTTAATAACTCGGTCAGTTTGCTATGTGTTAATAGCAACAACAAAACGTAGCAGTCCCCCACCCACCCCGGTAACATTAAGCCTGGTGTCTGCTAACAGAAAAACAACCTTGGTGGTAAGATTCAAACTGAGAGATAAGCACTTCACATCTGCCATTGGGATGGGAAATGCATTGGAAGAAAACACGAATCAGAGTTTCCACTTCCTCAGACACACATGGACGTTGGCAATCTGCAGAAGGAATTCCTGTCATATGACCTGCCCATAGAGCAAACCATCAGGCATTAAACCTAGAAACTGCAAGAGCTCACCTAAGCCTTGCACCATCAAGTTCAGTAAACAAGGTGCTGGGAATGAGGAAGGTAAAAGAACAGGGCAGGTAAAGACAGGAGAGCCACACTTCCTGGCAGAGGCCCCAGTCAGTGATTATTTATAGAGAAATGGTTTTGCCCCACATTTTGGATTTATAACACAGTACTCTAAAGAAGGGCTGGGGGACCTGTGGCCCTCTAGATGTTGCAGGACTCCAACTCCCATAAGCCCCAGTGAGCATGTTCGGTGGCTGGAGATGATGGGAGTTGTGGGCTGCAACATCTGCAGGGCTGCAGGTTCCTCACCCCTCTGCTAAAGTAGTCATTAATTCCTTGGAAAGGACAATAGTAACCAACTCAAGTTGCTGGTTCTTCAAGAGACCACACACATATGAGTCAGCAAACACTGATGGTAATAATCCCAGTGGTTGCAGGCAAATAAATGTTCAGAGTGGTTATCCATGCTGAAGTCTCAGCAGATGATAAGCCAACTTCCACATACTGTATTGGCTAGTGCTTCGGCTTCTCAAATATCTATTCTGGATTCTCTTTAAATAGTAGTTTTATTGTTGAGCCAAACTGGAATCCCAAACAATAACTGAAACACAGACTGTGCTCTAAAAAATTTACCTGCTGGAAGAATTGAACAACTTCCTTTTGTCCAATAAAAACGAGCAACCCCAGCTGCGCTGTTATTAGCTCTGGGCCAAAATGCTTTTACCATAAGCCATCAAGGACCCTGAAAGACGAAGCCTCAGTACTTGAAGGTTTTAACTTGCTTGTCCAAAAGTCATTCATTCAATTCCTTTTGGAGAAGAAGACCAGTATTTTAGTTTTTTCATAAATTGAACCTGGGCTCCTTTGGAAGAGAATTAGGATGCAAATATAATCAATTAATGTGGGTGCTGTTTAGCATGCAACAACCCAAAGCTTTTTGACAAGCACATACTTTTAAATCTTTATTTCATTTTACTTCCACAGTCATTTGGCAGCATGGAAGCCTCGAAGGCTGCTATGAACTTCCATAAAAGGCTTCACTCAACATGTATTAATAATATTTGTGCAAGCAGTTGGCCAGTGCTTAAACAGGACGGAGAACGGAACTAAGTCCTGCCAGCTCTCCTCTCCCATTATGAGTGATGTGACCAAAGTCATTTGTGGCATAACCCCACAGCAATCAGGGTGTCCTTGTCAAGGTGGAAAGCACAGACCACTCCCTGTAGCTTTTGAGGCTTCTGCATTTGGTTAAGAAAGCAATAAATTTGCCTTATCATATCCTTTTTATCCTTTGCTTCAAAGCAGCCAAATATATTTACACAAAGAGCACAAGACTTCGTGGAGTTTATCTAAACATATGTGCCATAATAAACAGGACTTCCAGTAAAAACAGAATCATAGTTCTACTTCTTCCTTTGTTTTACAAGGGGTTCATAATATAGTTCTTCCCTCCAGCTAGGCTTTAAACATATTCATTGCCCTTTTCCTTTCCTTTTCCTTTTTTTTTCTTTTGCAAGGTTTCCTCTATATAAAGCATAAATATATGTTGCTTGCTTTGATCTCCTCACTGGCAGCACTTGAATTTGGTCCAGACCTCTGTGTAGTTAAACGTTATCATATGCCATACAGCATTTCCTGCGGACTGTATTTAAAAAGAATGTGGAATCTATGCATGTCTTGCTGTAAAGGATGGGGCATGACCTGTGTTCTGTTTTTCGAAAACTTTGATTCAGCTCTGCCTTGCTCATACTTAGGCTACAAGTTGCCTGGCTCTAATCCATAGCCTAGTTAAGCCACGGTACTTCATTTTAACGTGATGTATTCCTCTTGATTTCAACAGGAGCAAATCTGTTTAAGTCTAAGTCCTTCAAGTTTAAATAGGATGTGAATGGGGCTCCACCGATTCATATTATTGTTACCTAAAGTAACTCTGTAGCCTTTCAGCAGCAAAGGGGAAAAGCTGAATAAATACATCAACTCCAATCAGCAGCACTATTAAAGTCTTTCTGATCCTTTGTAATCCCCTCCACAGTTTGGTAATGTTTAGCCTGTATAAACTAGGAAGACTTTGCGGAGGGGGGGGATATTGAAAACAGGACTGCATTGTGTGAAAAAGAAAAAAGCTTCTTCCTTCCCTCCTAGTTCTGTCACGATACCCAAATCACATTCAGAATCTGATCCTAGTCATGGGCAACAAGTAGTTCTCTTTGAGCAGGGGTCGGCAACCTAAGGCCCATGGGGCACAAGCGGACCACGGGGGTCATTTAACCGGCCCCTGAGCCGCCCCTGAACCGAGCCACCTGCTCGGCGAGTCCCCACACGCTGCACTAAACTGGTGCAGCACAGTGCGGGGACTCACTTTCAGTGCGCCTGAAATCGCATCTGAGCATGCGCTTATGCGCACATGCGATCCGGCCCATGGAGGGATCTCTGCTGGAGTGAACCGGCCGAGGCAAGGTAAACCTTGCCGACCCCTGTCTTTGAGGAAGGGCTGTGGTTCAGAGCACATGCAGAATCCTTGGCATCTCCAGGTAGATAAAGTTTTGATTCAAAGACAGTGCAAGAAGAAGAATAACCCAAAGAGTCATAACCATAACATATCAGATAAATATCATCAGTATTATTGAGTTGTGTATCTACTCTAACTTCAGCAAATAAACCAGCAAGACACCTTAATCATAGTTTGCAAACTCTTTGATTAGGGAGAGTCTGTAGTGAGCAGAATGGAGAGAGAGAGAGAGAGATGTTTCCTTTCCATCTCAGAAATACAGAAAATCACTAGCTCCACATTATGGCTCTCGTTGAGAAAGAATGTCCCTCAATATCTCAATATTTCTTTTAAGCAGGAATAATGAAGGCTGCAGTCATAATACCGGCTTACCTAGAAGCCCATCAAATTCAATGGGACTTTAGTTCTAAGTAGACATATATAGGGTTGCACTATTCCCGAGATAAGCAAGCTTACAGTGCAATCTTTTACACATCTCTCCCAAGAATCATATAACTGTAGAGTTGGACTCCCAAGGGGTCTCCAACCCCCTGCTTGCAGGAAACCTTCCCTTTGTGGCATTCATGTGTTTAGCAGCTGTACTGGCTCTAAGTTTAAATGGTTCCACTTAAAAGGCATAATAGTCATCCAAAATGGCTTCTCCTTGCCCTAGGAACCATCCTTGTCTTTTGTCACCTTGCTCTGACTTTGAATTTCCAATGTGTTTTGAATGCACACACACTAATGGCTCAGAAGGGAGTGACGTTGTGGGAGAGAAGTTAAAGATTCCGGAATTGGTGTTTGAAATCTAAATCAGCTTTGATGTGCCCAGGTCTCTCTGCTCTCATTAGAGAAAGTTGACATTTTCAATAAGGAAGGTCAATTTGTGGTTATTACTACAAATGTATTGCTTTTCCTGCTGTCAAAAGCTGAAACTCAAGCCACCTAACTGTGCTGGAGACATGCAAGAGGCAATGTTTGAAGAGCAGTTTATTAAAGGAGGAAATGTGCTCAGATGTCACAAAATAAAGGCAGATTTGTTTTTAATACCCTCCGTATAACATTAAGATTATTGTATTATGATCCACTTGTTACAAGACTCGGTGATCTTCACTAAAGCAGGGCAAAGACAGTGGTTAGAAAACACACAGTGGTTCAGATTGAAAAGTACAGACACAGTTTAGGGATATATACGCTGTGTAGGAAAAATGTCATAGGGGTACTGGACTACCTGTTTATCGAGCATTTATCCTGTTTCGTTTGCAGGAAGACTAGACTTTGGCTGTTTAATAAGCATTCACTCTGATTTGTTTGAGGAGAGGTTATATGACATCACTTCAAAGCAAGTGGTATCTGACTTTCTCTCTCACTTTCCTTATTGAAAAAAGTCTGTATGAGCCTTTTCCTTACACCAGGATTATATTAAAAAGATGCTGATTGCACAACTCTTGTCTTCAGTCGCCACTGCTATCGTGTGGCTGTCAGTGTGTATCAGCATCCATCACAACAGTGCGCCGGGAGACCACTCGTGCTTTTGTTTTTTAATCTATCATCTTCCTTCATCATTGCAGTCATCTCAGTCCCGCTCAGAAACACAACTGAGTTGCTGCGATCAACTTCCTGTCAGATGGGGGGGAGGTGGTGGGGGGGCAAGTGTCCCATTTCTTTGCACACACTGGGGGAGCGGGCGCGGAATGCTTTGTCATCCAGCAACTTGATGTGCCAGGATGTGGCCTTCCTGGTGGCCTTTGGTTTTAACACGCTGCAAAACTGCTTCTCGGTTCCATTTCTTTTCTGCTGGGAATGCAAAGAATCAGTTCATAATTTCCTGCACTTTATTCCCCCCAGGGTGTCATCATTACGGGGAAACACTGCTGAAAAAGGAGGAAATGTGTATGCAAAAATAGCAACAGAAATCAAAGGGAGGCATATTCCATATAAACTGCAGCGCAACTGCAGCAAAAGCTGTTGACTGTAACATGTTAGTTAGCAGGGCTGTTCTTCTGCTTTGGGTGACTGTGTTTAAAACGTACAAATTCTAGAAATTCTGGAAGTGGGGTGTGGAATAGGGGTTTTCCCCTAATGGGTGGTTTGTTTGTTTGCTTGTTTGCTTGTTCGTTTGTTTTTAAAAAAGGTAGAAAAAGTTGGAGGGAAATTATAAAGATCTCCAACATTTACTTAACTATCTATTCACAATAAAAATACACACAGCCTGTGCCAAGTTGGGACTAAATATTAGGAAGAACTTTCTGACGGTGAGAGCTGTTTGACAGTGGAACAGACTACCTTGAAAGCGGTGGACTCTTCACAGAGGTTGGATGGCCAACTGTCAAAGATTCTTTAGCTGTGATTGCAGGGGGTTGGACTAGATGACCCCCAGAGTCCCTTCCAACTCCACAATTCTATGATTCTAAAGCCAAACGGATTCTCTCTCTAGTACAACAACTCAAGGGGGCTATTCTACTTTTAAGGAACATACGGGTTATTAACTGCATCAGACTAGAAAAAAATCACATTTAAGTTCCACTGAATTCAATGCTGTGGGCTAAGTTCAGGATATAACTGTAAGCAAGGCTTTGTTCTCTAGAGTTAGCCTTAAGGAGGGTTCTTATGTTGTGCCTTTGCACTGGCCATGAGGAGCTTATTTCTGTTGGGCGAAGGGCTGGCTGATCTGATCTGCTGGTTGGCACCAGTCCCTAGTTCAGACTGCAGAAAATAGACTGACCCAGAGCCAAAACCACTGTGTGTGTCTCCTTCCTCTGCCCATTAACTCCTCCCTTGTGCTTGTGGGGTGTTCCCAAGCACAGGAGAGGATTTGGGAGTCTCAAACAGCGTTGCCGTGCAGGAGCTCATCATGCCCAGACCTAACCCTAAACCCCTAGAAGAATCAAGAAATGCATGTTTGGGGCAAAGGGTGGTACAGGGGTTCGCCTGTGAGACTTTGACTGGGCAGACCTGGGTTTGCATGCCTCATCAGTCATGAGGTTCACTGCATATTCCTGGGTCTGGGCTGAGCCTGCCTAAAAAGAGCTCATGTGCCAGGCCATCCCATGGGCAGATCTATTATGAAACTAAAGAAGCTTAAGATTCAGGGCCCTGAAGCCTGGAAGGGCCTCTGAAGCAACTTTAATCCTCATTACTTAAAAGAGAGGGGGGGCCAGTAAACCCAATTTGAGTCACACGCCTCAAATAGGTTAATTTTTGGTGGTACCTATGTTGACAATCACAAAGTTTGAGAGTTGGTAGTGCAGGTGCTGCAAAGGTAAGTTGGTAAGTCGGCTGTTCTGCTGAACAGTGCTTAGATTCTTTCTGCATTTTGTCTCCAAAAAATGACATTGCAAGAAGGCTCTCCACTGATTAAACTGGGTGTATGTTGCTAGAAAAACCAGAAATGGTAGAGGTGGAAAGGACACTGAGCATCATCTAGTCCAGCCCCTTGCAACGCAGGAATGTTTTGCTCAATGTGGGGCTCGAAAACTAATAGGCATAGGGCATTCTTATTCACCCCAGTGACTTTGACAGGTGAGATAATCCAGGACTGCCATTTTAATCAAAATCTGAGCTGTAGTAGTTAATTAAATGTGGTGATCTGTCATGGAACAACCCCATTGAAGAAGGTAACAGGGGTGACCCAAACCTCATTGCTGGTTGTGAAGGGGGCCCCATAGCATTTTGAGCTTCAGGGTCCCAAAATGTAGGTCATTCCCAAACATACAACACTGGCAAATACTTCAACAAGTGATGCCAGCCCTCCTGCTGTGAAAAAAGTACCAGAGCTGCACTCCCACGCATTAATGCTCCACAGCCCTACCGGTACACTGGTCTCAAGTTCACAGTGATGGCATTCATAAACTTGTGCATGATTTTACTAAAAGTTGGTCCAATTAATGGCGCTCCTTTTTCTACTCTCTCTCCCACCCACCCTCCATCACCCAGTAGTATGCAACAGCTGTTTCCAGCAGTCATTCTTCGTATTCAGCAAACCTTCCTCTCCCAACAGCTGGAAATCGATCTTTTCTGCGTTAAGACTGTTTGCTGCGAAGGTTACTAATATCCCTCTTGGGTCTGCCTTGATTTTGCCTGGCTACATCATTAAGCAGGTCAGGACTTTGATCTTTTGTGCTTTGTACTTTGGTTTCACAGGGCTTAGATGCTTGTGAAAGGAGAGGCCTAACATGGTCAAAATATCTGCTCTGAGTTAGCAGCTCTTTAAATTCTCCTGTGTTAATGAACCTGCTAGGAAATTAAAGGAGGGTCAATCCAATAGCAAAACACTAGGAGTTCCTATGTAATTCATACTAGGAGTTCATGTAGGAGCTCCAATTATTGTATGCTTCATACATATTGTCCCAGTATTCCTTTTAGGAGGGATGGGGGACCTATGAACCTGTGGCCAGGTCCTTAAAAGATTTGGGGTGTGAGCCTGTAGACATACATTGGCATAAAGTTATATGTGTGAATTTGAAGGCCACAGAAGGGAAGCCAACTAGTTTCTCGTCCAAATGAGGAGAGGAGCTCAAGAGCAGCTCATGTCATGGGGCACAGATGCAGCAATGGCCTCCCAGCCACTCCCTCGCTGCCACTTACCAGGAAGTGAGCTTAAATCTGTTCCAGGAAAGCTGGTATAAAACATTGTCAAAGAAAAAACCGCCACACATATAGAAGAACAAGTCTTGCTGAAGCAGAACCAGCATGGTTTCTGTAAGGATAAGCCTTGTCTCACCAGCCTGTTAAAGTTCTTTGAGAGGGTCAACAAGCATCTAGATCAGGGGTCAGCAAACTTTTTCAGCAAGGGGCCGGTCCACTGTCCCTCAGAACTTGTGGGGGGGGCTGGACTATATTTTTTTTGGGGGGGGGGGAATTCCTATTCCCCACAAATAAACCAGAGATGCATTTTAAATAAAAGCACACATTCTACTCAAGTAAAAACACGCTGATTCCCGGACTGTCTGTGGGGCGGATTTAGAAGGCGATTGGGTCAGATCCGGACCCCAGGACTTAGTTTGCCTACCCATGATCTAGATAGAGGTTATCCACTTGACCTTGCTGAGGGAATTTGTCAAAAGTATGCAAAGACTCCTCGGACCACTTAGCAGCGATGGAATAAGAGAAGAGTTCTTCTTTTAGATCAATAACTGGTTTAGAAGCAGAAAGCAGAGAGTAGGAATAATAGACAGTTTTCCCTATGGAAAGACGTAGAAAGATTTTTGGGAGTCCCCCAAGACAGGGGCAGGGATACCTTCACCAGATGGTTTCTTTTCCCCCGCACTGAGTGAAGCTTTGATCTGCTCATCTGCGCATGTGTAAGAGCAGCCTGAAGTGTCCAATGCACGGCAGAATTCTGGAGGGTAGGACTCGAACCAATGGCTTCAAGTTACAATAAAGGATTTTCCAACTAAACATCTGGAAGAATTTTCTGACAGTCAGAGCTGTTCGACAATGGAACGCTGTCCTCTGGGAGGCTGTGGACTCTCCTTCCTTGGAGGTTTTTAAGCAGAGGTTAGGTGGCCTTATGTCATGGATGCTTTAACTGAGAATCCTGCATTGCAGGGGGTTGGGCTAAATGACCTTTGGCATCCCTTCCAACGCTACGATTCTGTGATTCTAGCATTAAAATATCCTTCCTAGTATTTTCTGATGCAGCTTTTAAATGTAATTCTATGGTTTCTGCTTTCAAATCGGATGGGAGCTTGTTTCAAGAAAAACACATTGAGGAGGAGTATTTTTCCCTTAAGGCTATGGGACACAGATGGATTGTGGCTAACGTCGTCATGTGAACCCGGCTTAAAAATATCAGGGGTGGGAGCGTGCTGGAGTCACAGTAAATGGTAACATGAACACAACTGGTTCTTGCTTCTAACAATGTGACCCCCCACCCACCCACCCACAGCTTGGTCTCAGAGATTTCATTCCTTCTAAGTTAATTTGTGTCCTGGTTCTCAGGAACAGAACCCCTTTTCTCTACATGGCCTTCACTCCGGGGATCCGGGTTAACAACCAAGGACTGGCTATAAATTGTAAGATGCATCTGAAGGAAAAAATCTCCGAGTAACAATGTTATTTGTCACAGACTTGCTGGAGGAGAATCAGCGAGGTAAGTCCTGGCTGATGAGAGAAGGTTTGAACTTCCAGTTTCATACCTCAGTATATTAACTGCTCCCCTACCATTGAATATGAACTCCTTAACTTCTTTGTAACCTTCCAAAAGATGGTTGAAAAAGGAGATTCCACGTGAAGCTGCAGAAAGGGTTCATCTCCCAATGAAAAAAAATGCATGCCCCAATGAAGAGCATGCAATGAAATAGATTTTTTGAATCCCTGGGGCTCTTTGGCTTCAGATGAGATACTGCTCCATTTGTTTGGGTTTGTGGGTGTGCAGGAGGCTGTTCTGTTGGCCCCGGCTCTGTTTTGCCTCGGAGAGCAGCAGGATCCGTGCCAAGTGCAACCCTGCCTGCTCATAAACATGTCCAAAAGGGTAGGGGCGTAGGGAGGACAAACATGCCAGCGGCTGCACATAAATAAATAAAACCCAGTTCTCCAGCCTCTGTTGGCATAGGGACTCCAGGGAGATCCCTTTCCCATTAATGCTTCTGAACTTTCAGATTCTCCTTGTTGGTTTTTTACTCTCTCTTTCAAGAGAGGTTTTTTATTATTTCGGGAGGCGAGGCTCTCTGCAGCACACTGTGGGACGTTCTGAAACGGAGTCCATGTGACTCAGTAGAAAGCTCATCATTACCTTGCTGGGTGGCCAGGTCAAGTTCTGTCCAGTCCAGCAGTCTTCATCCTTTGCATACCTGGACCCACCACCTTTAACCAAAACATGCATTTGGGTACCCATTGCTTTCATATCTTTGTAGGATGGTAGTAGTGCTATTGCGGCCCACCTTGGATCAGGTATCAATCTGATCCCAATCTCCCCAGTTGAAGACCACTGGGCTAGTCCACCATTCTGCTTCTTTGTTGTGTGCCATCTGTCATGGGGTGTGTGGTCGGACTCAGAGGAGCAATGGGAGGACAGCACAGAGAGCTAGATGAAGGGAATTGCTCGAGGAGGTATCTGAGGCTGGGGAGTAGGCCAGCAGTTTGGGGAATGGAGAGATGGATCCAGGAGAGGGACCATTGACAGAGGAGCATTCTGCCCTGGGACATCGGACACGCCTAGTCAGAAACCTCCTGCTGCAAAACGGCCTCCGGTGCCTCCTCCTGTCAACGTGGAGCGTCCTCCTTTGGGGAAGGCGACTGAGAGTAAATCAGATGTTGAATTGGAGCTGACACCACCTCTATCTCCAAGGCCAAGGACATGCCAGCATTAGTGCAAAGTCGACCTCAAAAGCCCAGCCCACTCAAAGGAGTGCCCCGCTGGCTTGCCCAGTCGTGGGACTCCATCTGCTTGCTGTGCTGTGCACACTCCATCCTTCAAAAAGAAGGTGCGGGTGGGGTGTTGCATCCATCTATATCTTCTTTGTGCTTGTTGTGCTGTGTAATCCAAATCTTGCCTATGCATAGAAACATAGGAAGCTGCCTTATACAGAGTCAGACCATTGGTATATCTTGCTCAGTCTTGTCAACACTGACTGCCAGGGGCTTTCCAGGGTTTTGGGCAAGAGTCTCTCCTAACCCTTCCTGGAGATGCCACCAGGGATTGAACCTGAGACCTTCTGGGTGCAAGGCAGATGCTCTACCACTGAGCTACGGGTCTCCCTCATTTACATGTTAAAGCCTTTTGCCGAGTTTGTCGTTCCGGACCACATCCATCTCCATGTAAGCAAGCAAGAGGCACTATCACTATTCAAAGATGCATGCCAGTCAGGCAAAAGCACCAGAGGAGGACATGGATCCAGAAGGGTAAGAGGTGTGGCCTGTGGAGAACCCCGAGAGCCAGGCAGGGAAGGCTGGAGGGCTGCATGTGGCAAACAGACAGGAAAATCCCCACCTCCAGGCATGAAGGTTCTCTCTCCTAAGCATGTGATAGTCAGGACAGTGGTTTTCAACCAGTGTGTGCCTTGAATGATGCTCGGGGTGCCACAGGCAACACTGGCCTCTGTCCCTCTTGCCTCCCCTCCCTCTTCTGATGCCTTCTCTTTTCTCTGCCTCCCAAAGGCTTTTGCAGCTGTTTGTTGCAGCAGCCCTGGATACAAGCTCAGCAGGCGAATGGTGCCTTTGGGGCGGCTAGCCAGGGGGTGCTGGTTGCCAGGAGCTGAGGTGGCCTTGGAGTAAGCAAACAAGCAGGCAAGGGAGCCAGCCAGCTAGTCCACCAGCCCTTACTGTTTGGAATGGACAGACAAGTCCCAGGCCCCTGTGGGGCAGTGTGAGGAGGCACCTCTCTTCGGGGCAGAGGGGTGGCAGTTCAGAGACCAGGGGCAGCAGCAGTGGTTGCCTGGAGGACTCCCAAGGAGAGGGGAGGAGGCTGAGGGAACACTCCACAAGGGAGGGTGTTCGAAAAAGGATTAGAGGCTGCCAGCTCTGCAGGCAAGGGGTGATATAAGTGGCCTCCTGCGCCCCACATGGGTGCTGCAGAAAGAATGTAGTTGGTCAAGGGAGCCATGGACTCAACAAGGTTGAAAACCTCTAGTCTAGGGGTTGGGGGAAAGTGATGGGTCACCAGATGTTGGACTACATCTCCCAAAATCCCTGGGCCATGCTAGTTGGGGCTGATGGGAGCTGGAATATTGAAACCCAGAAGCACAATATAGGGTGATTGAAATATTAGAGTTGTATGCTTTGTGTTGTTAAAAAAATGTTTCTGTTAATTGACTGAGCAATAGATATCCATATACACACTTTTTAAAAAAAAAGAATTGACACTCTTGAGTCAATGCAGGTGACGCCCTTCACCTAGATGCCACAGGTGATATTTCTTAAGTCAAAATGCATTTGTCAGGTTACTCAAATCTTTTGCAACCATGTGCCACCTCCTGAATTCGAAGGTTTTGGGCTAATATGCCTTTTATTGTTTTGAAATTAATATTTGGCAGATGTTTCTAGTCAACCCTGTACCCCGCCCACGCCTATTTTTCAGCGTGATTTGAATTGGCCATTGTGTCTCTAATAAAAACGAAGTGAAGCTGTGCACAAAGAGGAATCTATAAACCAAAATATTGTTCACTGGAGTCCAAGGGGCTGCTTTTCACAAACTCTTTGGCTAGCGTAAAATCAACACAGAAAGACAACCTGTTCCCAGGCATTGCCCAGGCTGATATCTTTACTGTTAACGGAAGAATTCCAATTCAGGAAGCAGGTGAATTAAGATCTGTTTATTATTTGTACTCCCAAGCTCTTGATGCTTTTCTAGTCATTCTCCCCCCTTCCAATTCCTTAAGTCATATTTTGTAGCACAAGTGTGCCTCAGAGCAAAGTCTCTCTCATCACATGTTTAATTAAAAGTGCCAAGAAAAGCAGGCTGGCTACACAACCGCATAGCCCAACCGCAAGGATTTCTATTTACTCCACCCAAGAGAAAAACACGCCTGTAACTTGAAGACTTGCCTGCTCGTTTTCATGTCTTAAATCAAGAGCTTGTGAGAAGACGAAAAAAGAGATACGCAAAAGCGGGTGACATCTCTTTTGCCTCCCAAATTTATCCCTGAGGCCACCCAGGGAAACTGATGGTCAAAAAGAACACAATACAGTCATACCTTGTGTTATGTTTGCTTCACGTTGCTGCACATGCGCAAGCACAGAAGCAATCTGTCTGCTTTGCGCATGCGCAGAAGCGCTCTATCGTGCTTCATGCACACGCAGTAGCAGCGCTCTACTTACGGACTTTTCGGGGTGCAAACGGCACCCCGAAACAGATCGCATTCGTAAGTTGAGGTACCACTGAACTTGTGTAGCTTGCAAGTGTATCAGTGGTTAAAACAAAAACAAAGCGTGGGGCCAATTTTAATCAGGAATGCAGCACATGCAGATAAACATTTCACTCCCTAGCTGTGATCCTGACAAAAATGCCACCCCATTCTACCTAACAGTAGGCCTGGCCCTTAGTGGTGCCAGGGGGTCCTCACAGCTAGCCATCCATGCTACTTTCTGTGACCATCTCATTATGGAGGGCATAGATCTCTGCCTTTCATGCTGGCTTTGCTTGTACATTATGCCAAGCTCCTTCAATAAACTGCTTATTTCCATTTATGGGTGCCTGTCTCTTTCTTCCTCCCATGACAAGACTACCTTCCAGGTCTTCTGTGGCAAGATTCCATTGCCTCCAGAGCAATAAACTGGGTTTAGTTTGGGTCTTGACAGAGAACATAGTGTCGGCTGGAGGTTTTCTCTCATTGCAACACACCATTTAGAGGCCTTCCAAGATGTGAAGTTTGAGCAGATGCCCTTGACCCTTTAGCCACAAAACTCCACGCACGTAACAAAAAAAAGCAGAGAAAGCACATTTTATTCTCCTGGGAGTTAGCAACTGCTAATCCAGACAGCTCAGTAGAGCAATCCAAAACCTGCCTGGCATTAAAAGCAAACAAAAACAAAGCCTTTTCCTTTCCACCAAAGAGAGTTGTACCAATCTTAATGGTAGGTATGAAACCAGAGAGAGAAAACCTGGACATTTTGACAGCTGGCACTGGTTAATATTTATGGACTTTTTCTGTGATAAGCGGAAGAGCTTTTTTTTAAAAAAAATAATAATCCAGGAGATTCGGAGTGATGAGGTGTCTCTGAATCAAGTCAGCTTTGGTCTATGTGATCTGAAGTATTTCTCTTACCGGTTTTTGGAGCATAAAATCCTATCACTTCTGCCCAACTGTCATGTCCAAGTAACCCTGCTCAAGACAGCTTGGGAGTAAGAAGCAACCAGCACTTGGCTTCCTTCCCCCTACAAGTCAGTACGGCAATGCAATGCCTATTGCTCATTCAATTCTGGCAAAGGAGGATGGGTTGATGGGATGATAAGAGGCAGGGAACCAGAAACTGACAGTGCTGCCATTACTATTTTGTACTATTTTGTTCATTCCAGAAAGAACAAATTAAATCGACTCACAATTGTTCCTTATGACCCGTAGGGGCTGGCCTGTTATAGTGAACAGGGCATTGCCCCAGCAACCTAAGCCTGCCCTCAGCCAGCCCCCACCTGCCTGTCTTCTTACAACCAGCCCAAAGGATGGTCCTGGTTTTCATCTTCCTCCTCCTCCATTGTGATGCCCTTGTGTAACTCAGCAGGAAGGAATATGGCGAGAAAGCCAGAATTATTTGGCTGCACCTGCCTGTGGTTTTGGGTCCTCCCCGTTTGGGCTCCCTGTCTTCTGCTCTACCAATCCTAATAGGCACCAGCCAATACTATCCGCAGGCCTTCACTGGAAGCTTTCACTTTCACCTAACCCTTGCTCTGATTAATGCTTTATTTCACAAATTTTGACTTGCCATGTTCCAAATATTTACCTCAAACTTTCAAGCCTAAAGCCCCTCATTTGTTATATCGACAGAGTGTTATCTAGATTTGCTTAGATAAAAATGGCCTTGTTTCTCTTTGCTCTCTGCCTAAAAAGGAACCTTTATGTTCTGGTTAATGTTAGAGACAAATTCGGGTAACTGCTGGCTGTTTTTATTTGGGGGGGGGTACAAGCAAGGGATGAGGCATGAGGCTTGTCTCAGAAACCTGCACAGCAAAGCCGAATTATGTCACTGACATGCCAGAAGCATGCACTACCTAATTCAATGGGGCTTTCTCCCAGGTAAGCATGTATAGGATTGAAGTTTCTATCTTTAAGGCTTCGTTATCCATTGTTATGAACTTGGAAGACATGACAACTTGCTCACTCTTTGGTGACATTTTAAATTTCATTAATATAAGTTGCACAAATGTTCACTGAGCATGCAATGTTTAAACCAATTATGGCCTTCAAATTGGTGACATCTAATAAAAATAGCAATGAACACCACTTGATACCTAACATTGTGCAGAAAACGCTCAGGTGCACAAGAGCTGGAGGGAAGCTCACGAAACCTGGAAGCCAGCAGCTGTCATCCACATCCCACTTTACTTTTACGGAAGTGTGCCGAATGTGTCATCGGCAAGTGCTTAAAAGCTGGAGAAATACTTAGCACTGTAAGTGACCCGTCAAGCTGGGCGTCCCAAAGTGCTTTTAGATCTGCTTCCTGCTTTGTGAACTGGGAGGGTTTCGATTCCCTGGAGTTTTCAAAACAAGACGTGGCAGCCCCTTTTTGCAAGTCAGGAGGTGATTTCCCCCCCTGTAAATCTTTAGAAGAGGTATTTGTGCCTCCTCCTACCCCCTTCAAACTCTACAGGGTCAAACCAACATAATAAGAGCCTTTAAAGTTTTAAGTGCGGGCTCCCCCGTTGTTGTTGTTGTTGTTATTTTTCTATACTGCCCTTCATCAAAAGATCTCAGGGTGGTTCACAAGATAAAACCACAGAAAAGTAGTTAAAACAAAAACAAAACAATAGCCTCCTCTCCCACAAACACCTTTAAAAGGCTGTAGATTAATCAGCCAAAGGCCTGGTTGAAGAGGAACACTTTTGCCTGGCACCTAAAATATATAATGAAGGTGCCAGATGAACCTCCCTTGGGAGAGCATTCCACAAACAGGGAGCCACTGCAGAAAAGGCAACACTTGCTCTCGTGTTGCCGCCCTCTGGACCAAGAGATGTTGTGCTTTGACATCCCAATTTTTGGGATTTCAAAGTGCACTGCTGTTTGAAAGCCCTTGGAAGTAGCTTCATGCCTTGCTTAAGAAGAGGAAAGATTTCTGTCCAGTGGAAACCGCTTCTCCCTTTCCCGTACTGCTCCTTAAACTTCTAATTTTGGAGGTTTAAAGGGGCGGAGCGAACCACATCCAAAGGGCTTTGCAAGCTCCTCTGTGTGGCTCCTTTAAACTTCCAACATCAGAAACTTAAAAAGCAGTGCAGGGAGCAAGAAGAATATTCCACTGAATGGAAGCTACTTCCTGCTCTCCTTGAGCAAAGTGCATTCCTACCACCCACCAGGTGTTGGCCATTTGAGAGTGTGCCTTGCTCTGGCAAAGGAACAGGGAGCCCACTTTAAGCTCCTGATTGTTCCTTTGAAGCCTTGTCCTTACCCACCCCACAACTAACATCATAAATGGCTTTAGGTCTAAGGCTGATGGGCATGGCTTCCCTATAGGCATGCCCTATGGGCATGGCTTCCCTATTCCCAAATAGGGCCTGCTATAGGGACCAAGCTGGACCTGAAGGCTGGAGGTTCCCGACCCCTGCTGTGGAGGCTGCCACTGTGCTTGGTGCATAGCAGCCCACTAAGACGCTGTAATTCATACCCATCCATTTCTGCGCAAGGCCCCAAGCATGCAAGCGGTTCCCGACAGGGTAAGAGTAGGCACAATGCAGTCAGGACCACTCAGAAGACTAACCTAGCGTGAGAGACAGGAGCAAAGTGAGTTTAGTTTCTTCTTACTCCCCGCCACCCCTCTAGGCTTGACGCTCAGTGACAAAAGTGGTTTGTATGGATGGCCCTCCTTGTTAAATAGAAATAGAGACTGGAGGGCAAATTGATGAATTAAACAAGCTAGTCACTGGGTCCAGATTCGACGCACTGAATTGTTCTGAAAGAGCTCCCATGTAAAACTGTTGCAATAAAAATGCCAAGTCACTAAAATCAGTTTCTGTACCAGACGGTTGGAAAGTAGCCAATTTAACACTAATGTTTTTTAAAGAATTCTGGGTGGAAAGGGGGAGCAGTCCAGGAAATTAATAGCATAAGGTCTAACATATTTAAGCTGGTGGGAGGCATTATTAAAGCCAATATTTGGGGAGAAAACACATACAAAAAGAAAAAGCCTTGCTGCAGAAGAATCAGCACGGCTTCCCCAAAGCAGATTCCCGTCTTAGCACTTTCAAAGAATTAAAGAACAAATGTTTTAACAAACACATAGAGACATGATCCAGTAGACCTTAAATACTTGGGACTTGAAAAACGATTTGACAAAATCAATCACTAAAGACTTCTGAGTAAACTTAGCCATTCATAACAGAGAATCTATCCCATGGTAGCTAACTGGTTAAACTGAAAGCAGAGGTGTAGGGATAAAGATAGTTATCACAGATGTTATTTAGTATTGGAGCTGCCCAAATATCAGTACAGGAACCAGTGCTATTTAAATGACTTAATTGCTGATGTGGAACCAAGAGTGAGCAGCGAGGAGCCCTAGTCTGCAGAAACAAAACAGATAGTGGAAACTCTGAAAAGGATCTCTCCAATATGGGTTGTTGTTGGAATCTGCCTGTCTCAAGAGACAATGGAGTATGCCTCCAGGGGTGAATGAGCAGCATAATGCCAAATGAGGCCCAATGTAAATAGTGATATGATGCGTCTTGGTTAGTCAGCTGACTTCACATACACAGTGATGTCTGAAGGGGTAGGGAAAGTGAACTCGGTGTCATCATAGGTGGCCCTAGGAAAAAGATCAACTCAGTACACTGGAGGTAGCAAATGCCAGGTTGGAGATTTTTTAGGAAAAGGATTGAAACACCTCAATACAATAATGCATGTATATAAAAACCAGGTTGCCAGTTGCGTTGGAATGCTGTGCACAGTTCAGACTGCCCCCATCCCAATGAGGACATTGTAGGGATGAAGGAAGTACAGAAAAAGACAACTAAATTAATCAAGAGATTGGAGTACCTTTCCTACAGAGAAAGGACACTCAGTTTTAATTTATTATCATTATTTTTTTTTTTAAATGGACAGAGTACATGACCACAGAATTGCAGAGTTGGAAAGGACCCCTAGGGCCCATCTAGTCTAACCTGCTGCAATGCAGGGATCGCATGATAAAGGATTATACAATTATACCTGGTGTGAGTGTATTATTTTTCTCCTGAACTCAAGGTTGTCCAATGAAACAGATTGGCAGCAGGAAAGGCTGCAGCTCAGGTGGCAGAGCATCTGCTTTGCATTCTGAAGGTCCCAGGTTTAACCCCCAGGTATCTCCAGGTAGAGCTGGGAGAGAAGCCTACCTGAAACCGCTGCCAGTCAGTGTAGACAATCCTGAGCTGGATGGAACCATGATCTAGCTCAACAGAAGGCAGGTAGGTCCCTATGCTCCTAGATTCAGGGGAGGCCAAAGAAATCACAGCTCCACACAGAATGGAAGGTTATTTGCCCGCAGGCTTGTAGATGGCTTAAAAATGGAATTGGACCCCATACTCCATAAATTGGCACTGCTGCTTGGAAGCAGGGGAAGACTGCAGCCTTCGTGCCCTCCTGTGAGATACCCAGAAGAATTTGGCTGTCCACTGTCAGAAACAGAATGCTGGTCTCCAGCCAGCCAGGCTCCTCTCCTACTCAGTGACAAGCAGCGGACTGGCCCAACCTCATTCCTCCCCCTTGATTTCAGGCGCTTCAGAGGCCATCCACATGCACTGGAGGGAAGACCACCATATGGCCCTTGGATAGCAATGCAGAGATTTGGAAAACAAGCAGGATACCTAACACAGAAACTAAGAGGGTGAAGACAGTATGCTAAACATTTCACTCTCGATTCATTTTTATGTGCCGTTTAGTTTCACTCTGCAGCCTTAGAAGCCTGTTAAATAGTCAAAAGGAAAAATTGGCCTTTTTAAAAAATAGAAAAAAGGGGTAATATTATTTCATATTAATGGTTCCCCATTATTCATTAGAGAAGCTGCCTACCAGAGTCTGGAAGGCCAGTCACCATCCATTTATTTCAGGCTGACAAGAATGCCATTCCAGCAGGAAGCAGAGCAGTCAAAGTGACAGGTCTCCAAAGTGAAAGGAACGGAGTGATTTTGAGAGGCAGAAAGTCAGAAATAAGGACAACGCTGAAACAGAGGGGAGATGGAGTGAGTTGTTAAGCACAGCAGCCACCTACAAAAATATTAAGCAACGTTTGTGTGCATAATCACACATATACACAAAAAGCACAGCACAAATTAATTCAGGGATGTGTATATGGATCTGTGCCACCCTACAACATGGAGCTCAATGGGAAAGCTGTTAAATTTGCAGGAGCTGTGCGTGCTGTGCTTTGGGCTCCTGCACATGTAATGAGTCCTTAGATCACACCAACGAAAAAAAATACTGCAAATTCACAGGAAGGTCCATGACAGCTCGATTCAGAGCCTTCAATGCAGGTTAATACAAGTTCCAGGCAGTATCAACAACACAGACTGCAGTCCTCTTGGATTTCAACTTCCCAAACCTTTCAAGTATTAAAATTAAATGAAGATTTCAAATATAGAGACAACATGACAGTAAGGTAATGGTAATATTGTGTTTAAAAACTTAAAGGGTTGTTGTTGTTTTTGGATGCACAAAGGCAGCTTCTACAAAGGCATCATCTGCAGTATTTGTTCTCATACTGAAACTCACAAAAAAAATTCTTGTTCGGCACTGAAGACTTCCACGACAGCAGTACTACATGCAACCACTCTGCCTTGCTCACTTTATTCCACTTTGCATCGTTTATGGGTGTGGTTACAAAAACGGATAAAGGTACTTTGGCTACAATGGTTTGCTGTGAATTAGTGCGCTTGGTAGGTGCAAGCTGTTCCCAGAAGGTAGAGGTTTGCTGTACATTTCCCCCCTCTCTTATTTAACCAATAATATTTCCAAGGCCCAGATTCTCAGATCCTTTGTTCGTGCCTTTCCGATCGCTACTGAGTATAAACTTATTCATAAAAAATTGGATATTTCTCAACCAAAAGAGCAGCACAAACAGTCAAGAAGAGCAAGAGGAGATTCAGCATATCAGCCTCCCCAGTTGCAGAAGACCTGAAGGCTGCGCTGCTACGACTACCTTTTCATTCCATGCAGAAACCAGGATGCTCAAGAAATACGGAGCCATCAATCATCGTTGATGCTACAGAAACTACTACGCCCGAGTACTAAAAGGCCTCTTCCCATTCTCAGCATTAAGCTTCAAGGAGTCCAACAAGCCTTTGATCCGTTCGCTGGCTGGTCCCCTCTTCCTCCTCGTACCCTTGCTGGCATTATTTCCTGCTGATGTTATGAGAAGGGCTGCCAGTCCCCAGCGCTGGTTGCTGCTGGAAGGACCCTTCCCCGACTGCTGCAAAAGCCAGGCGCTCTCTCTGGCCAAACTTACAAATCTTTCAAGCTGTGTTGCATTTACGTTCTTGCTGATATTAAGGTTTTGTTCAAAGGGGTTCTGTATGTGAAGAGCAGAGGCTTCTGGCTTGTTTTGCTCTTTCCCCTGTATATTTGGAAAAAAGGGGGGCGGTGGTGAAACAAAAATCATTTAACATGTGCACCGTGTAATACTGACTGCCCCAAGGCAAGCGTAAATAAGCAAAAACCCACGCAAAGTCCAAAACTACCACCACCCATTTACTGGGCCTTTCAAAAGAAAGCCAGGTGTTTATATGCAAGGGTATGCAGAAGGGAGATCGGGATCTACTGGTGGATCTCTGGCAAGTTGCAGTAAATGAGCAAGAGTTTCCAACTCCCATAAATGTAATGGCTTTTTCTTGCTTATAGCAGACTGCTGAAATGAAGTAAGCTAACCAGAAATTATGGTTTTGAATTAAGGTGCTGGAGGAGACTCTTGAGAGTCCCATGGACTGCAAGAAGATCCCATGGACTGGAGGAGACTCTTGAGAGTCCCATGGACTGCAAGAAGATCAAACCTATCCATTCTTAAGGAAATCAGCCCTGAGTGCTCACTGGAAGGACAGATCCTGAAGCTGAGGCTCCAATACTTTGGCCACCTCATGAGAAGAGAAGACTCCCTGGAAAAGACCCTGATGTTGGGAAAGATGGAGGGCACAAGGAGAAGGGGACGACAGAGGACGAGATGGTTGGACGGTGTTCTCGAAGCTACCAACATGAGTCTGACCAAACTGCGGGAGGCAGTGGAAGACAGGAGTGACTGGCGTGCTCTGGTCCATGGGGTCATGACTAAATGACTAAACAACAACAAAACCAGAAATGGATTCGTGTGTGAAAGGTCTGAGTGCTCAGTTCAGTTCTAGTACTGAACTGAACATACTCAAACACAGCAAAATACATATTTGCATATTTCTTTCACTCACAATAACTGACAAGAGGAGAAAGGATTCAAGTTTTCGCCCCCATCTGTGAATAAGTCCAAGGGGGCTCTTAGCTGGAGTCTGTGCATCAGCAAAAAAAGAAACGAGGGGTGGCCTTAGATGCTTTGTCCTAAGGCTATAGCCAGCAAGGCTCATTTAGATTCAACATAGCAGGGAACTAGCAAGGTATTAAAATGTTCTCCCAGTATGGCCGCTCAAAAGATGCCACAAGCCACCCACATCCATTCAGCAAACAGTCCCTCTCTCACGCAAATAATACATTTGGAGGTTTCTGAATTGAATGCCAACCCATACTGGCTGCACAATACAGTCATAGCAACACAACAAAGCAGGAAGAATTACTAATGTCAATTTTGCCCCCCGCCCCCCGCCTCCAATATTCAGACATTTTCATACAGTAATGTAAAGACTGGCAAGAAACCCCGCAAGGGTGTGAAAGTTAAATACTTTTAGAGGCTTCCGGTCGGCGTGCCGGAGGGGAAGGTCGGGGGACATGTCGCTGCTGACATTCCCCGACCCGATCGGCTTAAAGGGGTGCTTGCGACAGCGACGCAGCCCCCGAAACTCCCGGGAGTTTTGATCCCGGGACCTAAGGTCCGGCTGCAGCTCACAACGTCGCCCCAACTCCCGCGGCGGCCACAGTAGAGGCTGCCGTGCGAGACGCGGGGCGACGGAGCTCCAGGACCGCCATTGCCCATCGGGTTGCAGCTGCGAGCCCTTCCCCCCTGAGCGCGCTGATTCCTCCGAAAATGACAGGATTGGATGAATAAAACGTGAGTACTATTAAAGCGCTGAAGAATTTGGACTAATTTGGCAAAGTACAGGGATGTAATTTACGGAGGTCCGTCCCTTGCTACTGTGGCACTAAATCAGGAACTTTATTGCCGAAGCGGCTGCAATGTTGCGGAGTTTGACAGTGCAACAGAGATTCGATCCTTCTGACACCCCTGATCGGAGGGGCAACTAACTAACACTTCTGACAGCTAAAGGATTTGAATCGGACCTGTTGGACTATATTGCGGAAATTTGGATTTTATATTTGGACTTGGTACGGTTATGAACACTGCACAGCTATGTCTTTGAAAATGGAGGATGACCTTGAAAATGGAGGCTGGAAGAGAGTCCTTGAAAAAATCTGGGAACTGCGATTAGAGTTCCAGATGGAGACTGCAAGACTGAGAGGAGTTGTACTCAACACTGATGTCATGCCAGCTGCACAAAGGAAGGAAGGGGGAGAAATCCCCACCAAGGCCAAGGGCAAGCCTCGCCACAGGAAGATATTTTCCTGGCGCAAGAAACCTGGACTGAAGAAGAGGAGCAAACAAGTGAAATCTACAAAGGACTACTCTTTTCGAGACCAGAGGATTGTAAAGAAGAAAAAGATCTTATTTGACTATTGGAAATTGGAGCAGCCGAGAAGCCAAAGAGAAGATGAAGTCCAAGTGCAAGCAAGCACTTGGCTGTGGACTGGGGAAAGGCGAGGGCAGGGTTGAAGGGTGCAGGTGGGTTACTTAGGATTGATTATATATTTGGTTTTTGAACATTTTTGTCGGACATGGCTTTGAGTTTGGATTATGATAGGGCCTCTCGAAGTTAGGAGCCTGAAGATTAAGGGGAGCCAGAAGGAAACTTATAGATGATCTGGGAGGAAGACGCTGAGGCGAAAACTAAAAAATGATGTGAAAGGAGAAATGATATTTTATATGAATTAGAAGTATGTTTTGAAATTAAGTTTAAGATATGTTTATTGTATCTATGCACCTGAATGGAAGAAATATATTGTATAATGCAGCCACTAGGGAGGTGCGGGGGAAGCCACTATGATTATATTATGTTACCAAGAATGGCCTACCCGGGAGGGTAGGCCGAAGCTAGATAATGATTTGTTTGAGGTCAGGGGAAATAATGAATGGGTTTACCTCTGTGAGAGGGAGGGTAAGATTAAATAACTCCTCATGGTGAGAGGTGGGGAGGGATGAATCCTGACTGAAATGTTATACTGTATGTTTATAAAATTGTAAAATTAATAAAAATTATTTAAAAAAAAAAAAAAAAAGAAAGTTAAATACTTTTACCTTCCTGATATTTAGTGAATACTTGTTGAAATGAAAATTTCCAAAGTATTCAAAGAAGTCACTCAATAGTACATCTGAAAAAAAGAGAAAAAGCACAGTAAGGAAAGAAGAGACCCAAGTTCAGATCTGACTGGTGAAAAGATTTACAAGGGGGCCTTCTTACCTAGGGTTTCTGTGTTTTCTGTGGGCTTAATTTTGTTCAAGTTACTAACGAAGGTACAGTCGTGACCTTCAATCACATGCTTATCTTCTGCATCTGAAACAAAAAACAAACACTTTTGAACTATCACATACAGACACTATAGAATTTGATAAGGGATGAAGTTAATCGCATAGAAATTAGTGTGTGACAAATTATAAAAATAACCGTTCAAGCACTTCAGCATTAAAACAATTCAGGCACAGACAAAAGACAATTATTATTTATATCTCTTACTCACCCTTCGCCGGAAGGTCCCAGGGTGGGAGACAGCATATAAAAAGGCAATACAACTGAAACAGCAACAAATACACACACCACCTCTTGAATGCCTGAATGAGTAAGCAAGGTACTCATTGCTCCTAACAGTGGCCTCTCCTTTTGGAAATGCAGAGGTAGAAAGTGGTGCAAAATCCAAGCAACTGCTCCAATTTGCAATGCTTAACAGTTAAAAACTTCTACCCTCCTTCCATTGCTTTTATCAACTAAAAAACAAGGAACAGGTGCATAGTCTGGAAGTAGTCCCTCAATTTAAATCTGTAACTGGACTGCCAAGCAGCTTCTGTGGCTACGAGTGCTTATGCCCAGCTCCAGCCATTCATGGACTGGGATAACCTGGCCTCAGTCATTCATGCCAATGACCTCCCCTTTTGGACTACTGCAATGTGCTTCATCTGGGGCTGCCTCCCACCCTATTACCTGATTTATAGTGGAGATCTCCTGAATTAAAAAGTACTGTCGCATCTATTTTAGTTAAAGAATTTACATAAATCATAATCGTATATATGTATTGAATTATTTTAGCTTATCTTATTTATATATTTTTGCCTTGTTTTATTTTACTCTGTTGTATTCAGTGTAGATGTATACTGTTTTGCATATGGTTTTATATTATGGGCCTCTGGCCGTAAAAATAATAAAAGTCACCAAAAAAAGGTCTGGGGCTGCCCTTGAAGACTGTTTGGGAACTGCAGCTAATGCTGGGAACTGTGAAACTTAGCTGTGAGGATATCTGGTTTTGCATTTTGATTTTTTTTTTAAAGTGCATTGTCTTTTCTGCTTTGTTGTATCTGCTCTGGGTCCCTTCCGGAGGAAGGGCAGGAGAAAATCTGATAATTATTATTCCACCTGCACATGTTCGTCAAATCCTCCCCCTCTTACCAGCTAGCTCCCTCAGCTGATCCAAAGTTGGAATGATGGGGGGCTTTCTTCTTTGCAGAAAAAACAAGACCATCATCGTGAGCGAGAAATTAGTAATCCAGGCGCCAGGAATGCTGCTGGTTATGGCTTGGACCCGTGCCCAGCACCGCACACTGAACACCAGAGCTCTCACACGCGGGTCGAGGCTGCCGTAGATATACAGGAGCTCAGAGCTTTTCAGGGCAATTCTGTTAGAAAAGGAATGGAAGAGGGTCAAAGGGACAATATAGAGCGTCAACTTATAAGTGCAACACATGGGGGTCTGAGGAGAGCCCCTCCCAACAGGAAAACTGGGAGCATGCATCCTTTTTAAAGAAATGGAAACAGACTGTTTCACAGGAGACAAAGGATCTATCTACAACTGTAAGGCTTGCATAAACCTTTGCTGGTTTATTGCTGAAGAGTCAAATCAACACAGAATCACAATTCTCAATGTATGATGTTCTCTGAGATGACTTACCAGGAGAGATGCAAACTTTATAAAGGCAGAGGGCATTGTGCTTATTAGTATATCTGCTCCGCAAACCAGAAGTGGACCCATTAAGAGATACTAGGTTGTATCCAATGCTAGAAATACTCAGAGAAATTAATGTTCATGGCTAACGCAGGGTTATTAATTTCAACTATGCGTAGAGTTTAATTGGATTTCACCCACTATTTCTCCTCATAAGAATAGGGCTGTCACTCAGAAGGGTAAAGAGGGAAGCAACTAAGACCATCTGAAACGGTATCAGGAGGCTTCAGGGAGGACTGGCAGACAGGGTCAGACATGAGTGGTAACACAGAAGCACTGTGATCTTTCTTTGCAGAGGGCAAAACAACAGCTTTTGTCTGGCACAGAGAACTCAACATGGCAAACTTCACAAATGCTAATCTGGTCAATAAAACATCAACACAGGTGTCTCCTGTGGTTTATTATAAAGGCATCTGTGAAGTATTCATACAATTGGTATTTCCCCTATACACGAAATTAAGAAAGGAAAGGAAAAACGCTGAAAGAAAAAAAGAGAAAGAAACTGTGCCATAAATGTTATTACTAAGAAGCCTGCTCCCCCTACTGGTCATCAAGTGAAAAAACAAAGTTTTCTTTAATCTCAACACTAATGCCCATCTGTATACTTTTATCCAGCGGTTCTCAAGTAGTTTCTCTCAGCAGACCACTTGAAAACCTCTGTTAGTCTTGGTAGACCACTTAACAGACCTTCCCCACACCCTTTAGTGCTGTCATCATTGTCAAAACCAGCACCTAATTATGAACATCACAGGCCCTGTTGAGAAGGGCCCCTTTACCTGTAATTTTTTAGGGAGAAATTTGCAGGCTGCACCAATGCAACATTACGATGGACAGAGGCCCTAGGCCAGGGTTTTGCTGGCCTATCTGATAATCCAGCCTTGCTTGGTCAAAACAATCTCAGTCTCCATTGCTGGAGTGGGGTGAGGAATAAAGGGGGGGGAAGAGATTATATTGATGCAAGTAGATCCCAATCTGCGTTTTGCCTGCTCCCGCTCTAGAATGCTGATATACATTGCCACTCTATAGCCACTTATGCATCCATATCTAAACCCAATGGTATATAGTGCATGGGTGGGGAACCTGCGGCCTTCCAGCTGTTGATAAACTACAACTCCCATGATCCCTGACCATTAGCTGCAGAGGCTGGGGTTGATGGGAGTTAAGAGCCCACCGGCTGGAGATTACCTGGTTCCCTTTCTCTAGTGCAATGGATGCAGTACCAAGCTGAAAAGACATCACTAAGCTTACTGGGTATTTCTGGCTGCCCTTGCCCTGAGTTTCCTGGACGGTAGGATATACATTTGAAAATGCTTACCTATTATTAGCTGTCAAGTCACACTGAAATCCTGAAGGCTGATGAGAAAATCGTACCAATGGACAGCGAGCATTAAGTATTTTTTGGACACCGACACACCCAGGGCCAAAGTTATCAATAAATTCACCAATCACATATAGGGTCCTCTGCGTTGCTATTCGTTCAGAAGGTACTCTCTTCATTAGATAATCTATATTGAAGGGACCTGTTTTCTAACACAAAAGAGACAGAATAAGTCAAATGTTCAAAACAAAGGCAAGCCCCCCGACACAGCATCCTCTTCAGAAATTTGTGTAAGATGAGCACTTGAAAATTAGGATTGTCACCTGCATCTTCTACCAATTTGCCTCTTTTTAGTCTTTGCCCCCCCTCCCCGAATGAGCAAAATATTATTGTTACACACCTAGAACTTGAAAGATGTGGTTTATTTAACATAATTTTTATACTGCTTGATTGTAAAAAAAACAACAACTTCAAATTGGTTTACAAAAAAAGGAATAAACAATACAGTCATACCTTGGTTCTCAAATGCCTTGCGACTCGAATGTTTTGGCTCACGAATGCCGCAAACCCGGAAGTGAGTGTTCTAGTTTGCTAACATTTTTGGGAAGCCGAATGTCCAAAGCGGCTTCTATGGCTTCCGATTGCAGGAAGCTCCTGCAGCCAATCGAAAGCTGCGCCTTGGTTTCCGAACGTTTTTGGAAGTCGAACGGATTTCCAGAATGGATTCCATTTGAGAACCAAGGTATGACTGTACAATTATTAGCAAAAACAATTAAAACATTCAAAAACTTAAAACCAGCAATAATCTAAAAACACACTGGCTTTCTAGATATCTCGGTAGGCCTGTCTAAACAACATGTTTTTAGCAAAGAGTACAGTGAAGGTGCCTGGCTGATATCAATAGGCAGGGAGTTCCAAAGTATAGGTGCCAGCACACTAAAAGATCGAGTCCTTACAAATGTGGAATGGGTATTACATGCCATCTGTAACAGTGCCAGTTCTGCCAATCAAAGCTGTTGAATAGGCATATCTTGCAGGCAAACTGTCCCCAAGTTGTTAATGGCTTTGTATACTAATAGTAACACCTGGAATTTGGCTTGGTAGCAAATCAGCGACCAGTGCATATCTTGGGGGAATGGTGTTATATGAAGCAGGGAAGAGCAGTTATATCCCTAAAATTAAATGGCCAGGATCCAAAGAGCCCCACTCATTTCCACTAACTTGTCCTGGCTTGCCCTAGATGCTGCTTCAGCTTGGGAGGGAGGGGGGCATATGGAGGCTGCAGCAGGAGAAAGGACAGAGACATGCTGCATGCAACCCCTTGGAGCCCAGCCAGTCCGAATCATGTCCAGTTCTAATGGACACCTCAGAGGAATAGATTTAACTTTTTTTACAAAAGCAATTCTGTTAAAGAAATGCCCTGATATTAGAAACACACGCACCATCCATATCCATGACAAGAAAAGCTGCCTCAAGGCAAAGACTGAAACTGAGCCACTTCTCTCAGTAGAGAGAAAAACCAACCTGGAGAAAGTTAGGGGTTTCCCACATGTGATGGGGAAATGGTTTTTAAGCACACAGCCTCTGTTTACATGAGCAAAACAAGGCAGCGTTGGCCAACACACTCTGGCAAAATTACGCAAAAGGAGGAAGTGGTATATCTGGGACTCCTTTGTGCTGATGGCCAGCATTTTATTATACTGTCATGAGAAAAATGTAACCGTGAACCGCATTACTGCAGTTTGCATATGCTGCTGTTTGAGATTAGATTGGCTAATTGCATAGAGGAAATGTACACGGCTTTGCAGCTGCCTGGAACAAACCTGCTTAGTTTGCTTATCCCCGTGTGGACATTATGTTTAACCCCTCCTGTGCTTGCACATTCATTGTGCAGGAGCATGTTAACATGGCCAGCGGCTGCAATGCAGCACATGGTACAGGCAGCCAAGTCCCATTTTCATTGCAGAAAGCAAAGATGCATGAGAGCAGACTGTTTTGTGGGTGACACTGATAAAAGCACTAAACGCTGTCAAAAGTTTAGGGCAGGGTGGGGAAGCTGTAGTCCTCCACATGTTGCTAGACTCCCTGAATCCATCATCCCTGACCTTTGACCCCATTGGTTGGTAGTGATGTTAAATTCTCAAGAATAATCTTTTGGAGAATATTCTCGATTATCGAGAATATTAGAGAATTTTCATTTAAAATAGGAGAATATTCATTTTAATGCATTGAAAATGATATAATTAGTTAATATACATGCTTATTCATAGGTAAACGTGTTCAGATGGCAACCAAAAACCGTACAGATACTTTTATTCAATGGGGAATGCAGTGAATTCACATTCTTGTGATTTTTTGCACGAAACTTGAAATTGAAATTTCAACGTGACTCACGCTAATCACTAAGCCTGCCATTAACCGTTTTTAACTGTATATTTACCATCAACTTTGAATTCTAATTATGTTGTGTATGTATGAAATGGAGCTTTTAAAGTAAAAGGAACATTTAGAAAACTCAGCTTGACTTATTATTTACTACATTTTTAACATGTGGGTTGTTAAACTGGTTCTTACATTAGAATTTACAGTTTGTGAAGAATATTCTCCGGAGAATTTTCTAGCAGAGGATATTCTCAAGAATATTCTCATTCTCACATCATTATTGGTTGGTGATAATGAGCACTGGGCTCCATAAACATCCAGAGAGCCACCCTTGACTTTAGGGTCTGGAATGCAGTGCTTTCTTTACCATCTGCAGCATAAGCGGGACTCTTCCATTTGTCCACAATGACTGGATAAGGTACTGGTGATGCTCTAATGGCTGCTGGGAGGTCCATGCACTTGGAGATGGTGGTAATTAGTCCTTATAGTACCATCTATGTACACAGCACTCTTGAATATGAGTAATTTGTAGGATCCCCAAATTTCAGTGTCAGGAAATTCCAGGAAGTAGAGTGAGCAGGGAGGGGAAGTACACACACACACACACACACACACACACACACACACACACACTTCAAGTAATCAGTACTTGAAGAAAAAGCCATTTAGTTACAGGCTGGAAATTTGGGTTGAAGCTGTAACATTAATTTACACATCAACTGAAATGCAATTCTTCTGATGGCTGAATGGAAGATAATGTCACTAGATGCTCTCCAAGCAGCTATGTATAAATTATAAGCTCATGTTTGAGAAAGGATTAGGCTTATAAATATTAGATCCTCTGATAATTTGATTAGAGTCCGGCAAATGAAGCCATAACAGACACACGCAAGTGTAGGCTTTTTCCAGCTTAGAACTTGCCTGCTGCTCAGTCATATGAATAAACTAGTAAGTATATACACTGAAAGACTGGGAGGAGTGGATGCACAAAAAGCAGCTTAAGATGAATGCACGGTATTTAGGAAGCTCAGTAACAGCTGTGCAAAATGACCAAAAAAAAAAAAAAAGCTGTAGATGTAGCCAACTTTGATTTGCATCATGGCAATTAAAATAAATCAAATTAATAAAAATGATTCCACACTCTAATCAAAAGACAAACCAATGGAGGATGCTGTTAGAAAAAGACCTTACCCTTTGGGTAGCATTTTTTCGGATCCCATCCAGATCCAAAAGCATGTCTAAGTCACATCCCAGTTTACCAAAGCTGTTCACAGAAGAGCCAAAGGGCTTCACAATGCAGTCTGGAAAATAAGCACTTGCAATGTCTTGAATTAAAGAGCAGGTAAAAAACCGGAGCTTAGTGTTTTCTTCTGTCAGCTGATACTTCTCTACGAGCATGTACAACTGGTCGCTCACCTGCAAAGACAAAAAAAAGGGAGAGGGGAACACAACCTCAGGTTATATGAGGCACTTGGATGACCTTTGAGAGTTGAGAAACAGCTGCATTATATGCAAGGTACAACTTTACAACATAAAGCAAGCAGAGGCTAACTCGCCATTCTTTCTTTCCAAATCCATCCTTAAAGATTATTGAAAAAACTAGCTGAAAACTCTGGTGTGCAGAGCAAGTACTTTAAATACAAGTACTTTAAACATCATTTCTCTCTGCATTGAACACAATAGATACTGGTTCAATGGAAGATCAACAGATTCAGAAAAGACACAAGTAACTTCTATATACAGCAATTATTACCGTACCTACTTGGCTTAAAACATCCCCTTTTGGTAGTCCTACTGGCTTAATTGTTTCTGCTATTTGGTGCCTGCTAAATTACTGTGCACTATTGAAGATAAAAAGGGATGGAATTTGTAAGCCACCATAATCCACTGACATTTTCATCCTAATATTAATCATCAGAATGTCTCAAATTCTAACATCTACTGTTATCCAAGTGTACCAAGTGATACATTTAGCAAATATGTAAAGTCACCTTGTTCACATGTCATTAAGCTATAATTGGTGGTTTACTGTGAATGTGCTAACTGTTCCTGCTTTGTTCCTCTCAACTAGTGAGTGGGAGCAACAAGTCACGATCCTTGGCTTACCGGTAGCATTACATCCAAACCAGGGGTCGTGGTTTGTTTCACTTCCAACAAACCATGTTTGGAAAGCCAAACTATTGCGGAGGAGTGAAGAAGAAGCAATCTGCTTGGTCACAGTAAGTCACAGTAAGTCAGTAACCATGGCTTACTACAAAGTGCAAACACAGCCATTGTAATAGACATAAGTTAATGCTATATAGCTTTGCACCCAGCATAAATGCACAACATCGACTTTTAATGGTGCACACGGTTCTATCCAAAAGACAAAATTACTCAATGCTACAAGGCTTCTCCTGCAATGTTTAACCACAAAGAATGTTGGGTGGGTCCTAGGATGTACTGTCATTTTATGTGAGCCAATGGTGAGGCTCAGTTAACTGATTGTGTCCTCTAAAAATCTCTGTCACGATCCTTGGCTTACCGGTAGCATTACATCCAAACCAGGGGTCGTGGTTTGTTTCACTTCCAACAAACCATGTTTGGAAAGCCAAACTATTGCGAAGGAGTGAAGAAGAAGCAATCTGCTTGGTCACAGTAAGTCAGTAACCATGGCTTACTACAAAGTGCAAACACAGCCATTGTAATAGACATAAGTTAATGCTATATAGCTTTGCACCCAGCATAAATGCACAACATCGACTTTTAATGGTGCACACGGTTCTATCCAAAAGACAAAATTACTCAATGCTACAAGGCTTCTCCTGCAATGTTTAACCACAAAGAATGTTGGGTGGGTCCTAGGATGTACTGTCATTTTATGTGAGCCAATGGTGAGGCTCAGTTAACTGATTGTGTCCTCTAAAAATCTCTGTACTGTGCTGGTGATTTCATGCCAGGCAACTTGATGCAAAGAGAGTTCACTAATGATTCCTATTCCTGGAATCAAGATTTCTGAAAAAGTTAAGTTTCTTTACATGAAAATTCATTTTGATATTATACGATTCATTATTGCTGCCTCTCTCAGAAGCATGAATGGAAGCACTGTTTATAAATTTAATTTTTCATGATCCAGATTAATTAGTATCTACTACCAACATGAACTATCTAATCCTTCATAGAAGTTCTTTATTTTGCTTTCAGCTTCTTAGTATTAAAAATGCAAGAGCTACTTCATTATCAGTAAGCATGACCATTCTCTGTCCTATTTAAAAGATCTGGAGAAAAATCACAAATTGATATTTATTCCATTGTTAACAGATCTATCGCATTAACAAGTATTGCACAGATTTTTCCAAAAATATTAACGAAACTATTTACTGCATGCATTAAAAACCACTCACCCTCTTTCGTTGGTTTTTTGATCAGAGTTTCTGATTCAGCAACTTAAATATTTACATCAGCTTTTCAGTTATTCAACACAATAATAAAGCTGCTTTATTTCTTATGAGAGAAATTGCAAGCATGAACTTACACTGTCAGCATTACATAGGTTTGTCAGCAGCTCTCCAACTTGAATAGTTGCCTGTTTATGACGGTAAACTGGAGTCTGATTGGAAGCTTGGCTCGGTGGGTTTTTCAATGTTATTGCAAAAATTCTGGATTTAAATGGAACAGGACAGTCATCCACCAACTGCACAGAACCAGTAGCATCCTGCAATGAAGCTATACTGTCGGTCTCAGAAAATTCTACTACTGCATACATCCCCTGAAGTAATTGAAAAGAAGAAATATTAACATTTATGTAGTATGATACATAACGGATTATATCTGTAAGCATAGGCTGGACATTAGAATGATTTTTCATTTTTTTAACATGTTAAGACTACAGTGGTACCTTGGTTCTCAAACTTAATTCGTTCCGGAAGTCCGTTTGACTCCCGAAACATTCGAAAACCAAGGTGCGGCTTCCAATTGGCTGAAGGAGTTTCCTGCACTCAAGCGGAAGCCGCGGCTTCTGAAAAATGTTCGAAAACTGGAACACTTTACTTCTGGGTTTTTGGCGTTCGGGAGCGGATGTTTTCGTCAACTAAGCCATTTGAGAACCAAGGTTCCACTGTAAAGCTAAATGTTCCTGCTATGTATATGAAACTAACTGTATTTTGTAAGTTGCCTTGGGAGACCTTTGTGTGCATGTATTTTAAAATCTGCCAAACACTAATTTCCATACTATCCACTTCTGTAAAGGATACAGATGAGTTATCTCAAGTCCATCTGCTCCTGGGTCTTTCTATTTGAATCACACAAATTCAGTTGCTGATGCTGCAAATACTTACGTAACTTTCATAGAAGAAGTGATTCTTAATGTTTCCATGAGATGACAAGTATTTGAGTAGTTTTTTCTCATTGATTTTGGATGGGCAGTTAATTAACACTGTTCTTTGTGCCTGCTCTCGTCTTTCTGCTAACACCTTACTGAATGTCTTCTTTCTGGTGCTAATTTCAGTATCTGGATGGAAAGGGGGGGAACAGATTATATGAGCAGAGTTTTACAGCCTGATATTAGTACATGTACTTCATTTTTAAAAGCAAAAAGGTACATACTACATGACACCCCCCCCAAAAAAAAACCCTACATAAACGCTTATGTGCATTTTTCTTTTCACTAAGCTTGTTACTTGTATAATTTTTACTTCTTCAGACATGGTCAAAACCAGAATAATTATTTACATAAGGTGTATTTCCCACACTGGAATAGCTGTCATGTGCCGATGCTCACACTTGCAGGTAGCATACAAAAATAAATAAATCACCATTTGAGCCTGGCTTACATGTGCAGCAGATCTGCTAAAGTAGTAAAATGGACTTACATCAGAATTCAGGTAGGCACACCATTTCTGAATGCTGGCATAAAGGGTGGGATGGAGTATTTTCCCAAACCAACCTAGTTTTATCATTCCCCTACACATGCCATGCTAAAAAAAAAAAAAAGGTTCTTAGGCTACAGTGCCATCCAGGTACTAAGCACAACATCCCTTCATGCTGTCCTGTGGGGGCTTGGATGTGTGTGTGAAAGCACACTTTACTCAACTGAAAACAGCCCCAGGCACCAGGTATAAGAACGTAAGAGGAACCCTGCTAGATCAGACCAAAGGCCCGCACCCTTCTTTCCATAGTGGTGAACCAGATGCCTATGGGGAGACATGACTGCAATAACATTGGTATTCACAGGTGTTTGTGTAATTTGGGAATATGCGCAAAATTGCACCAACAGCTCGGTCTGTTTCTCGAGGTGCCCTTCCCCAACACCTGATACCTGTTCATGGTTAGGATGCCAGCTGTGGTGGGCATCTTGAAACAGCTCAAGGCCATAGGTCTTTGGCATGACTCATCCATACCCACTTTCTCCAAAGAATATGTGCAGGCATACTGACAGGTATAAAGCCATGGCTGCATTCAGCAGCAATGTGGGGGTGGGGGTGGTGAATTGTTATTTGTGGTGGTGGCGGTGGATCTCCCATCAAACTTGAATCTTTCTGTGTATTTGAATTTCTTCACTTTAACCTCTAAGACCAAGTTCCTGTAAGCAGTACAGTTTATGATGCAGTAATACAACTCATGAAGTGTGTGTGTGTATAGTGTGTTTGAATTGTCTTCAGTCAATAAAACACTTTATACTGAACGGTGTGGGCAATGTGTTTTCTTCACTGTCAATTCTAGAAAGGCCAACGACAGGAAATGGAGAAGATTGTGAAGCTTTGCTGGACTACTCTACTGGTGCTGCACAACTCAGCTGGCCACACTGGCATAGGTCCAACTGAAGCAGACCCGAAAAGGGCAACTCCCTCCCTACCAGGGAAGAACGGGAGAGGGAAGATCTACCCGTGTTTCTCCTAAAATAAGACACCGTCTTATATTTTTTCCCCCTCAAAAAAACACAGTATGGATTATTTTCGGGGGATGTCTTATTTTAACCGCTCCGCATCGGTACGCTGCATAGCCACGCCTATCCAGGCTATCTTAAGGGAGAGCGCCGCGTCATTGTGTCTTATTTTCGGGGTATGGCTTATTTTCGGGGTATGGCTTATATTTCACAAATGCGTAGAAATCCTGCTACGGCTTATTTTATGGCTACGTCTTATTTTAGGAGAAACAGGGTACATCAGGAACAAGGCAGTGGTGGTGGCGGGGCGGAGAAAGCTTGACATTGAGATCTGCTGCTAGGTTGGATCCTACCGCCTGAGGCAGTTGCCTCAGGGGTGGTTCGGCCCTGTATGGATGCAATATTAAAACACTATCAACGGGCGCCCTGGAGGCGATACTGCTTTCGAGGCTTATATAGCCACTGGTAGCTTTATTATCATCCGTCCCCTTTCAAAGCCATCTTAAGTCGGTGGCCACCAGCGCACCCCGAGGCAGCGAACCCCTTCGCCTCGCTGCTCACCCACTCGAGGGTCCCTCACCCTCTCCCCTCAAGTTGCTAAGCAACAGGCAAGACATCAAGAGAGAGGGAGCGACTCGAGGGCGGGTTTGGAAGGGGCCTCCCGGGAAATCGAAACCTCTTTTACCTGCCGCCGCTTCCTCGCTGCCGGGGCCCTGCGGCTCCCTCCGCGCAGCTGCCGCAGCTTCCGTGGAACTGAATCGGTTCCCGGCGACCCTCAGCCTGGCCTCGGCGCGGCGGAGGAAGCACAGACCCCGGCACTGGAGCCAAAGAGGCACTCGCCCCATGGGGGCCGCCATTCCTGAAAGAAACGCGGGAAGGGCCCGCACTGCGCACGCGCACGCGCGACGCAGGCGGCACCTGACGGGGAGACGCGAGGGTCAATATTCCTCGGGTTTCCTGCGCGCGCGCATCGAACGATCTTTTCCTTACGACGGGAGCGCGGAGAGGGCAAATCTCCGGGGTTCGCGAGAAGATTCTTGGATAGAATGCTTCTCAATGTGGAGGCTCTGTTTTTTCCTGTCGTGGCCAATGGCCCATCGGGATTCCTGTCGATGAATTTGTTTGGTTGTCGTAACAACAGTGCTAAGACCTGAACTGAATGCTGGTTTTAGCCACCATCAGGGCTCCAACGCCATAATTTTTAGTAATCCTGACTTTATTTAAGGATAAGTCACCAAAGTTGCTGCTGATAGAGCGTTTGAACTGTGCTACAGTGAACCCAATCTATTTAGGATTATGGTAAGTCCTGTTAAACTAAGCAGAATTTATGTCCAAGTAAACATCAGGACAGATCTGAAATCTTTGCATGTGAATAATAAAAAGGCACCAGCAATAGCAACGTATCCTCAATTCTGAGCCCACTTAGCACCATTTGTGCAGCCAGACAGAAATGAGATTGAATTTTGTAGGAATGGACTTTATAAAGTAACAATATGATATAAACAAAAACAATGTGCTAAAAATAAAAAACATTATAACACGCTGCCTGGTAATGATGTATCAGACCACTGGTCCTTTTGGCAGCAGCACATTTCAGACAGGGGACCTTCCCCAGCGTTGCTTAGAATTGCATTTGAGGACCCTTGCCTGCAGGGATGTGTTCCCACTACCAAGCTGCAGTCCTGTCCCCATCCTTAGTAGGTCATTGACTAGGTGTGTTTCTATAATGTTCAACTTCAAAGGGCAACTGGATGCCGCAGAAGACAACAGTTGCAGGGAACAGGGGTGCCTTTCCAGACTCCTACACTTCGATGGCATGCTGCACCTGCTTAAATTCCCCCTTCTAACTTTGAGCCAGTGTTAGTTTTTTTGCTGCCTGAGGTGAAGAGATGAAGCTGCTACTATTGCTATTCGTCTGTTTATTTGTCCCTTAACTGTGGTCCCCTTATTGCTCATTCACCTGCCCCTGGTCAACTTCCTAGTCCTCAAGGATAAGGGGTAAAGTGTGTGCTCTTAAACAATAATATTATTAATCCAGCAGGATGAACATATTGTTTATGAAATATACAAATGAAAATAATAAAACATGAAACCTTTGCAATAATTTTGCCAACAGTTGCATCAATAATATTTATGTCAATCCCATTTTTATCTTCAGCACTATGTGGAGAGTTCAGAGAGAAAGAGAGTGGGGACAGGACTTCTTATTAAATGAAAAGGTAGCATATACTGAGATAAATTCATTATGAGGACCATGTTTTTCCAGCAGTATCAGCTGGTGTAAACCAAGAATGTTACTGCACTTAGGTCCTGTTTTTGGCTTTCCACAGGCCAGTATGAGAACAGGGTTCTGGGCTAGATGAGCCATTGTCCTGATCCAGCTCTTCTGTGCTTTTCTTCAGAGCAACTGGTGCATTGTGCACAGGTTTCCTCAAGCAGCCTCTGCCAATGCACTGCCCTAGAAATGTTTTGGACTATAACTTCTATCAGCCCCAGCTAGATTTGAGCCAAAGGACAGGTGAACTGGAGCAACATTTGTTCATGCCTAAATTGTAGCCCATATTTGTCACCTGCGGGGAAGCTTTAGACAGAATGGGCAGGACGGGGGAACCTGCATAGCTGCTGTTGGACTCCATCTCCTATCAGCCCCAGGTAGCATGGCCAAGAGTGACGGATGATGGAAGCTAGAGCACAGCAACATCCAGAGAGGGCCACAGGTCTTCCTTCCCCATCACTCTATTGCTTGGGAAATGACAGTCTGCCTCTACTTCCATCTATTCTATAATTTCCCCAACTGAAATAAAACACTTCCCTTCTAGCTAGTGATTTGTGCCCAGTGCACAATTTGACTGAAGTAAATTAAGATGTTATAATTACAGGTAGGTAGCCGTGTTGGTCTGCCATAGTCAAAACAAAATAAAAAATAAAAAAATTCCTTCCAGTAGCACCTTAGAGACCAACTAAGTTTGTTCTTGGTATGAGCTTTTGTGTGCATGCACACTTCTTCAGATACACTAAAACAGAAGTCACCAGACCCTCATATATATTGTGAGGGTGGGTAGGGGTATTACTCAGAAGGGTGGTGGGAATGTAATACCCCTCCCCACCCTCTCACTATATATAAGGGTCTGGTGACTTCTGTTTCAGTGTATCTGAAGAAGTGTGCATGCACACGAAAGCTCATACCAAGAACAAACTTAGTTGGTCTCTAAGGTGCTACTGGAAGGAAATTTTTTATTTTGTTTTGACTAAGGTGTTATAAGTGTGTATAAGCGATCATGTTAACTGCTGCCTGTTTTCTCAGGCTTTTATTTTACCTCATCAAAATGATGGTTATCCCAAAGATAACTGGATCTTGACTAGTCTCACGAATGATCCCTGAGGGATTTTGCTGTCCATCCCAAGCTTCCTTTGTATTATCTGGATGCTTCCAGAAGGAGGAGTCTTCTTCGCACGGGTCGCATTGAGCAGGCAGGAGTCATCACAGCAGGACTGTCTGGGTGGCCAATTATGATGCCTGTGCACGTGAGCCTGGAGGGGGAGGACTGCTTTCAGTTTCCACACCCAGAAATCTAGGTGACTACCCTTTCTGTTTTTCATGGGACATTCCTTGTTCTTGAAGACTGACTGAAGGAATCATTAGAAGTGCTTTCATGAAATTATCATGAAAGGCCTAAAGACTGTGGTAGACACTATTAACTTTATTACAGGGTTCCTAAACTGGTCGGCAGATCACCAGTGGTCCAGAGATGCTTTCTAAATCCCTTGTTTGTCCAGGAAAGCAGTCTCTTTCTATGCCTGCTGAGCAACTATAATGCCTCGGTCACTTATAATTTGGCCCTCTTTGCGCTGGCAGCAAGAAAAGATCAGGAAGAAGGAATTGGATAAAATTGCAGTAAATTGTAAGGGAGATTCAGATGTCTAAATAGAAATACGTTGTATGAAGTTGTAGAGGCACCCCATTTACAGTCTCGCTTGCAAAATACGGTTATAATGGCTTCTGCAGAGCCTTTATGTTTTTATATATGTATTTATTTCCTCTTGATAGTGTTTGTATGGTTTTGTCATGGTCTTTGGCTAGTACAATAAAATATTATTTTTGCCACCCTTTTTGCCAGTGGTTCCTGGTGTGCCTGTAAAAATACAACTAAAAATCATACTGCATCTAGATTAGCCGATTACAGTTGCTGCAACAGGCAGGGAAATCATTTAAGTGATCCACCAAGACTCTCTGCAATTTTTAAGTGGTCAGTGGTGGGAGGGGGGAAGTTTTATCTGCCTTCTCAACATGCCATCTCAAATTCTCCCACCAACATGCAACATGTTTAATTCAGCCAGTTTGAAAACCATTTCCAGAGTTACCATAATGAAGCATAATACAACTCGAATGATGCATTGTGCTCTTGTGGGCTCCCCTTAGGCACCTGTCTGGCCACTGTGGGAACAGAACGCCAGACTAGATGGACCTTTGATCCAGCAGAGCTTTTATTATGTTCTGAAAGCACATCAACTGAGAACTATTTCGGCTCTTCCTTGTTGTCCCTGATGTTCCCTGATGAAAACGCTGCACCACTTGTGGCCTCTTCTAACGAGTCAAGATAGAGAGGTTGCTAGATCAAATTTGTTGGCTGCTCAGCTAATTCTGACATGCTTCATCCACACCCATTTGCTGTCTTGGGTCAATTGCTGGCTGCAGTGTGTCTCTATGGAACAGCGAACCCCACCCATCTGAGATAACACAGTTGCAGCCTTGATGATTAAGGAACCCATGATCACACCAGTGGGGTTACTGATTCTCGACTCATTTCAATCTTTGATTCACATCTACAAACCAGTTAGAGGTTGGGATGGGAGTCACAGAGAGTTTTGGCATTGCTTTGTCAAGATAAATGATACAATTTGAGGGCAGGGGGGTGGCTGGGATCTTTTTCAGACTGGGGGCCACATTCCCTCCTGGGCAACATGCCAGTGTTGGGCAGAGCCAGAGACAAAAGTGGGCTGAGCAGAAATAAATAAATTTCACATTTGTTCAGAAGGCTAGTTTTTCACACACTCACACCTTATCTTCTATTCAGGCAAGCAAGAGGCATTGTAAGACCAAAGACACAGTGCGCCCAGGCAGAACCATTTGAGGAATGCCATAAATGTAATATTTCTCTAAAGCATATATCCTACATTACATTCCTTGTTCTCATTCCTTTGCCTGCGATTTCTATTTGACTGTAATATTTTCTCTGATAATCCGAAAAGGGTCTCCATTGTTCTACAAGCGTTTCTTCTTTGGGGTCTCTTATTTTTGCTGTCAGGGGACCCAGGTGGCGCTGTGGGTTAAACCACAGAGCCTAGGGCTTGCTGATCAGAAGGTCGGCGGTTCGAATCCCTGTGACGGGGTGAGCTCCCGTTGCTCGGTCCCAGCTCCTGCCCACCTAGCAGTTCGAAAGCACGTCAAAATGCAAGTAGATAAATAGGAACCGCTCCGGCGGGAAGGTAAACGGTGTTTCCGTGTGCTGCTCTGGTTCGCCAGAAGCGGCTTTGTCATGCTGGCCACATGACCTGGAAGCTGTACGCCGGCTCTCGGCCAATAAAGCGAGATGAGCGCCGCAACCCCAGAGTCGGACACGACTGGACCTAATGGTCAGGGGTCCCTTTACCTTTACCTATTTTTGCTGTCACTTCCGCCATCTCCGCCATAGTCCACAGGCTGCAGTGTGGCCAGGGGAGAGGAGGAGGAGGAGGCATGGCCTGGAGAGACGGTCAAGGGCCAGATACAGAGACTAGGAGTCCCCGAGGCCTGAGGTTCCCCACCCCTGTTGTAAACAGGCCATGAATAGTCAAATGCTGCACAGCCCGTGTGCTCCCAAACCTTCCAGTGAAACACAAAGGCACGAGATATTCCACTTATTTATTTATTCCTTGTATTTGTAGCCTGCTTTTCTTTCAAATCTATCCCAGGGTGTTAAGGAAGTGCAATTACACAACTCATATTCTACCAACTATTCCACCCTCCACCACTTGTAACAGTTTTCTGGGTTACCCCACAGCCATTCCTTTTGCAGGATTAGCCTTCAGCTCGGAGCTTGTCTTTATGATGGGTAATTCAACCCCACCCACAGAGTCCAGCCGCTGGTATTTAGGTAAGCAATCAAGTGACAGATGTGTCACCTGATTATCACACAGGGATTAAAACCAATGTCTCCCACACTTTTATCTGTACACGGTATCAGTCTTTTAGGGAATACTTTACATGCACTGGCAAACCTAGGATAGCTCAGTCGGTAGAGGATGAGACTCTTAATCTCAGGGTTGTGGGTTCGAGCCCCACGTTGGGCAAAAGATTCCTGCATTGCAGGGGGTTGGACTAGAGGACCCTTGTGGTCCCTTTCCAACTCTGCAATTCTATGATGATGTTGAGTCCAGCTCAAAATCCCACCTGATCTGGCCCTCCCATGTCTTCTCCAGTGCCCACCCCCGCCCCCAGCCCAAATTTTCTGATGGCAGCATTGCCACATCTGAAATTAAAGAAGTACATAGAGCAAAAGAAACAGAGATTGAGTTAATTTCATCCTCAGTTGTAGAGGTTTAAATCCCTCCATCACACCAAGATGCAAATTGCCCCCTCCCTGCTCATCTGTTTGGACGCCTGAAGAGAAGCATTAAGAAGCTGCCTTTTACCAAGCAAGACAATTGGTCTATCCATCTCAGCACTGCTTGCACTGACTGCCAAAGACTCTCTGGGATTTCAGGTAGGGGACTCTATCCAGCCCTACCTGGAGACGATGGGAATTGAGCCAGACACCTTCTGCATGCAAACCAAATACTCTACCACCTGAGCTATGGCCCTTCCCTGTACTTCCCTGGTAGAGCATGAGCGGGGAGAGGGCAAAAGGCTTGTGTGTGTTGCGTGTGGATGTTCTATGCATGGTGTGTGGATGTAGGGAGGCCTTTGGCCACATCCACTGCCAGCTTGTGGACCCAGGAGGGCTGGTCGAGGGCGAGTGCAGCTCTCAGACGAATCAAGGGTCGCCACCCCTGTGTGGCAATGGTGCCAATGATACGGTGCTTGTATACAGTACTTCTAAAAGGGTGCCAAGTGGCTGCCAATTAGCTACAGCCACAAGGTTCGAGGTGCTGGTCCTGGTGAACAAAGCCCTATACAGCTTGGGACCAGGAGACCCTAAAGATTGTGTCATCCCCTAGATTGCCAGCCAGTCACTGTGCTCTGCAGGAGAGGGCATGCTGCAGACATCTTCCGACCAGGAAGCCTGCTCTGCATGATGTCATGATCAGGCCTTTAGCGTAGTAGCACCTTCTCTTTGGAACTCTCCCTCCCATTGTGTATCAGATAAGTTCCTTCTCTGCTGCCTCTTTAAGGAGCAACTAAAGACCTTCCACTTTTAACAAGCCTTCTTAAGTGATCTTTATCCTAGTTCAGGCATAGGCAAACTCCGACCCTCCAGATGTTTGGGACTACAGTTCCCATCACCCCTAGCTAACAGGATCAGTGGTCGGGGATGATGGGAATTGTAGTCCCAAACATCTGGAGGGCCGGAGTTTGCCTATGCCTGTCCTAGTTGGTCTCTGTATTCGACATGAATTCATTTTAAAATGCTATACACACACACACTTTCTTCACACACACGGTAAGCCCACAATCTACGTGCATTTAAATTGTGCACATTCAGCTTTACGCGCTAGGCAACAAAATTTTAAAAAATTAAAAAGGGGATGGAAAGAGGGCAGGAGTTTGGGGGGAAAGGCTTTGGCAACCCCTCCCACCATTGCACCTGTTGTGTTTTAACTATACACAATTTTGGCTTTAGGTGCTATCCCTGGCTTAATGTACACACCATTAAAAAAAAAAAATCTTGTCTATGTATATTTTAAAGAATGTTCTATATTTGTAATTTTTAAGAACAGTTTTCATATATGTAACTGTTTTATATATGTTTTTTATTTAGCTCAGCGTTTCCCAACCGGTGTGCCGCGGCACAGGAGTGTGCCGCAAGACACCGGCTCCTGTGCCGCGGGAAGACACCGGCTGTTGTGCCGCCCTGGGCCGCTTCCGCTTCCGGGTCGGTCCGGGCTGGCGTCGCCTCGGCTCCGCTTCCCGCTTGCCGACCGCCGCCTTCGCCGGGGCTGCCGGGCGCTTCGCCCGCTGCCTCTGCCGCCCCGGTCGCGGTCGGGGACGGGCGGGAGGTGCCGGTGCCACCGGGCTCGCTCGGGGCCGGGTGGAGGTGCTGCCGGGGGGCTGGGTGCGGGAGGGGGGGTGGGCGCCTGGCCCGCCGATCTCCCGCTCCGTTTTCGCCCGCCTGGGTCCTTCCCCTCCCTCCCGCCTGGGCGCGCGGACACCCTGCCCCCCGGGGCGGGGGGGTCGGGATGCATGTGGTGGTGGTGTGCCGCGAGATTTTTTTCGTGGGACAGGTGTGCCGTTGCCCCAAGGAGGTTGGGAAACACTGATTTAGCTGCAATTCACTTCGGGGTTTCCCCATGGGAGTGATTCATAAATGAAAACTATTACTACCACTATGAATAATAATAATAATAATAATAATAATAATAATATTAGCTACTACAACGTAACCATCTCCACCCTGCTCTCGAGATGAGCCAAGGGCCACATGGCCGGGTGCTAAGCTCCTTGATAGCTTGATCCCTCCTCCATGTGCTGTGTGATAAAACCTTTCCATGGACCTCGCCTCTGGAGTCACGGCACATGCTTGGGCTATGGAATCTCGTGTGCCACACCCTCAAAAATGCACCTTGGCAACTTGAGAAAGAGACGCCTCTTCATCCTGTGAGGTTGGCCCTGTTGGGAACCAAGGGTGTCATTAAAATTAATTGTGAGTTTCAGAATGCTAATAACCCCGGCAGGTTTTTTAAAATAGTGACACCTGAAGGTCCGGCTGCACATTAGGTGCTCGGAAGGACGTACTGCTCCTCGGCTCCACTTGTCTATTCCTCGCCCTGTATTCCTCCCATCGCTCCACACCTGATATACTTCCTTTGCACGGATTTCTTGAGGGATTAGCAGGCTGAGAGAGGATCGCGGTGGAAGATGAATCACATGGACTCCATCTTCAAGAAGGTGAGCCCAGGAAAGGAAAGGCTGGAATGGATGAGAGATAAGAGAAACCCCTAACATGTTATCTGCCTGTTCACATGTCTCTGGATTAAAGGGGGAAGACATAGAGAGACATGTATTTTTTTTTAAAGTCTTTTCTCCTTTGAATGGAAAAGTTCCCTTCCAGCCCAGTCTCTTAAATTCTTGACCTGAAAAGATGACCTCGGTGGAGCTTCCACGCGAAAATGATCTGTGGATAGTTTTGCGGGATAATTTGCGGAAGGTGAACTTTACTGGTGTTGGACTGAGGCTAAAGAGACTTTGGGTTCAAATCCAAGCGGAAATCTGGCACACACTCACTCGGGAGTAATTCCCATTGAACTCAGTGGGGCTTGCTTCTGAGCAAGACTACGTATAGGATTGCAATGTTAAGTCACAAAGCCCACTGGCGGTGCAATCCTAAGCACGTCTACTCAGAAGTAGGGCTCCAAGGATTTCATTGGGAGAGACTGGCCCAAACGCTTTCAGACCAATCACTGTTCTCCAATCTGCCACCCAGGGTTGTTCTGGACTTCTGGGTGAAAATGTGGGCTAAAAAATGTCACATATGCTAGGCATCGTTGAAGTTGGAAGAGATATAAAATAAATAAAGAGTGAAGTGATAACTTTGGAGAAAGTGGGGCAGCATTTGATGAAATGAGAATGTGAAAGTAAGGCTTAGCCAGAGCTGTTCATCGAAACTGTATCTCAAATCTTTCCAAGAACAATATGCTCATACTAAGAGTGGCGCAGTCAATCCAGGACTTAATTTGGATGATCTTGCAGAATCTGGGTAACGCCAATGATTGTTTTCATGTTCACCTGAGGTTGGCTGGGGCGGTTATGGTGTGGGTGAACCCTTTTATAGTCTCGTATCCTGACTTCATGTTTTTAACACACGCTAGGGTGTGTGTGTTTTTATTGTTCTATTATTGCTCCGGTTGTAAATCACTTTGGGACTTTTTGTAATGAGAAGCTATATACAAATTTAATAAACTCAAACCTGCTTCAAAAAGCCCTCTGTGATGCATCGGGGAGGGACCTCTGATACTCGTTTTGCTGTGTTTTGCCCCAAAGTCCTGCCTTGATGACGCACCTGCATACCCAGTGAAGCTGCACAGGTAAAAGACATGGTTTATCATTGATCTTCAATGGGTGTGTTGTGACCTACAACCGAACTGTCGTCTACTCTAGAGGCGGCATGCCAGCGATACCTTTTTAAGAGAAGGAAAAAGATGGAGATTAGGAGAAAGGGGAGGTGAAGAGAAAACTCGGCCATGAAGCTCATTGGGTGACCTCTGTCCAGTCACTGCCTCTCAGCCCAACCTAACTCACAGGGTTGTTGCAGGAATTAAATGAGGAGGTTATGCCACTTTCAGCTCCTTGGAGAAAAAGGTAGGATATAATAAAATTAATAATAATAATAATAATAGAACAGAGGCAGAAGACGAATGGGTATATAGAATCAAAGATTCTAGGTATATCCCATATGCACTTTATATCTCAGTATCTCATTTTATGATTATGCCCTGACTGGGACAATAAAAGGGCATTGATTGTCACCACAGGAAACTGGAACTGCAACTGGAAAACACCAACAACCAGTTTTGTTATTTGCTCTCATTCAGACTTCACAAGCTTATCTAAAATATGGATGATGTTCTGTCAAGTTTTCTATAGGACTATATCATTATATAGGACTATATCTATATCATTTTGGTGGTGGCGCTGCTGTGGAGAATTGCCCCAGGCCTCACATGGAGGAGGTCACATCAAAACTGACAATCAACATTAATAAGTAGGCATTAACCTATGGCAAAACCTAGTAAAGGCCCACAGGGAAGCGGGGGCAAAGGCTATATAATGGCCCATAGGGATGTAACTACAAATCGTATTTGTTAGAATAGCCAAATCTCTTTTAAACTGGCATGATACATCAGAGACTAAAATTTTGATACTTCCTGCTGAGTTGTATGGACAAATTAATGTTTTTGCTTAATTTTACTTAAGACTCCCTTTCTCTACAAGATGAAGAGGGGATTGTTCCATACTATTCATATGGAACATCTTAATATGACAGCATCTTAAAAAGCATAGACATCACCTTGCCAACAAAGGTCCGTATAGTTAAAGCTATGGTTTCCCCAGTAGTGATGTATGGAAGTGAGAGCTGGACCATAAAAAAGGCTGATCGCCAAAGAATTGATGCTTTTGAATTATGGTGCTGGAGGAGACTCTTGAGAGTCCCATGGATTGCAAGAAGATCCAATCTATCAATTCTTAAGGAAATCAGCCCTGAGTGCTCACTGGAAGGACAGATCCTGAAGCTGAGGCTCCAATACTTTGGCCACCTCATGAGAAGAGAAGACTCCCTGGAAAAGACCCTGATGTTGGGAAAGATTGAGGGCACAAGGAGAAGGGGACGACAGAGGACGAGATGGTTGGACAGTGTTATCGAAGCTAGTAGCATGCGTTTGACCAAACTGCGGGAAGTGGAAGACAGGAGTGCCCGACGTGCTCTGGTCCATGGGGTCACAAAGAGTCGGGCACGACTAAATGACTAAACAACAACAAATGAATATGGAATTTTTAAAAAAATCTTTTTAAAAAAAATATGCTTTAAATGTGCAGATGGGGGCCTCAGAAACTTCCTCATCCTAATATGAGCCCCTATAATCCAAGAAAATGTGGAGGGCACCAGGTTGGCAAAGGCTGCTCTACAATATCTATGTTATTTTACCCAGGTTCTGATTTGTCTTCCAACAGCAGAGAGGGGAGAGCTGTTAAGTGCTGGAAGCAGAGCCTTTACAGTGGCTGTGGAAATCCCCAAAATGAGAATTTCCGCTTCTTTAGTCACCTGCAGAAATGCCTGCAAGGTATTTCCCCTCTGGCTTTTGGAGAGGCAGTTTAAGTATAGCTAGAACAATTCAACCGGTCATTATTCCCTATCCCCCACTGCAAACAAGCCTAAGGCTGGGTAAATGAAATAAATATATGTTATTCCCCACTTAACTCCTTCCTGCTGTTTCCTGTGTGCCACACTTTTGTTTGTAAGGTCCTGGGGGCAGAGACCTGCCCTCTTACGTTTTGCAAAATGCCATGAATGTGCCAAAGTGTTGTAGGGGTTAGCATGTTGGACTAGAGCCTTGACAGAGACCAGGGTTCAAATCCCGCACTCAGCCATGAAGCTGACCGGGTGGTTTTGGGCCAAGTCATCCACTCAACTCTCAACCTGACCTACCTCCCAGGGTTGTTGTGAGGAAAGCAAAGCAAAGGGAAGAGAGACACCTTACACCCAGCTTGAGCTCCTGAAGAAATAACAACCACCATATTAGTTTAGCTTTGTTTTTATGATTTTGTTCCTTTAAAAAAAACCCACTGTATTTTTGCTTGCCTCTTTTGAGGGAAAGGAGTGGAAAGCTATTATACAAAAAATGTCAGGGCCTCCTCCCGCGGGCACCAAGGTTTCGTGGGCTTAAAAAAAAGGCTGCACTTTGAAAGTTCCTGCAGCTCACTCCAAAAAAAATGGAATTTGGGAGGCAAGGCAGGTGTTTGAACTCCCTGGAGCAAACGCAGGAATCAGTGTGGTGCAGTGGTTCGAGTGTCGGACCAGGACTTGGGTTCAAATCCCCACGCGACCTCCCTCACAGGGTTGTTGTGGGGATCCATTGAGGAGAGGGAGAGCCACGCGCGCCACCTTGGAGAAAAAGGCGGGGTGTGAATGCAACCAATAAATAAAGAAGTAGATCACAAAGAGTTGAAGGACCCGATCCCGCGGCTGCAAAGCGCCAGCGTCGCCGCCAGTTCCCGCTTCTGTCGGGTTTGGGGAACAAGCGAAATCGAAACCGGAGGTGGAAGAGGCAGCGGCAGCGGCGGCCGGACAGTCTCTGCGCGTCGAGGAGCCGTGAGTCAGTCCGTCGGCCTTCCGGCTGGTCTCGGGATTGCAGGCGGAGCTCCGCCTCCTCCTCCGCCGGGCTTTCCCCCGTGACAGCGGGGACTGCTCCGCCAGTGGCTTCGGGTACGAGTTCGGAGAGAGGTGGCCGTCCTTCCCGGCTCCGGCTTCTGCCTTCCTTGCTCCCGGGGCGCCAACTCTGCGGAGGCGCTGGAGGTGAAGCTGGCTGCGCCGGACGCGACGCCGGGAAGCGGGGCAGAGACCGACGCCCGCCCCGTCGGAGAGCCCCCTCGGAGAGCCGAGGGAGAGAAAGCAAGTAAGCATCGGGGCGACCCACCCAAAGAACGATAGCTGCCTGCTGCCCACTTTTGCTGAAAGGTTCCCCCTCGCCCCGGGTTCCGTTTTCCGAAATTGACCTGTTGCCCGCCCTGAGCTTCTGATATATGGCGAGATATATAGCGCTTTATCGACATCTCCCATCCAGTTTTAATATGAAAAGGGACCTGCAGTTTAAACTTCCGCAGCAGCTGCGTGGAAGAAGGGGCACTTTCTCTTCCCTTTTTACAGCTGGGGAAACTGAGGCTGAGAGTGACTTGTCCACAGGATATCATGCATTGGGGTGATCCCTCTTCATTAAGAGGGTGTCTCTAATAAGGAGATGAACTTACAGTGACAACATCCCATTCCCAAGTGCTGTGGTGCTTTAAAAAGCTTATATAGACTTGGGCTGCAATCCTGTACACACTTACCCATTGAACTCCATGGGACTCACTTCTGTGTTAAGCCAATTCCTTTTACCCAGAGCCCTTTTACCCAGTGCCACAGCCCCATTCCAGCGACATTATTTTCAGATAATTTTCCTTTGGAGATAATGGGGTTTCTGACCTTAAGTTAACCAGGCTGTCATTCTGTGCACATTATATCTGGGTGTGTGTAAGTTCCTATTGAGCTCAGTGGGGCTTGCTTCTGAGCAGACCTGCACGGGATTGCAGCTTCAAGTGGCTTTTAATTGGTATTGTGAATCTGGAAACTGTCTTGGCCAGAAGGCAAACTTGCATGCCTCTTCAGTCTTCAGCATTGACAGCCCACCAGATATTCACAGTGCTAGTGCGAGGGGATCTCAGCTGTGATCCTTGCAGAGGAAATGAATGCGAGTGTGTTTGGGAAGTCCCCATTCAAAGCTCCCCTCTGGCGGTAAGCCTCTGGCGCGCAGCCTCAGACCCTCCCATCACAGCTATGGGAATAATAAGGCTGATCTGCCTTATAGCATTGTTGTAAGGAATGGTATGCATGAAGTGTTTTGGATACTAGTCTAGAGAACTGTTAGGTACTGTTAAATTTGTTTGGGGTCAGAGTGTTCAAAGCTTTTATACAAACCCTGCACAAATAGTCCCTAGTAAATCAGTATGTACCTGTAAAATGGAGTGTGTTTGTCTATATAAAATAGTTGGGTTTTTGTTTTCTTTTAAAAAAGAGATCAGTTATTGCATTTTTTAAATGCAAAAAAAGAGAGAAAGGTATTTGGCAGCTGAATGAGTCTCCATCCCACTGCAAAAAAGGAAACACTTTCAAAATATCTGAGGCTAGTGAAGAAACTGAACATAGAAAGTATTTGTGATTTTAAAAGTAGCAGCTGCTCAGGTTAAGTGTGATTGAGATAGAAGCTCTTTATCTATGCAGGTTATTGTGTCAGGACATTTTCCTGCAGCTCCTGTACCCAAATCCCTTTGTCTTAAAACCTTAAACCATTGAAACTTATCTTAAAAGTGCAATGCCTTGGGTGTTATTCAGTGCTAGTACTACTCAGAGTAGAGCCACTGAAATGATGGCGCCTAAATTAGCAATTATGGCAGTGATGGCTAACCTTGACACTCCAGATGTTTTGGGACTACAACTCCCATCATCCCTGACCACTGATCCTGTTAGCTAGGGATGATGGGAGTTGTAGTTCCAAAACATCTGGGGTGTCAAGGTTAGCCATCACTGAATTATGGTGCTGGAGGAAACTCTTGAGAGTCCCATGGACTGCAAGAAGATCAAACCGGAGTGCTCACTGGAAGCACAGATCCTGAAGCTGAGGCTCCAATACTTTGGCCACCTCATGAGAAGACTCCATGGAAAAGACCCTGATGTTGGGAAAGATGGAGGGCACAAGGAGAAGGGGACGACAGAGGGCGAGATGGTTGGACTGTGTTCTCGAAGCTACCAACATGAGTCTGACCAAACTGCGGGAGGCAGTGGAAGACAGGAGTGCCTGGCGTGCTCTGGTCCATGGGGTCATGAAGAGTCAGACATGATTAAATTACTTAAAGACACGACAACAACAACAAGAACAAGAACAACAAGTTAGCCATGTCCATAGATGTCAGTGGGTCAACCCGGAGTAGGAGTAGTGTTTCCCTATTGCCCATTGCTACATCAAACATGCCAGTGGATCATTATTTAAAATAAGTCAGCTTTGTACCATTTGCCGAATGGTTGGAGGCAGGTTAAATGAGTTTAACTTGAAATCAGTGGGATAAGTTAGTTATGGCTTAACTTAGCTCCCACTGAAATCAACGGGCCTCAAAGTACATGCAGCTAACTTAAGTCTGGATCTGACCCTATGAGCTTGGTGATGATGCCATTGACGTACGCTAACAATGTAAGCAAAAAGGAACGTTTTCCTGCCCTGAGGAGGCTGCAGTATTTCAATAGTGGGAGAGATGACAGGTGAGAACTAAGGGGTTAAGCCAGAGGTTTTGTGGGAAAGAAAGGAACGTCTGGAGGAAGAAAGAGAATGTTTTGGACTAAAACTCCCATCAGCCCCAGCAAACATGGCCACCCATTGTCGGGAATTTTGGGAGCTGTGGTTCATAACAGTGTGGTATAGTGGTTAGTGTGTTGGACCTTTGGCCAGTCACTGCCTCTCTCTCTCTCTCCCCCGCTCTCTATTTAATCTTCACAACAGCCCTCTGAGGTAAGTTAGGCTGAGAGGCAGTATACCACCGTGAGCTCCTTTGGAGGTGGGATATAAATGTGACGATTATAATAGCAACAGTAACATATTCTGGCTATTCCTGACTTTGGTGTTTTGAAAGAAGGAGATGCCAATATTGGGTTAAATTCAAACGTGCTTATACTTAGAGAAGACCCCTTGAAGTCAGTGGGGTTTCAGTTAGCCATCACTAAAATCAACCCATTGTTTGTATGTTAACACTATGGATGGAGAATAGAAAGCAAAAGAAATGTGATTAGCGCTTGTCGAGTCACTTTGGCAGTTGTTGAGCACGTAAAAAAGTAGTACTGCTGTATGGAGAAGTTGCCATAGTTCCTTTTTTTACTTTTCATTGTTGCTGGGCTCTCCCCCCGGCGTGCGAGATGTTGCATCATCTCAAGCGAAGGGGCATCCATGAGCAGAAGCAGTGGTTCTCCTGAGTGAACACGAAAGTGAAAGGGAGCCTTCTCGATTTCAGTGGGTCACCCTGAGGAAATTTCACCGGGGATTTCTCTGCTCTTTCTCTTAAGACTTACAGGAGGGTGGTAAATGGTGTCTAGGCTTGGTGCCTCTGCCCTTTGAGGAGAGCTCAGTGATAGGACACACACTTTGTGTGCAGAAGGTCCCTGGGATCTCCGCTTAAAAGGAGCTTCGCCCTTCAGATATTGCTGGACTACAACTCCCATCATCCCTGAGCGTTGGGAATGATAGGTGTTGTAGTCCATCAACACTATATTGGCTCTCCCTAGCACCAGTTTGGGGGTTTTGAGAGCTGCTTAACCGTCAAGAGTGGAGGGGCAGGGCTAGGCGAGATGGGCCAACATCTTCCGCCTTCGTTCACATGCCCAGCTTGGAAACACAATTGGCATCCCCTGAATGCCACCGCCTTCCCCTTTGGGGTGGAGAGGGTGAAAATATGCTGCCAACCACAGTTCCCAATGTCATGTCTGTCTGGATGCTCCTGACCTGACTCACATGTCTGTTTTGCTTTGTTTACCTGATAGCAGCACGTTGCATGAATCAGATTTGTGGAGAGAAATGTAGTAAGCGGGGGAAAGGAAACAGGCCTGCCTCAAAATTAGGTCATGTTTCTGCTCAATGGGGACACAGGCAGGTGTCCTTGTCCCAGATAAAGGAATGCTTGCTTACGCCTCCTCTTAATAGCTTTGCTGGTCAGCTACTCCGAGGCAGAGTTATCTGGAATGCCGCCTTAATGGAACCTGCAACGTTTCCAGAATGCACGTGGGGAGCATTCCCAGTGTGGCACTTGGGCAAGGTCTTCTTGGCCAATCCCAATGTGACAGCAAGTGGCTTCCCCAAGCTAGCGACCTTCCAGGGGACTAAGCACTTTGTCGGTACTTTGTTGCACAAGAGGCTCAAAGGGTCAGCTGTGCTGCAGGTTGCCTGGAATAATCTCCGGCCTCCTCCCTATGTCCTGGCAAAGCTCCTTTCCTGGAAAATGTGCCACACACATACTCGGAAAGGTTGCCTTGTGAATTTCTTTAGTGGTTTTGCTTCAGAGTCTGCGTGGGACCATCATCACTGCTAGGAATGGGAAACAACAGCCACAGGCCTTTCCCCACTGAGAAAATTAAAATCCGGTCCTGATACAACCTAGGTACAAAGCAAAAGTGCCTTGAAGGGGTATGTACACTGGAAGGTGGGAGAATCAGGGGCTCTCCAGATGTTGCTAGACTACAGTTCCCATCATCCCTGACCATTTGCTGTGCTAGCCGGGGCTGATGGGAGTTGGAGTCCAGCAACACCTGGAGGGCCACATGTTCCCTACCCTTGTGTGACTCTGCTGCTTTAAACTGCTTTACCTAGTTATTCCCTTTCCTCAGGGAATTCTGGGAGCTGTAGTTTTGTGCATTCAGGTAGGTAGCCATGTTGGTCTGACGCAGCTGTAATAAAAAATTAAAAAATAGTCCAGCAGCACCTTTAGAGACCAACTAAGTTCGATCTAGGTATAAGCTTTCGTGTGCATCTGAAGAAGTGTGCATGCACACGAAAGCTTATACCTAGAACAAACTTAGTTGGTCTCTAAGGTGCTGCTGGACTATTTTTTAATTTTTTATTAGTTTTGTGCAGTGAGGTTAAGGAGCTCAGGAACCGCAGTTCCAAATATTTACAAGGCGTGTATGTGTGTGTTCAAAGAGTCCATTAATTATCACCCTATGAAGATAAAGGGAAAGGGTGTTTGGGATATTTAGGGGTTCTTGAAGACAGGGTGGAGTATCTAATTCACTCAAAGGTGATGGCTGTTCTAGGTCACCTTTTGATGAGAGGGGCGTGGTCCACCATGCCAGGTTTCACTGCCTGTCTCACCACAGGTTGTTGATCTGAAATTGCTGAATCTACAATGCAGAGTGTTCCAGATCTTCCAGAGCTGGTTTAAGACGTGAATAGAAAGAAGGGCAGATTCATGCAACTTTCGTATCCACTGTTGGATGATTAATTGTGTTGTTGTTTTAGGCAATCCATGCATAATAGTATATGCTCTAGAACTCGATATAAATTTGGCAAGCCCCAAAACTCACGTTTCCCAGGGTTGTGTGGGCATGTGATTCTGACTCTTCTTGTGATGTTGTTCTACCTGAAACTCCACTGTGCTCTGAATAATCAGGTGGGGTTTTTTTTGGGGGGGGGAATCACTTGGGTGGCTCCATCTTAAGCGCTGATTGCTGTGCTAGAATCTTGTCTATGGATGGAGATGTGTAGGGAACCTTTATGCTAACACTGATTGTGGGAATCTGTGTCAGGAATGTATGTTAGTCAAGCGCTTGAGTTGCTGTTTTGTACTGTAGATCAGGGGTATGCAGTGTGGTGCCTTCCAGATATTGTGGACTACAATTCCCGTCATTGCTGATGGTTGGCTATATTGGTTGGGGCCGATGGAAGTTGTAGTCCAGTTGCTACACAAACTCTGCAGCAATTGTAGATCTCTCTAAGGAAGCGTGTCAAATGATCAGATGTATCATTTTGTGAGAGTTTCTTTCGGAATTAAGGGATTTATGAGCTTTTTCTGCTTCTTCTTGTTGTTTTTGTTGTTTAGTCGTTTAGTCGTGTCCGACTCTTCGTGACCCTATGGACCAGAGCACTTGTTTGTCTGCTTGTTAGGAATACATATTTTCAGAGGACAGGGCATATATGCCCTAAATACTATAGTGCTGAAGGTTTTGTATTAAAAAGGCCAACTTGATGAATACACTTGAAGTCAAATAGGGCGTCAAGTGTGGGGCAGGTAAAAACCTGGCTCTGCTGGAAGGGGGTTTGCAAGCCCCACCAACCTGGTGACCAGCAAAGTGTTGCCTAAGATACCGCTTTGAAAGAAAGTCATGAAGACCCAACAGTCAGCTGACTGTCGGGTCTTCAGAAGCCCCTTTCAGCGCCCTGTCTTGCACAGTGCTTTGGAAGGGCAAAAAAGGACATTGTGATGTCATTGTGATGTCAGGTGATTGGCAGGTGGATGACTGCTTGCTCACCTGTTAAACCTTGACGGGTGGGGGAGATAACAATCTGGCCTGCTGGTCAGATGCTTTCCCCCTCCCATGCCGTGCTAGAGATTTAGTCTGCCAGTGTGAAACTTCGCTTCCAGGGCCAGTGATCCAAACTGTAAAAGGAGAAAAATAAATAAAATGAAACACATGGGGAAAACCCAGGGCTTCCCATCCTTGGAATAGTGGGTAGAAGCAACTACTGGGGACAGGGGCAAGGGAAGGCATCTATTTACTGAAGTGGAAAGCATTTCTGTGGAAGAAGCCCCTGTACCGGTACAAGAGCTCGATCTGCTTTCCTATACCATCATGGAAACAATTATATCCTTTTAAAAGAACACTGATAAGCCTCACAATACAGCCATTTGAGTGTAGGCAGCAGGAAACCTAGGAGATGTTGGCCCTGGCAATCTAAAAAGAACAACGACATTAAGATGGGGACACTTCTGGCTGTTTCTGGTAAAAGGACGAAAGTATCCTATCTCATGGTCTGTTTCAAAATAATATAAGATGGAACAAATCACACTTTTCAGCTAGTGAGTGGCTCTCCCTTTCCCCAGTTCATATTATGACTGTGGACCAGCATGTTCAGCCCTGCCTCTTCTCCTTTATTTTAATTTCATACTGGAGGATTGCAATCTGCAGATGGGCAGCTGGCGCTGATCCTTTTTGCAAAGGTGCTGCAAGGTCTGCAGCCACCTGACGTGGTCCTTTAACATAGATCCCGATGGGTGTGTTTTCCACGTACCCTGTTTGAAAACATTTGCCAGAAGGCTTCCACAGCTATGTTCTGAGAAGGATGAAGATAAGGATCTTGGCCAACTAGGCATGCCACTCCGGCGAGGCACGCAGGGCTGCCTGACGGCTGCAGCAGATCAGGTGTCACCTGTCCAACCTTGGGAGGAGTTAATTGATCTCTCTCTCTCTTTTTCTCTGTGTCACTGTCCGGTTCTTCCTTCTTGTCATATGTAGACACTAGCGGCTTGTGTTCAGCAAGCCAGGTGAGTCATGAAGCACTTGTCTTCATCTAGAAGAAAGGTAGGCATACTTTTTGCATTGTATTTGAAAGTGATGGGTAGACAGGGTGAAATTTAGACTGCTTTCAAAGGACGGTCCATCTCCAGTCCTGTCTGAAAGTCTGAGATGGTCCGATCATCTTAAAAGCATGAGAAAATATAGCAAGCCTGCTGGATCAGGCCAGTGGCCCATTGAGTCCAGCATCCTGTTCTCACAATTGCTACTAGGTGGTCAGAGGAAGCAAGGCTTCTGAATACCATTTGCTGGAAACCACAGGAGGGGAAGAGGGCTTTGATGCTTGAGTCCTGCTTGAGAGTTTCCCACAGGTATCTGGTTGGTCACGGTGAGAACAGGATGCTGGACTAGATGGGTGATTGGCCTGCTCCAGCAGACTCACCTTACATTCTTATGTTCATGGCTAATCAGAAGCCCGTGGGAAGCCTGTGAGCTGGACATGGGTGCAACTGTACTCTGCTCACCTGTGATTTCCAGCAGCTGGTATTCATAGCCAAGGTGCATCTTACAGAGGAGGTAGAACATAGTCATTGGGCCCAGGGATGGGCAATATATTGATATATGGCCCCAAACCGGTTTGAAGTCCATATTGTGATATCGGTTTTGACTTGGCAATATATCGCAAATCACGATGTGTGTTAGGACTGTGTGATCTATCGTCCAAAACTGGTTGAAATCCATATCATGATATTGGTTTCATAATTTTTGGCTTGGCGAATCATGACGTGTGTGTGTGTGTGTGTGTGCTATGCAAAAATCACAATGTGGGGAAAACCGTGAAGCCAGACAATGCCTCTACATATCCCCATCCCTATATATCAGTATAGCACGATGTTTGGCTGGTGATATACCACAAAGTTGCAAATCAGATATCACTCAGCCCTCATCGTGGCTAGTAGCTGTTAACAGCCTATTCTTCCACGAAACTTAGCATGTGTCATCTTTCAGACAGGAAACACCCCCCCCCCTTTTCTCAGGACTTCTCTGTTTCTTCCTATGAGTTCAGGGCCAAATCATCTCCTGAGAATGAGGCTCTTCTCCAGTGGTGTGTGCTGTTCCTTAGAAGTTCTGTGTTGGCTAAGCAAAAACAAAGGGGATACGTTCCTCTTTGCCTCTGTGCAAAAAGGTGCTGAAAGGTAGTCTGGCTTGACTTGTGCTTTTTAATAAAACACCGGAGGATAAATATGCTTCTGAAGCAAAAAAAATTGCTCAAGTCCCAGTTTCCTTCTTACCAATGTCTATGGTGATATGTTATGTGTTGGGGAATTTCCAGTCACCTGATGGTCTAAAATAATGCAATCCTTGTTTTTCCAGGTTTTTAAGGAGTGTGTTGTGAATAGGAAGGTTCCTTCTGATTGTGGACTGGAAAGTGCTTTTAGTTGGCATGTCAGTTTTGGATTCCTGTAAGTTCCCTCCCCAATCCTCTTACTGAAACTATGTCAAGAATCACGTAGAAAACAAAACAGCAACAAGCTGGAAGCAAAACAATGGGAGGGGTGCCGTTTCAACTGATCACTGTATAGTTGCAGAAAGTTTTTGGTAGCTTCCTGTAATGTGGAGTCTTGCAGGGGTTTTTTCTCCCCTTTCTTTTTAATGTTGCACCACATATTGCTGGAATGCAAAAAAATTTAGAAAGACAAATTGCATAATGATTATCCTGTTACAGCCATTGCAGCACATTCTTTGATTGTCCTGGTGGGGAACGTGACTTTGGTCACAGCTAGGGACACAATCCAGAGTGAGCTCCAGCCTGGGTTTCCTTGTAATGCATCGGAAGGATTGTGATACCTCTCAGATTCCAGATCTTTACTCCAAATGGTAGCACTTCTGCTGATGGGATATTGCATATTCTCAGCCCAAAGCAGAATCTCTCACTCTCTGTTTTCTTTTAAACTGGGAAATCGTTATGTTTCCACCAGATATCACGGGCATAGCTAATATGGCTGTGGTGCGTGGATTGCAGCAGCTGGAATGTGATGGCATGGGCACTCATTGGCTAGTTCCTGTGACGTGATGAACCACACCTGCCACACAGCCTGTGTAATGCTTATGCATTGCTCACATCAATTTCTTTGCTGGATGAGTGCTCCTCTCACCAAATGCATTAAAAAAAACAGAAAGGGGAAAAGGGGTGGGGTGGGGCTGCCCCAGCCTGCAGCATTTCCCTGGTAGATTCCCCCCCCCCCCTCTGCTGCTAAACTTGAGCAGCCACTGTCACAGGCTGTCACTTTCCCCACACTCTTCTTTAGTACATAAATTGGTGGCCAAATTTCGAGGCCTGCTGGAAGGTGCAGAGGTGGGGGAAAGGGCAGGGCAGAGTCTCCTCCAGTAGGCAGCTGCAGCAGAAGGTATGACTTCTCTTGCAGAAGGAGGAGGGCAGCTGAAGGGAAAGCCCCACAGCAGGGGCCATCTGTGCTGTCCAGAATTACACCAGAGATAGGGAACTCCCACCATCTCCGACCATTGGCCAGACTTGCTGAGGCTGATGGGAGTTGAAGGCCAGCAACCTCTGGCAGCCTACAGGTTCCCCAGCCTTGAAGCACACAGTGATATCCCTCCTCCCTTGTACTTGTAAGCCTGGTCAGCAAAGCGTGCACCGCAACTCCACTGACCCGAGCACATTGCAGTTGCTGCTGCAGGCTTGGATCCTTCGCTCTCTTCCAATCTGTTGTGTCGGAGAGCGCTGCCTTCCCATCACATTAGTCCAAAAGGGGCCTGTGGCCTTCAGATGTTGTTGGAGTCCAAACCCCAGCAGCATAGCCAATGGTCAGGGATGATGAGCATGGGGCAGGCAACCTCTGGAGGGCCACAGATTCCCCATCCTTGCAGCAATATCGGTACAGCTGGCAGTCAAATCTCCTTTTGACCATCCTCTGAAAAAGACCATGTTAATTCCCATTTGTTTTCAGTGGCAGCTTAATGCACAGTTAACATGCAAGTCCAGTGGGACTTAAAAGCATGTGTAACCTTGGCCCACTGTAAGAATCTCTTATGGCCATCTGCCAACTTGCCCAGTTGCTTTAACTGGGGCTTGCAATCTGATCCTATACATGTTTCTTTGAAAGTAGGCCTTGCTGAGTTCAATGAACTTGCTTCCTAGTAAGGTCACGGCCGCTCCATACATTCTAAGCACATAATTTGCTAAGGCCATTGGGTGCTGTAGCTCTATGAGGAATAAGCTACAGTTCCCATGATTCATTGGGAGAAACCATGTACTTTAAATGTGTGTTACATGTGTAGCATGGATGTGACCTAAGTATATATAGGATCCATGCCTTATGCCTGTATAACTACGCAAGGTTGTGGCCTAAAGTATGCAGACTCCATAGGCCTCTTCTCCCCCTTCAGTGTTAAGATATGCGTGTTCTAACTGCGGATGCCCAATAACTTCTTATGTTGAAATCATTTCGCTTTTGTCTTTAACTTACTGTGAAATCTTACTCTGCTCTTTCTTTGTGTGTGGTTTGCCATTTGCAGGTAGGATAAGGGGAAGAGGGAAAACCGTGATGGAGTATATGAGCACCGACAGTGACCATAAGCAGGAGATTGACTTATTGCTAACAGACTTAAATATGTCTGAAGTGATTGACATCATGGAGAACCTTTACCCAAATGGAGACCTTGCCGTTTATGAAGACAGCCTCCTTGCCCTGTGTCCGGAGACGAACAAGAATGAGGAGCGCGCTGAATCCTTACTGTTCAGCGGAAGGGAAGTTTCGTCGTTGTCGTCCGTCAAGTACGGAACCGTGGAAGACTTGCTGGCTTTTGCAAACCAAGTGTCCAACACTGCCAAGCAGTTTTGCCGGCCCAGGAGACAAGAGTCTGGAATTATATTAAATATGGTACGTTCTTTCCTTTGAAATGCCCGTCTGCCATTGTGAACGCACTTGGCCTGCACTTGATTCAGAGGCAGTAAGCGTCTGGATAGCAGTTGCTGGGAATCACAAATGGGGAGGATGCTGTTGCTTATGGGAAGCCCAAAAGAAGAAAATGAGGGTGTCTGGTTGGCCACTGTGGGAACAGGATGCTGGGCTAGCTGGGCCTGATCCAGCAGGCTCCTCTCGTCCTCCAGTTGCTGTTGAAGGCCGTGGGATTTGCTGGTAAAAAAAATGGGCTTAAAGTTAGGGTCTCCAAGATAGACTCCGGCTTGTGGGTTGGATGACCTAGATGCACAAAATGCAACACGCATAGACTAAAATCATAGGAAGCTCCTTGATACAGAGTTGGATCATTAGTCCATCTAGCAGCGGGTTTCAGACAGGACTCAGGGCTTTTGTCTGCAAAGCATGTCCAGAAGCTACAGCTCTTCCCCAAACCTTGTCAGTTATTGGATTTTACTGAGGAAATGGACCACACAGTTTTGATTTTTTACATGTGCAAACGTTACAGCCCTACCTAGGGATAGAGCCCGTGCGCCAAGTGTGTGGTAGGGAGAACAGGTGCGATCTCACTTCCCTTCATGAGATGAACTGGATAGGGGGGGACAAGTATCCCCTGATCTGTTTCATGCTTCAAGCTACAATAGAAATTGACAATATTTTCCAGTTGCATGCCTGTATCTTAATCCTGTAACAGAGAGGAAGTCTTATAAAACAACTGAAAGAACATTGCTCTGAGCTTGGGCAGTCAGCTAGAACTGGATGGGTCTTCCCAGCTGTTTTGGATTTTTTTATTTATTGCCTTCCTTGCACCCATTCATGGCTTTATGTCAACAGCTCCGACTCTCGTGAACCAAGCCTGCCCACCCAAGGGGGTGGGAGGGTATCCTGACGCAATGACAGTATCATGGCTCTTGAAGTTGCATAGTGTGGAGGAGCTGGGAGACATAAATGTTGTGCAGAAGGCAGCTGCTGCAGCAGAGCTAAGTTGCTAAGGCCCCTGTGTTAGATCCTGCAAGCAGCTTGGCTTTAAAATGAATATTGTGGTTTGAATATGATGTGATCAATTGATTAATTAATACGTCTTGGTTGCCTGGATAGAGGATGGTGATGTTTGCATGTGTGCAGAAGCTAGCCCACTGCAAATGGGTAAATTTATATAATAATAATAATAATAATAATAATAATAATAATAATAATTAATAATAATAATATTTCTACCCCGCCCATCTGGTGGGTTTCCCCAGCCACTCTGGGTGGCTTTCAACAGAACATTAAAAGCAGAATAAATCATCAAACATTAAAAACATCCCTAAACAGGGCTGCCTTCAGATGTCTTCTAAAAGTCGGATAGTTGTTTATTTCCTTGACACCTGATGGGAGGGTGTTCCACAGGGCGGGCGCCACTACCGAGAAGGCCCTCTGCCTGGTTCCCTGTAACCTCACTTCTCACAGTGAGGGAACCGCCAGAAGGCCCTTGGAGCTGGACCTCAGTGTCCGGTCAGAACGATGGGGGTGGAGACGCTCCTTCAGGTATATCCGTTGCTTTGCCCACTTTTGCCTCTTGCCCCCCCCCGGCAAGGCCCCCCAAGAAAGGAATGTGGCCCCAGGCTCAAAAAGCTTCCCCACCTCTGATCTAAACAAACAGCTGACTAAATATCGCAGCCCTACTTTTAATTGTGAGAAGCTTTGCGCTGTTTGAGAACCTTGCAAACGTGCGTTTGCCAGCCAGCTGTGCTTGTGGTTTCATCCAAACCCGCATGACGTAACGAGGCTTTATACCTCTCTGCTTATCTTCTCTGAATATTTCGGAAAAGTGCTTCTTTCCCCCCCTCCCCTGTACCGCCTTTGAGGGTAGGAAGTGTCAAAAACTGTTTGCTTACCTTCTCTAACCAAACCCACAGCTTTGTGGAGCAAGAGGCGGGCAGGTTCCAGGAATGAACAAACAAACCAGCAGATGGACTCATTACGCAAATCCCTCTGCCAGGCTGCTGTTGCCAGACAATAAGGTGCAACTGAGTCTTTATGGGAGGCTAATCGCTCACTGGAATTATAAATATTTCCAGAGCAAATTGAATACTTCACGTGCCGTTCCCAATTGATTGGTCTACATAAATGCTGCTCCTTCCTTTGCGCCACAAGGCTTCTTTGTACTGCGAAGAAGAAACCAGGCAAAGTTAGGTTCCCAGAATGTGAAGGCTTCTCACTCGGGGGGTTGGACTAGATGACCCTTGGGGATCCCTTCCAACTCTTCTATAATTCTATGCTTGGCACACAGAAGGTCCCAGGCTCAACCCCAGGCAAATTCCGTTTAAAAGATCTTGTGAAGTTTTGTGTGTGCAGGGACAGCAAGACTGGAGGACCATGGCCAGAACAGATAGTGTTGGACAAGGTGGGATCAGTCAGTCTGATTCTGGGAGGGCAATACATATCTCAATATATCTTTCTCTGGTGAGTTTCTCATAGGGAAAAAATAGCCTCCTTTAATTCCCCCTCATCTTATTATTTTTTCTATAGATCAGTCCGAAAAATGGGCGCTATCAAATTGACTCTGATGTGCTCCTGTTTCCATGGAAGCTAACCTATAGAAATATCGGGACTGACTTTATTCCGCGGGGAGCTTTCGGGAAAGTCTACTTGGCACAAGATACAGAAACCAAAAAGCGCATGGCTTGCAAACTGGTACGTTCCTAGGGTTCCCTTTCCGAGGGTCTGTTATGTGTTGGGTCCGTACTGCTATTAGATGGACTTTCTGCCTTTCATTTAATGTAGTGATAAGTGGGGGGGTAGGGGGGTATTGTTGCTTTTATGATGGAGGAAATATCTACAATGGGTTGTAGACCCACCAAAATGAATGAGTGTGGCTAACTTGGGGCCTATTCATTTCAGTGGGTCTTCTCTGAGTAGATAGCACCCAATATCTCCAGGGTGCACATGGCGCACTCTGAGATGTGAATGGAGCTCAGTGCAAGCAAGGTCTTTGCCCTGTTGTCTTACACTTTGGGATATGTGCATTAAGGGGAGGCATTAATTGGTGACAAATGGTGAAGATAATTATTTAGATGCATGATGATTATGGGAACTGAGGCTGCGTCTGGTCTGTGCCCACCTTCAAATGCCTTGTATAAATTCCATGTTTTTACAGTAGTCCTATCCCGATGGATTTCTATTTTGGGTGCTTTCCTCAGAGCTTGCTGGGCTTGCTCATATGTCATCACAAAACAACTGCTCAAACCAGCAGTCTCCAGTTGCCCTTCCTCAATTAGTTCACTGTTTCCTGAGCCTTTTGTATTCCCTACCACCCTCCTTCCCTTCCCAAGCTCAGAGCATTGAGACAATGATCTCCAGAGCATTATGTGTGTCAGCTCATGAACCGTGGATCTTTGCTCTGCCTGCTTTACTTAACCTGCCTCCATTTTGGCCCCCTAGGTCCCAGTGGAACAGTTCAAGCCATCGGACGTTGAGATCCAGGCCTGCTTCCGCCATGAGAATATTGCCGAACTTTACGGAGCCATTTTGTGGGACGAGACAATCCACCTCTTCATGGAGGCAGGCGAAGGAGGCTCTGTCCTGGAGAAGGTGGAAAGCTGTGGGCCTCTAAGAGAATTCGAGATCATTTGGGTGACGAAGCATATCCTCAAGGGACTTGAGTTTCTTCACTCGAAGGGAGTTATACATCAAGATATAAAACGTAGGTTATAATTCACTTTTAAACAGCTGTGCCCTCCCCTTACACCAGTTGCACTGTGTAGTGTTCGAAACCTTCAATTTAGAAGCTGTGGCCCTCGGAATGTGGTCGGACTCCAGCTCCCATCAGCCTCTGCAAGTTTGGCCAATGGTCAGGGATGATGGGAGTTGTAGTCCAGCAACACCTGAAGGCGCACAGGATTATAGCTTGTCCTTACGTGCAACACCCATGATCTATAAACTGGGCTCAAGATAATCCTGGAAGTTCCTTGGAAGACCTATCTGGAGGTTGTCAGTGAGATTTGTATGTTTATCTTAAGTAAACGTTTATGCCTATGATTTCTGTTGATTCGGATCTGGGAGAGTCCTTTGACAGAATGTTAGAAATATAAAGAAATAAAAGCCGCAGTTGTTAAAAAGCATGCCAAAGCCTAACAGGCATACGGATGACTTTCTACAGTCTGTTCACAAGCCTTCTAAAATAACCACCATAAATGAAGCCCAGTGATCCTTCTGAGGAAGGCAGGCTTTACATCTGTTAATAAGTAGAATAATAAATAGTCCTCCAATGAACCTCAGTAAGAAGGATATACAGAATGAGGCAGATGGTCAGTAATGGCATTTTAGGAGCAATTTCCCCTGTGTAAACAGAGTGTCTAGAATATGCCTCAGAGGTCACCCACTGCGGTTCTTGGAGCACTTTTGGCAGTCAAGCCAAGATTAGAAGTGGTCCTTACTGCACAGTCCTGGGCATGTCTGTTCAGAAATAAGTTCCATGAAATCCATGTACAGGATTGCTGCCTTAATATGTAGAAAACTGCTACTTTCCCTCTTTAGAAGATGTGCATCCTTACTACTGATTTCTTAACAGGAAAAACATGTTCCAGATTCCTTGATAGCCTGCTAGCAACAACAACAATTTACAATAACAATGCACGGCATTAAAATTCACTTTAAAACTATAAAACCATTGAACACAGCATCATACTCCAGCAGCAGAGAAATAAAACCAATCAATCAAGCCCCAGGGTAGTGGAGCCAAAAATTCCGCAGAAGTCTTTGGGATAATTGTTTACCCTTATTTATTTATTGATTTTGCTTGCCGTAGCCAAGCAGGTTATGCAGCGGAAGCTCCCTTGAGTTTGTGATTCTGTGTTACAAAGGCCAGGATGCCCAACGAGGGGGAAAGCCTTTCTTATTCTTCTGTACATCTATAGCTTTAGGCCAGGATTTGTACAAAGAGCCTCATTAAGAGAGGTGTGTCCAGCTGAAATGCCATGAAGTCTGGTGTCTTTGGGGACTCCTGTCTCCAATCTTCCTCAGTTTATTGCTGTCAAAGGCTTCAGCTTCCAGCGTTTGCCCTGAAGCCTGAAAGCTACACAGGAGCTCTAGTTTGTTTGCCTTTTTTAAAAAATGTCCTGCTTCAGGTTTATTTATTTTTTAAAAAACATCTCTTGGTTAGCCAGCCTATGTGGATGCTTGGACTCCATCAGTATTGGAAGGATATTTATAGTCCCAGGAAAGAGAATCTAAACCAAAAAGGTTTCCTGCTTCCCCCTTCCCCCAGCCTCCTGTGCATTTACACATAGGCTCTTGCAAAATTAATAATAATAATATAGGTAAAGTTAAAGGGACCCCTGACCATTAGGTCCAGTCGTGACCGACTCTGGGGTTGTGGCGCTCATCTCGTTTTATTGGCCGAGGGAGCCAGCATACAGCTTCCGGGTCATGTGGCCAGCATGACAAAGCCGCTTCTGGCGAACCAGATCAGCGCACGGAAACGCCGTTTACCTTCCCGCTGCAGTGGTACCTATTTATCTACTTGCACTTTGACGTGCTTTCGAACTGCTAGGTGGGCAGGAGCAGGGACCGAACAACGGGAGCTCACCCCGTCGTGGGGATTCGAACTGCTGACCTTCTGATCAGCAAGCCCTCGGCTCTGTGGTTTAACCCACAGCGCCACCCACGTCCCTAAATAATATAGGTAGTAGTAGTAATAATAAGAATAGTAAATAAAAGTGTAGTATTCTTAGCTATTAAAGATACTTAGGGGTTAATGATATTTTGCATTTAATTTTAGTCTTCAAAGCACCTTGTATACATTTCCTCAATAAACCTTACAGCCAGCCCTGTAAGGTAGGCCAGTATTTACTATTGCTGCATTGCAGGGGGATGATGGGGGAAACCACCTTCAAGTTGTTTAGTTCTGCTGGGAAGGAAAATACAGCGCATATTGTCCTCCGTTTTGCTCGCCTGCACCTCAAGCAAATGTTGAGATTTCCTCGCCAGGTCCCTAACAATCCCTCGTTTGTTCTCCTTTTGTTTCTAGCCAGCAACATTGTTTTCATGTCAACCAAAGCAGTTCTGGTGGACTTCGGTCTGAGCGTTCAAATGACGGAAGATGTTTTCTATCCCAAAGACCTCCGAGGAACAGAGGTAAGAACCATGTGCAAGAAGGGAGCCTTGCTGCTATTTCCTCTCATGTCATTGTAATGAGAGCTGAACGGGAAAAGAGCTGCCACAAGGGCAGGGTGGGGGTCAGTCCCATTGGAAGATCTATTGGGAGCTCATGCAGGAGAACACTCAACTGTATCCCCTTTTTGATGTGCTCATGAAAACGAACAAATACTTGATTTGCACTGTCTAAGTTTAAAAATAGGTAAAAGCAATGGTAAAAAACAAAGCCTGGAATGATTTAGTGATAACTGATAAGTTTTTTGGGGGGGGGCAGGGAAACTGGACTTTGGTTTAGTTACATCCCATCATTCCACGGGAAGGTTTCAATCCTAATCTGCAGGTTGCAACGCTGGCCTGCAAATGTGTGTGTGCTGAAGTTTCAGATGCCCGGCTTACGGCATTTCTTCTCTATAACTGTTGACTCAGTTCAGATGTAACGCCAAACCATGGTTTGGTGTTTCATGAATGAGCCACAGGCTCAAGTGGTCCCTGCTCACTTTGCTCTTTCCCAGACGCCCGCTGTCTTTTTTTTGTTAGCAGAAACCATAGTTTGACAAATGGTTTTGCCTCCAAGGCGAAATGGGAAACCCACTTCAAACCCACCAGCCCTTGCAAGTGTGGCCAGGGATGATGGGAACGGTAGTTCAGCATCATCTGGAGGACCAAAATAATTTCCCCACACCTATGCTAGAAGAGGGGGGGCGGGCGGGGAATAAAACCACTTCCCTGTTGCCCAATCTTTCTTGCTGTTAAGGCTGTCAGGATTGAAGACTGGACCTAATTTTCCCTCTGGGTTCCATTTGCAGATTTACATGAGCCCAGAAGTGATCCTTTGCCGAGGCCACACTACAAAAGCCGACATCTATAGCCTGGGAGCAACAATCATCCACATGCAGACTGGCATCCCGCCATGGGTGAATCGCTATCCCCGGGCGTCATACCCCTCCTACCTCTACATAGTAAGCATGGACTTTGGCCGCGTGGGCAATGGATGTGTCCTGGCCCAGGTGCCCATTCCCAGCACATCCCCTTTTCTGATAGCACCTGCCTTATTTTTAGGCTTGTTGACTTCCTATAGGCACCTGGTTGACCACTGCAGGAAACAGGGCACTCCCTTAACTAGCATAGGAAGCTGCCTTAGACCATGTCCGAGTTATTGGTCCATCTAGCTCAGAACTGTCCGCTCAGCCTGGCAGTGGCTTTCCAGGGTGTCAGGCAGGGGAAGGTCTCCCCCATCGCCTGCTACCTGGCTCTTTTGACTGGAGATGCAAAGGGTTGATCTTGGGACTTTCTGCATACGCTCCATGCGCCCCACCGCTGAGCCTGATCCAGAAACGCTCATTTTGCAATGCTCTCGAGGGCAAAACTACAGGCTGAGTCACCCTGCGCAGTTGCCAGGCCCAGAGTGGCAACACAATGAGCACCACAGATAGGTATTTCCCAACCCTGCTTGGAAATGGCACTCGGAATGAATTCTCACTGGGACACAAAGCAGGCATGTGATGCTTGAGATCTGAAACCAGATCTCCAAGTTTAACTTAAAAGAAGCTACAAGAGACCTAGATAGGCATGGAAGGAAAGGGTTAGATTCTCACCCGGAACCACTGCTGTGACCCAAACTGGAGCTTGCTCCATCAGCTACTTCTTAATATATTTCTAAGAATACTTGTGTGTCTTCTGTATTGCCCCCGTCCCCAAAGTGTGACAAACCTGCAGAATCTGGGCAGCACTTCAGATTGCAGGTGGGGGCTCACATGGTTAAACGCTTATCCGTCGGCAGGGGATCATGCGCACAGAAAAATCGAAAGTTAGAGAAGCATTTGGGTTATGAGCTCCCGCCTGTCGTCTGAAGTGGTACAGCCACAGCAGAGGTTTAGTGCCTCAACGAGAACGAAGCCCCAGGCATGCATTTCCACAGTTGCACCGCTCCCTCCCTCCCAAGTCTATTTCCCCCTTTTCTTTTTGACCTCCTTGCTGTTTGAACTTGGTAAACTTCCATGGGATTGTGGAAGTATGAACAACAAGGGGAATGATGCCATTTGTTTCTCTCTGATCTGAGTGGGAGGGAGGTGGAAACTGCAAGCTGTGAAGTTCACAGGCAGAATGTGAACTTGGCAGAGGAACTCTACGGCGATGAACTCAGGCCCCCGTGACTGTCCCAAGGTTTTAGGCCTCGCAAACTGGAGCCATTGTGTGCAGACTTTTTTTTTTTTTAGCAGATTTTCTTCAAGCCAGTAGCTCAGTGGTAGATCATCTGCCTTGGATGCAGAAGTTCCTAGGTTCAGTCCCTAACATATCAAGGTGGTGGTGGTAGGGGGGGAGAAAGTTCTTGCTTGGAAACCTGGAGAGCTGCTGCCAGTCACTGTAGGCAGTGCTGAGCTGGCAGGTCCCCATGACCCGATTCAGTATAAGGCACCTCCCTACACTCCTGTGTTTGCATGGTGACCTTGATGTGCCAAGCCTCCTCACACTGCCAACCAATGTGTCACGCTGCCAGCACACAAACCAATGTTTGCCGAAACCCAATCGATGCTCCGTTTTGGCCTGCAAGCTGGGTCATCCCCCAGTTGCTCTGTGTCCGTTGGCCCAGATTGGGAGCGAGGATCTCCGACCTTTGGATGAACTCAAAGCCGGTTTGTTAGGGTTTGCTGTTCCGCTGTGAAACTGGCTCCGTTTCCAGCTTTGCCGTGGTTCTCCAGAGTGGCAGTTTCCCAAAGCATGAGTCAGGGCGAGGAAATTCCTAGGGCGGTAACCTTACGATAGAAAGGAGCCTCTCCAAAGCTGTTTTCCTCTCTCCCTCTCGGTGAGCATTGTGCTAAAAGGCTTTTCTTTCCTCTCGATAGATCCACAAGCAAGCGCCACCTCTGGAAGACATTGCTGAGGACTGCAGTGCTGGCATGAGAAGGTTGCTGGAAGCTTCTCTGGAAAGGAACCCCAACCAAAGACCCTCTGCCACAGAGCTGCTTAAGCACGAGGCCTTGCACCCCCCTCCGGAGGAACAGCCTCGGTGTCAGAGCCTGGACTCGGCACTCTTCGAAAGGAAAAGGCTGCTGACCAGGGAGGAGCTGGAGCTGCCAGAAAACATTGCTGGTACAAAACCAATCCATCTGCTTCTGCCCTCTGGGTGTGGCTGGACTCCAGCACCCATCAGCCCCAGCCAACATGGCCAGTGGCCAAGGGTGATGGGTACCATAGTCCAGTAACCTCTGGGGGTCCACAGGTTCCCCATTCCCTGCTCTAACAGAAGAGGACAGGGGGACAGGACTGAGCCTGTGCCAGACAGGAGTGCCTTGTCAAGTCACAGGTCAAGGTGGAAGCGGCAGGAGAAGGGAATGAGGTGAACTTGTCAGAGTATTTGTCTGGAGGAGGGAGTGCACAGCTGCTCCTATCCAAAAGGCTCTACATGGACCTATCCCTGCTCTAGTCTTTTCCAGGTGGAGGCTGTGCTTACAGCAAGGTTGAAGTTTAAGGTCAGGCTAAGGTTCATTTCAGAAATCTCATTAGCTTCCCAGTGGAACGAGGCTTTAGCTTCAGTGCAGCAGATCCCTGGAAAATCAGTTCAATGACAAGCTCACACAAATCATCCAGGAAGCTCTTGGGGAAAAAAAAAAGTATTTTGGAGCTCCCAGAATTGTGAAATACTTTTCTCCAGTATTCTGAGTACTGTATTAGGTTTAGTTTTTTGTTTTTGTTTTAAGAAACGGGACGTGTTGAGGGAAAACAACAGCAATGCAAATCAGAGTTAAAACAACATACAATTTTTAAAAATGCGATTTCTCAATTTTTATTTTTATATTTTTTAAAAAACAAAAACACATGAGTATGGGATTACCTGCATCCGACCTTTTCAAACAGCAATAGGCAAATCTGACAAAATTATGTCTGACTTTCCAGAGATGTCCCACCCACATCCTGCTACTAGACCCTTCCTAAGATGATTGCTAAAACGTACCTTGTGTGGTGGGTGACAATATCCTAGCCCTTTAACAGTGCAGTCCCGTGCATGTTTACTCAGAACTAAGTCCTGCTGTGTTCCATGGGGCTTGCAACTGTGTACTTGTGTTTAGAATGGAAGTGGTAACCTTTTATATGTCAGCTGTCCCATCAGTGGAGCACCACTACCTTTCGAGCTTGCAGCAATAGGTAACTAAGCTGCAGCACAGGCAGAGCAAGGGGTTGTCAGACATTTGCATTAATGATGCCTGATTTTCCTGTGCTGGTTCCCTCTCTGGCATACCAGAGAGGGAACCAGCACAGGAACTGCACCAAGAAATGGGAGGCACAGATAGATGGAGAGAGAGAGATTAGTGCACACAAGAACGGTACTATTTCATGCTTTGTGCTTCACTTGCTAAGAAAGTTGTCCCCTACTAATAGGTTTGTAAAAAGGAAACATCCCTTATACTCATTGTAAACTCTATTGATGCTGCAGAAGAATTAAACTGAGAATGGCTGTAACCACCTATTACGGTTCATCTCCCTCGAGTCTGTGTTTCTTCTGCAAAGGCTGCTGATTTTAGTTTTCTCGAAAAGAAGCATATTTAGTGAGCTGAAGCAGATTTGAAAAATCACTACCAATTACTCTAAAACGAGTCTTGCAGTATAATATCATATGGTGATCTCTCTCTCTCTTAAAATTCTTCCTTGTCAGATTCTTCAAGTCTTGGGATTACCGAGGAATCGGAACTGCTAAAGAGGCAGCGATCATTGTACATAGACATTGGAGCATTAGCTGGCTACTTTAACATTGTCCGGGGAACAACAACGCTAGACTACGAATAAATCTGAGGATCTCTTGTGCTGGACAGAAGGAGATAATGCCTCTTATAGAACTAACTGCTTTTGAAGAAGAGTGCAATCGGTTTTATCACTTGAAGGATTTTCTAAAGCTAACCCTTTTGGGAATTCTAACCAATATATAACGATCACCACTCTCTTTACATTCTGGATGAAAGCATACGTCAACAGATTACTTGTTTTGTTGGCATATGGTGTGTGTCTTGCGTGCACACATCATTTGTGATTTGAATAATGTTCAGTGTGTGTATGTGTGTGTGTATATATATCTGTATGTATATGGTAAAATTCTGTCACACACACACACACACGACACGACACACACACACGTGCATTAAGAAAAAAGAAAGACAGACCTGACTAGTTAAGCTAAGCTTCATTCAGACCCCCATTAAGACTCCTTGAATGCTTCCACCTAAGAACTGTCAAAGTGCACATTGGGTCAGATCTACGGCTGTTTCTAAACAGTGCTTGCTTCCAACAATGGCTTTTTGTAGCGTTGCCTTGGCTAGGATGCCTCCACTTTGCAAATCCTTGGCTTATAGCATGGGGCTGGCTTCCCCAAGAAGGCCTGGAGCAATGCATTGCTGGTTGGGGTGCTTGCCCTTTTCTGTCCCCTCTCCCCTTGCTGATTTTTGCCTGCATCCAGCTGCAGCTCAGTTGACCCACAAACCAGCATGGCATGAGCATTTTTGCCCATCTCCACCCAACCGCCCACTTGTTTTGCTGATGGCTTGTTTTGGATGCCAAGGAAGGGAACTCCCTATCTTCCACTCCCTGCCCTTCTTTTGCCTCCCTTGGGTTCTTTGACAAATTTCCCAAGCTCTCTCTCTCTCTCTGGCGCTTATTTGGTCTCCCCGCTTTTCAGACTGAGAATTTGCCAACTTGGGCAAATCAGTGGTTTTGTTGCCCCAAGTCTATGCAGGGAATAAGTCAGGTGCTTCTCCTCCACCCCTACGCTAAGTTGAAACACTGACACCAGTTTTGAGAACCCTGGTATATAGGCCAAGGGTGTTGTGGCAGATCCGGAATAAGCTTGTAGAAATTAATGGTAGCTGTAAACATAAGTAATGACTAAATTGTCCCATTGATTTCAACAGGGACTGAAGCTGCAATCCTTACTCCACTTGCCTGGGAGCAAACCCTAAACTGGACTTATTTTGAATAGACAAGATTAGCATTATGCTGTAAATTCAGCTAACTTAACAGTGCAGCACTGCCCTTTCTTACTCAGAAGTAAATCCCATTGAATTTGATAGGCTCTCAGGAAAGTGGAGTTAGGATTGCGGCATGATTCAGGTTCTAGCCCATTGTCAAGAAATAGTTGGGCTCCTGTGGCTTGAAGACAGATGCTTAGAATTGAAAACCAGCAAAGAAAGCAAATTGTAGCTACAGGCATGTCTCCTGCTTGCACGTAGTAGGGTGGTGTTCAGAAAGCACTAGCACCCTTGCCTTTTGACTGACAGTGCAGTGCTGGGCATGTCTACTCAGAGGTGAACGCTATTGAGGCTTGCTTTGCGTCCTATTGCAGCCTGAGTTAGCCACATCAGGTGCAGTTTCCCAGAAAGTTCTTTTGCAAGAATGGGAGCTGTGCAAAAGCACAGAATGAGTTCTGGCTTGCAAACTTCTGCAAAGAAAAGAGCAGCTGTACACACGAGCCATTTGATGTATAATGTTGGTGAACAATATTGCACTGTGTTTGGGAATCTTTGCCAGTTCTGATGGTGGTTCAATTTGTGGCTGCAAGACTTCATGTTGGTTAAAATAAACATGTGTTTGGATGCCATGAATGATACATTATTTTATGTTCCTATGGAAAAAGACTTCCTTTTCTCTTGAAGATGTTGAATATATTTAAATGTGATGTTTTAGAGGGCAGTAAAGCTGTTTCAAGAACATAGTTTGGTACATCCCATGGGATGAATGTGTAAACTTTTATAAAACAGTTGTGTACTAAGGATTAGTGTCGCTTTTAACCACCTGTTTTCCATTTTTTTAATGGCATACTATGTATGTTGTAAATAGAACTAGTTATAAAACAACGTATCTGTTTCAAAGTTTATATTTAAGGCTCTTTGTATACAAAATATATTTGTATTAATTTCTTCCACTCCTGATTCCACTAGGACTGGATTAAAGATTTGAAGGAATAAATCCATGTGTTCTTGTGTGCATTTATTCTGTCATTTCTTAGTGTGTGTACCCATTTCTTAGCCTGTGTAAAAACAGTTGCATTTCTGTAGATATTTTGCTCCATCGCCCTTTTTGTGGTCAGTTACTCTTGTCAATTTCAAAGCAACTGGGAGGACCATCAATAAAGGAAATCTGCTCACCTTTTCCGGTGGGCAGTGTTGTGGCCGGACATCTGCCCCCCTGCAGTGATCCGACGGGGGGCGGAGATTGACACCCCCCTTGTGCCATCCCTGCTGCATCACTGGTGCTGGGCATGGCTATGCGCAGGGGTGGCCCCACTGTCCAATCAGTGCTGGTAGGGGGCGTGGCCACAGGAAATTTAAACCGTGGAGCGGCCAGGGGGCCCTCTTCTCTTGCCCTTTGCCAGATTTCCCAACCCACCCGACCTCTTTTTATGCTTTGCTATGACACAACCTTGCTATGCACAAATATTTGCCACCATATTGTTGGGGCCGGGTAGGAATTTTTTCCACTTGGCAAACTGGCACCAGCCATTTGGTTTTCGCCTACCTTGTAGCAATCGTCACAACTTGGTGAGGTGAGGCATTGGGTAAGCCTTTGGACAGGGACCCAGGTGGCGCTGTGGGTTAAACCACAGAGCCTAGGGCTTGCTGATCAGAAGGTCGGCGGTTCAAATCCCTGCGACGCTCCCGTTGCTCGGTCCCAGCTTCTGCCAACCTAGCAGTTCGAAAGCACGTCAAAGTGCAAGTAGATAAATAGGAACCGCTCCGGCGGGAAGGTAAACGGCGTTTCCGTGCGCTGCTCTGGTTCACCAGAAGCGGCTTAGTCATGCTAGCCACATGACCCGGAAGCTGTACGCTGGCTCTCGGCCAATAAAGCGAGATGAGCGCTTTACCTTTTAAGCCTTTGGACGGAGGAGAGGTTGTAGCCTCCGCTGCCGGCTCCTCATTAAGGATATCCTGTTAAAGGGATCTGGGGGTGTGGATTCTGCCCGATGCCCAGATGTGGGCTAGGGCCATGCCCCAAACCCAACGGCGACCTCTCAGGATGCCCCTATTTGGTGTAACTTATAGGGCTCCCCCTATTGGTGGTTTACTCTTAGCTGGACTCCCTGCAGATGGATGGGAATCGAGATATACCGGTAGTCTGGCTTCACCCAATGCCTAAGCCAAACAGCTCACATCTGTAACCAATAAAGCTGTGGCCTATTTGAACTCAAAAACCTAAATACTCACGTCCATGTGTTTATTACCCACCAGGGAACTGCAGGTCACGGTGCCTTGGCCCACAATTCATTCTTATAGTTTCTTATAGTGAGAGAGACTCGGCTGAGAGCCTGACCTCTGCTGGTTAACTTCAATAGGACCTCCTAAGTCAGGGATGGGGAACCTGTTGCCCTCCAAGTGTTGCTGGTCTCCAGCTATCACCATCCCTGGCCAGTGGATAGATAAATGCAAGGTGTGCCAGACTCCCAACTGTGCTCTGCATACAATTTCTTAGGGAATTCCGAACGCCAGCCACTTTCGCTTTCTGGTGTCGGGGCCCAAGACACAAAGTAGCGCTTCAACTCTGTTTTTCCCTTTAGAAACTGGAGCTGGGCCAGTCTGCTTCTGCTCCTGCACAGATCAAAGCAGTGGAAAGGGGCACCCAAACCGTGGCAAAGGAGGGACCAGGTTTTGATTAAATTGGCCAAATGGGAAGGGGAGACCTGCAAAAGATAAACGTTCTGTATGTGTAGACCCTGAGTATCTTCTAGAACAAGTAAGGAGAATGGGAGCAGGGTGTTCATGATGTCATGCAAAGGCCCCTTTAAAAAGTGAATGAACACATCCCACAGTCCATGCTCATTGCAGAAGCAGCCCTGACTGAAGCTGAGCTGTGTGTATGTGTGTGATAGAGAGCCTTGTGCTTATGATTCAAGAGGCAGCCAGATCTCTCCCACCTCTCTCTCGGATGATCAGCTGCTTCCGACAGTACCAAGGTTGGCACAGTCTGCACTGCACTCAGTGACTTGGTGCTCTCTGTTTCCCTGGAGCACTTGGCCTCCAGATTTTTCTCATGGGAAAACGGCTTCTTCACCAAAAGAGCACAGGTTTTTCCATAATGGGTCATTGAGGTTTGTGAGAATTTTGAGCCATGGCACCTAGATAATTTATGCGAAAGCTAAACACAATCATTTCATGACCACATCTTTGAGAATAACCAGATTTGGGACATAGTATGCATAAAAGGTAAAGGTAAAGGGACCCCTGACCATTAGGTCCTGTCGTGACCGACTCTGGGGTTGCGGTGCTCATCTCGCTTTACTGGCCGAGGGAGCCGGCGTACAGCTTCCAGGTCATGTGGCCAGCATGACTAAGCCACTTCTGGCGAACCAGAGCAGCACACGGAAACACCGTTTACCTTCCCACTGGAGCGGTACCTATTTATCTACTTGCACTTTGACGTGCTTTCGAACTGCTAGGTGGGCAGGAGCTGGGACCAAACAACTGGAGTTCACCCCGTCGCGGGGATTCGAACCGCCGACCTTCTGATCAGCAAGCCCTAGGCTCTGTGGTTTAACCGACAGCGCCACCCGCGTCCCTTATACCAGTAGTATGCATAGTTAAGTTTAATACATATATAGCGAGAACCAGAGAGGACAGGCAACAGGTAAGGATAATGTCTTCATTGAGGAATGGAAACTTTCTATAATGTACTGGAGTAATAATGTTCAAGATGATGTAAACGCATTTGTGTTACTTGAAACCTTGTGATATTAATTTATTATGTTTGATTTTGGTGTGGAAACTTCTTCTCATATGTTTAGTTCTTCTACTTTTATTTTATTTGGCATCTGTTAGTATACGTTATTATATTTTATTACAAATAAATATATTTTATTATTTATTATAACTAAAGATATGTAAATAAAAACATAGAAAACATAGATAAAAGTGTTTTCTGTGTTTTTATTTAAGAAACCCTTCAAATCTGCTGGCTCCAAAATCTGCAGGTGAGGTTGATTAAGTTTTAGACCAAAGGTAGAAGGAGCAAGAGCAATCAGGGCACTCCCATGGCATCTCTCTTTAGTGTGCCAATGAGAAACTGAGGCAGGTTCTTATGGTAGATTGGTTGGTGCTCATTGGCTGAGCAGAGCATTTATCTGAACTGAGCCAAATCTATAAAAAAAGAGCAGCTTGGAAAGGGTTTTTTTTTTTTAATAATCTGTTTATTAAATTTTCCAATACAAATCACAACAAATCACATTGAAATTATTCCCAATTACATTCCCAATTACTATCCAAATTAATTATACAATTCCCAATTAAAAGAAACATTCCAATTATGCCTAATTATTATAATTTTTTTTTATATACGGACTTCCCATGCCTCGGACGCCAGAGCTTCCCTGATCACCTCCATCAATTGCTTTTAAAAACTCTTTCCAATATTTCCACAGCCGCTGATATATGCCAGCAAGCAGGCTAAATTATAGTAAACAATGTCTCTGTGTGGATGAGGTCGATCTTCTTTATTCCAAATGCCACATTTTGTAAGGTTTTGTAAGGATGGCTGTCAGGAAGGCAGTGGACTGCATCCAGAATGAGGCCACCTGTACAATCTGCCTATAAATTTTTAAGAAGCCTGTAATTTTAGACTGTGGGTGTAATTTTTAAAATGCCTGCGTCATCCCATGCTGGCAAGGCTCTGATAGTGATGTGTCCTACCCTCAATGCAGGAAGACAATTCCTAATATGAATACCAGGCTGTTCTGAACTGCAAGCCCCAAGTGGGGCTACAGCAAGTGGTTTGATGCAATGTGAGTTTGTCTTGACTTGTTCACACCCCAGCAAATGTTCATGCATCCTTTATGCACAAAGCAACATACATCAGTTTGTCCAGAACTTCCCATCACACCTGGTCGCTGAGGCCACAGGTGGCAGCTATCCAAATCTTCCCCCCTCTCTGGGCGCATCCCAAGGCTCACAGATAAGCACAGCATCAAAGCAAGCCAATTAGCATACATCAAAGCAAGGAAACATAAGCATATATGAGCTCAACTACTAATTAGTTTTGGGGTTATCTTGACTACCAAGATGGCATTTGCAGGCCTTCCGCAACATTTCGATTTGCTCCAACACACACAGGCCAAACAGCCAGTTTGGAAACATCCTGGGGCTTCTGAAGCAATGTCAGTTGTGGCATGTCATGGTTGTCATGGGTGAGCTCCACCAGAAGCACCCAAACCTCTTCCGCAAGGGTGACCACGTACTCCTCTGCTACAAGTGTTCCTAACGGAGGGCTCACGCAAGTCACATTTTTGGTTCTTTGGAACCAGCAGATGATGGGTACAAGGATGAAATCCAAACACTTCTAAGTCCGAAAGGAAGCCGCAGGAAGTGGTTCTCAGAGGTTTCCCTGAAGCAGGGGGTCAGAGGCAAAACCTAGTGAAACCTTTGGAAGATCACACTGGAATACAGCAATTCTGTCAAGTGATGAAGGACCTGCAGGCTGACGTAACACATCATCAATGAAGAGAGACTTATGACTACCAACTTATCAAGTTATCTGTGCAGAAATCACCAGTGTTCATAGAATCATAGAGTTGGAAGAGACCACAAGGGCCATCCAGTCCAACCCCCTGCCAAGCAGGAAACACAATCAAAGCATTCCTGACAGGTGGCTGTCAAGCCTCTGCTTAAAGACCTCCAAAGAAGGAGACTCCACCACACTCCTTGGCAGCAAATCCCACTGTCGAACAGCTCTTACTGTCAGGAAGTTCTTTCTAATGTTTAGGTGGAATCTTCTTTCTTGTAGTTTGAATCCATTGCTCTGTGTCAGCTTCTCTGGAGCAGCAGAAAACAACCTTTCTCCCTCCTCTATATGACATCCTTTTATATATTTGAACATGGCTATCATATCACCCCTTAACCTTCTCTTCTCCAGGCTAAACATACCCAGCTCCCTAAGCCGTTCCTCATAAGGCATCGTGTTGAAAAGCAAATCACTGAGATGGAGAGATAGTCTGTAAAGACAGCCAGCTTCTGAATTTCTACAGGACATCAAACAGACCCTGAGCAAGTATGGAATCTTTTCTCTCCGGCCCCACATTCCCTTTACTCTGTGCCATTGTCTCACACAATAAGATGAAACACAATACTGAGAAAACAACAAGTCTTTTTTGTCCTGGACCAAACATATAAATATGCAGGCTGTAACTCCCCTGCCCTTGTCTCAAGATGTGAAACATTTCAAGGGCTTGATTGTGGTTCGCCGCAACTGAAAGTGAAGCTGTGTGATCTCTCTTTAAGAAGGCTTTTTGCACAGAACACACTCAGGAAATGTGCAGAGGCCCTGCTATTGCAAGCACAGACCTTAAAAGCAAATGCAAGTCTGGATCCAACTAATGTGCATCTAGCGCTGTCAGGGAATCCAAAGTGCACAAAGCACAGTTCTTTATTCAGGTACATATTGGTTCTGTTGCCTGTGTGCTGGGCTATGAGAAGCTCGCTTCAAAGGCATTACTGGGAGGTAGAGGTAACTGTTTGAGGTGAACCTAGTGGCTGTGGGTGTTGCTAAGGAATTTGTCAAAATAAAAGGTGAAATTGCAATGGAAATGGATAAGGGGAACTGGGCCCTGACTTCAGAACTCATTTGTCTGCCCTGGCCAGTGGCGGGGGGTGGAGTGGGGAGTTCAGCAGAATCTGTGTTGATCTGGACATCAAAAACTGGCATTTTCTTTGGTGCCAGTTCCAGTAATTTGATTGCCACTTTCATAATGGTTGCTTTTGCTGGGGACAGAATCTTTGCTGTTGAAATGTTGAGCCCAGATGAAATTATGTACTTGAAGACTTTGGATGTGTGCCTGCTTGCTAGACAGCCCAGCTAGTGTAATTGTAGCTCACCCAGCCATATTGCAGGGAATAGCTCAAGTTGTAAAGCCAAGCTGTTTCTTGGGTAACGTTTTCATAAGATGCTATGTAGATCTCAAACGCTGTGTGGTTTTTTTAGATGCTAAAAATCCTTACAAGTGTTTATATGTTGTTTTTAAAATGTTGGGTGTTCTGCACTTGGGGAAGGAAGCTGAACAAGGGGGAAATGGAAGCAGGGTGCTCGTGATGTCATGGAGAGACCCCTTAAAAAGTGAATGAACATTGAGCATAGCTATTCCATAGTCCATGCTCAGTGTGGAAGCAGCCCTGACTGAAGCTGAGCTGTGTGTATGTGTGTGATAGAGAGCCTTGTGCCTATGATTCAAGAGGCAGCCAGATCTCTTCCACCTCTCTCTCGGATGATCAGCTGCTTCCGACAGTACCAAGGTTGGCACAGTTTGCACTGCCCTCAGTGACCTGATGCTCTTTGTTTCCCCGGAGCACTTGGCCTCTATATTTTTCTCATGGAAAAACTGCTTCTTCACTTAAAGGAGCACAGGCGTTTCCATAATGGGTCAGGAAGGCTGGTGAGAATTTGTACCATGGCACCCATCCTCTCAGGTAATTTCCAAAGAAGCTAAACCCAGTCACTTCACGCCCACATCCCCAAGTCCAGACTCCGGCTTGCTGTTTCCAGTCATTGAGCGGAACTGCAATCAATCAATCAATCAATCAATTTATTTATTTATTTAAAGCTTGTGATTCTGGGAGGAGGAAGCACGTGTAAATGAAATAGGAGAATTTACATTGCAGGACAACAACAAAAATGAAATAAAAGGCAGCAAGGAGTGGGGACTGTGGGTCTCTGTCTAGATATAGCCTAAGTGAGGGGACCTTTTATTGGCTTGAAAATCATGGAATCTCCAACGTGTAGAGTTGGAAGGGACAATGGGGGTCATCTAGCCCAACCCCCTGCAATGCAGGAATCTTTCAGCCATTGTGGAACTGGAACCCATGATCCTGAGTTTAAGAGTCCCATGCTCTACTGACTGAGCTATCAGTTAACAGAGTTCTCTGTGAGATTCCTGAATAAACTGGGGGATGGATTCTGGGATTCTGGTAGTTTTTGGTAGCTCATTAGGAGAAACCCATTAGGGTAAGAGCAGCTCAGCAATGGAACCAACTGTCATGAAATTCTACCTAATATTGATCCAGAGCGAATTCCAATGGTATAGTTAGCAGAATAAAAACTTAAACCCATTGCAGGATTAAAAAAAAAAAAAAAGACCAGAGGGCAGTTAATATTTCATCCAGCAGAGCTTTACTGCTACTGAAGGCAAATGAGCAGAATGGTGACAAATCCAATGCATTCAGAGTTGGCACTGTCCATAAGAAATCCAGTTGCAGCAGACATAACTTAAACTTACAATAACTTATAATAAGACTAAAACCTTATCACTAAGCGTACTATGTACAGAACACCACACCAGAAGGAAAAGGGATAGAAAGTGAAAGTGAAACCCAGGCTCTTTCTGGCCTTACTATGATAGTCAGCATGACCTTGACAGAAGAGAGATAACAGAACCAGTTTAAGGCAGCTGTACTCAGCTTCTCTGAAGGAATAACCCAAACATCATGAACCTTCTTTCACACAGAGAAGCTTCCAGAACCCTCTTGAATTAAGTAGAATAGGAAAGAACTCTTCACATCAAATCAATACTTTCTGTACTAAGAAATGGACACCAACGACCCAGAGAACTGTTGGGTTCTCCCTTGCTGGAGGTCCTCAAGCAGAAGCTGGGAAGCAATCTGATGGAGAAGCTCAGGCTCTGGATTTCCTGCATCGAGCAGAGAGTTGGACTAGGGGGCCTCTCTGACACTATGGTTTTGGCGGGAAGACAAAAGGAATGGGCAGGGGAGAACCATGGGCAATCTGTACCAGTAATAAGGGACCTCAGGCCCATGGGGCCAATGGGGCCCTTTGAGCATCTCTGTCCAGCTCTCAGGACTCTCTCCAGGTCCTCCACAGCCCTCCTTGGTTCTCTCCTTGGAACTGTTTCTGAACTGTGAAAATCCCTTGCCCAGATGTGACTCGAGAGGGTGTTTGTTTGTGTGAATAAACACTTTTGTGGCTGGAATGCAGTCTGCTGTACAAAGACGGAAGGATCTGTCCATTTTTTTTCCACTCACAGTTTCTTATTCTCCAATCTTAAATTTGGTTCTCCACTTTTGTGATTTTATTTTACAGTGGTCCCTCGACTTACGAATGTAATCCGTTCTGAATGGACATTCGTAGGTCGAAAAAAACCGTAAGTCGATTTCCCATAGGAATGCATTGGGAGAAAAATATTCGGAAAAATTCGTAAGTCGAAAAAACCCGCATCTAAAATTCGTAAGTCGAGGAAACCGCATCTAAACCGGCAACGATTTCCATTCGGATGTTGAAAAATTCGTAGGCGTGCGGCCACTTTTTTTCATTCGTAAGTCGAAAAATACAGATGTCGAGTACTTCATAAGTCGAGGGACCACTGTGTAATCCTCTTGAAATTTTACCAGCATTTTAGTGCAGATTGCTCCCAATAAACACATTTTTGTATGTCGTTTTGGCTAATTTACAATCCCTCACAAGCAATTCCACAGAATATAATGCAGTTTTGTATGTTATTTTCACTAACATATAGCACTGCCAAGGTGAACTCTGAAATTTCTTATCTAATAATGACCACACCAATTAACTGCCACACAACCCTAACAACAAGAAGACATTTACGGCCTGATCCAATGTATCCATGTTTACTTAGAAGTAAGCCCCACTGTGTTCAGAAAGGCTTATTCTCAGGTTAGTGTGCCAAGGAGTACAGCCGAAATCTGCAAACATTGTATTGAATTTCAGTATTGGTTTTCCAGTTGTTTGTTGGTGAAACCCCCTCACCCTGTCAAAACTAAACCCTTTTCTAACAACCACAGAAGTTGTAGTTTGTCATGAGTTTGCGGAAAGATCAGAAAAAGTAATGCTAATAAAGAGGAAGAAATGTTTCCCTTCCTCTTCTGCTTTTACACACAGAAAAAAAGCAAATAAAAAAATGGTTTCGGAACAAGTTGCAAAAGGTCATTGAAGCGAATAAGTTTATTGCTCCCCCTTAATTTTGGGGGGAAGGACTTTCCTTCATCCCACCAAAGGCTTATTTCTGTCCTGCCTCTCTGCTTCCCACAGAAATGTATTGAGATGTGGGAGCCAGTGTGGTATAGTGGTTAAGAGCAGTAGACTCGTAATCTGGGGAACTGGGTTCGCTTCCCCGCTCCTCCACATGCAGCTGCTGGGTGACCTTGGGCAAGTCACAACTCTGTCTTACAGGCCCTGCGGAAAGAAATCAGATGTAACCAGATGATAGGCTCATCAGGAAAGCTGTCCTGTCCTTGCCCCCCAAAGGGCAGCATGGGCAGCTGCATGCACCAAAAAGTTTTGGAGCACCCAGCGCCAACCTGGTGTGTTCTAGGCATTGCCACATTCCAACTCCCATCAGCAAGCACACTTGAACTTCCTCCTTGAAAAAGCAGGCAAGCATCAGCTGGAAAAATTTTCTTTGGAGGAGCTAGCTGCACAATGAAACTGTTCTCAACATTACTAATTAAGACATGGGAAGACTCTGGGGGAAAAACATTTCCAATTGGTAGTAATTCTTTCCGTGTTGAAAAATGTGGGAGTTTAGGAGAGTCCCTTTTCCAATCTGAGTCACTAAGCATTCGCATTGGTTGCTATTTATGTATCAGGTGATGATAACTGGGTGAATCTTTTCTCTTTCTCTCTTCTCACTAGACACCTAGTTCAACACAAAACATTTAAGTAGCAGCATCCCTAAGGGCCCGATTTTGCAACTACCTAGGTGAGTAATTGCTCACATGAGTAATCACATTGGTTTAAATTGTAACACCCACAATGCTTATTGACACTCTCTTATACAATAAAGGGACATCGTAGAGGTTTATGCAATAAAGTGAGTGAAGAGAATGAATAGGTGTGGCTCTCACTTAAAATTATAGTGATCTGGGGCTTCCAAGCAGCTTTTCGTGGGTTGGTCTTTGTGATGTAAGACTGGATTCGGGGAAAAAAAATATTAGTTGCACTTAAATCACATTGACTTTGATGAGACAAGTTAATCATGACATGGTTACCTATGATTTCAATGGGAACAAAATATGTCATTGATATATATCAATGGGTTCTAGGTGCAATTAACTTATGCTTACCTGAAAATAAACCCCATTGAACACAGAGAGACTTATTTTTTTACAGGGTTGGATTCTGACTCTCAAAAGCCCCAGCCAGCATGGCCAAAGGTCAGGGGTGATGGACAATGGTCTAGTTCCACATCATGCCCCCATCCCCGTAGTTCAACAGAAGTGGCTGCTTAGAATCATAATAAGACTATTTGACCACCTAGCGCATAATGTTCAAATCTGGCTGACAGCAACTTTCCAGGGTCTCATATTCAGAGATCCTTCACTTCGCCTGTTAACACTGAACTATCAAGTGTGGCCTATCTGCTACTGAGCTGCAGCAGTCTCTCCCAAAATGTTGTCTCTCTTTAAAGACGAACTGGCTCTGCTCTTGTGCAACTGACACAAAGAGAGAATGCAAATAAGGCGTTCCCCATGTTTTTATGTCCACGCTGGTGAAAGTTTAACCCATTTAATTTCTGAATCTCTGTTGCTAAAGGCACAGAAACAAGGCCAGATGCCAAGTTTCTCATTAGGAATGGGGATGGGAAATGGACCAAACCGGCTCTTTTTTGTTGCTTTTGCAGCACCTCCTGGCTCAATGCCCAGGGTGGGTGAACCAGTTGCCTCCACACCAGGGGTGTAGCTAGCTGTTCTGGCACCCGGAGCGGAAGGGGCGGAGCGATCCACGCCTGGGGGCGGGGCAGTGATCCACCCAGGGGGGCGGCATGGTGAGTTGCCCATGGAGTCCGCCTGGCGGACGCAAGCCCCACGCTGCCATTTCCCAGGAGAGACACATGGCTCGGGTGCACTGTAGGCCAGGCCCCGCGGGAAGTGCCGCCTCCTGTGGTGTGCCCCTCGGGGATGACACCCAGGGTGGGCAGGACCCCCCCTTCCTATGCCCCTGCTCCACACTCCTTTATCACATTGGAACAGTTTGATCCATCTACCGTTCTTCGCTTAGGAATGGTTCTACAATAGTGACAGTGTAGAAATTGCACCAGCTGTTAGGCTAAAACAGCAAGAGTGTCTGGAATGGAGGGATATGGCCTCCCAGTCGTCTTAAAGGCACAGGAGCAGAGCTAGTAAAAAAAAAAAAAAAAAAACATACAGAAGAAGAAGAAGAAGAAGTAGAAGAGTTTGGACTTGATATCCCGCTTTATCACTACCCTAAGGAGTCTCAAAGCGGCTAACATTCTTCTTTCCCTTCCTCCCCCACAACAAACACTCTGTGAGGTGAGTGGGGCTGAGAGACTTCAAAGAAGTGTGACTAGCCCAGCAGCTGCATGTGGAGGAGTAGAGACGCGAACCCGGTTCACCAGATTATGAGTCTACCGCTCTTAACCACTACACCACACTGGCTCTTGATCACCATAGTCAGGCAGTGGCACTGGCAAAAACAAACAATAGTTCCTGCTAGACAACAGTTTGCTTTTTTTTTTTTTTTTTTTTAAATGTCTTATTCTAAAGAGATACATTTTTAGAAGGGTACAGTATAATTATTCTTAATATGTTATGAATCTACAAGGAGCATGTGGCACAATGGGTCAATGGGACTGGCTGTTAACCAGAAGGAAGCCCCCCCTCCCCCCTGGGATGGCTGCATTGCGGGATTTTGGATTAGAAGTCCCTCAGGGTCCCTTACAAATCTACAGTTCTACGATTCTGCGTGTGACTTGTGAGACTTTATGCATATTAGCAAATTGTTTGGCTTGCAAACTTATTTTGAAATTGCTGCATCCATAGCTGGTCCAAATGCAGACGCTTTGTCCGGAGGAGCCCAGATGGAATGATATAGTAACAAGAAAGGAATACTTTTTTATTATTGGTGTTTGCAAGCACATGCCAGACTGGCCTAGGATGACCACGTGCCCCAGATAGTTTTCTATCTGAAGGTGGCCTACGTCTAAAGCACTCTCCTGCCCAGTTTAAAAATAAAGAGCCGTCAAAAAGGAGAACAGGGGAGGTCAGGCAGCTGCTCATCAGCAGGTAACACCTGGGCAGCAGACTGAGCCAGGACACCTGATCACAGTTTCCCCTACCCTGGTGAAAGGAATATGCTATTTCTATTTAAATGATAATAATTATGTTTAGATTTGCATTTATATATATAATTTAGCACATGCAAACACCCTCTTTGGGTCTTGTTCATGTTTGTGAGGCATTTCCTTTTTCCTTTTGGCAATGTCTAAGTGGCCACCTGCGACTGGTTTCATCTTGGAGTGAGAGAAAAACCCAACCTGCAGAACCTGTTCCTCACCTGAGCTTTCAGATGGCTTGAAGACAAGCTTCTGTTGCAAAAGTCCTGATGACTGCCGCTTGGCGGATAGTGACGCACTGATGATGCGTCTGATCTAAAGAGGTGCACGAGCAGCAGCGGTGACCGTAAAATGTGGACCTAATTACATATCTGATGTACGAGGCTGGTGGCTTTGAGTAGCTCACTGCTTAGGAAGAAGACCTCTGATTGGCATCAACTGGCCTTATGTCCAAGGAATGTGTTGAAGTGTTAGGAGGTAACCTTCATGGGTTGCCTGCAACCATGTCCTACTCAAGAGCAGATCTGCTGACATGAATGGACCTAAGTTCATCACACACATTAATTTCAGTGGGCCCATGCTGAGTGGGACTAGTCTTGAATGCACCCCATTATCTCTATATAATGGCCAGCCAAGATGTATTCCTATTAATAGAAACTGGGTTAGATTTGCTCATTTCTTATTGTGCAAGCTGCCTTTGAAACACCTTCACTGTAGGACAGCACAGACTCAAGGTGCCCCCAGGCTGTCTCTCTTTTGTGGGAGGAAATCAAGCGTGTATTAGAAACTTAGAAATTTGTGCAAGTGAATCAAGATGAATGCTCAATAGACAGATCATCTGGAGAAGGCCTTAAAAAAACCCAAAACTCAAATCTAAAGGGCAAATAATTGTACAGTGGTACCTCGACTTATGACGATAATGCGTTCCGACGCGATTTTCGTAAGTCGAAAAAATTCGTAAGTCGAATCCCCATAGGAATGCATTGGGGGGAAAAAATTCGTAAGTCGAAAAATTCGGGTCAAAAATTCGTAAGTCGAAAAAATCCTATTAAAAGCGGCCACGACGTCTTTTCGTAAGTCGAAAAAATTCGGATGCGGCGGCCATTTTGTTTTACCGGAAGTCATTCGTAACTCGAAAAAAACGTAACTCGAGTTACTCGTAAGTCGAGGTACCACTGTACTCAGAAAGTACCCTGAATTAAGGAAGTTACAGTCTGAAGTAAAGGGTTTATTGACTCGCTGAGCCTTTTGTCAGGTTGGCTTTTGGGTTTCCTTGCGCCAGTAATTTGAGTATCAAGTTTTCCTTGGGTAGAGAATACACCATGATTTTTTTACTCTCATCTGTCTTGCAACATTCACGTGTGCACAGAGCGAAAGCCGCATGACATGGGTGTCGTTCACACTTTTGAAAAGTGTGATTTTCTTTTCTTTGCTGTTGAAGAAGAAGCTGCTGTGGTGATTTGCAGCGCACCCAATTTGGATCAAGACAGCTGCTTTTTTTTTGGGGGGGGTGTCAAAATCAAAGTGTTCAGTTTTATCCCACTTCACTTTTTGTTTATTGCAGTGTATTATACTTTTGTTTAAGATTGCATGGCATTTTAGTCCATTGCCGTAAACCAGGCAAAGGCAAACTCAGCCCTCTAGATGTTTTTGGACTACAACTCCCATCATCCCTAGCTAACAGGACCAGTGGTCAGGGATAATGGGAATAGTAGTCTCAAAACATCTGGAGGGCCGAGTTTGCCTATGCCTGCCACAAACCCTTTAGAGGCTGCCTTAAATATTAACATAGCTGTCAACCCTCCCTTTTTTTGCGGGAAACTCCCTTATTCCAATGCCGTTTCCCGCTGCTATCCCGGATTGTTGATATCCCTTAAATTTCCCGGATTTCAAAGGAAGCAGCTCCTCTCCCTCCCTGACGGCCAGGGAGGCTCCTCAGCTGTGTTGCTCGGCTGCCAATAAGGAGTCTGAGACCGACTGGGGGCGGAGCTTGCATGCCTTGTGCAGCCAGACCCTCACGCCCAACCAGACAGACAGACAGCCTGCCGTCTATGCACTCGCTCTTTCGCTCACCCGTTCGCGCGCAGCCTCTGGAGCGCAGGGTGGCGAGGCTACTCGGTGCCATTGCACCACCCTCGCGGCATCCCTTATTTCCAAATCTGAAAGTTTGAAAAAATCCCTTATTTTCAAATCCGAAAGTTGACAGCTATGAATATTAAGTGATGCAGATGTTTAATTTAAAGCAGGGTTGGGGGAATCTTTTGCAGTCCAATGGCTGCATTTCACCATGGGTAACAAGCTGGGGGGGGGCAGACATGTGCCACTGGTGTGTGGAGCCAGAGGTAAATTTTTGACAGAACCATGGATGCCGCTCGTAACATTCCAGGTTTCTAAGAACACCGACATCTCTCCATCCAGGCAACTGAGAGGCATGCTCACAATTCAAAGACCTTTACAGACATGCAAAAGCTCTTGAGGATGTTGAGCCAGGCTGGAGAAGGAGTTGGCCTGGGGAGAATCACAAGGGCCACACAGAAAGGCCTGGAGGGCCATATTTAGGCCTCAGATCTAAGGTACCCCATCCCTGGTTTAAGGTGTGGGATGGATCTGGTATTTGTAGCATGTGGAAGGGAAACCCAGCAAGATGGGCAGGGTATAAATAAATTACTACTACTACTACTACTACAATTATTTTATTTTGTTATCCTGCAATCTCCCTCTTGGATCTGAGCCTCAGCTGGCCTCATGGCCACAACTTCCAGGACTTCTTTTGTTTTGTTTTCCTTTGCTCCTTGCTGTATGTCAACCTCTCGCCTGATGCAGAGTTTTGGAGAAGTCAAAAGCATACCACATTTCTGTGACATTTTGGCTGCTGTCTGTAAAAGGTTTGTGGCTTCCACAGAGCTCTGGAAAAATGCCTGGGTCTTAACACGGCCTCCTTCCTTGCCTCTGCCTCGCTCACAAGGTGGTAAACTGTGGTTTCATCTGGGGCTTCAAGATTTTCTTGCCAGCTCCGGTATGTGTGGGAACGCCTTGGGAGTGGTATGTTGCTCCACACACACATTCCCCCAGTAAGTGGCACGAGCTGCTGTGCCACCCTGTCATTTCTCTTGGGATCTGAGAAGACGACTGCTAGCCATTGTGGGCTTGTTCCAGTTTGTTGAATGAAGGAGTTCAGTTTAACTAAGTTCACGGAATCCATACAAAAATCTCTGAACTACACCTGAATGTAGCGTTCATAATTGCTGAGTGACCTGAACATGAATTAAGTTCCTTTTGAGGTAGAACTTTGAATGGTTTTTAGTTCATTTTCAGATTTATTTTCCTATATGTGATTTTTTAAATTGCTGTTTTAATGTTTAGATTCCTTGGACCTCTAAGCTTAAAAATCATAATTGTTGGGGGAAATAAATTAGGTGCCTTGATGTTTTTCTTAGACATCTCCGGTATATTTTATACTTCAGCACAGAAGCTCGTAACATTCTGAATGCTAAATCCCCCTCCCTCATGGATCATTTGGATGAACTTGAATTGAACTGTGAACTGAACATGAACCCAACTCGTTAATGTGGTAAAGGGACAAATGTGAACTGAAATTGGTTTATTTTGGGACATGTTGAACTTGAACTAGTTACTTTTAAAAATGAACTTTCCAAGCTCTGGTATGTTCTGCTTCTACTGTTGGAGGCAGTACAGTGGTACCTTGGTTTAAGAACAGCTTAGTTTATGAACACCTTGGATTGAGAACGCTGCAAACCCAGAAGTAGTTGTTTTGGTTTGTGAACTTTTCCTTGGAAGCAGAACATGTTCCGCTTCCTGTTGTGTGTAAATTGAGTCCCCTGCTGCTATGGGAAAGCACACCTTGGGTTTAAGAATGCTTTGGTTTAATAACGGACTTCCGGAACGGATTAAATTCGTAAACCAAGGTACCACTTTAATGCTTCTGAATACTAGCTGCTGGGAATCACAGAGGTAAATCAATGTTGCCCTCATGTCCTGCTTGCAGGAGTCCCATACAGGGATTGAACTTGCAACCTTATCAGCACCCCGCTCTAACCAACTCAGCTATCCAGGCTGACTTAGTGTTCTGTGCTCAGCTGTTCCTCTCAATAGCAGCCGTTGGAAGGAACGTTACCCTGAGACGCAAATTCTAACTGCCTTCAACCTCAAAACAAAAGCATACAAGCCCAACAGCAGCTCAGGAACAGGCACTAATCACCACAAAGCCACAATGCTCCAACCATCCTCTCAAACTAAGAGTGACCTCTATTTTATATTAAAGGGCAGGAAATTTGTCTTTCATTCTAGTAACTATGACTCCTATTTGCTTGTGTTGATGGTTGCGGTTGGCAGCCACATTGATCTGAAATGACGAGCAGATATATTCTCTGTGTGTCCCCTTTTGAAAAACGTTTCTGTTTCTGTTGTTGAAGATTTCCAAGTTGAGCTTAGGGTTAGTATGTTGGTTGACTCTGGGACTCTTGTCAACAATGAGTGTTTTCCCCATGGGGGGGGCATTTGTGTGTGGGTGATGGTAGTGGGTGATTGTAGTCTCTACCTTCCTAAGAATACTAGGTGGGTGGTCAGGGGAAGGACTGGAGCATGTAAAAATGAACATAATATTTTAGCGGCAGTTCATTCATTTTTAGCTTTGTATTCTTTTTATAAAAAAGCACGCCTAGACATCCCGTTGTTGCACCCATAACCTAGGTTTAAGGTGGCATTTAGCTCCTAGCTTTCATATCCCAGTTTCTAACACTGGCGGGTAGCAAATCCCCCTGTCAAACCTTCTATCCCTCTTTCCTCAAGTATTGTCTGAAATTACTTGGGAACTGGGATGGCAGGGATGGATACGTAGTTATTGTAATTAAATGTAGTTAGGGACACAGGAAGCTGCCACATACTGAGTCAGACCATTGGATTAGTGGAAGCTCTCTTAGGTTACAGACAGGAGACGTTCCCAGCTGTACTTTAAGACATCAGGGATTGAACCTGAAACTTTCTGCATGCAGAGGAGGTGCTCTGTTGCAGAGCTCCTTGAAACCAGAGTTTGCCCAGGTTCCCATATACGTATGAACTACAATTAGCTGAAAATGGAACTGAACGCCACTGATCTTCTTGCAGCCATACAGGAGGTGCAGAAGGAAGAGGGAAGCACATGAGGCCAAGGATCATTCACAGAATGCTAAACTAAGGTTGAGTGTTACATCTGAACACAGCTGTTCTGTTTAGGTGTATATTGAAAGAATGAGCCAAGACAGAGTTAAGAAATATGTGAGTTCTTTTTGGTGGCGTTCACAATTTGGAACAGCCTCCAAAAGAAGACCACCTTTTACCTTTGGTGCAAATCTTTTCAGAAGGCATCACAGACTTTAGTTTCAGCAACACTTCTCTGGATAGAAAGCTTTTAAGTTAGCTACGTTGTCCACTGTGTTTAACTTTTGACTGCTTTAAAGAAAAAAGGTTAGCTATTTTGTTTTGATTGTGTTTTGATTGATCTGTTACTTTGATTTCTTTTTTTAATTCCTAAAAAGGCATATTTTGATGCCGGCCATAAATAATGTAGAGGGCTAAATTAAATAATCCATTAGAGGGCAGGAATAAGTTGCAGCTCCCTCCTGCAGGGGCGCCAATTGGCAAACCTGGTTAAATCTTTGCTGTGTAATGTGCTAAAACAACTCTCTCTTGTCCCAAGATACCATAAGCTAGAATGGACATGTGGAAGATTATGTAGCACAGGCAGACATCAGAGGACTGTATTATGAGGCTTTCTATACAGCCATCTTCATGGATGCCTTCAATGAAGCGAAGTGGTCCAGTTCAGGTTGAGCTCAATATATGTTGCTCCTGCACAGGAAGGATGCATTTGCCTAAGTCAGACCATGGATTCATCTAGTTTAGTACTGTCTACTTTGACTGGCAGTAACTCTCCCGTCTTCAGACAGGGCTTTCTCCCAGGCCTGGTGTTCCATGATCCTTGCCAAGGAAGCTGATCTGCAGTGCTGGAAATGTAAAGAGAAAGAAGGTTCTTTTTATCATATGTGGTGGTCTTGTAGTAAGGTTAAAGCATACTGGGAAATGATATATAATGAATTGAAAAGGATGTTTAAAATAACATTCATTTAAAAAACAACAACCCAGAACCTTTTCTTTTGGGAATTATAGGGACAGAACTACCTAAACAGTATAGAAACTTATTTATGTACGCTACTACAGCGGCAAGAATATTACTCGCCCCCAAAATGGAAAGAAGCAGAAGACCCAGCCAAGGAAGAATGGATACAAAAATTTATGGAATATGCAGAAGTGGCGAAACTTACTGGAAGAATAAGAAATCAAGATAACCAACTTTTTATATAAATGAATGGAAATGGTTTATTGAATATTTACAGATAAATTGTAAACAGATAAGAACATTGGCAGGAGTATTGTAATAACCTGAAGTTTTATAAGAGTATATATTTAAAGTAGATGAATAAATGAGCAAATTAAGTTAATTTGGATATGCAGAAGATATTAAAAATAAATTTAAGGAACCACAGAATGAGGGGGAAGGAAGACAAATTTTGAAATGTTAAAATGATTGTAAAATTAGTGAAATGTATAAACCTAAAAAGCATATATATATATATATATATATATATATATATATATATATATACTAGCTGACCCGGCCATGCCTTGCTGTGGCTGATTTGGTGAAATGCAAAAGTAAGATACAGTATGAAAGAGAAAGCGTATGTTTACTTACACCTTATCTCGTTGAAGTTCAGTCTATGTGTTCTCCGTTTGGCCCTCCCGTTTTTGTCTTCGTTTCTACAACTGTTTATTACTACTATTTTAGTCTATGAGGTTCTTTGTCCTGATTTTGTCAATGCCCTTCTTCAATGTTGTTGATGTGTAGTGGTGGGCTGTATGTTTGTTTTTATAGGAGTACGTTTGTATCTGTGGAAGGTGTGGTATCTGGCCCGAAATGTGAGTAGCGGCATTATCATCCGGCCTCTATCTACAGCCGGTCGAGGTAGCGTCGCAAACCGCGAAAATGGCGATTCCTCCCGGCGTAGTTCTATACCCACCGGCGGAGCCAGCAGTAGTGTTTGTGGGCGGTCTGTCTGTCGATTGGATGGTGGTAGTGACGTCGGGAAAGGAGGAGGAGGGGTCAGAAACAGGTGTGTTATGCTGTGCTGTTTAACGTCCATTGGAGGGCGCTATATTTTTTTTGCACAAAATCACATTTTTACCTGGGAAAGGTGTGGTATTTGTGCAATGTAAGTACATATGATCACTCCCATATGGGCATGGAATGTTGTGTCCAAATTTGAACGGAATCGATCAAGGGGTTACGGAGAAAGGCGATTGTTAACAAACAACCCACTTGAACGATTTTATATAAATAGATATATGATGCTGATCTGCAGCGCTCTCATTCTGCTTCGTGGGCAATGCTACTAATTTCACTGCTCCACATGTCTGCTTGGGTTGCTTGTGCCATCAGGCTGGCCCTGCTCCAACCTGTGTTGTACTGCAGAATGCATTTTCTTGTTTGTACAGTGGAGCTTTCATCTGTGACTGGCACTCCTAAACATGACCTCATATGTGCGGTACTAAGATTAACTCTGATTCTGTGGCACTTGAGTTTCAAGTCTGGGATCTGACTCATAACTTCCCCCACCAGTTTAAGTTTCCTCCACCATATCCTTGGCCAGCTCACAGCAGATGCAAGAGCCTTCTTGTTTCTTCCCAGAGCACAGTTACAGCTGTATCAAACGCACCCTAGAGGCAGGTGGCCTGACCAGCCTTTCCGTTTCCTTGTGGACAGGAAAGCAGAAGCTTCTTGTTGGGGTTAAAGCTCAGAAATTGTCACAAGGAATTGTCACGGCAAGGAAGAAGTAAGCTGATCTCAGGTTACAAAGCTGGGAATGTTCCAACCCTTTAAAACCAAATTAAATCATGACTGGTTCACCAAAACATAGCTTTTGCTTATGCAGGGGAAAGATAGGAGATGGGGACAAACTAGTCAGGCATTCAAAAACTTTAGGTTTGATGTATCCTAACAATCTCCAGGGACAGATGCATCTGAAGAACTCAAATGGAAGCCCTGGTATGGTTCTTGATGTTGAAACGCCACCCCAAAAGGAGGGCCATTCAATGGAGACTCCTGTGTTTTTTTCAAGCAGTCCACACTCTCAACAGTATTCCAACAACAACATGCCACAATAACCAACAATAGCAGCAAAGTTATAACCAACAGCAACATTCCACAACCATCTAGTAATTCAAACTAAATCTTCTGCAGAAAGGATGGTCTATAATTATAGCTTGCAGGGCCTTGATGGGCTGAATGTGGGTTGACGAGCACAGATAAGATGGAGCTGTCAACAACTGAGGGTTGGTGCAGTCTAGAAAAAAAGTAGCTTCCCTGGTTTGGAAGGGATCATATTGTCCTTGAAGGATTAGGTTCATTGCAGGTGTCATTTGATCAGTCCTTGATACTGGATGCCCAGACCCCAGCTGTGGCCCAAAGTTCATCCCCTTGGGAGGATGAGGAATTGACTACTTTGACCCATGCCTTGAGGATCTTGGTTAGTGTATCGGGCACTTTGGGGGAACTACCCTTGAAGAAGATTCTTCCTGAGTAGAAAGGAAGCCTTTTCACCTTTGGGGAGCTTCTGGGAGAAATTCGGTACCTGGTTTTGGCCTTCTCAATTGGCCCAGTTCCTTTGCCCTGATAACACTCTTCTCCCAGCTTCATGTTTTTGAGAGGAGGCCTTGTCCCTGATGCTTGTGAGCTGACAGCTGTGGGTGTTCAATAATTGCAGTGCCACCAGCAAGAATGCCACCATGGAATACCCTCCTTGTTTTTATTTATTTAGGTAAGCGTGCCTTAATACCCTGTTTTTCCGTGCAACGAGTCTCAGAGCAATTCACCATACAAATTTAAATCCAAAGCAAATGCAAACATTTCTTCAAAATGCAGCGACAGCAGCGTGACCAGATAGTTTTGAGTTCAAATGGCAGATCTAAAAAGTCTGGTACGTTTGGATCTTCGGGTGGAAATGGATTTTATGTTTTGTGAACTGTCCTCTTGGGCTAGAGAAGTGGAGTTAGAACTATAAATAGAATAGAGCGATGGAGGGTATGTGACTCATATCTTGGGAATAACAAACATTACGGTGAGTAATCTACGGTGAGATTTATCTGTCACAATCGCTCCACGTGCCTGGTCTGCTGCAGGACCTACAAGAGAGTAAGATGTTGGTGCTTCACTAATGCCTTTAGAGTTCTGGGTGTGGCTCAGTGCTCCTGTTTACTGTTTTCTCAGAAATGCGGCCAGTTGACGTTTCTCGTGTGCCAAATCGAGCAAGAAGAGGAACCGAGAGTCTGCTAAAAATACTTTATTTTTCCTCTCTGCAGAGAGAATGGCCTGCTACTCAATCAATGAACAAGTTTACTTTTAAATTTAGATTATAGAATGGTCTGGAATGATGAAGTGAAATTTACATGACATGCAAATTAAGGGCATCGGGACATTTTGTCATTTTTTTTTTACATAGGCTGGACAAATCTCAGGCCAAATGAATCTGAGCTATATGCTGATGATCTGCAACATTTCCCCTTGAGCTTGCTTAGGCTTGGTCTCAAGGCCTTGGTGACTTGCTGCTGTTGGTGAGATCTGTTAGACTATTTTACAGTAGGCGAAGGACAACTTGATTGCAAGTACCAGCAATATACGATTGTTTCCATAGAATGCAAGAGACCTTCACACATGAAATGTTGTGTGTATATATATAATTATAGAATCATAGAGTTGGAAGGGAACCTGAGGATTATCTAGTCCAACTCCCTGCAATGCAGGAATATGCATGCAGTAGTCTCATATGGGGATCGAACCTGCAGCCTTGGCGTTATCAGCACCATTGTCAGGGATCTGCCTCCCCCTTCCAGTCCGGCTCTGAGTGTTTACAGAGAACAGCTGCCCATTCTAACGATGGACTCATCTTGAGGTGGGAGCAGCAACTGTTCAGAAGGGAAGGTGTTGCCAGGGCTCGAGCTAAGTAGGGAGAGACCTGGCAGCTCCCAGAGAGGACGTCCGGGGGAGAGACTGAGAAAAAGGAAGAGATGCTTTCGCTTTCCCAGGTGGCTCTGCTGGCGGGAAAATTGTAGCTCAGCACTTCCGGATTCTGCTAGTGATTGAGTAGACATGTTTATGACTTAGCTCTGCACTGTAATATAATGAGCACAGATAAAAGCTTCAAAGGCAAATGACTTGGACTCCTTATTGAACGACCGGCGAAGGGGGGAGGCCCTGACAACCATGTTCTAACCAGCTGAGCTATGGTTGGATGGTACAAAAAGGGCAATTAGTTCCTCCCCTCTAAAACAAAGTATTGGTGAGCTTAATGGTCTTTCTTATAAACCAAATATGAGTCCTTTTGTTTCTTCACATCATCTTTACAAAGCTCAGTCCCTTGAGCACAGCTGAAATATGCTAACGGTAACAACCACTGTAACAATACTTCTAGTAAGCTAGCCAATTGTACCTGACAATAGATCATCACATATTACCTTTCTGAAAGTCCTTCTGTTCTCTTTGGCTGGTGATCTGAATCATTTAGGCTGTGCACTGCTCTGAAATCCAAACAGGATGGAATATAGTGTCTGAATGAATGGCCTAGAGCTTGAACAGTTCAAAATTCTGGGCTCCTTAAAATTGTATAGATGTGAAGTCCAGCTAGTTCATCACTTCCTTCATTCCAAATGTGGTGAAGTGAAATAATGGCTGGTAAGGTAAAGGGACCCCTGACCATTAGGTCCAGTCATGACCGACTCTGGGGTTGTGCGCTCATCTCGCATTATTGGGCGAGGGAGCCGGCGTAGAGCTTCCAGGTCATGTGGCCAGCATGACTAAGCCGCTTCTGGCGAACCAGAGCAGCGCACGGAAACGCCGTTTACCTTTCCGCTGCAGCGGTACCTATTTATCTACTTGCACTTTGATGTGCTTTTGAACTGCTAGGTTGGCAGGAGCAATGGCTGGTAAGAGGAGAGATTTAACCACAGAGACAAATGGCAATTCCTTGCAGGTCCAGTGACTGGGATGGGGTGGGGATCTTGGCACACAAATGGAATGAGATAGGGACAAAGGGGCTGGACCATGTTGGGAAGGAGGAGAAGGGAAGGCCCTACACAATAAACTGCCCAATTGTCATGTTATAAGCTAGTAACAAATATTTGGCAACAGCAGATTGCTTCATTTGGGAACATAAACGAGACTATGATTTCAAAAGGGCTGACAGAGCCAGGAGACTTGGAGCTGTTGATTAGTTTCACAAAACAACAAAAGTGGATTCTGCGAGTCCTTAGGGTGGTGAAGAGACTTATTTTGCAAGGTTGAAAGGACAAACACCCACCACCTATAACTCAGTGCCCTTTCTACATTGAACACATGGTATATAATCATCAATCTCATTTAGATGCCTATTTGGGCATATGGACTGCCTGTATTAATTATACATTTTAATTAGGATTGATTGATTGTTTTTATTATCAATGTAAACTGGCAATGCTTTTATCTTTTCCTTTCCTTTTGCAAATAAAAATGCATTTAAGAAGAAGAGGAGGAGGAGGAGGAGGAGGAGGAGGAGGAGGCATTTATGGGATGAACCTGCACAGGTGAAGCATCTGCAGGGAACATTTATAGAAAAGTTAAAAACATGTCAGTAACCTTCACTAGGCCCACGCAAAATGTTCACCTTGGGTGGGGGCTGATACTTATCGGGATTGCTGTAGGCATGAAAAGTAAATGTAACCCTTTCCTCCACTGCTGTAGTTCTGATGGAAAGCGCTCCTCACAAACTGCTGCTTGCATCGGGAGGAAGAAATTTCCTTTAACGCCAAGGGGGATTTCCTTCAAGTGCACAGAACACCTTCAGCAGAGGGTGCTGAACCAGTGCTATTCTTTCCACTTGTATGGTAACCCATTCAGATCCACAGCCAGGCCCAGGCCTGGTGAACTTAAGGTGTGGGGACGGGTGGGGGGGGGGACAGAGATCTTCACCAGCAGTCTTCTTATCCTTCTATGGTCCGTAGTTGCTGTACAAGTGATGTCATGAAATGAGGTAAGTAGCAAGTCGGGGGGGGGATCACCTTGTGGAACATTCTTAGGTAAAAGTAAAGAGACCCCTGACCATTAGGTCCAGTAGTGACCGACTCTGGGGTTGCGGCGCTCATCTCGCATTATTGGCCGAGGGAGCCGGCGTACAGCTTCCGGGTCATGTGGCCAGCATGACAAAGCCACTTCTGGTGAACCAGAGCAGTGCACGGAAACGCCGTTTACCTTCCCGCTGCAGCGGTACCTATTTATCTACTTGCACTTTGACGTGCTTTCGAACTGCTAGGTTGGCAGGAGCTGGGACCGAACAACGGGGGCTCACCCCGTCACGTGGATTCGAACCGCCGACCTTCTGATTGGCAAGCCCTAGGCTCTGTGGTGTAACCCATAGCGCCACCCACGTCCCGTGGAACATGCTTAGTAGAGCTTTTTAAAAAATCCATAGTTGCCTTTGCAAACTGGTCTCACTCATTTGAAACTAATGAGAACGAACCTTTTCCACTTGTAACAGTTTCTGACGTAACTTCTCCTCCAAAGAAGATCAATTTTCAGTGAGCCCCCACCCCCTTATATATAAAAATGACGTGGTAGATGGCAACAACATAGAAATAAAAGTGTTCCTTCTGGAATGATCTTTCTAGATAAGTGGACTGACAGCAATGAGTCAGAAGGACGGAGAACGTAGCTATGTGGAAAAACACGTTTGATTGTGTTTGTGACATGTGACAAAAACATTTGCCGGCCTTGAGAATCAACTAACACCCTGAAAGTCAAGCCAATGACTTCCTCTCATGATGAATTTGCTCTGAATAATGTTATAATAGGCATTCCTCCAATGACCAGGTTTCTCTGCCCACTCCCCTGTCTTTGCTCAAGAGTGAAAACTACCTGTTCGAAGCAGGGATAGTGATGGTCTATGAAGCATTCACTTCTGGGCAGGAAGCAGAGGTAAATAAGCACAACCGATTCATCACAACGCCAAGCAAGTCGTTTAAATCAAGCCCTAGTTTAAATCTGGACCCCCTGTGGAGGTCAAATTATCTGTAATTTCCTAATGTGAAAAACCACACCAATCTTCCTTCCTTCCTGCTGCAAAAGCTTTGAAAATTCTTGCCCCTTGAGGGATGATTTATAGCAACAATGGGAACCCATGGCCTACCAGATGTTACTGAACTACAACTCCCATCATCCTTGCCCATTGACCATGCTATGTGATTTTTAAAAGACATCTGGAGGCAGCCCTATTTAGGGCAGTTTTTAGAATGGGTTGTCGCATTGTGCTTTTACAATTTTTTGTTGGGAGCCACCCAAAGTGACTGGGGCAACCCAATCAGATGAGCAGCATATAAATAAGTTGTTGTTGTTGTTTGTTTGTTTGTTTGTTTGTTTTCTTAATGTTATATATGTTAACTTTGCTGTGTTAAATGTACATCCTGTAGTTGACCTCCTTGGTAATGTTTTGTTTTGACATCTTTAAGAGAATATTTTAGTTTCCTGTTAATTATGTTGCTTTGAATATATACTTTATATCTGACTTTCTTCATTAATGTTTTGTTCTGGATTGATTTATGAGATGTTTGAATGTGTTGTAAACTTCTTTGAGATATTTTTCTTAAAAATATAAAATGGTATAGCAATAGCAATATTGCTCTCAGCTAGGGACCATGTGAAATCGCTTTGTGACAGCCCTAGGCTGTGCTGTTGATGAGAGCATGCATAAGTCTAATATGCCACCTAGTGACAACTAAGTGCTACCTTTTACTACTCTATCATATTTTTTTCATAAAGTAGCAAGGGAAATGGAGTTGCACCAAGTAGGCAAGCCATCACAGGGAGGGAGGTTTCAGCAGACTGGATGTGACCCACCTGTCCACATTGGGGCATTTCATGAATTGATTGTTAAGGTCCTTTATACTCCAGCTCTTGGAGCTCATACTAACCATACTTTTCCATCTATAAGATGCCCCCATGTATAGGACACCCCTTATTTTTGGGGACTCAAATTAAGAAAATGGGGGGAGATGGCACAGAGTGGTTGAGCTTTTTTTGGGGGGGATTACTCAGGGTTGTTGAGCTTTTTTGAGGGGTATTGCTGAAAATCGCTCACATGCACGCATCGCGAAATCCGCCTCCCGTCTGTCCCATCACTGGCAAAAGCTGCCAATCGCCCGCCCAACTGCCAGAGCATCAGCCAATCAACAGCACCCATTGATGCACCAGCCAATAACACACACAATAGTCATTGACAGCCGCAGCAGCAACCAATCAAACGTTCACCCTATGCACTACCCATGTATAAGATGACCCCCAATTTTAAACATGATTTTAAAAGACAATAACATACTCCTATACATGGAAAAGTATGGTATATTGATCGGCGGGGACCCCTCAAATATTCACCCTTAGGCAAGCCCTTGGGACAGGGGTGGGGAACCAGAGGCCCTCCAGATGTTGCTGGACTTCAGCTCCCACCAACCCCAGTCAGATGGGGGATGAAGATAGGAACTGTGGTCTATCAACATCTGGAAGGCCACGGGTTACACATCTCTGGTATACAGTTAAGGTATCCGGATGTAGGAACAGAGGCCGCTCTTGTGTCTTTAGCTGGATGGAAGAGGGCAAACTCAGCAACTCCAACATAGCTATGTTCTGCCTCCAGTGTCAGAGGCAGTCAGTAGGTCACTCAATGCCGGTTGCTGGTAACCATCACAAGCGGGGAGAGTTCAGCTTGCATCAGGCTGGCCACTGTGAGAACAGGATCCGGATCCATTTGGGCTCTTCTTACTTTCTTATGGAGAGCAGACTAAGCAGGCACGAAGTTCACCTGCTCACAGTCTTCCCCCGTTGTGGCGAGGTTGTTACAGTATTTGTATTTAAATCCTAGCAATTATTCCTATTTTAGGCCAGCCTGAGTCCTCTTTACTTTGGTGGTGCATTTCCTCCCTTTGGGTGACATCTTGGGAGCCGCACAAAATGTGGGAAAGTGGATTAATACATTAAAGGGTAGCTTTTCAGTTTTTGTTCTGTAGAGAGCAATGAAAGGCAATAGGTTTTAAGGCTCAAATCAGGACATATCTAATGCCGTATCTACACTGAACATTTAAAGCGCTTTTATACCGCTCCAGCAGTCATGGCGCCCCCCTGCTCAAGAATCCCGAGAACTGTAGTTTGCTAAGGGTGCTAGGAATTATAGCTCTGCTGGGGGTCGCCTAACGACCCCTTAACAAACTATGGTTCTATTGCTTGTGCTAATGAAATAGGAATATTAAATACTATATTATTAAATACTATAATATTAAATATTAAAGGTTGGATGCTTTAATCAGCCTTGTTCATGATATTTATGTGGGGGTGTCATCATTGGTAACGCTTAACAGAAGTGAAAAAGAGGCATATGTAATGTAGGTTTTACAATCACACTATGAATGGATTTAAGGAAACGCCGATTTTAAGCCTTGCCTGTGAAACACTCTGATGCACTCGCCAATCAGCTGTGTGTGTTTTCTTTTCTGTTTCTATTGGGGACCAGTTTTTCTTGGGAAATTGCTTATGTGAGAGTGCCGGCCTCAATTAAACTACAGCAGCCCACCCTCCGCCTGCACAGCTGCTTACATTTCTGACTTGCCAGTAGGTGGCAGATACATACAGAGTATTGTTGCTAATTCAGCCCAAAAGAATCAGCAATACAAAGCAAGTTATTGGCCCAACGTCTTTTGCAAAAGTTGATTACTTCAACCATAGAAAATTGCAGGACAATGAAAAGAATCCTTTCTATATTGGTATCATTTAGAAGCAAGGTAGTGCTAGTGTCTTAAGACATAAGCACGGACACATGTATGTATGAATTAATATATTAGAAGATATTGTGCTTTTGCAGAGCAGAAGACCTCAATAGTCTTATCCTCCATGAATTCGTCTAATCTTCCTTTAAAGCCATCCAAGTTGGTGGCCATCATTTGAAAAAGGCCATCACCTTTTCTCATAGTAAGAATCCCTCCAATGCTTAAGGAAATTGCAATGTGCACCCTATTTATTTCCAATTTAATATAATTTAATTTAGGGGGCAGCAATGATGCAAACACTGCTAATGAAGAGAATCTGATGTTGGAAATGATGTGGATATTCAGGGTGGGAAATGAATTGTCTTGCTTTCTCTAAAATGTAAATTTCTAAGTTTTCATCCCTGTATGAAAAGCAGCGCGTGCAAATCTATGCAAATCCATGTCCTATAGGCCCTGGCCACTTGCCGTTTTTCATATAAGAAAAGTACCAGGCTGGTGAGACAAGCGGGGGTGGGGGGGCACTCCATCTGACAGCAGATTATCTTCTCCACCCATCATAACCCAGGGCAGGATTTGGGACCAGCCAACATTTATTGCATCACATGGAATAGAGGAAGCGCCTTGGTTTGTGTTTCCCACATGTCAGCATGACATGAATGGCAACTACACCACAAGACCAGATGTTATGCTTTGGAGGAGAGAGTATGTTTGGAGGGATTATTAGCTGTCACTATTTATATTACCAGGGTGCACAGCAATACCGCCGGCGTTATTCCCCCCCCCCCCCGCATCTGAAATCTGTGTTAAAAAATAGAGATGACAATGAAGTCCAAGACATGCTGCGACAAGATCTTTGTGATCTTCCAAGAAAAGCTGTGGCCTGCCAGCTGTTCAGAAGCAGCAATGGGCCAAAGCAATAAAATAACTTCCTATGCCAGAAGCCCCAGGATGCTGGAAAGAGGAATAATAGAACAGAGAGTAGGCCATGGGGCAATCCACGCAGAAGGTGATGCAAGTATATAACAGGTGCACAGAGGAGAGGGTAGGATTTGCTTGGGAGCATAAGCAGACGTGGGCATAGGTACACTGCTTGCAGAGGGTCACAATGCTGGAGTCTTGTATGTCTTGTGGCACGGATCCATGCTCATCCCAAAGTGCAGGTGGTGCTGTGGTCCAAACCACTGAGCCTCTTGTGCTTGCCGATCGGAAGGTCGGCGGTTCGAATCCCCGCGATGGAGTGAGCTCCCGTTGCTCTGTCCCAGCTCCTGTCAACCTAACAGTTCGAAAGCACGCCAGTGCAAGTAGATAAATAGGTACTGCTGCGGTGGGAAGGTAAACGGCGTTTCCGTGTGCTCTGGTTTCCGTCATGGTGTTCCGTTGTGCCAGAAGCGGTATAGTCATGCTGGCCACGTGACCCGGAAAGCTGTCTGTGGACAAATGCCGGCTCCCTTCGCCTTAAAGCGATATGAGCGCCACAACCCCATAGTGACCTTTGACTGGACTTAGCCGTCCAGGGGTCCTTTACCTTTTTACCTTTTGCAAGTGTGTCATGAGGGAGGAACTGAAGCCAGCTTTCAGCACTTTGCACTCCTGTCTCAGCGACATCTGTGCCGGCTTGGTCGTGTCCGCAGAATGGAAGATGGGAGCATCCCCACGGGGAGCTGGCTTCGAGCATCAAGACCATTGGCAGACCAACTCCGCGTTATAAAGATGTCAGCTGACGTGACATGAAGGCTGGCAACATCAAGCCTGCCGTGTGGGAATCCTTTGCAGATGACGGCAGTGCCTGGAGGCAGGCAGCCAGGTCCACAACAGCGTCTTCTAACTGGATGCTTTCATCTGCCCCAGCTGCAACAAAACATGTCTCTCTCACATCAGTTTCTCCAGCCACAGCAGGCACTGTAACCTTCCAACAATTTGACTTCACCCCCAAAGACAGGCAGATGCCAGCCAACTAATTTAGATGTCTCTGTTTTAATCTATGTTGTGAGCCACCTTGGTTGCTGGACTTGGGAGAAAGGCAGGATAGATAGAAATAAATAAGAGATAAAATGATAGCGGAAACTTTACCTGTTTTGTGGTTTTTTAAAAAATTCTGTAGCATATATGATTCTTCCCCACTGCCATTTTTTCCTCTCACAACAATCTTGTGAGGTAGGATAGACTAGGCTCTCCCAACTTGGTGCCCTCTGGATTTTTTTTGGGACTACAACTCCCATCAGCCCCAGCCAGTTTGGCCAGTGATCAGGGATGATAGGAGTTGTAGTCCAAAACATCTGGAGGAAAGCAGAGTGGAATCTACACTCATATAAAAAATGTTCTGAAAATGCTTTTTTTTAAAAAGCGCTTTGAAAAATACATTCAATTTTCCGCAAGACTCACCATTGCCATCTAGTGTCACATTATATATTGCACTTAAAACACACAAAATGTTTTATTTGCAGCTGTACAGTGGTACCTTGGTTCTCGAATGGCTTGGCTCCCGGACAAATCGGCTCCCGAACACAGCAAAACCAGAACTAAGTGTTCCGGTTTGTGAACGTTTTTCGGAAGCCGAATGTCTGATGTGAATTCTGCTTGACTGCAGGAAGCTCCTGCACCCAATTGGAAGCCGCACCTTGGTATTTGAACTGTTTCGTGAGTCGAATGGACTCCCAGAATGGATTAAGTTCGAGAACCAAGGTACCACTGTATAGCTGAGTCCCAGGTTGAGGAAGCCTGAGCTAGACTGATATATAATCTGGGATGAGGATTTTAGTACCGCCATGAAACAATGGCTTCCGTCATCTGGAGAGCTTGATGGCAGAGTGAACCTGGGGCTCTTTAATCTTAGTAGGCCAACTTGACAGCTATGCCACCACACTGGGTCTAGCTTAGCTTCTGCATGGAAGAATGGGCTCAACACATCCAGCCTCCAGCACTAAAAAAACAAACAAATGGTAAACCTTAGATGGAAAATGTGATTTATGAAGACTGGATTCAATTATGATAGATCTGGCTGGGAAATGCAAGGATTCTGGTGTGACCTAAAGATATAAAATGGACGTCTCCTCGAACATTCTTGGGGTGGGGTGGCGAAAGCTGGACTTTGCAGTCAGCCAAAGGATATGAGAGGAGACACTTTTATAACCATCAGTGTAATGCTAAACAAACTCTGAAAACATTAACGGGAGTAATTTAAACATATTTCCTGCAATTTGTAATATTTATTTTGATATATGTTCAGAATGTTTATGTAATTCCACCACCACCACCCAGCTCAGTGCATGAGCTGCTCTTGGCAAAATAGCCATATCTCCCCAGGCGTGCAAATCTGCTATTATGATTGGCTGAGCTTTAATAAATGATCTGTAATACCGAATACCAGCCAAGCGCTGGGATCAGAGATGTGCCAGGCAGACCACATTGCCCAGGGTTCCAAAATGGAAATATTGATTCGTCGTCATAGATTGCTTGACCTGGTTTGACTTACTGTTGACCCCGCAGAAAAGTTCAGCTGTGGAATGCTTTCTCTTTACCCATAGGGTAGAAGACACCTAGAAACCCTTTTAGCTTTTAGGGTTGGATAAGATATGGTCATCTACCACTGCTGTGGCCTTTCAACAAGCTATTTCTGCGCAAGGGAATTAATAATTAGAATAATAATTCTATCCTTCATCCAAGGGTCTATGGGCAGTTCACAACATTAAAATACAAGATAAAAACACAAAAAAATAATAAAGACAAGAACAGAACCAATAACACCCCCTTCTACAAACATATTTGAAAGGATCTAGGATGTTAATGTGCCAAAGGCATGGTTGAAGAGGAACGTTTTTGCCTGCTGCCTAAAGGTATATAATGAAGGTACCAGGCAAGCTTCCCTGGGGAGCGCGTTCCACAGATGGGGAGCCACTGCAGAGAAGGCCCATTCTTGTGTGGCCACCCTCTGGACCTCTCGTGGAGGAGGCACACGAAGAAGGGCCTCAGAGGATGACCTCAGGGTCTGGGTAGGTTCATATGGCAGCTGTTATCACAAGATGTACTATTGGTGTTCCAAAATGTAGCATATCGATAAGGAAGGCTTCTCCCCGCCTCCCCCACCCCAACCTCTGAAAAGGTTTGCAGTGATATGGAGCTGATTCACAGGAGCAGCTCACCAGGGGCTAATAGCTATCATGTAGAACAGGCTTCCTCAACCTCGCCCCTCCAGATGTTTTGAGACTGCAATTCCCATCATCCCCGGCCACTGGTCCTGCTAGCTAGGGATCATGGGAGTTGTAGGCCAAAAACATCTGGAGGGCCGAGGTTGAGGAAGCCTGGTGCAGAACAACCACATCGAAAGGTGGTAGCTTAGTGGCAGAGAGCACCAGCTGTGCATGCAAAATGAGCCATGTTCAAATCCATGGTGTAGGGCCAGGAGAGACCCCTGTAGGAAATTCTGTAAGTCAGTGTAAACAATACTAAGCTAGATGGACCATTGGTCCTGGTATGTTGCCATGTTGCCTCCAGTGTATTCCTTGGCTCTGTCTCAATGGCATCCTTCACCCCTGGCAGCTTTTATGGGTTGGGCTTGACCCACGTAAGTGAAAATTGGGCCTAAATGACCAGAAAGGGGAAAGGCACAATTTTACTAGACGGATTCATATTTTGTTTCAGTGAGTCAGCATGGAGAGGCATCAGATTCCATTTCACTGGGATTTACCTGGATTTCCATTCTAAGGCTGCAAACACAACATGTGTTTAAAGGACAGAACTTCCCCCAAAGAATCCTGGGAACTGTGGTTTGCCCTTATCGCAGCACTACAATTTCCAGGACCCTTAACAAACCACAGATCCCAGGATTCTTTGGGGGAAGCCATGTGCCTTAAAGGCATGGTGTGAATGACGCTGAAGTGATTGATGGAGATGCTTTTGCTAAGCATCTGAGATTGACTAAGAATATCCTGCTGATAGCACCATCCTTGCACCAAATCTGGGAAACAGAAGTATTCTTGACAAAACCCTTTTCTCTGGAGATTTGCCAGAGCCCTAGGCTGAGCATATTTAAATGTGCCCCATATGCCTGGCCACCAAATTCCTGCCCCAGTTAGGGGGAAAAACATGGTTTCCCCCCATTTATGTATTAAATTACATTCCCTGTTTATGTATTACATATATATCTCACCATTTCTCCAAGATTATGTTTTATATCCCACTGTTTCTCCAAGATTGTGTACGTAGTAGTTCTTCCTTTTCCCATTCAGTAGGTTTTGTTTTATGCAGATTGTAATACGGTGATATCGTCTGCCGTGATTATCCCGGATAGTATTTAAGCTTCAGTCAATAACATTTTTAAATACTGCACAAACAAACAATCATGGTCTATTAAAACTAAAACATATTTTATGTCGTATTAATCTCTGGGACCAACGGCAGTAACAGTCTTTATGGAATGCAATATAACTTTATTAGCTACGTTATTTTACAGCACCATCTGGTGGCTCTGTTATATAAACAGAGAGCATCTTTCATGCGTGTTAAGCGTTATAAAGGGAACTTCAGCTGTGCGTATTACAAACTCAACAACTGCTTTTTAATATATTTATCATCGTGATTCCATTTAGCGTCTCTGTTAGAGTCTAACAGGAGCTCATTCTTCCCTATTTCATGGGTGTGTGCATAGGTGTTAATGGGTACAGGTTTCTTTTAAAAAGGGAAGTTCTTTAGCTTATTTTAATTGCTTTGCATGCTTTTAATCTGACAGTATGGGAGGAACTTTTTCCCCCCTTGTGTCATGTCGCTATTCAGCACAGTATCCAAGCAGCAACTCATACAGACCAGATTGAGGATTTTAGTACTGCCATGGGATTATGGTTTATCTCATCCTGGCTGGTGTGCCACAAAAATGCCATGGCAAGGTTCAGCTTGGGTGTGTAGGGGTCATTCTTTGTCCCTCTTGTTTGGCATCCCACGGCATATAAGCAATTAGCACAAAGTTTACACTGGCCCAAATGGACAGTTAAAGAAGGGAAGGTTTTCTTAGCCAACAACGCCAACTTCTTTCCCATTAACCACAAGCGGCTCATGGTCCAGAAGCAAAAATGAATAATTGCCGATGGAGACCAAGGATGAGGCCAGAAGATGGTGATTGTATGTCACTTCCCATCATTGGTATTCAACTTTGCTATATATAGTCACACAGACAGTGGTGGAGCTTCATGCTCTGGCACCGGGGGGCAAAAAGCAGACGGGGCGTGGCTGGTGCGCGTCCCAGGGGCGTGGTGAATCGCCTGTGGGGGGCGTGGCACCAGCGCGTGCAGGGGGCAGCCGCGATGGCACCCCACTGGGATCATGGTGCTGGGGGTGTGCGCTCCCCCTGCCCCCCTCTTCCTCCACCAATGCACACAGCAGCTCTTGGATCTTTTTAGGTCATAATTACATACTCAATGCAACTGAGCTTTGTGTTGTCTTAAGGCTGACCTGCAAGCCAACCGGGTCAGCTCAGGTATTGGCTTAGAGGAGGCACTCAAGCTCACTGAACCAAACAGGTAAAGGGCCAGCTCAGAATGTACAAGGAAGTGTTCGTAATCACCTAAGCAAGGAGATGGGTGCCCTCCCCTCACCACCTTAAAGTTTAATGGGATAAAATTAAGAACTTTGGGGGTAGTATTCATGAAGAGCTTAAAGAGATTTTTAAAATCTCAATAGAAAAGAAAGCAGAGGCGTATTTATTAGGGACACTAGGGGAAAATATCCCACAGGAAAAGAAAAGAATCTTTTTTATACTCCACAGCCGCGGCCAGAATAGTCATTGCAAGGAATTGGAAAGGAGATATTATACCTACAAAAGAAGATTGGATATGCAAACTAAGTGAATTTATAGAATTGGCAAAGGTAACAGCAGCCATAAAATAACCATACAAATCAAAAACCAAGATCAGAATGGCAATGCTTTGAAGAATATACATGAAAAAATACTGTTCGAAAGAGGATATGTTGATATGCATATATTAGGTATGTAAAGTTTGATCGAAATTAATATATAGTAAGGAATATATGAGAAGTAATATATAAAAGATGCAATGATAATGACAAATGTCTAGAGATTTAAGGATGTCGCGTTGTAGTGGAGGGAAGTCACAGGGGTGTTATGGGTGGTGGTAGTTAGGGTATGTATGAATATTGTTTTCTTTGTCTATGTTTTTGTCATTTGTTTGTTCCTTTTTGTTGTTGTTGCTTGTATGGATGTTTTAAATAAAATATTTTTTTTAAAAAAAGATTTATGTGAGATGGTACATTCAGAGGCACAGGTTTCATAGCAAATCAGTTGGCGGGGCTTCATGGGGCGTGCCTGCAAAACGTGATAAGAGCACAGTGATAAGAGCAGGTCTAGTGTCTACCAAGTGCAGAATCCTTCCTCTCAGGCTGCATACTCACCGTAGATTTAAAGTGCAAGGGTTTCCCCCAGAGAATCATGGGAACTTTAGCTTATCCCTCATAGAGCCCTTAACAAACCCTTAGCAAACTACCAGTACACTTCACAGGATTCCCGGGGTGGGGTGGGGACATATGGTGTTCACACAGTCCAAGTCTCCAACCAGATGCCGGTGAGAAGCCAACAGAGTAGCTGCCAATTGCTCCTCTACCAGGTGACCTCTCAGTTGCCTCAAATCTGTCATATTTTGACCTAATTATGTCAATTTTTTCCTAGTTAGGCAAGTTCTCCAGTGTTTGGCACATTACCTAATTACAGTGGTACGTCTGGTTATGTACTTAATTCGTTCCGGAGGTCCGTTCTTAACCTGAAAACGTTCTTAACCTGAGGTACCACTTTAGCTAATGGGGCCTTCCGCTGCCGCCGCACCTCTAGTGCACAATTTCTGTTCTCATCCTGAGGTAAAGTTCTTAACCTGAGGTACTAATTCCGGGTTAGCGGTGTCTGTAACCTGAAGCGTATGTAACCTGAAGCGTATGTAACCCAAGGTACCACTGTATGCTACTTGAAGATTCACAAATGAATATGTGAAGAAAGCGTTGGGTCTGAGATGGTAGGAAAGCCTTGCTTCTTCTGGTGGCTGATTTCACCTCTGTGATCCTGGTTGCCTGGAGAATGTAAATGGGATGTATGAGCTTTTTCTGTGACATCTGTGGAACTTCACTGCCAAGTAAAAGTGTTCAGGATAATAATACAGTAAATTAAAATGACATTTGGCATAGTTGTAAATGTGGGCATGTGCTTTCCGTTGGATGAGGAGAAGTTGCAAACAAGAAAAGGAGATTTACTTGACAGAAAAATATTCAGTCATTACATACATCATGTGTGCCTATCATCCTTAGAAGATCTGCCAGACTGGAGGGTTTTTTTGTTTTGTTTTTAATCATTTCTTTGAATATTAATAACCGAATAGCAAAAAGGCCAGAGCTACAAATGACAGGAATATGTAAACAGTGGCAGAGGGCCAAAAATACAATAGAGATGACAATCATGTGAATCTTTGCGCCAATATAAATTGTGTTGAATCTGGTAGTAGCTTTAAGATGAGGATCCAGGAAAAGCAGTTAGGAACAGGTCAGCCATCCCTCATCCCAGACATTGTTGGGTTTGGTCTAGAACTGTAGACCACAATCTCCTGGCAAGTTCTCCTGTGCAAGCAGAGAAGGTTTGAGAGACATTTTGATCCCTGGCAGGAAATCCAAATGATGCTCCTCCATCAGGGTGCACCAGGGTGGCAAAAGTATGTTAAGAAACCAAATACAACTGACAATAGCCTGCTCTTCAATGGAACTCCGAAATCCACCACCCTGCGTTGCATAATGGTATGGATAATTTTCTGTGTAAACTTCTTTGAGATAACGGGAACACAACAGGAGCTTAGGTCCTGCAGATGACCTGTTTGTTCAACATTAATCCTGATTTCCTTTACGCAAATCTTATTCAGTGGCTAGACTATGGCCACATTCACACTATACATTTAAAGCACTATGACACCACTTTACACGGTCATGGCTTCCCCCAAAGAATTCTGGGAGCTGTCATCTGTTAGGGGTACTGAAAGTTCTTAGGAGACCCCCTATTCCCCTCAGAGAGTTGCAGTTCCCAGACTGGTTTAGCAATCAATCCTTCTTCACAAGGAACTCTGGGAATTGCATCCCTGAGAGGGGAACAGGGGGCTCCCAACAACTCTCAGCACCCTTAACAGATGACAGCTCTCAAGATTCTTTGAGGGGAAGCCATGACTATTTCAAGTCGTATCATAGTGCTTTAAATGTATGGTGTGAATGTGGCTTATGTCTGGTCTTTATTGAGCATTCGTTTTGATGTGTTTATGGGGTGATTATATGACAATGTGCATTCATCCTGCATCCGCCCTGATTTGTTTGTGGTGTGTTTACGAGCCTTCCCATTAAACATCTGTTCATCCTACATTTACACTTCATTTTCCAAACTGCCAAAAGCCTGGCTATATATATATTTTAAGTGGACTTGTTGCACTAGGGTGGCAGAGTACTTTAATCCACTTTAAATTTGCAAGCCTTAAGTTCTAGTATGAGCTTGAATTTCTCCCAGAAAATAGTGAATGTTTGGAAGAACTCTTCATACATTTTGTCCATCTCCCTTTTTCTTTTTCAACAGGCTTGTGCAGGAGAACTTTCCATCCCCATTTCAAGCACTAGCAAAACCACCCAGTCTTCCTGCCTACAGCAATCTCCCATCTTTTTCTGAACCAGAACCATCCCAGGACAATATGCTCAATGGAATCCCTGATCTGGACCTTGTATAGAAATGAATGAACTTTCTGCCCCAAGAATGAGTTTCGAAGCTTTACTGCAAAACAGTCTTAACACTACTTAATTTAAACATTACATGAACAAAATAACAAAGTAGCACATTGCAAACAAGCAATGTGGTTCAGTCTCTTTAAGTCCTTTATGCAGTTCAGTAAACTTTCCTCTCTCTGATCCCAGAGAGAGACCCTAAGCTTGTTCATCATTGCAGAGCTTCTCTGCAACTGCTGCTAGCCATTTCTGAGTTCTCCAAGTTTCCTCTCCTGCTGTTAGCACTGCAGCTTGGGTTTCCTGGTGATGAGTCATCAGGCAGTTTAGCTCACTGAAATGGAAAAACACCAGACTGCCGCTTTCACCCAGAGTGGAACCTCTTACTTAAGGTAAACTTCTCCTTGTAGCATTCCAAATACAATACCTGTACATCCAAACACAGCATTTCATGCACTTTAAACTTATAACTTTAACAGATACTTCCTTATTTGAAGTATAGAAATCAGCCAGACTAGCAGCCAGACTGGTGGTTGGATGGCATCGCTACAGCACCTGATATCAACAGGATACCTTAGGGGATAGACACACAGCTCTGTCTTCTATCACCTCACTGCCTCTGAGATGCTAATGGCAGGGCCAGCCCTACTGTGATTTTGAACCCCACCTCCTGAGTTCCGGGCTGTGAAGAGGGAGCATATAAAGGATACCTGGATAGGCAATTCCCTCACAGCACAGTTTTGGTCCTTGAATATAAGGTCCTTGGTACTGGGCAACTGTTACTTTGGATAAAAGAGCAAATTTATGTTTTGCTTTATCATTGAAAGGCCGCAATTTCCCTCAGTTCCTGCTAGAGGGAGAATGTACAAAGTGGTGGGAGAAAAACATTTTATGTGAACAAACTCTGGATCACTGAGCTGTTTAGGTGTGATGCAGACCCCAACCGTGGCCCTGAACTATGTTGCCATGGCAATATCTTAACAATGGACTCATTGTATAGCAAACAGCTGAAGCAAGGTTTCTTTAAAAAAAAAAGTATTAGCATGCCATACCAAAGACCTTATCATCTCTATATGTTGACAGAAAAGAAACAGGCTGGTAGAAATTAAAGCAGAAGTATGTGCCCCAGTAAAGATACGAGAATAAAAACAAGGGATCCATTCTCTGATATGTAACCTCTGGCTAGAAGCGTTTCTCTGGAACTTCTCTGGCAATTTTCTTTTCTGTTTCATTTTTGTCCCATTTGCTTTGGCTTCTAATAAGTTCTCCACAGGCAGGCAGGCAGGCAGGGGAGGGGGAAGAGCTGTATTAGCTGCTCATGTGTTTCATAATTCCAGAATTTGCCAGAGCCACAAGAGGAGGAAAAAATGTCAGCGCCTCACAGCTGGGAAAGAAGCTTTGGTGACTCAGTAAGCATGTTAAATTATTATGGTTATTACTTGTCCTGTGTTAAGTTAGGGTGTGGGAGTGCTGAGCCAAAGGGAATCCTGGCCATATTTAATTGTTAATCCCCCAGTGATGAGGGGCTTCTAGAAAATTCTCAGGAAGAAGTGATTCAGCTTCCTAGGAAACCAAAGAAAACTCTGGCTGCTAGGAGGAGGCTCTAAATAAACACTGAAGGCCGTGAAGGAACATGGAGGCCTTCCTGCTGAGAGAGCATGTTCATGCAGACACCGGCTAAATTATACTTCACTTTCTTCAAGTCTGACTGGATGCTATTTTGAGGATGGTGACGGTTCGTGACAAAAATTCAGTCCCCCCCCCACATTATTTTCGTCTGGGTATGTCTTGTTGGTTCTGCAGTGCTTTGGGCTTGTCAACATGGTTCAAGGAATTGATTCGGCCCTCTTTCATTTTGCCAAGGGAAGTGGTGAGTTAAACTACATTTCCCAGGTTTCTTTGAGGTATACCAGTGGTATAAATGTGCTTTAGATGCAGTGCTTTTTTTTCCTTTAAAAATGTTTAGGGGTGCCCTCATTTTGGCTCAAGAAAACCACCATTTTATAGTTCAAATCGGGGAAAATAAATACAGTAAATGGACAAAAGTACAAAGAACATGCATTGCACCAGGAAAGGAAACGAAGCTGCCGTCGGAGGTGGTAACAACGAAACTGACCAATCACCGTGCTAGATTCAAACTCCTACTTCACACATTAAACGCTCACTTCTGTCTGAGACTCAGGAAACACTGTGACAGGAAATGAGGCCGCCATTGGGGGTATCAAAGGAACTGACAATTCACCATGCTAGAGAAGAAACAAAACAAAAAATTAATTTTTTAGTTTCTTCTCCTGTTAGATTCACAAAATGTTTAGGGGTATGCGTACCCCTGCGTCGTTCCCCCCCCCCAGAAAAAAAGCATTGTTTAGTTGTATGGTGCAGGTGTGACCGAGGTCTTGTGAAATGCAAAATCAAGGTCCCTGATTGTGTGAGGATAGAGCTTACATATGTACGAGTTATGCATCCATAAGGTCTGTTCATTTCTGGCCTTAAGGTGAACAAGTGGAGGTCAACCAGTGGGCCCAATCCCCTTCCTTCTGCATGTTTTCTGTCTTACCTGTAATTGTTGTGTGAGGATAGTTCATGTCAAAGGTTGATCTCAAGTACTGCTTTGAGGCAGCAGCTTCCATTTTCTTCATGCAGCGTCTGCAAATGGGAATATCTCTGACCTCACTTAGGAAAACTCTGTGTCTGGAAAAGCTTCGTGTTGTGTCCATGTGAGAGAAGGCCTTGAGAATTAATTTTCAACCGCAGTGAACACTTTACACAATGTTTACGGAGATAATTCCCCCCGTTATGCACAAATGTCTTGATATCAATGGTTTTGTTGAGTAACCCACAACAAACACCCTTTTCCCTAATTGAATGCCTAGGGATGATTAATTTGCAAACTGTGTTGAAAAGCTCTCTCAAACAAAGTGTGTATCATTTGGATCTATTTATAGAACCGCAGAGCCTTCTGAACATGTTCCCCATGAATGATTTTTTACCTCATGTTTTGTTTTGCTTGGGTTACTGAAAATTATACACAAGTTTTAACAAATATTGAAGTATTTATCTCTTAGTTTGAAGAGTTTTGTGAAAAGAGAAACGATGTATAAAAATAGAGGCCATGGGCCTGGGAAATTGCTAGATGTGCTCAGCTGGGTTATCAGTTTTGTTCCCTTCAGAATACCCTCTCCAGAATCTTTGTTCCTGTGCTGCAAACTGCCCTCAAAGCGCCCTGGAATTAAAAAAAAAGCAGGTTTTGATGCAACAGAGAGGAGCTGCTGTTAGGAAATAAAACAAAAAGGTCTTCAAAGTGAGCACATGAAGCTGGTCACACAGTTCCCTGGATTGTGGCCAAGAATAACTGAATACTTTATATTAGATTCATTCTATAGCAAAAGTGCATGCAGCTTCATCAGTTGTACATGCTTGTTATTAAGCCGAGGAGAGAAACACACTGTAACATTCAATACAGAGACATAGGACTCAGCTAGATTGGTCAAGAAAAAGCGTTTTATATGCATTTGATATGCATTATAACACTGTGGCACAAGATGGCGCTGTGGAGTTCTGTTTTGCCAACCCGATTTCTCACACCAAGTTTACAGCGTGTTTAACTGAAACGCTTCTTTGATGTGTCTAGATCTAACCGTATCGCTGTTCCATTCTTAACCCAATTACATTCAACCATACATGCAAACTTATTGGGTTGAACCCAAAGCTGCTCTTTCATTTGAGGCAGGGTTCCAGCACCTCTCAGGTAAGCACCATTGCCATTCTAAGAGAACGAGGGAAGTGTTCATGGTGAGTTCTGGCACCTCTTTCTTCTAGAAAAATAGCACTGGTTTGAGGCCTCCACTAACAAAAGGTGGGAAGAGTAGATTCTTGCCACCCCCTCCAGCCCCTGCCGCCTCTTGTGCCCCATGACAATCCATTCCAGAGAGATTAGGGATCCTGTTGGACAGCAAGGGAGGTGATGCAGGGAATGTAGGAGGAATTGGCAAAAAGCTATTTGCCCTTTCCATTGGCAGAAGCTTTCAGTGCTCAGTCTAGGGGTTGATGCAGACACCAGCCCTGTTCGTTGCCTGCTCAGTCTCACAATCAACTAACATTCATTTGAACAGGTGAACCCTGGTAATAGCACATGGGTGCGGGGTGGAGTCTGCAGCAGCAATGTTGTTTCCCCCTCCTCCCCATATAATAATAACAATAGCAATAGCAATAGCAACAGCAACAACAACAACAACAACAACAACAACAACAACAACAACAACAACAATTTATTATTTATACCCTGCCCATCTGGCTGGGCTGCCCCAGCCACTCTGGGCGGCTTCCAACAGAATATTAAAATACAATAATGTATTAAACATTAAAAGCTTCCCTAAACAGGGCTGCCTTCAGATGTCTTCTAAAAGTCTGGTAGTTGTTGTTCTCTTTGACATCTGGTGGGAGGGCATTCTATAGTGCAGGTGCTACTACCAAGAAGGCCCTCTGCCTGGTTCCCTGTAACTTTGCTTCTCGCAGTGAGGAAACCGCCAGAAGGCCCTCAGCACTGGACCTCAGTGTCCGGGCAGAATGATGGGGGTGGAGACGCACCTTCAGGTGCTCATTGAACAGGCTGAGAATTCTCCTGTCCCCATTCCCACTTTTGGTGGGTGTGCCTTGAATATAGACGTCAGCTCCAGGGGGCTGAGGCTCTTTGGGCCCCCTCAATCTTTTTTTGGAGGAGGCCACCCCCATTGTTGAGGCCAGATGCAGAGCCAGGTGCGGAACGACGTCAGGACGTTGTGTGACATTGCATTGGCCCCCCTCCATGTTATTTGGAAGATGGCGCCTCTGGTGCCAAATGTTGGATAGGGATGCAAACAATGGCCATTTGGTGATGGACAAGGAGGGGCCACAAATGGCCAAGGGCTTGTATGTTGTGCAGGTCTGACTTATATGGAGCTTATGCGTTCATTCACAAGGATTTTAGGAAGCACTAGAGAACAGCAAGGAAAAAATGGCCACTAATGGCCATATCCACAAAAGCAGCAACACCCTTAGATATTTTGGCACTTGAAATAACAAGGTCAAAAATAACTTCCTTCCACTCCTAGCTATTTCTGGAATTTGGTGGTAACCTTCCTTAAGATACAGATCCTGGAATGAGTAACTGTGTTTGTTCACCAAACTCCTGATGTGCTCTTTTATGGCTTTGTAAAGTTTAAGGCTACCTTTTTGGAAAGAAATACTGCAGCTTGCCCCAGAGGCTTTTAAGGAACTCTCAATCTCTTAAATATAGCCCAGGACACCACTTGACTTGGCTATAAAAAACTGGTGGTCACTTTGATCAGATCTTTAGGGTGAAGATGTGACGCAAGGCCTTAAGAACTGGAAGTAGTGCGGAACTTTGACAGCATTTTAAAAGTGTATACCTAATTGACCTTGGTGGTGAATCATTCGGAGTGGGGAGAGAGTATAATGAGATAAGAGGCCGAATCATGTAACCAGGATATGACAAATTATTTGTGGCGTGACAGCGATTTGGTGTGGCCAAAATGTGACAGGGCTAGATTGCTTGGGGGGTGGAGTCAGTCTGAGGAAAACAGGCGTGTGCACAAATTTAAGAGTGCACAGTTCTTAAGGATGAATAGGTGACAGTATTTTGTTGCAGTGCACCATTCGTCAACTTCCGTTATCTGTTCCCCAGGGGTGTCCCAAAGCATTTTTGGTGCCTGAGGCGAAATGCCCCATTGCTGCTATTTTTCTAGAAAAAGAGGTGCCGGAACTCACCATGAACACCTCCCTCAGAATGGCAACAGTGCCTGTTGTGTATTGATTCAAAGGTTATCATATCTGTATTACTATTGTCTGTAAAGTAACTGCATTCCTGTTCCAGAAGGAACAGCTACTATTGGTTCATTCAAGCTGCTGTATTTGGATCTTCAGTCTTATTGGTTCCCACCAAAAAGCAGCAGTGTGATTGCTTGAGATTGTTCCCTCCAAAATGTATCCTTGTATAGCTACTCCCCTGTCCCTATAAATGTAGCTTCCCTCAGTTCCCTCAGTCTTGTCTTGTTGCCTGAATAAAGAAGTTGTTACATGAAGACTCTGTCTCCTGCTTGCTACCAGTATGTCAGAAAGCTGAAATCACTTGCTGAAATAATTAACCCCACGCTACAACAGTGCCCACCTGAGAGGTGCCAGAACTGAGTTCCTTCAAGTTCTGGCTGGGGGGGAAAAAGGCCTGGGCATGAAAAGCCCTTGCAAAACCTCACTGCTGGGCTCCGCAAGCCCTTGTCTAGTCTCCGTTCCTGCCCGGTGGCAAAGATGAGCAGTAGAACGCCTCCCCTGTTGCCAACTCAGCAAGAGAGGAGTTGTTCTACAGAGTTTTGCTGCTGGTCCCTCTGTGCTCCCAGATGGAACAGGTGCCACTGCCAATCCCTCTCTTACCTGGGTTGCCACCTCTTGCATTTTTGCCGCCAGAAATGGCTGCATCACACTTCATCATGGGTGGGCCAGCTCTCCTGTTCCCTGTACAGCCAGTTGCTACCTGGGTAAGAGCTTACTCATGCTGTGAATCAACAAGGGAGTTTGGAGGATGTCTGCAGAGGCAGAACATGACCCAATGACTGTTATTATTTTACAATTGTATATCCAGGGTGTTGTCTATGGAGCCAGTTTTCTTAGGAGAATAAGCATTTTTTTTAAAAGATAATAATCTCAGAATAACTAGGAGAAGCACTGAGCTCAGTAGCCATAGCAGAACAAGCTCTCTATAGATGGCTTGTTTGAAGGGAAAACAAAACACTGTTCTGTGCAGCGAGTGAAGAAACAGATTGGGGGGCTAGGGGTAGACCATAAAATACTAAAACTGGGAAGCTTTTCAGACAACAGGAAGGAAGTCAGCAGTCCAAAAACCTTCCCACTTTTAAGTAGCATAATTGTGAGTAAAATTATCAGCAGGCCTTTGAAGCAATTAAGGGAAAGAAGTCAGGAAAGGGGTGTTTATACAAGCCCAACCAAGCCAAATACAAAATGAATCTCATTTAAGAAAATGTTTTCGTAAGACATGTAACCTCAGTTAACTTCTAACACAAGTCATTTTCCGCAAACCTCTTGCAGTACAGTGTTCCTACGCTGCCAATTTTGCCACCCCTCAGGGCTACTGGAAACAAAATATGTGGGAACAGGGCTGGCTTATGGTGCAATCCTAACCATGTCTACTCAGAAGTAAGTCCTATTGAATTAAATGGGGGCTTACTCCCATATAAATTGCAGGGTTGGGATTGCAGCCGTAGTCCTATAATGATATTTATTCAGGGTTGCATATATCCATGCCAGTTTTCCCTCAAGCTGTTGTTTCAAACTACAACTCCCATCATCCCTGGCCTTGTGTTGTTTCAGGCTGATCGGAGTTGTAGTCCAAAACATCTGGAGGGCTTATCCATAATGTAGCGTAATGTGGTTAGCAGCCTCCCTGTACTTCCATCAATTCTCCTTTGCCTACATGACATTATCCTCCAAATCACTGACTTCCCACATTTTCCCTCCCTCCCTCCAGGTCTCCCCATTCCAGGGACACTCTGAAAAAAGAAGGTACGAGAAACCCCCTTGAACTAGGACAATGCTTCTTGCTGCCTGGATGGAGTGGTAAGTGAGTGTGTGCAGAGCAATGTAGATTATGTGGATAAGTAAGATTCACATCCATTGCTCTGTCTCCACTAGAAGGAAGCCAGAAGGTCGCCCAGGAAGGAAAGTGGTGGTCTATCTGGTATGAGGCAACTTCCCAATGCATATCCATATTTGAACAGAACAACAAAAGCAACAGAAAGTTCCTAGGTAGCTCAGTTGGTTAGAACATGGCGCTGATAATGCCAAGGATGCATATTCGATCCCTGTATGGGACGGCTGCATATTCCTGCATTTTCAGGGGGTTGGATTAGATGATCCTCCAGGTCCCTTCCAACTCTATGATTATTTGATTCCCTCCGCTACTGTAGGGTGGTGGGCTGGGTGGGGTTTTTTTTTTTTTGGTCAGTGTAATTTATCTTTGTGATTCTTCTGAGACCATGAGAATCTTGCCTTTTAATGCTTGAGCACAGTTAACTTTTGACCTGTGTCAGCTGTCAGGTTAGAGCGAGCTTAGTCACATCAGTCTGAGCAGGAATTAAAACCAAGCTCAGGAAGGTGAAAGGGCAAAGCCTTAAAGGGATCACCTTAATTGACTGGGCCTCCCAATGCCCTCCCCCTGCCCTGCTCTTGTACATTAACCCAAATGCCTCTAGTTCTTCTCCAACCTGTTTTCGTAGAGTAGAAAGACTTACCCTGTCACATAACAAAGCTAAGCGGTAGAAGGAACGTGACCTCAGATCTTCCTCAGAGCGGTACTTAAGATCATGCTGGATTCCGGGCTTTATCCTGCTCCTTCCCAAATGGGTTTAAGAGATGAAAATGATCAGCCAGACCCTCCTTTGCTCGAAATATGTCAGTGATATTGCACGACCGTCTGGCTGCCATTTAAGTTTGTGGTCTTTGTGTCTTGATGACTTTAGTACTTGAAACAACCATGACTGGAACATGGTTTCAGGCATGCTGCATGTATTATCTAATGAGCTTGTGAGGATAAGGTCATTCCTCACCCCTTTGGTTTCCCTCTACTGGGAACACTGAGGAGATGTTGTTCCTATGAAACTTTTTTACGGGCACTCTTCCTCCCAAGGACAGCATGATGTAGAAGGCAGGAGCTCTATTGCCCTGTGAGCTTTTGCAATCAACTAACCACCGTGACTTTGCATGGCATTAGCCTTCGTGAGATGCCTTGGTATGCTGACATTATTGCCACATACAGTTTGTGTGTATGCACAGGTAAGGTAAAAGGTAAAGGACCCCTGGATGGCTAAGTCCAGTCAAAGGTGACTATGGGGTTGTGGTGCTCATCTCGCTTTAAGGCTGAGGGAGCCAGCGTTTGTCCACAGACAGCTTTCTGGGTCATTTGGCCAGCATGACTAAACTTCTTCTGGCACAACAGGACACTGTGATGGAAGCCAGAGCCCACGGAAGCGCCGTTTACCTTCTGCACTGCCATGCTTTCGAACTGCTAGGTCAGCAGGAGCTGGGACAGAGCAACAGGAGCTCACCCCTTTGTGCGGATTCGAACCGCCGACCTTCTGATCAGCAATCCCAAGAGTCTCAGTGGTTTAGACCACAGCGCCACCCACGTCCCTTTTGTGTGTGCGCACACACAACCATAGCAGCATAGTAGGCACCAGAGAGGGAAGGAGGAAGGAGACTTCCCTCCTCCCTCCTGCTGTTGCCTTTGCCACAGAAGCTAGAAATGTTAAGTGGCAGGGGAGGGGCAAGCAGGTGGACAGGCTGTCATGTGTTGCACTGAATGCCCATGTGGGCTTTGGGGAGCGATAAGATCAGGGTGTGACCAGGTCTGAAATAAGCTCAGAATGAAGTTCAAAGGAATTTGAAGTTTCTTGGATTTTAGGGAATGGTGGCATTTCGTAGAGCCTGCTTCTGAAGTTGAGCAGGCAGTGTTCATTTGCCCATCAAATGAAATGACACACTGTGCAGTCTTGTGCCTGCACACCCAGGGATTTTACATCCAGCTAGCTAGCAGAAGGGGAATGAAACCAAAAGGATGGCAACTGTCGTGATTCACTACAACACAACATCTTAAAAAGCATTTTCTAAAGAGGAAATAGGGACAGATACCATTTTATTGGAAGTGGCCCCAATAAAGATGGCCAGTTGGAGCATTATGTTTAAACAAGTCCAATTAAAAAAACACACACAAAACACTAGTTTAAAAAGTCAGCTACTTTTTGCAGACATTGTTTAAGTTTTTGTGTCTTTCTTGTATCGTACATAGATTCCCCTCTCCCTGGAAAAATGTTCTTACTAATAGAATGAATCACGCTGGAAAGAGGGAAGAAAACAGGGTATCGACTTACGGGGAAAATAGGTTCATGAACTTGAACTACTTTTTGTGAACCTGGCAGATGAAAATGTAATGATTTGAAGGATTTGCAAAACCCACAAAATTCCACAAAACCTGCCCATCTTGGCGTTTGTGCTTCTTAGGCCATTAGCCCAGATTCCACATCAAGTTGAGTCCTGCACACACAATAACGATAATGGTGTCTTCCTAAAACCTAGTTAGAAATACAGTCTGCCACACTCAATAGCTGGAATGGAAGGCACTCGGGCGAGGAGATGGCGCTCGGGAGAGGCGGTTCCTTTGAAGTAGAGAATAAGAGAAGGCCATTGGTAATCAGATGTTTGGGAGGACTGTCAAAGAAATCTCCCAACACTTGACTTACCACTGATGGTATCTTGTGGCAGATAAAATAGCAACAGTGAGTTTTGTGTGTGTGTGTGTGTGTGTGTGTGTGTGTGTGTGTGTGTGTGTTCCATTATCTTCTCTACATCTGGAGTATGCAGGATGCAAAGCAGCAAAATCCCTCCCCGCATTATACCAGCAATAAAGGGGAAATCATTTGGTATCTGCCTTGCAAGAGAATTTTTAAAAATGGAGCTGAGCTGCATTTAATTTCTCAAAAGAAAAAGTGCTTCTCAGCCGAAGCATAGGGAGACATTAACCTCCTGCCCAGCTACTTTAATGAGCCACTCCAAAAGTGGTTTGTTTGTTTGTTGTTTAAATCTCCAGAGGGCAAAATGGCCTGGTTCTGCATGGGGGGAAGACTGGCAAGTTTCCAAAGAACGCCAAACTTGATATTCGTTCATGTTTTAAGTATTAGAGCATTCTAAACTGCCTTCAGAGCGAGTTGGCAGTACCTAGGATCCAGGCCACATGCCATCATTTTATGTTTTGCTCCTGCCTGCCCTTGCTGCTTTCCCCAACCCCTCCTGGTTTCTGGAAGAGAAGGACTGTGTGGGATATCTACTGGACTCCTGTTTCCTCAGGGGTCAGAGAGACAGGGTTAATGCACCGGATGAGGGCCACAGACTTGTAGACAACCTTCTCTCAATCTATGAAGGTCTCTGCCATGGGACACAATATAGCTGAAATTTAAGATTGGCTTGGCAACTGTCTACCAAGCATTTCTTCTTACGAGTTTCATGTTGCTACTTTCTCTGAATGAAAAGACCATCCCACACATGCGTTGTCATTATCTGAGGCTCCACATGATCCAGCATAGTATTTTCAGTGGTGGCCCCCTAGTGATGGATTGCCTCCCTGAAAAGGCCCACTTGGTACCTGATCTAATGGTTTTTTTGGCACCAGGCAATTCCCCCTTCCCATTAGGAAAACAAATTCCCAGGCCTTTTAAAACTATGCTGTTCAGTTTTGTGGGTTTTCTTATCCTTCTGTTCTCAGTATTAAACTGGGTCTGGATCTCACTTTTATTTCCTTGATCTCTCTTTTGAAATGACTGTTTTGATTTTATTGTTGTGCTTTTATTTGTTGCTTTTATTGCAGCATCACTTGCATATATTCCTGCATTGCATGGGGTTGGACTAGATAACCCTCAGGGGCACCTTCCAACTCTACAATTCTACGATTCTATGATCTGCCTAGAGTGCTTTGTTATAAGAGTGGCATGAAAGTAACTGAAATAAACCAACTATTTTGTGCCAAATGGGAAAATTGGGATTTGGGCATAGTGCCATGGGTGTCACTCACAAAATGGCTGCCATGGGAGTGTGGCTTATCACAAAATGGCTGCTGTAAGGGCCTGACGTGACACAAAATGGCTGTCATAGGACATAGCATAACAATGGCCACCTGTCAACAAGCAAACTGATTAGCCAGAAGCTGCTAATGGGATTATTAGGGGATCAGAGAGTGGTTCTCAAAGTATTACTTTTTCACCAATGGATTAAAACTTTCAAGCCAAAGGTCAATATTATTAGATAAGGTAGTCAATGTATTTTATCATTTGCTTTAAACAGTCTTTGCCAAGCTGATGCCCTCCAGCTCTAGATGCTTTGGACTACAATTTCCATGGTCACAGACCATTGGCCATGCTAGCTGAGGCTCATGGGAGTTGAAGTTCAAACCACCTGTATAGCAGCAGTTAGGGAAGTCTGGTTTAAAGTAACTTTAAACCTTAAGCTGTTAGGAATAGAAGTGAACCAAAGAAAGCAGAGACCTCAGTTAGTGCCCGTTTTTGTTAAATACATCTGGAACAAAATACTTTTTGGAGAGAGGATACATACTGGAGAAGTTCCCATTTTAAAAAATGGAAACATGTGAGGACCAACATGTGAGAACCAGAAATCCCTTCCACGGGCGTATGTTTGCCCAGCATGCATAATATAAATCAGGATAATGGTTCCAATAGGATCTGATTCAGTTTCATCAAGAGAAACAGGAATTTCAGATAGTGTGGTGTTTCAATTATGTTGAGAGTCTGTCGGGGGAAGGGGAATCAGAGCATTTGGACCAAAAATGAATATGCAGATTCATAGAGTAAGGCACACATAAACCCATTGATTTCCAAGCACAGCTAACTCTGTGTTGAATTGTGCTCCGTATATTTCTGTTGCCCCTTTCATTGTTCAACTAAGATACCCCTCTCAGCTTAACATACCTGTAAAAATAGTTGGTAGATAGCTCTTGTTTTATTGCCTGTGTGGCATTCCTTAAAAGAAAGGGACTTTGACCTTCTAAAATTCCTTACAGAGATTAAATACCAAAACCAGCAGTACAAGAGGGAGTTAATAGACAGTTTCACTACACACAGCAGGACCTCTCAAGGAGGTCAAGTTATTAACACACTGGGAAATGTAGGTTGTATTTGCTAATGCAGGATTTAACATGCACTTTAGATTGACTCCTGACAGCAGGCCCCAGAAAGCCACATTTCAGCAGCTAGGATCACAACTATTGACAGATCTCAAGAACTTGCTTGTTTTGGTGAGCAAACAAACTCTGCTTCTTTAAAACTCACATGGATATCCCACACAATATGATATGAATGGGACTTTGCTTCCTATAGACAAGGCTGGTGGCTGTGACCTGGAGATATCTGCCCACAACAGGACATGCAATTCCTATACATGCAACTAGTGTAGGATTTATTCACATCCAGATGCAGGAGCAGATCTTGGTAACCTCATGGTTGATACCATGTTTGCACTTGTTTCCTGCATTTGCCTGTGCAAATGAATGGAATGCAAACATTTGTGTGTGCAGGCTTAATATTTCTCTTGGCCCTTGTGCCACACGTTGTGGTAAAATTCAGTGTGATAGGGACCTGTATAAATTAATATTCAAACAAACAAACAAAAACAGACAGACAGACAGACAGACAAACAAACAAACAGCTTCATCCAACAGCAATAAAAACACCTGCTGTCTTTGAATAAAGAGTTAACTCTTTATTCAAAGAAACCAAAGCAGCACAGGCCTAGTGATCACAGCAATTCTTCCCAGTAGCTCTTGCCCCAGTGAGTCAGTTGCAAGTCCCTGCCTTCTCCCACTCTCTAAGACTCCTCCTCCGGGTCCTCCCTCAGCAACCTGAGGCTACTATGTCTTGTCTCTCATTGCTTCACCCTCTTCATTCCACTGTGTTCTGGGAGACCAGGGGAGATGGGAGCTGGTCACAGCAACAGAGGGAGACTTCCTGGCTACTTCAGCAGCCTGCCTCCACCGCTCTCCAGCCTCCGCCTCTGCCTCTGAGCCTGGACTGCTCTCTGCCACAGCCTCTTCCTGCTCACTAAACCTTGTTACCTCTTCTGCTCCCAACACCTCCTCGTCCTAGTCTGCTCCCCCTTCTACCTCTGACCACTCATCGTCATCCCAACACCAATCCCCTGGCTCTGAGCTTTCTCCCCTTGGGGGGTTCCTTTGGGGGTTCCCCAGCTAGTGCCTCCCACCACACCTCTGCATCCAGCCAGCCCATGACACCCAGGAAACCATGGTAAATAGCACTGGAACAAACAGGATATAAAGCCTGCTCTAAATCATGTTTTACTATCCTGGCCTCTTCCAAAGAGTTAACTGAAGCGCCCCAGTTTGGATGAAACAGGAAGCTATAGTTAATTTAAGACATCCTGGTTTGTTCAGGGAGGAGTTCAGGAAGGAGTAGTGGGGCTGCTAGTTCTTGGGCCCCTTATTCTAATTTGAGCTATTATACTTGATGGGTTAACTCTTGCAGCCCTGACTGGAGAGAGGGCTTGCCTTGGGATATGGTTTGCACTCTGCTCCAGCAGGAGTTTTAATCTTCACATGGCACTGTTAATTTGGCTTTATCTTGTTGATACATATATCTACAAAGGCTCCATCTTCAGCACTCGCTAGAACAGCTGGGTCATTTGGAGGAGGGAAGGGTTTTTTTGTGCCTGTTTTGTTTTCTCCCTCTACTCCCTGAAAGCCTGTAATAAGAGCTGGATTCAAAGCGACTCCTTAGGACACTGTCACTTTAGACCGACACTTTGTTCATCTCTGTGGTGGAGCCATTAGGCGCTCTAAGAAAAAGAAAAAAGAGAAGGGGGGGGGGAAGTCGACATCAAAATCCTAATTCCTAAATGATTCTCATCTCATCAGCATTTCCCCATCCTCTCCACCCCCCAACCCCACCTCACAACTGTGCATAATGTTTCTATTGTATGGGGATGATGTTTTTCTGAGGAAGCGGCAGGGACTTAAATATCATAAAGGCCGGAGCTGGGCTTTGATATACTGTCAGCAAAAGCTGAATACTGTAATTTTCGACAATTTTCGAAAGTCTCCTCCTTGTGCTTCTTCTCTCCCCCCCCCCCATGACAAGACACTTCTTTTGCAGAATCCTTGCATGTGCGGCTAAATGAATGTTGTGCTTTTGATGGGAGACACTGGGTTACTGTGAGCACCGGCTGTCTGGTCTGTCTTCGCTATTATGCCCTGGTAACTTCAAAGCCCTGACTTCTCTCTTTCTATTCTCCCCTGGGTCTAACTTAACAGCACAGTTCAAAAGTGCAGCCTTATGAGACTGGCAACAACACCTCCACCTGTGTAGCCCTTTTGGCCTTTATGCATGTTTGGTTTGTTTGTTTTCCTTCAAGTGACAAGTTCTGGAGGTCCTGGTCAACGCAGTGGAATCCCGATTCTCCGTTCTCTAAATATTGCTATGGTTGGATAGCCCTGGCAGTGCAATCCTATAAATGTCTGCCCAAAAATAAGCAATGGGTTATCCAAGCATAGCAATAATTAGAGAACAGAAAATCAACTTCTCATTGAGTCCAATGAGACGGCCTTCTTTCTAGGTAAGCATGTGCAGGATTGTGGCTCGGGAGTATAGCTCTTCCAAAATCGGGGGTAGGAGACAAATTTGGTGACCTGGGACCATGTTAATGGACTTAGTCAAGAAGATAGCAGATCCTCCTCTCTTCTCCACTCCTTCTGCAATGACTACCTTATCGTCCTTGTTATTATTTCTGTCATTTAAAATGTTGATGTCCCACTGAACACTCCCATCATCTCTTGGAAGGGGCACACAGAGAAGGGCCTCAGGTGTTAACCTCATGCACTCAGGCATAGCTGAGGTGTTGCATCCAACTGTATTCTGCTCAGAACAGACCCCTTGAAATAATTGATTCCAGTGGACTTGTGGCGAGTGTGATCAACACTGGATACAACCTGTATCTTTGTCCCTTACAACTGTTGACACCTGCCCTGTGTGTGAAAGTGTGGGCAACCAAGATGTTTTAAAGACAGGGTTGTCAGGGGCTGGATTCAAGGTGCTTGAAGGCCCAGGGCTTGCTTTTGGCCATAGGCTGCCCATAGGCAATCTCTGGCTTAAGATTTCTTTGCTTACCCAGACTCCTTGGTTTTTCCTTGGCTTTTTGTGGAGCAAAGGTTACCATATAAATGCTTGGCAAAAATTTAACTTCAGTTTCCAAAGCGTCTGAGACTTCCAACCATACCATTCCCATGACCCGGCTGTAATGACTTTGAAGGCAAAAATGTGAGAAAGGCCAAATGTATTCAGTGCAGTGAGATGTTAGTGTGTTGGCTAAAAAGGAAATGGATTCCAGTTTCCCTTTTTTTCTGCTTGAATCTATTTTTTCAATGGATAACGATCTAGCTTTTGGCATTGTGCTTTCTTTGGGTCCACATCATGACGTCGTTTGTGTGTGACGAAACCATGAATGGCTTGTTCACCCACTCTATGGCTGACCTCGGTGAGGGGAGACTGCAACCACTAGATTTGTATGTAGCCTAGTGCAGATGGAGGTTTGTCTCTTCTTTTGAGAGAAGTTGTTGCTAACGCAGGGGTGAACGAAGGCTAACCGACACCTGGGGCAGGGCAAACCGCCGGCTGCACACGCGTTGCGTCGCTGTGTACGTCGCATGTGTGGCGCCGCTACGTGTGATGCATGCGTGGCATCGCTATGTAGGGCGCATGTGCGGCGTCGCTACATACAGCACATGCGTGTGACACTGCACATGCATTGTACATAGCAGTTTGCCGCCGCCACCCGAACACCATACGGACAGTGGCGGGATCCTCTGCTCGTGGCTGCAGTGGCGGCGGAGGGATCCTCCTCTTGCGGCTGTAGTGGCGAAGGAGGGATCCCACCGCTGTCCGTACAGCACTTGGACGGCACTGGCAGCAAACCGCCATGTACAGCGCATGTGCAGTGTCGCTACGTACAGCGCATGCATGTGAAACCGCACATGCTTTGTACATAGCGGTTTGCCGCTGGTGCCACTCGAACGCCGTACGGACGGTGGCGGGATCCTCTGCTCGCAGCTGCGGTGGCGGGGCGAACACCCCGTGGGGTGCCTTCTTGTCACCCCCCAGACATGGCACCCAGGGTGCACCACCCCCGCTCTCCCTTGCGACGCCACTGTGCTAACTGTGGGCATTGTGACAAAAATTATGAGTAGACTTTTTGACCTGCTTTGGACTAACCCAGGCATCCCCAGACTCGGCCCTCCTGATGTTTTGGGATTACAATTCCCATCATCCCTGACCACTGGTCCTGTTAGCTAGGGATGATGGGAGTTTTATTCCAAAAACATCTGGAGGGCCGAGTTTGGGGATGCCTGGACTAACCTAACATCTACCTTGGAAGAAGATCACCGCTGCATGGATTTAACTTTCCACTGAAGACCAGGAAGAGGAATGGCCACTTCAGCAGGAGTTTGCCTTCCGTTACAGAGGCTGGCACAGAAAGCAAACTTCTCCTTTTTATTTTTTGTTTGCATCCCACCACTTAGCTCAATTGGCTACCTCTTGTGTCCAGGGTTGAGGCAGCTGCCTCAGTCCATGGATTGGGGACAGAATGATTATTACTGCTATTATTATGTGCTCATATGTATTTATTTAAAAATGTTTTGAGACGTTTACAGAACAAAGTGTATCTGACATGACAATGATCAAGCTACAAACAGAACCAACCAAGGAGCAGCACACCACCCTGTGCAATACTTAAGGGGTGTCTCTGAAAATTGACATTTTAGAGCCGTTGGCCGATTTGGGACACTACTGAGAGTGATGGAGTGGGAGTAGGGAATGGATTAATCTATCAATTTTGGTTTCTCTCTGTTTCTCATTTTTTCCACTCTTGTTCTCCACTTTTCCAAATCAGCTTGTGGTTTTTTACTTTTACTTTTTGAAAAACAACAGCAACGTTCTCCTGAAAATTGAGTAGCATTTTAGTGCAAATTTCTCCCAATATACAGATTTGCAAAGCAATTTCCCTAACATCATTTAGATATGATTTTCACTAATACATGCATTTTTCATGCATGCTTTACACTAGTAAATGCATTGTTGCACATATTTCTTGGCTGGGGAACTGCATTTCAAAATTTGAAGAAGTCTGTATTTCAAAGGATGGCTACTATATGTTGGGTTTCGCATATTGCTCCATAAAGTGTGAATGAGGTAAGTTTGCTGATAAATGTGAACTGAATCAAATTTCTACTCCATCCCCAAGAAGGAGGCAGACAAGATCGGACCCACAGGGTATAAATATCATTCACCAGAATATTACCTTGTGCGTATGCCCCTGATGAGCAGCAGCTGTGCAGAGCCCATTAATCTCAATGAGGCAGATGCAAGAGAATTTTTGGATGTATTCTACCACTGTAAAGTGATAGGGGGTGGAATCCATTTGGACACTGGATTTCTCTAATTTGTTATTAAAACTCCACTCACTTCTAGTATTTATTGTCTCTGTGTGGAACTTGAAATATTTGCTTGGGTTCTTTTTCTCACTAAGAAATTTCCTTTTGGTGTACTATTTGATTTTTGTTGTGCTTTCTTCCTTTGCCTAGGTTAGTTAATTGATTGTAATGGGAATGGGGGCTGAACTGCATTAGGATATGGAGAGGGGGCAGCAGGGCTGTGCTCCCTCCATCATGCCATTGAGTCCCATCACAGCCCTTACTCAACCTTGTCCAGCAAGAGCCTTCAGAATGCTTGCAAGCATTTGCCCATGGGGGGCGGGGTGGAAGAGCTGATTCCTACCTGCAGAAACAATATGTGAACCAAAACCAAAACCCTTCAAAAGCCACACCTCTCTGAATTTTTTGATGCTGTTCGCCAACCAAGAAATGTGCACAAAAATTCATGTATTCATGAAAATAATATACCGCTGCATTATATTGCAGTAAATGGCTTATATTGGGCAATATTTATATTGCATACAAAAGCATGTGTATTACAGGAAATGTGAGCTAATATCCTGATTAATTTTGAGGACTTTTTTTTTTTTTTTTAATGCAAACTGATGTGGAAATGTGGCAATCTGAACTTAAGACTGGAAAAGTGAGAAACACTGTTGTATCCAATGTTAGCCCTTACTCAGAGCAGACACACTGAAATTAATGGCAATGAATAACGTAGGTCTATCCTGGATAAAACTTAGTTGCATAAACTTGGATGCAACCCACGGAAATTAATAATAATAATAATAATAATAATAATAATAATAATAATTTTATTTATACCCCGCCCTTCCCAGCCGAAACCAGGCTCAAGGCGGCTAACACCAATAAAATTACAATAAAATATAAAAGAAAGAAAAACAGTTAATTAAAATACAGGTTAAAATACAATTTAAAATTTAAATGCAGCTTCATTTATCACCCATAATCAAAACCATAAGGGGAGGAAACATCAGACTGAGTCCAACCTGAAGGCCAGGCGGAATAGCTCTGTCTTGCAGGCCCTGCGGAAAGATGTCAAATCCCGTAGGGCCCTGGTCTCTTGTGACAGAGCATTCCACCAAGTTGGGGCCAGTACTGAAAAGGCCCTGGCCCTAGTTGAGCCCAGTCTAACAACCTTGTGGCTTGGGACTTCCAAAATGTTGTTATTTGTGGACCTTAAGGTCCTCTGCGGGGCATACCAGGACTTGTCCACCCCTCCCCATCTGTTGGAATTCTGAGCACATTCCATCTCAAAGACCCAGATGTGCCATGCAGACTTTGGACCTTCCCACAATTCACTTCAACATTGTGGGAGTGAAGTTGGCATGGGGTAGGATGTCATGCATGGGGCCATCCACCATAGCCTCAGTGTCTCTCTCCACGTGAGCTCAACTGCACGAATAGAAATGTCTGAACATCGCTATAGTCCACTCATATTTGAGAAGCAAAACATTACAAGCTCATAAGGAGTAAGCTGCTTAAGAGAGAGAAAGCTGTGTGGAGATAACTCCTCCAGGGAGCCGCACTTTGAGATGCCATCCTTGAATCCAAGCCTGCAATCTTTAGACTTGGTAGGTGGGCCATGGCTGGGCAAGATCCCTACCTGGCACCCAAGGAGACCCACTGCCAGTCAACAGAGGCAACACTGAGCAAAGTGGACCAGTGGCCTGATTTGATATAAGGCTGGTTCCCATGTTTCCTACACACACACACCTATGAGCAATATCAAATGAGCCAAGACGTACATTTGGAGCAACCTACGTCAGCAGCTCAGCAGAAGAGGAGTTGCCATTCTTGCTTGATTCCCCTTTTGGTTCTTTCAATAGTGATTATATATTTAGGGGTGGAGACCCTCAATTCTAAATTGAGTAAGTTTTTTTTTAAAAGAACCCCAAGGAACTAGTAAACATCTATATTTAACATTTTCAAAAGCATAAAAAAAGTTTGTGTATGTGCAGAGGACGGGGGGTTGCATTTGCTCTGCACATGGAAAAAATGTCAAGGCCATATCCTCGGCTTCTGCCTGCAGGCTCAAGAGTTTTTGCCAAGGGTCTATTTATGTCCAAGTTATAAACCATGAAAGGCAAGGATGTATAATGGAAAAAACAGAGTGCCATAAAGTGACATGCTGCACAAGCACCAATGTTGGCAAATCACCTGCAAGGCTCCCTTTTGACGTCCAACGGGAACAGAACGATTCCTTAAGTGTAATTGGTTCATATCTTAGCAGGAGACTTTGTGTGCCTCTGAAATATGGGCAGGGATGATCTCATCCTCTCTGCTGTCCATCTGGGCTGCCAGAATTTTTAAAGGCTTAAATTAGCTAAAGTAAAACATATGTGTTTGCCAGGTTACCTGGAAGACTCAAGTTGCAGCACAATTTAGGCATTCCAGAGGCAATAGTGGTCCCATAGGAGTCTAGACCCTCCAACAGTGGACAGAGGACAATATGGATGCTTGGTTTTACATGGTTGCCCAATGTTTACCAACCCCTGCTCCTATGCACATAACCGATGCTTGTTCTGCAAACATTAGCAGGGAATCCTGCATGTCCATGCAAAACTGGTCCCATGGAAGTCTAGACTCTCCAACAGTGGACAGAGGACAATATAGATGCTTGGTTTCACACAGAGTTGCCAAATGTTTACCAACCCCTGCTCAATGGATCAAGCTGGTATTAAAGACACAGCAGCAGACTACACAATTTTCCCTGATCAGCTGGCAAACCCAATTTCCCATTAAGTGTACAAATTATATGATAGGGCAGTTACTTTTCAGGACAGCCACTTCAGCTACCAAAGTCTTGTGTTCCCAGATAATTCAAATGTGTGTGTGTGTGTGTGTGTGTGTGTGTGTGTGTGTGTGAGAGAGAGAGAGAGAGAGAGAGAGAGAGAGAGAGTGCATGCAAAATGTGCAATTTCTACATCTGAGCAATTTCATTGTCTCACTTCCACAGTATTGGCACTAAGGCATGATCTAGCCAAATTTAAACACTTTTAAACATTGTTGATTTCAATGAGAGTACAATCCTCTGCATATTTACTCAGAAGTCACCCTATATTCAGAGGGGCTAACTCCTAGGTAAATATGCACAGGATTGAATACTTATGCATGTGCTTTTGTCATGAAATATGTTTAGTTGTGGTTAAAAAGTGCCAAGCAGAGTCATTGAGATTCAGTGAGATTCATCTCTCTAGTACAAAACCAATACTCTACTAGCTACACCAGGGTGGTTATAATCATGTTCACATAAATCTTAAAGGATAACCCAAATATCACCAAAAACTGTATATGGCTACTTCATATTGCAAAGGTTACCCTGCAGCATATGGACTGAGAAGCAGTGCTGTGTGGTGCTATTCAATTCAAACTGCAAGAGGAAAATTGTGGATTCAGAATGTGGTTCCCAAAACTGGGATTAACACCTCTATTTTTGCTTCAAGAGTGATGCTATTTTGGAAAACCACAAGAATTTGTTTTACCTTCAGATATCCCCCCCAGCTCCCCTTTGCCTTGTTACAATGTGCTGTGTTGACAAGCTTGGCATTATTAAGAGTTGATGCCAACTTTTCTGTTCTGGATTTTTTGGAGAATTTTGCAGGAGTGAATTTCCATAGAAGGATTTTTTTTTAAGTCGCTTTAGGATGCAAAAACAGGATCGTCTAATTTTTGCTTTGGGGATCTGCTACAAATGCTGCTGTGGGGTACCACAGATGAAGATACTACATGGGAAGGACATAGCAGTTTGATTGAAACTGGTGGCCTTGTTTTGTATTCATTCATTCATTCATTCATTCATTCATGGGGCTTTACACACATATACCCATAAGTCAGTTCTTCAGGAGAAGGGATGGAGGAGAAATTCAGTTCTGTTTGCATTTAATGGTGAACCCAACCTAATTTGCACTGTCTGGAACAAAACATGAACCAAAACACAGTCATCCTTTGCAATTCATAATTCTCTGAATTTTACAGTGTAGTTTTCCAGGCAAGTGATGCTTGCATACAAGTGCACATAATAGTGTAAATAGTATACAAAAACATGTTAAATTAGGGGTTGTTGGTTTTTTGGACCAGCCTATTGCTGAAATTGATTGATGGGTTTGTGGAGGATAAGGCTACCAATGTGGAAGATAAAGCTATCTAAAGGAATGGCTTTGATGCTTCTCTATACAAGTTGCTCTAAACTATGGGGGCGGTGTGTGTGCTCTTGCCCTTGGGTCCTGCTTGTGGGTTTTCCACAGGCATTTGGTTGGCCACTGTGAGAACAGGATGCTGGACTAGATGGGCCATTGGCCTGATCCAGCAGCCTCGTCTTATGTTCTTAACTGTTGTAGCAGGCAAGGTTTGGGCCACGTGGGAAGCCTTCCTGGCAAGTTCTCAATTCCAGCAGGGACAGTCTCTGCTCAAGATTTATGGCTTAATTCCCTACTTGAAAACAAAGGAGCAAATAGCTGTGTGTCACGCACTGTGCTGAAACATTAGAGATTATGTTGCTGCTCCAGTTTCTGAAGGATTTCGCAGCAGTGGGAAGAAGAAGAAACTCATACCGGTACTAACTTTCCTTTTTTTATGGTTACCAAGAGCGTAACATGGGGAGAATAATCTCTTCCATTTATAAGGTCCAGAGGCCCCTCAAGCCCAAATATCAGTTCAGGAGCTTTGTTCGAAGGAGTAACTGTTTCCTTTCCCTCATAAAACGCCTATCTCCATTAATCTATGTTTATTTTCCTTCTGCTTTTTTAATTTGCTTAATGGACTTCAGCCGAAGTTCCTCCTAGCAGTCGGAGGAAAGTAAACTCTGCTAAATCCCTTGAGACGTAATAGTCACAGTTAAGCACTTTTTTTGGATTATTTTGTCTGACTTTCATCTTTTGCTGCTGGAGAGGCGATGGTGGCTGAGCACTCTGGCCCTAACCCCATGACTTGAGAGCCTGGGAATAAACTGCCAAGATTGCTCAAGGTTATTTCGCTGCTCCCCCTGCCCCCGCCTCCCACCCATAGACATAAAGCAAAATTGACTGGAGCGGAGAGAGAATGGGATTCAACTGTTCTTCTTCACTACTTGAACTATGAGCGCCATAGCAAGTGAAATGAGGTTCTTAGCTCTTCTCCACACCCCTCCAACCAGATCTGAGAATCCCCCAAATGCAGAGGGATTCTGGAATCTATAGGTTCCACACACAACATGCATACCTTAAGGGTGTTAAGCCTACTGGGAAATGTAGCTCTGTGCCCACCTAGCAGTTCGAAAGCACGTCAAGTGCAAGTAGATAAATAGGTACCGTTCCAGGCGAGAAGGTAAACAGCGTTTCCATGTGCTGCTCTGGTTCACCAGAAGCGGCTTAGTCATGCTGGCCACATGACCTGGAAGCTGTACGCCGGCTCCCTTGGCCAGTAATGCGAGATGAGCATCGCAACCCTAGAGTCGGACATGACTGGACCTAATGGTCAGGCGTCCCTTTACCTTTAAAGGGTAGACTGCAGTTCCCAGGATTCTTTGGGAGAAGTCATGTTCTTTAGATGGTTGGTGCATCCATAGCCTTACTTTCAGAGAAAGAGGTCGGGCAGGGTTATGGGAAAGGGATTGATCCTCCGCTTCCTCCCTGTTCTAGTGGTGTCATTGAGCTCCACTTCCCATCGGCCCCAGCTAGCATGGCCAATGATCAGGGATAATGGGAACTGCATGGCCACAGGTTCCCCATCCATGCCTGAGCCGCGATCCTGCTCCACTGTGGCACTGGAAGCCCGCCTGCCCAGTGTTCCATCCCACTCCAGTGTGGCAGCGGGTAGAGAGAGAGGACGCAAGCAGGCAGACTTTCTCGCAGCGGTGGTGAGCTTGCTGCGGAAGTGCACTGCCTGCACTAAACGATCTTGCGCCTTGGAGACAGTGACCTCTCCTGCCACCCCTGTGCCCAGTTTGCAGCAGAAGCTGGATTTGCACTGTGTCAATCGGCCAGGCCATTTTTGTCAATCAACACTGAATCATTGACCATGAGAGTCAGCATGGGCAAGCTTTTCCCTCTCAGCCTTGGTTTCCCCATCTGCAAGGTTGGAATAACCTCAATAGGTTGTAGTGAGGATCAATGAGACAAAGATTGCACAGTTCTCTGGCCATGCACAATGTACTACAGAAGCATTTGAAGAGAGATCTGTCATTGAATGAGTTTTGAATGGGTCTAGCATCTAAATGTCATCTTTGTTTGGAGTCCAACGCATTAATGGTCTTACTAATATGGCACCACATAAGCTACAGACATAGTTCTATATAATATGTGGGGGGAGGCAACCGTAAGAGATTTAGTTAGCTTAGCCAGAAATTGCACTGCATAATTAAATCCCAGCCATCTACTTCTTACCGTGAACAAAGAATTACTTTATTGTTCATTTCTCGTTTTATTTCTTCTGTGTATTTTTCAGACAACTTATTGAAGTTTCATTATTTTATGATTTACCTACATCAATAAGACTAACATATTAGTAATAATAAAATCTGTCTTCACTTGGTCCTTGGTCAAGTATTTCCATGGTTAAATCTGACAGATGACAACTTTTTGCCGACTGCAGTAACTTGGGCGGAATGAAGGAAAGATGCATAGCTGGGTTTGTTTTGGTTATCCTTGGCAGAGGATAAGGGGGTCTCTGCAGCTATCAAAGCACAATCTTTACCATCTGAGATCTTGCTTTTAAAGAAGTGCTGCATCCCAGAACACTCTAAATGGTTTCCTGGAAACGGCCGAGAGCTTCCATCCTCCTTTTTCATTCTTTTGACACATTCCCAGGCTGAAAGTCTCACTTTGCATTTGGGATATTTAATGCGAAGATCAGCTTTGTGATAGAGCTGCAGTTCAAAACGGTGGAACCAATCTTGAACTAAACGCTGCGCATAACGACGGATGGGTCCATTTCTGTTTCTTCCAGTTTTCTCATTTTCCCAATACATTTGACCTGCATCTTATGCAGTGGTTCATTTCCAAGGGTAACATATGCACATGGCAATTGCGTATAGCCAGAATTGTGTTACCCTTGGAGCCACTCTGCAGCTAGCCAGCCTGCCTTCAAGAGGTGGCCAGTGAGGAGGAGAAAGAGATCATCTGTCCCAGTCCCAGAGGCGGTGCTTGGGGTTTCTTTGGAAATGGAACCCATGGAGCGAAGGGAGGAAGTCCGAAGGTTCGAAAGAACCTATTTATTTTAATGTTTTGAAATGTTTAATGTTAAAATGTATAAATTTATGTAAAACCAATAATATTTTAAAAAATATATATATAGAAATAGAATAAAACAGCTCCCTATGTTCCTAAGGTTCAAAAGGCATTGCAAAACCCAGTACCCATGAGTGTAGATAATGCAGTCAATATTTCAGATAATACCCAGGAACTGATCACGGAATCTGGGCACTCTTTTGCTCTCTCCACAAACAGGCACAATCCAGATAAAAGTATGGTCTGACCCCCCCACCCTCTTCGACCGTCTGTTTTGGAAGGAGAGATTCCAGACACTCTCTCCTCACCAGCAAGCAAAAGATTGGCACTATTAAATTAGATAACGCTGGCCATGTTTATAAAGCGTTTGTAATTAATAGACCAAAAAAAAGTAGCCATGCGCCTCTATCTCTTTAACTCTGGAAGCATGAACAGAGCTTGCAACACAGACAGCGTTAAGTCCTGACTGATGATCTGTTTTACATTCCAAATGCTTTTTAAAAAGAAAGAAACTCTCTATCCACACACTATGGGTGGCCTTTGTTCTACTTCGTCATTCTGATACCTGTGCCAGATTCCTATATCTGACTTATGGAAAGAGATCATTTAGATCATCTTCCTGGAGAGAGAGAGTATGAATGGCCAAAAAAAAAAAAAAAAAAAAGCATTAAAATTTTACGTACACGCAGTGTGACACAGTGTTGTTTCTGGATTTCAAAATATGTGGGCTTTGCAATAGTGTTACATTTATGAGATGTGCCAGAACTATTTTTGCCAGGGCATGCTGAGGTATCCCTGGCAATAGAGTCCCAGCACCGTCCATTTGCCTAACTGCCTTTTGCAGCCTGGCAGCTACCAGATCTCTGGCGAAGCTGATCAACTGTATTTGTAAAGCCATAAAACAGAAGCCCGTTAGGAATTGGCACTTTGAGCAAATAAATTATTTCACTCTGATTAAGCTCTCCTGCAGGCTGGCTGGAATATCGGATAATGTGACTATCTGGGGGAGCACACCCACACACCCCGCAGTTCAGATCATATTCTTTGGATAATGTGGGGTACCAGGGATTGCAGGGGGAGAACAATTGCCTCCTCGTCTACCCCAGGGTTTCCCAAACTTGGGTCTCCAGCTGTTTTTGGACAACAACTTGCATCATTCCCTAGCTAGCATGACCAGTGGTCAGGGATAGAATCATAGAATCATAGAATCATAGAATCATAGAGTTGGAAGAGACCACAAGGGCCATCCAGTCCAACCCCCTGCCAAGCAGGAAACACCATCAAAGCATTCCTGACAGGTGGCTGTCAAGCCTCTGCTTAAAGACCTCCAAAGAAGGAGACTCCACCACACTCCTTGGCAGCAAATTCCACTGTCGAACAGCTCTTACTGTCAGGAAGTTCTTCCTAATGTTTAGGTGGAATCTTCTTTCTTGTAGTTTGAATCCATTGCTCCGTGTCCGCTTCTCTGGAGCAGCAGAAAACAACCTTTCTCCCTCCTCTATATGACATCCTTTTATATATTTGAACATGGCTATCATATCACCCCTTAACCTTCTCTTCTCCAGGCTAAACATACCCAGCTCCCTAAGCCGTTCCTCATAAGGCATCGTTTCCAGGCCTTTGACCATTTTGGTTGCCCTCCTCTGGACACGTTCCAGCTTGTCAATATCCTTCTTGAACTGTGGTGCCCAGAACTGGACACAGTATTCCAGGTGAGGTCTGACCAGAGCGGAATACAGTGGTACTATTACTTCCCTTGATCTAGATGCTATACTCCTATTGATGCAGCCCAGAATTGCATTGGCTTTTTTAGCTGCTGCATCACACTGTTGACTCATGTCAAGTTTGTGGTCTACCAAGACTCCTAGATCCTTTTCACTTGTACTGCTCTCAAGCCAGGTATCACCCATCCTGTATTTGTGCCTTTCATTTTTTTTGCCCAAGTGTAGTACTTTACATTTCTCCCTGTTAAAATTCATCCTGTTTGCCTTGGCCCAGCTCTCTAATCTGTTAAGGTCATTTTGAAGTGTGATCCTGTCCTCTGGGGTATTAGCTACCCCTCCCAATTTGGTGTCATCTGCAAACTTGATCAGGATGCCCTCAAGCCCATCATCCAAGTCATTGATAAAGATGTTGAATAAGACTGGGCCCAAGACAGAACCCTGTGGCACCCCACTAGTCACTTCTCTCCAGGATGAAGAGGAGCCATTGATGAGCACCCTTTGGGTTCGGTCAGTCAGCCAGTTACAAATCCAATGAATGGTAGCATTGTCTAGCCCGCATTTTACCAGCTTCTTTACAAGAATATCATGGGGCACCTTGTCAAAGGCCTTGCTGAAATCAAGATAGGCTACATCCACAGTGTTCCCTTCGTCTACCAGGCTTGTAATTCTGTCAAAAAATGAGATCAGATTAGTCTGACATGACTTATTTTTCAGAAACCCATGCTGACTTTTAGTGATCACAGCGTTCCTTTCTAGGTGCTCACAGACCGTTTGCTTAATGATCTGCTCTAGAATCTTTCCTGGTATTGATGTCAGGCTGACTGGGCGGTAATTGTTTGGGTCCTCTCTTTTCCCCTTTTTGAAAATAGGGACAACATTTGCCCTCCTCCAGTCTGCTGGGACTTCACCTGTTTTCCAAGAATTCTCAAAGATTACTGCCAGTGGTTCTGAAATCACCTCTGCCAGTTCTTTTAATACTCTGGGATATAGTTCATCTGGCCCTGGAGACTTGAATACATCTAAACTAGCCAAGTGTGCTTGTACTACCTCCTTACTTATTCTGGGCTGTGTTTCCCCTGCTGAATCATCTGCTCCATATTCTTCAGGTCGGGCATTGTTTTCTTTTTTGGAGAAGACTGAGGCAAAGAAGGTATTGAGGAGTTCTGCCCTTTCTGCGTCCCCTGTTCGCATTTCACCTTCTTCTCCTCTAAGTGACCCCACTGTTTCCTTGTTCTTCCTTTTGCTACGGACATACCCATAAAAACTCTTTTTATTGCTTTTAACCTCTCTAGCAAGCCTGAGTTCATTCTGTGCTTTAGCTTTTCTGACTTTGTCTCTACATGTGCTGGCTATTTGTTTGAATTCCTCTCTGGTGGTTTCCCCCTTTTTCCATTTCTTGTACATATCCCTTTTAAATCTTAACTCAGTTAAAAGTTCATTAGATAGCCACCCTGGCTTCTTTAGGCACCTTCCATGTTTTCGTCTCATTGGTACTGCTTGAAGTTGTGCTTTTAATATCTCCCTTTTAACAAACTCCCATCCATCATGAACTCCCTTCCCTTTAAGTATTACTGACCATGGGATCACACCCAGCATTTCCCTAAGTTTTCTGAAGTCGGCTTTCTTAAAGTCTAGAATTTGAGTCTTAGTATGCTTGGTTGCTCCTTTCTGATGTATAATAAACTCCAGAAGAGCATGATCACTCCCACCTAATGATCCTACCACTTCTACCCCACTAACCAGGTCATCACTATTGGTTAGGACCAGATCGAAAATGGCTGATCCTCTTGTTGCTTCTCCCACTTTCTGGACAATGAAATTGTCTGCAAGGCCAGTGAGGAATCTGTTCGACCTTATGCTCTTGGCTGAGTTTGACATCCAACAAATATCAGGATAGTTGAAATCCCCCATTACTACTATCTCATTTCCTTTTGAATGCTTGGTCATCTGTTCCAGGAAGGCATCATCTATGTCCTCAGTTTGGCTTGGGGATCTATAGTAAACTCCCACCATGAGATCACTGTTATTTTTCTCTCCCTTAATTTTGACCCAGATACTCTCAATTTGGCTTTGAAGTTTTAAATCATGGATCTCTTCACAGGTATACACATCCCTGACATATAACGCCACTCCTCCTCCTTTCCTGTTTGGTCTATTTCTCTTAAATAGATTGTATCCCTCTATTACTACATTCCAATCATGAGACTCATCCCACCAGGTTTCAGTGATGCCTATTATGTCGTATTTAGTTTGCTGTACCAAGAGCTCAAGTTCATCTTGTTTATTTCCCATGCTCTGTGCATTTGTATACAGACATTGAAAACCATTGATCATTCCCCCTAGTCTCCTACTTAAGGATTTTTTCCTCCCACCACTAGGTCTGTGCGCTGTTTGCTCCATTTGGTCCTTGACTTTTGGATGATCATCTTCAGCATTTGATAGACTCCTACCTTCAGGACCACTGTCTCCCTCCCCCACATAAGTCAGTTTAAAGCCCTCCTGATGAGGTTTTTGAGATTGTTGGCAAAAACATTCCTCCCAACCCTTGTGAGGTGCAGCCCATCACTTGCCAGAAGTCCATCTTCAAGAAACTGCAGACCGTGATCTAAGAAACCAAACCGTTCCTGCCGGCACCATTTGCGAAGCCAGTTGTTCACTTCTCCTATTTTCCCCTCTCTTCCTGGGCCACGGCGTTCAACTGGGAGGACAGATGAGATGACAATTTGTGCATTTAATTGCTTCAGCTTCCTGCCCAGAGCCTCATAATCACTTTTGATCTTCTGGAGGCTATGGCTTGCGGTGTCATTGGTTCCCACATGGACTAAAAGGAAGGGGTTTTTATCCGTGGGTTTAATTATTCCTTGCAGCCGTTCTGTAACATCATGGATCTTGGCCCCGGGGAGACAGCATACCTCTCGAGACATCTTGTCAGGCCCACAGATCACTGCTTCCGTACCCCTCAGTAGGGAATCCCCTATCACTACTACACGCCTCCTCTTAGGCTTGGTCGGGATTCTTACATGTGCTGTCCCTTCCAAGGTCGCCTGCACATTCCCAGAGGACTGACTATGTTGCTCGTCTTCATATACCTCATCAACTGTGATGAGGGAGAGATCTTCCAATGGAGTCTGTTCTTCATCTTCCAGATTTGAGAGCACTTCAAATCGATTTTGTAGTTCTAAACACTCAGAGCGATCCCTGGGCATTCTACTTCTGTGAGTCACGTTCCTCCATACATCTGGCTCCTGAGTTGGGGAACTGATCTCCTCCTCAGAGATGTGCCCTGTCTCCTGCTTGGTGGAGACAGTGTGCTCTGCTGCATCCAAGAAAAGCTCCAGCTCTTTAATTTTCTGGAGCGTAGATACACGGGCCTGAAGTTGCTGGACCTTGTCCTCGAGTAGGGCAACCAACTTGCAGTTGCTGCAGGTGTAGCTGTCTACAACCTTTGGCAAGAAGACAAACATTGCGCAGGAATTACAGGCGACTACAGTTGTTCCCTCCCCCTTCTGAAGTTGCCGGACCTTGTCTTCTAGTAGGGCAACCAACTTGCACTTGCTGCAGGTGTAGCTGCCTACATCCTTTGGCAAGAAGGCAAACATTGCGCAGGAATTGCAGGTGACTACAGTTGTTCCCTCACCCTCCATCTTGAAGCTTGAAGTCAGGACACTCAAAAAAGAAGCCTAGGTCTCCCCAAGTAAACGTTTGAGACTAGCTCTCCTCTATCAAAAGATAGGTCAAACTGTGCGCGCCGCTAGGCGCGCGCCGCTGCCCTCTAGGCACTGATTAGCTCCGCCCACAGCTAGTCACCAGACAAACACACACACACAAGCCAGAAACAACTCTCTCACACACACAAGCCTGGGAAACACACAAACAAATAAGGAAACAAATAAGCACACAAACTTAATCACACACAGCCCCAAAAAGACAAACCCACAAAACCTACAAGCTCAGCTCACCTTGTGCTCCCTCCTCAGTCGCTGCCCTCCAGGCACTGATTAGCTCCGCCCTACAAGCTCAGCTCACCTTTTGCCTACTTCCTCAGTCGCTGCCCTCTAGGCACTGATTAGCTCCGCCCACAGCTAGTCACCAGACAAACACACACACACAAGCCAGAAACAACTCTCTCACACACACAAGCCTGGGAAACACACAAACAAATAAGGAAACAAATAAGCACACAAACTTAATCACACACAGCCCCAAAAAGACAAACCCACAAAACCTACAAGCTCAGCTCACCTTGTGCTCCCTCCTCAGTCGCTGCCCTCCAGGCACTGATTAGCTCCGCCCTACAAGCTCAGCTCACCTTTTGCCTACTTCCTCAGTCGCTGCCCTCTAGGCACTGATTAGCTCCGCCCACAGCTAGTCACCAGACAAACACACACACACAAGCCAGAAACAACTCTCTCACACACACAAGCCTGGGAAACACACAAACAAATAAGGAAACAAATAAGCACACAAACTTAATCACACACAGCCCCAAAAAGACAAACCCACAAAACCTACAAGCTCAGCTCACCTTGTGCTCCCTCCTCAGTCGCTGCCCTCCAGGCACTGATTAGCTCCGCCCTACAAGCTCAGCTCACCTTTTGCCTACTTCCTCAGTCGCTGCCCTCTAGGCACTGATTAGCTCCGCCCACAGCTAGTCACCAGACAAACACACACACACAAGCCAGAAACAACTCTCTCACACACACAAGCCTGGGAAACACACAAACAAATAAGGAAACAAATAAGCACACAAACTTAATCACACACAGCCCCAAAAAGACAAACCCACAAACTTAATCACACAAACTTAATCGCACACAAACTTAATCACACACAGCCCCAAAAAGAAAAACCCACAAAACCTGTGGGAATTGATGATGGGAATTGTAGTCCAAAAACAGCTGGAGACCCAAGTTTGGGAAGCCCTGTTCTACCCTCTGTTTCAGATCAGCTGCCAGATCCACAGGGCTAGGTAAACCCCTGCCAATCCACGACTGCAAACAGCCATCCTGCTGCCGCCCCTGCCACAGCTACTATTGCCTGCCTGTCAACCAGGCTGCTGTGGTGCTCTGCTCCCTGTGCAAAGCAGCCGGTGGTACCCCAATGGGACTATCCAGGTCCACCATTGTACACTCTGAGGTCTTTCCACAGAGTGAAGGATTATAATTGAGGTGGCCGCTGAGAGTGCCTGTGCCACTACTGCCTTGCCACAATGTCCACAAAGCTGTTTTCCCGTTTAACAGTCTCTGTTAAACTTTGTTACGTTTTTATTATTTAATAAAGTTAAACAGAGACTGTTGAACTTTAAACGGTGTTTGCCGCAGTCACAGCACAGCGAAGGTGGCACAGGCACTCTCTGTGGCTGCCTCAACCACAATGCCTGGCTCCTCGAACGACAGTGTTGGGGGGGGGGCAAGTGTTAGGTCACAGATTGGAAGCAGTGAGAGGAACAGTAGCTGCGAGGCAGTTGGCGGCAAGCTGGAGGAGGAGGGGCAAGGTGCTGGGGCAGAGGAAAAGGGAAAGGCGTCAGCGGCGATGGTGTGTGAGGAGGAGATGGTTGAGTGAAAGGCAATGGTGTCAGTGACCCACCTCAGGCAGTGCACAGTGTGGGGTTGTCCCCGTGGATCCAGTTCCCATGCAGTTGCAATCAGGGTGGAGCAAAGGAGGAGCAAGGCTGAAGAAGAGCTGTAGTTTAGAAGGAGAAGGGCTCCTGGCTGCTTAGTGACTCAGGAACTATTATGGGTGCCAAAGAGTAGCATCTGACCCACTCTTAGGTTTGCCAGTTTTCAAAATCTGGAATCTAGGAGGCTTGGAGGTGAAGTCCTCAGCATCCAGGTATAGAACTTACCTTGGAAGTACAGCAAGGGCTGGAGCTCAGCAACTTGGGATGGGCGCAGGAGCAGAACTCCACAGTTAGGTGGATATAGGGAGCTGAGCCTAGCACAAAAACTGTGTATATATCTAGCGCAGGCCTGAGGGCCATGCCTGGCCTGCCAAGCTGCAGCAACTAGTCTTGCCAGCTGCTCAGCAGTTTTATCTGCCAATCTGATCTGGCGATAAAGCTGTCTGTCTGTTTTGTAGGTAATGATATCTAAAGAGCAGGCGGAGCACTTTATCTCCTGATTTGGGAGATAAAAGATCCCTCTGGCTGCCATTAGAGAGGATCTTTAGAGAGCTGTCAGAAGTCTTGTCTCTGATCACCACAACACTGAGATCAGAGATAAAAGGCGACATTGGCCCCCAACCTGCTCTCTCCGGTGCTGGGTCTCAGGGACCAAACCAGCCAGCTCATATTTCTAAAGGTCTTTACCTACTTTTAAAGTAGTGTTCATTACAGCTCCCCTCTCCCCCGATGGATAATGGGAGGCCATGCAGATGCTTCTGCAACAGACATGGCTGAGAGGAAAGAGCAGTGCCAGCCCTATGATGAGATGGGTGAAGCAGCTGCCTCAGGCAGCAGATATTGAGGGAGGGGGAGTGGTCAGTGTTATGAGTGTCATGTGGCTTGCCTTGTACCCGCTACGCTAGCCTGCTGCCCTCAAGTGCAGTGAAAGACATTGTCCTTTCATCAGTATGGGAGTAAGATTCAACTACCAGTAAAATTGGCTTCTATATGTGCCTTGAGGGAGGATGCCATCTTGTCCTTTGCCTCAGGCAGCAAAATGTCTTGAGCTGGCTCTTGGGAAGAGGTAGTTACTAGTGGGAGGGTGGAGGGAGGAAAAATCCCTCAGAGGAAGTGGCTCAGGGAAGCTGGGGCAGGCTGAATGGTTTATGTTTCTGTCAGTTCTAACATTTACAGGCTGATCCTGCCCTCAAAGCACAAGCTGCTGGACTCTTCACTAATACTGAAGGATTTTTTAAAAAATTAAATCTGGGTCATCAGGGCAAAGGACTGGCACCTGCTCTTTATAAGGAACTTCTTGATATTGATGTGCCCACAGGCCCATGATGGTTGGTGTCAGGAGTCCAGGTTCCCAGCTTGATAACACAGTAAGCATAGCTTAAAAGGAGGATTTATTGCAAAAACAGATAGCTCCGGACAGCTCTAACAAAGCCTCCGGCATCCTTACTCAAGATGACCCTTCTGAAGACTCCTTCCGGTGTCTCCAGCAGATATTGAACTTACGACCCTTACAGTGCAATCCTGTGCAGAGATCTAGCTTGCCTTCTCTCCCTTGAAGGGAGGGAAAAATTATTATTATTTCTTATTCCTTATATCCTGCTTTTCCTTGTAAAGTGCTGGCTGGCTAGCCAAACTTAAAAACGTATCATTAAACCCAAAAGCTAAAATGCAATACTCAAAGCATAAAACAATCAGAGATGCTGTTATGTCAAGAAAGGGAAGTGTTCTGTCCCCCCAACCACCTACTGACGTTCTTGGGCCACCTTAGTGCCCAGGGAGGCACATCAGCCGAATATCTATTTGGTCAAGACTGAGATGCTGGCCAGGTCGTCCTTCAGGGAGACCCACAGGGAAAGCCCTACTCAACAGGAATCTGATAGGGATCCCATAACAAAAGGAAGCAATAGAGGCTGACCCTTTAGGTTGAATGGGGCACCTTCCCACCAACCTCCATCTCACCTCAGCCAGCCTCTACTTGCCTGCCTTCTTACTAGAACTCAATCCAGAGGGTGACCCTCCCTGTTAGTTCCCTCCTTCTTAGTCTCACAGTTGCCCTTGAATAACTCAGCAGAGAAGAAGATGGGGACAAAAAGTAGGAATAGTTGTCTCCACCTGCCATTGGCTCTGGCTCCACCTATTGCTGGGCTACCAGTCTTCCCTCCCTGCCCCTCAACACCACTTGGCACCAGCCACCACTCTATGGCTTCACTTGTCTACTTCCAGTTCCTTCCTTTGGCCCATTGAGTGTCCAGGCAGAATATTCCATCCATCATCTTGTAATTCACGAGCTCAAGGCCTGCTCTGAGCTCGAGGCCTAGCATGAGATGCTTTGCATAGGTGCCAACTCCCTGGGGCCCTAGGTGCCTGAGCACCCACAAAATTCCCCATGAAGGGACCGGGCACCCACAAATTTCAGTGCCATGGCCATGCACACTGCATGGTACCCACTGTCCCGGGCATCCACAGTGGCAGAGCCAAGTTGGCACGCCTGAGATTTTCATTTCCTCTCCATCACTTTCAAAGTCTGTTCACAATACTGAGATGCACATAAATGTAGCAGCAGTATCTTAACTGTGGAGGAGGCAATGCTCTGATTTAACTCCTCGAGGATTATTTAAATTAGCAAGACAAACTGTCCTACAAGGTGCTCTGTTTATGATCTTAAAGACTTTGCTGATCAGAACAAAGGCAACGTTGGGATTTCAAAGCAAAAAAAGGAGATAAATTGTAATCCATTTTATTCATGCTTTGTTTGGTGCCATTGTTTCCTCGGCAGCTGCTGCTCCAGCTCCATGTTTCCGCTGCCTACTTTTTCCTTACTGGATTAGTCACATGCACAATGCTAATAAATCAGGAATCCTATAGTAAATAGGAAGACACTACAACCCAGGGTATGATGTTACTGCTGATGGCAAGTGAGGGCTATTGAGAGTGAAGAGGACAGTTTCAATTAATAACAAGCATTTTTTGCAGGGAGTACTGAAAATGACATAAATGGAGGGACTGTTTCAAGTGACTAAATTCCCAAACCCAAAGAGATATTTTTTTAGCACTGCCAAAAACTTCTGTAAAAATAAAAATAGAAATGCATGAATATTTTGGCTCAGCCCAAGTTGAAAACGAATCTGATCTGAGATTGCTCTGCCCACCAATAGAGATTTGGGGCTTGTTTTTCCCAGAACAGTGTCATATTCAACCCACTTTGCGCAAACGCCTACTTTAAACTCTGAGGCAGAACCTTAAAGTTAGAATGTTTGGAACCTGGAACCATTCACCTTTGATGTTACTTAAATCTTTCTGCCTCCCTTGCTTTAGTACCAGATCTAAAAGCTTTGGCTCCTTCCAAGAATTTATGACAACGGGGTATAATAATCTCCCACAAGGATTTGCCCAGGAATTTCAAAGACCGCTTTCTAATGTTTTATATACTGTACGTGGAGAGCTTCTGTTATATAAGTGGCGTATGACCTTTCCGTTAGAAATGTGTTGGCCGAAAGGAGCTGCATGTTAAATCAAGAAGATTCTAGAGTGCTGTCAAGGCGCTGCTGCATACGCTTCTGATTTCACTCTGCTTTTTTCCCCTATAGTGGCCAGACTAATGAGTCTTGGGAGGGATTTAAAATCCCCCTCCAGTGTAGATGGCCAGCAGTTCTCTGACATTGTCTTTTAATCTTCTGCCAACTCAATAAGGTCTCTTTGAAGACTGGGACCTTCAAATGCATTCTTTAATATTAGGTGGGTGGCATACATTTAAATGAGTAGCAGAACGGAGCTCTATAGATTAATATACCATATTAGCAGCCTTTCTCCCCCCCCTTTGCTGTGCAGTCTTATCCTGTTCTCCACTTTAGCTATCTGGAGAGGATGCCAGAAAATCTCTTTGCATGCACCTGTGGTGCTTAGTGATGAATATGGTATTGGGGTTCCACACCAGCATATTCTCTGCCTTTGGAAACATGGGATAAAGGACGAAGTAGTCCACTATTCCCCATTTTACACCCAAAGTTCACTGGATTTGCTGTTGGAAGTTATTTCAACTTTGGTGGTGGGCCCTTAGGGGTAGGGATGGACCAACTTGCCAGTTTCAATTTCTCATTTTTCTTAAGCTCAGCTCTCAACATTTCTGCATCAGTTTCTATTTTTTTAAGAAACAAAACCAAGCACATCTGCTTGGAAAGCTCACCAGCACCTTAGTGCAAATTTCTCCAAATTTCCTTTCTGTGAAAGCTTGCCTTTTGCACACATCATTGCAAGCAATTCCCCCCTAGTATAAAGCATTTTATTCATTCACTCACTCTAATATGTGCATTTTAATGCATGGTTCCCCCATACATGCATCTTTGTTCATGTTATTTAGTTGGAGAACAGCATCACCAAAATTCAGACAAGTGTGAATTTTGAAGGATCACTGTGTTTCGTTTCTCCTATTGTTTCTGAAAGGCTGAATTAGGTAGGTTCATTTTAGAAATCTGAACACAACTTAATTTCTCTTCCATCTCTCCTTAGGGGATGCAGGGAAGACTGGGTCACACACAAATGTCTTCCCAGCATCTGCTGCCTGAGGAAGGCGTCTTACTCCTCCGAATGCTAGGGCTGACCTTGATTTAAAACCTTACTGAAGAGCTATCTCCCCTTGTGACCTGCAGACAACTACAAATGAGCCAAGTCTTGGGAATCATAGAGCACCTCTGCACCTTTGCATCTTCAGCACTTGAGCCATCCTGCCAGTTACACATGCATAACATTTATTGATGGCGTTTCGGCAATTATAATTTGGTGTTGGGTTGCATCCTTTTGAAAACGTTATGGAGTGGAGTGGAGTGGGGAACCAACTCAACAAGATGACAGCACATTTGTGAGCAGAATTCTGTTTAATGATGGGCTGTCTCTTATTCAGCAGAGGGTGCTTCCTGTCAATAAGCAGCATTGCTTGGATAAAAAGATGGTTTAAAAATAATGCTGGCAGTGGTTCTGGGCTGCAAGTGAGAGAGACTTGGCCACCGAGGGAGCTTAGTATAAAAGGTTGTTTTAACCAATAATGCTCAACTGTCTACATGTGCCCCTGGGTACAAACTGATGGGCAATGCAAAAAAGAGATGCCTTAATGAGCTTTTCTTAATCATTGTGCTACTTCCTGTCTCTTGAATGTAAAATTCAAACAAGTAGGCCAGTGTCAGTTCATTGCAGAATGAATTTGCATCTTCTCAGCTGGCCTCTCTACTCTTTGGGCCTGAATGTGGAGGAAGTGTTCAAACGTGACCAAGGACAAAACCAACAAGTTTTCACAAGGCCACGTTTTGGAGACAGGAAGCAATTTCCTTTACTGCTGTTCTTTGTGCTTCCCTGAAACTGTCTTATGTTTCAGTCTTCCTGTTCATTGAGATAAGAGATGCAGCCTTTTTCTACCGGTACCTACTTAGAACAATACTTCTGATACAATGACCCTACTCAGAGTAGACACACTGAAATTAATGGCTATGACCAACAGGTGCATTAATTTCAAGGGGTCCATTCTGGGTTGTATCCAACTAATCCAACGTGTTCAATATTACATTAATTGTGCAAAATGTACTTGTTTTAGAAACCTCTCTGATCTGCAATCAACAATAAACAAGAGTGGCCTTTCCTATAGGAATAGTGTACATAAGGATATCTGAGGGAGAGGAGAATCCTGATGCATAGGAGGGCTTGGATCCTGTGATGTTGACAGGTTTGAACTGAAATGGATATGCGTGTCTTTTAATGGGAGCATGCCTCCTCTTTTCAGTGCCAGTTGTGAGACCTGTGAAATGGAGTGAAAATGCTCTCCCATTCAGCCTTGTCCTTACTCTGACTTGACTGTGTGATATTGGGATGAATCAAATTTGACTGGCTGCATAGTGCCGTGATGTGGTTATACCAAGGACTGGTTGGATTACATGGCCAAACAAGAAGAAACACTCTCCTTAAAACAAAACAAAACAAAACAAAAATGCATTAAACCAGCTGTCAAGAGGTGCAGCAAAAGGAGTGAAACTGGAGTACTTTTTATTTTTTTTAAGGCTCCTGAAACTTGCACTGAAAATATTCGCACAAATGAATTTGACTTGAATAGTCATGCAGCTGTTGTGCAGCTTTTCTCACCTCTATAGGACCCTTAAGATGCACTGAATTGCCCTCTTTTGCACAACTCTTAAAAGGTACACGAGTCCTGTCCACTTTTGTGTTTCGGTTTCGGTTGCTTTGTCGGCATCCGCCTGTCTTGAGAGATAATGGAGGAGTGTGCCTTTGGGGGTGAAGTCAAACTGTTGGAAGAGTACAGCTCCTGCTGTGGCTGTAGAGACCAGTACCGGAGAGACATGTTTTGTTGCAGCTGGGGCAGATGAAGGCATCTGAAATTGTGCGTGCGTATATATACAATGCTCTGAACACTCAGAGAACACACTGCATTGCTATTAAGAATTTCTATTAGCAATTCCCAGATGCCAGAAGTCCCCCCAACACACACATAAACACACCATCCCTGGATTATTATTCATTTACTTACCGTATTTATATGCCACTTTTCAGGCAGACCTTGCATAAAATTATTACCAACAATCATTTTTTTTAATGAAAAAAAATTACAGGAGACTGGAAAAGATAACTTTTTTGTTGGGGAAGGGGGGGAGCTGTGACTGTTTCTTCTCCCCTTTCCTCAGGACAAGATAGATCTGCAGATCTTTACTGATGGCTCCGTCTGTGGTGCTTCAACTGGGCAGAACAGGAAGAGTTGTGGGCATCTTCTGGCCCATTGCGTTCTCTGTGGCTCCGTTATAACCCAGAGGCAAAGTCATTTCAAGCAGGGACTCTTATGTATTGCAGCGCACACAAGACTGGCATTATCTCAGACCTTTGATTTGTTGCACAAGCTTGGCAACCGCGGCCGTCATTCCAAAGATGTTACAAAGTGCCTTGCCTTCTCTTCTCTCCGACACCAGCAGGTGGCAATCCTGTGTGTTGTTTCTCAGTTTCCAGGGCAAGTGGTGCTGTGTTATGTCTCTCTTCGAGGCTAGCTACTGTTTTCCCTCTCCCACACAATTCTGCTGGTAGCAGAAGCTGCAGGCACCGCACATGATTTCCATCTACTTCTGTTCCAGCGTACAGTACAGCAGAGTTGGCGCTATGTCACTGAGGCATGTCTCCCATCAAGAAGGAGGTTTCTATGAAGGACCACATGCAGGGAGAAGGTTTTCTTCTTGTTGCAAGTGGGAAGTCTACTACTCCCCAACAGTTAAGGATGATGTTTAAGCGACACCCCCAACAAAAAGAAAAGAAAAAAGCCTAATCTCCGGCAAAAGCAGAACTTCACAAAAGCCCACATAGAGTTGCTATATAACAGGCTTCCTCAACCTCGGCCCTCCAGATGTTTTTATACTACAAATCCCATCATCCCTGACCACTGGTCCTGCTAGCTAGGGATCATGGGAGTTGTAGGCCAAAAACATCTGGAGGGCCGAGGTTGAGGAAGCCTGCTATATAATATCACTATTATTGATCACTAACATAGCATTGTTACGTGTTATATTACCTTATTATTTATTTTCATAAAAATCCACCCAGGCACTGGAAAAACATAGAAACTCTATTGCATAGAAACTATATTGAGAAGAAGAAGAGTGAGAAGGACGTCATCAACGCGCTTCTGTGATTGCCTTCTCTGGCTTAATATGTGTGTTGAACAAGAACAGGACCAAAATCAAAAGGTGTTTCAAAATTACCTTTTCTCAGCAGTCAAAACAAAATAAAAAATAAAAAAATTCTTCCCAGTAGCACCTTAGAGACCAACTAAGTTTGTTCTTGGTATGAGCTTTCATGTACATGCACACAGCAAATCCATAGAGATGATCAGCCTACCACCCAGAGCCAAGAACTCTTAGGATATCCTCATATAACTTTACTGAACAAGAGCCTCCATTTGGAAGAAAAAGTGAGGAGAAACTTAGGTACATATAAATAAGATGTAAACAGTAGAGGAGTAGGGCCATACCACTCCTCTGAAGTATCTGACAGACTTCCATTTTCTTTTATTTTTTGTTGGAAACACAGCTCAGGTTTCTGAGACAAGGTGGGCGATTAAAACCAACCCTACATTTAACTCAGTGTTTTTTTTCCTGGTGACTTCTATGCTTACTTTGAAGCAGGGGTGGGGAACTGCTTTCAGCCTGAGGGCCAAATACCATCTTGTGGGCAACCTTTGGAGGGGCTGCACTCTGTTGGTAGCAGGGCCAGAGGGGAAAGTGGGTGGACTCTTATGCGACTCTTAACTACATTCCAGCCACTAAGAAGTCAGAGTTTTCTACATGCACACAAACCTCCATCTTCCATCCAGGCATGCAAGATGATGATTACAAGTCACAACTATTAAAACATAATATTAAAAACCATTTATTTATGTAATTTTAAGTTGATTTAGAGAGAGTCCTAAAAATATACCATATCCTGCAGGTGTCCCGGAAAAAACTGGGACATCCCATTTTCCCCCCATGAGAGGACAGCAGGCATTTTGGGCACCATGATCTCACACAATTTCATGTTGCGATTTCCCCCTTTTTCGCATGGTGCCCCCAAAACGTGCCATTTTGGGCATTGTGGGCCCCCCAAATTGCTTTTTTGGGTGGGGAGGGGTTGCAACACAAAATTGTGTGAGATCACGGTGCAATCCTGTGGTCCTCTCACAAGAAAAAATGGGAAGATGGTGTCCCAGAAGATGACATCCCGGTTCTTGCCTTTGATATGTTGGAAGTGTCGGAAGCCAGGGTAAAGAGGTACACCTTCAGCATTTGCGAAAAGCTGTATAATAATAATAATAATAATAATGATTTATTATTTGTACCCCGCCCATCTGGCTGGGTCTCCCCAGCCACTCTGGGCAGCTTCCAGCAATATTAAAAACAAAACAAAACAATACATTAACATATTACAGATTAAAAACTTCCCTAAACAGGGCTGCCTTCAGGTATTTCCTAAATGTTAGATAGTTGTTAATCACTTTGACCTCTGATGGGAGGGCGTTCCACAGGGCGGGCGCAACTACCGAGAAGGCCCTCTGCCTGGTTCCCTGTAGCTTTGCTTCTCGCAGTGAGGGAACCGCCAGAAGGCCCTCGGCGCTGGACCAATGAAGGTGCCAGGCACACCGCTGCAGGGCAGGAATTTCGCAACTTAGGAGCTGCCACAGAGAATGCCCTCTCCTCGGCCTCTACCACCCAAAATTCTGAGGGTGGTGGAACAACTAAAAGGGCCCCACTGACCTATCTTAGCACCCAAGAGGGTCTGTAGGGAAGGGGCGGCCTTACAGGTATTTGGGGCTTTGAGTCATTTAGGGCTTTAAACACTAATGTGAGCACATTGGATTGGGCCCAGAAAGAAACTGGAAGCCAGATACATTATCACAGTTCAAGGACACAATCCAGGCAAAAGTACTCAAGTGAGGTGTGGAACAGAACTGTGGCTTTGGGAGATGGGTGTGGCATGGCATGGATAGAGTCTGAGGGCTGAATATAAAGGTCAGGAGATGCGTATTTGACCCCCTGGTCCTGAGGTTCCCTACTCCTTATTTAAGGCAAACTGGCCTTAGTCTTGAGAAATGAGCTTGGTTACTAAGCTTTGAAAATCAGAAACAATGCCCCACTGTATCCTCTCTGGACCATTGCACACTGTTCTCCAAGTTCTGTCACTGGAATAATAGGGTTTTGTTTTGTTTTTGTTTGTTTTTTTCTTCAAGAAAGTGCCCTCCCTTCTCCCTTGGCACATTTTTTTAAAATAATAAGTACTGACTCCTCAAGACAAAGGATGTCACTCTGCCAAACCACAACTCAGCCCAGCATAATTTACCGTTATTTATTTATTTGATCCACTGTCTCCCAAACCCTTTCCTAGTGGAAATCTTGCTTTTGGGAACTTATTTCTGGCGCTGGCAATCCAAATTGTACCAGACAAGGATAGAACAGGAAATGATGTCAGCTCAAAAGAGCTACAATCATGTCCGGAAAACTTACATACTACTGAGTGGGAAATCTTGGTTCTTCAAGACCCACCCGCATCCCCCTCTTTTATTTGGGAAAGTTATTATAATGTTATCAATAAAAGCTCTCTCTCTCTCTCCCAAGGGAAGATCTCCAACCGGGGAACTGTCTTTATCTCGTAAATTCTGCCTAATCACTGGAAGATTCCTTCGCAGTCCCAGAGCAGTGTTTATCGCATCACACCGCTGCCCAGTTTTTGTCTGTTTTGATTTGTTTTTTTTAAAAAACTTCTTATAGTGGAATGTATGAAATAGCTTTTAATGACCAGTTTAATCCCTGCTTCCAAGAGAACACTGATAAAACAGTTTTCCACCAAGTTAATATTTACAGCTTTGCATTACAGTGTATTATGTTCCAAGCCCTTCGAGGCTGCTTGCGTGCCTAAGCCCTGGGATTTAGCTGCAGAAGAATCTCTTGCTATTGGAATTATCTATGAAAGGAACGCTGAAACAAGAAGTAAATCAGAAGGCTTATAGGCATGACCAAGTGGCACTTGTAGTTAAGACAACAGATCTCACGGTAGATTTTTCTTGGCTACATGCCCCCTTCACCTGATAAATTGACATTAGGCAGGAGCACTCAGTTTTGGTGTGGGGTTTTTGGGGGGAGGATGCCAGCAGAAAACCTTTTTTATTTTGGAAAGTCTACCCAGACATATAATTTAGCTACCTATAACTGTTTTAAAAGTATTATTGATTCGTAGCCCACTTCTGGAGGGACCTCACTGAAGCAAATACTGTATCACATACTGGTATAACAAAGTGTATCACAAACAGCCCTGTTAGAGAAATTAACAACAGCAAACAACAACAACAACCCTATGGATTTCCAGAGGTCGGAGCAAACAAATTTATTTCAGTATGCTTTGATTTAATTATGTATGTGAATAAGGTAAAACATGGCCAACCCCCCCTCCCCCCGCATATGGATGGATCTGAATAAAATAAGATTTGTTTATGGTATTCTGCATTTAGCTGATTCCTTCCCTATCAAAATTAGGAAATTTGACATTACCTTTAAAGTTGCTGGATATATAATGATATACTGGTAAATGCTTGATTTTTCTGTTTATATAAGGGTCAGTCTGTGTGCTGCATAGACACTAGTTGGTCTGTGGATATTGTCTCTATTATTTTATCAATATACCTTGTAGAGATGTACAGGGTGAGTCCTTTAAAAGAGGCAATGTGGATACAGAGTACACATGTTCCACGGGGCCTCTTTTAAAAGACTCACCCTGTATATACAGTGCTTTTTCCTGGGGGGATGCAGGGGTACACATACCCCTAAGCATTTTGTGAATCTTTGTACTTTTGTCCATTTACTGTATTTATTTTTCCCAATTTGAACTATAAAATGGTGATTCTATTGAGCCAAAATGAGAGTACCCCTAAACATTTGTTTTAGGGGGAAAAGGCACTGTGTGTGTATATATAGTTATGCCTGAGTAATATGCAATATGTTTATAAGAACCTGTTGTCTGTGGTTACATAATAAATAAAAATTTAAAAGAAAGAAAATGTATTACTGATTCTATCTTGGCTTTTAAGGATCACAAACCTATGTACATTTAAAAATATTTTTAAATTTATGTAAATCTTCAATTTTAATTATACACAGCATGGAGAGCTTTTTTTGATCTGAAGAAGTGTGCAAGCACACAATAGCTTATAGCAAGAACAAACGTAGTTGGTCTCTAAGGTGCTACTGGACATTTTTTTAAAAAAAAATTATATGTTTTGACTGCATCAGACCAACACGGCTACCTACCTGAATCTACAAGCATTTTATAATCACACACACACACTGTGTGTGTGTGTGTTTTCCAGTCCAACACCTTGCAAAGCAGGAATATGCAACCTTGGCATTATCAGTACCACCCTCTAACCAACTGAGCTATTTAGAAATACACACACACATTGGTGGCACAGTCTATGGTAGGGATGTATGAATCTGTTAGTTTCAATTTATCTCCAAGTTATTCAGTTCAGCACATTTTCCCATCAGTTTTCAAATCTGCAAATTAAGCAGGTTCAGATTAAAGTGCAAGCTCAGACCAAACCCCGTATCCCTATCACAAGGTCATCCATGGCCAAAATGCAAGAGGCAGAAACAGTGGAGAAGATCAATAACAAAATGCAGATCTGCAAGAGATTAGGTTAGGGTTAGGGTTATTGAATTTATGTATCGCTTCCCACAACCAAAAGTCCCAAGGCAATTCACAATGAAAATGTAATACAATAATAAAAACACTCAATCATATTAAAAACATGGAGATCCACAGATTTTTGTGAGTGGGAGGGAAATACTTTTGCTTTCAATAAACATTATAAAACCCACCACAATATGAATTTTCTGATTGCCAAATACTTCAAGGCTCATGGGAGATTGCTGCCTGGTAAAAAGCTGAGCTAGGTTGCCAGATTTCAGTGTTACACATGCAGATTGTTTAGGGAGTGTTGACCTCAACCTCTTCGTGGTCCAGAGACCAGAAATGTTCTGCTTGCATATCCTTCCTTAAACTCTGTAGATATGGACCCAGCTATCTACGCCAGCAAATTAACTCCCGAAGGAGAATTTGTGGGAGATGGTAGCAATCCAGCCAGGCTTCTCTAGATAACTGAAACTTTAGAGCTAATAAGTAACACGATACAGCTGGAGTTACTTACCTCAATTATATTAATTGCCAAATATATCTACTGGTGGTCTGGATTAGAATGAGGAAAACATGTTTGAGAGCCAAGATTGCTTAACTGTAAATTGACTCAATGGAATATAATTCTTAGTTTCATTCAATCACGACAATGGAGAAAAAGCGTTGTCGGCAACACAGGCGTTCATATATCGGTACAATGCGATCTCCCTATTGTCCGTTAGCGGTTATTAAACAGTATTTAATACGACTGCATTCCACAACGCTTGTATTAATAGCACTTATTAAATGGTATTTCGTATTGTCTGATTTCCACAATGCATGAGAATTATATGAATGAATACAGCCAACCATTTCTAAGTGGTTACTTATCATAGAGTGCTCGTAACTTCTTGCCTAGATCTCGCCATGTGAACTCAACCTATGACCTAACTTGTTTATTCCACCCATTGCCTCTCACTTTGTGATGGGTCTTTTTGTGAGTGGGGGTAAACCTGTTTCCTCCAATGAGCTATCCACCACCGCAACTCAAACCAAGGATCTTGTGAGGAACTGAAGACCAATTAGCATTGCTGGGTCTCCTGAGCTTAAGCCCTTCGAGAGTTCAAGGGATGCTGCCATGTGGGATCAGGAGAGGGGTCTAGTGAGGCCTACCAGGGGGTTGCAGCTAGTGGATCAGCAGGTAGCATGTGATAGGTCAGCAGCTGAGCCAATAACAAAAGCTAATGGCAAGGGTTGCGACCCACACATTATAGCAGTTTGTAGTGCTCCACCCGAAGGAGTTCCTCTTCCCACAGCAGCTTGCATGTGTCTGATGATCGCCCTATTCCAAGAGCTCTTCTAGGTGGGCTGTTTCTTTGCGCAAAAATTGGCTCTTATCCTGCCTTTTCTCATGTAATTATCACATCATTTTTTTCTAACCACAAAAAGTCTGGTACAAAAAGGGATAGAAAATGGCACTGGTAAGAGCAGGACAGCAGCCATGAGCTGCCAATGTAATACAACATCCGGGGCCGGCCTACCCATTTGCCTTGATGAGGCAGTTACCTCAGATGGCAGGCTGGGGACAGCTGGGAAAGACGACAGATCCAGGTCCCCAAGGAGCTTGTTTATCACCTGTGTTTATCACCCATGGCCAGCTCCAGTCGCGCCAGGTGGCAGCAGCAGAGGACGAGGAGGGCATCAGTTTCTGTTTTGCCTCAAGCGGCAAAATGTCTTGGGCTGGCCCTGATAACGCCTGTGTCAACATATCAGGTTTAATAACCAGGTGACATTGGCTAACCTCTGTCCAAATGTTGTGTGAACACAGCAGCATGAATCCACAACAAGCAGCCGTCCTCAAAGCTCCCCAAGCATTTATTTATTTTTTGAAGTGTGTTATGTACTCAGCTGAAGGTTTTCTCTGTGGTGGTGGCGCCTTGCCTTTGAGCTGCCTTTCTAACATAGGTGTGCCTGGTGCCTACTTTACAATCTTTTCGGCAACAGGTTAAGACGAATTTATTTAGCCATGCATTTTAATTTGCATTATCTCTGTCTTTTGTAATTTTATCAGCTGCCTCTTACTATGGCTGCTAAAATTTAGAGCTTAATTGTATTGTCTTTGGTTTTTAATCGGTCCAATTATCCAAATTGTTGTATACTACTCTGGACTCTGCTTTTAGGAAGGGTGGTATACTAATGGCTTACGTAAATAAATTGAGCTGCAGACCTTCCCCATAAAGGTCCCTAGAGGGTTTATTTAGGAGTGGCCTCACCTTCTCTCTCAGCCTCTCCTACCTCATCTAAGGCATTGCAGGAAAAGCGCCATCCCAGCTGAGGCAGATGAGAGTGCTTTGCCCTCAAAGTGCTTTGAAATTAGTGGGCAAGTGAAAATTCCATGAAGCCTTGGCCAATCATTCTTCCCTTAGATCTTCTATTGCAAGGACATAATGGGAGGAAGCCTCAGATCACTTACAGAAGCACCACTGAACAGCAGTGCACAGATGCAATTGTTCCATTTGGCTCCTTCTGTCCTTGAACTGTCTCCTCCTCAGCTGGTCATTATGAGAAGTGCTATGTAACTTTAACAATTGGAGCCTGAACTTTCTTATGCTTCCTGCCCCCCTTTTTGTGTCATAATAATAATAATAATAATAATAATAATAATAATAATAATAATAATTTTATTATTTATACCCCGCCCATCTGGCTGGGTTTCCCCAGCCACTCTACGGCATATCTAAAAACATGCCTTTTAGATCATAAGCCACAGAGACAGTCTTGATTTTATTGATTTTATGTAAGCCACTTTGGTCGGTTTTTCTCCAGAAGAGTGGGGTGAAAATGCTTTAAATAAACCAATCAACAAATAACCAACACCACTAATTGGGCCTGGACACAAATCAGAAGACAATTGTTTTATGTTTTCTTCTATGTCTTGTTGATTTTATTGGGATTGTATCAAGTCTTTTTCTGTGTCTTATTGACTTCATTGAAATTGCATCAAATCATTTTATTGTAGTTTTGTTTCCTTTTTTTGGGAAAGTTTCTTGAGATGCTATTTTAATTTTTTAAAAAAATAATAATAAAAATAATAATGTTATTATATATTTATTTATACCCCGCCATTCCCCCTAATGGGACTCAAGGTGGCTAATTAAATTGTGGGCTATGTTTACATAAATAAGAAAGTAACTAAATAAAATAACAAAATGCACTTTGCATAGGTTAATTACTATGTTACACAACTGCTGCAACGCAACTTGTGTGGCTTGGTCCCCAGGTGCAGAGCTTCTGCCCGTCCTTTTTGGTCCATTGTCATCCTCTTGCCTAACAGGTTTTGCAGATATTTGAAGCAGTACAAAATCTGAATGCTGTTGATCATGAGATACAGTGATAGTGAGCCTTGGGGCGAGGACCCGTCGTTTGCTAGCATTACTTCATAATGTGTCATGTAAGTGAATGGTGTAATAATAGTTACCATTGTTCTTTCATCATTGGATGTGAGCATCTAACAATTGCATTAAGTTATCCAATGGATATCATTCAGAGTTTCAGACACAGAAGTGGGGCGGCTATATCTGCATTTCCCAAAAGGAAGAAACTCATCATCCAAAAAAGGGCAAAAAACAAAAAAACCTTTCATCAAATTTGCATATGTTAATTTATATGTATAGATGCAAATTTAGAAATAAGTACAGGCAGTGACCATTTTAGGCGCTTCCAATTGGCATGCGATTGCCAACATGTAGGATCTAGGAGTCTTGGTAGACCACAAACTTGACATGAGTCAACAGTGTGATGCAGCAGCTAAAAAAGCCAATGCAATTCTGGGCTGCATCAATAGGAGTATAGCATCTAGATCAAGGGAAGTAATAGTACCACTGTATTCCGCTCTGGTCAGACCTCACCTGGAATACTGTGTCCAGTTCTGGGCACCACAGTTCAAGAAGGATATTGACAAGCTGGAACGTGTCCAGAGGAGGGCAACCAAAATGGTCAAAGGCCTGGAAACGATGCCTTATGAGGAACGGCTTAGGGAGCTGGGTATGTTTAGCCTGGAGAAGAGAAGGTTAAGGGGTGATATGATAGCCATGTTCAAATATATAAAAGGATGTCATATAGAGGAGGGAGAAAGGTTGTTTTCTGCTGCTCCAGAGAAGCGGACACGGAGCAATGGATTCAAACTACAAGAAAGAAGATTCCACCTAAACATTAGGAAGAATTTCTTGACAGTAAGAGCTGTTCGACAGTGGAATTTGCTGCCAAGGAGTGTGGTGGAGTCTCCTTCTTTGGAGGTCTTTAAGCAGAGGCTTGACAGCCACCTGTCAGGAATGCTTTGATGGTGTTTCCTGCTTGGCAGGGGGTTGGACTGGATGGCCCTTGTGGTCTCTTCCAACTCTATGATTCTATGATTCTATGATTCTATGTAGTTCCTTTTGGATCCTGAAGAATGGGGGCAGAACAGGGGTGTAACGGGGCAAAGCATAATGGGGTGTAATAGGGCGGGGGGGGCGCTTCTATGCAACAGCGCTGTTGATGGACAACTTCAAGGCTCCTGGGCTCCTTTCACACAGTGTTTTTTTTTAAAACTTCAGACTTTGACCAAACAGTCCTTCAAATAGAGCTTTGTTAACTATATAGCAGGACAAACAGTTGCTCCAAAGGGAAGCCATGACTTGTTAATGACCCAAAATAGTTGGCATAGGGAAAACCTGCTCCTCCCTTTAGAGAATAGATATTCCCTTAGGTTTAGGACAACCCTAGAATAACAATCCTTCAAAAGCAGCCTTTGAATGCTTGATAAAAAAACAACCCCTGAGGACATCTTACTTGTCAGGCCCACAACAGGAATAGCACAGGAAGACAGATTAGAGCTGCTGTCCTAAAGACAGTTATTAGGGTGGAAGCCCCATTAGACACAGTGGGATTTATTTTTGAGTAAACATGTGTCGGATTGTACTTTAAGGCAACATGTATTCTTCCTATTTAAGTATATTTCATAAGGGGCTTGAACAGACAGATAACTCCAGTATGCTTGGCAAGCAATAACTTTCTCTCTCTCTAGGTCTGTTCTGTACACCTTGCAGAATGAGGTAGCAGAATCCTGAGGCTCTACCACTCTGGATTGCATTTTTTAAGAAATGCAAAAAATAAAAAATAAAAAACTCAATGGAAATTAAAATGCAATAACCACCACAAGGTTATGTCACAGCCTGCTTTCCGGTATTACCATTCTCTGCTTGTAGAGGCACCCCTTCCTTCCAGAAAATGAGCATTCAGAGCAGTGTTTCCCTCACCTGCACTCTTCAATTATAAAATCCATTCTACCATCTCGTTCCAACCTCATTTTCCTACATATGTAGAGCGGGCCTAAATGTCAAGACAGTAAATTGGCAGAGGCATATGTATCCCTGGCGCCTCCCTCGTCCTCCATAATGTCTCACAAAACATGCCTCATGTTGTGATGCCAACATGTTTTGCATTTCCCCACCCCCTCCACATTATTGGCTGCTTGTTTATTTACTTATTTCATAAAATTTATATACCGCTTGGTTGTTAAAAAAGAAAAACCTCATGGAAGTGTTGCTGGGGAACACAGAGTATTGTGTTGTTGTGTGGTATGTGGTAAGTTCTTTGAAAAGTGAGGCCGCCCATTTCGGTGGCAGCCATGCATCTACTTGCTCAAACAGCCTTCTTCTGGAACTTTCTCTCACTCCATTACTTCTTTCCCATAGGGGAGGATACACAATCAGGTTGTTTTCTGTAAGGTCAAGATGCTTTCCCTCGTTTTGAGAGTTGTGTGTCAAATTGGCTTCGTTACGGATTCCTCTGACTCTACAATTCAGCTTATCTTTCCATCTCTAGAGCTGCTGTCATGAACTGCTGAACCAGCCTTTACCAGCATAACTATTGTACCTCAGAGCACATCCCCAGATACCTTTAGGCTAATGGAAGCACCACAGTGCAGTGCAGAGAGGGAGAGAAAGTTCAGAGATAGACATAGCAAGTGGATTAACTTTAATGTATGCAGCGGGGAAGACAGCTTGGCTATGATCGTTATGAGGGTTGATTTGCCCAGTGGCAAGGCCTGACCTGGAAAGGTTGTCTTTGTGCCTTTCCCCTATTATTAAAGTCTTCAGGTCAGAGGCCATGGTTAGCATTGGGCAGAGTGACATCAGACAAATCCAATTGTCTTTTGCTTTATTTTTTTTAAAAAAGAAGCAGCAGCCTTGATTAATTAAGGATGGATCCTTGATCCAGTGTCCCTCGTATGGTTCTACTAAGCTGGTCTGTCTGTCTACGTGAGAGGAAGAGAATGAAAGTGGGTTTGACTTAGCAGAATATGGATCCTGCAGAATACTCATTCCACATAATTAAATTTGAGTTAACAATAACTCCTTCTCCTCAGAAGACTCTGGGAACTGTGAGGAGAACTATGGACTGCTATCAGATTATTCTCTCCACCCTCCTCAAACTGCGATTCTCAGGATTATTTGAGGGAACCCCATGGCAATTAAAACCAATCTATTGTTACACACTACCCCAATCTCCACTGAGTGGTGTGCAAGACTTCAGGGGTTGCGGGTGCTCACCCATGGCTTGTGTTTCCCTTGGAAAATTAGGCACAATTTTCAGAAATTCAGCAGAGTTAAAATATGCAAGGGATAGCCAATGTGGTCCCCTCCAGATGTTGCTGGTTCAAGTCTCAATCACAAAGCTCACAGAGTACCTTAGATCAGTCACCATCTCTCAGCCTGACCTACCCTGCAGACTTGTTGTAAGGATGAAATGGGCGCGGGGGTGGTCATATATAACAGCCTCAGATCTTCGGAAGAAAGGTGGGATGAGTGGATAATAAATTAAAAATATTCCAGATACTTATATGCCACACTTTATATCAAATTGACTCACCCACCCGCCCAAAGCAGCCGTCAGTGCTTTCAGCCTGTGGCAAATAAATGTCATACAATCGTATCGAGTCATTCTTGATAGCATCTTGTCAATACTGCTTTCCTATTTCTAGTCAATGTCCTGCCTTTATAAGGTATTTGCAAGCAGAGATAGACTGCTATTGTTGGAAGATTCATATTCCATTTTTCATTCACATAACCATAGTATTTGCATTTCCCATCTGTTTGTCAGATGTGGGGCAGTGGCACTCCAAGCCGTGATCTAATTTATCTGCACTGCAACTCAGGGGTGTTTTAGGACATATTTCCAGCTAGCACCATTTATGTTTGATTCCTATTATTATTTTTTGGTTACTTTCTTTTTTTTACTCCCTGATATTCCACTGAAGCACAAGCTCTATGCTTAGGATGTGTATGTGTGGCATCTGCGCCCCCCCCCCCTTCTGTTGAAGCAGGAGCGTGCTAGATCTTCGGGGGAGACAATGTGCCATTTAGTCTAAAGTGTTTTTCTCCTTTCTTCCTGTTTCTCGTCTACTGCCCGGAATGATAATCTCGGAGGGGAAACCCAGAAACCCAGACAGTATATGCAGAGACATGCCAAATGAAATACTTTCACTGCGCTGGCTCCTAATGAATTTAATGGTTGCGTTTCCAGGTCCCTTTAGGTCATAGCTTCAGGAGCCTTGTTAGTATTCTTTGTCTCATATTGCATGTATGTAAGACGGTGCAGTTGGAACAGCCGGGAATGTGAATTCTGAGGACTCGGTACGTTATCTTGTGGTTTATCAAGTGGGTTTCTAATATATACTAATTTCACACTCTTTCCTCAAACGATGGGAGTGATGCAGGGACTCTGAGTCTGCACGCATATTCAGACACAATGTTTCTCCTGCTTAAACATGTGCTGTGCATGGTGTACGCCCGTTGGCTTAGTCTCCCCCCACATCAGTTTATCTTCTATTGCCCTTAAACACAATGACTAATATTCCTAATTTTAAATACATCTAGCATTTGGAATTTTAGAAGGAACCTGAGGTGGTAGGCAATGATCTGGTTTGCACATAATTCAAAGCTAAACCACGGCTTAGCACGAAAATGCAGGTTGTCTAGAGGAGTGGTTCTCAAACTTTTTTCTCTGATATACCTCCTTTGGCCTTTATTGAATCTCCCACCATTCAGTTTCGTGTATAATTGTCCATTTTAGTAACATGGTTTGCTCACCTGTAAAACTCCCTCACTGTTATATGTAGGCGTACCAGCTTTCCTATTGGCCCTGCTCCTGAGTCTTTTCACCAAAGCTTGACTCACAGATATTCAGTCAGCAAAGTTTTTTCCTTTTTTTTGATGAAATCACAGTAAAAAGTTGACTTGCTAAATTCCTGTATATCAGGGTTGGGTGATGACACAAGTACCAGGACCAGTAAAAAGTTGGTACCCCCAGTTGCAGATATTAAACCTTTGGGTTCCAAAAGAGTTAAAGGTTTTTGGAGGGTTTTTTTCTCCCCTCTGTAACAAATTTAGCAAAGCAGAAACCATACTTATTGCTGTTCCCTTCCCACAATCCATATTCAGGAAAGAAAAAAACCCTTTAAATTGCTAGTTTTGTGATTCATTTCAAATAGAAATGGAAATGCCCCCCTCTCTCCTCCCCTCACCAATGTATTTTTTGTGGTCAAAGCAAAAATTACTTACAGACTGTGCAAAGTTTGCTTGCAAAGAGAAGTTCAGACCAATGGAATATTTTAAATATTCAACTGAAATCTGTATGTGTGCATGTGTGTGTGTGTGTGTGTGAGTGAGTGAGTGTGTGTGTGTAGGGTTAATCCTATCTTCCTTTTTAAATGCATGAAGTATTTTGCTGAAAAGGGGGGCAGTTTAATTATACTTTGTTGAAATAATCACTAATTGCACTTTAAAAGCATCCAATACTGCAGATATAGAACTTTAGCATTGCCAAAATAAACAGAAATAGGTTTCATCTGAGAAATGCTGGATGAAAGCAGAAAAAGCTCTAGAAGGTAAATGGCGTTTCCGTGCGCTGCTCTGGTTCGCCAGAAGCGGCTTTGTCATGCTGGCCACATGACCTGGAAGCTGTACGCCGGCTCCCTCGGCCAATAAAGCGAGATGAGCTCCGCAACCCCAGAGTCGGTCACGACTGGACCTAATGGTCAGGGGTCCCTTTACCTTTTTAAGGTGCTACTGGAAGAATTTTTTTTATTTTATTCATCTCACAGTCCACTATGGCAACTGTGGCACTTTATGTAATTACTGTATTTTCCGGCATATAAGACGACTGGGCGTATAAGACGACCCCCAACTTTTCCAGTTAAAATATAGAGTTTGGGATATACTCGCCGTATAAAAAATATGACCCGGCGTATAAGACGATCCCTGACTTTTGAGAAGATTTTCCTGGGTTAAAAAGTAGTCTTATACGCAGGAAAATACTGTACATAAATTACATTGTAAAATTCTATCACATTCATTTCAGTGCTAAAGAAATTCAATGCAAATGGGAGAGCTGTAATAAATTTACATATTGTTTGCAAACTGAAAGCAGCAGCAAACAGCAAAATACTGATCATATTCACCAGATAAATAAGCAAATATTGGCAATTTCTGCTCCCATTTCCATTTCTGTTGGAATTCTCCAGCATCCCTAGTAGCAGATGATAGGAAAGGCCTGTGTCTGACACCCTGGATAACCGCTTCCAGGTTAGACGAACAGATGGTCTGATCTGGTAAGGCTCCTAAAGTGATGTTAAAGGCATAAGACAGTAGTAGTAGTAGTTTTTTCCATTCACTTGGGCATTTTTACACAATAGCTCTGTGCTCAGTTCAAAATTTCAGGTGTTTGAATGTGTAAAAGAGCAGCAGGATTATTACTCTTTGAATGGATTATTACTCTATGAATGGATGGAGGTCAGACCCTTACTCTGACCTCCATCCATTCATGTAAAGATAAGACTGGGCGTTATGCACGTACAACTGCAGTCACGAATCCTGATTGAGCCAGGCTTTGCGATTGCATGTACAGAGCCTGCATGCATGCAGTAGACATGCATGGAGCTGGTTCTCAGCTAAACATATGGAGTTGAGGAACCAGCAGCTGTGATCCCACTACCCCTTGGCACATTCACTCAACAGGTGAAATTAGAAAACTTGATCTACCATTCGTCTTCTCGCCCACACTTACAGATTAAATGATGCTGAGAGATACTAGATGTGCTTTCCAATGCAACTAGAACTTCTTTTGGTAGACTTATGCCCAGCGGCCAAAATGCGGCATTCTCAGTGAGTGCAACTTAGGTTGAAGAGAGCTATCAAGGCATTGTTTACAGTTGGTTCTGGGCTTGAGATATTGGAAATAAACAAACAAGAAGACAAGATGTGGCCTTCCTGAACAGCAAATGGTTCCCTTCGGCACACTCAACAGACTCTTTCTTACTGAGTTTGCTGAATCAGCACCACAAGGAAACCCCAGAGCTTCCTGCCAGAGCCTTATGGCAATCCCTCTTTACCACTGCGGTCTTGAGCAGATGTTATGACTGTCTGTGACAGGAGCTAGATAATATTTGAGCCAGATATGTCTCAGGCACACAGATTGCTCTGTGCTCCCCTACCCCCAATCAAAACATGAAACTGGAGTAAGGTTGATTATCAAATGAAACAATGAGGTTTCGATGGGAAAAGAAATATGCAGGGCCAGCACCCACCCATCAAACCAGATCTGCACCATTCAATCCAATCGGACAACAAGGAGCAGACTACTTTTGAGATGGTTACTTAGCATGAGGCAGGAGGCCAACAGTAGGTGGCGCCAGAGCCAACGACAGGAGTGATAGGCAGAGCCAATAGATTTCAGTTCTGTTCCCATCCTCCTACGTTCTGCAAGGGCAACACTGAGACTAAGGAGGAGGCCACCCCTTGGGCTGAAGCCAGGCAGGTGAGGGTGACTGAGGTTGGTGATAATGTAAAAGGAAAAACCATTGATTTAAAAGAATACAGAGAGATGTGGCAGACACTGAAATAGTTGTTTTATCAGAAAGTAGAGAGGGCTATGCCTTTTGCTATCCAGTGGGGTGTGTGCATCAGCAAAATATGTGATAACCACCTTGCAGTAATTCAGGGGTGGTGACCTATAACGTTCCAGATATTGTTAGACTCCAGCTCCCATCTGCAGCAGCCAACATGGCCAATGGCGAAGAATGATGGGAGTTGTTGTCCAACAACATCTGGAGATCCATTGCTTTCCTGTTCCTGCAGTAGAAAAAAAGAGAATCATCCAACTGTGGAGATTGCTCTAAGTTCACCTTTCTTCAAACTTGACAGCTCATCTGGGTCTCCCTACTACAAAACAGCCGAACTCACTTGCCTTCCTTTCCAGCACCTTCTGCCATGTAGCTTCCAAGACATACTAAACTGTCTACTGGAAGAAGTCATAAATTTAGGGGTTAGGGCGGTAACTTTGATACATTTTTTCATACCTGACTGCATTCCATAATTTATGTGCACCAATGAGGATGTGGTTCTTGAAGACAGCACAGCTTTACAAAATAGTTCATTGGCCTAAACCTGTAATCTAAAAATTATATATTTTTGGAGTGCAAGTCAAAGCAGGAAATGCATTCCTTATGTGGATAAAGAGCTATTTCTGAAGGAACTGTCTACAAACAAAAGAAGTTCAGAAATTATTTTCATTTATATACTGAACTTTAGTTAGAATTCTTTAATTAAAAAAAAAAGTTTGAATTTTAACGTGTGTGATTTGCTGAGGTTCCATCACAAAATGAACAGTATTGATGGATCTAAGAATCCCACAGCATCATAGCATCATCTTATTAAATGGTTTTCAATAAACAAGCAATTTGGCCCAGTTGGACACATTCCATGAGTTTTATGGGTAGCAGTGGTAAATGTCATAATTCTTGACTGGTCTTGCATGCAGTTTTGGGGCAGAAAAAGTTAAGTCACCCAGGGTGATAATTAAAGTTATTTTAAGGACCATCTAAAAGCTTCATCTACTACAGAAGGCAAATGCTCCATCACCTGCCATTATTGCTGCTGCTGTATTTGGATTTTTCGCTTGTTTTATTTGGAATTTATTGTTAATGCATCCCCAAACTGCGGCCCTCCAGATGTTTTGGCCTACAACTCCCATGATCCCTAGCTAACAGGACCAGTGGTCAGGGATGATGGGAATTGTAGTCCAAAACATCTGGAGGGCCGAAGTTTGGGGATGCCTGCTCTAAACTAAAAAGTCCCCAATTGCTGCAACAGGGGAGCTCCTCTAGAGCCCCTTGATCATTTAGGTTACCTTCACAGGAGGGTTTGAATGGGGTTTGTAGTGGGAGAAGGAAATAGAAAGATGTGGCAGCTATAGGTAGGAATTGTGAGAGGAAGGTCCCATCACAAGTGGCAGCGATACACTTCCTTGGATTCTAGCTTGTGGTTGCATGCAACTCAAGGTACCTTTTTTTTAAAACTGTTAAACTGTGCATGAACACTTCAGTTCCTCTATCCACTTCCAACAACCTGGATTGACGTGTTGCCCATGCCCTCTCTCCTAGCAACTAGTCATTAAACCACCCAGCTGCATGCCTTTGATCTGAATACAAATCAATCATCCTCCTTTAAATTGTTTATGCTAATTACCATAACGCACAGGAGTTCATTAAACAGTGTGGGCTTGTAGCAAGAAAAGTACCTGCTTTCTTTGTTTTAATTGCATGTACCAAAATACGTTTCAGACTTGAGATTTTAATTTCGCAGCCTGTTTATTTAGCATTCGGGGAAAAGAAAAGGAAGACTCACACTTTTGCTGTTCCGCACCCCTCCCTTTCCCCTGGCTTGGCAAACCCTTTCAAACTATATTCCGCTGAGCTGCGGGGAGAGCCGCTTTTTCATGTGTCTCCCCCATGTCTCTGGGGTAGCATGATGTTGTTGTTAAGGACGTAAGAGCATAAGGAGAGGCTGCTGGATCAGGCCAGTGGCTCATCTAGTCCAGCACCCTGCTCTCAGAGTGATCCAACTAGATTTCTGTGGGAAAGCTGCAAGCAGGATTTGAGCACAAGAGCCCTCTCCCCTCCTGTCGTTTCCAGCAGCTGATCTTCGGAAGCATTGTTGCTCCCAGCTGTGGAGGTAGAGCGTAGACCTCATGGTTAATAGCCACCGATAGCCTACAGGTTCTCCTTCCTTGAGTTAAAAAGATCTGTCATAGTAAGGGGTAGAAAGTTTCAGAAGCGCTATTGTCACCTGTGAGAGCTTGGCAGAGTTAGACAAAACAATGTTTTTTGACCGATCACCAGGCATATCATACACATAGGAGCTAACTCCTAGGGGTTGAGGGGACTCTGCCCCCCATAAATATTTGAGGGGGCTGCAGCCCCAAAGTTGATGGCCATTGCTGATCAAATGGTGTGTGCGCACTCTGCGCCATGTGGTCAATTATGCAGGGCGGGGCTTACCTGCTCCCCATATTTTATTCAAGTTGGTACCCCTTAGCATACCTATTCAGCATGTAGCAGTCAGCATACAGCTGGATTGCTCTGTGCTGTAGTAACTCCCTTCCTTTCCTCGGAGCGTACATCTCAGGACGTCTTGGGGCCTGCTCTGCTTCCAATGCTCACTTCTATCACCTGGAAGCCATGGGTTCTAGGTGATGCATGTGCATCAGTGGAAGAAGAAGAAGAAGAAGAGTTTGGATTTGATATCCCGCTTTATCACTACCCGAAGGAGTCTCAAAGCGGCTGACAATCTCCTTTCTCTTCCTCCCCCACAACAAACACTCTGTGAGGTGAGTGGGGCTGAGAGACTTCAGAGAAGTGTGACTAGCCCAAGGTCACCCAGCAGCTGCATGTGGAGGAGCGGAGACGCGAACCCGGTTCACCAGATTACGAATCTACCACTCTTAACCACTACACCACACTGGCTCAGTGGAATCCAGCAGAGAGCTTTTGTGCTCATGCCCTGTGATGTGCTCAGCCACAGAATGCTGCACTAGGTAGGCCTTTGACCTGACTTAAAAGGTAAAGGTAAAGGTAAAGGGACCCCTGACCATTAGGTCCAGTCGCAGAAGACTCTGGGGTTGTGGCGCTTATCTCACTTTACTGGCCGAGGGAGCTGGCGTACAGCTTCCGGGTCATGTGGCCAGCATGACTAAGCCACTTCTGGCGAACCAGAGCAGCGCACGGAAAAGTCGTTTACCTTCCCGCCGGAGCAGTACCTATTTATCTACTTGCACTTTTGGCATGCTTTCAAACTGCTAGGTTGGCAGGAGCAGGGACCGAGTAATGGGAGCTCACTCCGTCACGGGGATTCAAACCGCCGACGTTCTGATTGACAAGCCCTAGGCTCTGTGGTTTAACCCACAGCGCCACCCGCGTCCCTTGACCTGACTTAGATGTTCTTAAAAATCAGAAGGCTGAGGTGTCCAGAGATCATTTGAGGAGTATGCTGGAACTGGTTTATCTCAATGTGTCATATACGAACAAGAAGCTAGCATTTTCCTGGAGGGAAACTGCAGCATTGCTCTGACACCCATCAGAAGACCATCTCAATGTGAACCTGCTGAGTGATAATGGTAACTCTCCCCATACATTCCAGCAAATGTATGTAGCATTTCATTTCCTTGCTGCGAACAGTCTACTCCAGCTATAATACGTTTTTGACCTTGGGCTCATTATTGAGCCGGATTGTGCCGAGAAGGAGGGGGGGTACAAGCTTGTCTGATGGCTTTACAGTTACACAATAGCCTGTTATTATGTGATTCTCCCCCCCCCCCCGCCCCACTTCTTTCTTAGTACTATCCCAAGGCTATAGGAGCTCTAATAAGTGAAGTGAATTTTTTTTTAAAAAAAGAAAGAATATTTTATCAGCTACTGTGCCATTATGTGTGATACTGATCTGCAAATCTCTTGCTTTTAGCCCAATTACTGGAGAGAAGGGGGAATGGTTCCCCCCCTCCCCCAGTTATATTATTGGTTTTTGTGGCTTTATTTAATGAAGAAGAAGAAGAAAGCTGATGCAAAGTTAAGAATGATTGCATTAATTTGTTTTCATGCTGCTACTTTGCAGAGCTTGTCTGCCAATGCTGGAAGGTTTCAAAAACCTGGGTTTAGGGTGCATCTACTAGGAACTTTTCCAACTCCCTGTCTGGTGCTACCTACAGCACATCCTGGGATGTCTCATCTTGAGAGGAAGATAGGTTTGTCTTATAACACTCCTTTCCTCAGACCAAGGATAAGGACAGGTCTGCTAGGTCAGGAGCATCCCAGATGCTGAGATTTCAGGGTCCATACTTGAGACCTAGGGGCAGCCCCTGATTATATTACAGAGGGCAGACGCTGGTAGTGTCTGTTGGGAAATAACTGGGGAATACCAGTTAATTCTGAAGACCCATGAGTGTGGGAAGCTGCAAAAGTAAAATGGCTGACTGCCTGAATTCATAAAAGTATGTGTATGGAGCTCCTAGGCTGCCCAGATGACAAGACCCTGTTCTGAGCCTCGCTGATGTGGTCCAAAGCAATACATTTGGCACCAGTTTGGCTGCAGGTGTAGTTCAGCCTGCACATGTGTCAATATTATTCAAATATTACTGTATCAGCACTTGGGAGGGGCAGGGAGAACTTAATAATAATACTTTTGGGGGATTCTGTTAATCAATAAACTGATTGACTACACGCTGCAGCTGGAGTTTGTATGTTTAATGCCCTAGAGCCCACTAGCATCGAACCTCCACTTCCAGAGGTGGGAAAGCGAACTGAAACCTAAAGAATGGCAACATCTCTCAAATCTTTCCAAAGTAGGGACGGCAGTTTACCAGGAAATAGGGAGTGCCCCTATTAAATGGGGATAATTGGAGTTTAGACTACATTATCAAACCAGAAATACAGGAAAAGGTGTTTGGAAGAGGTGTGCTATGTCGGCTCGGCAGAAGAGGGAGAGCCTGGCTTCTTCTGTGCAGGCCTGAAGGCGGTACTGCAGCTACTAGCTCAGCATCTGTCAGGTGATACAAGGAGCCTATAGGGTTCCATCTGTCTTTGTAACGCCTCAGGCTTGGCTCAGGCTGTTCTGCCTGAGCAATTTGTCAATCAAACTATTGTCTCAGATTATCCACCCATCTCCATGCTTGCCATTGTCTCCAGACAACTGGAACCACTTTCACCCCACCTGCTTTACAAATCTCTCTCTGGTTAAAATTGATTCTCTCCCCTGTCCCCGGTAGATTAATCAACTAAAGTTCTGTTGATTAATCTAGCAATTAATTAATTCCAAGTTTCCATTGTTGAAACAACTGACACTAGCTGATCTGAGAAGTACATCCCAGGATTACTTGCGCTGAGGAGCACAAGTATTAGCTTGGACTATTATATGCTATAGCTAGTCCTGTTTCTTCCAGGGCCAGAGTTCAGAGTTCGTTATTTTCAATTACAGCCATAACAACTCTTATGTTCTCACACACTGTACAATGCCGGCGTCTCGATCAATTGTGTTTCTGAATGTCATCCCCCTCAGTTATTAATTTAAATATTTCCCCATTATTATATGTGTGTGTGTGTGTGTAAAGTTAATTGCATTGTTAGCAACATGATCCTCAGGAACTGATGTATAAAATTATGTCTGACAGACTTGAGTCACAGTGAGAAATCATTACTTAAGAATAATGTCTGGTTAATGGGTACTCCAAAACAAAGCACTGACATGCTCACATTAAATACTTGGGGGGGAAAGGGCAGTTTTATGGCATGGTGAATCATTTCTCCGGCTCCATCTTCTCTGCTTATTCACTTAGCAGAATCTGAGACTAGGAATTTTCTCAAGATCAGCCTAAAAGCCTGAAAAGTTGCATGGCTACAACTCTCACCCCCATTTAAAAATAATATTTAACCACTTGCAACAAAGCAGTACATTAAAGGTCCATTTGCCCCAGGCAAATGTTGAATCTGTGATTCTCTGAGTGTTGTTGGAATTTGGCTCCCATCCAGTCAGGGTGGCCAGTGGTCAGGGATGACGGCAGCTGGGGAGGGCACAGGTTCCTCACCTCTGCTCTATACAGTTTAGCTACTGCAGAAAGAGAAGATACTTGTCTTAAGGAGAGTGCCCAAACATAATTTACCTGGGCCTCAAACAAGCCTGGAGCCTCCACAATCTCATGTCTGTTTTGAAAAAGTGACAGCAAAGGCCATATCTGTTCTGAAAAGTTGGACGGTTGACCAGTGGCCCTAAACGCCTTTATTTCCCTTTTTTTTCAGCGCCTTATATTTGTGGCAATCTGAATATTCATTATGCTCAAGTGTAGGGTTGTCAAAATCCGAACAGAAAAGTTGTTGAGTTTTTTTTTAGCTTTGCCGAAAGTTGTTAAGCTTTTTTGTTTATTTGTTACATTTAGCATGCAGTATTAAAAAAAAAATGACAATAGAAACAACCCCTGCCTCCTACCTGATGCTACCCTGTTTCCCCTTTTTTAATACGTAGTCATAAAGTAAGCCATGGCAGGGTTTTTGTACCTTTGTGAGAAGTAAGACGTACCCCCAAAGTAAGCCATGGTGCCGCCATTGTTCCCATCGCCTCCTCAGCCCCTCCTGCGTGCGCAGGGAGCCAGCGAACCAGTGAGAGGCACGGGGGGGGGGAACGCGCCTCTTGTGGAGTTCTGCCCTGCCTGCTTAGCGTGCAGGGAGAGGCGAACGGGGGGGGGAAGACGCCTCTTCCTGCCCCGCCTGTTCCCCATGCGCAGGGAGCCAGCGAACCAGCGAGAGGCACGCGCGGGGGAAACGCGCCTCTTGCGGAGTTCTGCCCCGCCTGCTCAGCACGCAGGGGGAGGCTGTACCGTACCATACTGACGTAATAAAAATAAGACATCCCCCGAAAATAAGCCACCCTGTGTTTTTTTGATGAAAAAAAATTATAAGACGGTGTCTTAAAAAGGGGGAAAGACGGTATTTCCAAATTAAGATGCATTTATTGTCATGTCTTGTTTTGGTCTTTCACTCACATCTTCATCTAGCTGCCACACCCAGCTGACTCTTTTGGTCAGCCCCACAAAAACCCCTAAAGAACTCTGGGAGTCACCATTCTTGGGCAAACATGTCTCACGGATACCCAGAAGGTATCATGCCAGGAGTGCCAGCTTGTCCCTGCAACAGTGGGTGCCTGGGGCCATGGGTGCCATGCAGTGTGCATGGCCCTGACACTGAAATTTGCGGGTGCCTGGCCCCTTCATGGGGAATTTTGTGGGTGCTCGGGCACCCAGGGCCCCAGGGAGTTGGCACCTATGTATCATGCTGTCTCTCAAACTGCATGTCTTTGGTTTCTTGGTATAAGCTCTTCCTCTTCAAAAGACGGGCCTAGGACACCAAGTCCTTGTTCAAAATATTCTGCCAAACTGTTTGGGGTATCTACATGTTGACAGGACTCTGCTCCCCACTGAGAGAGGGGAGACACTATAGCCCTCTTCAGGCTTTCTGCATTAGGGTTAACATATGACAGGGAGCCTGGGTAGATGAGCTCCTCCCTGCATCCTTCCATCAATGTTCTGATCCTGCTCCACAAGACTGAGGGTGAACTTCTGAGGTCGGGAGTGTCCTGTACTTGGGAAGGCTCCCTGTGGATTTTTAGAACTTAGCTGTTGTCCAAAACATCTGGAGGGCATCAGGTTGGTGAGGGCTGTTTTAAGGTGTGGGTTAGACTCAAACTTTCCAGTGCTATTTTGGAGTCTCAAACCCACCCTTTTCTGCTTGTAAACATGCAGACAGCTGAGACACTGTCTTCCTGTCTCCCACGAGGCAGTTGTGAGGCACCAACTGAAAGCCATTTCTTTGGTTATGAGTTTGTTGGGTGGGTGGGTGGGGGCTAGACTTCCCTAAATGTGTTATAACTTACAAAAAGTTAGAATCGATCAAGGTTTGATTAAACTTGGACAAACACGGAAAGCCCCTTGATTTAGTTATGCTAATGAGCCAAGCCAGCTCGGCAGAGCTAACCGGATGGACCATTAGTAAGGGAACAAAGACTTGTGATGCCCATCAAGGAAACTATTAGAAGGCAAGAGTGGCAGGCAAAGGAGAGTGGAGTCCCTTCTTCATTTGGTGCCAGTGGGCAGAGGCAAAGACCAGGTTTAGGGTTTCAACTTTGAATGACATAGACTTGTGGTTCTGAAATTGAGTGCACAATATATTCTGCAGCCATTTCGAGTATTCATCATGCAATATAGCACCTGACGACTCCATCTCCTTTGTTCCAGGTGTTCACCTAAATCTATGGGCAACAGCTATGATGCATCCTTTGAGATAGAGGTATGGATTTCCCTAGCCAAATGTAGCTCTTCAAGCCTCTGACTTTTCCCTAGCTGGAATATGCCCTTGAATGGTGGCAGTGCCTCTTTGTTGCCGAGGTGGGGAGGATGGAAAGAGTGTCCTTTTGCCTGGCTGGAATGTAGCCTACTATCCAAAGGTAAAAGCCATATCCATGGAAAGTTGCCCACGAAGGCCCTCACTCTTCCTGTGAAGAGTAACAGGGGAGCTCTGAAGTGCAGTGTAAGTTCAGGAACAACCCTTTACCTACCTGAAGATCAGAAAAGAGGCGGGGGCTCATCACACTCACCAGATGGACCCTATTTGGCCCTTGGAAGATGGACTCAGAGGAACATAGGTGGTCAGAGGCGTAGGAAGGTCAGGTGGTACCCGGTGCGGAAAATTTCTTGTCACCCCCCCCCCACACGCATTGATTTATTTATTTTTGCCTGCAAAAATGGTTTTACGTTATTTCATATTTTCTTACAAAGGAATAATAATAAGTAAAAACAAACTTTTATTTATATCCCGCCCTCCCCTGCCGAAGTCGGGCTCAGGGCGGCTAACATCAGATACATAGCATTGATATAAAATCAAACAATAATTAAATTACCTCCTAAAAACATGTCAAAATCAAATTAAAGTCTAATTAGATGGCTTTCCGCAGGGTTAGGGTTGGGAACAGTAAGTGCTCCACTGAATTGAAATTTCAGCCTTCACGACATAGGAAAACAGCCAAGTAAACAGCTATTTTCGTGGAGGAATGTCAAGATATTAACTGATATGCATGAAATTTCATATATAGCTATATAATCCCTAGTGTATTAAGATAAGACCTTTGGAGCAGGCATTTTGTTTTTGTTTTTAAAAAAGTTTTTTATGAACCACCCTAGTAGGGCAGTAATTGTTCCTTGATAATTTGTCACCCCCTCCATGATGGAACCTGGGGCGACCCGCACCCCGCCTCCCGCCTCCCACTTCCTACGCGCCTGTAGGTGGTATTGAATCTCACAGTGAAATTTAGCAAAACGAAAACCACCAGAGCAGCCTTGTTGTAGACACACTCACAAATGAATTCTTAGTTGCACAATGACTGCACATATCTCGAAAAAATTCCCAGCACATGTGAGAGGAGCCTCTGGAAGAGGAATGTGAAGTCCCATCTCTCTCAAGGGTATCTTTGTTTTATGTAAGAGATAAGTGATATGCAAGAATATTCCATACTTAAGTTCTATCTTGAGAACGCTGGTAGGCTGTGGCTAAATGCTTTGTTTGGCTTGTGGCTGAGCTAAGAGCAGGCATCCAAAACAAAGATAAACACTGTGCTGGAGAAAAGTGGAATGTTTTTGCCACCGCAGAAAGAAGGAGCTAAATATAAGGGAGTTGAACAAGTTCTTCGAACCAGAGAGAAGCCAGGAAGGCAACCTCCAGCTTAGGCTCGGCAGCTCAAGAACTGGGCCTGAAAACATCTCTGAGTGGGCTGGAGCAGTGAGCGCATCAGAAACAGTCGGTTGTGCCCCTGAGATTACACATAATTAGCTGTGTGGGAAGCCTTCCTTTCCTCAAATCAACCCACACTGTTCCTTTGTGAAAAGCCTTTTCATTAGCTGAACTGTAAGACGTGCAGAGAAGAACACACATCAACAAATGCCAGCAGCAGAGCAATGTCCTATCTGGGAGGGATGGAGCCTGGGTTCCCTGAAACCTTTCTCATTTCCATATAGCTTCTTCTCTCTCTGCTTCCCCTCATTTATCCTTCAGGGTGCCTTCTGAATAAGGGCCTATATGGAAGGGCTTGCTCACGCACAACCGTTTTGAGAGAGCGGTTTCATGATGCTTGCGGTGAGTTGACGTCTTTGTCGTAATATCGTAATTAGGTAAACAGCCCTGGAACTAAATCTGCTGAAGGGTGGCTGTGCTCTCCCTCCACAGCTGGAGGCAGCAATGCTGCCAGTTGCCAGTTGCTGGAAACCACAGGAGAGGAGAGGGCTCTTGTGCTCAGGTCATGCTTGCAGGTGTCCCACAGGCATCTGGTTAGCCCAGTGGTGGCTAACCTTGGCACTCCAGATGTTTTGGAACTACAACTCCCATCATCCCGGACCAGTGGTCAGGGATGATGGGAGTTGTAGTCCCAAAACATCTGGAGGGCCAAGGTTAGCCACCACTGGGTTAGCCACTGTGAGAACAGGTTGCTGGACTAGATGGGCCATTGGCCTGAATCAAAATGTTCTTATGATGGCATAACAATATTTAAAATGTTGATATACTATGAATACACCGGCTTGCCGTAGGGATGTGCATGGGTCCCATGATTCGCCTTGTTTCTATATCTGTGCATTTTAGCTTTGAGCTGTAATTTTTGGCTCCTGAGCCACTCTGGTCCAGTATGAGTCATGGTCCACCCAGATTGACTCAGGTGAGTCCACTTTGGAATCCAAGTTCAACAAATTCCTCCCCCATCCTTAATATTAGAAACCTACTGTCAAACATTCAATTATAATATAGGAAATGAAAGAATATAGGAATGGGTGAATATGTCAATTTCAAGTTCTCTGTTTATCATTCTTCCAGTTCTAAATTCATTTGTCCACATTTCCACATCAGTTTGCATTATTTTTCTTGAAATGTTCTCATGAAAACCTATCAATATTTTAGTGCAAATTTTCCTAATATGCACATTTTTTTAAAGAACGCAATTTCCCCTATTATAATATTTTTTTAAACCACCATTATGTGCATTTGTATGCACACATTGCCCTAGAAAGTGCATTTTGTACACAATAATGGGCTGGAGGAGTGCAAATTTTGAAGGACGGGCATATTTCGGTTTGTGTTTTTTTTCGTTAAGTGTGTTTCGTTAAGTTCACTTTTAAACACCCATGCACAGAAAAGTAACGGAAGGAATCAATCTCTAGCCTTGCATTTCTGCTCATTCTTCTCATTAAAAGAACTGCAGGGGGTATGAATTGTAGGCAACCAGAGATTTAGTGATGTTCAGTTATGAAGTTGTTTATGAATTCTGAGGCAGTCCCTTGGGGAGGAAGGAGTTTGCAATTGCCTGGTTTCACTTTTCTTTCCTGGCATTCTGAGGTTTGGCCAGTTGGGAGCCAAGGAGAGGCCTTCCCTGCTCCTCATAAAGTTCTCACCTTCTTACAGGGGGAGCTGTGGAACTGTTACGCTCACAGTAACTGGAAAGGAGAAGATCTGGAACTTTGTATAGAGGTTACTGAAGTAATTACTGAGACCTATTTTTTTTTTAAGGAAACCACACACTAATACTAGTCTGTAAAACTTTGTTCTAGCAATACTGTAGTAAGAAATTTATTCCCCTCAAGAAGGCCCCTAACGATCAGAAGACACACCCTTCCTAACCCCCTTTCCTGCATGCCAGATGAAAGTTTCCCACAATAAAATTAAATCAATCTTTGTCAAATGCTTTCATTCATTCAAAAACACACCTTGGACTGTCTCTCTTGAACTGAACTGCTCCATGGCCCATGCTAACAGCACTCATGTCTGGGCTGTTAAGCTCATTTCCAGTAAGTTAAAGAATAATTCCAAGACAATGAAACAGAATTTTGGGGGTTAGTCTCAAAACTCTCAGCAGAAGATGGGCATCAGCCTAGCATATTGGGCTGAAAGGATTTCGCTTCCAGGTCCAGGTTTACAGTAGACAAATGTGTCCCAGACAAAAGCCAACTATCACTAATGATCTTCCTTGGTAAAACATTTTGATGATCACCATGAGGTTAATCAGATAGCAACATCTCCAACATCATTATTTTGAGACCCGCATCTCTAGGTGGTGACAGCAATTAGCTTCTTCTCTCCTTCATAAAAAAGGCAGATTTCAGACTCGTTTCTTCAAAGTCTAGAGGCTTGCTCTTTGAAACATTCAAGTTTAAACTGCAAAAAGTGCTTCTGAGGAGCATTTAGTGTAATTATTTTATTTCACAATAACTAAGGTGATGCTATCAACACTTTTGGCATTCATAACTACCCCCATAGACCTATTTGATAATGTGTAATTGGGATAAAGTAGTCACAATTTTTGGTCAACGTTTTCAGAAGTGCTGGAAAATGTTTCCTTCTTCCCCACCATTGATGGGGGGGGGCATTCCTTGCAGCCGTGTTTCACCTGTTGATTTGCATGGTCCTGCTTTCAGTTGCCTTCATGGGCCCTCAGTTTCACCATCAACTGTGGTTGACTAAATGTAAGACCACTGCCTCCAAAATATCTAGTATGTCCCCTCTGCCTGCAAGTCACTGACCATTCCTCTGACTTCCATTGAGATGAATGACCCTGCAGAAACAGTGGTGGAGAAATGTGGCCTGACTTCAGTTAGAATAATGCATTCACACATACGGTTGTTCCTTTACCTGACCAAGAACCCTGTTTTTTTCATGGCTCCTGATCAGGCAGAGGGAGAGCCTTGTAAGGAATAAGCTCCTATTCTGATCTTGAAATGAACTTGCAATCTGTAGGAGGCGAGGGGGCCCCACAATGTATATAGCTATGCATATTCCAATGGTCTCTGTATCATCGTTCTTCTGCTGAGCTGCTCATAATATGAGAACAAGAAAGATGAAGCACAAAGGCTTTCTTTCTCCACCACCACCACACACTACCATATGCAAACCCCATATTCCCACAATAGTCTGCCTTCCGTATTCACCTCTGTGAGCTTGGAGGCAAATCAACAAGTTTGAGCATGACTCTAATTCGAGCTTTGAATAAAACTTGTACATGACAAGTCTAATTACTGGGTGGATGCATTGCTTTTCCATTATGTCGAACAGTAGTTAAATTCAATTACAACTGTTGTGCAGTGCAGTTCATTCACCCACTCATTCATTCGGAGCTATTTCAGTGACTTAGCAGACAGGCCACCTTGTAATCAACTCTGAGTTCCTCGGGGCACTGAGGGCTCCAGAATTTGGGGAGCCTTTGGGCAAGACGCCCTCCGTGGGCCTACCCCTTCACTGCCATTGTGGGAAGCTGCTTCTGCTCCTCTGTTTCATTATCACTACCATCTGCTTGCTATCCAGTGAGGAAGCCGTCAAGGAGAGCTCCTCCTCCTTTGCCTTCTCACCACCCTTGTTTCCTCACTCATCCCTTCTGGGCTGGAGCAAAAAGCAGGTCAGCAAGCCAATGGCAATGGTGAAGAGGAGGAACAGGTAGCGGAGTCTCATCATTGGGCCCCTCTTCTGGGAGGCGGGTCCTTGGCAAGAGCCCAACCGTGCCAACCCTTGACACCAGCCCTGTCTAGAACAGGTGTGGGAGACCCTTGGCCCTCCAGATGCTGATGAACTGCAGTTCCCATCGGCCCCAGCAAGCAGAGCCAATGGCCAGAGCTGATGGGAATTGTAGTTCAGCAGCCTCTGGAGGGCCAAAGGTCCCCCATTCTTGGCGTGGAACTTGGGAGTTACCCAATGAAGTTGATTAGCAGTATTTTCAGTAGAAGCAAAATTAAGTACCGGTACTTCTTTTACACAACATAGAATTAATCAGTTGGAGCCACAATAGGAAGTGATGGTGCTATGTTAGAATCATAGAATTACAGAGTTGGAAGGCATCCTGAGGGTTATGTAGTCCAGACCCCTGCAATGCATGAATAGTCCCAGCCCTACTTGGAGAAGCTGGGGGTTGAACCTGGGGTCTTCTGCATGCAAGGCAGGTGCTCTACCGTTGAGCTACAGTCCATGTTAGATGTCTGTTAAGGGGGACTTGATACATTTCTAGAGAAGCATAGGTCTTGTCAATGGCTTCTCGCTATGATGCTTACATCCAGGGTGTAAGGCAGTGGGCCAATGCATAGCAGCCAGAAGGAGGGAAAGCAGTGGAAGAGGGTTATTGCTTTCATGTCCTGCCTGTGGGCTTTTTCCAGGCATCTGGTTGGCCAATGTGGGAAAGAAACCCTGTGGTTTTCCTGCAAGGGCAGCCATCAGAGTTTTGGCATGCATAAACAAAGGAAACACTTCATCTCCCCAAGCCTTTTGCAGGCAATCGGTCTGAGATTTGCAGATAGGAGAGAGGTGTCCGTGTGTGTGTGTCGTGTGTGTGTGTGTGTGTGTGTGCGCGCGTGCGTGCGCGCGCGCACACACACACACACACACACACACACTTGTGGGAGGGCAGGTCTGCATTTGCCCAAGGGGATAAAATAACACCTTTGATAGCAGGCCATTCCAGGTGGTTAGGATGGACTGATCCACTGTACAAGGTGCAAGTTCATGCCACCTCAAGGATTTTGTACTTCACTTCGGACAAGCCCCAAATCCCTCCAAGGCAGCTTGCTTTGGCTTGGGGTTCAATGCACACCCCTAATGCTACTCAGAAAACAATGGATGGCAGCAGGGGAGCAGGACTATTGGATGAGTAAACAAAGGATGGTGAGTCTAGTGAAAATGTTTTGTGTGGAAACACCTGTCATTGTGCATGTAGATGCTAATTTGAAACGAGTTGTTAATTGTATACTTTTACTAGACACCTTAATTTTTGTTCCACATTTGCATCAAGCTAGATAATCTGTTTGGTTGCACAAAGAAAACAGCATCCCATATCGGATTCAGGAATTTATTTGGGGCACAGCAAACTGTGGGAGTTTTGCCATCTTTACATACGGTTATCACACCAGTGATCACAATGCAAATATTCCGGTGCAGTGATGTATATGCCCCACTTGAGGGAGCATCTGTTTATGAGCAACTGAAGAAACCTTTTAAGTAATTCTTTTTAGACAAGTGTTAGTGGAAACCACCCTTGTGTCAGCGAGTGAGAGGCTGCAACTGGAGCGAAAGCATCTGCAAACATCTTCCCACAGCAGGAGATTTCTGTGAATAACAATGGTCCCACTACCAGAAGCAATTGTGCAAAGATACAAAAGCAGCTGTGGTTAATTAAAAGCAACCCAAGGCTTTGAGACATTTGTGTTTAATACTGTAAACATGCACATAAAATGTCCAATATTTTTAAGTCAACCAACTTTTTATTTTTAAAGACAGTAGGACATGAAATTCCTCTTCCACTCAGTAAGTTCACCCCACTAGTATAAGATATGGAAGGAGAGCCCACAAGGGGAATCCATAGGCAAGAGCCAGAGGGGGGAGGAGCCACGGGAACCACCTGACCACAGCATCCAGTGCCAGGGGAAGTTGATAAGAATCAAAATAGCGGCAGATAGATTAGGAGTCTGCCCAGCCAGCACAAGACTGTAGGGAGACAAGAGGAGAGCATGGACCAGAAACTGGGTTAGGCATCATGCCTGCTAAATGGTCCCTCAGGCCAAGGCCTGGTCCTGACCTGGATATTTTATGAGAATTTGAAGACTTAGTGTGGGGTCAACTAGGCAGGCTGAAAGAGAATGCAAGAGCTGTCTTGGTAGAACTTGGGGGCTTGTCTGGAAAGCCACCTGGAGCTCAGCTTGCCAGTTTTGAAACAGCTCTCCCTGCCGACCTGTTCCCATGCCAGTGATGTGACATTTTTAAAGGTTGTGTTTGCACAATCATTTTAAAATTGTAGCCTTCTGACCTGAAGAGCACCTAGGCATGCTGGATAAAGCGCCGACTGAACCACAAGTGGTTCCATTAATTTGCTGTAGGGGAAGAGCCATAGCTCAGTGTTAGAGCTGCTGCTATGCGTGCAGAAGATCCAAAGTTCATTTCCCTGCATTTCCAGGTAGGGCTGGGAACACATCCCTGCAGGAATAATAATAATAAACCCTGTAGAGCCACTGCCAATCTTTGCAGATAATACTGAGATATACTGATATATTGCAAGTTACAGTTAGGTAGCTGTGTTGGTCTGCCGTAGTCAAAACAAAATAAAAAAATAAAAAAATTCCTTCCAGTAGCACCTTAGAGACCAACTAAGTTTGTTATTGGTATGAGCTTTTGTGTGCATGCACACTTCTTCAGATACGAAAGCTCATACCAATAACAAACTTAGTTGGTCTCTAAGGTGCTACTGGAAGGAATTGATACATTGCAGATATATTGAGCTAGATCGACAAGTGGACCAATAACGCAACCTCCCACATTCCTATAAGGCTGCACAACGCTGGAGTCCTTTGGATTCACATGCCCTGAGGATGTTCTGAAATTTGTCCTTGGCCTTTCTAATAATCATTGCTTATTACCAGTGCATAAATTGTGTTTCTCTTACCACACTTATTAAGTCATGGGAGATTATGAATGGTATTTATACTAAGAAAGTTTCCATAGGGTTTAAACACACACACACACACACACCTGGATTTAAGCAGTTCACACCGACCTTAGGGAGATCTATTGGAGTGGTTGACTTTTGGCTCTCAAATTTCAGCGGTGCCCTATGCAATGCAATGCTATAGTTCGGCACCCTTCGCCTCCTGCACTCCATGCTACAGCATTGTTTTAGCGCCCGCTGCAGCAAAGCGCCCAGTGCAGTTGCATCAGTTGTGCCACCCTGAAACCACCTCTGTATATGGAGAGTCCAGACCTGCCTAAGCGCATATAGATAGATAGATAGATAGATAGATAGATAGATAGAGATAGAGAGATATAGATATATAGATATATAGATTGCAGGGAAGGGAGTTAGGCAGGCACTGTGGTTGTGCTATGCCTCTACCACTGCACTTTCTGCTAAAGGCTACTGTTGAACAAAGGGACAGGTGCAGCTGTCTGTGGTTTTCCTAGAGACACGAAAGCCTGAATCATTCCACATCCAACTCAGGACAGGAGACTTTGGTGGGCATTTTCCAGCCGTGGTCAATTACCAGAGACAGCTCTGTGTAATAAAAATTTAAAAAAAATGCTTGTGAAGAAATAGGTCTTGCTTGGGTGAGTCAGAGCAGATTGGGAACCGCTCCAAGCACTTGAGAGGGGCGGGAACATAGCTCCCAAGTTTACTGGGTTGGCTCCCAATCACCGCCGCTGAGTGGAGGGAAGATAAAATTAATGACGGTGAGAAATCAAAAGATGCTGGAAAATGATTCCAGCCGAATGAAGGCACGGAGCACTCTTCAAAGAGCTGTGCAGCTGAATGCAGAGTCCTGGGGTTCCTTCGAGGGGGTTATTAGGCCTCGTTTATGAACTATGGTTACCAAGGTGCATAATCTGAGCAACTTGCTCTTGGACACAGAAAGGAGTGTCAGACATAGGATTAGACTGCAGGGAGAGTGTCTTGGCTCCATCGGCACCTATGGCAAAACACCCACTGACTGCAACGGAACCACAGTTTCAGCCCTGAAGGTTTCCTGACTTCTGATAATTTAGCATCAAAAAAAAAAGTAGACAGAATGACTCTGTTCCAGGAAAAATTACTTGCCCATATACATTTGCAGTAAGCAGGCTGGCCCACACAAATTGATGGTTAAAGTGGGATTGAGCATTTGTTTCAAAGTCTCACAATTCCATGGTGATTGGGCTGTTGTTGTTGTTGTTTACCAGCTAACCAACAGCATAAACAGGACCTAGTAGAAACGCCATGGTTATTGGCCTTGGTTATTGGCTCTTGTTAGACTTTTTTGAAATGTACTGCACCATTTTCAACGGGTTGTGTCACCAAAGTTCTTAACTATCTGGGTCAGAAGGTGAGTTTGTTTGGCTTGTAATACTTGGCCGCACTGTGGCTCAAGAAGTATTTCTTCCAAAAATCTTCCATTCCTTAGAATGTAAAAGGAACATAGGGGAACATAGGCGGATCCTCTATCCTGAGTCAGACCATTCGCCATTTAGTATATTGTCCACACAATTCTCTATGGTTTCAAACAAGGGACATTCCCACCAACACCTGGAGATGTTGAGGGATAGACCTTCTGCATTCTAATCAGGTGCTCCACACTGAGCTATGGATTTTCCCCTAAAAAGGAGATTCTGTGCCTGGTTAAGAGTACCAGGTGCTCAAAATTAGTTACATCGGAGGTGTATGTATACACAAAGCTCCTTATATCAGACTTTTGCTGAAACTCTCACTGATTTGTGGTGAACTCACATGAACTACAGCATGAACGGTTTTGTAAGTGAATGCAGCAAAAACACTAGGAAATCAAAATGCAACAATGTGCTAAACATGCTAAGGAAAAAAATGGTCTTCAGAATGGACAGCCAAGGTAAGCACAAAGCAGAGTGGAAAGCATAAGGCAATAAATGAAAAGGGGGAACATCCTCTTGTTGAGCGGGGGTGGGGGCGGGCCTGACTCAGACCAATCAGTCAAACAAAGTCTTATGTCATAAGTATTGCCAAATAAAGTCATAACTTCACTGGGATAAGTGGCTTCATATGTTGTTTGTTCATGTGCGTCACAAGTGGCAGCAAATCTATCTGCAAACACTATCTGTTTTTAGGCGCCAGGCATTCCTACTCACCCAGGCCTTTGGGTCTTGATTTTATGCTGATGTGTGTGTGTGTATATATAGGTTGCTTTGTCCTTGTTTTTAACGCTCATTCCTTGAGTTTAATCTCTCTCTCTCTCTCTCTCTCTCTTTTTTCAAGTGACACAATAATAATAATTATCCTTGAGAAGCTAGACTGGCTCCCTCTTTGTTGTCCTTCTGATGGCAGGTGAAGGACAAGCTTTTGGGGACTGGCTGTTTTATGTTTGTTGGTTTGCTTTGAGGAAAGCGCCTTTAAATACCGTAATGCTGTGCTGCTTTTATTGTATTTTAACAGATCTGTTTTTATATTGTTTTAATTCTATTATAGCTCAATTGCTTTTTAACTATTATCTGTTATGTGATTTTAGCCTTCTGTATTACACCCGTGTTGTTTTAATCTGTGTGAGCCACTTTGAGACCTGGAAAGGGGGACTAACAGAATCATAGAACTGTAGCGTTGGAAAGGACGCCAGGGGTCATCTAGTCCAACCCCCCGCAATGCAGGAATCTCAGCTAAAGCATCCATGGCAGATGGCCATCCAACCTCTGCTTAAAAGCCTCCAGGGAAGGAGAGTCAACAATATTCTTCTCCATTCCAGATATACATGTTTGGGAGGTGGGCAGTGAATTTCCAAGAGGCTGACTGCTATGTCTAGATCCCGCGGGTTGGGGGTGGCATTAAGATGGCACCATCGATGCAGATGGGCAAACATGAATAGCCGGGAGAAAATGCTTGGAAAACACAAGGGATTTTTCCTCCCAAACTGATCCCAAATAAAACCAAAAGGGGTACAAAACAATATTAATCTTAAGTAGATTTTATAAAAAATAAAAAGCAAAAGGGGGGAAAGCACATCAGTGAAAAACAGAAGACAAATGTAAATGCTTTGGCTCAGGTGAAACCTCTGAGACATGTCTAGGGAAACGACAACAGAAATAGTTACTGCAATCCTATAAATCTACTCAGGAGAAGGGACAGTAGAATATACGATTTGTTAATTCTCTCAGTTTCTTATTTTTCCAGTAACAACAACAACAACAACCCCTTACAAAAATTCATCATCATTGTAGTGCAAATTTCTCCTTATAATTGTGTTTGTATTAGGGCTGTGTGCATTCCTTGGTTGCAAAAACTACACTGTGAAATTTGGATATGTGCAAATTCCTAAAGATGGCTATGTTCCAGATTGCATATTGTTTGGGGAAGTGCAGATTGAGTAGATCTGCCTTGAAATGTGGACTGAATTGAATTTCTGCTCCATCCCTACTCAGGAGTAAAGACCTACTGAGTTCACTAGGACTTACTCCCAGGGAAGTGTATCTAGGATTTCAGCCTTGTTAAAATGGTAACATTCTGTCCAGTTTGCATGATACCTTACCCATAAGGGTCTCCTGCCTCTTTGTAGATGGCATAGCAAAAAATGCTTCGCTCTTCCTTGCAGATGGACTCTTTGACTTGAAATAATTTTGTGTGTTGTGTGTGCCTGAAGGTGAAGAGCCATAGCTCAGTGGCAGAGCATCTGTCTTGCATGCAGAAGGTCCGGGTTCAATCCCTGGCTTCTCCAGGTAGGGTTCTGCCTAAAAACGCGAGGAGTGGCTTCCAGTCAGTGCAGGCAATACTGAGTTAGATAGACCAACAGTCTGACTTGGCATATGGCAGCTATCTAAGCAACTCCTTAGTGCAATGGGTCAGGGGCTGTTAACCAGAAGGTTGGTGGTTCATGCCCACACAGGGGCAGCTGTGGGCAGGATTCCTGCATTGCAGGGGGTTGGACTAGATGACTCTTGGGGTCCCTTCCAGCTCTACAGTTCTATGATTCTAAGGATCCACACCTTGCAGTTGGAAGGTTAGGTCCCAGCACCAGTGTACAATTTGCCCTGAGAACCCGGTCTCATTTAGGCATTTACACCATTTCTCTTTTGCATGTGCCAACTGACTGCAAGAGACAAAGGAAAGGAAAATAAGGGAGTTAGCTTATTACTTTAATCTGGCATGCCCTGAGCCAGTTTGGAGGCCCTGTTTTCCCCCATTAAAGGAGACACCTTCAATTAAGTGCTCTTGAGCTTGTAGCAAGACAAGAGGGGTTTTCTAAACATCAAAGGGCCGGCTGCTAATTAGGACAACTATAATAACCTATACATGGGCAGTATATGTTTATTAATTAAAATTCTCAGTTTTCCCTCATTTCTGGAGTTGGCACATGGTTAGCTTCCACATGAACTGGAAATAACAAGATCCACACCCCAGGGACGTTCTTTCGCCAAGACTTTGCATTTCACATCTTTCAATGATGTTCCGTCCTTCCTTCCTCCTTTCCTTCTATCCATGCAAGCCCTGCTGCTTTCTGAAGCATCTGCACATCTGAAGCAAAGCAAATCATGGGGGGAACTGTGTCTTTGGCAAGGACAGATTCATAGGCATTGGGACTCTGTGTTGATAATGTTCTGGAGGGAGGGAGCACTTCTTGAAAGAAAGAAATCCCTTAGAACAGGCTAAGGAACCTCAGGCTCAGGGGCAGAAGGCGGGCCTCCAAGGCTTCTTCTCTACGTGGCCTTTGCTACTGTTCTCAGCCCACCCCCCTTCGCCCCCTCCCTAGTCTTCCTTGACCACTCCATGAGCACTTTCCTCTGGATGCACGTTGTCCATGAATTCTGGCAATGCCTTTTGCTTGTCAGGATGAAGGACAGAGATGTGTGTGGAAAGTAGCCTACTGTACAAAGGTAACATTTACTTTCATTCCTCCGCCCACTTTGGCATATGGCCCCGCCCAGTGCTGGCATGTGGCCCCTGGAAGGTTACTCAGAAGGGAATGCAGCCCTCAGGCTAAAAAAAATCTTCTCCAACTTTGCCTCAGAAATATAGGATGCTGTCTTATACCAGGGTCAGACTCTTTGTCCCTCTAGCTAAGTGCTCATTATTAGGGAAAATACCTCATGAACAGCTCCCCACCCTCAACATGACGGTATCATTCGCACACAGCCCTCCATCCTTAGCATCACATCGGGGGGCATGACCCCCAAGATGTTACAGCTATGTGTGAAGGTGGGGAAGTGTGGCAAATGGGTCAAGAATCATTTTTATTTATTTTTGAAGGCATGTTTACAAGAGAGTTTTGGCAAGCTTGTTGTTGTTGTTGTTGTTGTTGTTTACTTCTCTTGCAGGTCCATTGAAATGGGTTGCACCAACAACCTCTAAAATAGTTTTACAACCCTCCATGCAACTCTTAAATACTTTCTGGAAAACTTGATGTAACTCATTATCTTACCACTCCCGAAGCGCTCCGATTGTGTGAAGAAAACAATCGCACATTGACTGTAAGGGGAGAGTGAAAGGACTCAGGATATTGTGCAGCAGCAGGAAAATACATGTGGAGTCGATCATTTGGATTCCAGCTCCTGCTACTGTTTGGCTGCTTCTGTTTTTAATTTCTCTTCCCTGCCCCTTCCATCCCCCTCTCAGATGTAAGAACGGCTCTACCTCTTTTATAGCTACTGCTGACGGCTGCCAGGTACTGTCTTCGATTTGAAGAGAATTGAGAAGTTAACGTTTCTCTTTGCCAAATAACAAATTTTCCAAAGAGAGAAAGGAACAGGGACTGCAACACACACACCCCACCCTGCTTACAACTGTGGGATTCAAGGCAGGTGGTCTACAGTGATCAAGATCCAATGCTTTGGACTAGGGAGCTTATTACAGCCGTACCTTCGTTTTCGAACAGCTTAGTTCTCAAACGTTTTGGCTCCCGAACGCCGCAAACCCGGAAGTGACTGTTCCGGTTTGTGAACTATTTTTGGAAGCCGAGCACCTGACGGGGCTTCCACAGCTTCCAATTGGCTGCAGGAGCTTCCTGCAGCCAATCAGAAGCCGTGCTGTGGTTTCCAAATGTTTTGGAAGTCGAATGGACTTCTGAGACGGATTCCGTTTGACTTCCAAGGTACGGCTGTACTGTAAAATCACATCGCACAGGTTTTTCCTGGGCTTCAGCATTTGAGGGAACAAGCAGGGGGTTGCTTTTTTGCTACCCCATAAAAACAATCCCTGCATATGAAACTTTTAACATTTCAGGGAAATTATGAACCTAGAAACTTTCTCCACGACATGCTTACTTTTCTATGTGCAAAAAAGGTTCTTTTTCATAGGAGGAAGGTGTCAGATATTTATGAGTCTTCCCAAACTTGCAGTCTGAAGTGGTATAATCTGGAGCATGGCGCACCATGTGTTTCTGCTGTATGTAAAGATCAGCTCTGAGTCCAAACTTCTAAGTTTCATGTGAATTGCTTAGAAGGCACGAGAACTCTGTAGAGAGCACATGACATCGCAACTAGGGATGGGGGAGAACTGCAATTCATTGTGCGTTTAAACACTTTTCTTATTCACACTCAACAAGGCAGTACATGAACTGAAACACAGCCAGTCTACGAAATTCACACTTCTCTGAATTTTGTAATGCAGTTCCACAGCCAAATAACAGGTACAGAAATGCATTGGTGGGAGTAAAGCATGAGTAGAAATGCATGTATCAGTGAAAATAGCATTAAAAACACATTATTTTGGGGAAAATTGCATTGCAAAAATGTGAGAAATTTTGCACTATAATTGCTGGTGAGTTTTCATGAGGACTCAGAAGAAGAAAAAACCCAACTGCAAACTGATGTGGAATTTTGAAGAACTGAACTTAAGAATGGAAAAATGAGAGAAACTGAAATTGACTGATTTGCCCTTCCCTAATCATAACTCTACTTTTTTGCCCATGTGAACATCATTTGTTTTCTTGACCACAGGCAAGAAACTTTAAAAAAAAATCTACAAAGCATTTTTACTGCTGGGAAAACTGACAATTACAAAGTCAAGGCTTCAACGCCATGTTTATGGTGCTGCTGTTGACGCTGTGCCCTTTCATCTCTGCTACTCTTGCAATAAAATCAACAAGTGTGGCCTCTCCAAAAGTGCGGTGGGTCCGTGGTGCCAAGACAAGGCATATCATTTGCTGCCGTGGCTGGATTTGGGGTGAACTCCTCTCTTGCCTTCCCTGGCAACTCTTCAGAGACGGCCTCTGGGGTTGTTTTGTATTTGGGCTGTTGCTGGTTTGGCGTCCCTTGATCGCCTGTCTCCTTGGACACAGCTTGCCTTTGTCTTTTTTCCTCCGTGGCACGCAATTCCCCCGGTACAATTAGGACTGTTTCAATCGCTTTGTTTTCTATCTTTGGGCAGCTTAGCACATGGTGTAGTTATGTTAATTACATGTATTTAAAGTGCACGCATAAGGGCTTTTGGCTTTTTTCTTTTCTGCCCTCTGGGACAAGCCTTTAAAATGAAATTTGACGTTTATCTGATGTTCAACTGGGGATGAGAAAGCCCTCCAGGGTTGAGATTTGGTGAGGTTGGGGATTGCGGGGTTTGGGATCGCTCGAAGCCTCACATCTGTCCGCTGCCTGCATCATCACCCCGTGTGCCTGTTCACAGATCAGCGTAGGAGTTGTGCAAGCATCCATGACTGATCACTTCAGCCAGGCTCCCAGGACTTCCTGGCAGGATATTTTATTCTTAGCTTTATTGTTCTAGCCATAGGGCATTACTTATTCATCCTGCAGCCACTTTATGCTAACTAATAAGGGTGCATGGCACATGATGGAAATAGGCATACTAATCTGCCCCTCTAATCATTTCCTTTGCACCCCACTCTTCCCCCAAAGACCCAAGAGTGGCATGCATGCTCTCCTTTATGAAAGAACTCATAAAACAAGAAATGCAAATATGTACATTGGATGGGGAAGGGGCCACAGTTTGGTGTCTGTGGGCATCACATTGGGGACTCCCATGTACAGACAATACCACGCTAGATAGGACTAGGGGGTTGTCTATGGCTAGATGGGACCAAGGGGGTGCCCACAGGTCCCATGTAAAGGTAAAGGGACCCCTGACCATTAGGTCCAGTCGTGACCGACTCTGGGGTTGCGGCGCTCATCTCGCATTATTGGCCGAGGGAGCCGGCGTACAGCTTCCAGGTCATGTGGCCAGCATGACTAAGTCGCTTCTGGTGAACCAGAGCAGTGCACGGAAACGCCGTTTACCTTCCCGCTGCAGTGGTACCTATTTATCTACTTGCACTTTGATGTGCTTTCGAACTGCTAGGTTGGCAGGAGCTGGGACCGAGCAACGGGAGCTCACCTCGTCGCGGGGATTCGAACTGCCGACCTTCTGATCGGCAAGCCCTAGGCTCTGTGGTTTAACCCACAGCGCCACCCATGTGTAGCTAGATGGGGCCAATTAGGCAGCTTCCCCTGTGTGTATTTTTTGGAGGACGGGGGTGATGTGAGAAGACAAGAGCAGCTGAAAGATGAATTTAGGACCAGCAAGGTAACACATGAAGCACTCTTCCAAGCTTCTGATAACTTAGCCCATCTGGGATGCAAGCCTGCAGTCCAGCAGATACCGGGCCCCTATGAATCTCGGGGGGTTTGTTGTTTGTCAGTAATAATATGCCAGCAGCTTCTACTTCAAAGCACGAGGGCGATACAGATAATCTCGTGAAAGGTCCGCAGAATTTCAAGGCCGTTCCGGTGCCGGGGGATTATAGAGACAGCCGAAGTTGTTGATGGAGGAGGTATTGCTTGCTTGATCGTCTCTCCTTTGATTCCTTTCTAATCAAATGCTGGCTCTTTCTTTTTAATTTCAAAAGGGGATTCTGTTCCACCCCCTACCCCCACCCCTCAGTGGTGGTGCGGAAGGATGGGCCGTGTCATACCGCTGCAAGCTGGCAGAAAAGATGAAACATCGACAAATCTGCCTCCCTCTTCTCCTCCCAATGTCAGCTACAATGCTGTTATTCAGCCCAACGTGTCAAACGCGGTGTAATGTAACCATTTCCAGACTGCCTAGGAAAGGTGGGATCTGCAAGCCATCTTGGGATATTTCTTTCTTTCTTTCTTTCTTTCTTTCTTTCTTTCTTTCTTTCTTTCTTTCTTTCTTTCTTTCTTTCTTGAAAGCAGAAGAGCAAAAGGTGGGAGGCGAGGAGAGAAAAGGCCAAGGGCGACGGGGAGCATGTTATGAAGCATAATGAACATAAGTTCCATGTACACAATTATCCTTGGAGCTGAAAGCCTATAATTTCCAAGGTGTGTCTCCCAGCAGGAAAAGCAAAGGGAAGAGATGCCTCCCCCCCAACCCCACAGACGCCTCGTCCAGCCCCAGCCAAGGATTGAGCATGGCTTGGCTAGGGGTCATTTCTCAAATGACAGCTCTGCCCGTCGCAGAGAGCAGTCAAAAGTGGACCAGTTGAGTGAGACGGGTGTCTGCTCTTGGTGCTTCCAGGGAAAGGAAATGTGCCAAAGGAAAACCCAGGCGTCTCACCTGTGAGCTTCAAATGCAGGTATGGTTGTTGCATCTCCCAGCAAGGGAAGGGAGTTCCCTGTTGGCACATGCCCAGAGGAGCGCAGGAAGTCACTTGCACATTCACTTTTCAGTGCTCTCTTTGTGATCTTCTAAGTGCTTCCTGATCTTCCTGCCCCAAATAGGAATGCCATTGATGGACTCTGTCCCTATTTCCTGTGCTCCCAATCCAGATTTGCCCCCCCCCCATTCCTTGTCATCAGAAACTGTGCCATTCTGTGGCACTGAAGCCCATTCCATGCCAGCTTGGTGGGTCTCAGCCTTTGTTTGGCTTCTGGGATTTTGTCAGCCAGTGTCCATAGGTTTCAAACTTTTCCGCACATCCCTGTGAAGAGGGATAGATAGTTAAACCCCTCTGAGTACTGTAGCACTGTGAACTTTCAGCACCCTTAACAAGCTCCCACAATTCTTTGGGGGAAGCCATGACTGTTTAAAGTGGCATCATAAGGCTTTAAATGTATGGTGTGAATGTGGCTATGATCTTCTACATGGCAGTGCAATGTTGTTCTTTTTTAAAAAAAAATAATTATTCAGGATTTTCTTGATTTACAAAGGTATATGCAATGTCTCTTTCATGTTCTTTCCATGTAACATTTTTATACAGCAGTTTCATTTTTTGAGACAATGACAGAAAACTACCAACAGCATACAAATCGATATGGCTAACCTGACCAAAAACACTCACCCACCCCACTCACAAAGGAAACCAAAGACCACCACAGCCAACCACAAATGAACAATCACACCCTACGCCAACCCCAACCTCTCTCACCACTAAAGGAGCACAAGCGAACAACAGAGAACCTGGACAAATGACACTGACACCGAACCCTACATATACTAAGTAAAGTAGAAATACCGCCACCCCACCCTACCCATCTCCCCATCCTGGCAGTGCAATGTTAAAGGTAAAGGGACCCCTGGCCGTTAGGTCCAGTCGCAGACGACTCTGGGGTTGCGGCGCTCATCTCGCTTTATTGGCCGAGGGAGCCGGCGTACAGCTTCCGGGTCATGTGGCCAGCATGACAAAGCCGCTTCTGGCGAACCAGAGCAGCGCACGGAAACGCCGTTTACCTTCCCGCTGGAGGTACTACTTGTACTTTGACATGCTTTCGAACTGCAAGGTTGGCAGGAGCTCGGACTGAGCAACGGGAGCTCACCCCGTCGCGGGGATTCGAACCGCCAACCTTCTGATCGGCAAGCCCTAGGCTCTGTGGTTTAACCCACAGCGCCACCCGCGTCCGTTTAAAGAGCAATGTTAGCCATGTAGAAAATTCAGCATGTATGAAAGCAAGATTGTTTCACATAGGTACCGAGCAATGAACATGCTCTGTGCATGCACAAGTATCAGATAACTGTCATGCCCTTGGAGAGTATCGTTGCAACATGTCTAATACCTGTGACACAACATGTCTCGATCTGCTCTTAACTAGCAAGGATTACAGTCAGATGGGTTTTTTTCCACACTTTTCCTTTGTGGGCAATGCAGCAGGAGATCTGCACATCTAGTAATTATGAAAGAGAGCATTTATTCTCATTGAAAATAGGTAAAAAAAACACAGAAGCCTTTTTACTTGGAATTGTAGAACAGGATATCCCAAAAGTTGATAGGACTTTCTTTATGTATGCTACAACAGCAGCTAGAATTTTGTTAGCTAAAAACTGGAAATCAGAGGGAATACCAATGATAGAAGAATGGTAGATGAAAATGATGGACTATATGGAACTTGCTGAGCTGACCAGGAAACTTCGTGACCAGAGGGAGGAAGCGGTGGAGGAAGACTGGAAGAAATTTCAAGTATATTTTAAAAAGTATTGTAAGATTAAAGAGTAGAAATAAGCTGGAAGACAAAGGAGGCCGTAGACTTAGAGGATAGATTTAAGGTTTATAACTGTTGGAATAAATGATATTGACATTAGAATAGAAGAGATATTCGAGGTTAATTAATTTAAAATGTTTTTAATGATGTCAAGGAATTACTAAAGATGATATACAATGAACGCAGGAAGAGAGGATAGGAGGAAGTCAACCCACATAGATAAGAAGGATTAATAGGTTAAAAGGAATTATGTATGTTTTTATGTGTATTTTTGTTGTTGTATTTCTTTTTTGTTGTTTGTTTAATACCGTTTGCTTTTTAATGGTATTATTTTGTTAAAACCAATAAATTTTTTGGGGGGGGGGAAATATTCTCATTGAAAATAAGAGCTGCATAACAATCCAGAAATAGCTGGGACTGATGTTTGAAAGGAGGAGCTGCGCTGCTAGTAAAGAAGCATGTGAAAACCAAGCAGGGAAAGGTGGCTTCAGTTATTGGGGGGCAAATCCTAATCCTTGTGGTGATGTGCTTTTAAAAAAAGATGCCCACAAATTTTGGGATGACAATGGATTTTATTGCAAAACCCCGAAGCACATACTTCCATCTTACGTTCCATTTTACTTATATTAGAGATTCCCTCTGGTTTCAGCATACTACTCTTCCGTCAAAGTGGGACTAGGCATGGTCCCAACGAGACAGGAACTGTTCCCAATGCTTGGCTGCTCAGATTAACAACAGCTGGTCTTGGGGCTACCGAGATGCCCATGTTAACATGGTGGCTTGAAGGAACTTTCAAAGTTGAGCTCACAAGAAGACTGCATTTGCTGAACAGCCTACACTGAGCCTTTGTACCAAACCACCACCAGAAACAGAAAGAGGCTATTCTCCTGTGGCTGCTGCAGGCAAGGCAAGAGCAATAAGGAGAGCTGGGGAGAGGACCTCCCACAGCACTGCTCTTCCAGCTCCTCTAGAAACGGACACTTCTAAAAGTTGCAATAACCTGGGTCAGCCAATTGCCACCTGCCCATTGAAGCCTATGAGATTCAAGCACTGGTGGAGGAAGGGGGGGGCGGTGGGAACGCATTGCCCCCGGCAGCACGATCCCGGCGGGGTTCCATCGCAGCTGCCCCCTGCCCGCGCTGGGTGCCCCACCCCCGCAGGCAGCGCCCCATGCCCCCAGGATGCGCGCCAGCCCTGCCCCCGTCTGCTCTCCTCCCCCAGTGCCGGAACATGAAGCTCCACCACTGGATTCAAGGTGTACCCTGTATAAGGAAGCAAACAGGATGGACAACTCTTGGGAATCAAGGGCCACATTCCCTTGGGAGAAAGTGTTTGGGGGCCTTATGCTGGTGGCGGCAAGTGGGGCCAATGTAATAAGTGGGTGGGACACTCCTTCTCTCTTCTCTCTCTCTCTGTCTCCTCACTTCATTTTCTCCCCTCCCCTCTCTGACACACTTGCAAGCATGTTCCCCTTCATCCATCCATCCATCCATCCATCCATCCATCCATCCCCTTCTCCTTTTTATTCATTATTTTACATTCATTCTCTCTCTCTCTTCAAGTTTTTTTTGGGGGGGGAACACAGTAAAAGGGGAGTAGGATACTCACGTTTTAGAGGGCAAGATCTTTTAGGATGTTTTAAATCATCGCCCAATTATACTGTGTTTGCTAACTTTTTGTTGAAAAGAAGTGTATAAATATTGTGAGTGAGTGAGTGAGTGAGTGAGTGAATGAATGAATTACAGGCTACATCTGGTCTATTTCTGGATAGGAAACTATCTGGGAATCCTACATATGTTATTTCAAATTTCGTCATGAAAGTAACCTAGGATACAAATGTGATTAATAATAATCTTCAAGTAACATCTCATCATGATGGGAAGGAGAGCCCTTCGGCTGCGATTGGCAGTTTCCATTTACTTAGCCTAACACCATGTTTCCAAATATATCCTGCACTTCCTTGTGAAATGTCATTTGCCAGGTTTCTGCATTTAAATCAGGGGGTTTGGGGCCAGGTCAAACAGAGTCTGCAACTCTCCACTTTGCCGAATATTTTAGGAAACAGGATTGAAGGGTTTAAAAAGATAGTGCCTTTCGTGTGTGTGTGTGTGTGTGTGTGTGTGTGTGTGTGTGTGTGTCTGTGTTTTCACCTCCCCGCGGAAACCTGTTCTTTACCGCTGAATTGGAACAAATAGCTTTTTGTTCCGATTCAGCAGTAAAGAGCAGGTTTTCACGGGAAACATGCCAGGGCAAAAAAAAAAAACACCCCAGTTTTTATAGTTGTGTTTTTAATGTTTTGATATGCAGTTGTTTAAACGGTTCATATATATATACATGTGTATATATGCTGTTTTATGTAGGTTGTAAATTTCTCTGGGATGCCTCATAGGAAGCGATTCTTAAGTGAAAATAAAGTAAATAGAAGTAGTTGGGACCAATGCTTAGGATTTCAGTGCCAAGAAATTATAGAAATGAGTGTGCATTGTTTTGATGGTCAATGACAAATCATTTATAAGTCACCTGTGCATTGAAAGCAGCCTGAGAACATTATGCAATCGTAATGAGCGGCATTATAGGGAGACAGGCCATTGATCCAACAGTCTCTAGTCTGACTAGAAGCAATTCCACAGCAGGTTCATAAAGAGCACTTGTCCAGTCCAGGTACCTGGGAAACCAGAAACTGGAGATACCAAGGATTTATCGTGGGATGTCATACACTGAAATAATATTTTCAATCTTTAAATAATGGGACTTTCTGTAAAGGTTCCATAAAGGGAACTTTTGCCCTTCCAGATGTTGTTAGGCTCCAACTCCCAGCAACCTCCGCTAACATGGACAGGAATGGTGGGAGTTGTAGCCCAGCAACACCTGGTGGGCCACAGAATCCCCATCCCTGGTCTAGACTCAAGTCTTGTTGCCCCTCAACTTCAGGGAACATAGGATTTGAATGCACAGCCACCTGGGATACAACATGAAACAAAGCTATTAAACCACTGTACCACATTTCTAGGCTATTTTTGGCCCGGTTTTGGTTCAGATGACCCAGGAGGGTGGTCTTCCAGGATACTCCATTTATTTCCGGAAGAAAGCTGAACTGCTCAAACTTGTTACTTTGCAGCTCAAACCAAAACAATTGAAATTCTATACTGAAGGACTGGAAAATCCGAATCTAATGAAAATTTATGGAAACATGGTCACATTTATTCAGGCAGGTCTCCTTGAAAGCAAGTCACGCTGTCTTACATGGGGCTTGCTCATCGGCAAGCATGCACAAGATTTCAGGGACAAATCCTGCATCCCAAACGGAAGTGGGCTGGATTAGGTTGAGGTAGCCCCAGATTACCCCAGTCAGATCATGTCCAACTGGAGTGATCTGGGGATGTCAAATGGGGTGTGTGTGGCAGCAAAGAAGGGGGGAGAACGAGCCATTCAGGCAGCTGACATGTGTCGCCTCCTCCTTCCCCCCAACATTTAATCTGGCTTTTCAACCCGAGTTAAACCCTTGCACAGCCCCCAGATCAGTTTGGGACTTGGATGCAGGTTGTGTTGGCCCTGGAACATCCTGGGCTGGATTGGGGCCACTCCAAAGTGCTGAATTTAGACATCAATCACTTTGGGGGCAGAGCATGCACAGCCGTAGCATTTATTATATTCAGATATTAACAGTGGTAGAGAATTCAGAGCATTTTGTTAAGGAGGATGCACAATCCCACCAGGGACCCGCAGGATGTGTGGGCTGCTTCCTGCGCTCAGAGAGTTGTGCAGACGGAACAAACTTCCCTCCATTCGAAGGAGTGAAACAGCCCTGCCATACCATGGCTCCACAAACCTATGGAGCACCATGCGCACAATGGGAACGCCTAATTATTTCTCCCCCAGAAACCACATTCAGCTCTTTCCAGACTGTAAATTAGATCAGTTCCCTAAAAGGCTCATGATCGGACCAAATTCTATTTTTGAGGGATTTGCATTTTTTCCCCTTGAGGATTCGGAGGGCAGAAAACAATGCTTTGATGGTCCAGCCTGACTTTCCCTGCTCTAATTCCCAAATTTAGAGGCAGCCTGGACGTCTCTGGCTCTGCCATACTTGGCTCAGACAGCATCAGACGACACCTGGTTCTAAACAGGAAACATGCAGGCCACAGGCTCAGTACGGACCGTGCCCCCCGCCATAAATTAAATGCCAAGGGATGGCTAAACATGCAGTTAATAAAAAGGGCCGGGTGGAGAGATGCTTCTGACATCTGGCTCCAATCATGGCTAGACTTGGACTCCGATGCCTTTCCAGTGGAAATGGATTCCAGAGTTGGAGGCTGCCCATTGAAACACCCGGAGCATTGCAAGCTGCTCCCCACCCTGCTCCAAATAAGAACATGACTGTCAAAGGGGACACAAGGGGGAAAGGCTTTCTTGGAGATAAGAGGGTCTTCCACATGTCACTCACACTGAAAGTGCTTTGGGGAGGAAGTGGGCTGAGTCAAGAGCCACTGTTATGCCTACATCCCACTCAAGACTGCGCTTGAAGTCCAGACCCACCACCTAAAGAGTATTTGTTCCTTGAAATCCCTCCCCCTTCCATTTCCTTTTAAGTGCTGCCTTTGATGGGGGGGATAGCTATTTTCAAGGGCTCAAGGAAGACTTGGAGGCAAAATACAGGAAGGTGACTGTTGGGGGATGCACAACAGAAATTAATAAAATTATTTGTGGTATAGAAAGATTGGAGAGAGGTATGTTTTTCTTCCTTACAATACTAGGAATCAGGACCATCCAACAAGACTGATTGGAAATGCTTCCTGAATTTATGGAACTCACAGGGATGGTACAGTGTTGCATTTCTTGTTAATTATCATCCAATGTTGGCTTCTGCTTTACTTTGCAGTAAGGAATATTTGGATTAAGGAATGACAACCACCATACAGTGGTAATGAGGCTTCTTAATTGGCTGTTCAGGTACACTTTGTGGTTGATCAAGCCATGTGGAAGGAGCAGAAATGCCTATTGTCACACTCATGGAAGTCGCGGATTGTTAAGTTTCCTGTCTCTCTCCTGAACAACAAAGAATCTTGCAGCAATTTAAAGACAAAGACATTTATGGTGGCCTAAACTTTCATGACCTACATTCCACTTCATCAGATCCATGAAATGTTCCCATCAATTGGCAGGCATATATAACTATGGGTGGAGAGAGAGAGAGAGAGAGAGAAGTTGTAAACAGTGAGGCCAAATGACAATGAAATGCAAAAAGTTGTCTGTGACAGTTTCCATTAACACTTAGATGTATGCAAAATAGGCACTGTGGCAACCCATTCACAATGGCAATAACTGGCAGTAACACAATCATCTTACTGCTAAGTTAATCGCAACATGTAGCGGGACAGGAAGCCATTGTCTTTATTAATGCCCAAATGGATAGATTCCAATTTTCTCTTTCATATGCACTGGATCCTCTGGGAATAGTTCACTGCCTCTTTAAGAACTGGAGAGCAAATGTTATTTGTCAGAGAACTGGCTGAAACTGGTCGGCAAATCTTAGTGCCTGCAGTCTTGTATCTATCAGTGTTCTGCCTTTATAATAAAATGCTTTGTTTAGAATCAGAAGTTGAACAACCTTAAGCAAAAACAAAGCAAAACAAAAAAGCTCAGATCCCAGCTTGATAGTTTTAAAGAACATTTGGATGCTATATAGACAGGCTGCAAATGTCAACGTCTTGTGCATTGAGGTCCAAGGAGTCTGACCTGTTCCTGGGATGCCACCAGACGCTCATATGAACACACATACCATCTTCATCAAAAATCCAGATTTCTTACAAACAGTAAAACACAAATATAATTTCCGTTACCGGTTTAACGATAAAGAGACAAACACATAGATGAGAACTTATGAGACCCCCCCCCCCATGACCTGTGATTAATTTATGCTTTCTTATCATTAAAGCTGCACCTAAGTCCCTGGCTGACAAGCAGATGCCATTGAAGCTGTTTATGGTCTTGATTCATAAAAACACACACACAAAAAAAAAAAACAGAGAGAGAGCTGCAAAGCATCAGTTGCCTCGATAGCACCACTAGCTAAATGTCATTCTCTTTCAAGCAGACCTGATAGAAAGCCATGATAAGCCTTCATGTAGGATGTTTTATTGAGCAATGTGTACTATTAGTAGGATTATTGCAAATTATTATTGACATTCTGTCTGTGTTTGAGGTGTGTGTGTGTGTGTGTGTGTGTGTGCGCGCGTGCATGTGTCTGTTTGTTTGTGACCAGAAGGTTAAGAGTTCAGAAACAGTGAGGGATCATGAAAATGTGAAAGATCTGGAAATAGATTTGAGGTAGAGTGGAGGAACATCTTCTCTTCCAAAGAGTTTGTGCTGTTATTGAATAACGGGGAGCAGTAACAGCTGGTGGGGTAGGTCTGTGGTGCTCAGGACCGGTGCTAGGGGTTTTGGCGCCCTAGGCGAGGGGGCGGGGCACGTGACGTCATTGCGCATGATGTGCGGTGCCCCGCCCCCTGCTGCCGGGCGCCCCGCGCCGCCGCGATTTTCGCTGCTGGTTAGGGCGGCACTGGGCGGCGGCGGGGGGGGCGAGGGGCAGGCTGGCCAGTGCCCCCTCCATTTTGGCGCTCTAGGCAACTGCCTAGTTTGCCTAAATGGACGCGCCGGCCCTGGTGGTGCTTAACAGAAGTTAAGGAAGTTGGTGCAATGCAAATGCACCAGTGGGGCCAATGCTGGGTACTTCTGCTGGGGTGTTTGCACCACACCAACTTCCCGGGCACGTTGCCTCTCTCTTGTCTGGTAAACAGCAGCAAATCAGCTGTCAGGGGTTCAGGTAAGTGCCGCCACCCGACCCCGCCATCCGCTGCCAAGGGATAACAAGTAGAAAATACTTCACAGTGATCTGAAGCCGCAATCTGGCACATAGGTGCATTTTATCCCACAGAAATCAATAGGCTGAAGTGCACTTAACTCTGTGCCATAACTGGGACCAAATTGTTTAATTATACATAATCGGTTGCAAATGGTTTTGATGGTGCATATTATATTAAACCAGCAATCATTTGTGCCTAAAATAGCTGTTTAATGGACAGCATGAATGAAGAGGTGAGGGGGGGCACATTTGTATGCCAGGATTTTGTGTGTGGGAGAGCGGGATAACCCTCCCCATGCCCTACTGAGTCTTTCTTCCAAATGCCATTTCTTCCAAAGCAGGCATCCTTCAGTTTGAGGTGTCTGAGAATAACTATTGGTGGACAGGGAAAGCTTGTGTTTTCCATACCATCGGCAATGCCATTTGGGGCATTCCTTTTGAGAGGCATGTAAGAAATGGGAATTGGTGGCACCATGCTCTAAGGCGCAGACCCCAGCAGCTGTGGGAGAGTGCAGTCAAATACAACTAGCAAGCATAGGGCTAGTCAGTGCATGAAGGGGTGAAGGACCACAGAACTGTTTTGCTAGATAGACTCAGCTAGGTCACACCCCCTTTCCTCCAAAGAGGAAGTGAAGGGAAGCCTTTCTACTTCCTCTCTCTCTGCTGCCATCATGGCAGTGTACAAATGTGAATGGTTTCATTGCAATAAATAAGCCAAGACTGTGCCCTTTTAAATAAATCTGTCATTTGGGTCAAAGATCCTCTGGATTCCAAATGACTTGTGTCTAACAGCTAGTGGTTTATGGATTTATTTGTTTTTAATTGGGAGAATGCAGCACGCTCTCACTGCCATTACGGACAACACTTGCATGTCATCAATGGTGCAAATTTCAAAAGGTGACTGTGTTTTGGTTTGCCTATTGTTTCAGAAAGTGCAAATTAGGTTTGAATCAAATTTCTCCTCCCTCCCTACCACTGGGCTCCACGCTCTTCACACAACCATTTACATTAAGGAAGGAGAAAGAAAAACACACATGCAGACTAATGTAAAGAAGTTGTGTCAAGATTTTTCCTTAAAAAAAATTATAAAGCACAACCTTTGCGTTGAGCCACCCCCCCATCTTTTCCCTCTAAAAGTACAGTGATAATGAATGTGCCCCATATGCCAAAGTAATTAGCTCACACTTCTGGAATTGCTGATGACTATATTGGCCTAAACCCTGCAACTATTCATCTTCCCAATCCATACATACAGCTGGCACAGATTATTCCTACTCAGTTTTGAGAAGTTTGCTGTATATATGGCTAAAAAAAAAAGTTACACAAAGCAATACTAAGCAGGTTTGCATGAAAGTAAGTCCATGTGCGAAGGATTGCAACCCTCAATGGACTTTCATTTCTTCATTCATTTCTTCATAGGTGGCTCTTAAGTTTCAAATACATGTATATTATTATGCACACCCCACATTCCCAAGTGGTGAAAAGTTCCATGGTTGGGGCTAACAGATTTGGCTTCCTTTCGGAGGAGAAACTACTGGAGATTTACTGCAGGTTGAGCATAGGTGTTGGCTGAGAATATAGTGTCCATGTTGGAAAATCCTACACATGAGTGAGACTGACACTGGCCAAGGAGTGTGCCTGGCACACAGAGCATCACCAACAGGGTGGGGCTCACTCTGCACATTCCTGCCTGCCGCAGCACAAGCTGAACACCCAAAGAGGGCCAACAAAGTTCACATAAAGCCTTTCACAATCCAGTTGTCCAAGGATGAGCATTGCAAGTTCTGTTTACACATGTAACAGAATGAGCCTTCTGCATGTGAATGAAAAACACTCACATTTTCAGATGCCCCCGGTGGTGTTGCTCTTTCACAGTGAAAATATACAGTAAAGCAAGCCCATGAATATAGTAGAGTTGAAGCAATTAAACCATAGCTCCACAGTAGAGCATCTGCCTAGAAGGTCTCAGGTTCAATCCTGGGACCTTCAATCCAGAGTGCCTCCTGGCTGAAATTCTGGAGAGCTGCTGCCAGTTAGTGTAGATCAGTGATGGCCAAACTAGGCCCTCCAGCTGTTTTGGGACTACAACTGCCATCATCCCTAGCTAACAGGACCAGTGGTCAGGGATGATGGGAATTGTAGTCCCAAAACAGCTGGAGGGCCAAGTTTGGCAATCACTGGTGTAGTTGATACTGAATGGCAATGTCCATCAACTTTGGAGGGGTGGTGCCCTCAAATATTTTATTGGGGGGGCAAAGCCCCCTCGGCCCCTAGGAGTTGGCTCCTATGTCCAAGCAAGATGGGCAAGGATCTTCTAAACATTGCCAAACACACGCCAAACACTCCGTTGACATTCTCCAGGGAAGAACGGCTGAAAACGTTCCAAGGAATTGTGACAATCCCGGATTGGGTGTCCTAAACAGCATGAGGCATTTCCCTTCTGACTGCATATTAGCATATTTGAAATTCTCTGCAGGGAGTTCAGACAGAGGGCACTGTACAAAAATACGCCTTGTGCTGCGTTGAGATTTAAATAGGGGTACCGTTTAAAAGCCCCCACCCCTTTTTTAGCTTGTTTGGATGCTGTCCCATTTTATCTCTCCACCTAGTAGATATAATCTACTGCAAATAGTGTTTGAATAGTACAGAGATTATTAAATTGCAAAAGTTGATTTCTAAAAGCAGCCTATTACCCTGTTCAAATACTCTAGCATTAGATCTAAGAGGCTCCTAAGTGGACTAAGTAGGCATTTTTAAATAACACACATTGTTCAGCTACGGTTACCCAAATTCCAATCTGACATTTAGCACTTAAAGAGTTTAGACAATCCAGACTCTCTTATCAGCTCCCAGACAAGAGCACTAAATATCATGCAGGCTTCCTTTGGCTTGTAACCACAAGGTTCACGGACAATGTAATGCAGCCTGGGATTGAGTGCTTAAGATATTAGGGGAAAACAAAGAGCACTCCATTAGCAACTCTGGGGCTGTCTTTGGGTGTGTTGTGCGGACCTGCAGATTGGTTTGTATCAAAATCTGCATGACAAGGGAATGTGCATTGCTTGGAATGTCTTTGGTGGGTATGAGGGTCATGTCCACACTGGCCTATTTTGTAAGGGATTGGTGTTGAATGTATAATGATATATAATGATGATGATGATGATGATGATGATAAAATCTAGCTCAGTTTACTCCTCATATGCATATTATTCTCTTTACTAATAGAGTGTTCCCACCACCATCACTTTCCCTTGATTAACAACCAGCGCACAGGTTATCAACAGTATGGATCCATCCCTTGCCACTCTACTTTTGGATCCAGGAACCGATGACATAGTGTCTTGCAGCCAGAGGTTGTCCTGCTTGGGTGATGTGCACTAAATGAAAATGAATCCAGTTCAGAAGGTCCTAATGAAGAAGATTTTAAGTTGAGCTCATATTTATAAGGAAGCAAGAGAAGAGAGTCAACCAGTGCTTTTTTCTGGGGGTATGCAGGGGTACACATACCCCTAAACATTTTGTCAGTCTTTGTACTTTTGTCCATTTGCTGTATTTATTTTCCCCAATTTGAAGTATAAAATGGTGATTTTCTTGAGTCAAAATGAGAGTACCCCTAAACATTTTTAAGAAAGAAAGAAAAGCACTGGAATCAACTATGTATCTGACAGCAAGGAAGGCACACCCCTCAACTGCCCCGCTTTAAGTGGGACATCCCAGAATTCCAAAAGCCATCCCAGCTTCTGTCTGGATCCCAGGATGTTCCATTTTGGCTCCCACAAGTGCATGGCCCCCAAAATCCTAATGGAAGCCCCAATGAGCATATGTAGATCCAGGGTGATTTCCCCTGCTTTCCTAAACATTGAGGGTCATATACTAGGGTGCATTGGCTTACCTGCTTTCCCATATGATTTATATTTACAGTATAAACAAACAAACATCAGGAATTCTCTAAGGTGCTACTGGAAGGAATTTTTTTATTTTGTTTCGACTATGACAGACCAACACGGCTACCTACCTGTATCACTCAAAATATGTTGATTTGAGAACTGGGGTGGGGTGGGGAGGCAACTGCACCTGAGTGATGACTTTCCTGGGCGTAAAAACTGCAGCCAAATTGTGGTCTGTTTAAGCCCAGGAAAAAATGGGGTGAGGACTTGTAGTCTTCCAGATGCTATTAGACTTCGACTCCCAGCATCCCTGACCATTGGCCACACTGGGATGAGGCTGAAGGGAGCTGGAGTCCAGAAATGTCTGGAGGAGCCATGGGTTCTCCAGCTCTGATTTCAAACATTTCTCGTTCATTTCTGTAGGTATGCATTCTGCAAGAAACCTCACTCGAAAAATCAACAGAGGACATACGTTCAGCAGTAAGAACAATGATGGAGGCAAAAGGGATTATTTGATTATCCTTGTTTCCCACACTAATTCTAGAAAGCATAATTGGACTGCTGGCACTTGACTTGGGTGGCCTGTTTCATCTCAAGATATTGATATGAAGAAACAAGGAAGATATTTAAAGGTAGAGATGGACAAATGGGTCACTTTCAGTTTCTGCCTTTCCCCATCTCAAATTCATTTTGCCACATTTCCACATAATTTTGCAATTATAATTCTTTATCAAATTTCTATACTGCCCCTCATCTGGGGATCACAGGGTGGTTTTCAGTTTAAAAACACAAAATACATAACACAGTAACAAACAAAAACAATACCCACATACCCAGTTTTAAAAGCCATAGATTAGCCAAAGGCCTGGGAGAAGAGGAATGTTTTTGTCTAGTGCCTAGAAATATGCATGAAGGTGCTAGGCGAACCTCCCTGGGGAGAGTTTTCCACAAATGGGGAGCCACCACAGAAAAGGCCCGTTCACGTGTTACCACGCTCTGGACCTCTCATGGAGAAGGCACACAAAGACACACACACACACACATTTTTGCAAACAAATTTCATTAATATAATGCAGTGTTTCTCAACCTCCTCGGGGCAACGGCACACCTGTCCCATGGAAAAAATCTCGCGGCACACCACCACCACATGCACCCCGACCCCCCCGACCCGGGGAGCAGGGTGTCCGCGCGCCCTGGCGGGAGGGAGGGGAAGGACCCAGGCGGGCGAAAACGGAGCGGGAGATCGGCGACCGCGGCGGGCCAGGCGACCGCCCCCCCTCCGCCTCCCGCGCCCAGCCCCCCGGCAGCACCTCCACCCGGCCCCGAGCGAGCCCGGTGGCACCGGCACCTCCCGCCCGTCCCCAACCGCGACCGGGGCGGCAGAGGCAGCGGGCAAAGCGCCCGGCAGCCCCGGCGAAGGCGGCGGTCGGCGAGCGGGAAGTGGAGCCGAGGCGACTCCAGCCCGGACCGACCCGGAAGCGGAAGCGGCCCAGGGCGGCACAGCAGCCGGTGTCTTCCCGCGGCACAGCAGCCGGTGTCTTGCGGCACACTACTGTGCCGCGGCACACCGGTTGAAAAACGCTGATATAATGCATCTTTGTGTGTTGTTTCCCCATATATATTTTAATGTTTTAATGCACATTGACACTTTTTTTTTTTTTTTAAATAATTTTTATTAATTTTAAAATTTTATACACATAAGACCTTACATTTCGGTCAGGATTCATCACTCCCCACCTCTCACCATGAGGAGTTATTTAATCTTACCCTCCCTCTCACAGAGGTAAACCCATTTCATTATTTTCCCTGACCTTAAACAATCATTATCTAACTTCGGCCTAACCCTATTCTCAGGTAGACCATTCTTGGTTACAAAACATATCCATAGTGACTTCCTCCGCACCTCCCCAGTGGCTGCATTAAACAAAACATAATTCTGGTTCAGGTACATAGGTGTGCTAAACATATGTTGTACATTACTTCAAAACATAATTCTAACTCAAAAACAATATCTTTAATTCTTATTTCACCTCATCTTCTAGTTCCAACCTCCGCGTCCTCCTCCCAAATCTTCTATAAGGTTCCTTCTGACTCCCCTTAATCTTCAGGCTCCTAACTTCGAAAGATCCTAACATAATCCTAACTCAAAACCATGTCCGGCATAGATATTCAAAGTCCACATTTATAATCAGTCCCTGGTTGCCCACCTACCCTGCTCAACCCTCCCCTCGCCGTTCCCCAGTCCAAGCCCAAGTGCTTGCTTGCAGTTGGGCTTCATCATCTCTGTGTCTTCTCCGCTGTTCCAACTCCCAGTCTTTAAAGAAAAACTTCTTCTCCTTCATTGACGTCCTCTTGCACTGAAAAGCGTTAACTTTCGCAGATGTTGTTTTCTTGATTCTTTTCTTGGGTCCAGTTATCTTGTGCCGAGAAGAATTTTTCCTGCAGCGAGGCTTCCCTTTAACCTTGAGGGGGATTTCTCCCCCTTTCATCCTTTGTGCAGCTGGGGTGACATCATTGTTGTTTACAACTCCTCTCATTCTTGCGGTTTCCGCTTGGAACTCCTTTCTCAGTTCCCAGATTTTTTCAAGGACCCTCTTCCAGCCTCCTTTGTCCAAATCATCCTCCATTTTCAAAGACATAGTTATGAAAAGTTCCAGACCGAACCAAATCCCAACTCAAAATCTATATTCCACAATATAATCCAACAGGTCCGATTCAATCCACTACATGTCAAAGTTGTTAGTTAGTTGCCCCCCCGATCAGGGGTGTCAAAAGGATCAAATCTCTGTTGCCAAGCCAAATTCTGTTACAGTTTTAATCGCATCGGTAATAAAGTTCCTGATTTAGTGCCACAATAGCAAGGGACGGACCTCCGTAAATTACATCCCTGTACTTCGCCAAATTAGTCCAAATCTTCGGTACTTTTCTAGTACTCACGGTTTAGGTAGCCAATCTTATCCTTTTGCGGAGAAATCAGCGCGCTCAGCTGGGAAGGGCTCGCAGCTTCAACCCGGCGGGCAATGGCGGTCCGTGGAGCTCCGTCACCCCGCGTCTCACACGGCAGCCTCTACTGTGGCCGCCGCGGGAGTTGGGGCGACGTTAAGAGCCGCTGCCGGACCTAGGGTCCCGGGATCAAGACTCCCGGGAGTTTTGGGGGCTGCGTCGCCGTCGCAAGCACCCCTTTAAAGCCGGTCGGGTCGGGGAATGCCAGCAGCGGCATGTCCCCCGACCTTCCCCTCCGGCGCGCCGACCGGAAGCCTTAATGCACATTGACACTTTTGACACCTGAGGTGTATGTTTTTAGAAACCACCTTATTTTTTTTTGGTTGTAAGTTGTTTCTATTTATTTGTTTATTTCATAAGATTTATATACTGCTTGATTGTAAAAAAACAACACACACACACACACCAAAAAACCAAAGAAGTTTCCAAAAAGAATCAAATAACAATATTAATTGTTCTAAATATTGTGTTTTAATGCTGTAACCCCAGCCTGGGGCCTCACAATGAAGGGCAGGTAACAAACAAACATACAAATAATAACACTCATTTCCATTCTTTGTTTGGACAACTCACACAATTCAGAAAAGTGCACAATTTGAAGGATAGCAGATTCTTGTTTGTTTGCATATTGTTTCAAGAAGGCAAATAAGGTAGAGATTCACATTAAAACATGAACCTAATTTAATTTCTCCCCATTCTGTCCCAGAAACCCAAAAGGAAAACAGCAGTTGTTTCCAGGGGGCTTCAAAGATGCAGGAGAAGAACGTGATATGAAACTGATTTTGTTGGAAACATCCCTCGGCTCTCCCCATATGGGTTTCTTTCTTCTGTTTTTGTGCTTAAAAATATTTTTTGACATTGTGTACAAGAAAGGGTCGTAATTCAATTGCTTTGTCCAAAATTAGATTATTCTGACATTGTTTATTCCATTCCTCATCCTACAAATTTGAAGAGGGGGCTAAGTGCTGTTTGTTGGGTTTTTTGATTTACTGTTACTGCAGTGTGCTAATTGCTGTCTCTAAATTTATTTATTTCTCTCCTCTGATGTAATAAAGCTGGGGATAGTTTCATATATTTGCTTCGTTTCCATAATTGATTCTGCTGTTCATAGGGAGGAACAAGGCACTGGGCTGGAGCTGGCAGCTGAGCTCCTTCCCCTTACTTTCTTGGACAATGTAAGAAAGAGATGCTCTAGCTCAGGGACAGCCACCATGGCACCCTCTAGATCCTGTGAACTACAACTCCCATAATCCCTGAAAATTAGCCATGCTGGCTGGGCCTGATGGGAGCTGTAGTCCAAGAACAACTGGAGGTTATCGCAGTGGTTGTCCCTGCTCTAACTTGTATTTGTGATCCAGGATGGCCACACTAACTCACGTTTACAATGGTGTCCTAGCTGAGATCTTGTACAGTTAAATGTAAGCGTTTACAAACTAGGGATCCCTTCACACACATTCAGCTTGGTGGACATTTCCCTGTGGTAACCTCCCACATGACTGCCATATGTGTGTGAATACCTCATTGGCTGAGCTGCTCGCATAAGACTTTCCCACCCAATCATTCCCCTCTGTGGTTGGGTGTGTTGATGAGCAGATTCATGGTCATGGTATTCACATCTATATCTCAGCCAAGTTGGGTTACACCACAAGAAAATGGCTGCTATGTTGTCACTAAGTATGTGTGAAGGGAATGCGGGTTGAGCCTGGCAAATATGGACCAACTCCCTGCGTCAAACTGGATCATAATGAGCTAAGTTCTGGATCTGGCATGTGCCAGAGCTGTTACACGATCATCTGTTTGTGTGTGTTGAATGGTAGCTTCTGTGTGCTGGTATATTTGTGTGAACACATTCTTGAAGTATGTTGAGAAGGCGATGCAGCAGATTTTTGTTCAGACAAATATTTTAAATATTTTAACCAAGGATTTGCAGAGAGTTATTTCGTTGGTTAGGTTTCCTTGTTAGATTGCTGTTTCCAAGTAGTTTTACCTGCCCTGACCCGAAGCCTTTGATGATAAGGTTTCCCCCCCCCCAAAAAAAAAACCATCCAGGTCAGAGAATTAATGTAAGTAAAACAATATTTTATTCAGGATGGACGCCATTAATTATTCCCGCTTTTTCGTAGGAATAATAGAACATCAGCAACCCTTTCTTGCCCGTCATAATACCAAACTAGCTGTAGTTAACCATATTTCTTTTGCATTTGAAGGTGAATTCAAGTTAGTTTGGATCTAACATGGGGCTGGAAGTTAAAGCTGGACAGCACTTTATCCATCAAAGTAGAGTTCAAAGTAAAAATTAAAAAAAAATGCTAATATAAAGTAGCTGTTTGGAAGAGAGAGCAAAACCCCCAAATGACCCAAACTTCAAAAGGGACCAACGTCAAGCAGTTGCATTGAAGTTCCCTTAATAAATAAACATTTGAATCTGAAAGGAACATTTTCACCTTTCTAGCTTGACAGCTGACCATTGCAACCTCTCCACTGATATTTTATGCAGTAATTACTTCCCTCAATGCAGAAAGCTTTTCTACTCCAATAAAATTAAATACAAACATGCTTTCTTTCTGTTTCTCTCTCTCTCTTTCTCGCTATATATATTAAAGAGGGAGAATATCTCCGTCAAAGCTCTAGTGTATGTTTGGGACTCACAACCGTGATCCTCTGCTTACTTAACCCAGACAGCAATATTTTTCTTCTCTTAATTCAGTTCAGTGTATCGCTTTGATTTAGAAAATCCCAACATCGTAGCAGCTTGTAAAGATGTGAGTACAGTAGTTAGTAAAAAGCCTGCTTTGAGTTAAGGAATGTCGGGGAACTTTGGCACGGCTAAGAACAATGAGAAGCCTGGGATCTTTTGATCTCGCAGCCCACTCAGAGCCAAGGCAGCGGCTCACAGCTTTTGGCATATGAACCACTCCGAGTGGGAGGAAACATCTCATCCCTTTGCCCCAGATTTTAGCTCTGGCACCGGTTCTTGTGCAGTCTTTGCCGCTGTCTTGCAAGCCCTCATTTCAGCACTCTGAGGGTAGAACTGCATTTTACAATAAATTTGGGTGGCCACTTATGCATAGTCAAGAAAGAGGACAAAAGCAGAGGGTTCACATCTGCATACGATTTGCAAAGGCTACTTCACATATAGAAACACACACTGAGAAATACTGGCTGTCCTTTACATGGAAATGCAATGCATCACCCCGCAGTGAAGCTCACTGCACAGTGAGATGGGACCAGGGGCTTCTCTGTGGTGGCACCTCAGTTATGGAACTCTGTCCCCTCTGAGGTAGGAATAGGGCTGATGTTGTATATTTTACAGTGTCGGCTGAAGACTCGCTTCTTGGCCTTCGAAGGGAATGGAACGCGTAGCCTGCTGGAAATGATGGGCTTCCAACAGCTATACTGTTATATTCTCATATCTGTGCTTGATCTTTTAATTGTTACTTTATTGCTTCTGTTTTAAGGTCTTGTTTTGACTTGGGATCATTATATTGATCAATGGCAGGCTCAAAATAGAAGATGATAAGATAAGATCAGATAAGATCAGATAAGATCAGATAAGATCAGATAAGATCAGATAATAAGATAAGATAAGATAAGATAAGATAAGATAAGATAAGATAAGATAAGATAAGATACCGGTAAGATACCGGTAAGATAAGATAATTTATTGTCATTGCACAAGTACAAGCACAACGCTATACAAGTGCAACGAAATTGCATGCCATCCCGTAAAAAACAGAAAGAAAGAAAAAACAAAACAAAAAACAGCACAAAACACACACACACCAAAAAAAGCCACACATACACAACATACACCCATCACAGCTCTCCAAGGTCATATTATCTGGTTACAGCATTTAAGATGGTTATAGCTCTAGGGTAGAAACTGTTCTTCAATCTATTTGTTCTTGATCTAATTGTTCTATATCTTCTACCCGAAGGCAGTGGTGCAAAGAGACTATATCCTGGATGAGATGGATCCTTTAAAATATTGTTAACCTTTTTAAGGCAACGGGAACTGTATAGTTCTTCCAGAGATGGGAGAGGATGACCAATAATATTTTGGGCTGTGGTTATGACATTCTGAAGTATCTTCTTCTCCCTGGCTGTGCAGCTGGAGAACCAAGCACAAATACAGTATATGAGAATGCTCTCTATGGAGCCTCGGTAGAAGGACACCAGCAATCTCTCACTCAGATTGTTCTTCTTTAAAAGTCTGAGGAAATAAGTTGTCACTACACCAAGCACAGAACTGCTCCACCTCATCCCGATAGGCGGACTCATCCCCTCCTGTCATCAGCAAACTTGATGATTTTGTTGCTGGAATAGATGGCTGTACAGTCATACGTATAGAGGGTATAGAGCAGGGGACTCAACACACAACACTGTGGTTAAGGCTAAGGGCTGTGGACATATGTGACCCTACTCTAACCCTCTGAGAACGATCTGACAGAAAGTTCAAAACCCAGAGACAAGAATAAAATGAATGAGCGACCAGGTGACCTGCATGAAACCAGCTGAGCAATGCTGCCCCCCCCCCTCAGTCACCCTGCTGGCTCCTACGGCTACTTCCGGTATATTACCTGTAGCACCTACCATCCCCGAAGATTGGCCTCTGCATCCGGATAGCATCTGTGATGGCTCTCCATCCATCTCAGTTACAAGGCAGGCCCCGTACCTTGAGTGCAAGTGCTTGGCTGTCAGTGCTGACTCTCCACCTCTGATCTTTACTTGGTGCAAAGGGAGAGTCAATTGAGAGCAAAGAGAGTTTTGCAAAAAGCATCCCCTGCAGTAACTTCAGCTAGCTCCGTCTGATAAGTTACTTTCACTGCTGCCTGATGTGCTTTATGCTGTCCGTTCGTTCCCAAAGGAAGCATTTGTTTCTGGGCTCCCTACATCCCCTTTAGCCAAAAAGCTCTTGGAGACAGCATGATGGCCTGAATTTACTTGGCACCGTGACCCATCAGTTTATTGTCATGTGAATTTTGGACCTCAGATCTTTTTGATAGCCACCAGTTTTGTGCATCTGACCCCAAGGGCCAGACAGAGAAGATTGGAGCCCGCATTTTTCCGAGGTTTTCCATCCCTGGTCTACGTAGCTCTTCCTCCCTGCCCCATTTGCCGTTCAAAAACAATCTCCTATAAGCTGCTGCTTGTCCTTAAAGTGCTATTTGCAGCAAATTGCTTGGGGGCAACAGCACCTTGGTGAGGACAAATTTGGGGGTGGAATGGGGAAATGGTTAACATACGCCTCCTACCATGCCAGACTCCTGAGTGAAACACCCTCCTCCAGCAGCTTATTTTCCTAAAGAAAGTGAGTGCATGCTTGTAAGCACGACATAACAAGTGGTTTGGCCCTGAAAACCTGACCTCTCTAACAATCCCTTTCATTTTAAATGGGATCCCAGTCAACTTCCTTCCCACTAGCTTCTCTCCCACATGCGTCTTTCAGGACAACAGGACTGCAGCCGGTGACGCCGACGTCATACGGATGAAGCCGCGTACCCTACGAAATGAACGCGGGGCCTCCTGCCAATCGCTCCTGACCTTGCGCGAACTTGGAAACGCTGTATTTTCTTAGAAAAATCAAATTTAAAGAAAGAGAGAAGGGTTGCGAAAGAGTTTTTAATGGAATGATTTTAAGAGAAGCCAGCCGCGGTGGAGAAGAAAGAGAAATATGGAGGCAGAACTCCAACAAATGCTTTATTTGTTCACATGACTGGCACAAAGGAGGGTTCCTGCCTCCTCACAAATGGAGACACTGTCTTTGGGTAATTGGTCGCTTATCAGAGAGTTCCCTGAATTCCTCCTTAAAGGCAGCCCGGTGTTCTTGGGGGACAGTGTGGTGCCAGGAGAAGTTGTACAGAGCCTTTAGTTGCACTATAAACAGAGCCAGAGGGGTTTGATGTGGACACAATGTGGTAGCTCTCATAAGAGTTTCTTTATGTTAAGAGTTTTTGACTGTTTGGTGCCCCAAAGGGCCAATCATGTCAGCACTTCATGTTTAGACTGCAACCTTGGGGGGGAAATGTGCTTTTGATGGCACCATGTTCAATCTGGAGCTGCACTAAATGCTTTCCTAGTTCATTTGGGGGTGAAAGTAGTATCTTCATGGAGACAGAAACATTTCCACCCAAAAATGTTAAATTAGGGAGAATCTTCACTGCCACCAATTTTCCCTACCTGCTACTAATTCAGAGTCTCCCCACCTTTCAGAGCTTCTTTCTACAGCCAGTTAGGGATCACGTAATGGACACAACAATGTGATGATCCTACACAGCAATGGGGATGTAGAGAATTGCTGATGCCATTGAGAGCAAACAAAGCTGATTTAGAATCAGGGCAATTTTCCCCGGACAGGTCATGTAAATGATCCTAGTTAATCAGGGATGATGTAATGATGAGCATGGGGGCATCAGGGGGATTCCCCTGATGAAAGAATTCATGTGGGTTAGCCTCCACTGACAACCAAAGGCAGACACCAACCTGTTCACAACATGCCATAAGGAGTTGCATTAGCCCACATGCATGCACAGCACTCAAAACTTCTGTGTTACAGCACTCCACTTTTCCTAACCTTCTGCTAGAAGCAGATTACGATGGGAAATGTGGTAAGGCCATGTGGAATGCCCCCACATCTTACAAGAGGAAAGGGGAACTTGTGGCCGTACAGGTGTTGGACAATAACACCCATAGCCCCAGCCAGCATGACCAGTGGTCAAGGATGATGAGGATTTTATTCTAACATCTTGCGGACACAGGTTCCCCATCCCTGATTTAGAGAACAGATTCAGAATTTATCGATTATATTTGCTGTCGTGAACGAGCCAACTCCCAGTGAAGGTTTGCAGCTAACTGAAGAAAGCAGCCAGGAACAGAGAGGGTTAACTGCCAGGCAGGATGAGCATCGGCTAGTGCCACCTCCCACGCCCCTTGGAATGCCAGTTGATAAGGGAATGGCTGAGAGCGGGCCGGAACCCAGCCAATGCTCTCGGGAAGTACAAACTGGCGCGAACAGAGAAGGAAGCAGTTTGTCAGAACGGAAAGAGATTGCAGCTGGTCCAAACCCTCCTAAGAGTCGACTATGGGGAGGGCTGTTGGACCGAAAACAAAGAAAGGGACACAACGTGAGAAAATTCAATATCTTCTGTAACCGGAAGGAGTCTTCAGAAGAGTCATCATGATTGATGATGCAGGGAGCTGTGTTAGAGCAGTCCGGAGCTATCTGCTGTTTTGACAATAAATCACCCTTTTTATTAACTATGTTTACTGTCTGATCAAGCCAGGGACTGGATTCTTGACATTTGCTGAGTTCCTTAGGCTTCTATCTCCTGAACAGCTTTTGCTTTTGTTTTTGTTTTGTTTAACACTTAGTAAACCAAGGGCAATCACCACCCTGTGTGGATCTGAAAGTGTGAATGAATACATCAGTTTATCTTCTCTTGTCTTTATTGCCAGGAGGGTAAATGGTTAATAAATAGATATTGGTGCATATTTTAATTAACATGCTCAAAATGAAATTAGTGGTGTCATTGTATTTAAGAAATCATATTAACAGCTAACGTTCCCTACCCTGCAAGGTAGAAAAACCTTCTCCACTCTAAACTAACCATCACTTTTCCCATCCTGGCATTTTGTCACACCTGAGATTTGCTTTGCATGGATTGGGTAGATTGGAGTGGACTGACAGTAGATAGGGATCTACTAGTTGTGAACCGCCCTGAGGTCTACAGGTATAGGGCGGTATACAAATGTTATTATTATTATTATTATTATTATTATTATTATTATTAGGGATGCGGGTGGCGCTGTGGGTTAAACCACAGAGCCTAGGGTTTGCCAATCAGAAGGTTGGCGGTTCGAATCCCCACGACGGGGTGAGCTCCCGTTGCTTGGTCCCTGCTCCTGCCAACCTAGCAGTTCGAAAGCATGTCAAAGTGCAAGAAGATAAATAGGTACCGCTCCAGCGGGAAGGTAAATGGCGTAGTAGATCTCTCAGTGATTTGTAGCACATCAGCTAGGATTCCTGGCTCCTAATTGTTTAACAAATTGCAGTAACAAAATTGACAGGTTTTCACCAAAATTAGGCTGCTGAAATGAAGCAAACTTGCTAGGAGTGTGAAAAGGGTCTGCGAGCTCAGTTCTGTTCTGGTACTGGAAATAAATTCCTAGGTTCAGAATGACCTGAGAACATGCTGCCTGGTGCCCATTGGGCCGAAGACAAGGAGCCCAAACAGTAAGTTGAAGACAGACAGAGCCAGGAGTCAGCTTGCCCCTGAGGTAGATGACATGGATTAGGCATGTAAACCATCTGAGTTGCCTGACCCCTATAAACTTCAAGAGACAGTAATTTACGTTAAAATCTCTTATCGTTATCAGTTGGTTTTGGAGGAAATCTCATTTTTAGAACGTTAAGGGGGAGGTTCCCTTTTGTTTTACAGTGATGCATTTGCTTTCATCAGCAAATATCGTAAATATATAGTAAATCCCTGGCTATTACTGTATGCCCTTAAGGGACAGCTTTAGCTGAAAATGATTAAGTCCACATGTAGCCAAGGGGAGATACGTCCCTGCTAATTAGACAAACTTTAGGGACCCTTTAGAGCACCAGTCGGCCCAAAAAATATTTTAAGGATTTCAGCTTTTACAAAGATGCAAGTGAAATCTCTTGGAGTGTAATTTATGCTGCTGACAGGAACCACATATATAACATCAGGAAGTCTGGTTTTAATTCATGTAATATTCTTCAGGAGGTGGGTGGCTTAGCTAATAAAGCTGATCTTTCACCTTTAGAAGCAGAATGTGTTCCCATGTTGAAACATGCCTGCATTTAATTTGGATACTTCTACTTATAATGGTTACCTGCTGCCCTACGAGAATCAGAATTGTATTTTGTATGTATAACACAAGCTGGCAGGGCGGGGAGGGGAGGGGGAAGAACGAGAGAGAGTGGGGTGGGGGTGGGGGACAGGCATCTAAAATGTTTCAAATGGACATGGCAAACTACTAACCTGAGAGGAAGTAGCGGTGAGTAAATAAATAGGGGAAAGTGGAACAGTCAGTTTGGGAAAGAGCCGAAAAAATATATATCCTTGTTATTGGGGGGTCACCCACAGCTAGGCTGAAGGCTTTCTGATCAAAGTTCCGTGTTTGCTAAAATATCACGTCTTTGGGTAGAAAAAAAAAATGGATCGGGATCTTGTGAGACATGGTGAAAGCAACATTGTGTTTGTTTTGGGTTCACGGGATTACACAATACATTTTCTGTGAGCCCTGATCCTATTTACAGTGGTACCTTGGGTTACAGACGCTTCAGGTTACAGATGCTTCAGGTTACAGACTCTGCTAACCCAGAAATAGTATCTCGGGTTAAGAACTTTACCTCAGGATGAGAACAGAAATTGCGTGCTGGTGGCGCGGCGGCAGCAGCAGGCCCCATTAACTAAAGTGGTACCTCAGGTTAAGAACAGTTTCAGGTTAAGAATGGACCTCCGGAACGAATCAAGTTCTTAACCCGAGGTACCACTGTACCAAGAAGTAAGTCCAAGCCAGTGGGACTCCAGAGGGGCTGGGAAAGCGAGGCGAGAGAAAGTAAAAAATGTTTAAAACATTCTCAGTTTTTTCCTAGTGCTATGAAACATTTTGAATGAGGCACACTGAAATTCTCCACATTGCTTTTTGGGAAACGTCAGTTGAGAACCATTGAAAAAGCCACGTAGGCGTGTGATTGGGTCTCTCGGTAGTTTTCTTCTTTTAAAAGTTGCCTTTGGAGGACAGTGGCTCTGATTTGGATTGGGAATGGGGTGCTAACTTCACACACACACACACACACACGGTGGCCCTGCTCAAAATTGCATCCTTGTGGAGCAGCTGCTAGCCACAGATTGGAAACATGCATCAATCTGGGTAGCTGGACAAGTGGACAAACGAAGATACAGATTTGCATAAAATTTGTGTGTGCTAATGCACAGGGAGGGAGAAGGAGAGGGAGAGATGTTGAGAAACAATTGCTGTAATTTAAACAGAAATTCAGCACATCTCACCCTAGTGTGGAAGACTGTGGCCAGGTGACTTGTGCAGCTGCTCGGTTTGCTGCCCAGGTGCTCGCTGTTAAGATACAAGGACTTGGGGCTGCTGCCCTGTCCCCCACAGCTGCCTAGCTCAGCCTAATGATAGGGCCGGCCCTGTGTAAATGTAAGAAAATATTCCCCACCTCACCCTGCAAAAACCTGCTAATGATATTGAGGCTGTGTGTTATGGAAGCAGCCTTAATAACAGTGAAGGAGGGATCACGGACCCTGGGGAATTTAGCTGTTGGCTTCTTCGCTGGTCTCAGCCTTTATTGTCTTGAAGGGGCCACGCCGGACACTTTCATCTTCATGGCCTCCTCAGTTGTTTTCATCCCCTGGAGGAATGGATGTAGTCTGTCCCAAGCTGAAGGGCAACATGGAATTCTTTGATTTCCTGTAACTAAGATCCTTTGGTGCCAAGCAATGGTTCTTAATGTTTCCCGTTGTATCGAATGTTTTGGAAAAGGATATTCTCCTCATTAGTATCATATGGGGCCGATTAAATCGACTAACTTGGTTTGCAGAAATGAAGTCCTGAAGAATTCAAGACGTCCGTTGCTTCGGTTCTTGTTACTTGCCCTATGAAGGGGAGGACCTGGCCCTGGTCCCATGAGGGCAGGGGTAGCACCACCTGCATGTTCTTCGGCTCCTAGTCAATACAGTAGTTAGCTAACTTTTCCTGGGTGTTTGAAGCTCTAGAATAATCGTAGCATACATAGAACAAGCATTAACATAGCATATGCATCCTTTCAAGTACATTAAACTTGCAGGTTTCCGGAGGTTTTCAGCAATGTGGACGTGGATTCTTCTCCTCTGATTTCTTATAGGTGTGCCCAGCTGGCTGCTAACCCTGATCTCCATGTCCAGTATACCTCTGAACACCAGCTGATGGGGAATCACAGGTGGGAGAGGACTCTTGTGCTCAGGCTCCGCTTGTGTGTTTCCCCAGGCTTCTGGTTGGCCACTGTGAGAGCAGCATGCTGGCCTAGATGGGTCACTGCCTGGTCCAGCAGGGTCTTCTAATGATGTTCATCTGCCTAAGTCTTAAACCAAGATTTATAAGCAGTTAAGAGTTCCAGATGAGAGCAGATCGGGATGGTGGTTCTCTTTTTGCCTTTTTTTTTTTTTATTGACATAAGGGATGAAGTCATACCATTCCGATACAAATCTATTGGACTTTGTTTGTCCTTTGGCATTCCTCAAGTTGTACATTAATTTCTCAACCAGTGTGATATTCCAAGTTTCCTGGTGCCACTAGTCCCTTGTGGCCCACTTTCATCTTTCTCCAGAACCTCCCAACCATTCGTTTGACTGCCATTAGCATGGGTGCATATGTGTTTTGATCTTGCTGCTTATTGTTCTCAGTTTATGCTGATTGCCAGCTGCCTTGGGTGATGACAAGACAGAATAGAAATACTTTAAATTCTTCAAAACCTCGATCTGTGCTTTTAGACGATTTGCATCATGACTGATGGGAGAGGTTGTTGAGTGGCCTAGGATGCCTGAGCCAGCCTCATGGAAAAGGAATTTTCCTTTGTCCTATACTCAAAGGTGCTTTTAGTTCACAGCTCATATACTTTGAATTGGATAAAAAAAACCTAGAAAACCTTTATTGTGAAAACTTTATTGTATGAAGTCCTAGGCCACCAGAATATAAATTCAGCAAACAAATATATATAAAATAATACAACCCCATCCCCACTCTACAAGGAACCGTACAGGTATAAAAAGCACATCCTAACAAAAGCACATCCCACCCACCTCTTAATTTTTTTGGAGCCTGGATCCTATATTCTTAGCCTCCAAAGCAAATTTTGCTACTTGGGTGGTAGTTGATGACATCTTTGCCTGCAAACATTGTGCATATCTGGTTCAAGAGGGGTCTATTTGAAAGGGACTGAAGGACGCAAGGAATCTCTGCCTATAAAGGGCAACTTTGTAAGCAATGGAAGACAGCCTCAGCTTCATCAGACTCACAAATACAGAGCCTTTCAGAACAGGTCATTCTCAGAGCATTAGTCCATCAATTTAGTTGAATCAGGCAGTCTTTTAAAAGTCAACCAAATTTAATAGAGTATATTTTCCAACAATGTGCTGTTGCAACAAAGAGGTGACTAGTGGAACACATATTTTTCTTGGCTCCTTTCGTGTCCTCTAGGGAGGTATAATTTCCATCCAAAAATGAACTGCATTTCAGTGCATGGGACATTTTCATTATCCATTTTGAAGTAAGTAATCGACTCCTTTGGATTGTCTCAGCACATAGCCAGGGCGTGAAATAGTGTACAGCACTTTAGCAAGCAGCAGGTAAGGCTTCCTTTAACCACCTGGGAGCTGACAACACCCTGGTTGTCTGTCCACAGGGAACTACGAAGCGAATTCAGGGATTCCTCCTCAGGCAAAATAGCTGAATCATGTTCCAAAAATTATACTGCTCCCCCTACTTCTCTGAGCGGCAAGAGGTTCCAAGGGGAGCAGTGCCAGAGTTTCACTTTTCACTTTACAGTGAAGGATCTTGTAATACCCCTTGCAGTGACGCCACAGCTGCGTAGGAGCCACATGGGAGCTATTTGGCACCTAACACCTGTAGAGCTGTCTTCTCTGCAACAAAATATGGTGCTAAATCTCAGGGTCCCCTTTCCGACTCTACAATTCTATGAAATAAATAGCAGCTCACACACACCCCAGAGTGCTTGCTGGGGCAATGTCACCTGGACAGGTAACCAAGGCTGGTGTCATCAGGTGGAATCCTTGGGAAGTTGCCAGGATCCCTGGACTTTGGCAGAGCTCACCCCGGCTCCTCTTGGTCAGATGGCTGGGTCTGGGAACTGCCCATCATTTAAATTTCTGACAGTGCACGTGATGTAGTGGCACTCTGGGGTACCGTGGAAAATTGAAATGTTGGGGAGCATACAGCGATCTGGTGCATCTTGAAGAGCTGCCATTGCCACAACCGAGCAAGCCCATAGGGTGTGGTGGTGGGGCTGTGATATTGGAAGAGTCCCACCAAAAGAACTCTTTGCCAAAGGCTCCCTCAGAGCTGGAGACAGTCCTGCAAATAAAGATCAGGGAGGGCTGTGCTATGATAGACAGCCCTTGTTGGCTTGAGTGTAGAGGGATGTGGGTGGCGCTGTGGTCTAAACCACTGAGCCTCTTGGGCTTGCCGATCAGAAGGTTGGCGGTTCGAATCCGCACAACGGGGTGAGCTCCTGTTGCTCTGTCCCAGCTCCTGCCTACCTAGCAGTTCGAAAGCACGCCAGTGCAAGAAGATAAATAGGTGGAGGGAAGGTAAATGGCGTTTCCGTGCGCTCTGGTTTCCGTCACAGTGTTCCGTTGCACCAGAAGCAGTTTAGTCATGCTGGCCACATGACCCAGAAAGTTGTCTGTGGACAAACACCGGCTCCCTCGGCCTGAAAGCGAGATGAGCACCACAACCCCATAGTCACCTTTGACTGGACTTAACCATCCAGGGGTCCTTTATCTTTACCTGTTGGCTTGAGTCCTTGCTTTTTATGGCTCCTCACAATACATTTTTTCTGGTGGTTCACCAGAAAAATATGGTCCTCCAATCCTATCTATCTGGTCTTTTGGCCACACCCCTCACCTGTTCTGATTTATGTGCTCCTTGAGTGTTTTTGCCTGGCTAGAATTTGTCTGTGAACATTGATGGTGCTTCTTACTTGTCTGGATAGAGAAGGACGTGTGAGTAAATTAACATTTCCTGCTCCCCCCACTTCCGCTTCTGTCCCTGCCCACCAGAGCCACGTGGCCCTTGGAAGGGAATGCAACGGAAAAAGGTCCCTCGCTCCTGTGAAATCAGGAAGAAGGCACCATGATGCAACAATATAGGCTCCTCTGTGCAGGCCCCGATCCCCTGCCTCTCGGTGCTTGCCTGGTGGACAATCCAAGAACAGAGAACAGAAGACTTGCTTGCCACAGTCTACAGCTCTTGCCAGCAGCCTCCTGAGGTGCCGATTAAAAATCGATGTGATATATAATTAAATCCTTCTGATCACATATGCACCGGCTGGTCTCTTTTGCCCTTAGCCAAGGTAGAGAGAGATAATGCTGCTCTATTGATCAAGGCAGGGCTCCTGCACTCTCATCGATACGAAAGAGCTGGCTAAGCTGCTCAGATGCACTCCTGGCTGGCAGCACCAGCAAATTTGGAGACTAAAGGACAAACAGCTGACTCCAGCGAAGGTGTCCAATATTCCCCTATCATTTGAGTCTGCTGCACGGTGTGTCTGTGCTGCTCCCGTAGTCTCTACCCTGCCACCTGTCTTTCCAGTTTCCAATACAAAAAGCAGTGAGTGGGCTCCAGCAGAGAAGCGAATGAGAAAAGAAATCGATGCTTTCCAACGTCGGGATGTCATTTGAGCTTGCCTGTCTCTTGTTCAGTTCAGGTTCAGCTGCTGTCATTGCTCCCATCAAGCTCTGTCAAAAGAGATCAATGGTCCCAGGCTAAAGGGCCAACGTTCCTTGCTTCCTTGCTCAGCAAATGTGGAAAGATTTGCTTAGGTGCCTTGGAAGGTGGTGACATTATACCAAGCTCCTCTAGTTCAGCATTGCCTACTCCAGCCTTCCTCAAGCTGGTGCCCTCCAGAGATTTTGAGCTACAACTCCCACCAGTCCTATGGCCATTAAGAACATAAGAAGAGCCTACTGGGTCAGGACAAAGGCCCATCTAAGTCCAGCATCCTATTTCTCACAGTGGCCAACTAGATGCCTGTGGGAAGCCTTCAAGCAGGACCGGAGCACCAGAGCACGCTCCCCTCTTACCGTTTCCAGCAACTGATGCCGCCTTCGACTGTGGAGACATCATGAATGGCTAATAGCCATGGTGTGCTGGTCCCAAGGGATATCCGATAGGCGAGGTCTAGTCCAGTCCAAGGTCAGTCCAAGCCAGAAGTCACGAAGCCGAAGTCACGAAGCCGAGGTCAGGAAGCCGAGGTCAGGAAGCCGAAGTAACAAAGCTGAGGTCAGGAAGCCGAGGTCAGGAAGCCGAGGTCAGGAAGCCGAGGTAACCAAGCTGAGGTCAGGAACGCAGGAACCAGGAACAGGAACTAGGCAGCACCGATGTTGCTCCTGCAACTTGGGTCTGGGACTGGCTGGCTTTTATCTGCCCCGAGGCAAAGGGCGGCTCCGATCCTCAGGTGCCTCGCCTCTCCTGGCTTGGAGGCGAGCACTCCTCCTGCGGGAACTTAGTTCCCTTCGCCTCTCTGCCCTTAGCCTTTGCAGCTCAGGAGAAGCTGGAGGGTTACCGGACCCAGAGGCAACCTCAGCTTCCCCTGACTGGGTGGGGAGTGGAGCACCTGCAGGCAATAAGTCCTCCATCCCATTAGAAGCCAGATCAACCTCAGCCGATGCCTGCACCTGAGGATCCAGCACAGGTGAGTCCCCTTGAGACTCAGGCCCCAGCCCTGGCTCTGCTGGTTCTGGAGGCAGTGAATCATGTGCAGGCTGGGATCCCTCAGGTTCAGCGTCTGAGTCTGACTCCCAGGTCATCACACCATCCCCCCTCCCAGGCCCCCCCCTCAACCGAGGGGCCGGACCAGGCTTGCTGGGGTAAGTCGCATGGAAATCACGGAGGCAGACAGGCGCGTGGACGTTCTCCGCTGGTTCCCACGACCGATCCTCGGGCCCATACCCCTTCCAGTCGATGAGGTATTGGAGCTTCCCCCTGCGGTATCGGGAGTCAAGAATGTGCTCCACCTCATACTCGGGCTCCCCCTGAACCAAAACTGGCTGCGGTCGTGGATGGTCTGGGTGGAACTCGTCGGCCGGGGCGACCGGACTGAGTAGGGACCGGTGGAATACCGGGTGGACCTTCAGGGTCGCGGGTAACCGGAGACGGAATGCCACAGGTGAGACCCGGTCCACGATCGGAAATGGGCCGGTGAAGCGGGCATCCAGCTTCCGTGAAGGCCGAGAGGGGTGCAGGTGGCGGGTGGAGAGCCATACCAGGTCTCCGACATGGAGTTCCGGCCCCTCCTGACGGTGACGGTCGGCCTGGGCCTTATACGCGTCCTTGGCCTGGCTCAGTTGCTCCGTCAGAAGCTGCTGCTGTGACTGGAGCTCTTGTAGCCAGTCTGTCACTGCGGGAACTGCGGATGCCGGCAGTACGCTTGGAAACAACCGCGGGTGGTACCCATAGTTTGCCTGGAACGGGGTCTGTTGGGTGGAAGCGTGCACTGCGTTGTTATATGCGAACTCGGCCAACGCCAGGTGGTCGACCCAATCGTCCTGGTGGAAGCTGCAGTAGCACCGGAGGTACTGTTCCAACACCGCGTTTGCCCGTTCGGTCTGTCCATCCGTCTGTGGATGGTAGGCCGAAGATAGGCAGACCTCCGTCCCGAGAGCCTGATGTAGAGCGCGCCAGAACCGGGAGGTGAACTGGGCACCACGATCGGAGATCAAACGTTCCGATAGGCCATGTAAGCGGAAGACGTTTTGTAGGTACAGTTGCGCCGTCTCCTTGGCTGAGGGTACAGACGGGCACGGGGCGCAGTGCACCATTTTAGTGAAGTGGTCTGTGAATACCAGGAGGCAGGTACACTGACGGGATGGGGGTAGGTCTACCACGAAATCCAATGAAACCGTGTGCCACGGACGAGGGGGAACTGGCAGTGGCTGTAGCAGTCCCGCAGGTCTCCCGGTCGATCCCTTGGCTCGCCGGCAGACCTCGCACCCCCCAATGTACCGTGCCACGTCGGCCTTCAAGCGGGGCCACCAGAACTCCCGGCTGACCAGGTGGGTGGTCCGATACCTCCCGAAGTGGCCAGCTGCCGGGGCGTCGTGTGACATTCGGAGTACCTCGGCCCGCAAAGGCCCTGGTGGGATGTACAACCGACCACGGTGCATCAGCAGACCCTGGTGCACAACCAGTTCTGGGTATCGAGGGCACGATCCACTGGCCAATTCCTGGATCCGTTCCTGAGCCCACGCGTCGACCCGTTGCTGCCTCCGCACTCGGTCCCGCAGCGACTCAGTCTCATGAACAGCCAGGAAGGCCGCTGGTGGGATGATCGTTGTGGGGGCCGCCTGCTGCACCGTCTCTGCAATGTCCTCCGGTTTCCGGGACAGCGCATCCGCCTTCTGGTTTTGGGAGCTGGGGATGTAGCGGATCCGGAACTGGAACCGGGAGAAGAACAGTGCCCACCGGATCTGCCGCTGGTTCAGCCTGCGGGTGGTCTGGAGGTACTCCAGATTCCGGTGGTCGGTTCTCACTTCCACTGGGTGTCGTGCCCCCTCAAGATGATGGCGCCAGACTTCAAAGGCCACCTTGATGGCCAGTAGTTCCCGCTCCCACACAGTATAGTTACGCTCCGCCGGAAGGAGCTGCCGGGAGTAGTAGGCGCAGGGTAACAGTGGCGCATCAGGTCCGTGTTGCTGGGACAAGACGGCACCGAGAGCCGTACTGGAGGCGTCAGTCTCCACCACGAAGGGACGAGAGGGATCAGGATGCTGCAAAATTGGCGCCTTCTGGAAACAGGCTTTCAATCCCTGGAATGCCACCTCAGCCTCCTCATCCCAGGCGAAGGGCGTCTTGGGGCGCAGCAGTCGGGTCAACGGGGTGGTGCGATGAGCATAGTCCACAATGAATGTCCGGTAATAGTTGGCGAACCCCAAAAACCGCTGTAGGTCCTTGCGGTTCCGCGGCGCCGCCCACTCTCGAACCGCAGACACCTTCCCGGGGTCCATCTGTACACCGTCAGGGGAGAGTCGGTGTCCGAGGAAGTCCACTGACCGCTGGTGGAACTCGCACTTGCTGAGCTTAGCGTACAGGCGGTGCTCCCGCAAGCGCTGCAACACGGTCCGGACATGACTCTCGTGGCGAGCTGGGTCACGGGAATAAATCAGAATGTCATCGAGGTACACCACCACATACTTGTCAAGCAAGTCCTGGAACACGTGGTTGATGTACCGTTGGAACACGGCGGGCGCGTTGCATAGTCCGAACGGCATGACCAGGTACTCGAACTGCCCATAACGGGTCCCGAATGCGGTCTTCCACTCATCCCCGGCACGGATCCGAATCAAGTTGTAAGCCCCCCGGAGGTCCAGTTTGGTGAACATCTGCGCCCCTTGCACCCGCTCCAGCAACTCTGCAATTAGGGGCAAGGGATACCGGTCTGGGATGGTGATCTTATTCAGGGCTCGGTAATCATGGCAGAGGCGAAGCTCCCCACACTTCTTCTTAACGAAGAGTACTGGAGCGGCGGTGGGAGAGGTAGAGGGCCTAATGAACCCCCGCTCCAGGTTCTTGTGAAGGAAGTCCTGTAAGGCTTCACGCTCTGGCTCCGAAAGAGAGTATAGGCGACTCACAGGTAGGGGCGCCCCAGGCTGGAGGTCTATGCCGCAGTCAAAAGACCGATGAGGAGGCAGCCGGTCTGCCCCCTGTTCCTCGAACACGTCTACGTAGTCCCGGTACACGGCGGGGAGCGTTGACGCAGCCTCCCCCATGGAGGCGGCCGAAAGCATCTCGGACTGAGCAATCGAACCCGAGTCTGGGAAGCGTACAGTTCGATTGACCCAATCGATCTGAACATTGTGAGACTCCAGCCAGTCCATCCCCAGCACCAGGGGAAACCGGGGCATGGTGGCAATGTCCAGGGTACGCACCTCCCGGTGCTGCTGGTGGCACAGGACCAAGGGCTGGGTCTCCCGAGTAACGGCGCCTGACCGCAAGAGCCGTCCGTCGATTGCCTCCACCTGCACCGGTTCTGGCTTGTTCTGGAGCGGCACCCGATGCTGAGCGGCGAAGGCAGAGTCCATATAGGAGCGGGTTGCCCCTGAATCCACCAGAGCGTGGGTGAGAATCCAGGGCCCGCCTGGGGGGTATAGACGCACCGGGATCATGAGGTGTTGCAATTCCACTGGTGAGGGCCCATCATGTGATGCTTGGGACCCCAGATAGCCTGGGCCATTGGCTACTGGGGTTGGCGGTTTCCCTGCGGCTGGCGTTTCTCAGGGCAGGTTCGGGCGTAGTGTCCACTCCCCCCGCAGTAGAGACACAGGTTTCCCTCCCGACGTCGTGTCTTCTCCGAAGGGGAGAGGCGAGGCCGTGCTGCCCCGAGCTGCATCGGCTCCTCCAGTGACTCGGCTCTGGCCATGGAACTGCTGGGGAGCACTGGAGTCGGGAGCCCAGAGTGCTGGCGGGCCCGGGCCTGGCGCCGGTCCTCCAACCGATCGTCTATCTGTAGACTCCGTTGGATGAGGGCCTCCAGCGTGGCGGGGCGATCCAAGGTGGCCAGCTGGTCCAGTATCTCGTCCGAAAGCCCCTCGAGATACTGGTCCCGAAGTGCGGAATCATTCCAGGTCAAGTCCTGCGCCAACAGCCGAAATTCCGTGGCATAGGCGGCCACTGTGGACTTGCCCTGTTTCAACCGCCGAATTGCCCGATTGGCTTGACTCGCCTTCTGAGGGTTGGCGAACGCGGTTTCAAAATGGTTGCAAAACCCCGTATAGTCTGTCAGCAAGGGGGAGTCTTGCCGGAGCAGCGGCAACGCCCACTTGGCCGCCTGGTCCTTCAGCAAGCTGATCAGGAAGTGCACCTTGGTGCGGTCGTCGGGGAAATCCCGGGCTCGCCCCTGAATATACAGTTTGGCCTGGGCGAGAAACATGGGAAAGCTGCCCGGGGACCCATCGAATTTTTCTGGCAGGGCCACTGGGTACTTGCCTGGAGCTGGGGCCGGCAAGGCGTCCAAACGCTGCTGAAGCGCCGTAACCGCATTGCTTAGCTGCTGCACTGTGTGGGTCAAGACCTGGTTCTCCTGGGCCAATGCCACCAGCGCAGCCGCCTGGTCAGTCATGACGACAGGTTCCTCCCGAACGCACCCCAACGAAGGGGGAGTGCGGGTGTGGCAGGAGCAAACTGTGCTGGTCCCAAGGGATATCCGATAGGCGAGGTCTAGTCCAGTCCAAGGTCAGTCCAAGCCAGAAGTCACGAAGCCGAAGTCACGAAGCCGAGGTCAGGAAGCCGAGGTCAGGAAGCCGAAGTAACAAAGCTGAGGTCAGGAAGCCGAGGTCAGGAAGCCGAGGTCAGGAAGCCGAGGTAACCAAGCTGAGGTCAGGAACGCAGGAACCAGGAACAGGAACTAGGCAGCACCGATGTTGCTCCTGCAACTTGGGTCTGGGACTGGCTGGCTTTTATCTGCCCCGAGGCAAAGGGCGGCTCCGATCCTCAGGTGCCTCGCCTCTCCTGGCTTGGAGGCGAGCACTCCTCCTGCGGGAACTTAGTTCCCTTCGCCTCTCTGCCCTTAGCCTTTGCAGCTCAGGAGAAGCTGGAGGGTTACCGGACCCAGAGGCAACCTCAGCTTCCCCTGACTGGGTGGGGAGTGGAGCACCTGCAGGCAATAAGTCCTCCATCCCATTAGAAGCCAGATCAACCTCAGCCGATGCCTGCACCTGAGGATCCAGCACAGGTGAGTCCCCTTGAGACTCAGGCCCCAGCCCTGGCTCTGCTGGTTCTGGAGGCAGTGAATCATGTGCAGGCTGGGATCCCTCAGGTTCAGCGTCTGAGTCTGACTCCCAGGTCATCACACATGGGTAGCTTTATCCTCCATGAATTTGTCTCATCCTCTTTTAAAGGCACGCAAGAGGGTGACCATAACTACCTCCTGTGAAAGCAAGTTCCATAGTTTAAGTGTGCTGCATGAAGAAATATGTGGCTATCATGACTAGTAGCCCCTGATAACTACATCCTCCATAATTTTGCCTAACCCCCTTTGCAAAGCCTTCCAAAGTTGGTGGCCGTCTTTAGGAAGCTAATTCCAGAGGCTAACTGTGCACCGTCTCAAAGACTATTTCCTTTTGCCTGTTCTGAATCTCCCACCCTTCCACTCATTGTTTGGCTTTGAGTTCTGATACTATGAGAGGGAGAAATGCTTCCCTCTTTCCGCTTTCTTCATGTTGTGCATAATTTTATAAAAACCTCTGTTATGTGTAACCTCTGTTACTCCAAAGACTGTAACTTTGCCTCATACGTGGAGTTGCTCCAACCCCTTGATCATCTCAGCTGCCCTTTTCTACATGTTTCCCAGCTCTGTTTCTGCTCTGTTTTCAAGTCTGTTGTATGATTGTAATGCAACTGTAATGCAATTTCTCTTTCTTTGTTGTTCTGAGAATGAAAAGGGAAGACGTATTTTCAAAATTAAAAATAAAATAAATGTCTGGCAGTAGATCATATTTGGAATGCTGAAATCCAGTGCTATTTCTCTAGAAAAAGAGGTGCCGGAACTCACTACAAATACTGCCCTTGTTCTCTTAAAATGGCAAAGGCGCCCACTGGAACTGAGTTCCAACTGGGAAAAAAGCCCTGCTGGAATCCATGGATGTCAGTCAGTGTGACAAACGTTTGTACCTGCCCCCCCCCCAATATTTTATTTAAGCTGGCACCCCTGTTTGTGATCTTAACTGTTTGAAAAACTATATGGAGTAGGTAGCAACACAGGGTGCCTCCAGACCGTGGCTACTTTGTGGGAAGGACCGAAGCACATCCTGAAAATGTAAGTTTGTGCAATTAAAACAGATTAGAGTGCTCTGGCATCCTAATATAACAAACCCACATTTTATTTTATTTTTAAAAAATGACTTTTTGTGTTTATGAAGTGTTTATGCGCTGAAAAGTGTTGTATGAATGAATGGCCCATCGGGATGAATGTTCATCATAGCTGTCAACCCTCCCTTTTTTTGTGGGAAACTCCCTTATTCCAATGCCGTTTCCCGCTGCTATCCCGGATTGTTGATATCCCTTACATTTCCCGGATTTCAAAGGAAGCAGCTCCTCTCCCTCCCTGCCGATCAGGGAGGCTCCTCAGCTGTGTTGCTCAGCTGCCAATAAGGAGTCTGAGACCGACTGGGGGCAGAGCTAGCATGCCTTGTGCAGCCAGACCCTCACGTCCAACCAGACAGACAGCCTGCCTGCTGTCTACGCGCTTGCTCTTTCGCTCACCCGTTCGCATGCAGCCTCTGGAGCGCAGGGTGGCGAGGCTACTTGGTGCCATTGCACCGCCCTCGCGGCATCCCTTATTTTCAAATCCGAAAGCTTGAAAAAATCCCTTATTTTCAAATCCGAAAGTTGACAGCTATGATGTTCATTGTCATACAACTGCCCTGTAAACAAATCAAAGCCAATGCTCAACAAAGACCAGACATAGTCTCGCCACCACATAAGATTTGTCCAGGCAAATGAGGAAGAATACTGAATAAACAGGTTGTCTACAGGAGCCAACAGCAAACTGGAAAATGTTGGGGCTTTTGCAGTGTATTGTCAAGGGCCAGAACGCCTTTTGCGTCAGGCAACAGCTCCGAGAGCAGGGGGGTACCCTGAATGAGAGGGACGTAGTGTGTGACTTTTCTGAACACTGCCCACATGAGCCATTCAGAAGCTCAGTTCTTCAACAGAGCCAGTCTTGAGAGCAGAAACATGCGGTTGTAATGGAAACCTTGCTTTTTGTTGGAAGGTGAGAAAAATCCACAACAGGAAAGTCTCAAATGAACTGAAGTCATGCGGACTGTAACCACCAGCCTTTAAACAGGCGCTTCTTATCTCAACGTTTGGGGTTTCAGTTTCCCCTTGAATGCCCATTCTTTGGCTTCCCCGTGTGCGAGGGAGAACAGGGATGGAAATGTGCAATCTATTACGGCTGGGGGCAGGGCAACTTTGGCGGCAGTGTTAGTGCGGGGGGAAATCGCTTAGATTCTCTCTGGAACTAATGAGACAAAGGGAAGCCATAAATAAATGGACTCTGCTAAAGAAAATGAAGGCCACTGCACAATTAATACGGAGCTCTTCCCAAAGGGATTGGACCCATCATCTTCAGCGTGGTGTTTCCAGACATTTAGCACATCTTGGTGGCAAAAGAGAGGCGCATAATGCACACAGCATCAGGAAATTAGGAAAGAGCAGTACCTGAGCCATGAGTTCCCCAAGGGAAGGCTGCAGTGAGTATCACACACTCATTAGAAATTTAGGACAGGCAAACTTAAGACAAGGCTTTGGAGAGGAATTCCCCACCCGCCACCTCCCGAGAGAGAACTAAATGAGAAGCATGGATGTCTGCAATTTTTGTGGGAAGGCATGCAACTGGCAAGAAGTGTTCCTCATGTAAAAGTTTTTGTGTGTTTGTTTAGGTTTTTTGGCAATGGTTATGTAAAAAGGTAAAGGGACCCCTGACTGTTAGGTCCAGTCGCGGACGACTCTGGGGTTGCAGCACTCATCTCGCTTTACAGCTTCCGGGTCATGTGGCCAGCATGACTAAGTTGCTTCTGGCGAACCAGAGCAGTGCACGGAAATGCCGTTAACCTTCCCGCCGGAGCGGTACCTATTTATCTACTTGCACTGCATGCTTTCGGACTGCTAAGTTGGCAGAAGCAGGGACCAAGCAACGGGAGCTCACCCCATCGCGGGGATTCGAACCACCGACCTTCTGATCGGCAAACCCAAGGCTCTGTGGTTTAACCCACAGCGCCACCGGTTATGTAGGTGAAATCAATACATGAATTCAAAAACTTAGGTTTTGTGGAGTGGCATAATTAATGGAATCAATATTGTCTGAAAATCATACTTGGGTCCTCGTATGTGGAAGCTCTTCCCATGTTCATAGATGTGCAGAGAATAGCTGATGTCTTTCTTAGTGGCAATGGCACTCTGCACATGTACAAGTCTTACTGTGATGAAAACAGCAAGGTCAAAAGGTGCAACCCTACCAGGTTAAAACATTTCCGGTGCCCTTCTGGAAAACAAAATGTGAATCTTAATATTCTGTCTCAGAAGCTTGCCATGAGGTTGAATGCAGTAAGCCAGGCCCTTGGCCCTCCAAATGTTGCTAAACTACAGCTCCCATCATCCTTGGTCATTGGCCATGCTTGCTAGGGCTGACAGGAACTGTAGTTCGGCAACATTGGGAGGGTTGCAGGTTCTTCAGCCCTGCAATAAACTATAGACCAGTCCAAAAGATGCTATGCAAAAGAGTTTTTCTGCAGGCATGTGATTGAGCTTGCCTTCTGCAAAGTAGAAACTGCTTCACCTCATTGCCCACTTTCCTTGCTGTGCAGTTTGTTCACACCCACCCAATGCCTCATGCCATAGCTGCACGCTCCATACAGAAACACGACACATTTTTAGAGCATGACCATCCATGGCTCCATGTCTTCCAGCCAAGTGCATTACCTAAGGTCAGAGATTCATTGCACACTCAGTCCTCCTCGTACACTTGCCTGGCATGACTGAACAGGCTTCTGTCTCGGAGATGAGTTAAGAGATGGTGCACTTATAGCATCTGAACACTGTAATTACAGCAAAGCTATAAAGCAAGTACAATCCTCCTTGCTGCAAGCGCCGTGTGACACATGGATTCCACCTCCTCTGTTACTTGTTTGGGTCTGCCCTGTGTGCTAAGGTATAATAAAATGCTACAATGCGCCTCCTTGGAGAGACAGCAATGCAGTAAATGACATGGCCTAGGGTATAGCATAAAGGGGCTAATATGTTCAGAAAAGGGCAAGCAAAATGAATGAGGGGGTGGAGCGAGTCCCCTACGAGGAAAGGTCCCAGCTTTGGGGGCTTGGTCGCTTAGAGAAAAGGGAAGTTAGAGGTGACACAATAGAGTTTCATAAAATTATTCCAGGCATGGAGAAAGTGGACGGAGAAACGTTTTCCTGCCTCTTTCATAATAATAGAATTGGGGGCATCCAATGAAGCTCAATGTCAGAGGATTCAGGGCATAGTTATATTATGGAACCTGCTCCCACACAAGGCGGTAATGGCCACCAACTTGGATGGCTTTAAAAGAGGATTGGACAAGTTAGTGGAGGAAAAGGCTATTGAAGTCTACAAGCCATGATGGCTATGCTCTGCCTTTTCAGCTGGAGGCGGTAATGCTTCTGAATACCAGTTACTGGAAGCCATAGGAGGGGAGAGGGCTGTGTTGCTCCAGTCCTGCTTGTTGGCGTCCCACAGGCATCTGATTGGCCAACTCACTGCTCCTGTGGCACACCTGCACAGCCCCGACCTCCTCCCTTGTGCCCTCATTGTTAAGTGGCAACAACATCGCTGCCAAAAAGCTAGCAGCATGACTCTGCTTCCCTGGTGAGCCACTTCTGAGTCACACCTCTCACTTTTGGCAGCCTTCACCCCAGCTTTCACCAGCATCTATTCGTTCCCCAACTCAGGATTACTTTTCCTTCAAGACACCCGCGGTTTTGATCTTGCTCCATCTCTTTCCATCAAGATTCCTCCCAGTTGTCCTCCTAAGGAGTCAGGTCTCTCTGTTGCCCCAGGCTAAGGGCCACAAGGACAAGCTTGTCCCAAAGGCTGACTCCTCTGGCCCAGCCCAATTCCACCTATTATTCCTGCAGGAAAGTGTGCAAAGAGGACTCAGCAATGAATGCTCCTCAGCAGGAGAGACATTTTATCCCTCCTCCTGAACTAAGATTTAAATCAAATGCATTTTCCTCCACCAAGATAATCCTTTTTGACAAAGGGGTTACAGATGCACAACAATGCATGATTGTCAGGGCTGGCAACTTAGAGGAAGGTGAGTATCCAAGACAATGGCTCAGGAGAGGTTCACACAGGGCTCCAGGCAGTCTGTGAGCAGCTCAGCTTGGACAGAATGATGAATTGCTCAGAAAGAGGAGCCAAGGCAGAGTTTTATATAAGAGGAGATAAAACTCAGTTGGCTCCTTTGGTGACCCAATACCTGCCAGGCTGGAAGCTGAAAGACACCCTTCAGTTTGCTGCAATTGTGGTGGTGGCATAGTGCCACCCAGTTGAAGTCAACAGCTCCTTCTGATTTCAAGGTGCTTGCATGACACAAGGAGTAAAGCACAGAGTGTCCCACTCAAATTAGGTTCCTGAGTGATTCGGGTCCTTGCCAGTGACAACATGGGCAAAAGCAAAAGCAGTATTAAGGTACACAATCAAGGGTTAGGGTCTGAGTCTTCAGAATCTTCTAATACAAGGGGTCAGGCAAGAGATGAGGTCATATTCAAGTGGGTCAAAGGCAACAGACAGGTCTGTTCAGAATAGCTAGGTGCTCAGAATGCAGTCAAAGCACAATGCTGGTACAAAGACACTGTTCCAGCAGGACTTCCAGTCAGGTACTGGGAGGTTTGAGCTGGAGCTGTTGGAACCACATCCTTAATCCAGCTAGCTCCTATCTACTGTCTTCAGCCTGAGGTCTTCTCAAAAGGAGAGTCTTACTCCCAAGGAGATAATAACATAATTAGAGCCTGCTGGATCAGACCAATGGGTCATCTAGTCCAGCATCCTGTTCTCACAGGTGGCTACTGAGGAGTACTTAAGGAGCTTGACTCCTCACCCTCAGACTGATCCTGATCCAGAGCTTGGTGCAATGTTGGGGCCTCCAGGTCAGCCTCTGAGGAGGAATCCTGATGAGACATGACACATAGGACCTGTTGCCATTGCCTGAGATCCCTGGCACCATACACTGACCGGTCATAATGTCCTCCTTTACTAAAGGCAGGTGTGTGTACTGTATACATGAACACCAGGGGCAGAGCTTGCTCCCCACTCATGCATTGATGGAACGTGTGGGCATCACCATGGCTGAAGAGAACCCTTGCTGGACTTAGCTGGGTGCTTGGAGCTCTCCGCGGTGCTGAAGCTTAATTGCCCGGCTAAGCTACCTTCTGGCATCTGTCACAATCCCTATGAGCTCCAGCTTGTGGTCTGGACAAGGTAGGGTGCAAGCAAGTCCCAAACTCCGCCCAGTTCAGGGCTGAGATTACAAGCCCCACAGAGATGCCTAGCAGGTTTAAAGGACTTCCTGGTAAACAGAAGCAGGCTAGACAGGTGGAGCTCTGACAAAAGCAACAGCACCACCTGCAGCCTTTCCTTGGGCCAACACTAGCCCTTCCCATGGCTGTTAGCTGAGGGGAGAAAGGCTGTATAACAAAAAGCTGTTATGTGCTCGACAAATATTTAAACAACAGTCATTTTATTTATTTTCTTGTATTTATATCCCACCTTCCTTCTGTCATGGAACCCACAGAGTCATACATGTTGGTTCCCAGCCAGTTTCCCATCCAGGCATTGGTCAGAGTCAGACTTCCTTAGCTTCAGCAAAGTGGTGGCTTTATGTGCCTGCAGACCATATCCTGGGAGTTTCTACTTAAATCAATGGGTTGCTTGGTAGATCCAGGGCTGAACAATGCGTGTCCTGCCTCTGCAATGAGATGACTGAGTCTTCCCTTGGGTTCTCCCCTACCAGAGCAGAAGGAAGGCTATCTTTGGCATGGCTCCATAGATGAATGGTAAAACACTTGCAATATGTCCCAAGATCAGGCTGGAAACCTGGGAATGCCCCCTTTCTGAGACCTAGGAAAGGTGCTACACACCAGAGTTTACAGACTGGACTGAGTAGATAAAATGTCAGTATAAAAGAGCTTTAGAAGTATTTATAAAGCTTTATAAGCAAGAGTTTCTTACTTGACTTCACTAGCAGTTGGAGCAATTTGTGTATAGGAACTCATCCACAAATTCATAAATCCAAAGAACACAATGGTAATTGAATAACAATAACAATAACAATAACAATTTATTATTTATACCCCACCCATCTGGCTGGGTATAAATTGAAGCAAACACTGGATTATAGAATTTGCAACATCCAGAAAAAGAAAAAAGACAAGTCTGATAAAACTTGTATTGTTCATTGTTTAGTATTTCATGGTAGAAATAAATCTTCATTAACCACATATTTTCCATGTAGGCACCAGACTGTCTGCAGGGTAAAATAACAACTAATATCTATGCAGTTAAAAGCACTTATGGCATGTAATGAATTATTTGCCCTGATCCATAGCCCCATATCTGCTCTGAGGCACATACAGAACTCCTGCATACACAGGACTCTCTTGGTTGCATAGGGCAGCCCCATTCATCTGCCAGTGTTGGGCAGGTCTTTCAGCAGGGAGAGCCCCATGGAGCTCTGCCTGGGTTGCCTGTTCCAAGTGGCTTAAGAAATGATGTGGGACTTCCTGCAGGTAAATAGTGAATAAGTCCTAACATGGAGGAAAACAGCCTTTCAAATTAAAACAAATGCCTGGATGAAGAACTTTATATGTTTGAACGTGGACCGCAATTCAAGAGTTTATGCTAGGAGCTTGCGGTTCTGCAGGATACAATCCACTCTCACTGGTAAGAATGGCTGGTTGACAGCAAAAGGAAAACTGAGTACGTTTATTTAAAAAGTTGTTATAAATGTAGTCTGAAATATCAGAAAAGGAAGAGGCAGAAGCGGGAGCATGACTACAGGTTGGGGCACGGGTCATTAGCCTAATGAGCAACACGGAGCAACAGCACTAGAAGAAAACAGTGATGTGGATTGGTCCTTAAAGACCTCGATCCTTTGTGGAGTTACTTATTGGGAAGCCTGTTTGAAATCAGTGGGGCTAACTTCCAAGGAAATTCGGAGAGGGATTCAGCTGCACAATCAGTTATTTGTCCTCCCATTTAATGGAAAACAATTCAGCTTAATTTCAACTGACAAACTTTGGGAAATGTGTAGCTAGAGCGAGGGTGGTGAGGGCTGCTCCATCTCATGTGATGCAAAGCAGCCGCCACCCCCGATGAGTCTGCCATCCTGTGTATACACGCGCACAGTCCCGCAAAAGCCAGCTAACAGTTCAGCTTGTTCTAGGATTCCTTAAAGGGCGGCCCTGAGGGACTGGGTTAAACTGCCTGCATTTTACTTTCTCTCATTAACCAATCAGCATTTGAACCAATTTCTCCAAAGGTTAAAGGCCAGTGTTGTTAGCTCATGGCTGTTCCTAATGCCGCCCCCATATGTTTGCTAGAATCTGTTAACAAAATGATTTTTGAGAAAAATTGGAACAGAGGGAGAGCTGTTCCACTAATTGCAAAGTACCCCTTTCATTTTCTGCTGAATGGTCCCTGTCAACTCACTTCAGTATTAAAACGATTGCTTTATTTATACTCTGTTGCAGTGCTGTCAGAGCGCTGGGGATGAAACATTTTCCAAACATTAAACTTTTCAAGCCTGTCTAGGAGAGAGAAAGCGCCATCCTATCTATTCTGAGTCATTTTCAAGAATTTGTCGACTATATTTTCAGCAGAACTGGAGAGGCATAAACTTTCTGAAACCCCATTTTTATCACACACATCAAAGTTTATTTTCTTGTGCATGGAGGGGGAGCTTAAAGTCTTCCTTTCCTTTTTTATTAACCAGATTTACTAGATAAGTATAACATTCAGAGGAAACATGTGATGCAGTATTTTATAAATGAAAACATTACCAGCTGCCCAGTCCTCAAAGCGTTCTGTTGGCACAAGCCCCATTCATAAATTCATGAATGGGGCTTGTAGTAGGGAAGCCCCTTGAGATTTGCAACCGAGATCATTCCACATGCAGTACAAAGTAAGATTGATCAAACCACCCAGTACGTAAAACAAAACAAAAAACAAAAAAAGCCCCAATCTCTCCGACATGCATAAGAAGGTCCAATCAGCTGCCCATTGAAATGCAAATAATGCTGAGATCCCATTTCTGTAGGCAGTAGGTGAAACTGCGGTCTGCTTTACAGAGTTACCGGTATACATTTTACTAAGAATTAGCACCTACAGTTGATTAGCACCTACAGTACGTTTCCGAGCACAATTCAAAGTGTTGGTGCTGATCTTTAAAGCCCTAAACGGCCTCGGTCCAGTATACCTGAAGGAGCGTCTCCACCCCCATCATTCTGCCTGGACACTGAGGTCCAGTGCCGAGGGCCTTCTGGCGGTTCCCTGACTGCGAGAAGCCAAGTTACAGGGAACCAGGCAGAGGGCCTTCTCGGTAGTGGCACCCGCCCTGTGGAATGCCCTCCCACCAGATGTCAAAGAGAACAACAACTACCAGACTTTTAGAAGACATCTGAAGGCAGCCCTGTTTAGGGAGGCTTTTAATGTTTAATAGATTACTGCATTTTAATGTTCTGTTGGAAGCCGCCCAGAGTGGCTGGGGAAACCCACCCAGATGGTCGGGGCATAAATAATAAATTATTATTATTATTATTATTATTATTATTATTATTATTATTATCCCAGTCTTTGATGCTGAGCACTGAACATAATTTGGAAAAAGTAAATTAAAAGTTATGTAATAATCAAACAAACCATGAAGAGTGTATTAGATGCACTACATCCCACAGAAATCCCCATATCCTTGACTCTCATTATGTAAAGGAGCCACCAGTTACCATTATCTTTTTGCCAATTATGTCCTGGCAAATGTGGTATTGATTTTCAGGACGTATTAGTAGTTCTGTTTATCGCAGTCTTTTATTGCTTTTATCTTTCAAACATGCTGTTGCAGTGTTTGGTTTGGTTTAGATTACTTACTGCAGCCATCTAAATTAAACAGTTATGGCCACGATCCCTTTTATGTGCATCAAATGTTTGTTTGTGGGTCACCTTTTCCTTCCTTCCTAAATGGCCATTTCCCACACCCTCCAGATGCTCGTTGGGCTATAGCCATTGGACATGCTGGATGGAGCTGATGGGACTTGGAGTACCACAATATCTGGAGGGCTGCCACTTAGCCTTCCCTTGTCATAGGAGGACTCCTCAGGCATGGGGAAGAAAAGTGGTTCAGTTGGTTGTGTGATGTCGGATTGCGGTGTTCAGTGGATCAGATATACATATTTAAATACATTTCAGCTAGAGATGGGCCACATTCACACCATAGGTTCAAGCACTGTGAGACCACTTTAAACAGCCATGGCTTCCCCCCAAAGAATTCTGGGAGCTGTGGCTTGTTAAGGGTGCTGAGAGTTGTTTGGAGACGTCCTATTCCCCTCCCAGAGCAACAGTTCCCAGAACGGTTTAACAATTCATCCCTCTTCACAGGGAACCCTGGGAATTGTCGCTCAGGGAGGGGAATAGGGATCTCTTGTATAAACATCTGGGCAAGCAAGAGGCATTAGCACAGTTCAAGGACACACTCCAGACAGGCAACCACTTGAGATTGAGTTGCCATCTGCCAGGGATTCTTTAGTTGTGATTCCTACACAACTAAAGTTGGGGTTGGGTTGGGTTGGGGTTGGGTTGGGTTGGCCATATAATGAGGCTTGGTAGGGCACATTTGTATGCCATGCAGAACTTTTCCAGAACAAGCAGGATTGTCCTGAAGAGACGCCGTTACATGGAAATATTTATGATGTTAAATCAAAGTTATGAGCACAAACCTTCAGCCCTCCAGGCGCCACCGGGCTCCAATGCCCCTCAGCCCCTGTGCTCAGGGATGAGGGGAGCTGGACTCCAGCAACCCCTGCAGAGCCACAGGTTCCCCATCTCTGTTTTAAAGAAAGGGGACAAGTGGGAGAAAATCAAGAGAAATCAAATCTACTAGAGTAAATACACAAAATGATGTTTATTCTGGAATCACCCCGTTCCTTTCAATAGGACGGTGCTCTCGACACTGCATGTTTTGGATGCTTTTTGGTAGACAGCAAGGCAAAGTGGAGGGGGGGGGTATCTGAGATGTGAATTAGACCGCTGAAGTAATGTTTACGTTATGATTACAAAGCACAAGACAATTGATGTGCTGGGTATTTTATAAGCGCAACTGCCTTCAAAGCAGGGAATACCCTGAGGTGATGGAACTTGTACACAAAGAGGATGCTGCAGAAGAGTTTTGAAGAATAAAAGAACCACCACCTTCTTGGCCCCAGCTCAAGAGATTCTCCCGTCTTGACAAGCAGTTATATTGCATAAATATCAAACAGGACACAACTGAGAAAGGCTGTGTGTGATTGACTGCACTTTGTGTGTTGCTTACCTCTTTTTTTCCCTTGTGGAAACACATTCCCCCTGTACTTGATAAAGCATTTAGTTTGTGAATTTTTGAAAATGTCTCATATTTTAACGGATGATAGTCTTTTTAAGTCTGCAGTTTTGGGTTTGCCTCTAAGAGTGAGATTCTACTGCAAGTTTCAGACCCTCGTAATTATGGTGAAAGATATAAACTTTGTAGCTTATTATGCTTCTAATAAGGTGCGCTGGTAGGTAGGCCATAAAGGATTGTGTCCATTGCAGGTTATATGTTCTTCCTTGAATCAAAGTATTTTCCATGTACCGTATTTTTCGCTCCATAAGACACACTTTTTTCCTCCTAAAAAGTAAGGGGAAATGTCTGCGCGTCTTATGGAGCGAATGTGTGGTCCCTGGAGCTGAACTGCCCAGGGGCAAAAGCAGATCGTGCTTTTAAAAAAAGAGAGAGAGAGAAGGGGGTGTTGAAAGGAAGCCCCCTGAGCAACTGCTCAGCAAACGATCGGGTAGAGAGATTCCAGCCCCGCCCCCTTGCAGAGGGAGGCTGTTTCCCCAGCGACATGTGACTGGCTGATTAGATTATCTGTCTGGAAACTGTAGAAATGGCTTCCTGAAGCTGCAGAACTGTGAGTTAAACCCCATAAAACAGGGTTTTTTCCCTTTGCAAAGTAAGCTCAACAACTTGGAGCTGATCCTCAAAATATGGGGCTTTTCTCCTTTGCAAAAGAAGCTGCAGAAATTTGAGCTGATCCACAAAAAATGGGGCTTTTCTCCTTTGCAAAAGAAGCTGCAGAAATTTGAGCTGATCCTCAAAAAATGGGGGCTTTTCCCCTCTAAAAACTAGGTAAGAGTTATAGAGTGAAAAATACGGTAAGTAAAACTGTCAAGGTAACACTTAAAATTACAGGAATAGGATGCCAGACATAATCAAAATCCAGTTCAACTAAAAACCTCGCAGATAGGTTTGGCCGGACTTGTCAATTTTGATTTCTTGTTTGTTTTTTTCCTCAGTCTTAAGTTTAGTTCTCCCCATTTCCACATCAGTTTGTGAATCTTTTTAAAATCCACGTAAAAACTCATCAGCTTTTTAGTGCAAATGCCTCCAAATATACAAATTTTTGTAGGCAATTTTGTCTAACACATACATTTTTGCAAAGCCAAATATATTGTATGTTCTTTTCACAAATGCGTGCATTTTATACAAACTTTACCCTAGTATATGCACTTCTGTACCATTTACTTGGCTAGATACTGGCATTGCAAAATTCAGAGACATACGAATTTTCAAAGGATGACTTTGTTTTGGTTCACATATTGTTTTGGAAAATGCAAATCAGGAAGGTTCAGCTTTAATTGTGAACTGAATCAATAATCTCCTCCATCCCTACTCATAGAACAAGAACATCTTCAAGAAACATCCAAATAAAATTCTGACTCTTCTGCGACAGAGAATTCCACCTTCTTGTATGAAGCCGGGGGATGGATAGACGACTTCAGTCATTTTTATCCTGCTCTTCAGCCACACAATGCTCCCAGAAGTGGCTTTCAAATGTAAACAATAATACAGTTGATGCCTTCAGAGTCACAATCTAAAAGACACAACACAAAAGGGAAAGTGGTCAGGGGGGAGAAAGAAAAAAGAAAACTCAGGTGTGAATTTTTAATTACAGAGCTTTTTTGTAATAACAAGCTGGAAATGAAATATTTCAAGGGGAGGAGGAGCCAAAAGCAGAGCAGATTATCACTCAGTTAACCTGGACGCTACATTTCATAATTAAAAAATTCCTTCCAGTAGCACCTTAGAGACCAACTAAGTTTGCTCTTGGTATGAGCTTTCGTGTGCATGCACACTTCTTCAGATACACTGAAACAGAAGTCACCAGACCCTTATATATAGTGAGAGGGTGGAAGGGGTATTACTCAGAGGGGTGGTGGGAATGGGTGATAGGCTGATAGGTCTCTAAGGTGCTACTGGAAGGATTTTTTTTATTTTGTTTCGACTATGGCAGACCAACACGGCTACCTACCTGTAACTGCTACATTTCATGTAACCCTACAAAACACAGGTGAAAGTGGGGTGCATGGAATCATCAGGATTTTTAAAGGTATTTGAGTTTTAGCAGCCCCTCACTTAGCCCCTAATGCATCCTAAGTTTGTGCATCTATTGTTTGGAAATATTGGGGTGAGCAAAACAAAAGTCTAGTTTTCCAGTGCGGCACTTTGAAATTTGTAAAAACTAGCAGGGGCCTAATGCAGCTCTGGAATCCATCAAAATGTCAGGGTGGAATGAACAGAACGGAAAACCCTCATTCAGCCCCATAGAAAGCAGCAAGAGTCCTGTAGAAGCCCCCAAATAATTTTCCACACTGCCACACAGAGGCAGTGATCCAGGGGCTTGTAAAGTACACAGGACACCATAAACAGCTTGGCTTTAATTGGAAGGGTGTGCTCCAGGAAGAACCCTATCCGATCCTACGTAATTTGCACCCAGGGAGTTCTCTTTCTGCCACGCTGAAATTCTGTGCTTTAGCACACCTTATTTATTGCTGCAGTCAGTAAGTTTCCTTTTGAAAGGTCCACCCAACCCCCCAGCAAATTCCACTCCATTGTAGCTGGCATTTACCATATTGGTCCCTGATATAACGCACACACACACACACACACACACACACCGCAATTCCAATAGTGAAAAGTCAAGCGCGGCTTATATTCTCAACCGTACTGTAAGGGCTCTGTAATGTCTCCTCGAGAGTAATCAGCCAGACCACGTCATCTGCTAAACTAGTTGCTTTATTTACAAAGTATACATCAGAGCTCTCAAAGTTCATGACCACTTGAGTCAGTTCCAGATTCCAGGAGTGGACGCTCACGGCTCCGCCCCCAACATAAGAGCTTTGGAAGACCAAAGCGCCTCCCCCTTTCCTTGCATTTTCTCCCCCTACACATCTGGGGGCTGGCGCTGGACATCTCCATCAGACTTTGTTCCCCTCCCTTTGGCTAAGCTGGGTTCCCTTTCAGCCTCCTCAAGACCTCGCATCTCCCTGTCAGCCTGCAGTACCTCTACTCCGCCACTTTGGCTCTCCTGCGAACTGCTTTCCAAGCTGATTGCTGTTTCTCTCCCGCCTTCTTCCCCCATCACCTCGGCTCGGGGGGGGGGGCACATCCCTGACACATACGCTGCCGGCAAAGCAGTGCAGCTCCCCCTTAGAGAGCAACCCGGGAGCGTGGAGCAACAGAGCCCGTTCCGTCCACAGCTCCTGAGCCTCCCCCAAGCTGCCAAATTTTAAAGGTGCGGCTTATTTGCAGGTGCAGCTTATATTCAGATCAATACAGTATTGGATTGACCAACCCACTGGGATACAGAATACACCATCTTTTTTCTGCGCCCCCCCCCCATGCCAGATGCACACCTTTGTGCTAGGCCTCTGTGGCTGTGCGACTTTGCTCATCTAGATCTTGTGCAGGATTTTGTTTTGTTTTGTTTTTTGCTTTCCAAACTTCAGAAGTCAGGCAGAATTTCATGAACGCAGCCAACGGTTTTGAGCAAGGTCCTTCCACTGACCTCCCCGTGACACCCGTCTCATGAATAACCAGGTCTGTTGCTGGCCCTCGTGCTTAATTTTCTCTGAGGAAATCTTCTGTTAAGGGGCAACAGTTTTCCATTTCAGTCTGGCAGCACGAGCCAGCTGCTTGTTATTTCCCTTGGCTGAGCCTGACAAGCTAATGGTATGTTTGATTCACACTACAAGTTCCTGCGAGGGACCTTGTTTCTTGCTGAGGACATCATGGCTCTTGTAACAGAAGCCGCTCTTGCGTCACTGCTTTATTTATTATATTTTTATCCCACTTTTCCCAGACATAGGTTACCTCCTGAGCCAGCTTGCAGCAATTCAGGTGCTGATAGCTGCCTGTAAAGGAGAAACTGGCCCTGCCCTCAGGCTTACAGCCTAAGACAGGGTTAGCCAGCACGACACCTTCTAGATGTGGTAGGCTCCAGCTCCCAGCACATCTGGATGGGACACATGAGGGGAGATGGAGGTAGAGGAGGAGGAGACTAAGTGTAAGCCCAAATCACTATTCCATTTGTTTTATTATAACCAGAGATAACCAATGGTGTCCTCCAGATGTTTCCATACTGCAGCTCCCATAAACACCCTGCCAGCATGGTCTGGGATAAACGTAGTTGTAATTCAACAGCATCTGAAAAACATAAAATATGGTTTTCACTTTGTTGGTTATCAATTAGAGCAAGAGATGACCACTTTGTACTCTCCAGATATTTGTGACTACCCTTCTACTCAGCCCCGGTGAGCACAGTCAGTGGTCAGAAATTATGTGGGTTGTCGCCCCTAACATCTGGTGAGCTAACCTTGCATTAGAATCCCGTTCATTTAATTAATCACTGTTAGCCTCAGATTCATTGTTTCTTTAGTTTTGGTTTTTGGTCTTCTTCAACAGGTGTTTTGTTTGTTTGTTTTTGCTGCAGCCTCCATGTGGTTGTGTATTTTATTTCAGTGTTCATTCCTGGTGCCTGCCATTTTGTTTCCCCAGAATGCCTCACTTTTCAGGAAGGATGGCAGCCCCTATGGATGCCTGCCATTTTTGGCTATTGCTATTTTCCCCCATAATGCACTGGAATACTGCAATATCTGTGCTGTTCTGGTAAAACAAAGCGGCAACCACCAGGGGTGGCTGCCCAAATCAGCTCTGTTATCATCCCCATCATCAGAAATCTAACCTGAGGTGATGATGCAGATATCTTTGTACACAGTCTTTTCACATTATGCTTTACACAAACCTTGTAAGCTTTTTAGAAGGATATGAAAATCCAAGATTTTCTCAGAAAATCTAAGATTTTTGAAAAATGTTGCAGGCCTCAGGTCTGTGAAGAAAAAAACAATGTATTCCATAACCAGATACTTTATGATCTGAACTGGTTGGGAATGCTAGTGTAAATAATTCTAGGGTTGTTTCGTCTCAGAGCCAGGGCAATTCAGAATTGAGCCACTTCGGATCACAGTTCTGAACCTCCAGCCAATGGAGTGGGGTGAATGTATGTTCATATATTGAAGCCTGGGACTGTTTGGACATCTGTTTTTCCAATACGGCATTTGCTTTAATAAAGTAGCCTGGTCCAGCGAGGTTTGTTGCTTTGAAGTCCTAAGATTCATAAAAGCTGTCCGTTGCTGTTTATGAGATTGTTTTCTCTCTCAATATCTTCCTTTGTTTACATGAATGGCAGTCAGAAGATGGCATTATTAGAGAATCTGCTCCCAAGATCTGCTGCTCACTTTGGGAGCAGAAGCTTTATTTGCTCCTCGTGCTTTCAAGCAGAGATGAAAGATTGTAAAAGCGCTCTCTATTGTCCCAAGGGAATCGCAGCTCACAAAAAGGGCCTTGTAACTGCTTTGCAGCGGCTATTTTACTTCACAGAGGAGATATTTACTGGCCCAGTTTCTTCCTGTGGCACTTAACGAACAGTGGCCTCAGACTTTAATTTTCATCTGGCTATGAAGTTAAGGAACCGAAAAAAGCGAAACTAGAAGACTGTCTCACACACCAACTCAGGCCAACCTATGCAAGAGTCAGTGTGATATAGTGAACAAAAGTATTGGGCTAGAAACCATGGTTTAGTCAAGAAAGCTCCCTGGGTGACCAAACTGGCACCTGCCTAATTTACCACACAGGGTTGTTGTAAGGGGATAAAATTGAGGGGAAAGGAGAACCATGTTTGGTGCCTTCAGTTCCTTGGAGGAAAGGTGTGGTATAAATATACTAAATAAATGACACGATAGCTTCTCGCATAAAGACAACACTCAAGTTGAATTATACTTCCCCTGCCGAAAAACTCTTGGATCGCCTATGGGAATTGCATGGCTGAAGGGGACACCTGGCTCCTCCTCTATCACAGAGGAACTGAATGAATGAATGCATAAAATTTATACACCCCTTGATTGTAAAACAAAAACAACCCCCCCCAAAAAACCAAACCCTCTCAAAGCAGTTTTCAAAAGGTAAAACAGTAAAATCAAGAAAAATTCACAACCGTACTTTAAAACGTCCAGAAGTTAAAATAATAAAACAGATTAAAATTAACTCAACTTTATAAGCAATTGCATGAACAAGGCCAAAGGTAGCCATTGCAATTCTCAACCCAACACAGGTGGCCTTGGTGCAGCACCTGAGGCATTGTGGTAACTTAAAATGGTGGCTCAGGGCACTAGGGAAATGAATACAGTGGCTCATGGACCCAGATGTCCACTGTTGGGGAGGGAGAATTAAATGGAGGGCCAAGAACAGACATCAGCAGGAGTCCCTGCCAGGGCAATGGCAGCTACCCAAAGGTGCTATGATCGGACACTAGGCCTGAGGCTTCCTGCAAAGTATACCTCAGGCATACCAAACAGCACCCAGAAGAGAGACCATCACTTTCAAGGAACAAGGACTTTTTCAAGAGATTCTGAGTCAGATCTAGGTCTGGTTCACAATACAGGAAATGCACAATACAGGCAACGACCAATTTATGCACGTCCAATTGACACGCGGCCGTGACCAAATGCATCACCGTAACCTGGAAGTGGCTGGAAAAGGGGGCAGGGCAAAATGTGCAAAACTCCATTGATGAGCATGGGGGGCAGGACTGTAAACAAAACAGTTGTTGCCTGTACTTGATTTCTGGGTGTTGGTGAGCATCTGAGAAGAACTGGGAACTGATTGTGTGACCTGACTCCACTAAAAAGAAAGTAATGATGCCAGGCGAAAAAGGTTTTTCTATAACCAGGCCTTTGGCTGATTGAACATTTTATGGCCTTTAAAATGTGTTTTGGGGGTAGTTATTAGCTATTATTATTACTATGCATTTTGGATTCTCACTTTGTATTTTAATGTATACAAATCTGAATAAATAAATAAAATGCAATGATCCACAAGTGTTCTCTCTCTCACTCACTCTCTCACTCTCTCTCTCTCTTTCTGAATGACCAGTGCCATCCCTACCATAAGGCAAAGTGAGCTGTCCACCTCAGGCAGTAAATGTTTATGAGTAAGAAGTGGACATATTTGTGTGTACCGTTTGGTCTGCCCTGTGCCTCCTAACCTTTTCATTCATTTGAATTCCCTGAATTCCTGCTTTTATATGATTTTGTACTACTGTTTTACTGCTTTTTCATTGTATATTTGTTTTAATGATACTTTTTATTGTTTTCCTCTAGTGCACTACTTAGAAATTTTTAAATCTTCAGCTATGTAAAAATGCTTTCAAACAAATAAACAAGTAAGCCTGGCCTACTGCCCTCAGGTGCAGTGGAGCACATTATCCCATTGCCAGTGTTGAAGCAAGATTCAACTGCCAGCTTCTGTATATGGGATGTAGAGGGAGGTTCCTTCTTGTCCTTTGCCGCTAGCAGCAAAATGTCTTGGGCCGGCCCTGGATGTGACGGCCCATCCCTACATCACTTGATCAAATGGTCCACCTGGAAGTGTGAACTAAGCCCCAAAGGCCTGGTCTTTTCTTGTTCCTGACCCGGTGTCAACTCAGCCTCAGATGGAACAGCCGAACTAGCATCTGGCCCTGCCAGGCAGTATTTTGCATTTACTCCATGAATATTCGTGTGATAGCATTGTAGTAGCTCAGTTGTCACTTTCAATTAACCCCATTTTAAGGGGTTCCCAAGGTATGCTTTAATAACTCTGAAAGAGGAAATGCTAATGAAAAGACTGGAACACTTCTGAGTCCTTCTCTTGAAATAGCTCTCATTTTTCAGTGGGATCAAGGAATTCCGTGTTTTAAAATGAAAAAAAGGTTTTGTTTTTGTTTTAAAAAAAATATACAACTCACGATGAACCTTCTCAAACACAATTTTATGTTTTTCTTTGACTTGCCCTATAAATACTTTTACTACAACATTCAAAGTTTATGAGATCTGTAAGACTTGTAAAAAGGTTGAGTAACTGGAAACCAAAGGCTAATACCTACCACAGGGACCTGGGGATTTTTCTTTATTTAAGAGAGAACCCAATTTATTCTATTAGTATTAGCAAAATATGTTTGGCCAGCAGTCTTTAAAAAGTTATAGCTTTCTTCCTATTTTCACAATGTGCCACTCGGTGAATACTAAGGAGTTCAGAAACAAATAGACCTAAACATTTGTTAAAACGAAACAAAAATGAATGAATTGTTCTCAGCCTAAAGGCTGGTGCTGTTGTAGGGCTTGATTCTCAAGCTGCAATGGAGTGCCATTTGCCCTGGAGCTGAGCTCCCAGAATTTAATTACCACGGTGCTCAAGTGTGAATCAGGCGCTTTGAATTTCAGCATCGCTGAATCATGGAGATGTGTGGCGCTGGCTACATTGTTGTTGCAAGTAGCTCCGAAAACTCGGTTTTACAAGTTTCACTCCTGAGTTATAATTCTTTGGTTGAAAGGTCCACCCACAGAGAGTACATACAAATGGGCTTTTTTTGCAGAAGGCCTGTTCAGGGACCAAAGATTGGAATCAACAAAATAGAATTCAGCGGGCAGGTTGCTCACCGGAGCAAGATGGTTTGAGCATATTACACTGATCCTAGTCTGACTGCACTGGCTACCAATTAGTTTTCGGGCCCAAATGAAAGTGCTGGTTTTGACCTATAAAGCCTTGAACGGCTCAGGACCGCAATACCTCAAGAACTGCCTCTTTCCATATGAACCTACCTGGACCCTGAGATCTTCTTCTGAGGCCCTCCTTCGTGTGCCTCTTCCTCGAGAGATCCGGAGGATGGCAACACAAGAAGGGGCCTTCTCTACAGTGGCTCCCCATTTGTGGAACGCTCTCCCCAGGGAAGTTCGCCTGGCACCTTCATTACACACCTTTAGGTGCCAGGCAAAAACGTTCCTTTTTAACTAGGCCTTTGGTTGACCTGATTGACATCCTATATATACCCTTTTAAAATGTGGGGGTTATTGGGTTATTGTTTTAATTTTGATTTTATATACTGTGATCTTTTCTGTGAACTGCTCTGAGACCTCTGGGTATAGGGTGGTATATAAATTCAAAAAATAAAAATAATAAGTGTGAGGAGGGGAAACCTTGGATGTGTGTACTAATAATAATAGTAATAATAGTAATAATAATAATAATAATAATAATAATAATAATAAAAATTTTTATTTATACCCCGCCCTTCCCAGCTGAAACCAGGCTCAGGGCGGCTAACACCAATAAAAATTACAATAAAATATAAAAGAAAGAAAAACCACAATTAAAATACAGGTTAAAATACAATTTAAAATTTAAATGCAGCTTCATTTATCGCCCAAAATCAAAACCATAAGGAGAGTAAAAAACATCAGACTGAGTCCAACTTGAAGGCCAGGCAGAACAGCTCTGTCTTGCAAGCCCTGCGGAAAGATGTCAAATCCCGCAGCTCTGCCCCTTGTTCCTGTTGCTCTCCAAGGATGATTGTTGGTAGTGGCAAAGTTTCCTATACTCATGGAGGCTTTTGTGCATTTTTGGAACCCTGAGACACCAGAGTTCTAAGCCATTTGGGAAACCTCCATGAGTAGAGGAGGCTTCCCCTGTGCAGACATTCACCCTTGAACACACCCATGCACACTTTCCCCTCTTTTCATGCTTAGTTTAGCTTAGCCTCACTCTGAATCATGAACAGGGCTTTGAGCCTGATCTCACAAGTGGGGATGAGACCACTTTAATAGGTTTAGAGGGAAATCTGTATCTAGGGACCTATAGAGGGCATTTGAGCATGCTGGATCCTTTAGGAGATTTTGATACAATGGGTCATATTGAGGAACTTCCAGATTGTGATTGTTTCCAGGTGGGATTAATCACATATTGGCAGATTCCGGTCATGAAGTTAAAGAGGATTTGGAGCACTTGTGCAAAAAGGGAAATGCGCTGGAAAGATTGGGGTAACATTTGCTTGACACAAAGTTGTCTAACTTCCATGCACGTATATCAGAATGAATGCTCAGTCAATAGCCGACGTCATCTAACCTTCCTGCAAACTTTGTACAAACGTATCAGGATGAATGCTCAACAACCAGATCACGTGGAAGTGACTTGACGGTTGGATCTAGTCGCTAGATTCCAGTGGTTGTATGTAGGAAGTGGTTCTGCTTATGAATCCAGAGGGGGTGATGATAAGTAGCCATTCATTATTTTCTTGGGAGGCGGTTTACGGAGTTCTAGCACTTCATTCTGTCTCCTCCTTCTCCAGGTTATAAATGACATTCCTCATAGACATACCAGTAGTCAACATGTCTGAAGCCAAATACTGTATCGTAACACATGGATTGTGCCCAGTTCTATTCCCGCCCTGCCCCAACCCACCTAAGAAGGGTCGGAGGAGGTATGTTAAAAACAAATGAAATTTGTTGTTAGCATCACAGCCGCTGATTTAATCCTTCCACAAAGGCTAATCACAGACATCAGGAAATGGGGCAGCATTTTCACGTAACAATGATCAGGGCTGCCAGCCTTGAGGGAACTGGTTGTTTGTGGGCTGGCACTACTGCCCCCCCCCCTTGATGGTCTCCCAAACTTGATTTGCTTTGGTGGAGCCTTCTCAGGCTCTGTCTGAGTGATTTACCTCATTGCCTCTTTCCCCACCACCACCCATATATAGATGCAGTTTATCCTCTAACAACATACTGCTAAGACCAGGAAACAGTAAATGGTGTGTCATGTTTTATGTGCTGTTGCTCACTTTAAAACCTTAGGCAGAGGGTGAACGGCGGGAGAGGGAGAGACTGATATCCTGCCATCAGTTCCTTTGTCAGGAAAAAGAGGTAGCCCTATATTATATTCCAATCACCGTAATTAACTGAACGTGAACGGTAACGTCGATGACATTAAAAATGAACTCCCTTCGCTTCTGAAATATGTCACTTAGGTCTGCTTAGCTTTAAGGCTTAACTGTGTGTTACTTGGTTGCCTCAGGGATCCCCTGCGCTTCCCTGACAATGAAAGAAGTATATAGCACCATTGTACTCAGCATCTGCCTACCCCATGTAAGCAGAAGCTGATAAATTGAAGTGCGATGGGGACAAACCATGATGGATGGTATCGTTGGATGATTCAGGACAGTACTTTTCCCACACAGCACATTGTTAAACTCTGGGATTTGTTCCCCCAAGAGGTAGTGATGGCTACCCAATGGATGGCTTTGAAAGAGGATTAGATAAAGTTAATGGACTATGAAGTTGACAGCAAAAAAATAAGAGATCAGAAAGATGGGAACTTTGTCAAAGAGTGGAGGTTCTTTTCGAACTATTGGGGGGGGGAACTATAGCCAAATGAAATCATGAGCAGGATTTGAACAATAGGCAAGGGAAGGAGAATAAAGAAATGATTGTAATATAAGTTATAACGCAATAGAAAATAAGGGGCAGCAGATAAAGGAATACAACTGGAACCTCAAGCATGAAAGTCAAAATATATTACATTGAAAGTGAATGTTAAATTTTGTGTAAAAAAAAACCCCTAATAAAAATCCATGATGGCTATGTTCTGCCAGTACTAATGGAGGCAATATGCCTCTGAAAGCCTGTTGCTGGAAATCACAAATGTGCCCAGTGCTGGTTACACTCAGGTCCTGCTTGCTGTCTTCCCATAGGCATCTGGTTAGTCACTGTAAGAACAGCAAGCTGGACCAGATGGGCCATTGGCCTGATCCTGCAAGTTCTTCTTATGACATCGCACTGCATGTTTCATTAATTTATTATGACATAACTTTTTTATTGATTTTCACAGGTTTTTACAAATTTACTTATCTTTCAATATACGTTTTTTTCTTGAATTTCGACTTCCCACCCTTGCTTTCATGATGTTTTATTCCTACTGCTTTATGTGGCATACGTTAATCTAATACAATTATCCTCCATTTCACTAATCATTGTTTTCGTTCCACTGCTTATAATTCGAACCCTGCCCATGTTTTCATTTGACTATAACAGTTCTTTAAATATTCCAAAAAGGATCTCTACTCCTCCATGAACTGCTCATCTCTTTTATCACTTATTTTTGCTGTCAATTTTGCCATTTCCGCATAGTCCATTGACTTTTGAAGCCATTCCTCCTTTGCTGGTACTTCTCATTCTTTCCATTTCTGCATGTACAGGAGTATGGCTGTTGCTGTTGCATACATGCAACTATTTACGTACGCTGCTTGTTTCATTAATCAAGTGCACCCTTACGTACTTAATGGATTTACACTAGAGTCACCACCTTTTTTTAATTTTCATTCCCCCCCCTAATTGGAGAGTCTTGTGACTTTGATAGATGTGTGATAGGTAGACACTACTAGCCATGTTATTCCTTTAGTGGGCGGTGGGATCCTGCAGGTTAATCTAAATAAAAGTGCTACAGAGCAGCAAGCAGGCTTTTGAAATCACCAGAATGCTTCTTCAGACAAAAAAAATGTAAAAGAAAATATAGCAATCCAGTAGTTAGTATGTGAAGCTGTTTTTGGCACTGAACCGATGTTATGAGAAGCTGCACCTGTTGAATTTTTGCCTTTCATGCAAGCAGGAGGGAAAAGGCGACAACCTAAATTGCCTCATGGCCTCATGTGCTATATTGCTGGAGTAGTTTTGTGTGGTGTGAACGTAAACAAACTCTATACTGAAATGGTGACACAGAGCAGGGATACATAAATTTTCTGTGAAAAGGCGGCTATCATTGTGTTCAGACTTCGGTAGGCGTTGCTCTTTTTAAACCCATTTTCCATTTAATATTATTACATTTAATGAAGAGTGACGTCTGTGGGGGTCAGACAGGTGTGAGTGAAAGCAGAGATTTGCCCTGTGAGTGTACAGAATTCTCTGCTACTATTCCAGATGTGAGATCAGTAATTGTTTCAGTGCCAAACATAACAAGCTTGAGTAAGCCTGATACTTTTGCCTGCTCGTCTTAAAGGAGGTGCGGCACTGCTGCAGTGAAATCAGTCAGCGCGATGATTCGGTTGAGAGGGAAACGGTGGTACCACGAAAATGAACCGCAAATGTCTGGTGAATTCCCTGGCAGGCAGACTTTCCTCTGTATCAGGGACAAAGAACCTCTCCCCCCCCCCACTAGCTGGACCCCCACTCCCATCAGTCCCAGTTAACAGCCAGTGGCCATGGGTGATGGGACCAACAATCATTTTAACATTGTTAAAACCATACTCAAGGTGGCTTGTGACATGAAAAAAATACGTAACTACGACTTAAAAGTAGTTGCAAACAATAACTGAAACATTAAAAAATAGACAACCAAACTGAACAACTTCCACATAAATCACAAGATCTAAAATAAAGATACAAAAAAACCCAAACACTAAAAAAACAACCCAAACATTAAAAAAAAACCCAGCCCAAAACAGAACCCTGCAAACATCACCCCAGCCCATCCTATTCAGCTTTTGTAGCTGGAGTCAGTCAAGGCTCTGCCCTCCCAAATCAGGTGGAAAAGGCCTACAAGGCAGCGACCAGGTCTTCCAGGACTCACAGCCAAGATGGTGTGCAGAAAATTCTGAGGCAGCTTTTTTTAAGACCAATTGGCTTTATCTCATACACACACCCAGAGAGAGAGAGAGAGAGAGAGAGAGAGAGAGAGAGAGCACGCTGGATGTAGATAGGCCATTGCCCTCATCCAACAGCCTCTTCTTATGTTCATGCATATATATATTCCAACTGGTACTCTCCTTTGGACTACAATTCCTATCATCCTTGACCACTGGCTCTGCTAGTTATGGAAGGCTGCTATATATCATTAAGTCAGCCTTTCCCGTCCTGGTTTCCTCCAGAGGTTTTAGGCTACAACTCCCAACAGCCTCAACCAGCATGGCCAACCATCAGGAATGATGGGAGTTGTAGTTCAGAACATCTCAAGAGTTCGCCAGGTTGGGAGAGGGAGAATTAAGCTCTCACTCTGGTCTAACAAAAGTTAAGAATGCTGCGCTGCCTGCCTGCCTACCCACTTCCCATCTTTGTCCCTCTTTCCACCATAAATACAAGGCGCGGATCTGCACCAGTGGTGGAAAATGCCACAAGTCAAGTAAAGCTTGCCTAGGCATTGTAATAATCTCAGGTTTCAGCTTCAGAAGTCACTGTCATTGTTTTACCTATTATAAGGAAACCTTTGTGTTTATGAGTCACGGTACCAAACTTCCTGTGGGTGTCTATGAAAGCAGACTTCTGTTTTCTGTTGTCTTTGGGCGATAAGATCAGGCTCTGAGCTTGAATACACCAATGGACAGCAGAGTGCGGTGATTCCCCACATGGAGCAGGGTTGGGGCGGCGGGGGAAGACAATAAGAAACAGAGAAATAATTTGGTCTGCCTTTGCTTCCTCTGTGCCTCATTAGGCACTTAGCCAGGGAGGTACAAAGGAGCAAAGACCTCGAAATGGGCCTCAAAGGTCCCCTATTCCGTCTGTGGGGGCTAAGTGTGATCTGTAAGCCAAATTCACTTAGTTCCCTTTACATAATTGTCAGCTTCGCTCAGAGCAGTTTCTTCTCCTTGATTGCAAGGGAAGATAGTCCATTGTTGCCCTGTTCACTTCATCACATAAAAACGCATTTGATGGGGCTGACAGCAACTGCTTGCTAATTACAGAGCAGCATCGGCAGTACAAGGTTTTGTTGTGTCAACGGTCCCCGGAACAATCCGGTGATTGTTTTATGAGAAGATTGGGGCAGTCGGGATTGAGCACTTTCACTTCAATTATCCCCATTTGCTGTCACGGTTTGGAGTCGCTCTAGTGGAATGAAGAGAACAAAATAATGAGCTCGGCAGCAACCCCCTGGCAGCAGGAGCTGAACCCTGAAGAGCAAGCCGGCCAGTCCTTTTGCACACAGCCAGGAGCTATTATTAGCATGGTACCCAGTAGCTGCACTCCAGATTAAGGGGTCTGCTAGCGCTTCCATGTTATTTCCAGAGATTTGCAATGAAGCCACAAGAATTTGCTCCGTGATGAAATTTCACAAACCCTGGAAAGCTATTTTCATCTTTTGTTTCACTTGCTTTACAGGGGATTGGTTGATCCATAAATATCTAAAGATGGCTAGTTTCAGGTGCTCAGCTAGCCAAAGGACTACTTTTATGCCCTTAGGCCATTAATTTGTTTTCGTTAAAGTGAATTGCCACATCCCATAAACTGTGTAGAGCAGCCACAGCAAGATCTTCCCTAAACGATTTGGCCTCACAGATCTTTTAGCACTGGTCATACTGCAAGTATCATTTGCCTGTGAAATAAAATTCAGCTGGAGAAAGCGTAAGCCTGCCTGGTTATGGACAAACAGAGATCACTGTGTCCCTTCCTTGACAACTCTCTGTAAGAGAGCAATGAGGCAGCTTCATCACATAGCATATACAGGTGACTCCCCATTTATGCAGGTGTTACATACCAACGCACCGTGTGTTTGAAACACCATTGGATGAGACTGCAAACACCCTCTAAACCGCTGGAAACCCTTGAAAAACCAGCAGCACTTACCAGACGGGCATGAGTGGTGGCAGTGGTAGCTATCAGTTTGCATGCTCAAACTCCAACTCTCCACAGTCCTCAACAGTGGGTGCAAGCAGGATTGCATTTGCAAAGGCTCGTGAGATTGCTAGGCACTGTTTTTGCACCTTTTTGCCCTTTCTGGGCTCTTTTAGGGCTTGGCACAAAGCGTGCATGCACAGTCTTCGGCTGCATCAACAGAGGTATGGTGTCCACTTCAAGGGAAGTAAAAGTCCCACTCTATTCTGCCTTGTTCAGACCACACCTGGAGTCCTGTGTCCACTTCTAGGCACCACAATTTAAGAAGGGTGTTGATAAGCTGGAACATGTGAAGAAGAGGGTGACCAAGTTATGATCAAGGGTCTGGAAACTGAGCCTTATGAGGCACTGTTGAGAGAGTTGCATATGTTTAGCCGGGAAAAGAGGAGACTGAGAGAAGATATGATAGCCATCTTCAAATATCTCAAGCGCTGTCATATGGCAAATGGAGGAAGCTTGATTTCTCCTGCTCCAGAAGATAGGACCTAAACCAATGGCTTTGAGTTATGAGAAAGGAGATTCCAACTAAACAGGGATAACATTTTGACCGTAAGGGTTGTTTGACAGTGAAACAGACTCCCACAAGAAGTGGTGGAACCTCCTTCCTTGGAGGTTTTTAAGCAGAGGTTGGATGGCCATCTGTCATGAATGATCTCGTTGACATTCCTGCATTGCAGGGGGTTGGACTTGATGACCCTCAGGGTCCCTTTCAACTGTACAATTCTATGATTCTATGAATACAAAGGCAGCTTTTACAAGCATCAAGCCATGAAGAAGTGCTTCATCTTTAAGGTTCAAGTGCTCCCTGATCCCTTGAATCCAGTCAAAAGCTCTTCTACTTTATTAAAAACAAATCATTAAGATGACAACTGTATTCCATTCCCTCTCCTGAGCCTGGAAAATGCAGACTCCCTAACAGAGATCATGAAGGAGCATTTGGAAGTTGCACAACATCCTCAGAGTTGTATCATTAGTAGTTTCCTTTGTGGTCATTCTGAGGAAAAACAGATATTTCGCTTAAGCGACAAAAACTCCTTAAATAAATACATCATCATGCAGTGGTCAGGGAGATCTTCGGGGAATTCCACAGACTGGCTGCTACTTCCTCCCACTCAATTAAGAGGTTTTGTAGGTTGGCCTCGCTGCAACTGGTGGCCAGATGGTTGATCCAGCCTTCAAGATTTCCATCCAGCTTACCAGCTGTCCCTCTTCTAACCTGGTAGAAAAAGAGGGATGCAGAAGACATGGGATTCATCCTCTGTAAAAGTTCACAAGGAAAACATAGAGAAAGTTCATTGAGGTGAGCATCGCCCTAACTGAGACAAGGAGACACATGGCAAGGTAATAATGGGTAGATGTTGGGAGTATTTTGTGAGTGTGCGAAATCCGTGGTTGAATCTATCATAAAAACATCAGAAGAGCACTGTCCCACAACATCTGGAGGGCAACATCTGGAGGGCCACAGGTTTCCATACCTGGTTTAGCTAGCCCAGCATCCTGGACAGTCCCCCTGTTACCCTCCAGTGACTGGTATGTAGAGACATGCTGCCTCTGATCTGATGGCTAGAAAACACCTTCTGCGTAGACCCTTTGCACCCCACTAATATAATATATCTGCCACAAATATAATCTATAACCCATGGTGTCAAAAAACAAACCATCTGTTTTAGACCATGATTTACCATCAATACTGTTTTATCAGGTTTGCCCAGTGCTTTTTCTCTAGTTGCTACAGTAAGTGCCACTTTTTAACAACAAAAAAGAGGTGCCGGTACTGCGTACCCTTGAGTACCCCCCTGGGGGGGAGGATTGGGCTTACCATTAAGTGTGGTGGTATTCGGAGGCCTCCTGCCTCCTGCAGTGGAGGCTAATAGCCAATGGTAGCCTTATCCCCCACGATTTTGCCTAATCCTAAAGTCATCCAAGTTGGTGGCCATCACTATTTCTTGTAGGAGCAGATTCCACACTTTAACTATGCTCTGTGTGAAAAGAGTAGGACCTGCTTCTCCCAGCCACCTGGCCACCACTTCCCTCAATGGCCTGACCACCCAGCTGCTTCCAGTGGCTGCGGCAACCCAGCCAGATGGGTGGCGTGCAAGTAATACATTATTTTTATTTTATTCCCCCCCCCCCAATTCTTCTTACCATGCATTTTCCAGTGGAAGGGGGGGAGGGGGTGCATGCTGTCTTGAGAGCTGCCATTTCCAGGCACCCTGAGCATCCTGAAGTGACAGCTCCTGAGGCTTGCCCTGCCTTGTGCTCTTCTGTGGGGATACCTGAGAGAGGCTATCTATGGATAGACGGGGGGTTGAATGAATGGGTGTGAATGGGTGGAAGTGTGTGTATAGGTGAATGGGTGGGTGGATGGATGGATGGATGGATGGAGTGTGAATGGACATGGTTGCCTCGCTCTGCCTAGCAGTAGGGCTGGCCCTGCCCTTTGGGCTGAAAAAGAACTGGGCAAGAATTGTACAGCCCACTTTCATGTTAGTTACACTGTAGCAGAATGATTTTCAGGTGGTTTGTACCCTTGTTGCATTTTGTGTCTCTTATAAATGGTACCGTCTGAGATTTGGCCTCAATCGTGGCCACAAATAAGCATCCCTTTCCCCCCCTGTGAATTCTCTAATCCCACGGTTATTATTATAACTACATCCCAAGTTTGCCAGAAATAAAAGTAATTGCAAATGTACAGGCTGGCACCTTTCTGTCTGCCTTTTGCAAATATTTAACTCAGGGTTTTGCTACCTAGCACTTTGGGCAATTAGTGGGCCAGTGGTGTTTTTCCACTACCCACAGGTAGTGGAGTGTAATTATATCTGCATTGTAGAGAGACTGCAATCCTTCACTGAGCTAAACGGATGCCATCATTACATTGATTATTGATTCCAGGGATACGTTTTGTTGTTGGCTGTGACAATTTTCATGTGTCAATGAACCCTCCCGGCATTTACTGAACCTTACAAAAGGATGGTGTGCAGAGGAAGCAATGAAGGATCTCTTACTTCTAGGACTTGTCAGGCCTGGGGCCTACCTTGCAACAGGTTGCCATCTAGTCTGAGACTGATACAGTTGAAGCAGTGGGGAAGCTTGTGATCAGGCTTCAGATCAGGTGAGCAGTGAGCAACAGCCAGGTAGAATAGAAAACAGTGAGCCTTCGTGAGGTGTTGGGAGGACAAAGGTCTCTCTCTGTGTGTGTGTGTGTGTGAGAGAGAGAGAGAGAGAGAGAGAGAGAGAGAGAGAGACAGACAGACAGGCAGACAGACAGACAGACGCTTCCCACTGTATGTCCAAAATTTTGGCGCTCGGGGTGGTGAAGGATGACACACCATCACCAGTGTTAACTGTTATTGTTGTTTCATACCTGCCAAGTGCCCCAGGAAAAAATGGGACATCTCAGTTTTGTGTGTGCAATTGAGACAGCCAGTTTGGGTGCCACAATCCCACATGCTCTTGTGCTGTGCTGTTGCCCTGAAAAAGCACTTTGGGGGGCACAAGAGTGTCATGTGACTTGCTCAGGAGCACATCCCGGAATACACATGTCTCCTAAAGTTGGACAGTATGTTGTTTATGTAACTTGTATAAGAAGAGCTTGGTGGATCAGGCCAATAGCCTGTCAAGTTCACAATCCTGTTCTCACAGTGGCTACCCAGATGCCTGTGGGAAACCAGCAAGCGGGACTGGAGCACCAGAGCATTCTCCCCTCCTGAGATTTTCAGCATCTGGTCAGGAGAAGGAGAAGGACCATTTGTGGATGAATGCCCTGGCCTGAATTCCAAGTCTGATGACTGTCGCTTAGATGTACACACTCAGAGTGGCATATAAAAGGGAAGACGACATTAGTTGTGCTGCCAAACCGAAGCAAATTCCTGCATGAGCTGCAAGTGGGGAAACCAGTTGCCACATAAGAGGAAGCCAGAGATCTCAATTAATTCCCAGTCTACAGGCTCACACTCAATTTCCACGAACAAAGCAATTTAAGCCGAGCCGCTGATTCCCGATACGCCTTGCTTGCAATTGCTGTTGGCAGAGCTCCCCAGAAGGGCAATCCAGAGCCAATTGCAGACTCCTGGCAGGGTAACCAACTAGCTGTGACAGGTATCACAGCCTGATTCTTCAAAACACTGGCATTTAATTGTTATGATTACTGTATTTATTTTTCACTTGGGCAGTTTATATACCGCTTATGGTGAGACAAACCTGTAAGTGGCTTACAACATAGTTTATCACTTTACAGCTCTCTTTAGATAGCTCTAAATTATGGTGCTGAATTATGAATTATGGTGCTGGAGGAGACTCTTGAGAGTCCCATGGACTGCAAGAAGATCAAACCTATCCATTCTTAAAGAAATCAGCCCCGAGTGCTCACTGGACAGACCCTGAAGTTGAGGCTCCAGTACTTTGGCCACCTCATGAGAAGAAATGACTCCCTAGAAAAGACCCTGATGTTGGGAAAGGTTGAGGGCACAAGGAGAAGGGGACGACAGAGGATGAGATGGTTGGACAGTGTTCTCGAAGCTACTAACATGAGTTTGGCCAAACTGCGAAAGGCAGTGAAGGATAGGTGTGCCTGGCGTGCTCTGGTCCATGGGGTCACGAAGAGTCGGACACAACTGAACGACTGAACAACTTAGATAGCTCAGGCCTCTCCAATCTCATGTGTGGGGCTTGAGGGACAGCACTGCGACTGGGACACCCAGCTTTCAATGTCATTTACAAAATGCCTGGCCAACCTCTGCCTGTATTTCTGTATGTGTATAGCAACAGATCTTCTTCCCAGCTTCCAGGTCTCAAACCCAATTTCAGCCAGCTCCCAACCCCCCAAACTGCTTAATAAGCTCATTTGATTGTGTCCAGGCCAATGCAGAGATATAAACAGCTTTAATTGTTGTTTTGTGGCACTTTCGACCCCCTGCTTGGCTTCATTGTTCTCCCTTTACCCACATCAAGGCATAACACTCCAACTAAATCATTCAACCATTTTGCGAAGGTCTGGACGAGGGCTATGGTTATTCTTTTCATCGCTTCTTTGCACTGTGGTCCGTTAAAGAAGAAGAAAAATGGCGCAAAAGGTGGCTCAAAGTGGATGGGTGCTGTACTATTTCTTAATTTCTTTTTTTATGTAGTTATTACTTTGCATATTTACAGTATATCTAAGGATGATCAGTCTGCATATATTCATCTATCTGTTCCTAAAGGACTGTCCCGTGGAAAACAGAACAAGCTTGTTTTCTCCTGCTCTGGAGGGTAGGATGAGAAACAAGGGATTCAAGTTACAAGAAAGGAGATTCCGACTAAACTTCGGGGGGAGGGACTTCTGATGGCAAGAGCTGTTCAACAGTGGAACTGTCTCCTTCGGAAGGTAGTGGACTCTCCTTCCTTGGAGGTTTTTAAGCAGAGATTGGATGGCCATCTGCCATGGATGCTTTAGCTGAGATTCCTGCATTGCAGGGGGTTGGACTAGATGATCCTTGGGTTCCCTTCCAACTCTGCAATTCTATGATTCTCCTAGCACAGGGGTGGCCAACTCCCAAGAGACTGCAATCTACTCACAGAGTTAAAAACTGGCAGTGATCTACCCCCTTTTGGGGGGTTCAAGTCAAAGTTGTTGAGCTTTTTTAGGAAGGAGGAAGACCCATTTTGGGGGGATTCGGGTCAAAGTTGTTGAGTTTTTTCAAGAGGAGGTAAAATGTTGAGCTTTTTAAGGGGAACCACTGTTGTTCAGCTTCTTTGGGGGGAGCCAATGATCTACCAGTGATCTACCGCAGACGTCCAGTGATCTACCAGTAGTTCACGATCTACCTGTTGGACATGCCTGTACATATTTGTATACAATTCTACCTAATACTTACATTTTTGTGAGTCTATTTCTTCTTATATAACACATGTTTGTATTCCCCCCCACACCAATATATGCAATTTTATGCACACTCCACACACATGCATCTGCACACATTACATGGCTGGAGAAGTTCATTGCAAAATTCAGAGAAGTGTGCATTTTGAAGGATGGCTCTGTTTGTTTTTTTTTTTCATGTATTGATTCAGATTTGCTTTAAAAACAAACTGAATCAAATTTCTACTCTGCCCCTACTTGCCAGCCAGTACATGAGCAGATGCGCAGAGTGAAGGGCTTTCCTGGATTTGCCTATGTTTAGAGGTTGGCACGTAGCTTAATTGTGTGTTTTTGTATCGCAGCTCTTGCTGGTTACGATTGTGGAGCTTCTTGCCCAGGTTAAAGCGAAAGAACTGCAGCTTACGGCAGGAGTATACTTGCTAAAGTCTCTTGTTTAATCTGTTAAATGCTAAACTGCTTAATCAGGATATTATTAAGAATTTCGATGAAGGGCTTTAGCTAAATGCCAAACTGTAGTCACAGGAGGTTTTGTTGCCTGAACTTCAAGTGAAACCCACAAAGGCATTAGATATTTAATACCCAAACAATGTTCAACGTTGTTGGAATAATCCAACAGGAGGGCACAAATATTAACATCTTGGCATCCTCCCGAGGATGGCTGAAGAATAATATTTGTTGTGGAATTTGATGCTAGGTAGCACAAAAATTATAACCTCAACACAGATGCCAGAAGAGAGTGCTCAAGGCTTGCCACACCATAGAACCCTGCATAGGGTGACCATGTGTCCTACTTTACAGAGTATAGTCCTCTGTTTGAAGAAGTACTCATTCACAAAGGCCTTATCAATGGGAAGTGGACCAAACAGTGTATTCATTGATTTAGAATGTTCATACTACACATTGACAAAATATTGCCCCAGAATTTCAAGGAAATTTAAATTGAACCCAGATTATGCATTAAAATCCTGAACAATTGATGTGCTTAAAATGACCGTTGTTTAACAGCCAGCTTGTTTGGAAGCTTTGACTGCACTGGCAAAATCATTTGCTTTAACCTAATCTTTTGGCAGAAATTCATTGGGGAACCATTGTTAATTCAAGCAAACACATCATATAACAAAAGTATTTATATTTCTGTTCTGAGTTCGGACTGAGCTCAATTTATTTTTTACTCTGTTCCGTGCTTTAAATCCATTGTTCAATGGTGTAAAACAGCAAAGGTCACTGTGGTAGAACTGAATGTAGTGGCATTTTTTGAAACATTGTGTTATGAGCTAGATTAAACATGATTAAGGAGTTCTCATTCATATATAGAGCGGGGAGGGAGAGTCTGAAAATGGCTGCACAAATACTTCACAGGTCCAAGGTCACAATAAAAATGTTTGGTTGAATTTGAGCAAAAAATCTTAATGAACATACTATAGAAAAAGGTGGGCTCATAATTCACTGTCAAAACAACCCACCCTGCAATACCATCTGCCTAATTTATTTCCTATCCAATTCTAGTAGTGACAAGGTAAGCCATCAAGTATGAGATGTCATCAACCCCAAGAATATGAGCTGTCACCAACCCTAAGCGTGTGTGTATATGGATTAGGAATATGATTTAGGAATTTACTCTAAATTGACAACAGTCCCTAAATGATGATGGGATTGGAAGCAAGTCAACCAGAAAGCAATATAGCTAGACAAATAAGGCAATGGTTATGGTTCGCTGCTGCAAGAGGACTGATCTCACATATCAGCTAAAATAGTATTGGGGAGAAAACTATAATTACTTGGCTCTACCTGTCATTGGCTCCACCTACTGTTCATCTCTCTGTCTTCTGCTCCACCAGTCCCAATCGCATACCCTCCAACAACCTGGTGAGGCAAATCAGGACCAAGGCACCACCCCCTCTCACCACTCCCCCTCCCCTGTATGATTCCACTGATGGGCCCTTGCACACCTTTGCCCACCTCACAGCCCCCACTACCCACCACCACTGCTGTACTTCTGGAATTCGGGGCCAGAAGCAAGCGCCATTTCCGGAAGGAGGAGAAGCAGAGGCAGGTACACAGGCACAAGCTGAGAGCGTGCTCTGACTGACACAACATGGGAGCCAAACCAGGACATCCCAGGATGGAATTAGAAACCAGGGCAGCTTCTGTAATTCCAGGTTGTCCTGCTTAAAACGGGACAGTTGCACAGTATGTTAATGAGTAGCAGCCCTTTCAATCCCTAACCTATTTTAGGCCTAGATTAAGAAAAAGGGTAGACATTGCTTGTACTTTTCACCAATCTCACTGTCTTGCTTAAATGTAAGAAAGGCGGATAATCCACCGTTCCAAAGGAAACCAGTCCACACCTTCTGAAAAGAAAACACTTGAATGGGTATCAATAAAGAGGAAACCATATGACCTTCGAAAAGAATCCCAGTACGTTCACACTAGGAAGAGAGAGAGGAAGCTGTTCCAGCACCAAGGCAGAGTCACTTTATTGTCTTGTTAATGGCAGATGATTTCATTTAATTGTTGCAACCAAGGATCCCCATTGGCTTTTGATGTAAAATATACTTGGCGCATTGCCCAGTTACAAAATGGTGTTTTTTTTAAAGAAGTGCACAAGAAGCCAAGAAGCCCTCAGGGATGCCATTTAGGGTAGCAGTTGCTGACATTATTGGGTGGAGTGTAGAAGGAGCCTTACTTTTTGCACCAGCCTCATTAGCTATTTTTGAAAAGGCTGCAGAGGGAGCCATTAATTGGCCAAAAGTGAAGAGAGCTGGTGGTTTAGGCTTGTTGATTCAATTAAGAGCTCCCTACCTTTCCCCTTGTAATGTGACTATGGGGTTAAGCCACCCACATATACACATAACCCCCATGGGGAGCAGCCATAACTCAATAGGAAAATACACCCGGACAACACCATTACTGGCCCCAACAACATCAAACATACCATCTCAGGACTATTCAATTGCTCATCGTCTAACATTGTGTATGCCATCAAATGCCAACAGTGCCCTTCAGCTCTCTATATTGGACAAACAGGCCAAACCCTACGCCAAAGGATAAATGGACATAAATCTGACATCAGGAATCACAAGACAGAGAAACCAGTAGGAAAGCATTTCAATCTCCCAGGACACTCTGTGCAAAATCTCAAAGTAGCTGTCTTATTGCAAAGGAATTTCAGAAATAGACTGGAAAGAGAAGTTGCTGAATTGCAACTCATTACCAAGCTTAAAACCATGGAGAGACCTGGTCTGAACAAAGACATTGGATTCTTATCTCATTATACATGACAAAGCTTTTTTAACCTTCTCACCCCTTGCTTTTTCCTGTAAGACTAATTGCAGTCGTTAACAGTCCTCAACAGGTTTACCACAGCTATCAGCCTATCACCCATTCCCACCACCCCTCTGAGTAATACCCCTCCCACCCTCTCACTATATATAAGGGTTTGGTGACTTCTGTTTCAGTGTATCTGAAGAAGTGTGCATGCACACGAAAGCTCATACCAAGAACAAACTTAGTTGGTCTCTAAGGTGCTACTGGAAGGAATTTTTTTATTTTTTATCTTGTTTTTTCAATAGGAAAACACGCACTGTGTGCAGGCCAAAGGACTAAATCCCTGGCACCTCCACTTTCAAAATGGGATCAAGCACCAGGTGACATGGAGACCATAGAAAGCTTCTGCCAGTCAGATAAATAATCTCTTCTGTTATAAGACAGTTGCCTATGTTGTTATCTCTCAAAGGTGAGAGACGGGGGGAGCGCTCAGTTGGTAGAGCTCTTAATCTCAAGGTCGTGAATTCGAGGCCCACATTGGGCAAAATATTCTTGCATTGCATGGGGTTAGACTAGATGTTGCTCATGGTCCCTTCCAATTCTACAATTCTATGATTCGATTATACTGGGTTCCACACACTGACACTGCAAGCCTATACTCAGTTTACACAGAAATCCCACTGACTTCAGGGGGGGTTACTACCAAATATGCAGGGATGGAATTGCAAACTGAGTGGCTGCTTTTATGAATTTGATGGACTTGTGTATAAAAGATTTGCAGTATAGCACCAGAGCAAGGGGAGAAGGGAGACTGGGGTGTAGCTCTGAGTCACCCTGACTCCACCATGGCCCACCACTCGAAGAGCCCAGTTTGCATTTGCGAAAACAGCAAAAGAAAAACTGTATTGGGTGAACCCATTCACAAATCCTCTGTTGACGTTCATGCAATATACCCCATTGAAACTTTTGAAACTGTAAAAATGTGTGCCAAAAAACAGCTTTTCGGCACACATATTTTTCAGTTGCAAAAGTTGCATTACAACATTTGGAGAAAGTGTGAATTTCAGAGACAACTGTGTTTCAGTTCATGTCTTTGTTTGGAAAGTGCAAAGCTGTAGGTTCAGATTAAAAAGTGAGCCAATTACATTTCTCCCCCATCCCAAATTATAGGCATTTAAGATCATTTAAACTCATTGGCTGCAGCGGGAAGGTAAACGGCGTTTCCGTGCGCTGCTCTGGTTCGCCAGAAGCGGCGTTGTCATGCTGGCCACATGACCTGGAAGCTGTACGCCGACTCCCTCAGCCAATAACGCGAGATGAGCGCCGCAACCCCAGAGTCGGTCACGACTGCACCTAATGGTCAGGGGTCCCTTTACCTTTAATGATGTTATACTCAGAGTAGACCCATTGAAATTAATAAGCCCAACTTGGTCATCTCCATTAATTTCAATGGGTCTATGTGTAATACGGCTAACACCGATCACACCCAATGGTATCTTTGATGACTACCCTTTTTGCACACTTCATGTTACATATAGTGTTCCATTTAGGCCGGGTGTTTTCAAGGTCAGCTGCGCAACTGATTTGGCCCTTTCGTCTCTTTTGCGCAGAGTTCTACAACATCTAAGGAAGTAAAGCTTGTAGGGTAATTGTTTAAATGGGGGAAGGAATGCCCCCAATCCTTTCCCAATACAACTGGCTGAAGAAAAACAAATATCTCATATTTAATGCTCTTTCATACAAAAATCAAGCCCATATAACAATCTAAATTGTGTGTGTGTGTGTGTGTGTGTGTGTGTGTGTGTGCGTGTAAATTACAGAGCACTAGCCTAACTCACTGCAAAGGAAGTTGGATAATATGTTTATGTTTAAAGTAGGTTTTGTTTTTTTGCATCTGTAATTAGCCCAGACTTATCTTCTATTTAATTTTCCTGTTTGACTTCCAGCAGCATTTAACTGTAAAACGTCCTGAATAAAAAGCACTGTAATAAGAAAATCTGGTACTACTTTCGGAATCAAGGTTTCTTTTTCTTCTCTCTTTCTCTCTCTCTCTCTTTTTTTTCAAAAGAAGGGGCTGTACAAATGCTTTCCATGTGTTAGCTTGTCCCTGTTAGTATTTTACTGTGTTGTACTGCTTATTCCTGTGGTTAAGTAGGCTATAAACAGCTGACCAAAAGAGAGATGCTCCACCAGTATGTATCCCTGAAATTCTCCCCATCATCTCCTTTTGTCCTTCCCAAGCAGATGTTCCTCAGCTATTAAGTCAGAATGCTTTTATCTGCAGGAGACACAGAGAGAGAGACAACCCCAGCCTGGAATTTGAGCACTGGATGGGGAGTGAGAAGAGAGAGGCCACCATCTCTCCCAAGTCTTTAGACCACAAAACAGTGGTTCCTCCTCAGAAATATTTGAATGGCATTTCATGAAACCAAGCAAGCAAGAGTGATGGGAAGGAGAAATAAACATTAGTGGGTGGGACATGTGACCCTCTTTTGGATTATCTGCACCCATCAGCTTCAGCCAGCATGGACAATAATCAAGGATGATGGGAATGTTGCGGTTATTAATATGCTTTTGGAAGCTGCAGGATGAATAAAAACAGACTCTTCCTGAAATAAAAGTTGTCCAGTCCAAAAATACGGTTCAAAAGCTTTACTAACAGAACTTGTTCCAAAAGTGACACTAAAAACAATGGTGTTACATGCATACGAATCGTTGCATAATGTCATGTCCAAGCACAGGTACAGCATCTTAGAAACATAAAATTACTTCAAACAGAGCTGGAAACAAAAGTCTGTTTCTCACACAGCCTCCATTATAGCCCGAGGCTGTGTTTTCATAGAGAGAATCGTTGGCCCAGGTCCTTTCTTCTCCAGTGCTTGAAAGAGAAAGAGCTAACTCACACAAAATGGATTCCCAACAGATTAATGTATGCACAGAGTGAAACCCAATCTCCTTCATGTGATCTAAGTCAAGCACGCGACAGAGCAGCAGAGATCCACCAACAGCAAATCATTAACCTGTTAGGCACCCAGAGAGCTTCAGTATAGCTCAGTGGAATTTTCCAATGTTAAACCTTTGACACTACACATACAGAGTTATTTTCCATGCTGATGTACAATTAAACCATTATACTTAACAGGCTATTGTAGTCCAGCAAGATCTGGAGAGTCAGCAGATCCCTATTCATGCAGTGGAAGAACAGTGAATGGGACTAATTAAGGAAGAAGGCACATATCTACTGTGGATAAGGTCTGAACAGTAAACAGGGGTGCCAACCTGAATAAAATAATAATAATAATAATTTATTATTTGTACCCCACCCAACTGGATGGGTCTCCCCAGCCACTCTGGGCGGCTTCCAGCAAACATTAAAATACATTAACACTTCACAGATTAAAAACTTCCCTGAACAGGGCTGCCTTCAGGTGTTTTCTAAATGTCATGTAATGGTTGATCCTTTTAACCTCTGATGGGAGGGCGTTCCACAGGGCGGGCGCCACTACCGAGAAGGCCCTCTGCCTCGTTCCCTGTAGCTTTGCTTCTCGTAGTGAGGGAACCGCCAGAAGGCCCTCGGCGCTGGATCTCAGTGTCCGGGCTGAACGGTGGGGGTGGAGACGCTCCTTCAGGTATACAGGCACCCGCCCTGTGGAACGCCCTCCCACCAGATGTCAAAGAAAAAAACAACTACCAGGCTTTTAGAAGACATCTGAAGGCAGCCCTGTTTAGGGAGGCTTTTAATGTTTAATAGATTACTGCATTTTAATGTTCTGTTGGAAGCCGCCCAGAGTGCCTGGGGAAACCCAGCCAGATGGGTGGGGCATAAATAAATAAATTATTATTATTATTATTATTATTATTATTATTATTATTATTACTACTACTACTACTACTACTACTACTACTACTACTATGGCCCCTCCTAAGTTTCATCTGGACGTATCCTTCATTTTTGCCTGTACCTCTTATATCAAGTACTTTATCCTGCTCTTTCTTCTCAGACTTTGGAGTCGTGCTTTCATGGTTCTCTCTGGACCTGCAGAAGCAGAAGGCTGAGCCTTGTTTCTTTTACAAAGGAGAAAAAGCCTGTTGCACCAAGAGCGACGTGGGCCCCATCTCAGCTCCCGCCCTTGGAATTATGAATGCAGTCAGTAACGCCAAACGCGCCGGAGATGAAAGAAAGACAGCCTCTCCGGCCTTGTTTCCCGAAGCCAGTTCCCATTTCAAAAAGACTCAGTGCAGCCCAAGTGCAAAAGATATGTACATAAAAGATGCATGGGAGGAGGTCACTATGAATGTGCCCTCTCCCTCTCTGGGGGCTGGGTTAACTTGGTGCTTAAGTGTCTAGAGTGGAGTATTAGGCAATCATCATTACCACACAGGCTCACCTAACCCTCTCCAAAGCAGAAGAACCTTTCAAAATGTAATAGATTAATAATGGTTGCCCTTTGTTTAAACCAAAGATGCAGACAACGTGTCTCCAAGCATACAATGTTTTTGACTGACACGTCCCTCCTGAGTCCCAGCCAAGCTGTTCTCACTAAAGGGCTCTTGTTGTAATTTGCTTTAAAGGGTGGAGCCAACGGCCCGCAAGGCCCACATGCCATTTGGGGACTGGTTTGTGTGTGTGTGTGTGTGTGTGTGTGTGAGAGAGAGAGAGAGAGAGAGAGAGAGAGAGAGAGAGAGAGAGAGAGAGAGAGAGAGAGAGAGAGAGAGAGAGAGCAGTCTGGTTGGAGTTTGTGCCATCTGTCACTGGAGCCATGACAAGGTTCTGATGAGCGGCTGCTGCTGCCAACCCTTTCATTTTTCTGGCGCAAACATAACTCGGAGCCCGAATGAGATCTGTGTGTCCCCATTGTGACCAAAAGAAAGCTCCCTGGTCTCCCAGCAAGATGGCTGGGGATGATGGCTAAGGGCATGGTGCCCTGGGTGTCAAACTGTGGAGCATCTAGGCGTGCCGTCTTGCTGGCGGGTGTGCTGCTTAACTGTCATGATAACCAGGCTGGCTGAAGAAGATATTTTGACACCACCAGAGATGGAAAATCACAGCGGCACCCCGACACTCGCTCACACCCTTCTGTGAAATATGCATTCGGCCCTGCCCAAGGCTTGTGGTACATATAAATCCATATGTTGCTGTTGCTATGGTGACATAAACAAATTCTTAAAGTGATTTGTTTGTGCTGCACTCTCTCACTCTCTTTCTTCTTCTCCATAAACTTAAAGGGTCAAAAATCAGTTTTACAGCCCTACCGCATTGCGCTTTACAGAGCAGGGTACACACAGAAGATGACTTTTTCAACTTTGTCAAATAAAAATAAAACAGCTGACGATCTGATCCCAGCTGGATGCAAGTCTGGGATTAGGCATGGGCACTGTCAGGTACCTGCTGAGGCAAAAAATAATAATGAGAGGGCTGTGCTCTGCATTCAGCCAGATCCTGGATCACAGACTGAATCGGACTGATTTGGGTTGATCTGAGATTTGTCCAGATTGGGTTGGAGGCAGGCTTCCTCAACCTCGGACCTTCAGATGTTTTTGGCCTACAACTCCCATGATCCCTAGCTAGCAGGACCAGTGGTCAGGGATGATGGGAACTGTAGTCTCAAAACATCTGGAGGGCCGAGGTTGAGGAAGCCTGGATTGAGGAAACCCCAGACCACCCCAGGTCAGGTTAGGTCCACCTGGAGTGATTCAAGCTTGCTTATTGAGCATCCATCCTTATCAGTTTGCAGAGAGGTTATGCAGCAACACACCAAGCAATTGTTATCCCACAGCTTCCAATGCATTTCCCCATCCCTTTCCTTTTTACAAAATGTCCAACTTGTGGGGTAGAGAAGTGGGTCTGTTGTGCAGGAGCAGCAGATCGACATTCGTTGTGCAACCTGAATTTTCCACTATGTGATTGAATCACACCTGAAAATAGAACCTGAACACTGTTGGGCTGTGCCTTAAGAGCAAGGAAACAAGCTCTGGCTTCAGCAGGAAGGGAGACCTCAAAGCACACACTGCATTTCCTCCCATGCATGACTCAGTTGTCCTTGTTTATTTATCGGGGACAGTCATTATTTTCTGATTCCCATCCCCAATCAATCACTCCCCCTACTGTGCCATTAGGTGAGATTCTGGAGATGACGTTTAAAAATCAGGTTAGCGTTTGAGTGCCCCGAAACTCTTTTGGGACTGGATCAGGAATTTTCCATGTCCCAGAAAAATATATTGGGAAACCTCCTACGTTTCTGAGCCAAGAAATGGCTTGGAAAACAGTCCCCTTGCCTCTAGGATGATGGATTGAGCTAATGCAACAGTGTGGCAGAATGAAGGCCCGTTTTTTTTCCTCCTAGCTGATCATTTCCACGACCACCAATGTAAGAGAAGGGAAGGACAGAACATGTCCAAGGAATGAGGTGGTGAGAACATGGTGAGGGAGGTGGAGATGGGCAGAGAAAGCTAGGAATTCCTCCCCTGCTTGGATTTTGATCCAAGCCAGAGAAGAATTTGGCACCTCAGGAAAGCCCCTCTTCTTGATGTAAAGGAAGCTTGACAAGGCTCCAAAATTCATTTTCAGACCTGAGTCCAGCAAATGTTGCTGGCACCTCCGGTTTCAGTGTGTTGCACACGCACATGTGCATTCCAGAGTTTTCACTCCCCTGACTCTCTAGAAGTTAAATATCAGAGTTAGAGGCAAATGAATATGGTACAGCTGCATGAAAATGCACACACAGGGATACAAAGGGCACTATCTCATGCACGGCACACAGTTTTGCACATTATTTGGCCCCTTTATTGACATACATTTCTTCCTCCCCACACACACAAACACACACCTGACACACATACTTCAGGAGACATGCAAGGTAAATTAATATAGCATAGGGTAGTTAGAGCCACTAGTAATAGGGTTGCCATACGTCCAGGAATTCCCGGACATGTCCTCTTTTGGGGGTCCTACATGCCCATCCAGGGGGAATTCTACATTTTAAAGCAAATGTCCTGGATTTGGGGTTTTTTGTTTTTTTTAAGTGTGTGGATGGCTCTGGCTCTGGCTCTGGCCTTGGCGGCAGCAGAGGATCTATTGGGCAATTGCCCTAAAAAATCTCAACAATTTTTACCTCTTGAAATATGGCAACCCTAATTAACAGAGGGTGGCCAAGGTGAGGGGAAAACTGCACTGTGCATAACATAACAGTATGGTGCTCAACCATTTTGTTTCACAAACTTGATCCCAAGGATCAATGCGCCCAGTTCCAGAGCGCTCTGGGGGTAAAGATTCTGGTCTTGGAGCAGGGAATCAGCTCATTGCACCAGAAACTGCAGTCCCAGTGCCGTCTGTAGTGTTGGTACAGCTGCTATCCTCTCCCATTGACTGTGGGCACTTCCAGATTGTCGCTATTCTGAAGATGGGATTCAATGCACGCTGGCAAATTCAGGGTGCACAATGAATGCGGATTCAGATTCTTGTGCAAAAAACCTGTTCTTGAAAAACAACAACACAGTTGTGTAAAGGAAGTATAAGGGGAGACAGAGTAGCGTAGGATAATAATTACATAACTCAACTTTGTATAATCTCCCGGCAATTTTTGTGCAAACAAATCAGGATGAGTCTCAATAAACAGGCCAGCTGGACGTGACCTGAGTAGCAAGGCCTTGCATAGCTTAGGGGACCCTCTGTTAAGGGCATGGCATCCTCCTCCTCCTCACTTTGCTAGCATTTTACAGATCTTCTGAGCCATTTCTTGGATTAAGAATGGTGAGGAGATTATGTGACAGAGATAGGAGAGTCAGGAAGATCTCCCCATTGCACAGGATGAGATCGGGTTTGCCATAACACTATGAGTCACCGCTTGGGCTACCAAAACCTCAACTCAGCTGTAGGGTTGGGAATCTGTTGTATTTATCGGTGGTTGTTTTTGTTTTGCTCTTTTATAAGCTAGCAAAACCGATGCACCTCTTCTAGGACTCAAATCCATTTTTCATTGTTTGTTGACTTCAGCTGTTTATTATTCACAGCATGTGAGGGGTCAAAGACTCATGACAAAGTTAGGGAAAGGATTGCCAATTCTGATTTCTTCTAAGGCTCTCGCAGAGAAGGCAAGCTGGGTGGGTGGGGAAATTCTTCATTTGTTCCCACATGTAAACAAATATATATATATTCTATGCACAATTTAACCACACACAAGAGATAGACTCCTGGGAAAAGAAGCAGAAAGTAACTGTATTCTGTTGGATATATTAGCATGTTTTCCTGACTGGAAATACAGGTATAGCCCACAATGGAGCTCTGTGTTCAGATTGAGTAGTCCTTATCATGTTATCTTTACGGTGTAGAAGCCAGCACAGATTCTACCCTTGCTGTGAAGTTGATGGCAGAAGCCCTGGACCATGGGGGAGGAGCCTAAGATGCAGCTGCTTCCCATGCCAGTGTTGCCCATCCCAGAAACAAGGGCAACACTGACATGGGGGAAAGCAGCAGCAGCTGGAGCTATAATGTAGGCATTCTTATGAAGCAACATAAGAAGGTGTCTTGAATTGCAGAAGGGAAGCAAGTGAATATTCACAAACATTCAAATTTTGCCAGATTCTTTAAAGCTGTAGTCCATATTTTGAATGCCAAATTTCCGACTGAAAATTCAAATTTATATATCTGAATATGCCACCTGAATTTCTTTCTTTAATTTATTAAAGAGTAATGTCCACCTCAATCCCAAAGTGTTGAATGGGATGTATTCAAAAGTGTGCATAGCACAGCAGCCTTAAACTTCTAAGCTCTGTTAATAAGTATGTGCTTAACTCTCCCTTATTCAAACCCAAGTGCTTAATTTTGCCTGGATTGCTGTATTAATTGTTTTAAATGCAAGACTCTCTAACTGTTCTCGTAATCTTACATCAAGCTACCTTTTGGAAACTAATTTTTGGGAAGAACCTCACATCAATGGATATTCCCTTCTATTTTGGACATGCTGCTAACTTTGACATGGGTGGTGCTGTGGTTTAAACCACTGAGCCTAGGGCTTGCCAATCAGAAGGTCGGCGGTTCAAATCCCCATGATGGGGTGAGCTCCCGTTGTTCAGTCCCAGCTCCTGCCCACCTAGCAGTTCGAAAGCACCTCAAAGTGCAAGTAGATAAATAGGTACCACTCCGGCGGGAAGGTAAACGGCGTTTCCGTGTGCTGCTCTGGTTCGCCAGAAGCGTCTTAGTCATGCTGGCCACATGAACCGGAAGCTGTATGCCGGCTCCCTCGGCCAGTAAAGCGAGATGAGCACCGCATCCCCAGAGTCATCCGCAACTGGACCTAACAGTCAGGGGTCCCTTTACCTTTACCTAATTATCCTCATTCACTCTTTCCAGACATTCTGAGAATTAATATCGGTTTTCTTACATTGACAAAAAAAAAACCCCACCTTTGGACATTCACTGTAACATATGCATTTAAAGGAAAAGAAAAAATTACACCCCATGTTGAAGACTGCTGTTAAAGATAAGCTATGGTTCTGGAAAAGCTGGGGATTACTATCCCTGCCCTTATATCGGTCATATTTTCAAAGCACACACATTTGGCCAGTATTGATTCTTACACTGTCCCTTTATGTATACATGATGTACCCATAACTATGTGCACAAATCTGGGGGTGGGGGGTGGGAACCAGATCCTCTTGTAGACTCAGTAGCTGGTTCCCCTTTGAAGCTTTTGTTTGGAAGGGATGTGGTTATCAGCGATCTTGATAGAAAACATTTCAGTGTACACACAGAGACATTCAGGGTCTATGCACACAAGTTTGCCTTTAGTAACCTCAGAAATACAAGCAGAGCAGAATTACGGTAGGTATGTAAACAAAGAGGTCACAAGGTTAATGTCTACTTATGCCATTCCTCAAGCCACTCTCTAAGTAGGATAATAGCTGGAAGATTTTGAAAGAGTTCCCTAAGAGCAAAGTCAAGAGAAACACCACAAGGATTCCAGGCACCATCTTCAGAAAAGAGTCCTGAAACAGCATATAGTTTAGTTTAGTTTAGTTTAGTTTAGTTTAGTTTAGTTTAGTTTAGTTTAGTTTAGTTTAGTTATTATTATTATTATTATTATTATTATTATTATTATTATTATTAAATGACTATAAACAACATGTATAAGAAATACAAAGAAATTATTCCAACTTGAGGATAATCCTTTCACATTGTATCTATACCAATATCTGTTTTTTAGGGATGCGTGTAGCACTGTGGTCTAAACCACTGGACCTCTTGGGTTGTTGATCGGAAGGCTGGTAGTTTGAATCCCCGCGACGGGGTAAGCTCCAGTTGCTCTCTCTCAGCTCCTGCCAACCTAGCAGTTTGAAAGCACACCAGTGCAAGTAAATAAATAGGTACCACTGCAGCGAGATGGTAAACGGCGTTTCCGTGCACTGTGACTTCCACCACAGTGTTCCGTTGCGCCAGAAGCAGTTTAGTCATGACCCAGAAAGCTGTCTGTGGACAAACACCGGCTACCTCGGCCTCCCTGTCATCCTCGGTTGAAGGGCGGGATGTAAATTTAATAAATAAACAAACAAACAACAATTACCATTAAGCAGTTGTGCCTGGGGGGGATACTCTCTCTCAACAGCTATATCAAACTTGTTGTTGTTGTTTTTCAGTCGTTCAGTCGTGTCCGACTCTTCGTGACCCCATGGACCAGAGCACGCCAGGCACGCCTATCCTTCACTGCCTCTCGCAGTTTGGCCAAACTCATGTTAGTAGCTTCGAGAACACTGTCCAACCATCTCATCCTCTGCCGTCCCCTTCTCCTTGTGCCCTCAATCTTTCCCAACATCAGGGTCTTTTCTAGGGAGTATTCTCTTCACATGAGGTGGCCAAAGTACTGGAGCCTCAACTTCAGGATCTGTCCTTCTAGTGAGCACTCAGGGCTGATTTCTTTAACTAGGAATGAACAAACTCAGCACAAGGCAGCTTCCTATCTTCCTAATTCCAAAAAATGACTAGGGAGGTGAAATGCCCCCCCTCCAAGTATCCTTCGGGCATCAGAGTGCACAGGATTTCTTTTTTAGGAGCCAGCAGGGCAAAGGGAAGGAAACACTACTACATAGTGTGAAGCACGTTGGCATTTGCATGCACAACAGAAATATATCTTCCTCTTTCAGGTGTCTTTCATTAACCCAAAGTGACAGCCCAGGGGCAGGGGACTGACAGAAACATGAATGAAAGGTGTTTCAGTGCATCCCGAGAGCAGTTGTTTCCAAGGCGTGTGCCAGGCAGGGAGGGCATTCTAGTATTCCCTGGCGGAATGCCTAGGAATGCCACAAGAAACAAACCGATTAAACAGTTCAAGGCTCTCTTGAGGTTGGGAGGTGGGAGGCTGAGGGTGAGCCCAAGACACACGCATATCCCCAAAACGATCACTCAGTCATATGAACAGGCCTACCAATTCAGAGAGGCCAAAAGGCTGATGAAGAGGCCAGAGACCACCTTGGCTGTCTCTTAGTGCAGACCCAGGTCATCAATACTGAGCTTCCACAGCCGCCGCCTGCCATGAACCATCATTGGCAGAAACAGCAGCTGATACGTACTATGCTTATGACAATATTTTATTTTCTTGCTCATTATGCTGTTTTAATTGTGCGTTTTATATTTGACTTCCTTTAGTAATGCTTTCTTTTGAAATGTTTACGGTGATTTTTATTTTGTTAACTTTGCTGCGTTAAATGTGCATTCTGTAGCTGACCTTTGTACTGATTTATTTTGAAATCTTTGAGATAATATTTTAGTTTCCTGTTAATTGGGCTGTTTTGAATGTTGACCTTATATTTTACTTTCTTCTGTAATGTTTTATTGTGGGTTGTTTTAATGTAGGCTGTAAAAAACCGCCCTGAGATTCCCACCCCCCTTAAAAATATACAGCAGTAGGGAAATCAATTTTAAAAAGAAGGAAAGGAAAAAGAACAAAAAATAATAATAATGAAATAAACCATCCAAGGATATGTAGTTTATAAAAGATACAAGAGCTGGCAAAAGGTTCCAGTAATTCTCCCTGTATCTCCTGAAGATAAATATAAACGCTTATCAAAAAGTTCCTAGTGTCTAGCTGCCCAGCTTTTCCAGAACAGTTTACTTTGGCAGATCGCTTGGTTTTGCCTCTGTAATTAAATGATGAGATCATAGGAAACTCCATCTTATCACATTGCCTTTATTTACATTGTTCCTAATGCTTTGGCGTCCCTTGCGCACTCAGTCTCTCTCTCCTTCCTCTCTGAAAGCAGGAGGGGAGGGGGCCGAGCCCATCCCACGCCTTCCACTTCACTTGGGAACCCCTAGCTCAGCACTTTCTTGGTATTTGGCCCTACAGAGACCCATCAGCCAACGCTGTGTGTGCATTCTGTGCAGCTGTGTGGTCACAGAGCCAAGCAAGTGCTACCTCTTCTTCTTATCTCTGGGACAGAACCTTCCACAGCTGAGAATCTCAGTTTAGGTTCATTGGGAGCCTGTCTTAGAACAGGTCAGGCTGTTCATCCATCTCTCCCAGCATTGTCTCCTTTGACTGTGGGGTGCCACAGGGTTCTGTCTTGGGACCAGTCTTATTCAACATCTTTATCAATGACTTGGATGATGGGCTTGAGGGCATCCTGATCAAGTTTGCAGATGACACCAAATTGGGAGGGGTGGCTAATACCCCAGAGGACAGGATCACACTTCAAAATGACAGATTAGAGAACTGGGCCAAGGCAAACAGGATGAATTTTAACAGGGAGAAATGTAAAGTACTACACTTGGGCAAAAAAAATGAAAGGCACAAATACAGGATGGGTGATACCTGGCTTGAGAGCAGTACAAGTGAAAAGGATCTAGGAGTCTTGGTAGACCACAAACTTGACATGAGTCAACAGTGTGATGCAGCAGCTAAAAAAGCCAATGCAATTCTGGGCTGCATCAATAGGAGTATAGCATCTAGATCAAGGGAAGTAATAGTACCACTGTATTCCGCTCTGGTCAGACCTCACCTGGAATACTGTGTCCAGTTCTGGGCACCACAGTTCAAGAAGGATATTGACAAGCTGGAACGTGTCCAGAGGAGGGCAACCAAAATGGTCAAAGGCCTGGAAACGATGCCTTATGAGGAACGGCTTAGGGAGCTGGGTATGTTTAGCCTGGAGAAGAGAAGGCTAAGGGGTGATATGATAGCCATGTTCAACTATATAAAAGGATGTCATATAGAGGAGGGAGAAAGGTTGTTTTCTGCTGCTCCAGAGAAGCGGACACGGAGCAATGGATTCAAACTACAAGAAAGAAGATTCCACCTAAACATTAGGAAGAATTTCTTGACAGTAAGAGCTGTTCGACAGTGGAATTTGCTGCCAAGGAGTGTGGTGGAGTCTCCTTCTTTGGAGGTCTTTAAGCAGAGGCTTGACAGCCACCTGTCAGGAATGCTTTGATGGTGTTTCCTGCTTGGCAGGGGGTTGGACTGGATGGCCCTTGTGGTCTCTTCCAACTCTATGATTCTATGATTCTATGACTGGTAGCAGCTTACCTGGGTTTCCCACCACCTGCCACCTGGTTCTTCCAACAGGAGGTGTGGGCAACGTATGCACTCTGCAAGTGAACTACTGACTCTCTCGTAGACTTTGTTTCCTTTGAATCACTTTGGATCCCTTAATATTGCTGCTGGGAAACAGTGGTTTAAAATATAACATTTTGTATCTCCTATTACAGATGTTCTAGCCTGGCCCTCTGGGAAATCCAGAACCAATGGCAAGAAGGCCCAATCCTGTTGCTGCTCATAGGGCTCAACAACTAGTACTTAGTGGATCTAACCTTTTCGGCATGGCCACTTGGTATGGTGAAACCCAATGGATTTGGGGACTTAGGTCTTCTCCGTTTATTAATGATTATTCATTAGATTTATACTGTATACTGTGTTAGTTTTATGATGTTAGCCACCCTGAGCCCGGCTCCGGCCGGGGGGGTGTACAATAATAATAATAATAATTATATTTTATTTTTATAAAATTATTATTATTATTTTTATTTATTTATTTATTTTATTTATTTTATTTATTATTATATCCTGCCTTTCCTCCAAACATAGGAGCCAATTCCTAGGAGCCAAGGGGTCTTCACCCCCCATAAAATATTTGAGGGGGCTAGCTCCCCCCCCCCCAAGTTGATGGGCATTGCCATTCAAACGGTGTGCATGTGCAGTGTCATGTGACCGATTATGCAGGGCGGGGCTTACCTGCCCCCCAATATTTTAATCAAATTGGCATCCCTGCCTCCAAGGAGCTTAAGGTGGTATTCTCTACCACCAGAGATAAGTCTCCAGGTGTCTTTCCAATGCCTTTCCGATGTTCAGTTACAAGTGTCAACAAAGCATGCCAAGAAAACAAAAAGTTGTAAGAGGCATTCATCATACCAGATAATGACTATAAGCAGTGCTTTTCTTCTAGAAAAAGAGGTGCCGGTATTGCATACCTTTGAGTACCCCCAGAAAAAAAGTGATGACTATAAGCAATAATTGTTTTGATTTTACTTATATGGGGCTCACCTGCACAGGCCTTGTGGTCAACTGTGTGCCTCATCTCTCAGACTGGGAAATGCTGCTCCAAGCCAGCCTTCTTCATCCCTGATCTTCCATTTTCCTTTGCCCTGAGGAGAGGTTATACCCCTCTGATTACCTGTAGGCCAGGAGGAAAAATGGGAGAGGGCTAAGGTGCTTGTCTTGCCTGTGGGCTTCCATACCCTCCAACATTTCTCCAATGAAAATAGGGACGTCCCATTCCATAATGATAATTTTACTATTTATACCCTACACATCTTACTGGGTTGCTCCAGTCACTCTGGGCAGCTTCTAACATATATAAAAGCCTAATAAAACAGTAAACATTGGAAGGAGGGGGGGGGAAACCTTCCCTTTACAGGATTGCCTTTGGATGGCTCAGGGATCGGATAACTCCATACCCTCCAACATTTTTCCAATGAAAATAGGGACATCCTAATGTTAGGCTTCAGGGAATCTGATCCCTCCCACGGTGGCAGTCAAGAAGCAGATAAACAAGGAAAGTTCTAACCAAGTAATTTATTCACTATGTACAGAGAGAGACAAAGAAATGCAGGCTCACTAAGATAATGGCGTTGCTCCGAGTAAAGTCCCACCCCCTCCATCTCTCTTATTCTACGTCATCCCTGCGTTGGCTAATCTGATCTTTCTGCCTCTGAGCTCTCTGTTCTACTACCCTCAATGCTTGCCTGGTCCTGGGAGAAGCGGGGTCAGGAATGCTTTCCAAAGACACCGAGTCTGTCAGCTGTCTCTCCCCTGGTGTTTCTTCTTCCTGCTGTTCCCCTTCCAATATTTCCCAGCTTCTCCCCTCTGCAGCCCCTGAACTATGCCCTTCTGCAAACCACTGTACTAAATCTATGTTGTCCTCCTGTTCTTGGGAAGTGGGGAGCAGCCTCCACCATTCCTCCTCAGTCCAGCCCCTGACACCTAAGGAAAAGTAGGACATTCCGGAATCAAATCAGAAACCGGGACGGCTTCTCTAAATCAGAGATGTCACTGGGAAATACGGACACCTGGAGGGTCTGGGCTTCTCAGCGGCATCTGGCTGGCCACTTTTGAAAGCAGGATGCTGGACTTGATGGAATGTAGGTGTCATTGGGCATGGTTTGACTTATGTTCTTAGCAATTGTTATACAACATTACGTTCTAATAATCTTACGGATTACAAGAGACCCTTAGTAAGGTATCTCAGCACTCCTACATACTTCTCTGCCCCAGGCCATCTCTCGTCACTCAAGCGTTGCTCGTGATCAAAATGGGGATAACCCAATCTGTCAGTTATGGTTTCCCTCTTTTAAAGTCCTCATGAAAATTCACCAGCATTTGAGTGTGGATTTCTTCTAATATTCACATTTTTGTATCCAATTTTCCCCTATCATTGCAAAGTAATTTCCCCTCATAGTGCATTTTCACTAATACAGTATATGTATTTACAAGGAAGCTTCAAACTTGTATATGCATCTTTGCAAACATTATTTGGCTGGGGTGTTTTAAGTGTTAGGGGAGGGTTAGCTCACCGTGAACTTCTCCCTTGTTCTCTTAGAATGGCAATAGTGCCCACCTGAGAGGTGAAGGAGCTAAACTCCAGTGAGTTTTTTTTCTGGGGGGCAAAATGTCCTGGTAGTACTACAGATGATACAGAAAAGTGATAAATGGATCGCATTGAAGAGGGCTGATTTAAACCTATCCCCTACATTGCCGTTGCCCCAACAGCACTGCCCTGTCATATATGCGGGACCTCTAACGTCTCCTTAACAGACACGGATTTGCTAAGTAAACTAACTTATTCTGAATAGAGCCAAAGTTGGGTTCCCTCCCCTGCTTGTGAGCGCGTGCAACGTTTGTTTACATTTACAATAGAGCCGGCCTTTCAAGTATGTGTATCTTGGCCAAGGTTGTTATTTTCTGCTCTGCAAACTTCTCCAGAGCTGCCCAGGCCGTTAAGTCACAATGGAAATCTTTGAACTCTGCGATGAACAAGCTGGGGACATTGAGGCACCAATGGATCGCCCAACGTGGATGGCCATTTTGCATCTTTCCAATATCATTGTTACAGCAGATCTGCGATGCTTTCTTTGGGTTCTTCTTTTTTAATCTCCGAGTGAAGCCCAAATAAATAAACAAACCCAACTGTTGTCCACTTCCATACAAATGGGGGAGGCTGAAGGGAAGGCGGCCAGTGGCCAGAGATCCCCACGCCGCCCAAAAAGGTGGCCCAGTGCCTGAAGGTGCCCAAGCCACTGTGTCACTCACAGGAGAGACATGGGGCTCAGGCACACTGCAGGCCCTCCATGGTAAGTGCCGCCCTCACAGTAAGTGCCCGCCCAGGGTGCCCCACACCCCTCACACACACACCCAGCTACCCTAGTGGTAAAATAAAAAAGGACCTAAAAACAAAATGCCTCTCAGCACATTCATAAAGGCATTCCTCTGAGAAAGAATCTGGCTTCTGTTTTTAAAGATGGATCTGAGTATCAAGGATGGGCAAACATCAGTCTGTGCATTTCTTTTAAAAATATCCTCATGAGAATTCATCAACATTCTCCTAATATTCATATTTTTGCAGGCAAATGATATGCACATATTTGCAAAGCAATTTTCCTTCATATATTGCATTTTTTGTTTGCTATGATCACTAATACGTGCATTTTTATGCCCACTTTTCCCCACTGTTGTTTTAAAAAGGAATAAGTTTGAGTTCCTGTTCACTTCTTCCAAATAGGAACAAATTCCATCCCAGTTCAAGTCACAGTTCATTCATGTGGTTTTGGGCATTTTTAAAACAAAAAAACAAACACCAGTCTTCTGAATTTTACAAGCTATTATGCCAAAGTATAAAAAAAATACTTAAGAAGGCTAAGAAAAAATCAAGACACCAGTCTAATGAGAAAAATAAATAAAGCAATTTGTTGTGAGCATTAACTTAAAACAGCAGCAGCACTTTTTCAGAGAGACAAAAATGGTAAATGCAGTAGCCACAGTGAAACACAGAGGCCAGTGTGATGAAACCCTTGTATACATATAAATTACTGGAATAAAATTAAAATTGATTTGAATTCAAAATTTCCCAAAGTTTCACTTCATTCAGATGTAATTTGGATATTTTTGCATTAATTCACTGAATTAGTGCATCTGAATTAGTTCATTCCAAAAACTAAAGGTAAAGGGACCCCTGACCATTAGGTCCAGTCGCAGATGACTCTGGGGTTGCGGCGCTCATCTCGCTTTACTGGCCGAGGGAGCTGGTGTACAGCTTCCCGGACATGTGGCCAGCATGACTAAGCCACTTCTGGCGAACCAGAGCAGCGTACAGAAACACCGTTTACCTTCCCGCCGGAGTGGTACCTATTTATCTACTTGCACTTTTGGGCGTGCTTTCGAACTGCTAGGTGGGCAGGAGCTGGGACCGAGCAAAGGGAGCTCACCCTGTCGCGGGGATTCGAACCGCCGACCTTCCGATCGGCAAGCCCTAGGCTCTGTGGTTTAACCCACAGCGCCACCCGTGTCCCATTCCAAACACTACTTTCCCCTAATATAGCTGTTTTTGTAGATATTATTTGTCTGGAGAACTGCATCGCAAAATTTGGAGATGGGCTGATTTCAAAGGATGGCTGTGTTTCGAGAAGTAAAAATTAGACAGGCTTGCCTGTAAATGAATTCGATTTTTCCTCCATCCCTGCTGAGGAACAGTTGTCTGCACTTTATGCAGAAGGCATTCTATCTTTTACCCGAAGTCACTTATTATTATTTTTCAATGTAAAGACAAAGTGCCTCTGAACATTTTCAGAGAGACTCATGAAAGTTTTTTTTAAGCCTTACAAAAAGGGGTATTAGGGGGTAAAAAACGAAAACATTGAATGCACATTGCATTCTTTGACTTTGCATGTCTCTTGCATTGCAACTGGTGAAGAAGGTGGGGGGGGATTAATCTAGCTGGGACAGTATAATTTTGTGCTCTACCAGAGGGAGGAGGCGGTGGAACAAGACTGGAAGAAATTTAAATTATATTTAAAAGACTATTGTAAGATTTAAAGACTGAAAAAAGTTGGAAGAAATGATAGCCTACAGAATAGAAAAATAGGAGTAAGTAATATAGATGTATGAATTTAGGTTAAGACTTGTATAAGAAAAGAAGATAAAGTACAATAACAAATAATATTTAAAAATGAGAAGAAATTACTAAGGATGATTGACAATGAAACGCAGCCGGGGAGACGAGAGGAAGTCACCCCAACATGATTAGATAAGATGAAAGGGAAAATCTGATGTATGTTGTGTTCTGTCTATAACCATTACATATTGTTATGTTTGTGTATTTAGTGTAAGTTGTTTATTTGAACTTGTTAAAAACCCAATAAATTTTTTTTTTTTTAAAGTATAATTTTGTGCTCTAGCCAGTTCGCAAGTCCCATTGTTGTTGCTGCTACTTCTCCACTTCCCTCCCTGAACATCTCCAGCGTCAAATGTCTGCTTCAGGGAGCACCACATGGTTTTTTTGAGGGGGGCTATTTGGAAAAGGGTAGGCAGCGAGTCTGGCTCTTGGCTCTTGTACCTTAGAATTAGATGGCTATAAATATATGTAACTGTAGGCACTGCCCAGTGTAGCATTTCTTCGTAAAATGCTGCTTGAAAAGCGTGGAGAGGATAGTGGGGATCTTTCTCTCTCCTTCCCTCCACACCTCCACTCCCCAGCTTGGTAAGAGGAAGTTATTATCTGCGATAAAAGCGGCTGTTGACATTAGAAATACAGACTCAAGGACCCAGACGGGAAATTTAATAAAAAGAAAACAAATGTCGAAGGGAAAGGGGAGGTTAACAGTACTGCAAAGCAAAGCCAGATGCAGCAGTAAATATCTACCCAGAGGCGAAGTGCGAGCTACTACCTTTCAGGCAAGCTTGCACAGCTCAGTTACTCATTATGTCGGACATGGGGGGAGACACACACATGCCCTTTGGTTGAAGGAAAGCAAGGCCAATTACGTCTCTCATTTTGACATCTTGTGGCAGCCCGGGAGAGGCAAAGACGGTTAAAGGGGTATCAAGAAAGCTTTTCTTCCAGGCTTCACAATTCTAGTTTTTTCCTCCCTCTTACAACACTAGAAGTCACACACATCCAATGAAGCTGAATGTTTGAAGATCTAGGACAGGGGAAAAAAGAAAGTACTTATTCACATAGCATACAGTTAAACTAGAGAGCCAGTGTGGTATAGTGGTTAAGAGCGGTAGACTCGTAATCTGGGGAACCGGGTTCGTGTCTCCGCTCCTCCACATCCAGCTGCTGGGTGACCTTGGGCTAGTCACACTTCTCTGAAGTCTCTCAGCCCCACGCACCTCACAGAGTGTTTGTTGTGGGGGAGGAAGGGAAAGGAGAATGTTAGCTGCTTTGAGACTCCTTCAGGTAGTGATAAAGCGGGATATCAAGTCCAAACTCCTCCTCCTCCTCCTCCTCTTCTTCTTCTTCTTCATCTTCTCCTCCCAGAGGAGACAGGAATGACCACCAACCTGGATGCTTTAAAAGAAGTTTAGACAAATTCATGGAGGAGAAGGCTATCATAGAATCATAGATTTGTAGAGTTAGAAGGGATCCCAAGGGAATGCAGGAATCTCAGCTAAAGCATCCTTGACAGATGGCCATCCAACCTCTGCTTAAAAACATCCAAGAAAGGAGAGCCCACCACCATCTGAAGGAGACCGTTCCATGGTGGGAGACTGCATCTAGCCATGATGCCTATGTTATACCTCCAGTGTTGGGAGCAGTGATACTTCCGAATGCCAGCTGCTGGAAACCAAAGAAGAGGAGACTACTCTTGTGCTCAAGTCCTGCTTGTGGGATATTGGTTGGCCACCGTGGGAACAGGATGCTGGGCTTGAGCACATACTTGTGAGGACAGCCCGCTGCAAATGCCCATCTAGTTCTGCCTCCTGTTCTCACAGTGACCAAACAGATGCCTATGGGAAGCGCACAAGCAGCACATGAGTGCAGCCGCTCTCTGCCCACCTGAGATTCCCAGCAAGTGGTCTTCAGAGGCCTCTGATGGTGGAGGTAGACAATAGCCCTTGTGACAAGTAGTCATTGTGCTCTACCACTGAGCTACAGCCCTTCCCCAAAACCTACTACTCATGAAGGGTGACTGTTTTAGCACATGACCCTAGAAGTGCTTTGGAGCAATTTGCTTATCATCTGTGTGCATGCATGGAGATTGCTTGTTTGGTTATGTTCTATTTATGAATCTATGCCAGTTAGGAAGTGTAAGGGAGCTATTTCCAAACCAAATGTTTACATTTTAGCCAATGCAAATTTCAAGCTTAAATTATCGGTGTGGTGAAACCAAAACACCTGTGAAGAATAATAATAATAATAATAATAATAATAATAATAATAATTTATTATTTATACCCGGCCCATCTGGCTGGGTTTCCCCAGCCACTCTGGGCGGCTTCCAACAAAGATTAAAAATACATTAAAATGTCACACACTTCCCTAAACAGGGCTGCCTTCAGATGTCTTCTAAAGCTGCCTTCAGGTGTCTTCCATTGTCTTTGGAAATGGATTAAAACAGGAATAGCTAACCTGTATCTTCCCACACCACCATGCGGTGAGACTGCAACCCTGACCGTTGGCCATGCTGGCTGGAACTGATGGCAGCTGGAGTTCAGCAGCACCTCAAAGGCCACAGGTTAGACACCCCAACAAACTCGCTTTGGAAGTTGGTCAATTCAACATTTACGGGCAACATTTCTGGAAGTGTTCAGTCAAACTCTGCAATGGGTTCAAGCTCCACAAAGAACAGGGCTATCTCAGGGGATTAAAAGCATCCAGCTTCTTCATAGGCATGACAGGGAAGGCTCTGTTACTCAGAAGAAAATGCTTCTGCTGCCTCTCCACTGCCCCCTCCCCGCACTCAGCACTGTCTCCAGGAAAAACTTGAGTGCAGACTTCTTCTTTTTTTAAAGCCTTTCCAGGGTTCCCAAGCTTTCACTCCAGGCAATAGGTTTGGCAGTTGTGAATCTGAAGTGGATCCATTTAAGATGATCAGAGGAAACAGGCTGACAGTGAGCTGATTAGAAAGCTCTTAGAGGCTCCCGCACGGAAGGGGAGGTATTCTTTCCTGTGTGTGCTGCCTAACCAGAACTCAGGGGCGCAGTTAAGGCAGATTTGATATCCATCCCTTGGAGAGCTTTGTGTGCATGTCCAGAGACACCAAATAGGGCAATTTGAAAAGCAGGGCAGCCAACCAGCCCTTTGCCAGCCTTCCTGTCTTCCTCAAGTTCTGCTGTGAGGAGGGAGATAACGAAGGAAGCAATATTGTGAAGAACTGGAGGAATTTAAAGTGGCAATGACAAGCAGCTTCCTTAACTCTTGTCTTATTGAAGAATCCCCAGAAAATGACCCTTCCTTCCTTCCTTCCTTCCTTCCTTCCTTCCTTCTTTCTTTCTTTCTTTCTTTCTTTCTCTCTCTCTCTCTTTCTCTCTTTCTCTCTTTCTCTTTCTTTCTTTCTCTCTCTGTGTGTGTTTTGAATTTTCTATAGCGTATCAGGGAAAAGTGGCAATATTTTGAGTGCTAGAACATTTCAGAGTATTAATTTCTGGCTGAAGGACAACCACGTTTGCAACTCTTATGCATCTGCGTGGAATAAGAGATTCTGGGCTTGGTTTTGCTTTTTAAATGCTCCTCCAATATGAGTCCAGCTATTGGGTCACTGCCATTTTTTTAAAAAAAAAAAATAATAATAATTTTACATTACAAATTGGAGAAGGAGGGAAGAGTTTTATTTGAGGGAAATGTTCAACAGCCTTTAAAGGGAATGTTAAGATCAATGAAGTAAAAGGCACTCCTACGGCACCAGCTCTAAATTAATCCAGTTTTCATTCACATTTCAAGAACCTACAGAGTTAAACAAAGCACGTCTGTCACTCCTTTCACTGCTGCTTCCGCAATCTAGGAAGTGGGAGGACCCACAAAGTGCATGACTTATAAGGAAGAACCCACAGAGATGCAAAAATATTAGGGTCAAATATAGCCCAGATGTGTGGTTAAAGAAAAAGTGGTCCAGATACACTGCAGATGCAGAATGGCATTGCTTCAGGGGCAAGGAACCTATGGGCTTCTTATCAACCCGTCATCGTAGCCAATGTTCAGGGGTTATTATGATTATTATTATTTTCATCAGGAAAATAAAGCAGGGGGAGGAGGGCACTCTTCTTGCATGGCTCACAACTTACCTTTGTGCTGTATATTAAAGGATGCAGCTTTGCTCCAGTTCTTTTGAGAAATTTCCACTGGATGGGATAGGTTTCATGGTAAGCCTCTTCCGCATCCCTTAAAGGTAAAGGTAAAGGTACCCCTGACCGTTAGATCCAGTTGCGGACGAATCTGGGGTTGCGGCGCTCATCTCGCTCTATAGGCCGAGGGAGCCGGCGTACAGCTTCCGGGTCATGTGGCCAGCATGACTAAGCTGCTTCTGGCGAACCAGAGCAGCGCACGGAAACTCCATTTACCTTTCCGCCGGAGTGATACCTATTGATCTACTTGCACTTTGACATGCTTTCGAACTGCTAGGTGGGCAGGAGCAGGGACCGAGCAACGGGAGCTCGCCCCGTCGCGGGGATTCAAACCACCGACCTTCTGATCGGCAAGCCCTAGGCTCTGTGGTTTAGACCACAGCGCCACCCGCATCCCTTATTCTACAGCAAATGCATTTCATAAAAAGGATCAAATGTCTGTTGCCAAAGCAATCCCGTTTTAGCCTTCCTGCCTCTGCAACAGCTGTAAGGCTATCCTTGCTAGCGAAGGAGTTTTCTCTTCTGGTTTCTTGCTGCTTCTTTTTGTTTGGGTCTCTTTTTGTATATTGGAAGAACCCTGTAAAACCCTTGAGATGCTCATAAAGTATTTCATTGGCTTGCTGGACCCATCAGAGAAAGGGTGTGTGGGTGGCATCCATGCGAGGAGCTTATCAACCTGCCTGAAGCAGTTATGCTTTTTTGGCCCACGGCAGATAAATAAATGAAGTGAATTAAACAAGGAGGAAGAGTACCAGCTTTGCTGCCTTAAATCACGTTGCCATTTCAGATAGTAAATAACGATGTGTTTGGAGAATTTCTTGATTAATTGCCATAGCCTGAGCCGAGTCTGCCTCTCTCTGCCCCGTTTACGTAAGTACACAACAAGCCTTTTAAAGCAGAGGTCTTTCCCAGTTTGCATCTGTGGCAGAATCGTTTTATCGTTTTATTGCTTGTGTGTTTGCTGCTCTGGACTCTTTTGGGAGGAAGAGCAGGATTTAATAAATAAATAAACACACCACGGAGGCTGATCCATTACCATGAATGGGGCACTGCCCTACCAACCTCAGTCCGCCCTCAACCAACCCCCACTCTAGAATGCTTACGATGCCTGCAAATTTAACCAACTTCTGACAACAAGAGGGGCAAAGACTGTAATCAGTGAATGGGGGAAGAACAAAGCTTCGTTTTCCCCAAGTGTCAAATTAGAGTCCAAATCGAAACTTGTGCTTGATGAACACTCTAGCATGTAGGCATGAATTACTTGGTTGAAATCAATGGGTTTAAGCACACCTTATGCCAGTGGTTTTGTGAACCATATAAGAACAGACATACTCAGTAAGGGCTGTGCTTTCTACTCACAGCAGCAGTTTGAAGATCAAGTTTACTTATTTAATTTTCCCCCAATTTATTATTTGTGCAAATTTACTAGATGACTAAATCCTAGTCATACTCAAGAGTACACCCAATGAAATTGATGGATATGGCTAACCGAAGTCATGAATTTTAATGGGTCTTCGCTGAGTAGATACAGTCCCAAGCATTTATTGTTAAATTCATTTAGGAGTCAGGATGTATGCTAGCTTGCATAGAAAGGAGAAAAACAATGTGCTGATACCAATGGAAATATATATATACACAGAGAGAGAGAGAGACTAGTAAAGTATCCAGAGTATCTAGTTTTTCACCCAAGCTTGGTGTGCTTTGGAGTTGAATTCCCATAAAAGTGCTGAAGTGCATCTTTGATCTCAGGATATATTTCCTTTATAAAAAGAGGTTAACATAACTGAGGTCAAGTGGGATATGTCATGTATCTAGTAAAACAGTGGTCGGGCTCTGAAGCAATGAGCCAGCAATTGTAGATTTATTCCTTTTCATCTGTCATGAAATGCATTTTTTTCAAAACCTAGAGAAGAAAAATCCCCAACCAGATTCAGCATTACATTCAATTTAATCTAAACTGAGCAGGGTTTTATATATATATAAAATCTTATAAAGAGTTGTGCTAAAGTTAAATATCATGTACCGGTATAAGTCATTAAGCCAGAACAGACTCTTGTGTTTAGCCAGGCAAGTCCCCTTTCTAGACAAAAGTATGGAATTCAACTCATGAGTTGCCACCATTTCTACTCTCTCTGCTCCTGAGCTTTTAAGTCCTCATTGGGATAGCATGCTAAAGCAAACCTTGGCTGAGATCATCACAGTACAGCAGAGAGGAACAGAGGAGCTCACACATTTGCATGGTCAGGCTCTGTCATGTTTTGGCTTACCATATCTTGTGAACGGACCCAGGAGAAGATACTTCCTGCAGAGCTGACAAGTCAGGGGTGAGCACATTCATGCACCAACCAAATGAAGTGCCTGGGGATGTTTTTATAAGTGGGGTGAAGAGCCCTGAATTTCTATATAGGCCATTGATAATGGGAAAGCTTTGAGCTGCATTCCCACAAAATTTTTATGGCAAATGTTACTTTGATTTATTCTATGTGAATTTGCAAAATTCACTCTTGATAGTATCTTTCACAGTAAAATATACACACACAGTCACAGAGAGAAGGATTGAGAGGACATGCAGCTGGATCCCGTCCAAGAGCGGCACTAAATAACTTATGAAAATGGTTCGTTATGTTTTCGCTGGAACTAAAACTAAATCTGGAGGTGAAAAGACAATCAACAAAGCCGCAATGTTGAGACTCCAGAAATAGAAAACAGCTGTCTCCAGAGGAAGCCTTGGCTGGCTCTGGACAGGGAGATAGTCCACAGAAGCAGTGACTCCAGCTCAGTTTCTCAAGGAAAAACTGCAGAGCGTTGAACCTCAAAGAGTTAGGCATCTCAGAAAGTTGGCCAGGGGGCAATTCACATGGAGGAACTATATTTCCAGTTTCACCAGTTGCCTCACATTTTCGCTAAAAGATCAGCAAAACAAAACAGCAACACTCATTCATGCAGAAGGATTTAGAGTTAGTCAAATTGCATGCATAATCAACAAGGATTAATATATGCCTGGAACCAGTGCTTTTTTCTGGGGAGACACAGGGGTAAGCATGCCCCTAAACACTTTGTGAATCTAAGTTTGGCCTCATTGAGGGGCAGTATTTCAATATGAGTAGGAAAATGAGAGTACCCCTAAACACTTTTTAAGAAAAAAAAAAGCACTGACTGGAACACAGCAAAAGACACACCCTTGGGTTGGTAGATTGGTTTAGGGTTTTCCATTTTCTCCTGCAATTTATACAGCCAACCTTCAATCTACAGAAGTTGTTGGACTCTGACTCCCATCAGCTCTATCTAGCATGAGCAGTGGACAGGGATGATGGGCTCTATAGTCCCATAACATCTGGAGGGTGCCATATCAGCCACTCCTGCTTTGCAGGGCTTTGCAAAGACAAGCTCCCTTGGCTCAAATAGTTTGTAGTCCAGCAACATTAGGCTTTAGGGAAACTTAAGTTGGAGGGAACTTGTCTGAGGCTGCAAACACATTACCATTTACTCAGCTCCAGTGCACTCTCATCACTGGTGTTTGAAGCTGAGTGCACCTGATGTTAGCCCCAATCCATATGTATCCTGTAGCTTCTTGGAAAATACTGCTGTTTGATGCATTTTCCCCTCAAACCACCTTCCATGATGCAATTTGAAAACGTAAGCTGCAGCTAAGCTGAGGTGTGTGCATTTGAGGCACGCGTCATGCATGTGCAGATTTCAGCTTCATTGAGTAGGAGATCAGGGGGTTGTTGGTGCAGGAAAACAAATTGGGCAATGTGCATTGGGTGAAGACATCCCAGCCAGCTCTCTAGTGTGTACAGCAACATTAAAATGTGGTTTGAAGTGCAGGGGAGTGGGGCGTAGGATGACCTCACTGCATTTTAAGCTGCTAATGTGTACATGACCTGACTTCTTATAGCATGGAAGCTCTATAGCAGTAAGCAGGAATCCGAGAGATGTAGCACTTGTGTATGCACAGAATCCCTGTCAGTCATATAGATGAACTAGGACACGACTGCTTCTCAGTGGTATTGCATTTCTTTCTTCCTCTCCAATAGGATTTTATTAAGACCTTTCATAATAAATGCAATAATTTCTATACAACATTTCTATATGTATGATTCACAATTATTTAGTATCTATCCCCAGCAGCAGCAGAGCATATGCTCGCGCTGCCCAGGGTGGGCGTGCTCCCGAGGGTGGGCGGGACGCGCAGGGTGCCTTCCCAGGCACAGGATAGCCGCTCGGGTGCACAGAGCGGTGGATGCACCCTGCAGCCAGGGGTGGAGCAGATGGTGGACATTCGGTGCGCCGCCCACCCGCGACTCCCAAGCCTCCCCTGAGCTGCTGTTAAAATGAAGGGGGAAGGGGGGAATGCCACCGGCAAAGTGGCGCAGCTCCCCTTCCCCCAACGGCTCAGGGTAGGCTTGGGAGTTGCGGGCGGGCGGCGCACCAAATATCACCCCCCTCAGCGAAGGCACCCGTGGTGGTCTGCCCCCACCGTACCCCCTTCCTCTGCCCCTGTTCCCCAGTCTTGATGGGAGTTGGAGCCAGCAATATCTGGAGGACTCTGGAGGACCATAGGTGGTTCAGCCCCAGCCTATGGTATAGCTCAGGGATGGGGAACCTATGGTCTCTCCAAAAACACTGTTGGACTACAACTTCCATCAGTCCCCACCAGCATGGCCAATGGCCAGGGATGATGGGAGTTGTGGTCCAATAACACCCCTGGACAGTTTCCCCATCCCTGCCTTAGCTCACCTTGGCAATACCGGTAACAGCTTGAATGTTGCACATATGGATCAAAACCAGAAAAGTCTCCAAATAAAATGGGACAATGATTGTTTCCGATGGGTTTCATAGAACGATGCCAAATAAGATGCATTTGTCTTGCTGCACCAAAGGGTTGCGGAAGCCATAGGAAGGGAGGGAAATGCAGGAAGATTATATGTTGCACAAAGGCAGTCAAGACAAACATTAAAAGCAGGGGGACTGAATACAGCTCTAGAATGTCTAAATTACTCTTGGCCAAAAGGTCTGGCTTACCACTGGAATAGTATAATTACAAAGCTAGCATGAAGCAGGCCATGGATCTAGTTACCCATTTCTTACTAGCAATTGCAGCAAAAACCTCTCTCTTTTCTCTTCTCCCCCTTTTTGCCAGTAGCAGGGGCGCTTGACAGAAACCTTGTGTCTTATACATGATGTGACTTATAGGCAAAAACTGTTTTTAATCAGGCAAATCTCTAACTGGTATGCAGTTGCGGTCTCTCTTCTCAGATGTCAGGCGGAACTGAGGAAAGGAAGGGAATTAAATCAGTGGTGTAAATTTTGTTTTAAAATGTGCGCTTCAAATACCCCCTTTATATTAACTGAGAGCCTGTTTAATTAGGTAGCCGTGTTGTCCTGGAATGCTTTGTATCTGTTTGTTTTTCTTAAGCCGGAGTGTATTCTTCTCTCACCCCTGTCCTTTTTTTCTCCCTCTTCTCTTTGCCGGTCTTGCAAAGTGCAAATGACCCCACAACAAATACAAGAAGGCTTCGTGTTTGCCTAGGCCTAACTGATGAACCGCACAGTTGTGAGACAAGCTGCTTGGTTGGGCAAGGCAAGCCTCGCTTTAGCTTTTGAGGGTTTATACGGGAGAACGGAGACCAACGGGGATAACTTGCTGTTTCTAGCACACTCAGGGCCACGTTCAGACCATACACTTAAAGCCCAATGATAACAGTCATGGCTTCCTCCAGAGAATTCTGGGAGCTGTAGTTAAGAGTTGTTAGAAGACCCTGTTCCCCTCACAGAGCTACCACTCCCAGAGTAGTTTAACAATCAATCCTTCTTCACTCACCCAGGGTTCATGTTTCCTTTGCAAATGAGGCGCAACAGAAACTGTGGTGTCTTTAAGATATAGAGGCAACCCAGCCAGATGGGTGGGGTATAAGTAATAAAATTTAAGCATTATTATATGGTTTATCTACACAGCTATACAACCTGAGCCTATGATGGAGGGGCTCACAGCTTTGTGCTCCCAGAGGGTGCTGTTTCTCCCATGGCTACAGGCTTAGATGGCATAACATACATACTAAACATACTAAACCCAGTGTCTGGCATCCAGGAATTAGAAGTGGGGTCCAGGCACCCTACAAACTTAAGGTAAAGGTAAAGGGACCCCTGACCGTTAGGTCCAGTAGTGGACAACTCTGGGGTTGCGGCGCTCATCTCGCTTTATTGGCCGAGAGAGCCGGCGTACAGCTTCCGGGTCATGTGGCCAGCATGACTAAGCTGCTTCTGGCGAACCAGAGCAGCACACGGAAACGCCGTTTACCTTCCCACCAGAGCGGTACCTATTTATCTACTTGCACTTTGACGTGCTTTCAAACTGCTAGGTGGGCAGGAGCTGGGACCAAGCAACGGGAGCTCACCCCATCGCGGAGATTCGAACCGCCGACCTTCTGATCGGCAAGCCCTAGGCTCTGTGGTTTAGACCACAGCACCACCTGCACACATAAGAATATATATATCCTAACAGTCTTTGTTGGATGGCACATACAGTAGTTACTAGCTCAGTGATGGTGTTCTTTGGCCCGGCGCTTATGTCACAGGAGTGCCGTGGTTCCCATGCTCCATCACTCCATTCCATAATACTCCAGTTAAGAAGAAAATGTAGGGACGATGTGGAAAGGGTGAAATGGGAACATGCAGGGGAAACCACACGGCAACCCTTTCTCCAAATATACCCTCTGCTGCTAGCTGGATTCTCCTCCACCCTAAAAGCCCACTTTCTCCATCAGGATTCCACATTGTTACATTATAGAATAGCATCTACATACAGAGGCAATTGGGAACAGAGGAACTGCAGCCACAACACCCACAATGCATAAGAACTGGATCCCACTCAGTCCTTGAGATGTGGAGGGCACTTGAATCCACCCATGTGTGTGTGTGTGTGTGTGTGTGTGTGTGTGTGTGTGTGTGTGTTTGCCTACACAGCTCCCAGACCACTTAACTTTTACAAAGTACAGTCTTCCTCACTTCACTTATTTTATACATAAATTAAGAGGGAAGTGGAAATATTTGGCTCGTTTTTAAAGAATGAAGTGCTTGGCATTCGTTCTTTTTTTGCTCCCGCTGACAAATAAATTGTATCAATTATGCCATTCTCCTGGTCTTGTTATTTTGACTTCTTGACTTGCCCCATACCCTCTGATATATAAATTAGCAGCCTTCTATACAATGCACAACTGTATTTGTTCACAAGGAACGCTTTGGATTTCTTCCGACGTTTTCTTTCACCCTCCCCCCCCCACCTTCCACTTCCTAATGGTTTATGCCCAGAAGGAGATCTTTTGAAAAATGACCTCCTAGCATAGGCTGTGTTTAATGAGTACATTTAAACATGCTTTAGCTACAAATCTTATCAGTTGATTACTTAACCTTTTGCGGATAAGTTAAATATTTTCTACAGTGTTTAAATAAGTATGATACTTAGTTTTCAGTAGGAGGCAAAACCTGTGGGTGTTTTTTGTTGGGTTTTTTTCATTTAAATTACTACAGTGCATTTATTTATCTTCTTCTTCTTTATAATGATCAAAGAAAAGTCACATAGTTGGAACACGGCAAGATATATTAAGTACTTTGTTATGAATTCTTCCGCAGTTTATCTGGCAGAGCTGCATGCCTCCCAAAATTGCATGAAGTGCTGTCTTGAATAGACCGCAACACATCACAGGCCATAGCCTATTAAGTCAAACCTCGGTCTTCCCCTTGTAACGAAAGAATGGAATTCAGGATAGATTGCATAGATGGCAGAAAAATATTGCTGCACGCCACTCCAAACTCCGAGTGCTGTGAGATTCTGGAGGTTCCAGGCAAGTTCCAGGGCTCAGTTTCCTCAGAATGAGGAACATCAGAGACTGTGGGGTCTTTAGGATATATGGTTTATATACACATATATGCCTGAGCCTACGATAGACGAGCTCACAGCATTAACACCCCAAGAAGGTCTTGCTTCTCCCATAGCTAAAAACCCTGAATCCCAGCAACAAATCATGAAAACAAGATTCCAAAGAATCTCCTGGACTTCCCTCCTCTACCTTTGTGGGTCCCTATTGTTAATCATTTCCTCCTGCATCTTTTATGATAATCCAAATCTTTTACATCTCCATTATGTCCAAAATTCACCATTGAACTACAAGTGTTGTTCCAACCCCACTAACGATTTTAGTGGTTTACAATGGTTTTTAATATAAATTATAAAATTTTCCCTATTCCTTATTAAAATTTTGGTTCAGGTAGGTAGCTGTGCTGGTCTGTTGCACACATCAATAGTCTTTTCTGCTCCCTTGAGATTTCCCACACACCCACAACTGTCTTGAGCTTTTGTCCTTCTAACTACCAGCCATTTAAGGGAGGGGGAAACCCATTTACCCTCTGGCACAAAGCCACTTCCTTTGTTACCCTAACAACCCATACTTAGGGGCCATTACCAAGAAGCCAGCCTGGTTGCTTTGACAACTGGAATCCTCCACTGGATTTTTAACCCTTGCTGGAAGGAGGAACTAGAATGGTCTCTGGCATACAGCACAATGTCCCACCCCCTCAACTCACAGCCATATAAATAAACGTGAGCCTTAGGGAAAGCATATCTTGACACAATACGGTGGACGTCCGCAAGTTGTGCTGATGCGTTGTGGAATTGAGAATGTGTAGCACCGGAACTCACAGACCTCCAATGAAGCTGAATGTTGGGAGATTCAGGACAGATCAAAGAAAGGACTTATCCACACAGCGCAGAGTTAAACTGTGAAACTCATTTCCACAGAAGGCAGTGATGGCCACCAGCATGGATGGCTTTAAGAGAGGATTAGGCAACTTAATTGAGGATAAGGCGATCAGTGGTGAGTAGCCCTGATGAGTGTGCTCCACCTCCATTGCCAGAGGAGTAACAGACCCTCCAAGTGTCCCTATTTTCCAGGGACAGTCCCGGATTTACAGACGCCATCCCAGTTTCCGATTTGACCCTAGCATATCCTGCTTTTCCTTAGGACATCCCTATTTTTATCTGAGAAATGTTGGAGGGTATGGAGATATGTAACTCCTGAACCAAGGAAATAAGTACCGGTAACTCAACAACCTTTAGAAGACATCTGAAGGCAGCCCTGTATAGGGAAGGGATTTTTAAAATGTTTAATGTTTTATTATGGTTATATATGTGTGTGCGTGTTGGAAGCCGCCCAGAGTGGCTGGGGCAACCACTCAGTCAGATGGGTGGGGTATGAATAGTAAAATGATGTTGATGATGATGGAATAGGACAGTGATGGCTAACCTTGACACCCCAGATGTTTTGGAACTACAACTCCCATCATCCCTAGCTAACAGGATCAGTGGTCAGGGATGATGGGAGTTGTAGTCCCAAAACATCTGGAGTGTCAAGGTTAGCCATCACTGGAATAGGATGTCCCTATTTTCATTAGAGAAATGTTGGAGGGTATGGAGTAGTGGGAACTTTTCAATGCCCTGAGCTCGAGCCTTGCCCCTCTGCCATGACTGCTATTTAAAGTTTTTTAAAAATAATAATAAAACAACTAAGTGTCTTACACGACGTGTAGTTTGATCAAGGATATACCACTTCTGCCAAAGTGGGCTCAGACCCATGAAAACGTATGACACAATCAATGCATCCATCAATGTTTTTTGCCATGGGTTTCTTTGGGATCCAAGCTGTGCCACTGCAACTCATCCAATTCCAGGGGGACCCAGTGATGCCAGAGGCCCCTTTCCAAACACAGATCCTGCTAGGGAATTGCTTTTCCTGCAAGCCTACACAACTTAAGTGTGTGCAGCGAGCCTACAGCTGGTCTGCTTCATAACAGAGGAACCAGCCAGGAAGGAGGCTGCTGAGTGATCTTTTATACAAGCTGCCCCCACCTCCGCCAGCAATGATGCTTCAGGGCCACTCAGCTCCACGGACATAAACAGACATTTGCTATTTTTTAATTTCCTTGAGGCAGCATTTGCTACACTCCCTTCTTCCGACCCTGGACCGAAGTCTCCTCCGTGGCTGTGCGATGGGGGCGTTGTCGTGCCAACAGTTACCTGCTGATCTTGGAGAACAAATAGGTATTTATTGCAGAGATTAAATGAGTGCCGCCTTTCAGCTGCATGCCTGACAAACAGCTTAGCCCTGCTGCCCTCCTGCTGACATTCGCCTGACCTGGAATGCCCACCAGTCTCTCCAGAAAAGTGGCCTTCTTGTTTTCTCCAGAGCCAAGGCTGCTGCTGGCGACCAAGTCAAACAGCTCTCCACCAAAGCCACAGATGCTTAAGTGTCTGAACGAAACTCTCTTCTAGGATGTGCTTCAGCACTTTCTCCCCTCCCCACCCCCCCAAAAAATAATAACATTGGGAGCTTCAACTATCACCGAACCTGACAACAACAGCAGCTTTTACATAATACCTTTCCTCCAAAGAATGCTACAACGATGTTTACATTCCACCTTCCCTCCAAAAACAGCATGGTAGTGGTTGTGGTGGTGGTAGTAGTTATTACCCACTTTATTTCTATGCCACCCTTCTTCTGGATGGAGCCCAGGGCAGTGAACAACATAATAGCAAGAACAGCAATTGCACAAAATGATGAAAAACATTTGCCTGGGCAGCCGCATGATGTGACACATGGGAGTAGCAAAATAACAAGATTGTACAATGGTGTTGGGATAAAATCAGGCTGAATCTTTATTGACAGCAGCAGGCCGGGTGAAGGTTGGCTCCCAGGATCAGGTCACCATTCCACAAGCCCCATGTTGATGGAATGGATATGCCAGGTTTGGACCAAACCTGTTCTGTGGGAATTGGTCAGTGTTGACCCTTGCCATGGTGCAAGCCAAGCAAGCAAGGTCTCACAGGGCGACCAGGGTGCAGAGTCCTACCAGGCAGATAGGTAACGGTAAAGGTAAAGGACCCCTGGATAATTAAGTCCAGTCAAAGGCAACTATGGAGTGCAGCGCTCATCTCGCTTCAGGCCGAGGGAGCTGGTGTTTGTCCACAAACAGCTTTCTGGGTCATGTGGACAGCATGACTAAACCACTTCTGGCACAACAGAACACCATGACGGAAGCCAGAGAGCACAGAAACGCTGTTTACCTTCCTGCCACAGCGGTACCCATTTATCTACTTGCACTGGTGTGCTTTCGAACTGCCAGGTTGGCAGAAGCTGGGACAGAGCAATGGGAGCTCACCCTGTCGTGGGGGTTCGAACCGCCGACCTTCCGATCGGCAAGCCCAAGAGGCTCAGTGGTTTAGACCACAGCCCCACCTGTGTCCGAAGATATCCCAGGCAGATACCCCAAGCTAAATAGCAGTATTTTTCAGCAGTACAACATTATCCATCACTTAGCAAAGGAAGGAGGTGGCTTCATGACTGACACAAGGGCCAGTGAGGCAGAGCTGTTCAGTTCCAGCCTTTGATGCAACGACATCACCATCACCACCTTGAGTTCAGTTTAGTGGATGGTACCTGTGGGATGTGCTTCTAAGGTGATCTTCCTGCTGACACAATGCAGACCTGGTTCTCCAGAACAGATCCTGGTTAACAACCCTCAGGTGGAGAGATGAAAGGCGGGAAGGAGTTGAGTGACAAGAACATGTCTATAGTTGCAGGATGAAAGATGCATTTAATAACAAATTATATAATTGTAGAGCTAGTAGAGACACGAAGACAATCTAATTTCGTTCTCAGCACCGAAACAAGATCTTTTAAGTATCAAATGCATTAAAGGTCTATTCTCAAAGGGCGGAGTTATTATTTATTAGATTTATATACCACCCCTCATCACAAGATCTCAGGGCAGTTCGCAATATAAAAATACAAGGTGAAAGCACAGATAAATAGTTAAAAGAAAAGACCACAAAAGAAAATAACCCCGCCTCCCACAATCACATTTGCAAGGCTGTAGAATATTAATCAGCCAAAGGTCTGATTGAAGAGGAAGGCACCTATAATGAAGGCACCAGGCAAAGCTCCCTGGGGAGAGCATTCCACAAATGGGGAGCCACTGCAGAAAAGGCCCCATCTTTACCATGTTTATCCAGAAGTAAGCCCCACTGAGTTCAATGGGAGCTTCCTCCCAAGCAACTGTGCATAGGATCTCAGCATTTATTAAACAAATCTAGGTGGTTGAGGTTAATGATCCTTGCCATACCGTATAAGAGAATGAAAGCAGAGAAGGTCTGTAAGTAGTAGTGTGGCTCTTCAAGGCTCAAGGTTACTCTGTTCTATACCCCCTCCCCCATTTCCCACATTTCCCCCAAACAGTCAATCTGCATTCTGTGGCCACTGAGCAATTCAGTCCTCATTGGACTGTTTTGGGAATTCTTCCCCTTACAGTTTCTGTAGTGGAGATTGTTTGCTTGTTTGCATTGTTGGAAACCCTGGGCTTTAGCCAAGTCAGCTGATACCTACCTCTTGAGTAAAGATGGTGCCAGCTTGGCTACATAAGCAACAGCACTCACAACTGTGAAATGCAGACTTGTCCCTGCCCTCCCCTTCAGTTGATGGGGAGGGGATAAAGAGGCACTTTGCCAGCCCTATGCTTAGTGCTTCTGAAAGATGGCCAGACCATTGGATCATCCTGTTCTGCGTAGACTTAACTCCAGGGTCTCAGCTGAAGGTCCATTGCCCAGTCCTGTTAGCTGGTATCTTGTTAAGTGAAGATCAGGGCCATCTTTACCTGGGGGTGCAAGGGGTGCGGTGCACCTGGGCGCTGAACTCTGCGGGGGCACCAAATGCATACCGGTCCCTCTTGATCGGAGGCAGTATAAAGCAATGGAGTGGAAGTCCCCGCCCCCCTCCATCACTCTGTTACTCTGTAGCATCAAACAAAAGCAGTTTTTTCTGCTGCGTCGTTGTTACAGGTGAGTGATTCCCTCCCCCTCCAGCCCCCCAGAAAGGTCAACAACTTTGGCTTTCCCCATCCCAAAAAAAAGCTCAACAACTTCACCTGGTGCACCACAACTTTGAGTTCAGCCCTGGTGGAGATGCTGGAGAACTCATCCAAAGATCTCACCTGCTCTCCATCATGGAGCTATGGTCCTCAGTTGTCAATTCAGAGAGCCCACAAGTAAAGGAGCAGAGCGGTTATGCAAGAAGACCCTGAGGCAGCTGTAGAGAGAGGCTGGGAAGAAGTGGCCTTCCCAGATGTTGTTGGACTACAACTCCCATCAGCTCTGACTATTGGCCATGCTGGCTGGAGCTGACAGCTCCAGGGAGCAATGTAAAGTACTACACTTGGGCAAAAAAAATGAAAGGCACAAATACAGGATGGGTGACACCTGGCTTGAGAGCAGTACATGTGAAAAGGATCTAGGAGTCTTGGTAGACCACAAACTTGACATGAGTCAACAGTGTGATGCAGCAGCTAAAAAAGCCAATGCAATTCTGGGCTGCATCAATAGGAGTATAGCATCTAGATCAAGGGAAGTAATAGTACCACTGTATTCCGCTCTGGTCAGACCTCACCTGGAATACTGGGTCCAGTTCTGGGCACCACAGTTCAAGAAGGATACTGACAAGCTGGAACGTGTCCAGAGGAGGGCAACCAAAATGGTCAAAGGCCTGGAAACGATGCCTTATGAGGAACGGCTTAGGGAGCTGGGTATGTTTAGCCTGGAGAAGAGAAGGTTAAGGGGTGATATGATAGCCATGTTCAACTATATAAAAGGATGTCATATAGAGGAGGGAGAAAGGTTGTTTTCTGCTGCTCCAGAGAAGCGGACACGGAGCAATGGATTCAAACTACAAGAAAGAAGATTCCACCTAAACATTAGGAAGAACTTCCTGACAGTAAGAGTTGTTCGACAGTGGAATTTGCTGCCAAGGAGTGTGGTGGAGTCTCCTTCTTTGGAGGTCTTTAAGCAGAGGCTTGACAGCCACCTGTCAGGAATGCTTTGATGGTGTTTCCTGCTTGGCAGGGGGTTGGACTGGATGGCCCTTGTGGTCTCTTCCAACTCTATGATTCTATGATTCTATGATGAGACTTCAACTTATGGAGAGCCAAAGACAATATTTGGTCATATAAAGACATTGTCTGGTGCTTGGATGGCAGGAAGAAACTCCGAGTCTTAAGCTGAGGGGAACCACCACATTTTCTTCTACACAGACTGCTATTTGGGGAGCAGATTAACATCTCAAAATCCTGCGCTAGTCTTGAATTTATGCAGGCCAGTTTTAAGGTTAATGAAGTTCTTTGTTCCCACAGCTTTTTTGTGAAAAAGCAAACTCATGTGGCAGATGAAAAGCTGACCAAAAAGAAATTAACTGACATCTCCAAAGCGGCAGAGATAGAATCTCTGGGAACGGCTGAGCTTATCAGGTGTCCTGTGGGCATGTGGGTTCAGTAGTGCCCTGACAACTTATGCCAAGGAATTTATCTGGGCATCTGATGCTTGGAGGTGGCTTGGCTCACAGCGCTTCACCAGGGCTCTGGCCTCTCTCAAAGGGCGTGGCACGCCACACTTGTGTGGCAGGAGAGCATGGCACGCATGCCAGGAAGACTCCAGGACAGCCAAACAAACATTTAAACATTTCAGTGTGGCAAAAGTACAGTACCAAACTTTTATTATTTGCAGAACATGGATCGGTATCCTTTCCAAATGGGAGCAAGAACATCAAGCGATACTAAGGACAATTCTAGAATCACCGTTTTGCAATGTATTTCTTATCAATAAGAAATTTGGTGTGGCACGAGCAAATTTTTAATCTGAAAGTGTGGCCCACAGAAAAAGAAAAACTTTGAGAACTACTGAGCTTTCCTTTTGGGAATTATAGGGACAGAACTACCCAAACTGTATAGAAGAAGAAGTCCTGACGAAAGAAGAATGGATACAAAAACTTATAGAATATGCAGAAAAGGTGAAACTTACCGGAAAAATAAGAACTCAAGATAACAAACTCTTTATAAAAGAATGGAAATGGTTTATTGAATCTTTACAAACAAACTGTAAACAGATAAGAACGTTGGCAGGATTATTGTAATAACTTGCTGTTTTATAAGAGTATACATTTAAAGTAGATGAATAAATGATTAAATTAATTTGGAATATGCAGAAAATATTAAAAAATAAATTTAAGGAACCGCAGAAAGAAGGGGAAGGAAGCTGAGTTTTGAAATGTTAAAATGATTGTAGAATTATTGAAATGTATAAAATTGAAAATCATAAATAAAAAGAAGAACTACTGAGCTAGAGTCACAGTGCTGATTCCATCCATTTGCTATAACCTCCATACCAATCCACCCCCAGTTCCATAATCTCCTTCCTCCTACTGTTGGTCTACTACCTTCCCCCTCCATTCACCTACGGTCTCCTCTGCTTTCCTGTTCCCAAGCTGTCCTGCGGTTCCTGTTCCTGCAAGAGAGGATCCTGAGATCTCTTAATCCACCAGACATCAACATTCCCAGGCCCTTTCGCTAGAGGGCTGTTGCGCCAGCTGCGTGAAAGCTGCAGGTCTTTTTTAGCCCAGTTTTCGCAGCATAACTAACTAACTAGGGCGAGGTGGTACAAAGGAGGCACCTGCTGCCCGAGGCACCACCTGCGCCAAAGTGCGAAAATGGGCCTCCAAAGGTCAGGTTGTATATTTACACTTATTAAAATCACGTCAAATTATGTCATCTCTTCATTTCGCTTTGGAACAATTACCTAGACGTGCTTTCAAGGTGGCAGATGAGAAGCCAGATATACGGTAAGCTCGCTGTAGCTCCTTGGGAGGTTCAGCCCAGACATCACACGTAGGATGCAAATTCAGCTGCACTTCTCAGCCCTGTCATGCAGCCTTCAAGGTTTTTTTTTTAAAAAAATCACCCATTCGCTCATACATTTCCTCCTTTTTCCTGGACGTTCACATGTAGGTCAGGAGCTAAAGTTGGAAGGGAAGTCAGGTGAGCAAGGTGCTGACCTCACATTCACCTTTGGCCAGTTTCTGTGGGGCCACTAAGGCTGGGGGCATCCTCTTCCCAGGCCCCTGTGGAGCAGCGTGAGGAGGCATCTCTCTTTGGGGTGGAGGGGGTGGCTCAGAGACGGGGGCTGCGGCGGCTGCTACCTGGAGGACTCCCAAGAAGAGGGGAGAGAAGAGCACGCCACAAGGGAGGGTGTTCAAAAAGGGGAGAGGGGCTCTGCCAGCAAGGGGTGACATAACTGGGCTTCTGAGGCTCATAGGGGAGCTGCAGAAATAATAATAATAATAATAATAATAATAATAATAATAATAATAATAATAATAATAATAATAATAATTTATTTATACCCCGCCCATCTGGCTGGGTTTCCCCAGCCACTCTGGGCGGCTTCCAACAGAACATTAAAATACAATAATCTATTAAACATTAAAAGCCTCCCTAAACAGGGCTGCCTTCAGATGTCTTCTAAAGGTCTGGTAGTTGTTGTTCTCTTTGACATCTGAAGGGAGGGCGTTCCACAGGGTGGGTGCCACTACCGAGAAGGCCCTCTGCCTGGTTCCCTGTAACTTGGCTTCTCGTAGTGAGGGAACCGCCAGAAGGCCCTCGGCACTGGACCTCAGTGTCCGGGCTGAACGATGGGGGTGGAGACGCTCCTTCAGGTATACTGGATGTATACCACTGTAGTTGGTTCAGGGAGCTGTGGACTCAAAAAGGTTGAACACCTCTGATCTAATGTATGCGCTGCCTGTCCAACAGGTAGATTGTGATCTACCGATAGATCACTGGATGTCTGTGGTAGATCACTGGTAGATCACTGGCTTCCCCCAAAGAAGCTCAACAACTTTGGCTCCCCTAAAAAATTTTAGCCCTTCACGCCCCAAAACAGGGCTTTCCTTCCTCCTCAGAAAAGCTCAGCAACTCTGACCTGAACCCCTAAAAAATGGGCCTTCCTCCTCCCTAAAAAAAAGCTTAACAACTTTGACCTGAACCCCCCAAAAGGGGGTAGATCACTGCCAGTTTTTAACTCTGTGAGTAGATCACAGTCTCTTCAGAGTTGGCCACCCCTGCCATAGGGAAACAGAAGGCAAAGGTTCTCTAATGGAGACCAGCAGCCCCATATGCTCATCAACCAGGAGAGAACCAGAGAGAGAAGCATCTGCCTCAAGGCTGCAGGTTATTTTTGCTTTAGAAAGGGTCTTTCGATCCCTAGCTGGCTCTTGTCTGTGATGTCTTACAAATCAACTAGTTAATACAGCTCCCCTGCAAATAGCTCCAACAGAGTACAGTCGCATTTATCAAGCCCTCCTTTCCCGTCCTTCCTTATGCAGATCCCCTTAGAGCAACAATTATTAAACCACTCCAGGGCCTTTCAGAGTTAATGATTTCCCCTCTTTGCCCAGTTTGGCTTTCACCATATCTTGAAGCACACATTTTCCAGGCTTCATAAACCCATGGTAAAAATGGTCAAAAAGTCAAGCTCTTCTCCACTTTCCAAGGCTACACACCTTGAAATGCCCTTGGCTGGCATTACAGGTCTTCTTACTTCTAATTTGCTGTTGGTTCCACGTATTTTACTTGTTTGCAGGATGTTGGTAGACAGGCCAGGAAGATTTGGTGGCTGGGAGCTGGTCCCTCCCTACCATTAGGCAGAGTGAAGCAGCTGACTCAGACAGCAGACAAGGTGTTGAAGGACAGGTCTCTGTGTGCACCAGGTTATCAGTCAGGTGATCCCTAAGATGCTCTGCTGCCCTCAGGTGTGGCGGAAGATGCTGCTCTTTCACCAGTGTGTAAGTAAGATTCAGCTGCCAAGAACACTTGGTTTCACTATGCAGAATTGAGGCATCACCTTGCAAGGAGCAAAATTTGCTGGGCCACCCCTGGTTCAGAGACTGTGAACTGGGAAGACAAATTGCCTGGGAGACCAAAGAGGCATTAAAGGTGGGGTGGTATTTCACAGCCTTGTATTTCATACTGTGCCTTGCTAAATCTCAGTTTATCAAGAACAAGCTGTTTAACTGTAGAGGAGAGGAGCCAGTTTGAATGAGCTGTTATCCAGTTTTATAGAAGTGGTTTTAGGTTCTAATCAGTGATGGCTAACCTTGACACTCCAGGTGTTTTGGGACTACAACTCCCATCATCCCTGACCACTGGGTCCTGTTAGCTAGGGATGATGGGAGTTGTAGTTCCAAAACATCTGGAGTGTGAAGGTTAGCCATCACTGTTCTAAGTAAAGGCATCATTGCGATAGACAGTAAGGTGACACTGCTATAGTTTGTATAAATTGGCTACAGGTGTCCAGACAGTGTATTTGGTCCTGGGAAGGAACATAGGTAAGAAGAAGTGCTTTGCATGCAGAAGATCCATGGTTCAAGGCACAATAGAGATTGGGTGCTGGCGAAAGATCCTGGAGAGCCTCTGCCAATCAGAGCAGATAATACGAGCCTAGATAAATGAACAGGCTGACTTCCTGTGATTCTAGTATTATTCCACTCCATCCAACGTTTCACAGCCAGAGAAACATGCTTGTAGCACCTGAATTCCCCTGCCTACAGCCATTGAGCAAGCCCACCACCACTAATACACCTTGTGCAAGCAGCAATAAGCTCATGCTAAGTTGCCTCCATCCATTTTTTTAATCCTTTAGCATTCAACGTAATATAGAAACGGGGCTATTGTTTCACAGCATCACCCAAAACTCAGGGCTTTTCAATGACGTGCAGTCTGCATGTCAACTGCTAAGGAATCCAGCGGCATTCAGGTTAGGCGTGCAAATTGCGTACAAGGTGACCCAGGCAGAAAAATGGTCACTGGTGAGACTGTGTTTGTCTACAGAATTAGGCCACTGCCAGTAGCAGTACAAATATTTCCTCCTTGAAGTGAGCAATGCAGCCAGGTATTCCTCCTGCTGGGCTGTTTGCCATCCGTTCACTCAGGTCACAAGATTACATCACTTGGTTGCTCTAATATTTCAAAGCAGTGGAAGGTTCGAAATGGGATCCAGTTTGCCAGAAGGGATGTTTATGTTTAAAGGGGAGACTAGTTTGGTCTATCTCTCTTAGACAGTCTTGTGAAAAAGAAGTCTTTATGCAACACAGAACAACTCAGTGTCTGAATGAGTCGACACCTGAGAGCCTTAGTCCGATGGCTGCCCTTCTTTACTCGGGAAGCTATTTTGTCCTCCTCATCAAGAGTTGTTGCTGAGTCATCGTGGACTCAAACCAAACCAGAGTTTTCTTCCTTTGGCATGTGATGAGCTGTGTGGTCTTTGCTTTGAGGAATGCTGGGGAGTTATGAAGTTCTGGAAAAGAAAGGCGGAAAACCACTTGGAAAAGGTGTTTGGAGTATCAGCAAGACTCAAACTGTTTCATGCACATTCACTACTGAGGATGTTCCAAGGGGGTGGAAAAACACATTTGTAACTGGAAAACCGATGATGAAATACTAAGCATAAACAATGGGTATCCGAGTCCAGATAACTCCATAACTTATTGACTAGAACTGCTTCCCTGCATGCCCTCCAACATTTCTTTGAATGGGGATGTCCTATTCCATTATTATTATTATTATTATTATTATTATTATTTTCCACCCATCTGACTGGGTTAGCACTCTAGGTGGCTTCCAACATATATAAAAGCATAATAAAACATTTAAAAACTTCCCTGCAAAGGGCTGCCCTCAGATGTCTCCTAAAGGTTGTATAGTTACTTATCTCCTTGGCTCAGGGTGTCGCATAACTCTATATCCTCCAACATTTCTCTGGTGAAAATAGGGATGTCTAAGGAAAAGTGGGACATTCCGGGATCAAATCAGAACAACTTCTGTAAATCCAGGACTGCCCCTGGAGAATAGGGGCACTTAGAGGGTCTCTCCCTCTTATGTTGCAGATCCCAGAACCAAGTGGGCAGGTCCAGTCAAGAATATAATAGCCCTGCTGGAACATACATACATAGATAATTTTATTTTTATGCCATCTTTCCATAGTTCAAACTCATGCTCAAGGCGGCTTACAACATGACAAAAATATGTAACTACAACATAACAAGAGCAGCCATAACCAATTCCCACATAAATCACAAGATCTCAAATAAAGATGCAAAAAAACCAACAGTAACAACAGCAACAACCCCCCCACCCAACAACAAACAACAACAACAAAACCCAAACTACACTCCAGACCAAAGGCCCATTCTGTTCCCACAATGACCAGCTAGATGCCTCTGGGAAACCCACAAACCGGGCATGAGCGCAATAAAACTCTCCCGTTCATGTTCGCCGGAAACTGACATTCAGAGGCATACTGCCATCACATCACAACTAGTAGTCACTGATAGCCTCATCCTCCATGCCAGTGGTGGGTGTGGCCAAAATGGGTGTTGTCGAAGCTGGTGGTGGGTTTCCCCACATTCCACCACATTCACCAAGCACATGCATGCATGCGCACACACACATGCAACACATGTATCCAGTCTCTCACCCCACACCCCCACCCCACGGGAAAGAGAGCACTAGTTAACTTTTCCTTCCCCAGATGCAGCCTGCTGCTCAAATATCCCCCCCTCCCCAACCGCACTGCAATTAGACTTTGGGGGAGAACCTCCTAAACCTAACTGCTGCATTGTGATGGGGAGAATAGCGAAGTGGGGAGGCAATACCTTGGGTGGAAAAGCCCCACTTCCTCACCCTTGCACTGCAGTGTGGAAGATGTGAGAGATTGCAGTCAAATGCAGCTAGCAAGCATAGGGCTAGTTAGGGATAAAGGACCACAGAGTTGTACAGTACTGCTAGATGGACTCAGCTCAGTCATGCCCCCTCTCCTCCAGAGATTGAAAAAGCGAAACCTTTCCTCTTCCTTTCTCTCTCTGCATCATGTAGGCCATGAGAAGGACGTGCCTGTGCCTGCTCCCAAACTAAGACCTCATAAGCTACTTTGCTGTATTCTCTACCCTAGACTATTTTGCCTGTATCGTCCTTGCTGCTGCATGGAACGATGCATGGCTGAAGCCTGGAATCAGTAAGTAAAGAATTTTAAACTTACTTAACAGTGTGTGGTCTGCTCATTGCAAGAAGGGTAGAAAGAGGCCAGTCGCTGTGTGCAGATGAACAGAACAAAAAGATTTAACAGCCTGTATTCCTAATGCTACACTACTGTTCAACTTCTGTGTTTATTACTCTGATACTAGGGCTCTGTGTGTACAAGCCCCACAATTTGAATCCAGACACCCAGATGATGCTTTTGTTATTCACCCACATACATGGGTCCACATGGATTCATAGATTTAATTCCCCACAAACGGAACCACACAAAAGGCAAGTACCCACCCCCCACCCCCCTGCCCCAAATGCAGGAGTGTATGGAAGGCCCATCTCCCATGCCCCAATCTTCAGTAGCAAGCTGTGAGGAAGAAATCCGATCCAGTGTGGATGCAATCTCAGCACCTCTTGGGAAAGTAACCATGGTTTAGTTGCCAATGTCAAGGAGGAAACACGGGGCTGGGAAGCACCCACAGGATCCACTTTGAAAGACTCAGTAAAACCCAAATCTACTGCAAAAACTAATAAATTTCTGTAGCTAGAAAACCTTGGAACCGCTTAGTGAGGGAAAGTACTTCCAAGCTTTAGGCCACATCAGAAAATCCTGGACACTTTGCATTCCGGTACTGCAAACTTCCTTGTGCGTGTCTTTGTAAAATGCATTTTCTTCATACCATAGGATGGGGCTGACTTCTAAAAGGCAATTTTACTTTTTTAAAGAACGCCTGTTTGCTAGCAGTTCCCCACCACCACCACTTCACACACACACACACACACACACACACACACACACACACACACCCCAACTTAATAAGCTCCTGGAATGGCAATGTAGCCAAGAATGCTTCGTGCTCTAATTGGTTGTTAGGAGGCTGGAGAGAGAGGGAGAGGGAGAGAATTATTGCTATTATTAACCAAAGCATGTACAGGACAAGAAAATCATATAAATATAGAATTCCAACACAAGGGAAACTAAAGATCTCAAGCTGTTTTCCGAAAAGAACAATTTCGGAAGATTTCTTATAAGCTACCCCAAAAAATGTAGTCAGAAACAGGAAAAAGCCAGAGCAAGTTTGAGAAAACTTCTGCATCCACCCTCCTCTCTTCATTCTGTTTAAAGTGGGGGGTGTTTTATTTTAAATGTTTGGACTAAGAACCCAATTGTTCAGCCCAAAGTCTTGCCCTGTCATATATTTTCTGTGGACCTCAGTTTATAATGTTTATTAATTTCAGCAGCCGTACTCCGAGTACGGCTAGGGTTGGATAAAACCCTAGGTTTAGATCTTCAAGCACAGAACCAGAACCAAAGCTGGGATCCAGATAACCCAAAGGGTTTTTAGACGTGCCCTGTTCAGGCAACATCCCCCAGGGTGAATGGCATGCTGACTTCGAAAGGAGATTGTGGTAAGGCATACATGATTCAAGGTGGACCAGCATTTCTTTGCCCTGTTACGAAGACCTTTGGTGAGTCTATGCTGCCTTTTGGATCCAGACCATAGTTCGCAAAAAGTCATGAGATTCGGTCGCTCCCTATTTATTGAGCATTTGTGTGCAGGGAGGCTATGCGACATAACATCAAGCTGCTGTTATCCCACACTTTTCCCATCACTTGTCTTGCTGCAGTAAGTCCAGGGTGGGCTCATAGCTGTCAACCCTCCCTTTTTTGGCGGGAAACTCCCTTATTCCAATGCCGTTTCCCACTGCTATCCCGGATTGTTGATATCCCTTAAATTTCCCGGATTTCAAAGGAAGCAGCTCCTCTCCCTCCCTGCCGGCCAGGGAGGCTCCTCAGCTGTGTTGCTCGGTTGCCAATAAGGAGTCTGAGACCGACTGGGGGCGGAGCTTGCATGCCTTGTGCAGCCTCACACCCAACCAGACAGACAGCCTGCCTGCCGTCTAAGCGCTCGCTCTTTCGCTCACCCTTTCGCGTGCAGCCTCTGGAGCGCAGGGTGGCGAGGCTACTTGGTGCCATTGCACCACCCTCGCGGCATCCCTTATTTTCAAATCCGAAAGTTTGAAAAAATCCCTTATTTTCAAATCCGAAAGTTGACAGCTATGCTTGTTGCACAACAGCATCAAATCTACTTTAATTGTGCAACCTAGATTTGTCGGCGGGTGCTTAACTCCAACTGCATCTGAAAGATCAGGTGAAAACTGGATGCCCAAAATTAATGTAGAGCTCCTGTTGGCTCTAGGCATCAGATGCGCCAAAGGCTGGACAAATGCATGAAAAGGTGCCATGTTGCATTCTAAAAGTAAGAGAGATCCATCAATACAAATGCTCTATATATGTAACATTTCCATATATAGCTGGGGAATGATTTCATTTTCCACACGTATGTGGGCAAACCTTTTACCAGTTCTTTGGTGAGGCTCTCAAGGGCCATGTGAAATTGCTTTGGGGGCCAAGGCCACCAGTTCTACACCTTTGGACTATGGTGAAGATGTGGGTTTATTATTTGAGTGCTGTAATTGTGGAAACCCTTCACTCTGCAGTTTAGAAACTCAGCAGGAGTCTTTGAAGTTTTTAAATTAAAACACTGAACGCAAAAAGGTTTCTGCCACTCACCTATTCCCATTTCGATATTTTCTTTCAACAACAACAAAAAAAGGGCAAAAAAGAGCCAGTACTTCTTTCTACAGGTTTTCACAAGGAAGATTCTACCCTAATTAACTACCCTAATCTTCAGAGATTGCATTTTCCTTTGAGATTTAAAAGCTAGCAGGGGGTTGTGTCTGGGCAGAAAGGAGATTATTAAAACTTTAATAACGTGAGCCTTTGAACCTTCCCAAATTCTTTACAGTTTTTCTCACATCTCTAACCCAGATGTCTGCATTTTATGAAAGAGAGAGAGAAACCCTGTGCCAGCAACATGAAACTATTTGTTTACACTTTTTAGATCTTTCAATGAACAGCCTGTTTTAAAAGTGATAGGAAACAGAATGTCTGTAGTACAGGAGGAACTTGACAAGGCTAAGATGGGGCAAAGGGGTGGGGGTGGGGGGCGGAGAGACTATCCCAGTAACATTTCACAAAAAGCAAACCTGAAGCTCCTGGGAAATATGGAAAATGAGAACTGATACTTTTCATTTGATGATCTCCTTCAAGGATGGGGAACATGTGGCCCTCCAAACCTTACTGGACTCCAGCTCCTATCCGCCGCCTCCCTCCAGCCAGAATGGCCAATGACCAGGAATGATGGGAGATGTAGTCCCACAATATCTGGCAGGCCACATGTTCCCCATTGCTGTCTTACGACATGCACTCCCTGGCACTTGTGAGTGAGCGCATGCACAGCAGCACTCTACTCTCTGTTCTGACCTATGTTCTGCCATGCATAGTGGTGTTGCCTTGGCATGACTATGACCTATGGGCAGTTGGTTGTTCCAGGGATCTGGACTATGATACACACTCACCTGGCAATGTGACGGTGGGATACACATCGCCTTTCTTCATCGTTGCCTTGGTCTAGACTAGGGTTTCCAGGTGAGGAGCATCCTAGATCTTGAGATTTCAGGGCCCAAGCCTGAGACCGAGGGGAAGAGCCTGGGGGTGATGTGAGGGTGGGCCCTGATGAGTCTTCCTCTGTGCTCCCTCCCACCACTGAGCCCTGGTGACGGAGGTTAATTGGGAGAGGGGATGGGATGGGGAGGTGGGCAGATGACACACAAACATCCAAGAGAATCTATACAGTACTTCACAGCTTGGTTACAAGCTGCACACAGGGTCTTCTTAATATTAATAAAAAAATTAAAGGCTCTCTCACCCACCTGGAGTTTCAAGTCTTCTCGCCACCACCTGGAGGGAGCCAGCAAAAACTGGAGGCTTCCAATTCGCCCTGGAGGTTTGGCAGCTCACATCTAGATGGTAGCTGAAAGGAGAGCTGGACAGGACCAATGTTAAATATGGACATTGTTCTACCAATGCACTTGCTTCTGCAACACCGTATCTGCTCCATCTGCACATTGGTAACTAAAAGGAAAAGACCCAGTTGTTTGAGGACTCCAGAAGGCCCTGTGCAGATTTGGCCTGAATTCCCTACTGCTTGGAGAAGGAGGAAATGTAAAATAATATAGAAGCCCCCAGTGTTTGTATGCCAGGAAATGCAAACACCACTGGACAAGTTTCTAAGCCAGGAAGGGCTTGAAGAGTCTCCCCCAGCCCCACCCTGAGAAGCTAACACGGGAAAGCCTAGAGTTGGGGCAAAGAAGTGTGGCCACTCCAAGTCCTTGAAATATCTGAACATGTCGGATGTGTGGGTGCATGTTCAGACTTGCAGGATTTGGGGGGGGGGGGACTGCAGCGGTTGGCTTGGCAGAAGGCCCAGTAGGTGGAATTTATGCCTCATCAGATTGTGAGGGGAAACTAAATGCCATTGTGAGCAACCAGGAGGCAGATCTGCCGTAGCAGTGAACTTGGCAGAACAACCAAGAGATTTAAAATGCTGGCGCAGGAGTGTAATTACAGGGTAGGGTTACCACCCATTCATAATTTTTATGCACTGTTCATATTTTGGGAACTCAGCCCATGGTAAGTAGGAAACTTTGTTGCAGTCATATATATATATATATATATATATATATATATATATATATATATATCAGAATTGTTTGTCTGAGGCAGTCCTTCTTCAGACAGCTGAAAGTGGCTTGAGACAGGTTCTGCTTCCCATGCCACAACAGGTACCGGTATATCTTTTAATCCACCATTGTCCCTAGGCAAACAGGCCCAGCGGGTTTCTAAAACCAATATCTGCAGTGCCAGTTTTCCTAGATGCAACAGCAGGATGAGCAGAACCTCCCTGACCCTCTTTCCAACTGCCTGCTGCAGCCAGGGCTGTCCCAAGACATTTTGCCACCTGAGGCAAAGGTCACAGGTCACCTCCCATAGACATGCTCAGTTGTGCAGGCACACTGTGCCACATGGGCAGTTGAATCTCCACCTGCAGCTGAGGGCATTTCACTGCATAATAGTTGCCACCCCTGAATAGTTGTACCCCTCCCCCTTTCTCGGACCCTAAAATTGGTCTCAAAGCACTGACCACATAACAGTCACAGGGGTAATTCTGAGGCGAGCTGGGGGTCAGCATGGGGAGTTCCTGGCTGCCATTGCCACTGCTGCCGCCGCCTTGGGTTCGCACCCCGAGACATCCCAACCGAGAAGGGGAATCAGAGGGCGAACAACCACCTCTGCCGCCCATCCATGACACCATCCTCCGCCCCGTAATTCACCGCATCATGGTCGCAACCCCCTTCTTTAAAAAGAAAAATCAGCATGAAAATGTAGCCGTTATGCGGTGAAATACGGTATTTGTTGCCTTTATGTCCCACCTTTCCCTACAAGGAGTTCAAGGGGGCGTACCTGGTTCTCCTCCTCTCCGTTTTTACCTTCACAACAACCCTGTGAGGTAGGTTAGACTGAGAGGCAGTGACTAGCCCAAGGTCACGCAGTGAGCTTCAACTCTAGCCACTACACTTTCTTTTTGCCCCGATGCTTATCCTGTGAATACTCGCTCTTTACCACGGAATCAGAACATACAGCAATCTGAGTTTTCTGCGGATTCTCATTTGCTCTGATTCAGTAGTAAAGAGTGAGTTTTCATGGAGAAAGCACCAGCGCAAAAAAATAAAAGTGTTTGGACACAGCGCTTTAAAGCATAGCCTAGAAACGTGGCATAAAAGGAACTCAGCTGGGAGGAAGAAGGCAAAACAAGAACTATTTTGTTCTGCCTGTCATTGGCTCTGGCTCCCCCTACTGTTGGCCTCCCTGCCTTCCACCCTACCAGTTCCATTGGTCACGAACCACCACTGGCAACTGCTCTCCTGTGGTCAGTGAGTTGCCCTCACCTTCTGAGTGCAGGAAGGAGGAGAGAAATGTTCTCTATACCGACGGCTGGCCGAGCGAAATAGTCAACCTACCCATGGACTATTTCTAAGAAGTCCCCTTTCTGGAAAAAGCAGCAAAAGCTCACCTCAGGCCAAGAGAGGCTCCAGTTCCTCGTGGCAATTGCTGGAGAAAGAAATGAGTGTTGTGGCATTTTCCAACTCATATCGTCTTTTACGGCTGCAATTAACCCAGATCTGCTCCAGGACCAGCCAGAGAAGACAAGATGGCTGGGATAACTTGACCCAGGTCGCTGCTGTGACTGTTCCAAGCCGCTGGCTAAAAGTCTTCTTTGTTGTCCATACTTAATGCCCCCGAATGTCAAAGTTTCCCCTTCACCGCCTTGTGGACTTTTAGCAGGCTATACAGACCAGACATCCTTTCCATGTTAACAAATCGCTGACAAGGTTCAGACTGGGCTTAACATTGCACTCCATTCATAATACTTCATTCAAAGGTAAGGCATTAGGCATGGGAAACGCGGACACCGGTCCAAGATTTACTTAACTTTAATCAGACTAAGGTTTGAGCCTCTCCTTGTGGATTTAGGATCCTGTGAGCTCTGCGGCTCATAAGAGGGCGGCTTTATACGTAGAGTCTTTTCCAAAGCAGCTGCAGTAATTACCTCTACAGTACAGGAGGAATCCTAGCTATAAACTCTCTGGCAAGGATGCCAGCATATTTCTCCAGGAGGACTTCAGAGTGTTTCTTTCAGAAGTTAACCTTATTAAATCATTCTTAAGCTGTCCCCAAATAAAGAGAGAACCTTTTAGACTGACCCTTGCTTTCAAATGTTTGACTTTTCCTGTAAATGTCTACAGCAGCCCTCTGGAGCCTGTAAGTCTCGCGAAGCTGATTTGGCAAAACAATAGTGAAATGTTCTCAGCCATAACACGGAGAGGATGATAAAAAATACTAACAGGCAAGTAGAGCCAAGATGTGCTGCGAGATGCCGCTGAGTTATCTTGTAGTCAGATGTTGGATCAAGAACTTACAGATCCTTCTCACATTGTTTTCTCCGCTTTCCCCACCCCTACCCAAGTAAAATGCTCTGGCTGTGTTGAAGTGAAGATCTTTGTGACTCCTCACAGCAGATGCAACTGCAAAGACATGAGTTCAAGTGCTCAGGAATGACGGCTGGCTCAGCATACCAACAGTAAGCATCTGGTAGCAAGAAAACAGCAGTTGGACTTTGGACTTCCACAGCAAGTAGCCGTGTACACCCTGTTTTCATCTAATTGTCTATGTAAAAGGGGGAGGTTGCAACAATGGGTTTTCTCTTACTTGTCCTAAACCTGCTTGTCCAAATTCATAACGCTCAAGCGAAAGCTGATCTGTAGGGACGCGGGTGGCACTGTGGGTTAAACCACTGAGCCTAGGGCTTGCTGATCAGAAGGTCGGTGGTTCGAATCCCCGCGATGGGGTGAGCTTCTGTTGCTTGGTCCCAGCTCCTGCCAACCTAGCAGTTCAAAAGCACATCAAAGTTCAAGTAGATATATAGGTACCACTCTGGCAGGAAGGTAAACGGCGTTTCCATGTGCTGCTCTGGTTCGCCAGAAGCGGCTTAGTCATGCTGGCCACATGACCTGGAAGCTGTACGCCGGCTCCCTCAGCCAATAAAGCGAGATGAGCGCCGCAACCCCAGAGTCGGTCACGACTGGACCTAATGGTCAGGGGTCCCTTTACCTTTACCTTTAGGATCTGGTTGTCTCCACACCCAGCCCTAATCTACCCCCCCCGAGAAGCATGTGAGTGCAACCTGCACCCTTAAAAAGGGCTCTTTCTTCCATCAATATTGTGATTCAATGCACATTGACCAGAATGCTCATTTATATACGAAACATCTCTCCTCTACTTTCTCCTCCAAACAGCCAGTTGTTAACGTAGTGCAAGGGAGAGAGGTTCAAAGGCTTGTGCAGAAGCATTTTGTGACACTTCAGCCATCCAAATCCAGCAATATTCCATGCATTTCTAACAAGACCAGCAGAAGATAGAAATGAATTCCAAATTCATTGTCAGATCCAGCAGGGAGCCCTGTGAAGGAACTTTCTCAGCAAACAAACAAGAAAAGAATCAAAAGTTCAGCTCTCCTGGGTTTGGGAGGATGAAGACCCAGTGCAAAAAAAAACCCTTCTCTTTTTAATTTCCCTTGACCAGTCTCTAAGATGTATGTGTCATACTAAGGGAGAGGAGCAATCTTTAATAACGGGATTTCTATAGAGTGCTGTTCTTTGGTCTAGTTGCCGGCAGCCTCCCAGGGAGAGAAAATACGGAGGAAATTAAGACTGACCTCACACTGTTTGCGCGGAATGAGCAAAGGCTGTTGGCTGCTGCGGCTTCACTTGTCTGCGTGGCGCTTCCTCTCCCAAGGAGTTCGGCCAATTCAATGGCGTCAAAAGGAATTTTTGAAAGGGGAACAGGAAAGGAAAGGTACGTCTCCCATGTGCTGCCCTTGGAGAACCTTCTGAAAAGTGGATCAGGGGTATTTATTTATTTTAAATACTGTATTTATATACCACTTCATACAGTCCCTAAGTGGTCTACAAAATATCAAGACGTGTGTGTGTGTGTGTGTGTGAAGGAATATCATGCAATGCAGTATGATGAGTAAATTGGTATAAGATTGCCTAGATCAGCTGGTAGAGCATGAGACTCTTAATCTCAGCATTGTGGGTTTGAGCCCCATGTTGGGCAAACAGATTCCTGCATTGCAGGGGATTGGACTAGATCAGGGGTCAGCAACCTTTTTCAGCCGTGGGCCGGTCCACCATCCCTCAGACCATGTGGTGAGCCGGACTATATTTTGAAAACAAAATATGAACTAATTCCTATGCCCCACAAATAACCCAGAGATGCATTTTAAATAAAAGGACACATTCTACTTATGTAAAAACATACTGATTCCCGGACCTTTGGTGTGCTGGATTTAGAAGGTGATTGGGCCGCATCTGGCCCACGGGGCTTAGGTTGCCTACCCCTGGACTAGATGACCAACTCTACGATTCTATTATTCTATCTATTCAAGAATAATAACCAGCCTTGGACATGGTAAAGATGGGCTCTGCCACAGATTGAGGGCTCTGATTTCAAAACAGCTGGCAACCCTATAGGGAGCGCTCCTGTTCTCATGCCATTGCTGGTCTCCTTTCCATTTTAACTCGCAACTCGTCTTAGGCTGGCCACGAAAAAATCAGCTTGACTGCAGTAATTAAAGGGAGAAAACACAACAAACCCAATGTAAAGATATCAACAAAGGCTGCATATTCTCGTTTTAATTGGTGCCCATAGATCCTTCCAGACCCCCCTATTAACACTAAGCTGGTGTGTGATTTCATTAAATGAATAGCTGACTTGCACTGTAATTACAACCTTTCCCTTTCCCTTTTCTTTTTTCTTTAAAAAATCAGTTTACCACCTCCCAAAGATGATAGGTTTGTAACCTCTCCCCAACTCAGTCTTTCATGATTGCACATTTCCAATCAAAAGCTCCCACAGAGTCAGAAAAAACAATAGTTTTATGTTATTATATTCCTAATCACGGGTAATTTGGTACAGAATTAGTAGCTGTGCCGGTCGATTCAAGCTTTATTTCACTAGGACAATCTCCTCCAATCTGGGTGGCAATCACGAATATGCCTTTACCTGTACACTTATCCACTGAGGAACCACAGCCCAGGAATTTGGTTGTGAAATTTCTAATGCTCTTTGCTTATGGGAGAGAAGTGAACAATGCTCTCTGGGGGTACAACAATGAGACAGTATTGTCAATCCCCGAGATTATTGGGATATGGTGGTAGGTGGTTGTACTTTGGCCAGACTCCTGTGAGTCAAAGAGCACCCCTGTGGACAGAGGCGTAGCAAGCCCAGGTGGTACCCGGGGCGGAATTTTTTTTGTCACCCCCCCCACCACTTTAATTTTTAAAAAAAATTAAAAAAAAAATTAAAAAGTGTCAACCCCCTCTGATGGTGCCACTTTGCGAGGTGTGGGGGTTTTGTGTGCGTGTGTGTCTATTATCTCTTTTTTTTCAATAAAGTTAAAATAAATAATAATAATAAAAATGTAAAAAAATAAAAATAAAAAGTGTCACCCCCCTCTGATGGTGCCACTTTGTGAGGTGTGGGGGTTTTGTGTGTGTGTGTCTATTATCTCTTTTTTTCCAATAAAGTTAAAATAAAAAAAAATAAAAAAAATTAAAAAGTGTCACCCCCCTCTGATGGTGCCACTTTGTGAGGTGGGGGGTTGTGTGTGTGTGTGTGTGTCTATTATCTCTTTTTTTTTCAATAAAGTTAAAATAAAAAATAATAATAATAAATGATAAAAATAAAAAAAATAAAAAAAAAAATAAAAAGTGTCACCCCCCCTCTGATGGTGCCACTTTGTGAGGTGTGGGGGTTGTGTGTGTGTCTATTATCTCTTATTTTCAATGAAGTTAAATATATGAAGTTCCTCTGGGGTGGAACCCGGGGCGGCCCGCCCCCCCCCCCCCCGTTGCTACTCCCCTGCCTGTGGAGCATTTGCAGTGATGCAGCTAACCCTGTATTCTGCCTCTGACTGTAGCTAGTGAAACAGAAATTCCCAAGCAAGCATTGTGAAGCACTAGCTTGCTCACAATGCTGATAGCACCGTGTTGAATGCCACGCAATAAATCTCTCCTGACCCTTGTTCCTGCGGGATAAAAACCATGCAAGTGAATAATAGCCAAATGTCACTAATAACTGATAAACCACCGCAACCGAGAGGAAATGCTTTTACAAAGCAAATGTCACTGATAATAACACTGACTCGAGTCATACAGCAGGCCAAGTCATAGGTAAAGAAGCTCATCTATAGTTTGGTGTGATGTCCAAAAGAGAAACCCCGGTTTCCCCCCATAGAATGAAAACTGCACGTTGGTGAATAGCTAAGCAAGGTGTTTCATTTAGTGGAGTAGTCTTGGAAAAATCTGTGCAGTTACCAGTTCTGTGGTAAGCATAAATTCGCTGCTAGGCTGTCTTTTAATGTGGACTGTGTCATTTCTGAATCTTGTTAAAAGAGTACAGAAAGCAGGGAGGGGGGGAGAGAGACCTATTTGAAAGCAGAGTGCTCATCCTAGACAACATAGCGAATTAATTCTATTTGCAGATGCAGGAAATAAAATAATGATCATTTAAACATCACTTAAGCATCAACAGAAGCAGATGCTGGAATCTTTGCACACATATTTTAAAAGTCAGATATAGCAATAGGAAGTTCAGTGTGAAAGTTAAACCGAGAGTGATTTCTGCCTGGACTAACTCCTCAGTTCACTGCAAGAGTTTCACTTCTGTTGTCATCACTCTCATGCCGCTAATTAACTTGCATCTGTTTCACGTTTGAAATTTACAACACTTGCCCACTTTAGCTACGGTAGTTTGCGTCTAGCACTAAACATATGTTTGGTTTACTACAGGCAAGGTCTGAATGCTTTTGACTTCAAATTGCATGAGTTTATTGTCCCCATCAACAGAGCGTTTGTGAGAGAAAAAAAATGCCTGAATTCATTTAAAAAATGGTGGAAAGTGCAACTCTTTGGATGCTATTAAGGAGAGGCCCGTCGCAAGGTTGTAATGCAGCCCGGTTTTCTGAATCTTGCAGCTCGCAGCAATATCAGACACAAACCCATTCATAAATACTCCCGTACGAAACTCCATGTGGATCTTCCAAGTAAAGAAAATGAGAATAAAGGCCAATTAATTTCTGCGCCAATATTATGAAGGACAACATAAGCCTGTGTTAAGCTGGAAAGCAATGCAGATCACTGCTCTGGTTTACATGATGTGATGGATATAATTAATGCATCAAATCTTTCACTATATAGCTAGAGCCTATTGAGGAATGGCATCCAGGGGTTCCCACCCCCACCTCTGTGAATGCTGTCCAGGAACCTGTCCAAAACTAAATCAGACCCAGTGGTCCATCAAGTTAATATTTCCTACACTGCCTGGCAGTTTCTCTCCAAGGTTAAAGCAAGTGGACCTTCCAAGTCCTACCTGGAGATGCTGGGGACTGCACAGTCCTCCAGATTTTGCAGCACCATTTTCATTCAAAAATACATACAAAGATGTGCATATTCTGGGGTAAGTGACGACACACATACCTGTTTTAAGGAGAGCTGCGTGGAATAGCATGGTTTGGTGCCATGCTGTAGCCAGGGCCAGCTCCAGCTCCAGCATTCCAGTTATCCTGCACCCTGGCCCTCCTCTAGTCCCTGACCTCCATTGGACTTGCTCCTGAGTGTGGGCCTACCATTTGAACTGCTTCCAGCGCCACTGCCCCGGGGTCCTGGGCTCTTGCCGCCCAGGCCCTAGGTCGTGACAAGCTTTTTCTCCTTTTCTCCTTCCAGTGGGAATGTTGAGGAAGGCTGCATGCTTCCTGCAACTGGCCTCGGGTGGAAAATCTCTGAAGGCCAGATTGAGGGTCATTTGCAAGGAAAACAAAGTTTCCAGAAGACGACTGAAGAGTTTGAATGATGCAAACCATCCCAAGAGGAAGAAACACAACTAGAAATGCATCTGGAACCTTGAGAGAGAGAGATGACTGCCCTGCTGAGGGCCCTGCTCTTTCTACCAGTGTGGTGTAGTGGTTAAGAGCGGTAGTCTCGTAATCTGGTGAACCGGGTTCGTGTCTCCGCTCCTCCACATGCAGCTGCTGGGTGACCTTGGGCTAGTCACACTTCTTTGAAGTCTCTCAGCCCCACTCACCTCACAGAGTGTTTGTTGTGGGGGAGGAAGGGAAAGGAGAATGTTAGCCGCTTTGAGACTCCTTCGGGTAGTGATAAAGTGGGATATCAAATCCAAACTCTTCTTCTTCTTCTACCTGGCCCAGGGCGGGGCCAGCAGGCACAGTCCTCACATGCCCTACACACTTTTGACTGCGTACACACTATACATTCAAAACACATGGCTTCCCCTCAGAAATCCTGGGAGCTGTAGTTTACCCTTGCTCACAGAGCTACAATTCCCAGCACCCTTTAACAAACCTCAGTTCTCATTATTCTTTATGGGGGAGCCATGGGCTTGAAATATGCCATGTGTACACAGCCTTTATCTTGTCCCAGAGCTCTTTGTACATCTGAATCTGGGTTATGTGTATGTAGTTCAATTAGTTTCTTTTATTTCTCCTGGCTGCAGACCCATGACAATTTCCTAGAAGGCCACAGTGTTATGGTGGAGGTGGTGAATCTCTCACTCTTTAGGCTCCCTTTGAGTCCTCCCTTCGCGGACAGGAGCAGGTGGAAGGGGAGAATTAAATGCCCATCTGCGTGGCTTGCAGGGACCTGAGCCGGCAACTGAGAGAGTTCAAGAGCCATTCACATGATAGTGCTGCCCATTCATTAGGCAGCCAAGTCCCCGATAAGACATCTATTTGAGAGCTGTTCCAGTCTCCAGCTTAAATGGCTCTTTAAAAGTTTGTTTTATATGCAACAGACTGGAAATGCTCCTTCAAAGCCATTCCACCAGATTATGTAATTACTAATTACATCTTGAGGGCAAATGCCATATGGAGCTTAAAAAAAAAAAAAACTAACGAAAATTGATGGGAAAATGCCCTTTCTTCTTTTCATTTTTTTTTTCTTTAATGGCACTGGAAACACAAAGCACACTTGTCAGGGCATCATAAACCACCAGGAGCAGCTAAAACCAAAATTAAAGACACATCGCTTCCCTTCCCTGGGACCAAATTGTTCCTTCTGCTGGAGATCTTTCCACAGCAAGCTCCCACTCAGGGCCAGGGGGGCAGCTGTCCTTGTGTCCTTCTCACACTCAGCTCAAGGGCCACATTCCCTTAGGAGAAACCTTCCAAGGGCCACACCCCCGTGGTGGGCAGGGCCAGAGGCAAAAGTAGGTGGAGCCAGTGGCGTAGCGTGGGTTGTCAGCACCCGGGGCAAGACAAGTAATTTGCGCCCCCTAACCCGTGGATTTTAGCACTCGAGTCTCTTCCACTAGATTAGTTAAAGAAACCCTTACCCCCTAAGCACATGTATTGTTTGTTATGAAAATACTGATGTATTTAGATGCAACTAACTTGTATTTAGATGCATTTTACTTTAATTACATCAGTATTTTCATAACAAACAATACATGTGCTTAGGGGGTAAGGGTTTCTTTAACTAATCTAGTGGAAGAGACTCGAGTGCTAAAATCCACGGGTTAGGGGGCGCAAAGTTAGAAGCTACTGAAGGTAATGGGGCCCTTTATATGCCCAGCTGCACTTTGTCAACAACAAATTGCCACTTTTTTTGTGTTGAATATATGCTATATGGTAATTTATGGACCTAATACCTATCTGATGCAATTTGCACATAAAAAATATGTATTCTATCAAAGTAATTGTTGAACTGAAATACAATTAAGAAGAAGTATAGGCCTATTAATGGTGAAATACAATTAAGAAGTATGTTAATAGTGAAATAATTACCAGTGATATTTTAGGGAGCAGGCTAGCAGGCGGGGCCCATTACTTACATCATAGGAGCCTACACAACACTAAACACTGTTGCTGTATGTAGGTTTTATTTTATTTGTTTTTTATCTTATATTTTGGAAATGTACATCCAGGTGTTTTTTTCTTTCATTTTTTTTTGGGGGGGGGCCAAGAGAGTGGGGCCCTAAGCTATATCTTTAGCTTAAACGTAAAGCCGGCACTGATGGCGATGGAAACTTGTGATTCTGCGCCCGCTCCCGAGCTTCTCATCCCATCTTACTCGGCCCCCCCCTTACTGGCTTTGGCAACAGGCGCCGCAGCTTGGCCTGCTCACCTTGATTTGAGCGGGCCGCCTTCCCTTCTTCTCCGCCCCTTCTGTTGGTTGCGTGGTGCAAAGCGAGCACGCCGGCTGGCTGGCGAGCGCAATTTAGCCCGAAAAGCGCCGGCTGCTGCGTCCCGACTCTGCGCGCCCGTTTCCCCTGCGCTCTCCAATAGGGAGCAGTAGGAGCACCTTTGCAGACCTCCCCGCTTGGCGCTCCGAGAGCGGGGAAGTGATTCCCTCCCCGACGCCAGTGCCTCGGCAGCCTGCAATTTCTCCCGCTCTTCTGGAGATCCACCCCCGGCGGATCTCAGCAGCCTAGGCGTCGGCGTCAGTTCTCCCTCCTTCCTTCCCACCGTCCCCTCCTTCCTTCCTTCCACCTCGCTTTGCCCGCCGGGTCTTTGCGGCTGGGGCTGCCTGCCTCTCCCCAGACTCGCACGGACGCCGCGGGCAGAGGAGAGCGCGCTTAGCTGGGATGGCAGCGGGTGCCGCGCGGGGCTGAAGCCGGAGCGGCGCCCCCCCAGATGTTGCGCCCGGTGCGACTGGCACCCCTAGCACCCCCCACGCTACGCCTCTGGGTGGAGCAATGCGTGTGAATTCTGGTACACTAGGGGGAGGAATGCAACTAAGTCCCATGAAGAGCAAACCCATTGAAATTCCTGGAAATGATGGGATTCGGTTCATTAATTTCAGGGGTTTCCTGTGAGTAGAGCTTAGTTCGGGCATAGGCCCATCACCCCATCACTCCCATCACCCCTAGCTAACAGGACCAGTGGTCAGGGATGATGGGAGTTGTAGTCCCAAAACATCTGGAGGGCCGAGTTTGCCTATGCCTGGCTTAGTTCCACCCTAGGCTTTGTTCACTAGGGTAGTTTCTGCTCACGCATGCACTGAGCCAATGCACACAGCTGCCCCATCAGTGTCTAGTTTCATTAGAAAACAGAGCCACTATGGATGGTGGCCTTCACAGTTCAGCACTGTGAGGGCAGAATTGGACCCTTCACTTGGAATTGTCAGTGAACAGCATAGTGCTACAAACTGATACTGGCATCAAGACACATCCTTTGCAGACCCCAGCCCAGCCCTGTTAGCCAAGCCTTCTTCTTGCTACTTGTATCAAATAGGATTTCTGTTTCCCAGTCTTCAGAGAATCCTTGGATGCAAGGAATCCTTTGTTTAAGCCTCTACCTTTGCTGGGCGCTGTCTGGCTTTCAGCTGTCTCTATGATCCACAGGGGAAGCCCTGTTTGTAGTGGCGCCTTTGGCTACTGCCCACTTGACATTGGCCCATGACAGGGCCTCCTCAGTGGTGGCTCCCCATTCCCGGAATGCCCTCCCAAGTGATGTGTGTCTCCCTCTCTCACTACTGAATTCCAGGAGAAATTTAAAGGCACTTGTTCTTACCCATGCATTTGTTGGCTGAGAGATATTGGCCATGGCAGCCTTGACGTTAGTCATTGTGAGCGCGTTGTGATTTTTCTTATATGGTTTTCCCATGGTTTCGGATGGTTTTAATTCTTTTAAATGTGTTTTATGCCGTTGCATCGTGTTACTATTACAATGTTTGCCACCTGGGCTCCTTTGGAAGGAAGGACTGGAAACGTTGGTTTTTTTAAAAAAGAAAAGAATGAATTTTCAGTAATAATAAAACTAAATATATGCAGACACCCATGCATGAGTCTCACTACTTCCACCCATGCGCATCACAGCCCAAGCAGTGGTGAGCTTGAATATGATGCTGAGATAACAGACACAAAGCTGAACATAAATATTCACCATTCATTCATTCATTCATTCATCTATCGAATTTATATACCGCCCTATACCCAGAAGTCTCAGGGCGGTTCACAGAAAACATCACAATATATAAAATCAAAATAAGAACAATAAACCAATAATGCCCAGCCCCCCCCCAAAGAGCCACATTTTTAAAAGGACATAGGATGTCAATCAGATCAACCAAAGGCCTGGTTTAAAAGGAATGTTTTTCCCTGGCGCCTAAAGATGCATAATGAAGGCGCCAGGCGAACTTCCCTGGGGAGAGCGTTCCACAGATGGGGAGCCACTGCGGAGAAGGCCCGTTCTCGTGTTGCCACCCTCCGGGCCTCTCAAGGTGGAAGCACATGAAGAAGGCCTCAGAAGGTGATCTCAGGGTCTGGGTAGGTTCATATGGAAAGAGGTATTGCGGTCCTGAGCCAATCCTGGTGTCACTGCATGGCATTGTTTCACCCAGAGGTTTCATATAGATGCCACTACATAGGAGACACCAGGAATACTGACCCTTGTGGAGACAGACACAACTGAAGACACTGGGCAACACTGAGACCACAACCGTTAACTTCAGAGTGGGGGAATAATTCAATCCAACCAGCAAAGCCAGTTGCCTTTTATTATTATTATTATTATTATTATTATTATTATTATTATTATTACAAGGAAGCGGTGCACCCTGTGTGTTGCTTAGCTCAGTTTGCTGTTGCTGCCCATCCTTGATGAGTAAAGAACTAAAAAAGGAATGGAAATGTTTCAAAGACTATATGTTAAAATATTGTTCTAAGAAAGATATGCTAATATGCCTAGAATAAAAATGTAAAGTATATCTATGATCTGGAAAAGAGAAGAGATAAAAGAAATACAAAGAATGATACATTTGGAGAATGCAAAGATAAAGGTGGAAATAGAGATTCAAAGAAGTTGAATTGTGGTGGAGGCCAGCTGCGGGTGTGTGTGGGGGGGAGAGTATTATATGATAAGTATGTAATGTTTGCTTTCAATGTTTTTGGATTGTTTTCAATCTTTTTTTCATTCTTTTTGTTGTTTTGTTTTGTTTTTTGCTGTACTACTTACTTAAACAAAATAAATAAATAAAATTTGGAAAAAAGAAAAGGGGGGGAAGCAAAGAAGCAGATCTGCATGGATGTTTTAAGAGTCTTTTTGCGGGTGGGTGGACAGTGAACAGAAACAGGCTGAAGAACTGCTGGCGTTGTCTCTTCGGCTTCCTGCTCTCTCCATCATCATCTCCTTACTTTTTCCATGCTGCTTTACAGAAGCACATTCATTTTCGTAATTGCTGTGCCATTTTCTCCTGTTTTCCCTAAATATTCCACCCCATCATCTTGACATTTCGTTTCCCTGAAATGATACTCGGAACTTCCTAGGAGCCTCCCACCAATTCATTTGCAAGATAGGCTTTTGGCTGGAGATCTTGGCTGGGCGTACAGTATGCTAGATGTGCTTTCTGGAATGTAGGGCAGGCCCTCATCCAATTCAATTTTTAAGAAGTTAATTAATTGTATGAGTTTTAATTGTTCCGTGGATTAATGAAGTCATTAAATCTGCATACTGTAATGATTCCGCACAAACACCCAACAGAACATATACATATATATTGGCATAGACAAACTGTATGAAAATCTGTGGCCTCCGTTTTTCAGTGATTGAGTTCTTCTTTTTCCACAATGCACAACTAGCCCACTAATCGTTGTTTGAGTACAGTCTGCTACATGGGCTGCCCAAACTACTGCTTAGGTTGCTGATGGAGCCAGGTTAGCCCTGAGTGGCAATACCATTTGATAGTTGGCTTTCCTACTCTCTGGTAAGACTTATTGGTTTAAATCAGGGGTAGGCAACCTAAGGCCCGTGGGCCGGATGCAGCCCAATCGCCTTCTCAATCTGGCCCGCAGACGGTCCGGGAATCAGCGTGTTTTTACATGAGTAGAATGTGTCCTTTTATAAGAAGTACTAATGAGGCTGAGGTTTGGAAAAAGAATTAGTGTAAGCAAATTGATTATGTATTTGATGATGTTATAAAATGCTGTTTGTGTAATAAGAAGATTTAAAAATTATGAGTATGAAAACTGTTAGAGCAGAATGATAGTGAATTCAACAGTGGGGGATTCGAGGAAGTCAACCGAAATATGAAATAGAGGATGAAGGAATGCCTGGCCCACAGAATGGGGCCAGGCCCAAGCAATGTTACTGTATTAATACTGTTATTAAGGTTAAATGTACAATGATTTACCCACCCCAGTGAGAGAGGGGGGTGAATGTGGCTTTCCACGGTGAGAGGGGGGAAGTGTGGAAAATTTAACCGTTATGTTATGTTATGTGCTTAAAAAATTGTAAAAATCAATAAACATTTTGGAGAAAAAAGAAGAAGAATGTGTCATTTTATTTAAAATGCATCTCTGGGTTATTTGTGGGGCATAGGAGTTCGTTCATTTCCCCCCCCCCCTAAATATAGTCTGGCCCACTACATGGTCTGAGGGACGGTGGACCAGTCCACGGCTGAAAAAGGTTGCTGACCCCTGGTTTAAATCATGGGAGTCACTCCACCAATCCCCTCCACATAATTTACTCCTAGAGGTAAAGGTTCTGCTCCTTCACTGCTTACATTGTGTGTGCAGTGTAATCTTTGTGCACCAGTCCTAAATACGCTACTTCAGGTAATCCATTTAAGACTGAGTCATCTTTTTAGGGTCAAAGGACTTAGCAGGCAGTGGACAACTAAGCGTACGGCACCTTTGTCTGTGAAATAGGTTTTGGTTAATAAAAACCCCAAGCAGCCTGCTGAATGAAGTTAATTCATTGTTGATAGCCATGAAAAATAGCTGCATAAATCTCATGGCACCGATGAAAGGGACAGAGTACCTACCAGTCTGCAGGAAGCAAATTGGATGTTTCAAAGGAGGCTGTTTGCTACATGGCTTGATTTGCATGCAAATGAAAGAAGACACTTGCCACCCATGGTTCAACAAGACGGTCAGGCCTATTTGACTGTGTTGTGTATCCCTTGTTACTTCCAGGGGAGGTCGGTGGAAAGATTTGGCATGCAAATCCTTTCCTAACAGTGACAAGAAGGTCGCAAAGGGGACTCCAACTGCAAGCAGACACACGTCTTTCTCCAGCAGCTGACAAATAAACATTAGTTCCTCTTATTTGCTTGATATAAAAAGGCTCATTGAACAGCACTGCTTCCTTGAGGTTGGATTCCAGCCATATAATTTTTGGAATATTTACCACAAAATGTGCATTTCATTACAACGAGGAGATGTGGATGTTGTCGCATTCGGACTCCACACACTTGCATCCTTAAACTCAATAGCCATTAAAAATATATATTTATAAATGTTGATAAGAACTGGCACAGTCACATATGCCATGGGAATACCCAAAGAAAGAAACTTTAACATAGTTATCAAAGTTCAGGATTTGGGAGGATCTGTGATCTTGGTCAGAAAAAGACCAAGGTTGGATTTGAAACTAAAATAAAGAGTTTAGTTTATTTGCCTAGATTATAGAAACTAATCAAACAAGCAAATATTGGCCTCTATTTTAAAAGGACATTTTATTCATTGGGACCTGGGGTCAGCAAACTTTTTTCAGCAGAGGGCTGATCCGCTGTCCCTCAGACCTTGTGGGGGCCCGGACTATATTGTGGGGGGGGGGGGAAGTGAATGAATTCCTATGCCCCACAAATAACCCAGAGATGCATTTTAAATAAAAGCACATATTCTACTCATGTAAAAACATGCTGATTCCTGGACCGTCCGCAGGCCGAATTTAGAAGGGCCTTAGTTTGCCTGCCAACTAAGCAGTTTGAAAGCACGTCAAAGTGCAAGTAGATAAATAGGTACCACTCCGGCGGGAAGGTAAACGGCGTTTCCATGCACTGCTCTGGTTCACCAGAAGCGGCTTAGTCATGCTGTCCACATGACCCGGAAGCTGTATGCCGGCTCCCTTGGCCAGTAAAGCGAGATGAGCGCCGCAACTCCAGAGTCGTCCGCGACTGGACCTAATGGTCATGGGTCCCTTTACCTTTACCTAGTTTGCCTACCCATGATTTGGACAGATAGATCAATTGATAGATGGATAATGGCAATTATCCATCTATCGGGGGAAACCAGTGAATCCTGATCATATTCACCTGCCTGATATTTCAGAGAGCTGCTGCATTGAACAGAGAGCTGCTGCATTGAGGTTGTGTGAATGGAGGCGAGGTCTGGCTCTAAGGAATTCCAGTTGCACCCTATAGCTGATCCTTTTTGCTCTTGACAGGACGGGACTGATCCCTAAGTGGGACAGAAGAACACCTTGGATTTCCCTTGAACGTTATAAATGCACAACTATTTCTTTTACACCAACATATTTATTGCAGACCCTTACATTTCAGTCCCCTTTTTCCATTCTACTCCTCTTCCTTCCTACCCAAGAAAATTGTATCTCTAGTAAAACCCATGACCCCCACTTTGGTTAGCCAAAACCGCTAGGCGCTCCACCTTGTCGCTTTATGCCTATGTCAGCCTTGTGTAAACAGCACTTGGGGCTGCATGAACTTTGGAGCATCTGCATTTTTCAGATATGGCCTCAGCCATTCATCAATAAATGACATTAAACTGTAGTTTCTTGACACTTCTAAGCCTCTCCCTCAAAATTCCATGTAATAGGTCTCAGGGGGGAAACAACTTTGGATTACTTAAACCAGACAATGTAACTCTGTTTCGTAAAACGTGACAATTTGAAGTAATAGGATTTGGATCCAGTATTCCCTTTAAAGCAGTGAAAATCAGTTGATATTTAAGGCATGTATATTGTAGAAGTGTAAATTAAGTTTCACTGCATCCTGTGACAAGATTATAGATTTTGGTTTGAATATTATTTTGTCTCTCCTATTGTTTATGCCCTGGTTGTTTTATTCTGCTCCTGGTGTTTACTCTTGGTTTTATTGTTATTTTATTGTATGTTGCTTGCTGCAGAGGCTCTTTTTTAGACTGAAAAAATGCAGCAGATGATGATGATGATGATAGATAGATAGATAGATAGATAGACAGACAGACAGACAGACAGACAGACAGACAGACAGACAGACAGACAGATGAGCACTGTTCAGTGTTAAAATAACCTTCGGCTGCCTGTTTAGCCTTCTGTATGTGGAACCATGGGACGCGGGATAAACCACAGAGCCTAGGGCTTGCCAATCAGAAGGTTGGCAGTTCGAATCCCCGTGACAGGGTGAGCTCCCGTTGCTCGGTCTCTGCTCCTGCCAACCTAGCAGTTCGAAAGCACGTCAAAGTGCAAGTAGATAAATAGGTACCGCTGCAGCGGGAAGGTAAACGGCGTTTCTGTGCGCTGCTCTGGTTCACCAGAAGCGGCTTAGTCATGCTGGTCACATGACCCGGAAGCTGTAATGCGAGATGAGCGCCGCAACCCCAGAGTCGGTCACGACTGGACCTAATGGTCAGAGGTCCCTTTACCTTTATGTGGAACCAAGGGCCATCCTGACCTTCACCTTAGGCAGCAAAATGTCTTGGGTCAACCCTGGCTGTGGGGTTCTCTTCATTCCCCCTTCCCACCCTGCAGGATTCCTCTCTCCTTTACACTAAAACCCATGCTCAGACGTATCCACAGCACAGACCAGAATCAGCAACAGGAGTGAACTGCACCCAGTGACCCAGTGGAGTCCACTCAGCTCCACACCTCCACCCAGGCAGCCCCACCCAGGCAGCCAAAATCAAGAGTTCGCAACCCTCTATTGCAGGCATAGGCAAACTCGGCCCTCCAGATGTTTTGGGACTACAACTCCCATCATCCCTAACTAACAGGACCAGTGGTCAGGGATGATGGGAATTGTAGTCTCAAAACGTCAGGAGGACCAAGTTTGCCTATGCCTGCTCTATTGGGCTATACCAGCCGAGCCACTTATTCAGCCCTTTGCATCCTGGCCTGTTTGCCTTACAAGCCTTTTCCTAAAAATGGCAACTACCGGTACTTCTCTGATGTCATAAGCCGCACTGCTAAAAGCTGGAAAAACAATGTAATGCTTAGTTGCTCCTGAAAAGTCGGTGCAAAGTGTTTTAACCTCCTGGGTTGTCATCTCCTGGGATCTGCATCTTCATTTCAAGACTGGAAAATGGTTCTCTCCCCTCCCCCCACTTCTTTGTGTGTTTAAGTGTGGACCTCTTTCTCTTTGCTTCTTTTATTTGCTGTTTGTTTTACCTCAGGCTTTCCCCACAGGGATTATGAGAGATGGAAACAAAGTCTAGGAGTAAGACAAAAGAAAAGACTGTGTTTGTTTATTTGGAGGGAGCCAGGATTCATATTGTTGGAGACATCAGACTCCCCCAGAGAGATAACCTTAATCTGCTGACTCCTTCCCTTCTCCCGCTTGTTTGTGGGGCGACGGGAGGGGGGGCGCGTTCGATATATTTTTTAATGCGAATCTCATAAAATGGTTGATTCAGCCTTCCCTGTTCCTAATGAAATCCTATAGCCAAAAGCGAGAAGAGCCCCACTGCTTATAATATATGAACAGGCGTCCTGACAAAAAAAAGAGAGAATTCGCTGATGCCTCAAGGGGAACTATTTCAAAAATTCAATAATGTGAGAATTCTGCTTACCTCAGACACATCCATTCTCTTGGGCTGGCTTTCATTACTAAGGCCTCTTTGTGACAACAGCTCTTTTGTTCTCCGGGAGTTAATCTTCTTATACCGCCCTTGAAGTCCGAGGGCCAAATTCTGCCTTCATTTAAATACCCCAAAACATATTTGGACATGGCGAATTATATCACTCTGTCAGCACTTTAAATTTCCCAAACATTTTAACTTTATTCCATTGTTGTATTCCAAATACAGCACACTGTATTTGGCCCACATTTATTTATTGCTTCTATATATCCTGTGAGATATAGGGCCAATGCCTAGTCTAGTCCAGCATCCTGTTCTCACCATGGCCAACTTGCGGATAGGACCTCAGCGTTCCTCTAAGGAATAGGAGACATGGGGTTACCCAATTTTCCCCATACAACAATCCTGTGGGGTAGCTCTGTGGGGGGGGGGTCAGGTGTCACCCAGCGAGCCTCATAGCTGGGAAGATATTAAAAGCAGGTCACCCTCTTCCAAGAACAGAAACAAGAAGGAAAATTGGTATGAATCTTGCTTCAGCGTACAAAACCAGCGGACTCCTGCTTTCCAGACGATCTTCACTTTTACCTACCGGTATTTGCCATATACTGCATAGGTGTGACTTGACTTTTTTCCTATGTGGCTTGTTTCCCTTGCTTATCTTCTCTGCATGCACTTTGAGCTCCCACTTCCTGGTTGTGCAGGTGAAATGTGTTTCGTATTTAGGGGTCTTACGTGTCGGTGGGATAGTTCTGCTAGGCAGCAGTGGATCTGTAACCACACGCGATAGAAAGAGACTTGACGAAGAGCTAGGATTACAAGCCAGTTCTCCAAAGGTACCAGTCTTTTGGAGAAACAACTCCGAAGCCTGATAACTTCTGTTCATTGAAGGCGTTTGAGGATGAGGAAGTGGAACAAGTGGTTTGGTTAGAGGAAGAATGATGTGATAAATAAAGGGTGAAACAAAAGAAGACAAAGGCTGAGGCTCAAGGATCCCTGAATCTGTCCTTGGGCAAATGGTAACTCCACACAGTTGAAGCCTCTTTTGCGGAGTGCACTTCACCACATTCGAAGCACACTTTTGCCCTCAGAGCATCCTGGGCCCTGTAGTTTGTTAAGAGTTGTTGGTAATGGTTAATTCTGTGAGGGGTAAACTACAGGGGCTTCCGGTCCGCCTGCCTTAATGGAGGCAGTCCCCCATGGCAGCGGGGAACATCAGCAAAATAAAAACAAGGATGACAGAGGGTAAATCACCCTTGCAAATCCACCCCCAGGGATGGGGGGAATGGGCTTCACTCGCAGTTTCTCTCAGTACCTGGCTCTCGCTCTGGCATGGAATGAGGGAGGCGCAGAATGCAAAAGCACTTTGCCTGACAAAAACCCTCCAATGCCACCGTTAAGAAGCAGGTGTTCTCTGTTGAATTGGATCTTTAATTGGCTTTAAAGTACCGGCACATGATGGAAAAGGGTTGCAACAACATCCTGCGGAATATACCAGCTACATGGATCAAAGGTTTGAATTGAGATAAGATTTTATTCGGTGTGAGAGTCGGTTGGGGAGAGGGAAGCCCACGGTTTGTTTATTCTAAGCTTCTTTTATATATTTATGAATCGGCAACCCTCTCCGAAATGTAAGATAAAAAGATATTTACAAGTGAGGAAGGCACATTGGAGTAATATTGATATTAACAAGCAAAAATGGAAACTGTGTGATCTGAAATGAAGAAAGGAGGGGGAGGGGAGGCTTAAGTATGACTATGTTGGAAGACAAGGAAAGAGAGACTGAGATTTGCGTGTGCTACTGACAGAATGTAATCTAATATAAAGTTTAATTGGGCCATAAATCTCTTGCTGGAAGGAAAAAAATTTGGGGGCTATGATAAGAACGCTGCAGAGATTCTGGGAGTTGGAAAGGAGTATTAAATCTTCAGCATGTTTGAAAACTGCCCGCCTTTTCCTAGGCTGAGGGGGAAATGGCAAAGATCTGTGACATGTTTTACTAGTGAGGCAGAATGGTTTCTAGCAGACTGTTCCGAGACATCAAAGCAAGGGACGGAGAGGTAAGACCTCTGAGAAACTTTGAGATTCCGTTCTGCCCCAAGCCACGATGGGAGAAAACAACAGCTGATAAGTGAAAGGGACAATGCCATACATGACAGAAGGAATCTCCAAGGGCATAACAGTTTTCCCACACAGGGCAGAATAAAGATAATAGTTTGAGTTCCTCACTTGAAGCTTTATAAATTTATATATTGTAACATCATGAATTGAAATCATTAATTATGTAGCTGTTGACTAAGGGATTGTCATCTGTGGGTTTTCCCCCCTAAAGAAATGTTTAGGGGTACTCTAATTTTTCTACTCATATTGAAATACTGCCCCTCAACGAGGCCAAACTTAGATTCACAAAATGTTTAGGGGTATGCGTACCCCTGCGTCACCCCAGAAAAAAAGCACTGATCATTATAACTGAAATGTAACTGACATTAAGATTACAAAACGCAGTGATATAAGATTGGAAATGCACCCAAACCACCATGTCGGGAGCCACTTTAACTAAAATGTATAAATTAGAAGTTGATTGGCATTTTGATAATTGTATAAATTGGGAATTAATTGTTATTGTTATAATTTGGCTATTATTGGAGGGTATATTGGAAAAAACTAATAACAATTATTTTAAAAAACACTACAGTGCCCAGAAACATTTGAGGGGAATAATAATAATAATAATAATAATAATAATAATAATAATAATAATAATATATTATTTATTAATATGCCACTCATTTTACTGGGTTGCAAAGATTACTGCTTTGAACATGCTTTGAAATTATATTGCATACACAGCCTAAGATTTGAAGTTCTGTGGAATTTAACATTTGTTTCTCCAGTAAAAGAATCCTTCTGCTTGTACATTTGTTTATATTTCACTATTTATATGCTCACTCTTATTAAGCACAGTATAGTGTGCAATGCGAAACAAGAGGAGGGGTATTCATGAATACTTTAGGGTCAACACGAAGCTATAGGTAGCCAAGCTATAGTTACCTGTACAGCTGGGAACTGTACCATTCTGAGACAGAGATCACACCCACAGCATATATTTAAAACACATGGTTCCCCCCCCCCCATTCTCAAATCCTACCATGACAGCACCACCACATTCCATGCTATAACCCTCACAATTCCTTAGCGCCTTTAACAATCTACAGTTCCCAGGATTCTTTTGGGGAAGTAATGTGCTTGAGATGTGCTTAAGATGTATGCTGTGGATGTGACACAAGCAGGCTGGAGGCCTCAAGCAAAAATTTTGGATTGTGCCACACAAGGCCTAATCCAGACTGTTGCCCAGGCAAAAGATCTAGGTCTGGTATGGAATACCGGTAGTTTATAGCCAGGCTGGTTAATGGTCAGCAGGGCCGGATTTAGGTTTGATGAGGCCCTAGCTACTGAAGGTAATGGGTCCCTTTATATGTCCAGCTGTCCTTTGTCAACAACAAATTGTCGCTGTTTTTTGTAATTTATGGACCTAATAGGTATCTAAAGTCATTTGCACACAACAAAATATGTATTTTATTAAAGTAATTGTTGAACTTATATTTTGGAGATGTACATTCAGGGGGGGTTTCCCTTTAAAAAATTTTTGGGGGGGGGCCAAGAAAGTGGGGCCCTAAGCTATAGCTTGTTTAGCTTATACGTAAATCCAGCACTGATGGTCAGTGAGGAAGGCAGAGCCATGTGCTCTCATACACAAATATTTCCTTTCAAGCAACCATCAAACCTGTGGATATTAGGAAGAGACTTTTTGGGTCTAGGCTCAAGATCCTAGCACCCCATGAACTCAATCTGGAAAATTGCCCTTCATTTATGTCTACTCTTTGGTTTTTCTTATTATAAAAAAGTCTGTTTTGCTCATGCCACCCCCTAATGTTAGCTAAACCATGTTAAATCTGTTGGGCCATTTGCATACTTTCAATATATTATTTAGTCCTTGTCAGTATTAATCTAAGAGCCAGTCTGTGAATGGATGACAATAGACAGTATCTATGGAGAACCTGCAGCCCTCCAAATATTGCTGAACTCAAAGCCAGTGGTCAGGGATGGTAAGATGTCTAATATCTGGATGGCTAAGGTTACCCATCCTCAATACAGTCTGTCTCTTGCACACACACCCAATGGAAAGCTAATGCATCTTCATGTCCAGTGGCATACATGTGCATTTTTCCTAAAATGTATATAAGGCTTGGTTGTGAAAAACAGACACTCTCAAAGTGCGTGCGCACACACACACACACACACTTGGGAGTTGCTATGGAGAATTTTTTTAAGAGGATACAAATAAGGAAAAAAACACATTTGCTGGTGTAATGAGGATATATTCATATTTCTAATAAGATTGCTGCTTGGGTTCTGCTTTGGAGACCAATAGGTTTGCTTTTAGAAGCCTCCAAAAGGAGGCTAGTATGCAAGGAAATGTCAAAGGGTGGGGGTGGGTTTTTTGGGGGGTGGGGTGGGGAGAAGAGCTTCCTTGCTCTTTGCCCTAAAGCAAGGGAAAGCAAAGACTTTCTGCCGCTGACTGAGCCTCATGAGTTGGGATTCTGATCTTCGTTACATGCGAATTAATCTGGACTGAATTTATTGGCTTTGGCAGCTGTAAACAGTGGAAGAAGTAAGATAGCTAGCAAGCCCCAGATTTGCCACCCAGATAAGCCTGCCCAGTGCCTGAGCTACCAGAGGAGGCTGGTTACTTCCAAGCTCCCTGCTCAGCCTGTAATCACCCAATATTGAAACCAGATTTACGGGCTCTTTTGAGGAGGGCTCTTTCCAAAGCAGACACATTTGGTATTTCGGAAGGTCAACCCCCCTGTGGTGTAAGGGCTTTTTAAAAGAATCAGTTAAGCAGGAGTCAAGAGGAGAGACTGGAATCAGTAGGCACAAGAAAAACTGGCAAGAAGGGGGGCGGGGGGGGGGGCTTGGAGATCAGAAACAAGGAAGGGCCTTAAATGAGAGACATGCAGCCCATTCTTCTCTGATAATTTTGAAGTCAGCCCCAGTGTTCTCAATAGAGCTTACCTGGAAGTAAACATGTAGAGAATTGTAAGGCAAGACATTTCAGGTACTGGTCTTTATTTCCCCCCTATCTGGTTGATCTCCTCCTCCACTTATGGATATGAAAAATCATGTGTTGTCTGTGGTTTATACCACGTCAAGAGCAATAAACTGTGGGGTTATCGCAACTTCTAAATGCTCGCAAAACATAGATGGGGTGAGTAGGCTCCCCCTGAACACCAAACATTAGTGCTGCTTTAAAAGTCCCGTTGGCTGCAGCGGGACAAGCACAATTGTCTGGATCATGCCCATTCAGCTACTTCCCACATTAGCAAATGGGAGCTCTCTTGTTTACCCAAAATTCTTGCATGCCAGGCCTACCATCCAGTAAAACTCCTCTACAGAGCTGGCCATAGTTTTGGTAGAGGGAGACTTCACTTCCCCAGGCCATTGTACATTTCTCCATTTAGACTTTTCAGAAGGTATAAGATTGTTTTGGTGTTCTTCCATTGCAGCCTCAACCCATCCCATATTTAGTATTCCACCGGTACCAACGTTGAAACAGCACTGGCAATAGAGACTAAGACGGCAGTCTTATGCACGCTTACCTGGGACTATGTCCCATTGAAGTCAGCAAGAATTAGTACCGAGAGGGGCAAGCAGGAGTCATGTAGAATACATATAGTCAGAAGAAGACGGAAAACTGGTCAGAGCATGTACCACTTTGGGCAACACGTTGGAAAGACAGGCCACCTTTTAAAACACTCATTTGGTGCGGAGGGGAAGAGAATCCCCACTGAAACAAAACTATCAGGAAAGCTAAGCTGAACACTTTCCCCTGACCTCCTAGTTTTCTGCATGCAGGGCTAGGTTATAATTAATGGCCAGCAAGTCAAATCCCGCACCTGCAGATAATAGTTGCCCTAGCAAAACATAATCAAGGCGGGTAAACCATTTTGGTCATGCTTGAAAGAATTTTAAGGAGCAGCCACAGATATTTCACAATGATGTTAGTGCATTGTTATATCATTCATATTTGGGGAAGGCATGAAGGACTGCTGCCCATCTGTCTAGCCAAATAAATCTTTCATGCATTGTCATTTATTTGTATCTCACCTTTCCTCCAAGGAGCTCAAGGTGACATATAGGTGTTTCCCTTCCCCCGTTCCCTATTTTAACCTGTGGAAGTATGTCAGGCCAAAGGGTCACCCATGGAGCTTCATTACCAAAGGGAGATTTGAAGCTAGGTCAATTTCAACCTTCTCTAACTACTGCACAGCCCAGCCCTTCCTGCTAACAGATCCCAGAATATACCTGGAATATTTTAGACTCCAAGAAGACACAAGTTGGCTGACTGTTCTGTTCCATGCTGCCTAGTGGAAGATTAGAATCTGCATGATACAAAAGCTGTAAAGGGTAAGTCCAGTCGTGGACGACTCTGGGGCTGCGGTGCTCATCTTGCTTTACTGGCCAAGGGAGCCGGCGTTTGTCCGCAGACAGCTTCCAGGTCATGTGGCCAGCATGACTAAGCCGCTTCTGGCGAACCAGAGCAGCGCACGGAAACGAGTTTACCTTCCCGCCGGAGCGGTTCCTATTTATCTACTTGCACGTTGACGTGCTTTCGAACTGCTAGGTTGGCAGGAGCTGGGACCAAACAACGGGAGCTCACCCCGTCGCGGGGATTCGAACCGCCGACCTTCTGATCAGCAAGCCCTAGGCTCTGTGGTTTAACCTACTGCGCCACCCACAGAAGCTGTAGCTGGACCACAAATATCAGAAACTGCCAGGATGCAGAGAGCAACATGAAGTAGCTATTTGCCTTTAGAGCAAAAGGGCATGAAATGCGTTTTTCTGCTGCCCAAAAAGCTGAAGCATTGAAAAAGCTAACAAGGGAAGGCAGCATATTCAGGTTATGTGAATTTACCTGGATGAACACCACAGTTCACTTACGTGAACCTTACTAAACACTGAAGGAAACTCTTTGGCTAACACTTTATGTGGTGCTTCTACGAGAAGGGTGGTGCTTCGTACACAAAACCACAAAATAGGTTTCAGACAAATATATATATATATAATTATAATTATATATATTTTAAAAATCTTTACATCAGAACTTGCATACAATTTAATAGTATAACTAAAAAAAATTCCACCTCCCTACAGCTCAGACAACCCTGGTAACAGTGTGTACAACTTCTCGGTTTTTTTGCTTTCATAACTTTAAAGCAAACAATACATTTGAATGTATTTACTCTGTGCAAATAAGGTAACTTTTGGGATCCTTCAGAAGACATATATCCAAGGTTCGATCTGCAGAGGTCCTTTGTTTTCTTTTAAAAAAACAACAACACACGATTAATGACTGTAGGCTTTCCCTGTATAAAGTGCTCCTGTCCAGCAGAACCCAAAGGCCTTGGAAAAGTTTTCCTAGCAATTTTAAAGAACAAAATTTTAAAATATATTTATATATATATATATAAAAAAGACCGAAAGACGACGTGATCACACAAATTCCAGCTTTCCATGCCCGCCATACATTCCCCAGTGGACTAGCGAGAGTATTTTGTCATTGCCCAGGTCTGACTGCCTCATCTTGTCGCAGGTCATGCAGCAGTTCTCGTGCCCTGTGACTGGCACCATGCACTCCAAGTCTAGCTTGGCAACCTGTCCCTTTTTGGAATGATGCCCGTGGAAGCTGTAGTGCAATCGGGAGAGCATCTGCTGCCGCTGGTCTTGCAGTCTTTTGTTCTCGCTCCTGAGCATGCGCAGAGCTAGCATGATGAGCAGCACCAGGATCAGCCCGCCAGCGATGGGGACGGCAATGACAGCTGCCCGGAACCATAGTTCTTTGGAGGAGGTCAGCTCCTGAACCTTCGTGATGAGGTTTCTGCTGCTCTCGTGCTGGTATCTGCTCCCTTGTCCTGCAAGAGAGAAGAGAGGGGTGGCGTTCAGAAAGGTCCATTCCATTCCACATGCCGAAGCCTGTGTGTCAGATTCCGTAACAGTTGCTCATGAGTAAAGACCAAGTCAGTCTTGTCTTTGAACTACCTTTATTGTGCAAACTATGTACAGTGCGGAGCTACCCTAAAACATGACCACTTAGGCTAGCGGAATCTGGAAGTGCCCCTTTCCGGTTGCGGTGCCAACACCAGAGTTTCGGCACCCTAAAGTGCCGCCTCCTCGGTCCCCTGACCCCTCTGCGCAAAGCGGGCGCCGGAAACGGTGTCTCCCCCTCAGAGTGAGTCTGCAGAGCGGTGCTGAGTCTCTCTGCAGCATCCTGCAGACCCCTTCCCACTTGTCTGCTCCCGGGTAACTCCTCCTCCCCCAGGGAGGAGCTGGAAGACTCACTGGGAGACGTGTCCGTTGACAGCAAGGGCTGAGGCTTCCGGTACCCACTCAGTGCCCGACTGGCAGGGGAGGGCAGGTCCCTGGCACTGTGTTTCAACTGCAAAAAGTGGAAGCTTCCCAAAGCCCCTTTCTTTTTAAGACTACACCCTCTCAGGTGATGGAAGGGGGAAAGGTCTGCTCATTTCAAAGAGGGGTGCCCCCTGCATTTTTCTCCCTAACCTGATCACGACCCAAAGCTTGCTGATTCTAGAGAAACTCGGCTATTCACTTAGGCTATGCTGGATCCAGAGAGCCCTATTGCTCTCCAGACATTGTTGAACTCCCAACTGCCATCAGCCCCAGGTCAAGGGCCAGGGTGGGGGGTGGGGGTTGTAATCCAGCAACATCCGGAGGGTCACAGGTACCCCAGCCCAGGGTTATGCAGTAATGTGACTTCACCAGTGTTAACCCATGTTGCAAATTTGCACAACAATGCACCAGTGTATTTGGAACCAGCGTGCGCCAGACAGGAGGGCATTTCTCTGGCCTTAGATGCTTGCATATCACCAAAGAAAAATGAAGATCAGTTTGGTGCTATATGTGGACACCAGGAACCCTGCTTTCAATTCAACAGCTCTACACTTCTGTATGTTTTACATGTTTAGGTGCACAAAAAATGTAATGAAATATTGCAATGCATGTATCCAACATAGGGACAAACACCAAGGAGATAGGACCAGACCGAAACTATTTGCTCTGTGTATGCAGAGGCAAATCCAGGTTTGTTCCAAAGCACATGGAAATTTCAGCTCTGCAATTTACAAGGTGAGCCATGGGCAAGTTGCTATCTCTTCTTTTCACACGATTGCAAAGATAAGTGAGAGTTGTGAGGTGTTTTAGCAAGCCACACAAAAACGTTTTAAAGGACTATCATTACGGAAGCAAATACGAAACAATCGTTGCACCCCATGTACGCAAAGCAGCCAGATGGTCCCCACCCCCTGCAAAGTATTGATTTTGGACTTTTGGCTAAGCTTTACTATAGCAATGGGGAAGCTGTGTCCTCCCCTAGCATTGTTGGACTACAACTCCCATCATCTCTGACCAATGGTTCTGCTGGGTGGGGTTGATGGGATCTGTAGTCCAACATCCCGAGGACCACAAGCCTTCCATGCAAGGAAACATCAACTTCAATGTTATGAATACACCAGGCACATCAATTCAATTAAATGGATACACCCAGTGATGGAGAGATTTATTTTTATTTTACTTCCACGACCTGCAGGGCATAAGTGAAATTGCAACACCAAAGTCTGTTGAGTCAGATGAATTATTTGCATACTTTTAAATAACTAACTTCACCCGGCTGTGGGAAAAGTCGTTGGGACTTTATTCTCTTTGACTTGATGATTTCACCTTCGTGTACGCGAAGTAACAAAGCAGCAGATTTAAATTAAAAGCCGTGTGCATGTTTTCATTAAAACTTAACAGGCTTCCATAAAGTTCATTTGCACATTCTAATAGTTTTATTTTTCCCTGACTAAATTGGGCACAATTAGGTTTCTTAAAGTAGTGCCCCTCCCTGAACAAGTTTTCCCAGGCAAGATGCCAGGCCTGCTTGAAAAGGAGCAAACTTTGTGTCTCATGCTAATGCAGATACAAAAGATATTTGGCAGAGATCTGTCTAGCCACATGCCTCCCACTCCAGCGCGCCTAGTTGTATTAAAAGACCAAAATCATTAGCAGACAAAACAAGGTCTTGCCTGTTGCAAGCAAACCTATGTATCAGACGAGAGCGCGACTTACCCGAAGGCTCCCCTCTGGAAGGAGAGAGAACATCGTACAGCCCTCTGTAGTTGCACATATCTTCGTGACAACACTCCAACGTGGGAATGGCAGCACCAGAGTGGTTTTGGGCCTGTTTAGCTTGACAGATGTCCGATGTGCTTGCAAGAGAGTCCAAGCAGCCATGCGTAAGTGGGGAATGGCTGTTCTGCGGGTCAAGCAGTCTAGAGAAGCAAGCGTTGAGCTCAGATTTGCACATATAGCCTGTTGCGACACAGTGTGCAGCATCACAGTAGCATCGAATTTCACCTGCAACAAAAGTAAAGTGGCAAGCTTGTTAGTCCGCAGCAAATCAGTAAGGATTCAGATACCCTGTATCCTCAATACTGGCATTATGATGGGTGAGTAACAAATAAAATAAGTGTCTCTTTTGAAAGCAGGCTTGGAGACAGGAGCCCTCCAGAGGTTTGTTGGACTACACCTCCCATCATCCATGATAAAGTGCAGTGCCCATACTGGCTGTGGCTGATGGGTGTTGTAGTCCAAAAACATCTTGAGGGCACCACGATGACTATCCCTGCTATAGATCAAGGATTCCAACACAGATCTCTATAGAACTGGTCAACAGAGCTGCGCACAGCCATGGGAAAAGGCAATCAATCAATACTCCTATTGTACAGGCAAGAATCTCCAGGAGAGATATATAAGCAAACAGAACATGGGTAATCATGGTAGAAAAACATTTTCCTGGCAATTTTGCCAAACCACCGAGACATAGAAGCCCTTCCAGATTTTCTGCAGACCACCCAGAGATCTACCTTTCGTCCATCCCTGGCTCTTGCTCTGCACAGTGTACAAGATCCCCATAGCAGGAATGACAAATCGGGGTCCCTGTGGGGAGGATGGCGTTGCATAGAATCCGTCCGAAATTGCCACCACGTGGGAGGAGCTGCCATGTGTAGGTGGGCTTTAACTTACTTAGCCAAAGAACTGGGGAGAGAAGCATAACCTCTTATGCAAAACTGAAGACAGCATCCCTGTGTCCCTTGAGTAGGCACAAAGTTGTAAGAGTTTCCATCAAAAACTGCAAGCTGGATGGTTCTGCCTCACCTGCAGAACCATCAGCAATTCAGCTGCAGTGGAACAAGTCACCACTGTAGCAGCTGAAGCAGCAGACGGATGGGGATTAGGGTGCTTATTCCTTATGAAGCAAAGTTCCATAGGCAAAAATCTGTAAACTGGCCACTTATCACATACCAGCTCATCGAGATCACATTCATCCAGTGCTTTATCAGCTGCACTGGCTCCCAGTGGAGTACAGGATCAGGTTTAAGGTGCTGGTCTTAACCTTTAAAGCCCTACGTGGCCTAGGGCCCTCGTACTTAAGGGACCGTCTCTCCTGGTATGCCCCAGGTAGGACCTTGAGGTCATCAAATAATAACTTTCTGGAGATCCCAGGTGATAAGGAGGTCAGGTTGGCAGCCACCAGGGCCAGGGCTTTATCGGTTCTGGCCCCGATATGGTGGAATGATCTGCCACAAGAAACGAGGGCCCTGCAAGAGTTAGCACCCTTTTGCAGGGCTTGTAAAACGGAGCTGTTCCGTTTGGCTTTTGGGGTAATTTGAGTGTAACTTTTAAAATTCAAAATATTTAAGTTTTAAAGTGTATTTTATATCTGTATTTTTAATCTGTGTTTTTATATTTGTATTTGATTGTTAGCCGCCCTGAGCCCAGTTTTGGCGGGGAAGGGTGGGATATAAATAAAAGTTTTTATTATTATTATTATTATTATTATTATTATTATTATTATTATCATCATCATCATCATCATCTTATACCCAGCCAGATGGGCGGGGTATAAATAATAAATTATTATTATTATTATTATTATTATTATTATTATTATTATTATTATTATTATTATCTCCAGGTCTTTGGGCAGCAATGACTCCCCATTTAGCATCTTTGCAGATCTGCAGGTACTTGTCCTTTACATTACCTTTGATACTAGTTATTATTAACCAAGGCTGAAAACCCTGTGGCCATTCAGATGTTGCTGGAATACAACTTCCATTTATGCCCAACCGTTGGGCTATGCTGACTTAGGCTTATACAGAAACTGAACCTACTGCAACTGGTTCTCCATCTCTGCTCTAAAACGAAACCTACATCGCATACGTCAGCACATAGCAAAGTCAAAAGCACACTTCAAATATTCACGTCTGGCAGAATTAATCAAAGCGGCTGGTATTGTTTACTGCCTTTTGGCACGGTGCCAATATTTAAGAGCTTTAGCCAATACCTTATGAAATTATGTACTAAAATCATGCATGTATTTTTATTTAAGTTAATTCTTAACACAAGGGTTGCTTTGTTGGGTCCATCTAACCCAGCATTTCATTTCCAAAAGTAGCCCCTGGGAAACTCACGAAACAGGACATAATGACAATAGTCACACATCCCATTTGTGCCAAGCATCTGGCTTCTCACAGCATCATCTTCTCATGCAAAATATCTTTTTAGTCTTTATTATAAAGCAGGAAATCTTTAGTTTACAATCAGAGTGTCTTACTTGCCAAAATCAATCTCTTTCAACTTATATGAAAGCTCATAAATGGGGAGAGGTGGCAAGATTGAACCCTCCTCCCACCACCTCCCTTCCCCCCCCCGCTCCCCAATCCGTCATGTGGTCAAAAAGGGTAAACATTTAGACTGAAAATCCTCTACTGTTTGTATGGAACAAAAAACGCACAGGAAACCACAAAAATTTCTGAAGGAAGTGCTTTTAAAAAGCATATTCATTTTACATTCTTCAGAAATGCATTCGTTTTACTATACAGAGAAACCGTACTGTCTTCTCGATGTTTCAGAGCAAATCTGTTCCATCAGTTCAGAAAGGAAGTTGGGAGGCAAGATGGATCTGTCTCTCAGCTTCAGAAACTACTGGAGGAAGTGTATTAACAACCACAGTGATGAATAGCACTTATTTTAGAATAAGGGGGGAAATTCAGCCACTAGAGAACTGCCACTTATTCCAAGCCAAGCCCTTAAAATCATAACTTCCTCGTGCCAAATTAAGAGTTATTACGTCTGTATTTAAGGTACATAGGTACCCGGAGATGAATTTTTTAGCACCCAGGTCATATTGCACTATATATACTATGTCCCAGCTTATGCTTAAGATATGAATTACAAACACATTTACACATACAGTACACAGTTCTGCAGGACTCGCCTTCCAGACTATCTTAAGTTTAGCCTTCGCTAGAATGCCATTGCATTTTAATAAACTGCTTAATCAAAGCCAAATGACACAGTGCCCGTATGTAAACAAGCTTGCCCCTCATTTGTGTAAATGTGCGAAGCAAGATCTGAAGCCCAAACCTGCCAAAGAATACATGCAGTTCAAAAGCTTGCTTAAACATTCAGAGAACTAGTTTGACAGAAAGCATTTCCCTTATTCGGTTGCTTGAAAGTCTTTCATCACAGAGATGAAATAAGTGTTTGCATTTTTGGGAGTCCCTTGAGGTTCTCCACCGAAACAGGTAACCAGAGCAAGATTCAAAAAATAATATGGGATGTGTTACAAGTCACCAAGCAGGTGACATTCACATTCCGGACATCCTTCTTCAAGCACTTGGGCCCAGAAGTCCAACGTTCTTAGATTTACAGAAGGCGCTTCTCTTCGCTTAAGGACTTCTGTTCCACCACCACCAATCATGTAACTTCCCAAGACCCCTTTTCGAAAGCAAATGTCATTTAAGCAACTATTGTCCAGCAAGTTGAGTCCGAAGGCTGAGCAGCTTTCACTGAAACAAGTTATGGATAAACACCACACACTCTTTCTGGGGGTGGGGAAGGGGGGAATCTATAAGCTAGTCCTTTCCCACTCCAGTATCACAAGAGAGAAAATGTTTGCTTCAATCGTTCATACAATCCTTTTTTCCTGACCAAGCACAGTCTCATAAACAAAACATGATGGACTAGTCATCGGGTTATTACAACTCCATTTTAATTAGAGACACATTCCACCAGCTCCCCCTCGGCAGAAGAGAATGGCATTTTTGTGTTATCGTATTTTTGAAGGAGGGGAACAAACCTTTTATTTCTGTCAATTCATAAAGTTTCTTCCTGAGCTATGGAAAAGGCCAGGGAGGGTATTTGGTATTTTGAAACAGTGAACAATGCCCTTTCTGTTCCCCTCCTCTTTCTTGTTACTGTATGTAGCTATTAAAGAAAAATGTCTGCTTTTAGTCAAGGTGGCTACAGGAGAGACTGCAGGCTTCTCTGAAAGCTTTTGAAGTCGACAGCAGCCAGAAGTCTGTGATCCCCTAATTATATCATTATCAGGCGCATAGTTTCAGTATCTACAACTGCACATTACTCTCAGTCACTCCCTTCTCTGCCCCTCTTTGATGGGGCCAGAAGACTTCCCTCTGCTTGCTGCAAGGGCTGTTATTTGGGGTTAATTACACCCTTCTTTCCAAAATAAATAAATACTGTAGCACATCAGCACTGTGCTAGCTTATCCTTTAACCTCCTCTCTGTGAAACGTGGCAATTATAGGGAGACATCAACTCTCCCATTCCCTCCTCTCCCTCCCCCAGTTAAGTTTTTATTCTTTAAAGTGGCGAGGAGGGGAGAAGAGTGTGGATGGTGTGAGCTCACACACACACACACACACACACACACACACACACACATTTGCAACAAGATGCTTAACAGTTCACATCTCATACTAGTGGGGTTACCTCTCACAATCAGGGTGCACAGCCCAATCCTGCACATGTTTACTCAGAAGTAAACCTCATCAGTAAATTAAAGGAACCAAGTGCTGGTTCACAGGATCACACAGCCTGAGCACAATTTTGGTTGCTGCTGCTTTGCAGGAACAAACTTCTTTTAAGTCCCTTACTTGCATGGGCTGGATTTGTCCTCATGCCACCAGGGAGAAGGGAGGGCATACAGTCGGGTCTCTTTCCAATTTTACCTTATCCACAGGTAAAGCTTGCCTTGGGCCAGCGCTGCTTTCTGGCGCTTGGAGAGGGAGAAGGAGCGGGTGGGTGGGGGCTGGAGACGTTCAGAAGTTCATTAAAGACAACCTAACAAAAACATTTTGACAACCGCTTGCCCCCAAGGTCTGACTTCCCTCAATGAAGCGGGGCAAGGCTCTAGCGGGGGGCGGGGAAAGGGAGAGGGAAAGGGGAAAGAAACCCAAGCAACGCCACTTCCAACAGGCGAGCTTGTTCTGGCCTGCGAAGCTCAGCCCAGGAGGAAACATGACACGCTCACAAAGCCTTGGCAGAGCGCTTCAAAGGCCCCGCCGGGCCGGGCGCACGGAGCTCGCCAGCCGCGGGAGGGGGGGGAGCAGCGGGAGCAGCAGCAGCAGGAGAAGCCCCGGCCGGGCATGGGGAGGGCAGTTGCCCCGGGGAACTTGCAGAGGGGACGCCGGGGGGGGCGCAGCTACCGGGCTTGCCTCGCTGCCTGGGAGCTGCTGCCGCCGCCCCACCAAGCCACCTCCGACGGGCGGCAACCCCACCAAAAGAAAGCTACGCTCGCTCTTGCTTCTAGCAGAGCAAACGGACAGGGCCAAAGACACCCGAACCCGGCCCCGACGTCACCCCCCAGGTTTCACTCCCCAGCCTGGGGAAAGGAAATAAAAGCCGGGGCTTGAGACCGCACGAGGCTGCTCCCCGCAAATGCAGCCCCCTGGAATGGCTGCTGCGCGCACACAGCCCTCTTGACGGTCACTGCCAACGCGCACCCGCCACCGACGGCGTCCCTCCAGAGCACGTCGCTCAGACGCGCTTGCTCGCGAGCGGGGCTAGCGGGAGGGAGGCAGCTGGGCGACCCACTGCAACCCTGAAGGGGCAGCTGCTGCTGCAGAGACCCTGGGCGCAGTCGGGCTTCGCCCCCGGCCACCCAGGGCGGGAGTTGCTACGGATCAGCCCCAGCTTGGAACGCGCCTCCTTGGAAGTTTAAAATCCCGCTCGGTTTCGATTCGAAGGAGAGGCCGAGCCTCTCCTGGATGCCGCCGCCGACAGCCCAGAGGACGACAGCAGCGCCCCCTTCCGCAGGTCGCGCGCTCCTGCATCACCCGCCCAGCCAAGGCCCGTCTCTCTTCGGGAAAGAAAAAGCCTCCGGGTGCTCCCGAGTACCCGCCCCGTCTCCTCCAGCAGCCCTCCCCCTGACCCTACAGGAAGCCTCGCAGCAGCTCTTCAAAGGTTTCCCCCAGGGCGACAATCCTCACGTTAAGCCTTTGTATGGTTGTCAACACGCACCAGCACTAGCCAGCCCACCACGTTGCTCTGCAAAACAACCCCAGGCCCTCGCCTCCCTCTTCGAGGAGCTGCCTTCATTCCGGGGACTAGGATAGGTTACACACGCTTCGAAACAGTATTTCATCGTATTTTGTTTTGATCCCCCCGCTCTTTTTAGGGCAAAAAAAAAAAAAAAATCTGAAAGCTGCCGAAGGGTAGAATTGCATTAATTAAGACATCTCAAAAGGAAGGGAGCTTTCGTGAACCGGGCTGGATTTAGGGAGGGGAGCTGCTTGCGCCAAAAAGAGCCCATAATCCGGTCCTGCGCGTGTTGACTTGGAAGCGAGCCCCACTGAGTTCGGGTGCAATACTAGCCATGCTTTTCTACTGAACACAAATGGGGCTTGCCTCTGAATAACCATGCATAGGACAGCGCGTACACTGCAATATGTTAAGTGGTGCTAGTTTTACGTTATCCTATTTCCTCTTCTTTGGGAATAAATACCCTAAGGCCCGTGCGCCTTGCTTCCGAGGAGACGCGCACAGGACCGGGCTGCACGTTCCAGTGGGAACCGGACTGCCCCCTGTCAAAATAGCGGCGTGATATGACGACGGTCCCGTTAGCACCACCAACGCTGAGTCCATCGCTTGCCTTGTTCGTTTGTTTTTTTTGTGCTCAACGCGCGGCTTTTGCCTTCTCTTTCCCTCTGCCTACCGACCGACGCGATCTCTGGCAAGCCCCCCGATAACTTAAAAGTCTCCCCGCCAGGATCGGAAAGGAGTGAGCCGGACTCACCTTTCGTCAGCAGGATGGCCATGGCGCACAGCTCCAGTTGCAGCCACACGAAGATGAAGCTGGAGTGGCGATCCATTTAACCCTCCCCGCACGGGCCTCGCCGCCGCCGCCCGAGTCTCCGCGCTCCCTCCAGGGCTTTCGTCCCCCCCTTGCAACGCTGCAAGGCAATGCCCCGGCCGGGCACAGCGCATGGACCCCGCCGCGGGCTGCCCTCTCGGCCTCGACCTACTGTAAGCCTCTCTCACGCGCGCACCGAGCCCTGCTCCAGCCGCATCGGAAGCCTCGCTACGCCCGGGTCTCGCTCCTGGGCGCTCCCACCTCAGCGCACAGGACGAGCGACTGGCCCGGCTCCGCTCTCTGGGCGCCCCGCGCTCGCTCTGTAAATAATGCTCCCGCCCCGCCGACTGACCCGCCTCGGCCCGCCCCTCGGCCCGCCCCTCGCTCCCCTCCAGGAAGGCTCCCATAGGCGGCGGCGCCGCGTCACTCAAAGCAGCGGGAAGGGGCAGAAGGTAGGATGTGTCACGCAGCGCCAGCAGCTCCGCTTCACTTTCTCCCGGGCTTGAGCGGCGGTGTAATTAGTAGCGCAAACATGGGGGGGGGGGTGTAATTAAGCCAAATGAACTTCTGGGGATCCGGGAAGGGCGGGCTCTCCCCCTATTTTTTAAAAAAGGCATTCCTCTTCCAAACTTGGTGCTAAAAGGGAGGAGGAATGAAATAAACTCTTAGCGCCCACTTGCACCACAGCAATCCGATTCCAGGTCCAAATCGCGCGCACGGTGTAGCCGGGACAGGAAAGGGGACCGGCCCCAAATCTTAAGAAGCCGGACATGTTTGCAGTGTGTGTACAAAAGCAGACGATCCAGGTAAATATGCAATGATCACAGACTTGAAGGGCACAGTTTCGTTAAATCCAGAGGGTCTCACTTCATAGTTAGGCTCAGGCTGCTGAAATCACAGTTTATTTTACTACATTACAATTCTGTACATTCTGTACATTACAATCCCCTCCAAGGAGCTCAAAGCAGTGCGCATGATCCCACCTTCCATAGAAATGAAAAAATATTATCCTCACAACAACCCTGTGAAGTAGATTCGGCTGAGAAACAGTGACTGGGCCAAAATGACCCAGTGAGCATCATAGATAAGAGGGGATTTTAAGCTTGGCTCTCCCCATATGCCACAACACCTAGTCTATGGGTAGCCAACCTGGGGACCACCAGAGGTTATTGAACTCCAGCTCCCATCAGCCCCAGCTAGCATAGCCAGTAATCGGGGGTGCTGGGAGTTGTAGTCCAATAACATCCGGATGACTCCATGACCTAGGCTAGGTACACATTAGCAGCTTAGAATATAGGGGTCACCCTTGCTCAACGCTGTGTTTCAAGTCACATTTTTACTCGTTCTACGCACCATTACCTGGTCACCTGGTGCACATTCCCTGTTTGTTTCCCCCAGCCTGCAAACCCACCCCCAAACTTGTCTTCAAGGAAGCTGTCATCTGTACATGCACAATAGTTGTCTCCAATGTTACACACCCCAGCTTGACCATGGCTGATGTCTTCAAACTGGATGGAAGCTGGTTTGAGAGGAAACACTTCAATCAGCTGTTTTCCCCAAGAAACTACAGGATACAGACAGATTGTGGCTAACAGCATGTGTATGTGTCTTCAAACTCCAGTGGTGGGAGTGCACTGGAGCCGGCTTAAACCTAGTCTTAACCCGCTCCTCTGAAACACATACCCAAAGCATCCTTGATAGGAAAGACACAGCTTTCTTCAAAATCACCAACTGAGATTCCCAGGTAAATTGTCTCTACACTAACCAGTCAGAGCCTTTTCTGTTGTGGCACCTGCCCTGTGGAACCTCATTGCTGCTGTGAAAATGTGGCTGTTTGAAACAGCATTTTATTCTTTTTATTCTTCCATTTAGTTCTGATGGCTGGGGGGGGGGTTGGGGGGAATGATTTGTAGTTCTATTCTGATCTTGTGCCTGGGGTTGGACTGAGAACTGTTATTTTAATATCATTGTGATTTTTGGATTTCTTAGTGACCCTGAGTTTCTTTAGAAATAACAAAACAAACCTTTTCTTAAACCAACAAATAGTGGGGGTCAGGATGCTGCATCAGAGGACGGGGTCCACCTGTCCTCTTTCCATCACACCCAGAAGAAGACTCTTGTGTGTTATTTAGCGGTACAAACACAAACAGTGATGCTGGCTGCACGACTCCACTAATCTAAGATTCTCGGATGCATCCATGCTGTGTCAGTCCCCAGCATCCACATGAATGCCTTTGACACTCAAAGCAGCAGCTGACCAATATGCCTCGCCCTACTTTAGAAGACCATCTGTCCACAACCTTGCAATGGGATAAAGCCCCTGAAAAACATCCTCCCCGCTGCTTCAGCTTATAGTCAGCCACTCAGGTGCTCCCAGCTCCACATGCTACAGTTAGATTACTCCTTAAAACTACTTGCAAGAAGGCTTCAGACTAATCGGGCTTCCTGGGGTGTCATCATTGGGCTCACCAGCCGTGATCTTTTCCAGCATTTGTCAGGCACTTAGAGGCATATCCCTGCTCACTTTCTGGGTTCTCCCCTGGAGTCGCTGTTTCAGTCTTCAGTGTTCAAAGGTTAATGGACAAAGCATTGGCCATGATCCAAATTACTGTGGAACTCATCCTATGAGCCCTATAGGTTCAGGCTTCAGGTTTGTTTCCCAGAATAGCAGCCCTCCAGGCTACATGGCAAATTACTTTTGAAATTCAGGGTGGCTGGGTTTTGTTTTTGTTTTTTTACGGTGGAAGTAAAAATTCTACTGAGTTAGCAGACCCCACGGGAAAAACTGTTTTTGGAATGCCAGTCATTGTCTTAAGTAAAATTAAGTCGTTGTCATCATAGGCAATTTTGAAGAGTCGTGCTTCTTTATTTAGAGCCAGTGTGGTGTAGTGGTTAAGAGCGGTAGACTCGTAGACTCATAATCTGGGGAACCGGGTTCGCGTCTCCGCTCCTCCACATGCAGCTGCTGGGTGACCTTGGGCTAGTCACACTTCTCTGAAGTCTCTCAGCCCCTCTCACCTCACAGAGTGTTTGTTGTGGGGGAGGAAGGGAAAGGAGAATGTTAGCTGCTTTGAGACTCCTTAGGGTAGTGATAAAGCGGGATATTAAATCCAAACTCTTCTTCTTATTGCTAAAACTTGGTTTTCTTGTTGAAAGAAAGGTGTGGGGGTAATGAAAACTACTTCAACCCAGAAGAACAAGTAGCTATAATCATCACACACATACATACTTATTTATTTGAAGTATTCCCTCACCCTATGCCTCTGCCGAGAAAGGTACCCAGAGTGGCTTATAGCAAGGCAATGTCAGGCTTACAATCTACAAGGAAAAGGGGGGGGGGAGGGAGAAAACTCAGGCACTAGTACCGGTACTTAGGATGTTCTTGTAAGTGTTGTTCCTAGCAGAAGCCGTCCTGGTTTCTGATTTGATCCCAGAATGTCCTGCTTTTCCTAGGATGTCCCTATTTTCATTGGAGAAATGTTGGAGGGTATCCAACCCCTGAGCCATCTGAAGGCAATCCTGTATAGGGAAGTTTTTAAAAAAAAGTTTAATGTTTTATTATGTTTTTATATATGTTTTAAGCTGCCCAGAGTGACTGGAGCAACCCAATAAGATGTGTGGGGAATAAAAAGTAAAATTATCATTATAGAATGGGATGTCCCTATTTTCACTGGAGAAATGTTGGTGGGTTTGGGCCAAATGTGTCTCCCCCTTGCCATGACATTCTTCCTGGGAAGCAGGGAAAACAATCTCCCAGCATTCCCTAGTCAAGGCCACAGGCCAGACTGTGCCACCCCTTCAGTTCCACAGTCTCACGGTTACTTAGGATGCAAATATAAAGCATACCTTAGCATTTAAGGATTTGTCTACAACTGTGGACTGGTCTAGACATTATCTTGTTTGGTTTCTGTTTCCAACAATGGCTCTGCCATAATAATGGGAGGAATGCTCAGGGCAGGGTTTACCTTTTAAGTCAAATGTGTGGTGTGCCTAATTCAGTGTGCGCACAATGCACAGTAATAAAATGCAATCTGTTGCCTCAACCATGTAACAGTGACATTAAAAGCTGGGTCCTGGATATTTGTGCTAAGGCGGTTGCAATGGGCATCTGCTAAAGGAAGCAAGCATAGCGGAGGCATGGAGCCCCACAAGAAAAAAGAGAATGTTTGCTAGAGGCGGTTTGACTCCATCCCTGAGGACTCACCTTGCTCCAGGTGCAGGTCCTTAAAAGGGCTCCTTCTGCTGCTTCCAGCTCCTACATCAGAGGGAGCTTCACACTCTTCCTGTTACTAAATGTGTTGCAAATCCATTGCTTTGTTGTTTTGAAATGCAAGCTTTTTATTATGTATCTATATCTGGGGATGGCTACAAAATGTTTCAGTTTTTTTCCGTCAAAGGATGCCAGCCAGCAATGTCTTTCAGGACACTCCATTCCATACCTTTCTCTCCCCCTTTTCCATTTTTTCATTAAGTAATATTTTTCAGAATGGTACTTTATAAGAGATGCTACTGTTTTGAATTGCACTTTACAAAACTTATGCAGACATGCTGTTCTTTGGAATTGTACAATATGACACTGCTTTGAACTGCACTTTACAGGGAACAAATTGAAATTTAAAAATTCCTTCCAGTAGCACCTTAGAGACCAACTAAGTTTGTTTTTGGTAGGAGCTTTCGTGTGCATGCACAACAAGCTTAGTTGGTCTCTAAGATGCTACTGGAAGGATTTTTTAAATTTTATTTTGTTTTGACTACGACAGACCAACACGGCTACCTACCTGTAACTGGAACTTTACAGGGAGTTTTTTGGTTGTCTGCTGCTTCGTCATGAACTGCTTTCCGTGCAAAGTATCCCAAAAAGGGTGTTACTTCTATGCTTGACTTTTCCATCCTTTGTATGCCTCTTCCCTGTTTACCAAACCTAGCTGAGGTAAGAGGTTTTAGCTAAGATACATCTCTGTGATCTGTCTTGTCCATACTCCATTTTCATTATGCACTGCTGTGGTGTCACTGTCAGCTTTCTTCAGAAGCTTTCCAACTTCCTGGAGAGTCAGTGTGGTGTAGTGGTTAGAGTGTCGGACTAGAACCTGGGAGACCAGGGTTCAAATCCCCACTTGGGCATGAAGCTCACTGGGTGACCTTGAGCCGGTCACTGCCTCTCAGCCCAACCTACCTCACAGGGTTGTTGTGGGGCTTCAATAAGGAGAACCATGTATGCTACCTTGAGCTCCTGAGGGGGAAAGGTGGGAATATAAATGCAATAAATAAATCAACAAACTTCCGAGTGCTGTCTCTGTGTGTCAGTCCTGCGCTCTAAGGCCAGTTCCCATGATTCTGGATCCCTATCCCAGCAGCTGCAATCCACACCAGGCGATGGCAAGCAACTTTAAATGTAATAAATCAGGCATGTCCAACAGGTAGATCGTGATCTACCGGTAGATCACTGGACGTCTGTGGTGGATCACTGGTAGATCATTGGCTCCCCCCAAAGAAACTGAACAACCGTGGCTCCCCTAAAAAAAGCTCAGCATTTTACCTCCTCCCTGAAAAAACTCAACAACTTTGACCCCCAAGCCCCCCAAAAATGGTCCTTCCTCAAAAAAGCTCAACAACTTTGACCTGAACCCCCAAAAGGGGGGTAGATCACTGCCAGTTTTTAACTCTGTGAGTAGATCGCAGTCTCTTGGGAGTTGGCCACCCCTGGTGCCGTCATTCTTCCGTCGAGGCACAAAGGAGCACCCGTATGTGAAGCAAAACCCAAAAATTGGCAAAAAGCAAATGATAAGTTGGGAGCGGGATGACCAAAAAGAGGGTAGAAGATAAAGGTTTGCACAAAGCAACAGTAATGACAGGTTCAGCAGCCAAAAGGAATGCAAGATAATAGCTCTGAGGACGAGGAAGCAACAAGCAGAGGCCTGAAGCATCATCCTGTGTCTCTGTTACAAGGTCTGTGAGAGCAGCTTGGAGACTTAACTTGTACTGATTGTGTGGCCCAGGTTAAAGCACATCCAAGGGCCTCTCTCTCTCTCTCTCTCTCTTTCTCTCTGTCTGTCTGTCTCTTTGTTTCGCTCCCTCCCTCCCTGTCAAGGAACCCACACTCAAAGAAGCAGCCCGGAGTGGATGCTGAGGCTCACAAAGGCTCCTGCAACCACTCCTCCAGGCCAAATAGCAGAGCTCTCCGGCCCTCCCAATCTCTCCTACCGGTAGACTTGGGTGAAGAATGCAGCCTAAAGGAATCCCACCCTAAACTTTAGACACAAACATCCACCTAGCAATTACAGTGGGGGATTTCTGTGTGTTGCGGGGGTGGGGGAACGGCTTAGCCTTGGTCAACAGCAAAAAAAGAAGAAGAACCCAAGCGGTAATCTTAGTCAATAGCTCACTTGCAGCGCTCTGTAGGTTGATAGATGTGACAGCCTGGTCTGAGACTTAAGGAGGGGAAAGATGCCAGGCATGGCCACCCTCTGGACTCGTTACAATTAAGAAGGCTGGCAGGTGAGAGATTGGTGGGGCAGTGCCCCATTTTCCCTCATAGGCCAGCCTCCGCTGCCCCAATCCTGTGCAGTTTTTACTTCCAGGGGTAAGTTTGTACAGCAGGGATGGGGAACCTCCAGGGGTTGGTTCAGTATAGCTCCCATAATCCTTTGCTATCTGCTGGGAGTGTGGGTCCAAGAATATCCAGAGGCCCACAGGTTCCGCACTTTGGCATTAGCCATCCAAGAAAAACTTTAGCTTCCTGGTCTGAGGGCTCTGGCATTTCCATTGCATCAAAGAAACTGAAATACTTCCATGCAGTGCTATTTTCTTCACCATGAACACCTCCCTCATTCTCTTAGAATGGAGCCTACCTGAAAGGTGCCGGAACTGAATTCCGTTGAGTTCTGGCTGGGGGAAAAGCCCTGCTTCCATGTTGACAATGGGTAGCTGATACTTCCTTGCCTCTGATGAAGTGGACTGCAACCCATGAGAACTCCTGTCATAATAAACTCGTTTGTCTTTGAAGGGCCACAAGTCTCTTGCTGTTGTTGTTGTTGTTGTTGCAAGCGATTTACAAGGCTGCCCATCTGGAAGGTTTTACTTTAAGAATGAATCCATCAGAAGGTCTGTGATGCCAAGATTTGGTCAGAAGGGGACCTTCCTCACCCAACCTCCTTTCATAGCTGTCAACTTTCGGATTTGAAAATAAGGGATTTTTTCCAAACTTTCGGATTTGAAAATAAGGGATGCCGCGAGGGCGGTGCAATGGCACCAAGTAGCCTCGCCACCTTGCGCTCCAGAGGCTGCGCGCGAACGGGTGAGCAAAAGAGCGAGCGCATAGACGGCAGGCAGGCTGGCTGTCTGGTTGGGCGTCAGGGTCTGGCTGCACAAGGCATGCAAGCTCCGCCCCCAGTCGGTCTCAGACTCCTTATTGGCAGCCAAGCAGCGCAGCTGAGGAGCCTCCCTGGCCGGCAGGGAGGGAGAGGAGCTGCTTCCTTTGAAATCTGGGAAATTTAAGGGATATCAACAATCCAGGATAGCAGCGGGAAACGGCATTGGAATAAGGGAGTTTCCCGCAAAAAAAGGGAGGGTTGACAGCTATGCCTCCTTTTAATACATCCATGAGTTAAATAACATGGCAGAAGGCTTAGGAAAAGTACTGAGAGGACAGAAATGCTTTAAAGATACACCTAGCCTTAGCCTCACAACCAGGGCTCCAAGTGGTTGTGGGATGCCGTCCCATTTCTTTTCAGGTGGACATATTGACCGACTGCATTTATATCCCACTTTTTTCTCAAAGGAGTGCAAGGTTGTGTACCTGGTTATCTCCCTCCTCACAACAACCCTGTGAGGTAGGTTGGGGTGTTGAGGCAGTCAGTGACTGTCTCAAGGTCACCCTGTGAGCTTCATGGCCATGTGGGGATTTGAACCCTGGTCTGCCAGGTCCTAGTCGAACACTCTAACCACTATGCCACACTGGCTCTCATAACTGAGACAGGCCTAACCACCCCAAATCCTTTCTCTCCTCCCCTTTGAGAACTGTGAGGAATGTTAGGCCGAGTCGCCCAGTGGCCGCCATAGCTGACTGTGGGAGGGGAGGGGGTTCTTGGTTGTTTAGTTGGTTTTTATTCTGTATCTTGCGTTCTCATTTTGTATTTTATGTTGTGAGCTGCCCTGTGGCTCTTCAGATGAAGGGCGCTATACAAATTTAATAATTTAATGAATAAATAATTTCAATAACTGCTAGGCCTGTGCAGGATCAGGTATCAGACCTGTGGGGTTGCTGCTTCTATTTCCTGCAGGAAAACTGCTTGTGGGGAAAATATAATCATGCACACTCCTGGCCCTTTTTCCAAACCCTATTTTCACTTTATGTTAAAATAGGGTGTGTTGTTGTTTTTAAATCATTTAAGAACACTTAGCCCCATCCCCAAATTGCTTTGGAGACTGATCCAGAGTGGGATGGATGGCTCAGAGGAAATCTGCTTGATCCCGGGGCCACAGACCAGGGCGATAGCATGGATCAGGAGAGAACTGTGCACATCCCTACTAACTGCCGCACTACATGTCTTTTCAGTGGCACCATTAATATACAACGACTGAGTGCCAGGATCAGCTGCAACATGCAATGGGGAATTTCCTGGCTTGCTCACTGAGGCCACTCAAGGTCACTTCTGTCCCCTGCCTGACAAAAGGACCTGTGTCTTCTGATTGGAGCTGGAGACAGATCCAAACAAATGGCGGCGTTTATCTGTTTTCAAGGGGACAACAGCCATTGTTTCCTTGTCCCAGTGACCCTTGAGGCCACCTGAAATCTGCTCCCCCATGCAGTCTTAACCTCATTTTCCGCAGAACGCCTCCTTTCCTCTAAAGCTGTGGTTCTTAACCATTTTAGGATCACAGACCACTCTGAGAATGTGATGAAAGCTATGGGCCTCCTCCCCAGAAAAAAATGCCCATAAGCACGTACACACAAATCCCTGAATACAATTTATTTTATTCCATTGTGTTTTTGTTTTTCTGTGCCTGGTTCATGGGCTCCGTGAAGCCTGCCCAGGGACCCCAGGTTAAGAAAACCTGCTCTGAAGACTGCTGCAACCTTTTGTTTTACAGCATCTCTCTCTCTCTCTCTCTCTCTCTCTCTCTCTCTCTCTCTCTCTCTCTTCCCTCCTCATTTTTGCTTTGCTTTGCTTAACATCCAGCCTGAAGAAGCATCCCAAGGAACTGGAAAATCGGCTCACGGTGGCATTTTATTTGGTCCTAATCAAATGCGCTTGCATCAGTTGTTGCGCATGAAAGCAAAAGGGGACTGGAGTCTGCAGGCACACCGTACATTTTAAGCACATTTCTGCCCAAAGATTCACGGGAACTGTAGTTTGCCCCCCCACAGGGTTCCAATTCTCTGCACCCTTTCACAAACTACAGTTCCTGGGGCCCTTTGGAGCAGGTGGTGGAATATGCACGTTGTGTGTGCAGCCATAATGGAGCAGCAGGAGAGAGAATGTCCACTGGCACCTGCTCCTTAGAGATGAAAATGTAATAGAAATAACACCCACTTGTCCTTAAAATTGTCGAATAATATTACTGTGTTATTATTAACAGCTAATATGGAGGGGAGGCGTCCTTATTTGCTCTGCCTTTTCACGGAGCTCAGACTGCCGAGCTCCCAAATATTGCAGAAAGGAGAAAGAGAAAACACCTTCACCCTGCAGATGTCTAAGTGGCTCTAAGTGCCTATAAATGTTCCTCGGCCAGGTGATCAATAACAGTGCGGCCCAAGCAGCGGAGCTTCCATCCCTGGCTCGCCAGTGAGCAAGAGACACAGAGAGAGACAGAGAGACACGTTTGCATTTGCTGCTGGGATCTGGGCCAGGGGGAATCGATAGAGCAATTCAAGGTGGAAAAGAGGCAGATATTCACCCCCAGGGAGAACTGGGAGGGAGGGTGGAAGCTACACACAAGAAAGAGGCAACTATTATGGTAATTGGAGGTAATGAGGCCAAGGCGCCAGCTCCAGGTCTGCTTAACATCACTAAAGAGAGGCATGCAAAAGAGAGAAAGGGGGGGGGAGACTCCTGACCCAGACCCAACTCACCTTCTGGCTCCCTGCTTCCAGCCTAGCTCAGTCCATCTCTGGTCCCATTTGCCCTCCAGCTGAGTCCCAGGCAGCCACCTGCTCAACCAGTCCCAGGGCTGGCTTTGCAACACATTTTGCACTGATTTAAGAGCAGGAGTTTCACCTGCTGCTTTAAAGCAGCTTCAGGGAGAGGTCATAGAATTGTAGAGTTGGAAGGGACACCGAGGGTCATCTAGTCCAACCCCCTGCAATCGCAGCTAAAGCATCCATTCTCGGTTTAAGGGCCATCATATTTCTTAATGAAGGTCGACACCATCACCTGCACCCTTCTTCCAAAGCGCAGGAGAAATTCCCCCGTTATCCTCACAACGGCCCTGCGAGGTAGGGCAAGGCTGATAGTGACTGGAAGGTAGGCCACTGTTATTGTCACAAGATTGCAGATGAGTGCAAGTGTTGAGCCTGGGAGAACAGTGGTAGGGCCATAGCCTCAGAAATACAAATGGGGAATTTGAACGCATGACTTTCCAGTTCACAATCCCGACAAGATACCAACCAGCTTGTTACCACCAGCTTTGCCATAGATTTAGACTATATTTGGTCAAGTATTTATTCATTTACCACCATGTAAGTGAAATGGCACAGCCTTTTTTATATAATACTGAAGCATATTTATTATCTGCACCTCCGAAGATTAAATTTCATGCACATTTACATGCTAAATTTCCATGCACTTAGCTCTAATTTAGGACTCATTCTGGATACTGTGCCATTTTGGTCTGTTCCTTGATGAAGGAAGCACAAGTCACCAAGAATTACTTAAGGCAGTTGCCCCATAAACATTGCAGTTTTTCAGACTATGTGGGTAAAAAAAACCCTACTAGATTTAAACTGTTGATTTATTTTATTTTATTTTTTAAAAAATTACCATCTGATTTTCTGATCTCCTTATACAAGAAGCAACAATTCCCTGAATTTAGACTTGAACTTGTTGCTATTGCAAAAGTCAACACAATTGATGAATTGAACTTAAATAAATAAATAAATAAATAAATAAATTCCCATGCTGAATTCGGAAATGCTACAAAAATTCTAGTCTTCGGAAGCCAAATTTATAGGACACCAAACATTTAGCTCTGTGGTATCTACATGTCAACATCTTCAGTTATCTTTAGGGCATCAGGCTTTGTATAAGTTAGAATTTGCAGTTGCTAGCTTTGCAAAGTATTGCTTCCTAATCCCTTACAGACACAGACACACACACACACACACACACACACACACACACACACACAAACACACACACACACACGGGCTGGTTAATACAGTTGAACCTGTCCTACAAGGCCATACAAAGGGCATTTAAAAGCCCCCAAGTGCCTCCTAAAGGTCCATGCTTTATCTGAAGTATGAGCATCATCATCAACAAAAAGCAAGAGAAGAAGCCTCAGGGATATATTTCAAAATGTTAATTTTGGCAGGTACATTGCCTGACATAGGTGCTATTTAGTAATGCCTGGGCAATTAGTTTTTATTCATTTTAATGAAAAAGACTTAAGGCCGCAGTACAGGACTTGCCCTGCCTTGGGGTGTGGGGCCATCTGCCTTCAAGGGGCTGGTGTTTTTGTAGCTTTTGCACAATCCAGTTGAGGACTAGAGGTGTTTCAGTGTGAAGTTCTTTGGAGGGTGTTTTCTCATGGGAGCTTCTACTGCACCATTTTTGTTTCACTCCTGAAATCTCTGACACGCAGGCAGATTGCTAATCGTAGAATTGTAGGATTTGGAAGGGACCACAAGGGTTGTCTTCAGTGTGGGATGGTGGGTGGGAGAGGAATCAAAAATAGATTGTAGCCAAGAGCCAAGGATGCGGGTGGCGCTGTGGGTTAAACCCCAGAGCCTAGGGCTTGCTGATCAGAAGGTCGGCGGTTCGAATCCCCGCGACGGGGTGAGCTCCCGTTGCTCGGTCCCTGCTCCTGCCCACCTAGCAGTTCGAAAGCACATCAAAGTGCAAGTAGATAAATAGGTACCGGTGGAAAGGTAAATGGCGTTTCCGTGCGCTGCTCTGGTTTGACAAAAGCGGCTTAGTCATGCTGGCCACATGACCCGGAAGCTGTACGCCGGCTCCCTCGGCCAGTAAAGCGAGATGAGTGCCGCAACCCCAGAGTCGTCCGCAAATGGACCTAATGGTCAGGGGTCCCTTTAGGTAAAGGTAATGGTAAAGGGACCCCTGACCATTAGGTCCAGTCGTGTCCGACTCTGGGGTTGCGGTGCTAATCTCGCTTTATTGGCCGAGAGCCGGCGTACAGCTTCCGGGTCATGTGGCCAGCATGACTAAGCCACTTTTGTCAAACCAGAGCAGCGCACGGAAACGCCGTTTACCTTTCCACCGGTACCTATTTATCTACTTGCACTTTGACGTGCTTTCGAACTGCTAGGTGGGCAGGAGCTGGGACCAAGCAACGGGAGCTCACCCCATCGCAGGGATTCAAACCGCCGACCTTCTGATCAGCAAGCCCTAGGCTCTGTGGTTTAACCTTTACTTTACCTTAAGAGCCAAGAGACATCACAGATGTCGGACGGGTGAAATACAGACATAAATAATAAAAGAAAAGAAGTTGTTTCCTACAAAGCAAAGGATGTGACCAGTCTCCAGAGGAGGAAAAAAGATGGAAGGTAATTTGCTTCATTCCCTCCCAATGCCCAGCATCTCCAGACAGGGCTTGGAGACCCGAGTCTGAAATCTCAGCAAGCCCCCGGCAAAGTCAGCATAGGCACTGGGATTTTTTCTCATTTCTTTTCTTTTATTTATTCCAAGGTGGGGGATCCGAGAGGTATTCTTGCCACCTCTTTCTGCTTAGCACTACACTTGTGGAAGGAGTTGCCATTTGCACTGAACACCAGAGGGAGCGCAGAAATCTCTGCACAACCTGCTGCAGTCTGTTGTTCTGAAAGGAACAGTAGGTTGAGCATGGCCCCGTCTGTTATATGTTTCTTGCCCTCTAGTGATGGGAAGCGAGTTAGCACTTAAGTAGTCGTCTTTTCCTTGTAGGAATGTTAAGGCTGTGAGCACACAGCCATTGAAAGCAGATTTGGTGCATCCCATGTTTACAAGTCTTGTTGTTTTGCCCTCATCCAAGTGGCAGCTTACACCCTTTCCTCCCCACCCCAATTCTGATTTTCCCAGTCCACAGTAAGGCAGCGGGGTGGGGGTGGGGAGAGAAATCCAATGTAAAATTGGATGTTATCTGACAGTGACATTGCATTGGGCATTTTTTTTTTACATGTGTGGGTTTTCCCCCCTGTGAATTTTTATTTTTTTCTCACGGATCGATAAGGATGAGTTTGCTTAGGTTCCCCTCCAGCTGATTATGGGCGATAAATGAAGCGGCTTTTTAAATTTTAAACTGTATTTTAATCAGTATTTTAATTAATGTTTTTTCTTTCTTTTATACTTTATTGTAATTTTATTGATGTTAGCTGCCCTGAGCCCGGTTTCGGCTGGGAAGGGCGGGGTATAAATAAAATTTATTATTATTTATTATTATTATAATCCCATTTGAAATGGTTTGTGGATGCAAAAATGCATGAGTTGCTGGAGCTGTTCTTAAGCTGGCAGCTGCCCTGAACTCTTAAAAGTGCTTTGTGTGGATTTATTTTATCCATTTTGGGCTCCACTGTTACCTTGCACTTACCCCTAACTACTTGGTTTCTAAGGCAACTTCTGATTTTTGATTTTTGATTTTGAATCACCGGGGCTGAAGGCTGCGGTGCAAAAAGTCATTTCAATAGGGTTGACCCCCTTCTGCCTATTAACTATGGATATAAATAATAATAATAATAATAATAATAATAATAGTAATAATAAATTTTATTTATACCCTGCCCACCCCAGCCAAGATCGGGCTCAGGGCAGCTAACACCAAGTATAAAAACAATTGATTAAAATACAACTTAAAAACAAGATTAAAATACAACATTAAAATGCAGCCTCATTTCAGTAGAAACTTATATCAAAAACTATTTGGGGAAGAAACCGTCAAATCTTCACCAAGGCAGACTATCCAGACTGGTCCTACATGGGCCAGAAAAATGCCAGGGAAGTCCCCAAATAGGAGTTCCATCACAGGAGGAAAAAGGAAAGAGGGGGGAGGGGATCAAGTTGATTCCAAGCCAAAGGCCAGGCGGAACAGCTGTCTTACAGGCCCTGCGAAAAGAAATCAGATCCTGCAGGGCCCTGGTCTCATGAGACAGGGCGTTCCACCAGGTTGGAGCCAGTGTTGAGAAGGCCCTGGGCTCTGGTTGAGGCTAATCTAACTTCCAAACCACAAAAAGGCACTTTGGAGATTGATTTACAAGAGCTCTAAGGACCTTGAAGTCAACTATACTCTCTAGCAGGGACTCCAGATGTTCTTGGACTACAACCCTGATGTACAAGCTTAAAGAAGGATCACAAAGAAAGGGGCTGGGAAAACAACATTGCAATCTAATGCATCATTTAGAGAGAACACTTGCAAGGGATAAGCATTCAAATATGGTTTGGGTTTTTGTTTTATTTTACATGTTCTGAAATAAAAACAGAAGTCCAGGAAACAGTTCCCCAGGAAAATCTCCTCTTTACTGTTGAATCGGAACAAACTGCAATTCCTATCCCTAGAAATGAGGCACCAAATGAAGTCTGGATGAGCCCTAAGATTCAACTGGAAATTCCATTTGACCTTCTGTTGGCAAGGAGTTCCACAGGGCAGGTCCTGCCACACTAAAGGTTTGCTCCCTGGGGAAGGTGGACTGAACCTCAGAGGACCAATAAACTTGCCCCATCAAAGGATCTCGGTGATCAAGCATAAGGAGCATAAGGAATCGGGTGTGCCTTGAGGTGCCTTTGGCCTAGGTTGCTCAGGGCGTTGTGAATTAATGCAATAACCTATTTTACATTTAAGAACACTTGGATTTTTGGCTGGCAGGCAGACAGAGAGGTTTCTACCCTGTAAAGGAGAGATGGGAAGAAACACTTTAAAAATTGAAAGCTGTAATAGCAAAAGGAGAAAAGCAATGAGGAATAGGGTTTACTCTCCAACCACATACCAATGAAGATCTCCAGTGTGCTGCTGCCATCTAGTGGGGTCTGCTAGTTCTCCCAAAATTAACAGCTAAGCTTGTCGTGGCTAAGCTTCTGAATGTGCAAGTACTCACTACGGTATCTCCCCTCCAGATAGCAGATCCTTGAAATGGCACCTGTCAGAGCCAGTGACATCACCCTTGGGATTGCGCCTTGCATCTATATCCCTCAAGAAGAAAACTCGTGCTGCCTTATCAGTGGTCACAGTAAGCTGGCAAAATTAAGAGGGGACAGACAATAGGAGGAAGTACTGGACCAGGCAGGATGCGGGTGGCGCTGTGGGTTAAACCACTGAGCCTAGGGCTTGCTGATCAGAAGGTCAGAGGTTCGAATCCCCACGACGGGGTGAGTTCCCGTTGCTCCGTCCCTGCTCCTGCCAACCTAGCAGTTTGAAAGCACGTCAAAGTGCAAGTAGATAAATAGGTACCCCTCCAGCGGGAAGGTAAACAGCATTTCCGTGCGCTGCTCTGGTTCACCAGAAGCGGCTTAGTCATGCTGGCCACGACTCGGAAGCTGTATGCCAGCTCCCTCGGCCAATAAAGTGAGATGAGCGGCACAACCCCCGAGCCGTCCGCGACTGGACCTAATGGTCAGGGGTCCCTTTACCTTTACCGGACCAGGCAGTGCACGTAACGTAGGTCCGTGGACGACAAATGCAAGGAGATAATGTCTCTGCAGTCATAGCTCTATGGAGTGGCTGCAGTTCAATGGTAGACCAAACGCATTACATGCAGTTGGACCAATGTTCCACATCTGACATCTCCAGTTTGCTCTTAAAGAACCAAGTAGTGGACGATTGTGGCATGAGGCCACAGGAAGCCACTGCCAATCGGAATTAATGGCAGGCTAAAGGGACAAATAGTATGGGTAGAAGTCCTGTTCCATAGCAAGCCCATGGGAAGCATTTCTTCTCTCATTCCTGCCATCTGCAAACACTGCAAAACATAAGCAAGCACAGAAACCAGGATCGCAGTAGCCGGTGCATGGAATTTGTGAACTCCAGGGCAGGCTGCCCTACATGGCAATTTGAGTGTCAGTGTTTAGAGCAGAGCAGATTTCACCCAAGTCCTGCCAGCTGGGAATGGTGGGAGTTCAAAACTGCGAACTGCCTTGAGACCTTTGGGTAGGGTGGTATATAAATTCAATAAATAAAATAATAATAATAATAATAATAATAATAATAATAATAATAATAATAATAATAATAATAATAAATAATAATAATAATAATAGACATCTGGAAGGCACCAGATTGGTTATGGCTGGCTTAGAGAAATGCTAAAACCTGAGTAATTACTGCTCACAATTGTTGAAACAAATTCCTTCTTGTGTTTCATTTCTCTTGGCCTTCCTGTATCAATTAATATGCCACTGCAAATTATACTGAAGTTTACCAAAATTGTAATGCTGTTCTGATATAGTGCCTCAAAATTGTGTGGGCTCTCCTCTCCCACCCTCACTATGAGAAAGGGGCAGGGGGTCCTTCTGTAGAGTGAGGCATTCTGGGAAAGTTGGCCAGCAGCTCGAAGTTCTGTTTAAAGTAACTTCCCAGTTTTCAACAGAACTTCCAGACATTGTACCAAAGCTGCTGTGCCCAGAATGCTTCACTCTGAGGAAGAGAGCCTCTCCCTTGACACTTTCTCAAAGTAAGACAGGGAGGAACTGTGGGGCAATGATGATGAGAGCTGCCATCACCTGACTGAGGCAGTGTATTTTCTTCCTCCATTTGGGTATCAGGAGAGAAATTATTGCAGAGCACAGACTGGACGGGATAATGTCTTATCCAGGATTCACACCTTACTTATCAAACTATCCTCCAGTGCAGGAACAAAAGTGGGAACAGCTAAACCAAGTGCCTTTGCAGATTGGCAAAAGTACATCTAACTGAAGTTTAATGCTACTCATTTGAATACATAGTAAGGAAGCATTCACTCTGACTGGCTAAGAGTCTCCACCAGCGGCAGCCAATGTTCAGCTGTTCTGCACTACAACTCACACCAGCCATGCATAGCCAATGGTCAAGGAAGATGGGATTTTGTAGTCACCAACCTCTGGAGAGAACCACATTGTGCAGAACAGGGAAGCCAGGATAATCTCCAGTCATCTCATTTCTACTACACAGATGGCTGGAAAGGTAGTTAAACGAATGTCCATCTTGTGGACTTCCTATTTGGAATCCCAATTCACTGACAATTGAATCCTTATGGGATATCTTGCTGTGATGGCCAGTAGATGGCGCAACCGCTAACACAATCTGTTGTTCCAGTTAAAGGTAGTTCCAGTTAGGGTCTGGTGACTTCTGTTTCAGTGTATCTGAAGAAGTGTGCATGCACACGAAAGCTCATACCAAGAACAAACTTAGTTGGTCTCTAAGGTGCTACTGGAAGGAATTTTTTTACAATCTGTTGTTGTTTAGGCAGAGACCTCATTCATGAATATGCAACTGAATCACCTCCAACAGGCTTCTGATAGGACTTGCTCTTGCAGAAACCACGCGGCTCTGCTTCAGCACTTTTTGTTTTTCAATATGCTTGGTTAGTTTATCTTTTAACAACTTTCCACTAGTCTTTCTGTGACAGACATTAAGCTAACTGGCCTGTAATTTGCAGGATCCCCCAGATTAGTTATATTGTCTGCTTTCCAGTCCCCAGGTATGGAGGCAGAACTGAGGGACAAGTTATGTATTTTAGATAAGCAATTTCACATTTGAGTCCAATAACTTTTGTATGGATGCCAGCCAGACCTGGTGTTTGTTAGCTTTCATTTTGTCTATGAGGCCTAGAATGTCATCTCTTGTCAGAAGCGGGTGGGGCTGTGATCTAAACCATTGAGCTTGGGGGACTGCCGATCGGAAGGTCAGCCGCACGACACAGTGAGCTCCCGTTGCTCTGTCCCAGCTTCTGCAAACCTAGCAGTTTGAAAGCATGCCAGTGCAATTAAATAGGAACAGCTGCAGTGGGAAGGTAAACTGCGTTTCCCTGCACTCTGGCACTCATCGCGGTCCTCTGTGCACCAATAGCGGTTTAGTTCTGCTGGCCACATGACCCAGAAAGCTGTCTGTGGACAAACGCTGGCTCCTTCAGCCTGAAAAGCGAGATTATTGCCGAACCCCCGTCGCCTTTGACTGGACTTAACCGTCCAGGGGTTATCTTTTGCCTTTTTACTACCTGCTTCCGTTCCGCACACTACCCTTCCTGCAATAGTTCCAGCACAGAGACTTGCCCTGTATCTTCCACTCTGAAGCTGGGGCAAATAATTCATTCACCCTTATTCTCCTTTAGCACACATCTGACTACCTTACCAAGCTCTTACCATTCATTTGCTCTTTCCCTGCCCAGAAGGCTGTCAGGCAAAGGCTGGGGTGGGAGGGAAGCACATGCCCCACAGATGTACCTTAACCAGCCACTCTGGGAGAAGGGCAAGTGCCGTGCAGGACATTCGGCTTCTTTTACCTGTGTGAGAATTTTTCTTCTTTGGAACTAAGGGAAGGGGAAGAGAATAAAAATAATCGGGGATTCTGTTTTCATGAGCTGAACAAAACCACTTTACTGGGCAGCAGGGCACTTGGTATCCTACCGTAGCAACCTGACCCTGGATACAGCTATGAGGAGATGCTCATCTTCTGGCACCCTCCTCTCCTTGCTCTTTCATGTCTCAGGGCATCCTTCATGTTTCTTGCTGACATACTTTCAACTTTGTACTTCACTGGCCTAAGCAGCCTGCATGCTTTTTGAATGAAGATCACCCAAAAGCAGCATTCTAGTGTATGCAGTGCTGACTGCTTCATATAGTCAAAACAAAATAAAAAATTCCTTCCAGTAGCACCTTAGCGACCAACTAAGTTTGTTTTTGGTATGAGCTTTCGTGTGCATGCACACTTCTTCAGATACCACATCTGAAGAGGTGTGCATGCACACGAAAGCTCGTACCAAAACCAAACTTAGTTGGTCTCTAAGGTGCTACTGGAAGGAATTTTATTTTTTATTTTGTTTTGACTACGGCAGACCAACACGGCTACCTACCTGTAACTGCTTCATATAGGCCAGTCGATTACTCAGCAACCTTTCAATGCACAGCACCAAACTGCCATTTAGATTCATGTGTTTTTAAAACTATGCTACCAAGCAAAGGCTACAAGTCTACTGCAGGGGTGGGGAGCACATGCTGGCAGTGGACAGGGCACCCCTTCTCTTTTTGCCACTGATCTCCCTCTCTCCCCACCCCACCCCCAACAACATGAAATTAAGTTGCAAGGCCTCAGTTCCCTACTCCTTGTCTACTGATGCTACATTTACCAAACTTCCATCCGTAGCCAGCTAAGTGGTTTCCAAGATGGAAATGTCTCCCAGGTTAAAAGGTCACATTTTCCCTAAAAATAATTGATTGACTTTGCCTCTCAATGACCAGGGCGTGCTAACATAAAAGAAGCGGCCCATTCATTTCTAGGATGAAAATGGGAAATAAAATGAATACTTCATTTATTTGATTTGCTTTCCATTAATTTCTATTGGAATGAGAAACTGAAACTGAAATTGCATGAACACATTCTGGGGTTGGAAGCTGGGGAGCACACAATGAAATTGACAGGCTGGAAAGCTCAGCCGAGTAGTAGCTATTCATTTGCTTTTCTCCATTTCCTCCAGAAGAGGGAATCCCTCCCAACAAGTCTGTCTGAAATTTGGCAAGTATGGATTCTTGAAGGACTAGTTTAATACCTGAATTTCTCATGCCCATAGGATAAACACAAAGGACTTAAGCAGGAAAAACAAAGCTATGTATCCCAATGAAGTCAACAGGAAGTTTATAGGATGTGCACCTTTTTAAATTGCCTATAAAATGGAGATAGTTATGTCTTGTGGGAGTAAGATGCCTGAAAAGGACATGCTATTTGGATGGAACCCCACCCACCTCAGTGTCAGATAGTAATATATTGAACAAAACTTGAAACAAATGCAATTCAAAACTCACGAAAAACCAAACATCTGTAATTTCAGTTTGGTTCAACTTGGCCAATGCAACCATTATTATGGAACACTGGTAAGCTTATTGTAATATAATTGTTGCCTGGCCAAGTAGTGAGCATTCTGAACCTAGGAAAAAGAGCAATTGGAACTCTTTACAAAAAAAAAAACAATGTGCTGATTAGACTTTAAATTAACTCCCTTTCCTACCCTCCTAGCCCTTATCCTCTAGGTACAGCAGGTGAGAGAGAATGCTACATTCCAGGCATCCCCAAACTGCGGCCCTCCAGATGTTTTGGCCTACAACTCCCATGATCCCTAGCTAACAGGACCAGTGGTCAGGGATGATGGGAATTGTAGTCCAAAACATCTGGAGGGCCGAAGTTTGGGGGTGCCTGCGAGACTCTCCCCCCTTCCAGTTAAGAGAAAGACAAGGAGATATTTCCAATGTTTTCTACACAAACATCTAGAATGCTTGCTTTCCCCCAAAACACACACACACACACACACACACACACACACACACACACACACATTCAAAACAGGTTATCTGGACAATGTTACTGTCAGTGATGATTCAGTGCTTGCACAGCAAATGTGCGTTTACACAGAATCAGCAAGCGTGTATACACAGACTTAGCTCAGCCGACTACTTTGACATGCATATAACTGCTCTCACATACAGCCTTTTTTGTTAAATTTTCTCCCAACGGTATATAAAAAGCTCCAGCGAACTTTTAACCTGCTGATTTGACAAAGCTCATTTCTTCAAGAAACTCATTCAGTGTATCAAAGTACTGAGTGGTTTACAAGCAGCTCAGAAGCTTTTTAGTACAAGAATAGTGTTCATGGGTCATGCCAAAGATTCATAGAGTCCATGAACACCTGGTATCAGATATTATACAAAGAAAGCAGGGAACACACCAAGTTAGACCAGCAATGAGCGAGCAATGAGAAAAGCACTGTTAGGTGTGGTACTGTGTAAATTCATAGTATCTCTTGGGGATGGATACTGCATATTTTAAATGTCAATTGCTTTTAAAAAATGTTTCACCTACAAAATCGAATTCGTTTAGAGAAAGTGGACAGGTTGGTGAAATTAGTAACAGAAGGCAAGAGTCATCAACCCCTGTGGATGTGTAGCCAGCAGCTACTGAAACCAGTAGAAGGAAGTTCAACTGCATTTCCTTTGAAACACATGGAGGTTGAGTAGGTGCAAAGTGAGGTCTTACGCATATTAAAAAATTCCTCACCAATTTCTCAATACAAAACTCTTATATTATAGGCAGATAAAGGCAAGTTAACAGCATTTAAACAAGTCACTTACCTGGTTGCCAATGGACAAGTAGTCAGATAGCCAGACAAAATAATTTGGCAGAGTTGGTTCTTTTTTTCCAGGCTCACAGTGTCACAAATGATTCAACGTAATGACTTTCCACAATACTAGGCTTATGCTGTAACCTTACTAAGTAATGCTAGTATACCACCTTTACCATACAATGCTAAAACTTAGGGGATGGAAATGATTCCTGCATATGACAGACGACACAAACAAGAATGGGCAGTCCCTAGTTTATCCAGAGGCCTCAAAAGAGAAAACACGGCAATGGAAATTTCTTATAAAATGACAAAAGCAAAGATGTAAGCAGAGATTACTGAAGATAAAAGGCAACAGCATCACAAATCAGGAGGCAAACATATGTATCAAAGCCAGGATTCTAACGAACCTATTCATGAGGTTTCAGCACCTTTGAAGGAGTTTTAAGCAACACATGAACATTAGCAAAGTTTGCAATTCCTTCATCTTTCAGCATTAACCAGAATTCAAAAAGAGCCAGTTTGGGAATGTACAAAGATTTGTGGCAGTATATTATGACTAACAGTTTTTTGCAAAGAAAACCCAAGTTTATTTTGTAGTAGCAATAGTTTCTTTTTTATTTTTTAATATACTTTAGGAAACAATATACAAAGCTGAGCCTTCCCACCATTTTCAAATAGTGAGAAACTCCAATTACACAAAGTCAGCGTTTTGTGATGGCTAAGAACAGCAGTCAGCACCAGACTTGAACAGTTAGCTACAACACAAACATCCTTCGAAATGAAATGTCATAATAGCAAGACAGGTAAAACCAGGAGTTAACATATGACAACTGTTGGGGAGGTGTCAATGATCCTTGTTGAATGTCATTAAATATTTTATACACAATTTTCTGTTTACAATTTTTAAAATAAAGCCTCCCTTGAGGACTTATTTTCAGATAAGTAAAAAAGTATTCAACAAGAATAGCTTCGGTAAACAAATCCCCAAAGAGGCCAAATTCGAATGTTTCGACCCAAGGAAATGAAAACCAGTGTTTCTTTGTTTTAAACATGTTTATTACAACAGATACAATTCACATCTGACTAGTTTTTTTTTTCCTTCTTTCCCTCCCACAACCATGTTGACATGTTCATTGGGCTGTTTCCTTATAATTTGAAAAAGGGATGTACTTTCAGCACACATGCCCAGCAGTACTACCAGTCCATTCTTACAGGGTGCAAATGGAAATACATTTCAATAATTTATACAAACAAGTGGGTTATGCTCAATCACTGCAATTTTAAGCTACTGTACACAGGAATGAAAAGATTATAGAAAAGTGCCATAGCAACAGTGCTTTAGGAAAGGAGGAAATTAGAATTAAAAAAAAACTGATAAAATCAGATCTAGGATTTTAAGGGGGAAATGAACACAGAAAATGAAAAACACTGCTCTGTAAAACAGAAATGGAGAAGCACTGCTCTTGATTCGGTGCAAGTGTGGAAACAGTTGTTTCATGATATTTTGTACATTACCCAAACTGTTTCAAACTGTTGCAGCCTTTAGACACAGATCGCCTGGCGCTTGCATTGAATTTTAGGAAATGCAAGATTTCTGAATGATAAATTAACTAAAAAAGAGAGAGAGCTAATTTTGCAGACAGGTTTACATGTAAAGGCTAGGTATTTAGCCACCTCAGCATTGATTAGTTTTGGATGTCTAAGCTCTGATACACATGGCTTCCCATGGCTTCACTCTACAAAACATATTTACAACGTGAAGAATACATCTACAAGAAATCTACATTTCAAGGGTTTTACAAATCATCCTCGTTTCCTTCCCATGAATGACACCCCTCCTGTCCCCTTTCCCATGTTATCTTTTTTTATTTTTGCCCAACTCAACGGTCCAAAGTCTACTCAAATGCAGCTCAAAAATGTTAAGACTGGGCAATCAGTTTTACAGTTCCTGTACTCAAAACCCATGTGCAATTATTCACAACTTTTTCACACCATGAAGGAATTCTGATTCTTTAGTTTTTCAAGTTCTTTAATTTGTTGTCTCAAAAATAGTATCCTACAAAGGGAAAAGAAAGCAATTAGTACTGGCATGTCAAATCCATTCTTAGATGAGTAATTTACTCCATGAATTAGTACTTTAATAATGACATGCACATTCTTAAAGTTAGTTATTCAATCTACAATAGGTTGAAGGGATAATACTGTGATAAACACAGTTTTGTATGTGTTTTATTTTTTATTTTTAAAAAGGACAAAATTTCTGGGCCTAGAAATAGTTGACCTACCTTAATGGTACACATAATGGACTAAATAATTGTTCAAGATCCAGGAACACACAAGGGCACCTTCAGTAGTTCAATGGCTGTGGAGGGAGGTATTATTCCTGTTTAAGTCAATGTCATCCTATATGTTAAGCTATAACAGTTTTTAGCCCCTGACTGTATGCTAGGGAAAGTTGCTCAGTAGCTCTTAAGTTTATAAAACATTATGAAACAAAAACATTGATGAAAAGGATTTGGGAAATCAAGATGAGAAACCCAGAATTCTTACCTTTGCTCGCGCAAAGTTGCTTGAATTTCACATACTCGAACTAAAGATCTTAAGTTTTTTAATTCAGTACAAATTTCTGACATGTGGACACTTCCCATGTTATGAGCTTCTTCACGTAATCTCGATGCCTAAAAGGTAAGAGGAGGGGTTGGAAAGTGTGTTGCAGCTTTTGGACATAAACACAAAGTATGGTATTGTTGTCAAAAGAATCTCAGAACCCTCAGTTTCTTGCCATTCATTCAAAATGGTAAAATCCCAGTCTGTTATATGCCAGCAACATGGTGCTTCTCCTACTTAATTCAAATGGGTATCTAAAACCTAAACCTAAAGTGTGGTGCTTTCTGTCAGCAAGAACCCAGAACTGTCCATTACAGCAAGTAGTCTGAATTTAAGACCTCTTCTTTAAATACCTAGGTATTTAATGAATTTGTCTGTCTAGACAGAGTAGCTATATGAAATGTTGTGCCTAAAACTGACTTCTCACAGGGAATGGGTAAAAATTTACTGGCCTTAACCATTATAATTTTTATTTGTCAGATCTTTGCCCAAATACAATGTGAGGTAGAAATTTGGAGTTAAAATGCCTTGGAGGTAATCCAAAACCAATTCTTAAAAGTCCATCTGTGCCTACCAAATGGTACACTGGCTGCAATGTTGCATGTGGAAGTTGGGCTTCCTTCCATCAGAGTGCATAAAGCACTTCTCCTATACTAGTTACAACTGCAAAAGATGGGTGAGAATTGGTACCCTAAAAGTAGAGCCATCAAATGTGGATTAGGCAACATGAAGAACTGCTATCCTACTAAGATTTAACTGAGTACTGCAGATGATTTGGTGATTACAGTGGAAGAACCTTTAACTAGTGTAAGAGAAGCACTAGAGAGAATGGAACAATTCGGACAAGTAGCCGGCCTACAGCTTCCAGGTCATGTGGCCAGCATGACTAAGCCACTTCTGGGGAGCCAGAGCAGCGCACGGAAATGCCGTTTACCTTCCCGCCGGAGCGGTACCTATTTATCTACTTGCACTTTGACGTGCTTTCGAACTGCTAGGTTGGCAGGAGCAGGGACCAAGCAACGGGAGCTCACCCCGTCGCGGGGATTCAAACCGCCGACCTTCTGATCGGCAAGCCCTAGGCTCTATGGTTTAACCCAAAGCGCCACCCGCGTCCCCTGAAAATGATGTATAGATGGTATATAACACCGGTGAAACTAGCCAAAATGTATAAAACAAATAATAAATGTTGGCAATATAAAGAAAAAGAGGGCACATTTCAGGACATGTGGTGGGAATGCAAAAAAGTGAAAGACGTCTGGGAAATGATCTACAATGAAATAAAAAAAATGTTGAAATATACATTTCCAAAAAAACCAGAAGCTCTTTTACTGGGTATGGTAGGTACAGAAATTCATAAAAATGATTAAAAAAACCTTATATGCGACCACTGCAGCAAGAATACTATTAGCCCAAAGATGGAAGCAAGAAGAAATGCCAACAAAAGAAGAGTGGCAAATAAAATTGATGGACTATGTTGAGCTGGCAAGGCTTACAGGAAAAATTCGAAACCAGCAGGACAAGGCTTTCCTAAAGGACTGGAAGAAATTTATGTTGTATTTGAAAGACAACTGTAACTACTTAACATCGCTTGTAGGATTGCAATAAGTTTTGTAAGGAGGACTTTTCAAACCATTGTGAGAAGTATTAAGATTAGTTGATGTAAGATTGGATTTAAAAACAATAAGCATAGTAATAAAATGCACAATTAGAAAGGAATTCAGAAAACCATCAGAAGAGGTTGACGGAAGTCCTAAGCTATGATAGCCAAGGATGTGTTATGTAGTGTCGGAGATGTTGTGTAAAACTTAATAAAAATTATATTAAAAAAAAAAAAGATTTAACTGAGTATACTGACTGAAGTTGATTCTGGGATTGGAAAGAGATTGACTGAAAAGTCAAGGATCTGGGCATTTTCCCAAATATGGAAACTAGAAGAATGAAGTGGGAGCTGCCACAAAACACTACAGCATGGAGAACTCCTGTGATCAAGATCCCAGCCAGCAATGGTCTCTTCTAAACCTCTGCTACCTTGTGGCTATACTCATCAGTGAGAAAGACTTCGGCAGTAAACCTGAGGAAAAACCCATACCCAGTGCCTTGTGGAACATCTTCAGGAGAAGAAAAGGCTAAGGATCAAATCCTACACAAATCTGGAGTGCAGTCCCTAAGATGGTTGTATGGTGTATTGGACGCCTCCTTCTGTCAACTCCTATAGCCAAGCTGGGGCCAAATTTATTGCTCTGCTTTCCTTTGGACCACATCAGAGAGGCTGAGAAGGGAGTGGGTGATGTTGTCTGGGCAGCCCAGGACCTCCATACATCCCCCCGAGCATATTCAGTCCTCACTGGATTGTTTTTAGAATGCTTCCCTATCCCCTTTCATGGTGTTTTCATACTAACTTTTGCTGTTGTTGGATTATTAACCTCATTATCCCTGACTATTGGCCATGTTGTGGGATGCTGATGGGAGTTGGAGTCCCAACAGCATCTGGGGTTCCCTTATCTAGATAAGAGATTCATGTTGTATGGCTTTCTGTGAAGTTCATGGGCTCTGGTAAAATTTGTTGTCTGACCAGAACAAATTATAAACTAACAGTACTACATTATATATACTGTAATGAAGTTTCAGTCCTTCTCTCTGCTACAGGATGTTTCTGTTACACTGACTGGAATTCATGTTAAAACTATAATATTTAAAAAACACTGCATCTGTGCTGCAATGCCTTATCTTACATTATCAAGAATTACTATGAAATCTGAAAGGTCAAAACAGAAAGGCCCAGTTAGCTAAAATTTAAAAACCACAACTAAAAATAAATTTTATTCTTTTATTCTTTACAGTTAACTGGTTATTTTTTCATTCGACTTTATAAAACTGACATGGAGAAAAAGGTTATTGGTTTTGAGAATTACAGAAAACAACCTTTAACTTTTAATTTGTACAGCATTGGATTGAAAAGTAAACATTTTTCTGTAAGCCTTTCTAAACTTCAACAATGTTTTCTAACACAGTGTAATCTTCTCTGCTTCTTTTCTGCTTTAACAGGCATGCAAGTTTGCCTGAAAACAAATGACTGAATCTGAATAGCTAAGGCAGTCTCAAATCTTATTAAGCCATGAAACAAAGGGCTTAATAGACTCAAAGTTGAGTCTATAACTCTCAACTTAAACTTCCTTCACAAGGTTGCTGGGTGGATAATAGAATATATTTTAAACCTGCAAATACACTCACTCATTCTCTGCTCTACTTGCTGTGAATAGGAAGGCTCCTTGCTTCAAACGACAGAAACAGTGACTAGTCCTATTTTCTGCTCTCCATCTACCCTCCCCCAAAAGGGAGAATAGAACCATAAACCTAGAAATAACAGTGCAGTGCAATGTAGCCTGGTAGATAGAACTCTCCCCTCCCACATTTTTGCCTTAAAGGGCAAGTAATCTTTTAAAGCAGGAGTGAAAGTGTCACTGAATTTCCAGGTCAGACAGTCCCTAGTCACCAAGGTCAATTGTTGCAGACAACCATGAACCAGGTAACTGACAAATTATAAAAGCTTATCTAATGTAACACTGCCCTAAATCACTTGATTAAAATGAGGAAAATTAAAATGTGCAAGTGGAAGTCTACTCAAACAACACTGGATTCTGCCCAACACTGCAAAATGTACACTCACCTGCTTTTCTGCATGATCTGCAGGCCACCCTTGGACATGCTTTATAAGGTTTTCATTGAAATGTGCCGCTAACGTGGGTGTTAATGAACACGTAGGTCGTGCGGATGCATTCTGTGGTGCTGTCGTATTAGAAGCACTTGTATTGGAGGTATGATTTGGACCAGGAGATGGACTTCTCTGACTACTGCAAGAAAAAGAATGAACAGTGCTGTTTGTTGAGTTAGCTTGTCAGGGATGCTTAATCTGCCCCCCCCCAGTAGATTCAGCATAGATTGGACTGTTATGTCCAAGGTCCCTTCCAACTCTACAAAGACTATATAGAATAGTTCCAATCTCTTCCATGGGAAAATGTCCACCTGAAAGCTGCGTAGCCAGTATTCGTGAGATTATCATTTTGCAAATTGTCTGTGACAAGACAATAACTAAGCCATTAGTGAGGAGTGCTTTCTTCAAGGCTTCAATTGATTTCAAACTAATTCTGTCTCAATTGACATGGGTATGGGGGGTGAGAAACCAAACTCTCCTGAAGTTTATTTAATGTCCTCTATGTGCCTCCCTGATGTCACAGAATCACAGAATCCTAGAGTTGGAAGAGACCACAAGGGCCATCCAGTCCAACCCCCTGCCAAGCAGGAAACACCATCAAAGCATTCCTGATGTCATTAGTCCCAACAGCAGGTAACCCCATTCTTTTCCAAGAATACACCAGTAACTTTCTTCCTACGAAAAGCAAATGCCACAGGTTTTATAAATCACTTCCACAGGCCCACATATTAAGTGTATGTGCCTAGAGCCTTTTGTCTTTTACAACCAGTTTACTAATTCAGGAAAAAACACAATCCCACATCACACTGACTGTCAATTCCACAAAAGGCATCCTAACAGTTCTGTAAACCAGGATATTATACTAGTATACTGATAGTGGCACCACCTGCATTAGTTCTGCAGAGCCCACACCATCATAAACACAGGAATTTTCTTCATATTGGCTTGAGTGGCAAATAGGAACAGCAAACATGGAAAGTTATATTAAGCAACAGTTCTTTTGATATAATTGTTCTCTTCCACTAGTCTACCAGACTCTTGTTTCAGGGATTTGCCCAAATTCCCACTTGCCCCAAATTGGGAAATGCCTGAAGTGAAATCAGTGGTTGAACATTTTTGTACTGAAGACACTTGACTAGTCACCTCTGCAAGTAATAATTACTCCAGGCAACTGGGTTATGCTCTGATTCAGAACAGAGCTGTACATGTAGCCAGTGACCTGGGGATCACGTCACACTAAATCAATTATGGCTTAGCACACACATGTATTCTACACCAACCAGAAGCCAATCCAACAGTAGGCACAGAGCAGAAAATAATCCAGAGAAGCCACTTGCATAAGATTAAGAGTTGATGTTATGCATCAATAGTGAGCCTTAATTCAGACCAAAGCACAATACTGGGTATACTAGGACAATTTAATGAATAGCATATTCATCAAGTATACATAATTATTTCTATCAGTTGTAGTCAGTGTATTTGTGCACGAGTGTACATTTGTTCGCATTAAGCATTTCCTGACCCTATGATGGCTGTTGAAACCTTGCCCTGCACATATAAAAACTGTTTTGCTCCTAAGTATTTCTTTGGCAACCCTATCCCAGGGGGTGGAAATAACACCACCTAGAAACCAAACAACTTTGAAGGAAAGCACTTCCAGAATTTGATTTCCTTAATCTTAAACGCCAATAATAATTTTACCCCTATTTTTATTTTTTAAACATGTTATTTATGTCATGTAAACATTTACTTTAAGTGTCAAAGCTCTTAATTTGTTTAGTGTCAAAACTCTAATAAATAAAAAAACCATATTTTTTCAAGATTCTACTGGACAAAATGTAGCTCAAACCTGAAGATCAAAGCTACGTAAAGAACAATTCTGAACTACCATTATTAAAAATCTGAGCAGATCCATGTCAATGAAATTTTACACTTAAAAAGGAGGGCTTAACAACGATAGATTTCCTTTAATTCAAAAATTTAGTGTGCCTTCATAAGCTTATCTGCTACTATCACACAACCAAGAGAGCCATATCTGTTTAAACAGCACCAGGCAAATTTCTGAAATGCAACTGTATTCAAATTGTTTATTTCAAATAGTAACATACAGGTTTTAAAACAATACTAGGAATTTAATATGGAAATTCTGTCCCTGTACCACCTTCTAATAATGGGACTAAGAATTTATCTTTACATTCACCAACAGCACAGATGTGTTTGCAAGCACTGCTACATTTCTATCTGTTAACATGAACAGCTTATGCTGGCTTCAAAGACAATACACAAAAAGGCCCCAAGATTTCCATTCATGTCTCAAAGCTGAATACACACACTTGTGGTGAAGAAGCAGCTTGTGAAGTCCTTCCTGTTCTTCCTGCATAACTTAAGGCAGCAGAATTCCAGGATGTACAGGTGTTAGCTCACTAAAAACAAACATAAAACTGAAATCTAGACACTATAGTTAATAGCCCACTAACTCCAATAACTGGCCATGTGTAAATAATCAATCCTGCAATTGTATAGAGACTGTAATGTTCTCCCCAACTTTGAATGCAAGAATACTGTACAGGCAGTATTTGCAGATGAGAGCATGCAGCTCCAAAAAGCAACACTTGGTAGAATAGGATATAGTGAAGTCAAAAGCCAATACCAATGTAACATATACCTTGAACGCTGAAGACTTCGAGGAGAAGCAGGTTCATGACCTTGTTGTTTGTCAGCAATCACTTGCTGTTGAGATGCTGACTGTGAAACTGGTCCTTGCTTAACACCTGAAGTAGTAACCTGAAAGTTCGAAATTTGACCACATTTCAGTATTACTTTAAATAAGCTTAAACTGAAGAGCTATCAATCAGGATCAGAACTGGGATACTTCCTGCAACTTATTTCAGGCATAGTACAAAGAAATGGAAGGATGGATGTCTTCTAATTTAATTTAACTCAAATTTCATGAACAAAGATACTCAAAACTGTACACACACAACTCCCACACAAAGAAGGTATCAGAAGACTGAGGATAATCCTAAGGTTTGCAGAAGTACCCACACAAAAATAAAAACTTTAGTCAAATATATAAGCAAGGGACCAAGAGACAGTTCAGTACAGACTAAGCAAGTTCAGTGTTGGGGGAATAAATCTGAAAACTGGAATGGAATAGAGCTGCTTTAAAAGGAGGACAGAGGAAGACACAGATATATAAAAAGGACAGCAAGTACTTTGCTATTGTTACTGGTAACTTCCTGGCTGAATTACAGCAGGGACCACCAATAGGCACATTTGCAAACCCCAGAGACTGTTGTAGACACCACACACACCACAACTGAGCACACACCTCAACCTAGTCCATTGGCTACAGCAGAATGCTTCTTTTAAGTCTAATTTCAGCGGGAGGAGGGAGCCTTATAGGCACCACGTTAGTGCATTATACAAGACTCCAACTTTCAAAACAGTCCATGATCTTAAATTATTCTGTGAACGAGGCTGGCAACATCAACCCTTCCATGTGGGAATCCTTTGCAGACTACTTCAGTGCCTGGAGACAGTCAGACCATAGCGCATCTGAAGCACCACAACCACACATCTGCCCTAGCTGCAACAAAACATGTCTCTCCTTTATTGGTCTCTTCAGTCACAGCAGATGCTGTAACTCTCCAAAATTTGACTTTACTTCCAAAGGTACACTCCTCCATTGTTTCCCAAGATAGATGGATGCCAACAAGGACAGCTAGATTAACTGTGACTGGCTGATATGATAAAATTTATGCTAGTACTTTGTCACACTGTTCAGAGAAATGTGGGTGGTATGGAAAGGGCAGAAGTGAGAGCTGTCTATTAAAATTATTGTAGAGAACTAATAATGTAATAGATGGACACCAGTGTGTCTAAACCTCTTCCCACAAAGCCCGATAAGGACTGTGCTCAGTAAGGACAGAATAGTGACTAATCTTTTTTTGGAAAAGAAATCCTGCTAACATTTAAAGTAGGCCACTATTATTATGCCCATGTTGAAGGTAGAAGGACATGAGAGTGGTTTGCTTGAGGCTGCCTACCAATATAATGAAGGCAAGATCTGTACTGGGAATTCCTGGCTCACTCTTAGTCACTTCGTTACAAAAGTCCAACCAGTGAGAGTTATAGACTAATAATAATTAAAGCAACTGGTTTATTCCACCAGAAACTAGAGGAGCATCCATTTAAGGTCATTTAATTGAGATTCTTATCCTTTGAGTTTCTTGTTTAATACAAGAAACAGCCAAAATTATTATTTTTAAAATATTTAAAGCATTACAATGTTGAAGTCTTGCATCTGCTTTAACAACAGAAGCAGAGTTTTACTCCTACTGTAACTCATTAAAATCTTACCTTTGGCTGTGAGGATACAGGGGGTGTATTTATCAAAGGTTTCAGAGGAACTGTGTTAGTCTGAGGCGTGCTTATCCTTGGAGATACATATGACCTTGGTGATGAGGCATCCGATGTTAAAGACATTGGGGACTGATTAGATGGCTGAGCTGTAAATAAGATCATGACAATTTTATAAAATCTTACTCGATCTAAGTATTTTTTTAAAAAAGTATTCTTAGGAAATAAAGCTTGGAAGACTTAAGCAATGGAAGGGGGAAGAGGAGCGGTGACCAAATGAGAAAGCCAAGAGACATAAAACAGTTGCTCCATGAAGGACTGAAAATTACAACTGAAGACAGAAAATTACAAACTCAGCAACTTTTTATGCTGTAACAGGAGTCATATCCAGATGATGCCATTCTACTGTTTGCAGAAACTAGGTGCTGAAGGGTTTAAAAGCTTTAGACTATCTTTTGCTACTTCAGCACCTAAATCTGTATGGAATTTTCACTGCTGAAATGGTTTTACTTAAAGTTAACTATTTAAAGCCTCACACACCAATTTATATAATCAAGTGTAAATCCTGTACTTACATACACAGATGCTTCAGCCTCACACTGACCAAACTATCAAACATGCAATTTAAGTACATACTGTCCTTGCTCTTTTTCACTCCTGTGCCACACTAAGCTAAGTCATGGAACAAACCTTAGCTATAGTTTGTGGTTAGCAAGGAGAGCACTTGACCACAAGCCCTGGTTTGGATGTCATGCTAAGCCAAATCTTGACTTAGCTTAGCATGGGAATAAAAAGGGTTGGAGAGGAGCAAAACAACTGTGAACTCCGCTTTAGGAGCCCGCATATTCATGTGGTCCCAACGAGCCCTAGTCTGGCTTATCACGTGGCATGCAGACCATAGCATAGTCAAATATATTTGTCTATGAAAAGTCTGAAAATATACTGTGTATCATGTGGAAGTATACAAAAAAGCTTACTTTAAAGTAGCAGGCAGTCAAGTTGCATATGAATAATAACTGATGGGCGTGAGAATTCCCACTTCACACATTGAACCAGTTTTAGACTGGGGGGCTAAGGGGTCTTTTAAATGGCAAACAAAATATTTATATGCCTGCAAATGCAAAGTGTATTTTCCAATATATATTATTATTTAATTTGTTAGCTGCAGCCTCTAGGCCATGCACTACTTAATTTTTGACATCTACCACTGACCACAGACCTCTATTTAAGAAGTTCTAATTTCAGCTCTCAATTTTTTCAATGAGGGCATTTTGTCCCTAGAGAGACCCAGAAGACCAAACAACAAAAACTAAAGAAAGTTAATTTTGGTCAGGATCATTTTGTACTTATGATTATTAGCTTTTAACAGAACTAATCGAACTCCCAATGCTTCCACTAAGTTCAAAGTAATATAGAACATAGCAGAAGTTTTCTAGATAACCTATTTTAGGTATTCATAGTAAGTACTGCATAGTAAGAACTTGAACTAGATCACTATTAGCTTTTTTATAGTTGGAATAGATTTGGTCTCCCCTTCAGGAATCTAAATAAGCAATAAAACACGTTAAGATAAATAACAACATCTTCACACATGCAGCTCAGTCCAACAGAATATGTACAGTGTCAATTTTGTTGGCTTTAGTAAATGCTGATTATTTATAAAGTTATTATGCTTGACTGGTCCAGAAACATTTGGACTGGAATTCACCATACAATTGAATCCCACCCTTCTCCAACTCAGCTCCATAAATATGTTCAGAATAACAGAACAACAAACTGTTGCTGCAGTGGAAGCTACCAGCTTTTCTGAACACCCTCTAGGAATCTGACTTTGAAGGTTATATCTATATAAGTTAGTTATGTCCATTATTTTAATGGGTCTACTCTGACTAGTACTAACACTTGATACATTTTTCCTAATTGAATCCCTCTACAGTAAAATGAACCAAAGTCTTATAGCATAGTACAAGGCAATTTTACATGGAGACAAAAAGAAGCTTCCAAAATACCTTGTGTGGAAAGCTGTGCTGCTTGAGAAATCAGGGAAGTTATATTAAAAGCAGATGGTCCAGCAGTGAGAATTTTATGAAGTATAGATTGTAGAGAAGCTTGTGTCACAGCAGCTGTAAGAACTAACACACAAATTAAGATTATCAGTTTCATTACCTGAAAAGAAGCAACAATGTATCTACAGTACTTATTTTTGAAAGAAAATACTATTCCCTAAAACTACGTTTCTGATCCAGCTTCTCATAAGAACCTAAGAGCATCCCTGCTGCAGCAGCCCAAAGCTCCCTCTAGTAAGAATCCTGTTCTCTCTGTGGCCAACAAGATGTTTAAGGAAAGCCCAAAAGCAGCACATGAGAGCAGCAGCACTCTTCCAATTTCTGTTCTCTATCAACTGGTATTCAGATGTATACTGCCACAAACAGTAGAGGCAGAACATAGACATCGTGACCAATAACCACTGATAGTTAAATGACAAAGTAATGGAGGATAAGACTATGTATTATGTGAAGTGGCACTGTTGCCTTTTTGGTCCTGAATCTTCCAACATTCCGTTTCATTGAATGTTAAGGGAGAAAAACTTCTCTCTATCCACTTTCTCCATTCCACACATTTTTATTCTCCTCTATCATGACTTCCTCTACTTTCCATTTCCCCAAAACTAAAAAGTCCTGAATATCCCCTATTTTCCAGGTCTATCTTTTGAGTTGCAGTGACCAGAATTGTACACATTATTCCTTTAAGTGCAGCAGCAATTGTAGGAATCTGCAGGGATCTGCAGTAGTACAATTCTGTGTGTGTTCTACTAAGATGTATGGCACACTGGGTTCAATGGTTAAGTACAGCCCTGCAGTTTAAAAGGCACTGTATTAAAATCAAATTTAAGATGTTAATCAACTTTCACTGACTGAAATGCAAGTAGTTCCATTTGTTGCCCCCACTTTCCCCTAAGCTCAATGCAAATAGTACATGGTAAATAATTTCCAATTCATTAAGTAATACAGCCAGTATTGGCTTCATGCAAGATAAAAGGCAGAAAAACATGGAGGTTCCCAACCCCATTTGTCATGTTACACAAATACAGTGGCAAGCATTTGTAGGGGGGAATCACCAGCTGGATTCTCCCCTACAAATGCCACTCCCTCAGGCTGTTTTCAAGTCATATTTTGCCAAGTAAGTCTCTATGTCTGGTAGTAAGAATAGGAAGATTGGGATGGATGGCATTTTCAGGGAAATCAGTGGATGTAGAAGGGGACAAGTACTCCACTTCCATTTGCTAATTCATCCCTGTAAATCTTTCCTTCCTGCCCATCACCTTAGTAAATGTTGGCTTGGACACATATTTGCAAAGGTAATATTCGTTCTGAAAGCAAGTGCACAATACAGTCCTTACATTAAATTAACACTTTAAATCTACCTTATGTAGAAGTGTAACTTCCAGATACGTAGTCACTTTGTTCAATACAGTATTAGGACAAACTATTAACAATCTGTCTTACCTTCATTTATTTTGGATATATCTACACTTGAATTGTTAAGCTGCAATGTGGCCTGAAGAGCAGGTAGTAACTGTCGAAGGAGATTTGGGTCCTGAAGTAATGGAGGAATTGGGGATTGTGAGACAGGTGAAACAGGAACTGTTGAAGCCGATGAAGTTGGTGCAGAAGCTGGATTCAGCCCAGAAGCAGATGATGTGGAAGGAGTTGTGCACGAGTGGGATAGAGACTTGTCCATTGACATAGATTCTGAAGAAACAGAGATATTTATGTTTCTTCCAATCATAACCCACTCACATTCTTTCACATACCCTAAATCCAGTAATAAATCAGAAACTTGCCAAAATTATACAAAATTTTGTGGCGGGTTTTAAATTTCTCCCACTATAAAGGGTTTTTATAAAATTGTATTATAGAACACTTGAATTCCCAAAGTTGTTAATGAGATTAAAAACCATGCTACAAAGTAAAAGCAAAGGGTGATATTTGTGGCAGCCCACTCATGCAACAGCCATTTTACTAGAAGCAGTTCCCTTCACAGCACATAATAAATTCAATGGGTGTGCTGTGCTTGTGAAAGATGTTGTGAACCCCATAGAGCATCTGCTAAACTTTGTGCACTGTCAGAAAAAATATCTATCAAACTCTCAAACATCCTGTGCTAATGTTAGATCTCACTCAAACTATTAATATTTAACATAAAAATCTAATAATGCATGTAGACAGTGTAACTGATACAGGCCCTGAATTTAGACCCAAAGCCTGTTTCTAATGTCTTGAAAGGGCAAAGCACCACCAATGTTACCTGTAGAAGTGAAACTTACTGGATTTGGTGGCACTACAAAACTTTAATGTATGGGTTTGTACAGTATTCTAAGCATACATAATTTGGATGGTATCAGCAAGGAACAGGAAACACAGTTGTCAAACAGGTTCAGAATTAAGAGTTTATTTGGTCAGGTATCCTGATGTTGGAGAATATCAGAGACTTCAGAATACACAAATGAAATTATGTCTGTACAGGTTGGGGGGCGGGACTGGACAAAAATCTCTTGTTTTCCCCCATTTTTGGACACCTGCTGCTGGATCAGACCTTGTGCTTACACAAGAGCACCAATCATATACATCCCACAGTATTCTAAAGTTTCAATGCCAGGTGTCAAGATCTCTTAACACAGTGGCTTCAGAGAGACTGTAGGAATACTAATCACATAAGTATGTCAAACAAGCCAGTTATACCACTTATGCTTTCCTGAAAAGGCTTGAAGCAATTTGATGTTTAAGCATACTTTTCAGATATAAGAAAATGAGTAAATCACTGAAAATGTCATGTCAAAGAAAATAAAAATAGCAGCACGTCATTAAGTGACAACCAAATATATGAGCTGTAGCTCTAGGTTTTGTACAAGAGTTAAAATTCAATGGTTAATGTAAACCTCAACTCCTCTGCATAGGGCAAGCAGGCTACAGTTCTAAAGGTTGTGTATTCTAGTTATCTGACCTAACAACATGGAGAAGCCAAAAACGTTGTTACCTGACAAACTTTTTCTCTCAGTTTTCTGTGAAGGGATGGAAGAGGTGGGTGTAGGCAGTTTCGATAAGGAAGATGCTCCATTTGCATCAAACGATTTCTTTGGCTGGTGGTCAGACTGTAGAGAAAATGGACTAGGTGGAACAGAACTTGGGGTAGTAGATGGGTGAACCACTGTTTTGATGGGATGCTGTACTGGGGTAGAACTACTGTGAGTCTCTGTTCTTGGCAGTCTGTAGTCTCTGTCATTGTGTCTGCTTGTCTGAGACAAAATATTCTGTGGGAGCATATTAGCGGCATCACTGGAATGCTTCTCGTCCACTTTTGTTTATCATTCACAATGTTGCAATGAGAAACGGAAAAGACCAAATTAGAGCTCCTATATTGACCAAGTAAATCTACATTTACTGAACTTTAATCCTATTCTAGCTCCAATTGTGAAGAATGAACATTATTTCATAAAATACTCAATGCTGTGATGTATTTATCAAATTTAACTTTTCTAATATTCATATTATATCTACAAATGCCACACTACAAAGGTCTGAGTGTTTCAGTACCAAATTCCATTCACTGTTGTTATTAAATTTATTACCAGTAGGTCCCAGGGAAGGTTACAACAATATAAAATTAAAAACAGTTAAAACAGATTCCAATCACAGGAATAAAGTGGGCCCCAAAAACACACCTCAGGTGTCAAAGGCACCGTCAAAACGGCAACGGCCAGCAACAAGAAATAAAGACCAGAAGCAAGGAATTAATTGAAAACCAGAAGTAAAACACTGATCATAAAATAGCAAAATAGTGGTACCCCGCATAACGCACGCGATCCGTTCCGGGTCGCGCCACGTAAACCGGGTGTATGTAACACAAATGAACAAAAAGGGGGGGAAAAAAACCCGGAAGTTTGCGGTTTCTTGCGCTTCTGCGCATGCGCGAAGTGTGCAGAACGCTTCTGCGCACCCGCACGCCCTCCGTGGAGGACTTCCGGGTCACGGAGGTCCATAACTCGAACGTACGCAGCACGGAGCGTACGCAACACGAAGTATGGCTCTACATTTAGCAGGGAGACAAGGGTTGTTGTTTTTACCTCAGTGGAGGACAAATAAAAGGAGACACCAAACAGTAAAAAAAAGGACAAACACCAAACAGTAACAAAGACAGGAAAAAGTATCCGACAAACAACTAAAGAATAGGAAGATTACAATGTAACTAGGAATAACAAAGAAAGGAGTTAAAGAGGACTGGCTGACTAACAGCCAACAAAACAGTGAGAGCTCTGTCCTAGGCAGGGGAAAAAACTGAGAAGCAGTCTACCTCACACAATTATTTGCTCCTGCCTGAGTATTTTGCAAGAGGAACAGCCCAATCCAAACACTTCATAATAAATTTAAAAAGTTAAAACTTTTTTAACTTTTCCAATTACAGGAATAGGGTGGGCCCTGAAAACCCACATCTCAGGTGTCAAAAGGCTATGGTAATGAGGTGTATCTTCAACATTTGCAAAAAGTTACATAGTAAAGAAACCAAATGCAACTCTGTGGGGAGGAAAGAGGGGCTGCCACAAAGATTGCCCTCTTCCAGGCCCCCCTCAACTTCTGAGGGAGGTGGAACTACCATTTCTGGGGACAAGCTGCTAAAATATTCTTGAGAAGCAATGACATTACTGCCTTCAAGGGTTATAGGGAGCTAAACACACTTGCATCTAGTATTCCAGCATGAAATAATAAAAAAAATAAAAATAAAAATAAAAATTAATTAAATTAATAATAAATAATAATAATAATAATAATAAACCACATCTCTAAATTAATTACTCCAAGTTTGAAAACTCAGAAGCATTTGTATTCAAACCTACAGTACACAACATTGAAGTTGTAAAGGGACATAGGAGTATATTTTTAATATAAAAACGAAAGGTTTCATCTTCAGTATGCTTTAATACTGACATTACAATTGTGCTTGAAATTAATGAGAAAGGTGGAATGTGCAATATTTATAACAATTCATAAACTGACCAATTTTTGAAATTAATAAATACACAAAGCAACCTTGATTCTCAGCCCAAACAGAAAACAAGACATGCTGGTGAGCTTGTCATTGAAGAAAAGGGGGAAAGCACCAGTTTATGGTGCTTTGTGCAAGGGCTGTGAGTACAATTCATGCTCATAAAATAGATCACAGGAACCATTTCAGTGTCTATGCACTGAAGTACATCAAGAAAACACATATAAAGTCTAGCATATCTGTAAAATTTGTTTTGATGTGAAATTACTGACAAAGCATAGAAAATGGATAGGCAGATTTTTTTATTATATTAAAACATACATACTTCCACTAGCAAACCCACTAGCAGCAGTTGCCTGCATCACCTCTCTCCTGTAATCTCTGTCTTTTGGGAAACTGTTGACAGATATTTTGCTTGCTTCTTTTTGTCTCTGCTCTCTGGAGAGGAAAAAGCAAACAGTTAAATCATATCAAGTGTACAACACTGCATTTCACCTATTATATTAGTACTTACCTTTCAAGCCATTCTTTTGGTTTTTCCCACTGGGAAACTTCTGTTCGGCAGTTATAGTAGTACTTTTTGCCAGAAGAACTAATGTGCTCAGACCAGTCATCTGCAGAATCATAGGACTTGGGGGAGGGAGGGCAAAAGTGATGGAATCAGCTTAATATATTATACCAAAAAAAACCCACCTCTTTCTAGTTTGTCCTTTAACATATACTTTAATTTAGCAAGAGGAACCCTTGTGTTCATAGATATTAAGGTCAGTGCAGACAATGCCAACTAGGCTTCCAGCACTGGATCATGTTTTTGTACATGCCTTCCCACCTACCTTGGTTTAAGTCTGATCATAATTACTTCTAGCTCAATCTGAGGACAATCCAAATTCCGTTTCCAAACTGGGTTGAATCAATGTTGTGAAAAGGAATCTGGGATTGTCAAAATTTCTTTAAATTGGAATTGAACATTCAATCAGACAAACCAAGGGACAGAATGCACAATCCCATAGTCTAATCCCTAAACACATGCCAATGTTACATCTGCAATGGGTAAAAATATTTCCAACAGTACACCTACATCTTCCTTCATGGCTCTTAGAAATGTTCTATTTGCCAGTTTTAAAACCTACTGCCATACCAGACTTGAAGTAACAATGGGTTCGAAACAATATGCAAGAGAATAGCTTTCTGAAATGTGTATTTATCACTCAAATTACATGCTACGATCTCAAATACTGAATGTGGAACACAGTCTGACCAGTCTTACTCTAATAATTTACATTAATTGAAAATTAGCCAGAGAAAGCACTGTCTGTGGGTTAAATAAAGTAAAACAAAGTTGCATAATTCACCATAGATACTTACTGCATCTGATGTTTTACTTGGATTATTGCTAGGATTAGAAGAGTGTGAATTTGAGCTATGAAGAGCACTATGGTTATGAGAATTTTCTTGTGGAGAATAACTGGTCCCTAAAAAAAATAAAATTAAAGGTTTATATTAATTTTCAGATACAAGTAAAAATGCTTAGTATATCATGTAGCAGATGACAGACCAATATAAAATTATAATCCTGATATGTATTGATTTGTACAAGTGCTTCCTGTTCCCTTAAAAATTATACATGGCTGTTAGATCAGCTAAATAGGATTAGCCTGTAAAGTTGCTATATAACCAATGAAAAGAAAGGATTTTACCTAAATATGACTCAAACTTCAACAAGACACAAACAGGAACTTATTGCTCAACCTATATCTATATTAAGGCATTTAAAATCCATTAAGTCCATTTTTCATACATAATAATATCTGAGACTACCTATTTACAGAGATTTCAAAGTAGGGCATTTTCACATGATCCTGAGTGCTGAAGTATATTATCCAAAAAACCGCAATTACTATAATAGTAGGAAATGTGCATTTTTCTCACTCAAAATGGGAGCACCTAATTCAAAAGTAATCCTAATACCACATTGACAGCTAAATTAAAACAATTTATGAAATACTACTAGGCAACTTATTTGTACAAAAATCCCTCCAAATGAGAAAATACTATGTGTACTTCAAAATGGCCAGGCCATTTCTATTCTGAAATCTAAAAGTTAGCATATGTAGGTCAACACATTCACCACTAGAACAATCTAAAACCGGAGCCTTATAAAATCTGGGAGTCAAATGTAGAATATTAAGTATGCCTTAAAGACCACCACTGCAATATAAGTTCAAAGACACACTCACAAATGCTGGGCTGTGAGAATTAGGGTGGATAAAAATGGTTGTGTCTATCTGCCAATGTAACAGACTTCTGCTTGCACAACACAATTTTCCTTTTCTCTCTTCCCTCTGCAGCTAACCCTTGACACTATGCCTTGTTCAAACCTCTGGAGCAGGTGGGTGCGGGACTGCAGGCAGACTAAAGAGGAAGGGGTAGTCAGATTGCAGATGCCAACTCACATGGTGCTGGATTTCAGCCGTTTCTTTTAAATAAGTTAATATTAAATATCTAGATATAAGCACTAAAGTTAATCTCTAAGCCAAATCAAGACCCTCTATCAGATACATTTGAGCCAAAGGACTTTTATATAAAAGAACCAATTTGATCATTTCTCACATAGGAATACTTAGGATTGTATTCAATGTAGTGCTAAGTAGTTTCATCAGCACAAAGCTGTCTGCTTGCATAGAAGAACTCTCCCCCTTCTCGTACACCCCTTTAAATCTGTTCTAGATTTTCCCCAACCCCCCAGAGCAGATTCAGGGAAATGGTGGGGTGTGCATATAGGGGGGAGATGGGAGAAGTCTCACTGTGCTAGTGGCAATTCTTATGCTGATGGAAAAGTTGGTAGAATACTAGTTCTGCTGGATCTCTCAGAGGCTATTGATACCATCGACCATAACATCCTTCTGGACCGTCTAGAGGGGCTGGGAGCTGGGGGCACTGTTATACAGTGGTTCCGCTCCTTCCTCCTGGGCCGTGTTTAGAAAGTGGTGGTGGGGGATGTGTGTTCAGACCCCTGGGCTCTCACTTGTGGGGTGCCTCAAGGTTCCGTCCTCTCCCCCATGCTTTTTAACATTACGTGAAGCCGCTGGGAGAGATCATCAGGGGGTTTGGGCTGGGTGTTCATCAGTATGCGAATGATACCCAGCTCTACCTCTCTTTCAAATCAGAACCAGTGAAAGCGGTGAAGGTCCTGTGTGAGTGTCTGGAGGCAGTTGGAGGATGGATGGCGGCTAACAGATTGAGGTTGAATCCTGACAAGACAGAAGTACTGTTTTGGGGGGACAGGAGGTGGGCAGGTGTGGAGGACTCCCTGGTCCTGAATGGGGTAACTGTGCCCCTGAAGGACCAGGTGCGCAGCCTGGGAGTCAGTTTGGACTCACAGCTGTCCATGGAGGCGCAGGTCAATTCTGTGTCCAGGGCAGCTGTTTATCAGCTCCATCTGGTACCCAGGCTGAGACCCTACCTGCCCACTGACTGTCTCACCATAGTGGTGCATGCTCTAGTTATCTCTCACTTGGACTACTGCAATGCACTCTATGTGGGGCTACCTTTGAAGGTGACCCGGAAACTACAGCTAATCCAGAATGCGGCAGCTAGACTGGTGACTGGGAGCGGTCGCCGAGATCGCATAACACAGGTCTTGGGAGACCTACATTGGCTCCCAGTACGTTTCCGAGCACAATTCAAAGTGTTGGTGCTGACCTTTAAAGCCCTAAACAGCCTCAGCCCAGTATACCTGAAGGAGCGTCTCCACCCCCTATCGTTCTGCTCGGACACTGAGGTCCAGAGCAGAGGGCCTTCTGGCGATTCCCTCACTGCGAGAAGCCAAGTTACAGGGAACCAGGCAGAGGGCCTTCTCAGTAGTGGCACCCGCCCTGTGGAACGCCCTCCCACCTGATGTCAAAGAGAAAAACAACTACCAGACTTTTAGAAGACATCTGAAGGCAGCCCTGTTTAGGGAGGTTTTTAATGTTTAATAGACTATTGTATTTTAATATTTTGTTGGAAGCCGCCCACAGTGGCTGGGGAAACCCAGCCAGATGGGCAGGGTGGTATTATTATTATTATCATCATCATTATCATCATTATTATTATTATTATTCCGCCCTTACAGCTCAACATAACCACCATCACCTTGTGAATATAAACTGCTCTAGTCTGCCAGTGATTATCAGTCACTGGTATTTCATTTTTGGTTGCTACTTTGCAACCAAAGGGTTGCAAAGCCAAGTCAAAGTGAAACATGAAGGAGCATAACTGGAAACAAAATAAAAATAAAAATTATCTGGTGTAGATTTGTATATATACCCATACTTAATTGTCATGGCTGCCAGTCATAGGAGAGACTTGTACAGCAATATTTTGAACTATATAGGGTTTTTTGCTTTTTTTAAAAAAAAAAAGTCTGTAAGATGTATAACATGAAATAAATAGATGAAAGGCCTGGTTGTAAGAATATACCATATCTTCCAGTGTATAAGATGCCCCCATGTATAAGACAACCCCTATTTTTTTTTAACCCAAAATTAAGAAATCAATATTTTAACATCAAACACAGCAACTTCTCTTTTTTTATTAAACATTCAAAGCACCAGTATATTTACTGCACCCAAACTTGCTGAGCTTTTTTGGGGATACTGGCGGTCTTTTTAAAACTACAAGAAGTTCGCAAAAAACATCGTCTTATACAGTAACTATTATTGGTTGTAAAATAAAACACCATTAAGTTTTAAGAAATATATGCAGTATCAGTTGGAAATCCAACTTTTTATCTTGCTGATTTAAATCATTATTTAATTTATATCAATTCGCCTTGGTAGAATTCAAGCACTTATGTAGATTTTAATCAGACTTGGATTTGGGAAACCTCTGCTCATATTAGCAAAATGCAAGTTTCATTTGCTAGCATATAAAGATGATAAGGTGTCACGTACTCACTGAATCAAAATGATATCAAATTTGCTCTTGACATGAAAAGTTCAAGTTTGATACATACTTTTAACAAACATTTTATGAATAAATTTATAAATAAATATATAATAGGAATGTGAAGCTCTAGGGGTGGGGAAGAGGAAAAACAAGGCAATTCCACCCTGTAATTTAATTCTGGGTTACTCAAAGCAGTTTATATTGACCTCTTGGGGGAAATGGGACGATGCAGGGTGTGAATCAAGACCATGGGGGTGGCAAAGGGCAATAAGAACATAACAACCTGCTGGATCAGGAAAATGACCCATGTAGTCGAGCATCCTGTTCTCACAGTGGTCAAGCAGATGCTTGTGGGAAGCATGCAAGCAGGACCTGAGTCTAACAGCACTCTTAGGGGTGTAACCTAAATTTACTTGGTACAGAGCAAAAAAATACAAACTATTAAGCTCAGAAATAAAGGGCATGTACAGAATGTCATGGTTTCATCATTATTTTCACTTGTTCTATTTCCTTTTCTTACATTTGATATTCCTAGTAATAGTGATGGATAACTAATAAAAGTTGAATATATACTGTTATTCCTTTACTTTATTTCCTTTACATTCCTAATAATTGAAGTGTGGGTTGATGGCAACTTTAAAAGTTCAACAAGGAGACAATGAACTCAGAAGTTCAGAAACCCTGACTTAAATCAATGTAATAAAGACTCCACTAGACCAGTGTTTCTCAACCTCCTCGGGGCAACGGCACACCTGTCCCATGAAAAAAATCTCGCGGCACACCACCACCACATGCACCCCGCCCCCCCCCGCCCCGGGGGGCGGGGTGTCCGCGCGCCCCGGCGGGAGGGAGGGGAAGGACCCAGGCGGGCGAAAACGGAGCGGGAGATCGGCGCCCGCCCCCCCTCCGCCTCCCACGCCCAGCCCCCCGGCAGCACCTCCACCCGGCCCCGAGCGAGCCCGGCGGCACCGGCACCTCCCGCCCGTCCCCGACCGCGACCGGGGCGGCAGAGGCAGCAGGCGAAGCGCCCGGCAGCCCCGGCGAAGGCGGCGGTTGGCGAGCGAGAAGCGGAGCCGAGGCGACGCGACGCCAGCCACCCGGACCGACCCGGAAGCGGCCCAGGGCACCGCCGGTCGCCCCGCCCGCGCCCACCGGAAGCGGCGCGCCCGGAGGGGGAAAGAAGCCGGATCGGAAGCGGGCGCCTCTCCATCCTCCACCCGAGGCTCTATGGTAGGATCCCGCGCCCTCGTCCGGCTCGTTTTTTCGAAACGCGCGGCCGTCCGCGGCACAAGAGTCTTTCCTGCCGGAGCCGTGTGCGCAGCCCAATGCGCCGGGAGTTTTCCCGCGGCACAGCAGCCGGTGTCTTGCGGCACACTATTGTGCCGCGGCACACCGGTTGAGAAACGCTGCACTAGACAAAACAGGAGAAAAAGAGGCAACAGTCCAGAAACCCTTCTACAGGAAGCTTGCCTATTAACAGGTTCAATCCACCAGTCTCTGCTTTTGCTAAAATACAACATATGGATTTGAGAAGCTCACAATACTAAGATGAAGTAATCAAGGCATGAAGACCCAGAAAACAGGCTTGAACACTGTGAATTCCAGATTTCATTTACCAAGCACATTCCTTAATATTGAAGAAAATATTAATAAAATACCAAGTCGCTATCTCTGATAAGGTACAATAGAAAACACTCTGTGCTCTCTGCAAGCAACAAACATAATTCCTACCCCCTTGGTGTACACACCTGATACAGTCAAGCCCATTCACTAACAGGAGTGAGTTTTCTCATTCCTTCTTAGGATTTCAGCATAATATATAATTAAAAGGTGTATGACACATACAATGCAGAGAATTAAGCCCTATACTAAGCTATGATTTCACTGTTTTAAAATTGAATTTAAAATTGTTCAAACTCACCCTGGAACCTGATGATGAAGGGCAGGTAATAAATTGAATTATTATTGTTATTTATTATTCCAGGAGTTCCTTTAGCCAGGGAACTGAAACTCTGGTAAAAAGAGAGGCGATTATGCCACTGAAATGGATAAGACAGAAGCCTCATGAAAGTTGGGATAAAAACAAGCTCATCTTTAATTTTTACTTAGCAAGGTAACTGCAAGGCAGTTCTTTAGGGCAACCCTTCAAACTCCTCTATAATTCACAATGTAAATTTATTCATTCACCTATTTTGGACTGCAGCTACTCAGATGAGCAAACTGGGACTCTCTTGCTACACTTAAAAATGCTTCCAAATATAAATATCACAGAGGCATTAAAAGAAACCTTACATCCTCATGAAAACTCATAAGGCAATTCAAATTTGACTGGAGCTCTCTAGAGGAGCAAACGGGTTCTTTTGCTGTTGCGTTTGGAAACATCCCACTGGCTTTTGAGGCCCTGGAGGATAGACAGTCATTGCTCTAATACGGATCCTAAAACTCTAGTGCCTTCTTTAAAAAATAAAAAAGCAAGAAACTCTTCATCTAGAAGACTATACAATCTTTCTGCCCAAAGTGCTCTTAACCCTGTCTGTTCTGATAGGGAAAACATCTAACACTCTCCATAGCAACTGAAGGGGAGGAGCTGGCACAGTTATCCTCTAGTGCAGAGGTTTTCAACCTTTTTGAGTCCACAGCTCCTTTGACCAACTATATTCTTTCTGCGGCACCCGTGGGGCTCAGGTGCCCAGTTATGTCACCCCTTGCCTGCAGAGCTAGCAACCTCTCACTCTTTTTAGAACACCCTCCCTTGTGGAGTATTCCTTCAGCCTCTGCTCCTCTTCCCTCTCCTTGGGAGTCCTCCTGGCAGCTGCTGCTACCGTCCCTGGTCTCTGAGCTGCCCCGCCCCTGCCCCAAAGAGAGACGTCTCCTCACATTGCCCCACAGGGGCCTGGGACTTGTCTGTCCGCTTGCTTGCTTACTCCGAGGCCACTTCAGCTCCTGACAACCAACACCCCCTGGCCAGCCCCAGAGACACCATTTGCCTGGGGAGCTTGTAGCCAGGGCTGCTGTGACAAACAGCTGTGCAAGCCTTTGGAAGGCAGAGACGCGAAAGCGCATCAGAGGAGTGGGGGGGGGAGAGAGGGACATGCTAGTGTTGGCCGCGGCACCCCTGACCATCATTCAAGGCACCCCAGGGTGTCACGGCACACTGGTTGAAAACCACTGCTCTAGTGTGACAAAGTTTGAGGAAACCCTTTATAATCTCTCAAGACAGCAGGAACATACCAGATAGCACCAATCAGACAGTGTCTATGCTACAGAACTCAGTTGCCTCGCTCTATGATCTAGACCCCTGAAATTTTAGGTTTGCAAAGTGAAAAAGGTGGGGGGGGGTCCTTATGCATCACACCAGATTGATTGATGCAATGTCACCCAAACCCTGATTAACACCCATTTCATTCAGCTAATGGATTCTGGGTAAAGGATTAAAAATAGCCATCAAGGCAGGAACAATGGCTGGTCTAGAACAGAAATCTCATTTGCATATACCACTGGACACAACTTCTGTAAAGGTGCAGACATAACTAGTTTCTGGAACAGAAATAACTCCTCTTTTAAGCTTTATTTCAGGAAGCCAAACACCTCCATGATGTAGATGCAGCAGGTTTCACAACTAGGACTGAGAAACAGGACTGTCATAGCCTTACAAAATGAGAGTATGCAATGTTTTACCTGAAAACTGTCTATTTCTTTCTTTATTAGAAGCCATCAACTTCCAGCATTTCTAATGCTGTACTGAGCTGCAAAGCCCCCAATTGTCTAGGGGCAAACTGCCCAGTATTGGACATACTGGAAAACATTATGCATTTGCAAGACTAGGACAAAATAGCAATGCCTAAGAAGCAATATAATTTTAAAGCAGCAAACCATAGATTAAGATCCATTATTAAATAGAAGCTCTACTGCTACTCAAAATATAAGCCCGGTTTGCATAAAATGCCAAACCATAGTTCAGCATTATATGCATGAACCTCCACAAACCAAGGGAAAAAATGATCAAGTCCATGCACTTCTCTGCTCCTTCTCAAGGCTGCGAAGTCTTCTGCAGAGCTTAGTTTCACTTTCAAAGAATCTTGGCTTTGGATCAAGCATGAGCTAAGCACCACAGTTTCCATCAAATAATATGCCCTCTATCCAAGAATTTCAGGGCAGGATACACCAATCTTTTAATTAACAACAACGAACCGGGAGTTGATAAAATAAATAATCTTAACATACAAGTAACAGTCAATACAAATTAATCAGTGAGATTAACAATTACCAAAGCTTAAGCAAATAACCAAGTTTAACCTGGTGCCGAAATGAAAACAAGACTAATGCCAGTCAAATATCGCAAAACAGATGTTCTACAAGCAGGGTGCCACTAGAGAAGGCTCTCTCCCACATCACACTATGTGCAACACACAAAGATGGGATGCTAACAAGGGTCAGAAGCTCTCCATCAATGCTTCCAGGGTGCTTCTTCAGGTATAAAGGTCCCAAGTCATTTATGGTTTTGTAGCTCATTGCCAGAACACTGGTAACCACTGTTAGCTGAAAGCCACAATCCTCAATTCATATGTAAAACAAAACCAAATTTCTTTGAAAGTGAATCAAAACTTGACAGAAGACCTACTTCCAGCCATATGGAAGGACAAGAGCAGCAAGCAAGCCCAAGTTTAATACCACATACATAAGCTGTGATTATTTTTATTAGCTATGAAGCAGCATGCTCAAACAGGAAAAGGAAATTATTCCTCTTCATACACTGAAATATATTTCAAGCAAACCTCTTTCTGGTTCTGTATTATCTTTAATCTGCACACACAGTATTCAAATTCTTGTTAGAAAATAAATCCAATATCACTCCCTTATCACAGCCTTGGCTGCAAGAGATTTATTGGTGCTAATAAAATGGGCAAGGACTACTATCCTATATAATAATTAAGCTCAATGTCTGTATTATGTTTCTGTGGCCTTAAAAGGTGCAACAGTATTAATTCTAACCAATGTGAATGGTTGGATGAGGGAGGAAGTGATGTTTTCCAATACTATCACATCTTAAACTATGTAAAGCAGACGTGGAAAACCTTTGACCCTTAAGATGTTGTGGAACTACAATTCCCATCAGCCCCAACCCCTGGACATGCTTGTTGTGGCAGATGGGGGTTGGAGTCCAACATTTGGAGGGCTACAGATTATCCACCCCTGGTGTAAAGAGCAACTGGATCCTTAGACTTACCAAATAGCATCAAACTTCATCACTAACAACTCAAATAACTAATGTTGAAAACATTTTGATGAAATTTAAACTTTCAACCAGATGCTATAATAGAATGTCAGTCATTTTAAGTGCAATAATTTTTTTTCTTTCAACAGTAAAGATCTGAATAAAGGCTTTTTCAAATGGTTAAATGTGTTCTGAATCATCTTCATATGAAGACACGATGCACAGCAGAACACCATGCATAAGTAAACCCAACTGTGTTGCACAAGCTTACTTGTAAGTGTGCAAATGATTGCAGTCTTAAAATACTTAAAAGCTGATTTCTATAAACACTTCTATAGGTTTACATATTGCAATCCCATAAAATATCAGAGCAGTGAAGAATAGTACTGTACAGAAGTTACGTAAAAAAAAGGTTAATGTGCTTGCTTTTGTACAGAAGGTATATAAAGAGTTTTATGAAACATAGCGACCACTAGATAAAAGTCCAGAGAGCACAAAGCTGTATTAACTAGCTTTGTTTCCATTGATGCCAAGAAAAAGACCCAAGAGTTGGTGAGTATGCTAGGCCCAGAGCCAAGTCAGGTGATCTGTTCAAGTCACATTTTGAAGACTACCAGTTTTTTTTTTTTCCTTTTTAAGCATGTCTAAACAGACTAATATTTTTAAAATGTTAAGGTATCGTGTTCAAAAACAGAAGTTATAAAAATGAATTTCAGGTAGGTAGCTCTTATATTTCTTCTCCAATAATTATTGGAAATGCTGAATATTAAACCTGCTAAACAACATTACAACACACTGTTACTGAAGCAGTTGCTGAGTCATCAAAACAAAAACACTAGTGAAGCACTATCATTTCTCAACTCTGCTGCATTAACTGAATACAAGTCAACCACAATTTGCTTGCATCTTATTTTCTGTGTTCCTAAACAACTTTCATCACATACTTATAGCGGTATTTTTTTAATCAAGTTAACTTAATTAGTCTTGTAATCACCAATATAAAGAACCCAGTTATATGACAGACCTATCAAATAATCAATTCAATCTCAGTGTAGTGCAAGGGCTTCGACAAGACCCAACGATCAGCTGACTATCAAGTCTTGTGAAGTCTTGTAAAGTTCTCCTCAAGATCAGACAATCAGCAAGCATCAGTAGTGCCTTCAAATCTCCTTTTGGCTAAGCCAGACTGTTACTTGCTGCACACCTGATTTGATTGCTGATTTCTATGCCACTTTCCATTCAAATGAATCTCAAAGCGGCTTAGAAACAGTAAATAACAGTAACATCCTAGAACATCACAATTACTGCATAAATCATATACCGGTAATTAACACATCATCAGTAAAACAATTGTAATTTATATTATATTTATATTATACTATTTAACAAACCAGGAACCAAAAAAATAAGCAAAACATCACAATTACAGCATAAGTCATATTATATGTTTAACAAATCAGTAAGATATTTATAATTGATAAAACATTAACAAAACTGAAAAAATAAGCGAATGAACATACCTCATATAACCTTATGTTTTCTAATTTTGAATGCCTATCACATGTAAACTACAATTTTGCATTATTTTAGTAAATAGTGTTTGTATTGCAAGCATACATTTCCTAAGATTATTTGTGACATCAGATATAGGGCAAATAGGCATGGCTTTGCCAAAATAGCATTGCAAGTGAAACATAAACACATGGTAGGCCTAATGAGGCTCATAGGCCAGAGGTTCCCTACCCCTGCATTAAGTTATCCAAACTTCTAATTTTATTTTTTACCATCTTATGTAGTATCCAGAAATGCTTTTACACTATAAATAAAACACATGCTCTCTATTGAAAGAATGAGAGCAGCATCTTGAGTTCACTCTAAGTAAGGCAATGTCAAGAACTAGGAGAAAGAACAAAAGCATCATCTCCAAAAGTTTTGGACCTCACCAAATTTAGCCTTCAAATGTAATAGCCAACTTGTACCCTGCATGGCATTTAACTTCCACAATCACAGCTTTACACACTTGGTGGCTGGCCAGTTAATATTGCACATATTAAATGCACAAATGTGCAGAGAGTTTAAAAGCTCTCCACCTTGCATTGAAGGCAAAGGCCTGTTCAGAACGCCAGCTTCAGAAAGGTAGGGATGCTTGGGTGGGGGCCGTTTCAGGGTTATTTCAGCTTTACATGCCATCCATGGAAAGTAACTCCCACAGAAGTTGTGAGTCAACCGTATATTAGTAATCCAAACCTAAAACAAAGCATTTATTTTATTACTTAGCTCAATAAGCATCCCCTACAGATGATCACAGCAGTTCTGTCACTGTTGCACAAGTAAACTAACTTTCTCTTGGTAGAAAAATAGTGAAAGGATACCACTATGTTTTATCAGTGGCCGTAAAGACACCATTTACAGGGCTCAAAATCTGCATTACTCTGGAAATGTGGGAGCCATAGGAGCACTATGCTTTCCTGCACTGCTGGGGTTTACAAAAATGCCAGAACCATAAATGTCACCTCACCCTGTGAATGCTAACCCAGTTTCCCAAGAGTTGACACCGACATGGAGAGAGGGCACAGCAAGAGCTCTTAATGCTATTCTATAAGGAGAGTGGGGGGAGGAAGGGAGAATATAGCTCCTACACTACCATAGTAGTGAGAGGAGAGAGACTTTCTGCAGGCAATGGCTTTTCCATCTGCCTTGCCCCACTCTCCAGCCCTGGGAGTCTATCAGACCATGACTTTTGAGAGCAGCAGAAGCAGCTGGGAAAAGAGGAGTTCAGGGATATTTTTTTAAAAAATAATTTTGTAAGTTGTGTGTCCTTGTTTCTCAATTTGATCATTTTACATGGTTTTGTATGTTTTGTTGCATTTTATGCATTGTGATTCGCTATTATTTTTATTGATTATAGATTAGTAATTCTTTATTGTAATTGGTAAGTGTAAACTGTTTAATTATTTGCTGATGTTTAATTTTACTGTTTACTATTGGATTCTACTGGATTACTGAATACTGCTTTATTTGATATAAATTGTTTATTTTAAAGTTACTGTGACTTTTTATATTGGATTAGATTGTTACTATTCATGTTTGATGTTTTATTATTATGTTTATGTGTGTTGGAAGCTGCCCAGAGTGGCTGGGACAACCCAGGCAGATGGGCGGGTATATATGTATGCATGCACATATGCATGTATAATTAAATAATTGTAATGCTTCTCTTCAGGATGGAGAGACTCCACCTAAACAGTTGTTTAGAAAACACAGTATATTTCTCACAGCAACATGGGCTTGTTCTTCCCTCTGGCTGTGCACATACATGCTTATAAGAAGTGCAGGATAAAGATTAAGGCTGGGAACAACTTCAACAGAGAACAGGCAAGGAAACTACAAGATTCCCCTGAATTATAAGAGATATGCTTCGTACAGGTACCCTTGGTAAAGCAAAGGCTACAATTTTTTGCCAAGCATCTTCTAGATAAAGGTAAGAAATACAAGAATGGAAGAATGCAAGTAGCCCAGTTTCTTTCCCAAGCAGTCCTACATCTAGTCAAGTAGAAAAATAAGTGACATTTTAGCATTATGCTACCACTTCCTACTTTCAACCATCTTCCTCTGTACCAAGTTCTGCCTCACGTGCATCTGCTGAAGCATTTCACCTTACCAGAACCCAGTAACATAACTTCCAATTCATGAATGGGATGATTTCACCAACTTCTTAATACTGGTCCCATGGCTCACTGATATGTGTTAAATGTACAAGGCAGGAAAACATTCTCATAATGCTTATTATTTTTATTACTGAACCATGCACACAAGGCCGCCTAAACATAATACAGAGATAAAATAATCACTGGCAGCCACAATAAATCATAGCAAAACCACAGTAGAGCATTTAAAAATAGCAGCAATCTGACTTGATAAAGTCAGAATCTTACAAAAACTTGCTTAAAATAATCTTCACTGCCCACTGAAAGGGGTGCGGTGAGGTTGTTTTGCCAACACCACATTTTCCTGGGGCCTTATGTAACCTATTTCTGACAGCAGCAGAACCAAAAGAAATCTATGAAGTGGTGTTAAAAGTCCCAAGCAGGTTCATATGGAAGAATGTGATTCCCAATATAGTCTGGTCCCACGTTATTTAGGGATTTAAAAAAGATCAAAGTCAGCACCTTAAATTGAACCTGAAAGCAATATAAACAAGCAGACTCTGTCAGAATCTGGGCAGCCACATTGTGAACCAACAGTAGCTTTCAGACTGTACTCAATGGCAGCTCCATGTAGAGCGCATTGTAATAATTCAACAGGGTGCTGACAAGAGCATGAATGATTGACACTAGGTCTAATTTCTCCTGGAAATGACGGTCTGCATTCAAGACAGAATCAGTAAAGATAACTCGTGGTCATTGCCTCCACCTTAGCATCCAGCACATATCTGAGCCTGAGAACTCCTAAACTTCAAATGTGATGCTTCAGTGGGACTGCAAGCACCTCCAGAACAGACAGAATACCTAATCCACGATTATGTCATCTTGTCCAGATTGTCAGTTTGTTCACCCTCATCTAGGCCAAAACAGCTGCCTGTCTACAATTCAGTACTGTATTTCCATTGCTTCCCTGAGATTAGAAATTAGAAATGAGATTAAGAGCCAAGTATCATCTGCATACTAATGACACTTTAGCTCAAATTTCTGGAAAGCATCTTCCATCTGTTTCATGTAGATGTTAAAACATGGAAGACAGGTTGAAATACTGTGGCATCCCACAGGCCAATGGCCATGTTAGCAGTCTCCCAGCATGATGTTCTGGAGCACACACGTCAGAGCAGGACTCCCCACTCCTAACCTGGAGAAATAACCCAGAAGGATACAATGGCTGATGGCATCAAAAGCTACAGAGAGGACTAAGGGAATTAACAGGGATAAATTTCCCAGGGGGTTGGGGAGGGGTATATGGGGCGTTAAATGAGAGATGTCATGCTCCTTCTGGGGTGTCTGTCTACCTTTGGTTCCCGCCTAGCACTCAACTCTCACCTCTGGCTCCTAGAAGCTGCCAGCATGTGGCAGTGGCCACACCCCGGGAAACTGCTTCAACAGGCCAGCTAAACCAGGTGAACTAGGGACTTCCCCTGCATGCAAAGATAGGCTCCAGTGGATTGAGCGGATGAGACCAATAGTGGGTCCTACAGTCAAGAAGGAGGTTTCTGCACGTGCTGCAGAGGGAAGTGAGGGGCAGATGGGACTTGTCAACCTGGGAAGGTAGCCCACCCACGAGAAGGAAAACTCTGATCCTAAACCTCTGCTGCTTTGTGAGATATCTTTGGAAGAAGAAAAGGCTAAGGAATAAATCCTACACAAATCCGGAGTGAAGACCCTAAAACAGCTGGATTGCACCTTGTACACCACCTCCTAGCAACCCCTGCAGCCAAGCTGGTGCCAAATGTATTGCTTTAATTCCTTTAGACCACATTAGGGGTTCTGTCTTCTGGGTAGGACAGGACCTCCTCCATACACACTGCCCAGGCTTGTGCCCCTAGGTCACTTCTGTGTGGTCTGACATCAACCCCAGAGGTACACTCCATTGTCTCGAGACAGATGAATGCCAACACTCCCCCCCCCTGTTTTATCACCCAGTAAACAACCCCCACCAAGGCAACCAAGCAGTTTTGGTTCCAAAACCAAGCCTGGAAACCAGATTGGAAAGGATCCCAATTATCAGTTTCATCCAAGAAAACCTAGTGCAATATTGTCATCACATGTTCATCACCTTAACCAGGTAAGGAAAATTCAATACATGATGGACCAAAGGTAGATAGGAATTTACTGGTAGACTTTTGGCAATCTGAAGTAGACAATTAGGAGTCAAATCACTGCTAAGCAATGGCAACAAAATGACACACACACACACCACAATTATACTGATAACATGAAGAAAGCATGTGGAGGGGAGTAAATTATGTGCTAGATGGTTTTTCACTGCAGCCTCCTTCGGGGTTATTAGAACTTCTCCCTCCCACAATAAAGGATTTACTATCTTATCTGAACCAGCTGCCTGGCAGATTTAATAAGCCAGAAAGGTTAAGGATCAAGAGTGCATGTGGTAGCTCTCATCTTTCCAAATAACTTGTTCATATCCTCAGGTTGCACAAGCTGAAAAGTACCCAAGACCAACCAGAGAAACCCTTTGTGACCACCACTCCTGAAATAGCCACTGAATCAAAGTCAGAGTAGATGTGATTATTTGCACTGTTTATTGCAAACTTGGCACAGCCAGACTTCTTCGCCCTGCTGGCAAGATTGCAACAGACCTTTTGCCACACGGGACAACTCCTCTAGACAACATAAAGCAGACACAATAGTGTCAGAGATATAGCATGTTATTTGCCATCAGTTTCTCACAGATTTAATCTGTTCGCCATAATTTGCTCTCTAGCCATCAACATGCTTATTTCTTCACTTTCAAATCCTCAGAATACCGAGATGAATAGGGTTTATAATCCAAAAGAGGGCATCTACAAACCATGCTTTCCTACGGTTTAACCAAGAGCACCAAGAACATTAGGAAAACCCCAAAATATGTCAGAAACCAACCAGATCCGTAAAACTCATGGGGAAGGCCATCTTAATAGCCCCCACCCCCATCTACAAATGGTAGAGGCTTAAACTTAATCAAGTTCACGAGAAAGGAATGAACTGCAGCTCCAGATTTTGCTCATCTCTGTTCTAGCTTCTAAAACAGGCAAGGCCCTTGCTTTAAAAATTATTCCAGTTTAGACAGCAAAAATTGCAGATCTGTCTAGCTCTACATTTCTTTATTGCCTATGTCCAACTATTCTACTATTAAAGGCTCACTCTCATGCAAATTTACCTTGAATTAGTACATTCAACATGGTGGGAATTACTTTAAGGTAAACATGCATAGAATTGTACTGTTGAATCTGCACGCCTATGCACATTTGCATTAATGTATACTCCTAACTCAGCAGGTATTATTTTTTATAAAAAACAAACACATAGGAGAGATAGAACCCAAGCCAATTAAAATGTCTTTATTCAATATCTGGATTTTAATCATAACTTAATTTGTTTAAATGCAAAACTAAGCAAAATTATTACAGGCACAGCAAGCAACATGTTCTGCCAATCTTTTGTTAATTTTATTCCCCCAATCCATGGCCAAACACCCATGCTTCTGAATGGAATGATGGGAGGATGGCCACAGATGCCAACAGTATAGTTTTTAGGCATGCCTCCTGTTAGTACTTGAATTAAGCAGCATAATCGACTCCCCAAATCCAACATCTGATGGTTGGTGAATGTTGCACCACACCCCTATGTTTTAGGTCCTCTTTTAATACCTCCCTCTGTACTGCCATTCCCTTTCTCTTGCACAAGCTCCCTCCCAAACACAGAAAGATGTCTGTTTTTAGGTTCTTCCTTTTGCCCACTGCTAGGGCTCAGCTAAATGGCACAACCTCCAAATATGCTGTTGACAATGAATGACATGTTTTGGACAAAACATTAAATGATGGCTTGTTGAAACAAATCAGAATCAAACTGTGGCTTATGATTTGTAACAAAACCATGTTTAATCAGTGTTTCTCCAGTTCAGACATAATGTAGTGCAGTTAGCTTAAAACAGGAAACAGATGCTTCCAATCTCCTTCTCATAGCAATGCTGGAAGAGGGGTGAATTTGTGGGCTTGCAATTTGCTTCTGCTAGTTTATGTAGCACTTAGCATTATGTCCAAAACAACTGTTTATTTTGAGGGCCTGTCTCTTGCTGTCCAGTTAAAATGTCAGGTATCCACTCCTTCACCCTAGATTCAATGCATGGGCTACTGTCTCTGTCTACTAAGAGCAGGGTACAGCTCCCTCCTGACCCAACACAAATGCACACATTGCTAACAGCCTCCATCACCTGGCTGTGCTAGCAATCCAATCCTATGCAGATTAGGTGCACCTAAAGCCGCGGTTCCTAACAGAATTAAAAGCACAATAAAACATCAAACATTAAAAACCTCCCTAAACAGGGCTGCCTTCAGATGTCTTCTAAAAGTCAGACAGTTGTTTATTTCCTTGACATCTGATGGGAGGGCATTCCACAGGGCGGGCGCCACCACCAAGAAGGCCCTCGGAGCTGGACTTCAGTGTCCGGGCTGAAGGATGGGGGTGGAGACGCTCCTTCACGTATACTAGGCCGAGGCCGTTTAGAACTTTAAAGGTCAGTACCAACACTTTAAATTGTGCTCAGAAACGTACTGGGAGCCAATCTAGGTCTTTCAGGACCAGTGTGATATGGTCTTGGTGGCCACTCTCAGTCACCAGTATAGCTGCCGCATTCTGGATTAGCTGCAGTTTCCGAGTCACCTTCAAAGGTGGCCCAACGTAGAGCGCATTGCAGTAGTCCAAGTGGGAGATAACTAGAGCATGCACCACTCTGGCAAGACAGTCTGTCTAATTCTGCATGGAATCAGGCTGCAAGTTTCACAAAGCATTGTTTCCTAGTTAAGGAGATGTGGGAGTTCTAATTTACCAAACCGAAAATGTTGCTGACAAGTGCCTTAGTTCAAGCCTGGATAGATCTCACAGCTAAATACCAGTAAGAAGTCACACGTGGGAGCTTAACCTTCCTGCCTGTGCAACTGCATTCCCAAATAACCGTCTTTTCCCATCCATTTTCTCCAACAGTGTGTGGGGGGGGAGTGAGTCTGGCAGCTGTATTTTGTTCTAAGTGAAGTCTCTGGTTTTCAAAGGCAACTCCACATAGACAGCATTACAGTAATCTAGTCTGGAAGTAACCAAACTATGCTATGAGTAACTAATACCAGGCCAACCTTCTTTAGGAAATCATGCTAGTAAACAAGCTGTAGCTAGGGAAAGGCACCCCTGATAACCACTGCTACCTGTGCATCCAAGGAAAGCGCTAAGTTAGAGAGTATTCCAAATCTGTACATGAGCTGCTTCAGAGGGACCACAACTCTGCCCAGAACAAGCTGCATATTCTAAGACTGCGGGATCATACACACTCTACAGCTGTTCAGCAACAGACACAAGTATTTTTATAAGCAGAAGTTTTGATTGCATAGGCAAACCTTGTCTGTTTTTAAGTTATTCTTCAATATAACATTTCAGAAAAGGATAATTTCAAGACCATTTCTGTAGCACAGCACAAAATGCTTCTGCTCTTGCACTGGGGTGGGTCAAAGTTTTTGGAAAGGCTCTAGATGTCCACTTGGAGGACAAAGAATATTATGTCATGTTTATTGTAAGGAAAATATGTTCTCCATATATTGAGATGCACATTATAGATCATTGCAAAATGGCAGCTAGCACCAGAGGTAATAAAACATATGCTATATGAAATACTGAGAAAAAAAGAGAACTGCAATGGAACCATTCTGCAAATCTGCTAGGCATAGTAGTAATACACTGGATTAGTTGAACAATAAGTGAAAGAAGTTTTGGAAACTGAGGCCACGATTTACCAGATACAGAGATTTCATTGAACCATTTCCAACATATATAGAAGTGATTACTACTAGTAATTAAAGAATTGTGAGATGGCAAATTTCTCAATTAAAATCAAACCAACCATCTTCATTTTCAGAAACGTCAGACAAACCAACACAAACTTTTTACTACTGAGATTAAGCAAAAGTTTTTATACAGTTACAGTCCACTATGATCCTATTACTTTAAACATATGGGGACTGCCCTGGAAGCCAATTAGTTGAATTTCAATTTGGTTTTGAGCCTTAAAATCTAGACGAGATGGTCCAGCAAAGCTTAGGGAACACCTTTTATAATATGAGATTTCTCCGGCATCAAGCCTGTAAACATCCTAACCAAATTCCTATTTTATATATTGTTCTCTGTGTGTTTAATAACTGGTAGGTTTAATGATGGTTTGGACATTATAATAGTTTTTACTACATTACATGTTTAATCTCTGGAAGCTGTCTATTTTAATTTTATAGAAAAGCAATGCATCCCAACTTCTATCTGGTATAACTTCTGGAGGTAGAAAAAAAATGGCACAGATCAATGTTTTGCCTAAGCAACAAATTGGCAGCTCTTCTTTTAGGGAATGCATTGTAAGGGATATTATTTGAAATTGTCCTTAAGTATACTCAGTACTCATACTCTTTTTGCAGTGGAGAAGAAAATACTGCTGCTGATCCAAAAATCTTGAAGAATGTGCTGCTATAGCCACTGCTGTACTTGCCTATGTGACCTAAAATGTGAGTAATGAGTACTTTCAGCATCCACTCTGAAAGTACTCATTACCAGAATGCTTCTCTCTCTAAACAAGTGCTCTCTCACTGCTTTTCTCTCTAAACAAGTGACCAGTAACCATCATATTTGATGGACCAGTAACAATCATTAGCTAGTACAACAGCACTGCATACAACACATGTGCCTGCCAGATACAAGGTTTGTACATAGAAGCTTGTTTTTACTCATGGATAATAATAATAATAATAATAATAATAATAATAATAATAATAATTTATACCCCGCCCATCTGGCTGGGCTTCCCCAGCCACTCTGGGTGACTTCCAACAAAATATTAAAATACAATAATCAATCAATACACACACACCCCTTTACGATATGCAACAGCTACACATCATTTTTAATATAAATGATATGAGTTTCAAAACATGAGATTAAAAACCAAACTTGGCATGAGCATAAATTGCTTTTGGTCTTGCATTAGGGTGAGGGTCAAAAATACATTCCATTAACAGCCCTCCATACATTTTGGGCTGTTGCTCTAGGATGGGCCTATGAACTTTGTAAGAGGCTTTTTATGGGTGTGGATGGCTGCTGCTTGAAAGGAGTCCTATAAAGTTCCCAGGCATATGCAGTGGACGCTTGGGTTGCGAACATGATCCGTGCGAGAGGCACGTTCGCAACCCGCAGTGTTCGCAACGTGCAGCGCCGCTTCTGCGCACGCGCAGGTAGCAATTCAGCGCTTCTGTGCATAGCGCAATTTAGTGCTTCTGCGCCAAAACCCGGAAGTAACCCGTTCCAGTACTTCCAGGTTCAGCGCAAGCGCAACCCGAAAAATCGTAACCTGCAGCATTCGCAACATGAGGTATGATTGTACAAATAACTTGAACCTGGAATCTGGCCTTGAGACAATGTATAAAAAAATAATTTTCAAGAGGTCTACATCATTTTCCAAGATTAAGAAAAACGTTAATTTTAATGGCACAAAAAGGCATTGAGGCTTAATATTTCTACATTAATAATTTGTGCAGTAAGAGGGGGAGGGAAGCTAGGCTGAGAATATTAAGAAAATACAACAGACTGTCACGGTAAACGATATGAAAGACAAAATACAAAACCGTGAACGATAATAGATAATAAACTACAACGAAACAATTTTGTCAAAAATATATATATATATAAATCTCTCCTCAGAGGCAAACGCCTACTTCTGTTTCAAAAGGTCAGAGTTCTGGTATAAAGTGCAATATAAGGTGATAAAGATGGTTGTGCAAAGTTCCGACATAGAGTCTATCATTTCAGTGTGAAATATGATTAATACAAGTCCATCAACCGTGTAGGTATGTTTTCCAACGGGTGGCCAGCTTCGTATACTCCCGTTTCACACGCTGTTTCTTCAAGGAATGGACTTATCATCCACACAGGGCTAGTAAATTCAGCTTAGTATATACATTTATAATGGTCCATACATCATGTTTGACCATCCACACAGGACTAGTAAATTCAGCTTAGCTAAGATGTTTCTAAGAGACTCTGAAGGTCCTCATATCGGTAAGGCCTTACTAGTATATACTTAGTATATACTAAGCTGAATTTACTAGCCCTGTGTGGATGATAAGTCCATTCCTTGAAGAAACAGCGTGTGAAACGGGAGTATACGAAGCTGGCCACCCGTCGGAAAACATACCTACACGGTTGATGGACTTGTGTTAATCATATTTCACACTGAAATGATAGACTCTATGTCGGAACTTTGCACAACCATCTTTATCACCTTATATTGCACTTTATACCAGAACTCTGACCTTTTGAAACAGAAGTAGGCGTTTGCCTCTGAGGAGAGATTTATATATATATTTATTTTTTTTTGACAAAATTGTTTCATTGTAGTTTATTATCTATTATCGTTCACGGTTTTGTATTTTGTCTTTCAGGCTGAGAATATTAGCTGTGTCATAAACTGAATCTTGAGTTTGAGAACTCTCTAATTCTAAAAGTTAAGCTTACAGAAGAGTAATCTCTATAATTCAAACCTTTTAGCCTCTACATGACATTAGCTACAAAACTAAATTTGCCCAGCAGAATTCACTGATCTGATTTACAGAAAGCAAATGCTACATCTATTTTCCTGGCAGAATAATAAAAATACAAATAGCCCAACAAGTATTTATTTTGTCTATTTTGTTTGGTTTGTGCTTATTGGCGATTACTTATGTCAATATGAATTTATGAATATTACATTTGTCTTTGTTTTATAATTTTATTAATACTTGATATTTAGTTTTCAATAATTTTTAAAGGATGGATTTAACTGAAGACAATATATTTTTCTTTATATGTTTATATAATCCATTTTAAAAATTAATTCAACTAAAGCCAAAATCGAAAAATGTCTGACAGCTAAATCCTAAACATGTCTACTCTTACAAATAAGTTCTAACAAGTTCAATGGATATAAAATTAGACTTAATTGATTAAAGTGCAAATGAAGATTAGAACAGCCATGTTAAACAACTTAACATTTCAAAGGATGACTTCCAGATTTATCAAACTTTCCTGCCTACTATTATACCTACCATTCTATTCTAAATAAACTGTGTTAGGAATTATGAAAAATTAAATCTAGCATTCAGCCTGGACACTGAGATTCAGCTCCGAGGGCCTTCTGGCAGTTCCCTCACTGCAAAAAGTGAGGTAACAGGGAACCAGGAAGAGGGCCTTCTCGATAGTCGCACCTGCCCTGGGGAACACCCTCCCATCAGATGTCAAGGAAATAAACAACTATCTTACTTTTAGAACAGGTAGGTAGCCGTGTTGGTCTGCCATAGTCAAAACAAAATGAAAAATTTAAAAATTCCTTCCAGTAGCACCTTAGAGACCAACTAAGTTTGTTCTTGGTATGAGCTTTCGTGTGCATGCACACTTCTTCAGATACACTGAAACAGAAGTCACCAGACCCTGATATATAGTGAGAGGGTGGGGAGGGGTATTACTCCACCACCCCTCTGAGTAATACCCCTCCCCACCCTCTCACTATATATCAGGGTCTGGTGACTTCTGTTTCAGTGTATCTGAAGAAGTGTGCATGCACACGAAAGCTCATACCAAGAACAAACTTAGTTGGTCTCTAAGGTGCTACTGGAAGGAATTTTTTTATTTTTTATTTTGTTTTTACTTTTAGAAGACATCTGAAGGTAGCACTGTATAGGGAAGTGTTTAATGTTTAATGTCTTAGTGTTTTAATTTGTTGGAAGCTGCAGGGGGAACACTGTCAGGAGGGCAGCAAGCAAGCAGACAGACAAATTAAATAAAATAATTATGATCATCATTGGGAAGCTAATCCTCTAGGAAACCGCCCCATGATCAGGCATTCAATTAGTGTCTCTTGTGTTTTTATATCACACAGAACTTTCAGGGACCCCACAAAGATCTCCAAGTGGCAGTAACATCAAAGTACTGCTTTTTTACACCCAATATGGTCACATACAAAGCTTCACACTCATTCCTCTCAAAGAGGAAACATGCAAGAGCCCACTTGGGTAGTACTGCACAACCAAATGGATCAATATACTTCTGGAGTGGCTGTTCAACCTAACAGCTTCTGCTACCTTCCCCCAATTTTCATATTTTCAAGTTTATACCCACCTACCCAGTATGTTCATTCCAAGTTCTAGCCAAGGAAAGGCATTTTCAAGAAAGACACGCCCCCCACTACAGGTACAAAGTGATCATACTAGTATCTCAGTTTCAAAATGGGGTTCAACGTTAAGAGCAAGCCCTTTGAATTGTAAGCAACTGAAGTTGAGGCCTCAAGTTATTTTCTGGAAAGGATGAATACCCCCAAGATTAAAATTATTCTACTATTTTTTAAATGACAAGCACACATATACTACCTTTGACTTTACTTCCAAGCAAATTGGTCAAGATGATCTGTATTAATTTCTACATGGACTATGGGAGCAAAATGATTCCCACGGTGGTACTATATACAATGGTGACTGCCCATTGATTGAAGGGATCCATCGGCAGAACAGGGAGGAAAGTAATTTTGGGTGTCCTCTTAAATCTGCTCCAGAGTTTTCCTCAACTCCCTAAAAATTGTCTCCCTCCCCATTCTACTGATGCTAGTAGAGTCACAATTGCATACCATCCTTCAAGAATGAAGCTCCCCAAAGAAACATTATTGATGTACAGATAATCTGACACAGTACTAAGATACTGGCAAATATAACACATTACCTTATATTTTAATACTGCTACCCCTATTTTCTAACCAAAGATAAACAAGTCACTGATATTGTGAATGAAGAATCCATGCAAGTCTAAACATCTAATACCTTGAAGCATAGATCCATGACGCAGGTGCATTAAAAAGGTAAATACGGGAGGTGTGCATCATCTCTGCATACCTCCAAAATTATGAGTCAAAAAGGGGTGATTTGTGTGAGCTTTTCACATTCCCAAATCAAATTGCACTGTTAAGGCATTTTGAGTCAGATGACGGACTCCCTAAAGTCTCAACTCACTTTGTGGACTCAGTTGCCCTTAAAGCACTGCATTTTTAAAGTGCATGTTATTTTATTTTTTTAAGTAAAGCCAATCTGACTAGAGAAACACACTGAGCTCAGATGGGGAGGGAGTAGGGGGGCAAGGAGAATCTTTCAATTTGAAGAAGAGGTCTAGATTTTAATCACAATTAATTATTTTCCAGAGCACACCAATTTGGAGGAGAAATGTTCACGAAAACATTAAAAACTGCTGCTCATTTCAATCTATGCTGTTTATTTAAACCTATGCTATTTCCCCCCCCCCATGCCAACACCTTCTCTATGCAAGTCAACGGTGATATGTAACAAAAAGGCTGTATCCTAAAAAATCATTGATGGGGGCAGAAGCCCACCCCAAATCTACCAATGACCCTAGGTGTAGTAGAATCCTTTCAGGGTGATATTTTACCCACCCCAGTCATTTCTGGGGGGTATTTGTCCACCACAGCTACCATGTTATAATTCCTACCATAACCACCCCAAAATAGTAAAAATCATGGCTTTGAAGGGGAATTACTGCAGCTGGAATTTGGCAGATTTCACCCCCACCAAAGTCGGGAGCATGCCTGCAAATTGCAACCACACCTGGCAGAAAATAACAAGATTTTTTTATTTTAACAAACTTAAAATTCCTGGATGCATCTGCCTCTAAACTGGCAGGCTTAATCCACTCTGGATCCACTCTTCAAATTGTTTTAGAGAGTATCTTAGAGGGTATAATAGTCAATTCAACCTACAAGTAGGAATGAACATATGAGCAGCAGATAACATTAAATAAAAGATTTGAGACGAAAATGGGTGGAATAATAGATTATGCAGCCAACAAAAAACTACCTAGAATGCCATGGAGATGGACTGGGAAGTCCCAAGAATAAGAGATAATGATGAATATTGTATGATGTATTTATAAGTTGTAACAATGCATTAAAAATATAAAAAATCCACTCTGGAGGGGCTGCTGTGCCTGAAAATCCCATCCACTTCTGTGAAGGGGGAGGTGGTTATGGACATTTTTAGATTCCCCATAATAGTTAATAGAAAGAAAAGAGAGCTTGATTTTTTTATCATATCCAATTTAGTTCTGAGTAACAGAATTGGCCACTTCTCAAAGCTACAGATACAAGTTGAATTTTGCGGCAGATGCACGCCTCTAGTAAAAACTACTAAAGGCCCATTACTCTACTATAGTGTAGCAGAAAAGCATCACAGGCCTGTAGGCAGATGCTGCCTTTACCAGATCAACAGCTTCATCACTGCTATTCCAGTACCGGAGGAAAGTCCTAACACTACCCATGAACACCACATGAAAGCCTGGGGAGCAGGGAGCAAGGGGCAAGGAGAAGGTGGGGACATGGGACATACACAATCCCATACAGTTTCAGAAGCAGCCCCATTCATTCAGCATTAGTGAGAATCTCCAGTGGAGTATTGGAATGAGAGACTTTCTCTTTTCAGAATCAGACTTCTTGAGATGTAGTTACACTTCATGCAAGATGACACTGTAGTTGTCCCTTCATCACAACAGCTATAGATAAGAACAGGATTTGGCCTGTCAATTACAACCTTCAAAGTGTAGTGGTGAATATGAAATATAACAGAATCTGAAAACAGTTTCTTCTTCTATAACACTAGGATGCAGCCATTATCAGAGCATTTAACTACAACAATATGATAGCTGTGTGACAGTAAGGATACCCAACATGGTAATTTGTCAAAAACAAAAACCTCCTCGCTGTCCCAAGAAACTTAAATGCTGATTTGTAATAGCCTTAGCATGAAAGAAAATGCTTCATGGAATTACTGTTATTTCTATACTTGCAAATCTTAACTAACGACGTAATAGGTATTACAATAACATGGTATATAAGTTTTGTTTAATAAAACCAAGACACAAGAACTGTGTCATCTCACTACATTAAGAATTTGTTTTGTATGTTATTTACTTCACTAATTGTTCACTTTATTTTATTCATAACAATTGTATCCCTATCTTTCAACATATAGCTCCTTGCAGAGTATTTATGGTAAACCCCATTATCTTCATAATTTCCCTGAATGCAAGGTTTGGCTGAGTGAGATGTGTAGCTTCCCAAGACCATCCAGCAAGCTTTAAGCTTGAGTAAGGGTATCTGAAGCCAGATACCTCCACAGTACAGCCCCATTACACTACACTGTCTCTCTTGTAAACTGTACTTATTGGGAAGAATAAATTTTATATCAGGCACATTAAGGCCTGCCTTCCAAAAGACACAGTATCATTTCCTTCAAACACCACCATGCTAGATTGCACTGGAGGGCAGTTTCTACAAAAAGCCCAGGTTTATGAAGCTGTCCTGACTAGACAACAAAAGCAGCCAGGTTTCCCTAAAGCCCCCTAACACAGGGATACAGAACCTGTGGCAGTGTTGTGAATGAACTGAAATAATGGTGAGGTAAATTCTTCACCTCAATGAATGTGCCTTGTTTTGGTGCAAGATTTATTTCAATTACTAGCAGTATTTTGAATACAAATCAGTTAAAGTTTAACTCACCACCATCCCTTTCTCTAACTCTGTGAGTATGCATGCTTTTAGCTTTACTGTGTCCAGTGTTGTCACCATACTTGTTTTCAGGGCTATCAGATCGCCGCAACATTTTATTTGGTGGTGAAGGGTCTGTGGTGTCTCGCATCTTGTCATGCCGGTGATCACCACCACTGGGGTGACTCTTTGATGAGTACTTAAGAGCCTGAAAGAAATAACAAGTACAGATTTCTCAAGCTGTGTTTTGAAATATCTTTTTTAAAAACAGTTTGCCATGCAGCATGGAGAAGCTGCTGTCCAAAATAAATCAAGCCTAGAAATCCTCTTAAGTCATGAAACTAGTTTCACAATTGTCTAGATCCTAACTAGTGCTATGTCATTTTACAAACTTAATAGCAAGTAATTCTGGGTTTTGCAACCCTAATTCCAATTTATTACAAACATTCTATTTCCAATATTGGGATTTATTCAGAGTAGTACAATTAACACGATGCCTATCTTCAACCAAGTCAAGCTTCTTTTTGATGTGCTACATCATAAACTCTATGTATATTCCATTGTGTTTAATGGGAGACTATTCTCAAATAAGTACCACCTTGGCTGAAACACATTGGACTATGCATACTGTCCAATAGAATCATTTCATTTGCAGGATGTTTTTATTTCTTTACTAAATGGAAAATACACTTTACCATATACAGGTGACATTGAAAAATCTTTAAGGCATTTGATACCAGTTTCAATAACACATCTTCTCCATTTCCACCCTTAAAAATATATCCCACACAATCTAACCAGTGGTACCACTCACTTTAAAGAGCGGGGAAATTTTTGGCAAAAGAATCAAAGGCTTTGATAGATTTTGTAGTAGTATGAGTGGAATGTGTAGCTTTGTAGCATCCACACCACCTTGTGTTATAGTAAACACAACAGGGCCTTGTCCAGAACCTCTCTCCACCTGCCCCTTTTCACAAGGCTGTGTGATTAATGTTTACATTAGATGTGCTGTCACTGACTGCAGTCTCCAGTTGTCAAAGCTGCCTTTTTCACCTGATCACTCAGGTATATAAGTGTAGTGGTCAAATAACCCACTGTAAATGACCCTATTTACACCTCCAGCCCTCCCGATCCTTTTAACACTGGATAGATGACAAAGGGAAAGCCTCAAATGTTTTCCCCACACACACACCGCTTCACACCGGCCATTTCCCAAATTTCTTCGGGGGTACCTTTAACATGGTCCCAATTTAAAGTTTTCTCAGTTGACAGAAAGGGTTTGAGGAACTCGAATTCCCATCGGGCTTTACTACAAGCCCAAGGCCTAGAACCTATCCCGGCTCCTATTTCGTCTCCTACGGAAGGGAAGACGGTCAGCGGCACTCGGGAAGCCTTTTCGGACTCGGGTTCCGGCCGCTTACCGCCATCCCATGGGTTTCGCTCGGCGGAAAAGGGGGAAAAAAGAAAAAACAATGCCGCCCTCCGCCTCCTGCGGCCCGCATCGGGCCTAGGCCTCTCGCTTCCTTGCCCCGCCGCCAAGCGCCTATCGCCGCCTCAGCTCGCGCTCAAGCCCTCGCGGTCGCGGGGGTAAGAGAGAGAGCAAGAGCAAGAGCCGCCGCCGCCCCCTTCCCCCCCTCCCGGCCCGCCGCGCGCGGAGCAGAGCGAAGGGAAGCGGTTGGCTCCCCTCCCCCGCGGCCTGCAGCGGCGGCCGAGGCCTGCGCTCGAGTAGTTTCGCTCGCCCTCCCACACTCGTTACTGCCGCCGCCGCAGGGGCCTATCGGTGTGTGGGGCTGCGGCGGGCGAAGAAGTCGGTACCTGGTAGGGCTGCGAGTCCCCCTTGCGGTCGTGACAGCTGGAAAGAGAGGAGAAAAAGACGTTACGTTAGCGAGCGACCGTTACTGGCCGTTGGTATTGAGGGTGGGGGGGGGGAAGGAAAAAGAGAGAGAGAAGAGAGTAAGACGGGAGGAGGGCGGAACGAGAAAGGGGGTTATTTACCCATCATTGAGTCTTTGCTTATTCCTCGCATACATTACCATCAATGCCCGGCCTGTGTGTGAGAGACTGAGGGGACCAGGAGGGCGCGGCCGGGCCACGGGCGCCGCCGAGGGGGGAGGGGGAGGCAGCGCTCCGACCGGGGACAGGGAAGAGGAGGAGGGGGAGGGAGGGAGGAGGAGGCGGAGGAGGGGCGGCTCAGGCAGCTCGGCTGTGAGGGGAAGCAGCGCTCACGGGCCCATCTCCTCCTCTCCGCACCAGCGAGAAGGAGAGGCGCCCCCGCAGGACGGACACACACGCACAGCGGAGCGCGGGAGGCACAAGGCGGCGGCGTCCCCTCCGCTGCTGCCACTGGCCGCCTTCGCTCGCTCGCTCGCCCTCCGCCGCCGCCGCCGCCAACACCTCCTCCCCCCTCCCTTCAGCTACAGCTCCAGCTCCCAACACTACCGCCGTCCGACTACATCCGGGAAACTCGGACGCCGCCGCCTTCGCTTAACGTCGGCTGATATCGGCTCTTTCCGCCAAAGCTCCTCCCATTCCATCCAGTCCTTTTTTCTTTTTTGAACCCACCCTCTTTCTTAAGTCTATGCCCCGCCTCCTCCGTTCCGGATGCTGAGGCCCTTTCCTTCGGAAAACATCGGCCATTTCCGTCAGGCTCCGACAAGCCCTCGCCAGGGTTTGTTTTTTTTTTAGCCTCCCTTCTTCGCTCTCTGTTCGGTCGCTGCAGTTTCGGAAAACATCGGTAGTCTCCGTGCAGCCTGCAGCCCTCGCATTCGGACGGCATCGGCTGTCTCCGTCACGGATCGCTATCTCCACTTCGACTATTTCCGCAAGGAGAAAGCGAAACGCCGCCACAATCGGTTATTTCCGTAGCTCCCCCCACCCCTTCTTAATCCTCCCAGAATGAGCTCCGGAAATACGCTCGTAAAGTGGTGGATAAATTCAAGCTAGGTGGCTTGGAGTTTTTCTTTCGTTCCCGTTTCAACTGAACGACGTTCTCTGCTGGGATAACAGAAACGCGTTTTGTTCCATCCCCGATGAAGCCGAAGTTACCGGAGTTATTTAGTGGGCGTTACCGGAGGTGAGGAGGATGGAGAACTAGAAAAAACTATGAATGGGACTTTCTTAGAATTATAGAGTTGGAAGAAGCCCGAGGGTCATCTAGTTCAAGCCCCTGTGATTTAAAACAAAATGTCACTAGATACAATTTCTGCACTGTGTGTAGATTGTAGTTTGAATCTCCTAGGAAAGCCTTATGGGGTGAGGACACGAAAACTTCCTATTTGCATGCCTATCCAGGAGTAAAACGCGTTTAGTTATGCGTGTCCCCAGGTAACTAGGTAGGCAATAGGCAGGCTTCGCCTAGAGCCCTCTGTGGCCACTTAAGGCGCGATCCTATCCCGCTTGCCTGAGAGTGAGCGCCTATGGACCTGAATGGGATTTACTCCAAGCTCTATCGAGCTGAAGAGGGGCATATATTTCCGAGCGAGCCTTTGCAGAAGCTAGTCCCGTGCGGGCTTATTGAGCAAGAGATCGCCACAGGGGCTCCTTTCCTTCCAAACAACTAAGCGCCGCGCGTCCCGCGCAACGCTTGGCTTGGGCGGGGCTGATGCCGCGTCGACCTGCCGGGGCGTTTGCTTGCGGGAGGGGAAGAAGTAAGGGCCGCCGCGGCCTCAATGCTCGCAGTGCGCAGCCGCGGAGGTGCTCTCTTCCCTTCCTCCGCGGTCCCCGCGCCGAGGTGCCCAGCGGCTACTGCGGGCCCCGCCCCCTCCCGGCCCCTCATTCCGAGCGATCCGCGGCAGGAAGGAGGGTGGCAACGGAGCTATTCTGGGAGGCACGTGGGCGGCCGCTGGTCTATTCTCGGTCCGGGGAAGAACAGCTGCCCGCAGCGCGGAGGCGAAGCAAGGAGGGCGGGTTGCCGGGGAGGCATCTCCCCCAACTGGTGGCTGGGCGCCGCTGGCGCCGCTTGCCTCTCTTTTGCAGCAGGTTTTGAGGGGAGAGAGAATAAAGGCAGCCAGCGAGAAGCTCCCTTTCCCCTTTATGGATGTGCAGGAAAGAGTAGGGACGTTTCCCCTCAAGCTGCGCTTCCCAAAAGCCAGACTTATTCCTGCGCAGGCGCCTGTGCTGGAGGAGCCCTCTAGCAACAAAATCAAAAGTAGTACACTCCCTGTTTGCAGACTGAGATTGGATGAGTTTGGGGACTACGTACTCTCTTGTGGGTTGCACAAGAAGGGGCCTCTCCCTCGAAGGTGAGGCGCCTGAGCCCTCCAGACAGAAAAGTCCTAGTAGCTGGCCTATTTCTCACTCCCCTCCTTTTAACCCCATGGTCAGAATCCTAAGGCCGCTGTTCCGGAAATTGTGGGAGAAAAGTGCCCTGGAGACTTGCTTTATTACCCTAAGAATATTTATTTAGGAGTTAAGCACTGCTGAGCTTCTACTACCCGGTAGTACAGGTAGCCTTAATGGTGCATTACCTTCTATTGCCAGCAAACGTACAAGTTGAGCAGGCACTACAGAGGTAAGGAAGCAGTCTTGGCTTCTTCTCAGCACCCTCAAACCCTGCAAATCTCCCCAGAAACCTTACTTAAACTGCAGTAAATCAATCCTGGTCAGTCTGGTGCACATGTTGCCAGTGTATTTACTGCTCTAAGCCATCCTATAGAGAGTGCCTTAATTGCCCCATCCTAGGACAAAGGGAGGAGGAGACTTTTTTTATTAATAATGAAGACGCATGAGAACCTTGTGAGAGAAGTAGGCAGGGCAAGGTGAGATTAAACTTTCCTTCAATTCTTTTCTCTATTCTGTTCTTCCTCAGTGCTCCTCTCCCATTCATATAATTTCACTCCTGCTTCATTCATACATGGAATTGTGCATCTACACATTCTCTTGCACACAGCACTTAAGTACACACATTATAGAGCCATCTCAAAATACCAGCAGCTTCATAACGTCTTGGGAAAGACCATTGACCATTGGCCACTTGCATATCAGAGTGGAAGAAGTTAAAGTAATGGCAAAATAGGATCCTTGGAAACTTACACAAATGGTTTCCTTAATCACATTTTCTACAATTGCTAATGACATTTCCATTACGTATGTGCTGGTTTTACAGTGTTGCTCAAAAGCACTTAGCAATTTTTCTTTCTTTCCTCCTTTTAAATTATAAAATACAGGCAGACAGTGGTGAGATCAGCTGGTGGAAGCAGGGATCATTTCCTTCTCCTCTGAAGGGTGGAGCCAGCAGGATGACTCATCAGGGGGCTGTTCTGCAAGGCTATAATAATGAACTTGTGAAACATATAGAAGACTTGTACATGCAAAGAGAAGAAGTGAGCAAGCAGATCAGGGAAGCAGAAGAGGAAAAGAATAGGATCCAGGATAAAATCGAGACACTGACAAAACAACTGGATTGTGTGTGTGAAAACTTAGCACAGAAAAATGCTGCACAGAATAAACTTGATGAAGTTCTTGCTGAAGCATCGTTGACTTATGAGAAGATCTTGGAAAGCTCTAGGATGCTGCTGAACGTTTTGAAAGCCGAAACGGGGAATTTAGACAAAACGATAATGCTAAATAGAAATGCGACTGGGGATATTCAAACACTTGGGCTCCAACAAACGCAGCATTAGGCTTGGTGAAAAGTTATATACAGTAAATGCCACTCTTTGATCTTGTATCCGTGGGTTTATTAATGTTTCTATTATGCATCAATTGTTACTTTTTATAAAGAATATCATGGAAGCAATAAACAAGTTGAAAATAAAGTTCTTTAAAACTTAACTGCTTATCCTAAGATTGTTTTAGATGCTGCAAGGACTACATGTTAGAGCCAACTGACACATGATCCAAGGAGCTAGCAGCTGCTGGATCAGTGAACGGAGTACTTGGGATTCAGCATACCACTGGCTGTGTTTAAAGCAACAGCGCAGCATCTACTATTTTTGGAACAGAAAGGAAAGAATTGGTTTGTAAAATGTTTGCGGTTCCAGTAATGTGTCTGAGGGCGATGTGGGCAGCATTTAGGACATAACACTTAGGTAAATCCTGCAGGGCTTTCCCACTTTTTTGCTGCAAGCTTTTACTGTGTCCCTTCACAACTCTAGTACACCAGCAACAACTTCCAAAGGAGCTCCTTGCAAGATGGGGACATGCCTCTCTCAGCCAGTGGGTTCTGGGGTCCCAGTCTCAAGTCATTTCAAGCTGTTGGATTACATTATCCCTGAGTGACCAAACTCACCTGTGATCTATGCAAAGTACCCAGCAGCCCTCACCAGTGTTGAGGTATAAGCCAATGGCAAGACGTTACTCAGAAGACAACAATGCCCCTCCTTGCGGAAAAAACAACTCTTTGCAAAAAGAGAGAGAGAGAGAAAAGATGACGATTCTAGAGGCAACAGTTGTCCTCAAACAAAGGTGTATATTGTTTGTGTACAATACAACTCATGTCATACAATGCAAAATGTTAAATACGTTTTTCAGGAGAAATACCCTGCCCATGGCAATTGTCTTACTCCTGAATGTTGTGATTCTGAATTGACCCTGCATCTTGAATTATCCTTGGGAGATCAAAAATTGTCCACCCCAGGAAAAATGTGTGCAACGGTGAATAGGATTGTCCAAGCAATCGTGGTAGCAGTCATGGAATATCCCCACAGTGAAGTCTTGCTTAACAAATGTGAAGGGGATGTTACTGATGCAGAAGGACAGAGTTGACATTCTTGCGTGTATTGAGAAAAGGAATGCTGCATATAGATTAAATCTTAAAATCAGTCCATGGAAAAATGCGCATGGAGGCTGCTTTGCACATGATTTGTTTTCTAGGATGTGCACTGAAATCTCAAAACCGAATACCTGTTGATCATGTTTTTGAAGCCTTCAATTCCACAGAGTGTTTTAAGAAAAATACTTAAACCAACCAATGAAAAGATCCTTGCCAAAAAAAAACAAAAAACCAACTGATTATGCATAGATTCCATACACATTTTTATTTAACTATATATACTGTAACTGATCATAACGTATTGCAAAAAAATATACAGAGCGCAGCGGCAGCGGGAGGTCCCATTAGCTAAAGTGGTGCTTCAGGTTAAGAACAGTTTCAGGTTAAGAACGGACCTCCGGAATGAATTAAGTTCTTAACCAGAGGTACCACTGTAGTAAGAATCAGCCTGATTTGTAATTCACACTTGTGTGTATTATTGGGAAGACCAACTTGTAAAACACTGGGAGCGGTAGAGGGCAGGGGTGATGCAGGTAAGGAGGCTGAAATGTCCTCAGATCAGCATATGACAGAGTAAGGGACTTCTGGCTGACAGCTCTGAAAAAACGGAACCCGCTGGCAGCATCCTTTCTCAAGTCATTCTCAAGGTCCCAACAACTGCAGGAAAAGCTGCCCTCCCTCCCTATCTCTCTCTATAAATATATACATAGTATTCCAGCATGCCAAATTGCTGCTGTCTGTTATGCCTCCAAAATATTGGTAGTTGTGGGCAGCAGCTGTATAAAGAACTGTCTAAATTTCCCATTTTCCCTATTCGTTGAAGCTTCATTTTCTGCCTTTGAGGATGATCTCTAATTCTAGTAACATTGTGCTTGTAATTATTGATGTGCCTGACGACAGGCGGTCAGGTTGTGCATCCAGAGCAGTGACCAGTGGAGGAATGACCGCTGGGAGGAGCGCAGAGAAAATAAATGCCATGGTGCATCTGCAGCAGCAAAACCAGACACCTTCACCTGCCCATATGTGTCTCCCATATCTGTGTCTATAGCTTCAGGCGCTGTAAGTGCTTATAAGTACTTTTTTAAAAAAGAAAGATTTTATATATGTAAGTTATATAGGTTGTTATATTGTGAATCACTTTGGGATGCCTTATGGGAAACAAATAAATGAAAGAAATAAGTTTAAAATAATAACAATAAATAATATGTGCTCTGCTAGCCCGCTGTGGAGCATGAAGTCCTGTTGCCAATGTTGACATAAGAGTCAACTCTCTTCTCTCAACGTCTGGAAAAGGGAGAGCGCCACCTTGTCCTTCGCCTCAGGCAGCAAAATATATTGGTCCGGCACTTTTTGCAGAGAAGCGTCCCTTGAAGGCTGGTGACCTAAGTATGCAGCCACTTGATTAACTCAAGGTATATTTTGATTTAATCAGGCACATTTTACCAGTCACTTCAAAACTTTTTGATTGATTGCACCGATCAAATCAAGCAGTTAGGTAACGGTTGGTTTTATTTTCCACTTCCAACTCTGCTTACAAGGAGGTGCCAATAGCGCATAATCCCGAAGCCTGTGATGTCAATTTGAAAACATTTGGTCGGGATGGGTTTTGGGATAAAATTAAGGCTCCTAAGCCCTTAGGTCTTCTATCTGTCAGTTTCACTCATATCATCTTCCCAAACTAATGTGATAATTCCAGTGATTATTTGCGAGAAAGTACGGAGTTCCAGCTGCCTAAGCCAAATTTGTCTGCACCATAAATACGCTCTCGGAATCCGCTGCCTACATAAATAAGTCTGTGGAATAAAGTGTACTTACATCACTCACAAGCATCCTGCTGCTTTCTTAAGAAAGCCTTGCAAGACTCCGTTAATTTATCAAGCTAAATGAGGTCATGTTAAGAGTTGCGGCACATGATTACAGCAGCTGTTGAGTATCCCTCGCTGAATGGAGAGGGACGCCTCTGGCCAACTGTTGTCTTCTCACTCCTAAGAAGACACTTTAGAGAGGGCTCTGCATGCTTCTCTCCCACCAAAGCCCTCTTCATCGCTAAGCATCTTTTGCAGCTTAACAGCATAAGCCTAGACTTGCTTCCTCGGAAGTTAGTCCCACGGTAGCTTGCCCCCAGTTAAGCGTGTACAAAATTGCAGTCCAGTTCATTCACTTCCATTAGAGCAGGGTTGGGGAACTTGGGGGCTGCCAGATGCTGTTGGAATACAATTCCCACCAGACCCAGCCAGCAGGGATGATGGGAGTTGTAGTCCAAGAGCATCTCAAAGACTACTGTGAACTACAGTGAGTCTCTTTCTCTATATTTTATTTTATTTTACTTTAAAAATAAGTACTTTGGGGCATTGAGAGGGTGGCTTGTGTGTTGCAATAAGCTCTGTATCAACCATTTTCCTAGATTCACTCATTAAAAACTACTGCAGCTGCAGGGTGGCGTAGGGCAGGTAAGGTAGATACTAGGCCATTTGCAATTCCAGAGTATTTTCCAGACTTGTTTTCAGAAAAGGTAAGTGGATCCGTTTTACCAGTAAGCCACTTCCCTGGTCCCTATTATTTCTCCCTTGTTCTTTGTGAGTTTGTTAGTGAATTTCTGAAGTGAATAGTTTGGGCTCTTTGTCTTTCTGGATACAATTTCATGTCCATCCCCAAACCTGGAAAATATTCTCCCCAAACTCAGACATTACAGAGTTGATTACAATCAGTCTGGTATGATGAACTCTGCCCATGAACAGAGATTATTGGTTCACATTTTCAGGACTGAGTCATGCATGGCAAATATTTTCTGGTGTGCTCTGTTGTGTCCTGACTCAAATGAAACAATCATGTTTCCCCCTATTGGTTGGAATAATCTGTACTTTTAAGTTAGAGGAAAACAATGTTTTGGATAATGAATACTTAGATTTTGGGGGGAAGGAAAATTGCATGCAACTGAAAGAAAGCCTTTGTTGCATTTTAAAAGTTTTTTGTGTTTAGGTTTTTTGGGGGCAATGGATGCATAGATGTAAATTTTGAAAACTTACGCTGTGTGTCATGGCTTAATTTCTAACTAAGAGGTATGGAGTCAATCTAGTCTGGAAATCATACTTGGGCCTCTTACATTGGAGCTGTTTCTCTGTCAATAGATGTGGAGAGAACAATTGGGGCATAGGGTTTAGAGAGGAGGAGACAATGACACTCTACACATGTGCAATGACACACTTTCCTAAATAAGTGCTGTGCAATTTCTGTTGAGATGAAAACTGCAACCCTATGAAATCAAAATGTTAGCAGCTGCCACTGCCCAGCCCTGAGCTAAGATGTCGGTGCTCTGGAGCAGTAGGGAACAGATATATGTATTCCATCCTTAGAAGAAAGGCTTGCAAGGTGACAAATGGCATTCTTATTTATAGTGGATCTGTGCAATCTATATAAACAGATATGGAAACAATTCCAGTTTATGAAACCAGTATGTATAGATAACATACGTTTTATACACTCTGGGCTCCACAGAATCTGAGATGCCAAAAGAAATGATCACAAATCCAGAGTACAAAGCAGAAAAACATGGGTTTAGAAACTATATTTTATTGAACTAGAATCATCCTGAAACCCAAAGCAGATGTGCAGCATGATTAACGATCTGCCTGACATGATGGAGAGATTAGGAATAAGATAGATGTTGGAAAAGGAGACGATAATCAGAAGAGAAAACCCAGAGAGGTTTAAGAATTTTTGCGACTGAAGAATTCCAGAAGAGAGAGTTCTCTTTTTTTGCATTGGTTAAGTGTTTTGCATATATCACAAAACAGAAAACTGTGTCAGTAAAATAACAGAAGTAGAGCATAAACTATCAGATATGTTCTGCAAACAGTGTATTCTGTAATTATAGGGAGCAAGCATTGCTACTTTAAAAATGGGGTCACTGATAGTTAAAGGCAAGAAGAGCTCAGATCTGATCCTGAAGATAATCAGTTCACAAAGAGAAGAGAAAATGCAATGGAATATTTTCTTATTTATGCATTTTGTTTGCTATCCTTTTTATTTCAACAAGTATGACACAATTCAGACCTGAAGGAATTATTATTATTATTATTATTAAATATATTTATGTCCCACCTCTTCATCATGTAGATTCCCAAGGGTACTGCAGAATGTCAATATATGGAACCAAAACACCTCAGCAAAGAAATAATAAATCATTCAAAATGCAGAATCAGATCATGTTAAAAATTGAACGGGGTGGGCGGGAAAGAGAAGCATCTTGAATTGCTCTTTCCCAAAGATCTGCAGAGAGAGACCTGGCAAATGTGCTTTCATTTAATTTTGAACTTTCAGTCTTTGGACTTTTTTCACACATCCTTCCCCCCCCCCCCAAAATGCAGTAAATACATAGTCTGGATCTAAGACACTTCAAAGAAGTGCTTCAGTTAAACATGTTGTAAATTTAAACAGGGAAAACAAGTAGAGAAAACCAGGGCTCCACAGCGCCATCTGGTGGCAAAAGGTTATATCACATATACAACGCATATCAATCGCTTTTTCTTTACCAACCTAGCTGAGTCCATCGTTGCTCGCCGCTCATTTATTGCAGGAGAGATCAAGGCATTATCTCCCGATGTAGCTCTTCTGCTGCATGTTCACCTGCTTGTTTCAGCCAAGGGCACCTGCTACTGTTTGCAGGTGCGAAGTGGGTTTTTGTCATCTGGGCCCAGGCATTGAACCAGCGAGCTCGTTTCAAAAAGAAGCAAAGCCACTCTCTTCCCCTTGAAATGCCCTGCTGCTTCAGGAAATGTTCCCTAAAAGTATGTTAATAGTGCTGTTAGGAACCATATGCTGCCCTGCTTAATGGCTTGGCCGGTGCTGGTTAATGGGCAATAATTAACCAATAAAGGCTTGCGGCTTGCAGCAAGAAGAGAAGAGAAATGGCTGCCTAGGCCTGTTCGCAGGCGCACTCAAGGATAGGCAGCTGAACAAAGCAGCCACACCATATTGAACATTACTCATCCCTGGTCATTGGCCAGGCTTGCAAGGACTGATGGGAATTGCAGCAACAGCAGGAGGCCCAAGGTTTCCCAATGCTTCCCATGGCTCTTTCCTGTGGAATCATCAGCCAGAGGCAGATTAATGTGAGAAACACACCCACTACCTATGGCATGTCATTCACACATGTTCCCTGAAACACAGGGCTGTTCCATGCCAAAGAGCGTCCTAGGCTGCAGGGTGTCTCGCATCCCACGCTGAAAGTAAATCATGCAGGAAGTCACTGATGCTTGGATTTCAAAGGGAGGACACGGTCTAGGTATGGTGCCTATGGCCCATCAGTTTCAGGCAGGACGATGGGAGTTGTAGTCCAGCAACATCCAGAGGGCACCACATTGGCTATCCCAGTTGAATATCTTGAGCTGAAAATAGAGGGAAGGAAACCTATCAGGGATATTTTTGCCCCTCGTGTTTAACTTCCATTTATTCTAAATTTACTCCTGAATCACTAGGTAGCGCCATTGATGGGGGTACACTAAGTACATAAAATTTAATCTGTGGGATTATTCTGGATTTAGAGATTTCCACAGCACTGGGATTTTGCTCCTTTGTCTCTTGTGGAAGAAATTCATCCTGCATTTATCCAGCAAGTTCTGAGCTGTTGTAGTGGTGTCGTGGGCTTTGAAGACGCTCGAACTCAGGACGAAAGGGAGAAACATGCTAAGAGGAAGGCACGCTTAGCAAACCCTCACCATGATCAACTCCCTCCCATAAACCTATGTCCCCACTGTGGAAGGACGTGTGGATCCAGAATTGGTCTCCACAGTCACTTACGGACTCACTGTTAAAACCGTGTTTAATGGAAGGCAATAATAATAATAATAATAATATATTTATACCCCACCCATCTGGCTGGGTTTCCCCAGCCACTCTGGGCGGCTCCCAACTGAATTCTTATAGCCGAATCTTACTTGGCTACAAGTGATCACCAAAGAAGAAGAAGAAGTATTCAGAGGAGTTTTGTTGGACTCATAGTAGTCCAAGCACATCTGAAGGCATGACATTGGCTTGTGTAAATAATGCCACAGAGGGTATCTTGGATAGGCCAAGCTGAGCTGAGCTCACAGCATGTATTGTGGGTAATGTTGACTTGTGAGAAGTCCCGTTTTTATTGTCTTTACCCCCAGACCAATTGTCATGATGTTGACCAGGCAACACCATCTAGGGTTTGTAACCCGGTGAGGTTGTACACCTCGCTTCATCCTGGAAGATCCTTGTGATGTGGGGCAAACAAGCATGTGATATACCGTATTTTTCGCTCCATAAGACGCACTTTTTTCCGCCTAAAAAGTAAGGGGAAATGTCTGTGCGTCTTATGGAGCGAATGTGTGGTCCCTGGAGCTGAACTGCCCAGGGGCAAAAGCAGATTGTGCTTTTTTTAAAAAAAAGAGAGAGAAGGGGATATTGAAAGGAAGCCCGTTGAGCAGCTGCTCAGCAAAAGATCGGGGAGAGAGATAAGGGAGAGAGATTCCAGCCCCGCCCCCTTGCAGAGGGAGGCTGTTTCCCCAGCGACATGTGACTGGCTGATTAGATTATCTGTCTGGAAACTGTAGAAATGGCTTCCTGAAGCTGCAGAACTGTGAGTTAAACCCCATAAAACAGGGTTTTTTCCCTTTGCAAAGTAAGCTCAACAACTTTGAGCTGATCCTCAAAAAATGGGGCTTTTCTCCTTTGCAAAAGAAGCTGCAGAAATTTGAGCTGATCCACAAAAAATGGGGCTTTTCCCCTCTAAAAACTAGGTGCGTCCTATGGTCAGGTGCGCCTTATAGAGCAAAAAATACGACAGCTGAGGATTCCCCCCCCCTCCATGCTTCACCCATACCAAAATGGTATTGGAAAAATAAACTCATCACCTGGAAAAACCATCATGCAAGCTCTTCAAGGAGGAGAACTGGGCATAGCTGACACCCTGAGATTCTTCATCTGCACATTCAATATGAAGATACGGCAATCCCGAGACTCTAACTTGAAAAAACAGCTTTCATGTAGCAGCATTCTTTGGAAAGGTCAGGCTTTGGGGGACTAAGGTGTCCTAGAAGAGACAGAAAAGTAGAGCTGGAAGGAGGAGAGGCAATTAACCAGGTATAGGCAAACTCAGCCCTTCAAATGTTTTGGGACTACAACTCCCATCATCCCTGACCACTGGTCCTGTTAGCTAGGGATGATGGGAGTTGTAGTCCCAAAACATCTGGCGGGCCGAGTTTGCCTGTGCCTGCAATTAACGTTGTTGTCAAATGGGAGTCAAATATATCTGGCATGAGGCAGAAGTTTTAATGCTCAGCAGAGCTGGAGGGATTTGCAAGGGGACAACGAGTCTCTTGTCTCTGCTGACAGAAACCAGACTTGTGGCTTACCATGGGCTGCTGCGCATGCTGTTGCTCCATTATTTGCACTTGCGCTGCATGTGGCTTTGGGTCACCCTCTGTGGGCTGCTCCCTTTAAAAGAGCTAATAAGCTGCACATGAGCTAATGAGGTTTCTCTCTTCAGTCAACACACGATCATCTTCATTTCCTACTGGCACGCAGCAGCAAAGCCTCCTAGCAAAGGTTGCCTGCATTTACCCGTCTCTCAGCAGTAATTGCTTATATTTGCAGCAATTTAGGGCCAAACTAGGGACCCAGGTGGCGCTGTGGGTTAAACCACAGAGCCTAGGGCTTGCTGATCAGAAGGTCGGCGGTTCGAATCCCTGCAATGGGGTGAGCTCCCGTTGCTCGGTCCCTGCTCCTGCCCACCTAGCAGTTCAAAAGCACGTCAAAGTGCAAGTAGATAAATAGGTACCGCTCCGGCGGGAAGGTAAACGGCATTTCCGTGCGCTGCTCTGGTTCGCCAGAAGCGGCTTAGTCATGCTGGCCACATGACCTGGAAGCTGTACGCCGGCTCTCGGCCAATAAAGCAAGATGAGCGCCGCAACCCCAGAGTCGGACACGACTGGACCTAATGGTCAGGGGTCCCTTTACCTTTAGGGCCAAACTAGGCTGGATGGAAAATGTGCGCATGCTAAACATGTGTGTGTGCCATTCACATGAGGCAGTGGAGTGTATTTTTACCTAAAATGGAGCGTGCCGGAGAGGGGAGTAAATCCAGCCTCTCCCTCGCCTTATCCTATTGTACTCTGTAGATTTAGGCACTTTTCTCCTCTTCTGGAGTTAGGGCCAGGCATAGGCAAACTCGGTTTTGAGACTACAATGCCCATCATCCCTGACTACTGGTCCTGTTAGCTAGGGATGATGGGAGTTGTAGTCCCAAAACATCTGGAGGGCCGAGTTTGCATATGCCTGAGTTAGGCTGTGGCTTGGGCAGGGGGGCGGGGAAGACAACTGCTTAACAGCTAGGGAGTGCAACAAGGTAAGTGTGGGAGGGCATGCTCCATTTGGTGTATACAGTCAAAAGTGGTTTGAAAAAGGGAGCGTGAATTGTTGGGTGCACACTAGGGTTAAGGAAGAGATTTCGTCCAGTTTGCAATTAAAGGCAAGCCTACCCAATTGCATTTTCCGAAATGATGTAAGAATCGGAACGCAGACATCCTTTGAAAGTTGCACTTCCCTGATTATAGCAATACATGCAGCTCTCCAGACAGGGAAGAAGTCTGGGTAAAAATGTGTATATTCGTGAAAATAACATACAAAAATGCATTTCATTAGGGTACCTGGCTTTGCAAGAATGTGCCTATTAGGCAAAATTGCATCCTGACATGTATTTATTAGGATAAATTTTGCACTGGAATGCTTATGAAGGTTCATAATGACTTTAAAAAAGAAAAAAAAAGAAAATCAAATTGGTGTGGATATGTGGAGAACTGAACTTAAGATGGGGGAAATAAGAAGCAGAGAGAACCCGAAATGGGCAGCTTCTCCTAATAATCATTTAAAAGATGGGATAGGTCTTAATCACCTTTACTTGCAAGAAACTCCCACAGAGCTCAAGGAGTCTTCCTGGTGAGTATTCTTAGGTGAGTACAGTACTTCACTCCCTCCTCCTCCTCCTCCTCCTCCTCCTCCATCCCCAATTTGCAGTCCCCAGGATGGTTTTGCAGCTTGTTTGCTTGTTTGTTTTTGATGCCTTTGATGGGAAGGGTGCAAAGTAAAGGATGTACACAAATATCCACGTGCCACTTCAAACAACAATTGTGAGCATCTTCCCCTTTCCCTGGTGAATTCACAAGGGGAACGGCAAGAGTAATGGCTGGTGGACAGTGGTCCACCAGATGCCCAGGTATACTAGGGTTATAGATATGCATTCCCCAAGGGGAATGCACATCTATAACCCTAGTACACCTGGGCATCTGGTGGACCACTGTGAGAACAGGATGTTGGACTAGATGGGCCATTGACCTCATCCAGCAGGGCTCTCCTTATGTTCTTAAGCCGCCTCGTTGGGCCCCGCCTATGACTGAAGAACCTGCTGTGGATTGCAACCTCTATCCCAGAGCTCACTTTCCCTCTCTTTTCCGTCAAGGCCAATGCTTCTCCTCTCTCAGAGAGATGTTGATTAGGGCCAGATGTTGGGTGAAAGGTTATAGGATCAAATATCAAAGCACCCCGTTTCCCTAACCTGGCAGAGTGAAAACAGGAGGCGCATGTCAAATTTATGACTGGCCTCCTCCTTTGCCCAAAGAGACAGACCTGCTTGAATTCCAGCACTTGGGTGCCGACACATGCTGGCTTTTGTTTCAGTTGGGTAGACGGCTTGGCCGTGGCCTCGTTGACCTCCGATTCTGAACAATGGCTGCCAAATGATTAATCGCAATTGTATTCCCGAAACATTTTGGAGGCCTGACCTCTTCGCTCAGGGATGGAGCCGCGCTCCATCTTTCCTTCCGCATTCCACAAATCAAAGCCAGATTTGCTTCTCTTCCCCCGCTCTCTGTTGGTATCATCTGTTGGTCTGTTGCCTACATAACATATTTTCCCTGCTACAGAATGTGGAGAAACACTGGTTTAAACCAAGTCTGGAGATGAGGAATAGGTAGTTAAAGACAAAATAGTATTGTAGAACCATTTGGGGAGAAGCTATACCTCAGGCATAGAGCACATGTCTTACATACAGAAGGGCCTGATGATGGAGGATGGTCCATTAGGATGAATGGGGCGCTGCCCCACCAATCTCAGTCTGCCCTCAACCAGTTCTCACCTGGCTGCCCTTCCGAGGTACATTCAGAGTTGGGGAATATTGCATTGCTTTTCCTGATTATAATGCTAGAAGAAGAAGAAGAAGAAGAGTTTGGATTTGATATCCCGCTTTATCACTACCCGAAGGAGTCTCAAAGTGGCTAACATTCTCCTTTCCCTTCCTCCCCCACAACAAACACTCTGTGAGGTGAGTGGGGCTGAGAGACTTCAAAGAAGTGTGACTAGCCCAAGGTCACCCAGCAGCTGCATGTGGAGGAGCAGGGAATCGAACCCGGTTCACCAGATCTAAGTAGACTTTAATTTGATTTTGACATGTTTTTAGGAGGTAATTTAATTATTGTTTGATTTTCTATCAATGTTATGTATCTGATGTTAGCCGGCCTGAGCCCGACTTCGGCCGGGGAGGGTGGGATATAAATAAAAGTTTATTTTTACTTATTATTATTCCTTTCTAAGAAAATATGAAATAACGTAAAACCATTTTTGCAGGCAAAAAAAAAATCAATGTGTGTGTGTGGGGGGTGACAAGAAATTTTCCACACCGGGTACCACCTGACCTTCCTACGCCTCTGACTACACCACACTGGCTAGCAACTGTCTTCCCCTTCCCACTTTCTCAGCAGCTTGGAGCCACCATTTAAGTTTCCCAGAATGCCTCCCAACTGAACACAATTCCATGTCGTTGTAGGGAATTCAAATGGCAGCTCTCCCCAAGCCACCTGGCGTTGATCAGAGTTCTGCTGCTCAGTGTGCCTAGCAGGGCCCATTGACATAAGGGAGTGTCGTTTTTCTGGGTGTCTTTTCAGAGCTTGGACTGGCCCCGATATGTATGTTTGCAAACACATATTTGTCACATTCACACTTTAATTTCAAGGGTACCCTTAAAACAGCGTCATGTAATATACACGGATGCTCCATCCCTTTTTCCTCTCCTTTTATACACAAAGTTTCTAGCTTGTGGAACTCATTTTGTTCTTGAAAAAAAGATATTTTCAGTAGGGTTGCCATACATCTTGATTCTCCCAGACATTACTGGGATATCAAAGGAGGAACTGACGTCTGGGTGGAATTTCTGAAAGACAACTTGGGGAGCGTGTCTCCTGGCAACCCTATTTTCAACCCACCTTTCCAGTATAAAAGCCCTTGAGGCAGCCTACAAAATCAGTGAAAACCTGTTAAATAGCAAAAGCAGTTCTGCCATGATGTCATGAGAGCCAAATTGCTGGACCAACATGGGAACAGTCTGGTGCCTTCCTAACTGAAAACCTCTTTCAGGTTTTTATAACCCGCAATTATGAACATAGTGATGTTTTAGGCATATCATCCTTAATGGTGAGATCTTTCCCCCTGCTCAGATCTGCTTGTCAGATCTGTCCTTTGTGTTCTAATCATCAGCGAAACATGATTGATGTGCTGCTTCTAGGCTTTCTTAAAGCGACTTTGTTGCTTCCCTCTTCCAACTTATATCTGAGGAAGCTTCCCCTTACCACCTCTGCTCTTTTGCATCTTAACTGGCAGACCCAGCAGAAGAAAGTTTTATCTTTTAAATCAGGACATTTGGGGGGCAGCAATCCTCTGAGTTAAATCTGATTAGACTATGCAGATCATTTCTTGTTCACTGCAACATGTTGTTTTCTGCAGTAAAATATGCCCATTTACAGTAAACAGAAGAATGTCTGCAGTAAATTAGGTTGTGCAATTAGAAGTACAGATGGAATTGTTTGTGTTTCCCCTTCCTAAAAGGACTGGGTTTTCCATAGTGAAAGTGGAGACTTTTAACTGCTGAGTTTATTTTGAGAAATTCATTCATCACCCACCATTGCTAATTTGAAGAAAAGAAGTGATTGGTTTTTACAGTACAGTGGTACCTCTGGTTACGTATTTAATTCGTTCCGGAGGTCTGTTCTTAACCTGAAAACGTTCTTAACCTGAAGCACCACTTTAGCTAATGGGGCCTCCTGCTGCCTCTGCGCCTCCGCTGCCCGATTTCTGTTCTCATCCTGAAGCAAAGTTCTTAACCCAAAGTAATATTTCTGGGTTAGCAGAGTCTGTAACCTGAAGCGTCTGTAACCCCAGGAACCACTGTAGTTCGTTTGCAAGCCAGGAGAGTAAGCACTCCATTTAGCAATATGTTTTGACAGTCTCCTGCATTTAATTTTACAATTTTGGAATTTGCGATTGAATCTGTAGAAAATGTGGTGGAAGAAAAATAAGAAGAAGAAGAGGAGGAGGAGGAGGAGGAGGAGGAGGAGGAGGAGGAGGAGCACTAAGACTCTTATTTTCTGAAGTGTAAAGAATCCCCTTTTATCCAGCTATCTTTGTTACAAAGAGTCTCTCATCCTGTCCCAAGCTTGTGTGGTGGTGTGTGGCACTTTGTTTATTTTAAATGGTACAGTCATGTTCAGAGAGAGTATACTTCAGAGTTTTACAGGCTCAGGGCAATAGCAACAAAAGCAGTCCATCACTTTGATGCTTTGCTTGCATAAAGGTGCCATCAAGCAGGATTTTAGGGCAAATGTCTGGGCAACTGAAGGACAATCTAAAGAAGCCAGCCCCCTTTCATCCCATAAGACACTTTTGTTGTTGTTTAGTCGTTTAGTCGTATCCGACTCTTCGTGACTCCATGGACCAGAGCACGTCAGGCACTCCTGTCTTCCACTGCCTCCCGCAGTTTGGTCAGACTCATGTTGGTAGCTTCGAGAACACTGTCCAACCATCTCATCCTCTGTCATCCCCTTCTCCTTGTGCCCTCAATCTTTCCCAGCATCAGGGTCTTTTCCAAGGAGTCTTCTCTTCTCATGAGGTGGCCCCAAAGTATTGGAGCCCCAGCTTCAGGATCTGTCCTTCCAGTGAGCACTCAGGGTCACCATATTTTGAAGAGCAAAAAAAAGGACGTTACGACGACTCATTTTAAATACCCCTACGAAATGTAGGCTATAGAAGCTGTGATATATTGTTGAGGAGGGCAGGAGAAGAGAAGAGGAAAGCAAGTCTTCAACCACCAAAGAAAAATTCATATCACTTTTTTCTTTGTATGTAATGTGGATGGGGGGTTTGTATATGTGTATGTGGAATAATTTAATAATTTAATAAAGTTTTCTATATATATATATATATATATATATAATAAAAAATTAAAAAAAAAAAAAAAAGCAAGTCTTCAACCACCAGTTATGGCTATGTCTCTTCCAGAAAGTATAGCCAGAGACATTTTGGCAAATTTAAAAAATCTACCCGTACTGAAATTTTACCCCTGAAAAAGAGGACGTGTCCTAGAAAAAGAGGGCACAGGTTAACCCGACAAGTGCACAGTCTCAGATTACCAGCTGCACCACTGCCTCCTTGGGAGCTTCTGAAGGCATTCTGTTGGCCACAGTTAGAGGGCTAGAGCCAACTAAATTATACTCAAAATAGACCCATTGAAATTAATCAACCCAAGTTAGCCATGTCCATTAATTGCAATGGGTCTACCCTGAGTAGAACTTAGCTGGATACAGCCTCGAATGATAATGGACCCTTGGTCTGATCCTAAAAAGCTGATCTTCTGAGATTAAGCTCCACCTTATGCAGTGCTCAGGACAGCATTGATCATCGCCTGTGCCACAAACACTGCAAATTCTGTGTTCAGAAAGCATAAATTCAATAACACCAGGGGCCGCATTTTGCTCTGCTAGCAATGAATCCAGAGAAGGGATAGTCCCCACCTGAGCAGTAAAAAATTCAAGGACTGCTTTTAATTTGTAGCAATATTGTGCAGTAAAACAGCAGGTGGCACTATAATATCTAATATGTGCTTGAGTCAACAACTAAAGACAAATAGGTTGCAGGACACTTTTTCTGTTTGCCTGCTTTGAAGGAACCTATTGCCACTTTCTGCCTTTGACTTATGCAGCTTATTATTTGAAAACAGCCCATAATAGTCTGCAAAGGAACTCTTTCCTAGTATATCCATGGTAACAGTTATGCTTCCTGAATGTCAGCAGGCAAAGTTCTAAAATGCTAAAATATTTTGGTAACCTAAGGATGTAAGCCTCTTTAAAAAGTTTAACCACCAAGCTAATTCTCCGCCTGCCCTGACTTGGGAATGTGTGCCCAACACCAGCATGAACACCATGCAAGGATAGTCAACGTGGCGCCCTCCAGATGCTGTTGAACTACACCTACCATTACCCCTGACTATTGGCTATGATGCCTGGGGATGATGAGTCCAACTGCATCTGGAGGGCAGCTCAGTGGCTAATCCTGGCATAATGAAACTTGTGACATGGTCCCATATACATGGATAATAATAATAATAATAATAATAATAATAATAATATCCCAACAGGATATTAAAAACAGGATAAAACATCAAACATTAAAAACTTCCCTAAACAGGGCTGCCTTCAGATGTCTTCTAAAAGTCAGATCATTGTTTATTTCCTTGACATCTGATGGGAGGGCGTTCCACAGGGCAGGTGCCACTACCGAGAAGGCCCTCTGCCTGGTTCCCTGCAACCTCACTTCTCGCAGTGAGGGAACTGCCAGAAGGCCCTCGGTGAACAAGGGTGGAGAACATTTTGCAGCCTGAGAACTGCATTGGGTAACCTTTTTAGAGGACTGTGTGCCTGTGGTGGACAAGGCCAGAGGCAAAAGTTGGGTTGGATAATGGATGTAACTCTTCCCTTTGTACAGAAGTCAGAGAATGATGCAGGCAGGCAAGCAAGCAAGTGGCCTTGTCATAGTTCAGGGCATATGAGGATGACATGATCGTGATGAAGGACCAGTGAAAGGGAGAGTCTCAAGGGCTGGATAGAGAGTGTCCTGAGCCCCACATTGCTGTCAGGATCAGTCAGGCTCTGGTGCAGGAGGAGGAAGAGGAAGAAACAAAGGCGGGACCTGAAGGGCGGGAACTTGGAGTTGGAAGGGGTGGGGACCTCCCCTTTCCACCCCATCTTCTGTCAGCTGGGAAGAAGGAACAGAGATGTCAGTTCTCCCCTCTGACTTTCCTTTGAGTGGAGAGTCTCAGCAGAGACTCAGCAGGGCTTGGAGAAGCCACAGGGACGACTGAACCCAAGGCAGCAACAGCTGAGCAGGAACTTGAAGAGGATGGAGCAGTCTTGTCACTTAGAACCAGGCACCGCCTCTGCAGGTGGGAGCAGGCCCACCTATCCTGCAGGAGTGCGCATCTGGGCTCCTGTAAAGTGAGCAAGCCTTGCAGGTGAGTGTGCCAAACATTGCCTTTAAAAGCTTGGCGGTGAAGGCGTGGAAACTCATTGAGACTATTTTGTTGCTTTCATCCAGTTCTCAGCTTCTTGCCCTGATCTTGAATTCCTGAACCATGAACCTTGCGCCTGCCGCAGAGCTTGGAGTATTATTTGCCTCAATGAATACCTCATTCTTACTTACAGGTAAGAGCCGCTGCTTGTGGGGGTTTTCTGGGTTGGCATTGGGAAGACAATGAGGCCTAGAACCCTAGGCCTGAGGGTCCTCACCAGAGTCAGTTTTGGGGAAAGTGGAGGATCAGCGCAGGCTTAAGCCTGTATCAAATGTGCCATGAATATCCACCAATGTTTTTGGCCATGCTAGTGGGGCCTTGTGGGAGTTGAAGTCCAACATCTGGAGGACAGCAGGCTGGTCCCCCCTGTGCTTACACATTAACCCAACTGGTTGCCTTGGTATCCCTCCTGGGTTGGGAGTAGATACTATTTTACTGTTAAAGAAAATGTATTTTAAAAGCAGGAAACATGCCTATACCATGCATGTTTGATGTCTCCTGGTAGCACTCCACTCTCTGAAAACCAGTGAAGATGTATCCGGTGCTTCCCATTGTCTTGTATTGGTGTGTCATATAACAGTAGCATTCTTAATCAGTGGATTCTTAATCATATAACAACATTAACCACAGTAATTAAGCCTCTTCTGTGTGCAAATCCCCATAATTAAACACAATCCAGTCATTGTTCTATATAAGCCTTTAACAGGTTTTTGGAAGTTAATAGAATTACTAGTTTATTATCTTGGGACACGGGTGGTGGTGTGGGTTAAACCACAGAGCCTAGGGCTTGCCGTTCAGAAGGTCGGCAGTTCGGGGTGAGCTCCCATTGCTTGGTCCCTGCTCCTGCCAACCTAGCAGTTCAAAAGCACGCAGTGCAAGTAGATAAATAAGTACCGCTCTGGCGGGAAGGTAAACGGCGTTTCCACGTGCTGCTCTGGTTTCGCCAGAAGCGGCTTGGTCATGCTGGCCACATGACCCAGAAGCTGTACACCGGCTTTCTTGGCCAGTAAAGCTAGATAAGCGCCACAACCCCAGAGTCGTCCGCGACTGGACCTATTGGCCAGGGGTCCCTTTACCATTTACCTTATATTATCTGTTTTGAAGATACCCATATGGGAATTTATATTCCATTCAATATTGATCAAACCTTCAACTGGTGTCGAAAAAACAACAACAAATTATCAGTTAAAAGCAATGATTTAAAACATTAAAAAAAATGAAATCAACAATCAGATTACAACATTGTTCAACAGTGGAATGGTCTCCCTTGGGAGGTTCTGGACTCTCCTTCCTTAGAGGTTTTTAAGCAGAGGCTGGATGGCCATCTGTCATGGGTTCTTTAGCTGAGATTTAGCTACTTGCACTTTGACGTGCTTTCGAACTGCTAGGTTGGCAGGAGCAGGGACCGAGCAACGGGAGCTCACCCCGTCGCGGGGATTCGAACCGCCAACCTTCTGATCGGCAAGCCCTAGGCTCTGTGGTTTAACCCACAGCGCCACCCGCGTACTCAGGGTAGGCCCATTGAAATTAATGGATGTAAACTAGTCAGGCCAATGGGTTGTACTCTGAGTGTGACTAGTAGATATAGCCCCAAATAAATAAGAAAGGCAGTACAAGTGATGATAATGATAATGGTGGTGGTGGTGGTGGTGATTTATTAAATTTCTATACCACCCTTCATCCAGGGTGATTTACAATATAAAAACACAAAAATACATAACATAGTAACAAACAAGCATAGGGTTGGAGCACATTCCCTAAGTAAAAGGAACAACAAAAGTGTTTGTGGTTTTATAGTTTAGGGTAAAAAAAAAATGCTAAAGAAATTTCAACAGAACTACTCTTATATTTTGTATTTCTGAAGCCATAATTGATTGAGGCTGTGGAGAACATGATAGAGATTACTTACGTTTATACAAAGACACAAGCTGTGAGGAAAGTGAATAGAGCAATTTCTTCCCTCCCTCTTCCATGTTTGTGGTCTCCCAGTGAAAGGGAGACGCAGGAGAATATGGACAGGTAAACAAAGAAACTTCACCACATAATGCACAGATAATCTATGGAATTCATTTCCACAGACTGGGGAGATGATGCCCACAGGTTCAGTGGGTAAAGGCAGTGCTGCAGATTGGTAAGTCACCTAAGACTTTGATCTATTATGCTCACCACTGGTTTCTATTAGTCAAGCTTAGGGCTGTTTTGGGGAGGCAAGCCACAGAGGAAACCAGGCCTGGGGATCGTGTCCCCCAAACCGAAAAGCCAACAGAAAAGGCCCTTTCATGGGTCAGGTAGCCTCCAGTAGTGGCACCAGCACCAAGGCCTCACCGGCTGATTGTAGGCTCCAAGATGGTTGACAGGAGGTGATTGGCTCCCTGTCCCTTTCTCAAGAGCAACTACTGGCCCTCCATAAGTTGTTTGACTACAACGTCCACCATCCCTGATCATTGGCCATGCTGGAGACCAGCAGTTCCTTGTCCCTGTTCCAGAGGCTGCTTTGATTCCCTCCCCACTAAATAATACTGCCTTTGAAGACGGCTGTGGCATTTATTAAAAGCTGTACATACGGTAGCTAAGGAAAATGAAATCAGAGCTAAGGTCCCGTTGACTTCAATGAACTCTGTGTTAGCTACAGTCTAGCACGCACAGAGAGGCAATTGAAATGAAGACTAATTTCCCACTGAGCAGTAGATTCTCATGTGTTGGAAATAGTAGTTACATAAGTTTGGGAATAATGAATTGCAAATAGAAAATGGCATATTGTTCGCTGGAAAGAGCAATTTGTGTAGCATGAATAAGCGACTGCAAAATTACCATCCTAAATGTTGTGATATGTCCCTGCAGCAAATTCTTAAAATTGCCAGGAATTTGTTTGTGAAACCTGACAAAGAAGCCTAAGTAAGCCGATTTGTATCATATCAGGGCAGGCATGGGCAAACTTGGCCTTCCAGATGTTTTGGGACTACAACTCCCATCATCCCTAGCTAACAGGACCAGTGGTCAGGGATGATGGGAATTGTCGTCTCAAAACATCTGGAGGGCCGAGTTTGCCTATGCCTGTATCAGGGTGATTTGTATCAAGTCAGGGTGACCGGATGCAAATGATTCCAGAGCATCTGAATATTTTAACAGTTGTGTTGTCTTCTGGACCTTGATGATGGGATTCAGGCTCCACACAAGCGCCAGTAGCTTATCAAAGTGTTTCCTGGCAGGGCTTTTAAGAGAGACTTGCAGCAGGCTTTTCCTAGACCAAGGGTTCCCAAACTATGGTTCACGGATGACCAATGGTCTGTGAGCTTCTTTCAGATGGCCTGTAGCAATGGCATATGTGTGAATAACATCCATCACATTAAATACCCACATGAATTTTTATTGTATTTTTCATATCTATATTCATATTGACTTTTAATTGTATTTTTTATTTCTCACGAAAGTTCAATGCATTAAACTTTGAAATTCATACATAGTTTGCGGCACAGTGTGTTACAATTGGTCTGGGGTGGAATGGGGAGCTTGGAAACCACTGTTTAAGGCCAAGGAATAGAAGGAACCTGGAGGCTGGGACATTGCACAATGTAGTCACAGAACCTGAGTGCAACAGAACTGTGCAGAGGCAGCTTTTCAAACTTCTGCGTGACAAATTGCACCTGCAGAGCTTCTACCCTGTAAACAAGAGGTTGGGAGCCCATTTCAACCTGAGGGCGATATTCTGGTCATGTTCTGGTACCAGAACCCAAAGGGAAAGCAGTTAGGACCACAGACAGCTCCGAGTGAGCAACTTGCTTCAACCAAGGTTGGGAGCAGGCCGAGCCATGTTATGCCTTTATTCTACCCTCTCCTCCATTCCCTTGAGAGGACTTCAGCCCTCTGGCAGTCCTCCTTTGTTCCACAGACTCCCTTTGAGGTGCGCTTCCCGCACTGCCAGATGGGTGTTGGAGGCATCTGTTTTGTCAGGGGAAGGAAGGTGCCCATGAGACTCCAGCAGGCTGCCTGTGCTGGGCCCGGGGGTAATCTGAGAAACGAGGTCCCGGTCCGGTCCAGAATCCAAAGGTTCAGTAAGTAGTCAGTCCAACAGAGCCAAGGCGGAACACGGGGCAGGAGACCAGGCAAGGACAGGTACAGGATCTCAGGCAGGATCTGGCTTGCAGCAACGTTGCTCCCGCAACCTGGGGCGGGGTCCGACAGCCTTTTATCTTTGTCGGGGCAACGGCCGGTCCCGATCCCCCGGCGACTCACCTCCCTGTTTGGCCCAAAGGAGAGCACTCCTCCTGCGAGTACTCAGGTCTTTCCTTCTCTCAGACCTGAGTCTCTGCAGCTCGGGAGACGCCGGTGGGTTACTGGACCCAGGGGCCACCTCAGCCTCCCCTGACCAAACCGGTAGTAGAACAGCTGTAAGTGATGGTCTAGCTGAAGGCAATGAGGTAATCTCCGCATCTGGAGCCAGGACAGGCTCAGGCCCCTGACTCGGCCCAGCTGGTGTTTGCTGCAGGGGCATCTGCAGACTGGGACTCTTCAGGATCAGGCCCTGGACTTGGTTCAGATGATGTCTGAGGCAGAGGATCCAGTGCAGACTGAGACTCCTCTGGTTCCGAGTCTGAGCCCAAGTCCCAGGCCATCACACTGCCCTCTGTAAAGAAAGACACCTGGTTGTCACACTAACTTACCTCTGAGCTTTGAGTTGGGGGAGCACCTAAGCAAAACACCTTAGAACAGGTGTGGGAGATCTTTGGCCTTCCGGATGCCCATTGGCCACGGTTGATGGGGCTGATGGGAGAATTGCTTGCTGGATCAGGTCATTGGCCAGCATCCTGCTCTCACAAGGGCCAGTCAGATGCCTGTGAGAAACCAGGGAGCAGAAGAGCACAATTTCCTCCCGTAGTTTCCAGCAAAAGGTTCCCCGCACCTGCTTTAGAAGATCGGGGATCACTCCTAATGAAGGTCAATGGTACTCAGTTGCCTGGTCCTACGTGGAGTTCAGCCAGCCCCCGCGTTCCCCCGCTTTGTAAGCTTTGAGCTCTGTGCTCTCTGTGGTACATGCTACTGTGGAAGGGAGCATACAAAGGACTTTTTCATCCCTTTGCTCACTATAACTTCATAAAGCTGCCAGCTCTTTTGAGTCATTATTTAAAGCTCTTGCCCCTCTGGGACGTTTCTGCGCAGCATTGAAAGACTTCACAATCCTCTCTTTGAACTTGAGTTGCATCTAGGCTTTGCTTTGTTTTACCACAGTAGCAGACAATGGGGACAGACTCCGAGTTCAGTACATTTTCATACATGGCTGCAAAATGCATAATGATGATGATGATGATACTCATTTATGAATCTCTTCCCATGAGGCAATCCCAAAGAAATTTACAATATAGTAAAAACATATATAAAACAATTACAGTTTAATGATAATTGCCATGACTATTGTGCCCTGTTAGTCTATTTGGCATTTTAAATAGTACAGGTATTTTGGACTCCACTCCTATCAGTCCTTGCCTGCATGGAAGCCACAAGGTTGGAAAAGGCTGGTCTACGGTACATGACTTTTATGTGTTTACCCAAAAATGTAATGTATGAAAACACCATTTAGGTAGTTCCAAATCACTGGCTAGGAATATCACCCCTTGTAGGCCCATTCAACCACTTTGATCAGTGGAATTGGCACTACATAATACCCATTTGTAAGAACTTGATAATTTAGTGTGGAACCTCAGAACTCCCTGCCTATTGATACCAGTCTATTGATATCAGCCAGGCACCTTCACTGTACTCTTTTCAGCGCCTGCTAAAAACATTCCCATTTAGGCAAGCCTACCCAGATGCTTAGAAAATTGAGGTGATTTTAATCCGTTTTAGTATTTTAACTTTTGTATGTTTTAAAACAGGGTTGTAATTTTTTTTCTTGATTTATCTTTTATAAACCGCTTTGAGTTTGTTTGTTTGTTTGTTTTTTGTTTAACAATCAAGTGGTGCATGCATTTTATGGGAATAAATAAATAGATCCAATGCTGGTCTATGACTGTAATAAAATTTGATTTGATTTGATTTGATAAATAGATCCCACCAGCCTTTATCCAAGTAGCTTGTTCAATAATGGCACAAGACCCTACAGGAGTGAAAATCCTCCCATTTGGAATGCTCTGCATAAACAAGGCCAGAATGATATTTGCTCTGCTGAAAAATGGGAAATAAATATTAGCTTATCGGAATAACATACAAGAGGATCTGGCCTGCTGTCAGGAAGCTCATTAACCTCATGGAAAGTAAATAAATCCGCAGAGAAAAGGATGGGTGGGTTTCCTCCTCTTTTTTCCTGGCAATTCAAGAGGAGCCACGTCATGCTTAAATACGAAAACAGGTTTCACGAGTTGGACGGGCTTGCTCCTGCTCAGGAAACTCCATTCCATCCTCCCTTCCAGCTGGTCTTCTGCATTTATCCCAACAGTCAGAATTCTGTGGCAACATCTAGGTCTCATTCACACCATACATTTAAAGCATTATCCCCCCACTCCCGCACCCAAGGATCCTGGGAAATGCAGTTTGTTCCCAGTGCTGGAATTCTGGCCCTCTGAGGGGGTCTGCTAACAACTCCTTCAACAAATGACAGCCACTAGAATTGTTCCAGGCCAGATGCCTCATTTGCAATTTGTTGCTTCCTGGTCTGGAGTGGCCCTTGAACATGAGAGACCCTCTCCAGAACATGGAAGTCTGGGACAATTGAGTAGAAGTGTAGATGTTATGTACTGAGCTGAATCCTAGAAAAATAGGATCCAAAATGCAGCAGTCTGATTGGTCCTAGAACAATAGGATCCAGAATGCAGCAGTCTGATTGGTCTGCAGGAGCCACCCAATCCAGCTCCAGGTGGAAGTGAATCAGCAACCTGATTGGCTTGCAAGAGCAGCCAATCAGGCTCCTGGATGAAGTGAATCAGCAACCTGATTGGCCTACAGGAGTAGCCCGGAATTAGCCAATCACGTGGGACCCATTGTGTCAATAATATAGATGTACATATAGCAGACGTTTCTACATATAGCAGACGTTTTGGGGAAAGATTCATTCCTGCTACTATGAGCTGAATAAAGAGCATGAAATTCACACTTGACTCCGAGTATATTTCAGTAGATTTTTGTCCCCAATAGCAAGATTTGGAGATCCGGCACAGAACAGTTCCGGGGGGGGGGGGGGAGAGATTGGAATCAGGACTGCAGTGATGGGATAGGAGCGGTTTAACCTTTTCCCCTCTCACATCATTCTCCTGATGTAAATTGCTGTTCCCTGCTGTGATTTGCTCCAGGTTGCAACATTTGAGGCTTTTTACAAAAACTCTTTCTCTCTCATAACCCTAGAACTTGGGCCATCCATCGAAGCAGAATGTAGGAGGACAACTCGTAGTTAAACTACAGAATTTACTCCCAAAGGAGGCAGTTGTGGCAACCAACTTGAATGGCTTTAAAAGGGGATTGGACCAATTCACGAAGGAGAAGGCTGTCAGTGACTGCTAGCAGGGATGGCTATGCTCTGGCTCCCTGGTTGAAAGCTGTATGCTTCTGAATACGAGTTCCTGGGAATTACAGGAGTGAGACCTGTTGCATTCAGGTCCTTCTTGCTAGGTTTCCCTGAAGTATCTTGTTAGCCAAGATAGTCCTGATTCAGTATGGGTTCCTCTGTTTGCAAAGAGATTAGACAACATAGCAATTTGTTTGTGGGGAGGTGAGGATTGAGCAAGGATTGTCCCACGCTTTCCAGCGCATTTCCCCATTATTATTCTTGCTGCAAAAACAACCCCGCAAAGTAGGGGCTTTAATTTTCAGCCTGAATTTGATGGCATGTGATTGAATCCCAGTGGAAAAAAGTCTGCAAGCATCCTCTCTCTGAAGTAGAGATGGAAGAAGGCAGGGATTTCCATTCTGTATTTGTTGCACTCGGCATGGTTTCCATTCTGCTGCAATCCGTCTTCTGCCAAGAACCGTTATTCATCTCACTGTCTGCTAGGGTTGAAGTTAATGTAATTAATGACACAATTCATTATGTAATTACACACCATTCATTTCAACACAAAGGAAGTATCAGAAAAATGGGGTTGTGGAAAAACAAACTTAATTATGTATCATTTGTGGACTAAACATGTGCCCGAGACATACCTGCCTGATTTCCATTCCTGACCACAAACGATCATGCAAACTGCAGAAAATTCTGCTCCCTTGTCCACTTCAAGTGAAATTATCCACCATCCCTTCTCCTAAGTAATTGGTGGCAGTTCTTGTTTGCCCATTCAGACATTACTTCTGTGTCCTGACAAAACCATTCATAAGAAGGAGATGGACAGACAGATTTGCAGTAGGACATTACTCTATAAGATTAGGTAAAGGGTAAAGGGGCCCCTGACCATTAGGTCCAGTCGCTGACAACTCTGAGGTTGCGACGCTCATCTCGCTCTATAGGACGAGGGAGCCGGCGTACAGCTTCCGGGTCATGTGGCCAGCATAACTAAGCCGCTTCTGGCGAACCAGAGCAGCGCACAGAAATGCCGTTTACCTTCCTGCCGGAGCGGTTCCTATTTATCTACTTGCATTTTGACGTGCTTTTGAACTGCTAGGTGGGCAGGAGCAGTGACTGAGCAACGGGAGCTCACCCCATTGCGGGGATTCGAACCGCTGATCTTCCGATCAGCAAGCCCTAGGCTCAGTGGTTTAGACCACAGCGCCACCCGCATCTATAAGATTACCAAGATACAAAATAATATTTACTGAGCACATATGATGCAAATCTATCTTATGCTTCAGGCTCAGAGTTAGAATGTCAACACTTGTTCATGTCCAGCAGACACAGATTTATGTCAGTTTATGCTCAGCAGGGTCTATGTAATAGGAAGGAAGATGAAGGTGGAGCAGGACAGAGATGCTGACAGCCCGAGGAAGTGGAAGAACATCTGTGACCATGTTAAAACAGCAGCAGTTATGGCATTGCACAGGATATTCTCACAGAGGCTACAGCAGGTGCTTGCCTCAAAACACAGCCATAAAGCAAGTTTTGGAACATTTTGGGAGGCATTGAAAATCAAGCTTCAGAGGCTACTAGATCATCGTGGCTGCGGATTATATTTCCATGTTTTAACTGGTGTCATGTTGAAATGTGTCCTCCAATTTCTCAAATGTTTATTTTCCCTGCTAAATACCATAATTTTCCGTGTATAAGCTGAGGTTTTTTTTTAATTACAAAATTATGTTAAAAATTGGTGGTGGTCTTAAACACGGATAGTGCATAGGGGGGACGTGGGATTGGTTGCTTCCACGAGCCGGAGATTGTCAGCAGCTATTGGGCATGTTATTGGTGGCTGCGGCAAGGGCTGGTGTTGATTGGCTGATGCTATGACAATTGGGCGGGTAATTGGCGGCTTCTCCCAGTGAGGGGACAGACGATAGGTGGCTTTTGCGACACGCTTGAGTGGCAGCGTAGGTCAGGCGGGTGAGCGATTTTTGGCAATCCCCCCTAAAGAAGGCTGAGCAACTCTGGGCCCCGCCCTGCCAAAAGCTCAACAACTCTGGGTAATCTCCCCCCATTTTCTTAATTTGGAGACCCCAAAAATAGGGGGTGTCTTATACATGGGGGCGTGTTATACACAGAAAAATACGGTAAGCTTCCATTTTTCTGCATCTTTCTCAAGGTGACCACGGCTGAGTGGGCATTTGAACTCTGGCCTCCCAAGTCCTAGTCTAACACTAACTGCCTTGCCACACTGTTGTGGCGTTAGATAAATGAGAGGAAACTCCCCAATTCTTCCTTGGACGGACACTTTATCTCCCAGAAAGAGAGGCTGGACAACATGGCAATAATGGGGCCACATTAACTCCTGTTGAAATTGTTGTGTTTTGTTTTTTTTAAGCTACATATCCCATTGGATAAACCTAGGCCTTTGGGTATTCAAAGTAGCTCTTTTGATCTCTGCCAAAATGTGCAGATAGAATTTGAGTATACCCCTGTACTGCCTTGCATTCAGGACAACATGGGATTCTACATTGCCATCTGTCTAGGAATAGCAGTATTTACTTAATTTATTTAAAATATTTATGTCCTGCCTTCCTGACTTGAAGGGAACCTACAGATAGCAACACATAAAATACAAGAACAAATCTTAAAATGCAACAAAAAAACTAACTCAAGAAATCCCCCAGATTAACTAAAAGAACATAAATAGCAAGAAAGATAAAATCACCCACACAGCTGTTTATATCCAATGCTGAACATAGGATAAATTTAGTGTAGCTGGAGTTGATGTTCAATAAACCGGTATTGATGAATGAACCAATTTGGTCTCAATCCTAAATACATTTGCTAAGGAACGAACACCATTTAATTCAGTGGGACCTATTTCTATGGGGATATATGAGGAAGTTGCTTTATGGTGAGCCAGACCATGGGTCCATTCTAGATAAGTATTGTCTCCACTGAGTGGCAGCGACTTTCCAATGTTTCAAGCAGGAATCTCTCCCAGCCCTACTTGGAAATGCTGGGAATGGAACCTGGGACGTAGATGCCCAACTATTGAGCTTCAGCCCTTCTGGGAAAATATGCTTAGGATCAGATCACTGGGGGAGATAGTTATTTAAACCAAGCCAGAGATTATCATTTTACAGCAGTTAAAGAGAAAGAGTCACAAAGCTGTGTTTAAAGAGAAGTATTCCTATGTGCCTACATTCTATGTTTGCATGTTCCCAGTTGCCACCAGTTTCTCCAGTTTATATCTCAGTCAACAGATGTGGGGAAAGATGCTGCCTGAGACTTTAAGAAGCTGCTTCCCGTCTGAGCAGAGAAGCCAATCCTGACCTTAGATAGGTCAAAGCACAACAGATTCTCGACTCTAGTGCCAACAGCGGCACTTTCTGTAAAATCATATTTCATATTCTCAGATGCTCCTTCAGGAATATCCTTCAGCGTTGTTAATGAGATCACAGGCAAGGTTTCCAGTTGGCCGGCTGGCAGGCCTAACCCTTCCTGTTGCCAGCAAGCCAAGAGTGACTTTGTAAGCCTGCCAGACCCTGCATCGATCGGCTCTCTCTCATTTTCCTTTGCCTGCCCTTGGCTTCTAGTGGTTGAATCTTTCCTTACTGGTAGCCAGTTTATGCCTACATAACATTGGTACTGCTGACCTCATCCCAGAAACTGTCGCCAGGTCTTCGTCACCCCTGACCCAGTTCAGGTGTCAGCGTCAGTTCCCATGGGGGGGGATGGAGTAGCAACAGGCAATAAGGAGTGTCAAAGGCTCTCGCCAATCATATCAATTACCTGATTGAAATCCCCCCTTGTTTGTCTTATGTAAAAGGTACAGTATCCGTCTCCCAGTTTTGTCTGTGTGCCAGCACTGCCTTCTTTGCTTGGGTTATGCTGCACCGCCTGATAGCGTTGCCTGGCTCTGAATGGAATCACAGAATAATAGCGTCAGAACAAATAACCTGCAGGGCCCATCTAGCCTAGCTAGCCTAATATCTCACACAAAGACAAGGCCAGCAGCTCCCTCTCTCCCCCAGCATATCAGCCTACAGAGCTGAAGACAGCAGCATTAGCACATTGTGGCACAAGGCTGCTTCGGCAGATGAATGAAGCCATCAGAATCAGTGGCGGGAGTGAGCCTGCCTTAGATAAAGAAGTGCAGTGAAGTTTAAAATAAGTTAATGTGGAAGCTGAGAGTGAGAAGGGGGGTTGGGGGGCAGGATGCAAAGCCCACATGGCTGCAGTCGCTGTGGAACGTGAATGCATTATATAATGGAAACACAGCCTGCATTTTCTGGAGCATCATGAATGTGAAGCTCAGAAAGCCAATGCAGGAAAGCCAGGTGTACTTTGCAAAGGCCCCAAGGGGTGCATAAAGGCAGAGGCAGGTGCAGATAAAAGGTATTGCTTTCTTACCCAAAGGCAGTGGGAGAGTCAAGGTGATCTGTGAAAACTGAGCAGGCAAGTTGGTGATATATGGGGAAATGCTCCAAACCGTATTGCGGAAACCTTACTACAGTGTGATTATCCACCAAGATCTATCACTGCTTTTAGGGCTGGTTTGCAAGGGTTACTTCACTTGCAGTAAATCAATGTTGTTGTTTTTTGTCTATCACACCCCCCCCCCCGTTTACTCTCTTTGCTTTATCATGCTTTCTGAAAGACTCCCGTTCCCACTTTTCTTTGGTCAAATTACAAGTCAGGTGCTTTTAGGAATATTGAGCGATGATCACATGAGTCTTTCTTGCTTTACAGAGCCTTTGACGATAAGTATCAGCCAGATCCTAGCATATCAGAGAAGATTTCAAAGAACGTGGCAACAGCGTCCTCTCATTGACTGCAGATGTAGGTAGTAACCCTGCTTGGTTTGTCTTCACAAAGCTGACGTTTCGGTTCCTTCGTAAAATACTCATGCCCTAATTCGACGCCAGGGAGGGTTATAAATTTCTCGTGGTGTGAAGAAAGCAGATAAGGAGAATGTTTTCTCCCTCACTCATCATACTAGAATAAAGTGGATTAGCAGAGAATTTAGGGCAGATGAAACATCTTCATGCAACACTGAAAACACTTCATTTATGGCATTCACTGCCATGAGATGTGGCAGTGGCTATTCACTTAATTTTAGAAGGGGATTAGACAAATCTACAGAGGATAGCAGGAGGATAGGCCATCAGGGTAAATGGGGCAGGACCCCACCTACCTCAATCTGCCTTCAATTAGTCCCCACATGCCTGTCGTCTTCTTTATAACCAGTCCAAAGGGAGTGACTGGCAGTCAGCCTCCTCCTCCCTAGTCTCAGTAGCAAGGAGGAGGATGGGGGTAAAAATCAGAATTAGTTGGCTGTGCAGCTCACTGGCTACTATTGGTCTCCATGCCTTCTGGTCCCAATGGGCACCAGCTGCCACTGGAATATATGTGTATCATAGAATCATAGAATCTTAGAGTTGGAAGAGACCACAAGGGCCATCCAGTCCAACCCCCTGCCAAGCAGGAAACACCATCAAAGCATTCCTGACAGGTGGCTGTCAAGCCTCTGCTTAAAGACCTCCAAAGAAGGAGACTCCACCACACTCCTTGGCAGCAAATTCCACTGTCTCTTACTGTCAGGAAGTTCTTTCTACTGTTTAGGTGGAATCTTCTTTCTTGTAGTTTGAATCCATTGCTCCGTGTCCGCTTCTCTGGAGCAGCAGAAAACCAACCTTTCTCCCGCCTCTATATGACATCCTTTTATATATTTGAACATGGCTATCATATCACCCCTTAACCTTCTCTTCTCCAGGCTAAACATACCCAGCTCCCTAAGCCGTTCCTCATAAGGCATCGTTTCCAGGCCTTTGACCATTTTGGTTGCCCTCCTCTGGACACGTTCCAGCTTGTCAATATCCTTCTTGAACTGTGGTGCCCAGAACTGGACACAGTATTCCAGGTGAGGTCTGACCAGAGCGGAATACAGTGGTACTATTACTTCCCTTGATCTAGATGCTATACTCCTATTGATGCAGCCCAGAATTGCATTGGCTTTTTAAGCTGCCGCATCACACTGTTGACTCATGTCAAGTTTGTGGTCTACCAAGACTCCTAGATCCTTTTCACATGTACTGCTCTCAAGCCAGGTGTCACCCATCCTGTATTTGTGCCTTTCATTTTTTTTGCCAATTCATTTTTTGTATCAATAGTGTGTATGATGGCTGTAGAGAACCTCAGGGGCTTAAGCCACTGATAGCCCTTGCAGTGCAGGTAAGTGGGAATAGGATTGCAGCCTGAATATCAATTGCTGGATGGGGGTGGGGGCTTAGAGGGAAGTGGAAGGCCCAGGCCGTCAGTTCTGGCAACTGCTTTACTGGAGCCTGTCTTGTCCGTAGGTTTCTCTGTGTGTATTCTGTTTCCTTGAATGAAGAATCAACTTTACTGCTTGTCTCTGAGACTCTGTGCTGACCTTCAGCTCAACCAGCCCTGACAGCATGTTAATCATAGCCGGAAACAGGATACCATTCTAAATGGATCCACCAGAGCCCTTTTTGGGCTATCAGTCCGCTTAATTTCTACAGAACTTACTTTTCAGCAATTATGTTTAGAACCTGTTCTCTAGCATTACGTTTCACAAAGTAAAGCCTACCATAAGAACATAAGGAGAGCTCGCTGGATCAAGCCAATGGTCCATCTAGACCACTGGCTTGATCTAGACCAGCATCCTGTTCTCCCAGTGGCCAACCACTATGAGAAGACGAAAGGCAGGACTTGAGGGCAACTTGTCATTCTCAGCAACTGGTATTCAGAGAAGCTTACTGCCTCTGATAGTGCAGGTAGAACGCAAAGCTTAATGAAAACAGAAATATCTTTGGCGATGCAGATGGTATAGAAACATAATGAGATAATTTTATTGATTTATTATCCAACAAGGCAGGATAAGGGGGGGGGGGAGAGAATCTAGATTTTTCTCTCACTTCAGCACTTTTGTGGCAGCTACCGAGGTGTTTTCCTTGTTTACCAGACACTGCCAAGGGGAAATCACAAGAACACAAGATAAAAGCCACCTGGCTTCAGGCTTATCTTGCTATGTTTGTTTGAAAAACCAACTACTAAGCACGATTCCCAAAACCAAAAACTGATGATGAAATACTTTTGCTCTCTGTATTTCAATTTTAATTCAGGCAGGATCCAATTAATTCCCATCTGCTTACTTCCAAGGTTCTTCTAAGAGGAAACTTTTCTATATTTATAAGCCAGAAATATTATAGAGGAATAATTGTAATTCCTTAAGTTCAACGCTTTTTCAAAAAGTTGTGGGTTGGTTTTTTTTTTTTTTTTTTTTTTGGCAAGCTGAATATCCTTGAATATTTAAAGAAGGGTTTACATCTAGGGAAGCTTATAACGAGCAAGACAGCTCACAGTGTTGCAAAAGGCTCTGTGCACTGGATACTAATTAGGGAAGTTCCAATAGAATGCATAGATTTCTAGCACTTTCATTCTAAATATATATAAAGTTGTAGTCCCCCCCCCCCCACTTCTGATGAGTAGAATGCCTTTCCTTCCAAGCGCTGATGGGCAGACCCAAGAGAAATGCCATGGTGTTGGCTCAGAAATATATTTTTTTTACCGTCTCCTCTCTTTTAAGCATGCTACGAACACCAGTTTCTAGGGACGGTAGTGAATATTTGCAGGGAAGGAGAACCTGTGGCCTTACAGTTCAAATGTTTTTAGACTACTGCTCCCATCGTCCCTGACAACTGACCATGCTGGCTGGGCTTGATGGGAGTTGGAGTCCAACAACATCTGGTGGGCACCATTTTCGTTCCCCCAGTTCTTGTCCATTAGTCCATCCGGTTGTCTTGGTCTCCCTCCTGGGATGAAAGCAGATATTATTTACTCTTAAAGAAAATGTGTTTTGAAAGCGGAAAATATGCTTTGATTGCACAAGCATCCCAGTAGCACCAGATCAGAGGTGGAAAACCTGTATCCTCCAGATATTTGTTGTACCACAACTCCCATCATCCCTGCCCATTGGCAGTGCTGGTTGGGGCTGATGGAAGCTGTAATCCAACATCTGGAGGGCCACATACTGTCCAGCCTTGGAATATTGCCAATGCAGTACAGCACTTGCAGAAAGAAGGGCAATTTTCAGCTTCTCGACCGTGAGATTTCAGCTTAATGTGTTCTGCTAATCAAAGCATTCAGCTAATCTGACAGCAGTACCATTGGTTATAGACCTTGATATGGGGGCTGAGTGGCCATTTAATCATATGGCACAATACTGCTGACTGGATGATGAGAGGACCCCAAACTTCGCTACACTGAAATTGTATTCATGCCTCTGAGCTGGAATTATAGGAGAGGCCTTCACATTTTGATGTCATTAAATGTCTGGGGCCTGGTTTCTTAAAGGGCTCCTTCACTCACACAAACCTGCCTGAGCTCTTCCACCAACTTCAGAGGTGCTACTCTTGGGCCTGTTTCCAGTGGCAGATACCAGAGGCAGGACCTTTCTTGTGGTGGCACCACAATTCTGAACCCCTGTTCTTGGGGATGTCTGGCAGGTCTTTTCTGAAACTCCCTCCAGGACAATTTTATTTAACTAAATATTTGCAGTTTGAATGTTGTCTTGCCTTATTTGTTGTTTATAATAATTAGTTATATTAACTGATGTTGTTTTACATTGACAATTTAATGATGGTGAGCCCCCCAATTCTGTTTTTCACAGATTAGCCTTGGCTTCTCAAACACTCAAACACATCCACGGGATGGGAAGCATTTTAATCAGAAGCAAAATGTTCTCACACGAAGAAAGATTTCATTCAGCCACATCAATAGGAGGTATTATTATTTAAAACGAAAGGAGACATAACATTTGCATGAAGTTCAGACACCATAATGTGAGTTGGCTGTTTCTAGGATTTTTCTTCTTCTTTCGTTTGAACTTCCTAAACTGATGTCTACTCCATCAGTCGAGGTAACGCACTTTACAAAAATGCAATTGTTAACGAACCATATGCTGTGAGAAGATATTTATCCTATAATGTGTCATTTCCCTTGAAAATATACAGGAGGGAAGTTAATCTCTGGACAATTTCATTCGCAAATACATTACATTTCTTTCATTCCCATACAAAGTTCACTGCCACCGCCACTTGCAACAAATCACGTGACTGATCATCATTTGATTCACTAAACATATAGTTTTTTAACTGCTGAAAATAACAGTTTGGAGCAACTGGCGGCAGCAGAGAGTGTCTCCATGCCACCCAGGGTGGGGTGTGGGTGTCAGGGGCAGGAAAGGAGTGGAGGACAAATGGAGCCCACCATGTCTGCCCAGCCCCTGCCACCTCTGGAGCAACTTCATTAACATCCGTCTACAATTTCATTGGGACGCGGGTGGCGCTGTGGGTTAAACCACAGAGCCTAGGGCTTGCTGATCAGAAGGTCGGCGGTTCGAATCCCTGCGACGGGGTGAGCTCCCGTTGCTCAGTCCCAGCTCCTGCCCACCTAGCAGTTCGAAAGCACGTTAAAGTGCAAGTAGATAAATAGGAACCGCTCTGGCGGGAAGGTAAACGGCGTTTCCGTGCGCTGCTCTGTTTCGCCAGAAGCAGCTTTGTCATGCTGGCCACATGACCTGGAAGCTGTACGCCGGCTCTCGGCCAATAAAGCGAGATGAGCGCCACAACCCCAGAGTCGGACACGACTGGACCTAATGGTCAGGGGTCCCTTTACAACTTCATTAGCATCTCTCGGTATTGTGAACAACGTCAAACTTACCTTTTGTTGGTATCTCCATGAACTTACCTAAAAAGATAAAGAAGTCAAAAGACTGAGTTAAGCACTTGAAAAACTCATTGAAATCAGACATTGTAAGTTCTTTTTAGGTCTGGTAGTTCGCAAGTCTCTGTGGCTTTGCATAAGGCTTTGCATTTTTCTCAGAAGATTGATAAATAATGTATAATTAATTTGGAAATTATTGTGTGTATATTAGTCGCCAACGTGTTGCATGAGTCATACCACCACCTCTGGAGCAACAGCAGCCCCCAGAGGCATGGCTATTGCACCCTCCTCTCTCTCACCCCCCCCCCCCCAGGATCCAAGCCTTGCAAGGCCGCTCAGGGAGGGCAGAGTGGGGACACGGCAGCCATGCACCATTCGATCCCAGCCTCTCTGTTCTCAATGGACTGGGTAGGCCTGAAGGGGTTGTGTGTGTCTTTGCCTGAATCTACAACACATGCTTTTGGCACTGCCCATCAAAGTGACTAAAATGTGTGAGGCATTTGAAACAAACGAACAAGGACTGCCAAGTTATTCTGTGGGTGTTTGCAACACAAGCATGAGGGGCAGTGTTAGGGGCTGGCTGGAGGAGTGGCGCAAGGCACCAGTTGGGGAACCCCCAAGGTGAAGCTCTGAGCCCGGGGATTGGTGGTGGATGACGAGGAGAGGTCAGAGGGAGAAGAGTGGTTGGATTCTGAAGGGGCACGTGGCTTTAGTGAGCAGGGAGAGCCTGTGACAGGGAGCAGTTCAGAGTCAGTGGCTGAAGCAGAGGAGGGAGGGCCAGAGACTGCAGTTAAATCTGAGGAGTCTGCCTCTCCTACTGCAGCAAGCTCCCCTCCCCACTTGTCTCTAAAGATGCGCAGAGTGATGTGTAGGGCAGAACAGAGATCACAGGTACGCCGGTGCAGTTGGAGAGTGCTTGGGAAACATCTGGCAGAGGAGGAGCCGTAAAGGTGGGGACCATCAGTCCTGGCAACTGCTCCACAGGGCAAGGTCTATGGGGAAGTGTTATGTACAGTGGTACCTTGCTTCTCAAATGCCTTGGCACTCAAACAACTTGGAACCCAAACACTGCAAACCCAAAAGTAAGTGTTCCGGTTTGCAAACTTTTTTTTGGAAGCCGAACATGCTTCGTTTTGAGTGCCACACTTCCATTTTGAGTGTTACGCTGAGGTCTGTCTGCTTTTGCTATTTATTTTGCGTTTTTGTTTTTTCGGCTTTTTTGTTTCGTTTTTGTGACTCTGTAGAATCCAGTTCAGCTACTGATTGATTGTGTGACTGCAGTACATTGTTTATTGCTTTCATTTTATGGATCAATGGTCTCGTTAGACCATGTTAAATTGCTGTTTTGGGGTTGTTTTTAAAAGTCTGGAACGGATGAATCCATTTTGCATTACTTTCTATGGGAAAGTGCGCCTTGGTCTTGGAATGCTTTGGTTTTGGAACGGACTTCCAGAACGGATTAAGTTTGAGAACCAAGGTACCACTGTATGGTGTTGCATGTATAAAAGTTAACTCCACTGACAACTGTCTCCGCTTTTTTGCGCTGAACGGCATCTGAACCCAGCCCTGACACCTTGCCTCATGGTCCTGTTCCTCTGCACTCGAACCCCACCTGCTGAGAGGGGAAAGAAAGGTGCTGCTTTCAGTAGGCAGGCAGAGAAGGTGTGTGACAGGACTGGGGAAAGGAGCAAAGCAGTGGAGCATCTTCCTTCCCAGCTGTGGTCACATCTGCACCATACATTTGAAGCACACAACTTCCCCCAGCGAATCCTGGGACTGTAGCTTGTTATGAGTGCTGGGAATCATAGCTCTGTGAGGAGTAAACTACATTTCCCATAATTCTTTGAAGGAAACCATGTGCTTTCAGTGTGTGTTAAATGCATGGTGAGGATGTGACCTGCATGGGTTGTTAAAGGAACAGGAGGGCATGCCAGGTGGAGACCTGGGACCCCTATACCTATCGACTTTAAAAAATGCACAATTAGAACATCTGTGAAAGTTGCCAAGATAACCAGTGACAGGCAGGATCTAAACAGAAGCAAACAACAGGAGATCCAAATAATCACCTGTCCCCAAGTTCTATAATGAGCAGACTGTTTGTCTGGGGCAATTAACGTCATATGAATTATGCCTCTTCCCCATAGAGTTGCTGTCAGCAGCTTTGCTGGGTAGTTTTTCAAGCCCGTAAGGTGGCCTCATTATTGCACACCTTGTGAACCTTTCACCCCCTGAACCAGCACGGCATTCTCTTTATTTCCCTTCATTAATTACCGGTCCTTACATAAGCGTGCCTTGACATGAAAAGTTGTCCTCTTACATTTATTGAGCAACCAAAAAGGTTTTGTGTGAGAATGACTGTTGCATGTGAGAAGAAACTTTGGCGTCTCTTGAGAGAACAAACAAACATGGATATCCATGAATCAAAGTATACTTGAGGGAAACAATAAGTTTATCCATTTACATATATGCTACATAGTTCTGTAACCCTTTAAAAAAACATTTTATTGTCATATTGCTATTGTTGTTCCCCTCTGTCTTTTAAAATGATTTTTATGTATTCTTTTTCTTTCCCCCTTTTCTTTTTCTTATTTACTCTAACTCACTGTAATTCTCGTAATAATAATAATAATAATAATAATAATAATAATAATAATAATAAATTAACACAGCCTGAGTCCATCTGGCAGCAGCTCTCCAGGGTTTGGGACAGGAACCTTTCCCAGAGACCCACCCAGGGATTGAACCTGGGAGCTTTTGAATGCAAAGCATGTGCCCTATCATGGCGTTAGAGCCCTTCACTGTGACATGGACAGATTGACTCAGCAGCATCTCAGGTGACAATCTGAAGACACTGTTGTTCGACCTGCTGCTGAAGACTTAGACGAAACAAGTACCGTAGGAGGAAGCAAAGGCCAGGATCAACGGTACCAGCATCCGAAGCTGGCCAGCTCACTGTTTCACAAAATGATGGTTTCCCATTAAAATTCCAGATCTTATCTGCACACTTCCCTCCTCCAGCCATGTGCTTCAAATGCAAAACAAAATTCCTGCCCAGTAGACACACTGCTAGTTTCAGATCCCTCAATGGGGATTTTTTTGTTTCTATCAATGCTCCTTTTGTGTCCTTGGAGTGGAGGAATGAGATAAGTCTGCTGGATCATGCCTAATTAATTGATAATGATACTGTGCAGTATTTTACCAGGAAACAACATAATGAGGGAGCTGTGACATTTTAACTGTTTTGCAAAGCAAAATAGCTCTTGCTGTTTATGATTGCAGCGCAGCAGTCCCAGAATGCTGACTTACGAATGGCTGCACACTCCAAATGTCAAGTATTAAAATGCATCTCTCTTCCTCACAGATTACTTCTTCTGCACTGACATTATTTCATTTAAAATGAAAGGGCTGCAGATCACCATCGGCAAGCAAACACACTTTTCCTTTCTAGAGACCAAAACGACTGGGATGTGGTATGGAGGGAGTGAGGAGTATTTTTTTTCTCTCCCTCCCAGGAACTCAAGGTCAAGCCATTAAACTGATTTGCCATACCGGTACATACATGCAGGACAGACAAAACAATTTTTTTATTTGCATAGCGATAACTAGAGGATGGAATTCACCAGCCAGGTTGTGGTGATGGCTGCGAGGTTAGATAGTTTTAAAAGGGGGTTGGAAAACCAATTCGTGGAGAGTAAGTCTATCAAAGGCTGGAAGTCAATATGGCTATATGCAGCCTCCAGCTTCAGAGACAGCTTGACAATGGATACCAGTTGGTTGGGAGCAAAGGACAAGGGAAGGCTCTTGCCCTTGAGTCCTGCTTGTTGGCTTACTGGAGGCATCTGGTTGGTCACTGAGGAAAGGCTAGATGGACCTTTGATATGATCAAGTAGGAGGAAGAAGAGGAGTTTGGATTTGATATCCTGCTTTATCACTACCCGAAGGAGTCTCAAAGCGGCTAACATTCTCCTTTCCCTTCCTCCCCCACAACAAACACTCTGTGAGGTGAGTGGGGCTGAGAGACTTCAAAGAAGTGTGACTAGCCCAAGGTCACCCAGCAGCTGCATGTGGAGGAGCAGGGAAGCGAACCCGGTTCACCAGATTACAAGTCCACCACTCTTAACCACTACACCACACTGGCTCTTGTTTGTGTTCTTTATCCAAGTCAGGCAAATTTCCACTCTTCTCAGTCTTTGCTGCAGGGTCAGTGAATACTTTCTTGATTCATGGAGGCCACTAAGGGTTGAGAGCCATTGTCTGGTCCATTGGTTGGCCTTAGAACAAGAGCAGCCAATGTTGTGGCTTCAAAATCTTGTTGGACTTCAACTCCCATCAGCCCTAGCCAGCATGGCCAGTGGCCAGGGATTGTGGGGGTTGTAGTATTAAGAAAAATACAGAGGGCACCACGCTGGATACATTTGCCTTGGAGACTTAAATTCAGAACTTGTCCAGTCATGAACCTACTACCCGAGGCAAAAACAAAATAAAACTCTGAATGGCACCCCTCCCCACCCCACACTAATTAAAATGTGAAGTTTTATTCAGGCTTCATCGAAACAAGCTGCACAACCTTCTCTTGCAGGCCATTCATTAATTTTGGTGGAGCTTCTATGGGGGATTATGCTGCTTGAGTCAAATCTTGGGATCAGGATATTAATGCCAGCAAAGTATTAAAGTCTGCTCCTTTACAGATGGCCGTTTTAAAAGGTCATTCATCACACTTGTTTTTAAAAAATAAATTGCTCAGATGGGTTGCTGTTAAAGAACCTTATAAAATATTCCAGTTAATATTCATGGAAATGCATAAAGGTAAAGGTAAAGGTAAAGGGACCCCTGACCATTAGGTCCAGTCGCGGACGACTCTGGGGTTGCGGCGCTCATCTCGCTTTACTGGCCGAGGGAGCCGGCGTACAGCCTCCGGGTCATGTGGCCAGCATGACTAAGCTGCTTCTGGCGAACCAGAGCAGCGCATGGAAACGTTGTTTACCTTCCCGCCAGAGTGGTACCTATTTATCTACTTGCACTGTGTGCTTCTGAACTGCTAAGTTGGCAGGAGCAGGGACCGAGCAATGGGAGCTCACCCCGTCGCGGGGATTCGAACCTTCTGATTGGCAAGCCCTAGGCTCTGTGGTTTAACCCACAGTGCCAGTTAATATTCATGGAAATGCATAACCCTCTGCAATAAGGTATCTCTACCCATATGAGACACAAAACGTTTTGAAAAGATGTGGTAGCATGATTACTTACATTCTCAGGATAAAGATTGTTAACTATTGGCAAACATCTGCTTGGATTATGAGACTTAGCAATGGCCAACCACTCAGGACCTAGAGAAAGTGGTCTGGGTGGGGTCTCAGGCATCCTGACACTCTAGAAATACATCTATTGCTGCAGATGTATGGCAAAGAATTTGAAAACCAAGTGTCCATTTACATCTCTCCACAAAATCCACCTTTCCTGTGATGCCCTTTGCTAAACCTTTATTTATCTGTTGTGGATAAATACGTATTCATCACATTCACTCCCCATGGTCAAACTCTATAGTGTAAGGCCTCTCTCTTCTTCTTATTTTGCAAGGTAACCATTATACACATAACCAACAGTGCAGCATAAAATACATAATGTTGAATATATCTTTATGCATGCAGGAAAACAGTAACATCTATGCAATCCTATGCATATTTATCCAGAGGTCCTACTGAGTTCAGTACAGTATCGTAAAGTGCACATAAGGCTGAAACCATAGAAGCAAGCTAGACAGGGCATGAAATGCGTCAGTTTTGAAATTGTTAATACCGGTAGGTACTGCCCCATGGGCGTAGCCAGGATTTTTGTTAGGGGGGCAGAACCTCATATTTATATTGATTTTGATTGATTTAGGGGGGCAACTGCCCCCCTACTCCCCCTTGGCTACTCCCCTGTACGACTCCCTCCAATTTACAATGGGACCATGGTGCATGGCCATGGGAAGGAGGTTAATCCTGCCTTGCTAATGCAATCCTGATGAAAATTCACCTGCCTCCAAAGGAGCTTGCTAGGACCAAACAGCCACCATTGAGAAGGGGGGTTCTCATTGAGACCATGGGGACAGGAAATGGTTAACTCCAGTGCTTTCTTTCTGGGGGGGTCGCAGGGGTATGATACCCCTAAACATTTTGTGAATCTTTGTGCTTTTGTCCATTTACTGTATTTATTTTTCCAGATTTGAACTATAAAATGGTGGTTTTCTTGCTTCAAAATGAAACTGATTTGTAAAAATGATACACGTAAAAAATATGAGAGACATTGCACATACTTTTGTAAATCAAGAAATGTTTAATAAAAATACTTTTTACAAAATGAGACTACTGCTAAAAAAATTTTAAACAAAAAAAAGCACTGGTTTGTAACCAGTTTGTAACTCCTTTTCCTGTATGCAACAGTCCTTATGAAAACTGCCCTCTCCTGCAACACCTTTTATTTATTTATTTTGTTAAAGAGCACAGCCCTTTAAGTTATGCATTTACTACCGGTATCAGATCTTTTGAAACAAAGCGCCTGCTTATTGCCTCTCTCACCCCTCTCACAGGCCCTTATTCCTCTGGTATATGCATAGCTGTTTTCCAAGCATCCCCCCCCCCCCCGCTCAACCACTGACTTCACATCTGGAGTCTGAACTGCAACAGTAAGGAGTCTTTGGTTAAGCACTTTCTTTTTCAAGAGGTTGTCCCCCCCCGCCTTGTGACCTCGGAAAACCCTTCTCTCAGCAGCCATGCAAATGTAAACCAATCCAGGCTGCAAGCCGTGAGCCTGAAGAATACACTTGAACAGTGTGAGCGTCACCTGAGAGCCCACTGTTTAATTATGCAAGAATCTCAGTTATGCTCTGCCAGAGCATCAGAGTCAGGAGGTTAAGAGGACTAGAACTTTATCTCTGCACAAAAATAATAGAACATTTCGGAGCTCGGCAGAACCTTACAGCAGATTAGAAACAGGTCGCATTCTGGAAACAGGAAATTCTTCATATGACAGAATCCCACCCCCTACCTTATTTACAGCACTTGCTGCAATCCTATCCAGAGCTATGCATGCTTAAGTCCCACTGACTTCAGAATTTAAGCATGCTGAGACGGTAAAATAATCCTTGTGATACCAGGGTAAACATTTGCCTGCTGACAGCTTGATCTCCGCCTGTGAGAGACACGGCTAGACCTTTGGGGATTTGCACGAGGGTCCATTAAGTTCCCTGCAATGAGCCTTGCCTGCGATGGCAGTGTGGCGGCAGAACCAAGTGAGGTGAGCATAGCTGTATCTCTTGCTAAAGCAGCAAAAGTCCTTTATAATATACCCCCAGATACAGTTGCTCCAACTGTTGGGCAATGTATTATAAAGGCAGCTTTTCTTTCTTAACAATTCTTCAGCGGCTACATTCATAACTTGAGGAAAATAAACCTGTTTCGTGGCTCATTTGTGCCACAGCCATTTACAGTGGTACCTCGGGTTACATACGCTTCAGGTTACAGACTCTACTAACCCAGAAATATTACCTCGGGTTAAGAACTTTACCTCAGGATGAGAACAGAAATCGTGCTCTGGCGGCGCAGCGGCAGCGGGAGGCCCCATTAGCTAAAGTGGTGCTTCAGGTTAAGAACGTTTTCAGGTTAAGAACGGACCTCCAGAACGAATTAAATACGTAACCAGAGGTACCACTGTACTTAAGGAGGGCCTCCGAAACTAATTGACATCCTCACTCCCTGATAGTCCTGGCGGCCGCCCTGGGAGTCATCTTGTTGAGGAAGTGAGTGGAACCAGCTGTTGCTGATGACTACGGTCTACTCAGAGAGCTACAAAACCAGCAATGCTGAGGATTGTGATGGGGGTGCCCTCCATTTTCATTTTTATTAAGAGTGCCTCCTGTGTGGGTTGACCTGACTGAGGGCACTTCTTGGTGAGAGGAGGGGGGACCAGGGAGGGGTGTGTGCAGTTCTAACGTGGGCGAGAAGCCGATTGCTCTTTGGAGCAGTACATCTGTGCAACTGATGGCTTTATTTATAGTGCGCTGGCAGCGAACGGCTTCCTTGTCTTCCTTGGTGTTCTTGCAATACAATTTGTGGCATGGAAGTGGACTGAATGCTCATAGTGGTGGTTGGTGACTGGGTGGGAGATATTGGAGTAAATGATGCGCTCGGTGTGCGAGTTCAATGGGATGGCTGATATTGAATGAGTAGGCATTATATAATTTGTATAGATGTAATGGCAGAATTTGGGTGTGGGGTGTTTGTGCTAGAGGGGTATGCACATTTTGGGAGTCAGGATATGCCTTGGCAAGAAGGAAGGAATCCCTGGCTCTAAATATATTTCAAAATGAACAGCTATGGTTTTTTGGGGAGATGGGGCTTTGTATTCCTTTACTGCTTTTCATTGTAGTTCTATTTAATATTGCATGGCATTGTTTGCAATTTTTTAGTTCCATTGTTGGTTATCTATTTATTTTGTACAGTACTGCATTTATTGTTTTGCAAATTACTTAAATACTGTCTGAAGTCTGTTAAATATAGGTTGAAGTCTGAGGTCTGTTAAATATAGGTTGGATCCCAAACACTGAATCTTTATAATGCCTTAGGGCAGTGGTGGCCAAACTCGGCCCTTCAGCTGTTTTGGGACTACAACTCCCATCATCCCTAGCTAACAGGACCAGTGGTCAGGGATGATGGGAATTGTAGTCCCAAAACACCTCGAGGGCCAAGTTTGGCCATCACTGCCTTAGGGCATCTGAGCTTTAAATTCGAGGATTAGAAGCACAGGTTCCAAGTTGCAAGGTGTGGTAGGGATGAAGAACTCATGCTGTTAGGCTCCAACTCTCATCAGCCCTAGGCAGCATGGTCATGACTTAGGGGTAATAGGAACTGTAGCTCATCATCCTCTGGGGAAGTCATAGGTTTCCCTTTGCTAAATGGCTTTCAGGCACACCCAGGGCTTTTTTTCAGCTGGAACTCGCTGGAACTCAGTTCCGGCACCTCTCAGGTGGGCGCCATTGCTATTATAAGAGAACAAGGGAGGCGTTCATGTTGAGGTCCGGCACCTCTTTTTCTAGAAAAATATCACTGGCATGCTTCAGCCATCCACCACCGACCATATTACAAAATAAGCAATCCGTTACATTACAGATCTATGCCCATACGTGCTGTCAAAACAAAGCTTTTTCAGCTAGTCTTCCTAGGCATCAGCTGCAAGTGAAAGAACAGTGGGACAGTCAATGCTGCAAAGAAATGCAAGGTTTTAAGGTACCTCTCTCAGAATGTGAAAAAGAGACTCCCAAGACTTAGGTCTGAATTTTAAAGCAAAGTATATTAAGATATGAATTTGGGGCTGCATGTGTCACATATTTGGTCTTCCTACAACCTAGGTAAGTAACTAAGTAATTCATTAGAGAACACACATTTTAGAGCACATTTCCCCCGTAAATGAATCCTGGGAACTGTAGTTTATCACTCACAGAGATACAATTACTAGCACCCTTAACAAATGAGTTCTTTGGAGGGTGCTCAGAATGTTCTTTAAATGCATGTCGTGTACCCAGTCTACAGACTATGGGCGAAACAAATCTTTCTGCCAGAGCTGCAATTCTATGCCTAGCAAGGCACGCTTAAGGCCGTGCACTGGGTATCAAGAGTCCTATTTAAAATGTGTATCGGCCTTTTGATTGCAATCCTCCATTTTCACGCTTAGAAATGTAGCACTCATTTAGCGCAGTCCAGCATGCTAGCTTTTGAAAAGAAACTCAGATTGGTGGCATTTTATTGTCTCTAGTGAATGAAAGAATTTCAGCCTGCAGTAAATCAGCTAATTGTTCTGACAGCTACTTGATCATCTTAAATTAATAATGAATAAAACATATGAATATTTTAAAAAGCATGGCGCTGAAAATGTGCAGCACATAAACATATACTCACAATAAGGGTAAGTGCAAATCTCTTGGTTCTAAAAAATAATGGTGCTGCTATTGAAGAAAAACTGATATTAGATATTTCACATACATCGAAGAGGCTCAGGTCTTATCCACACCTTTCTTCTGCTCTTTCCAGGTCTGTGCCCAAGCACCCCCCCTTTTTTTTTTTGCTCTGGAGCTTTCCCTGCAAAAACACGCTCTCGAAAACTCAGCCAGAGCAAACGTCAATTTGTGGAAAACCTGGATTGACGTTTGCTCTAATTCAGCTTTAAATAACAGATTTGGGTAGGGAAAGTGGGGCGGGGGGAGGATAGGGCTCCAACAAGGAGCATTAAAGCACAAACCTCTGCCTAGAGAGGGTGGGGAAAAGGTAAATATGGATAAGGCCTCCTTCTCTAATCACTTGTTGGGTAGATTTGTTCCCTGCTAGCGGCCTAATTGATACCACATTGAACAAAAAATTGTTTTGCAGTGGAGCTTATTAGTATAAAGCTCAGTATTCAAGATACAAGGAAGACTTATGAAATCAAAAAATACCCACAGTCCTATCACATTTCAGGCGACACTGCCCTTCTCAAGGGGAACTGTTACTTAACCTATGTACGGTAGTTACAAGAGAAATACAAAGCTTGGCACCACTTCTTAACAACAAACCCCTTTGAATTACTCCCTCAGATAAGGGGTATTTAGCCCCAAATATGTTGGGAATCCTTTTTTGTTTTTTTACATCTATATACACATTGAATAATCTACTATGCATCTCTGGGATCTACCCTTCTGGGATAGCTCCGTCAGCAGATCTTGAGACTCTTCATCTCAGGCTTGTGGGTTTGAGCCCCACGTTGAGCAAGAGATTCTTGCACTGTGGACTAGGTGACTCCTGAGGCCCCTTTCAGCTCTACAATTCTATGATTCCACAATTCTACTACTTTCTAAAAAATTAAGTTACAGAATCAAACTGCATTGCTAGTGGGCTTAAGAAGAAAGTCTGAAAAATTCCCCTCCCCAAACATTGTGTGGTTGACACTAAAATGGCATGCCTCTGGCCCTGTGTGTTCAACTGCAGCTTAATCTGCATTATTAGCCTCTGGGCAATACTCAAGAGTTGCGCTATGGAAGTTTGATCTGGTGGCTTTTGAAAGTTAAGTTGCTGTTAACACAAAAGCAGTCCTGCTAGTCTTCTTCCCAGAGTGGTGAAGGTATTCAATGAAATTACTGGACTAAAGTTGGTCATGTTCATTAATTCCAGTGGGTCTACTCTGAGTAAAACTTAGCTGACTACCACCCTCGTACTCCTATAAAATATTATAATAAAAGAGTTTGTTCCTACCTCATATGAGAGACACATTTTCATCTCTGTTGTAAGAAAAAAAACATTTTCAATGGGTTTAACACATTATTATATTTTAAGCTGTTTTATCCCTAAAGGAACAGGGCAGATTTAAAGCATCAAACATATTTCCCTTGGTGTATTGCAATTAGGCTGCCAGAAGACAGCACACAGAATCTTTGGAATATTTTAGAATGTTCATAGCTGGACAGGAGAAGGAAACAGGGAACAGTTCCCCCTGGTACATCTGTTTCATTCCACAGGCATGGGAACAAACCCAGGCTGCAGACTGTGGTTAAGGAGGAGAGAGCTGAAACAAGATGCTGGGTTCCAATGACACTTGGCTTAGGTGTCGGCACCATGCTGAGCTAAAAGGACCAGCAAGAAGCAAAGCAGCTACAATTTTCTCTTTGGAAGTCTGTGCATTTGCCATGGTATGTCTTAGTGTTATGTGCAAATGTGGTCATTGTGACAAGGACTCAGGCTGTGTGCAGGGTGGGGAGCATAGTTTATTTAATAAGCATTAATTTAATAAGGATTTCACCCTGAATTGGGAACTGGCATGTTTGTTCTAGAGCCCACAAATCCCCTCATTAGCACTGGGCTTCCTCTACACACAGGAATGTTGCAGAAACTCTTGCCCAACATTTTTTTTTAGCTATCCTATTTTTGGCAACTAGCAGGGCAGGCAGATTTCAGGCTTGTAGGATTTACTGTGGTTTTTACTAAACCCTGGAGGTCCACCAACTGCAACCAGGTGCAAAATAGTGGGTGGGGTGGGATGACACACACTTAAAGGTACAGGATACTTCTGAATGCACGCTTAAACAAATGAATTTGTTTTCAGAACCTGAAGTCCACACAAAAGTCCATGCCTGGTTTTGTCTCCAAAGCTTACTTTATTTCAGCAGTCAAGAGAATTGGTTTTTGCTGCATTGTTAAACAATTGAGAGTAAGAAACTCTTGCCACAAATTGTCTCCTGATCTGCTTGTAGACCTTGATCCATTTACTGCTCACCAACATTAAATAGCATGGTAGCAAATCAAGCTGGTTTTACATTTAGAAAAAAGTAGGGAACAGAACAGGAGATCCAGGGCCCAAGACCTGAGGTGCCAAAGACCTGGGGCTCAGTCTCCTGGGCCATCTCATAACAATGCCTATGAAGGCAAGCATGGATAGAATGCTGAAAGCACCTATGTGTTAATTAGACCAGGAGCAGGGCAGTCATACCTACAGGCATGGGCACGGCCAGGAAGACAGCTGCTCCCCCTAAATCAAGTAAATCAATAAAAATACTCAGCTGAGGTTCTGTCCGCCCCAACATAAAACCTGCCCCCCAACATAAATCCTGACTACAGTCATGCTTACAGGATCTATTTTATCATTAAAACCTCTTTTATTTATTGACTGACTGATCCACCAACCAGAGGCAGGTGCAAAGGTGGCCAGGGGTGGAGGCACAAGATGTGTATTAGGGCTATGTACATACCGGTATGTATGACTTAAAATGCAGCTAAGCTATTTCCTCCCTGCTGTGTTTGATGGTGCATTCTTAAGTTGCTGTACACACCAAAGAGGGGGCAGGAATGTCTTCACCAGATGTGCATTACTCAATTTGCCACCTTTCACCTACAACACCCCAAAGTCCAATGAAGCAGCCATCTGTGCATGTGCAACAGTTGTCTCAGATGCACACGGCTTAGGTTTTCAAATCAGATGCAAGCCAGCTTGAGAAAAAGCTAGTCTAAAAAGGAGGTTTTTGCAATATTATGGGCATGATCCAGGCCGGCCCAAAACATTTTGGTGCCTGGGGTGAACCACAAAATGGCACCCCACGCCTTTTGCTGCCATAGAAGAAGGGATGAGTGAAGATGTACATCAGGAAGCGCGTGGGGGATCTGCTTCCCCTGTGGATCCTGCCACCTGAGGCGGTTGCCTCACCTTCCTTCCTGGAAGGGTCTGGAGCTGGGTATGATACAAAAGGAATTGGGACCGGGAGAGAAGCAAGCATAGGAACAAATGCTCCACTGGCTGATGGGCGGGGCCAGCCTCTTAGCCTGGTGTTCTTCCTGGGAGATGGTGGGTGCAGCCTCTCAGCCGCAGCTGCATCAGGGCATCCAAGCGTGCACCTCCTTCCAGATTCAACAGGGTTCTCGACTTATGCGCTCATCTCAGGAGGCAGCTCAGGGAGAAGCAACCAAGGAAAAATGCGTCAAGAAACAGAATTCACAGCCCCGCGCTGCCCCGTTCCCCCCACCTCCCGCTTAGAGACCACCTGGGAATAAGACGCCAAACACGCTCGCGGATCTGCCTAGCGGACCTTGCTAACAGCGACTCCCCACCTAGCCTCACGTGACAGCCTCTAGCCGTCGCGCGGCAGTCAATCAGGGGCCAGCTTTGCGCTTCTTTCCCCAGCCAATGAGGCGGCCGCGCTACGCAAGGCGAGGAGAACACCTACCGCGGCCAATCAGAGCGGCGGTGGCCTGGACAGCGGGGCGGGGCAGGGAAGGCGCCACGCCCCTCCTCTCTCCGTCCCAGAGCTCCTCCCCTTTCTCAGGGGGGAGGGGTTGCTTTTGGCGGTTTGGCTCCTCCTGGGCAGCCCAACCCGACGGGCACCGAGCGGCGCGGCGCGGCGAATGAATAAGGGGCTGCGGAGCGGTCGCGGCGGCCCCCGGAGCGGAAGGGGCGCCGTTGAGCGCTGAGGTAACGAGGAGGGTCTGTCGCCGGAGATTCGGGCGGGATTCTTCTCCCTCTCTCCTTCTCTCCCTCCGCGCTTTCGCTTTTGCCCTGAGGGGAGAGAGGCTGGTGCTGGGCGCGCGGGCAGATGGGGTTGCGCTGCTCGGCGGACGGACTTGGCGGCGGGGCGGGGCTCGGGTGAGAGAGAGAGAGAGAGAGAGAGAAGTAAGCTGCTCCCTTGACTGACGGACGGAGTGTCCCCCTGGCGCGTGAGCGGGCGGCGGTTGGGACGGTTGGGAGCAGGTGAACAGAGCTCAACCGCCGCCTCCCTCCCTCCTTCCCCCCTCCCTCCCACAGGCGTGTTTGTACTCGGAAGTCAGAAAGCAACAACAACAGCGCGCCGTGTTCCGCGGGGGGCTTACCAACCCCGAGTAAAAGTGCGCGCGCGGTTGTCGCTCTTCCCCGAAGGTGAGGGACCTGCTGGTCGTGGGAATGCCGTGCGGGGGAGAGAGATGCGTGTTGTTCCCTATCTCACGCCTCTCCTTCCTCGTGGCAGAAGAAGCTGCCCCTCGAGTCCTCGGGGGTGGGTTGGGTTGAGGGCGCTGGGTGTGGAAGCGCCAACCCCCACCCCGCCCCACTTCTTGCATCCTCCTGGCGAAGGTGTGCGGAGCTGCCTGCTGCTCTCCTCAGGGCGGTTATGTAAAGGGAGCCTCTGAGTCTGCCTCAGAAACAGGGATCTTTTGCGGGAAACGGCTGTGGAGCAGTAGGAGAGCTCCTGCTTTGCATGCATAATAAGGTCCCTGGTTCAGTCCCTGGCATCTCCAGGTCTGGTCCCCTGTTTGGAGGACCAGTGCTGTGACTTGGTTCCTGTGTTGCAATGCCCTGTCATTGCATAGCTTTGGGACAGTTTTATGGGAAGTGATTCACAAGTGAAATAAGTACCCTCAGTGTCCTCCTCGCGTCTTGCTTGCTCCAGCTTGGGGTTTTGTGAGGAGTTGGAGTAAGGTTTCTGGATTTAACTGGAGTGGAGTTACATTCCTGGTTGTACTATGGACCCAGCAGATACTCTTTATGAAGTGAAAGGTATTGGCAGGTCAAATCTGCTTTACAATCCTTGCTATCTAATTCTAGGGGTGTAGGGTGAGGCAGTGACTGCTCACTGGAAAGGCGGGTGTACTTGTGCATGTTCAGAACATTAGTCCTCTAGCTTGCTTTCCACATGCGAGGGAAAAGCATTCATGCTCAAATCTGCGTTACATTCCTTGTTACACTTGCCAAGCAAGATAGGCCAGTATTACAAATAATTTTATTTGCATGCTGCCTTTCCACAGTTCAAACCATGTTCAAGACGGCTTACAACATGGGGGAAAAAATAACATAATGAAAGTAGTCACAAACAATAAATAAAGCATTTTAAAAATACCATTATCTCCATATCACAGATGGGAAGGGGATTTTGGCAGCTGAAAATATAATGTGAACTGGCAGCTTTCTGGAGTTTGGTTCCTGCTCCTAACCACTGCAGTACACTGAATCTGGGTCATGGCTCAGTGGTAGAGGACATGCCTTGCACCCAGAAGCTCCCAGGTTTGATCCCTGGCATCTCCAGGCTGAATTGGGAGAGGCCCCATCTGAAACCCTGGATAGCTGCTGCCAGTCAGTGTAGACTGAACTCAGGTTCATATCACTGTGTGTTAGGCAGCTCTTGAAAGTTAGCGATGGCATATTAGCAGATTGAGATGTACAACTTGGCCATCTTCAAAAGGAGTTCAGTATATGGTTAAGAAATGATTGATTCTGACAGATCAGAGGCAGATTTTGACTCAGAGTCTGTAATGGAGTGAGCCATGATTTCTAAGAGCATGGGACTTCTTCCACTGCTAAGTTGAGATTGCATCTTTGAATTCCCGAATAACTTCTTGAGTTGCAGTATTTAGTTGATCAAACAGCTTTTTAAATTGTTTGAAAGACTTTGATCAACAAGAAGCAGGTTTAAAAATAATAATTTGTGTCTTATTCACATAAGTACAACTCCATGTGTGTTGGGGACTTCTATCACCCTGAGGGATAGCCTTTTTATATTTGGTGCCTGGTTTGATAGTTACCTGCATGATGTAAAAATGATAGTATGCCTCTTTCTTCAGAACTAGCGGTGTTGTCTAAGCTACATAAATTTGTATGAATCCATTAATATACAAGTATGATTTTTAATGTTTCTTTAATTGAATTTTTCAAGCATCATCAGGAATATATATATATATATATATATATATATATATATATATATATATATATATATATAAAACTTCCACAGGGAACGTTTTAATTTAATTTTAAACTGCCCTGCCCCATTTTGTTCATAACTGAAGAACTTTTACATGTTAAAATCAAATTGAAAATAGCATGTTGTGTGGTAGTGCAAAAACATAACTAAATAGTGGTACAGTAGCTGTATATTTCTTTGTTAAACCTAGGCCAAAATTTCTGGAAAGTCTGACAACTTCATAAGTCATAAGACTTGTGGGAGGCATACTTTTGTGGCTAAATTACTGTGTGATGTTATGCTATGTACTGTATCTAATCCCATGAGTCTAATATAGGCCATCACATCTGAGAGGTGTACTCAGAAGTTTATTTAAAGAACTTTCCAGTGAATTAACCTATGAAGAATATTCAGGTTTTATTAAGATCTGCTGAACAGGTTGTGGCAAAATTATAAATTACTATTTATAAATGACTACCGGTAGGTTTCTCTTGAATAAAATACATTAACTTGATTCAGGCTGCAGGTGACAGAATCGAACTTTTTGATATATTGTAATATAGCAGTTTCAAACTAGAGTCTCAGTTTGACCTTAAAACGAGCATTCTTGAACCAAGGAACTTCAAAGCAAGACTCCAATGTGAAATGGTTGAATCACAACTTACTGAGAACTTTAATTCTAGCACATGTAGGCACTTTGGTGCTGCTAACTCAGTGTTTTGACTTTACCCCCGGAAGCACACTCCATTGTCTCTCAAGACAGAAAGATGCAAACAACATCAACAGTTCTTTGTAAATGGCTTCTGTAATTAATTAGGTTTAAACTTGTAAAATTATCACAGTTTGCATGTTCTATATTTCAGTCCTTTATTTTCACTACTTACTTACACACACACCACACCTAACTGAGAATAAAACTTCATGCATATGATAAAGTGAACTCTTGTCCATGAATGCAATTTGTGACTTAGTATGATGTCCAAATGTGACGAATGTAATGCTATCTTCAATGTCTGATAATTTAGACTGGATTAAATCAAGTGTATTAAGCACAGGAAGAAAGATAGTTACATTACTTTTGAATGTAATACATTGTATTTTTCTTTAAGTGTGCAAGTTTTATTTCCGTAGCAATATATTATATGCATTGTTTTATTGTACCCATTTAATTACTCAATATTAAGGTGGATTAGTGAAATGATGGTTTAAAATATGAAGGGAAAGACCAATTGAGAATACTTCATATTTTTACTATTTTAGAAAAGAACAAGATTGCTCTAATCTTAGATAACTGGAGTAGTTATAACAAGTAGTGTTAGGATTATGCTCCCTCATGTCTCACATTCAGTGCAATAATTGCTTTTTTATTACACAAATTTCAAAATTATCTTATGGTTACCCAGATGACTTAGTGGATGACACCTGTGTTGATCTGCCAGCCCCTTGTCCCCAATATTAAGACGTAATATATAAGTACAGTACTTAGACTGTTGTGTTGATGTTTGTTACACAGATACTTATAAAAAAGGTAGCCTTTCTTAAAGAGGGCTGTAGGTTTAATTCTAAGGTACTATCCTTGCATTAAGAGCAGATGTCATTTACAGCTGATTTTTTTTTAAAGAAGAAATATTCTATTAAGCCTTGAAATATCAGTTTTTTAAAATTGCTTTTTTATTCACTCTGTTCCATATTAATTGAAGGATTTGGTTGCTTATGATTAAGTTACAAAGCAGGCTAACTGGCCTCTGCTTGAGCTAATATGGTAGTTACCGGTAATATATCAGGTGTCGGGTTGTAGCCTCTTGCTCTTCTTACAAAGTGTGTGTTTTCCTATTATACTTCATGTATAGATGTTGCCTTTATTAATTTGACTAGGTTACATTGTACTTTATATTGATTTTGTAATGGCTATTAATCAGCTCTTTGTCATGTTCATTTTTATCTCTTCAAGTGGTTTTCTGTTTGCCTGTTAATACTACCACTTCATTTTGCATTTTGGCATTCACCCATGAGCACTTCTTAACCTCATGCCCCAGCATTTTTTTTCTGGCCAAGTGTGAGAAAAGGCCCTGTTAGCATAGCATACTGTTGGTAAGTATTGTCACTCACCCTTCTTGCTCCATACACTTGTACTAAGCAACCCCAATAGTCAATGTAACATTGACTGTGGATCTTGCCAGTTTTCTGCAAGCTGCAATATATGTGTTTCCTTTTTCTGTGTATATATGACTTGCACTACTGGGTATGATTTTTTATAGTTCTAATCTTTCTAGTTGTGTTTAGGGTCTTTTGATTACAGTTACTAGCTCAACATACGGATTTGATTCAGAACATTTTATATTAAGATGGGCATGCATAGCTAAAACTTTATCGATTTGGCATGAACAGGGATCCACACAACTATTCAATTTTGAATTGTATGTATCTATGCAGCATTGAAGAGATAGATTCTGATAATTCAGGAAGAGTATTTCTGATGGAGAGACGAAGTTAATGGGAAATTGCATTTGGTGGTTGGTATTCCCTTGAGATAAACCTAGCAGTTCGAAAGCACGTCAAAGTGCAAGTAGATAAATAGGCACTGCTCCAGCGGGAAGGTAAATGGCATTTCCGTGCACTGCTCTGGTTCGCCAGAAGCGTCTTAGTCATGCTGGCCACATGACCCGGAAGCTGTATGCTGGCTTCCTTGGCCAGTAAAGCGACCCCCTTTACCTTTACCCTTGAGTAAAGTAAGTTGTCTATGCTATGAAATAATACCTGGGTCCCTTAGAGAAACAAGCTGCCCAACATCACCATATGCACTGCTGCTTTCCTATGCATGAACTGTGGCCTCCTTCATATAATCTCCTTCCCAGCTGTCTTTCTGTTGAAAGTGGACTTTTACAGAATGGGAGGGTCTGAACACCAAGAGAGGATTTGAGGTCAGCTGTCTCCATTGCAATCTGGGGTGGGGTGGGGGGAGTAACGGACATGGTAAGGGGGAAAGAAACCATGTAGTTCTGGTAAAACGTCTCCTCTAGTGGCTTGTATAAGCATTGGGTGGTGGCTGCATTCTGCTCCAGCAATGTTTGTGCATTTCTCATGACATAGTTATTTTCTATCTACTGAATATCACATATATGCTAATAATGCATTTATTCTCCAAGTGTAGGTTTCTGGAAACTCATCTAGGTTTGTAGAAGTCCAAAAACCTTTGCCACTTCCTCTTAAGGTCCAGGAAATTTTGCTGAATGGAACACTCTTAACTTTCCATTTATCTCAGTCTAAGCTACTAAACATGCAATTTACAGCATTCCAGCAAACAGTTATAAACATTTATATCCAGTTATTTCACCCAGCAATATAGGAAATGCTGAAACACTGCAACATTGAAGATGACAAAAAATGTTCATCCAGTTCTTTTAACTGGTCTGATGTACAAATTCCATTATCAACCCACTTCTACAAAAAGAGTTGCATCTGTTTTCAAATCTGGATTACCCACTGTTCAGTAGCCCTGACTACTTTTCTCATTCCTAGGAATCTCTTCACCTATTTACTACTACTTCCCCATTCTGCCTATCCTGAAGCAGCCCTACTGTTAGCCCAAGGTACAGAATTTGCTTTGTATCCACTTCTGGCTATGCCTCATTTCCAGGATGCCTTATCAGGAGATGTAAGCCACAAAAAATGTTGCATTTGCCTCAGTCAATATTACTTAAAATTAAGGGGCATGACTGATGGTAGTAGGGACAACAATGACAGGACTCCTGACGTAGCTTTACAATTAGCTTCATGCCAGATGGGCTGAAAGTATTTAGTTTTGAATGGGAGGGACAACTGAAATAAGAGACAAACACACATTTTTTCACTTAAAGTGATGGAATGGTGAGAGCACTTTGTTGCGGGCCAATTGCCAGCTTTCCAAGAGCTGTATTCCTATCCCTGCCTTCCAGTTGTTGGTCTCTGTTCTGAAAATAATAATAATAATAATAATAATAATAATAATAATAATAATATGGGAAGCATTGCAACATTGTCTGAAAGCACTGTGAAAAAACAAGGAAAGGGGAAGAAAGATGGACCAAACTAGACAGTATGGGTGCAATCAGATGGTAATGGGGCTTTTTTGTAAATGACCATCACATACCTTCCTTATGCATATTAGAATAATGATTTGCTTCATTCTGTTGGTGCATTAGTTGTTTTTGTGTAAAGAACTACAGTTATTCTTTTTTAAAAAGATAAGAATAATCGTGTGACTTACTCTATTCCAGCAAGAGGGAATACACAACATTTCAAAGTCCTGATTCTCAATACTGGGAAAGTATTTAGAAGCTGGTTTTTCCAGTTGTCTTGAATGGGAGTGCCCCTCATGTTACAAGGAAAAGTAATGACTTGCCATTATAATGTGTTGCAATAACAAAAGATAGAGTCCATATTTATGTAACTGTGTTCCAAACATTGTCCTAAAATATCAACAAGGATTCAATGTATAATCTTGAAAGGACAGCTTAAGGTTACGCCAGAGTAATAAGATGTTTGAATTCAAGCAGTCTGCATGGTGTTGAATACTTAATAATAACTACAATAATTAGTATTTACATAGTACTGCTGAGTGTTCAGAGTGATTCACATACATTGCCTTGTAACCCTTACAACTGTATAATTATGCCTGTGGCATAATTCTGATGTCATGTCAAATCTTTTTTCTTTGCAAAGCTTAACAATGGCTTGATGTGGCATCGGAACTGGCACACCATGATTTTTGTCACCCTTGACAGAGTTGGGAATGCCAAGTAAGAGAAAACAAACACATCTAAGTATCTTTTGCTAGTTTTCTTCAAATAATGCTTTGCACCCTGCTCTCGCTGTTGGTTCCTTGAATCTGACTGCTTCCAATGCAAGATCAAGAGACCAACAATCCACCCTGTTGAAAGGCATATATTAGGACACAAAAGTAACCATGACAACAGCTGAAATACAAATCTCTACCTGTAGACCTTTCATCTGCTGTGTTCAGCCTGTAGCCCCACTTACCTAGTTTCCAAATACACAATGTTCCATATTGAGGACAGCACATATTATGTCTCATGTATTTTGTGTGATCTAGGTATTTTCCTTGGTGGTCTTGATGCTTATTTGATAAATCCCCATCCCATTCTGGATTGCAATATAAAATGAGTTCAGCAACTTCACATAGTTATCCTTGGGTGTGCAGCAGACTTGGGATAGCTAAGATATCCTGGATGTCTTGACACTTTTGCTGCTTCCTTCCAGAATTCTTGGGCCTTGAAGGACAAGAATGCTGAACCATGGGCAGATAATAGAAACACATGTCTTTTGTCTGAGGAAAACTATACTTAGGATATTCAAGAATCTTCTGAAGGGGGCAGTTTTCAACCAGTTGCATTGCTAGGTTGCCTTTTACCAACTGTGACTGGTTCTACAGCTGCGGCCACTCTTGGACTGGGGAAGTCTTGCCACAGTAGTTCATGTGTTGGTTACTTCAAGACTGGATTTCTGAGATGTGCTCCATGTGGAGCTTCCCTTAAACTTGATCTGGAAGATTCAGTTAGTGCAGAATGCTAGCTAGGATAAGATGTGTGAATTGGGGTTTGCCCCGGTTCTTTATATGGTTAATGCAAAGTATGATTAAGTTTTACATCTGAACTGAGTTTCTGATCTAGTTCCTTTCAATTTATTGACTTCTGAAATAGCATGGCTACCTTCTATTTTGGTAATTTAATTCTGTTACTGTTATATATGGGTGCTAGATAAACATACATTGACATTCACAGTATGCATAATAAAATGCAACAATTATGAAAATGTAATATGCTAATGAAAAACAGGATTAATAGGTAGAGCTAACAAAAAATCAAGTGATTTTTGTCTTTGCATCGGTATTGTTTTAGAAGTCAAGGCTACATTGCTTGAAACATTTTAATTTGTGGAAGGTTTCTTCTGTTATATAGGCTGCACAGTGAATTAACAGTACCATCCGTATTTGACATGTGAAACCTTGTACTATGGAGTGTTGGATTGGCCTGTATTTTAGTTGGCACAGTCAAATGTGATGTGTGTCTTGTGTGTTGTAGCATAGTTCAGCTTATGCTAATTTTCTCTTGAATTTGATAGTAGTTATGATCATGTTTTGTCCTCTCAGTTGCTGTAGTCAAAGAAGTGTAAGTTGAACTGGTGCACAATGAAATAACAGGCAACTCTGTTTATTCTGAGCTGTAAAATGCCCCTTACTAGAGAGAAAAGAAACAGCTACATAGTGCCAGCAAAAGGAGTATTCTTTTGCCTTGAATTGTAAAGTTATGATACTCTGTAAACTACAGAAGGCTATATCATGAGGTGGAATATTAATGAAAGCTTCAAGCTTTCTTTCTGCTCAACAGAATTTAGGCAATAAATATGTAGAACCCTCATCTTATCAAGGCTTGTCATACTAAAATTCCTAAAGTGTGAATTAATGTTTAGCTACCAATTTAAAAGTCAGTATGATAGTGTTGCAGAAGCAGAATTAAGCTTTAGCTTGCTATTGGGAGATGTATGTTTTGCTAAATGCTTGTTGTTCCTTGTCTGACTGACATTTAGAACAGCATGTAGAGAATATTGTATCTCACTGATATTTTGTTTCATGTTGGGAGCTGTAGGATGGCAATGATCATAACCATGAATGGTCTGCTTTATACAGTATGGATATGGGTTATATGTCTTTTGCAACTTGCATAAGATTTCTTTTAATTCTCTCTTAAGTCTCTTAACTATTTCTTCCAGTTTTTGTTGGAATGAAAATCTGTGTTCTGATACTCTTATTTTAAATAGGTTATTTGTGTTCTTTCATTTGTGTGGATTTTAGCAGGCTGGATAACCTGCATGGTACCTGCATGGATGGGACGTGGATGGCGCTGTGGTCTAAACCACAGAGCCTAGGGCTTGTCGACAGAGCCTAGGGCTTGTCAATCGGAAGGTCGGCTGTTCGAATCCCCGCGACGGGGTGAGCTCCCGTTGCTCGATCCCTGCTCCTGCCCACCTAGCAGTTCAAAAGCACGTCAAAGTGCAAGTAGATAAATAGGCACCACTCTGGCGGGAAGGTAAATGGCGTTTCCGTGCGCTGCTTTGGTTCACCAGAAGCAGCTTAGTCATGCTGGCCACATGACCTGGAGGCTGTCTGCGGACAAACGCTGGCTCCCTCGGCCTATAGAGCGAGATGAGCGCGCAACCCCAGAGTCGTCCGCGACTGGACCTAACGGTCAGGGGTACCTTTACCTTTACCTACCTGCATGGATAACTTTTGGGGTACCTGCATCATATTAAGCAGTCGGGAAGATACAACAATTGTTGCTTCAGTTGCTTCTTCAAGCTACTACTGAAGAGATCTCTAATCTAAAATGAATATTTGGAGTTACAATAGTACTGTAGTCCTGTTGTAAAGAGAATATGTAATTTGCTTGATACTGGTTGTTACTGATCTTATGCTAATGACTGTATGAATCTTGAGGTGGGGAAATTATAGGAACCATTGGTTTGGCTATTAAGGACCGTAATTGAAAGGACCTTGTCAGTATGCTGCACTTGGTAGTCTCTCTCTCCTCCCCGCTTCCCTGCTAAGGACTTCATACTGTTTTAGCTTGCTCTATGAAATGTTTTCACTTTCTGCTTGGACTCCTAAAGATAATTTATTTTACTTACTTGAAATCAGGATGCAAAGTTCCCTTTTCTGATTGTATTTCTGATTGCACTGGGAGCAGTGCAATGATAGTAGAAGTATTCTATTTAAATTGATTAAGAGCTATATTGGATTATAATAGTTCCATCCCAATCTGACCCCCATGCTACTCAAGTTGTTTAGTAATTCAATTGTTGACTGAAAAATGCTGGAATGGCTTTTTCTGCCTCCAGGGAATGGAGTGGGTGGGTTGTTTTCTCCACTGTTTTTTCAGCAAGTGTCAACTGATGATAGATCCTTGGCAGCCTAGTTTGTCTCTACTCTCAAATAGCTATCTGCACATACAGCCAAGGTTGCTGTTGTATGCGAAGGAAAATGGTTGTCCTTCCTGTATTAATATGAGATCCTGACTATAAAATCTTTCATCTTTCCCACTGCTGCATTTGTTGCCCACCCCAGCATTCCTGATCGTGGCTAGATGCATCCTGCCAGGTTACTAGGCTGCCTCTATGGTTGCCACCTCTTCTCTCCTATCCCTTGAAGCAAATTTCCAGATTTTCCCCTTCCCAAAATCAATACTTTACGGGAGAGGGCGGGGGGAGAGAGAGTTGGCAACTGACTACTAGATAATTGAAATGCGTTGACAAGGACATGAAAGTTTTGCGTACATGGACATACTCTTTTTACCCAGCTTTCAATGTACGGGATTTGTTTCTTGCCTCTGTCATTCTGAAGGTCAAAATGGTTGCAGTGGAACAACAAATTGAATTCTTACAGCATGATTGTAAATGGCATGTTGTACAATGATATTTTACAACTTGTTCAGTTGTAAGTTGACATTGCTATATATTTTATAAAGCATACAAAATTATTTGAGGTTTGTTGGTAAGATTTTAAGATTATCAGCTTTGGTGTTAATGACATTTGAAGACAGGACCTCCAGATAGCAAAAAGGAATTTAATAATGCAGATAAGACACGTTGTGGTAAACTCTCAGTAACTGAACTAGTGCCAAATAAAAAGCAGAGATTAGAAAGTGAATACGTTAACAGTGCATAGCCTCTTCACTATAACCTTTAAGATGGTCCACCCACAGAGACTTATGGAATCCAAGGGACTTTGGAATGCTCTGCAGGATTTCTCAGGAGCCAGAGCTGGCAGTCCTCTTAAGGCCTTGCTTTCACTATGGAATGGAAATATGTGTTAGGGAGCTCCAAACTGTGAAACAGGTCTGATGTAGGCTGCCCCTTCTTGTGGTAGGATGCTTAAGAAGGTAGTGGCTATCCAGACACTGGGAGGAAATAGATTGTCTTGCCCTATTCTGGTCTGGGTTCAGACCTGGTTTTGAAACAGAATCAGCCTTTATTGCTCTGATATATAATAATAATTAATAATTAATAATTAATAATTAATAAATAAAAATAAAAATAAAAATAAAAATAAAATTAATAATAATTTATTATTTGTACCCCGCCCATCTGGCTGGGTCTCCCCAGCCACTCTGGGCGGCTTCCAGCAAACATTAAAATACATTAACACATCACAGTTTAAAAACTTCCCTAAACAGGGCTGCCTTCAGATGTCTTCTAAATGTCAGGTAGTAGTTTATCTCTTTGACATCTGATGGGAGGGCGTTCCACAGGGCAGGCGCCGCTACCGAGAAGGCCCTCTGCTTGGTTCCCTGTAGCTTTGCTTCTCGCAGTGAGGGAACCACCAGAAGGCCCTCGGCGCTGGACCTCAGTGTCTGGGCAGAACGATGGGGGTGGAGACACTCCTTCAGGTATACTGGGCCGAGGCCATTTAGGGCTTTAAAGGTCAGCACCAACACTTTGAATTGTGCTTGGAAACATACTGGGAGCCAATGTAGGTCTTTCAGGATCGATGAATGAACACTTTCAGTATTTGTGAGTTGATTGCACTGTGTGTTTTTTGAGGGGGGCGGGTTGTGTAGCAGGATACCACAATGCTATTTAATATCTAGAGGTGCTTGGAGCAATTAGAAGACTGGGGCATGGTGTCATCAGTATGCTAATGGCACTCATTTCTATTTCTCTGTTACAGCAGAATTGAGAAGCCTTACTAAATATGTCCTGCTCTCCTCGTGTCCTTAGTGCTATTTTTTTGCTCTCCTATCTTTTAAAGCTCCTTTTTAATCAGATATGTGAGTGCTTTGTGATACTCACACACTGCATATAAACAGTCCAAGTTCTATGTGAAGAAAATCTGAATCCTGTGACCCTGATAAATTATGCAAATGGAAAAATGCATAATTTACTTTATTGCTCAATTTTGGGTTTGCTTATCAAAGTGAGAGGAAAAGTAGGATTGTGGGTGCTAAAGCCCCATGCCCAGTTCCTAGAAATCATGTTCAACTGCCCTTTCTGACTTCAGGGAACTCATTATGTATTACATACTCTTAAGCGCTAGAGTTGTATGTGTATGCAAAACAGATTCTCAAGAACTGAATTATGTGCCCCAAACCATATTCTGTGTTCCCACATGCAGAAGCCCTTGCCTTGAGTAATTGGGTCAGTTCCCATTGAAATTTATTTCTAGTAGCAATTATTTTCATTTCTGGGAAATTCTGAGCATTGACTCTAAGCCTGCTAACAGTAAGTCTGCTATAATGCTTCATGTTCCCTCTATATTACCCTGCCCTGAAATAGTTCTGTTTCTAATACTGCAAAACACTCACTGAACACTAGTAAATGCCTGCATATACTTGTATAATGCCTTGTACTCCCTGATGGTCTTTGTTCCTCAGTAATCACGGCTGAAAGGTAACCATAAAAATATTATTTGTGTTAGTCTGCACACTTAAAAAATACTATTTGGCGTAAGGGTGTCTCAGTAAATATTTTGACACTGTTGCATGTTTTGATTTCAAATATAGGAAGTGCAGTACTGTTATGATGGGAGGACTGCATAATTGCTTTACTTCTGGTGTACCACAGTGATTAAGAAGTGAGAGCCAGGTAGTTCTTAATTAAGAGAGCATTTTCTCCACACTCAGTGATTGCCTTTGGCAAGCTGCTACGATCTTAGACTCAGTTCCCCACCTGTAATTTGAGGATAACATGGGACTTTTAAAAGATTTATTAATGGTGTAATAGTAGCTCCCCCACCATGTTTAAGTGTTTTGGGAACAGAGTCGGACTACTGGATTATGCATCCCACTTCTATTTTAATCCTTACTCGTGATTCATTGTCATGTGTCCTGATATACTATTACCCAGTGTATGTATCTGAAGCAGTGTGAATGCTAAAAGTCTAGATGTTTTACAGCATATTGAAGAGAATGTTGCTCTGGTTGCTCTTGTCTTCACTTCACACAGGGTTATGGTGTAGTAGTGCTACCTAATGTTGTTCATTGAGGCTAGTTTATACCTGATTTATGCTCTGAATGCATATGAATCATTTATGAACGATCCTATTTTGTCACAGCAAATTGAGGCTACTGTGCAGCTCCGGCATGACAGTGCTACATGCTCTGATTGGAACACTTCCTCTTAAGCAATCACCAGTTGTTACCTGGGATATTTGTTCGATATTTGTGTCCTGTTCATGGAAATGTGTTCAGCTGCAGTGAGAGACTGGTTATGTCGTTGTGTGTAAAGGGTGGAGTGCAGGAGAAAGCTACCTGACCCACTCCGGGTGAGAGACAGGGAAGCATCTGCAACAGCTCAGGTAAGAGGTGAGGTGGTTTCTAGCTAGGATGGTTGTATCTATCACTGTGATTAGAGGTGGATTAGGGAATGTATGTGTCTGGGCCAGGGGGATAGGGCTGCCATTCCTGTGATGGTAGATAGGGAGAGGTATGGAGTTGGATGAAGGTATATGGGTGGAGGAGTACTAGTTACATCAAAGCCAGGTCTCTCCAGAATAAAACACCTATCATCCATGATTTGATTGTGGATAAGGAGATTGATTTGGCAGGTTGCCTACGACCATACCACCCTGAACACCCTGAGCACTCTGTATGCAGCTGCCCTTGAAGGTGACTTGGAAACTTTAACGGGTTCAAAATACATTGGCCAGATTACTGGCCTGGTTGACTTTAGAATTTAAATAGCCCCTGTTCTATTGGCTGCCTGTGTGTTTCAGAACCCACCCTATTTCTGTGACTAATTTGTTTTAACTGTTTTCAATACTGATTTTAAATTGACATAGCCCATCCTGGGAACTACTGGTGAAGGACAGGTAATAAATTTATTATCATTATTACCATTAGCAACAGTAATACCACCCATCATCATCAGCATATGGCACAAAGGTTCAATTGGTTTTTGTGAACTGCACAATTAATTTTATTCCCCTCTACAGAGGACCAGTGGTTCATGATTTGCCCCCTCACTCAAGTCATTTGGTATGCACAGAGAACATGCAGTCAGCCTGACTTTCACCATACTGGGAGGCACTAAAGTGAGGGAGGCATTTGTCTAATGAAGTGGCTGTCTGAAGAGGCTCAACTAGTGCACACACTAATGCCCTTTTGATATCAGAAAAAAACTCCTTAAAAACTCTTCCTGGCCTTTAATCTTCTAATTTTTAAAGAGTCTTTTAATATCTTTTATTATTTTAGTATTGTCTGCTGCTGCCAGTAGTTGGTTGGTTGGTTCACTCCTCAATGTGATTTAAGCATATTATAAAATTTGAGTTGTGATTACCATTGTTTGGCTTTTAGTGTCAGTCTGTCAGATTTATGTATTAGTTTTTTTGTGTGAATTTATGTTAATGTTAATTGCAATAATATTATTGTATGTTGAAGTTATTTCTTAACTTGCATTGCTAGAGAACTTAGAAGCTAATAAATGGGTAAATCCTTATCTTGTGCTAGACATCCTCTTTTTAAGTGTCTCACAGTCTTGTGCAGGGTGGGGAAGTATGCCATTGCTGGAATTGGATTCCTTCATAATTTTTCCTATACAACAATCTTTTAAATTGACATCCCTGAGTGCTCTTTATTGGGGTCCTTGTCTCTACAAAGGTATTATCCTTCTTACATATGGACTGGGCACCATGCTCTGACTTGGACACCAAATTTCTTTGTCCATAAGCTATTTAGAGTGTTAGCGGCTCTGAGATTGCCACCTTGGCATCTGGAGATTTATCTGTTTTAGATGATCATGCCATTATTGAACAGTTTTTCCAGTATGGGTTTCATTATTCCCCCACAAATTTGCTTAGTACATTACCTTGAATTCTTGGACACTTCTTTGATACTGGCTTTCATTTGTGTAATCTTCATGAAAAGCTGCCTTAAAGTCTATTGCACTATTTGGGGACCAGCTGTTCCAAGGTTTTTCATCTTCCCACTGTGCTAGGACTTAAATATTTGGCTGAGGTAACCAGTCAACTTGCTACAGGCACAGTGGATCACGGTGCCAGTCAGATGTCACCTGTGATTGTGAGGACTTGGTTGACAACATATCCGAGACAGGCTTTAGAGAAATACAGCTTTATGTTCGAATGTGTTTAGGGAATTATGCTTCTCACAGAGCGTGGGCCCCCTCTTCTGGCCAAAAGAAACTACTGCTAAAATAGACCACTAGGGTATGACATTTACATTTCTTCTACTTCAGTTCCTTGATATTTTTAACAGTATGTAATATCCTATTTTCCATATTCAGTCTAGAGCATGGGGTGAGCTGATGGCCTAATGAAAACAACTCAAATAAATGCTCATCTAAATTCAATTAGCGTTTACAGTGTTGTTATCAAGTATCTAGGCTCTGGAGTTTAGGAACACTACTGTGTATGGGGTATGTGTGTTGTGAGATCCTAGTGGCTAAACCCTTTAAAGTGGTATATCTACACAGATTATATATTGAATCTCCATTGAGAAACAAGGAATTAGACTGCTTATAGCTTATAGCTGATAAGAAAATTTCTGTGTATAATTATTTGTTTTCTTTATTCAAAAGCAAGATATAATGTAATAATGTAATGTAATAATGTAATAATAGGGCTGGGAATGTCTGTTGCCAGAAATCCCAGAGATCTGATTCCAATCAATGTAAGCAGTATCAAGATAGAGGGACCCTTGAACTCTTTCAGTAAAAGGTGTTTAGTGCTTTTGTGGTTCAGGAATGTGGGGCTGTCCCCCATTCCTATTGTCTGCTTAGAATATGATGGTGGCAAGAAAAAAAGTCCCATTCATACAAAGTGAGTTGAGAAGAAAATGTAAAATTTTAAATATTTATTAATAACAGTAGGAGTTACAAGTGTAAGCCAAATTTAAGCAACATTTTTTTAAAAAAAGAAAGAGAGTTCTTAAAGCTTATATGCTTTATTTTAAGAAAGTCTACTAAATGGGGAGGGGAAGGTTGCATACTTCGATTGCTCCCCTCACCCTCATAGTACTATTTTCTCTTATGAAATGTATACTGTGACTATACAGGATATGCAGGAGCTCCAAGTTAATGTTTGCATTTCCTGTCTTTTTGTTATTTCAGCAAAATGAACAATGCTGTATTGAAACCATTATGGACTTAGAAAAATTATTGTGCTGAATTAGATTTTCCTATTTTAGTAGGAAACTATATTATAAAAATTTTATGCTCTCAAATAGAAAAGGAGCAGAACTAAACACAAATGGAGCTCTTTGCCTTTCCACGAGTGTTTAAACTCCCAGAACGGAATTGGGTCAGTAGCTCTGTGACCATGCTTAATACTTTTGGCTCTGAACCTGTAGATGTAAGGAAATATTCTGTTTTTGCATGAACAGGATGCTATTCACCACTTCTCTTGTTGAATTAATTCATGAAAAAGGCTTCTGCTTCAAATGAGCACTCACGCTAAATTGTTAGTCCTAATGTAATTTGGCTTTCATATCAATTTAAAAGCATTCAAAGCCCTTTCTGTGAAATATATAGATATAACATTTGAAATGACTAAATTTAAATCAATTTTCTATTTCATTCCCTCAAAATAAAAAAACCCCTCAGAAAATGTATAAATTTAACAATGTAATTTAACAGCGTAAAATTTAAATGTCCTGTGGTGGAATTTAAATACTTAGGTCTCTGGGATTGTGTTAACAGACTCTGTTAATCTCTCTGGAACTGCATAGAGTAAATTGTAAAATATGTATTGTGCCAAACTGTCCTCGCTTAAAACATATTGGAATTTGGAGGGTTCAAGTGAAATAGGGGGCAGTGTGAGTTTTCCAGAAGTTTTTCCTATGAAGCTCTAGACTCGAGGGTGATCATATTTAGCATGTTTAGGTTTCTTGTTTTTAGTAAAACAAAGCTAAAAACCTTGACAAGCTTGCCTAATATTTATTTGTAATTGGCATCCATTCATTCTTAATGAACTTACAAAACAGAAAAATTTCCACCCCATATTACCGGTATTTACTGAAGGGGAAGAAAAATGTGAAAACAAACGTTTTAAAACTTGATTTCCATTTTCACCACTTAGTAAAACATTAAGTGTTGCAGTTTTAAGTAGATGTTTGCTTTAGGCTTTTATCTTTGATTTGGGATTTTAGACTTTCTCAAATAGAAGTATAAGAATCATGTTTTGTAGCTTTGTTAAGGTGAGTTAAATATTGGGTGTCTGTCCTGGAAGTTGGATCCGCAAAGGTCAAACTTTGTCAATTTTCTGATATGGAAATATAAAAGAATAAATTCTAATAATAATAATAAATAATTGTGACAATGGGAAATTCTAATAAATGGCTTTTCAAGCTTTGTTTCCCAGGTGCAGTTCAAGTACAGATTTTTACATTTTAGAAGTAGGGAATAGTTTGAATACCATAAGTGGGACTTGTTGATCTTTGCTGCATCAAAATCTAGGCGCCCCAGATGACACATATAATAAGAACCCTTTTGGCTCATCTGAAAGACCCATCTAGTTCAGCATACTATTCTCATAGTACCCAATCAGATGCCTGTTGGAAGCCCTTAAGCAGAGGACGTGAGTGCACTAGCATTCTCCTGTTTGTGACCCATAGCAATTGATGTTTCAGGGGCATAGTGTCTGTGGTTCTGGAGGTAGTTCACAACAGTTGACAGGAAGAACTGAGAACAATATATCTTTTTCCTGCTTGTTTGTAACGTATAAATCAGCTGTTGTCTTCAAGCACAGATGTGTTCTGGAGCAGATTTTATATTTAATACCAGTTTAAAATTGGAGGAAAAGCTGACAAAAACTGTTCATATTTACTGATGTGTGTAAAATTTCCATGCTTCCCAAAGTTGTTCTGTACTTAGAGCAAACTACCGTACTTTTCCGTGTATAAAACTATGTTTTTTTACTCAAAAATCATGTTCAAAATTAGGGGTCATCTTATACATGTGTAGCGCATTGTGGGGACGTGGGATTGGTTGCTGCTGCGAGTTGGAGGTTGTTATTGGTGGCTGCGGCAAGGGCTCGTGTTGATTGGCTGTCACTGTGGCAATTGGGCGGTCAATGTCCTGTCTTTTTCGGTGATGGGACAGAGGATAGGTTGCCTTGGCGACACGCATGAGTGGCATTGTCGGTCTGGTGGGTGAGTGATTTTTTGCATTCCCCCCTAAGAAAACCTCAACAACTCTGCTCCCTCAAAATCTCAACAATTCTGGGCAACACTCCCCCCAAAATCTCAACAACTTTGGGGGATCTCCCAAATTTTCTTAATTTTGAGTCCCCCCAAATAGGGGGCGTGTTATACATGGAAAAGTATGGTAATTCTGAAATTTCCTATAACTTACTAGAGTTACAAAATACAGCAGGGGAAAACAAGATGAGTCACTTTCAAACATGCCCTAAAAAGTCTTTTGTGATTGACAAGAAAAGACTTGCTGTTGAGTAGGAAAGCAGTATAAACTTCTCAAAGAGATGTAATTTTGCGCCAATAATTCAGTGCTATGATTACTTTTGTGGTCTTGTATGTGTGTTATGTGCTGTGTGAAACAGCTTGCATGACTGAAGTAAATAAATATCCTGTTCATATTTTAAAATTTCACCAATGTCCCCAAAACGATAGTAGCATAGTTGATAAAAGGTCTGAGCATTAGGTTCTGAAGTCAAATTTCAGCTTAGCTGTGATTAGTCTCTCATTGGTGATATGGGGATAATGTTGAGATACGTATTGCTAGAGCTGTTGCAAGCATTTCTGAGAAGACATATGAAATACCTGTGTGAAAAATATGTAGGAAGTGTGCTATATATACATGCTAATATAGAAGCTCATGTGTTGTAGCAAGTGCAGCTGTTTATTGTAGAGGAATAATTGTACTTGGCATATTATAGATTGGCTTCTTTAAGGTACATTGTCACTTTCAGATGTTGCCTTTTCTTAAGCTACCAAACGTGTTTTCTTTTTTGAAGAAGGGAATGAAGGGTCCTTATTGTGTCATTAGATATTGTGAATAAAAACCACTGCACCATTCCACATAACCACTAGATGTCACAAGTATTACAGGAGCCTGAGAGGTTACTAAGGGCCTGGTGGAAATTCAACATGTCACTGAACTTCACATATTTCACTGTTTCCACATGGTAGTTGCCAGAAGAATCTGATACAGTGTGATATAGAAGCAAGGTACAACTGGAATAATGAAATTTCAAAAAATGAGCCTTTTTAAAGGGCTGGTTCTAACAGTCCTATTGGGCATTGTAAATGCCTCAGGTGCACTTGATACTCCTTTTACGTTCCTGGCTTTTGCTTGTGTTTTTATGGAAAGATGGATTGAACTTCAATTTAAGAATATTCGGTAATCCCTCTCAGGACATACTATAACAGCTGGTATTTCTGTGTTGCAGCAAATCGATTCCATGCAGCAGACAGCAGTACTTATAGCTGGATTCTGACACAAAATTACAAAGCATTTTGAAACAAATTTAGCCAAAGCAAACAGCACTGAAAAAATGTAACTTAATTTACAAGTTTTGGGGAAAAGACTCTTGTTTCATTCCAACAAAATATTAAGCTTTTAACTGGTAAAGATTTCACCAGGTCATTTATTTTCACTAATATATACATAGAGATTCTGAGGGGAATAACTTCATACCACACAACCCTTTAGAATAAGGGTTTTTGAAAGTTATTATCAAAGAATTTAACCACAATAAAGAAAAAATGAGGAATGGCATCCTCACTTGTTAATACTAAGTGTTTTCTATATTTATTAAGGCTTTGGTCTTTAAACTTAAGTATCTGCAATCACAATTAATATTTTGCAACCTAGGTGTTTATTAATATAGATAATGCACTTTTGCTGTGGAATAAAAGGTCCAAGGAATATACCTAAAAACTAGTGGATGAACATATAAAGAATATTTTTTAAAGACCTGGTTGGCTTCAATAACTAGTTTGATTCTGCGATAGCTTTGTGACTCTCTAGGCCCAGATCTTAAAATTTTATTTTCCAGCTTTGACTTGTGCATGTTACACTTTCACCAAGAAAAACTGAATTGATGCTTTGCAAAACTTGTACAGTGTGTCCTTGGCCTGGCATCAAGTGCCTTAAAAAAAAATCAAAAAAATCTGTGTGTAGATATTCTGCCTTTTTCTGTTTTAAGACTGAGTAAATGGAGTTGTGCCAGAACACAATAACCGCAATGCAGCACAGAGTTATATAGGCACATAGATATGGCCGCAAACAGCCCATTTATCTATTGAATATTAATAATCAAACTCTCTGCAAAAATATCCTGTGAAACGTTTGAACTTCTATCTTGGATATAACCCAGTTTTCTGTCTAACAATTTTGTAGGCTGTCAAACAAGCCTGTTAAAGAGCTGAAGTTAATTATGTGAAAACAAACAAATAAATGGTGCTTTAGAATGAGCTTGAAATGAAGTTATTTCTTGCCAGCAGTAAATGATGGGTTTTAATTATAGTTCTTTGATTACTTTTCAATAATCTTTCAGCATGTGATCATTTGTATATTAAAACATGTTTGCCTCTAGTTCCATTAATAGGAATGACAAAAATGACCTGATTAAAAACTTAAAATAAATGTTGTAGTTATCTTAAGCTATTATAGTGGACACAAAAATATATTTGAATATATCCATGGAAAAAGCTAAAGTCACTCTACGTTTATTACATTTTTTACAAGTTAAAATTAACTCTCTTTCCTTCATCCTCTCCACTTGAGGACGTTACTTGTTATGCCAGTCTTAATACAGGGTGTGTTAATAATTGTGGCTTAATATTCAACATGATAATTCTGCAGAGAAGCGGTCATTCAGCATCTGGTAGAAGCACACAATAATCCTAATAACAAATTTCATTAAGTTAAATTTTTACAATTTCATATCTGCATTTCTGGAGTGAGTATGGTCACCGAAATACATTGGAATGTTTGAGATCCATACCATAGGGATGACTGTTAGGATGGTTATAGATATTTGTATTAGTGGAAAGTACTCAAACTGTAAAAGAAACAAAACAAAAACAACCAGACCAAAACATTTCTAATTGGCAGATGCTCAGTCTCTAGGTTTCTTTCGGAAATGGGTTTTTAGACATATATTTTTCTTTAATAGCCTATATTGGAAGTTGTTTTTGAAATGATGTGGAATTTGAAAACCAGTTTTGTATGCAGGGGGTGAGGATGTCAGTTGCTCATAGTAAAATAAATAAATAATCTGCCAGCTTAGCACAAGTTCCTTACATCAGCCCAAGCAACTATTTGGTTTGTGGCTGTAACTTACACATAGATTAGATTAAAGGAAACCATATCTGGATAGTACATATTATTTTTAAGATCCTAAAACAACGTAGTATGAAGAAATAGTTTTCAAGTTGCTAAACTAGGTTAGATATACGTTGGCAAATTACAGCAACTTATAATTCTAATAATTATTTGTTATGTTTCTGTTCTTTTCAGGATTGCTTTGAAATTGCCTCACTCTTGTAGAAAACTCAGCTGCATGTAATTGAACTGAAACTTTCTACCTCCTTCTGGCTCCAGCACTGTTCTAGTGTGTGTCCTTGTTGCAGCTCACAGACTAAACCATGCCAGCTTTATCAACTGGATCTGGAGGTGACACAGGTAGATAAGCTCTGGGGTTGCTAATTTTCTGTCATTTGTTAGATTTTACATTATGTGTAGATAGGAATATATTGTTCTGCTCCATCTACAGATGTACCGGTACATAAAAAATCGTGTGTGACTTGTACAGGCATCCCCCCACTTACGTGTTTGTGCATGACTGCACATATGCACAGTGCTTTCACATGTGTCCTGCTTCCTGCTGGCCCCAGAGATTCAATTCTACTTGTGGATATTTTTGGATATGGATTCCTTGCTGTATTACCACTCTGGGGCAATTGAAACTGGAATCTTTGCTTTACCTTCCTGCAAATGCTGTTAGTAATTCAAAGTGTAGAGACTCCTAAAATGATAAGGACCTTCCTAAGGTCTTCTGAAATGAGTGTTAGAAATTGGATTTGTGCCTAATATTCTTAGATTGACTTCTTGAGAGCACCTCATGGCAAAAAAGAATGAAAATAAAAAAGAAAGAAATACTTCTCTTGCACAGCTGACCAATAGAACAGAACTCCAGTTGCTATTCGTTTGAGGTAACATGATACTAGGCAAGAAGAGCCTTGTTAATTTGAATGAAGAAGGCTTGGCTATTCTTGAACTCCCTCACAATGTTACTGTAATATTGCCAAGCTGCTGTTGGCATACAAATCTTGACTGTATGCAAAACACCATGATTTAAAAAACAATGAACAGTAATGTACACATTTTTAAAATAATGTTATTGTTTATGTCTAAAGTAATGACAGTTTTCATGTTTGTATTGTTGTAATACCTTCTGTGGGTAGTATTGTTAAAACTTCATTATACAATTACTACCATTGCATGTAGTAATCAGCTTTCTTAATTTACTTGGTTACTAATTGTCCATTATGTGCATAAACATATGTGATATTTTTACATATATACCGGTACAACCACTAAAATGGCAATGTGAGTGAACCTTTTTCAGGTACTTGATACTGATCTTTAATTGCATTGTACAGTAGCAAATGTTAGGATGCAGGTATCTTTGTTATTGACTATTTAGTTCAGTATAACAAAATGTTATCCGATCCTTTTACAGAATTGAAATGATTTTTTGCTGTGAAAAATGTAAGCCTGTTAGAAATATCAATGAACGGTAATGATTATTCTACTTTTGTCAAAGTGGAAAAATTAAAGGCTGGTGTGTTTTATTTTATTAATACAGTAAAATTTTACAGTGTTGTTCTGGGCTTAGGTGTATGTTCTTTAGTGTTTATTACCCCTTAGTTACAATAAAATATTGAAGTTGTAACTTGGCATTATGGTTCAGAATTTTGATGTAGTAAATTACTTAACAAATGAAGGTAAATGGACATCCATTTGTCCGAATATTGATTTTAAAAATATCTTTGACAAGATTAGTTCTTTCTTGTAATATGTAAGAGTGATGGAACGCAGTGACCATCTTTTTTTATCATTTAGTCCTACTTTATAGCTTCCACAGACTTGTTCTAATAATGAAGCTATGAAGGATATGACAAGAATGGTGATATTAAATTTCTCTAGACTAACAGTAAATTTTTCCACTCTGATGTCAAGAATGTTGAGCATCTGGACTCAGAGAGTGAGTAGTTTACCACGTGAGCACTTTCCCCAATTTCTTAGCCATTTATTCTTCTCCTAGGAACTAGCTGTCTTATGTAGAAAATAATAGTAACGGAAACTGCTCTCTAGAATTGGAAAAAGTTGTGTGCTGTTCATTTTCCATTATTTGTAAGAATTATTTTATTACATTTTTCAGGTCTTTTAAAAATAAAATCACTGTTATGACAATGTATCCATGTATTCAATAAGATTAATAAAGTTTAGGAAAGCAGTACCACGGATGTACTGTAGACACTGTTTACAAGTCCGTGCTACAATAATTGTTACTAGATTTTTATCCTCAGGGGCCTCCTTTAAGGCAGTTTACCTTGTGCAACTACTTTCATGAACAACCTATAGTTTTGGAATCATTCATTCCATCCACCTCTCAGAAGTCTTCCAAAGACTATTGGATCAGGCATTGTTAGGAATGTTGGATTGATCTAAATATCAGTCCCAGATAAAGTAGGCTTTCATTCAAGGAAAAACTATGTACAGTAATAGGTTTTGAACTTGTAATTCTGTTAACTGAGCTTCATGAACAAAGTGCTGTATAAATCGAAACCTGGATTAAAAATGCATACCACTACCCTGCTCTTCAATCAGATGGCCAGGTGTTTCAAATAAGCAGTAGCTATATATAAACATATACAGTGGTACCTCGGGTAAAGAACTTAATTTGTTCTGGAGGTCCGTTCTTAACCTGAAACTGTTCTTAACCTGAGGTACCACTTTAGCTAATGGGGCCTCCCACTGCTGCCGCCGCACGATTTCTGTTCTCATCCTGAAGCAAAGTTCTTAACCCAAGGTACTATTTCTGGGTTAGCAGAAGCTAACCCTGGGTTACAGAAGCTTCTGTAACCTGAAGCGTCTGTAACACGAGGTACCACTGTATGAACTTTGAACAAGTAAGATGAAACTTCGCCCTTGTATAATTCAACTACAAGTGTAATAGCTGGGAAATCCTCTTCCATGCCCCATTTCCAACTAGCGTTTTCAAAGATTTTAATCAGGCCTGGAGACAAGGGAGACACACCTCAACTTAAGTGCAAGTGAAGTTGGGTGTAATAATATTATTATTTCTTTCTTAATCTTCACTATTTTTAAACCTCAGGTGTTAAAGGCCAGGGTAAATAGCTGCATCGTCAGCATGTGATGGAAATTACATAATGAAGGTGCTAGATGCACCTCTGTGGGAGGGAATTCCACAATTTATAGGCTGCCACAGAGATTGCCCTCTCCTGGACAACCCCCTTGAACTTTGGAGGGCAGTCAAACCACCAAGAGGGCCTCCTCTACTTCTCTTAACACTTCAGAGGGTCTTGGAGAAGGTGGTCACCTTTCCGATATTTGGTGCCTGAACAAAGCACTTAGTTTTCCTCATGTATTAGAAATTAGAAGTTCAGTTTGAAGACCAAGATAATGTTAGTATATGTGAAAGTTTATCATTTTGAATCTAAAATAGTACTAGTCTAGTATGAACTGATGAAGTATGAAGCCAGTTATATAGGTTGTAAAATGTTCAAGGGCTTTATTTTTACATGTGCATGCTGATGCACACACACACACACACACACACACACACACAAAATGTTCACTAAGTTCCTTAGTAGCAATGAATGGATGCCAATTGAAAATGCAACATTAGGCAGGATTGGCAGTTTCAAAGTTTTTAGCTTTGTTTGCTAAATACAGATAAAATGTGCTGAATTAGAGCAATCTTATCAAATAATTTTCTGATGCAAATTGTGCTATGAAAATTAGCCTAATCTGCAGAGGAAAATTTTCTCACCCACCCTATAAATTATTATTATTATTATTATTATTATTATTATTATAAATGATTATAAATGATTATAGGAGGCTGTAGCATCATTCCCTCTGGAGAGCTCAGTTTCTATGAAGACAAAAAATTTAAAGAAGTTTTCTAAATGCTGGAATAGGTGAGTGGCCAGTAACTAGTGATGTCATGAGCCTTTAATGAAGGATTATATTCCAGCCACACAGATGGAAGTGCTAGTTGGGTGGGGGATGTATGTGTAAGAGCAGAAATGTATTTAGGCAGCTACAACAAATAGTTTATGTATTGTGATTGCTTGCTCATCTTCACCAGTTCCACCTAGCTCCTGCCCCCCATGCCACCTTCCATGTCCTGAAAGGTCCTCCAATCTTCATTCTTTTGAGGGATGGGATGGGGGGAGGTGGAATCAGTGAAAATCAAATTCCTGTCCTCACATTAACAAAGGCATTCAATAGATCAACATTTCTTCAGAGAACTGTGTAATTCCTTTTTGAGAACATCTCTAATAACAAACAAGCTTCCCTGATCATTTTGTGCAATGTTCAGCTGCAGCATGGTGTTTGGGTGTCTTCTAGAATGCATTTTTCAGTCATGGAGGGCAGCATTGATGTCCAACAGGTCTAGCCTATGCACTTTCTGAGTTAACTATGTACGTTAGAACATCCCCCAATATTTTCAAAACACAGTAGTTTCAGAGGAGATAAGGCAATGGGTAAAACATGCCTGAAAGTTCAAAAACCGCTCCTGTAGCTATTTCAGTCTGCTTTTAAGCTGTAGCGGTCCACGTGGTGGGGTGATGCCAGTGCTGCTGTAGCTTATATGAATGGAGCAGCACAGGTTATGCAGACACACTAGCAGGAGTGCTGTGTGAACTCCTCTGGTGTATCTGTGCAGCCCTTACCTTCTATAGTTCTACCCTGTTAAGTTAAGCTGCAGCAACATTGGTTTGGGGAAGGCCACTCTAGGCTTCACCACACCAGCTGCTGCTTTTTGAGCGAGGACAGTGCATGTGCAAAGCTGTTGAAAACTTGCCACCATCTTGCCTTAAGTGACCACTGAAAATCTCTTCACTTTCTCTCTTAACTCTACTAATCTTTTGTGATGAAGGCTCTGGGTCATATTAAGTATAAAAATAAATCAGTGAGAAATGGAAATGGGACTATCCAACAATATTGTTATAAATAAATGGTTATAATTTTCTACTTACTATAGAATCCCAAATTGTTGGTTTTTAGAAGTGTTGGGCTAATTTTTCATTCACTTTCTGTTCCTGTTTCAACAGCATAATTTCTCTCTTACAGTCTCTTTTTGATAAAGTGTTTAATATTTACATTAAATCTCTTCTTTAAAAATGGGATGGAAAGAGATCTGGACAGTACTCCTTAAAACTATGTATCGTATTCATGTTGATAAATGTTCAGATAGCCTCTACTGTATATAAATCTTATAAACTAGGTGCTTTGCTTCTATGAATCCAACTACTGAACCAAACCTTTAACTTGTGATCTCTCGGTGTGAGTACAGCTCCTGATACAAGGTGTTGTTTCGTGTAAGTTCAGTGCTTTTTATACTAGGAAAAATTGTAGTGATTTTAGTGTTACCCTGTTTTTATGCTTAAGAAATACTATAAATGAGAGTAGGTATAAAATAAAGCAATATTTGAAATATGAACATTGCCTCCCAAAAGCCCATAGAAAATGATGTCTGGAAAGAATGTTTTTTTCCAGCATACTTTAAGTAATGCCAGGAAAGAGGGGAAAACATTAAATCAGTCCCCCAAGGTGCTGTATTTAATTTTAGAAGAGGCATCCGATGCCTCCAAAGATCATGCAGTAGCAGTGACTTAAAATATGAGAACTAAGGATATAATCATCACTTTGATAGATTACTAAGTAGCTTGACAGAATATGCTTGAATGGAAATTATTTTGGAAAGCTGTTCTTGTGATGCAACAGCCCTTGGTCTGATCATAAACATTTTTACTCAGAAAAGTTCAGTGAAGCTTACTTCCTAGGAAGTCTAGTCAGGATTGCAGCAATAGAATAAAAATAATAGTAGTGTCATACTATGGTGGGTTAGCCATGAGGTTATCAGTGTTTGCAAAGACTATGGCAGGGAGAGACTTGTGTCGTCTTAACCCCCCCCCCCAAAAAAAATCCCAATGGAAAAAATAAACATATGCTATGGATTGATACCTGATCATGCTAGGTTACCTCCTCTGGGAAGGCTGCTGCAAGTCATGTTGCTATGTTTCTTGGACAGCAGCATGATGGATGGTTTTATGCTGTATGCTACTGTGAAAACACTGTGCTACTGTCTGCCCCTGGGAAATTGCTCTGAGATGTGCCACAAATAACTGGGAGCAGCCATTGCTTTAATCCCCGTGGAGAAGCCTGGATAAATCCTATGCATGCACTCTCTCTTTAACAAAATATAACTTAATCATACAAGGATTTTGCTCAAAGAATTGACTGCTGAATAGCTAGCAATGAAGTATTCATTTTCTATGCATCTATTACACCCAAGATCTTTTTTTTAAAAAAGCAATGTATTGGTGAGAAGTATTTAGAGAAACCACAAACTCTTTTTAATGGACCACCCTATCCATTTTCTGTTCTTATAAGGATGTTTTTCCTATTCATGACTCATTTCACTCTAACATCAAGGGAAATGGAATAACGATTAAGCAAAGGAATGTGTGTGTTTCTGGGTTTTGTCCCTTTCCAAAAAGCTTTATGAATTCTTGGTACAGTGTTAAGTAAATATATTGCTATAGAAGCTTTAGCAACTGTTAATAAAGTAAAAAGTACCCTGTTAGTAACTTATTTTTAAACCAAACTTCTGTTTCTGCTTCGTTAATGTTTTGCTGGCTACTTCCAATCCCACTACTTGCTTAATATAAAATGGTGTAGGCTGCAAGGTACACAGGAGGGTTAAGTGAAATTAATGAGATCACCCTTAGCTTTCACTTTGTGTTTTATTTTCACTTTATAGGTTTGTATGAGCTGCTGGCTTCATTGCCAGGCCAGCTGCAGCCACATGTGGACAGCCAGGAAGACCTGACCTTCCTCTGGGATATGTTTGGTGAAAAAAGCCTTCATTCACTGGTAAAGGTAAACCACACTTAAATGTTCATTCTTTTGGAGAAGCGCTTATGGAAAAACATTTTGAGCAGCCTCTAGTAAACCAGGAATCAAACTGTTTCTTTGTGAAAACAAAACAGCCTTGTTTCAACTCAGTGCTTCTGTGAGGAGTGGAAGTTGTTAAAAGGATTCTACCCAAAATACAGAGATGATTTCATTTAATAGTGATGTTTTGGCAGTATACACTAATGTAACAAACATATGATGTTTGCCCTTGTTTAGAATGAGGTAGCACGAAATAGTAGCAGGAAATCTGAGACTCCTTCATGGTCAACATTCAAGGCCTGGAGTTTAGCTTAAACAAACAAATGTTCACAGCAAAAATTAGACGGGATATATTTTTGAGGTAAAAGATGGCAACAGTTCAGTAGCCACATTAATTTAAAATAATTTCCTTTAACAAAGTCAACTGAAATTCTAGTAAGACTCTTTAATTGGCTTGCATCCATTGAAAATTGTGTTCAGCATATAAATATATTCAAGTAGATCATGATAAAATAAACTTGGTAGAATAATTCATGGATGTGTCCAGAGAAAAATGGTAAATATTCATGTATATAGTACTTTACAAAATACTTTACAGTTTTAATGTCCATCATTGCAATCATGCCACTAGTATTACAATTTCACAGAGAGCTAACATTAAAAGCCACTTGCAAAAGGCAAGTCCTATAATTTGAACTTGTAATACATTGTTGGCTGGGCCTCTGGGTAGGAGAGGAGAGACTGTATGGGAAAGTGGGAAGTACACTGGCTTCCCATTCCAGGAATAAAAGGTTCCTTTCCCAGAGGAAAGGAAAAGGCTTTTATTGAACTCTGCTGCAGTCCCTTAACACATTTGTGGCTGCATTCCCACCAAAAGAAATGTACCCATAATCATTTGCAACATCACAAAAATAGGGTGTACTTGGCTTCTGAATCACTACTCAGATTTTTAGCCTTTGGGTTATTTTACGTATGTAGCTGCTTCTCCAAGTTATTGAGATGTCTAGGAGCATTTCCCTCCAACTTCTCCTGGTTGGATGACTCACCCCTATTTTCATCACTTAGAGTGGGGGTAGCCAACATGGGGCTTTCCAGGTATTGTTGGACTCCAACTTCTATCTCCCCTGCTCAGCATGGCCAATAGTCAAGGGTAATGAGAGCTGTGATCCATCAATATCAAGGAGGCACCAGGCTGGCTATCCCTGACCTAAGGCTAGACTGGAAATGAGGAACTTGTGGCCCTCAGTATGTTAGAATATAATTACATTTGGAGGGCCACAGAATCTCCCAACTAGACAGATAGAATACAAGATATGATATGTAGATACGTAGATAGCATATGAGGCTCACCTGGAAGATAATTGAAAACCTTAGCTTATACAAACTTTGATGGTTGCTTGCTTTGATTGGAGCATCATGCTGAGAGTCCATGGATTTGTCTAATCCTTTTAAAAATCCTCTTTTGTACCAAACTAGTTGACATAAAATGACTAGTTGCAAATGTAAGATTTGGGGGAATGATTTCTGTCAGGTCCACAGGAAGGGAAGAGAGATTAAACTCCCTGCTCACTGTGCCTCTTGTGATCCCAATAATATCAGACATCTTCCCATGGCTGCTATTTACATTTAAAACAGGTACATTAAATGCAAAGGTGTAGTTAGCATCCTTGTATTTGCATGTTTAGATTGACTCTAATCCCAGGATATAACCCAATGACAGTTGAGAAAATAGATGGAATTGAAAATCCTGAACAGCCAAAATGGTGTTCAAACAGTGTTATATCTTCTGAATATTTTTTTGATAGATGTTGTTTAGTTTGGTCTTTTACCTTTATTTATGCAAGTTATGTTACATACATTGAGCACAATGTACAGTAGTACCTTTTTATTTTAGATTGTGCTACAGTTCCTGCTTTAATTTGGCTGTAAGCCAGGGGGCTTCCATGCATCTTGGGGCGGCTAATTCCTTTAATTATGCATTGTTTGAAGTACTTTGTTTTGTCTGTTCTGAATCTATTGCTATTAACTCCATTGGGGGATATATAGTTTTCTAAACTAAAAAGCCTTAAACTTTGGCCTTTCCTCGTGGGAAAGTTACTCCAATCTCTTGATAATTTTGGCTGCCCTTTTCCAGCTCTTTCATTGTTCTTTTTGAGATGAAGCAATCGGAATTATAGATAGCATTCCAGATAGAGCCATTATGGTTTCAGTTGCTTTCCTAGTTACTTCTGGCATAAAACTAGATTATTATTTTTTTATAAATAAAAATCCTACAGTTAAAGTTCTCTACTGTGATGACAGGATCTCTGTCCTGGTTAGTCACTCTGCTAGTTCTTCCATCATTTTATATGTGAAGTTGGGATTTATTTATTTATTGCTCCAATATGCAACTTATAAATTGCGTAACAAATTAGTAAGTAAGGTTGAGTCACCTAATTTTTTGACATCTGGTTGGGGATCTTCACAGTCTGTTTGGGATTTCACCACCTTACATAATTGGGTGTTATCCTCAAACTTGGCCACCTTGCTGCTCTCTCTATTTTGAAGTACATATAACAAATAACTGAATAACTTACAAAATTTTATTAATAAACATCTGACAAGATCACCAGCATTTTCTCTTTTATCTGCTATTTATCATTTTTCTATCCTAACATAACATAAAATAAAATGTAACAACAGCTAAAGCTGGCATTTTGAGTGATAAAGAAAAGTAGGAGAGAATATTTGTATTAATTAGCAAGAAAATATCAGTCTAAAGTGATTTTATAACATATGTTTGGCCAGTAGGACTATGCAAATCAGAGGGACGTGTGACATACTTTCTGGTGATTCCCCGGAATCCATCAGTGGCAGAAATGTTAAAAATCTAGAAAAATATTTTTGGATCAGCTGTAGCTTTAGCCAACTCCCAAGTTGCTGCTGGGAGAGTTCCAAAGAGAAGCTGCAATGCAGCCAGAAAGAAATGGGAATGGAGAATGCTTCATCCTTTAAGGAGAAATAATTTTTCAAAAGGGTAATATGCACATTTTTCAATAGACAGCTACTGATAATATAGAATCCCAGTTCTTTGATCGTGGCTCACTTTTCTTCTCTTAGATATTGTAAACATGGGTTCATCTGAAGGCTAAGCAAAGTCTAACCTTTTTATCATTAATACTTGACAGTGAATATGGACATTGAAAAACTTACCGGTACTTCTGTAATTCCTCTGAGAACAAAAAGATAAAAGATGACTTTTAAAAAAGAAGTTTATATATTTTATTCTTGGATGGGGCTGCCAGTGGTTTCCCATTCAAGGGATGGATCAGATTAATACTTGCTTGGCTTCTTCAGTGCTGCAGCATCAAACATTTCTGTGACCTCCAATTTGAATAGAACACTTCCTACTTCCAAAGATATACATTCATTTGCTCTCTGGTTGTTGCCTTCAAAGAATTAGATTGTAACCCTGGAAAGATGCTTATACAGTCGTACCTTGATGGACGACCGCCTTGTGAGTTGAACGTTTTGGCTCCCGAACACCGCAAACCTGGAAGTGAGTGTTCTGGTTTGCAAACGTTCTTTGGAACCCAAATGTCTGGCGCGGCTTCTGATTGGCTGCAGGAGCAATCTGTGCTGGAATATAAACAGACATGTGACATGTAACAATCCACATATCTGCGGCAAAGGGTGGGATGGAATTCCCAACAGCACCTTGATTTCCGAACGTTTTGGAAGTCAAATGGACTTCCGGAACAGATTCCATTCGTCTTCCAAGGTACGACTGTATCAGGGAGTGAAACTGCAGCTGATGTTATGCGTGGGCATAACAAGATACAGGGAAGTACAAGGTCAGTTTATTTATTCATTTACGACATGTATAACTTTAGCCAAAAAAGGCTGTTACAATAGCTTATGTATCTTTACATATCTATATCTAGTGCACCACACCATCTTTAAGATACAGACCTCTTCACTTGGTCTATGTTTTGAGTTATAAGTATGTGGTTCTCATGTTTATGTTCTCTTAATTTATAGTTGACATTCTTGTTAACAAAATTTTCTTAACCGCAATATTTTAAAATAGCTACTACTTTGTGGAACATGTTTGCTGTGCAGATGGCACGATGTCATTAGAAGTTATCTTCAAACAGAAATCTAATTCAGTTGCCAATTGTGGCATGAGGCTGCAATCCTGTACCTACTTTTCTGGGAATAAGTAACATTCATATCCATGGAACTTACATTTGAGTCAACTGCTGATATGTTTGCACTGTACGTGTGGTGTCTGTTCTCCGTTTTAACATCTAACAAGGGGCTGAAGAACAGGAAATTGTAAAATCTGTGTGGTGGAATTCTGTATTTTACATGCACATGTTTTTTAATTGTTGCGTTTTACATACACATCCCTTTCTGAATGTGATGCAAGAGGCATACCACCTTTTATATGGCTTTATATTCTTTGAGGATGGCTATGTCTGCCATTAGTGTGTGCCAAAGTGCCATTTAAGAAAAAAAAAACCATACTGTTTCAAATAGGAATGTTTAAGCACAAAGTTGCTGGATTGAAAATTGTACAAAAATTGTGCATTGTTTTTGAAAAGAGAGATACTAGTTAAAATAATAGTAACTACTTTTAAGCTGTAGTAAACTTCTACACACACACACACACAGAGAGAGAGAATTTTCAACACATTTTTAGCATTTGGATTGTTTAATTAATTTGGATTAATGTTTATAGTATTCCACCCTTGTTCTCCAGTTATGGCCACTTTACAAAACCAGTAGCTTTTGTTTTCACAGATAAAGGACATTGCAGACAAGTATATATCACCTCCTTCTCTCTCACACACGTAATGCATTGCAGCCATGGTTCACATTTGCTCCTCATCTTCTAATGATTGCTGCTAATGACCAAACATAAATAGCATTACGATGTGAAACCAATTGTAGATTTTCATTGAAATGGAGATTGTAGAAGTAATCTGCTGTAAAAAGGTAAAGGACTCCTGACAGTTAAGTCCAGTTGCAAACGACTCTGGGGTTGCAGTGCTCATCTCGCTTTACTGGTGGAGGGAGCCAGTGTTTGTTTTTCTGGGTCATGTGGCCAGCATGACTAAGCCGCTTCTGGCAAAAACAGAGCAGCGCATGGAAACGCCGTTTACCTTCCTGCTGGAGCGGTACCTATTTATCTACTTGCACTTTGACGTGCTTTCGAACTGCTAGGTTGGCAGGAGCTGGGACCGAGCAACGGGAGCTCACCCCGTTGCGGGGATTCAAACCGCCGACCTTCTGATCAGCAAGCCCTAGGCTCAGTGGTTTAGACCACAGCGCCACCCGTGTCCCTTTATCTGCTGTAGCCTAACATAATGGGTGTGCTTCGGGCTGCTGTTGAAAGCACCTTTGTGTGCAAGTTTCAAGGTTAAAAAGTCAAATAGAATTAATTTCTAGCTTTGATGGTATGTCAATAATAGTGTGTATGGAAGGAATCAGTGTACTTCAAGAAGGAAGAAGTCTTCAAGCAAATTCATTTTTTTAAACTAAAAACAACAACAATAGAATATGGTTTTACTAAAGATCTCTTGAGGGACCTCGGGCTTTAAAGGAGACAAGGTTTAGTAATGTTCTGTGTACAGTGCATGTATAAAAATAGGTTTATTGCTAAAGCGTCATGTTCTCATCTCAAATGGAAGAGATTAATTCAGCTTTCAAAATGTCCTGAAGAGTGTACAAGTTCTAAGAAACTTGAGCTTGAAGTGCACAACAAAACCTCATCCAATTTTGGACATTCTTTCTGCAGTAGCTGAGCAGGGAGTTTGGCTCAAAAAGGGGCAGGGAAATTTATCTTGGAGGAAGGGTGACTTGTTTGGCTTTAAAGTGAATTTCCTCTACCCACTAAGGGGACCTCTTCCTATAAGCAAAGTCATCAAAACCTTTCCTTACTTACTGAACAAAAAAGTACACTTGAATGAAGTCTCTGAAATTTCAAATAATAGTTCCTTTATTGTGTTGTGTGAGGAACAAAGAAGTCAAAGTATAAAGTTGCTTTCAGAAATATCAACTTTAAAAAAGGAAAGGAAAAGAAACTGTGCAAGGAGTAAGGGGGGTTTATAGCCCATATTTAAACTATTCTGTTCAAATGGGCAAAAGTAGAATGCCTTTCTTCATTATACGGTAGTACTTTCCTATTAATTTGTGGGTGGCGCTGTGGTCTAAACCACTGAGCCTAGGGCTTGCCGATCAGAACGTCGGTGGCTCAAATCCCCGTGACGGGGTGAGCTCCCATTGCTCGGTCCCAGCTCCTGCCAACCTAGCAGTTTGAAAGCACTTCAAAGTGCAAGTAGATAAATAGGTACCGCTCTGGCGGGAAGTAAACAGCGTTTCCGTGCACTGCTCTGGTTCGCCAGAAGCGGCTTAGTCATGCTGGCCACACGACCCGGAAGCTGTCTGCTGACAAATGCCGGCTCCCTTGGCCTATAGAGTGAGATGAGCGCCGCAACCCCAGAGTTGTCCGTGTCTGGACCTAAAGGTCAGGGGTACCTTTACCCTTACCCTTACCTTTATTAATTTGGATCTTGAAATATATTCTTTGTCTGGATCCACTGTCAGTAAGTAAAGCAAATATATTGAAGCAGAAGGCAGAATCAAATAGTAATAAAACTAAAAACTTGGTGCATTTTGCATATTGAAACATGGAACTAAAGTTAATAATTCTTAGTTAATGTTGAAAGTAAAAGGTTAGTACAATTATTTTACTGACCTTTTAACCGTGGCTAACTAGAATTTCAAAGTCGTTTCATACCCTAGCTTCAAATCAAGATTAATAGTAAACCTTGGTTAGAATTAACTGTGGTTAAGTTTTGTGCTACCATAAGTTTTAATTATGGTACAGTCTGGTGAAGATTTGGAGGGAGTAGTGGGGAAGGGAGTCGGTGATACTATGCCTCCTCACAGATCCTTAAACCAGAGTCTGCAAACTTTGACTTGCTAAATTACCAGGGATTATTTATGACCCCTCCATTTTGCCAAGAACTGTGGCTTGATGTCTGCTGCAAGTGGAGAGTTATTTTTTCTGTCTTAATAATGGGTTTTTGTAGATTGTAACACAGTGCAAGGAGTTCCATCACCTGTCTGGAGCTGAGAGCATTCAGATTTCAAGAATACAACAAGAACAAGGATATACTGATCCATATCAGCAGTGTATCTACAAAAGTGTAAGCGAACAGACAGGAAGGCATGAGGTCTGTGACTTCACTAAAAGGCATACAAGGTTTTAAACTGAGCAGGGAAAAATATGTTGTCTTAATATGTCAGTGGAAAGAGACAAGGTAGCTACTAGTTGAGCAGACAAATTCTGAAAGATGCCAGTAGATGCTTCACTTGAGGTTGTTGCTTTGGGGATTCTGACATATTTGCTTCAGGAAAATGGCCCATACTTCTCAAGGTCTAGGTGCCTTTAGGCTGAGGATGAAAATGCTTAGCTAGCAACAAAAATGATCTAAAGTGCTGGTATATGCCTCCCCTCCTTCCAGATGTTATCTAGGGTTGTCTTGAAGATATTGGAGCAGCAAGTGGAAGCAGTCCTCATGGCACCTGGTTATCCAGAAAGTTCAGAATACCAGTTCAACAACCTTGAAAGCTACCATTCCATCCAGAGATTTTGATTCAAGCTTCAGTTGTGTTGCTTCTCTCTTTACATTACTCCAGAAATACAGCCCTTCCATTACTTCCTTTATAAAAGTCTACTCCATACTAGTTCATAGGTTGCCAACCTGATGCTCACAGGTGTCATGGCATTTAAAACCAAATAAAACATAGGCACACATGCTCTAAGAATAATAAAATCAATGCAACAAACTAAAACAATTAAACCATCCATACAGACTTTAAAGACAATGAAAGAGTTTCATCAGATATAAAATTGATCTTCCATAGATGACTTGAGTAAACCTCAAGGAAAAATTTCCTTTAAACATGTTTTCAGTAAGCACCGAAACATCATCAGGCACCTGTCTGATTTCAGCTGGTTATTGATTCCAGAGAGCTGTACCTGTAACACAAATACCTTGCTTCTAGTACAGTGGAACCTCAGTTTTCAAGCGTCCCAGAAGCCGAACGATTCAGAACCTGAACACCAAAAACCCAGAAGTAATTGCTTCCATTTTCGAATGTGCCTTGGAAGTCGAACAGCTTCTGCTGCATGTTTTTCAATGGATTTTGCCAAACGCCAATTGATCCTTGGTTTTTGAACGTTTCAGAAGTCGAACGATCTTCCGGAACAGTTTATGTTCGAAACCCGAGGTTCCACTGTACAGATTAAGTGCACTGTATTTTTTATAGAACAACTTGCCCCGTGTGGCTTTGATGGTATGGTTAATGAATACATTTTTATGTTTGCTTATTTTGTATAGCCAGGTAGTTGACAGTATTAAAATATTGTGTTTTATATGTACCTGTCTGTTGTGTTTTGTTTTATTATACTACTGTAAACAAAAATGAAAACAGAACAAAGTGCCAATTCCACTACTTCAGTCAAGGGATGGCAGTAAACAATTACATAAGATGCTAAGAACTGAAGTGTTGATACATCACAAGTACTTTTTTATTCTCATTTGTTTATCAGAATGTAATTTTTATTATCTTTAGAATTTTCTATAGACATTTTATGCATACAGTTTTTTGACTCTTAAGTTTATTGAAAATGAATAAATGTTAAGTATTTTTTATTTCTTTTAAATCACAAGTCCTTAAATATAAAGTGCTGGTGTAAAATATATAGAAGGCAACAATGGGAAGATGAAGTGCTGAGTGCTACTATAACTATAATCCAGCAATGATATATCTGTTGTCCCCACTGGTGGCAGCCAGCTGAATACATTGAGGATGCAATCTTATGCATATATACCTGAGATTAGGCTCCATTGAAAACAGTAGGACTTGCTTATGAGTAAACATGCATAGGATTGCACTCTTAAGATTGTCTTTATGATAAGGAAAAAAATGGGGTTATACAATGAAATTTTGCTTCAGACAGGTAAAGGAAGTACTGTTTCATACAATCGATAATTAATTAATAGATATTGTTGCCTTAAGGTGTGATGATGGCTACATTTTTTAGTTGGCTTAAAAACGGTTTCAGGCATATGGATTGAAAGAAAAGACGTAAATGATAAGGAAGGAAATATGTGATAAATATAAGTCCAGAAAACCTAAAAGAGGGAAAGGAATAGCAAATGTTTAACTTTTCTGTGGGTTGGTCTACATACTCAACATTTTTTCCATCTGACTTCATACTGTCAGTGATTCACTAGAAGCTGATGATGAATTATATCTACATGTTCACTGCTAAATGCTTCCGTAAGTTTGTTTCTTTGCAAATGTTTAACTTGCCAACTTATGTTGTCAGACTCTACTTCTACTGCTAAGTAAACTGCTTTCTTCCATTATTTCCTAGATCCATGAAAAACTGCATTACTATGAAAAACAGAGCCCTGTGCCCATGTTGCATGGCGCATCAGCCTTGGCAGATGATGTAAGTGTCCCTGATGAGACCATTGGCACCATATTTCCCCAAACTGTCTGAAAGCAGAGTATAGAATCAGTATATGAATGGGACCGTGTGAGCTGGTTGTGCAAAGGTTTCCAGCGATTTGTCATCACAGGATTGCTAATGTTGTTTTGATTTTTATTAGACATGTTTCTTTTATAATAACACAGCATCTAGATAGACTCTTGTTCAGCCTTCGTACCACAAAAGAAAAATGGCAGGTTAGAAGTCTACAGTGAAGGTGAAGCTGTTAGCTACTGGTGTGTTATGAGAGTCATAGTCAAGAGGAATGTTTTCTAAAAATAAAGATAAATGATATAGCTGAAGTGCTGACAGAATAAGAAAAATGACTGATAATACTAAAAGAAATGAGGCTTATGAAAGATATAGGAAGGGGTTGTCAGAAAATAGCTGTTTAAAAAAGAAACAGAGATTTATATATATTAAAGCTTTCCAAATTACTTTCATAACTAAAAACTAAAATCTAGACGGGTTGGCATTGATAGAGTATTTAATTTCCTGCTACTATAATTTTTATTAATAAAAATCAAGTCTGCCTTTTCTGCATTATATGGTGAATTCTACAACCCTGATGAATTGTGTGCACACCTGTATAAACTATGACAGAGCTTGAGGTAGGCAGAATAAAAAGTAAGTTAAACTGATTTAAGTGAAACTCATGCATGCTTGACACTGTGGGAGCACACTCAAGGGCAATATTTGGTACAGTACAGTTTTTTTTGTAAACAATCTATAGATAATACATTGATGGTATGTGTGGTTGCCCATTGTAATTTCTTGTAGGTAACGGCACTAAAAAAATTATTTGACATAATCATACACAGAATTGCTTCAGGCCAGTAGAGCTATAAACACAATTTTGCAGATTCACTTTCACTGTTGCTGGATGTTCCATCATTGTGAGGTGTTGCAAAATTCAGAACAAGAATGTTTCAAACTGTGAGACTCTCTCCCAAGAACTTAAAATGTACCCCGTAATTTGTCCTTGTTTCCTTTATTCGAAAGCACGGAAGGAGAACCTGTAGACCTCAAGATGATTTTGGAATCCAACTCCCATCACCCCCAGCCAGCATGACTAGTGGTCAGGAATGAAGGGAATTATAACCCAGCAACATCTGGAGGGTTAGATTCCCCATCTCTGTTCTAATCCTGTAGCAGGCATAGCATGTTACGCCTAAAACTAATTTTCAGATGAGTTGAGTAATCCTGGCATTTGATTAACCTGTTGTATTTCCAGGGTAGTGTTTTGTGATATAGCCCATATATGATTGAGTTTCTTATTGAAGGTGATCTTTCAGCCTTTAGAATGTGTTTATATCTGGTAACCTAATACAAGCCATGTTCCTGTGATTAACTTGTCTGACATTTAACAAGCTACTTGTCCTGTGTATGTAAACATGATAAAGTTGAGACTACTAGCACTATATGGGCACTCTGCTTCCTTATCCCGGCCCTAAACAGAATAGCTACTGTGGCAATTTGGAAGCAGTGTGTATTTCACCACTTCATTCAGAAGCTGTTTTTTTATAGACGGTGTCAATGTTTGATCCAGTCATTTTTACAAGCAGCCCTTTGTCTGCACGCAAAGGACCATTCACTTAGATGAAGTGCAGGGATTTGCCCTCATTGCTATAAATCAGAATGTGATCTGGGTGTGCTGGTGCCAGATATGATTACTTTAGTCAAACTCAGTTGAAAGACCTGGCCAGAATTTAGCATAAGGGCCAGAAAATGAAGAGTAATGATTGATAGTCTGTTTTTCTTCATGCTGAACACACTGGAAAGTAATAACCTCGAACAAGATTGATTCCTGGTTGTCACTGACACGCTGAGTAAAACAATGCTCTTGCTAATGTTCTTTGTGTCACTTCAATCCCCTTTGCAGCTGGCTGAAGAGCTGCAGAGCAAACCACTGAACAGTGAGATCAGAGAATTGTTGAAACTACTGTCAAAACCCAATCTCAAGGTGAGGATGTGTTGCTTGCACCTGTTGAAATGAGCACATGGTTGCTTCGCTCAGCTTTCAAAGTCTGCTAAGGATTTTGCGGTATATTTCTTGAGTCCATGTGGATATGCAAAACTGCAGGATTTCCTTAAGTAGTTTAAATAGGGCTCTATCACACATTATGGTTAGTTATTGATATTTGCAAAACACTTTTAGTGTATGAGTGCAATTGGATATTCTGGTGCGTCATCAGCAGATAATCATACCTTGTATCTAAGCAGGCCTTTGGGGGAGTGCTGAGTCGAAGCAACTTCACATTTTTGTTGCATGACAAATATGCCAATAAGAAATAACCTGACAAATAAAACTTTTATTATGAGTATGAGTATTTTGCTTGTTATCATTGTCTGCAAGACACAGGTAGCAGCAGACTACATAGTTACAGATAGTCTCCACTTGCTTGTATTTGTAGCTAATTCCATTAAGACACATTTTGCACTTCTTCCTGTCCCTTGTTACTCTCTGTTCTGCTTTTTTTCTGTAGGAGTGCAGAAACAAGGAGTGCTGGCAAACCACTGTGGCACTCTTGGGAGAGAAAGTAAAATGGCATAAACAGTTGTACAGATCTAACATTGCCTGAATATGAAGGCAAGACATATGCTGCATGTAATATCTTAAGGCAGTCTCTCTTGCATACAGTTTTCTATCGTAATGTACACACACACAAAAACCCCAACAACTGGGGAAACAGCCAAGTTCTTCCATTCAATAAATTTATACTGATTAAAGATATACCTCTGTTAAATTTCAGTGTAAATTGTGCCAAGTTTAATTTTGTTTTAAAGCAAATTCCTTCTCAGTTACCACTCTGAATAGATTTAATGAACATTTTAATAAAGCACCAAAGCTACTTTGCATATCAAATTCCATATATTCCTCAAAGGACTGTGTGCTGATATTACTTGCACCTGCCATCTCTAAGAATGGGGCAGCTCTTAAAAACCACTGCAGTCACAGAGATAAGCTGCTGCAGGCTGTATCCCAGTAGAAGCTGGTTCACACCGAAGCCATTCCATACAATCCTGTACATGCTTCAGTGGAAAGAAAATGCAGTTGTTTTGCACGTATGAGGCAGCCATAAGCTGAACTGAATCTCCTTCTTTAAGAATTGTCACATTAGGGTCAGCAGAGACACACAGAGGTGTATTTGGCAGCTACTGCACAGTGTAGAACTCTTTGTTGCCTGGAGCCATACAGTAAGGCTTTTGGCTTTTGATAGGTTGAAATAGAGAGGGTGCAGTTTTATTGCCTCTTTAAATTGCAATTATTTATCCTGAAATCACTTGCTAGGAGTTGCAGATAAACATATTTCCAAAGGCCCTTTATCCTCTTGCAGCTCACCATCCTGGGAAATTTATCTAAATTAATTGCCTGAATATTTTAAACAGTGTTTGGGGTGGAAGCAAGTTAATTGGGCAAATTGTTGGGAAATGTATTTTTTTTTGGGGGGGGGGTTGTGTGTCCCCTAAGTGAATCCTGGGTAATCAATATGAACTGTGATTAAAATTCTAAATAAACCATACCTTCACAGAACGACATCTAAGCCACAGAATCTAGTGGATTTAAAAAAAAAAAAAATGCCATCCTTTCCTGGATGAGCTTCATGGTTAATTACAAGTTTTTGCTCCAAGCCAGGAAAATACTATTACACTATTGGCTTGTCTCCCCCTCAGTGGTTTCTTTTTGGCTTCAGTGGATTCATAAGAACTTTGGGTAGATTATTATAAGCATTAATTACAGGCCAAAGCAGAATGTTCCATGACATATTTGTTAATCATACCCTTATTTGAAACAAAGATATTACACTTTCATAGGAAGCAACTAAAATAGAAACATTATTCGTGTAAAACACACTTTGGCTGTACTGCTTAATACCAAAGAAGCCTATGGCCCTGATGCAGTAGTTGGCAAGGATAGAAGTGATCACAGTTTAACCTGCTGCAAAACCAATTATTTGTGGTTGCTGAGCTCATACGCAAAGTCTACTGAAATGCTTGTGGATTTCTGGATCTGGATGTTAATGAGGCTGGTGCATACCTGCCTGGAAGTTGCCATGAGTGTCGATAAAGTGGAAGTTGCATTAGTCTTCCCAGGATCAGTGGTCTACTAGTGGGAGAACTGCTCCTGCCTTTGATTAGCTGTGCACTTCAGCTACTTAAGAGTTCTACCATTATATATAAAAAAGGTGTTGTTTGAAATGAAATACACTGTTTTAACCTGTCTCAGTTTGGTATATGAATTGCCTTTTTTGGAATAAAACATAAGTTTCTTATGTCACATTTATTTATGCATAAATAATTGGGTACTCATGGTACCAGGTTGCTATGAGTGAATTTGAAAATCTGTGCACATAAATCAAGCAACAGATCTGTCTCTTTGAAAACTGTAAAGCCAGAAAACAACAAATCAAATATCTGTCTCAGATCACTCAGGAAGGAAAAACAAAGTGACATAATTTTCCTCTTGGATGTTTTATTTTAAGAAATTAATGATGTTCCCTTTATTGTAACATTTATATCTGTTACAGATTCAGGTGTCCTTTTTTATTTTATATAATATCATAATTGCAGATACAATTTGCATACAACCAGAGCAAACAACTACAAGTACGGTAACCAAAATGCTAGTTTTCTCCTCGAAGCAATTTACAAGCTTGCAGAAATTGTCTGACTAGAGATCATGGCAACATGTATGTCTGCTTCACCTGTGAATGGCTCTACAATGTTACTGTTTAGGGTTTTGTTTTGTTTTATAAAAAGGAACTTGATGAGTAAAGGACAAAGGATTCTATCAGATGCAGCCATCCCATTAGCACAATGGCCTCTACCTGTGCAACAGGGCTGCTCCCTCTACCCCTTCAAATCTGTTCTGGATGTTTGGGAGAACCCTCAGAACAGCTTGGGGTGGGGGAGAAGAGAGAAAGAGAGGAAGTCTTACTGCACAGACAGAGGTCCTTGTGCTTCGGGGATAATTTCATTGGACACTACCCAAAGCACCTGATGACTGAAAAACTCCTCATTTTTATCCTTCTGAAAGAATGGAAAACTGAATTAGTAAAATGGTGGCAAGAGGTGCAGTCGGGAGGAATTTTAAACAGATGGCATGAAGTGTGAACTTTTAGAATAGCTAGACAGTCCAAAGTATCTCCTTAGGTTACTAGCCCTGAGCAGGAGGAAGCAGGAGTGTAAGAAGGCAAAAAGTCACTACTTTTGTGTTGACTATTTCTGTATGACTAACAGCTGCAGGTAAATGCATCAGTTCTGACCAGTGGATGTAAAATGTTCAAAATACTTTCAGGATGGGAAATTGCCTTTTTTTGTTACAGGAAGTTACGTGCTATAATAAAACTGAAATAGTTAAAGGAGAAAATAGCCTAATATTATTTCAAAAAATGTATATACAAATATAAATATGCAGTTGAGTTACACCTAATCAGTATTCTTTTGACAGTATCAGGAGCAAGTAATATCATTGGGGCGGAGTTATTGTGATCATCCCCACTTTCTAAACTTCTGAATTAGAATTAGGAACAGACATTTTAAATGTTTCAGAGAATTGTAGAGTTTGGAAGGGACCATAAGGGTCTTCTAGTCCAACCCCCTGCAGTGCTGGAATCTTTTGCCCAGAGTGGGGCTTGAACCTATTACCATGAGATTAAGAGTCTCATGCTCTACCAATTGCATTCTTCTTCTTTACAGAGCTATGCATTGTGAAATGATAAATGATCAATGCTTTAATCTGAAAAATATTGTACCACATCTAGACATGGCAAGGGGTTTCTCAGTATTCATCTCCAGCTAGATCATGTCTAAGAATTTAGTTGAACATCAATATTTATATTTAGGTAGTATAGGAATTTGAATCATACCTCCTTTAAAGTTCTAAATCTGGAACATGTTTATATTAATGAATCACACACATAGAATTGTAGCTAAAACAAAATAACTTTTCCAGAGCTGCCTGTGTGAATATGATCTTACTTTTAGATTGTGAAACTGGAAATGTAGAAGATTTTCCAATAGCATCCTCTGATGTAAAGACAAGTTGTAAGGTACACATAGTCTTTGTTCATGGAAAGAAAATGAAAAGATTAAAGACTTCAGTTTGCATGGGATAACTTCCTCTTTATTCATGCCTAAGGAATTTACAATTGTATTATAGTTTTGCCAACTTTAATAAAGGGTGTCCTCCAAACCAAATGAAGGAATAGATGTAACAAATATTCTTTTGCTTTCTCCCTGCTATGTTCATGCAGTTTCAGGGTGTGTTTCAATTTTCTTTTCAAATAGGTGTAGCTTACTCCAGTAGTAACTTAAGCAGACAAGTACTTCACTACTGTACTGTTCACACTTCCAGTTAAGAAAGAAAGTACTGTCCATAGGCTGTCCACAAGTACACAAGTACCACTGTCCGCAAGTACTTAACAACAGACAAATGGTCAGAAGTGAGCCCTGCAATAGTAATAGCAAAACTGCATTAGTGGTAAACTTACATTTTATCCAGTGCCAATTGTGAATTGGGGTTTTTTTATATGATTTTTTTCAGGCTTTGCTTTCTGTGCATGATACTGTTGCCCAAAAGAACTACGACCCAGTGCTGCCTCCCATGCCTGATGATATTGATGATGAAGAAGACTCTGTGAAAATAATTAGGCTAGTGAAAAATAGAGAACCGCTGGTAAGGTTTTTTAAAAACAACAACAATAAAATCATAACTGACACTCAAAAATATGAGCCAGTGTCATCGCACAGTTTTGCACAAATTATACACTAATAAGGGGGACTTTGAAATAACATTTCTGCCTGTTGGAGGACAGGCTATTAGTGTCTCTTGGAGTGGAGTAGGAAATGTAGGAAAGTGATGAGGTGCTAATAAATATGAGTGGTGCACAATATTTGTGCTCCACCATGACCAGCAACCTTTTCATTGACACTGAGCTGAACAGACGTATTGGTAAGGCAGCTACGGCAATGACTTGCCTCTCCAAAAGGGTATGGGAGAATGTGATGCAATGGCTAATACCAAGATTAAGATCTACCATGCTTACATATTAAGCATGCTGCTTTATGGAAGTGAGTTGTGGTCAACTTATACCCTCCAGGAGCCATGCCTCAACACTTTCCACATACGCTGCATCAGGATGATTTTGGGCATCACATGGCAGGACAGAATCTCAGACAAAGATGTACTCTCCCAAGCCCCAATTCCCATGATGTTCACACTTCTGTCTCAGTGATATCAACACTGGCTTGATCATGACCACAGAATGGAAGATGGCAGACTACCAAGGATGTGCTTTATGGGGAGCTGGCTTCAGGCACCAGGTCCATCGGCAGATCAGCTCTGCCATATAAAGATGTCTGCAAATGTGACATGAAGGCTGGCAACTTTGACACCACTGTGTGGGAATCCCTTGCAGAAAACTGCAGTGCCTGGAGACAGGCAGTCAGGTTGTGTATGCACAGCAGTGACCAGAGGAAGAATGACCGCTAGGCAGTATAAATTATTGCAGTTCAGAGATATATTCCAGCAGCTAGGGGAAAGCACTTCAGCAAGGCTGGTTAGGTATATGGTCTGGGGAGAGAGGTGTCACCTGGGAAGAGTTCAGAAGGATATATAGGGAGGCCTGGAGGGCTGCATTCGGTCTCTGAGCCTGATGTTCCCCACCCCTGGCTTACTGGTTCTCTGTGCTGATAGGAGATCTGGTCAGATTCAGATTACAAATTTCAGTTTCCATTTCAACCCATCTCTGTTGCCACAAATCACTGCAGAGAAAGCTTGGTGGTAATATGTAGTGTGAATGAAAGTAGTAACTCATTCCTATAGGCTTCCACAGCAGCCATCTCCTACATATGTCTTTGTTCATGCTGCTGCACTTGTCTTGTACCTGTTTTATAATTGTAAAAACAGTTACCGTAATGTAAGAAATATCCCACTTTTTAAAAACACTGAATCCTTCACCATGTGTTTTCCAAAGCAGTACTGAAATGTAGAATGATTTTCAAGTCACTTAATTTTGCTTGGTGAAACTATCCAAGATTCCCCAAGACTCCTTAGTCCAAATAGTAATTACTGTGTTCTAAAGTGGGATGTTCTTTTAAGGACAGATAATGTGGCTGATGTGGAAAACTCCTCTGAATGTAGTCTATTAAAACAAAAACAAAATCTGCCCTCTTGCCAGGGAATAGAGGGGTCAGGATAACTTCATTTGTAAAGACAGGAATCTCAAATATAGTTACCTTCCTCAAGTTACTGAAAGGTTGCTGGTAGAAAACTGTTCAGTGTAGCCCAGCATTAAATCATAATAATGTTTCAATTTATTTTTAAAGGGAGCTACTATTAAAAGGGATGAACAGACTGGAGCTGTTGTTGTGGCTCGAATAATGCGTGGAGGTGCTGCAGATAGAAGTGGTAAGAATGTTTAAAAGTGTGATTGCTGGGATGTGATGGCCAGCCTAGTGCTTCAAATGAATTCTAAATTGCTTGGTAAAAGTAGGTAATTGCATCCAGAAACCTTTTTGTGGTTTCTGCCATGTATATTATGTTAGATTATTGTGATAGGATCTCTGATAGGATTTTGGTATTATGGATGCAATTTTGCAGTTTGAAAATCTCATTAGTGAAATACATTTAGAAACTCAACAAGAAGGAAGGTATCAAATCAACCTTTCTGTATGGCAGTTTCACAGTTGAGCACTTCTGTGCACTAAGCATTTATATGTTCTCCTGTAACAAAGGTTCTCTGGGCAGAGAGATTAAAAACAATCACATTACAATAAAACTATAGTAATCTACAGTAATAAAGTGCAAGTGTCTCTGCATCCAGTCCCTGTGTCCGTCCCTGTGTCCTACTGCGCATGTGCCCCACGGACACAGGGATTGGAGCGCAGAGACTTCGGGCGGCCGGGCGAAACTGCGCATGTGCCCCACGGGCACAGGCATTGGAGCGCAGAGACTTCGGGCGGCCGGGCTGTTGAAGCGGCGGGTGCGCGCTCGCGTGGACTTACTTCTAAGTGGCAGCGGCCGTTACAAGTGGCGGCTGAGTTGGCCTGCCGGGGCCTGGCTGGTGCCAGTGCCGCCGCGATGCGCCTCCTGCGCTGCCTGCTGAAGGGCCATTCGGCGCTGGCCGGGGCGCCCAAGTACATCAAGCACTTCAGCAAGTTCTCGCCGTCCCTGCTTTCCATGATGTTCTAGCGCCCGTTAATTTAACGGGCTTAAAGTCTACTAGTATTAAAATAAACAACTACAAACACAATTCTCTTTTGCCTTCCCAAAGAGAGAGAGAGACATTGCTATAAAATTGCATTTGGGTAGAAGAGAAGTAGAAATCTGTTGTGCTTTGCGGAGTAGGAATGACCATGACTTGAAACAATGTTAGGATATGCACAATTGTATTGAACTTTAAAATGGTGATTAAATAAATATGCTCCACAGGTCTCATTCATGTTGGTGATGAACTTAAGGAAGTTAATGGAATTCCTGTAGATGATAAAAAACCAGAAGAAATTATACAAATTTTGGTAGGTTACAAATGGAATAATTTAAAGCAGTTGATGATGAGCTTAATGGGTTGTGTTACAACCCCTGGCACATGATGGAGGCAGGGGCAAAGAACTCTGGGAGGTAGGCACAGTCCTCAGTTTTTTTCCTCCTGCCTGACTTGGCCTTTCTTCTTGCCCTTTTTCTTGTATTGGTTATTTTTATATCCTTTATTTCTTGGTTCATTAACTTTTTGATAGATCAAGAGAGGCTGTTCACTTTATTTTATGGTTTTGTTTTTTAAAAATCCATAACAATTTATACACCACTTGATTGTAAACACTCTGTTAACAAACTTTTGCATAAATTATCAGAACGTGTCTGTTTTTAGGACAGAAGAGAATATCGTAGCACAGCCTATTATAAAGAGGTACTAAGATGTTACTCACATCAAGTTAACTAGCACTACAAGATACATTAGCTCTACCTTCTTTCTTGTTTTTGTTTAACTTGTACTGAATGCTTTAATAATTTGTTTTTCACATCTTTTTAGTCCCAGTCACAAGGAGCCATTACATTTAAAATTATACCCAGTATCAAAGAAGAAGCTGCATCTAAAGAAGGAAAGGTAAGAGGTCCTTTACTTAGAAAAAGGGACTTACTCAGATTGCTAGCTGAAATATATTTTGTACCCATATGTAAATGTGTTTTACAATTGTATTTTTACACATGTTGTTTGTATGCCAATAAGCAATAAAAACGGAGACTGGGGGTTGTATTAAGACATTTAATTACAAATAAGGCCTCCTTCTTCCAGATCTTCATGAAAGCTCTGTTTGACTATGATCCCAGTGAGGATAAAGCAATTCCCTGTAAAGAAGCTGGACTTCCTTTCAGAAAAGGTGATATTCTTCAGATCATGAGCCAGGATGATGCAACTTGGTGGCAAGCCAAGCTTGAAGGTAATGCCAATCCCAGGGCAGGCTTAATTCCTTCAAAGCATTTCCAAGAAAGGTGAGCAGTTTCTGATTTCTCTGATACTTAAAATGTGATCAGTATATCTTTGATATAATTGTTATGCCTGCACTTACGGATTATAAGGTCAATAAACATTCAAGTTTTGTTTTATGGTAAAATGTCTGAACTTTGTAAGTTGTTGCCCAAGTAGTTTGGTTTTCTTTATTTGTCTATTCACATTAATAATGACAAAACCTTATAGAATATTTGTGATCCACCTTGGAAAGGAAAAACATATGGAAAATAGTACATTGGTATCTGTATCTTTATTGATGTACTATGTATGAATAACAACTGCAGCTGTGTTTGGAGAACATAAAAAACCCTTCTAGGATTTAATTTCATAGACTTTGAGTAGACTGTATTGTTTAGGAATATCTCTTCTAAAAATCAGGATACTTTGGAAAAGACCGATATGGAGTGTTAATCTCAAGATAGCTATGAAAATTAAAAGAGTTTTGCTTCTATTTTCCCCCTCCCCCAAATCATTTTATAGGAGGCTTGCACTAAGAAGATCAGATGTACAGGTTCAGCCCTTGAAAGTTTCCAATAGAAAATCATGTAAGTCTGTTAAGAAATCATACTCCTTCGTTCACACAAATATGGCTTGTATCAGCTCTTTTTAAGATATAGCGCTGGTATCTTAATACCAGCAGGCCGAAACCTGTGATGCTGTAGGAATGGGATTTTCGTTAAAGAAAATGGTTAATCTCCACTTCCGACATAAATACTTATACAAAACCTATTCCCTACAGTGAATAAAATAATAAATATGCAAATCTCTAATTATTGGAAGGGCATTCTTAATGACTCATTGGGTATTTAAATACTACACAAAGGGGACACCTGTGAAGTCAGTGCTTTTTTCAGGCTCAACCACCTACTTTTGAAGCATAGTCCAACAATATCTGGAGGTTGTGTGACGCTGCTTTGGAGTATATGATATATGATCTATTACCACTATTATATGCTTATCAAATTTTCTGTCTGCTTTTCTCATTAGAACTTAATTGGACTTATAACAAGTGGGTTTGATCCAAAATAGGCAAAAACATTAAGGCATACATTTTAAAATGTAGCAAGAATATTCTAGCAAGTACTTTTTTTGTGTGCCTAATTAGAATTATATCAAAAGCAAATGATGTGAAAGCACAGTATCTCTCATCATGGACTAAAAATAGCATGTTTGAAGGTTTCAGAGTTCTAGTTTTAAAAAACACAGTAGTTCATTCTTCTATAGAACACAGACAGTAACATTACTCCAAACCAAATCATTTTATTGGCGTACTTGAAGTTGGACAGCAAGATGATGAGCCACTTTCTGTGAGGTTTTGGAAAATTAATATAAAATGGTTGCATGGAATTGTGTGTGTGTGTTGCAGGTCAGGAGCATGGAGAAGCAGTCATTTATATTTGTGAACTGGCTCTGTTTCTGACATAGGATAGCATTGGACTATGTTTGCATGAAATTGGTGACATTTGTTATATGGTGTAACTTATGCACGTGTCCTTAAACTTGTCATTCATTTGATGTCATATGTCTTCAAAAGAGAGCATGAATCATCAGTAATCAAAATCAGTTAGACTAATACTGGCCAAAACAACTTCTTTCCAACAGAACCATGATTTTTAACATGGTAGTTTGCTTTTATATTTAAGCTATATCACATGTGTTCTCATTCATATGACTAATAATTAATATTTTTAATCCATAATTAGCATTGTGTAATGGATAGGGTGGTTAATCTCTGAAAGACCTAGTAAGTGTATAACCAAAAGAAAATAGTAATTTTGATATTAAATATAAACTGAATTATATACTTTTTAAAATTTTCACTAAGTGTGAGATAAGAAATATTTAATCACTGTCAAATATATTTATATAGTTCAATATCAATATCATGTGATTTAGTATGTTGTGCATTCAAGCAGGATGCAACCTATTTTATAATTTTGAGAATTAATTGTGCACAATTCAAATTTTATGTGGCGCCCAAACACTGAAAGTAAAACTCATTTTGTCAAATTCTACACTGTGTTCACTCTGTGTAATAAATGCAAGGAACTCCTTATATCACTATCTGTTTTGTCAGCAAGCCAAACACATCTTCAGTGTTCTTTCAAACCTAGTATTCTTCCTAACATTTAGTGAGGAGTCTTCCTCTAATAATCCCTACTATTGCAAAGACAGCAGACTTTGACTTCACTTTTTATGACTGTTTGCAGTCTTAAATTATATAAAGTCAGTGTCATCTTGTCTTTGGGTCACTTGCTGTTATGGTGGCATTAACACAGGCTTCACCTTTGCTGTGTCATCAAACAGAAGAGTGCATTTGATGAATTTCAGCATTTTTGCATAAAAGTTATCCATTTTAAAAATACATTAGCATTTTTTTGTTTTTATACTTTCTCACGCAAATCTTTTTATGTACAAATTTTGTTAAATATTTTCTGTATAGCTAGGAAATTCAATTTTATACCTTAAGATATTTATACTTCCACGAAAATCTTAGTGATCCTGCTTATGATAGTTTGTCAATTGATGCTCATTTATAAAATGGAGCTGCTGTGCATTGTGATGCAGGCAAGTGACTGAACTGAGTGACTCCTGCTTTCCCCCAAATGTCCTGGATAGAGTCATGGATCTGTTGTGCATAGCAAATGGCAAACATTTAGAACCTTGTCGCAAAGCAGTTGCATGCTCAACTAATAACGAAACAGATCTTTGAGATAAATCATCAGTTGTGTTCCAATTTACATTCAAGTAATTTGTGTTACTTCTTCAGCCCAGTTCTTTTGTCAGTTTCCTTTCTGTGCATCTTAACTATGTTTCTTTTGCATGCTTAATTTTTTATTTATCTAACCCAACTTGCCATTCAAACTTAGAAAAATATATAAGAAAGTGGAACCACAATTAGTATTATTTGCAGTGTGGCATGCTCCTGTTCAGTACACACATGTACACAGCTTTTTTTCTTCCACCCCCAGTCAGTCAATTTTAGTAATTTTGTATTGTATATTGTTTTAAAATCTACTGTTTATTTTATTTTAATCTTGTCAAGTTGCTTTGAGATATTCAATAGAAAGTGACTGAATAATCCTTAACATATTAATGCTCATTGAGCATGCTCAGTCTTCAGTGTGCTGTTTTGGAGTTTCTTGGCTATTTCCTCCCATAATGCCCCCCCCTGAAATCTCCATTTTGTGCTGTTTTAGCTGTATAAGGGCGTGATATCTAAGAACTGAGATGGCTAACAGTATTTATAATTCATGCCAAATATAAGTAGGCAACATTATGGAACTGAAATATTGGATACTTTGGTTCACATCAAAGTAGCAGGTACCTGCAGTGGTGACTAATAATAATGCAACTTCATGGATTGCGCTCCATGTGGGAAGCTTTCTTGTTGATGTAGCCTCCAAAGGGGTCCAAGCATGCCAATGGAGATCTGGTCTCTCCTTGTGAATGCGAGGGGCTTTCATGGTAATGATCTGGCCAAGTTTTGTGTTAACAGATCTTACACACTGCTCACTTCATAAATGCAACACCCTTAATAGTTCAGGTGGGAAAATTTATCCTCATTGAAAAAATAAATTCTGAAGGAGGCTTTTTCCTCCCAGTAAGTATTTGTACTCTTCTTCATTTCTTTCTCAACTAAGCTCTTCCTGGGTTTAAAGAAGGCAGGCTATGGCAAAATTAGCAGGGGCCTATAATTTAATTCTTAACAGCGCAATACAAAGTGTTTGGATTTAGCAGGTCTTGGGCTTTCCTGGCTGAGAAGGTAATGGTATTGCTCTGTAAGAGCAACTCTCTCATAATACATTGTATCAGTTATAAAGAGCACATATATGAACTATTATTAATCCTTTGCCTCTTAAGAATGCATTCAAGTAGGTGTCCTGTCCTTTGTGATTGTGACTTCCTTGTATTGTAAAGGGACAAGAATCTGAATAACTACATGCATGTGCCCTTTAAAACTTATATGTGTGTGTGTTGTGCTCTGATATCTGTACCATAGTATGAAATTTCATCAGAAGCTACCTGTGTAAAGTAATGATGCTTGATCAAGGAGCAATAAAAGTGGTACTAGCAGAAGTTGTGTCTTTGATGGGAGGGGAGACTTTGATGGGCAAGCAGGCAGAGAAATGAACCCAAAGAAAGTTTGTTCTAGTGCATTGTAACCTGGCTTTGGGATGTGTCTAATAAACTAGGGCAGGGGTAGGGAGCCTGTGGCCCCCATATGTCGCTGAGCTACAGCTCCCATCCATTAGCCATACTGGCTAGGGCTGATGGGAATCAGAGTCCAGCAACATCTGGAGAACCTCAGGTTCCCTACTTCCAGGCTCAGACAGAGCTTTCCAAACTGTGTGCCACGACACATTAGTGTATCAGTGTAGGTGTGTCACACAAACGCTCCCTGTGCTCTTATAAGGGGTTAGTTTAACCTGATTTGCTAGTAAAACTGAATTACTGCGTCACAAAATGATGCATGTCTAAAAAGTGTCACCAATATGAAAAGTTTGGAAAGCTCTGGGCTAGAGGAAGTCTCTGGATGAAAGCAACAACCTGTAGACAACTTAAGTTCAACTTAAGAGTAACCATTTAAAAATTACAATTGAAAACCCAGTGACACTTACTTATGATGCTAAGCAGAACATGACTAGTTAATGTGTTTTTTTTCATCCCAGGGCTGGTGCAAACCTTTCTGTCTCTTAAACAGTGTTAGGGGAACATAGCCTTTGCATATGCACCAAAAAAGCTTACACATTTTGAAAGTGAGGTTCTGTCATTTCCCACTCCCATAAAAGAAATTGGGGTACAGGCTTTTGCAGCAAAACGTTGAACGTGCAGTGCATCATACTTCTGCAAAATATGCTCTTAACCTGTTCTTTATATTACTCAGCTCTGTTTTTCCCATTTTATTATGTGCTGAATATAATGTAAATCATGTCTGCTTGTCTTTTGGCTGTTCTAAGCTGAGGAAACAGTTGAGTGTGGTAGGTGTTCCCCCCCCCCCTTTATTCTTCCATTATGTCTTCGGTCCATGTAATCACTTTGCATCCTATTTTTTCCCCTTTTGCGCTTCTCAGAGGAAATTGAAGGTACATGTACAAGTTTCCCTGCTGGGCTGCAAGTGATGGCTTAAAACTGAGTATTCTAGGTCATCACTGACTTAGAAGCAATTAGAAAATAATCCATATAGATAGCAGTATATGTAGTCATAACAGCCAGTTGCTTTGTTGTTGCTAAATAGTTCCAGTCCTGAGAATCGTGGTAGCAGAAGACTGTGAACATGTTGCTTTCTGCACGTAGTTCCTACAGCACAGTACTGGCATGTGTGCATGAAGATTCCTGTGGGGTAAGGCACAGGGATCCACATGTGTTATCCCATTGTCAGATGTGGTTTCTTCCTTTGTATTTTCCCTTCTCCTCACATAGCAGGAATTTTGGGGGCCCCAGCACAACAGAGCTGCCTGTTTCTGCACATGGGTCAAGTATGCAGAACAGGAGTGAATGTGTGCTAAAACAAAACCTCTGAATATTAGCAAAGTAACATAACTGAACAAAGCAGATATGTTAATACAAGACATTTCCGTGGAGCTAAAGATGATGTCAGTCCTATTGCACGGCTCTAATAGATTATTCTTCTTAAATTCAAACTTTGGCACTGAATAAAGTGGATCTTTTCCAATCATTAGGGGTGCAATTTTGGAACACAGCTTGACAGATGCTTTACTGCTGCAGTGTCAGTCTTTGGGGGACTTTTCACTTGCAGCAGCATACATTTATACATACAGTGGACCCTCGGCTTACGAAGATAATCCGTTCCGACGTGAGCGCCGGAACTCGAAAAAATCGTAAGTCGAGTCCCCATAGGAATGCATTGGGGAGAAAAAATTCGTACGTCGGAAAAAACCCTATCTAAACATCGTAACTCGAAAAAACCCTATCTAAAACGGCCGTGACTTCCTTTCGGAAGTCGAAAAAATTCGGAAGCGCGCGGCCCCTTTGATCCCTCGTAACTCAAAAAATATGGAAGTCGGGGCATTCGTAAGTCGAGGGATCACTGTGTATTTGTATACACACACACACACACATATATATATATACATACATACACACACATAAACATAAACCAAAAAGCTGTAAAGTGTTTTGTTAGATATTTGGTATATTAAAATAGGTATAAAATAAACTACGGTAATACTATTTTATACCTAAGAAGTTATATTCATTAAAAAATACCCTTTCTGTCTGATCCATTGAGCCAAATACAAAAACTTCTGATATTCTTTGTAGATTTCTTTGCCTTTGTGTTTCAGCTGTTGTATTTTTTATCCTACATTAAAATATAAAGTAGAACACCTTTTAAAAACACTTCTTTATTTTCTCTCATGAATAAGGCAATAAAACAGTGAAAAGTTAAATATGCATGTTGCTGTACTCCAAAATCTCTTGCTCAACTTCAGAACAACACAGTGATTTATTTTTAAGCAGTGGCATATTGAAGGCTTTTTATGCTGTGCTTTCTGCAGTTGTCATTTTTAAGTAACTTCTTTTGCATTCATGGCTGGGCATCTAACTATTCTGCTTTATTTCTTGGCTTTTGTTCTGTACGCTTTTACACTTCATCCAGAGGAAGCTGAATGTGCTGGTCACAACAGTGGAGCCCACATAGGTGAGCAGTTGCTTACAAAAGACTCTCTTTCTTTCTCAGCTTTTTCCTGGATGGCTACAGAGTTTGCAGGTAATGGGCATCACTGCATGCTATGAATCTGCTAGATTAAAAAATGGCTCACTGGATTTGACACAAAGGATCTGCATCCTAACCTCAAAATATGTTACTAACATTGAAATATAGAATGCATTGAAATGCTGCCTTGAAGATGAGGAAATAATTTTCTTGGGTAGAATTTGCAAAGAAATTTAAATAGCTGTCCTAGACAAAATGTTAGGCTGGCTATATTCCATCTGACTACATTATTTTTCTATCACAGTGTTCTTCAATCTTGGGTCCCCAGATGATATTGAACTACAACTCGCATCAACCCTTAGCATTGACTAAGCTGGTAGGAATGGTGAAAGTTGTAGTCTCGTGACTTAGTGTAGGGATAGCCATTGTGGTACCTGACACATGTTGTGGGCTACAATTTTCATCATCCCTGACCATTGGCCACTCTGACTTGATTTGGTGGGTCCATAACATCTAGAGGGTACCACGTTGGCTACTGCTGACTTACTAGGAATTAAGTTAGTACTGTTGGATGGCTGGGTTTACTTTCTTGTTAATGAGCCAAAAAATAATAATACGGACTGGCTCATCTTTGTTCACCTATTCTTGAAGTGGTTTACTGGTAATTCCTTAGAAGATGCTACACAAGAACCATTGTAAGTTGAACATACCATATTAGGTTTTCTTTATTCTTCAAGGAAGGGATGTGGGAAGAAGACACAAATTATTGGTAAGAATTGGCCCATATTGGGGTATAAATTGGGGTAGAATAGGGAAGGAGGTTGAGATCATGGTGATGCAGGAACTACTCAGGGTAAATCAGCAGCACAAGAGTAGGTGGAAACTAATTGAGGGCATGCTACATAATTACGGTAATATATCCATGTCACATGTTTTATTAAAGGGGAAGGTGACACTGCAAATGGGTAGACTGGTAGAGAGGTTTGTGTGTAACCATGCTTCCAGATAGATTTTAGAAGCTGTGCACTAAATCTGTATGCCTGACATTTGCATGCCACAGGAGGCCTACCAATCCAAACAGAATAGCTTTCACTGTTAAAGTCCTTCATGATTTGGGACCTCAGTAGCTGAATGATATTTTCTTCCCACTTACATTTATCTGTGCCTTGAAATAATCACCTGAAACTCTTCTCTGAGTACCCCTGCAAACAGGTGTGGAGAGAATAGTCATGAGAGAAAAGGCTTTCTGACTGTGGAATGCCAGAGAGGCCCACCTGACACCCATTTTAATGCCTTTCTGGTGCCAGGCAAAGAACTTCTTTTATTTATTTTCCCAGGCATTTTAAAATAGTTTGTATTTATAAATTAATTATATAATCTTTGCATGCTGCTGTGATTTTAGCATGGTCATTTTAGTTCTGTGAAATTCATTTTGGGAGCTCTCTCTGTCTTACTGATCATTGCTGTGATTTCTAATCTTGTGGTCTCTGTTTTATAGTTGTTTTATTCTGTTTAATGATTTCTTGTTTTGTTTAAATAGTTTTTGATCATTGACACCACTCAGGGAACTGCTGTTGGGAGACTGATAAATAATAGCAGTACCACTGATGGCACTATACAAATTAGCAACTTTAATGCCAGACCTTGCTAGTTGATCTCTTCTGTTGAAATATATATTTTCTTTAACTTAGTAGAATTGAGTAGGATGGATTATCAACCTTAACTCACACCTTTTGTCATACAGAATAAAATTGCATAACAATAAGTTTCAGATGAAGGAACTAGGTAGTTATCATAAGATTATTCCAAGTAGTTCATGGGATGTGTGGAGGTATGCCATAATTCATGGATAATGAGAAGGGGGAGAAGAAGAGTTTGGATTTGATATCCCGCTTTATCACTACCCGAAGGAGTCTCAAAGCGGCTAACATTCTCCTTTCTCTTCCTCCCCCACAACAAACACTCTGTGAGGTGAGTGGAGCTGAGAGACTTTAAAGAAGTGTGACTAGCCCAAGGTCACCCAGCAGCTGCATGTGGAGGAGCGGAGACACGAACCCAGTTCACCAGATTATGAGTCCACAGCTCTCAACCACTACACCACACTGGCTCTCCATCACTACCTTTGCCTTTCTCCTACATACCTCTACCAGCAGGTCTCTATGAGCCTCCATTTAGGTGATACTTACATACCCTGAGGTATCTGCAGCCAGCCTGTTCAGTTTGGTATCACTCTTGGCCCAGTATGTTCACTGATCTTCACTATTCCAACCAGGATCTGAAGCAGGCTAGCAAACGTTAGATTAGAAGGGAACCTTGTGAGTGCCAATGCAGCTAAGGCTTGGAAGGAAACTTGTGCTGGAAAGTTAGAGGTAGAAGGGGAGACCATTGGGTCACTCCCAGTTTCTAAATGTGGATAAGGGGTGGAAGTATTACAGCTTCATTCGGTTTTCACGAAACGTTATTTCCAGGATTCATAATGTGAAACCACAGTGGAATCAGACATACAGAATAAAAACTGTTTAAAAGCCCCAGTCATATGTCAGGAATTGGGTGTACTGTTATAAGGTGGCCTCAGAAATGAACTTCCTACAGACTGGAGTTGTCCAGAAATAATTAACAATGTTTTTACTGTGCTAGTCAATGATATGGTGCTTGTTTAACAGAGAACTTGCTACTTGTCTATATTGTATGCCAAACTATTAAATTTGACAAACAAAGCATGTATATTATGTCATTGTAGATTGTGAGCCTGTGGGCAGGGCTTTACCATTTATGTCTATATGATAACCTACTTTTTGTGAGATGTTTGTTGATTATACTTATTGGAAACAATGGCTTTCTAGGGTTGTCTTCAATGTATATAGAGAAAAAAGTGCATATAATTTTGAAAAACAGTGATTGGTATTAACTGGGCAGCAGTGAAGGACAGAAGTTGAACTAATTTTCATGTAGTTTAATGGTTCAAACTCTGTAGTTAAACTATTTTGTTGGTAGTAAACTACTTATATACTATTAAAAACAGTAATTGGTTTCATCCTTTTGGAGAAAACTATTTAAATAGCTATTTACTAACATACTTAAAAACTCTATAAAACCAATATAAATACTAGTTTAGTCTCCAAGAAGAATGGTGTGAGCAATTACCAGAAGAGGGGGTGTTGCTCCCTTTTGTTTCTACAGCTAGTTGCTAGGAACATGTTCAGTGTGTAGCATTTCTAAGGTGGCTTATTGCACTTGGAATATTCTAACACTTTAACCTAACCAGGAACAGGGCTAGTTACAGGTAGGTAGCCGTGTTGGTCTGCCGTAGTCGAAATAAAATAAAAAAATTCCTTCCAGTAGCACCTTAGAGACCAACTAAGTTTGTTCTTGGTAGGAGCTTTCGTGTGCATGCACACTTCTTCAGATTCAGGAACAGGGCATTAGCATTAGGGGGTGGGAAGTCCTGTACAGTGTTTGCTAATTTTTTAATTTTCAGTGCCTTTCACTGATGATCTGTGAAACAAAATAATAATAATAATAATAATAATAATAATAATAATAATAATTTGTTTTTATTTTATTTTTATTTTTATTTTTATTTATTTATTTATTTTACCTAGCTCATCTGGCTGGGTTTCCTCAGCCACTCTGGGCTGCTTCCAACAAAAGATTTAAAATACATCAAGTAAGTACTTTAGATCTAGAGGGGAGCCTAAACCATGAGCAGCAGCTATTCTCTTGTAGAGTAAGGAGGGCATTCATATACCCTCCAGGAGTGCCTCTCCCACCAACAGGAAATAGGGTTAGCTTGCAAAGTTGACCCCTCTATTGGAAGGAGCTACAAGGCTGCCATAAGCACCATGGAACCAGTGAAGGCCTTATTTGGTGCCTCCAGCTTTCATTTTTCAAAAGTACATGTCTCTACCCCTCCTAGGAAAAAGTTAAAATCAAAGTGTGCAGGTACCCTTCTAAGTACTGGTAATTTCTGTGAAACGATTAGCCAGTGGGTGAAGTCAGAGCTGTGATTGATAAGTAAGCTGTTTGGACACCAGACAGTGGGAAAACTTGGGGCTCCAAAGAGCTGCTCTTCCCCTTTAGTGCCCTTTTCCTGTTCCTGTCTTATATCATAGTCCTTGGATCCACCCGGTTGCTGCTCTATTTGTTTCACTTTGCTTCCTGCCATCCATATAGACCAGTTGGCAGGCAGCTGCTTCGGAAACTCTTTGAAAATGTGGGAGATGAAATCTGGGGGTCCTTCCCATTGCTGCTCTGTTTGTTTTGCTGCCTGTTGGAATGTAGAGTGGGTGGCTGCTTGATAGATGCCTCAGTAGAATACTGGGGGGTGGGGGAAGGTTATGACAACCATTTGTTGTTTCTGCTGCATACCCTACAATGGGGATGTTCCAAAGTTGTTTGGGTGAGGGCAGTGCATAGGCTTCTTATTGATGGTGATAATAATTATCACATTTTTCCTGGTTCTTTTTTATGAGTGAGCAAGTGCATAAGTATTACTACTACTACTACTACTACCACCACCACCACCACCTTTTCCTTGCTTATTCTCAAGTGTTGTTGTTTTGCCAGGGGTGGGACATTTACAAAGAATCATTCTCATCATCACCCTTTCCTCTTGCCTGGCACACATCAAGGATTGTTCCCAAGTTGTTTGGGAAAGAGAGTGCTCAGTGCAAATGCAGAAACACTATTACTGTCATCTCTTCATACACCTCTCATTTCAACAACTACTCTGATGAGTTTTTTAAATGACTTTCCTTTGCATTTTCCTTGCATTTCTATTCTTTGTTGTTGTTGTTGTTTATTAAATTTGTATACCACCCTTCATCCGACAATCACAGCATTAAATTGTTGCCTATTCAGGTGTACAGCTTGGCTGTAGTGATTCCGAATTATTCCTGCATTCAGTTATCTTTTAATTTCTAGCTCTGATCTACAGCAGCACGTCAGAAGTATTCTCTGGCAGATCAGCAGTTGTGACTGGAGTTCAGGGTGGGAGTGATAGAATTCTTAAATGTTTATCTGTGTAACCCATTCATTTAAGGGACAAGACATTCCCATGATTCTATTATAAGCTGTCACTATTGACTCCGAGCACTACCATTTTGTCTCACTGTTGCTCCCATGGGGTTTATGAAGGTTCTGGTCATACCAGTAGCGCACCAGAGGATGCAAAGTATCAAAACGTAAAGAAGTATCAAGTGGCTTGAATTAAAGGCGATCATACTGATACGTTGGGCTTTTCTACGCAACATAAAAGGCAAACAGATCTTGGTAAGGACAAGCAACAACTCAGTGAAGATCTGTCTCAGCTGGCAAGGAGGCATGAGATCTATTTCCCATCATAAGAAGCCTGTCCTGGATTGGTCAGAGAGTCATCTGGCCTTGCTCAGAGTAGAACATCTGACTCAAGTGACAAACACAACCGTAGACTGGCTGAGCTATGTCGTCTAATATATTGACTGTTTCTCCCCTTAATTATATTTAATCTTATGCCCCATTTAATGATGTATTTGTTATCAGAACAAAGCATATTGGTGTTGCAATGATTAAAATGGATTTTTAATGTAATTCAGGACTGTGAAACTACTAATAGGTTTTTAGAAACATTCATTGCTGTTGTTGACTTTCTTTGAACCAATGTGGATGTCAAATATATGATCTCAGCTGGGAACATATTTAGATAAAGAATGAGTGTCTTCTGTTGATTCTGCAAGCACTTATTAAAATTATCAGTATCTGAGAGTTGGGGTAATTATCAGTATTTTGGGGGTGGGGATATCAGCAAATTTTGCAAGTCTGTATTACAAATGTGACATTTCCCCATATTCCTGTTCTCAGTGCTTAACAAAGATCTAGCCTGCTATACCAATATGTGTGGTTTTTTTAAAACAAACAAACAAATCATTCCTAATTTTCACCGGCAACCCATACATTTTGAAATTGGCACCTTTTGAATAAAAATAATTTGGTAATGTGTTTAGGCCACAATCCTATCTAAAAACATAGGGGAACTTCAAAAGTAAACACAAAACAATGGGGATTAAAAAGATGTCAAATTTCACCCCATATGGCTCCCATATGCCCTTGCATGAGCCTAATCAAATATATATGGAAAACAATTTGGACTTTGAATTTGGTTCTTCAGGATACAAGGAAGAAAAATTACTAAGTAACAAAAGTAACAAATGCCCATATGAAGGAGCGTTTGTTGCAGATGGACTACTGGCTAGGCTGATGACAGTAACCCCTGCTTCTCCTTTTTTTAAATCTTGTAACTACAGCTGGTTTCAGGAGGAGTTTTCGTCTCAGCAGAAAAGATAGAAAAACAAACAAGACTATGTACGAATGCAAGAAGAGTGATCAGTACGATACAGCAGATGTCCCAACTTATGAAGAAGTAGCAAAGTATAGACGACAGCCCAATGAGAAATACAGACTTGTTGTCTTGGTTGGTAAGTTTTATTTATTTGAATTAGGAACCTAGGTTGTTTTAAATAAATACTAAACTGTTTTGTGGTTCATGATATCTTTTTGAACTTTAAAAATCATATGCCCTAAGCAACCTGAACTGCTCATGAGTCTCGTGTGAAAGCAGATGTTTCCTGAGGTCCATATATTCAAGTATATTTACGAGGAACCACAAGGGCAGGCAGGTACTGTACAAAGATAAAAATGTACATTAGTTGCTCTTTTACCTCTGGCCTCGTCCACCACTGGCATGTGACCCTCAGAAACCTGATAGCTGAAAAGTTCAGAGGTGCCCCAGCACAATGGCAGCTAGATCATGTGTCTATATGCATATCTGAGAACAGTTAGCATCCAGCATGAAAGTCTCATGGACTTGTTTCAAGTCCACCTATTGGCCAGATTGTATGAATATTCACCATATTTATCCTGGGCCTGAAAGCTAGAAGGATATGAGAAGGCTCTCCTCAGTATGTGAGGCCCAGAAGCAGAGAGTGAACTTCTGTCTTTACAGCTTCCATCATTCTTTTTCCTGGCCTGACAGCCTGTGCATTCACCTGCTGAAAAGATGATTTTCATCCCTTTTCAGTCACATACATTGTTTTCCCACATGGAAAAGGAGTAGCTGGAGATCTACCCATGTTTAGCTTATAGCCTTTCTGTAAAGTTTCTCTCCCTATCATGCAGATGTAATGTGTTTCAGTTTTTTGTTAAGGATTGTGAGCTCCTCTTTGCTGAGCACTTAGATTCAAAATCTTGCCCGGTTGGGTGAATTACACTGCAGAGGGGGAGGCATTATAAGCTTTATTCGGCTTTATTTTACCTGTCTCAAAAAGACAACATAAGAAGAGCCCTTCTGACTCAGACCAAGGCTCACCTAGTCCAGCATCTTGTTCTCACAGTGGCCAACCACATACCTATGGGAAGCTCACAAGCAGGACATGAATGCAATAGCACTCTCCCAAGTCATAATTCCTGCCAACTGGTATTCAGGTTATAGTCAACAGATGCCTTGAGATGGTTCACAAGACATTTATTTATTTAGCTAGCTAGCTCGCTCGCTCCCCTTTTCCTGTGCTCTTAAATCTCATCACACTGTATGGATAGCTAATCACAAGCAGATCTGCAGTCATGGTGCAAGACTTTTTTATTATGATGTTGATGATTATGATTATTAAGTGTTTGACACATTGCTGCAGCAGATTTCATCGGTTTTGCTTCCGTTTGCTTTAGAGTGCCATTCTATTTGACTCCAGGGTAAACTTGTCAGAGTTTTATTATTTGCAAGTAGCCAATAAAAAAATACCCACTATTACATCAATTATGAAGCTAAGGAATATAACTGAAGCAATCAATATACCAAACACTGTTTGCTAATGTGTTACATAAACAAGCTACCATTTTCTTCCAAACAGATTCCTAGTCTTCCTTAACTGTGTTTTATCAAAAATAAGTGGGGCCAATGTGGACTAGTAGCTGACTATAGTTGCAGGGTAGCCCAAGCAGTGTTCTGTTCTGTTCTTGTGTTGGGTGATTCCTATATTACCTCAGCAGTTAATTCCATCATATGCTCAGGACAGGTCACTTGCAGAAACTTAAGATATGGTCCAGAACATAAATTAGGATGAGGTTCTGGTCTTTGGATCTAGTCAGCAGTCTCAACACTTGATAACCAATTTAGAGATCCTACAAAAGCATTGCCTTTTAGAAATATTTTCCAATATACTCCATTTAAAATCCAACAATTATAAATTGTTCTTGTACTTGTTGCACTACATTTTAGTTTCTTTTGCAGTAGTGTATAGGCCAATGTTTCATTAGCAGAATTTCTTCCATTATAAAAAGTTGCAGACCAGAAGAAATATGACCCTCTATCAGGGACTGTTATGAACTGTAGAACTGCTGTTTTTATATAGCTCATATCCAAGGGAACACTTAAAATCAGTTTTTAATAAACAGCTTTGTCATTCTCTAACGCACAAGTTCAGGCACCTACTACTGTGAGCGAGAGATTGTGGGTTCTACACAGCAAGTAATAACATGCTTGAGTTGATTTTACACCTATATCAACAGAGTTCTGTGAAATGTGTGATAAGTAGACTTTTTATAACAAATCACATATGCTGGCTCTGAGGGATATCTAGAAATTTCGTTTTATTTTGGTGGTACTAAATCAAGTGAAGAAAGTGTGCTTTTACAGTAACAAAAGCAGCTCACAAATTTATTGCAGACTTCAGTAATTTTGATGTTTTTCTCTTGGTATTAGAAGCAGCATAAGTCTGGCCAATATCATAAAAATGTCTTGGGTAAAATGTGGAAAAACTGGCACTGTTAATATAGGTACAGTAGAAATGATCAGATTTAAAAGCTTTAGACATGCTAGTAGCTGCATCCAATACGATGTGTGAAATACAATTTTGATGTTAGTGCCAGGAAATACAAGGACAAATAATTAAATTTTCACATAATTGGTTGTGGCAAAAATGTTCAGCTATAGTAACTGAAAACACAATTTATTATTGGTGAGATGGTTTGACAGTGTTCTCAAAGTTACTAACATGAGTTTGGCCAAACTGCGAGAGCTCTGGTCCATGGGATCACGAAGAGTCGGACACGACTGAACGACTGAACAACAACAACAACATTTAAAAAATAATTGGCTGCCAAGTAGATGTTTCACTTAAACTTCCTTTAAATACATGAATTCTAATTCACAAAATATAAACTCGATGTAGAGTTTAGACTATCACTGTTTTGGGATGCGATTCTCCTTTCTATCTAATCCCAGCTTCCGCACATTTGCTGCCATCTGCCTTTTTTCTCTCTCTTCCACCTAACAGCCCAGATAGAGGCTCTAACCAGTTTTGGTGGACCCCAGTAGATAATTTGGATAGTGAATGCATATTTAGCTGCATTCTGGCCCCTAAAATAAAGTAGCCATTATTTTTAGGTAAGTGGGCCCTGAGCTATGGGGTGGTATGTTAACCCACTGGAGAAAGCACAAGTCTTGACCTTGAGACTCTTAATCTCAAGGTTGTGGGCTTGAGCCCCATGTTGGACAAAAGATACCTGCATTGCAGGGGATTGGGCTAGGTGACCCTTGTGGTCCCTTCCAACTCTAGAAGTCTGTGATTCTATGACTGATTAACAGCTAAAAGTATTGATATTCAGAAGGGCATTGGAACTGATCAGCTGACAAAATAAAGTGAATACTAGCCGGAATGGTGCTTTGTCTAAGAGACAAGCAGAACTCCAAATGCTGCAGGTCTGAATTTAACATTACATATCCTGACTGACATTTGCTCCAGCACATAATGATGAGCTGTGATCTTCCCTCCTTATTGCAGGGAATCAGGGAATCAGAAGGAGTATGGTGGCAGATTAGGCAGAGTATGGAACACCAGCATTGGATTTACAGCAAGAGGGTTTCCCCCAGCTTGCAAACATCTTGCTCTAGTTGCACCTTAGATATAAACCATATAAACCATAAAATGATATATCCTCAACAAAAGGGGCAAAAGTAATTACTTAGTAATGGTGTTTGTGGTAGGCATCTGGAGATTTTTAATACACAAGTGGGGTACCCAGGGAAGGCTGAAAGTAACCCCTTAACACTCATTTCCTTTCTGGGAAATGTGTCAATTGATACTTCAGTGCAAAGGTTTAATCTTGGCATGTTAGGAAAGATGATCAGTTTGTACAAGAAAAGCATCTATTTGGGTAAGACATTCTGCAGACTGTCAGGAAAAAAAGCAGATGAATTTCTTCAGGTTATTTTAAATTCTAATATCATAGTCCTGTGGTCCCTGTATGTCACTTTATCCCTAGGTAAGGGAGAAGTAGGAAATTGTGTAGAATACCTTAATGGGGGATCTTGATTCAGAGTAGTGGGGGGAGGAATCTGAAGTGGACCTTTACATGAAAAGTTAAAATGATCGAACCAACTATTTGTTTAAATATTATGACTTGGATCCTAATTTTGGGGTCTGTGAATGGAAGGAGAGTTGGAATCATGGGAGTAGTTCTTCTGTATGCTCAACTCTTTCTGTGAAGCAAAAAGTTTGGATCCAAGCCATAAATTTTACTGAGTTTTATTCCAGATACAGGTGTTCAGACCAAAAATAAAATCAGATGAAGTAAGCTGTTACAGATGCCTTGCCATGGTTGCTGATCATCTAGCTACTCAAAGCACTGAAGACTGTTCATATAGCATTGGTTCAGTTAAAATTTCCGAAATGGTTGGATTTCAAGGCAAAACAATACAGCAGAGCAACAAAACAATACAATAATCATTTTCAAACACCTTGAATGTTTCACAAACCTTGTGAGGAAGACCATGAATAAGTGGAAATCAGATATGTTTTCATAGCTGTGTGGAGCTTTGATACTACTTTTATAGAATTTATTCCTAGTGCTCATGAAAAATCAGTTTTCAACCTACCAGTAACCATTCCATTTCCATAGAGATAAGATTGTAATTTACTTTCATATAAGTCACTGTTGTCTGGAGATGCATAATTGTAAGAATGGTAATACAAGAACAAAAATCTAATGCTGATAGTTTCACAGTCATTTTTAATTTTCAGACTGCGCCAACAAATTTTGTTTACATTTTAGACATTCATCTGCAGTAATAAATTATAGTTCATGCAAAGCAAAGATGAAACTTGACATGCCATTTCTTGCTTAAGTGCACATGGTGTAAATTCAGCAACAGCTTGGCTTTTCTGGAGAATCTATAGTTTGGAAATAATGAAAAGTATTTGGCCTTCATTAGTACTTCTTTACTGCACATATGGGTTGGGGTGCAACTAGTCAGATCTGAATATTTAATAACTGACGGGTCTGAATATATTAAACTATTCAGAAAATTTATAAATGGCTTGCACCCTACCCTGGCCCCTTATATATCAAATTATATAATGGAGCTGAGAAGAGAAATGCTAATCACTTAAGTGTCTCTTTCAGCTTTTCCATCTAAGCATAAGATGGGCTGAACATAATACACCTTTCAATTTTGTGTGTCTTGTCTTGAGAAAGCTAAGAAGATGAAACAAAGTCACATGAAATTGCTGCCTGTATTCAAAGTACAGTGGATCTTAAATATATTGGTGGGAAGATGGATATCCAGTCATGATTCTTGGGTATATCCAATAATCGCTGCTCTGTCAGATTCGTATTTTTGTATATTTAGTAACTCTGTGTATATATCATTCTTTGACAAAACTGGCAATGGGTTGTTCATTTTCTAGGTAATGTAGAACTGCAAGTTCCTGAAGCCCACAGGTCACAAGAATGAACAACCTGCTGCCTATTTTGCGATATAATGATATACACAGAGTTACTTGATGTAAGGACAATCTCTTTATCTCTGCCTAGAGAATGCGGATGGTGCTGGAGTTGCTCCATTACACATCTTGTTCTGGCCTTGTGTCTTTTAGATTTCACATCATAAGGTGCTGTATGATCAAAATAGTAATCAAACGATAACTGATTACAATGCATTTTAACTTTCAGGGCCTGTGGGTGTAGGATTGAATGAACTTAAACGGAAATTGTTAATCAGTGATACTCAGCATTATGGTGTAACCGTGCCACGTAAGTGACAATCAGTTCTGTATACAGTTCAGTTTTACTTAATCTGGCATAAGATGAACATGTTTGAACGTATAGGGTATGCCTTTTAGGAGTACTCACCTTGAATAAGAATGTAAAGGTTGTGCTTTTTTCTTGCTGTCTGTTGCTAAACACTTTAGAACATAAAAGCTCTCAGTTAAAATCTCTGTGGGAGATGGGGAAGGTACTATTCCAACATTGTTGAGCTTTGTCCAAGTTGTGTCACAAATGGCACAGAGAGTAGGGATTTGTGGCCCTACTGGACAATTAGAGTGGCCCAGGGGCCTGTTACACCATAGTCAGGTTTGCACTCCCATCTGCACCTTTAATGCTGACTTGGTGCTTCCACATCACTTCCCAGCTTGCTAGAGTAGAGGCAAAACCATTCCAAGAGATGACTAGAACTGATCCATATTTGATACCCTTGCTGTGTTAACAAATTTGAGCAAGCCACTTATTTGCTGAGTGCTGATGCAGCTGACTGACAGGAATGAGTACTTTAATTATTTTAGGGGTAGGGAAGGGAGCATGCAGGCTTAAGGCTCAAAACAAGCCTTGTTGTTGCATCTGAGCAAGGCCTGAATCTGCTCTAACTGTTGAGAAAATCTAAAATAAAGTTATCTGCAGTGAAAAATGAAACACTGAATTCAGTAGTGCGGGAAGTAAATAAGGAACTATTGAAGCAGGGATTAAAGCACTTGTTTTCAATATAACTTGAAAGCTTATTGAAACTCTCACAAAATTTTATGAATGAAATGTGGGGGGGTACAGCACCTGTGTAATACCAATGCTTTAATGCGACTGTTTTTATTGGGTATTTTGCTCAGATGTTACAAAAAAGAATAAGCAATATTGGCACAAAGTCTTGCAAGCATTCTAATTTTTAGGATGTAGTATTAAAAACTATTTTCAGGAATTGCAACAAAGATATATCATATCAACTTGAAGGATGTCCGAAAACTGAATTCTTTAATTCTGTGCCATGAGATCAATAATAGTCCTTGGCCACACATGCTTTCTCAAATGTCCTCCTGAATATTGAAGCCACTAGAGAAAGGTGATTTCATATCCTGGGTTGCTTTCAAAAACTCTGGGAACACTTCTGTGTGTTATGAAGGGAACACGAATGAGGCGAGAATCCATGGAACCTAACTCAATTCCTGATCTTGGTCAGAGGAAGGAGGAGCTTTTGTGTTTAAGCCCCTCCCCCCAGGTTTGAATGCCATCCACTCACATTGCAACAATGTCTTGGTAATTAACATCAAGCTGATGGCATGAGACTGTTAATCTCAGTGTCATGGGTTTGAGTTCCACATTGTGCAAAAGATTCTTTCATTTCAGGGGTTGGACTAGATGACCCTCGTGGTCCCTTCCAGCTCTACAATTCTATGATTCTATGATCAGACAGAAAAGACTTCTGTTGGTTTTCTGGTTTTGTTTGTTCATTTGTAAACTGTTTGTTGTTTCTTTCTCAATAAAACCAGACACAACAAGACCAAGAAGAAGCCAAGAAAGTGATGGCGTTGAGTACATTTTTATTTCTAAGCACTTGTTTGAGACAGATGTACAGAACAACAAGTATGTGGGAAAGCAAGAACTTTTGTCATAACAATGGTTTTTTGTCATTTTGTGGCTAGACATCAATTTATAAATGGAAGGTGCTTCCTCTTCTAAATATTCATATTAAAACAAACTTGATTTGAATTGGGGCAGCAATGTATATTCAGTTTCTCTTAAATATCTGCTTACTTCCTTACCTGTGATCTGTTGGCTTGCCTGAACCACTTATTTGCACGTTAACTGACAACTGCTGACCACTAATGGAAAAAATTGATTACCACTAATGGGAATAATACAATTACATATACTGTTGCCCTCAACTATGATTTATAATCCATACTGTATGAACACAGTAGCAGTTCTAGACAGCAGATCTCCTGTTCTGCCTTTGAGACCACTTCTGAAATGTCTAGGACAGATGTCAGAAGTTTTAACTCTCTTTATTAACTTCAAAAGTGACTTCTAAGTCCTGCTCCTGTGCTGAGGGTATGGATGAAACGAAGAGGGAAGAGCCTCACTGACTCTCAAGTTTGCAAACTTGTTCAGTATTAAGCTGATGCAGTGTTACATAAGATAATGTTACACTCCCCCCAAAAAAAACATTTTGTATTCTTTCTATATAAGATGGACTAGATGACACTCGTGGTCCCTTCTAACTCTATAATTCTATGATTCTATTTATTCGTGTGATAAAACAGGTCAGATGTGGAAACAGCGTTCAATAGCTTCTATTGTTTAGATTATGTATGTTTTTACTTCATTAGTTTCAAATGAGAATGATAAAAAAACTTTAGCAGGCTGTTTGTTCTCTAGGTCTTGTGCTCTGTGTCAGTGAAATAAAAAGTTTACTGTGTGTGTGTGTGTGTGTATGTAATCTCAAAGCAAAAAATCTGTAATAGACTCTCACATAGAAGTGAAAAGAACTGGATTGTGTGAATCATCTCTGTATAATGCTACGTTTGGGGAGTCTTTAAAGGAAACATTAATGTTTTTTAATTACAGGTTTATTGAATACGGGGAATATAAAAACAATTACTATGGAACCAGCATAGATTCAGTTAGATCTGTTCTGGCTAAAAATAAAGTTTGTTTGTTGGATGTGCAACCTCATGTAAGTAAACAACAACATTTTGTTTTTCTGTTGGTAACCGATTGCTGATTTGCATGCTTTGTAGAAACAAATAAGATAAGGAGGTTAAGAGCTGAAATGGGGAATCTATGTTCTACCAGCCATCTTGGGAGTGAATTGCTAGTAGAGGGGAAAGTATGGACCTGGGTGCTAAAAGACTAGCTGCTTACCACATTAACTATGAAAACAGATTTATTTTTGCTAAATTAATCGAACTTTAGAACTTTTACCTGCCTGTTCAAAAATGGACTCTCATTCACATACATTCCTATATAATGGAACTAGAATACAAGAACAACATGACTGATACTTCAGGAAATACTATGGAGGATCTTTCTGAATGAATGATTGTAAATTACTCCGCACAATTAAAATGCTATATAAATTATGCTTAATAGCAGTAGCTCTGGGGGATGAGGGAGAAAAATATAGAGAAGTGCCAGATGGAAACGGGAGAGTGCCAGGTGATTTGGCTTACTCAAAGTAAATAAATTTTGAAACAAGCTGCTCATAACTTAGCATTTTCTTCCCTCCAGACAGTAAAGCATTTAAGGACATTAGAATTTAAACCGTTTGTCATCTTTATAAAACCACCTTCAATTGAGCGTTTGCGAGAAACGAGAAAAAATGCCAAGATAATTTCAAGCAAGGATGAAAAAGGTGCTGCCAAGCCTTTTCAAGTAAGTAACTTCTGCGTTCATGCAAGTATGACAAGGTGCCAGGGGAGTTGTGTCTGTCAGTGAAGGTGACTACACACCCTTGTTCACAATGCACATAATATTTTTTCAGCATAACATTTTTTTTAAGTATCGGAAACAGAATCAGAGAGGCCGATCACTTCCAGAACCACCACCACCACCTCCCTCTCTCTTCTCCCTTCAAGTCATGTTGTTATGGCCTGTCCTTTAGGCAGTGGCAGAAACAGTGTCACACCTAACATGTTAGGGATGGAGGCAATTACCGTATTTTTCCATGTATAAGACTCGTTTTTTTAACCCAAAAAATATAGGTTTAAAATTGGGGCTCATCTTATACACGGGTAGTGCTGAGGGGTGTTTTCTTAATTTGGAGTCCCCCAAAATAGGGGGCGTCTTCTACATGGGGGCGTCTTATACACGGGAAAATACGGTATGTCCCCTCTCCTTCAGCATTCTTTTCTGCTGCCACTGCAAGATGTGTGAGTCACAAGTCTGGCCAATTATAATTATATCAGGTTTCTGTAGATTTAGATTTAGTTTTGCTCCAGATACGCACCTAAACTATAGGAATAAGTGTGGTTCACAAGAAAAGGCAACGGTGGTTTAATAAATGTATTGATGCATAGCCTCTGTGTCCGGCAATATCATGTGAATGCAAGCAGGAATGTCTCTCAGGATTGAATCCTGTGGAGGTTGTTGGAAAGGAGTATGTGTAACGGTGTGAATGCCTAGCAAGGATGCCAACTGTGGATATTGTCAATTTGTTTCTGACAAGATTGTTGTAAATGTTGGTATTTTGATTTGGAATAATCAGGCTAGTGAGACTTCACAAGACTATTAAATACACAAATAGTTTCTTAATTTGTAAAAGTATAACACAGTCCTGGGGACTTGCTCTTCTTAGGATTTTCTGTCTTAATTTTATGTAGTTGCATTCGATGTTTCCAAAAACATGAGCATAAACCTACTGAATGAGCCCTAGTAAGACCCAGGAATCTGAAAGGAACGATTCTTTTGGATTTTTACCAAACTTTCAAAAATACAGACTGTGTTCTAGTAAATCCCTTGCTAATAGCAGGCAGAGTCTTAGGTAATGTAGTTGGTCAGTACATCATTAATGTAAATAGCTTAAAAACATTTTTCCAGTGCTTTTTCTAGCACAGAGACATTTCTTTAATTATCAGTTAGTGAAAATAATGCTGATATGCAGATAAAGAGGAAGGATTTGTAAATTTCTGGGCAAAATAAAGTTTTTAAAACAATAACAAAATGGTTTGAAACAACGGCTTGTGTGAATTTTGTAATAAAGAACGTATAATTTTTAATTCACTGTTTTATGAACTATTAGCTAAGCATAGGCTTTGATCCAAAATCCTGGTATGCTAGCATGTCTACATATACAGGAGGGGCACAGATCCCCCCCCCCCCGGTGGCTGCTGAGGATCAGGGGACTCTTCAGAATAGTTTGCGGGGGGATTCAGGAAATTGGCAGCTTCCCCCAGCACAAATGGGAATGCCTTCTACTCACACAGCAAGATCATTGGAACCAGGCCATAAAACTTGATTCCTTGTTAACTCCGAGTTCAGCAGATTTGTAACTTGTTTTGCTTTTCCTCTTGAATGACTACTTCTCTTTATTTTAGGAGGAAGACTTTCAAGAAATGATTAAATCAGCACAAATTATGGAAAGCCAATACAGCCACCTTTTTGACAAAGTTATAGTAAATGATGATCTTACTACAGCTTACAATGAGTTGAAAACAACCTTTGACAGACTGGAGCGAGACACCTTTTGGGTTCCAGTCAGTTGGGTGCATTCATAACGCTAAACAAATAAAATGTTTCATAATATTTTAATAAGGTACTTAGTTGGATCTAAATGGACATTTTGTTGGTGGGAAGCTTTTCTAGCTTTGGCAAACTGGTGCATTTACAAACGTGGTGCAGTGGAATGTTGATCTTATTTTTCTGTGTGTAAACCTTCCTGTTTGGAATAGGGGTTCGGAGGCAGAATATCACAGTGAAGCCTTATTTTTTACCAGATTCAATTTACTGGTTTTTGAAGTGAATCTTCTGCTATTACAATACCACATTTCATCAATTCAGTGTGAGATATCCTTTAAGCTGAGCATTGATATTAAAAAGTCTTAAGGTCTGATGTCAGTGTTTAAGTAGCTTCCAATTTTGCTACTTCCAGACCTGGATGATAGTTAGCACTTGAAATTTTTAAAACGGGGAGATGCAAAAGTGACTATCATTTCTTTAACTCAAATACAAATATTTGAACTTGGTTACGTTCAATCCGAATTTTGTGTGTGTGCTGAGTATTGTCTTCCACATCCAGACTGACTTTTACCACAACAGCAAATTTTATTTATGTTGGTGGAAAAACTTTCTTGGATCTTTTCAATAAGCAATAATATTGCTCTGCATCTTGAGTATTTGCAGATTACCCTTGGGTAGTATTCAAAGCAATGCATCAAAGCTTAGATTGGGGCAATTCTAACAAAGATAACAGGGTGGAGGGTTAGTTTTTGGGAAAGAGGCAGTCGGGTAAATGGATTTTATTTATATAAGTGCTTCATTGTTTTAATTATAAACCTTTCTAAAACAGTCTTTGAGAAAACCCAGAAGCTATTTTTTTATTTGAAAATTTGTAATTAAAACTAGTGGATCATTCTCATTTTACACTGACCCAGAGCTGTGTTTTGTGGAATGAAGAAAGTATTTTTTTTTTGCTTCTTCTTGATTTCCTCTTGACACAAAGTTTATTAGTAGATGAAAAGAGAAATACTTGTTGTGTTCAAGCGAATTTGCCTTTCCAATTTATATGTGACAGTGATGTATCAGAGACTTAGTATGCAAACAGGAAGTCCAGTTATTTTATGTTAATGTATAAAAGGGTTAGCTGTCTTATTTAAAGGCAAAAGAATTTAGTGAAACTATATATATTTATGAAAAGGGGTGAGAAGGGATATATTAATTTTTTGCATTTCTTGTCAATGTGATCATTTATTAAACAGATCCCTAGGTGTCTGTGATTTGAAACACTGGCTTTATAAACTCAACATTCCATGTAAATGTTTTAGTTTAGATACAGAAAAACCACCAGGTCTTTGCAAATGTAGTCTAAATAGATGGTTGGTTTTTTGGTTCATTGCATTCATGTTTTAAAATTGTGTAATACAAGGGAAGTGCCAACAACCAAAATATCGTCTTTTGGAAACATTTGTGCTAGAGTGACGCATGCAGCCTGGCCCTGAACATCCATCATGTAATGTTGAGTGTCTCAGGTTTTACTGTTTTTGGTGATCTATGGTTGTACTTCAGCACCAATTAATTGCATGGAAAATACTGAACTGGATCCCCCCCCCCCCCGGCCGGCTGTGTTTCAGTACTGCTTTAAATAAATCACTGGTTGTTTGTTTGTTTGTTTGTATGTTTGTTTGGCATTGTGTATCTTTGACATTCAGTGCATACTGCAAGAGCCAGTGCCAAGAATGCTGGGTATCTGTCAATATCTACATTTTGTATATGAGAGGATCAAAACACTTGTTTAGAAATACATTTGTCCTGTTTGTCATCTATAGTTTGTGAGACTATTCTTACCATATGTTTTTCTTGAAAACAAGGAAAAATTGGGCATATAGGTTTCAAATGTTGTGACAGCCCAGAATGCTGTTTGAGAGGAAACTCTCTCCCTTTCATCCTGATTGTCACTCCAAAGACAGCATTTCGGCACTGTGCTCTTACTGGCAATAATTGAGACTATTAATCTTTGTAAGCTTCCCATGTTCTTTTTGTCAAGAGAGAATTTACTATCCTTTGAGTTTACTAGCTTTGAAGCAGCAACTGAGTCTGCACTGACCTTGGACACCTTTGTTTTAATAAGAGCACGATCCAAAAAGCTCTGGTGTTCCTGGAGCTTTGCATAAGTAGGAGCTGCCTGTCCTCTCCAATGCTGCGGCATGTTCTATGTTTGCACACTGAAACTGTGTGGAGCCTTGGATCATACACATAGCATGGGTATAGTTCAGAAAAACTTAAGTCAATTTTTGGCTCAAAGTGAAACTGACTTTTTTCAGCCTTTTAAAATTGTACTGCATGGGTTTGAGTACAATGGTTTTATGGTTTTAAATATAAATATTGTATTTTTGCTGTTTTGTCATTGTAAAACAAATGTTAAACATTTTTATACTATTGGATTCAGAGCAATACTTGAAGTTGTCATCAGTTCACTTACATATGATGTGCCTGAATTGCAACTTTATCAATCTTAAATCAATAAATTATTGACAAAATTTACTGTGGGAAAGCTTCTTTTTTTAAAATAAGGAACTCAAATCTATCATCTTTTAAAAAAAATTGAATTGTGCTTGAAATATCTGTTTCAATTATCACATTCAAACAAGTAGCATAACTGAACGAACTAACTTAATGAGCTAACTTAAGCCATGATTTTGCTGTAGAAAACAATTATTTTGTTGAAGCATACTAGTCAACGGGCCTGTACCCCAGTATATGTTTTTATGATTAGGACCCAAATATTTAACTTGTCCAGAGATTTAACATTTTCTTCTGTGTCTTGTAATTGCCCGCATCTGCAAACAGAGCAAATATTAAGAATACAAATAACCTCAATTCAGATGTGATTGTGTAAACAAATTGCACAAGGTTTTGGCCTTATTTTACAAGTGATGAAATTATTATAATGACAAAATAAAAGCAACATATTACAACATGTGAGTTTAACAGCAAACCAGTAAGTTTCTCCTTGCATAGTGCATCACACACCCTATGATGGCATATTCACAATCAGCTCTAAACATCTGCACCTTAGAAGCCTTCACTTGATTTAGAGTAGACTTTCCTTCTGGAAAACCTCTAGGGGTTTAAAGATGAACCCTAAAGTCAATTTTTTTCTCTACCACTTCCTGAAAGCCCATAGCTTGTCTTGCATGCATTGAATTAATGCGCCATTGGTGCAAAGTATTTCTCCTTGTTGCATGCTACTGTGCTTTGAATAATTTGAATTGCATACTTGAATAAGTTGATTAATAAGCTAAAGATAGAAAAATTAAAGGCAGATTTTCATAATTAAGGCAGCAATGTCTATGTTCTAATGTGTCACAGCAAAAGGGGGGAAAGTAGCCTTCTTACAATGGGAGAGCGCCTTGAAATTAATTGAAAATATTTGAATAAGTCTTTACAATAAGGTGTCTAGAGTTTCTAGAATAGGTGACAGTTTTGTGATTTCTTTTTTAAAAACAACAATTTTTATTGGTTTTTAAACAAATACAATAATTATTTCTATCATCCTAGAAGGGGACACAAAATGTATTTGGATAACTGACTAAAACTGGGTATATGTTGATAATATGTTGATCACATTTTCTTGTTAAAGTGTTTAGTTAAGTCAGCATGTTGACTTCTTAGGATGGATTTATTGAGCTAATCCACATACGTGTTTTTTTAAAAATTAGCTACATAGAAAACAAAACTTTTACTATGTCACAATGACTCTGACTTAACAAGTGTGTTACTCCAAGTAAATACTTTACTGCTTAGTCAATTGCATGCATGTGGGCACCCACAAAACTTTTTTCCAACTGCAGTTAGGACTGTAGATATTTTTGTTTCCTTGGAAAAGCATGCCTACAAGAGTTTCTTTCTTGCTTAATTGAATGAGTATAGCATTTTCCTGTGCAGTGTAGCAGTGAAGTTATAGGTGGAGAAAGATATATGTTCTACACAAGTGGAACATTCACACATCTCAGGAAGCTTAGAACTGTGTATTTCCAAACACTGCCTTTCCTTATGTTGCTGGAGCTGGGAGTCTGATGGAACCCAGGTTGCAAAACATCTTTACAAACTCAGGTTAAGATTAGTCTCTCAGCCTCACTCACCTCACAGAGTGTTTGTTGTGAGAGAGGAAAGGAAAGGAGATTGTTAGCCGCTTTGAGACTCCTTAAGGGGAGTGAAAGGTGGGATATCAAGTCCAAACTCCTCTTCTTCTTCTACAATATGAGGAAGAGCCTTATATACTGCCATGAGGGACTTGGAGAAGGGCCAAGGCATAAATCTAATAAGCAAATGACCTTCAGATCCACTTCTGACATCTAACTCAGAGAGATGATTGGTCCGGATGCTTTGGAAGACCTTGAAAGTGCAGATAAACCACTCTGCCAGTAGAGGATGATGCATCTAAATCAAATTCTCTGTGTGTTCATATTTAACTGCTTTATAGGTATCTCTAACACCCAAATGGAGCTCTTTCCTAGTCTGGATCTCTTTTGGAATTGCTCTTACATGTTTTTAGCTGTTTTGTTTTACCTTTTGCCTATTTGCTGCCTCGGGTCCCTTCATCTACCTGGCAAGGCTACGGATTGGATCCTTGGGCTTTTTGCATGCAAAGCAGGTGCTTTTTGCTCAATGACCATTGGACCATTTTTTGTTTCATGTATTTTAGTTTTCAAAAAGAAATATAAGTTATGTTAAAAATGAAAAACTGGTTATTTTCAAAGAGTTTGTGGCCTCATCACCAACCAGTTAAGAGGCAAAAAATGAAATGTTTCCATTTTTAAATTTAGCTTCAGAATCCTTACATTTTAAAACACATTCTAACTCAAATAGAATGACATTTCGAAATTACATGTAGCCAGTGGTCTTTTTTCTAAAAAGAAATGTTTAGGGGTACTCTCATTTTCCTACTCATATTGAAATACTGCTCCTCAATGAGGCCAAACTTAGATTCACAAAATGTTTAGGGGTATGTGTACCCCAGGAAAAAAAGCACTGCCTGTAGCTGCTTAGTGTGGTGTGTGTGGTACACACATATTGGGGGGCGGGGGGGGGGAGAGGGAAGACAAAGCAGGCCAGGCTGATTTTATGGGCTTTCCCACCCATGCTTTCAAATAAAACATATAATTTTTCTTCCTATTCTTTTTTTTTTTAAGATTACTTCTCCTACTGTACCTCTCAGTTTGTTTGCTTATTACTTACACTTCTCTAAACCCAGCCCTTTATTGTATTCTAGTTTAAAAACCACCTGGATATTCTTTTTCTTTGTTAAATTCCCCCCTAAGCCTCTTTTATATGCTTGTCTGATGTATAAGACAGACTCCTGCGACATGAAAGCTTCAGAACTCTTGTGCAGCTGGCAAGTTTTTCATTTTCATTTTTTTAAAAATGCAATTCTTCTATATAAGTGTAGATATTAACTCTGAGTAAAATGGCTGTTGTCCTAAATGTTAGCAATCTGCTTTTTTTCAAATGTGGCATTAACAGTTTCAGTGGCATGCTTACACCTGTAAGCTTGTTATATCACACCTTGTTATATTGAAGAACAGCAGAGTGTAGCAGACACATGTAGGCATAAGACGGGAGAAGGAACGTGAAGGTGGCCTTGTAAATCTTTGGTATTGGAGTATGGTGTGATAGCTTCAAAGAACAGCACATGAAAAGATCATCAGGTGTTCTTTAGATATTTATGTCAAAATTTTATACTGGGTTCTTTAAAAATGTGAAACCCTTAAAACACACAGTTATGGCTAGCGAATGTTAAGAAGGGAAAACTCTTCTTTAAGATATCAAACTTCAGCTGAGACCAATATTTTTCCTTCTTGAACACTGGTGGTTTTTCTCACTCTTGGAGTTGCAAATGATGAGAAGGCTTTAATCTGGGAAACTAACTGCTGAAAACTGGCATCTCCTTCAGACTGGTGCTTTTATTGCAGTGGTTTATTCTGAAACATGTTCTTAACACAATCATCTGCTTCAGTTTGGGCTCACCCACACTTCCACTTGCTGTGTGATTTCTAGGCACAGGTCTGAGACATTTCCCCCCATTACTTTCCTTGAGAAAACCCACTGTTTATTGCTGAATTGGAGCGAATGTCAATCTGCAGAAAACCCAACTGACATTTGTTCCTACTCAGCAGTACAGTATATAAGACAGAGAAAGCAGCAAGACAAAAGAGGGGGGAAACCACTCTTGAACCCGTGCCTAGAAATCGCAGGACAAGTGTGGACGAGCCCTTTGTTTTGTGATGTTTCACCAGTGCTACCACATTATTGCTCTCTGCAAGGGCTATAGTTCAATGAAAGCAGGGCAAAACTAAATGAGAGCATTTGTGATCTTAAAAAGCGATGGGCTTTCAGCAGGAAGTTCTGGTTGGAAGGGAAGCAATGTGCCTGCCCCAAAACTTGCAGACATAAACAGAATTGAAAGCAGGTTCTACCTGTGACCATCCCAATAGCATCAAATCATCACGAATCTGCAATTTACAGACTATCTGGAGAGGCCAACAGTCTCCTTTAAATGCAGGATTTCTGACCAATGGTCCCTTCCTATGGTATCCCCCCTAGGAGGGAGAGAGAAAGGGGGTGCAACCCCACTTATCTGCTCTTCCTTCTCCTGAGGCAGCTTTTCTGCTTTAAAAAGCAACACTGGCTTGATGTTACCTGTAGAAGAAGTTTGTGGCATCTAGTTTAGTCTTAAGGCTTTGTACCATACAAGTGTCTGCCAAAGTCCAAAGAGAATAAACCAACTGTCCTTCCTAGGGAGCAGTTGCCTCTGATGGAGTTAAAGGACAGTGAGAAGAACCATTTCCTATCCCACATCCTGGTTCTAATGCAAGATGGCGGCTCTGGCCCAGCAGTTTTGTAATGTTCTCTTAAAAAGTGTGAGGGGGGGGGAGCATTCTCGCAAATCTAAGAGACCACAACAAGACCATCTGACAATACTCCCAAAATAACATAGCAAATGCTTTCTGAATATCCACAGCAAGGCTGACATAATTTTGGCCCAAGGCAGGCTGCTCCTTGCTGTATCGGTGTCACTGTTTAAAAATAGGTCTCTTTTGTCATCTGTGGCACTGGTGGCCAGGTTGAGTCATGATTGATGTCACCAGAAAGAACACTCTGAGCCTGCAAAACTGACAGCAGGCTCCTCTGAACTCGGTAAGATTTACACAGCTCTTAGAAGTTGTGTCTGGATCTGTGTCTTGTTGTAAATCCTAAAAGCTACTTTGTGGACGACGGACAATATGCTGTCAGAACAGGAAGGTACGATTCATCCAGAGTAGAATTGCAAATGTCCAGGCTCCTTTTGAACAAAGCATTAAAATAGATATGTCCTCCATATTCACAGACATTTTCTCTTTTGAAGGTAAGGCTGGCTACTTATGCGTGACCAAAAAAGTAGAAGGAAAACATATCTGCATAAAAATGCCAATGGATGTGTGTAATTGCAGATTTAGAAAGAATTGGTAGAATTTACATATCATTTTCTATACCATACATCTCGCCATAGTGGGGAAGACTGGGGCCAGTTGGCCTGTGTGCCTACTCAGTCTGGCACCTCAAGGCCCCCCTCTCTCTTCTTAAGAGTTATTTATCTTCAAAGCGGTCATGGACTGGGGAGCCCTGCTAACAGTGGGTTCCTTCAAACAGCAGAATGTCCTCTGATAGCCCTTCAAACAGAGGACTGCCCTTTGTACAATAGGAGGCATGCTCATCCTATTCAAAGGTAGAATTACATATTAGCTGACTAAAAGGGTATCCCTTGAGTCTTTTGATGCTGCTCATTCCCTCAATTCCTATCCTCCTTACCCCTGACATAAAGTAAATCAGATGACTGTATTCTCAGGCAAATGATTATACACAAGATCATTTAACTGCTGGATGAATATTTCTCATAATGTGACCCTTTCCCCATAGCTCCTTAATGGAAGCACCAACATCATCGTTGGGAAATTTGACTGGCACTGAATTCATGTATTATTACTTTTTAAAACGATTGAGAGCATTTTTTTTAACATTTCACATGAGCATACAACACACAATAAAGTGGTGTAGAATGGACTGTCCCATTTCAGCCACAAGTTGGGAAATATATACAGTGGTACATTGGTTTTCGAACGTAATCCATTCTGGAAGACCGTTCGACTTCCAAAACGTTCGAACGCAATGGGCATTTGGCAAATTCAATTGAGGAAATTGAGAAACGCGCCTCGGAAGTTGAATGGCTTCTGAGGCGCGTTCAAATATGGAAGCATTTCTGGGTTTTCGGCGTTCGAAAACCAAAACGTCTGGCAACGGAGACGTCCGAAAACTGAGGTACCACTATATATTTTTAATACCACCTGTTACTTAATTTCAAAAATTTCACAGGCTGAGCTATAATCTTTCCCCCTGAAGGGTGACCTGTTTCACTTGCAGGAACATTTTGTGGAGAAATATTCAACCTGCATCCCCTCTCCCACCCTGCCCACCAAAAAATGCTGCCAGAAGTGTCACAGTCCACTCGGGCTCCCTCATTCTGCTGCAGGCCTAAGCCAGCACCTCATTTTCAGAACCATCTCAATAAGGGCGGCAGGGGGAGGAGAGACCCAGTGCTGTGGAAAAGATGGCTTTATGTAGTAGGAACAAGAGAAGTGAGACTGAGAGAATGGAAAATCCCAGGTGAGGAGTGGGTAAGGGTGGGATTACGCGATGGCTGCCTAAAATACTAGACTTCCCAGTTCCTGAAGATGTGTCTGACTGTTCTGCCATATGTTGTTATTAGTGCTACAATCAGATGGCAAAGGGCAGGTTGTGACTGAAAGTGTATTCAGAGGCACACACAGAAAGAAGAAGCCAAAAAACAGCTAATCATAAAAATGGTAAATATGTGGAACAGTTTGCCATGCACAGCTGTAATACTGCAAGCTCTCTGGGTGATGCCGAGCTTTTGAAATTAGCAAGATCCCCAACCTTCGTTTGATTTGAAGATATGGAAAATATTAACAATTTTATTACATTTGTTTAGCATTCATGTTGCCTTTATTGCATGTTGAAGGTATTGCCAAGCCATTATTTATTTGATTCAGGAATAGCTTCCCATAAAGCACAAATAAACAATAAAAACCATATAAAAAAGCAACCACAAGTACAGTGCAGATACAGTCTGGGATAAAAATCTACACTTATTTAACTAAGCAGTTAACTTCCTCCTGTACCACCTTCACAAATAGATCTCTCTATCTTTATCTGATGCAATAGCCAATAGTGGTCTTTGTGTTACTGTCCTCAAAACAAGAATACATTTATGATCATGTATGAACAGGATGAACAGTTCCTTCAGATACTTGTACAATCAGCTGGGGATGCAGGGAAATAAGAAGTAACAGCAAGAGTGTTTGGGTATATCCCGTGTGTGTGTGTGTGTGTGTGTGTGTGTGTGTGTGTGTGAGAGAGAGAGAGAGAGAGAGAGAGAGAGCATTCTGTTGAGCACACAAGGAGGTGGAATTAAGCCCATAACCACTTAGACTGAAGATATTGAGGGGAAACCATGGCTTGTTATCATACACTGTATTTCATTCTTTAAAATGTACTGCAAAGGCTCCTGGGAATGCACTGCCAAAGCTTGTGGGATTGCTAGACACTGTTTTTGCCAATTTTGCACTCTTTTCGCCCCTTTTTGTGCCACTTCTGGGTTCGTGGCAATGCGCGTATGTGCATTTGCACATGCCTTGAATGCACTTAAATGCCTGCAATGTATTTGGTTAACTATGCAATAAATAAAATAAAATAAAATAAAATAAAATAAAATAAAATAAAATAAAATAAAATAATGCATTTGGCGGTTGAACTTCCATCCATGGTACAAACCCAGCAAAAGCACACTCATAATTCTTTTTAGTGGCCAATGCCAGCAGTGGTAGCTGGTGGGGCACCAATTGCCAAGCCTGCTGGGCTTGTACAGACAGGAAAGGTCATTTGGCCTTAAAAGAAGAGGTTTTGTTTCCCATTGGTTCCAGTATGCCAGGAAGACCAGTCTATCAGCCTCTGTGTACTGTTTCCTCTCGTCTGAAGCATGTCAGGGAGATGGAAGATCTTTGCTATTGGATCTGGGATGGCTCATTCAACTCCAGTAACTGCTTGATGTGGTAACATTTAGTAAACTCCGTCACAATGCGCACCATAATGGGAAATTAGCCTGGAGCAACTATATATTTCTTTTACTACACATTGCATAAGGTCCTTGTACTTTTTCAGTTGCCTTCTATAAAGCACCAACAATGAGAATCAAACCTGATGTTACGCATATAAAAAGAATACTGTTACTATCTGGCAAAAACATGTAATCCAGTTTTACTATTAAGCTTCTAATGCCACCATTTCAAACAAATCAGAGTAAATAACTTTCTGGAACTGATCACGTGACTTTTTGGAAAAGCAGCGTTCAGAAATAAAGAACTTTAAAATAAATGCATCTCCAATTCTTCCATACATTACTGGGCATCCAATGAAAGAGTCTGGGAGTAAATCTCTAGTGCTGCATAAAGTCCTAATTGAAGAAAAAGGAAACCATTCGATTTGTTTCTTCCAACAATAAAATATGTAATTACCAAACCTGGAAGGCGTTGGTTCCTTCAGCATGGCTAGAAGGGCTCCAGTTTTTTTCAACGAAAAAGTTTGATTTAGAAAAGTTATTACCAGAAAAGGAAATGGGAAAAAAATGAAGAGTAAATGTACCCATATGGACGATTGGAATATCCATGGCAGAGACTTTGAGAAAAATACCAGAAAATTGGCTGAATGAAGAGTATCAGAATGTACACTATGCAGGAAGACACGTATTGTAACACATAGTTCTGCTCTGGTTAAACAATATAAAGCACGTTGATAAAAGGGCATCTTTTGTTCTGCAATTTGGCCACCTAATTGAGATGGATGTAGAATGAAACCTGTAACCCCATTTTAACTTCCTTCTTCAACAGCATCCATATGTCATCCAAGTGAGAGGGTTAGTATTGGGGGGAAGTATTCCTTGGCTATAACATAATATTTCTTTATATTTCACTTGACTGCTGACATAATATGATCAGTATGGTGACGGAAACCAGATACAACTGCAAAGGATTCCCCACCCCACACCCCACCCCTTAGCAGCTCTTATTTAACCAAGCTGCATCCAGTCCAGTTTATTTTAGAACCTGCTTTCTTAGTGGAAATAAAGATTGATTTTTGTCACCACCAAAATCTTGCAGTTGCAAAATGTTACAGTCTGCTTTGCAATTGTACATTTGCCTCGAGCTCCTTGAAGGAAATCTGGGAAGACAACATTGCGGCTACACATTTTTATTGTGCCTGAGAATATTTGTGCATATTTATTTCTGTTTAACAGGGCAGCCTTCCCTAACCTGGTGCCCTCCAGATGGTTTAAACCAGGCATAGGCAACCTTTGGCCCTCCAGATGTTTTGGACTACAATTCCCATCATCCCTGACCACTGGTCCTGATAGCTAGGGATCATGGGAGTTATAGGCCAAAACATCTGGAGGGCTGAAGGTTGTCTATGTCTGGTTTAAACTACAACTACAACTCCCATCAGCCTGAGGTTTTGTACACACTACACATTTTAAAGCATGTTTGAAGCACATTCTTTCCCTCAAAAGAATTATGGGAATTGTAGTTTACCCCTCACAGAACTACAATTCCCAGCCACCCTTAGCAAACTACAGTGACCAGAATTTTTTGAGGGGAATAATGTGCTTTGAATGTGCTTTGAACATGTAATTAGCATGTAGCCCAGTCAGCATGGCTGTGCTGATATAGGGTGATAGACATCTGTGGAGAGTCAATACCTTGGCGCCAGCAGAAGGCACAGTCGGAAGCGGCAACATTTTGCAGAGCAAGCTGCTGTCCCAGGGCCTCCTCAGGAACTCAGAGCATAACTGGAGCTTCCCAGTGGTAAGGGAGACATGCTCTGCAATTGTTGAGAGGCACTTCCATGCTATCAGTTTCTCTTCTTTTAGGCTGAGCCCTAGTCCAAAATAAATCTTTTTGATGTACCTATCTCTACCTCTGCCGTGTTGTGGGGATGGGAAGACACTGGACCGGAGCCTGCAATTTGACTATATTTTGAATAATTGACATTGCATGTTAACAAGATACCCCAAGAGATCATATGGAAGACAGGTTTTGCATGTCAATTATGTTGGTTTTAGCTCATATGCTTAACCAAAGGTCTCTGGGAGCTCCTGATTTTCTCCTTGTTTAATCCCTCGTTTCATTCCACTCCAAGAGAAGCAATGTAACTCTTAAGAACAGCCACAAACCAGAATACTGAAAGGGGAGATTCACAGATTGTTTATATTGAGATGATCACATAGGTTCCAATAAGACCATAAATGGGTATGTTTCTGCTAATCACTCCATTAAGAATGAAAACTAATCCCATTTTGGTCATTTTTTTCCACCTGATCTCTCTAGCCACTTTCCTTTTTGAAATATGTACCGAAGGAGTAGATTGCATAATGCCAAAGCAAATAAAGCCACAGAACGAGGAAGGTAGAAAACAAGAGCACAATATTATTCTGATTTTGAAACGTGCCTCATCTCTCCTTTTTTTATTGGTTAAGCTCTCCCTAAATCACATTAAGTCTTGGATAGTGTGCCCTGCATTCCCATCTGGAAGCCATTTCAAGAAGTGTCCTGCAAAATCTCATTCCCTGTCATTGTGAAGAAAAGCAACTGCCTGGATATTATTAATCCTCAATTTATTATCCCAAATATCTTGTCTCACTTTAGGCAGCCTTTATTCTTCTTGAAGATTGCTGAAAGCATCATCTCTTGGCCAGACAGCCTCTTCTGAAAATCACATACTTTCCCCCCATCACGTTGAATCCCATCTGAAAAGACTTCACCCCCCCCCTTCCCTTGAATTCACAACCGATACCTTGAGCTGTCTGTTGTCCAGCCCTTAAACCATGTTTCAGTCCAGGTCATCTGACCTGTAGCATGTGTTCACCTAATCAAAAAGTAAACAGGGATTTACTTATTTCTTTCAAATGCCATAATGGTCAAGGATGCAGTTGCTAAAGACTGCTTGGATAGTTCTGAAAGATGCTGGTTTTGGAAGTAATCTTGAGTGTTCCTAATAAATAACTTACAAAGTCAAAAACTGGAAGTAAGTCAATTTTCAAGGAACAGAAAATACTGTCTCTATCTGGAAAATATCAGCTGAAGCTTGTAAATACATGCTTTCCCAGTCACATAGTCAATCTCATGACATGTGCTCAGTTGACACTTTTTTCTTGTTATGAGGAATGTCCCATGCCTTTTTTAATTACATTTTTAAATAGCCGTTCCACCTTTCTTCATCAGCTTTGCAAAAGGACAGCACTACCTTGGTATCTTCATACAGGAAAAGAAGGCAAATCAGAGTTTGCCTAATGACTGTGGCGAAACTTACCGAAAGACTCAGAAATCAAGGCAACAAACTTTTTAGAAAGGAATGGAAATGTTTTCTTGAGTATTTACAAACAAATTGTAAACAGATCAAGACACTGGCAGGATTATTGTAAAAACCTGCAGTTTCAAAAAAACAAATGTATATGAGATGTACATGAGAATAGATGAACAAAAGAATAAGTTAAGATAATTTGGAATATGCAGGAAATGATGAAAATAAATGTAAAGAACCACAGAAAGAGGGGGAAGGGAGTCAAAATTTGAAATGTTAGAATGTTTGTTGAATAATTTTTGTAAATGAAAATTATAAATAAAATTATATTTTAAAAAATGACTGTGGCTACTAACATGGTATTGATTATGCAAATCCCATTGATTATTTCTGTTGCCTAGAAGAGTGGCCACTGTAGTAACACCCAACACTTCAGAGTGTTGCAGCACTTCAGAGACTTTCTAGTCTATTGTGGCGTGAGTTTTCAGAGACATTTGCTTTCACAAAGTAGACATTATGAATGCGTGCATAAATTGCAAATTAAGCGTGTGTGTAAATAGAATTCAAGTGGGACCTACAACAAAGCCTTGCAGTGTGGGGCGAGTGATCCTGTTCAGCATTCCTGACAGCCATTTCAGCCCCCACATTTTCCCATCCACACCCAACACTCAGCATTCTATGACCACTTAGTATGCTGAGTTGTCCGTGGGCATTTTTCCCCTAAATATTTTTTTGTCGTTCTGCAAACCTTGAGTTTCCCCTAAGCCTGCCGATAACCTGCTTCTTCTTATGTGTGGATGTTGCTGCTTTGGCTACACAAGGACCCATACCTGGAGAATGAGTTTGCTATTAGTATACAGGAAAGCTGTCCATGCCAGTCTCTGTCTACCTCGCATTTAAAGAAAAAGACAGTTGATTGACCAATCTGGAAATACTATATTTGAATGCATAAGAAATACTTTTATACTTTCCCTCTCTTATACTATTGAGGCAGGATCTTGGATTCTTCTTTTTTTTTTGTAGCGTTTTAATGTTTACCTGCTAAATTTGGCACAACTAGCAAAGAATACTTTGTTTTTCATAATACTCGATATTGTGGTGTAAGATCCTGGTGGTACTTGGAACACAAGACCTAATGGCTAACGTGTTTGTGGCTTTTTAGAAAAGGATGACTAAGGGGGAAAACACGAATAAGGTTTATGAAAGTATGTATGGTGCAGAGAAAGTGGAGAGAGAGAGAATTTTTTAAATTTCTTTCCTGCAATATTAAAATCGGGGGTTCACTGAATGAAGCCGATTGCTGTTGATTCAGGACAGACAAGAGACAATCCAACTGATATACAGAATTCACTGCCACAGGATATGGTGCTGACTTCTTTAAAGACGTTTAAAGGAGATTTAAGCAAGTCCATGGATAACAAGTCTATTTGTTGTTTAGTAATGAAAACAAAATGGAGCCTTCATGTTCAGAGGCAGCGCAAAGCTTGCTAGAAAGCCACATCATAGGAGAGCACCCAACCTTATGCCCTGCTTGGGGGGTTTCCAGAACCATACAGCTACAGTGGTACCTCGGGTTACAGACGTTTCAGGTTACAGACTCCGCTAACCCAGAAATAGTACCTCAGGTTAAGAACTTTGCTTCAGGATGAGAACAGAAATTGCACGACAGCAGTGGGAGGCCCCATTAGCTAAAGTGGTACCTCAGGTTAAGAACAGTTTCAGGTTAAGAATAGACCTCCAGAACGAATTAAGTTCTTAACCAGAGGTACCATTGTACCTACTTTGGAAAACAAAATGCTGGGATACCTGGACCTTTGGTCTGATCCAGCATTACTCTATTTCTGTTCTTATGGTATAGCTGGGATGTTTAGAGCCTCCTCAGCAGCCCCTTCTCCCAGTCTTACTTCCTTCCCCATTCTCCTCTCAAGCAGTGTTTTTAAAGCACTACAGCTATTTGCACATCGGCAAGGAAAGCGGTGGAAGTTGTGTGATGTTATCCTGGTACATAACAGGATTAAAAGGTAAAGGTAAAGGGACCTCTGACTCTGGGGTTGCGGCTCTCATCTCACTTTACTGGCCGAGGGAGCCGGCGTACAGCTTCCGGGTCATGTGGTCAGCATGACTAAGCTGCTTCTGGCGAACCAGAGCAGCGCACGGAAACACCGTTTACCTTCCCGCCGGAGGGGTACCTAGTTATCTACTTGCACTTTGACGTGCTTTCGAACTGCTAGGTTGGCAGGAGCAGGGCCTGAGCAATGGGAGCTCACCCCGTCGCGGGGATTCGAACCACCAACCTGGTGATCGGCTAGCCCTAGGCTCTGTGGTTTAACCCACAGCGCCACCTGCGTCCCGTTAACAGGATTAGGTGATGTAATTAACTACATCACCTAATCTCTAAAATCTATGTGCACAGTTGCTCTGATTTGTGCATAACACTGCTACCTATATGTCGTGTTAATGATGCAAAATGAGATCAAAAATACCTGTTCAATCCAATCTGGCTTCCATGATGATTTATTGGTGTAGCTCACTTTATTAAAGACACAATTTATTTATATACACACACACCAACACACATATGCACCAGTGGCTATGCCTCATCACTGACTGATAAAGGTGACTGAGAAAAAATGAATGAGTAGTGTTGCCAGTGTGAAAAGAATGTGTCTGTGAGTGTTTTAAAAAGACTCTGATTCTAATAATGTCGGTAGAAACATCTCAGGTGCTTAAAATCAACAGACCGTATTTATATGACAGTTACATCAAGGATAGATATTACCTGTTTTATTGCAGTGAACAAGGAATTTATAGGCATAATGTTCCACATTTGAGGCTCTCTCTATTTCATAGTGGTAAGTTGATGACACTGGCTGAACGTTTGATTTGGAATAGCGTTTTAACATCTACTCCCCATTCACTGATATGTGCAAACTCAACCAGTTTTTCCATTCAGCCACCCTATTTATGTGTCCCTCCCTCTCCCCATTCATGTACTAATCTCTTCCAAGCAACATAATCCATTCATAGTTAGTCACATAACCCAGTCATATACTGTACAGTCATGCATCTATTCACTTTAGCCAATCTACTGTCCTGGGGGAAAGATCCTGTGTTATATATTTGTATTGTGGCTGTGGGTTTTAAAATGTGGGGTTTTTTTGTAACTTGTAAGCTGCCTTGAAAGAACTGGTACCCTGAAAGGTAGGATATATCAGGCTTTAAAAAAAAAATCAGTGGTTGTTGTTTTTAGGTGGGCTATAGTATAATTGTAATAAGTAAGTAAGAATTGCCTACCAATTTGCTGCCACCCTTTTGTGGTGATGCAATTACTTGAACATTACTTTAAAACAGGACTGGATAAGCTCCCTGAGGATAGAACTGCTAGCAGTCACGATGTCTACAAGGAACATCCAGGTTCAAATGCAGCATGCCAATGGATCCCTGTTAGTGGATGAAGGCCATTGTCTTCCTGCCCAGCTTGTTGGCTTTCTAGGGGCAGGTGGTTCAGAGAACAAAATTGCTGGGCTAGATGGAGATTTGATCCAGCAAGGCTCTTCCTATGTTAATTCTCACCACCATCTGGCTCAAGGTCTTCAACACGGGCGATTATTTTTTAAACTCAGCAACCAGAATGGTCACAAACCATTCCACAGCATGTAAGCAGTTAAGCGAGGCAAAAAGGCCGAGTTGAGTGAGCAACAATCTAAAAATTTCAAACAATGTAATTTGCATCTGTTCCATTTTTTGTCATATTTATCTGATTGGGGCAAATTGGCAAGCCACTATCTTCTGTCTGTGTTCTTTAATTTGATATGGTTTCCGTACAACCATAGCCTCGACCTAGCCAGTTATACAAAGTTGGCTTTGATTTCAAAAACAGATAACTATTTTCACTGCTGGCTTCTTGAAGGTCAACAATATAGAATATTTCTTGGCATTATAGTGCTTTCAATACATACAATATACAGACTGGGGGCGGGGGAAGTATGTCTAGCAAAAAGACATATTGCTGGTTCTCTGACAGACAGTAATTTACCGCTGATTAACTCAGTGTAACAGTTTGGCTTCAAGATGAGCTCTTGAGAATCAGTGAGAGTGTGGGGCCCTCCATGAGGTCAGTAATCAGCTTTTCTAATTGACCACAGCTGGAGCAAAACATAGGGGGAGATGAGACACAAGGTCCATGCTGTTATATGGGGGGAATCCCATGAGGATTTTAGGGATAAAGAAGGGGAATCTCTTCCTGGAGAATATGCTCCTTGCCAACTCAAAGGCCAGAATTAGGGCTGGAGGTGAATGATGCTGTAAGGAATGAGCATTTGGAAGCCTGAAATATCCCATGAGGATTTTATTTCCATGCAATACACTGGAGTTTTAAGTTGATTTGAGAGGCAATGCTTAATCACTTATTTCCTGCATTTGTGTAATGATGAATGTTGAGATGTTAATATTTCTTAGAAATATTACCCAACTATTTCCTAGTCAAGAGCCCATGTTTCCATAGAGGAAAATATGGGTGTTCTTGTTCTCTATAAATGGCAGTGGGTACAAAAAATGGACACTTTGAATGGTCAGCTCCTGCAGCAAATGGTCTTTATTCCTCCGGGGAAAGGCAGAGGTATGAATGAGATCAGGTGGGGTGTGTGTGTGTGTCATGTGGTTGCTGCTACCCTGTTTCCCCTATTTTAAGACGTAGTCATAAAATAAGCCATAACAGGATTTTTTCACATTTGCGAAATATAAGCCGTACCCCGAAAATAAGCCATAGTGATAGGCGCAGTTCTGGAGGGCGACAAGGAAAAGGCTGGGCTGGGCTTACGTAATAAAAATAAGACATCCCCTCAAAATAAGCCATAGTGCGTTTTCTTGAGGGAAAAAAAATATGTAAGACGGTGTCTTAAAATAGGGGAAACACGGTATTTGTGTGATCATGTCAGGTGCCAGTTCACACAATCAATGCTTACGCATGACCCCAAAATCCACAAAACCCATTCCTCTGGTGGAATATCCTAAAAACATTGTGGCTGTCTCTGAAAACAATTGACCACAACCAAGCATAAGCTTGAATAAAATATGTCATATTATTACATTCATGCAGCATTTGAATTGTTAATGTGTTCTAAGAATGTTTCCTTTTTGGTTTAGGAAACCTTTTAAAAAGTTTTCATTTGCATTTGCCAGGTGTGGGGAATTTTGACTGAAAGAGCATAACTTGTGCAGTGACTGTAGGGCTGTGATGATCTGCACAGACTGAAGTCACTGGACCACACCAGTTGACCTACAACATCTGAGGTTTATGGCTCCATGCGAGCCGTTTTAAAAACAGGTTATAACTTGTGGTGTTCCACTGCCTGGATGCCTCAAAGAAAAATATACAAACTTGCCTCTGGTTCTAAGTTAAGAGCCTCCAAGCACAACTTGACTCATAAACAGATTATGAGCCAGCAAGAAGCTGTTTACTTAAGCCCTATGATGCTAATTGATATTTTTTAACCTAGTAGGGAAAAGAGCTGCGTTCTCTTCACTTTTTAATAATGTTAAGTCTAGCATTCCTATGAATTCAGCCATGCCCTATATACTGGTAAATTAAATCCCAATAACCATGTCATCTTCAGAGCATAGCGAGTAGTATAACAGATTTCATTAGAAAAAGCACTGCGGCACTTTAGAGACTGACTGATTTATTGTCTTATTAAGGCGTATTTGATTAAAAAGCACATAAACTACTCTTGGAAAACCAAAGAATTCTAATTTTACCTTCTGAAAATGTCAGGTAATACTAAACAACAACAACAACAACAACAACAACATAGAATGTTTCAACTTTCAAAAATGAAGGGTGATAAAAAGTTGTAACATGACTTAGGAATTCAAAAGATATTTTGGTTAAATTAATATAATTTTGTTTTGCTTGGTAAGTAAAATGTGTGTAAAATTGCTTGGAAACCATTGAAAATGATTGCCGAGTACTTGCAATTTTATTATTATTATTATTATTATTATTATTATTAATTTTTTAATGTGCGTTTTAACCAAACATAGATTTACCAAGCTAAATGTTGTCCAATCACAAAAATAATAGCAGTTTTGAGTTCATCACACTCAAAACATACTTTTAAGACTCCTCCCTGAAGAAATTTGCAAAAATTAAATTTCACCTCCTGAAATGACACACCCTATATTGCCAATGCTCTTTCATAGCATATTTTTCCATGGTCTTGATAAGGGGTCAGCAAACTGTTTCAGCAGGGGGCTGGTCCACTGTCCCTTAGACCTTGTGGGGGGGCCGGACTATATTTGGGGGGGGAATGAATGAATTCCTATGCCCCACAAATAACCCAGAGATGCATTTTAAATAAAAGCACACATTCTACTCATGTAAAAACACGCTAATTCCTGGACTGTCCGCGGGCCGGATTGAGAAGCTGATTTGGCCAGATCAGCCCCCGGGCCTTAGTCTGCCTACCCATGGTCTTGATAATGAAAGGTGACCAGCTGAGGCAGTAAACAGAAAAGAACTGACAACTTGGCTATAGTACAAAATGAATGTGCTGCTGTGATTGTTGTATACGTACTTATCTCCGGCTATTTTAAAATCTTGACAATAGACATAAATCACAGGGGATAGGGTTACCATACCCAATGGAAACAGGGGAACTGGCAAGCCAAATATTCATCTGACTATATTAAGGCAGGGGACCCAGGTGGCGCTGTGGGTTAAACCACAGAGCCTAGGGCTTGCTGATCAGAAGGTCGGCGGTTCGAATCCCTGCGACGGGGTGAGCTCCTGTTGCTCGGTCCCAGCTCCTGCCAACCTAGCAGTTTGAAAGCACGTCCAAGTGCAAGTAGATAAATAGGAACCGCTCTGGCGGGAAGGTAAATGGCGTTTCCGTGCGATGTTCTGGTTCGCCAGAAGCGGCTTTGTCATGCTGGCCACATGACTTGGAAGCTGTACGCCGGCTCTCGGCCAATAAAGCGAGATGAGTGCCGCAACCCCAGAGTCGGACACGACTGGACCTAATGGTCAGGGGTCCCTTTACCTTTGCCTATATTAAGGCAAATTTGTCTGGGTGAACACTCATACTTTACAAGCACTGAAGGGATTTTGAGGGAAATAAAGAACTCTCGCTATGTTTGCTTGTACAGAGGAAAGATACAAGCTTATATCATCAGCTTGTGGATATAAGCAAAATATGCATAGGGGCAAATCTATGTAGGTGTCCAGAATTTCTCAAGAAAGAATTTTTACAAGAGTTTTGGAACAGATGTGGGTTAGATACATTTTGATATATTATCAATTGATTTAGAATAGATGAGAAATAATCATGTATGGCAAAACATACGGTACTAACCTTCATTTCCCCAGTGCCTGCAAGTGAAGCACTTTGTAAAAATGAAGTCAAGTAGATATTTGACTAGGTCTGAGCGTTTGTTGGGGGCTGCTAAGTAGATTTGAAGGGTTTGGTTTCAGAATTGAACAAGTGTTTTTTTGCAAAGCACTTTAAAAAAGAAAAGAAAACAACATATGTTAAGCTTGGAGAAGGATTTGGAGATGGAAATAACTGAGGAGGACTGGGCAGATATATGGTACAAAAACAAACCCATTTAAGTGCTTCTGTGAGGGAAGTTAATTTATAAGATTTTGAGCAGGTGGTATGTAACATCTGTGCACATTCAATACATATGTAAAAAGGGTAATGGGGCCTGTTGGAAATAATGTGGGAAGAGAGGCTCCTTTAAGCATATATGGTGGTCTTTTAAATAAATTAAAGGATTTTGGCAAAAAAAAAGTATAGAAGTGGATTAAAAATATCAAAGGCCATGATATTCCTCTAGGTACCACATTAATCTTTTTGACTAGGGTTCGAAAGATACTGAATGTTATACTTTTAAAGAACTTTTAATTTTGTCAATAGCACCTAAGTTACATATAGTCCAAATTGGGAAATTACTCAGACATCTACATTTATACACCTGGTATACAACTATTGGGATATTACAGTCATTCATTAGGTAATGGATCTTATGCAGACAATACAAGCTCTTCAGATGGAAAGTGCATTTCTGGAAAATTGGAAACCCTTTTCCTGAGGCCTGCAGATATTGACAAATTGCTTAGCCATTAGAACATAGCCTCCATGACGCTACAAAGAATGTTGTAAAAGGTATAAGCAGATAAGAAATTGTTTCATGCCTGGCGGGAGTATCCAGTGGCATAAGGTAATATAAATTTAATTTCATATAAATGTAGTGAAAAGGTCCTGCACTGGTCTTATTACACTAAATTGGTCAGAACAATCCCCTGGTCTCCTACAATGTCTGTATCTTCTATTTACATCTCACAGCAAACATTACATGGGCAAAATTACGCAAACAGCTCAGAGACTGGATGGGTATGATTCTGCAGCAGCTTTCCTGCCAAGTCTAAGCAACTCAAAGTGAAGAGAAGCAATTTTCTATTATTACCACTTGGTTTTCATTCCTTCTCTATACTGTATTAAATCTCCAAATGAGAGAGAGAGAGAGATCATGCACAATACAATGTAAATTAGTCTTTTTTATTAAGTTTTTGTGTTTTATTAATGGCTACTTTTTGGTTTTGTTTGCTCACACAGGTAATCAGTCTCACAATATGAAAATAGATTGCTTCTCTTACACTATCATGTGTTTGTTCTGTTGTGTCTTTCCCTTGTTACACCCTCCTGAGCAGTGCGAAGTTTCAGCGATCCCAGCACATACCTCGGGGTTGGTTCTCTTGGAATGAAGATAAATGACACTGGTGGCATTTTTGTGACATAATGTTTATTCATACACATGTACAGGCTGAGAACATTAGCTTTCTAGGAGAACCACCCCTCCCATGCCTAGCATTGGATTTTTATGCAGAGCAAGTCTGGTCTCTGTGCCCAGTTTCAAGACAGCCTGGCTGACACATTGATCACATTGAGCCGCGTGGTTGGCGGGGAGGGTGGTCGGCGAGACGATTGACGTCTCGGGCAGCCAGTCGAGGAAAGGGACTCCCACGTTGCCTTCGGGAGGGCGGTGCTTCTAGGAGGAACCCCCGCCAAGGGATAGCGGTGAAGGAGGCTCCTGCCTTTGTTGACGGGAGTCTCCTAGCAACAGGAGGCCTCCGGTCTCCATGGCAACCACGCCGCGCTTGTTCTCCGGCGGCGGCGGCGGCACCTGCGACGGTCGCAGAGGAAGAATCCGGAAGCGGCTCGGCTCGGCCGGTCAGGGAACGAGGGGCGGCGAGGGAGCCTCGGACTTGGGGCCCCCGCCTTGTTTCTGGTTCAGGTCGCCGGGCTCCTGTCCCCGAAGGGCCTCCGCGGATCCAGCTCAGCCCGGGATAAGGAGGACTGGGACTGTGTGGCCATAGATACTTATGTGTGTGCATTTATATAGCTGTTCCTCATCTTCCTGAAGGTATCCTTCCAAGCGGGGGCTGCTCAGCACCCCTTTTTCCTCAGCCAGTGACGGGTGTGTGGGGGGGTGATGCTTAGGGGGCGCCCTTGTCGCAGCTGGGCTCTTGCACCCATCATCATCCCCAACCAGAAAACCATAGCCATAAAATTCCAGCAACTGCATCGTACTATGAAGCAACAGGCGTAGAGAACGAAATTCTAGGTTACTGCTGATAGTTTTATTGTTACTAGTCCTCTATCTTGTTTTGCTCATTATGGATATATATATATATTTACAAAGCTTCTTTTCTGAATGCTGATCCTTGTACGGACTAAAATTCTCTCTTACAACTATCAATACCCTTTACAGAGTGTGCTGGGATTCTACAGCACTAGGAATTACTGCTTTTTTAAAATCTAGTAGTAAGTAGTTTTGAGAGGATTGCAAGACAGGAGATGTGCATGCCTTTGTCCACCCTGCCTTTAGACCTTACCTTGCATTTTTGCTGTAACAGCGAAATCTATCTTCATTGGACCCTGGTGTAGTTCTATATACAAAATATATTGCTAAAAAGATTTTGCTTTTTATATTCATTTGTGAAGGGAAAGGACACTAGGTTGAGCCTACGCCATGGGAGTAGCATTGACAAGAGCAGCTCAGTGGACTGCCGCCGGTTCTGGAAAAGGAACATTGGAAATCACACCACTGAATGAATCACTTTTGAATGAAATCATTACGTTTACGGAAAGCTTTAGCAGCAAACATCCTCAAGAAGCTGTCTTTGTCTTTAAGGAACCACTTGAATGGCAGACAAAACTAGAGCCTTCAATGTTTGAGTCAGGCTATGAAGTCAGGTAAGACCAAGGCCAATGACCATTTCTGAAATAATGTAAGTATAAAAAGTGAAGCCTGCCCACCATTAAGGATATTGCATAGATTCATGGTGATGAAAGCTCACCAATTCTTGTAGTAATAGCAAAGGGCATATTCCAACCAAAGTTAAGTACTTTGTCTGTCATTGATGCAATGGAGCACAAATTTAACTTTGGCTCTGTTGTACCCATAGGCATTTGTGTTTACTGATGCTCTGAACAGGCATGCATATTAAAGAGGTCCTGGAGAAGAATGACTGGAGAAGGGTAGAAAGCATTTTCAGAAGCAAGTTTTAATCCCTCTGCCTCTTAAATATTCCTACTACATTCTTTTTGAACAACTTGCATCACTCTTGGAATTTTTGTATTGTGTACAGTACATCCAGGAGATGCAGTGGCCTGGCTTGTATGTCACAGTAAACCACAGTTCCTTGGTAGACTTATATGGTAGAAACAAGAAGAGGTGCAACCCAGACCAGACTAGCCAAATTATGCAGATACCAATGGGTTTCATTCCCATTACATTCTGTGGAAAAGTCAACTGGAATGTACAAGACCGCTAGGAAAGGGAAAACACACACCTCCTAGGAAACAGGGATCACGGGGAATGGGGCAAGATGCACGTTTAACCTTTGCCCTTAAGGTATTACCAAGCACATCTCTTCTGTTATCTCTGATATGACTAGGCATCTTACTTATTTATTGCATTTATAGCCCACCATTTTCTCCAAGAATTTCAAGGTGGCATGCATAGTTTTCTGCTCATCATCATTTAATCCCCACAACCTTGTGAGATAGGTTAGTTAGGCCAAGAGGCAGTGGCTGGCCCCAGGTCACCCAGTGGCCAAGTGGGGATTTGAAACCTGGTCTCACTCCCATGGGAAAAGTGAAGTGTTGTTGTGCATTTGAGACACTGCTGAGATGGGGACAGAGCATGTCCCTGAGAGGCCTCCATATAACCTTCTTCAGATAATATGCCAGACGCAGATATATTGTGCTTCCAAGTGTTAATACATGAGTCCTCTCTTACGTTCCTCCTTCCCCGCAATCATAATGGTGAGTATTTTACTAGCAATTGCTGTATTACAACTGCTAAGTGAATACCTGTAACATCTCAGCGATTTACAAACATATGATTAAAGCTGACATTGTCTCTGGAAATATTCTCAAAGACTGGAAGGAGAAGAGTATGTCCTATCACATAGGAAGCCCACCTTCAACCTACATGGTTTGTGTGAAGGTGAACTGGAGTGGGCATAAGTTTAAATCTTTTCAATGTCCCTTTTCCCTGTTGTTCATATCGCAACTTTAGGTCTCTCTGGCAATTTTTTCCAGTGCTATGTATGCTTTATTATAAAATTGTTTTCATAGGTGTGGTCTGTTAAAAAAAAAATCCAGTTGTTGTGAATTCTTGCATATTAAGTTGTTGTTTTATTCTACCAGTGAAAAAACAGCTAAGTCTCACGAATTAGACAAAGATGGGCAGCCACTGCTCCTGCTCAGAGGATCAGCTATCAGCGTTCGCAGTTTTGCGCAACTGTCTCGTTTGCTACATGTGGCTGGAGAAAAACGGCTGAAAGAAACTCGGGCATGCCTTGAAGGTATTCAAGACTTATTTGCCCACACAACTGGAAGCTTCTCAACCATACAGGGAAGCAGCTTTTCCGACCCCATCCATATTTTGCCTTTTTCCTGCCTTAAAAATAATATAAAGTATGATAAGGACTAACTGTGAGGGGAATCCCATAGTTATCTTTGTGTAAAGTCAGAAACTATGTTAAAATTGAGTAACCTTTAGGCCTATTTAAAACATTACCCTATGCTATTCATACAAAGTTATTTCATGTGAACTTAGCCTGTTAACTTCCTGGTGTGATGTTTATCTGAATTTCTTACACTACTATGAATTCTTTACAGCCAATAGAGATCCCATTGTGAAAATTCTTGGCCCTGGTTATGGGACAATTGAAGGAGAGGATATGTCCATGCTTCGTTTACTAGACAAAATGAAAAAAGAAGAGGCTTCTGATAATGAAATGAAAATGAAGATTTCCTTACTTCTCCAGCAACTGGATATGCAACTACTTAATAGCTCTTTAAAACAGATTTCACAGTGAGTGTATTTCAGATAGTATTTGTTACTTTGTGTGTGTGTGTGTGTGTGTGTGTGTGTGTGTATTCCACTTTATCATGCCAAAACCTAAACCTCTCATGCAGGCTTACTTTATGTAAGATGTTACAGTAAGTGCCACACTTTTAACATGGGGGGTGCCGGTACTGCGTTCCCTTGCGTACCCTCAGAAAAACACTGGTTTTAGCAAAGACGGTTTCACACTTAACTTTATTAATTTGAAACCCAAGTGATTTGAAAGGGATTTCTTCAGGTTTCCAAAAATAAAAGGTATGAAAATATCTTTAATGTTTTCTATAATCTTGCAGTACAAATATGTGCACGTGGCTATGATCTTAACATAAGTTCAGGACAGACAAAATGAATTATTTCTGAACAACTGAATCCACTCCCACATGATATAGTAGTGGCCTTGTACAGTTTTAGAAAGGGACTTGACAAATTCATGTATGATAAAGCTATCAATGGCTACTAATGCTGGTTATTTTTTACCTACAGTTTGAGGAACAATATGACTCTGAATGCCAGCTGTAGAGATCCACAGAATTGAGAGAGCAGTATATAGTGCCCAAGGCCACACATAACCTATACGATCTCAAACTTTCCATTACCGTAAATCCAGATTTGCCTTTCCGAGAAAAATGTGCATTAATTTAAGAACAACAACACTGTCACTAGTGACCTGGTTGCAATATCTGAATGGCCTTGTTTGTTATATTAAGTGTCCATTTGGAAGCCTTGGTTTAAGAAAAACCCAACATTTCCTTTCTTTCCCATTAATACTATAAATATCTGCTTGACTATTAGAATAGGTAAAGGTAAAGGGACCCCTGACCATTAGGTCCAGTCATGGACGACTCTGGGGTTGTGGCGCTCATCTCGCTTTACTGGCTGAGGGGGCGGGCGTACAGCTTCCGGGTCATGTGGCCAGCAAGACTAAGCCGCTTCTGGCGAACCAGAGCAGCGCACGGAAACGCCGTTTACCTTCCCGCCGGAGTGGTACCTATTTATCTACTTGCACTTTGACGTGCTTTCGAACTGCTAGGTTGACAGGAGCAGGGACCGAGCAACGGGAGCTCACCCCGTTGCAGGGATTCGAACCACGGACCTTCTGATCGGCAAGCCCTAGGCTCTGTGGTTTAGCCCACAGCACCACCCACGTCCCTTTTATTGACTATTAGAATATAACTCATTTATTCTAATTACAGAGAAGTGAGGTTAACTCCAGCTGTTGTGAAAAATGAGATAGAACTGCTTAAGCGTTTCTCGGGAGCGAAAGAAGATCCAGTCCTTGAATCACTGGAATATATATCAGGTCCAAACTCTACTTTTTATCCATATAATGTTTTTATAATTGCACAGTCATTGAAAATATAGGCTAGTATATTAGTGCCTACATTGTCAGATGGCTTATCAGCATCCATTAAGCAGAAATTTCACTCTGCCTTTGCCCTCATGTCTTTCTTTAGGGGCTCCCAAGTGACTGATGAAATATCTCAGGATTTCACTCTTCATTTGTATTAATTCTAACAATATTTACTATTTTAATAAAACGATTTCATGCCCCTTTGCTAGTCATATACATCACAGATATGGGCCAAACATTGCTGTTGTTTGATTACAGACTATGAATTTTCAAATGGATGCCGTGCCCCACCTTGGAGACAAGTCCATGGAGAAATTTGCTATTTGGCCATTAAACCAGTTGACACAGATCTTATGTACGTCACTTGCAGCACGGCAGGAGTATTTTTAAATGGAGTAAGTAATACTTACCGTATATTCAAGAGTAAACCTTGATGACATTTATAGTTAAGAGCATGCCAAAACTTCAGATAAGTTGCATTTGTTTATGAGCAGCCAGTTCTGAACCAAACATGGGAACAGGCCAATTAACCTAGATCAGTGTTTCTCAACCAGGGGGCATATGACAAACTTGGGAGAGGCGGAATGTTTCCAAAAAATATGTGCAATATAAGTTGTTGTTTTTTTTTTAAAAAAAAAGTCACAAAATTTCAATAAAATAATTAGGGGACCCATGTTTGAAGGAGGTGGCTTGGGATTTTTATGTTAGCTAAAGTGGGGGGGGGGCATAGATTTTAAAAAGATTGAGAAACCCTGATTTAGATGCTAGTACTTCTGCTTAACCCTTTACACAGGTTGAAAAGGGACTGTACCAAAGAAAGTGCTCAGTGACTCATCTATTTAGCCTCATATTTCCAAACAGTAGAGAATGTGTATATCAAACTAATGCTCCCCCGTGTTTAAAGGTCCACGTCATGCTATCCAACATGAGTAATTTCCACCTTTTCTTTAGTGAGGCTTTCAAATACCCAATTACTCAGCCCACAGATGTTTTTAATGATTATTTCACCTACTGCATGCTTTACATTTTTGTTGTTCTTAGTGTTACGCTTTTTAGATCCCAGTTTATAAATTAGAAAACAAATTGCTCTCTGATTACAATAATGATTTATCAAGAAGATACATGTAAACTCTCAGAAATAGTTGTTGTAATAAATAAATAAATAATACTGCTGAGAGAAGCTGTGGCAAAAGGAGAGAAAAGAGTGGACTAATTTTGCACTGAGTATCGTGTTGAGCAACTTGCACTCACCTTCAGCCTCATGAGCAATTTCAAGGCAGAGTGGACTGAACCACACTGAATTATTTCAAGACAAGGACTGGAATCCTGAACACCTATATTAGGGAGTCCTGTTGAACTCAACAGAGCTTACGTCTCAGATATACATAGGATTGCACTGAAAGTCTATGATTCTGTTGACTGTAACATTTTGGTTGTGAGATTATGCAAGACCGGGAAGTAAGTAAACTACTACTTTTTTTTTCAGGGAAGGGAAAAAGAGAGGGATGAAATCAATTACGAGAGAATGAGTGACATATACAAAGATCTTGTCACATTTTTAAGGGAAAGATCACCAACATTTGTAGAAAACATGGCTAAACAGGTATGCATTTCAGACTTACTCCCCAATAACCTGTCATAACAGTTTGCAGAGATACACAGCTGAATTATTATGTTTAGGGTGGTATTTATTTATTTTTCCATAAAATTTATACACTGATTGTAAAACAACAGCAGCAGCAACACCCCGACGTGGTAGCAGCACATACACAAAATATTAGAAATGATTGGCTTACAGGGCTATGGAAATAAGTTTTACCATACAATCATATATTTTATAGTTGTTCGTTGGGGTTTGCTTCAAGGTACATGGGTATAGGATTGAAGTCTTAGTGACTTATCTGTTTCTATATACCTTTTTCCAGAACTGAGCTGGTTTTATTTTGCATTATGAATGAAATCTGAGTTTCAAAAGCTTAGGATAAAAGCACAGGGTTCAAAATAGTTATGCAAACAATTCTAAAAAGTAATCGTTTCCTAAGTGTGTAATACAGTCCCTTGACTTCCAACTAAAGAAGGTGAGAGCAGGCAAAGAGCGCTTTAGCTTGAATATACTTAGCCTTAGACAAAGGCATGGGTAGGCAAACTAAGGCCCGGGGGCCGGATCCAGCTCAATCGCCTTCTAAATCCGGCCTGCGGACAGTCCGGGAATCAGTGTGTTTTTACATGAGTAGAATGTGTCCTTTTATTTAAAATGCATCTCTGGGTTATTTGTGGGGCATAGGAATTCGTTCAACCCCCCCCAATATAGTTTGACCCCCCACAAGGTCTGACGGGCAGGGGACCGGCCCCCTGCTGAAAAAGTTTGCTGACCCCTGGTCAAAGGCTTATTGTGGCTTGGGGGGGGATGCTGGGATTTTTTGCACTGAAAAATGTTTGATTATCCTTATTACAATTATTTACATTCCATATTTCAGAAGACAAGTCTTTCTAAGGCAGCCTACAAGTAACATTTAAATCATTTTTTTTAAAAAAACACAAATAAAGCAAAATAAAGAATATCAAGTTAAGAAAAAGACTTTTCTCACAGGGCAGTTTTTGGCAGAAACGTTCCTGCCTCTCGCTGTAAGTCTTCCTAAAGATGTTGCCAGATCTGCAGTTTTTGCCTTCGAGTCTGCACAGCCACTCCCCCCTCCCTGACTTCCACACCTTGGGGGGCGGGTCTCTCACCTTTGGGAGCCACCCCAGCCCAGGAAGCAAGAAGTGGCAAATGAGGTGTCTGGCTCCAAGCATTGGGGGCCTTTGCAGCTCATGGAAGGAAGGGGGCCGGGGTGAGTGGGTTGCTCTAGGAGAGGCCAAGGAGCTTTTCACCAGCTTGGTTCGTGCCACATGGGACACCTAACTTACAGGCACATACGAGGCTGGCTAGGGAGAGGCTGAACCTGCTCCACCAGAGCTCCAGATAGAGCGAGACAGGAACAAGTGTCAGCAGGGAGACTCTGTGGGCATGTCTCAGTCTCCAGTGGCGGCGGCTTCTTTTCCATCAGTCTTCCCTAAATCGACAAAGGCAGTGTGTGCATGTGTAGGTCAGATAAACAAGTTGTTGAAGGGTGTCTCTCTTTTGTAAGCCTGGACTTCTGTCAATATACATTGCATTGATTCTGGACTTTTCACCCAGATCCTAAGCACATTTCTTTGGAAGCTATATCAACTTATTTCCATGGATGTTAGCAAGCAAGCCTAGGATTGCAGCAATTGGCAAATAGCTGCTGCTCTTCCTTTAGAGTCCTACACATGGTTTCTCTTTGAGCAGACGTCCAATTCTTAAAGCAGGAAAATATCGTATTTTAATGAAAAAGGTCAACTGTCTTTGACAGTGCATTAAATGATCAAAACCATTCCTCTTTTTAGCTTTGCCCCTTATGATTTGAATAAAAGGAATATTTCTCCTTTTACAAGAATTGTCTTTGGTTTAAACATCAGACACAGTCGGGGTGTTTCCAGCTCACACAGCATGTGTTACCACCGTGCTAAGTAGTTCCAAAATTTAAGTATTCCTGGCTACTCTGGATAAGAAACACATTTTATTCCTTAGAGTAAAATTCACACAGTGGTTATAATTAACAGTGTCACATAGTTCTTATAGCAGACTACTGTCTTCAGGTTTTCAGTGATTGTGGTTTGGCAGGGGGATGGGGGACAGACAACCATTTTAAGGTTTTATTTTTTTTAATGGCCAGGTTCAACAGGGTGTTATGCTCATGAACACTGGGCTCCTACCTGTCTTTCCCGCCATAGTTCCACCCCCCTAAAAACTGCTGTTGTATTTGGGGACATCATTCAGTGCAGCACAAGGCTGCAGTAAACAGATATATATTAAAGAATCCTGAAACATTGTACTCAGTGGCAGGATATGAAAACCACAAATTTGCTTTAAATATAGAGTCTATTTAAATTGAAACTTAGTTCCTGAAAACTGTATTTTTCAATATTTAATCATAGGAGAAATTTAAGATTTGGACTCTCCATTTTACCAGAGACAATATTGTTTCCTTATTAAACTAGGAGCTCCCAAATGTAATCCAGGGGCATTAATGCAGGCAACAACTTGTTGCCTATCTAATTCATTCAGAATTGCCTTGGCTTTCCAATAACACTTGACAGTTTTTGTAAGATAAGGAATATTCTGCTAAATACTCTGCCAAATCTAGCATACGCTGAATGTTTGGTAAGCAACTGGCAATCCTGTTTGCTTTCATTAGAGCTATATATTTAAAAAAACTCCAACTAGAGTCCCATCTTCTCCTTTTGCCTGAACAGAGACCCAGGCTCTCAGTATATCCACAGTGCCAACTTAAAAGTAATTCAATAGTTATGCTTTCTCTTTGGGAAGCTGTAGGTGTTTGAGGAGATGCTGGGGATTCTCATCAGTATCGAATAATTAGAGTTCAGTCTCAGGATTCTTTGCAGACAGTTAACCTGGTATAAATGGAATATATGTCTGTGCTATATACTGTATATATCCAGAAACACTAGCCTTTATACTTTCAGGCACTGGGAGGCTGGTGCTTGGATGACTGGTGAGAAAAGACAGAGAAGCTAATGCTTCTGCTAGGTCTGCTTTAAATTCCTATCGAACATTAAAAAAAAATAAAAAATTAAGAAGAAGATAGTATTACAGTGGGAAAGAGCTGTTTATTGTTGAAGCCCAACACATTTAAGAGTTATATATGGTGTCGACCAGAAATACAGAGTCACTCCACCATGTGAGGTCTGGAATAATTTTGCTTTACAGCATATGGTAAGAAAACTGCCTCCTGTTTGCACATTTCATGCAATTTAAGAGGAACAGGAAGAAGAGAGACCTTTTGGAGTCTTAAAAATCTCATCTTCTGTGCTGTAGATTCTCTTAGTCTGAAATTTTCCATGCTCTGGATAGTATCTATTACCTTTCTGAGTGTTGGGAGGACTCCGTTTCAAGATTTATTGATCCTGATGTTAAAAACTGCAGCTGTTTGCCCAGTTACATATGCATCAGACTAATCCGAGTTGATCCAGTGAGTGTGATTTGTTCGTGCATTCATATTGCCTCTCCTGCATTGTGCCTTATGTGTACAAGAGTACTCTTTAAGGAACAAACTGGTATACTGCACTGTGCAGTCTTGGGAGGACGGGGGAAGCTAAATTTTGGTGCCTCCTTTGCCCTCTACAAGAAATAGGAACTGTAATAAGGGGGCATGACTGAAAAGAATGACTGCAGAGTACTGAGGTTCTCTCTCTGTCCCTGCCCCCAGCCACATCATTCAATTTTGAAATGCATGAAACCGAAGGGCTCCCATACTTAACCAAAGATTTGATGGAATAAATCTTGCAAGACTTGTCTTTGGCCCTGCTTGCAGAGGAACCACCAGGTGCCCACTGGAATGCTTCTGATAGTTCCTTTGCAGCCATGATATCAATAGTGAGGCAGGTGGGTGTGGCTTAGAGAAAAACAGTCTCGTGGGCCAAATTGGGACCCCCAGGACAAGGTCTTCCATGAGCACAGTATGCCTGTCACTTACGTAAGGACACCTTTGACGTCAACCCTGCACAAACTTGAAAAAAGAAAGTGCAGGGTTATCATCTGGCTACACCTCCCCTGGCTGACCAAATAAATCTTGCAGAAACCAGAGCAAAAATACAATGTAACCATTCAGTGGGTCTCTTGCTTTATTTCCTAGGGGGGGGAATGACAAGGGATCTGACTGGAAAATGGAATTAATTACTGTAATTGAACACATTAATTGCAAACAAGAGCAGCTCAAAAATGGCTGGATATTTTCAAAATAATCCTACCGTACTTGTTGATAAGGATGTACAGTGGTTCCTCGACATACGAATTTAATCCGTTCCGAATGGACATTCGTAGATCGGAAAAAATCGTAAGTCGAGTCCCCATAGGAATGAATTGGGAGAAAAATATCCGAAAAAATCCGTACGTCGAAAAAAACCGCATCTAAACTTCGTAAGTCGAGGAAACCGCATCTAAAACGGCAACGATTTCCATTCGGAGGTCGAAAACATTTGTAAGCGCGCGGCCACTTTTTTCACTCGTAACTCGAAAAATACGGAAGTTGGGTCATTCGTAAGTCGAGGGACCACTGTACAAGCATGCCTCAGTCCACTCTGACATTCATTTTCTCATTCATCCGGTATTTTCCATTTTGCTGCAATTGCTTTATTTTGCACAAGTATGCATTCTGTTTCGTCATCCACCGATGCAGAAATATGCGTAGCGTATCTCAGACATCAACAGTTATTTACACATTAAACACTTTTTCTGTGTGTTCCTTTTCAAAGTCAATGAATTTCCAGAGGCGTAGTAGCCCTGCTAGTATTTTGCAGCAAAACCAACCAAGACTCTTGTGGCAACTTAGAGACAAAGTTAATGAAGTAGCTAACGGCCAATTGCAAAGCCATCTGTGGCTGCGATCCTAAATATGTATACTAAAAAATATGCCCCATTGAATTCAGTTGGGCTTTATCCTGGATAAGTGAGATTAGGATTGGAGCCTCACTATCTTGATTTTACAGTACATGATAAACTTAATTCTGTTGCATTTTTGTACACTCTGGTCTCAGGAAAGGATAGTTTGCCACCCTGCTATGATGCCACTTATATCCTGGGTTGTATGGTTTCCTGTGGGCATATTAAACATTTCACAGGCACTCTTAATGCCTTTTGTACAAGTACTTTTTGTAGTGCAACATTTTATTTCTTAAATCTGTATTTTATACAGCAAATAGCCATGTGTGTGCATCTGCTGAACAAGTGCTTTAAATGTTTTAAATATTTTCAGTAAACAAGTTTTACTGTCGGACAGCTTGATATCCTCAGGCTTTAATTAAAGAGCACAGATAAAGTCAACAAGAGATCACTTCTTTCTATGCGAGAAGAACAATAATGAATAATGCGAACAGAAGCAAATTCTCTTGATGGTGTATTGTCTATGGATTCTTCCAACATGCCTGCTTACTGAGTTCCTTTAGAAACAGTATGTGATGCATTCATTTCAATCCTCACAGGTTAAATGGAATATAGTACTACCGGTAATATATAAAACAAAGTGAAAAAGATGAGATGTTATTAACAAAATAAAAGTGTTGTACGTTAAACATAAATGAAATTGCAGTGAGAAGACTTTAGATTACATCCATGTGAAAAAAGGAAATTAGACCTAACTGAAATTAACAAATCCCCAGAAAGCTTAAGGCTACCATAAGCAAGGCACAAGAGCCATCAATTGTTTCCCACTCATACTCCTTTGAGGAAGCACCCAGAAAATATAATTATCAGCTGATGTATTTCTGTGTTTTGTATATTGTCATCCCATATTCATATCTGATTTGTGGCTTTTGGGAACAATGAAACACAGTTGCAGATGTGGTTGGGTGGATGTGCTTTTGTGGTTTATAAATGTGCCTTTACCTAAGAACTTCCTGTGTTCAGGTTCCACCTATATTGTATTCTGATGAATGTGGATGGAACATGAGTACTTAATAGCATGCTTATTGACCCTAGAATAGGTTCTCTTAATTGTCTCAGTGTTGGTTTCTATACTGGCAGAGGTGGGAGTGCTTTAATTTTTTTTATTGAAAAGAACCCCCTCACACATAATTTTTTATAGTAAAATAGCACTTCTGCACACAAAAATAGAAGAAAAATAGAATGAGAGGAAGCCAGTAATTAAAGCCTGTTCCCTCTCTTATTTTATTGACAAGATCTTTTCTTGTTTTTTTTCTAGCTGTCACTGCAAGAGATGGATAATATACCTGGTTTATTTTTCTCCATTTTTTCTTTGTATTCTCTTTTTTCTTTTATGTCGCATGTTAGAATCTAAATTTCTGTATGTCAACATATTTTCTTTTCTTTTTAAATTTTTTTTTTTAAATACCGTAGAGACTACTGTAGTGACTGTCTTCTCAGTAGTCAAAATCCATGCAAAAGATTGTTATTGTAAATTCATGTTTTTTACTTAGACTCTGAGGGAAAGATCGTGGATTCAATTCCCAGACGAGGTCATTTTCCAGGAAGGCAGGTCCATGCAGCCCACATTAGGAAACATTTAAGCATCTCCTTACAGATATATAATGGCATATTAGATGGGATAGGAAATCCAATAAAACACAATAAATAGTATAATGTAGTTTTGGAGGGGGAAAAGGTTTGAAAACTAAATACAGGCAGAGTATTTTATAGATTTTCAGAATTATTATTATTATTATTTAATTAGTTTTCCAGTGCCAGGAAATATGGTTCCTTTTGCCAATATCGGAAGACTCCCCAGAAGTAGTCAACATGGAGGGGAAACGATTTGGCTGTTGGTAGATATGGTAGCACATGTGTCTCACATCACATTTTACTTAGTCCTCAGTCACTGGGTTTTACAGAGTTCTCACTATCTTGTTTGTGAAGATGCCGCCGCTTCCCATATTTCTTTCTGTGCCGAAGTTAAACCGGGAAGCCTTCAGTTAAACTTAGTTTCCCATTACATCCAAGCTGTGAGAATATCATCACCAAGTTTGGAACAAGCCAAGCCCCTAAACCAACTTCAAAATATGGTTTAAAATCCTGGCTTCCCCCCTGAACTTGGTTTCTGATGTGATGGGAGATTATGGCTAATTGAAGACATCCTAGCATAAGTGAAGCATGCTGAGAAGTGAGGAGGGAAGGGGCTGTGAGCACATGTATATTGTTTATATACATTAAATATATTATTAATGCTTATTGTGGGTATTTCATTTTTTTTAAGTAGTTTAATGCTACTTGCAAACAGTCTTGGAAAGATTTGTATCCTGAAAGGCGTGCTGTGAATAGGCTACTGTTGCTGCAGATTATTGTGATTTATTGTGATTTTTTGAATTATTAAGCCAATGTATGATCATCCAAGTGCAACTACTGTGTAGGCCAGGCATAGGCAAACTCTGCCCTCCAGATGTTTTGGGACTACTACTCCCACCACCCCGACCACTGGTCCTGTTAGCTAGGGATGATGGGAGTTGTAGCCCCAAAACATCTGGAGGGCTGAGTTTGCATGCCCAGTGTAGGCGGTTATCTTCCAGATGTTGAACTACAGCTACCATCAAACCTGACCATTGGCCATGCTGCCTGAGGCTGATGGGGGCTGACCAACATCTGGAAGGCCAAACACTTCCTAAATCTAGGGTGGGTTGGGGTGTTGTAATCAAATATGGTGTAAAGTGCCTTCCGTATATGGAGACTCTAACTTGCTATGTCCAGTTGTGTTTTTAGTATAGGTGTATTAGGAATAATAATAATATAGTCGTACCTCGGAAGTCGAACGGAATCCGTTCTGGAAGTCCATTCGACTTTTGAAATGTTCAGAGAACAAGGCATGGCTTCTGATTGGTTCATGGTTGCGCAGGCGCGCCAGAAACAATAGCGGAAGCCACACCAGACGTTTGGCATCCCAAAAAACATTCGAAAACCGGAACAGTCACTTCCGGTTTTCGATCGTCGGGAGCCGAGGTATGACTGTAGTAATATCGTCATCAATAAACCGCCCTTCAATAGACTCTGGGCGGCCTACAGCATAAATCACAAAATACGTAATATAAAACATGTGCGGGCTTTCTTTACTAGAGAATTCCCACTTTTTACATTTTTCACTGTCCGTTCCAATGGCAATGCACTATAGATTGCTTAATAGTTAGTGCCCCTTAAGAATTTAATTTCTTTTAAATCTTTCAGTAACGCTTCTTCTGAGTTGCATTTGGTAAATTTCCCATGCCCCCTAGGCTTGTTCACCAGGAGAAAAAATTGTCATTGTTCTCAAGGACCCTGGAAGGCAGTTCTCTGACACCAGCTGCACTGGGCTTCTACTTCTGCTCCAGCTGAATCCTCTGCTGTTTTAGTTTTGCTTTGTTTCAAGTGTATTGTTTTGAATGTGTTCCTTATATTTTACTCACGTGAGCCACTTTGCATTGTAAAACTGGATATTAATCTACACAAATTAATTCTTAATAACTTGTGATATTTGTATCAGAAGCTTAGTTAGTAAGCCAATATTAGATCCATTTTGGGATGTTGCCATTTTGAGATTTTGCCAATCATAATCTTTTCTTTTTAAAAATGTTAATTTTTAAATTTTTAATCTTGTGTTGATTAATAGCGAGGTTGTATTATTTTTTTCCCCTTTTGTAAACTGGGAGGAATGCTGGAATTTTTCATATGCCAACAGCAAAAAAAAACCTATAAAACCAATCTTCCTAGATTTCCTTTAGCTTGCAAATTTTTCAGCATGTTTTATTCATGTGGAAATGTGATGTTCTCCCCCCTCCCCTCAAATATTTTCATCTCTTATTAGAAGTATACTTTTTTTGATGAACCAAAGTATGAAAAACATTATCAGCATATGGAAGCGGTTGAGGCAGATGATTATGGCCAACCCCAAAAGTTTTACGACTATGCAGAAAAGAATGCATATGAGAAGCCTAAGAGTCCTCATGTAAAAATCAAGCCTTCTGAGAGCAAGAAATTAGAACCATCTCTTAAGTGGAAGAACGTGCCTGGTTCCCGAGAGTATGTAATTCTTTTGACAGATATTGCCAATTAAGATTAATGGTTTAAAAGAAATAATTAGCACTATGTGATTTTAAACTCCCCCCCCCAACACACACACACACACCAAAGTTCAAGTATTATTTTTAAAAGATCTGGGCAACACCCATATATATAAGGAAATAAATATATACAGCATTAAGGAAATATTTTAGTATTTTAAGGAAATACTACTTCCCAGTAATGCCGTATCTATGGTCCTTTTCTCAGAATTTTATTGTTCTCTTTCCAAATGATTCAGTACAATCAGCTTGCATCTGTGGTCAGTAGTACTGTCACAGGGAGACTTCTCTCACTTGCCCAGCTTGAAGGAAAATGCTGTACGTAGTGTTAAATAGTCCTACCTTTTTGTTTTGCTTTCATTTAAAAAAACATGTTTCATTCCAAGAGGTTTACTATGATTGCCCATGTGTGTGATTTTCAACCCTGCTGTGATAGTGTGTACACACACACACACACACACACACACACACACACACACACAATGGCCCAGCTACCAAGGCCACAAACCAAGTCATGGTCAGAACAGAACGTCTTAGGCTCATTGCTGGATGCTGTTATTGTCCATATTTGCAGGTTCCCCATAGTTCAGTAGGTTTGTGGACTGCACTCTCTCCTTGATGTCCAAATCTTTATTTAAGTTCTTGCCCCACCCTCACACTGCATTTGTATTAATGGGGGGGGGGCTTTAAAGAATTTTGAGGTTTTAAAAACTAATTAGTTTTTCTAATTGGGCAATGTTTTGTATTTTTCTTAACAAGTGTAATACAAGAGCAGATCATTGGTAAAAAAAATTCCAACTTGTTGTGAAAACTGTTGGAAAAAAGAAGAAAAAGTACAACTGGGCGTTTTCATACTAAATATCATGACCACGGGCCAATAAAGAATTAAGTGTGATCAGGTCCATTGAAATAATTAGACTCAGTGCACATTTAAATGTGCATTAAATTGTGGGCAACATTTTAAAATTCAGCAGCCCTTCTTGCTAAATTGTAAAGACATCCTGAGGCAGGGAGTATTATATCCTTAAAAACAGGTTATCTTCTGGGCTTTATGGTGGCATTAAGCAATTTAAATCTATCTGATTGATCAAATTAATTTTCCAGATATAAATGTACACACACATTTATGGTGTATTCACAATAAAGTTGAATGTCATATTAACAAACAAAAATTAAATATTTAGGGGCAAAGCAAGGAAAGCAAGCAAGGAGGACAAGGAAATGAAACTGACCCCTCCAGAAGGCAAGAAAAGAACCGGGTCAACATCTCCCGGCTCTGGTAAAGGGTATGTAATCTCTGTGTTATTTGCCTCTTCCTTGAATGAAAACAAAATCCCAGTAAGCTAACTACTGTATGTGATATCAGCACCTCAAATTAGCAAAAAATCTAATCAAATAGTCTAAACTCAACTGAGACTCTTCGGTTGTTTTTGAAATGGAAAGTTCTTTGGTTATTCCGACTCCTGTGCATGACCGAAGAGGGAACTCCCAAGCTGAAAATATAAACCTGTTGGTTCTGGCAGGATTGTCTCATACTTGCATCTGCTACCATTTTTCCAATCATGGTCAGAGAGGAGATGATTGCTTGGCTTACTGTACCAATAACTTGGCTCTTAACAGACAGTTCCTTAGCTCACATTTCTTAACCAGGGTACAGGGACAGATTGATTTTTTAAAAAGGCTTTGCTCTTGGAATTTATGTATCCCTTCCAGGCGAGTTTTTGTTTTTATTTTATTTTTTTGTAATCTCTTCCCCGTGTCTCTATTTTATTTAATGTTGTGGGACTGATCTGGTATCAAAATCTGAAAAGCAAATGAATGCCTCCCTTCCAAGAGATGTCATAGTCAGTCACATTCGTTCTCTGATTTCAGAGAGTTCATCAACATGAAATAATAATATGGGTCAAAACAAATAATTTTGATGTTAAATAAATAGATATCCCCTACCCTGTGTGGGACACAACAGTGGATTGTGTAAACGTAACATAATGAAGTTAGTTATTGAAACTAGACAACTTGATTATAAAACAGCTATAACATAATATTAGTAGAGCAGATGGGTTTGGGGGGGGGGAGAGTGTACTTAACATTTTCGCTTGCAGACTGTTTTCCCAGGAAAGATTCTACCCACCTCAGTGTGCTGTTCTAAATACACACAAAAATGATACTGTGTCCATGTATTTCCACCCCCCTCTATGTAAGAGAAAAGCTGCTTAGGTAGGGAAAGTTGTGAGGAGACACTCCATGTGTCCCCAACCTACGTCTAGTTTGTCTTTCAGAGCATGAGCTCAGATGCTAAGCCAGTCTGTCTCGGCTTCAGCTTGGTATATGGAGTATACCTTACTGGATTTTGTTAAGTGTTGTAGAGATGATGCATGTTTAAGTGCAGGGCCGTCTTAAGCATATCCGGCACCATGGTGCAAAGATCCCTCCGGTGCCCCCCCTTTCCCAGAGCTGTCAACCCTTTTTTAGGGCTGGAGGTGGCGGGCAGCGGCTGGAGGGCAGGGAAGAGGCGGAGGCTGGACGCGGCGCCTCCTGGCTCAGCTGGCGGCTTCGTGCCACGGTGGCCATGGCAGGCAGCACACCAAGCGAGCGGGCCTGCGCCGAGCGAGCAAGGGTGCGTGCGCCGCTCCCGACGCTTGGGGGGATTGGTGCACGCACACTCGCTCACTCAGCGTGCTCGTTCGGTGTTCCCCGGACACTCATTTGGCGCCCTCCAGAACTTGGCGCCCTGGGGCCCCACTCCACTAGCCTCTATGGGTAAGACGGGCCTGTTTAAGTGGTTTGGTTATGTGGTACTTATTTTTTTTTTTTTTAAATAATTTTTATTAGATTTTTCAACATAAAAATACAAACATAAAACACACCAATCACACATAAAACTAACTAACAAATAAAAATACAAAACAAAATACGTTCTAATTCATATCTTGTTCCTTAACTTGTTGGGTGGACTTCCCCCGCCTCCCTCCACCGCGTTTCTTATTCCTCATATATATTCACAGGTACTTATCATTATCTTTCTTTTATCAATAATTGGCTCTAATACTTCAAATCTTATTCTTGATTACTTAACTCCTTATCTTAAACTTATATTCAATCTTAAACTATGTTTAACAATATAATTTCCGACAACTCTTATCTTATACTCAGCTATAACAATAACAACTAACTTCAGCTTTTTCTAATTACTAATTTTGCAACACTTATTAATGTACATCTTAAATTTCTTCCATTCTTGTTCTGTCGCCTCTTCCCTCTGGTCTCGGAGTCTCGAGGTCAGCTCGGCAAGTTCCATATAGTCCATCATTTTCATCTGCCATTCCTCTAGCTTTGGTAAGTCATTCGTTTTCCAGTATTTGGCAATCAAGATTCTAGCTGCTGTAGTGGCATACATGAAGAAAGTGTGGTCTACCCTAGGTATTTCGTGGTTGACCATTCCAAGCAGGAATGCCTCTGGTTTCTTAGTAAATGTGTTTTTCAACACCTTTTTAATTTCATTATAGATTGTCTCCCAGAAGGCACTCGTGCTCGGGCAGGTCCACCACATATGATAAAAAGTTCCATCTGCCTTTCCACACTTCCAACATTTATTGTCATGCAAGTGATAGATTTTTGCTAGCTTGACTGGAGTTAAATACCATCTGTATATCATTTTCATTATGTTCTCTTTCAACAAAGTACATGCAGTAAAGTTAATATCTTTTCGCCATAATCTCTCCCAGTCAGCCATCATAATATTATGTCCTACATCTCTGGCCCACTCTATCATTGCCGATTTAACCAACTCGTCCTGTGTATGCCATTCAAGCAGCAATTGGTACATTCTGGATAAATTTTGGGTTTTTGGCTCTAACAGTTCCGTTTCCAATTTCAACTTTTCCAACTGAAAACCAAGTTTTTTATCCATTTTAAAAAGTTCATTAATCTGATGGTACTGCAGCCAGTTCGTAACTTTATCTCTCATTTGTTCATAGGGTTTCAACCTGACACTTTCTCCTTCTTGCACAAGGATATCCATGTATCTAGGCCAATTTCCTCTCGAAAAAGGTTTTTTGTCAGCCTTTGCTTCTAATGGTGATATCCATCTAGGTGTCTTCTTTTCTAACAAATCTTTATATTTCATCCACACTCTAAACAATGCTTTCTTAACCAAATGTTGTTTAAAGCCCCTGTGGACCTTGACTTTTTCATACCATAAATATGCATGCCATCCAAATACATTATCACAACCTTCCAGGTCTAACACATCAGTATTTTCTAGAAGGAACCATTCCTTCAGCCAGCAGAAGGCTGCAGCTTCAAAATATATACTCAATTCCGGCAGGGAAAAGCCCCCTCTTTTCTTATCATCTGTTAAAATCTTAAATTTAATTCTGGGTTTTTTTCCCTGCCATACAAATTTAGAAATAACCTTCTGCCAGCTTTGGAAAGGCTCCATTCTATCCACTATTGGCAATGCCTGAAAGAGAAAAAGTAACTTAGGCAATACATTCATCTTAATCACAGCAATTCGGCCCAACAGGGACAATTTCAATCTAGTCCAGATTTCCAAATCTCTCTTAATTTCAGACCATACTTTTTCATAATTGTTTTTATATAAATTCAAGTTTTTTGTGGTCATATTCACACCTAGATATTTAACTTTCTTGGCAAATGTAAGTCCTGTTTTCGCCTGAATACTCTCTTTTTCTTCCTGCGTCAGGTTTTTCCCTAAGACTTTAGTCTTGGCTTTATTCAATTTAAAACCGGCTACCTGTCCAAAGTCTTGTATAATGTCCAGTGCCCTAATTGCACTGGATTCAGGTTCCTCTAGGGTCAACACCAAATCATCTGCAAAGGCTTTAAGTTTATATTCCTTGGCTCCTACTCTCACACCCTTAACCTCATTGTCTTTTCTAAGCATGTTCAGAAGGACTTCCAGGACCGTTATAAACAATAATGGGGATAGTGGGCACCCTTGTCTTGTTCCTTTTTCAATCCAAATTTCTTCTGATACTACGTTATTCACTATTATCTTAGCTCTTTGTTCAGTATATATTGCTTCTAAACCATTCAAGAAACCCCCTCCCACCTCCATTTTTTCAAAGTTTTTCTTCATAAAACTCCAAGAAACATTGTCAAAGGCCTTTTCCGTATCGATAAACATTAAAATTACTTTCGAATTTCTTTCTGGTTCCAACTTTTCTAGAATATCCACAATGTTCCTTATATTTCCATTTAAATGTCTTTCTGGTAAAAAACCAGCTTGGTCTTTGTGAATAATCTCCATTAATACTTTCTTCAATCTACTGGCCATTATATTTGCAAAAATTTTGTAATCCACATTAAGGAGGGAGATTGGTCTATAATTTTTCATCTGAGTAGTATCGATATCTTGTTTAGGTATTAAAGTTATATATGCGTCCTTCCAAGATTCGGGTGCCTTGCTTCCCTTCAAGATTTCATTGCAAACCTCCATCAGAGGCTGTATTAGCCAGTCCTTTAATTCTTTGTAATATTTTGCAGAAAGTCCATCCGGTCCGGGTGCCTTTCCTAATTTCATCTGTCCTATCGCTGATTCTATTTCAGATCTTGTTATGAGATGATTAAGTAGGGCCTTTCTTTCTTCTGGGATTTTATGCAAACCGTTTTCTTTTAAGAACTGCTCGATCAAATTTTGGTTGTGGTTATTTTCTTTGTACAGCTTTTTGTAGAATTTCTGGAAATTTTTTCTGATCTCCACAGGGTTCTCCACGGTTCTTCCATCAATTATCAAGCTGGTTATTGTGTTTTGTTTCTGTCTCCTCTTCAGTTGCCACGCCAGCAACTTGCCACATTTGTTTGCAGATTCAAAAGATCTTTGGTTCATCATTTTAACCTTCCACTCTATCTCTTGGTTGGTAAGCTGAGAAAATTCCGCCTGTAGATATTTGATTTCTTTCTGCAATTGTATGTTCTTGGGCGTTATCCTCAGCTTCTTTTCCTTTTCCTTAAGTTGCTGTAGTATAACTTCCTTTTTCTCATTCTGTATCTTCTTTCTTATTGCCTTTTGCTGAATCAGGAAACCTCTCATCACGGCCTTACTTGCGTCCCATACGACCCTTTTCTCCACTGTCGTGTTCAAATTTAACTCGAAAAAGTCTTTCAGGGTCTTATGGGCCTTCTCACATATCTTCCCGTTCCTGAGCAGCGAATCATCCATTCTCCACCGAGGGGAACCCTGTGTTGTCAGCCTTAAATCCAGCTGTACTGCATTATGGTCAGAGCAGGTTCTTGGATGTATTTCAGCTTTGAGTATCCTGGGAGACAACTCCCTTGATACCCATATCATATCGATTCTGCTCCAAGCACCCATTGCCTCTGATTGGAATGTGGCCTCAGTGTCTGTTGGGTGTTTTATTCTCCATCCGTCTATCCAGTTCAAATTTTCTGACATTTCAAAAAAAGTCTTTGGTAGCCTCCCCTCATTTGTGAATTTTACTCTTTGTGATCTGTCCATCAAAGTGGAGGCCACAGCGTTGAAATCACCTAAAGCCACCATTTTATAATCCATGTAATCCAGCAATTTGTCATGGAGCTCCTTGTAGAAATCCGATTTACTGTCATTCGGTGCATAAATTCCCAAAATCAAAAGTTTTTCGCCTTGCACAGTTATTTGAATAGCAACAAACCTTCCCTCCTGGTCCTTAAAAAGTAATTTTGGATCATATTTCTCCTTGGCATAAATTACAACTCCTCTTTTCTTAACTTTAGCTGATGAAATGAATTCTTGGCCCAACTTTTTGTTTTGCAGAACTCTTCGATGTAATCTTGTGACGTGTGTTTCTTGTAGGCATATCAAATCCAGGTTCTGCTTAATCAAGTTGTGGAACACACGGTTTCTCTTAGGTTTAATGTTCAACCCTCTTACATTAAGCGTCAGTAGTTTAAGGGCCATCTTACTTTACTCTGCTGCTCCTCCTCCTGCTCCTAGGGGATGGTTAAAGCCTGGTCCTCCACCTGGTGGCAAATCCGGTGTTGGTATCAAACCAAAATCCGCGTCGTGTTTTTCAAGAAATTTCCTTTTGTCCTGAAGAGATTTAATTCTGACCTTCTTATCCTTATAGGTAAAGGAGAGGCCCTGTGGGAACTCCCACCTGAAGTTCACTTTTTTAATCCTCAACGCTCTTGTTAAGTCAATGTAGTTGGACCGCAGATCCAGGAAGTACTTCGGAATATCTTTAAATAAGACCACTTGTTGGTTTTGTATCACCAAGTTATTTTGGTAATGAAGGCCTAGTATGTAGTCTCTCTCCTCTTTATTATGAAGTTCAATCAGACAGTCATTTGTTGACTTGGTATTCTTTTTATCTCTTGGTCCGAAGCGGTAGGCCCTGATTATCAAGGCTTTAATTTCTTCTGTCTGTAGATTCCAATGTCTTGCAAATTCTTCAGCCAGGTAGTCTCTCAGGTCCCCCTGTTCTAATTCTGGAAGGTCTCTAATTTTAATGTTCATCTCTCTCTGCTTCATCTGCAGAAAAGCAATAGACGCCTGTACATCTCTCTGGCCGGCCTGGTCTGCTGCTCTGCTCTCTTCCAAATTTTGCACTCTTGTTTCCACCTTGGACACCTGCTGTTTAGTATGTTCAATTTCTGCCTTCAAAACTCCAATGTTTTGAAGTGCTTCTGTATTTTGGTCAACCTTTTTGCTTACTTCTGATATTTGCTGTCTTACATCCTTTTTAAATTCTTCTAGTGCCGCAAGAAGTAGCTCTGTATTCGAACCCTCAGCCACTGAGTCTCTCCTTGGTACTTTATCTTCCGCCTGTGAGTCCTTTCTTTTTACCGGCATAGCTATTCAACTATTCACTCTCAAGGTCACTTCCTTTAAGATAAAGTACCCAGCGGCGATTATTGATGGGAGACAGGCAGCCAACAGTTCTCACAGCCGCAGAGCAGCTGTTGTTTTGAGAGCCAAAAGCAAGAGATAACAGTCTAACACAATTCCCTCCCCTGTCCGGAGCAGGAGAAACTAGCAGCCATTTTTTAAGTCAAATAAGTTACTTTTCACAATTGTAACTTTAGCCAGAATTAAACCAGGAGATTAGTTTGTTGCACTGAGTCTATTGTGGCCCCTTCAAAAAGGTTACTTTGGTTTGGTAGCCTTGTAAAAGATCAAAGCGTCTGCATCGGAAACGAAAGTATCAAAAGTTCAAGCTCCTTTGTTACTAGAGAATGCAGTCTGCCGTGCTGGCCCGGAGTTCCTTAATCCAGAGGGTGCACGGCAACATTTAAATCCTCTAGTCGTTAATATCCAAATTTTAGTTCACAATGTTGCAGCATTAGCTGGCAATTTAAGCTCCAGGCTGAAGTCTTTTAAAACGTCAAACGTCAAGTGTCACTATTTACAGCCGCTTGTTCTCTGTGCTCTTATTACGCGGCGGAGAGAGGCAGACTTCCTTTTTAACCTCTCTCTGTGTTCCAATTAGGCAATCCAATTAAGTCCGAAATTATCTACTCACAGTTCTATTGCTTTAAATCTTCTTTTTGGAAGGATCTGGCGCTCCTCACTGCCCGGCAATCTGCTGCTTCGCTGTATCGGGAAAGCCGGTCTTCCGATGCGCTCTGGTCTACCACCCTTTCCACTCCGGAGACCCTTATTAGGGGCTCCGAAGGATCGAGGAGACCGTCCGAGCGCGGCCGGATCCACGTCCTCAAGCTTCACCGCTTGAGGTTTCTTCGGAGGTCCGTTTTCGCAGGAAACGGGACCTCCAGCCCCGAAACAGCCGGTCTCTCCGCAGAGCGGAGAAGAAACCCAGCCGCTCAGTGCCGCGCCAGAGCGGAAGTCTCTTGGTTATGTGGTACTTAAGTCCTCAGAATGAAATGTGTTTGGCGGTGTGTGTTATTGGTTTGCTTTTGTTTTGATTAGGTATTTTGTGTTTTATTAGCTTGCATTTTTTATGTCGTGCACCGCCCTGAGATTTATGGATGGAGGCGGTATACAAATTTAATAAATCATAACAATAACAAGTGTTCCAACAGCTATACTAGTTTTACGATTGTAATAAACAGTGCCTGTATGACTACATGAAAGGTTGCTAATCTGCATTATATGCAGATTACCATTTCAGTGTGGCATGCATAAGGGCTCTCTGTAAACCATATTGGAATGAAGTTGCACACCAGAACTGTCTGATAATTTCATCTGTCTGTCCATAATAGCTAATGTAAGTGGTTTTATTTTATTTTTGTTTAGTAAGCTTCCAGCAAAGTCTGAAGATGTTAGTAGTGAAAGTTCCTCAGAGAGTGAAGAGGAAGATGAACAACCTGAACGCCACCAGGAGATTAACACTGATTTGCCATCGGAATATTGGCAAATTCAAAAATTAGTGAAATATATAAAGGTAAACAAACTTTAACTTTTATTTAGAAGGCTGCAAATAATAAAATTATGTTTGTGTTCTAACTGAATACGAAACTTCATTCCAGTTTGTTTCTTTTCTCCCATGTTGCTGTTCAAATTGCACCATTTTTCTCTTTTGGAAGCTTTAACTTATTTATTTTTTAGGAGTACCTAAAAGTTCCATTTTTACTCCAAACAAATGGCTATGATCGCAGCATCAATCATCCACTGGTATGCATGTTGAATCTGAGTGGAATAGCAAGGCTGTTTCAGTGCAGCAGACTGAGGAGTGTGTCCACAGTTTGCTAATCCAGAGAGAGAGAGAAAATGCATTGACTTTGACATTAAAAAATGCATTGACTTTGACATCAAAATATACCAGTGGGATCAGCAACAAATTTCTGGTCAGAATGCCAGCCCAGGATACTCAATTACCCTCTCACCTCCCAGTTTTCTGTCCTCTGCCCAGCAGTCTGTTAGCATTCCATGGCCACTGAGCATGCTCCGTGTTTATTGGGCTGTTTGGGGTTTCCCCCACTAAGTATTTGGAGTTCTGGGAAACTTGAAAATTTTCCCAGGTCTGCTGGTAACATCTCTGTTGTGCATGGATGGTGCTGTTTTGTCTACATAAGTGTCCACATTTGGAGAAGGAGTGATAAATAGGACTGTATGCAGCTTTGTACAAGATTCACTCAGATTGAAGCTCTTTATCCTCATGGGTTTGTTTTCTTACATCATAGTTATACAAACTTGAGATTCAGGTTTCTGATTTGCTGCAATGGGCAACAAAATACGGTCATGTGGAGCTGTATTTATTTTTGCCTCTGAAAACGAAAGAAAATGCAGAAATACAGGACCAGACATGTAGTCTTTGTGCAAGGAAGGATCTAAACAAGAGCAAAACAACAACAGCATAAATCTCTTTTCTGTAAAAGTAAATCAGTGACACACAGTACCAGTTTTGTAGCTATAATGAAAAACAAAACAATTTATTGTGCTTTGTTTAAAATGGAAGACCCTCAATTTATTTTCACTTTCCTATGTTATCTATGACATACATATGAAAACGGCATGTAAGAATTTCTATTAAATTTAAAGAGCATGGCATTTTATCTCCCATTTCTTGTCTAGAAGACTAGGAAGAACAGCAGACTTGGTCTATACAGATAAAGCATATATAATTAATTCCAGAACACTTCTGCTTGACTATGACAGAAGTATGAAGAAACATAAACTAGCATTAGATGGTTATTGCAAATTTGTGTTCTTAAACTATCAAGTAACACACAGGAGTACTATTATTGTGCCATACACACACTTGCTAGTTGCAGGAAACATGATACAAGCATGCCATGAGGAGTTCATAGGCTCATGATGTGAGGATGATGGGAGACCAAGGTTTCTCCAGAGGCCACTAGGACACCACCTAGGGGGATATCATTATGCTTCCACTTGCTTGAAAGGTAGAATAGTGCCATCACTCTCTGAGGCTTCTGAGTTGCCTCTTGTCTTTGGTGACAATTCATTTTTTCTGCCCTTTCTTGAAGAAGAGCTTTTAAACACTTGGTCACTTCTGGCCTTATTTTACTGTTTTTTCTATGTGAAGTTCCAGGGTAGTTGTTGTTGTTGTTGTTGTTGTTGTTGTTGTTGTTGTGTGTCTTTTACTCAATAGTTTTCATTGCCATTTGTAGTTCAGAATATACTGTTGTGTTAATTCCAACCCTTCCACCTCAGACTCCTTGTCTGCTTTCTTCCCTTACTTTCCCTGCGGCGTTTTAACACCTGCTGCCTCTGGAATTAATTCTTCTTTGCTAATTGATTTCATAATTGATTAGTTATTTCTTCCAGCAATGCTTATTCTAATTAACTGCTGTGATGGATTACTCTACACTTCTGCTTGATTTCCCCTCTCCCTATTGCGTGTGTGTTAAAAAAAAACCACGCATACACCTGTTGGCAGGCAGATGTGTTAATTTTTAGCTGATCTTTCCTCTGATTTCTATTTCATTTGGTGAACTTACCTTGAGCATGGTCATTCATAGGGCTCATGGCATGAGGGTGATGAGAGACAATGGGATCTCCAAAACCCTGGCACACAAGATGAATCTCTGCCTGCCTAAAATGACATATTGGGCTCCACTACCCCTTTCCCTGTTTCCTGGCCACTGCCATTGCTGACAAATGGGACACCCAAGCCAGGGCATTGAACTAAATGTTGAGAAATCTCATAGAATCATTGAATCATCGAATTGTAGAGTTGGAAGGGACCTTGAAGATCATCTTGTCCAAACCTCTGTATGCAGCTGTCCCATACAGGAATCGAACCCTCAACCTTGGTATTATCAGTGCCACGCTCTAACCAACTGGGCTGGTCCAGGCTGGTCCAATCTGTTCTTTTAGGCAAGAGGTACAAAATGAGCTAGGCATTCCAATTAGACCTATCTGTTCCCCCAGCTTCCCTGCCAGATCTGCTAACGTACCTTGCATGTACTACTTTTCATGTATACTTTGGCACAGGCTGTGTTTCATAGGCAACACCATCAATTCCATAAATAATAAAACATTTCTATTTAATGTCTTCATTACTAAAGGCTGGGGGAAGACAATAGTCAACAGTCGAGCCAATTCACGATATACATATAAATAAAGACTATCAACAGTTCCAAATCAATTTTCAGTTACAAAAAAGACTTCAACCCTTGTGACAAATTAATGTTCTGCAGATGACAGAGAGGAAAATAGCTGCTAAAAGACCATTGTAGATTGCAAAAGAGAAGGCTGAATGATAAACAGTGACTCGCAGGCTTCCTACATGAAAGGGAAGTGTGGTGACAGTCCTGTTGCATTGTCGTCAGGCTTTTGCTGTGCTTCTAATTAGGCCATATATCCATCATAGTAGCTTTCCAAAATAAATGTTTATTTGCCTCTTGTTATCTACTTGGATTTAGATGCTCATAATCATAGAGTGGAAAGTTGAATTGCTTAAGATTGGCTTAGGGAAAAAAATCGAGAGACTGCTTTTCTCTAGACCCTTCCATAAATGTCAAAAGTTATACAAGCCTTTTAATTTGTTTCATTCTTTTTTGCTGGATGGATTGTTTTAAGTACTGTATGATGTTGCTGGATCAAATTAGCTGCACAGATAACAGCTGGAAAATGAGTTATGAACTAGTTATACTAGATTTTTTTTTTTTTGCACGATCCATTAACTGTTGATGGTAATGTAATTGCTCATGCAAATAGCACTCAAAAGGAAAGAAGGGAACTCTCCAAGAAGAAGAAAAGGCCGAAAGGGGAGGAAGGAAAGAAAAGATAATGCTGGCTCTTCAAAACTCTGTTGGTTGATAAAGGAAAATTTATGACTGTAGTAGTCACAAAAGTTAAAGATTTAAGCATGTGGAGTCAACCTTTTTTCAGGAAAAATCCCAGATAATTAAATAATGTAATCAATAATTGGCCAGTAAAAATGAATGCCTAAAGAAGGGCATTCATAAATGTAGAGGTTCAAAATTACTTTTCTTTTTAAGTACTGTATTGTATACATTCTCAGTTCTACTCTTCAACATTACTATATACTAGCAGAGTTTGGAAACAAGAATTTACTGCAGTTTAAGTGGTCGAGGACTACCATTGGATTCCTGTAAGACACTGTGTAATTCATGTTATGTACATAAGGCAACAGTGTGTCACCACTCCTGCCAATGCCTGTTTCTGCTATGATAAAGAGGAAGAGCCATGATGCCTAGCGCCATAACAGCTTGTTGCCGAGGGGCACCTGCAGTTGTTTTATCTGATCTAATGTCTCAAGTTTGACTTGGAAACCAAAAATATTCTGCCACCTGGATTGCATTACAAATTATATTGGCCTGAAATGATGGACTATAAGAGTCTTGGCCTGGAGTGACAACAGTGCTGCTCTAGTCCAGCTTGTGGTCTTTTCTAGGGGATTCACAATATCTCTGCCAATACACTGAGGATCTTTAGAGAAGGAAGTTCTTTCAACAATGGGATCCTGATCTAACATTGGTTGCCCCTGAAGAAACAATAGGACTGGTTCAACTGGAATTGCTTTGCATCAGAAGAAACCAGGAGCCACTTACCTCTGGAGACATGTAGGCAGATAGGACCACAACATCTGGAGAAACAGTATGCAAGAAGAAAGCACTGACCTAAACATGGCATGAATGGAAATCGGAGATCAGGATGAGTCATACAACACAAAAGCTTAAAGTAATGGCATAGCAAGTAGGGTGGGTCCCCATTCAAAGGATTATGACAATGCAAAGTACCAGTTACTTATTAAATTCTGAGAATGAAAGTAAGAATGCAGTCACAGCCAACAATCCTTCACATCTTTTCGTTTGACAACAATCACGAGATATTTGGCATTCAAATAAAGCAGTGAGATAGTTCAGATGTAAAGACCATGCACTTTGATTTAACACAGTGGGTTTTGCAAACCATGGTTTGGAAGTGGCTGCCAAACCAGGATGTGAAACCACCATTTGAAGCTGGTTTGCCTGCCACACTTTGAGTAAACAGTGATTTGATGTTAAATTTGAACAACAAACGGAAGCATGGTTTGGGATGTTGCTCTAGCCTTGGGAGGTCTCGGTTTTGGAAAGCATCGGGATTCTTAGGAAAGATGAAGTAGGAACAAAATGTAGAAAACATCATTTGTCTGCATCCCTAGAGCACAAAGCATGATTTAAAGTTTGAAGACTAAACTGTGGTTAGCTCCAGCTAATTACTGGTGCTTGGACCAAAACTCAGGTACATCTGGCAAATAAAATGGATCCAAAACTATGTTGACTGTCCCATCTAATTGAGGAGTTATTGGCAATCTGGAGCAGCCAAGCTTGACATCCTAAAAAAAGGCTAATTACGTATCCCCTGTACATAATTAGTTTACAGTTCAACAATTTAATTAAATGCCAAATCCTTTGATGTGAGTCATGTGTAAGCTCTGCTAGCTGCTCTCTGTAGGGGATTTCTCAACAATAGATACCCTTATAGCTTGTGCCATAATTGGCATTCATTCCTTGCACCACCTCTTAAAACCACAAGGTTTTAAGCATAGCAACTAAATAGAAATGTCATTTCTAGAGGCTATATGGATAGGCTACTGAATTCATGGTTCTGGGGAGGAAATGGGGAGGAATTATTATGGGCTTCCTGGAATTATCTGGTCAGCCACTATGTGAAACATGATGCTGGATTAGTTTGATTTTTGGACTAATCCAACAAGGCTCAAGGTACTCAGATGTTCTTCATTCAGAGGCTGAAATGGGTGTCCATCTGGCAACTGAAAATTCAGGGCTTTTTGCAGGGTGGGATGTTGCGGGTGGAATTGTCCTTAAATTGTTTTCTTTTCTTATTCTTTATATCACTTTTTAAAAAACAAAACAAAATTCTTTAAACTGATCAAAACTTGGTAATATTCCAGATGCTATCATATGGCATGCAGGCCCATGTATGTTTGAATCAGATGCCACAATCTGAGAGATGTAATTTTTCAGACTTGCCCCGAGATCTCAGTAGTCTTCTTCAGTGAGTTTAAGACGTATGCTTGCTGAGCCAGTGAATTGTTTATTCCCTGAAAGCATTGTTCCCCTTATAGTTAAATACTCTGTTCATATGGTTTAGTTTTCCCTCGGAAAATCCATTGGCTCCATTGCAACTAAATTGCCCAACTTTTTATTCAGGCTCAGCTGCTTGTTGTTTCCTTGACAGCCTGAAGAAGCAATGGTTCTTCCCAGATTAGTCTTGTTAAATTTCTTTCGCAGACACTGTTGCAGGCCCAGCCATGACCCCACACCCACTTGTGGCAGCTGCAACTCTTGCCAGATACTGAGAGCAGTTCGTCCTCAGCTTCCTCCCCTATTATCAGCCCCACTTTGAGAAGTGTGCAGTGCTTTCTCTGGCATTTGACATCAGACAGAAGCACCAGTTTCCGAAGTGATGTCCTTGCCATGTGTCCTCTGATTGGTCTATGGGAGCGTCGTAGAAGCTTGGTGATGAAACAGGAGCAGATTGAAAGTTGATCAGCATCTATTGCTTTATCTCTGAGCAATTTGTATTAGGAATTTTCAACTCCCAATGAATTTTCAACTCCCAATGTTTTAATGACAGCAACAACAACAACCACCACAATTTTTTTCTCTCTCCTAAATTAGGCTGCAGATATCAAGAAAGCTTGGGTTCCCAAGCTTAGTGTGTGCTCAGAGTTCCTTATTGCACCTTTCTGAGCCACTACTGTATTTTGTACCTCGCTCCAGTTGGTGGACTTCTGGGTTAAAGTGAAAAACGGAGTAGACTCGCACAAACCTTAAGAGTCCCTGCCTTTTGTTTAAAAGGCTTTTGTGCACTGCACCACCAGCAGTGACACCAAATGCCCCCGTGAGCTGGCAAAAAAAAGCATACCAAAAAGTACACTCTCAGAACCTGCATGTGTCCCAGAAAAACTGGGACATCTCATTTCCCCCCCACGAGAGCATGGTTGCCGGTTTGGTCGCTGTGATCTTGTGCAAATTTGCCCTAAAAAGCAGTGCCCCGAAGCATATGTTTTTGTGTGCCATTAGACCATGGCCCTGAAAGAGGTGACTCTGTGATCTTGTGCGGGTCACATGACTCACATAGGAGCACGGACAGGAGATGTGCATCCTGGTTTATAGACTTTCAAAAAGTGTACTTAACAATATTGCTGTAAAACACTGGGCCAGTCTAGGCATCCACCCCTTTTTCTAATGCCCTGATTCTCATTGCTGAAACAAAAGCATATCATTAATTTTTTCCCTCCCAATTTGTTTCCTATACATGTTGACTGCATAAACCAGCTTATGGAGAGGTTTTAGATGCACATGGTGGTGGTGGTTCATCTCCTGCTGTGTGTCTGTGAGTTGAGGTTGGAGAAGTGGTTCAGTGATGCCTTGCACCTCCTGCTCCTTCTCTATTCCCAGTTTCCCCCACAGGAGGGACTTTTTAATCACTTAGGTACCATCAGGATGCAGTTAAAACGTGCAATGTTCAATTTAGGCCTCAGAAAGATGAACTTAAGATATCAGTGTTGCTAATTCTTACAGGTGCCTTTCTTAAAGGTATGAAATCCAGTATGTGTTTGCTAGCCGCTGGTGGTTACATCACATAATGGTCAAGTTCCTCACCATATCAGAACAAGATGAACGATGAAGTGTCCCAATTTATTGCTGTTTGCAAAGTGTTTAGGAGGAACTCCCCACACTCTAGAGCAGCCTTCCGCAGCCTTCCAGACGTTTTGGACTACAAAGTGCACATTGATTGGGGGTGATGAGAGTTGTAGTGCAAAATGTCTGGAAGGCAGCAGTTTGGGCGAGACTGCTCTACAATCTTCACTGGGAACCAGTGATATGAATGACAGGCACGGTGCCTCTGCCAGTCTGCTTCATCTTTCCCGTTTCTGCCCTTCTCCTTTTGCCAAGTGCAAATCTTGGCTACCAGCAGCGAGAGACAAGCCACAGTCCAGATTATGTTTAGTCTCTCTCGGTGTACGTTTTGTATGCTTTGCAAGATGAAGAGGTCAGGGAGTCATGTAGCTGAGAGGTATAAGCAATGGCCCAGTGATTCCAATATGGAAAGAATGGTTCTTTCTGTGTCTTGTGATTATTATTTTTTATTCTGTTTTGTTAGCAGAAAACCTGGTAATAGTTTTAATCTGAATTTTATTGCATGCACTCCCTTGTTATTGAGACATACCAGGCCCGACGGTGTCAGTCCTTAATTAGCTCTTAAACAATAGTCATTTTCCACGCGCTACAGACATGTAATGTGAACATTATGGAATCTGTGATTTTTATCATGGTTATGATTTTCCACTGGCCCTGGTTATTTTAATCTGTATGTTTTATTCACTGCCAGGCTATAGCCCAAGAACTCCAGAGGATTCAGGAAATGGGGCAAGGAATTATTCCATAACTCAGTTATACTTGTCCATAACTCATCTCTAACAAGTTGCAGCTTGACCTGTGTTCTGTAAAATAGAATGAAAAGTTGGAGCAGAAAAATGAACATTTAGAAACACGCTTGTGTTTTTCTTTGAAACAAAAAACAAAAACCCTGTGCTAAGACCGTACTGGGATATTTACACCTTCATTCCAACAAGCAGTGCAACCACATATTACCCTAGGTTTTCATTTTGTATTGTTTCTCTCTCGTGTGTGTGCGCTTTTTTAGTTCTTTTTATGGTATGTTTGTAAATCACCTTCAGCCAATAAAAGGATATTTTTAAATAAATAGTAGTATTAGTAATACACCTGCTTAAGTAAAAGTTGTGCATAAACTAAATAACTTTTCAAATTAAAAAGCTGAACTTTGCATCACGGTTTCATTTAATTAGCAATATACTTTGCTGTGATGTAGTAAGCTTAGCCCTCATGGAACCTGAGATGTAATCAGAGCATAGTCTTTTAAGAGTCAAACGCCTCAGCTCCTTCATTAGTTAATTAAGATAACGGCTGCTAAATCTATACTGCTCGATTCCCCCCCCCAACCTCCCCCCAAAGAACCCGACAATACTGCTCTAGATCGCTCACATCTAAAGTCTTGTAAGCCTAGCTTTTAAAATTGTGCTTACAAACTTTAACACATGTTTTTAAGCATGTTCAAAAACAACGGTGCTTTGGAGGATATAGTATTAATGGGTGCAAATAGAGGAACATCTCTTTTTTTCTCTTGCATCTTCAAAAGGTGGCAGGTATAGTCAAGCAGATACAACAGCAGTTTGTAATATAGTATTCCCACATCCATCCCTGTGTGCCGGAGTCCTTTTTATAATCTCTCTGTCAAAAGGTCTCATTTGGTTGACAACAGAGCTCCTATTGTCCCACAGAGTAGTCGAAATAGGAATATATGCAGGGAAATGAGACATTTGCTTCTCTTTTGGATGTGATCTGTGTAGAAGAGAATGCTCAGAATCGAATTCTACAAGAGCCATATGGACTCCAAGGAGCCTGTGGAGCTTGTGAACCAAACCCATTGTGCTAACCAAGTGAGAAATTTCTATAAGGAGTAACAGAGACGTCTTTTCCATTATTTCCCCTTACTTTGGCTTACTCACAAGAAAAGTCATTAGGCAGACAAAGTTTCATATTTGTAATTGTTTTGTATTAACTAATGTGTGCGGTTTGGTATTCACCTCTCTACATTTTTTTGCATTGTGTAATACTGTAATTGTTATTGTTCCTTTAAACCCACTGAGTTAAATGGGCTATTTCTTATATTTTCAGAAAGATGGCTTTCTTTATTTACAGCTGTCATTTGCCTTGATGCTGAAATTCAGCTGCCGCCCAGAGATTGGTTAGAAAACGTTTTCTCTGTGAGCATGGTACACATTATTTTTAGAATTCATATTATATTTTCATTTAAATTTGTGGATATTTATGCAGAACCATCCTATAAGAAGGGCTAGACTTTCTGAAATGAAATCTGCCTTTAATTTAAAGCTTTAAAAGTGATTGTTGCAATGCCAGTAGAATTTATTTTGCATCCAACATACTGTATCCGATTTCAAAGGCTGTAACAACATGATGCAGCTTTTGTGTACACTTAATAGAAAACTAACCATTTCCATGTTTGTTAAGACTTGTCCTTGAAAGCGTTTTGTAAGAACTACTAGACAGAAAAAAATAATTGTTGTGGCAACCAGTAGTAATGGTTATGCTATAGAACTAATGTGTCAGAGCATATGAAAAATATTTTATTGTGGTTTTGCTTTAAAAAATCTATATTAAACTGTGTAAGCAATCCTGAAAGGCAGAGAGAAAAAAAGATGTTTTTTACTTGAGATTTATCATGAGTGAATAAATACTTGCTTTAGTATTTTTGCAAAGAATGGAGTGACAGATCCACCACCCAATCCAATGCGAGGGCGAAAAGAGGGGGGAGGTTTTTTTGTTGCAACAGCTCCAGGCTACTTCTACTGAGAGCTCCTAGAATTAAATCTTTCTTGGGATTGTCGGGGCTCCAAATCGCCCAGTTTCACACTGAAACACCTTATTTTGGGGCTTTCTGCTGGCGGTACTCTCCACCAGCAGAGGCCATCTTAGAGATGTCTGCATGTTATTTTACCTGCCACTCCACCTTCAAGATGGGGTGGGATTAGAATTGCATCCTTATTGAATCATCATCACTTTTAATTTGTATACTGTCTTTCTATCTTACAATACCCAAGGCGGTTTACAGGTTGAGGAAACAAAGAATGTACACCTTATAACAATCTAATGCAATGCAAAAATGTGATAATAAAACACAACTTTAAAATAAGCAACGTACATCAAATAAAGCAACATTAAACAATCATTAGAATAGTACAGAATAATATTAAATATCAGCATATAAAAAATTAAACAGAAATCCACTCTTAACAATTACAATAAATAATTTCTAAACTACAATCAATAGAACAACGGCAAGCCACAGTGCATAAAATAATACAATACAAATTGAGAAGCAGAGGCTGGAGGCTGGAGCAAGGCAGGTGAAAGAAGGTCTTGCCTGATGAAATTTCTCCCCTCACAGTTCTTCCTCCAGGGACAACTCCCTTATGAGGACTCCCAGGGCTGGAGGGTGGGGCAAGGCAGGTGGAAGAAGGCTATTGAATGTCATTGTTGTATGTCAGCCACGATATAATAGATAAATATATACCCAGTGCTAGGAAGAGTATAGTTCAGATTTAGATATACCTTTGATTGAACAGACTTTGAAATATTTATACGTTGCTGGTGCTGTCCAAATAAAGGAATAAAGAAATAAAATGACAATCTTTTTGGTGCCAGTCTTCCAGAACTTTTAATTTCAAATGTTTTAATGCTTTTAGATTGGACAAATTGGTTTCTTCTTACTGGTTTTAGGCTGGTCTTCATTTAATTTTATGCTGATTTTTTTAAATGGTAGTTTTTGGTAAAATGTTTTGTCGGGTTTTGATCTTTATGTTGCTTTCATGGGGATTGTTATATGGTTTTGTATGATAGTGTATGTATGATATTGACTTTTATAAACCACCCAGAGGGATTTCTTCAGTGGGCGCTGTAGTGATAAAATAAATAATAAAAAGTAATCAGAAATGAATAAACAAATAGACTCTAACAAAAAGGATAAAATATGGCTATTGTCCTGTTTCATTTTGTTTGTGTTTATTACACTGTCCTCTTTCTAGCTATGCCTTTTCTGTGTCAGAATATTTCTTAGAATCATAGAGTTGGAAGGGACCCCGTGGGTCATCTAGTACAGGCATATGCAAACTCGGTCCTCCAGATGTTTTGGCACTACAGCTCCCATCATCCCTGACCACTTGTCCTGTTAGCTAGGGATGATGGGAGTTGTAGTCCCAAAACATCTGGAGGGCCGAGTTTTCCTGTGCCTGATCTAGTCCAACCAGTGTTATAAACTAAGATATGAAAACTAGGAGCTAAATGGCACCTTAAACCTAGGTTATGGGCACAACAATGGAATGTCTAGGTGTGCTTTTTTATAACATGAATACAAAGCTGAAAATGAAAGAACTTCAGCTAAAATATTATGTTCATTTTTCACATGGTCCTGTCCTTCCCCTGCCCACCCCCTAATATTCTTAAGAGGGTCTCTTAACCAGTCTTAAGAGAGTAGCTGGAAGTGGGGAGGCAGAAAAAGGTCCTCCTTTCCTTCCATTTTGCCGTTTTAATCTGAAATCTTAGGTGCACTACTGCGCCCAGAGCTCAGAAACTGCTCGCACTAATGCAATTTCCTGTCGCAAAATGCGCCTAGAACAATGGGAGTTTCGAACACTGAGTCCAACCCCCTACAGTGCAGGAATTTCAACTATAGCATCCATTACAGATGACCATCGAACCTCTGCTTAAAAACCTCCAAGGAAGGAGAGTCCACCACCTTCCGAGGGAGTTCATTCCACCGTTGAACAGCTCTTGCCATCAGAAAGTTGTTCCTCGTGTCTAGTCGAAATCTCCTTTCTTGTAACTTGAATCCATTGGTTTGAGTCCTGCTGTAAGGGCTCTGAGATGTCTCCTCAAGAGTAATCAGCCAGACCACGTCGTCTGCTAAGCTGGTTGCTTTATTTACACCAAATATACATCAGAGCTCTCAAAGTTCATGACCGCTTGAGTCAGTTCCAGATTCCGGGAGTGCTCGCTCACGGCTCCGCCCCCAGCATAGGAGTTTTGGGAATCCAAAGCGCCTCCCCCTTTCTTTGCGCTTTCTCCCCCTGCACACCTGTGGGCTGGCACTGGGCATCTCCGTCAGACCTCCTCCCCCTCCCGTTGGTGTCTTTGCTAGCCTCCTGAAGACCTTGTATCTCCCTGCCAGCCTGCAGTTCCTCTTCCCTGCCACTTTGGCTTTCCTGGCTCTCCTGCGAACTGCTCTCCGACCTGATTGCTGTTTCTCTCCAGCCGCCTTTCCCCGTCAGCTCGGCTCTGGGGGAGGGCAAGTCCCTGACACCTACCCTACAAGCTTGCTCCATCTTCCATGTGGCAGCCCCTGAGATAGATGAAGATGGCTATCATATCGCCTCTCAATCTCCTCTTTTCCAGGCTAAACATATCCAGCTCCCTCAACTGTATAGTACAAAGTTGTATTTAATTGTACATTTTAAATTTCTCTGTTTTGTAGGCTGGCAACCAGACGGCCACTGTAATTGCATTGTGTTCAATGAGAGATTTCAACTTGTCTCAAGAAACTTGTCAGTTGGCAATCAGAGATGTTGGCGGCCTTGAAGTGCTGATTAATTTGCTTGATACCGAAGAAATCAAATGTAAGGTGAGTTAAATTGTCAGATTGAATTGTGCTTTATATGGATTCTAGAAGCTGTCATCCAGCAATTGTATATTTACTTCCAGGACAGATACTTCCCAATTAGCACTGGGTCACTTACTCCTTAATGCAACTACAGCTTAGTATTGTCCGTAATATAATACGAAAATAAAACGACTCTGAACTTCAGAGCCGTTCTCAGTCTCCCTCAAAAAATTTTCTAGCATTTATGAAGTTGCTCTCCTTTCAAAATGAAAAGTAAGAAACTGGATGTTAACCACAGTTAACCATAGCTTAGCTCAGCTGAAACTCAAAAAGATGGTGGAATGGTAGGTTTCTGTTGTGTAGACATCTTCCTTTCAGCAACACAAGACTGCTAAGGGACTTGTTTAGTGAGTGTTCATTCTGGTTTTGTTTGCAGCAAGGTTAGATGACATGATGTCAAAGGAAGTGCTATCCCACACTTTATAGTGCCTTTTTCCTGCCACTTTCCTTATCATGAGTCAGAAGGCAGTTGCTGCTTAGCCCTGCTTTCCCCATCCATTCTGGGGACAATCTCATAAGAGAGCAGTCTCACTATCGCACATGATTTTACCTTCTTTGCATTCAGCTGTCTACCTCCCGCATCATGACATTCTACATCAAGATGTAGAACAGTCCGTACGGTATTTTAGTGTATGTTACTTGAATAATCAAACTCTATATCCACGTTAAATGATCTTGTGTAATTTCTTCTCTGATTAGATTGGCTCATTAAAAATCCTGAAGGAAATTAGCCAAAACCCACAAATCAGACGTACAATTGCTGATCTTGGAGGATTACAGATCATGGTTAAGATACTTGATTCTGTAGACCAAGATCTGAAATGTTTGGCAGCTGAAACCATAGCTAATGTGGCCAGATTCAAGAGGGCCCGGAGAACAGTCCGGCAGCATGGTGGAATCAAGAGACTAGTAAGTAGACCTGATAAACAATAATCAATCTTGGCAGCACAGTCTTCATCTTCACTTTATCTTCTTTTGTTATTTTGATAACAGGTAGGCATTTCTGCGACATCATCTTTGCTTCAGTTGCTCCAATCCAGAAATCACTTAATGTTGTGGTAGCTTCTATTCCTTTGCACATGCCAATCCTTTCGTTGGAAAGTTCATAGTATAACTTATAAGCTGCCTTATTTAAAGGGCGGGGGGGGGGGTACTCAAGGCAGTGTCTTCAGTAAACACTCTGAAACAACACACTAAAATTATAATCACAGCTTGATTTTAAAATTCCAAAAAAAACAAACAAAAAACAATTTAAACTAACAGGAAAGGATGGTCAGAATTTATATACGTAAGTTCAAATGTACCAATGAATGTCAAATGCCTTATAAACTACAGTTATCATTATTGCACCACATAGCTAAGATATGGGCAAAGTTTCTTGGGAAGGAATTCCAGAGGCTTGGACTAAACATTTTAAAGGCCATGCTGTCAGATGATGCATGCAAAAAAGGCTTTGCCACAGAATCTCAGTAGGCATTCATGGTAGTGGAAGTATGGCTGCCTTCAGATGCTTTGATGTTTTAGACAACTTCTTGAATTGGGCCCAGAAGCTAACGTCAGTGTGAGAATAGGTGTAATCTCTTTCCTTCACTCACCTTCAGTACATCAGTTATAGGCAGATACGTCTTATGCACAATGCTGCTCTCTGGTATGGGCACACTACAGTTGCCTTTATTGCTGACATTAACTAAAGATAATAAGCGATCTGTCTTTTTCTATTAGGTTGGGCTATTGGACTGCTCATCAATGGGATCGTCAAGTCTCGCTCCACTCCAGGGAAAAGAGATTGAAGTGGCGCGATGTGGAGCTTTGGCACTCTGGAGCTGTAGCAAAAGCTCCAGGAATAAAGAAGCAATACGTAAAGCTGGAGGCATCCCCCTGCTGGCTCAGTTACTGAAGTCCCCCCATTCAAATATGTTAATACCCGTAGTAGGAACTTTGCAAGAGTGCGCATCCGAGGTAAGCACCTGAGCTTTTCTGCAGGTGGAAATAGAGCAGAATCTGAGATCCAGCAAAAAGTGTACAAATGCTTTAAAACAGTGTTGTTTTTTGTTGTTTTTAAAATAATTTTTATTGAATTTTAAAAAGAAAAAGAAGAAAAAAATTACAAATATATACACACCATTCCATACATTCCGTTAAACATTCTTAACATACCTACCTACTAATACACTTGCATGCATGCATACGCAATCTTCTATCTTATTTAAATATAATAAATCAAAATCATATCTCAAATACAAAACTCAAACAATTCTAACCATCTAACAAACTAATCTAATTTAAAAGACTTCCGTCTGCTCTATACTCGGGTGTTTGAATTGGTCTCTATGGTGACTGTTTTCCTAGATCTAAATTTTAATAACCTTAACCTCAATAATTTATTTACCTTATACTTCAATTATTCCTCTTAATACCCATACGAAGTAATCAAAAATAAATCCAGGATTTTATCGTGGGGCATTCCTTTTTCATATAGTCTCCAAACTTCTCCCAACTTTTTTTAAATGCTTGATTGCTATGACCCCTTACTATTCCAGTTAATCTTGCTAGGTCCATGTAGTTAAATAGCTTCTCTTTCCATTCCTCAACTCCCGGGACCTGCTGTTTTTTCCAATATAAAGCTATCAGGTTCCTAGCCGCGGCCGAGATATATAGGAATAGTTTTTGATCCTGAGCACATATATCTTCTCCTACTATTCCCAGGAGAAGAGCTTCCGGGCTTTTCTTTATATTATATTTCAATATTTTCTTTGTTTCTTCATGGACCTGCCCCCAGAAGTTCTGTATTTTTTCACATTGCCACCACATATGCAAAAAGTTCCCCACCTCTTTTTGACACTTCCAGCACAGGTTGCTTTGGTTTTTATACATTTTATGTAATTTACTTGGAGTGAGGTACCACTTATAAAACATTTTAATCATGTTTTCTTTGATTCCTTCCGCGGCTGTGAACTTCCATCCTTTTGCCCATAGGGTTTCCCACTTCTCTAATTCTATCGTTTGCCCTAAATCTCTTGCCCAATGAATCATTGTTTCTTTAATCATTTCATCCTTTACTTCCCACTCTAAGAGCAGGTTATACATTTTGGATATTGTTTTATTATTATTTTGCAGCAGATGTTTTTCTAACAATGAGGGCTCATTCAAAAAACCTTTTTTATGTTGATCCTCCTTAAATTTGCTATTAATTTGATGATATTGAATCCATCCCGTAAGGAATGGTTTCACTTCATCGTAATCTTTCATTTTTAATCTGTCTCCATCTTGCTTTATTAAGTCTTTATATTTCCCCCAATTTCCTTCAGAATTCAATTTTTTCACAGTTAGGATTTCTATAGGTGATAGCCAATTCGGGGTTTTAGGTTCTAATAAATTTTTATGTTTCTCCCATATTTTCAACAATGCTTTTTTGACAATATGTGTATTGAAACCCTTGTGCGCCTTAATTTTCCCTTCTTCTAAATAGGCGTGCCAGCCGAATTTATTTCCATATCCTTCTAAATCTAATAATTTATGATTTTCCAATTTGAACCATTCCTTTAGCCACATAAACCCTGCAGCATCATGATAAAGTTCTAAGTCCGGTAGGCCAGACCCCCTCTTTCTTTGGTGTCAGTTAATAATTTATATTTTATTCTAGCTCTTTTGTAATTCCAGACAAACCTGGTAATGTCTTTCTTCCATTGCTTAAAAATATTTCTCCCTGATCCCAGAATGGGAAGCATTTGAAACAGAAAGATCATTTTCGGAAGGACGTTCATTTTAATAGTCGCGATTCTTCCTAATAAAGATAATCCTAATCTATTCCAGATTTCAAAATCCTTCTTTATCTCCTGCCAAATTTTATTATAATTTTCCTTTACTAAATTGTTCGTATTATTTGAGATCCAGATTCCTAAATATTTTGTTTTACTAACCACTTTAATTCCCACCTCCTTTTGTAATTGGTCCCTTTCTTCCTTTGATAGATTTTTTGTCAACATGTTTGTCTTCCCTATGTTCAGGCTGAAGCCGGCTACTTTCCCATATTCATTAATTATTTTGAGGGTCTGGCCTATGCTTTGTATTGGGTTCTCTACTGTAAGTATCACATCATCCGTGAAGGCTTTAATTTTATGTGAGTCCGTACCAATTTTTATGCCTTGTATTCCTTCATCCTTTCTCAAATTTTCTAAAAGGTATTCTAAACTAAGGATAAACAATAGTGGGGAGAGGGGGCATCCCTGCCTGGTGCCCCTCTGGATCTCTACCTCGCCTGTTACTTCATTGTTTATCAACAGCTTGGCTCTTTGATTTTTGTAAATAGCGTTTATCGCATTAGAGATTTTCTGTCCAAATTTTAATGTTGTTAACGCTTCTTTTATAAATGCCCAGGAGACCTTATCAAAGGCTTTTTCTGCATCTAGCAGCAGCAATGCTGCTTTTTTGATTGATCTTAAATTCAGGTACTCCAAGATGTCTATGATGTTTCTCATATTAGTGTGCATATACCTATTTGGAAGAAATCCCGCTTGATCTTCTTTAATTATTGTCCCCATTATTTTCTTTAAACGATTGGCTATAACTCCTGCAAATAATTTATAGTCATTGTTCAGGAGCGAAATCGGTCTAAAATTTTTAATTTGATTATTATCTGATCCTTGTTTTGGGATGACTGAGATAATTGCTTCTTCCCACGATTTAGGGATTATTCCTTGCTCCAACACCTGGTTCATTACTAACTTTAATGGCTCCTTTACTATTTCTTCCAATTTCTTATAAAATATCGCGGGTAGACCATCCGCTCCGGGGGCTTTGCCTAGTTTGGCACTTCTTATTAAATCTTGCACCTCCTGGGTAGTAATGCCTTCATTTAATTCTTTAGCCATTTCCTCCTCCACTCTCAGCAGGTTAGTTTCTTTGATATATTCTCCCAACTTTCCTTTGTCATATCCCTCTCTTTTATATAGATTAGTGTAGAATTTGGTAAATGAGTCTGCTATTTCTTTGGGGTCCGTGATTACCTTCCCCCCTTCTATTAATTTATCTACCGTTCTCCCTTTTTGTTTTTTCTTCAGCTGCCAGGCGAGGTATCTTCCCGCTTTATTGGAATGCTCAAAAGTCCTTTGTTTTAAAAACCTTATTTTGTTTTCAATCTCTTTATCCAAAATAGTTGATACCTGAGATTGCAACATGGTTATATTCTTTTTCACTTCCTCTCTTTTTTCTTTTTTAACTTTCCCTAATTCTAGCTCATTTTTCCTAATTTCCCTCAACAAATCATCTAATTTCTTTCCCCTTTCTTCCCCCCCCGATGTTCCGTCCTATGAAAAAAACCCTAATTACTGCCTTCCCGGCATCCCAAACGGTATTTAAGTTTGTTCCCTGGTTTAAATTGTTCTCAAAATATTCTTTTAACGCTTTCCCGGCTTCTATAACTATACTCTCATCCTCCAGCAGTACCTCATTTAACCTCCATCTCTTGATTACTCTTGCCCTTCCCCACATCTCCATGTATATTGGATTGTGATCCGAGAGGGTCTTTGGGAGAATGTCTATTTTCTTGCATCTCATTAGGATATCCTTAGTTGACCATATAGAATCTATTCTGGACTCCGAATCGTTGGGATGGGAGAAAAAAGTAAATTGCTTCTGCGAGGGGTGTCTACACCTCCATATATCCTGCAGTTCAAGCTTATCCGTCAACTGGAAAAAAGACTTTGGCAATTTACCTTCCTTATCATTTTTATTTTTACTCATTTTATCCAATTCCGGTAAGACTATCCCATTTAAATCCCCCATCAACAAAATTGGTTGGTCGCAGAACTCTAACATGAGGTTTTCCAGTTTTTTTTATAAAAATCTGATTTTTTATCATTGGGTGCATAAACCCCTACTACAATATTTTTTTCCTGATTCTCTTGGATTTGTACCACTAATATCCTGCCATCTTTATCCTTTTGTAATTGTTTCGGTTTTAGTTTGGGATTAATATACATTACAATACCTTTCCTTTTGACCGAGTCCGAGGAAATGAATTCCTCCCCCAACTTTTTATTTATTAACAGTCTACCATGGGCTCTTGTTATATGCGTCTCTTGTAGGCAAATTATGTCTAGTTTCTTTTTACACAAGGCATGATGTACTCTATTCCTTTTGGTCTTACTATTTAAACCATTAACATTCCAGGTAAGTATTCTCAGCTCCATTGTCAATAATGTTCCCAAATAAACACCTTGGCCGAGCTTATTTTCGAGTGTACAGCAAACATAGATATCCCACTATTCAATTTCCAAGCAAAATAGCCAGTTAAGCCAATTTAACCAACTACATCTAAAGAGAAACCAAAATAATTTAATTACACAATTTTAATGATAACATAAATTTCTAAAATCACGTCCTATGTAGGTCAGTTTGATAATCCAAATTCAATATTACAGGTTATTCAATCCTCCTCACTTTCTGACTTGTCTTTGTCTTTATCTTTATCATCTTTCCCCCCTTTCTTTCCTTTCACTTTCCCTCCCCCTAATACTCTTTCATTCCTTTTCCAGAACTTCTCCATTTCAAATTCATTGACTAACTTGACTCTTGCATCCTTATATATAAACGAGATCCCCTCCGGGAACTCCCACTTGAAATGAATCTTATTTCTACTGAGCGTGTCGGTCAGTGGCTTGTATAAAGCTCCAGGAATAAAGAAGCAATATGTAAAGCTGGAGGCATCCCCCTGCTGGCTCAGTTACTGAAGTCCCCCCATTCAAATATGTTAATACCCGTAGTAGGAACTTTGCAAGAGTGCGCATCCGAGGTAAGCACCTGAGCTTTTCTGCAGGTGGAAATAGAGCAGAATCTGAGATCCAGCAAAAAGTGTACAAATGCTTTAAAACAGTGTTGTTTTTTAAGCACTATGATGGTCTTTAACAAATATCCCACAAAATATTGTAATATTTTTAAACATCTTAATGAATAAAAATGTGACTCCATCAATGGCTACAATTAAACATTACACAATACAAAATGAAAATAGCATCTTCTGCCAATAGTCAAAGGGGTACCTTATCTTATATCCTATACTGAGTTGGACATTTGGTCTACCTAGCTCAGTAGTATCTACTTTAATGACAGCACCTCTCTGGGATTTCAAACAAGACTCTTCTAGCTTTACCTAGAGACTGAGCATTGGACCTTTGGCATGTAAAACATGTGCTCAAACACTGACCTATGGCAAAAGCTCAAATTACAATGAAAAAACCCTTATACTCTTTTGAGTATGGCTGCATTTTTTATATTTAGCAACAGGCTGTATAACCATGCAAAAGTCCCCTGTTACCTGTTGCTAGATCAAGCACTCTTAACACACCAGTTTCTAGATCCATCTTCCCTTCTAAGAAGCACCATTCCAATGCTGAACAGGTAGATTGATGTTACTTGCTTGCAGTGACAGAATAATTCATCTGCAACAAAAGTTAAATACTTGTCTTACTGGTTTAAATGGGAGTGCTAAACAACATACTGAAACGTATCCCATTGACTGTAATAAAATGACTTGACTTGAGTGAGACTTAAAAGTACTTAATCTTGGAAGCATGTCCAAGGTTTGAAATACTGTACTGAAGTAGTTTCTTATAGTTTTTGTCTTAATTATTTGTTTCCTTTTACAACAAAGACCGCTCACCACATCAAATGGAGGGCAACTTTTGTGTGGTCACGCACAGCCCCCTGGATCCCATTGTGGCTCCTGGTAGTTCGGACTGGCCTCTTCCTCCCCAGGCTGGATACCTGGAGGTCTCCGCCTACCTCCACCAATTGCCCTATCCCGCCTGGGGAGGCGTTGCCAGGGGACTGGCCAGGTAAGGGGGAGGGACCACACTGCCCACACAATAGAAGGTATTGCTACCTACGAGGCGTCAGTCGGGCTCCAGAGCAAATGTTAAGATCAAACAATGAGAAAACGGTCTTTAACATTTTTATCTAGGGAAGCATACCCTAGAATTATAATATTACAGGACAAATTATCTTCTGTTTATGAAGCTTAGATCTTTGCTACAGAACTATGTGGTGGATTGTTCTAATCGGAGTCTCAGGACCACTTAGTATCTTGGTGTATTTATGCCCAAGGTGTGTGCTGCCATACTTGAAACAACAATTTTATTGTAAGCAAGCTAGAGAGCATTCCCTGTAAAGGTTCTGCATAAATATGGTTTGGGTCATCAAGGTTCTACTATCGTGTTTTGCATTTTGAATGATAGCAATTTATCTGTTAATACATCTCTTAACTTAATACATAAAACTTGCCTTTGTAGCCAAGCTACAGAATCGCAATTAAAAATGAGAAGATGATAGAGAATCTTGTGAAAAATCTGAACAGTGACAATGAAGAGCTTCAAATGCATTGTGCCAGTGCTATTTTTAAGGTAAGGGATGCTTCCAGGCCAGTTGAGGTTTCCTGCATATTATTTCATCTAGTAATATTGCGCAGGTCGGGCAGTTCTGTGGAAAGCGAGTTGCATCCTCCCACCCTACCAATAGGACTGAAAAACTCCATAGTTAACATGCCTTTATAAGCATGATTGTGGTGAAGTAGGCCGACAAGTACTTCAACTAGAGCAAAAGGTTCTGTAAGGAATAGTAAGCAACCCACTTTGCCACATGTCCATGCCTTGCCTTCTAAGATGCTGCCAACTGTATTGGATGCCTTAGTCAAAATGGCTACAAAGCATATAAAATAAGTACAGCCTTGCGATTTCAATGGTACAGCTAGGAAGGTTACAAAGTCATCCAAACCCCCTTTGTGCCGGGCTGGGGCATGGGCAGGGTTGGCTGGTATGGAGCTTTCCTTTCTGTCTGCCTGATGTGCAGGCTGGCGGAGGTACCGTAACATGTCAAACATGCCGGCTGAAATGAGACTTTTTGGCAGGAGAGAGGGGCAGGACTGAGCTGTTGGTTGCTGTGGTAGCCCTGCTGCTGTCACATGACGCCATCGGGTTCTATTCAGCCCCAGCTGCTGCACCAGTTCCAGACGGGGGCAACAACCAGCCAGCCTCCAATCCTGTCCTCTGCGTGCAGCAGGACTGGGACTGCTGCAGTGGTTCCACTGCTATGTAAAAACCCTCTAAGGTGTGTGTGTGTGTGTGTGTGTGTGTGTTGTTCCCTAATCTGGGACCCTGACGTTTAATGTGTTCAACCTGATTGAAGATCCTGAAATCCTGCTCCATAAAGTGTCTGCTTCGAATGGGGTTCCTCATTGACTTTGTTATCGGAGACAGATCCATCATGGATGCAGGAGCCACCTTTAACAATGAAGTTAGTGGAGAAGTCTTCTGGCACAGCAGCAGCATATTCACACTGGAGTGCAAATGAAGCTTTTGACTGGAAAAGGCTTTTGCAGTGCTTGTGAAGCTGTTGATTACATACTAGAGGAAAGGCTAAATGTGCCCAAGTTCCACTTAACTTATTATGACTTGAGCATGCAGCATTGCTCTGGATTGTTCTCATTACTTTCATTGTGTAAGCCTGTTTTATAGGCCTCAGCTAAGTATGCCTGTACTTTTTCTGGCTTTTCCCCCTTTTAACATAGTGTGCTGAAGACCAGGAAACACGTGAGCTCGTTAGGCAGCATGGAGGCCTAAAACCTCTTGCTACATTGCTTGGTAATTCTGGAAATAAAGAACTTCTGGCAGCAGTGACTGGAGCAATCTGGAAATGTGCAATCAGCAAAGAAAATGTGACAAAGTATGGATAACATTTTCACATTGTCAGCTATATATATTTAGCATCTTTTCATGTAGTGACAAAGCAAACATCCAAGGAAGACAGATTTAACAGCTCTACGCATGATTAAAAGTCACCTTTTAGATGTTGCAAATGTGCATTCGTGTTCAGAGGTGTACCCTGACTGTCTTGCGCCCTTGGCAAGAAGCTGTATTGCCACACACACACACACACCCAAAAAACCCTTGCACCCTTGGCAAGGTGTATCGGCACCTCCAAAGCTGGGAGAGACCATAGACAAGAAACTCAAAAAGATCGTTGCCTTTCATGCTCTGCCAGTGACTTCCTCTGCTCTGCTCCACTGCCCCGCCTCCGTTTCCGTCGGTCTGCCTGCCTGCCTTTCTGCTTGCTGCTTTTCCTTCCGTCTCCTCCCTCCATCCCTTCCTTTATTCTCCCCCTGCAACTCTTGCCCACTCTCTCTGCCTTTCTTCCCTCCGAGCCCCTCTGCGTGCTCCACTCACCACCAGCCAACTAGGGAGGGTTCTTTCAGCGACCAAATGCCTCCACCAAGGTGCCCAGGGGAGCCTGCATGCCTTGCCTGGCTTCCCAGAGCAGCATAGGATCAGTTTGGGGAGCGGCAGACAAGCGGGAGGGCTCCTAGCCACAGCGGAGAGGCACGATATTTGCATCCCTTGGGTTTGCGCCCTTGGAGGAGGCCAACCTCACCAACCCCTAGGTACGCCCCTGTTCATGTTCATAATAGTAGTCAACATTCAGTCTAATTCTAAAATGCAGATATATTGCGTATTTGGCAACATAATAATCCAATTAGCTGCCAATGGGCCACCACATAGTTCTGAAGGAGTACTGGTGCAGCCCATTTTTTCATCCTAGATCTATGAATTTATCCTGGTTTATCCTATTATGTTAAGAGGTACTGCTAACTCTCATGAATATAGACATGTATTTTTGAAGAATTATGACAGTGATTTTTGTACAGTATTTTATTTAAGGATCTTTTTAGCGTCCTCTTTTGGTTCCATGGCAGGGTACAAGAGCAAGTAAAAAAAAGCCAACCCATCCTTAAAACTGCCGTCCTAAAGAGGCCACTCATGGAGCCACCCAGCCACTCATTACTGTTTATTAAATGCCCTGTACCCACATGTCCTTAAATGCAGCAGCGCACTAATATTACTGGCCAAAATGACAGGCGCCATTTCTAGAGAGAGAGGTTTCCATATTTGTAGTGCCACCAATACAGCATACCCTATCCTATGTGCCTCCTCTGGAGATGGGAGAACCTTCTGGTATATCTGTATTATATATAATTCAGCTTCAGATCTCTTTAAGAACTAATTAAAGGATTGTGAGAACTGTAGAAAAGGCTAAGGAATTTCTACTGGAGTTTTCAACACCTTCATCAAACTCAACAGTTCCCTGTGGTTTTGAAGTTAACAATTACAGCTAAACTGATTTCAAATTACCGTACTGGCCTGAATATAAGCCTCACTCCCCCCCCCCCAATTCTGACCGTGAAAAGTTAAAGTGCGGCTTAAATTTGCAACCTTACAAAAATTGGCTTTTACGATACCGCTGCTGAAACAGACATACGGTAAAATGGAACAGGTGTGAGTTCCTGCAGAATTTTAAGGGAGCGGCTTATATTCGGGTATTGTCTTTTTTTTCTCCCCCCCCTTGAATTTTAAAGGTGCGGCTTATATTCAGGCCAATACGGTACTTTAAACATGTAGTCCAGATATGCCTTTAAAGCCTAATACATGCACAATGTAACACCAATGCTTTTTAAAGAGTTCCTGAAATATTGTGTCCAATTTGTGATTTTGGAAGGATTAGCTCCATAAATGTTTTCAGGATATATCGTTCTGGTGAAGTTAACTCTGATATTTTATTTTACTTTGTTTTGTTTTAGATTCCGGGAGTACAAAGCTATAGAAACTTTGGTTGGCCTGCTAACAGATCAGCCAGAAGAAGTCCTTGTGAATGTTGTTGGAGCGCTAGGTGAATGTTGCCAAGAACAAGCAAATCGGAGCATTATCCGCAGATGTGGTGGAATCCCATCCCTTGTCGCTTTACTCACTGGAACCAATCAGGCTCTCCTCGTAAATGTCAACAAAGCAGTGGGATCCTGTGCAGCAGAACCTGAAAATATGGTGTAAGTTGTTGTTGCTATCATTATTATTACTATTCATTAAATTTATACACCACCCTTCATCTGAAGATCTTCAGGGCGGTTCCCAAGATAAGAACACAGGATAAAAGCACAAAAATAAATGGTTAAAACAAAAACAAAATGAAGCAATAACTCCCCTCTTCCACAAACACATCTGAAAGACTGTAGAATATTAATCATCCAAAGGCCTGGTGGAAGAGGATCGTTTTTGCCTGGAGCCTAAGATGTATAATGAAGGCACCAAACAAGGAAAAGTTCCTCGTTGTTGTTTTTAAACAAAATGTTGTGCATACATTGGAACAGAGGCACCAAGTTGTGCCCAACATTGGGCGGGGGGCTGTGTGTGTTTGTGTGTGTGTGTGTGTAATGTCACGTGCATCACAACATCATTCAACTGTCACAGACGCTATGCAGCATCTCCCAAGGTGGCTGAGCACAGCGGACAAAGAGAGGAGGGAGATGGGTGGGCAAGGAAGGACTCAGCCTCTTCGGCCCCCTCAAGATTGGAGGGGCTCAGCCCCAACCTAGCAGACATAGGGGGGCTGAAGATGCCTTAGCCCTATAGAGCTGGCACCTATGCGTTGGAATATCCTGATTTATCATATTTATTACAGAATTAAAATAACTGGCTGTGAATGAGGTTCCAGTTGTTCAACAATATAGATTCCTTTTTGTGAAGTCAGTGATGGACATGAAATACTTACAAATATTACAAGCATAGAAGATGTAATATAGTATTTGTAATATTGGGCCAAAATCCAAACAACTTCTTTAGCTTAACCCAGTGGAATAAAAAAAAATGTTGGTGTTTAAATGGAACTCCTAGATGTCATATTACAAACTGCTTTGTAAACTCCCAGTGGATCATGTGGAAGAAAGGAGATAACAGCTGTTCAGAGCTGTAAACCACATTTGATGAATCTTTGGATCTTTGGCCCCTGTGTCCAAACATGCAGTAATGTAACATGGAAGCCAGATTATGTAGAGAGAGGCTCTTTTATTGGGAAAGTAATTTTTCTGAGCTTCAATAGTCCACTTTGTAAATCAGAAGAATTCACTTGCATTCTAATAGTATTTTATATATACACCCACATACACACACATTGTACAAAGATACGCAGGAGAACTAAAGAATAATAATATCTAATATTAAGATAAATATCAGTACCTTCTGATATTTGATGCCGAAGAATTGATGCTTTTGAATTATGGTGCTGGAGGAGGCTCTTGAGAGTCCCATGGACTGCAAGAAGATCAAACCTATCCATTCTTAAAGAAATCAACCCTGAGTGCTCATTAGAAGGACAGATCCTGAAGTTGAGGCTCCAGTACTTTGGCCACCTCATGAGAAGAGAAGACTCCCTAGAAAAGACCCTGATGTTGGGAAGGATTGAGGGCACAAGGAGAAGGGGACGACAGAAGATGAGATGGTTGGACAGTGTTCTCGAAGCTACTAACATGAGTTTGGCCAAACTGCGAGAGGCAGTGAAGGATAGGCGTGCCTGGCGTGCTCTGGTCCATGGGGTCACGAAGAGTCGGACACGACTGAACGACTGAACAACAACAATCAGTACCTTCCAAGGTTTGGAAAATTCAAGCCCGATAAGCCTACAAAGCTACCTTATAGTGACTTAGACCACTGGTCCATTTAGTGTAGTACAGTCTTCTTCAGTAAGCAGCAGCTTTCCAAAGTCCATTTCACCTGAAGATGCCAGAATTTATTGCCTCCAGGCCATATGCTCTACCACCAAGCTGTGGCCTCTGCCCAGGTAATATCTGAATCCAAGCCACCTAAAACTGGACTATAAATTTCTGTTTTGAGGTGCTTTTGGGTGAAGTATGTTTGCCAACTTTTCTGCACATCTAGGCTTGAAAAAATAATTTGCATACTTGGAGCTCTAAGAGTGCTTTCCTGAAGTGCTATTTAAACTGAATATTTCAGTAGCTGTACATGGAAACTAAACAAATACCAAACTAATTTTTCTCCCCCCCCCTGCATTGCACACTATGATCATGAACTGAAGAGGGCTGGTATTTTATAAAGAGAACTGTTGATATTTGACTTGCATAATGTAAAGCTTGTACAGTTTGAGGCTCCAGCATTAAAATTTCATGAGAAATGTTCCAGTAAAATGTTCAGGTCGGCCTTTGCTTTTACTCTATATGAGGAAAGTCACAGTTCTCTGCTTATATATCAACAAGGTTGCAAGGAGATAGCTATCTTCTGCTCCTCCTGTTCTGTTTTGCCTAAATCACTTGATATTCACGGAGCGATGCAGTGATTCTGATTGCCTGAAAGGGGCATTTGTTTCCATGCTTTGGCTGTCACCCAGCGGCAAGATAGTGCAGAAGTGTAAACATGCCATATGTACATGAACAGGGCTAGTCAAGAGGTAGAAAGCGGTGCATAGATTGAATCACTTGCACATCGTGTCTCACAAAGAATTGTAGATGATCGTATATGATTATTTTTTTAATTAACCTAATAGAGGCAGTGCCATAAATCAGCAAATAAATCTAAACAACCAATCGGCAGAAGCAAAACCCCAGGACTGCTCAGCTGCTCAGAGCCTATTGCTCTTCTGTCCAGTATGGAAAGCTTCATTCTGAAATGTAATCAACAAAAGAACCCAAATCAACCCAAATTGATGCCTAAAATTGTGGTCTTTCAAAGCTCGGCCTGTTTAAGAGGGAAGAAATCTGCTGATAGTTTGGGCAAAAATAAAACTTGGGCCATTTTTCTCTAACTGAATTATGGTTCTGATCTCTCTTCTTTTCACTGCAGGAAGCATTCACTGTATTAGCTTGCAGCCCTGAGCCAGAATTTGCTCTCTTCAATAAAATGCAGGTGCTATGTGTTAGAAGATTTGGTTTATGATCGAGAAAATGAATTTCTGAGGAAGAAAATAAAGAGATTCTATCCCTTTTTTCAGTGACTTAAAAGGTGTCCCATTTTTAACGTAAACAGGAAGAAAAGTTGCTCAGCCCCAGTATTGACTAAGATGCATTAGAAAACGTTAAGGATTTTCAAAAGGTGTTAATGTGCATTAATGTTTATCTTGTTATCTACAGATGTCTTATTTGTAGATACTGGTAACTATAAAATTGAGGGCAATAAAGTCATGTTTCACATTTCAAACTTCAAATTAAATGGTTGTGCCTCCAAACCTTGCTGTATATTCCCTCCCCAATAACACACAAGTGGAAAGGGGGAATTAATAAGAAAAAGCAGTGCAGACAAGATAAGGAAGATAAAACAGGCTTAGTGAGCAGCCAGTCTGCAGCATTCTGTAAGGATTTACTCAGTTTTTGGAATGCAGTAAACTGGAGTGGAGTAAATTTTCTCTTGTGTCAGTTGACTCGATCATGTGTTTTCAGTATACGGTAGTAATAGCCTGTGTCCTCTGATGCTCCAAGTTTCAGTGCAAACAGCAAAGGTGAAGTGTGTCACACAGATCACTCAGATTTTGCAAAAGCATGATATATAGGCCATCCATGGGGTAATGAAACTAGTTCTGCCATAAGTAGTTCTTTGTAGATTAACTTGAATCTGTTCTTGGAAAATTGTTTCCAACTGTAGTTGTGTTAGTGATGTTAGCGATCCTGTACAGTCATCTTTAATTCTATCATCCATTTAAACTTTTTGTTAGGTTTTATATTGCCTTTTATTCAACATCAAACCTAACTATTGGTGTTAGGATTTTGAATCTTATGCACTAAAATGAAAGACTTTTTCTAACCAGCTTGAGCCCCTGATTTACCATACTATTTATCAAAGCCGTTTGTAACCATTTTTTTGTTTTTGTTTTATGTTTAAAAGAGTTGCATTGTGGTTTTCAAAAAGATGAGATTGTGCTTTGTAAGACTTGGAACCTGTAATCTTACCAAGGAGCACTATATATATATATATATATATATATATATATATATATATATATTCAGTATAACACTGTTTACATTTGTGTATGTGGTCTCAGTTGGCAGGAGATGCAGTCAGACTTCTCAAGAGCCCTGGCATAGAATGGCGTAACAAAAAAGAATGATAGATATAAGAACCAGATGTTGAGGGTGTGTGCATGTGTCTTTGAGTAAGTCTGGGGCTTGTTTATCCTGGAAATATTCAATATCAAATTATTAGAGCACAGAAATGGCTTGCTGTAGAATAAGATTGTTAACATGTAGAAAGAGAGACTTCATTTAGAACTGATCTCTTGGCAGTAAAACTGATTTAACCCTGGCAATTCAAGAGATCTTCAAATGAGAGCATGTGTGTGTGTGTGTGCGCGCGCGCGTGCGTGCTCTCATTTGAAGATCTCATTTGAAGATTTGAAGATATATATATGAATGGCTTCTTGGTTAAACAAGCAACTGCCCAAACAATAATCAAGGTCTAGCCAATATGTTCCAATATAAATTACACAAGCAATCAATTCTGCTGTATAGCCAAGATTGGCTTATATACAGCAGTATTTTAAGAAACCATTAGACGTGCTGTGTTGAATCATATCCTGTCAGGGGTGTTTGGATGAGCCTCAGCCACAGCTAGTCTGCAAAACACAGCAGAAGGCAAAGTCAAATGGAATAATGTCCCAGGACCTCTAGGTAAGCATGTGGTGCCGGAAGACTCCCAAGGAGAATTGTGATCGGAATAGATCCAGCTCTTAAGAAGTACAAATGGCAGGTAAGGAGGTCAGATGATTCAGATAGACAAATAGATTGGAAGCAGACAAACAGCTTAAAAAGGATTCCAGGAAGCAGGCAGGCAGGTAGAGAAACTTACCCCCCAAAAAACCCACCCCATCCCTATTAAATTGTTGTTGTTGTTTAGTCGTGTCCAACTCTTCGTGACCCCATGGACCAGAGCGCGCCAGGCACTCCTGTCTTCCACTTCCCGCAGTTTGGTCAAAATACATCAAATATTTGCTTGTTCAAGATGTTACCTCCTGCCTAACCATTTGGACATGATATATGTGTTCCTAAACAGGAAAAACCGGGACATGGGTGGCGCTGTGGTCTAAACCACAGAGCCTAGGGCTTGCCGATCAGAAGGTCGGCGGTTCGAATCTCCGCAGCGGAGTGAGTTCCCATTGTTCGGTCCCTGCTCCTGCCAACCTAGCAGTTCAAAAGCACTTCAAAATGCAAGTAGATAAATAGATACCGCTCCAGTGGGAAGGTAAACGGCATTTCTGTGCGCTGCTCTGGTTCACCAGAAGCGGCTTAGTCATGCTGGCCACATGACCCGGAAGCTGTCTGTGGACAAACGCTGACTCCCTTGGCCAGTAAAGCGAGATGAGCGCCACAACCCCAGAGTCGTCCGCAACTGGACTTAACGGTCAGGGGTCCCTTTACCTTTAAACAGGAAAAAGCTTGGAGACTCAAACCAACAGCCCCACAGAAGTAGCAGCTTGGACATATGATGCAAATTCTTCCTAGGTTTCCCAAGAGTCTTGCTAAGTTGATCAGCAGGAAGCAAATCCTTGCTCATAAGCTTGGCAGCCAACACCCAACCACCCCTAAGGCTTCTCAGAGCCTAGCAAGAGAAGCGTTCATGAGACCCACCTTCATGTGGACCCAGTGAGTTGGTTGTCCTTTCCTAATATCCCCTGTGAAGCATGGCCTCAAGCGAGTTCATTTAATTACAGCCTTCTTAACAGACAATTCTCCGGGTGCCATAGAAGTGGAAGCCTCCTGCCACTGGAGAGAAGATGTCTAGGCTGGAGCAATTTCACCAGAAGCTGTGGAGAGAGCCTCTCAGTCTGTTCCTGCCAAAAATGAAGGCAAGGAGCATTCTACCTCAAAACAATTCCTCCCATCTCTCTTTTCCTATGTTTACTATAGCAGGAGAAGTAAAACTGGCATTCTTCCAAGGTTGAAGAGCAGTTCCAGAATTCAGCAGCTCTCTGGGAAGAAGCTTTCTTCCTTCTCTCAATGCCCTGCTCCCCAATACCAGCAAAAGAAACCTTTCAGAGTTTGCAGAGATTTGGAGCAAAAGAGACGTGGACTTTGTTAAGACATAATTGAGCAATGATTACTGAATGGTGGCATAACAAAGCACATTTTTCACATGATCCAAAATACTTATTTGAAATTATGTAACATACACCAATGTTATGAATGTTATGCTTTCAATTTATCATTTTTTGCTAATTTGCTTTGCAAATATATATGATTTTTGTTAAACTCAATAAAAATTAGAAATTAAACAAAGCACGAAAGAGAGACAGAGGTGCACGCATGAGCTCTGCAAATGATGACAGAATGCTAATCCCCAGAATTATCTTGTATCTCCTTGGATTGGCTACTCCTTTCCGTCAAGCAAACCAAAGAAACATGCAAGAATCAAATAGGCTATCCAATATCTCATTCATATTAAGGCCACAGAACCAGTTCCAAGCTGGAAGCTCTTCCTAGGAGTGTGTTTTGTTTTTGTGCATTTACTTTTATAAGGTTTCTTTTTTCATTTTACAGCTAATTGACGTAGCCCTGGAGACAAAAGAGCACAGGGCTATGAATGAGGCTTTCAGCACCATTGCAAGGGAATGCTTTGTCCCCTGATGCTTGCACTGCTATGAGCTAAAGTGACAGTGTGTGATATCTTAGTTGCAGGATCAAGCAGCCTAGTGCATGGGGGTCTGGAGCTATCAAGGCCAACCAAGTATAGATAGACTAGTTCAGATGATGGAGGCAGAAAATGTGTGCAGAAAGGAAGACAAGTTCAAGGCAGTATAGTGTTACAGCAGCAATAGCAATGGTGTTAACTGGTATTTTGAAGGCAAGCAGAGTGCCCCAGGTGGTGTTTCAAAAGATAATGCTCTTGAATCCACAGTAAAGCATGGATTCATTGGGTGGTCTTGATCCTTTTACTATTATGGTTTGTCAAGCTACGTTTTCTGTTAATCTGTGACTTCTAATGGCCAGCCTCTCAGCGATTGATATGAGAAGCAGGAAGAGGGACTCTGCATAGTTTTTAAGTGTTCTACAGATGATGATAAAATACTGGTTTCCTTAAATACTGTGATTATAGTTCTAAAATCAATAGAGGTAAGTTTGATTTTAAACTTACCAGTATCTAAATACACAATGGTACCTCGGTTTTCGAATGTAATCTGTTCTGGAAGACCGTTCGAGGTCTGAAACGTTTTAAAACTGAAAACTCAATCTGGAAGCCTCAAAACAGAAAACTCAATATGGAAAACTCAGTATGAAAGCTGCGTTTCCTGTTTGACTTCCAAGGCATGTTTGAAAACCAAGGCACTTTGGGGTTTATTGCGTTTGAAAACTGAAACATTCGTCAACAGAGACGTTTGAAAACCAAGGTACCACTGTACTTTTCTTTCCTGATGAAGAATAGTAGTGTACACACACACACACACCCCAGGCTGAATGAGGACATGTGCTTTGGGGTTAATGGCCCACAGCTTTATGAATATCAGATCTTGAACAGGCAGAAAACAGCACGTTAGAAGAGCAGGTGATGGAAATCTAGCCAACTAGTAGAAACTGCCAACTGGTCACCTATACCTGGTATAGGCCAAGAAGTAGGCATTTCTGAGAAGACAGACTGACAGGTGAAGAGTGGGTGACAGCACCTATTATAGTGGCTGGAGCCTCCTCCCAACCTGATGCCCCAAACATTTGTGCCCTGGTGTTTTCCCTCTGCATAGGAATCTCTATTCCACAGTCATATGAGGAGGACAAATCCACCCCTTGCTAAACATGTCAGAGGACAGTGGTGGACTTTGGGCTCTCAAATTTCAGTAGCACCCTGTATAATGCTAAAATTTAGCACTCCTCGCGCACGCTGTCCTACAGCATTGTTGTAGTGCAACCTGCAGCGTAGCACCCAGTGCAACTGCACTGGTTGTGCTACCCTAAAACCGCCTCTGCAGAGAAGGATTTGCATAACCCTTTTATATGTGCTTGTGTGTACTGTATCGTCATTTTATCACCGCTTTGTGGTCTAAACTTGGATTTCCTCTGTGTTTTTTGAAGTTGCTGTTCTTTGTACTGGTCATGTAAATCGGCCTGCCTTGTTTTAACATTTCACATTGTCCTTGCTCCTCTCCAAAATACCTGGATGCTGGAAGCAAAATTATATAACCAGGTTGCATCAATTTAAAGAAAGCTGTACTTACTTTAGACAGAGAGTTCGTGTCCTAAATCATTCTGTCTGAATCAAAATAATTGTATGATTACGTACTGGCCTGATTTTCTACTTACTTTTCATTCCTGGCAAACTCATTTTACATAATGAACAGAAATTAGATGTTCTTGCTTGATTTTTTTACATGGGTAAAAATCTGTATTTTATTTTATTTCCAAAATAATGTATTCACAATTAAAGATGTGGACAAACTGTGTAGAATTAAACATTTGAGGTTATAAATCAAAGTATGCTTGATTGTCTTTATCTTCACTTCATCTGCTTTGAGTTTTACATATCTTCCTGAACAAAGCCATGTTTGTAAAGGATATTAAGTTTTGTTTGGTCTTCCTCTTCGTTTTAAAGTACTCGGTGGACTTTAATATGAAGTTATGATCCCCTAGACTGATTGATATATAAACATAAGACAGATGGTTTAAAGATGACTCTGATGATAATTCATTTTTCAGCTAGACATGAAGATACTTTGATTACAGTATGTTTAAGCAATTATAACACGGTATTCAGAAACAAGTTGCACGTTATTCATGCCCAACAAAGGGTGCACTGTGGTGTGACCCATTTTAATTCCAAATGTTAGGTTAGCAACATAGAAATTTAAAATATGTCATACAGCAAGGTAAATAAATTAAACATAGACTCAATATAGAGTTAAGTACATAGTTTTTTGGCATAAATATTTGTTTTGGAAAGTATTTGTTGCTATATGAAAGAAACTAGTATGTTTGAATTTTGGTTCGACTTTGCATGCAGCTTGTTAAAAAAGTCACATGGCTCATTTTTAAAGTTTACAAGGGTCCTAGCTATATAATGCCGTTTATTTTATTTTATACTTTTTAGAAAAGAATTTTAAGGTAAAGTGCTGGGGGCGGGGGAATATATAGGATTCAGTGAGAAAGTGTATCTCGTTCAAAACCACATTTCTACAGTTACGCTTTATAAACGGTGTTGGCATGTTTCAATGATAAACACATGGGTCTTGCGCAATAACCATCTAATAAATAGAATGTTAAGTATTATTTCAGTTGATATCTTCAATGCCTCTCTTTAATAGGATAATTGATCGTTTGGATGGTGTTCGTTTGTTATGGTCTTTACTGAAAAACCCTCATCCAGATGTTCAGGCGAGTGCAGCCTGGGCTATTTGTCCTTGCATTGAAAATGCAAAGGTGAGAAAATATTTTCTAAGTATTTTACTAAGTTGATTGTTAGCAGGAATTGGTGGGATGGCTGCTGATGGTACAAAGCCACTGACAGTTCCCTCAAATAAAGGAAAGCAATGATCTTTCCCTATGGATTTTACAGGGGGGAAGGGGATCCAGCAGGGTACAATTGGATCCCGAACGCCTTGCGAATCGAGCACTTTGGCTCCCGAACGCCACAAACCCGGAAGTGAGTGTTCTGGTTTGTGAACGTTCTTTGGAACCCGAACGTCTGACGGGGACATTGCACATTCTTTTGTAAACCAAGAATTTTTTTTAATAAAAATACATTTAAAAAAAACAAGGCAGCCCAAAGTTTACACTGCTAAATTGGGGTTTCTCAAAACATATATTAAAGCTACAGATTATTGCCATATTGATCTTCATCCACCTTGTTACTAAATTGCTTTGATAGCAAACTTCCAACAACATTGGATTACATTACATACACTATCGTAAATTGCAGCATATCAAGACTTGCCTATAACCCTTCCCACATTTTGGATCAGAGATGTTATTCAATTTGTATAACCTAGCTAGCATTATATGCCAGGGTCTCAAAACTTTGCATTAAGCTTCTCTCATACCAAAGGAAGCGATAACCACCCAATACCCAAATATGCCATTACCTCTCCTCCAAGAGACAAGTGTATCATCCCCAAGCAAGAGCAATATTTACAAAATTCACAACAAACATATAGTTCAGTAAAAAGGGTGGTAGTATTGAACTAAAGATGCAAAAAGCTGTGATTATCAATTGCAAAATAGGCTCTCAGACTATGAAATGCTGGATTTAGATATACTGATAAAGAAAGGGGGAAACCGAAGCTCTTCTTTACACTTCGTAATTTAACTGGGATTGAAACAAAACATGATTCTGTGAAAACAAAAATAGCTTATAAATTTCTGGTTTTCATCCAGATTCTAAACAATGCAGCAGATCAGAGGTGTTAAACCACTGGAATCAGTGGAGAGCAAACGGAGGCATTATATTCCTTCCCCTTACACTAGGTAGTCAAAATGCTTTTGATCCTTATGGGAGAATGTGTTGCCTCTGGTAGGCTATATTTACGATTTTGTAGGACACTATCAAATGGATAATCCCCCAAACCTTGAATGTACAGGGCTGCAGGATTAAATAGAAAGCAAGGATGTTGCAGGATGGAATTGAAAATTACTGAATACTAAAGCTAAGGCAGATGATTTAGTTTATGCTATGGTACAGGTTGCAAAAAAGTGAGGCAGAAAGTGAGGAGGAATTAAAGAACCTTTTAATGAGGGTGAAAGAGGAGAGAGCAAAATATGGTCTGAAGCTAAACATCAAAAAAACTAAGATCATGGCCACTGGTCCCATCACCTCCTGGCAAATAGAAGGGGAAGAAATGGAGGCAGTAAGAGATTTCACTTTCTTGGGTTCCATGATCACTGCAGATGGTGACAGCAGTCACGAAATTAGAAGACGCCTGCTTCTTGGGAGAAAAGCAATGACAAACCTAGACAGCACCTTAAAAAGCAAAGACATCACCTTGCCAACAAAGGTCCGTATAGTTAAAGCTATGGTTTTCCCAGTAGTAATGTACGGAAGTGAGAGCTGGACCATAAAGAAGGCTGATCGCCGAAGAATTGATGCTTTTGAATTATGGTGCTGGAGGAGGCTCTTGAGAGTCCCATGGACTGCAAGAAGATCAAACCTATCCATTCTTAAAGAAATCAACCCTGAGTGCTCATTAGAAGGACAGATCCTGAAGTTGAGGCTCCAGTACTTTGGCCACCTCATGAGAAGAGAAGACTCCCTAGAAAAGACCCTGATGTTGGGAAGGATTGAGGGCACAAGGAGAAGGGGACGACAGAAGATGAGATGGTTGGACAGTGTTCTCGAAGCTACTAACATGAGTTTGGCCAAACTGCGAGAGGCAGTGAAGGATAGGCGTGCCTGGCGTGCTCTGGTCCATGGGGTCACGAAGAGTCGGACACGACTGAACGACTGAACAACAACAAAAGGTTGCAAAAGTGGTTCTGTGTATGTGAAAGTCTTCCCTCCCTTCCTCCATTACAAGCAGTTAAGTCCTGATATACCTGAGCTGCTTATATTGGTGCCTAGAGGGAGGGAGGGTTGTGTTAGCCCAGCAGAGCATTTCTGTGTATTATGGCAAGCAGTGTTACTTTGCTTGGTGGTGACTAAAGTTATTTTGTAGTGGTAGGGTATATATAAAATTGAAACATTTATTTTAATATGTTTTATTAAAGAGAGAGAGAGAGAAGAGCGGCCAAGCAGGCAACAGAATCACCATAACAGAAGTAGATTTAGATTAATTAGCTGGTTAATTCAATAGCTACAAACCATAACGGTAGAAGTAATTGCTGTGACAGAGTGGAAGTGCATTAGCCAATCAAAGCAAATAATTATGAAGAATTGCAGCGAAAAGTGTTCTGAGCTCTGTTGATATTGGAAAGTCATTTTGTAGTCAAGATACTCCTTTATTCCCTATGCTGAATAATGTAAACATAAGAAACATTCAGAAATTACAAAGTTTTCCTTGTTTCAAGCATGGTTGCTCTGTTGATCCTAAACAAAGACAGATAGGATCAAAAAACGATTTAGACACTTTTAATTGTGGGTCATGGTCTCTTGAGCCCACCTCAACTTCTACATGCAAAAACTTTTCTTCATATTACCGTTATTATTATTTTCCGTATTTCAGTGAGAAAGTTAGTTTGATTTGAACCATTTGCCCCTTAATTTTGAGTAGTTTTCTTACAAAATAATGGGGTGAAAATTGTTTCTGAGGCTATGCTTGTTTACTGCTATGTTTCTCCCAGTCCATTCATATTTCAGCACATAAAACTGTGAATAAAATAGGAGTGGGAAGAGAAGTTCTGTACTGTGCTCTGAGCACACATAGGAGACAGAGAATGTGCTACCTTCTCCATATTACTTAAAGGCATTTAACCATGCAGCATCTCTATATAGCATGAATGATGCCATTGGCCTTACGGGGGGGGGGGAGTTTTGCCAGAGTGCCAGGCAATCCAGAGTGCCTTTTATCCCTAGTGTACGTCTCTGAGTGACACCCTGCTCAATTCCCCAGTAGTCTGCAGCATGGGATTAGCCCAGGGGTCAATCAATCAATCAATATATTTATTGCATTAGCCCTCTGGCCATAGCACATAGTAAAAACCAGACAGCCCAGGGGTCAGCAAACCTTTTCAGCAGGGGGCCGGTCCACTGTCCCTCAAACCTTGTGGGGGGCGGGGCAGACTATATTTTGGAGGGGGGGGGAATGAACAAATTCCTAGGCGCCACAAATAACCCAGAGATGCATTTTAAATAAAAGGACACATTCTACTCATGTAAAAACACGCTGATTCCCGGACCATCCGCAGGTGGTGATTGGGCCGGATCCGGCCCCCGGGCCTTAGTTTGCCTACCCATGGATTAGCCCAGGCATCCCCAAACTTCGGCCCTCCAGATGTTTTGGGCTACAATTCCCATCATCCCTGACCTCTGGTCCTGTTAGCTAGGGATCATGGGAGTTGTAGGCCAAAACATCTGGAGGGCCGCAGTTTGGGGATGCCTGGATTAGCCAGTTACCTTTGCAAAGCCGTTTAGGATGTTTCAGTGTGTCCCCACAGCCAGTAAAGCCAAGAAGGCATGCTTTCCTTCTTCATGTTGCAAAACCTCAGGGACCAGTAGGTTAATTTGGCTGAATGAGATAGCAGTACCGATTTGATAAATTTGGAAGGTGCATTGAGTTGGCAAGGAGAATAGGTACTTTGCTTAGCAATCTGAGGCATCTTTATGGCAAGAGGATCTTTACAGATAGGGGCCACTAAACTTCATTATGGAGCTTGACCACTCACGAAGGAGTCACTTAATATGGCAGAAAACACTTCTGGCCCACCAGGCTCCTGTCTATAGAACTGTGTGCCCCTCTCCCCACAGTAATCAAAGTTGGCCATCCTTATATAGTTATTTGCCAAGACGTTTGCCTCATGTGTTTATCTCTTACGTTATGCCATTACTGTAGTTTTCCTTTCTCATATAATGATACTTTATGAAATGCAAAAGAGGCAAACTGAACCTTCTCCTCCTTCCTGCCCTCCGGTAAATGGACTCAGTAAGTCGGGTGTGCTGCAAAATGGCAAACCATGGAACGGGACAGGAACAGGTCTCCAGAAGGAAATGGAGTCCACAGAGGACTCTTGGTAACTCAAGTTTATTTGCTCAACCACACCATCACATTTTTGGGCAAAAGTAGCCAGAGTTGATAAATTGGCTTTGACATCTTAAGCTTTCTAAGATATTCTAAAAGGAAAATACTACTGTGTTGTTTTTTTATTGGGAAGCTTTTATCTATGAGGGTAGAATATTTATAAACACGGTGCCTTTTCAAAGCAGCATTTAGTTTACAGTACTTCAAACTCAGAAGAGAGTCTCGTTCTGAGAACTGAAAGAGGTCTCAAACTTCAGTATTTTGGCAGACCAATATGTTGATATTAAAATCAACAAGTGATGATGATCTGGTCCTGCAAATCACATGGTCCACAGCACCCCAAAGATTCCAGTGGATAGGGCTCTAGTATCTCTGGGACTCACTCAAAAACTGACTTTTGATGTGACCTTGGGAAAGTTTGTTTATTCTTCACTGTTGCTCTTGTACACATCTGTAATGAGGGGTCTTTCCCCCAGCCTAGACTGTCAAGGGGTGCGGGGAGAAACCTGATTTAGGATTATTATGAGAATAGTTCTGAGAAATGAAGAAATGTAATATGTAACTGAGGGACCTCTCCACAAATATACTCTGCAGTTATTCATGAGGTTACAGTGACTAGAGAAATTGCTGTCATGATCATGGGATAAGCATAGATGCTGAATATATTTATTCTCCTCTAGTACTTTCACATTTTACATTTCTCTGTAGGAGGGCATGTCTGATGTAGGCTGCTCAATATTGACATAATTCCTGACACAACACAGACAACATCTCAGGATTCACGTTACTTTACAATGCAGCTCCTATTGATTAATTGTGGTTTGGATTTGTACAGTGAAAGGTGCATAGGAACACATTTGATATTCAACCAACCATCAGGTTTGGACCACTGCAGGCTGTGCTTGGATTAAGTCCTTAATCATGGTAACGACAGGTTCATTGAAATCAACGTGATTTAGCTTTAAATCCTAGCTTTAATTTCCGTTGTCTACTCTCAGCATGACTAAGTCTGGATCCAGCCCATAATGGACAATCACATTTGGAAACTAAGAGAAAGAATAGGCAGTGAAATTAGCTCTAAAATGGAAAAACAAGAGCAAAAGCAACTTGTGTTTTTACAGAACCATTGTTTACATTAAATGGAGATTTAGCCAATTAAGTAAATTGTTTTGTTTTGTTTTTCACTCAGGATGCTGGTGAAATGGTTCGTTCCTTTGTTGGTGGCTTAGAGCTGATAGTCAACTTATTAAAATCAGAGAATAAAGAAGTTCTGGCAAGTGTGTGCGCTGCTATAACCAACATAGCAAAAGATCAAGAGAATTTAGCTGTTATAACAGATCATGGTGTTGTCCCTTTGTTGTCCAAACTAGCAAATACAGTAAGTAATAAAAATTTTTGTAATATGTTACAACAATTGCTAGCTTACTGAAACCTGCTGCATGATGGCATTATAAGTGTGGCTGCCGAAAGTACTCACTTTATCATGGAATGGAAGAAAAGGGAAACAAAGTGCATTAAAAAAACCAGGAGATTCTGATAAAAGTGAAAACTTTGAGAGGGCCAGAATTAAAGCCTTTGGTATGGGCTTTACTGTGAAGCAGCTGAGAAGACCAGGACCTTACATCTTTAAACTACAAAGAAACATAGGATGACCTAGAGACTAGGCAGAGAAATGCAATTTCTTTATGTGCAGCATCTTGTTCTTGAAATGATGTATTTACCTAGCCTTCATTTTATTTTTTAAAATGATACTTCCTTGTTTACTCACTTTAATACATGGTTTAAAAATCAGTTTATAAGGCTCACGTGCACAGAACACTTAACCACAGTTTAGCACTATGTGGATAAGCCTCAGTGAGCCTTAGCAAAGCATTTGGCTCACACACTGCCCCTTTCACTCTCATCCTCCTGCAAAACCAAGAGGAGGACTTTTGTCAAGTTTACTTCCATTTTCAAAAAAATATATTGGTTTAGCATTATGTGTGAACCAGGATTAAAACAAACTATGGGTAGTGAAACCAGCTTCATAACCCATGAAGTTGGCTTGTTGAGCAACTAACCATTCTCGAATTTATACAAGAATTCCTCGTTTACACATAGTATAAAGCATATATGATTTGAAACTAGAAGTAAACTTAACTAAAGTCCTGACTGTGTGGGAGGAGGAGAAAGGGTGTGACCGAGCCTGATGCTTTGCTTGGATTTGCTGGGGCTTGTCTATTAAGCCCTTAACAAGGGATAGCCAATATGGTGATTTCCGCCATGTTGGCTACGCTGACGCTAATTCATGGTTTGTCGCTTATGTATAAGTAGCCCATAGTGTACACACCAGCCTGCATGTGTGTGTGTGTGTGTGTGTGTATTGATACTGATTTGAAACTGAAAGAGTGCATATTCTATTGACATAACAGATCCACTATTTACCATGTTACAAGTCAGTTTAAGGAAGCTATTGCTTTAAGATAAGAAAATAAACACCTTAACAGAGTGGCTGTATGGCTTTGCAAGGGAGCATGGTTTGTATTAATTGTATTTTCCTGGGAGCAGAAGTTCCCATGATTGGCCCTGCCTAATCTGGTTCCACTATGCAGATAGCTACCGCCCAGTGGTGAAGCTGCATGCTCCGCCACCGGGGGCGGAGAGCAGGCGGGGGTGTGGAGCCCGTCCTGGGGGCATGGCACGTTGCATACGGGGGGCGTGGTGTGTGTCCCGGGCGTGTGGCATGCTACCCACGGGGGGGGTGCATCCTGGGGGCATGGCACACTGCCCGCGGGGGCGTGGCACCTGGCGCGGTGGGGTGCACGGCGCATGCCCGGGGGGCGGCCACGATGGTACCCCCTCCCCAATGGTGCTGGGGGCGGGGCGCTCCCCCTGCTCCCGCCCCCATTCCTCTGCTAGTACTACCGCCACATCAGATTTCATCATACGAAGTCGCTCCCATGTCGCTGTGACAACATCTAAGGGGGCCTTGCTTAAAGGGATGGAAATATCCATTGCATTTTTATTTGTTCCTAACACTGTCATATGACGGTAATCTTGATTTAAAAGTCTAGGAGTACATTTCCAGGCTAACGAAATAACGGACCTGTTTTTCCTCCTTTCTTAGAACAATGACAAACTAAGACGTCATTTAGCGGATGCCATTTCTCGCTGTTGTATGTGGGGAAGTAACAGGGTCGCCTTTGGGCACACCAAAGCCGTTGCCCCTTTAGTACGTTACCTGAAATCGAGTGACCCAGAAGTGCATCGAGCTACTGCACAAGCCCTCTATCAGCTATCAGAGGATGCCAACAATTGCATCACAATGCATGAAAACGGGGTGGTAAAGGTAAGTGGGAGGGAATCTCTTCCTCCCCCCCCCCATAACATGAAAAACAATAAGCCTTGTGACCTAATGCTGCCCTGCTATGGGTTTCTCCATCCTTGCTTCACACATCATTGTAAGTAAGTAAATTTTTATTTATACCCCGCCCTCCCCGGCCAAGACCGGGCTCTGGGCGGCTAAAATCAAATACATTAAAACACAATCAAACAATTGATTAAAATACAGCTTAGAAATTAGAATCAGGATAAAATTAAATGATTGCCCACGAATTACAACCATAGGGGTCAGGAACCTCAAGTATTTGGCTGCTGCTACTTAAGGGGGTGGGGAAATGTAGAGCACAGTAACATCCAGTCACATGCTTTTTCTCTCTCTGTGTTACGGGCAAGAGACAAAAAAAAAGGTGGGTGTGCCTTGCATCCCTCATATTATCTATTCCCGTTCTAAGTTTTCTTTAACTATACAGTAGTTTTCATCCACAGGGATATTTTTTTCTGCCCCTCTTGAGTGTCTGAATAGCTCTAGCTACCGTTGGACAAATGAGAAATATAACGTTTTCTTATCTGAAAAGTTTTAAACCAAATCTCATAGCCACCCAACATCATTATCAACTTTATTTCAGCTTTAAGCTCATAGCAAGACAAGACAGAAAACGCCGGAACAGCAGTTACACTCACACAATTGAATTTTAAAAATTGGTGACAATAAAATTAGTGGCAATAAAAGACTTAATAAATATATAGCCACCCAACATTTTTTCTTGGATGAGGGTGATGAGTAAGGTTGCAATCCTAACTTCACTTTTTTGGAGTAAAACCCATTGAATTTAATAGGACATATGTCTGCGTAGACATAGTTAGGATTGGGCTGTAAGCATCTTTATCTTTCTTCAGGTAAGCAAAGTAAAAAAAATTAAATAATACATGTATTGGTAAGTCTTTGTAGTAACAAATAGGTGTTTGACTAAATTGGTAACTGCCAAAAAAATGACTAATTTATTTTAATTGCCCAATTTACTTTTAAAGCTCGCATAAAATTTGCGTTTTCCATCTTTAAAATGCTCATTTTGGTTTACAATCTATGGAGTCATTATAGTACTTAATTACAAATCATTATTCTGGGAACGTAAGAAATGTATATGCAGTTCAAACACACTTCACAAATAATTATTTTGGGACTTTTATTGTTCAGAAAAAATTAAACTCTGTAAAAATATTATTGCTTTGAGCTGATTTATTGCCAAAGTTTTTGCTCTGAAGTCCTCGTTTCAAAAATTCAATGGTGGATGAAGAAAGCACTGTTTAACAAAACTTAGAAATTCGGAAACTGCACCTAAATATATATGTTTGAAATGGAGGTAGTATCACCAACATTGTTATTCCTGATTGTATTGAAAACTATCTCCAGTTAACTATCTGCATACTTTTCTTTCCAGTTTTCAGTAAATTGGTTGTCCTCCCCAGATTTCAGTCTCCTCATAAAACACCTGATCTTTTTTGCCATCACAAGCAGAGGCAGACAAGCACAACCTAGATACCATCGCTTCATTTTTTTGAAAAGGTTGGGATACCCTGCAAAGGTTGTGATAGTTGGTTGCTTCACCCTGGCATGTTCATCACTTGATGGTTTGCATGTGTGAATGGGCCATCACAGATATACCATACTTTCCCATGTATAAGACTAGGTTTTTTTCTTTTAAAATTATGCTAAAAAGTGGGGGTTGTCTTATGCATGGATAGTGCATAGGGTGGACGTTTGATTGGTTGCTGCCGCGGCTGTCAACAGCTATTGGGCGGGTTATTGGTGGCTGTGTCAAGGGCTGGTGTTGATTGGCTGATGCGGCAATTGGGCGGGCAGTTGGCAGCTTCTGCTGGTGGGACAGACGAGAAGCGGATTTTGTTATGCGTGTGGGTGAGCTATATTCAGCAGCCCCCCCCCAAAAAAAACCAACTCCCATGAACTCCTCAACAACTCTGGGCAATCCTCCCCCAAAAATGCTCAACAACTCTGTGCCATCTCTCTCTCTCCCCCCAAACTTTCTTAAATTTGAGTCCCCCAAAATAGGAAAAATACACAGAAAAATACAGTAATTCCATTTTCATATTAGCTTGTCACCTCTGAAATCCTGCCTTTCAGTGGTGAAGTCAGTTCACACATTAAGCTGCTAATCATCAAGTATTCGGCAACCACAGCAACTCAGGCGAAGACCCCTTGTCAGTCTAATCCCAGGCAAGAGATGGTAGCAGCCCCTGAGATGAGCTTATCATTACCTTCTTTAGTCTCTGGCTTTGGTACGTTTCTAATTTAGGAACATTTGGACAACAAATTTGGAAATTGGCACCCTTATCCTGGCATGTTCTGAATATCTTTTAGTCTTATAAAAAGAAGCCTGTCCCACTAAGCTGTAGGTTTATTGGAGCAGTTCAACAGAAGCAGAGCCCTGCAGCCCTTTTGGTGATAAATGAGCCATTTCAAATAAATGGAGCCGTAGCCAATTTGTGCAGAAGGAATCATTAAAACATTTTTAAATAAGACAGTTTTGAAGGTTCGGAATATATAAACAAGGTATGCTAAACCCAAATATATACTGCTCATTTTAATGGAAAAGGTTGCTGCTCCCGACGAGTCTTCCAACTTTAAGAGGATTTGCCAAAAAGCCAAAGAATCTGGCACGGGCCATAGATAACAGTTCCATCTTTCATCTAGGTTTCTCTTCTGTATTTATCTTGCTTGAGAGAATGCAGGGAATGTCCTTTCCTTCCGACTTGGCATCGTTTCTAAACCACAGAAATACACTGAGCAGCTTCTTGCAATTGTCTTAAGGCGAATTTCAGTTTAGGAGACTTTGTTGAAAAGTCAGGCTGGGATCCAAAGGGCCCTTTGCATGAGTGGAAAGCATTTTTCATGCGTGCACCGAGAGGTCACTGGTTTTCCGTCCTATGTATCTCCTTGTGTTGCCTCTCGTACAACTCTGGAAAGTTCCCTGTTCTACGTAAGTGGCATTTAGTGAAGGTGGATGACAGAACCCCCGATTTGTACTTGAAATAGCCTTGAATCCTGGCTAGGGTCCCTTTAATTTGAAAAAGCTAGAAGAAGACCTCCTGGGGGAACACTGTTTGTAAATAGTACTATCATACACCGGTATATATTTTTTATAAAAGTTATATGTACAGTTAATAAAATGAGTTTCTTATAACTGGCAGATACTGGGCTTAGCACACGGAGGCAGGGTGCCAGGTTATTACTTTTGGCATTGAGCTAAGCGAAAATAGTTTCCTTGCAAAAGAAACTATTCACAGAAGCTGAACATAAGAAATAACAATAAAAATGGTATTTCAGACTTCTTGACTAGCCTTTTTGGCATTCATTGAAAATATGATACATTTCTGCCTGAAAACAGCAAGTTTAATTTTACTAACTAGATAAAATTTGTAACTATTGAACTCGCACTCCGGGGTCACCACATTAGTGGAGCATTTGTATGCATTTATGCATAGCCTTTTCTAGAACTTGAGGGTCATTACAATTCTTGGGAGCATTTTTGCAGAGTCTGGTAGATAATGGCCACCTCAGTGATGCCATAGCAAAGTATTTTTACGTAACATACCAGAGATTGGTTATTTGGGTGCATTAATATGGAAGCAGCAGCTGTTATACCTATTTATTTTTATGGAAGTAAAACAGGTAGAGGAGGGGAGTCTCATTTTTACAGCAAGGTCTCCATTCATGTCTTTGTAGCTACGGAGGAGAGGAATGCGTTTCATTCTTTGTTCTTTCTTTCTTTGTTGGCTGGTTGCTTGGCAGGCTCCAAGCAAGTGGTGAAGCTTATATATCTATTTGTAGTCTCCAGGTCATGCAGCACCTTTAAAAAATCTTCAGTCTTGTAAAAGTTCTGAAGTCCAGCAGCTGGTGGGACAATTTAGGACTGGATAGGGCCCTAAGGGTGGAAACTGGAAAGCTTCTACTCAGATCTACTCTACAGGTGTGCAAAAATATCAAATAATGTTTTTGATCCTCTTAGGCCTGCAGAAATGTACAGAATATATTAATTTGACATTTTCTTCACCCTACTTATTATGCTTCACCTGCAATTCCTTATGGAATTGCAATTTTACATTGATAAATGGTCAGGCATTGAAACTTCCGGATTGAGTCCTGCCTCCATCTTCCTGCTTGCCTCTTCCTCCATTCAGGGCTGTCTGTTGTTTTGGGTTTTATTTGCAAACTGCTGGGATATCATCATCATCATTATCAGCAGTCATATTAACAGTAATAACAACAGCAGCAACAACAGCAACGATGGTGATGATAGAGCAAGATAAATAAATATGTATTTTTAATTAAAAATTTAAAATAATGTTAAAAGCGCCCACATTTTTCTAATCACTGTCTAGAGATTTTTTTTTGGGGGGGGGGGAGACCAGTCATTGCCTACAGGCTCACAATCCAAGAGAAAGGGAAAAAGGGATGGTGATGGGAGAAAACTCTGGCACCAATTCCGAAAGGCACACAATTGTTACATATAAAAAATGGTGCTTGATTTTTGAAGGTCTCCCCACCACTGCCCTTTTTATACTTCGAATGAGCTTTGACAAGTAGGGGGCAGTGGCTTTGTGAATAGGAAAGCCGATCAATGATGTGCACAGTTCTGCTTCTTGACTGACACAAGAGCCAGCCAATTTATGCCATGCAAATTCTGCTTCTTCTCAAGTCACAAGAATGAGTTCCCCTGTGTGTGGTCTTGGTTGAGAAGGTTGTATGTGCAGCAGAACTTCAGTCACAACATTTTCATAATAGGCTCACTACTTACAGGTTCTTGCCCTGTACACACCCTCAGTTTCAGTCAGTTTGGAGACTCGCATTGAGCTGAGCACCTGTGAGGAGCTCACGGCCATGTCGACTGCCACATTCCTTTCATGTGGATCCGTTTCTTTCATTGAAAAGAATGTGCTCAACTTTAAGAGCAGGAAAGCTCCTATTTGGATCCCCCACACTTAAAAACCAACAATTGCTGGATTGAGGGAAATATAAATAAACTTCTGGGTTGAGACAAGTGCAAGTTTAGAGGCTGAAAAGCAGTTAAGAAAATGTTTAGAGACAAAATGTCTGAAAGAGCTCCAGCTCCGGCAGAACTGTAGCTGCAGATCGGATGAACTAAGCTGATTTCCCCTGGGACTGAGACTTAGTTATTGGTAAACATACTTGGGCTTCTGACAATTGCACTTTTATGCCCCATTACAGAGGTTTTGAAAATCATTTTGGTTTAATGCACTAGACCTCCTCCCATCTTCTTATTACGCTTATCCATTTTATGGTTGAGAGATTCTGCCGTGGTCAGGGGTACCCAGTGAACCCAAGGCTGAGCTGAGATTTGAACTTTGGTTTTCCATGTCCAAATGCACCACTTCATTTGTTCGGACCTGTCTAAACCCTATCCATAGGGGTCAGAATGCTTGACGCACATTTAGCAGTGCGCTGGTATAAAAATACAGTTACACCATGGCAGAGGATAGAAAGAAAATAGTGTAGCATCATAGCTGCTACGAGCAACATAACTTTTTGTAAACACCCCCCCCCCCAGAAAAGTAAACTATTGTCAGAAAGTGGATCTGCCTAGATTCTGTGTGTAAAGGGGCATGGGGGACCAAATAACCCTGCTTATTCTTTGAACGTGTATTAGAGCAAATGAATCTGAACAAGCCTTCTAAACTCAACAGAGAACTAGCAGGATGGGTGTATTTGGGGAAGACATTCCACAGTTGCGTTATCACCACTCCACATTCCCATAGAACAAACTTCTTCAGAGTGGCACATTGGATAAAGCTTCCCCAAGTTTAGCTTAATTGGTGATGTTGGAGAGGAAATATCATATAAAATAGGGGTTTGCAGCAGATTTGAATGAAGCCTGAACTAAACCAGAGCGGAGCACCATCTCTTTGAAGTGCCTTTAACTGAAGTTGGGGACCTTGGAAGCAATTTAAGGGTGATTTGGATATTTGAACTGTGTCTGCAAAACTTGGTTTCCCAAATCAGGATTCAGATTCTGACCCAGGCTGAATTTGGCAAGATCTGAAACACTTCAGATCAAATCAGGCTGTTTTCTAGAGTGCTGAATAGGAGTCCAAACTGAATCCTTGCATATCCTAATATATAACTATGTCAAGTTTTGGTTAGCTGAGCTATCTGTTGGGCCACCTTGCCAGGATGTTAGTGAACAACACATATCCATCTGCTTACACTTCTGTTTTTGATTTAAACCCATTGAGAAAGAGTCTTTGTGGTGTTATTGAATATTTTAGCTCTGTACTCTGAACTTTATGCAGTCTTTAGATAGCCCTTTTAAATATAGGCTGGAAAAGTAGTCAAGGTAATAAAATGCTAGCAGAAAGCTAGGACTTGGAGAAGAAGAACTCTGCTTACCTTACATTAATATATAGGAAAAGGGAAATTCAGGCTGCTAACAATATAAAGCAATTGAAATAAATACAGAAAAGAGAATCTAAGGCAGATAAAAGATAAGCAAAGGGGGATATGGCAATGGTTGAAGAGAGTGAGTCCCATGGGTGAGAACTGTGCAGATGTACACAGTGAGGAGAAAAGCAACAAGTCTGGCAAAATCCATTCCCCCTAATGTCTATTACATATGGTGAGTCACCTGGCTCCTCTTTTAATCTTAGTAAAATGAGTTTCCATTGAATGGAAGCAAGTGTGTGTGTAATATATCTATCACAAAGAACTTTGTCCTGTCTGTCAGTTCAAGTGCCTTCTTTGTATGTTAATCGTCTCTCAAAAATACAATAGCATAAACATAAAATTGAAAAAACACTTCAGGTGAAAGTATGCTATAAGACCTTTGGCTTCATATTTTCTGGATTATCAAAACTCCTATTGCTTTTCAAGGGATGAATTTTATATCCCATAAGACTTTCTGTACTCTCTGAATGTTTACGGTGATTTGAGTTTTTCTAAATATTGAGCCAAAATATATAGACTCCGACATTATAATTTTAATGATGTAGACTAATGGTTCTCAAAATGGACTTCAGTTGAATACTTAGCCAGGTAACATCTCTTCCCCCCCTCCAGTCAATGGGTCTCCAGCCTGACCTTTCCCCTTCTCAATCTAACTTAATAGTGCAGTATTGAAGAAAGGGATAGGCTCTGCAATCATAGAATCATAGAACTGTAGAGTTGGAAGGGACTCCAAGGGCCATCTAGTACAACCCCCTGCAATACAGGAGTCTCAAGTAAAGCATCCATGACAGATGGCCATCCAACCACTACTTTAAAACCTCCGAGGAAGAGAGTCCACTCCCTCTCATGGGAGTCTGTTCCACTGTTGAACAGCTCCTACTGTCAGGAAGTTACTCCTGATGTTTAGTTGGAATCTCCTTTCTTTTGACTTGAAGCCATTCAGATCCTACCTTCCAGGGCAGGAGAAAACAAACTTGCTCCATTTTCCATGTGACAGCCCTTTAGGTATTTGAAGATGGCTATCATATCTCCTCTTTAAAAAAAAAAAAAAAAGGTAAAGGACCCCTGACAGTTAAGTCCAGTCATGAAAACGACTCTGGGGTTGCGGCACTCATCTCGCTTTACTCACCGAGGGAGCCGATGTTTGTCTGCAGACAGTTTTTCCGGGTCTTAGTCTCCTCTTATTCAAGCTAAACATACCCGACTCCCTCAACTGTTCCACACAAGGCTTCCAGACGCTTGATAATCTTGGTCACCTTCCTCTGCACACATTCCAGCTTGTCAATATCCTTTTTAAATTGTGGTGCCCAGAACTGGACACAGTACTCCTGGTGTGATCTGAGCAAGGCAAAATAGAGTGACACTATCACTTCCCTTGATCAGGACACTATACTTCTGATGATGCAGCCTAGAATAGCATGAGCTCTTTCCCCCCCTGCTGCATCACACTGTTAACTCATGTTTGATAAATACCCCCTAAATATCTTCATCCAAGTGATTTATAAAGATGTTGAACAACAAAGGGCCCGTGAAAGAGCCCTGTGACACCCCATTTGTCACTTTTTTCCAGGATGACGAGGAAACATTAGTGAGCACTCTTTGCATTTGGTCATTCAACCACCTAACAGTTATCTTGTCTAGCCCACATTTTACCAGCTTCTCTGCAAGAATATCATGGGGAACTTTGTCAAGTGTTGATGGGTAATGTATTCCCACCCCATACTTTACTGTTTCCAGAGTCCAAATATGATTCCTTATTAATGTACTACCTATTCATAAGCCTGTCCCTGTTCTTCATAAAAGCTAGTGGAGCAATTGGAGCTCTGTTGACATAAGAGGAAAGGTCTACATTTGGGAAGATCATGTTTGCCTGTTGCATTAGATCCTCTTGCTCCCTGGTCAGAGAGCAGGTGTTCCCCCATTCAGTCCCTTTTCTGATTGCAGATTCTCGCCCTTCCTTTTTCTCCAAGACACTTAACCTGTGAAGAAAGAGGAAGGATGTGCAATCATGGAAACCAGTGAACAGGATAAACTCACTGCACACCAAACCCTGTTGTCCTCCTCTACCGATTCCACATCTCCTGCTCTTTCTTGCTTCTCCTGTCCTCTGCTCCTTTTGTTCCTTTCCTACATTTTCTATTCTTCCTTTATTTCTGTCTACCTCCAACCTTGTCCTTCTGTGTGTTGGTGGCCACATCAAAGACTCAAAAATTATTTATACAGCTTACATATGCTTGAATACAGCTGAACTAAGATCATGGCCTGGATTCAAAGAGCCAGAAGCACATGCCCAAATGCTTTGTCATGCACACCAGAACTTCCCTCAAATACCTTGCATGACCACAAGTTATGCTATTTGGAAGCCCATTCTTAGGACATCCTGATTTTCAATAGCAGTTTTCCAAGGTTGGGGGCAGATTGCAATCAGGAACTTCCCCCCCCCCTCTCTCTCTCACACACACCACTTTGGATTCCAGCCCATGTCCATATGTCAGATTATTATAGCATTTGCCACAGGATTAGATCCCCCTGCTAATTGCAGTTATGTACAGTTAATTCTTGCCCCGTGGTGTGTTCACAGTTTTGGATACCGGTAATACCTCATTGTAACCAGTTTGGACTGATCCAAATCCTTTAACTTCTTTCAAAAATAGGTTTCAAAGTCTGCATATCCACTAACTATTGCCTATTTCCATAGGGACCACCCACCGTTGTTCTGTCGTTGTTTCTGCCATGTTCCTCATGCAAACACCATTGTAAAACATCAGCTGAAATTCCAGTCAATGCATAAACATTTATTAATCTTGCATTAAGCTGACAGTTACTGTGTTCACATAATGATAACAGATGATGTGCTAACAATGGTTTCGTGGAGCCAAGCCGACGCATTGTAATTATCAATGTGGGTCACCCGTAAGAGTAACTTTCAGTTAACTAGCTTTCTTGTTTTCTAGGTTTATACTCTCAGGAACTTTAAAGCATGCTAGACAACATTTATAAGCTTCCCCCACCATCTTGTAATTTTAATCCCTCTGGTCCTATGCTAAGGATGAAAAAAGGAGTGATTGTTATTCTTTTCCTAAGGACAGCACATATTTCTGCTTTTTTAAATTAAAGTGGCTCCCCACACTTAAAAGAAGTTCACTAAATACAAAATTTTAAAAGATGATGCTGTTAATATGCCACTCAATATGCCAGCAAGTTTGGAAAACTCAGCAGTGGCCAGAGGATTGGAGAAGATCAGTCTACATCCCAATCCCAAAGAAGAGCAGTGCCAAAGAATGCTCCAACTACCGCACAATTGCGCTCATTTCACATGCTAGCAAGGTTATGCTTAAAATTCTACAAGGCAGGCTTAAGCAGTATGTGGACCGAGAACTCCCAGAAGTGCAAGCTGAATTTCGAAGGGGCAGAGGAACCAGAGACCAAATTGCAAACAAGCTCTGGATTATGGAGAAAGCTAGAGAGTTCCAGAAAAACATCTACTTCTGCTTCATTGACTACGCAAAAGCTTTTGACTGTGTCGACCACAGCAAACTATGGCAAGTTCTTAAAGAAATGGGAGTGCCTCATCACCTCATCTGTCTCCTGAGAAATCTCTATGTGGGACAAGAAGCTACAGTTAGAACTGGATATGGAATAACTGATTGGTTCAAAATTGGGAAAGGAGTACGACAAGGCTGTATATTGTCTCCCTGCTTATTTAACTTATATGCAGAATTCATCATGCGAAAGGCTGGACTGAATGAATCCCAGACCGGAATTAAGATTGCCGGAAGAAATATCAACAACCTCAGATATGCTGATGACACAACCTTGATGGCAGAAAGTGAGGAGGAATTAAAGAACCTTTTAATAAGGATGAAAGAGGAGAGCGCAAAATATGGTCTGAAGCTCAACATCAAAAAAACTAAGATCATGGCCACTGGTCCCATCACTTGCTGGCAAATAGAAGGGGAAGAAATGGAGGCAGTGAGAGATTTTACTTTCTTGGGTTCCATGATCACTGCAGATGGTGACAGCAGTCACAAAATTAGAAGACGCCTGCTTCTTGGGAGGAAAGCAATGACAAACCTAGACAGCATCTTAAAAAGCAGAGACATCACCTTGCCGACAAAGGTCCGTATAGTTAAAGCTATGGTTTTCCCAGTAGTGATGTATGGAAGTGAGAGCTGGACCATAAAGAAGGCTGATCGCCGAAGAATTGATGCTTTTGAATTATGGTGATGGAGGAGACTCTTGAGAGTCCCATGGACTGCAAGAAGATCAAACCTATCCATTCTTAAGGAAATCAGCCCGGAGTGCTCACTGGAAGGACAGCTCCTGAAGCTGAGGCTCCAATACTTTGGCCACCTCGTGAGAAGAGAAGACTCCCTGGAAAAGACCCTGATGTTGGGAAAGATGGAGGGCACAAGGAGAAGGGGACGACAGAGGACAAGATGGTTGGACAGTGTTCTCGAAGCTACCAACATGAGTCTGACCAAACTGCGGGAGGCAGTGGAAGACAGGAGTGCCTGACGTGCTCTGGTCCAAGGGGTCACGAAGAGTTGGACACGACTAAAGGACTAAACAACAACAAATACAAATGATATTTTTACCTATGAAGGTTAAAATGTTTCTGGTTTTAAATCCATAGTACACATCTAAAACCTACCTATATGAGGAAGAGGCGTGCACAGGTTCCAAGAGTCACCTTGCAATTGTATGTTTTTACAGATTTTCTGGGTCACTCTGTACTCTTGCCACTTCAGTCTGTGTTTTGGGTTCTGAACAACTCTGTATAAAAGTTCATTGTAATGGATAATTTAAAATCTGATGTTACTTTGCCCTCTTTTGCCAAAGTGGGTGAAATTTACAGGTATAGGAGCCCCTCCAGATTGGATTAAGCCTGCCAAATTGCAGGCAGATAGAATCCAACAAAAATAGAGTCCAATAAAAAGAGGGCATAGAGTCCAACAAACTCAAAATAATAAAAGGAGCAGACTCCACCACACGTCTTCACATAATGCAGTGAAACGGTGGAATTCACTCCCACAAGAGTCAGTGATAGCCCCCAACCTAGATGGCTTTAAGAGAGGATTAGACAATCATGGAGGAAAAGGCCTCTGGTGACTGTCAGAGTTGGTATGCTTCTTGAATATGAATTGCTGGAAACCGAAAGAGAGGGAGAGTGGTGTCATGCTCAAGTCCTCCTTTTGGGCTTCCCATAGACATCTGGTTGGCCACTGTGAGAACAGGATGCTGGACTAGATGGGCCATTGGTACACTACCATAAGTGTTCCTAAGAAAGAGTTGAAAAGAAGGCAGTCAGCCCCATGGATCCACCTTCTGACATCTCCTGTTTGTTCTGGGGTAAGGGCTTAGTGAGCATCTTGGCTTAATGCATCCTCTGATGACACGCCAATAGTTAGGTTTCAGTCCAAAAGGGAATTTCCCAGTGTCCATTTTCAGCTGGAATCTGTTCACTTTCGGCCACAGTATCAGAGGCCAAGTTCTCTTTCGGCAGTATGTGTGTTCCAAATATTGTGTTACCCTTTCGTTCATCTGGAAGCAGAAAGAAGATCTGGATTTAAGTAGCAATGAAATGGCAACTGAGTTTTAACCCTAATTATTTTTGGATTGTACCACATGTTGTATTATTTATCATTTAATCAAACAGGAAGCCTTTTTTCACAGAGGCAAATTACATGTGTAAAACAACACACAAACCTGGGTGCCTCAAATGTTTCCAGTCTCTGATTCAGTGTTGAAAGCAAAACGTTGGCTGCATCTAGACTGATACTTTTTTGGATGTGTTTCCACCATATGTTTTAGTTCAAGACAATATTTTCTTTTATGTTGTATTATAAAAATCATGTAAAATGTTCTTTTGGAGAATGGCTACTATTCCTCTCCTTTTGCTAATTAGAAGATCACAGTACAAGGAATCTGACATGGTTTCATAAAATAGTATGTGGAAGAAGCAAGGCACTAAACTGGAATAGAAAAGTGTCACCAGTCATTTCTAGCATCACTCAGAAACAATAGCCTGCCTTTGTGATAGTGAAATGAAGCAGCGATGATGACATTAAGTTAAAAATATATATTGCAAGCTAAGATCAGTATTTATGTTGCTCTCTATTACTACCGTGTTTCCCCTATTTTAAGACACCGTCTTATATATTTTTTCCCTCAAGAAAACGCACTATGGCTTATTTTGAGGGGATGTCTTATTTTTATTACGTAAGCCCAGCCCCGTGTTTTCCTTGGCGCCCCCCAGAACTGCGCCTATAACTATGGCTTATTTTTGGGGTACGGCTTATATTTCGCAAATGCGAAAAAATCCTGCTATGGCTTATTTTATGACTACGTCTTAAAATAGGGGAAACAGGGTAGGTTCGATTGCAGTTTATTTCTGAGAAGGGTAAAACACATTTCCCCAAAAACATTAGAAGTTTCATTTTGAAAGCTTCTTTGGCAATGGACCTCTTGAGAAAGTTGGGCCCACATGGACACCTCCTCACATGTGGTTCAGCTACTGCCTTTGCACTTCTGATGTAGGAATGGATCAGTCTTTTTCAGGGTGTATTTGTAAGTCTGTTCTGCCCTGTCTCAGCCCCAATCTGTTTTAAACACACACACACACACACACACACACACACACACACACACTACAATTAACAGTATTTTGGTATGCATTTCCCCCAAAGCACATGGGGTCTGTATGCATTTAAACAAAAATACGCATTCTTGTATGCATGTGTGTTGAGCGTGTTTGTAGAATCAGCCCAAGATTTATTTATTTTTAATGAAACCCTTGTTTATTTATTTTGCCAGACTTACAAAATATGGCAGAGTTGCTCTCCTGTTTGCATGGTATTGCCTGTGGCCATACTGTCCCAAACAAGCTGAATGCCATCTTGCGGTTTATGTTTTCAGTGAGACTTTTTATGCAATGTCTTTTTAAAACTATCAATTATACACCAGTATAATGGAACTGATAGTGTGATGACTTTGCTAGTGGGAATTGTGACTCACATCCACATTAGGACAGGAAGCTTGCCAAGTGTAAGGATACACAAATTTGTCATGCCCATGTTTTATATTTTTAGGTGCAGACTTAAAATATATTTAAACACACACACACACACACACACACACACACACACACAAAGATGTGACGTGGCCCCAGAAGGGTAGAGAATCATGAAAGAAAGGATAAAGCAATAGTTTTAGAGGGACTTCCCTGGGAAGAGGCACTCACAAATGCTGTTTCAGTCATAGGAATCTGGTTTAATGAATTGGTTACCAAGTCAAAATCATCCAAAGGACTTCTACTGTGAAAATTATTTTGGGGTTCATCACTGCAGAAGGCAAAATAACTGCTGTGAACATGCAGGATATAATTGTAAATAGCCTATTTTTCAAAATGCCAAACTTAAGGCTTTATTGAAACCACGGTATGTACATTATGTGCATGCATATTTTTGGTTTTGAATCAGGCACATGGAATACTTCTGCCTTTAACTCATCTGCAAGGTTTGCAGGAAAATTTCTGCATGCCTGAGGGAACATGTTGCAATTAGAGTTGATCAGAATTGCAGTTCGTGGAAAGAAACATAAATAGGGGGTGACATTTTAGGAGTTTTGTGGAGGAAAGCACGTCAGTAAACACAAAGGATATAGAGAAACAGAGCTGAGCAATGCAGTCATTTCCTCGGCAAGTCCTATGCCTTTGCCATTAATCGATAAAGCACAGAAACATCTAAGTCTTCTCCCCTGTTCATTGATGTCAGTGACAGAAGTTCCAGTTCTCTCCCTGTCATCTAGGTCGGGCCCTAACTTTGGGACTACAGCACGTTAATTTTATTTTTGATAACTGTTACAGAAATTAGCAGCCCTTTGAGTGGGTCCACAGAAGCATGATTTGCAGACTAATTCTCACACCATAGTGTTCATTCATAAGGTATGCCAACAGTTGTCATACTGTGCAGACTGTAAAGATCACTTTTCAGTCACAGCACTCCATTGTATTTAAGAAGTGCATTTTCCTCTAATGCAAGCCGTGCCCATCAACAGATAATGAAACCCGGCATGTGTTAAATGTATCACTTGGTAATTACCAGGTAAACTGATTGTCTACAGATGACCTCCTCTCTGAAGATCAGACACCAGGTATTCCTAGTGTGGTGTAGTGGTTAAGAGTGGTAGACTCGTAATCTGGTGAACCGGGTTCGCGTCCCCGCTCCTCCGCATGCAGCTGCTGGGTGACCTTGGGCTAGTCACACTTCTTTGAAGTCTCTCAGCCTCACTCACCTCACAGAGTGTTTGTTGTGGGGGAGGAAGGGAAAGGAGAATGTTAGCCGCTTTGAGACTCCTTTGGGTAGTGATAAAGCGGGATATCAAATCCAAACTGTTCTTCTTCTTCTTGCTTTCAGCAAGATATTATTAGCATGTTGTGGATTGGGAAGGAATTTTTGCGTAAACAGATTGCCTGGTGGTTATGGGTTTTTTTGTCTTAAGGAAAGATAAAAGCTCCAGAACCTCCAGGCATCTGCTTATATAAAAAATTCCTTCCCAAGCCACAATGTGGCAATATTTCCCTTGAGGCTGAGAGCAAGAACGTTCAGTTGGTATAAACCAAGTGCACTGGAATAGACAGGGCCAGTTTGTCTGTAGAGCAAGTGGAATATTAAATAGCCTGTAGGCAGAGCTGTGTGATCATTTGCTGGTGCCCCATGCACTATAACACTGTCTCCAAGTGCTGCTCTTTTAGTCTCACATTAGCAATATACAATGACTTCTCTGCTGAGTATGTTGGCCTTGTCTGTGAACTCACATAGGTGTTGCAATATAGGTGCTACTGCTGATATATTGTTGTCCTTCTCTCTGGTAACACTCTAATTTTATTTTATTTATTAAATTTATATAAATGCACCGTGTCTTTTAATTATATAGGCAAGTCTGCAAATGGTGCTTTGGATTAAGGCAAAATCCTGCTTTTGCTCTACTGAGTTGGTGTAGTCGCTGACCATGTTGCAAAATCCTACCTTGGGAGTTATGTGATTCTGTGCATTTTGTGCTCAATATGTAGAAACTTTGTATTTTTTTATTTTTTTTAATGGAATTCAAGCAAGAAAATTGAATGTTTTTACAAGTTACATTGAGAGGTCAGAGGGTGAGAGGTGACTGGCAAGATGCTTATTCAGTGCATTAGTCTAACACAAATACTTCCTGAAGTATGAAATGCTTTGATCTGCATAAGCATGTACCATATGTGTGCAGCTGTGATCCGTGTTTCCCAACCACTGGAAGGTTAGTGAAAGGTAGAATATAGGTCTTAAGTCTGTGTTCAATTTCTGCTTTTATATTCAGCAGTTCATAATTTTATGTAATACTGGAGCCGTATGAAAAATATGCACAAGGGCTGAGTGATAACAGATTTTTTTGTGGTTTGATTCAATGTTGTTTGGGTGGATTCAAAATACTCAGGGATGTAGGCTGAGAAGAAAAAGGGGTTTTAATTAAGGCTATGTGACTTCAAAATACCCGAGGCTACATTAAAAGTTTGGGAAGCTTTTCAGAATGTGAGGTTCTGTGTAGCTCCTTTAAGATAAATGTTTAAGCAGTTGTGTCACAGACTAGCTGCCACAAAATTGCAACAGAGACCGGGAACAACCTTTTATTGGTGGAGAGCACAGATTTTAAGTAGGCATACTGCCATGTGGTTGATTCTGTACTAAGAGTATTTCCATGGGCAGCGGGGGGCGGGGAGCTGGATTTGGCTGATCACACCGTAAAAGAAAAATTGGGCTGTTGGTTGTCAGAAAATTGATGACAGGCCACAGTTTTTAAAAGAATTTATCTGAAATCCCAACCCTGAATGTTTGCACCTGCAAAACTGGGTAATATTTTTCCATTGACTGTATAACATCAAGTTTTAGGGAAATTTACCAATGCAGTTGTTGGCATTTCCTATCCTAAGCATCTACGAGCTTAAAGGTTTTAGGTTTCTGCTGAAAAGAACAATCCCATCTTGAATCCCCCCCCCCCAGCATTTAACATAAGTCACTTGGAGACATTGGGTAGCAAGCAACTAACAAATCTAATACAATAGTAATAATAATCAAATAATAGCAGACTTACTCTTTCTGTTTCCTCATATTTCTCCATCCCCACCATCAGCAGCCAGTGATGTGGAGCTGGGGCAGGGCAGAATTTTATTGCCAGCCTTTAGTTGAGCATCACATCTCATTTCTACCCTCTACTCCACATGCTACTGAGCTTTTGCCTACACAACAATTAATGCCCATGCAGACATGAGTTGTTTTCTGATATGGGTACACAAAATTTGACAGCCCCTTTCTGTACTGGCTACAGTGTGTGCCTTCAGCAGAAAATAACATGTCACGATACATGCATAACAAAATACTTCTCCTAAGTGGAAATTTATCTCCACTTAGGAAAAAGTGATACATGGCATGGCAATAAAATTCAGCTTTTGGGAGACTCTGACCCTGGAATCAGCTTTATCTTGGTGAATAATTTTGTGGAACAAACATAAGAGCGGTCACACTGGGTCATGCTGATAGATTATCTCACCCCAAATCCATTCTTCGACCAGTGACAAGAATCTGGATGCTTCAATCATGACATTTAATGAGGGTGGTCACTCTTTGCTTCAAACAACCTTTCTGAGAAATAGCCTGAGTTTTCTGCCTAACAACCATTTGATATGCTTATCTTAAATACATCTGTTTAGCCCTTTTTGGAACTCTGTTATCCTTTTGGCCACTTTTCGTTCTGTGGATGGATTCTTTTGAGAATCCAGCCTTGAAAACTCCATTCCAGAGCTGCAGAACATATGGCTATTTTCATTCATTACTGGATATGTTTCTCTAGGCATGTTATTTTAAAATAATTTATTTTCGGTATAATGGTTTTGGTTTGGAGCTCATTCTCGTTTCATTTTTCTTTCTCTTGCATGTTGTTATTTTTTAACAAGCTTCTGCTGGGTATGGCAGGCTCTACGGACGAAACGCTTCAGGAAGCAGCAGCTGGTTGCATAGCAAACATCCGAAGGCTGGCTCTAGCTACAGAGAAAGCAAAGTACGGCTGAAACTCCAAACACAGTTTTCACCACGTCCTCTGAACTTCCCTTCTTAGTACTGCAGCCTGCAAGCTCAGAGCGGGCAGACACTGAATTAGAATGCCTCAGAAATGTGCATTTAGGTTATTTTTACGGCTGGTTTACATCTGATCAGAATTAACACAAGAAGTAGATATGGAACAAAATTTGGAAAAACCCTCTTCAATTTAATTTGCCATACTATTTTTTCAGTCCCTCTTTTAGTCCTTTTTTAAAAATTACTTTTTCTAAAGTTGCACCAGAGACTATCGAAAAAATGTAAGTTTAAGAACATTGTCTCTCCACATCTCTGTGTGTGTGCATGCGTGTGATGGGCATATAATAAAGATGTTTTCCCTTGCTGTGTGTGGTTGTAGCCTCATTCCTGGGCGTCTCGAGCAATTCTTTTCTTGCTAAACCTGTCTAATCATTCTGTCATTATGGCTTTGCTTGTTTGAGTACTTACAAATCTCCAGAGAGGACGGCATACACCACATGCCCCCAGCTTCACATCTGGAAATGCACAAGTACTTCAAACAGATGGAATTGTCCACATGCTTCCAAGACTTCCCCAAATATCACTTTAGTTCTAGCAGCACTAAAGAAATCACTTAATTGGATTAGAGTCACATTATGAACATGATTAGAAGATCAAGTGTTAAAACTCCAAACTAGATTCAGTAAATGAGACAAGTGTTTTATGCTTTCCCATTGGAAATCTCTCATTGTCATTACCCTCTTCTGACTCAAAGCACATCTACAGTACAAATGCACCCTGTGTTCTTTTACCACTCTGTGATGGCTTCCCCCCAAAGAATCATGGGAAGCAGAGAGAATCGTTAGAATTCTTTCTTGAAAATCCCTAGTTCTCCCCACAGTTTCCAGAATTGCTTCAGGTGAGTGGTTGTTTGGCACTTTCAGTCTTGATATGTTTCAGTGTTGTAGATATGCCCAAAGTCTGTGTTCCTGATATGGCGCCTGTTGATGTAGGGCAGGGACTGTGCTGTTTTTATTCATTTGTAAGCCTCTCTGGGAGCAATCTGCATCGCCATGGACACTGAGAGCCCCAGTAGGCAGTAGCTTTATCATACATATTGCATGGGATAATAAACCAAAAATAACCTTATAAAGCAATCTCTGCTGTTTCCGTTTTATTTTTTTCATAAACTAAAACATTCATTTTGGATTGTTACTGTATCAGAATACTTACAGGATTCTGCACTCCTTTCCAGGGCTGGCCCTACCATTTCAGGGGGTGAGGCAGCCCACCTCAGACTGCAGATCTTGGGAGTACCATTAAGGGGACAGAGTTCATTACTCAGTTTACTATTTGACTACCATCAGTTGGGACACGATTTTTATTTTCTGTCTATGGCATCAAAACGTCTTGGAGCAGTTCTGTCCTCTGATTTTTCTTTAAGTGTATTTTTCAAATCTAAACTCTAGTTGGCAGGTGGTTGGCAACATTCATTTTATTCTCAAGAGTTGAAGCTTTCAGAATGCGTTTGGTATCTTTTCCAATTTGCTTGGGTCAGTTTCTTGGTGAGTGTAAATCAACAAAACCCCAGTAGATGTCAAAACCACTAAGCCTTCTTTCATTAAGAAGCTGGGGGTGGGATATCTTTACCATTCACAAAACCATTCTCCTAGGGAAATACTATAGCACTTTAGGAAGAGAGTTAACAGAGAGGACTTTTCCTCCTTTGAACTGAAGAGAAATACTTGAGCTTTCACCACAAATGTCTGTCAGCGGACAAGAAAGCCTTTCTTTTATCACTTCCTGCTTGTATGATTTATTACTTGATGACAGACACTCATTATCAACTAATCAATTGTCCCAGGATGCTCAAATAGGCACTGAAATGTGAGCTTTATATTCATTTCCCCTTAAAGTTCAAGCGTATGAAAATATGTTATGACCCACTTACACACTGTTTTATCTTTCTCTTGTTAAGGAAATATCAGATGTGTATGTATACTAACTATTTTAACATTTCATCTTTCTTTATCTCAAGAAATATGGTCCTTGAATAGAAATTCAGACATCCTCACGGTCGTGTGGTAGATTTAAAAGCACCAGTATGTGTAGGTGATCTTTTTTAAAAAGAAGAAGAAAAAGAAGAAGTAAACAAACTGGTTTCCTCTTATTTATTTTTTAATGACTGCACAATTATCAAAATTATAGGCATCTGCCAATAGGTATCACAACAATGACGGCTGATTCTCACATGCCTGTACATCACACCTCATTGCTTCATTACTGTATCATGGCTGAACACATGAACAGGAGTGGACTTTGGTTTTTCAGATTTCAGTGGCGCCCTACGCGAGGCCAAAATTCCCCAATCCATCTCTTGATTTCCATTTTGTTCAGTTCACTACGTCATAGTTGCAGTGCCCTGATCCAGTGCAGCAGAGCTGGATGGGCTGCCCTAAACTCGCCTGTGATGTGAACTGTGTCCATTGATCCTGTGTTTTGGGTGAGGTGAGAGGAAATGAATTAAAAGCTCTGCCTGTGGTACTTTATATGTGATGGACAAATCAATCCGTGTAAATAGGTCATTTATGGAGGTTTGCCTCAGGGTAGCCCCCATAATCTGATAAGAGGTGTGGGAAGACGAGAGAGAAGGCCTCCTTCGTTGTCCCACCTTTAATATTCCTCTCTCCTGGAGGCCTATTGTGTTATTTTTCCTGTTCCTACTAAGACACTTTTCGTTTCACAAAGCCTTTTAAAAAGCTACGGCTCAAATGCTGCTCTTAAATTGATGTTTCATTATTATTTTTGCAATTAATGCTTTTTTAAAAAAAATCGGCATGTTTTTTAAACTGCCCTGGGAACTTTATGTTGAAAGTGTGGCATAGATGAGGCAATTCTTGATATTACAATCATTATCAAGTGATGGGCGCACATGTCTGAACTCAGCAAGACGTGACTAGACCACCCCTTGACATTTCAGTAAGCCAAAGTAAATATATATATATTTGTCTATTCCTTGCTTGTTCCCCCCTTCCTCTGCCTACACCTTCTGTTCTGTTTGCCTCACTGGCTATTTCTCCTGCTGTTTCTTTCTGGTTTGAGGGTGCTTTCCTACTGCCTTCTCTGTCTGCAGGCATTTCAATTCCCTTGGTTTTTCCACTCCTACCAATATAATCTCCTGAAAAGTGCTCAGCTGGCGCGAACCCTTTTTTCACTTCAATTAAGCTCTTTGTCTTTCAAATAACAGAAATAGTAGTTAGGGTGACATCATGTCACATCTCTTGCCAACCGTGGTGGCAATCCTGAACCCACTTGCCCCAGCCGAGCTCAACAATTTCTGCGCTGGCTGTTTTCATAGTTGACTTCCAAGATTTGGAAAGCAAACTGCTCCCCAGCCGAAAAGCTGCGGTCTCCTTGTCTGTCATCTCTTAAGCTTTTCTGCACACTCCCCTGGATTCGGGAATAGCAGAGCGGGAGAGAGATTGTGTGGCTCAGCCACACTTATGGCTCAGACAGCCCAACCCCACTCTAGGGCTTTGGTGACCTGCTTTTTACCTTTCAAGGGCCAAACCCTAGGTTAGCCTCATTACACACACATATACACACTTTTTAAAAAAAACCTTGTGGAATTAGGCCAAGAGAATTTTTTGGCCCAAACCTAGCAGACTAACGGGAATCATTTCTGTTGTCATTCCTCCGGCACTATATAGAATTTCTCACCAAGAAGAAAGATAAAGACTCACCAATTATATTTTACAGCTCTGGCTAGGCTATAATGTTCTACACCACTCAGCACTGTGCCGTTCTTATCAAGATGCTGAAACCAGCAAACTAGCACTTCTCCTGGAAGGAATCTGCCTCCTCCGTTTTAATAGGCTACTCTTAACAAGCAGATTTTTTTCCGGTCACCTTCACTTTTTAATCAAACCCTACCGTATCTTTAAGCTTGATGGGTCAGAACAGATGCCTATTTTATGTAAGTGAGGGAGCCTTGTGGTTTACGCTCTGTGTTAGTGTTTGTTCTAGTTTTACTTCTTTGTTCTGTGCCAGACACCCTTTTGCTAGACAGTTCCTTGCCAGCTCCTGCTGTTATTTTTGGCAACGCAGATGTTTTATCCAAATTTACATGAAATACAAGTGGCTTGTGTGTTTCATCTTTTCTGTGTGTTTTTTAAAAAACAAAAAACAAGAGAAAACAAAGACTGTAGTCAATTGTACAAATCTCCTTCTTCTCCAAAGGTCCCAGGAATCCCGCACATGAGAGTTCTGCATCAGGTAACAGATTTCTTAATGTTAGGTTGTTCCTAGCAGAGCCTTATGAAGAAAACTTCACACTCAAAGGAAGCGTAATGGATGCACGGCGAGAGGAACAGTTAGTCCATATGACCTTTTTTCCAGATAGAAAAGTCACCACAAGGTGTCCCAGTATCTGCGTTCGAAAGTGGATTTGTGAAAGCACCTTATTTTATTAGGCAAGTTTAGTAAGCAAGCACTCTCTGCACTGGATCTGCTTGGGGGGGGGGGTTGTCACCCAGTGTGGAAAAAGCTTTGGCCTTTTCAGGCAAGGCCTACTTGGCACACCAGCTCTGGGAGCGCTATGTTAAGTATACAGTGGACCCTCGACTTACGAATGTCATCCGTTCCGACGAGAGCGTCGGAACTCGAAAAAATCGTAAGTCGAGTCCCCATTGGAATGCATTGGGTAGAAAAAATTCGTACGTTGGAAAAAACCCTATCTAAACATCGTAACTCGAAAAAACCCTATCTAAAACGGCCGCGACTTCCTTTCGGAAGTCGAAAAACTACGGAAGGGCGCGGCCCCTTTGATCCCCCGTAACTCGAAAAATACGGAAGTCGGGGCATTCGTAAGTCGAGGGATCACTGTAATTGTTTAATTGGCACTGAAATGGAAATGTCTATGTGTATTGCTGAAAGGGTTTAACTGGGAGATGCCATTGAAGCTAAAGAAAAGCAAGAAGAGCTCTCTAAACTCCTAGACAGGTTGATAATCAACTGTTATTGTTCTCTGGTAGCTCTGGTGAGGTGTTTAACTTTAGATCACATGGGAGGCTATTGAATTGTAAATTCGCCATCTTGGAAGCGTGGTGGGTTGGAGTCTTTGTTCCCAGGCTCCATGGAAGTAGGATGTAAATAATGAAGCTCTTCAGGAGCACACAGTCTCAGGCTGTGGAGGAGTCTGGAATAGGGCCAGGGAGAGACAGAGTTTTGAGCTCAATCCTGTTTAAAGTTATTTTCAAGAAGATGCTGAGCCTATGCTTAGATAAGCATATGTCTTGTGGAATTCTTTGGATGCATCTTTGATGTTTTTGTTCTGCTTTGAAGAAAGCACTGCCAATAAAGTTTTGAATAAACCGCAGTCAGTAAGCTATGAATAACTGCAGTATTTGGCCACCGCTGCAATCGGGTAACTCATGGAAAGGGGGATCCAAGGTATAGATGTGATGGTTGAATCTGCACAGAGTCCTCTGGTAGCTAGCTTCTACTGATGTGGTCCCTGGCCCATGTGGACCACTAAAGGCATCTTTGCAGGCACCTCATGGCTCCCCTTCAATGGCATAAATTGAGCTCTCATTGCTATGGTGCTGCCCAGCGGTAGCAGCAACCAAGGATCAAAGCATAGGCCATCATGCAGGGTAGCCAGTCCTAGTCCTCTGAGGCCATGAGAGTAAATTCAGCAGTACCTTTCCGACAATGTGTCTTAATTCAGTATTCTAGAGGAGAAAGTCTGAAAATTCATGGCAGCAGCACTAGTGTGGTCCAGATCCTAGTTGCATGTGCATGTGAGCATTTTTAATTTCCCAGCTAGTTTTCCAACCTTTAAAATGTGGAGTCTGGGTCTTGCCTCCTGCCGGCTACTTGCCCATCCCCATTCTACAGCAAAAGTCATTTTAATGTTAGAAGTCAGCAAACGGGATGCAAACAACTAGCTCTAAAGTATCGTGCAGCTGGCGTGAAAACGATTCAACTGCAGAAGTGTTACATATATAATGAATGGACCCTCAGGCTGCCACTGCTCCTTCTGTATCTAATAGAAAAATAGTGTACGGCAGAGAATGTGTTCATTGTCTGTTTCAATCAGTCCAATATCTCCTTACTTATGAGTTTCCTAAGTTGCTGTTATGGCACTGTTTCCATTTTAATTCCTCAAAGGACAATTCACTTTTGTGTTATCCTCACCCTGTTTGGGAACACAAACGTGAGAGGGGAGGGAAATGATGTTTGTGGATATTCTTTCCTAGTATTTACACAGGAACCTGGCCTCAAACACTCCGGTAGCTTTGAATCACAGAATTATAGAATTGTAGAGTTGGAAAGGACCCTGAGACTCATCTAGTTCAACCCCCTGCAATGCAGGAATCTCTAGTAAAAGCATCCATGACAGATGGTCATCCAAGCACTGCTTTAAAAGCTCCAAGGAAGGAGAGTCCACCACCTTCCAAGGGAGTCCATTCCACTGTCAAACAGCTCTTACTGTCAGAAAGTTCTTCTTGATGTTTAGTTGGAATCTCCTTTCTTGTGATTTGAAGCCATTGGTACTGGTCCTAGTCTACAGAGCAGCAGGAGAAAACAAGCTTACTCCATCATCCATATGACAGGCCTTTAGATATTTGAAGATGGCTATCATATCTCCTCTCAGGCTAAACATACCAAATTCCCTCAACCATTGACTGCTTGGTTTCCAGATCCTTGATCATCTTGGTTGCCCTCCTCTGTGGCTCCTTATTAAATTGTGGCACCCAGAACTGGACACAATACTCCAGGTGTGATCTGACCAAGGCTGAACAGAGTGGGACTATTACTTCCCTTGATCAGAACACTACACTTCTGATATGCAGCCTAGAATCACGCTGTTGACTCATGTTAAGCTTGTGGTCTACTAAGACCCCGAGATCCTTTTCACATGTACTACAGGTAATCCAGGTGTCCCCTATTTTATATTCGTGCAGCTGGTTCTTCCTCCCTAAGTGTAGACCCTTACATTTGTACCATTTTCTTTGCCTCAGGCTGCCAGAAATCTGACCAAGGCTCCCTCTAAGTAGCCAGAAGGTGATTCTTCATCCCTCTTTCCTCTGGTGAAGTAAGGACTTGCCCCATTCACATTGCTGGAATGGCACCAAGTAACCATTGTGCCTGCAGCACTTGAGCCCTAGGAAGGCTCTTATAGGGAGGGGTTTTCGAACTGGAGAGGAATCAGGATACATAGGCCTCCTCTCCCTGGTATGGCCTGTACAACACTGGCCACCAAAACATTGAAAGGCAATTGGAGAAGAAGAGTAGAAGTGTTTTTTTCTTAGAATAGTGGGTGTAGAAGCACGGCTTTTTCTCATTTGTCTAGTACGTTTGGTACTATGTTATCTGCTGCCGCACACCAAGAAGCAAGGCTAGGCCATTGGGCTGCCTGTGTATTTTCCCCTCCGCAGTTAGTAGCAGATTGTGGAGGGAAGTGGTGAGGCATGGTGAGGGGAGGAGGGTTAGACAGTCCTGCCCTCCTTGACCCCAACCCAACTCACAGTCCTTCGCAACTGATTTTGTTTGGGAGGAGGAGAGAATCACATGGGGATATCAAACCACAAATCTCCCTCATAATGTCTTAAGTTGATCTCCAAATCTGGATATTGTTCAAAGGACATTGCCTTTTTGGTGAAGAGGCCAGTTACATGAGTTATGTGGCACTTATTCTGTAATGCCAGTGGAAATTTCATTATTCCTTTTCCTCTGCCTTGTTCTCTAGTTGCCCTATTTCAAAATAGGGGATACTTTTAAAAATTGTGTTTGTTTCATTTGTGTGTTTGTATGTAATGATAAATCATCAATTCTTTCCCTTTTTCCCTTCTGGCCTTGGCCAAAGGTGGAAACACTGCATTGATAATAAAAATTGGCATTTTTATCTTGCTTGTAAGCTAAGGAAAAAGGCTCCCAGAGCCACTAACAAATATCAGGGAAGAAGGCCATCCCAGCCCTTTGGCTCACAAAGTGGTATGACACAAAAGGAAAATAGTCTGGCAAGGGGGAGGGAAAATCAAACTCAGGTGCTAAGGCTGCATACACACCATACATCTAAAGCACACAGAGAGAGATCCTGGGAACTGTAGTTTGCTAGGGATAAACTACAGTTCCCAAGATTCTATGGGAGTGTGCTTTAAAGGTGTGCTGTATACACAGCCTAGTTATAATGTGAGTCCGGTTATAATGTGATAATTCTGAAAACTGTGTTTCAAAGGATGCTGTCCCAAGCCTTTTCAACCCATTTTCTGGATCAAAGAGGTTGACATAGTCTGTTACCTATGGTACGAATGCAAGCTATGTGTTGGTGTAGTACTCTTGTTTATGGAGTGTCATTGTGCTGAAACATCACATACTCATTGTTCTGTTTCATTCCAAAGCATGTTTTGAAATGAAAAGAAAAGAAAAAAAAACCTGACCTGAAACTTCTAGGACTGCATAAGGAGCAGATTAGTTGCCTGTTTCTTGAGTTGACTTCAAGGCTCTCTTAGCTCCATTTGCAATTTCCCGGCATTACCAATAGGTGGCGCTCTCAGTTTTGGTTACCAGGACTGACAAAATATTGCGTTTAAATGAAATGCTGTGCAGTTCAGCTCGATAACCATAGCAGATTCGGAGTACTATTTGAAGAACCACATACTTAAAGTTTGGCATTTTACCTCTTAAGGTTGGTGCTTATGTGCTTTCTACTAGCAAACTGTGTTAGCAGAACACTTCATCAGGTCAGGAGGTGAGTCTATCAAATCAGCCAGCTTTGACAATTTGCTAATTTAGAGGGGAGGGGGTGGCCACTGGCTTTCATAAAACAATCTCTCTCACACAACTTTTTTAAGTGCACTTTCTACACTTTCACCCTTTAATTGCATAGATAATTTTCTTGACTTGCACGCTAGGGAGGCCGCAGGGCAAGCACTGCACTTCCATGATCCCAGAACCTGTCTCTCTTGCACACCTGTTCTTTCTTTCACTTCAACCAGATGAACTATCGGGCAGAGTGAGGTGGCTGACACAGGTGCAGCAAGCGGTGGATGGTGCAGAGAGACAGTGGCTACAGCTCTCCTTGTCATACGCCTGGACATATCCGGAATACTGCAGCTAGAAGCAGTGTCCTGGCGGAAATCGGCAGAAGGAAATGTCCTGGGAAAGCCAGACATATGGCGTTTCCTCAGAAATAGTTCCAAAACATTCAATTTTTTGCGATTTTGCAACAAAAAAAAAAGCAGCTCAGCAACTTTGGGCAGAACTAAAAAAACAATCTCAACAACTTTGCCAACTTTTCTGGCATCTCCCAAGCAGGGTTGGGAGGGTCCTCTGCCTGAAACCCTGGAGTGCTGCTACCAGTCAGTGTAGACAATACCAAACTATATGGACCAATGGTCTTCCTAAGGCAGCTCCCTATTTTCAGTGTTGAAGTAAGATTAGCTGTCAGTCTGGTCAGCTTCTGTGTGTGGAATGATGAAAGGGACGCCATCTTGTTCTTTGCCTCAAGCAGCCAAACATATTGAGCCTGCCTCAGCCTTCATGCTCTGAGGGAATATTTTTTCCTGAGTTACTGTAAACCCCTCAGTAAAAGTAGAGTTGGGTGTGTGTGAAAGTTATCTCTCATTGGAACAAGTAGACCTTGGCAACTTTTGAATCAAAGCGGTTCTTCTTTAGGCATTGATATACCAAACATGGGGGTTACATAGGTACTTCCTTGCACACTAGACCGCCGCAACCTCATACTTTGGCCTTGATCTGTGTGGCACACTTGCCAAGTGGACTCGCCACCGCTAGGCCACATAATGCCCAATTCATCAGGTGAAAGAGTTCATTAAATATCACCAGTGCTTTATATGGGAAGAGAAGTATGAATGAAAACCAAAGCAAAGAGGAAAGCCAAACAAACCGCAGGAAATGAGGGAAAGATGGCAAGCAGAAGGCAGTATGTCAAATAGATGGAATACCATGCAACACCAGGAAACTAGTGCCATACATCAATGACATTAGCCCGCAACTGTCTCCAGCACAGCAGCCCTCAACCGAGTCCTTAACAGACTCCTCTCTTCTTTGCTGTGCGTTCGCTCGCAAAGCCCTCTCAGAACAAAGTTGAAATATCAAGAAGGAAGTATTGATTTCAGAGTCTCGGTAATTTGGACTTTGTGAGGCATGAACGAGAAAGATGCCTAGTTCCTTTCCCCAAAGGGCACTTGAGTGGCTGGGGGAGAGGCAGCGTGGTCTAGTCAATTGGAGTCCTGAGGGCAGTAGAGCGAGGCCTAGAGATTTCGGCCCCGGGAACTGAGGTTCTTCACACCTGCCACACGGGATTTATTTTATTTTTAATTGTAATATCGCTTTTTCACATAAATGTGCTGAAAACATTCCACAACAGCAAAAATGCATATCAATGCATCATTACAGGGAAGATTCTCTGTTGGAAATTCTGGTATCTGAAGAAGTGTGCATGCACACGAAAGCTCATACCAAGAACAAACTTAGTTGGTCTCTAAGGTGCTACTGGAAGGAATTTTTTTATTTTGTTTTGAAATTCTGGAGAAACTGTGTATTAAAAATAAAGCTAAAGAATGCAGCTTTTTTGTTAGCTAGATGTTATCTTCAAACTAAGCAGTTCTCACCATTCTGGTAGCATTGTTCTGTTAAATCTAATTATGGTCCTCCAGTCTATTTTTTAAAAATTATTTGTTGATGTGATGAGGAAAGTATTTACTGCTTTGAGACTTCAGGCTATCCCCCACAGTATATTTAGAAGGGAGATACTCTGGAATACCTGTAAGTTATAATTCTGGACAGAGAGATGTGGTAGATATTGTTCACTATGCAGTGTATTGTTTCATGCCTATTTCCTCTGGGGATAGGTTTTTGGAAGAGATTCTTGAGACGGTTTCATTTTTAAAAAATAGAGAGAAGATTTTGTTACTTACTGGTTGATACGTCTGTATGTATGTGATGACCAATGGCTTGTAGCAAATTAATCTGACTGAATCTGCTGAGAGGATAATAGCATTATCTCTGTAATAACCAATCTGGCTAGCAACAAGAGGGAAATAAGTACATATTTAAGGATTGCATCACTAATGACAGAATGCTTATAAAACTGATTCATTGCTCTTTTCAGTCAGTAATAGCATTACACAGTTTGCAGTGCCCCCCTAACCCCAATATTTGGAAGCGTTTACTGATCTTGTCTCTGTTTTAAAGTTTTGCTTAACGGCGAATCCCAAGGAAACACGATCTCGTTTTGAAATATGCTATATCTGACATCTGAATCCACTCAGATAATAATGTTTCTTGGTAATTCGTTATCTCATCTGATTACAAAATCTCCATCTTCTTTTAGTCTTTAACTCCTTGTTGCACTCATCTTTTTCTCTCTCCTATAATTTTACATTATCTTCCTGTACACCTTTCATTCATCCCAACAGGATTCATCGTGAACTTTGATTCTGGGTCTATTGCGATAGGTTTGACCTTCCTTCCGAAACTTTGCCTTCCGAAACTTCGCCTTCAACCCTTTCCATTTATACATGACCTCAGCACACACAGCTGATATTTGAGTATGGATTGCTTTCTGCTAACCTCTTGTAGATTCTGAAGAAGCAGCTGCTTGTTGTCATCTCGTCCCCACCCCCCCACCCCACTTGGAGAGAGGATGAAACATGGCTGGACCAGAGTTAGGAGCCAGCTCTCTAGCTAAGAGCAGCTGATTTACGTTTCAGCAGTTTGGGCTAAGGAACCTTAATTAAAAACACAAAGCCTTGCATTCTGTATCCCATGCTGAATGTTAAACAAGCTCTGAAAATAGAAACAGGAGTTAACCTTGTTTTCATTAACAACTTTTTTTCCTCCAGATTCTGATCTAAGGAATGGAATATGGAAATAGAGGGAGGTGTGTGTGTGTGTGAAAGAAAGAAAGAAAGAAAGAAAGAAAGAAAGAAAGAAAGAAAGAAAGATATTTTACATGTGATTCTTTGGTAGACCTCACTACATTAAAGGAATGGATGGTGCTGCATTGGTGCCGGGATCTCCTGCTCTTCTGTCAGTATCTTTGGCAGGGCTTTCCCCACAGAGCACATCCCACCCCTCAAACAGCCCTGCTTTCCAAAAGTTGGATTTTTCTTTTCATTTCTTAGTTTTTCCAGCCAGGCAGTGAGGTGGTTCAATTTAATTTGTTCCCCGTCTGTACAGCTTGTCTACCAAGTGTGGCAGCAGGGTTCTATTTCCCAATTCAGCCTCAGAGATGCAATCTAGGTGGCAGGATTTGTTTCTTTTGAAACCATGAATAGAGAGACGAAGGTTGCCAGTACATAGAGCTCTGTCTTGGCTTTTATAATGAGGAGACAGTATAGTTTAAGAACGTAACAATTGCCAAATTGGCTCAGTCCAAAGATTGTTCCAGCACAGCACCCTTGCTTTGGCAGAAAGCCAGCAACCGAGATACCCCACAGATGCTCACAAGTTGTGCAAGATCCTGATAGCCATTCCTTGTTCTTTGTCTCTAGCATCTGGTAATCAGAGATACTGCACCTGCTTCTGGAGGTTCCATTCTTACCTGTTACGTTTCATAGTTATTGATCTATTCACTATGAATCTGTTTGATCACAACAAAATTTCACATGAGACAGGATGATTAACTATGCACCACACAAGGAAGTACTACAGCCATAAACCAGCTCTTTGGCTGAGTTCATGCTAGTACTACCGGTATTCCTGTGCTTTTAGCAGAAGCGATTTTAACCAACAAGGTAGGGAGGTGCAGGTCTCAGGTAACCCACTGTTGTTTTTAAATCAAGGGTACTTTATGGTCATTTTCGTCTCTGAGAATCCACCCAGTTCATTTACTTAAAAATATGGCAGAACAAAAGATAACATTTTTTTATGGTGGCCTTAAACGACTTGCGTGCATCCTCAGGGTAAACCCACTGTTCAGAGCTAGATGCTGTTGCAACAAATATGGCTGGCCATGTGGTGCCTTGGTGATCAAGGAGGCAACTGTCCATACAGTATCTGAAGAAGTGTGCATGCACACGAAAGCTCATACCAAGAACAAACTTAGTTAGTCTCTAAGGTGCTACTGGGAGGAATTTTTTTTATTTTTTGTTTTGTCTTGTCCATACAGTGTTGTTGTGCATCACACCCTAGATGAAATACATCATAGAAACGGAGAGCAGAATAACATAACTCCTTTTTCGATGGAGTATCAATGGCTACTGGCTGTGATGACTGTGTTCCATCTCCGCTGCCAGAGGCATTATACTAGTTGCTGGGAATCCCAGGTGGGAAGAGTGCTGCTGGTCTCAGGACCTCCTTACAAGTGCCCCACGGACATCTGGTTGGCCTCTGTGAGAACAGAAGTGCTGGACTTGATGGGCTACTGGCTTGATTCAGGTTATCCTCATGTTCTTCGGAAAACAGTCTCATACAAAAAGGCAATAAACTTCGGCATTTAGTAAAGAAATCCATCATTTCCTGCAAGGGAAATGGATCCGTGTGGATAATGTATTGACTCATATCCCTCGCCCTCTCGTACCCTGATAGATGGGTCTGGTGCAGATGAGGATGTGCACCCCCAGCCAGGGCCACTGCCGCATGCAACAAAGTGCAACTAGGTTGAACTGGAACTGGTGTCTGCTGAGAAAGTATTCAAGCAGAGTGTTCCAAAGATGTTTAACACCAGGCTTTCAAAGCGGCTGCTAACAAACTGCATAGGTCAGCGTTAACGGGTTCCGTAGCATCAATCAGTGGCAAGTTAGACACCTTGTTTAGCTAATGCGCTCCTATCTGTATGTGTTATTTGCCCTTCACTTTTAGCCGTGGCTTCAAGCTATAGCCTGTCTTTGGCACTCTTGTATCTGACAAGAGTCCTACAATCTTCTGTCCTGGACCTCACTTTTCTAACTTCTGCTTACTTCAGCACATTTGTAAGATTATAGAACATAGCATTGAAATACCTGACGACTGCCAACAAGCCCTAAGGTATTAATTAGGATTGAAAGTAATAATAGACCAATAACTGAGATATTGGCAGAGGAGAGACTGTGTGGGAAGAAGAGGCAAATGTACATTATGTACCTTGTTAAATATATTATAGTCAACTTGTGCATGGTGCTTTTTTTTTAATGCGGCATTTGTCCTAAATAAGCCCTTAAAAAGTCAGTTATTGTTTAATGTAACATTTCACAACATTTATAGAGTCAGACTTAAAGAGTTTCCTCTCATTTGAGAAAAAAATCAGGCTTAAAAAGTCCAGACTGTGGGCTGGACCCTGATGAAGTTAGGTGCACTTAATTCCCATTCAGATGGATGGGACATTTTGGTCATGATTAAGTCCCATCAATTTCAATGGGTACTAAATACAACCAACTTAGTTCAGCCTTATATGGTTTTGCATGGGAAATGTTAAACATTTACTAAGTTGCTGGGCACTGTCCAGAGGAGGTTCTCTTCTGTTGACAGAGAATAAATCTGCAATTCTAAATTTAGGCCATATGTACTCAGAAGTAAGTTCCATTGAATTCAATGGTGCATACTCCCAGGTAAGTGGCATTAGGATTGCGGTGCAATGCTATTAATGTATATTCAGAAGTGAAACCCCATTGTGTCCAGTATATAGGGTTGAAGCCTAAATCTCACTGAACTCAGCAGCACTTATTTCTGAACATGCATGCTTTAAGATAGTGCTATAAGTTCTGCTACTGGGAAAACTCAGCTTTAAGGCAAAGGAGCAATTCTACTTACTTACTCTCTCTCTCTCTCTCTCTCTCTCTCTCTCTCCATATATATATATGGTTGCACAATTTGTCAGAAACACCTATTGGCATGTGTTGATGCCACCACTAGCAAAGAACACACACAATTCCATTTCCCACTTCCCAGCCTGGCACTACTTTATGCCATTTTTAGAAGATTTATTATTATTATTTTATCTTTAATCAAAATGTACACTAACAGTACTATGTAAATATAAATGGTACTGTATAAATATCTGAGATCATGTAGTTGTCCAGTGAGCATACAATCTATATCACACTGAAACATTTCCTTCTTTTTTTCAGGACAGAGCAAAGTTGGCATAGATGGCTTGGTTAACCTGCTCCAGCCATGTGTTTATTTTACATTTAAACAACAACAACAACAACTTGCTTTTCAATATTAATTTGCAATCTTATTTACAATACTTAAAACATAAAACAACAAAACCCAATAAAACAACAAAATAAATGAGGTAAAACCAGTCCGCAACAATTTATCAAATCATGTCTTCCAAAGCATAACACAATCCTATCCTATATTTACTCAGATGTAAACCACAAAGAATTCTGTGGTGCTTATTCTTGGATAAGCTGAATATACAACTGCAGTTTCAATTAATCATATAAGTGATTCCCCCCCCCCTAAAGTTTCTGCAAAACTGCTACTGCTGCTGGTGTTGGGGCCATTTTCCAAGATTGCAGACTACTGAGAAAGCTGCATGTGTTAATTGGCTTACTAGGGTTTTCTGGGCTGTCAATGACTTTTTTTTTTGGTAAATGGTCACAGATAATAATGTAATTATCACTATCTGTACTTTTCTGCATTTCATCTTCTTTTGACTGCACTGCAAACATACATGCCCAGCTCCTGCAACTCAGCACAACACTTCATGCATCAGGTGAAGGGGGCTGCAGTTCATAAAAGTTTGCCATAATAAAGTGATGAAGTATTTAAGGTGACCCAAGAAGTTTTGTTGTTAAAGTATCCAGGCACAGGCTTCAGCAAAATTAGTGCATCGTGTGTCCTCGGCACAGACCATGTTGTTGTTGTTTAGTCGTTTAGTCGTGCCCAACTCTTTGTGACCTCATGGACCAGAGCACGTCAGGCACTCCTGTCTTCCACTGCCTCCCGCAGTTTGGTCAAACTCATGTTGGTAGCTTCGAGAACACTGTCCAACCATCTTGTCCTCTGTCGTCCCCTTCTCCTTGTGCCCTCCGTCTTTCCCAACATCAGAGCCTTTTCCAGGGAGTCTTCTCTTCTCATGAGGTGGCCAAAGTATTGGAGCCTCAGCTTCAGGATCTGTCCTTCCAGTGAGCACTCTGGGCTGATTTCCTTAGGAATGGATAGGTTTGGTCTTCTTGCAGTCCATGGGACTCTCAAGAGTCTCCTCCAGCACCATAATTCAAACGCATCAATTCTTCGGTGATCAGCCTTCTTTATGGTCCAGCTCTCACTTCCGTACATTACTACTGGGAAAACCATAGCTTTAACTATACGGACCTTTGTTGGCAAGGTGATGTCTTTGCTTTTTAAGATGCTGTCTAGGTTTGTCATTGCTTTTCTCCCAAGAAGCAGGCGTCTTCTAATTTCGTGATTGCTGTCACCATCTGCAGTGATCATGGAACCCAAGAAAGTGAAATCTCTCACTGCCTCCATTTCTTCCCCTTCTATTTGCCAGGAGGTGATGGGACCAGTGGAGGCACAGACCATACCCTGGAGCAATATTTCTTATCTTGATGAGGGCAGGAACATATGTGCGCAGTGCTCCTTTGGAGCAGCACTGAATTGTACCGGTATGTAAGCTTAGAATTTAAATGTGGGAGTGAGGCAGTAACTGTGCCTTTGAAATCCACTTGCTGCCTGATCCTGTGGAGCACACGTAAGTCTACACAGAACTGCAACCTGTTGTCTACCTTGCTTTGTTAGGTGGTATGAAGCATGGTGAAATTGTTCTTCAGGTGACAAATGGTTTATTGGGATTCAGTTTAGTCTTGATGCAGAGAATGGTCATCCTTTGCTTGGGACTAACAAGTACTTCTAATAAACGTAACAGAAACTTTTAAAGCACATTTTGAAATATGTTTAGCATATGTGTTCAGTTAGGCTCTCCTCTCCTCCCCCACCCCAAATGCCCTTTTGTGTATCCCCCTTTTGAACCTCAAGTAATTCCTGGTATGAGGAAGAAACTGCTATATATTGCACATGTATAATAGGCGAGGTTGCTGCCTAAAACAACCATAGCTCAAAACACACATGGACTTAATGGATTCATTTATAAGTCTGCCCTTCCCTGGGTGTTCTCTGGGCAGGTTACAAGTTACATACGATAAAAACGAAACAAAACAGTACAGCGTATCAGCAGCATCTAAAACCCTTTAAAATACAAGCCAGCATTAAATTAACAAAACAGTCCTGCTTCAGGCACAAACACAACAGCAGCAATACAGGATATGACTGACATATCGCTTACAATAGATTAAATCCCTTCCAAGCACTTGTCAAAAAGTCTTCAGCTGCCAATGGAAAAGCATCAGTTTCAGGCACACCTGTGGGGATGTAGATTGATCTTTGTATCATAAATAGATACAATTCATTAGGGTTTTTTTAAAAAAAGTTGTGTATCAAGTTATGTATCAAGAAATGATTGGCTAAATGGGAAAGCAAGAGAGTCTGGGGAAAGAAAAGTGCAGAATCGTGTTTATTCTTTTAATACTTGGGAGTCACCTGCACAGAAACAGCCATAATTTCCCCAAGTATCTAGAAGTGATTTTCTCTTTCTCCGGCTTTTTCCAAGGAAGTGACAAGACCATGCAGGCTGTGGACCCTATGCAAACATTTAACTGGAAGCAAGTCTCATCGAACATCCTGGCACTCACTTCTGAACATGTTTAGGATGGCGCTGCCGGTGGCAACGGCTTCTCCCTGGCAGCAGCATCCCCATCCAGATACTGCTCATGTTTATTCGGAGCTTAGTCCCAGCGTATCCAATGGGGCTTTGCTTACACAAATGTGGAGACCTGGGATAGTCACTTTACAAACTGAAGCACGTTTACTCAGAAATAAATCCGGGTGAGCACAATGGATTTAGACCGCAATCCCTATACATGGGACATTTAACTTACTTCTCGCTGGACCAGCAACCTCTGGCTTTCCTAGAAGACAATGGTGACCTTAACTTGCTTCTTATGGCCTTCAGGTGCATCTTGCCGTCCACTAAGCAGGAGCAGAAGAAGGCAGGCCGAGCCTGGCCCCGCTCCTCCCCCCCCTCCCCTCGCCGTCCCCTTGACAGACACCGCCGCGGGCTTTCCAAGCCGGAGCTGCCCGGGAAGCTGGATACGGCAAGGGGAGGATGTTCGCAGGCTGAGCTGGCCAGAGGGGAAACATGAGAAGGCGCGGCTATTCACGTTCCGGGGCCCGGCAGCTCCTGCCTGGGCAATAAAGGCGAGCGGCGGCCGCGGTCAGAGCTTGTGGTTCAGGAGCTCTCAGGGGCTGCTGCGCGCGCTGAAAACGGGCGGCGGGAGCGGGGATGGGAGAAGGAGCGGCCGGGCAAGCGAGGAAGCGAGGAAAGCGGCAACCCGGACCCAACTCACCACCACCACCAGCAGCGACCCTCAGCCGCAGGCACCAGGTACAGCCACGGGACCCTGCCTTGGGAATGGGGGGGGGGGGAAGGTGCGCGCGTCATTTGTCCGACTGAACCCGACCAAACCAAAATACGCAGGAGGCCGGGGGGGGGGGTTGACCTCTCCACCTTCCCACACTCGCTCGCGCAAGGCCAACCACCACCGCTACTGCCCCGGATACAGAGTCGTGCCCTCCTGCCCGGCCCGCTCCTTGGTCGCGCTCCCTTCTGCTCCCCTGCGTTTCGGGTCCTTAGTGGTTTTGCCCCACGGTTTGAAAGCGCCGCCGCGAGAGGGCAGCGTGCAGTTGCCCCGCGCAGTCCCGGCAGGGGCGGCGGGAGAGGGCAAAGCGCCGTCGGCGCTGAGGAGCCCAGACGGAACGCGACGCCTCTGCCAGGCACGCGCGAAGGTAACTAGGGCGTTTTAAACTGGGTTGAAATGGCATAATCGGCGGGAAGGAGGAGGCGCGGCCACTTGAAGCGATTTGAAAAGGGAGAGGGAATCTCTCGGTGGTGTGTTTTAAATGGCCCCGGAATGGTTTTCGTTTTCGTGTGGCGTTTCTGTTCCCAGGCGCGCATCCTTCCCATTGGATGCCTGCTGCGGGGTGTCTTGTGAAAAGCGATCGATATCATTTGGGGCGAGTCCACTTTGCGCCACCCTGGGCTTCCGGGGCCTCTGCGACCCAAGAGAGGCGCTCGCTTGTTTGTCCCCCTTCGTGGCGCGGGCGACGCTTTGGCCGACGGCGGCGCTGCGTGAACGGTCGCCTGCTGTCCTGCGGATGTGACCGGCCCGCCGATGGCGCCCCAGCGGCTTCTGCGGAGCGACGACCTTTGCGGGAAGCAGGTCTCGCTGCGGGCAGCCCGGGGTCCTGGCGCCCTGCTCCTTTCCGAGTCCCCGGGAATCTGGGGCATTGGAGTTCGAGTTGTTGTGCGCGTGTGTGTGTGTTTGCAAAAGGCATAAATTAGGACACGTGTTGTAGGCACCGACGTGTTGTGTGTTAACGAGGAATTGGAGACGTCTGGCTGCTGCTGCTGACGCAAGATTTGCTGGTTCAAGGACCTGCTCCGCTCCCCCTTCCCGCCGCTTTTGGTTCCTATGTTTTGGCAAGAGCTCATTGAGACGCAGTTTAGTGACTGCTTTCGATCACTCTCCTTTCCTATTATCAGCGTGGTTGATATAGATTTCTTCCAACATCATATGTCCAAAGAGTGAAGATTCTCCCTTTTGACAACTGTGGTCCTTGCCTCGGATTCATACGTGGTCTCTGTCTACACAGCTTGTAACGTGGGGAACCACCTCCCTCCCCCCGCCTCCCTCTTGAGCTAAACCTAAGCGAAGGTGGTGTTGGACGGGGAGGGGCAGCGCGAGGCTTTCTCCTCGCAAAACAAGGAGGGGAAACGTTAGCAAGAAGCCATCCTTACAAAGGACAATTTCTGCGGTTGGGTGGGATCCAAAAAGGCGGGCAGAAAACCCCGCGGAGCAGGATAAAGAGGCTCTTGTAGTGGGCACGCATTCGTGTACACAAAGTCACAGGCCCATAGACACGCGTGTCCAGGGGGAGAGTTGGTCCTCAACACGCGCGGACTTGGACAGGAGCCCTGGCGAATCCGGCGGCGCCTCCTTCCAAGGCAGCGCGCGCGTGTGTGCTTAGGATCTCGGCCCTGCTCGTTTTTCATGCGCACTAGTCAAACAAGAGTCTGAACGACATCCTTGCAAATATTGACAGTGGCCCGTCGAGTTAATTTCTCTGGTTACTTGGATGTTTTCGGCCAAGGAAAAGCGGCCGCGCGCTGGCTGCTTGGAGGAGAAAGTGGTACTTTCTCTCTCGGGGGATGGGAGAGAGAGACAGACAGACAGACAGACGGGAGAGGCCGGGAGCAGCCCAAGGAAGAAAAGGGTCCCGATCTTGTTTTTAAAACCACACGGAAGGCGGACCCCCCCTCCCGGATGGGGAGCCGCTGCTCGTGCTGCAGCTGATGGCTCGGATCCAGCCGGGCTTCGAGGTGGAAAGAAAACCCTCGGCCGAGAGGGAAAGGGAGACGCCGGGGCCAGAGCTGGGCTGCGGGCGGCCGCATCCTGCGCCAGAATCAGACAGCCTGCGGCGTGGATTGTGCCTGGACACAATGGTCTAGGTGTGTCAAGGGTGCTATGGACGCCGGCTTGAGACGGGAAGGGAGAGGCGGACGGTCCCCTCTCCAAATGTAAGCCAGTAGCGGAGATCTGGGAGCCACCCAAATATACCGCTACGAGAAGGGATGCTTTGGCCCGGGACAGACGGACTGAGGAGCGGAGCAAAGAGACGCCCCTTCGGGTGGCTGCCGGTCCGGTTCTCTGGAAGATGCCCGCCAACCATCATCTTCAACTCCTGGTCACTGCGCTCTCTCCCGTTTCGGTCTCCACAGCCACCGCAGGCGCTGTAACTCTCCAAGAGTTTGACCCCCCTCCCCCAAAGGCGCACTGCAGACAGACGGATGCCAACAGCCACAATTGTGTGTACACTATATGGTTATTACACTGTTATATCCCCCTCCTTTACGTCCCTATGAGAGGGTATCTGTTGGCCCATTTTGACAGGTGAGAAACTGAGGTCCCGTATCTTCCTCGTCTGCACTTGAGAGGGTTGTGCGCGCGCCTCCATTCCTATATTTCATTTCACTTTTGTAGGGGTGCGCCGCGCTATCCCCCCCATTCAGTTTGATGGCCTTCCATCAAACGGCTCCCTGAAATCTAGAGGCGGCTCATTTAAAGCACAAGTTCAATTGGGAGCCCGCTCTTTAAGATGTGGAAGGTGTTTTTTAAGCGTTGGCTCTGCGCGCGCGCGCACGCTTGAAGGGTCTCAATGCATTGCAGCCTGGGTTCATATGACGGAGGTTTTAGGGTCATCCGCTGGTCTAAAGCTCCGGCACCTCGCAGTTCCTCTAAGCCAGGCATAGGCAAACTCAGCCCTCCATATGTTTTGGGACTACAACTCCCATGATCCCTAGCTAACAGGACCAGTGGTCAGGGATGATATAGTCCCAAAACATCTGGAGGGCCGAGTTTGCCTATGCCTGCTCTAAGCACCTAACGTGTTTTTCACAAGGACGCCTTTTCACATGTTAGGCTGAAATTCTCCCTTGAGCTTCCCCTGTCAAGACGCCTGGCCCGGAGGACCTTCAGAGAGAGACAACGCTGGAGACACGTGTCGCTATCGCAGACACACACTGCCCCTTACCAACACGTGGCGCAAACAGCAGCAGCGAGGCGCATTTGACACCGCAGACAGAAAAAGCCCTCTCGATCTTTATGCACCTGCGGTTTAACCACCCGCTTTCAGACCTCTCGGCTGCTGCTTGTGGCACCTGCTCGTTAATAAGGGACTGGATGGGAAAGAAAAGGGATAAAGCAGAGCCTTTTTACACCTCAGTTTTGGAAAAGTCTAAGCGCCCCCCCACCTCTCCAAATGTTAAGCGTTTCCATCCTTCACCTGGAACGCCTATTATAAGATACATTCGTTTAATTCCTGGTTTCCCACTCCGCTTTTTGTCCCGTTTCAACAACCCCGTTTCAATGGGTCCAGCGGTTCTGCCTGACTTCCTTCGCCCTGCCCTCCTCAAACGAGAATGGCCAGAGGGGAAACGGACCGTGGCCTCTCCTCGTTTCCAGCCCACCTTGAGTTCGCGCACGGAGAAAGATTGGAAGCCTATGGACGCCTCGAGATCCGCGGGGAGGAAATGTTCTGCCTATGTCCTTTTTGTCGACTTTGACGTGTACGTTTGAGGCTTTGTTGCAGCGGATGCTGGTTCCCTGGGGAAAACGGGACACTAGGTCTGCCTTCGCCTCAGCCAGCCAGCCAGCCTCCACCTGCCTCTCTTCCTACTTAAAACCAGTCTAGAGGGTGACCGGGCTGTGTCAGCTTCCTCCTCTGTCGTCTCAGTGTTGCCCTTCAGTAGGGAAGAGAGAAGATGGAGTCAAAGTCACTGTTTGTCATTGGCTCCGCCTCTGGGCACCAGCCATCGCTGGGCTTTAAACCTCAAGCGATGCTCTTTGAAAACAAGATCCCGCCCACCCCTTCTGCATTGAAGGCAAGTGACTGTAGTTCCATCTGCTTCCCATGCAAAATATCCCAGGTTCAATCTCACGCAGGACTGGAACCCTGGAAACTGTCTGTGTAGGGCCATGCAGAACGAGATGGGCCAAATGGTCTGACTCGATATAAGGCAGCTTTCTAGGCTGAGAGAGGAGACAACCACGCCAACCCCAAGATCCAGGAACGCTGGAGGGTTGCAGTAAGAGATGCTCACTCCACGCCCGCTAGACCAGGGCCATCATTTAAAAACGATGTTTAAATGGCACTTTGGACTGACTTGGAATGGAAATGGAGGCTTGGCTTCCCACCCACCTCGCATTGCGTGTGTGTGATACGAACTTGGATAGGACTTAAATTTCGTGGGCTAAAGCTCCATTCAATAAACGGCCAAGTTCCTTTTTCTTTTCTTTTTTTCTTTTTGGAGAAAGATGTCGGGATAGCTCGGTGTGTGTGGACAACATTTGAGGGTGGGTCCTGACACCCCAAGCCATCCACCTGTGGCTTTCCAGATGTTGTCGGACTCCAGCTCCCATCTGCCGCAGGCTGCACGGTCCATGGTAAGGCATGATGGGAACTGGAGTCCAGCAAACATCTGGAGGGCCACAGGATCACCCCCACCCCTTGATCTGCAGGGACCGAAATGGCTTGGGACCCATCGGGCTCTTAAAAGGCACCACTCGGGTCGAGGCCTTCCCTTCGTGTAAACGCATCCTCTAAGGCCGAGTTCTAACAGCAGCTCTTTGGACGGTGGGTCAAAAAGCGGCGTGCTTTGAGTCCTACTCAGGTGGGGTAGTCAGCTCCTTTAAGATGGGGAGATGGGGATGCGCCTTACTTCCCTGAGTAGGGTCGAAGGGCGCCCTTGCTCCTTCTGTTGCATGGGACCCTGGGCATCTGCCCCAAAGCCCTCCCCTGCCTGCCCCCAAACAGTGGCGCACTGAAAAGGGAAGCGCGCTCGTTTCCGCGCCGCCCCAGCCTCGACTCCTGTCGCAGCGGGCCGCTCCCCCTTCCCTTGCCAAGCCCTCCGGCCTCGATCTCCTCGGCTTTCGCGTCTCCGGCGACTTCAGCTGCTTCCCCCACCCCCTCGAGTAACCCGATGCTTCTCCTCCTCCTCCTCTTGCAGCGCCCGTCGAGTCCTCGGCGCCCCTGAAGCGCAAGAGCGCCCGCCCGCCCGCCCGCGCCTCCTTCGCCCCGGCTGACCAGACTCTCCTCAGCCCCGGCCGCCGGGCTGCCCGTGCGCCCTCCCCGCCACCATGAACACGATCGTCTTCAATAAGCTCAGCAGCCAAGTGCTCTTCGAAGACGCCGCCAAGGAAAGGGAGAGGAGCAGCAGCCGGCCTTACGCCGGGGTCTTGGACGTGTCCACCCACCCGGAGGTCCTCATTCCTGACAGCCCGTCCATGAAAGACAACCTCAGCCTTCGACATAGGAGAACAGGGTAGGAGCCCCCAGGCCGATGGTTTGGAAGGCGAGGGGTGGGAGGGAGAGACGCATCTCTGATCATGTGGGAAGCTTTGCATTATTGGATTAATCCTAATTATGTACCGCTTTTCAGCCGGACCTGAAAACAGTTCAGTTTCTCGAGGCAGTTCACAAATAACAATAAGCATAGGCTCTTTTTTGTTTTTTTAACAATAACCAAAAAAATGTTGCCTTGTAGGAATTCAGTCAAGCCCTTACTTGCCTGATCTAGTGGCTTTGTAAAACTTCGCCCCACAAACATCCCCTGTCTGAACAGCTAGGGCACTTTAAATAGCTTTAGACTAGAGAACCCACCCTTCTTATGACGACTTGAAAACAAATCCCCATGATCTGCATTTGCTTCCATTGATGTTTGTAAGATCCTAGTCCAAAGGTTTATGTAAAATCCCGCTGTGGTGTTCAGTGAAGCTGTCTCCCAGGAAAAAAAATGGCATTGCAGATAGTGGTGTAAAAATATTGGAGTGATTATAGACAAGTGTATCAAATTTAGGGCTTTGTCCAGAAACCGGTTGCTCCCTGCATATGGTGTGAGTGTGAAAGAGAGGATCAGAGAGGGTGCTGTCTGAAAGCTAAGTAATTTAAGGGTAGATTTAAATCCAAAACATGAAATCTGGAAGTACCGTAAGTAAACTCTAGTGATAAACCTAGACTCTATAGCAAAATATTACCCATTGTAAGAGGCAGACTATGTGGTAAGCAGCAAACCACAAGTGGACAGTGCAATAGACAGTAACCGAACTGACTAACAAAAGAGTTCATTGGATAGAGGACATACCAACAGTGACTGACAAGATTATTGCTGTCTATAGTTCTTGCCTGTTTTTTTTAAATATAGAAAATGTATTTTGCCATAGGATCCAACTCCTAGGAGCCAAGGTCCCTTTGCTCCCCCAATAAAATATTGGGGGGCCACCCCACCCCCACCCCCAATTGATGGACATTACCATTCAAATGGTGTGCATGTGCCATGTCTTGTGATTGATGATGCAGGGTGGGGCTCAGCTGGGACCCCATCCCCAATTATTTATTCAAGTTGGCAAGCCTGTATTTCGCGGAAGCATTGTTTACCGTATATTACAAAAGTTCATTAAAATTTGCCTTCTTCCAAAGAATGGAATACAGGAGTAAGATTGTTTTGTATTAATTGCTACAACACCTATTGCACCTCAATGTGGTTGACCTCCAAGTCTTTTGGATTACAGTTCCCTTCAGTCCCAGCCAGCAAAGGCTGACACATTGGGATACAAAGTGCTTTTACCCAAGAATTCATCTACTACACACTAAAGGGTGCAATCCCAACTCCACTTACCTGGGAGTAAGCCACACTGAATTCAGTAGATACAGTTAGGATAGCATTGAAAATCACATACCCCAAATAACCCAGTTTTACTATGCTTGCTCAGGGACAGGCAGAAGGGAGAGGGGTGCCCCCATTTCATCTTTCAGCAGCATAATTCTAGACACTCTTGTTTTTGCATGCAAGTTCCACTGAACAAAAGGTGAGAAACCTGAGGATAAACATATGTAAGCTCAGGCTGCGCATCTGTAGTCAAGTGATAACTCGATAAATTTTATACGGTGCTTAAGAGATGTCCAGAATGCTAAAGACTGAAACAATATATTTTATAGCCGAGTTACCAATTTTAAAAGATTGCATCAGCTCATACGTCTAATAGCATTTCAGGTTGGCAAGAGGGTGATTGTGTTTCATCAAGATTTTATTTCCAGCTGATTCAGGCAGAATTAGATTTCAAATAAAGTGTTAGAAGGCAAAAAGCCCAAGAGGCTAGAAAAAAAGGTGAGAACTGGGAATTTTGGGGAGGGGGGGGATATGGAACAAGCCGCAGATGTAGCCTGAGAGCAGCACCTTCTGGAAGTGATTTGGTATTACAATCTCAAGCCGCAAATCATTAGGGTAGCAGAATGGGAAAAGGACAGATCTGACCCGTGGAAGCGATCCTGCACAGATCCTAGTGAAATGATTCAGAGCCACGCTGTGGAGCAGCTTGAAGATATTAAAACAGGGCTTGTGTGCAGCAGAACATCCAGGTGGATTAAGCCTCAGCCTAAAGTGTGTGTGTGTGTGTGGTTTTTCTACTTTGGCCATCAAAATATCCTTGGTTGGCTCTCTGTCAGGAACAAACTTCCCATTGTACCTAATCAGGTTGTGATTAGATATGAACTTGTGTATGCAGTTGTTTAGGGCACTATGGCTGAAATCCTATGCAAATTACATGGGTATAATTGAATGATGCTCAAGACCGGGCATGGCATTTGTTGAGATGTGCCAGAAAAACCAGCAGATGTCTAAAAAGGTTGTTAATACCTGACATTGGATGGACTTCTGTTGGTGTAGGAATGTGCATTCATTCCATCAAGCAAAACCTTCTCCTTCACCCAGTGAAAAGTTCCAGGTGCAGCTCATTATCTGGCAGCAGATATCATGTCTTCCATCATGAGTGTTTTATTATCTGGGGCAGAGCTAAAATATTAATGGCCTATCATCACTGGATTGTCAGTGAAGGCCAAATTAATTCCACTTAAGATTGGCTTGATCTTGATGTGCAAATTCCTGACATGTGAGGAAGGGTGGTGCTCTCGTGGCAACTAGACCATAAACAGATGTGCGCTTGGGAGCATTGGAGAGGAGCATGGGAAATGGACTGCTGCAACATGTTGAGTAATCCGATGTTCAGACGGCTTTAATACCAAAACAAGCTGGACTTGGATCTTCCTTTCCTGTTTTTAAAAAGTCTTGTTCTAACAGTCTGTGCTGATATTAATTGTAGATAACTTGGGGGACTTGAAAGGGACAGTGGCAGAACTTCTGTCTGGAATTTAGCTTTCTCTTTTTTTGTAATTCATAAGCACCCAGCAATTTTTGCGATAAGCAATCTTCTACGGGAGGAAGGCTTTGGTCAGACGGGCCCTATTTTGGCTCCTTGAAGTTTTGCAGGACCCCTGCATTAGTTAGTTACCCCCTCCACTCCTCTGACGAGCAATGAACAAGCCCACACCTTGGGAATGATCGAAACTGATTCAGTATACCTGAAGGAGCGTCTCCACCCCCATTGTTCAGCCCGGACACTGAGGTCTAGCTCCAAGGGCCTTCTGGCGGTTCCCTCACTGTGAGAAGCGAAGTTACAGGGAACCAGGCAGAGGGCCTTCTCGGTAGTGGCGCCTGCCCTTTGCAACGCCCTCCCACCAGATGTCAAGGAAATAACTATCTGACGTTTAGAAGACATCTGAAGGCAGCACTGCTTAGGGAAGTTTTTAATGGCTGATGTTTTAATGTATTTTTAACCTTTTGTTGGAAGCTGCAGTGGCTGGGGAAACCCAGCCAGATGGGCAGGGTATAAATAATAAATAATAAACAATAAAGGCAGAGTTGAAGGGATGGCCTGTGTGAGAGAGAGTTCATCAGCTGTGCTGTACTTGCTTGCTCTGACTCCAGACTTACCTGCAGCTCTCTCCCCTCCCAAGGCTCACTAGGAGAATCCCCCTCGAAGTCTGTAGGCTTGCCCAACATAAAAGAAGAGGCGAAAGAGTTATTTATATCAAATACCAAGTGTTTTCTGTTAGCAAATACTGTTTTGTCTACCTCTTTAGGAATTATTATTTTAAATCGCTCTTCCAAGGTCAGGCAGCGTTTCAGCAGCTTCCTTACTCGGGGAAGGCTTGTTGTTTTCATAAGATGCTAAGAGACCATATGCAGGCTCCAGAGCTGCAGTAGCAGAACAGTTCAAGTTACTGAAGCCTTCAGCTTGGCAGGTCCTCTGCCTCTGGCCCCTGAGCGATGGCCTTGAATCTTGCTTGCTTATTGCAAACAAATGCAATGCGTACATAAATATTCCTTAATGTCATTATTGTGTTCCACGCAGGCTAGGAAAAAGAAATAGAGATGAGGCAAGTCCTTCTCTGCTTGTTTGTGACCAATGAGCATCTTTGGTGGAAAAACCTGAAAAATACTTATTTGCACATCCAGATTCTCACCTATTCCTGTAATGCATGAAGGAATTTAGAAGGGGGGGAGGGGGGTTTCAGCAGTTTTTTTAGATCCTTGTAGAAAGAACTCTTGTCTGCTTTCATGCCCCACTTGTGGGCTTCTCAGAGATGTTTGGAGACATCTGGACCAGATGGACTTTTGGTCTGATCTGCCAGGTTCTTTCTGTTGCTTCCAACGGCTGCTAGTACAGTAATAGCGTACAGTGGTAAGAATATCTGGGAGCCGCAAGTGCTAACAGACACTAACTACAAGGCACTGAAATCCTGGGAGCAAGTCCTATTGGACACAGTGGGATTCACTTCTGAATCGATAGGCAGAAGGTTGCACTCCTCATTTAGCTAAAGTCAGATGTGCTCCACTGAGAGCTATGGAACTTAAGTGATTCGTAACTAAGGGCCCATCGGCACTATACATTTAAAGCAGTATCATGCTGCTTCAAATAGGCCTTCAGGTGCCCTCTACCAGAGTTAAGTAAGCACAGGACTTGTACAGCCTTTATCTCTTTTTCTCCAGCATCTTTTTCCATTTGGCATGGAGGATACCCCCGCCCCAAGACATTCCCCTTCACAAATCCCCAGTTTCCCCACCCTACGTCTGATTTGGAGTTTGACTGCCTAGTGATTTTGTGCTATGGTACTGAGAGTAAGGATGATAGGAGACAACAGGGCATGTGGACAGGCCCATCTGACTATAATCCTCTCAAACCTACCTCTTTCTCCTTGCACTGTACAGCACCCGACAGAACAGTGGGAAAGTGAGGCACAAGCGCCAGGCATTGCAAGACATGGCGCGGCCGCTGAAGCAGTGGTTGTACAAGCACCGAGACAACCCATACCCCACTAAGACCGAGAAGATCTTGCTGGCTCTTGGCTCCCAGATGACTTTGGTGCAGGTAAGAATGAGCTATGCCCCATTAGCTGTGTGCCTCACACCATCTCTGAAGATGGCCTGGTTGCCCCACTTGTACTGAGCATCTTTGGGCTAAACTAGGTGTGATTGCAGCAGATCTGCGTGTTTTTAAACTAAGGTGTGACATAATCCCATTGGAGGCATCTCCCTATATCCCACTGCCCAAACTACGTCCTCTTCGGCCAGGCTCAGATTTTGGAAGGGAGCTCAGGTGGGAGAAACATACCTTGGGCGGAGGATCGGGAAAGGTGAGTCGCAGCAGCTTTCGGCTCCCTTTGCTCCCGTGCCACTTTTAAGAAAGCATCAGGATGTTTGTTTGCCGGAACAAAAAGGGATGTCTTGGGAAAGGAGCAGGCTCCTTCCTCCAGTGGTTTGCCTCTCTTCATACAGGCACTTTCCTCCCAACCGAGCTCCCTTCTCGTTTCAGATAAGAGAGACTGCAAGAAGGCCAGTTATATGAAGGGAAAGGCTTGCTACCCAGACACAGCCCTACCTTTAAGCAGAGTGGGATGACCAACTTAGACGGCAGCAAGGCCTTGGGAGGAGAAGTTGGTTTGTGTGTATCACATGGCCTCTCCTCCCTAGGCTAACCTGCTGCCTTCAGGTGCAGTGGAGGTTGCTGCCTCGCCTCCCGTGTCGAAGGAAGATTCAACAGAGAGGCTGCAGCTCAGTGGTTTGCATGCAGAAGGTCCCAGGCTCAGTCCCCAACATCTCCAGGTCGGGCTGGGAGAGACCCCTGCCTGAAATCCTGGAGAGCTGTTGCCAGACTAGGTGGGCCAATGATTTTACTGTGTATAAGACAGCTTCTTATATCACTCATGTATACCCACTCAACTCCTCCAATCTGCAGAACTGGCATTGTTGCAGGTTCCACGTAAAAACTGCTCTGCATTTGTAAGAAATCGATGTTTCGGTCCTACAGTATCCACACTTTGCGACTCCCTGCTTATTATTGACGTCAGGCAGGCAGCTTCCTCCACTCTTTTCAGTGCCTGCTAAAAACATTTTTGTTTTGGCAAACCTATCCAGACATGTAAAAGGTTGGCATGTTTTAATCTGGGTTTTAGCCTATCGTTTGACTGGTTTTTTTAATGTTTCAAATACCCGGTAGTTATTTTTATCCAAATATTATGGGTTTCTTCTTTGTGTAAACCACTTTGAGGTTTTATTACAATCAAGCTTCTGTACATGAAATGGGGAGCACCATCTTATCCTTTGCTTCAGGCAGCAACATTTCTTGGGGCAGTCCTGACAGTGCCTGGTACCCCCCACACCCCTTTTAAAGCCAAAGATTAAGGGGTTCCTGGAGGACAAAGTTGCCTTCCGCAACTAGGTAAGGAGGAAGGAAGGAAGGAAGGAAGGAAGGAAGGAAGGAAGGAAGGAAGGAAGGAAGGAATAAATAATTTATTGGCCAAGTACATTTTCCAACATACTTGGAATTTTGCTTCGGCTACATTGCAATGTAAACATGCCTTATACAAACACTGTTCCACTAACAATACAATGACATAGCAAAGAAGCCCCACCCATAACTGACCTCCCCTTCCGCTATACAACTACGAATTTAACAATTTAATGGCACAAGGGGAAAAACTGTTCCTGTGCCTGGCTGATTTTGTGTATGTTCCTGTGCCTGGCTGATTTTGTCCAGATGGAAGTAAATCAAACAGATGATGACCGGGATGCAAAGGATCTGCAACAATTCTCTCTGCTCTCTTCCTAACTCAGGTAGCATAGAGCGTCTCTATTGAAGGCAAGCTAGCACCAATTACCCTCTCTGCAATTCTAATGAATGATAGCACAAAGTTCATGGCAGCCTTTCTGGAACACCCTTTGCAAAACACTGTCCAGCGTCCATTCATTTTAGGAGAACTTGGGTTAGAGAGCACTTAAGGGCCAGAGTTTTTTGAACCGTGCCTTCTTGACTTCTCAGGGATTATGTTCTTCAGAAATGAAATGGCATGTTTGGTAAAAGAACACTTCCTTTGTTGTCTGCAGATCTGTCTTGGTTGACATGTAGTCCAAAAGCAAAAAAACATATCAAAAAAATTATAATCCAGATGCTCCTTCCACACTTTGCCCAGAAATGCTCTCACATCTGCATGAAAACACATCATTCAAGGGAAAGGAAAGAATGAAGTTGTGGTCCAGAGCAGATTACTGCTTACAAAGAACTGATCCTCAGAGACCGACAGGCAGGGGCACTATCACAAATCACACCGGAGTGATTGCAGAACAGCCCCACTGCAGTCAAACCGACTCAAATTGACAGTGATGTATCTGTGAGAACTGGGTCATGTTTTCACATCTACTTGGAAAAAAACCGTTTCTTGTTCCCAAAAGCTGCGCACTCCAGATTATCAAATAGTGCTGCATAACTGGCTTTAATCTAGCACCGTAAAGTGCCAGAACATATCTGGAGGAGACCAAAATAAAATGTGTTTTCCTGATTTGTATTTCCTAGGCTTACATTCCTGAAGCTTAGATTGGCCTCCTCCTCTTCGCATCAGTCTGTCCAATTCCTTAACGCTTGCTGTGTTCCTTTTATTCAGTCCTGCTCTCCTTGTGTTTGAGCCACAGCTTTATGTCAAGTTGTTCTGTCAAGCCTTCCCCTCATCACAGTATCTTTGTTTGTTCCATGCATACCACTTCAAGAAGTGTTTGCTAACAATTAAAAGCTGGGCAGCCAACCAGTTACAAAAATCTGATTTGATGAATCATGTTAGTTTTTAGCTAATTCACTGGTTACACCTGTGCATATTCGCATATAAAGAAAAAAATAGTTTTAATATTTAGAGGCTGTGAGTGTGGTCTTTGGGGACATTTCTACTTCTGCCTTCCGCAGGACAAAATTACGCAGATAATAGGGTGGCTGCTTAGACATTGATAAATGCCACAACAAAAAATCACAAGAGGATGCAGATTGTGTAACATCTGCATATGGTAATTTATATGGGTGGAGTGCAAATAAATAAATCTACTACTGCAAGGACCTTCGGCTGTGCAAAGGAAATTCCTCTCCTTGTGCCTGGTGACACCTAAATTGGTTACAGGGTTTCCCCCAGTCCTCTGAGGCACATTTGGGAAATGTGAGGCATCTGGAAAGGGAGAAGTTAGGATGTGCAAGCCGAAATCCTTGGGCTAGCGGATCTGTTTAGATACTGCCCTGCGCATAGATCCAAATTTAGAAATAATTACTGTAAATTAAATAGATATGCAATACATCTTCCCATAGTGGAGAGAATCATAGAAATGTAGAAATGGAAGGAACCCCAGAGGTCATCTAATCCAACCCCCTGCAATGCAGGAATCACAGCTAAATTGCATGTGCATGTGTTTGTTTAATGTAATACATGCATGCAGAAAATGAGATTCCCGGGGTGCGTACTACTGTTGCTCCAGATACAACATGGTGACCAGGTGACCTGTGTGCCTACTCAGTCTGCCATCCAGGTGTTAACCGTAGATGGTCAACTTCAAGGCCTTTCCTGCTCTCCCATCTAGTGGCACTTTATCATTAAAGCAGACCTGGACTGCACAGGCCTTCAAAGTGAGCAAGGCCTTCTTCAAACAGCGAACATTATCTGACAGCCCTTCAAATGGAGGACTTGTCCTCCATCAGCTAGGCCACCAGGCCACCCTTTCTTTACAATGTAGCTTGTCTTGTTATTGCATTATGGTGGCTTTTAAAAACTACTTAACTGGGGAAATGTTTCTAGTCAAATCAAGATGTGTTGAATCAATTAAATGTAGTAAGCCTACTTAAAAGACGCTCTCTCCTCTCACCCTGCCTGCGGCCTCGCCTCTCTTCTTCTGTGCTGAGTACTTTTGGCTGTTTCCTCTGTCCGTATCGTCCCTGCATCCCCAAGGTTTTTATTTGTTGTCTTCTGCTTTCTTAACTCTTGCTTCAGTTCCATAACACACATACATACAAAACCAGTTCTCATGCACCAAGGAAAATCCTACAGAAAGTTAAAATAGTGTTTCACACTTCCCTGAGTAGAGGGAAGTTTTACAGTCAGGGAGGGGTGTGTGTTTATGAGGAATCATAGAGTCATACAGTTGGGAGGGACCCTGAGGATCATCTAGCACAGTGATGGCTAACCTTGACACCCCAGATGTTTTGGAACTACAACTCCCATCATCCCTAGCTAACAGGATCAGTGGTCAGGGATGATGGTAGTTGTAGTCCCAAAACATCTGGAGTGTCAAGGTTAGCCATCACTGATCTAGCACAACTCTCTGCAATGCAGCTGTCCCGTGTGGGGATCGATCCTGCAATCTTGACATTATCAGCACCACACTCCAACCAACTGAGCTATCCAGGCCCCCCTAGGAAGTACTGTACTAGAGACGTATGTTTGCAGTATCGGTTTCTTTTAACTGTACAAGCCCGGAAAGGGGGACTAGGCAAGCACTCAGACAAGTGCTTAGCTGTAAAAATGCCATCAGTTCTCCCAAAACCGACAGTGTGCCTTTTGGAAGACCCTCTGGTTCCTTTTCACCAGCCAAATGTAAAAAAAACTGGCTCCTGTTGGCTCTCAAATTGTTTCCCTTAGCCCCAGCCAAGTAGATGGAAGGTGTCCAGTGGCCACTAGCCACCAACTGCATGACTTGGTCCACTTAGCGGGGTGTGGAAGCCTGGCCAGTGGGAGAAGGGAGAGGTGTGGGATGGAGATGTGTCCTATTTTATATAGGACAGTCCTCTGCTGTGCAGTCCAAGTCTGGTTTAAAGGTGAAGTACTATAAGAAGAGAGCCAGAGGGCCCTTGTTTAGCCTGGAGAAGAGAAGGTTAAGGGGTGATATGATAGCCATGTTCAAATATATAAAAGGATGTCATATAGAGGAGGGAGAAAAGTTGTTTTCTGCTGCTCCTAAGAAGAGGACACGGAGCAATGGATTCAAACTACAAAAAAGAAGATTCCACCTAAACATTAGGAAGAACTTCCTGACAGTAAGAGCTGTTCAACAGTGGAATTTGCTGCCAAGGAGTGTGGTGGAGTCTCCTTCTTTGGAGGTCTTTAAGCAGAGGCTTGACAGCCACCTGTCAGGAATGCTTTGATGGTGTTTCCTGCTTGGCAGGGGGTTGGACTGGATGGCCCTTGTGGTCTCTTCCAACTCTATGATTCTATGATTCTATGCCCATCAATGGTTAGCACCACCTGGGCAGCAGACTGAGCAGTCACCTGGGCAGTTTTCTCAACTATAGGGAGGTGTACTGTATTTCTATTTAAATTATAGGGATTTGCACCAACTCAATTGGCATATGCACACAGACGTCATCAATTTTGGTGATGCTCTCATTTATTTATTTTTTGGCAATGTGTTAGGTGGACACTGTAGGGGCAGACCACATGGCGGAGGTCAAAACAAAAGGCAAAGGCATTCTGCAACTTCCTAATTTGTCTTCAGTGCTACAAACCTGGATGAGAGTAGGAAAAAACTTTCAAGAGGGGCAAATGTATTGTACAGAAGGGTTTGGTAGGCCCCAGGGTAGGTGGCCAATAGCACGCAGGCTGACGGGATGCCTGATGTATGTTGTCTATTCCTGTGGAAGCTGATTCTTTGGTGGAAAGGAAATTTGTAAGGGCCCCAGGCCTCTAGAGAAGACTTGGGAAAAGAACCACTCAGCCTAAACGTAGTAGGCTGAATGCTGATTATATTCATGCAACCCTAGCAAAGCCAATGGAGCAGTATGTAGTACAAGTTATTAGCCGCCCGCCCTCCCGTTTTGCTTTAGAGTTCGAAACCTTATACTCCTGAAACTAGCAGAACTGGAACAGGAAGCCATATCCGTCTAAAAGCCACAGCCTATATTTATCTCGCCAATTAGCCTCCAATTTGGAGGCTAGCAATTTGTCCTGCTAATTTGCAATGAATATGTCATGTTTTCATTTGCCCTATTCCCGTAGGGGTGGATTTATTTTATTTTAAATTTGGGTTTAGCCATTCCTATGAATTTAAAGGGGGGGGAATGAAGGAACATTCTTTCCAGAAGGGGAAATATGAATGGCTTTATTGTTGAATATGAAGTTATTTGCCGCAGTATGACTAATGGACTGGTTCTGGCTTGCAATATTCAGGTTTTCACATTCATATATAGGATGCAACTTACTTTGAAAGGGGGAGTATTTTAAGTTACAGCCCCCTTCGTGAAAATTAACAATATGTAGTATGGGATGTGGTACAATGATAATAATAATTCAACCAAAGAAGATAAAGATAGGCACATTATTTTTGCTGTTTTGGAAAATGGGGCTGCCACTGTTAAATGAAACCAAGCCCAGGAAACACATTTGCTGAATGGAAACACTTTATAGGAGTAAGTAGCAGGAACTGAGGAGTTGTAAGTAATTTCTTTTATTTCTTTTTTTACAATTTTTTACAATTTTTTTACAATTTTTACAATTTACATTTATATTCAAATAGTATTCACAATAATCATACACATAAAGGATTCCCTGAATCCTTGAACTTCCCTCCACCCCTCCATGGGTTCCATTTACATTCCCTTTTTCTTTTTTACTGCATCTTATATTTTCTCCATTTTCTTGAAATTCCCTATTTTCCCACAGTTCTTGTTACAAGTGTTGTTACAATCCTGTCAGAGTTTTTAGTTGTTTACAGTGTTCTCCAAGATAAATTATATTTTAAAAAATTCCCATTCCTTAGTAAAGTTTCTATCTTCTTGATTTCTGATCTTCCCGGTCAGGAGTCGTAGGTAATTTCTATTCCCTTAGTTTAGTCAAGTCTCCCTAACCTGAGAAGCACCACACACATTTCTGTGTGTGCACACACTTATTTATTTATATCCTGCCGCTCTTCCATGATGAAACTCAAGTTGGTATTACATTGGATTCTTGGGCGGAGATCTCCCATACAGGCACTAATCGAACCTGGGACTGTTCAGCTTCAGCAAAGTGGCTGCATCACATGCCTTTAGGCTGGGGGTGGCCAATATGGCGCCAGACTACAGCTTCCACCAACTCTGACCATTAGCCATTCTGGCTGCAGCTGATGGGCGTTTTAGTCCAACAAACATCTAGAGGGCACCATGTTGGCTACCCCTGCATCTTGCCTTGCTGTTTAAGAAACCCTGTGTGAAAATGGCTACTGAGTGTTTGCTTCCCCAGGCCTAGAAAACCCCATTCTGGGAGTTAGGGCTGCATGCCCAATTATTTGTGTGAGGAGAGAGCAGGCGACTGAATCCATCCCTCCCCCCCCCCCTTTCCCAAATAGATGATTGGTGCTATAGCAAGCAATCTGACTGTGCTGCTGTGGATCTGGAACTATATACAACAGCCCACTGCTGATTTTGCATGATGCTGGGTTATGGCCAACTAATGTGAGACATATTAGTCCGTCACATTATATAATAGGGATATATTTCATGCTTCAGCTGTCATTGTTGGCCAGGGGGCTGTTGCTTTCTTCTTTGGGGGATTGTCAAAACTTTGCTGTTTACTAACAGTTGCTACTCTTCAGGATACAGCTCCCTCCTCGGGGGGGGGGGGCCTCTGGAACCCATAGAAAAGTTTGATCCCCCAACCTAAAATGGTTATGTTTTTCCCCCCCGTGGGGGCAAGGGAGCATCCAAAATACGAATCTTTGGGGATTCTTGTTTTTAACAGCTATCTTATTTTATTTGTGAGATTTTTCGGTCTCCTGGAATGCTTCAAAGAGGAGCTGTTCATATTCACATGAATAATGCTTGCAGTTGACATGGAAATGTTGAGAGTGCGGTGTTTGCTGCTGGCCTTTTCAACCAAATAGTAGCACATGCACATAAATCACACTCGGTTTTATTGCTTGTTGTAAAGAGCTCTGTGGATAATACCCTACTTTCTGTTGTTGCACGTGGCAGTCTGATAACGCCAAGGTATGCTTCCGTGCTGCTCTTTGGCAAGCGAATGCATTGCCTTTGACAACTGCTGCAGCCATTAAAAGTATCCCACTGGGACGCTGAGCATATGAATGGTCTTAGAGAGAGTCGGAAAGCTGGTCAGTCTGCCTAGTGTCAGACTGTGCTTGTGACTTCCAGATTACAGGGTCCCTAGCCTCACAATCATCTCTGTCAGACGTATGAATTGCATACCCTACGACATTCCTCATATGAAAATAGGGGCATTTCTCACTCGCCCCCCCCAATCCCTCCCCCACGCACAGCATTTCCTATCAGAAGATGGGCGAGTTCCATCACTGCTACACCAATGAGGCACATCCTCCACCGTACTAAGAAAACCTGTAAGGCGGCTGTGGTGTCTCCTCGGGAGTAAACAGTCCGAGACATCCGTTTCTGTATTTACGGCTTTATTAACAACTATGTACAAGCAGAGCTCTATAGTTCATGACCGCTCAAATCCATTCCAGAATCCGGGAGTGGCCTCTCCCGGGTCCTCCCCCAACATAAAAGTTTCGGTATTCCGAATCTCCTCCTTGAATCCCTACGTTTCATCCCTCTATGCACTTGGGGCGACGGAAGTGCCACTGCGCTCTGCTCCTCCCAGGTGCGTGTTGGGTCTCTCTAGCATCCCCATGCCCTCTCTCCACCAAGGTCCCGGCTGGTCATCCTCCTCACTCAGGTACATCCTGTTCTCCTCACTTGATTCCCGGCTGCTCCCTGAGTGGTGCAAGGGCTCTCCGTTCCCTGACAGACCCTGCTCCACCTCCCTGCCTATCGGCAGTTCCCTGACAAAACCCCTTGATCCCAATTTTATTCTATTCTTTGGTGGATGTACAAAAAGAAAAACACACGCCAATAAACACATTTTAGAAAGGGGCAAGATTAGAATGGATGCACGAAGTATTCTTATTTTTATATCGAGACTCTTTGCGCTCCGCTCCTCCTTGCTTGCTCTCAAGCAGCCGCTACACGCTGCCCAGGGGAGGAGGCCAGCAGCAGTGGCCAAGAAGAGGTAACGGGATGCTCCTTCCCCATCGCTCAGGACAAGCGCTGGCTCATCCTCCTTTCTGAGCTTGGCGGCGGCAGCACTGGCAGGCGAAATAGGGACGTTCCAGGATCAGATCAGAAGCTGGGGTGACTTTCGTAATCCTGGGGCTGTCCCTGGAAAATCAGGATGCTTGGAGGGTATGGAATTGATCAGTAACCACTGCCAGCAGAAGGTCACTACTGCATGGCTGGGCTGCAGTGTTGAACCACTACTCAGAACCCCTGAAATTGCAGCTGTGCTTCATGTTTGTATTGTCACAATTCTGCTGCATCCTCCTTGCTGAAAGAGGGACAATGCAGTATTTTGTTCTTCCTTGTTCCTCTGAAGTGCAAGATGATATAGACATGGCCTTGGGATGAAGGCTTATGCATATATTTAAGCTGCTTACCTTAAAACTGTAAAGGTGGCTTCTAATAAAGTTAGATTAAATACTAAATATTTTCAGTGTTCATACTGCTTCCATTTCGGCTTTTGCTGAAATAAAAATGCGAACAGTCTACTTGTTTCTCTTTCACGTGTCATAAAACACACGCCAGTGAGAAAACTCTTCAGTTCTCTCTTGAAGGAGGGAGAAAACTAATGCATTTTGTCTTTTATTTAGGTATCAAACTGGTTTGCCAATGCAAGACGTCGCCTTAAAAATACTGTCCGGCAACCAGACCTCAGCTGGGCTTTGCGAATCAAGCTGTACAACAAGTATGTTCAAGGAAATGCTGAAAGACTTAGTGTAAGCAGCGATGATTCATGTTCAGAAGGTTTGTTTTCAATATATATTTTTGTAGATGTCCAAGCAAAGCCAGTAAAATTGAAAGTGGCCGACCATTCTCAAGGAGCTGGTGCTCTTGCAAGCTGCAACACATGTGCATGCTAAAATTTAAAAGGCATCCATTCTGGCTTTGAGGAAGATGAAATCCTGGAAGCCATAGGGCTTAGGTGATCCCTGCTTTCTGTACTTTTTATTTTATTTTGCAATGTTTTTATGACTGGCTATCCAGGCAGCTGATGGCTGTAGGACTTCTGTGGAAGCACCCGCTAGGCATCAGAGCCTTGGTCCATTTTGTCTCCAATTTGGCCAGATGCTGGCAGTTCAAGGAATTCTTTTGCCATCTGCCTCCACTTCCTCAGAATGAATTTTAGGTAGCCACTGTGTTTTCTCTTTTGCAAGGTGGAAATTATCCCTTGTCAGATTGGGCTGCAATTTCTAGGGCTATCTTTGCTGCCACAGACACCCCAAAAAGTCGGGTCCATCTAGGCCAGGCATAGGCAAACTCGGCCCTCCAGATGTTTTGGGACTACAACTCCCATCATCCCTAGCTAACAGGACCAGTGGTCAAGGATGATGGGAATTGTAGTCTCAAAGCATCTGGAGGGCTGAGTTTGCCTATGCCTGATCTAGGCTCTTGTGCTACATTACTCCCTAAAATAATGGTGGTGATCACTCTGACAAAACACCAGCAGCACTCCTGCATGTCATCAGTAGATGCCCATCAACAATTCAATTTCAGCGATTCTCAAATGGTGCACCACACCATTTGACCAAATTTAATTTCACAACCTGTTCAGCATATAAAACATATGCTGATCATAAATCACTCCATGTAATTCTTATTGAAGATCAAGAGTGCTCAAGAAATACCCTACCCCTTCTTCTAGTTTGAAGAAATAATCTGAAACTGGTTTTGGATGAGGCAGGGGAAGTGACCAGCTGCATCTTAATGGATTTTCAAAACGGCCCTTATGATAATCGAGCCTGAACTCACTTATCCTCTAAAAGCTGAATTATGAATAAAAAATTTGTTTAAAAAAAAATACATAGGTAATGGTGTTCTCTGATGGGTCTTCTCTCTTCAGATGGCGAAAACCCTCCCAGAAGCCATATGAATGAAGGGGGATACAACACGCCCGTTCACCACACCGTGATTAAGACTGAAAGCTCAGTAATTAAATCTGGAGTTAGACCAGAAGGAAGTGCCAATGAGGATTATGTATCGCCCCCCAAATACAAAAACAGCTTGTTGAACCGCTACCTGAATGACTCGTTGAGGCACGTCATGGCCACAAATGCAGCCATGATGGAAAAAACAAGGCAAAGGAATCATTCGGGTTCGTTTAGCTCCAACGAATTTGAAGAGGAACTGGTGTCTCCGTCATCCTCCGAGACTGAAGGCAACTTTGTCTATCGGACAGGTAGGGTATAATTTCCAAAGCTGTCGTGTTTTGTTCATTCATTCTGGAAACAAATGTTATGGCTCCTGGTGGTGCTAATTGGTCTTCTCAGAGTGTTTATAATTCATGGCACTTTTAATATGGCAAGTACCATGAAAATGCAGCCATCTCATCAGCAACCTAGTGAGGTAGGTCATTGTGGTTTTTCCTGGGTTTTTTTTGCAGATGGATGTTTTCGGATGAGAGTGAATGACTTGGTTAGTCTCCCAACTGTTCCTATCATAAACTGAATGTGAAAACCAGTCATAAGTTCCAACATGAGGACACAGCTCATTGGTCTACTTTGGCTCAGTTAAAATACAGTGGCTTTATGGGTGACCAAGACTCATCCAGAACCTGTCTTGGATAGGCATGATCAGTACTGGATTATGAAATACAGTCTTCTTAATTTGTGTATCCAAGCATGTGTATATACACTCGCTGTACTGTTTTTTACTTCAAGAAAGGCACGAGAGAGTTTGTGTGACCGAAACTAGGTGCTGATGGAAGTTATCAGAGTTTAGGCCACCAGTACTGAAATGGGTACCGCAGATCTTGAAATATTCCTGCACACCTATCTTCAGATAAGTCCATATACAGATTGACAGCAATTACCAGTTAGGAACTTAGCTGGGGTATTAATCATTCCAGCCATGGAAGATAGAAGTGCCTCATTCTTGAAGACCTGTGGGGAATAGGTTGGTAAACTACAGATAACTGAAACTTGCTCAAACTGGATCAGTTCAGGGCATCCTTTGTTTGATCTTATCACATATATGGTATGCATGGATTAATACAGTCGTAGCTTGGTTCTCGAACAGAATCCATTCTGCAAGTCTGTTCAACTTCCGAAAACGTTTGAAAACCAAGGCACGGCTTCCGATTGGTTGCAGGAGCTTCCTGCACTGAGTCGGAAGCCAGGTTTGCGGTGTTCGGGAGCCAAAATATTTGAGTCGCAAGGTGTTCGACAACCAAGGTATGACTGTATAGTCATCATCCCTGACCACTGGCCATGATGGTTGGAGGTAACGTCCAGCAACATTTGGAGAGCGCCAGTTTGGGGAAGGCTGTTCAAGGTTTTTTGCAGGGATTCTGAAGACTGCTTGGCTGGATTTCAGTCATGCACGTTCTGTTTGGTTTAATCCTCAAGATTTCCAGAACTTCAGCAGGTCTTCCACTTGAAGGCTAAATGATCACACCTTGAGTTGAGGGGGTTGGCTGGGTGCAGTATAACATAGTGCTCTAAAACATTTTGCGTAGAGTAGGAGCTGTGGTTGCATAGTTAGTGTTTTCCAAGTGAAATCTCTTGGTTTTTCGAAAGCTATTTTTCAACATTCCAAGTGCATTTGGTCTACATTATGTGATAATCGCCTGCCAAATTTTAGTTTTAAAATGAGTGTTGTTCAAATGAGCACACGGTAACTTAAGACAAGTAAACTTCTGGTTTTCTATACTTACACAACTGGAATTTTAAAAAACGGGCATAATCTTGAGTAATCAAATTGTTACTGGACTCTGTCTCTTGCCTGCCAGCATTTTAGCTTTGAGTGGGGAAAAAAGGCTCTTTTAATAGGCTGCGGCAGCTGTACGATAACCGCTGCAGCATTAACGGGCTGAGCATTTGGAAAAACAAGCTACAAATTGTTACACGATCGCTCTAATCTCCCTGTTTTTATGTGTGCAGAACCTCTCCTATTTAGCATGCAGTCACACTTACCTTTCACTGCAACACTTTTTTTATTCAATGTGCCTTTAAGCGCAAAGCAACAAAGAGGTAGATTCATAGCATGTTCATAGCTGCAAACAATTCTGTTGGGTTCCCCCCACATGTACTCAAATTGCAAGAACAAAATTTATTTTATACATGGTGTGGTGTTGTATTGAGCCCTTGCATCTACTTCTAAAATATATTATATTCCAGAATTTATTTTACTACTATCTTTTATAAACGTGTTGGCCATCTAAGATCAGTCTGTTCCATAAATGCCATGAAGATAACTTGCATCTTTTTTCTTTTCTTTTTAAAATCCTCAACAACGTATTATCATTTTCTTCCGAAACGTCTGCATATAAAAACCCTAGTGGAACTTAACAGCATGTGGCTATTTTGACCTCTTTCCATACATACAGTTTGGATTACAGAACCAAAAACATTTTCCAGAGGGGGAGCCATATAAGCCCGTTGCAGCAAAAAGAGGTCTTGTGGCACCTTTTTAAAGCCTGACACATTTATTAAGGCATAAGCTTGAGTGGCCTGAAGCCCACTTCATCAGATGTATGAAATGCAATTCTAAACTGGCAGGCATTTAACGGGATGGGTGGGGGGAAATGGAGGAGGAGTGAGGTCAGATGGAAATGAAATGCAAAAAGAACAGACAGTGGCAATTATGTAAAAAGCAAAATAGTTAGCGGCCATTAACAAAGCATATTTTCCAGAGGGCATTTGGAGGAGGAGAGACCTAATTGCCACTTAGTGGCTCCTTGTTGCAAGTTCTAAATGGATTGTGTGTGTCTTTCTGAATTTTGTTGTCTGTTTGTTTATATTGTAAACCTCTCCTGTGGCCTGTGCAAAAGGGTTCAATAGAAACCATCTAAAGAAAGAAAGAAAGAGAGAGAGAGAGAGAGAGAGAGAGAGAGAGAGAGGTGTTGGCGATAACGTAAACTGTCTGGTATTCCAAGTCAGTTTCTGCCACGTTAACTACAGTACATCCTGCAGTGTAAGTTTGGAATGTTGGTTTGTGCAAGCTATCTTAAATCACAATTATTAGCATCCATACCAAGTGTGTAAGTGTGTGTGTGTGTGTGTGTGTGTGTGTAGGTAAAGGGACCACTGACCATTAGGTCCAGTCGTGTCCGACTCGGGGGTTGCGGCGCTTATCTCACATTATTGGCCGAGGGAGCTGGCGTACAGCTTCCGGGTCATGTGGCCAGCATGACAAAGCCACTTCTGGCAAACCAGAGCAGCGCACGGAAACACCGTTTACCTTCCCGCTGCTGCAGTACCTATTTATCTACTTGCACTTTGACGTGCTTTCAAACTGCTAGGTTGGCAGGAGCTGGGACCGAGCAACGGGAGCTCACCCCGTCGCAGGGATTCGAAGCGCCAACCTTCTGATAAGCAACCCCTAGGCTCTGTGGTTTAACCCTGTGTGTGTGTGTGTGTGTGTGTGTGTGTGTGTGTGTATAATGTTATACTTTGCTGTTACATGAGACTCCCCACTGTTCTCCCACCATTCATATTGACCCAAATACAACATAATTGTTGCGATGAGACTGTATTGTTCAGAGTGATTGCCACTGGGGCCAGCCAATCCACATTCTGCACAGCCAGCTTCTGAACTCAGTTCTCTAAGAGAGAGGGTTATGCCATCTCCACCTGACAACTCACCAAACAGAGTGAATATAGAGCTGTAGCACGCTCTCTACTCATCCTAATGTCTGTGTGTAAATCAAAGTGGCAAAATTCTGTGCATCAGCACTTCTTGCTAAGAACCAGACGATTAAAGCTTTTGAACCAACCATACTTCTGAACCCAACATCTCAATTTAGTGTCGTTGTCAGCATGTAACGTGGCACCCCAGGGCTAGGCTGCCCATGAGGCAGAGCAAACCAGCCGCCGCTGGCAGTGGAATCCTGTGGGGCAGCGCCCCTGCGGGCATCCCGCCTGCCCCTGCCACCACTGCAGTCACATGACACCCCACTGGAAGCTGCCACTGGAGCCACACAACTCCAGTGAGCAAGGCTTCAGTGGGCAAGGAGTGGGGCTGGGCGGCCAGCACTGTTTTGCCTCAGGTGGCAAAACAGGACAGGCCCTCTCCCTGGTGCACACCCATATCCTAGCTCTTTGCTATGCTGCTTATCCCAAATTGTCCTTTGCTGGCCTGTACGCGATAAAAATTGTGTTTGATTGCAATTTAGCGGAGGATCTGTGATTATAAGAACCAAGATGGATTGTTTGTTCAACAGCCAATTGGTACATGGAAAGGATATACTCAGAAGTTTCAAGTAGTGTTGAGTGGGAAGATTGTGGCTTTTGCCTCACTGGAATACAGAAACCAAATTTTCATGTATGAGTTGCGTTACCCAGATTGTGGTAACTATGGAAAATGCATTGTATTTGGGTTTGATTTGTGTTGGATCTCAGGGCCAGCACTTGGTTTTGATACCTGGAATGTAGCAAGTAAGAATAGTTGTGAATGCCTCTGTGAAAGCACAGAGTGCATTGCCCCGAGTAGCCACACCACGTCTGAGCTGAATCGAGCTCCAGGGTCTGACATTGCCTCCTTAAAGCGCATGATTTCCTTCAAAGAATTTTGGGCACTGTAGTTTGTTAAGAGTTGCTGCGAATTGTAATTCTGTCAGGATTATACACTGCAGTGCCCAGAATATTTTGAGGGAAATATTGTGCTTTAAAGGTGTAGTATATGCACAGGCTTCGTCTTAACAGAAATTAAACTCTTAAGAACTTCAGTCCAGAGCTTATTTGAAAGCAGCTCCAGATTGTATTGAGAAATTAAGAGCAGTGGACAACAAAACAAAGAACTGAAAAGATGGGGCTGTCGTTGACTTTATTTGCATTTGTGTTGGTAGGGAAGCCAGAGCAATTAAAAATGAAGCAATTTAGATGGGGAGATCTTGAAAAGGCTGTTTTTTAAGACTATTGTTTATTTTAGGTGTTTACATTGAGGAGAATTTGTGGGTTTTGGATCTCTCCTCACTTTCTTATTGACTTCCCTTTTTGCCCCACTATTTATGGCGCTTGACCTTTAATATGTTCTGTAGCAATAGATGCAGCACCACAATTCCCAGTGGTTCTTCTGAAAAGTCAGAGTGCTCTATGTCTTAACTGAAAGACTGTTCAGAAGAGGCCAGATTCATAGGTATACTGTCTTGTCTGCCTTGCCAAATTTTGTTGTTGTTTCCAGTTAACTTTTACAAAATACAACATGTATTTTTTTTTAAAGGGCATTAAGTGCTACTCTTTTTTCCAGGACCATTCAGGGGCTTGCAAAAAACAAAACAAAACAAAAAACCACTCCTGAACATCTGAACTGCATTTTTGCAAAATGTGTTGTAGATTTCTCTAAAGGAAAGGGGCATTGCCGTTGAATGCCCACCCCTGTAAAGTGCAAAACCAGACTCATGCAGCAGGAAAATGAGAATATCAAATAAAGCATGAATTCACATTACTGATATGTAAAGGATGTGTAATATTTATGGGATATTTGTAAAAAAAAAAAAAGAAGAAGTTTGCTAAAAGGCGTTTTAAAGCATTCTTGTTTTTTAAGCTCTTAGCTTTAATTGCCAGCTGTAAGATGAATATTACAGGGCCTGAAAACAGGTTGTATTTTGATACTACTTAATGATACTGATGGTGGCTTCTAGGGCAAGTGACAACCAAGTAGTTTCTATTGATTTTTTTTTTTAATGCATCTATAGAGTCAGCTAAACCATTTATGACGTTAATCAGATTTATCCATTTTGGAATGGGTAGGAATCTACTATCCTTGGTAATATAACCTGCTCCTTGGCAATATAAAAGATGATACATGCATGTTTGACTCCTCCCTTTATAAAAGGTATTGTGACCATGCATCCAAGGTAGGGCTGAAATGCACTTGTCTTATTTGCATTTTTCTCTTGCCCTATCGCTGATGCCTGGGTTCGGACATAACAGATAACATTGGTTTCGTGCTACGTGAATACATGCTCCTCTCTCCTTATCCTTCCCTGCCTGGGTGGGGATGAGAAGCATCTGCTTCTGGTTTTAAACTAACCACAGTTCCCTGTGATGCTGTATCTTGGAATTGTGGATTGTTTAAACAATTATTACAGAATCAAACTGAGGTGTCTTTTTTTTTGGTGAAAGTTATCATTTAAAGTAAAGGGTTTCAACATCCCAGGGAAGTGTGGTTGGTTTGAAACAAGAAGCAGATGCTTTTAATCTCTTCCTCCTGGTGTGTGGATGGGGGGAAGCAGCAGCCAGAGGCTTGCAGCTGCTTATTAGTCATCTTATTTATTTTATTTTTATCTTGCACTTATAAATCCTGCCTTTCTTCCACTGTGCAATCCAATGAGATATACATGTGGTTCTTAGGCAGCCTGCCCCCCAGGCACTGGACCCAGTGGGGGCCTCATCTGCCTTCAGACAACACTCTAGGATCATTTTCAGATCCATCCTAAATTATGCCCTGAAGAGTTCACAAGAAATAATAAACATATAGGTTCAATGGACACAATGATATATCTATGTCATAATACTTCATAATATAGTGTGTGTATCTACATTAACATGATAACGAACACTACAATAAAAAAAATCCTAAATTTTAGCACAGGAGTGAGAAACTTGTGCTTCCCCCCCCTCCCAAGTGTTGTTAGACTTCAACAACTACAGCCTCAGCCAGCAAAGAATTGTATTCTGCAACATCTGGAAGGCTAGATTATCCCCATCCCTGTTTTAGCAGGAAACCATGGTTTCCTGTTACCCCAGAACTGGGATTAAGTCTCAAGGTGAGCAGCTACCACATTATAGGAGAAAGAGTATTGTTTTTATATTATTCACTTTCTGTTTCTTCTCCAAATATTTTGGACCGAAAAGGTAGCACTTAAAATAATTGTCAGGGTGCCTCTAAGAGCAAGTCGGCATTGTCACCTGGAGTTAAGCTAGAACAGGTTGTACACTTTTACCCCATTGTGCCTGCTCCTTGGTCTAGTGATACATTATTTCTTCCTGTTTAACGTAAGACCCACTGGAAGATAATTTTGCTAGTTTTTAGCTGCTGGATTTTTTCTCACAACCCCACGTACATGCTCAGACATAGCAAAGGTAAGTGTTGTTGTTTTTAGAAAAGCCCCCTTAACTTTTATAATCCTGTGACGTTAAACTTTTGCAGTCTGTCACTGAACACCCACACCCACACCACTGTCTTCCTTACTCACCCCTAGGGGCAGAAAATATCAGAGGATCTCATCTCCCAAATTTCAGGATGCTCTAGAGCAGTGATGGCTAACCTTGACACTCCAGATGTTTTGGGACTACAACTCCCATCATCCCTGACCACTGATCCTGTTAGCTAGGGATGATGGGAGTTGTAGTTCCAAAACATCTGGAGTGTCAAGGTTAGCCATCACTGCTCTAGAGCATAGGGAAATAGATAGCTATGGCGCCTCCAGTCCAACTGCTGTTGGTTGTTATTTGGCGAAACAGAACAGATGAGACACAGTGGAGATCCATGACTTTGAGGAGGGGAGATATATATATATATATATATATATATATATATATATATATATGGTTTTGCACATGTTTTCCAAACATAACATCCCATCTTATACAATATAACAAACCTTTGGCTATCACAGCCTAGGACTTCCGTCAACCTCGACTAATGGTTTTCTAACTTTCTTTCTTATTTTGCATTTTATTTTAATAGTTATTGGTATAAAATCCAAACCCTAAATAAACTCCTTCTTAGTCCTTTTTTTGCAATAATTCATATAGTTCTCCTTACAAAACTTCTTGCAACCCTACAAGCGATGTCAATTGATTACAATTGTCTTTCAAATACGTCATAAATTTCTTCCAATCTTTCAAGAAAGTCTGGTCTTGCTGGTTTAGAATTTTCCCAGTTAATTCCGCCAACTCAGCATGGTCCATCAGTTTCATCTGCCACTCTTCTTTTACTGGTAGTTCTTGTTTCCATCGTTGGGCTAATAGTATTCTTGCTGCAGTTGTCACACTGTGGGAGGTTTTGTGCAGGATGATGATGCAGCAAAGAAGTGGCAAACAAAAGGGGTGGGGACCCCAAAGCCATTTTTCCTCCCCCTCCATCCCCCTGATGGCAACACCTTGTTAAAAAATCCAGGCTCACCTGTCTACAGAAGTGCCTTTCTTTTAGTTGAGCACACTTCTGGCATCAATGTTTGGCTAAGGATAAATAGCCTAGACGACTATAACAGAGAAGGGAAGCTACAGGATGGGCAAGGGTTCGACATTCCTTGCTGTGTGACTGGGGTGAGTCCACAAATCTGTCTCCATCCCCTTCTAGTTGGCCCAACACACTTGCTCCAATGGGGCTTAGTCATGACTTCACTCTTCCTGGTTTGGGGCCAAGATGCTTTCTAATCTCCATCCAGTTAAGGTGTGTAAGGACCTGGGCGATATTAATAATAATAAAAAATTCCTGTAGTCCTACGGAGCTATCTTGGCCTCCGTGAAACTCTTCCAGCACCTGGTCCCCATTTAGGGTTGTGGCCAACCAAATTTTGTAAGAAAGCCACCATTTTAAAGATAGCATATTTAAAGAGTGTGAAACCTGGAAAAGAAAACGAGACCCCGAAGAAACAATAAATTGCTGGTTTAATTTTAAATCTTCTTTAAGGCCAGGTGGGTTAAAATAGTTAATTCATGTCCCACTGGATATATATGGGTCGCATATCGTATTTCTTACTGACATTACGCTCACACTCACCTAGCTTGCAAAATTTTGAAAAGTTTCCTCTTAGCTTAGTGGTGGTGGGGGGCTTTGGTACAATCCAGTTCAGTTGTGTTACAAGCAGATGCCACTAATTTCATAGTCCCATGGGGAGGACAATTTAAAAGCCTAGTGGGCAGCTACTTGGCTACCTCCCTATGAAAGTAAATTGGAACTGAGTGACTCAGGGGGCAGTCTACGCAACCTGCTTGCTCAGTAGAGAGGCTTTCTGGCCTTGCCATGAGTTGAAGCTGCAATTTATTTCAACAATTTGCATACCACTTAATCACAGTTGTCAATAAGCAGTGACCCAATAAGGCTAAAAATGAGTTTAAACTATGTAAAATCAGAGTTCAATCAAAACACCTAGAATCATAGAATCATAGAGTTGGAAGAGACCACAAGGGCCATCCAGTCCAACCCCCTGCCAAGCAGGAAACACCATCAAAGCATTCCTGACAGGTGGCTGTCAAGCCTCTGCTTAAAGACCTCCAAAGAAGGAGACTCCACCACACTCCTTGGCAGCAAATTCCACTGTCGAACAGCTCTTACTGTCAAGAAATTCTTCCTAATGTTTAGGTGGAATCTTCTTTCTTGTAGTTTGAATCCATTGCTCCGTGTCCGCTTCTCTGGAGCAGCAGAAAACAACCTTTCTCCCTCCTCTATATTGACATCCTTTTATATATTTGAACATGGCTATCATATCACCCCTTAACCTTCTCTTCTCCAGGCTAAACATACCCAGCTCCCTAAGCCGTTCCTCATAAGGCATCGTTTCCAGGCCTTTGACCATTTTGGTTGCCCTCCTCTGGACATGTTCCAGTTTGTCAGTATCCTTCTTGAACTGTGGTGCCCAGAACTGGACACAGTATTCCAGGTGAGGTCTGACCAGAGCGGAATACAGTGGTACTATTACTTCCCTTGATCTAGATGCTATACACCTATTGATGCAGCCCAGAATTGCATTGGCTTTTTTAGCTGCTGCATCACACTGTTGACTCATGTCAAGTTTGTGGTCTACCAAGACTCCTAGATCCTTTTCACTTGTACTGCTCTCAAGCTAGGTGTCACCCATCCTGTATTTGTGCCTTTCATTTTTTTTGCCCAAGTGTAGTACTTTACATTTCTCCCTGTTAAAATTCATCCTGTTTGCCTTGGCCCAGTTCTCTAATCTGTTAAAGTCATTTTGAAGTGTGATCCTGTCCTCTGGGGTATTAGCCACCCCTCCCAATTTGGTGTCATCTGCAAACTTGATCAGGATGCCCTCAAGCCCATCATCCAAGTCATTGATACAGATGTTGAATAAGACTGGGCCCAAGACAGAACCCTGTGGCACCCCACTAGTCACTTCTCTCCAGGATGAAGAGGAGCCATTGATGAGCACCCTTTGGGTTCGGTCAGTCAGCCAGTTACAAATCCACTGAATGGTAGCATTGTCTAGCCCGCATTTTACCAGCTTCTTTACAAGAATATCATGGGGCACCTTGTCAAAGGCCTTGCTGAAATCAAGGCCTTTGACAAGGTGCCCCATGATGAAACCTGCTGGGGGGAAAAAAGTAAGTTCTGTTGTGAGGGACCCAGTTTGACCTCAACTGGAAGGGAGCGCCATAAAATTGGGCCCACAGCACCGAACGAATGGCTCCTGGTAGATACTCTGCATCCAAGTCATGGGGCAGCACTTTCCTGAAGACGGTGGTAATAGAGCAGGAATATAAGGGATTGGGCAGTCCTCAAGGTGTCCTGGATCCAAGCTGTTAAAGGCTTTGTAAATGAAGAAAAAAGGCTTGAACTTGGCCTGGTAATGTATGGGCAGCTAATGCCTGCTTATGAGCACTGGAGTAATTACAGTACTGTATGTACAACATCATTTACCCTGGCTGTGCATGGATGTGTAGGAAAATGTATGTGTGCGGAGAATGCACCATGATTCTAATTGAAGTGAAAATACAGAAGAGAGAAAGCCACATTTTGTGGAATCTTTTCACATGAGGTGCGAAGGGGAGATGTGCAAGCCACCATTGGCTGGGCCTCCCAAGTCTATGTTCACAAGTCTATGGCTATTGAGTGCATAGGGAATCCGCTTCATTTTGCACTGTATTTACTGCAGTGAATACTGTTGTGTTTTGGGTGCTGTGTAAAGTGTCTAGTAGCAGCATGATGGGCAAACAACATGTGCACCACTAGAAACCATATCGGTTTTGAGAAATGTTTAATAGCTTGTGCGCCTCCCAGATTTTCATTGGAATTGACTGCAGCGTGTGGTCCTCTCCCTGTCTGCTGAAGTTCCCCCCAAAATGGAGGCCCCTACACCTGCAGTGAAAGTTTTTAAAAATACTGATGTAGTTGACATGTTCAGGGTCATGCGCAGTTTGACCCTAAGTATATGCAGGAAGGGGTCATGTCTTCACTTTGAAGAACTGCCCTCGAAATTGCGCACATTAAATCCTTTCTGAAAGACTATTTGGTTTCTAATATTGCATGCCCAAGCCTTAATGTTGAAAACCATTAAGCTATTTTTCAATTAGTGCTTTGTGTTGATCATCTACCTTCTGCTGTGCTTGGCTTTTGAGTGGTCCAGTTCATCCTTGTGACCTCCAGACAGGCATTTGGGTGTGGGTGTATGTTCATTTTAGTACACTAAAGCCTTTGCATATGGCTAAAATATAATTTTCAGGAGTAGAGCTCTCTCTTTTAACAGGATTTTTTTTCTTGCAGGAGAATGTTGTCACCCGACCATTCGCCACCCACCCTGTGTGAGCACGTTTGAAGTAAAGCTTTAGTGCTCAGTTGAATGGAAGTGACACACATACATACTCATGAGGAAGCAAGAGTATGATTAACGGAAAGCCCAAAATGTTAATTCTACAGTAGCGCGGAGGGGGAGTTAGATTTGGGGAGACTGTAGTTCTTGGCAGTAATATGAAGGGAAAGGAGAGCCCATAAAGACTTCATTTCTTTCTGGAAAAATGTCTGACTTGAAACCTTATACCTGGGAGGTATTTTTGTAGGTTCCAGTCTATTGCCACTGCTTGGTGTAAATAAGACAATGGCGACTAACAATTTGTAAAATTCTGCCTGTGCCTCTGTCTGATCGGCCCATGCCCCTTGTGTAAAATTAGGCTATCACGGCGTACCACTGCGTTTAAAGGTTGTATCAGTATTTCCACAAAATCCTTTTTAAAATATACATAGCCAAGCTTTTATAATCCAGCTGTAAAAATTCAGTCTGGGTTGAAACTTGGCAAAGCACTGGGCTTATTCTCCCATCTGTGCTGAATGGATTTAAGCAGGTACCTCTCAATGATATCTGTCTGTGCATTAATGCACTTGCAAATCTCTTGCTCTTTGAAGGGGGAAACAAAACTGGAGGCAATTTGCAGAGAGTAGACGTACCTGAAAAAGAAATAATAGCTTCCCCAGCAGACCTGGTATAAAATGGGTTTTTTAAAAAAGTTTTTTACTTTCTAAAAGTGCAGTGTTTTTCAGCCAGTTACATTTCCCCTTATTCTGGTTTTAGTCAGATTGTAGCTGTTGTCTAAGTGGGCCATTTCCCATTTCATTGCAGCCCCTCACCTTTAGTTGTGATTTCTGCTACCAAATTGTCAGATTTAACAGATTTGCTCTTTAAAAATACTAGACAGTGCCTGTGTGTCCCCTCCATTCTAATAAAGCTCTCATCTGTGTTCCAGTGTCCTACCTGGAGATGCCAGGGATTGGACATAAGACTTTCTTGGTGCAAATAGATGCACTATGGCTCTTTCCACTGTTCAACCGAACAATGGTTGCACATTGACGCAGGATTGGTACTCCTGGAACAGGAGCACCCGGTCTCTCCTGGGAAGAGTAAGAGGGCATTGGGATTGAGTCCAGATACCCCATCTCTTCCCCAGTGGCAACAAGGGCCGGTACTGACCAGCTGCTGGAAGTGAGACTGTGCAGCATGACTGTTGGCTTTGTCCCTTCATGGGCAGAGAAGCTGTTTGGGCTTCCAGGCTACTGGTGGTATCATTTGTTAAAATAAATTGAATCGGGTGCATTTGGAAATAAACAGCATTTTGTTTTGCAGATGTTTTGGTATCTCTGGACTTCTGCAGTTTCTAACAGCCATTGTGTCTCATTTCATTTTAAATTACAGTATTGTGACTGATGGTTGAAGTGAATTACAAGAGGGCTTCCCCTAAGAGTACATTTTCCAAGTGGATTTTGAAAAGGGTAAAAAATGCTCTTATAAGCTAATAATCTTCACTCCTAATGACAGTTTCCTAACTTACCTGTCTGAGTTAGGTTCTTTGTGACTTCATAGACTGTTTCATGCAATGCCAGAGTTGATGGACCAATATATCCTTATATTTGAGCAAATCCTGTGCCTCTTTATAGATCTGGGCGTTTGTGTTTTACCTACCATTTTAAGAACTGATTGACGTATTCTGCTGAAACTGGCCATTTGGCCATAATTGCAACAGCAGAGAGACTCCATGATAGAAGTGCTTGGCTGAGCGAAACCAGAATTTCTTTAGCATGTATCAGTGGACCTTCCGAGGAGCACTTAGGGTAGGATCTGCATTCCAGTGAAGCAAAAAGAAAAGAAAATCTCACTGATTTTAACACACCATAAAGCTGCAGGTCTTTTTATCCCAGTCACCTTCAGTTTTATGTTCTAACTGGCAATACTTCACCAGTTCTGTGAAACCTTTCAACAGATTTGTCTTGAAAGGAGACGAGTAAAACAGAATTACCACCACGAACCCCTTGCGCCCCCAAAAGGGTATGTTCAGACTCCCAAACAAGTGTGCAGGCTTTGGGTGGAAGGAGTCCAACAGGTATTCTTGCACTCATGGAAGAATTCTTGATCCAGTGTAGGTGTCAGCTAACAAAAGCGGGAAGCTGTTTTATTCCCTCTACAACCCCCCCTCCCCCAATTCTACCTTCCACTTTGTTTCGGAGGGTCCCCCAGCTCTATAGGACTTATTTTTGGGATGGCAGAAAGAGCAAAAATCACTTTCCCTCCTCGTCTGTTAATGGACACCTCCACTGGGGTCAGCAGCCCTTCTATAAGTGCAAGCACACCAGCTGGGTTCCAATGAGGCCTGAGAATGTGCATAAGGTGCTTGTAGTAGTTTCAACCACAATATGTTCTGTTGCTTCTTGACCACCATGGGTGGTGTAGCTAGCCTGGTGTAGCCAGATGGTTCAGGGAGTGGTTGACATGTAATAATAATAATAATAATAATAATAATAATAATAATAATAATTTATTATTTGTACCCCGCCCATCTGACCGAGTCTCCCCAGCCACTCTGGGCGGCTTCCAACAAATATCAAAATACATTAAAATATCATAGATTAAAAACTTCCCTAAACAGGGCTGCCTTCAAGTATTTTCTAAAGGTCATGTAGTTGTTTATCGCTTTGACATGTATCTCATGTATCTGCATGTATCTCATGTATCTGCATGTATCTCATGTATCTGCATGAGGTGTTGGTGCCTGATGGTTTGTAGCAGGTGGTAATGTCCCTGGTCACAAATACCCATTTTTTGATAAGGTGTTTAAAAGGGTATCAGTGGTACAGCTGCAAACAGTTGGAGGAATTTGATTATATTGATCTCGCTGTAGGCCTGGGCTTGGGGCAGAATCTTTCTTGGCTGCACAGGTGGATTACCTTTTTTGGGAGAAAAGAGGAGTTTGACCCTATTGGTCTCACTTGAACTTACATACCAAGAACAAACTTAGTTGGTCTCTAAGGTGCTACTGGACAATTTTTTAATTTTTTTTAATATATTTTGACTTCATCAGACCAACACGGCTACCTACCTTGATCTCTCTGTCATTTTACTGCTGACCACACTACCATCTCGGACCAGCTCTGTGAGTTGGGAGATGGTGGCACCTGCTTACAAAGTTGGGTTCAGAGGATAGCACTGGGGGATTGTGCATCTGCCCTCAGGCAGTTGGGTGCTGTTTTGTCTCCAGTGCTCCTTAATGTCATTAGGAGATTTGGGGCATGTTATCATCCGTATGCTGATGACACTGAACTGTATTTCTTAAATCTGAATCTGGAGATCTGTGATTGTACTTAATCAGCACCTGGGTGCATTGTTGGGCTGCAGGATGGCCAACAGACAAAGACAGAATCCTGGTAGGACAAAGACTCTGTGGCTGAGCAGCTCCCAGCTCTGGTCAATTTGGATTGGTGTTGCACAGTTACATAGTTTGGGCAGGGGAACTGCTCCTAGATGCAGCTTTGTCACTGGGAGGCCAGGTAACCTCCTTGACTTAGGTTGATATGCCAAGTACACTCTTTCCTGAACAGGGATAACTTGGCCACCATGATTCATCCATTGGTAATCTCATGATTAGACTACTGTAATGTACTCTAGGTGGGGCTCCCCTTGAGAGTGGTGTGGAAGCTGGTGGTGGTGCAGAATGCTACTTCTAGGTTGTGGAGTGGAAGTGCACCAGCTGCCACTGGGCCATGTTCAAGGTTGTGCTACTAGCATTTAATGCCCTGAACAACTTGGAACCAGATTAACTAACCCTGTAAGATCCCTTAGAATCACCAGGGGAGAAAATTAGTTGTGGCACCTGACACTACAGAATGTCACAGCCTTAAGGGTATTTTCTGATATTGCCCCTGCACTATGGAACACCATTTGAAGCATCATCCATCAGTTGCTTCAGACATCTTATGTCTTTTTGTTCAGGTTTTTCCTGACCTGTAAGATTGGACACCGTTGTTGCTAGTTCTCTCTTTATTGTCTCTGTATTTATTTATTTATTTACTTACTTACTTACTTATTTACTTACCTACTTAATTAATTAATTAATTAGATGCATATCTCACCCTTCCTCCCAAAGGCGTCCATGAAGCTATTTTGCTTGTGGGATTTGGGGGGTGGGTGGGTTTGTATTGATTTCATTTTGTAAATGCTAAGAGATTTTAAATATTAAGCATTTTAGAAATGCTTTTAAATAAATATATAAACTCCTTGCATAGATGTACTTTTTGGGGGGTCTTTTTATATAAACTTATATCCCACTTTTCTTTATAAATACATAAAGCTGTTGACAGTGAAAACAAGAAGATGCAGATTATAATAATGAAACACAATAAACAGAACATAATGACAACTGACATCAATCCGCAACAGAGAACCTCATTTCCAGCAGTGATAAAATGAAGAGCAGCATTTTGAAAAACGGAGTTGGCCTGAGTCAGAGCAGCCAAAAGAAACCTCACAACCTCGCCCAAATGCTTTCCCAAAAAATAAGTGGTAAAAAGAACCTTTTGATGTCAGTGATCTGTGATGATAATTTTTGCAGCAGTCCATTAATCTGTTATTAAAAGGTAGAACAGGTTTTATGACTAGTTACTCAGCTTTTACAGTTATTCTCCAAATAATCAAGAAACAGGACAAAGCCTCCATATAACTAGGAAGCTAGCTGACTGGTAACCATTTTGGATATCCACATTATATATTCAACTTTCTAGTGGGAAGTGCCAAATGCCTGCAATAAAATGTTTTTTTAATGTTTTCCCTCTAAATTCAATACAATGATTTTTTTCCCCTAGTCCTTAATTGACGAGGCTCCCATATTTCCCAGCAAAGTGTAAAAGAATTCTTTGCTTTCAAATCTTCCATTGTAATGGTAATATTTTTAGGAGCAGGACTTTTGATCCTTAGTAGTCCTCATTGTTTAGATATGGATGAAGACATTCACTAACCATTTCTAATTTAAATAGCAATGCACCATTATTGATCTTCTCACTGAGGATTACCCGACAGCCAAAGGTTTCCAGGAAGGAATACAGTTTAGATGCTGCTGTTTTGGTGGATTACGTTATTTCACTCACTGTAAAACACTGGCACCTGGGCCAACTGGTAGGTTATAAGAAAAGTGAGACTGGTATTTCATCATTTGTCTCTGGAGAAGCAAATTGTCTTTTTTGTGGTGACCATGGGTGACATCTACACCATACATTTAAAGCACATGGCTTCTCCCAAGGAACCTTGGGAACTGTAGTTTGCTAAGGTCCTGGGAATTGTAGCTCTATGAGGGGGGAAACTACAGTTCCCAAGATTCTTTGGTGGGAGCAGTGTGCTTTAAATTTATGGTGTTGAGGTTGCCTATATTGCACTACTAGTAGCATTCTGTATTCTGTACATTCCCTATGCTCCTGTGACCCCACATTAAAATCTGTGCTCAGATGCTGCTATGTTTAGAGGACAAGCTCACTCTGAATATGTGGTTAAGGGGAATTGATAATAATTTGGTGGTTCAGATGTTCTCTGTGTGCTTTTTAACACCACTGCTCTCTTCATTTTGAATGATACATAACCTTGTCTCTTTCCGGTTGTCCAGTGATCTAGGTTCTGTTGTAGCAGATTGCAGTAATATTTTGGGTTGATTTTAGGAGGTGCCAGGCAATATAGAAAATGTGACAGTCTCTATAGTATAAAGGGCTGTGCTCCAGTATTAAGTGGAAAGGTATGATAACTTCATATCACATAACTATGTTATGTGCTGTAACTCATAGATTAATACAACTGGAAGGCTTGGAGCTTGTAGTGTGGAAAACTCATTTGTGTAAATCATGTGCAAAATTAGACATTCTATAAAAATGTGACCTTTATCCAAGTCTTGGGTGAACATCCTTGCTTGCTTAGACATAATGGGAGGGTTTTTAATCTGTCTTGCTTCTACAAATTCAAAAGAGCACAATCTGTTCTGTGATCTTGTTGTGCTACAATATGCACATGTCAAACCTTTTAGGAATAGTTCCATTATTCTTTCAGTGACATCACTTCAGTGTAAAAATATGAACTGCAGGCTTTTACGGAAACCAAGAAAACACCACATCAGAGTCCTCTGATACACAAAATGTCATAAATCTTAGAATTGTGGGGTTGGAAGGGACCCAGAGGAACATATAGTCCGATCCCATGCCATGCAGTTAGACAGAAGCAAAAGAATTCAATTTGTGAAAATATGTATTTGTTATTTATAACAACATCAGTAATGACAATAACAGTATGGTTGGCATCACTGACATTAATCCCATGCTTCTGAAATATGTCTGGAGTGTAAATGTATACTGCTTTTATGTTTTATTTCAGAATGGTAGACACGCATTTTCTGTTTTGCCTTTCCAATAGAAACAAAATGTTTTTAGTTTAACTCATTTTAAAAACATTTTCCCTTGAATAAATACAAATAACCCTACACATTTCTGACAATTTATTTACCTTCTTTGAGCCCAAGTAATGCAAACTTGCACAGCAAATTCCATACATGTGTTATCTTTCTCCCTTTTGAACCTAATTTTCTGTCACTCCCAACAGTTTCTTTTTAAAACAGCTGTATCAAAAACACAGACAAGAGATTATACGCAGGGAGAAAGAGTAATTTTTTCTCTCTAAGTCCTTTGGCATTATGAAAATAGATGTATTTGCTGTGAGAAGTAATGAAAGACAAGAGAGTTCTATATTTACTTCTCTCTTCGGCATTTTTTTTTTTAAAAAAAACCTCCTATTTGCCATTCCTGCCTTCATCACAGACCTCATTCCTTTCTCTTCTCCATTAGCTTTCTCTGTTCCCTTCACCCTATAGTTTTGCCAGCAGCATGGCCAAAAGATCGTTTGGCCCATATTCTTGTCTGGCTCTAGCTAAATAGTGATCTGACATTAGAGTACTTTTCTCTGGGTTTTCCTTCTCCCCCCAGGGAACAATACTTCAAGGGCAACCTGCTTGTCCAGCATATGAACATGTGGAAAAATCCACCGCTGTGCAGTAATGATTTTCAGATGGCCCATTGTTGCTGAAAATCTTCTCGAGAGCAGCCGCTTCTCCTACTGTAGCACCTCACCACCTTGCCAAAGTGGGGCTCTGGAGAAAGCCCCATATTTTCATTTTGCTCAGTGGTGAAATGTGCTACGTTGCACATACCTTACGGAGAATCATTTGATTCCAGCAAAACGGAGTAAATTTTCCGGCAAGGGGCTTGCATTTAGCGGAGCGTAATGTGTATCGATGCCCCACCTTGTCATTCCAGCCTTGCTGCTAAAATTCTGGAAAAAGTCTGGTTGTGCCAAATATCCACAACGGCAATGGCAAAAGCATCCGAAATACTGTTCCACAAATGAATGATTTTCACATATTTTTGCTTAGTTTAAAGCATTCAGAGAGAGGGAGGGACGGGGAGAGAGGGTAGCCTCTCTGTGGAGAGAGCAGCAGATTTTAAAATTCAGCTACTTTCTTTTCACTGTTCTACTTTGTGAGAAAAGCACATTCCTTTTAAAAAGAACTTTCACTGCTTAATCTTTAATTAAAGCCAACATTTTCTTTTAATTTTAAAAGGCTTGCCTTGGACTAAAATAACATGGAACATTTTTAAAACTCGGATCCAAGCTGCTGTAGATACATTTTCTTTTAACCACGGAGCCTGCAGTGAGATGCCTCGCTCTGCCAAGCAGACTACAAATTGTTACTGTGGGCAATAGGGACTGACTTTCTGAATGCCAGTCAACCAGACAAGAAAGCTTGTTTTTCTAGAGTTGTTCCTCCCCTTGGATCCTGTTCCTGAATGACTTAAACCCTGTATATAACAAAGTGTCGTCGTCTCCATAAGATAATTGTGCAGATATTCTCTCCTCTGTGTTCCTTTCATGGTTCCTTGTCTGAGCCACTGAATAGCAATCGATATGCAAAATATGAGAAGCAAAATGGAATGAAATAAAAAGCAACAGAAAGAAAATAGAGGAAAGAGATACACAATTCCGAGTAGACCCTGGACAGATGTAACTTGCTTAAGCAATCTTGATTTAAGCTGAGAGGGAGTGAAATATGTGGTAGTAATTCTTGAATGTTTGCCCTATTAAGTTTCCAGTGTTGCATTTGTTCAGTGTGTGGGGTTTATCCTCCCTCACTTTATGTCTGAACCACAGTGGCCTGTCTAAAGTTAAGCAGATAATTTATTCTGTTCTAAATATTTTAGTGGAGATTTCATCCTTGTTGTTAAAAGAATTCCCCAGCTCAGTTGTCATCTAAGATTTTATTTGGAAATAAAAAGAAAAGTGGAAGTCTGAGTGTTTACGGTCAAAGTCTGGCCGGGTGTATCTTCTTCCTCATGGTATTTTTTACTTTATTTTATTTCTGAAATTTAAGGATCAAGTGTGCAAAATATTTTTTTTACTAATTACTTCCAAAAGCAAATGGCGTTTTGGGCTAGACTGCATATTAGTTCTGATAAAATGCTGAAGGAATATTTTACTTTGTCTGTTTCTATCTAGCCCATGTCACTTGTGTTTGTGTTATCCTGTTTCCATCCTATTTCCACATGAACCTACAAAAACTTATTCAAAACCTGCACAAGAAATGCATTTAAATATGTATTTTTAAATGTATTTTATTTCATAATCCACATTTTTAAGCATGCCCCCCTCCTTAAAACATGAATTTTTAAATTTCGTCTTGGTAGTTTTTGTGCCAAGAAGTATGCCCAAACATTTGGGAAATATAATATCTCTAAATGACTTCTGATCCACAGATTAGTCTGAGAGGTGTGGATCAGGGCAACACATATATGAATTCACAAAGATCAAATCCCTCAAGCACCCTTAATTTTACATTTCCTGTGCTTTTAATTTCTTGTTCATTGTTGTCAGTACAAAAATTCCTGTGACACCCAAAGGTCTTAAATTGAGAATTCCTGCCACAAACCTAGTTTACAGTTAGGATGCCTTGCAATACCTTGACTGGGGCTGTACATGTTTAGGGGGTGTTGTTGTTATATTCCACTTTTCCAAAACTGGGCAGCTGAATTTGCATATTATGCAAAACGTTTGCTGATTGTGCAAAACTCTTGTTTTGCTTGAATAATTTTGTATGTTTTTGAGAAATCTGAAAATGCAATTTGGGCTGGAAGGACGTTGGAGCTGCTAGGCTGACCCTTTGCTGCAGCTGCTGTTGGTTAGAATTTGGGGTGATTTTATATCTGTGGGGGCTCTTCTTGTGCTCTCTTCATTGAAATGGATGGGGATTGTGCAGCTAGACTCTGTAAAGGAAGCCCAGGGGAGAGACTGGGGGGGGGGATTTTCAGCACTTACTTATCTCTGTGTTGCTTACCGGTATATATTGAAAGTATTGGTCTCCCGTCTCTTGTAAAGTGAAAGAATGAATGACCACAACTGGAGGTCAGTAGCTCCAGGCATGCTAAGCAGTTGAGGAGCAGCCTATGGGTGTGGATATTCAGGGACAGGTGAGAATGGTAAAGGTGTTGGCAGAGAGAGTGTTTAATGATGGTTTCCTGCGTATGCAAAAAGGTTTGGAGTGACCCTGCATATAAAACCTCAGCATGCCACGTGCCTATAGTTATACTTATTTCAATTAGTTCCTATATTATTTAAATCTGTTTAAAACAAGGTAGCCAATCAATAGGTGTATTTATAGTATATAAACCTCTTTCTCCATTAATTTTATTTTAAATTTAAGCCATTCCTCAGGGACTACTTTAGAGAACAGAATGTTGAAAATTGGTGCTTATTTCTTTAATAAATTCCTAGCCTGTGTTGCCACTGTAAAAAGTGATGTCAAGTCAGCTTACAAACAGTACAGTAAATACTAATTTAGCTGCTAGCTAAATGTTTCTTGGGTTAGACTGGGATGCAATCGACTTTGGGGGCCTCTCCTGAATTAAACTGTTGGATATGTTCCACTACTTTGTTAACTGAAACTGGTGCCCAGGTTGGTAATGGAGAAAGTTCTCCCACTGGAAAGATCCGTTGGGATTAGACCCCTGATTCTGGAGTCATCTAGAGCAGTGTTTCCCAACCAGTGTGCCTCCAGATGTTTTGGGACTACAACTCCCATCATCCCTCGCTAGCAATACCAGTGGTCAGGGATGATGGGAATTGTAGTCCCAAAACATCTGGAGGCACACTGGTTGGGAAACACTGATCTAGAGGACATCCTTTGGTCTTCATGGAAGTGACAAAGGAGTGGAACATCTTCTGTATGATGAAAAGGCTTGAGGTGTTTGGTAGTTTTAGAAAAAGGGGGGTGGGGAGGATGGGAGAAGAATGCATGTTTTAAAAGTTATGACTATTGTGGAGAATTGATCCCGATACAGCAAGGTGCCTACAGTACATTCTTAAGCAAGAGTGCATACGCTTAAGATCCCTTAACTCCAATAAATTAACAGTTACAAGATCCTAATATTCGCCCTTGGTTTAGAAATTTAAAACACGTATGTGGACCACAGGGATCTTAGTATTACACACAGAGAAAGAGAAATAGAGTGCACACAAGATTGACATCAGCCCACCCTTTCCTTAAATGTGCAAATTGTGATTTGTGAGACTCTTCAGGTTCATCGTGCTTGGTGACAGTTTTGCCACCGACTCCAGTCAGACCGTCGCCATGCTGACATCGCACCACCGTTTCCAGCTTCTTGTGTGTATTGATTGCCAATCCGGAGGTCTCCAGGGCTATTAGACAAAACTCGCTTTACCTTCTAGAAGTATATGCTGTGTGTGAACCAATGTATACAAATTAACACTGGCCGGCTTCCAATGATGAGGCAGCTGGCAACTGCCTGCGCCAGTGTGCTTCAAACCAACATTTGCCTGGTGTGAGGAGAAACCTTAGTTTAGATTATATCATCCAATAGTGCAAGAAATATGTGCTATTTTTTTCTCACTGTATAAATATCTGCCAGCAGAGTAAATAAGTTTCTGCTTAAAATACATAGATTTTGTAATTAAAGCACAGCAAGGTGCATTTGCTTCGGTTTTGATCATTAACATAGGCTTCAGTCTGGCTCCATTCTCGGGAGATAGCTGAGTAATTTATAGTTACATGAGGGTTGTTATGATACAGAGAGTTTCCTTCTGAAAGGAGTGAAAGCCATCACTCTTGTGACATTCTGTTCTGTTTGCTTTGCAGTTTTTTGGGTGGGAGCCCATGAAAGCCAGTGGGAGACACACTATTGATATTTGCTAGGCTGAAGCCCAAATCCACCAGCCACCATCTTTCACCAATGTACTACGATGCCCCTAAACAAAGAATTATTCTTCATGAGTCTCACACGTAGTACAAACCCCATGGAGGTCATGGAGGCCAATCTCTTTGTTCAGTAAAAATATTTATGCTCAGATCCCAAAAACGTTATGAATCATTTTTGGTGTTTTAAGGTCAGGATGTGGAGTAAATTATTCCAAAAGTTATAGTAGCCAAATATTATTCCCTCCAAAGGTTTGTGTAATATCTGTTTATCTGTGGTCAGATGACTGCCATGTATAATTAGAGGCAGACTTTGTTAAGTTACAGCTACGTCAACACAGCTGAATATAAGTTGAAGTTGTTGGTGCACTTCTTCTTTTTTATTAGCTACCAGAGGACCAAAAGTTTTCAAGAAGCTTCATTTAAATGGATCCAGACCAACAGACTAACAAGCCCCAGGGCTTCTAGGTCCTCTGTGGAGGCCCAAGCAATTAGCAATGGGTGACTCTTCCAAGCTCACCTCAGATTAACTTGGAAGTGATGTGAGATCTTTCCTCAAAATGTTGAAGATCTCAGATCATTTTCCCAAGCCAAGGCACAGAAAAATGGCCCAGTTCTCAGATTCTTACCGGTATATACCCCCATTCAGTATAATGGAGCAATGTTGAACTATTAGGGGGAACACAAAAAAAAACCCTGCAAGGGCAAAAGCTGCAGAGGGCAGGAAGCTCCCAGCCACTCACACACCCCGCTGGTCCTCTGCAGACTGAGGAGAACTTCACTGGCATCTCTACAATTACAAAAAGAGCCATAAGCTCTTTATTGATCATAGTTCTGCCCCCCACCTGCTTGTATTCTAATCAATAGTGTGTTCTTGCACTGTGGCTCCCCACTTAAAACCTTATCGCAAGTGACACAGTTCATGTTTAGCGCAGCAGTTCATAGGATTGGGTGCTGCTCATTGGTCTAATGCCAGAATTTGTGCACTTTTCAAGGATCCAAGGACTTGGATGAAAGGACACCTCACCAGACCAACCCAGAGGGCAGTGCTGGTTTTGAAGGAGAGGCAAGCTCAGCTCTCATCACCAGCCACCATTTTAAATTTCCCAAGATGGCAACCCCTTGGTTCGTGGATCTATGAAATGTATTGGTTTTCTTGATCTATAATTTGGGTAGAACATGCATGACTTGGCCATAGCTTGGTTGGGGTGGTGAGGGTCACTGAGTCCAGCACACACACACACACACACACACACACACACACACACACAGTCTGACACCAGTCCTGGCTGCTCAGCTGCTTTTTACATGTATTTGATTAGATGTGATAATTTACCTAAATTCTAACCATATTTCAGGCAGATTAGGAAGACAGAACTTGCATGTTTATATTAGACAACAAGTACTAATGGAAAACTTTTGAAGCCCCTGTATTTTCAATCAATAGTAGAAGCAACCTGTTTTTGCAACAATGTTCTTCCTCAACAATTCATTGCTGGACTTTTGGAGTGGTATTATTCAATACTGCTAAATATACAAGTGCAGGGAAAGTTTTGATTTTGAAAAACAAAACAGCTGCTTCTTTTCACTCTTGAAAATATTTTCTTTGAAGGACATCAAAATATGTAACCAACGAAAACTCGATTAGGTATGTCCATAGATTTTGTGTATATCTCAGTTGTGTTTCCTGTCCTTTCACATTTACTGCTATTTTGCTCTTCTCCATCAGTACCTTCTTTCAAACTAGCAGAATATAACCCCATTTAACACAGTAGGCTTTAAAGATTTATAGACTGCTGCCAGCATTGCTAAAGACTTATTTAGTAGCCAACTACTTTCTGCAAAATCTGTACACATGTCGGAAAGCCTAACATCCATATTCAAATCCTCAGTTTCGATGAGGAATTCAGTGCAAAAATTTGCCCAGACAGCTTAAATGGTTCAGGACTACAATACCTCAAGGGCCACCTCTCTCTGTAGAGTGAGATCGCTCTCTGAGTACCTTCTTTGTGTGCCTCCTCCACAGGAGGTCCAATGGGTGGCAACAAGAACAGGGACTTTTCTGCAGTGGCTCCCTGTTTGCTGGCCTTCATTATAAACCTTTAGGCACCAGATACAATATTCCTCTTCAACCAGGTCTTTGGCTGATTGACATCTGATGCCCTTTTAAATGTGTTTTTGAAGGGGGGCATTATTGGCTTGTTGTTTTTCTTATTTTTACTATGTATTTTGTGGTTTTCATATTTTAATTTTATGTTGTGAACTGTCCTGAGATCTATGGATGAAGGGTGGTATACAAATTAAATAGATGATGGTAGTAGTAGTAGTAGTAGTAGTAGTAGTAATAATAGGCATTACATCTACCACCACATTCACATGTTTTGCCAAAGGAGAAAAGCCTTTGTTATATGTTTTGACTGACTTATCATTGTCTCAAGTCCTCGCATCAATGATCAGTATTTTGTTCTTTTCGGCCAGAAACAGATTTAAAGATAGTACAACTTCCCATTCTTTAGCATTTACAATGTATGGGGGGGGGGATAAGCAACATGTATATTCTCTCAGCCATTCAGACATTTGAGAGGTCTAATTAGTCAGTGTCAGAGAAGCAAATCATTCAAGAAATTTACAACCATTGCACTAGAACTCTGACACATGGCTGCAAAGGGGACTGTCTAGACAGCGCAATTTGGCATGAATAAAAACAGTGTAAGGAAGATGATTGGGAGCAACTGGGCCCCTTGAACGACATTTTGGCCCCATGGAAGAAAATATGTCATGGGGTCTCTCTTTCCCCTCCTGCTCATCACTGACCTTGACTCCACTCCAGAAGGACCTCATCTGCAATGATCATTATGGTCTGGGACTTTTTTTTATTTAATGCAGCTCTCTTAACTACACACAGCCCCAGCCCCAGCAATTTTGCATCTGGGATGCAATCCAGCAGAGTTGAACATACATGAGCTGATTCATTTCAGTGGGCCTAATTACCGGCAGAATTATGACATTAATCTTTAAATGGAGCAAGCGATCAGTTTTGAATAATCTGTTTCTTTTTATTGGAGTGCATTGGTAAGAGACAAGCAGGGAATTAGAGCAATTCCCCTTACTTTGCAGCTCTTTTATGTGTGAAGAAGTCTTAAAAATCACCTGGTTGTGTGCATTATAGAGAATACCTGCTTCCATATCCAGCTAATATAACTAAATCATATTTTACTGCTGCAATGTCAGCATTAAGGATGAAATATGGCTTTGAAATCTATCCTTCCCCCCTGTGATTTAAAGCAAAAAGCAGCAGGTGTCTATATAGTAGTGCCTATCCTGGCTGTATTTTAGAATATTAACTTCTTAACTCTTCTTAGTTCTCTTTTACACTTTAAAAGTTTTCTGCTCCAATTTTCTAAAACAATACAGGAGGAGAGAATGTGACTCTTGGCTCGATCACCAGGAGCTGGAGTTAAGAAATTTGCTGCTGTATTTTTTGTATTTCTTTGTGTTCGGAATGTTTTTATTGATTTTACCGTAAGCAGACTGAAGAATAGACAGGATATATAAATGTACAACCAATCAGTGAAAAGAGAGTTTTTGACACCTTGTGTGCAATCGTATTTCTTCATGGTATGTATTCTCACCCAGGGCAAGTTGCAAAGTGGGTTGCCCCTAGCAAAATAAAAATAAAGAAGAATCCCATTGATGGGATTGGAATATATGATCCATATCAAGGATGGGATACCTGTGGTCCTGCAGGTGTTGCTGGACAGCTTCTCCCATCACCCCTGACCATTGGCCAGGCTGTCAGGGGCTAGTGGCAGCCAGAGTCCAACAGTGTCTGGAATGCCATCCCTGTTCTGTGTGATGCACCTGATCAAGAGAGCCAGTGTGGTGTAGTGGTTAAGAGTGGTAGACTCATAATCTGGGGAACTGGGTTCATGTCTCCACTCCTCCACATGCAGCTGCTGGGTGACCTTGGGCTAGTCACACTTCTTTGAAGTCTCTCAGTCCCACTCACCTCAGAGTGTTTGTTGGGGGGGGGGAAGGAGAATGTTAGCCGCTTTGAGACTCCCTAGGGTAGTGATAAAGCGGAATATCAAATCCAAACTCTTCTTCTTCTTCTTAAAGCTTCCTGCCACCTTTGTGCCAGGTGTGCTGCCATTACAACTGTGTGCTTCCATCACAACCAGGCACTATGCAAATCCCTAGAAAAGTTTTAAGTGCTTGGTTGAGATGGAGTGAATGCACCGGCTTGGCTTCTAATGGAGATCCACGCTGCAGCTTGCTCACACTCTTAAAACAGGATCTGCACCAATAATAATAATAATAATAATAATAATAATAATAATAATATTTGTACCCCACTCTGGGTCACTTCCAGCATATGAAAAATAATAACAAAACATTAAAAACTTCCCTATACAGGGTTACCTTCAGATATCTTCTAAATGTCAAATAGTTGTTTATTTCCTTGACATCTGTTGGGAGGGCGTTCCACAGGGCAGGCGCCACTACCGAGAAGGCCCTCTGCCTGGTTCCCTGTAACTTCACCTTGCAGTGAGGGAACAGCCAGAAGGCTCTCGGAGCTCGACCTCAGTGTCTGGGTTGAACGATGGGGGTGCAGATGCTCCTTCAGGTATACTATTTGTCTCAGCTTCACCTAGATAGGAGGCAGCAATGCTTCTGAATGCCAGTTGCTGGAAATGAAATGGTGTGTGTGTGTGTGTTTTTGTGCTGGAATCCTGCTTATGGGTTCCCCACAGGCATCTGGCTGGCCGCTGTGAGAACAGGATGCTGGAGTAGGTGAGCCATTAGCCTGAAGCAGCCAGCTCATCTTATGCTCTTATGTTCTCACAATTCTTCTTGTGGGTTTGTCAGTGGTCTACAAGTTATAGATAATAAATCCTGATGTACTTTCCCCAGGCCTACAAACTGGCCCATAATGCCGGATGTTGCATCAGAATCAGTCCTCACTTACTTGGTTTTATTTGCTCTCAAATTGTAGCAAGACCCAAGAAAATGTCTATTTTGATATGTTCCGATCCGTAATGGACTTAAAAGCACTAAATAACTTGGTTCCATCTAGTAGTGAAGCCCATATTTATAAGTATCTGGCTTGTATATTAGCTTCTTTAGCATATAAGCTTTGACCACATTGTGAATAAGTGCAGTATCCCCATTAAAATTTGTCCAGGCTGGAAAATAATCTGAGCATGTACTTCCTGGTACCTTGAATATTATAATGGTGCCAGGGACTGAGGAGGTAGTTTTTCCTAGAGTGCCTGAGTTCTTAGCAAGCACATCAGGCACCCTCTTAATACCTGGGGTGCTGCTGAGTGCCTGGCACCTACATTAAGGACTTAGATGTCCTAGAAAATGACATATGAATGATTCACAGTGTCAAGGAGTGAGGAAGGCCCCACTTTGTTACCAGGTAAGTAGGGAGGCAGAGCAAGTTGCAGGGGCCCTGTGCTGGAGAAGACTTGAGAGATCCATTGTGGCCCCAATGATGTCTGCAGGAAAATAATAATAATAATAATAAAATTTTATTTATACCCCGCCCTTCCCAGCCAAGACCGGGCTCAGAGCGGCTAACACCCATAAAATCACAACAAAACATACAAAACAATCAATTAAAATGCCAGTGTCTGAAGTTTAGAATCAGGCTTGTGGGGTGGGTTGTTTTCTGATGTTTCCTTATAGCTCAGTTGGTTAGAGCATGGTGCTGATAACACCGAGGTCACAGGTTTGATTCCCGCAAGGGACAGCTGCATTTTCCTGCATTGCAGGGGATTGAACTAGAAGGCCCTCAGGGTCCCTTCCAATTCTGCAATTCTATAATACTTTCTTGAGAAATAGCCAAGTCCAGTTTCAAATCGGGCAAGGTGAGTGGCCATCACTACCTCCATCATACCTGAACATCAGACTGTCCCATTACAATCCCAAATCAGGATAGATAATGTCTTTCATTATCTTTCAGTATCAATTTGGGATCAAAAGGGAACCTGGGATGCCTTCTCCATGGCATGCCCGTCCCCCTGTTAGTTGCCAGGTTCCAAGTCCAACAGATACAAGATAATATCACCAAAGCAACTATCTGTAAACAAACAATAAACACCCATAAAAATGGCAAAAGTAGTTTCTTTCCAAAATAGGTTTTATCTTAAATAATTGCAAATGAAGTAAATAACGAACTGAAGGACATTGTCCTCTTTCTATGTTCCTCCCAATGGAAACATGCTGATGGGGACAGATACACCCCTGTTTTAAGCCGTTTATATACTGTCTTATATGATTTACTACAAAGCATGATGACTAAGCCCTTTGGGGATGAAATGCCTGATTACCGAAGTGACGTCCGAGCACAGAACAAATGATACGTCACAAGTGGACTCTTTATTTACTGCATTTGCAATTATTTAAGATAAAATCTATTTTGGAAACAAACTATCTGTTTGTTTGCAAATAGTTGCCTTGGTGATATTATCTTGTCCCTATTGTAGTAGCCATTGTATCACCACCCTGTTTATTGTTTTCTTGTAGATTCCAAGTCCAAGCATTTTCCCAAAACAGGGTGGCCTAAAATTTGAATATAACAAAAGAACTTTATTCATTCAGATGTTATTAATCTTAAACCATATTTTAGTTTTGTTAAAATTCCATGTGGACTTTGGTTTTGGAATCCATATGAGCATTTGTGACATTTCTTCTGAAACAACATGATTTTATGAACTCTAGTTCACCCAGGTTTGCCCTTTGCTGTTAACACTGTGAAGCTTTATGATGCATGCAAACCTCATTTGTGCCTCTCTAAACTGTGGTTTGGGAGAACTGCGCATAACCTAGAAAACTACACTAAATCATATCTGTGTGTGCTGTTGAGCCTTGCCTTGCTATTTTCTTCCTCCCACTCTTTCCTCCTTCAGATTATCTGGAAAATCTGGGTCAACACAGTCATCTCCAAAAGTAACAAAAGCCAGTTCACACGAGATTTGAAGAGAAATAGTTGAACGTGCTCGTGCCAGATTTGATATGAAAATCAGAATTGCTCCATACACTGCCAAACATACACTCTGTACTTTGTCTTTACTTCTGAGCTACAGTTCTCCTTCCAGTTTTTAGAAGGAACTAATGCAGGGTTGTAGAAGGCACTGCTGTTCCAAATTTGCCCTGCCAGCTTCCCATCCTTGGTGGTGTGGCTTCCTTGGTCCAACACAGCCACGTTGATAGAGTGTGCAAGGACAAGGTCTACATTTTGGCTCTTCGTCAGCCTTTGGCCTGATTGTAGTCATTCCAGCAAAGGAGGGCTAGGCTGGAGTGCAATTACTTGTTGAATGTTTTGAATAAAATATAGCAGAACGAACAATGAACGTGCACAGTCGCATGACAGTAATTCTCCAAGGTGCAACTTGGGGGAGGCTGAGGAAGATTGGAGTATCTGAGAGCTAGGAGAAGCCAGGTGACATGCCCTAAGACAAGGGGTGGTTAACCTGCAGCCCCCTCCAGCTGCTGTTGGGCTCCCAACTCCCACCAGCCCCAGCCAGCATAGTCAGTGATCTGGCATGATGGGAGTTGTAGTCCAGCACCACCTGGAAGGCCACCAGTTAGCCACCCCCTGCACATGAGCTGCTCTAGCCTGGTGTTGCTGATTTGGGGAAGATACCAAAGGGCTTGGGGGAGACCTGCCAGAGGAAATAGGCTGAGAAGTCTGTCCTTTGAGTCTGGAGAGGAGCAGTTCTTGGATCAGGGAACTGAAAGGTATGGCTCCTCTTTGGGGGGGGGGGAGAGAGAGAGTCATTGAAAACTGCCTTCTGAAAATCACTAAATATGTGGGACCTTTTCATTTGTGATGATGAACACCCTCAGCTTTTTGTCCTTATTTAAAGTAAAATTGTGTGTGTGTGTGTGTGTTTTCTATGCAAACTGTTTTATACAGTTTAATTTGTACAGCTGCCTCTATTGCGGTTTTAACTTTCTGCATGTTTTAAATTATGCTTGTGATTTTTTTAAAGAGGGTTTTATTGTTTTATCTTTTTGCAAACAGTTTCCTACAACCAAGTGGTATATAATTTTTTGAAAATAAATAAATATATTTTTATCATGTCCCAAATACTGGAGCAAGAGGTGATATGTCCCCTGTTTCCCATTCCCAGTGTTGTCTTAAAGAGGTTTCTGATTCAGAGGACTCACACTTGGGGGTGGGCAGCTCTCAGCACCCTCTTCTATACTGTCTTGCAGTCCCATGCAGAGCTTGTCTGAGCCCGGGGCAGGAGTTTTATTAGAATAAAGTTATAAACTCAAACTAAAAAAAGCAGCTGGTCCCTGGTGGACCCCCCTGCCCCCCGCCTGCTCAGACCTCCAAGGCCTGGGGCAACTGTACCTGACTACCCCCACCCGTCACAGGCCTGATGTCCTGTCTTGGGGGCATGGCTCTCCCATGAAACCCAGCCAGATGGGCGGGGTATAAATAATAAATTATGATGATGATGATGATGATGATGATCCTGATGATCCTCAAGAGTGTAAAGATGACTCCCCTATAGCTTCTCCTGCTCCACAGCCATACAGGAGCATGGGAGTGCAAAACTGGCTGTGGGCCCTTTGAGAATTGTGGACAGTTCTCCACGGGGCATAGAGCTGTTTGAAGAGCCTTCATAAGTCTTTGGATTCCTCTGAGCCACTGAGATAACATATTCCATGGGGCACCTAGGAGAGCCTGGAGCTGCCCAAGGTCCTGAACTGCCAGGCCTGTAGCAGAAGGAGACACTGGCTCCTGTTACACTAGCTCTGGACACTGCTTCCTGTTCACCTGTGAGCCCCAGCAGAGCAGGACAGAAGGGTTAGATTCCATATATTATATATAGCATTAGGTGGAGCATTAGATCTGTAAGGACAGAATGGCAGACAGTGGGAAACATTGAAGGGAGTAACAATGGAAAGCTCTGCTTGAAAACTTTGACCCTGGTGCAGCTAAAATTAGCCACAACCAATAGAAATGTAACAAGATGTTAGTCTCAGTTCAAACAAGTACTATTGTTTTTAAAGGTACATAGTCATGGTTAACTAACTCAACTGGAGCCTTTTGATTTTCTGGTGTCATTGCTGACAGAAACATCAAAATAGGCATATACTTGGGTCTTGCAACAACCATCTTCATATTTTTAGAGTGTTCCCCGTTTCAAAGGAGTTAATGTTGTTATTTCAGTTAAGCAAATCCTTATTACGCTAAAGCCTGTTCCTGTTGCAGATGTGGAGGTGGATGAGCTAAAACGGTAAAGGAACAGAAATGGGAGCCATTTTAGTGAGGAGAACCACTTCCTCCAACAGCAAACTTTGAGCATTTTCAATAACCCAATAAAAATATCAAAAATATCAAAATGTTCAAGCAAAAGCAATGCATTAAGTTAATAAAACAAATTTCCAACAATAAAAACCATAGCCGTAAAATGCAGTGACAGCAGTCAAGACAGAACAATGTATCATAAAGTAGAAAGCCAAAAAAATAAAACTGCCCTGAGGTGGTCAACAAGGTTCGCACAATGCACATGTCTCAGAGTGGGGAAGTCCTCCGCAAATGTGGGACACCGCCACAGAAAAGCACCACCCTCTGATGCCCCCAGATATTTTGGGCTACAACTCTCTTCCGCCCCACCCCAACTAGCCTGAAGAACACCAAGTTGGTAAAGTCTGGTCTGAAGAGTAGGGCCTTAGTGCATGAATTGGGCAGTTGCATACAGGAGCAGCTGCCTCTTTGGGCAGCAGGATGCCAAGCTGAATAGCATGCTATACATCACTTTTATTTGTGCCTGCAAAAAAATTGGATTTGTGTGTGTGTGTGTGTGTGTGTGTATTCATCTGAATAATATTTTATTTGATGTTCTTTTCAAAAAAGGAATCAAAAATACAGAAATATTATTTAGCAACATAGTGTGTAGGATTACATATTCTTTAATAAGTTTATATTTCGCAAAAAGAGGAGCTGGAACAGAGGCAACGCAGCAAGCGATATCCTGCTTTGTTAAAAGGACAGTCCTTTTCAGAGAGAAAAAACAAGCCAAGGCACATCTGGCAAGCCTAACGTACACCAAGAAATGTATAGTTTTGTGGATGAGTGACTTATTTAACACTTGCATTATTTAACTCAGCTGTGGTATAATTCAAGACAGCATTATTCCATTGTTTAAATTTTTGCAAAATTCCACTGTTTCTTTGTACACCATTCGTGTTTTTTGGAGTAGTATGCAATGCATAAAACTCTCAAAATAAGCACTGTGCTGTGTTCCCAGGAGGCAATGTGAGTGATAAGTCTTGGATTTTGGTATTTACTGAAGGAAATATATTGGAAAGTTATCCCCCCCCAAAAAAGAACTTGCTTGCTTTCCCCTTCCCTTTCTGCTGTGCTTTGTACACATAAGAGCCTCTTTGTGTGCAGAGTCGCTTCCCAATCCTCTCTTTGGGAGGGTCTTACACACAATATCTCAGAATAGGAGTATGTTTTTAAAATGGGAACTGATACATGAAGTGTTGCAGATTTGTAGCTGGGTGCCATATAAATGAGGGGATGTTAACAAAATTCGGAATAGCCTAGATTTCAGTGGCAGATTCTGGAATCCCTCTCAGGATATCTGGACAGGCTCCAGGGCTTACTGGACTCTGAGGAGACACAGAAAAGGATTATTCCCTCCATCAGGGACTTGCTGTGCCAGGATAAACCGAAGCAGGTTATTGACATGGTCAACCCTTGTCGAGGTTCAGTGTCTCAGCCCTGGCCTAATAAAAGCTCTGCTTTCATCTGCAAATCATCTGGATTTGCAGACACCTTGGAAAACAACACAGAAGCTTTAATTTACCAAACTAGGTAGGAATAGGAAAGGACTATCTTTAAAAATTGGGGAAGGGGGTACAAAAGAGGACACAGATTTGCATGGAATTTCCATGTGCTGGTTTGTACAAAAGGATGCAAATTTAGGAGCAGTTGCTATAATGTAAATAGAAATACATTTCTCCATTGTGTGCATACATCTCCAGCATCAAGTTGCTAGCTGACTTGTGTGTCTATTCAGGGCTTCTCCGAACTAGAGCAAAATGTGGATCGTCACTGGCCTATCTCCCCATTAATTTAAGGGTGTCCACATGGCAACCTTCCCACTCTAGTATTGTCCTAGAGCAGGCATGTCCAACAGGTAGTTCGTGATCTACCGGTAGATCACTGGACGTCTACGGTTGATCACTGGTAGATCATTGGCTCCCCCCAAAGAAGCTGAACAAGTGCAGCTCCCCTTAAAAAAGCTCAAAATTTTACCTCCTCCCTGAAAAAACTTTGACCCGAACCCCCAAAAAGGGGATATATCATTGCCAGTTTTTAACTCTGTGAGTAGATCGCAGTCTCTTGGGAGTTGGCCACCCCTGTCCTAGAGCTTTGCCCCTTTTCAATCATTGGAAAGTCCAAAGTGACCAGGATTGGGGGGGGGACCCACATTTAATGAGGTAAAGGTCTGGGACAACACTGGGATGAGGTCCATATTCTGCTCTGGTGTGGATAAGCCCTCTATTTGCTGTCCAGACGCTAACTGCAGGGGGCTGCCATGTGTGAAGTAAGATAAATTGGCCCCTTAGTTGGCACCAGAGATGGTTCGCTTATCTTTATAAAGTACCTCTTCCCAATTTGTTATAGCTGGCTGTAATAGTAGTATTGTAACCTTAGTGTGCATCTGCAGCACTCAGAGTGAATTTCAGCATAATAAATATATGGTACTGAAAAACAGCATGTTGCAACACAGAGCTAGTATTGACCAATGACTAATTTCTGGGCACTGAAAGCTACAGAGTTAGTATTGTCACATGCTGAAAACGTCTATTAATAGGGTGAAGAACTCGGAATGGCAGGAGATTTATAATCCTCTTGGAAGCAATAGGCAGGAGGCAAATGATGGAAACAGGATGAGGCCTTCCTAACCAACCAGAAAAATAGCACTCCCCTGGTGTTAATGAAATGATGAAGTCTTGGAGACAAGCAGGAGGGGAAAACAGCCAGCAACCAGTTACTGCATAAGAGTGTCTTTCATCCTCAAGGATTCTAGGAAGTGATCACTTCCTCCATCAATGATGAATGGTGCCACCTTTGAAAATGACCTCTCTGTCTTCTGAATTGACTGCACTCTGAAACATGTTGGATAGTCAGAACTACAGTGCAATGGAGTCAATGAGACATGAAGGCGACCAATTCTTAGAAGCATCAGTTCATCAACTTTGCTCATACTTTTGTTCATACTTTTGGTCTAGGCAAACTCGGCCCTCCAGATGTTTTGGGACTACAACTCCCATCATCCCTAGCTAACAGGACCAGTGGTCAGGGATGATGGGAGTTTTAGTCCCAAAACATCTGGAGTTTGCCTATGCCTGGTCTACAGAGTGGGCGGTGTCCACTGTCCTCACTGTTAGATTTCATAGCTTTTTTGTAATGCCTAATAAAGGTTTGGCAAAATGAAGTCATAGCTTTCATGGTGCATACTGAATAATGATTACAGTTTTGCAACCACAAATGCACCTTCCAGTGGCCTTACAAAACATTTCCTGTGTTGCAATATTTAGTCTGGTCTTGCTTTTTCAACTCACTTTTATTTTATAGCTCTTTCCCCCATTGAAATGAAATAGCATGTAGCTCTTATGACAGGGAATTAAAAACTGCACTTATCTTGCTTTAAAAACAGATTAACAGCCCATTCACACCGCAGATGCTAAACACATCTAGATGACCACATTCATTGCTGAGGTTACAAAGAGAAACGCAACCCTTGAATAAGGCTGGTACCAATTAAGAAGACAAGTTAACAAAGTGTACAAACCCATATGACCCCAGGCCAGCTCTAGTGTTGTATAGGCACACATGACTAGTTGTGCAAGAATTTAAGTGCAAATTCTATTGCATCCTATTTATGCCCAAAGTTCCTGATCTAGATAATGACTCTCGGCACAGTGTGACTTACCTGGATCAAGGCAAACGTGTTTCAGCGAGCATCTTCTAATGACAGTGAATCCCAGTGTTGGTGTTTTTTCTTACTTCTTCTGGAGGTCCCTTCAAGATTGCATTGTTGTTCCTATTCAGCATGAGAACGTTAATTCTCAACAGGGATGTAGTCTGGGGCGGGCGAGATATTCCCTTGCTCTAGACTCAATATGAATGTTCTCCATTAAGCCATGCATTTTCAGTGTTGTGCAAATCAGAGGTCTGTTGGGATACCTTGGGAGCAAAAACGTGTCTGAAACTAGGGCTGCCATCCATATGCTATCCAGTGCTGCTTTAAAAATGAATGAATGAAAATGTAGGATTGACCAGATTATTATCTCCTTTCAGAAACTCTGGAAAATGGACCTAGCAAGTGTGAAAGGTGAGTAAAAGTTACCTTTGCCAGTTGCCTATTTCAGAAGTGTATGTAAGGTGCAAGGAGTGGGGATGGGCAAGCGTTGCCGTGTTCACCTCAGGTATTTGGCAGGCAAGCCTGGAGGGGCTTTGCTAAAAATCCACATCTTATGTGCATTTGACTTACACAATTTCAACCATACCTGGCTGAAGGTGGGCTGGTGAGGGAAGGACTGGAGGTTCCAAGCAAGGCCTGCTTGGCGCACCTGGAAGTAGGGTGACTTTGGCCAGTGGCACCATGGCTCTGGGACTGGTGGGGATTTACCGTGAGATCATGCAAGAGCCAAAGGCACCTCGCTCACAGGGCATAATAATAATAATAATAATAATAATAATAATAATAATAATAATAATAATAATTTATTATTTCTACCCCGCCCATCTGGCCGGGTCTCCCCAGCCACTCTGGGCGGCTTCCAGTAAACATTAAAATACATCAACACATCACAGATTAAAAGCTTCCCTAAAGAGGGCTGCCTTCAGGTATTTTCTAAAGGTCATATAGTTGTTGATCCCTTTGACCTCTGATGGGAGGGCGTTCCACAGGGCGGGCGCCACCACTGCCAGCAGGCCTTGCCCAGGCCTGGCACGGAAAGAGATTTTCAGCTCTCGGCCTTTCTTCTCAGGCAAGGTCTGCCCAGTTCATGGGAGCTTCCCCACAACTCCCAGAGCCACTGTGCTGCTGGCCAAAGATGCCCCACTAGCAGGGTGCGTGAAGCAGGACTTTCCCCCTCACTAGCCAGCCTGTAGAAGGCAGGGTGGCTCAAAGGGCTATTTTTGGCTATGTGCGATTTTCGCTTAACCCTCGAAACCTAGCCCTCACAGAAGAAGTGATTCCTCTGTAATAAAAGATAGCGTGTCCAGAAACCGATTCTTCCCCATTTGCAAGCTGAGGCATGGGAAAGGAGGGGAGTGGAAATCCCTTAACTTTGGGGGAATAAGTATCCTATTTCACACACACACACACACACACACACACACACACACACACACACACACCCTTCCCCTTATCTTAGACAATTCATCCCTGTGCATCCTGTCCTCATTGTGTGCAAAAAAAAAGGTGTGGGAAATGAATTTGCAACTGCTGCATGACAGGTGGTGAAGGACAGCAAGATGGGAATTTGGGGAAACTTATTGTCTGCTCCAAGATTCGCTTTCAAGTTGTTGTTTTTTATGTGGGATGTTCTTCTCAGGAGCACTGGAAACATTAATAAAATGAATCTAAATAAGTATTGTTTAATATAATAATACAATAAATATTCTATTCTATTCTATTCTATTCTATTCTATATTTATATAATTTTAGTGGGCTGTGTCACTGTAATTCAGTTTCTCCATCTCTCTATCTTACTTTGCCTTCTGCTGTTTTATCTTGGCAAAAAAAATAATACTTCTTTAAAAATGAAAAATGCTGTAAAATGCACTGCCTCGCTTTCTAAGTACTTGACAAGAATCATCATCAGACACGGAAACATTTTTTGTTGCTTGATTCTAGTGCAGCTAACAGAAAGAGATCAAACAAAGACGAGACCTACTGGAAGGAGATCAACGCAGCGATGGCCTTAACAAACCTTGCGCAAGGAAAGGACAAACTCCAGGGGACAACCAGCTGCATCATTCAGAAATCGTCACACATATCGGAAGTAAAGACTGTCAAAGTGCCACTAGTGCCACCGTTCTAAAGAGAGTTGTTGCTTTCCTTTCCAACACAAGTGGACATTTTATTTTTCATGCCATTGGTTCCCCCCTCCCCCGCAAGATCAGAATGAGAGGTCTGAAGCAAGAATAGAGAACCAGGTTTTTTTTGTAGCACGGTCAGTAAAAATAAGAACGGGAAGTTCTCGCCATGCAGGTATGCTTGAAATCAATGGCAATCTCACAAGAGCCTGGGTGTGTTTCTCGTACGATTCCCATTCGTTTCAGTGTTGCTTGTGCAAGAGACATTCCCAATGAATTATGCACAATGATGGCAATAAACAAATGCTCCCTCAGGCTAAAATATTTTGATTTCTGGAATAAAATATAAAAGCAGTTCTATAAAGGGCATGTAAATTATGGGGGGTCGAAGCCTCCCAAGTTTGTTTGTTTTTTTTAAGTAAAAACTATTAACTTATTTTATTGTATTAACCAAACTGCACATTAAGCGCTGCATTGCTATAACAATAAGTGCCTTGCTTTCGTACAATAAGCTAGAACGTGGGCATAGCTCAGTACAACTGTGCCTCAAAAGTGTGCCAACGCCACAACGCTTAACCTTTGCATGTAATTTCTAAATGCATCCTGACCAGTTTAAAGCTGACCTCAGAAAGGGTAGATGTTTCTCGAAAGCCCTGGAGCATTTGCCTTGTATGGATTAAATAAATCTCTTTGGTGAAATTGCTACATTTTACAACGGAAAAGTCCACTATGTTAACAAGTAATGTGGGGTTTTTCTTACTCAAATGGGGGGAACGTTGCTATGCCTCTATGGGTTTTTTTTCCTCCCTGACTGCATTTGCCATATGTTAAAAAATACAAAGAATAATTCATTTCATAAGTGCAATACTGTATGTGGGGGAAGGGTCTCATCTTTTTTCAAGGAGCATCCTGATTATTTACATTAAAGCCGTTGCTTCAGTTGCTTTGCAATGTGAATGTAAAAAGGAAAAAAAAAAACCAATAGCCACAGGTGGACAAAACCATTATAATGGACTTGCCTAGTCCTAGAGCTTTCTCTTTCATATGCAGTGGCGTAGTAAGGGCGGGGCGATGGGGGCAGTGCGCCCCGGGTTCCAGTGGAGGGGGGGTGACACTCGGCGGCCCCTCCCGCCACTCCCCAAGCCAAGCCCCGCCGCCCTGCACCCCGTCCATGTGGCGGTGGCTGCTCGTAAGGTTGCCGCTCGCTCGGCGGCTCGCTCGGTCGCCGCGGGAGCAGCAGCGCCGGCCTGGATGGACAGTGCATGCCCGGAATGTCGCGCATGCGCAGTCCTCTGGGCCGGCACTGCTGCTCCCGCGGCGACCAAGTGAGCGGCGGCTCATGGGGCTGCCCCATCCGTAAAGCAGCACGGACGGGGCACCCTTACGCGCGGCACGCGCACGTGGCAGCCCCACGAGTCACTGATCGCTCGGCGGCTCTCCGTGGGAGCAGCAGCGCCAGCATGGAGGACTGCACATGCGCGGCCTTCCACACATGCTCAGTCCATCCTGACGTGCGTCATGATGTCAGGACGCATGTGTCAGGACGCCCCGCCCCCAGGGGGGTGCCTCCGCACAGCATTTTCCGCCCCTGTTCATATGGACTAAAAGGGCTGCCTTTGAGTGTGTATGTGAAGAAAAATGTGTGTTGACCAGATTGGTCGTTCACATTACTTATAACTCCTCTCCTCAGATTGCCTAGTCAGTACATTGACAGAGATTGGAGGTTAACAATAATAGAGAGTTCAAAGGGGATTTAAGCCTTACTTAAGAACACACTCCGATTCTTTTATGCAGTTCAAATGTTTAACTATAAAAAGACTCATTGTGATAGTTTAAGTCGTCGTCCCAATGAAACCATCAGTAAAAGGATTCCTTCCTTTTAAGCTCTCCTTCTGACTTATTGAAACTGTTATGTAAGTAAACAAAGCAGATCACTTTTCTGGTACCAAATCAACCCATGCTTCAGTTTGTTATTTATACTGGAGCTCAATAACTTTCCACGACGGAAACTGTTATTGCCTTAATGCGTCCAAAATGTTTTTATTTTGGTACGGAATGTATCAAATGAAGAAAATCCCCATTTCAATGAAGGGGGGGGAAAGAAGGCATAATGAAATCTATATATTATATAAAGCAAATCGTTGGAATTAAAAACATATGGGGCACACACAACACACCAAACAATTGCGGCACTGAAGCAATTTAAAGTCAAAGTAGATGCTAAATTGGGCATTAGAAACACCATTTTAAACTCCTAAATTTGACTAAAGCAAGTATACTTTGCTCCAACCATACGAAAATATTCTAATCAGGTTTACACTCTTGAATAAGCAACAGTAAAGCCAAATGTAGCTTATACTCGAGTCAGTAAAATAAAACTGGGAAAAGAGGTGATTGTCCAGAGTCCAATTCAGGTGAAATGGAAACCTAGCTTATTTTCCTTAAACCAGTTTTAATGTTACATCTGAATAACAGTACCCAGGGTAATTTGTAAATCTAGTTAGAGATCCTAGTTTGGAAATGAGTTCTCAGTCCAGGAAAGCTGCTAATCCTGTTTTTATACTCAACCCAGTTTGGTACGTAAAAAATTTTTTTGACCAAACCCTGTTTGAGGTGGGCAAAGCAGAGTCACAGCAAAGATCATTAAGCAAAATGCCTAGAACCTGATCCATTTCATCTTCTATGCAGGTATTCAATTTTTCCCGTGGAAATAGCTATCCAGATGCAAAAAGAGGGATAGTTTCAGGACCTTACATGCATGGATCAGCACAAGACACAGTGTGGAACTGGATGTCCTTGTAGATTTGCTAGTTTGCAATACAATAATGAGGTTCAGGCAACGCAGCCAGAGCAAAATAAACTACGTTTCGAGTTAAAATCTGAACTGGGTCTTTTTGTTTGGGTAACCTATTGGGATTTTACTCCTACCCCTTCTGCTTCTAATAAGACCCAGTGAACTTCTAAGCTGCCCATTCCTTCTTTACTTGACATATATGGCAAACTCCCGTATAGTGAGGAAGATCAAAACCCTTGGTGAAGCTGACTTTCAGGTATGCAAAGCGTTGCTCAAGCATAGCCAGTTCCAATTGCACTAATATAATCTAGATAGCAGATATCAAACCTCGATGTATCATGTAGAACGCATCTTGATGTAACATAGCATTTTGTGGTTGTGGTTGTTTTAAAGTGTACAATTAAAATGATTTGATATGAAAAAATATTTTGTACATAAATATATATATTTTTACTTTTTTAAAATTGCTATTTTGCATTGACATAAAAAGCAGGAAATATATGTTACGACTGTATGAACAGTTGAAGGATACTTTTGATTGACTTGCATCTTCGTGCAAAAGAGGTCTCCCCCCACAACAGTGACTTTCAGACCTGACCAACTAGACTTTGTCATAACAATGTGAGTTTTTTTAAAGAAAACAGAGTAAACACTTCACTTTAGTTCATACTATTATAAGTTATTCTGTTATTAACTATTTTGTGACAATAAACTGTCTTGCCAAACTTTTCTGTAAGACATATTCTCTGTGCTTTTTATTTGGGTGATTGGCAACAAAATGGAAGTCCTAACAGCACAAAACTAACCATGCTTACTCAGAACGACATCTGATCGAAAAGAACGAAAGCCACTGGACTTGCTAGTATCAAAGATTTTGTGTGCGAGTGTGTATAAGTTGTGGTTGTTTTTTTAAGGGGCACCTATGAAAAATCAGGTACTCTGAGAGGTGCAATGTTTCCCCAGAAAGCATGAAGCATCTTGGATTGTACAGTGCAGCCGCTTGGGGGTAGCAAATATTTTTGGTCCATCCTTTCGGTGTCTGGGCCAGGCTGGAACTGTGAGCAGACCTGGAAAGTGTGATTTTCAGCCATAGGTCCCTGAGGTCAGGGATCTGACCTGTTGGAGATGAGCCTTGAGATGGGCTCTAGAACCCAAACACCACAGACAGAAGGGGTGTTGTGGAACAGCCTGCAAATGCAGGTTTCTAACTACAGATTTTGTTCCCCAGGTCTATTTAGTATCAAGCCTAGATCCCACCAGAGCCCAAATCAAAATGTGCCTGTTTCAGGGCAACATCCTCCATGGAGCCCTCCTCAATGCCAGTTTCCTTTCACAACTGTACCTCAGTGAGGGGCTCACAGGGTGAGGTTGCTGCAGGCACCGTGATGGGGCTTCTTTTAGGCTCTGAATGTTGTTGCAAGCATGCATAGCAGTATCTAGGGCTGCCAGAAAATATGGGAAATGTGACTCCCAATGTACTTTGATATTACTGCAATATCATCCATTATGGTTCAACCTAGAATGGGGAGGGGGCAGTACGCAAGGACTCTGGGAACAATGAATATGTACTGCATTTCACATAATATATTGTGGCCCCAAATGCTATTTCTAAAGGGGGTTCACTGCAACATCCACCAGGAGCTCTCTTTGTCACATTGTCTAGGTTTGGGAAACGGAAGAGACCAACAGGGGCAGAGTGAGGTTGATCAGTACTGACCGAATCTAATTTTGAGCCTAGGTAATGTTGCCCAATATTAGAGTGTTCTTCAACATGGGTTTGTAGAAGTTGGGCTCCCAACTCCTATTTTCTACAACCAGCTTAGTCAGGGATTATGGGAGCTGTATCTTAACAACATATTGGAGCCCAAGACTGAAGAACCTTGATCTAGAGCAGGGTTCTCCAAACCTGGGTCTCCAGCTTCTTTTTGGACTACATCATCCCTAGCTAGCAGGACCAGTGGTCAGGGATGATGGGGATTTTAGTTGAAAAACAGTTGGAGACCTGAATTTGGGAAACACTGATCTAGAGGAAGTTCAGCAACAAAATTAGGATCTCCCGCATTATTTATGGTGTAGAATTGGGGGATCCACTACTCATCAGAAGGAACTGTTCTTTGTCAAAGTAAGGGCAGGAGATCAGGTGCCTACCGTAGCATTTATATGAAGCCTGGCCAATCCAGTGGGTTCATAATGCATTGCAAATGGACAGGCTGATGTTATTCACACGAATTCCCTTCTGTGCCAAGAGTATGCAACCACACACTCCTGAAGCCCGTTAGCTGTAAACACTTGCGACTGCCAGTTGATTTCCACACATAACAAACATTCAATTAGACCCTCGAGTTTCAAACTTAAGAGACACTTGTCCTTGTTTTTTGTTACATTTTTACTTTAATTTAGTCTTCTTGTTGCTGCATAGTTTCTGGAAACACAGATTTAAAAGTTTTCTTAAAAACGCAAGAAGCATGCTCAGTGGTGAGCCAACAACTAACAGAGTTTCAGTTATTTATGATGTAGAAAACCAAGCATCATTAAAATTGCTGGTCTTTGTTTAAACATATGTAACTGTTTTAATAAAATAAGTAACTTGGTTTTATTTATAATAAAAAAAACAAGCTTGCCATTTTGGAAATAAATGATCATTCCTTGGGCCATAGATTTCATATGCATGTTCTGTTCACATTAAGTTGTTGCTCAATATCTCAGGGCTACAATCCAAAGGAGTGTTAAGCACGCTTGAGCCCATTGATGTCAATAGGTTTAACTTGGTACTGGACTGTTGCCCAGGAGTTTATGTGGAATGTGATACAGAAATTGTTCTAGGAGTAGGAGGCAGCGGCTCGCTGCAGAGATCTGGCACATGGTAGCTGATTGTATCATCGTGATAACAGATGCATAGCAAGATCACATCTAATTTGTGCTCAAGTGTTTAAAAGACAGAGAATAGTCGGTATTATGATATAGCAATTCTGTGCCAGGTCCTTTGGCTGCTTAAAAGGATCATAAGCACATATGCTTTGTATTCCGACCTTCGAGTTTAATGTCTTTGGTTCTGGCTCGATAACACACTGTTTGCCTTCAGAAGTTCACTGTCAGTTCAGTTTCATCACCGGGTGTTTTAAAAAGCTGCCAACGCACAGCGCTGATCCAGCCCCAGTGCTACCACTGCACCTGCTACACCAAACATACCCAAAGGGGAAAACGTTTTCCAGAAGCCTTTTGTTGCAGGAAACGAAATGCAGTTTTGAAACATGGGCCTACAATGCGTTCCTGACCTTTCCTGGCTCTCACAGAGGGAGTCAGAGAATTGCAGAGTTGGAAGGGATCCTGAGAGTCCAACATCCTGCAATGCAGGAATCTCAGCTAAAGCATCCATAACAGATAGCCATCCAACCTCTGCTTTAAAAACCTCCAAGGAAGGAGAGTCCACCACCATCCAAGGGAGTCCATTCTACTGTTGGACAGCTCTTAGTGTTGGACATTGCTGGGTTTGGTGGGCAGTTTTGATAGGTAGGGGTAATGTTGAGGTGTGAGTTGAAATATTCAGATATTATGGAGTGCCTTGCCAGTCCATGATGCACCCTAACCATTCAGGTTTGAGACACCCCTCCATAAATTAAAGTCCGCAGATTAAGGGTGAGTACCATTGACGGTCACCTAGAAAAACTAAATGTAAACTGAATATTTGGCTTTCCCCAAACGTCAGTGATTGTGAGGCCAGCCCTAAATAAATAATAAAAACCAACCCTTGGGCACATTGCTAAGCACCTCCTATTCCAGAAGAGAGCAGAAAGAGGACCATGATGAAAATACGCATTCAGAGGAAAAAATGACTAAAAGAGAAAAGAGGCCATGGACACGTAAAGCTGTAGATTCGCCGCCGCTCCCCTCCCCTTCCCCACCCTCAGTCTCCCCTCCCCAAACTCTTTTAAAGCAACTGTTATGTCAGCTTGGCTTATTGGCAGTGGATGTGGTTGTTGGCAGTGGATGTTAGGTCTGGCTCAAGACAACTATAACTCACACACCTGACTTTTTAAGCAGCTGAGGTCTGGTTTCTTAATGGATGTTCTCTTTTATTTGTCTTGTTGGTTCCTTCTTCAGATATTTTTACTTTCCTGTTCAGACTTTTTCTGGACATGATCCCTCCCCCCCCTCCATTCCCCCCCCTCCTTTCCTGGAGAGCATTTCACAACACGCTGATTCTTTACACCAGATAACAACATTCTGCTCACTTTTACCACAGAACAATTAAAAGTGTTTCTTGCTGGCTGATTGTCTTTTGCCCTCTCGGAGCAAAGGAAGGCACCATGTTTTAACAGATGTTCAATATAAAAATCCTCCTTTTGCCCCAGCACACACTGAATTATCAGGTCTGAAAGTTTTCAGTGTGTGGATAAACTGACCCAAACAGGCTACAGACAGTGCTTTGAGCTCAAGTTGCTTCCCTCCTTGATAACCATGGCAAGTTACAGCTATTTTTGAAAAAGAATAAGCTGAAGGAGAAAATATACACATCTAACTGGGTCTATATTTTTAAAAAGCTACACAGCCCATATGTGAGTGCAGAAGCAAAACTGAACACTGAAGCAGTAGATGAACTGCTGATATGCTTGTCTATAAAGCAAATTGCAAATACAGAATCACACTATGGTGACTACCAATAAAATGTGCATCTGTCTTCACTCTCATTGTGATATACTGCCCTGTTACTACTCTGGGAGTGCAGGGCTTTGTTTTGTTTTTTTACCTCAGTAAAGGCCACTTCCTTTTTCGCTGTCATTACCTCACAGGAACAGAGACGGATGTAGCAGGTGACAGTGTTTATTTCTCCCACCTCCCACATCAAGTTCTACATTGCTGGACTTAACAAACACAACACAATTTTGGAGGTGCTAAGACCTCAAGTGTGTGCTGCAGAATTGCCTCGGCCGGCAGACTCCCTCATCTATCGCTCTGTACTTAACTACTACTGCTTTTGGCTATCTTAAGTCCCTAAAGGACTGTCATTCTAACCATAACTACCTAAGACCTGCCAAGACTCATTTTATGAGCTGCTGCTAAGAGTTTAGCTATTTAAGGCTGATTTTTAAACAATTTTCATTGGCACTTGAAGGTACATACTTGATTTACAGTGCCGTAAATAACCACAAATAAGGGACATCTCTTTCTTTTATGGTATCACAATGTTACATTATTTTGAAGGGGAGGAATGACAGGTTTCTCGTCAAGCTCTGGAATTTATTTCCAGTTCTGTGATTGACTTCTGGGGTGGCTGTGCAAAGTGCTTTCTCTTTCAAACAAATATAAAAATGACTTTGTGATATGCAGTAGAGACTAGACCCTTCAGATGTTGAGGTTCCTAAATATAAGAAGGCTGTGAAACACTGTGGGGTTAGTGAACCAGAGGTTCTGAAAAATTGGCCTCTTGCTATGGCTTCTTTAGCTGCCTGAGTGCTGTGAAGTTGGCCAAACAGCAAGGAATTTCCCATTCACCCATCCAGCAAACGTTCCATATTGCTGGGCCACATACATTACTATATGTAAGGAGCCATTGTCTCTCTGCAGACTTTTCATATCTTTTCTGGTGACTAGTACCTAAAATAGTAAATGAAAACCAGAAAATTTAGGGGCCCATTGGATGCTAGTTGGTGCAGGGCCTCTTTGGCAGCATGAGATTCATGCAAAATGACTGAGTATCAATTAAGAAAGAACCATGCTGTGTATTCTTATCCACAGCGGATGAACTTTAAATAGACAGTTTTGGTTACAGATAATAAAATGCACCAAGTAAAAGAATCCTTGAGGCAACAAGATGCTTACAAGTGTGCATTGGTCACTCACAGCAGTTTGGCATCTCGCTATTTTGTCTATGATTGTCAACAACAATGCTATCTGAAGCTTAGCAGACTGCACTGGAGCCTAGGAGGCAATTGATCTCAACCAGGGGTAGGCAACCTAAGGCCCGTGGGCCAGATGCGGCCCAATTGTCTTCTCAATCCGGCCCATGGATGGTCCGGGAATCAGCATGTTTTTACATGAGTAGAATGTGTGCTTTTATTTAAAATGCATCTCTGGGTTATTTGTGGGGCATAGGAATTTATTCATTCCCCCCAAAAAAATATATAGTCCAGCCCACCACATAGTCTGAGGGACAGTGGACCGGCCCACGGCTGAAAAAGGTTGCTGACCCCTGAATTTTATTCTCAACTGTGGGCACATCCCCACCCCCCTGCCCAACTTCCCTCTCATTCATAAACTTGAGGGCAGTACTTGAGGGTACTCAAGTTCATGCTTGAGGGTAGTACAAGGGTGGAGCAACCCTGGCACATTTTCAAATGTGCAGTAGAGGCTGCCAGTAGGATGATGAAGAGAGTTTAATGATTAGGATTAGAACTGCTAGGAGGTTCCTAAATGTAAAAGGTTTTCCTATGGATTGCTCGAATTCCTGCAATGCAGGAGGTTGGACTAGATGACCCTTGGTGTCCTTTTCCAGCGGTACAATTGTATGTTTCCAGTGTGATCCTTCAAAAGAGGATAATACACATGGGGGAGGTTTGCTCATGTAGTGAACTGGACCATCTCTTGCGCTAGTGTAACTGCCCAAGTCTAAGTATGCAGACTTCACAAGCAGTTAATCTTGTCCTGTCACCTATGCCATTCTGAATAAGATTATTCTATATACTAAAATTAGACAAATTATCCATCTAGTTCAATATTAACTACGTTGACTGGCAGCAGCTCTCCAGAGTTTCAGAAGAAAGCCTTTCCCGCCCTGCCTGAAGGTGTCTGCCTCTGAGGCAGGACCCTTCCTCAAACCTAAATATTTGCGCTAAAACAGAGAGAACTGAGGAGGAAGAAGCAGTACTGTTTTAATCAACTGGCAAGGAGAGGATTTACGAAGCTACAAGGAAGCATTGCTATTTCTCCTTGCTGTTGTGACCTGAAGGAAATTCCTCCTTCCCTTCTCAGGTTTGCATTCTATGAGGCCTGGATAATTTGCAAATCTTCCTTGGATTATGCTGAAATGAAGATGGTTTAGGTGTAAATTCCATGTCTGCTGCAGGGATGGAAATTCAGTGTCCATGTACATTCTTGGGGATAAGTTACCCTATTGTGTTTGCTACATGGCAAACAGCTCCATGGGAGTCTGAAATATTTGTGGGTCTCCAAAAGCAGCAATGCCTGGCATGTGCTTTGATTAAGCATTGTTGCTTGTTGGTGCTGTTCCTGAGGTTCAATTCCTCAGGGGCTATTACTGCACTGGCCTGGAGGAAAAACATTAGTGTAAGGAAACGCAAGTTAGACAAATCAGCATTGTCACTTGCATTGTTCTTCATTAAGAATCTGTAGTGGAAAAATGAACTGACATAGGTAACAGGAAAGGAAAAAAGGAAGTGTACTGTTACAATATCATTACCTCTAGTAGTACCTAATCATCTGCATGTTTATGCAGAAGTAAGTTGAGAAGGAAATTCAGCTTTTAGGGAGGAGAGAGACCTAACCATGGCCATTAGTCATGAGGGCCACATTGCAAGTTAAAGCAAGGTAGACTCTCAAAAGTCATTTGTAATATGGCATTGGCAATGTGTTTGCCGTTTTAAAATCAAACACCACACACAAAAATCCTATTGGGCACAGAAATCCCTTCACTCCTTTGGGTCCTCTGCTGTGATACTGCCATGCCAAACGTGTGTGTGTGTGTGTGTGTGTGTGTGTGTGTGTGTGTGTGAGAGAGAGAGAGAGAGAGAGAGAGAGAGAGAGAGAGAGAATGACACCCCTTAATGTGTCCATTAAAAATATATATTTTACTGGCTGCTCCTGCAGGTCCCTTGTTGTTGTGATGCCAAAAAGCAAGACCTGCCCCCCTCCAAATTTGTCCATGTCTATATTACTGAATTTAATAATGAATGATAACAACATAAATTAAAACAGTGGCACCTTCTGGAAGGCAGTCTTGAGATCTCTTACATGTACCGGTAGCATTCAGAGACTTGGCCATAATGAAGCTCTCAGCCCCAAGAAGGTTACCTACCTCTCCTCTGTTCTGTCTGACAGTTCTTCAGATGTCTGAAGATGACTGCCATATCACCTGTGTATCTGAAGAAGTGTGCATGCACACGAAAGCTCATACCAAGAACAAACTTAGTTGGTCTCTAAGGTGCTACTGGAAGGAATTTTTTTATTTTATTTTGTTTTGCCATATCACCTCTTCATCATCTCTTTTCCAGGCCAAACAAATCCAGCTCCTTCTACGTTTCCACACTGGATTGGGTCTCCAGGCCCTTTGCCATCTTTGTTGCCCTCATCTGCTCATGTTTCAGAGCCGGGTAGCAACATACTTGCTCCATTTCTTCTTAGCAGGAAAGCCAACATGTCCTGGAGTTCCCAAAACATGTTTTAAACCTTTAAAAAAACCCGTCTCCAAGCAGTGAGAGACTCAGGGGTTTGGTTTCCCTGGAATGAAGGTCAACAGACTATGGTGACTTTACGATATATGGTTTTATTTATTCATATATACAACCAGAGCATAGGATGGAAGGGGCTCACAGCATCACGACTCCAACAGATCATGCTGCCCATTAGGTTTCCCAAGGAGAGTCCCGAGCCACCTGGTGTCACAGTGTTATAAAGCATATAAAACGCTTTTTCTTTACTAGCGTAGCTAAGTCCCATGGCAACACGTTTCTTCTTAGCTAACCCTTTAAGATGCTTATGAGGCCAGTAAAGGCCATTATCTCAGCAAAAGAACTGGCTTGACCATATCACCAAGCTTTATACAAACAGCCCCCAAAAGACTTGCTTTTATAGGAAGGCACACATGTGACCATTTTGGAACTTTCGGTTCCGCAGAAACTGTTCCGAGTTTTCATCATTTCATTGAAAGGTATAACATGGCAAGCTGTTAGATGCAGATTGCTTACACGCCATGGATTGCCTTTTAAACAAAACTTTCCATTATGTTCTCAGTTTCCTAGAAAAAGCAGTTTTTCTCCACTAATGCTATCTTAACCACAACAGCTTAGAGTAAAGCATTTACCACATCATCAGTCATAAATAAAACACAACATTAGATGTACTCTTAAGCAGCATTATGCGGGGGCCCTTCAGAAACAAAAATATAGACAGCAGTCTTTGTTTTACAGTTTCCTCGCAGGCGACTGAGGTGGGAATTTAATCTACAGCTTATATTATAAAATATACCTCAGTATCTGTTTCACCGTGACATGTACCAGCATGAAAATGGCATTTAGTGGAGCAGGGATTTACAACTGGACATTAAACATGGGCATGTGGAAACATTATTAGGTGAATTTATACTTAGCTACCCTTTTCTGCCTTCCCATTACAGCAACAAAATGGTAGTGCAGAAGAAATGTGCCAAGTACAGCATTTTAGGCCGTTTTTATGGAATAGCAAAGAAAGCAACCTAGTGAGGAAGCTGGCTGACTAATTGCCATATATCTTAATAAGAAACATCCAAGTGGTTTACTTACTTTATAGGTTAACATTCAGCTATGCTGTAATGAATGTCAGGTAGTACACCAGCTCTGAAGTAAGAAAGTCAAAGTAATAAATAACGTTTTGTGCTTCAAGATCCTCAGTTTGTGTTCTGGTCCTGTTCCCCTCAAATACACTTGGCGGAAGCTTCACTGAAGACTTCCACATAACCAATAAGAAGTCCTGTGAAATTTTACAGGTTACTGGAGGCTCATAAAACACTTGTTAACTTCCTGGGTTCTTTCTTTCTGCGGTTCACTTAGATTATCCAGCCACTATTTGCGAAAGAGTTTGCCAATCCTCTCATACTCTATATCCCCAAAATGCAAAACAGTGAACAGGCCTCTGACCAACACCAGCTACCTCTATACAAAATTTTCAAAATTCAAAGAATGATGGGATGGGTTAGGAATATGAACTTGAACCCCTCTCACAAAATACTGACAGTCTGGAAGCCACATTGAACGCTTTTAGGGAGGAATTTCCACATTGATTTTGAATTTTGCTTTCAGGTAATTACCGTGGCAATTTTGCTATCTGCATCCAAAGCTGAAAGAAAATGCCGCAGAAGCATCTTGTTGGTTGTGCTGATATAGCTATCACATCCCTGGACCCAGTACTTCTTATGTTGGTTCATGTAGGTCAGGTTGAAAATTGTTAACTTTTAATTAAAACATGGGAATGGCTTCCTGATTATTTGTAAAGGTTTCCCTTTTGGGAAGATGGGACAAAGAACCCATGTTACAAATGGCATACAAAATAGGTAACATTAACACTTTTTCAAGTATTTTGGTTTAATGAAAAGAATTAAACGCAAAGTACAAAAAATAAATAAAGAAGGGGAAGAACAAAATAAAAGAAGCACACAACCTCAAAGCCAAGAGACATAAGACCCCAGCAGAATGAAATGATTCACAACATCACTGGCAAATTCATTTTAAGTTCATATTCCGGATCCAGTAATTTTAAAAAATATCGCCACTTTTGTATCAACAGGGGGAAACTCATAATTAGGACTATTTCTTATTTGATTCTTTTGATTTGATTCTTTTTAAATATTTTAGTTATCCATTGGCTAATTAAACAATTTATGGTCTTTTAAACTGTGTGTAAGGTAAAGGTAAAGGGACCCCTGACCATTAGGTCCAGTCGTGTCCGACTCTTTTTAAATATTTTAGTTATCCATTGGCTAATTAAACAATTTATGGTCTTTTAAACTGTGTGTAAGGTAAAGGTAAAGGGACCCCTGACCATTAGGTCCAGTCGTGTCCGACTCTGGGGTTGCGGCGCTCATCTCGCTTTATTGGCCGAGAGCCGGCGTACAGCTTCCAGGTCATGTGGCCAGCATGACAAAGCCGCTTCTGGCGAACCAGAGCAGCGCACGGAAATGCCGTTTACCTTCCCGCCAGAGCGGTTCCTATATATCTACTTGCACTTTGACGTGCTTTCAAACTGCTAGGTGGGCAGGAGCTGGGACCGAGCAACAGGAGCTCACCCCGTCACAGGGATTCGAACCGCTGACCTTTTGATCAGCAAGCCCTAGGCTCTGTGGTTTAACCCACAGCGCCACCTGGGTCCCTAAACTGTGTGTAGGTGGCTTATTATTCTTGTTACAGGTTACCATGTTATGTATTTTTGTGTTTTTATATTGCAAACTGCCCTGTGAGCCTCGGATGAAGGGCAGTAAAGAAATTCAATTAATTAATAATGATAATACTGTACAATTCTGAGTATTTTCACAAGACACTCTGACATAGTACGGAGCATTTACAGATAGCAAAACTGCCCCAGGAAGTATCACCGGAAACAAAATTGAAAATGAATTTGGAAATCTCCTCCCTAAAAGAGTTTTGTAGGAGGGCTTCAAGTGCACACAAGAACTTCAGGATTGTGCAATTCAAGTGCTCAATGGCAACAAATCCACCTTAAAAATGAAACACAGACTTTTGTGGTTTGGAACATGATAAGGATATGCATTTAAATGTGTAGAATGAATGGATGAGTGGAAAGGTTTGTAAACACCCCACAAGCAAACCAAGATGAACACTCATTGTCATATAACTGATCAGAATGAATGCTTGATCAAGACGGGACATAATCTAACTACCATGTAAGCTTTGTGCAAGCAAATAAGGATGAAAGCTGAATAAACAGGCTGTCTGGAGGAGCTCTAAGCCCTGTGCCCTGTTGAAATGTCTCTGGTAATTTTTGTCCACTCCTAATACCGGTAGTTACATTGGCACAAACATTTAGCAATAAGTTTACATCAACATTCATATTTGGTTAATATGGTCATTCTCCCATGTCATCTACACCAAAGGGAACCTAGAATCACCTATTAGTACATAAATATTGGCATTCTCCGCCCCCCGCAAGTCTGTCTCTACCCGCCACCCCACCCCCATTGGAACTTAGTGGGCAAACAGCCTAAAAAGGCATACCTGTACGTATCTGCCAGAGTGTGAATTTCTGACCAGCATTGCATATCCAACTCCAGCCTCAAATCATAAGTCTGGAATGCTCTCCTACTGCACCTTTCCAGCTCTCTCTCTCTCTCTCGATTGCTATAATGACCATGACAGAGAAGCATGTTTCAAAAGTGCAAAAGTCAGCCTGGTGGGAAATGTACCAGAACTACTCTCTTTCCACTTACACATTTTCAGTGGTCCAAGAAACACAATTAATTAGTGTTATTGAGCTGCTTTGCTCCCTAATAAAATTATTTCAGAGTGGTTATATGACGATCCGGGAGTGCCACAGTCTGCACGCTGAAGTAATTAGCAGGACCTTTGATTATATTACGACAAGTTGAAACACGTTTGGAACACTACACACATGGAAAACACATGTTGCCTGGAATCCTGTACATAGTCATTTAGATTAAAGGTGTTGATGAATTGTGTGGAAATTATTACACCGTCTGGTGGCATATTATGGGCAACACATCTATGCACTTCCCAGACACATCATTTGAAAAAAGCAGACCTTCCTTTTGTTTTTAAAATAGAAGGAACACAAAGAAGTGCCAGGATCTGTGTTGTTGTTTTTTTAAAAAAAATCGGACTTCTCCATAGTCCTTTCAAACAAACAAATGAAGAATTGCAGAGAGTACCGTACTGCAGAGAAGAATTTTAACACAAATACAAGGGAATTCTGAAGAGGAATATCCACAACATGAGTTACATCATAGTTGAAACAGTGTGTTATTAACTTGGTGTTCATACTGCTAAAAGACTGTTTTGTCTTATGGTGCTGGAGGGTCAGCCATAGAGTCTGGGTCACAGCCAATGCACCATGGTCAGTCTGGACTCTGTAGAGCTGTTCCAGAAAACAGTAGATCATATTTTCCTATTTCAGTTGAGGTATTTCTAACACTACAAATGGGAACACAGTAGAGATCATGCACATTGCATTCTACTGCAGGCATGAAAAGGCACCTGAATTTGCTTGTATGCAGTTGAATTCCAGCTGAAAAGAGTGATGGCCTGGAAGTGTCCCTTGACAAACTTTAATATTCGAATTTTAATCATTCCAACCAAGACTGATTATAGCTATTTTATATTTTCTGTGCCTCCGTGGCCTGCATAGTGTGTGTGTAATCTTACAGTAATACAAAGTGGTTGAGGACTTTAAAACTATTTTCATCTTTATCTAGTTTCCCGAAAGATAAGAGGCTTTCCAAAAGGCTAGGAAGCATGGATCCTCCTGCCAGAAACAGGCATTAAGGTAAAGGGTAAAGGTACCCCTGACCATTAGGTCCATTTGTGGACGACTCTGGGGTTGCGGCGCTCATCTCGCTTTATTGGGAGCCGGCGTACAGCTTCCGTGTCATGTGGCCAGCATGACTAAGCCGCTTCTGGCGAACCAGAGCAGCGCACGGAAACACCATTTACCTTCCCGCCAGAGTGGTACCTATTTATCTTCTTGCACTTTAACGTGCTTTCAAACTGCTAGGTTGGCAGGAGCAGGGACCGAGCAACGGGAGCTCACTCCGTTGCGGGGATTCGAACTGCCGACCTTCTGGTCGGCAAGCCCTAGGCTCTGTGGTTTAACCCACAGCGCCACCCGCGTCCCCAGAAACAGGCATAGCACTACATTAACCCACAACATTGCTTCCAGGTGCTGGATGCAGAAGGGATGGCTGCCCCCGTGTAATGATGTAGTGACAGTCATATTCTCTCACACACACCCCTCCATACAGTGCCTGGAAACGACATTGTGTGAGCACACGGTGCCCATTTCCAGCTGCACTTGAAAGTGTTCAGCAAGAGTCAAGTTTATTGGCCTCTTAGAGAGGCTTTTATCTTTAAGGAAGCTAAAGAAAACGATTTAAGAGCTCTTGGCCTACTCTGCATTACTATAATTTTAAATCTGAAGATACTTTGAAATCTTGTAATAACAGGGAACTTTTGTCTGAGATTATAACATTGGCTCTCGGTGAGCAAATGATAAATTATGGTAAGATCTATTCAACCTTCACTACTAGCCACATGCTGTGCCCCAACAATGTGGGCAGAAAATAAAGACGTTACCCAGAAGGGTGTGTGACCAACCAAAGTGAGTGTGACAACCATTATATTCCGGATAAGTGTAAACTGAGCCTGAGGGTATGCTCTCGTCTGTTTATTTTATTTATTACGTTTAAATCACTTCTCTGTAAAAAGCATCAAAAGCAGCTTATAAAAAAAGTTAAACCACATCACAAAAATAAATGCAAGGTTAAAACAAGGCAAATCAAAATGCAAAGTACAAGCAGGTATTAAAAGCAGGCACTGCCCAGATGAAAATGGGTGTCAAATTCTAAAAGCTAACCAGAGCAAAACAAAAGTGTTAATCAAATGTCTAAAATGCATAGAGAGGGAATTATGCAGAAATGGTAAGAAATTCCACAATCTTCGTTTGGCTGCAGAAATAATTCCATCTCTTGTACTCTTCCACCTAATTCCATAAATGAGCTGGACAATGAGCAGAGCCTCTGTCACACAATGGAACGTTTTTAAAGAGCAGACAGACATTTTGTTCAGGCTTAATTGGCCAATTCCACCAACTGACCGCAGTGAACAGATGAATATTGCAACGACGTTCCCCTCCCCCTGTTTGCAAACTCGAACATCTCAACGGAAAGTTTAGGAGCATCTTCAACTGTCACAGTATCTATAAACTCCAGGAATAATGGGCCTTCATCCACCCCACCTTCTTCTCCCTTTGGAAAGGCCACCTGCAGAACATTGGTTCTTGCATCATTCAACACTATGAATGACTGATGAGGCTTTTTCTATGACAAGAAGAGCAGACCGTCCAGCTGGCAGCAACCTGCACAGCAAATCACCCAAGGCGGTGGAGAATTCCAAGAGTTTGGTCAAAATCCCACCCTGGCTAAAAGCAGAAAGTATTCCCCTTCTAGAAACTGGCTCAGGAGATCCCTTGCCTAATTAACTTGCTGCAGGTGGAGGAATGTTCATCTCCCTAGGTTTGTTTTCACAGCTATCACACATGGTTGGGCTGAAAGGTTGCTCTCCTCCATTAATTTGACACCTCTGACACGGAATATTTTGGGTGATAACTATCGTTCCCTATAACCACACACAAGAAACCCATTAAAAAAAACTAATCTCTATCCAGTTATGAGGGAAAGAATTAGAAATAATATTAGAGCATAAGGTGTTACCTGGGCTTGTTCCATTTTAATTTAAAAGCAATGGTTCAAAGCAAAGCTTTATTTCCCCAGATTTTACACTTTTTAAATAGGTTCATAAGGATCACCCAGTCCCCGCTCTTTCAAAGGGTTCGTTCTGACTCCGGATAGCTCGGGAGTGATAGGGAATGGTGTGGCAGTTATTAGCTGACTATTTCTATCATTCATTAAGCAGAACTAATGGTGTATATGGGTTAGTTATCATTCAATTTGAATGAGCCCTGAGCTAAACTCTTTAAATTACGGGCACATCACACATTGTTTTATTTATGCATTTATTTTAATTCAAAGTTGCCTTGTCCAATTTCCCAAAGGTACGCAAATCAGATAGCAACTTTTACTAAATCCAAGCATTATGAGTGCCTTGCACTCACACATAACTGGTGCCCCAATGCTGTGCTCTTTGTGGTGCTTAGTTAAACGTGTAAGAAGTTCCTCAGGAGACTTAGTTAATTCTACACCATGTGTGAACAATTTTTGGGAACTTGGAAGCTGGTGTCCACTGAAAAATTTGATGATTATATGAAATAACTTGGTGTGGGCTTTGCCACCAGGAAGGTGGCTGGTGTTCCAAGCCTGATGTGATCATCAGTTGCAATGGAGATGTTGTAACCATCAAAACAGAGCAGTTTAAAGAACACCAAGATTTCCTTCAAACTGGGGGAACCGTTTGATGAGACCACAGCAGATGACAGGAAAGTAAAGAGTGTTGTGACATTAGACAATGGGTCACTCAATCAGGTGCAGAAATGGGATGGCAAAGAGACCACAATCAAAAGAAAAATAGAAGATGGAAAGCTGGTTGTGGAGTGTGAAATGAACAACGTTATCTGCACCAGAGTGTATGAGAAAGCATGAAGACAGACTCCTTCCCCTGTGTGGTTAATGGGACACAGAAGCAGAAGAGTTAGCTGGTTCGGGGTGCAGAGCCCCACAAGGCAGTTGCTTTCTCCAAAGAACTGATATGTTATTGTTAGAACCGTTCCAAAGAACCTGTATACAGTATTCAACCTAAAAGTATGGTGACTATTCAATAAAGTGCTTAATGATAAAAAATAAAAAATAACTGGTGCACCAACACATAGCAGTATTATCCCATGATCAGCATAACCAGAATAGTCTACATCAGGCTTCCTCAACCTTGGCTCTCCAGATGTTTTTGGCCTACAACTCCCATGATCCCTAGCTAGCAGGACCAGTGGTCCGGGATGATGGGAATTGTAGTCTCAAAACATCCGGAGGGCCGAGGTTAAGGAAGCCTGGTCTACACAGCTGGCTCTTCACTAACAAAGCAGAGAAAGCATGGCATTCTTTCTGTCCTTTTGCACCATGGACCTAAACTGATATAACAGACGTTGGCCTGTTACTGTGGACATACCTCAAATTGCTGAAGAGGCACAATGTCGGGCAGCTTCAGCAGTTCTTCCCCGTTGCTGCCTTGCGGGGCTACCAATTTCTTGGCTCCTCTGCCAACACCACCAGTTTCCTAGCAGACCAAGACCACGACTTCATTTCCCATCAGCCCCTGCAAATGCCAACAAGATGGCAGCAACATCTCTGTTCAACTCTGAGACAAACCAGTCCCCTTGCCTTGAATGTTTCTACAGCCGTTAGCAACCCATAAACCATAAGCTCCTTGATCTTTAGAAATATGTTGTACAGAAGCCAAACCCACTTGCCTTTCTATAACCACCCAAGCGTTCTCCTGCTTCTCTACTGGCAATTGACCTCCCCCATGTTGTAAATAACCCCCTGCCCAAGTAAAGATGTTTTATAAATTAAGCATCTCCTCACTTGATAGGTTATAGCCAAAGCTTTTTACGAAGCTCGTGGATTTCATTCACACTTCTTACATGGACTTTCCATTAGTCTTTCCCACTGGGAAATTCCATCGACTGCCTTTACAACAGATTCTTCATGCTCCACCACATGATAGGGTTTCTGGCTAACATAATCTAAGTGTAAGACCTGGGGTCCCACTGCTCTGCATCTTGTGCCATAATTTGCACCTGTGCAAAGGGGAGTGGGGTAAACTCATTTTATGTTCATCTGACACAAGTGCTCATGAGAAGTCTCACGCAGTACCATAGCAACTCTCCAATGCTCAAAGCATTCAGGCCCAAACAGCTGAAGACCAGTAAAGGCGTTCAGGATGTACTTCTACTGACCAAGGTCCCATCTGCACTATACATTTAAAGCCGTATTGTACCACTTTAGACAGCCATGGCTTTCCCCAAATAATCCCAGACCCTCCAAGTGTCCCTATTTTCCAGGGACAGTCCCGGATTCACAGAAGCAGTACCGGTTTCTGATTTAATCCAGGAATGTCCCACTTTTCCTTAGGACGTCCCTGTTTTCACCAGAGGAATGTGGGAGGGTGTGTCATCCTGGGAACTGCAGTTTGTTAAGGATGCTTTGATTTTTTAAAGGTAAAGGTAAAGGGACCCCTGACCATTAGGTCCAGTTGTGGACGACTCTGGGGTTGCGGCGCTCATCTCGCTTTATTGGCCGAGGGAGCCGGCGTACAGCTTCCTGGTCATGTGGCCAGCATGACAAAACTGCTTCTGGCGAACCAGAGCAACGCACGGAAACGCCGTTTACCTTCCCGCCAGAGCGGTTCCTATTTATCTACTTGCACTTTGACGTGCTTTCGAACTGCTAGGTGGGTAGGAGCTGGGACTGAGCAACGGGAGCTCACCCCGTCGCAGGGATTCGAACCGCCGACCTTCTGATCAGCAAGCCCTAGGCTCTGTGGTTTAACCCACAGCGCCACCTGGAATTCTTTTTTTTTTTTTTTGGAGTTTTTAGGAGACTCCTATTCTTCTCACAGAGCTGCAATTCCCACTGTGATTTAACAATCAGTCCCTCTTCTCAGGGAACTCTGGGAATTGTAGATTTGTGAAGGGAATATGGGTCTCCTGACAACTCTCAGCACCTTGAATAAACTACACTTCCCATGACTCTTTGGGGGAAGCCATGACTATCTGAAGTGGTATGGCATTGCTTTAAATGCACAGTGCAGATGGGGCCTAAGTAGAAAATGGAGAGAGAAGTAAAATTATCAGAATTTATTATCCTCTTTGGGCTTAGATGTGATCTCTATCGCTGGATAATAGAGCCCAACAACATGTAGAAACACAAGCAAACAAACAAACAGTGATGAGTGCTGTGGTATCATGAGACAAAAAGGCAATCTAGCATAGTATTCAACTAAGTTTTACTCAGAGTAGGCCTGAGGTCCTTCCTATAAAACTTTAGCTTGCAGATTGTATGTCTGAAAGCTACCCAATTTGAAAAACACCCTGCTTATAGAAAACCTGCATGTCTGAGAGCAGGCTGGACTAGAATGTTTGTCATCAACACACTAACTTTCCCATTTATATTTTGAAATTGTATAATCCTGAGAATACTATAGCACGTGAGTTTTTTAAACATGTAAACCAGGGATACTGGGTTGTTGTTTTTTAAGCATCCACTGGTTCCCAGAGTTTGCTACACTTTCCATCCACTCCCATTCCACTGGAGACAATTTACTTCTTCAAAAGAGAAGTGAGATTTAACAAATGGAGCAGCCTGGGTAGCGTTGGGCTGGGGTGCAGCTGTTTCGAAGGTGATGTTGAAATACAACAGCAACAAAATGCTAAAGTAGGGACTCACCTCTGGCACAGGAACCTCTAGTTACAGCTCTGAAAATGCCTTTCTAATATCTAGGCAAAGAACAGAGGGTTGGCTTACCTCAGCCAATAAATGCATTACCACAGAATTCAGCCCTGCTCATTGCTGAAGCACAACAGGTGCTCCCATTTGTTTACATTGCATTAGCATTATATTACTTTAAGAAATCACTTGGAAGCTAGGTCATACCAACTTTGCTTTTATGAACTCTTGAATCTCTGCAGAATTGCTTACTCTCCAAAAACATAAATCTGTTGGCCTTTGTCAAGCCTCTGAAAAAAAAACAGGTCAGGGGCAATAATCACCACAGAGTCCCTGTTGAAAAATAGGGAGGTGTGGATCTTGTAAAGCAGGTAGATTTATTTCACTTCAGAGCTGTGTTTTCAATAGCCCTTAAAAAAGGGGGGGTAGTCTGCTTAAACTCATTCATCTTATTTCTACACCTGGCACTGGCACCACCCCTAGTTACCCCCTTATTTGACCCTAATTACAGAAACCAGTAATAACAGGAAATACATCCAGGTAAAAATTGTTTTCCTAAGCTACTGGAGTTTCTCTGTAGTGAAGCGTGAATTTACTGCTCTTGATAATACAACCTGTGTTCTGCTTCTGTTAGAAAAGGAGCCTTGGTAAGCAGGGCTGGCCCTGTCATTATGCACAGTGTGGCAACTGCCTCAGATGGCAAAAGCTGGGGGCCAGGGAATCGTGTTGAGGTGCTGGAGGGCAGAACTGGGTGTCCCCTTCAAGGCCTGTCCAGCACCCTCTAAGCTAGCCTGCTGCCCTTAGATGAGGCAGAGGACACTGTTCTGGTGCCTGTGTGGAAACAAGATTTGAGCATCTAGTCTGGTTAGCTTCAGGAAGCAAAATACCTTGGGCTGGCCCTGTTGAGTCACTATCTATCATCTATCTATCATCTATCTATCATCTATCTATCTGTCTGTCTGTCTGTCTGTCTGTCTGTCTGTCTGTCTGTCTGTCTGTTTGTTTGTTTGGATTTATATCCCACTTTTTCAACCAGAGTTTCCCCTGTTCAGCTTCCATTTTGTTTTCTCAGACCTCAGAAAATCAAACATTTGTTAATTCAACGCAACAGCTGTACAATTTCCCCCTGTGTAGATGGCCTATCAGGTTAGAATGATCAAGCCAATCTAGCTACTTTCTTTTTTTTTTTTTTAAGAATCTTTATTTGGTTTTACAATTTTTTTCGGCCTTCAACATCTTCGTTAAACACTCTTGGGTGCCCCCTCTCTCACTCGGGGGCTCCCATATACAATTCAACACCCCCCTCTCACAGAGGCATACAATTCATTAAATGTTTAACCTTAATCTATCTTCCTTTATCTTGCCTGGTCCCTGCACACTTTCCTGTGCAGGATTCTAATACAAATACAGGTATTAATTAGGACTTCCCCGTTTCCCTTAAACTGGTTACATCATATCGTCTAATCCTCAGGATTCTTTATCATCATTCACATCATAATTGTACTATCATATCTTATCTTCATTAACATCTTAATTATTCTATCTTAAAAAATTTTTGATCATACTTTATCAATTATAAATCAACCTTAGCCATCCTCTGCTTCTATTCAATATCTAATCTTAATTAATTCCCCCCTCTCTCTTTACTCGAATCAGACCTGACTTATACTACTACTAACAATTTTATTCCATAATATTATATTACTTCCATGCAATTCCATATTCAGACCATGTCTTTAACCATATAAAGAGTCAGAGCATTTTCCCAAATTTAGATCTTCTTTACCCCACTCCCTCCTTGTCCGAAACCCAGACCCACTCAGTGTCCAGCCTGCAAAGGCCTGGCATTCCATCATCCTCTCTTCCCTGCAGCTCTTTATCTTGTTCTTGTCTCTCTTGTTTGCTGTCATTCCAGCTTCTCTCATGTTTTTTCCTGCAGGTTTTCATCCGTTGTTGACACTCACGCTTCCGGCATATCTTCTTTCTCCTGGCATTTCTTCTGTACTTTCTCACAGTCAGTGGTGTGGGATTTTCCACTATCTCATATTCCGACTCCGACTCCTCCTGCTCATGCTTAGGAATGCATTCCTCTTGTATGTTGCTCGTCACTTGGAAATACTTTATAATTAAGTCTCTGAGTTCGTCCACTTTTGCATTGAAATCTTCCCGTATTTCCATAGCCAGGTGCATCTTTTAAAAGTTCACAAATTCACCAAATTAATTCCAAAAATCCTTTATATTTCAGCCAAATCTTCTCCGAGTATTTAGAAAAGGGGTTACATTAAAAACTTGTAACAGAAGCTTTCCCCTGTCACAAAGTTCACCATTGCCTCGGTTACAATGTCTCCTGTTCCTTACTCCCCAGCAGCCAGGACCGACCTCCGTGTTTTAAATCACCGGCTTTTTGTCCAAATAGTCCAATTGCTTAATCAAATCCTTGTACTCACGATTGCTTTAATTTTGGAGGAGGAATCTAGCGCTCTATGCTGCCCGCTGCGCCGCATTGCTGAAGACGGTCGCTCATGGAGTCACAGCGCTCCGAGCTCAACCCGCTTCCCCTTCTGAGACCCGAACTCGGGTCTTCCGAAGGGGGGGGAGCTCGTTCGAGCGCCCGCCGACTCCCCACGTCTTCGGGCCGCCCTGCCCGAAGTTTTAGGAGGGTCCGTTTCGCGGGAACGGTACCCTCGGGCCGTCTTCAGCCGGTCCCGCCGCGCACGACGGAAACCCAGCCGTCTGGCTCAAGCGCTAGACCGGAAGTCCTCCAATCTAGCTACTTTCTAGATTGTTCTCTAGTCTAGCCTTTCCCTTCTTTATTGTCCAACACTATCATTTTAAGCCTTCCCTTTCCAAATAGAACTATATTATATTAATTATATTATATTAATTATATTATATTATTATATTAATTATATTATATTATATTATATTATATTATATTATATTATATTAATTATATTATATTATATTATATTATATTATATTATATTATATTATATTATATTATATTATATTATATTATATTATTATACCACAGCTTAGTGGTAACTTGGGGCTAATTTTTTCCTCTTTTGCATAAACTGTCAATTAACAACAACAACAAAATAGCCCATAGCCTCCCCATGTTGCACTCACTCCTGGGCTGCAGCAGCAGTTCTATAAGATCAATCTATTATTTGCATAAATACAGCATACGGTGCTATAAGGTTGGGGAAAACTTGAGAAGTACCGGGTTTTTTGTGTATAACACGCCACCCCTATTTTGGGGGACTCCAAACTAAGAAAATGGAGGGAGATTGTATCCGTGTCTAAGACGAGCGACAATTTTGAACATAATTTTTTAATAAAAAACCTAGTCTTATATATGGAAAAGTACGGTATTTCATGAAACTACTACAGGTAGAAAGAACGTCTGGAATCTAATGCCCAAAGAAACAGATTACTATTGTTGTTATCATAATCATCATCTAATATATTACCTTTCTTCTATTTCATCTGACATGTGTCAGATCACCATTAGTAGCACATAAGAGAAAACTTTACATTGGCTCACTCACTTCATTAAAGCATGCTGGATGAGGCCCAAGGTATATGATTACCAAAGTGGTGGAGATTGAGGAAAGTTTGTTCTACATTTCAGGCTGCTTTGTTTGGCTAACAGAGTTCCTTGTCTTGGCATTCCAAATACAGCCCCCGCCCCCCCGACAGGTGGCTGATCTGATCTGTATGTGTGTGTACCCTAATATAAGCTGCATTCTACCTTTTAAACCCTAAAAGGGGAAAATAAACCCTAGTAAACTTAACCGATGGCTTAAATGCATGTCTGAATCAACAAGAAATGCACCTGATAAGTTTTCACTCCTTTTTGTTTTCAATGACTGTGTGAAAATTTATGGGTGGGTGGATTTTCCCCTTGTTTGAAAGAAATTCACACATCTGGTTCTCCACTCGTCTGTCTGGCCACATCTGTTTGCACTTGTGCTTCCCATCCATATGTCTGCACAAGATATAGCAGATTTAAAATATATGGCCTTTTATAGATGTCACGGGGAGAGGGGGAGAGAATAATAGCCATGGCAGCTACTGAACCCTTGAGGCTGCTGAAGGCAAGCCAATAAGAAAGGTTTGTTTCTTTTGCTTGTATATGATTGGTGAGCTTTAATTCTTCCTGCATATCAGCCTGGCTGATACTTATTTGGTAGGTAGGCACTCACTTAGGGGTGCCACTTTAAGGCAAAAACCTGTCCCTGCACCTGTGCTGTTAACAAATGAAGCAGGTGAAGCTTTTTCCAAGCATGAAGATCTGGTGGACAGTGCTCCAGCGGCTCAAGCCCTGCATGCCAGGGTGTTGCTAAATGAACTGTGTGGTGTAGTGGTTAAGAGCGGTAGACTCGTAATCTGGTGAACCGGGTTCGCGTCTCCACTCCTCCACATGCAGCTGCTGGCTGACCTTGGGCAAGTCACACTTCTTTGAAGTCTCTCAGCCCCACTCACCTCACAGAGTGTTTGTTGTGGGGGAGGAAGGGAAAGGAGAATGTTAGCCGCTTTGAGACTCCTTCGGGATAAAGCAGGATATCAAATCCAAACTCTTCAAATCCAAATCCAAACTGGGGCAGAACCTGTAAAAGACACTCCTCCTATCTGCTCTCATGCTCCTCTGTCTTCTTGCCACCTCTCCCCCTCCCCATGTCATGCTGTACCCACTTTGGTGTGTTCATAGCAATTTTTCCGACTTGTGAAATGTTACTGTGAGCATTTTCACTCTCTCCTCCTCCTGCTATCCTGCTGCTGGTCCTTAGGGACATAAGAAGCTCATTTGTACACACACACATATATTGGCGTATGTGGGGCACTAGGGGAGGAATAGTACCTCTGGTGGGGAGACCTTTGGTCCCCGTGCTGCATTCATCTCTCACCTGTGGCTCCTAGAAGCTGGCAGCAGACACACCCTGGGAAGAGCTGTGACTAACCTGCTAAACCAGGTGAGGGTAGCCAATGGGTCTCAAACCTCCGGTGAGTTGGGATGAGGCCAATAGTGGGTTCGATGGTCAAGAAGGGAGTCTCTGCATGCGCTATAGAGGGGAGTGAGGGACAGATGGAGCTCATCAGCCTGGGAATGTAGCCCATCTAGGGGAAAGGAAAACTCTGATCCTAAACCTCTGTTGCCTTGCAGGATATCTTTGGGGAAAGAAAAGGCTAAGGAATAAACCCTGCACATGTGGGCATGATGACTGCCCACAAACAGTACATCTTGTCAGGATCCAACTTCAATTTATTGTTCTTCATCCAGCCCATTACTGCCTCCAGACAGTGGTCCAGCAGTACCAGCCTGATGGTACAAGAGGGCAGAGTTGGATATCATCATTGTACTTAATAAACTGTTCCTGGCCAACCTCTCCTTCCAGTTCCATGTAGATGGAAAACAGCATGGAGGACTTTTGGACCACTATCAAAAAGTCAAGGGGTCTGAGCAGAAGTCCCTTAAAGCCACTTTCTGATAATAGTATTAAAGCCAGAAGTAGAACCATCACACCCAAAATCCTCCCCACCAGGCTGCTCTTTCCATGGGTATCAAACAAATCCATTCTTGATGTGACATTTCAGAGCATAACTGTTAGTGGAAATGACAGCACACCAGGACGTGTTTAAAAAGGTGAAATATCTGCAATTTGCTCATAGGATGACACAAGCGTCTGCACAGCGTGGATTAATAAAATTTTGCCCTGCGAATTACTGGGGAGAAAGCCAGGGTATCTTTTCTGTTAGTGAAATAAAACAGCCTACTTTTAAGACAGTCGCAAATGTAATTTGTTCATTTCTCAAGTCTAGCAACACATGCAATCTTTTTGTAAAGTAGTCTGATGTTGGGGGTGGGGGGAACGAACGTAAATCTTGGCTCTAAAAACTGCATATTTATCCAGTGGAATGAAGGCCAGGAACCCAAACTCCACGGCAGTAGCAGAGAGCACTTCTTTTAGAACACAGACATAATTTAAACATTGTTTACTTACCGTTCAAAAGCAAAAAATAAAAGAATATCTCCCCACATTTACCATCAAAATATGCTCCCTAAGTTATTCTCCACTTTATAGTCCAGGCGGACTCTGTTCAGTGTAATTTACAAGTATGTTTCATAAAATAAATTACAATCATTTCAAACACAACAGCCGACACAGAACAGAAAACACGCGCAGCAGCAGCAGAAAAGGGAGCACATTGATAAATTTACTCTGCCATATTATCTCGTTACCATAAAGGCCTTCCAAACTAATTTATAAAAGTATTTGACAGCTTTGTGAAGCTCGAAAGAAATCAAGCCTTGTGACCATCCCAGGAGGAATTCCATAATTAAAAGGGCACCACAATAAACAAGGCCCTGTTCCTTGTGGTCTGAAGTCTGAATTCAGAATGCAAAGTTACCTAGAACAGGGTCCCATCAGATGACTGGAATACATGGGCAGGGGCATAGGAAGTGGGGGCGGGGGGCGGGTCGCCCCAGGTTCCATCACGGAGGGGGTGACAAATTATCAAGGAACAATTACTGCCCTACTAGGGTGGTTCATAAAAACTTTTTTTTTAAAAAAAATGCCTGCTCCAAAGGTCTTATCTTACTACACATGGGATTATATAGCTACATATGAAATTTCATGCATATCAGTTAATATCTTGACCCTCCTCCACGAAAATAGCTGTTTACTTGGCTGTTTTCCTATGTCGTGAAGGCTGAAATTTCAGTTCAGTGGAGCACTTACTGTTCCCAACCCTAACCCTGCGGAAAGCCATCTAATTAGACTTTAATTTGATTTTGACATGTTTTTAGGAGGTAATTTAATTATTTTTTTATTTTATATCAATGTTATGTATCTGATATTAGCCGCCCTGAGCCCGACTTCGGCCGGGGAGGGCGGGATATAAATAAAAGTTTATTTTTACTTATTATTATTCCTTTGTAAGAAAATACGAAATAACGTAAAACCATTTTTGCAGGCAAAAAATAATAATCAATGTGGGGGGGGGGTGACAAGTAATTTTCCGCACCGGGTACCACCTGACCTTCCTACACCTCTGTACATGGGACAGTTCACATGGAAGAGGCAGATCCATGAAATGTCTGTGACTGCAGCATGCTGCAATTTCACTATATTCACTACATTCAGGAGAAGATGTTCAGTTGCTTAGCCTGAAGGCCAGATGAGGCCATAGGAAAGAGAGCGTCTGCATTGTTCACTGAGCCCTACAGAGGAACTTTCGTGTGCTTCTTTTTCTGATTACATAAAATGTAACTGGTTTCTCATTCTCCCGCACCCAATTGCTGCTGCACATGAGGCTAGGTGTGTCGGTATTCTAACCTCTCTTGCCATAGTGCTCTGTGCCAGTCGCTAACAAGGCCTTGCGGAGCATTTGATTTCATCATTTGTAGAGCGGTTGGAAAAGCAAAAGGCAGATTTATAACAACAGTTGCTCACTCTAGTCCAACTAGCTTGGCACAAGAAAAGAGCTCAGCTTTTCAGAACAGCTTTTTGACATTCCATTGTGAGCTAAAGTGTTTGCAAATTACAGTTTTGAAATGACCAGATGTTCCTGTTGAAAAAGAAATAGATGGCCTAAAATAGGAAAGATGAGGCCTGCTCTCAGGTATGTTGCAAACTGTCAACTCTGCAGCTAATGGATGGCATCTATCACCTTAAAACTACTAAATTTGGGTGATTAATGCATTGATATTTCGGTTGTAGTATATTTATAACTTCATCCATCAGTGTGATGCCATTTGCAAAGCATCAATGTGAAAGGTGAAAAAGGAGGAAAGGAGATTAATCTGTCATCCTTGTACAGAACAGCAGCAGTGGAAAAGGTTCTCTTCAGACAAGAGTTTTTCACATGAAGGACTATTGGTTTCATGTGTTTCGTTCACAGCTTGACCCTTTGTATTAAAAACAAAAAAAAAGCCGCTTATTTCTGTTGTATCTGTTTCTGTTTTCAGAGAGAACCAAAGCTCAGTGGGAGCCTTATGATTTTGAGTTTCAAAATGTCTGAGCAGGGCAAGATAAGAAAGATAAATAGACTGGAGACCAATGAAAAGAAAGACAAATAGACTGGAGACCAATGAAAAGCAACAAGGGAAATCTCATCGTGACCACCCATGGTGACTTAATTGGAATAGCCTGTCTAGGAAACAGTGGTGCCTAAATAAAGTGTAATACTTGTCTATTGCTCAAAAATGGAGCTGGCTTTCCTTCTCTCGGCCATTGAAGAGGGGATAATGGTACTAATTAAATGGGCAATCAGCATAGCAGATCACATGAGCCTGCTTGGATGGTTAACTACCAAGAATATGCCGAGAGGTGTATCCATCTGTAGAATCACATAGCTGAAGCCAGTTTTTCACTGCTGAAATTGGAAGGTTGGCTGCACAGATCACCTGCACCACTTGCAAGCCTGGCTGCTGTGTTTTGAAATCTCAGTGGGCTCCAGATCTTTATTTCCTGGAGAGAGAAAGAAAATGACATATAGACCAGCTTTCTGTCAAGATGTCTGACAGGTGGGAGGCCCTGCCCGTCTCTTGTTTTTCCACAGGCAAACAGGCAGCTGACCAAATTGCACAGAGAGGATGTTCCTCTCACCACATGGCAAGTAAAAGCACCAGAGGAAGTGGGAAGCCTCGCTGCACAACTGAGCCTCTTCATTTAAAAAACACAACTGTTTTGGACATTTCTCTTAAGGTTATCAGATGGGCACTCCACCTATTTATTATTCCAGTGTTTCCCAACCAGTGTGCCTCCAGATGTTTTGGGACTACAATTCCCATCATCCCTGACCACTGGTATTGCTAGCGAGGGATGATGGGAGTTGTAGTCCCAAAACATCTGGAGGCACACTGGTTGGGAAACACTGTATTATTCTAATCATTTATATACTGCTTATCACCATAGTTTCTATCACTTCAGATATCTTCACACACGGTACAAGGAGGGCACTGGTCAGACCCTCCAAGTCGCTATTTTCAAGGGACAGTTCCAGATTTACAGAAGCCATCTCAGTTTCTGATTTGATTCCAAAAATGTCCCGCTTTTCCTTAGGATGTCCTTATTTTCACTGGAGAAATGTTGGAGGGAAGCTACATTTTTGGCTTGGGTCTTAGGGAGATGGCCAAGGCAATGGACAAGCACCCACCATTTGAATGAAGGTCCCTGTTTCCTTACATTGCAAAATCTAAAACAGCATAGGCACTAGCCCTTCCAGAACCATTGGTCTTAAGAAAACAACAAACCTATTCCTGGGTCAGGAGTATCAAACACTGGGTCTTTTACATATCAGGGTGTAGTCATAATGGCATCCCCACAACATTCATAGAATCACTGCACCAAAGTGGGTCAGGATGAAAATGGGGATCAAAATGTGGCTCAAGCCCCTGGGTTTCTTTTGTACATTTTTAGGAGGAGAAAAAAAGTAAAATGCACCGCAAATGGAATAACCACATGTTTATTTATTTAAAATTATCATAGACTAAAATTATTTGAATTAGTTGAGAAAAAATACTATTAACATATAACAACATCAGCTGTGCCCTTGTGCTTTTACAAAGAAAAGGTAGTCCAAATAAGGTATCCAAAAAAATCTGTATTGGATATGAAGGAAAATAAATCCAAAATGAATGGAAAAAGAAACAATTGCTATCAATGATGTTGCATAATCCACCAAGGCTGAAGGCAAAATATAGTCTGATTCTCCCTGCAACCCTGGACAATGAGAGGTTGCAATGCCAATGTGATCAGGTTTAGTTTCACTTGGAGAAGAAAGAGGACTAGAGACTCAGGGTGCTTCTAAAGTGGCCTATATTTGGACCTGATTTTTCTGTGTATGTGTTTGGGACTTTGGTGTTCCTCCATTCCCATTTTTTTCTCCAGCCTAGGATAGTCATTGCTATTCACATGTCATCCACACCAGTAGGGGGAGCTAGGCAGGATTGCATATGGAAGAAGGAGTTGTTCCTTCCCTCAGTCACTTTTGCCCTCTCTCCACTGCCTTTTTCTGTTCTAGGCACATGTGCAAGTATTTCTGTGCAACAGGTCCCCTCTTCCTAAAGTGACTTTGCCTGATGCAATCAAATGTTTGACTAACTATTGTCGGATTCTGGCAACTGCAGATAGCATCCAAACAGGTGTTCCAAAGGCAGTCTTCATCTTTCTTCTTGAAAATTATTGGTTGTGCAGAGACAGTCAAGTTCTTCAGAGATCAGATCAGTAGTTTATTAAGATTTTTCAGTACCTGTAACAGCAATGAATGAGAAAATTATAATACTATAATTGATTAAATTAATTGTATATTGCCTTTCTTTTCAAAGAAATGCGTTCCCCTTTAAAATAAAACAAAAGCTAGTGGATCTGAAAAACAAATGCCATCCCTTTGGGTGGTACAAAACTACTGGGAAGAAATGAAGCTTAGAATAATTAAATTATGTCCTTGTTGATGCAGCGCTCGGCCTCTATAGAATTTATTGGAAAGCCAGTCTTCTGTTTTGAATCAGATAAGTAGGAAGATAAAGATAGATAAAAGGGAGGGAAGAAGTGGGAAGGATAATTCTCCAAAGATGACTGCAACTAACTTGCTCACATGAAAAGTGTCTCTTTCTACACCATGTAAGATTTTTCTCTCAATATTCAGAGATGATGTAAAAAATAAAATAAAATAAAATCTTTTCACACACTCATTCTGAGATATTGATTACCGTAGCATCTTCTCCATCCTTTTCTCATTCAACACCTTTCTCACCTGTGGTTTTGCAAACTTATGACACCTTGGGAAAACTGAAAAGCTTCATCACAGCTTCCACAATCAGGTTTGTTAATTAAGGAGATGACTACTACAGTTTCTCATGGGATAAGTTCCTTGGAGAATTTGATGGAGAGAGCTACCTCCATAGCTGGGAAGCGAGGCACTTTAAGTGAAGGCGAATAAAGGGGAACTTGGTGGAGCCATTACTGAAATCAAGAGTTATTGCTGGGCTGCATATTATCCAGTAATAAAAAGCAGAACTTGGTGCTGCTACAAAGTCCAGCTCTCTGTCTCCATGTCTGAGTACCAAGAGTTCCATTCATTGCCACCCAAATCCAGACCATTACGCTATATCTAAAGGCTAACAGCACACATGCGGTTTGTTAACTTTACTCTTCTTGGATGCAGTTGCGCATGGCGTTGACTTGCCTATAGCTTTAATGGGAATCAATGGCTCTTGGGGCCTTGTTGCAGCAGACCCATAAAGCCGCTGCTTTTGCTTCTGAAGAAAATGTCTGGTCCAGCTTGACTGGCTCTTCTTCCAAGAAAGCAGGCAAAAATGCTCTTTAAAATCTGGTTGAGATTATGCATTTTCTGCTTTAGGGGTTTGCTAAGCTCATTATAGAAGCAGAATGAAATTCCACAGCACATTTAACATTTTTATTGTTATGATTTTCTGTGCTTTGCTGAGCTAATAGAAAGTGACTTAGGCTGCAGCCGATCCAAGAGGGGAAGAAGCACAAGAATTCTGCAAGCCTGAATGGCATCACAATACGGTGACTACCAGTTTGGCTACTTGGTTGCTTGGGTTATTCCAAGGAAGGATTAAGAGGATTTCGGGGTCCAAGTTATTTAAAAACACACAGACTGAAGTGAGATCATTTTGCTACATATTTTAAGGTGGAATATTTGAAAAGCTGTCAAAGTGGATTGGACAAATCGCCGATTGCGTTTTATAAGGCGTCTGCCCCTAGATACTTGCTCGAAGAAGCCACTCAACTTTTCTTCTTCTTCTGTCATCCACTTATCACTAATAAATAATCTCCCAAATTTTTTCATTCCCTTCTCCTGAGCTGAAGGTAGTATTGGAATTTCGGATTATAAAACCACCTTGAAATGTGTAAGAAGCTGAGAACCAATTCAAATGAAACAAATTATTACTTTGCATCCCAAACCCACCGATAACAGATTGGTCCCGCTGACCACAAGATGGGGGAAAGAGAAAGGGGCGTGTGGTGCCAGTTATGTAGAAGATTCCATGGATATAGATACCCCATTTGGTCCACACACCAACTTGGTAAATGATGTCAGGTGTGGAGCCTGTAATGATATAACTGAGCTGAAATCAAGGTCTAGCTGGCAGAAGCACCACCAAATATCTGAATGGTGATGCCTGCAAAGCTCTGTGTCTTTTTATGTGCTGCTGTGGTTATTGGAGCTTGCAAAAGTACAGGGCTTTGCAAGCATGGAGAATCAGCTGTTTGTTGGTGCCTATAAAGCACTGGACCTTGGCCTGTGCAATTTGATTGTAAAGCATGCGGGCAAAATAAAATGGGTCATCTCACCTCATTAAGATGTCAGTTGGTTGACAGGTGGGAGACTGCACCTACTTGCAAAACCTGGCCTGCAGAGGGTGAGGGAGAGGGACATGGAAGTATCCAGCTCCAGTTCCCTACAGATCTGCTGCATCCAATTCCCCCCAGATTTAAATATGTCTTTGTTAAAAGATTTTAATGAGTAACAAAAGTACAGTGTGGTGTAGTGGTTGAGAGCGGTAGACTTGTAATCTGGGGAACCGGGTTCGCGTCTCCGCTCCTCCACATGCAGCTGCTGGGTGACCTTGGGCTAGTCACACTTCCTTGAAGTCTCTCAGCCCCACTCACCTCACAGAGTGTTTGTTGTGGGGGAGGAAGGGAAAGGAGAATGTTAGCCGCTTGGAAACTCCTTAGGGTAGTGATAAAGCGGGATATCAAATCCAAACTCTTCTTCTTCTACATTCGGTGTCTCTGTTTTCAAATCATAGAGTATTTCATACAGGACAATGGCATTCAGTTTGAGACATTATTGTTATAGACAACATGGGGTTGCAGGGGAAAGAGAAGTGGGGGGAGAGAGAAGAGAAAAAAGGAAGTAAGTGGGCAATTCCCTCAGATTTACACCATCTGCCTGACCCACAGTTTCTTTGGATGAGCTTCCTACTTTCCTCTAGCTCAGAGATTCGTATCAGGTGCAGTTTATAGTTGTTTCTTTTAATCCACAAACCTATGTGCCACTATGTGTCTAGGCCTGAATATGTAGAAGCCACTATACTAGGCACCCCCAAACTCGGCCCGCCAGATGTTTTGGGACTACAATTCCCATCATCCCTGACCACTGGTCCTGTTAGCTAGGGATGATGGGAGTTGTAGTCCCAAAACATCTGGAGGGCCGAGTTTGGGGCTGCCTGCACTTTATATTGTGGGGGGTGTCCTAATTTCAGTTCCAACCTGATTGGCACTCAACCACCTTAGTTCACTGTTGGAGGGAATAATGATTTGGGCATTGTTCTACAGTAATTCTTTGCAGAACTCTCAATAATTTCCATCACGGGGCTTGGTACAACACTGTCTACACAACAATGTCCAGATTGTTTTAATAAGGTATACAAACTGCCACAGATTTCTTAGATGGCACTATTCAAACTTTGCCCTGGTTGAGTATGAATGAAGGCCATACTGTCTTCCATTTCATATCATATATACTCATTCCATGTGCAGGATATTAGTCAGGATGGTAATAGGATGGTAGAGGAGTCTGGGCAATTGCTTTACAAAAATCGGAACATGATGTGTGTGTCTCCTGATCGCCATTTTGACATGTAATTTCCACATGGCACAAATCTGTCTTTAAAGTGATTCTGCACTCAGCCAATCTGGTGCTGATTTTGACCTTGTGAAAGTAATTTTTGTCTGTAATGTAATAACTAGGGCTGTATTGTTTAAAGCAAGAGGACCGTATTGCTTAAACTGCTTATTTCAAAGTACGAAACCTGATTATTTCTTTGCACATTCTCCAAGTAGAATATTTGCTATTGTACATAAGCTATCTATTAATACTGGAAAATAGTTTTCTGGCTTTGGATAAATTTCACAAAAAAAATATAGACTGACCATGGAAAAACAAATATAACACTGTGGATTGAAAACTGCATCTACTTTGTAGCTGTTGATTTGTGGAATTCTAATGATTGAGTAAAAGTCAAATATCACCAACTGATAAGGTGCCTTGAGAGCACTCATTGCTGTCAGGAGAAGGCCAGAAATAAATCACATAGAGTAAATGAAGTTGACTATTAGAAGAACCAAGGTCTGCTTAGGAGGGCCAGGCCCAATGAGCAGAACAACTCTTCTTGGTAGGTCTTGCCTGTTTGAGAGTTTTGGAGACTGAAGGTCCCCACTTTCCCACAACTGCCTAAGTCTTCCTCCCCTCCCAGGTCATTCCGAAACAATCTGAGACTACACCAACATGCTTGCCTTTGCTCCTCCCACTTCATACCTCTCCTGCTCCTGGGAGATAAGAGGGGAAGGGAGGAGGGGGAGACAGCCTGGCTTCTTCACCAGCCTGATTCATCTCTGCCTCTTGGCCTCCCTCCTCCCCTGCTTCTGCTTCTAGACTTCTCTCTGCCACAGACTCTCCCTGATCACTAAACCCTTTATCTCTTTAGCTTCCAACACCACTTCCTCCCAGTCTTCTCCCTCTTCTCTCTCTGACCACCCATTGTCATCCCACCACCACCCAGGCTCTGAGCCTTCTTCCTTTGGGGGATCCCCAGCTGGTTCTTCCCACCATGCCTCTGTATCCAGCCACCTACCTAGGGCCAACCCAATTCATATCTTTGGTTCATGGCAGCCAATAGAACTGTGCCATGCAAATTTTCTTCAGAGGAGAGCGTAGATTCCAGACTCAAGATCAAAATGAAGTTTGGGGACACCCAAGGCTGTCTTTGCTATGCTATTCTGATCCTGAGCCCATCCCAGAGTCCGTGGATGTATCAGTTGATAGAATTGTTACTTATGTCCAAGATAGTTAAAAGCACACAGCTTCTCTGCTTGTGGTTAACACCCATGCTGCTGTTTTTGACCAGTGGGGCATCTGGTGAACTTTCCATTTGCAGAAGCTGCGACTTTGCCCACTTCCCACATTGAGGAGGATCTGCTATGTGGTTGTCTGTTCACAAAGAACACCCTCATTGGCTAAGAGCAAGGGGTAGCCACCCCGGGGGCACACATAGAAAAAACTGCAGCATCCACAAACAGGGTGACTGTTTGCACCAGTTTTCAGCGTTAAATAACATGCTCAGGAGAAAATTCCTGGATGTCTTTTGGAATACAGAGATGAGTGGCAGCTCATGATTTAGAAAAGAGGAGGCTGAGCTGTTGTGGTTGGCAGTGGCTGTGACTTGAGTAATCTGAGGTTAGGTGGGATATAAACATTGCTCCATGAGCCAGTTACTTCTGATTCGGAGAATATCCGTGTTTAGCCTGGCATAAAGGATTCACCTTCTGGCCTTTTAGCCTATTGCCATGTATGGAATTTTGCTCTGATTCCACATCAGACACTCAATGAAGAAAACCATTTGATAGAGCTATATTCTGTTTATTTGCTTATTTTAATTTCAAGCCTGCCCCACACAGAAGGCTGAGTGAAATAATAGTTTAACCATTTTATATAAACTGTCAGTTTAAAACCATATTTAAACTGAGAATATTTAGTTAATATAATCCTGAAAGGATTCTCATGGGCATTTTGGTCACTGTGAAAAGGACTCTTTCCCAAAAGGGATATAATTATTCACCTAGGCTGCAAGCACACTATACTTTTAAAACGCATTCAGAGCACATTCTTTCCCTCAAAGGATTCTGGGCACTGTAGTTTACTCCTCACAGAGTCACAATTCCCAGCAACCTTTAATGAACTACAATGCCCAGAATTCTTTGAGGGAGAAAATGTGCTTCGAATGTGTTGTAAAAGTCTAGGTTTGTAGGTTCATGATGCTCTGAGTCCCTTTCCAATTCTTGGTGACCTGTACCCAGTTAAGGTAAAAACGGATGGAGGATTCTATTGCTAACTCAGCACTTGTAAGATAACGGCCTTAGCTTGCCACTTAAGCACCTTCATTAGTATAACCAAAGATGTTGCTCTGAGCTAGAGGGAAAATGTGTGCGCCTTCCCCTCACTCCACAATAACCAGGGCAGTTGCGTGTGAGCTGAGCTGGGAGAAGGCTGCATGCCAAGAAGCTGAGACGCAGAGACATAATTCATTTTCTGCTGAATCCAACCTGTGGCTATGAGAAAAGCCCTCTTGGGGTGTTAATGCTGTGAACTCCACCATCTTAGGCTTGAGTTGTGGATATGTGTAAATAAACCATATATCCTAAAGACACGAAAGTCTCTGCTGACCCTCATTCCAAGGAAATCAAACTCAGGGTACATGATGCAAACCCCAGAATCTCTCACTGCTTTGAGATTGGGGTAGCATTCAGCTAGAGTATATACACAGCCAAAGCCAGCATGCTTTGCCTTGAATAGACTTAATCTGCCCACACTGATGCCATCAGTTTCACTCTTATGTTTAAAATGGTTTTTTGGGGGGGGATTATTGGGTTGTTGTTGTTCTTGCTTTTATTTTGAGTATGTATTTTGTGACTTTATATTGTGATTTTATCCTGTGAACTGTCCTGAGACCTACGGGTATAGGGGAGTATACAAACAAAACAAACTGACTGACTGGTCCCTGATAGACTGGCAGGACAATCCTGACTCATGTTGCTGGGTAGTGGGTTAAGATACATTTTCCCTCCCCTTAGCTCCACAGGAAGCTCCTAATCCTTAAAAAAAACCACGCATCTAACCTAGAGGTCATCTTCTCCCATAAATAGGTGCTGAAAATGATTGACCTGGCAGTTACTGTGCTGGTGATGGGGATTGAGTTAAGTTCCAGCACCTTTGGTAGAGTTACTCAAAAGAGCAAGGCATCAGTCACATTCCTGTGAAATGTTTTCTTAAAGACAGAAATACACTGGGCGACATCATAGGACAATACACATTACCAAAATTCCATGTAATATCAGACCTCTAAACATGACCAAGAATGTTAGTGTTCTTTGCAACTAAATCCACTGTCAGCCTATCCAGATCTTCAATCTTTGCACAGTCAAACTGAATCATGACCAAGCTATAGGAAGCATCCCACCAACCTAGCAATCAGTGGCCAGGTGTAATTTATTAATTGGGAAGCAAAGGCTGTGAAAACTGGCTACTCAGATGGATCAGAAATTCTTTTCTCTTGGCTATGATCAAGCATGGGGCTTATTTCCATATGTACTAATTGCTTTAAAAAAATCTGAGAAAAGTCCAGATGATAATACATTATATATATATATTTTAAAATGGTAGTGGAGCCAGTGGGTAGAAGTTGTTTAAGTATAGGCAAACAGGGTGAAATGGAAAATTGATAAGGTCAGCTCATTTTTTCCCCTCTTTGGCTGTTTCAAGATTTGCTTTTTCTTAAGGATCATGGCTGGCATTTGAACAGCTTGCAAATTGAAACTAAATACACTTACATGACGTGTGATTTTATTGTTTCTATTCCACATCTGGAAGCTGTAATGTAGCAACATTGTTGTGTCATGCAAATTGATACGAACTGAGAATTTTACTAGGACAATCCAATTGTCATATGCATATTCTAGACACATACTCACATGTAAATAGATCTACTGTGTCCATAAATCCAAATAAAATATGCCACAATGTAAGCTTTTCAAGCTATTCTTTGGAGTCACTCATATGAAAATAAGCCTTAAACTTGATCTCAGCCAGAAAGGAGCAGGCGAGAGAAAGCCTCGTGCGCAGCCAGTTTTCACAGTCTTTCCAAAGCTCTACAAGTAATAACTAACACCTGACAATTAGGACCAAACTGCTATGTTCCAGAAACAAAATTTCACAACCAAATTAAGCCAGCTAAGTGATAACAATGTGTAGAGCATATGGGTGCCACTGCAATGACAAAAGGCGCACACTTACCGTGTCAACATACAGCGGCAAATCTTTGCATGCAGGTTGCTTGGCCTGTGCAAAGTGCTTGTGCGAATTTCAGTCATATGCTAAGCTATGAAGGGCTAACCTACAGCATGTATATCTCAAGTGGCAGAGAGCATTTGTGGTCTGATGATGGGACAGGGCCTGGGTGTTGCAAAGAGTGAGGTTGTGCTCCAAGACATGGAGACCAATGTATTTACTTATGCTGTGCTGTTCTCTTCTGCAGAGTGACCCACTCTCATACATGTGACCTAACTAAGCTCTGGGTTTGTTTATTTCATTTCCCCCTCCAATATGTGCCATTGCTCACTCACTTGGCAGGGGTGAGGAATCTGTGGCCCTCTAGATAGATCAAGGGTCAGCAACCTTTTTCAGCCGTGGGCCGGTCCACCGTCCCTCAGACCATGTGGTGGGCCGGACTATATTTGGGGGGGGGGAAATGAACGAATTCCTATGCCCCACAAATAACCCAGAGATGCATTTTAAATAAAAGCACACATTCTACTCATGTAAAAACACCAGGCAGGCCCCACAAATAACCCAGAGATGCATTTTAAATAAAAGGACACATTCTACTCATGTAAAAACACGCTGGTTCCCGGACCGTCTGCGGGCCGGATTGAGAAGGTGATTGGACCGCATTTGGCCCCCGGGCCTTAGGTTGCCTACCCCTGCTCTAGATCATGGGTAGGCAAACTAAGGCCCGGGGGCCAGATCTGGCCCAATCGCCTTCTAAATCTGGCCCGCGGATGGTCTGGGAATCAGCATGTTTTTACATGAGTAGAATGTGTCCTTTTATTTAAAATGCATCTTTGGGTTATTTGTGGGACATAGGAATTCGTTCATTTCCCCCCCCCCCAAAAAAAAATACAGTCTGGCCCCCCACAAGGTCTGAGAGACAGTGGACTGGCCCCCGGCTGAAAAAGTTTGCTGACCCCTGCTCTAGATGTTGCTAGACAGGTGCTGTTAGGGGCAATGAGCAGTTGTCCTCCAGCAACATATGGAGGGTTGCAGGTTCTTCTCCCCTGTGCTTAAGGAACCTGGGTTTTGTTTTATTAAACATATTCCTAAGCCAGACGTTAGGAAACGTTTGAAATTCAAGGATGGGTTTACTGATGCTAAAGGATTCGTGATTGATGGAGTTGGGAACCGTGACCAAATGACTCCTTTTTAAAACTCACTAGGCCAGATCCATTACCATGAGCAAACTTATATAGTCCTAAACAATCCGTAGTGTGAATTTGCTGGGAAGGACAAAATATTACAAGCTACCGCAGCCTGGATGTTGAGACCAACCACCCCAGGAGCTTGAAAATAACTCAAAGCCTAAGATGTACCTGTTTTTTTTTTTGTTTTTTTTTTATGGCTTCAGCCAAATTCATATCATAGTTTTCCTTTTGAGAAACTACTCAGTTATTGCAGCATTAGAAGACTGCAGAAGTATAGTTATGGCGCTTCCTCACATTTCCAAGAGTGGAAAGATCAACAAAAAGAGTATTATGGAAACAATTTCTTTTCATGACATTATGTCACAAGAATTAGACAAACATTTTCTCTTCTGTTGCTGAATGTGTGCAGCATCTTAATGAAGAGCTGCATGGAACTGGTATGAGACTCAACCCCAAACCAAGATTCCTTCTTCACAAAAACCATTCTGTTCGGTTTTGCTGACATGTGCATGTCATCATCTAAGGCCAACACTGAGAGGGAAATGCCATCATTAGCCACTGTGACACCGCCATAAAGACGATTGCAAGAGCATATTTCTCCACACAGCACATTTGATAACTATGAAAGAGACGAGAATGTGAAAAGTACACAAATGATAGACAACAACATCACCCACCCACCCACCCACCCACCCACCCACACACCCCAAGAACTCAACCTGAGGGGAGAATAAACCGTTAAAAGATACGGAGTGCTGAAAATGAGCCCAAGCTCATGCAGAAGGTCACTGGTTAAATCTCTGGCATCTCCAGGGTAGGCATGGGAATGTGTCCTGTCTGAAACTGTGGAGCATTGCTGCCAATCAGTGTTAGACCACACTAAGCTAGATGGATTGATGGTCTGAGTTGGTTTAAGGCAGCTTCTTATGTTTCTATGTATAGCAAGAGAGATGGTGGTTCTGAAAGCATGCAGTTAAAAAAATCCATAGTTTAAAAGTACCCCTTTTCCTCCTGAGGTAGTCATTGAATGATCCTCAATAAGAAACATGGGGTTGTATCCAGTGTTTATTCTATGAAGATTAGACCCCATGAAATTAATGGAGATATCTAACTTAGGTTTGTTGGCTGGTCACAACCCATAGTTTTCCTTCCTGTTATAGAGTAGCTAACTACAAGCCGTTTAATTTACTTCTTTTTTTAAAGGTGTACTCCACTTTTTAAAAAATTAACTTTTAAACTCAATTATAGACAAAAGTTAGAACAAAGTCAACATATCAGCACCATATGACAGAAACACAGTGCGGTTTTTTTCCATGAGGTGCCTTTTTCACCTATCACATTTGCCACATGTGCAGATGAGCCTAATGCTCACTTCCCATGCAAACACCATTTTATTGATTATCGACTACAGGTAAAAAGGTCGTTGTAAAAACTGTGCAGCCTTAAAAAACCAAGGAACTATTTGACAGAGGGCTGGGGGATGCAACCAGAAATATGTGCAGCTATGTGGTGGGAGCCCTTACAATAATTGCCAGCAGAAATCAGAGGGGGAAACGTAACAAAATATCTACCCTTCTTTATTTGTCCCACGTTAACAAAATAGTTAGCCCAGTAATCTGGAAAATTTGCAAAACAAAGGGCTCGTGTTCTCATATGTGGTGGACCCACAAAATAGTCACAATATTTTTGAGTAAGACCCTTACAAAGATATCTGAACTTACTGATCAAAATGTAAATCCTGATGCTAGGCTAGCTTTATGCTCCATGTTTAATGTTGCCAACAATGACACCCTCCATAAATTTCAGCTGACCCAAGGACAGTGAAAAGAAGGGAAATGTGACCGTCAACATGTGTAAAACCCAAAGGAAGAGAATGTATTAGCAAAGCAAATTGTGCGGCAAATCTGTTTGTTTGATTGTTCTTAATGACAAAAGTGGATTAGACCTATGGTTTTCTGGAACTCCCATAATGTTGTACCAGAAAGTCAGATGTGAATGTTTTGCCAGAAGACTATTATGTCTAGCCAGTATTCAGTACCTGGAAGTTCTTGTCACTCTCACCACTGATTGCTCCATTCCCCACTAAGATCACTGTTTAGTGCGTAATGAGGTGAGCGGAAAAATGAACTCACTTTATCACACACGGAAAAGCAATCTGCATGAGTGACAAAGTGATCAAACGACCTCTTTGCCACATGTTCAGATGTGACTCACATTCACTTCTCATGAGATCACAGCATGTGACTCATCGTGATCATGTGACTTGGCCTTCATTTCGTGAGCAACTGGCTAAAGCAGATGACCACACTTGCTAGATTAATGGAAAGATCTCCTGTTAGTAGTGAGAGCAAAAGGATGGGAATGGCGTTGGTGGGAGGCAAATGTTTTGCCTCTGAATTATGTGTAGAAAAACAAACGTGACATTCTTTATAGCAAATATTGTTGGTTGGGATAGAAAAATAGATATAAAAGGAGAATTTCCTAGATAATTAAAATCCAGGTTTGGGACAGATACTCTTCGGTGAGAGAACCCCAGCAGAGATTTAAAATCACAAAACATACAGCAAAGTAAAGCATGGACATATAGGCTGTTAGACATTTAAAATATGCCCTTCTAAGTTCCTTCCGAAGTTCCCTTCTTTCCTCCACATAGAAAAGGACCACACATTTGGTAAGTTAAAAATAATTTACTTACAAACTCTTCAAAGGTCAGGTTCATGTGCTTTTCCATACAGCAGTCAGAAAACATAGGCAGTAAAACTTATATTAGTTCCAGTGCGATTAATGTTCCTAAATTATTTGTATAGGAACACAACAATGGCTTTATAAGAAAGCTATGCAGACTGAGCTGGGAGCAACCAGCTCAGACCTCTTTACATACCTGAGTTCACATGGTAGATGGAGGGGAATGATAGACTTGACTTCCTTCCTCCCAAGGTGAGAGGGAGTGACCTAGCTAAGCCTGGCAGGACAGCTTATTCTATGCCATAAACCTGCACGTGCATTAATTAGACTCAAGTATTTCAGTTATATGAGGCTTGTTATCCTACAAATATAATGCTACAATTATCACAACTAGATTAAGATTGTGGGATTTTCTGTCGGTGATCCCATCATGGCCTGGTTCACACAATACACTTACCTTGTTACCTTTTCTTTGTCTTGAGATGTCTCGTGAGAGTCTGATTATTCTAGACATTTCTAGAGCTAGATTCCCCTAAATTTCCTCTGTTCCACTTGGATGGAAAGTCACAGTCAAGTGCCTTGGTTATGAGCTAGTGAAATCTTTCACTTTGCAACAGACCTTCACCCCAACGAAGGAACCATTTGTCACCTTCGCCCCAGCGCAATGTATGTGTGTTACCACAGACCAGAGGTTGGCTGAACTGAAGGAGAGAGTTCAGTGCAAAACCCTATAAACAGGCCCTCACTCAAGCACAGCCACTAGCCCATTTTAATGGCATGCAGCGATCTGAGGACAGAACTGGGCTAACTCCAGGAAGTCCTGAGCCAGTCATTATTTCCAGGAACATAACCCAGAATTAATACAGTAGGAAAAATACATCTAATAAGTCCAACTCTTTCTTCTTTTGCTAACTAAAATAAACATTTTTCTAACCTGTATTGTTTCTGGCTCCATTTTCTTCTCCGCCTCTTGCTAGAGTTTACTTCAAAGTTCCTCGCTGTGTGTTTGGCAGCTCAGGCTTGATCTATGGTGTGACCTAGCAATACACAGCATCCACAGCGCACACCATATAATGCTCTGTAAAGTTCAGCTTTTATTGGAAGTGAGGTTGCATAAATAAACACTCTTACCTTAATGTGCAGTAAAACAGTCTGAGTTGCAAACGTTCTGCAGGGTTTGTGTAGTTTAGCATATACTCGAGAAGCAAAGAGAAAGGGGAAATCGTAGAGGGGCACCGATTTGGCTGTGAGCCTGCCTGGAGTCTGACTGGTACCCTGCGCTTTCTATACCATTTCTGATGAAGTCTTGTCACCTATCTGTCCTCTTCTAACACGGTTATCCTAGCACTGTATATTTTTACACGCCTGATCCTACAGACTGCCTTAACCTGCACAAATGCTGCTCTGTGATTCTGTTCCTAGAGAAAGAAGTCATCAGCTTCTGTGCCAGACATACTAGAAGAAGAAGAAGAGTTTGGATTTGATATTCCGCTTTATCACTACCCGAAGGAATTTCAAAGCGGCTAACATTCTCCTTTCCCTTCCACCCCCACAACAAACACTCTGAGGTGAGTGGGGCTGAGAGACTTCAGAGAAGTGTGACTAGCCCAAGGTCACCCAGCAGCTGCATGTGGAGGAACGGAGATGTGAACCCAGTTCCCCAGATTACAAGTCTACCGCTCTTAACCACTACACCACACTGGCTCTACAATGTCATTAACAGCTTTTCCTGTTATTATTTATCTATTTATTACCTGCCCTTTACCCCAAGATCCCAGCTCAGGGTCACAACATTAAAACACAAAATTATCAACATTCAGGAAAAGCTACACCGGCTAAAATTTTCTCTGTGAGCCAGCTAAGCATATGCAGGTGCCTTAAAAATTATTTTCATAGCTCATTTATTTCATAAAACTTTCCTCTGCGTTTAGTGCTTTCAGAACACGTTCATCTATTTTTCAGGTTTCTATGCATTTTTCAGGATTCAATCTTTTCGATGGGAGCTACAGCCTGACTTCTGCTACCTATAACATTGGCATTTCAAATGTGAGCAGAATAAAATTTGTATGCTTTAAGATGCTCTCTTGGAGCATCATGCATGCCAAATGTTAGAGAGATTGGACAAAGAGTCCCTATTTGAGACGCAGGTTGTTGTTTGTTTGTTTTTTAAGGGTGACATCCAATAGCCTTCACATTTTTTTCTTCAGTATAGGGTTCATGGAGAATTCCAGTGAAAACAGGAGTCAAAATTGCCAGTGATTGCTTATTACTGGTACACTCATATCGCTTTAACAGCCATGGCTTCCCCCAAAGAATCCTGGAAACTTTAGTTTGTTAAGGGTGCTGACCTCACAGAACTACATTTCCCAGCACCCTTTAACCACCCTTCCCAGAATTCCTCACGACTGTTAGAGGTATAACACTGATTAAAATATATGGTTTATAGAATCATAAAATTGTAGAGTTGGAAGGGACCCCAAGAGGCATCTAGTCCAACCCCCTGCAATGCAGGAGAAGGTGGGGTTGACTGTTCTCTTCCTCCCTGTTTTATCCTCACAACTACCCAGTGAGGCTGGTTTGATGGAGAGACTGTCTGGCCCAAAGTCACCCCATGAGTTTTATGGCAAAGCAGGGATTTGAACCCTGATCTCCCAAGGTCCTAGTCCAACACTCTAACCACTATGCCACACTGCCTAATCTGTGGCCTTCCAGGTGTTGCTCAGCTGCAACTCCCATCACCCCTTACGACTGGGTGTGGCTGAGGGCAAATGGAGTCCACAGCTTCTGGATGTGTAGCAATGTTTTGTTTTGAAAGAGCTTTCATCAAAGCTAAAATATGGATGTTTGACACAAAAATAGGAAAATAGATGTGACTTAGTAGAAATGCACAGGATTGCACTATACAGTGGTACCTCTGGCTAAGTACTTAATTCGTTCCGGAGGTCCGTTCTTAACCTGAAACTGTTCTTAACCTGAAGCACCACTTTAGCTAATGGGGCCTCCCGCTGCTGCTGCGCCGCAGCTGCCCGATTTCTGTTCTCATCCTGAGGTAAAGTTCTTAACCCGAGGTAATATTTCTGGGTTAGCGGAGTTCTTAACCCGAAGCATATGTAACCTGAAGCATATGTAACCTGAGGTACCACTGTAAATGCAGGCCACATTCTCCTGTATAATCGGCCAGTAGCCATGGAAAACGCTTGCTTTTGTTAGGTCAGCTCTGGCATTGGTACTAATTCCAGTAAGTGGCTCTTTGTAGTCTCTTCCAAACCATTTAGCATTTCCGCATCAAATATTTACAGCAGAATGCTTTCATCTGCATGCATCGCCTCATACACAGGAGAGGGCCTTGTACATCTGAGGCACTTTTCTGCTTCCACTGAGACATTGCAATGTCACGGCTGAAATGGTTGAGAGTGAGACGAAGCAGGGATGCCTAACCTGCCTTCTCTCTGATCATCAAGCAGCATGATGAGCTGCCCCAGAAAATACTATGAAGAACAAAACAAAACAAAAGAGCATAATGAAGAACACAGAGTCAAGAAATCACCGAGACAGCAGCCTTTCTCTTTCCATTTTCTACTTCAAGGCTATGCCTACAATAAGGATCCCATTAATGACATACAGACAATATTGCAAAATTACACATTCAAGATGTTATTGGAAAAGCCACACCACAGCTCTGTCTCTTCCTCATAATGAAAACTCAACGTTGTTTTAAATTGCTGTTCACAAAACAATAATACCTCTACATTTTTAAGCAAGGGATGTGTGTGTGTGTGTGTGTGTGTGTGTGAGAGAGAGAGAGAGAGAGAGAGAGGGAGATTCCGTGTGTATATGAGGTGAATAATAGAGGGGGCTGTATCCAATGCTATTCCTCGTCAGAGTAGACACATTTAAATTAAAGACCATGATGAACTGAGGTCTATTAATTTCATTGAGGACGCGGGTGGCGCTGTGGTCTAAACCACTGAGCCCCTTGGGCTTGCCGATCGGAAGGTCAGCGGTTCAAATCCCTGCAATGGAGTGAGCTCCCGTTGCTCTGTCCCAGCTCCTGCCAATCTAGCAGTTCAAAAGCACACTAGTGCAAATAGATAAATAGATACCACTGTGGTGGGAAGGTAAACAATGTTTCCATGCACTCTGGTTTCCGTCACAGTGTTCTGTTGCGCCAGAAGCGCTTTAGTGATGGTGGCCACATGACCCACAAAGCTGTCTGTGGACAAACACCGGCTCCCTCGGCCTGAAAGCGAGATGAGCGCCACAACCCCATAGTCACCTTTGACTGGACTTAACCATCCAGGGGTCCTTTACCTTTACCTTATTCATTTCATTGGGTCAACTCTAGTACTGGAGACAACAATAATGTCACACAACACTAGTTTCTGATCCAAAGAAAGTACTGCAGAGCCTCATTTATCTGAGTGGCCTGGAGCAGAAGTGGATAGACGTCAAGCTTGTGGGGCCTGCTTTGTTTTTTACTAGACTCCCAAGGTCCACCAGCCAGAGCCAGGTGCAAAATTATGGTGAGGGGTGAGGACTTGATGCAAAGTGCTGTTTAAAGGAGTTGGGCCAATGTTCTCCGCTGAAACTTAGGAGTCATAGCCTATGACAATCACCATATACCAAACTACATCTGAGTTACTTAGGAAAGCGGGAGAAATGTTATTTTGCTTGCCTTTTTTTAAAAAAATTTAAGCCCCACCTTATCACACATTTGAAACTAACACATGAACCAACACACAGTTGCCCTTCAAAATTCACAGTTCTCTTAATTTTGTGGTGCGGTTGCCCAATCAAACACTGTGTAAAAAATTGTATGTGTTAGGGAGAAATTTGCATTAAGATGCATATATTAGTGAATACAGCATACAAAAATGGAGAATTGGGAGACACTGCTTGCACAAAAATGTGCACATTAGTCAAAACAGCATATGAGGAAATGGCAAATCGCTGCAGATGTGTGGAGAGCTGAATTTAAGATTGGAAAAAGGATAGATTGGGAGAAACCAAAACAGGCAGATTAATCCACCCCGAAAGCTAATAGAATTCAGAGATTCTAAAACTGGCCATCAGAGTGGTTAGTAGCAGCTACTTTATAGGAGATAGGAAGCCTTGATCGTCCAGTGGTTCTCAGGATTCCTGCAAGGCATCTACTGTGTGTCTGCTTGGAATTTGTGGTTGAAGGTAGGAGATGCCATACCCATCACATTATAAAGTCCTATTGATATTTAGTTGCAATTTTATTGCTTCTTTTATTTCTTATATTGTATTTTACGGAATTACAACTGCTACAACAGGCAGAAAAATCATGAGTGGTCCGCTAACACCTTCAGCAATTTTCAATGGTCTTTGGGTGGGGGAAGGTTAGGAACCACTGGGGTAGGGAACAGCTGGCTAAACTCTCCAGTTAGAGAGCAGGGCAGGGAACAGCTGCTACCATTACCATCCATAATGAATGGTGGACACCTAATTTAAGAAATGTATTAATCAGGAAACTGGGAAAGTAGCAGAGAACACTTACATTTTCAAAACCTCACTGAAACATGCATGGATGGTGGTTTGGGTGCTTTATTTGCAAATGTATCTTTACAAATATTGCTGAGTTATATATTTGTATTTCCACGTTATCCTCCAATCTGAGCATTTGGTTCCTAGAAAACAATAGAAATGTCGCATGTTGCAGACAGACACCCAGCCGCACAATAAGTAGCTGATGACACATGAGAACACGCCCTTCTCAACAACAAATCAGGCCATGTCAACAGAACTGAATAAGTCAGATGGCTGAGTATTAGTAAGTGCACAAATATTCACATAAATAAAAACAGATTTGAAAAAAGAAGAAGTCTTTCTGCTGCTGCTGCTGTTGTTGTTCGGAAACAGACAATAATGCACATTCAATTATGTGAAACGACACTCTAGAAATACAGTGGCTGCTGCCAGTGGGGGATTGTGGGAGCTTTGTAAGGGTGGGGTCACTTGCACAGTGCCAACAAAAGAGGAAACATATTCCCCAAAAGAAGGGCAAAAGATGAGACGGATATGCTAATGTACATTGAGGGATGCAAATTTAGAAACAATTACTATAGTTCACACAGAAATAGAGTGCATCCCACCATAGTGGGGAAGACTATCACCGGGTGGCCTGTGTGGCTGCTCAACTGCTGCTGCTGTCCATGTGATAAATGGTGATAAACATCTTCAAGGCTCTTGGTGCTCTGCCTTCTCTGATGGTTCTTTCTCTTTAGACTTGACAGCCCTTCAGATACAGGGCTGTCCTCTGAAAAATAGGAGCGCCATATTTGTGGATGGCTCACCAAGCTGTTCTAGGGTGGGACAACCATCAGGTCAGGTAAGTGCCAAGGTAAGCATTCACCCAGTCCCTTTCTCCCTACCTTGGTGTCTTTGCCTTCAGCAGCTCCTTGATGCACAACTCCTCTTTTCCCCCCCACCATGACTCAAGGAAGTTCCCACATCTCCAGGAGCCCTTGTTCCAGCAGCGAACCAGCAACTCTGTATCCTAGAGTTGCACCAATGATACCCACCCAAGCAACAAACTCAAGCCAAGGGCCTAGGTTTCCTGATAGTTGTATTTGCCAGAACAACTGCGCACATGCTAAATACTTTCCAACATTTCTCCGATGGAAACAGGGACATCCTTAGGAAAACTAGGACATTCCATGATTAAATCGGAAACTGGGGCAGCTTCTGTAAATCTGGGACGGTCCCTGGAAAATAGGGACACTTGGAGGGTCTGATGGTACTGTTTAGACCCAATAAATGCCTGTCATGTGGCACAAGTACAAAACTCTGCAACATCCATACTAAACTGTCTTCTTTCAGCATATGTTAGTTCCCACTTCAGTAAAGGTAAAGGTAAAGGGACCCCTGACCATTAGGTCCAGTCGCGGACGACTCTGAGGTTGCGGCACTCATCTCGCTTTTGGCGTACAGCTTCCGGGTCATGTGGCCAGCATGACTAAGCCGCCTTTGGAAAACCAGAGCAGCACAAGGAAACGCCGTTTACCTTCCCGCCGGAGCAGTACCTATTTATCTACTTGCACTTTGATGTGCTTTCGAACTGCTAGGTTGGCAGGAGCAGGGCCTGAGCAACGGGAGCTCACCCTGTCACAGAGATTCGAACTGCCAACCTTCTGATCGGCAAGCCCTAGGCTCTGCGGTTTAACCCACAGCGCCACCCGCGTCCCTTTTCCCACTTCAGTACCACAACATATTCACAAAAGATTGGGTCTTGTGTATACCTTTTCATCAACACCCGGAACCCATTTATATCCAGCTGCTGCCACCACCCTCACCACCACATTTATATCCAGCTGCTGCCACCACCCTCACCACCACCACTACTGCTGCCACCACCCTCATTCCCAGATGACCCTGCCAGTTTTTTCTTGCTTTTCTCCAGCTAAATCATTGCTATTTAGTTATTAAACCATCTGCAGCTTTTTTTCCCTGTGGCATCCTGAAGCCATCTGAAAGATCGTCCCTCTGCCTCTTAATATCAACATGGAGTTTCAACCCTGCCCTATTTAAAGCACAAATGAAAACCATCCCATTGTCAGGGTGAAACTACATGAGGATTCAGAACAAAGACAAGGATCCACAGGCTGTTCCTTCGTACGCAGAGTCTCTGATGACTCTTCCAGCTCCCAGCAATTTCGCACAAATTGCCAAGGGCTTGAGGTCTGGGAAGTAAACCAAACACTTCGAATATGGTGCTCACTTGCTAATAAGCAAGCGAGCTGGGATGTTTCATGCTCTAAGATGATTTTACCATCACATGGGATTTTCCTCTGCATTTATGCTGGAAGTGCAGCCAGGGTCAAGCCACCTCTATGATGAATGGGACATTTGTCCCAGGAACTAGGCTTTGTGGCCTCAATCCAGAGAAAGTCAGTCATACTGAGCCACTGAAATTAGAAGGACAAGTTAGATGCAAATATAGTGACAGTTGTGCCTTCCAAGCAGTGGCACTCTGGTCCTGAAACTTCTTGCCCCATGAAATTCAGCGGGCACCTGTTTTTCACATTTAGGCACCAGATAAAACATGGCTTTTTATACAGGCTTTTAATGTTTGCCACTAATGTGCAGCCATAAATGGTAAAGATAAAGGGACCCCTGACTGTTAGGTCCAGTCACGGACGACTCTGGGGTTGTGGTGCTCATCTCGCTTTACTGGCCGAGGGAGCCGGCGTACAGCTTCTGGGTCATGTGGCCAACATGTTCAGTGTGTCCAGGGGTGGGGTGGGGTGCGACATGAATGCTTTCGCCAGTTTGGAGAGCCAGTGTGGTGTAGTGGTTAAGAGCGATAGACTCGTAATCTGGTGAACCGGGTTCGCGTCTCCACTCCTCCACGTGCAGCTGCTGGGTGACCTTGGGCTAGTCACACTTCTTGGAAGTCTCTCAGCCCCACTCACCTCGCAGAGTGTTTGTTGTGGGGGAGGAAGGGAAAGGAGAATGTTAGCCGCTTTGAGACTCCTTCGGGTAGTGATAAAGCGGGATATCAAATCCAAACTCTTCTTCTTCTTCTTCTTCTTCTTCTTCTTCTTCTTCTTCTTCTTCCGCTGAGTTTCCTGCATTGCAGGGAGGTGAACTAGATAACTGTTCGGTTCCCTTCCAGCTTTGCAATGCTGCAATTCTGTGCTTTTAGGTAATGCAGGCTGGTACCAGCCAGGACAACATTCTTCAGTGGGGCAGATAAGATGAAGAGGAAAGGAACTGAGGAGGAAGAGAGAAGGTCCAGGAAGAGAGAAGAATGGAAGAGGTGCAGAGCCAGTCTCCGACTCGCATGCGACTAAGGACAAGAAGGCCATGCAGGTCAGACATATAGTAATGCCTTCCAAGCTGCCTTGTAGCTATACCCACTGCTGTCTGGTCAGTAATAAAACAAACCCAAAGAAAGACAGAGAGGAGAATAAAACTGGCAACTGGGTGCCACGTCTGGAAACTTTCACTCTCCACTTCATCTCACAGCTGCCGAAAATGAGCCGCCAAAGCAGTTGTCTTCAATTACAGGTCGAGCTGGAGAGACAAAGAGAGTAACAAGCATTAGAGGAAGGCCTGCCAGCTCCTGGAAGACCCCATGTTTATCCGCGGGTTCCTGAAACAGCCAATGTTTCCAAGGGGACTCTCGACTTTGTGTACATCGGAGTAAGCTGCAAGCGCTAAAAGCCGAATCGCTCTACCCAACGTGGGCGCCAGCTGTTGTGGGTGAGCCATGATGGTGATGTTTATAGTCAATCAGAAAGCTGGAATCCTGCCTTCATCCCAAAGACACCAGATTTTGACGTAATCAAAGCAGTAAGATCTATTTTCCACGACCAACGCTAAGACTGGAAACAGACTGTCTATATTTTTAGAGAGCATAAGGTGCTAAGATAAATGCATCACTACCCATTACATGCTCCCATCTCTTCCTATAAGGTTACGGGTATTATTATTAATTAATATATTCTTTCCTGCTCTCCAGCAGAAGGTCCCAGGTCAGGTTACGAAATACAAAAGCACAATTAAAACAGCAAAGGAAAACAGAAACTCCCTCCCATAACACACACAAACATAAAAACCCAATAATGCATATAACACAATACAAGGAGGACACCGAAATCAATTCTTCTGTTTTCAAAGGCCAAGGTAAAGAGTTGCATTATCAGCAACCGGTGGAAGCTGGAATGATGGTGGTAGATGAGCTTCTGGGGGAACAGAGTTCCATGTTTGGGGGGCCATCACCAAGAAAGCCCTTTCACAAGCCATTACACCACAAACCTCTGAGAGCAGCGTCTACAACCCCATAATCTTGAACTCTCTTGATTTGCCATTACTTACAGGGAGTTTTGTTGTGAAAAAGAACATCAAGAGGGTGAGACCCATGTATGCCACCTTGAGCTCCTGGGTGGAAAGGTAGGATTTAAATGTTGCTGCTGTTGTTGCTGCTGCTGCTGCTGCTGCAACAACAACAACACCTTTTTAAAAATTAAACAGTGATGTTGTGTTACCTTGAGGTTTACTACTGGAGTCTCTAATACGGAATTAGAGTGTTCTTCAAGAATTCTTGCACTCACTTTTGTATTAAGGCTGAGATACTGATTTTCTTTGACAACCACATAAATAAAATACTTATCCTGTGATCTTGCAGCTTTCTATTCCCTTGGAAGTACCATCAAAGACACTGGCACTTCTGAATAAGTTCATTCAGCACCACAGTCTAAGTATTTCCTCTCTATTCATAATCACGGGGTCCAGGGAAGGGTTATGTTTCTAGACTGGTGCATTGTCAAAGGATATTTCCATCTATCTATCTATTTATTTTATATAATCCACAACAGCTGACAAGTTTTTAGAAATCTCATGGAACAGCATCACTTCATCGAAATACAAAGTCACGCTCTAAAACCTCAGAGATGTTGGGTACAATCACCATCAACAACTACATTTAAATATGTGGTATGCAGAGAGCCGTGGTGATATCGTTTTCAGTCAAAGCTATAAAGGACCCAAAGAAAAGGATATAGATGACAGAAGTAAATCTCTTTCTCTCCCTCTCTCTGGAAATGTATCCTTTACTTTCTGCTCACACACTCAAAATGCTGTTGCGTGCACCCTTGGAAGGAAGGTCGATTGTGGTGTCTTTAGGACATATATTTTTATTTACACTTATATACAACCTGAGCATAGGATGGAGGAGCTCACAGAACCCAACACCCCAACAGTTATTGATTCCCCATTAGGGTTCCAGAGAAACCCCAAACCAGAGCTCTTGAGTAACCCAGAGTAAGATGTTTCTTTCTGTCTCCAGCTTCCAGCATCAACCAGATTTCATCCAGACTGTTCCCGTTCCCCCCCTTAAAAACCCTATAACAATACTGTTTGTGGTATGGGCCTCCTCTTCGGTGCTCCTCTTCTTCAGTTGGGATTATCAAATGGTGGTTCATGAGCTACATTAATTGTGCAGTGGGTACATCAGAGAAGGACTTTGGGGCAGAGGGCAGGGTCTCACTCAGCAGAATGAACAGGAGGGCTACCACATCCCGAAATAGCAGGGCTGGCTTACATTTTGAAGTGAACAAAGTAAAAGGAATTAGGGTGTATAGACAGGTGTTGTAAGACCATTGTCAAAATAACTGCCCCACGTTTGCATTGTAATAATAGAATGATGTAGAGAGATGTGTCTAGAAACCTCTTTCCCCCTAAATGAATGTGTTAGTAATAAAGTGTATATGGAGGAAAGAAGACCCGTCCCATTGCATGAGTGGCTTGGCTTGGCTTCTGCTGTTATTAACAAGCTGATTAATCCCATGCCTCAAGTTTTGAGCAAAACATAGGAAGGAAATGGTTGTATTTTCAGATCAGGCCACTTGGAACTAGTATGTGTATACCAGATTTCAAGCTCTCTGTCTGTTAATGGAGCTGCCTTAACAATTTATCTACTCGGTGAGTCCCAAATCTGTCTTTGCGTCTAAAGTAAAATAAAATTTTAAAAAAATCACCCTATCTAAACAAAATGTTTCTGCAACTCAGGATAACACCTCTTGCATCTGATGAAGTAGACTGTAGTCCATAAAAAGCTTTTGCCATAATAAATGTGGTATGTCTTCAAGGTGCCACATGGTTGCTTTTGCTGCAGCAAACCTACAGAGCTATGCCTCTGGAAAAAGAAATGTTTTCTATAATTTCCTAATGGCAAAGGCTGGGGGAAACAGGGAGCAAAATCCAGATTCCTGGGTCCACCACCATAATATCCGCAGTTCCATCTCATAATTTTCAGGACACTTGAACAAGACTCCAACAGGTGTTTTCAACACCAAAAGGATCATATGGGGACAGGCAGGATGCAGTGCCCAGATGAAATCAGTGTTTCCCAAACTTGGGTTTCCAGCTGGTTTTGGACTACAACTCCCATCCTCCCTAGCTAGCAAGACCAGTGGTCAGGGATGATGGGAATTGTAGTCCAAAAGCAGCTGGAGATCCAAGACTGGAAAACACTGCTTTAGATGCAGATGCTGCCCCAATAGGTTTTATGCTGCTAATCCTAAAGAAAAAAAACTCCTTAAGAAAAGTCCCTATCTTAAAACAAAAGGTTCTGTTGACCCTTTGTACCTTCTTTCAAATGTCAAAATGACAAGAGCATAAACCAAATAGGGTTTTTTTAAGTCTCCGTGGTAGAGTATCTGCTTTTCATGCAAAAAATCCCAAGTTCAAGCCCCAACATCTCCAGGTATGACTGGAAAAAGCTCTTTGTCTGAAATCCTAGAGAGCTGCTACCAGTCAGTGTAGACAATACTGAGTTAGATGGATCAATGATCTCACTCACTAGAAGGCAGATTCCTTTGTTTACGCCGCCAGAGCTAGATGGTATGATTTGGTCTGGCAGCTTCTATGAACAGACTCCATTCTTACCTCTGCACTCTCCAAAGAACAGAATCTATACCTCGTGGATATCAAATGAAGTGGAAGTCCCCTGATATTAAACCTTTCCAGCACTTGTATTTCCTCCCCCCACCCCCACCCACCCAAAGGCTGCAAATAGCATTTCCACTCTTGACAGTTCAATGCTTGATTTTCTCTTTGTTAAACTTCATTTAGTTGCTTGGAAAAATGCTGGAAACCTTGAATAAATAAATCACCTCAGCATTGTTGGAGAACAGATTCTTTTGGTGTTAATTAGAAACAGTACTTATGTTCCCCTTTTACCTGATACTGTTTATTATCTGATAAATGTATTTCAGAAAGTTAATTTACACTTTTATAGAAATCATATGTGGTCAAATGAAGAATGCAACATGCACACACACACACACACAAAATCCTCCTAAATATAATAAACTCTTTTTATTTACTTTTAAAAATCTGTCTCGCCCATGCAAAAAATATAAAATGTCATTTAAAAATTCATTTGAAGACTCTGAACTAGAAAAATAAAGGCTTTGAACACTGGCTTACAATACTCTCTAATTATCAGTACAGTTTTCTTTAGTAAGTGTCTGGTTTCTTACTTTAGTTCATAACCCTCCGAATGTTCTCCCTCCAGGACAAAAGGAAAATTTCGATGTGTAAGCATTTTTATAGCACAATTTCTTTTTGAGTTTTCTGACTTCAACTGGCATTCTATCAAGTAGCAATATTTATTTATTCATTATCATTCATATACCACTCAATTGTCAGAACCTCTAAGCAATTTACGTATAAAATATTATATACATTAGAATTATCCATAAGAGTCAGAAGAAAAAAGGAGTAGACCTAAACAAAATTTCAAGTATACACGAAATCAGCAGTTAAAAATACACAACTATTAATAAAAATAAAAATACCTCTTAAAATATATAGTTATTATATATACTTATATATACTAACTATAGTATTTCTCTCTCTCCCTCTCTCCCTCTCTCCCTCTCTCTCTCTCTCTCTCTCACACACACACACACACACACATCTCCAGGATAGTCTTAAAATCCCATCTTTCTGACTGAATTAGAACCAATTCTGCTAATCCAAGACGCATTAATCATAAGGAGATGGCAGAGTTATCTGAATTAAATTGAAATATTTTCTCCCTCTAAGGCTCACAGGAATATGTAAGTTTTATCTGTGTTAGCTAAATCTTGATCAGATATCAGGAAAGAGAAGCAAAATTCCCAGCAGGGCAATACATCACCCTACTATTTGAATATGTAACATTTTGGAGTAGCTCCACTCTCCAATGAATTTATTAGGTGGCTCAGCAATCTTATCTTATCCATATGTAGCTAAGTGAACTCTGTTGATACCAGTTCTTCGCAAAGAAATACGCTTGAATGCCTCCCTCTGTTCAGATTTACTCTTTCTCTCTTTCCTCCTTGAGAGAGGTTATCGCTGATAAATATGGTTTTAATATTGCAAAAGTGAGCCATCTGTCTTTATCGTGGATTAAAGTATCAGAGAAAGGTACACAATATGCACCCAGCAGTGTTCTTAAAGTCAAGCTAAGCAGTCTGCCAGTCTCCCCAGATGGTTCTCATAACACAGCAAAGAGAGAGCTACATTTCACTTCACAATCTGAAGAGACGACATTCAAATAAAAGCTTGCCATAGCCGAGATACTTTTCAAGAGTCCTCGCAGGTATTCTAATTATGTAACATATGTAGTTATTTGGGGTACAAAAATTGGATTTTTATTGCCATACGTGGATTCCTTAAGGAACTCCCATCTTTATATGTGGATAGACAGATATGAGTATGCGGTTAAAAACGGCAGCAATGCTCTCTCCGTACAGTAGGCAGAGATCATATATGTTTCCGTTTTGCTTGTTAACCTTGTTCTTTGCACTATACTAAAAAAATATTATCAGAGTTGTATACAACAATGGACACAGTCAATTGGGAATGTCTTTTGTGCAAGACCCACTGAAATGTATGAGAGCTGTGAAAAATATGTGCTGCTTTCAAAAAAGTTCATCCATTAAATGTAGAGAAAACTCCTAATGGATTGTGTCCAAAATTTTGTTGTATTGTGCTGCATTAGGCTGCACTATTGTCAAGCTTTCCTGCCAACCTAGCAGTTTGAAAGCACATCAAAGTGCAAGTAGATAAATACGTACCGCTCTGGCGGGAAGGTAAACGGCATTTCCGTGCGCTGCTCTGGTTTCACCAGAAGCGGCTTAGTCATGCTGGCCACATGACCTGGAAAAACTGTCTGCAGACAAACGTCGGCTCCCTCGGCCAATAAAGCGAGATGAGCGCCACAACCCCAGAGGCATCCGTGACTGGACTTAACTGTCAGAGGCCCTTTACCTTCAGGGGCGTCTTAGCCATAGAGGCTAGTGGCGCGGGGAACCACGGCGCCAAGTTCTGGAGGGCGCCAGGGAAGAGGCGGAGGCTGGACGCGGCACCTCCTGGCCTGGAGCCTCCTCCCTGCTGGAGACTCCTCCAGGAAACGTGGGGGTGGGGGGCCCCGGAGGGATCCTTGCACCATGGCACCAGATAAACTTAAGACGGCCCTGTATTACCTTTACCTTTATTGTCAAGCTTGGTGGCTATAACATTGGGCAATATCCAATGTCATAGTCAGAGACCAATTGAAGTTAATGGATGCATGAGTATGGCTGTGTACAACACTCCTGTTTACTCTGCATCCAGTAAGCTCCCACTGCTGGTTTGGGAAGACATGAACACGTGGCATTCACCACAATCCTCCGCCCTGCAGATCACCCTGTGTTCCCCCAAAATCTGCTCTGGAGGACAGTGGCGGAGGAAGACTCTCCGGCATCTGGGGCGGGGTGTTGAGGGGCGGGGCAAACCGTCCAACGGTGCACATGCAGCTCTGATACTGACAGCACACAACTAGGGGCGGGGCAATCCTCCTCGCACACGGGGGGGGCAATCCTCCGCTTGCTGCCACAGTGGCGAGGCGATCCTCCACACATGGCTGCAGCGGCGTGATGCTCTGTGCGGTGGCGGTGGGGCGCGCCCCCCGTGGGGTGCCTTTTTGTCACCCCCCTCAGAGATGGCACCCAGCCTCCCACCCACCCCTTCTTACACCCCTGCTGGAGGGCTGGGGGATTCTCCAGAAGAGATGGAGGGCTGAAGAGGGAAGATGGGGGAAGATAAATCCTAATGTACCAGTTGAAGTCTGCTCATATAATGTTGTATTTCACCCTCAGGCTGCAATCCTATAAACATTTCTTTGGAGCAAAGCCCCATCGGGGGCTTACTTCTGAGTAGACATGAACAGGATTGCGCTGCAAAATTGCAAACACATAGGAGGATGTTAGATCAATCAAGGGACAATAATCTACAAAAGCTCTCTCAACTAAATCAGTCTTTGCTGCTCATTGAAACTCAAACAGCAGATTGGCTGGCTGGCTGATATGGAGGAAGGTGATTCTTAAGATGTTCTTGCTCCAAATTGTATATGGCTTTAAAGGTTAAAATCAGCACCTTGATTGGAGTCCATAATGAAACTGGCAATCAGCAAATCTGGTATAATATGATATACAACTTATCTAGCTCTAATCAGAATTCTGGCAGCTGCATTATGATCTAATTTTATTTAATTATCCCTGATCATGCAGCTGGATGGACTATTTTTAGACTCAGAGATAAAGCATAATTAATTTCTTTAGGAACAGAAATCAGTTCAATGAATCAGATCAAATGTCTCATAGTGGTGGGGGAATCCTAGATTCACCATCTTTGGTAATAATAATAATAATAATAATAATAATAATAATAATAATAATGATTTATTATTACGGTCAAAGACCAGTTCAAGACACCATCTTTGGTATACATCTACAAAGCAATAAAACGGAGAGAGTTTCCTGCTGTAAGAATTTACTATCAAAATTTAGACTGGGAGGAGTGGTCGTCAAAGGGTGGGGGAAGAAAGCCAAGGCTAGCAAGAGACAAATGCGAGCAAATGCATTTATACAGATTCAGGTCCTAAGCACACATAACTGTGGGCCAACCCCATTGAACAAAGTGGGACTTACTTCTGAGTAAGCATGCCTAACATGGTACTGTATTCACTTGGGAGGACAGAAAGAACCTAACATATTTATCGCGCTATGTATTTATTATTTTTCAGCACCTGAAAAAAAGATCGGAAAGGTGCTACTTGAGAATACATTCATTCACAAGAAAGGCCCAAATACACAGTGATACTAAACTCTCTTGTCCTCCTCCTTTAATTCTCCAAATCTCAACCAAAAGAACAAGAAGAGCAATGCCCGTGTGGCTTGCATATTTGGTGCAAATAACCCACCAAAGAAATTTGGCTTTGTGCTGACATCCCTTCCACATCTGCTGTTTCTTTTTAATGAAATGAATACCACGTCAATCAAGCCCTTACTGCAGTTTAAAAGATATGTATACACATACATGCACACACAGAGAGAGAGAGAGCTCGTGTGTTGTAGTAAGGAAGGAATACGAATTTCCCCTATAAAAAGGGTTTGCAGGAGACAGTGGAGGACTGCTGTGGCATCATATAATGAGGCTCTATATTTATGATCACATTAAATTACAAATTATTTCCATGGTCTGTTTCTTTTTCTCCTTCTTTTTAAGCTGTGTGTACGCATTCTTTCAGAATGACATTCAAGCTTTCAATTCCATTCACCGCGTTGGACTAAGCATAAAATTCACCAAAGAACATACGTATTCGCTGAATGCAGTTTTGTCTCCCAGACTTGTCATCAAGAGTAAATCATAGGACCTTATCAAAACCTCAAATTGCCAGGCTCCCCTTTTGTGGCTTAACCTCAGAATCAAATTTGTAAGTAACATGTGGTAATGTACAACAGCAGTTTGCTTAAGGTCCTTTATTCTGCCGGAGTGACTTAAGAGAACAAAATTATTGCCGTCAACTACGCAAGCAGCAGAGTTTTATTGAAGTAATGTGCCTTGTTTGGGAAGGAGATGAGGAGCCATTTAATCCTTCTCATCCCCCATTGCATCAGCCTGTAAATGGATTGACAAATCAAGTGTCAGACGCCACCTGATGCCTTATCACAGCAGTGCCTGAACATGTGAATCCATTGAAAAGCATTGCCATTAAAGTGGATTCGGATCTGTGAAGGCATTTTTCACACATTCACTCCTGCCTTCAAGTCATTCATCTTTGGATTCTCCCCAGGACTGTCTACATATAAGGGATAGGGGGATAGGGTCTCCAGATGTTGTTCAACTTTGACTCCTATCAGTCCTAGCCAGAATATGCAAAAGTCAAGAATGGGGGCTATGTCTATTAATACAAGAACCCTGAAGCTCTTCCAGTGGTCTGAGCAAAGGTGTTACATGCTGTCTGCATTCTGCCCCCATCATGTGAGCTTCTCAAGGGGACCTGGTTGGTCACTGATAGGCCTTTGGCCTCACCCAGCAAGGTTCCTCTTCTGTTCTTAACATTTCAATCAAGCTCTTTGGAGGCGAACCTAAAAATCAAAACTTGCCTGTTTCATGTTCTTCAAAACATGGGAGACAATTACTGGGACAGCTAAACACAGCGTTGTCTTTATGTAGTGATTCGGTGGAACTACTGTCAGAAGATGGCATGCAGTTAGAGAAAGTATTATACAGTCCACAACGTGCCACAGAATTAGATACTATTTGATATTTGGGCTGGTTATCCACAAGGAGTAATCAGTCTGTAGGAATTTGAAATAAATGAGCTACTTATCCTAGTAAAGCTAACCAGACCGTGAACTGAAGAAAAATATTAGGAAAGGATCATTGTTATTTTGGTAACTTAACATTGTTTGGAAAATCCCTTAAAAACTGGAAATTCAGATCTCAAAGAAAATGCCATTGGTAAACCACTAAATAACAGCCTGTAGCCCCCATCAGATATTAAACGTGACAAGAGCCCTCTTAACCCCCATTTGTCTCATTCGGAAAATTTCTAAGCATGTGTTTAACTCTCCCAATTGAAATTCGATGCTTTTCAGTCTCATTAACTTTGGATTGATCGTGGATGGCTGGAGTGTGACCATTTTTAATGTTAATGTTTTTATCAGCTCCTAAATATGCTTTAGATATCTGTGCATTTGCTTTAAAATTCCATAAAGCGTTATGTATTTTAAAGGAAAGAAAGAGGCGGCGTTAAAACATGCAAAAATTCCCCTTAAAAGCTTACAAAATACATAAAGCCACAATCACAAGTATGTTCAAAGAAAGATCATATCTAGTCTGTCAAACTATATACCTGCATTTCAAAAAATGTTTAAAACTCTTTATCCAAATCATACTTCTGCATTCATTTGCTTGGTTGTTGTTTTTAATCTTTTCCATGTTATTTCATGGTTTGTTTTGAAGCTGTTGATATAAAGGCATCTTATAATATCCATTTGCATCACCACTGCATTCATTATTTGTAATCTAACTTTGCTTTTCAAGTCTCTGGGTAAGTGCATGAGTATAGGAATAGCATCTATATAAATTTTCTAAATATACTGCAAGTCTTACCCACAAATAGCTTTTCCTTCCCTGTTGTGTTCATTCCCTTTGACTATCTTTTTGTTTCTTAGATTGCACGCCTACAAGCAGGGCCTTGTAATCTAAGATACATAAACTATTATTTTCAAATCAATCCACTGTACAATACAATGCATCTGTTTGAAAGCGATTGAAAAAATATTATTATTATAAGGTAATCCAATTACATAACTACCAGCATTAAACATATCATCCTTCCAATCTGCTGAACCACAACTAGGCTACATATATATACACAATGTCATTTTGATGCCATTGACATAAAATCTTGAAAGGGTTTTCCTTCAGATTTATGCTTAAAACGTGGACTGGATCCTTTCCCAAAACAAATGGCAAAGCTTCATCTGTAATACACATTCTAAGTGTCCCTTTCCATTCCCAACTTTTCTCTTTCGTAATTAACTTCTAAATTTGATTCCTGTACATTTGCTAAGTTGGTTTACTGTAAACCAGAAGAGGTAATTAAAAAACCAGCTAGTAAATTAAAGGGAAAAAAACCCCAGAAACATTCAAAACATTCGAAATGCTGGCTTTTATCCATCCCATCCTTAAAGCTAAGGCTGCAGTCACCCACACTGCAGTGGGACTTATCCTTTAAAAATTGTGGCTGTTTTTTGTTTAAATTCATGCCTCTCTTTCCCTCTGCCATATGATGACCTCTTCACAAGCACTTCATAAGTTTAAAAAGAGCACAATCTTCTAATCTTAGATCAATATCTATTCCTCCAGCTGTTTTATGGAAGCTATATAACTCATTAAATAATAAAATGTAGCAAATTGAAAGAAATGAACAAACTCAAATTAATTAAAGGCAATGAATCCACATATAAATAAATGTTGAACTAGCCTGTGTGGGTGGGAAATGTTAGACAGAGAAATTAAAAGAAAATATTAAAAACAAATCTTTAATTGCTCTGTGGATGAAAAACAAGGTTTCCTTTTTTTAGCTCACCCCTAAAAATATTTAACTCTAAACATGACTTTTAATTGGTGAAACATTAATTTTATCATCAGATTTCACCTTGGTATATGTTTGTGTATTTTTATACCGCTGTTATATGGAGAGCACCGGTATTTATTTCAAAAGAAACTCTTCCTCGATAGAATCAAATATTTTGAATCATTCTGCTCTGTCGCTTTCTCCCAAAGCTGATAAACCAACTTCAACAACAGCTGATAAGAAAAATAGTATGGTAAAAGCGCCTGACTCTTTTATCTACACAGAGAAAGAGATGAAAATGGAAAGAGATGAAATAAATAAGTCAGATACCTGACTGATTGATGGCAGGAAAGTCAGAAAGCAAATGAAAGTAAAGCCCATGAAAATGAAACGCCTCTTTTGGGTTTCAGCAATTCTCCTCCCTATGACATCTTCCCAAGCCTCCTGTCTCTTGAATTCACCTAAAGAATTGCTGCCATCTTATGGAAGTGCCTTTGAAAAACACTCTTCTTTAAAACAGCTGTGCTCTGCCTTGTTGGGATAATTATCCATCTAGGATCATTCTGATCTTGCTCTAAGATAAGAATGAAAAATAACATTGTCATAATTATTCTCTTATTTATGGCAAGGGTGGGGGCGGCTGGTGGATCTTAGAGAATGGAAATTCCATGCTTATTTCACTTCTCAAGCTTTGTAAATACTTCGGACACTGTCTTTGGCAAATTGAAAATATTGTTAATGCATATTAAAAGGAAAAGAACGGGCTACAAAAAATTCCAAACAGGATAGGGACCCCTGTGCATACTTCTCCCACTCATTCAACTGCATTCCCTTCTGTGTGGGTTCAACTGAGCATTAGGGCACCCCAAGAACCAAACTCTGGCCATTCGGCATTTTAAAACACTGATACATATGTCACTCGTATCTCCCCATCTGGATTCCCATTAATTCCCTTCCACAAATTCCAAGGCAGCTGCTATTTCCTAAATTGAAGAAGTAGCACTCTGGAATCTTTATGATTAAATCTAATCTGTAGAAATTAAATTAGACAGTTATATCTCAAACCATATACCCACAGAATATCGGACTAGTAAAACAACAAATTAATTGTCTTTGCATATTGGAGCAGGCCAGCTCGATGACTTTGTGCACTATTATCTGGTCTCGCGCTTTATATAATTTGGGAATAGATTCCCCTTTGTATTTCAGAATAGACTAGGTTAAGCAGATGGTTTCAAAATTAGATGGTTGCTGGCTGGTGTTATCTATAGGATAGCTGTACAGCCACTAGCAGTGAGAAAATTACAGGATGCTTTTTCTTTTTCATTTTTGACCCCCAACAGTGCCAGCTGCAAAGAGGACTTTTTTAAAAATCTAAAAGATTTGGGTAACTTTACAATTTTAAGTTTTGATCATTTGCAGCTCTGAAGAGGTGTACACTTTAACTTACTCTTGCATTGTCTTGCTGGGCTATTGTGTGTGTGACTTACATTGTAGTAGCCACTGGCTTCAAACACTGGAAATCTGACTAACAGAGGAGTGTTATTTTCTCATCGGTAATCTAGATGCACTTTACAGCATATTCAGGTGTGTCAGTATTTTAAATAGCGTTCAATTTAGATTTTTAAAAGAAAAGAAAAGGGCCAGTATTAAAAGGCTGTATATTATTTCAGTAAGGGAATCAATTTCAGTTCCAAGCTCCACCTAGGCTTTGTAATCTGGGCATTAAAAACGGAGTGTTTTTGTATTTTTTTTAAGATATGAAAAACAGGTTTGAGTTTGTCCTTTTTAATTTTACTACTAGCAGACTCTTCTGAACAACAACTTCATTTTGAAATGGGCTGCCCAGTGCCCAGTGTTTTCTTTGGCAGACAAGAAAAGGGGGATTTGGGAGCAGAAATAAATTGCTCCAGAGCACCAAAATGGGATTAAGAGATTTGACAGGAGTTCATAAAAAAAAAAAAATCAGTGCTACACAGCCACAGAGGTATGTTTTCGCTTGTTCCCTTTAAAAGATAAAAGCATGAATAGAGGCAACGACTGCTGGCAAGCTTAAATGGCCAAAGCTAAGCCTGCATGAAAGGTTCCAGAGGCTTGGGGCTAGAAAAAGCAAAGAATACACAAACACACGCCTCCCAGAGCTACTTTAAACACTACGACATGAGTAGGTTTGTCTATAATGTGCAAATGCCCATGAATAATAGTGGGGGGCTATAAAATCCCAGCCCTGCTCAGCTCTCCACAATGTCCAGGCTAGCTTTCAGCCAATGTAGAGTTGAAGCTAGAACACGAAGCTAAAGACAGACCAAGTCAGGGCACTTCCAGACTATCGCTGTTTTCAGGCGAGATCCCATCGCATGCCTGCAAATTCAGGCTGTGCACTTACTTATAGGTGGTACTGAGAGCTCTTGAACAAGAAACCTGCCTCCTCAAATGATCAGACTCCTCGTGATGAGGAAAATGACAGGACAAGGCACTGGCAAGTGTGGGATAAGACTTGCTTTGGCACAGCATCATCTAACCTCCTCACAGACAGGACATCTGGAAGAGCCTTCCAAGCATATGGATCTGTCCCTTGTTGTCTCTTAGGGCATTGTAACAGCAGAAGGGTCTTTTTGTGGGAATGTTTTGGAACGTGGATGGAGATTTATAATTTAATATATCTCATCCTAACTTGTGCTAACAAGTTCAACTAGCAGAGTAACATTCCCTTTTAAAATACACACAGCGGAAGTTGCTTTGATTCGCTAGAATCAACTTAATCTAGTTTCCTGGTTTGTCACTATATTTCCCCTTTGTCCCTCTTCAAATAAGACACAACACACGTCTTCTATAAAAAGATATAAAATGTTTACTCACATATATCCAGCTCAAGACAAATCCCAAAGAAGGCAGGCTTATTCTTAGTAAAGATATTTACAATTGGAATCTCTCCATGTGGGAGAGAAGTCCGCTAGGCCCCAGTTGGGTGGAAGCCAACTGAGCATCCTCCTCGCAGTTCGAGTGAGAGAGTGGAATGAAATGGAATGGCCGCTGACCTGTGAGGTTCTTTGTTCATACCTTCCCAGGTGAAGCCACTCCCACATCTAGTTGCAAGAGGAAATTGCCTCAATCCATGTGACCAGGAAGTTGTGGCTGGAGGACTGAGGCAATCTCCATTGTCTGCTCTAGCATTGTTGTACTTGACTGCTCTAGTGTTTACATCCCACAAACCCCTTCTCAGGCAAATACAACATACAAAACATAAACAACTTTATTCAACCACCCAGAGTCCCAGCTTGACACGTAGATTCTGGAAACTCTCTTTTGGCAAGGGTTTTGTCAAGATGTCGGCAGTCATCTCTTTGGTGCAGCAATAAGACAGTTCCACAAGTCCATCTTGCACCATCTGGCGTATGTAGTGGTACCTGACCCCAATGTGTTTGGTTCTGGCTAGGAACTTTTCACTCTGCGTCAGCTTCAGGCAACTTTGATTGTCCTCTAGCAGGCTGACAGGTTCCCTTCTCACCAGTCCAAAGTCTTTGATGAGTTCATCAAGCCAGGCAATTTCTCTGCATGCTTCTGTAGCAGCAACATATTCGGACTCTGTTGAAGACAAAGCTACACAACTCTGTTTATAGCTGCCCCACACAACAGGTCCATCCCCAAACATAAAAACATGACCGCTTGTGGATTTATAGTCAGCATTATCCCCGGCCCAATCTGCATCAGTGTACCCAACCAACTTAGGGTCTCTGACAGCTGGCAACTTTAATTTACAATTTATTGTACCTTTCAGGTATCTAACCACCCTTTTCAGCCCCGCTAAATCATGCTCAGTGGGAGAATTCACTTTTCTGCTCAGAATCCCCACAGCATTAGCTAAGTCAGGTCTACATGTGGTAACCATATACAAAAGTTTACCAATTACCGACCTATATTGACTGTTATCTGGCAACAGCTTCGAATCCTGCTGATTCTTCAAGAAGTCTGTAGCCATGGGCGTTGCAACCGGGTTTGCGTCTTGCATCTGCAAATACTCAATCAGTTCATGAATCTTTTGCTTCTGGCTGAGAAGAAATGAGCCGTCTTCTTCTCTTTCCACTTGGATTCCTAAGTAGTACTTGACATCTCCAAGTTCTTTTACTTGTACCTCCTTGCTGAGGTGTTTTACTATTTGTGTATAGTCTCTATCATTTGCAGTAGCAATAATCAAATCATCGACAAAAGCCAATATGTATGAATATTGTCCACTACTTGACTTGCTGTACAAGCACTTGTCTGCGTTTCCTTGCTTGTACCCAAGTTGCACAAGCATACTGTGCAATTTCTGATTCCAGGCTCTAGCCGCTTGTTTAAGCCCATAGATTCCTTTCTGGAGTCGACACACGAGGTGCGTCTCATTTGGTTTTGTGAAACCTTTAGGTTGTTTCATATATATTTCTTCTGAAATTCTCCCATGTAAAAACGCAGTGCATATGTCAACGTGCTTCACGTCCAATTGTTTAGAGGCTGCAATGCTCAAAAGCATTCGGACGGTACTATATCTTACGGTTGGTGCGAAAACTTCGTCGTAATCTTCACCAAAACGTTGTGAAAAACCTTGTGCTACTAGCCTTGCTTTGTAGCGTTCCACTTCCCCTTCTGACCCCTTCTTAACCTTGAACACCCACTTGCACCCAATGGCCTTCTTACCAGGAGGGAGCTCTGTCAGGGTCCACGTCTGGTTCTGATGCAGTGCATCCATCTCCTCCTGAGCGGCCTTCTTCCAGAGACTGGCTTGCGCAGATGGCATCTTCTGAATCTCTTCCCATGTGGAAGGTTCCTGTAGAGACACCGACCCTGCAAGGTAGGACAGTCTTGCTGGTGGGACACCTCTGTTGGTTCTGGATGAGCGTCTGACCTCTGGTCCTGGTTCTTGAACCGCATCAGCTTCCTCACCCTCCTCCAACGCTGACATGTCCCCATCTGAGTCCTCCTCTTCGTCTCTGGAGCCGCCAGGGATCTGGTCATCTGCGTCTTCTGGTGCGTCGCCTGTAGGGGGTGCTATGACACTAGAAGGCAGATTAGTACCATGTGGGGTTTCAGAAGGAAAGTTTATGAGTTCTTGAGTCCATTCTGACTCCTTTGAGCAGCCAATAACAGTGTTCTTTGTGTCTGCTTTTGCATGTTCATCAAAATAAATTGCATGGTGCGCACTCACTTTGCCTGTCTGTAAGTCCATTACTCTGTATCCTTTGCCTCCAGCAGCATATCCCACTAAGATACCTGCTTGTGCTCTGGAGTCAAGCTTGTGCCTCTGTTCCTTGGGCACGTGGTAGTAACACACACTGCCAAATACACGTATGTGCGACAGACTAGGCACCTTTCCATGCCAAAGTTCAAATGGTGTGCGCTGTGTTGCCTTTGTTGGCAACCTGTTCTGGAGATAGACAGCTGTGTAAGCAGCATCTCCCCACATCTTCCTTGGCAGGGATGCTTCCTTCAGCATACACCTTGTCATTTCCATAATGGATCTGAACTTCCTTTCAGCTATGGAGTTCTGTTGTGGCGTGTAAGGAACTGTGGTTACATGTGTAATTCCTTCCTTTGCCATAAGGGCTTTCATCTCATGTGAGCAGTATTCTCCTCCATTGTCAGACATTAAGACACCTGGAGCTCTTTGGAACTTGTTCCTAACCATGGCAATGTAATTCTTGAACATCTCTACTGTCTCACTTTTATCTTTGATGAAATATGCCACACAATATCTCGAAAAATCATCAATAAAAATCAAAATATACTTGTTGTGTCCAAGTGATGGAACACTGAGTGGCCCACACAGATCTGAATGCACAATATCCAGAACTTTAGTACTCCTTTGTTCTGTGCAACGTGTAAAAGAAGGTTTTACTGCCTTTTCAGCAACACAAGTTATGCATTTTGTTGGAGCCTGGTTGCTGCTCCCTTTTACCTGCAAACCTGTGACAAGATCACTTTCCTGTAGACTCTTAATGATGGTGGCATCTCTGTGTGCAAGTCTTCTATGCCACAGCGTCAAATCTGCGTCATCCTTCTGGCTGGAGCGTGCCACTTTTGCAGACTGGTTCTCTGAAAGATTAACCTCATAAACACCATTTATTAATTTTGCTTCAATGTACACTTCACCATCTTTAGTTACACAGCACTGTCCATTCTCAAATGTGATCTTGAAACCTTTCTTGTCCAAAGTAGAGACACTGAGTAAATTGCAGCTCAGTTCTGGTACATACACAACATTGGACATTCTGGTCCTAAAAGATTCATTGTTTACATTGAATTCCAAATGCATTGAACCTTCACCTTTGGACTTTAAAATATTTCCATTTGCAACCTCAATTTCAGTCTCTTTATCATTTAATTCATTAAAACAGTCTTTTTCAAAGCTGTAGTGGCTTGACGCTCCACTGTCTAAAAGCCACTTATTGCGCGTGTTTTCTTGGCTCTGGACAGCTAAACTCCTATCTTGCAACAGCATGTTGCGCTCAAATTTCCCTTTTCTTTCTCCTTTACGCTGAAAGGCTTGGGAATCTTTCTCTTTAGCTTTAGGCGCTCTACAATTTCTGGCTATATGGCCGATTTTATTACAATTGTAACATGTGACCTTCTTGTGTCCATCTCTGGACTGTGCAGGCTGTTTAAAAACATAATTGCTGCCTTTATTTCTAGTGCTCCTTTCTGGGGAATCAGATCTCTTTCTACATTCCTCTCTTAATTCACTGGTCAGTTCCTTAAAAGTTAGATTCTCTTTATGATCCATCAAACTGACAAATGCATCAAAATGTGGCCCTAATGAGGCTAACAGAAATGATACCTTTGTTACTTCATCAAAAGATTGTGGAGTAAGTTCAAGCTTTTGAATAATTTCTGTGAATTTATCAATATGCTCTGTGAATTCTTCTTTTGAATTCATTCTCAGTCTAGTTAATTTGCCCATCAATGTTCTGTAGGAGTTCTTTGTAGATTCTCCATACATGCGCTCAATATCTTTTAGGATCTGAGATGCATCATCTTTGCTATTTATTAACGATAGATGCTTATTGTGAAGTCCACTCAAAATTATGTGCTTGGCCTCGCTGTTCTGCCTTTTCCAGACTTTAATCTTGGCTGAGGCTTCATCATCTGTACCTTCGGGCTTTGGTGTCTCAATCGCATCCAAAACATCCCTTGCTTCTAAATATGCTATTAAGCGCGTTTTCCAGTGCACAAAATTGTCCTCATCTAGCAGCATTAAGCCTGGCTTTGCTTCACTATAAAAACTGGCACTAGCCATCTTAAAATCCAAAATTTGGAAAAAAATTCAAAATTAAAAAATTTGTCAAAATTCAAAATCAAAATCTCAAAATTCTCAAAATGCAAAAAGCAAAAGCCTCAAAATAAATCTTCACTGCCTTTGGGTCTTTTGTGAGCTCTGAGGGAGGGGAGGGGTAGCTTAATCCCCCTTTCTCTAAACAATAGGACAAAAGACCATGCGGTCTGACCAGGAAATGCTCTCAGAAAAATCCTACTCAGCTCAAAAATGCAATCCAACGCAATCCTTCAAAAATACACAAAATACGTAGCGCTGGGCATACATAACCCTTTGTGGGAATGTTTTGGAACGTGGATGGAGATTTATAATTTAATATATCTCATCCTAACTTGTGCTAACAAGTTCAACTAGCAGAGTAACATTCCCTTTTAAAATACACACAGCGGAAGTTGCTTTGATTCGCTAGAATCAACTTAATCTAGTTTCCTGGTTTGTCACTATATTTCCCCTTTGTCCCTCTTCAAATAAGACACAACACACGTCTTCTATAAAAAGATATAAAATGTTTACTCACATATATCCAGCTCAAGACAAATCCCAAAGAAGGCAGGCTTATTCTTAGTAAAGATATTTACAATTGGAATCTCTCCATGTGGGAGAGAAGTCCGCTAGGCCCCAGTTGGGTGGAAGCCAACTGAGCATCCTCCTCGCAGTTCGAGTGAGAGAGTGGAATGAAATGGAATGGCCGCTGACCTGTGAGGTTCTTTGTTCATACCTTCCCAGGTGAAGCCACTCCCACATCTAGTTGCAAGAGGAAATTGCCTCAATCCATGTGACCAGGAAGTTGTGGCTGGAGGACTGAGGCAATCTCCATTGTCTGCTCTAGCATTGTTGTACTTGACTGCTCTAGTGTTTACATCCCACACTTTTAAATTATGTCACGTTCTATTCAGGACTGGAATACAATTTCAAATGTGCATAAATCTAGTTCAATTCCCTCCGCTTCCCCCCAAAAAGTGTTCCTGGATTCAGGTCTACTTTGTCAGATGAATGAAGTAAAAGCTCAGTTGGCAGGTATATAAAGGAGAACATTGTATGGTAGGAACTGACGGGCAAAAATTACAGTCGTGATCGGTAGAGCTTAAATGGATGTTAAATAGGCACACGTCTTTGAGAACCATTGTGGTGTAGTGGTTAAGAGCGGTAGACTCATAATCTGGTGAACCGGGTTCGCGTCTCCGCTCCTCCACATGCAGCTGCTGGATGACCTTGGGCTAGTCACACTTCTCTGAAGTCTCTCAGCCCCACTCACCTCACAGAGTGTTTGTTGTGCTGGAGGAAGGGAAAGGAGAATGTTAGCCGCTTTGAGACTCCTTCGGGTAGTGATAAAGCGAGATACCAAATCCAAACTCTTCTTCTTCGTCCTCTTTGTAGCAGATTGGAGATTATTTACTTAGCGTTACTGAGAGTATTTATTAATACATGTAGTAGGGCAGGGAAGCATTAGCAAGAAACAGTCACAGATAGCAGGAATAGCCTGATGTCAGTCAGCTAATTAACCCAGGTAAAAGGTAAAGGTAAAGGTACCCCTGACCATTAGTCCAGTCGCGGACAACTCTGGGGTTGCGGCGCTCATCTCGCTCTATAGGCCGAGGGAGCCGCCGTTTGTCCGCAGACAGCTTCCGGGTCATGTGGCCAGCATGACTAAGCTGCTTCTGGCGAACCAGAGCAGCGCACGGAAACGCCGTTTACCTTCCTGCCGGAGCAGTACCTTTTTATCTACTTGCACTTTGACGTGCTTTCGAACTGCTAGGTGGGCAGGAGCTGGGACTGAACAACAGGACCTCACCCCGTCGCAGGGATTCGAATCGCCAACCTTCCGATCAGCAAGCCTAAGAGGCTCAGTGGTTTAGACCACAGTGCCACCCGCGTCCAGGTAGTGTGATCAAAATCCTATGTCTCATGAAGTGCTATGTGAGAAGATGGACACTCCCCATGTCAGCCTATGAACAGGCGTAAAGGGACCCCTGACCATTAGGTCCAGTCATGTCCGACTCTGGGGTTGCGGCGCTCATCTCGCTTTATTGGCTGAGGGAGCCGGCGTACAGCTTCCGGATCATGTGGCCAGCATGACTAAGCCACGTCTGGCGAACCAGAGCAGCGCACGGAAACGCCGTTTACCTTCCCGCCAGAGCGGTACCTATTTATCTACTTGCACTTTGACGTGCTTTCAAACTGCTAGGTTGGCAGGAGCAGGGACTGAGCAACGGGAGCTCACCCTGTCGCGGGGATTCGAACTGCTGACCTTCTGATTGGCAAGCCCTAGGCTCAGTGGTTTAGACCACAGCGCCACCCGCGTCCCATGAACAGGCTTACTGTACCTGAAAAACCTTGCTGGGCCTCCAATCACCTCTCCGGTTTTTGTTCCGCAGCAAATGGGGAAAGAGCGCCAGTGGAAGAATGGCTTGGGAGTCTCCTCAGTTTCTGCAGATAATGATCTAGAAGGCGTATTATTGTTTTTAGTATGGTTGGTTGCATTTGCATTTTGTGGATTTCAAGTTTCAAACTGCACAGAGGACACAGTTGACTGTGCAGCATAGAAATGCCAGATAAATAGCAGGACTCCAGATCATCTATCTGCATACCGCTGCATGAAATGAGTAACATCTCAACTGGCGGTGGGTGATATGCAAGCGGCTCATTTGTGCAAAGTTCTGCATGTGGAACCCGCATGCGCAGAGGCCTCAGCTTAGGGCACCGCAGATGGATATTAGTACAAGCAGGCTGAAAAGGGCAGTTGCCACACACTTAGTGGGTCGTAAAAATAAACCCTGACAATGGGTCAGTTCATTTCTGGCAATGAGCGTGCAATGAGTTCTGCAGTTGCAATTCTGTCTTGCCCTCGCTGCTTCCTAGAGATGAGCCATAGTTCAATGGAGGACCATACTCCTACCACGGAAAAGGTCCTGGGTTCAGTGGTGTCGTGGGGGGGGGCAGAGGGGCAGCTGCCCCAGGCACAGTTTTTGGGGGCTGCATTTTGCTCCTCACAGAGCCCTGGCAACCCCACACTGCACTGAGAGGCTGGGATCAGACAGTCCTATCAGAGCCTCTGAAAGCCACGTGAGGCTGCCCGGGCAACTTGAGAGTAAGTGTGAGTTCTTTTTTTTACCCCTACGCATTTCAATGGAATGCACAGGGGTTTAATTGATTGGGGGGGGGAGAAAATGGACAGTAACCCCCAAAATGGTTGGTAAAGTGGGGAAAGCACACCCCTGCCAAGGACAATGCGGGGAGGGCAAAAGGCTCCTTGTAAAGGCTCCTCCTCACCAGCTTTGCAGGCTGTCATCCATCGTCATCCCTATACATTCCCAGGGAGACTAGGTCTTGTTGGAATGCATTGGAGGGGAAAAATAAGGGCAGGGAAAGCTGCAACCCCAAATAGACTGGTGGGTTGAAGAAGCCACCATTACCATCTTGGGGAAACGGGGCTCTTGATGGGGTGTAGGAATTGCCCACCAAACAGCTCTTTTCTTCCCAAAAACAGATATGCCAAGAACAAACCCAACCTTTTCATGCTGTACTAAATGCTAGTTAAAATTTTTAAGGAGGGGAATTGCAAAATAACTGTAAATCAAAAGAGAAAAACACAGTGCTCATTGCTTGTAAATATTATGCAATAGATTTGCATGATGCACGCATGCACCTTTGCCAAGGTTGTGAACGCCACGGTTAACAGCACTGTAGCTTGAGCCTCAGGTGGCTGGAAAGGGCTGGGCAGCTGAGCAGTTCCTGCTCTCATAACTTTTTCCTACTATTTCACCTTAGGCATGGAATCTTTCACCAACCATGCTAAACATTGCACTAATGCTAATTACTTACATGTGGCTGATAATGTATTTTTAGCAACCATTCTAATGTGGTTTCAACTATATAGTGTTGACAAGACTATAATCTTGAGGGGAAGGGAAGTTGTTCAAATTAGGAGGGCAGATTTTCCTGTCAGATGAAAGATAAAAATGGCACAAAATAAGTGGAGGTCCTCTTCAAATTAGAATTTAAAATACATGTGTGGGGGTTGTTGTTTTTTTAAAAAAAACTAGTAATTCAACTCCACATCTGCCAGAGAAATTAGAGTTGCCTGTTTTCCTCTGAATGCATTTCCGTGTGGTGCCAAGTTATGTTTTCCCCTAATGTATTTTCATATCGATTGGTAGTTTCTGCTCCAACGGAACAGAGCAAGCTACAATAACTGTTGAATTATGAACTTTTGAACTCTGGCAACAAAACTAAAACTCAAAAAGCTTGAACATATTTATGTGACTGACTTGTAAGTCTCCATAGTCTTTCTCTCGGGAGAGCACAATGCTATATAGCTCAGCGTTTCCAATTTGTCTGCCTTAAAGGGAGTCCTTTTTACACAGCACTTCAGGCCACTGGGTTCCTACACAACAGAAAAAGGATTATGGGATATTTTCTAGAGCACTCTCTGTTTGGCAGGGCAACAACCAGCTGCTTGACAGCTTCTCATAAACTGAGCACACATCCTAGAAGATGCCTACAGAAAATGATTTTTTCAGACTATTGTCCACCAAAAAGATTGCCCAGGTAACTATTGACTGGTCAGCTTGACATCTATACCAGGAAAGGCCCTAGAACAAATAAAACGGTCAATCTGTGAGCACTTAGAAAGCATGCTATGATTACTAAGACCCAGCATGGGTTTCTCAAAAAACAAGCCATGTCAGATTAATCTTTTTTCCTTTTTTGAGAGAGAGTTACAAGCTTGCTGGATCAGGGGGATGCTGTGAACAGAGTATATCAGGATTTCAGTAATGTTTTTGACAAAGTCCCCTATGGTATTCTTGCAGAGAAGCTGGTAAAATGTGGGCTGGATGAGGCAACGGTTAGGTGGATTTGTAGCTGCTTGACTGACCGAACCCGAAGAGTGCTAATGGTTCCTCATCATCCTGGAAAAAAGGGGGGCAAGTGAGGTGTCCCAGGGTTCTGTCCTGGGGCTGTTGTAGTTAAATGTCTTTATAAATGACTTGGATGGAGTTGAGGCAACGCCCATTAAATTTGCAAGTAACACCAAACTGGGAGGGGTAGCCAATACCACAAGACAGAATCAGACTTCAAGATGACCTTAACAGATTGGAGTAATAGGCCCAAACTAACATGAATTTCAATAGGGACAAAAGTAAGATTCTGCACTTGAGACAGGAAGAACCAGCTGCGCAAATGGGGAACACCTGGCTTACCTGTAGTACATGTGGAAAAGATTGAGGGGTCTCAGTAGATCACAAGCTTAACTTGAGTCAACAGCGTGGTGCTACAGCAAAAAATAAAAACAAATAAATGCTATTCTAGGCTACATCAACAGTAGTAGTATCCCAATCAAGGGAAGTAATAGTACCACTCTATTCTGCCTTAGCAACACCTGGAGTACTGTGTCTGGATCCTGGGCACAATTTAGAAAGATATTGAAAGGCTGGAATGTGTGAGAGTTGACAATATGATCAAGAGTCTGAAAACTAAGCCTTATGAGGAATGGTTGAGAGAACTGGATAAGTGCCAAAAGTAAACAACTTATGCAGCTGCTACTTGATCCAGTTTCATCAACTGAAAGCCATTGCAGTAAGTGCAATACCAAAACATATCCACAAAGGGATAAGCTGTGTGAAACAAGCTGAAAATCTGTGACCAACTATTACTTGCCTAGCACTTGCTTTGATATGGAAAAGTCAACTTGTTTCTGCTCCACGTTGCCTTAGTAAAACGTGGGGATCAAAAAAAGTTTAACCCAAATGGAAAGCAAGTGGCTAGAGATTCAAAGAAGAATTCTAAGTCCACATTAGGGCAATGCCCTAATCATTAAGCCAAGGAAAATGTCAAAATAAAATGGTATGCTCATATTGGTCAAGCCATTCATAACTGCGTAAGGTAAATTTTAAGGTGGACTTTGGGAAAAGCTAAAAGAAATTCAAAATGAGGCACTTTTGGGTGCTTGCAAGTTTCATGTTACAGCATGGCCTCCAAAGAAGATGTGCACTGACCACTCCTCTTATCTTTGCAAATACAACAACCGGTTCAGTTAATCAGTTCAGCCTCCATCCCAAGTGAAATGCAAAGCTTCCTTTGGTTACTGAAGAACAGGAATACGGAGAACAAGACACCACACAAAACTTAAGCACATATCCTATGATAAAAAGTTGGCAGATGCTTCACAATCTTTATTCTGTAGTTAGGAACACACCTCTCTGCAATAATATTTTATTCTCTCTCATCTATTCAAGAGGCATTTTGCCATCTTTACACTGGGCAATAAGCAGTTCAGCAAATGTGCCATAAATTAAAATGGCGGCATACATCTGAAAACTGTTCATTTAGCCTAAGGAGTGTGAACCTTTACTTACAATGTTTGGCTATAGAACTTCAAAACTTTGATAGTTTCCCAACAAGTGTAAAAAGTGGAAATTAAAGGTTTAAGTAAATGTATTTAAAGTGACAACAGCTCATATACTTGGTGAAAGACCAGATGGCGTGCAGCCCTTAAGTGTACAAAAAAGCAACATTATAAAGGTATTTCAGTTTACTGTATATATTTACAGGAAATTTCACAGTAGCTCATACTGCGAAATATATCAGTACCCCACAGTATTTTAAGTCATTAGTGTTGTCTATTACAGGATCAATAGTCCAAGAGATCTTCAATTGTGTCTTACAAAATTCACCTGTACATGAGGAAGATGTTACAAAAAAGTGAATACTGTGAAAAAAATTTATTAGTCTATACAAGTTCTCTGAAATGAGCAATTCATTGCCTGTTTGTTACAGCAAATTCCAATGAAATAGCACATGCCTTACACATACACACCCAAAAGACAGAGCTTTTAAACATTATTTAAGCTTCAGAACCAACAGCCACAAGTTGAGCAGTCATCTGGTTCAGACCATTCAAATTACATGAGAGCAATAGTTTTGAGTTACTGAAATTAAATTACATTGCTAACATTTAGAAACAAGCATTCAAAGCTTGGCAAAGTGATTCACAATGAGACTCCATTAAGCCTGTAACCTAAAGAAAAAAATTCTCCTGCAGGTCCATAGCACACTACATCATAAATGCCATGGTGCAAGAGTGCCACACACACACACATTCAGGATTAAAAAAAAATCCAATTAGACAATCATAATATTCACTGAAGTGAAAAAATTTAAAATCTCCTCACCCAACCCCTGCCAAAAGTAATTTGCACCTCTTTCAAGATCACAGATTTTAACTGGGATTAGTTACAAGCTAGAAAAAGTGTTGCTTAAAGCTAAAAAGGGATTGTATATCCATGCTGTTAAACTGGTAAGAAAAGGCCTTTGCCAATAAAATTGTGCAAATTTTACATGTATCGACTTGTACCATTTGAGATTTGTGTGCCTCAAACAGTGCCATAGTTGAGTTAAAGACCCGAGTTAAACAGAATGAAGCCAACATGTGTTTGAAATATTTCCCCAAAGTAATTCCATGATAATTATGAAATTTGAGTGTCTTTGTTCCTGCAACAAGTTCTTATGCTACATATAAAAAGAACCTATAAGTTTCAAATTAGGCATGCTAACCATAACACTTCTCAACTGGAAAAGCTGCAGAGCACATTTTCCTAGAAAAATGTTCACTGCCGTGATACACAAATATGTGCAAACCGCAAGGTCCCTAAAATAGCAGATGTAAGTTTATGTACAGAGGACACCACTATCCATTTAAATACACCAAAGAACAAGTCTTCCGGAGTTTATAACACAGAACAGTAGCCACCGCAGCCGCGTCGATAGCCCTCTTCATCGTTTGACAACTTTACACCTCTGTTTTGGCTCTCACTTTCCCAGAGTCCTGGAGTCTGTATGATTTTCTCAACAAGCTCCTCAAAGGCACACTGTACACCATCACATGTTTTTGCACTTGCCTCTGCAGGGGGGAAGAAGAGATGAAATGTAAGACATGTGTCACTGTATGTTGTCCCAACTTCCTCTTCCATGGGTGCACCATTAAGCAGACAGCACCATGACTCTGTCATTTGCACACCAATGTAGGTGCAAAATTCTTGAAGACTTATCTTAGTGAAACTGAGTTTGGAAAAGGCTTTTGCATCACAGCAAGTAAAGAATATTCTTTGAGTCTCTCATCCCCGAGATTTGTGTTTCGTGAAGATTTCATCAAACAGTATACACGAACACACTGTGTCAAGCTGCAAGTGAACAAACATGGCCTCAGGCATTCTCAGGGAGAGACAGATTGCTCATTGAAGTCATGTCAGAAGTAAGGAGGGTGTCAGTGCCTGGAGGAGGCGGCAACAGCAGCAATACCTGTTCTGCTGAAAAGCACACTGAACCCCCCCCCCCACAGGAGTCTACTGGCAGCACCTGGGACCTTCCTCTTTGAAACTGCATCCTCAGGGAAGAGGGATGCAGAGAGAGAAGCAGATTGGGTTAAACCACAGAGCCTAGGGCTTGCCGATCAGAAGGTCGGCGGTTCGAATCCCCGCAACGGGGTGAGCTCCTGTTGCTCGGTCCCTGCTCCTGTCAACCTAGCAGTTCGAAAGCACGTCAAAGTGCAAGTAGATAAATAGGTACCGCTGCAGCGGGAAGGTAAACGTTGTTTCCGTGTGCTGCTCTGGCTCGCCAGAAGTGGCTTGGTCATGCTGGCCACATGACCTGGAAGCTGTACGCCGGCTCCCTTGGCCAATAATGCGAGATGAGCGCTGCAACCCCAGAGTCGGTCACGACTGGACCTAATGGTCAGGGGTCCCTTTACCTTTACTCTTAGCAAAAAAGGACTGTGCATGAAATGGGAGACCCTTGAAATCAAGCTAGAAGGTAATGGAACAGTATTTCAATCAAGGCAACCACGACCGTTTCACCACTTTTGCGACCCACGAGAGATTCCTCTGCGCAACTCATGGGGGGGGGGGAGGACAGCAACAGAGCCTGGTGGATGGTACTCATGGCATCCAAATAAGAACCTATGTGACAACAGCTGTACAGCTGTTATATTTCATGGCCTACATAAAGTAATGCAGTGGCATATACTTTGCAAATTTAGTTCCACAGCTTTACTTAGCTTACATTAATCCTGCTGTTGTAAAATATGGCTTTATCCTCCAAAACATGGACCACCACAACCCCAGCCATTATATCTTGTTGTACAACAACTGCAGCTAAACAGAACATTCCACCACACTTTGCATTCCTTTTTAAGGACTTACCTATGAACAACATGGAATGTTTTCGGGCAAACTTGAGACCCTCATTTCTGTCAACTTCTCTGTTTTCCTACAACAAGCAGAACTGTCAGACACTTATAAAAATAAGCTTATGAATCACGGGGGGGGGGGGAATGTATTTCAGAGCTACTCACCTTATCAATTTTGTTTCCTACTAACATTTTAACTATATCATTTCTTGTGCAGTATGTTTCTAATTCAGTTAGCCAGTTGTCTAGTTTAGCAAAAGTGTCTCTTCTTGTGACATCATAAACTGAAATCAAGAATTAATAGCAGTCAGTGATGCCTGTATTTCAAGGTTAAGAACAAAACAAACATTTCACCTTCAAATTTATAACTTTCTCTCGCCAAATTAGTTGCAGCACTGCAAGACTCACTCACCTACCCACCCCACCATAGCACTGAGAAAGGGCTCTGGAGAATGCCTGATCTGCTGGTAGGACGAATCCTCCACCTATCCCATGCCACTTAAGGGAAGGGGCTTGCCTAATGAGATGGCCAGCCTTAAATTTAGTTATGAAAATAAAGTTTAGAAACTAGACAGAGCCATGATACCAGTAAATGATTTATTGAACTGTGGCTCTTCCCTTATTACCTCTGAGTCCTCTTCTGCAATCAGCCACTGTAATCCTTGCTACTGACTTTCAGTTGTCACTTGAATACCTTGTTATGCCAACAGGACTTTGCAGTTATTCAAACTTTTTTTATTGCCCAGTCTTCTTAATGATTATTTTCTATTGTTTTACAGTATTCTATTTTATATGTTGTTGTATAACACCTTGCCATTTTATATGAATTTCTTGTATATAAATATTTTATGAACAATAAACAATAGAACCAGAAGTTCATTTTGCAAGGTTGAGACTCTTCTGAATTGCCAGCTGTTGACTGATCAAAGCTAAGCAGCTGCTGACAACTAGACATCTGCTTAATCTCTTATAAGGGAGTCGGCCCAGGTAATGTCTTTAGACAAAGAAGTCTGACTGGATGGCTCAGGCCTCCAATCCAGGTAGTTCTCACTGAGAACCTAACTGCATTATTCCTCATTGAAACGGCAACACAATTGCAATATTGTTTACAAAAGGTAAGTTCATGAACTTTTGGTAGACTAGGGACACACAGAAGATCTCTCTCTGATTTGAGGTTTATTGGCAAAAAAATGACTTCCTCCTCCTCTAAATTATGTTGATTGAGGGGAGTGGATTTTGTGTGGACGGGCTGCAAGTTCCATTCAGTTCTGGTGCTCAACACAACTTCATGGGCTCAGAATTGTTTAATTATAGACATGTCTTCTTTTGAATCTGGCTCCAGTTGGTGGATCTCAGGGTACTATTAAAACACAATGCTTGAAGTCTGCTCACCCCTGGGGTAGATAATGAAGCGAAGATGGAGGGACCTATTAAAATGTACTACTACAGCAAGTTGGAGACGGTTCCCATGCAAGCACCTGAAGGATTACCTGGAGGAATTTTCCTTCATTTTCTATGAAAGAGCTAAGTCTGGCAAGAAATGCACTGTAGCTTCCCTTTCTCCCTTCTCTTATTAAATGAAGTAGATGCCTGTGTCATCAGATTGAGCAGATAGCAGTTAGAGGATGTGTAACCCTTAGCCTGTCAAGTCATGTGCCTGCTTCAAAATTCATTCCACACTTGCTTTACATGAGAGCACACACAGAGAGCAATTCAAGAACCTGTATCTTGTCCCTTGGGAGAAAAGCAGCTGGGGAGGGGAACTGGAACACAGTGGCTGGGGGGAAATACCCTGCACTCAATCTCAGAGGAAAAACACCTGCAGCTTCTTCACCCAGTAAAATAAAGCCTGCATACAGGGAAGGAAGAGAAACAAAGATCTACCTATAGAACTCCACCCTCCAGCAATTCCCACAGTTCTTATTTCTAACTTGCCACCCATTTGCCTGTGTAATGGTAAAATTAGAGTAAGGCCAAGAGTTTCAGTATCATGCCCTATACCAGAAAATGAACAGATAAGCAGTAACCAGCTGCATGCTTACCTAATATAACACCCTGTGCTCCTCTGTAATAGCTGGGTGTTAACGTTCTGAACCGTTCCTGACCTGCAGTGTCCTAAAAAATTCAGACAATTTTGAGAACCGATTTGACATAGTTAAACAGATTTTTCCTGCAACTCCCACAACAGGCAGCATGCATCCTAATATTCACCTAGAAAGAACTTTCCGATTTGCATCTTCAAGACTGCAAACCTTTTCATGCCAAAGCTTAACAGGATACAGTTCCTGGATTCTACAAAGGTATCATGTACAGAGTACAGCAGGTCTTTACTATGTTAAAGCCTATGGCAATAGACATACAATTCTATTTGCCCATTACAAATATGCACAACGTTCCTCCTTCCATGTGCTATAGACCTTATCTAGCCATTTCCTGTTCTATAGCAGGGTTTCCCAAGGTGGTCAATACTGATCCTCCTGAGGGCAGTAGAACTGTGCAGAGGGCAAATAAAGACTAAAGGATTGAAAGGGGATAAAAAAAGAGCCTGGGGTGGAAAAGAATTTTATGAGGCATAGTACAAAAAAAAATAAATTTAATAGCAACTATGAGCTTCAGGAACAAAGGGCAGAAGCATGTACACTGTGCACTTCCCTTGCCAATAAGGAACCTCTGTTGCTGGTACAGTGGTACCTCGGGTTACATACGCTTCAGGTTACATACGCTTCAGGTTACAGATTCTGCTAACCCAGAAATATTACCTCAGGTTAAGAACTTTGCTTCAGGATGAGAACAGAAATTGGGCAGCAGCGGCGCAGCAGCAGCGTGAGGCCCCATTAGCTAAAGTGGTGCTTCAGGTTAAGAACGTTTTCAGGTTAAGAACGGACCTCCGGAACCTATTAAGTACGTAACCAGAGGTACCACTGTATTTCCAACATCATGCATGGCTAAAGCTGGGTTCAGCCATGTTTGTGCTCTTCTGAACAATTAAACAGGCTGAATGTCAAACAACGCTGTGATTTAAGGCTCAAATCCACAAACTTACAGCCCAATATTCAAAAGCCAAATCAACTCATTAGAGAAGATAAAAAGAATGGTATTGTTTCACTACTTTTAACTTCCTTATTTTACTTCTAAGAGTCACAATAACTGAAATAATGATTAATAGATAATTGATTAATAAATGTTGATTATATACTGATATTTATTTTATTTCATATACATTTCTTAGAATTTGAGTTGGGTTGAGATGTACCTTGGTCCTGCAGCTGGTAAGTAGGTTTGAACTTCCCATGAATCAGCTGATTGATGGGGAGTTCAAAGCAGCTTGATTTGGGCACGTGAGCTAGTTCCCCCCATGGCAGGGCTAATGGATGTCTGTTTTCAACATTGTGATATACCACCAGCTAAACATTGTGATATCCCAATATACCACGATGTCTGAAATAAGGATTAACTACTTGGAGGCAATGGGGCAATTGTCTTGGCAACTGCTACTACTTAGGCTTCTAAAACTGATACATTTTCACTTGTTGTTGTTGTTCAGTCGTTTAGTCATGTCCGACTCTTCGTGACCCCATGGAACAGAGCACGCCAGGCACTACTGTCTTCCACTGCCTCCCGCAGTTTGGTCAGACTCATGTTGGTAGCTTGTTACAACTCTTATTTTATAGTACAGAGCAACAGGGGTAGCAGGAATCATGAGAGAAGCGATGACCGGCTTCATGGTTTTCCCCACATCACAGTTTTTTACATAGCACATGGACACATTGTGAATGCCATGTCAAATATTATGAAACAGTTATTACAATGTGCACTTCAAACCTATTTTGTACGATGTATCACTAAATCGCCCAGTCCTACCCTGTGGGGAACTTATTTGCTGATGTACCTGAACCCTGAAGAAGTTTTCAATATGCAGATTCACTTTCACCACAGTAATGTTTTATTTAACTGTAGCCTACTGACCAGTTGCTCAGCACAAAAGCTACACTGTTGCTTGCCAGGACTGGCTTTGATAATACTGGAAAAAGTCTTCAGGTATCAATATTGTTTTGCTGTAAGCCACTTTGGCAACAGCCCATTGTGGAAAAGCAACATATGAGTAACATCAATTAATCAGTCAATCCATACATCATTCAATAATGCAAGGTTCACATGCGTTATTAGGACTTACCCAGATTGCTAGTTTAGCCTTGTTTCCATCGACAGATATTGTTTTCACTTTGAAGTCAACACCTACAAGAGAAGAATACTTAATGCTCTCTCCAGAAAAGGACTGAAGTGAAAACATGCCAGATATTGTGGGCTACAACTCTCATCAGCCCCAGCTAGCATGGCTAATATTCAGGGATGATAGGAATCATACTAATTCTGGCTCTTTCTGAATCATTATTCTATCTGCACCTAGTATTCTAGCACAATAATTTGGAGATGGACAAATATTCTGTGTGTTTATGACTTGTTATGCTTTCAGATGAACTGCAAGACTCCAACATGTGGCAAGATATAGGTGAAAAAAGAAGCAAGTTTTAATTAGCTGTAAGTTTTGCTATTAAATGTAGCTCAAAAGCAAACCAACACAAAGAACATTAAATGTTGAAGGCAAACTACTGCAGAGAACCAAGCGACCCATTTTACACAAGGTCATAACTTCTATATAAACATCAATTTCACATAGGAAAACAATCCTACGTATAATTTGCCACATGCAACGCAGTCAAGAAAGCAGGTGTACATTTTCATGAACCCTACATCATATAAAACTGGTTCCAATACCGAAGTAACCTTTGTGTAACAAATGCTGTAATTAGCTGCCCAGAAAATGTATCTATGGTGACTTCCATAATAAACTACCCATCTCTGCATTGCTTGGCTAGCAGAAGTCATTCACAAAACAGAGGCAGCAAAAGAATGATAGATATACCTCTGTTCATTTTGCTATTTGTTTTGATAGAAATTTAAGAGGGCCCATAATGTCAACACACAACTCAAGGAAGGGACAATCAGCTTCAGCAGCATCTAATAATGATAATGGTGGTGGTAATAATTTTATTATTTGTACTCCGCCCATCTGACTGGTTTGCCCCAGCCACTCTGGAAGGCTTCCAATAGATAAAAAAAATAAAACCACAAACATTAAAAACTTCCCTGTACAGGGCTGCCTTCAGCTGTCTTCGAAAAGTTGTATAGTTATTTATCTCCTTGACATCTGATGGGAGGGTGCTCTACAGGGCAAGTGCCACTACTTCTGCCTGGTTCCCTGTAACCTCACTTCTCACAATGAGGGTACTGCCAGAAGACCTTTGGGGCTGGATCTAAGTGTCTGGGCTGAACAATAGGGATGGAGATGCTCTTTCGGGTATACAGGGCCAAGGCCGTTTAGGGCTTTAAAGGTCAGCACCAACACTTTGAATTGTGCTCTGGGAGTCAATGTAGATCCTTTAGGACCAGTGTTATATGGTTATATTGTCTTGTAGTCAAGACAAACATCCAGAATGAATGAGGAAGGTTTGTGCCTGCTCTGCAACCAAATTCATGTACTCAAGAGCTCTTTTTCACAAAGAGGTTCACTTCTGGAGTAAAAAAGTCCCCTGTAGACAAATGTAAGCTCTCTACTTGTTTACATGTGATTTTCATTAAATTTGAATCTGCTATTTCTCATCAAAATCTTATGTGGCAGCTGTGGCAACTCTTGCTGATCATGACAAATTCCACCAGCGTCATATTTCTCCCTTACAGAATCCTCTCCAACAGCCCCGCCTTGTAAACTTTAAATACTATAGTTCCATGCTTTATCCTTTGATCTATTTGACCTCATCACTGCTGAACTATGCAGGCCTCACAATTCAAAGCTATTAACATCTTCTCCCAAACAAACCAAAATGCTAAATATAGCCATGATCTTTGTACAGTCTTAGCAACATAGGCAGAATACATGAACACAAAAAACAGAGACCATTACATTGTTTCTGTAGAAACGCCCACTTTAAAATGCTAAATGCTATCAATTTTGACAAGGAGAAGGATTAAGAAGTTCAACTCCTCCTGAAAAGTTTCTAAGACAAGTTGCAGATAGCAAAGCATGTGCTTTTACTATTTGTGGGCTTCCAAACCAAGTAGTGTCTCCATTTGACATACTTCAAATTCCTACCATCACTCACTTATACAGGGCTTATGTCAAAATCAGACTTAACTATGAAGTGTTTTCACAGGTTCAGACAATTTATATTATTTGATATCAATGTATTTGATCCTTGCAGTTTTCAAATTACTAGCAGCTATTTTGTTCTGCATATGCAGAATCTGACTTGTCAGAATTTAACCTGTCGACAAATTCAGACATAGCTGCAATGCTGACAAAAAGGTGAGTAAACTACACTGTCAGCCACCTTACGTTTCCCTTTTACAATAGGGGCGTTGTGGAGGTGAGAGGTGTCTAAACTTCCAATTTAAGCAAATTTCTTACAGCAAATCTCCCCCGATTTTTGTGCCAGTGCTGCGGCTTTTCTTTATTAGGGATCAACTTTCTCCATTGCAGTGTCTCCACTTTTAACAGCGTTACTATCAAATACCGTATATACTGAAGTATAAGCCGACTTTTTCAGCACATTTCTTATGCTGAAAAAGCCCCCCTCGGCTTATACTCGAGTGAGGGTCCCACTTAGCTGTTTGCTGCCGCCGCTCGTGCCACCTCCGCTCTGCCAAGCGCTGCTCCTGTGCCTGCCCTTGCGAGTGGCAGAGGCTGTTGTCGGCGGCGAAGTAACGAGCAGCCCGAAAGCAGCCCTTGAAATTTTGAAATTTACCAGTAGCTGCTGCATTTCCCACCCTAGGCTTATACTCGAGTCAATAAGTTTCCCCAGTTCTTTTGTTTTTTGTTTTGTTAAATTGGGTGCCTCGGCTTATATTCGGGTCGGCTTATACTCGAATATATACAGTGGTCTAAATTTGATCTAAATAACAGAGACATCACAAACTTACCAATTGTTGCTGCAAGTTCTGGATCAAATGTATCATCGGTAAACCGTAACAGAAGGCTGCACAAAGGAGAAGGGCATTCGATGGAGAAAGAGGGAAAAATGAGCATTGCAATAATTATATTTCAGAGATATAACTATCCAACCAGAGACATTTGTAACAGGTCTCAGATTTGCGTTGCCAAGTAACATGATTGTAACAGAAGATTCACCCTCTCCCCTACCAGATTTCATTTTTTAAGACAGTCAACTCTCCCTCCTCCAGAAAATAAGCTTATCCTCTTTCAACATCAATTAACTCTTGTGCAAGCAAAATTGCAGTTCTATTGAGAAAGATTGGCCAAGACAGTGCCAAAGAGTTCCATTCTAGACTTCTTGAACTCACACCTAGGGTATGTTAGGGTTGCCATATTCCAAAAAGTTGTTAAGCGCTTTTTTTGTGTCAAAGTTGTTGAGCTAAAATCTACACTGCCGATACTGCACAGCAGTAGAAGAATGTTAAAATGTTAAGATAGCAGCATCAGGAGATACCCATTGGACTTGTGAATGTGCTGTGTAATACTGAGTGGTTAGAGGTTAGCTGCAAAGAAAGGCTCTGTTTGAAAACTGAACGACAAATCACTCTTCTAGGGCTAGGGAACCTCTGGCGTTCAAGATGTTGTTGAACTGCAACTCCCATCATCCCTAGTCATGGTGGCTGGAGGACCGAAGGTTCACCATGTGCTCACGGTTCTGCTGTAAGGATTACTATATTGTATGTGTTTACACACACAACACAGCACACAAAATATGCTAAATAAGTGACAAGCAGTGTTAGAAACAATGAAAGCTAGGCGCTAAATGGTACCTTAAACCTATGTTGTGGGTGCAACAACGGAATATCTAGGACACTTTTTTATTAACAAGAATACAAATGAAAATGAATGAACTGCAGTTTCAATATGTTCATCACATGAGTCATTCCCCTGCCCACCCCCTAATATTCCTAAGAGGGTCCCTTCTCCAGTCTTTAGAAAGTAGCCGGAAGTGGGGAGGCAGAAAAGGGTCCTCCTTCCCTTCCGCTTTGCAGTTTTAATCTGAAATCTTCGGCGCAGTACTGCACCCAGAGCTCAGAAACTGCTTGAACCAATGAAATTCCGTTACAAGATGCACCTAGAACAATAGGAGTTTTGAACACTGGTGACAAGGTTACACCTACAAGCCTGCTAAAGTCTATCCCACCTACTGAAATTCTACTTAAACATGAAACTCTTTTACACTGCTGATGGAAAATGTCCAGGGTCCAACAGTAGCAGAATTCAGGTCTCTGGAAGGTATCACTCTTTCTAAATAACTAGAGTATCAAGTTCTCTCACCAAGAACAGTTCACTCAAGAGCATGTATATGACACCAGACTGTGTGCATAAAAATGCACCACTCTTCCCTCTCCTCCTCCCCTGCCAGTCCTTCATCTGCAGTCCTACTGGAAACCAAAGGTCTAAGAAAGCATCTCAACTGTATAGCTAACACAGCATCAAACTACTTTCCAAAGTGCAAGAATTCCAGAGGCTTAGTTGTTAGTTTGGAACCAAAAAACAAGTTAATAGCGCTCCTTACAGCGGATTACAGGTAAGCAGCCTGCTATAATAATGTGAAGCTTTCTAAGGTCACATACTTGGAGATGACCTAATCCAGAAGAAATCTAAAGTCTTGGCTGCCAGCACTGAGTCCTTGCAACATCTTACAGTCATATGTACAAGGGGGTGGGGCACTGACTCTGCACTTTATACACACATCCTCCACAAATTTGTTAGCCTCTTCAATTTTGTAAATTCAAAACAGCAGACTTGGTTACTAAATATACTGGTGTAACATATACAAGAACGTTTGCTTCAAATAACATGAAGCATTATTGATGGTGCTGTCATGGAGTCAAACACCACACTGATGGGTAGAAACAAATGTCTGCCATTTATACAGACAAGATATATGTGAAATAAAGTTATGAAAGTGATTTTAAGGTCATGAATTAGTCTTTCAATATAGGCTGTTTCTTCTGCATACTTTCCTTTGTATCCTAAAGGATGTCCAAATAGTGTACAAGTTCACATGATGAATAAATTGATTATCAATTTATGGCACAGACACAGCACAATGTACTTCACAGTACTTCACAACCCAGCAATAGTAGGAAAGGGATTATGTGGAATCTAGCTAGTAATTGTGAGAGAGAGACTGCAGACAAGGCAAAGGTTATTGTGATTGAGAAATGAGAAGGAGCCCAGATACGCACAGCTCAGCAAGACACAGATAGACAAAGGAGGCCCTTTAGAACAAGGGGCTAGAATATTTATTTATTTATGACAGCAAACACCACTAGGGAGGGAATGCAGATCCTTAAACGACTTCATGTCTAGGTACCTGGAGTATCTCTCTAAAAGTGGGACTCACGAGGAGAGCCTGCTTGACAGACTTTAGTCTGTTCTCCACAAACATCTGCTGTCCCAATTTCAGTTGCTGTGCATTATGTGGAAACATGGGAAGGGCCCTATACTCCATGGTAAAACACCCTTTCACCTTCTGAGAGGCCTGCCTTCCACCAACTCTAAACTGATTCCAGAACCAGGTCAAGTCCTAGTTATATTCCCTCAGGCATTTGTTGCCTAACACTGCAGTTTGCTTATTTTAAGAGTAGCATCTACTTATCGTTTTGTGCCATTTTGAGTTACTGTTTTATAAACGAGCTACATTTCACACCAAGGCCAAACAGCACCGGGTAGGGCTATAAACATTTTAACGAGAGAGGAAAAAGACCATTTGAATCCTGATTTCTCCAATATAAGCCCAGGTTGCCAACTCTTTCTTTGGCGTGTGATCCTACGCGTTGGCTCCTCACCTAGCAAGTCTAGCAAGCCTGACAGTGCCCTACTCTCCACAAAGAGAAGTCACGTTGCAAAGGCAAAGTTCAGAGAAGGGGCGAAGAAACCTTCGCGTGGTTGCCCGAGAACCAGATGCAATGGCTGCGAGGTAAGGGGCTGAGCCCCGGGATGATGTTTCCAGAACCAAAAGGCTCCAATAATCAAGCAACAGGCCGGCGTGTGGAGGAAACCGAGCCTCTGTGCATATGCAGAAGGCGCCGCCCTGATCTGCGGAGACAAGCCAGAGGGAGAGGGGCGCCCCCAGGGACGAATGTCCCAAGTCAGGGGGCGTGGCGTCCAGTCCAGCTGGAGCCCCGGCACCCGCCCCTCTCTCTTCCTCAGGAGTTAAGGCCTGAATCCGGCCAAGGCTTCCTCGGGAGTAAACCCCATCCAAGTCCATAGGCAACAGCCCCTAATAAGCAAAGGGGGCAGTTGCAGTGGGAGGGGGGGTCTTGGCCGCCTGCCCCTACCTGGTGACAAGGGGAGCGGAAGCGCCCTCAGGCCTGAGAGGGGCTGCTGGGGGGGCGTCTGCCAGGCAAGGCCTACTCGGGGTGGGGCGGGGGAGGAAAAGCGAGGCCGCAGCCGGCCGGAGCCTCACCTAGACTTGCCGACGCCGCTCTCTCCGATGATGAGGATCTTCAGCGTGGTCAAAATATCCTCGTCCATCCCGACAACCGGAGGCCTCTGGCCCGACAGACCCAGCTCCTCGGTCCCTGCTACGCAGACTGCCACGTCTTCTGCGCATGCGCCCACCCACCCCCTCCGACTCGCCCTTATCCGCCTTCCCGAGGCGCCGCCTTTGTGCGCTTGCGCGCGGAAGTCGCCTTCCGCATCCCAGCTCTTAGCTCCGCCCCTCCGCAGGTGGTGGTGGTGGTGCGCCGCGCGAGCCGGTCGGCTCCTGGGGCGCAGGCGCAACGCCCGCGCTGTTTCCTCGCTGGTGTTTTGAGCTAAGGAAGAAGCCTTCAAAGCGCAGCGGCAGGTGGGAGGAGGCGTCCCTAGGGGAGCTCGCGGGGAGCACGGGAAGGAAGCTGCATGGCGCCGAGCCTGAGTTGGCAGAGGCTCCCCAGAGTTTCAGAGAACAAGAGCCTTTCTTCCCTGGCAGCAGCTGGAGGCGAAACGGCTTGCAAAGCGCCAGGTCCGCTTAAAACGCATTTAAGAGGCTGTACTGCTTGTTGTCGTGATGAGTCCCGGAGCCACCGAGGCAGTAACAGCATACAAGTACAGTTCAGTATATGGCTGACATCAGTTATTCAGAAATGCTTATTTTTAAAACGCGTTTTCTTAGGTTGCCGTCTTTTGGGGTTCACTTCCCCTTTTTTGAATGCTTAGAGCAGGTGGGCACACGTTTTGCAATCATTTGGCATCCAAATTGCCCTGGTGGCCTTAAAGGCAGGGCGGGAGATTCTGTGGCTCTTGGGATGTTGTTGGACTGGCAACTCCCATCAGCCTTGGCCAATTGCTGGCGATTATGGGAATTATAGTCCAGCGGCATATTAAGCGTCGCAGATTAATCACTCCTGCATTAAGGAAAATAACTACAGTAATTGAAGCTTTTGTGTTGTGATGAGTGTTTGGGAGTCCAAAACAGGGCAGTCAGAGCAGTCTGGTGTCAAGGCTACAGTGCGACTGGTTGCTAGTTGAAGGGGACACAGGGAACTGGCATGCAGATGCAGCCTATGTATATTTCCATAGGCAGCAATCGAAGAGGCCAGAGACAAGTAGCGTGGTCCGAGACAAGGAAAAGATCAGATTCTAAGGGCAGCAACTGCAAGTCTAAGGCAAGCAGGCATCATGTAATGAAAGGACAGCTCTGTCCAATAAATTGCTCAAAGTGGGGGACCAAACACTCATACAAGCATAACTGGAGCCCTCTTGGCTTCCCAGATCACCTGGCCTGTGTATTAACAAGACTTTTCTCTCTGGTTGTCTGTGTTAATTAAGCAACCCTTGCTGGCAAGAAGCCATCATTCTGACAATAATGCCACCATTTTAGTGTTGGACCCTGTAGCCATGATCTCGCAATGCAGGTTTTGACCTTAAATTATCCTATATAATAAAGTTGCTGTGTCCCTGCGTCCAGTCCGTGTGTCACGGAATTGCGCTACTGCGCATGTCCGTGTCCCACATAGACGCAGGGATTGGAGCGGGCGGAGAGGGGGGCGTGTCCGCGAGGCAGCGGCGGTGCATGCGCGTTGTCAGTTGCGCCAGCGCTGCTGCCTCGCACAGACGCAGAGGGCCGCCCCATCCTCGCCGCCGCTACCGCCGCCGCTACAGCCGCCCCCGGGGAAAACGAAGAAGGGGGAGGGAGCCCCTCTCCACCCCCCAGCGGCCGCTGTTCTGCCTCCTCCTGCCTCCTCCTCCTCTAGCGCCCGTTATTGAACGGGCTAACTTCAACTAGTTAAAGTATAATAAATGTCTTACAGGAGCAGTTGCATTCAAACTTTGTTTCTGGGGTTTTTTTCAAGTGATAATCCATGATAATCAAAATATAATATTCCTGTGAATATGGATGGAAGAAGCTATTGTTTGGGGGAAATTTGTGGAGCTGATTCTGTAGCAAAATGTACCAAAACTTTAAAAGACCATGCATTATGTAATGCCATTTCCTGTTGGCATTATCTGTGTGGAGTGTCAGTTCTTCATAATGGGCAGTATCTGGCCAAATGAATGACATCATCTTCCTGTTGATGTAGTAAAGGAAGAAAATCATGTTTAACATGTTTTGTAGCAATGTCTTAAGACTATGTAAGCTAGAATCCAGAATTCTTCAATGTAACAAAAATATTATTTAAATAAATTTTAGTATCTCCTTTATGCTTGTTATTGAGTTTATTTGTTGTAAGCTACCCTGAACAATTTTGGAGACATAATATACATTTATTAGATAAATGGATGAACAATTGTGACGTTGTGTTTGCATTTTAAGAGGCCAGTGTCCAAGAGAGTTCTGTGGCAACCCTAGCTCAGATAAAAAATAAGTTTCGGGATGTCCGTTCCTCCCCTGCCCCTGGAGAGCACAAGGAGGGAGGGAGGGAGATGCTTCCCCCTCTCCTTCCATCCTTCCTTCCTTCTCTCTCTCTTCCCTCCCTCTCTTCCTCCTTCTTTCCCTCTTTCTTCCTCTCTCTCTCTTCCTTCCTTCCTTCTCTCTATCTTCCCTCCCTCCCAGCCTTTTAGAGGAGGAAAACCAGAAAAAAATATTTTTCTGGTTTTCCTCCTCTAAAAACAAGGTGCGCATTATGGTCCGGTGCGCATTATGGAGCGAAAAATACGGTATATGGCTCTGTCGTATTCATGCTAGAGTCTCTGGGTCACTTAACAGCCTTTCATCTCTGCACTCTCTCACTGCAACATGTGTTGAAAATCTGAGGTTGTGAGTTGTTCGTTTGTTGACAGATCTAATGAACGACATCTGGTATGTATGCCAAAAGTTGAACAAGGGTGAGAAAGGGGAGAAGGATAATTCATTTCATGTGACTGTAGCTTTTGCCCACAGAATGAATCGTCTTAGGGAAATATACCCATCTTGGAAACCTCCAATGGATCAGTAGGAAAAACACAGTGACCTCCTCTGTGATCAGCTACATGTGTTGACTCATAACACTTCCTCAAGCCTGTCTTCTCCCACAATGAAGTTCAGCCTTGTTCCCCTCGAGAAAGGTTAATTAACAACGGCCGCATGGCATAAGCACAGCAAGAATAATTATATTAAACAATGATGGCACATACCTTGCTTAAACTTGCACCAATAGCAAAGCATGCATGACTCAAGGTAAATGCTGTAGTGATAAATTTCATAACAATTTTAATGCCATAATAGTAAATTGGATCATAATAGCAACTAGGAGCTGTAGCTGAATATGTTCTCACATGTGAAGTAGCACCAATGGCATCAAACGCAAAGGAAGGCTAATTTATTCATTTGTTAAAAATTCTTGACCTCCTTTCTCAAATTGCAGCACGTATTAAGATGTAAACACAATAACTGAAATATAAATAGTACAGTAAACTGCACCATGTGTTGAAGTCTTTTTAAGATAGCCAAATTTATTAGCTTAATTGATTGTCAAACTCATTTCACTGTACATATACAAATTGGAGGTAAAATTCAGACATGGATGCACTTGCAAAGTATACATTCCAAACTTATGCTAAAACGTAGGGCTATTAATCCAGAGAACTCTGTGATAATGTGATATATAGTAGCCCCTGCTCCATAAAGGTGAAGGTAAAGGTACCCCTGACCGTTAGGTCCAGTCGCGGACGACTCTGGGGTTGCGGCACTCATCTCGCATTATTGGCCAAGGGAGCCGGCGTTTGTCCACAGACAGCTTCCGGTTCATGTGGCAAGCATGACTAAGCCGCTTCTGGCGAACCAAAGCAGCACACGGAAACGCCGTTTACCTTCCCAACGCAGCGGTACCTATTTATCTACTTGCACTTTGACGTGCTTTCGAACTGCTAGGTTGGCAGGAGCTGGGACCAAACAACGGGAGCTCACCCCGTTGTAGGGGTTTGAACCGCCGACCTTCTGATCGGCAAGCCCTAGGCTCTGTGGTTTAGACCACAGCGCCACCCACGTCCCAGACCACCCTGTTCCATACCACATAACAAATCATTTAAAAACAAAACAGAAACTATCAAGAGACAATATTAGCAGTCACATCAGTATTCTGCCTATCCCACTAATTCTTGAACAGCTGAATCCCCCTTCAGATGCTATCTTGTCTACCATTGACCCATGCCACCCCATGCATTTCCCTGCTGATGCCTAATAAAGGAGCCGAATGACATAATGTCATAACACACAATATTTCTCCGCTCTTAATTCAGTGGTTGCCAGCATGGCACCTGTGGATCAGATGATGCTCTTGAGGTCTCCCTCTAGTTCTCATAAGGCCTTGGAGTCCTTTCCCCATGTCTTTGTCATGACCTGAGATGGTGAGAGTGGTTATCTTCTCTTCTGGAAAGAACAAAGAATGGAAGAAGGAAGTTGGAAGAGTGACCCTCTTTCCCATTTATTCTTTCATCTCTGCATTTCAATGCTCAGATCCAACTTTTACCCAGATGGCTTTGAAAAGCAAAATATGTATGGGTGTCTTCCCTTTCTGTGTCTTTGATGGGGCGGCCGATCTGAGAAGATGGAAATGAAGTGGCCAGAGGGTAGCACTTGCTCAAAAATCCAAATGTATTGACAGGCCTAAAAAAGTTTGGTGACACCTGCCTAATTCTTGCCTCCCATTTGCAAGGAGTGAGGAAATGCTGAATGGAATGGTGGCTCGTGCATTTCTTGCTAGACACTACAGGAAAGAAATATGTGGCAGACAAGAATCAGCAGCAGCTACACAATGCCTGTAATGTCTAGTTGGGGCGTGAGTATCTTAAGTTCTCAGCTGTCTCAGGTCCTGCTCCAAGAAAAAAGAGGGGGGGGTCTGGCACCAAATGGGATGGGGACTGGTTAAACTACTTCAGCAAAGAGCCTTTCCCCATCTTCCCATAATGATATTAAGCCTGAACTACTTGCAAAGGAAAAAAATGTCTTCTGGGACAGGCACTTGAACGGGGTTATTAAGTAGTCCTTGAAAGCAAGAGCATTACAGAATTGCAGATTCCTGCGCTGCTTGGTGATTAGTGCAAACGTCCCACTGGATTTCCTGCATCCACAGCCAATTCTGCTTCCTTTTGGTTCTTTGATTTCAGCATTTCAATCTATCTTACTTGTCTAATGTTTATAGCATCTGGTGACTAGAACAGAGTTTCCGGGGCCGGGGTGTGAGATTTCGTACTGAATATTCTTCCTTGTGTTCCGCAAGAGTTTCACAAAGCAACTCACATTTGTGGGAAGAGTACCTCATGATTTGGTTCAAATTGGGGAGAGTCAGGAGGTGGTGCTTGTGGATTTCATTAAGGGACTCCTGTCTCTCCCCCCCCCCCAGCCCCACAACACTTGGAGCACTGAATGTGATGTTTAGTTATATTTTAAGATGGGAGTGGTTTCTGCAAATGTTAAACTTCTGCCATTCAAGCCACCCACCTACATTGTCTTACAAAACAGTGAACTGCACAATCTCAGATCTTAGCAGATTGGTTTCATTGGATTTCACTGGATTTCTAGAGCTATCTAATGTCTGTAGCATTAGCAGTTGTTTTCCAGAGACATTTTATGTTTAAATCATCCCTTCATTATAATCTGCACTTCATTTGCCGATGGGAGTGATTCTGGGTTCTACAGTGCTGAATTATGAATCATTTCCTGCCTCCTCTAACCTTTTAACAATCTTCTCTCCTTTCTCATCCAAATGTTCTCCATATATATATATATATATATATATATATATATATATATATATTTCTAGGTAATATAATACAGCTTGACTAATATTCACAAATGTGTAAATACATATTCCTAGTCTATCATAATAAGTGTGTTCCCAGAATTTTCCATTGGCAATCTACTATTTCAGGTTTATGTGTTTTTGATTAGTTTCAGCTAATTTTCCTTAATTTTTTTGCTGGCACACTGCTACTTTAATGGCATTTTTGAATTTTTATTAATGCTTGCCACAAGTCGTACTATTTCCAGATGTCCAGATGCCATTGGAGTAAAAGAAACAAGAAGGCCAGCAATGCTGCATTTAGAGCAGCAAAAGAACACATGTCTGATGCCGCGATGACCAAAACTTTCATTTCCTTTACAATGACCCATTGTTCTTCCTTCTGCTTCTTATGTACAGTATGTCCATGTTTCAGGTTTGCTGCAATACTGCAAAGTATGCAGGGCAGCTAAATATTTCTGTAGGAAAAATAGGCAGTGCATTTAAATATATACTGTTAAACACCTACGGGTGGCATGGGTACGTTTCCAAGCACAATTCAAAGTGTTGGTGCTGACCTTTAAAGCCCTAAACGTCCTCAGTCCTGTATACCTGAAGGAGCGTCTCCACCCCCACCGTTTAGCCCGGACACTGAGATCCAGCGCCGAGGGCCTCCTGGCGGTTCCCTCACTGCGAGAAGCAAAGCTACAGGGAACCAGGCAGAGGGCCTTCTCGGTAGTGGCACCCGCCCTGTGGAACGCCCTCCCTTCAGAGGTCAAAGAGATAAACAACTACATGACATTTAGAAAATACCTGAAGGCAGCCCTGTTTAGGGAAGTTTTTAATGTTTGATGTTTTATTCTGTTTTTAATATTCGGTTGGAAGCTGCCCAGAGTGGCTGGGGAAACCCAGCCAGATGGGTGGGGTATAAATAATAAATTGTTGTTGCTGCTCCTGCTGCTGCCACTGCTGTTCTTATTGGTGTTAAGTCTCATTGATTTCAATGAAATTAGCCTCAATGTCACACACTATGTTTTGGAATGATAACAAACTGATCTGACTCATTAACAAAACCCATGATGCACATTTTCTCCAAATGGACTTTTGAATTTTACAAGTGTGAATATGGGGAAGAGCCACATGTTACCAATTCACACATTTGCCTCACTTCAGAGGTTTAATGACTCACCAATGCTGCAAAAATGCAATCCAGCCCTTAGGTTGATTTCATAAGCTTATAAAACATTTGAATGTGATTTTAAAAATAAATAAATGAATGAATACAACTTTAAACAGCATGCAGCACGGAATGGAGTTATTATCACCACCCCATATTCTATTCCTGAAAACATGAAGGATGAAATTTAGAACTTTTAGGCCCCACAAGAAGTAGACATGCACAGTTTCCCCCCTTAACTTTCTGTCCTATAGCCAATCCAAGTATCTGATCCTCCAAAAGTGTGTAATCAAATCTTTGTACACTGCAACATTAATGTGAAGCATTGCACACCATGTTAAGATTGTTAAGATTGTGGCTGAAGTAAATGCCATCTTTTAACAAACTAAATAAAACAGATAAACTACACACAGGCGTTCTGTTTGTTGACATCAAACACTGAAATCATCTTCTAACCCAAATGACATTACTTTAATTCAATACAGAAGAAAAGAGCATAAGGAGCTTTGGTGTTAATCCTGTTAAATGCTAACTTTACCATTTTTCTTGCCGACAAACACCCTGTCTGCTTGATGACCCTGATAACTTTCCCAGTGACCAGGTTTTTGAGAATAATAGGTACATTTCTATCACATGCTCCTGCTGAAGTTTCAGCCAGGGGTAGGTGCAAAATTGAGACACCAGTAAGTTGGCAGGAGATGAGTAGTTTTCAGAGGGAAAGTTTGGGAGCGAAGAAGAGGGGCAGGCCAATGAACAGATTACATCTGGAACAGGCAACAAGCAATATCAATCATGGATGAATTAAAGAGGGTTACAGGTGGGTAGCTGTGTTGGTCTGCCGTAGTCAAAACAAAATCAGAATAATACCCCTCCCCACCCTCTCACTATATATAAGGGTCTGGTGACTTCTGTTTCAGTGTATCTGAAGAAGTGTGTATGCACACGAAAGCTCATACAAAAAACAAACTTAGTTGGTCTCTAAGGTGCTACTGGAAGGAATTTTTTTATTATTATTATTTTGTTTTAAAGAGGGTTGTTTGAGAATTCTCACCGAAGCCACCATAACTCAGGAGAGGTCAGTGTGTGAGAAAACTGTTAGCCATTTGAAGAAAGTAGGTCAAAATGAATCTTATCTAGCCAACGTAAACTATTGTAACGTAGCTAGGACTGTCTTAGTTCAATCTAAAGGCCCAAACGTTAGTCTCCAGCTGTTACATCTGGATCCCAAAACTACTATTTCAATTTTAACAGAGACCTTGTACTGCAGATATATGGTTTTTAATAAACAGCTCCTAAAGCTATTGGTCTAGGCTTCAGGCTTCTGAATGAAAAACTCACTTCAGTGCTGAAGTGTACTCTGGGTTATGGATTTTACTTCTAACTCAAACCCTGGGACTTGCCCTTTGTAAACAAGGTACTCTCTGCTTAAATAATTTCCCCGTTTACTTTTTATTTTTTTTATTTTTTTGCAAGTCTACTGGCCTTCTGCTTAGTGCATTGCCTTTCAGCACAGCAAGAGGTCTGTTTGTGTGGGTGAAATAAGAGATTTGTCCGGACAGCCAGAGTTCACTTTCTGCTGAAGATGGGAACATTATAGGTTCATAAATTGTTTCCTACATATTGAATTGGTCTAGCCATAGACTGCCTTTCTAGATGGTTTTTAAATTTTTGTCAATAATTCTTTTCCTTTTGCTTCCACCCCAGACCCATTGTGAGACCAGACCACAGCCTGCCTCCATCAAGCTGAGAGAGCGACAGGACAATATCTTTGTCATGCTCATAAACAGGAGCCTGCATTTCAGATGGAGGACATTGCTGACTAGCAACCTAGAGCCATTTCCTGAAAGACTTTGTGTCTGTGAGAAAGCAACGTGGCTTTATTTGTTTAAAATATGTTAAACGTGATATCTGGGCAGAATGCAATAATAAAATTTAAAACTACAGCAATACAATAATAAATACAAAGAGGAGATTAAAAACACAGCCCAACAACCACAGCACAAGCATTCAAAACATGTACTAAAGGTCTCTTCCAGATGACCTATTTATTGACCATTCTGCACAAAGCATATTCTAAATTGTTTGTGGGGAGTTTATATGGCAATGAATGTTCGCAGCGATTTGCTTGTAGAGTGTTTATAGGTCTTCCCATTAGTCAGTCATTCTATGCTATTCGGTGCTTCAGGCACCAAGCCCGTTCGCAGACCAACTCTGCATTACAAAGATGTCTGCAAATGTGACATGAAGGCTGACAACTTCAACCCTGCCATGTGGGAATCCCTTGTGGACAACCGCAGCGCCTGGAGACAGGCAGGTCGTGTATCCACAGCAGTGACCAGAGGAGGAATGACTGCTAGGAGGAGCGCAGAGAGAAGAAATGCTATGGCGCAGCTGGAGCAGCACAGCCGGACACCTTCAGCTGCCCCAGCTGCACCAAAGTGTGTCTCTCCTGTGCTGCAATCTTCCAACAGTTTGACTTCACTCCCAAAAGCACACTCCTCCATTGTTTCCCGACACAGATGGATGCCAACCATTTCCTTAACCAGAAGAAATGTGGGATTTTTTGTTTGTTTTTTTAAAAGTGAATTTCTAGCAGTAGGGTGACAGAATACTTTAATCCACTTTAATTGTGCAAACCTAAATTTCCCACTATGTCCTTGAATCCCTCCTGCAAAAAGGAAAAGAAAGGCAGCTTGGCGGCTCCCTAAATCCCAGTAAAAGTCTGCTGGAAAGGGGAAGCTTTCAAATGGCATTAAAGGACAAAATTGGTGTTGGTCAAATATCCAAAGGAAGGCAAAATTGGGGTGCCATTGTAAAATAGGTCCTATATCCAGGGTGTAGATCTTAATGCAAAGGCAGGTATGGGAGACAGTTTCTTCTTCTTCTTTGTATAATTTTTATTAAATTTTCTGTTTTATAATTTAGAATACTCATTTTACATCCTTAAGATACCAATGACTTCCCTTCTTCTCTTTCCATGGTTCATTTTACATATCATAAATCCCTGCATATTTTACAAAAAAAAACTATACCATTCAGTATTCCATTATTGCATCCATCAAAACGTATTTACACTGTTTTTATCTTAATGCTGCCAGCATTTTCAGCTGTACACAATTATTTCCCATATATCCAATAAACGTTTTCCAATCTTCTTTAAACATATTTTCTTCTTGTTCTCTTATTCTATATGTTAAGTCTGCAAGTTGTGCATATTCTGTCAACTTAAGCTGCCAATCTTCTTTAGTTGGGACCTCGCTCCATTTTTGGGCTAACAAGGCATGGGCCGCAGTAGTAGCATACATAAGTAACCCCTTTTTTTTTGACACCTGGGAATTTCAGTATCAATTATCCCCAACAGAAAGGACTCTTGTTTTTTTTTGGGCAGGGAGTACTTTTAAACATTTTTTTCCAATTCATTATGGATTGTTTCCCAGTACTCTTTTACCCTTTTACAAGTCCACCACATATGAAAGAACGTTCCCTCCACCTCTTTGTGGGAGACACAGTTTCAGATATCTCCGTCCCAAGTTGTTCAGGGCTTTATAAATCACTATGAGTGTCCTGAGGTGCAGGTCCAGGAGGATCCAATGACCAGCCAGGGTGAGTGGAATCAGTCCAGGGCCTGAGGACACTAAACTGCAAAAGCTGAAACATGCAGGTGAGTGGTTCACCACACGAGTGTAGCTTGCACACAAACCCCAAGACTCCTCAGTTCAAACTCCAGCAGCTCCTAACCATTGTAGAGTATCATTGATTAATGGTGGTGGGCCTTGGTGATGTCACAAACACCCCCTTTACTACTGTATTTTAATTGGTGGAATGTTGCAGAGTATGTGACAGGTGACATGGGCATACTGTTGTATTGATTCAGAGTGTTATCATATCTGCATTACTATTGTCTGTAATCACATTAGGGTAAAGTAACTGCCTTCCTGTCCCAGAAGGAACAGTTACTATTGGTGCATTCAAGTTGCTGCATTTGGATCCTCTGTCTTATTGGTTCCCACCAAAAAGCAGCTGTGTGATTGCTTGAGATTGTTCCCTCCAAAATGTATCTTTTCCTAGTCAGTCTTCTGTCCCTATAAATGTAGCTTCCCTACCCTCAGTTCCTCCAGTCTTGTTTGCCTGAATAAAGAGTTGTTACATGAAGAAGCTGTCTCCTGCCTGCTATGTCAGAAAGCTGAAATCACTTGCTGAAATCATTAACTCACGCTACTACAACTGGCGACGAGGATGGGATTGACACATACCCAAGGTGGGGCACGGGGGCAGCTTACCCCCCTAGATCAAGTAAAACAAAAGAAATACAGTGGTACCAGTACCACGGTTTACGAACTTGATCCATTCCGGAAGTCCGTTCTTAAACCAAAACCATTCTTAAACTGAGGCACGCTTTCCCTAATGAGGCCTCCTGCCGCCGGTGCCCTTCTACCGTTCGGATTCCGTTCTTAGACCGAGGTAAAGTTCTCAAACCAAAACGCTATTTCCGGTTTTGCAGAGTTTGTAAACCAAATCATTCTTAAACCGGACTGTTCTTAAACCGAGGTACCACTGTACTTAACTAAATGACCAGTCACATCAGTTCTGGCTCCCCTAACAAAGTCCTGCCCCTCCCCAACAAAAATCCTGGCTCTGCCCATGATAGGTGACCCAGCTGAAGAAGCCTGGGGGGGGGAGAGAGAGAGAGAGAATTGTTACAGGCAGTTCATACTCAAGGAAAGGGCAACCATGTGGAAGATGGACCCAATCCAAGCCACTCATTCACTTTTTTGAAGGGAACACCAACTAGAAATAGAAGTTTCTTTACCAAGCATGTCAAAAGGAAGGGGGGGAGTCTATCAAAGCACCCAGGATATTAATGTCTGTGGGTTAACAGAATGTAGCTCTGTGAAAGCCAAATGCCAAAATCATGGAGTTATATTTTTGTCTGACCTTGATTTTAGCGTTTTCTTACTCAGCACGGTTCACTTCATATTTGTTTTGTTTTAAAGTCTGGAATATTTTGCATTTCACCTTAATAGTTCCACTCTGTTTGAAATGTTTATATAGCGTGATTTACTACAATATGGATGTGTAATTATGTGATGATTAGACAAAACATTTCTGACAAGAAAGGAAAACAGTAGTTAATAATGTTTTCCATCTGTCTGGTAGAACTTCACTGAAAAGGCAGCCCCTTTGCATGGACCAAAGACCAAGGCTACACCTAGATGAGAGCACGGTAGAAGCAGTAATGCCTCCATAAATTCATTCTGATCGCTGCTCACACATTTTTGGAAAGCATTACCATCTGTTTTGCAGATAAATATTACAATAATTAATGTCAGCACATGTTTACATTACAGAATCTTAGAAGATTTCCTCCCTTCCCTCTGCAGAAATAAAGATGCCTTTTAAATGACTGGAATGAAACGCACCATCGTTATTAGGTAAAACGAGTGTGTGTCAATAATGGCTCCTTTTATTACACAACTTTGAGACATTTTAAAGTTTCTGTTCTCCATTTAGGGCAGAATTCTTGGCGGTCATTATTGTACCTAGACCAAAAAAAAGAGCTGAAAACCTACAGATCTAGCAACAAAGACTATGCCATCTGTGACCCTGTGACCCCACATTGGCAAATATTTTGCACCCCCCCCAAAAAAAAACTCTGGAAGGAAGGGAGCATGTATTCATTCAAAACTCAAGTCCCCCTAGGGGACCTGATAGGTGCTGTTGCTTCTAGAGCAGCCACTTTCGCAGAATCATGGGGTTCAATTGGGAAGCCTTGTGGACTGTTCTCTTCCCGTCCGCTCTGCCAGGTCTGCTGATCAGAGGGGGGAATGTACATAATTTTGCATGCCACCCCAGTCTCCAAGCAGTGAGAGATTCCAGGGTTCCCAGGCGCTTACCGAGGCTTTGCGTTTCCTCTGTCTCCTAAGGCACAGCAGAGACTGTAAATATGGTTTATTTACACATAGCTACAACCTGAGCTGGGGCGCGGGTGGCGCTGTGAGTTAAACCACAGAGCCTAGGGCTTGCCGATCAGAAGGTTGGCGGTTCGAATCCCCGCGACGGGGTGAGCTCCCGTTGCTTGGTCCCTGCTCCTGCCCACCTAGCAGTTCAAAAGCACGGCAAAGTGCAAGTAGATAAATAGGTACCGCTCCGGCGGGAAGGTAAACGGCGTTTCCGTGCGCTGCTCTGGTTCTCCAGAAGCAACTTAGTCATGCTGGCCACATGACCCAGAAGCTGTACGCCGGCCAATAAAGCAAGATGAGCGCTGCAACCCCAGAGTCGTTCGCGACTAGACCTAATGGTCAGGGGTCCCTTTACCTTTACCTTACAACCTGAGCCTACCATAGAGGGGTTCACAGCCTTGACACCCCCTAAAAGGATCTTGCTTCTCCCATAGCCTGGATTTCAGCAGAAAGCAGGCATGGTTCTCTTTCTAGCTAGCTGCTTTACTACTAGGTAATTTCACCACAAACCATCAACTCTAAACTCAGACTTCATCTTCTTGTCGTCACACACAGAGCCCCTTTCCTTTCGTTTCCCTTAATGGCCCACCACCTAGGCAATCGCCTCAACAGGAAGCTAGGGTTGCTCATATTTTAACAATTGCTGGATCCAGGGGTTAGGAGGGTCTCTGCATACAGCCTCCACCACCCCCCCCCAAAAAAAAGCAACCCTAAACAATATGCTTCCAGCTGGGGCACTGAGAGAACAGCCTGATGCCAGATAGCCAATCTGGTGCCGCTGCCTGATATATAGATTCCTAGATACTGCTTTTGCTCTGATTGACTTGTCACTGAGGAGGGCATTCCTTGCACCGGCTAACTGATGCAAGCCATATTCACCGGAGCATCTCAAACACACGTACCTTATCATTGCAGTACAGTGGTACCTCTGGTTACGTACTTAATTCATTCCGGAGGTCCGTTCTTAACCTGAAAACGTTCTTAACCTGAAGCACCACTTTAGCTAATGGGGCCTCCCGCTGCTGCTGCGCCGCCGCTGCCCGATTTCTGTTCTCATCCTGAGGTAAAGTTCTTAACCCGAGCTAATATTTCTGGGTTATCAGAGTCTGTAACCTGAAGCGTATGTAACCCGAGGTACCACTGTATACACTCTTTCAGTTTCTCCATTATTGAGTCTCCAGACCTATGAGATGCTGTGGAAGGGACCATTTTAAGAAGGAAGAGCGCCATTTAAGAGAATTATTGGGGATTCAGTCACACACACAGATTTTCTTAGACTGACATGGTGCCCAGTATCTCCAGCCATCTCAATGGTTCTTTACACTGAATAATTATTGTTATGCACATTGAAATTAGCCAAAAGCATTAGTATGCATGCCAAAAGCGTAGGCTTCCTTGCTTAAAATAACAGTGGCTGCTTGTCCTGTGTTAATAGTTTTGCTACGGTATAAGCACAATATTGGGGGAAGCTTACGGAGACGAATGCTGCCTGCTGAAAATAATTTTACTCATTCGGTTTTAGTTACTTGTATCTTCCTTTTAAAATGCTTTAATCTTCTTTTATGCTCTTATGTCTTTTTATACTGCTATTTGCAAAATGCTTTGCATAGGCAGTGTGTGTGTGTGTGTGTGTGTGTGTGTGTGTGTGTTACTATCATAATTATGACCTGTTTGGTCAATATTAAATGGTTATTTGACAATATTGCTCTAGGTATTACTGGGGTGGGGATCAGGTTCTTTCCTAATGTTTTAACCTTGAATGCATCTAACCGATGACCTTTGGGCCTTACTGAAACCACACATACAGCTGAAAGGTTAAGCAATGCCCTTAGTAGGAACATAAGAATTTAAGACGATCCTGCTTTTTCCAGGGCTGGATTAACCATTAAGCAAAATAAGCACATGCTTAGGGCATCAAGGGAAGGGGGACACCACAGAAATTTTCCATGGCCAATTTTTTTAACATTAATGGTCACAAATTGCTCAGCCGAGGCGGAAAACTGGGGTGCCATATTCCAAGGCCGCATGCCTGTGCTAGTCATGTGACCCACGCAAGACCACTGCTCCCCCAAAAGCACTTTTGGGGGGGTGAGATCACGACACCCCAAATGACCATTGTACTCTTGCATGGGAAAAAAACGGAATGTCCCGGTTTTCTGGGGACAGTTGAGAGGTTTGAGAGAAGGTTCTGTGCATGTGTGTAGAAAGTAGCCTATGGTGCAAAGACACAATTTACATTTCTTGCTCTATCCACTTTTGCTCCTGGCCCCACCCACTACTGTCATGTGGCCCCCTGAAGGTTGCCCAGAAGGGAATGCGGCCCTCAGAATGAAAAGGCTTCTGTGCCCCTCCTGGAAGACATCCAGATAAGTAGGGACTTTGTACGGACACCCTTGGACCAAAAGGGAGACAGCCAGAGATTGGTTCTTGCCACTGAGGTGCCTGATGCAGCTTTTTAAGACTACCTGCACTTACATGCCCATATCCCTGAATTTGTCTGCTGACTCCAGTTCATCTTTCTCAGAATACAGTAGAAGGTTAATAGTGGGTAAACAGAGGACATGTGGAAATGTTGCTGCAGCTCCACTTGAGGACCATAACCTAAATTAGTTGCATAGACTGGTTTGGTCACACAAAGAACCTCCTCTCCAGAGCTATACATTCCTGACGGTGACCAGTGCTGGAGTAGAAATTCTCAGTAATTGGTATTGGGCAATATGGAAGCCATATAAAGTCATAATACAGTGGTACCCCGGTTCTCAAACATAGTCAGTTCTGGAAGCCCATTCGGCTTCAGAAACGTTCGAAAACCGAGGCATGGCTTCCCATTGGTTACAAGAGCTTCTTGCACTCAGTGGAAGCCGCGTCTAGTGATGTTAAATTCTCGAGAATAATCTCTTGGAGAATATTCTCAATAATATTCTCGATTAATGAGGTGTGTACATTTAAAGCAGCTGTGTAGACAGATGACACAGAATTTACAGTTTGTGGAGAATATTCTCCAGAGAAATTTCTAGCGGAGAATATTCTCACCTCACCTCACTAGCTGCGTCGCACGTTCAGGTTTTGAAAAACATTCGAAAATGGAAGGATTTACTTCCAGGTTTTCGGCGTTCAAGAACCGAAACGTACGACAACGGATGCATTCGGGAACCGAGGTACCACTGAGAGCCATAAGACAGCAGTACTGCTTTATATGGAGAGGAGGGGGGAAACTAGAAATATTTTGGAAAAGGTTTTTTAAAATACAACAAAGGGGCTTAAGGGACAGGCCTTTGCACTGGTGTCCACGGACCTGGGCAGTGGCACCATGAGGTACAGTAGAGCCTATTTATCTGTAAGAACAGAAGCCTATTTGGGGGAAACTGATCACTTGAGGAACAGTTTATTCCAAGGTGTGAGGAAGGGGTTGATTTATTATTTCTTCAGTTCTTCCTTTATTGCTTTTCTTCAAGTGGGTTGAGTGTGAGCATGCATTTCTATCGCTCCATTTTCTCATATATGCTTAAGGCTCCCTACTTAACACACAAGGCTGGCATACAATATGTTCCAGATGCAGAAATACGTGTCTTGACAGTCTCGAAACAGAACTATTTTATGTTTAGTATTTAATAACCTTCTCTCTGTCCCAGTGAAAATAAGTCACGGCTGAATTTCTCTGTCTCCACCGTTGATATTTTGTGCACCTGTTAGGAGACTTGCCATTTGAAACCTTTGTCTACTGAGAAGAGGTGGAATGAATTTTTCATCTAATGAGGTTTTGCTTACATCTCCTATCCCTTCGGTAAACTCCCTGCCCTGCTAGTCCCACCTTTCATACCAGGAATGCAGATATTTGTGGGGCTCGTGGTGTGGTTTATTGGTGCCTCAGGCTTTTCTGTCAGGCTTTTTCTTATTATTTTGCAAGAGTAACACAGATAAAGCCTTTTGTTGAATTGGGTCTAGATTTAGGTCTCTCTAGAGAGAGTTAAATCTACTAACGCTACTCGCCAGTGCCGTAATTGTGGCCAATAGATTTTCCTGGATGGCTTCCACTGTGGATTCAACCCAAAGGCCACGAGTAGCCATCTGATTTTCCATTAAGGTAATTGTCAATGTGATTGTTTGCAGGGAGGAGATGCACCATACGTGTTTCCACTGGAAAAATGATAGCTGCAGAGAGATTATGCAAAGAACTGTACAGGAGGGGGGGAAACTTTTTGTAGTAAACACAAAGTTTACTGTCAGTCTGACAAAACCCAGGAGTGAAGCTATGTTCCTAATGGTTCTTTACTGCCACCTGCCGGCTTCTCTTGTATAGAAACAAATACATAAAGACATACACCAGCCTTTCCCAACCTGGTGCCCACGACCCTGAGATTAAGAGTCTCGGGCTGAGCTATCCCTCCAAGATGTTTTGGACTACAAATCCCAAGGGTTCCCTGTCAACGTGACCAACAGTCAGGGATGATGGGAGTTATAGTTCAACAACATTTGAAGAGCGCCAGGTTGGGAAAGGCTGATATATATTATTCAGGCCAGGGATTGTCAGGGCCAAACTTGACTACGTTTGTGGTAAAATCCCACCTTTACCTTCCCCACTACCTGATTTCACTTCTCCATTTGCAGGTGGCAAAAATAGAAGGACTAGTTCAATATTGTTGAACAAAAACAAAAACAGGAGGCACAAAGCAAAATTAAATTAACCACCCAGAGTGGCAGGGGAAAGCCAGCCAGATGGGCGGGGTATAAATAATAAATTATTATTATTATTATTAAAGTTTAGGGTGTTGCTTACTGGCACTACGCAGCTTTTTTGTCTGTTGCTTGCGCCACCCCTTTGCCAGCCTCAGTGCTGCTAACAGCAGTCACTGGGCAGCTGCTGCCATTTTCTTCCCCCTAGAATGGTCCTAGAGCCATGGTTCCCAACGTGGGGCACACGCCCCATAGGAAGGGAATTTGATTTTTAAGGGGGGCAATTCGAGAATGAGTTATTAACAGTGAATGGCCTTTTAGGCTTCCTCCACGTGAATAGGAGTTCACGTTTTGAATAATAAGAATGATATGTCGGGGGGGTGGGCATCAGGATTTTAGAGCTGCTTAGGTGGGGCTGACCAAAAAAAGGTTGTGAACCATTGTCCTAGAGTGATGCTACAGCATGCAATTAGAGTTGTTGCAGGTAAAAAAAAGTGGTGGCTGCCAGTAGCGGCAGACTTTGGGCTTTAAAATTTCGGCGGTGCCCTGTGCGAAGCCAAAAATTCTATGCCCGCCCCCACTTCGCACCATCCATTGTTTGTCATTGTTGCATTGCCCTTTCAGCTCCGTGCCCAGAACTGGTTGCGCTCTTTCTGCAGAGGCACATTTCCTTGTCTTAGATTTCAGTGCAAAAGGTGAACATGTCCACAATTTTCCGTGCATCATTTTGTCTAGAATCATGTCTATATAACCATATTCTATAACTTGAAGGATTTATGTGCTGGACCATCCATACTATGCCATATTTTGAAGGATTTCAATATTCTTTGGCTAGCTCCTGTCTACATACTGCCTCACTATAATTTTTGCATTGCAGGGTAGCTATTAAAAATGTGCTTCATATTATTCCCTTTTCAGGAAGCCTCTAGTTCCTATCAGATTGTAGTTACATGAAAAACACATTGCTCTGCTCTTAAGGACAAACACTGCATCTTTGTTGTGAAACACTTTGTATATACCACTGAGACAGCTGCTATACTCTTCAAAACACCACACTGCTGTCCAACAGATAAAATATAAAAGAAATGATGTCACCTAATAATATGGCTTTTAAAGGTCTCTTGTCACGTGATATGGAGAGGGGGAGCAGGAAACAATGGACATTGAATGTGTTTAAGCACATTCACATATACAATGGTGGAAAAGAGATTAAGGTTCAGCTGAGTGCAGCATTACACCTACAGATACACAATGGCTGCCAACTGTTTTTCCTGTGTTGCTCAACAACTTGGATTTAATTACTGTGCTACTAAGTGGATGGGCAGGGAAGATACAACAGTAACTCTCTCTGTGTGTGTGTGTGTGTGTGTGTGTGCGTGTGTGCATTCGCGTGTGTGTAAACCCTTCCATTTACGAATGCACATACAGTGGTACCTCGGTTTTAGAATGTAATCCGTTCCGGAAGATCGTTCGAGTTCCAAAACGTTCAAAAACCGAAAACTCAAAACGGAAGCCTCAATATGGAAAAGTCAAAACAGAAGCTGTGTTTCCTGTTCGACTTCTGAGGCGTGTTTGAAAACCGGCGTTCGAGTTCTGAAACGTTCGTCAATGGAGATGTTAAAAAACCGAGGTACCACTGTATTTAACAAATGTAAACACACAAATATGAGCTAAATGCAGGGCTTTTTTCAGCCCTCGCTGGAACTCAGTTCCGGCACCTCTCAGGTGGGTGCCATTGCCATTATAAGAGAACAAGGGAAACGTTCATGGTGAGTTCCGGCACCTTTTTCTAGAATAGCACTGCTTGCTCCACACCTGGATGTTACTTCAGAAAAATGTCATCGCTGGCCTAACTGGACCCCTGCTTAGGCCCCCAGGCTGGAAGTTACTCACTGCTGTCCTAAGGGCTGGCTCAAGAGGTGCTGGATGCTGCGAAAAGACTGCTGGAAATGCTGGCTTCACACACTGGGCTTACCCTGTAGCTTGTCCTAACACGTGGGCAGAGGCTGCTAAAAAGTGTTCACACTATCTTGAAACGGCTGTCGGTGACGTCTTGGTTCATACACTACAATTCTCAAAATCAACACAAATTACTGAGTAAGCTCGTGCAGACTCTCTTCCATGTAGTCAGGGGTTTAGTGGAACAGTCTCAAGCCTATTTGCGTCAACAAGAAAAAATTGCTGGGAAATGCATTTTAGACTGCGCAGTAACTCTCATCGGAGTCCATGCATTGAGAGTAATAGGTAATCCATCATCTCCAGTTCCCCATGGGGGTTGTTTAACCGGCCCACGAGCCGCCCCCGAACCGAGCTGCCCGCTGTGCTAAACCGGCGCAGTGCAGCGCGGGGACTCGCTTTCGCAGCGCCAAAAATAGTGTATGCGCAGACGACGAAAATCGTGGGCGCTCACACAATCCGGCCCACGGAGGTCTCTTCACTGGAGTGAACCAGCCCAGGCAACGCAAACCTTGCCAACCCCTGCTTTAACCCTTTGCACCCCTGATGTTCCAGTCCCTGACTTATGATATCTGCATTTTAAGAAAAGCTCCCATTCATGGCAATGGAAACTTTTCTTGAAATGCAGATAGCAGTCACAGAGGACTGATCAGGACCACAGTAGGAGACAAAGGGCAAACCCCCTTAGATTACCACCAGAGCCCCAATCCAGATTGGAGTCCTTGCATGATGAGTGATTTTGGTGGATGCCATGAAAGAAGGCTAATCATTATTTAAAATAGTGGTAAAGGTAAAGGGACCCCTGACCATTTGGTCCAGTCGTGTCCGACTCTGGGGTTGCGGCGCTCATCTTGCTTTATTGGCCGAGAGCCGGCGTACAGCTTCCAGGTCATGTGGCCAGCATGACTAAGCCGCTTCTGGCGAACCAGAGCAGCACACGGAAATGCCGTTTACCTTCCCGCCAGAGCGGTTCCTATTTACCGTATCTACTTGCACTTTGACATGCTTTCGAACTGCTAGGTGGGCAGGAGCTGGGACCGAGCAACGGGAGCTCACCCCGTCGCAGGGATTCGAACTGCCGACCTTCTGATCAGCAAGCCCTAGGCTCTGTGGTTTAACCCACAGTGCCACCTGGGTCCCTCAAAATAGTGGTAGTGGAAAGTAATTTAGATATTCTCACCTCTGCTCACCACACCTCTCTCCCATTCCTTATGTGGTGAGCCTTGCTCTCCAGATCCTTTAGACTACAACTCCCTTCAGCCCCAGCCAGCATGGGCAATAGGCATGGGAAATGGGGGTCTAAAGCACTTGGAGGGCACCAGGTTGGGAAATATTGCCCTGTACATTTGTAATCTTCACATCTCAGCTGGGTTCACACAACACAGTAAACCATAGTTAATGGGCTGCTGTGAATGCACAGATGGCTCCCACTTCCTCCTCTAACTTTTGTGGTCCTACAGCTTCTGTTCTATTGCATTTTTATTGTTATTCTGTAACTGTAACGATGTTTTATTTGTGTTGGCTGGTTGTTTCAGTGTTTTATTAAGTAAAGTCATCCTATGCTCAAAAAGTGAGAAATGGAAGGATAAAACACTGAATAAATAAAACAGAGCAAGCAAAAGCAACAAAGCACGATGCCTGGCTTAGTGTTTTGTGTGAAACGTGGATCATAGCTTGCTTCTCTCAAAACAGACCACTATTTGAAACACAGATTTGGCTTAATGTTCATGGTTTGTTTAAGTGAAACCACGATCCCCGGTTCAGATGTAGTGCTAAGCTACTTGTACGTGCTGTGGAAGGAAAAAAGCAGAAGTAATCTCTATGTTCATGGTAAACCATTAAATATGGTTTAACCCTGATACGCAAACTGAGCCACTGTGTTCCTATGATTAAGTTGGACCTAAATTCAAAGATTAAGGTGTTTGGCTTCTTTCCCACTCATTCTGAGTGTTTTCTGTAACTATTCTTCTTTGACTTGAATCCTTAGCCTAAACTTTAAACAAGCAAGGCGGACCCTGCCAGCCACATTCTTACACACAAGCAAATTTTCATTAACTCTAATCAGAGTTCCAAGAAGTAAATACATCTCTCCTAGAGACATGAAAATAGTTTCATGTCTAAACTCTAAAGAAATATTGAAGAGATGTTATCGGGGAGAACAACGTATGGTGCAACGTTTTACGTAAACAAAGCACTGTGGCTGCGATCTTGGGGGGGAGCATTCCTCTTTTCTTTAAAGTGGCTAATAATGATTTAAAACCAAAGCATAGTTTTGTAATAGAATGTGCATATTAGCTTGCTTTGTTTTTCCTGCACAGCGCATACATTATTTGGTCGTGTTCTTTATTGTTTCGGGACTTCTGCCAATTAATAATTAGAAATAAAAAAAGAATATTATAAAATAAAATATTAGCCATCTATTCCACTAAGGTATAGCTAAGTGGTGCAATCAATCATTCCCAGTGACCCTTTCAATGGCACCCTTCACCAGTCTGATAATTTAACAATCACCCGACAGCCTAATAATTCCTTGCTCAAATGCCCAACATGCTTTCAGCAGTAACTTTTTCATTTTTGTTTCTAGAAGCCTATTATGGATTCTCTTCTGGAAAACGCAATATACCTTCCGACTTTTGGAACCATGTCAGGAATTTTCGAAATGTCTGGATAAGCCATTTTTATTTCCAAAGTCACTGAAAAAAAATTACTTATCTACCCACAGTATCTTTTCTGCTTCTCTCATGGTAAAATCCCAGAGAGGGATCACAAATCTGAAATATTGTACATGAAGTCAAATCCTAAGCATCATTACTTAGAAGAAAGTCCTGCGGTGTCTCATTTACTTCTTTGTTGGCCAAAATATACCGCCAGCATTCAGAAAACATTGTGGCAGCAAACAGAAAAAACAGTAGCATTACATTCATGTGTAATTTGTGATTAATTTATGCTTAGGGTGCTTCTCGCCACACCTTGCTTTGTGTTAACATCTTGCCTGAGAACTTGAAAACTTGCCACATTTTTGTCGTTTTTAAAAATTGGTCCTAATAAAGGCATTACCTGTGTGTGGACTTTTGAGTTTTTACTTAAGAGACGACCACAGCTATCTTTGCTTTTTATGCTTAGGATTGTTGCCTCAAACCTGCATGTTTGCTATTGATCCACAAATGTTACAATGGCATTTACCATAATGAACATATAGTGTTGCCTGAAGGATGCCGTGCACAGATGCCAGGTACTTGCAGCCAATCATATCCATGCAGACATATATTGCAGATCCTAGATCTTACACTTCATGAAGCTGATGGTATAATAATATAGTAGCTGCAGTAGAAGTGCTTCCTATTCAAAGCAGATCATTTCTTTGTTGTTGTTCAGTCGTTCAGTCGTGTCCGACTCTTCGTGACCCCATGGACCAGAGCACGCCAGGCACGCCTATCCTTCACTGCCTCTCGCAGTTTGGCCAAACTCATGTTAGTAGCTTCGAGAACACTGTCCAACCATCTCATCTTCTGTCGTCCCCTTCTCCTTGTGCCCTCAATCCTTCCCAACATCAGGGTCTTTTCTAGGGAGTCTTCTCTTCTCATGAGGTGGCCAAAGTACTGGAGCCTCAACTTCAGGATCTGTCCTTCTAATGAGCACTCAGGGTTGATTTCTTTAAGAATGGATAGGTTTGATCTTCTTGCAGTCCATGGGACTCTCAAGAGTCTCCTCCAGCACCATAATTCAAAAGCATCAATTCTTCGGCGATCCGCCTTCTTTATGGTCCAGCTCTCACTTCCGTACATTACTACTGGGAAAACCATAGCTTTAACTATACGGACCTTTGTTGGCAAGGTGATGTCTTTGCTTTTTAAGATGCTGTCTAGGTTTGTCATTGCTTTTCTCCCAAGAAGCAGGCGTCTTCTAATTTCGTGACTGCTGTCACCATCTGCAGTGATCATGGAACCCATTTCTAAAGCCCCACTTTTGCCAAAATAGCAATCAAATCTAACTTCCTGCACAGTTCTAATGCTGCTGCCTTGGAATCATTTGGGAGAAAGAACAGATATACCTTTGGTAAATAAATGAATGAATTTGCTCATAGTAGCTTGCTCCTTAGTAAGTCTGGTTAGGGTTAGGGACTACTCAGTTTTCTCTCTGCTCAAGTGATTTTTTTTAATTATTTTTTTGCACTCTCATGTTCATCCCCATGGAACTATCTTGTGTGAATGATTCACATGAAATAAGCCATGGGTACAAGAAACTAGAATTTGTCAGACTGGAGCAATCTTTGAAGCTAGAAGGTATGCGTCTGAAATTCCTCGGCAGGTGTGTTTCTAGGAATATCAGCAGATGTACCATCAGAAATGTGAAGGTGCCTACAGTTAGCTTAAAGGGAACATTTTCTTGGAAACATCATCAAGGTGTGAGAACAAAACTTAAAAACTAAGTAAGTCAACAAACTAATCTTTCAAGGGTGGTCAACAATCCTGACTAACTACCAGTTTTTTACAGCTGAGTATTTGGTGCCATCGTGTGGCCAATTTAATTTTACATATCTGAGAGAGTGGGTTTAATACAACTCCTGCCACCACACATCGCTAACCACTGGCCATGCTGGCAGGGGCTGATGAGAATCTGAGTCCACCAACATCGGTGGGGGGAAGCACAGGCCCCCCATCCCAGCTGTAAGGCATGAGCTAGCAGATGAGGTGATTTCTTAAGAAGAAACCTTATATATGACTTGCATCCCAAAGGCAAACACATTTCAAAACAATCCCCCCCTTTAAATACATACACACGATAGCTTTAAGCACATATCATTTCCTTCTCCAAGGAGCATCAAATCTCTCTATTCTTCATGTTACAAGGTGCAATTGCTAATAATTGCTCTGGGCTACAACCAAAGCAATAGATAAAGAGGTCAGAAGAGAGAGCACAGCATGCTAGTTTATGTCACTACCTGCTATTTGAATAGAGACTGAAGCAGTGTTGGTATAGCATCTTCCTTGTGAAACTAGTCTTTCTTGCATTGATCGCACACTGACAATACAATACAACTCTTAGTTCATTGCCAGATTCATTCAAGAGAGCAAGTATTCGCTTAAGGTGAACTAAATGTTCAGATTTATAATGACGAGGAACTAAAAAACTGAGCAGACTTAACTGTGCAGCTACTTCCACAGCCACATACCTAAGTAGGATGAAGGGAATTGCTACTGGAACCATGTTACTTATTTCCCGTGCTGCTCATCCCCAATCCTCTTTGCTCTCTGTGGGTAACATTTGCTATTGCATCTGCTATTGTCAGTGTTACTGGTTTCATGTCCCTTTGGGATGAGAATCTTGACTCCATATCCATGATCAACCTTGTTGATCCATGATAACCTTGTTATCTGTCAATGGTAGCCCCACGTAGAGCGCATTGCAGTAGTCCAAGCGGGAGATAACTAGAGCATGCACCACTCTGGCGAGACAGTCTGCAGGCAGGTAGGGTCTCAGCCTGCGTACCAGATGGAGCTGGTAGACAGCTGCCCTGGACACAGAATTGACCTGCGCCTCCATGGACAGCTGTGAGTCCAAAATCATTCCCACGCTGCACACCTGGTCCTTCAGGGGCAGTTACCCCATTCAGGACCAGGGAGTCCCCACACCTGCCTGCCTGCCTGCTGTCCTCCCAAAACAGTACTTCTATGTTGTCAGGATTCAACCTCAATCTCCAACTGCCTCCAGATACTCTTATTATTATTAATTACTAGTAAATTAAGCCCGTTGAAATAACGGGGGCTAGATATGTGTTGAAACATGTTAACACGCGGTCAAACCCCCCACCCACCCACCCACACCTCCACAAACATTTCGGCTCCCTCTCCCTCCCCCTCCCACACCCATCCCCCCACACCCATGTCCCCCACCTCCACTCCCAGTTCGCCTCCATCTCCCTCTCCCTCCCCCTCCCACACCCATCCCCCCACCCATCTCCCCCACCTCCACACACAGTTCGCCTCTCCCCTCCCTCCCCCTTCCCCCCCACACCTCTCTCTCTCTCACACACTCATTTACAGACATTAATCCCTCACAATCTTTCTCTCTCTCTCTGAGACATACTCTGACACACACTCTCTCTCTCTCTCTCTCTCTCTCTCTCTTTCTGTCACACTTACAGACATTAATCCCTCACAATCTCTCTCTGGGAGTGCTCGAGGCAGTGTGTGTGAGAAGGGGGAGCGCAAAGTGCGTGAGCGAGGGAGACGGGGAGCGCGCTGCGCGCGCTGTCTCTTTAAGCCGCTCACTCAGGAGCCTGGGCGCGCCGCTCCGCTCTCCCTTCTTCCGCGAGTGCAGGGAGCGCGGACGGGCAGCGCCAGGCTCCTTGTTCCGGCAGAGACCCTCCGCGGGGCGCGGCCCGCTAGCCTCTCCCTGCCCCCTCCCTCCTTCGCCAGCCTGATTCAACAGGCATCATGGACCACGGCCCCAAAGAAGGGGACTCGGCCGGGGCAGCTGCTGGCGATGCCGCTCGAGGGGCTGCCGCCGCCGCCTCCTCCTCCGGCGGCGTGGTGGTGCAAGTGCGGGAGAAGAAAGGGCCGGGACCCGAGGCGCGGAGGCGGCCGGTGGCAGCAGCCGAGGCGAGGAGGTTGCGGGGCGGCGTTGGTGGCGTTGGGCCCCCGGGGCAGCCGCGGCCCTGCTCGGTCCCGGCTGTTGGCGCTGGGCTCGCTCGGCCTGTGGCCTGCCGCCGCCGCCGCTGCTCCTCTTTCCCCGGCCGCAGGCAGGCGAGCGAGAGTCCCGCATCGGGCGGAGCTCCTTGCCGGGCAGGTTCCTCGCGGCGGCCAGGGGAGCTCCAGAACCGCCGCCGCTGCCACCAGCCGAGGCCAGAGTGTCTGGGCCGGGCGAGGGCCTCGGCAGTCTCAGAGGCGGCGGCAGCGGGTGAGCGTAGGCGGACAGGGGCACCCCGGCAGCCGCGCTCAGCTCCATGCGAGGCGGCGGCAGTGAGGCAACTGATGACGCGCATGCGCCGCCTCCGCCTCTCGGACACGCCCCCCCTCTCCAATTCCTACTCCAATTCCTGCGTCCGTCTCCACATGCGCAGTTAAAATTTCCACTGACACACGGACGGACGCAGGGACATTAGGGAATTATTATATAGGATATTATTATTATTAGCATAGGGTTTTTCAGTAGACTTCTCTGCTCATATTTCCTATACCTTTGTTTCCATTGAGAAACCCAAAGTGAGTGACAAGGCAGTGGAAGCTCTCTACCACCTTGGTTTCCCTATCCTACAGTCAGCTGTTTCTACCATTGTGGGCATCTTGTGCTGTAAATGTCATCCATATCTTTAGAACCGTTTTGAAGATATTGTTCTAATTATTTTTTTTGGGTCTCATTTTTATTCCTGTATTTTTTAACATTATTTGGGTTTTGTGGTGTGGGATTTTCAGACAGACAGAACCCAAAACAATAGCAAGGGCATTGAAAATTCACCCAGTGTTTAAGGAAAAAACTGTTTATATGCAAACACGATTGAGGAACTTGACTTTAGAAGGCAACATTATGGAACTACCTATTGTCAATATGGGAAGGTACACCAAGCTACCTGCAGCTAAAGCCAATCCATCTCTCCTCTGAAGGCCTTGAAATTTAGATATAGCTTGTCAACCCAAAGGAATATGTTCCATTTTCCCTTTCTACTAATCTTCCTATTTATAGATGTTGAAGCCATTCTGTAACGACATGCTGCAGTATTTGCATTTTAATCTTAGCAGAAACTCCTGGCCTCTCATCCTGTGTCAGCATCTAAGCTGTTGCTGGGATGGGGGTATGTGTGTGCGGTCCGCACTGGGCAGTGTGGAGTCAAAGGCAGCACCGCGTTAGAGGGTGGCCAGAGGCATAGGGCGGGTTTGTAGGCAACCTCCCTAAAAGAAGCTTAACACTTTGCTAAGAGACAATCTTTATTAAATCACATACTGTATTTAATACCTCAGCATTTTACACCCAAAGTTTATAGAGCTTAACTAATAAGTCGACTCTAACTGTGCTTGGGACGGAAACCTTCAGTTCCTGCTGTTGCCTCAGCCAGTATCTTTCCCGTTTCCAACAACGCAAAAGATTTGTTGCACAAAAAAGTGGCCATTGCAAGATAGATAGAACGCGAGCCGAAGCAGGGGCCGAAAAGGGCCAGGCCGCTTCCCCCTAATATGACGTCCACCCCCCACTGCCGCCCCCACCCCGGGGCCCTGCAGTCCAAGTCTGCAGGGCCTTGAGAGCTCGAGCAGGAGGAGGCCACGGCCGTGGGCGCGTGGAACTGGAACGCCGCCGCGCCTGGCGAAATAACGCCCGCCCGGCAACTGACGGCGGCGCCCACCCTCCGACGGCCCGGCGGGAAGAGCGGCCGCACCACGCAGAGCAGCCGCACGGACGTCGCGGCTGCCTCGACGATGGCGCCCCGCGGCTGCCACACGGACTGCGTGGAGCGGCGCCTGTCTCGCGCACTCCGCTGGTTCGGCGCCTTGGTGGGCGCGCACCCGTGGCCCTTCTTGCTCGCGCCCATGGCGCTCACCGTCGGGCTGAGCATGGGCTTCTTGATGCTGAAGAGCCGCGAGGCCAACGACATCGAGGGCCAGTACACGGCCCGTCGGGGGGCCCGCCAAGAGCGAGCGGCGCTTTATCCGGACGCACTTCCCGACGGACGACGCCCGGCGCTTCTCCCCGGAGAGGCTGACCACCGAGGGCTCCTTCGCCTCCTTCATCGCCGTAGCGTCCGCCTCCGGAGGGAGCGACTCGGTGCTCACCAAGGCGGCCTTCACGGAGCTGCTGGAGCTGGACTCGGCGGTGCGGGCGATGACCGCCGGAGAGCAAAAGTTCGCGGACCTCTGCGCGCGCTGGAACAACACTTGCCTGAGCCCCAACCCGCTGATCAGCGCCGTCGGGGGCGACGCGGCTGCGATAGAGACGCTGCTGCCCGCGCTCACCTTCCCGCTCTACCAGAACCACGTGTTCTTGGGCTACTTCCTGGGCGGCTTGGTGCTGGGCCCGGGAAATGGCACTGCGCGCCCTATCCGGGCAGCCAGGGCGATGCGCCTCGTGTACTTCTTTCAGGAGGACGGAGCTTCGCAGCGACAGGCCAGCAAGGTCTGGATAGAGACCTTTCTGAAGCGCATCCCCGTCGTGCTGGGCACTATGAACTTCCATTTCACCCGGGTAAGCGCCGCACATGCACGTCTCGGGAGGCGCGCGGCTCTGGGCAGACCGCTGCGGCTTTGCAACGGCGCTGCCTTGTGCTCGGCAGTTGCGCCCTTCGTTTTGACAAAAAGCCGTCGAGGTTCTCAACCGTGTGTTGGCTTTCCTCGCCCGAAAGGCTCCTAGGGCAATAGAAGCAGGAGGACAGGCCCTGCCCCAGCCTTGCCATCCAAAAGCAGGGACGGAAAAGGGATGCGGAGGAAGCTCAGAGCTGCGCTGACTCTGTGGCTAGCTAGCACCTGCAGCATGCAACCCTCCCCTTGCATAACAATATAATAACGCATTTATATGCATACAGCCAGGGACCCAGGTGGCGCTGTGGGTTAAACCAGAGCCTAGGGCTTGCTGATCAGAAGGTCGGCGGTTCGAATCCCCGCGATGGGGTGAGCTCCCATTACTCAGTCCCTGCTCCTGCCAACCTAGCAGTTCGAAAGCACGTCAAAGTGCAAGTAGATAAGTAGGTACAGCTCCTGCGGGAAGGTAAACGGCATTTCCGTGCACTGCTCTGGTTCACCAGAAGCGGCTTAGTCATGCTGGCCACGTGACCTGGAAGCTGTACGCCGGCTCCCTATTAAACAGGCTTGAAAAAACTGGGCAGAGTTTTTTTTAATTATCATGCAAAAAGCATTTCCATGGAATGAAGTTGCCACTTTTTGGAGCTTCAACTAACCGTTGTTGTTGTTGTTGTTTACATAATGCAGTGAAGGAAATGACAGTATAACCATTCATTTTATGATTTTTCTTAGCCAGCCTTGATACCCTTCAGAATATTAAGCTACATCTTATGCAATAGTTTGTCTTATTCTTTTTTTCCTCACTTGGCAGGTGACCTATTTTTCCTCAGAATCCAGACAGCAAGAATTTGAAAAAATTACCAAGCGAGTGATCCCATTGGTCTCTGTCGCTTATTTTTAACAATATTCTTTTCCATTGTATCATGTGCAAGGTAATCTCCCCGCCTTAATTTTTTCGAGAGGGAGGGAAAATCCCTGTCCCCCCTCCCTCCCAATCATGGGTAGATTCTGCAATATGCACTAGCTACGTGAGTATTCTAGATGGGTAGATCTGCTTAAAGAAATCCCAATAGTAAAAGCTAATTGGGAAAGTGTCACTCAGCAAATGAAGTGAAAGTCTCATGAAAAACACTGCAGCAAAATGAGTCAGAGATCTGGCCCAAAGGTATGCCTACTATGTAGAGTGAAGCCCACTAATAGATGAAAGAGGCGATGTCCTCAATAGCTAGAGTGGCTTGTTCACTCTCTTGTCAGTTTTCAGTTTCTAAAAGTTACTGTTTCTATTTTATTCCTTCTCCCACCCCAACCCCAACATGGTATTTTCTTGATTTAGTATGTATTTTTGTGTTCTTATATTGTGAACCCCTCTGTGATCATTGGGTTGAAGGGCGGTATATTAATTTAATAAACAATAATAATAAAAAGTGCAAGCATAACTCAAAAAGAAACAAAGAATAAAAATGTAAACTATGAAACGTCACAGCCCGTGAAAACCAAAAGACAAAGGTACAGCACAGTTCCAAAGAGATAATAAAGTGTTAATCCATACAAAGGTTACCTTTACAAATCATAAAGATACTGGATGTTTAAAAAAAATGCAAGTATTCGCCATCTGTGAACTCCAACATTATTAAACCTTAGAGTATTTCTACTTCTTACGGTTGTAAGAAATACATGCAACTGCTGTGTGGCACTGTCATTTTGTTCAAGGAAGCTGCAAATTGGCACATTACCATGGAACTCTGAACCCAAACATATTCTTATCTGCTTTACAGGATGGATTGTTTACGGACAAAAATTTGGATTGCAATTTTTGGGGTGATGTCAGCAGGCTTATCTGTCATCAGCAGCTTTGGGTTACTGCTGTTTTGTGGGGTGCCATTTGTTATCACAGCCGCAAATTCACCCTTTCTTATACTTGGTAAGTGTATACATTCCTTATGCCTTCTTATCCATTGGGCTTTTAGATAGGTGATGTCTAAAGTAGGTATTGGGCAGTAATCCCATATAAAACTGATCACTTGGAGAATTTAATGCTAATTCTTATTTTTGTTTTTTTATTTGAAATTGCATAAGTAGAAAAGTTTTATATCACATGTGTTGCAGGGGGGCGGGGGCCAGATGACTCTTCCGATCTCTTCCAACACTATAATTCTATGGTGCTATCAATGGGCATATGCACACATTTTTCATCACACTCCTTCAAAACATTATTAGCAAAGGGCAGATCTGGCCTTCATTGCTCCTCCTACATGAGGGGAATGTGGCCAAAATGAAAACCTGTATGGAACAAGGAAAGCTTGCTTTGTTTGCAGTGTGTTTACGCAAGCCAATGCTTTTCTATCCCTGATGTTATAAATTCCTGACATTCTTTGTAAAGCACTCAAATATCATTTTATAAAGAAAAGTAGGTTTCCGATTTGTAAATACAGCTGTACCTCTGTTCTCGAACGGAATCCATTCCGGATTCCGAAACCGTTCAAAAACCAAGGCGCGGCTTCCGATTGGCTGCAGGAGCTTCCTGCAGCCAATTGGAAGCCGCGTCAGACGTTCAGATTCCAAAGAACCTTCACAAACCAGAACACTCATTTCCAGGTTTGCGGCTTTCGGGAGCCAAAACGTTTTGAGTCGCAAGGTGTTCGAGAACCAGGTACCACTGTCAATAAACGACTGTGTGTTTCCCTAGTAAATATCCATGTTGTTCTTTTCCTCTGGCATGTTTGCAACTGGCATGATCAGTATTTCCTGTTCTTCAGGGGTTGGTGTGGATGACATGTTCATCCTGGTGTCCTGTTGGCAGCAGACTAAAGTAAAGAAGGGAGTCATAGAACGGATGTCTGACACCTATGCAAGGGCAGCTGTCTCCGTTACCATCACGACTCTTACCGACGTTTTAGCCTTCTACATTGGAGTTGAAAGTTCCCTTGTGTCTATTCAGTCATTTTGTTTGTATACAGGCACAGCCTTTGTGTTCTGTTACATCTACAACCTGACTTTCCTTGGGGCAGTTCTTGCTCTTAATGGCCGAAGGGAAGAGAGCAACAAGCATTGGCTCACATTCAAGGAAGTGATGGATAAGCCTCAGGATTCAAAGAGCCCTATGTATAACAGGGTGCTGTATAGGAGGGGCTTTCGATGAGTCCACTGGAACAGAGACTGAACATCCCATGTATGGCTTCTTTAGAAATCGCTATGGCCCCTTCCTGATGCACACCTGGACCAAGTTGTTTGTGGTAGTCCTGTATCTGACATACCTGGTTAGTAGTGTTTATGGGTGCAGACAACTTAAAGAAGGTATAAATGTTCGAAACCTTGCTGTTGATGGTTCTTATGTCGTTGCGTATTATGACCTGGAAGAAAAATATTTTACTGAGTATGGCCCGAGGCTCATGGTTGCTGTTACAGAAAGCATACCATATTGGAATTCATCTGTCCGCGCCGATCTTGAGAACTGCATGCAGTTGTTTGAAGAGTCCTCCTATGTGGATAAGAGATTATCAGAGTCATGGCTGAGAACTTATGAAATGGTTGCAAAAGGGGCATCTTTAAATTTAGATGACCGTACGTCATTTATGACTAACTTAAAGACACTTTTCCAAGTAAATCCAGAGTATGAGTTGGATGTTAATATTAGTGCTACTGAAATATTTGCATCACGGTTTTTCATACAAACCGTCAATGTTACTACTGCAGTACATGAGAAAAATCTTTTAAACCAAATGAGACAACTTGCTGAGGACTGTGAGAGGCCACTAATGGTTTATCATCCAGCTTTTATATATTTTGATCAATTTGATGTAATAATGGAATACACCATTCGAAATGTTTTGATCGCTGCTGGTGCCATGTTAATATCTTCCTTGCTGTTCATCCCCAATCCTCTTTGCTCTCTGTGGGTAACATTTACTATTGCATCTGTTTTTCTCGGTGTTACTGGTTTCATGGCCCTCTGGAATGTGAATCTTGACTCCATATCTATGATCAACCTTGTTATCTGCATAGGGTTTTCAGTAGACTTCTCTGCTCATATTTCCTATGCCTTTGTTTCCAGTGAGAAACCCAAAGTGAACGACAAGGCAGTGGAAGCTCTCTACCGCCTTGGTTTCCCTATCCTACAGGCAGCTGTTTCCACCATTGTGGGCATCCTTGTGCTGCCCATGTCATCCACTTACGTCTTTAGAACCTTTTTTAAGATAATGTTTCTAGTTATTTTTTTGGGGTCTCTTCACGGTCTCGTTTTTATTCCTGTATTTTTAACATTCTTTGGGTTTTGTGGTGAAGTTTCAAACAAAGAGGACCAAAACGATAGCAAGGACATTGAAAATTCACCCAATGTTTAAGGAAGACATTGTTCATATGGAAACAAGATTGAGGAACTCGGTTTTCTAGAAGGAAATGTTATGGGGACACTGAGGTTTTAGAATGAAAAATTGAACTAGTGATTGTGAACATGGAAAGAAAAACCATAATCAATCTATATTGCCTGTAAATAGCTTGTTAAATCAAAGGAATATGTTGTTGTTCCTTATGTTCCATAGCCATCTAATCTTCCTATTTATGTTATGTAAATACACCACTTGGCATAAAATTTTCACTTGAAAGGTGCTATGGTTTGTTACAAGACTCCAAAACAATACATGCTTATTTGGCAAAGCATATTTCAGTCATTTGCTGATAGTATGGTATACCCAAAATAAATTAATGTGGGATAAAGATTGCTCAGGCGACTGTTTGAACTCATTCTGTAACAACATGCTGTGGCGATTGCCTTTTAATCTTAGCAGAAACTCCAGGCTTTCTTGTCCTTTGTGTCAGTGTCCCAGCTGCTCTCAGGTTCCAAGTCATGGCAGTGGCAAAATGAAATGAAACAATATAATATTTGTATAAGGGGATGCTGTATGGAAAGGAGAGAGCACTGTCTGCAGTGATGGTGGTGGTATGAATGCTGCTAAGAGGCAAATCAAGCAATCCCTTTTCAATTGGAGGTGGTTGTATTCTGAGATTCCCCTGGTCCATAATTCCTTCCCATCAGTAGAAGACACAGGACAGTCAATGTGAAGGTTGGCAGGAGGAAATTTCCAAGAGCACTGAATCTGGATTCTCTTCTTTGTGAGAAGGGAATTTCCATGTTAAGACAGGGCAGTGTAAAACTTCAATATTACAGTACTGTATTCATTACTGCAGGGACGTGGATGGCACTGTGGTCTAAACCACTGAGCCTAGGGCTTGCTGATCAGAAGGCCAGCGGTTCGAATCCCTGCGACGGGGTGAGCTCCCGTTGCTTGGTGCCAGCTCCTGCCCACCTAGCAGTTCAAAAGCATGTCAAAGTGCAAGTAGATAAATAGGTACCGCTCCGGTGGGAAGGTAAACGGCGTTTCCGTGTGCTGCTCTGGTTTCGCAGAAGCGGCTTAGTCATGCTGGCCACATGACCCGGAAGCTGTCTGCGGACAAACACCAGCTCCCTCAGCCAGTAAAGTGAGATGAGCGCCGCAACCCCAGAGTCGTCTGCGACTGGACCTTTACCATTATTCATTATTGCAGTATACAATGTAAATAAGGAGTAGAAAAGCTTCCTTTCTGGACGACATTCTGAGTGGGGGACTCGTAAGAGGACACAGATACAGAAATTCTCTCCAGGTGTTAACTCAGGTTCAGGAACGGTGAACACAATCCAAATTTGTTCACAGTTTGTATTTACCCTTTTAAATCCACAGATTATGCATAACTGATGTGAACCACAAGAGGAAGAGGCTACTGTTAAACTGAGGTCCTTCTTGCAATACTTTTAATTACTAAATTCACATAATCAGACCAATGGTCTTTTAATATATATATATTTCATTTTTAACAGTGTTCTTATACATTTAAATTATTTTCCATTTTTTCACATCTGAAATTACTTGAATCCCAGACTTCCCCCCACTTCCCCCCTGCTTTCCAATATTTATCTATTTTTCTGTTGCATCTAATTACATTTTCAAACTCATTTCAAATCCTTTTTTTTAAAAAAACTTTAGTCTTATTACATTGTAAGTACTATAATAATCCTGCTAATGTTTTAAAATATCTACAATGATCTTTAAGGTACTCTAAAAAAAAATCCCACTCTTTGCTGAATTTCTTGTCAACTTGGTGTCTGATCTTCACGGTCATTTTCACCATATCGGCATAGTCCATCATAATGGTTTTCCATTCTTCTTTGGTTGGGACCTTCTTTTCCTTCCATTTCTGGGCAAAAAGCATTCTTGCAGCTGTTGTCACATACATAAACAATCTTTTTAAGTCATTTGGTATTTCTCCTATTATTCACAATAAGAAAGATTCTGGGGGTTTTTTTTGGCAAAGGTCTTAAACATTTTTTTCAGTTCATTATATATCATTTCCCAGAATTCTTTTGCCAATTTGCATGCCCACCACATGTGGTAGAACGTGCCTTCTTTTTCCTTGCACTTCCAGCGTAAATGTTTTTATACATTTTTGCTAATCTTATAGGAGTCAAATACCAACGGTACATCATTTTCATATAGTTATCTTTCAGCGTACAAGCCGTAAATTTTAAACCCTCTTTCCACAACTTTTCTGAGTTAAGTTGTATATTTTATCCAATATATTTTGCCCAGTGTATCAAATCAGACCAATGGTCAAGTCCTTCTCTAAACTGGTGTGTTTTAATTACATCTGCAGAACTTTTCCTTTTAATTTTTCGTCGTTCCAGGACAGACACCCTAACAAAAGCGGAGGCATGTTATCGGCCCAAAGGTGTAAACATGCTGTTCCTATTTCACTGTGGTTGTCACCAACATACCTGCTAAGAGTAAATCTTCTTTATTAAATCACATCTTTAACCCCTCAGCACTTTACATCCCAAGCTTAACTCATAAGTCGACTCAGATCGTGCAGGTAACTGTGCTTGGGGGATGGAAACATTCATTGCTGGTATCGCCTCTGCGAATATTTTCACCATTTCCAACAGCACAAAAGATTTGCTTGGCCAAAAGGTGGGCATTCCCCAGTGCCGGATTTACGTATAAGCTAAACAAGCTATAGCTTAGGGCCCCTCTATCTTGGAGGCCCCCAGAAAATTTAAATGAAAAAAGTGATGTACATTTCCAAAATATAAGATAAAAAACAAGATAAAACCTACATACACCAACAGTGTTTTGTGTTGTGTAGGCTCCTATGGTGTAAGTAATGGGCACCGCCTGCTAGCCTGCTCCCTAAAATATCACTGGTTTGCTCATTTCCATAGACGGTGCCTACATTCTGCATGAACTGGTGGCATGGCAACATGTGCAAATGGCTTTAGATCATAGCTGTCAACCTTCCCTTTTTTGGCAGGAAATTCCCTTATTCCAGCGCAGGTTTTCGCCGTTTCCCTTTTTTGGTGGGAAATTCCCTTATTCCAATGCCGTTTCACGCTGCTATCCCGGATAGTTAGATATCCCGTAAATTTCCCGGATTTCAAAGGAAGCAGCTCCTCTCCCCCCCTGCCGGCCAAGGAGGCTCCTCAGCTGCGTTGCTCGGCTGCGTTGCTCACCAATAGTTACAGAGAATAGGATGTCATTAGACAACAGCACTGTTTGTGGTTTACTTGCATGTAAAATCAACCACTCTGGCCCAGCCCACAAATACACTCCTTCCAAAAGAGTGTTAAAGGATGCAAAGTCTACAACACGTTTGTATAATAAGTCATTAATGGATGCCAGAGAGCCAAAAGAGTGAACCTGATCAATCCCCCCATGAAGAATTGACGCTTCTGAATTGTGGTGCTGGAGTCCCGTGGACTGCAAGAAGATCAAACCGATCCATTCTGAAGGACATCCATTCTGAAGGACACTGGAAGGACAGATCCTGAAGCATCTCATGATAAGGGAAGACTCCCTGGAAAAAAGACCCTGAGGTGGGGACAGATGATGGTGTGTAGCCTGGTGTAAATTAATTTGTAGTCTGGGGGGGGATTACCGTGGCATGGACTGTCCCCGAGAACCGTAGACTTCCCTGGGACAGGTGAGGCTGTTGATTCCTTATTTTCAAATCCGAAAGTTGACAGCTATGCTTTGGATACCTATTAGGTCCATAAATTACCATATAGCATATATTCAACACAAAACGCAGCGGCAATTTGTTGTTGACAAAGGACAGCTGGACATAGAAAGGGCCCCATTATTTCCTTCAGTAGCTTAGGGCCTCATCAAACCTAAATCCGGCCCTGGCATTCCCCAGATGGAACGCGAGCCCGAGCAAGGGCAGCAGAGGGCCGGCGCCGCTTCCCTCTGACGTGACGCCCGCAGGGCCTCGGGCGTCCGAGCAGGAGGCCACGGCGTTGGGCGCGTGGAACGCAGCCACGTCAGGAGAAATAACGCCCGCCCGGCAACGGACGGCGACGCCCGTCCTGCGACAGGAAGATCGGCGCCCACCGCGAAGAGCGGCCGGCCCCGACGCCGCAAGCGGCTGTCTCGGCGGGGAAAGAAGCGGGAGAGGCAGGCGATGGCGCCCCCGGGGCCGCGCCGCATGCACACGGACTGCGTGGAACGGCCCCTGTCGCGCGTGCTGCGGGCCTTAGGCGCCTTGGTGGGCGCCCACCCGTGGCCCTTCCTGCTCGTGCCCTTGGCGCTCACGGGCGGGCTGGGCGTGGGCTTCAAGTACCTGCCCAGAAGCGACCTCGGCGACCTCGAAGGCCAGTACACGCCCATCGAAGGCCCCGCCAAGGCGGAGCGCCGCTTCGTCCTGGCGCACTTCCCGACGGACGACGCCGTGCGCTTCTCCCCGCCGAGGCTGAGCACGGAGGGCGCCTTCGCCTCCTTCATCGCCGTGACCCGCGACGGAGACTCGCTCCTCACCCGGGAGGCCTTCGCCGAGCTGCTGGAGCTGGACGCCGCCTTCCGGAGGATCGCCATCGGGGGCGTCTCCTTCGACAGGCTTTGCGCGCGCAGCAGGAACGGCATGTGCAGCAGCCCCAACCCGCTGCTCAGCGCCGTGCAAGGCGACCCGGGCAGGATCGAGGCGCTGCTGCCCACCCTCACTTTCCCGATCGCCAAAGGCGGCGTTTTCCTCGGCCCCTTCCTGGGTGGGGAGAAGCTTTCCGGAGTCGGCCCGGTGCACCGCTTGCGGGCGGCCAAAGCGATTCGCCTCATCTATTTCTTGCAGAATGACCTGCCTGCGAAGCGCGAGGCAAGCAAGATCTGGCTGAAGGCCTTTCTGAAGCGCATCCCCGGCGTGCTGGACTCCTTAAAGCTCAAATTCATCCGGGTAAGTGGCTTTCTTGGAGCCGCTCCTAAATTGACACTTGTAGGAGTCTCCTCTGAAATGAAAAAAACAAAATAAAAACTACATATATATTTATTACTATATATAAGGGTCTGGTGACTTCTGTTTCAGTGTATCTGAAGAAGTGTGCATGCACACGAAAGCTCATACCAAGAACAAACTTAGTTGGTCTCTAAGGTGCTACTGGAAGGATTTTTTTTGTTTTTTGTTTTGTTTTGACTATGGCAGACCAACACGGCTACCTACCTGCAGGGTGGATTTGATTTAAATCAAATTGATTTAAATCACGATTTAAATCACTAGTCAGTAAGGCTTGATTTAAATCACTAGTCAGTAAGACTTGATTTAAATATTTTTTTTATAGAAAGACTCATTCTTGCTGGTATCCTATATAATGAAGTCTCTGCGTCGTGTCCCTGTGTCTGTGGGATTGCGCTACTGCGCATGTGCCCCACGGACACAGGGATTGGAGCGGTGCGGGGTGCTGATTGGCCGGAGGGCGCGCGGGCGAGCGAGCGGCGGCCGTTGGGGGCCGCAAGGGGTGAGGGTGTTCTGCGGGCAGAGGCGGGCGCGCGGAGAGGAGGAGGAGGGGGCGCTTCGGCGGCGGCCACGGCGGCACCAACGGGCGGGACTGCCGGCCAGCAGGCAGGCAGCCAACCGGTGGAGAAGGCGGAGAGGTGGACGCAGCCGGCGGGGATGCTGAGCGAAGCGGAGAGCGGTGGAGGAGGAGGAGGAGGAGCAGCCGTTATCGGCCCCGGGGAGAGCCAGTAATGTTTGACCACATATGTTCTAGCGCCCATTAATTTAAGGGGCTGAACGTCCACTAGTAATCTTAATATTTACAACCATATGAAGGTTTCATTTTTGCAATAATAAATTTTCAGAGTAGTTTTTACAGTTATATCAAAAATTACTGATTTGGTTATACTACTAGAAATACATAGACAGATAATTATGAAATTATGGTGAGGTTTAATAAGTTAACTGTTTATATTTGGACAACTTTTCTGCTGTACTTTATTGGAAGGAGAAAAATAATCATTTTCTTAATAACCATTTAAACAATTTATTTAACTAAAACAATAACATGATAGCATATGTATCCATGTTTGTTAACTGATGTAGTTAAACATTAAAAAAAACTTAGACTGAGTTTTAGCACACTTGATAAACTTAAAACAAATCCTTATTTCCTGATGAATAGCCTTTAGACTACAATGTAACTTAAATAGAAGACTATATTTAGAAAGATTTATCCTCCAAAAGCATTTTATTTTAAAAATCCAATTTAAATCAAAAAAATCCGATTTAAATAAAAAAAAATCCGATTTTTTAAATTATTTTTTTAAATCATTGATTTTTATCCACCCTGCCTACCTGTAACTGGAACTCTGAAATGAAACATCTTGGGAGAACTGGGCAAGTGACTTTTTTTTTAATTTTTTTTTTTTTAGATCGCCATGCGACACGCTTTAATGTGGAATTAAGTTGCCATGTTTTGGAGCTTATCAGTAATCACACTTAAAAAAAAATACTATGAAGGAACGAGCAATAATGATAACTATTCATTTTATGATTATTCTTAGCCTGTCATCATACCCTTGAGAACATTAAGCTATAAATTAAGAGAGAGATTATTTAACACTCGTATGTTCTTCCTTCTCTCCCCACCCCTAACCTGACAGGTGGTCTATATTTCCTCAGTATCCAAGAAAGAAGAACTGGAAAAACTTAGAAACAAAGTGATGCCATTGGCCTGTGGCGCCTATTTTTTAACAATAGTCTTTACAGTTGTATCATGTTCAAGGTAACTTCTCACCCCATAATTCTTGGGAGAGGGAGGGAAGCAGGGCCGTAGCTAGGGGGTGGTGAAGTGGGCCTCTGCCAGGGGTGCAGGCGATTGGGGTGTGTGTGCAAAATAGGCTAAAAATATGTCCATAAATATAAATATTGATTATTGCCTCATAATAAATGGTTTTAAATAGAGGGTGAAATGAATGGGTGGAAGGGGGGGGTTGGAGAGAGGCGGAAAGAAGAGCTAATTTGCCCGTGGCTAAGGGGCGCAATCTGGACGGTTCTGCCAGGGGCGCAAGATCACCTAGTTATGGCTCTGCAGGGAACATCCCTCTTTTTCAACATGGGCAAATCTTTAATATGCAGTAGCTACATGTAGTACTCTGGATGGGCAGATCCATTCAAGAAGGGAGCAAATTGGCACATGTACCATGAAATGCGGGACGCGGGTGGTGCTGTGGGTTAAACCACAGAGCCTAGGGCTTGCTGATCAAAAGGCCGGGGGTTCGAATCCCCGCGACGGGGTGAGCTCCCATTGTTCGGTCCCAGCTCCTGCCCACCTAGCAGTTCGAAAGCACGTCAAAGTGCAAGTAGATAAATAGGTACCGCTCTGGCGGGAAGGTAAACGGCATTTCCATGCGCTGCTCTGGTTCCCTCGGCCAATAAAGCGAGATGAGCACTGCAACCCCAGAGTAGTCCACGACTGGACCTAACGGTCAGGGGTCCCTTTACCTTTACCTTACCATGAAATGCCAAATTCCACTACCGGTAGATGCTTTTAAATCTGTTTTCCAGTCTTTTTGGGTGTCTACTGGTCAAGTTTCTACAGTGTAGGCAGAGCGAGCCCACACATAGACTGAAGAGACGGTGTTATCACTACCTAGAGTGACTTTTGATCATTGGTACTCTAAACACATGCTTAGTCTGCCTATTGGGTAATCCAGTATTGATACCTCTCCTGCCAGTTTCCATTTCTCAAAGGGCGTAAATTGGCACATATACATTGAAACTCTGAATCCAGATATATTCTTCTTTATCTGCTTTACAGGATGGATTCTGTACGGACAAAAATTTGGGTTGCCATTTGTGGGGTGATGTCAGCAGGCTTATCTGTCGTCAGCAGCTTTGGATTACTGCTGTTTTGTGGAGTGCCATTTGTTATCACGGCTGCAAATTCACCCTTTCTTATACTTGGTAAGTGAGCAAATGTATACATTCCTCATACTCTTCTATCCAGTGGGCTTTTGATGAGAATACAATGATACCTTGGTTTACAACCATAATCCATTCCGGAGGTCCGGTTGTAAACCAAAACAGGTTGTAACCCAAGGTGCGCTTTCACCAATGGTGCCTCCCCCCAAAAAATTGGTTGTACAGTCATACCTCGGGTTACGAACACTTTGAGTTGCACCAGAGTGGGGAACTGGTAGAACGCAGGCTGGATGTCTCTGTCTAGCTAATGGCATCCTGTCCGTAACTACAGTGAGGTTTGTGGGAAAGCTTGCCATTGTCTCCAACAGAAGTCTTTTGTTATTATTAAGGCACCACAGGGCTCTCTGTTTTATATATAGAATTGCAATATTAATATAACTTACTAATCTGTAAATAAAAAATGACTAAGTGTGTTCCTCTTGTATATATCCATATATCCACATTTCTCCTCTGGCATGTTTGCAACTGGCATGATCAATATTTCCTGCTCTTCAGGGGTTGGGGTTGATGACATGTTCATCCTGGTGTCCTGCTGGCAGAAGACTAAAGTGAAGGACAGTGTCAGAGATCGAATGGCTAACACCTACGCGGAAGCAGCTGTCTCCGTTACCATCACAACGCTTACCGACGTTTTAGCCTTCTACATTGGAATTGAAAGTTCCTTCATGTCCATTCGGTCATTTTGCTTGTATACAGGCACAGCCTTTGTGTTCTGCTACATCTACAACCTAACTTTCCTTGGGGCAGTTCTTGCTCTTAATGGGCGAAGGGAAGAGAGCAACAGGCATTGGCTAACGTTCCAGAAAGTGATGGATAAGCCTCAAGATTCGAAGAGCCGTATGTATAACAGGTGCTGTATAGGAGGGTTTATTGACGAATCCACTGGAGCAGAGATTGAGCATCCCATGAATGGCTTCTTTAAAAATTACTATGGCCCCTTCCTGATGCACACCTGGACCAAGTTGTTTGTGGTAGTCCTGTATCTGGCATACCTGGTTATTAGTAGTTTTGGGTGCGGACAACTTAAAGAAGGTATAAGTGTCCGACACCTAGCTGTAGATCGTTCTTATGTCGTTCCGTATTATGACCTGGAAGAAAAATATTTTTCTGCGTATGGCCCAAGGGTCATGGTTATTGTTACGGAAAGAATACCATATTGGAATTCATCTGTCCGTGCAGATCTTGAGAACTGCATGCAGTCAATGGAAAATCTATCCTATGTGGACAAGGATCTTTCAGAGTCATGGTTGAGAACTTACGAAACTGTTGCAAAAGGCATTTCTTCAAATTTAGATGACCGGATTTCATTTATTGGCAATCTATCAGCCCTGTTTAGAGTACATCCAGAATCTGAGTGGGATGTTAAAGTTCGTGTTATGGAAATTCCAGTGTCACGATTTTTCGTACAGACCATCAATATTACCAGTGTAGAGAAGAAGAAGCAACTTTTAAACCAGTTCAGACAGCTTGCAGAGGACTGTAAGTTACCACTGATGGTTTATCATCCAGCTTTTATATACTTTGATCAATACAATGTAATAATTCAGAACACCATTCAGAATGTTTTGATCGCTGCTGGTGCCATGTTAATTACTTCCTTGTTGCTCATCCCCAATCCTCTTTGCTCCCTGTGGGTAACCTTTGCTATTACCTCTGTTATTGTTGGTGTGTCTGGTCTCATGGCCTTTTGGAATGTGAGCCTTGACTCCGTATCCATGATCAGCCTTGTTATCTGCATAGGGTTTTCAGTAGACTTCTCAGCCCATATTTCATATGCCTTCATTGCCAGTGAGGAACCCAGAGTGAACAACAAGGCAGTGGATGCTCTCTACCGCCTCGGTTACCCTATCCTTCAGGGAGCTCTTTCCACCATTGTGGGTGTCCTCGTGCTGTCCATATCACACACTTACGTCTTTAGAACTTTTTTTAAAATAATGTTTCTGGTTATCGTGTTGGGACTCGTTCACGGTCTCGTTTTTATTCCTGTATTTTTAACATTCTTTTTTGGGGAAATTACTCCTTAAAATCAATCGTTAGGGTTTATCTGCAGACTCCAAAAACACTACCTGCCTGTTTGTGATGGCATGGTTCAGCCACCGTAGCAATGGTGCGCCCCAGATATGAGTAGAATGGGATAAAGATTGTTTGGGTGCCTGTAAGGAGCTTAACAAACATGCTGTGACGATTGCCTTTACAGAAGCACATTGCTTCTCTTTTGTGTCTGTGTCCCAGCTGTGTCTTGGGTTGAGAGCCATGGCAGGCACCTAGATAAGGGGTTGCAGTGTGGCAAAGGGAGATGTCTAGCTGGTTGCAGTGTGGGTCCCTGTATGAGGCAAATCAAGTCCAGACCCAAATCTCATACGATCTGGGCTCTCATTGTATTCATGTAAACCTTTTTTAAATGGGAGAGTTTGTAGTCTGGAGTGCCCCCCAGTTCAGACTTCATCGTTATTGGTAAAGGAAACAGGATCATTGATGTGAGGTTTGTCAAAAGAGAAGATCTGAAATCGGTGCCGTAGATTCAATCCTTAAAAGCACTGAGGGGCAATTCTCATGTGAAACAGGGCTGACTGTCAGCAGGACATAATGAAGGTGAATGCTGAGGTGATCTCCCCAGACCTTCATCAAAAATTGTAATGTATACTATTAAAATAATTCAATTATTAAAATAATTCAAATAATTCAATTTATTTATTTATTGTGTTTACCTTTCTGTGCTAACTTCAGGGAGGGTGAGGAGATGGCTGTTTGAACACAAGTGTCACTAGATGGCACTGTGGAAGAAGACTAGACTGAACAGGTGCTTTATCTCAAGATGGAACCAGGCTTCTGAATAACTTGACAGCTATATCGCAGTGTGTTGCTCTGTGCACCAGTTCAGCTACGACTTACACTATCTTTAGGATCAGTGTGTTAATATGGCTGGTGATGTTGATGACAAATGTTTTTTTGGGGGGTGGGGAATCACACGGAGGTCAGCATTATAGATGCAAATTTTACAAATTTGTTACAGCCATTTGTTTTTTCTCTTTTGTCTTAAGATGCTGCTTCCGTTCAAATATATTGTATTTTTGTAATACTGTTTTATTTTGCCACTGGAAAATCACAGTCCACTTCCCTCTCTCCTTTTACAATAGTTTGGCATATGCAGTTGTAAATACCACCTAGAATATGGTTGTGCCAGCCACGCAAGTAGCTTTTGCAATGGTTTTCAATTCACATTCTGTGGAACTATGAAGTTCTTGGTAAGTTTGTTAGGGTTCCTTAACGACAAGCTCATGCATCACTGACAAACATCCATTAAATCTTTTTTCTCTGCCTCCATTGCATCAGCGACAAGCCATCCAGCAGAGCTGTTTCAAGTGGTCCGGGGTCTTTTACACTCTGGTCCATGTGACCACTGTGTACAATTTGCTCAACACTTCATTGACAAAACCTCTCAGATTTCTTCAGACTCGGATACTATAGTTTATACAGGTCCGGTGGATGTAACTTTGGACTCTGCTTTGGACTTTTCAAACCCTACAGCCCGAGGATGTGGACAGGTTCCTTGGAAATGTGAGAGCTACTGTGTGCTAAATCCTTTAGTTCTTCTTGATGTCTGGGCAGCTTTTGATACCATCAGCTATGGCAGAGCCTTCCAAAACGTGTGTTGCAACACGTTAGTGTGTTGGCTGCAGTGTGTAGGTGTGTCGCACGAACACTCCCCACGCTCCTCCCAGGGCTGGAAAGGGGTTAGTTTAACCTACAGTTTGCTAGTAAAACTGAATTAAAGGTAAAGGTACCCCTGACCATTAGGTCCAGTCGCTGACGATTCTGGGGTTGCGCGCTCATCTCGCTCTATAGGCCAAGGGAGCTGGCGTTTGTCCGCAGACAGCTTCTGGGTCATGTGGCCAGCATGACTAAGCCTCTTCTGGCGAACCAGAGCAGAGCACGGAAACACCGTTTACCTTCCCGCCGGAGCGGTACCTATTAATCTACTTGCACTTTGACGTGCTTTCGAACTGCTAGGTTGGCAGGAGTAGGGACCGAACAACAGAAGCTCACCCTGTCGCGGGGATTCGAACCGCCGACCTTCCGATCGGCAAGCCCTAGGCTCTGTGGTTTAGACCACAGCGCCACCCACGTTCCGAAAACTGAATTACTGCGTTGCAAATGGATGCATGTCCAAAAAGCGTCACCAACATGAAAAGTTTGGAAAGCTCTGGACTATTGTATCTCTCTCTGCTGGGACTTGGAGGTCCTGCTTTACAGTGGCACTGTCCTTCCTGGATGGGTAAACCCAGGAGGTGGTCCTGGGGGACTCCTGTTCAATGTCTTGGCTGTTGGCCTATGGCAGGTATGGCCAGACTCGGGCCTCCAGATGTTTTGGGACTACAATTCCCATCATCCCTGACCACTGGTCCTGTTAGCTAGGGATGATGGCAGTTGTAGTCCCAAAACATCTGGAGGGCCAAGTTTGGCCATGCCTGGCCTATGGGGTCCTTCAGGGTTCTATTCTGCCCCATGCTATTTAGCATTTAAATTAAAACGCTGTAACCGACTTTATGTGGGGTGTCTTTGAAACTTCTACTGGCTTGAAAAGCTGCAGCCAGATCCTAGACTGGAGAGCACATGACTTCTTTGCACAATTCAAAGTACTGGTTATGACTTTTAAAGCCCTACACAGCTTTGGTCCAAGCTATCTGAAAGACCGTATTCCCTCATACAAACCTGCCTGGATGTTGACATCTTTGGGAGAGGCCCTTCTCTCAGTCCTGCCACCTTCCCAGGCACACTTGGTAGGGAAAGGGTCTTCTCAGTGGCTGTTGCCAGACTTTGGAACTCCTTCCCTAGAGACATTAGACTGGCTCCCTCCTTTTTGGCCTTCCACCAGCAGGTGAAAGCTTTTGTTCCAAAAGGCTTTTGGGAATTGCCTGCTTTTAACGAGAGGGCTGGTGCCATGCTGTTTTTATTGTAATTATTTGTGTGGTTTTAATAGATTTTATATATGTATGTAGTTTTACTTCTAACAATGTTTAATTGTTTTCTGAGTGTATGTTTTTAATGTTTCCTTTTTACATGTAAGCCGCCTTGAGTCCTTGAGTTTTCCTAACTGGATGTACTGCAGTGCATTGTGTGTCTACAGGGTTGTTGGTTTTTTTTACATGTGTGGTGATATTTTGTTGGGTGCTATCTATCACCATACTCCCTACTTATGTTGGTGAGGTGCTTCTTGGTAGGCTACGGATGGTTTTTAACCTGCTGCTTTGGTAAACAAACACTTGTAGGCATGCCCAAAATGGACCTCAGGTTTCTGGAATTCATTGGGGGGGTTGGGGGGGGGGAGAACAACAGCGCATCCAGAAGTGTGGATGGAAACATTGAGAAAGAGTGCAATTAAAAGTCAGGGCTGTGCAAGCCACATGCACATTAAAAAAATTGGTATTTTCAGAGCCTATGTCATATCCTAAGTATATCTACTAGTATGTCATATGAGCAGGAAATCTATTTATATTCTTGTGGTATCTGAAATCCGGCACAAGCATCATTCTGTACACACACACAAAAAAATCTAAAACCCTTCACTGTGGCATTGAACAGAACTTGCTTGGCAATCACATAATCATTTCCAGATTTGTGAACCTGCAATTTCTCACCACAGTTTATTCTGAAACTGCTTCATTCAACTTCTGTGAAATCTTGTTAGTGCTAGCTTTAAAGAACTGCGCCTTTTTGCTCTCCTGGATCCTAGCTGGTCTTCGGTAACCTTTTGAATTTTTTTTTTATATGTGGTACACCGATCGTTAACTTTTTATCAGATGGAGCTAAATACTATCAAACAGCAGATGCAGCAGCAAGCAAGTGCCTCAACAATCAGGTCATATGCATAAGAAGTAAAACTGAAAGTGAAATACAATCTTTTATTATATTTGGGGTGTGTTCACATTCCTGCCTCAGAGTGCAATTAAGTTGTCCCCCCCCCCCCAGTGCGTTTCATGCCTCTTTCTTCCTTAGACTGTTCTCATCAGGACAGCTTCATCAGTGTCAGATTTGTTTCTGTTTGAGGGGTTTGATGGCTGGAGAGAGACAAATTAGGAGTGCCTTAAGGACTCCAGTCAGCAGTATTTTATAATGGAGTACAAAATACATAACATGTCATGGGAACATGAATTAAAAACTCTGCACTGGAAATGCGGCGAGTGTACAGTAAACAGAAGTGTGAACACCGTCTTAGAAAGATACACCAGCTTGCATAGTAAAATTCTTGGAAGGACTGAAAGAATAACCCAGCTTTCTCCCTGATCTAGCATTTCATTAGCTTGGAGCTCATCCAAATGATGATGAGCTGGCAAATCAAGGGAATCTGGCTAGTACTGTACTGTGATTGTGTCGTACAAACACAAAACACGCAAATGCATTACTTGGCGCAGAATTTGGAGCCTTTATATTTTCAGCTTCTATTTTCCTTGGAAATGTTTCCAGTTATTAGGGTTGCAAAAACAGGCTTGAAAATGTGTGGAAGATCTCTGGTGATGCTTCTAATGCCACAGGACTCCAAAGGATGTGTATAGGTAGCAGGATTTCAATGTCCTGAATGAGTACTTGCTCCTCCTTCTAAGCAGGAAAGCTTATGCGAAGTGAGGAAAAAATAAATTAACCTGTGCACACTGATCTGGAGTTGGGGGTGGACAGGGAGGCAGCCAAGTTTGCTGGCGATAACAAATGGTTCCTGTTTGTAACAATCTATAGTATATATTCATCTGTATCTCGAAACACAACCTAGATTAACTGTGGGGAACCAGTGGCCCTCCAGATGTTAGGACTCCCTCTCCAGAACGGCCAGTCATCAAGCACATCTGGAGAGCCGCAGGTCTCCCACCCTTGCGGGAAAAAGACTGTCGAGAAGAAGGAAATTCCCAGTTAAAAGGGTTATTGGTTAAAAAATCACTTCTCGATATTTTCGGGAGTTTCCCTTAGACAGCAGCCAGATTGCAGCCAAGAAACCGATTCCTTCGCTGAACGGGGGTTTCCCCAGTATCCCCTCGCCCCCCCCCCCCCGACTTCTGAAGCGGTTAACGGGTGGGCATTTCCCGAACGGTGAACCTCCGCCCAGCGGCCATTTTTATCAGTTCCCTCTTTTCGAGATGTTTTAGAAACTCTGCCCAGCACACTCGTGCTAAGTGGGGCAGGGCTGCCCTATGCCTAACTTATTCGGATAACGGTCTTAGCTCCGTCCTGAGTCCGGCTCTCTTCGCCGCTGGGAGGAGGAGAAATAGAAAAAGCTCAAAGGAAAGAAGGCGATGGCGCCCCTCGACTGCCAAACGGACTGCGTGGAGAGGCCCCTGGTGCGCATGCTGCAGGGCCTGGGCGCCCTGGTGGGCGCGCACCCGTTGCCCTTCCTGCTCGTGCCCTTGATGATCTCGGTCGCTTTGGGCACCGGCTTCGTGTTCCTCAGCAGCCTGCAGGACAACGACATCGAGCGCCAGTTCACGCCGCTCGGGGGCCCCGCCAAGGGCGAGCGGCGCTTCGTGCAGGCGCACTTCCCCACCGACGACGCCGTGCGCTTCTCCGCCGATAGGCTGACTACCGAGGGCTCCTTCGCCGCCATCATCGTCGTGGCCCGCAGAGACTCGCTCCTCACCCGGAAGGCCTTCGCCGAGCTGATGGCGCTGGACAAGGCGGTGTGGGAGCTCCGCGACCCCGCGCTCCCCTTCGACCAGCTCTGCGCGCGGGGAAGCGCCAGCACCAACTGCAACAGCGCCAACCCGGTGCTGAGCGCCTTGGAAGGCGACCCGGACAGGATACAGGAGCTGATACTCGGCCTCACCTTCCCGTTCTACAACTCTCCGTACTATATGAATCCCATTTACTTGGCCCCCTTTATGGGCGGCCTCGACCTGGCCGCCGTGGATGGGACGGAGCGCCCCGTCCGGGGAGCCAAAGCGCTGCGCCTCTTCTACTACTTGCAGGAGGATGATGCTACTAAGAGAAACGACAGCGCACTCTGGCTCCGGACGTTTCTGGAGCGCATCCCGGACGTGGTGAAATCCTTGAACCTCACAACCATCCAGGTAAGCGTCTCCTGGCACGATGGAGCCGCTTCACACGTTACGGAATGTGACCGCTATGAATCTCTGTGTTTGCCTGATGCATGCTGCCATGCTTACTGGAGCTGACAGGTTCTGAAGTCAAACCAGTAGGGTCAGAGGTTCCCCATGCCTAACCCACCGCCATTCAGTGGCGGCCAAACATTTAATTTTAGTAAGTAAACAATGTGCTTCACCAAAGGAATTAGAAAACAGCATCTCTGTCAATGCAAGAATGCCAAGAAGTACCTCTTTCAAAATGATGCACATTATTACTATGCCTTGTGTCAATCTCTAGGTTTTAAAAATGCATGTTATGCTTTTATACAGTACTTACTGTTTCCTGAATTACTTCTTGTGCACTGCTTGGACATGCTTGGGTGCAAATCAGGGGTAGAAAAACTTGAGCCCATGGGCCAAATTTGGCCATCCAAACTTCACCATTTGACCCATAAGGCCATTTTACCCAAACCATGCCCACGTGCCCTACATCTGATGTCACATGTGATGTCAGGCACGCAGCAGGTACACATACGGCTAGGTCAGCTGCACATACAATGAATCCCAGCAGAAAGGACCACCCATGACCCATCAGCTGATGCATTGGGACTTCAATTCTGCTTGGACACCATCTTCCCCTACTCCCATTGGCCCACTTTGACAGGACCACCCATCTGTCAACTGCCTCTACACGCATGTCAAAGTTGGACCGTAGGATGGGGAGAGATTCGGTCAAAAAGGTTCCCCACCCTTGATATAAAATGATTAATAAATTATGTAGATAAATACATGAATACTTAAATGATCCAGACCCTAGGCCCAGCACACAATTTTTCATATAATTTGCATATGTAATTGATGTGCATAGATGCCTCTGGAAAACTAATATGGTGATTGACTGGGGTTTGGAGAATAATATTCTTTGCAGGACTTCCAACTGCACTATAAATAAAGCTTTCAAAATATATTTAAATAGGGGGAGCAAGGGGATTGAGATTTTGGGGCCCACTGCAAAAAGCTTGGGGCCTTGAATTAACCTCTAGCAACACCTCCGCCAGATTATGTCAATGTGATGGGCTGATTTGTTTGAAGTGCATATCATTCGACCCACAGCTCCTCACCCATAGGAACCCCTCCCCCTTCTTTGCGAAAGTGAAAACAAAAAAGGACTTGCTCACTTAGCCTTTGGAGAACATAAAGCAGAACCTCACTGGCTACTAAAAATGAGGGTTAGCTAACAAGCCCAAGCAAAATTTGTACTGTATCTGTTTTCTCAGCTAGAGTTTTTATTAGTGCAATTAGTTCTGCTTCTCTGTGCTACCCAGGCCTGAATAGTTCCACCCTCTCCCTCTCCCTCCCTCCCTCCCTCCCTCCTTCTCTCTCTCTCTCCCTCCCTCCCTCTCCCCTCTTTTAACTTTATCTCCCTTAGAATAAGCTTTTATAATTATGTGGTTTGAGTACTGGAGCCAGTAACAGTGTTCAGTGTACGGCCCCTTTGCATCCAGAAGGAAAGCAAAGGAACTGCTCCAGACAGTAAGTTTTATTCCATTTAGGTTAGTCTGTTGCAGCTTTTCATTCATTAGCATGTATTTTCCCTCTTACCCTATTAAACAGAACTCATTGTTTTGATCTTACACCTTCTGCTGTAGCATCCAACCAGCCTGACATTTTATTGAAAGGCTATCTTTGTTTTAAAGTTAATTATCCTGCCCCCTTTGGACAATTATTTTATTATAAATATCAGGTGGGGAATAATACGCACATTCAAACAATATATGGAAGATGTATTGTATCTTTCAGCAGAACTTGGATTTTCTCCCTCCCAGTCCTCAACATTTGGTTAGTTTTACTGGCACGCGGGTGGCGCTGTGGTCTAAACCACAGAGCCTAGGGCTTTCCGATCAGAAGGTTGGCGGTTCGAATCCCCATGACGGGGTGAGCTCCCGTTGCTCGGTCCCTGCTCCTGCCAACCTAGCAGTTCGAAAGCACGTCAAAGTGCAAGTAGATAAATAGGTACCTCTCCAGCGGGAAGGTAAATGGCGTTTCTGTGTGCTGCTCTGGTTCTCCAGAAGTGGCTTAGTCATGCTGGCCACATGACCCGGAAGCTGTACAAAGCTGGCCAGTAAAGCGAGATGAGCGCCGCAACCTCAGAGTCGTTCGCGACTGGACCTAATGGTCAGGGGTCCCTTTACCTTTACCTTACTGGCAGGCCTACCAGGAAGACTAACGGCTTCTGTTCCCTGCCCTGCCCACCCCCCAGAGAAAGGTGGAAATAAAGAGACAGTTCACTTCCACGCTGCTTCCCTCAGAATTCTGTTTTCCTCTTCCTGCTCCAATAAACTTTTAACAGAGAGGTGGGAACACCAAGTTGAAAGTTAATTCAGTTCTTAGTGCTACTAGTCAAGTCACTGAGGGCCTCTAGCAGATGCCACCTGATCAGGAGGTCTGCTCCTCACAATGTAGGACTTGGGCCCTTAGTGCTGTGATACCTGTCCTTTGGAATTACTCCCCCTGCTTGAATATTACACAGACACTGTATCAGCTGTCTTTTAACTGAGGAACCTTCCTCTTAGCAAGCCTTTTAAAGTAGAGATCTTTCCCAGTCTACATCTGTATTGGAATTGTTTTAAAGATGTTTTTATTGTTTGCTATCCTGGGCCCCTGTACAGGAACACTCTATGCTGCACAATTTATTTCCGGTCCCACTTATATTCTGCTAATTGCACCCTGTCTTTATACTCTTGTGAACATTTAGATTTATATATTAAGAGAGAGAAAATATTTAACATGTGATTTTCTCTTCTCCCTCCCCACCCCCCCCCCCCCCACTCCCCATGGCAGGTGGCTTATTTTACTTCATTGTCCAGACAGGAAGAGTTTGAAAAAAATACTAAGGAAGTGGTCCCTTTGTTTTCCATCGCATATACCTTAACAATAGCCTTCTCAATTCTGTCATGCTCAAGGTAATTCCTGGGAAAAGGGAAATACCGTAGTTTTTATCTTTTCATTTTGTGAGCGTGTATTCCACACCCCCTGCCATTACTTAAATTTGGAAGAAGCCCACATCTGACTTTTTGTTTATCTGACTGGTGAAATCCACCACAAAGTTTTGTGTTCTAATAGCGTTTTATATCTATTCCAAACCTCATAAATTGATGGGCAGGGTAGAAATAAATTATTATTATTATTATTATTATTATTATTATTATTATTATTAGGTATCATGTGTATGCAGGCTTAAGAGGAGGTAGTAGATCTACGAAGCTTCATCTGAATGTCTGCTATCTTTCCCACATTCCACCTTAAGAATGCAGACTCAACGGCCTTGCCAACAGCCAACTTTGCGTGGACAGGCGGAGTCCCCCAACCCCCATGCGACCCCTGAGCGGAATAATGGCACATGACAACGTGCTATGGGATTAAAATTGGCCACAACTTTATTAAGATTCAGATGTAGGGAGACCTTGGCTCAAGCATTGGGCTCAAGCAGCCGGGGATCTGCGGAAAGTTCAGGGTTATCCAGAACGTTTTGGGGATTGGGCTGGCTCTGGAGAACATATGTTCAAGCAGATAGCCCGCCCCCCGTTCACCGCCACTGGTGGGGGAGAGCAATGACAACCTCTCGGCGTAGGGACAATGCTTCCCCCAAGACCCCTTTAACGGGAACCCTGATATCGCCGCCGTACTGGGGGCATGGGGTCACCGCGCCACGCCCTCCATTTTCAAGATGACTAAAGGATTCGCCCAAGGCCTGAAACCGCCAAAGTTGTGACGTATTGCTATGGGAAAGGCGAAACCTGCCAATGCAGGGAAATTCCTTTCCGGCCCTTCAACAGTGGCCTTGACATAGCAGCGCCTGCGTACCTGTGGAGAAGAGGATAACCTGCAAAATTAAACGTTAATTGAGGGAGTGGAGGGTGGGAGAAGCTCTGGAGCCGACTGATGCTTCCCAGGTAAGCTACACCTTCTAGTGTGTGAGCTGTATGGTCCCTCCCTATACATGGCCAATCCCCTGGCAATGCCCCCACTCAGGCGGGATTGGGCGGTTAACTCAGGTAGGCGGTGACACCAGGTATCCCTGCCCTGGGGAAGGCGCTGCCCATCAGAACTACCAGGAGCTGCACGGGAATCTAGGGGGCTGCGCGCGACCGCGCAAATGTGGCCCCACCTTTGATGTGTGGAACGGTCATTGTTCTCACCCCCTCAGTTTGTTTACTGTCTAGCTGATGAAGCATTCTGGGGAGCTTGGAAGCTTGCATCCTTTTTTGAGATATTTTGTGCAACTAGGGCTTCCAATCAAAGCTTCACACAGCTTCAATGCATGCACAGCCGGTCCATTTGGTGCTAACGGGTTTAGCTTGGTTCAGTGGGAGAGGGGGGATTAGCACATGTACCATGATACTCTGAATCGAATTAGAATCTTCTTAATCTGTTTTCCAGGCTGGACTGTGTACGGACAAAAGTGTGGGTTGCAGCTTTTGGGGTGCTGACAGCAGGCTTATCTGTCGTTAGCAGCTTTGGATTGCTGCTCCTTTGTGGGGTGCCGTTTGTTACCGGTATCACAGTTGCAAATTCGCCATTTATTATACTTGGTAAGTGAGCAAATGTACACATTAATATATTTAAGAATGATGATGAGTGAAAATTCTCTTACATATCTTGTGGGAATGTTTAGGAATGTGGGGGAGGGTATATTGTTTAAGATATCCTATCCCAACTTGTGTTTACAAGTTCTATAATATCTGCAGAGTTAACATTCCCCTTTTAAACACACGCTCAGCGGATAGCTTGCACAGACTTGTTAGAGTCTCTATAAATATTGTCCTGGTGTCTTCCCCCTTTTTAATCCCTCCTAAATAAGACACTGCACAGTCTTCGGTAAAGTATAAAATGTTTACTCACAAGAAATCATCTGTTCACACAAAGGATCCCAGAGGCAGACTTAAAAGTTACTAATCAGTATACATGAGAAGACTATCTCCTTATGGGAGAAAAGTCCCTTTTTCATATCTTAGCTTGAAGCGAAGAGTGCATCTTAGCGATCCTGTTACTTTGATCGCGTCATCAGAAAAAGGAGAGAGAGAAGACAGAAGAGGCAAAATGGAGGCCCGGCTTGTGGTTCTTCTTCTCTAACTAGGAGAGGCCGCACCCATCTCAAGTTACATACAGGAAGTTTTGTCTCAGTCTAGGAAGGTAGGAAGTTCCGGCTGGAGGACTGAGAAAACCTTCATGTCTACTCTAGCAAATGTTGTGTTTGACTGCACCTGATTCTTACATCCCACATATCTATGGGTTTGTGGTGTTCGGGAGCCGATTCTTCCGGGAGGCAAGTCATTCGAGTACCAAGGTACCACTGTATTTCTCTTCTCGCATGAGATACAGGAACTACAGTGGTACTTCTGGTTGCAAACGGGATCTGTTCCGGAGCCCCGTTCGCAACATGAATAACATGTAACTTGAAGCGCCGCTTCTGCACATGCGCATGACGTCATTTGACGCATCTGCACATGCGCGAACCACCGAACCCGGAAGTAACCCGTTCCAGTACTTCCAGGTTCGGCGCATTCGTAACCCGCGCTGAACGCAACCCGCAGCGAACGCAACACGAGGTATGACTGTAATATGTTATATATTTGCCGTTCTTCAGGGGTTGGTGTTGATGACATGTTCATCCTGGTGTCCTGCTGGCAGCAGACTAAAGTGAAGGACAGTGTCAGCGATCGCATGGCTGACACCTATGGAAAAGCAGCCGTATCCATTACCATCACGACCCTCACGGACGTTTTAGCCATCTACAGTGGAATTGCAACTCCATTCCAGTCCATTCAGGCATTTTGCATCTATACAGGAACATCATTTGTGTTCTGCTACTTATATAACCTGACATTCTTGGGGGCCATTCTTGCTTTAAATGGGAGACGAGAAGAAAGCAACAGACACTTTCTCACATTCAAGAAAGTGAACAATGAGCCTCAGGATTCTCAGGGCTGCGCATATAACATGTGCTGTGTAGGAGGGTCTTTTGATGAGTCCACTGGAGCAGAGACTGTACACCCCATTAATGGATTCTTTAGAGAGCATTATGGTCCCTTCCTTATGCACACCTGGACCAAGGTGCTTGTGGTAGTCCTTTATCTCATGTACTTGGGTATTAGTATTTTTGGCTGCACTCAAGTCCAAGAAGGTATAGATCTTCGAAATCTAGCTAGTGATAGTTCTTACGTCATCCAGTATTATAAATGGGAAGATGAATATTTTTCAGAATATGGCCCAATGGTTATGGTTGTTGTTACTGACAGTACATTTTATTGGGATCCATCTGTCCGTGCAGATCTTGAAAACTGTATGAAAGCACTAGAAAACTCATCCTACATCAATGAGAATTTAACAGTGTCCTGGTTGAAATCTTACGAAGATCTTGCTATAGCTATATTTTTTGATATAGATAACCATAATATTTTCATTAACACTTTACCCACCCTCTTTAGATTTTTTCCAGACTTCAAGTGGGATGTTAATCTTATTGATACAGAAATATTAGTGTCACGTTTTTTCATACAGACAGTCAATGTTACTACTGCAGTGGATGAGAAGAGTCTTTTAAATGAGCTGAGAGGCCTTGCTGAGGACTGCAAGATACCATTAATGGTTTATCATCCAGCTTTTATATACTTTGATCAATATACTGTGATCGTTAAGGACACGGTTAAAACTGTTGTGATTGCTGCTGGAGCCATGCTACTCATTTCCTTACTACTCATTCCCAATCCTCTTTGTTCTTTGTGCGTAACCTTTGCTATTGCCTCTGTTATTGTCGGTGTAGTTGGTTTCATGTCCTTCTGGAATGTGAATCTCGATCCCATATCCATGATCAACCTTGTAATTTGCATAGGGTTTTCAGTAGACTTCTCTGCTCATATTTCTTACCATTTTGTTGTCAGTGAGAAACAAAAAGTGAATGACAAGGCCATAGATGCTCTGTACCGTCTTGGCTACCCTATTACGCAGGGAGCTATTTCCACTATCTTGGGAGTTATTGTACTCTCCATGGCACCCTTTTACATCTTCAGATCCTTTTCTAAGATAATGTTTCTGGTGATCTTTTTTGGGGCTGTTCACGGTCTCATTTTTATTCCTGTGTTCTTAACTTTCTTCGGCTCTTATAGTAAAATGCCAAATAGACAGTTTCCAGTCAGTGCCCAGAGCGCCAGTGCATGAGGAGTTCCTTTATAAGATACAAATATTACGAAACCGCCTAATGTAAACATGACAATACTACAATGAGAGCAGTTCGATAATGGAACTAATTACCTAGAGGACGGGAGTGGGCTCTTCCTGGTGAGCATTTAAGGTCCCCATCCTTACTTTGCGGGCTGCCATCTGATTGGATTTTTCTTTGATTCTGACTTGATTTTAGGATGTAGGATGTATTTTAATTGATTGCTTGATTTTATGGTAATATGTCATATATTTGATGTTAGCCACTCTGAGCCCGGTTTTACCTCAGATAATAAATAAAATGTATTATTATTATTATTATTATTATTATTATTATTATTATTATTTGTGAATGTTATCTCTCCCACCACTTGCAGGCCAACTTTGGAAAGTGAACAGGACCACTGGCATCAGGATTTCATCAGGTGGCCCTTTTGCCCACATGGGTCTTGCAAAGCACTTTTAATAGGGCTTCGTAAGACCTAATGATTAGCTGATTGTCAGGTGTTGCAAAGCCCTGCACACAGCAGTTTGCTTAGGATATTTCAGACACCACCATTCCACTGATTGACAGTGCCTCAAAACCCCTTTCAGTTGAGCCACGTTTTTACCTGGTCAACACTTGATGTAGGGCAGGCAGGCAGGCTGGCATGGCTTGGCTGAAATAGCCCTGTGAGCCAAATGAGGCCTCACAGACCTAATTATTTATTTCATAAAAATTCTATACTGATTGATTGTAAAAAAACAAAAACAACAACAAACAAACCTCAAAGTGGTTTACAAAAATGCACACCTGCTAATTATGCTTACGGACTAGAAGTTCTCCACCCCTGCTGTAAACTATGGGCCTCCATTTGGGTTGGGTTAGAAGACTGGTGATTTACTGAAAGAAATATTGAGAATTTTCAACTTGTGCTACTGCAACATTTTTGTCACCCAAGGTGCCTTTAGAGCTTTTAACTAACCTAGTGTCCTTCAGATGTTGTTGGTGTACAACTCCCATCATCCCAGACCATTGACCGTGGCAGCAGAGGCTGATGGGAATTGTAGTGCAAAACAACTGGAGGATACCAGGTTGGGGAAGGTTGCTTTAATGTAAGGAATACATAATCAGTGCCTTTTAAAAAATAAATTTGGTGCCAAAGTTCAAACCTGCCTGGAAATACCACCCATTGAAGTGGGAACCCCTCCTTCTTAGATCTGTAGGGGCCTACTAAGGTAGTATATATCTTATGTTCTCTGTTAAACCAAAGATGCTGTGATATTAGCACCCAAAATATACAATATAGCAAGTTTTGCTTGTGTCATATTTTCTTTTCTTTTTAAATTTATTTTTTTATTGTATTTTTTTAAAGATTTCTTAGTTTATAAAAGTATGTGCAATGTCTCTTTTTTCAAGTTACATTTTCTACAGGTCTGTTTCATTTGTTGAGACATTAGTGTTACATTAGGAAGAAAGGGGGGAAGAGGTGGAGGGGGGAATGGTGAGTGGGGTCGGGTGGGGATGTTTCTATTTTACTTAACGTATGTGTGGGGTTTTGTGTCAGCGTCATTTGTGCAGGCTCTCTTTGCTATTCTCTTGTGTTCCTTTGGTGGTGAGAGAAGTTGGGGTTGGCCTAGGGTGTGGTTGCTTGTTTGTGATTGGCTGTGGTGAACTTTGTTTTCATGTGTGAGTTGGGTGGGTGTTTTTGAATCAGGATAGCCATATGCTGTTGGTGGATTCCTGTCGTCGTCTTGTTGGGCTGTGTATGTGATAAAGGGGAGCCATACTGGGGTGAAGGCATCTTCTTCTATTTGTCCCTGTGTCAGTTTCAGTTTATTGGTTAATTATTCTAGTAAGGCTGTTTCCCATACTATCCAGTACCATTGGTCCATGCTTACTCCTGACAGGTCTCTCCAATGTCTGGTTATGATGTTTCTGGCTGCTGAGAGTAGGTGGGTTATGAGTTCTTTGTGATGTGAGTGGGCATTATTGTCTTGGAAGATGTTTAGTAGGGCCAGTTCTGGGGTTAACCTCATAGCCTATGTCATCCTCCCATTGTTTTTTGATTACGTCTAGGGGGTTCGTGGGATTTTGGAGTAGTCTTGTATATTGTGGATACCATCCCTTTGCCTTGTCCCTTTGTTGTTAGGAGGAGGTTTTCGAAGGTTGTCAGGGACCTAGTTGTGGTGATTTTACTACTGGATTGCTTAAGAGGGCATGTAACTGGTGGGGTGTTAACCAGGGCATTTGGGTGTCTTCTAGTTTGTCTTGTATTTCTTGTGTTGACAAGGGTTTGTTATTTTTATAGAAATCTGTTAGGCGATATAAGCCTTTGGTTTGCCAAGTTTTTATCTGGAGCTTTGTGCTGCCAGAGGTATTAGTGGGGATGGGGTTGGGGACAATTTGCCTATTTCTGCTTTCCATGCTTTAAGCATGGTTTGTGTTAAGTGTTGTGGGAATTTTCCTTAGTTTGTTTGGGAGGAATGGGTATGCTGTGGTGCAGGTATTTTCAATTGTGTCCCTCTCTAGGTGTGCCCATTGTTTTGTCTCATCTTCTAGTATATATGGGATTATGTGGCGTACTTGGTTGGCAATATAATATGCTTCTATGTTGGGGATTCCCCATCTGCCCTCTGAGGAGGGGAGGTGTACGGTAGGTATTTGGGGCTTATTCTTGTTTTTTTGCGTGAGAAGATAAATAAGTGTAGTTTTTTCTGCCAATTTCAGAGTTGGGCTGGGGGAATCCAGATTGGGAGGGTTTGGAATAGGTAGGTTAGTTTTGGGAGGGTGATCATTTTGATCGTGGCTATTTTGTCTGAGAGAGTGAAGTTTATGTTATTTTAGGTCTTTGTTAATTTGCTGCCACATGGGCTTGTAGTTGTGGAGGTATAATTTATTGAGGTTTCTGGTTATTTGTACCCCTAGGTATCTGAACTTAGTGTGGCAAAGTTTTATTTTGGTGACGTTAGCGAGCTCTTTTTGGGTGTGGGGAGGGGTGTTGAAGCACATAGCTTCCGACTTTGCAAAATTTCCCTGTAGGCCAGACACCATTGCAAATGTGTTGAGTTCTCTGATAAGGGAGGTTGCTGTGTTTATTTGTGTCATGTTTTCTGAGATTTTGGCTTGTAGATATATAAAAAGCCTAGTTGAGAACAAAAGCTGTTAATTATAAAATTGATATTTCTTCATGAAGGCAGATATGGAAGAGAATTTAATTTAATTTAGTGAAATAATAAAGGTATGATCATAGAATCATAGAACTGTAGAGTTGGAAAGGATCTCAAAGGTCATTTAGTCCAACTCCCTACAATGCAGCTATCTCAGTTAAACCATACAGGACAAACAGCCATCCAACATTTGCTTTAAAACCTCCAAGGAAGGAGAGTCCACCACCTTCCAAAGGAGTCCATTCCACTGTTGAACAGCTCTTATCATCAGAAAGTTCCTCCTGATGTTTTGTTGAAATCTCCTTTCTTGTACTGTAAATTGAATCCATTGCTTTAGGTCCTGGCCTTCAGAGCAGGAGAAAACAAGTTTGTTCCATCATCCATGTGACACTCCTTGAGATATTTGAAGATAGCTCTCATATCTTCTCTCAGTCTTCTCTTTACCAGGTTAAACATGCCCAACTCCCTCAACTGTCCTCATAAGGCTTGGTTTCCAGACCCTTGAGCATCTTGGTCACTCTCTTCTGTACATGTTCCAGCTTGTCAATGTCTATCTTAAATTGTGGTGCCCAGAACTGGCCATAGTACTGCAGGTGTGGTCTGAACAAGGCAGAATAGAGCAGTACTATTACTTCCCTTGATCAGGACACAATACTTCGGTTAATGCAGCGTAGAATAGCATTAACTTTTTTTTTTGCTGCTGCATCACACTGTTGACTTATATTAGCCTTGTGGTCTGCTAAGACCCCAAATCCTTTTTACATGTACTACTGGCAAGTCAGGTGTCCCCCATCTTCTGTTTGTGAAGCTGGTTCTTCTTATTAGTGTAGAACCTTACATTTGTCCCTATTGAAATTGTCCCCCCCCTTTTTTGGGGGGGGCAAGTTCTCCAATCTGTTAAGGTCATATTGAATTCCCTCAATACCTTCATCCGAGTTGTTAATGAAGACGTTGAACAACAATGGGCCCAGGACAGAACCCTGTGGCACCCAATTTTCCCTCTTTTTCCAGGATGATGAAGAACCATTAGTGAGCACTCTTTGGGTTTGGTCAGTCAACCAGCTATAAATCCACCTTACAGTTACGAAGTCCAGTCCACATTTTACCAGCTTCTCTGCAAGAATATCATGGGGGACTTTGTCAAAAACCTTACTGAAATCAAGATGCACTACATCCACAGCATTCTCTTGATCAACCGAGCTTGTAAGGTAAAGGTAAAGGGACCCCTGACCATTAGGTCCAGTCGTGTCCGACTCTGGGGTTGCGGCGCTCATCTCGCTTTATTGGCTGAGAGCCGGCGTACAGCTTCCAGGTCATGTGGCCAGCATGACAAAGCTGCTTCTGACGAACCAGAGCAGCACACGGAAACACCGTTTACCTTCCCGCCAGAGCGGTTCCTATATATCTACTTGCACTTTGACGTGCTTTCGAACTGCTAGGTTGGCAGGAGCTGGGACGGAGCAACGGGAGCTCACCCCGTCACAGGGATTCGAACCGCCAACCTTCTGATCAGCAAGCCCTAGGCTCTGCGGTTTAACCCACAGCGCCACCTGAGTCCCTTACCAAGCTTGTAGCTTTGTCAAAAAAAGAAATGAGGTTTGTCTGGCATGACTTGTTTTTGAGAAACCCATGCTGGGTCCTAATAGTCACAGCACCCTTTTCTAAGTGCTCACAGACCAACTGCTTAATTATCTGTTCTAGGACCATTCTTGGTATAGATGTCAAGCTATCTGGTCAGCAGTTACCTGGGGGCAACATCTGCCCTCCTCCAGTCTGCAGAGATCTCAACCGTTCTCCAAGAATTCTCAAAGATTATAGACAGATGCGCTGAGATTACATCCTCAAGATCCTTTAGTACCCTTGGGTGCAGCTCATCAGGCCCTGGAAACTGGGATGGGAATTCCCTTACCATCTCTTTTCCTATCTTGGGGTGCAGCTCCAACCTTGCATCATTTATTTATTATCAACAGATTGGGAACTGCTTTCCTTATTCCCTTATGGGGTACACAAGAGCCCTTATAGAGTCCTTTGTAGGTTCTCCATCGGTAGGAGAAAATAACAGAGGCCAACCAGAGAATATTGAGAAGCAAAGCAGCTAGTAAGCCTGATCTTTATTAAAGCTGTTGCAACAGGGTGCTCCCCTCACATGCAGGAGAGAGGAGGAGGACCCAGAACAAAGGTGTGCCTGCCCTTATATAGACATTTTGAAATTCCCTGCCCTGGAGCTCAAGACCACCCCTCCATACATCATGCATACATCACAGAAGGGGTGTAGCCCAAGACCACCCCCCAGATACATCATACCTACAGCTTGTAGATACTGTGTATTCCAAGGGAATACATTTTTTGCGTACCTCCAACTGTACATAGATATACATGTCATTTTATTTATTTTATAAATCATTTTTATTATTTCCAAGTTAACAATCCAATCAAAACCATATTAAATATTCCAGATCATACATGTACATATCTAATAATCCAAATATTCTGCCAAATTATAATTTACTTATTTTTTCGGGACTTCCCATGCTTCAAGGTTTGGAGGGCTCTGATCTCATCTCAGTTTTACTGCATTTTATATTCATTTCCAATAGTTCCTAAAGCTCTTCCTGTTGTTATCCTTCATTCTTTCACAGCCTCTGAATTATTCCCACAGGCGAGTTGAAGCAAATGATGTACCATATTTCTGTGTGGATTTTATGTCAATATGATTCCTCCATAAATTCGCAGTATCCCCTCACACACCTGTATTCCTTCCGAATCAGTCCAAACGTCTTTTTTCTTATTGGCAGCCGCCATCTTGCATAGTTCCGATACATGTCATTTTCAATGCTATACATGTCATGTTCAATGCTATATAAGTCACGTACATTTATACTCATATTGTACTACTTTGGCTATGTGTTTAATAAAATATTGGATTCTTGCATTGTGAAAAACAATGATTATGGTGAAAAGTGAAAAACATGAATTGCAAAAAAAACACTAGAGCTTACAGAACAAAACCAACTTCAGATATGAAATCAGCATGTCAAAATTAGGTTAGAACTGCAGGTGTCAATGCTTTGAACTGCAGGTGTCAAAATTTTGTTTCCCAGTGAATTGAATGGTAGAAATTGAAGGCTGCAATCACATGCACACCTCCAGAGCAACACTCTACATGCCTACTTAGAAATAAGCACCATTTTTTTCAACCGAGCTTCATCCCGGGTAGGTCTGTGTTGGACTGCAGTGTTACATACAGATACGTCTAACTGAATAGAGTGAGATACTGCAATTGAGGAATAGCATTCAACTGCATATTTCTTATTTTCACAAAATCATTTTGCACAATCAAAAATTCATAGCTAAATAGAAATTCTGTATTGTGCACCGAACTGAAAAGACATTGGACTTGCTCCACTTGTCATATGCAGGGTGCATTTATATCTACTGCCACAAGCCACCTACTGTGCTCACGTCTTATCCATCAGACTGTGGTGATAGGCATGGCCAGAACGGGTCCTGTATAGTGAGGTTTCCATATTGGGGACTAGTAGTACCATGGCAATCAAGGGGTTTTGAGGTCTGAACTGAACTGCAAAAAAACAAACAAACCCTGAACAGTAAGCCATTACTGATAATTAATTTAGTATAATGCCTGGAAATGCATTTCTACAACCAGCTTCCAACATCAGTACCTTCAGCTCCATGAGAATCGGTTGTGTCAGAATTTTCTTTCAAGTATAAGATTAAAGTTGACACAGTGGACTGAGGATCAAGTAGTTTCATGAGAGGTATTTCCACTCTCCTTTCCGAAAAGATACGATTCTGTAGAGTAAAGGCTAATGTAGAGTCTACACCCAATGATGAAAGTGGTGTATGCATTGAAAGATCAACAGGGATTGTTTTAGCCAGGCTTTTCAAAAGTGTGATTGCATAATCTACAGGCTCATTTAGAGAGTGGTTTTTGAATCCAGCTTCACCAGCAAGCTCAGGATTACTACCTGTCTCTTCAGAAACAAGCTCATAAAAACGACTCTTCAGCGACAAATTTTGAGATAAAACATGATCAGCTAAAGTTTGAAAATTGAATTTTAACACAGCTTGCTGAGGTTTATCCAGAATTAAGCTTCTTTTTAGATATTCATGAATCTCGTTCACTTGCAGATCCTCTATTCCTTTCGTTTGTAACCTGTAATTTTTATAGTGTTGTTGATCTCGCAAGGCTCCGGGATTTAAAGCACCCCAGTTAATGGACTGCGCTGGAAGGCCACTGTTTCTCCTATAATGACAGAAGAGATCCAGGAAGGAATTGGCAGCTGCGTAGTTTGACTGTGTTGCGTTTCCAAGAAATGATGAAATAGAAGAATAACATACAAAGTGGTCAAGCTCCCTGCCTTGCGTGGCACGATGAAGATTGATTACCCCTGCTACCTTTGGATTTAAAACTTCCTCAAAGTTCGACATGTTGAGGGTTTCAAGAAGCCCATCATGTAAAGCCATAGCACTGTGGAATACACCTTTTATAGGAGAGTTTGGGAAAAATTTACTGATAGACTTGATAGCTTTCTCAAGCTCTGAACTGCAAACAACATTAGACTGCAAGTTGACTATTCTGCTCCCTTCACAGTGATCCTGGAGAGCATTTATTTCTTTTTGCTCCTCAGTGCTTGGATTCCTCTGTGAAAGTAGCACAATGCACCTGCCTCCATTCTGAACTACAAATTTTACAGTTTCTAAGCCAAGCCTAGTGAATTCATCTGCGACTATATAAACTGCATTCTGCTTAAACATTCTCCTGTCTGTTTCAGTCTCTGGTATATCTGATATCTTGTTGTCTTCCTCATCACTTTTTAGTACTGCAACTGGGACATTCTTGCAGTTGAAATAAGATCCAACAACATCAGACCTCAGATGCTTTCCTGCTTGCTGAAAAATGAAATATGCGATATGTTTTAATTGTTTCATATTCATTGACTTCAGCCAACAATACATCTCCTTCTGAGATCGTATCAGATATGCTTTCTGGAAAATGCGGATAAGACTGACAGTGTGAATATGGATATTTTCATGATCACTCCCAGCCAGATACCTCAAACATTCTGGTTGTTCATTGCCATAAACCAGTACAACATCTCGAAGATGGAAAAGACAGCTTAGGCCCTCTTTAAATAGTCCATTTAGTGGAGGTAGAAAAACAAGGGCATTGCACTGATTAACACGTTGCCATAGACCAGTTGTATGGTTTGTAACTATTATTTTCCAACCTAATTCCTGAGCTGAAAAAGTAAGCACTTTGCACAAAACTGACTCGGGCTCAGTGCAAACAATACCTAATATTTCATTATGTTTTGGCACTGGCAGCGTTTGATGAAAAATCTCCCTTGCTACCCAGAAGAACGAAGTGCATGGTATATTTCTAAAACATGGAAATTTTTGAGTACTGAAACAAACTGTTTCTGGAATATTAATTCTTGACGCTGCAGAAACCGGATAACATGAAGCAATATGATCTCCCACTTTTACCTTTTTCACCTCACTACCTGTTGCTGTTACAGTGCCAGTAAAATCTAGAGCTAATAGCTTGTGTTTATCTATAGTATCTGAATTCCAATACAACATTTTCCCAAACTTGCAGCTGGACACGCTAACAGGGAAATAGTCTTCTGAGTGGATGCTTATTTTTTCAAGTTGAACTTCAACACTGTGGTTGCCAAGTTGAGTATGTGAGTTGGCAACTTTCACTGACAGATCATTCATACAGTATGGATCTCCTGTATACAAAATGCAGAAGTCTGAGTTCTGAAGTGGGTGGGAAGGTGTATTGAAGGCTGTGGGTTCAATCTGTGTGCGCCTAATTTCAGAACTATAAATTCGTCCCTCATCAATCCAGACTTCTGGATAATCCTGTGCTTTATATTTTACTAAAACATCAGCTAAGGCCGAGATATCTATTGCATTTGTAGAGCTGATGTCAATAATCTGGAATGTTATTTCCGGGACTTCAACCATACATGTTCGAGCCATGCCGTACAAACCAAAGCCAGTGTTTATATGGTCTACTTTCCTTTCTGATGTCCTGTAAGTGATTACTGTAATGGAGCAATTGCACTTCTTCTCCTTTAATGCAATAACAACTTGGCGGAATGCCTCACAGCATCTTACTGAATGTTTCACCACTTTCTCTGGCAAATTTTCATTCAGTTTTTGGATGCCCCACATAAACAGAACATCATCATATCCCTGCAGTTCCATATTAATCTTATTTTGTGCATAGGTATCTGTTCTCTTAGCTGCCAACAATTTCTCCCATTCCTGATACGTAACAAATCTAGACTCGCTATGTAAGTAATTCTTGAGCTGCTGCGATATTCCAAATTTGTCAGCAAACACCACAACTCGAGGTGCTTTGGGCAGATTATGCATTGCTTGATCAGAAGTTATTTCCTTCCACTGATTTTCAAACAACAATTCATTTTCTTTCCTGGGAATTTCCTGTACCAAATTAATTTGAACACATCTCAGTTCTACCAGAACGGAGCCTTGTTTATCTGTGAAGCATCCACAAAACTCTAAGAAATTGTCAGTGGACTTGCTTGTTTTTAAATATATAATCATTTCCTCTTCCAATGATCGAGCAACTGCAAGACTACTTATACCAGAAGGTAAAACTACTTTGTTATTGGAAGTAACTGCAGCCAGAGTACCCACCATTTGCAGAAAACAATCTAAAAGGACTGGATGGATATAATACTCGTACATTTCTTCTACTGTTTGTCTCTTCACTGTAACAGTTGTCACAGCTTCTTTCAAGTCTTCACAATAAAATACATTACTTAGCTGCCTGAAAGTAGCATCATAGTTGGATCCAGACTGAGCCAATATTTCATAAACCTCATCTTCGCTAACAACAGATCTACACCTCTGAAAAATGTCTTTTAAGGAAATATTCTTTTCTTCAATTGATGTTTCAGGATTCCTTATGACTTGTCCCGAAGCATAAACCGTATTAGCTGAACCTGATTGTATTCTGAACTTTGACACTGTTTGTTGTGGCCCAACCTTTATCTTCAAAGCATGGAGATTTTCATTTAAAACACACGGTGCAGGGAAAAATATATTCATTTGACAATAACTTAAGGGTACTTTTGGCCTTGAGCTCGTCATCACAGCTGCCAGAGCAAGTTCCACCAAAACAGCTACAGGAATTAATGCAGCACAGTAGTTCTTGTGCTCATATAAATGTGGCTTCAGAGCCTCAGAGATAGAACAAATGAATTCTGAGTTATCCTTATTTGTACTGCAAATTAAAGAATGCTTGAGCTTACACCTCTGCTGTTTGCTTTCTGGTTAATATTCCAATGTATCATGAGTTTCTGATGATCAAAGTGATACCTAGGATAAGCTGATGGTACACTTTGATAACCTTCATAAAAATGCTGCAATTCACATTCAATCCCAATTCAAAAAGATCTTTCACTAGATTAAGAAGAGTCACATATTCCCTATCCGTTTGCAAAGAATGAAAAACTCTGGTTTGCGTCCCTAATGTTCAATGATGTATCTCTGCAAAGCTCTTTGAGGACCTATTTCCACAAATGCAATGTTGTCCTTGCCTTTTACTGATGTCATCATGGCCTCTGCAAAAAAAACAGGATCCCGAACCTGTTTCGCCCAGTAGGTGCCTGTAACAAAATCACCATCTGAAGCTGCCTTCCCTGTTGCTGTAGAAATTAGGTCAATCTCTGGCTTGCTTTTCTTTAATTCTGATAGACTTCTGAGAGTTCTGCTAGTACCGGTTCTATCATGTGGCTGTGATATGCAGCTGGCACATTTAAAACATGAAGAACTATGTTTCTTTTTACTGAAGTGCTCAGCTAAATCTTTCTGAATGGCGTGGATAGACACTTCATCTCCTGATAATGTGCAAGACAAAGGACTGTTAAACGCTGCAACACAGACTTTCCCGAAATATGCTCCAAGGGCTGCTGACACCTCCGCAACGGGAATGTTGCCAACCACCAGCATTCTCCCTCCAGTGACTTTAGCCTGCAGCCTGCTCCTGTGGTAGATGACTTTGACAGCATCTTCCAGGGAAATCAATCCAGCACAATGGGCAGCAGCTACTTCACCAACTGAATGGCCAACAGCAGCAATTGGCTTAACGCCCCAGTGTTGCAGGAGTGTAACCAAGGCCACCTGCAGTGTAAAGAGTAAAGGCTGAGCAACTTCAGGCCTGGACAAATCATTGTGCTCACTTTCTGTTAAATCCAAAACTCCAGTGGGTGAAAGCCGTTGAAATAATTGCTTGATTTCAATACATTTGTCTCTGAAGACGGGCTCAGATTTCAGCAGGACTCTACATATCCCTTTGAAATCCATACCATTACCAGAGAACACAAAGATCAATCCTGCAGGCTTTTTCCGTGAAACAGTTTCCATTTCAGTTGAATTAAGCTGTTGCTGTAAGTGCTGGAGAGAGGATGCCACAAATGCTTTTCTGTATTTGTGGTTTATGTGACTTCTTCTACAAGCAGATGTGTAGGCCAGATTTGGGAGTGTCGCTGAGTCACTGGTATTAAGATACCTAGCTGAGTCTTCTATCGCCCGTTTGAGAGAACTTCTTAAAGCTGCCGAAATGACAAATAATTCGATGGGCCTTCTGACTGGAAGGGTAACCTGGGTCTGTTTAAATTGTTTGACAACCACATGGGCATTGGTCCCACCAAATCCAAAACAACTGATCCCAGCAACTCTGCCGAAATCACTGGACTCCTCCCACTTCTCCACTGTTGTTGGGATGGAGAGATTCAATTTCCCTGTATTTATGCTGCTGGTGCTCTCTGAAAAGTGCAAGGATGGGACTATCTTCCCATGGTGCATCATGAGAAGAACTTTGATTAAGCCTGCTGCTCCAGCAGCTGACTCTGTGTGCCCAATGTTCCCTTTAATGGAGCCAATCTTGAGAGGGGGCAAATCAGGAGGCCTTTTTCTGCCAATGACATTGCCTAAGCTCTCTGCTTCAGTGGCATCTTCAGTAGGGATTCCTAGACCGTTTGTTTCAATGTACTGAACAGCTGAAGGATCAGTATATGTTGGATAAATGTTAAGTAACAACTTCTCTTGTGCTGCTTGAGATGATCGCATGCCTGGAGCAACAGAACTTCCATTCTGGTTGATTGCCGTGATGCTGATGATGCCCCATATTTTGTTGAATTCTTTCTGTGCCTATTTGTGGACAAAAGATTCAAGGAATACACAATGTTATAAAACATTAACTATCACAGCATGATTATATTTAGATTTGTTTTAACAGCGACAGCACTGATCAATTTTGTTTGAGAGCAGTGTTTGGACCTTTCAGTAACACTGAATCTTCTCGTGAAAGGTAGATAGCCGTGTTGACTATGACTGAATCTTCTCCTCATTTGTAATTTCCCGTGACATGTTACTTTGGTGATATAATTACCAAAGTCCATGATCCCAAACTACCAACTGCGGGGCAGTAGGACAGCAAAACATACACAACTTTATGCTGAATTCACTTTTTTTCCTGCACCATGGTATTACTCTTAAGCATTTCTTACAGTACAAGAGCAGCGAGTTATTCAAGCCATTTATTTCGAGGGATATTGGGGAAATTTGTAATTATTATGTGGCAGTTATGCATTTTTTATGGCTAACTATTTCTTGTTGGACTGTTTTTTGGTTAATAGTTTGGAATACTTCATTAGTGAGTAAATTAAGGGGTCAGTCTGGTGTAATCAGAATGTCAGACTAGTACTGGGAAGATCAAGTTTCAAATCCGCTTTCAGTCATGAATCTAATTGTGTGGCTTTAGGTCAATGACCATCTTTCAGTCATTGGATAACATAGGGTAGAGCACAATGTATGCCACCTTGAGTTCCTTTGAAGAAAGACAGGATATAAATATAATAAATAAATAGTATATGTTTAGAAGAGAGTCTCATGATAATTGGGAATCTCTCCAATAACTTCTAATTTAGATACCAGTCAGAATTCGGAGGTTAAAACCTCTAGTTCAGGGGATCATGCAAGAAACAGCAGCCAAAGGTAGATGGCAGTTTTGAAGGCTTAGTGACATAGGCAGAGAATCTTTCTGGAACTCTTTCTGGAGATTTGAGATAGAGTAGCATCAGTGCTACCTTGAAGGAATGCCCGTTTGCCTCCACTTAGGTTCTGCTTGGGCATATTTTTTTAAAAAAGCAAATATTACAAAGTCTCTGGTGTTCTCCTTTACAAAGCACACTAGACCCAATGAACATCCCTGGGACATTTGGGAAATTGAGAGTTCAGTATAAACACCCTACCTTTACCAGTGGCTTCAATAAAAGACGCCACATCCTTCTCCTCTTCCATAGCCACTTGCATGTTTAGAGAAGGGTTTACTAATTCCGTCAGGTGATAAAATGTTTGCTTTACTCAGAGATACAAACTTCCAAGGCTCTATAATGCAATTTACTCCTCCGCAGATAGCAGATTCGCAGTCTCCTATATCAAAGGTACAGAAAAACAAAACGAGCCTGAAATTATGAAAGGGGGGAAACGGATATTTCATTCACATAGCCACGAGGTGTTGATACCATCTGTGTCATCATGGTGATTTCTCTTGCAAAATCCTTTGATGGGCATATCTTTGTCTCTCATCTCAAAGTTTTAAACTAGCCTTTCCTGGATCGGGCAGGCCATAAGCAGTGGAATGTTGGTTGTCCAACGTTATCCATTCTGGAAGACCATTTGACTTCCAAAACGTTCGACAACTGAGGTGCAATTGCCAGTCAGCAAAACCATTGAAAAAATGGAGAAACGCGCCTCAGAAGCCATTCGACTTCCGAGGCGCATTCAAAAATGGAAGCATCACTTCCAGGTTGTCGGCATTTGAAAGCCACAACGTTCGACTTCTGAAGTGTTTGACAGCCGAGGTTCCACTGTACAAATCAAAGCCATGCACCATCTAGCATAGTGCGTTACAGTTGATATAATACACAGAAAAGCCATTTAGTGATCCACTAAGACCCTCAGCAATTTCAAGTGGTCTATTGGGGGGGGGGGTTGGAATCACTGTTAATGGTATGCATAAGAAACATAGTAACCAAGAATACCTTGTTTAATGGCTTTGTAGCCAAGGTCCAAAGCAGAGAGAAAAGACGAACAAGCTGTATCAATGGCAATTGATGGTCCAATCAAATTAAAACTGTATGAAATCCGATGAGCTGCTGTACTCATTGCTGCCCCTGTGGCATCATAATGGTTTATTTCAGCAACTGCCCTGCTGGTTATAGATTCATAGTCTCGATTCATCAGGCCTGTAAATACAGAGCATTTGTTTTTAAGGTCAATTTACACTCAAATCTATACCTAGTAATGGTTTTTATTCTTCACCTCCTATCCTACAATTATTTATTATGTCACTTTTATTCTGTGTTTCTTCTATGGCACTTAAGCAGCATGTGTTTCCCCATCTCAGTTTCCCCTCACAGTAAATTTGACACATTAGGTTAATTTTGTGGGATCACCAGCCTCGCATATCTAGCATGCTTAAGTTTAATTAATGCATGAAGGGGTTAAAAACACAGAGTGAGCTCTCCTGCCAGGCTTAGCTATGTCACTTCCCCTGACCTTGGGATGAGATAGGTAACCAAGCTTATTGTCCCATCGACTTGAGAAACTCAGTGTGTGAGGAGGTTTGAGCTGCTTGCTCCAGCTCAGCCATATGGCTCTTACCAGCCACCCTTGTGTTCAATATTCCAATAAATCTAGGAACGTTTACCACTTTGTAACTAAGCTAAGTTTTCCTGCCTGTGCAATGTTTTCTGATGAATATATGGAAAAGCACATTTGATGAGTTTGTAAGTAAACCAATTTTTAAACTTGTGGCCTTTTCCTATGCTGGGGAAGAGAGGAAGACATATTTTCGAGGCCTAACAGCCTGCATTTCCAAGCTTTACTTTGCTGTATATTTTGTGACTTTAAATCTCTACTGGGGTTCTCTCACCAAAGAGTACTTGGAATCCAGGAATTCTCCCTTTTCTCTCTCTCTCTCTCTCTATATATATTTGGCCTGACATGTTTGCGGGCCAAACCATATCATTCATATCTTTAGACCTGGTGTGAAAACTTGATAGCTGGTTGGTATGGCCTCAAACCAGGCTGAGATCATGACATGAGGGTTGGGCAACCGTCCCCTGTACTTGCTAGTGGGAAGAAAGACCAATGACCTCAGTTATCCAATATTGTCAATTCTGACAAAGCAATTATCTAGGGTCTTCCAACATCATTTTATTTGGAATTGCCAGGCGTAAACGGCCATATAGATGTGGTGTTACCTATCATTGTTGTGTGGCTACCTCTACAGCAGATATATAGTATGCAATGTAAATATACAAAATCTTTTGCATCACAACTATTATCTTACCAACAAAAACCCCTGTTTTGGTACCACTAATGTTTTCAGGAGTGACTCCTGCATCTTCCAGCGCTCTGTAGGTACATTCCATGAGTAACTTTTGCTGAGGATCCATACGCTCAGCTTCCTCATTGCTGATGCCAAACAGCTTGTTATCGAAAGCATTCAATCTAAAAAAATTAAATGGTATGATATACGGTGTGATTCACATACTGCTTAATCCAACATGCTCTGATAAGATATACTTAAAATTCATTGAAGCCTAATACTACATGTTGTACCAGCAAATAAATTGTCAGGATAGGACACAGCAGATAGGAAACTGTGCCCATGTCATTTCATAATACATTGGTACCTTGGTTTATGAACTTAATCTGTTCCGGAAGTCCGTTCTTAAACCAAGGTGTGCTTTCCCATAGCAGTGAGGGACTCAATTTACAAATGGAACACACTCAACAGGAAACGGAACATGTTCTGCTTCCAAGGCAAAGTTCACAAACCAAAACACCTACTTCCACACTTCCGGTTTCGCCGGCGACCAGGAAGGAGTGCAGGACGATCTCTCTGAGAAGTCTGAGCTTTGCCAGGGTTAAAAGAAGTATTTGCTGAGGGCTCTGCAAACTTCGTAACCCAAGAATAAAATTCTTGGGGTCCAAGGATCCGGCGGCGCTCAAAGGGACTCTCCAGCTCGGATACCAGGCTCACCAGAAGAGTCTGGAGGGAGCGGGATTGTAGTCGCGAGGGCCAGGATTCATCACCCGGCAAAGCGCTGCCTCTAGCTCCACGAAAAAGCGGACAAATATCCCGAAACCTTCACGTTCCCCGAGGATATCGCAAAAATAAGGAGGGAAATTTTATTTAAGACTCACCTCGGTGAACTCGGGTCTGAAGAAAGGTAAGAAATTAAGGGAACCTTCCAAACGCTGCTGGAGAAAATGGCGCGGGGCGTTGAGTTGCGAGAGAGGAGAGACAATTTGGGACAGTGGCGTCGCGAGGTGGGGCGAGGGCGGTCCGCCCTGGGTTTCAGGGGAGGGGGGTGACACTTGGGCCGGCCCCGCCCCACCCCGCCAGCGGGCCCCGAGCAAGCCGTGGAGCAAGGCAGCCTCGCCCCGCAGCCTGCTCGCAAACCTCGGCGGCCTGCGAGCAAGCCGCGGAGCGAGGCCATTCCGCCCCACGGCCCGTCTGGGGCCCGTCCGCCAGTGCCGCTATGGGGCTGCCCCGCGCGAGCGCCGGCTCGTGGGGCTGCCCCATCCGTGCTGCTTTAAAGCAGGATGGACGGGCATCCCCAGGAGCCGGCGCACGCTCAGCGGATCGCCACGGGAGGAGCAATGCCGGCCGGGATGCACTGCGCATGCCCGGAAATTCTAGTTAAACTGTCAAAAATGTATAAGACCGGGAATACAAAATGCTGGAAATGCAGCAGCAAAGAGGGAGATTTTATTCACATGTGGTGGCACTGTGACAAGATCAAAAAAAATTGGGAAAATATACACAACGAACTGAAAAAGATCTACAGATATTCTTTCAGGAAAAAGCCGGAGGCCTTTCTGTTGGGAATGGTGGGAAATGATATCGAGAAACATGACATAAAACTGTTTCAATATGCAGTAACAGGGGCAAGAATACTCTTAGCTCAGGTGTAGAAGCAAGAACAAATCCCAACGATCGAGGAATGGCAACAGAAAATGGTAGAATACATGAAGATAGCTAGATTAACATCTATAATCTGCCAGCAAGGTAGCGAAACATATGAGAAAGATTGGAAAAAGAATTGCAAAAAGAAGATGCCTTACTTCCTGAGAATTACAGGTGTCTAAAATCTTGGCCCAACTTTTCAGGTACCCCTTATTTATCTAATATTACTTATGAATCTTATAGACGGGCCTTTTCCAGAGCCCGATTTGAGGCACTGCCTACAGCTGTACTACATGGCAAATTCCTGCGGGTACCTATCCACGAGCGCTTATGCCCATGCATGACCAATAAGGTGGAATCTGTTACTCACATTCTTCTATTCTGTGAACTTTACAGTGAAGAACGGTCTCGTCTTATATTACCCCTTTTATCAAAATTTAAACCCTTGCAATATTATCTGGAATTTATTCCTGAAATCCTACGCAAATTCCTTTTGGAAGACTCTTTGAGCTCAGTATCCTATGCTGTGGCCAAGTTTTGCACCTTAGCCATCAAAAAACCTAGATCGCTTCTACTGGAAAATATACGGTAATATAAATTTCTTTTGCGCCATTGGTTTTTTTTTCCTAATCCTTAGGATTTTGATGCCTTGTAGAGATATTCTGATCGCTGGTTTGGAATTATACTGTACTGTATTATATTGCTGGCTTTTGCTGTAATAAACTGAGTTGAGAAAAAGTTTATGATTTATATTGAAAAGATTAATGAAAAATAAAATTAACAGTGGAATGAATGAGACCTCACAACTGAAATTACAGGTACATACCTCTTTATTTGCAATTCAGATGAAACCAAAAATCCAACTTATAGTCAATTGATAAAAATTAAGACACAAGTAAGGTATATGAAAAACATATGGGAACAATACAGAAACGACTGTTTAGAAATTATAATTACCAATAATTTTCCAATTTTGATGTATGATTTAATATATAAAGAGTGTAAAACCGCGTAAACTTGAAATGTCTCTTCAAAGCAGAAGAAGGAAGTATGGAAGTCAACTTTTGTTTCAGGTTATCTATATACTTTGTTTTATGTTATTTGTATAACTCTGTATAAATGTACTGGCATGAGAGCCAAGGCAAACCTTTGTTAAAAATAAGTGCATCTAAATTGTTAATAAAGATTATTTAAAAAAAAAAACAAAAAACCCACCTACTTCCGGGTTTGCAGCATTCTTAATCCAAGTTTTTCATAAACCAAGGTACCACTGTATAATCAGGGCTCCCCTCACTGGAACTCAGTTTGGCACCTCTCAGGTGGGCGCCATTGCCATTATAAGAGAACAAGGGAGGTGTTCGTGGTGAGTTCCAGCACCTCTTTTTCTAGAAAAGAGCACTGGGAATAAGGATAACTCTCATGTGGGAGACAACAGTGCTAAAATGGGTTATAGTTGCCTTAGTCCCAGGGTAAGATCTGAAGCAAGAATGAGGCATTTGTTGGGCACACTGGCTGTGGTTTATGGGACATTTGGAGGAGCACAGAGACAACATCTGGTCTGAAGGCACTTAGGGACATCACCTTACTGAAGCAGGTCCAGATGTACCTGGGTTGGTGACCGCCAGGGAACTTGGGTTCCTTGATGGAAGGTGGGGTATAAAGTGTAAGGAAATAATAATGATAATAATGAATTTATTATTGTTGTGGCGATTATTAACTAGTCACTTTTTCAGAAAAAAAGAACTCAAAGAGACTTAAAATGTGTCTCTGCTCACGCTGCTCACCAACCCCACCTCAGCATGGGTCCTGGCCTCAAGGCCTTCCGATCATGTAGTTGGAAAAGAGATTAATACCCACACTCTAAATTGTAGCTGATGAGCAAAATGTGGAGGGACATTAGTATTACGATGACATCACAGTTTTGGTGAAGTTCATATAGTGTACAATTTCAGTACAGTGGTACCTCGGGTTAAGTACGCTTCAGGTTAAGTACACTTCAGGTTAAGAACTCCGCTAAGAACAGAAATCGTGCTCTGGCGGCGCAGCGGCAGCAGGAGGTCCCATTAGCTAAAGTGGTGCTTCAGGTTAAGTACGCTTCAGGTTAAGAACGGACCTCCGGAACGAATTAAGTACTTAACCCGAGGTACCACTGTATAAGATTTGCACCCAAAGCAGCTCACGTAGTGTGAAAATGCATTCATTATAAAGCAGCACTTCGAGATTGCTCATTAATTTTAAGAGATATTTTGAAAGGTTCATATAATAACACATATTACATCAGCCTGTCATTTCAAGGGGGGAATCTGCACGTTTAGAAAGTCTGAAGGATTTATTAGCAAAATATATTACTCATCAAGAAGAGCAGCACGAGTTGTACGTATTTTACCTGGTTTGTCGTCACCTGGATCATACCACTCTCTAATGTTAAATCTTTCTGGAGGTATTTCTGTAGTGCAGTTTCTGCCATTCTCTAACACTTTCCAGAAACTGTCAATTCCTTCACCTGTTGCATGAAGATTTGCATATACACTTTTAGATGTATTTAAATATACTGTTTTCATTTTCAAAATGTCAAACCTGTCTTGTTGAATTTATCTGAACTTATATAAGAAATCCAACTTTCAGAAGTGTGCATGCACACAAAAGCTCATACCAAGAACAAACTTAGTTGGTCTCTAAGGTGCTAATGGACAATTTTTTTCATATTTCTACTGCATCAGACCAACACAGCTACCTACCTGAATACAAATTAAATTTGCATTTCAAGATCTACAAAATTTCATCTTTCACAGAAAACTGGACCTTTTCCTAAATCACACAATCTCATCATACTGTCTGTAATTTTTCTGCATGATGCTCCTATGAAAATTGCATCCAGCTGTTACCATATTTGTTTGGGTGGCATCTCACAGATAAGAGCCATCTAGTTGTGAAGGCGTGAGGTTTAGGTTAGCATATTCCAAGTTCAGGAAGGCAAAATACCGGTACATAATTAAATTGATATGTGCTATTCTGTTTGTTGTGGAAGTTAGATCAGACATTAAAGAGTATTGCTGAGATGCAAAACTCCAAGATTTGTCATGTAACAAGCCTGAATTTCCAGTGGACCTCATAATATCATAGACATTCACTTCTCCATGTTAATGATAGGGACATACAGTATTACAAAATATTTCTAGCAAGAATTTAAATATTGGTATCTCTCAATAACTAGTGCTGAGTTCTTAGTTTTACTTTAAATCACGAGAAAGCTTTATGCTTTATTTCACAATAAAAATAATGAAAGAAACAAGGATACCTTTCTTATATCACCTTTTCCCCCCTCAAAGACTTACCTCCAGGAAAGTTGCATCCTATACCCACAATAGCTATTTCATTCTCAGATGCCATCTTTATTTTATTTTTCTATTTGAGTTGGTCACTGAATAAGGAAATCATCCTGTGGAAAAGAAGGCAGTTGTAAATATTTATTTCTAATTGGTGGCTACTCCTTGAAATATAAGCAACCCTTTGTGATGACCGCAGAGTAAACCAAGTAATATTCTTCGATGAAGAGCAGATCAGTTCATAAATGTGTCATAAATTTAGTCGTGCCCGACTCTTTGTGACCCCATGGACCAGAGCACGCCAGGCACTCCTGTCTTCCACTGCCTCCCGCAGTTTGGTCAGACTCATGTTGGTAGCTTCGAGAACACTGTCCAACCATCTTGTCCTCTGTCGTCCCCTTCTCCTTGTGCCCTCCATCTTTCCCAACATCAGGGTCTTTTCCAGGGAGTCTTCTCTTCTCATGAGGTGGCCAAAGTATTGGAGCCTCAGCTTCAGGATCTGTCCTTCCAGTGAGCACTCAGGGCTGATTTCCTTAAGAATGGATAGGTTTTATCTTCTTGCAGTCCATGGGGCTCTCAAGAGTCTCCTCCAGCACCATAATTCAAAAGCATCAGTTCTTCGGCGATCAGCCTTCTTGATGGTCCAGCTCTCACTTCCATACATCACTACTGGGAAGACCATAGCTTTAACTATACGGACCTTTGTCGGCAAGGTGATGCCTCTGCTTTTTAAGATGCTGTCTAGGTTTGTCATTGCTTTTCTCCCAAGAAGCAGGCGTCTTTTAATTTTGTGACTACTGTCACCATCTGCAGTGATCATGGAACCCAAGAAAGTAAAATCTCTCACTGCCTCCGTTTCTTGTTCCTGTGTAAAATGAGCTTTTCTCTTTTATTAGGAGCTATCGAAGAAAGTCCAATAAAAATAAAAATATCCCACTCACATCCCATCCCTCTGTGAAGTATTTCACACTTGCATTGTTTGCAACAGGTTGTTTATGTTAATGTTAAGCAATCGTTGTGTAAGTACCTATACTTTGCCCTTTGCAGAAATTTCAACCTGGTCTATTTCTGCATTGTGCTATTGACATTTAAAACAACAATTTTAATTCCTTACTCCCCAGGGCAATTTTTCTATAATAACAAATCGTAATTGAGTATCAGTACAATAAGGCGTGAGATGATTATCGGAACCAATTTTCAGAAACAGCTACCAACAGTTTAGGAATGCAGCAGTTCTGCTACGGCAAGAGCAGAGGATGGAGGCATCCTCCCTGTGAGATGGAATGCACAGAGTCTCTTCCTTTAACTGATGATTAACAATGTAGTCACAGTGTAATGAACCTGAGGATCCTCCCAGCTCCCACACAAATAAGATGTTTTCAGAAGAGCATAGAAGCTCTCCTGTTTGCACACCAGCATTTTGTTTCCGACAGTGGCTAACCAGATGCCTCTGCCAAGTTTTGTAAAACTGTACCAGGGGTTATTCCAGACTTGCTATTTTTGGATAGGCTTCAATCACATACCAGAAAAATCAGGCTGCACAATTAAAGTTGATTGGGTGCTCTTTGCACAACAAGCCCACTCCCCACACACACCAAAAAAAGCTAGAATTTTGGGCTAAGGGGAGTGATGGGCAATTGCACTGGATAGTGTGGGATTTTTTTTTTTTATTAAATGTATATACCAGTACCTCCTTTCATACAAGGATCACAGGGCAGTTTACAATATAAAAACACAAAAGTACATAATGCAGTAACAAACAAAGCAATACCCCTGGCCCTCACCTCCGGATTGAGAGAGTCCTCTGAACATTGAAGGGGCCCAGCTCCTTTAAAAAAAAGGTCAGGGCCCCCCCAATGCCTTGGCCCCCAGGAGCTGGTGCTCTTGCCCTACACAGTTCCAAAGGCTTGGGTGAAGAGGAATGTTTTCACCTGGCACCTATAAATATGTAATGAAGGCGCCAGGCTTTGAAATTCCTGAAGTAACATGCTTCAGCTAAGGGGTAATTCCGCTTGCTCTACTCATGTTCTCTGGTACACATATGCCTGCAAATAAGCATCTTTATCCTAAGTATATCATATAGCATTAAGACCAGTGCTTTTGTTAAAGGAAAAAAAGGTGCCAGTACTCAGTTTGGCTGTATCATGCCCAATATCCTTATGGAAATCATGAAACAATTGTTATGCCTCCCTATAAAACGAAAAGAAGATCTTATTATGGAAAAACTGATACTGAACCATCTTCAATAAAAGCATCCTGGGCACATTGGAAAAAAGCAGCTGAATAACTTTGTAGGTGTAAATAAAGCATATTATGTAAGTTTCTACAAGCAGTCAGCAAGCAACACACAAGTAAAATATTATCTGCTCAACGACTTTATGATTTCAGATAACTTCTGGTGTGCATGAGTTAGATATATATACACCACCTATGTGTGATGGGGGCAAACTGGTCCTGTGTGCCCATTTCGCTAAAACATTGTCAATAAAAGTTATGTTCAAATTAATCGGAATGTAACTGTATAGCTACAGAACAGAATGTTATCTTACGCAAGTAGAAAAGGCTGGATTGTTCAATCTACATTACACACACACACACACGCCCCAAACATTATAAGCAGATACTCACATAAATAGAAAGCTTGAAATACATAAACATAATGTACAATAGTAGTATAGAGAACAACTTGTAGCATTCTGTTTACATGTTTAAGATATACCACACAACAAACACAAACACACATATATAAAGTCCATGCTTTTTTAAAATGCACATCTCCATTTTGTTTGTTTCTGCAACAAATACTTCCTCTGTTTCAATAACACCTACCTTGGGCATGGATTTCCCAGGTTCCATGTTCTCTTTATTGTCAACGAATCCCCAGTCCTTACTCGCTGTACAAAAGCCTATGGCTTCCTTAGTTGTCCTTCAGATTTTCTAGACGCGTTCAGGCTAGGCTGTCTGGTTATACCAGATCAGGTATAATGCTTAATTGGCAAGTAAACAGCACGTGGTTTTGTACACTGCCGTAAAACTGTCTTTCAACAGTCAGAGATCACAGAAGCTAATGAAACATGAATAAGATTTAGAAAGATAAAATTGCCATGGCAGAAGCAACAGCCTCAGACCACCAAATGAATAATGAGATCCTAGGCAAGATAAATAAATCTTACTTTATTAGCACAGTGCATAACACTATCATAATTATAAGTGTCCCATATTGTAATAGGCAGAGATTGGTTTTACTGGTCAGTTGCTGCAACTCGTATATGTTAAGGGAGCTACAGAAAGAGAGCCAGTTGTCAGTATATGCCATCTCCAGCCTGACCAGTCCCCTTACCAACTGAAAGCATTCCTCAGTGTCAAACTAGATATGATGCTAAATGTATAATTGCCAGTCATGTCCCTGTGTGTTTTTAAAATAAGAAATAATCAACTTTTTGTGGGTTGAGGGCTGCATCCCTTGGGGGAAAGTGGTGGTGGTAGGCAGAGCTGAAACTACAGGGGGGGCTATCCAGGTTGTTTGCCCCGGGCGAAACCTCCAGAGGGGCACAATTGAGGCTCCCAGCCTGTGTGTGTGTGTGTGTGTACATAAAGGTGCATGGGGTGTGCCCAACTGGGTCTTTGACCTGGGTGAAATAAAGTCTAGTTTCGCCTCTGGTGGTGGGACTCACATAGCAGGCAGCAGCTATCCATTTCTATTTCCCTCCTCATGCTTGCTCTCAGCGGCGGAGTAAGCCAATCGGGCGCCTGGGGCAGCGCACATGACCTGCGCCCACAGGACGGGGCCAGTCGCCCGCGGGGCCTCCAAGGAGTCTGCCTGCCTCCTCCCACTCAGAGGGGGAGGAGGCAGGCGGACCGTTTGGGGTAGTGTGGACCATAGCTGTCAACCCTCCCTTTTTTTGGCGGGAAACTCCCTTATTCCAATGCCATTTCCCGATGCTATCCCGGATTGTTGATATCCCTTAAATTTCCCGGATTTCAAAGGAAGCAGCTCCTCTCCCTCCCTGCCGGCCAGGGAGGCTCCTCAGCTGCATTGCTCGGCTGCCAATAAGGAGTCTGAGACCGACTGGGGGTGGAGCTTGCATGCCTTGTGCAGCCAGACCCTCACGCCCAACCAGACAGACAGCCTGCCTGCCATCTACGCGCTTGCTCTTTCGCTCACCCGTTCGCACGCAGCCTCTGGAGCGTAGGGTGGCGAGGCTACATGGTGCCATTGCACCGCCCTCGCGGCATCCCTTATTTTCAAATCCAAAAGTTAGGGAAAATCCCTTATTTTCAAATCCAAAAGTTGACAGCCTGCGGGCGCCCAAGCCACTGCGTCACTCCTAGGAGAGACGTGTGGTTCGGGTGCGCTGTAGGCCCCACGGTGAGTGCCGCCCGGCATTTTGTCACCCCCCTCAGTGGTGACACCTGGGGCCCCCGCCCCCACCGAACCCCCTTCCTCCGCCCCTGCTTGTTCTCTCTCCCTCCCTCTCCCTGCCCCACCCTCTTCCCTGTGGCTCCCAGCCTATTTATCCATTCTACCCCACGCCCCACAAACATCAATTCATACAAGCACAGGAAAACACACAGGAAAACACTCCTTCCCCCTACCCCACCCAGCCACTTTTGTCGTTTGATCAGCTTCCGCCTAGTTGAAACGCCATATTCACTTCGCAGTTAAGCTGAGGTGTGTGCATTTGAGACCAACATTGTACATGTGCGGATGACAGCTTCATGATTAGAAGTGGCGAGGGGTAGGGGTTGCAGGCATGGGGAGACCAAACAGGTAATGCACATTGGATAAAGACATCTCTGCCCCGTCTCTGGTGTGCACAGAAACATGGAAACGTGACTTGAAATGCAGCAGTGGCGGGGAAGACTTTTATGGTTGTCATGGATGCTTTAGTTGAGATTCCTGCATTGCAGGGGGTTGGACTAGATGACCCTAAGAGCCCTTTCAACTCTATAATTCTATGATTCTAAGCCACTAATGTGTAGCCTCAGTCTCTTGGAACAGCACAAAGAAACCTATAGTTTCCATTTCAGTCTCCGCTTGTTGTCAGAAATCTTAAGTGTCAGGTTTGTATACAGGTATTTTCTGTTGGCCAAATCAGCAGAATTTTTGTCACATTTCTCTGCCACAGTACACCCCCCCTGTTGTTTCTGTTGTTGTATTCGCCATTATTAATATGCATTTACTAGCATTGTATAAAAGTAGGCTACTTTTCTGAGAACTTGGGACTTTTTGGTTGCATAAGTACCATAAACCTATCAGTTTACAAATAGTACTGACAATTAAAAGTAATTCTTTACTCAGGGTGTCAGAAAATTAAGAAATTAATTAAAGCAATATGTGATGAGATTAGGGCTTATAGCAAAAAAAAAAAGTAGATAAACAACTTATATCCCCCACTCCACTCTTACAAATTTTCATACTACCACAAAAATTATGCAGCTGCACAGATCTCTCTGGTAACGTCAAGAACAGAGTACATAGGCACTGCACATCCTCTGTTGTTTTTCTTCAGCGTCTGCCATTTAGGGGTGAACCTCTGTGCACATAAAAGTTAACTAATAAGGCCAATGTTCACTAACATACCTCTCCTATGATGCTCAGTGGATCAAAAAATGTCAGTCATATCAGAACAGTCTACCTGTATATTCATATTGTTTACATGTTTTCAAGCCATTTTACTAGAAATGACTGGTTGGCTGGGCCTTCATTAGACATCTACAGGAACATGCCTTAGAAAACATTGATCCGGCCATGATTAAGTGTTATGTATTGAAGTTCTCACCCTGGCCACCAGGGATATTGGTATATAGTTTTCACTCAGGTCCAAGTCAGTTAATTTAGGCGAGAAACCCTGGGCAGTTGTTGTACAATGTTGCCAGCCGGCTGCCCATAAAAGCAGGCCAGCTGAGCTGTTCATTGTTCAGTTCCAGCTTACTGATAAAGAGCTACCTGTTCTTGGAGAAATCTCTGTGTCGTGTGCTATGTCCACCCACTACTTAATATTAAGTCATCTGTGTGCTGTAACTTACGGACTGTAACTTATGCATGGTTTATTCTAACATGCAGCTAGACACATTTTGTGCTGTATAGAAGAAGAAAAAGAGGAAGAGTGTGAAATAATTTTTTGTGCAGTTGGGCATATGAGTGAACCAAAGAGAACTTGCCCCAAACCTGTATCTTGGCATCTAATGACTTCTTCTTTTATGTACCTATGTTTTCCTTGCCACCAATGATTTCCTCAGCCTTGCAGTCTATTTCTTCCTTTCTTTTGCTGGTCATTTTCATTTGCCCACCCCTTCCTTTCCCTTCCTTTTGCTTACTAAAAGCTTGAGAAGGGGGAACTACTATTGCAGGGGGGGGGGTAGTTTAGAATAAGCCCTGCTGCACTCTGTCCTCAGTAAGTGGGCCTTATTCCACCCACATTTGTGGTATCAATGACACTGTGATGTCCTTACTACAGTGCCTGGTGATGTACGTAGTTTGACATACAGATAAACCTTCTTGTCTTCGATAAAAAAAAGAGACTGTCTTTTAATCTTTTGCTTTATTAACAGTCAAGGACAAGATAAAAACAAAAATCGGGTAAAGACCAGTATTAAGTGTGAAAGACAAGTATTGAGTGTGAAAGACAAGTATTGAGTGGTAAAACAACGAAGCAATCCCACAGATGGAGAACATGTCACAGCACTCCCTCAGGTTCTTTCACCCACTGAACTCCCTCCCCTCATACACCTCAGCCAGCAACTGTCAGCAACTGCCATTTGTTGCAACATTCTTTTTGGCCAGTAGGTGGAGCTGCACTGACCAGCACAATACCACCCATACAATACATTCATAAACTTTACATGTGCCGAAGGCACGACAGACACAATGTGACTTATTCCATTTCTAGGCTGCCTTTCTCCATTATAAAGGAGGCCCCAGGGCATGTTAACAAACTTGGCAAACCATTATCAAATCCACTGTAATCGAATGGACATACTCACTGTTAGTGTTTGAGCTACCCTCAGGAATCAGTACCCTGACTGAGATGCAGAAAGAATCCCCACTAGGGCCATGGTAAGCTCACAAGTCCTACAGCAAGGATGGGGAGCTGGTCCCCAGCCTGGCATTGCTGGGTTTCAACTCCCATCAGCCCTGACCATTGACCCTGCTGGCTGGAACAGATAAGAATTGGAGTCTAGCAATAGCTGAAGAGCTACAGGTTCCCCATCCCTGTTCTGCACTAAACATAAGTTTCTTCCTTGTACACTCACATGTATAAGAATCTATATGTATCAGCTGAAAAAAACGAAATATATTTTGTAATGCAATAATTCTTACTAAAGTAATATTGAATATACCTACAAAGAATCTTTAAAACATGCTGAGAGTCTTGTCCCCCTTCAACAAAAATCTGAAATAACACCCCCCTTTTTGTATTAAGAATAAACATTCCATTTAATCACATAAAAGGACACCTTTATTAACTGATTAAAAACAATGTAATTTATTTGAACACAAAGAGTAATAATGGTTTTTTTATGCAAAGTAGTAATAAAGCAAGAAGACTTCACTGTATAGCATAAAAATATAAAATATACAAATTCAAAGTAGTAATGAAGGTAAAAACGTCTTCCGCATTAAAAATCGGGGGGGGGGGTACTTCACAATTTTAAACATGATATGCAAAGTTAACTAATGTGGTACTTAACTAACCTCCAAAGTCTGCAAAATATATAGAAAGCGTAATGTTAATTACATTGCATACAGACCTGGGAATGAAGGCAGCCAATGGCAGTGAGGACTGAACTCCAAATACAGCCCTCTGCTCAGTCCACTGAGTGGATTTTTGGAGGGAAAGCTCCAGGGCAAAACCCACACATGCTTGGAGACAGAGCTTTAAAGCACGAACCTGTGTCTGGAAAGAGTGGGGCGCAAGGTAAGTATGGATAAGCCCTCACATGAAAAGCTTAACTGTCAGCAGATTTAAATGATTACCGGTGTCTGTGGTGAAATAGCAGTTGGCACTAACTAAGAATATAATTACATCTATTTAGTTAATCCAAATTATGGTTCTTATTGAGGGTCACTATTAATAGAAAAAATAGATTTTTTTAAAAATGACGCAAATAAAATCAACACTGAAGCTAGGAAAAGATATTTCAGGTTTCTACTACACAGTTCATTTTCCCTCAGGAATCACTCCGTTTCCCCAGGTTCTTTAGAACATTCTTCTAAAAGCAGTGCTAAACTAAGCACTGTGCTGTGAGGATCAAGAACTTTCACAAGTGGTATATCAACCTTTTGTTCTAGATAAATGAGATTGTGCAGAGTCATGGCCAACATGGAATCTATGCCAAGGGACAAAAGGGGTGTATTCATTGCAATGTCACTTGGATCTGTACTAGTGAGCTGACTCACCAATGATATGATATAATCTTCAGATTTTAGTGCAGCCAATTCCTTGGACATGGCTTGTTCAAAAAACTTAGCCTGACTGCCAAATTGTTCTATCATAATAGTATGCATGCGACTTCTGATTGCTGGAATTTGACGATAGTAATGGTTTAGCATTGTTTTGAAGTTCAGCTTCACCACAGCTTGCTGAGGGTGGTTCAGAGTTAAGCTTGTTTTAAGATTCTCATAGATCTCATCCACTTGCAGAATAGATATACCCTTCGATTCCACCAATTTTTGAAGTTGATTTTGATCTTCCAGTAGTCCCAGATTCAAGGCACCCCAGTTGATGGATTGTCCTGACAGTCCACAGTTTCTTCTGAATTGGCAGAAAAGGTCCAGGAAGGAATTGGCGGCGGCATAGTTTGCTTGCAATGAACTTCCAAGAAAGGAAGCCACAGATGAATAACATACAAAATAATCAAGAGCCTGTCCCTGAGTGGCGTGGTGCAGATTGATGGCACCAGCAACCTTTGGGCTTAACACTTTCTCAAAGCTAGAGAGGGTCATATTTTCAATGCGCCCATCATGCAAAACCACAGCACTGTGGAAAACACCTTTGATTGGACACTTTGGAAAGATTTTGCTGATTGAACTGATTGCTTTCTCAACCTCAGGCCAAAAAGTCACATTGCACTGCAGACTGATGACCTTGCTCCACTTGTTCTGAATCTGCAAATCACTTATTTCCTTCTGCTTTTCAATGCTGGGCTTTCTCCTTGAAAGGATTGCGATGCATCCTCCTCCATTTTGAGCAATAAATCTAACAGTTTCATAGCCAAGCCCAGTGAGTCCTCCTGCGACTATGTAAACAGCATTCTGCTTAAACATCTTCCGCTTTGCTTCATGCACTGGTATGTCAGAAATAGACCTGTTCTGCCCATTGCTTTTCAGCACAGCAAACGAGACAGCCTTACAGGTAAAGTAGGATGTTATAGTGTCTATGCTCTCACTGTTTTCTGTCTGCTGAAAAACGGAACAAGGCAAGTCCTTGAATTGCCTGCGTTGCATTGATTTCAACCAGTTACTGAAAGGCTTGTGGGAATGTTTCAGCGATGATTTCTGAAAAATGCTTGCAAGACTGAGAATATGAATTTGAAAGTTTTCATCACCACTTCCAATTAGAGATCGCAAGTGTTCAGAATGGTGGCTCCCATCGATTACCACAACATCCTGAAGATGTGAAAGACGGGCTAAGACGTCTTTGGGTAATCTTTCTAGGAAGGGCAGAAAGACAAGGGCGTTGCATTGAGCTACTCTTTTTTCCAGGCTGCTGTCAAGTGCTGTACATAAGGTGTTCCAGCCCAATTCCTGAGCTGACAAAGCAAGCACTTTACACAAAACTGACTGTGGTTCATCAGAAATAATGCCTAAAAATCTATAACATTTCACCTTTGGTAACATCTGGTGCAGAATTTCCCATCCTATCCTGAAGAAGGAGACACAGGGTACAGTTTGAAAACATGGAAATTTATGGGTTTTGAAACATACTGCTTCTGGAATCCTGATTCTTGAAGATGCAGCCACTGGGTAGCATGAAACAATATGATCTCCCACTTTGATCTTTTTTACATCACTGCCTGTTGCGACCACTGTCCCACTGTAGTCCAGAGCCAAGAACTTGTATTTCTCGATGGTCTGTGAATTCCAGTATAATGTGTTTCCAAAGTTACAGCTGGAAACACTAACAGGATAATAGTCTTCAGAATGGATACTTATCTTCTCAACTTGCACTTCAACATTGTGATTATCAAGAGAAATATCAATGTGGTCATCTGGCTCGGCAAATAGATTTCTTACTTCATGAGGCTCAGAAGTGTAAAAAGTTGACAGCTCAGACTCTTGAAGAGACTGGGAAGGATCATTATAGGACATATCATTAACTTGTGTGCATCTAATTTCAGAAGTGTAAATTCTCCCCTGATTAATCCAGACTTCAGGATATTTATCTGCTTCATATTCTACTAGAAGATCTGCTAAAACTGCTATGTCCATTGTACTTGTTGAACCGATATCAATAATCTGAAATGTGATTTCAGTAGCTTCAAGAATACAGGATCTTACCATGCCATACAAAGCCAAGCCAGGGTTAATGTGGTCTACAGTCCTGCCTGTTGCTCTATATGTAATTATCTTGATGGAACCATGACTGTTCTTCTCTCTCAATGCAATGACAAGTTGCCGGAAAGCTTCACAACATTTGGATAAGCTTGCAACAACACTCTCAGGATTTTCTCCATTTGATCTTTGAATTCCCCACATAAACAAAATATCACTGTAGTCATGTACCTCTAGCCTAATTTTGTCCTGAGCAGCTGAATTTGAGCTTCCTGACACCAGTAATCGCTCCCAGTCTTCATACATCAAAAACCTAGAATCTTTATGTAAATATTTTTTGAGCTGTTGAGAAACTCCAATTTTGTCAGCAAACACTGCAGCTCTGAGTGCATCTCCTGAGGTTTGGATAATCCGGGAAGGGGTTACCTCTTTCCACTGATTTTCAAAAAGGAGACGATCACCACTAGTGGACGTTCTCTTTAGAAGAGTGATCCCAACACGTTTAATCTCAACCAAAACAGAGCCTTGTTTATCTGTGAAGCATCCACAAAACTCTAAATAGTTCTCAGTAGACTTACTTGTTTTCAGATATATCATCATTTCCTCTTCCAAAGGTCGGACAATTACAAGGCTGCTTATGTTGGAAGGAAACCCTGTACAGTTGTTCCTGGTTTTTGTGGTCATCACACCAGTCATTTGCAGAAAGCAGTCTAATATCACAGGATGAATAAAATACTTGTGCAGTTCTCCCCTGGTTTGCTTGTTCACCTTAATGATGGTTATGGCTTCCTTCAGTTCTTCACAATAAAACACATCACTTAGCTGCTTGAATACTGAATCATACTGAAATCCAAAACGAGATAATGCTTCGTATATTTCATCCTTTCTGACAATTGATTTACACCGCTGAAAAACATGTCTATATGAAATGTGATTTTCTTCAATAAAGGTTTTTTGGTTCCATGTGATCTGTCCAGATGCATATACCGCACCAGATGAGGACAGTATTTTGAAATCTTTTGTTTCCTTTTGTGATACCACTTTTAGCTTCAAATCATGAGAATTTTCACTTAAAACACAAGGCAATTCAAACTTCATGCTCATCCGACACAAACTTAAGGGCTCCTTTCTTGTCATCACAGCTGACAAAGCAAGTTCAACAAAAAAGGCACCAGGAACCAGAGCAACACCATTGAGCTTGTGCTCGTACAAATATGGAGTCTCTGTCTGAGATATGGAATACTTGAATTCTGTTCTGTCATTGCTGACATTATGAATTGACAGGTGGTTTGTGCTCGGCATGGTTTGAGTTGGCTGCTGGAGCATGTTTAAAAATGACATGTGCTTTTTATGATCAAATTGATACCTGGGATAGGCTGCTGGTACACCCTGATATCCTGCATAGATGTGCTCCCAATCTGGATTGACTCCCAATTCAAAAAGGCCTTTAACAAGTGTGAGAAGTGTCATATACTCTTTGTCAAGGTGCAAGGAAGGAAAAACTTTCGCTTGTGTCCCTAATGCTTCAATTATATATCTTTTCAGTGCACTCTGGGGACCAATTTCCACAAATACAGGATCACCTCTGCTTTTTGCTGCAGTTGTTATAGCCTCTGCAAAAAAAACAGGATCCCGAACCTGTTTGGCCCAGTAGGTGCCTGTAACAAAATCACCATCTGAAGCGGCCTTCCCTGTTGCTGTAGAAATTAGGTCAATCTCTGGCTTCCTTTTCTTTAATTCTGATAGATTTTCTGCTACCTCAGTTAGCACTGGATCCATCATGTGGCTGTGATATGCAGCTGGCACATTTAAAACATGAAGAAATATGTTTCTTTTACTGAAGTGCTCAGCTAAATCTTTCTGAATGGCGTGGATAGACGCTTCATCTCCTGATAATGTGCAAGACAAAGGACTGTTAAACGCTGCAACGCAGACTTTCCCGGAATATGCTCCAAGGGCTGCTGACACCTCCGCAACGGGAATGTTGCCAACTACCAGCATTCTCCCTCCAGTGACTTTAGCCTGCAGCCTGCTCCTGTGGTAGATGACTTTGACAGCATCTTCCAGGGAAATCAATCCAGCACAATGGGCAGCAGCTACTTCGCCAACTGAATGGCCAACAGCAGCAATTGGCTTAACGCCCCAGTGTCGCAGGAGTGTAACCAAGGCCACCTGCAGTGTAAAGAGTAAGGGCTGGGCAACTTCAGGCCTGGACAAATCATTGTGCTCACTTTCTTTTGATTTTAGGATTCCTGTGGGAAGGTATTCTAGAAACAGCCTTTCTATTTCTTTGCATTTGTCTCTAAACACTGACTCAGATCTTAGCAATATCTCAGGTATCCCTTTCAGATCCAGACCATTACCAGAGAATACAAAAATTAATTGTGGTGGTTTCTTCAGTGGAGCTGTTTCCAATTCAGTCGCAGGGGAAAGCTGTTGCTCTAGTTCCTGTAGTGAAGATGCCACAAATGCTTTCCTGTACTTGTAGTTTATATAGCTTCTTCTACAAGCAGATGTATAGGCCAGATTTGGGAGTGTTACGGAATCACTTGTGCTGATGTGTCTAATTGTGTCTTCTATCGCCCGTTTGAGAGAATCTCCTGAAGCTGCCGAAATGACAAATAATTCGACAGGCCTTTGGACTGCAGAAATAACCTGGGTTTGTTTAAACTGTCTGACAACCACATGGGCATTGGTGCCCCCAAATCCAAAACAGTTGATCCCAGCAACTCTGCCGAAATCACTGGACTCCTCCCACTTCTCCACTGTGGTTGGGATGGAGAGATTCAGTTTCCCTGTATTTATGCTGCTGGTGCTCTCTGAGAAGTGCAAGGATGGGACTATCTTCCCATGGTGCATCATGAGAAGAACTTTGATTAAGCCTGCTGCTCCAGCAGCTGACTCTGTGTGCCCAATGTTCCCTTTAACGGAGCCAATCTTCAGAGGGGGCAAATCAGGAGACCTCTTTTTACCAATGACATTACCTAAGCTCTCTGCCTCAACAGGATCTCCTGCAGGTGTCCCTGTGCCATGGGCTTCAATATATTGCACAACAGATGGATCAACACGATCTGGGTAGATGCTGAGCAGCAACTTCTCCTGTTCCTCTTGAGATGGTCTGGTGATCGGTGTGACAGATCTTCCATTCTGGTTGACTGCACTCATGCTGATGACACCCCATATTTTGTTGAAGTCTTCCTGCGCCTATTTTAAAGAAGATGAAAAGAGGTAAAGCTTCTTAAAGTTGTGAAACATAGCGATGACAAACACAGCCTGTGCAATAAAACTGTTAACATTTTATGATATGCTCTCTCTCTCTCTTATAACAAAGATTACGAGACATGGTGAGCATTCTACCAGCTATGACTATTTTATAAATAGAATTGGGCATAATTCCTAGGTTTCATGAATTAAGAGTCAGAAGTTCGTGAATCCCGTTTCTATACTCATACCTTCTTTAACGATTTCAGCAAAAGAACTCCACAACCTTCTCCCCTTCCATAGCCATCGGCCTTTATAGAAAAGGGTTTGCTGACTCCTTCAGGGGATAGCATCTTTGCTTTACTAAGAGCTACGAAGACCTGTGGTTCCATTATGCAGCTCACTCCTCCACAAAGAGCAGCTTCGCAGTCTCCTGTAGGGCAAAATAATGAATGCATTTCTGTTCAGCATAAGGCTCAGTATTTAGTCTTCTGAAAAGATTACATCGGTATACAAACACACACATCTGCCTGCCCCTCCAAGCTTAAAGGTATTCTGTTAAAGGAATCCGGGGGTGGGGGTGGGGGTGGATCTTTTCCGAAGCCTGGGGCAGGGCTAGGGCCATGGTTGACCTTTACCGGACTCCCTGCGTGACAGGCAGGAGTCAGATATACCGGTAATCGAGTCAATCCTATGCCTAAGCCAATACCGCTCACATTCTGTAACCAATAAAGTTGTGGCCTAAATTTGCCCAATAACATTTAACCTAATATCTGTGTCCTTGTGGCTTATTCATCAACGAGGGGGTGGTTTTGGGGTCTCGACACGCAACAGTAAGTCTCTCACTGTTTTGGGGGGGGGAATCTGTTGTTCTCTTTAAAAGAGTAAAGCAAATGTCTACATCTTGTCACTAAATTAATATAAAATTATTTTCCTAACTTACAGTTAGCTACATCATTCCTATAAGCTCCTTTCTCTCTCACTTCCATTCAATGCTTGCCTACTGGAGTTTATGGTCTGTGAGGCAACATCCCTAAATTACAAAATGCACCCTGTGTAACATGACATAATATAACTGGTCCGCAATAAGAATAGTGTAAGGAAGACCAAGATAAATCCCAGAATTCTCTCAAAAAGGGGCAAGAGGGTAGAGGCCTTGGTAAAGCTACACAGTTGCTAAAGGAGTTAGCTAACGGACGCGGTGAGGGATCTGAAGGGACAGAGGCCCCAGTACTGCAAGCTGAGAGGCAGGTTAACCCCAGGAGCCCAAAGCATTGTGAATATATATATCTACCGCGGTCACGGCAGCTGGACAAAAGAAACCCGTTACTAAGATATCCCAGGTTACAATAAAAAGGGATTGTCAACTCAGACGGACCTCAAAGGATAGAGGTGGGGCGAAAAGGAATCATAACCCAGAACACCTCAGTGATAAATACACTAAGTAACAGTCAAAGGGGTCAAGCGTGTAGCTTGAGGGGGAGGTTCGTCGCATTTGCCACTTTGAGGTCCTTAGAGGAAAGGAAGACTATGAACGAATGAAAAACGATTAGATCTCATTACCTTGTTTAATTGCATGCAAAGCAAAGTGCAAAGCATAATTAAATGAGGAGCAAGCCGTGTCGATGGCAACCGATGGCCCAGTCAGATGAAATGTATATGAAATCCGGTTAGCAGCTATGCTCATTGCTGTCCCAGTGCCATCATAGTGGCTTACTTCAGTGAGGTTTCTGCCACTCATTAGCCTGTAGTCTTGATTCATCATACCTGTGAATACCAAAGATGTACTGTGTTACCAGCATAGTACATTGAGAGTACAGTATTCATTCTGAACAACTTGATTGCATTTATTGCCCAAATCTGCCATACACAACATGCTTCAATCTACACAACAAGATTAGGCTTTCCATTGAGTAATCTTCGTAAGGGAATACTATGCAGGTATTCAGGTTTGTGAGTACTGATCAGCTAAGTGGATAGACTTTGAGTTGTGAGACCAGGGTTAAAAAAAAATATATTCCACCATAAATTGCATTTCCTAGCTCTCTGCTAATCTCTCCACAGGTCTCCAGTGTATAAAATCTGAATGCAGTTCACCTACCTAACAGGGTTGCTGTACAAATGATCATGTTTTACAAGTGTTTTACATACATCACTAATAATATGAAAACCGTATTATTCCTCAAATTTGAACTGAATATTGGAAATACTGCATAAAAGTTGCTTTATAGCATAGTATTATTTACGTGTTTTATTTACTATAAAATCCATATTTACATGTTCTGTTCAAAGCAGCTGATAGTCACAGAAGTTCTTTTAATGATCATAAAGTCCAACAGCTTTCTTAATACACTAGACTTTATTTTTTAAAACTGCAAATCATGTAAATGATTAATCACCACCAACAGCGTTGTTTATGTAACCAATAGTTACATGTTTCTTTCTTGAGTTATATCTAGTTTGTTTCTCGAGTTTAAACTTTCTTTAGCTTGTAATGCTCTTAAGCACAGTTATATTTACTGTCTAGACAACTTCACATTTTCTTCAAAAATATTGTGAAGTGGGTGGTAGATACTCTCGATTGTCTTTAACAGTGGGCTTAAAGTTCATTTGTTCAATAAATATTGGTATGTTGAACCCATTTTTCAAATGTTCTGATGTATATTTGGGTGCTGCCTCACCCTTACCAATCACTTTTTTGCGGTTTTTAAGTGATCTGCAAATGAACCTTAAGTGTTCATAAGACTTCATAACACACCACCACAATAGGAAAATTCTATTCATAACTGAGTTGGATCGAAGCTAATGGGATTTACTCCCAAGTAAGTGTGTATAGGATTGCAACCTAAGAGAGTTGTATAGACCAGCCCTATATGTCCCAGTCTATGCTCCTAAATTAGTGCAGCTGTTTTAAGCTTCAAATTATCATCTCACCAACAAAAACTCCTGTTTTTGAACCACTTATGTTTTCTCTAGGGACTCCTGCATCTTCCAGTGCTCTATATGTGCATTCCAGGAGTAATTTCTGCTGGGGATCCATACGCTCAGCTTCCACATCATTAATTCCAAAAAGCCTGTTGTCAAATGCATTAAACCTACAAAACAGAAGTCAGATAATAACATTGTAAGTAGGATAAAATAATATGCAACCAACTCATGGCACATTCATTACTAAGACAATCAAGTATTTTGACATCTAGAAAATGATTTTAAAACAAAAGGCTTTAATAATTTGGTCATTTGTTCTTGGGGAAGGTAGAATGAAAATAGAAGAAAATTCAGAGCCACTACTTAATAGCGGCTTAGGATAGTGGGCATAAATATTTGTACAAATGGATCCAAAGTACCATGAGTAGAGGGAGAAAATGTAGGGGTGCTGTTCTGAAAGGGCTATATTAAACGTATGGTAAATAAAGTTACAAGCTTTAGAATTCAGAGAAGCGCTCAAAGGTTTTGAAAAGCGCTAGTGGAAAGTCTTGCGCAAGAGCTCTTGCAAATGAAAGGACTTATTTAGAGTTAGGACTACTCTTCTGTTGAATCAGAAACAGACCTTCCATAAAGGAAAGAGGGCTTTCTACTAGATTTTGGATCCAAGTCATAACATTTCACATGCCTGAATATTTCGGGTTCCACACTAGTTTCAGCTGTAATCAAAACACAGAATAAAATGAAATTCAAATAAACAGATGGCGGGAAAGCCCATATATCCCTGGCAGCCAGTCTGGGAATTCCCCAGTGGCTGACCACCTTGCCCAGGCATTGCTCCCCAGGGATAGGAGCTTGTTGCGACTGGCTTCCACAGCCGCCCATCCTTTGACCAGTTAAGCAACCATTAGGATTAAGGCCTATCTAGTCCAGCATTTGCAATATTGGGCAGACAGATGAAGAAGAAGAAGAAGAGTTTGGATTTGATATCCCGCTTTATCACTACCCGAAGGAGTCTCAAAGCGGCTAACATTCTCCTTTCCCTTCCTCCCCCACAACAAACACTCTGTGAGGTGAGTGGGGCTGAGAGACTTCAGAGAAGTGTGACTAGCCCAAGGTCACCCAGCAGCTGCATGTGGAGGAGCAGAGACGCGAACCCGGTTCCCCAGATTACAAGTCTACCGCTCTTAACCACTACACCACACTGGCTTTTCAGATGTTTCTGAAAAGCTCATGAGCAGGGTAGGAAGGCAAAAGTCCTTTTCTGCTACCTCACAAATGACATTCAAGTGTTCACTGCTTAAAATGGCTGTTCCATTTAGTTATCCTTGGTAATAGTTACTGATGAACAAATTTCTATGATCTGATTCTTTTTCAAAGCTAGTTTTAAGCCAGTGTCCACCATATCACCCACCCACGTGCTGCAGCCACAAATTCCAAAAATAATTTACACACTATGTAATCAAGTACTCTCTTTGGTCTTCCAACCATAAGATTAAGAAACAATTTGCAGTAAATTCTATTTCCATATAAACTGACTTAAATAGTTATGTAGTTCAGGCTGCAATCCTATACCCAGTTAACCTGGGATTAGCAATGCCTGTTGAACTCATCAGGAATTGTACCATCCATGGGACTATCATATTAGTCTAAAACAAAACTGCTTCAGACCTGTAGCACCAAAAACCATTTTTGCTTCCTACGAAAAAATGACTGGTATCACACACAGAAAAGTGTCTTTGGACTGTATTATCTATTTTCCTAAACATACACCAAATGTGTACATTTAGGCAAATTACTTTACAATAAAAAATATTAAAAACAATTTAGTGTTCTGCTTCCTTGGAGCTGATTCACAGTTTATTTTCCACCATCGTGTGATTAAGCGTTAACACTTACTCGTCAGTAAAAGCGGCATGTCTTGTGTTCGTCTTTCCTGGTTTGTGACTGTCCGGATCATACCAGCTTTGGGTTTCAAATCTTTCCGGAGGTATTTCTACAACACAGTTTCTGCCTTCTACTAGAACTCGCCAGAAATTATCAATTCCTTCACCTGTTGCAAAATATTATTTTAGATAACTAGAATTTACTTCCCAATAGTTTAATTATTAAAATAGAAACTTAAATTATTTTGGTGTGATTCATTTGACAGAAACTACAGTGGAACCTCGGTTGTTGAACGTAATCCATTCTGGAAGACCGTTCGACTTCCAAAACGTTCGACCATTGAGGCGCTATGATATTATGATTCTATATTATTTTATCATAGAACTGTATATCAGAAGTGTGCATCCGTGATTCAGCCCTACCACGTGAGCTGATACTGATTATGATCATTAAAAGGCTGCTGTATGGATGCTGCTGTATTATTGCACTAGAAGTATAATCATATTCCCTGTTAGTTATAATATAAAGATCTCTGGTAGCACCCACTACACACTGACTTAAACTTAATATGTAATTTAAATGAGCAGTGCTCACCTCCAGGAAAATTGCATCCGATCCCCACAATGGCAATTTCATCCTCAGCTTCCATCATTTTTTACTTTTATTCTGAAAAGTATAAAATAATTAGTTCGATGAATCCACATCTAAAATTAAAATATGTTTCCCCAACAGGGCGAGCGCTGCACTGCAGGGGGCTGGACTAGATGACCCTTGGGGTCCCTTCCAACTCTACAATGATATGATTCAATGATTTCTGTGTGGTCATTTGGGGATAATCCTTAGGGAGCATAATGTCAATGACCAATCATTATTGGTTTGTAGCCTTTTAGACCTTTCCCATAGCTTGGATACGCGTTGCTGCCGGGAGGGAGGAAGGAGTCAATGGACACCGAGGGTTGATTCAGAGAAAGAATTTCTGCTTCCAAGGGTAGCAGAAAGGCACTGCGTGATCAGTCACTGCAGGCACACTGAATGCTGTTTGCATGCAGCTTTTATACACTTTTACCCAGAGAGTTGTTTCTCCTGATCACGTATGTTCCTTCCTCGTGAACCTTGGGCTGGCCCTTTGTGCGTACTCTTGCGATTTCGCTTATCTTATCCTTGTACTTTGGTCATGATGTGTTTCAGCTGCCTCACATCCTGATACCTTGTATGTTATCTTTGTAATTGCACATGTCTTACCCTTGTACTTTGGTCAGCTTGTCTTCAGCTGACTCATATCCTGGGATGTGGTGTACGTGGTGTGTTCATTCCTAGCTAATGGCGACTCACTAAGCAATCTGGGATGCCTATGGCCTGCCTATTTCCTTCAGCTTAATTAATGGCAAGCACCAGCCAGAAAGTGGGCATTTAGATGGAGCCAATATATTCTAGTTACCACTGGGGGCCAAAGTAGACATGATGTTAAATACATCTTCATCTGTCCCACCCCCTATTTTTAAATAACAGCTGGGAGTAGGGGCTCCTTAATTATTTCCTAGTGCATTTCCCCCCCTGTAAGAGAGCACAAGGGAGAGCCTGTAACTCAGTGGTGATAGCACATATGCCTTCCATGCAAAAACTCCCCAGTTCACGCATCAGCATTTCAAGCCAAAACCACCAGATGGTGATGGGAAAGACTGAGGAGCGGCGGCTGCCTGCTGTCAGCTAGTTAAAAAATGTACAGATGTATAGATGTACAGACAGTCTGACCTGTCCTAAGATGCTTTCCCACCTTCCTAATGTAAAATATTGTGGAGACCTTTTGGGGAAAGTGTATTTCCAAGGTTTGATGGCTCATAACACCACTCCCCACCCCCAGTAATACCAAAACAAGATGACACCTGATTGGCTCTCTAAACACTCATGCTCATTGGCTACATTCAAATGAAGGAAAGCTACTACATATCAACCTAAGCAAGTTGTGTTTCCTTTTTCTGGTTATTTGGCTATAACTTTTGATAGAATACAAACAGTTGAAAAAACTCTGTTGCATTGCATTCTTCATTAAATTATCTTTCCATTGATATATAATTTTATGGTATTACTCCAAAACAAAGTGGTGTTATTGTTATGACCAAATACCGGTAGGTTGCGTGTCAAAGCCCCAAGTCACCCCCATGAAAATAAAGACACAAGGACACAGAATTTTAGGTTAATGTTAATGGGCAAAATTTAGGCCACACCTCCCCTCCCCCACACATTACAAAGTTGTGACAATTGCTACGTGGTAGGCAAAAACCAAATGGCCAGTGCCAATTTGCCAAGTGGAATAATTCCTACCAGGCCCCCCAACGGCGACCAACTGAAGTCCATAGCAAGGCCAATGACGCAACCTGAACAAAGGGTGGGAGGGTGGGAGATCCGCGGCGCGAGGCTGAAAAGGGGCGATTCAGTGCCGCGCAATGGTTTAAACTGGCCCCGGCCCTGCCCCCCAAGCAGCCTAACTGGCGTGGCCTGGCCTCCCCAGGGTAAGGTGGGTCACAGTCCTGTCACCACGCTGAGGGGGGAGGCTTGGTTGCTCACCCGCAACGCATCCCCACTAAGAGGTGGAGCCGATTCCTTTTATCTGTTTAGGTGTTTAACATAGATGAGACCCAGTGTACCCTAGGAAAGCACAACTAACCTCAGACAACCAATATATATTGGAATTTCTATATAATACTGCTTTATTGGTTAACAAACATAACATATAACAAGACAGGGAATATGCACTCATTCACACATTCACACATCCATACTCACCGGCCCTTCACTGAATTGATCAGGTTCAGTAAAAGCTATGGGTGAACAGACAGCGGGATCCTATCTGCGTCTGACACACAGACCCATCTGAAAAGTCTCATCTTATATAGTCTTCTTGGTGTTCATCTGAATCGTGGCATTTCTCACTTTCTTTGGCATGTTCTTGGCAGTCCTTCATCCTTGGCATGTTCTTGGCATGTTATACACTCATTGTTTGTAACTAGTGTAGTATAGCCAGTCTTTACGCTTCTTTGCGTGTACCGTTCACTCGGCCAGAACATGCGCATACCATGAGCTCTTTGATCAACACAATTCATTATTACTGTAGTTCATCAACAGCATCTATTTTGTGGTGGTGGTATTCAACCATTTTCGGTCCATTCAAACCATCTCATTCATTACATTATGAGCCATCAAACTTCGGAAATACACTTTTTTCAAAAGGTTTCCACAATTTTGGCCTCTAGTGTATATAAGGCTAAGTGGAATTATTACTGTTTTTGTAGCAGTAAAACAGCAGATAGCCACCTTCTATTGCAACCTCTATGGCCACATTTTGTAAAAATGAACCCAAACAACATTTGGTGCAAGCCCCCACCTCCGTCTTCAACAGGAGGTGGCTTTGCAGGTGTCACGACTGACCCGCCTGCTGGGCTGGAATTCAGCCCGATACGTCAGGGGCTCTCCTGCCCGCATCATCCTCTGGCCGACCAATCAGGTCGGTCTGGGGGCGTATCCTGCTGCCGTTTAAGCAGGAAGCGGGCGGGAAATCCTCCCTTCTTCGCCCCGCTTCCCAGCTGTTAGGTTCCTTTGCTTTCTTAGCAGTTTTTCGTTCTTTTCTTCCTAGTTCTCAGTTTTTAATTTCTTTACCTAGGTTTTTGATTCAGCTATTTTAGATTCGGCTCTCGGGTTTCTGTTAACTGGCACAGATTTTCTTTTGGTTTTTGGATTATTACGTTGCGACCAGGATCCAGCAAACTCGACGGGATCTCAGCCTATCGACCGGCGCAGCCAGAAGGCGCAGCAGGTTTCCCTAGGACACCCCCTCTCATCCCAGGAAGAGCAGCCCTGCCTAGCGTGCGTCTGACCGTCTCCGCGGGGTCGCATCGATCGCCGCGGTGGGGACTAGCGTTGGATGCCGGCAAGCGAGCTGCTGCAGCGCTCGCTAGGGTTGGTCTCTGAAAGAGGGAGTGTGCGTGGAGTGCGGCTGGGAGAGTGATTGTGAACGAGTGCGAAGGGTTGCGGCTGCAATTCCGATCTCGCTCAGGAGTGAAAGGTGGAAGAGGGGGACAGGATCTTGCTGGGCGATTGCCTCTAAGCCTTGCGGAGTTGCCAAAAAGGGGGCTCCTGGCAGTAAAATAGTTTCATTAATACCCCCCCTCCCAGCGATCTATACCGTCAGCATAAGCAGCGACTGGCTGGCTAACAAAGTTTAGGGCTTTTCCGGCTCTAGTAATAAGGAGCGTCCGGGGGGACATCCAGTCAGGATTTTGGATTTTACTAGGGGTTTTGGTCTGTGGCTCAGCTATTTTCGTTACCCAGAGAAGGGGCGTTTGCCATCTCAACTATAGCCACTCAGGTTATCCCTCTATTTCAAGCGCCATCTTGTGTGTGGCCGGGTGCAGGGTGCATCGGCCATTCCGAGGGTGGCAGGCGGATCAGTACTGTACTCATTTGTCAGGCGCCATCTTGTGTGTGACCACGTGGGGGGTTTTTGCAGCAGCCATTTTGAAGGTGGCTGGTACGGACATTTAAATCGCCTTTCCTATTGTGCGGCGCCATTTTGAGTGTGGCCACGTGTGCTGTTGCGCACACGGAGGTCCGGCACCATTTTGTGTGTGGCCTCGCGAGTTTCTACCGCAGCCATTTTGAGTGTGGCATTTATAAGTCAACTCAGTTAATTTCTTCCTTTGCTGCACGGGCAGTGCTGCCGTGACTCAAGGACACCTTTAATCAAGAGCTGATTAAAGAGGATAGCCGGCAGGTCTCCAATCGGCTGATTGGGAGGCGAACTGTAGTAACACGGAATTAATTAGTGCATGAAATTCAATTGAGGCAAGCATTTACAATTTAATTGCGAATTACAATTGAGCAAGAGTCATTTAAATACGGCTGACTAATTGAGAGGTGCTATTGTGTGTAATAATTAAGCCAATAAACTAAATAATTCAGTAATAAGTCAATTCAGTTATTTTGGTTAAGACTGTATAATAAAAGGTACGCCAATTAAAGTGCAACTGTATTGCTTGGTATTATGGTGTGTATCAATTGATTATAAATAGTGCTAATTAATCAGGTATACTTATTATAAGCACATGACTAATTAATTCAAGGAATATTAATAATTAATAATTAATAATTTAAATAAATAAATAATATATATATATATATATATATATATATATATATATATATATATATATATATACCCTGTCTCCCCTATTTTAAGACGTAGTCATAAAATAAGCCATAGCAGGCTTTTTTCGCATAGCAGGCTTCTTTTGCATAGCAGGCTTCTTCCTAACCCTAACCCTAACCCCGAAAATAAGCCATAGTGATAGGTGCAGTTCTGGAGGGCGCCAAGGAAAAGGCTGGGCTGGGCTTACGTAATAAAAATAAGACATCCCCTCAAAATAAGCCATAGTGTGTTTTCTTGAGGAAAAAAATATATAAGACGGTGTCTTAAAATAGGGGAAACACGGTGTGTATATATATATATATATATATATATATATATATATATATATATTCATTCATTCATTCATATGTACATTCATTCATTCATGAAACATTCATTCATATGTACAATAAATAAATAAATAAATAAATAAATAAAAATTAATAATAAATAAATAAATAAATTTATATTTAAAAAAAGTAGAGAGAGAATTCAAGCTTAGTCAATAAATAAATAAATTGATACTAATTTTAAAAAAAATTCATTTATTAATTGAGATCCTCTCGTACACAGATGGCTTCTAAACAAGGTCAGCAGGGTACATCTGCTGGTCGCAGCAACGCCAGTGGTGCGAGGGGACAAGCTGGGGGAAGGGGTATGAACCCCCAAAATATGGCAAAGTTTTTCTCAGCTGTCCAAAGTTTCTGTCAGCAGATGAACCCACTATTCAACGAGATGGGGGAAGATATGGAAGATTGTATACCCGACACACAATGCAGTAGCGGTGAAACCTCTAATTCTCAGCGCCCCCGTACGCGCTTGCAAGCGTCATTGTCCGACACAACCAGTGCTCAGCCCTCAGGAAGTCAATCTCAGTCCCCTGATTCATACCCTATATCATCACAAAACAACACAGATTTCACTAGTGTTTTGCAGGATACGCAGGATCAACAGAGGGCGCCTGCCATCGACAGACGAGGAGGCGGCTGATACGCAGTCTGGGTCGAGACAACAGCCAGATGGTGATAACAAGCAAGGGGCGAAGAGGAAGTCCAAGAAACAGGATGGGAAGAGGAAGAAGAAGAGCAGAACAGAGGATTCCGACGATGAAACAGGTACATCCTCTTCTGACTCTGACAGTGACACCCCAATGGAAGGGTATTGGGGAACAGGAGAGGACCAGGCAGGGCTCCCGCTTTGGGTGCATGAGAGGAGGGCTAGCTCCCATCGAAAGTCCTTTAATGGGACACTCGAATGGAAGGCTGGAGCGTTGGTACCGGATGTAAAATCTACCACTAACGCATCCACAGATGTTATAGTGGGTAATCACTTGTCAAAGAAAAGGCGGGCCAAGATATTGAACGGGGATTACGTGGATATATTCACCCTTCTACCACCCGCGACCATTCATGCGAAAGGGGAAAAGAAGCGAGGCTACGGGAAGCGCAGGTATAGGACGCCTAAGGCAAAGCGGACCTTTGAGAACTGGCTGGAAGGTTATCAGGTTTATATGGGGGTGGTGGCTGCAGCGTATCCCAAGAGAGCTATGCATCTGATAGCTTATATGGCCGACGTGCGGGCGGCTTACGCTTTAGCGGGAGAATCTGCTGCACTGAATTATGATGACGAGTTCCGCAGAAACGCGTCGCTGACCCCAACAACCCGTTGGGAAATGAGAAATCAACACTTCTGGAGTCAGCATGTAACCCCCTACGTAGAGAAAAAACAGCCAGAAGTGGGTAAAGTGGGAAAATTTGAAACAAGGAAGGACCCGCGCCGTAGAGTGTGCTGGGAATTCAACAAGGGGTTATGCCAGAGGACCAATTGCAAGTACATGCACGAGTGCGAGAGGTGCTTGGGGTACCACCCAGCAATCTCCTGCTTCAAAGGTAGACAGCCCTTTCGTGGCGGCAGGGGGAATTCCCATCAGGGACCTAGGAACGCCCCCGGCCCCGCTCAGGGAGGAGCAGCCAACAGGTACTAATTTGACTCTGGGTTTAGCCTATACACCGAAAAAACTCACCCCGTTAAAACTGATGCTCGATAGGTACCCTGACAAGAAAGCAGCTAAATATCTTTGGGAGGGATTTTCTTCAGGTTTCAGGATTCCAGTAAAATATCCACCCACCTCAGGCAATCACCTTAATCAAAAATCCATAAGAGAACAGCCAGACATTGCAAAAAAGAAAATTTGTAAAGAGATCACGGCAGGCAGGGTGGCTGGGCCTTTTCCCTTGCCCCCTTTACCAGACCTGCATATTTCCCCATTGGGAATTGTTCCAAAGAAGACCCCCGGGGAGTTTAGGCTAATCCATAACCTTTCACATCCAAGGGGAGGGTCACTGAATGATGGCATTCCACAAGAGTACTGTTCAGTGAGGTACGCCTCCTTTGATCAGGCGGTAAAGCTGATCCGGAAGTTTGAAAAAGGGGCCTTAATGGCAAAGTGTGACATCGAGTCAGCTTTTCGGCTCCTGCCAGTACATCCTCAGGACTTCAGGTGGCTGGGTTTCAAATTTGAAGGGGCTTACTTTGTGTACAAAGCAATGCCAATGGGGTGCTCAGTGGCATGTGCAGCATTCGAAGCCTTCAGCACATTTCTGGACTGGGCTCTTCGCTTTAAAACAGGTTTAGAGGGGGTCACGCATTATCTGGATGATTTTCTTTTCGTAGCCAGTCCAAATAACTCTGATTGCGCACATCTGCTGAGGGCCTTTGCATCCTTAGCGGACGAACTTGGCGTTCCCTTAGCAGCAGACAAGACCGAGGGTCCAGTCACAGTCATGACCTACTTGGGTATAGAGCTAAACACAATCCATCAAAATTGCATGCCACATCCAGCACAACCAGGCCTTCTGCAATATATGAGGTATGCAAAGGATAGAATGGAGGAAGGTGTGCTGCTATTAGAATATAAAGGATTTCAAAATTCTACCCAGCATGCCCACAGCAAATAAACTATTTGGGTCCCAGATACTTGTAAACTGCAAACAGTAAAATAAAAATGCAAAAAATGAAGGAACAGACAATATTCTTATGTAAAGTAAACATGTACAACAATCAAAGTCATCAATACATACAACAGTAGGTTATTCAGACTCACCTCCAGTTGTTTTAATGTACCCAGCTTTTTGAAGTTTGCTGGTGAAATCTTCTGTGCTGTGTATACAATGAAGTTTGCTAGGCAGCTATAACCATAGTGGGGGCAAGTCCTCATATACTAAGTTTCTATTAGTGCTAGAACTGCTGAGATTTCCTTACATCTTCTTTCATTTATAAAGGTTTCGAGTTGACTAGCCCATCTTTTTTTCATTGGAACTTTTCCATTACAGCATGCTTGGGAAGTTCCCACACAGTGCAACTTCAGGATTTGCTTTCCAATTGAATACAGACTTCTGCTTCTCCAAAATATTTTATGATGCTTTATCATCTGACCAAAACAAATTCCTTTTTCCACGTAGCATTTTTGCATTGATTAATTCTTAGCTGTAAGTCCAATGTGCTATGTACATACAGCATAATAATACATACTATCTTTCTCTCTCCATACATTCAGATCTTTCTCTCTCTCTCTCTCTCTCTCTCTCTCTCTCTGTGTGTGTGTGTGTGTGTGTGTGTATACACATATATCTACACACACACAATTATAGCACTTACCTAAGATGAACAATGAAGTATTACACTCAAATAATACATAGGGCAAAACAGAATAAACTCAGCTTCTGGGAGTCATCTACAGTAATAAAGTGCAAGTGTCTCTGCGTCCAGTCCCTGTGTCCGTCCCTGTGTCCTACTGCGCATGTGCCCCACGGACACAGGGATTGGAGCGCAGAGACTTCGGGCAGCCGGGCGAAACTGCGCATGTGCCCCACGGGCACAGGGATTGGAGCGCAGAGACTTCGGGCGGCCGGGCTGTTGAAGCGGCGGGTGCGCGCTCGCGTGGACTTACTTCTAAGCGGCAGCGGCTGTTACAAGTGGCGGCTGAGTTGGCCTGCCGGGGCCTGGCTGGTGCCAGTGCCGCCACCGCCGCGATGCGCCTCCTGCGCTGCCTGCTGAAGGGCCATTCGACGCTGGCCGGGGCGCCCAAGTACATCGAGCACTTCAGCAAGTTCTCGCCGTCCCCGCTTTCCATGATGTTCTAGCGCCCATTAATTTAACGGGCTTAAAGTCTACTAGTAGTTTATAATTACTGTGATAATGACCGCTCCCCACATCAATCCCAGTGCGACTCCTTGTAGTTTGGTCTGGCTTCATCCTCCCCAGGCTGGATTCCTGGAGGTCTCCGCCTATCTCAGCCAATTGCCCAATCCCGCCTGGGGAGGCGTTGCCAGGGGATTGGCCAGGTAAGGGGAGGGACCGCCCTGCCCACACAACAGGTGAATCTTACCTGTGAAGCGGCAGTTGGCCATTCCTTCCGTATTGGTGCAGCAGCTGCAAGCGGGTTCACCGCAGAGTACATAAAAGCAATGGGGTGGTGGCGCTCAGCCGCCTTTAAGGGCTATATTAGGCACAATCAACAGACGCTGACGAATACCGTATAATCCTTTCTTTCAGACTTGACTCCCAAACGTGTGGATCTTCGGCCACAGCATAGTACATTGGGCAGCTGTCCATGCCACCATGGGTTCATCTGGTGAACATCTGGGCCTTCAGCCAAAGGTCAACATTTCCTGGTTTGGTCATTGCAGAATGTGCTGGGATGCACTGCTGCATTGGTTGCGTCAAGAGCTTGCGTTCCATCCCCCACCAGATGCGGTTGTGCTCCACCTTGGCGAAAATGACCTGGTTGTTCGTAAGAGCATAGTGCTGATGAAAACAGCAATTGCAAACTTGGAAAGCTTACATGCCATACACCCTAACATAACTATATTCTGGTCAGAACTTCTCCCACGCTTACAATGGCGTGGCAACCTCAAACCTAACAGACTTAACTACACTATCGAAAAAATAAATAGGGCATTGCGCTCAGCAACATCGCGCATCGGGGGTCGCATTGTGAAGCATCCCAGCATCAAAATCTACAGGAAGGAACTCTTCAGGCCCGACGGTGTGCACCTCTCAGCCATTGATAATTATTATTGGCTGAGCGACATTAGGCATGGCCTTTTGGAATGGATGGCGGATGGCGAAGCGTCTTTTCAGGTGTAGGTAGTCTTGGCGGCAAGACCACGATTTTGCGCCCTCGGGTGGCAGTTTCAGGCCTTGAGCGGAATCCTTTAGTCTATCTTCCTAAATGGGGGAGGCGTGAAGCGGTGACCCATGCCCCCCTTGCAGCGGTGATACCAGGGTTCCCCGTTAAAGGGGTCTTGAGGGGAGGCATTGGCCATACACCGAGAGGTTGTCATTGCTCTCCCCTCCAACGGTGGCGAAACGGGGGGCGGGCTATCTGCTTGAACATGTGTTCTCCAGAGCCAGCCCAATCCCCACACATTCTGGATAACCCTGAAGTCTCCCAGATCCCCAGCTGGGGACTGGGAAGGATAAATGCCCAATGCCTGAGCCAAGGTCTCCCTACATCTGAAACTTAATAAAGTTGTGGCCGATTTTAATCCCATAGCACATTGTTTTGAGTCATTATTCCGCTCGGGGGTCGCCTAGGGTCGGGGGGACTCCGCCTGTCCACGCAATACCTTCCAATATGATTAACTGTATGAGGCTAAATCAGGCATCGGCAACCTCCGGCCCACGGAGGCCGTTTTACCAGTGCAGAGCGGCGCGGGGACTCACCAAGCGGCACTGGAAATTGCATCTGCGCATGCGCAGATACTGAAAATCGTGTCTGCGCATGTCCAGATGCCGAAAATCGCTTCTGCGCAGGCGTGATCTTCGGCATCTGGGCCGAAAATAATATAGAATCATAATAACATAGCACCTCGATGGTCGAATGTTTTGGAAGTCGAACGGTCTTCCAGAATGGATTACGTTCAACAACCGAAGTTCCACTGTAGTTTCTGTCAAATGAATCACACCAAAATAATTTAAGTTTCTATTTTAATAATTAAACTATTGGGAAGTAAATTCCAGTTATCTAAAATAATATTTTGCAACAGGTGAAGGAATTGATAATTTCTGGCGAGTTCTAGTAGAAGGCAGAAACTGTGTTGTAGAAATACTTCCGGAAAGATTTGAAACCCAAAGCTGGTATGATCCGGACAGTCACAAACCAGGAAAGATGAACACAAGACATGCCGCTTTTACCGACGAGTAAGTGTTAACGCTTAATCACATGATGGTGGAAAATAAACTGTGAATCAGCTCCAAGGAAGCAGAACACTACTCATTACCAAGCTTAAAACCATGGAGAGACCTGGTCTGAACAAAGACATTGGATTCTTATCTCATTATACATGACAAAGCTATTTTTAACCTTCTCACCCCTTGCTTTTTCCTGTAAGACTAATTGCAGTCATTAACAGTCGTCAACAGGTTTACCACAGCTATCAGCCTATCACCCATTCCCACCACCCTTCTGAGGAATACCCTTCCCACCCTCTCACTATATATAAGGCCGGGTCTGGTGACTTCTGTTTCAATGTATCTGAAGAAGTGTGCATGCACACGAAAGCTCATACCAAGAACAAACTTAGTTGGTCTCTAAGGTGCTACTGGAAGGAATATATATATATATATATATATATATATATATATATATATCTGTGGCTTGTCAGCCTTCCTGGGTATAGAGCATGATTCGAACAATGAAGGTGGGTATGAGCACAATTCATACTGAAGCACTTCTTCCGAATTTAGTTCGCCTGTGTTCAATGACCAATAGCCTTTGAAACACCAGTGCTGGGTCAATCGTTCTTTCATCATCTCCAGGAATTTTCAGTGCAGAAGAGAACGCTAATGTTTTAACTTTGTCAGAACGCTTACATTTATATGAAAAAACTTCTTGGTCAATAAGTTTAGCTACAATGACCGTACCAACTTCTTGCAATTCATGCACATTAACATTTGCGAAATCTGCAGTTACACCTGTTACAATATTACGCAGACTTGACTCAGGTGTAAATGGTGAGAATGCTTGCAACTTGCTCAATACCAGTTGTGAATCACTTTTGTCTCTAATCAGCCTTGCACTAGATAGTTCCTTGTGTTGTTCACTTCATGAATATGACACATTGGTAAACTCCTGCATAGCTAGATTATACCCTGGCAATACAGGCAATGATAAAGACCAAACTGCTCTCTGAACGTCTGTCAATCCACTTCCTCTGGTCAAACCCCCTGTAGTTTTAAGAGAGCGCATCAGACATTGTTCGATTACTAAGTCAGAACCCAATCCTGCCCAGTACCGTTCACTTCTGCGTATCACATGAAATCCTTTTTCAAACATTGCAGAAACAGTCGCATTCATTGTTGGCAACAGAATCATATTCTGCAAATATAGGTATGCTGATTTCAAGTAATTATGGTGACCCGCAGCTGCGAAAATGGGTAGACGCTGATGTATGGCATCAATATGCATTTTCCATGATCCAGTTCTATCTGCTGTGATGAGTTTTCTAGCAGGATCAACCATATTTTGATACTCAAGCCATAGTTTACTTGTAGGCGAGTTTGCTTTCAGTTCGCTCTTCTTTGCATCCAATGCACAGCTTATGTGTATCATAGTCTGTGAAGAATCCACTTCTTCTATAGTTTTGTTATAGGACACTAGTGAATCATACAGTGCAGAAACTTATTTTAAGACCTGAGGGAATTCTGAATGATCTTCAATTATCTGCGACATTATTTCAGCACTTAAGCATGAATCGAGAATCAAATGTCCATGAAAAGCTCTTGATACTGATTTCCCATTTAGCATATGCACTACTGTATTTTCCCCATAAATCTCTTCTAGGATTTCTTTAAGGCCTGATCCTGCCATGAGTGTACCAATGGCCCCAAGAAGATTCATGAAAGTATAAAAGGAACCAAGCAATAGAATGATGTCCTTGCCAGCACTACCATCACATGATGAATGAACTATTTGTGATGCTTTAAAAAAAAAGTGATTTTTAGTAATGGAAACTAATAATGCAGTAATGTAATTACTTGATGTGTAACTATTTACATTTCATTGAATTTCTGCAACAATAAATCAAGTATATATCTACAAACAGTTACAGAAAATAGGGATGATCATTAGTTTTTTAGTTTGCCAAACGATCTATTTCGGCCATTTTGAAATCCCAATTTCTCAATGTTCCTGTCACCTAATTTTGTCTAATTTTTTATATGTTATTCTACACCCAATTCTCATCAAAATGCCATTAAAAGCGTTTATGTTGCAATTTTGCCCAGGTTCCAGTGTTTTTTTCTGTAGTTTGCCCGGACTACACAACTTTATTGGTTACAGAATGTGAGCGGTATTGGCTTAGGCATTGGATTGACTCAACTATATCTGACTCCTGCCTGTCGCGCAGGGAGTCCGGTAAAGGTCAACCATGGCCCTAGCCTTGCCCCAGGCTTCGGAAAAGATCCCCCCCCCCGGATTCCTTTAACAGAATACCTTTAAGCTTGGAGGGGCAGGTAGATGTGTGTGTTTGTATACCGATGTAATCTTTTCAGAAGACTAAATACTGAGCCTTATGCTGAACAGAAATGCATTCATTATTTTACCCTACAGGAGACTGCGAAGCTGCTCTTTGTGGAGGAGTGAGCTGCATAATGGAACCACAGGTTTTCGTAGCTCTTAGTAAAGCAAAAATGCTATCCCCTGAAGGAGTCAGCAAACCCTTTTCTATAAAGGCCGATGGCTATGGAAGGGGAGAAGGTTGTGGAGTTCTTTTGCTGAAATCGTTAAAGAAGGTATGAGTATAGAAAAGGGATTCACGAACTTCTGACTCTTAATTCATGAAACCTAGGAATTATGCCTAATTCTATTTATAAAATAGTCTTAGCTGGTAGAATGCTCACCACGTCTCATAATCTTTGTTATAAGAGATAAGGCATATAATAAAATGTTAACAGTTTTATTGCACAGGCTATGTTTTTCATCGCTATATTTCACAACTTTCTGAATTGCTGTTTCACAACTTTCTGGCATCGCGCAGCGCATGTCCGGCCCACGGACGCTCTCCGTGGGCTTGATCCGGCCCATGGCCAGATAACCTTGCCGACGCCTGGCCCAAATCATTGTGTCAAATAGGATTTACAGAGTTTAAAATGAAAATCCAGTAAGCCTTACACCTACATCATGCTAACTATGGAACTTGTTCTTTTAAATGAGACATATGAGGCTGTCCTAGGACAAAACATTCAGCTGTTTGGGAGTATGTTTGGACAATATATGTAGTTAACAGAGCTTCTATGGTATTAATGTGAATCTTGCTCTTCTGCTCACTAATCTGACTTATTACTGCTCTACTGCTTTGTTCTGCATATAAGGTTTTTTGTGGCAGTACTCATCATTATGGAGTGCCAACACCTGTTTTGTGGCTGCCTAAATGTCCTTTTGGTTCTGGCACTCACAACACTCTTATTAATATATGAGACTCCTTGATCACTCACATTTGGAAGATTTCACCTTGGGGTATTTGCCTTATAAGCAGCTTTGTGCATGCAGTGCAGCTATTCTCTCCTTGTGGCAATGTGGCAGGCTGTGGTCTTGGTGGTAAGAGTTGGTGGCTAAGTGGGCCTGCCTTGTGGTAAGGGAGAAGGCTTGGACTAATCAAGTGATATAGTTCTTTCCTGCTCCCTGTTCTAAATCCCTGTTCTAGTATGATAAAATGCTGTAGTTTAAAGCCATCTTCCCCAACCTGGTGCTCTTCAGATATTTTGGGCTACAACTCCCATAAACCCCACTGCCATGCTAGCTGGGGCTGATGGGAGTTGTAGCCCGAAAAATATGTTGCATAATAAGGAAATTTCCATGGCTACATTTTCCAGCTGATGGGAAGCCAAGGAATGTTTGGAAATTTTGCTCTCCTCTGTGTCCCTACTTGCTTTCTTTAGCACATTAGAGAAAGATAATGCAGCGCCAGTTAAAATACAGATTTATGTATTTACTTAGGTGATTTATACACCTCTTAATAAGTTTCTGGGTGGTGCAGGAACACTGCTCCCGGATCACTCACATTTGTTCATCGTTGTGCTGTAGCCATGATTCTTTGCAATATTTTAGGGGAAGCAGGGACATAATGTATGAATCACACAATCTTACTTCTGATTCCAAGTACCATTCTTGTCTTTATTTATAGTTCGGGGAAATAAGCAACTAAACCATAGCTGTCAACTTTCCCCTTTTTTTGCGGGAAATTCCCTTATTCCGAATAGGATTCCTCACAAGAAAAGGGAAAGGTTGACAGCTATGAACTAAACCTTAGAAAACACAACAGACAGTCACAGTGACAATACAAAGGATAAAATACAAAACCGTGAACCACTATAGATGAAAAATGTATTGATTCACAAACTAAACTGAAACAGTTATACAAAAAGCATACATAGGTATCTCCTCAGAGGCAAAAGCCTGTATATACTTTCAAACATTAAAAGTGCTGATAAAGTGCAATATATGGGTAATAGAGATGGTTGTGCAAAGTTCATCAGACGTATGAGTCTATCAGTTCAGTGTTAAAGATGATTAATGAATCAAAGTCCATCAACCGTATGGGTCTGTCTTCCGACGGGTGGCCAGCTTCAAATCCTTCTTATTAACCTTCTTATTTGTAACCTTAGTATACGAATGAGTCGCTCATACAAATCGCATTTCCACTCAGTTTTTATGTGTGGCCAGTTTGATTTTGGTGGCAATGATGATGCTTTGGCCTTTTAGAACCTTTCTAAGATTGTTAAAAGTTCCTTCAAAGGCTTTTGGAAGTCTACACATTATGTATTGACCGTTTTCAAATGTAGCTATACCTTTAAATTTCTGCATCAAGTATATTAATTATCTGTTCCTTTAAATGTTTAAATGTTATTCTGTCTGCAAGTATTTAACTGGGAGAGTCGTTTGAGTCTGGATTAGCTTTATTGGAATGATGATTGTTGGAGTCTCTTAGAATAGCTTAGCTATGCTGAATTTACTAGTCCTGTGTTGATGGTGAGTACATAAATCTTTAACAAGCCTTTTTAATGTATATTTGATTTATATTCCTGGTAAAGTTGATGGTATGTACTGTTGTTATCTAAGATAAAGTCCAGTCCTTGACGAAACTGCTGGTGAAACGGGAGGATTTGAAGCTGGCCACCCGTCGGAAGACAGACCCATACGGTTGATGGACTTTGATTGATTAATCATCTTTAACACGGAACTGATAGACTCATACGTCTGATGAACTTTGCACAACCATCTCTATTACCCATATATTGCACTTTATCAGCACTTTTAATGTTTGAAAGTATATACAGGCTTTTGCCTCTGAGGAGATAACTATGTATGCTTTTTGTATAACTGTTTCAGTTTAGTTCATGAACTAAACCTTAACAGAAGAAAAATGTCACCTTGAGGCGCAAAAGGCTGCTTATAAGGCAAATACTATTCGGAATAAGGGAATTTCCCCCCAAAAATTGGGAAAAGTTGACAGCTATGGTTTAGTTTATCTTTTCAAAAGTTGGTTGGGGTGTTTGGTGGATATGTGGGCCTGCCTTGTGGTGAGGGAGAAGGCTTGGACTAGTCAAGTGATATAGTTCTTTCCTGCTCTCTGTTATAAATCCCTGTTCTAGTATGATAAAATGCTGTAGTTTATAAAGTCATCTTCCCCAACCAGGTGCTGTTCAGATGTTCTGGGCTACAACTCCCATAAGCGTGTCATAACCATACTGGCTGGGGCTGATGGGAGTTGTAGTCCCAAACATCTGGAAGACTCCAGGTTTGGAAAGGTTGGTCTAAAGTGTTGTTTTATTTCCAAATTAGGTAAACTTACTTCATAGGGGCATAGAAAAGGGAATATGTGACATGCAAAATCATCCAAGCATTGTAATATGCCACATCTAATTTCCTAAGAAAAGATCCTAAGAAAAGATCCTTGCTTGTTTCATTAATATAGCAGCAGTGTGGGATTTTATCACTTCCTATTTATTATATTTTTATCCTACTTCTCCATTTTAAACATTTGTTGCAAAATAATAAAATTCCCCTTTTGATTTGGTTATTAGCAACCTTCTTCACAAAATGAAGGTTCCTCATCTTGTGTCTTTGAGGTGCATCACCAACCAAAGCATGTTGGCATGTTATTATTTTACAAAGATCAACAATGATTTCATGTGGATTTAGTTTTCTGAACCATTTTGAATCATCTTCTTTTGCTTCCTCTAGTTTTTGGTGTTTTCCCTTTTATTTTTGCAGCTTTACCTGAAGCTGCAGGTTTTTCCATGTGTGATGGAAGTACATCACCTTAGAAAGTCATGAACATGGTTATTAAAAATATTCATATTTTCCACTAATAATTTGGATTTATCTTTATTTAGTTTGAACCCCGAGACTTTCCCAAATTCATTCATTTTTAAAATGGTTTCCTGTATATTCTCAGCCGGATTTTCGGTGGTTATGATTACATTGTCTGCGAAGGCTTTAAGCTTGTAATAACTATTTCCTAAATTGATACCTGTTATTTTTGGTTCATTCTTTATGGCTGTTAATAAAGTTTCTTGTATAGTAATAAAAGCGGTGACAGAGGGCATCCTCGTCTTGTTCCTTTTTCGATGTTGAAATCTTCCGTAATTTCATTATTTATAATTAATTTTGCTTTCTGATTAGTGTATATAGCTTTGATTCCCTTAATTATCTTGATTCCTAGTCTCATTCCTTCAATAGTTTTCAATAGGAAATCCCATGAAACACTATCAAAGGCCTTTTCAGCATCCACTAATAACATTGCTACTTTTTTACTAGGTTTCATCTCTACGTATTCTAGTAAATCAATTATTGTTCTTGTGTTCTTGTTTATTTGCCTTCCCAGCAAAAAAACAGCATGGTCTTTATTGATTATTCTATTCAACAAATTGTTAAGTCTGTTTACTAATATTCCTGTAAAAATGTTGTAATCCGAATTTAGTAGTGAAATTGGTCTATAGTTTTTTTGTATTTGTCAGATCTGTGCCCTGTTTCAGTATTAGGGTTATTAATACATCCTTCCATGAATCCGGGATTCTCCCTTCCTCTAATATATTATTCATAATTTTTTTTAAGAATTGGAAGTATAACCTCCTCTAATTTCTTATAATAACTCATTGAAATTCCGCCAGGACCTTGCGATTTCCCATTTGTCATCTTTTTAATTACTTGGGCAATTTCTTCTATTTCTATGTTGGAATTTAAATATTTATATTCTTCTAATATTGATGGTAATTTATTCTGTAACAAATACTTTTATTTTGTTTTCATCTTTATACTCTGTTTTACACAGCTTTTTGTAGTAATTTATAAAACTTTAATTTTTTCCGGGTCAGTAGTTTATTCTCCTTGATCTATTATTTTGTGTATGGTTCTATCTGTTTTTCTTTTTATTAACCAAGCCAGCATCCTGCCGGGTTTATTGGCCAATTCAAAATATCTTTTGTCTCATCCATTTTATTTTACTTTCTACTTCCTTATTTTAATAAGTTGGAGATATGTGATTGTAAGATCTTTATATTTTGATTTACTTTTTCATTTTTCGGGTTTTTGATTAATTCATTTTCGTTGTCTCTTATCTGTCTTATTATTTCTTGAATAATATTTTCCTTTCTTTTATTTTTGCTTGCCATTTGTTGTATCCCGAAGCCCCTCATATAAGCCTCACTTGTGTCCCAAATTACATTTATATCTGATCCTTTTTTTTTTTATTTCAAAAAATTCTACTAGTGTCTCCCTCGCTCTTTTAACTGTTTGTTCTTCTCTCCATATCTCATCATTCAGCCTCCATCTCCCCCTTGTTATTTAAATCTGATATGCAGAGTTACTGGGTTGTGGTCTGATATTGTTTTACTAATACTTTCTGCTTTTTCTAGATTTAGTGTCTTTTACATTTGGCTGTTTGATTCTCCATGCATCATGTAGGTTAAAATTTTCTGTCATTTGAAAGGAGAGTGGCAATCTACGGTACCTTCATTTGTAATTCTGTGCTTGGAAGCTGTGCGTGGAGGAAGAACTGTGAGGGGAGAGACTTTGTCAGGCAAGGCCTCTTTCCACCTGCCTTGCCCCACCCCCTAGCCCTGGGACTCCTCATAAGGAAGCTATGTTACAAGATGTACATTTGTTGTTTCTTCAGCTTGTAAACCGCCTTGAGTATTGTAAGATAGAAAGACGGTATACAAATTAAAAATGATGATGATGATATACAGTATATATATAAAGTGACCGCAAGCACAGGTAAACAAACATCTGCACAAACATGCCCACAATGGACTTCAGGCTTCTGGAATTCATGGTGGGGATGGGGAGAGAACAGCAACGCATCCACAAGTGTGGATGGAAAACATTGAGAAAGAGTGCAATTAAAAGTCAGGCCTGTGCAAGCTACACGCACATTAAAAATCTGGTATGTTCTGAGCCTATGTCACATCCTAAGTATATCTACTAGTATGTCATATGAGCAGGAAATCTATTTATATTCTTGTGGTATCTGAAATCCGGCACAAGCATCATTCTGTATAAGAAAAAAATCTAAAACCTTTCACTGTGGCATTGAACAGAACTTGCTTGGCAATCACATAATTATAATCATTTCTAGATTAATGAACTCTTGTGAATCTGCAATGTCTCACCACAGTTTATTCCGAAACTGCTTCATTCTACTTCTGTGAAATTTTCTTAGTGCTAGCTTTAAAGAACTGTGCCTTTATGCTCTTCTGGATCCTAGCTGGTCTTCAGCAAGCTTTTAAAATATATATTTTTTATACGAGGCACACCCATCATTAACTTTTTATCAGAAGGAGCTAAACACTATCAAACAGCAGCTGCAGCAGCAAGCAAGTGCCATAACAATCAGGTCAGATTTGTTTCTGTTTGAGGGTGTTGATGGCAGGAGAGAGACAAATTAGGAGTGGCTTAAGGACTCGTCAGCAGTATTTTATAATGGGAGTACAAAATAAATATGTCGTGGGAACATGTTATGGGAACATGAATTAAAAACTCTGCACTGGAAATGCGGCGAGTGTACAGTAAACAGAAGTGTGAACAACGTCTTAGATAGATACACCAGCTTGCATAGTAAAATTATTGGAAGGACTGAAAGAATAACCCAGCTTTCTCCCTGATCCAGCATTTCATTAGGCTGGAGCTCATCCAAATGATGATGAGCTAGCAAATCAAGGAAATCTGGCTAGTACTGCGATTGTGCCGTAAAACACGCAAATGCATTACTTGGCGCAGAATTTGGAGCCTCGACTTCTGAGGCGGTTAAAGGGTGGGCGTTTCCCCAACGGTGAACCTCCGCCCAGCGGCCATTTTTATCACTTCCCTCTTTTCGAGATGTTTTAGAAACTCTGCCCAGCACACTCGTGCTAAGTGGGGCAGGGCTGCCCTATGCCTAACTTATTCGGATAACGGTCTTAGCTCCGTCCTGAGTCCGGCTCTCTTCGCCGCTGGGAGGAGGAGAAATAGAAAAAGCTCAAAGGAAAGAAGGCGATGGCGCCCCTCCACTGCCAAACGGACTGCGTGGAGAGGCCTCTGGCGCGCATGCTGCAGGGCCTGGGCGCCCTGGTGGGCGCGCACCCGTTGCCCTTCCTGCTCGTGCCCTTGATGATCTCGGCCGCTTTGGGCACCGGCTTCGTGTTCCTCAGCCGCCTGGAGGACAACGACATCGAGCGCCAGTTCACGCCGCTCTGGGGCCCCGCCAAGAGCGAGCGGCGCTTCGTACAGGCGCACTTCCCGACGGACGACGCGCAGCGCTTCTCCGCCGAGAGGCTGACCACCGAGGGCTCCTTCGCCGCCTTCATCGCCGTGGCCCGCGGCGGAGGCTCGCTCCTCACCCGGCAGGCCTTCGCCGAGCTGCTGGCGCTGGACAAGGCGGTGTGGGAGCTCCGCGGCCCCGCGCTCCCCTTCGACCAGCTCTGCGCGCGGGGAATCCCCGGCACCAACTGCAGCAGCGCCAACCCGGTGCTGAGCGCCATGGAAGGCGACCCGGCCAGGATAGAGGTGCTGCTGCCCGACCTCACCTTCCCGCTCTACGCCCCTCCTGCCTTTCCCAATCCCATTTTCTTAGCCCCCTTTCTGGGTGGGCTCGACCTGGCCCCCGGGGATGGGACGGAGCGCCGCGTCCGGGGAGCCAAAGCGCTGCGCCTCTTCTACTACTTGCAGGAGGATGATGCTACTCGGAGAAACGACAGCGCACTCTGGCTCCGGACGTTTCTGGAGCGCATCCCGGACGTGGTGAAATCCTTGAACCTCACAACCATCCAGGTAAGCGTCTCCTGGCACGATGGAGCCGCTTCACACGTTACGGAATGTGACCACTATGAATCTCTGTGTCTGCCTGATGCATGCTGCCATGCTTACTGGAGCTGACAGGTTCTGAAGTCAAACCACTAGGGTCAGAGGTTCCCCATGCCTAACCCACCTGCATCAGCAAGTTAGAGGCATTCAGTGGCGGCCAAACATTTAATATTAGGAAGTAAACAATGTGCTTCACCACAGGAATTAGAAAACAGCATCTCTGGCAATGCAAGAATGCCAAGGAGTGCCTCTTTCAAAATGATGCACATTACTATGCCTTGTGTCAATCTCTAGGTTTTAAAAATGCATTTTATGCTTTTATGCTGTTTCCACAATAACTTCTTTTGCACAGCTTGGACATGCTTGGGTGCAAATCAGGGGCAGAAAACCTTGAGCCCATGGGCCAAATTTGGCTTGCCAAGCTTCACCATTTGGCCCATAAGGCCATTTTACCCAAACCATACCCACCTTCCCTACATCTGATGTCACATGTGATGTCAGGCACAGGGCAGGTATTTCAATTTCGATTTATTTCGGCTATTTGCCCATATATAAACAAAACAACCAGCCAAACAAGGCAAAAGAGACAAAACAAAACAAAACAACCAACTAACAATGCAAAATAGAATAACAACAACCTGTACAGAAGAAACCGTCACAACGTTAGGCAATCAACTCATGGTAGTACAGTAATTCAATGCTACCCTAGCGACCTTAGCAAGGACAAAACAGAGGGCTCGGATTTGAATAGGGTAGTAATATAGCTTTCAATACTCAAACAGCATTCCAGCGCGTCTCTTAAGCGAAAGGACTGCAGTTAGGAACCTTGCGACCTGAAGGGTTCTATGAGGGTCCGTATCTTGCAGCATATAGGCTAGATGCGCCTCGACAGGCTTGTCGACTAGTTCCTGTAGTATTGAGTTTAATAAACTGGCCCGAGCTGATCTGTACATGGTACAGCTGAACATTATGTGTTGGAGGGATTCAGTTGATTTATTGTCACAAACACACAAAACCGAGACCTGGCCCTTTGTATATCTGTGTCTCAGCACATTTGATGGGAAAACATTGAACCTTGCTTTAATGAAGGCAAATCTATGTGATGCCACCGAAAGGGAGGTTAAGTAAGCTGGAACCTGATAGATAGGAGTGATGCCAATTTTCATCGGCGAACAGACTCCTCCACCCGTCAGTAGATTTTGATATAGTTCTACTTCTTCCAATCTCTGTTTAATAAGCCTTTTCGCCACGTCCAACTCTAACTTGAGGAGATCAGATGGTAAGATCCCATAGGACAGAATTTTTCCGTGGATTTTGCTAATCCACTGATTTGCAAAACTGTCTCTCAGTAGACATTGGGCGAGGTAATGGTCAGATAGTCCGTGCCAAAGAGATAACCAGTAATTGAAGACCCGCCTCCACAGCAATGACTCTATTGAGTGGGTCTTCAATTCTAGACGGATAGCTGTGTTACTTACGCATGAAGGTAATTTTAGTAGTCTGCGTAAAAATTGATTTTGTAGCGTTTCCAGGGGAGTGAGGTTTGCCGAGACCGCCCAGAGCGGGGCTGCATAGGCCAATGTGGCAATCACTTTTATATTAAATACCTTTAAGGCCGAGGGGACATGTAGTGCCCCCTCGGAAAAGAAAAAGCGAAGGAGAGAGTGGGATAGTGCTTTGGTCCTGTTACATAAGTAATTTATTTGTGACTTCCACCCCAGATTATATTGAAAGTATACTCCAAGATATTGAAATTTGAGTACTTGTTCGATTTTCACTCCGTCCAGTTTCCATGTATATAGTTTCCTGCTTCTTGAGAAAATCAAGACTTTGGTCTTAGAGTGGTTTATGGCCAGAAGGTTGGAATGGCAATAAGCGGCAACACAGGGCAGGTAGAGATAGGGCTAGATCAGCTGCACATACAAGGAATCCCAGCAGAAAGGACCACCCATCAGCTGATGTATTGGGACTTCAGTTCTACTTGGGCACCATCTTCCCCTACTCCCATTGGCCCACTTTGACAGGACCACCCATCTGTCAATTTCCTGTGCACATGTCAAAGTAGGACCGTAGGATGGGGAGAGATCCGGTCAAAAAGGTTCCCAACCCTTGATATAAAATGATTAATAAATTTTGTAGATAAATACATGAATACTTAAATGATCCAGAGCCTAGGCCCAGCAGACAATTTTTGATATAATTTGCATATGTACGAGTAATTGATGTGCATAGATGCCTCTAGAAAATTAATATGGCGGTTGACTGGCATTTGGAGAATAATATTCTTTGCAGGACTTCCAGCTGCACTATAAAGCGAGATGAGCGCTGCATCCCCAGAGTCGTTCATGACTAGACCTAATGGTCAGGGGTCCCTTTACCTTTACCTTACTGGCAGGCCTACCAGGAAGACTTCTGTTCCCTGCCCTGCCCACCCCCAGATAAAGGGGGAAATAAAGAGACAATTGTTCACTTCCACGTTACTTCCCTCAGAATTCTGTTTTCCTCTTCCTGCTCCAATAAACTTTTAACAGAGAGGTGGGAACACCAAGTTGAAAGTTAATTCAGTTCTTAGTGCTACTAGTCAAGTCACTGAGGGCCTCTAGCAGATGCCACCTGATCAGGAGGTCTGCTCCTCACAATGTAGGACTTGGGCCCTTAGTACTGTGAAACCTGTCCTTTGGAATTACTCCCCCTGCTTGAATATTACACAGAGGCTGTATCAGCTGTCTTTTAAGTGCCTACTGAAGAACCTTCCTCTTAGCAAGCCTTTTAAAGTAAAGATCTTTCCCAGTCTACATCTGTATTGGAATTGTTTTAAAGATGTTTTTATTGTTTGCTATCCTGGGCCCCTGTACAGGAACACTCTATGCTGCAAAATTTATTTCCGGTCCCACTTATATTCTGCTAATTGCACCCTGTCTTTATACTCTTGTGAACATTTAGATTTATATATTAAGAGAGAGAAAATATTTAACATGTGATCTTCTCTTCTCCCTCCCCACCCCCACTCCCCATGGCAGGTGGCTTATTTTACTTCATTGTCCAGACAGGAAGAGTTTGAAAAAAATACTAAGGAAGTGGTCCCTTTGTTTTCCATCACGTATACCTTAACAATAACCTTCTCAGTTCTGTCATGCTCAAGGTAATTGCTGGAAAAGGGGAAATAATTTTTATCTTTTCATTTTGTGAGCGTGTATTCCACACCCCCTGCCATTACTTAAATTTGGAAGAAGCAGCCCACATCTGACTTTTTGTTTATAAAAATCATTTATGCATAAGGCATTTAGCTGCATCAGAAAAAAATGTTATTACATTTAATATTTATGGTTATAAATTTGTATAACAACTTCCTTGTTATTTGTAATCCACCTGGTCCCAGTCCAACTGTTACACCATATTCCCCCCCCATATGTAGCTCAAGATGCAATGTTTTCACCGCCTAGAGTGGCAGGATAAGTTTCTGACAGGTTCTGTTCCTAAAAAATCATGGCCGCTTACCTGGTACAGAGGTGGGTGGTGGTTGCAACCCGGCAGGGCGCTTCCCTCTACTTCTGAAGCCACACCCTATTGGCTCCGATTGTTGGCTCCTCCCCCCTGGCTGCCGTAGTGGCTGCTGGGTTCCTGCCAAACCCAGTTTGAAATTTCTGGCCAATCCGCAGCAGCTTTGGGGGCAGGGCAGTCGGAGCGGACCGCAAAAGGGGCTGGCGCTGCTCTCGGCAGCTCATTCGGCCCCAGATCGTCACCCACCCAGCCCTCTCCCTAATATTGTTTTCTTGCAAACTAACCTTTTTTCTTCCCAGGTATGTGGGCGTTGCTATGGTTGTATGATGTTTGCTGTTTTTGTGGGGCCGGTAAAGTATTTTCCCAGCTCTGCAGGTTTCGCCTTCCCCATAGCAATTGTCACAACTTTGGCGGTTTAGGCCTTGGGCGGAATCCTTTAGTCAAACACCTGAAGAAGGGGTGAAGTGGTGACTCCCCCTCTTCATGCGGCAGCGATAACAGGGTACCCCGTTAGAGGGGTCATGAGGGTAGTCTCTGTTCACAAGCGCATGGCGGAGGGGCCATAGAGCTAACCTCACCGATTGGGGAGGGACCAGCTGCGTAAACTCATGTTTTGCGTTGGTCCCATCTTTCTCCTAACTGACCCTGTCATGCCTGAGACCTCCAGCAAGGGGCTGAGAGGGATACATGCCCTATGCCAAGGTTTACCTACATCTGAATTCAATAAAGTTGTGGCCATTTTGACCCCAAATATATGTTGCTGTGTCTTCTCCTTTCACCTTCAGGCCTGCCTGCTGGGCGAGGGGATGCTGCGTCTGGGTACGCTACTGTCTTTCTCTTTCTCTTGATTGTGGATACCCATCCCTTAACATAAAAAATATAGGTAGCCATGTTGACTCATAATAGATATTCCGCAATGTTACAAAATCGTGTTCTAACTTTCTCATCCTCCAGTCCTCTTCATCAGCTAGATTGTAAAGCAAAGGGAAGGAGTAAACAAAAAAGTTGACTGTTGGAAAAGCCATTAAGTCTGCATCTTTGAAGCACATTTCCTCCTCTCGAGGAATTCTGGGCACTGTAGTTGGTTGGAATTGTAACTCAGAGGTAAACGACCATGCCCAGTATCCTTTGAAGGAAAGAATGTGCTTCAAATACGCTTTGGTGCAACTCGAATTCTCTGCGACCTTTCCCCTCTGCAGAGAGGTGGGACCAATTCAGATGGTCCACCCCCGCCACTTAATGGATCCAAATGGTTTCCAAAGAGTGGTAGGGGATGCTTTATCCCATGTTGATGGCCTTTCAGCCAATTCCCTGGTGGCCCACTAGAATGCGGAGTTAACCAGGGCTATCGACTGTCTGGCTCTGAAGTGCTCTCTCCAATTACATGGACAGCCCCATGGTTTTCCCCGGAGCTGAGGGCGATGAAACGATCGCTGAGACGGCTAGAGTGCCAGTGACAGAAAACTCATTCTGAATCAGACCGGACACGGGTTAGAGCTCAACATCGATCCTACCAAGTGCATCCCGGTCATCATCTGTTTGATTTACTTCAATCTGTACATCGCTACAGGAATTTATACACAAAAACGGCCAGGCAGAAGAACAGTTTTTTCCCTTGTGCCATTAAATTTTTTAATTCATAGTTGTGTAGCGGAAGGGGAGGCCAGTTATGGGTGGGGTTTCTTTGCTGTATTATTGTATTGTGAGTGGAACAGTGTTTGTATAGGGTATGTTTACATTGCAATGTAGCCGAAGCAAAATTCCAAGTATGTTGGAAAATGTACTTGGCCAATAAATTATTCCTATTCCTATAACTTTATGGGCGGGGTAGAAATTATTATTATTATTATTATTATTATTATTATTATTTATAATGTGTATGCAGGCTTAAGAGGAGGTAGATCTACCAAGCTTCATCTGAATGTTTGCTATCTTTCCCACATTCCACCTTAAGAATGCAGACTCAACATTGTTCTCACTCCCTCTGTTTACTGTCTAGCTGATGAAGCATTCTGAGGAGCTTGGAAGCTTGCATCCTTTTTTGAGATATTTTATGCAACTAGGGCTTCCAATCAAAGCTTCACACAGCTTCAATGCATGCACAGCCGATCCATTTGGTGCTAACGGGTTTAGCTTGGTTCAGTGGGAGAGGGGGGATTAGCACATGTACCATGATACTCTGAATCGAATTAGAATCTTCTTAATCTGTTTTCCAGGCTGGACTGTGTACGGACAAAAGTGTGGGTTGCAGCTTTTGGGGTGCTGACAGCAGGCTTATCTGTCGTTAGCAGCTTTGGATTGCTGCTCTTTTGTGGGGTGCCGTTTGTTGTCACAGTTGCAAATTCGCCATTTCTTATACTTGGTAAGTGAGCAAGTGCACACATTAATATATTTAAGAATGATGATGGGTGAAAATTCTCTTACATATCTATGGGTTTGTGGTATTCGGGAGCCGATTTTTCCGTGAGGCAAGTCATTCGAGTACCAAGGTACCACTGTATTTCTCTTCTCGCATGACATATAGGAACTACAGTGGTACTTCTGGTTGCGAACAGGATCTGTTCCGGAGCCCCATTCACAACATGAATAACACGTAACTTGAAGCGCCACGTCTGCGCATGTGTGCGACGCAATTCGGCGCTTCTGCGCATGCGCGTGATGTCATTTGACATGTCTGCGCATGCGCGAACCGCCGAACCTGGAAGTAACCCATTCCAGTACTTCCAGGTTCGACGTGTTCGTAACCTGCGCCGAATGCAACCTGCAGCGAACGCAACACGAAGTATGACTGTAATATGTTACATATTTGCTGTTCTTCAGGGGTTGGTGTTGATGACATGTTCATCCTGGTGTCTTGCTGGCAGCAGACTAAAGTGAAGGACAGTGTCAGAGATCGAATGGCTGAAACCTATGGAAGAGCAGCCGTATCCATTACCATCACGACCCTCACGGACGTTTTAGCCTTCTACATTGGAATTGCAACTCCATTCCAGTCCATTCAGGCATTTTGCATCTATACAGGAACATCATTTGTGTTCTGCTACTTATATAACCTGACATTCTTGGGGGCCATTCTTGCTTTAAATGGGAGACGAGAAGAAAGCAACAGACACTTTCTCACATTCAAGAAAGTGAACAATGAGCCTCAGGATTCTCAGGGCTGCGCATATAACATGTGCTGTGTAGGAGGGTCTTTTGATGAGTCCACTGGAGCAGAGACTGTACACCCCATGAATGGTTTATTTAGACAGCATTATGGTCCCTTCCTTATGCACACCTGGACCAAGGTGCTTGTGGTAGTCCTTTATCTCATGTACTTGGGTATTAGTATTTTCGGCTGCACTCAAGTCCAAGAAGGTATAGATCTTCGAAATCTAGCTAGTGATAGTTCTTACGTCATCCAGTATTATGAATGGGAAGATGAATATTTTTCAGAATATGGCCCAAGGGTTATGGTTGTTGTTACTGACAGTACATTTTATTGGGCTTCATCTGTCCGTGCAGATCTTGAAAACTGTATGAATGCACTAGAAAGCTCATCCTACATCAACAAGAATTTATCAGTGTCCTGGTTGAGAACTTATGAAGTTGTCTCTAAAACTATGTCTTTCAGTATAGATGACCGTAAGCTTTTCATTGACAATTTAGCTACCCTCTTTGGAATTTATCCAGACTTCAAGTGGGATGTTAATGTTACTGCTACAGAAATACTAACGTCACGTTTTTTCATACAGACAGTCAATGTTACTACTGCAGTGGATGAGAAGAGTCTTTTAAATGAGCTGAGAGGCCTTGCTGAGGACTGCAAGATACCATTAATGGTTTATCATCCAGCTTTTATATACTTTGACCAATATACTGTGATTGTTCAGGGCACGGCTCAAACTGTTGTGATTGCTGCTGGAGCCATGCTACTCATTTCCTTACTACTCATTCCCAATCCTCTTTGTTCTTTGTGGGTAACCTTTGCTATTGCCTCTGTTATTGTCGGTGTAGCTGGTTTCATGTCCTTCTGGAATGTGAATCTCGATTCCATATCCATGATCAACCTTGTAATTTGCATAGGGTTTTCAGTAGACTTCTCTGCTCATATTTCTTACCATTTTGTTGCCAATGAGAAACACAAAGTGAATGACAAGGCCGTGGATGCTCTGTACCACCTTGGCTACCCTATTACGCAGGGAGCTATTTCCACTATCTTGGGAGTTATTGTACTCTCCATGGCATCCTCTTACATCTTCAGAACCTTTTTTAAGATAATGTTTCTGGTAATCGTTTTTGGGGCTGTTCACGGTCTCATTTTTATTCCTGTGTTCTTAACTTTCTTCAGCTTTTGTAGTAAAATGCCAAATAGACAGTTTCCAGTCAGTGCCCAGAGCTCCAGTACTGGAGGAGTTCCTTTATAAGATACAAATATTTTGAAACCGCCTAATGTAAACATGGCAATACAACAATGAGAGCAGTTCGATAATGGAACTAATTACCTAGAGCAGGCATGGCCAACAGGTCGATTGCGATCTACCAGTCGATCGCCAGGCAGTTTCTGGTCGATCGCAGGTAGATCGTGAGTTCCTTAGTGATTGGCAGCCTAAAAGGAAAAAAAAGCTCTCACTCTAAAAAAAGCTCAACTTCTCTTTCTCCCCCTCCCAACATCTCAATAACAATGGGCAAATGCAGGGAGAGCTCCTTCCCTCTTGCCGACAAAGAGCTGGCCACTGTGTGTGTGTGTGTGTGTGTGTGTGTCTTGCTCGGGATGGTGGGGGGGCGTGGTCTAACCCCGTTAAAGCTTCCCGGATATCTTCTCCAGCTGCATGTCTCCTTTCTCAGTGCAGTTACCCTCCACCTTGCTGGGGAGAGAAGGCTCGAAGACTTTCTTTTTCCATCGCCCCCCCCCCCAACCTGGCCGTGGTGTGAAGAGAAAGAAGCCCTCTTTTCTTCCTTTCTCTTCCTCTCCTCCCCCCCCCCCAGCCCATCCCCATTTACAACTTTGGGGTGTCTCTCCTGCCGCACCACTTCACTGAAAAGACTTGTTTTCCATAGAGAGCCAATTGCTTGAGATTTTGCTGTCTTTTGAAAAACCCATTTGGAAACAACAGCCCTCAATCTTTCTCTACTTCTCCCCTTCCCGCTTCCCTTTGTCCCATTGATCTGGTGGGGTGGGGGGGAGGAGAGACAGGCGCTGTGTGTGTGTGTGTGTGTGTGTGTGTGTGTGTGTGTGTGTTAAGACCCTGAATGACACTCTTCCATTTCCCCCTCCTGGTGTGTTTGTGTGTGTGTTTGTACGTGCACACACTCGTGCGTGGATGGAGTGGAGGCAGCATGATGCCATGGAGCCCCTGCCTGAGGGTGCCGCTGCGTGCTCCTCCTCCTGTGCTCCCTGCTCTGTGCCTCTGGGGACACCAGCGTTGGCTAGGGACGGGGAGTGGGGGGGCTGCCTGCCTGGGTGGGTGCCGTGGAGGGGACAAATGGGAAGCTCTCCTCCTATAGAAGCACCAGAACGCTAAACTAGAGGTAAGGTATTCAGGCTGCAATCCTGTACACATTTTCCTGAAAGGAAATCTCCCTGAACTAAATGGAACTTACTTCTGAGTAGACATGCATAGTCAGTCACAGAAATCCCAATGTAATTTTCCTCTTCTAAAAAACAGCCATGCCCCTGTATTATCCAGGAGCGACAAGGCGTGTGTCTGAAGGGCTGGGGCGTGGTGGGCTTTCTGTCCCCGACCCTTTCAATGTAGGGCTAATTGCTAGGGACCGTCCTCTTTTCTGCACTTCCATGCTTCCACCACTTTGATCTTTGCCAGTTTCACGTCCAACTTCCTTCCATGCAACTCCTGGATCGGGTCCTCCCTGCTCCATCCCCCTTCCAATAGTCTTCCTTGCTGGTTTAGGTTTTAGGTCAATCCTAAGAGTCTCCGGGCGGGAGGGGGGCTTGTGTGGTCCCATTCCAGTCCCTCCCCGCTGCTCAACCGCCTGCCTTTTACTTGACCCTTGTGGGAACGAACTTGGCAGTCTGGGAGGGGGGGTGAAGCATCATTTTGACAGCTGCCCTGGGAGGCGGGGGGGGGCGGGCGGCGGAGGAGGTGTTGTCGGTTTGTCCCCTTTAAGAGAAATTGATACCACCCCACCCTCGCTAGCAATGCTTCTTATTTACACAATGACCATTCTTGGAAGCTTCCCCCCCCCCCTTCTCAGAAAGCAGCAGCCTGCAAGCCAGACAACCCAGTGAGAGTCTCTCTTGGGCTCCGCAGTGGCAGAATTCCCCCCTTTTGGGAGTTGGCGGCGTGATGTCCTTTGCCCCCCACCCCGATCATTTTTGATCACTTTCCTAATATGCAGGACCATCTGGGGAAAAACCCTGACTTTGTTTTTCAAGCAGAGAAGTATGTGGCCGAAATTGATTATGTTATTCTGGAGTTAGAAAAAAGATTTGTCAACTTCCAAAAAAATTGAATTAATTGTAGAGTACATGTCATTTCCATTCAAATCTGATTTGGACATTTAAAAAATTGCAGTCATTATCAGTACAAATTACTCATTGTGCAAAACATCTCTTGAAAATGAGATATTAACTCTGAAAAATGACGTTTTTCTGAGGGCCCGTGCAGAAGAAGAATCCTTTTGGAAGTTTGTGCCTAGACAGAAATTTTCAAATTTGAGAAGATGCAGTGAAATTTTACACTCATGTTTTGGTTCTACTTATTTGTGTGAATCTGCATTTTCATATTTAAAAATGATGAAGAGTAAGCAACGTTCAAACATGACAGATGAGCACCTTAAGGATTCCCTGAAGCTGGCCCTGACACAGTACTTGCCTGATATCGAACAGTTGGTTACCGAAATTGTGACGCAGGTGTCACACTAACAATGGATGAAGGCATGTATTTTTAAAGAAATTTTGATAGGTAGGTTAAAGGAGTGGGTAAAGGAGTTTGTGGGGTGTACAGTTTTGTGAGTGATTTTATGCAGCTCTCTCCCAAGAAATCTCTAAAGGTTTCTATTGTACTCCGCAAGAAAAGTATTTGGGCAGTGCTCCCCCCAAAAAGGTTACCAAATCTGGTCACCCCCCTTTCCTTCTCCCTAAAAAAAGCTCAACAACTTTGAGCTGAACCCAAAAAAACAGGGGTAGATCACTGCCAGATTTTAATTCTGAAAGTAGATCACAGTCTCTTGGGAGTTGGCCACCCCTGACCTAGAGGATGGGAGTGGGCTCTTCCTGGTGAGCATTTAAGGTCCCCATCCTTACTTTGCGGGCTACTTTGATTCTGACTTGATTTTAGGATGTAGGATGTATTTTAATTGATTGCTTGATTTTATGGTAATATGTCATATATTTGATGTTAGCCACTCTGAGCCCGGTTTTGCCTCAGATAATAAATAAAATGTATTATTATTATTCCTCAGTTATCTCTCCCACCACTTGCGGGCCAACTTTGGAAAGTGAGCAGGACCACTGACATCAGGATTTCATCAGGTGGCCCTTTTGCCCACATGGGTCTTGCAAAGCACTTTTAATAGGGCTTCGTAAGACCTAATGATTAGCTGATTGTCAGGTGTTGCAAAGCCCTGCACACAGCAGTTTGCTTAGGATATTTCAGGCAGCACCATTCCACTGATTGACAGTGCCTCAAAACCCCTTTCAGTTGAGCCACGTTTTTACCTGGTCAACACTTGATGTAGGGCAGGCAGGCAGGCTGGCATGGCTTGGCTGAAATAGCCCTGTGAGCCAAATGAGGCCTCACAGACCTAATTATTTATTTCATAAAAATTCTATACTGATTGATTGTAAAAAAACAAAAACAACAACAAACAAACCTCAAAGTGGTTTACAAAAATGCACACCTGCTAATTATGCTTACGGACTAGAAGTTCTCCACCCCTGCTGTAAACTATGGGCCTCCATTTGGGTTGGGTTAGAAGACTGGTGATTTACTGAAAGAAATATTGAGAATGTTCAACTTCTGCTACTGCAACATTTTTGTCACCCAAGGTGCCTTTAGAGCTTTTAACTAACCTAGTGTCCTTCAGATGTTGTTGGTGTACAACTCCCATCATCCCAGACCATTGACCATGGCAGCAGAGGCTGATGGGAATTGTAGTGCAAAACAACTGGAGGATACCAGGTTGGGGAAGGTTGCTTTAATGTAAGGAATACATAATCAGTGCCTTTTTAAAAATAAATTTGGTGCCAAAGTTCAAACCTGCCTGGAAATACCACTCATTGAAGTGGGAACCCCTCCTTCTTAGCTCAGATCTGTAGGGGCCTACTAAGGTAGTATATATCTTATGTTCTCTGTTAAACCAAAGATGCTGTGATATTAGCACCCAAAATATACAATATAGCAAGTTTTGCTTGTGTCATATTTTCTTTTCTTTTTAAATTTATTTTTTTATTGTATTTTTTAAAAGATTTCTTGGTTTATAAAAGTATGTGCAATGTCTCTTTTTTCAAGTTACATTTTCTACAGGTCTGTTTCATTTGTTGAGACATTAGTGTTACATTAGGAAGAAAAGGGGGAAGAGGTGGAGGGGGGAATGGTGAATGGGGTCGGGTGGGGATGTTTCTATTTTACTTAACGTATGTGTGGGGTTTTGTGTCAGCGTCGTTTGTGCAGGCTCTCTTTGCTATTCACTTGTGTTCCTTTGGTGGTGAGAGAAGTTGGGGTTGGCCTAGGGTGTGGGTGCTTGTTTGGGATTGGCTGTGGTGAACTTTGTTTTCATGTGTGAGTTGGGTGGGTGTTTTTGAATCAGGATAGCCATATGCTGTTGGTGGATTCCTGTCGTCGTCTTGTTGGGCTGTGTATGTGATAAAGGGGAGCCATACTGGGGTGAAGGCATCTTCTTCTATTTGTCCCCGTGTCAGATTCAGTTTATTGGTTAATTATTCTAGTAAGGCTGTTTCCCATACTATTCGGTACCAGTGGTCCATGCTTATTCCTGACAGGTCTCTCCAGTGTCTGGTTATGGTGTTTCTGGCTGCTGAGAGTAGGTGGGTTATGAGTTCTTTGTGATGTGAGTGGGCATTATTGTCTTGGAAGATGTTTAGTAGGGCCAGTTCTGGGGTTAACCTCATAGCCTATGTCATCCTCCCATTGTTTTTTGATTACGTCTAGGGGGTTCGTGGGATTTTGGAGTAGTATTTTGTATATTGTGGATACCATCCCTTTGCCATGTCCCTTTGTTGTTAGGAGGAGGTTTTTGAAGGTTGTCAGGGACCTAGTTGTGGTGATTTTACTACTGGATTGTTTAAGAGGGCATGTAACTGGTGGGGTGTTAACCAGGGCATTTGGGTGTCTTCTAGTTTGTCTTGTATTTCTTGTGTTGACAAGGGTTTGTTATTTTTATAGAAATCTGTTAGGCGATATAAGCCTTTGGTTTGCCAAGTTTTTATCTGGAGCTTTGTGCTGCCAGAGGTATTAGTGGGGATGGGGTTGGGGGCAGTTTGCCCATTTCTGCTTTCCATGCTTTAAGCATGGTTTGTGTTAAGTGTTGTGGGAATTTTCCTTAGTTTGTTTGGGAGGAATGGGTATGCTGTGGTGCAGGTACATTTCAATTGTGTCCCTCTCTAGGTGTACCCATTGTTTTGTCTCATCTTCTAGTATATATGGGATTATGTGGCGTACTTGGTTGGCAATATAATATGCTTCTATGTTGGGGATTCCCCATCCTCCCTCTGAGAAGGGGAGGTGTACGGTAGGTATTTGGGGCTTATTCTTGTTTTTTTGCGTGAGAAGATAAATAAGTGTAGTTTTTTCTGCCAATTTCAGAGTTGGGCTGGGGGAATCCAGATTGGGAGGGTTTGGAATAGGTAGGTTAGTTTTGGGAGGGTGATCATTTTGATCGTGGCTATTTTGTCTGAGAGAGTGAAGTTTATGTTATTTTAGGTCTTTGTTAATTTGCTGCCACATGGGCTTGTAGTTGTGGAGGTATAATTTATTGAGGTTTCTGGTTATTTCTACCCCATGGTATCTGAACTTAGTGTGGCAAAGTTTTATCTTGGTGACGTTAGCGAGCTCTTTTTGGGTGTGGGGAGGGGTGTTGAAGCACATAGCTTCCGACTTTGCAAAATTTCCCTGTAGGCTAGACACCATTGCAAATGTGTTGAGTTCTCTGATAAGGGAGGTTGCTGTGTTTAATTGTGTCATGTTTTCTGAGATTTTGGCCTGTAGATATATAAAAAGCCTAGTTGAGAACAAAAGCTGTTAATTATAAAATTGATATTTCTTCATGAAGGCAGATATGGAAGAGAATTTAATTTAATTTAGTGAAATAATAAAGGTATGATCATAGAATCATAGAACTGTAGAGTTGGAAAGGATCTCAAAGGTCATTTAGTCCAACTCCCTACAATGCAGCTATCTCAGTTAAACCATACAGGACAAACAGCCATCCAACATTTGCTTAAAAACCTCCAAGGAAGGAGAGTCCACCACCTTCCAAAGGAGTCCATTCCACTGTTGAACAGCTCTTATCATCAGAAAGTTCCTCCTGATGTTTTGTTGAAATCTCCTTTCTTGTACTGTAAATTGAATCCATTGCTTTAGGTCCTGGCCTTCAGAGCAGGAGAAAACAAGTTTGTTCCATCATCCATGTGACACTCCTTGAGATATTTGAAGATAGCTCTCATATCTTCTCTCAGTCTTCTCTTTACCAGGTTAAACATGCCCAACTCCCTAAACTGTCCTCATAAGGCTTGGTTTCCAGACCCTTGAGCATCTTGGTCACTCTCTTCTGTACATGTTCCAGCTTGTCAATGTCTATCTTAAATTGTGGTGCCCAGAACTGGCCATAGTACTGCAGGTGTGGTCTGAACAAGGCAGAATAGAGCAGTACTATTACTTCCCTTGATCAGGACACAATACTTCGGTTAATGCAGCGTAGAATAGCATTAACTTTTTTTTTTACTGCTGCATCACACTGTTGACTTATATTAGCCTTGTGGTCTGCTAAGACCCCAAATCCTTTTTACATGTACTACTGGCAAGTCAGGTGTCCCCCATCTTCTGTTTGTGAAGCTGGTTCTTCTTATTAGTGTAGAACCTTACATTTGTCCCTATTGAAATTGTCCCCCCCTTTTGGGGGGGGCAAGTTCTCTAATCTGTTAAGGTCATATTGAATTCCCTCAATACCTTCATCCGAGTTGTTAATGAAGACGTTGAACAACAATGGGCCCAGGACAGAACCCTGTGGCACCCAATTTTCCCTCTTTTTCCAGGATGATGAAGAACCATTAGTGAGCACTCTTTGGGTTTGGTCAGTCAACCAGCTATAAATCCACCTTACAGTTACGAAGTCCAGTCCACATTTTACCAGCTTCTCTGCAAGAATATCATGGGGGACTTTGTCAAAAACCTTACTGAAATCAAGATGCACTACATCCACAGCATTCTCTTGATCAACCGAGCTTGTAAGGTAAAGGTAAAGGGACCCCTGACCATTAGGTCCAGTCGTGTCCGACTCTGGGGTTGCGGCGCTCATCTCGCTTTATTGGCCGAGAGCCGGCGTACAGCTTCCAGGTCATGTGGCCAGCATGACAAAGCTGCTTCTGACGAACCAGAGCAGCACACGGAAACACCGTTTACCTTCCCGCCAGAGCGGTTCCTATATATCTACTTGCACTTTGACGTGCTTTCGAACTGCTAGGTTGGCAGGAGCTGGGACGGAGCAACGGGAGCTCACCCCGTCACAGGGATTCGAACCGCCAACCTTCTGATCAGCAAGCCCTAGGCTCTGCGGTTTAACCCACAGCGCCACCTGAGTCCCTTACCAAGCTTGTAGCTTTGTCAAAAAAAGAAATGAGGTTTGTCTGGCATGACTTGTTTTTGAGAAACCCATGCTGGGTCCTAATAGTCACAGCACCCTTTTCTAAGTGCTCACAGACCAACTGCTTAATTATCTGTTCTAGGACCATTCTTGGTATAGATGTCAAGCTATCTGGTCAGCAGTTACCTGGGGGCAACATCTGCCCTCCTCCAGTCTGCAGAGATCTCAACCGTTCTCCAAGAATTCTCAAAGATTATAGACAGATGCGCTGAGATTACATCCTCAAGATCCTTTAGTACCCTTGGGTGCAGCTCATCAGGCCCTGGAAACTGGGATGGGAATTCCCTTACCATCTCTTTTCCTATCTTGGGCTGCAGCTCCAACCTTGCATCATTTATTTATTATCAACAGATTGGGAACTGCTTTCCTTATTCCCTTATGGGGTACACAAGAGCCCTTATAGAGTCCTTTGTAGGTTCTCCATCGGTAGGAGAAAATAACAGAGGCCAACCAGAGAATATTGAGAAGCAAAGCAGCTAGTAAGCCTGATCTTTATTAAAGCTGTTGCAACAGGGTGCTCCCCTCACATGCAGGAGAGAGGAGGAGGACCCAGAACAAAGGTGTGCCTGCCCTTATATAGACATTTTGAAATTCCCTGCCCTGGAGCTCAAGACCACCCCTCCATACATCATGCATACATCACAGAAGGGCTGTAGCCCAAGACCACCCCCCAGATACATCATACCTACAGCTTGTAGATACTGTGTATTCCAAGGGAATACATTTTTTGCGTACCTCCAACTGTACATAGATATACATGTCATTTTATTTATTTTATAAATCATTTTTATTATTTCCAAGTTAACAATCCAATCAAAACCATATTAAATATTCCAGATCATACATGTACATATCTAATAATCCAAATATTCTGCCAAATTATAATTTACTTATTTTTTCGGGACTTCCCATGCTTCAAGGTTTGGAGGGCTCTGATCTCATCTCAGTTTTACTGCATTTTATATTCATTTCCAATAGTTCCTAAAGCTCTTCCTGTTGTTATCCTTCATTCTTTCACAGCCTCTGAATTATTCCCACAGGCGAGTTGAAGCAAATGATGTACCATATTTCTGTGTGGATTTTATGTCAATATGATTCCTCCATAAATTCGCAGTATCCCCTCACACACCTGTATTCCTTCCGAATCAGTCCAAACGTCTTTTTTCTTATTGGCAGCCGCCATCTTGCATAGTTCCGATACATGTCATTTTCAATGCTATACATGTCATGTTCAATGCTATATAAGTCACGTACATTTATACTCATATTGTACTACTTTGGCTATGTGTTTAATAAAATACTGGATTCTTGCATTGTGAAAAACAATGATTATGGTGAAAAGTGAAAAACATGAATTGCAAAAAAAACACTAGAGCTTACAGAACAAAACCAACTTCAGATATGAAATCAGCATGTCAAAATTAGGTTAGAACTGCAGGTGTCAATGCTTTGAACTGCAGGTGTCAAAATTTTGTTTCCCAGTGAATTGAATGGTAGAAATTGAAGGCTGCAATCACATGCACACCTCCAGAGCAACACTCTACATGCCTACTTAGAAATAAGCACCATTTTTTTCAACCGAGCTTCATCCCGGGTAGGTCTGTGTTGGACTGCAGTGTTACATACAGATACGTCTAACTGAATAGAGTGAGATACTGCAATTGAGGAATAGCATTCAACTGCATATTTCTTATTTTCACAAAATCATTTTGCACAATCAAAAATTCATAGCTAAATAGAAATTCTGTATTGTGCACCGAACTGAAAAGACATTGGACTTGCTCCACTTGTCATATGCAGGGTGCATTTATATCTACTGCCACAAGCCACCTACTGTGCTCACGTCTTATCCATCAGACTGTGGTGATAGGCATGGCCAGAACGGGTCCTGTATAGTGAGGTTTCCATATTGGGGACTAGTAGTACCATGGCAATCAAGGGGTTTTGAGGTCTGAACTGAACTGCAAAAAAACAAACAAACCCTGAACAGTAAGCCATTACTGATAATTAATTTAGTATAATGCCTGGAAATGCATTTCTACAACCAGCTTCCAACATCAGTACCTTCAGCTCCATGAGAATCGGTTGTGTCAGAATTTTCTTTCAAGTATAAGATTAAAGTTGACACAGTGGACTGAGGATCAAGTAGTTTCATGAGAGGTATTTCCACTCTCCTTTCCGAAAAGATACGATTCTGTAGAGTAAAGGCTAATGTAGAGTCTACACCCAATGATGAAAGTGGTGTATGCATTGAAAGATCAACAGGGATTGTTTTAGCCAGGCTTTTCAAAAGTGTGATTGCATAATCTACAGGCTCATTTAGAGAGTGGTTTTTGAATCCAGCTTCACCAGCAAGCTCAGGATTACTACCTGTCTCTTCAGAAACAAGCTCATAAAAACGACTCTTCAGCGACAAATTTTGAGATAAAACATGATCAGCTAAAGTTTGAAAATTGAATTTTAACACAGCTTGCTGAGGTTTATCCAGAATTAAGCTTCTTTTTAGATATTCATGAATCTCGTTCACTTGCAGATCCTCTATTCCTTTCGTTTGTAACCTGTAATTTTTATAGTGTTGTTGATCTCGCAAGGCTCCGGGATTTAAAGCACCCCAGTTAATGGACTGCGCTGGAAGGCCACTGTTTCTCCTATAATGACAGAAGAGATCCAGGAAGGAATTGGCAGCTGCGTAGTTTGACTGTGTTGCGTTTCCAAGAAATGATGAAATAGAAGAATAACATACAAAGTGGTCAAGCTCCCTGCCTTGCGTGGCACGATGAAGATTGATTACCCCTGCTACCTTTGGATTTAAAACTTCCTCAAAGTTCGACATGTTGAGGGTTTCAAGAAGCCCATCATGTAAAGCCATAGCACTGTGGAATACACCTTTTATAGGAGAGTTTGGGAAAAATTTACTGATAGACTTGATAGCTTTCTCAAGCTCTGAACTGCAAACAACATTAGACTGCAAGTTGACTATTCTGCTCCCTTCACAGTGATCCTGGAGAGCATTTATTTCTTTTTGCTCCTCAGTGCTTGGATTCCTCTGTGAAAGTAGCACAATGCACCTGCCTCCATTCTGAACTACAAATTTTACAGTTTCTAAGCCAAGCCTAGTGAATTCATCTGCGACTATATAAACTGCATTCTGCTTAAACATTCTCCTGTCTGTTTCAGTCTCTGGTATATCTGATATCTTGTTGTCTTCCTCATCACTTTTTAGTACTGCAACTGGGACATTCTTGCAGTTGAAATAAGATCCAACAACATCAGACCTCAGATGCTTTCCTGCTTGCTGAAAAATGAAATATGCGATATGTTTTAATTGTTTCATATTCATTGACTTCAGCCAACAATACATCTCCTTCTGAGATCGTATCAGATATGCTTTCTGGAAAATGCGGATAAGACTGACAGTGTGAATATGGATATTTTCATGATCACTCCCAGCCAGATACCTCAAACATTCTGGTTGTTCATTGCCATAAACCAGTACAACATCTCGAAGATGGAAAAGACAGCTTAGGCCCTCTTTAAATAGTCCATTTAGTGGAGGTAGAAAAACAAGGGCATTGCACTGATTAACACGTTGCCATAGACCAGTTGTATGGTTTGTAACTATTATTTTCCAACCTAATTCCTGAGCTGAAAAAGTAAGCACTTTGCACAAAACTGACTCGGGCTCAGTGCAAACAATACCTAATATTTCATTATGTTTTGGCACTGGCAGCGTTTGATGAAAAATCTCCCTTGCTACCCAGAAGAACGAAGTGCATGGTATATTTCTAAAACATGGAAATTTTTGAGTACTGAAACAAACTGTTTCTGGAATATTAATTCTTGACGCTGCAGAAACCGGATAACATGAAGCAATATGATCTCCCACTTTTACCTTTTTCACCTCACTACCTGTTGCTGTTACAGTGCCAGTAAAATCTAGAGCTAATAGCTTGTGTTTATCTATAGTATCTGAATTCCAATACAACATTTTCCCAAACTTGCAGCTGGACACGCTAACAGGGAAATAGTCTTCTGAGTGGATGCTTATTTTTTCAAGTTGAACTTCAACACTGTGGTTGCCAAGTTGAGTATGTGAGTTGGCAACTTTCACTGACAGATCATTCATACAGTATGGATCTCCTGTATACAAAATGCAGAAGTCTGAGTTCTGAAGTGGGTGGGAAGGTGTATTGAAGGCTGTGGGTTCAATCTGTGTGCGCCTAATTTCAGAACTATAAATTCGTCCCTCATCAATCCAGACTTCTGGATAATCCTGTGCTTTATATTTTACTAAAACATCAGCTAAGGCCGAGATATCTATTGCATTTGTAGAGCTGATGTCAATAATCTGGAATGTTATTTCCGGGACTTCAACCATACATGTTCGAGCCATGCCGTACAAACCAAAGCCAGTGTTTATATGGTCTACTTTCCTTTCTGATGTCCTGTAAGTGATTACTGTAATGGAGCAATTGCACTTCTTCTCCTTTAATGCAATAACAACTTGGCGGAATGCCTCACAGCATCTTACTGCATGTTTCACCACTTTCTCTGGCAAATTTTCATTCAGTTTTTGGATGCCCCACATAAACAGAACATCATCATATCCCTGCAGTTCCATATTAATCTTATTTTGTGCATAGGTATCTGTTCTCTTAGCTGCCAACAATTTCTCCCATTCCTGATACGTAACAAATCTAGACTCGCTATGTAAGTAATTCTTGAGCTGCTGCGATATTCCAAATTTGTCAGCAAACACCACAACTCGAGGTGCTTTGGGCAGATTATGCATTGCTTGATCAGAAGTTATTTCCTTCCACTGATTTTCAAACAACAATTCATTTTCTTTCCTGGGAATTTCCTGTACCAAATTAATTTGAACACATCTCAGTTCTACCAGAACGGAGCCTTGTTTATCTGTGAAGCATCCACAAAACTCTAAGAAATTGTCAGTGGACTTGCTTGTTTTTAAATATATAATCATTTCCTCTTCCAATGATCGAGCAACTGCAAGACTACTTATACCAGAAGGTAAAACTACTTTGTTATTGGAAGTAACTGCAGCCAGAGTACCCACCATTTGCAGAAAACAATCTAAAAGGACTGGATGGATATAATACTCGTACATTTCTTCTACTGTTTGTCTCTTCACTGTAACAGTTGTCACAGCTTCTTTCAAGTCTTCACAATAAAATACATTACTTAGCTGCCTGAAAGTAGCATCATAGTTGGATCCAGACTGAGCCAATATTTCATAAACCTCATCTTCGCTAACAACAGATCTACACCTCTGAAAAATGTCTTTTAAGGAAATATTCTTTTCTTCAATTGATGTTTCAGGATTCCTTATGACTTGTCCCGAAGCATAAACCGTATTAGCTGAACCTGATTGTATTCTGAACTTTGACACTGTTTGTTGTGGCCCAACCTTTATCTTCAAAGCATGGAGATTTTCATTTAAAACACACGGTGCAGGGAAAAATATATTCATTTGACAATAACTTAAGGGTACTTTTGGCCTTGAGCTCGTCATCACAGCTGCCAGAGCAAGTTCCACCAAAACAGCTACAGGAATTAATGCAGCACAGTAGTTCTTGTGCTCATATAAATGTGGCTTCAGAGCCTCAGAGATAGAACAAATGAATTCTGAGTTATCCTTATTTGTACTGCAAATTAAAGAATGGCTTGAGCTTACACCTCTGCTGTTTGCTTTCTGGTTAATATTCCAATGTATCATGAGTTTCTGATGATCAAAGTGATACCTAGGATAAGCTGATGGTACACTTTGATAACCTTCATAAAAATGCTGCCAATTCACATTCAATCCCAATTCAAAAAGATCTTTCACTAGATTAAGAAGAGTCACATATTCCCTATCCGTTTGCAAAGAATGAAAAACTCTGGTTTGCGTCCCTAATGTTTCAATGATGTATCTCTGCAAAGCTCTTTGAGGACCTATTTCCACAAATGCAATGTTGTCCTTGCCTTTTACTGATGTCATCATGGCCTCTGCAAAAAAAACAGGATCCCGAACCTGTTTCGCCCAGTAGGTGCCTGTAACAAAATCACCATCTGAAGCTGCCTTCCCTGTTGCTGTAGAAATTAGGTCAATCTCTGGCTTGCTTTTCTTTAATTCTGATAGACTTTCTGAGAGTTCTGCTAGTACCGGTTCTATCATGTGGCTGTGATATGCAGCTGGCACATTTAAAACATGAAGAACTATGTTTCTTTTACTGAAGTGCTCAGCTAAATCTTTCTGAATGGCGTGGATAGACACTTCATCTCCTGATAATGTGCAAGACAAAGGACTGTTAAACGCTGCAACACAGACTTTCCCGAAATATGCTCCAAGGGCTGCTGACACCTCCGCAACGGGAATGTTGCCAACCACCAGCATTCTCCCTCCAGTGACTTTAGCCTGCAGCCTGCTCCTGTGGTAGATGACTTTGACAGCATCTTCCAGGGAAATCAATCCAGCACAATGGGCAGCAGCTACTTCACCAACTGAATGGCCAACAGCAGCAATTGGCTTAACGCCCCAGTGTTGCAGGAGTGTAACCAAGGCCACCTGCAGTGTAAAGAGTAAAGGCTGAGCAACTTCAGGCCTGGACAAATCATTGTGCTCACTTTCTGTTAAATCCAAAACTCCAGTGGGTGAAAGCCGTTGAAATAATTGCTTGATTTCAATACATTTGTCTCTGAAGACGGGCTCAGATTTCAGCAGGACTCTACATATCCCTTTGAAATCCATACCATTACCAGAGAACACAAAGATCAATCCTGCAGGCTTTTTCCGTGAAACAGTTTCCATTTCAGTTGAATTAAGCTGTTGCTGTAAGTGCTGGAGAGAGGATGCCACAAATGCTTTTCTGTATTTGTGGTTTATGTGACTTCTTCTACAAGCAGATGTGTAGGCCAGATTTGGGAGTGTCGCTGAGTCACTGGTATTAAGATACCTAGCTGAGTCTTCTATCGCCCGTTTGAGACAACTTCTTAAAGCTGCCGAAATGACAAATAATTCGATGGGCCTTCTGACTGGAAGGGTAACCTGGGTCTGTTTAAATTGTTTGACAACCACATGGGCATTGGTCCCACCAAATCCAAAACAACTGATCCCAGCAACTCTGCCGAAATCACTGGACTCCTCCCACTTCTCCACTGTTGTTGGGATGGAGAGATTCAATTTCCCTGTATTTATGCTGCTGGTGCTCTCTGAAAAGTGCAAGGATGGGACTATCTTCCCATGGTGCATCATGAGAAGAACTTTGATTAAGCCTGCTGCTCCAGCAGCTGACTCTGTGTGCCCAATGTTCCCTTTAATGGAGCCAATCTTGAGAGGGGGCAAATCAGGAGGCCTTTTTCTGCCAATGACATTGCCTAAGCTCTCTGCTTCAGTGGCATCTTCAGTAGGGATTCCTAGACCGTTTGTTTCAATGTACTGAACAGCTGAAGGATCAGTATATGTTGGATAAATGTTAAGTAACAACTTCTCTTGTGCTGCTTGAGATGATCGCATGCCTGGAGCAACAGAACTTCCATTCTGGTTGATTGCCGTGATGCTGATGATGCCCCATATTTTGTTGAATTCTTTCTGTGCCTATTTGTGGACAAAAGATTCAAGGAATACACAATGTTATAAAACATTAACTATCACAGCATGATTATATTTAGATTTGTTTTAACAGCGACAGCACTGATCAATTTTGTTTGAGAGCAGTGTTTGGACCTTTCAGTAACACTGAATCTTCTCGTGAAAGGTAGATAGCCGTGTTGACTATGACTGAATCTTCTCCTCATTTGTAATTTCCCGTGACATGTTACTTTGGTGATATAATTACCAAAGTCCATGATCCCAAACTACCAACTGCGGGGCAGTAGGACAGCAAAACATACACAACTTTATGCTGAATTCACTTTTTTTCCTGCACCATGGTATTACTCTTAAGCATTTCTTACAGTACAAGAGCAGCGAGTTATTCAAGCCATTTATTTCGAGGGATATTGGGGAAATTTGTAATTATTATGTGGCAGTTATGCATTTTTTATGGCTAACTATTTCTTGTTGGACTGTTTTTTGGTTAATAGTTTGGAATACTTCATTAGTGAGTAAATTAAGGGGTCAGTCTGGTGTAATCAGAATGTCAGACTAGTACTGGGAAGATCAAGTTTCAAATCCGCTTTCAGTCATGAATCTAATTGTGTGGCTTTAGGTCAATGACCATCTTTCAGTCATTGGATAACATAGGGTAGAGCACAATGTATGCCACCTTGAGTTCCTTTGAAGAAAGACAGGATATAAATATAATAAATAAATAGTATATGTTTAGAAGAGAGTCTCATGATAATTGGGAATCTCTCCAATAACTTCTAATTTAGATACCAGTCAGAATTCGGAGGTTAAAACCTCTAGTTCAGGGGATCATGCCAAGAAACAGCAGCCAAAGGTAGATGGCAGTTTTGAAGGCTTAGTGACATAGGCAGAGAATCTTTCTGGAACTCTTTCTGGAGATTTGAGATAGAGTAGCATCAGTGCTACCTTGAAGGAATGCCCGTTTGCCTCCACTTAGGTTCTGCTTGGGCATATTTTTTTAAAAAAGCAAATATTACAAAGTCTCTGGTGTTCTCCTTTACAAAGCACACTAGACCCAATGAACATCCCTGGGACATTTGGGAAATTGAGAGTTCAGTATAAACACCCTACCTTTACCAGTGGCTTCAATAAAAGAACGCCACATCCTTCTCCTCTTCCATAGCCACTTGCATGTTTAGAGAAGGGTTTACTAATTCCGTCAGGTGATAAAATGTTTGCTTTACTCAGAGATACAAACTTCCAAGGCTCTATAATGCAATTTACTCCTCCGCAGATAGCAGATTCGCAGTCTCCTATATCAAAGGTACAGAAAAACAAAACGAGCCTGAAATTATGAAAGGGGGGAAACGGATATTTCATTCACATAGCCACGAGGTGTTGATACCATCTGTGTCATCATGGTGATTTCTCTTGCAAAATCCTTTGATGGGCATATCTTTGTCTCTCATCTCAAAGTTTTAAACTAGCCTTTCCTGGATCGGGCAGGCCATAAGCAGTGGAATGTTGGTTGTCCAACGTTATCCATTCTGGAAGACCATTTGACTTCCAAAACGTTCGACAACTGAGGTGCAATTGCCAGTCAGCAAAACCCATTGAAAAAATGGAGAAACGCGCCTCAGAAGCCATTCGACTTCCGAGGCGCATTCAAAAATGGAAGCATTCACTTCCAGGTTGTCGGCATTTGAAAGCCACAACGTTCGACTTCTGAAGTGTTTGACAGCCGAGGTTCCACTGTACAAATCAAAGCCATGCACCATCTAGCATAGTGCGTTACAGTTGATATAATACACAGAAAAGCCATTTAGTGATCCACTAAGACCCTCAGCAATTTTCAAGTGGTCTATTGGGGGGGGGGGGTTGGGAATCACTGTTAATGGTATGCATAAGAAACATAGTAACCAAGAATACCTTGTTTAATGGCTTTGTAGCCAAGGTCCAAAGCAGAGAGAAAAGACGAACAAGCTGTATCAATGGCAATTGATGGTCCAATCAAATTAAAACTGTATGAAATCCGATGAGCTGCTGTACTCATTGCTGCCCCTGTGGCATCATAATGGTTTATTTCAGCAACTGCCCTGCTGGTTATAGATTCATAGTCTCGATTCATCAGGCCTGTAAATACAGAGCATTTGTTTTTAAGGTCAATTTACACTCAAATCTATACCTAGTAATGGTTTTTATTCTTCACCTCCTATCCTACAATTATTTATTATGTCACTTTTATTCTGTGTTTCTTCTATGGCACTTAAGCAGCATGTGTTTCCCCATCTCAGTTTCCCCTCACAGTAAATTTGACACATTAGGTTAATTTTGTGGGATCACCAGCCTCGCATATCTAGCATGCTTAAGTTTAATTAATGCATGAAGGGGTTAAAAACACAGAGTGAGCTCTCCTGCCAGGCTTAGCTATGTCACTTCCCCTGACCTTGGGATGAGATAGGTAACCAAGCTTATTGTCCCATCGACTTGAGAAACTCAGTGTGTGAGGAGGTTTGAGCTGCTTGCTCCAGCTCAGCCATATGGCTCTTACCAGCCACCCTTGTGTTCAATATTCCAATAAATCTAGGAACGTTTACCACTTTGTAACTAAGCTAAGTTTTCCTGCCTGTGCAATGTTTTCTGATGAATATATGGAAAAGCACATTTGATGAGTTTGTAAGTAAACCAATTTTTAAACTTGTGGCCTTTTCCTATGCTGGGGAAGAGAGGAAGACATATTTTCGAGGCCTAACAGCCTGCATTTCCAAGCTTTACTTTGCTGTATATTTTGTGACTTTAAATCTCTACTGGGGTTCTCTCACCAAAGAGTACTTGGAATCCAGGAATTCTCCCTTTTCTCTCTCTCTCTCTCTCTATATATATTTGGCCTGACATGTTTGCGGGCCAAACCATATCATTCATATCTTTAGACCTGGTGTGAAAACTTGATAGCTGGTTGGTATGGCCTCAAACCAGGCTGAGATCATGACATGAGGGTTGGGCAACCGTCCCCTGTACTTGCTAGTGGGAAGAAAGACCAATGACCTCAGTTATCCAATATTGTCAATTCTGACAAAGCAATTATCTAGGGTCTTCCAACATCATTTTATTTGGAATTGCCAGGCGTAAACGGCCATATAGATGTGGTGTTACCTATCATTGTTGTGTGGCTACCTCTACAGCAGATATATAGTATGCAATGTAAATATACAAAATCTTTTGCATCACAACTATTATCTTACCAACAAAAACCCCTGTTTTGGTACCACTAATGTTTTCAGGAGTGACTCCTGCATCTTCCAGCGCTCTGTAGGTACATTCCATGAGTAACTTTTGCTGAGGATCCATACGCTCAGCTTCCTCATTGCTGATGCCAAACAGCTTGTTATCGAAAGCATTCAATCTAAAAAAATTAAATGGTATGATATACGGTGTGATTCACATACTGCTTAATCCAACATGCTCTGATAAGATATACTTAAAATTCATTGAAGCCTAATACTACATGTTGTACCAGCAAATAAATTGTCAGGATAGGACACAGCAGATAGGAAACTGTGCCCATGTCATTTCATAATACATTGGTACCTTGGTTTATGAACTTAATCTGTTCCGGAAGTCCGTTCTTAAACCAAGGTGTGCTTTCCCATAGCAGTGAGGGACTCAATTTACAAATGGAACACACTCAACAGGAAACGGAACATGTTCTGCTTCCAAGGCAAAGTTCACAAACCAAAACACCTACTTCCACACTTCCGGTTTCGCCGGCGACCAGGAAGGAGTGCAGGACGATCTCTCTGAGAAGTCTGAGCTTTGCCAGGGTTAAAAGAAGTATTTGCTGAGGGCTCTGCAAACTTCGTAACCCAAGAATAAAATTCTTGGGGTCCAAGGATCCGGCGGCGCTCAAAGGGACTCTCCAGCTCGGATACCAGGCTCACCAGAAGAGTCTGGAGGGAGCGGGATTGTAGTCGCGAGGGCCAGGATTCATCACCCGGCAAAGCGCTGCCTCTAGCTCCACGAAAAAGCGGACAAATATCCCGAAACCTTCACGTTCCCCGAGGATATCGCAAAAATAAGGAGGGAAATTTTATTTAAGACTCACCTCGGTGAACTCGGGTCTGAAGAAAGGTAAGAAATTAAGGGAACCTTCCAAACGCTGCTGGAGAAAATGGCGCGGGGCGTTGAGTTGCGAGAGAGGAGAGACAATTTGGGACAGTGGCGTCGCGAGGTGGGGCGAGGGCGGTCCGCCCTGGGTTTCAGGGGAGGGGGGTGACACTTGGGCCGGCCCCGCCCCACCCCGCCAGCGGGCCCCGAGCAAGCCGTGGAGCAAGGCAGCCTCGCCCCGCAGCCTGCTCGCAAACCTCGGCGGCCTGCGAGCAAGCCGCGGAGCGAGGCCATTCCGCCCCACGGCCCGTCTGGGGCCCGTCCGCCAGTGCCGCTATGGGGCTGCCCCGCGCGAGCGCCGGCTCGTGGGGCTGCCCCATCCGTGCTGCTTTAAAGCAGGATGGACGGGCATCCCCAGGAGCCGGCGCACGCTCAGCGGATCGCCACGGGAGGAGCAATGCCGGCCGGGATGCACTGCGCATGCCCGGAAATTCTAGTTAAACTGTCAAAAATGTATAAGACCGGGAATACAAAATGCTGGAAATGCAGCAGCAAAGAGGGAGATTTTATTCACATGTGGTGGCACTGTGACAAGATCAAAAAAAATTGGGAAAATATACACAACGAACTGAAAAAGATCTACAGATATTCTTTCAGGAAAAAGCCGGAGGCCTTTCTGTTGGGAATGGTGGGAAATGATATCGAGAAACATGACATAAAACTGTTTCAATATGCAGTAACAGGGGCAAGAATACTCTTAGCTCAGGTGTAGAAGCAAGAACAAATCCCAACGATCGAGGAATGGCAACAGAAAATGGTAGAATACATGAAGATAGCTAGATTAACATCTATAATCTGCCAGCAAGGTAGCGAAACATATGAGAAAGATTGGAAAAAGAATTGCAAAAAGAAGATGCCTTACTTCCTGAGAATTACAGGTGTCTAAAATCTTGGCCCAACTTTTCAGGTACCCCTTATTTATCTAATATTACTTATGAATCTTATAGACGGGCCTTTTCCAGAGCCCGATTTGAGGCACTGCCTACAGCTGTACTACATGGCAAATTCCTGCGGGTACCTATCCACGAGCGCTTATGCCCATGCATGACCAATAAGGTGGAATCTGTTACTCACATTCTTCTATTCTGTGAACTTTACAGTGAAGAACGGTCTCGTCTTATATTACCCCTTTTATCAAAATTTAAACCCTTGCAATATTATCTGGAATTTATTCCTGAAATCCTACGCAAATTCCTTTTGGAAGACTCTTTGAGCTCAGTATCCTATGCTGTGGCCAAGTTTTGCACCTTAGCCATCAAAAAACCTAGATCGCTTCTACTGGAAAATATACGGTAATATAAATTTCTTTTGCGCCATTGGTTTTTTTTTCCTAATCCTTAGGATTTTGATGCCTTGTAGAGATATTCTGATCGCTGGTTTGGAATTATACTGTACTGTATTATATTGCTGGCTTTTGCTGTAATAAACTGAGTTGAGAAAAAGTTTATGATTTATATTGAAAAGATTAATGAAAAATAAAATTAACAGTGGAATGAATGAGACCTCACAACTGAAATTACAGGTACATACCTCTTTATTTGCAATTCAGATGAAACCAAAAATCCAACTTATAGTCAATTGATAAAAATTAAGACACAAGTAAGGTATATGAAAAACATATGGGAACAATACAGAAACGACTGTTTAGAAATTATAATTACCAATAATTTTCCAATTTTGATGTATGATTTAATATATAAAGAGTGTAAAACCGCGTAAACTTGAAATGTCTCTTCAAAGCAGAAGAAGGAAGTATGGAAGTCAACTTTTGTTTCAGGTTATCTATATACTTTGTTTTATGTTATTTGTATAACTCTGTATAAATGTACTGGCATGAGAGCCAAGGCAAACCTTTGTTAAAAATAAGTGCATCTAAATTGTTAATAAAGATTATTTTAAAAAAAAAAAAAAAAACCCACCTACTTCCGGGTTTGCAGCATTCTTAATCCAAGTTTTTCATAAACCAAGGTACCACTGTATAATCAGGGCTCCCCTCACTGGAACTCAGTTTGGCACCTCTCAGGTGGGCGCCATTGCCATTATAAGAGAACAAGGGAGGTGTTCGTGGTGAGTTCCAGCACCTCTTTTTCTAGAAAAGAGCACTGGGAATAAGGATAACTCTCATGTGGGAGACAACAGTGCTAAAATGGGTTATAGTTGCCTTAGTCCCAGGGTAAGATCTGAAGCAAGAATGAGGCATTTGTTGGGCACACTGGCTGTGGTTTATGGGACATTTGGAGGAGCACAGAGACAACATCTGGTCTGAAGGCACTTAGGGACATCACCTTACTGAAGCAGGTCCAGATGTACCTGGGTTGGTGACCGCCAGGGAACTTGGGTTCCTTGATGGAAGGTGGGGTATAAAGTGTAAGGAAATAATAATGATAATAATGAATTTATTATTGTTGTGGCGATTATTAACTAGTCACTTTTTCAGAAAAAAAGAACTCAAAGAGACTTAAAATGTGTCTCTGCTCACGCTGCTCACCAACCCCACCTCAGCATGGGTCCTGGCCTCAAGGCCTTCCGATCATGTAGTTGGAAAAGAGATTAATACCCACACTCTAAATTGTAGCTGATGAGCAAAATGTGGAGGGACATTAGTATTACGATGACATCACAGTTTTGGTGAAGTTCATATAGTGTACAATTTCAGTACAGTGGTACCTCGGGTTAAGTACGCTTCAGGTTAAGTACACTTCAGGTTAAGAACTCCGCTAAGAACAGAAATCGTGCTCTGGCGGCGCAGCGGCAGCAGGAGGTCCCATTAGCTAAAGTGGTGCTTCAGGTTAAGTACGCTTCAGGTTAAGAACGGACCTCCGGAACGAATTAAGTACTTAACCCGAGGTACCACTGTATAAGATTTGCACCCAAAGCAGCTCACGTAGTGTGAAAATGCATTCATTATAAAGCAGCACTTCGAGATTGCTCATTAATTTTAAGAGATATTTTGAAAGGTTCATATAATAACACATATTACATCAGCCTGTCATTTCAAGGGGGGAATCTGCACGTTTAGAAAGTCTGAAGGATTTATTAGCAAAATATATTACTTACTCATCAAGAAGAGCAGCACGAGTTGTACGTATTTTACCTGGTTTGTCGTCACCTGGATCATACCACTCTCTAATGTTAAATCTTTCTGGAGGTATTTCTGTAGTGCAGTTTCTGCCATTCTCTAACACTTTCCAGAAACTGTCAATTCCTTCACCTGTTGCATGAAGATTTGCATATACACTTTTAGATGTATTTAAATATACTGTTTTCATTTTCAAAATGTCAAACCTGTCTTGTTGAATTTATCTGAACTTATATAAGAAATCCAACTTTCAGAAGTGTGCATGCACACAAAAGCTCATACCAAGAACAAACTTAGTTGGTCTCTAAGGTGCTAATGGACAATTTTTTTCATATTTCTACTGCATCAGACCAACACAGCTACCTACCTGAATACAAATTAAATTTGCATTTCAAGATCTACAAAATTTCATCTTTCACAGAAAACTGGACCTTTTCCTAAATCACACAATCTCATCATACTGTCTGTAATTTTTCTGCATGATGCTCCTATGAAAATTGCATCCAGCTGTTACCATATTTGTTTGGGTGGCATCTCACAGATAAGAGCCATCTAGTTGTGAAGGCGTGAGGTTTAGGTTAGCATATTCCAAGTTCAGGAAGGCAAAATACCGGTACATAATTAAATTGATATGTGCTATTCTGTTTGTTGTGGAAGTTAGATCAGACATTAAAGAGTATTGCTGAGATGCAAAACTCCAAGATTTGTCATGTAACAAGCCTGAATTTCCAGTGGACCTCATAATATCATAGACATTCACTTCTCCATGTTAATGATAGGGACATACAGTATTACAAAATATTTCTAGCAAGAATTTAAATATTGGTATCTCTCAATAACTAGTGCTGAGTTCTTAGTTTTACTTTAAATCACGAGAAAGCTTTATGCTTTATTTCACAATAAAAATAATGAAAGAAACAAGGATACCTTTCTTATATCACCTTTTCCCCCCTCAAAGACTTACCTCCAGGAAAGTTGCATCCTATACCCACAATAGCTATTTCATTCTCAGATGCCATCTTTATTTTATTTTTCTATTTGAGTTGGTCACTGAATAAGGAAATCATCCTGTGGAAAAGAAGGCAGTTGTAAATATTTATTTCTAATTGGTGGCTACTCCTTGAAATATAAGCAACCCTTTGTGATGACCGCAGAGTAAACCAAGTAATATTCTTCGATGAAGAGCAGATCAGTTCATAAATGTGTCATAAATTTAGTCGTGCCCGACTCTTTGTGACCCCATGGACCAGAGCACGCCAGGCACTCCTGTCTTCCACTGCCTCCCGCAGTTTGGTCAGACTCATGTTGGTAGCTTCGAGAACACTGTCCAACCATCTTGTCCTCTGTCGTCCCCTTCTCCTTGTGCCCTCCATCTTTCCCAACATCAGGGTCTTTTCCAGGGAGTCTTCTCTTCTCATGAGGTGGCCAAAGTATTGGAGCCTCAGCTTCAGGATCTGTCCTTCCAGTGAGCACTCAGGGCTGATTTCCTTAAGAATGGATAGGTTTGATCTTCTTGCAGTCCATGGGGCTCTCAAGAGTCTCCTCCAGCACCATAATTCAAAAGCATCAGTTCTTCGGCGATCAGCCTTCTTGATGGTCCAGCTCTCACTTCCATACATCACTACTGGGAAGACCATAGCTTTAACTATACGGACCTTTGTCGGCAAGGTGATGCCTCTGCTTTTTAAGATGCTGTCTAGGTTTGTCATTGCTTTTCTCCCAAGAAGCAGGCGTCTTTTAATTTTGTGACTACTGTCACCATCTGCAGTGATCATGGAACCCAAGAAAGTAAAATCTCTCACTGCCTCCGTTTCTTGTTCCTGTGTAAAATGAGCTTTTCTCTTTTATTAGGAGCTATCGAAGAAAGTCCAATAAAAATAAAAATATCCCACTCACATCCCATCCCTCTGTGAAGTATTTCACACTTGCATTGTTTGCAACAGGTTGTTTATGTTAATGTTAAGCAATCGTTGTGTAAGTACCTATACTTTGCCCTTTGCAGAAATTTCAACCTGGTCTATTTCTGCATTGTGCTATTGACATTTAAAACAACAATTTTAATTCCTTACTCCCCAGGGCAATTTTTCTATAATAACAAATCGTAATTGAGTATCAGTACAATAAGGCGTGAGATGATTATCGGAACCAATTTTCAGAAACAGCTACCAACAGTTTAGGAATGCAGCAGTTCTGCTACGGCAAGAGCAGAGGATGGAGGCATCCTCCCTGTGAGATGGAATGCACAGAGTCTCTTCCTTTAACTGATGATTAACAATGTAGTCACAGTGTAATGAACCTGAGGATCCTCCCAGCTCCCACACAAATAAGATGTTTTCAGAAGAGCATAGAAGCTCTCCTGTTTGCACACCAGCATTTTGTTTCCGACAGTGGCTAACCAGATGCCTCTGCCAAGTTTTGTAAAACTGTACCAGGGGTTATTCCAGACTTGCTATTTTTGGATAGGCTTCAATCACATACCAGAAAAATCAGGCTGCACAATTAAAGTTGATTGGGTGCTCTTTGCACAACAAGCCCACTCCCCACACACACCAAAAAAAGCTAGAATTTTGGGCTAAGGGGAGTGATGGGCAATTGCACTGGATAGTGTGGGATTTTTTTTTTTTATTAAATGTATATACCAGTACCTCCTTTCATACAAGGATCACAGGGCAGTTTACAATATAAAAACACAAAAGTACATAATGCAGTAACAAACAAAGCAATACCCCTGGCCCTCACCTCCGGATTGAGAGAGTCCTCTGAACATTGAAGGGGCCCAGCTCCTTTAAAAAAAAGGTCAGGGCCCCCCCAATGCCTTGGCCCCCAGGAGCTGGTGCTCTTGCCCTACACAGTTCCAAAGGCTTGGGTGAAGAGGAATGTTTTCACCTGGCACCTATAAATATGTAATGAAGGCGCCAGGCTTTGAAATTCCTGAAGTAACATGCTTCAGCTAAGGGGTAATTCCGCTTGCTCTACTCATGTTCTCTGGTACACATATGCCTGCAAATAAGCATCTTTATCCTAAGTATATCATATAGCATTAAGACCAGTGCTTTTGTTAAAGGAAAAAAAGGTGCCAGTACTCAGTTTGGCTGTATCATGCCCAATATCCTTATGGAAATCATGAAACAATTGTTATGCCTCCCTATAAAACGAAAAGAAGATCTTATTATGGAAAAACTGATACTGAACCATCTTCAATAAAAGCATCCTGGGCACATTGGAAAAAAGCAGCTGAATAACTTTGTAGGTGTAAATAAAGCATATTATGTAAGTTTCTACAAGCAGTCAGCAAGCAACACACAAGTAAAATATTATCTGCTCAACGACTTTATGATTTCAGATAACTTCTGGTGTGCATGAGTTAGATATATATACACCACCTATGTGTGATGGGGGCAAACTGGTCCTGTGTGCCCATTTCGCTAAAACATTGTCAATAAAAGTTATGTTCAAATTAATCGGAATGTAACTGTATAGCTACAGAACAGAATGTTATCTTACGCAAGTAGAAAAGGCTGGATTGTTCAATCTACATTACACACACACACACACGCCCCAAACATTATAAGCAGATACTCACATAAATAGAAAGCTTGAAATACATAAACATAATGTACAATAGTAGTATAGAGAACAACTTGTAGCATTCTGTTTACATGTTTAAGATATACCACACAACAAACACAAACACACATATATAAAGTCCATGCTTTTTTAAAATGCACATCTCCATTTTGTTTGTTTCTGCAACAAATACTTCCTCTGTTTCAATAACACCTACCTTGGGCATGGATTTCCCAGGTTCCATGTTCTCTTTATTGTCAACGAATCCCCAGTCCTTACTCGCTGTACAAAAGCCTATGGCTTCCTTAGTTGTCCTTCAGATTTTCTAGACGCGTTCAGGCTAGGCTGTCTGGTTATACCAGATCAGGTATAATGCTTAATTGGCAAGTAAACAGCACGTGGTTTTGTACACTGCCGTAAAACTGTCTTTCAACAGTCAGAGATCACAGAAGCTAATGAAACATGAATAAGATTTAGAAAGATAAAATTGCCATGGCAGAAGCAACAGCCTCAGACCACCAAATGAATAATGAGATCCTAGGCAAGATAAATAAATCTTACTTTATTAGCACAGTGCATAACACTATCATAATTATAAGTGTCCCATATTGTAATAGGCAGAGATTGGTTTTACTGGTCAGTTGCTGCAACTCGTATATGTTAAGGGAGCTACAGAAAGAGAGCCAGTTGTCAGTATATGCCATCTCCAGCCTGACCAGTCCCCTTACCAACTGAAAGCATTCCTCAGTGTCAAACTAGATATGATGCTAAATGTATAATTGCCAGTCATGTCCCTGTGTGTTTTTAAAATAAGAAATAATCAACTTTTTGTGGGTTGAGGGCTGCATCCCTTGGGGGAAAGTGGTGGTGGTAGGCAGAGCTGAAACTACAGGGGGGGCTATCCAGGTTGTTTGCCCCGGGCGAAACCTCCAGAGGGGCACAATTGAGGCTCCCAGCCTGTGTGTGTGTGTGTGTGTGTGTGTGTGTGTGTGTGTGTACATAAAGGTGCATGGGGTGTGCCCAACTGGGTCTTTGACCTGGGTGAAATAAAGTCTAGTTTCGCCCCTGGTGGTGGGACTCACATAGCAGGCAGCAGCTATCCATTTCTATTTCCCTCCTCATGCTTGCTCTCAGCGGCGGAGTAAGCCAATCGGGCGCCTGGGGCAGCGCACATGACCTGCGCCCACAGGACGGGGCCAGTCGCCCGCGGGGCCTCCAAGGAGTCTGCCTGCCTCCTCCCACTCAGAGGGGGAGGAGGCAGGCGGACCGTTTGGGGTAGTGTGGACCATAGCTGTCAACCCTCCCTTTTTTTGGCGGGAAACTCCCTTATTCCAATGCCATTTCCCGATGCTATCCCGGATTGTTGATATCCCTTAAATTTCCCGGATTTCAAAGGAAGCAGCTCCTCTCCCTCCCTGCCGGCCAGGGAGGCTCCTCAGCTGCATTGCTCGGCTGCCAATAAGGAGTCTGAGACCGACTGGGGGTGGAGCTTGCATGCCTTGTGCAGCCAGACCCTCACGCCCAACCAGACAGACAGCCTGCCTGCCATCTACGCGCTTGCTCTTTCGCTCACCCGTTCGCACGCAGCCTCTGGAGCGTAGGGTGGCGAGGCTACATGGTGCCATTGCACCGCCCTCGCGGCATCCCTTATTTTCAAATCCAAAAGTTAGGGAAAATCCCTTATTTTCAAATCCAAAAGTTGACAGCCTGCGGGCGCCCAAGCCACTGCGTCACTCCTAGGAGAGACGTGTGGTTCGGGTGCGCTGTAGGCCCCACGGTGAGTGCCGCCCGGCATTTTGTCACCCCCCTCAGTGGTGACACCTGGGGCCCCCGCCCCCACCGAACCCCCTTCCTCCGCCCCTGCTTGTTCTCTCTCCCTCCCTCTCCCTGCCCCACCCTCTTCCCTGTGGCTCCCAGCCTATTTATCCATTCTACCCCACGCCCCACAAACATCAATTCATACAAGCACAGGAAAACACACAGGCCACCTCCTTCCCCCTACCCCACCCAGCCACTTTTGTCGTTTGATCAGCTTCCGCCTAGTTGAAACGCCATATTCACTTCGCAGTTAAGCTGAGGTGTGTGCATTTGAGACCAACATTGTGCATGTGCGGATGACAGCTTCATGATTAGAAGTGGCGAGGGGTAGGGGTTGCAGGCATGGGGAGACCAAACAGGTAATGCACATTGGATAAAGACATCTCTGCCCCGTCTCTGGTGTGCACAGAAACATGCAAACGTGACTTGAAATGCAGCAGTGGCGGGGAAGACTTTTATGGTTGTCATGGATGCTTTAGTTGAGATTCCTGCATTGCAGGGGTTGGACTAGATGACCCTAAGAGCCCTTTCAACTCTATAATTCTATGATTCTAAGCCACTAATGTGTAGCCTCAGTCTCTTGGAACAGCACAAAGAAACCTATAGTTTCCATTTCAGTCTCCGCTTGTTGTCAGAAATCTTAAGTGTCAGGTTTGTATACAGGTATTTTCTGTTGGCCAAATCAGCAGAATTTTTGTCACATTTCTCTGCCGCAGTGCACCCCCCCTGTTGTTTCTGTTGTATTCGCCATTATTAATATGCATTTACTAGCGTTGTATAAAAGTAGGCTACTTTTCTGAGAACTTGGGACTTTTTGGTTGCATAAGTACCATAAACCTATCAGTTTACAAATAGTACTGACAATTAAAAGTAATTCTTTACTCAGGGTGTCAGAAAATTAAGAAATTAATTAAAGCAATATGTGATGAGATTAGGGCTTATAGCAAAAAAAAGTAGATAAACAACTTATATCCCCCACTCCACTCTTACAAATTTTCATACTACCACAAAAATTATGCAGCTGCACAGATCTCTCTGGTAACGTCAAGAACAGAGTACATAGGCACTGCACATCCTCTGTTGTTTTTCTTCAGTGTCTGCCATTTAGGGGTGAACCTCTGTGCACATAAAAGTTAACTAATAAGGCCAATGTTCATTAACATACCTCTCCTATGATGCTCAGTGGATCAAAAAATGTCAGTCATATCAGAACAGTCTAGCTGTATATTCATATTGTTTACATGTTTTCAAGCCATTTTACTAGAAATGACTGGTTGGCTGGGCCTTAATTAGACATCTACAGGAACATGCCTTAGAAAACATTGATCCGGCCATGATTAAGTGTTATGTATTGAAGTTCTCACCCTGGCCACCAGGGATATTGGTGTATAGTTTTCACTCAGGTCCAAGTCAGTTAATTTAGGCGAGAAACCCTGGGCAGTTGTTGTACAATGTTGCCAGCCGGCTGCCCATAAAAGCAGGCCAGCTGAGCTGTTCATTGTTCAGTTCCAGCTTACTGATAAAGAGCTACCTGTTCTTGGAGAAATCTCTGTGTCGTGTGCTATGTCCACCCACTACTTAATATTAAGTCATCTGTGTGCTGTAACTTACGGACTGTAACTTATGCATGGTTTATTCTAACATGCAGCTAGACACATTTTGTGCTGTATAGAAGAAGAAAAAGAGGAAGAGTGTGAAATAATTTTTTGTGCAGTTGGGCATATGAGTGAACCAAAGAGAACTTGCCCCAAACCTGTATCTTGGCATCTAATGACTTCTTCTTTTATGTACCTATGTTTTCCTTGCCACCAATGATTTCCTCAGCCTTGCAGTCTATTTCTTCCTTTCTTTTGCTGGTCATTTTCATTTGCCCACCCCTTCCTTTCCCTTCCTTTTGCTTACTAAAAGCTTGAGGAGGGGGAACTACTATTGCAGGGGGGGGGTAGTTTAGAATAAGCCCTGCTGCACTCTGTCCTCAGTAAGTAGGCCTTATTCCACCCACATTTGTGGTATCAATGACACTGTGATGTCCTTACTACAGTGCCTGGTGACGTACGTAGTTCAACATACAGATAAACCTTCTTGTCTTCGATAAAAGAAAGAGACTGTCTTTTAATCTTTTGCTTTATTAACAGTCAAGAACAAGATAAAAACAAAATCGGGTAAAGACCAGTATTAAGTGTGAAAGACAAGTATTGAGTGTGAAAGACAAGTATTGAGTGGTAAAACAATGAAGCAATCCCACAGATGGAGAACATGTCACAGCACTCCCTCAGGTTCTCTCACCCACTGAACTCCCTCCCCTCATACACCTCAGCCAGCAACTGTCAGCAACTGCCATTCGTTGCAACATTCTTTTTGGCCAGTAGGTGGAGCTGCACTGACCAGCACAATACCACCCATACAATCTAAATACTGTACATTCATAAACTTTACATGTGCCGAAGGCACGACAGACACAATGTGACTTATTCCATTTCTAGGCTGCCTTTCTCCATTATAAAGGAGGCCCCAGGGCATGTTAACAAACTTGGTAAACCATTATCAAATCCACTGCAATGGAATGGACATACTCACTGTTAAGAGGCTTCAGTGTATGAGCTACCCTCAGGAATCAGTACCCTGACTGAGATGCAGAAAGAATCCCCACTAGGGCCATGGTAAGCTCACAAGTCCTACAGCAAGGATGGGGAGCTGGTCCCCAGCCTGGCATTACTGGGTTTCAACACCCATCAGCCCTGACCATTGACCCTGCTGGCTGGAACAGATAAGAATTGGAGTCTAGCAATAGCTGAAGAGCTGCAGGTCTCCCATCCCTGTTCTGCACTAAACATAAGTTTCTTCCTTGTACACTCACATGTATAAGAATCTATATGTATCAGCTGAAAAAAACGAAATATATTTTGTAATGCAATAATTCTTACTAAAGTAATATTGAATATACCTACAAAGAATCTTTAAAACATGCTGAGAGTCTTGTCCCCCTTCAACAAAAATCTGAAATAACACCCCCCCTTTTTGTATTAAGAATAAACATTCCATTTAATCACATAAAAGGACACCTTTATTAACTGATTAAAAACAATGTAATTTATTTGAACACAAAGAGTAATAATGGTTTTTTTTATGCAAAGTAGTAATAAAGCAAGAAGACTTCACTGTATAGCATAAAAATATAAAATATACAAATTCAAAGTAGTAATGAAGGTAAAAACGTCTTCCGCATTAAAAATCGGGGGGGGGGGTGTACTTCACAATTTTGAACATGATATGCAAAGTTAACTAATGTGGTACTTAACTAACCTCCAAAGTCTGCAAAATATATAGAAAGCGTAATGTTAATTACATTGCATACAGACCTGGGAATGAAGGCAGCCAATGGCAGTGAGGACTGAACTCCAAATACAGCCCTCTGCTCAGTCCACTTTTTAAAAGACCCAGGAGAGGCAGAAGCAAAGCACTATGTTGTATCTCCCTTGGAAACTGAGCGATCACAATGAAAAAATGCTATGTATTATAATGGTTGTTTGAATTTCCTTGATCAGTTTTCAAAAGGGAGAAGATAAACATACAAAACATTCTGTAGTGTAGCAAATGACTTGTAGATTTAAAAATATATATCAGAAACACATTTTACATTGATTTTAAAATCCTGTGTTTAATGTTCAAACTCAAGCTCAACCTCTGCACCCTTTCATAAAGGGCAAGTGATCTCCGTAAACCACTTTACTTGGCTTAAGCATGCCAAAACATTAGGAAGGGCAAACAAAGAATGCCCCAAAATGGTTCAGAGTAAGCTGTTTCAGGACCCTCTGGGCTTGTCAACCTTTCCTCTGCTCTTTCCATACTGTACTTTAAAGCTCCATGTCCGAGCACCCCTTTATTTTTTTGCTGTGGAGCTTTCCCCATGAAAACCTGCATTTTAGCGCTCAATCAGAGCAAACTTCAACCCACTGAAAGCCTGAATTGACATTTGCACCAATTGAGCGCTAAAGAGTGGATTTTTGGAGGGAAAGCTCCAGGGCAAAACCCACACATGCTTGGAGACAGAGCTTTAAAGCACGAACCTGTGTCTGGAAAGAGGGGGGGCACAAGGTTAGTATGGATAAGCCCTCACATGAAAAGCTTAACTGTCAGCAGATTTAAATGATTACTGGTGTCTGTGGTGAAATAGCAGTTGGCACTAACTAAGAATATAATTACATCTATTTAGTTAATCCAAATTATGGTTCTTATTGAGGGTCACTATTAATAGAAAAAATAGATTTTTAAAAAAATGACGCAAATAAAATCAACACTGAAGCTAGGAAAAGATATTTCAGGTTTCTACTTCACAGTTCATTTTCCCTCAGGAATCACTCAGTTTCCCCAGGTTCTTTAGAACATTCTTCTAAAAGCAGTGCTAAACTAAGCACTGTGCTGTGAGGATCAAGAACTTTCACAAGTGGTATATCAACCTTTTGTTCTAGATAAATGAGATTGTGCAGAGTCATGGTCAACATGGAATCTATGCCAAGGGACAAAAGGGGTGTATTCATTGGAATGTCACTTGGATCTGTACTAGTGAGCTGACTCACCAATGATATGATATAGTCTTCAGATTTTAGTGCAGCCAATTCCTTGGACATGGCTTGTTCAAAAAACTCAGCCTGACTGCCAAATTGTTCTATCATAATAGTATACATGCGACTTCTGATTGCTGGAATTTGACGATAGTAATGGTTGAGCATTGTTTTGAAGTTCAGCTTCACCACAGCTTGCTGAGGGTGGTTCAGAGTTAAGCTTGTTTTAAGATTCTCATAGATCTCATCCACTTGCAGAATTGATATACCCTTAGATTCCACCAATTTTTGAAGTTGATTTTGATCTTCCAGTAGTCCCAGATTCAAGGCACCCCAGTTGATGGATTGTCCTGACAGTCCACAGTTTCTTCTGAATTGGCAGAAAAGGTCCAGGAAGGAATTGGCGGCGGCATAGTTTGCTTGCAATGAACTTCCAAGAAAGGAAGCCACAGATGAATAACATACAAAATAATCAAGAGCCTGTCCCTGAGTGGCGTGGTGCAGATTGATGGCACCAGCAACCTTTGGGCTTAAAACTTTCTCAAAGCTAGAGAGGGTCATATTTTCAATGCGCCCATCATGCAAAACCACAGCACTGTGGAAAACACCTTTGATTGGACACTTTGGAAAGATTTTGCTGATTGAACTGATTGCTTTCTCAACCTCAGGCCAAAAAGTCACATTGCACTGCAGACTGATGACCTTGCTCCACTTGTTCTGAATCTGCAAATCACTTATTTCCTTCTGCTTTTCAATGCTGGGCTTTCTCCTTGAAAGGATTGCGATGCATCCTCCTCCATTTTGAGCAATAAATCTAACAGTTTCATAGCCAAGCCCAGTGAGTCCTCCTGCGACTATGTAAACAGCATTCTGCTTAAACATCTTCCACTTTGCTTCATGCACTGGTATGTCAGAAATAGACCTGTTCTGCCCATTGCTTTTCAGCACAGCAAACGAGACAGTCTTACAGGTAAAGTAGGATGTTATGGTGTCTATGCTCTCACTGTTTTCTGTCTGCTGAAAAACGGAACAAGGCAAGTCCTTGAATTGCCTGCGTTGCATTGATTTCAACCAGTTACTGAAAGGCTTGTGGGAATGTTTCAGCGATGATTTCTGAAAAATGCTTGCAAGACTGAGAATATGAATTTGAAAGTTTTCATCACCACTTCCAATTAGAGATCGCAAGTGTTCAGAATGGTGGCTCCCATCGATTACCACAACATCCTGAAGATGTGAAAGACGGGCTAAGACATCTTTGGGTAATCTTTCTAGGAAGGGCAGAAAGACAAGGGCGTTGCATTGAGCTACTCTTTTTTCCAGGCTGCTGTCAAGTGCTGTACATAAGGTGTTCCAGCCCAATTCCTGAGCTGACAAAGCAAGCACTTTACACAAAACTGACTGTGGTTCATCAGAAATAATGCCTAAAAATCTATTCCGTTTCACCTTTGGTAACATCTGGTGCAAAATTTCCCATCCTATCCTGAAGAAGGAGACACAGGGTACAGTTTGAAAACATGGAAATTTATGGGTTTTGAAACACACTGCTTCTGGAATCCTGATTCTTGAAGATGCAGCCACTGGGTAACATGAAACAATATGATCTCCCACTTTGATCTTTTTTACATCACTGCCTGTTGCGACCACTGTCCCACTGTAGTCCAGAGCCAAGAACTTGTATTTCTCGATGGTCTGTGAATTCCAGTATAATGTGTTTCCAAAGTTACAGCTGGAAACACTAACAGGATAATAGTCTTCAGAATGGATACTTATCTTCTCAACTTGCACTTCAACATTGTGATTATCAAGAGAAATATCAATGTGGTCATCTGGCTCGGCAAATAGATTTCTTACTTCATGAGGCTCAGAAGTGTAAAAAGTTGACAGCTCAGACTCTTGAAGAGACTGGGAAGGATCATTATAGGACATATCATTAACTTGTGTGCATCTAATTTCAGAAGTGTAAATTCTCCCCTGATTAATCCAGACTTCAGGATATTTATCTGCTTCATATTCTACTAGGAGATCTGCTAAAACTGCTATGTCCATTGTACTTGTTGAACCGATATCAATAATCTGAAATGTGATTTCAGTAGCTTCAAGAATGCAGGATCTTACCATGCCATACAAAGCCAAGCCAGGGTTAATGTGGTCTACAGTCCTGCCTGTTGCTCTATATGTAATTATCTTGATGGAACCATGACTGTTCTTCTCTCTCAATGCAATGACAAGTTGCCGGAAAGCTTCACAACATTTGGATAAGCTTGCAACAACACTCTCCGGATTTTCTCCATTTGATCTTTGAATTCCCCACATAAACAAAATATCACTGTAGTCATGTACCTCTAGCCTAATTTTGTCCTGAGCAGCTGAATTTGAGCTTCCTGACACCAGTAATCGCTCCCAGTCTTCATACATCAAAAACCTAGAATCTTTATGTAAATATTTTTTGAGCTGTTGAGAAACTCCAATTTTGTCAGCAAACACTGCAGCTCTGAGTGCATCTCCTGAGGTTTGGATAATCCGGGAAGGGGTTACCTCTTTCCACTGATTTTCAAAAAGGAAACCATCACCACTATTGGACGTTCTCTTCAGAAGAGTGATCCCAACACGTTTAATCTCAACCAAAACAGAGCCTTGTTTATCTGTGAAGCATCCACAAAACTCTAAATAGTTCTCAGTAGACTTACTTGTTTTCAGATATATCATCATTTCCTCTTCCAAAGGTCGGACAAATACAAGGCTGCTTATGTTGGAAGGAAACCCTGCACAGTTGTTCCTGGTTTTTGTGGTCATCACACCAGTCATTTGCAGAAAGCAGTCTAATATCACAGGATGAATAAAATACTTGTGCAGTTCTCCCCTGGTTTGCTTGTTCACCTTAATGATGGTTATGGCTTCCTTCAGTTCTTCACAATAAAACACATCACTTAGCTGCTTGAATACTGAATCATACTGAAATCCAAAACGAGATAATGCTTCGTATATTTCATCCTTTCTGACAATTGATTTACACCGCTGAAAAACATGTCTATATGAAATGTGATTTTCTTCAAGAAAGGTTTCTTGGTTCCATGTGATCTGTCCAGATGCATATACCGCGCCAGATGAGGACAGTATTTTGAAATCTTTTGTTTCCTTTTGTGATACCACTTTTAGCTTCAAATCATGAGAATTTTCACTTAAAACACAAGGCAATTCAAACTTCATGCTCATCCGACACAAACTTAAGGGCTCCTTTCTTCCTGAGCTAGCCATCACAGCTGACAAAGCAAGTTCAACAAAAAAGGCACCAGGAACCAGAGCAACACCATTGAGCTTGTGCTCGTACAAATATGGAGTCTCTGTCTGAGATATGGAATACTTGAATTCTGATCTGTCATTGCTGACATTATGAATTGACAGGTGGTTTGTGTTCGGCATGGTTTGAGGTGGCTGCTGGAGCATGTTTAAAAATGACATGTGCTTTTTATGATCAAATTGATACCTGGGATAGGCTGCTGGTACACCCTGATATCCTGCATAGATGTGCTCCCAATCTGGATTGACTCCCAATTCAAAAAGGCCTTTAACAAGTGTGAGAAGTGTCATATACTCTTTGTCAAGGTGCAAGGAAGGAAAAACTTTCGCTTGTGTCCCTAATGCTTCAATTATATATCTTTTCAGTGCACTCTGGGGACCAATTTCCACAAATACAGGATCACCTCTGCTTTTTGCTGCAGTTGTTATAGCCTCTACAAAAAAAACAGGATCCCGAACCTGTTTGGCCCAGTAGGTGCCTGTAGCAAAATCACCATCTGAAGCGGCCTTCCCTGTTGCTGTAGAAATTAGGTCAATCTCTGGCTTCCTTTTCTTTAATTCTGATAGACTTTCTGCTACCTCAGTTAGTACTGGATCCATCATGTGGCTGTGATATGCAGCTGGCACATTTAAAACATGAAGAAATATGTTTCTTTTACTGAAGTGCTCAGCTAAATCTTTCTGAATGGCGTGGATAGACGCTTCATCTCCTGATAATGTGCAAGACAAAGGACTGTTAAACGCTGCAACGCAGACTTTCCCGGAATATGCTCCAAGGGCTGCTGACACCTCCGCAACGGGAATGTTGCCAACCACCAGCATTCTCCCTCCAGTGACTTTAGCCTGCAGCCTGCTCCTGTGGTAGATGACTTTGACAGCATCTTCCAGGGAAATCAATCCAGCACAATGGGCAGCAGCTACTTCGCCAACTGAATGGCCAACAGCAGCAATTGGCTTAACGCCCCAGTGTTGCAGGAGTGTAACCAAGGCCACCTGCAGTGTAAAGAGTAAGGGCTGGGCAACTTCAGGCCTGGACAAATCTTTGTATTCATTTTCTTTTGGTTTTAGGATTCCTGTGGGAAGGTATTCTAGAAACAGCCTTTCTATTTCTTTGCATTTTTCTCTAAACACTGACTCAGACCATAGCAATATCTCAGGTATCCCTTTCAGATCCAGACCATTACCAGAGAATACAAAAATTAATTGTGGTGGTTTCTTCAGTGGAGCTGTTTCCAATTCAGTCGCAGGGGAAAGCTGTTGCTCTAGTTTCTGTAGTGAAGATGCCACAAATGCTTTCCTGTACTTGTAGTTTATATGGCTTCTTCTACAAGCAGATGTATAGGCCAGATTTGGGAGTGTTACGGAATCACTTGTGCTGATGTGTCTAATTGTGTCTTCTATCCCCCATTTGAGAGAATCTCCTGAAGCTGCCGAAATGACAAATAATTCGACAGGCCTTTGGACTGGAGAAATAACCTGGGTTTGTTTAAACTGTCTGACAACCACATGGGCGTTGGTGCCCCCAAATCCAAAACAGTTGATCCCAGCAACTCTGCCGAAATCACTGGACTCCTCCCACTTCTCCACTGTTGTTGGGATGGAGAGATTCAGTTTCCCTGTATTTATGCTGCTGGTGCTCTCTGAAAAGTGCAAGGATGGGACTATCTTCCCATGGTGCATCATGAGAAGAACTTTGATTAAGCCTGCTGCTCCAGCAGCTGACTCTGTGTGCCCAATGTTCCCTTTAACGGAGCCAATCTTGAGAGGGGGCAAATCAGGAGACCTCTTTTTACCAATGACATTACCTAAGCTCTCTGCCTCAACAGGATCTCCTGCAGGTGTCCCTGTGCCATGTGCTTCAATATATTGCACAACAGATGGATCAACACGATCTGGGTAGATGCTGAGCAGCAACTTCTCCTGTTCCTCTTGAGATGGTCTGGTGATCGGTGTGACGGATCTTCCATTCTGGTTGACTGCACTCATGCTGATGACACCCCATATTTTGTTGAAGTCTTCCTGCGCCTATTTTAAAGAAGATGAAACGAGGTAAAGCTTCTTAAAGTTGTGAAACATAGCAATGACAAACACAGCCTGTGCAATATAACTCAGTTAACATTTTATTATATGCCTTATCTCTTATAACAAAGATTATGAGACGTGGTGAGCATTCTACCAGCTAAGACTATTTTATAAATAGAATTAGGCATAATTCCTAGGTTTCATGAATTAAGAGTCAGAAGTTCGTGAATCCCGTTTCTATACTCATACCTTCTTTAACGATTTCAGCAAAAGAACTCCACAACCTTCTCCCCTTCCATAGCCATCGGCCTTTATAGAAAAGGGTTTGCTGACTCCTTCAGGGGATAGCATCTTTGCTTTACTAAGAGCTACGAAGACCTGTGGTTCCATTATGCAGCTCACTCCTCCACAAAGAGCAGCTTCGCAGTCTCCTGTAGGGTAAAATAATGAATGCATTTCTGTTCAGCATAAGGCTCAGTATTTAGTCTTCTGAAAAGATTACATCGGTATACAAACACACACATCTACCTGCCCCTCCAAGCTTAAAGGTATTCTGTTAAAGGAATCCGGGGGTGTGGATCTTTTCTGAAGCCTGGGGCAGGGCTAGGGCCATGGTTGACCTTTACCGGACTCCCTGCGTGACAGGCAGGAGTCAGATATAGTCGAGTCAATCCAATGCCTAAGCCAATACCGCTCACATTCTGTAACCAATAAAGTTGTGGCCTAAATTTGCCCAATAACATTTAACCTAATATCTGTGTCCTTGTGGCTTATTCATCAACGAGGAGGTGGTTTTGGGGTCTCGACACGCAACAGTAAGTCTCTCATTGTTTGTGGGGGGGAATCTGTTGTTCTCTTTAAAATGTTCTAGTGTGAGTAAAGCAAATGTCTACATCTTGTCACTAAATTAATATAAAATTATTTTCCTAAGTTACAGTTAGCTACATCATTTCTATAAGCTCTTTTCTCTTTCACTTCCATTCAGTGCTTGCCTACTAAAGTTTATGGTCTGTGAGGCAACATCCCTAAATTACAAAATGCGCCCTGTGTAACATGACATAATTATAACTGGTCCGCAATAAGAATAGTGTAAGGAAGACCAAGATAAATCCCAGAATTATACTTTGAAATATGTCAGTCTTATTTGTGAATGCCTGTGGGGTTGAGGTGGGGGGGAGGGCTTTCACAACATACAAACTTCAGACCTTTCGAGAAACATATCCCAATATTTTACTGTGCCTTGCAACTCATGCTGCTAAATAGGGAATAAAATATGAGAGCCAATATCGCGTGGAGTAGGGACTTGTTTGCCACTTTGAGGTCCTTAGAGGAAAGGAAGAATATGAACGAATGAAAAACGATTAGATCTCATTACCTTGTTTAATTGCATGCAAAGCAAAGTGTAAAGCATAATTAAATGAGGAGCAAGCCGTGTCGATGGCAACCGATGGCCCAGTCAGATTAAATGTATATGAAATCCGGTTAGCAGCTATGCTCATTGCTGTCCCAGTGCCATCATAGTGGCTTACTTCAGTGAGGTTTCTGCCACTCATTAGCCTGTAGTCTTGATTCATCATACCTGTGAATACCAAAGATGTACTGTGTTACCAGCATAGTACATTGAGAGTACAGTATTCATTCTGAACAACTTGATTGCATTTATTGCCCAAATCTGCCACACACAACATGCTTCAATCTACACAACAAGATTAGGCTTTCCATTGAGTCATCTTCGTAAGGGAATGCTATGCAGGTATCAGGGCCGGCGCGTCCATTTAGGCGAACTAGGCAGTTGCCTAGAGCGCCAAAATGGAGGGGGCGCTGGCCAGCCTGCCCCTCGCCCCCCGCTGCCGGCCAGTGCCGCCCCAACCAGCGGCGAAAATCGCGGCAGCGCGGGGCGCCCGGCAGGCAGCGGGCGGGGCACCGTACGTCATGCGCAATGACGTCACGTGGCCCGCCCCCTCGCTTAGGGCGCCAAAAACCCTAGCACCGGTCCTGGCAGGTATTCAGGTTTGTGAGTACTGATCAGCTAAGTGGATAGACTTTGAGTTGTGAGACCAGGGTTGAAAAAAATATATATTCTACCATAAATTGCATTTCCTAGCTCTCTGCTAATCTCTCCACAGGTCTCCAGTGTATAAAATCTGAATGCAGTTCACCTACCTAACAGGGTTGCTGTACAAATGATCATGTTTTACAAGTGTTTTACATACATCACTAATAATATGAAAACCGTATTATTCCTCAAATTTGAACTGAATATTGGAAATACTGCATAAAAGTTGCTTTATAGCATAGTATTATTTATGTGTTTTATTTAGTATAAAATCCATATTTACATGTTCTATTCAAAGCAGCTGATAGTCACAGAAGTTCTTTTAATGATCATAAAGTCCAACAGCTTTCTTAATACACTAAAACTGCAAATCATGTAACTGATTAATCACCACCAACAGCGTTGTTCATGTAACCAATAGTTACATGTTTCTTTCTTGAGTTATATCTAGTTTGTTTCTCGAGTTTAAACTTTCTTTAGCTTGTAATGCTCTTAAGCACAGTTATATTTACTGTCTAGACAACTTCACATTTTCTTCAAAAATATTGTGAAGTGGGTGGTAGATACTCTCGATTGTCTTTAACAGTGGGCTTAAAGTTCATTTGTTCAATAAGTATTGGTATGTTGAACCCATTTTTCAAATGTTCTGATGTATATTACCCTTACCAATCACTTTTTTGCCGTTTTTAAGTGATCTGCAAATGAACCTTAAGTGTTCATAAGACTTCATTAACACACCACCACAATAGGAAAATTCTATTCATAACTGAGTTGGATCGAAGCTAATGGGATTTACTCCCAAGTAAGTGTGTATAGGATTGCAACCTAAGAGAGTTGTATAGACCAGCCCTGTATGTCCCAGTCTATGCTCCTAAATTAGTGCAGCTGTTTTAAGCTTCAAATTATCGTCTCACCAACAAAAACTCCTGTTTTTGAACCACTTATGTTTTCTCTAGGGACTCCTGCATCTTCCAGTGCTCTATATGTGCATTCCAGGAGTAATTTCTGCTGGGGATCCATACGCTCAGCTTCCACATCATTAATTCCAAAAAGCCTGTTGTCAAATGCATTAAACCTACAAAACAGAAGTCAGATAATAACATTGTAAGTAGGATAAAATAATATGCAACCAACTCATGGCACATTCATTACTAAGACAATCAAGTATTTTGACATCTAGAAAATGATTTCCATTACCGGTAATCATTTTAAAACAAAAGGCTTTAATAATTTGGTCATTTGTTCTTGGGGAAGGTAGAATGAAAATAGAAGAAATTCAGAGCCACTACTTAATAGCGGCTTAGGATAGTGGGCATAAATATTTGTACAAATGGATCCAGTTAACCTGGGATTAGCAATGCCTGTTGAACTCATCAGGAATTGTACCATCCATGGGACAATCATATTAGTCTAAAACAAAACTGCTTCAGACCTGTAGCACCAAAAACCATTTTTGCTTCCTATGAAAAAATGACTGGTATCACACACAGAAAAGTGTCTTTGGACTGTATTATCTATTTTCCTAAACATACACCAAATGTGTACATTTAGGCAAATTACTTTACAATAAAAAATATTAAAAACAGTTTAGTGTTCTGCTTCCTTGGAGCTGATTCACAGTTTATTTTCCACCATCGTGTGATTAAGCGTTAACACTTACTCGTCAGTAAAAGCGGCATGTCTTGTGTTCGTCTTTCCTGGTTTGTGACTGTCTGGATCATACCAGCTTTGGGTTTCAAATCTTTCCGGAGGTATTTCTACAACACAGTTTCTGCCTTCTACTAGAACTCGCCAGAAATTATCAATTCCTTCACCTGTTGCAAAATATTATTTTAGATAACTGGAATTTACTTCCAAATAGTTTAATCATTAAAATAGAAACTTAAATTATTTTGGTGTGATTCATTTGACAGAAACTACAGTGGAACCTCGGTTGTTGAACGTAATCCATTCTGGAAGACCGTTCGACTTCCAAAACGTTCGACCATCGAGGCGCAATGGGCAGCCGGCAAAGTCCATTGAGAAAATGGAGAATCGCGCCTCGATGGAAGTCGAACGTTCGAAAGGGGAAGCATTCACTTCCGGGTTTTTGGCGTTCGGGTTCCGAATCATTCAGCTTCCGAGATGCTGGAAAACCGAAGTTCCACTGTATAAGACAATTAAAAAAAATCTAAGTAAATAACTCAACATGATAGCTCAGCCAGTAGAGCATGAGACTCTTAATCTTAGGGTCATGGCTTTGAGCCCCAGGTTTGGCAAAATGATTCCTGCATTGTAGGAGGTTTAAACTAGATGACCCTCTTGGTCCCTTGCAGTTCTATGATATTATGATTCTATATTATTTTATCATAGAACTGTATATCAGAACCGTGAAACGGCGGTGAATGCCAGTAAGATGTCTATGCAGGCTATAATGTGTTTTTTTCATAACAAGAGGTACCTAATTCGCATATCCATTCTGCCCTTAAGGTTTTCAATGCCAAAATTATAGCTCAATTGCTCTATGGCATCCCAGTCTGGCTGTCAGGGTTCACCCAGTTGGTAGAACGAGTGCAAACAGCTTTCCTCTTCAAGATTTTTACTGTCCCACGCTGTGTACCATATGCAGCCTTGTGTTTAGAGGGAGGTCAACACAAGGTCAAGAGTGTCGCCTGGGCGAGATTTCTTCTATGCTGGTTAAACATCTGCCTTGCATCAGATAAAGATCCTCTCCTCAGCGAAGTTTTGTTGGACACCTTTCTTTCCCCAGGGCTACAACAGTTTAACAAGAAGGTACAGCAACTTGGGCTGTCAGTGGAACTTTTGCGATCGATGTCCCTACCATCTGCCAAGGCTATAATAAAAACTAGGTTGTGGGATATTGAACGCCAAGAACTAACAGTAACAGCAGAAAAAACATGTTCCCCTCTTTATTTTCAACTTTCTTGGGCACATGGAATTAACCACAATTACCTTGAATTTCTGCTTAACCCTCCAGAAAGAAGGGCATTTTCGTTGGCCGGGTTTAATGCAAATCCATCAAACCTCCTTTGGGGAAGGTTCTCAGGCAGGGTGGAAGGAGAAAGAACTTGCCCATGTGAAGACCACCTGGTGGAAAGCCTTACACATATGGTTCTTAATTGTAAACTATATGATGATCTCCGTTAGCAATTTCTAGATCAACTCTGCATCCCCAAATGGAAACCAGAGTTGGAGGTCATACATTTCCTATTACTGGGGAAAGATCAGGAGCTCACCAAGTTAGTGGCTAAATATCTTCATTTGGTTTTTTGTCGTCAAAATACACTGCAGACGTCTGATCTCCCTGGAGACCTAGAGATGTGACGATAGACTGCTGTGCCTCCTTTTATCAAAGTTTTGTGCCACTGGGGAAGTGGTAATTCTGTATTGATTTGTTTTCGATGTTCGTTTGATGCCAATAAAAGGTTGATGTGTGTGTGTATATATCAGAAGTGTGCATCCGTGATTCAGCCCTACCACGTGAGCTGATACTGATTATGGTCATTAAAAGGCTGCTGTATGAATGCTGCTGTATTATTGCACTAGAAGTATAATCATATTCCCTGTTAGTTATAATATAAAGATCTCTGGTAGCACCCACTACACACTGACTTAAACTTAATATGTAATTTAAATGAGCAGTGCTCACCTCCAGGAAAATTGCATCCAATCCCCACAATGGCAATTTCATCCTCAGTTTCCATCAGTTTTTACTTTTATTCTGAAAAGTATAAAATAATTAGTTTGATGAATCCACATCTAAAATTAAAATATGTTTCCCCAACAGGGCGAGCGCTGCATTGCAGGGGGCTGGACTAGATGACCCTTGGGGTCCCTTCCAACTCTACAATGATATGATTCAATGATTTCTGTGTGGTCATTTGGGGATAATCCTTAGGGAGCATAATGTCAATGACCAATCATTATTGGCTTAATTAATGGCAAGCACCAGCCAGAAAGTGGGCATTTAGATGGAGCCAATATATTCTAGTTACCACTGGGGGCCAAAGTAGACATGATGTTAAATACATCTTCATCTGTCTCACCCCCTATTTTTAAATAACAGCTGGGAGTAGGGGCTCCTTAATTATTTCCTAGTGCATTTCCCCCCCTGTAAGAGAGCACAAGGGAGAGCCTGTAACTCAGTGGTGATAGCACATATGCCTTCCATGCAAAAACTCCCCAGTTCACGCATCAGCATCTCAAGCCAAAACCACCAGATGGTGATGGGAAAGACTGAGGAGCGCCGGCTGCCGGCTGCCAGCTAGTTAAAAAATACTGGGCTAGATGTACAGACAGTCTGACCTGTCCTAAGATGCTTTCCCGTCTTCCTAATGTAAAATATTGTGGAAACCTTTTGGGGAAAGTGTATTTCCAAGGTTTGATGGCTCATAACACCACTCCCCCACCCCAGTAATACCAAAACAAGATGACACCTGATTGGCTCTCTAAACACTCATGCTCATTGGCTACATTCAAATGAAGGAAAGCTACTACATATCAACCTAAGCAAGTTGTGTTTCCTTTTTCTGGTTATTTGGCTATAACTTTTGATAGAATACAAACAGTTGAAAAAACTCTGTTGCATTGCATTCTTCATTAAATTATCTTTCCATTGATATATAATTTTATGGTATTACTCCAAAACAAAGTGGTGTTATTGTTATGACCAAATACCGGTAGGTTGCGTGCCAAAGCCCCAAGTCACCCCCATGAAAATAAAGACACAAGGACACAGAATTTTAGGTTAATGTTAAAGGGCAAAATTTAGGCCACACCTCCCCTCCCCCACACATTACAAAGTTGTGACAATTGCTACGTGGTAGGCAAAAACCAAATGGCCAGTGCCAATTTGCCAAGTGGAATAATTCCTACCAGGCCCCCCAACGGCGACCAACTGAAGTCCATAGCAAGGCCAATGACGCAACCTGAACAAAGGGTGGGAGGGCGGGAGATCCGCGGCGCAAGGCTGAAAAGGGGCGATTCAGCGCCGCGCAATGGCTTAAACTGGCCCCGGCCCTGCCCCCCAAGCAGCCTAACTGGCATGGCCTGGCCTCCCCAGGGTAAGGTGGGTCACAGTCCTGTCACCACGCTGAGGGGGGAGGCTTGGTTGCTCACCCGCAACGCATCCCCACTAAGAGGTGGAGCCAATTTCTTTTATCTGTTTAGGTGTTTAACATAGATGAGACCCAGTGTACCCTCGGAAAGCACAAGTAACCTCAGACAACCAATATATATTGGAATTTCTATATAATACTGCTTTATTGGTTAACAAACATAACATATAACAAGACAGGGAATATGCACCATCCATACTCACCGGCCCTTCACTGAATTGATCAGGTTCAGTAAAAGCTATGGGTGACCAGACAGCGGGATCCTATCTGCGTCTGACACACAGACCCATCTGAAAAGTCTCATCTTATATAGTCTTCTTGGTGTTCATCTGAATCGTGGCATTTCTCACTTTCTTTGGCATGTTCTTGGCAGTTCTTCGTCCTTGGCATGTTATTGGCATGTTATACACTCATTGTTTGTAACTAGTGTAGTATATCCAGTCTTTACGCTTCTTTGCGTGTACCGTTCACTCGGCCAGAACATGCACATACCATGAGCTCTTTGATCAACACAATTCATTATTACCGTAGTTCATCAACAGCATCTATTTTGTGGCGGTGGTATTCAACCATTTTCGGTCCATTCAAACCATCTCATTCATTACATTATGAGCCATCAAACTTCAGAAATACACTTTTTTCAAAAGGTTTCCACAATTTTGGCCACTAGTGTATATAAGGCTAAGTGGAATTATTACTATTTTTGTAGCAGTAAAACAGCAGATAGCCACTTCTATTGCAACCTCTATGGCCACATTTTGTAAAAATGAACCCAAACAACATTTGGTGCAAATTGCATGCCACATCCAGCACAACCAGGCCTTCTGCAAGATATGAGGTATGCAAAGGATAGAATGGAGGAAGGTGTGCTGCTATTAGAATATAAAGGATTTCAAAATTCTACCCAGCATGCCCACAGCAAATAAACTATTTGGGTCCCAGATACTTGTAAACTGCAAACAGTAAAATGAAAATGCAAAAAATGAAGGAACAGACAATATTCTTATGTAAAGTAAACATGTACAACAATCAAAGTCATCAATACGTACAACAGTAGGTTATTCAGACTCACCTCCAGTTGTTTTAATGTACCCAGCTTTTTGAAGTTTGCTGGTGAAATCTTCTGTGCTGTGTATACAATGAAGTTTCTAAGTAGCTATAACCATAGTGGGGGCAAGTCCTCATATACTAAGTTTCTATTAGTGCTAGAACTGCTGAGATTTCCTTACATCTTCTTTCATTTATAAAGGTTTCGAGTTGACTAGCCCATCTTTTTTTCATTGGAACTTTTCCATTACAGCATGCTTGGGAAGTTCCCACACAGTGCAACTTCAGGATTTGCTTTCCAATTGAATACAGACTTCTGCTTCTCCAAAATATTTTATGATGCTTTGTCATCTGACCAAAACAAATTCCTTTTTCCATGTAGCATTTTTGCATTGATTAATTATTAGCTGTAAGTCCAATGTGCTACCGGTATGTACATACAGCATAATAATACATACTTTCTCTCTCCATACATTCAGATCTCTCTCTCTCTCTCTCTCTCTCTCTCTCTGTGTGTGTGTGTGTGTGTGTACACATATATCTACACACACACAATTATAGCACTTACCTAAGATGAACAATGAAGTATTACACTCAAATAATACATAGGGCAAAACAGAATAAACTCAGCTTCTGGGAGTCATAGTTTATAATTACTGTGATAATGACCGCTCCCCACATCAATTGGGGGGCACCTTTTGCATGGTCGTGCGCAGCCCCCAGTGCGACTCCTGGTAGTTCAGGCTGGCTTCATCCTCCCCAGGCTGGATACCTGGAGGTCTCTGCCCCACCTCAGCCAATTGCCCAATCCCGCCTGGGGAGGCGTTGCCAGGGGATTGGCCAGGTAAGGGGAGGGACCGCCCTGCCCACACAACAGAAGGTGAACCTTACCTGTGAAGCGGCAGTTGGCCATTCCTTCTATATTGGTGCAGCAGCTGCAAGCGGGTTCACCGCAGAGAACATAAAAGCAATGGGGTGGTGGCGCTCAGCCGCCTTTAAGGGCTATATTAGGCACAATCAACAGACGCTGACGAATACCGTATAATCCTTTCTTTCAGACTTGACTCCCAAACGTGTGGATCTTCGGCCACAGCATAGTACATTGGGCAGCTGTCCATGCCACCACGGGTTCATCTGGTGAACATCTGGGCCTTCAGCCAAAGGTCAACATTTCCTGGTTCGGTCATCGCAGAATGTGCTGGATGCACTGCTGCCTTGGTTGCGTCAAGAGCTTGCGTTCCATCCCCCACCAGATGTGGTTGTGTTCCACCTTGGCGAAAATAACCTGGTTGTTCGTAAGAGCATAGTGCTGATGAAAACAGCAATTGCAAACTTGGAAAGCTTACATGCCATACACCCTAACATAACTATCTTCTGGTCAGAACTTCTCCCATGCTTACAATGGCGTGGCAACCTCAAACCTAACAGACTTAACTACACTATCGAAAAAATAAATAGGGCATTGCGCTCAGCAACATCACACATCGGGGGTCGCGTTGTGAAGCATCCCAGCATCAAAATCTACAGGAAGGAACTCTTCAGGCCCGGCGGTGTGCACCTCTCAGGCATTGATAATTATTATTGGCTGAGCGACATTAGGCATGGCCTTTTGGAATGGATGGCGGATGGCGAAGCGTCTTTTCAGGTGTAGGTAGTCTTGGCGGCAAGACCACGATTTTGTGGCCTCGCGTGGCAGTTTCAGGCCTTGAGCGGAATCCTTTAGTCTATCTTCCTAAATGGGGGAGGCGTGAAGCGGTGACCCATGTCCCCCTTGCAGCGGTGATACCAGGGTTCCCCGTTAAAGGGGTCTTGAGTGGAGGCATTGGCCATACACCGAGAGGTTGTCATTGCTCTCCCCTCCAATGGTGGCGAAACGGGGGGCGGGCTATCTGCTTGAACATATATTCTCCAGAGCCAGCCCAATCCCCACACATTCTGGATAACCCTGAACTTTCCCCAGATCCCCGGCTGGGGACTGGGAAGGATAAACGCCCAATGCCTGAGCCAAGGTCTCCCTACATCTGAAACTTAATAAAGTTGTGGCCAATTTTAATCCCATAGCACATTGTTTTGAGTCATTATTCCGCTCGGGGGGGTCGCCTGGGGTCGGGGGGACTCCGCCTGTCCACGCAATACCTTCCCATGTGATTAACTGCAAAAAGTATGAGGCTAAATCAGGCACCGGCAACCTCCGGCCCATGGGCTGGATCCGGCCCACGGAGGCCGTTTTACCGGTGCAGCGCGGCGCGGGGACTGGAAATTGCGGCTCTGGAAATTGCATCTGCGCATGCACAGATACTGAAAATCGTGTCTGCGCATGTCCAGATGCCGAAAATCGCTTCTGCGCAGGCGTGATCTTCGGCATCCGGGCATGCGCAGACGCGATTTCCAGGATCGCGCAGCATATGTCCGGCCCACGGACGCTCTCTGTGGGCTTGATCCGGCCCATGGCCAGATAACCTTGCCGACGCCTGGCCCAAATCATTGTGTCAATTAGGATTTACAGAGTTTAAAATGAAAAAACAGTAAGCCTTGCACCTACATCATGCTAACCATGGAACTTGTTCTTTTAAATGAGACATATGAGGCTGTCCTAGGACAAAACATTCAGCTGTTTGGGAGTATGTTTGGACAATATACCTATGTAGCTAACAGAGCTTCTATGGTATTAATGTGAATCTTGCTCTTCTGCTCACTAATCTGACTTAATACTGCTCTACTGGTTTGTTCTGCATATAAGTTTTTTTTGTGGCAGTACTCATCATTATGGAGTGCCAACACTTGTTTTGTGGCTGCCTAAATGTCCTTTTGGTTCTGGCACTCACAACACTCTTATTAATATATGAGACTGTAATCACATTTTTAAAAAAGGATTGCCTACATATATATATATAGGATAATAGGTGTGACATATTCAAGCAGGTTTCCTACACAGCTCCTTGATCACTCACATTTCGAAGATTTCACCTTGGGGTATTTGCCTTATAAGCCGCTTTGTGCATGCAGTGCATCTATTCTCTCCTTGTGGCAATGTGGCAGGCTGTGGTCTTGGTGGTAAGAGTTGGTGGCTAAGTGGGCCTGCCTTGTGGTGAGGGAGAAGGCTTGGACTAGTCAAGTGATATAGTTCTTTCCTGCTCCCTGTTATAAATCCCTGTTCTAGTATGATAAAATGCTGTAGTTTAAAGCCATCTTCCCCAACCTGGTGCTCTTCAGATGTTTTGGGCTACAACTCCCATAAACCCCACTGCCATGCTAGCTGGGGCTGATGGGAGTTGTAGCCCGGAAAATCTGGAAGGCACCAGGTTTGGGAAGACTGATCTAAAGTACTGCATCATGGGACTTATTCTCACACATTTACTTCCTGTGTATTATTTTCATAGCCTACTTCTCCATTTTAAACATTTGTTGCAAAATAATAAAATGCCCCTTTTGTTCTTCAGAAAACAAAGGTTCCTCATCCAGCGACAGAGCAAGCCGATCGGGCGCCTGGGGCGGTGCATGTGCCCTGCACCCGGGGGCAGGATCAGCCGGGGCAGGATGCTCTGCTGGGCCTCTGAGGAGTCTGCCTGCCTCCTCCCACTCAGCCGCCCTACAGCTGAGGGGGAGGCACAGGGCAGACCTTTTCGGGCAGGGCAAAGCCTGTGGGCGCCCTAAGCCACCGCATCACTCCCAGGAGAGACGTGTGGCTCGGGTGCACTGCAGGCCCTGTGGTGAGTGCCGCCCGGCATTTTGTCACCCCCTGAGTGGTGACACCCGGGGCGTCCCGTCCCCACCACATCTCCCTTCCTCCGCCCCTGTCCTCATCTTGTGTCTTTTAAGTGCATCAACAACCAAAACATGTCGGCATGTTATTATTTTACAAGGATCACTAATGATTTCAGGAAGATTTATTTTTCTGAACCATTTTAAGGCTTTGGCTTTTATTTTTCTTCCTCTGGATTTTGGCAAAAACAAACAACAACAACCCCCCTTTTTTCCCCTTTGCAGCTTTAGTGAGACCTGCAGATTTTCCCATATGTGTTGAAAGTACATCATCTTAGAGAGTCCTAAACATGGTTTTTATTTTAGAAAACAAGCACACAGAGAATTATAGTTGCTATTTACCGGTAATTATCTTAGCCAACTACAGCAGAAATATGGGACTGATTTTTATCACTTGACATTTATTTCTCTACCTACTATTCCATATCTTTTACAACTTCGAAGCATTGTGGAATTTATTGTTGGAGGAACTGTTGTTGGCATCTATCAAGTGCACCTCTGGGGATGAAGTCAAACCACCTACTGATCTCCCCAGGGCGCATGCCTGGGCAGTGTGCATAGGGGCCCTGGACTGCCCAGATGACAAGAATTAAATAGAATTAAATCTGGAGAATCAGTAAGAGCTATTGCTATTGCTATTAATTTTTTAATCTCCTCATGTATCATATTCCAGAACTTTTGTATTTCCGGGCAGGCCCACCACATGTGAGAGGGTCCCTACTCTATCTTTGCATCTCCAGCATTTGTTATTACCAGATTTGTTTATCTTAGCCAATTTTACTGGGTACATGTACCACCTATGGTGGATTTTCATAAAGCTTTCTTTTATTTGATAAGATGCCGTGAATTTATTTGTTTCAGTCCAAAATTTCTCCCACTTTTCATTTTCTATTTTGTGTCCTACATCTTTCTCCCATTTTATCATGTTTTGACTTTTCCCCTGTCTTTAATTGCTCACTAATTAATAATTTATACATTTTAGTGATGATTTTTCGCTTACTCAACAGTATTTCCTCAATTTCTGTCTTTTTATTTTGAAAACCTCTATTTTTTACATCCTTCTCAAATGTAGCCTTTAGTTGGAAGTACTCCAACAAACTTACTCCCATTTGTTTTAATATGTCATATTCTTTTAACATCGGGTTGTTCCTCCTTTCTTCCACTAAATTCCCATAGGTTGGCCACTTCCTCCCCAAACTGTTTTTTAGTGTAGAATTGGCTTCCTATTGGAGATGCCCACCATGGCGTTATTTGAACTACCCTCTTTTTTGTCCTCTCCCAGACTTCCCACAATGCCTTTCTCACCAGGTGGTTTGTGAACCTTCTGTGTATCTTAACTTTATCATATAGTAGGTAGCCATGCCAACCATAAATTTTATCCCAGCCCTCCAACTGCAAGAGTTCTCTATTTTCCAATTCCATCCAGTCTTTCAACCAGTTCCAACTTGCTGCCTCATAGTAGGTTTTTAAGTCAGGAACTCCAAAACCTCCTTTATCTTTAAGGCTAATCATTGTATCATGTTTAATCCTGGCCTTCTTCCCCTGCCAGATAAAACTGGCAAGGTCTTTTTGACAATCCTTTAAATATTTTAATCCAATTATTATAGGTGCTGCCTGAAATAAAAACATAACGAAAAAAACCAGTGGGTGGCAGTCTTGAGACAGAAAACCAAAAAAACGCCACACAACGGCCACTGTAGGTAAGCCACAGATGAACGAAAACTTTCTTTATTGTAAAATAACCAGACAGTGTTCCGGTAAAATCACTGTTTCGAACACTTCTTCAGCTAACATAGCTGTAAAGATAGACAGAACAGAAATAAACATCTGCATGGATATGCATCACACGAATACAAAACAAAGACAACAATATAATGAACCAATACTAAATCAATATAATAAATAAATAATAACATACCTTGTTAAATTATACACTTCACTTGGAGCAGTGGTCATAGACCATGTAACCACTGCTACCGAAGATTAAAGCTGTAAAGGCTTATAAGGCCTCCAGGGGTACCAGGTGAAGTTGCTAACAATCAGGACCAATCACAGTTAAACTGACATCGCTCTTACAGCTGAGTTAAACAAAGCAGCCGAGATCCAATTCTGAATTTAATCCTGCTGGATGCAGTGTCTTAAACATAAAAATTTATGTTAGCTGAAGAAGTGTTCGAAACAGTGATTTTACCGGAACACTGTCTGGTTATTTTACAATAAAGAAAGTTTTCGTTCATCTGTGGCTTACCTACAGTGGCCGTTGTGTGGCGTTTTTTTGGTTTTCTGAAATAAAAACATAAACTTCGGAAGTATAATCATTTTGACCATTGATATCTTACCTAACAATGATAATTTCAGATTCTCCCATTTTTTCATTATTTCTTTAACTTCCTTCCTTTTTTAATATAATTATTTTTAAACAGGTCAGTGTTCTTATTTGTTATACACAATCCTAAATAATTCACCTTTGATTCTATTTTTAATTTGGTTACCTCTTCCAATTCTTGTTTCTCTTTCTCCGTTAAATTTTTCGTCAATAATTTAGATTTTTCTTTATTTAATTTGAAGCCTGATTGTTTCCCAAATTCCTTCATTCTCTCCATTGCTATATTTATACTCTCTAGTGGTGTTTCAACAGTGATTATTACGTCATCCGCATATGCTTTAACTTTGTATTCCAAGTTCCCAACTCTTATACCCTTAATCTCTTGGTCTGTTCTTAACACATTCAGGAGTGATTCTAATGCTGTTATAAATAATAAAGGGGACAGCGGGCAGCCTTGTCTCACCCCTCTTTCTATCCGAAAACTGTCTGTGATCTCATTATTTATAATTAACCTTGCGGTTTGTTCTCTGTATATTGCTTTTATTCCCCTCAGAATTCTCTCCCCTATTTCCATGCTTTCCAGTATCCTTAGCATAAATCTCCATGACAAGCTATCAAAAGCTTTCTCTGCGTCAACTAAAAGCATAGCGATTTTCTTACTTGGATTCATTTCGGCATATTCCAATAGGTCTATTATTGTTCTGGTATTATCTTTTATTTGCCTTTCTGGGAGGAATCCTGCTTGATCTCTTCTAATGATCTTTCTTAGGACCGTTTTCATTCTATTTGCAATTACCCCTGTGTAAATTTTATAATCGATATTTAATAGCGAGATGGGTCTATAATTCTTTATTAAACTTAGGTTTGTCCCCGTTTTTGGGAGAAGTGTGATTAAAGCTTCCTGCCAGGATTTCGGAATTTCGCCTTTCTCTAGTATCTTGTCCATAATTATTTTTAGTTTAGGGGCAACTATCTCTTTTAATTTTTTGTAAAAGATTACTGGTATACCATCTGGGCCAGGTGATTTACCCACTTTCATACTATTTATAACTTCTTCAATCTCTTCTATTGTGATTTCCAGATTCATCGGGTCTAGCTCTTTCTTATCAATCTTGACTACCCCACTTTTATTTATATAATTTTGTATTTCTATCCCATCTCCCTCTTCATTTAATTTGTATAGTTTTCCATAAAATTCCCCAAAACACTTCTTAATTTGTTCCACATCTGTTATTTCCCTCCCCTCCTCTACTATTTTATTAATCACTCTTTCTACTTGTCTTTCTTTGGCAATCCATGCTAACATTCTGCCCGGTTTATTCGCCTGCTCAAAATATCTTTGTTTAGTCCAGAGAATTTTCTTTTCCACTTCTTTATTAATTAATATAGCTAGGTGTGACTGTAAACTTTTTATACTTTGTAATATCTCTTCGCACTTGGGATTCCTAACTAAGTCTTTTTCCTTATCTCTTATTTGTCTATTTATTTCTGCAATATTCATATCTTTATTTTTCTTAATCTCTTTCATCTGTTGAATTCCAAAACCCCTCATAAAAGCTTTACTTGTATCCCAAATTATCATCCGATCCGTATCCTGACTTTCATTTATTTCAAAAAACTCTTTCAATACTTCCTTCATTTTATCTATCCTACGATCGTCTCTCCACAACTCCTCGTTCATCCTCCATCTCCCTCTTGTCCGCTTTTTAAATTTCAACTGTATTCCTACCGGATTGTGATCTGAGATAGATTTATTTATAATTTCCGCTTTGTCAAGATTCAACATCAATCTTTTGGATGCCCAAATTGTGTCAATCCTTCCTCCAGACTTGTGTACCTCTGAGTAATGTGTTATATCTTTAGTAGTTGGATTTTTTGTCCTCCATGTATCATATAAATTTAAATTAGCTATCAAATTGAAAAAGGACAGTGGGAGTTTCCCTGAATTTGAAATTCTATCCCTGTCCGTTCTATCTATTTCATTCGAAACCACCCCATTTTGATCTCCCATGAATAACATATTTTCTCCCATGTAGTCCCAGAGTTTCCCTTCCAGTTCTCTATAAAATTCCTCCTTCCTGTTATTTGGGGCATATATACCTATTATCACAATTTTCCCTTCATCTGTTTGTATCTCCACTCCCACAGATCTCCCATCCTCATCCTTGAACAACAGTTGTGGTTTTAGTAATGGGTTTATATACATAACCACCCCCCTCTTTTTCTCAACTCCTGCTGAAATGAACTCTTTTCCCAGTCTTACATTTTGCAATATTCTCGTATGACTCTGAGGTATATGAGTCTCCTGTAGGCAGATGACGTCCCATTTACCTTTCTTTAATATACATTCTATCCTGTTTCTCTTAACTTTACTGTTCATCCCATTTACATTCCATGTAATGCATTTTAACCGCATTTCCCTTTATTCAACTATTACCTTTATCACTCAGAATTAGAAAAAAACAAAAACAAAATAAAAAGTAGAAATACAAACACCGAAGCACAGAAAGAATAATCACAATCGCGGTCTCAAATAACCTCGACCACTGGTGGAGGTATATCAGATAACTTCAAGATATGTTCAATTGTTTAAAAAGAATAGACCAAAGTTTTATGTATAGTATTTCCCCTTATGTCTCTTGGATGCTTTTCTCGGGACGCTTCTCCCCTCCTAGTTCGTCTCCGTATTTCCTCCAAAACATCTCTATAGGTGTCACATATTCAAGCAGGTTTCCTACACAGCTCCTTGATCACTCACATTTGGAAGATTTCACCTTGGGGTATTTGCCTTATAAGCAGCTTTGTGCATGCAGTGCATCTATTCTCTCCTTGTGGCAATGTGGCAGGCTGTGGTCTTGGTGGTAAGAGTTGGTGGCTAAGTGGGCCTGCCTTGTGGTGAGGGAGAAGGCTTGGACTAGTCAAGTGATATAGTTCTTTCCTGCTCCCTGTTATAAATCCCTGTTCTAGTATGATAAAATGCTGTAGTTTAAAGTCATCTTCCCCAACCAGGTGCTGTTCAGATGTTCTGGGCTACAACTCCCATAAGCGTGTCATAACCATGGTGGCTGGGGCTGATGGGAGTTGTAGTCCCAAACATCTGGAAGACACCAGGTTTGGAAAGGTTGGTCTAAAGCACAGGTGTCAAGGACAAGGCCCGCGGGCCAAATGCGGCCCACGAGACCTCGTCATGTGGCCCGTGAGCGTGCGCTGATTGGCGGTGGGCAGCGAAGGTCAGCGCGCGCGAGAGGAAGGGAGCAGAGGTTTTTTTTCCCCGGGCCGTTTTGGCCCAGCGCGGCTTTTTGCCGCGTCGGGGAAGCCCCCCGCACCAGCCTGCCGATCCCACCACCACCCCGCGCTGCGCCAATCCCTGCGAACAGCAGGCAGCGGTGGAGGGGGGGGAGAATGAGCAGCATCTCCTCCACTACAGCGGAGACGTTTCTTGCTCCTCCCGGCCGCCCCCCCCTCGCAAAAGCCTTCTTTTGTGGGTGGGGGGGTGGAGAAGCAAGCAACATGCCCTCTGCTACAGCGGAGGAGACGTTTCTTGCTCCTCCCGGCCTCCCCCCCTCGCAAAAGCCTTCTTTTGCGGGTGGGGGGGGTGGAGAAGCAAGCAACATGCCCTCTGCTACAGCGGAGGAGACGTTTCTTGCTCCTCCCGGCCGCCCCCCCTCGCAAAAGCCTTCTTTTGCGGGTGGGGGGGTGGAGAAGCAAGCAACATGCCCTCTGCTACAGCGGAGGAGACGTTTCTTGCTCCTCCCGGCCTCCCCCCCTCGCAAAAGCCTTCTTTTGCGGGTGGGGGGGGTGGAGAAGCAAGCAACATGCCCTCTGCTACAGCGGAGGAGACGTTTCTTGCTCCTCCCGGCCGCCCCCCCTCGCAAAAGCCTTCTTTTGCGGGTGGGGGGGTGGAGAAGCAAGCAACATGCCCTCTGCTACAGCGGAGGAGACGTTTCTTGCTCCTCCCGGCCGCCCCCCCTCGCAAAAGCCTTCTTTTTCGGGTGGGGGGTGGAGAAGCAAGCAGCATCTTCCCTCTCTCCTCTCTCTCTTTCACTCCTTCCTTCCTTCCTTCTCTCTCTCTCTGTCTCATTCCCTTTTACCCCTCCCTCCCTCCTCCCTCCCTCCCCTCTCTCCTCTCTCTCTCTTTCACCCCTTCCTTCCTTCCCTCTCCCTCTTTCTTTCACTCTCTCTCACCCCTTCCTTCCCCCCTCTCTCACCCTTTCCTTCCTTCCCCCCTCTCTCATTCCTTTCTTTCTTTCCTTCCTTCTTTCCTTCCTTCCTTCTTTCCTTCCCCCTCCCTCCCTTCCTCCCTTCCTCCCTTCCTCCCTTCTCTCTCTCTCTCTCTCTCTCTCTCACCCTTTATTTTTCTTTCTTTCTTTCTTTCTTTCCTTCCTTCCTTCCATCCATCCATCTCTCTTTCTCACCCCTTCTTTCTTTACTTCTTTCCTTCCTTCCTTCTCTCTCTCTTTCCTCCCTCCCTCCCAGCCTTTTAGAGGAGGAAAACCAGAAAAAAATATTTTTTCCACACAGTGGAGAGGGGGAGGGCGGCCCTTTGAGGGTCACCGGCCCTTTGAGGGTGACCAAACTGCTGATGCGGCCCCCGATGAATTTGAGTTTGACACCCCTGGTCTAAAGTGTTGTTTCATTTCCAAATTAGGAAAACTTACTTCATAGGGGCATAGAAAAGGGAATATGTGACATGCAAAATCATCCAAGCATTGTAATATGCCACATCTAATTTTGTTTCGTTTCCTAAGAAAAGATCCTTGCTTGTTTCATTAATATAGCAGCAGTGTGGGATTTTATCACTTCCTATGTATTATATTTTTATCCTACTTCTCCATTTTAATCATTTGTTGCAAAATAATAAAATTCCCCTTTTGATTTGGTTATTAGCAACCTTCTTCACAAAATGAAGGTTCCTCATCTTGTGTCTTTGAGGTGCATTACCAACCAAAGCATGTTTGCATGTTATTATTTTACAAAGATCAATAATGATTTCATGTGGATTTAGTTTTCTGAACCATTTTGAATCATCTTCTTTTGCTTCCTCTAGTTTTTGGTGTTTTCCCTTTTACTTTTGCAGCTTTACCTGAAGCTGCAGGTTTTTCCATGTGTGATGGAAGTACATCATCTTAGAAAGTCATGAACATGGTTATTAAAAATATTCATATTTTCCACTAATAATTTGGATTTATCTTTATTTAGTTTGAACCCCGAGACTTTCCCAAATTCATTCATTTTTAAAATGGTTTCCTGTATATTCTCAGCCGGATTTTTGGCGGTTATGATTACATTGTCTGCGAAGACTTTAAGCTTGTAATAACTATTTCCTAAATTGATACCTGTTATTTTTGGTTCATTCTTTATGGCTGTTAATAAAGTTTCTTGTATAGTAATAAAAGCGGTGACAGAGGGCATCCTTGTCTTGTTCCTTTTTCAATGTTGAAATCTTCCGTAATTTCATTATTTATAATTAATTTTGCTTTCTGATTAGTATATATAGCTTGATTCCGTTAATTATCTTAATTCCTAGTCTCATTCCTTCAATAGTTTTCAATAGGAAATCCCATGAAACACTATCAAAGGCCTTTTCAGCATCCACTAATAACATTGCTACTTTTTTACTAGGTTTCATCTCTACGTATTCTAGTAAATCAATTATTGTTCTTGTGTTCTTGTTTATTTGCCTTCCCAGCAAAAAACCAGCATGGTCTTTATTGATTATTCTATTCAACAAATTGTTAAGTCTGTTTACTAATATTCCTGTAAAAATGTTGTAATCCGAATTTAGTAGTGAAATTGGTCTATAGCTTTTTTGTATTTGTCAGATCTGTGCCCTGTTTCAGTATTAGGGTTATTAATACATCCTTCCATGAATCCGGGATTCTCCCTTCCTCTAATATATTATTCATAATTTTTTTTAAGAATTGGAAGTATAACCTCCTCTAATTTCTTATAATAACTCATTGAAATTCTGCCAGGACCTTGCGATTTCCCATTTGTCATCTTTTTAATTACTTGGGCAATTTCTTCTATTTCTATGTTGGAATTTAAATATTTATATTCTTCTAATATTGATGGTAATTTATTCTGTAACAAATACTTTTATTTTGTTTTCATCTTTATACTCTGTTTTACACAGCTTTTTGTAGTAATTTATAAAACTTTAATTTTTTCCGGGTCAGTAGTTTATTCTTCTTGATCTATTATTTTGTGTATGGTTCTGTTTTTCTTTTTATTAACCAAGCCAGCATCCTGCCGGGTTTATTGGCCGATTCAAAATATCTTTTGTCTCATCCATTTTATTTTACTTTCTACTTCCTTATTTTAATAAGTTGGAGATATGTGATTGTAATATCTTTATATTTTGACTTACTTTTTCATTTTTCAGGTTTTTGATTAATTCATTTTCGTTGTCTCTTATCTGTCTTGTTATTTCTTGAAAATTATTTTCCTTTCTTTTATTTTTCCTTGCCATTTGTTGTATCCCGAAGCCCCTCATATAAGCCTCACTTGTGTCCCAAATTACATTTATATCTGATCCTTGGTTTTTTGTTTCCCCCCAAAAAAAATTCTACTAGTGTCTCCCTCGCTCTTTTAACTGTTTGTTCTTCTCTCCATATCTCATCATTCAGTCTCCATCTCCCCCTTGTTATTTAAATCTGATATGCAGAGTTACTGGGTTGTGGTCTGATATTGTTTTACTAATACTTTCTGCTTTTTCTAGATTTAGTGTCTTTTGCATTTGGCTGTTTGATTCTCCATGCATCATGTAGGTTAACATTTTCTGTCATTTGAAAGGAGAGTGGCAATCTACGGTACCTTCATTTGTAATTCTGTGCTTGGAAGCTGTGCCTGGAGGAAGAACTGTGAGGGGAGAGACTTTGTCAGGCAAGGCCTCTTTCCACCTGCCTTGCCCCACCCCCTAGCCCTGGGACTCCTCATAAGGAAGCTATGTTACAAGATGTACATTTGTTGTTTCTTCAGCTTGTAAACCGCCTTGAGTATTGTAAGATAGAAAGACGGTATACAAATTAAAAATGATGATGATATACAGTATATATATAAAGTGACCGCAAGCACAGGTAAACAAACATCTGCACAAACATGCCCACAATGGACTTCAGGCTTCTGGAATTCATGGTGGGGATGGGGAAAGAACACCAACGCATCCACAAGTGTGGATGGAAAACATTGAGAAAGAGTGCAATTAAAAGTCAGGGCTGTGCAAGCTACACACACATTAAAAATCTGGTATGTTCTGAGCCTATGTCACATCCTAAGTATATCTACTAGTATGTCATATGAGCAGGAAATCTATTTATATTCTTGTGGTATCTGAAATCCAGCACAAGCATCATTCTGTATAAGAAAAAAATCTAAAACCTTTCACTGTGGCATTAAACAGAACTTGCTTGGCAATCACATAATTATAATCATTTCTAGATTAATGAACTCTTGTGAATCTGCAATGTCTCACCACAGTTTATTCCGAAACTGCTTCATTCTACTTCTGTGAAATTTTCTTAGTGCTAGCTTTAAAGAACTGTGCCTATATGCTCTTCTGGATCCTAGCTGGTCTTCAGCAAGCTTTTAAAATATATATATTTTATACGTGGCACACCCATCATTAACTTTTTATCAGAAGGAGCTAAACACTATCAAACAGCAGCTGCAGCAGCAAGCAAGTGCCATAACAATCAGGTCATATGCATAAGAAGTAAAACTGGACAATCTTTTATTATATTTGGGGTGTGTTCACATTCCTGCCTCAGAGTGCAATTAAGTTGTCCCCCCCCCCCAGTGCGTTTCATGCCTCTTTCTTCCTTAGACTGTTCTCATCAGGACAGCTTCATCAGTGTCAGATTTGTTTCTGTTTGAGGGTTTTGATGGCTGGAGAGAGACAAATTAGGAGTGCCTTAAGGACTCCAGTCAGCAGTATTTTATAATGGAGTACAAAATACATAACATGTCATGGGAACATGAATTAAAAACTCTGCACTGGAAATGCGGCGAGTGTACAGTAAACAGAAGTGTGAACACCGTCTTAGAAAGATACACCAGCTTGCATAGTAAAATTCTTGGAAGGACTGAAAGAGTAACCCAACTTTCTCCCTGACCCAGCATTTCATTAGGTTGGAGCTCATCCAAATGATGATGAGCTGGCAAATCAAGGGAATCTGGCTAGTACTGTACTGTGATTGTGTCGTACAAACACAAAACACGCAAATGCATTACTTGGCGCAGAATTTGGAGCCTTTATATTTTCAGCTTCTATTTTCCTTGGAAATGTTTCCAGTTATTAGGGTTGCAAAGACAGGCTTGAAAATGTGTGGAAGATCTCTGGTGATGCTTCTAATGCCACAGGACTCCAAAGGATGTGTATAGGTAGCAGGATTTCAATGTCCTGAATGAGTACTTGCTCCTCCTTCTAAGCAGGAAAGCTTATGCGAAGTGAGGAAAAAATAAATTAACCTGTGCACACTGATCTGGAGTTGGGGGTGAACAGGGAGGCAGCCAAGTTTGCTGGCGATAACAAATGGTTCCTGTTTGTAACAATCTATAGTATATATTCATCTGTATCTCGAAACACAACCTAGATTAACTGTGGGGAACCAGTGGCCCTCCAGATGTTAGGACTCCCTCTCCAGAACGGCCAGTCATCAAGCACATCTGGAGAGCCGCAGGTCTCCCACCCTTGCGGGAGAAAGACTGTCGAGAAGAAGGAAATTCCCAGTTAAAAGGGTTATTGGTTAAAAAATCACTTTCACTTTAATTGCCTCTTGGCTTAAAAAGGCACTGCGTCCTCTCGTTCTCGATATTTTCGGGAGTTTCCCTTAGACAGCAGCCAGATTGCAGCCAAGAAACCGATTCCTTCGCTGAACGGGGGTTTCCCCAGTATCCCCTCGCTCCCCCCCCCCCCCCGACTTCTGAGGCGGTTAACGGGTGGGCATTTCCCGAACGGTGAACCTCCGCCCAGCGGCCATTTTTATCAGTTCCCTCTTTTCGAGATGTTTTAGAAACTCTGCCCAGCACACTCGTGCTAAGTGGGGCAGGGCTGCCCTATGCCTAACTTATTCGGATAACGGTCTTAGCTCCGTCCTGAGTCCGGCTCTCTTCGCCGCTGTGAGGAGGAGAAATAGAAAAAGCTCAAAGGGAATAAGGCGATGGCGCCCCTCGACTGCCAAACGGACTGCGTGGAGAGGCCCCTGGCGCGCAAGCTGCAGGACCTGGGCGCCCTGGTGGGCGCGCACCCGTGGCCCTTCCTGCTCGTGCCCTTGGCGCTCTCGGTCGCTTTGGGCACCGGCTTCGTGTTCCTCAGCAGCCTGCAGGACAACGACATCGAGCGCCAGTTCACGCCGCTCGGGGGCCCCGCCAAGAGCGAGCGGCGCTTCGTGCAGGCGCACTTCTCCACCGACGACTCCGTGGGCTTCTCCGCCGAGAGGCTGACCACCGAGGGCTCCTTCGCCGCCATCATCGCCGTGGCCCGCGGCGGACGCTCGCTCCTCACCCGGCAGGCCTTCGCCGAGCTGCTGGCGCTGGACAAGGCGGTGTGGGAGCTCCGCGACCCCGCGCTCCCCTTCGACCACCTCTGCGTGCGGGGAAGCGCCAGCACCAACTGCAACAGCGCCAACCCGGTGCTGAGCGCCGTGGAAGACGACCCGGCCAGGATACAGGCGCTGCTGCCCGACCTCACCTTCCCGCTCTACACCCCTCCGTACTATATGAATCCCATTTCCTTGGCCCCCTTTCTGGGCGGCCTCGACCTGGCCCCCGTGGATGGGACGGAGCGCCCCGTCCGGGGAGCCAAAGCGCTGCGCCTCTTCTACTACTTGCAGGAGGATGATGCTACTCGGAGAAACGACAGCGCACTCAGGCTCCGGACGTTTCTGGAGCGCATCCCGGACGTGGTGAAATCCTTGAACCTCGCAACCATCCAGGTAAGCGTGAGGGTTAGCTAACAAGCCCAAGCAAAATTTGTACTGTATCTGTTTTCTCAACTAGGGTTGTTATTAGTGCAATTAGTTCTGCTTCTCTGTGCTACCCAGGCCTGAATAGTTCCACCCTCTCCCTCCCTCCCTCCCTCCCTCCCTCTCTCCCCTCTTTTACCTTTATCTCCCTTAAAATAAGCTTTTTTAATTATGTGGTTTGAGTATTGGAGCCAGTAACAGTGTTCAGTGTACGGCCTCTTTGCATCCAGAAGGAAAGCAAAGGAACTGCTCCAGACAGTAAGTTTTATTCCGTTTGCAGAGGCGTAGCAAGCCTCGGTGGTACCCGGGGCGGAATTTTTTTTGTCACCCCACCACCACCACCACCACTTTAAATTTTTTTTAAAAAATAAAAATAAAAAAGTGTCACCCCCCTCTGATGGTGCCACTTTGCGAGGTGTGGGTTTTTTTTGTGTGTGTGTGTGTGTGTGTGTGTCTATTATCTCTTTTTTTAATAAAGTTAAAATAAAATAATAATAATAATAATAATAATAATTTAAAAATAAATAAAAATAAAAATAAAAAGTGTCACCCCCCTCTGATGGTGCCACTTTGTGAGGTGTGGGGGTTTTGTGTGTGTGTGTCTATTATCTCTTTTTTTCCAATAAAGTTAAAATAAAAATTCTTTAAAAAAATTAAAAAAAATTAAAAAGTGTCACGCCCCTCTGATGGCGGCACTTTGTGAGGTGTGGGGGGTTGTGTGTGTGTGTGTTATCTCTTTTTTTTTTCAATGAAGTAAAAATTAAAAAAAACTTTACAAATTTTTTTTAAAAGTTTTTTTTTTTAAAGTGTCACCCCCCCTCTGGGGTGGAACCCGGGGCGGACCACCACCCCCCGCCCCCCGTTGCTACGCCCCTGGGTTTAGGTTAGTCTGTTGCAGCTTTTCATTCATTAGCATGTATTTTCCCTCTCACCCTATTAAATAGAACTCATTGTTTTGATCTTACACCTTCTGCTGTAGCATCCAACCAGCCTGACATTTTATTGAAAGGCTATCTTTGTTTTAAAGTTAATTTTCCTGCCCCCTTTGGACAATTATTTTATTATAAATATCAGGTGGGGAATAATACGCACATTTAAACAATATATGGAAGATGTATTGTATCTTTCAGCAGAACTTGGATTTTCTCCCTCCCAGTCCTCAGCATTTGGTTTGTTTTACTGGCACGCGGGTGGCGCTGTGGTCTAAACCACAGAGCCTAGGGCTTGCCGATCAGAAGGTTGGCATTTTGAATCCCCGTGACGGGGTGAGCTCCCGTTGCTCGGTCCCTGCTCCTGCCAACCTAGCAGTTCAAAAGCACATCAAAGTGCAAGTAGATAAATAGGTACCTCTCCAGCGGGAAGGTAAATGGCGTTTCTGTGTGCTGCTCTGGTTCTCCAGAAGTGGCTTAGTCATGCTGGCCACATGACCCGGAAGCTGTACAAAGCTGGCCAGTAAAGCGAGATGAGCGCCGCAACCTCAGAGTCGTTCGCGACTGGACCTAATGGTCAGGGGTCCCTTTACCTTTACCTTACTGGCAGGCCTACCAGGAAGACTAACGGCTTCTGTTCCCTGCCCTGCCCACCCCCAGAGAAAGGTGGAAATAAAGAGACAGTTCACTTCCACGCTGCTTCCCTCAGAATTCTGTTTTCCTCTTCCTGCTCCAATAAACTTTTAACAGAGAGGTGGGAACACCAAGTTGAAAGTTAATTCAGTTCTTAGTGCTACTAGTCAAGTCACTGAGGGCCTCTAGCAGATGCCACCTGATCAGGAGGTCTGCTCCTCACAATGTAGGACTTGGGCCCTTAGTGCTGTGATACCTGTCCTTTGGAATTACTCCCCCTGCTTGAATATTACACAGAGGCTGTATCAGCTGCCTTTTAACTGAGGAACCTTCCTCTTAGCAAGCTTTTTAAAGTAGAGATATTTCCCAGTCTACATCTGTATTGGAATTGTTTTAAAGATGTTTTTATTGTTTGCTATCCTGGGCCCCTGTACAGGAACACTCTATGCTGCACAATTTATTTCCGGTCCCATTTATATTCTGCTAATTGCACCCTGTCTTTATACTCTTGTGAACATTTAGATTTATATATTAAGAGAGAGAAAATATTTAACATGTGATCTTCTCTTCTGCCTCCCCACCCCCCCCCCACTCCCCATGGCAGGTGGCTTATTTTACTTCATTGTCCAGAAAGGAAGAGTTTGAAAAAAATACTAAGGAAGTGGTCCCTTTGTTTTCCATCATGTATACCTTAACAATAACCTTTTCAATTCTGTCATGCTCAAGGTAATTGCTGGAAAAGGGGAAATAGTTTTTATCTTTTCATTTTGTGAGCGTGTATTCCACACACACACACACACACACACACACACACCCGCCAATACTTAAATTTGGAAGAAGAAGCCCACATCTGACTTTTTGTTTATCTGACTGGTGAAAGCCACCACAGAGTTTTGTGTTCTAATAGCGTTTTATATCTATTCCAAACCTCATAAATTGATGGGCGGGGTAGAAATAAATTATTACTATTACTATTATTATTATTATTATTATTATTATTATTATTATTAGGTATCATGTGTATGCAGGCTTAAGAGGAGGTAGTAGATCTACGAAGCTTCATCTGAATGTCTGCTATCTTTCCCACATTCCACCTTAAGAATGCAGACTCAAAGGCCTTGCCAACAGCCAACTTTGCGTGGACAGGCGGAGTCCCCCAACCCCCATGCGACCCCTGAGCGGAATAATGGCACATGACAACGTGCTATGGGATTAAAATTGGCCACAACTTTATTAAGATTCAGATGTAGGGAGACCTTGGCTCAAGCATTGGGCTCAAGCAGCCGGGGATCTGGGGAAAGTTCAGGGTTATCCAGAACGTTTGGGGGATTGGGCTGGCTCTGGAGAACATATGTTCAAGCAGATAGCCCGCCCCCCGTTCGCCGCCACTGGTGGGGGAGAGCAATGACAACCTCTCGGCGTAGGGACAATGCTTCCCCCCAAGACCCCTTTAACGGGAACCCTGATATCACCGTCATACTGGGGGCATGGGGTCACCGCGCCACGCCCTCCATTTTGAAGATGACTAAAGGATTCCACCCAAGGCCTGAAACCGCCAAAGTTGTGACGTATTGCTATGGGAAAGGCGAAACCTGCCAATGCAGGGAAATTCCTTTCCGGCCCTTCAACAGCGGCCTTGACATAGCAGCGCCTGCGTACCTGTGGAGAAGAGGTTAACCTGCAAAATTAAACGTTAATTGAGGGAGTGGAGGGTGGGAGAAGCTCTGGAGCCGACTGATGCTTCCCAGGTAAGCTACACCTATTGTGTGAGCTGTATGGTCCCTCCCATACCTGGCCAATCCCCTGGCAACGCACCCCCTCAGGTGGGATTGGGTGGTTAACTCAGGTAGGCGGTGACACCAGGTATCCCTGCCCTGGGGAAGGCGCTGCCCGTCCGAACTACCAGGAGCCGCACGGGAATTTAGGGGGCTGCGCGCGACCGTGCAAACGTCGCCCCACCTTTGATGTGTGGAACGGTCATTGTTCTCACCCCCTCAGTTTGTTTACTGTCTAGCTGATGAAGCATTCTGGGGAGCATGGAAGCTTGCATCCTTTTTTGAGATATTTTGTGCAACTAGGGCTTCCAATCAAAGCTTTACACAGCTTCAATGCATGCACAGCCGATCCATTTGGTGCTAACAGGTTTAGCTTGGTTCAGTGGGGGGGGGGGTGATACTCTGAATCAAATTAGAATCTTCTTAATCTGTTTTCCAGGCTGGACTGTGTACGGACAAAAGTGTGGGTTGCAGCTTTTGGGGTGCTGACAGCAGGCTTATCTGTCGTCAGCAGCTTTGGATTGCTGCTCTTTTGTGGGGTGCCGTTTGTTGTCAAAGTTGCAAGTTCGCCATTTCTTATACTTGGTAAGTGAGCAAATATACACATTAATATATTTAAGAATGATGATGAGTGAAAATTCTCTTACATATCTTGTGGGAATGTTTAGGAATGTGGGGGAGGGTATATTGTTTAAGATATCCTATCCCAACTTGTGTTTACAAGTTCTATAATATCTGCAGAGTTAACATTCCCCTTTTAAACACACGCTCAGCGGATAGCTTGCACAGACTCGCTAGAGTCTCTATAAATATTGTCCTGGTGTCTTCCCCCTTTTTAATCCCTCTCAAAATAAGACACTGCACAGTCTTCAGTAAAGTATAAAACGTTTACTCACAAGAAATCATCTGTTCACACAAAGGATCCCAGAGGCAGACTTAAAAGTTACTAAGTTACTAAAAGTTACTAAAAACCCTAATCAGTATACATGAGAAGACTATCTCCTTATGGGAGAAAAGTCCCTTTTTCATATCTTAGCTTGAAGCGAAGAGTGCATCTTAGCGATCCTGTTACTTTGATCGCGTCATCAGAAAAAGGAGAGAGAGAAGACAGAAGAGGCAAAATAGAGGCCCGGCTTGTGGTTCTTCTTCTCTAACTAGGAGAGGCCGCACCCATCTCAAGTTACATACAGGAAGTTTTGTCTCAGTCTAGGAAGGTAGGAAGTTCCGGCTGGAGGACTGAGAAAACCTTCATGTCTACTCTAGCAAATGTTGTGTTTGACTGCACCTGATTCTTACATCCCACATATCTATGGGTTTGTGGCGTTCAGGAGCCGATTCTTCCGGGAGGCAAGTCATTCGAGTACCAAGGTACCACTGTATTTCTCTTCTCGCATGACATATAGGAACTACATGACATATAGGAACTTCTGGTTGTGAACAGGATCTGTTCCGGAGCCCCGTTCACAACATGAATAACACGTAACATGAAGCGCTGCTTCTGCGCATGCGCGTGACGTCATTTAACGCGTCTGCGCATGTGCGAACCACCGAGCCCGGAAGTAACCCGTTCCAGTACTTCCGGGTTCAGCGCATCCGGGTTCAGCGCATCCATAACTCGCGCCGAATGCAACCCGCAGCGAACGCAACACAAGGTATGACTGTAATGTGTTATATATTTGCTGTTCTTCAGGGGTTGGTGTTGATGACATGTTCATCCTGGTGTCTTGCTGGCAGCAGACTAAAGTGAAGGACAGTGTCAGAGATCGAATGGCTGAAACCTATGGAAGAGCAGGAGTGTCCATTACCATCACGACCCTCATGGATGTTTTAGCCTTCTACATTGGAATTGCAACTGCATTCCCGTCCATTCAGACATTTTGCATCTATACAGGAACATCATTTGTGTTCTGCTACTTATATAACCTGACATTCTTGGGGGCCATTCTTGCTTTAAATGGGAGACGAGAAGAAAGCAACAGACACTTTCTCACATTCAAGAAAGTGAACAATGAGCCTCAGGATTCTCAGGGCCGCACATATAACATGTGCGGTGTAGGAGGGTCTTTTGATGAGTCCACTGGAGCAGAGACTGTACACCCCATTAATGGATTCTTTAGAGAGCATTATGGTCCCTTCCTTATGCACACCTGGACCAAGGTGCTTGTGGTAGTCCTTTATCTCATGTACTTGGGTATTAGTATTTTTGGCTGCACTCAAGTCCAAGAAGGTATAGATCTTCGAAATCTAGCTAGTGATAGTTCTTACGTCATCCAGTATTATAAATGGGAAGATGAATATTTTTCAGAATATGGCCCAATGGTTATGGTTGTTGTTACTGACAGTACATTTTATTGGGCTCCATCTGTCCGTGCAGATCTTGAAAACTGTATGAAAGCACTAGAAAGCTCATCCTACATCAATGAGAATTTATCAGTGTCCTGGTTGAGATCTTACCAAGATTTTGCTCTAGCTATAACTTTCGATATAGATGACCGTGGGATTTTCATTAACACTTTACCCACCTTCTTTAGATTTTTTCCAGACTTCAAGTGGGATGTTAATGTTACTGATACAGAAATATTAGTGTCACGTTTTTTCATACAGACAGTCAAAGTTACTACTGCAGTGGATGAGAAGAGTCTTTTAAATGAGCTGAGAGGCCTTGCTAAGGACTGCAAGATACCATTAATGGTTTATCATCCAGCTTTTATATACTTTGATCAATATACTGTGATCGTTAAGGACACGGTTCAAACTGTTGTGATTGCTGCTGGAGCCATGCTACTCATTTCCTTACTACTCATTCCCAATCCTCTTTGTTCTTTGTGTGTAACCTTTGCTATTGCCTCTGTTATTGTCGGTGTAGCTGGTTTCATGTCCTTCTGGAATGTGAATCTCGATTCCATATCCATGATCAACCTTGTAATTTGCATAGGGTTTTCAGTAGACTTCTCTGCTCATATTTCTTACCATTTTGTTGCCAGTGAGAAACACAACGTGAATGACAAGGCCGTGGATGCTCTGTACCACCTTGGCTACCCTGTTACGCAGGGAGCTATTTCCACTATCTTGGGAGTTACTGTACTCTCCATGGCATCCTCTTACATCTTCAGAACCTTTTTTAAGATAATGTTTCTGGTGATCTTTTTGGGGGCTGTTCACGGTCTCATTTTTATTCCTGTGTTCTTAACTTTCTTCAGCTTTTGTAGTAAAATGCCGAATAGACAGTCTGCAGTCAGTGCCCAGAGCGCCAGTGCATGAGGAGTTCCTTTATAAGATACAAATATTACGAAAGCGCCTCATGTAAACATGACAATACTACAATGAGAGCAGTTCGATAATGGAACTAATTACCTAGAGGATGGGAGTGGGCTCTTCCTGGTGAGCATTTAAGGTCCCCATCCTTACTTTGCGGGCTACTTTGATTCTGACTTGATTTTAGGATGTAGGATGCATTTTAATTGATTGCTTGATTTTATGGTAATATGTCATATATTTGATGTTAGCCACTCTGAGCCCGGTTTTACCTCAGATAATAAATAAAATGTATTATTATTATTATTATTATTATTATTATTATTATTATTATTTGTGAATGTTATCTCTCCCACCACTTGCAGGCCAACTTTGGAAAGTGAACAGGACCACTGGCATCAGGATTTCATCAGGTGGCCCTTTTGCCCACATGGGTCTTGCAAAGCACTTTTAATAGGGCTTCGTAAGACCTAATGATTAGCTGATTGTCAGGTGTTGCAAAGCCCTGCACACAGCAGTTTGCTTAGGATATTTCAGGCAGCACCATTCCACTGATTGACAGTGCCTCAAAACCCCTTTCAGTTGAGCCACGTTTTTACCTGGTCAACACTCGATGTAGGGCAGGCTGGCATGGCTTGGCTGAAATAACCCTGTGAGCCAAATGAGGCCTCACAGATCTAATTATTTATTTCATAAAAATTCTATACTGATTGATTGTAAAAAAACAAAAACAACAAAAAACAAACCTCAAAGTGGTTTACAAAAATGCACACCTGCTAATTATACTTACGGATTAGAAGTTCTCCACCCCTGCTGTAAACTATGGGCCTCCATTTGGGTTGGGTTAGAAGACTGGTGGTGTACTGGAAGAAATATTGAGAATTTTCAACTTGTGCTACTGCAACATTTTTGTCACCCAAGGTGCCTTTAGAGCTTTTAACTAACCTAGTGTCCTTCAGATGTTGTTGGTGTACAACTCCCATCATCCCAGACAATTGACTGTGGCAGCAGAGGCTGATGGGAATTGTAGTGCAAAACAACTGGAGGATACCAGGTTGGGGAAGGTTGCTTTAATGTAAGGAATACATAATCAGTGCCTTTTTAAAAATAAATTTGGTGCCAAGGTTCAAACCTGCCTGGAAATACCACTCATTGAAGTGGGAACCCCTCCTTCTTAGCTCAGATCTGTAGGGGCCTACTAAGGTAGTATATCTTATATTCTCTGTTAAACCAAAGATGCTGTGATATTAGCACCCAAAATATACAATATAGCAAGCTTTGCTTGTGTCATATTTTCTTTTCTTTTTAAATTTATTTTTTATTGTAATTTTTTTAAAGATTTCTTGGTTTATAAAAGTATGTGCAATGTCTCTTTTTTCAAGTTACATTTTCTACAGGTCTGTTTCATTTGTTGAGACATTAGTGTTACATTAGGAAGAAAAGGGGGAAGAGGTGGAGGGGGGAATGGTGAGTGGGGTCGGTTGGGGATTGTTCTGTCGTGGGTTCAGTATCTATATGATTTCAGCTCTTTGTGTAATCAGCTCTGAGTAGTGATTCAGCATGCTAGCAAGGATATGCTAGGAGTCAAGTCTAACAAGAACAATCTTCTTTATTGCAGTAGGAACATGACTGACTGGAGGGAAAGGGCGAGCTCCTTTTATACTCTCAGGCGCAGGAGTAGGGGAAAGGATACATTTATATTTTGGCGGGACCCAATCAGAGTAAGGATCCAAATTGTGCTAACAAGTTAACCAATAGCAACTGTTCCCGCTCCCGTTTGAATCACCCTGGAGCGGGAAAGGCAGTTACAGAACTAACAGTGAAACTCATGCATACATATTAAACCAATACATAACACCCCTCCCCTCCTAGTGCGCTGAGCACTCAAAGTCCCTCAAGTAATTTGGTGGCCGGCGTTCCCGTTGGGATCTACTAGCAACAGGAGTGGCTGGTGTCTGCTGCTCCTGAACTTGGGGTGACGGTGGTGTAACAGGCAGGCTGGGTGGTGGAGACACATCACTGGCTGGGGGCAGAATCTCTGGGGAAACGGCGATGCTGCTACCTTCCGGCGGAGGCAAGTCTGAGTCGCTGGAACTGGTCTGGGCAGATGGCTGCAAGGAACAGGTACCAGGCAGTATTTCCTCTAGGTCCGGTGAGTCTCCGTCACTCTGGTCCCCGTCACTTTGGGTACGGTTGGGGGCACGTCGGCGCAGCTGATCAATATGTCGCCGCATCACCCGACCGTCGTCCAGCGTGACAAAATACGAGACTGGTCCACTGGCGCGGGTGACAACACCTGGCACCCATGCTGGACCCCTGGCGTAGTTCCGCACCCAGACTAGCTCTTCAGGAGCAAGGTATCGCGTAGTGTCCTTTTCGGCCTCTGGCCTTGCTCGAGCAGGACGGGACGGGTTTTTGTCTGGGTGTACAAAGTCCATGATGGTGACCAGCCGACGACCCATCAATAGTTCAGCAGGCGACTTGCCCGTGGTGGTGCAGGGTGTGGCATGCTGCAAGAATAACATCTGGGCAATTCTGGCTGCCCAGTCCCCCTCCAGCAAGCGAGCAATAATCTCTTTCGCCGTACGTACCATCTGCTCTGCCTGTCCATTTGATGATGGGTGAAACGGGGCCGACGTTGCCCCCCTAATGAAGTTGTCCGCCAGGAATGCCTTAAACTCCTGAGACACAAAGGCCATCCCATTGTCCGACACAATAGTCTCTGGCAGCCCGTGGGTTGCGAACAGCTGCCTCAACACCCGAATGACTGCAGCAGAGGTCATGCTGGGAACTATTGCCACTTCCAACCACTTTGAATAGGCATCCACCACTACTATAAATACCTTCCCTTGGTGGGGTCCTGCAAAGTCAATGTGCAGACGGCTCCAAGGAGTCCGCGCCTGCTCCCACCAGTGGACTGGTGCCCTAGGTACGTCAGGCCTCACCTCCTGACACGAGGTGCATGTTCGTACCCAATTCTCAATGTCCTGGTCCATCCCCGGCCACCACACATAGCACCTAGCCAAGGATTTCATTCGGACCATACCTGGGTGCCCCATGTGGAGTGTGCCCAGCACCCTGTTCCTGAGAGGTTCCGGAATGATCACTCTGTCCCCCCACAGCAGGCACCCCCGGTGCAGCGAGAGCTCATGCTGCCTGGTCTTGAACACCCTGAAACACTCTGGCTGGGGACCCCCTGGCCATCCCCTCCCCACCCAAGCAAAGACACGGGCAAGGATGGGGTCTCTCGTTGTATGGGCGGCAATTTCGGGGGCTGTGACTGGAGGGCCCGGCAGCGCCTCCAACATCATGACGCACTCAGCAGGCGCAGGGTCCCCATCGGAGATATGGGGCAAGGGCAGACGGCTTAGGGCATCCGCATGGCAGAGATGTGTACCCTTTACATGACACAACTCATACTGATACCCATTTAAAAATATGGACCAACGGAGCATACGAGGAGAGAGCATCTGAGGGGTCTGTTTGTGAGGGACGAACTGTGGGATGTAAACACTAGAGCAGTCAAGTACAACAATGCTAGAGCAGACAATGGAGATTGCCTCAGTCCTCCAGCCACAACTTCCTGGTCACATGGATTGAGACAATTTCCTCTTGCAACTAGATGTGGGAGTGGCTTCACCTGGGAAGGTATGAACAAAGAACCCACAGGTCAGCGGCCATTCCATTCCACTCTCTCACTCGAACTGTGAGGAGGATGCTCAGTTGGCTTCCAGCCAACTGGGGCCTAGTGGACTTCTCTCCCACATGGAGAGATTCCAATTGTAAATATCTTTACTAAGAATAAGCCTGCCTTCTTTGGGATTTGTCTTGAGCTGGATATATGTGAGTAAACATTTTATACCTTTTTATAGAAGACGTGTGTTGTGTCTTATTTAAGAGGGACAAAGGGGAAATATATAGTTATAAACCAGGAAACTAGATTAAGTTGATTCTAGCGAATCAAAGCAACTTCCGCTGTGTGTATTTTAAAAGGGAATGTTACTCTGCTAGTTGAACTTGTTAGCACAAGTTAGGATGAGATATATTAAATTATAAATCTCCATCCACGTTCCAAAACATTCCCACAAAGGGTTAATGTGCCCAGCGCTACGTATTTTGTGTATTTTTGAAGGATTGCGTTGGATTGCATTTTTGAGTTGAGTAGGATTTTTCTGAGAGCATTTCCTGGTGAGACCGCATGGTCCTTTGTCCTATTGTCTAGAGAAAGGGGATTAAGCTACCCCTCCCCTCCCTCAGAGCTCACAAAAGACCCAAAGGCAGTGAAGATTTATTTTGAGGCTTTTGCTTTTTGCATTTTGAGATTTTTGAGATTTTGATTTTGAATTTTGACAAATTTTTGAATTTTGAAATTTTTCCAAATTTTGGATTTTAAGATGGCTAGTGCCAGTTTTTATAGTGAAGAAAAGCCAAGCTTAATGCTGCTAGATGAGGACAATTTTGTGCACTGGAAAACGCGCTTAATGACATATTTAGAAGCAAGGGATGTTTTGGATGCGATACAGAAACCAAAGCCCCAAGGTACAGATGATGAAGCCAAGGTTAAAGTCTGGAAAAGGCAGAACAGCGAGGCCAAGCACATAATTTTGAGTGGACTTCGCAATAAGCATCTATCGTTAATAAATAGCAAAGATGATGCATCTCAGATCCTAAAAGATATTGAGCGCATGTATGGAGAATCTACAAAGAACTCCTACAGAACATTGATGGGCAAATTAACTAGACTGAGAATGAATTCAAAAGAAGAATTCACAGAGCATATTGATAAATTCACAGAAATTATTCAAAAGCTTGAACTTACTCCACAATCTTTTGATGAAGTAACAAAGGTATCATTTCTGTTAGCCTCATTAGGGCCACATTTTGATGCATTTGTCAGTTTGATGGATCATAAAGAGAATCTAACTTTTAAGGAAGTGGCTAGTGAATTAAGAGAGGAATGCAGAAAGAGATCTGATTCCCCAGAAAGGAGCACTAGAAATAAAGGCAGCAATTATGTTTTTAAACAGCCTGCACAGTCCAGAGATGGACACAAGAAGGTCACATGTCACAATTGTAATAAAATCGGCCATTCAGTGTTCCATCACTTGGACACAACAAGTATATTTTAATTTTTATTGATGATTTTTCGAGATATTGTGTGGCATATTTCATCAAAGATAAAAGTGAGACAGTAGAAATGTTCAAGAATTACATTGCCATGGTTAGGAACAAGTTCCAAAGAGCTCCAGGTGTCTTAATGTCTGACAATGGAGGAGAATACTGCTCACATGAGATGAAAGCCCTTATGGCAAAGGAAGGAATTACACATGTAACCACAGTTCCTTACACGCCACAACAGAACTCCATAGCTGAAAGGAAGTTCAGATCCATTATGGAAATGACAAGGTGTATGCTAAAGGAAGCGTCCCTGCCTAGGAAGATGTGGGGAGATGCTGCTTACACAGCTGTCTATCTCCAGAACAGGTTGCCAACAAAGGCAACACAGCGCACACCATTTGAACTTTGGCATGGAAAGGTGCCTAGTCTGTCGCACATACGTGTATTTGGCAGTATATGTTACTACCATGTGCCCAAGGAACAGAGGCACAAGCTTGACTCCAGAGCACAAGCAGGTATCTTAGTGGGATATGCTGCTGGAGGCAAAGGATACAGAGTAATGGACTTACAGACAGGCAAAGTGAGTGCGCACCATGCAATTTATTTTGATGAACATGCAAAAGCAGACACAAAGAACACTGTTATTGGCTGCTCCAAGGAGTCAGAATGGACTCAAGAACTCATAAACTTTCCTTCTGAAACCCCACATGGTACTAATCTGCCTTCTAGTGTCATAGCACCCCCTACAGGCGACGCACCAGAAGACACAGATGACCAGATCCCTGGCGGCTCCAGAGACGAAGAGGAGGACTCAGATAGGGACATGGAAGCGTTGGAGGATGGTGAGGAAGCTGATGCGGTTCAGGAACCAGAACCAGAGGTCAGACGCTCATCCAGAACCAACAGAGGTGTCCCACCAGCAAGACTGTCCTACCTTGCAGGGTCGGTGTCTCCACAGGAACCTTCCACATGGGAAGAGATTCAGAAGATGCCATCTGCACAAGCCAGTCTCTGGAAGAAGGCCGCTCAGGAGGAGATGGATGCACTGCATCAGAACCAGACATGGACCCTGACAGAGCTCCCTCCTGGTAAGAAGGCCATTGGGTGCAAGTGGGTGTTCAAGGTTAAGAAGGGGTCAGAAGGGGAAGTGGAACGCTACAAAGCAAGGCTAGTAGCACAAGGTTTTTCACAACGTTTTGGTGAAGATTAAGACGAAGTTTTCGCACCAACCGTAAGATATAGTACCGTCCGAATGCTTTTGAGCATTGCAGCCTCTAAAAGATTGGACGTGAAGCACATTGACGTCTGTACTGCGTTTTTACATGGGAGAATTTCTGAAGAAATTTACATGAAGCAACCTAAAGGTTTCACAAAACCAAATGAGACGCACCTCGTGTGTCGACTCCAGAAAGGAATCTATGGGCTTAAACAAGCGGCTAGAGCCTGGAATCAGAAATTGCACAGTATGCTTGTGCAACTTGGGTACAAGCAAGGAAACGCAGACAAGTGCTTGTACACCAAGTCAAGTAATGGACAATATTCATATATATTGGCTTTTGTCGATGATTTGATTATTGCTACTGCAAATAATAGAGACTATACACAAATAGTAAAACACCTCAGCAAGGAGGTACAAGTAAAAGAACTTGGAGATGTCAAGTACTACCTAGGAATCCAAGTGGAAAGAGAAGAAGATGGCTCATTTCTTCTCAGCCAGAAGCAAAAGATTCATGAACTAATTGAGTATTTGCAGATGCAAGACGCACACCCGGTTGCAACGCCCATGGCTACAGACTTCTTGAAGAATCAGCAGGATTCGAAGCTGTTGCCAGATAACAGTCAATATAGGTCGGTAATTGGTAAACTTTTGTATATGGTTACCACATGTAGACCTGACTTAGCTAATGCTGTGGGGATTCTGAGCAGAAAAGTGAATTCTCCCACTGAGCATGATTTAGCGGGGCTGAAAAGGGTGGTTAGATACCTGAAAGGTACAATAAATTGTAAATTAAAGTTGCCAGCTGTCAGAGACCCTAAGTTGGTTGGGTACACTGATGCAGATTGGGCTGGGGATAATGCTGACTATAAATCCACAAGCGGTCAGGTTTTTATGTTTGGGGATGGACCTGTTGTGTGGGGCAGCTATAAACAGAGTTGTGTAGCTTTGTCTTCAACAGAGTCCGAATATGTTGCTGCTACAGAAGCATGCAGAGAAATTGCCTGGCTTGATGAACTCATCAAAGACTTTGGACTGGTGAGAAGGGAACCTGTCAGCCTGCTAGAGGACAATCAAAGTTGCCTGAAGCTGACGCAGAGTGAAAAGTTCCTAGCCAGAACCAAACACATTGGGGTCAGGTACCACTACATACGCCAGATGGTGCAAGATGGACTTGTGGAACTGTCTTATTGCTGCACCAAAGAGATGACTGCCGACATCTTGACAAAACCCTTGCCAAAAGAGAGTTTCCAGAATCTACGTGTCAAGCTGGGACTCTAGGTGGTTGAATAAAGTTGTTTATGTTTTGTATGTTGTATTTGCCTGAGAAGGGGTTTGTGGGATGTAAACACTAGAGCAGTCAAGTACAACAATGCTAGAGCAGACAATGGAGATTGCCTCAGTCCTCCAGCCACAACTTCCTGGTCACATGGATTGAGACAATTTCCTCTTGCAACTAGATGTGGGAGTGGCTTCACCTGGGAAGGTATGAACAAAGAACCCACAGGTCAGCGGCCATTCCATTCCACTCTCTCACTCGAACTGTGAGGAGGATGCTCAGTTGGCTTCCAGCCAACTGGGGCCTAGTGGACTTCTCTCCCACATGGAGAGATTCCAATTGTAAATATCTTTACTAAGAATAAGCCTGCCTTTGGGATTTGTCTTGAGCTGGATATATGTGAGTAAACATTTTATACCTTTTTATAGAAGACGTGTGTTGTGTCTTATTTAAGAGGGACAAAGGGGAAATATATAGTTATAAACCAGGAAACTAGATTAAGTTGATTCTAGCGAATCAAAGCAACTTCCGCTGTGTGTATTTTAAAAGGGAATGTTACTCTGCTAGTTGAACTTGTTAGCACAAGTTAGGATGAGATATATTAAATTATAAATCTCCATCCACGTTCCAAAACATTCCCACACGAACAACCCTAGTAGGGGCTTGTGATCGGTCTGGATGGTGAAAGGCCGGCCATATACATAATCATGGAACTTCTTAACACCCGCCACAATGGCCAAAGCCTCCTTGTCTATTTGGGCGTAGTTGCGCTCTGTTGTGGACAGAGTCCGTGAATAAAATGAAATTGGCCGCTCACTCCCGTCAGGGTCCCTGTGGCTAAGGACAGCCCCCAGACCATACTGCGATGCGTCGCACGCTAACACCAGCGACTCGTTAAAATGGGCGAGAACGCTCCGGTTCGACAGCATGCCCTTAAGCGCATCAAATGCCCTTTGATGGACCTGGGTCCAACACCAACTGCTTTTCTTTTCTAACAATCTGTGGAGGGGCTCCGCAATGGTTGCCTTATGAGGGAGAAAGGCGTGGTAAAAGTTGAGAAGGCCTAAGAAGGCCTGAAGTTCAGTTTTGTTCCCCGGCCGAGGGGCCTCCGTGATGGCCCGAGTCTTGGCCGCTGTGGGGTGGATGCCAGCTGCATCAATTTCATACCCCAAAAAATCGACCTTGGGCACCCCAAAAACGCACTTCTCCTTTTTAAGCTTAAGCCCCACATCCTGCAATCTAGTTAATACAGTGCAGACGTGCTCAAGCAGGTCCTGAGCATTTTTCCCAGCAATAAGAACATCATCAAAATAGGGCAAGACCCCTGGAAGCCCCTGTAGGAGGCGCTCCATAAGCCCCTGAAAGATTCCCAGTGCCACACTGACCCCAAACTGGAGTCTTTTTACACTAAATGCGCCTTTGTGGGTGACGATGGTCTGAGCCTCAGCAGAGCGCTCTGACACTGGCAGTTGTTGGTACGCTTGAGCCAAGTCAAGCTTTGCAAACACAGTGCCCCCAGATAACGTAGCCAACAACTGAGAAACTACCGGAATGGGATATGAGTTTCCCCGTAAGGCTTTGTTAATTGTACACTTGTAATCTGCGCATATGCGCACCTCCCCATTTGCCTTCAAGGGCGTGACAATCGGGGTCTCCCATCTGGTGGATTCAACAGGTTGTAGCACCCCTTGGGCTACAAGTTTGTCTAATTCTGCATCGATTTTTGGCTTAAGGGCGAAGGGAACTCGCCTGGGCTTAAAACGGATGGGAGCAATACTTGGATGAAGGGCAAAATCAATGGGGGCCCCCTTGTAACATCCCAGGGATCCATCAAAAAGCATTGCAAACTCCTGGTACAATACATCAAATTTTTCATTAGTAACTGTAACAGAATTAAGCCCCGAAATCCCCAGTCCCAATGCTGGAAACCAGTCTGTGCCCAACAGACTAGGGCGGTTACCCCTAGCAATCACAAGCTTCAGTATGGCTGTCCGGGCTCTGAATTGTACCTTGATGGAGCACATTCCCAAAACTGAGATGCGGCCCGCTGTATATGACTGCAGCGTGGCTGGAAAAGGCTCCAATGAGGGAAACTTACCCCCCGGAAAGAAGGCGCGGGCAGTTTGGTCGGAGACCATGGAAAATCCTGACCCAGAGTCCACTTCCATGTCGCAGGGATGCCCTTCAATCTGGATACGGATGGTTGTCTTCTCCTGCGCGGGGAAGGGCAGGTTTGCCCATTTATCACGGTGAGGTAGTTGCAGTCGTCGACAAGGTGAGAACTGGACGCAGACTTTCGGCGCGTTGATCTCAGGGACACTGCAGGGTTGGTGGTGGAACGACAGACCCGTTCAATGTGGCCTAACCGGCCGCATGCCCGACACGTAACGTCGCGGAAACGGCAATTCTTCCTGTCGTGGAGTCCTCCACAGCCGGCACAAGCGGGGCGATGGTTCTTGGGCGCGGTGGTGCTCTGGCGGACCAACTCAACCCCACGCACAGGGCTCTGATCAGGACTGGCCACGGGGTCTCCCAAGAAGTGGGTGGTGCTTGATGGTGCTTTCACTGGCTTGGGTGCGTCGGCAGACCTTTCCTTCTCCATGGCTTCTGTAGCAATGGCCTCCTGCAGAGCGGAGGTGAGGGTGACCTCGGTTTTCGCCATGATGTGGCGGCGGGCCTTGCTGCTACTAAGCCCACAAACAAAACGATCTGTAAGACTCTCCTCGAGATTGGAGAACCCGCAATGCTGGGCGAGCTTCCGGAGTTCGGCTAGGAACGTAGCCGCGGACTCCCCTGCTTGCTGTTGCCGCTTGTAGAAATCAAACCACCGGGACATCTTGGTTGCGGTCGGAGCCAAGTGATTGGTCATTTTGGCTACGATGTCAGACCAATCAGCGTCATTTAGTTTAACTGGCGCCAGCAGCGCCTTCGCGAGCTCGAAGGTCTCTGGGCCACAACAGCTGAGAAACGTGGCCCGCTTCTTAATGGCATTTGTAATACCATGCGCTGCTGCGTAGAACTCAAAACGCTCCACGTAATCTTCCCACTTGTGTGGAGAGCTGAGCTGGAAGGGTTCCAGCACTCTGACGGCATCCATTTTGCTGCTGGTCTGGGTGACTGATGCTGGTCAGTGTAGGCTTGAGAGCAGACAGCAGTCCTCGGAACCTGGGCCAAGGGAATGGCTCCTTGCAGCCTCAGAATTCCGATCCCACCTTCGTCGCCAGTTGTTCTGTCGTGGGTTCAGTATCTATATGATTTCAGCTCTTTGTGTAATCAGCTCTGAGTAGTGATTCAGCATGCTAGCAAGGATATGCTAGGAGTCAAGTCTAACAAGAACAATCTTCTTTATTGCAGTAGGAACATGACTGACTGGAGGGAAAGGGCGAGCTCCTTTTATACTCTCAGGAGCAGGAGTAGGGGAAAGGATACATTTATATTTTGGCGGGACCCAATCAGAGTAAGGATCCAAATTGTGCTAACAAGTTAACCAATAGCAACTGTTCCCGCTCCCGTTTGAATCACCCTGGAGCGGGAAAGGCAGTTACAGAACTAACAGTGAAACTCATGCATACATATTAAACCAATACATAACAGGGATGTTTCTATTTTACTTAATGTATGTGTGGGGTTTTGAGTCAGCGTTGTTTGTGCAGGCTCTCTTTGCTATTCACTTGTGTTCCTTTGGTGGTGAGAGAAGTTGGGGTTGGCCTAGGGTGTGGGTGCTTTTTTGTGATTGGCTGTGGTGAACTTTGTTTTCATGTGTGAGTTGGGTGGGTGTTTTTGAATCAGGATAGCCATATGCTCTTGGTGGATTCCTGCCGTCTTGTTGGGCTGTGTATGTGATAAAGGGGAGCCATACTGGGGTGAAGGCATCTTCTATTTTTCCCCGTGTCAGTTTCAGTTTATTGGTTAATTATTCTAGTAAGGCTGTTTCCCATACTATCCGGTCCATGCTTACTCCTGACAGGTCTCTCCAATGTCTGGTTATGATGTTTCTGGTTGCTGAGAGTAGGTGGGTTATGAGTTCTTTGTGATGTGAGTGGGCATTATTGTCTTGGAAGATGTTTAGTAGGGCCAGTTCTGGGGTTAATCTCATCGCCTATGTCATCCTCCCATTGTTTTTTGATTACGTCTAGGGGGTTCGTGGGATTTTGGAGTAGTCTTGTATATTGTGGATACCATCCCTTTGCCATGTCCCTTTGTTGTTAGTAGGAGGTTTTCGAAGGTTGTCAGGGGCCAAGTTGTGGTGATTTTACTACTGGATTGTTTAAGAGGGCAGGTGGGGTGTTAACCAGGGCATTTGGGTGTCTTCTAGTTTGCCTTATATTTCTTGTGTTGACAAGGGTTTGTTATTTTTATAGAAATCTGTTAGGCGATATAAGCCTTTGGTTTGCCAGGTTTTTATCCGGAGCTTTGTGCTGCCAGAGGTATTAGTGGGGATGGGGTTGGGGACAGTTTGCCTATTTCTGCTTTCCATGCTTTAAGCATGGTCTGTGTGTACCTGTTAAGTGTTGTGGGAATTTTCCTTAGTTTGTTTGGGAGGAATGGGTATGCTGTGGTGCAGGTATTTTCAATTGTGTCCCTCTCTAGGTGTGCCCATTGTTTTGTCTCATCTTCTAGTATATATGGGATTATGTGGCGTACTTGGTTGGCAATATTATATGCTTCTATGTTGGGGATTCCCCATCTGCCCTCTGAGGAGGGGAGGTGTAGGTATTTGGGGCTTATTCTTGTTTTTTTGTGTGAGAAGATAAATAAGTGTAGTTTTTTTCTGCCATTTTCGGAGTCTGGCTGGGGGAATCCAGATTGGGAGGGTTTGGAATAGGTAGGTTAGTTTTGGGAGGGTGATCATTTTGATCGTGGCTATTTTGTCTGAGAGAGTGAAGTTTATGTTATTTTAGGTCTTTGTTAATTTGCTGCCACATGGGCTTGTAGTTGTGGAGGTATAATTTATTGAGGTTTCTGGTTATTTGTACCCCTAGGTATCTGAACTTAGTGTGGCAAAGTTTTATCTTGGTGACGTTAGCGAGCTCTTTTTGGGTGTGGGGAGGGGTGTTGAAGCACATAGCTTCCGACTTTGCAAAATTTCCCTGTAGGCTAGACACCATTGCAAATGTGTTGAGTTCTCTGATAAGGGAGGTTGCTGTGTTTATTTGTGTCATGTTTTCTGAGATTTTGGCTTGTAGATATATAAAAAGCCTAGTTGAGAACAAAAGCTGTTAATTATAAAATTGATATTTCTTCATGAAGGCAGATATGGAGGAGAATTTAATTTAATTTAGTGAAATAATAAAGGTATGATCATAGAATCATAGAACTGTAGAGTTGGAAAGGATCTCAAAGGTCATTTAGTCCAACTCCCTACAATGCAGCTATCTCAGTTAAACCATACAGGACAAACAGCCATCCAACATTTGCTTTAAAACCTCCAAGGAAGGAGAGTCCACCACCTTCCAAAGGAGTCCATTCCACTGTTGAACAGCTCTTATCATCAGAAAGTTCCTCCTGATGTTTTGTTGAAATCTCCTTTCTTGTACTGTAAATTGAATCCATTGTTTTAGGTCCTGGCCTTCAGAGCAGGAGAAAACAAGTTTGTTCCATCATCCATGTGACACTCCTTGAGATATTTGAAGATAGCTCTCATATCTTCTCTCAGTCTTCTCTTTACCAGGTTAAACATGCCCAGCTCCCTCAACTGTCCTCATAAGGCTTGGTTTCCAGACCCTTGAGCATCTTGGTCACTCTCTTCTGTACATGTTCCAGCTTGTCAATGTCTATCTTAAATTGTGGTGCCCAGAACTGGCCATAGTACTGCAGGTGTGGTCTGAACAAGGCAGAATAGAGCAGTACTATTACTTCCCTTGATCAGGACACAATACTTCGGTTAATGCAGCGTAGAATAGCATTAACTTTTTTTTTGCTGCTGCATCACACTGTTGACTTATATTAGCCTTGTGGTCTGCTAAGACCCCAAATCCTTTTTACATGTACTACTGGCAAGTCAGGTGTTCCCCATCTTCTGTTTGTGAAGCTGGTTCTTCTTATTAGTGTAGAACCTTACATTTGTCCCTATTGAAATTGTCCCCCCCTTTTTGGGGGGGGCAAGTTCTCCAATCTGTTAAGGTCATATTGAATTCCCTCAATACCTTCATCCGAGTTGTTAATGAAGACGTTGAACAACAATGGGCCCAGGACAGAACCCTGTGGCACCCAATTTTCCCTCTTTTTCCAGGATGATGAAGAACCATTAGTGAGCACTCTTTGGGTTTGGTCAGTCAACCAGCTATAAATCCACCTTACAGTTACGAAGTCCAGTCCACATTTTACCAGCTTCTCTGCAAGAATATCATGGGGGACTTTGTCAAAAACCTTACTGAAATCAAGATGCACTACATCCACAGCATTCTCTTGATCAACCGAGCTTGTAAGGTAAAGGTAAAGGGACCCCTGACCATTAGGTCCAGTCGTGTCCGACTCTTGGGATGCGGTGCTCATCTCGCTTTATTGGCCGAGAGCCGGCGTACAGCTTCCAGGTCATGTGGCCAGCATGACAAAGCTGCTTCTGACGAACCAGAGCAGCACACGGAAACACCGTTTACCTTCCTGCCAGAGCGGTTCCTATATATCTACTTGCACTTTGACGTGCTTTCGAACTGCTAGGTTGGCAGGAGCTGGGACGGAGCAACGGGAGCTCACCCCGTCGCAGGGATTCGAACCACCAACCTTCTGATCAGCAAGCCCTAGGCTCTGCGGTTTAACCCACAGTGCCACCTGAGTCCCTTACCAAGCTTGTAGCTTTGTCAAAAAAAGAAATGAGGTTTGTCTGGCATGACTTGTTTTTGAGAAACCCATGCTGGGTCCTAATAGTCACAGCACCCTTTTCTAAGTGCTCACAGACCAACTGCTTAATTATCTGTTCTAGGACCATTCTTGGTATAGATGTCAAGCTATCTGGTCAGCAGTTACCTGGGGGCAACATCTGCCCTCCTCCAGTCTGCAGAGATCTCAACCATTCTCCAAGAATTCTCAAAGATTATAGACAGATGCGCTGAGATTACATCCTCAAGATCCTTTAGTACCCTTGGGTGCAGCTCATCAGGCCCTGGAGACTGGGATTGGAATTCCCTTACCATCTCTTTTCCTATCTTGGGCTGCAGCTCCAACCTTGCATCATTTATTTATTATCAACAGATTGGGAACTGCTTTCCTTATTCCCTTATGGGGTACACAAGAGCCTTTATAGAGTCCTTTGTAGGTTCTCCATCGGTAGGAGAAAATAACAGAGGCCAACCAGAGAATATTGAGAAGCAAAGCAGCTAGTAAGCCTGATCTTTATTAAAGCTGTTGCAACAGGGTGCTCCCCTCACATGCAGGAGAGAGGAGGAGGACCCAGAACAAAGGTATGCCTGCCCTTATATAGACATTTTGAAATTCCCTGCCCTGGAGCTCAAGACCACCCCTCCATACATCATGCATACATCACAGAAGGGCTGTAGCCCAAGACCACCCCCCAGATACATCATACCTACAGCTTGTAGATACTGTCCAAACATCTTTTTTCTTATTGGCAGCCGCCATCTTGCATAGTTCCAATACATGTCATTTTCAATGCTATACATGTCATGTTCAATGCTATATGTCACTTACATTTATACTCATATTGCACTACTTTGGCTATGTGTTTAATTAAATATTGAATTCTTGCATTGTGTAAAACAAAGATTATGGTGAAAAGTGAAAAACATGAAAAAAAAAACATGAAAAGTGAAAAACAACCTAGAGCTTACAGAACAAAACCAACTTCAGATATGAAATCAGCATGTCAAAATTAGGTTAGAACAACTGCAGGTGTCAATGCAACAATGGGACATTCTTGCAGTTGAAATAAGATCCAACAACATCAGACCTCAGATGCTTTCCTGCTTGCTGAAAAATGAAATATGCGATATGTTTTAATTGTTTCATATTCATTGACTTCAGCCAACAATACATCTCCTTCTGAGATCGTATCAGATATGCTTTCTGGAAAATGCGGATAAGACTGACAGTGTGAATATGGATATTTTCATGATCACTCCCAGCCAGATACCTCAAACATTCTGGTTGTTCATTGCCATAAACCAGTACAACATCTCGAAGATGGAAAAGACAGCTTAGGCCCTCTTTAAATAGTCCATTTAGTGGAGGTAGAAAAACAAGGGCATTGCACTGATTAACACGTTGCCATAGACCAGTTGTATGGTTTGTAACTATTATTTTCCAACCTAATTCCTGAGCTGAAAAAGTAAGCACTTTGCACAAAACTGACTCGGGCTCAGTGCAAACAATACCTAATATTTCAATATGTTTTGGCACTGGCAGCGTTTGATGAAAAATCTCCCTTGCTACCCAGAAGAACGAAGTGCATGGTATATTTCTAAAACATGGAAATTTTTGAGTACTGAAACAAACTGTTTCTGGAATATTAATTCTTGACGCTGCAGAAACCGGATAACATGAAGCAATATGATCTCCCACTTTTATCTTTTTCACCTCACTACCTGTTGCTGTTACAGTGCCAGTAAAATCTAGAGCTAATAGCTTGTGTTTATCTATAGTATCTGAATTCCAATACAACATTTTCCCAAACTTGCAGCTGGACACGCTAACAGGGAAATAGTCTTCTGAGTGGATGCTTATTTTTTCAAGTTGAACTTCAACACTGTGGTTGCCAAGTTGAGTATGTGAGTTGGCAACTTTCACTGACAGATCATTCATACAGTATGGATCTCCTGTATACAAAATGCAGAAGTCTGAGTTCTGAAGTGGGTGGGAAGGTGTATTGAAGGCTGTGGGTTCAATCTGTGTGCGCCTAATTTCAGAACAATAAATTCGTCCCTCATCAATCCAGACTTCTGGATAATCCTGTGCTTTATATTTTACTAAAACATCAGCTAAGGCCGAGATATCTATTGCATTTGTAGAGCTGATGTCAATAATCTGGAATGTTATTTCCGGGACTTCAACCATACATGTTCGAGCCATGCCGTACAAACCAAAGCCAGTGTTTATATGGTCTACTTTCCTTTCTGATGTCCTGTAAGTGATTACTGTAATGGAGCAATTGCACTTCTTCTCCTTTAATGCAATAACAACTTGGCGGAATGCCTCACAGCATCTTACTGCATGTTTCACCACTTTCTCTGGCAAATTTTCATTCAGTTTTTGGATGCCCCACATAAACAGAACATCATCATATCCCTGCAGTTCCATATTAATCTTATTTTGTGCATAGGTATCTGTTCTCTTAGCTGCCAACAATTTCTCCCATTCCTGATACGTAACAAATCTAGACTCGCTATGTAAGTAATTCTTGAGCTGCTGCGATATTCCAAATTTGTCAGCAAACACCACAACTCGAGGTGCTTTGGGCAGATTATGCATTGCTTGATCAGAAGTTATTTCCTTCCACTGATTTTCAAACAACAATTCATTTTCTTTCCTGGGAATTTCCTGTACCAAATTAATTTGAACACATCTCAGTTCTACCAGAACGGAGCCTTGTTTATCTGTGAAGCATCCACAAAACTCTAAGAAATTGTCAGTGGACTTGCTTGTTTTTAAATATATAATCATTTCCTCTTCCAATGATCGAGCAACTGCAAGACTACTTATACCAGAAGGTAAAACTACTTTGTTATTGGAAGTAACTGCAGCCAGAGTACCCACCATTTGCAGAAAACAATCTAAAAGGACTGGATGGATATAATACTCGTACATTTCTTCTACTGTTTGTCTCTTCACTGTAACAGTTGTCACAGCTTCTTTCAAGTCTTCACAATAAAATACATTACTTAGCTGCCTGAAAGTAGCATCATAGTTGGATCCAGACTGAGCCAATATTTCATAAACCTCATCTTCGCTAACAACAGATCTACACCTCTGAAAAATGTCTTTTAAGGAAATATTCTTTTCTTCAATTGATGTTTCAGGATTCCTTATGACTTGTCCCGAAGCATAAACCGTATTAGCTGAACCTGATTGTATTCTGAACTTTGACACTGTTTGTTGTGGCCCAACCTTTATCTTCAAAGCATGGAGATTTTCATTTAAAACACACGGTGCAGGGAAAAATATATTCATTTGACAATAACTTAAGGGTACTTTTGGCCTTGAGCTCGTCATCACAGCTGCCAGAGCAAGTTCCACCAAAACAGCTACAGGAATTAATGCAGCACAGTAGTTCTTGTGCTCATATAAATGTGGCTTCATAGCCTCAGAGATAGAACAAATGAATTCTGAGTTATCCTTATTTGTACTGCAAATTAAAGAATGGCTTGAGCTTACACCTCTGCTGTTTGCTTTCTGGTTAATATTCCAATGTATCATGAGTTTCTGATGATCAAAGTGATACCTAGGATAAGCTGATGGTACACTTTGATAACCTTCATAAAAATGCTGCCAATTCACATTCAATCCCAATTCAAAAAGATCTTTCACTAGATTAAGAAGAGTCACATATTCCCTATCCGTTTGCAAAGAATGAAAAACTCTGGTTTGCGTCCCTAATGTTTCAATGATGTATCTCTGCAAAGCTCTTTGAGGACCTATTTCCACAAATGCAATGTTGTCCTTGCCTTTTACTGATGTCATCATGGCCTCTGCAAAAAAAACAGGATCCCGAACCTGTTTCGCCCAGTAGGTGCCTGTAACAAAATCACCATCTGAAGCTGCCTTCCCTGTTGCTGTAGAAATTAGGTCAATCTCTGGCTTGCTTTTCTTTAATTCTGATAGACTTTCTGAGAGTTCTGCTAGTACCGGTTCTATCATGTGGCTGTGATATGCAGCTGGCACATTTAAAACATGAAGAACTATGTTTCTTTTACTGAAGTGCTCAGCTAAATCTTTCTGAATGGCGTGGATAGACACTTCATCTCCTGATAATGTGCAAGACAAAGGACTGTTAAACGCTGCAACACAGACTTTCCCGAAATATGCTCCAAGGGCTGCTGACACCTCCGCAACGGGAATGTTGCCAACCACCAGCATTCTCCCTCCAGTGACTTTAGCCTGCAGCCTGCTCCTGTGGTAGATGACTTTGACAGCATCTTCCAGGGAAATCAATCCAGCACAATGGGCAGCAGCTACTTCACCAACTGAATGGCCAACAGCAGCAATTGGCTTAACGCCCCAGTGTTGCAGGAGTGTAACCAAGGCCACCTGCAGTGTAAAGAGTAAAGGCTGAGCAACTTCAGGCCTGGACAAATCATTGTGCTCACTTTCTGTTAAATCCAAAACTCCAGTGGGTGAAAGCCGTTGAAATAATTGCTTGATTTCAATACATTTGTCTCTGAAGACGGGCTCAGATTTCAGCAGGACTCTACATATCCCTTTGAAATCCATACCATTACCAGAGAACACAAAGATCAATCCTGCAGGCTTTTTCCGTGAAACAGTTTCCATTTCAGTTGAATTAAGCTGTTGCTGTAAGTGCTGGAGAGAGGATGCCACAAATGCTTTTCTGTATTTGTGGTTTATGTGACTTCTTCTACAAGCAGATGTGTAGGCCAGATTTGGGAGTGTCGCTGAGTCACTGGTATTAAGATACCTAGCTGAGTCTTCTATCGCCCGTTTGAGACAACTTCTTAAAGCTGCCGAAATGACAAATAATTCGATGGGCCTTCTGACTGGAAGGGTAACCTGGGTCTGTTTAAATTGTTTGACAACCACATGGGCATTGGTCCCACCAAATCCAAAACAACTGATCCCAGCAACTCTGCCGAAATCACTGGACTCCTCCCACTTCTCCACTGTTGTTGGGTTGGAGAGATTCAATTTCCCTGTATTTATGCTGCTGGTGCTCTCTGAAAAGTGCAAGGATGGGACTATCTTCCCATGGTGCATCATGAGAAGAACTTTGATTAAGCCTGCTGCTCCAGCAGCTGACTCTGTGTGCCCAATGTTCCCTTTAATGGAGCCAATCTTGAGAGGGGGCAAATCAGGAGGCCTTTTTCTGCCAATGACATTGCCTAAGCTCTCTGCTTCAGTGGCATCTTCAGTAGGGATTCCTAGACCGTTTGTTTCAATGTACTGAACAGCTGAAGGATCAGTATATGTTGGATAAATGTTAAGTAACAACTTCTCTTGTGCTGCTTGAGATGATCGCATGCCTGGAGCAACAGAACTTCCATTCTGGTTGATTGCCGTGATGCTGATGATGCCCCATATTTTGTTGAATTCTTTCTGTGCCTATTTGTGGACAAAAGATTCAAGGAATACACAATGTTATAAAACATTAACTATCACAGCATGATTATATTTAGATTTGTTTTAACAGCGACAGCACTGATCAATTTTGTTTGAGAGCAGTGTTTGGACCTTTCAGTAACACTGAATCTTCTCGTGAAAGGTAGATAGCCGTGTTGACTATGACTGAATCTTCTCCTCATTTGTAATTTCCCGTGACATGTTACTTTGGTGATATAATTACCAAAGTCCATGATCCCAAACTACCAACTGCGGGGCAGTAGGACAGCAAAACATACACAACTTTATGCTGAATTCACTTTTTTTCCTGCACCATGGTATTACTCTTAAGCATTTCTTACAGTACAAGAGCAGCGAGTTATTCAAGCCATTTATTTCGAGGGATATTGGGGAAATTTGTAATTATTATGTGGCAGTTATGCATTTTTTATGGCTAACTATTTCTTGTTGGACTGTTTTTTGGTTAATAGTTTGGAATACTTCATTAGTGAGTAAATTAAGGGGTCAGTCTGGTGTAATCAGAATGTCAGACTAGTACTGGGAAGATCAAGTTTCAAATCCGCTTTCAGTCATGAATCTAATTGTGTGGCTTTAGGTCAATGACCATCTTTCAGTCATTGGATAACATAGGGTAGAGCACAATGTATGCCACCTTGAGTTCCTTTGAAGAAAGACAGGATATAAATATAATAAATAAATAGTATATGTTTAGAAGAGAGTCTCATGATAATTGGGAATCTCTCCAATAACTTCTAATTTAGATACCAGTCAGAATTCGGAGGTTAAAACCTCTAGTTCAGGGGATCATGCCAAGAAACAGCAGCCAAAGGTAGATGGCAGTTTTGAAGGCTTAGTGACATAGGCAGAGAATCTTTCTGGAACTCTTTCTGGAGATTTGAGATAGAGTAGCATCAGTGCTACCTTGAAGGAATGCCCGTTTGCCTCCACTTAGGTTCTGCTTGGGCATATTTTTTTTAAAAAGCAAATATTACAAAGTCTCTGGTGTTCTCCTTTACAAAGCACACTAGACCCAATGAACATCCCTGGGACATTTGGGAAATTGAGAGTTCAGTATAAACACCCTACCTTTACCAGTGGCTTCAATAAAAGAACGCCACATCCTTCTCCTCTTCCATAGCCACTTGCATGTTTAGAGAAGGGTTTACTAATTCCGTCAGGTGATAAAATGTTTGCTTTACTCAGAGATACAAACTTCCAAGGCTCTATAATGCAATTTACTCCTCCGCAGATAGCAGATTCGCAGTCTCCTATATCAAAGGTACAGAAAAACAAAACGAGCCTGAAATTATGAAAGGGGGGAAACGGATATTTCATTCACATAGCCACGAGGTGTTGATACCATCTGTGTCATCATGGTGATTTCTCTTGCAAAATCCTTTGATGGGCATATCTTTGTCTCTCATCTCAAAGTTTTAAACTAGCCTTTCCTGGATCGGGCAGGCCATAAGCAGTGGAATGTTGGTTGTCCAACGTTATCCATTCTGGAAGACCATTTGACTTCCAAAACGTTCGACAACTGAGGTGCAATTGCCAGTCAGCAAAACCCATTGAAAAAATGGAGAAACGCGCCTCAGAAGCCATTCGACTTCCGAGGCGCATTCAAAAATGGAAGCATTCACTTCCAGGTTGTCGGCATTTGAAAGCCACAACGTTCGACTTCTGAAGTGTTTGACAGCCGAGGTTCCACTGTACAAATCAAAGCCATGCACCATCTAGCATAGTGCGTTACAGTTGATATAATACACAGAAAAACCATTTAGTGATCCACTAAGACCCTCAGCAATTTTCAAGTGGTCTATTGGGGGGGGGGTTGGGAATCACTGTTAATGGTATGCATAAGAAACATAGTAACCAAGAATACCTTGTTTAATGGCTTTGTAGCCAAGGTCCAAAGCAGAGAGAAAAGACGAACAAGCTGTATCAATGGCAATTGATGGTCCAATCAAATTAAAACTGTATGAAATCCGATGAGCTGCTGTACTCATTGCTGCCCCTGTGGCATCATAATGGTTTATTTCAGCAACTGCCCTGCTGGTTATAGATTCATAGTCTCGATTCATCAGGCCTGTAAATACAGAGCATTTGTTTTTAAGGTCAATTTACACTCAAATCTACACCTAGTAATGGTTTTTATTCTTCACCTCCTATCCTACAATTATTTATTATGTCACTTTTATTCTGTGTTTCTTCTATGGCACTTAAGCAGCATGTGTTTCCCCATCTCAGTTTCCCCTCACAGTAAATCTGACACATTAGGTTAATTTTGTGGGATCACCAGCCTCGCATATCTAGCATGCTTAAGTTTAATTAATGCATGAAGGGGTTAAAAACACAGAGTGAGCTCTCCTGCCAGGCTTAGCTATGTCACTTCCCCTGACCTTGGGATGAGATAGGTAACCAAGCTTATTGTCCCATCGACTTGAGAAACTCAGTGTGTGAGGAGGTTTGAGCTGCTTGCTCCAGCTCAGCCATATGGCTCTTACCAGCCACCCTTGTGTTCAATATTCCAATAAATCTAGGAACGTTTACCACTTTGTAACTAAGCTAAGTTTTCCTGCCTGTGCAATGTTTTCTGATGAATATATGGAAAAGCACATTTGATGAGTTTGTAAGTAAACCAATTTTTAAACTTGTGGCCTTTTCCTATGCTGGGAAAGAGAGGAAGACATATTTTCGAGGCCTAACAGCCTGCATTTCCAAGCTTTACTTTGCTGTATATTTTGTGACTTTAAATCTCTACTGGGGTTCTCTCACCAAAGAGTACTTGGAATCCAGGAATTCTCCCTTTTCTCTCTCTCTCTCTCTATATATATATTTGGCCTGACATGTTTGCGGGCCAAACCATATCATTCATATCTTTAGACCTGGTGTGAAAACTTGATAGCTGGTTGGTATGGCCTCAAACCAGGCTGAGATCATGACATGAGGGTTGGGCAACCGTCCCCTGTACTTGCTAGTGGGAAGAAAGACCAATGACCTCAGTTATCCAATATTGTCAATTCTGACAAAGCAATTATCTAGGGTCTTCCAACATCATTTTATTTGGAATTGCCAGGCGTAAACGGCCATATAGATGTGGTGTTACCTATCATTGTTGTGTGGCTACCTCTACAGCAGATATATAGTATGCAATGTAAATATACAAAATCTTTTGCATCACAACTATTATCTTACCAACAAAAACCCCTGTTTTGGTACCACTAATGTTTTCAGGAGTGACTCCTGCATCTTCCAGCGCTCTGTAGGTACATTCCATGAGTAACTTTTGCTGAGGATCCATACGCTCAGCTTCCTCATTGCTGATGCCAAACAGCTTGTTATCGAAAGCATTCAATCTAAAAAAATTAAATGGTATGATATACGGTGTGATTCACATACTGCTTAATCCAACATGCTCTGATAAGATATACTTAAAATTCATTGAAGCCTAATACTACATGTTGTACCAGCAAATAAATTGTCAGGATAGGACACAGCAGATAGGAAACTGTGCCCATGTCATTTCATAATACATTGGTACCTTGGTTTATGAACTTAATCTGTTCCGGAAGTCCGTTCTTAAACCAAGGTGTGCTTTCCCATAGCAGTGAGGGACTCAATTTACAAATGGAACACACTCAACAGGAAACGGAACATGTTCTGCTTCCAAGGCAAAGTTCACAAACCAAAACACCTACTTCCACACTTCCGGTTTCGCCGGCGACCAGGAAGGAGTGCAGGACGATCTCTCTGAGAAGTCTGAGCTTTGCCAGGGTTAAAAGAAGTATTTGCTGAGGGCTCTGCAAACTTCGTAACCCAAGAATAAAATTCTTGGGGTCCAAGGATCCGGCGGCGCTCAAAGGGACTCTCCAGCTCGGATACCAGGCTCACCAGAAGAGTCTGGAGGGAGCGGGATTGTAGTCGCGAGGGCCAGGATTCATCACCCGGCAAAGCGCTGCCTCTAGCTCCACGAAAAAGCGGACAAATATCCCGAAACCTTCACGTTCCCCGAGGATATCGCAAAAATAAGGAGGGAAATTTTATTTAAGACTCACCTCGGTGAACTCGGGTCTGAAGAAAGGTAAGAAATTAAGGGAACCTTCCAAACGCTGCTGGAGAAAATGGCGCGGGGCGTTGAGTTGCGAGAGAGGAGAGACAATTTGGGACAGTGGCGTCGCGAGGTGGGGCGAGGGCGGTCCGCCCTGGGTTTCAGGGGAGGGGGGTGACACTTGGGCCGGCCCCGCCCCACCCCGCCAGCGGGCCCCGAGCAAGCCGTGGAGCAAGGCAGCCTCGCCCCGCAGCCTGCTCGCAAACCTCGGCGGCCTGCGAGCAAGCCGCGGAGCGAGGCCATTCCGCCCCACGGCCCGTCTGGGGCCCGTCCGCCAGTGCCGCTATGGGGCTGCCCCGCGCGAGCGCCGGCTCGTGGGGCTGCCCCATCCGTGCTGCTTTAAAGCAGGATGGACGGGCATCCCCAGGAGCCGGCGCACGCTCGGCGGATCGCCACGGGAGGAGCAATGCCGGCCGGGATGCACTGCGCATGCCCGGAAATTCTAGTTAAACTGTCAAAAATGTATAAGACCGGGAATACAAAATGCTGGAAATGCAGCAGCAAAGAGGGAGATTTTATTCACATGTGGTGGCACTGTGACAAGATCAAAAAAATTTGGGAAAATATACACAACGAACTGAAAAAGATCTACAGATATTCTTTCAGGAAAAAGCCGGAGGCCTTTCTGTTGGGAATGGTGGGAAATGATATCGAGAAACATGACATAAAACTGTTTCAATATGCAGTAACAGGGGCAAGAATACTCTTAGCTCAGGTGTAGAAGCAAGAACAAATCCCAACGATCGAGGAATGGCAACAGAAAATGGTAGAATACATGAAGATAGCTAGATTAACATCTATAATCTGTCAGCAAGGTAGCGAAACATATGAGAAAGATTGGAAAAAGAATTGCAAAAAGAAGATGCCTTACTTCCTGAGAATTACAGGTGTCTAAAATCTTGGCCCAACTTTTCAGGTGCCCCTTATTTATCTAATATTACTTATGAATCTTATAGACGGGCCTTTTCCAGAGCCCGATTTGAGGCACTGCCTACAGCTGTACTACATGGCAAATTCCTGCGGGTACCTATCCACGAGCGCTTATGCCCATGCATGACCAATAAGGTGGAATCTGTTACTCACATTCTTCTATTCTGTGAACTTTACAGTGAAGAACGGTCTCGTCTTATATTACCCCTTTTATCAAAATTTAAACCCTTGCAATATTATCTGGAATTTATTCCTGAAATCCTACGCAAATTCCTTTTGGAAGACTCTTTGAGCTCAGTATCCTATGCTGTGGCCAAGTTTTGCACCTTAGCCATCAAAAAACCTAGATCGCTTCTACTGGAAAATATACGGTAATATAAATTTCTTTTGCGCTATTGGTTTTTTTTTTCTAATCCTTAGGATTTTGATGCCTTGTAGAGATATTCTGATCGCTGGTTTGGAATTATACTGTACTGTATTATATTGCTGGCTTTTGCTGTAATAAACTGAGTTGAGAAAAAGTTTATGATTTATATTGAAAAGATTAATGAAAAATAAAATTAACAGTGGAATGAATGAGACCTCACAACTGAAATTACAGGTACATACCTCTTTATTTGCAATTCAGATGAAACCAAAAATCCAACTTATAGTCAATTGATAAAAATTAAGACACAAGTAAGGTATATGAAAAACATATGGGAACAATACAGAAACGACTGTTTAGAAATTATAATTACCAATAATTTTCCAATTTTGATGTATGATTTAATATATAAAGAGTGTAAAACCGCGTAAACTTGAAATGTCTCTTCAAAGCAGAAGAAGGAAGTATGGAAGTCAACTTTTGTTTCAGGTTATCTATATACTTTGTTTTATGTTATTTGTATAACTCTGTATAAATGTACTGGCATGAGAGCCAAGGCAAACCTTTGTTAAAAATAAGTGCATCTAAATTGTTAATAAAGATTATTTTTTTTAAAAAAAAAAAAACCCACCTACTTCCGGGTTTGCAGCATTCTTAATCCAAGTTTTTCATAAACCAAGGTACCACTGTATAATCAGGGCTCCCCTCACTGGAACTCAGTTTGGCACCTCTCAGGTGGGCGCCATTGCCATTATAAGAGAACAAGGGAGGTGTTCGTGGTGAGTTCCAGCACCTCTTTTTCTAGAAAAGAGCACTGGGAATAAGGATAACTCTCATGTGGGAGACAACAGTGCTAAAATGGGTTATAGTTGCCTTAGTCCCAGGGTAAGATCTGAAGCAAGAATGAGGCATTTGTTGGGCACACTGGCTGTGGTTTATGGGACATTTGGAGGAGCACAGAGACAACATCTGGTCTGAAGGCACTTAGGGACATCACCTTACTGAAGCAGGTCCAGATGTACCTGGGTTGGTGACCGCCAGGGAACTTGGGTTCCTTGATGGAAGGTGGGGTATAAAGTGTAAGGAAATAATAATGATAATAATGAATTTATTATTGTTGTGGCGATTAACCTCCCAGCAGAGGTTAAGGAGATGAACAACCATCTGACATTTAGAAGATACCTCAAGGCAGCCCTATTTAGGGAAGCTTTTAACCTGTGATATTTTTAATGTATTTTATACCTGTTGGAGGCCGCCCAGAGTGGCTGGGGAGACCCGGCCAGATGGGCGGGGTACAAATAAAAGAATTATTATTATTAACTAGTCACTTTTTCAGAAAAAAAGAACTCAAAGAGACTTAAAATGTGTCTCTGCTCACGCTGCTCACCAACCCCACCTCAGCATGGGTCCTGGCCTCAAGGCCTTCCGATCATGTAGTTGGAAAAGAGATTAATACCCACACTCTAAATTGTAGCTGATGAGCAAAATGTGGAGGGACATTAGTATTACGATGACATCACAGTTTTGGTGAAGTTCATATAGTGTACAATTTCAGTACAGTGGTACCTCGGGTTAAGTACGCTTCAGGTTAAGTACACTTCAGGTTAAGAACTCCGCTAAGAACAGAAATCGTGCTCTGGCGGCGCAGCGGCAGCAGGAGGTCCCATTAGCTAAAGTGGTGCTTCAGGTTAAGTACGCTTCAGGTTAAGAACGGACCTCCGGAACGAATTAAGTACTTAACCCGAGGTACCACTGTATAAGATTTGCACCCAAAGCAGCTCACGTAGTGTGAAAATGCATTCATTATAAAGCAGCACTTCGAGATTGCTCATTAATTTTAAGAGATATTTTGAAAGGTTCATATAATAACACATATTACATCAGCCTGTCATTTCAAGGGGGGAATCTGCACGTTTAGAAAGTCTGAAGGATTTATTAGCAAAATATATTACTTACTCATCAAGAAGAGCAGCACGAGTTGTACGTATTTTACCTGGTTTGTCGTCACCTGGATCATACCACTCTCTAATGTTAAATCTTTCTGGAGGTATTTCTGTAGTGCAGTTTCTGCCATTCTCTAACACTTTCCAGAAACTGTCAATTCCTTCACCTGTTGCATGAAGATTTGCATATACACTTTTAGATGTATTTAAATATACTGTTTTCATTTTCAAAATGTCAAACCTGTCTTGTTGAATTTATCTGAACTTATATAAGAAATCCAACTTTCAGAAGTGTGCATGCACACAAAAGCTCATACCAAGAACAAACTTAGTTGGTCTCTAAGGTGCTAATGGACAATTTTTTTCATATTTCTACTGCATCAGACCAACACAGCTACCTACCTGAATACAAATTAAATTTGCATTTCAAGATCTACAAAATTTCATCTTTCACAGAAAACTGGACCTTTTCCTAAATCACACAATCTCATCATACTGTCTGTAATTTTTCTGCATGATGCTCCTATGAAAATTGCATCCAGCTGTTACCATATTTGTTTGGGTGGCATCTCACAGATAAGAGCCATCTAGTTGTGAAGGCGTGAGGTTTAGGTTAGCATATTCCAAGTTCAGGAAGGCAAAATACCGGTACATAATTAAATTGATATGTGCTATTCTGTTTGTTGTGGAAGTTAGATCAGACATTAAAGAGTATTGCTGAGATGCAAAACTCCAAGATTTGTCATGTAACAAGCCTGAATTTCCAGTGGACCTCATAATATCATAGACATTCACTTCTCCATGTTAATGATAGGGACATACAGTATTACAAAATATTTCTAGCAAGAATTTAAATATTGGTATCTCTCAATAACTAGTGCTGAGTTCTTAGTTTTACTTTAAATCACGAGAAAGCTTTATGCTTTATTTCACAATAAAAATAATGAAAGAAACAAGGATACCTTTCTTATATCACCTTTTCCCCCCTCAAAGACTTACCTCCAGGAAAGTTGCATCCTATACCCACAATAGCTATTTCATTCTCAGATGCCATCTTTATTTTATTTTTCTATTTGAGTTGGTCACTGAATAAGGAAATCATCCTGTGGAAAAGAAGGCAGTTGTAAATATTTATTTCTAATTGGTGGCTACTCCTTGAAATATAAGCAACCCTTTGTGATGACCGCAGAGTAAACCAAGTAATATTCTTCGATGAAGAGCAGATCAGTTCATAAATGTGTCATAAATTTAGTCGTGCCCGACTCTTTGTGACCCCATGGACCAGAGCACGCCAGGCACTCCTGTCTTCCACTGCCTCCCGCAGTTTGGTCAGACTCATGTTGGTAGCTTCGAGAACACTGTCCAACCATCTTGTCCTCTGTCGTCCCCTTCTCCTTGTGCCCTCCATCTTTCCCAACATCAGGGTCTTTTCCAGGGAGTCTTCTCTTCTCATGAGGTGGCCAAAGTATTGGAGCCTCAGCTTCAGGATCTGTCCTTCCAGTGAGCACTCAGGGCTGATTTCCTTAAGAATGGATAGGTTTGATCTTCTTGCAGTCCATGGGGCTCTCAAGAGTCTCCTCCAGCACCATAATTCAAAAGCATCAGTTCTTCGGCGATCAGCCTTCTTGATGGTCCAGCTCTCACTTCCATACATCACTACTGGGAAGACCATAGCTTTAACTATACGGACCTTTGTCGGCAAGGTGATGCCTCTGCTTTTTAAGATGCTGTCTAGGTTTGTCATTGCTTTTCTCCCAAGAAGCAGGCGTCTTTTAATTTTGTGACTATTGTCACCATCTGCAGTGATCATGGAACCCAAGAAAGTAAAATCTCTCACTGCCTCCGTTTCTTGTTCCTGTGTAAAATGAGCTTTTCTCTTTTATTAGGAACTATCGAAGAAAGTCCAATAAAAATAAAAATATCCCACTCACATCCCATCCCTCTGTGAAGTATTTCACACTTGCATTGTTTGCAACAGGTTGTTTATGTTAATGTTAAGCAATCGTTGTGTAAGTACCTATACTTTGCCCTTTGCAGAAATTTCAACCTGGTCTATTTCTGCATTGTGCTATTGACATTTAAAACAACAATTTTAATTCCTTACTCCCCAGGGCAATTTTTCTATAATAACAAATCGTAATTGAGTATCAGTACAATAAGGCGTGAGATGATTATCGGAACCAATTTGCAGAAACAGCTACCAACAGTTTAGGAATGCAGCAGTTCTGCTACGGCAAGAGCAGAGGATGGAGGCATCCTCCCTGTGAGATGGAATGCACAGAGTCTCTTCCTTTAACTGATGATTAACAATGTAGTCACAGCGTAATGAACCTGAGGATCCTCCCAGCTCCCACACAAATAAGATGTTTTCAGAAGAGCATAGAAGCTCTCCTGTTTGCACACCAGCATTTTGTTTCCGACAGTGGCTAACCAGATGCCTCTGCCAAGTTTTGTAAAACTGTACCAGGGGTTATTCCAGACTTGCTATTTTTGGATAGGCTTCAATCACATACCAGAAAAATCAGGCTGCACAATTAAAGTTGATTGGGTGCTCTTTGCACAACAAGCCCACTCCCCACACACACCAAAAAAAGCTAGAATTTTGGGCTAAGGGGAGTGATGGGCAATTGCACTGGATAGTGTGGGATTTTTTTTTTTTATTAAATGTATATACCAGTACCTCCTTTCATACAAGGATCACAGGGCAGTTTACAATATAAAAACACAAAAGTACATAATGCAGTAACAAACAAAGCAATACCCCTGGCCCTCACCTCCGGATTGAGAGAGTCCTCTGAACATTGAAGGGGCCCAGCTCCTTTAAAAAAAAGGTCAGGGCCCCCCCAATGCCTTGGCCCCCAGGAGCTGGTGCTCTTGCCCTACACAGTTCAAAAGGCTTGGGTGAAGAGGAATGTTTTCACCTGGCACCTATAAATATGTAATGAAGGCGCCAGGCTTTGAAATTCCTGAAGTAACATGCTTCAGCTAAGGGGTAATTCCGCTTGCTCTACTCATGTTCTCTGGTACACATATGCCTGCAAATAAGCATCTTTATCCTAAGTATATCATATAGCATTAAGACCAGTGCTTTTGTTAAAGGGAAAAAAGGTGCCAGTACTCAGTTTGGCTGTATCATGCCCAATATCCTTATGGAAATCATGAAACAATTGTTATGCCTCCCTATAAAACGAAAAGAAGATCTTATTATGGAAAAACTGATACTGAACCATCTTCAATAAAAGCATCCTGGGCACATTGGAAAAAAGCAGCTGAATAACTTTGTAGGTGTAAATAAAGCATATTATGTAAGTTTCTACAAGCAGTCAGCAAGCAACACACAAGTAAAATATTATCTGCTCAACGACTTTATGATTTCAGATAACTTCTGGTGTGCATGAGTTAGATATATATACACCACCTATGTGTGATGGGGGCAAACTGGTCCTGTGTGCCCATTTCGCTAAAACATTGTCAATAAAAGTTATGTTCAAATTAATCGGAATGTAACTGTATAGCTACAGAACAGAATGTTATCTTACGCAAGTAGAAAAGGCTGGATTGTTCAATCTACATTACACACACACACACACACACACACACACACGCCCCAAACATTATAAGCAGATACTCACATAAATAGAAAGCTTGAAATACATAAACATAATGTACAATAGTAGTATAGAGAACAACTTGTAGCATTCTGTTTACATGTTTAAGATATACCACACAACAAACACAAACACACATATATAAAGTCCATGCTTTTTTAAAATGCACATCTCCATTTTGTTTGTTTCTGCAACAAATACTTCCTCTGTTTCAATAACACCTACCTTGGGCATGGATTTCCCAGGTTCCATGTTCTCTTTATTGTCAACGAATCCCCAGTCCTTACTCGCTGTACAAAAGCCTATGGCTTCCTTAGTTGTCCTTCAGATTTTCTAGACGCGTTCAGGCTAGGCTGTCTGGTTATACCAGATCAGGTATAATGCTTAATTGGCAAGTAAACAGCACGTGGTTTTGTACACTGCCGTAAAACTGTCTTTCAACAGTCAGAGATCACAGAAGCTAATGAAACATGAATAAGATTTAGAAAGATAAAATTGCCATGGCAGAAGCAACAGCCTCAGACCACCAAATGAATAATGAGATCCTAGGCAAGATAAATAAATCTTACTTTATTAGCACAGTGCATAACACTATCATAATTATAAGTGTCCCATATTGTAATAGGCAGAGATTGGTTTTACTGGTCAGTTGCTGCAACTCGTATATGTTAAGGGAGCTACAGAAAGAGAGCCAGTTGTCAGTATATGCCATCTCCAGCCTGACCAGTCCCCTTACCAACCGAAAGCATTCCTCAGTGTCAAACTAGATATGATGCTAAATGTATAATTGCCAGTCATGTCCCTGTGTGTTTTTAAAATAAGAAATAATCAACTTTTTGTGGGTTGAGGGCTGCATCCCTTGGGGGAAAGTGGTGGTGGTAGGCAGAGCTGTAACTACAGGGGGGGCTATCCAGGTTGTTTGCCCCGGGCGAAACCTCCAGAGGGGCACAATTGAGGCTCCCAGCCTGTGTGTGTGTGTGTGTGTACATAAAGGTGCATGGGGTGTGCCCAACTGGGTCTTTGACCTGGGTGAAATAAAGTCTAGTTTCGCCTCTGGTGGTGGGACTCACATAGCAGGCAGCAGCTATCCATTTCTATTTCCCTCCTCATGCTTGCTCTCAGCGGCGGAGTAAGCCAATCGGGCGCCTGGGGCAGCGCACATGACCTGCGCCCACAGGACGGGGCCAGTCGCCCGCGGGGCCTCCAAGGAGTCTGCCTGCCTCCTCCCACTCAGAGGGGGAGGAGGCAGGCGGACCGTTTGGGGTAGTGTGGACCATAGCTGTCAACCCTCCCTTTTTTTGGCGGGAAACTCCCTTATTCCAATGCCATTTCCCGATGCTATCCCGGATTGTTGATATCCCTTAAATTTCCCGGATTTCAAAGGAAGCAGCTCCTCTCCCTCCCTGCCGGCCAGGGAGGCTCCTCAGCTGCATTGCTCGGCTGCCAATAAGGAGTCTGAGACCGACTGGGGGTGGAGCTTGCATGCCTTGTGCAGCCAGACCCTCACGCCCAACCAGACAGACAGCCTGCCTGCCATCTACGCGCTTGCTCTTTCGCTCACCCGTTCGCACGCAGCCTCTGGAGCGTAGGGTGGCGAGGCTACATGGTGCCATTGCACCGCCCTCGCGGCATCCCTTATTTTCAAATCCAAAAGTTAGGGAAAATCCCTTATTTTCAAATCCAAAAGTTGACAGCCTGCGGGCGCCCAAGCCACTGCGTCACTCCTAGGAGAGACGTGTGGTTCGGGTGCGCTGTAGGCCCCACGGTGAGTGCCGCCCGGCATTTTGTCACCCCCCTCAGTGGTGACACCTGGGGCCCCCGCCCCCACCGAACCCCCTTCCTCCGCCCCTGCTTGTTCTCTCTCCCTCCCTCTCCCTGCCCCACCCTCTTCCCTGTGGCTCCCAGCCTATTTATCCATTCTACCCCACGCCCCACAAACATCAATTCATACAAGCACAGGAAAACACACAGGCCACCTCCTTCCCCCTACCCCACCCAGCCACTTTTGTCGTTTGATCAGCTTCCGCCTAGTTGAAACGCCATATTCACTTCGCAGTTAAGCTGAGGTGTGTGCATTTGAGACCAACATTGTGCATGTGCGGATGACAGCTTCATGATTAGAAGTGGCGAGGGGTAGGGGTTGCAGGCATGGGGAGACCAAACAGGTAATGCACATTGGATAAAGACATCTCTGCCCCGTCTCTGGTGTGCACAGAAACATGCAAACGTGACTTGAAATGCAGCAGTGGCGGGGAAGACTTTTATGGTTGTCATGGATGCTTTAGTTGAGATTCCTGCATTGCAGGGGTTGGACTAGATGACCCTAAGAGCCCTTTCAACTCTATAATTCTATGATTCTAAGCCACTAATGTGTAGCCTCAGTCTCTTGGAACAGCACAAAGAAACCTATAGTTTCCATTTCAGTCTCCGCTTGTTGTCAGAAATCTTAAGTGTCAGGTTTGTATACAGGTATTTTCTGTTGGCCAAATCAGCAGAATTTTTGTCACATTTCTCTGCCGCAGTGCACCCCCCCTGTTGTTTCTGTTGTATTCGCCATTATTAATATGCATTTACTAGCGTTGTATAAAAGTAGGCTACTTTTCTGAGAACTTGGGACTTTTTGGTTGCATAAGTACCATAAACCTATCAGTTTACAAATAGTACTGACAATTAAAAGTAATTCTTTACTCAGGGTGTCAGAAAATTAAGAAATTAATTAAAGCAATATGTGATGAGATTAGGGCTTATAGCAAAAAAAAGTAGATAAACAACTTATATCCCCCACTCCACTCTTACAAATTTTCATACTACCACAAAAATTATGCAGCTGCACAGATCTCTCTGGTAACGTCAAGAACAGAGTACATAGGCACTGCACATCCTCTGTTGTTTTTCTTCAGCGTCTGCCATTTAGGGGTGAACCTCTGTGCACATAAAAGTTAACTAATAAGGCCAATGTTCATTAACATACCTCTCCTATGATGCTCAGTGGATCAAAAAATGTCAGTCATATCAGAACAGTCTAGCTGTATATTCATATTGTTTACATGTTTTCAAGCCATTTTACTAGAAATGACTGGTTGGCTGGGCCTTAATTAGACATCTACAGGAACATGCCTTAGAAAACATTGATCCGGCCATGATTAAGTGTTATGTATTGAAGTTCTCACCCTGGCCACCAGGGATATTGGTATATAGTTTTCACTCAGGTCCAAGTCAGTTAATTTAGGCGAGAAACCCTGGGCAGTTGTTGTACAATGTTGCCAGCCGGCTGCCCATAAAAGCAGGCCAGCTGAGCTGTTCATTGTTCAGTTCCAGCTTACTGATAAAGAGCTACCTGTTCTTGGAGAAATCTCTGTGTCGTGTGCTATATCCACCCACTACTTAATATTAAGTCATCTGTGTGCTGTAACTTACGGACTGTAACTTATGCATGGTTTATTCTAACATGCAGCTAGACACATTTTGTGCTGTATAGAAGAAGAAAAAGAGGAAGAGTGTGAAATAATTTTTTGTGCAGTTGGGCATATGAGTGAACCAAAGAGAACTTGCCCCAAACCTGTATCTTGGCATCTAATGACTTCTTCTTTTATGTACCTATGTTTTCCTTGCCACCAATGATTTCCTCAGCCTTGCAGTCTATTTCTTCCTTTCTTTTGCTGGTCATTTTCATTTGCCCACCCCTTCCTTTCCCTTCCTTTTGCTTACTAAAAGCTTGAGGAGGGGGAACTACTATTGCAGGGGGGGGGGTAGTTTAGAATAAGCCCTGCTGCACTCTGTCCTCAGTAAGTAGGCCTTATTCCACCCACATTTGTGGTATCAATGACACTGTGATGTCCTTACTACAGTGCCTGGTGACGTACGTAGTTCAACATACAGATAAACCTTCTTGTCTTCGATAAAAGAAAGAGACTGTCTTTTAATCTTTTGCTTTATTAACAGTCAAGAACAAGATAAAAACAAAATCGGGTAAAGACCAGTATTAAGTGTGAAAGACAAGTATTGAGTGTGAAAGACAAGTATTGAGTGGTAAAACAATGAAGCAATCCCACAGATGGAGAACATGTCACAGCACTCCCTCAGGTTCTCTCACCCACTGAACTCCCTCCCCTCATACACCTCAGCCAGCAACTGTCAGCAACTGCCATTCGTTGCAACATTCTTTTTGGCCAGTAGGTGGAGCTGCACTGACCAGCACAATACCACCCATACAATCTAAATACTGTACATTCATAAACTTTACATGTGCCGAAGGCACGACAGACACAATGTGACTTATTCCATTTCTAGGCTGCCTTTCTCCATTATAAAGGAGGCCCCAGGGCATGTTAACAAACTTGGTAAACCATTATCAAATCCACTGCAATGGAATGGACATACTCACTGTTAAGAGGCTTCAGTGTATGAGCTACCCTCAGGAATCAGTACCCTGACTGAGATGCAGAAAGAATCCCCACTAGGGCCATGGTAAGCTCACAAGTCCTACAGCAAGGATGGGGAGCTGGTCCCCAGCCTGGCATTACTGGGTTTCAACTCCCATCAGCCCTGACCATTGACCCTGCTGGCTGGAACAGATAAGAATTGGAGTCTAGCAATAGCTGAAGAGCTGCAGGTCTCCCATCCCTGTTCTGCACTAAACATACGTTTCTTCCTTGTACACTCACATGTATAAGAATCTATATGTATCAGCTGAAAAAAACGAAATATATTTTGTAATGCAATAATTCTTACTAAAGTAATATTGAATATACCTACAAAGAATCTTTAAAACATGCTGAGAGTCTTGTCCCCCTTCAACAAAAATCTGAAATAACACCCCCCCTTTTTGTATTAAGAATAAACATTTCATTTAATCACATAAGAGGACACCTTTATTAACTGATTAAAAACAATGTAATTTATTTGAACACAAAGAGTAATAATGGGTTTTTTTATGCAAAGTAGTAATAAAGCAAGAAGACTTCACTGTATAGCATAAAAATATAAAATATGCAAATTCAAAGTAGTAATGAAGGTAAAAACGTCTTCCGCATTAAAAATCGGGGGGGCGGGGGAATGTACTTCACAATTTTAAACATGATATGCAAAGTTAACTAATGTGGTATTTAACTAACCTCCAAAGTCTGTAAAATATATAGAAAGCGTAATGTTAATTACATTGCATACAGACCTGGGAATGAAGGCAGCCAATGGCAGTGAGGACTGAACTCCAAATACAGCCCTCTGCTCAGTCCATTTTTTAAAAGACCCAAGAGAGGCAGAAGCAAAGCACTATGTCGTATCTCCCTTGGAAACTGAGCGATCACAATGAAAAATGCTATGTATTATAATGGTTGTTTGAATTTCCTTGACCAGTTTTCAAAAGGGAGAAGATAAACATACAAAACATACTGTAGTGTAGCAAATGACTTGTAGATTAAAAAGAAATATATCAGAAACACATTTTACATTCATTTTAAAATCCTGCATTTAATGTTCAAACTCAAGCTCAGCCTCTGCACCCTTTCATAAAGGGCAAGTGATCTCCGTAAACCACTTTACTTGGCTTAAGCATGCCAAAACATTAGGAAGGGCAAACAAAGAATGCCCTCAAATGGTTCAGAGTAAGCTGTTTCAGGACCCTCTGGGCTTGTCAACCTTTCCTCTGCTCTTTCCATACTGTACTTTAAAGCTCCATGTACGAGCACCCCTTTATTTTTTGGCTGTGGAACTTTCCCCATGAAAACCTGAATTTTAGCACTCAATCAGAGCAAACTTCAACCCACTGAAAGCCTGAATTGACATTTGCACCAATTGAGCGCTAAAGAGTGGATTTTTGGAGGGAAAGCTCCAGGGCAAAACCCACACATGCTTGGAGACAGAGCTTTAAAGCATGAACCTGTGTCTGGAAAGAGGGGGGCACAAGGTTAGTATGGATAAGCCCTCACATGAAAAGCTTAACTGTCAGCAGATTTAAATGATTACCAGTGTCTGTGGTGAAATAGCAGTTGGCACCAACTAAGAATATAATTACATCTATTTAGTTAATCCAAATTATGGCTCTTATTGAGGGTCACTATTAATAGAAAAATAGATTTTTTTAAAAAATGATGCAAAAAATCAGCACTGAAGCTAGGAAAAGATATTTCAGGTTTCTACTTCACAGTTCATTTTCCCTCAGGAATCACTCAGTTTCCCCAGGTTCTTTAGAACATTCTTCTAAAAGCAGTGCTAAACTAAGCACTGTGCTGTGAGGATCAAGAACTTTCACAAGTGGTATATCAACCTTTTGTTCTAGATAAATGAGATTGTGCAGAGTCATGGTCAACATGGAATCTATGCCAAGGGACAAAAGGGGTGTATTCATTGGAATGTCACTTGGATCTGTACTAGTGAGCTGACTCACCAATGATATGATATAGTCTTCAGATTTTAGTGCAGCCAATTCCTTGGACATGGCTTGTTCAAAAAACTCAGCCTGACTGCCAAATTGTTCTATCATAATAGTATACATGCGACTTCTGATTGCTGGAATTTGACGATAGTAATGGTTGAGCATTGTTTTGAAGTTCAGCTTCACCACAGCTTGCTGAGGGTGGTTCAGAGTTAAGCTTGTTTTAAGATTCTCATAGATCTCATCCACTTGCAGAATTGATATACCCTTAGATTCCACCAATTTTTGAAGTTGATTTTGATCTTCCAGTAGTCCCAGATTCAAGGCACCCCAGTTGATGGATTGTCCTGACAGTCCACAGTTTCTTCTGAATTGGCAGAAAAGGTCCAGGAAGGAATTGGCGGCGGCATAGTTTGCTTGCAATGAACTTCCAAGAAAGGAAGCCACAGATGAATAACATACAAAATAATCAAGAGCCTGTCCCTGAGTGGCGTGGTGCAGATTGATGGCACCAGCAACCTTTGGGCTTAAAACTTTCTCAAAGCTAGAGAGGGTCATATTTTCAATGCGCCCATCATGCAAAACCACAGCACTGTGGAAAACACCTTTGATTGGACACTTTGGAAAGATTTTGCTGATTGAACTGATTGCTTTCTCAACCTCAGGCCAAAAAGTCACATTGCACTGCAGACTGATGACCTTGCTCCACTTGTTCTGAATCTGCAAATCACTTATTTCCTTCTGCTTTTCAATGCTGGGCTTTCTCCTTGAAAGGATTGCGATGCATCCTCCTCCATTTTGAGCAATAAATCTAACAGTTTCATAACCAAGCCCAGTGAGTCCTCCTGCGACTATGTAAACAGCATTCTGCTTAAACATCTTCCACTTTGCTTCATGCACTGGTATGTCAGAAATAGACCTGTTCTGCCCATTGCTTTTCAGCACAGCAAACGAGACAGTCTTACAGGTAAAGTAGGATGTTATGGTGTCTATGCTCTCACTGTTTTCTGTCTGCTGAAAAACGGAACAAGGCAAGTCCTTGAATTGCCTGCGTTGCATTGATTTCAACCAGTTACTGAAAGGCTTGTGGGAATGTTTCAGCGATGATTTCTGAAAAATGCTTGCAAGACTGAGAATATGAATTTGAAAGTTTTCATCACCACTTCCAATTAGAGATCGCAAGTGTTCAGAATGGTGGCTCCCATCGATTACCACAACATCCTGAAGATGTGAAAGACGGGCTAAGACATCTTTGGGTAATCTTTCTAGGAAGGGCAGAAAGACAAGGGCGTTGCATTGAGCTACTCTTTTTTCCAGGCTGCTGTCAAGTGCTGTACATAAGGTGTTCCAGCCCAATTCCTGAGCTGACAAAGCAAGCACTTTACACAAAACTGACTGTGGTTCATCAGAAATAATGCCTAAAAATCTATTCCGTTTCACCTTTGGTAACATCTGGTGCAAAATTTCCCATCCTATCCTGAAGAAGGAGACACAGGGTACAGTTTGAAAACATGGAAATTTATGGGTTTTGAAACACACTGCTTCTGGAATCCTGATTCTTGAAGATGCAGCCACTGGGTAACATGAAACAATATGATCTCCCACTTTGATCTTTTTTACATCACTGCCTGTTGCGACCACTGTCCCACTGTAGTCCAGAGCCAAGAACTTGTATTTCTCGATGGTCTGTGAATTCCAGTATAATGTGTTTCCAAAGTTACAGCTGGAAACACTAACAGGATAATAGTCTTCAGAATGGATACTTATCTTCTCAACTTGCACTTCAACATTGTGATTATCAAGAGAAATATCAATGTGGTCATCTGGCTCGGCAAATAGATTTCTTACTTCATGAGGCTCAGAAGTGTAAAAAGTTGACAGCTCAGACTCTTGAAGAGACTGGGAAGGATCATTATAGGACATATCATTAACTTGTGTGCATCTAATTTCAGAAGTGTAAATTCTCCCCTGATTAATCCAGACTTCAGGATATTTATCTGCTTCATATTCTACTAGGAGATCTGCTAAAACTGCTATGTCCATTGTACTTGTTGAACCGATATCAATAATCTGAAATGTGATTTCAGTAGCTTCAAGAATGCAGGATCTTACCATGCCATACAAAGCCAAGCCAGGGTTAATGTGGTCTACAGTCCTGCCTGTTGCTCTATATGTAATTATCTTGATGGAACCATGACTGTTCTTCTCTCTCAATGCAATGACAAGTTGCCGGAAAGCTTCACAACATTTGGATAAGCTTGCAACAACACTCTCCGGATTTTCTCCATTTGATCTTTGAATTCCCCACATAAACAAAATATCACTGTAGTCATGTACCTCTAGCCTAATTTTGTCCTGAGCAGCTGAATTTGAGCTTCCTGACACCAGTAATCGCTCCCAGTCTTCATACATCAAAAACCTAGAATCTTTATGTAAATATTTTTTGAGCTGTTGAGAAACTCCAATTTTGTCAGCAAACACTGCAGCTCTGAGTGCATCTCCTGAGGTTTGGATAATCCGGGAAGGGGTTACCTCTTTCCACTGATTTTCAAAAAGGAAACCATCACCACTATTGGACGTTCTCTTCAGAAGAGTGATCCCAACACGTTTAATCTCAACCAAAACAGAGCCTTGTTTATCTGTGAAGCATCCACAAAACTCTAAATAGTTCTCAGTAGACTTACTTGTTTTCAGATATATCATCATTTCCTCTTCCAAAGGTCGGACAAATACAAGGCTGCTTATGTTGGAAGGAAACCCTGCACAGTTGTTCCTGGTTTTTGTGGTCATCACACCAGTCATTTGCAGAAAGCAGTCTAATATCACAGGATGAATAAAATACTTGTGCAGTTCTCCCCTGGTTTGCTTGTTCACCTTAATGATGGTTATGGCTTCCTTCAGTTCTTCACAATAAAACACATCACTTAGCTGCTTGAATACTGAATCATACTGAAATCCAAAACGAGATAATGCTTCGTATATTTCATCCTTTCTGACAATTGATTTACACCGCTGAAAAACATGTCTATATGAAATGTGATTTTCTTCAAGAAAGGTTTCTTGGTTCCATGTGATCTGTCCAGATGCATATACCGCGCCAGATGAGGACAGTATTTTGAAATCTTTTGTTTCCTTTTGTGATACCACTTTTAGCTTCAAATCATGAGAATTTTCACTTAAAACACAAGGCAATTCAAACTTCATGCTCATCCGACACAAACTTAAGGGCTCCTTTCTTCCTGAGCTAGCCATCACAGCTGACAAAGCAAGTTCAACAAAAAAGGCACCAGGAACCAGAGCAACACCATTGAGCTTGTGCTCGTACAAATATGGAGTCTCTGTCTGAGATATGGAATACTTGAATTCTGATCTGTCATTGCTGACATTATGAATTGACAGGTGGTTTGTGTTCGGCATGGTTTGAGGTGGCTGCTGGAGCATGTTTAAAAATGACATGTGCTTTTTATGATCAAATTGATACCTGGGATAGGCTGCTGGTACACCCTGATATCCTGCATAGATGTGCTCCCAATCTGGATTGACTCCCAATTCAAAAAGGCCTTTAACAAGTGTGAGAAGTGTCATATACTCTTTGTCAAGGTGCAAGGAAGGAAAAACTTTCGCTTGTGTCCCTAATGCTTCAATTATATATCTTTTCAGTGCACTCTGGGGACCAATTTCCACAAATACAGGATCACCTCTGCTTTTTGCTGCAGTTGTTATAGCCTCTACAAAAAAAACAGGATCCCGAACCTGTTTGGCCCAGTAGGTGCCTGTAGCAAAATCACCATCTGAAGCGGCCTTCCCTGTTGCTGTAGAAATTAGGTCAATCTCTGGCTTCCTTTTCTTTAATTCTGATAGACTTTCTGCTACCTCAGTTAGTACTGGATCCATCATGTGGCTGTGATATGCAGCTGGCACATTTAAAACATGAAGAAATATGTTTCTTTTACTGAAGTGCTCAGCTAAATCTTTCTGAATGGCGTGGATAGACGCTTCATCTCCTGATAATGTGCAAGACAAAGGACTGTTAAACGCTGCAACGCAGACTTTCCCGGAATATGCTCCAAGGGCTGCTGACACCTCCGCAACGGGAATGTTGCCAACCACCAGCATTCTCCCTCCAGTGACTTTAGCCTGCAGCCTGCTCCTGTGGTAGATGACTTTGACAGCATCTTCCAGGGAAATCAATCCAGCACAATGGGCAGCAGCTACTTCGCCAACTGAATGGCCAACAGCAGCAATTGGCTTAACGCCCCAGTGTTGCAGGAGTGTAACCAAGGCCACCTGCAGTGTAAAGAGTAAGGGCTGGGCAACTTCAGGCCTGGACAAATCTTTGTATTCATTTTCTTTTGGTTTTAGGATTCCTGTGGGAAGGTATTCTAGAAACAGCCTTTCTATTTCTTTGCATTTTTCTCTAAACACTGACTCAGACCTTAGCAATATCTCAGGTATCCCTTTCAGATCCAGACCATTACCAGAGAATACAAAAATTAATTGTGGTGGTTTCTTCAGTGGAGCTGTTTCCAATTCAGTCGCAGGGGAAAGCTGTTGCTCTAGTTTCTGTAGTGAAGATGCCACAAATGCTTTCCTGTACTTGTAGTTTATATGGCTTCTTCTACAAGCAGATGTATAGGCCAGATTTGGGAGTGTTACGGAATCACTTGTGCTGATGTGTCTAATTGTGTCTTCTATCCCCCATTTGAGAGAATCTCCTGAAGCTGCCGAAATGACAAATAATTCGACAGGCCTTTGGACTGGAGAAATAACCTGGGTTTGTTTAAACTGTCTGACAACCACATGGGCGTTGGTGCCCCCAAATCCAAAACAGTTGATCCCAGCAACTCTGCCGAAATCACTGGACTCCTCCCACTTCTCCACTGTTGTTGGGATGGAGAGATTCAGTTTCCCTGTATTTATGCTGCTGGTGCTCTCTGAAAAGTGCAAGGATGGGACTATCTTCCCATGGTGCATCATGAGAAGAACTTTGATTAAGCCTGCTGCTCCAGCAGCTGACTCTGTGTGCCCAATGTTCCCTTTAACGGAGCCAATCTTGAGAGGGGGCAAATCAGGAGACCTCTTTTTACCAATGACATTACCTAAGCTCTCTGCCTCAACAGGATCTCCTGCAGGTGTCCCTGTGCCATGTGCTTCAATATATTGCACAACAGATGGATCAACACGATCTGGGTAGATGCTGAGCAGCAACTTCTCCTGTTCCTCTTGAGATGGTCTGGTGATCGGTGTGACGGATCTTCCATTCTGGTTGACTGCACTCATGCTGATGACACCCCATATTTTGTTGAAGTCTTCCTGCGCCTATTTTAAAGAAGATGAAACGAGGTAAAGCTTCTTAAAGTTGTGAAACATAGCAATGACAAACACAGCCTGTGCAATATAACTCAGTTAACATTTTATTATATGCCTTATCTCTTATAACAAAGATTATGAGACGTGGTGAGCATTCTACCAGCTAAGACTATTTTATAAATAGAATTAGGCATAATTCCTAGGTTTCATGAATTAAGAGTCAGAAGTTCGTGAATCCCGTTTCTATACTCATACCTTCTTTAACGATTTCAGCAAAAGAACTCCACAACCTTCTCCCCTTCCATAGCCATCGGCCTTTATAGAAAAGGGTTTGCTGACTCCTTCAGGGGATAGCATCTTTGCTTTACTAAGAGCTACGAAGACCTGTGGTTCCATTATGCAGCTCACTCCTCCACAAAGAGCAGCTTCGCAGTCTCCTGTAGGGTAAAATAATGAATGCATTTCTGTTCAGCATAAGGCTCAGTATTTAGTCTTCTGAAAAGATTACATCGGTATACAAACACACACATCTACCTGCCCCTCCAAGCTTAAAGGTATTCTGTTAAAGGAATCCGGGGGTGGGGGTGGGGGTGGATCTTTTCCGAAGCCTGGGGCAGGGCTAGGGCCATGGTTGACCTTTACCGGACTCCCTGCGTGACAGGCAGGAGTCAGATATAGTCGAGTCAATCCTATGCCTAAGCCAATACTGCTCACATTCTGTAACCAATAAAGTTGTGGCCTAAATTTGCCCAATAACATTTAACCTAATATCTGTGTCCTTGTGGCTTATTCATCAACGAGGGGGTGGTTTTGGGGTCTCGACACGCAACAGTAAGTCTCTCACTGTTTGGGGGGGGGGAAATCTGTTGTTCTCTTTAAAAGAGTAAAGCAAATGTCTACATCTTGTCACTAAATTAATATAAAATTATTTTCCTAACTTACAGTTAGCTACATCATTCCTATAAGCTCCTTTCTCTCTCACTTCCATTCAATGCTTGCCTACTGGAGTTTATGGTCTGTGAGGCAACATCCCTAAATTACAAAATGCACCCTGTGTAACATGACATAATATAACTGGTCCGCAATAAGAATAGTGTAAGGAAGACCAAGATAAATCCCAGAATTCTCTCAAAAAGGGGCAAGAGGGTAGAGGCCTTGGTAAAGCTACATAGTTGCTAAAGGAGTTAGCTAACGGATGCAGTGAGGGATCTGAAGGGACAGAGGCCCCAGTACTGCAAGCTGAGAGGCAGGTTAACCCCAGGAACCCAAAGCATTGTGAATATATATATCTACCGCGGTCACGGCAGCTGGACAAATGAAACCCCTGTTACTAAGATATCCCAGGTTACAATAAAAAGGGATTGTCAACTCAGACGGACCTCAAAGGATAGAGGTGGGGCGAAAAGGAATTATAACCCAGAACACCTCAGTGATAAATACACTTAGTAACAGTCAAAGGGGTCAAGCGTATAGCTTGAGGGAGAGGTTCGTCGCATTTGCCACTTTGAGGTCCTTAGAGGAAAGGAAGACTATGAACGAATGAAAAACGATTAGATCTCATTACCTTGTTTAATTGCATGCAAAGCAAAGTGCAAAGCATAATTAAATGAGGAGCAAGCCGTGTCGATGGCAACCGATGGCCCAGTCAGATTAAATGTATATGAAATCCGGTTAGCAGCTATGCTCATTGCTGTCCCAGTGCCATCATAGTGGCTTACTTCAGTGAGGTTTCTGCCACTCATTAGCCTGTAGTCTTGATTCATCATACCTGTGAATACCAAAGATGTACTGTGTTAGCAGCATAGTACATTGAGAGTACAGTATTCATTCTGAACAACTTGATTGCATTTATTGCCCAAATCTGCCATACACAACATGCTTCAATCTACACAACAAGATTAGGCTTTCCATTGAGTCATCTTCGTAAGGGAATACTATGCAGGTATTCAGGTTTGTGAGTACTGATCCGCTAAGTGGATAGACTTAGCTAAGTGGGTAGAGTTGTGAGACCAGGGTTAAAAAAAAAAAAATATTCCACCATAAATTGCATTTCCTAGCTCTCTGCTAATCTCTCCACAGGTCTCCAGTGTATAAAATCTGAATGCAGTTCACCTACCTAACAGGGTTGCTGTACAAATGATCATGTTTTACAAGTGTTTTACATACAACACTAATAATATGAAAACCGTATTATTCCTCAAATTTGAACTGAATATTGGAAATACTGCATAAAAGTTGCTTTATAGAATAGTATTATTTACGTGTTTTATTTACTATAAAATCCATATTTACATGTTCTGTTCAAAGCAGCTGATAGTCACAGACGTTCTTTTAATGATCATAAAGTCCAACAGCTTTCTTAATACACTAGACTTTATTTTTTAAAACTGCAAATCATGTAAATGATTAATCACCACCAACAGCGTTGTTCATGTAACCAATAGTTACATGTTTCTTTCTTGAGTTATATCTAGTTTGTTTCTCGAGTTTAAACTTTCTTTAGCTTGTAATGCTCTTAAGCACAGTTATATTTACTGTCTAGACAACTTCACATTTTCTTCAAAAATATTGTGAAGTGGGTGGTAGATACTCTCGATTGTCTTTAACAGTGGGCTTAAAGTTCATTTGTTCAATAAGTATTGGTATGTTGAACCCATTTTTCAAATGTTCTGATGTATATTACCCTTACCAATCACTTTTTTGCGGTTTTTAAGTGATCTGCAAATGAACCTTAAGTGTTCATAAGACTTCATTAACACACCACCACAATAGGAAAATTCTATTCATAACTGAGTTGGATCGAAGCTAATGGGATTTACTCCCAAGTAAGTGTGTATAGGATTGCAACCTAAGAGAGTTGTATAGACCAGCCCTATATGTCCCAGTCTATGCTCCTAAATTAGTGCAGCTGTTTTAAGCTTCAAATTATCGTCTCACCAACAAAAACTCCTGTTTTTGAACCACTTATGTTTTCTCTAGGGACTCCTGCATCTTCCAGTGCTCTATATGTGCATTCCAGGAGTAATTTCTGCTGGGGATCCATACGCTCAGCTTCCACATCATTAATTCCAAAAAGCCTGTTGTCAAATGCATTAAACCTACAAAACAGAAGTCAGATAATAACATTGTAAGTAGGATAAAATAATATGCAACCAACTCATGGCACATTCATTACTAAGACAATCAAGTATTTTGACATCTAGAAAATGATTTCCATTACCGGTAATCATTTTAAAACAAAAGGCTTTAATAATTTGGTCATTTGTTCTTGGGGAAGGTAGAATGAAAATAGAAGAAAATTCAGAGCCACTACTTAATAGCGGCTTAGGATAGTGGGCATAAATATTTGTACAAATGGATCCAAAGTACCATGAGTAGAGGGAGAAAATGTAGGGGTGCTGTTCTGAAAGGGCTATATTAAACGTATGGTAAATAAAGTTACAAGCTTTAAAATTCAGAGAAGCGCTCAAAGGTTTTGAAAAGCGCTAGTGGAAAGTCTTGCGCAAGAGCTCTTGCAAATGAAAGGACTTATTTAGAGTTAGGACTACTCTTCTGTTGAATCAGAAACAGACCTTCCATAAAGGAAAGAGGGCTTTCTACTAGATTTTGGATCCAAGTCATAACATTTCACATGCCTGAATATTTCGGGTTCCACACTAGTTTCAGCTGTAATCAAAACACAGAATAAAATGAAATTCAAATAAACAGATGGCGGGAAAGCCCATATATCCCCAGCAGCCAGTCTGGGAATTCCCCAGTGGCCGACCACCTTGCCCAGGCATTGCTCCCCAGGGATAGGAGCTTGTTGCGACTGGCTTCCACAGCCGCCCATCCTTTGACCAGTTAAGCAACCATTAGGATTAAGGCCTATCTAGTCCAGCATTTGCAATATTGGGCAGACAGATGTTTCTGAAAAGCTCATGAGGAGGGTAGGAAGGCAAAAGTCCTCTTCTGCTACCTCACAAATGACATTCAAGTGTTCACTGCTTAAAATGGCTGTTCCATTTGGTTATCCTGAGTAATAGTCATTGATGGACAAATTTCTATGATCTGATTCTTTTTCAAAGTTAGTTTTAAGCCAGTGTCCACCATATCACCCACCCACATGCTGTAGCCACAAATTCCAAAAATAATTTACACACTGTGTAATCAAGTACTCTCTTTGGTCTTCCAACCATAAGATTAAGAAACAATTTGCAGTAAATTCTATTTCCATATAAACTGACTTAAATAGTTATGTAGTTCAGGCTGCAATCCTATACCCAGTTAACCTGGGATTAGCAATGCCTGTTGAACTCATCAGGAATTGTACCATCCATGGGACAATCATATTAGTCTAAAACAAAACTGCTTCAGACCTGTAGCACCAAAAACCATTTTTGCTTCCTACGAAAAAATGACTGGTATCACACACAGAAAAGTGTCTTTGGACTGTATTATCTATTTTCCTAAACATACACCAAATGTGTACATTTAGGCAAATTACTTTACAATAAAAAATATTAAAAACAGTTTAGTGTTCTGCTTCCTTGGAGCTGATTCACAGTTTATTTTCCACCATCGTGTGATTAAGCGTTAACACTTACTCGTCGGTAAAAGCGGCATGTCTTGTGTTCGTCTTTCCTGGTTTGTGACTGTCCGGATCATACCAGCTTTGGGCTTCAAATCTTTCCGGAGGTATTTCTACAACACAGTTTCTGCCTTCTACTAGAACTCGCCAGAAATTATCAATTCCTTCACCTGTTGCAAAATATTATTTTAGATAACTGGAATTTACTTCCCAATAGTTTAATTATTAAAATAGAAACTTAAATTATTTTGGTGTGATTCATTTGACAGAAACTACAGTGGAACCTCGGTTGTTGAACGTAATCCATTCTGGAAGACCGTTCGACTTCCAAAACGTTCGACCATCGAGGCGCAATGGGCAGCCGGCAAAGTCCATTGAGAAAATGGAGAATTGCGCCTCGATGGTCTAACGTTTTGGAAGTCGAACCTTCGAAAAGGGAAGCATTCACTTCCGGGTTTTTGACGTTCGGGTTCCGAATCGTTCAGCTTCCGAGATGCTGGAAAACCGAAGTTCCACTGTATAAGACAATTTAAAAAATCTAACTAAATAACTCAACATGATAGCTCAGCCAGTAGAGCATGAGACTCTTAATCTTAGGGTCATGGCTTTGAGCCCCAGGTTTGGCAAAATGATTCCTGCATTGCAGGAGGTTTAAACTAGATGACCCTCTTGGTCCCTTGCAGTTCTATGATATTATGATTCTATATTATTTTATCATAGAACTGTATATCAGAACCGTGAAACGGCGGTGAATGCCAGTAAGATGTCTATGCAGGCTATAATGCGTCTTTTCATAACAAGAGGTACCTAATTCGCATATCCCTTCTGCCCTTAAGGTTTTCAACGCCAAAATTATAGCTCTATTGCTCTATGGCATTCCAGTCTGGCTGTCAGGGTTCACCCAGTTGGTAGAACGAGTGCAAACAGCTTCAAGATTTTTACTGTCCCACGCTGTGTACCCTATGCAGCCTTGTGTTTAGAGGGAGGTCAACACAAGGTCGAGACTGTCGCCTGGGCGAGATTTCTTCTATGCTGGTTAAACATCTGCCTTGCATCAGATAAAGATCCTCTCCTCAGCGAAGTTTTGTTGGACACCTTTCTTTCCCCAGGGCTACAACAGTTTAACAAGAAGGTACAGCAACTTGGGCTGTCAGTGGAACTTTTGCGATCGATGTCCCTACCATCTGCCAAGGCTATAATAAAAACTAGGTTGTGGGATATTGAACGCCAAGAACTAACAGTAACAGCAGAAAAAACATGTTCCCCTCTTTATTTTCAACTTTCTTGGGCACATGGAATTAACCACAATTACCTTGAATTTCTGCTTAACCCTCCAGAAAGAAGGGCATTTTCGTTGGCCAGGTTTAATGCAAATCCATCAAACCTCCTTTGGGGAAGGTTCTCAGGCAGGGTGGAAGGAGAAAGAACTTGCCCATGTGAAGACCACCTGGTGGAAAGCCTTACACATATGGTTCTTAATTGTAAACTATATGATGATCTCCATTAGCAATTTCTAGATCAACTCTGCATCCCCAAATGGAAACCAGAGTTGGAGGTCATACATTTCCTATTACTGGGAAAAGATCAGGAGCTCACCAAGTTAGTGGCTAAATATCTTCATTTGGTTTTTTGTCGTCGAAATACACTGCAGACGTCTGATCTCCCTGGAGACCTAGAGATGTGACGATAGACTGCTGTGCCTCCTTTTATCAAAGTTTTGTGCCACTGGGGAAGTGGTAATTCTGTATTGATTTGTTTTCGATGTTCGTTTGATGCCAATAAAAGGTTGATGTGTGTGTGTGTATATCAGAAGTGTGCATCCGTGATTCAGCCCTACCACGTGAGCTGATACTGATTATGGTCATTAAAAGGCTGCTGTATGAATGCTGCTGTATTATTGCACTAGAAGTATAATCATATTCCCTGTTAGTTATAATATAAAGATCTCTGGTAGCACCCACTACACACTGACTTAAACTTAATATGTAATTTAAATGAGCAGTGCTCACCTCCAGGAAAATTGCATCCAATCCCCACAATGGCAATTTCATCCTCAGTTTCCATCAGTTTTTACTTTTATTCTGAAAAGTATAAAATAATTAGTTTGATGAATCCACATCTAAAATTAAAATATGTTTCCCCAACAGGGCGAGCGCTGCATTGCAGGGGGCTGGACTAGATGACCCTTGGGGTCCCTTCCAACTCTACAATGATATGATTCAATGATTTCTGTGTGGTCATTTGGGGATAATCCTTAGGGAGCATAATGTCAATGACCAATCATTATTGGCTTAATTAATGGCAAGCACCAGCCAGAAAGTGGGCATTTAGATGGAGCCAATATATTCTAGTTACCACTGGGGGCCAAAGTAGACATGATGTTAAATACATCTTCATCTGTCCCACCCCCTATTTTTAAATAACAGCTGGGAGTAGGGGCTCCTTTATTATTTCCTAGTGCATTTCCCCCCTGTAAGAGAGCACAAGGGAGAGCCTGTAACTCAGTAGTGATAGCACATATGCCTTCCATGCAAAAACTCCCCAGTTCACGCATCAGCATCTCAAGCCAAAACCACCAGATGGTGATGGGAAAGACTGAGGAGCGCCGGCTGCCTGCTGCCAGCTAGTTAAAAAATACTGGGCTAGATGTACAGACAGTCTGACCTGTCCTAAGATGCTTTCCCGTCTTCCTAATGTAAAATATTGTGGAAACCTTTTGGGGAAAGTGTATTTCCAAGGTTTGATGGCTCATAACACCACTCCCCCCCCCCCCAGTAATACCAAAGCAAGATGACACCTGATTGGCTCTCTAAACACTCATGCTCATTGGCTACATTCAAATGAAGGAAAGCAAGTTGTGTTTCCTTTTTCTGGTTATTTGGCTATAACTTTTGATAGAATACAAACAGTTGAAAAAACTCTGTTGCATTGCATTCTTCATTAAATTATCTTTCCATTGATATATAATTTTATGGTATTACTCCAAAACAAAGTGGTGTTATTGTTATGACCAAATACCGGTAGGTTGCGTGCCAAAGCCCCAAGTCACCCCCATGAAAATAAAGACACAAGGACACAGAATTTTAGGTTAATGTTAATGGGCAAAATTTAGGCCACACCTCCCCTCCCCCACACATTACAAAGTTGTGACAATTGCTACGTGGTAGGCAAAAACCAAATGGCCAGTGCCAATTTGCCAAGTGGAATAATTCCTACCAGGCCCCCCAACGGCGACCAACTGAAGTCCATAGCAAGGCCAATGACGCAACCTGAACAAAGGGTGGGAGGGCGGGAGATCCGCGGCGCAAGGCTGAAAAGGGGCGATTCAGCGCCGCGCAATGGTTTAAACTGGCCCCGGCCCTGCCCCCCAAGCAGCCTAACTGGCATGGCATGGCCTCCCCAGGGTAAGGTGGGTCACAGTCCTGTCACCACGCTGAGGGGGGAGGCTTGGTTGCTCACCCGCAACGCATCCCCACTAAGAGGTGGAGCCAATTTCTTTTATCTGTTTAGGTGTTTAACATAGATGAGACCCAGTGTACCCTAGGAAAGCACAAGTAACCTCAGACAACCAATATATATTGGAATTTCTATATAATACTGCTTTATTGGTTAACAAACATAACATATAACAAGACAGGGAATATGCACCATCCATACTCACCGGCCCTTCACTGAATTGATCAGGTTCAGTAAAAGCTATGGGTGACCAGACAGCGGGATCCTATCTGCGTCTGACACACAGACCCATCTGAAAAGTCTCATCTTATATAGTCATCAACAGCATCTATTTGGTGGTGGTGGTATTCAACCATTTTCGGTCCATTCAAACCATCTCATTCATTACATTATGAGCCATCAAACTTCAGAAATACACTTTTTTCAAAAGGTTTCCACAATTTTGGCCACTAGTGTATATAAGGCTAAGTGGAATTATTACTGTTTTTGTAGCAGTAAAACAGCAGATAGCCACTTCTATTGCAACCTCTATGGCCACATTTTGTAAAAATGAACCCAAACAACATTTGGTGCAAATTGCATGCCACATCCAGCACAACCAGGCCTTCTGCAAGATATGAGGTATGCAAAGGATAGAATGGAGGAAGGTGTGCTGCTATTAGAATATAAAGGATTTCAAAATTCTACCCAGCATGCCCACAGCAAATAAACTATTTGGGTCCCAGATACTTGTAAACTGCAAACAGTAAAATGAAAATGCAAAAAATGAAGGAACAGACAATATTCTTATGTAAAGTAAACATATACAACAATCAAAGTCATCAATACGTACAACAGTAGGTTATTCAGACTCACCTCCGGTTGTTTTAATGTACCCAGCTTTTTGAAGTTTGCTGGTGAAATCTTCTGTGCTGTGTATACAATGAAGTTTGCTAAGTAGCTATAACCATAGTGGGGGCAAGTCCTCATATACTAAGTTTCTATTAGTGCTAGAACTGCTGAGATTTCCTTACATCTTCTTTCATTTATAAAGGTTTCGAGTTGACTAGCCCATCTTTTTTTCATTGAAACTTTTCCATTACTGCATGCTTGGGAAGTTCCCACACAGTGCAACTTCAGGATTTGCTTTCCAATTGAATACAGACTTCTGCTTCTCCAAAATATTTTATGATGCTTTGTCATCTGACCAAAACAAATTCCTTTTTCCACGTAGCATTTTTGTACATACAGCATAATAATACATACTTTCTCTCTCCATACATTCAGATCTCTCTCTCTCTGTGTGTGTACACATATATCTACACACACACAATTATAGCACTTACCTAAGATGAACAATGAAGTATTACACTCAAATAATACATAGGGCAAAACAGAATAAACTCAGCTTCTGGGAGTCATAGTTTATAATTACTGTGATAATGACCGCTCCCCACATCAATTGGGGGGCGCCTTTTGCATGGTCATGCGCAGCCCCCCCGGATCCCAGTGCGACTCCTGGTAGTTCAGGCTGGCTTCATCCTCCCCAGGCTGGATACCTGGAGGTCTCCGCCTACCTCAGCCAATCGCCCAATCCTGCCTGGGGAGGCGTTGCCAGGGGATTGGCCAGGTAAGGGGAGGGACCGCCCTGCCCACACAACAGAAGGTGAACCTTACCTGTGAAGCGGCAGTTGGCCATTCCTTCCGTATTGGTGCAGCAGCTGCAAGCGGGTTCACCGCAGAGTACATAAAAGCAATGGGGTGGTGGCGCTCAGCCGCCTTTAAGGGCTATATTAGGCACAATCAACAGACGCTGACGAATACCGTATAATCCTTTCTTTCAGACTTGACTCCCAAACGTGTGGATCTTCGGCCACAGCATAGTACATTGGGCAGCTGTCCATGCCGCCATGGGTTCATCTGGTGAACATCTGGGCCTTCAGCCAAAGGTCAACATTTCCTGGTTCAGTCATCGCGGAATGTGCTGGATGCACTACTGCCTTGGTTGCGTCAAGAGCTTGCATTCTATATCCCACCAGATGTGGTTGTGTTCCACCTTGGCGAAAATAACCTGGTTGTTCGTAAGAGCATAGTGCTGATGAAAACAGCAATTGCAAACTTGGAAAGCTTACATGCCATACACCCTAACATAACTATATTCTGGTCAGAACTTCTCCCATGCTTACAATGGCGTGGCAACCTCAAACCTAACAGACTTAACTACACTATCGAAAAAATAAATAGGGCATTGCGCTCAGCAATATCACACATCGGGGGTCGCGTTGTGAAGCATCCCAGCATCAAAATCTACAGGAAGGAACTCTTCAGGCCCGGCGGTGTGCACCTCTCAGGCATTGATAATTATTATTGGCTGAGCGACATTAGGCATGGCCTTTTGGAATGGATGGCGGATGGCGAAGCGTCTTTTCAGGTGTAGGTAGTCTTGGCGGCAAGACCACGATTTTGTGGCCTCGCGTGGCAGTTTCAGGCCTTGAGCGGAATCCTTTAGTCTATCTTCCTAAATGGGGGAGGCGTGAAGCGGTGACCCATGTCCCCCTTGCAGCGGTGATACCAGGGTTCCGCGTTAAAGGGGTCTTGAGTGGAGGCATTGGCCATACACCGAGAGGTTGTCATTGCTCTCCCCTCCAACGGTGGCGAAACGGGGGGGCGGGCTATCTGCTTGAACATATGTTCTCCAGAGCCAGCCCAATCCCCACACATTCTGGATAACCCTGAAGTCTCCCAGATCCCCAGCTGGGGACTGGGAAGGATAAACGCCCAATGCCTGAGCCAAGGTCTCCCTACATCTGAAACTTAATAAAGTTGTGGCCAATTTTAATCCCATAGCACATTGTTTTGAGTCATTATTCCGCTCGGGGTGTCGCCTGGGGTCGGGGAGACTCCGCCTGTCCACGCAATACCTTCCCATGTGATTAACTGCGAAAAGTATGAGGCTAAATCAGGCATCGGCAACCTCCGGCCCATGGGCTGGATCCGGCCCACGGAGGCTGTTTTACCGGTGCAGCGCGGTGCGGGGACTCGCCAAGCGGCACTGGAAATTGCATCTGCGCATGCGCAGATACTGAAAATCGTGTCTGCGCATGTCCAGATGCCGAAAATCACTTCTGCGCAAGCGTGATTTTCGGCATCTGGACATGCGCAGACGCGATTTCCGGCATCACGCAGCGCATGTCTGGCCCACGGACACTCTCCGTGGGCTTGATCCGGCCCATGGCCAGATAACCTTGCTGATGCCTGGCGCAAATCATTGTGTCAATTAGAATTTACAGAGTTTAAAATGAAAATCCAGTAAGCCTTACACCTACATTATGCTAACTATGGAACTTGTTCTTTTAAATGAGACATATGAGGCTGTCCTAGGACAAAACATTCAGCTGTTTGGGAGTATGTTTGGACAATATATGTAGTTAACAGAGCTTCTATGGTATTACACACACACACAATCAAGGGCACAAAAATAGCAGATGGATAATAGGTGTGGCATATTCAAGCAGGTTTCCTACACAGCTCCTTGATCACTCACATTTGGAAGATTTCACCTTGGGGTATTTGCCTTATAAGCAGCTTTGTGCATGCAGTGCATCTATTCTCTCCTTGTGGCAATGTGGTCTTGGTGGTAAGAGTTGGTGGCTAAGTTGGCCTGCCTTGTGGTGAGGGAGAAGGCTTGGACTAGTCAAGTGATATAGTCTCCTGCTCCCTGCTAGCTGGGGCTAATGGGAGTTGTAGCCCGAAAAATCTGTTGCATAATAAGGAAATTTCCGTGGCTACATTTTCCAGCTGATGGGAAGCCAAGGAATGTTTGGAAATTTTGCTCTCCTGTGTCCCTACTTGCTTTCTTTAGCACATTAGAGAAAGATAATGCAGCACCAGTTAAAATACAGATTTATGTATTTACTTAGGTGATTTATACACCTCTTAATAAGTTTCTGGGTGGTGCAGGAACACTGCTCCTGGATCACTCACATTTGTTCATCGTTGTGCTGTAGCCATGATTCTTTGCAATATTTTAGGGGAAGCAGGGACATAATGTATGAATCACACAATCTTACTTCTGATTCCAAGTACCATTCTTGTCTTTATTTTTAGTTGGGGGAAATAAGCAACTACTAAACCTTAACAGAAGAAAAATGTCACCTTGAGGTATTTGCCTTATAAGCAGCTTTTTCCATGCAGTGCACCTATTTTCTCCTTGTGGCAGGCTGTGGTCTTGGTGGTAAGAGTTGATTGGTGTGTCTGGTGGATATGTGGGCCTGCCTTGTGGTGAGGGAGAAGGCTTGGACTAGTCAAGTGATATAGTTCTTTCCTTCTCCCTGTTATAAATCCCTGTTCTAGTATGATAAAATGCCGTAGTTTGAAGCCATCTTCCCCGACCTGGTGCTCTTCAGATGTTCTGGGCTACAACTCCCATAAGCGTGTCATAACCATGCTGGCTGGGGCTGATGGGAGTTTTAGCCCGAAAAATCTGGAAGGCACCAGGTTTGGGAAGACTGATCTAAAGTACTGCATCATGGGACTTATTCTCACACATTTACTTCCTATGCATTATTTTCATAGCCTACTTCTCCATTTTAAACATTTGTTGCAAAATAATAAAATGCCCCTTTTGGTCTTCAGAAAACAAAGGTTCCTCATCCAGCGGCAGAGCAAGCCGATCGGGCGCCTGGGGCGGTGCATGTGCCCTGCACCCGGGGGCAGGATCAGCCGGGGCAGGATGCTCTGCTGGGCCTCTGAGGAGTCTGCCTGTCTCCTCCCACTCAGCCGCCCTACAGCTGAGGGGGAGGCACTGGGCAGACCTTTTTGGGCAGGGCAGAGCCTGTGGGCGCCCTAAGCCACCGCATCACTCCCAGGAGAGACGTGTGGCTCGGGTGCGCTGCAGGCCCTGTGGTGAGTGTCGCCCGGCATTTTGTCACCCCCTGAGTGGTGACACCCGGGGCGTCCCGTCCCCACCACATCTCCCTTCCTCCGCCCCTGTCCTCATCTTGTGTCTTTTAAGTGCATCAACAACCAAAACATGTCGGCATGTTCTTATTTTACAAGGATCACTAATGATTTCAGGAATATTTATTTTTCTGAACCGTTTTAAGGCTTTGGCTTTTATTTTTCTTCCTCTGGATTTTGGCAAAAACAAACAACAACAACCCTTTTTTTTCTTTGCAGCTTTAGTGAGACCTGCAGATTTTCCCATATGTGTTGAAAGTACATCATCTTAGAGAGTCCTAAACGTGGTTTTTAGTTTAGAAAACAAGCACACAGAGAATTATAGTTGCTATTTAATTATCATAGCCAACTACAGCAGAAATATGGGGCTGATTTTTATCAGTTGACATTTATTTTTCTACCCTATTCCATATCTTTTACAACTTCGAAGCATTGTGGAATTTATTGTTGGAGGAACTGTTGTTGGCATCTATCAAGTGCACCTCTGGGGATGAAGTCAAACCACCTACTGATCTCCCCAGGGCGCATGCCTGGGCAGTGTGCATAGGGGCCCTGGACTGCCCAGATGACAAGAATTAAATAGAATTAAATCTGGAGAATCAGTAAGAGCTATTGCTAATCAAAATTTTATATTGATTGTTAGCATATATGGTAACTAGGTGTGCAGATGCAGTTCATTTATATTTATAGCATGAAAGGCATATGATTTTAGTATGTCGAGCTGGGGCAGAGTCTGTTGCATAATAAGGAAATTTCCGTGGCTACATTTTCCAGCTGATGGGAAGCCAAGGAATGTTTGGAAATTTTGCTCTCCTCTGTGTCCCTACTTGCTTTCTTTAGCACATTAGAGAAAGATAATGCAGCGCCAGTTAAAATACAGATTTATGTATTTACTTAGGTGATTTATACACCTCTTAATAAGTTTCTGGGTGGTGCAGGAACACTGCTCCCGGATCACTCACATTTGTTCATCGTTGTGCTGTAGCCATGATTCTTTGCAATATTTTAGGGGAAGCAGGGACATAATGTATGAATCACACAATCTTACTTCTGATTCCAAGTACCATTCTTGTCTTTATTTATAGTTGGGGGAAATAAGCAACTAAACCATAGCTGTCAACTTTTCCCTTTTTTTTGCGGGAAATTCCCTTATTCTGAATAGGATTCCTCGCAAGAAAAGGAAAAGGTTGACAGCTATGAACTAAACCTTAACAGAAGAAAAATGTCACCTTGAGGTATTTGCCTTATAAGCAGCCTTTTGCATGCAGTGCACCTATTTTCTCCTTGTGGCTGGTTGTGGTCTTGGTGGTAAGAGTTGGTTGGGGTGTTTGGTGGATATGTGGGCCTGCCTTGTGGTGAGGGAGAAGGCTTGGACTAGTCAAGTGATATAGCTCTTTCCTGCTCCCTGTTATAAATCCCTGTTCTAGTATGATAAAATGCTGTAGTTTAAAGTCATCTTCCCCAACCAGGTGCTGTTCAGATGTTCTGGGCTACAACTCCCATAAGCGTGTCATAACCATGGTGGCTGGGGCTGATGGGAGTTGTAGTCCCAAACATCTGGAAGACACCAGGTTTGGAAAGGTTGGTCTAAAGTGTTGTTTCATTTCCAAATTAGGTAAACTTACTTCATAGGGGCATAGAAAAGGGAATATGTGACATGCAAAATCATCCAAGCATTGTAATATGCCACATCTAATTTTGTTTCGTTTCCTAAGAAAAGATCCTTGCTTGTTTCATTAATATAGCAGCAGTGTGGGATTTTATCACTTCCTATGTATTATATTTTTATCCTACTTCTCCATTTTAATCATTTGTTGCAAAATAATAAAATTCCCCTTTTGATTTGGTTATTAGCAACCTTCTTCACAAAATGAAGGTTCCTCATCTTGTGTCTTTGAGGTGCATTACCAACCCAAGCATGTTGGCATGTTATTATTTTACAAAGATCAATAATGATTTCATGTGGATTTAGTTTTCTGAACCATTTTGAATCAGCTTCTTTTGCTTCCTCTAGTTTTTGGTGTTTTCCCTTTTACTTTTGCAGCTTTAGCTGAAGCTGCAGGTTTTTCCATGTGTGATGGAAGTACATCATCTTAGAAAGTCATGAACATGGTTATTAAAAATATTCATATTTTCCACTAATAATTTGGATTTATCTTTATTTAGTTTGAACCCCGAGACTTTCCCAAATTCATTCATTTTTAAAATGGTTTCCTGTATATTCTCAGCCGGATTTTTGGCGGTTATGATTACATTGTCTGCGAAGACTTTAAGCTTGTAATAACTATTTCCTAAATTGATACCTGTTATTTTTGGTTCATTCTTTATGGCTGTTAATAAAGTTTCTTGTATAGTAATAAAAGCGGTGACAGAGGGCATCCTTGTCTTGTTCCTTTTTCAATGTTGAAATCTTCCGTAATTTCATTATTTATAATTAATTTTGCTTTCTGATTAGTGTATATAGCTTGATTCCGTTAATTATCTTGATTCCTAGTCTCATTCCTTCAATAGTTTTCAATAGGAAATCCCATGAAACACTATCAAAGGCCTTTTCAGCATCCACTAATAACATTGCTACTTTTTTACTAGGTTTCATCTCTACGTATTCTAGTAAATCAATTATTGTTCTTGTGTTCTTGTTTATTTGCCTTCCCAGCAAAAAAACAGCATGGTCTTTATTGATTATTCTATTCAACAAATTGTTAAGTCTGTTTACTAATATTCCTGTAAAAATGTTGTAATCCGAATTTAGTAGTGAAATTGGTCTATAGCTTTTTTGTATTTGTCAGATCTGTGCCCTGTTTCAGTATTAGGGTTATTAATACATCCTTCCATGAATCCGGGATTCTCCCTTCCTCTAATATATTATTCATAATTTTTTTTAAGAATTGGAAGTATAACCTCCTCTAATTTCTTATAATAACTCATTGAAATTCTGCCAGGACCTTGTGATTTCCCATTTGTCATCTTTTTAATTACTTGGGCAATTTCTTCTATTTCTATGTTGGAATTTAAATATTTATATTCTTCTAATATTGATGGTAATTTATTCTGTAACAAATACTTTTATTTTGTTTTCATCTTTATACTCTGTTTTACAAAGCTTTTTGTAGTAATTTATAAAACTTTAATTTTTTCCAGGTCAGTATTTTATTCTCCTTGATCTATTATTTTATGTATGGTTCTGTTTTTCTTTTTATTAACCAAGCCAGCATCCTGCCGGGTTTATTGGCCGATTCAAAATATCTTTTGTCTCATCCATTTTATTTTACTTTCTACTTCCTTATTTTAATAAGTTGGAGATATGTGATTGTAATATCTTTAAATTTTGACTTACATTTTCATTTTTTGGGTTTTTGATTAATTCATTTTCGTTGTCTCTTATCTGTCTTGTTATTTCTTGAAAATTATTTTCCTTTCTTTTATTTTTCCTTGCCATTTGTTGTATCCCGAAGCCCCTCATATAAGCCTCACTTGTGTCCCAAATTACATTTATATCTGATCCTTGGTTTTTTGTTTTTTCCCCAAAAAATTCTACTAGTGTCTCCCTTGCTCTTTTAACTGTTTGTTCTTCTCTCCATATCTCATCATTCAGTCTCCATCTCCCCCTTGTTATTTAAATCTGATATGCAGAGTTACTGGGTTGTGGTCTGATATTGTTTTACTAATACTTTCTGCTTTTTCTAGATTTAGTGTCTTTTACATTTGGCTGTTTGATTCTCCATGCATCATGTAGGTTAAAATTTTCTGTTATTTGAAAGTAGAGTGGCAATCTACGGTACCTTCATTTGTAATTCTGTGCTTGGAAGCTGTGCCTGGAGGAAGAACTGTGAGGGGAGAGACTTTGTCAGGCAAGGCCTCTTTCCACCTGCCTTGCCCCACCCCCTGGCCCTGGGACTCCTCATAAGGAAGCTATGTTATAAGATGTACATTTGTTGTTTCATCAGCTTGTAAACCGCCTTGAGTATTGTAAGATAGAAAGACGGTATACAAATTAAAAATGATGATGATGATATACAGTATATATATAAAGTGACCGCAAGCACAGGTAAACAAACATCTGCACAAACATGCCCACAGTGGACTTCAGGCTTCTGGAATTCATGGTGGGGATGGGGAGAGAACAGCAACGCATCCACAAGTGTGGATGGAAAACATTGAGAAAGAGTGCAATTAAAAGTCAGGGCTGTGCAAGCTACACGCACATTAAAAATCTGTTATGTTCTGAGCCTATGTCACATCCTAAGTATATCTACTAGTATGTCATATGAGCAGGAAATCTATTTATATTCTTGTGGTATCTGAAATCCGGCACAAGCATCATTCTGTATAAGAAAAAAATCTAAAACCTTTCACTGTGGCATTGAACAGAACTTGCTTGGCAATCACATAATTATAATCATTTCTAGATTAATGAACTCTTGTGAATCTGCAATGTCTCACCACAGTTTATTCCGAAACTGCGTCATTCTACTTCTGTGAAATTTTCTTAGTGCTAGCTTTAAAGAACTGTGCCTTTATGCTCTTCTGGATCCTAGCTGGTCTTCAGCAAGCTTTTAAAATATATATTTTTTATACGTGGCACACCCATCATTAACTTTTTATCAGAAGGAGCTAAACACTATCAAACAGCAGCTGCAGCAGCAAGCAAGTGCCATAACAATCAGGTCATATGCATAAGAAGTAAAACTGAAAGTGAAATACAATCTTTTATTATATTTGGGGTGTGTTCACATTCCTGCCTCAGAGTGCAATTAAGTTGTCCCCCCCCCCCCCCAGTGCGTTTCATGCCTCTTTCTTCCTTAGACTGTTCTCATCAGGACAGCTTCATCAGTGTCAGATTTGTTTCTGTTTGAGGGTTTTGATGGCTGGAGAGAGACAAATTAGGAGTGCCTTAAGGACTCCAGTCAGCAGTATTTTATAATGGAGTACAAAATACATAACATGTCATGGGAACATGAATTAAAAACTCTGCACTGGAAATGCGGCGAGTGTACAGTAAACAGAAGTGTGAACACCGTCTTAGAAAGATACACCAGCTTGCATAGTAAAATTCTTGGAAGGACTGAAAGAATAACCCAGCTTTCTCCCTGATCTAGCATTTCATTAGCTTGGAGCTCATCCAAATGATGATGAGCTGGCAAATCAAGGGAATCTGGCTAGTACTGTACTGCGATTGTGTCGTACAAACACAAAACACGCAAATGCATTACTTGGCGCAGAATTTGGAGCCTCGACTTCTGAGGCGGTTAAAGGGTGGGCGTTTCCCGAACGGTGAACCTCCGCCCAGCGGCCATTTTTATCAGTTCCCTCTTTTCGAGATGTTTTAGAAACTCTGCCCAGCACACTCGTGCTAAGTGGGGCAGGGCTGCCCTATGCCTAACTTATTCGGATAACGGTCTTAGCTCCGTCCTGAGTCCGGCTCTCTTCGCCGCTGTGAGGAGGAGAAATAGAAAAAGCTCAAAGGGAATAAGGCGATGGCGCCCCTCGACTGCCAAACGGACTGCGTGGAGAGGCCCCTGGCGCGCAAGCTGCAGGACCTGGGCGCCCTCGTGGGCGCGAACCCGTGGCCCTTCCTGCTCGTGCCCTTGGCGCTCTCGGCCGCTTTGGGCACCGGCTTATTGTTCCTCAGCCGCCTGGAGGACAACGACATCGAGCGCCAGTTCACGCCGCTCTGGGGCCCCGCCAAGAGCGAGCGGCGCTTCGTGCAGGCGCACTTCTCCACCGACGACGCCGTGCGCTTCTCCGCCGAGAGGCTGACCACCGAGGGCTCCTTCGCCGCCATCATCGCCGTGGTCCGCGGCGGACGCTCGCTCCTCACCCGGCAGGCCTTCGCCGAGCTGCTGGCGCTGGACAAGGCGGTGTGGGAGCTCCGCGACCCCGCGCTCCCCTTCGACCAGCTCTGCGCGCGGGGAATCCCCGGCACCAACTGCAGCAGCGCCAACCCGGTGCTGAGCGCCGTGGAAGGCAACCCGGCCAGGATAGAGGTGCAGCTGCCCGACCTCACCTTCCCGCTCTACGCCCCTCCTGCCTTTCCCAATCCCATTTTCTTGGCCCCCTTTCTGGGTGGGCTCGACCTGGCCCCCGGGGATGGGACGGAGCGCCCCGTCCGGGGAGCCAAAGCTCTGCGCCTCTTCTACTACTTGCAGGAGGATGATGCTACTCAGAGAAAGGAAAGCGCACTCTGGCTCCGGACGTTTCTGGAGCGCATCCCGGACGTGGTGAAATCCTTGAACCTCGCAACCATCCAGGTAAGCGTCTCCTGGCACGATGGAGCCGCTTCACACGTTACGGAATGTGACCGCTATGAATCTCTGTGTCTGCCTGATGCATGCTGCCATGCTTACTGGAGCTGACAGGTTCTGAAGTCAAACCAGTAGGGTCAGAGGTTCCGCATGCCTAACCCACCTGCATCAGCAAGTTAGAGGCATTCAGTGGCGGCCAAACATTTAATTTTACCGGTAGTAAGTAAACAATGTGCTTCACCACAGGAATTAGAAAACAGCATCTCTGGCAATGCAAGAATGCCAAGGAGGGCCTTTATCAAAATGATGCACATTACTATGCCTTGTGTCAATCTCTAGGTTTTAAAAATGCATGTTATGCTTTTATGCTGTTTCCATAATAACTTCTTTTGCACAGCTTGGACATGCTTGGGTGCAAATCAGGGGCAGAAAACATTGAGCCCATGGGCCAAATTTGGCTTGCCAAGCTTCACCATTTGGCCCATAAGGCCATTTTACCCAAACCATACCCACCTTCCCTACATCTGATGTCACATGTGATGTCAGGCACAGGGCAGTTAGAGATAGGGCTAGATCAGCTGCACATACAATGAATCCCAGCAGAAAGGACCACCCATGACCCATCAGCTGATGTTTTGGGACTTCAGTTCTACTTGGGCACCATCTTCCCCTACTCCCATTGGCCCACTTTTGTGGGATGTATAACACTGGTGCAGTCAATCACAACATTCCTAGAGTGTACACAAGGGGTCTTGGTCCTCCAGGTAGAGTTTCCTGTGCCAAGACTGAAATCACTTCCTTTGTGTGACCAGAAGTGGGAGTGGCCTTACCTGTAGCTATTCAAAGATACAGGTGAGCTGCTACTCTCCCTCTCTTCCCACCAGGACTCCGAGGATGCAACATCTCAGGAGATGCTCTCTTGGCTTCCAGCCAAGAGAGGCCCACATGGAGCCTTTCTCCCTTAAGGAGAATCTCCACATGTAAATACATTTAATCTAAGCTAGCCTGCCTTTCTGAGACTGTAGAAGCTTGAAATGACTGTGAGTAAAACCTTTATACTTTTATAAGCTTATGTGTCGTGTATTTTCTTTTAAGAGGGAACCAGGGGAAATATGTGCCAGGATCTGCCTTATTCTAGAAGTTCATAGGAACTTAAACGCCACGCTTTGCTGCGCTTTATTGGGGATGAGAAACTCTGCTAGTTTGGAGCTTGTTAGCACAAGCTGGGATAGGAAATATTAATCAATATTCCCTCATCCACATTCCCTCTCATCTCCCACAAAGGGTTATGGGCCCAGAACTGCGTATTTTGTGTATTTTTAAAGGATTGCTTTGGATTGTGATTTTTGGCAGAGTAGAATTTTTCTGTTTGCATTTCCTGGTAAGCACATGGTCTTTTGTTCTCCATTGTGCTGTGAAAGGGGGATTAGCGACCCCTCCCCTCCCTCAGAGCTCACAGACCTCAGAGGCAGTGAAGATTTGTTTACATTTTGAGATTTTTAAGTTTTGATTTTTGATTTTTAGCCATTTTTGGGAATTTTGAAATTTTTGAAAATTTTTAAATTTTTGAGGATTAAGATGGCAAGCTCAGGATTTGATAGTGAAGCAAGATCAAACTTTATGCTGCTGAATGATAGTAATTTTGTGCAATGGAAGCAGCGTGTTTTAGTGCATCTTGGTGCAAAACAAGTGCTTAAAGCGGTGAAAGATCCCAAACCTGATTTTGCTGATTTAACCAAGAAAGCAGATTGGGAAAGGCAAGATGCAGAAGCTAAACACATAATTTTGAGCAGTTTGAAAGATGAGCATTTATCTCTGATTGACTATGAAAGTGATGCATCTCAGATTCTAAAGGATATTGAGAGGGTTTATGCACAATCATCAGAGAACTCTTATAGACATTTGTTGGATAAACTGCTGAAGTTAAAGATGAATTCCAGAGAACAATTTACAGGGCATTTTAAGGACTTTAATGAAATTGTTCAAAGGATTGCCCTAACTCCCAGAGCTTTTGATGATGCAACCAAAGTGACTTTTATGCTGGCATCATTAGGAGAAGAATTTACTTCATTTAAGAGTATAATGGACCACACAAGAGATTTGACTTTTAATGAACTAGCAAATCACTTAAGAGAGGAATGCAGAGATTACCTTGATTCTCCGCAAAGGAATCCAAGGAGGGACACAAGTTATGTTTCTAAGCAATTTCCCAAGTCTAAGGAAGTGTCCAAAGAATTAATATGCCATAACTGCAATTTAAAAGGGCACATTGCAAGGAGTTGCCAGAAGCCCAAGAATAAGTCCCGCCCCTTTCAACCAAAAGGTGAAAAGAAGGGGGGTCACGAGCGTACATTTCTACTGCAAGAAAAGAGTTTAAATGTGCAAAGAAATGAAAGGAAAAGTGACCAATTTATTTTAGATTCGGGAGCTACAAGCCATTTTGCGCATAAAAGAGAATATTTCAGAGAAATTAATGATAGTGAATGGACTGAAATCCAGATTGCTGATGGAAATGTTCTAAAATCACAAGGTGCAGGTTCAATGCGTTTGAAATTCAAGGTGAACAATGAATCTCTTGAAACAACTGTGCCTAATGTTCAATATGTCCCAGAATTGAATTGTAACTTGCTTAGTGTGTCTGCTTTAGACAAGAAAGGTTTCAAGGTTACATTTGCCAATGGAGAATGCAATGTAACGAAAAATGATGAGGTTTATGCTCAAGGGAAACTAATCAATGGTGTTTATGAGATTAACGTTTCAGAAAACCAATCAGCACAAGTCGCCCAATCCAAGCAGAAGCATGAAGCAGATCTGGAGCTCTGGCATCGAAGACTGGGTCACCGGGATATCAGAGTCATCCAGGAACTGCAGAATGGAGATCTTGTGAGAGGTCTACAGGTAAACAAAAGTAACACACCCACACCAAAGTGTATAACTTGTGTAAGTGAAAAAGGAGTCAAACCTTCTTTCCCACGTTGTGCAGAAAAGAGAAGCACAAAAGTTCTGGACATTGTGTACACTGATTTAGCTGGACCTATGAATATACCTTCCTTAGGAGGAAATAAGTATATTTTGATATTTTTGGATGATTATTCAAGGTTTTGTGTGGGATACCTTCTCAAAGAGAAGAGTGAAACAGTGGAATTGTTCAAGCAATACGTAAGCATGGTCAAGAACAAATTCCATCGAGCACCCACCACCCTAATGTCCGATAATGGTGGGGAGTTTTGCTCACGTGAAATGGAAGCCTTCATGGCTCAGGAAGGCATAGCACATGTGACCACAGTAAGCTACACACCTCAACAAAACTCTATTGCTGAGAGGAAATTTAGGTCCATCCTAGAGATGACAAGGTGTATGCTAAAAGGATCCAACTTGTCGAAGAAACTTTGGGGTGAGGCAGCAAATACTGCGATTTATATACAGAATAGGCTGCCAACAAAAGGCACAGAGCGCACGCCATTTGAACTTTGGCATGGAAGAGTCCCAAATTTGTCACACATACGTGTATTTGGAAGTTTGTGCTATTACCACGTGCCCAAGGAGCACAGACACAAACTTGACTCCAGAGCAAAGCCTGGTATCCTAGTTGGATACGCTTCTGGAGGAAAAGGCTACAGAGTTGTGGACTTACAAACAGGGAAAACAAGTTCACATCACGTGATTCATTTTGAGGAGTATGAAAAGGCTGACACAAGGAACACAGCAATTGACTGTTCCAATGAGCCACCAACAGAGGAGTTTGTAAGTTTTCCTTTTGAAGCCATACCAGAAACTAATCCACCTCCTAGTATTGTACCTCCTAGTGTTGTAGCACCCCCTACAGATGACACCCCAGAAGACGCGGAGGACCAGATGTCAGAAGGCTCCAGAGACGAAGAGGACCCGTATGCAGGGATGCCGCCATTGGAAGGAGATGAGGAAGCTGATGCGGTTCAACAAGAGCCAGAGGTCAGACGTTCCTCCAGGTCCAACAGAGGCGTTCCACCACTACGACTGTCCTACTTTGCAGGGTCGGCGCCACCACAGGAACCTTCCACGTGGGAACAGGTTCAACGGTTGCCAGCTGCTGAGGCCAGTCTCTGGAAGCAAGCCGCGCAGGAAGAGATGGATGCACTGCATCGCAACAAGACCTGGACCCTGACAGAGCTACCTCCTGGTAAGAAGGCAATTGGGTCCAAGTGGGTGTTCAAGCTTAAGAAGGGGTCAGAAGGGGAGGTGCAACGCTACAAAGCTAGGCTTGTAGCACAAGGATTTTCACAACAGTATGGCGAAGACTATGATCAAGTATTTGCGCCTACAGTGCGATACAGCAGTGTTAGATTACTTCTAAGTATTGCAGCATCTAAAGGCCTATCAGTCCGTCATGTCGACATAGCAACAGCTTTTCTTCATGGGACGATTTCTGAACAGATTTATATGAAGCAGCCCAAAGGCTTTATCAAGCAAAATGAGGCACATCTTGTATGTAAACTTCAGAAAGGAATTTACGGTTTGAAACAAGCTGCAAGAGCATGGAACCAGAAATTACATGAAATGCTGGTTCAGCTTGGGTACAAGCAGTCAACAGCTGACAAGTGCCTGTACACTAAGAACAGAAATGGACAGTTCTCTTACATTCTGGCTTTTGTCGATGATTTATTAATATCAACGTCCAATGACAGAGACTATAAAGACATAGTCAGACATCTCAACAAAGAGGTGGAAGTAAAGGAATTGGGACTTGTCCAGTATTACTTGGGAATTCAAATTGAGAGAGAAGAAGACGGCTCATTTCTTCTCAGCCAGAAGCAGAAGATAATAGAACTGATAGAAAGCATGCAGATGCAAGGTGCACACCCTGTCGCGACACCCATGGCCACAGATTTTCTAAAGAATCAGCAAGATTCGAAGCTGCTGCCAGACAACAGCGAATACAGGTCAGCGATTGGTAAACTTTTGTATTTGGTTACTACCAGCAGACCTGACATAGCAAGTGCAGTGGGGATCCTAAGCAGAAAAGTGAGTTCTCCCACTGAACATGACTTGGGTGGGGTCAAGAGGGTGGTGCGTTACCTCAAGGGTACAATGAATTGTAAATTAAGATTGCCAGCTGTAAGGGACCCTAAGTTGGTTGGGTACAGTGATGCAGATTGGGCTGGGGATAAGGCGGATTACAAATCCACAAGTGGTTATGTTTTTATGTTTGGAAATGCACCTATCATTTGGGGCAGTTATAAACAGAAATGTGTAGCCTTATCGTCCACAGAGAGTGAATATATTTCAGCTTCGGAAGCATGCAGAGAGATCATCTGGCTGGATCAACTCCTGACAGACTTTGGTTTGCCGAGAAAAGGACCTGTCAGCTTGATGGAGGACAATCAAGGCTGCCTGCAGCTAGCGCAAACCGAAAAGTTCCTTGCACGTTCAAAACACATTGGGGTCAGGTATCACTTCATTCGCCAGATGATCCAAGATGGACTAGTAGAAATGTCCTACTGTAATACTCAGGAGATGACTGCGGACATTCTCACGAAACCCTTGCCACGAGAGAGTTTCCAGAACCTGCGTGTCAAGCTGGGACTCTGGGTGGTTGAATAAAGTTGTTTTATGTTTGTTAAATGTTGTTCAGACTGAGAAGGGGTTTGTGGGATGTATAACACTGGTGCAGTCAATCACAACATTCCTAGAGTGTACACAAGGGGTCTTGGTCCTCCAGGTAGAGTTTCCTGTGCCAAGACTGAAATCACTTCCTTTGTGTGACCAGAAGTGGGAGTGGCCTTACCTGTAGCTATTCAAAGATACAGGTGAGCTGCTACTCTCCCTCTCTTCCCACCAGGACTCCGAGGATGCAACATCTCAGGAGATGCTCTCTTGGCTTCCAGCCAAGAGAGGCCCACATGGAGCCTTTCTCCCTTAAGGAGAATCTCCACATGTAAATACATTTAATCTAAGCTAGCCTGCCTTTCTGAGACTGTAGAAGCTTGAAATGACTGTGAGTAAAACCTTTATACTTTTATAAGCTTATGTGTCGTGTATTTTCTTTTAAGAGGGAACCAGGGGAAATATGTGCCAGGATCTGCCTTATTCTAGAAGTTCATAGGAACTTAAACGCCACGCTTTGCTGCGCTTTATTGGGGATGAGAAACTCTGCTAGTTTGGAGCTTGTTAGCACAAGCTGGGATAGGAAATATTAATCAATATTCCCTCATCCACATTCCCTCTCATCTCCCACAACTTTGACAGGACCACCCATCTGTCAATTTCCTCTGCACATGCCAAAGTTGGACCGTAGGATGTGGAGAGATCCAGTCAAAAAGGTTCCCAACCCTTGATATAAAATGATTAATAAATTATGTAGATAAATACATGAATACTTAAATGATCCAGACCCTAGGCCCAGCACACAATTTTTCATATAATTTGCATATGTACCAGTAATTGATGTGCATAGATGCCTCTAGAAAATTAATATGGCGGTTGACTGGCATTTGGAGAATAATATTCTTTGCAGGACTTCCAACTGCACTATAAAGCGAGATGAGCGCCGCATCCCCAGAGTCGTTCGTGACTAGACCTAATGGTCAGGGGTCCCTTTACCTTTACCTTACTGGCAGGCCTACCAGGAAGACTTCTGTTCCCTGCCCTGCCCACCCCCAGATAAAGGGGGAAATAAAGAGACAATTGTTCACTTCCACGCTGCTTCCCTCAGAATTCTGTTTTCCTCTTCCTGCTCCAATAAACTTTTAACAGAGAGGTGGGAACACCAAGTTGAAAGTTAATTCAGTTCTTAGTGCTACTAGTCAAGTCACTGAGGGCCTCTAGCAGATGCCACCTGATCAGGAGGTCTGCTCCTCACAATGTAGGACTTGGGCCCTTAGTGCTGTGATACCTGTCCTTTGGAATTACTCCCCCTGCTTGAATATTACACAGAGGCTGTATCAGCTGTCTTTTAACTGAGGAACCTTCCTCTTAGCAAGCCTTTTAAAGTAGAGATCTTTCCCAGTCTACATCTGTATTGGAATTGTTTTAAAGATGTTTTTATTGTTTGCTATCCTGGGCCCCTGTACAGGAACACTATGCTGCACAATTTATTTCCGGTCCCACTTATATTCTGCTAATTGCACCCTGTCTTTATACTCTTGTGAACATTTAGATTTATATATTAAGAGAGAGAAAATATTTAACATGTGATCTTCTCTTCTCCCTCCCCACCCCCACTCCCCATGGCAGGTGGCTTATTTTACTTCATTGTCCAGACAGGAAGAGTTTGAAAAAAATACTAAGGAAGTGGTCCCTTTGTTTTCCATCGCATATACCTTAACAATAACCTTCTCAATTCTGTCATGCTCAAGGTAATTGCTGGAAAAAGGGAAATAGTTTTTATCTTTCCATTTTGTGAGCGTGTATTCCACACCCCCTGCCATTACTTAAATTTGGAAGAAGAAGCCCACATCTTCTTGTTTATAAAATCATTTATGCATAAGGCATTTAGCTGCATCAGAAAAAAATGTTAGTACGTTTAATATTTATTGTTATAAATTTGTATAACAACTTCCTTGTTATTTGTAATCCACCTTTCTTCCAAAGACCTCAGTGTACTATATATGGTGCTCCCACTCCTCATTTTTTCATCCCAACCCAGTGACCTTCATGGCTGAGTGGGGAGTTGAACCCCAGTTTCTCTGGCCCCAGTCCAACTGTTACACCATATTGCCCCCCCTATATGTAGCTCAAGATGCAATTTTTCCACTCCTAGAGTGGCAGGATAAGTTTCTGACAGCTTCTGTTCCTAAAAAATCATGGCCGCTTACCTGGTACAGAGGTGGGTGGTGGTTGCAACCCAGCAGGGCGCTTCCCTCTACTTCTGAAGCCACGCCCTATTGGCTCCGATTGTTGGCTCCTCCCCCCTGGCTCCCGTAGTGGCTGCTAGGTTCCTGCCAAACCCAGTTTGAAATTTCTGGCCAATCCGCAGCAGCTTTGGGGGCAGGGCAGTCGGAGCGGACCGCAAAAGGGGCTGGCGCTGCTCTCAGCAGGTCAGTCGGCCCCAGATCGTCACCCACCCAGCCCTCTCCCTAATATTGTTTTCTTACAGACTAACCTTTTTTCCCCCAGGTATGCGGGCGTTGCTATGGTCGTATGATGTTTGCTATTTTTGTGGGGCCGGGAAAGTATTTTCCCAGCTCTGCAGGTTTCGCCTTCCCCATAGCAATTGTCACAACTTTGGCGGTTTAGGCCTTGGGCAGAATCCTTTAGTCAAACACCTGAAGAAGGGATGAAGTGGTGACTCCCCCGCTTCATGCGGCGGCGATAACAGCGTACCCCGTTAGAGGGGTCATGAGGGTAGTCTCTGTTCACAAGCGCATGGCGGAGGGGCCATAGAGCTACCCTCACCGATTTGGGGAGGGACCACCTGCGTAAACTCAAGTTTTGCGTTGGTCCCATCTTTCTCCTAACTGACCCTGTCATGCCTGAGACCTCCAGCAAGGGGCTGAGAGGGATACATGCCCAATGCCTATGCCAAGGTTTACCTACATCTGAATTCAATAAAGTTGTGGCCATTTTGACCCCAAATATATGTTGCCGTGTCTTCTCCTTGGGATGCTGCATCTGGGTACGCTACTGTCTTTCTCTTTCTCTTGATTGTGGATACCCAGCCCTTAACATAAAAAATATAGGTAGCCATGTTGACTCATAATAGATCAGGGTGGATAAAAATCAATGATTTTTTAAAAAAAAAATCTAAAAAATCAGATTTTTTAAATTTAAATTGGATTTTTAAAATAAAATGCTTTTGGAGGAAAAAATCTTTCTAAATACAGTCTTCTATTTAAGTTACATTGTAGTCCAAAGGCTATTCATCAGGAAATAAGGATTTGTTTTAAGTTTATCAAGTGTGCTAAAACTCAGTCTAAGGGTTTTTTTTTAAAAATGTTTAACCACATCAGTTAACAAACATGGATACATATGCTATCATGTTATTGTTTTAGTTAAATAAATTGTTTAAATGGTTATTAAGGAAATGATTATTTTTCTCCTTCCAATAAAGTATAGCAGAAAAGTTGTCCAAATATAAACAGTTAACTTATTAAACCTCACCATAATTTCATAATTATCTGTCTATGTATTTCTAGTAGTATAACCAAATCAGTAATTTTTGATATAACTGTAAAAACTACTCTGAAAATTTATTATTCCAAAAATGAAACCTTCATATGGTTGTAAATATTAAGATTATACCAGGAAGAATGAGTCTTTCTGTAAAAAAAGTATTTAAATCAAGTCTTACTGACTAGTGATTTAAATTAAGCCTTACTGACTAGTGATTTAAATCGTGATTTAAATCGTGATTTAAATCAATTTGATTTAAATCAAATCCACCCTGTAATAGATATTACGCAATGTTACAAAATCGTGTTCTAACTTTCTCATCCTCCAGTCCTCTTCATCAGCTAGTTTGTAAAGCAAAGGGAAGGAGTAAACAAAAAAGTTGACTGTTGGAAAAGCCATTAAGTCTGCATCTTTGAAGCACATTTCCTCCTCTCGAGGAATTCTGGGCACTGTAGTTGGTAGGAATTGTAACTCAGAGGTAAACGACCATGCCCAGTATCCTTTGAAGGAAAGAATGTGCTTCAAATACGCTTTGGTGCAACTCGAATTCTCTGCAACCTTTCCCCTCTGCAGAGAGGTGGGACCAATTCAGATGCTCCACCCCCGCCACTTAATGGATCCAAATGGTTTCCAAAGAGTGGTAGGGGATGCTTTATCCCAGCGTTTCCCAACCGGTGTGCCGCGGCACAGTAGTGTGCCGCAAGACACCGGCTGCTGTTCCGCGGCTTCTTTCCCCCTCCGGGCGCGCCGCTTCCGGTGGGCGCGGGCGGGGCGACCGGCGGTGCCCTGGGCCGCTTCCGGGTCGGTCCGGGTGGCTGGCGCCGCGTCGCCTCGGCTCCGCTTCTCGCTCGCCGGCCGCCGCGGGCTGCCGGGCGCTTCGCCTGCTGCCTCTGCCGCGGTCGGGGACGGGCGGGAGGTGCCGGTGCCGCCGGGCTCGCTCGGGGCCGGCTGAAGGTGCTGCCGGGGGGCTGGGCGCGGGAGGCGGAGGGGGGGCGGGCGCTTGGCCCGCCGATCTCCCGCTCCGTTTTCGCCCGCCTGGGTCCTTCCCCTCCCTCCCGCCAGGGCGCGCGGACCCCCCGCCCCCCGGGTGGTGTGCCGCAAGATTTTTTTCGTGGGGCAGGTGTGCCGTTGCCCCAAGGAGGTTGAAAAACACTGCTTTATCCCATGTTGATGGCCTTTCAGCCAATTCCCTAGTGGCCCGCTAGAATGCGGAGTTAACCAGGGCTATCAACTGTCTGGCTCTGAAGTGCTCTCTCCAATTACATGGAGCCCGGACAGCCCCATGGTTTTCCCCGGAGCTGAGGGCGATGAAACGCTGAGACGGCTAGAGTGCCGGTGACGGAAAACTTATTCTGAATCGGACGGGTTAGAGCTCAACGTCGATCCTACCAAGTGCATCCCGGTCATCATCTGTTTGATTCACTTCCATCTGTACGTCTCTACAGGAATTTATACACAAAAACGGCCAGGCACAAGAACAGTTTTTCCCCTTGTGCCATTAAATTTTTAAATTCATAGTTGTGTAGCGGAAGGGGAGGCCAGTTATGGGTGGGGTTTCTTTGCTGTATCATTGTATTGTGAGTGCAACAGTGTTTGTATAGGGTATGTTTACATTGCAATATAGCCGAAGCAAAATTCCAAGTATGTTGCAAAATGTACTTGGCCAATAAATTATTCCTAATCCTATAACTTGATGGGCGGGGTAGAAATAAATTATTATTATTATTATTATTATTATTATTATTATTATTATTATTATTAGGTATCATGTGTATGCAGGCTTAAGAGGAGGTAGTAGATCTACCAAGCTTCATCTGAATGTCTGCTATCTTTCTCACATTCCACCTTAAGAATGCAGACTCAACGGCCTTACCAACAGCCAACTTTGTTCTCACTCCCTCAGTTTGTTTACTGTCTAGCTGATGAAGCATTCTGGGGAGCTTGGAAGCTTGCATCCTTTTTTGAGATATTTTGTGCAACTAGGGCTTCCAATCAAAGCTTCACACAGCTTCTTCTTTTTTTTTTTCTTTGTAAGAAACTTTATTAAATATTTTGACCATACCAATTTAAAACAAACATACAAAACATCAAAGACAACAGAAATTCAAAATCTTAAAATTAACATTTCAATAACAAATTCTTATGTCTATATCATTCCTCCTCTTCTTCTGTCTTTTATTAGGTATTCTTCACTTTCCAATCATTCCCATTATTTATTATCATCCCCTTTTATCCCTCCTCCCCTCCCCTTTGACTTCCCCTTGCCTTGTTCTCAGGTTCTTGTACTTTATTCCTAATCACTACTTTCCTCTTCTCATAATTCCAGAATCAATTTTATATACATCCAACTTCTTCAAATTTCTTTCAGATTCGATACAAAGTAATTTAGAAATGAGTGGAACTAGGGCTTTGATTGGAACTAGGGCTTCCAATCAAAGCTTCACACAGCTTCAATGCATGCACAGCCGATCCATTTGGTGCTAACGGGTTTAGCTTGGTTCAGTGGGGGGGGATTAGCACATGTACCATGATACTCTGAATCGAATTAGAATCTTCTTAATCTGTTTTCCAGGCTGGACTGTGTACGGACAAAAGTGTGGGTTGCAGCTTTTGGGGTGCTGACAGCAGGCTTATCTATCGTTAGCAGCTTTGGATTGCTGCTCTTTTGTGGGGTGCCGTTTGTTGTCACAGTTGCAAATTCACCATTTCTTATACTTGGTAAGTGAGCAAGTGCACACATTAATATATTTAAGAATGATGATGGGTGAAAATTCTCTTACATATCTATGGGTTTGTGGCGTTCGGGAGCCGATTTTTCCGGGAGGCAAGTCATTCGAGTACCAAGGTACCACTGTATTTCTCTTCTCGCATGACATATAGGAACTACAGTGGTACTTCTGGTTGCGAACGGGATCTGTTCCGGAGCCCCGTTCGCAACATGAATAACACGTAACTTGAAGCACTGCGCATGCGCGTGACGTCATTTGACGCGTCTGCGCATGCGCAAACCGCCAAACCCGGAAGTAACCCGTTCCAGTACTTCTGGGTTCGACGTGTTCGTAACCCGCGCCGAATGCAACCTGCAGCGAACGCAACACAAGGTATGACTGTAATATGTTATATATTTGCTGTTCTTCAGGGGTTGGTGTTGATGACATGTTCATCCTGGTGTCTTGCTGGCAGCAGACTAAAGTGAAGGACAGTGTCAGAGATCGAATGGCTGAAACCTATGGAAGAGCAGCCGTATCCATTACCATCACGACCCTCACGGACGTTTTAGCCTTCTACATTGGAATTGCAACTCCATTCCAGTCCATTCAGGCATTTTGCATCTATACAGGAACATCCTTTGTGTTCTGCTACTTATATAACCTGACATTCTTGGGGGCCATTCTAGCTTTAAATGGGAGACGAGAAGAAAGCAACAGACACTTTCTCACATTCAAGAAAGTGAACAATGAGCCTCAGGATTCTCAGGGCTGCGCATATAACATGTGCTGTGTAGGAGGGTCTTTTGATGAGTCCACTGGAGCAGAGACTGTACACCCCATGAATGGATTCTTTAGACAGCATTATGGTCCCTTCCTTATGCACACCTGGACCAAGGTGCTTGTGGTAGTCCTTTATCTCATGTACTTGGGTATTAGTATTTTTGGCTGCACTAAAGTCCAAGAAGGTATAGATCTTCGAAATCTAGCTAGTAATAGTTCTTACGTCATCCAGTATTATGAATGGGAAGATGAATATTTTTCAGAATATGGCCCAAGGGTTATGGTTGTTGTTGCTGAAAACAAATATTATTGGTCTTCAACTGTCCGTGCAGATCTTGAAAACTGTATGAATACACTAGAAAGTTCATCCTACATCAACAAGAATTTATCAGTGTCCTGGTTGAGAGCTTACGAAGTTGTCTCTAAAACTATGTCTTTCAGTATAGATCACCGTAAGCTTTTCTTTGACAATTTAGCTATCCTCTTTGGAATTTATCCAGACTTCAAGTGGGATGTTAATGCTACTGCTACAGAAATATTAGCGTCACGGTTTTTCATACAGACAGTCAAAGTTACTACTGCAGTGGATGAGAAGAGTCTTTTAAATGAGCTGAGAGGCCTTGCTGAGGACTGCAAGATACCATTAATTGTTTATCATCCAGCTTTTATATACTTTGACCAATATACTGTGATTGTTCAGGGCACGGTTCAAACTGTTGTGATTGCTGCTGGAGCCATGCTACTCATTTCCTTACTACTCATTCCCAATCCTCTTTGTTCTTTGTGGGTAACCTTTGCTATTGCCTCTGTTATTGTTGGTGTAGCTGGTTTCATGTCCTTCTGGAATGTGAATCTCGATTCCATATCCATGATCAACCTTGTAATTTGCATAGGGTTTTCAGTAGACTTCTCTGCTCATATTTCTTACCATTTTGTTGTCAGTGAGAAACAAAAAGTGAATGACAAGGCCATAGATGCTCTGTACCGTCTTGGCTACCCTATTACGCAGGGAGCTATTTCCACTATCTTGGGAGTTATTGTACTCTCCATGGCACCCTTTTACATCTTCAGATCCTTTTCTAAGATAATGTTTCTGGTGATCTTTTTTGGGGCTGTTCACGGTCTCATTTTTATTCCTGTGTTCTTAACTTTCTTCGGCTTTTGTATTAAAATGCCAAATAGTCAGTCTGCACTCAGTGCCCAGAGCTCCAGTACTGAAGAAGTTCCTTTATAAGATACAAATATTTTGAAACCGCCTAATGTAAACATGACAATACTACAATGAGAGCAGTTCGATAATGGAACTAATTACCTAGAGGACGGGAGTGGGCTCTTCCTGGTGAGCATTTAAGGTTCCCATCCTTACTTTGCGGGCTACTTTGATTCTGACTTGATTTTAGGATGTAGGATGTATTTTAATTGCTTGATTTTATGGTAACATGTTATACACTTGATATTAGCCACTCTGAGCCCGGTTTTGCCTCAGATAATAAATAAAATGTATTATTATTATTATTATTATTATTATTATTATTATTTGTGAATGTTATCTCTCCCACCACTTGCAGGCCAACTTTGGAAAGTGAACAGGACCACTGGCATCAGGATTTCATCAGGTGGCCCTTTTGCCCACATGGGTCTTGCAAAGCACTTTTAATAGGGCTTCGTAAGACCTAATGATTAGCTGATTGTCAGGTGTTGCAAAGCCCTGCACACAGCAGTTTGCTTAGGATATTTCAGACACCACCATTCCACTGATTGACAGTGCCTCAAAACCCCTTTCAGTTGAGCCACGTTTTTACCTGGTCAACACTTGATGTAGGGCAGGCAGGCATGGCTTGGCTGAAATAGCCCTGTGGGCCAAATGAGGCCTCACAGACCTAATTATTTATTTCATAAAAATTCTATACTGCTAGATTGTAACAACAACAACAAACAAACCTCAAAGTGGTTTACAAAAATGCACACCTGCTAATTATGCTTACGGACTAGAAGTTCTCCACCCCTGCTGTAAACTATGGGCCTCCATTTGGGTTGGGTTAGAAGACTGGTGGTGTACTGGAAGAAATGTTGAGAATTTTCAACTTGTGCTACTGCAACATTTTTGTCACCCAAGGTGCCTTTAGAGCTTTTAACTAACCTAGTGTCCTTCAGATGTTGTTGGTCTACAACTCCCATCATCCCAGACCATTGACTGTGGCAGCAGAGGCTGATGGGAATTGTACTGCAAAACAACTGGAGGATACCAGGTTGGGGGAGGTTGCTTTAAAGTAAGGAAGACATAATCAGTGCCTTTTTAAAAATAAATTTGGTGCCAAAGTTCAAACCTGCCTGGAAATACCACCCATTGAAGTGGGAACCCCTCCTTCTTAGCCCAGATCTGTAGGGGCCTACTAAGGTAGTATATCTTATATTCTCTGTTAAACCAAAGATGCTGTGATATTAGCACCCAAAATATACAATATAGCAAGTTTCGCTTGTGTCATATTTTTTCTTTTTGTTTCTTTTTTAATGTATTTTTTTAAAAAAGATTTCTTGGTTTACAAAAGTATTGCAGTGTCTCTTTTTTCAAGTTACATTTTCTACAGGTCAGTTTCATTTGTTGAGACATTAGTGTTACATTAGGAAGAAAAGGGGGAAGAGGTGGAGGGGGGAATGGTGAGTGGGGTCAGGTGGGGATGTTTCTATTTTACTTAATGTATGTGTGGGGTTTTGTGTCAGCGTCGTTTGTGCAGGCTCTCTTTGCTATTCACTTGTGTTCCTTTGGTGGTGAGAGAAGTTGGGGTTGGCCTAGGGTGTGGGTGCTTGTTTGTGATTGGCTGTTGTGAACTTTGTTTTCATGTGTGAGTTGGGTGGGTGTTTTTGAATCAGGATAGCCATATGCTGTTGGTGGATTCCTGTCGTCGTCTTGTTGGGCTGTGTATGTGATAAAGGGGAGCCATACTGGGGTGAAGGCATCTTCTTCTATTTGTCCCTGTGTCAGTTTCAGTTTATTGGTTAATTATTCTAGTAAGGCTGTTTCCCATACTATTCGGTACCAGTGGTCCATGCTTATTCCTGACAGGTCTCTCCAGTGTCTGGTTATGATGTTTCTGGCTGCTGAGAGTAGGTGGGTTATGAGTTCTTTGTGATGTGAGTGGGCATTATTGTCTTGGAAGATGTTTAGTAGGGCCAGTTCTAGGGTGATTTCTAATTCTTGTTTATTTTACATACCGGTATTTCTCATATGGCTGTTGTCCAGAATAGTTGGATTTTGGGGCATTCCCACCACTCTCGAGCATTTAGGTGAGGTTCCTCGGCATATTAGCACTAATTTCCTTGGTGTTAGGTACCAGCTGTAGGTGAGTTTCAGAGTGAGTTCTTTCCTTTTCGATGATATGGACTTAAAGGGGGTTTAGACCACATTCTGGTCCACTGAGTGGGGTTAATCTCATAGCCTATGTCATCCTCTCATTGTTTTTTGGTTACATCTAGGGGATTCGTGGGATGTTGTAGTTCGTAGGATGTATTTCTCTACCTACAGTTGCACATCTTATTTTAAAACTTTGAAGTATTGTGGAATTTGTTTTTGGAGGAATCCGACATGGAGGAAGGGGTTAATTTCCTTGAGCTCAAATCATCCCATGCATGAGGATAAGGCAATAGGGTTAGGGTCAGCCAAGCCAGTTGCTATGGCAACGGTCCAGTTCTTCTGCAGCAGACTCTTTGGACCTTAAGCTGTCTCTCTGTTGTGACTGGAACTCAGGGCAACTTTTGTGAGGAATAGTATTAAATCTGGATAATCAGTAAGAACTATTGCTAATTAAAATTTTATATTATTAGCATATATGGCAGCTAGGTGTGCAGATGCTGTTCTTTAAATTTATAGCATGAAAGGCATATAATAATATGCCTTTATTTATTATTTATACCCTGCCCATCTGAGATGGAGCAGAATCTGTTGTGTAATAGAGAACTTTCCATGGGTACATTTTACTGCTGATGGGAAGCCAGGGAATGTTGGGAATTTTTACTCTCCTCTGTCTCCCCACTTGCATTATTTTTCTCTAACGTGCTGAAGTTATAACAAACAAATCAATTTTGAAGGAAGGAAGGTAACGATCGAAAGATTCTTTGGAAATCCAATTCACTAAAAAGATTCCACATTTTGGTTAACTCTCAAATTTATTTACAGGTTTAAGATATGTTTTGTACACCTCAATTTACATAAGAGGGAAACCAGAGATAAAGCAATTTACAATGAGGAAAAGCTTTCTGCATAATTAAAACAAACCTTTATTGTCTTTAAAAAAAGGTGCCAAGCATGCTGTATTTGCACATCTTTCACTGTAAGTCACTACAAAGAGTATATTTGTAATGTGTCAGCATAGCTGCTTGGTATTCTGCTTTAAGACAGGGTCTTGAGGTCCCTCCATGTGTAACTAGATTAGCTGAATGGGAAAAGCAAAAAAAAAAAAAGTTGCACTGAAGTACTGGATTTGCTGAACGAAAGAATTCTTAAACCAATTCAAAAATAAGTACACTGTCAAGTTGTATTCCCAGCAACATGTCATGTTAGCACTAGTTTGAAAGTTCTCTGCCAACTTTCTTCCATTCCCCCCACTGACTGGCACAAAACCTTTTCTCTTTTAAATGCCTATTTTGAATGGGGAAGTGTAAGGGTTAAAGTTGTGAGAATAACCCACCCCTTGCCCATCCTCCCACAAAACAGTGGTATTACTAGCAACCAGGATGGATTTGATTTAAATCACGATTTAAATCACTAGTCATTAAGGCCTGATTTAAATACCGGTATTTTTTTTACAGAAAGACTCATTCTTGCTGGTATAATCTTAATATTTACAACCATATGAAGGTTTCATTTTTGGAATAATAAATTTTCAGAGTTTTTACAGTTATATCAAAAATTACTGATTTGGTTATACTACTAGAAATACATAGACAGATAATTATGAAATTATGGTGAGGTTTAATAAGTTAACTGTTTATATTTGGACAACTTTTCTGCTGTACTTTATTGGAAGGAGAAAAATAATCATTTCCTTAATAACCATTTAAACAATTTATCTAACTAAAACAATAACATGATAGCATATGTATCCATGTTTGTTAACTGATGTGGTTAAACATTTTAAAAAAAACTTAGACTGAGTTTTAGCACACTTGATAAACTTAAAACAAATCCTTATTTCCTGATGAATAGCCTTTGGACTACAATGTAACTTAAATAGAAGACTATATTTAGAAAGATTTTTCCTCCAAAAGCATTTTATTTTAAAAATCTAATTTAAATTTTAAAAAATCCGATTTAAATTTTAAAAAAGCTGATTTTTTTTTATTAAAAAAAAATCGTTGATTTTTATCCACCCTAGCCCAACTCTTAACATTTCAGAAGACAATTGAACACATTTTACTGTTTGGGTACTATGTGCTCATAACATGGGTTGAAGGATTTGAAGATTTCAAATTTTAAAAATTGTATTTTTATTGGGGGAAATGGACTGTGATTTAAAAGGAACAAAAGGAGGAATTTAAAATACTCTCTGACTGATTCAATACGGCCTTCTAAGAAAACTGATGGAGCTCTCAAAACAGCCGTACACGATCTCATTTTTAAAAATCCAACAGAATAGCACCTTTCAGAGCAATGCAGTTACACCCCCATACCACTTAAACAAAACTGGAAATGTCTTCCCAACTGACTCTGAAGAGACAGTGCAATTTTTCATAGCCATTGAAATTCCATTCCCCACCCCCAGTGTAATCTAAAGGCATCCAAACAGAAAACCCTATTATTTCTCTGCCCAGTTATTATTCTCCAGGATTCCAACACCCTGGCATTTTTAAGACGGCCAGTGGGGGGCAGGGAGTGGCTCTGTTACAACAATGCCAGTTCCCAGCTTCCTGTAGCCTTATGTGACCTGCTAAATAAAATCTGTTTTTTTCCTCCCCTAAATGATGAGTGATGGTTTTATAAACTGCCCATGGAATTAGACTAAATGGAAGTGTCATCCCCTCTGCAACCTGTAGATCCTGCAGCATTTCAAGGGATCTCAAGCCGCAAGATTGAACAGCTACATGTCCAAGTCCACATGGAGCAATTAGCTAGGGAAGATATGTTAAGAACATACTATTCAGTGTCAGTATTTGTGGTTTCCAAAGAAGCGGGATTCAACCTTGAGATCGTATTGTCTATACTTGTGGGAACTTCTTTTGCTCCTGGCATCTCTTTCTAAGGAAATACAAAAAGTTAGGTAAATGCAACAAAAAGCACACAAGACAAATTGCTTATCCTTAAGAAATGTGATTATTACCACGCACGCATCAGGAGGGGGGTGGGGAGCTACACTGCATAAGGAGACTACTGCATTCTTGCAAGTAATCTATTAGAATGCTTAACAAGGAAGTTATCATCTCACTTCTAGTTTTTTCCCCTCTAAAACAATCTGAATTTCTTTGGCATCCAAAGTCTCATAGGTCAGCAATGCTTCCGCTAAATTCTTGTGCTCTTTTGTGCGGTTCTTCAATATATTCTTTGCTCGTTCATATGAATCCTATCACAGAATAAAAAACACACACACAAACATTAAGGATCATTTGCAACAAAACTGGAAATCGAAGACATGTATTCTAAAAACTGTTTTAAAACTGACCCCTAATCTAATATTTTCAATAAAGCCACAAATATTCACGTTTCAATTTTATTCATGTCTACTCATTGCAGAAACCAAGACTCCATAACATGTTTTAGTTTAAAACAATGGATGGAAGGAAAAATAAGGTAGAAAAATATCTGAATATGAAAAAGGAATCTATTAGCAACAAGGAGCTAGAAGAACGTTCTATTGCTAGTAAGTGGTAAAGGAAGTTCCTAAACTTTTAACAGGGCCATGAACTGAATTATAAGTTAGGCCATTTTTATGGTTTACTAGATATATACATGAAACCCAAGGGAAGCAAAACTTTATTCACCCAAAACAAAATAAAAAATAAAAAAAATCCTTCCAGTAGCACCTTAGAGACCAACTAAGTTTGTTCTTGGTATGAGCTTTCGTGTGCATGCACACTTCTTCAGATACACTGAAACAGAAGTCACCAGACCTTTATATATAGTGAGAGGGTGGGAGGGGTATTACTCAGAAGGGTGGTAGGAAAGGGTGATAGGCTGATAGCTGTGGTAAACCTGTCGTACAAACCTAAGGTGCTACTGGAAGGAATTTTTTTATTTTGTTTTGACTATGGCAGACCAACACAGCTACCTAACTGTAACTGGATTTATTCACCCAATATTTATTCCAGTTATTCCATGATGGGAGAATCACACTTTTTCTTACCTTTAAAAGCATTCTTATTTCTTGTTCAATTGCAGACTGGGTTTCGGGACTGAGTCTCCCTGTATCTGTGTAGGTCATGACACCAAGCTTATAGAAAGTAAAAGAAAGAGACAAGAGGAACTTATTTCTATAGGACTTTTCAAGGGTACAAAAGTACATTGCAATTGTTGTGCAATTTAACATGTCAGCATCCTGCAAATAATATCTACTGTGCTGCAACAGGCCCCCAAGGTGTCTGATATTTAAACAGCTGTAGCTGTACACGGAAGTATCCCACCACCATATCACAGCTTTCTTGTTAAATCTGGATGGGAGGGAGCTTGTCAGCATAAATCTAATCATGTCTACTCAAGAGTTAGTCTCACTGTCCACAACTGGACTTACTCCCTGTAAGTGTATACGACTGCAGCCTTCGTCACCGATTACACATTTTGGTGGATAATCCTATTAAATTTATCCACACTTTATTACTTTTTAATCATCGTCTTAACTTGTCGCTTTTTAAAAGGATTACAAAAACATGCATCTAAGAGAGATCTCACTATCCACGATGACTGAAAGGAAGGGGCAGACCAGGAGGAAACAAAACATATAAGGGAATACAGGCAGAAGGAGTAAATGCTTTCTGGTGCTTGATTGAGCTCTCCCTGTGGTATAGAGCAAAAATGTGCAGACCCCCAACCCCCAAAATGTGCTGTGAAATGAATATGGCAGCATAACATACAATAGTGGCTGGCAAGGTGCTGTGGGTGGGGCATAGCTGCTTTCCTGACTTCCAACACAGAGGGAAAGAGAGGTGGGGTGAAGCTGGGGCAGATTGTCTCCTTTGTTCTGCACCAATCTACCGTATTTTTCGCTCTATAACGCGCACTTTTTTCCTCCTAAACGGGAAGGGGGAAAGTCTGTGCGCGTTATGGAGCGAAGGCACTGGCCGGCAGTGGGATCCCTCGGCTGCCACAGCAGTCCTAAGCAGAGGGATGCCTCTGCCAGCCGAGCCATGGCTCCCAGCCAGGCGGGAGAGAAACGGACAGCCCAAAAGCAGCGCTTTCGGGATGTCCGTTCCTTTCCGCACCCGCCCCCTTTCTCTCCGTCAAGGCGGGTGCGGAGGGGTGGAGGGGAAACGAACACACAGCTCCAAAGCAGCGCTTTGGAGCTGTGCGTTCGTTTCGCCCTCCACCCCTCCGCACCCGCCCCCTTTCTCTCCGTCAAGGCGGGCGCGAAGGGGTGGAGGGAAAACGAACGCACAGCTCCAAAGCAGCGCTTTGGAGCTGTGCGTTCCTTTCACCCTCCACCCCTCCGCACCCGCCCCCTTTCTCTCTGTCTAGGCGGGCGCGGAGGGCTGGAGGGAAAACGAAAGCACAGCCCCAAAGCAGTGCTTTTGGGGTGTCTGTTCCTTCCCCCCACCCCTCCGCGCCCGCCCCCTTTTGCGTTGTCCTGGTAGGTGGGGGGAAAAGGAACATACGGTACAGCCCGAAAGCGCTGCTTTCGGGATGTCCGTTCCTCCCCTGCCCCTGGAGAGTACAAGGAGGGAGGGAGATGCTTCTCCCTCTCCTTCCATCCTTCCTTCCTTCCTTCCTTCTCTCTCTCTCTCTCTTCCCTCCCTCTCTTCCTCCTTCTTTCCCTCTGTCTTCCTCTCTCTTCCTTCCTTCTCTCTCTCTTCCCTCCCTCCCAGCCTTTTAGAGGAGGAAAACCAGAAAAAACTTTTTTTCTGGTTTTCCTCCTATAAAAACGTGGTGCGCATTATGGTCCGGTGCGCATTATGGAGCGAAAAATACGGTAATACTCCCATGCTTCACCCCACCCCTCTTGGTAAGTGCCAGTGACCCTGCGTTGGGAGGCCAGGAGAGCAGCAGTGTCTCACTTATCACTACTATTTTGTCAAGTCCATACTATAAATTGCTTTGTATAATCTCCAAGGAAAAATGACAAAACGTGTTTCTTATTCACCCACACTGTTCACATCTTTGATAATCCGTAAGGCTGAGTTGGTCACATATACATTTCACTTTATAATGCGCTACGGTCTAAAGATCCAGACAGGGATAACAGCAATTTAATACAAGGATCTGATACCACGTCCTGAAGGACTCATAATCAATGCGGAGAGAAAAGAGGACAGCATCCAAAACTCAAACAGGAGATACTTAGATCTTACCTTCTCACTCATTCCAAACTTAGTCACCATGAGCCTTGCTATTTTAGTAGCATTGTCAAAATCACTAGAAGCACCTAAATGAACAACAAAAAAAGTAATTATACAAAAGTAATTCAGATTTTGAAGTTAAAACAAACATTTTGAATACTAATCTTGTTTCGGGTTTTTCCTGACCTGTTGTGATGTAATCACCCCCAAATATAAGTTCTTCTGCAACTCTTCCTCCCATGCTAACATCCATCTGGGCAAGCAGCTGGGACCTAGTTTCGCTCCACCTGTCATTTTCTGGCAGCAAAGACACCTTTAATACAAAATTGCATGAGCAGAGATTAAAGTTCATGAAAATAGAAAATTACACTTTGTTAAAGCAACTAGCCAATCAAAGCAACTACTATCTTGAAACAAAGGCGAGTTAGAGGATACTAACTGCCTTGATATTATTCTGAGACATTTGTTGGTTTCTCTACCCCAAACCAAAACCTGCTTCCCGAAGAGTAGACACCTGCACTGTTGCAGGCTCTGTCTGGACCTGTCATGGTCATGCAGTATCTTAGTGAGAAACAAATCAACAGCAACTTTTTGCTGATGGCCAATCTGGGCTTACGGTACACTAAAGCTAACAGCCCTTCTACACGCAGCCCCTGCAGCAGGAGTAGGGAACTTCCAACTGCTATGAAACAATTTTGTGCATGTGTCTGGGGAATACAGTCCCAAAGTTCAAAATGCAGCAGAGCCAGATGAATGAATGTTTTCATCCACAATGAGGATGTCTTTTTTTAACTGATAGCACTGCAGGGGTGTATATAAAACATTTCTAAAATGGCAATAATTATTATTATTTATTAAATCTGCATACCACCCTTCATCTGAAGATCACAGGGTGGTTCAGATCATAAAAATACAAAATGAAAACATAAAATACATAGTAAAACAAAAACAAACCAGTAAATCCTCCCCTCAAACACATTTAAAAAGCCGCAGGATGTTAATCAGCCAAAGGCTTGGTTATAGAGAAACATTTTCGCCTTGCGCCTATGTAATGAAGGTGAACCTCCGTAACGAATGCCACGGCAACCAACCAGGTTCTCATTTCAATTGCATTATACTATGGAAATATATTACCATGTGTTTGATATCAGCTCTGTTGAAAAAGTAAAGCAGTAAAGTGGTCAAAGTCTAGTCAAAAGTGGGTATTCTCTACAAAATCAAAATCCTCACGTGTCCAAGTGTTGGTCCTCGTGGCATAATGGTTGCTTTGTTGATTGGCATTGCATCTTTAGTATAGTATGCAATAATGGCATGCCCAGATTCATGATAGGCTGTAATTGTTTTATTCTTATCATCAATTTCTACACTTCTACGCTCAGGGCCTGAAATCAAAGAAAGGAAATCACGGAAGCTGAAAAGTGACCAAATGCAAGCAGATGCTCCATTCTACGCGTAATGCACCCACAACCCCGTTTGCTTTTCCCACTACCATGCAGACACTGAAGTGGAGACTTAGTAGGCTCAGTCCTCACTGAACTGTTCTGAAGGCAAGAACCCAAAAACCCTCAGTGTAGCATATAAGTGCTATATTTGTTACTTAACTCCAATGAAGTGCCCAAGGTCAAAATATTTACCTCGTTGAATTCAGAAATTCAAATTCAGAAATAGCCTACCCATAAGAATTTTGTCCTTTGAGAATTCCAGTTCCTTCATAGTAACCATATCCTTTCCATCAACCGCAGCTTTCAATGCAGCTTGGTTCACTAGGTTTTCTAGCTCAGCTCCAGAAAATCCTACTGTTCCTCTTGCAATGATTTCTGCATCAATAGCTGCAGTAAAACAGACACACACAAAGTCCTATATCAACCTAATCTGAGAAATTAATAATATTCTTTAAATCTGCTTTTCACATTAAAGCGAACTTTAATTTTGCCACTATAATCAGAATATGGATGAAGAATCAGACTCTGGCTCCCACTGGTGACAAGATTCTGAATTTCAATCACAAGCATGTAATAACTAGGGGTTTCGTGTGTGGGCCAAAAAACGAGTGAATTGGGTTTTTTCCTCCCCTCCCCACATCAAAGTACAATGTCAATAAACCACCAGATCAGGTCCTCTACAAAGTCTTGGTTCGCTGTGTTTCTATACTTTTTTTTACCTTATAGCTCCATATTTTCCTATACGTTTGTGGACATTGAAAATAGTGAGGCTGTCCAAAAGGCTGCCTGTAGAGTACTGAAGAGCTCGGAATTGCTCTTTGCTAAAGCACATCAACAGAATTATGCTTTTTTTTATTAAGACGTTATTCCCTATCCTCCACCACCCAATTAGATTATGGGGGGTGAATCTGTTTTACTCCCCCCACCTCTCAAAAAACCCCTAGACCTATTTGTTTGCAATTTAGCATGCTTTAATCCACTGGAATAGCTCATGTGCCCTAAATTTCATCCACTTTGGCCAAAAGGGGGGGGGGGAAATCTATAGCCATTTCAGATTCCTCAGAATAGTGAAAGAGGAACAGAGAGATTTGTTTTATTCAAGGTGATTTGGAGCTCAAAACACAGATCTAAATTAGAGAGGTCACAGAGCAACTTAGAAACAGATTAAAATTTACAGCCACTCTACAACAACTTTCTGTATTGCCTGCCCCCAAGATAACAGTTGCATATTTATACTTACATTCATCATACTTTATTTTATTCAGGTACCATTTCAGAATCTCTGTTCGGCCCCTGACATCTGGCCTGGGGACTGTAACTTGCATGTCAAAGCGGCCAGGACGTATCAAAGCACTAATTGGGGAGGAAAAACAATTATGTGAATGATTCAATATATTTAAGATCCTTGCTAACCAGATGACTGATTTTTATTTTTTTAAGAGTCAAGAACATGATGGGGTAAAGTGAGCAGCTAATATATTTCTGACCTACTAAAAATTGTTTCACACAAGCAAATGGCCTCCACACAACCCTCCCAACCCTCCTTGGTTTACAGGAACCCCAAGGCAAAAGGTACTTTATGAACCAACACTTCATAGATACATTCCAGCTGCCATTGCTGTCATTTTTGCTGTTCCTGATAATGATAGCTAGAAGGGGCTAGTCCTTCTGAGTGCTGCCTTCAAAGATAAAAATACAGACATGATGCAAGAATAGTACCTTGTAAATTTTAATAGCTATTACTGACCTACACTTTCAAAGTCATATATGCACAAAATCAAACCATGCAAAGTTACGTTTTATGCATATATACGCACACACACATACTTATCTAATGCTTCAGGGAAGTTTGTTGCACCAATGATAATGACGCCTTCGTTGGGTTTGAACCTTTAAAAAGAGAGAGAGAAGAGAGCTTTTGTTAATATACTTAGGTGTGAAGAGTTTCTCTGTTCTTACAATTACAGCAATGTCTATGCAGTCCAGTCAGGGCTTAATGCATACTGCAAGCCCTTTATTGGGCATGACTCAAAGCACTTTAAGGCTCCAGAGTGGGGCTCATCCATTTGTTTGGAAATCTGCAGCCATGCCAGAAGAATACTAGTAAGAATGTAAGAGCAGACCTGCTGGACCAGACCAAAGGTCCAGGGAATCAAAATCCCATTTCCAACAACAGCTAGCTGGATGCTGTTAGGAAGCCTCGCAGCAGGGAATGCCCTCCCGTTTTTTGCCCCTCAGCAACTGGTATTCCAAGAACTCTGCCTCTGAATCTATCCTCTTTTCACGACCATCTTATGGCTGCAAATTTGAAAGCTTAGTTATGAGTGACATGTCCTAAATCTGGATTAGCAGTGATCAAGGCAAATGGCTCAATGAAACAGACTTGTAGGTAGGCTGTAATTAGTGACACCAGCCCAAAGCATGATCAGTAGACCTGCTACTCTAGTGTAACCACCAAGGCATCATCCCTACTAACTAAACTATGCTATGCTGTGCACCTAGGCAACCTTACCTGCATACCAACCACTTTGTGCCCTGGTCAATGAAAGAACAGGGTGCTGCAGGCTTACCAACTAGTTGGAATAGCAGCATCAGTAGAAACTGTATGGCTGCTGGGCAGTGTAGTAATCTGGGGTTTCCCATGGCTTGGCTACCCTGCTATGTGGGGGGATACCAGGCATTTGAACATGCCTTAAATGGCTATGATATTCTTTCCAAGTGACAGATTTCAGATTTCAAATTATTTTACTGCTTGGGGGGGCACACACCTCTCCCTATGAACCCCACACTCATTCTCCTTATTTTGATGTTCCAATATAACAGATAATCCCTTGGCTCAGAAAGAAAATTAGTATTTACCCATCCATTTCAGCAAGGAGCTGATTTATAGTCTGTCTTGAGTAGGGATGCATTGGAGACTCTATCCTTTTGCCACCAACAGAATCCAGCTCATCAATGAATATAACACATGGTGCATTTGCTTTGGCTTCCCCTAAGAATGCAACATGTCAAATTTATTTCTTCATACTACAAACACCATTTTGTATTCTTCACACATTTCTAATATGAGATTCACAAGCTTATTCTGGCTACCCTCATGAATTGCACTTTTCCAGAAAAATAGCTTTTTGGTGTCTATATTGCTATTTTAGCAAGAAAACAGTCAAAAGGAAAACAACTGTTCTCTGAATTAAGGATAAAATGGGCCCATTATAAAGGTCCAGACTGGAATGAATATATACATACGTATATTGGGTTACAACTGTTCAGACAGAATTCAGACTTTTGATATAATGATAATAATAAGAGAATGTTTTTGAATTTTCCTGATGCCTGCTAGATCCTTCTTTATTTTAATAGAGAGCTTAGACTTAAGAGCATTTATTCAATAAGAAATTGCTAGATTTTAAGGTGTGTTCATCCATACTCCTTAAATAAATAAATAAATAAATAAATAAATAAATAAATAAATGTTTATTCCCCACCCATCTGGCTGGGTTTCCCCAGCCACTCTGAGCTCCTTCCAACAAAATATTAAAAATACAATAAAACATCAGACATTAAAAACATCCCTAAACAGGGTTGCCTTCAGGTGTACCGTATTTTCCGGCGTATAAGACGACTTTTTAACCCCAGAAAATCTTCTCCAAAGTCGGGGGTCGTCTTATACGGCAGGTCAACACACTATAAAACCCTCTCGCTGTTTCTCACCCTCGCAGAAACGCCGGGTAGGGAGGGAAAGCCCCGTGCCTTGCCTGTGTGTGCGTGTGAGGCTTTCTCTCTCCCTCTCTCGCTGTCTCTCTCACCCTGGAGTGGCGGGGTGGGGCGCGCGCTCAGATCGATAACCCTCAAGCTTATCTTTCTTGCCTTTTAGTCGTTCAGCCAGTGAGACTCTTACTCTGAAGCCTCCCCCCACCTCGGCTCCTTCCCCCGCCCCTCCCTGCTGGCTGATCTCTGACTCTCCGTTTCCAAGTCCATTCAATGCCTCTCTCTCTCTCTCTCTCTCATTCACACCTTTGCAAACAAGATCCCACATAGAAAAGGACCAGCCGCTTACTCTCTTAATAGCCTCATTCCAAAAAGAAAAAAGCACCACCCATTGCTCTCGAAACGCCAAAAATCCTGCACAAATTCCTGCCTTAATTTCTCTGCAAGTTCTCTTTGGTCCTCCACCACCCCACCACCCCTCTGCTCCCAGCCCTTTCCCCCTTTCCGGAGTGAGATCTGAGAGGCAGAGATGGAGGAAGTAGGATACAAGGATACTATTTTGCTTCACTGCTGTCCTCTAGCGAGTATATCCCAAACTCTATTTTAACAGGAAAAGTTGGGGGTCGTCTTATACGCCCAGTCGTCTTATACGCCGGAAAATACGGTATTCTAAAAGTCAGATAGTTGTTTATTTCCTTGATATCTGATGGGAGGGTGTTCCACAGGGCAGGTGCCACTACCGAGAAGGCCCTCTGCCAGGTTCCCTGTAACTTCACTTCTCGCAGTGAGGAAACCGCCGGAAGGCCCTTGGAGCTGGAGCTGAACGATGGGGGTGGAGATGCTCCTTCAGGTATACAGTACATGTCTTCATGAAAGCAGTCAATGTTCAAGGGAAAACTAAGTTGTACTCACTAAACAGGTTTCTGATACGACTGGCTCCAACGCCAACAAACATCTCGTCAAATTCCGATCCAGAGGCATAATAGAATGGCACATCAGCTTCTCCTGCCACAGCTCTAGCGAGAAGAGTTTTGCCAGTTCCAGGTGGTCCGACCAACAGAATACCTGGGGAAAGAATGACATGGAAATAAAATTATGACAAAGCATATGGAGAACTGATTATCGCCCATGTTTCCCCAATTTTTATAATTTCTCAACAAGTGATTCTAGTCACTGCAGATTTCAGCCCAGCCAGGAGGATAACTATGCAGGCTAGGGATGTGGATCTGGATCTGGCAGGTATTTAATATAAGGGCAGGGCCACCCATCTGTCTATCACCTAATATCACAATGTCAGGTGACACGGCACTTTCAACCCCAACAATCAGCTGACTGTCAGGATTTCAAAGCGTCACCCAGGGCTTGCAAAGAACCCTGTGCTGGTCTTTGTAAACTTCAGAAGCCCTTTTTGGAAGTGCCCGGCTACCTTTTTACCTGCCCACGCCAGGTCTGATATCATACGTGATGTCAGGTCATTAGCCTGTTGGGCCAAATGGCAAAGCTTAATTAGGCCTAAAGGCCAGATGTTCCCCACCCAATACAGAGAGTATACATAAAGAAAATCTGGACAACAAACACACTCCCCTGAGTGAAAAAGGTTAATTCACAAGAGTTACAAAAGGGGAGGGGTGAACTAAATACAAATTTAAAAGACACAGGGCAGAGCAATCCAAAAAGAGCAGGAGTAGCAAAGGTGGAGAGACTGCCTTTTTCTACACCTGCTTTGAATATAGTCTTCCTTTCCCTTTGCAGTTTTCTTTTTTTAGTTTCCTTCCCAGTATGTCAGGACTGGTATAATTTATCCCACAATCCAGGGGTGTGGAATGCCTCTGATGGTAGAGGAATACCTGCTGTAGGATTTTAACGATGTTCATGAAAGAGGCACATGAGATTACATATCACTCTCAGGGACAACACATTATTACCTGCCTCACATAAATAGGAATGCAATGTAACAAGTGGTATGAACACCCCCATAAAAGCACCTGACAATAATCAAAAGCTCACACTTACCTTTAGGAAGTTTACCTCCCAGTACAGTAAATTTCTGAGGATTTTTCAAGAATTCTACCACCTCTTGCAACTCTTGCTTTGCTTCTTCAACCTTCATTCAATTAAAATTTAAAAATGAATATATTATGCCAACATTTTTTAAAGACCTGTTTTATAATTTGGCCAAATTAGCTTTAGGTAGACTTGTGGTCACAATCCTGAGCTATTTTTAAGCACAGCCAAAGGCTCATGCGCACCCACAGTATAACTTTTTTTTCTTTTAAAATACAAGGCCGACTGCTGTATAGTCAGCTGGCCTGGAAACTCCCATGCTTCCCAAAGCAGTTTGCCCTGTGGCAAGAGGAAGGCTGCTATTTTAAGAAAGTAAAGTCCGAAGTCCCACTGGACAACATAGAACTACACTGGTCTCTGGCCTATGTTTATTTAACATAAAACATTTACTGAAAAACCAAGTCATACAGTTAATAACATATACTAGGTAAAGCCTCTAGAACTGTAAAAGGGGAAAAAAAGAACTAATTCTTACATAATTTATCAGAGTACAGTGCTAGGGGGAAAAAGCAATTAAACCTCAATTGTGATCACGTGTAAGATCATGACGGAACAATTTAAGAGAAAACACAATACTCAAAGATGCATTTAAGGAAGCAGCAGTTTGTCTGATTTTTTTTAAAAAGTATCAGGGATCCATCTGTAGAATTTGTTTTCCATGGATAATTCTGTTGTGAAAATCAACAGAGGGGAATTTACCGGTAGTCATTACAGGAGGCAAATGGAGAATGTAGCCACCTATGCTGGCAACGCTACACTGCATCTTCATGGAACAGTTCCTGACACAGCAAAGTTGCCAGAAGCTGAGCGACAAGAGGCACATCATATATTGGCAAGTATTATAGGGAAAAAAGCTAGCATGAGAGGCCACCATCCAACTATATTGGCAGACCCACTCCAATATTCATCTTGGGTTTATTGCATGATCCATACGCATGGAAAAGCCAGTGGTCTGTGGATGTGTGAGAGCTCAGGGTGCATTCACAGGCAGTGGTTTCTATATTTGTCAGTCACAAGCAGGAGGAAGGCTGAAGAAGGATCCTGTACCCTAAAAATGTTTCAACATGTGCTGCTGTGCTTGTTTGTTTTTTGATTTATGTTTTATAGTGTTCTGTTGCATTTTTCTTCAAATTTTGCATTGCATTACACTGTGGCTTCCGTGTGTCACTGTTTGCTGTTTTTTTGTAAATTGCTTAGAAACTGTTTTTAAGTATTGTGTGGTATATCAATATATTACATAAATAAATTTCGATTCAATAGTTGGTAGACATCAAGCATTTAAACTTACCCCTTTGACATGTTCAAAGGTAACATTTTTCATCTGAATAGGGTCGACAGCTGCATCAAGCCCAGAATTTGTTCGAAAACGCACTAAAAGCCAAGGGTAAAACAGATTAATTTACTGACAAGCCATTTAGTCAGTATCATTTGTCATAGTAATTTTTGCACCTACCAATGTACAACTAAGCATTTCTTTAAAAAATAAATTCTTTAGTTCACTTGTATTGTACTCTTACGTGTCACTCTCAGAACTGACTATGCCCATATCTGTTTAGCTGCAGTAATGATTCAGCATCAAATACTATCAGGCCATTCACTGAGTCCCAGCTAAACAGATATTTATACCTATAAAGACCATAGCTGTCAACTTTCCCCGTTTTTTTGTGGGACATTCCCTTATTCCGAATAGGATTCCTTGTGAGAAAAGGGAAAGGTTGACAGCTATGAAAGACTTGTGCAGTGTACCCCCATGCCCATCTCCAACATCTGAATCATATCACCTGCACACCAAATCTCTACAATGAGGAACTCTCAACAACCCATTACTGAATTCACTGCTAAAGTTTTGTCAAAGCTTCTGGAAGAAATGCAAGAACTTACTTGGGTTGGAAGAATGTTGAAGAAATATCCATAGATGTAATTCTATGACACACCAGAACTATACAAATCTGTCTTTAACAATAATGGTTTGATCTGAGAAACTAAATGATTCCATTCAAGAACCAAGGTACAACTGTATTGAAAAGCAGTAGGAGACACAACTACTTAGGCTGCTAAAACTATTCAACTGTCCTAAGAAAAGTGAGGTCTATGAAATGTTCTTGTTCAAATTTTACCAAGATATATTTTCCCAACTATTTCTCATTTCAGAGAAAAGCACACTAGATGTTTTCACCTGGAGTAGCGTACACCACTTTGTGAATTCAATCAACTTGTGATTTTAATCTAGACTTAAAATAACAGACTAGCCTCACAAAGCAAAACAGGAAATCAAAGATTAAAAAAGAATGAAAAGTTAACAAACCAGTATCCATAAAGGGGCATTTACCAGATAAAAAAGGACTTTTTGACAAACCATAAAGGCCAAGCAGGACCAGAACAAGGACAAAGAAACGATTTCGTCTTATGGAATCTGAAGAAGAAAAATATATATTAGGCAAGCAATTATTGTACTGTATAAAATCCAAGGAAACTGACAAACAGCTAGACTAAATGATAAGGGGGATGACATTGCGGGACAACGACAATGAACAACCTGCTGCCTAATTCTTATTTTTCTACCATATATGGATACTGCACAAAGGGGGTTCATTTACCATGTATTTTAAATGTGACCTGTAATGTCATTCTAATACCGCATATACAAAACAGAACACTTTGAATAAGACAAACAAACCATTACGTTGATTGAGTGACTGTGCTTTCAAAAAGCCCTCTGCAAATCCAGTTTTAAAGGCATCTTGTTGAGCTTCAGGTATCTTTTTTGTTTTCATTAGTTTATCTATACTTTCAACGTCAGGTCCTCTATCTCTCAGTAGGAGACCCTAAGGAGTTGATGGAGAAAACACTTGCATTAGTTTTTAAACCAGGGGTCAGAATTTTGGGCACATAGTAAGAATAGCCTGCTGGATCAGGCCACCTAGTCCCACATCCTGTTCTCACAGTGGCCAGCCAGATGCGTGTGGGAAACAGGGGACAGAACATGAGCCGAAGAGCACTCTCCTCTCTCTTAAAGTTCAGCATGCATTGACCTTTTTAATTTTTATATGAATGGATAATTAGAGTAGTAATACTACCACTTGCAAGGGAAAGGCTTGCAAGTGCATCATGCAAGGGGTGAGAGCCAACCTTGTGGCAGTGGATGTGATGAGACTTCCCTTTTCTGTCCTTCACCTTGAAGCAACCCCTCCTGCTGGGGGCGGGGGAACCCTCCAGAGCAGGAGGCTACAGTGGGGAGGAATGGGAAGTTGGTGTGAGCGAAAGTCTGTTGTACAAGCAGATTATGGTAACTGGACAGCACCCTAGAATTCTGTGCAGCAATTCAAATAATTACAGTGAAATCTCACTATCCATCAGTCTCCAGGACATTCTTGTCTGTTGGATTTTACAGTGCTTGGATTACAGTACCATTCAGCTGAAATTGTTAACATTCTAGATGTGAAAAGGTATATAGTTAATCATCTACATATTTCAGAAGGATTCTGCTTGTATACCTCCTATCAGCAATTATCCCTTTTACCCATCTTTTCCTACATCAGCTTTCTAACAACCTAACTACCATCATGATTCATAAATCCCTTATCTCTTCCTGATCCCTCCCTTTCAATCCACTTTTACTTGTCCTCAATTCCTTCAGTCTACAAACTCCTGAGAAGAGGGACTTGGCTTCCGATTTTTTAATGGGTCAGATTTTTTTTAAGACACTGTATAAAACAGGCATCAGAAGAGGTTAGGATCAGAACACACAAATCTTTAGACTTGCCTTTACAAATGAGGGCGCTACATTTTCTGTTTCTGTTAATCGTTCTGATGAAGACTGCAGCCTTCTTGCTCTTGATTTCAGCGTCTTAAAACCTCGTGTCTGAATAAAAACTTAAAACACATAACACATTGTTTCAAGATAACAGAAATTCTTATGCATATTCTTTCCTTACTTACTTTTTTAGTGTAAATCCTGAAACACAGCCTATGCAAAGAGCCAAACAAGAGGTTCTGTGTGTGTGTGTGTGTGTGTGTGAGCGCGCATGTGTGTTTTGAGTAGTTTCCCCAAAACAGTACTCCTCCATGCTGTATAGAAATCACATACAAAAATATATGGAGTTTCAAAGCAGCTTAATACAGCATGGGAAAAGAAGGGAAGGGGCAGCTGTTCAAATTTAAAAATTCAGCCCCCCATTAAGCACCCTTCAGGCTGCTCTTTGGATCCCAGTTATGCTATTTAAAAGATTAGCAACACTCGCCATCCTATAGCAACAGCAATTCACTCTATTCAAGCAAGCAATTTTAAAGGAGATTTTGGAAATGTACCGGTATACGTTCTAACTAAGATCTTGCTAAATACAGAACATTCATATATACAGAAGCTCCTGCGGAGTCTCCAAACTTCGCAGAAGGGACAAATAACATACAAATAAGAGTACCTGCATCAGTTGCAAGTTAGGTAATTGCTAGTTAGGTAATATACTAACTCCCTTCCCTTCAATTAAGTTCAGTCAAGAATTCTAAACTTGTGAGAAACAGAAATCTGAGAAGGCTTGACTGTCACTACAAGTGTTACATGCCATTGAAAGTAAAATTTCAAAAATACAACTAATTAATGACTACTGAGTAAAGATAATAATATACTCTAAATATGTTCAAATGCAAAATACTTTCATCTATATCATACAAATTATAAGTAATATTAGAGAGCTGGATCCAGAGTTGTCCCACCTCCTGTGAAGCAGGGATAAGTTCCAACCCTTTGGAACAGCTTTTCAGATGCAAAGGAATTAGTCAGGGAGAATAACCTCCTTCCTCTAACAAGCATCACATGAGCAGAGTTCCACTAATGGGAACTCAGGATTCATCTTGTAGTATATACTACGCCCTTCAGCCAGATAAATCAATTTAATCAAGAAGAATCTTCTTACTTCATACCTGGCCAACGTTGAAGATCTGAACATACACTCTGGAGGGGGCTAGGATGCTGTCTGTACGGGTAAGATGAGCGCAAGACACTAAACACATCTGCGAAACCTAGGAAGTTACCATAAAAACATTATTATTATTTTTTGCAATCACTAAGCTAAACAATGGCTTTAGAAAAACTTTAAAGGTTCAAAATATTTTACAGGATAAAATGAGTCTCCAAAATCTATTTCAAAACATATATAACTTAAATAACTTCACACTTTTAATTTCATTTGAGAGTTAATCAGTCTGATTCACTCTCAAATGAACATGCTGATCCTATCCACATTTATTTGTGAGTCCTGCTGTGCTTAACAGAGCTTCCTCCTGGGAACAAGACTGCTTTTTGTATTCTTAGGCTGCAAATAATATTTTATTCACTCGCTGTAATATTATGAAAAGCAGCCCTGAAAAAAGGTCCACAAAAATGTTTACTAGCTCACACTTAACTATGTTGGTACTTAATAGTATGTCAACAGCCTGTAAAATAATCACTTATTTAAGTATATAAAAGCTCCAGTACTCAGTTGCCTTGAGAAAGTTCTTACTCACCATATGAAATCAGGCAAGTGGTTATTTACATGTCTAAGTTAAGGTACAGTCCCATATAGAATTAAATGGGTGTGCACACATTCTTTGCATGTTTCTTATTGCTCTTAACTGTGGCCACTGATGTGAGCAGTATGTGTTTTATGTCTAATAACACAATTGTGCAACTACTTTGTGGTGCACAGCCTACTGCACAAAGGCAAAACTCATGTTTGTTGCTCTGCCCACTTTTGCCTCTGGCCTTGCACAGCAGAGGCATGACACACACACCCCTACATCCACCTGAAGGATGCCCAGAAGGGAAAGAGCATTCATGCTGAAAAGTCTGTGCCATCCCTGCATTACAGGGGCCTTATAGAAGAAATAAGCATGGAAATGAAGCAGAAAACAAGCATCTCACTGGAACCATATATTAAGGGGTGGGATGTGATGCTGCCTTGGCTTCAATTCAGTAAGTGATTCAACTTTTCACTGCCATAATATCCTAAGACATACCATACTTATTTTCAAAGAAGGACTGTGCAGATATATACGATGTTTGCCAGTGTGAAGAGATTTTGTTTTCTACACGATAGCCAGGTAGTAGCCTGTCCACTAGTTCATCAAACTGGCTAGCTTTCAAGTCAGAAAGTCCTAGGTCTCGAGTATTAAGTACTGGCTGTAAAAAGAACAGATGAAGAATGGAAATGTTTAAGAATATCAAATTACTCAAAAAAAGAAAAAGAAGAAATATCTAACTATTATGATTCTAAAAAGGGTCCCCAAAGTAGAAGCAGATTGGAACACACACACACTCTTTTCCCATTTCATTCCCGTAAGCCCCAATCATTAAGGCTATTCAAAACATCCACTTATTTCCATCAATTGTTTAAACTGTGCAGTCATTCTTTCCAAAAATACAATTTCTAAGTTGAAGTCACTGCTCTTTACTCAAAGCAAATGAAAGCAGTATCTATGTACAATAAAAGCCTTTATTTGGTGCAGTTTCAAACATCAAGAAATTATCAGTGACTATATTGCAAAATATACATCGCTGATTCAAATTGAAGGGCTGTAGCTCTACAGCAGTTTTCCTCGCAAACTAACAGTTTCAAAGAGTTATAATTTCTGCGGTAACTGGCAATATAATCCTATGCATGCTAACTCCGAACTTTATTCTCAGGTAAATGCATGCAGGACTGCAATCCCAAATCTCAAGATTCAGGTAGGTAGCCGTGTTGGTCTGCCGTAGTCGAAATAAATAAATAAAATCTTGAAAAGGATTATTTAAAAAACTCTTCCAAAAAAAATTGCTTTAAAAGAATCAAGTCCTTTAAAAAATGTTTTTGTTCTAAAAAAGTCTTTAAAAGAATCCTTCCAAAAAAATTGTCCAGTAGCACCTTAGAGACCAAGTAAGTTGTCTTATTCTTCAAAAAGGCAACTTCAGCAGAACAGGGTAATAAATTTAATAATAATTGTCAATATATTTGTAACTGCAGTGCACAAAAAATATTAATCAGCTGTGCACAAACGAATACTTGCATATCAGGAAATTCTATCTTTTCAAAACTAAGTGGGGAGCTTTGTATATAATAATTAATACTCCGTTTGGATTGTCCCAGCACAGTATAGAATACTAAAAGGAGTTTCAAAATTCACTTTATAAGATTCCTTTTTATGCCACATGTAAGGCACCAAGCAAATTTAAATCATGCTAAATGATACAAATAAACCTATCAATCCTATCAGAGAATTCTTACCTCACTATTCTGTACCTCATGTTCGGGTGCTGCTTCCTTTTGCACACATTGGGTAGATGGTGTAGCAAATGATGGAGCTGGAGTTATAGGTGAATGGAAGGCATTGATGAGGTGACTCAATGGAACTGTGACCTAGTATAAAAGAAAGTTTATGTGAAAGCACTATCTTTAAAATCACTACTACGTTAATTTAATCTGAATTTTTACAACAAATTTTTTTTTCTTTTTTTTTTAAAAACCAATGCTTTGGGCATGTTTTCTATAACACAAAGCAACAACTTTTTTAAAACCATAAACGTATTATTGCAAGGAAATAGTTAATTCCCTTCAGAACCAAGAAACCAGTGCCCTGCTTATTAGGTGAAACAGCCTCTCGCAAATTTCCTGATATTTACAAAAAGGCAGGGTTCAATGTAATTTAGTATTCTCTCTGTCTAGCTGTGCATTCAGCAGTTCTCAAAGAGGAATCAATTTCTACTGTTTTTGCTTCAGAACTCATCTCTCCTTGGCTTTTCTTCTGATCACAAGAAATTGCTTAAGTGCATAAGCTTCAACAAAACAGAACATACAGTGGTACCTCTGGTTATAGACTCGATCTGTTCTGGGGTGCCATTCGCATCCCGAAAAGTCTGCAACTAGAGCGCCGCTTCTGCGCACGCGTGAGGTGCGCAGAATGTTTCTGCGCATGCAGCGAAACCCGGAAGTATACACTTCCAGGTTTGCCACGTTCGTATCCTGAAAAAACGCAACCGGAGACTGACGTAACAAGAGGTATGGCTGTACTTTTAAAACAGCATCACATTTCTTTACATACTACTATAACTGGAAAATTGACAGATCTGTCTTGCTTTCATCAGTCCCCCAACTCAAGTACATGATTTAGTGCCCCCCCCCAAAGAATTCTACATAGGAATGCAATAAATGTCATCCATGGACAATGTTACATCATACAAAATTCTTCAAAAAGGCAACTACAGCATTAGATAGGAAGGGTGCAGCAGCTTTTCTGAGGTGTTAGGGCATTAAACAAGACAACATACCGGTAACATCAATTTAAACCATATAAAGCATTCACGGACAATTAGCCTTCCAACAGTTGCTAGCCATAACAACTAAACAGAATCTTCTAAATTTTGTTAAATGAATAAAATTCTTTCTTCTCTACTGTACACCAACCCAACTGTCCTTTAAACCCAATACCTGCCTACCTAGAACTTGTGTGTCTAAGAATGCTATTAAGGAAAAGCTGAAGTGCTTGGGCTTTTTTTTCGTTCAGAAAAAAGACAATTAAGCAGATAGGGTAAAAAAAAGGTTCATAAATTTATTAGCATTTGATAAAGTTCAATAGTGTTTGTCTACCAGTAAACAGACTGGAGGAACGGAGCCCCACTATTCCCCAAAACCTGTTTCAGAAGGTTTAGGGGGGGGCCCTCCCGTGCAGATGTGGAGGGTTGTGTGGGGAAAAGGGTTGCGAGAAGTCCGACACTGAATGTCACTAGATAAGGTGCATGGGTATACCATATTTTTCTGCCTATAAGACACTCCCATGTATAAGACCCTCAATTTTAAACTTAAAAAGTTTGGGGGGAAATATAGTCTTATACACGGAAAAATACAGTAATCTGTCCCTTTTCTAATGGGGGTCTAATGAAATTCACAAGCACCAGCGTCCGAACTGGCAAATGGAAATAATACGTCACGGTTTAATTTCCAAAGACATGCTGCGCTGATTACTTTTTTTAAAGGGGAAGGTGATAACATTGAGAACGGCGCCGCGACCCACGGATATTTTAAACACGGGTGGCTAAGTAGAACCTCCATATTCAGTAGCAGCATAGCCCTGGATATTCGATACTAGGCCAATTCGCTGTTCTCCTGAGGCTGTTTGCGGGCTTCGTGAGAGGAAGCTGTCTGTTCAGAAACAGGAATCCAGCTGGGCTCTTCTTGTCGGGTCGAAACCTCGACTCGCTCCCGAGAAAGGCCTGCGAGAAACCCGCATCTCTCTAAGTGGCCGGGCAGCCGATGGCCCTTCTCCTTCCGCCCCAGATCTTTTTCCAGCCGCCGCCGCCGGCGACATCTTGGGCCCGGATCTCCCAGCAGCCCGAGTAGCTACGCAGAACAATAGCTGCTCCTCCCGGAGAGAGACTCCCCGCCCTCCCCCCGCGAGGCCTTTACCTGAGGCTGCACTGTGGTGGAGAAGGAAAACATCGTCACCACTCCCGGCCCCGCACACGGACCGGCCCGCTCTCCGCAGCCTCAGTCCGGGGCCTCGCTTCTCGGCCCTTCCGGGCTCTTCCTGGGCAGGGGGGAAAGGGGAACTCGGAGGCTACTCCGCTCTCATGGAAAATGGCCGCCTCCTGCCGCCGGCACAGCCAGCGCCGAACCCGACGCGAACGCTCGTCCGTTAGCCCGGATCTGGGCGGCCCAGGAAGAAGTGCTTCCGGGTCACCCGCAGGTCTCTTCACTTTTCTTAGCCAACGTGGAGCGGGGAGTTTTGAGTGCGGCATGGATGTTGGTGTTCCTAGAGCCAGATGCTTTGGGGTACAGAGGGGCAGCTCGTATTGCATTCATGTTTCTTGCTAATGCCTTTCCTACCGAGAAACCTCACTCAGACAACCCAGCAGCACGGCCTGGATTATTACCATCGTTAAAGAGCATAGCAGGAACATAAGAGGGCAGTGTAGTGATTAGTGTCAGACTAGGACCTGGGAGTCCAAGGTTCAAAACCCATGGGTCACTTACCCTCAGCCTAACCGACCTCGCAGGGTTGTTGTGAGGTTAAAATGAGGAGGCACGGTGGGTTATAAACGAATAAATAAATATGAAGAGCCTGCCGGATCAGGCCAGAGGCCCATCTATTCCAGGTCCAGCATCCAGTTCTCACCCTATGTGGAGGTGCTGCTGGGGATTGAACCTGAGGCCTGTATACAAGGTGTATACAAGCAATATAAAAGATCTTGAACCTGGGGCCTGTATACAAGGTGTATACAAGCAATATAAAAGATCTTAACATATAGCCCTTCTCCCAAAACCACATTTGGCCTTGAACTCAGTAGCAATTTATAAAAGCTAATATATATATTAGCTATATATATAAAATATATATAGACAGATTATATATAAAATGGCACACACTGCAACAGATTTATTATGGTACAAGCTTTCATTTACCACAGTTCATTGCATCAAATACGTAAAGTGTTATCTTCAACTGACAGGTAAAATGTGGGGTTGAATGAAAACGAAATGCAAAATGTACATTTTGCAACAATTACATCTGCTTTATTCAGTGCATTTTTATAAAAAAAAATGTTTAGGGGTACTCTCATTTTGACTCAAGAAAATAACCATTTTATAGTCCAAATCGGGGGAAATAAATGCAGGAAATGGACAAAAGTACCGTACAAAGATTCACAAAATGTTTAGGGGTATGTGTAGCCCTGCGTACCCCTAGAAAAAAGCACTGGCTTTATTCATTTGAGTTGTCGCAAAGTCTATTTTTTACATTTTATTGACATTTAAACCTACTCTTTACAATTTGTTAAAACGTATACAATTACAAGTTTCCAATAAACTCCCCCCCCCCTTCCGGGTTCCTTGACCTTTAACAGGTGCATGACATACAGCAGTTGAACTGGTGGTGCTTCATCCATTCCAATGGTGATATTAGACACCAATATCCATCTAATTTCTGCCTTTCGCGTACCCTTAAAGATAAAGGACTCCTGGACAATTCTGTTTTCCGCCCCACCTCCACCCCATTGTTTAGTTTAGCATGCAGCCTGATGAATTCAGGAGAACTTGAAAGCTTGCATGATATGATTGTGGTTGGTCTTATGTTGGTTCTCTCCGGACAGAGAGATGAGATGATGATGATTTTACTATTTATATGCTCCAGCCACTCCAGCAAAATATAAAAAACACCATAAAACATCAAACATTAAAAACACCCATTCCTTCAGATGTCTTCTAAAAGTCATATACTGTAGTTGTTTATCTGTTTGACATCTGACGAAACAACGAACACGCCCTGTCTCTTGAATATCAGACCAGCAGCCCCGCCCTATGGTGATGAAAAGCGACAACATCCTTCGCCTTTCGAAGTCCAACGGGAGGGCGAGAGAAGCCGATGCTCAGCCGGAAGTGTTTATCGAAAACCTCTTAATTCGAGTCTACCTCTACGACTTGGCCGGGCGTCCGGCGTGCGGCGCGTTCCTCCCCTTTTTTTTCCAGTTGACGTCTGGCGCCATACGTACGCTGGAGGGCGGAGCTTAGCTTTGAATTTGTCGCGGGGCGAAGCTGGGGCTGGGGCCGCAGCGGGTGGGGGGGACGGGAGAGGTAGAGAGCGGGCGGAGGAGGAGGAGGGAGGCGAGGATGGGGTCGGTGGAGCCGGCGGCGGCGGCGCCCCCCCAGGACAGCAGCCTGCGTGAGGAGACGACGCCCGGCTCGTCCCGGGCGAGGCGCATCGCGGCGCCCCAGCCGCCCTCCATCGAGGACTTCGCCATCGTCAAGCCCATCAGCCGAGGCGCCTTCGGGAAGGTCTACCTGGGCCGCAAAGGGGGGAAGCTGTACGCTGTCAAGGTGAGCGGCCCGCAGGTGCGGCTGCTGCCCGGAGCCTCCGCGCTGCAGTGCCCACCGGCTTCCTTATCCCATTCCATTATTATTATTATTATTAGGGCCGGGTTTAGGTTTGATGAGGCCCTTAAGCTACTGAAGGTAATGGGGCCCCTTTCTATGTCCAGCTGTCCTTTGTCAACAACAAATTGCCGCTGTTTTTGGGGTTGAATATATGCTATATGGTAATTTATGGACCTAATAGGCATCTAAAGCCATTTGCACATAAGAAATAGGAGCCACAAAACACTGTTGGTGTATGTAGGTTTTATTTTATTTGTTTCTTATCTTATATTTTGGAAATGTACATCCAGGTTTTTTCCTTTAAATTTTTTTGGGGCCCCCAAGAAAGTGGGGCCCTAAGCTATAGCTTGTTTAGCTTATACCTAAATCTGGCACACTATTATTATTATTTTATATTTTTCATCTGTTTGCCATCCGACTGGTGCCTTCCCACCTCCTCGAGGGTGGAGACGAGAGACAAAGACAGAGACTTTTCTGTGGTGGCTCCTAGCCAAGGAGGCCCCGTCTACGGGTGTCACATGCTGTCAGTTATGCTCCAGCCCCCTTCCCCTCCCCCCACAACTATTTCCACAAGCTATTAATAACAGCAAATATACACTTTTCTTTCACTTTAGCTAGATATACATTGGGCTTCAATTGGCTGTTACTGTTTCAGAATGCAATTGTTAACTAGGTCCAGTCAGAAGGCCTGTTGAGTTCAGTAGGGCTTACTCTCAGGTAAGTGAGTTGAGACTAGCCCCTAGGTTTCAGATTTGCTGTACAGTGGTACCTCGGGTTAAGTACGCTTCAGGTTAAGTACACTTCAGGTTAAGAACTCCGCTAAGAACAGAAATCGTGCTCTGGGGGCGCAGCGGCAGCAGGAGGTCCCATTAGCTAAAAGTGGTGCTTCAGGTTAAGTACACTTCAGGTTAAGAACGGACCTCCGGAACGAATTACGTACTTTACCCGAGGTACCACTGTATTAGCTTGTATGCTTTTATTTTACCAGTTATTAGTAATAGCATTTTCAGTTATTTCTTACTACTTGGTTTGATATGCTGGTAACATAAGTATCTGTTGAAAGTGTGACATATTGGATAGATGAAAACATTTTAAAAACCAAACAAACAATGAATCCCTCCCTCCCTCTGTTTATCAACCTATTCATGTATTGCTTTACAGGTAGTAAAAAAAGCTGAGCTGATCAATAAGAATATGGTCCATCAGGTGCAGGCAGAGAGAGATGCCCTGGCTCTCAGTAAAAGTCCTTTCATTGTGCACTTATACTACTCACTTCAGTCTGCCAACAATGTCTACTTGGTGAGTAAACTACTTACAGTGCCTTAAGGTAGCTTCCAAAATATGCTCCCCAACCAGTTTTAGAGAAGTCTTTCTTCTTTGAAAGGTAGCATTTAAGAACATTTCAAATTTGTTTTTTGTTTTCTGTTCTCTTCTTGACCAACTTTGACCTTTTCTCAAGATAGTCAACTTGGAAAAGAAACAAACTGTAGAGACCCCAAGTATATCTCTGTATTAAGGCACCATTGATTTTTGGCCCTTTTAAAAATCCCCATATTTAATTTCCTTTTCTGCCTATATCATGACTTCTGACATGGCCTCTCTAGAAACTGGCATGCATTCTTGAAAACAGTAATATAAGGAAATCAGGAACTTAACCCACACCCCAAGTATAGAATTATAATAGATGTTACCTCTAATCCAAGAGAACAATGAATGTCTTTTATAGTAACATTTTTCACTGGCAGGTAATGGAGTATCTCATTGGTGGAGATGTTAAATCTCTTCTTCACATATACGGCTATTTTGATGAAGAAATGGCAGTGAAGTATATTTCTGAAGTAGCACTGGCTCTTGATTACCTTCACAGGCATGGGATAATCCACAGGTAAAATTGTTTTTTGATGCCTTTCTTGCTGCATTTCATTCCACTTTTAGTTGAGACCAGGGAGACTGTTTAAACAAGACAGAATTGAATTCCCCTCTTATGTTACTTTTAATGTCAGTCTAGCTGTTGCCTTTGCAGTTTACCACAGTTCCTCAAGGAATAAAATATGTCACTTAGCTTGACAAAGTAAGCTTGTTCTCCTAATGGTATTTTGTTTTCTGGTAAGTGATATTAAAATAAATGCAAACCCTCATCAAAGGAAGAAAAAACCATATGTACCTGTTGAGGTGTCTTGCTGGAGTTTACACTACCACCTCATTGTTTTTATTTTTTTTGTTATTTATTGCATTTATATCCTACTTAATGGCAAAAAAATAACCCTACTAATATTACTAACACAGGACAAATATGCCCTCTTCTTTTGAAGCACAGGGATTTGTGTCCTTCACATGCAAACTTAGTAGACTTATTTTTTATCAAAGCTACTTGGTGCGTAGACCTACTGATGAATGTTCCTTTGATAGCTTTTTGTGGAAAGTGGGGAGTGACCTCTGAAAATAGTGCCCCATGTTACAATAAGCCACCTGCATCTGTGCTGCAATGTTATTTCATTTTCTTTATACCTGCAGAGACCTGAAGCCAGACAATATGCTGATATCTAATGAGGGTCACATTAAGTTGACAGACTTTGGTCTCTCCAGAGTTACTCTGAATAGAGGTGAGACATGTATACACCACAGCCCATCTCATGCGTACACACGTGTGTATGTGTGTGTATCTAAGAGATGATTGGAATTGTCCCAGATATATACTGATGCTTAGCATTAGTTTAGATGTACAAAGATTCATTGTTAACAAGTCTGCCTCGTCACTTGCAGGTGACCAGACAGGGACATTATTTTTAAGTTGGAGAAGTTTGGTTTTTTTCCCTCCAGGTTGCTTGTGACAACTGCTTCAATCCTATAAACCGGCCTTCCCCAAACCTGAGGCCCTCCATATGTTTTGGACTGCAGATTCCGTCATCATTGATCATTGGTCACGCTGGTTGGGACTGATGGGAATGGTCATCCAAAATGCCAGGATGAGGAAAGCTGCTATAAACACTCACTAGCAAGTAGGATTCCTTGAATAGCAGGACTTGCTTCCTGGTAAAAAAGCATAGGATTGTGCTGTAAGTTAAATGCTGGCACATGTGAAAGTCAAATAGTTTTTGAGACTGGTGACTCTTACAGAAATATTTGCAAGGTGTAATGTAAACATTTTTGTGCTTTTTCAGTATAAGTTTTTTTTCTGTAAAACTTATTCAGTCTGATTCACATATATTTTTCATCTTCAGTAGCAATCCTGACCTTCCTTAGGTATATGCTGCTGTGTAGATCAAAAGAAGCAATTTCTTCAAGTTATTTTCCAAGAGCCACAGTGTGGGAACTGCTGCCAGCTATATGCAAAACAAGCCTCTTTAACATGCCTATATTTTTTTTCTTACTTAACTAAACATTTGGAGAAGCTTGGAACTCTCCACACTGCCCAAAAAACCAACATTGTAAGGAGCTGCTTTTAGTTTTACTATGCTCAAGCTTATGAAATTTGAATAAAATAATATTTTGGTTTGCAGTGACCTCTACTGGTAAGTGCAAGTATAAATAGCTAAACAATGTACTAAGATTTATACCATCTGATCAGATAATCCCCAGCGCATTTTACACAGATTATAACAATTCAGTACAGCACAATTAGTTCCCTCAGGTGATGGGACATCCAAGGGAGGTGTTGGGGATGGAGGAAAGACTTGGATGTAGAGCTGGTTCAAATATAACACAAAGTCAGACAAATGCACAAGTCTGAGGGTTCGTAGAGAGGAAATTGTGACCACTGTGCTCCTCCCCAAGACCTCTTGCTGCTGTACTACCATAAGCTTAAGCCATGGTTTGACTCAGTGTGCTATCTGAATCTGGGCTTGTGGTTTGTCTCCTCCAGCAGCCAGTGCAGGATTAAGCCCTGTCCTCCCTGCATCAGGGGGTGGGTGGGAAAACGGCCTCAAAGCCCAAATCAGACCCCCTGGTGGCCAGAATTTCCCCACCTCTGCTGTAAACCTAAGCCTCTGTTGCAGCTTATGGTTTATCTGGAGCAAGACAAGCCATGAGCTAAATTATGGCTTGGCTCGCAGAAACTCAGTAGCAAGACGACTGAGGGAAGAGTGTTGTAGCTGCAGCATTTTCTCTCCAGGAACCACATATTCACACTAAACCATTGTTTGGCTTAGTATTATGTACAAACTAGCTCATGATGTTAAATCATTTCCCCAACCTTCTGATGCTCCTGTCACCTTTTCTACTGTTCATATGGGGCCTATAGCCAAGTCTAAAGTTAGAGCTAAATGTGTTTCACTGCAGTCTAGAAACACTTTTTAAAACCAAATTATAAAGTAGGTCCTAATACTCTTACTCTTTCTTCAGAAATAAATATGATGGATATTCTCACTACACCATCCATGTCTAAACCCATGCAAGACTATTCACGCACTCCTGGACAAGTGTTGTCTCTCATCAGTTCCTTGGGTTTTGTAAGTAGACAAAATAATTTCCTGTTTCCCAGATGATTAGAACATAGGCAGCTGACTTATACAGTGGTACCTCTGGTTAAGTACTTAATTCGTTCCGGAGGTCCGTTCTTAACCTGAAACTGTTCTTAACCTGAAGCACCACTTTAGCTAATGGTTTAACCTGAAGCACCACTTTAGCCTCCCGCCTCCCGCTGCGCCGCCAGAGCACAATTTCTGTTCTTATCCTGAAGCAAAGTTTTTAACCTGAAGCATTATTTCTGGGTTAGTGGAGTTCTTAACCTGAAGCGTATGTAACCTGAGGTACCACTGTACTTTTGGTCCATAAAGCTCAGTATTGCCTGCACTGACTGGCAGTTTCAGACAGAATGATAGGGATGGATCCTGGGACTTCCTGTGTGGGAAGCATGTTTCTCAACCTGTGAGCACAACTCTTTTCCTGGTTCTAATAAATTTCCTGAGAAAGTTCTCAATCTTTTGGAGTATTAGACAGTCCCTGAATTTCAGCTGGTGTTTCCTTCTCCCTGTAAAGCAGGGATGGGGAGTCTATGGTCCTCCATATATTGTGGACCCCAACTCCCATCAACCTCAGCTAACATGGCCAATAGCCAGGGATGATGAAGAGTTCTTGTCCAGCAACATCTGGAGGGCTACAACCTCCTCGTCCCTGACATAAAGCATGTTAAAAGAACCTTTTGTTGCAAAGATCCAGTTATATCAGGTGTGTATGTGTGTGTAGGATATGAAATAATAAAATGTTACGGACTGTAATAATAAAATGTTATGGACTGTCTTGTATCTGGTTATATGTGTATCTGTTGAACAAGCTTCTCTCATTTTGACAGTATACCCCAGTGGCAGGGACAGTGCATGCACCTAGTCCAAGCCCTCTTTATGGAAATACATCTCAGCCTTCTCAACGATTTGTTTCCCCGCTATCCGTGAACCACAAAGACTACAGTTCTGTGTCAAACAAGCTACTGAAAGCATGTAAGTATAAAAGAGTCGCCTATCTTCGTGTGTCTAAATGCTTTCTTGTGAATGTCCTTGCCATCAGAGATGTGGCAAGTGGTGATTGGAGGAAGGGCCTTCTTGGTGGTGGTGTCCCATTTTTGGAACATAGGCCACGCCTAGGAATTGATCAATGTCTATTGTGGTCTCCTTTCACCTCCAGGTTCTTTTAACTTTTAATTTATTCATTATCATTTATGCTGCTTTTTGTGCAGCTTTGAGATTTGTGTGTGGTGGTGCTTTGTAGGCGTTTATTATTAGTACAGGCAACTCCCAATTTATGTGGGGGTAAGGCAGGACAAGCTGATAGTTACATACTCTGTCTAGTCTTCCCTCACTGTTGAGCAGATTTGTCGTGAAACTGGTTACAATGCTTTTTGTGTCTTCATAAAAACATGAATTGCTATTTCTGAAGGTTTTGATTCTGCGGCTGTAACACCAGGAATGCCTGTGAGGAGTCTGACCCCAACTCTGCATCAGTGCAGGAAAAGGTTTGGGACCTCCAGTGCCAGTAGCCATTCCCGCACCCAATTATCCAGCATGGAGTCAGAGTGCTGCAGCAGCCCCAGGTGGGAAAAAGACGTGCAGGTCAGGACGACTTCTTTTCTTTCTGATGGTTTCTTTTTTTCTTCCTCTAACTTTCTTCTAAATAAATCATTCAGAATCTACCCTGTGAGGAGGGCATTGTAAAGCCTAAAAAAAGTAACCTCCCAGAAGGGCAGTCCTTAAATCTTCTATCTTCTTGGGCTTTTCAATACAGGTACAAGCAGTTTCCAAGGTAGGCATATAGTAATCCTAGGGCTCACATAACCTCCTCCTGTTCTCCTTCCTTCAAACATGCTGTGTAAAGAAACACAAGCCCTGAACTAGGAGAAACCTTGTGGGTTTTGAACACAAGGTCTCTTGGAGCAACAAATCAAGTTCTGCTTTCACATAGGGTCTAAATAGAAAGATTATGGTGCTCCTGTAAGAATGAAGAAACCTTAGATCTGCCCTTGATTTTACAATGCATAGAAGATTTGGGTTAAGGGGAAGAGGAGTATCGCCAGAACAGGCACCTAGGACTTCTTTGCTGTACGATTATACAGCTCTTTTTTCAAGTGTAATGTATGTGGAACAGAGTGCATTGTTCATAAAGTGTTTTTTATTCCACCTGTTAAGTGTTCAGTATGGTGGATATGATTTTGGCTGGGAAAATGCAAACTAGAAACCACCATGATTAAGGACTGCCCCTTTTTATACAAACATTCTTGGGCACTCAGGTCTGTATTGGAGGCCCGGTTCTATTTTCTCTCCTGCCCCCTTCCACCCCAGAAGCTATCTGAAGTATGATGGATGTATCACAAAGCAAAGCCTTCTCAGTCTTGCTGTCTAGATTCTCATCCTAGAGAAACCTGCTCACCTTTTGGCAAGCAGCCAAGACCAGACCCTTTCTGCAAGCACTTGAATTGTAGGGAAACAGTTTTGTGTTGCTGCTGTATTCCTTTTAATTGTGTATGGTTTTTGTTTTAATCTACTGCAAATTTAATATACAGTACAGTATGTTGTTAAGCTGCCCTGGGACAGGGTCTCTCGACTAAAAGGAGGACTAGGGAATAGTGTAATAAGTTTGTATAATTTATTAATTTGTTTAAGCATTTTCATACATTTGGAAGTACTTGATTTTCAGGAAGCAGAAGATATACTCTCATCTGCCCCAGGCAAAGAGAATGTACCAGAGAAGGCCAAGGATACAAATTTTCTGCTTGTCAATGATGCTAAAGGCTTAAAGCAGAAAATGCTGGAGTCTGTCATCTCCCCTATTAGCAGCAATGACTCTGGGAACAGGCGCAAAGGACGGATTGGACATTTTGACTCATGTGATACTTCCATAAGGACTAGCGCTATTAAAGACCTCGTCCGAAAATGTCTTTCAGAATATAAAGAATGGGAAGAAAAGGGCTGTACAGAACAACCTGCTCTGACTAAGAAGGTTGCAAAATCTAGTTACCACTTGTCCCCTTTGGCCGTGGGCAATCTTGTGGGGGATAAGAAGGAGACAATGTTGGAAATGCGAGGTGTCAAAAGATCTTTTGAATCAATTGACACCAGCCCTTCACAAGAACTGATCCTTGCTAAAAAAAGCAGTGCAGAATACAAACGGGGCTGTACAATTCCAGAGAAACAACGCACTGGTTTAACAACTGAAATCTGTTCTTTAAAACTTGATGGATGCCTGCAAGAGACCCGTACAAATGAAGCTCAAGCAAAAGACTGCTGTTGCACTGAACAAAACAGGGGTGGCAAACCAGCCAATCCTCTAATAGCAAAGAATCTCATGCATGATCTAGATGCAGATTGTGGAAAAAATGAGAAAAAGGAACACATGAATTCCAGTTTCTTATGCATTGATGATGAAAAGCCTTTAGCAAGCATGAGTGTAGACTCGGATCTATCCCTTCGAGAAGTATCTACTGCAGAGAGTCACTTGGAAAAGCGCCTTTCTGATTTCGATGGAAGCATTAAAGATCTCACCTTTGAGGAGCTAAAAACAGAGAACATGTCAACAACATCACCTTATTGCTCAGATGCCTTGCCAAGAAGTGAAGAAGTACATGCTGTCCAGGAGAGCAAACCATTGTATCATGAACAGGACAAAAACCTGAAAGGTGTCACTGAAATGCACACTGACATTCACTGCTCTTCATCTGTGGAGACAAAGGCACTGAAACTCTTAAAGAAAAATGTGGTTGCTTTTCGGAGTTACAACAGTCAGATCAATGTGTCTAATACATCTGAGCCATCGAGAATTAGCTGGATGACTGTAGAAGGAATGGATATCTCTACTTGCAGTGGCTCTTATCCCATGACTGTTACACCTGCACAAAAGGGAGCACCTTACAGTGTATTTCAGGTAGGTGCTAAACAGGTTTAGGGAAGTTTTTAATGTGTGACATTTTAATGTATTTTTAATCTTTGTTGGAAGCCGCCCAGAGTGGCTGGGGTGACCCAGCCAGATGGGCAGGGTACAAATAAATTATTATTATTATTATTATTATTATTATTATTATTAAACATTGTCGTGCAGTATCAAACGGCCACTTGGCACAATTCAAATGCCCTTATTAAAGGGACAGAGTTAGAGCTGCCTTTTCAGTTACATTAATATTGCCTTAAACATGTAGACTTAAGTAGACATAATGGTGTACTTGAACATAATACTTGGTTGTAAGGCAAATAACCAAAGTGATTTAGAAGAAATTAACTCCCCCCCCAATACTTTCCAATATGAAAATATTGAGAAAAATGGATACATCACTGGTGATATTTCTTGACAGAAGGAACAGGTTCTAGCTGTTCCACAACTAACTCATTCCTACACAGATTTAGAAGTTGTGAGTACCTTGTATGTACTTTGGTGAAAATGTGTATGACGACACCATGGGGAATTTACTGCCAGTCAATGGGCACCACTTATGTGTTGAAATAGGTTTTGTGCATTACAGTATAATTTCCTGCTCAGGGAAGTCATTGTGTGTGAAATGGTTGTAGGCCTTCAGGGAGTTTCTGAAGGAGGCAGTTAACTTGAAGAAGATGGGTACACATTTTTTCTTTTCATTTGGTGACAGTTTAGTTGAATGTAGATCCCATTTACACAAATGACAAATCAGTGGGTGCAACTAAGCAAAGTCCTCTTCATACCTATAAACACATGATGAGGCTTTCCGATCTTAAATGGGCTAACTCAGCTTTCTATGCTAATGCACACAATGGCCAAACCATCAGCCCTTTATGATGTACACATATAGTGATCTTTCCATGGGAACATGAACCGTGGTCAGTCAAAATTTATGCTTCAATATGGGGAGCCCAATGCATGTGCATCTATGCAGAGCTCCTTTCAGACTGATGTCAGTTGTGCATTGGCTGTGGTAGTGGTACATGTCAACCCTGCATGTTAGTATCTAGAGGGTGGAGTTAGTCCATTTATGCACGATTCCTTTCACATGCTTATACTGCTGTGAGTCCTGGAAGACCTTTTCCACCTGGTCTGGGAGGGCAGGGCCCTGACTTACTCCAGCTACAAAAGCTGAGGCTGGTGAACAGACTCTTGGGCTGGCGTGTTGTTTGGGGATTTTTGTTGTTGGGGTTTTTTGTATCTTTATTTTAGATCTTGTGGTTTATGTGGAAATTATTCAGATTGGTTGTGTATTTTTGATGTTTTATTTATTGTTTATGACCATTTTGTTACGTTGCAGTTACTTATTTCTTAAATGTTGTAAGCCACCTTGAGCATGGTTTGAACTGTAGACAGTCAGATTATCTCTGTGGCTGTTGTGCATTTTCTTCAGTGCTGTTTTAGGAAGAGCATTGTTCTGACTAAATCAGGGGTCAGCAACCTTTTTCAGCCGTGAGCCAGTCCACCGTCCCTCAGACCATGTGGTGGGCCGGACTATATTTTGAAAAAAATAATGAACCAATTCCAATGGCCCACAAATAACCCAGAGATGCATTTTAAATAAAAGGACACATTCTACTCATGTAAAAACATGCTGATTCCTGGACCGTCCACAGGCCGGATTGAGAAGGCGATTGGGCCGCATCCGGCCCTTGGGCCTTAGGTTGCCTACCCCTGGACTAAATTAACACAGTGCATCTTGGTCAAATGGTGCAGTTTAGTCCTAGTGATGTTTATGCCTTATAAATGAACACGTTTTACTGTCTGGATACATAACCGGTGCCTCCTATGTTTTTATGGATTAACTAATTACTGCTAAAAGCTGCATATAAAACTGATCCATAGAGGGCATTGTTTAAAAATACATCCCTGGAAGTCATTGGGTTAAGACTAATCAATAAGAGTTGCTGGTGGACTCTTTGAAGAAGGGTGAGAAGTTCTCAAGAGTAGATCTTTTGGGAGAGATGCAGTTCCCAGGCACATCTTTCAGTCTTCATGAGTGCATCTCTTCTAGAGATTTGACACATCCATAGCTTCATCATTGCCCTTGAGTGGTTGGTCTAGCTTCATAATGGATTCTAGAAATAAAGATTCAGAACCTCTCGTTCCTTTCACACTCACTGTTCATGTGTAGCAAGAGGCCTTGAATAAGACAAATGTCATTTATTATTAAAAACCTCTTAAAACGGTCATATTCAGTGAAGGCATTTCTTAATGGAATGTGAGAACAACTTGGCATAAAAGGAGGCAATTGGAAAACGTTTTGCTTGAGAAGTCCTCATTAGGATGAGGTAGTAATGAATACTTTGGAGTCACATGAGTGTTGAGAGGCCTAGATTCCGAGGGGCCATCATTGCTGGATGCTTTTTCAGCTCCACAGCTCAAGTAATTGAGCCTACAGCCAGTGTGAAAGTATAAACTTAGAGCTTGTTTGATACCTGTGTTTGATATATTTATTCTTGGACATCAGACCCCTCAAGGAAACAGTGGTACACCATACAGGACCCCCAAGAGTGTCCGAAGAGGAACTACTCCAGTAGAGAGAGAACGCATTTTAGGAACCCCTGACTACTTGGCACCTGAGCTCCTCTTAGCAAAGGCTCATGGTAAGCAAACTGCAGTATAATTTCATGTATCTGTTACACACATTTTCTCACTTTTGTAAATGAGATCTGGCTCACTGCAGTTGAGAGCACTTTGATGTTAGACATTACTGGAATCTGGGTTTAACCTTAGAAGTTCCTAAGGGTTAAGGGTGTTTTCTTTTCCTTATTTAGTCTTCCGTTGCACTATTATCCTAAAGTTTCCTAAGTTCAATTTTCTTTGCACAGGTGGGGAGGAAAGTGAAAGCTTTTGCTTTCAGCGTTTCATTAAATCACAGTTATGGATGGTCTAAACCCCATTGCAGATGAATTTGAACTATGATTTATTCTCACATTGGGGTGGAACAAAACAGGATCAAAACAGGGTTTAATAGTTCTCCTGGCTAGGTTTTTCTGGATTTGCACCAGTTCAGAATAACAGGAAGGGAAATGGTATGACCAAATGCTCCTCTTAGAGAGAAACAAGTGCATAAGAAAATATGGTTATCCTTAACACAGTTTTTTGTATGTGCACTGTTAGCTTAAGCAGATGCATTCACACATGCAGTACAACCCTTGAGTTGCACCCTGGAGCAGTATAGTTTGCAAATATTGCCATTTGATCCTGCAAAATTTATAAACTCCTCTAATCTCTGCTAGTATGTGATAAATAGATAATGTAGCAATATATTCATTGTGTGTTTAAATATTAAGTTAACCATTTTAAGGAAGCAAAGCTAGGATACTTGTCTTTAGTAATGTTACTCATTAGAAAAATTTAAAAACTGAGTGCAATATAATGAAGTTTTAATATATATTTATCAAAATGTTTCCCTGGTATTTTTTTTTTTTTTTTTACACACAGGAGTTCAGGTGACTGGTAAGTTTGATTATAGCACTTAACGGAACAGTCAAAGCATAATTTGATCACACTGTTTAAGACGAAAGAACAGTGAGAGATCTGCATGGCTTGGCATATAGCTATATCAGCTTCTGTCGCTGCATCTTTTTCCCTGTTCTATCAGGGAAAAGGGTGGGGTAGAAATAACACTACAACAGTAACAAGAAGTAATAAAAACACTGTAGCATCTTAATATCCAGCACATTTAATACGGCATAAGACCCATTCCATGGAAGATCTTGAATTCCATTGTTCTTCTTTCCAGGCCATACTGGCAATAAGTGAAACATTTCCTTGTCCTTCCTTTCTTGCTTACAAATGCCGTGTTGTAATCCTAGCAGAGTGCTCCATTCTTTTGTATTCTGAAGCCTGCTACATAGAGGTGATGATGATTAATTGCTATGCTGCATTATATTTTAAAGAACAAATCTCATGTGGAGGGTGGAAACATACTAATTCCTTTTACCACTCTTAATTGCAGGAGGTCTATCCTGCAAAGGTTAACATGCAGTAGCAATAGCACATAACTAATCATCTGGAAAAATATGTAGAATTAATGTTGGCTTCTCACAGGAGGAAACCAACATACCCAAGTTACAATCCTTCTTTTGAACATAGTGTCCCTATAATAGGACAATCTGGTTTCAGCAAAACACATACTAAACTAGAGCTGAGGTGGGCAAACTGGGTTCCGTGCTGTCTGCAACTCCTTGTCTCTAGTCATGGATACCAAGAGGGATCCATCTAAACTGGCACTTAAGATTGGGGTAAAGAAGTTGGTGAGAAGGACAGCTTGAGGATATATAGAAGCCAGAACCTAAGGATAGAAAGGGCAGGAAGAATAGTAATAATGCTGGGAGTTTATGGACAGAGTGGCATTTATAAATGGAGAAGTATGGGAATAGTGTGCCATCTGGCTTTTAACCATATAAGGTTGTCTTGTAGTGAAAATCAGGAAACCTGACTTGAAAAATGTGGCCATTTTATCAAATATGAAATACAGTTTTCTCAACACTTCCTGTAGGATGTGATCTTATTAGACTTTGACAGCTATTTGCATATTCCTACTCCCCCCCCCCCCGGGACCCAGGTGGCGCTGTGAGTTAAACTACAGAGCCTAGGGCTTGCCGATCAGAAGATCGGCGGTTCGAATCCCTGTGACGGGGTGAGCTCCCGTTGCTCGGTCCCTGCTCCTGCCAACCTAGCAGTTCGAAAGCACATCAAAGTGCAAGTAGATAAATAGGAACCGCTCTGGCGGGAAGGTAAACGGCGTTTCCGTGCGCTGCTCTGGTTCGCCAGAAGCGGCTTTGTCATGCTGGCCACATGACCTGGAAGCTGTACGCCTGCTCTCGGCCAATAAAGTGAGATGAGCGCCGCAACCCCAGAGTCGGACACGACTGGACCTAATGGTCAGGGGTCCCTTTACCTTTACTTCTCCCCCCCCCAAAAAAAATCCAAGTTCTCTCACATTATTAAATGCTACTTGCTTCACTGGTTGCTGGATATATTTTTATTAGAAATCAAGAGGTAAACTGAATTGTAGAAATAGGTTGTAGGTAACTTGATACACCTAGTTTTTATTTTTTATTTCGTATGAAAACTACCATATTGATTAAATGAATTGGCTGGTTTCTCATGTGTATGCTCCTGACTACCTGCCATCGAGTATTTAAATACAGATATAAAGTATGAACCAAACAATTTGTTACCAGCTGGCAGAAACTTCTGCAATTACCGAAGCTGCTGTGGTCTGATGACTGGGGTCATTCAGTTCACCTGTTGTATTCTTGCACACAAGCACATACTCTTGGGTGCTTTCACCGCTGTGTACCGAGAACCCATTGGACAGTGGGGGTGGGTGAAACGGCAGGAAAATGTACCACCAGCATCTGCAGCGCAAGCAAGTTTTCACAGCAAGTGCATCCTTCCTTCCTGACATGATGGGCTGTCTGGAGCTTTAGCTGTACAGCAGCTGCAGGGTGCATGTTGCTTTTTTTAATGGCTTGTGGTGTCTCAACAGCTTTGCCTGCTTGGTCTTTTGACTGCACTTGATCAGTATTCAGTTTCATTAAGAGCATACCAATAGCCTGTTAAGATCAGGCCAGTGGCCCATCTAGTCCAGCATCGTTCTCACAGGGGCCAACCAGATGCCTGTGGAAAACCAGGAAGCAGAACATGAGCACAATAACCCTCTCCCCTCCTGTAGTTTCCAGCAACTGGTGTTTGGATGTATTGCTGCCTCCAACTGTGGAGGGTAGAGCCATCATGTCTAGTAGCCACAGATACCCATCTCTTCCATGAACTTGTCTAATCCTCTTTTAAAGCCATCCAGGCTGGTGGCCATCACTGCCCTCCTGGGGGAGCTGAGTGAAGAAGTATTTTTTTTATCTGTCCTAATTCTTCCAACATTTGCCTTCATTGGATGTGCACAAGTTCTAGTGTTATGAAAAGGGGGTGGGGGCTTTTTTCTGTCCACCTTCGCCATGCTACGCATAATTTTGTAAACCTTAAAGCTGTCAAAGAGCAAGTACCTAAGTGGAAGTTAGCCATATGTTGTCCTATTAGCACTGCAGAGAGAACTTCCTGTTGAGTCCGAGCTTCTCTGGTGCCTATTTCTACACTAGATATTCACATAAAGGTTTACCGTACTTTTCTGTGTATAAGACACCCCCATGTATAAGACGCCCCCAATTTGGGGGGGGGGGCTAAAAATTAAGAAAATGGGGAGAGATTGCCCAGAGCTGTTGAGCTTTTTTGGGGGGAGGATTGCCCCTCCTAACGTATGTCCCCTCGCTGGCAGAAACAGCCAATTACCGCAGCCACAGCCAATCAACACCACCCCTTGCCACAGCCACCAATGACACGCTGCTGACAATCTCCAGCTCGCGGCATAAACCAATCGCATGTCCCCCCTATGCACTATCCATTTATAAGACGCCCCCTATTTTAAACATAATTTTAAAGTAAAAAACCTAGTCTTATACACAGAAAAGTACAGTATTTTTATAATAATGACTTACCGGTATTCTCTGCAATCAGTCAATTCAGAATTTATTTTTAATATGAGGCCCTAAATCAGTGGTGGCCAAACTTGTCCTTCCAGCTGTTTTGGAACTACAATTCTCATCATTCCTGATCACTGGTCCTGTTAGCTAGGGATGATGGGAGTTGTAGTCCAAAAACAGCTGGAGGGACAAGTTTGGCCACCACTGCTCTAAATTGTGTGCTTGGTTCCTTTTTAAAACCTAGGAAATGCAGACTTTGAGTTTTTCTTTGCTTACACAACTGGTCTTTGAAAGTTCCAGGGCGGTTTAGAATGGGAGGTGGCTTGCTTTGCTCTGACTTCGGTCGTTTTAAGGAAACATTAACATATTGGGAATAGCAGAAGGGAAAAGGGAAGGTGATTAGAAAACAATTTCTGCCTTGTATGCTGCTTTCATGAATAACAGGTGTTTGGGCGCTCGGTATCTTCCCAGGCAATACACCTTTACATAATACCTCTCATGGTGTTCAATTTATGTGGACTTTCTTCACTTCAGGTCCTGCAGTAGACTGGTGGGCACTTGGAGTTTGCTTGTATGAGTTTTTAACTGGAATTCCACCATTCAATGACGAAACACCACAACAAGTATTCCAGAATATTCTGAAAAGGGGTAAATTACCTTACTTTCGAGCAAAATTAATTTCAAAGGTTGTTTGTCCAGCATAAGTAGAGAGATGTTTTGTGTGTGTTTCTAGATATTCCGTGGCCTGAAGATGAAGAGAAATTGTCAGATGGTGCTCAGAATGCAATAGAAGTTCTTTTAACCATTGAGAGCAGTAAGCGAGCTGGACTCAAGGGTTAGTATACGTTAGTTATCTCTTTAATGTTACCGTTATGATTTTTCTTTAGCAATTTAGAAACCTGCAGTTTGAGTACATATGTTATTGGAGGGAAGACTATCTGCTATAGCCATTTCTAGTCATTATGCATGAAGATGGTCAGCCCAACACTGTAGCTGCCAGGTTACAAAAATCACAACACAAGATGAACATCCAGTGAAAGGCAAGAACCATTTTATTTATTCTTCCATGGAGCCCATAGCAGTGTATGTGGTTCTCCCCTCTCTTCTACCCTTGTAGCAATTCAAAATAGTAGGATAGGCTGAGATACAGCCATGGCTTGTTTAGTCAGCTTCATGGCTGAGCAGTGGTTTGAATCCCAGATTCCCTGAGCCAGCCTCACATTCTACCCACTACACCACACTGCCTTATTGCTTCTGGTTTTTTCCTTTAGTGTGAATCTGGTTTATCAAATCCACACATCATGGAGTCGCTGTCTAGAGACTGCTTCATATTGTCTAGAGCATGCAAGTTCTGGGAACAAAGTGCTACCTACTGTAGAAAGAGAACTTTGATGAATGCTTTGCAAAAACATTTCAAATCTATAAGGGCAGGAGTAGGTTGGCAAATCCTTACTAAGACAAGACGTTTAATTTCAGTCTTATGGCTCTAAATACAGTCAGACAAATTTAAGAAAAAATACATTGCAGACATCCAGAATCAGACAAAGAACCTGGAAAGTGCAAGGTGTTCATGCAAAGAAATCTAACCTTTTTTTAAAAAATTTATTCCAGAGCTGAAACTTCACCCTCTCTTTCATGGTGTGGACTGGGATAATCTGCATAATCAGACCATGCCCTTCATACCGCAGCCAAATGATGAAACAGATACTTCCTATTTTGAAGCTAGGAATAATGCTCAGCATCTAACAGTATCTGGATTCAGCTTGTAGTATGGGGAAATGGAATTATTTTCCAGAGAACTGCACATTTAAGAAGCTTCCTTGACATAAGTGCGTTAGAAAATAGAGAGTAAAACTTAAGTTTTTTAAAAACCTGATTTGCTTTTAACTCTGCATATATATATATTTCTTACAAGCTGTATTGAAACCATTCATTTCAAACAGCTTCTGAACAATATTTTTAGTCTACTTACAGCACCTTATGTAAGTCTTTAAGTATTATGTATTTAATGGTGGTATAACACAGTGACACTGAACAAAACGTCAAACATTGGGAGGAAGAGCTGCTTTGTTGTTGAGCATACCTGGGAGGTTAAGTGCAGGATGATTATTTTGGCGCCTCCAGTTCAGCCACTTTACAGACTGAATTCAAAACTGGTTTTCTGACTTTGGGCTGCTCTACAGGCACAGCTTGAAAAGATGCTCCTATCCCATTGTGTTCCACATACTTTAGGTAATTTGTATACTGCCTGCCCTGCTGCTTAAGCTGCCAATGTACTAAATTATCTCTGTCATTGTCAAGGTCTGTTTCTCCCACCCACCTTACCTATGAACATTGTTTAGGTCCTCACCAATGCCATCAATCAGCCTATTACCTATCTAGTCAACTGTCATTTTAATTTTGGTGTTGTTATCTATCTTTAATTCAAAATATTATCATGTTCAAAATGAAGCTGTCATCTGAATTATCTAGCAGTCATTACAGAGGTTATCCCACCTGTATAATGCCAGTTTTCTACCTGTAGGCAATATGAGTAATTCAGCAATTACGGTAACACCTTCTTACATGCTGCTGCCAGTAAATGCAATAAATAAATGATAAAGGTGTGAAGTTATTCATTGATCTTAACAGCCCAGAATAAATGATTACACAATATTTTCAGCAGGTGTACTGGTATTCTGTAAGATGTATAGAGCAATACTTTGAAACAACTGAGCTGTCAATGCAAATTAATAAAATGGGAGCTGTGAGCTAGCTTGCTCTCAGAGCCTACCTATTTTGCAATTCCCAGTTAGTTTCCTCCTTCATATAATCAGTGGTGATGGTATCTTCAACCTTTTCAGGCCCAGGACCCACTTTTAACCCAGACATGAGGGTCCATTTCTTAATCTTTTACTATATATTTGGTGACAGCGCTCCTGTTGTGACCCACCCTGGGTCAGGCCATGACCCACTAGTGATTCCCAACCCACCAGTTGAACCCCAATGGCTTATTAGAGGAAAGAGTCTCAAAACCTGAGACACACTACTTGATTTACAAGCTGCTGTCACCCTCCACCCTTTGGGGAAGACTGGAAGTTTTGTATTTCTACAACTGCTCTCCTACGTCCCCTTCCTTAAGCTGTGCCCTGAACCTCTGGTGAAAACCAGCTATGAAACAGCAGGAAGACTGTCCTTTTTAAGAAAGAGTATTTTCTGAAGCTGATCCCCTTCATCCTTGATGAGAATAAAGCAACTTGGAACAATTAGGACAAGAGTATTCTGATTGACATATTCCGACCTGGTCACTGTTTTGAGAACCTTGAAATCTTAAACTTCAAACACGCCTATGTTACATTCAATCATTTAGTTATAAAATGTCCTTGGATAATGCTCCTGTCATTCTTTATTAAATGTTATTTACAGTAGATTAAGATGAACTTACTTTTAAAACTAAACTTCAAAATCATGTTCTAGTAAACAAGGCAGAAATTCTAACTCCTGTAATTACATTATTTATATAGCATATAACAGGTATGAAGGTGCTTTTCTTCAAGACCTTGCCATCAGAGCAGATGCAACACTGCCCATGAGCTTTCTGTAATGCATCACTCTGAAGAGTTACACAGTGCAAAAAATGTCACAATCCAGAAATTACTTTAAAGTAGGTCAGTTGATTGCAGTAGGTTCATGAAGAAGTAAGCAGCTTTGGAGTTGCTCTTTTCACAGGTCTAGAATACATTTTTCTATTTTTTCAATACACAAACTGAAAAGCAATCACTTCAGGTTGATTTTTATAACATCATATAACGAAATGTAATGTTAGTTAATTGCTAGCTTTCTCATTTGCTATAGAAAAGTCCCTTCTAGTTGCAGTCTGAGATGTTACTACTGAAATTATCAGGCTGTTATATTCAAATAGGTATCTAATCAATTAAGTAGAAATCTAATAAAGTGACAATGCTAAAATTGTCTTGAAAGTGTTTAAAGGAAAGGGACTTGCACTTGAAAGGGCCCGGGTATGAGAAAAGGCCGCAGCAATTAGGTATGTAAAAAAATTAAAACATTAGAAATATTGCCCTAAAGTTTTAAAAAGCAATGGCCCTAAGCTGCAAATGCAACAGAAGATTGGGTGCCAACTGCTGCTTTATAGTACTCACATGTGCACGTGTGCACATGCAGACATGCACACAGTGGTCTAAGCTGACGATGCTGATTAGCCATGAGAGCAGGAAGGAGCTAACTGGCTTGAGTCGAGGGGCAAAATTACACTGACACCAGCTGAATCTGTGCCAGGACTGTCATTACTTCTAACAGAAGATGGGAAGACTGAATGCTTGTCCCATTTTTTTTAAAAAAAATCCTCCACACAGAAACATGGTAGGGAAAAGCTCTCTTTTTTTATTTAAAATAATGTGGAATTTCTGGTATGAAGGAACATTCAATCATATAAGCCTCACCTGCTGTATTTGGTAATAGTCATAGGTTTATAACCCTAGTGAGAAAATATATAATAGAGGCCCTTTTACCAGGTCTAGCCTGCACATGTAGCACAGCTTAGTCACCTTTAAGGTATTGGATACAGGATTTTTCTGCAGCAGCAGCTTCCTATTGCCCTAGCCCTGGAGCCAATCCATTCACAACAGCCTGTTTCTATACATTTCCTGGCACAGCAATGTAGGTTTTTAACATGCATTTTGAACACCTTCTAAATTAATATTATGCAACTTCTAAAACTGAACATTAAGGACTATTTACAATAAACTGTACTTACATTCTTGTTCCATTGATTTCAATAAGACAATGTAGGTTAGCGGGTTCCAGGGCCATTTTACGTACTTTATTCTGTGTACTGAGTTCTGAATCTATTGTGCCATATTCAAACTCTGACTGCTGTTCTAACAAATTAAGATGCTTGACTTGTTTTTTAAAGAAGCACTGATGGTCCGCATGGAAGTACAATCTACAGCTTCAAACTCTTGATTTGTTTCCTAAAAAACTACCTCATCTATGTAGCAGCAATTTATATATTAGATCTCCCAGAGCTACAATGTTAATTGCAGTCATACAATCCAGATAATTGGACTATTCCAGACTTTAAAGTTTCCTCTGCTTATTGTATGTTTTGTATGCTATGTGGAAAGTCTTCTGCGGCATTATAAAATAAATCATGTTAAAAGTAAAAATTCACAGGCTTTCATTATTGTTTTGTTGTTTTTCATTAATTGAAGGAAGTTCTTCATTCCAGCTTTGGGAAGAAGAAACACTCTCAGTAGATGATGCAGTAATAGCCTTCAACTCTACAGACTGTTCATCCAAAAAGTACATTCCAAAACAATTAATTTAGGGTTCATGTGATTGCTGGATGGGATAGTTGTATTTATTTGTAACCTAAAAGAAAGGGACCATTTAAGTATGGTATGCTAGGTAGTGCAAAAGGGAAAAAATAGAAGAAGTAGCCATCCAAGCATCTGCAGTTCTTGCAGGTCTCTTAAATTACTTCACCTTCCAGAGTCTCCATGTTAGCAGTCCTTAAGTAAAATCAGGAATTGAATCCTCAGTTCTGTTTTCTGAGAAGGGGAGAACAAAACACCAACTTGAAATGCAATCCTAAGTATTTCTACTTAGCAGTTTGTTGAGTTTGATGGAATTGCATGTAAAATTGCTACCCCAACACTTTCATTTACCCATAAACATTTTACAATATTCTTGTTCTAAGCCTTAAATTGCTTAGAATTACACCATCCCTGATTAATACCATTTACTGTTTCACTTTATGCATTTTAATACTAAAATTAATAAGCAGCTTTACACATTTCTGTAACATGACCGTTGTTGGTGAAATGTCCAGAAATTCAGCAGATACAAGGGCTTTTCAGCTCCATTATATATTATATATAATATATATAAGGGTTGTATATATAATATATATACACAAGGGTTGGCCTGGCGAAAAACTTTAGTGAAAAATACTTCTTGTTAATCGTTCGAATACATTCATGGCAAAACGTATTTCACATTAAGCTTGCGCTCCTAAATTCCTACCAAACAAGAGAAGTATTCCCCAAATTCAAGTGATATCAGGACAAATCTTCCATTTGTCTGTCCGTTACTCTCATACCTAGTAATAAGCCTGATGTCTTCATTATTTTCTTCAGAAAAAGGTAAGACTCAACCACTGGACAACACTAACTACTCAACAAACTTGCAAGTGCAACATATGAGGCAGGTTGGCATAAGATTCTGCTGTGACTGGCGTACTATTCCAGCAAAACAGTTTCTGTGTGAAAAGATATACAGTATCTCTAATATAAAATGGAATCTTTATGGTCCTTGTGAAAAAAATCCTTGTGTACTGATAAGATTATACACAACCAAGAAAGGAAATTGAGAGGGGGAGGCCAAGGATCCAAAGGGCAGCATGGACTCATGCATTAGCAGAGTGAATTAGCAAATCTAACAGGATTGGCAGTCTTACCTCCTTCTCCTTTGAAGATACACATGTACCAGCCACTGGGCAACAAATGGCCAGAAAACAGCGAAGACTAAAGTACCAGGAGAAATCTCAAACGGCCACCAGGAAGGTCTCTAAAATAACACATAAAAAATTAATTTATCCAGTTATATAAGATGTTGGTAAATGTCTGCGTAGACATAGAAATATCTAAGATTATATATTTGGAACTTGTATGCCCCAACTAGGCACTGTGTCACTTGTATATTCCTCCCTAGTCTCTACATTTAGAACTGCTGTAACATTTCCTCCTGTAGATCTGTCTTGCACAGAATCTTCGAGATTAATCAGGGTAATAAATAAAACAAATGGATCAAATTAACAGGAGACATTAAAAACAGGAGAAATTAAAAACGCTGCTTTTGGGCCTCTTTTTAAGATAATTGTGTTATGAAAAGTTCAATTTTAATCTTCATACAGTCAAAGGAAAGCCAACATAAAAATCGAAGCTGTTGAAAGTAGATAAGATCTTACCTTAGAGGTTGAGGGATTCTGATTATTTGAATGTACAGTTGCAGTTCCTGTCTGCAAATACAAACACAAATTTAACACAGTGACAAATTATGTTTCAAATTTATACTCACAGCTTCACATCATATTCGTACTGTGGTTTCTGAAACATTGTAACGTAACGTTGTTGCTCATATAATGAAATGGAACATTTCTGCTTGGAGTGATGATTTTGCCACCTCTCCTGCCATCCATCCTTTGCAATTAAGCCTGATTACATACAAACTCCACTACATTACACACATGCTTACATACATTACTCCAATAATCTAAGCAAGCTTCTTAAAATAAAGAATAAGTATGATCTCCAACTAAGTCATGCTCCGAGTAGGAGCACTGAGGTAAAGTAGGACTAACACTGGACATCACCCTAACTTTATAGAATACAAGCACATCTTACCTGTGAAGTTGTCAGTGTTTCCAATGCATGCAATCTCTGAAGGACATTTTGCATATCTTCTTGTAATCGTATAAGCACTACTGCAATTTGTTCATTGAGGCCACTTCTTGGTCCTCTGTCTGACCCCCATCGTTCTCCATCTCCTCCACTACCCATTTGTCCACCTTGGGCACCATCACCCAAAGGGTGCATTCTATGACCTAAATTTAGGAGGGGAAAGAGAAAGCATTGAGAAATAAGGCATGATTTTTAATCCATTTAAAAATCAGACTATGAAAACATTTTTTTGTGAATTACAAAAAAAATAATAATAATTAAGTATGGCACTAGGCTTGCTTAGCTACATAAGAACATAGCAAAACAAATATTCCAACTGTACCTCTCCCTCTTCTGATTCCGTAGAAATCCACCTTTTCACCACCTTTCTTTTCTTTGTGAGGGCCTCCATCACTTGCCTTGCCATCCTCACCACCACACTTAACTTCACCTTTTCCTTCAATTGCAGCCACCATTATACCGTCTGTCTTGTAGTTTCCAAGTTCAAGAAAACCAGAAGCACCCAGCAGACGGCTGTGGTCTACTTCTGAGAAATGTAATGAATGTTTTGAAAATCCTTTCGTTGACTCCAATATCTACAAGTTAAGAGAATTAGCTATTATATTTTCCGTAAAGTATTTCCCATAAAGCTGGGATACCTAATATACCTAACATACCACCTATATTAGAGTCTTTTGTGGACTATTGTTGTGGTCCAGGGGCACCTCTGCATTTAATATGCATGTTGTGAAAAATGTAGATTTCTTTCTAAAGTACCCTGTAAATAGCAGCTTGAAAGGACCTCAGCAGGGTAAGAAAGAGTTAAACTCTCCTTTCTCATTTGCTGCAATCAGAGTAGTTATCAGCTCCCCCAGGAGCTGCTTTCTGCATATATATTTTAAAAGAGCATGCTAAAAGCAATAGACACATTTGAAACCACACTTAGGTTGACCATTATACAGACTGTGGAAGCATTGTATTAGATGTACATTCTATTATTTCTTCCAGATTCTAACCCTTCATCCACTTAGCAGAATCTAAAGAACTGCTTAGGCTTACAGAAGGCAATTATGTGAGACCCCTGGAATTTTGGGCTTTGAGCAATTATCTTCATGCCATATCAGGAACTGATTTCATCAGTCTGCCTTGCAGCATGAGAGGATTGCTGTTCAAGCACACAAGTTTAAAGTTTTGTAGGTTCAAAGAACTAATTTCATGTCTCTTTGGATTCTGGTCACTTTATATTACCTTTTCACATTCAGTACAAAACTTGATAAACTGTACCTCTTCTTGTCCAAACTGCTCCATAGAATCACAGTATATTTCACTATCCGAATCGCTTGTCAAGTGCTGAATGCCAGAGACCTCTTCAGCGGTATCTTCATTTGCACCTGTGTGTACAGGTATATGACCAAACACTTAATAAGTGCAAACAGGCCAATTTGGGCAAGAATAAAACAATGACAGTGCAAAAGTCCACTTACAATCAACTTATAAATATTTCATCAGTCTAAACCTGCCTCTCTCAACCTTGGGTCCCCAGATTTTGGACTACAACTCCCATCATCCATAGCTAGCAAGACCTCTGGTCAGGGATGATGGGAATTGTAGTCCAACAACATCTGGTAACCCAAGGTTAAGAAAGGCCGGTCTAAACAGTGAGCACATGATCACACTTCAAATATTTTAAAGCTTATAGCAAGTGAAAGCACTGCTTGCAATAGCTATTCACAATGGGGCAATATCGCTACATGTGATTGTTGAGGTTAATTTATCCTAATTACTTTGAATCCCACCTCTCTCAATCATATTTTTCACATGGATGCCCTTTGTGTAGGCACTTTATTTGCATGAATTTCCCACCCACTTTGGGAGGAGGAGGAAGAAACTTGTCAGTCAGATGAGAAGCCTCAGTGTCATTTACTGTACATGGAGGAGTTTACATTGCTTCTCCATCATACAAAGACACAGTAAGTATATGAACTGAGGGCACACTATAGTCAAATACTGTATTTACTCAAAGCTAATGTGTACCTTTTTTGGTCAAATTATGTTGCGAAAATTAAGCTGTGCATTGGATTCAATGGCACATTTACATTTGCCAGCAAATACTTTTTGTTTGTTTGTTTCAAGGTTCTGAAAACTGAGGTGTGGATTAGATTTGATGGCAGATTAGACTCGAGTAAATATGGCATATAAAATTTAACAAGTTTACAGAATATAGTCTCAAGCAGACCAAAGTTTAAATCTCCAATCATTTCCACTACAGCTTGGTAAAAGTGAGGAAATAATCATTACAAACCAGACAGCAAATTCCCAGGGTAGTCTTCACCACTGGAAAATTCTGCTTGACAAACATATAGACCAATTTGGACAAATGCACATGAGGAAAGCACCTTGGTGAGAAGACCCAAAATTAGAAATTATAGGTAGTTCAAGGCGTTTGTCTCTCTTCTTTACTTCTTCATCCACATTTATACCATTCAGAGCAGATTTAGTCTGTATGCCACTGTGAATGTCAGTATTCGGGACATCTTCACAGCAGCCATTGGCGACAACACAGTCCACCTCCTGAGCAGGCGTCAAATCTGGTCCCAGACTTTCACTTTCTGCAAAACCAATAAATAAGGGGAACAACATTTCAAATAGACTTATACTATGAAATATACTAGTTTTTACAAATGTGCTTTTTTTATTTGTTCATAGATTTAATGAACTCTACTCAGGGCCGGATTTAGGTTTGATGAGGCCCTAAGCTACTGAAGGTAATGGGGCCCTTTCTATGTCCAGCTGTCCTTTGTCAACAACAAATTGCCACTGTTTTTTGTGTTGAATATATGCTATATGGTAATTTATGGACCTAATAGGTATCTAAAGTCATTTGCACATGTTGCCATGCAACCAGTCCATGCAGAATGTAGGCACCCTATATATGGAAATGAGCAAACCAATGATATTTTAGGGAGCAGGCTAGCAGGCGGGGCCCATTACTTATATCATAGGAGCCTACACAACACAAAACACTGTTGCTGTATGTAGGTTTTATTTTATTTGTTTTTTATCTTATATTTTGGAAATGTACATCCAGGTTTTTTTTCCCTTTAATTTTTTTGGGGGCCCCCACGAGAGTGGGGCCCTAAGCTACAGCTTTTGTTTAGCTTATACGTAAATCCAGCACTGACTCTACTCATCTCTGACAGTCTCTGTCCATGAAGTGGGCAGCATTACTCCACTGGTACAGAAGCCTCCATTCTGCCAACTAAATGTGTGGAAGCCCCACTGCCAGGATCCCAACTGGTGAAAGCCTACGGAAAGCCCTGAAACAGTGAGGGGCTGAGCTAGCCCAGGATCTGCTGGATCCCAAGCCAGCCCCACTGCAGTGACATGTCAGCACTGGGCCCAATGTGGGCCTCGTTGCTGTAACGACTTCAAGTGGTCCCCTTCCTCTTCTGTACCAGGCTGTGTGAGTGGCAGAGCTACGGATGTGGCAGTGGGCCTGATAGCCAGTTAAGCCCCGACCAAGGTTTGGATTGCAATGTTAAGTTACCGTATATTCCGGCGTATAAGACAACTGGGCGTATAAGACAACCCCCAACATTTTCAGTTAAAATATAGAGTTTGGGATATACTCGCCGTATAAGAAATACAACCCGGCGTATAAGACGACCCACGACTTTTGAGAAGATTTTCCTGGGTTAAAAAGTAGTCTTATACGCAGGAATATACAGTACTTGTACTACACAATTTATTAAGCAATGTTTCCATTGGTTACAAAATACGGTAATAAAGAAAAGGAAGAAAAGCTGAACCACCCATAGTTCAACTACCTGCATGTTGCTTTTGACTTTTTGTGTGTCTTACTTTGTATTTAAATTGTGGGCACCCATTCCATCTCTGCAGTTACATGTCCTGCATTCACTCATCACTCCTATTAAAAAAAGGTAAAGGACCCCTGACAGTTATGGTAAGTCCAGTCGTGAACGACTCTGGGGTTGCAGCGCTCATCTCGCTTTACAGGCCAAGGGAGCCGGCATTTGTCTGCTCCACAGACAGTTTTTCTGGGTCATGTGGCCAGCATGACTATGCCGCTTCTGGCGCAGCAGAACACCGAAACCAGAGCAGCGCTGTTTACCTTCCCACTGGAGCAGTACCTATTTATCTACTTGCACTTTTATGTGCTTTTGAACTGCTAGGTTCTCAGAAGCGGGGACCGAGCAACGGGAGCTCACCCCGTCACGGGAATTCAAACTGCCGACCTTCTGATTGGCAAGCCCAAGGCTCAGTGGTTTAGACCACAGCGCCACCCGCGTCCCTGTTACCAATCTATTAAATATCTTTCCATTAAAAACAACAACAATTGTACACAAAAGCTTACATCCCAACAACACGTTGTTCCATCATGTTCAGAATTTGCTCCTAGGTAAGTGGGGGCAGGATTACATCTTGATAATCAGATTCCTAAGCCTCTTCTGAAATCTAAAGTTTTCAAACAGGGCCCACTCTTACAAAATAATGTAGGGCAGGGAGACACGGGACCACTGCTTTTTTGTGTTTCACAGCAGCCACAGTCTGCTTGAGCAAGACTGAAAAAAGGCACAAACAGCTGTGAAAAGATGGGTGCGGTTCAGAAATAAAGCTGTACCTTTTTCAACCTGCTTTAGCTCTGTTATCTCTTCCTGATGGGGTTCCTCCTCTGACTCTGCTCCGCTGTCGCTGCTTTCAGATTTGCCATTCACAGCTGGCATAGACGTTATGGAATATCCAAGGTCTAAAAGCAAGTTCAGAAAATGAATATTTACTATAGAAGATTTAAAATAATTGTGTAGTTATTAAATATTTGTTGTTGTTTTTTTAAAATAAATTCAAGGCAATTTCTACCTCTTGTCCTTAAATATAATTCTCATATATTATATATATTTTCCCCAAACTTTCCCCCCTTTGGCTCACAGCATCTGTACTGGTAAGTGAAAATTCCTTATCATAGCTTGAAACTAGACTAGGATTTTTTAGGGTTTGGGGGGGGGGGTGTGAAGCTATACCAAAGGCAGGAAATGTGACCTTGCCAATGTTGCTGGACTTGAGGTCTCATAATGCCTGGCCATGAATTTTTTGTCTAGGGCTGACAACTGGAACAACAACCGCAACAACTGGAAGGCCACAGGCTCTCTACCCTTGGGCTAAACACACCATTAGCTCTTTGTTATTGGCTCAGAATCCATTGCTTAGGCAAGAAACCATAGGTACACCAATACTATTCAGAAGCCAAACTTCTCCATGGCTTAGAAAATTTATTTTAGCAATGACATACTTCATGTGAAAAGGCAAACTTCATTCAAGGGGGGGGGGAGGAAAAAAAGACAATACCCAAATATAAGCTGCTCTCTTAAAATTCCACACCCGTTCCGTTTTACAGTATGTCTGCTTCAGCAGCGAAATAATAAAAGCCCATTTTTGTAAGGTCACAAATTTAAGCCATACTTTTAACTTTTCACGGTCGGAAATTTGGAAAAAAGTGAGGCTTATATTCAGGCCAATATGGTATTTGTACAAATATAACATTATATATAATAATCAGTCTGCAAGGGTATTAAAATTGATCACTTCTTGACTCCAGGGATGAATTATTTAGTTCTGGCCTTAAATAACAGAAGTGTGTATGCACATATGCCACTTCAATTCAATAAGATTCTTTTTTATTACTAATTTCAGTCTGATTTGGGGAGGTCTACCAACGGAGCAACAGTGAAACAACAGAGGCAAGAAGAGTGTGATCGGTATTAGCATAACTTTTATTTGCAGTGCCAAAAACTTTAGCATGTTTAATCTTTAGATTCAAGTTGCTTGTTGTGCAAACCAATACCTGGGACTTGTTAAACATGTTTTGCTGCTTCCCTTTGTCTGCAAGGGACTTTGCTACTCAGAGCTATATGACAAATTAAAGGGTGAAGAGGCAGATTAGTTTCCATACTTTTGTTCCAGGAACTGTGACCTGGGTGGATCGTTTTCGCAACAGAGAAGACTAATGTTTCAGACAAGGAAATTTGTTTGATAAACACAGCAGTCCCAGTGCAATGCAGTAGCTCCCCAAATAGATATGATTTCCAAATAATAACCATTTTGATGATGTTGAAGGAAAACGGCTATTTTTATTTGCTGGATCACTCATAAATATGGCATGCAGAACTTTAGTAAGGATATATCATCAATGTGGCTTCCCTATGAAGCATCAGCACATTCCCTACCTAGCCACATATGGGCTGAAGAGGAAGACAATAGGATTATGTTCAATTAAATGGATCACAGATTCAAAGACTCGGAGTGTTGGAAGGGACCACGAGGGTCATCTAGTCCAACCTGCTGCAATACAGGAATCTTTCACCCAATGTGGAGCTCAAACCCACAACCCTGAGAGTCTCATGCTCTACCAACTGAACTGTCTCTCATGGATGCCAGAACTCTGCTATAAAGTCCATTCAGAACCCTTCTTTGAGAAAGGCTCAAACCTCCATAGGTTGCAGAAGAGCCATTCTTTGACTTGAAACAAAGTCCTAGAATACAGTGGTACCTCAGGTTAAGAACTTAATTCGTTCTGGAGGTCTGTTCTTAACCTGAAACTGTTCTTAACTAGAGGTACCACTTTAGCTAATGGGGCCTCCCGCCACCGCTGTGTGATTTCTGTTCTCATCCTGAGGTAAAGTTCTTAACCCGAGGTACTATTTCTGGGTTAGCGGAGTCTGTAACCTGAAGCGTCTGTAACCCGAGGTACCACTGTGCAGTTGTTAAACAAAAACAAAAAAACCAAAAATCCCACCTGTGCCAGTTTTGACTCTCTGCCCATCCTCTCTTCACTATCCTTGACCTCTGATATCCCTTCTTACAACTTTACTACCGTACTTCTCTCATGTCGCACCCTCTCTCAGTAGTTTTGGGAACAAAATTTAAAACAGTAGACAAAGCATGAGGTGCAATCATATTACCACCCATTTAGGTGAAGTTGACAAATGGTGTTCATTAAATAATAGTTCCTTAATTTAATCATATGTGCCTTGGCATACAGTTGTTCTGTCCCCCCACTTATGCAGGGGTTATGTTCCAGGCCGCCATGTGCATAAGTAAAAATTGAGTAGTCAGGAGCACCCTCTAAATGCCCTCTCCACCGCTCGCTCTCTCCAACCTAGACCAAAAATACTGTATCCAATAATATCCACAACTGGAATTGAAGCTTTGGGGCTGGCAGGAGGCTGGAGAATGCTACCACGTGCATCGGCTGTTAGGTAGGGAGGCTGAGAAGCCAAGGCAAAGCCCTGCTGTGCCTCCAGACTCTTTGGGACTTCCTCTGCCCTCTTCAGACTCTGGGGAGGGTCTGGCTAGATGCAGAGGAGGCACCAGTTGGGGAACTCCCAATGGAGCCCTCAGGGGAAGGTAGTTCAGAGCCAGGGGCCTGGTGGTGGGACAACGATGAGTGGTCGGAGGGAGAAGAGGGAGCAGACTGGGAGGAGGAAGTGTTGGAACCTGAAGAGGTAACAGGGTTTAGTGAGCAGGAAGAGGCTGTGGCAGAGAGCAGCCCAGACTCAGAAGCAGAGCAAGATCTAGAGACTGAGTGGAAGTAGGCTTCTGAAGAAGTCAGGGAATCTTCCTGTCTTCCTGTGGTCTCCCAGAACACACAGAGAACTGAAGAGAGCAGAGCAAAGAGAGACAAAACAAATGAGCCTTAGGCTGCTGGGGAAGGAACCAGGGGAGGAGCCTTAGAGTGTGGTGGGAGGGCAGGGACCTTCAGTCCTCGCAATTGCCTCATTGGGGCATGTCCTGCTAGGAAGAGTTTCTGTGATCACTAGGTCTGTGCAGTTTTGGATTCTTTAAATAAAGAGTTAATTTTACTTACACCAGTGTTTTTTATTGCTGACCTACTCCTGACTCCAGCTCTCTCCCACCATTTCCACATTTGAATTGATTTATTGATTTATTTCCTGGCCCCACACGTATATGCGGTAGCACACAATCATGCGTGGGTGGGTGGGTGGGGGACGCCTGTAGTTATGCAAGATACATTTAGCCTCTCCAATGCATTGGAAGAAGAGTGCCTAATCTTTTTCTGTCGCCCAATATTTTGATTTCTGGGTTCATTTTCAGCTTCAAATGTTATTGCAGTCTTTGTACAGGTTCACACCATACAAAGAATCATGGGAACTGTAGTTTATTAAGGATGCTGGGAATTATGTGATGGGGAAACTACAGCTCCCAGTATTCAAAGGAGGAAGTAATGGGCTTTGAATATGGGTTGGATGTGCTTTAAATGTATGGAGGATTTTATTCATTTTATAAAATATGTTATCTCACAGTTTAGTAATCTGCTTTGGGTTTTTCTGCTTCCAATCTATAATTTTAAAAGTATTTCTAAACCACTTAATATTTGCTTCATAAGGTTCTAATAATCTTTGTAATTTTTTCTGGTCTACATAAAGTTTAGAACAGCAGTAGACTTCAACTTTTTTCAGACCTGCTGTCCACTTTCACATAAATATGCATTATGGGCCCCAGCTTCTAATTTTACCATGTTTGTGTCTGGTGGTAGTGCTGCTGGTGTCACCCCCCCAGACACCCCCCCAGGCTGTGACGCAGTTCAGTTCAACCTACTAGTTGAAAACCAATAGCGTAGAATATTTGCTAGTGAGTGAAGGAATAGAAATGGCTCTGAAAAACCATAGAACTCTTTCCAGTAACCAGTTTTGCACTGGCATTTTCATATAGTTCTTCCACAGATTCATAGTTCCCAGAAGGAGTCTTTCCTATTTCTAAATACCGGTACTTTTGTGTTGACAGAAACAATTTTGCACATGTGAATGTGTTTAATACGGAACAGGCATATATTTATTATTTACTATTAAATAAGTAATCTGTATTGAAGTTGCTGATTATACAACAAGTGAAAGCAGAACTAGATTAACAAAAGGATTTTGCAGGACCACAAACCAGTCTCTACATTATAGAAAAATGGGGGAAACATGTCAAACTATTCAGACAATATTTTTCATAGGCAGGACCCAAGAAGGGGGGAAAAGGGAGTCTTCAAGTAGTGACCAGTGAGTAGAGCTGGAAGGATCTGTCTATTTTCATTTCATTTCCCCCAATCTTAAACTCATTCTCCACATTTTGCAGCAATTTGCAATTTTTAAAAAATCTCATGAAAATTCAACATTTTAGTGCTAATTTCTTAATAAAAACATGTTATATGTAGTTCTGACTAATGTACACACTTTGGCAAGCAATTTCCGCTAATACAGTGCATTTATGTTGGTTATTTTCACCACTGTCTTAATTTTGATACATACTTTTCCTTGGTAAAAGCATTTTAGATACATCAGTTGGCTGGAGAACTGCATCACAAAATTCAGATAAGTGCACATTTCAAAGGATAGCTGTGTTTCAGTTTGCTTATTATTCTGGACAGTGTGAATTTGATAGATTCAACTTTAAATGCATGTGTTTGTGGGATGGGGGTTATTGGTTTGCTTTTGTTTGTTCTTTATTACGCATTTTGCAATTTTATGTTGTGAACTGCCCTGTGATCTTCGGATGAAAGGCAGTATACAAATTTAATAAATAATAAATAATACAGAATTGAATTTCTCCTCCGTCCCTACAAATGAGATAAACCAAGCTAAACAAAACAGACAATGCAGTATTACGAGCACACAAGCCTAGAAATTAAACCAATCAGTTTCAAAGCTAACATGGGATACATTTTCAAAATAAGATATTACAAGTTTTATGCAGCTTCAGAACTTCACTGAACTATTGTAGAATAGCAAACACTGTAGAATAGCAAACATTCCTTTGACAGAAACAGGATTACAATTTCCCTTGTCGCAACAGTCCCTCTGCCAAACCATTCCCAATACAATCCATTAAAAAAAGAACAAAAACAGAAAGAAGTCCAGTTATGTTGGTGCTAGAAACTGGGACAAATTCCCAGAAAATGAGGTGCTACCCTGATAAGGGGATTTGGAGTATTAAAACACACAGTACCACTATTTGGGAAGCTGCAGCATGTGATGAGTATTTCTTCATATTTTCTATAATACAACCTTCATACTAAACTTCCACATATAACACTTGGAAGCTGCAAAAATAAGTATAGGTCAAGTTTTTGTTGTTTGTAAGAAGCTATACTGAAGGCTGTTACTTTAAGACAAAGTTTCTGGATGAATACACAGATCTTAAGCAAATAATGGTCAGAACAAAAAATGCTACTTGGGCTTATGCAAGAGACAGTTGGCTTTTTTCTTTGCATTTCATTCCAATTACATGCTTTGCCATCTGGCATGGCCAGGGGTTAGGGTTGCTGCTAATCAAGAAAAACAACTCCAAAGTCTCTTTGGGCTCGTGGAACTATGGTATTCTGAATTTATTTTGCTTATTTTTGCCACTTATATGCTGCCTAATTAATCAAGTCCTCTGGGCAGTTCACAATAAATAAAATATAAATACAATCCAAATGAAAAATAAATCAATACAAAAAAACCCCCCGTACCAGCACAAAGATCTTCATAAATCCAGCATATAACTATCATCATAATAAAAAGCAGCACTTGGAAAAAGTCACTTGCTTATACTCCGACACCTAGAGTAGTTGGCCTCTTTATTTATACTTGGTCTCTCCCTTTATAAAATTAGCACACAGCCCTATGAGCACATAAGTCCATGTTGATATTTTTCTTCATTCTCTTCAGTGCAGCTGAAATTGAAGGCACATAAAATACCACCACAAAAATGCTTCTGAAAGCCTGGCTCCATTTTGAGCAGCAATGCAATTTTTTTTAGAAAGCAATGCAGTTTAGCTTCCCCAGAAAGAATAAGGCCCTTGAACCCTTCAATGCCCCAAGCGCTTCAAGCAAAAAGTTTCCCAATTGCCTTCTGCAGAACCCAGAGAATGCAAACACAGTGCTCCACATGCCTCATCCAAGCCTACCCTAAGTTCATGCAGGCCGGCCAGGCCTCTTGTGCTGGACGTAGAAGCCACATTCTTCTTTCGAGTCTAGTGTTATTTACGGACCTGAAAATAATATTTTGGTCAGCTACTGATTAAGAGTGGGTTTGTCCCTTGCAGAACAGATTGCACTCCTTTGCTTTGAAAACAGAAGTCCATCAGACCAAGCCTTCAAAACAAACTCTTCACAACATTAGCAACATGTCAAGGTAAACAGCAGCCAGAAGCGGCTTTGTCATGCTGGCCACATGACCTGGAAAAACTGTCTGCAGACAAACGCCGGCTCCCTCGGCCAGTAAAACGAGATGAGCGCAGCAACCCCAGAGTCATTCGTGACTGGAGGACTTAACTGTCAGGGATCCTTTAGCAAGTAGGCAAGTGATATATAGATTCCCCTTTGCATGTCCAGTGCTTATCTTCCCCACACTTAAATTTCAGCTCAACTTTTATCTCAAATTAGAGCAAGGCTGATAGAAAACAGCCTTCGGGATATATTCTGCAAGGAGGCAACCATGGGTAGGTGTGGATTTAGCATGTCCCACATGTGTACCACCTTTTGCTTTTTAAAATCAGGACCACCACGTAACTTTGCACATCAGTGGGACAAGGATACATTTAAAAGAGATGCACCTGCAAACTACAGCCCTTACAAGCGCTTTAAAAAATGCCTGATGCAAACAGAGCTAGCTCTTTCTCTAGCAGCAAAGGGCCTCCACGAAAGAACTCTCCCCACACTTTCCTAGAAAGAGACTAATCTCACATGTTCCCTTTTTTAGTTTTCTGTTCTGGTATCTACGTTTTGTACATTTTGTACATTTAGCATAATAAGAACCAAAAGAAGAGGCTATAAATTATCTGTATAAATTGTTTATAACAGTCAGAAATCAACCTGGCACAGTACTGTTTGGTTTCAATTTAGAACCTTTATAGTAGGTGCCTTAAAATAATAAATGAGACAGAGATTACCTAGAGGTTGTTCGGCACTTTGGTAAGGAAAATGTAACAAAACTGACTTATTCAGAACAAGGAGAACAAGAAGACGACTAACAATGCAATGCTATGTCTACTCAGAAGTAAGTCCTATGTTAGCAGGACCCAAGGCTGTAATCCTATACCCACTTACTCAGGAGTGAGTCCTTTTGAACTCAATGGGAATTATTTATGAGTAGGCATATATAGTATAGTATTGTATATAATCTCAGTTATTAATACACCACAACAGTTCTAGCAGCCTCTGTTTCCCTTCTCCCACTGACCTAAATACTTTACATAGAGGTTCCACTGTTTGATACTGAATTTTCCTGTATGAATTTAGGGTGTGCATATTAAATCTACAATAAGAAAAACCATAACTGGGAAATAATTCAAGCACATTTTGTAAGCAAAATATTCAAGTGGTACAGCAGTTCTGAGGTAAACAGTAGAATACCCATTGAAATGGAGAAATGGACTACATAATAAAATGTCGTACCAGACTTGGCTATCAATTGAGGCCATCCAAAACCACAGGATGTTAGCATTCACAAAGAACCAAGTACACGTGCTCTGAATTTTACTGCTGGCTTGTTGCAACAGAGACACATATATTTTGTCCATTGCAAGAAAATAATCAGTTATTGGTAAAGATTTTTAACATCCGTTATTGCACATTTGCATGAAAATGGAATAGAAATAGTGGAGAACCTGTTTATGCCAAACTCACTGCAATGTTGCTAACGCCAGTGAATATTTGCACGCTACATAATTATTTTTCCTCTTAAGAGTAGTACTTTGACTGGAAGAAATCTTTAAAATGTGCCAGTAATGGTTGGCATTCTGTGCCAAGTGACAAAAAATGTAATTTTAGAGAACCTACTAGATATATAGAGACATATATCACACACACAAATACATACACAGAGACAATCTTTTAAACCAATTGATGTCAGGCTATTTGCATAATAATGTAGTTCTGGCTGTAGACTGCATCAGTTGTACCTTAAGTGCAGAGCCCAGCATGCCAGAGGTGCTCAATACTGACCACTTGACCAATAAGGGCTACTTGACATGCCAGTACTTTGAATACACTAAATAGATAAACACATGTATTTTGCTACATGTACATGCAGTGAGGAACCAGGGTCAATAGAAGAGATGTTCAGACATCATACTAAACCAAGGAAGGGGAACCTAAAGTCCTCCAGATATTATTGGACTGGTGTTTGAGCTTTCTTTTTTCTCTTCTTCTCTGCCCACCCCTTCTTCCTCATACGCTCATCTCTTTTAGATTGTAAACCTGAGAATAGGGATTACTTTACTACTGATTTCTGTGAACTACTCTGGCTAAAGAATATAAATCAGGAGTGGGGAACCATTGTAGCCCAGTGGGCCAGATCTTTATCCCCTCACCCACTAGAGAGCCATTTTCACAGGTGAGTGAGAGCACTCATCTGTCAATCATCTAACTTTATAATGGCATCAAGTGATAGACGCCTGTTAAAATTAAAAGGTTACTGTAACACAGCCTTTGAATATGTGCTCCCAGTGCCAATCAAAGAGGCTCTCTTTCACCAATGATCAGCTAACAGTTGGCCAGATGGAGCCCCTTTGATGTCTCTACAGAGGGGGAAATGCTCCTAAGACTGGAGCATCTTCCCCTCTCCCAAGAATGCAGTTTCTATTCAAAGGGCTGGAAGAAGTGCTTTGGGGAAAACTTGCTCCCTTTTCGGGAGGGAAATGCAAAAAGAACTTGCAGAGCCACTTTTGCAGCGCTTCCTAAGCAGGTCGAGCACGGAGCTTGGCTGAGCACAGGGTTTGCAAAGCGCTTTGTGCAGCAGTTCCCAAACATCTGACAATCTGCTGGTTGTTGGGTCCTTGGGAAAAACTATCCAAAGGCTTTTGCAGGCACTGCCCTTTTGACGAAGCCCCACCTTTACCCGCCCCTGGTAAGGTGTGGGACAGGTGGGCATGACTTCGCTGAAACAGCACTGGGAGCCAAATGGGAAGGCCTGGCACATTAGGTATGTGGGCCGAAGGTTCCAGATCACTGGTATGTATGTTTTAGACAAACAAGCAAAACAACAACACTCCCCCATTGCCACTGGCCAAGCTGGCTGGGATTTATGGAATTTTGAGTCCAACAACAAGCCTTAGGTTTCTCACACCCTACACTAAACACTGATGTGAATGAGCCCCAGAGCCATGGCCTTGTGCATTCCACCAGCTCAGAAGCTTTAGCTTCCAGTTTGCGTAACCATGGGGTTGTTGAAGTGTCAAAACCAAGAAACAGGTTAACATTCATTGTGGTTTATGTGAAACCAGCCAACCCATGGTTTCAAACAACAGGATTAATTAAGGATATGCCGGTGTTTTAATATTATGAAAGCTGTGGCAAGTCAGACTTGCAACACGTTTGCATGGAAGTTACAGCATGTCAGGATAATGCAGAGAGGTGCTTTGTGCAAGAGCTTTCTTGCTCCTGGCTCTGAGGTGCTTCGCAACAATTGGTTCATTTATCTTTAAAATTATTCACAGAAGCTAAACAAATTGCAAAAGCATAGCTTAATATAACCTGCAGTAAATTAAGATAGTGGATAAGTAGAGTTTATATCCCAACCTGCTATTATGCTAGATCCTCTGGTCTTTTTATCCTCAACAATTTCATAGAATGGGCCTATTACATGTAGGAGTTCTTCAACCTTGTCTGTCATTGGCATTGTTTCAAGAATCTGCAGGAACACAAAACATTTATGAATTGCTTATCAGTTAATAATATTGCAATACTTCACAAGAAAACAGCACCACAATAAATAAATAAATCCTGCACCACCTACACTGGCCTTCAAGCGCTCCAATTAGAAAACAGCCTTACCAAAGACGTCATGGACTTTGAAGACGCTCAAACTCAGGACGAAAGAGAGAAACGTGCTAAGAGGAAGGCATGTTTGGCAAACCCTCACTGCGATCAACTCCCGCACGGAAACCTATGTCCCCACTGTGGAAGGACATGTGGATCCAGAATTGGCCTCCACAGTCACTTATGGACTCACTGTTAAGAGTCCAGCCTTCCTCAAACTCGGCCCTCCAGATGTTTTGAGACTACAAATCCCATCATCCCTGACCACTGGTCCTGCTAGGTAGGGATCATGGGAGTTGTAGGCCAAAAACATCTGGAGGGCCGAGTTTGAGGAAGCCTGGTTAAGACCATGTTAATGGAATACAATCTTACTTGGCTACGAGTGATTGCCAAAGAAGAAGGTTTTTGAAACCTTTAATTGCAACATCAACTTTACCCGAGGGACTGCTTTGCCCCATACAACTGTCTGAGAACTGTTCCTCTGATAGGGTGTTGTTCTGTGTGCCCCTAGGTATGTCTGGCATCAAGTAGAAACCAAACATTTAATATTTTGACTGCAGCTCCATGGAATCAGCTTTTAAGATAGTGTTTTATAGATTGTTAAGTATACTTAATTTTTACTATATGTGTTGTTCTTTTGGTATTTCTACATTGCACTACTTTAGAAACATTTGTTGGGAAGCAGTTTATAAATCCTTAAATAAATAAATATCATTATCAAATATCACTACCTCTCTTTATGTATATTCAGCCCAAACTCACAAATATAAACAGGCTTGATTTGTCATTTTTATGTCTATGCGTAAAGGATATGAATACTAAGCCAGAATGCAGATTGCTGGCTAAGGAAGGTACACTCATAATTTTTAAAATAAATTTCCTTTGAAGAAAATGAGAAAGGCAATACTACTACAGTACAACAAAGCTCCTGTTGTTTCTCCCAATAACTCTGCATGGTGAATCATGTTTGCCACTGCAGCAATGAGCTTATCTAAAAAAGCTTCTAGGCTCAAACATGTTAAACTTAAATACCAGATCCCACCCATGTTTACTCACAAGCAACTTCCACCAAATGTAGGACTTACTTTCAAGTAACTCTACATATGGTTTTGTGCCAAAAGTAGATTTTGTTTGAGAATAAAAATATTACAACCTTTTCTTAGCATATTCTTTCATAATTTATAACTCCTTTACAAAAAGAATACATTTATCAGAATAAAGGTGCCACAAAACAGGCAGTACAGGAAATACAGAGAAACTAAATTCATCAGCAGATAAGCATATTCTGATATGTTTTCTTGCTGTCTTCCATTCTATTATCTACTACTCTCAGAAAGGAAGGCAGAGGTTCAGGCTTATCTTGCTTAAGCCTGTTAAATCTATGCATGAAAGATGCTTTCCCAAAAGAAAACATTAGGCAATATATAATATTGTAGCAACAATAATTTGGAAACATTTAACATGTTAACTGGAATGATTTCATCAGAAGTGCCTTCAACACATGTGGTATTAGATTCAGCCTAACGACGCCCCAAATTACATTTAGTAGTTTAAGCAGAGCATGTTTCTTTTCATTTTAAGCTCAAGCCTACTCAATTTCTATTCTAACCAGCTTACTCCAATACCCAGCCTACTTACTTCAGAGTAGCACTACTGATTACCAAAAGTAAGTGGATGACATGATTCAGATATGAAGAAATAGTAATACATTTGCCATGGCAAAAAACAACAACACAGTGGATATTTTCTTTTTATTATGTGCTTTGAGATACTACCAAATCACATGTTGGAAGTTAAATATGAACTGAACAATGCCCTAAAGAATATTTAAAGCTCCCATGCAAATCTCAAAATTATTCAGAATTTCGCAACACCTTAACATTCAAGCCTATTAGGCTTCAGAGTCTCTGGGTAATCCACACCGCAATCTCCTCTGATGACTCGAGCATCTCACTGATGAACTTCCATCAGCCTCAAGCTAGATCCTTTGCCAGGCCGTTGCAGCACCACTTCTAGGCACCCCTTCATCGCTCATGGGCCCTTCCTTCTCCTATCCTACACATGCTCTCCCCATGCTTTCTGCTCTCTTCTTTCTCCCCATCAGAAATTTCCTTTCCTTATGTCCTCAATCCAGCACCTTCACCCCATATGAGGATTGCCATCTGTTAACCTTCCTACACCCTCCAATGGCCGTAACACTAGGGTTTACTGTTCACTATAATATTAGCATAAATATTCAATCAGAATTCTGACTTTGTGCTCTAAGCAGGTTTTCAGTGTTTTTATTTTTGCTAGCTATTATGAAGTGTTGATAGATTGACAGATAGGTAGATAGTTTTATTGATTTCCAATGTATATAAAGAGTATTGTCATCTATCCTAACCCCACATAATCAAAGATACACAGCAAAATGGAAATCTTGGTGCAAGTTGTATACAAGCACTCAAGGTTTAGCTTTTTGCATGTTTCAATTTTGAGTCAAACCCCACCCCTGGAAATTTAGCCCCTTCAAACTTATAAGACTTTTATATCCACTCCGAGTTTTAACCCCCATAGCTCTGTAAAGCATTCTTAGTTTTAATAGCTGGTGTATGACCGTAATAAAGCTTTGATTGATTGAGTCATCTAGTACTCTTGTAATGCAAGATATTTAACAAATACTCAGAAGAGCTGACACTCTTCCAACTGATATTATACAGTACAAGTGTTTTTTAAAAGAGTCTGCACAGCCCAGTGCCTCTCTCCATCTCTGTTTTTGCTGTGAATTAGCTCCAGTTCCAGTGATTCACTGCAGGCTGCTTACCATAAACTTCCATAATGCACTGCATAAGCATTGCTCACTTCTCTTTCATGGCAGCAATATCCCTAAAGCTCTCAGCATTTTGACAGCTAGGCTGCCTAGGGTAAAGTCCATCAAATAATTTGCAGCAATTCCTTTTGAAGCTTGGCTAGAAGCTAATCAAGTTTCAAGCTTCATGTGCCTAGAAATGAAATTATTGTGGAATATTTGCTTTCTTCGACATACCTAGCAACTCTTACCTTTTTCATTTCTTCAACATAGGCAATCATAGCATCTTCTTTGGGCATATCACCTAAAGCGCTCCATGCATCCCTACAATAAATATCACAAATATCCTCAAGACATTTAAAATTATAATTCCTGTAAGATTCAATAGGCTCATTCTTACTGAGCCCTTGATTCTGCAACGACGGAACTTGCCACAATCTATCTAGTTTTGTGTACATAAATATGTGCTCATTGTTTGAAGAGTAACACAAATTCTGAGATTGAGATTTAACATAGGCTTGGTTTCTCAGCCTTCAAACAATGCGCTTTTTAATCTTTAATAAATGGCCCCTTTTCCATCTTTTCCTTCTCACTTTTTGTCTGATGGTAGGCCACAGTTATGAATAATTTATACTCGGCTTGGGTGCCCAGTTCAAAATGCACAACATTTTGCAGAATATATAACTTGTTCTAACTCTTTGCAATAGACTTGAGAAACAGGTAAGTCAAAGTCAATAAAACTGAAACAAATAAATAAATAACTGGATCCAATAACCCAGATGGCCTTTTCAAATGAGCTTGTCTATTGTGTGCATAGTCAAATCTCTATGTGGGAAAGTCACAGACAGCACAGCAGTCACATGGCATGGGGGGGGGACCCAATTACCCAGCACTGGAGCAAAAAACACTGCTGCTGCTGCTGCTAAAATGCAATTGCCTGATCCCTATTCCCTGCTTCAAACTGCATTTTCCTATTTTCCTGTACACTATAGCTGCATAAGTGTCACATAAACCTGCCAGATGTATCAAGGATCTATGACTTATTTTGGCTTCCCCCAAAAATACAGTTTTATAATTTGGGGTTTTGTTTTGTTTACTTCTTAAAATAGCCAAATATCCCTGCAAGTGATTTCCTGAAGCTTTAAAAAAAATTAAGAGAAATGTTAGTTAGCAAGACTGCATTGTCGCCATGCAGCACTCTTCCCACAATACCTTACTTCCTGGGTTTTTATTACTATCATCATCATCATTATCTTCTTTATTATTATTTTCCCTTTCCAAAGACAAGAATGAGCACTTAATTTGATTTAACCTTTGCCTGAATAAAAAGTGTACTTTGCTAATCTGCTGTGGATATCAATTATAACACAAGATTTTTAAAAAAGAACACCTCTGGAGGGTTGCACTGAGAATAACAGCAACTAAAAAACAAATACGGTATCAAACCTTTCATCGTTGTTTTTTACTGGGGTGTGTATAGCTCTATAATACTTCCCAAAAGTTACTAAAAAAAATACAGATTCCTCTTACGTATACATATTTTTTTATTTCTCCCCTATTATAGCTAATGGGTAAAAATCCTTGAGCTTCAAAAACATGCAGAACTTGTTTGACAAGAAACCTCTGTAAACCGAGAGAAATTATTACATGTGCTTACAGGCAACATTGTCTCTGTTAGGGAGAGCCAAACTGCAGAATCCAACCCGGCTACCTCCACCTCCAACATATGCTGCACAAGAATGGGAGAAACACTGCACTTCCATCAGCTCGACCACCAATTTTACATGTACATTGCCACCATCTTTATTAAGATATTTCCCAACAGTGGGATACCAGCATGAGGAGCAGAGACAGTGCACTAAAAGTCAGTTTGCAGTCTGCTAGTAGACAATGGTCAATGAACCTTCTTCAAGTTTCAGAAAAAACATTTTCTGTACCGAAAGTCTCTTTGTGCAATTCTTATCTCTATCTTAATCTTGCCTGCACCCTCACAGCTTCTGAGTTCTTTCCTGAACTAGGTACATTTTAACAGAAACAGCTGGGAAGGTGGCAGTGCTCAGGTAACCATGGCGTGCTAGGCAGAGCAGGATGCACATGTCAATTCCCCAGGTGACAAAGTTAAAATACCTGGAACATAAATCTCAGAAATGATACCAGGCCTTGGTTTTTTAAAAAAGAGAGACTGAGAACATCCCCTACTACCAGTGATCTGGTGCACATTTATATTCTTTATAACTAAGGCTTTTCTCCATATGCAAGTTGTCACAGGAAGCTGCCTTATATAGTGTCACACTACTGGTCCATCTAGCTCAATATTGTCTACCATAATTGGCTGTGGCCCTCTGGAGTTTGAGATGCCTTTGCCAGTCCTACCTAGAGATGTAGGAAACAGGACCTGGACCTGCATGCAAACCCTTTGGTCTACCAGTGAGTTGTAGCAGTGTCCCATGAAAAAAAAAAATAGTCAGTAATTCATCCTCCCTGCTGTCCCCCACTACAGCAGGGCTTGTGTACATACAAACTTCAAACATCTCTTGCATATCATATTTACCATTTGTATCTACCAATAGGATCCCAGAATCCAGGTCTTGGAATACTGCAGGGTCCTTGAGTTGCTTGCTTATAAAAGCTATAGAACTTGAGCATCATTTCATTTGTTGGCTGGAATGAACCTAGAGAAAATAATCTTAGAGTGAGAAACACAATAAATGACAGATATTTTTAAACACCTAATTTCTGTACCAACTCAAAGGGTTAGATTCACACTAGGTTAATTTAACTGAAGTTCCATTGAAATAAAGGGGACATAACTTAAACCATGACTTATTGTTCACACTGAATTAAATGAGACCAAAGTTCAACTAACTTAAGTTAAAGCATCCAGTCCAAAGTTAAAGATCCAGTCCAAAATAAATAGAATATGACTGCATGACTTGCAGCACCAGGCTACTGGGAACTAAGTACACCCATAACAAGGACTAAACTCAAGACTTTATGCACACCAATTTCTGATTTTTAAAAATCAACTGATTGCACCTCCTGTCTATGTTTATTTTCATTCTATAATCAGAAAGGATACTCTAGTGAGTAAAGTATACTTGTGCAAAGGAACATAGTCACCTTTATATTTCAAGTAATGATATCATCTCTGTTGTTGTTTCTCCTATTAGTGAAAGTAATGTGTCCAAACAAACAGGAAAAACATGACTGCTGATACCTCTCATGCTAGCTTTATGGTAGAATTGTCCCTACTGTGGCTTCCGGTTGGCGTGCCGGAGATGGCGGTCAGGGGGACATGTCGCTCCTGACATTCCCCCGTCAGACCGGGCAAAGGGGTGCTCGCGCCAGCGCCGTGACCCCCAAAACCCCCGGGAAGGGCGTCCCGGGGTCCGGAGGACCCGCAGGAGCTCGGACGCCGGTCCCGATCCCAGGGAGCCCTCAGCGGGGCTCCTGGGAGCGATTGGGCGGCGGAGCTCTAGGGTCCGCAAACAGCCCCGTCTGGCGAAGCTGTGAGACCGCCACCGCTGAGCGCGCCGATCCCTCCAAGATCTATAATCTGGAACTGTGAGTAATGAAAAAAAGAATCTCAATTTGGAACCAATTTGGACAGGCTTGAGGACGCAAAAACGGAGGTCCGTCCCTTGCCATTGTGTAACAACGACAGGGCATTGTTACACCTTTGAAAAGTTTTGAATGGAATTTGACACTTTGTTTCTGAGACTTAACCCTTGCGCCTCCCCCGGTCCTAGGGGGCAGATGAAGCTAACTTAACTTCTATGAATATGAGGATTATTTTGGAGTTTTGAGAGTTTGAAAAGTTGAAAAAGTTTGGAAAAGTTTTAAAAGAACTGCACATTAAAATGGCGGTGGAACAGGATGTGGATTTATCAACGCTGTTAGAAAAGCTGAAAGAGTTTAGAAGGGAGTACAATGCTGAAGTGAAAGCACTGAGAGCAGAACTGTGTGCTGCTGGGAGCAGCTTTGTGACTGAGATAAAGCAAAGCATAAACAATGGTCCGACTGGCCAGGATTTACAACCAAACCCTGCAAACAGTGCATCTGTTGAGACTAAACAGCGAAAGCATATTTTGAGGATAACCAGCTGCAAAAGATTTTTTCAAGGCAAGTTAAAAAGAGCTGTCGTTACTCTCAGAAGAAAGAGAAGCACCAGGAGGAAGGTCAGCAAACCACAGCCCGAAGACAAACAGCGAAGAGGATGCCGAGACAACTGGGACCAACAATGGAATGGATGGCTAAAGAATCTGATGGATATTGCGCTTGATGCTACTCTGCAGCTAAGACAATGGGTTTCAACACTGGACCCTGAAGGAATAGGGTGAACTTAATATGAAGCAACTGTTTTGTGGTCTAATGGTTTTTGAACTTGGAAATGGCAGGATCTGAATATAATATGTCTTTTGGAAAATAATGATACAAGATTGATATACATTATAAATGATAAGTAATTTCTATAATGAAGTAGTCTGCACCGGGGACTGGGGGGGGGGGATAGGGATGCTATCGAAGTAAATGATAAGTATGTAAAAGATGTGAGTGGATGGTAAACGGTTTGAAATCTAGGAAATTATTGAAATGTTAATGATGTGGAATTAGAAACCTGGTAAGAACGAATATATTGATAAATAAACACAATGTGGGGGGTGTGGGGAAGTCATTGGATATTGTTAAAATAGAATGTGATCTGGCCCGAATCGGGGCTGGACAAAAATTTTGAAAAACCTAATAAAAATTATTATAAAAAAAAAAAAAAAAGAATTGTCCCTACTGTGGTGCAGCTCACACACATTCTGTGTTGAAGACATATTGCAATACTGGGGAAAAGCTATAGAAATTCAAAGCCCTGTCAAGGATCAAAATACCACAGCAGATGCTCCTGTGACAAAAAACCCCAAAGTCATTTTACCCCACTATGGTTACCTAAATCGATGGTTACGTTATTCCAGTCAAACTGCTTCAAGCAGTTTCTGCCATAGGCCCTGCTCCCATGGCCACCCCAATACTATCTGCCCTACTGAAAACCAGGTAAGGAGAAGATTTCTTGACTGCTTATGCTACCACTTTATACATGGCTGGTGTGTCTGACCACAAGCCAATCCTTAGCTCTTAGAATGGATCTTGCACAAGCTCAAAATTTTAGATTGATACATTTTTTTAAAGATTGTGTTACTAAAGTGAGACAGGAAAGTATAAGATGCACACTATGAAGGACACCTCTCATTTTCTAATATTATGGGTATGTTTATATTGACGACTTAAAACACAGTGAGGTCATTTCATCCCACTGTGTTTCAGGCCACATTTGCAGTGTTGTTAACATCAGAGCAGGGGTGTATTCACTCAATGTGTGCATGGCCATTTTGATTTCCCCAACCCTTCAACCCCATCCCCCCAAGCTCCTGTTCATGAAACTGTCATCTGCACATGTGCAACGGCTGTCTCAAATGTTCACACCATTCTTAAGTATGAAGCAAATGCAGCTTAAGTTTTCCAGTGTTATGCGACTCCGTCTCCGCCAATTTCACAGAAGGGTGGGGTGGGAAAGAGAAGGGATTTGAAAATCACACCATTTACACCCACAAGCTGCTACCAACGCAAAATCAAGTATGAACATAACACGCTCAAGGCAAAAGCCCATCCTTGCTTGCAGTGCTTGGGATAACATGGTGGTTGTTGTTGTTTTTTTAAAAGAAAATAGTTTAAAGCATTAAAAAAACAACCTCTGAAGCAGAGTTGGCTGAGTATTTGGCTCTCTTAAATAGAGATGGAAGCTTTTCTTTTTGGACATACTATTTTTTAGTCCTGCTCTCAATTTAAGTTTATCAACTTTTCATTGTAAATATTAAACTGCATATCAGGATTACACACAGAGATTGCAGAATGTTTCATTTTGGGGAGAGGAACAATTGTTGTATGGAACTTAATATGCACAAAGAGTATCAAAGCAGCAGTTCTATATACACAGTGTGTATAAGTACTCAAATTTGGCTTCAGAGTAGGGATGTACAGAGTAGGGACCACCTATTCCCTCAGCAACCTGACAGGCCATTAAAATTTGTCTGATACCTTTAGAAGGCAAGGTGGGAAGAGGCCTACAATAAGGCCTTCTGAGTTGCGGTAGCCAGAATGTACTTTCCAGAGATGTTTGCCTGGCTCCAACTGCTCCTTACCAGTGCTAAGGGAAAACCTTCCCTGCTTTTAGATTGTTGGTATTGCATGCATGCCTTTTTATCTGACTACAGGTTCTTCCTCCTGCTTTTAAACAACCAACTACTGTACCATAAAGACTTTTAGAGAAATCTTATGCTAGCTGTTCTGCCAGTCAGCTTGCCCAAGGGGTGGAATACAAATCCTCCAAATAATAAGATAAACAAGTTAAACTGGTTGCTTAGGTAGGGAAAAAAAGAGCCAGGAGCACTAGAGTTCTTGCTAAAGAAATGCTTTTGCCAGGAAAGGCCATTCCCTAACATATTGTGGGGGGGGGGGGCACCCCGGTTTTTCCAAACAGTTTTAACCGTCTTTTAAATCTGACAATCTTAAATTTGACCTTCTTTTAAATGGCAAATTTTCAAGACTGGCTAGTGAATTCATAATAGAGCTGTTTGGCAGGAGAAAGAGAAGGAAGGGGGTGGCGGAGGGAGAGAAAAGATGCAGGTCTTTCGCAGTGGCTCCTGTGGGTGTGGCGTGGCTGGGATGGAGAAAAACCCCAGTTCAGGGGGGACCCTTCTCCTCGCCCCCCGAAGAGGCGCAGAAATGAGGCGGCGCTTCCCACCCTCTCCTCAGGGTCTCTGTCGCCTTCGCAGCCCCACCTTCCCAGTTCCCTGGCCCTCGCCCGCTTCCCTCCTCCCGGGCTTCACTCACCGTTTTTGGGCAGGCTCTGGATCACCTTGACAGCTGCCTCGAAGCGCGTCGCGTGCATCGAGCCGCCGCCGCCGCCGCCTCTCTCCTCCGTCTCCGCCATGTCCCGCCTCTTCCCTCCGATGGGCCCGTGTCGTGTCGGCCGCCGGAATCGCGCTGCTGCCGCCGCCGCCGCCGCCGCTTCTTCCCTTCGCCCAAGAGTTCCCTGTAACCGAGTGAACGCAGGACATAACGGGGGTCTGGCGAAGGAGGCGGTGGCGGAGGGGACGCGAGGGCCGCGGCTGCCTCCGCCCCCTTCAGCCAAGCAGAGGGAGGAAGGCCGGGCCGGGCCTTTGCGGCTCCCCTCACAGCCCGCCCCGGAGAAGATGGGCTCCCCTCGGCCGGGGGCCCCAGTCGCCCCTCGGTCGCCTCGGTCTTCGCTCCCTCGTAAAACAGCCCGAAGTGAATGGACAATAATAAGAATAAGGCGTACTCTTGTGGTTTTGAGGCTTGCCTATTTTGGTTCCACTGGCGTGGTGGTGGAAAAGAAATATGTGAACTAACTAAACTCAAAGTCCACCCTGGATTGTCACTCCATACCCCGCCTTCACCCTTCTACAGCACACAACTTGTCGGTTTAATCTTTATTGATTTATATAATGTCAGCTTTGAAAAGAAGACAGGTCCCTGCCCCGTGAGGCTTACAATTTGTTGGAAGTCGTCCAGAGTGGCTGGGGAGACCCGGCCAGATGGGCGGGGTACAAATAAAAAATTATTATTATTATTACAATATGAAAGACGCAAGGCAGCGAACAAAAAGGGAAGGATCAACGGGGAATAATAAACTATTTTTTTCCGGTTACAGTATGGAATTGAGAGTAAAGGGTTGTGCCAAAGGCGCCATGGAAAGGGGCGTTTACTACCCTCCTTTCGCTCAAGTCTCGCTCAAGTCTGTAGTTTCATCTCCCAGTATATAAAAAATGCGGCCCAATTATTTAGCTCGCGTGACCTGTCCTGAATGTTTTTAAGCCACACCTCAAAGAAGTCAATGGGGCTTGCTCCGAAATCATTATACTTAGGGGGGTTAACGACTCGTAACCCAATGCCCTGCATGCTGACACAGAAGTAAGTTCCACTGGGCATCGGCGAAGCCGGGGGGGGGGCAGAGAGGGGCAGCTGCCCCCCTAAATCAATAAAAATAAATTAAAATACATAGCAAACTGAGGTCCTGCCCCCACTAACAAAAGCAACCCCCCCCCCAAAAAAAAATCCTGGCTACGCTCATGCCACTGGGTTCAGAGGGGCTTACTCCCATATAAGCATGCACAGAATTGCAGCCTAAATGGGTCATATCCTAGATTTTGTACTCTCGTCTTCAAAGTGGATGAGAGCTGTCATTAGCAACATGCGCTAAAAGAAAAAAGATTTGGACGGATGGGGGTTGATCGTTTCACCTTACTTTCGCCAGCCTGATCAGGAAGTTCGAACAAGTGGTTTTAAAAGACTGTATTGGAGTAACTGCTGATACCGGTATACACTGAATTCACTCGTACACCAGTCCTCCGTTACGTTACCTTCCACTTTTTCCAGCCCATCCCAGGACTTAACAGCACCTGTCATTTCCTTTCTTAGACGTCTGTTGTGACCTGACAAGTGCGACATCACGCACCCCTGGCGAACAGCTAAACAAGCAATTCAAAACTTTCCCAACAACTTTTATCTACACTCACCCCATCCTCACTCACAGGGGGCTTTTAGATAAGCTTTGCAAAGCCAGCCTCAGCGCCAGTGATTTCCTGTTCCCAGTACACAACAATATACAAACACCCATTATTACTAGGCATCTATTATTACACACTCTTGGGGTGGGGATCGGGGGCGAGACTTCCCAGCAACACATATCTGGTCCCAATTCCCGCAATTACAGACAGAACCTGACAGCTGCAAGGACAAAAATAACAATACAATGTTTTTTCTCCTCCAACTTTTTGAGAGCAAAGCGTCATCCCTAAGCAAGGCCTAGAGGCTGGCGGCGCCGAAGAACAGCTGACCTTCCTCCTCATTTCCCAAATGACAAAACATAACAAACAGCACAAACTGTTCCCCGCTCCTACCTTCCGTGGTAGGTTCGTTCACCTTTTTTTGGCCAAGGCTCAGGCTTCTCCTGTTAAATGTCTCCCAACAGCAGCGATCAGCTCATTCTTGCCCCGCCTCCCCGAGGAGCATGCTGGGAAATGTAGTCCGTCCCTCTACTACTTCCGGTCTCTGACATCCATGATCCTCCCTGCCATGGCAACCTTCAACAGTTTTTTCCCCATAGGCATAAGCATTCTCCCTCCTGGCGTTTGCGGGGAGCAGCCAGTAGCAACGGGCAGAACGGCTTAGGAGCCCGGACGGCGCTGCCTTGAGGCCCCAGAAGGATGGCTTATACTAGCAGGTGGTCCAAGAGGAAGAAGAAAGGCCCTAAGCTTGAACTCAGCCCCGCTCAAAAGGAGCAGATGCGCGATGCCTTCGACCTGCTGGATTCCGACGGCACCGGGACCATCGACGTGAAAGACCTGAAGGTGTCCATTCGGGCCCTGGGCTTTGAACCCTCCAGAGAAGAGCTCAAGAGGATCATGAGCGAAGTGGATAAAGAAGGCACGGGGAAGATCGGCTTCGACGCTTTTTACTCCGTGATGACCAAGAAGATGTCCGAAACGGATCCCAAAGAGGAGATCCTGAAATCCTTTAAGCTGTTCGAGGACCCGGAAAGGGGCAAGATCGGCTTTAAAGACCTCAAGCGCATCGCCTCCGAGATTGGGGAGAAGCTGACGGACGAGGAACTGCAGGAAATGATCACCGAAGCTGACCTGAATGGAGACGGGGAAGTGAGCGAGCAGGAGTTTCTGATGATCATGAGGAAACACGGCTACTAGCCTAATGGCCTCCTCCTCGTCCTCCTCCTCTCTGCCCTTCTCAGCTTCCTCCGCCTCTTGAGAGCACCTGCAAATAGTGTTGGGGAGCTCCTCACTTTCCTCCAGCCACCTTCCTCCTCCTCCTCTCTCAGGCAGAAACTCTCACAGGTTAAAGTCAGGGGTGTGGGGAGGGGAGGCTGTAATTCAGTGCTGAAACATTAAATGTGGCTCACCAGAAGAAGAAGAAAGAATTCTCCCTCCTCCTGCTCAACCTTGCTCTTTCTGTTTTCAGTGAATAAACATACCAGTTTTAGACTCCTTTGGGAATAGTAATGATTTATACTCTTATCACAATAGGTAGAAACATCAGGGGTTTTTTTTTTTGGTATAAATTGTTAAAATCACTTTCAAAATGATCAAAACACAGTTACTACCACACACACTTAAAATCATCAAGGCAATACTTCAGGGATTAGTTACTGAATGTTCGTATTCATATTATACCGGTATGTTCTGTCTCTGTATTATTTTTCACATTTGCACACCTGCTACTCCCATCTAAAAACAACCCTTAGTATCTCTACTATAGGAAATTATATTTAGTACATTTATGTTCAAGAAATACATGCTACCTTTCCAGATAAAGATTTGCCAAATAATAATAATAATAATAATTTATTATTTCTATCCCGCCCATCTGGCCGGGTCTCCCAGCCACTCTGGGCGGCTTCCAGTAAACATTAAAATACATCAACACATCACAGATTAAAAGCTTCCCTAAAGAGGGCTGCCTTCAGGTATTTTCTAAAGGTCATATAGTTGTTGATCCCTTTGACCTCTGATGGGAGGGCGTTCCACAGGGCGGGCGCCACCACCGAGAAGGCCCTCTGCCTGGTTCCCTGTAGCTTTGCTTCTCGTAGTGAGGGAACCGCCAGAAGGCCCTCGGCGCTGGATCTCAGTGTCCGGGCTGAACGGTGGGGGTGGCATCTTAAAATCAGTATAATAGTTTTTTTAAAAAAAAACCTATGCCTAACCATTTTTAACTAAAATAGGAGCATGCTCAATGCAAGAGCATCTGTTTTGTTTCAGTTTCAAACCCCAGCACCTCCAAGTAGGGATGGAACAGACCCCATCTGAAACCCTGCATTGCTACTATCCATCAGTGCGCAAACAGTGAGCTTGATGGCACTAATGCTCTGATAAGGCAGCTTCCTGTGTTCCTAAGTATCAGTAAGGTCTGCTCTGCCAGGGCCCTTACAGAAGTTTGTTTTAAATAAATCAGACCACACTGTTTAGAACTGCTCCTCCCAGGATGGCTAGCTATCATATACAAAAGGTTTCTTTAAAAAATAAAATGATGTATCAAACAATATGAACAGCAGAGCACTAAAAACATAAATGTCAGAGAAATAAAGTAAAAAATACTTTTTTAACAGTATCCAAAAAGGCCTTGGAAAATGAGGTAATGGCCTTTGTGTTTACTTAACATTGTAATGGCATAAGAGTGGGTGTCGAGTGAGCCACAAAACATAAAAACAAGAGTCACAAGGCCATTTCCCCAGTTGCCAGCTGCCTGATCTCTGAGAGAGCCAATGGCAATCAGAGAAGGATTTCTAAAGATGGAGAATTTACCAGCAGGCTCATGTGGTAGAGGGCATTCAAAGGCTGTGGGATGGTACCTCTCTCCACTCATGCCATGTAACTTCCAGACTGGATTGCTGCAATGTGTCCTACGTGGGGCTGCCCTTGAAGACTATTCAGAAACCTCAGCTGTTCCAAAATACAGATGGCAAATTTGTGTCATGGTCATAGACCTTTTCCTATTGTCTAGCAATGTCTGTGTGCTAAGAGCAGATGAGATGCCTGTATTTTGCTACCTGTCAGATCTTCTCTTTCCCGCTTCTTAGAGCATTTCTCAAGACAAGATAAAATCCACATCAATGCATCTTGTTTGCGGCTTCTTCTTGAATTACAGGAATTGCCCAAGGCCTTTGCTTGTTGGTACACATTAAGCTTGAAGCGCCACCAAGTGGCTTTGAGGAGCAAATGCAGCTGGAGAATGAATTGTTCTCAAAGTTAATTGGTTTTCTCTCGTACCCTTTCACCTCTCACACTGTAAAACTTAAAAGACCTCATTATGGGTATATTGTGGCTCATTTGTGTTTAACGATGGCAACACTAAGAGAAGTCACACTATTTAAATATTAATGAAACATTTCAGATACATTTTACTTGTATGATCTGATTATACTTTGGCTAAATCAATGAGATACAGCAAATATGGAATTGTAAAAATAAGGTAACTCAACATATAAGTGTGTCTTCATTATAATGTGTATTATAGCTTGTTTTTCACCTGTTTTTTTTTAAGCTAGGCGTTTGTTTTTATTAAGAAATTCAAAGGAAACATAATTTCTCCTTTTTCTCTGATACGAGGGAAGCTGTTGATGTCCTGAACCAAAAGTCTGAAGGTGGTTATGGGATGGATGAAGGTTAGTAGAGTGAATCTTAAGCCAGACAAGACAGAGATGGGCATGGCCACTGGCTCTCAATTAGCAATTTTACTAACTGGTTAAAAACATTACCAGGCAGATTTTTAAAAAAAATAAAAATTAAAAAGTAGGAGACCCTCATTTTTAGAAGGTTTGCATTTGTTGAGCCTGTTTCCATTTTTATACTGCTGCTTTATTTCTTCTGTAGGATCATTTTATTTTTAATTGTACGCAGCCTTGAGCAAAGCAATTGCATTGGAAAGGCAGTGTATAAGTTTTCTAAACAAATAATAATTGCACTATAGAAGACTATCATCAACAGCTCAGCACTTGCAGTTTATGAAACAGCAAAGCTATACTCTGTGTGGTGCCTTGGTGTGCATGCTTGTACATTGGTAAATAGGCATGTGTGCACTTTAGACAAGAAGCATCCAGCCATCTATTCCTCTCCAAGATTTAACTTCTGGAGATCCCGAAGGGAGGGAACTTAAGCCTGTAGAATTATAACTCCAGCAACTCATATAAACATTAAAACAAGTCATCCTTAGCAACAAAACACAGCCAATTATTTACTAGGAACAAAGACAGGAAATTGAGGCTGACTGATAAACAGGAGCTGTTCTCAAGCATATAAACTTATTTGTTCATATTCAAACACAAGCATTTTCTATGTTATATCAACATTATCCAATTCCCTTTCCTACTTATGATGAAACTGAATTCTAAACCTGCTGCATTAATCAAGTATTGCAGGGGTATTTCTAATAAATATACATGACTGCCAAAGATATCTTGTGCTGATGATCAGATACCACAGTGATCAGTGTATCCTTAAAATGCAGATAGTTTTGGTGAAAGAAGAGAAGCTGGAATGTAGAACTGTTATACTAAAAGGCCGCTTGTGCATTATCACCTGAAGTCCAGCTTAATCCCTTTTATTCTTGGCCCAGTAGCAATGTTCCATCAATATGGGGGGAAAGGATAACCATGCTGTTCTTGAACCCCTTTAAAAAGCAGCTATATGTATTACCCTTGCACAGGAGAGGAAACACAAATTATCTCCAAAGAATGGAAATTTTTATTAGTGGGAAGGATTGACTTTAGGATTCTGTGCTTCAGGTATCAAAATGCCCTTGGCTAGTCATCATAAAAAAGTATTGAAGAAATGGATGTGATCTGAGGAATGAACCAGAGTCTTCTGCTTCCCCACAACCATTATATTTTCCCCAGGGAGCCATAAACCTTTTAAGCACAAGGAATCCTTTCATGGTAATTAAGACTTGAGCTCTAACTTTCACACTGTGCTGTAAGAAGCGATATTAGCCGAGATGAGAAGCTGAATTCTGAAACAAATGAGAGTGCCTTTATTATACAGCTACAGCAAAACACAAACACAAGAGGGATTCGTTCCTTTGTATTCTACCAGTTGGCCTCCTTTGTTTTTCTAGTTCTGCTTATTAACAGTTTATGATCGTAAGGTGCTTGGGAAAAATGGGGCTGCACTGCTGAAAGACAAGCAACTTTTGGTTTCGCCTCACCTTGAAATCTTTCCATTCCTGCTGGTCGTTGCAAGAAGTGCACTCTGTAACAAAGATAACGGGTGTGAGCTTTTCTTCTTCTTCCTCCTCTCTCCCATTCCTTTTTCCTTTTGTGTGATGTCTTTTAGACTGTAAGCCAGAGGGCAGGAACTGCCACATAACTGGCAATTACAAGCCACTCTAGAAGTCTCTTTTGGATGGAAAGGGGGATAAAAAAGGCAGGCACACACACACACACACACACACACACACACATTCTTCTGAAAATCCACTTCAGATATTTCTCCAGTGCTACTGAAGGTGCATAATGGTGACCTACATGGATATGCAATGTATCCTATATAATAAAGTCCCTGTGTCTCTGCGTCCAGTCCGTGTGTCAGTGGAATTGCGCTACTGCGCATGAGCCTCAGGGACACAGGGATTGGAGCGGGCGGAGAGGGGGGCGTGTCCGAGAGGCAGCGGCGGCGCACGCGCGTCATCAGTTGGGTCAGCGCCGCCGCCTCGCACGGAGCTGGGGAGGATGAGCTGAGCGGCTGCGAACATGGCTGAGGGGATGGAGGAGCGGCGGCCGTGAGGCGACGCGCAGGAAGGGGCTGGCGGGCGGGGGTGGCCGGCGCAGCTGTTGTGGCGGCGGCGGCAGCTGCTGCTCCGAGACGCTCCGAGGGCAAAGGCGGCCGGGGCCGAGGCTATGGCGGCGCAGGGCAGACTAACCTTCTAGTGCCCGTTATTTTAACGGGCATCATATCTACTAGTATGCAATATTACTTGTCTTTTATCCAAATTCCTTCAGCCTGGCATGATTCAGAAATGCCTTTTTTAAAAAAAAAAAATAACCCATTTACCTCTGATAAAAATGAATCTTTAATCTCTGTTTTCCTCACTATCTGACTTACTGGCACAGAGAACCTGTTGTCCTCCAGAATTTTGTTGGACTGCAACTCCCATCATCCCTCACCACTGGCTGTGCTGGCTGGGGCTGATGGGAATTGGAGTCCATCAACATGGGGGGGGGGCTGGTTCACTGTCCCTGTTTTGTAATAAAGCATGGAACCTCATCCGCTTCCTGACATGGCGTTTGTAGACAGATAACATTCCTTCACACAGCATATTTGAAAATGGGGTTGAGAGAAAACCCAGAAGTGTCTAGACTTATATTTATTTATTTTAAGGCATAAATATGGAAGAGAAAAGATAGGAAAAGGAAAGATTGGTACAGAGAGGGCAAACAATTGCAGTATTCATTTATTAGGGGAGATAGGGCAAGTTACATAATGAAGCGCTGTCACACAGCTTATTTTTGTCCTTTCTGTTTTTTGTTCCTTCTCAGACCAGCAATCTTGCATTTGTTTTTGGGCTCCCCACCAGCTTTGGCTGCCTAGCAATGCCTGGCTGGAGTGTGCTTGCTCCTGCTACTGCAAAATGCTACAGGCTGCCTAGCAACAGGCAATCAGAGTGGGCTGCTTTGCCCATTTAGAAAGCACACCCAGCAGGAAGTCAGAAGAGGTGGGCTCTTTCCTTCCCCGGCTGGCGACTCACCTTGAATAAGCGGAAGCCTTTTACTGAACTAGAACCCAAATCTCTGTACACTAAAGCCCTGGGGCTAGAGAGAGAGGCACACACAAGAGAGACGGAACCGATTGCCTTATCAATACATACCTGTTCTGCAGCATTTATCAGATGAAAAGATGCAACGTCGTATCAGCTTCCCCCAAGCAAATAAGAATGAATGTTCAATAAATAGCCAATCTCATCTAACCTCCCCGCAAACTTTGCACAAACTAATCAGAATGAACGCTCAATAAACAGGTCATCTGGAAGTGACCTTCGTCGTTGTGAAACTGGAGCTATATCTGTTGTTCCTGCCCTCTTATACTGCAATTTGTATTATTAAGGGAAGAGACTTTCTTAATGTATTATGAACTCTTAACTGGAGGACCCACTGAAACATGGTTATCTTTATTATTCTAGTAATGTTCAGCTAAATTCCCTCTATCTTGAGTGAAAATATAAAGCATTGAGAACTCCCATTTAATTCCCCTGTAAATTTCTCTAGTATTCTTTTTATGTGCTCTGCACAGATCAAATCTTACTGATCTGTGACAGTAAGAAATTAATTAGTTCAGTTGCAGGAATCAACACACCTTTCAATTACTGCTGTTTTCTCCAGACTTTATATTTCAGTGGCAGTAATCCAGAAGCACACCAAAGTTTGTGGTTTCAACTTTAAAGCCAAAGCCCCATCTGGGCAAAGCAGGGTGTAGCTATAGACAATACCTGTGTTTCAGGCCATGTGTGCTTAGGCTTCATGCATCCCTATATCTAGCATGGCTGCCAACTTTTCCATTAGTCCCCACAGTGGTGCTTTTCACTGCGGCATAATCAGGGGCAGAGGAAGGGGGGGTGCAGTGGAGGCGGAACGCCCCAGGTGTCACCACTGGGGTGTGTGTGGCAAAATGCCGGGCGGCACTCACCGCAGGGCCTACAGCGTGCCTGAGCCACGCGTCTCTCCTAGAGTGACGCAGTGGCTTGGGTGCCCGCAGGCTCTGCGCTGCCCCAAACGGTCCGCTCGCTGCCTCCCCCTCAGCTGTAGGACGGATGAGTGGGAGGGGGCAGGCAGACTCCTCGGAGGCCCTGCATAGCGTCCTGCCCTGGCTGGCCCCGTCCCGTGGTCGGCTGGCCCCACAGGCACATGCGCCGACCCAGGCGCCCGCTCGGCTTGCTCCACCGCTGGGCACGATCTACAGGAATTGGCAGTGAAGCTTTCTACAACTTGGAAATAAGCATCATAATTGCTAATCCCAACCACCGTTAAAATGCAAAGCTGCAGGGTCCAGCTGAAAATTGACAGTTTTGGGTTGCGTCCACTGTTAGTCGTAATCAGAGCAGACCCACTGCAATTAATAATGGACACAAGTAAATTAGCTCCATTCATTTCAATGGGTCTTTTTTGAGCAAGAGCAAATAAGGATACAACTCCTTATTTGTATATCTAAAATTCTACTGGTTTTACATTCTGAGTGGCTGAATGTACCCACCCCACCCCGGGTCAGCGTTAAGGGTCAGCACTATCGGGCAGCTGGTAAGATGCACACAGCCAAAATCTGTACCCACCTTATCCACCTAGTTGTCACACTTCCCAAAACAATACGTGAACAGAAACAGTCATCGCTCCAAAGTCACACTTGTCTTAATTTGGTAATGTAGTTTTCCAATACAGTGGAACCTCGGTTTAAGAACAGTCCTGTTTACGAACGATTTGGTTTACAAACTCCGCAAAACCGGAAGTAGTGTCCTGGTTTGCAAACTTTACCTCTGTCTAAGAACGGAATCCAAATGGTGGAAGGGCACCGGCGGTGGGAGGCCTCATTAGGGAAAGTGCGCCTCGGTTTAAGAACGGTTTCGGTTTAAGAACAGACTTCCGGAACGGATTAAGTTCATAAACCGAGGTACCACTGTATATAAGTGCATCTGTTAGTGAAAATAACATACATATTTCTACAGTAGGAGAAATAGCATTGCAAAAATGTGTATACTAGGAAAAATTACAAACAAACATGAGAAATGTGCATTAAAATGCTGCTGGATTTTCATTAGAACTCCCTTCCATAGATACAAATCACAGGCTGATGTGAAAATGTAGAGAACCAAACTTAAGATCAGAAAAATGAGAATCTGAAAGGAAGTGAGGTTGTTCACCCATCCCCAAAGTAGGTGCTGTGGCACCTACCAGCTACAATCTGAAATGATACTCCTGCTTTTAGGGCTGCCACATTTAAGGAGGGTACATTGAGCTCTGTGCTACACATTAGCATCATCTTTGCAGTTGGCACTAATTGGCATTCTTGCTAGTGACTTCTGCAGGAAAAGCAGCAGCAGCAGAGGATTCTGGGACTGCCTTGAAACGGAATGTCCTGTCATGATCCCTTTGATGTTCTTTCCATATGAAAATCAATCAGCATGAAGCCATAAGCAAAGCAGATGGTGAGGTTTCATAATCAAGGCTTCCATCCTAAAATTCATCTGTGCCAGCTATGGAGAAAGGAGATGCTTTGCTATAAAGTCCTATAATGATGTGAGTGTCAGAATCCTCAGTGCTTTCCTCTTTCATGAAGATAACATTTTATATATCCGTACTATTATTTCTGCCCTTCTCACATACTGGCCTTTTGTAGTACGTCCACGGTGTCTCTCAGGTGATCCATGGTGTTTCTGTAATAAATATTCATATTGATTATTTAATTGCATTTCTATTGATTCTTTTATCTTTATATTGCATTTTATTGTATTACAGTTTGAATTCTATGGAATTTAGATTGCAATACAATGGCATACACTATAAAAAACAAAAGTAGCAATAGAAATACAATTAAAAATCACACAGCATCTAACATAGTGCATTGCAATTGCTTCAACCAGTAGCAAAATCGTGACCTGCCAAGACTCTCAGCAATTTTCAAGTGGTTGGGGGCGAGGCAAGCTTGGAAACCACTGCAGATATCATATACATACATATATATATAGCTGTTTCACAAAATTTATACACTGTTTGATTGTAAAAACAAAACAAAAACCAGAGTGGTTTACAGACGATAAACCAGTAAAAGCAAGAAAAAAATACAATTCTACTTTTAAAATTACAATTTAAGGTAAACTACTAAGTAAAATTACCTCAACTTCCTAAGCATATGTTGTTGTTGTTTAGTCGTGTCCGACTCTTCGTGACCCCATGGACCAGAGCATGCCAGGCATTCCTGTCTTCCACTGCCTCCCGCAGTTTGGTCAGACTCATGTTGGTAGCTTCGAGAACACTGTCCAACCATCTTGTCCTCTGTCGTCCCCTTCTCCTTGTGCCCTCCATCTTTCCCAACATCAGGGTCTTTTCCAGGGAGTCTTCTCTTCTCATGAGTAGGCTTATCTAAACAGGAATGTCACAGAAAAGAGTAGAGTGAAGGCACCTGCTTGATCTCAATAGGCAGGGAGTTCCAAAGTGTGGGTGTTGCCACACCAAACTACTGAGTTTGCACAAATGTAGAGCAGATATTATGTGGCACCTATAGTACTGTAGTGCCAATTCTGCTGATCAAAGTGGTTGACTGGGCACATGTAGGGTAAAACAATCTCATAGGTCCCAAATACAGTATTTTTATTTAGTTGTACTCATCTCTCTTGCAGAATGAGATGTCCTGAAAGTCCACTGGTGTCAGGAGGCTTAGGCCCATCAAATTCTGTATGGGTTGCAGCTGTGACTACATAGTTCTGCCCAACCCGTCAGTCTACTCTCTCTATACATATTTATGCTGTATCACATTACTTTGGAAACTTCACTTTCGGAGGTTTGGGTGGGTGCACCTGGCTGTCTACATCATAGAAGTTGCTGGGGGTTTTTCTGTAACCATAAGGACCAGAATACTTCCTCCCTTTAGGGAGGTCTCAGGGCAGTTCACAACAGAATCACAGATTCGGAAGGGGCCCAGAGGGTCATCTAGTCCAACCCCCCTGCACTGCAGGAACCACAGCTAAAGAATCCCTGACAGATGGCCAGTTTGTGGGGGGAAGGGAATGGAGGCGAATACTTAATATTTTGCTAGGCTTGGGGGCCCCTTCATGGATCACTGCCTTGTCGTGGCGAAGGGGCTTGAATTACTCAGGGAAGCTATGGACAGGTCAAGATGGACAGGTCGTAGTGGAGAGTTTGGACCAAACGTGATCCACCTGGAGAAGGAACTGGCAAGCCACTCCAGTATCCCTGCCAAGAAAACTCCATGGACAAAGACAACAGGCATATAAAAGATATGACGCTGGAAGATGAGCCCCTCAGGTCGGAAGGCGTCCAACATGCTACTGGGGAAGAGCGGAGGAAAAGTACAAGTAGATTCAGAGCTGATGAAGCGGCTGGGCCAAACCCGAAAGGACGCTCAGTTGCGGATATGCCTGGAAGCGAAAGGAAAGTCCAATGCTGTAAAGAAAAGTATAGCATAGGAACCTGGAATGTAAGAACCATGAACCTTGGTAAGCTGGATGTGGTAAAAAACGAGATGGCAAGAATAAACATTGACATCCTGGGAAAAAATTGGGAAAGGAGTACGACAAGGCTGTATATTGTCTCCCTGCTTATTTAACTTATATGCAGAATTCATCATGCGAAAGGCGGGACTGGATGAATCCCAAACCGGAATTAAGATTGCCGGAAGAAATATCAACAACCTCAGATATGCTGATGATACAACCTTGATGGCAGAAAGTGAGGAGGAATTAAAGAACCTTTTAATGAGGGTGAAAGAGGAAAGCGCCAAATATGGTCTGAAGCTCAACATCAAAAAAACTAAGATCATGGCCACTGGTCCCATCACCTCCTGGCAAATAGAAGGGGAAGAAATGGAGGCAGTGAGAGATTTCACTTTCTTGGGTTCCATGATCACTGCAGATGGTGACAGCACTCACGAAATTAGAAGACGCCTGCTTCTTGGGAGAAAAGCAATGACAAACCTAGACAGCATCTTAAAAAGCAAAGACATCACCTTGCCAACAAAGGTCCGTATAGTTAAAGCTATGGTTTTCCCAGTAGTAATGTACGGAAGTGAGAGCTGGACCATAAAGAAGGCTGATCGCCGAAGAATTGATGCTTTTGAATTATGGTGCTGGAGGAGACTCTTGAGAGTCCCATGGACTGCAAGAAGATCAAACCTATCCATTCTTAAAGAAATCAGCCCTGAGTGCTCACTAGAAGGACAGATCCTGAGGTTAAGGCTCCAGTACTTTGGCCACCTCATGAGAAGAGAAGACTCCCTAGAAAAGACCCTAATGTTGGGAAAGGTTGAGGGCACAAGGAGAAGGGGACGACAGAGGACGAGATGGTTGGACAGTGTTCTCGAAGCTACTAACATGAGTTTGGCCAAACTGCGAGAGGCAGTGAAGGATAGGCGTGCCTGGCGTGCTCTGGTCCATGGGGTCACGAAGAGTCGGACACGACTGAACGACTGAACAACAACAACAACAAGGCTTGGGGGTGGGGGAGCCACAGTATTCCCAGCATGCGGATGTCAGCACTCAAAGCTTTCTGCCTCTAAAGCAGGGGTGCCCAAACTTTTTTCAAAGAGGGCCAGATTTGATGAAGTGAACATGCCTGAGGGCTGACCAAAGTTGTCCAGCTTTTTTAAGGATTGAAGTTGCTGAGCTTTTTTTTTACAATTTTACCCCGAAGTTGTTCAGCTTTTTTTTTTTTAAGGATTGAAGCTTTTGGGGGGGGATTTTACCCCAGGACATATACTGTCACAGGGGCCGGATTAAATCGACCGGAGGGCCGGATTAGGCCCCCGAAACCGACTTTGGACATGCCTGCTCTAAAGGGGCAGCATAAATAGGTTAGAGCGCGGTGCTGATAACGCCAAAGTTTGCCGGTTCAATCCCCGCACGGGACAGCTGCGTATTCCTTGCATTCCAGCGGGTTGGACTGGATGACCCTTAGGATCCCTTCCAAGTAACTCTCCCATCCCTGGGAAACCCTGCCGGGTTCGCCCGCGCGGATCCCCGGGAAACGAAGCCACTGCCAAAACGCAAAGAGTTGCCGGCGGCCCCGTCCTATTAACATAGACTGAGCAAAGCGGGGAAAGAGGAAGGGAGGGCGGCAGGAAAGAGCCGTGACTACATCTCCCGGCGTGCCTTGCGGTCGCATTTTCCTGTGGGGCGGGGGCGGGGGACGGCGGCTGAGAAGGAAGGCGGGCGAAAAAGGAGCCAGGCGAGGGACGGGCGAGAGCGAGAGCGGCTCGGTGTGGGTGGGAGGGGGGGAGAAGCGAAGTCTCTGTGGCGAGGAGAAGGAGGAGGAATCCCACAATACCAGGCGGGCTGGCTCGAGAGCTTGCGGAGCTCCCGCTGTCTCTTTAATGCAAGAGGAAGCGATGCGGAGGGGTGGAAAATGGCAGAGCTGCAGATGTTACTAGAGGAGGAAATCCCTTCTGGGAAGCGGGCTTTGCTCGAGAGCTACCAGAACCTCACCAGGGTCGCCGACTACTGCGAGAACAACTACATCCAGGTAGGTAGTAGGGAAGGCGCCGGCGGGGAGACCTCGCTTGCCTTTCCTGGGGCGGCGGAGGGGGGGAAGCCAGTCGCCTCCCTTCGCCTTCACGGCAGGGGGAAGTGGGGGGGGAGGACCTCCCCCCCACTCGCTCTCTTGCACACACACACACACACACACACACAGGAAGTGGGCAAGGGCTGTTGCGAAGGGGAGAGAGGCACCCAGCCCAGGCACTGGGCAAGCCTCTCTGGGCACATTGTAGCGCCAAGCCCAGGCTGCGAGACATGGTGTCGCCCTCTTCCCCCCCCCGACCATCCCCCAGTCCAATCCCTCGGCGTTTCCCTTTAAACTTTTGAACCAAACGAGGGCTTCCTCTCCTCCACCTCGGGGCTGTGTGTTCCCTTGAAGCGCCTGGGGTGGGGTGGGGTGTTTAATGGAGGGTGGCTATTCCGTCTGCTCGGATCTGAGGGTGTGTCTGTAAGGGTATTTTATTCTACAGCCCTCCCTGTGTGCACGTCTGGAGGCAGAAGTGGCTGGCTGGGTGGGGGAGAAATGGTTCGTGGGTTTAGTAAGAGCCCTGCCTGTTTACCTTCAGACTGCTTCCCCTCATACATATATCTTCTCTCTGCCTCTCTCCATTAGTTTCCCTTTGGGGTTCTGATCATATCTCAATTTGTATGTGTTTGTGTGCGGTTTAAAAGCCATTGAGAAAACTGGAAGTAGAAAGAGTATATTACATCAGACTTCTCTCAGGTTTTTTTTTTCCTCTGAGGGGTGGGAGCGGTGTGGTGGGAGGGATATGCTCTCCCCCCCCCCCACTTCAAATATGTCGAAATGAATGCAGCGAAATGACTTTTGAAGTGAGACTTGTTTGGCTTGTTTACTGTAGTAATGTGAAATCCTGAATTTGTGAAAGAAGGGAAGGGGGGGGGGAAACCACCCCAAGCTTGTGTATGCATGTGCATGCCGCGCACACTTATAAATTACTTCATGTAATTTAATAATGCAAGTGAATTCTCTGTGGACACTGTTTATTTAATATTTGGTGTGTAATTCATACCAAGTCCAAATGAATTGTGTTCCTGGCATGGTGTTAGATTGCTGAAACGATAAATTTTTGAGAGAAGGGAGCTTGCAGGTATGCAGCCAGGAAAAGTAAAGCATTATTTTTTAAAAAGGATAACGCTGGTTCTCCTCGAAATGGGCTGGCCTGCTTATTTCATATAATTAATACATTCTGGAGTGAAATATTTAGGCTCCACGAAAGAGAACCTGTGTCTAAGGCCCCCATCTGCACTACTTTAAACCACTTTAAACAGTCATGGTTTCTCCCAGACAATTTTGGGAACTGTCATTAAGGCTGCTGAGAGTTGTTAGGAGGACCCTTATTCCCCTCCCAGAACGGTAGTTTCCAATGTTCCCTAGGGAGAGGGATTGACTATTAAACTACACTGAGAAATGTAACATTGCGAGGGGAATTGGGGGGGGGGTCTCCTAACAATTCTCAGCACCCTTAACAAAATACAGTTCTCATGATTCTTTGCAGGAAGCCAGGCCTGTTTAAAGTGGCTTGATACTGCTTTAAATACATACCGGTAGTGCTTAACGGGGCCTTTATGTTACTCAGGAAAGGAATCTTATTTGTTAGTCCTTTTTCCAGTCTGTCTACTATCCTTGTGTATGTGTGTGTGCTTCAAATGCATTTCCACCCTTCTAAATGATCTTTGTAACTTCTAAAGGACTTAAACAGAACAATCCTTTGTGTGTGTCTACTTGGGAGTGCGCCCCACTAAGTTGAATGGCAGTCCTACGCTAGGTGCTCATAGGTTTGCAGCCACTGTCCCCACTGATTATTTTCACACATTTCTGTGGGGATAATATTTAGGAAAAGGCTACAGCAACTTCACTATTTTTTTTAAATCTAGATAAAAGTACTGTGGAACCTGTTGCATACTGCATATGTTTGCCTGGCTACAATCTAGGCTTCACACTGCTTCCTCCCAAGTACCTTTCCTTAGGCTTGCCTCCAGCATTAACTACCCTTCCTAGAATCTGCATGCAAAGTTATGTAGTGATAAGACTATACAGTAAATTTCTCTCCCTCTCACACCCATTTCCCCCCCCTTATGGCATGCACTGAATTTGGGAGCAGTTCGGTATCGCTATCTGAATGTTCTCCACGTTGCCTTTACTTGGAATATTTCTCTGCATCCAAGTAACATTTTTCATTGAAAACTTAAGGCCCAAATTAGTTGTGACTATGGAAGATCTATGTGCTTAAACACTTACCTTCCCCATTCGCACAGAATGAAGGGTGTTGGGGATTCATGTTTGAACAGCAAATGGAGTACGTGGATGAGTGCAGAACCTATCTATGCCTGCCTGCCTGCCTGCTTCATCACAGTTTGTCCTCCTGTGGTGTTTTTCTCCTCAGCTGAACTCTAGTAGCAATGTGTGCTTGGCTAGAAGAAAAGTGTCTGTAGAGACAGGCTGTGGGGTAGGGTGGGAGGAGGAATCTGATTTGAATGGATTTATAAACACAATTGGCAGTTCTGACCCGATCAAGCTTTGAACCACCTCTTTGCAACAAGTACCCACTTATACCCAAGTTGCTTGTGCATTGTCAGTTTTCTAAAAAGCCTAAGTATATATAAAATTATATACAGAAGCATGTATATAATATGTGTGGTTTTTATGCAGTTGCATATAACAGCGTACTTTAGGAAGCCTGGAGTGCATAAAATATTAAATGTATGATATTTTAAAGCACAAAATAAAAAAAACCCCACTCTTCTTACTGATCAAGGAGTGGGATGACAGTTGGAAAAGAAACAGTGTGCAGATAAGCTCAATATTAAGATTTTTGGAAAATTTCTTTTCTACCTGTGGGAAATAAGCAGGAAGTCATTCTTTAACTGTGCACTGTTTTTCTGAAAAAGGAATCCACCTTTCTAGATTTTTGGGTCAGATCTATGCTTAAACACATCAATTGGCTGTCATCAGTAGTTGAAAAAAATCAAATGTGAGTTTATTAATTAAATGCGCTTTCTCCCTTAATGTGACCAAACTTTCTGCTTCCCCCACATCACCACCTGGTGTCAAGTGAGGATAGGCAGCAAAGTATTTTCTGCTTCCCACTGAGTCTTCAATATTTTGTTCTTTAGATACAGGAAAAACATGGGCTTGCCGTGTTTTAGAGGCTGTACACTATGTGATATATTCTTAAAGGAAGTTCTGACTCCTGAGTCGCTTCAGATGTTACTCATCAGGACTGCCAGCTTGGTGTTTATTTTTTGGCCCACCCCAACAAATAAAAAATCAGCTTGTGGCACTTGTTGGTAACATCTAAAGGGGAACTTCTGTAGGAAACTCTGCATCTGACATACTACAAGGATCAAGTGACTGAGCCTTTAGGGCACGGGTGTCAAACACAAGGCCCGCGGGCCGAATCCGGCCCGCCAGACCTCGTCATGTGGCCCGTGTAAGCGAACTAAAGTTTAAGCGATCTAAAAAAAAAAAAGCACGAATTTGCTCGTGCGCAAAAGTTACGAGCGTCGTCGTCACTTCTCGAGTAAAAGCTGCTTCTTTCGCTAAGCCTTGTCGACGGCGGAGAAAGCCAGCCAGCCGTCGCCGTGATGACGTAGGGATTCCCCCCTCGTCGCTCCTCTTCCTCCCCCCTCCCGTCGCGTAGTTGTTATTTCTTTATGCGTGCTGCGTGCTTGCGTCAGGCGGACCGTGGCGTGGCTGATCTGGTTCCCGCCATCTGCCCTTTCCACTGAGCTAAGATGAGGCCGGTGGGTCAAGCCGAGCCAGGCGGTGGGTCAAGCTGCCGCCCGCCCGCCATCGCCGGTGAGTGCGCCCGGGCAGGGGCGGCGGGTCTTGGGGCTTCCTCGGAGCGGCTGACTGCGGACAAGGGCATGAGGGAGCCCCATTGGTACTCGCGGAGCGGGGGGGGGGGAAGGTGTGGGTGGGGATTACATTATTACAAAAAACAGTAATAATTGAATGCAGTGACAATAATGTATGATAATAAAGAGTGGACACATAGTCCTACAGATACAACCGGCCCTTTGAGGGTGACCAAACTGCTGATGCGGCCCCCGATGAATTTGAGTTTGACACCCCTGCTTTAGGGGGAATGTCCCAGGTTAAAATCTCACTTCTGCTGTGACCTCACTGGGTTCTAAGTAAAATCCTATTTCTTGGCCTCTTCTATCCCCCTCCCAAACCCTCCACCCCCGGTAATATGGGGATAATATTAACCTACCTTCCATGTCTGTTGTAAAGACATGGAAGACTTATGAAAAGTGCTGTTAGTATTGATAGAAGTGGGGGAATGCGTTTTGAATATAATTCCTGTTGTTCTGTCCTGTGCAGTTGTGGTAGGAGGGGTTATAGTCTTAGTCTATTTATTGATATACCGCATTTCACACAAATGTACGGTATTATTTATTTGGATATCTAATTGGCTCTAGTGCAGGGGTCAGTAACCTTTTTCAGCCATGGGCCGGTCCACCATCCCTCAGACCATGTGGTGGGCCAGACTATTTTTTTTTGGGGGGGGGGAGAACGAATTCCTATGTCCCACAAATAACCCAGAGATGCATTTTAAATAAAAGCACACATTCTACTCATGTAAAAACACGCTGATTCCTGGACAGTCCACAGGCTGGATTGAGAAGGTGATTGGGCCGCATCCGGCCCACGGGCCTTAGGTTGCCTACCCCTGCTCTAGTGCATATCGTGCCAAGGTCTTGGCAATGCACCAACGCTAATTGGGCCCTTCACTCATGATTCAAATTGCGCTCAAAGCAGTTTGCATAAAAAGGGAAAACAAAACTTAGAGTAGGTCACCTTACCTCAGCTAGTTAAGAATTAGTTCCAAGCAAGAAAGATGCTAGACTCTCTGTTCAAGCTACACAGTGACATACAGATGCATGGCTGGTGTTCCATTCTGCAGCTAGCAGGCTTTTTTGCAATGATGCTCTGCATCTTCTATAACTAAGCATGACTCTCCTGAGGAAGAGCTCACAATACATTGGGACTCTTGGGATAGCTATTGCTTTGCACCATTTGTAGCCCCCCCCTTTCTGTTGCTTTTATAAATCCTCGGGAGACCACAATTCTTGCATTAGGTTTCATAACTTCTAACTAATCCATCAACTAAAAGCTTGGGGAGCACTTTTTTCATGCTGCTGATGTGCCTGCCGCATGACCTTAGCATGGATCCCTCTCAGGATTGCTTGGAATTTGCTGCACATTTTTTCCACTTTAGTTTAACTTGGATCTAATTTAGGATGTGTGGGAATCCTAGAGGGGTACGGCTGTGTCAGCAATAGGCCTTGAGGGCAAACCATCCTTGCAAATGTAATATCGTATGAACTAGCAACCTTCATAGTGGTTTCCCCCATAATTCCCCATAAAAGCTGTGTTCCTCTTCGTTTACCAAGCAAGGTGTAGCCTGAATATGATTTGGCATGTTGTCCCTGTTTAGACCACACTGGCGTTTATACATGAAGTGCTTGAGGAGAACAGGTTTTACGTCTTGGCACTGCCAGCAGCTAAAAGTTTGACCTGCCTTTCCACAACCGTAAGATTGAAGCAGTTTCCTCGCCCCCCCCTTCCACCTCCCGCTTCAGAGTTTTCTTGCTCCACCCAAAGAAAGCTGCTGATACAAATGCTTGAAAAAGGCGAGGTTGCTTTTGGTTTTACTCATGGGAAATATGACAAATACAGTGGTGGTGTAACTGCAGCACATGTTTTGACCTGTTGGTTGGTGTTTGTGTATGTGTTTGTGTGTCATTCCTGTTGTGGCAAACCTGTCCAGTACTGTGCTTTTTTCAAATAGCTTGTAAGTAAGTTTACCCCAGTGTGGATAAGTCTGCCCCCCCCTCCAAATAACTAGCATTTGCTCATATAAGCTCACATAACCTGCTTTTAAAACAAAGCTGTATGTCAACAACTGGGGGTGAATGAGGGGTGAAAAGGTATCTCCCCATGCTAAGGTGTAGAAGGAAGAACTCGTGGGGTTTTTTTTAGGTTAATACCTAATTTTTCTGCTTTTATGTGGATTTAGCCCAATTCAGTATAAAGTGATAAACAAGTTGATAATACTGATTTGATTTTTAGTGTAAGACAGAGTTATACCAGCAGTTGTACAAAGCCATCTGCTCTGCAGTTGGACTAGTGTAGAGATTACTTTTCTAGGGGATTGAATTTGCTAGTAGTGTCAATGTCTATGGTCCTGCTGCCCCAGGATTAGAGAATGTAACACACAGGGCAATGTAGGGCTGTGTGTGTGTGTGTGTGCGCGCGTGTGCATACAAGCTGGGGGCTGGGAAAGAAATCTCTGCAGTTGGTGTTTGCATCGGATGCAAACCGAGTTTCCAGTGCTTGCTGAATTGCACGTTCTTGTCCCAACTTCCATCCCTGTGGAAAGCAAGTCATAGCAGCTCAAGATGCAGGACTAAAAAAAAAAAAGGGACATGAGGGAGATGCATGGTTAAAGAATAGATGTGTTTGCTTAATTTTTTTTTGAAAAATGCTTTGCTGCCACTTCACTTAAAAAAGCCACACCCAGTATACCTACAAGAATGAAAGCACCAACCATAACATGTGCTTTAGTGGTTAGAGCAGGCATCCCCAAACTTCGGCCCTCCAGATGTTTTGGACTACAATTCCCATCATCCCTGACCACTGGTCCTGTTAGCTAGGAATCATGGGAGTTGTAGGCCAAAACATCTGGAGGGCCGCAGTTTGGGGATGCCTGGGTTAGAGTGTTTGGGTTTGTATCGGGGAGGCCCACAGTTGAATCCTTGCACGTCAGTGAAGTTCACTGGGCGATCCTAGTTCTACTTATTGGCTTAACCTACCAAAAGAATTTCCATGTATGAAAGCTTAAAGCAGGGATGAGGTGCCTGTGGGCCTCCATCAACCTTAGCAAGCATGACCAGCGGTCAGGGATGTTCGGAGTTGTAGCCTCAACAACATCTGGAGAGCTGTAATTTTCCTTTCCCTGCCTTAGAGCTCTCAAAATCACGACACGCCTTTAAGAGAAAGAAAGCGCAGAGTGCATCCTATAGAGAGGGACTGCCTTGTCTTCTGTCGCCACCTCCATACTGCTGAGCGGATATGGAACAGGTTTTGTCTCTCAGCTGTCTCTTGATCAGAGCACACACGGATCTTCTGGCGACACCTAACCTTGAAAGAAAAAGAAGGCTGATCACCGAAGAATTGATGCTTTTGAATTATGGTGCTGAAGGAGACTCTTGCATGGACTGCAAGAAGATCAAACCTATCAATTCTTAAGGAAATCAGCCCTGAGTGCTCACTGGAAGGACAGATCCTGAAGCTGAGGCTCCAATACTTTGGCCACCTCATGAGAAGATAAGACTGCCTGGAAAAGACCCTGATGTTGGGAAAGATGGAGGGCACAAGGAGAAGGGGACGACAGAGGACGAGATGGCTGGACAGTGTTCTCGAAGCTACCAACATGAGTCTGACCAAACTGCGGGAGGCAGTGGAAGACAGGAGTGCCTGGCGTGCTCTGGTCCATGGGGTCACGAAGAGTCGGACACGACTAAATGACTAAACAACAACAACCTTGAAAGAGCCATTTGACATATTGTGTGTGTGTGTGTGTGTGTGTGTGTGTGCTTGGACAAGTGTGGCTTAAACCAGGCTGCCAGTTCTCATTCTGGAAGTCTAAATTTAATCACTGTAAAAGACAAAGGGCTACTACGTCCAAATCTTCTGGATTTGAATCCTATTTCTGTCTTCCTTTGCCTCCCTCCGACTGCCGAAGCTGTAGCTGCCAATATTGTATTGTACTGGAAAGTAAGCTTCTGGCTACCATGTGCAGTGACGCAAGCAGCAGCAGCCAAACAGAATTCTAGATAGTAGCATCCCCTAGCCCTCTGGGTCAGATAAGCCTTCTAGGTAATCAGCACTTTATCTGAGAGAAATGAAAATGGGACGCTGGTGGAAGAGACTTGAAAGGAGCCAGTGAGGTTCAAAGAATCTCCAGCATGGAGGAAATTAAAAGTGTGTGTCAGCTGCTGGATGCAGAGAAGGCATGAGGAACTGAATATAAATAAAAGGAAGCTAATGCAAATACTGCGGGGATTTTAGGATTTGACTAATGGGGGGAAGATTGCACAGCTGAATTATTGCAAATCTGTCTTTAAAATTTCCAAATCTTGTTTTGTAGGCTTCACTGCTGTGAAAAAAGAGAGATAGATAAAAACATGTCTAGATGAAATGGAGTGAGGCAATTTATTTTATAACCAGGCTGCTTTAGAACAGAGAACCTTAGCTGCTACTCTTCTGTGATGGACATAGATAGAGAGAAGTGAGTGTCTTGATCAGTTTTTCTACACTGCCCAGCCTGATACAGGAACATAGGAAACTGCCTTATATTCAGTCAGACCATTTGACCATCTTACTCAATATCATCCATGCTGACTGGCAGTGGCTCTCCAGGGTTTCAGACAAGTGGATCTCCCAGCCCTACCTGGAGATGCTGAGGAATGAATTTGTGACCTTCTCTATGCTCCCTTTTGCTTGATATATATATATATATATCTCCATCCTGTTGTATGGATTATTACCGTATTGGCCTGAATATAAGCATCACTTTCCCCCCCAATTCCGACCGTGAAAAGTTAAAGTGCGGCTTATATTCGCGACCTTACGGTGCGCAGGGCAGACAGCTGATTTTGTGGTGTGCTCTGGGTGGAAGCTGGACTCGTGTAAGTATGTGTAGCCACCAGTGGATTTTTTGTATAATAAGGTGCTGCTTATGTGTCATTGTGTAGCTGCAAAATAGTGTCCAGAAACTGAGCCACTTGTGTGGACTTGTTCTAGGCTCAAGTTGATGGTAGATATTATTCCATCTGTGAGCAGAAGTCCTTAGGGGAATTCCTGTCTCTTAAATACAAGTCACAATTCATCATTTTGGTCCTTGATTTTTTAAAGACATGGCTAAATAGCATAGTCATTTAATTATATTAATCAGATATTGGTGGCGAATTACAATTCTATGAAGATGACTTGGTTTGCATAGCAGTTTTCAGTAGAATATTGTCTCACCTGGCTGCAGGAGATTGGGTAATATGTTGGATCCTCCCGCAACAAGTCTTATTAAGAGCTAATTAGTATAAGTAAAGACTTGAGGAAGCATTTGCCATTTCTCTCTCTCTCTCTCTCTCTCTCTCTCTCTCTCGTGCTGGGCAGATGGATTATTTGCTTCAGTGTTCTGCAGTTTGCCTAAGGAAAATCTACTAATTAGATCAAATGTAAACTTAGGGTCATATTCAATTCTAGATTCAGTCGGGTTAGAATAATGTGACACTTGTAAACAGATCAACCTCAGTGCATTGCTTGGACTTGTCATACTGAATGACTGCTGTTATTGGTAATACTGCTTTAAAACTTGTGAATCCCTGACTCGTAGGGGATGTGTGTGTTCATGAATGGGGTATAGGTTTATTCAGGCCACTGTACAAATAATGAACATTAGAATTTGGGGGATTGGGCAACAACTTCCAGCCCTTTTCTCACATTATATGAGGGTGTACAGTACTATCCTCTTACAATTGGCTCCACTCTAACTTTTGTCATGCTTTTAAAAGAAGCATGTATGGCTAGACCATCTTGGAGGGTATCACTGAATAAATATTCTGTTTGCAGTGACCATGGATGAAGGTTTGAAAGGCAGGGTAAAAATGTTTTAAACAAATCAGGACGCGCCTGGTCTGGCTGTGCAAGTTCCCCACATGGAACTCACTTGCGCAGCAAATCTTTGCAGAACTCCCTGCCTGTGTAGCATGGGTGGGGAGTTGAAGGCAAGCCTGCTGAACAGTAGTGCTTCAAAGCACAGCACAGGGCTCTTTGCAAGCCCTGCATGGTGCTTGAAAGTCATTGCTGTCCCCTTATGAAGTCATATGGTTGAGAAAAAGGTGGTTCCACCTACCTGTCAAATTTGGCCTGCAGGGATAGGCGGATATGAAGATGTAACCCACCAGGTCTAAAAGGCTTCCCATCAACTGCTGGTATAGGAGGAGTAGGTCCCTAAGCTATTTGGGACCTGAACCATCCAGGGCTTTAAATGCCTGTGAACTGTGCCTCTTTGAACTGTGCCTAGAAGCAAATTTGTTATCAGTATAGCCCTTGCAGAACAGGTATTATGTAATCCGATAAGGGAGTGACTACCAGCATCCTTGCTTCTACCTGTGCTGTTGCTTTAAAAACATCGGTGGTGGCTTGGGATCAGGCCAAGACCAATCTAGCCTAACACTCGGTGGTGTAAGGGAATCTGGTTATTGCCCATAGACTATCTTCTGCTGACCCATGATGTAAGAGATGCAGAGAATATGTAAGGGAATACTATGTTAGTGTAGAAGTCTTGGCTCATTTGGTGTGTGTTCTTGTAGGTAACTCTTTTTATCAGTTTCCCCCGACAGCATTAAAAACACATCACTTTTTAATCCAACACATTAATTTCATGCGGGGGGCGGGGAGCCCTTTCGTAGGTCGGGTCTCCTTGGACTGTGTGCAGTGGTATGGAAGGGATTGTAGTGCATTGGTGAGCAAGAGACTTCAAAAGATACTAAAAAATTAATCTAAGCCTACATGCAGTAGATTTCCTTCCTAACAACAAATCAATGTTTGTGTTTAGTATGACTCGAGATCTTTCCTCCTTTGGTATCAATGACTGTTTTATCGCTAGTTTGAAAGAGAGCAGTTCATTAAGGGTACATCTGTGACAGTTCATTTTCAAATGAGCTGTTTGTGAAAAATGAGTGCAGTCGGCATCTCATCCCTTATCCTATCATAGATGATTCCTGATTTGTTTGCTTGCTGGGTCTTTTTTTGGCCTGGGGATGGGGGGCTGCATTGTCTCCCCTTCACCCAATAAATGACTTGCCTTCTTCCTGTGATATTGGATTTGTTTTTCCTTTAAGTTAGATCCAGTTCTCTCTGCATGGAGAAGCGTGTTCAGTTTCTTACGGGTTCCCATTGCTGACTGGCAACCAAGGGAGGGGTGAAGGAAAGCCATGCCAAGCTGATTAGGTTTGGCCAAAGCATTAATCAGAGTCTAACTTTGAAGGCATCACTGGGCATCTGCACTGGCTATCTGTGCTCTAGTGGCAGCAATGTGATAACTTTGTTGGACTCTTCCCTTGATCATAATCCATAATGGCTGGGGCTGATGGAAACTGTAGTCCAACAGCATTTGGAGGACTACAGGTTCCCTGTTCCTGTTCTGCATGCTTGACTCATGTACCTACCATGGTGAGGAAGTGCTCCACAGTTGTGTTTGCATTCCAGACTTTAAAAACTCTCAGGACAGATGAACTCCCAAGGTCTGTTTATAGTTTAGGGGCAGTTAGAAAACTTGATGTGTGCTGAAGTTGGTGCAAGCTCTGCAAGCAATCCTCCAGCTAATTCACAAAGTGATGCATCGTCTTCCATTATTCCTAGGCACTTCCTCATGTTTTATGGTCTTAAATTATTCACATCCTTTAAATAAAATCTCCCAAAGTTTATTCCAACTAGAGTTTCAGCAGAGGTTGAAGAGATGGTGATAAAAATGTGTGCGTAAGCGTGCCTCAACTCCACAAACGAGTGTGGGTTGTTGCAAATGAGTGAGGGTTGAAATGCAATGGGGGCCCTGCCATGAGGCAAGGTGAGGTGACCATCTTGAATGAGAGACTTGGGTGCTGTGAAGACTGGCAGGCTGGGGTCACCTGTGGGTCACAATCCATCAGGACATTATCCTATGCAAGCCCCATTTGAAAGGAATGGAAACACTGGAAAAACATCATGGTGCTCTTGCCCAAGTCCTGGAAACATATGGAAATCCTCTAATATTGGGAACCAGCCTTAACAAGTGTGGCCAAGGATGATGGGTAGTTCAGCAATATTTAGAGGGTCAAAGTTCCCCCACACCTGCTCTAAACTATGGGCAATTTCTTCATCCAGCCCATTGTGTCTACTTTGTCTGGCATTGGCTCTGCAAGGTATCAGGCAGTCTTTCCCATCGCTCGCTACCTGACTTGGACACCCCACCAACTGAGCCTCGGACCTTCTCTGTGCTAGGCATGTGCTTTGCCACTAATCTATAGTCCCTTCCTTATAATCTCATTTCAAATAATAATAATAATAAAGGCTTATGTATTTAATCAAATAATTATTTATCCAACTCTTCAACCCAACATGGCTCCTGGAGCGGCTTACAGACTAGGGGAGAAGAAAAAAAAGACCAGTCCCTGTACACTGTAGAACGTCATGACACAAAAGGAAAATGGGTTGAGGAGGAGGAGGAGGGGGGGAAGCAAACAAGGGGATGAGTTTTTAGTTGTAAATTCTAATAATCAGCTTGGGTGGAGGGGTTCAAGGAGAAGAAAAGTTGCTGTTTTCTCAGCTGTGGCATGGTCCTGTATATCTTCCCTCCTCTGTGGCTGCCTGATATAATGGCTGTTGCCAGGCAACAGTTGATGGAGGGGGGAGCAGAGCTGATGATGGTCCTGCATCCCTTCTCTCCCCTTCCTCCGTGACAGCCTAATGTAATGGTTTGCATAAGGCAGCTTCCTGATAGATGGTAGATGTTAATTGCTATGGGAGAAGTCCATTTGGATTTTGTTTACATCCCCCATCAAAGTGTCTTGTTCCTCGTCTGGAGCATAAGATCCTGTCAAGAATTCTGGTACTGTTCCCATACTCAGGCTGTGTTGTTGCCTCCTGAAGAAGATGGCATTCCTTCTGATTCCTAGCGTGCTAAGAACTACTGTTCTGATGGCCTTCTTCTGGTAAGCCCTGGCAATAGAGCATGGAATGATGGGTTTAGAGTAAGGACTAAGATGTTTTCCTCATTTCCACTTAGTCTACTTCGTTTCAAAGTAGTGGTGGACGATGTGGCAATAGGTGATGTTGGACTACACCTGTCATCATCCTTGACAATCGGCCAAGGATAGGAATTAGGGCTGATGGGAACTGTATTCCAGCAATATCAGGAGGGCACCATATTGGTTTACCCCTGTTTTAAAGTAAGGACCATACAGAAGTATGAAATTATGATGTGGAGACTGAAGTGACTGGGTTTGACGTAGAGCAAATTACAGTGGTATCTCGGTACTTGGACGGCTTGGCTCCCAATCAAATCAGCTCCCGAACGCCGCAAACCCGGAAGTGAGTGTTCCGGTTTGCAAACTTTTTTGGAAGCCAAACGTCCGATTGAATGCCGGAAGGACTCCTGGAACGGATTAAGTTTGAGAACCAAGGTACCACTATAGTTGCATTTTGGTCCCACTCAAATCAGTGGGTTGAATGGGAACTTAGTCATGCTTAGGAAAGGACCCTTTGAACTCAATGAGGTTTAGTCGTCATCATTATTTATTAAATTTGTTAGTTGCTTTATTTTACCCAAGACATCCCACAGCAATTTACAGCCAAACAAACAAACAAAAACAAACACCACATGTCTTAACGTATAATGCTGTCCTGTTTATGTTTATCTGAAAGAAAGTCCTCATTGAACACAGTGGGACTTCTGAGTAGATGTGGAGGATTGCACTATAAGTTTAGATCCAACCCAATTGGAACTGAAGATAGTTGTTACTATTCACAATGGGACTTTCTTGGAAAGCATGTGTTCAGAAAGTCACAGTGCAAACTGATGCATTTTTACTTGGAACGTACTCCCGTTGTATGTATTTATTTTCTGAACTACACTATATATCCCACCTTTCCCCCAAAGATGTAGAGTACGTTGTACCCCTCTCCCTGTTTTATCATCACAACAACCCTGTGAAGAAGGTTAGGCTGAGAACAGGGCATGACCCAAAGTCACCAAGTGAGCTCACTGAGTGGGAATTTGAACCCTGCTCTCCCAGATCCCAGCTCAGCACTCAAACCACTACACCACACTGGTTTAATTGAGATTACTTCCAAGTAAGTGTGCCTCTGGGTGAAGCTGTAAGATACGAGATTTAAAGTTGAAGATCTTATGTAATGTTGCTAAACCAAGGTATGCTGATTCCTGAAGGGCAAACAGGCGTAGTAGTCAAAGTAGAAAGTGTCCTTATTTTTGCCAGTCATCTAGTGAGGCCTGCCAATGTTTCTGTGTAATCACTTGTACTATAATTAATTTCCAGATGAGTAAAGGTTAAGGTTGATGATTAAGTGTGAGTCATTGAGGTTGGGAAGGGAACCAAACTTTTGATTCCTACTCCTCTTCCAAATGCCTCATATTTGGAAATGAATGTACTATCATTCTTGTTTTGAGTGATCACGCTAGAAAAACAAGCTTTGTACTAAATCAGCCATGCTGTAGTCATATTGGCCATTTTATATTGCCCAATTGAACCTTGTACATATTCTCACAGAAATTCTCCACTCCGACCTCCCACTTTGCTGAGGTAGAGAACTTTTTGACATTTGCCACGTTACTAAGCATAGTTTTGTTCACCTTCGTACTTGCAATGCGCTATTCAGTATACAGATAGGCGCTCCTTAAGGATTTAATTTTTCATGGAACGACCTTTTGGTGGTCAGGGAAGGGCATTCATACTTTTTTCCAGGTTGAACAACAAAGGGTAGGGCTAATGAGTGTGTGAATGAATAATATGGAAATAAATGTTCACTGTTGCCTTAATGTAATTTCTCGGTGCTATTAACAGTTTTAGGGAATTTCGTATCGTGAACTAGAGATGTGAATTTGTTACTATGCTGCACGTGCTTCTTTAAAAAAAAGCTACAGCAGCATCCCAATTAAAATGCTTACTCGCTAAGGATAAATTAGCCCTGCAATAACTAAGAATCCCAAGCACACTGTTTCTTTTAAAAATATGAATAACAGCTAACCATAGTATACTCGTGGTGTGCCACCAGTGTTTACTAAGTACAAAAAAAAGGGAACTACAGTGGTACCTCGGGTTACATACGCTTCAGGTTACAGACTCTGCTAACGCAGAAATATTACCTCGGGTTAAGAACTTTGCTTCAGGATGAGAACAGAAATCGGGCAGCGGCAGGGGGAGGCCCCATTAGCTAAAGTGGTGCTTCAGGTTAAGAACGTTTTCAGGTTAAGAATGGACCTCCAGAACGAATTAAGTACGTAACCAGAGGTAAAGGTAAAGGGACCCCTGACCATTAGGTCCAGTCGTGACCAACTCTGGGGTTGCGGCGCTCATCTCGCATTATTGGCCGAGGGAGCCGATATGTGGCCAGCATGACTAAGTCGCTTCTGACGAACCAAAGCAGCGCACGGAAATGCCGTTTACCTTCCCACAGGAGTGGTACCTATTGATCTACTTGCACTTTGATGTGCTTTCGAACAGCTAGGTTGGCAGGAGCTGAACCAGAGGTACCACTGTACAAAACTCAGTCTCAAATGATCAACCAAAATGCAGTCCTTTCTGCCTGGGTCCTGATATAATCGGAGGCCTTTCATTGTGTGCCACCACAAGGGAGGTCTGGCAGTATGGGAATGGTCATTTCTGTAGTAGTCCCCTGTTTATAGAAATTTCTCCTCAGGGAGGCCTACCTGGCACCAACCTTGCCATCATTTTGGATCCAGGCAAATACATTTGCATTTCCCCAAGAATTTGGCAAGCACAAATTATATGATATTGTACAGTTTTAATCTGTTTTTTAAAAATCTGTTTATGTGAGTTTATCGTGGATTTTTTTTTCTTGGTGATGAATTGATTCCAGACTTCTTTTAATGGGAGGCAATATATACATGTAATAAACGCTACCTAATCACTGGTGGGTGTTAGGCTGCAATGCTCGTACGCTCTGCATCCAGTTATTAGTAACTTCATCAGTGCAAGCGCATGCTAGAACACAAATTAAATCTTACAACGTGCCTTTTAAAAGTGTCGAAATATCCCCTCCTCCCCCTTGTAAGTCTTCCAGGACAGCAGAACTTTTGAAGCTGGAATGCAGTATAGCCTTTTCTGTTCAAAGAGGCACCTCCCGAGATAGGTTTCCAGCTGCTCCTCTGTTTTGTCTACAGAGCAAAGCAAGCATAAACACTAGTAAAAGTTATTTTCATTGGAAGTGCAGCAAGAAAGGATGGGTTTGTCAGGAACACTCTCGCTGAGTATAGAAGCAGTAATATTGGCATCACACAACATGGGCAGATGTTCTGAGTGAGGGGGAGGACTGCAACTTTCAAGACAGCTATTTACAATAGAAAATGCACCCGCATGTTGCTGTTTGCTGCTTGTTTCCGAAACTTATATATTTTGCTCCTTCAATAGAAAATGTTCCGAGGTAGCCACAGGTGATAAAGATAGATCTGATAGAGCTTGAAGACTGAGCACCTGATCCCTTGTGCCAGGTGGCGTGCCTGTAGCCCTGTTGAACTTCAACTCCCCATCAGGCCCCCATTCATCGTGACAGGTGTTGGGGGTGATAGGGGATGATGGGGTTACAGCCTCTGCAACATCTGGAGGTCTCTCCTGCTCTAGGGAGAATGCAGGTATCAACAGGACTGGTTGAAGCACCCACCAGCACATCTCCGCCTCCTCAGGATTGAGCTTCAGTTTATTGCCCTCATCTAGTCTGGTGGCGCTGTGGGTTAAACCACAGAGCCTAGGGCTTGCTGATCAGAAGGTCAGCAGTTCGAATCCCCACAACGGGGTGAGCTCCCGTTGCTCAGTCCCTGCTCCTGCCAACATAGCATAATGTCAAATTGCAAGTAGATAAATAGGTACTGCTCCGGCGGGAAGGTAAACGGCATTTCCATGCGCTGCTCTGGTTCGCCAGAAGCGGCTTAGTCATGCTGGCCACATGACCCAGAAGCTGTACGCCGGCTCCCTCGGCCAATAAAGCGAGATGAGCGCCACAACCCCAGAGTCGTCCGCGACTGGACCTACTAGTCAGGGGTCCCTTTACCTTTACCTTTAATACCTGACTGGCCCTTGGCTGGAACTAGTAGCATACCCCTCTCACTGGAGAGCTGTCAGTCCAGTCTAGTCAAATGCAATCATTTGGAAAAGGCAAGTTGGTCTTATCTGCTGGTTTAAGCTGATACGCCTGTAAACTTATTGGTCCTATGACTGCCTTGGGGATATCCCCCCCCCATCCCAGTCTACTATAGGAAGGTCCTATAGTAGTTGTGCTGGCTGTGCAGGAGGGCAAGACTCCTTGTCGGGGCTCACATGGATAGCTCAGTTAGTAGAGCATGTGACTCTTGATCTCAGGGGCATGGGTTTGAGCCCCATGTTGGGCAAAAGATTCCTGCCTTGCAGGGGGTTGGACTAGTTGAGCCTTGTTGTCCCTTCCAGTGCTACAATTCTATGATTCTGTATCAACCTTGTTCCTGGCTCTCTCTGCCACTATTTGTTAACTGCAATACCATTTAAAAGCAAAGCAAAGCAAAGCAAAACAAAACATGCAAGAGTCAAATGGAAAATCTAAACCTCTTCTGTTCCTTTTGCCTTGTATATTGGCACAAGTGCAAAACTAAATGGAAGACTAAATAGGATTCTCTGGGGATCCTGGCCCCTCCTGCCACCCTTGGAGAGCAGTTGCTGTTTACAGCTGTCTATAAAAGCAACTGTTTTGCCTACTTTTAGAAATCTATGCCTCTTGAGCAAATCAACACATTCCAGGATAAAACAAACTGTGTGTTTAACACTCACAGCAGGAAAATCACAGACACCTGTCCACTGAGACTCCTGATTAACTTTTGCATTGTGCTGGGAGTGAGGATGTTGTGCAGTCTCGCCCGCGCGTAAGTCAGGCTCCATGCACCCACATTTTGCTTTTGGGTCTATAAGTCCCACCTTCCTTTGCAGGCTGAGGGTTATGCAGAGCCTGGAGCAAATGCTGCTAAGAAGACTGTTTGTTGAACTTCAGTGATGGGGGCGAGCAAGTGGGGTGTGATGTACATTTTAAGGAAGGAGTGCAGCAGCAATGCTAATTGAGAACAAAATCCTATGTCTCACGGGGGCCATTAAGCGACGGCAAAAGGCTACAGTGGAGTTGCGTCTTTGGGAGTGGTGGTGGAGATGATGTGAAAGGGAAACCTCCATAGACACTTAATGGAATGGGCAAGATTGTAGGGAGGAGGTTACAGAGACTGGGCACGGCTGCATGGAACTGGGTAGAATGACGGAGTGAATGCCATGGGCCAAGCAGTTAAAATGACAAATTTCTGATGGTAAAAATGATGGGGAGGAAGGATAAGATCGGAGACAATGAAGGACGTACCTGCAATTCCACCTAGACCTCATAACTGCACCCCTGTTTTTCTGTTTTATTTGTGATTGAGTGCCAAAACAATTCTAAAAGTGCTGGGCAGAGATTTAACCCCCTGCCCCTATCCACAACATTGTTTCAGCGACTATTAAAGATTCACATCTTCACCCACACATTGCTGGGTTTCTTTTAATAAAAAAAAATACCCAGCTTCTGGTGATGGATTTTTAAGAACTTAGCTGTCTTACCAGTGCTTAAGGAGCTGCACTGGCTGAGCACAATGCAGAGTGCTGGTTTTGAGCCAGAATGCCCAAAAAGTTCAGAGACTGGGGTAAGGACTTCCTGCTGCCATATGATGTGAACATACCCAATGGATAGGATGTTCTGTGGTCTCTCTCTCTCTCTCTCTCTCTCTCTCTCTCTCTCTCTCTGTGTGTGTGTGTGTTGGTTTTGGAGGTGAAGTGATGGCTACCTCACCAGAGATAGACCTTTTTCTATTATGAAACACTCTCCCTTGAAAAACCTGCCAGTCACCAACACTTAGTATTTAGGCACCAGGTTAATTCCCCCACTTTCCCTCCCTGGTTTGTGGTTGCCAGATTAATGTGGTTCTTTCTGGGGATCTTTGTGGTCAGATCACAGGATAAAAGTCCGACTTAAGTGGGAGGCAGGCATGGATAGCCTTGCATAGCCATGGAAAACCTAGAGATATTTTGCAAAGATGAACAGAGGAAATAAAGCAGCTGAAAGAACTAAAATGGGAGGGAGGATGAAGGAAATGAATTATTTAATATTATTGTATCTTATTAAATTATTACAAGAATTGAACCATATAGCCAATAGGCAGTAAATCTAATGGAAAGGCAAGTACACCATCATCTTCATGACAAGGGAATAATTTTTGGGAACAGTAAGGTTCAAATTTCATAAATTACTGCTATGGACCATCCTGACTACTTCATTGATAGAAGCAAAGTAGAGGTGGAATGTTATTTAGGGGGACACCATTTATTTCTGCCAAGTGGTTGTTTGTGACTGGAAATTTGTATCTACTTGGTGCTGGGTTGGGACTTAATCTGAAGTTTTTCTGCCTCTCCACTGAACTGAGAGCTTTTAATTTTAATTTAGATGCACCTATTGTACACAAAAATGACCATGATGATCAATGGGGAGCAGAACGTGTTCGTTTTTCTTCTTAGCACACCATGTAAGGTTGGCTGGAATTTAAAGATAGCTGCCCTCAGCGCTTAAGGCTCATCTTAGAGAAACTAAGTTGTTCTTTTGGTCTGTCGAATACTGTTCTGGTTTAGATGAACATGCCATTTGGTGATGATGATCGAATGAGCGTAGGTCTTGTTCTGACACTTACGCCATCAAAGGCCCTGTTCTGATAGAAGCTGATAAATGAATGATGACCTGCCATGTGCTTAGTGTCACTGCGAGGCTCTGTAATCTCCTAACAGTGGCTCAGCTGTGCCAGCAGGCTACGGAAGTGCATGGCAGCCTTAAGGACAACTTACTCAGCATGTCTACTCTGCCCACCCCAACCTCTGTCTGCTGTAGCTGTCTCTTCTTATTGAGCTCTGTGTAATGCTGTGCTCTTTGCAACTGTCATTAAATGGAATAGATCACAGGTAAGGGAACCTTGGGGGGGGGGGCAGACGTGACCTTCCACACCAGACATCTCTATCTGGCCCTTTCCCCCAACTCAGGCTACACCTGCTCTGTGTCATGTTAAGCTTGCCTCTTTCTTGCCTGATGAAGTATGTGTTTGCAGAAAACACTGACTTTTGCATGGCTGGAATGTAGACTACTGTACAAAGGCAGGAGCCACATCCATTGCTCTGCTCACTTTTGCTTCTGGTCCCATTCACTTTTTGCTCTTCACCCCTGGCCCCCCAAAAGGTTGCACACTAAGGGAAGGCGGCCGTCAAGCTGAAAAGGGTCCCCACCTCCAGGGTAAGAGAGAATGCTATGGAAGCTTAGTTAAATTGGGCCAAGTGCTTGTAGATACCCTCCAGTATACTATTCTGTGTAATGGATTGAGCGGCTGAGGCAACCCAGTCAGATGTAATAAATTATTGTAATTATTTTTATTAAATATTTATTTATTTATTTATTTATTTTATTTTTATTAAATAAATAACTATTATTTGCCGGCATATGCACATGTGAAAGAAGCTGCTCTCAAGACACTGCAGTTGTGGTAATTAAAGTGTGGGTAGTGTTAACTAGTTACAAAGTCAAATGGCTTTGCCTTTAGCACAGAGAACATAAAATATTTATTATTGTGGAGTTAAAATTACAGAAACGGGAGACTCGAGAGCAGACTATAAACCACTCATAGAATATTGCTTTCAATAGGTTTAGAAATGTGAAAGTTTGTATATTAGCAGATATGGGCCATATGTCCCCATTTTTGGAAACTTACAATATCCTTAACTGCTCCTCTTTGAACATCTTGTTTAATGGGAGTTTTATGACCCAGGGTTTTGAAAAGTGAACTTTATTTTTTAGTCGTTAATTTAGCCAGGCATGTGTTCTCTAAATAGTATATATTGTTACTCAGGTCAGCTCTGCTAGGTTTACAATTTTGTTTGTCTTCCATGATCAGCCAAGATTAACATGCGTAAAGATGGCGGAACATAGCTAAGCTCATGCTGTTGCTAGTTTTTGTGATGGGTACTTGGGTACTCTTTTGGGGGATGGAGTATGTTGCACTGTGGTTAACTAGAAGTTGAATTATCTTAAATCAAGTTTTTATTAATCCCGTGTCATAAGGGTTCGAAATTAGCAGGGCGCCATTTTGCGCCTAAAGGTTCTCCATTTGTGAGCACCTCAAAAAGTCTGGGTGCCATTTTTTGTGCCTTGCTTGACCCTCAAGGATTACTGAAATGTATGTGCTTTGAAGCCTCGAAGTAAATGTTAAGGATAGACAATATGTTAAGGAGTTTAACAATAAAGAGTAGAGTGTTTTAAAAACTGAAGTATGGTGCCAATATTTTTTATTGTAAACATCAAATTAAACACGTAATAACAATTTCTGCTAAAAATGTGATATGAACAATGTGCCACTTATGTGAATTGGATATTAATTCATGCTTATCAATATAATAAATAAAAAGTGTTGTCGACCCCCGTCCCGTGGCGACTAGACGTTCTGTTTCGGCACCCACAACCCAGGTCCCAGAAGCCATTTGGCTCCTAGCTCTTCTACCCCAGTTTCTAACACTGTGTGTCGTTTCTGCAACTCCACAAACAAGCCCCAGAACTTATGAGAATCTTAATACTTTTATAGATGCAAAGTGCCATATAAACAATACAAAAATAATAGCAATTGCTATGGAATACTCAATAGTCCAATTTTTCACAAGAAATTAGGGCTTTGTCATACTAACGTGATAAAGACTACATTTAGTGGAAATGAACCATTACTGGTTATTCCATAGTAATTGGCATGGTTATTTTTTATTTGTGTGGCACATTGCAATTATGAGAATTTAATAGACATTTTATACGTTCTGTTTGTATTTTGTGTGTTTTGTTACATTTCTCTGCGATTCTACTGGTAAACCGGATTGACACTCTAGATAAACTCTGATCCTGGAGACAATCTTGTGTTATGGATGGCGGCCTGCAAGCAAAGTAAACATTAAGCTGTTTTAATTTCAAGCCCCATTAGTAACAGACAACAATGGTAACAGGGAAAAAATAATAATATCTAGACAGTCTATAGGGAAACAGTTTTGTAAATAGTCTCTGAGAAATCGCAGATGGAGAATTAAAAGTAGATGCATACATAATTAGCAGCGTATAATCCAACCTTGAGTCTCCCAATTACTAGAGGCTTATTATAAACATACCTGTGCCTGCTCAAAAGGCTTCTTTTAATAACTCTAGTTCTTCTTCCCAGACCTAATTGTAAACATGGTAAGTCTGTGTCTCGCTTTCCAGTCCACTGAGACTGCTCTTGATGGCTTGTGTGTTGTCTGATGCTAGATAGTCGTGCTGAACAAATCTGTCTATAAACTGGCTGAACACAGAAGCAAGTAATTGCTTGGTAATTTGGCAATGACGGTGAATGACCATGTTGACATATTCCTGTAATAAGTGTCATTGGTGTGCATCAGATAGTCCAACTTACCTTAGTTTGAACCCCGGTGTATATATATATTTTTTCCCAACTGGATAAACCACTTTCAAATGACTGAAATGTTTACCACTAGATGTGAAAATTATTCTTGTAGATCACTGCCTACAAGAATAATCTTCAAATATAGTGGCAAACATTTCTGTCATTTGGAGGTGGTTTTAAAAGCCTGAAGTGATTGCTCTGCTTTATCCAATTAGAAAATATATATTTCTTTCTTGAGTCAGTCCTTGTTTTCACAGTCCTCACTTTCATTTTCTAATGTGGGTTCTCCAATTTTTTTAGTACAGTTTCTGCTATTTGGTAAGGGAATCCATGCAGTTCTTCATTCTGAAAGAAGTAGCAATATTAAAATGCTACGGATCCCCAAACCACAGTTAGGCTTAAGGTTAAGCATTGGTTTCAAACTAGGATTGGAAACCATGATTTAAAGTGAGTGATGCTGAGGAATTTAACCCTGTTCAGTTCTGATGTGAACTGATCTGCAGGTGGCTGGCTTAGCTAAACTTGTTACTGCATGTGTTCTGGGATGTCAACAACATTTAAGGCACCATACTATGGTTTCTACCTAACCTAGTGTTATGACACCAGCAGGCCTTATTTTATTTGGGACTAATTTCTTATTGGGAAAAGTAATTCCTCTAAGTCAAGACTTTCCAAACTTTTCATGTTGGTGACACACTTTTTAGATACACATCATTTCGCAACACAGGAATTCAGTTTTGCTAGCAAACCGGAGGTTAAACTAACCCCTTTTCAGCCCCGAGAGGAGCACAGTGAGCGTTCGCAAAACCCACCTACATAGCCTACTGTAGCTGACACACTGACGTGTTGTGACACAGTTTGGAAGGCTCTTCTATAAGCAATGCTCTTATCTGGTGACAGTATTTATCAGGATGAAGTACTGGCTAGGCCCACACCAACCTTTTAGCAGCCATTTTGTGCTGGCACCCATAACACTTCTATCAAGATAAGAGCACCAGCACCTCAATTTTTACCAGAAAAAGCATTGCCTTTTCATGTTTTTGAAGACAATACCATATAACTCCCATCCCCCCCCCCCAAAATGTTGCTGGTGGGCCTTTGTGTAACTGAAAGAGTGGTTTGTTTGTTTTTATGGCTAATGGCTTTCCTTCCATCCATACTAGTATGATCCCTTGTAAGACAGAAGGCGGAGTATGTACTGTATAGTTCATTGTCCCAATCTTAAGGGCCCGCTAAATTAACAGAGCAGTCTCTCAACTCAGTTACACTTTCAAAATCCCCTGCCATTTTCTTTGCTCTGAATTTTCATGGACACAGAAATGGCACAGGTTGCCCCTGCCAAACTTAATTATTTTAATAACTCTGTGACTTAAGATAGTTGTTTCTCTTCACTCCCCCCACCCCCCGGACTTTGTTTATCTTTTTGATATATTTATAAGTTTTTAGCCTTGGTTACTAAAAATCTCTCTCTATATCTTTCGAATATAAAAGCTTACACTTCAGACTTTGACCGTTGCTTTCACTGGAGACTGCATGTGTGTTGATATTTTCTCTTGCTTGCTAGATTTTTATTAAGTCGGCTCTACCAGTACTGTAGTTTGTTGGGGGGACGAAAAGGGATATGTTGCATTTTAGATTGAGTCCCAACATTTTAGTCAGTACGTTTTTGGGCAAAAGCAGCTGTATGTAACCTAACCTGTAGCCTCCCAGAGCCTTGGGCAATTTATGGCTACTTATAGTCTGTTGCAGAAGAACCCCCCCACTCCCTGCAACCATGATATATTAAGAAGGGTACATTAAAAATCACATAAAGGTGCTTCTTGGCTTGTTTAGTAGACCTGGAATATGGCCAAGCAACTGTGATATTTCACCACCCACATGCAGCTCTGTTCCTGGGCAGGCTTTCCTGGACTGACTTAGGTTTTGAACATTTTTGAAATCGACACTGAGGATGGGCTTAACAGGGCCTTGAGCAAGGTACCCCCTGGAGGTCCCCCTTGCTGCCTAGCCACTTCCCCTCCTGCAACACTGCCCACCCCATTGTAGCTGCTCCACTCTCTCCCCACATAGGCTTACCAAGCATTGGGAAGGGGTCTTCTCCCCCCCTTAAAAAAAACACCTTTCCATAAGTTGGCTGGTTGCAAATGGGAGTTGCAAATGGGAGAAACTTTGGTGTGCCTCTGGCATTGTTTCAAGGCCTCTGGGCAATGGATTTCTGCCCTGAAGCCCAAACCTAACCGTCCATCTAGGCTGAATTTCTTTGGCTTCTCATTTGATGATGGTTCCATCACCATGCTGGTGTAGGCCTCTCGAGCCAGTTCGGCTATGCTGTACCTATTTTATTCTGCAAGGTTTCTTTCTGGGTTTACCAATTGACCGCTGTGTACTCGGTGGTTAATAGCAGGGGGTTTCCAACTTTCTTGGGGGTTCATGTTTGCAAATGGGAGAAACTGTTGCAGGCACCATGTGTACAACCAGGTGTATTGGCTGCAATAGATTGTCTACACTACAACTCTCAGCACCCTTAACAAACAGAATTGTTTGGAGGAAGCCATGTTGTCTGTCGCAGGGCTTTAAATGAAGGGTGTGAATATGGTCTGAATTCAGTGGTGGTAGGTGAGGCTTGGTGCCAGTCCAGTCCTCTGTGGGTGCACGTTCTCACTGAGACTCCTCCCTAAAAGCGTAGTTCCTGTTTACCATCTCCTGTTCTGATACGGCCAGTAGACTCCCAGCTTTGTTATCAGGCTTGAGTGGCTACTAACTAAAAAATGCAAACAGTTAAAGAACTTGGGAGCTGAGATTGTAAGACACAGCAAAATAGGAGATAAAGCCAAGATCCTCAGAACAGAATGTTCTGTGTAATTTGCATTGCAGTGCAGGCAGGAAATTTGATGTTTTGTGCTGAATTCTGCATCCTGTGGACTTCACCTTACATTATAAAAGCAAGTTTCTAGTTACCAATGGCTCTGAAGTTATACTTGACAGTAGTAGAAGATGCTAGGAAGGATTCCCAGCAAACAGGAGTTAAAACTTAAGGCCACTCATCCCCCCACCCTTTTCTCATGACTGGCAGAAACATAATACAGTAAGGAGGGGGGGGGGATGTCAAGTTGGTTAATTTACATAATTTATGCTGATTGTAGAATTAATGGTTCATGATTGAGAATTCTGCTCTACTTGGGTGCAGAGTTGCTTTCTTTTTATTAGCTTAAGGGCATAAACAGCCATGCATACAATTATTGAAAATTACCGGTACTTTTGCTTTCCCTTGGTTAATGCTGTACTTCTCTGGAATTAACCAATCCGGAATTAGCCCGCTCTTTTCACATCCTTGTGGTCTAAATACATATTGTTTAGCTTAATGACCTGAACTTCAGTCCTCTCAAAAATTGCAGTTATTATGAGCCAGCGTGACTAAGCAAATGTAATCACTCTGAGCTGAAATGTAAACATTTTCCTAAGGCAAACTTGGCATGCTTTTCTGTTCCTTTCCCTTGTCTTCCTATCTGCCTTAAACTATTAATAGTATTTTAAGCACAGAAGGATATAGAATTGTAGAGCTGGAAAGGGACCTTGAGCAACCACCATTTTGTAATCTAAATTCACCCTCAAGTAGACATCAAAATGATTCTTCCCCCTGTCACATTTTAATGGTCATTTTACAAGCAGTTGTAGCAGCAAAAAGCTGGAATGTCCAAGCTGGCCTGTTGCCTCTTTCCTCCTTTCCCAGGATCCTGAGAGACCCTTTCCCACATTCCGTGGGGCGAACACACACACACACACACACACACACACACACACAGTGTAAATGTGTCTCTCTCATCAGATCTTTCCCCCCTCCCTCCTTTTCAGGGAGCTAAATTTTTATGTCTGGCATTTCCACTTCAAAAAGAATCTTCTGTAGGGCAGCCAGAAAAAAAAATCTGTGCTTGAGGCCTTAGAGATCTTTTATCAATCAGAGGAGACAGTGGTGAACTAGATGGACTAACAGGCTGGTTCAGTGGGGTGCTGGGCTGGGGAGACCCAGGTTCGAATCCTCACACAGCTGCAAAGTAGCTGAACGCTTCAGGCTCCCCTACTTCCCTCCGTGCGACAGTCCCCTCCAACCAATCGTTGCTCATGGCAAACCTATAGTTTTGCCGTTTGGGCTGACTTGGGCAAGCAGCTGCGGTTCGCTCTTGATCCTGACTTGCAGCTATGTGCTCAGGACCTGTTCTCGTGGGCCTTTCCCAAACACAGAATTGGTGGACCCTCCCAGCAGGATGCTGAGCTCATTGTCTTGTTTTTGGGCCCCACCCATGTGTGGGTGGCTGGGCCATTTAACCACGACCACAGCTGCAGTGGAGTTAACTTTCTCAGGAGTTGCTGCTCTTGTATAGCCAAAACAGCGTTTGAAAGGTTCTGTAATGCTTCCCTGTGCTGGCAGGGCCTACTGTCTGGATCCCTCATGCCCCCCAACCCCATAGATCAGGTGTGGGAGACTTCCTGATATTGCTGAACTACAACTCCCATCATTCCTGGCCTTTGACCAACTCCATCGCTGGAGTTGTGGTTCAGCAACATCTGGAGGGCCAAAGGTTCCGCACACCTGCTATAGATCTTTCTCCATTATAGGCTAGGTCTGTAGTCCTCTGTACAGAGCAGAGTATTTTAAGAGCAGACTTACGTAGCTATGTTTCTGTTCTGCCTTGTTAAATATTAATCTCCAGACTGTTCCCCACGGTGCAGAGGAGTTCTGTGGCTGCTGCCTTAGTGAGTGCTGACCTAGCGTTCTTCCTTCCTTATCTTATGTATTGAGGTCATGGCGGACCTGCTCCTGGGCCATAATGGCAAGAGATGGGCTCCTGCTAAGCGCCTCTTAAAAGCTTTGTGGAAACGTGAAGAAATGCCCGGCAATATCTCAAGCCCCCCCCCCACCTCAAAAAACAGAAACCCACAACCCTCACTCGATAGGTAGCTCTCTCGTAATTATTTTAAATGACCTCTGGATTTACAGTTCTTAATCGTTGCTGCAAATTGGACTCTTGGCTCGTAGTCTGTAAACATTAGCTAGCGCAAGTGGGATAATTAAACCTCCGGGACACATTATCACAGATCACGTGTGGAAGGCTTAGACTGAGTTGAACAGGAACTCGAGGGGAGCTTGGAGAAACTGTGACCTGTTTCTACAACAAATAACGAAAATAGTTGAATAATGCCTTAAAAGTGCAGGCCAGCCTTCCAAGTTCTTTAAAAAACAAACACCAAACATGTGAGTTGGAAGGGATAAGACAATTAGAGCAGCCTTTCTCAACCTTGGGTTCCCATATGTTGTTCGACTACAACTCTCATCATCCCTGGCCATTGGTCCTGCTAGAGAGGCATGGTGGGAGCTTTAGTTCATTGTCATCTGGGGACCCAGGGTTGACACAGGCTGCATTAGAGGGTTAATTCAAACTGCTGAGAGGCACCAAGGAGTGTCCTGTGTCAGGGCATATATAGGGCTGCTGCCTGGAGACAGGCAGTCAGGTTCTGCATCCATAGCAGTGACCAGAGGAGGAATGACCTTTTGGAGGCGCATAGAGAGAAGAATTGCCATGGTGTATCTGCAAGTAGCGCAACCAGACGCCTTCATCTGCCCCAGCTGCAACAAAAAAAGTATTTCCCATATCAGTCTCTAGAGCAGGGGTCAGCAAAGTTTTTTAGCAGGGGGCTGGTCCACTGTCCCTCAGACTATATTTTGAAAAAAAAATTAATGAACAAATTCCTATGCCCCCCAAATAACCCAGAGATGCATTTTAAATAAAAGCACACATTCTACTCATGTAAAAACACCAGGCAGGCCCCACAAATAACCCAGGGATGCATTTTAAATAAAAGGACACATTCTACTCGTGTAAAAACACGCTGATTCCCAGACCGTCTGTGGGCTGGATTTAGAAAGCAATTGGGCCGCGTCCAGCCCCCGGGCCTTAGTTTGCCTACCCATGCTCTACAGCCACAGCAGGCACTGTAACTCTCGAACGGATTGACTCCACCCCAAAAGGCTCACCCCTCCATTGTCTTCCGAGACAGACAGATGCAAGCAACTGGCTGTATAGAGTTTATCTATCCACTTACTATAGGGGCGAGGCTTTCTCTCTCGCAGTGATTATAAATTGTATATGTAGGCACTGATTAATAAAGGAAGTTAATGCTCAGTATTGGGGATTAGCAGAGGAAAGGCACTTTCCCGGTTGATGATCTGAATCAATATAACTTCTTCTCAAAATAGTTCCACTGGGAATGTTGGAAATGGCCTCCCCATCTGTGACTCCCAGCAACTGGTGTTTAGAAGCATAGTGTCTCCCAACAGTGGAGCTTAGAACATGACCATTGTGTTTAAGTAGCCATCACAATAGCCTTATCTTCCATGAATTTGTCTAACCCCCTCCTGCTTTTAAAGCAATCCAACATCTTTCGTACTTCTGCAAACCTTGGGCTTCTCCCAAGTTTGCTGAGACCTCTCTCCTGTGCCTTAGTGGTGCTGTTTTGGCACTGGCAGTTGGTTGCAGCCTGAAAATTGTGGAAGGAATGACAAATGAAATGTCTACAACAATCTTGCTATTTCCTGCTCTCCCCCTCCTCTTTCAAGAGTCTTCCCTTGGCTGCGTACCAGATGACTCCTGCTGAGTTGGAGAGTTCAGCATCCTTGCAGCCTTGCTAGACTCACAGTGTCCATCTAGCAATGAATCCCTTGATACTCTTTCTACCACCGGAGAGTTTGGGTGAAGCCATGCTAAAGTGGTGGTGATGAAAACTGCCTGTTCAGGTCTTTAGAGGCAGGAAGGGTCACTCAGTTAGTAATCTGAGACTGACTAAAGTCCTGGGCGTTGTTGTTGTTGATGATGATGTTGATGTTGTTGATAATATTTTTTTATTTCTACCCCGCCCATCTGACTGGGTTGCTCCAGCCACACTGGGCAGCTTCCAGCATTTATAAAAACATTGAAAACATTGAATTAAAAAAGCTTCCCTATACAGGGCTGCCTTCAGATGCTTCCTAAATGTTATAGAATTACTCATCTCCTTAACATCTGGTGAAAGGCATTCCACAGGGTGGGCGCCACTACCAAAAAGGCCCTCTGCCTGTTAAGAACCCCTGAATGAACCTTAAATCGAAAATTGCTTTCAGTTGTGCACATTTTATTTTTAAACTGCTTAACAACCCTTAGGTTTTGCTTTCTCCAAAATATGCTGGTCAGGCAACAATGGAAGTCATTACAGCAGCCTTGCAAATTGGGGAAAGGATTGCTTTTTCTCCATGCCTGGGCCTTCCCCGGCTTCCTTTACCACCACCTGCACCTTCCTACTCTCTCCAGGTAAAAAGAAAAGTGTCTAGAACGATGCCCCCGCTTTTCCCTCCTGAACCTGGGGAGCCAGGATAGTGTAAAAGTTAAGCAATACTTGGGGCTAGCAAGAAAAACATGCTTGTTACGGCATTTGCAAATGCCTGGCTGCACCTTGCTTGTTCCTTCATGGTTACCCTCAGTCTTGCTGGTGTGGTTCTGCGTGTGTAAATGAGATGCTGCACACCCCCATTTCCACGTGATTGCCACACTCCCTAGTGTGACATTGAAAAAGCCAAAGTCTGTCAGGGGAGGGGAAACACGGGAAGGAAGATGGAGAGGAACTGGTGTTGTGGCCGCCTCCCAAATGGAGTCTGAACAGGGGTGAGGCTGGCGGGGGGCGGGGAGAGAAAGCAAAATTAGCCAACTCTGGCTGCATCCTCTTCTTGCGGAAGAAGCACAGAAATAAACGAAGCCACTTCTCCTCAGACACGCTTTCAGTTCCTGCCCCTCCTTGCAAGGACAGAATGAAGGCACATCCAGTGTACAATGGGCACCCTGTGTACAATGGAATCCTGATTTAAGATAGCTCTTCATTTTTGGTCAGTTTCTTGCCCCACCCTCTGAGCCCAGAAGGAAGAGGGAGGCAGCCCTGCATTCAGCTGTTAGATCAGAGAACTGTGTTCTGGGCAGGGTGAGTTTAGCTCTTACACTTGGCTCTTAGCTGCACCTCTCTACCCTGGCACTGGGCACCTGAGCCGTAACCTACCCTGGCACCTTAGGGTGAAGGGCAGGTAATAAATTAAAATATTGTGATTAGCAATATAATAGTAGTAGGGGGAGGGGAAATGCCCTTAGATCAGGGGTTCCCAAAGTATGGCCCGTGAGCTTCATTCTGGTAGCCCGTGAAGTATCTGTTAAAATTAAGAGAGTATACTGTATAACGTAGCACATTGCAGTTTCTACAACAGGCAGCAAAATCAATAAGTAGTCTGCCAAGACACTCAGCATTTTTCAAGTGATCCATGGGAAAACAAGTTTGGGAACCACTTCTGCCCTAGATCAAAAGTCGGTCTGCCTGGGGAGACTGCCCACTCAGTTGCTTGGGATTTCCCCGCTCCCCTTTTCTGCATGGAAGTGTGTGACAGGCCACATCGCAGGAGCATTGTGGACCCAGAGCTGGTTTTTAGCTTGCTCCAGGAGACTAGGCAAGTGGCTATTTACAAGTTTATATTTGAGGAAACAGGAAGCCTATGGAAACTAGGAAATGACGAGAGAAAGAGAAGGGGAACTGTGTGCCCACGGCCAATGAACTTTCTGGTTTCTGAGTCTACAGCAAATGCTGCCGTAGTGTTTGCTACCTTTCTTTGCCACAATGAGGACTAAGAAAGTGCTTTTTGTATTAACAGGTGTACTAGGTTTCTGTGGATTCCAGGTCTTGTACTTTTTTTTTAAAGAGATAGCTGTATGCAGCATACACCTAAACATACAGGCTTTTGACCGTTCTGAGAGTGGAAGCATATTCCCTTCCAATGCCCTTATGAGGATCACTTCGTGTAGATAGGGGGATGCTTGAATTACACTGAAACGTTGATATTGACATAGGCCTGTCCAATAAGCTGGCACATACTGAAACTGGTGGGAGTAGAATTTAATTCCTCAATCTACAATTAATGTACTGCAAGTGCTGCTACAACCTGAGGACAAACATAACTAGCTAGACTGTTCCACTTGCCAGGAAATGTAAATTGAATTCTGTAGGTTTCTCAGAAAGCTTAAGCCATAAGTGAAGTGAATTAGCGGAAGTGAATTGCTTAAATGAAAGCACGTTGACCATTGTCTTTCCTTGGCACGGTTCTGCAGGTTACAGCATCCTGTGCTAAGTAAAATGTGATGTGGACAGATTGTTTAAGTCATGTGTAAATGGATTAAAATAATCTAATTTGTTTCTCACCAGCCAGTGCTAAGTAGACTGGGCTATATGAAAACGTATGCAGGGCTCAATGCAATACTTCTGAATTTCTTTTCAGCAGGAACTCATTCAGCATCTTTTGCAGGCTTGCATGCATTTAAATTGTACAGGTCTGTTTATCCAAGGGGTGTGTTTTTGAAAGAAGCAGTTTAGCTGCAGCTCCCCCCCCCCCAACAATTGAACTGATTCCTCAGCATATTTACATATGAACATTTGTGCTGCTTTTCAGCTACACAGCCTCAGTGAGTAGAGGTTAGTTCTTGTTGCAAAAATTATAGCAACTCTTTACAGCAACCCTTTTCAAGAAAGACTTGTTAAAAAAGCAGAATATACAAAATCATTTATTTGAACCCACAGGTATTAAACATGATGAAAGGAAGCTTTTGAGACACACAGGGCTTCTCTTCCTAGGGCTAAATAATTAGGAAGATAATGGCAGCAGGCTGGCTTTTGCCAACAATGTTTGGAGGCATCCCTCGGTGCCAAAGGAAGTTACTACAGAGGCCAACTCTCTGTATTTACCAGAGAAGGTCCCTATTGCCTTGTCCTTGCTTCTGGTAAACCATTATCCTGCCATCCCCATTTCTACTATGCGAGAGTGCTTGCTTTTGGTATTTTTTAGTGTAAGCTGCTGGTAAGTTGCTTAATGTTATCATTCACCTTGTCTGCTCGTTCATTGGTCTTTAACTAGTGACCAGGATCCGCTGATGGGTTGCAGCGTCATCTAAGATGGGTCACAACCTGGAACAGCAGCAGTATACAAATAATACAGTAATTTCCCCCCCAAAAGAAATAGGTCCTCAAATGCATGTTTGAGTTCAAAGTGGGCCCTAGGTCTGAAAACATGGAAGACTAGAACACATGCGTCTCAATGCGTACCACATGAGCATTGAGGTACCAGCTTGCCATTTCACTCACTGCAATCAGTACTGTTTCACCACAGAGGATAGTATTGTAGACAAATAGGGGTTTGTTTGTTTTTTGGCAATACCTTTCACCATAATAACCATTGCCCTCCTGGCTGCTGGACCTGTGAAGGACAGGGCCGCTGTAGATTAAATGAATATAGCATCCAAGTGATCGTATTGTAGGCTGTGGCATAGTGGAGCTTACTAAGTGATCCTTGACTTGAGAATAGGAGTTTTATAGTGTAGCACATCTCTAGTTTCATCTGTGACAAGCTGGAAGTATAAAACAGGGGTATGCTGCAGCAGACAGTTAATTAGTTTGTTCATAAAATTGATTCCTGTATGGGAATTAGTTGATTCCTGTATGGGACAACTGCATATTCCTGCATTGCAAGGGGATGGATGATCCTCAAGAGTCTTGTCCACCTGTACAATTCTATGATTCCAAGTACATAATCTATTGTCTTCTCTCTAGCTTTACTCCTGAATTATTTTGAATGCTAGAGGGCTTCAACTTCCAATGCTACAAATGTGGTGAAGACATCTGCTTTACCCCTGACCTTCCCGGAAGGTCTGAAGGGGGCTCATAATAAGCGCATTTGACTGAACGCACTTGCAAGCCCCTTGTGATCGGGAACCCTGATCATGGGAAGACTTGCAAGTGCGTTCAGGCAGAAGACCCTCTCAGATCTTCTTGCTCAATGCAGAAAGGTTGGGAGTCCGTGGGTGGACCTGTCTCTACCTGCAAGTTCTAACCCTTGTGAGGTCTTTCAAATGCTTTCATAGGACACCCGACTTCCAGTTACTTGTTGGTTGGAACTTTCCCAGCCAGCACAAATGTTATTTTATTAAACTGGCCATTGAGAGAAATGTAGTTATCCAATTGAAAAGCCTTGTTTGGTAATAGCACTGCACACCTATAATCCTGCACCCCAGCTCCTTTTGCTTCTTTGCGAATAGAAGAAGCATTTTTTGCTGCATGCCTCTCTCCTTACTGCCCCAGTCTTTCTATTCCACTGCAATTTTAATAGTAGGGAAGGACATTTAGATGGAGGGGTTAATGATGCAACATTGAAAGCTCCGGTTTGCACTCACTGCAGTCAGGAAATACAAAGCTTGGTTTGAGTGCCGATTGAACACTCCATTTCCTGGCTAAGCTTGCTATTTAGGTTTTTTTTTTTTTTTTTAAGGCTGCATAGAACCTGTGTGTGTATGTTTCTCTATGCCTTCCTGTTTGCACATTTCAGTTTGTCAATAGCAATATTTCTTCCTTTGAAAGAAGCACTCTGGTAGATATAAAGTGCTGTGCCAAACGGAAATGGTGTGCTTCGTTTAGCGTTTTGATGGCAACCTGTCTGAACTATATGCTTATCATTCCGGAAAAGCAAAAGGCTGCTCTTCCTGCATACGGCTTCCTGTGCATGTCTATCAGCTGAAGCATGCTCTCGATCTAAGTGCCATTAGGAGACTTGGGAAGTTTGCAAGTGCCACAATTCATAGAGACCTGGAGGATCATAAAGCCTTTAGGTTAGCCCAGAAGCCTTGCGTGGATGTTACAGCTGTAGCAGTCTCAAATGCTGGCTTAGCCATCTTTGCAGAAAGATAAAGCAATTTTATTTGGCCCTCAAATATTTCTACTGTACCTATCTGTTAGAAGGCAGGCTGAATGTTGGTTCTAGATAGCTTAGAGAGGTTTTGCCCCTCCATTATCTTGACTGTTTGCACTGTCTCTTCTTGCTTGCCCTCCTTCTGCTTGTCCACATTCTCCTGTTTGTGAGAAGTGATGTAGAATCCTGTGGCACAGTATATACAGGTGAAACTCGAAAAATTAGAATATTGTGGAAAAGTCCATTTATGTAAGCAATTGTTTTCATTAGCTACTGGAGTTTAATATATGAGATAGACTCATGACATGCAAAGCGAGATATGTCAAGCCTTTATTTGTTATAATTGTGATGATTATGGCGTGCAGCTGATGAGCACCCCAAAGTTGAAATTGTTACTTTGGGGTTCTCATCAGCTGTATGCCATAATCATCACGATTATAACAAATAAAGGCTTGACATATCTCGCTTGGCATGTCGTGAGTCTATCTCATATATTCGTTTCACCTTTTAAGTTGAATTACTGAAAGAAATGAACCTTTCCACGATATTCTAATTTTTCGAGTTTCACCTGTAATCTGGAAACCAGAAAATCCCTGATTCAAATATCACCCCAGCTCTGAACTGTTTAATAGCCTTAGGAAAGTATATCTTATGTATCAGCCCTATATTGCAAACGGGCTGTTCATAGCTGCTGGCACTGGATGCTCAGATATGTGCTCGCCAACATTTTAGCAATAGGCTGTTGAAGGTCTCACGTCCCTGCAATATTCCACTCACGTTTGGAACAGCTGTTCTGTGGGAGGCAGGAGGATGGGACTTGTTTGATGAAGTTGTAGTTAGTATTGCGGAGGAAGGAGAGAGAGCTAAGATGTACCTGGGTGAAAGACATGAATGGAAAGTGCTTTCTTTACCCCTTCCCAACATGCACAAGGAAATTTAATTTTCATAATTAAAAGTTGTGTTTTGGAGCTGCCCTTTTGCTTAAACAACACCCTTAACAGTGTGAGTCCAATGTTATGAATGCTGGGCCAAAGCTTAGAATTCGAACCTTTTGAATTTGCTGTTGAATATTTTGGAGGCTGACATTTTGTGGTGGCAATTAAGGAATCTTCTAGTTCTGGCAAAAAAATCTATGTTCTGTAGTATCGGAATTTCACTCCAATAATTGATGAAGTGGTTTCTTTAAGTTCTGGAAATTATTGAGACTGATGTACTATTGGAGTAATGGCACATATGTCCCAACTTTTAGGGGGAAAGAGCTTTGCTGGATTAGGCCAAGGTCTGTTGCTCCCTAGTAACTGGTATTCAGAGGCATATTGATTCTAAACTTGGAGGGCATGTGTGTATCTATATCTATCTATCTATCTATCTATCTATCTATCTATCTATCTATCTATCTCTATCTCTATCTATCTATCTATCTATCTATCATCATCATCATCATCTATCTATTGATCTATCAATCTATCAATCGATATATCTCAGGCATTCCCAAACTCGGCCCTCCAGATGTTTTTGGACTACAATTCCCATCATCCCTGACCACTGGTCCTGTTAGCTAGCGATGATGGGAGTTGTAGTCCCAAAACATCTGGAGGACCGAGTTTGGGGATGCCTGATCTATCTATTATCTATCTATGTGCCATTGATAGACCATGAATCTGTCTGATCCACTTTTGAAGCCATCTGGAAGAGTGGCCATCAGTCACTTCTTGTTACAATTAATTCAATAAGTTAACAGCATGCTGAGCACCTTTTTAATTTTAGTGGAACTCATGAATAACATTGGGAAGATGGTTGTTTAGCAAGTTGTATTTGTAAAACAATAAGAAATGTAACCGGTTGAAGCAGTAAGGAAAGCTTTTAAAACATTTCTCCAAAAGTTTTAGCAGACAACCTAGATCCAATGCCATTTTTTCCTCTAGGAGGATTGTGGGAAAGAGAACATCTAGCACAAGGGGAGGTGGGGAGAGGGAAGGAATGTGTCCTCCTGATTTACGCAGGCTTTCTGAAATTCTGCACTTCAAGAATATTGGGGAGTTTTTATTCCATCATCCTCCATTCGCTGCCTAGAATAAAAGATATGAGAGAGCTATAAAAGTGTTGCTGTAGTAAATTATTAGAGGTTTTCTACTGATCCTGCAACAGAGTTTTAAACAAGACCATATGCTGCTAGTTGCTTATTCCTTCTGCTCTCTCTGTGTTGCGGATTTCTGGTTCCACCTTATCAGACTGCACATCCAGTAATAAGGTCTTCTGGGTGATCTAAATTATTAAAGAGGTTCTTCTCCCTCTCTCTGAACTTCGAAAAATAATACAGCTCTCTCTCTTCGTTCCTTCAGGCTCCAGACAAAAGGAAAGCATTAGAAGAGACCAAAGCATACACAACTCAGTCTTTGGCCAGTGTTGCTTATCAGATCAATGCACTGGCCAACAATGTGCTCCAACTACTGGATATCCAAGCATCCCAGCTCCGGAGAATGGAGTCCTCAATCAATCACATTTCCCAGGTAATTTCCCCCCCCAGAGATGTTAAAGATATACTTTTCTTGGGTGTTCCAAAGATGTAAAGAGATTTTTCGAGACGGTTCACGTGTAATGCCAACTCATGGTTTGATAGTAATGTAAATAAGCCTCAGGCTTGCATATGCTTTCGTTCTCTAGTGTGTTCGGATCACCTTTTGTAGCTAGTCGTAGCACAGAAAGAAGAAATGCCGTGGTGCATCTACAGTAGCACAACTGGACGCTTTCATCTGCCCCAGCTGCAACAAACCACATCTCTTCTGTATCTGTTTCTGCAGCCCAGGGGCACCAGCTCTTGGGGTCCCGAGCCCTTTTGGGCCCTCCCAATATTTTTGGGTGGGGGCTGCACCCCTCCCATGTCCAAAGAGCATGTGGGTGGAGCTGAGCGCTTGCACGCCTTCAGTGGCCAGCTTCTTCTCCTCCTTCCGCAGAGGGGGAGGATGGCTGAAGCCTCTCCCGGATCCTCCTAAGATCACGTGTGATGTTGCCCCCCCCATCGCCCTCGCAAGCTGGCATCTCTGCTACCGACGCAGCAAGTGCTGCGATCTTCCAACAGTGTGATTTCACCCCCAAAAGCACACTTTTCCATTGCCAACTGAGACCGATGGATGCCAACAACAGTCACTACATTCACTTGCCCTCCGAACCAGGCTTTCAAATCACAATCAAACTACAGTCATACCTTGGAAGTCGAATGGAATCCATTCCGGAAGTCTGTTTGTCTTCCAAAACGTGGCTTCTGATTGGCTGCAGAAAGCTCCTGCAGCCAATCGGAAGCCCTGTCAGATGTTCGGCTTCCAGAAATAGTTTGCAAACTGGAACACTCACTCCCGGGTTTGCGGCGTTCTGGAGCCAAAGCGTTCGAGAACTAAGCCGTTCGAAAACCAAGGTACGACTAGTGTTAGATTCTGGTTTGGAGGGTAAGCGAAAGCCATAGTTTACTGAATGAATGGACTTCTTGTTACAGCCGCAGACTGATAACATTAGATACATAAAACAAACAGCTAAAGAGCAGATACATATAAATATACATTTTTTTTGTTTTATCTTTGAAATGGCAGGACATCAGCAGGTTTGTGGATGTCCAGCTAAACCATACTAAGAGCACTGAAATCAGTAGACATAAGTTATTGGCGTCACTGATCACCCCTCCCCTAGCCAGATTGTCTTTAATCTTATAAGCTTGTTTTATATCTTACTGGCTGCTTATTAATACTAATTGTGCCATAGTCTGAATTCTCTGCTGGTACAAAAGGTGCAGCCCCCTGTTTTGTTTAGCTCTTGGCTTGAGCTGAAGGCCCTGCTATGAAGAAAGCTTTTGAGTCACCTGATACATGAACTGTTTGCTAAAAGATTGTGAACAATTAATGCTTTGTAAAGCATTTTGAGAGTATTTAGCAAGGACACTTGTAGCTCTTTTGGATGTTAGGCCTTTTGAAAATTAATCTCTGTTGTATAAGCCTCCCCAGACTTCTTTATAAAAGTTTAACTTGTATCTAGCTCTAGCATTGTGAGGTTCTTTTAAAAAGTTAGCCAGTTGTTCTTCATTAACTTTATTTAAAAAACAAAATCCTATATCCAGCCTTTGCTTTCCACTTAGTTTACCTCTATGATTGTGTGTGTGTGTGTGTGTGTGTGTGTGTGTGTCACTGTTAGAAACTGATCCAAATGGCACCTTAAACCTAGGTTATGGGCGCAACAACAAAATATCTAGGTGCAGTTTTTTTATAGCAAGAACACAAAGCTGAAAATGAATTAATTGCAGCTAAAATATTTTGTTCATTTTTCACATGTTCATTTTTCAGTCCTTCCCCTGCCCACCCACCTAATATTCTTTAGAGGATCTCTTCTCCAGTCTTCAGAGAATAGCTGGAAGTGGGGAGGCAGATAAAAGTCCTCCTTTCCTTCCACTCTGCAGTTTTTATCTGAAATGTTAGGTGTAGTACTGCTACCAGAGCTCAGAAACTGCTCGCACTAATGAAATTCCCTGTTGCAAAATGCACCCAGAACAATTGGAGTTTCAAACACTGGTGTGTGTGTGTGTGTGTGTGTGTGTGTGTGTGCGCGCGCGCTGTCTTTTGAGTTAAGCCACTTTGTCTACATGGATAGGAAGAACTATAATTACTTTTTGCCACCAGCACACACACCACTTGGAAATTGCCAAGGGTCTCGGTGGACCCCTTAATGACTTTATTCCTCTGTTGTAATGTGCTGCAATAGACGCTGTATGGTTTCTCACTGTATTTTTATTGCTTCTTTTATTTCTTACGTATTGTATTTTATTGTGTTACAATTTGAATTAAAAAGACAATATAAGAAATAAAAGAAGCAATAAAAAATACAATTGAAACTCAATATAAATACTTAATGGTATGGCTGTGCCATCCGTCTCACATCTTCAACCACAAATCTGTACACACACACATAAATGAAGTTCTTGTGGGCCATAGTTTGGGAACTCCTGGCTAAACCCACATGCATGGAATCAAGCAGTTGTTTGAAATTCAGTGGATGTTTTGAGGGCTTGTAAAGAATTGCATGAAAACAGGAAGGTTATACCTGTATTCTAAAATGGTATTACCATTCTAAGCCTGGCAACTTCCAGCTACATAAGTGGGAAGCCCTTTTGACACTTCTGGAAAGATGTCTGAGCATCAGCAAGTATCCAGGAAGGAGTTCTGCAGCTAGAGCTATTTCTGGAGTATTCAATGTCTTGCTTAATGCAAACTATTTAAAGCACAGATGCAGGAATAAAAACAATATCTTGTGCAGCCCTTAATGCTTTGTGGTGTTTGAAAGCTCCTGCTTATGATCTGTTTTTTTTTTTTTTTTTTTTTTTTAAAATATGAATAGTTGTTTTCAAATGCCAGGGATTTGTAAAGCCAGAAGCTGTTGGTGTTATAACTATGGAACGACTTCAAGAGTTTTCTCTGCAGCGCTCTATTTTAGGATTATATTTTCAATATGTAATTATTGATCCATAGAAAGTTACCAGAAAAGCATCAATTAGTGCTGAAACAGCGTAAATGCTGCTGCTATGATTAAGGCACAATTAATACTTCTTTTCAAAAAGTTGCGTAATATTTAGCACTAAAAACTCTGATACCCAAGGTTTTTCATGCATTTATAGCTCTGATTTGTGTCAGTGGGTGGGTGGGTGTATAATTTCTCACAAAATCAAAAGCTGCTTCTGAACAATGCTTTCCTTTTTATATGTAACCCGGTATTATCAAACCACCAAATGTTCTGAAATCACATCAGGCCTCAATCGTCTTCGGCATGATATGTCCTTGATGTACAGTATGTGGTATTTGTCCTCTGGATGAATTCCAGTTTCCCCATGTCTCTTCCTGCCCCGTGATGATTAGAATCAATGTTTTAAAATTGGGCACTTGGTGTCAATGATCATAATATTATTTTGATTGTATTTGTTTTAAACTGATTTTAATATTGTATTTTTAAATTGCTGTAACCCAGTCTAGGAACTTGTGGTGAAGGGCGAGTAAGAAATTGAATATAATGCCAACAGGAGCAGGAGTTATGAACACATTTTACAGCGACATTTGATAATTACCACCATGTAAATGGAACAATAGCATTTATATGGTGCTTTTAGAGTGTTCAAAACACTTTGCATTGTCGTGCTGTAAGCAAGGGTGTCGTGCTTGTTGTAGAACGGTGTGGGGAACCGTTGGCTCTCCAAATGCTGCTGAACTACAGCACCCATCATCCCTATCCATTGGCCTTGTTTGCTGGGGCTGATGGGAGTTGTAGTTCAGCAGCATTGGAAGGCCTGAAGGGTTCCCACACCTGTTGTGGAACGTCTCCAAAGCAGATGGTGCATTACTGTTACTTCACTGTAGCAAGTACTTCTGAATATACAGGCATCTACCCCGGCCGCCTTATGTGCTGGGAAATAGATAGATGATAGATAGATAGATAGATAGATAGATAGATAGATAGATAGATAGACAGATAGATGATAGAATCATACGAGGAAATTGGGAGGGGGTGGAGCTGGAGAATCCTCATGGCTTGTGAGGAGACCCTCCCTGGAGCCTGAAGAGGATGTCGGTGAGGGTGGAGGAAGCCCCAAAGAGACCTGAGGAGCAATAGGGCTTTGTTTAGGCTGCTCAGCCTCCCCGTCTAACAGCTGAGGTATGGGGTAGCTCAGCCGCTGCCGCTTTCCCGTGTAGCCTCCAGCCAGCCCCAGAGCTTCAAAGCTCTAGTTGAAGAGAGAGTTTTGTGGAGAGATGGAGAGAGAGAGCTGGAGAGCAGGAAAAAGAGGCTTTTTAGAGGGTGCTCCCCAGTGCTCTAAAATTGTACATTGCAGCACAACTTCAGCACAAATGCATTGCATCGGTCTTCTACCTCTGTACATACTTGGCTGTTTGTTGAGTTTAGGAATCCTGTCTTCCACTTAGTTCTTTAAGAAGAAGTTAGGCAAAACTGAGCAAATTTGCAGGGGTGTGGGTGGGAGGTAAAGGAAAGGCTTATTTAGCAATTTTTATGAGGAAAAGGTTAGACGAAGTAGGTATGCTTTCAGCGTTTGAAAAATAGAAAATTAAGACAGGGACTTAATGGCAGCCTTAACATAACCCGATGGTGGTGAAAGTGTGTGCTCTTGACTGTTATAACTGGAGGCACAAGAAGTAGCGAGTTTAAATTACAAAAAGGTGTGTTGAGGCTTCCTAAGGGTTTAATTAATTGTTAAGACACAAACACAATGTAACGCAGTCCCAGCATGTGTCTCTTTGTTGTTGAGAGGGAGCAATGGTGGAGCAGAGAAACTGAACAAGTGACATAGCCCTTTCTCTATCTCCCCCCCCACCCCAGATTCTCTCCCCAGCTGCTCACCTTTCCCCATCACTTCTCCCCAATGGTCACAAGAACACATTTGGAAGGTGGGGTGGGGAAGAAAGAAAAGAAGGCTGCAAGTTGAGAGTGAAATTGTTTTGTTGCAACAGCGTTCATTTCCCAGGCATTATATAAAGGTGACTTCATTTTGCTTAATCCTAGGATTCTGAACTTATTACATAGTGATTCAAAGTTGAAAGATGGAATGCGCCTTCTCTGTTTTGTTGAAACATCTATTGCAAAATAAAAAATCTGACTGGATAGCTCAGTTGGATAGAGCAATGAGCATGATAGTTGCTGGTAATACCAAGGTTGCAGCATATCCAGCGATCAAAGATGATTGGGGGTTGGAGTCTTAACAGCTTCTGGAGCGCCAAAAATCTCCACTCCCTGCCCTAAAGACTGCATTAGACGTGTGTTTAGCCTACTCGAGAGAGCTGGTGTGCATGCTTGGAGGTGCTGTCAAAAATTAATGCTCGGAGGAGCTTTTCTTTCATACTGGCATAACATTTTAAGAACACACTCAGCTGCGCAGTTAGTCTGTGGCAAACCTGTGGAGAGTGTTTCACTACTCTGGCATAACATTTAAAAGGTCTTGCTGTGGGGATCATCTGTAGCACAGTGTGTTTGAGCATGCATGTCTCCTAGGGCTACTGGGCTCTGTGTGTGTGTGTGTGTGTGTGTGTGTGTTACACCATGCTGATTGTGAGGAGAAACAATGTGCAAAGGACTAAGAGCTTTGGAATATGCATATTTGTGTGAGAGTTGTTGAGAGGAGCCTGTTTTAGAGCAGCTTCCCTTTGGCAAGCCTGATGTTTACCACAGCTTGGAAGGACTGGACTTGAAGTAGATGACGTCATGATTTTCTATGGCTCCGTTCTGGGACTTAGCTGGTCAGCGGCAGTCATCACATACCTGTGCCCCTTTCCTCCACAGCGGGACATGTGAGGTGGGTCTTTTATATCACAGTCCATGTACATGAAAACATAAGTCCCCCCCCACTTTTTTTGAAGGAAGAATCATACAGCTGCTTGTATGGCCCTTTACATTGAGTGGCTGCAGAGCTCATCTTATGTGTACTTCTGCCACATGAGAATTGTCACTTCCCATGTAAGCACCTACAGAGTTTATGGCAAATATGGGGAATTACCTTTGCCATAGGTCACTTGTCAATACACACACACACACACACACACACACACACACACACATATATATATATATATATATACACATAATTTTATTTGTAGGCAGCCTTTCCACAGTTCAAACCATGCTCAAGGTGGCTTGCAACATGAAAAAATACATACTGTAACTACAACATAGCTTAAAAATACATAGCTACACAACGTAATGTCGTAATTTGTTTTAATTTGTTGGAAGCTGCCCAGAGTGACTAGGGTAACCCAGTAAAATGGGCAGCATATAGAATAACAGCAGCAGCAACAACAGTGATAGTTATGAACAATAAATAAAACATTAAAAAATACACAACCAAACTGGGCAATTTCCACATAAATCACAAGTTTTAAAACATACAAAAAACCAACAGCAACCCCCCCCCCCGAAACCTCTAACAACACCCCATCCCAAGAGTCTGTTCAGTTGCCTCAGCTTTTGCAGCTAGTGTCAGTTGGGGCCCTGCCCTCACAGGCCATGAGGGAAAAGGCCTGCAGGGCAGGGAACAGGTCTTCCAGGATTCACACTCACCTGACATCGTAATGGCGTCATGTGATCCAGTTTCTTTTGCCTGTGTGATTTGAATTCCAACCATGCATGCAAAGGCACAGGGTTTTGCAGGCACTGCCGATCAGCTGCAGACCCCAACATCAAGTGTAGTGCAGGTGGGGATGGCTAGGCCAAAATAGCTTCACCTCTGGCTTAGATTAAGTTATGCAAAGGCCTGTGCTTATAACTTGGAAACATGCCACAAACAGATAAGCAAGTATTCACTGCAGGTAAGCACATTCACTTATTCTTATTATGCTAAATAAGTCATGATGACATTGTAGAAAGAGCTGCTTTCAAGAGAGGGAAAGAGTGAAGTATAAATCTTGGGAGTTTCCCCTCAGTCTAATGATATGGACCATTATTTATGTGTCATAAATATTACATGATGTGCCTTTGGCAAAACATCTCAATCTGAAAATCTACCCGCAGCATTGGAGGCAGATTTTGCAGTCACTCATTTCGGTACTGAGAGGAGGTGCTCTGTCTAGAATTAACTATACCCTCGTTGTCAGGAGATGTTACTCTATCAAGAGTTATGTTCCTCCTGGATTGTGCAAGTCCTAAGAGTTGCCTTTTATTCTAATCTAACATCTGACAATAACTAGAAGGGAAGATATAAACAAATGGGTGGCTTTTATTATTTTGAATAGGTTTTTTATTACATGTCATATTGGCTTTAGTATCTATATCTTCTTAAAACATGTTTTTGATGCTCCTTTATTTTGCATTGCAGTAAATTTTCCTCTTTTTAAGGCATAACCAGATTTGTGTGCAGTGTGGAATTGTACTGTAGGTCTTGTTCTGCCTAATGGAGGTACATCTTTATTGCATCGCTACTTGAGGAATCACAGACTGCGCACACTTTTTCTAAAAATTGGTTCTGTTATTTCAGAAAGTGGGTAAAAAATATTGTAGGCCTAAGCCATTTCAGGACGGTCTCAAGGATTGACTCCTTCTGTTGTGAATCATACACCGTCCTAGAAGATCATTAGGGCTCCCAGTGAGCACAGCAAATTTCAGGTGTTGCTGCTGTAGAACTAGTAAGTATCCTTAGTGCGAAAGGACATAGCCAAAAGTTGTGTGCTGGGAATCCATTAAGAAATTATGCAGTTTCAGGAAGTTCTGTTTCACTGGATGCAACTAGTGTATACAGACATGCATATTGTCTTCTAGCACACCATTCTCTCTCTCTCCTGTTGTCCTCCACTTTCCCTCATGTCCTGTCCTTTCCCCATTTTCCTTATTGCCCTTGGTTGCTCTGCCCCGTGTTCGAAACTCCCGTTGTTCTAGGCATTGCTTTGCAACAGGGAATTTCATTAGTGTGAGAAGTTTCTGAGCTCTAGGCACAATAAAGGTAAAGGTAAAGGGACCCCTGACCGTTAGGTCCAGTCGTGGACGACTCTGGGGTTGTGGCGCCCATCTCGCTTTACTGGCCGAGGGAGCCGGTGTACAACTTCCGGGTCATGTGGCCAGCATGACTAAGCCACTTCTGGCGAACCAGAGCAGCGCATGGAAACGCCATTTACCTTCCTGCCGGAACAGTACCAATTTATCTACTTGCACTGCGTGCTTTCGAACTGCTAGGTGGGCAGGAGCAAGGACCGAGCAACAGGAGCTCACCCTGTTGCAGGGATTCGAACCGCCGACCTTCTGATCGGCAAGCCCTAGGCTCTGTGGTTTAACCCACAGTGCCACCCGCGTCCAGTCTAGGCACAGTACTACGCCTAAGATTGTAGTTAAAAACTGCAGAGTGGAAGGAAAGGAGGACCCTTTTCTGCCTCCCAACTTCCAGCTACTCTCTGAAGACTGGAGAAGAGACCCTCTTAAGAATATTAGGGGGGTGGGCAGGGGAAGTACTAGACCATGTGAAAAATGAACATAATATTTTAGCTGCAAATCATTCACTTTCAGCTTTGTATTTTTGTTATAAAAAAGCGCACCTAAACATTCCGTTGTTGCGCCCATAACCTAGGTTTAAGGTGCCGTTTAGCTCCTAGCTTTCATATCTCAGTTTCTAACACTGGCCTTGTCTTTTCCACAGTGAGCTGTTCCGAAAGCATCTTAGAACAGACACCACTCATTATCAAATACAAAACGTGTGTGTGTGTGTGTGTGTGTGTGTGTGTGTGTGTAGGTTAGTGAAGAAATCAGTTTATAAAACATTTCAATAACTTTAAAGAAGAAAACCCATTAATTTAGCAAAAATTCAGGGGGGAAAAACAGTATTACAAAACAAGCACAAAGCAAAAAGAAAAGTTCACAGATAAAATTCCAGCTGTTGGGGCAGGTCTTATTGTGCTCCAAGGAGCACCAGAAGCTTAGATATACCGGTAGTTCAAAGAGGTGGCGGCAGTGAAAATTCGGAGATTTTTTAGGTGCCAGGGATAATCCTCAAGCGTGTATCCGCAGGTACCATATTGGTGACCTCTGGCACATACCTACCTAGGTGAAACCTGAGGCATTTTCCTAGTTATACATGAGAAAGGCAGGACTCTTTGCTGTACAGGCACAGTAATCTTGAAAGCATGTCATTGTCCTTCACTTTCTCCATGAATGTTCCAGAAGAAGCTTAAATTCATGGAGCTATTATGATCAAACTGGAAATCATTCAGATATATCACACCTTTCTTTCTACACACCTCTAGCAAATTAAGCTTCCACTGGGGGTGGTTACTCATCCATTACTTAGTGGGACTGAAGCCCCTGGAAAACACACACAAATCAGCATCTGCCACCAACTGCTGCTCCAATTAATTTAATTAATTATTTCCAATTAATTAACCTCCAATTCCTCCTGCTATGAAGTAATAAATCAATCTCTGCACTAGCTATCTGTGCCAGAATTTGTACACACTACTCATTCAGAGACTGCACTCTGTTAACAATAATTTTAGCCAGATTTTCAAGTACTCCATGCCGCTAGTTGCCTCCAGAGTACTGTGGCTGCCCTTGAAGATGATTAAGAAACTTCAGCTGGTCGAAAATGCAGCGGTTAGTGGATCGGGTTAGTGGTCAGGGTTTCATTTAGAAGTCGCAGCTGTTTTGAAACAGCTGCATTGGTCAGCAGTTAGTTTCTGGGCCCAATTTATCACCTTCATATTGGAGTTTAAAGCTCGATGCAACTTAAGAAGAGCTGCCTCCTTCCATACAGACCCTCCTGCTTGCAGAGATCAGCAAAGGGTTCCATCTTGGTAGCTTCAGAAGATGGAATTCTCTGTGGCATTTCCCCAAATGTGGAACTCCTTCCCCATAGATCAACTCTACTCTCTGATATACATTCTTTGGTTTGTTTCAAATTGTTTCATTGGTTTTTAGAAATTTTATGATTATGTGGTTGTAACCTACCCTGGGACCTTGTGGTAATCATCGGGTAAGAACTAGCTTTAAACAAGTAAAGAAGTTGGCATTTGACCAATAAAAAAACAAATGCAAACCAAAACTATAAACTGAATGGCCAGATACTGTTAAAAGCATATAAAAAGCATTAATTTAAAAACCTGCCATATCCCATTGAGTCTCTTTCTCTCTATTGCATATCCAGCGTACTTGGTGGTAGTCCTAACTTCTGGGCACGATTGCTTACCCTATTTTGAAAACTGCGGCTTCTTCAGTGATAGGAGATGTCGAATGTTACGCTTCATTTCTTGAATTCACTTATTTCCCCTTTCTTTTGTAACTGGTGGGACCTGCCATTAATGGCTTTATGACATTTGGGTGCTGTATGAAGTAGGCTTTTGTATCGTGGCAATATTAAAATGTTCTGGATGCTGCTTCTTTTTATAGAGAACAGCAGTAGAAGCTCTGAATGAGACGGTGTTCAGAGTACTTTGCGTTCTTCTAAAAACAACAACACAAAAGTGGCATATGGTCTTCCTTCCTGCTTATGGAAAGCCGGCATGGAAATAAGCTTTCCACCACCTCTTTGGGTCGATGATAGAGTGTTCTGGATGAGGTGGTAGAGCTGACAAGTGGGTCTTGGACACGGAGAACATCCTGCTGTTGCTTCTTAGTAAAACATTGACCTTGTGCTATTATTTTCCACTGAACACTTGGATGAAACTTGAAAATGAGAAAAAAACAGCCCTCTTGCTTTTGCTATTCTAATTTTGAATATGCAAACTTAATCACTGGGAGCTGTCTTCCATGTGCCGTTAACTGTGGAGACTAGTAGGCAAGTGGTTGCTGAAGCAAGCTCCCTTTTGTTTGTTGTGCCCTGAAATCTGGAACTGTTTCCCAAAGGGGATCCACCTGGTGCCGTCATTACTCTCTTTTATGCTCCAGGCAGTGACTGGAATGTCTTTAGGTTTAGGATAGTTCGCTCTTTTGGTGACTGATGTATTTGTAGTTTTTGCCTTGTTTATTCGGTTCTGTTTGTGTGTTGGTCTGTCAATAGTTTGGCTGCTGGATTTTTTAATTTTCAATTTTTGGTGGTGGTAGTAGTAGTAGTAGTAGTAGTAGTAGTAGTAGTAGTGATGCGTGGGCTCTCTTTTGTTGTAGCCTTGAATTCAGTTTCGATGGCAAGGCAGCATACAAATGTAGGGGTTCCTGATTTTAGACTTTCCTTTTAGGCTAGTCTGCTGTGCCTGTTACTCCCTATTACAGCAAAAAGTTCTGAAGTCTCCTGGGTCCCAACAAAAGCGAAGGCTGCTGAACACCCACCCACCCACACCCACCCACTATAGAAACTTTTCAAAATAGGCTTCTTGGATCAGATATGCAAGGGAGACACACACTGCTCTGTCTCTGCATGTATGCGCAGCGTACAGCATCTTCTCAACATTTCTTCAACACTTTAAAAAAAACAACAACACATGCAAAGTCTTCAGATGCATTTGCTTTATGGATTATACGTCCTTGTGTTTTCCTGGCTGGCTCTACAGCACTTGTACTTTGAGAATAAACTTGACCTTGTTTATTGAGAACAGTAGTATTGGAACAATAAGCCAATATCTAAGCCGGTTGTACAGCTGTTTTTTGTTTGCTGAGCCCAAGTCTTAGTTCCCTTTATGAACTCTTTTGTTTTGACTTGGTTCACAGAAAGTGAAGCGGGCTACATCCGGACACCACCTAGGTGCTTTTCCTGTACCTTACATGGACTCACTAGCCCATGAAAGCTTATGCTATAAATGTATTGGTCTTTAAGACACACGTACGTGTGTGTGTGTGTGTGTGTGTGTGTGTGTGTGTGTGTGTGTGTGTGTAAAACACCTGTTCTTCATGTGAGCCCCATGTACTTGCCTGCTGCAGGACCATAATTTTGTCATCATACCCAGAAGCTGCTCCCATTTCTAAAATCCATGTGAAATGATCTGCAACATGTGAAGTTGATTGATCAGAAACAACTTGTTTTCTCTCTTTAAATCACCACCACCCTCTCAACCTGGCACATGTATAGAGATGAGAATGTTTGCAGCCTAGGCCTTTTCATTTGTTGTTTTGGAAAATGTAAGAGCAATGCCATCAGTGGAAACGTGGAATTAGGCAATTAAAATGGTGGGTGTTTGCTTACATTATATTTAATTGAATTGGATTTGTGACCGCTGGTTGCTTAATATAATGAGAAAGAAAAAGAAGGTGGCCAAATCTGTGCACTGTTTTCCTGTATGATCAGATGCAGAGAAAGCAGCTGCCCTATGGAGGCCAATTTCTAATGGCTGTTGCTGGCGTGTAAGGAAAGGCATGTTTGGTGCATTAATGTGACACATGAGCAGGGTTGTACCTAGAGGGAAAGGGTAAAGCCTCTTTTACTTGAGGGCATTCCAGGCCTCATCACTGAATCAGCTACTTCTACCTCCTTTGGAAAAAATAGCTGAAAAGTTTCCATAATAAGTAGTACAATTTTTTATAACTATATACATATAGGGTGAAATCCAACTAAGTCATACTTATGTCAGTGGGCTTACTCCCAAGTACAACACTGGCTATTGCCATAGGCTACATTAATGTATATCCCGCCGGGGCTTCAGTGCTACCCTGTCCCTCTCACTACAAAACATTTGGCTATAGGCCCCATTGGCTCCTGCCCCAAATCTGCAAACGGTTTTGCATGTTTAAAGCTAAAGTTAAACTTGAATGCAGTGTTTTTTCAAAATCAAGTATTTCAACATGGAAATGTTCTCAGTTGGAACATTATATGCAGCATGTAGCTCTGTACACCCTGGTTAACCTCATTTTTTCATTATTTGCAATGTCTGATGGTGGAATGCAAAAATAAGATGTGACTGACAAAAAATGAATGGAGAATCTCCATTACATTTTTGGCCCATCATTTCAGGTGCCCAGTTCTCGTTTCTTGGTGTGTAACTATCCTGAACCTATTTTTAGGAGGCCTCCCCCCAAAAAAAACCTCAGAGTTGGTTTCTTCTACAGCCACCTGCTACTCTCTTTACAATTTGCGCATATGTTTCTGTACAGAAGTTGCCTGTGGCTTTTTGGCATGCAAGCTACTATTCACAGAACATACACAAGGTGTTCTGTTCCCATTGTGAGGCTCCGCAGTGGGGAAAAAAGTCCCAACTGCCTGAGAAGCCTTTTGGTTACCTTTGTCTTTAATAGATTTGCAAAACATGTCCATCATGTTCAAGTATAACTTTAGCATTCTAGTCATGAATGCTGGAAAACTGTTAAAACCAGAAACCGTTCTGCGGCTTCAGCTTCTTGTTCCTTGAAGAAAGCAAGGAGCGTGAAACTGGAGTAGCAAAAAAAGTTGACCAGATGCAAAAAGGGGTAACCTATTAATTGACCATGACTAAGCTTGCCATGAGGGACGTGGGTGGCGCTGTGGGTTAAACCACTGAGCCCTAGGGCTTGCCAATGAGAAGGTCGGCGGTTCGAATCCCCACGACGAGGTGAGCTCCCATTGCTTGGTCCCTGCTCCTGCCAACCTAGCAGTTCGAAAGCACGTCAAAGTGCAAGTAGATAAATAGGTACCGCTGCAGCAGGAAGGTAAACGGCGTTTCCGTGCGCTGCTCTGGTTCTCCAGAAGCGGCTTTGTAATGCTGGCCACATGACCTGGAAGCTGTACACTGGCTCCTTCGGCCAATAAAGCGAGATGAACGCCGCAACCCCAGAGTCGGTCACGAGTGGACCTAATGGTCAGGGGTCCCTTTACCTTTAAGCTTGCCATGAACTCAACTATCCTTAAAAACCGACATGTGTCAAATAGTTACCTTTACCTTTTTTGTAGGCTCTTTTTTTTTTTAATGTAGGCTGGCTTGATCTACTGGGATAAAAGCCAAGTGGAAGAACTGTTCAGTGACTCATTCACCTAGCACTAACTTCATGAAAGAAAAAGAAAAACAACTACAGGGCCCACAATTTCACTTGCAGTGCTTGCCACGGTGCCTCCTTTGGTGAGCCCCAATGTTCCTGATCTTGGAACTGGGTAAGGGGTTGGGATAGACACTGTTCCACTGTGTGCTTAGGAGATGCTCCAGGCACTTTGGGAAACACCACATACTGAAACACAACAGCAGGCAGCCTTCTTGGGATGGTATCATTCCAGCAGCTGCATGGTACTTCTGAGGTGCTCAGAAGGACTAAAGAAAAATCGCAGCCCTGCACCACCTACAAACCTGTAGATCGGGACAAAGTTTGCACCCAAGTTGACGTGGTGCTGCTAAAATGCCCCTGTGTGGTGCCAACCCTCCAATCAGACCTCCACAGATGCAGTGGTGACCGCTCTGACCAGTCAATCCTATTCTCATCACCCCTTGAAGCATTTATCTCAGCTACAGTGCTTAGTATAGCTGTGTGGATGCTGCTTAGATCTGCATTGAGCAGGTGACTGCCATTTTAAATTCTGCAGTGCTGCACATTGCCGCTTGGGGGAAACTAACATAGCAGCTGTGTGTCTGCAGTGGAGCACAGTGGCACCTCCACACCCAGAATAAGCCTCATCACCACATACCCAGGTGAGAGGCAAGGGACTAGTTTTTTATAGCTATTTTTCCGGATATCTGCCAAAAATTCAACACTTCCGATATGGGCTGCCATACCGACCGGGTTTACCTGGACATTTTTAACAGTTTTCAGAAAAGTCTGCCAGGATGCCATTTTTGGAGGACAAATCCCAGCTATGTCCAGGAAATTCCAGACATAGAGCAACCCTATTCTAATACAGTGGTACCTTGGGTTAAGTACTTAATTTGTTCCGGAGGTCCGTTCTTAACCTGAAGCGTACTTAACCTGAAGCACCACTTTAGCTAATGGGACCTCCTGCTGCCGCTGCGCTGCCAGAGCACGATTTCTGTTCTTAGCGGAGTTCTTAACCTGAAGCGTACTTAACCCGAGGTACCACTGTACTGCATTTATACCTCAAGCAACTTAGGTGGTGTACTTAGTTCTCCCCCTCTTCATTTTATCCGCACCAGAACTGTGTGGGGTAACTTATGCTGAGGTACTGTAATTGGCCCATGGTCTCCTAGTGAGCTTCATGGTTGAATGAGAATTTGAACCCTGGCTTCCCATGTCCTAATCCAGGGGATGCAATTATACATTCAGTTAAATGTTGTCATGTATGGTATGTTAGAAACTAAGATATATATTTATTCTCCTGAACACTTGAAAAAAGCTTTGCAGAAAGCAATGGAGTGCCATTTTCCAAAATACTTTTTCTTAAACTGTTATTTTAAACAGTTTTTCTGGCCTCGAGCTCTTATATTAATGTGTACCCAGAGGAAATTAAACATTTACCTGAATGTGTGATTGGATTTCAGTGCAGATATACATGTTTAATACGCAGTTGTGAGTTTCCTGGTGCATGAGATCAGATTTTCTTTTCCTTTTTGTATATTTTCTAACTTTATTTTTAGAACCTTATATAATTTCCCCCATACCTAATAAACAAAAAGCACTGGACCTAATACATCATTGCAAAAACTTGTCAAAAACTCAGAATTCAATCTTAAGGGTTGAAGCAGAGTAAACCTAACTTCTAAAAAGAAAAGATGCCTGAGATTTTAACGTGCAGACTGTGAGACTACGCCAAAGTAATTATTCCAGAAAAGTTTTTTCTGTACTCAGTGTTAGAATATCTGAAAATGTTTTCTTAGGGAATTCTCTAGAAATTTAGCTGAATTTCATTTCTGTGCACTTATAGAAGAAGAGTTTGGGTTTGATATCCCGCTTTATCACTGCCTGAAGGAGTCTCAAAGCGGCTAACATTCTCCTTTCCCTTCCTCCCCCACAACAAACACTCTGTGAGGTGAGTGGGGCTGAGAGACTTCAAAGAGGTGTGACTAGCCCACGGTCACCCAGCAGCTGCATGTGGAGGAGTGGAGACTTGAACCCGGTTCCCCAGATTATGAGTCTACCGCTCTTAACCACTACACCACACTGGCTATAGTGTGGTGCTCATGGTAGTTCATTGCAGAAAAAGCAACAGGAGTCTTGTGGCACCTTGTGTGCATTTTGCCTCTGTATACTTAATGTAGTTAATACCAAGTAAGAAATCCTGGCCAATGCAGTATTAGAAACATGGGCTTGGAATCGAGCTAAGTCACAGCAACTGAAATTCCATTGAAATTAATGGACCTAAGTTAGTCATGTTAGTTTTGAATGGATCTACTCTGAGTAGGAGTAGCATTTGGAGTACACACAGCTGGTGAGCAATCTGATCACAGATGGGAGATCCGTTCAGATAAATTTGAAACGAGAGGAAGCCCATTAGATACAGTGTCCTCCTTTATTTTTCTCTCTCCTGTGCACATGCTTCTGTTGCAGGCAGAGGGGGTTTCAATGCGTCTTGAATGGGCTGTGCATGCTCAGTATGCATATTCTTCTTTTCTTTTCATCCCAGGACCTGTCCCTCAATGTTCTTTAATGTTAAAGTCTGTCTTACCGGTACTTCTGGAGAAGAATCTGGAGGCAGTTGGATTTCTTTAGAAGTTTGCATTTAATCTTTCTCTCGGAATGTGTATTTGTATACACTGGCTTTCAAGAAAGAATCTTTCCATGATCACTTAAATAAGAGTAATGCTTTTTCTTTTTGTAAAAAATGAGGTACTGGTGCTCATATCTTGATAAAAGAACCGTGGGTAGCAGCACAAAATGGCTGCCATGGGCTGCAAAAAGAAAAAGTGGCAGTATTTCATGATGGTGAGTAGTCACCCCCCAAACACCACTGTTTTAAGAGTAGTAACATGATAGTAAACAATGATTAAAAGTTACAGGTAGGTAGCCGTGTTGGTCTGCCATAGTTAAAAAAAAAATCCTTCCAGTAGCACCTTAGACTAGAGACCAACTAAGTTTGTTCTTGGTATGAGCTTTCGTGTGCATGCACACTTCTTCAGATACACTGAAACAGAAGTCACCAGACCCTTATATATAGTGAGAGGGTGGGAGGGGTATTACTCAGAAGGGTGGTGGGAATGGGTGATAGGCTGATAGCTATGGTAAACCTGCTGACGACTGTTAACGACTGCAATTAGTCTTACAGGAAAAGCAAGGGGTGAGAAGGTTAAAAATAGCTTTCTCATGTATAATGAGATAAGAATCCAATGTCTTTATTCAGACAAGGTCTCTCCATGGTTTTAAGCTTGGTAATGAGTTGCAATTCAGCAGCTTCTCTTTCCAGTCTATTTCTGAAATTCCTTTGCAATAAGACAGCTACTTTGAGATCTTGTATAGAATGTCCTGGGAGATTGAAGTGTTCTCCTACTGGGTCCTCTGTTTCTCTGGGTCTGGTGACTTCTGTTTCAGTGTATCTGAAGAAGTGTGCATGCACACGAAAGCTCATACCAAGAACAAACTTAGTTGGTCTCTAAGGTGCTACTGGAAGGATTTTTTTTATTTTTTATTTTGTTTTAACGATTAAAAGGTACATCTGCATTGGAAAGACATCTGGAACAGAAGGGTCTTCACAACACTTCGAAAGAAGGCAAGGGGAATGGGAAGTTTCTCAGAGGAGGGAGTCCCCCAACTACAGTGTCAGCACTGATGGTGGTTGCCATTCTGATCCTGATGATGTGCCAGAGGGTCGGGTCACTGAATTCCTTATTAACATTTAAGTAGTTTTGGTTTAGAGTCCTGGAATACCTGCTCCCTGCCTTGCAGGCCTTTTCCCACCTGGCCTGACTGAGTCCAGCTACAAAAGCTGAGGCTGCCGAACAGACTTGGGCTTGGGTGTTGTTTGACGGGTTTTGTTGGGGGAGATGGTTGCTGTTGGTATTTTGCATATTTGTTTTGGATTTTGTTGCAATTCATGTGGAAATTGTTCAGTTTGGTTGTGTAGTTTTTTGTTTTATTTATTGTTTACGTCTATGTTGCAGTTACATATTTTTTTTCATGTTGTAAGATGCCTTACATGGTTTGAACTGTGGAAAGGTGGCATACAAATAAAATTATGTATGTATGTAATCTCACAAGGGTATAGGCCCTGTTGATATATCAAAGGTGAAAATACATATCATTCGAATGGGAAATACAAAATTTTGCACACTGGGCATCCAAGGATGTCTCTATATGTTTCCTGGACAACACGATTCTATGCTTGTACGCTGCTTAGAAGCTATTCCGGCATGTAAATGGGTATATAAATCAATAAATAATAATCAACAATAAAATTATGCTATCCTGTTCAGAAAAAATCTGAATGTGCTGCAGTTAATTCCAGTCAAAGGCAGTAGAGATGTTGAGCAGTTGTCTCTGTGTAGGATTTCAGAGCTAGAAATAAAGGACACATTTCCTGTTTTCCTGTCTTTGTGCTTCAGCCACACAACGTTGACAGATTATGACATGTTCATAGACGATACCGCTCTTGCTTTCAAGAAAGCCATCTGTCTTTACAGCGCTGTGTCTGACCGCCCCATTTCATATGTTTAAAGTTCCACTTCTTTGTACTCAGCTGAACTTTAGCAGAGCTCTTCCAGCATTTCAACAATGCAGCCGGGGAACAGCAAGAGGATATTCTTGGTATTTTATCTGCCGTAATATGTGTGCTTCCTGAGGTAGCTTTTGTCACAGGCCAGTTAAATTCTTTCTGCACACATGCATTGAGTTTATTGCTCAGTGGAATAAGTTTCACTTAGTATTCTAGTTCCTTTTTAAAAAAATCATAAACAACAAAGAGCTATGTGACCCCTTAAAGGCTAGCAGATGATGTTACATTTCAGCGTGAGTTACATCCTTGGTTGCTATTCTTCTGCATACTGTCTCCCTGTTGGAATACAGTGGTACCTTGGTTCTCGAACGTAATCCATTCCGGAAGCCCGTTCGACTTCTGAAACGTTAGAAAATCAAGGCGTGGCTTCTGATTGGTGCAGGTGCCCCGGAAACAATAGCCGACAGCTGCATCGGATGTTCGACTTCAGCAAAGCATTCGAAAACCGGAACACTTACTTCCGGGTTTTCGGCGTTTGGGAGCCAAAATGTTCGAGTACCAAGGCATTCAAGAAACAAGGTTCCACAGTATTTCAGTCAGTGCTCAGTGCCTGAAGGGAAGGAGAATTCATGGAGTGGAAGGAAGGACCCCTTCCCCAGACCAGAGGTGGGATTACTCACATTGCCATAGCCAGGGGGAAGGGAGGGGGTGGCAGGCAGGAACGCCGTGTTGGGAATGCTCAGGCTTCAAATTGAGGGGTGAACACTTTGCTCTCCCCCATCTGCCACCTGCGGCGAGTGCCTCAATCCACCTCATGGAAGTGAAACTCTCTCCAAATCTTAAAGTTAAAGGCGCTAATCTAATCTTCTCTGCACAAGCAGACATAATTTAGAAATGTGGTTCTCAAAATGCTGAATTCTGTATCCAAAGTAAAATGTTGTACTGCACGCAGAACTCTGTGTAAACTCAATTTTAAGAAGATTTCTTTTGGCCATATCCATTCTCCACTGAACGTTTCTAATATTAGACGTTTTCTAAGTACGCTGTGAAAATTAAGTAGCACATTAACAGTTTGTTATTAACGTTCTGCAGAAATGTCAGCTTTTAATACTTCGGGAAGTGTGCAAGCTGTTGGAGAGCTGGTGACCTGCTGAAGCAAAGCAGCTGTATTTATGCAAAGACTGATCTTAACGGATTTTGTAAGGCAGCTAAGAGAAGCTAGAGAGAAAGTTGCTGTACAAAAACTAAGCTGGCATTTCTTCTGTTCTCTGTAAACAGTTGCATTCTGATCTCAGGCCCCGTCTATTCATAACACTTTTGGGTTGAGTGAGTGCGGGGAGTGTCTTTGGGAGAGGTGATGTTATCATATTTCTTCATCCATTCCTTCCTAATTTAGGTTGTTGCAGCAATATATACTTCCCTTTTACAGCTGTGCTGGTTACCCAGCAGATATGAAGCTGTGTGTGTGTGTGTGCAATGACACTTTCCCTTCGCTTTAACCTGTGCATGTGTTTTCACTCAGAAGCAAGTCCTGTTGACTGAGTTCACTTCTCTGTATTGAGGATTGCAAGCTGTAGATGCATTCCGTTTCTGCTTTGGTGCTTATAGCTAGCATAGCTGGATTGCAATTAACAAAAGCTCAGCTTACATACTCTTTTAAAAAAAGAAGAAGCTTGAATTGAGTGAAGAAATCAAACAGCTCCCTTTGATTTTCATAGAATCATAGAGTTGGATGGGACCCCCAAGGGTCATCTAGTCCAACCCCCTGCTATGCATTTTTTTTTGCATTCTGTTATGTGCTAATAAGTGGATTTACAAGTACTCAATAGTTTATTTTTTAATGTAAGTGGTCAGAGTGCCTTGAATGCATTCGTTTAAAACCCTGGCAGATGGAAGTAGATTTGGCAGAATGCTGCCTGTGTTTGCTGCTGATATTGCTGCAGGTGAAAATGTTAAATGGCTTAATTTAAAAAAATGAGAATTCAGCAGAGGCCCTGTATCCCAGTCCCTATCTATTCCTAGTCTAGTGTAAGAATATGCATGCATAGGAAGTGCAGTTAATGGCAGCGACTGTACAAAGTTGGTTGGATAGATTGTTTTACTTTCTTGCCGGCAAAAACTCTTAACCTGCTGACATCTCTCCTGAGTGGCATTTCCCTGCTCCACGGTAACAATCATGAAATCATTTTCTCTGAGGCTGGGAAAAAAGAGAGTGCTGTACTTCACAGGCACTGCAGTGTGCCAAACCAAAGAACCATTTGGGCACATGCAAAGTCCTATTGCCCTTTCTGAATGCTGAAGCTGAATTAACTCTGACAGCATGTGCTTAGCTCTTTTGGCTGTGTTTTTGTACCCTTTTCAACTGAAGGGAAATTGCAATCTTTAAGGACAAGTGGATCTGTTCGAGACTTCGGTTGAAAGTGCTGGCTGCGGCTTTTAGAACACGATTTTTAAACACATACCCGCCACAAAAAATAAAAATAAAAATAAAAACATGTAAAGGAATGTGAGAGTTAAGAGTCTTCCAGGTGTAGTCTTATGCTACAGAAGAGTCTTCTAGAGCAGTGGTTCCTGATCTTTTTAAACTAAGCCCCTCTTGAGAGGGCTGATAGTCACAAAATGGAGGGAGAATTTGGCATAATGTGCCGGTAATTACTGATATCGCTTGCTAGGGGGCAGGGCTTGCAAGGTGGAAGACTGTGGCACTGAGGCCTACTGCCTCAGAAACACTGTTCTAGCTTGGAAAAAAATGGGATGCTCTCCCCCAGGAAAGCCGTCTGCTGTTTCCTCATCTCTAAAATGGGAATCTCAAGGAATTGATTGTTGTAGTGAGGATAAGCTTACATTGGTGAGGTGTAAGATTGCATGTCTCCTTCTCTTTGGCTTCACCTTTTAACCAGGGCTGGGGTACAAAGGTCGGAGTGCAGCTTTCCACCTACCGCAATGCTTATGCGCCTCCCCAAAAGATTGCCCTCATAGGTTGGCAGATTGCTGCTCCATTAGGCACAAGGGGCTGCTAGACCAGAAATTAGATACACGCATATACACATGCACACTTTTGGATCCAAGACTAGGTTTTGAAACTAGGATTCAAAGTTGGTAACCATGGTTAAGACCAGCAAGGGGATACCGACCAGAGAAGAATGGCAGGCTAAACTGATGGAGTACACAGAGATGGCGAAACTGACGGGAAAGATCAGCAACCAGGAAGATCAAGTATTCCTAAAAGACTGGAGTAAATTTTCAATATACAGTGGTACCCCAGATTACATATGCTTCAGGTTAAGAACTCCGCTAACCCAGAAATAATGCTTCAGGTTAAGAACTTTGCTTCAGGATAAGAACAGAAATTGTGCTCTGGCGGCGCAGCGGCAGCGGGTGGCCCCATTAGCTAAAGTGGTGCTTCAGGTTAAGAACAGTTTCAGGTTAAGAACGGACCTCCGGAACGAATTAAGTTCTTAACTAGAGGTATTTAAAAGACCACTGTAAACAGTTAAAATCATTGGCAGGGATATAATGACACTTGTAATGTGGAATCAGTTATGGTAACTATGGATATATAATAGATGGATAAGGGTAAAAGATGCAGAGTACTTTATTTTAAATATGGAACCCATGGAGGGAGGGAAGGCGGTCCGAAGGTTTGAAAAAAACTTTAATTTTAATGTTTGAAATTGTTTAAGTCAACACATGTAAAATTATATAAAACCAATAGAATTTTTTTTAAAAAAAAGACTAGCAAGGGGAGTATGAGTTGGTGAGGGAATGCAAGTTTTTTATGGCTGACTCCTGATATCTTTAAACACATGTTATTGTTCTGTGCAGTCTGCTTAGATACTCCAGGTTGAATTGGCATGCAGAGTTGTAGTTGTTTAGGGATCAGGAGTAAATGAGTCCTGAAATTTCTTTACTCAATAATTTTAAATGGCTGTGACCTATTAAGTGATTGCTTGGGTTAGAAATTCAACAAAACTGCAGTCCCCCAATGAGGGCGACTGTCCTCCCAACAGAGATCCTTCACATATCCAGACAAGGGTGGGGCAGTGAGAGGCGTTAGTGAGATTTGGATGGCAGCGACCGCCCCTCTGATATCACAACCACCCCATCCTAATGAGAGGAGCACCACTATTGCAAAAATGCCACTGACTCTATGTGCTCCATGAGGCCCCCACCAAAAATTGGGAAATTTGTCATTTAATAAACAAACTATCCTCATGTTGGCTTGCAGCAGTGTTATTCTTCATGTAAGCCTCTTCTCTCTCTCTCCCACACAAACAAATATTGTCTGTTTACGGTGAAACGGGTATTTATCAAAATCAAACATACTACAATTGTGCAGTTCTTTGACTGAAATGGCAGCCTGGAATAGTAAAGGCTGAGTAAGACTTGATTAAGTAGCAGTGTTGTAGCATTCCCTCCCTAATGTGATTAAAGCAAAAACACAACCTTCCGTGGGCCACATATTCCCATTATTAGAGGCAATAAAATAGCTGTTTATGGTAAAAACATTCCCAGTGCACCAAAAGTGGTCTATGAAATCTTGTTAACTCAACTTTTACTTTAAGAGGAGCTGTGGGGTCAGTTTTATGTGTCCCAATGATATGCAAAGTGATTGATGCACCAGATTTATAGGGGCACATTCATTGCAAAGAGAGAGAGAGATGGTGAATGTGGAGGCCCAGTGAAGGGCAAGGAAGATTATTGTTCCTTGCAAACAAGTTAGAGGGTGAGGAAGGCTTCCTTGCTGTGTTGCATTTCTTTATGAAACTCCTTTGCACTATAGACTTGTTTCAGCTTCAAACTTGTTTTCCTTCCTATGGTCTTAGCTGTTGTAAGCCACTTTGCAGAGAGGAGAGGATGCCAGATTTTGTAGATTTAAGGTTGATCTAATCTGCTGCTTGACATTTGTGTTGTATGCAAGACACTGGCCTATTCCAGTCCATGAGCTTACAGGGCACTGAGTAAGGGGCCTGCTGCTGGCTCCGGACTGGCTTATTCCTCCTACCATTCTCCCCGCTTTTGGCTCTTGCAAGGCAAGGCACAACCTGGGAAAGTGCCCAGTGAAAACCCTCCAGGAATCTAGCTGTTGCTTTGACCAGAGCTCAACTTAGGCTGAGTGGGGAACTTGTGGTTCTCAGGTGTTCTTGGACTCCAGCTTCCATCAACCCCAGCCAGCCTAGCCAATGGCAGCTTTAGTCCATCAGTATGTGGAGTGCCTTATGTTAAGTAGTAGTGGTTCGAGTATGCTGATGCCTCTAATAGGAATCTGAATGGCCTGAGCCATGGGTTGTTGGGAGTGGAGGCTTCTCCCTTCTCAAGTGGGACTTTACAGGGAAGTGGGCAGTTGGTGAGGAGATGGAACTGCAGTTTCTGGCTGCTCATTTTGAATCAAAATCCCTAACCTTGTAACTAGAGTTGGGAGTCAAGCAATCTTCCTTCAGGAGGTCCATAGCTTATTCTCAGTTGGCCTTGGCTTTGTGTAGGCTGAGCAGTCCAGTTTATTTCCTTTTTATATTTGGAACCTACTCTGTCCATTGCGATCAACCCAGATATTACCAACTGAAAAACCCTGAATGGTTGAAGTCTCAGATCAAACAGGGTGTAAAGAAATGAAACTTGATCTCAGAACCATCAAGCAGAATTTTGTTATGATCAGAGGTGTCCAAATGCATTGCAGGCAACGTTCCAGAACATATAGAAGAATCTTGTAAATGTAGAATAGAGCTTGCTAGTCATCAATATTGCAAATATTGCCATTTATATTGGCTTTTCATTTTTAATAAAATAAATGATGATGAGAAAAAAGTATTGTGGGGCCAATTTTTATGTCACAGTTAGGCATGAATTTCTGACTTTTCCTCTTTGTAGACGGTGGACATACATAAAGAGAAGGTCGCCCGTAGAGAGATCGGCATTTTGACAACCAATAAGAATACATCCAGAACACACAAAATCATTGCGCCAGCAAACATGGAGCGTCCTGTAAGGTATATTCGAAAACCTATAGACTACACAGTGCTGGATGACGTGGGTCATGGTGTAAAGGTAAGAACTTAGTTCTTTTCTCAGCCCTCCTCAAGTATTTGGGGTACCAAATGATATCTGAAGTTGCTATTCTAGATTTTCTAAAATAGCTCTTAAGTAGTTACTGCATCTGTTTGGTAGTACACCATTCTGTTGATACAGTACTTCAATAAAACTAGGAAAAAGTCTTCCCTTTCCACCTCTTCCATTGATTGTGAGGAGGAAATTGGCACAGCTTCCACTTCCAGTTTCAGTTAACCACAGTTTATTGTTGTGTGAACCTTAAACTGTGGTTAATTTTAACTATGTTTAGTGGAAGCAAACATAGTTAAACTGTTCTTTACAGTTGGCTTTTTAGGGACTAACTGCAGTTTTCCCCAGTTAGGGCATATCACTTACCGGTAACTAAGGTTAGACCAAAGCAACAAAAGCGTTTGCAAACTCCTCCAACTGACTGAGGTGAAGTGGATTGTGAGGACTTGAGATTTGCTGCATCTCGTTGCATCTGAACAAGGTCTACATATCACAAGGGTATAAAGAAATTTATTAATCCAATTGTATTTTCAGCCAGAATGCTAGTCTTCGTTTGATTTCTGAGAATAGCAGTTGCTTTCTCCTGTTTTGGTCCTTTTTGGAAGAATATATCATTAGAGCTTTTCTCTAAAATAAAGGCAGTCCTTTCCGTAACATCAGTGCTGTGCCAGCCAAATGTTACTACCACTGCATTTTGAAGCTGTGATTGTTTGTGATAGTGCTATGTGTTTAGCATCTGTTTGTTAAAAGCTCTGGCAAGCTGAGAACAGATGCAGTGATGCAAAAATGGAGGAGGGAAACAAGGAAGTAGGCAGACTTCGATGGAGCTGCTCCATTCCCACACGAAAGCAATTTATGAAATACGTTTTCCTTGAATGCACTTAAATGTCTCTTAAATCCTCTCAAAGGTGTGTTGAAAGCAAGCAGTTGTGCAATTGTATTTAGGAGTGACCGCAAAAGGAAAGCCCTGTGTTTAAATTTAAATTGAAGAGAACTGACAACATAACAATTTCTCTTCCTCTAGTGTTCTTGACATGCCTTTAATTTCTAAGAAAAAGAAGAAATTTTGGAACACACTGCTACTTTTTGTTTTGCAGGGAAAGTTTTGGCTCTTTAGAAAGGTCACTGTATGTATATTATTGTGAGTCTTGTGAAAGGGTGATCAGAACTCAGTTCCACAGTTTTCCACTTCAAAGTGGAGACGACTCTGTGACTCCTTTCATGACACACCAGAGTGTAAAAATGCCCCCTGCCTTCCTTAACTGTTTTCCATTTGCTGTGTCTACAAAACTTGTGCTTAATAATGGAGCATATTCTTTACACCAGTTTCTCTTGTTGCTGCTGCTTTGATTCCTGATCTGATGGTTTTGCAAGCTAGCCCATACCAAATTTTGGAATTTGAAAATGTTTCAGGAGCTCATTGTTTGTCTGTCAAATATAAAAATTGGTATGGGTGTGTGTGTGTGATGGTGATGATAACACAATCACACTACTAGCACATATTGAGAAGTAAAGTGAACTCAGCATGAGCTGGAAGCTTCTTAGTCCAAATTTCACCTCCTGCCATGAACTCATTGGGTGGTTTTCTGCAAGCTACTCTTTCTTGGCTCCAGGTCCCTGATCTGCAATATAGGAGTAATACTGGCCTATCTTTTTATGGGATGCTTTAAGGATTTGTTATTTATGTATTGCCTTAATTTATTTCTGACCCTCCATCACTTTCATGAGCCCAGGGTGGGTAACAGCAATCAAGAAAGCTATAACAGTAATTAAGAATTACATGCAACAGAATATCTATCATCCCTCCCAGGGAGAGGATGAATGTATTTAATTGGTGTATAAGATGAACAGAGACTATTCCAGTTGTGTTTCAAGAGCTCAAGAGCTAGTGCAGTAGTCAAGGAAAGACATGTCTTGGGTCACCATACAATGCAGCTTCCTCACCTGTGGAAAGATGAAGTTACCATTTTAAGTACCGCCGTACTTTGAGGACTTGGGAAAAGTACACAGCTTCATTTTCCAGGCATCGTTAGAAGGAACCAATTTCCTATGCAGAAAGCACTTCCTTGTAGAAATTGCTTGTCACCTACTGGTAAAACAACTCCTTAAATTATTTTTATTGCAGAAGTAGCAAACACACTGCACATCTTATGGAAAACTTACCTACTTGCCTACCTGTGCAGACAAGAGACTTCTTTAATCTGGCATTGCAATCCAGCACTAGTTTGTGATTAAAGAATTTCCCTAGGGTTCTCTCTCATGAGATATATTTATGCAAATGTGTGCAAAGCTGTGTGCCTTTTTTAATATTAATCCTAATTTTTAAAAGTACACATTGCCTGAATAGAATATTGCTTTTTGAGTTAATACACTAAAGTGTCATATACTTACACTAAATCCACTTAGATAAAAAAAGCCCTACGCTTAGCCTGAGATCAGATGTGGGGAACTTTGTCCCCTATCCTTTCCTCTTCCACACTCCACAGATCAACCTGTCAAGCACCTGGAGTCACAATAATATCAGACGACCTGCTTGAAATCAAACTCTTGTGTTCAAAGGTACTTTGTAAGACCTGATGAGCAGCTCTAACTAAGACCAGTGCACCGTGCTGGGCAGGCACCACTAAAGCTCTCTAAGCTAGTGGTCATCACTATAATTTGTAGAATCAAATTCTGTAGGCTAACTGTGCCCTGATTGAAATAGTACTTCTGTTTGCCAGTTCTCAATCTCCCACCAATCAGCCTCATTAGATTACACTGGATTCTAGTCATATGAGATGAGGAGGAAGAGGAGGAGGATGGAAGCATTTTTCTCCACACCACATACTGTATTTTTCTGTGTATAACACGCCTCCCGTGTATAAGACGACCCCTATTTTTTTTGGACCCCAAATTAAGGAAATGGGAGATCGCCCAGAGTTGTTAAGCTTTTTTTTGGGGGGGGGGAGGTTGCCCAGGGTTGGTGAGCTTTTTTTGGCTCGCCCGCCTGACTGCTGCTGCCAATCACCAGCTGGCCTTGCCGCAGCCACCAATCACCCACCCAATCTCTGCTGACAATCTCCTGCTCACAGCTGCCCCCAGTCACCCGTTCCCCTCTCTGCACTATCCGTGTATAAGACGACCCCCAATTTCAACATTTTTTATAATAAAAAAACATGGTCTTACACACGGAATAATACGGTATATCTTTTTATACACCTCTTTTCATGTTCTCTCTGTCCTGGGAATCCAAAACGCTGCACAGCCCTAATGCATCTTCCTAGCCTCCATCTGAGATAGGTCATAAATAATTTTCATTTTACAGAGGGGTAACGTGTGACTAAGAAATTACTTGACCACAGCTACCCGGTGAATTCGTATCTGATCTGACTCTTCGGCTGTGCTGACACTCGCTTTCTTTTTCGCCGTCCCATTTCTCCTAGCTGGGCTTTATTCCCCTCAAGGCTCTAGCGTCAGAAGCAAAAGGTCAAAAAGGCAACGTTGGGTGTGCAAAGCGTATTGTGAAAGGGGCAGACGGTATAAAGGTGGAGCCATAACTCAGTGGTGCAGAGAACATGCTTTTCAGGTGGAAAGTCACAAGCCTGATCCTTATAATTTCTAGTTAAATGTTGTGCAACAACAGGCCCAGCCAAGACCTGTTTATGGGAATTGGAAAAGCCTCCCTGCCTGAGCTTCAGAACTACTACCAGTCAGAAGAGAGAGTGCTGGTGTGGATAGGCCTGATAAAAGAATATTGTGTGTGTACAGCTGCAACAAGTACCAGTATGTGATGCAGACTGGTTGCACTATATGCAGTTGGAAATTCTGACCAAAAAAAAGCCCACATCCTCAAGCTTGTTGCTTATTCATGTACATAACTGCATGCAGAGAGGTTGCTGTGAACTAGGCTAGCAGAGAGCTGCTGATTATCTCTTTGTGAATGGATGCTGGTGGTGACGCAACCAGAATGACTACCATTTCCCCCTGGATACATATAACTTGCAGCCCATTCGTCTTTCTTGAAGGGAATCAAAAGAGTTGGAAGGGACCTAAAACATCATCTGGTCCACTCCCTTGCCAATGCAGGAAATTCACAACTTCATATTGCTTTATGTGGAAGAATTAATCTGTGTGTGTGTGTGCTGGGACGGGAAGATCAACTTTATTTTTTGTATGTGGTCTCATGTAATCCACCTTCACAAGCTAAGCTTCCATTTTTTAAAGCACCAAGCAGGCGTGGACCAAAATATTGGTCTTGTGGGGTGGGGTGGGTATTATTCACCAGCCCCATCTGCCTTCACCTGCTTCAGGTGTTTGCAGGCTGTTCTAAACGTATTGAATGGTTCGAAGTGTCAACCTGGACAGCGTTTCACAATTGCTAGAGGGATGGAAACTTTTTTTAAATTTAAAAAAACGCTGAATTAAGACAGACAAAACTTCCTCCTTTTGTGGAAACTTGGCCTGCTTTCTCAGTGATGGCAAACGAAAGCTATTCTCTGAACTGGCCTGCAGTTGTAGATTACAGTGAAGAAAACAAGTGCTGCCAATAATTGTGCCATTATTACTTAAACCTGCCATGTGAACAGTAAGAGATTTTGCCATTAATTTCTACTTTTCTTCCTCCTTTTCTTTTTGCCAACGTAAGTGGCTAAAAGCCAAGGTAAGAAGAGTTATTTCTCATTTGACCCACAATGTCCCATGACAATAGAGGCTGCTGAGCCGTTACACCTGAAAGCTAGTCCTTTTTCCTCTTCTCTTTCTCTCCTATACTCCTCTCTTCTCTTCCCCCAACCCCATAGGTTGTTTACATGTGCTGAACCTCAGCTCCAACTGACAGTTAATATATCACTGATATATTGACAAAGTGCGTAACAATTTAATTTTCCTCTAACATACATAATGCTTTGCTTTGATTAGGTAGATGCTTATCTCTTATTGACTTACACCTTAGATCAGGCTTCCCAGAAACACTTGCATGCCTATGTAAATCTTGAATACAAAATAAATTCAGTGGATCTGACACGTTCACTAAAATAAGATTTGGTTCATGAGCCGTTATTTATGCTTAGCGCAGCTTAGGTTTCATTCACTGTGGGTGCAAATGTGCAAAAGGAGGGGTGGGGCGTAGAATTAAAAAGCTTAGGCATGGATTTCTCTTCTTGTGTTTAATCCCGTATGCAGCAAAAGAAGCTGTGGTTTAAAAGCTGTCTGGGAATCCTCACTTCATATATTAGTGTATTCAAGCATTGCATCGACATAACAGTTGGGGCTATTTCTGTCCAAAGAAATTAAAGCATTATTCTGGTTTTCAGCATGGAAATAACCAGCCTGCGAGAACTGGCACTCTGTCAAGAACAAATCCGCCTACACAAAAACCACCAAGTCCTCCCATGTCGGGCCGGGGAACTCTGGGGTAAGAATAAGACTTCCATTCTCCTTTTCGGTTGACAAAGAACACAGTTTTAATTGCTTGGGTCAACAGTTTTCTAGCATTTGAGGTCTCTGTCTCCTAGCGCTTGTTTAACTTGTGCAGTTGCACTTCTGTTATAAAATACCACGGTGGTATCCCACCGAAATCATATTCAGAGTAGACCCATGGAATCAATGCACTCAGAAGTTTCCCTGATTTCAGTGGTATGGTTTAATTGGATATCACCTTTTAATATTTTGGGCTGAGAATCATTCCATGAGACTGCTGCCTACACCGAATAACTGACTCAATCCGAAAAGCGCATTTTCTTATAGTAGGTTCAACAGGTTTCAATACAGCCATCTCCTTAGTGCGTGACCTTTAGGATTGCAACCTGGGCAGGGAGGCTGCGGCCAGTGAATTATATTTGTCTGAGGCAAAGGGGGGGGGGAATGGCACACCCACCCACCCAGTTGCACATACAGAAGCTTAGCGGACTTCAGTATCTGGTCTTATTTCAGCTCTGGTATTTACAAGAGTGCAGAAGGTTAGTTCACCTGGCTTGAGAGCAGTACATGTGAAAAGGATCTAGGAGTCTTGGTAGACCACAAACTTGACATGAGTCAACAGTGTGATGCAGCAGCTAAAAAAGCCAATGCAATTCTGGGCTGCATCAATAGGAGTATAGCATCTAGATCAAGGGAAGTAATAGTACCACTGTATTCCTCTCTGGTCAGACCTCACCTGGAAAACTGTGTTCAGTTCTGGGCACCACAGTTCAAGAAGGATACTGACAAGCTGGAACATGTCCAGAGGAGGGCAACCAAAATGGTCAAAGGCCTGGAAACGATGCCTTGTGAGGAACGGCTTAGGGAGCTGGGTATGTTTAGCCTGGAGAAGAGAAGGTTAAGGGGTGATATGATAGCCATGTTCAAATATATAAAAGGATGTCATATAGAGGAAGGAGAAAAGTTGTTTTCTGCTGCTCCTGGGAAGAGGACACGGAGCAATGGATTCAAACTACAAGAAAGAAGATTCCACCTAAACATTAGGAAGAACTTCCTGACAGTAAGAGCTGTTCGACAGTGGAATTTGCTGCCAAGGAGTGTGGTGGAGTCTCCTTCTTTGGAGGTCTTTAAGCAGAGGCTTGACAGCCACCTGTCAGGAATGCTTTGATGGTGTTTCCTGCTTGGCAGGGGGTTGGACTGGATGGCCCTTGTGGTCTCTTCCAACTCTATGATTCTATGAATCAGAGAGTGCATGTAACTCCAATATGCTGCTACCATGGCAGGGATGACTGCTATTTCATTCCTGTTACAGCCAAAGCAGAATATTTTTTAATTTTTTTTTAAAGTTTCCAATGCAAGAACAGAACACCCACTCCAAAATATGTTCTGTTTATGCAGTCTGACACCTTAAGTGGATTGAATTGGTACATAGGCATTATATCAGTCCATCTGTTTTTGCCTGGTGGGTATTTTCTGTTTACAGGACTGGCTCCACCAGAGCCCTGTTAAGATCTGCAATAGCCTTGAGGCTGTGGGAAGAGGGTGAGAAACTGAAGTCCTGTTATAAGCAAGCACATTCTACTGCAAGGGCCAGAATAAGGTCTATAGTATACCAGAGCACCCTTTTTTCCCAATATAAGTTGCTATATTGGTACAGTCCTAGACCATTCATTCCTAGGTCTTCAAACTATAGGTTGGAGTGCTCTGGGAAGGTAAAAACCCCTAGGGAATGGTGTGGGGATGTGCTATGATTTCTCAGACACACTAAGTAATAAACCTCACGGAGATTAGCAGCATCTGCTTGAAAGCCCTCACTTGGATAGGGTTGCTATATTTCAGAAAGTGAAAATCCGGACACAAAATTTGTTGAGCTCTCTTTCTTTCTTTTTGCAAAATCTCCGAAAAAATTGAAGTTTTTGAGCTATTTTTAAGGAAATAAACACAAAATCTTCTTTGCCAAACCTTTTATTAGCCGTTAAAAATATAGGCTATCCTAAAACATCCATATATAAAAATTTAAAAATACAGAAGGTAGAGGAAGTTTAAATTCAGATTCAAAAAGTCTGAGGAAGACTGACTTGGGTAGAAGTCAAATGTTGAACCTGGAAAAATGAGCAATGCTCCAGCTTTGGAATGAGGTCTATGTGTGTGGAGGAGGCATAGGTTTATTGCTAGGATTATAGAACATTGCTAGAATAATGCACAATGCCACCATCTTTGGGGAACATGGAAAGTCAGACTAGAGAATTTATGCTCCAGTAACCTGGCATGGAATCAGTAGTAGTTTAACAGTGTTGGTGCTGACCTTTAAAGTCCTAAATGGCTTCGGTGCTGTCTACCTGAAGGAGCATCTCCACCCCCATCGTTCAGCCTGGTCACTGAGATCCAGCTCTGAGGGCCTTCTGGTGGTTTCCTCACTGTGAGAAGTGAAGCTACAGGGAACCAGGCAGAGGGCCTTCTTGGTAGTGGCACCCACCCTGTGGAATGCCCTCCCATCAGATGTCAAGGAAATAAGCAACTATCTGACTTTTAGAAGACATCTGAAGGTAGCACTGTATGGGGACGTTTTTAATGTTTGATGTCTTATTGTGGTTTTATAATTTGCTGGTAGTCATCAAGAGTGGTTGGGGCAACTCAGTCAGATTGGTGGCATATCAACAACAACAACAACCTCAATTATTGAACAGTAGTATCCAAATATATTTAATATCTAACAGTCACCTGTGGTTTAGAGCTGGCTCTATGGTTTTCCCAATGCATATCTGACTTGTTGATTTGGGGTGGAAGTGGTTTTTAATACAGAAAAAGGAGAAATTTTCATTCACGAGTTTGCTTAATTTTCCTTAGATTAAAAAAAAATAATCTAGGAAGCGAGATTACTCATAAAGTAGAGAAGCTACCGTATTTTTAACAGAATTTTAAACAAATTATTTAATGAAGCATGTAGCTTTTTCTTTTTTAAAGTTGAAGTTGCCAAGTTGGACACCCAGCAGAGCAGAAACTTCCTGCTTTAGGTTGTAGGTGGAAGTTTAAGAAAACTCTGAAAATTCGAGCCATTGGTATTAAAGGCATTATGTGCGGTAGATGACACAATAAAGGATTAGATGAGTATATAAATCCTACGCAGAGCAGCAAGCAGCTGCTGGGAACTCGAAAAAGGAGCGCGAGGGTTATAAATCTAAGGAAATACCAATAAGTGCTGTTTAGTGCCGACAGGGTTGGAAGGAACTCTTTATTTTATTGAACTCTAATGCTAGGAAGGGAGAATTCCGTGATGCCTTTGAAGGCAATGAATTGCTTGGGGGTGGAAAGTTAGGTTCTGTTGCATTGAAGGGTAAGAAATGTGGGTAGGCACATATAATACGTTGCATTACGTAGAGGTTGCCGGAGCATAGACAACAGACGTTAGGCTATCCCTGTCCAGATAGGGGTGCGGCTAGGCCACCAGTCGAAGCCGATGGAAGGCACTCTACGTCACCGAGGCCACCTGAGCCTCAAGTGAAAGCAAAGGGGCCAGAAGTTCCCCCAAGCCATATCCCTGTTCCTTCAAAGAAACTGTAACTCCATCAAGCAGCCTCTCCCAGCCATCTGGTCTAGGGAGACACCCACTAACAGCACTTTAGTCTTACCTAGATTGAGCTTCTGTTTGTTGGCCATGGTCCTGCTAGCTAGGGATGATGGGAGTTGTAGTCCAGGGGTCAGCAACCGTTTTCAACCGTGGGCCTGTCCACCGTCCCTCAGACCATGTGGTGGGCCGGACTATATTTTGAAAAAAAATATGAACGAATTCCTATGCCCCACAAATAACCCAGAGATGCATTTTAAATAAAAGCACACATTCTACTCATGTAAAAACACGCTGATTCCTGGACTGTCCGCGGGCCGGATTGAGAAGGCGATTGGGCCGCATGCGGCCCACAGGCCTTAGGTTGCCTACTCCTGTTGTAGTCCAACCACAGCTGGGGGACCCCCAAGTTTGAGAAACAGTGTTAACATGATGTACACTGAACTGTGCTGTAGCTACTTTTTTCCTTACTAAATTAATAAGCCTCCCCCACTCTCCCCACCCGCTTTTGTTCTGTGTCTTGTTTCATCTCACCAGACGGAACACACCTTATAAGACTTTGGAGCCTGTTAAGCCGCCAACAGTCCCTAATGATTACATGACCAGTCCTGCAAGGCTCGGAAGCCAGCACAGTCCTGGGAGAACGGCATCCTTGAACCAGAGGCCTAGAACACACAGGTACAGTTCAAGACTCTGCAGGTGGCTTGTTGCGAACCTTGAGCCCAACCAAGCATGATAAAAGACATTGGAGGATAAGAGATACGAAACAAAGAATTTTTGGTTCAAAGCACTTCCTGTTTCTATACTTTGCTTTGTTTACAACAAAAGGGTATTCAGTTGTGGTTCCAGCACAGCCCTTGGAACTCACTGATATGTGAGCCTGGTTTTTAGAATTCACTTGTGGTCTCTTCCGGTCCACAATTAAGGAACAGCTGCTTGGGAGAAAACTGAAACAGGACTTAGATCCTGACTATCGCCGGGATCCAAATAAATCTTAGTGTTTCTGTGAGCCTAAGGAATCTTTAGCCTTCCCCTGCCTCATCTGTTGATAACACTATCCTCTGTGCTATGTAGCAAACTATTGATAATTTTTCCTAACAAGGTTTTAACAATGAAAATACAAGGACATGATCCAGATAGCAGCTAAAATAGGACATCTCCAAAGCTAAATCTTGATCCTGCCCCTAATCAATACTCTGATATTACTTGCAGCAAGGAAGGGGAAGAGTTCACTGAATTCAATGATGCTTACTCCCAGGAAAGTAGAAGTCAGTTTAGTTTAACTCAGTGGGGCTTTTGCATGCGCAGATTCCACTCAAACCCCTGAGTGTGGAAGCAGATGCAACTCGACTAGTAAACCACTTAAACTTCTCTTGAATTAGCTGAAAATATATTAAATATATATTATATGGAAGCTTATTTAATATTTTTATTAAATCTGGAAGGATGGCAGGGTAAAATTTAAAACAAATGTAACACTACTGAATAACCACCATCACTACGTACCCTAAAATGTAAAGACAAGATCAGGAGCAAATCTTCTTAGAGTACTTGATCTTCAGAACCTTTCATTTTTATAAGTTAACTATTCCTATATTTTCTAAATAAAAAATCATATTTGCCAATCATTTTAACAAATGCACAAATAGCAGTTTCATTTCCCCCCTTTTTTACTTTGAGAAGGGAGAATTCTTGATGATAGATGGTTTAAGGAGTAGAAAATGGTAGTGCTGTCATACTTATAACTCTGAAATTAACGGTATTATGTAAGATCACACTTAATAAGTTTGCTTGTGTGGCTCGCACATACCAGATTTCTGTCAAGCTTCTTCTGTGAAGCAACGAGTTTAATGTGTTTTGCTGTTTTTAGGTAGAGAAAGTGTTAATTCTAGGACAGCCGCAGAAACAGATAATTATATAGTCTCGTGGTTACTAGTAGTCAATTGAAATATGAGAAATCCCACTTCAGACTTGGGGTGTGTTGGTGTGGTAGGCAGATTACATGCTTAAGTATTTCACTGTGTTGTAAAAAAAAAAACAACCCTGCTTCTGGAAATCTAGCAGTCCATCTTGGTGGATTTTAGCTCAGCCCCTTCCCAGATTCCACTGCAGGAAATATCCATTTCCTGGTAAGGGCATTAAGATCAACAAATGGAACCCGTTTAATCTTGACACAGTCTGATAATTATTGACTTGTGGCTGATAGCTATCAGCCATAGAAGCCAGCTTTTTCACTGCTGGCACTGAAACGCACTCTCTGCTGAAATATGAGAGACCATATCTTTACCTGTATTGGCATTCTGCCGGACTTTGAAGACACACCTGTGTACACAGGCATTCCCTTCATCCTGTGACCTGAGCCTCCTGTTTTAATCGCTGCTGTGTTTTGATGCATATTTTAATGTTTGTTTAAATGGTCAGAACCACTTAGAAGTCTATTCTGACATGAAGCAGTGTGTCGATTAATTATTGATTATATATATATATATATATATATATATATATATACTCCCACCTTTTTCCCTGATGGGACTCAAAACGGCTTACAGATAAAAACAAGAATCATTAATAACATGGGGGGGGGAAACAATCATTAAAAAAGCAATTAAACATGAATAGAATTAAAACCATAGACATATCTAAAATTTGTTAAAAACATACAAATAATTGCATATTACTAAATATAAATTACTAATAAATAATGATAGTTTGATTGGAGAGGGTTCAGATATGCCGAGCTTCTCACACCTCTAGTTTGATGTAGTAAAATTCCATGTGATTATTCTGGACATATAATTTGGCCACTATCTACAAATGGCATGCAAAATTTGTTCCCCCATTCTTCAGTCTACATTCCCAGACTTTTATTAGAGGTTTCTTCTGAATGAACAGAGCCACCTTCTTATTCCAAATTGGCTTCCTGTGAGTGTCAATAAAACTTTGGAGAAGAATAGAACACAGCTGCTGGCTGTAGTGGAATAGAGATTAGAATTTTCAGCACTGTGGCTTATGCTGCATTCATGGTTAAAGACATGCCAATGGTCATTGTAATGAGCGGACTGTGATTTGAATTTTTTTTTTTTTTTTTTTGAGCAGCGTAATGGAAGCTTATAAACCCAGCACTTGCTGCAGAGCTTGAAAAATGACAATAGTTCTATTTTGAGAGAGGCTGCAGTCACTTAAAACACTGTCTTATTTAAAACGGTTGCATAAATGTCTTTTTGTACGTTCATTATTTGAGGCAGCGGAAATGGACTCTTCAGTGTCATGTAAGTGGTTTGTGGTACGGGATTCAGCTGCAGCCATGGCAACAGGTTCAAGATCCTTGGCATGCAGAGCACTAATTTTTGTGGGAATAATCTGATCGTGGTAGCAATCTCCATTTCTTCTCTTTCATCTAGCTGTGTGTGTGAGAGAGAGAGAGAGAGAGAGAGAGAGAGAGAGAGACTGATTTTTTTTATGCTTGTTGCTTGCTGTTTTGTCTTGTGATGTTTGTGGATAATTGGAAGGAGTGGGTAGTATATTTTTAATTTGTTCTTTTGTACTCTCAAGTTAGCCGGCAGCGTGCTTAACTTCCTTCTTTTTGTATCTGACTGGTCTGCATCCATGTGGGTCATTTTCTCCAGCTTCTGACTCACCCAAAAGCACACTGCAGCACTATTCCAATACATAGTGAAGTTGGAGGGCCAGACTGAGACCATGCTCACCTGGATAGCATCATCATCATCATCGTCGTCGTCGTCACTTTATTTGCACGCCGCCTTTGCACAAACAAAACATAATCTCAAAGCTGCTACAACAGTGAGAGCGGTGACGCATCACAAAATCAACCATTGCAAGAACAATTTGATAACAGCAGCAATAATGAAACAGGAAAGTGATAGCAAATGTAAAGGCGTACAGCAAAAACAACATCTCAGTACTATAAATGGAGTAATGTTACACCTTTTGGCAGCAGCAAGCTTAACATGGGCATCTGAACAGTCTCAGCTTGGTCCTAGATGCTCTCTACCCACTGTTTCTATACCAACTACAAATTGGACAAGGACCAAGTTACTCTGATCAAATATCAAGGTCTCAGCTTCTCCAAAGGGTCTCTGTCCCTTTCGCATCCCTATTCAGACAACATTAAGGAGCTAAACTGGGGACATGGATAGGTTGATGAATGCACGTTATATCACTACCAGAATAAAACAAAATAAAAAATAAAAAAATTCCTTCCAGTAGCACCTTAGAGACCAACGCACTACCAGTATAGTTTCACCCAGGGAAACCTGTCCTTAGGCGTGAATTGCTGTTGGGTTAAACGTCTATAAATAAGCTCCATTCTCCACTGTCCCCACCAGATGTGTTTAGGAGATATGTTTTCTTTCTCATTAGGTTGGCTGACAGCTTAATGAACAGAGTGTTAGACAAAATTCACCAACACTCCCAACACTTCACCTTCTTCCGGTGCTTTTTCACAACAATCCTAATGTGTAGTGCCACCCTGATATTTTGGGAACGAGGAAACCTTTTCCCAGAGTACATGGCATCAGAGTTGCAAATTGCTGATGTTTTGACACCTTTAACATGCAATTTATCACCCTTAATTACTTTAGGGTGCCTGTAACCATTTAGGAACATTATATTAGGCTAACAGTTCTTTAGTTCTCAGAATGGTTGCTTACACTTTTTAATTAAATACTCCGATAGCTGAAACGGGGGATGTATGTGAGTACATAATGACTTAGCTAATTACATCTGTATCTGTTAGAATTCCGTGCAATCTGCTCTGCTGATACGATAATAAGAGGCAGGGATCTCTCCCTCCCTTCCTGTTTTGGGGGACGGATTTAATTTATAGCTCTTGGGTTTGTCGTGAAATGGAGGTAATTTGTCACACTATTGACCTGGATTCATTTTCAAGTATAACATGTATTAGAATAATTGTTCTTGAAAGACATCTATTTATCTGCTTGGCCCTTTTGGTTTTTTTTTAACAGTGGCAGTAGCGGCGGAAGTGGCAGTCGAGAAAATAGCGGAAGCAGCAGTATTGGCATTCCCATTGCCGTGCCTACACCTTCACCTCCGACTATTGGCCAAGGTATTTTCCAAGAAGCTCCTTAAACAATATCCTATGTAATAGACGGGATTAATTCAGATGCTGGATGAAGTTAATAGTTTTCAATTGTGCAAGTATGTGAAGGGACTACCAGGACCCACTGGCTTGCTAGACAGGCACAACATAGGACTCAAGTCTTCAGTGGCACAATAAAGGGCATTAACAACTTAATGTTGGGTAGGCAAATTGCTTGCATGGAAAGGTGATACATTTAAATTGGCCTTTACCATGCCTTTGATTTCACAGGTGTTGATTTCAGTAGGCTGCTACTGAAATGTGTCTTCAGATAAAGGCAAAATAAATATTCAGTACTAGTTATCCAAGCACTACTCACATAGTTATATTACAGCCTTCCCCAACCTGGTGCCCTCCAGATGTTGTTGTTGGACTCCCAACTCCCATCGGCCCCTGCTGGCATGACCAGTAGTCAGGGATGGTGCGAGTTGTGGTCTGACAACATCTGGAGGGCCACAAGGTCTCCAGCCCTCAGTTGAATGACAAAAAATTACATTGCATTAATATGGTAAAATGCAGTTTCATCCACAATAGGAAACTTGGCTCATAAAAATTGTGAATTTATGCAATAAACCACCTTCCTTCACAATTTAGATTAGCTTCCTCAACAATTATTCTTTCTCGTGCTATCTCGGTTTGCCTAATTCAAATGATTAAGCGGGTTGAGATGGAGAATACTTTGTTCCATGTAGATTGTCCTGTCCTTCAATTAGATTTCTAGGAAGGGCTGAGAATGTGGACTATGTTAAGACCGGAAAACACAGAAAGATTATAATCAAAGAAAAGCTTTCAGATTTCCTCAGAGAAGCAGATAGAATTCAGTCATCTATTCAGTGGGTGTAGTTTATTTTTAAAAGAGACCTTGAGGAAAAGCTGCAGGTTTTCTTCAATTTTCAAAGGGTAGCTGAATTGTAATGTTTAATTTTTTTTAAAAATGGGGGTGATCCAAACACAAGCTGGAGAGGATTGAAATGGATGGCATTCAACTAAGTTTTACTCCGAGTAAGCCAAGTCAGGTCCATGAATTTCAGTGGGTCTACTCTTAGTGAAACTCAGCTGACTACCACTCTTACTTCTCAATGGAAACCACTTCCTTGTGGTGGGGAAACCATTCATCTAAGCAGAATCAGACAAATGTGGAACTAAATCTAAGCTGGAATTTCATGACTTCTGCTACTGAATTGTTCTTGGTTTTGCCATCTTGATTTACAGTATGCTTCCTCCTTTTTGGGTGTACAAACAAATTTTGAATACGTCTTTTGCATGTGCATAGGCCCTTTCCATGCAAATGTCAGATAAAATGTTAATTCAGCCTGGGGGTAAGGAATTGCAAGTCTACACAGACATGGGACCAGTATCTGGGCCAAGGCTCATATTTTGTGCCCCTCATTGACTAATGACTCTTTTACTGAGTATTGTGAGATAGATTTAAATGGCCGTATAGCCTTCCTGACCATTTAGTGTTGTGGAATGGATGCTGGCAGTTGTATTACCTTCCCCAACCTGGTGTCTTCCATATGTTTGGGACTGCAGCTCCCATCATCCTTGACCATTGGCCATGCCGTTTTGGGATGGTCGGAATTATAGTCCAGAAATATCCACAGGGCGTCCGGTTGGGGAAAGCTAGATGTCGTGGTGTCCACTTAGGAACTCAACCACAGAGTGCATGTAATCATGCAGAGAGAGCCACTTGGTATCATGATGCTGGAGGGGGTGCTTTATCCTGCCCTTACTCCCCTCTTGGTTTTTGGATGAGTTCTGTCTGATGGGCATTGCAAAATATGCTTTGCCACGTGATGGAGTGGAAATGGACCTCCACTTGTCTGAATCGGCCTCCCAGTGACTTCACAAGCAGCCAACACCGCATTGTAAACGGGGCACCTTCATCTGCCCAGCATTTCCACCATAAGTCAAAAGGTTAAGCTCTGGATCAAGGCCTGACTTGGCAATCTGTTTTAATAGCACACATATCTGCTCCTCCTCCTCCTCCCGAAGCTCCACCAGCACCACCAATGCCCCCACCTCTGGTCATGGGCAGTGTGATAGGTGAGACCTCTTGAAAGAGCTGGCGTTATTGCAGTTCTTTAACAAAAATACTTAATCAACTCCCCCTTTGTTAACTAATGAATGTATACATCCTGGGTTGTGTTGTGTGCATTTGTCCTGCTACAATAATAGAAGCTTAGGGGTTTAACCAATCTAACCCCAACTAATTTTTTTCTGTGGTGAAAGCCTCTGAAAGTTTAAATATAGACACAGGAGTCTGCCTTTATAGTGAGTGACACCTATTCCAAATGGCCCAGTATTGCCTATTACAGGCATAGGCAAACTCTGGCCCTCCAGATGTTTGGGACTACAATTCTCATCATCCCTGACCACTGGTCCTGTTAGCTAGGGATGATGGGAATTGTAGTCCAAAACATCTGGAGGGCCGGAGTTTGCCTATAGGCCTGGCTAAGACCCACGCTGGTGGTCCAATTTCGAGTTAATTTATAATGCACGCTAACTGTAGTTAAAAGCACTGCTCACCACTTCAGGGCAAGCCATCAAAAAAAGGCATGGTCACCACAATGTGCTTTATGCACATATATCACATTTATGTGATATATCCAAGGACATAAGAATGTGTGAAATTGACACATGGTCTACACATGAGTTACTTTTGAACACAAGACTGAAGTAGGATCTGTGCCCCACTGAACTGGTTATATTTAATTATTCTGAATTAATTATTTATTCAACAAGTTTTCTGAATGTATAATGTGGATTCAGGGGAGCAGAAAACAGATCACAGGCCCATTTCTGGCACACCACCTAGTGCCTGGTTCAGATTCTTGCAATGCATGGTGCCCTTCTGCTTTGGAACAGACATACATACTACATAAACACAAATTAGGCACTCTGGCTATAGGACGGAGTTTGCCTATAGGTAGTCTTATGCTTTCCTGGAGTTCTTGAAACCACACAGCATTTGACTCTCAAAGTGCAACTTTTAAAACTTGTTAACTTGGAATGTTTAATCCAGGGAGGGGAAGCTGTGCCCCCCTGAAACCTTTTGGATCCAAGACCCCATCAGTCCCCTGCCAACAGGGCCATTGGCCAGGGATGATGGGAGTTGCAGTTTGACAACATCTGGAGGGCCACAGATCGAGCCTCCTTGATTTAACCAGGTGTACCTAATAAACAGAATAATGGTTTTGGTTGGGACTCGATATTCAGTAGCACAATACAAGGCACTGGTGATTTGTGTTGTGTTAGCATTGGTCTTTAGCATGCCTTTGATGTCACAAATGTTAAAAGCTGAAATGTGTTTCCAAATAATAAATATCCACTACTAGTTATGCAGGCACTACTCATACAGTTATGCTGATTGCTTTACTGCAGCCTTTCCAACCTGGTGCTCTCCAAATGCGATTGAACTCCAGCTCTTAGTAGCCCCAGCAAGCATGGTTGATGGTAAAGGTAAAGGTAAAGGGACCCCTGACCATTCGGTCCAGTCGTGTCCGACTCTGGGGTTGCGGAGCTCATGTCGCTTTATTGGCCGAGAGCCGGCGTACAGCTTCCAGGTCATGTGGCCAGCATGACAAAGCCGCTTCTGGCGAACCAGAGCAGCACACAGAAACGCCGTTTACCTTCCCGCCAGAGTGGTTCCTATTTATCTACTTGCACTTTGACATGCTTTTGAACTGCTAGGTTGGCAGGAGCTGGGACCGAGCAACGGGAGCTCACCCCGTCGCAGGGATTCGAACCGCTGACCCTTCTGATCAGCAAGCCCTAGGCTCTGTGGTTTAACCCACAGCGCCACCTGGGTCCCTTATGGTTGATGGTAGCAATGGGCAAAGACCATCTGGAGAGCATCAGGTTGGGGAAGGCTGCTCTGTAACAGGCAGACAGCAGGAGGTTGCTTTTTGCTTTGACATGAACTTGAGAGGCTTTGACCCAGATAGCATTGGTAAATGTTCTAATACTAGGTGAAATAGAGTTTGCATAACCTTATGGTATGCTTTACGGCACACATGCACCTGTTCAAAGTTTGCTTTAGCAAACGAGAGTTATAAGTTTCACTAGTGAATGTGGACTTTTACCTTACCAAAGAGAGAAAACTTGCATAGCTAGATAACAACTGATAATCACTGTTTATAACATTTCCCGTGGGCAAAGTTTTTACCTTCTTTTTTTACCTGGGAGATATCAAGCACATTTTGGATTTGGCTCCAATGGGTTAATGATGTAAACTCTATGTAGGACCTCATGCCTTCTGTTTTATGCACAAGAAGAGTTTGAGGGCTAGTCCATTGAAGACTTTTTCAGAACACTAGTCATACTTGTAACAACATGGAAGAAATAATGTCCACTATTGTCCAGATAATATAAAAAGCAATACATTTATACTTGTTGAATTCGGTGTAGGTAACAGGATTCTATCTGCAGCACATCCTGCATATTTAAATGGTTCCAGTAGCTCTGGAAGCCATAAGGATCAAGTTTAATGAAGTTTCAGAGTTTAATAGCATTGTGCATTTTCAGAAGTTAAAACTATAAATAAGGAAGAGTGAATTTCAGCCCTGCCCCTTCAACATTAAGTAGCCTCCTTCCAGATCTTCTGCTCCATCAATTTTCATCACTGGGGTCTTGGGCTTCCATGTTTTGCTGTACTGTGGGCTTTGTACGTGCTCCCTCCTGGTTTTCTGCACTCTCTCCCCAAGTGTTATTATTTTTGCTTATCTCTTTTTGTTGGTTCCTTTTGGTGCCTGCTTTTCAGCTGCTCCTGGGTCAGCTCCTGGTTCCCAGTATGGCACTATGACCAGGCAGATATCCCGACACAACTCTACCACTTCTTCGGCCTCTTCTGGTGGATTTAGGCGGAATCCTTCCTTGACTGCCTCGTTTTCTGCTCAGCCTCATGTTAATGGCGGTCCTCTCTATTCTCAAAACTCAAGTAAGCTGCTGGGTTACTACAGAGCCCAGAACTCCTGGGGTCGCTTTTGTGATTTGATAGCTTTGCATTTCTCTTGATTTATCTATAATTCAGTGACTAAGGTCTGGTTCAGATGAAACAAGTCTGCACGCTCCATCATAGTCTCTCTGTTCTCTTTCATCTGTTCTGTGTTTGGCTTTGACACTTCTGTTGTGGTTTAGTAAATCACTGTTTCCTGTTCCATCTGAACCAGAAAACTGTGGTTTAATCTCTTATGATTACATATCAGGATCCGGCCATGGTTTTATTAAACCAAGATTGTTACACCTGAACTGGGCCTAGAAAATACACACAGTATATTTTGCTAGATAATAATTCGTTTGAAAGAAATATGTTTTTAAACTAGGAGTGAATGTGACTTGTGCTTTTTTCTTCAGCACTGAATAACCGTCCATGGTGTTAGAAGGACTTTCCTAAAAATCTTATTTAGTTTGTCTCCCTTTTAGCCTTTTCCTTGTCCCCAGCTTCAGCTATAGTGTTTTTGTTCCTATTGTGATCAACTATAAATTATCAGGGAGCCAGGTTTGAAATCTGACCCATAACATGGAAGAGTAGGCCTCCTTTCCCTATTCAGACAGCCACCTTTAATGTTCCTCCCTGTTTATATGGAGATGTTACATTTGAATATGGTATAGACACTTGCAATCCAACACATATAGTTCTACCGATTACCGTATTTTGTGGAGGAAATCAGCTTTGCAATTTGGGTCTCTGCATATTAGATTTTATGCGCTGTAGCTGAATGCAGTGTCCCCATGTACGTGTGGTTCACATCAGATGTTCAGGAACACTTTTGTTCCCTTCTACACATTGTACTGCAACAGTGAGGGACCTATTGTCTGATCCAGCCCATAGTGTTGAAATGGTGAATTAAATTTGCACTACTAGTTAGCTGTCTGTCTGTCCATGTTCAGAGGTAAAGTATGTGAAAATACAGAGAAACGGTCCTGTCATGTTCAGCGGGCGACTTTCAGTAGGACAGAAATATCCTCGTGAAATGTCCCAATCATTTTAGCATTCTTGTTTTTGTACGTGTTTTTTTGTATTGCAAGCTTTTGTTCAAATACAGGCGCAAGGCCTATATATGAGTAGTGTGCCATGCTTTAAACAATAGCCTCTAGCCACTAATTTTAACTTGTCAGTTGTTTTCATCCTTTTCTGAAACTTAATGATTTAACATCCCAGTCTTGACAGTATAGCTTCCAGGTTTCCCAGTTCCCTTGGACTGCATTTTTCATGCCAGGCACAGACCTAATTTGTAGCATTTGTGGGGAGAGGAGAAAGAGAATTCAGGAGGGGTGGGGGGCTGGAAGTGAGATCTCTTCAAAACAGTCCATCATGGTGTGTTTCAGTTACACTGGCACATAGGGGAGGCTAGCCTGTTTCAAAGTTAACTCAGTGCTCAGATTTAATTGTCGAAAGAGGAATGCTGAATTACAGCATTGTTTAACATTACTGCGTACTTGGAAGTCTAGAACCTGTTCCAAAGTTGCGATCCCAGTCCTGCTACCATGCTGAATGTGGGGCCTTCGAGATGCTTTGAATCTAGATTGGATGAAATGCTAAAAAAAAAAATGTTCCCATCCCCTAAAAAAGTCTGGCTCCGTCCTGCTGTCCCATGTAACTCTTCTTGAAACCAACATCTTCATGCACAGCTTGCTCTGGTGGGTGTGTATTCAAAGCTCATTTCAAAGATGAAAATGGTCCCTGAATTCTGCATGCAGCTCAGGCACCAACGAAGTGGACTTTGAAGGATTTGTGGCATGGCTGTTAATGAGATAGAACTTCTGCCTCCATCTGATGTAGACTCAACAGACTTTGTGGAGGCTTGCGGTCATGCACATGCAAGACTGGCAACTACCGGTAACACACGCAGTCAAACCTTGTTGGCTATCCTCACAAGTCCTTTAAATTATCTCTTTTCTCCTTCCCATGAACCTAAGGAAGGAAGGAAATTTGAGGATCCCTCTGCAGAAGACTCAAAACACAGATTCATCGCTATGGGCTTGCTTAACATGCCATTGTCATATTTTAAACATGGGCCTTTGCTTGGCCTTCAGGATTCTCTGTGCTCTTTGACTGCCTTGTCAGCTGCAAGGATCCTTCCTGGTGATGCTGAACAGATGAGCACAGAATCCTTGCTGTAAGAAGCTGAAAACGAGGTAGCTTCATCCTGCACCATTCTGATACCCCTGGAATGCAATAATGAATGAAGCCCTTTACAAATATGTCCCATGAAGCTTGACTGATAGGCAGAGACAAAGTCATTTTATTTTTAGGGATATGCTGACATGTTTATTTGCTAGTTCACTTGAATTGTGGATTTTCTTGAATTGTAGTTCAGCAGAAAAAAGCCATCTGTTTTGAAAACGAATCGCTTTCCTAAAAGCCTTCCTGAAGGGATGCGCAAAGCTGCTTCAAAATATAAACTAATAAAACAACGTAGTATATTCAGTCTTACACAAAAGGGCAGGGCTCCATAGACAAATCACCTCCGTAACCACTGCTGTTTTCTGGCTTGTTTATTTCAGTGCTTGCTGCAAAGCAGAGTTCCTATTGAGCTCTTTCCCATGGCATTTTACTGTGAAAAGTGTCCTCCTTGCACTTTCCCCTTATGCGCTGCTGGCCAGTTCCTGCAAGATTTTACTGCAGGATGTCAGGACTTCTGGGTTTAAAGCAGGAAAAAGAAGAGTTTTGTTCAAATCAACAAGTGAAACCTCTGAAACAGGAAGTGTGGATTTTAGCCTCATCCCTCGTTGGCCCCCCGCCGCCCCTTAATGGAGTTGCAAATTGGCTAAAAATGCAGTTCAGCAGTGGTTGTATTGCTGGGAAAGCAATCTTTGAAGGAGGTCCTGCTGTGTGCATTCCTGTTGTTCATTGCATACCTTGTTTTGTGGTCCATTGTTAATGACAGCTGCTTTTTGTTTTTGTTTTCCTTTTCCTGTATCTGTGTTTACTTCCCCGTTTATGGCGTGTGTGTCGCTTCCAGTTTCTATTGCTCCACCCCCTCCCCCTATGCCTCAGTTGACTCCACAGATACCTCTCACAGGCTTCGTGGCCAGGGTGCAGGAAAACAGTAAGTTTGGCAGCTCAGCTTCTCCAAAGAGTAGAGCCGGTTCTCTTTCTCTCTCCTAGCATGCATGGCTGGCCAGTCAGGCTCTTTCCTTTGGTCTTTATTGGGTGTTGGGTTTTTTGGGGGTGGGTGGGGGAGTTGTTTCATTTGTTTTCTTTCCTCGGTGAGATGCTAACTCCATCTTTCATTTTAGTCCCAACCTGGAACTGAAGGGGAGTGCCTTCTCTTCTGGTGTTTGTTTTTGTTTATTTAATTTTGGCATGATGATTACTAACGACATTCTTGGAACTGTGGCTTTTCCCAAAGGGATATGTGTGTGCACCTGGTTACCCTTGCCCCAGAAGAAACTGTTCTCTTTTTAAAGAGTTCAAAATGCAGTCTGGAGACTTGGTATCAGGGTGGATAAAAATCAACGATTTTTTTTTAAAAAAAAAATCGGATTTTTTTTATTTAAATCGGATTTTTTTTATTTAAATCGGATTTTTAAAATAAAATGCTTTTGGAGGAAAAATCTTTCTAAATATAGTCTTCTATTTAAGTTACATTGTAGTCCAAAGGCTGTTCATCAGGAAATAAGGATTTGTTTTAAGTTTATCAAGTGTGCTAAAACTCAGTCTAAGTTTTTTTTTAAAAAATGTTTAACCACATCAGTTAGCAAACATGGATACATATGCTATCATGTTATTGTTTTAGTTAAATAAATTGTTTAAATGGTTATTAAGGAAATGATTATTTTTCTCCTTCCAATAAAGTACAGCAGAAAAGTTGCCCAAATATAAACAGTTAACTTATTAAACCTCACCATAATTTCATAATTATCTGTCTATGTATTTCTAGTAGTATAACCGAATCAGTAATTTTTGATATAACTGCAAAAACTACTCTGAAAATTTATTATTCCAAAAATGAAACCTTAATATGGTTGTAAATATTAAGATTATACCAGCAAGAATGAGTCTTTCTGTAAAAAAAAATATTTAAATCAAGTCTTACTGACTAGTGATTTAAATCAAGCCTTACTGACTAGTGTTTTAAATCGTGATTTAAATCAATTTGATTTACAAAGGAAAACACCACCAGAGAAGGCTGCAAAGTCATCAAGGTAGTTCATCCTGCAAACTCTGTGCTCCTCACCCAGGGTGAAATCCCCAAACTTATATTTTTTACTTGGGAGACTCTCACAAAAAGGCATCAATGTAAGATGTGTTGGTTTTAAAAGCCTTTATTTTGTGACCCACAACAACTCTGGGCAATCCTCCGCAAACAAACAAACAAACAAACAAAAAGCTCAACAACTCTGAGCCATCTCCCCCCATTTTCTTAAATTTGAGTCCCCCAAAATTTGAGTCTTATACATGGGGGCGTCTTGTACATGGAAAAATACGGTATATCTCAGATGTGATATCCTATGGTGGCATTAGGCAAGCAAAAACACTTCTGCTCACTGAAGGGCGGGCCTCTCCAATTTCCACCAATCCCTTCAACATATTGCAGCCCCCTGAACCATATCCCTCTCTTCCCCCTCACCCCTGGCTTTTCTATACTGTCAACGCTTTCTGGAAATGATAAACGAAAGGTTCCACCCTGGTTGAAGGAAGTACTGATAATCCCCTGGTTTTTTTTGTTTTTTTTTTAAGGAGTGGGTTGTGATAGTGAGATGCTTTGTCCATTTTTTAAAACTACTTTATACTCCAGTTTTTAAAATAAATATAAGAAGTGATCACCATATCCTACCCCACAAGAAACATTACATATACAGTGTTAATAATACAGTCCAACATTAAGCAAGCTGGTAAATAGTTTAGAATTAATTGCATCAGCTGACACTTTGTGCATCTTGAGACATCCCTGCCCTAGTTTTGCCAATAATGCAACTGCAGGGTTGAGATTGGATGGATTACAATTTTCCTGGGCATTCCAAAGCTGAAACCAGCACGTGAAGCCGCAAAGGGAGCCTGCATTGGCTTACATGAAATACAGATGTGAAAAGTGCACTTCACGGAGCTGAAATTAACTGTGGCTAATGAGTTCTGCTCAGTGACATTCTAGAGATATGGAATATCAGGGCATGCATTTCATATTTCAGATCAATCCAAGCAATTAGTTTTGCATTTTCCCCGCTACAACATTTTAAAAGAATGAATGAACGGAAAACAATTTGGCATTAGTGCCATTTAAAAATTTGACCACTTAAAATCTCAGTAATTAAATGAAAGGGACATTGAGACTTCAGTTTATTATATGCCTTATTCGGTTTCTCTTCATTATGCTAGCTTGAATTTGGGATGTTTCGTAAAACACGCAGGGGCATCATTAGTGATATTACTGTATCTGCTGAAAAGCTTTTTTTTCAGGGAAAGGGAGGTTCTAATTTAAAAGCACATGTAAATACTGAGGCTTTTTTGTGGCATGACCGTTTTCATTAGTTGGACAAAACCAAGAATGCTCTATTCTGAATGAGCATTATATTTTGTTCTTAAGCTAAAGAAAATTGTGGAATGGGCATTGTTTCTCTTTAAACCCCCTGTGCCAGTTCCGTATGAAGTGGATCCAGTCCGGAAAATGTTATGGTTTCATGTGCATGTCTGTCTCTCGTGCTAAATGGATTGGAGCGATAAATTATGGGATGCAACCCATTGGGAACGTTGTCTAGTCTTGTATTGGAAAAGCTGTTGTATTGCGGCAAACATATCCATTTCAGTGTGGCTTTTGCTGCAGAAGTTCCCAGAGGAATGATGGGCTTATTGTCATATAACACAGCACTGACAACAACAGGTTATGCTGCTGCTTACCTACTGGAGTCAGATTCTGAACTGGGTTTAGGTTTTGGAGCCCTGCAGTTCCAGCACCTGTCACCCAGCATACACATTATTTATTATTATTATTATTTATTTATACCCCGCCCATCTGGCTGGGTTTCCACAATCTTCTCACCGGGAGCCCCAGTCTTTGTGCGCTCATGCTAAGCCATGATTAAGCTTAGTGTTACGTGAAAACTGAGCCGCAGCCACTTCGTTGTGAAATTCTCTTACTCAGAATAGCATCTGTTTGTGCATGGTGGGGTACATGATTGAGAATATGCAGGATTCTCTCCCTGCAGGGTTAGTTTGCAGAACTGCGATGAGGCTCCCTGGAGAGTAGGTAGCCATTCACCCTCTTATTAGAGGACGAAAGTGCTGGAGCTCATCTTGCACGTTTACTGAGACAGGCCTCTCTTCTGGAAACTGGAATGGGTCCAGAGGAGGGTGACGGGTCTGGAAACCCAAGTCCTATGAGGAAGTTGAAAGAGCTGTGTATGTCTAGCTTGGAGAAGAGGGAAATTAAGGGGCAGATGTGATGGCAGTCTTCAACTACCTGAAGGGCTGGAGCACAGAAGATGATCAGACTTCTTCTCTGGTGCGCTCTAGGGCAGGCAGGACTAGAACCAATGGGTGGGAACTGTAGGGTAGCAGATTTCAGCTAAAGTGTAGGGGAAACCTATCAGGAAGATACTTGCTCAGCAGTGGAACACCCTGTCTTGGGAGATGGGTGCTATTTAAGCAGATGCTGGACAACATCTAGTAGGCATGGAATGATGCCTTGCAGATGCTGCACAAATGACTGCCAAGGTCTGCGTCAGGCTCTTGATTCTAACTCCGTCCTTGGTTCTGTTCTTCTTATCGACATCAATGAATGCTAAAGTGGGATATAACCAAGCCAGGACTCTTAGCGATGGCTCTTTCTCTGTTTTTCAGGTACTTTGCTAACCCAGAGCAAAAATAACAAACTTGTCTTGAGGCCACACACGACACATTTGATAACGGGCTGCAATATTCAGCAGCCCTTGGAATGTGTAGCTATTGAGTGAATTCCCTTCCTGTTCTCTGCTAGCGTGCCGCTTATGATGCCTTGGAGTGTCTGCGTGGAAAACGGCACCTGCTGTAGTGTTACGTGGCTGCTAGTAACCTGCAAAGCCCATCTATCATAGCATTTTAACACGCAAAGCTTTTGTTTCTAATCTGTGCATGGTATGGGTAGTGCATGCCGCTAGCTTCCAATAGAAGATGTGGGTCCCTGATCACGTGTTTACTTGCATTTGCACGAAACCTGATGGAGGTCCTCTTTTCCACTGGCTTTCCAGTTGCCGACAGTCCAACTCCACCGCCACCGCCGCCTCCCGATGAGATGCCCATGTTTGATGACTCGCCGCCGCCGCCACCTCCGCCACCTGTGGATTATGAAGATGAGGAGGCTGCAGTCGTGCAGTACAATGACCCATATGCAGACGGCGATCCGGCTTGGGCACCTAAAAGCTATATTGAGAAAGGTAATGGGCGAACCCGCTTGTGCCTGCAGCAGATCGGCCCCTTAACAGCAGGGCTAAAAACGAGAGGCTTAACCTCCAACTCCCAATTTCACTGCAAACATGCCGTGCATCCCTGTATGAAACCTTATTCTCACAGCCTCAATATATTCCCCCTCTCCTCCCTGTCTGCAAATCTGCAGTATGGGGGACAATAATATTGGCCTTTCTTATAGGGTTGTTTATACAAATTACTGAGATGATGTTATACCAAGAGATGCCCTGCATAGAGCACATTGCAGCAATCCATTTTTGAAGTCACCAGTTCCTGAACTACTGTGGTCGCTCTCTCCCAGTCCACAAACGACATTTCTAGCTGCTGAGGCTACCTGGGCATCCGGTGACAAAGCGGGTTCCAGAAGCACCCCAAAACTGTGTACCTGCTCTTTCAGATCAACTTCAGTCCTGTCTTGGACAGACAACTTGGGCGGGGGAACCAATCACCCACAGTGTCTCCTATCTGGGGATAAAATAGTGCCCTGTGGCACCCCATAGCATAAATGCTGGGGATCTGAAAAGCACTCTCCCAGTGCTGCCCTCTGGATTTGGTCATGAACTATTGCGGCACAGTGTCCCCAATTCCCTTTCCACAGAGCAGGTCCAGGAAGTTATCATGGTCAATGGTATTGAAAGCTGCAGTGAGCTCAAGAAGTAAGAGCAGCATCTCATTCCTCTTGTACAGTTCTCTGCAGAGGTCATCCATCAGGGCGACTAAGGGTGACTCAGTCCCATGGCCAGGCGGGAACCCAGTTTGGAATCGATCTAAATAATCTGTGCTGTTTGAAATGTGTCACCATAGCTGTGCTTAGGTGTTCGTCTGAACACATTAAGGGTTAAGTGGGGAAGGGGGCAGAGGCACCCACTCTTTAGATCTTTGTCTGATTAGTGCAAAGGTTTGAAGATGTTTTCAAAGCATGTTTATCTCCACATGCTTAGAAACTGTCTTCATGATCAGAAGCCTTTGTCTATTATCTCTGAGAATTCTTGGAGAACAGGTGAGAGGAGAACAGACTGGAGGCGGGCAAATGTTGTCCCCATCTTCAAAAAGGGGGGGGGGGAAGGAAGACCCAGGTAACTACCGACCGGTGAGCTTGACATCGATACCAGGAAAGGTCCTAGAACAGAGAATTCAACAGTCGGTCTGTGAGCATTTAGAAAAGGATGCTGTGATTACTAAGTCCCAGCATGGGTTTCTCAAAAATTAAGTCATGCCAGACCAGTCTGATTTCTTTCTTTTACAAATTTGGTGGATCAGGAAATTTCAGTAAGGCTTTGGACAAAGTCCATTTTACCAGCAGGGAAGCTGGTAAAATGTGGGTTGAACGAGGTAACTGTTAAGTGGATTTGACTGACCGAACCCAGAGTACTAATTAATGGTTCCTTGTCATCCTGGAAAAAAGTGACAAGTGGGGTGCTGCAGGGTTGTCCTGGGCCTGTTGTTGTTTAACGTCTTTATAAATGACTTGGATGAAGGAATTGAGGAGATGCTCATTAAATTTGCAGATGACACCAAACTGGGAGGGGTAGCTAATGCTGCAGAAGACAGAATCAGAATTCAAAATGACCTTAACAGATTGGAGAACTGGGTACATGTTTGCCAATGTAGCTCGGTAGATAGTTCAGTTGGTATGAGACTCTTAATCTCAGGGTCATGGGTTTGAGCCCCATATTGGGCAAAAGATTCCTGCATTGCAGGGGTTTGGACTACAATTCTATGTCCTTTGACTTGCCACCACTTCCCAAGGCATCAGACAGGTTTTCAGTACCGGGGATTGAATTTGGGACTTGGTAGTAGAGAGAGTGATTGCATTATGATTAGAATACAGAAGATTCCATTTAAATGTCAGGTTAGTCTTTTTCATGTTGCCATTATCGTGCGCCTGCCCTTTTTGTAATTTTGGTTTGCAAGTTAGTTGGAAGTGGCTGAATTAGCAATATAGCCCCCACCCCAACCTCAAGTGCCTTTGTGACTCACTTACAGAAAAAGTAATTTTGTCTCTCTCCCCAATTCCCAGTTGTTGCCATATATGACTACACAAAGGACAAGGATGATGAGCTGTCATTCATGGAGGGTGCAATCATTTATGTTATAAAGAAGAATGATGACGGCTGGTATGAAGGTGTTTGCAACAGAGTGACTGGCCTGTTTCCTGGAAACTATGTTGAGTCAATCATGCACTATGCGGATTAAATTCTCTCTTCAGGTCAGGTATTATTCAATCATGCCATAATTATTTACAAAGGGTAACTAAAAGGTTAACAGTTGTCTTAATGCTCTTTAAAATGTGCCCATCCTTTCAGGCCATACTGTTTAAATGGTATGATTGAATGTTCATCTGTAAGCATTTGTCTCTGCAGAGTTTGTAAAACGAGCAACTGTTTATTACTGATTATGCTTATTTACTTATGCATTGTTGATTTTTATGACCAGCCTAAATATTCTGGGGAAGTAGGGTATATAATATTTAATGACTCATGATTCAAATTGTGCCATTATTTTCTTTTTTCAGTGCAGCATGGTAAACTAACAACTATGTTAGACTAACATTAAATCTGATTGAAAAGTCTGATAGTGCTGGTCATTTACCCTTTGTTTAGACTCTTGCTCATCCTCAAACTATAGTATTTGTTTAAAAGCATGCATACAAACTTATGTATTGAATTATACTTTTCTCTCTCCAAAAAATCCAAGATGCTTCCAATTTGTTGTAATCTTTTGCCTGGAGTACTCTTTCACAAAGCCTATTCCAATTAGTCCATTTGAGTCTCTAAGGTGTCCATTTGAATCAAAGATGGGTGGTCTTATGATGTATGTGTAATTTGTACCTGAGTTTTTTATGAGTAAATTTGCATTGAATTTTTCCATTCATAAATACATAAGTGAACCAAAGGTCTTGTCCATTAATTTGTTGGCTTGCCTTGCAAAGCAATACTAAAACATTGACTTGGCAAAAATCCCCCGGCCCCTTATAAGCAGGGACAATTTTGATGCAAGTGCAAAACTTAACACCCTCCAAGATAGGAAACCAAGTTTCTGCAAGCTCATGATGCGTAAAATTACACAAAACTATTTGGCTTCATTCATTGCGGCAGTGAGTGATAACTGCTAGACACTTGCAACTCATGTCTCTTGTTACTCTTTTAAACAGAGGATTACAGGCTAAAAGGCTTATAGGGGAGTTTGCAGAGTAAAGGAGTCCTGGGCCTGGGAAATTGCATTAATATCTCTTTGGTTAGTTCTTGGATGCTAGACTTAGCTGGGGACTGACACGCAGCAGAAATCTGTGCCTATTCTCTGCTATCCACATATGACCAGAGCTGTCCAGGCTGATAGTGCTGATTTAGCATTAGATGGGCAACGTCTTGTCATCTAATTGCATCTTTGGCACTACAGCTGCAACACCAGGAATCAACAATGCATTCTTCCCTCCACCCAGTAGTCTTTTACTCTGGCAGCAGAGCTTCCTTAGGGGTGATTGCCTTTACCAGCTTGGGTGGCTGTGGTTATAAAATGAAGCCACTTGGCCCTGGTTATGAGGCTACCAAGTTTTGTTCTCCGATCTTAACACATTCCACAACATGCAGAGTTGTGAGGAAACTTGTCACAAGTCACTGTCCTATTGGCCACCTCACTTAAAACGTGGAAGGCTGCATGTCCTGCTAAGATGACGTTGTAGCACCGAAGGGATTTGCTACTGACTTGTCCACATCACTGTATTTAAAGACGGTTGCTGCCACACCCATCCACAAAATACAAGGAGCATGTCAGCCCAGGTGGAGGCAGATACTACAGGAGAGATGATGCTGATCCAGGTGTCCCACTGAAAGGAGCTAATCATATCAGCTCACGTAGGGAAGGACACAAGCAGTCACAGCCTACTTTGCTCTTCTAAGAAAGCAACACATGCACTTTGACACCTCCATTTTGAGCACAACGTCAGGTGACTTTTTTGGTCTCTTTGTACAAAACTTGTATTACTTAGATAATCTAAAACAGATTATGATTTAGTAAGGGATTTTTTTTTACTGTATGTAGTAAAGATTTATTTGGACTGAACTGTCTTAATGGGTATTAAAATTAAATGATGAAAGAGCAGGTGTACTGGCTGTTCGAGTGGTTACAGTTGTTTTCTAGTGTGGCATTAAATACTGAAGCATCCCTTGCCGCCTTACCTTAAACAAACCTAACTATATTAAATGCTTTCTTGCCTTTTCCTAATTGTTAATCTGTTATTTCTGAGATCAGTTAGCAATCCGTAAAACCTATCTGTATCCCCTTTATAAATTGGAACATCTTAAAATTGTATATAACCTGTTTATTTACAAAAAAAATTATGTGCAGTCTTTTTATAATAAACCATACTCCTTTAATATTCTTGGTACTCTGAAACTAATAGGCAATTAGATCATTCTTAAGGTATCTTTCTTATACTCCCAGCACACACCAAGGCGTTTGCAAAAGTGATTTTCAACACATTGATTGTATTTATTCATTGTGGCCTTGGGTGTCAATATTGAACGATGTAAACAGTGCCCATGACAAAAACAAGGAAAACACCCCCCATTAAAAATACAGGCACAAGGCATTGCTACCAGTTTAACAGACTGATCTTGTTTCATCATTTTTGTATGGCTTCCTTCAATAAAACATTTTTACTTCATAAACCTAGTTATATTTATTTCAGTGAGGATAACTTAAATTTTGGTAACTGCACTGGAAGCAAGCCAAGATGTTCCACCATGTAGCTTTAGGCACAGTCTGGTAAATATCTCCTTCATTGCAACTCATTCTGGCAGCTGTGTCATTTGTCTCGGGCGATGACTATTTCTGCTAGTTGAATGAGGGCATCTCTTTCGGGGGATGGTCTGAGCTTGCTGATCTCTCTCATTGCTTTATGGCAGTAGCGCTGGGCGAGGTAGGTTGTTTGCTGCACGCCATGACTCTAAAAATAAGAGAAGAAAAACACCCAAAGACTTTTAAAGTAGAGAAGTTGGGAGGCCATGGGATATTTCTTGCTCCCTCTTTTCTGTCAGATTTTGAAATTGATTCTAGAACAGGCATAGGCAAACTTGGCCCTCCAGATGTTTTGAGACTACAATTCCCACCACCCCTGACCACTGGTCCTGTTAGCTAGAGATGATGGGAGTTGTAGTCCCAAAACATCTGGAGGGCCAAGTTTGGGGATGCCTGTTCTAGAACATAAATTTTAGCAAAGGTGTTTTTAGAACTGTCCAAAATCACCATTCTACAGAGCTCAGGGGCTCTGTAGGTTCGATGCTAGGGATTGAATCTGGGACCTTTTGCATCTCCAGAACCAAGTGGGAGAAACCCGCTGCCAGCAAGCCTGGAGAGCCACTGCCAGTGTAGACAATGTTAGGTTAGATGGACCAGTGGTCAGACTTGGCATAAGGCAGCTTCTCTATGTTCCAAGCAGTTTAAAAGTTGAGGGACAAGCAAATACGGTCTGCCTTTGATAAATGTTTGAATGTGCTCAACTACCTCTACACTCCTCCAAGGGGTGTACTTAAAGCTTCAAGTAATACATCTAGATTACAACAGAGCTGAGTGCACTGGAAAGGAGAAGCACAAAAACTAATTTACACTAATGCTTACTGGACAGAACGTATCATGCTCACATTTTTTGCATTGAGTGAACAGGTCCTGTTCTCCACAGGAGGTTAATGGTGAAAATCTGTTCTTGCAAACAGTCGCCTTATTGAAATATTTATACCCTGCTCAAGATAGCTTACAACAAATATAACAGGGGGCTTACTAAAACTTCTGAAGTTCATGTTTCAGTTGTTGGAGAAAACCACACATATCATTGATAGGTGATACCCAATATAAATTTGCTTTGTAAAATGAAGTGTTAACAGTAAAGGCTAGAATCCTACATCAGGGCTTCAAAAATAACCATAAAACTTAATGCCAGATGAATTCCTATTACTAAATCTATTGTACCGAACGTTATTGTCTAGCAGTATTAGATACATGTATGAGCTAGTGTTTATTTTAGTCTGGTCTTGTCTTACCTGTAATACATACTCCCGAGCACGTTCAATGTCTCCTGGCAAACTGAATCGCCTCATTATCATGGCATTAATTTCTGGAAACTGAGAAGGAGAAAAACATTAACTTCCCCCAAAATGCAAGAGCTTAGCAACCAATAGGAGAGATGAACTGCCTATTACCTATAAACATCTCACAAGCATTTTTATGAAAAGGCAGGCATACAGCTTGAACAAGGTAACATGAAGCGCTTCCACCCCTACTCGTCCTTAAATTTCAATATAGATCTCTCTCCAGTAGCCAGCAGTACAAGTTTAACTTGGGGTGAAGACAGTGTATTTATTAATCCTACCTGCTGACAAGCAAATAAGACAGGACCAGTGGCTATACCAAGCTTAAGGTCTGCTGACGTTGGCTTTCCCAGCTGATCAGAACAGGATGTAAAATCCAGCACGTCATCTATCAACTGCAAACAGACACACGTTGAGACCAGTTAACGAGGATCTTAAAAAGAATTCGTACATAACAATTATAATAGCTGTATCTAGCTTTCAATTCTTTTCTGCCAGCTGAACAGGGGACAGTCTAAGCTTGCTGATCTTACTGCTTTATGGCACTGTCCCCGGTCATTTGTTGTCTCATAAGTCTAAAAGCTAGTTTCTTAGCCTATTTCCTTAGTATCCCTATATACCAGAGATGTCAAACCGGTCAACCGGTCGATCCCCGGATGATCTTGTTTGATTACGGGATCCCTATTGATCTGCATCAGCGATAAGCAATGGAGTGGAAGTCCCCCCCCCCAATCCGTTGCTCTTTTCTTCTGTTGTTTGAAATGGGTATTTAGAAAACGAAAGTAGTCTTCACCGCTGCGTCGTTGTTCTAGGTGAGCGATGTCCCCAAATAAAGCTAAGCTTTCCCCCTCCCTAAAAAAAGCTCAACCACTTTGGCTCCCCCCCCCCCTTCATGGGTAGATCACTTCCAGAATTTTTATACTGGGAGTAGATCACAGTCTCTTGGGAGTTGGACGTGCCTGCTATATACTACCTGAAATGCTATCCCGATGTTTCTTCCATATTGGTATGCAATCTCATGCACATCTGGATCAGGGCAGCCTAGAATGGAAACCTGAAAGGGAAACACAAAAGAATTCTGTCATTAGTATCCACTGTTTGTATATGCAGCACATTAATAGTAAACAACTGAAGGGAGAAGACAGGCTTCATTAGCTGCACTGTTGACCACCCCCATTCCCCGTTTATACACCCAGACACGTACAAACTAGACCTATTTAAAAGAACACAAGGCCTATCTGAACTACAGCATTATACACACACACACACACACACACGGTATATATATCTGAATTTAGATTGGATATATCAAATATTCATTATGCCCAAACTTCATTGCATGCACAGGGCTTGGAGTCTCCGAGATACAGAATGATGGGCTGCAAACTGATTGTTTGCCATTTACTAATGCAATGGCAGGCATGTCATATGAGGCAACTCTGGTCCCAGCAATTGCCAGCAACTTGAGAGCAATTTCTTCTCCACAAAAAGGGCAGAGTTAAATTCACAAAACACAATGTAAAAAGTGGACACGACTGTCAAATAAGTGATTGTTTCATGCGAAGTCTGTCTGAGGCAGCCATTTTCTGCACTGAAGTTGCTACAAGCTGGTCTTCACGTGTGTGTGTGTGTGTGTGTGTGTGTGTGTGTGTGTGAGAGAGAGAGAGAGAGAGAGAGAGAGAGAGAGAGAGAGAGAGAGGGATGCTGTAGTGATCATGTCTGATGTCCCTTGGGAAGCAACATATTCAGAAGACAGGTACACCGTGTTAAATCCCACCCCCAATGCAAACAGTTGCATGAATTAACACATCTAGGACATAGCACTAGACTAGGGTTGGACTATACATTTAAAGCAGTATTGGACTATGAACAGTCATGACTTCCCCCAAAGAATCCTGGGAACTAGGTTTCACTGTTACATCATTGGGAACTGCAGCTCTTGTGATGGGGATGGAGTATAGGGGCATTGTGACACTTGGCAGCATCATTTTCAATCAATCCCTTTCTTAATAATTCCCAAGACTTGACCTTTTTCACAGCTGCTGCACAAGAGCTGATGTTTTCAATGAACTATCCACCACTCAGTATCACTATCATGGTTAGTCACTCCTTTGTGTACAGACCTCATTGATGCATATAGGTGAAGTCAGGAATTTTTGTTCCAATGTGCATCACTCTATACACTTAAACAACCCTAGAGGTCTGCTAATAGCAATAAGAACGAACAATACTAGGGAACTCTGCATCCTAGCTCAAGTGCCTCTAGTACAATTTAAGCAACAGCACAAGTGAGTATCTGAAAGCAATATGGAAATCAGCCATTGTGACAAAGGAAGAGCCAAACCAGGATTAAAAATGCAACTTTATACCCATTGAAGTTTTGGCAATATATTATTTGGACGTTTTAGGCTGCAGTCCTAACCCTACCCACTTGGGAATAAGCCCCACTGAATTCAACAGAACTCATGTCTACTCAGAACTGCACTTTAAGTTAGGAAGTCTTCCAAAATAGATGCATAGAAAGAAAGATGGCATTACAACAAGGAATGGCAAAGTACAGCAGCCACCAATGACCAATGGCACTAGCCATCAAGACAGTTTTTAAAAATATCCTCCTTTGCTTATCTCAGTCTCACAATGTTAGGAAATGAGTCAAAGAGTGCTAAGTTACTGATGTGCTTCACTCCTTTCAGCATGAGACACACTGGAGAGGCTTCCAGGACTTTGGGCCCCTTAAGCCCGAAGAGCTAGTAAGAGAAAGCTGTGAAAAGGCTGCAAAAAACCCCACGTTTCCCACTGATGCATCATGGTATATGAACAACAAGAAAGACGGAACGTACATACTGCTTTACAGCTGTTTGCTATAAGACTCGCAGTCTTCTTAAAGGTCTTTTCGAGGTAGTGAGCAAATCTCTCGTTTTCGTTTTCTTTGGAACCCAACTGAAGAAATTCGCCTAAAAAAAGATGAAGAGCCCAACACTGTCATTCAACTGCTGCCTAGACAAAAATGTCTCAGTTGCTTCTAGAGATTTTGTTAAAATGCCTTACCATGCACCAGATCCTCAATCACACGTGTTATCACAGAAACAATGGTTGTGCTTCCAATACGTGCTAATGTTAAAGAGGCTGCAGAAAGGATGAAATCCCCAGCTAGGACTGCCTGGAAAGGAAGAATTGCTTTAAAAGAGAAGCAGCATACATACAACACTGAAACTGTTTTCTCTTTAATGCAGCGGGAGGGTGGGGGAAGGAGAGGCGTTTTCAATTTACAGTCATTTTTGTGTGATTTATTTTTTTCTCCCGATTTATTCAAAGGTATTCCCTTTACAGATACCTGAAGGAGAGTGAAGTCTTACCCTGGCACCAAAAAGATACTTCTTTGTATCTGAAGAAGTGTGCATGCACACAAAAGCTCATACCAATAGCAAACTTAGTTGGTCTCTAAAGTGCTACTGGAAGGATTTTTTTATTTTGTTTCGACCAAAAGGATGTCGGTGTCAGTGCCAAGCAGGTCTCAATAGGGAGAGCATTTCACAGGTGTGGGGGCCACCACTGAAAAGCCTCTCCATTTTGCTGCCACCTCTTAGCCTCTCTTGGCACTAGACAACTCTTGTAATATCCAGTTATATTCTTGATGGGAGAAGCAGTCAGTCAGATGTTTTGGTTCCAAGCCATATAAGACTATATAAAAGGGTTGGGGAACCTTTTCTGGGTAGTGGGCCAGATTGTTATCCCTGGCAGGGCTGCCCCTGTCAATCACTATGATGGCAAGTAATGTGCTTTGAAGTCCCAATTGTTGGGACCTTCAATGCTGTTTGAAAGACTTCTGCTATTGGAAAGGGCTTTCAGACTACACTCCTGGTTGATGCTCTGGAAGCTCAAATGGGAGCGGGTGCGGGGAGGGGAACTGTCTTGACAATCCTTTGAAAAGGCAGCTGTTTTTCCTCAGGTGATCAGGAGGACAGAGAAAAAAAACCAGCCTTCTGGAAGGACTGGCTACTCGCAGGGAATCCCCTGCATAGCTGATCCTTTTAAAAGGTAGCTGCTTCCCAAAGGGATGCTTTCTTTGGCTGCCCAGGACGGGACAGGCACACACAGTGAAACCGAGTTCCTTGGAAGCTGCTGCACCCTGCTTTTTCAACTTCCAATTTCAAAAGTTCAAAGAGCAGTGCTAGGCAGAGGAAGTGGTTTCGACAGACTCTTGCCACCCATCAGCAGAGGAACAATCAGGAGCCTACTTGAAGCTTCTGATAGTTCCTTTTAAACCCTCTCCTTATCTGTCCTAATAAGGTGGGGGTGCCTTCCCCCCAACAGTCTGGCAGGCTAAAGAAGCCTGAGGGGAAGCCTGATGTGCCAAGATTTGCCAGTGGGCGAGAGGTTCCTTCACAGGTTAAAACTAGCACTTTGAATTGGGTCCGAAAAGGTGTAAGCAGCAACTGCAGTTGTGCCAATACTGGTGTAATATGGTCCACCTCATCAGCAACATGGCGACTGCCCTCTGCACCATGTGTGGTTTCCAAACAGCCTTCAAGGGCAACCCTGTGCCCTAGAGATTACCACAGCATAGGTCACTGGAGCCAAACTATCCCTGTCCAGATATGGGTATAGCTGGGCCACCAGCTCAAGGTGGCAGAAGACACTTCACACCACAATGGCTGCTCAAGAGACAGAATAGAACCTCCAAGCCAGGAGTCTGCTATTATGCTCGCTAGCAGTGTAAAGGGAGGTCAGCTCAATTGCTACATATGATGATTTTATTATTCAATTGAAAAGCCATCCTGCCCTTTCTCCCAAAAGAGCCCAGAGCAGCAGACAAAAAACCAATACAAGCATTTAATCAAAAAGAAACAATAAAATATCCCCAACAGCTAAATAATTTCAAGGCTGCCACGAACAATAACTTTCAGCCATCATATTTATTACTTGAAATGCCAAGTACAGCTTTTAATTGTTCAGACCAAGATAATTTTCCATGGCTGATTCCGCTTACAGAAGTTGAAGGACAGGGCTAAGCCCGTGTCATTCTCATACTTCCAAACCAGCTGTGAGTTCCATGCAGATGAGGAGGCCCAGCCCAGCCAGATCAACAGGTGTGCTTACCAAGTCAATGAGGCCTGAAAGAGCATCAGTGTCAGTTACGCACATGAAGCGCCATTGCTGGATTAGAGCAAATTGGAACCAGCAGGCGCACCATTAAGATGTGCTCCTTTCTTTCCCACTGGATATCAGGGAAGATTGTGACACAAACACAGCAAGATCTCAGCTCAAAGAACCCCTTTCATTAACCTAAACTCTGCTCCAGCTGTGTATCTGAAGAAGTGTGCATGCACACGAAAGCTCATACCAAGAACAAACTTAGTTGGTCTCTAAGGTGCTACTGGAAGGAATTTTTTTATTTTATTTTGTTCTGCTCCAGCTGACACATACATATCTGAACTGCCCTTCCTGCTCTGTTATCTTGTCTCATCTCCCCACTACTACTGCAATTCCCACCCATAATTCTAGCTCACGTGTTCTTTCAAGAATTCAAGGAAAGTGGAAGAGGTGAGTGGGCAGCAGGGCTGTAACAAACTGGGGCCAAAAGACAAAGGGTGGGGAGGACATTGTGTAGGGTGCTGGATCAGGCATGGTCAATGTGGTGCCCTCCAGATGTTGGTGGACCACAGTTTCCATCACCCTTGATCACTGGCCATCTTTTCTGGCCACTGGGAGTTGCAGTCCAACAACATCTGGAGGGCACTGAGTTGGCCACCCCTGGATAAATTGTTTTTTTTCTAATCACTCCACCCACAAGATAAGGAAAGGGGAAGCAACACTCCAAGAATTCAAGGTATTTGCCCAGACGGGTTTTCTTATCAGCTTCTCTTCAGATAATTTCCTGTTTTTCCAGCCTTCTGCTAAACCTGCTTGTTGGGACTAATTCAAAGATTCCATTTTCAGGAAAGTATGATGGGGCACCTCTTACACACCCACCCAACTAATTGTCAAAAGGTCCTGGGAGAATTTCTCAAATTATGCTGCAAAATATTTAAGCTTGGTTAGAACCACTGTGTTTGTCCCAGAGAATGATCATATCCACATTATTGATTGGGCTCTACCCAGTAAAAGTTAAGCATTTTGACGTCCCATTGATCTCAATGGGATAGTGAGAGGCATGTGCTTAAATATCTCCCACTGGAATGAATGGGAGCTTAAAGTGCTTAACTGTGTGGAAAGTTAAAAGCTCTGAATGTGACCTTTTATATGATCAGCTTTTGTTGGCAAATTAGGAGGCAGGCCTTCGGGTGCAAGGAACACTTTTGCCACTTCATTTCAGGAAGTGCTCAACTTTGGCTAGACTATGCCATATGCAGAACAAACGTATTTAATTTTGCATGCCAAGTGTTCTGTGCAATTCAAAAGCATGCAAGCAATTAACATAAACTGTTGCAAATAAAAAACACCCCTAAGTATTTAATCTTGAAAGCAATAGGTAAAACCTGCCTCGTTTGCTTTAGTCATTCTCACAGCCTGTATACTTTACCTACAGCTTCCCATGTAAACATCCCTCCAAATACAAAACAAAAACAAAAACACTGCATCACTACAAACACACTCACCTTCCTTTCCCCCCAAATTTGATTGACTGTTTGCTTTCCTCTTCGTGAATTTGAATCATCAATAACATCATCGTGAAGGAGAGTAGCTGTATGGATCATTTCTGCAACTACTGCTACAGAACGCTGGCTTGCCTGTACTTCCCTAAAATCGGAGTGAAAGAGACAGCGGAAGCTGAGCAAACCAAGTACGCCAGGACCCCTTCACCAGCTCAGGAAAATGCAGTTTTGGATAGCAATGACTTGTTCTGCATTTGTGACAAATAGTTTGAAATTCAGTGTCTCTGTAGTTCACTTCTTCATCCAAACTTAATCCAATTCTTCTCCAGCGGCATTAGGCAGTTGTTTTTTTATGAGCAGGTATGGGGAAGTCAAAAGTTATTATTATCATCATCATCATCATCATCATCATCATCATCAGACCACCTTCCTTACAGACTGTCTTGGGTGTTAAGATCAGCAGAGCGGCCCCTGCCATAAGATTTTTTTTTTGCAGGGGTAGCCCAGGAGAGCATTCCTTCCCTATAGAAGGGCACCTGGGTAATAAATTTAATAATAATTTACAGAAATACACAGCGGTGCAGGAAAAACGCATGAAGAGAAATTATTCCCTCTTATATGGAACGTAAGAACTTGATTAGCTAATGAAGCAAACCTGAAATTATTTATTCGTAAAACACAGGAAATCAGTTTTTCACAGAAGGTTGGGTTGGCCACTAAACTAGCTTTTAAAAGGGATTATATATACCAGCCTTCCTCAACCTGGTGCCCTCCAGATATTTTTAATGACCACTTCCATTAGCCCCAGCTAGCATGGCTATTTGGGCTGGGGCTGATGGGGGTTGCAGTCCAAAACTTTGGAGAGCACTGGGGAAGACCGAGACAGAATATATTGTTGAATATTAGCGATGGAAGCAAAAAATGGAGCTCTCATGTTCCGTGGAAGTATGCCTCCAGGTGACAGGAGCAAAGAGGCAGCTATCTCCATCAACCTCTGCTAAAAGTTTCTCAGCAGAATCCAGCTGACCATAACAGAAACAGAACACAGTGCCAGATTATCTAAAGACCCACTACGAACATTTTGTCAGTGAAATTTAAAACACTTGGCCAGTGAATTTCCCAGAGCATCAACGGCAGCACTAAGGGGACAAGATATTAACTTGTCCTACTGAAACCCACGCCAAAAAACAAACAAAAAAACAATGCAAAAACCTTTCTATAACCAAAAGCTATAAAGTGGGCATCAAGTCAGCCTGTGGCTGCAATCCTTACCCCACTTACCTGGGAGTGAGCCCTGCTGAATTCTACAGGACTTACTCCCAAGTTGACATGGTTAGGACAGCACTGTAAGGGCTAAGTTTTATTCAGAGGACCCATTGAAACTAATGAACATGATTAAGTTGGGTCTATTACTTACAGTAGGTCCACTCCGAGTAATACCACCATAAATCCCACACTTCCTTTCCTTGCCATCCGGCCACTTTAGACTCACCTGGAGCTGTGCCTGCTGCTCCTTCCCTCGATTTTTATACCAGTTTCCTAATGCGTCACATATGAGTGTGTCAAAAAACACTGGGAGCAACTCCTCTGCCACACTACAATTTGGTGCAAATGTTTCCCCATACTATGCTCAATGCTGCGGACACTTTGTGCCAACAAATCTAGATATTTATATATTCGGCTAATGGAATTCTGGCCTTTTCCTTTCTTGTTTTTAGAATGAAATTGGGGGGAAGAAGGGGGACAATGGCACCCTTTGCAATGCTGTGTACAGTTTGGGAAAGATTTTGAAAAATGCATAAATTGCGCAGTTGCAAACATGCTGCTTAACTCCTGCTGCTTTTGCTAGCAAGTGACTTTTTTTTTTGAGCCAAGGAAACTGGATTTGAAACTGTAAGAACTTTAAAAATAAAGGTTAGGTATTTACCCAGAGTTATTATGATGAAAATTGCACGCTCTAGCCATTAGCACCACAATCATTGGTCGAAAAGCCTTCCCTTTGCCATCAAAGTAATATTCACACATTTCCTTCAGTTCTGTAGTAGATACCCATAATTCCTGTAAACAAACAAAAATGCAGTTTTAAAGCTGAGCAGTAAGTCTAGAAATAGGTTGATGCAATGTTATGCCTCTTTGGAAGAGAGATCCATTACAGCCCTTCACACCAGTCACCAAAGAGCCCTTACCTTTTTAATATCTTCATAGAGATCATTCAAGTCTTTCCTTCCCAGTTTAAAAGGATCCTTATATTTTTCATCACTAACCGCTGTACCACAGCTATACAATCGCAGCGTTGTGTGGTGAAACCTGGCGATAGTATTATTTGAAAGAATTTAGAGAGCTAAAATACAGGTTGGTTTTGTGTTTCATTTTACAGAGCATACAAAATACTGGCCTGGTTTGCATGTCGTGCTGAGCCAAAGCTAAAGCAGCGTTTATTAAACAAACCATGCTTAAAATCACAAGTTGCCCCAGATGATTTGTTTTCTAAGAGTCTGATTTCCCCCCCCCCGACCCACTTCTCACCTACTTTGTACTTGCCACCCTATATCCCAAAAGCCTTTGCAGCACCTTGTACTGGTGTTCATGTCTCCATGCCCCTTATAATAATAATAATAATAATTTTTTATTTGTACCCCAGCCACTCTGGGCAGCCACTCTGCCCTTCCTACTCTGCAAGAGCAGAGGTAGAGAAATTGTCCCCGAGTTCTGTGCCTGCTCTCATCCATTAATCCACCCAAAGTTCTCAGCAGTTTCTTAAACCTCTCCTTTCTTTAACTTTTATCCCTGCACCTGCCAGTTCACCTCAACGTCACTGTTACATTACCCCATCACTCCTCTCCTTAGATGGTACTCAAATTAGCCACTGAACTTCATGGGGTTCACTTCTGAGTAGACAAACACTGTAATGTGGATATAGGAGAGGGCAGGAAAGAAAATGGTGTTTCGAAATGGGGGCAGGGGGAGATAATCTCCTAATTGGCTGCTGGGGGGGGGGAGAGTGTAAGATAAATTTGTTGAGGGCAGATTGGCATACTGTATGTAGTTTAACAAGCTGAGGTTTTGGCTGAAATATGTTTTCTTACTTTCAGAACATTTCTACAAGCTCCTCTAGACAGCTGTAACCTGTAAAATGCTATCAACAGGCTTTCAAACAGTAAAAATTTGAGCTTTGCCGCAAAGGTGGGGCAGGACAAAACAGAGGTCTCATTTAAGATTTCATCTGCACTATGTGCTAGAGCTATGGCGTGATATATATTTGGTGTGTACACATAATTACAATAAAAATAGCACAGCACCAGCCCTTTCATTAAAAGCAGTCAGTTTCCAAACATCTAGTTTGGTGGTCAAAAGAGATGGATTTATTGTCTTGCTTTATTACATCCTCCACCATAAATGGTAATTATAGACTAATGAATATTTGCTGCAATCAAGGCACTCAAAATGTAACTGAATATCTGGTATCACTCTGGTTCATTTTGTTTATGTGGAACATGTGCATGCAAGCAAGCCTATTTAAGCTTATAGTACAGGAGCAGTGGACCCATATTGTACCCACACACTAATATTGTGGCAAATGCAGAAGAATTATTGCAGCAACTTGTTCCCAATAATTCAAACAGTATTCAGAAGAGGACAGCTGGGCAATAAATCTCAGGAACATGAATACAGCTTGTACTGTCACCCAGAAGTGAAGCCATGTTTGGAGCACGCAACTAAGTATGCAGAAAGACTTGCTGTGCACTTAAGAAATGTGAACTCTTTGGCAAGATGCGTTTCAAAATGAGGTGAATACTGCAAGTGGTGCACCTGGTGGGGGCCTTCCCTTCAATATGTAATGCTGGGATAGGAATCCCTACCAATCAGTAGCTGAGCCAGGGAAACTTCCTTCTTTTGATTCTTAAGTGACACATTTTACCTCAATCTAAGTATTGTTTCAACTTAAGGAGCATGTTATTGGCCTGACATTCCTACTGCACTTATTTACTGCATCTTGCCACTGGTTCTTCAGCTTCCATTTAAAAACAGGAGTAAAGTCACTTGGTGAAGCTTTTACTTGTTCAAAGGCAAGGTGGGTTGCTATCCTAGCAGGCTTGTGCAGGAGGACCTTTTAATAGGATATGCTCCAAATATGGTAGCTATCCAGCCTGAAGACGTTACAATATGCAAGGAGGAATTCGAAATCAAATCAGTGTTATGAGATAGAAGATGAGCACTTAAACTATTAGTGTTGTCGTATAACACAAAGGGGAAGAGAGAATAGCTTGATCCCATACCAGTTAGTTTATTGAATGTATAAATTGCTTCCCTGAACCTGCTTTGGTTCTATTTTATCAACTTACGGCATTATATAGATCATGATAGCACCCATAACTGTAGGACTTCAAAAACATTCACCCAGGTTACCTAAAACCCACTCCTATATATGGTGCAATACAATGACAAGGTCTTCAACTTACCGCCAAAATATACTACGAATTTTTAAAATGGATAGAGCCGAACTTCTCCCAAGAAAGTCAGGTCTCTGTCCAGAGGAAAAAAGAAATGAAACAGAAGTGAGCGTACATTTACAAACCACATTTCACATAACTTTTTTTTATTTTAGTCGAGTATTTATATTCTGCCTTGTACACTACTTAGGACATCTTACAGGATTCTAAATTATAATTTCATTAAAACAATGCAGAACAATTACAAAAAGACAGTGCCAACAGTTAAAAGAATGGTAAGAACATTGTCTAACTTGCAAGAGCCTGTTGGAAGAAAATGGTTTTCAATAACTGCAGGGGTTGGGGAGTGTGAGAGGTGTTCCATAGTCTGGGAGCAACCACTGAGAAGGCCCTTTCTCTTGTCCCACTCAGCTGTGCTTCCACCCTTGTGGTTGTGGACTCAGAAAAGACCCTCTACTTCTGATCTTAGGATTGAGATTGTTTCAGCCCAAAGACCTCTAATTGTTTGTTTTACCAGATAAAACTGTATGCCTGGCTCCACGCCAGTGAGCAGAGCTTCTTACCCATTTAAAGTTTGAGAAAAGGTTGGGACAATCTTAGGGAGTATCCAGGGCAGTATGGGAGGAAACAATCCCCAATCTATACAGGACTTAAGTCATTTAGGGCTTTAAAGATAGTGACCAAACACTTTGAATTATGCCTGAAAGCAAGCAGGTAACCACTGCAACTGTCACAGGATACGTGCAATGTGATCCTGTGGGTGAGAACCCGCCAACATGTTTGTAGCTGCATTCTGGGTGAACAGAAGCTTCTGAAGCAAGGATTGTTGAAAGTTAGCACCATGTACAGTGAGTTGCATTAATTCAACCTACATGCAACCAAGGCAAGTGGTAATGTTGTCTTGTTTCCAAGGCTGCATTAATACGTGCCTTGCAAACAAGACAGCAATAGTTACTAGCCTGTCTGCCCATACATCTGTGATACCTCAAAACCTAAAAAAGAAAACCACACACAAACTAACCTTATTGAACTCTATTACACATTAATTCTTGCAACATTTCCTCCTGTAGGGAAAGTGTTATAAAAACAAAACCATAAAGTTTTGCAATTCCTTCCTTAAACTACTTAAAACTAGTTTAGGTCCATACCTCTTTTTTCTGCTGCAAAGTGGTATCTTTTATGTGACTAATCCGAAAGCTGTTACACAAGCTCTGACGTGGCCCAAGCCTTCTCCAGACAAGTATCCAATAGCACAAAAGGCCCACAGCACAGAACTCTACCATGGGTCGCTCATCATATGAGGTGCATGGGATCATCCAGAGCAGGGTGGTACAATGCGTGGCCCTCATGGCCTTTTTTTGGCGGTCCTCATCAACATTTGATGACCACCCCAGCTCTCATGCTGCCTTCCTAAAGCCAGATAAGTGAGGCGCCAGGCTTTGGGAAAGAGGTGTGAGGGCTCTGATAAGAGTCCTAGAGTCCTCCTTCCACCTTTCTCATCTTTCTCATCTTTGGGAAGGAGGTAGGAAGGCTATAGGACACTGACAGAGCCTCACAACTGCTTCCCAAAGCTGGGTGCCTTGCTTAGCTGGCTTTGGGAAGGCAGTGCAAAGGCTAGGGGGGGATGTGTGTCAAACTGCAGCCTCGCTCCCTGCCCTACCAAGGCAGCATGCAGCCAGCAGGTTCTGTGTCAAAGGACCCACTTGGTATGAACAGTTGGGCCGCCCTGATCTAGAGCAGGCCTTTTTTCACACTGAGGTGCTATAACATCCTTTCAGCTTTGCTGTCAGCCTTTGGTAGCAAGCAGCTTCATTTCAGAGGGTACTTGGGATTCTGAGCATTCTGTATTGGGGGTGGCTTTTTCTTCTGTATTATTGTTAATTCGCTGTTTGTGGCTTGTTTAGATTTATACCTTTAATTATTATATTTAGCTCTTTTATGTTACTAGCTGCTGCCAAGTGCCTTTGCAGAAAATACTGAAGACTACAACTCCATCATTCCTGACATGTTGTTTGGGGGCTGAAGAGAGTTGGAGGCCAAACACATCTGGAGGGCCACAGGTTCCCCATACCTGCTTTAGAACCATGGGCTCCACAAAGATTATTTTAAGGTAGATGCTTGGAGATCTTGGGAACAATCACTTAGAACCATTCTGCACAATCCTAAAAGCCATCTCCTATTCATAACATCAGCAACACAACTGACATTCAACCAGGGTTCATCAGTTTGGATCAAACAGGAAACTCTGGCTGAATGCAAATGAAGTGCCAAAGTGGTGTAAGGTAAAGGTAAAGAACCCCTGGATGGTTAAGTCCAGTCAAAGGCGACTATGGGGTGCAGCGCTCATCTCACTTTTCAGGCCAAGGGAGCCGGCGTTTGTCCTCAGACAGCTTTCCAGGCCATGTGGGCAGCATGACTAAATGCTTCTGGCGCAAAGTGGTGTATAAGGAGAGGAGGAGGAGAAATGCTTGGCCCGAACATTCATTTCCATGGTTTATGAAGGCACAATCATCTGAACAGAACCAATGAATTGTATGTTCCTGTACTTTCTCCCAAGCGCCAAGCCCATTCAATGGATGAGTACTGACTTGTTCACTGTTGTTCCTTTTCACAACTCAAAATCTATCACTCACACACGGCTACCAATATTCTGAAGGGTTTTATAATGCATCTTGCACAAAAGCACAGCAAATTGTGGGGCAATAATTTCACTCCCTGTCCCCACTGCACACCTTCTTGAATATTGCACAGGCAGCCAAATACCGTGTTTCTCCTAAAATAAGACACAGTCTTATATTCCCCCCCCCCTCAAAAAAACAAAGTATGGCTTATTTTCGGGGGATGCCTTATTTTAACTGCTCTGTGTTGGTACGCTGCATAGCCATGCCTATCCAGGCCGTCTTAAGGGAGAGGCGCCGTGTCACTATGTCTTATTTCCGGGGTATGGCTTATTTTCGGGGTATGGCTTATATTTCACAAATGCGTAGAAATCCTGCTATGGCTTATTTTATGGCTACATCTTATTTTAGGAGAAACAGGGGTATTGCACAGGTAAAAAGCTTCTATTCTACGACCACCATCTGAAAGGGACTTTACATTGATGATGAATGGCCCAGCTGTTCTATGTATCCATGTTATCTGCACTGAGCATAGCCTACTGGCTCTTATTCACCCCACTGCTAGATCTGACACCCCACTGAAACACTGGTATTTGGGAAAACAGATTACCTGCGTGCCATCAGTTTACTAAGGACACCAAGCTCTAAATCCTCATAGATTCCTACCTAGAAATTTCACATGGACAATTATCAGGAGTGAGCTTTGAGCTCGCACATTCTTCCTTCCCTCTCCCTTCCATGTGACCAAGAACAGTTCAGAAGCTTTAATCACTACTTTTGATTAACTTCTGTTTGTTGTGTTGCCTGGAATTGCAAATTATGGTTAAAATAACTATGGTTTAGCTATGGTTGGTTTCGAAAAGCCTACTTCAATCCATAGTTACTGAAGCTAGCTTGTTTACAGTTAAGATTAACCACAGTTCTGGGTCAAAATGATATGTCACCCTGGGAACCTGTTGAAGGTGATGGTAAAATCAGTATTTATTTATTTTTTTAAATCAACAAGGTTACTAATTTTGTTATCATGTCTTTGAAGTCTCACCTGAAAGTGTGGAAGGAACCTCATGCTCGCAAGGAAAGCTAATTACAGCCTTACAAAGAAAACCAAGAGTTGCCTTCCCAAATCTGGTGCCTGGCAAGTATCATGAACATCCCAGTCAGCTATGCTGCTTCTCTCTAAACAAAATTAAGAGCAAAAGAAGAGCTTGCTGGATCAGGCCAAAGGCCAATCTAGTCCTGCATCCTGTTCTCACAGTGGCCAAGCAGACACCTATGGGAAGCTAAAAGGAGGACCCAAGGACAACCCTCTCCGCGCTTGTGTTTCTCAACAAGTGGCATTCAGAGGCATGCTGCTTTCAATAGTGGAGGAAATAGTAATCAAGCTGGTAGTCAGTGATAGCCTTGGCCTCCATTATTTTGTCTAATCACTGAATTGTAGAGTTGGAAGGGACCCTGAGAGTTATCTAGTTCAACCCTTTGCAATGCAGGAATCTCAACTAAAGCATCCATGACAGATTGCCATCCAACCTCTTTTAAATCTTTTAAAGCCATCCAAGCTGGTGGCTATCTCAACAGCATAAATGAATGAAATAAAATGGAAGGGGCCATGAGGATCATCGTGGTCTAGATTAGCAGGGGCAGTCATGAGACTAGAGGTGGGTTGGCAGTCTTTTCGGTACGTGGCCTTGAAGACAAAACTCTGGCTATGGCTCAAGTTATGTTTTAACCCGGTGGGCTTGGTGCCCCTGGTATTGAGGGATGATTTTCAATCATCGTGGGAAAAGGAGATTATAAATGAAGTGCAGACCTGCGGATTGTCGCATCTCTTCCTGGAGTCTATGACATTTAGCCAAGCTAAAGTTGTGATCACTCAAAGACTGAAGGATATTGCTAGGCAAGTGGACATTGCTCTTGTGAAACCTGGAATGTATTTGGGGGAACAGATATCTCAGATTTCACCAGCCCCTTATCTGGCGGAAATCCACTATGTGGAATACCGTAGGCTCCTTACAGCCGCTAGGTTAAACGTTCTGGAATCGGCGGTTTTGTGGGGAAGGTTCAGGGGAGTCCCATACGCCCAGAGACTTTGCCCCTGTGCTCTGGGAGTGGTTGAGTCAACAGAACATATTCTTTTGATCTGCCCATTCTATGCAGATTTTAGACAAAAACTTATAGCTCCACTCCTATGCCAACATAGCCCAGTAGACAGAGAAAGACTGGTTTTGTATTTGCTGAACAAGTTCACAACAACCTTCTCGGTGGCCAAATTTCTTTTTTTGGCCTTTAAGCATCGTAAGGCTAAAATTGACTGTATTGACACGGGTCTAAATGTATAATATACTTCTCGCTGTTTCTAAGTGTCACACTTTTCCAGATGTTTAGACATTTTAACTTTGTATGGATAATATGTGCTTTCTGACTGACGGTCGAATAATTTTTTTAGTGATTAATCTCTAGACCAACCCCTTGCAATCCAGGAATCTTTTGCGTAATGTGGAGCTCGAACCCACAACCCTGAGATTAAGAGTCTCATGCTCTGCAGACTGAGCTATCCCCTCAGGTTTGTGCTCGTTTTTTAAACTCCCTACCCCTACCTTTTCTTTTAAAAAAACAGCCCCTTATATTTCTCAAGGTTTTGTGTACATGAAAATCCTGTGCTGCCTCAACCCGAAATGTCCATCTGGTCAAGCATCAGTGACCAAACCAGCCCAGAGCATAGAGGGAAAGAGAGCTACCCCATTGCCTTAAATGTCTAGAGCTGTGGTTCGGGGCAATTTGATTTTTAAGAGGGGCAATTCGAGAATGAGTTATTTACGGTGAATGGCCTTTTAGGCTTCCTCCATGTGAACAGTTCACTTTTTGAATAATATTACTGTATATTGGGGGGGGGGGAATCAGGATTTTAGAGATGCTTAGGTGGGGCATGGCCAAAAAAAGGTTTGCCACCACTGCTCTACAGAGAGGGGGATACCCCTGAAGATGCAAATGCAGTTTAGCTCGCGTGGAAAGTAGCCACGGACAGATGCATCCTCCGCGGATTTGCAAAATCCCTTGCAAAATCCTCCAAGCCGGTGGCCATCATCCCTGTAACTTCTCGCAGCAAATGCAGCAGGAAGTCCTTTCCCTCAGTCCTGAATTTTCTGCACATCATTTTATGGAGTGTGAGGAGGGGTGAAAACACCACCACCACCACCAAAACCACCCCAATATTCTCCCTTTATTCCCTCGTCATTTTATGGGCCGTCAAGCATCTTCTCTCCCCGCCCTGAACTTGAAAACGAAACAGCCCGGAGACCCCGCTGGCATTTCCTCACATTCATTCCGACGTGACCTCCATTCGCCCCGGCGCGCCGCCGACTTACCGCCGCCTCCGCCTTCCACGCGGGCGCCGCCGGCCCCACAGCCCGCCGCTGCCTTCCGCCGCCGTTAGCAGAGGAGCCCAAGGCCCGCCCGGAACCGGCGAGCCACGCCGCCCGGGAAAAGCCGGCGCAGCGACAGCAGCAGCGGTGCCACCAGCCCAAGGCCATGGCCGCGTCGTCCTCGGCGCCAGGCCTGCTTCTCCCGCCGCTGCTCAAGGGCCGCCTCCCCTCGCCGAGCAGCTGAGGCGACCCGGACGCGGAAATACCCGGCCTAGGCAGCGCGGCGGGAGATGGGCGAGAGAGGAAGGCTGCCCACGCCGCCCTCAGGCGCCGCCTCGGCCTGCAGCCCCGGAGCAACGAGGGGGACGCTCTTGAGGGAGTGGCCGGCGGGGCGGAGGGAGGAGGGCCGCGCCCGCTGTCTGCCTGCGGCGAGAGAAGCGGGAAGGAGCCCGGCTTAGAGCTGGAAGGGGAGGAGGAAGGCCGCCTTGCTCCCCGCGCCTCTCTCCAGAAGAGCCGCCTCTGGGTTTTGCCGCGTTTCCTCCTGCGCCTTTAAGCAGGTGCGGCCCAGGCAGATGTCCCACAGGTGAAGTTGATATCCTCGGGCGCCTGGGCTTTGGTGGCAGGAGGTGCTGCTTCGCCCACTGAGTTTCCCCTGCCTGGTTGTGCAAAGAGCATCATGGGTGCAGAGAGGAGGGTTACAGGCATCCCTTCCTTTAAAGGTTCTTTCTTTGTGGCCATTGAGGACAAGTAGGGACTTTTATTCCATATTTATTTCCCACAGGTGAAGTTGTTATCCTTGGGCGCTGGTGCTTTGGTGGCAGGAGGTGCTGATTCGCTCACTGAGTTTCCCCTGCCTCGTGCAAAGAACATCATGGGTGCAGAGTAATAATAGTAATAATAATTTATACCCTGCCCATATGGTTTCCCCAGTCACCCTGGGCGGCTTCCAACAGCATATTAAAAAAAAAAAAAACATTAAACATTAAAAACTTCCCTAAACAGGGCTGCCTTCAGATGTCTTCTAAAAGTCAGGTAGTTGTTTATTTCCTTGACATCTGATGTGAGGGTGTTTCACAGGGCAGGTGCCACTACCAAGAAGGCCCTCTGCCTGGTTCCCTGTAACTTCACTTCTCGCAGTGAGGGAACTGCCAGAAGGCCCTCCTCCGAGCTGGACCTCAGTGTCCGGGCTGAACGATGGGGGTGGAGATGCTCCTTCAGGTATACTGGGCTGAGGCTGTTTAGGGCTTTAAAGGTCAGCACCAACACTTGGAATTGTGTTTTGAATTGAGGAGGGTTACAGGCATCCTTACTTTAAAGGTTCTTCCTTTGTGGCCCATTGTCTTGTTCTTATATTTGAGGACAAGTTGGACTTTTATTCCATATTTATTTCCTTCTTTGACATTCCGCCTTTCCTCCCAAGGGAGCATGCATATATGGCTCTCTTCCTACTTCATTTTGTTCTCACAACGACTCTTGTGAGTTGAGTTAGGCTGAGAGAAAATGGATTACCTCAAGGTCACCCAGCCAAGCTTCATGGCGGAATGGGGATTTGAACTTGGGCCTTCCCACTCCCAAGTGCAGCAAAAGTTGCTGGCGGATAGTTGCCTCTATGATCTTGAGAACAAAGAAAGGCTTTAAAAAAGAAAATTCCCAGGGTCACCCTTTGCCAAATAATGTGAAATAATTTTCAATGGCTTTTAAATATATATATATAAAGAGAAGCATTGAAGGGCTATTTTCCTGAATGTGAAAGGTTTTGTGCTAGAACCATGGCTTCACTGTAATTGTATCTCTCTTTTTTTAGTTCCGTAGAAAGTTGAGACCTCATTAAGAAAAGTTCTAGGACTCAGTATGTCAAAGTATGGTGTAGCTCTGGCGTTTCTCATTTGGTTAATGCTGGTGTGTCAGTCTGGATGCTGCCTCGTGGACTCTATAACTGCTGCAAGTGGTTTTAGCCATGTGCATGATTACATCAACAGATCGAACTGGGATCAAGACTATTGTGAAAGAAAAAGGAAAGTATCTCATTTTGGTGGCTGGAGACTTTCCACAGAAAAATTCACAGGTACTTTCCAACCAGTGGTATACTAATATGATATTTTGCATAAAAGATAAAGGGACCCCTGACCATTAGGTCCAGTCGTGGCCGACTCTGGGGTTGCGGCGCTCATCTCGCTTTATTGGCCGAGGGAGCCGGCGTACAGCTTCCGGGTCATGTGGCCAGCATGACTAAGCCGCTTCTGGCGAACCAGAGCAGTGCACGGAAACGCTGTTTACCTTCCCGCCGGAACGGTACCTATTTATCTACTTGTACTTTGACGTGCTTTCGAACTGCTAGGTTGGCAGGAGCAGGGACCGGGCAACGGGAGCTCATCAAACCGCCAACCTTCTGATCGGCAAGCCCTAGGCTCTGTGGTTTAACCCACAGTGCCACCCGCATCCCTAATATTTTGCATACAGCATATTAAAAAGAAAAACTGGGCAGAATTGCTTGTAAAGGTCACCTTATCTGGATGAACATATTGCCTGATTACATAATAGCTGAACACCAGAGAGAATTAGCTGTGCTTAAGTTTCACTGGAACCAGAAAAAAATATTTTCGGGATCAATTGATTTAAATGTGATTTAATATGGGTCCCAAAAACTCAGGTGGGCATAGTCTGCATATATTGTGGTCTCAGCCAACCTCCCGAATCTTCCAGCAACTGGAGAGAGGATCTTCTTTAATTTGCTGAGTACAGAGGAGATAAGAAACACTTTCTTTTCCTACTTTTTCTAATGCAAGCTTTGGGGAAGGATGCTGCCAGGTGTTCTGCTTAGCAGATGACTGGGACACTTGTTAGTGGCAAATGAGTTTGCAGCCACTGCTGCATTTAAGTGTGAGTCACGTTCCCTGGGTTGGGATCAACAGCACTATTTAATATATATATTGAGTAGCAGTAATTCAGTAGCTAAAACTCTGTTGGTTTTCACTGTCAAACTCTACATCATTAGATGCAGTTCACAAACAGGAATCTGTTGTTTTTAGTCAAATGACTAATACAGCTAGTCCTCTGGAATGGTATGTGAAAACATTTTGCTTGTTCCTTTTAGCCACACTCCCCATTGATCATATTCAAGAGAATTATGTTCGTGAAGTACGAGACGTCATTTTTTCATTTGTCTGCCCTACACCATTTAAATCCAGAGTTCTGCTTGTAGCTGTCTCAAAGGTTAGGCTTCATTTTACCGTATTTATTTGGAACTCCTCTAACTGTGTGATACAATGTTGCTGATTTGCAACTTTTAGAAAATATCAGTAGTCTATTGAGTACACAAAATATAAGCTGCATAGCACATTGAATAGAATTATATTGCGGCCCAGTTTGCATTGGGCGTATTGAACTTCTTCATTTGCCATTCAACTCCTTGCCAGAAAACTTTCTAGAACATTTGCGGAGATCCCTTAAAATTCCCCCACCTCTGTGCTGGTGGAACTCAGTGCATAGCACACTGGTGGAACTCAGTGCATAGGACGTAGGTGTGGAAGTAATTATTCTTTATCTTATAGAAGAGATCACACACCTCCCTTTTTTGTTCTTTCTCACCTCCCTTTTCACTTCAGATCTATGCCCCAAGGCTTCAAACTGAGTAATTTATTGAGTTTACTCAAGTCCAAAGCTCCAATGACACACGAAATATTTGTACTGCATGTACTCCAGCTCAGGAACACCTCCGGGGTTCATGTGTTATTCCTGCCTCCTTCCGTTCTCATACAACAGGCATGTCCAACTCCCAAGAAACTGCAATCTATTCCCACCATAAAAAAAACCTGGCAGTTATCTACCCATTGGGTTGACCAAAGTTGTTGAGCTTTTTGCGGGGAGGAAGACCCAAAGTGGTATTTTTATCACCATCTTTTTGGGGAAGGTCAATCAGGATCACACGATCAACCAAGAGCACACCGCGATTGACCGGTAGATTGCAATCAACCTGTTGGACATGCCTGTCATACAAGCACTGCACCTCTCTTCCTTGCTGTTTAGCATTACACCTGCATTGGAGTTTTCACCACAGTTAGCACCAAACCAGTTTGCAACTACAGGTGAAAAAAAGATATGTGTAAACTCTGATTTTTGAAAAGGTGTGATGCTAATCAGCATTGTTTCCAAAATAAAAGGGGAGGGGGAAAGGTCTGTATTAGAGGGGAAGAGGGGTGTGTGTGAGCCCAGTGAGTGCGCTCCCTAATCTCCTTAATTTTTATGGGTACAACTACAGGTAAGAGTAAAAGAAAAAGACTACACTACTGGTGGAGTACAGAGAGGTGGTGCCACTGCCACATGGCTCTTTGGCAACTGTTGTGCTGAAAATGTGACATGAATTTCCATTTGAGTCTGGGTGCATCACTTTTTTTGTGTATTAAGTGCTTTACAATTCTCATCCCATTAAGCCCACACAGTAATCCTATGAGTGAAGCTGAGGACACTGAACTTTAGCACTGGAGGTGCTCCAGCTTCTCACATAATTGCAAACCTATTGCAGTGACTAAATACAGTGCCCAACTGTTGCTAGCCTTGCCCTAAACCAGTGATGGCTAACCTTGACACTCTAGATGTTTTGGGACTACAACTCTCATCATCCCTGACCACTGGTCCTGTTAGCTAGGGATGATGGGAGTTGTCGTTCCAAAACATCTGGAGTGTCAAGGTTAGCCATCACTGCCCTAAACAATAGATGGATTCAGCTCATCTGTGTTATTGATAAATAGTAAGGAATGTCTTTTGAATTCTAAGTGATTTCTGTGTTGTCATTCTCCCTCCAGGAAGTCTTGGAAGATATTTTGGACCTGGATGTGTCCATCTCAGACTCAGAGGACTTTATACAGCTTGTCACTGGTGCAAAAATTGCCTTGGGATCTCTGCCTCTGGCCCACAGATATGGTGGCCATCAGGTCATTAATAATACTTGCTCTGTCTTACCTGAACATTAGCTCCTCTGCCTTGACTTGCCGTCTGCAAATATTTCAGGAATTCCATCTCTGATTCCTATTATTGCCATACCTCTCTGTCATGATAGAACAGAACAAAATATAATTTGGCTAACACTGCTCCAATCTGTTGCTATGTCTCTGAAACATGCTTGTAGGAAATTTGCAGGACTTGTTTTTCTAACATGTTGAATCTCACCATCACCAGAAGATTTAGGAATGATTTTCCAGTTATAAATCTGCTGTAAATAATACCGAATAGTGACTTGGATTTTTTTATTTCTTCTTTTCTTGTTAGTTTGGTAGCTGGGCAGGTCAGCTGGGTGACGGAAGAGCCCATTTGATTGGTGTTTATACAAACAGGTACTGCATTCTTCTTTTTGAATAGTTGGTCTCTAAATGATATATGGCTGGCACTGATCTTTCAGATAGTACATTAAGAAATATTACTACTGATAATTAAAATACTTGGGCTGGAATAACTTACTGACCAGACGCAAATGCTGTGGTTTGCTGTTTGTTCTGATTTAAAGCTAAGGAGCAGGTTTTGTGACTGTCTAATCCCTGGCTCCAAATGAATCGGGTGCTGGTCTCTTACGGACACGCACTTTACACCCACCCTCATCAGCTGACATCACCATCCATCCAAGTGATGGCAGGTGATTGGCAGGTGATTTATTTTTTTTAGGGTAACCAAATTTGTTGAGCTTTGTTGAAGCGAATTCCAGGACATGTCCTGGGAAATCAGGGTGTATGGCAGCCCTGCCCAGGCCCTGATTTATAGAGTTCATGGCTAAGGGAAGATTTAAACTCGGGACTTCCGGGCTCACATCCTTACCTACTGCACTGTGTCAGTTCTCAATATTACTAATGCCAATGGTTTTTTGCAGGTTTGGTGACAGTTGGGAACTGCAGCTGAAAGGTTCAGGAAGGACTCCGTACTCTAGGTTTGTCATGTGTTTTGTGTATTATTCTGTATTCACCCTTGATAGCTCTTGGTCTTGTTTCTGTTTAATTTAATTTTGAATTTGAAACCTTTCATTTCAATGACTTTGGCCAGCTTAAAAAACCATCCCAACCTCAAAGCACAAGATTATCTGTCTGCATGAAATTGTAGCATGTAGCACCCCTTTGTTCAAGTCATCAGGAGCAAAAGAATTTTGCCTTATGTTTTGACGATCACTGCCGTAACCTATTTATTTATTTAAGTAGGACCAGCTAAATTAATGGGGCCTAGGTCATTTAGTCAGCATTAACCATGATAGCTAGAAGGCTGCATACCTCTTAATGTTAACAACCAGGAGGTAACATCATACCAGTTTGGGGGAGCTCTTACTGTCTTGCATTGCCCAGGAATTAGGGGAAATCACATTAATGCTGAGCAGGGAACTATAGGAGTCCTGAGGATTTTGGAGGATTTGTGGAGGTATGCAGGTTCTTTATAGCCTAGATATGTAAGTGGGGTAGGGCCAGGGGAGGGTGTAATGTAACATCTGATTTCATTTGAACATGTTTCTTAGGGTGATATTAGTTGCACACTTGCTATCTTTTTAAGAGCTGAAACTGCTATTCTCTGGTAGAAATAAGGACTCAGATGCAGCTTTTAAATTCCGGCTTTATATGATGCCTATGCCTGGGAAGAGGTTTCCAAACGTTTTTTGCTGGAACAAGTTTAGCCTAGCATGGCAAAATTAAAACACCAGGAGCTGGAAGATAGTTCAAATGATAAGGACCACTTACCTGTAAGTGGCAGTTGCAGCCCAGCGTGGGCTACAGTGGTGCCAAAGCGTTCGCTGATTTCAGGTACACACCCAATGCCTATGCCAAGACCTACTTACATCTGTAATCAATAAAGTTGTGGCCTATTTAATCCCAAAGCAATTGTCCTGTGATTCTTTCCTCTTCTCACGTTAGCTTATAAAACGAACTACCATGCTTCCTTCTCTGCAAGCTCCCTGTTTTGTTTTGTGCCACATGCTGTCTTCTAAATTGTGCAAAGCAGGGTAATTTTGGGGTGAATTGGACTTTCAGCTGTTTGATTTTACTGGCCTGCATTTCCTGAGCATTGCTCAGATTCGCTCAGGGCCTACGGTGCCAAACATTACATCAAACTAAGGATAGGTAAATTGATGCCATCTTTGCAATTTTACCCTTTTCTGGAATTTCACATTAATCTACAAACTTTTTTTAAAAGGTTCTCTCGAAATCCATTTATAAACATGTACCGGTATTTCCTATTTTTCCTACTTAAGAGGAGATCTTTATCCCAGTTTTTAACTGGGTTTCTATATAGAATTACATAGAATCATGGAGTAGGAAGGAACCACAAAGGTCCAACCCCCTGCAGTGCAGGAATCTCCTGCCCAACATAGGGCTCGTACCCGCAACCTTGTTTTAAACTGTTTAATAGATAGCATGTGCTTTCATTTTCTTAATACACTTTTCTTGTTTGGTGGTTGTAATAGTTGTATTTGTTTTACAATTGTATACTTTATTGTTGTGATCCACCCTGGGACCTTGCAGTGAAGGACGGGTAATAAATCTAATAAGTAAATATTATTTTTAAATATGTGTTTTAACTTTCATGAAATGCACTGCAGCATTAGGAGAAATGTGTAGTCTGTGGATAGTTGATCCACACATTAATCCGAGAGATGTTGATCATATCACTTCGTATAGGAAGTTGCTAAGATGAAGTTCCTCAATCATCCCTATATCAGAATTCCCTGCCCCCTCAAGCATTTTCTTTTTTCTTTTCCTAATTCAAAAGGAAAGGGTAGTGTTTATATTCCTAGTTTTCTTCTCCATAGGAATGGGGACGGCAGAGCTGTGCTCCACTCTTCTGTTCGAGAATTCTTAGGAAGTGAGGCTGTGCATTATCTTGGAATTCCTACAAGCAGAGCAGCTAGGTACTGTATCCATGTTTGTACTTTCTTTAGAATCTGATCTGATGCTTACTTGATTCCACTGACATCAGGAGGAGACCACTCATGTACTTTTTACAGTAAGTGTCTTGTGGGCTTTTTGGCTTGTGCCCGAGAAATTCAATCAGCCTTCTGCTCAATCTTTGTAAATATGAAGTAGATTTTGTTTGTATGAGTGTTATGCTCACCTGCCAGGTACAGTGTGTGATGTAATTTCTGATGGAGCGCAACACCTCCCCCTTATTCATTTACTGCCATTTTGTGACCATAGTTTTGTTTAGCTTTTACACTTTTCACAAAGTTAGGAAGAGTTAGCAAACAGCAGCTCCACACTGCTTCACAAACAAATATACCCACAATGTAACTGGCTGTGTTTGACTATATAAATTCTTTATACATCATATAAACATAACTCACACAACTCTTTTCACATTATCTAATTGAGTAGAAACAATTAAGGACCAACATTTAGAACAGGAAATACAAACAGATCAGTTCTTATATATGTAATGTCCAAATAGAAGCTCTTGTGTACCACGTATGTATAAAGAAATCAGTTTTTTTTCAATGTAATGTCCAAATAAAACCTTTTTATGTTCCATGTATGTCTTAGTGAATACAAGTGTCAAACGTAACAACTTTAAGGAGCAGTACTTGCAAAAGATGAACATTTCTTTGTAAAGTTCCACATCTGCCTTTGCAAAGTATGGTTGTTGTATGCAACTGTTGTATGTAGGTATCGGACGAAGGATACGAAAGATCTTAACATGTGCCTTTGCAAAATATAGTTGTTGTATGCCGGTGTCAGACGAAAGAACTTAAATGTGACAAGGATTCCCGGAATAATACCTTGTTTCGCCCTGCCGGACTTCGTAACTATTGAATTTACATAACAATTGGTTTGATAGTGTTGTGTAAGTTGACATTACTGCACGCTACTTCACTGCAACTCCCTCTATTATTGCACTTATACCATGTGAGATGCCTTGCTATTGTTGCCGAATTGTTAAGTGTGTGATATTGCCGACATTCGGTGGGCATTCAGTGTGTGGTTATGAAGGCCCTTTCTGATTGCCTGCACAGGTTTTTGGCTCGCTGAGAACATGCAGAACTCTCTCTCCGGCACCAATCAGGAAAGAACTTTTTGCTTGTAGAAGAGACCCTTTACAAATGACCTATTGGAAAGCCTGCTTAATTGCTTCAGCAAAAGGTCTTGCAAACTCAGTGACTGTTGCAAAACCCATGAGGCTGTCTGGATGAGCATGAAATCTCGTAGCAATGTTACGACCGTCCTTGGATGCTGCTTTGACAGGCTGTTTGATTCAAAGACAATAGCCAGCGTGAACTTGGTGTACCAAGTCCGCTGAGTTCAGGAGATCGCTTGGCCTTCGTGCTTAGCCTGCTGTTTTTGAAGCTCTCTGTGTGCTGGTAGGGCCGTGTGGGGGTGGATGGCAGTACTCCAGAAAGCTTTCCAGACTTCTTTTCATAAATATTTAACTCAAATAACCCCAGCTGATCACTAGATTGCTGGCAATAGGAAGCCGTCATATCTCAGCTCTTACGGTTAATTGACAAAGTTCTTGCTGAGTCTTGGCAGAAGTGTGGGAAAGAGCATGTAATTTATCCAAGAGCACCCTGGAGATGGGCCCACTCTATTAGTGCTGTGTTGCTGTGTTGCCAACAGGAAGCTCCATTCACAGAGTGATGCTAGAAGGGAAAACATTCTTATGTGGAACCTTCATGCTTTGAAGATTGGGGTTTCTGGAACAGAGTACAGGAAGTCAGTGGAGTGAAGCAGCGCACATGGTGTTGGGTGATGAATGTTCATGGTGTGCTCCAGACCGATCATAGGATGCTTAAGCACTGCAAATGTAGGGAGCTGGGAGCAAGGAATATGTTTTCCCCAAAACTTTAGCATTTGTTTTTAGGCATCCGTGGTGACATCTGCCTCTATCTGCACCTGTTCTTAGAGATGTATGAACTGGTGCATCTACCAGTGTGCTTCTACGGCCAGAGAACTGGTTTTGAAAGGTCCAGAACTTGAAATCCCATCTTCCTTATAGCTTCACTTGGAGGCCTTAGGCAAACAATCAAACTGGTAAAATGGGATTAATCACGAAGAAAGGCTTGCAAAGCAATTGAAGTACAAATATGGCAATAATAATCACAAATGCAGGTAGTAACATCTCCCTTTGGTTTGCTCCTTCCCCTTCTGCCGTATGTTGCCAGACAACTTTTATTTGAATGGCCTGGATTGAAGACATCCATAACAACTTGATAAGCAAAAAATAACAGCATTGAAGTGCTTTCTGCATAGTCACAGAAGTACAGGGTTCTTTGTGCCACCACAGTTCCACCATCCTGTCCCTCCTGTGTGTAGGCTTGTATGAAGAAATGTAAACTGATAGGGCATCTGCCTTGCATGCAGATGGTCACAGATTCAGTCACTGGCACCTCCAGGCAGGGCTGGGAATGTTCCCTGTTTGAAACCCTAAAGAGCTGCTCCCAGCCAGTGTAGGCAATGCTAGCTAGATTGACCAATGGTCTGACTCAGTTTAAAACTGCTTCTTATGTCACGCGACTTTAAGGTGTTTCATACTAACGGCTCATTTTCTCTTTTTGCACAGTTTAGTTGTGAGTGACGACGACGTGTGGAGGGATCGGTTCTACAATGGGAATGTTAAAAAAGAAAGAGGTAACTCCTGCATTTCAGATTACTATTTGGAATACTGTCATAGTATCAAACTCATTTATAAGAAAATACAAAACACAGTTATATAGGGAAAAGAATGAAAAAGAATAACTAAGAAGACCCTTTATCACATTTATGTTGTACAATTCATATCATTTATCCACACATAGCAAGGCAGATTTCCCCAGCTCTCACCTGGGTGTTTACTTCTTCTCCCAGTCTCCCACCCTGAGAGATCCTTCCTACTCTGCCTTTTTTTGCAGATTCTTCCCACCTCCAACTGTCTTGTTCCTGTGTGTACCCTCCTTAATTCACAATAAAGGAATCTTGTTATAAGCTAAAAAGAAAAAGGAACCCCTGCCTCCCTAACAATTATCTATAAAAGCATTTATTCTAAATATTTAACATATGCACTCCAGAATAATCACAGCTGGATTTAAAATCCAGTCTTTCCCCCCACCCCTTCAGCAAGATGGCACTTTACCTAGATTTCCCTCCCAAGCCAAGCGCTAAGATTTGAACCACTCAGACAGCACAATAGGACTCTCACAGTAATTTTCTAATAATACAAATTAGTATTCATCCAGTTTCTATGTCCAGTTTCTTATAAATCCTTTTTAAAACAGTTCCAACAGATCTCTGCCAAGCCACGATCCAAAATTCTTGTCTGTTTTAGACTGTTTTGTTTGCTGACTTCTTCTTTGTATGCTACTGTTCTCTTATGTTTGTCAGCTTTGAAAGTCATCACTTGGCAAAGCCATAGTTAAGATTAATCACAGTATAGAGTTCAGATGTATTGCTAACCTGTGATTAATCAAAAGTTAAAAGAGACAGCATGTCTCTGCTCCATCCATTGAAGTGAGTGGGCGACTCTACAAGCACAGAAGTTCTGAGTGCAAATGGAAGCACATCTAGGGCTCTGGAACAGAGTGCATTTTTATTTATTGACATGCATATACTTGTATTTCAGGTGCTATAGTTCTGCGTGTTGCCAAATCATGGTTTCGAATAGGATCATTAGAAATTTTAGCTCATTCTGGAGAACTGGATTTGTTAAGGTTAGAATTAAAGTATTTATTTATTGGATCAGTTTTTACTTCTGGATAATTTAATAAAATAGTGGGGTTCTAAAAGGCTACATATGCACAGGGACCTTTCAGCCTTCCCCTTCTTAAAACAGGCATGTGCATCTCCTGAAAATCTGGCCCAAAAGATTAGGGGACTCTGTAGAGAGGCATTCTATGATGTACAGGGGACTGCCACCATATGGGAATATTAGAATACACACATACTTGCATGGGGCAGTGCATGGAAATGCTTAGCACTTGCACACAGGCCTCTTTGGATCCTGACCAATATAAATGTTGAAAAGAATTTCAGAGTTTTAGATACCAGTTCTTTGGCACACACGCGTGCACACGTGTGTACACACATATTTGTACCTGCATCCTGTTTTTAGGCAAGCAGGCGTTCGATAGATTTGCAGCCCTCCAAAGTACTAATTTATGGGCGCTGGTAACATGCAATTCCATTTTAAATTGTGGAATGCCTTTCACAATACAGTGGGACCTCGACTTACGACGATAATGCGTTCTGACGCAATTTTCGTAAGTCGAAAACATTCGTAAGTCGAATCCCCATAGGAATGCATTGAGCGAAAAAAATTCGTAAGTCGAAAATTCGTAAGTCGAAAAAATCCTATTAAAAGCGGATGCGACTTCCATTCGTAAGTCGAAAAATTCGGTTGCGGTGGCCATTTTGTTTCTCCCAGAAGTCATTCGTAAGTCGAAAAACACGTAAGTCGAATCGCTCGTAAGTCGAGGTCCCACTGTACAGAGTTATTGTAAAAAATGTGTATGGCAAATATTTCCCCCCTGTATAGAGGCCATTGCATATACTTGATACTATGTTTTCCATGAGTCAGTGTTGAAATAAGCATTTACAACTACTGCAAATTCTTGTACGGCCTGTGAAGTCACTGATATTGGGTTTTTTATGAGATACTAAAGGGCTCGCATTCATCCATTGGGTTTTGTTTTTTGTTTTCAAATAGCACAGGCGTCCCCCTCCCTCCCCCAACTCAGTGCCATTTCAGTTGTGTTTTGCAGCTCCTCTCAGTTTCAAAAGTCTTTTGTCATGCTGCAGTTCAAAAACATCCAAGTCCAGAACACCCATAGCCAAGTGGAACAGATTGAGCACTTGGATTCTGACCCCAAACAATTTGTTCAACTGTATATGGATTGTTGCATGGATTCAAACATAGAAGGCTAGAAAATTTCCAAGAGCCAGCATCAGATTTTCAGGTGCCAGTCTTGTACAAGGAGTGGGAAAATGCAAAACATTTAGTTGATAGTTCAATAGTATAAAATGTATTGCTAGCAGGCACCTGGGTGTTAACTCTCAAAAGTCTCCAAAACCACACTGCTGTTCCATCCCAATAAGATATAAAATCTCACTTGAGGGAACCACATGTGGCTAAAAACTTAGTATGGACTTGCAATCTGGCTATAGGGGGGGGGGAAAGCGTCTTATTTAACTTTTGTAGGTAGGCGTAGGCACCTAAAGGAATATTTCCCGGTATCAGATATAATCTTAAACAGAGTAATTCATTCAGTGTTGTTTCAAAATTGTCTCTGATGAAGAAACTTTTCATTTGTAATTTAGGATGCTGTTAGACCATATCATAGATGAGCACTTTCCATCAATAGACATGAATGATTCAAACAGATACCTGGTAAGTCTTTGTGCTTCTGTGAACATAGCAACGACAACAACAAAAGAACAATATGTAGTCTATGATTTATTGACAAATCCAAACTTGCCTTCGAATTAAAAAGGCAACAGAACATAGTGTATGCTGTCTATTATCTCTGTTTAATATGTATTTAGCAATAACATATAAAGAATGCAGAAGTGGCATCATCTCTATCCAGGAGGTTTACAATTTATGGGCCAAACTAGACATGATGTGGGAAAAGCATGATCAGTTTCTTCTTGTTTATTATTTTATTAGAAACCCCCGTTAGCCCTTTGAAGAATGTGGAAGTAGTACTGGGGGAAGATTGTTTAACTTTGTCTTGGGCACTGTTTTCTCAGGGCTCATCCACATTCTATTTGTCCTGTTCCCGCTACCCTACCCCAATTGCCCTGTGATTTCTAGACACAGAAAACCTGGCTGACAATTGTTCCAATTCAGCAGTAAACAGCAGGTCTTTCCAAGGAAAGCTGCGGGACAAAAGGAAAACCTATTGGACCTGAGCCTAGAAATCATGGGACACGTGGAAGTGTAGATGACCCCCCAACCCCCACCCCCAGTCTCAGCTCCTTCCCCCATGAAAAGGAAAAACTCTGCTCTTAGTTTTCCTGGGACTGCAGAACTTAAGGGCAACACAGCTCCACGTTATGTCTAAACCACTCTTGAATAATATATTTGTACGTTTCCCCCTCTTGGGCCCTGCACAATTTTCTTAAAACAACTTTCATGGTAAAATTGTGTTTGATTTCAGGCCTTCTTCTCTAGAGTAGTGTCTGAGACTGCAGGTCTGATTGCCTTGTGGATGTCAGTAGGATTTGCTCATGGTGAGATATGTTTTTGGTACTGTGTTGTTGCTTTGTGAGTGAAGGGTATGAAATATTTAGATTCTGTTAAAAAATGCAAACAGGGTGTAGTCTTTCCCAACCCCCCCCCAAAAAACCCTACATAGTGAGCCTCTTTATAATGAGTCAGATCATTGGTCCAGTATGGTCTACACTGACTAGCAGTTGCTCTCCAGGACTTCAACAAAGGTCTCTCCTAGCCTTATCTGGAGAAGCCAGGGATTGAACCTGAGATCTTTTATATGCACAGTCACAGCCCTTTCTTACAACCTGGCGCCTATCTGGCTCCTCATTCCTGATGTGTGTGTGTACTCATTAGTTGTCTTCAGCCATTTTGGGACACATTGGGAGGGTGTCAAAATGGTTGACTAATTATGTGAATAAACCAGATTTGCATGGAATAAAACTAAATAAAGAAAAACATTGGACTGGATCCAACATGAGCTAGTTGCAGGTAGGGGTCCATTGAAATGAGTGGGATTTAGACTTATCTTTTCACGTTGATTTCAATGGGGCCCTAACTTTAAGCTGTTTATAGTTAAGGAAAATACAACATTGTCCTTTTCTAGCAAGGTTGGGAAAAAATATCTATTGGAAAATGGGATTGTACCTCAAGTAAGGTGCATTGCAAAAAACATACTGCTCATTCCATGTAGAACTATATAATAAGAATAAGAATAATTTATTTTTTATATGCCCTCACATCTGACTGGGTTGCCCCAGCCACTCTGGGCAGTTTAACTGTAATAGTAAACTACCTCTTAACTATGGAATGGAGGAATGAACCTAGTTTCTAGACTGTAATTCCTGGAGAAATCTGTCAGATAGTAACACACATTTCATTTATATGAAATCAGCATTTTCTGGGATATGACACTATGCTGTTTAGATGGCAATGTTGATCAGTTTCGAGACTGATTTTATTATGGATGCATGCTTTTCTTTTGTGTGCGTGTAGTGATAGATAGATAGTTTTTGTTTTTTATTTTGTATTCTTTTTATATTGCATATTGTGTTGTAAGTTGCCTTATGTTCCAATCTGGAGGAAAAGCATACCTGAAATAAATAAATGTTGTTTAATTTTTAGGTGTGTGCAATACAGATAATTTCAGCCTGTTAGCCATAACTATAGATTATGGTCCATTTGGTTTTATGGACTCTTATGACCCAGGTATGTATAGCCTAAGTGAATGCAGTATTATTTTGGGGATATAAAGTATTAAATAATTTTAAAAATTACAGAATTTGACTAGATCTGTATGCATTCACTTATAATGCATTGTTTCTTTAATTTCTGGGCTTTATACGGATTTGGGCAGTAAAAGGATTTAATAGGACTGGAAGAAGTGTAGGAGAAAGGTCAAGGAGATGGGAGTAAGAACTGCTGTTGTGAAGGATCTCTGTTTTGTTTTTCTGCATTTGAAATAAGAAAATAACTCATTGCCATCTTTAAACTTCTATGCTGACAATGTATCCTTTCCTTTGACAAATATCAGACCTTCGCTAATCCAGTGTAAACTAATATCCTGGTGTTTAGAGACTTCTGTGCAAAATATTTTAGTGCCTACAGGACTTTTTGTTAGTTGGCATCAACACAAAATACGAGTTTACTCAAATATGTTAAGGTTGGTTGTTTATTCTGAATACTACTTTGTTTCAGATTTCGTCCCAAACACATCTGATGATGAAAGACGGTATAAAATAGGAAACCAGGCAAACGTCGGACTGTTTAATCTGAACAAGCTGTTACAGGCTCTAAACCCTTTATTGGCTCCCAGACAAAAGCAGCTGTAAGTAATCCTTAAAAGTGTCTTCATGCTTAAAAGAGTTCGTGAGATGAGACATTCTTTAATGACCATATGTGCTAAACAAAAAAGGAGGGCTTTTGGGAGGTGGGGAGTTTGCTTTTTAAATCAAATTATTATTATTATTTAGACCAGGGGTCGGCAACCTTTAAGATAAAAAGAGCCACTTGGACCCGTTTCCGAAGGGAAAAAAAAAAACTGGGAGCCGCTTTTCGCGCCCTAGGCGAGGGGGCGGGGCCATGTGACGTCATTGCGCATGACGTATGGTGCCCCGCCCCCTGCCGCCCCGCGCCGCTGCGATTTAGGCAAGCGTCCATCAGGAGCCTCCTGCGAGATGGCAGCACGTCTGCCAGCGCTGGCCCAGCTCAAATACAGCTGCACGGGCTTTGTCTGGGGCTCGCTGCCTCCTCTCCACACACACACACACACACACACACACCAGCTTTTGTGTTCGCGCTGCACGGGCTTTGTCTGGGGCTCACTGCCTCCTCTCCACACACACACACCAGCTTTTGTGTGCGCGCTGCACGGGCTTTGTCTGGGGCTCGCTGCCTCCTCTCCACACACACACACACACACACACACACCAGCTTTTGTGTGCGCGCTGCACGGGCTTTGTCTGGGGCTCGCTGCCTCCTCTCCACACACACACACCAGCTTTTGTGTGCGCGTGCGTTTCGCTCTCCCTTCCTCCGGCCCAAGACAGGCAGTGAGTGAGCGCAGCATGATAATGAGCTCTGTCAATTGCCCAGCCGGGAAGCGGGAGGAGGAGGAGGAGGAGGCGCTGCTCTCGCTCTCGGGCTCCGCGCTCGGCTCTGGTTTGCCGTCGACGCGCCCGTTGCAGCTCGCCAACTTCTCTTTCTCTCTGCAGCTCGCTCTCCCGCCGCCCCCGACTACACACACCGACGCGACGGGAGGGAAAGGGGAGCGGGAGAAGACACGCCACCCCGGAGCCGCGGCAAAGGTTTAAAAGAGCCACATGCGGCTCCGGAGCCGCGGGTTGCAGACCCCTGATTTAGACCATGCTTGGCTTGCAAAAAAAAAAAAAGGAAAATAAAAGATGGCCTTTATGATGGGTGGTAAATGGTCTCTACATAATCACAGAGCTTTTTTCATAAACTGGGCCCCAGTATTGCTGCTGTCAGCCAATCTGGGTAGACAAAACGGAAACATCAGAAAGCCAGGCAAATCCAGGAGGCAGTTTTCATGCTAAAGGTTGTTGGCTGTGGGTTTGAGAGCCTTTAGAACACTAGTATTGTTATACATTATGTGGCTGAAATGCTGCATTGGTTTTTCTAAGTGGAAAAGCTCAAGTGGCCTCATTATAATGAGATGTCACTACCTGGTGTGATCAGCAGTCAACATGTTAATACTCCCCTACCCCTTTTTTAAAAATTGATTTTTAATTTCAAGTAACAAAACATACCCATGCAGTCCCATAAGTGATATGATTCAAACTAATGTAGCAAAGCAGCACCAGGTCCTACATTTACTGACTTACGTGTGATAGATCTTGCAATGTAACAGCTTCACTGATTATATAATAGTGGCAACAACAAATTAAATGTGAAATGAATCTCATGTATTGTTTAGAAAATATGCAAAGACGTAAAAGCGCAATTCAGTTGCAAAATCCGAATAACAATATAACATTTCTGATTTCTTTAAAAGAATTACAAAACAGAATTATCATCTATGAGTTTTATACAAATCTAATTATTTTGCTGCAACATTTCACATTTTCTCTTAATAGGGCTTCTCAGATACTTGGGGAATACCCAGAACAGTATTATAAACGGTATGTAATTGTTGAAACCCATCTTTTAAAAATATGTCAGCATCTTAATTTTCAAAAAGTCTCTAGTTTTGTAATATTAATGCATTTATTTCCTTAACTCGCAGCTTCACAGAACTATTCAAAGCAAAATTAGGTCTCCTAGGTGACAATGAGGACGATAACTATTTGATTGCATTCCTTCTAAAAGTAAGTTTCTTTCCTTGGTTAAATATTTGAGTTGCCCTTTGACAGAAGAACTAAAGCTGAAACTGACAGAAGTCTTTTAATGTTTATTAGCTCATGGAAGATACCCAAGCGGATTTTACAATGACTTTTCGGGAGCTCAGTGAGATTTCAGAAGAACAGCTGAAGAGCATCAGCATTCCTAAGGTATTTGAGGATACATGTGAACGGTCCTTAAACTTGAATACATCATAATGACATTAAGAGAAAATGCTCATTATTCTTTTAAGATTAAATTGTGAAAGTAGGATTGCTTGGAGACTGAAATTGAAATTATGTGCAGGACTGGGTGAAAATGACTGGTTGGATACTGGGTCCTGTTTGTTTGTTTTGGGAAGAAAAGGATAGCTGAGCTTAGTAAAACAGCTGCATGTTCCACTGTGGACATTTTTCAGTCTCTTGTTTCCATGGCAGCGCATCATGCAGGTATCTGATAGGTAATGGTGGGGGATGGATGGACCATTATTTGCAATGACAGCTATTACGAAGATTTTGAAGGGTTTGAGAACTTATTTTTGTTAACTCACCTTGATCCCATATTTTGGTAGTCTGTTTCTATTAATAGGTTTAGAATAGATTGGTCCCGCAAGGTATTGAGCCTTCACCTTGTCTTGATTCTACTTGCCCAGTGCAAAACTATTTGTACATTCACCTCCATGCTAGATGGACTCTACAAAGGAATGCACAGTCTCACCATTAGCAAGAACAGAGTAGTCCCTCAGTATTGAGGAGCTTGAACTGTGGGCTGTTGGGGCACATATTGTCCCAGCACTTGAGTTTCTGTGGCTCAGCAGAGTGTAGAGGTTCATATAAGTCAGGAATTAAGTCTCTGCAACCTGGGAATGTGCCTAAACCTCACTTCAACACATGGCCTGACATGTTCACCAAAAGCATAATGAATATTTCGTTTACATGTTCTGTTTGAGCAATTGAGGGAAGTCACTATCATTGGTGGTGTTAAAGATGGAGCATTGGATACAATAAAAATCCTAGCCCTGAGGATCACTCCCAGATGATAAGCTGTGTGATGCCAGATGTAATATCCTGCATGGTTAAAAGATGACCTGTTCCCAAACAAAGATTTTATATATATTGAGAGAAAAATAAACATAGCTTATTCCGTTTTTTGTGGAAAGAATTTGCCAGTGGCAAGTTATGTTCCCTTGCAGATAGTTCTTACTTATTTCCAGAGAGGATCAATGGCCGAAATCCAGCACAGATATTGCAAGAATCATAAATCAATCCATCTTCCTTGCAAGAAGTTTTGCTTCCTCCCAAACCAGCATGTTTGCCATTCATATACAGTATCCCAAAACAATAGTATTGTATGCCTTCATTTGATTTATAGGCAGGTTTCCAAAATATTTAAATTACTTATTCTGGGGAACTATTTTTTGCTAGTGTGTTATTTTTGCCTAGTGAAATGATTCCCATAGCTTATAATACACACAGAAACCAAAGTTCCTGGCCTAAGGAACAGATTTTACCTTAGCTTGGTGCAGTACTGTTGTAGATTATCAGAAGTATTTGTCGAGAGTATATCACTGCTATATGCTACCCAAACTGCTGCCTGTTATCCATATATTGAGAAGTGATGTGTGTATTATTATTGATGTTAAGTAATAGTGTGTGATCAATTATTTCCATGTAGGAATTTTGGGCTCTGCAAGATGTGGCTAAACACAAGCTCTTTTCCAGCTGGGTTATGTTATACCTCTTGAGGTTAAAAAGGTAAAGAAATGCAATTTTGGACACTTACAGGTGGAGGAAATTTCAAATTTCCCTGGACTCCCCCCTCCCCCTCCCAGTGCTAACTCAGCACTCATCTTTCTATAATGGCTAGATATTAGCATTGAAGAAAAAATAATCCTAAAATGTGTTTCTCCTCTGTGAAAATAATGCTGTTTTGATTTTTTTTTTAAGTGAGTGTGTAAAACTGAAAAATATATGCATAGATATCTTAATATCAGATTATCATTCTCATTATTGACAGGTTGGTTCTTTGATTTCTCCCAACCCTGGCAAAAAAATACACAAATTCTAACCCAATTAATGCAAGCAGAAGAAATTCAATTAAGCAAACTTAGTAGTTATATGAGAATGTTGAAGACCTAGGATGGGAGGTGGGGAAGTGCAAAGAAATAATACCAGTGGGGCCAATCTTTCCCTTGTCCCACTGTGTTCTTGAAGTTCTTGGTTGGGCTTGCAATAACTCCTGTCTGAAATCATGGTAGTTTTGTAGCATTGTCAGTGTACTGTGCTAGACTGACCAATGGCCTGTGTATAAGGCAACTTAGGGTTTTGCTGATAATACCCTTTGGTCTATCCATACCAGTCATCAAATCCATCTAAAAGAATCTGTAGGAAAGGCATCCTTCATGATTCCCCCCCTCCCCACCGCCCAGATTTACAATTTTGAGCATTTTCCTTCCCAACAATTGATACATATTTTTTGGAGTTGCCTTTCAGTGGGCAGTGCATGTTCAAATCTGTGCATTGTGTATTAAGTGTTTTATATATTACTTTGAGACTTCTGTATGAAATAGACTGAATATTTAAACCAGTACATTCCATAGGCATATTCAAAAAAATTTCTGGGGGATACGCAGGGGTACGCATACCCCTAAACATTTTGTGAATCTTTGTACTTTTGTCCATTTACTGTATTTATTTTTCCCAATTTGAACTATAAAATGTTGGGTTTCTTGAGTCAAAATGAGAGTACCCTTAAATATTTTTATAGAAAAAAAGCACTGGCCATATTCCATGATCATCAGTTTCTGGTCATGAAGAATATAAACTGTTGTGAAACCTGCATAATTCATTTTTCCATACTTTATTAATGATGCATTTTTGTGAATTCTTTATTAATGTTCTCTTGGAAAAATAGCAAGTAGTGTATCAGTTAAATGCAGAATTGTAGACATGGGACGGAGGTTGTGGTTCAGACGTAACACTCTTAATAAACCATGGTTTATTAAGATCAGAGCCTTCAAGTATCCTACCGTAGTTAATAAGTCAAGCTTTAGCCATGGTTTTCCGGTTCAGGTGTAATGCCGAATGTAATTGAAACAAACAATAATGGAAGCACTAAGGCTGCTGAACAAGGGGAAAGACAAAGGAGAAGTGCATGGGCCTGATGCTTATTCTCAGTGTAATAAACCATGGTTTATCTACTTGAGATCAATATGTTTGAACCAGCCCAGAGCAAGAGGCACAAACTAATCTTCATGACTCTGTTTTGTGTGTACAATATAGGAACTCGGGTGATTCTGATTCCAAGCGAAGCAAAAGAATGACGAGTGAGTGAGTCAAATATTTTCTTCTCAACAATTAAGTCGCATGCCCTTCCTGTAGGCCAGATATTTCTTTCAATAATTGTTTAACTGATGTGACATTACATTGGGTTTCCAAGCACCTTAAAGTAGACTTGTGATTTCCATTCCCTGAGGGCAAACACACCCACCCACTCCTGAGTTCCCACACACTTTAGACCCATGTAGAATATGCCATGTGTGCAGTAGGTATCAGGCTGGGACCTAGTGTGCTAACATATCACATATCACATATACTGTACTTGTTTCCCTAGAGCTAACTCTCCTGGGGTGGGACTTGAAAACCAGTAGCCCCTTCCTCTAGGCTCTCTTCAAGACAGAAATAATTGCCAGTTTGGGGAAAGTGAGCAATTTTACAAGAAACCTGCCTCTGTGGCACACCAGTGTAGATCAGGTGTGAGGCACCTTTTGCCTTCCAGATGTTGTTGGACTACAACTCCCATGAGCCCCAGCAAGCATGGCTAATGGTCAGGGATGATGACCAGCAATACATGGCGGGCCAAAGACTCCCCACACAATCTTCATCCTGCTGTGTTCACAACCATACTGCCACCAGTTTGGTTTTCTGGGCTTAGTGATTTGGTTATAAAAACTAATCTAGCAAGACTAGACTACAGAGCTCTACCTGAGATCTTAGAGAGCACTGCTGGATGAGGTACACTGGACTGAATGGATCAGCGATCTCACTCGGTACATGACTCCTTATAATTTTGTCACTGGAGCTCCTAAGCCTGAATAACTTCAGGTTTTCTGCACTAATTATTCCCCATGGGCTAAGGTGGTAAACATAAGGGTTTGTTTGTTTGAGCAGCACTTTGAAGCATTTGGGAAAATAGCTTTGAAAAGGAAAGCCTCCTATAGCTATAATTATGCTACAGCTATATGTGCCTCTCAATGCTGCTTACCATATCGGATATAAAAAGAAACAGATTTGCCTTTCATCTCCAAAATTCATCCATCTGCCCTGCTGGCCCTGAAGAATAACAGGACTTAAAACACAGATAGTTGAGAAAGCACCATCAGGTATATATTAATGTTGTATATTAATGACATTAATCTGCCAGTATTGCAGGCTTGTATTGGTTTTTCATTCCATATCAGAAGCAGGTAATTGTTACTGCATTCAGCTTCAGGATACCTCTAGGATCCTGGAATACCTCCAAGATCAGATCCTGGAATACCTCCAAGATCAAAGGCATTCATCATATCACAGGGAACAACCGCAACAGAGGGCGGATGCTCCCATGTCTGGCTTCTGGGCTTTGCATAGACATCTGTCCCAATATTACCAGACACACACTTGATAATTAAAGTCTTGGTCTGTTTACAAGAATCTCCACTGATCCCACAATTCAGTGTAAACCTCTTCGTAGATGAGCATTTATTGTTCTGGTGGATAGATTTGGTGGTTTCATTTTCAAATGCTGTCTGACTTCTAAACCTAACCAGTTTGAGACAAGTTGGAGAAAAAAATAAGGCTGTTTCAGAGCCCCTCACCCCATCCAGGAGTTGTAACAAATCTTTGGTTGTGATTATGTTCCTTCCAAACATTTGTTACATACACCATGAACATTCCCGAGTGCCTTACTTGTTAAGTTTTTATTTAAAGGGATTTGAAGGTAGCCATCTTCGAACTTCTCTTTCTTTGATAAGTTTCTAGCGATGGGAAAACAAAAGGTGCATTCTTCTGCTTAAGTTACGAATGGGAAATCTGTGCTACTTTTAAAAAGTAAAAGTGTATATAAAAATTGTATAACCTAGAAATAAGGATTGGGGATGAAAGAAACCTATCATAAATTGTCACCTTTTAAATATTTCAGATTCAGGAAAACTTGGGAACACTCTTTTCCTGCACTAGTTAGTGCAGCTGTAAGTTGTGTTTTGATAATACAGGCAACATCACACTTAATTCTAGGCACTCTGAGGGTAGCAGTGTGGTGAAGGAGTTGTAAGCATGAATTTTTCTTCCTGTTTTAATGTCCATTTCTTTCAGATCCTTAATTACTTCCTTATATCAGTACTAAGAAAAGATGTGGATGTCAGTATAATAAATCTCAAGAGAGAAGCCCTTGCTGATTTTTTGTATGTGCAAATAGGTTCGTCTTTTTGGCTACAGGTATAAATCCTAGGTACGTGCTCAGAAACTGGATGGCCGAGTCAGCTGCGCAAAAGGCAGAAAGGAATGACTTTTCTGAGGTATCTTGCTAACTTGCTTTAACTTTTTATGCTCAAGAGACAAAAGATACAGTCACCAAGGAATAGAAGCATAAATGCCAAGCATAAACTCTACAAACCGTTGAGTGAAAAAATTGTAACCTGTGTAAAAGAGTGTATATAATCATAGAATTGTACAGTTGGGATACCAGGGTTTGTTCTGTAGTTTTGTCTCTGTATAATGCTTTTAAAAAAATAATAATATTGTTTTACTTTCAGGTCCACCTCTTGCAACAGGTTTTGCAACACCCCTTTCAGAGGCAGGCAATGGCTGAGAGAGCTGGTTATGCACAACGCCCCCCTGCTTGGGCTAAAGACATTAAAGTCAGTTGTTCATCTTGATGAAAAGAAACTAAGATCAAGATTAAATGAAGGGATAACACCAAACAACAATAAAAGGACACATTTAGAATTTTAGTCAATCATGCACTCTGCTCCTATTCCTGTTGTGTCATTCAGTGGCTCAATTCTCTTCTTCCTCTTGCAAGATCATCCCTGTCCTGTTTTGGCTACACCCCTGGTATGCCTGATTACTGAACAATGTTTCCCAACCACATCTATGTAAAATTAGCTGCCTTCTGCATTTCCTGGTCAGAAGACCAGTGGCTCCTGCAATTCCTGCAGTCTCCATTTCTCACACTTGAACTTGGTAACGTCAAGGATTTAATTTGGTCTGCATTTTAAATGAATTTATCTGATGCACCCTTCCCAGGCTAATACATGGATTTGAATAGTTCCCCCCCCAATGTGCTGCCAAATCTGTACTACAGTTCTTAGCTCAAAAAATAGTACCAAACGGTGTAAGAAAAATGTGTATTGCTGGGTAAAAAGCATACAAACATGCCAATTTTCATGCAGTTAAAATCAATAGATTGATACAGAAACAAGTTGGAACATAATTCTGAATCATTTCATGCAGAACTGGCATAGACAGGAAGCAGACGGATCCATCCATTCTTATCTGGAATTATTGGAAGCAGAGTTAAGCACTTGCTCCTCTTCCCTCCTGCTTGCCATTTTAATTTCTTTGTAACCAACTCTCTTTGCTCTTGCTGTGCCACAATCATAGGAATTGTTTGTGACTGTCCATGATTCAGCTTTGTATAAAAGGCACCCCAAATTTTGTAGTCTCCAAGGCAGGAGAGTCTGCCTCTTGAGGATCCCATAAATAACCTTGGCACATGATAATTGGATCTGGAAACCAGGATTCTAATTCATTAGAACAACAAAATCTCAACCGATCTGAGAAACACACAGAGTTAAGTTGACAAAGCGTAGGGCAGTATGGGCAAATAGGTGAACTGCATCAAGCACCGCTTTTCTCATTTCAAGAACATTTTTTGACCTAAGTGCCATTTATAGCCAAGGTTCTTCCTAGTGTCTCTGCAAATGTGTTGAAATATCTGGTTTGCAAGCTAGTTCTGCTGGTAAGCCATTTGAGGATTGGCCGTTGACAATTCTCCAAGGGTAGGATTTAGCCTCCATGCTGCCTGTTTCTGTTTCCCAATTTTAGGCATAACTGTTGCGCTCCTGAACTGAATGTTCAGAGAAGGAAAGCACTCGCCATTCCAAAGAATGTTTTGCGTATGCATGCGCTACATGCTTCAAAACAAACCGTGTTGCTTGTTCATTAACTTTGACACTTTTATGAGGCATTGAAGAGGATTTTATTCAGGAGCTGGCAGTCAAAACAAGTTCTGTCAAAACGAACACTGGAAGATTAAGGTGAATCATAAATGATGAAAGATGCGTAAGAAGTCATAAACGACTTAACGTGTTCAGATCATCATTAAGTCTTTAGGAGACAAATACTTTTAGGCACCACTTAAAAGACAATTGCTAACTTGGTTGCTGTGGGAAGAAGAACTGAAACCTGCGTATCTTTGGCCTTGCATTATATTGGATAAATAACCAGAGACCATAGCCTGCAGATACGACAGCTGAAAGCAGCATTTTGGTTGGGATTTCTCACTTCAAAACAATTGAAGAAACAGGTGTGGCACAGTGTAGTCAGGACAACCTGTGAATAATAAAGCCTCAAGTGGAAGTGTTCACTGTTATCCAAATGGTTGGTTCTCGCTGTATCTAATAATACTAGCTTTTTAAAAAGTATGGGGTTGGTGGGTGGAATTGTTGAGACAGCTATCACTGCAACTGTTGTAGTGCTGTTTTCAGACTCATTATTTTTGCAAATCAGGTCATGCCTGTCCATACATTTGCCATACATTTACAGGGTAAGAACAGATTGTGCCATCTACATGAACACATGCCCAGGGAAAATCCAATTAAATAGGCTCTTAAACCTTCAATTGATTAATATTAGTCAGCCTTTAATTTGCTATAAATTTTTGCTAGATCAAAATCTCCTTGGGAATCTGCCTCTCCCTTGGGACACTTCCCATGCTTCTAGTTGTGCTCTTCAGCCTCAAACCAGGAACATGGGAATCCACCATCTCGGAACAAGTTGCAGGGGCGGGTAGGGGGGAAATGCATTGCTTCGGGATATGTTGGGGTGCCTTTCTCTAGCACATATCCTTTGGACCACCAGAAAGAGCTGTAGACAATTTCTCTGGGCAACCCTCTCCCTGATCCAACTAAAACCACACACTAATCTTCATTTAAACTGCTTGTTTCATGATGTCTCACCCCTCTTCCTTTGCAGTGCTTTCATTAAATCGGACATTAAGTCTCCTCCTTGTTCACCTGCATCCCCCCTTGGAGGAAGCCCACTTTGCCTAGGCCCTCCTGCCTGCCCAGCACTTTGTTCTTGTCTTTTAGGAGGAGGTGGAGGTTTCTTTCTGATAGGCGGAGGCATCGTGGGGGCAGAGACTGCAGGAGGTGGGGGCGGCAGTTCTGGAGCGCCAGTGCCCACAGCAAAGGAAGGTGGTGGGGCTGGAATGAAATCAGGAGGATCTTCATAGTATTCAGGCGGCGGCGGTGGTGGTGGCAAGTCCTCCAACTCGGTGGGTAGCAGTATTGATTCAGGGGGTGGTGGAAATTCGTCTAGATCTGATGTGGCAATTGTGTTTCTTCTCTCCATATTTTGGGGTAGGTTCAACGAACCAGTAAAAGCAGAAGATCGTCTTTGAGGAGGGGGTGGTGGGTGTAGCCCACCAGGTTTACGGAGGTGTTTCGGCTGTGGCATGGGAGATGGTGGCGCTTGTCTGGTGTCAGTGGTGCTGTCTGGTTTCGTAACCTTTTAAAACAAAGGAAGCAATTTGCAAAATGAGAGGTGAATAGTAAAAGAAAGACTGCAGGTCCAGCAGGAATTATGTCTTCCTTGGTATCAGGGCAGCAGGGAGAATACATAACACTGGGATTTCCATTTGTGTCCATTTAGCAGTAAAAAAAAATAGATGCATTCCAAAACTACAAGGATTGGTTTTTGCAAAACCAGACAATCTGAAGGACTCCCTCCTGTCTATGGACATTTAAGTTTACTTACAATCTCAGTTCCTCAAATTATATTACTATTTCCTGATACCCATTTGATGTAGGGAGATTTAGCGTAGGTACCATCTGTTGTGAATGTGAAGCTACAAGGAGTCTAAACAGAAGGACAACCCCCTGGCAGCCTGATAGAAAATCCAGTCTTTTTCAAGTGTTCCAGGACTAGGAATCAGTTGCCAATTTTCATTTCAATGGTATAAACATTTGAAGCGGAACAGAAGCTAAGCAGATTGGCAGCTGAATCTTACCTGAACATTTACAGTGTCCACAACAGTGGAGCAGCGGCTGTGTGACACAGACAAGCCTGCCTTTCAACATTTTGCCACTGATCATCACCACCACCTCCAGCCCCTGCTGCCTGAGGCAGCTGTGTCACTCTGCCAAATGGTAGGGCTGGCCCTGCACTGACCTGGCATTGCACACGGCTGTATTTCCTTGGCTTGCAAACACAGTGCAGTGCTCACATAGTGTGAATGCAGCCACTTTAGCCCTTACAACTGATATATTGCTTTGCTGAATTAAGCTCAGTGCTTACTGCATTCTCTTTAGCCTTTGGGAAACCATTGGGAAATAGGTGCACTAAAAAGGCCTGTACACAGAGTAGTTAATACCTACCGTATCTCCTCCAGTCTGCTGGAGGCTGGTGACTGGAGCTTAACCTTGAATGCATTTTGCTAAGAACTGGGAGCAAGCTGGCTACTATACATTTTCCTGCCCTTTTGTACCAATCACAGCCACTTTCCCTCCACATTCTCTTATAATGAAAGATGACTGGAATGTCTTAACCTCTAGCCGCACACAGTACACAAACTGAACAGAAAGATAAAATGTTTGATCTCTTCCAAAGCATCTGTCACACAAGTTAAATGAAAGTGTCGTCTAGGCTAGCAGTTCGTTAGGTAAATGTTTGCCCTGGCAGAATATTAGGTGAGCTTGCCTTCACCATGTGGCTGCTAGACGATGTTCTTAAGATGAATAGAATCCAGTTGGCATTGTAATGCATGTGCTCTCCTTTCATTTGCAGGTGGCAGCTGGTAGCTGTTAAGAGAGTTATGTCTGCATGGTAACCTTTAACTGAATTATAAGCACTTCCTGCTTCTAGTCATCTATAGAACGGTTTCTAGGTAGATAAAAAAAACCCTCAACAATGAGCATATATGCACAAAATGGAAAAGTGGAATGAATTGTTTCAGTTCAGTAAGTAACCAAGGCAGGCTATTTAAGGAACAAACCTATTTAAAGTGTAAAGGGACCCCCTGACCATTAAGTCCAGTCGTGGACGACTCTGGGGTTGTGGCACTCATCTCGCTTTACTGGCCGAGGGAGCCAGCGTTTTGTCTGCAGACAACTTCCAGGTCATATGGCCAGCATAACTAAGCCAATTCTGGCGAACCAGAGCTGCGCACGGAAACATCATTTACCTTCCTGCTGGAGCAGTACCTATTTATCTACTTGCACTTTGACGTGCTTTAGAATTGCTAGGTTGGCAGGAGCAGGGACCGAGCAACGGGAGCTCACCCCGTCGCGGGGATTTGAACCGCCAAACTTCTGATCGGCAAGTCCTAGGCTCTGTGGTTTAGACCACAGCACCACCAAAGGTGCCCCAAAGTTTATATTTTGCACATCTACAGTTCCTAATTCATTTACAGGTACTTTGGGCACAGGTGCTACAAGCCAAATGGAGAGCAAGGGTTCCTAAACTGGGGTCTGTGGACCACCAATGCTCCATGAGCTTCATTTAGGTAGTCTAAAGTAGATGTGGTTGAAGATGGGAAATGACATTTCCATTGCACTAAATATTCATATTGATTTTTAATAGTATTCCTATTGCTTTTTATTTCCTACATGCCATTTTATATATTTATTTGATTTCAAGATTGACAAAAGTACAGTACCTTTCGTGCGTTACAAGGGCTGTGGGTGGTTGCAGCCAATGTGTGTAGACTTCTAGTCAAGCTGGAAGAATGCATGTACCTCTACGATTCCTGCCTACAGATGTATTTATGTTAATGCTGCATTTATGATGATACGTTCAATTTAATTTGTACCTTTGGCATCTCAGCAGGTTTCCCAGGTTCTGAAGAATTTGCAGCAGCAAGGGTCATGCTTTGGGGGACCTGTCCATTGGCATGAGTACTACCTATGATACACAGTTAAAAAGAAAGAAAGAACAGGCTTGCTTATGGCTTGCAAAACCAAATTCGAGTGATTAAAGGCAAAAACCATTCTTATTTTGAATCACGATTGAAGTAATACACTAATATCCATAGGATACTAAAGCACCCTGTGAATAGTTTTGTATGTTGTTGATGCTTCTCTAAGGAGCTGCAGACGTGCCCTACTCCTGACAAACTAAGTAAGGGAACAAAGCCAAGAAGCAATCTCTGTGGCTTGAACTGTACTGTACTGCAGAGGATTATGTGAATTTGTTCAGTTGGCAAGGAGTGTCATATCTTACTCCCCAGTTTAGGATATGCAGCAGCTTTTCTCTCCCCTCCCCACCCCCCGAAGTAGTTCTTGCACTTCTGGTTTCCCTTTTTAGAAAACGTTGAACTGGCAAAACAAGAATATGTTTCAATGAGAATTCTTCAACCTTGGTAGCCCAGCTGTTGTTGAACTCTTAACACTTATCATCCCCAACCAACTTAGCCAATTGTCAGGGATCCTGGGAGTTTTAGTGCAACAACTTCTGAAGACCCAAAGTTGAAGAGGCCAAGTTAAGCTATAACTAAAATACAATCCAGAAGAACTATAGTACACTTTGGGAACTATAGTACACCTGTGTCCAAATGTTAAGAACATGGGAAGCTGCCTTATACAGAGTCAGACCTACTGCTCCATCTAGCTCAGTATTGTCTACACTGAAGGCTCATCTACTTTTTTGCTTCTCCAGTGATTTCAAGGCATGAGCCCAAGAGGTTTTTCTCTTGTCCCACCCTTTTCCCCAGGAAAACCCGCTGCTTACTGCTGAATCAGAACAAATGCCAATCTGCAGAAAACCCAACATGCAGGATGCTCTTCCATAACTTATGTACGTGCACACACAATTTAACATTTACTATACATCATATACCTTTCGAAGATGATATCGCAGCAGTGGAGGATGGAACATTCCCTAGCTTGGTCAGTCGAGAAGCTAAGCCAGCCTTCTGCACAGCGCGAGTGTAGTTATCATACAACGTCTTTCCATACTGAGAAAATAAGCACATGCTTTATCCTATATGCAGAAAATTACCACCAATACCCCTTCAAAGGAATAAAAGCACACTTTCCTGCTTCCTGATGTTTTGACTAATACAACCAAGCCTCCACAGAGATACTCTCCAGTGAATGGTACTAGATCTGCCTACACCATCTAGTATAAATGTCAGTATAATAAAACTACAGGCGCAAGGATTTATCAGAGCAGATGGGTGTCTAGAATCCAATACATTCGTAAAGTCATTTCCATTTGTTGGGTCACCTACAGCCCATTCCATTAAGTATTTGGGAAGAGGCAATTTAAACCTTGAATCCCTAGGTTTACAATGGCTTAAATTCACACGCTGGATGAACTCACTTGTGGACCCAGCCCATCCAGTTTTATCTGCTTCTGTAAGAAATCCAACCACACTCTTCTGATGCTTCATTCAGGGTGGTTTACAACACTGATCGGAGGAGGCTGGTGCATTAGGCCAACCAGGACTTACCCCTACCACACAAAATTACACTTCTGCACCTTACCAGAAATGTGGTGAAACTGGGGTGGTAACATCTGGCGTGATCATACAGAAGACTGGCTTGCTGGGTGGTTGCACATCATGGTGAGTTACCAGCTGGCAAATTATCACCTGAATTCACCCATTGGCAGTGCAGTCCATGCATGAGCTGATGCATGCTGCAAATGGGAAGAGCAACCTTCACCAGATAGGAATCCTGATCCACAGGTATAAACTATGTGTGAGCACATTACAATCTTTGTCTTGTTTTCCTTACTGCAGTTAGAACAGCTTATTCAAAAATTTTCAGATGGCTGATGAGACTTCTCTAGGCTCCCACAACCTAATTGCATTTGCATCTGTATTATCTCACATTTACACAAATGTCTATCCATTGTGTGCCTATATTTTACTTGGAAAGGAACAAGAATTATTTTTGTCCGTTGTGAAAAATCAACAAATTATACAACTATTTCTTGTGTGTGTGTGTTTTAAAAAAACACGACTGCACATCTTGCACTTCATACCTTTGCAATTCTTATGCCAGTTACCCACTGATGTAGAGTCTGCCGGTCATCACAGCACAAATATCTGATATACTGAGACTCCTTCTGTATCTGGGGATGCTGGTAATAATAATAATAATAATAATAATAATAAAATAACAATAACATTTTATCATTAAAATAGATTAAAATTAAAATAAGCGGAAAGAGAAGATGGTTTTACATTAGCAGGAAACAAATTGGACATACATCTGTGAACAAGTCACAAAATGCTTCATATCAAAATGCTACTGATTATAAACACATTTGTAAGGAGACATTTGTTGGGTGGAAGCTTAGCTTGAAACGGCCTACTTCCAACATGACTTCCAGCCAAGTAAATGTGAGGCATGTCACAGTTCTGAGCTTAGCATTCAGTGTGTAAATTGAGGTCTCCATTGAGGATTGTCATCTGGCAGTTGTATAAGCTGGAAGATTAACACATCTGCAGTTTCCAAGAAGCAAGCACATTTTTGAGAAGCATATGAAGTAGTCTCTGCTCCACAACCCCTAATTTAGGATTTTTGTGTGTCTGTTTAGGATCTGGTGTCAGCTTGCATACATATTTTCCCTGGTCCCAGTATTTTTTCTGCATACATTAAAAAAACAACAAACCCATCCCTGCCCCTCACTGCCTCCCTGTTATGTGTGTTAATTTTTGAGGTTGTCATACATTAACTTCAAAGTATAACCTTGTTAGTGCTTAATGGAAAATCTGCTTGGTGCTTAATGGAAAATGCTTAATGGAAAATCTGCATAAAATGTAGACTATAAAAAGACATCTGATCATGAAGTCCAATGTGTTCTGAGTTCCGTATTTAATTCATTTACTATTTAGCTAATTTATGTGCCTGCCGCCCTTTAACAAAAAATATCCCAGGGTGAGTTTCGTGACAAACTTGTTCCACCTAATCACTAGTAAAGGTAAAAAGCAGCAAAGGTAAACACACAAAACTTAGAGCCAATTCGGCCCATGACACCTATTCCTTTTATAACATGGTATATATTTACTGAATACATAAATTGTTCAGACTGTGGCAGGAATCCACCCAACAGTCTAGCGAAAATGTGGTGTGATCTTTTAGAATAACCAAGTGAAACTTTATTACATAGCATGACAAAAGTCTGTAATTTTATCAGGACAAATTATTTGTTGTTTACTGTTGCAACAATTGTCTTTTCGAAATGTATCTTCTGCACCATGAAAAATGTAGGGCAACTAAAATGTTCGCATGCTAAGTAGAATGTTCAGCTCAATGCTGATGAGTACTTCCATTCTAGAAATGATTCTTCCGTCTTCTATTGGGCCAGAGAACTAGGAATTTTGATGCGTTGTAAGTATCAGTTGAATCCAGCAGATGGCATCAGATACTTTTCAATTTTTAAAGATCTCTTTTAACCAAAACAAACATTACCATGACCCTAACCTTTGCCAGTCTTCCTTAATATTCCAAATTACCAGTAATATACTTCATTATTTTTAAGAGGCTCCGTAAGGAAGCAATGCAGATCTTCTGAAGTATTTTTAAATTCAAATATCTTCACTTGAAACTCCCCTCATGAAGCAGCTTTTCTCTTTAAATAAATAAAAAGGCTGGCAGTGTTTTTGACACCCGAGCTGGTGTGTAATATCTAGTTAGACCCTCCGGTTCCTTTCTCTTGTCTTCTCTCTGAAGCATTCTTATTAGTTATTAGTTGCCAATTACAACATGAGGCAGGGCTCCACTGTCTTAAGGGCTGCAACTCAGTGGCTACATGGCTTAGCGTGAAAGCTTGAGTCCTCACGTTCTCCAGTTGCTTTGACCTAAGCCATAGTTTGGCTTAGCGTGTCCTCCAAACCTGGGCTTGTGGTTTGTCTCCTTCAGACAAACCACGAGCAGTAAACCCAAGACCAGGCTTCCTCAACCTCGGCCCTCCAGATGTTTTGAGACTACAGTTCCCATCATCCCTGACCACTGGTCCTGCTAGCTAGGGATCATGGGAGTTGTAGGCCAAAAACATCTGGAGGGCCGAGGTTGAGGAAGACTGTCCAAGAACAAAACCTTGGTTGTAGATCATGGTTTGTTTGAAGCAAGACAAACCATGGGACCAAGTTCAGGTGACATGCTCTGCTAGACCACGCCATATCTCTCAGAAGCTCTGCAGCAGTACCACCAAGATGTGGCTGGGATCTCCTCTCTGAGAAACCGCATATGTGTCTCATGTGTATTCACTCTTTTTTTTTTTTTTTTAAATAATTTTTATTAGTTTTAAAATTTTATACACATAAGACCTTACATTTCGGTCAGGATTCATCACTCCCCACCTCTCACCATGAGGAGTTATTTAATCTTACCCTCCCTCTCACAGAGGTAAACCCATTTCATTATTTTCCCTGACCTTAAACAATCATTATCTAACTTCGGCCTAACCCTATTCTCAGGTAGACCATTCTTGGTTACAAAACATATCCATAGTGACTTCCTCCGCACCTCCCCAGTGGCTGCATTAAACAAAACATAATTCTGGTTCAGGTACATAGGTGTGCTAAACATATGTTGTACATTACTTCAAAACATAATTCTAACTCAAAAACAATATCTTTAATTCTTATTTCACCTCATCTTCTAGTTCCAACCTCCGCGTCCTCCTCCCAAATCTTCTATAAGGTTCCTTCTGACTCCCCTTAATCTTCAGGCTCCTAACTTCGAAAGATCCTAACATAATCCTAACTCAAAACCATGTCCGGCATAGATATTCAAAGTCCACATTTATAATCAGTCCCTGGTTGCCCACCTACCCTGCTCAACCCTCCCCTCGCCGTTCCCCAGTCCAAGCCCAAGTGCTTGCTTGCAGTTGGGCTTCATCATCTCTGTGTCTTCTCCGCTGTTCCAGCTCCCAGTCTTTAAAGAAAAACTTCTTCTCCTTCATTGACGTCCTCTTGCACTGAAAAGCGTTAACTTTCGCAGATGTTGTTTTCTTGATTCTTTTCTTGGGTCCAGTTATCTTGTGCCGAGAAGAAATTTTCCTGCAGCGAGGCTTCCCTTTAACCTTGAGGGGGATTTCTCCCCCTTTCATCCTTTGTGCAGCTGGGGTGACATCATTGTTGTTTACAACTCCTCTCATTCTTGCGGTTTCCGCTTGGAACTCCTTTCTCAGTTCCCAGATTTTTTCAAGGACCCTCTTCCAGCCTCCTTTGTCCAAATCATCCTCCATTTTCAAAGACATAGTTATGAAAAGCTCCAGACCGAACCAAATCCCAACTCAAAATCTATATTCCACAATATAATCCAACAGGTCCGATTCAATCCACTACATGTCAAAGTTGTTAGTTAGTTGCCCCCCCGATCAGGGGTGTCAAAAGGATCAAATCTCTGTTGCCAAGCCAAATTCTGTTACAGTTTTAATCGCATCGGTAATAAAGTTCCTGATTTAGTGCCACAATAGCAAGGGACGGACCTCCGTAAATTACATCCCTGTACTTCGCCAAATTAGTCCAAATCTTCGGTACTTTTCTAGTACTCACGGTTAAGGTAGCCAATCTTATCCTTTTGCGGAGAAATCAGCGCGCTCAGCTGGGAAGGGCTCGCAGCTTCAACCCGGCGGGCAATGGCGGTCCGTGGAGCTCCGTCACCCCGCGTCTCACACGGCAGCCTCTACTGTGGCCGCCGCGGGAGTTGGGGCGACGTTAAGAGCCGCTGCCGGACCTAGGGTCCCGGGATCAAGACTCCCGGGAGTTTTGGGGGCTGCGTCGCCGTCGCAAGCACCCCTTTAAAGCCGGTCGGGTCGGGGAATGCCAGCAGCGGCATGTCCCCCGACCTTCCCCTCCGGCGCGCCGACCGGAAGCCCCCATGTGTATTCACTCTTAGCCATATGTACAAACTGGATTATTGTATGGAAGGGAGCGCTTTAGGAGAAGTAGCTATTTCCATTATAGCCATTAAACTTTTACATTTCAAAGCAGAAGCCTATAAACGCTTTGGTGCCTCTAGAAACATTCTTATTTAGACAAACTTGCCCAGGTGCTTAGAACGTTGGGGTATTTTTAATCTGTTTCGTTATTTTAGCTTTTGCATGTTTAAAGTATGGTTCTGTGTCCCGTCCCCCCTTTGATTTTACTGTTTTATCTTTTGTAAACCACTTTGAGGTGGTGGTGGTGTTTTTCACAATTGAGCCGTGTATGCTTTTTGTGAAACAAATAAATAATAAATACAAACTACTGTCCTGGTCATAAGCACATGGTGGGCATGACCTCCCATTAACTTGGCACATTAAGTTGGAACAGTTCTCACTGAATGTTGGAACAGCTCTCATTGTTTGAATGTGTGATTATATTTATCACCAGTCAAATACCTGCGTTTGTTTCTTTGCATCACATCAACCAGTTTGCGAGGGGAAGCAGGCTGGGATGCAATAAGACAAACTCCGGATTTCAGCTTTATGCAGTTTTTGAGTTTATTACTGTGAAATATATGTACCAGATCACATGGACTAGCCCTAGAAGGCCAACATTAAAGAACATGGCAACACAATTCTCAAAAGCACCATCTGAAAGATGTCTCTAAAGGTTATTACGAAAGCCCAGCTGGATAGGCTGCAATGGCTGGTAGTAAGGCGTGAAAATAGGGTATGATGATGCTATTGTGCCAGTTTGTTCCCAGGGCACCAATTCTTTCACCCTAGATTAATTCCACATTATGCACCATTACTCTCAGGTTACTCATGCAAAACCTGCGCCAATAAAGCATAATTAAATTCTCCTGGTATCAGACACAACAGACTGACTAAACGAGCCAATTTACATTTAGATTACCTTACTACTGTCAACTGTGAATATATTTTTTATTTTAAAAAACTTGGGGCTAAGATTTTATGCTAGTGACTCTTTGAATTTCCAAAAGTAATGCCATAGTGCTCATAACTTGAACTCAACAACAAATGCTCCTGACAAGGCGCTACCATGCCCTAAGTTTTCGGTTGAACATGGGGTTTGCAAATACCGGTACCTAGTTGTTTGTTGGCAAAAAAGACAGACTACAAACATACTTGAAAGTTTCATTAAAATAAATGGGACTTAGTTCACTGCAACAAGGCCAAGGCCCATACATAGCCAATCCTCAAAGCTCTGTGTCTGGCATGCCTAACTGTTCATTTGAAATCAGTGCAAATTGGGATTTATCATTCAAATATTTCAACAGTTCTGGAGTCTGCCAGGCTTTCCAGCCAAACTAGACATGATGTAGGATATTCAGTTCAAAAGATCCTCTGCATTTTAAAAAGGTGTTAATAGCAGCTGGGAGCCTGGGAAACGAAAGAAACTTGGTGTGTATACTTCAATAATTCAAATCAGCATCATGGAGCTTGGGGAGGGACTTAGCATTCCCACCATGCCATTTTTCCAATCGACATTCATCTAAAACTCCATTTCACACTGTCATACCTAATTTGTGTTGCAATCCTGGAAGCCAAGACCCAAGTCTGGGGCAAGTACTGTTTGATTAGAAAACCCCAGCAGAGATTTAAAATCACAAAACATGAAGCAAAGAAAAGCATGGAAATATAAGCTGCAAAAACTTTAAAATGTGCTCTTCTGTTGAGTCCCCAAATGTCCCCTTTTAAAAGCTCTTTCCAAGCTAATCCACACCCCACAGCACAGAGATAGACCACACCTTTGGTAAGTCATAAAATGGTTTACCTACAAAAATCTTCAAAGGTCAGATTCATGTGCTTTCCCATGCAGCAGTCAGAAAAGATGCACAGGCAGCCAAAACATGGTTTAATTACAAAAGGTAAAAGTTTCTAAACTATTGGTAAAGAAAAAAACCCACCAGTTTCAGACTCTGATCTGGTCGGAAATAAAAGAGGCTGGTTAAAGCCATGCAGAGCTCCTTACATATTGAGTTACATGGAAAAGAGGAATATAATAAAGGCTTGGTGACCTATTTCAAGGTGGGAAGTGGCATAGGCTTAGGCTTAGGCCTGACAGGAGAGCTTACTCTATGGTTTTTAAGCCCTTCATGCGCTGATTAGATTCAAACAGGCTAGAGTTATATGAGGTTGAAACCCTGCTATTTCCCTCTCTTACCTTTGCCCTCTAAAGATTGTTTATATCCAAAAACTCCAGAAATCTCACTTCCATTTCTAGGCTCTAGCTATAAGAATTTTACAGAACAACAGGATTGTGACACATGCTCACAACAGCCACTCCAGAATGCATGATCTTTTGTACCTACCTTTAAGACAAAACAGTGGTCTGTAGGTGCCTTATACTTTGCTTTGTACTGAACACCGTAATAAACATTTACGTTCTCAAACTGTATGAAGCAAGCCAAATCCCGAGAGGTCTACAAAATTAAAGCCAAACACACCATAAATTATTATAAGTAAAGGTAAAAGGTAAAAATTATACGAAATTACATTAGGACACGAAACACGGTCCTCGGGTTAGTCTGATCCTGTTTCTTAATGCAAAGACTTTTAAGCGTAACGACAACAGAGGGAATATCAGACTTGAGGCTTTTCCTGAGCTTTCAAGTTAAAAATGAGTAGCTGCACTAAGATTTACATCAGAAGCTGGTTTGTGTACTGATTTTCTGTGTAGCCTTTTTGTTTATTTCCTAATTCGGTACCATGAACTTTCCTAACTAGATTTCTTACCCACGTATTCTAACACAATCTGACTTTAGTTTCCTTTGCAGAAGGGTACGCAAGTTACTGTGATCCCCTGGAACCAATGTATCCTTAGATGTTTCTATTATGGCCGTGTAAACACAACACCTTTAAAACACATTCAAAGCACATTCTTCTGCTCAAATACTTAAGAAAAAAACAACAGTTTCAGACTCTGATCTGGTCAGAAATAAAAGAGGCTGGTTAAAGCTATGCAGAGCTCCTTACATATTGAGTTACATATTGAGGCAACACCGGATGTTGAAATTTTGTGCCCCTAATAATTCTGCACGAAGGGCAAGCGCCCCTGTGGCCTCCCCAATGCCACAACACAGGGTGGATCATCACTTTGAGGGGTAAAAAACAATGCCCACATGTGCAAGAAAACCACACATATAATTCATGTTCACTGGAAAATGCCAGCATGGGTTCAAAGCATCTTTATAAAATAATGACTTTTTCTCCAGTCACGTTCAAGGTTTATTTGTATACAAGTGCAAAGTTGATCTGTGATTCTGCTCCAGGCTGCATCAAAAGGGCAAATCTCCCTCTCGCCTCTAGTAGCCTTTTGTCTAGTGCTGTGAAATAGCCCTTGCTTGTTCTTAACGGGTTGCTATGGCAACGAAGTTTTTCTTACTAGTGCAGTAGTGCGCCCAATTTCTGAGCTAAGGAACTGTGAGTAAACGACATAACCCAGGCATTCATGTGATGCTTCTTTAATGGAAATGGAACACAGTCTCAGAATTCTTCCTGAGTTTGGCTGCGCTTTAAGCCAACTGATGACAAACTAGATGCGGCGTCAAATAGCTATTTGCATTTAACATGCACATTTATAAAGACTGCAAATGGAAGCTCTGCTGGCGGGCGGGTCTCAATAGCTATGGGCAGCAAGAGCCCCTCCTCTGAAGTTCTTTGCAATTTTCTCAGCTCCGCAGCAAGGAAGCAAGGGTTAAACTGATTCTATCCTGATAACTATCACAACCACACCCGTGCCTTCTATTTGTGTTTTAATACTGTTAACCCCCCCCCCAAAATAATCCACTCCAAACGGCTTCCTCCCAAATCAGCTTTTCCTGGACTGAGGATGGGGGAAAGGTGTGTAAGGAGATCAGTTAGGCATAGCTGCAGGTGACCGGTCATTAGGACCCGAGAGTAAAGCATGCTTGCAGACCTTAAGGACACAAAGCTAAGAAGGGCGGGGCAAATTGCCAGTGGGTGGGATTTCAGTGCCATGCACTGTTCATGACCCTTTCCATTACCGAATTAAGCGGAGCCCTGTGAAAAGTGCAAATAATGAATTCGCATCTTTACAGGTCCCAGACTGTAACATGCTCTGTGATGTTTTAAGTGAAGAATATATCTACACATGTTACTGGCAGAACAGAGATATGTCCCTCCAGCAGTGGATTGCTGTTCACTTGGTTTATATATTTCTGGATGGCAATTCAAGGTGAATTTTCTGACGTGATACTGCCAGACTGTGCCCATTCACTTCAACAAAATGTGCATGAAAAGAATGGAAATGCCATAGTACAATACTGGATTGTACTCTCAGACTTGGATCCACCAGAGGCCTTCTGCTCAAGTGAGGACCTCCCCGCACCCCCTCACCAATTTAAGCTGATTTCCACCCTCCCTCTAGCTATAGTCCCCTTTACTATCCCTTATGCATTTGCGGGAGGGGGTACATGGGTGGCAACTATAGGAAGCTCAAGTTTGTTAGTAATATACCAAAATCATAGATTCAGAGAATCCCTTTGCCTCTCTGGGGGGGGGGGGACAAAACAAAAGGACAGAGAAAAGGGATTCTTTGTCTCCCCTCAAAAGCTACATCCCATTATCCAGACAAAGAACAATCTTTGGTAGAAAAAAATGCATGGCATATATGCGGAAGGAAGGAAGGAAGGAAGGAAGGAAGGAAGGAAGGAAGGAAGAAGAGTTTGGATTTGATATCCCGCTTTATCACTACCCGAAGGAGTCTCAAAGCGGCTCACATTCTCCTTTCCCTTCCTCCCCCACAACAAACACTCTGTGAGGTGAGTGGGGCTGAGAGACTTCAGAGAAGTGTGACTAGCCCAAGGTCACCCAGCAGCTGCATGTGGAGGAGCAGAGACGCGAACCCGATTCCCCAGATTACGAGTCCACCGCTCTTAACCACTACACCACACTGGCTCCTAGCAAAGCCAAATTTGATACTTTCTCTTTCTCTAACTTTCTCTTGCCTTGAACAATGGCAAGACTCTTCTGCTTGCCTCATGCTAATAGAAAACCCTGAATGTTTGCAAACTGTCGGGATACGTTTCCATAGGGAACTAGAAGAAAAGTAACGGCACCTTTTTACTTTGAATGGACAACTGCAGGTTTGGCCTTTTTTGTTTCCTTTCATGTCTGGGTTTTAAAGAAACGAAATGTTTTTTTAATCTAACTAGAAAAACAAACCTGGAGGGAGTGTGGGTTGGGGCAGCCCCAAAGGAGCTCAGCAACTCTATTCGAATATTTGCACAAGTGCTGCAGCCCAAAGAAGGACCCCTCTCAGGTGCACCAGATGCTGCCCTCAGAATGTCACCTCAGGATTTCTTCCCTTTCACCTTCATGAATTGCTTTATTGCCTGAAAGGATTTCTTTGACTTGCCTGACCTTGGTCTTTCCTTTGGGTACGTAATAAATTCCAGAAGCTCGCAGGAGAAAATAACGTCTCTTCCATGACTTCTTCCCATCTTCTTTTAAATAAAGGGCCCCTTCAACTTCTGGTACAATGACAGACGTGCCGCAGAAGCTTTCCTGTGGAGCAAAAATGGGGTTAGACAAAACAGAAGCGGAGCGCAGGAAACGTCAGAGCCATCTAGCTCAGTTCTGCCTGCACGGGCTGGCAGCCACTTTCCGGGGCTTCCAGACTGGAGTCCTTCATAGCCCTACCTAAAGATGCCAGGGGCTGAACCTAGTTATACATGCAGAACATGTGCCCTACCGCCAAGCTATGGCCCTTCATAGGTCGTAAAGGCCATTGAGATTATGTATACAAATGATTTGTGCACTCAAAAAAGCACTACACACAGGTGAACAGCACAACAGATGGGGATCTTTCAGAGCCTTTCCAGGGACTGAACTTGAGATGTTTCTGTAGGCAAAGCAAGTGCTCTGCCACTAAGCTATTGCCTGCCCACAAACAGTCGTGTTAGCAAGAGCAGCACACTGGCCACAGGTTAGCAGGTTAACTATACAAAAATAATATCTCCTAAGGCAGCCTTTCTCAAACTCCCATCATCCCTAACTACAAGGACCAGTGGTCAGGGATGATGGGAGTTGTAGTCCAACATTTGGGTGCCCAAGTTTTAGAAAGGATGTCCTAATCCGTTTTTGTTGTTGTTCTTACCACCTTAAACAATCTGGTGTCATCAGCAAACTTGGCTTACCTCGCCGCTTATCCTTAACTCTAAATCATTTGTGATTTAGAGTTACAAAGTCAATACTGATTCTTTGGGGACCTCACATCTCACACCCCTCCATTGTGAGAACTGTGCATTTATTCCTATTGTGCTAGAGCTTCCTGTTTTTGCAAAAATGAAGAACTTGAAACACGTCTATTGTGTTTGCTGTCTTAGGAAGAGATCCATCCATTTCATAGCCAAATGCAGTATTGCTTATCCCAAACTTTTGCTTACCTCCAGTAAAGCCTCTTTGCTTTTCTCATTCATTTCCTTGCTTTCATTTTTCCCTTTATTGGTCAAGTAGAAGTTCTAATTAAACACACAAAGAAGGGTGATGATTAAAAGGCAATGTCCATAAACTGGGAAGGTCACTATACCTAAAACAACAGGTGCAAATAGCAGGCGCTATACCTGTGTCTACCAAATTGCATTTCATGCCAAAGCTACAGTAGTTGCCATAGTCCATATAAAATTTCCAGTCAGATAGCCAATCAGAGCTCTCAGGAGCAGGGGGTACCGCTGTGTGCCTGTTTATTTGCCTAGCAAGCAAGCAGGGAGTAGCAGGGAGGAGCTGGAGGAGCAGCTGGTGAACAACTATGATGAAAAAGTGAGGGTCACTTGTCCAAGGCCCTGTGAAACCTGTAGCCTTATCTACTTCTATAGGAATTCATACCCATAGCCTCCAGTTCAAAATCAAGGTTCTGCGCACATGTGGCAATCAGTATTTGACAGACCACACTGGACAGTAGCTGGAATAAAAGTACTATGTCCTATGAAACATGTATTTTGGATACAGGTAGGTAGCCATGTTGGTCTGCCGTAGTCGAAACAAAATAATAATAATAAAAAATTCCTTCCAGTAGCACCTTAGAGACCAACTAAGTTTGTTATTGGTATGAGCTTTCGTGTGCATGCACACGAAAGCTCATACCAATAACAAACTTAGTTGGTCTCTAAGGTGCTACTGGAAGGAATGTATTTTGGAGTGTGGCACTTTCTGTATTTGTGAAAGGCTATATGATGATGATGATGATGATTTTGCAATCATGCCAGACAATTTTGCAATAATAATAATATACCGGTACATGAAAAAAATACCAGGCATGAAGAATGGCAATGCTTGAAGCTTGCTTCCAAGTTGTCATGTATATAGCCACGTGGGGTCATGTGCAAGGTAGGTCACAGCAATTCTGATATGTTAAACTGGATTTAATTCAACTTCGGTGCACTTTCAGACAAATGGGGAAGTGCAAGCAAAGCTTGTCTGACTTTAACCCGCATTGTAAACTACCAAAATTGCAGCTCTAAAGTTTAAATTTTGACCACTCACGTTTGTAAAAAAAGCTTTCAGTAATTGTTTAAAGGAAGCAAGGCTGATTCCTATGATCAACACAGCGTCCTGGGGTTGCTTCATATGACAAAATCGGACTATAGTTTTCTACCACAAAAAGCATCTTGCAGGTGTTAAGCCACCTGGTTAAAACTGTGCCCTAAAGACTGCAAGGCAGGTTGCATTTGGAACGCAAACTGAACCACAAATAAGGAAGTAGTGCATCTTTCTCTCTGAACTGTGATGACTACCATCACCCTGCAGTAGAAAACAACAGACATGTTAAGCCATCAGTAGCTTCCTTAAAGCCAGATATTAGAATAAAAGTGGCAAACAGAGCTAAACTTAAGCTAACAAAGTGCAGGACTCCGCATGATCCAATTCCTACAAGCATCGCACCAGAAAGGTGTAAATAACTGGTATTTTATTGGTAAGTTTTTTTAAAAAAACAACAATAACACCTGCATGCTATTGCACATTTTCTATGCAAAATCATTTTCAGTGTGTGTATCCTCATTCATTAGAGTGGACTACTTGCTTCCTATGCTCACTACTTTCATTATACAGACTATGATTGGTGAAGGCTGGTGAGGAATTTGGCAAAGAAACACAAGAGGTGAGAAGTCTGAGTAAAACATGGGAACAAATTTATGTGACTTCACATGACCATTTTGAATACAAGTCTCCCCAATGTAAAGAGAGGGAAAGGTATTTCTGTACATAAACAGTGTATTCATGATACATACGAAAGGCATTTACACTTCAATCCTATACCGACTTTCCCTGGAGTAAATCCCATTCAACTATGCTGCCAAAGCCCAACCCTAATCACATTTACTTGGGAAAGTCCTTGAAATTTTAATGGGACTTAACTTCCAGGGAAGTACCATATACATAGAACAATCATGCTCTTCTTCAAGACTTGCACAGGAAACCAAAATTTCAGCGAGGCTTGCACAGAAAACACATACATTGCACCTACCGGTAATGTCCCCTTAAAAGACGACCAAAGCTGTTTGCATTTGTTTATGTTTGCACATGCACAAGCAAACCCAATTCTCATCTTGCTATTGTCACCATGGAACAAACTCAAAACAGCTGCTCACAGCCTTTTTTTTTTAAAAAAAGAAGAACTTCCTCTGGCTACAAGCAATTTATATTTGGGCATCTGGTATTTATTTAAAGGGGAAACAGACCACCCTGTATCTTTAACTCAGTGCTATAGACTACATTTTGGTACTGGTAAACAAGAAGGATAATTGACAGGAGTTTTTGACAACAGCGTACGACCTTGCTTGTCAAACGCATATTAATACAGATGTGTTTTTTCCCCCCTGTGTCTCATTTTTCAGCATTGCCATGCAATGTTGTTTATTTGATACTCTTCCATTGCTAAAAGGGGGGAATGCTCGTCATTCACTATCCTTCAATATACAGGCTGGGTCAAAGGACGAGGCTGCATGTTATACAGGTGGATATATCATCATGTGATCTACAGCACCACTGAAGAAGACCACATACCGGTATGTCTGAAAGAAGTCTGTGGTTCCTTTCTAAAAATACTATGAGGAGAAATAGTCTCTGACAAGGCAGACACTGTTTTGTTCTGTTGCAAATTATACAACATAAAAATGCTGGTCAGTATTATATTGCGTATACACGCATGCATGCAAAGAAGAGGCTGTATAGATTCTTGTAAGCCACCTTGTTATGAGATATACTAATTGAGAGGGTATAAATATATTAAATAAATAAATCTGTGTGAAAATGCAGGTTGCTTAACAATTTTGTTGATTGTAACAACAAACCTAAGTATTAGAAGTATAGCTTAAAAACTAATGTTTAGTTTCTCTTTTCTATCAGCTTTCCCATTTAACAATTGGTAGTTGTTGCTTGGGAGCAAAAGGATCTCCATTTCTGTGATTCCCATGGACAACTGTTTTTCGTTATATGAAAACGTGATTCTCAAAACAAACATTGCGCATGGTGTTCTTTTACTTTTAACTATAGAATTGCTAGTGGCCCTCAGACAGAGTTTATGCCAAGATGTAACGTTTTGGCACCACCTGAAAATCTACTTATTCACCCAGGATTTTGGTAGAATCTTTGCCACGGCACTTTGCAAAAAGCTATTTAACTGTGCATGTGCTCTTGCGTGTTTTACTGATGGGAATATTTTGTTGCATTTTATCAGTATTGTACCCCACTTCAAAATTCTGTTGTAAAAAGCAGCAACAAAATTTATAAGTAAACAAAACAGTACATTTGTAAACCAATGCTTTATCGTGTTACTGATTATTGGTTAATTATCGGTTGTAGTCAACTAACCTTTGCTCAGAGTAGATAAACCCACTGAAATTAATGAGCCTAAGTTGGCCACAGCCATTCAATGGGCTTACTCTGAGTAAAGGTTAATTGAATACAACTTCATATGATTTTTTCATTTTTATTGGCAACGTACCCAGATCTGGGATTATTTTAGAATGAAAAGCAGGCGACAAATTTTATTTTTTAAAAAATTGGAATTTGATGTCCTTCTGCTGTTATTTTCCTTTACGTGTCATGGCAAGCATAAATAAGCTAGCCCATTTACTTATTCCAGGTCATCCTTCACCCACCAGTACACAGGAAGGTTGGTGCATAGTGATTGAGGCAGCTGTGTAGTAATTATCTGTATTTTCATTGTTGAGTGACTGCACCTGGCTCTTCCTTATTAACCACACAACGTCCAGCTAATTAACTGAAAGAGGGGTGGATTCCTTGGTCCATTGCTCTACATGCAAGCTGTACACCAAATGAAACTTTATCAAACACACACAATTAAGACTATGTTATCATAAGCAGTACGGGCTTCCAAGGTCACTCACTACGCATCCCCCCCCCCCCAAAAAAAGTGGGTTGGATGGTTTGGTTTTCTTATGGTTTCCAGGAATTTGTGTTTGCATCCTCATACAAAACCCCATGGTCACCCCAATTCTAAAGTGAAGATGCATTAACTGGGATGCACTGATAGAAATAATTACAGTAGCAGCAGCAGCAGCAGCTGGTGTGAGATAAGTTTATTCTGCTAAGCCAGGTCTGTGGAACACTCCGCTCTTCCCAAAGAGCAGTCCATTTGTCATAGCAGTCACTTTACAAAGTGAATTAAATTTCACGTTATAAAGATATTTTGAGGATGTGGAGTTGTATGCACTAACGATGTTGCAGCTTTTGACACAAGCTTGTGACCATCCATTTTAATGAGTCACTGGAGTAAAATGGAGCGAAGCCTTTTAACACTATTTCCCTGGGCAAATAAAACTAATTGTCCAATGGACAGAGTGACTCCCAGAGCCCATGGCATGCTGAATGAGTGAAGTGGGGCTCACCAAATGGATAAATCAAGAAATCCACCGAAATCTCCCTTTCCTTGTTGGACCCTAAAATGCACTTTGGTGTTGCTTCAGTTTTGACCTTTAGTGACTATTCCCGAGAATTATTATTTAGTGTTTAGTAACCAATATTGTGCTCTGATACATAGGAAGCACAACTCAAGACCCCTTTGATATACCAACACTGCACGCACCTTCAATCTTTGTCACTTGGGCTGCAAAGCAAATAAAATATCTAGTCATTACTGTATGAACTAAAATCTTACTATCCACTGGCTTGCCTAAATTATGTTACTTTACCTGTGGGTTTTTAAACACAGCGTATTTTTCCTTTTTTTCCAAAAACAGAATCTTATTCTCAGTGTCTCGGGTCCAATGTGATAAGACTTCAATCACATTTTCATGGTCTTCAAAAAATCTTTCTAGGGAAACCCAAACCAGAAATGTTAAGGCAGACAGATATATTACACACATGCTCCGTCATCAGAGCACATTCCTATATTTAAATGTAGTAAAATGGTTCAAAGCAATTGCTTATCCATAATATTCAGACCTCAAGAGCCATGATAGACTAGACCAGTGTTTCTCAACCAGTGTGCCTCCAGATGTTTTGGGACTACAACTCCCATCATCCCTCGCTAGCAATACCAGTGGTCAGGGATGATGGGAATTGTAGTCCCAAAACATCTGGAGGCACACTGGTTGGGAAACACTGGACTAGACCATATGAAAGCGTCTTTGCCAGAACGGAAAAACTTCCCAGATTTTCTTTTTTTCAGTTTGTAAAAGTTTGCAAAGGAATTCCCTACATTTCACTAGGTCAGTGATGGCTAACCTTGACACTCCAGATGTTTTGGGACTACAACTCCCATCATCCCTGACCACTGATCCTGTTAGCTAGGGATGACGGGAGTTGTAGTTCCAAAACATCTGGAATGTCAAGGTTAGCCATCACTGCACTAGGTACTTTGATGTTTTCAGACTTTTTCTTTTAATACTCCCCTGCATGTATTTATTTATATATCCTTACATATAATAAACATGTAAGGCTGTCGTGATGCAGCAGTTTGCGACTTACAGGTAGATGGTGCTGTGAACTACAGAGTTATGACAAAGTGGGCTCTTAGAACTGCTTGGGCATGACACCAACATTGGAGGGTGATAAGCAGGCAACCAGAGATTGAGGTGGGCAGACCCAGATGGGTGAGCAGGCAGACAGCTGTCCCAGGTGAAGTGTAAGGAAAGTGGGGAAGTGGGATGGCTTTGGCGCTGTGGGTTAAACCACAGAGCCTAGGGCTTGCCGATCAGAAGGTTGGCGGTTTGAATCCCCACGACGGGGTGAGCTCCCGTTGTTCGGTCCCTGCTCCTGCCAATCTAGCAGTTCGAAAGCACATCAAAGTGCAAGTAGATAAATAGGTACCGCTCCGGTGGGAAGGTAAACGGCGTTTCCGTGCGCTGCTCTGGTTCGCCAGAAGCGGCTTAGTCATGCTGGCCACATGACCTGGAAGCTGTCTGCGGACAAACGCCGGCTCCCTCAGCCAATAAAGCGAGATGAGCGCCGCAACCCCAGAGTCGTCCGCGACTGGACCTAATGGTCAGGGGTCCATTTACCTTTACCTTTTAAAAGGAGTGGGCAAAGGGAGGCACAGCCCCTAGTATGTGACACACACCATTAGTAGAGAGAAGACACACCAAAACTAGCTCAGATCTATCGGACACAAACAAGAACCCACCAAAACGAATAGATGGGTGCTGGATGGCAATGGCAAAATGTTGCCTGATATGGCATCACCAAAACGCTTTCTAGTAAAGCTCTAAAAATATAGCGTAAGAAGATCTAAAAGCTTTGTAACGTACCTATTTGTAGCTCTGGGTATATTTCATAAAGGCACCAGTCCACATTACAGTCGCAGTGGGTTTTTTCAAAGAGATTGTCCAATACATCACGTGCCTCTTGCCGTTCATCCACCATCAGGGATTTCGTACTGTTATCATTCATGTGCACCTTGACAACAAGCTGCGGAGAGAATAATAGATGAGGCAGTTAATTTCAATGTGGACCAAAAGGCTACTGTGGGTCAAGAATCTGCCTGGGCTGATCAGAGAGATCATTGCCGATTCAAATCCATCATGTATCAGAAAATTGGACCTGGGGGTGGGGGAACATAATAGGTCTTGGGAACACTACCAAGTCAACAGCTCTACTTCCCTGCCCCTTTCCAAGACAGAATTCATGTTTTGAGTAAAGAGTAACTGAAATGTCATGTAAATATACAGATCGTTTCTCTAAAACATTATTAAACATACAGTTTGCATGACAGCAGAGTTGCCAACATTTTTACCAGCTCTTGCTCCTACATCTTTAACAGCATCAGCTTTTTAATGCATATCACCCTCTCGTTAAAAGCCCCTCTTCCTGGTGGTAGCAAATCAGGCTACTATTAAAGATACAGAAGCAGGCTGCACTAGTTTTTCCTCATCAGCTGGAAACATTATATAGTATCCCTGAAATTATTATTATTTTCTTTCATTCTCTGTGTGGTTTATTTTTAGAACCTTCTCAGAGTAGGTCATAATATTGGGTGGGTTAATATAAAATGAAGGAACAACAAACCCATCAGATCAGACCTAATCTAGAATCCAGTTATAACTGGCTGAAAATTCAACACCTAATCTCATTTTATATTGACTTCGGGGATAAAAACACCCTACCAGATCTTCTGGTCTCTGCTTGAGAGATTTGTTAATTGGTGACTGTTTCTGACGACCCGCATGGCTGACTACACAGGTCTAGGATTGGCATAGACTGTGCAGAAGAAAGGGCTATATGTCTAAGAGAATATAGTACCTGCCTTTCACCAGGACATTTCCCAGAATCTCGCTTGTATATTAAAGCATTCTGTCGGAAGAAATAGGAAGCCATTGTTCAGGTATGCACCAATTCAGGGGTAACTGACCTTTCTGCATTAGAGACACTGAACCTTTAATGGTTTTCAAGACAGGGGAATTTGGGCACCTCCAGCTTTTCAAAGCCCTCCAATACTCTGCCACAAAAAGCTGCATTTGCCGAGATACCTCCAGCTGCACAACAATGAAAGGAGCAGGTGCTCTAATGTGGTCTAGTGGTTAGAGTGTTAGCAATAAAGGTCTAAATCCTCATTCCACTATGAAGCAAACTGGGCTATCCTGGACTAGTTGTTCCCTCTCTCTCAGCCAGACCTACCTTTTGACTTTATAATAGCTACAAAGGCCGTGCATTTCCTCTCCACGTTAAGCAATTTTTTCACATGTTAAGCAGTTGGCACATGCTATGTTTGCGTTTACTACAATCAGCTACAATGGTTCTCAATTATTACTGGGTCTTGGTAAAACAGAGGTTCCTATCTTCTACTTCGTGATCAAAACGCATGTTTCGACAAAGTGAAAAGAGAAGTGTTCACTGGAAGGAGACTTCCTAAATAATCACAGTCCTACTATCTGTCTGCATATAAGAAAAAAAAAGTCAGTTCCTTGCCAGGAAATGTTACTTTAGTTCTGCTAATTCTAATTTTAAGATCTCTGCACGAGCAGCTCTGGCAGTGCATTGTTCAATTTTGCTCAAACTATAAAAAGCAAGGAGCGTTGAGGAACTAAGCTGTATTCTTTCCAAATCCCTCCACTTTAGTAACTTGTACTTTGGTACTTGTGCAGAATATTCGTTTGTTTTGAATACACTATCATAATTATTTGAGAAGAAAAGGCAAAGGGTAGTGGAAATAATGCCAGGCCAATATTTGGGATTGCCCAGAAATATGGCGATAGCATTTTTACATTCTACTCCAGAGGGTTGGGGAAACCCCTAAAACAGATTTGGGGAGAATTGCGCAAGTGGAAATCCATTTAGTGTAGTGCCTTGGCGCTACACTAAATAAAACCCAAAGGCTTAAGACTCTCAATTACTCTTCTGTTTAGCAAAAGTGTGTGTCTGTGTGGTACTGCTAACCTTCCCATTCACCTGCAGCCTTCACAGCATGGAAACCATTCACAAAGCTCCTCCAACCTTAGGAGCAGATTGTGTGTGTGTGTGTGTGTGTGTGTGCGCGCAGGGAGTTTTTGGAGGCATCGTGGGGCAAGTAGTGGGCCAGAGCTCTGGAGCCTGACATTGTTGCTGCTTACCTGGACCAGAGTGGAGCAGGGCAGGGCGGCAGCAAGGTGTGCAGGCATGCTGGCTGAGTCATTTTGCTATCCTGTCCTGTCCTGTCCTGTCCTGTCCGTGAGCCCATGCAGCCCCAACCTCACTGCCCCAGTGTCCCATACCCGCCTCATCCACTTAAACAGCAGCAACGTGGATGTCAGGCTCCATGGCTTGACTCGGCTACACATGCCATTACAGCTGCAGAAGGAGGCTGACCATTCAGATTTCATAAACAGGCTTCTCTGTTGTGTTCACCGAAGAGGCTAGGATCTAAGCCAGGCATCCCCAAACTTCGGCCCTCCTGATGTTTTGGACTACAATTCCCATCATCCCTGACCACTGGTCCTGTTAGCTAGGGATCGTGGGAGTTGAAGGCCAAAACATCTGGAGGGCCGCAGTTTGGGGATGCCTGATCTAAGCCACGTTGATATATTTTTACACCTCATGGAAAGGGCAGTTATTTTCGTTTCTTTAAAAAGTCATTAGCAGTCCTTAGTGCTACAGTTCCCACATACGGCTATTTTTCATGATAACCCTCCTGTTCTAATGGATTGTTATCAAACACATCTATTTGTTTTATTAATTGTTTTGTGTATATTTTATTGCTACTGTCCTTTAACTGTTCTGGAATAAATATTTATGAAGGGTGGCATGAAAAAAACGCCTTCGGTAAATAGAAGTGGAATAGCCACAGCCTGGTGGAAAACAGGTATGACCTGAGTCTGGTTTGTGATCTGGACATCTTGGTAAATCATCCAATCAACAGGCAAACAAAATGGAGGGGAAAGTACATGGAATGAGCCAATACTTGACTGCATATAACAGCTGTTTAAAATCGTAAGGTTTGGGTGTCAATACTTTTGCAAAAATAAAAATAAAAATAAAAATAAAATATGCTACCTTTTTAACTTTGGCTTCCTTCAGTTTTTCTAATGCAAGCTTAATCTTGTCAGCTTTTGCTTGCGCCTCTTGTTCTTCCTGAAAGAAGAAAGATTGTAAAGCCCCTTTTAAAGGCACCACACCCCAGTAAGAAGCATCCTATCCCCCTTTCCATTTCATGAACATTTTCATTTCTTCTCCCTTTTAAAATTTAATTTTGGGTGCTTTCTGCTTCAGCATGGGTTTGCACAGCATCCCCTTATGTCGAATACCACTGTTCTAGTTGGCTGGTTTCTTCTTGTTTTGCCACATTTTCCGACATTTACGGCCATCACACAAGAACATAAGAAGAGACCAGCATCCTGTTCTCACAGCGCCCGTGGGAAACCAGCAAACAGTATTTGACCTCAAGAGCACTCTGACCTTCTGTGAATTCCAGCAACTGGTGTTCAGAAGCAGGGCATGACCTTTGATAGCTTTCTCCTCCATCAATTTGTGTAATCCTCTTTCAAAACCATCCAGGTTGGTGACCACCACAATCCAGCCTGGATAGCTCAGTTGGTTAGAGCAGGGTGCTGAAGACACCAAGGTTGCAATCCCTGTAGGGGACAGCTGCAGCTTCCTGCATTGCAAGGGGTTGGACCAAATGGTCCGCGGGCTCCTTCCAACTCTACAATTGTATGAGTTCCTTAGTTAAACTATGTGCTGTGTAAATAAGTACTGTAGTTTTCCGTGTATAAGACGACCCCCCAATTTTAACATTCTTTTAGAATAAAAAACATCATCTTATACATGGATAGTGCAGAGGGTGGACGGGCGATTGGTTGTAGCCGCGAGCCGGAGATTGTCAGCAGCGATTTGGCATGTGATTGGTGGCTGCAACAAGGGCTGCTGTTGATTGGCTTCTGCTGCGGCAATTTGTGGCTGGTGAGCGATTTTCAGCAATCCCCCCACCAAAGCCCCACAACTCTGGCCAAACTCCCCCCCCATTTCCTTAATTTGGAGTCCCCAAAAATAGGGATCGTCTTATACACGGGGGCGTGTTATACACGGAAAAAAACAGTTGTTGTTTTAATCTGTCCTGAGTCTTCCAACATTTGTTATGGCTATACGTTGCCTCCAATATCAGAGATGGTAGCTCTCTGAATAGGAGCAGGAAAGTGCTATCCCACTCATGTCCTGCTTGTGGCGTTCCCATTCTAGGTTCTCTCTTTTGGTGCTACGGAAAACATCTGCAGAATCGTTAAAACAGCCTTTGCTAGCCTAGTGCCCTCCACCAGGTTACAACTCGCATTATAGGCTGGCTATGGCTGGTGGAACTTGCTGTCCAAAGTACAGGTATATAGAGGACACCAGGCTGGTGAAGGGCTACGTTAAAACAAGAGCCCAGCAGAGTTTTGAAATGAGATTCTGTCAGTGTTTTTTTGGGGGGGAGGTTCTGACCTCCTTTGCCTGGTCCTCGGACCCTAGTTGGCACAAAGAGACCTTGAGAAAGAGTACTTTGCAGAATGCTGGTTTTATTCTAAAAAAAGTGTCTTCTCCAACCATGACCAACAGCTTTATACATATCAAACACAACCAGCTACCAACCAACCCACACCACACACAATCAATGACTACTCTATATATACAGGCATATGTAGGTGAAAGGTTGCATGAGTCATTGCAGGCTTTGTAGGCAGCTGACTCATGCTGACTCAGTTCCTTTTGTATTAAAGAAACAGGGGCTAATTTTAAGCCGTGACAGGTTCTGCTCACCTGAGTGCGTGGTTCAGGAGGCTGGGTTGGAGCAGGTGGAGGAGGAGGAGGAGGAAAAGCAAAGGCTAGTTCTGGAGGAGGTGGTGGCAAATCATCCTCAACCTGGGTAACGGCAATATTTGGGAAACTTGACTGGGCATAAGTGGTGAGGACAGCAGCATTTGCTGGAGCCTGAGTCTTGGCAGCATGTTGGAAATGAGAGGTGTCTTTCTGTTCTTGGAATGTGGCTTTCTCCACTTCACTTATGTCTGCTACAAGATCAGACATTAAAGCATCCAAATCGGTATCTTCCAATGCATTTAAGGATTCTGTTAAGGGAGAACAAAATACAAGCCATCTCAGGCATCATTTTAGTACTGATCTTGAGCAACTTGCCCCGCTAGTGTGAGTAGATGCTGTTCCACAGATTATAATAAGGATGGCTTCTAGCCAAGAGGCAAGTTTTTAAAAGAGCACCTGGGAATACTGTACTGGAGGAATTTACTGTACTGGAGGAATTTACATCTGCGTCATCTCATGAGTATTAAAAGCCAGGCTAAGATTTGCATAGAGAAAGGAAATATAATAACTTGAGTACCGTATTCAAAAGCAAATTATAGTTCCTGTAAAATTTACAGGATCGCTTTTTTGAAAGAAAGAGAAAATGAAAACTTCCATCGTTTCAAGAGTTAGACCAAAGTCATTTTACACATTCAAAATTAACGAATTGTTTCGGAAGAGAAAAGCGTCCATTTAGCTTTTTGCTAAATAGTGCTCCCCTCCCCCACAAACAGATCATAGTAATATAAAATACAAATACTCACCATTTAAATCTTTAAAACCAACTGCAAAACTAAATTCCTCATTGGTTGCTTTGCTGGATGGAGGTGGGAGCGTTTCTACTCCCAAACTCTGATGAAGAAAGGGGGGAAATATCACTGTCAATGGCAACAGTCATGGTAGAAAAGTTATTCAAGGTATCCTAAGACCAGAAACTTATCTACTGGGCAGGTTACTCTCTAGAAAGAGGTTTGCTTTGTGTTTGTAAGACTGTAGTCTTAACATCCCTTTCTCAAGAGTAACTTACCCCCACCTTTGACATCAAACACATTTGACTGCTGCTTCATATGTCATGGGGGAAATGAGTTTTGAGTTGTTTCTCAACTCAACTCATTTTATTTTGGCTTTAAGCCCATAGACATAACAACCAAAAACAGAAACAGCACAGTCTGGTTTACAATTACTAACAGTAAAATAGATTAAAAGGGATACTCAATTGAATAAAATATGATAAAAATTAAATTAAAATTTCAAGCTGTATATAACAATCCATTGCGTTTCTTAAGTGTCAGAACTGATGTCAGAAATTTTGCCATATGTAGGGTTATAATCGAGTCTGAATCTTGCAACAGAAGAGCAAGGTAAGACTCTTCCAAATACCCCGGTAATTTTTGAGTTAATGGAAGTAATAGAGTCTTTCGGGCGGCAGAATACAAGGGGCAGACAAACACTATGTGATGAAGAGATTCAATCGAACGGCTATCACAGGCACACATAAGACCGAAACTTGGCCCCTAGAAAATCTATGAAAAAGGACGTTTGAGGGGAATACATTAAACCGTGCTTTAATAAAAGCGAAACGATGACTAGCAATAGAAAGAGTTGATAGATAGGCTGGTACTTGAAGTGGAGTACAATGCCCAGGGATGTTTTGAGCTGTTTATTTATCATGTATTCGGTGTGAACACCATAAGGGGGACAGAAAACTTTTGACTATAAGCCATTCTCCCCCTCCCCGCTTCCACAGCTGTGTTCAACCGTCCCCCCAACTCCCCAAGTTACTAACAAAACACAAACAAGTGAAATGTCATGCATTTCGCATACTATCTAGTCTGTCTTAAGGCAAAAAAATAAAAATGTAAGATCCATGACTGGATCTCCTGATGTTTATATATCTTTTTTAAAAGCAACAGCTTAAGTTGCCAAATCACTTGCAGGGTTTAAAAAATCCTTTCCCCTGTGCTGTTTCCCTGATTTAAACCACCTTCCACCAAAGAGCTGTTTGTTTCCCCAGCACGATAAATAGCATCTTAGAGGGCAGGTGGGGGGACAAAACTGGGGAAAGAGTGGTGGTGGCCACTGTCAAAAAGCAGGCTCAGTGTCAATATCTACATAGAAAATGTTATTTATTAGTTTTCAAGCTATTCTACTTTCTCATTTACACCTAATCCATTATTAAGAAGCCAGAAACTTAATAGTGAATTGGGGTTACCGTTCTGATAGCCAACACTGTGCCATTAAATCATAATGTTACAAGTTCGTGGGGTGCCTGGACTCCCCTTCTAATTCTGGGGTGCTAGATATTTATTGTTGCATGTTAAAATACAAGTCAGGATGACTCATTAGCTGGGAAAATGGAAGTGGCTCAGTGCCGCCGCCCCCCACAAAGGTCAGTTAGTTCGAAAGACAAAAGGAAAGTTTAGGATGGAGTTTTTGCAGTGATGTTGTAGTCTGCAAAAGGTCAGCAAGCTGGAGAGGGGGGCGGTCAGAGCCACATTTTGGAGCATGTTTGATTTTCTCTTTTGAATCCAGGAGTGTGACTATGGGAGAAGCAAGACCCTTTTGGAGTGGCAATGCTCTGAACCCTTCCATGGCAGGCTCAGGTTATATATACAGTGGTACCTCTGGTTAAGTACTTAATTCGTTCCGGAGGTCCGTTCTTAACCTGAAACTGTTCTTAACCTGAAGCACCACTTTAGCTAATGGGGCCTCCCGCTGCCGCTGCGCCGCCAGAGCACAATCTCTGTTCTTATCCTGAAGCAAAGTTCTTAACCTGAAGCATTATTTCTGTTCTTAGCAGAGTTCTTAACCTGAAGCGTATGTAACCTGAAGCGTATGTAACCTGAGGTACCACTGTATATCTATGTACACAAACCCTATGCCATAAAGACACCACAGTCTCCCCTGTGCCTCATTTCCAAAGGAAACATGAACCTTGGGTAGGAGCCTGGAGCCCTGGAATTTTGCACTGCTGTGGAGGTCGGGGTGGCACGGACAATATTTTATTTTATTTTATTGGTTTGCAAGCTCCTTCCAGTAGAATTCCTAATCTACAGAGTAAAATACAACTGACGGAACCTATCTGAACACCATAAAAAAAGATCAGAAATAAAGCTTTATGCCGAGGGACTCATATATAAAAACCGAAGTGGCAGGTTAAGTGCTTCAAGTTACACTTTCAAAATTTATGTAATTTGTGCCATAGATTCTTATTTTGCTACGTTGCCAGCATTCCGCTGAAGTCTAAAGGCCAACTTGACATTACAAAGGATATATGCGACCCATTTCCCAGAGGTTTCTTTTTCTAAAGCAGCCGCAGGACTCAGCAATCAGAAGCAGAAGAGAGGTGGGCCAGGGAGGGAATTAAAGTCCCTCACAGGAAGGAAAGTAGCTTGGTGGAGGGGCAAGAGAAGGGTTTAACAGACAAATGGCTGACAATGAAAGGCACAAGGTTCCCTGTATGCAGGGTCTCCCCACCCCCCACAAGAGGGAAAGCAGAATTTAGTGAAGAAGAAGAGTTTGGATTTGATATCCCGCTTTATCACTACCCGAAGGAGTCTCAAAGCGCCTAACATTCTCCTTCCTCCCCCACAACAAACACTCTGTGAGGTGAGTGGGGCTGAGAGACTTCAGAGAAGTGTGACTAGCCCAAGGTCACCCAGCAGCTGCATGTGGAGGAGCAGAGACGCGAACCCAGTCCCCCAGATTATGAGTCTACCACTCTTAACCACTACACCACACTGGGTCTCAGAGAGCAAATATGTGCTCCAACGACATAGTAACCTGTTTCTGCTATACAATCCCCCATTCCCACATAATGCATGCAGGGATAGTTATACAGTCGAACAGAATCAGTTCCAGAAGTCCGTTCGACTTCCAAAATGTTCAAAAACCAAAGCATGGCTCCTGACTGGCTTCGGGAAGCTCCTGCAGCCAATTGTAAGCTGCGGAAACCCCGTCGGACGTTTGGATTCCAAAAATAGTTCACAAATCGGAACAGTCACTTCCGGGTTTGCGAAGTTCAGGAGCCAAAACGTTCGGGAACTAAGCTGTTTGACTTCCAAGGTATGGCTGTAGTGTCCTTTGTCCTTTCTTTAAAAGAAATGTGGATAGGTGTGCTGGTCTAGCACAACAGGCATTGTGATGTTTTGCTTCAGCAGCAAAAAGTCTCTTGCGACTGGTACTGGTTATTTCATGGGCAATGTGGGGGCAGCAGATGAGGAATCAATCCCGGTATGTTGAAATAATTATACCGTATTTAGTATGAAGGAACAACGATGAATGGAGACAGGAAGTAGGGTTCTTTATGCCTTCTTTTTTACTTTCTTTTACCAGTTCTCCAAACCAGCTAAGAAAGCATAACTTACCTGTGTCAGCAAATCCATTTCCCCCAATAAATCGCTGAACATCTGATCTATATCTTCACATGTTTCCTCCATCTGAAAAACAAAAATCAGGCAAGGGTGAGAGCAGTGAGCCTCAGTGCCTACCAAGAACGTCATAAACATTTCTGCAACATAAAAGGGATGACCTCAAGTTTCATTCTTTTACTACTAATTGTAGCTTTTCTCCTATTATTATTACTGAAATAAACCATTTCATTTTCAAAGCATTGTGATAAGACTAGTTGTTCTCAGATATAGCCCCCCTCTAAGGCAGGTGACTCACTGATCACCTATACTGGTCTTGCAGTGTCTTTTTCCTACTCCAAAGAAATAATATCCTACTTACTCAGCAGTCATCCTGATTTGTTCACACAAAGCTTACATCGAAACTATATTTTATTTAGTCTTTACTGAACATTTGTTCTGATTTGTTTGTAGAAAGGTTATAAATCAATGAGTGATCATCCTAATTAGCTGGTGGGGTGTTTATATGTCTTCCTTTAAATCATTCATTCATTCCACACCTTTCAGTGTATTTCTTAGTCACTTTCCTAACAGCAAAAAGCCCATTTATTTTTTTAAGTGGATTTGTTGCACAAAGGCAACAGATCACTTAAGTCCATTCTAATTGCACAAACCTAAATTTCCCAGTACACTTGAATCCATCCCACAAAATGCTGACAATCTGAAGGCACCCCAGCGTAAAGCATGTCCTAGAGTAATTTCAGCCCTTTCCTTTTGATCCAACATGACTTCATTGGCCATTGGCCAAACAATGTATGAAGAAATTTCCACAGAATATTCAATCTTTTCAATTCATCTCTGATGCTTACACTATTCTGTCAAAGAAATAAAAGTCAGCTTGCTGCCTGCTTTGTGGAGCGTACCCTTTCCTGCCAATGTGCCTTGCTCAAAACAGTAACAAATGAGCAAAATTATCTCCTAGCAGGCAAGGAATACAGCAAAGGCTGCAGAATACTAAAGTACCGAAGAAAGCACACACCAGACACATGATTGTGACGAGGAAGATTGCATAAGTCATAACCTTGTTACTGTTACATGTGAGAATGACTCAATATACAGCCGGGTGGAAACTCTGTAGCAGGCAAATGGCTGAACCCATTCCTGATTCCCCTTCCCCCAATAAAATTTAGCCACTTCCAAACTAATTCCCATTTCTCTTAGAGGTATCACTCAAAGAAATCTTAGCCAATTAGTAATATTATTATATTATATTATATTATATTATATTATATTATATTATATTATATTATAATTTCATATTATATATATATATATGAATATGAATATGCAACAATTATTCTGTAGCAAAAAAAGCACTCTCACTTTCTTTGTAAATGAGGTGCAAAAGTGGCCTGGTTCACCCTCTACACAAGGTTGGACTGTGAACAAGCAAATGCACAATTCTGGGGACAGAATTGCAGGTGCTTTGCTCCTGCCTCATTCCAGCTGCTACCATGCTGCTTTGTAATCTAGCGGCAGTTACAGACTTGGCTTCCTGGTGTATCTGGCCATGCACGATACATGTGATCAAATGGAAGTTAACTCTCATGATTTCAAAAAACCAAAAAAACCCATTGAAGACTTTGTAAAATAAAAAGAAAAAGAGGACGCTAATGTCAGCATGCAAAATTCATAGCAAATACAGTCAAACCTTGGCTCCGTTTTCGAACAATTCGGCTCCCGAATGCCGAAAACCCGGAAGTAAATGCTCGTTTTCGAACATTTTCAGAAGCCGGACGTCTGAAGCAGCTTCCGCTGAGTGCAGGAAGCTATTGTAACCAATTGGAAGCTGCAATTCGGTTGTCCAACATTTTGGAATCTGAATGGGCTTCTGGAATGGATTGCATTTGACACCCGGGGTTTGACTGTAGTTTTATCACCCATTCTTATTCATCATTAACCACACACACATTTCAGAAGTGTGGCTGAGTTGGTTTATTTAAAAAGAATTCAAAAAGTATGAAGATCCAGGAAAACAAGTTCAGGCATGAATCCCAAGTGTACTTTCTTGGAAGTAAAGTCCCTTTTGAAATCAAATGCACTTCAAAATAAACATGGATCAGGACAAGGCTCAGAATAATTCCATGCTGCAAGGAAAAAACACCCCTACTTGATGAATGGTAGCTATTTATTCAACACTCTGCAATTGAGGATTCTAATTAACCTCTCCTAGCCAACAGCTTTTTAACGCACTGCCAATTGTGAAGAAAAATTAACCAGTCTCTGATTAATAGGGAGCAGAATCACCCCGTTCTCTCCTGGACAGAAGCAGCCTCAGCCATGAGTTTATGACTATTGCCCCTGTAACAAGAATGCTTTTGCAGCACAGCCCCCACATGCCTCCGATTACCATAAACGAGCAGCAGCAAAGCAGTAGGCGAAGGAACAGGCCAATGATCTGCGCTGATACGGTAATTGCTAGGGAGAGAAAGAGCCACCGAGGCCCCGCTAGGCATGGCTGACTAATATGCAGTTCAAGCTGTTTAATATTTATGAGATAAATATGAGCTTATCAGTTGGGCAGCTCCGTTCTAAGAGGCTGCTTAAATTTAGCAACGTAACTGAAGTTTTGCACCACTGAGGCTAAAACGGCATCCTCCTCTTGCCAGCTAGGCTGCCCGTTGCCTGTCAGAATCAGTCACATTTCACTGGAATCCCCCAAATTACCAGGAAAATGATGCACTGCACAGTGTCTCAAAAACTGGCATGGAAACATTCAGGAAGCCTTTGGGACCGCCCCCCCGGCCCCCGTCTCCGTTTCTGTCTCTGCTGGGTAGGTGTTCACAGGCTAATAAATTTCTGTTAATACCAGAAATTGGGTCAAGTACTAAAGCCATGCAAGAGAATGGACAGACTCTAAGCACTGGTGCTTGATTCCTATAAGCCAATTAAATGGCCCAATGCAATAACTTGTGGAAACATGTTATAATAGTCATATTCTTTAATGCACATATTAGGTTTGGCTTTGGTTTCTTCATTTTAATAGAATTTTCCCATTCTCTAAATGTCACTATCCACACTAGAGGAGACAGTCCTACCTCTGACCTACTACATCCCATGCCATTGCCTCTGAGTGGAAAGGTGTTTACCAAAAAAAAGACATGCAGTGGTACCTTGGTTCTCAAACTTAATCCGTTCTGGAAGTCTGTTCCAAAACCAAAGCGCGCTTTCCCATAGAAAGTAATGCAAAATGGATTAATCCGTTCCAGACTTTTAAAAACAACCCTGAAACAGCAATTTAACATGAATTTTATTATTTAACGAGACCATTGATCCATAAAATGAAAGCAATAAATAATGTACTGCGCAGTCACACAATCAATCAGTAGCTGAACTGGGTTCCACACAGTCACAAACAATAACAACAACAACAAAGAGCCGCAAAAACAAAAACAAATCTCAAAATAAATAGCAAAAACAGACAGACCTCAGCATAACACTCAAAACAGAAGTGTGGCACTCAAATCAGAAGCGTTAACACTCAAAATGGAGCACGTTCAACTTCCGAAAAAAGTTTGCAAACCGGAACACTTACTTCTGGGTTTGCAGTGTTTGAGTTCCAAGTTGTTTGAGTACCAAGGCGTTTGAGAACCAAGATATACCACTGTAGATGCAGTCATACATGCTAAGGTACTAATGGTAGCAAAGTGCTGAGGAACTGATAGAACATACATTCTTCTTCTCCAAATGACCACAGCACTCTACAGCATGGCACACATACAGAACTTGCTTCTTGTACATATAGATCACCAATTTTTTTTTTAATTCCTCCAGAATTTGGAGCATGGCGCTTGGCTCAATCTCGTGTGATAGGACAGGAACCATCCATGTTCCAAACCAGCCTTTGCCAACTTGGAAGGTTGGAATCCAAAACATCTGGAAGGCACCAGGTTGGTGAAGGCTGTTTTAAACTGAGATGAGTTTTAAACAATATGGGAGCATTTCCAGATAATCACACTATAGCATACTTAACCTAAAGGTTAGTCAAGTGACAGTGAATAACCAGCAGGATTTTTGAAGTACAGAAAGTGCAGTACTATACATCTGAAAGCTAGCGTGAAAAATGTGTCTCCACTTTCTAACACAACTTCAAGGTATTCATTGTTAAATTTATGCTAGGATATACTTTATGGCACTCGTGGGTGTGATTTAGTGAGACAAAAACAATTGATTTTATGATTTAGTAGTGAGACAAAAAAATTGTTTCATTTTTTAAAACATTCATCGCATTGATTCTTATCGAATAAACACCACTTATCACATAAGATAAATACAAAACAGATGGACCATCAGCAACTGTAATTTCTGACACGCCAAAACTGATTAGCATGACATCAAATAAAAGCATGCCCTTCAGGCAGGTTGGTTTTATAGATATTTGGGGATTGTTATTTATATTAAATGGCAACATGAGCTTCGAAGTATATTTGTAATAGGATAATTTGATAATGTGGCATGTTGCCTGCTTTCCTAGATCTTGTTTATTAACAACATGTAACAATGCCTTGAATTTGATATTGTTTTTACAAGACTAACGTTGAGGATTATGCCCCTGTTCCACTGAAGGAATTAGATAAATCAGATGAACTGGAGCTGTGAAGCAGCAGCAGGTCGGGGCAGGGAGGGAACATGGTACAGTACAGTTTCCTTTTTAATCTGCTTGATGGGAGACAAGATGCAAGAAAGCAAAGGTTCGTCTAGGTAACAGCTCCCAGTCCTTCTGATCTGGCATCGCAGCATACAACAAAGAGTGTGGGAACAGAAAAGTACCTTGTCCCCAGAGAAGCCATGCTATTAGTATGGAGAGAGCCAAACAGCTAGTCCTGCTGCAGTCTTTATTACGGTAACAATGGTGATCATCAGCAACCATTATGGACTGAAGCATCCTGAGTACTTACCCTGTGGAAGATCAGTAAGTGCTGAAACTGCTCTTGATCCTCAACATGAGGTCTCCCTGGATGAGCCCTTAGTAGTATTACTGAAGTACTCTTGTCTGCCATTACAATGGCTACATTAGCATGAATGCAAATCTGTTTCTCAACAGCGAGCCACCCAATTTGTGCAATGCCATGGTCTATTACACACTCAATCTGCATTGTAGATGGGTGCAGTGGTGGTGGGGGGCTGTTTTTGTCTCATGTTGGGGTGCTGTTGACAATGGATAGGCATATGCCACATTTTCCTTCATTCGAGCGGGTTGCATTCTATCTTGAAATCTTTCACCCTCCAACAGTGTTGATTCTACCACAGTACAGATGGGGAAACCTGTGCCCATCCAGGCATTGTTGAACAATAGCTCCCACCATCCCACATCGTTGGCCATGCTCACTGGGGCTGATGGAAGTTGCTGTTAGCTGGGAGGCTAATCTGTGAGAAGAGACTTGCTCTGTCCAGGCTCCAAATTCTGTTCAAAGAATTGGAAGTGGGAGTCATTTCAAGAAAAGGGGTACAGAATTTCACACATACAGGAAGGAGAGTTTTTCTTCTTTCTGAACATTACTGCCAGGAAGAATTCTGGATTGTTGACAGAGCTAGAAAAATATTTCAAAATCTGAGGTGCAGTGTAATACCCAATGAGCAGCACTGGGAGTGGCAATTTCAAGAGTGATAGTTGAAACCTGACCACAGAACCACACTGTGTTCTATTAAAAACAAAAACCCATCTATTTATTTAACAGAATTTGTAGACTGTTTGATTCTAAAATGGAACATCTTTAAAGCAGTTTACATAAAATAGTGTGAATAGCTACCAAATTACAGATAAAATCAACACTTTAAAAAACAGAGTGTGTGTATGTACACACACACACACACACACACACACACACACACAATTATCAAAAACATTATTAATGCCACTAATATTACTGTAATTTAAAAACAAGTATGCATAATAAAATTGCATGTCTGGGTAGACTTGACAAAAGTGGTAAAGTAGGCACACCTGGGTCAAAGGTGATCCTTCAAGTAAACTGGTCTCAAGCTATTGAGGTTTTTATATACCAATAACAACACTTTGAACCTGGACCAGTAACAGGTCAGCACCCAGTTCAGATCTCTGAGCAGAGGTGGAATATGTTGACAGAATCTGACTCTTGTCAGCAATTGTGCTGCAGCGTTCTGCACTAGCTACCGGTACAATTTCCGGCTCAACCGCAAGGGAAGCCCCACATAGAATGCAATGCAGTAATCCATTCTTGAAGTTACCAATGCCTGGTATAATGCGATCAAGTTATCCCATACCAGTAATACTGTAGTCGCAACTGCTGCTACAGCTGAAGCCGACACATTATTTCACTAATGTGCCACAGTACAGAAGTGTCTTTTAAAAAGGAAGTGGTTCTCTACTAAGTATCTCGGTGACTCAAGTTTCTGACTGTTAATGAGTAAACAGGTTTAAATCTTTGAACAATTCTTAATAGGAAAAACTAAAGGTCATTTTAGGTTTTGACAGAAAGTCTGAAAAAACAGAGGAGGGAATACTTTTTCAAAATGAATAGAGGTGGCGCAGGAACAGTGCATATCAGACTGCTTTTTTTAAACAAAAGGGTATGAAAAAAGTAGTAATAATAATACAGCCACATCAAGGAGATGCTTCTAATGGAGGCAGAAAAGATGACTTTTTTCCACATTACCGGTAACTTTTATCCGGGAATACCTGGCCTGCTAGCCTAAATAGGTCCAGCGTAGGCCCTATTTAGCCCGTGAGGCAATTTCCCCGCTTGCCCCACACCCTGATGTCATATGTGATATTAGGAGTGGGGCAGCTAGGGACATGGCCTGTCAGTACACAGGTGTCAACCTTGAAGTGTGCTCCAAATTGTGCATTGACAAGGGAGGCTTCCTGTCCTGCTAATCAGGTGACTGACATGGAGCTATTGGCTGAACGACTGGGGAACAGGACAATACAGCTGACCCCTGCCCAAAGTGGGGATATGGCAAACTCCAATGGGCTTAAAGTCACCTCCTATCACTTCAAGCCTTGTGGGGAACTTGGTCACACAGTGGATCCCTGCAGGAAGCAGGCTTGGAGTCACTTCCTATCAGCTGATAGGTGGCAACGCCAAGCCTTACTTGGCTAGGCTGTTCCTATGCACCACAGCTTGCACCGGTTCAAAGGGAAAACTGGTCCTCTGGTGCCATAGTAATATCAGGTGATTGACAGGCGATGGGGCACCACCCACCTGCCGATGTGGCACACTGGGATTGGGGGAAACCAGGAGTCTAGCAAATCTTAAGAATAGGCAGATTCACAGCGCAGGTGAATGATTATTGACACACAGTTTTATAATACGAATACAATTAATTGACACGGCCAAAGGTATGACCTATAGTTGTGAAGTGTTAAGAAGCAGGGGGGGAAGGGCTGCTCCCCTCTCCTTCCACCCTACATGGACTTTGTCTCCATGTAAAAGGAGTGGGGGGGGGAATCCAAAAGGAAACTTTGTACAACATTGTATTTGAAATGTGTTGCAATAATTTATTTGAACACCAAAGCACATAGATGAAGCTGCTGGTCATGCAGTAAATGCCTGAACCTCATATTTCCCCCTACACACATTTAATTTATTATAGCAAGCGACATAAAAGAAAACCTTAGCCGGCTTAAGATGAACAGACCAACTTAAAGTGTAAGATATCCAGTTCTCCAGCTTAGTAATGCTGCAAACTTATAAACACTTACAAATGACTAAGTCCCACTGAACACAATGAGACTTACTTCTAAGTAAACATGCAGAGAATTGTGCTGTAAAGCAACTAATTTTAAAAGGGAGGCAGGGGGCTTAATTTAACTCCATGATTTAACTGCCACGATTTACCAAACAGATTCATCCAATTTATTTTAAAAAAATCATAAAAGTTCTTGCATAGAATGAAATGGAAAGAGATGTCACTGGCTTAACAAAAATAAATAAATTAAAATGCCTAGTGTTCAATAAACATAAAGCAAAGACTATCTGAATGGCCTTGCAGTAAATGACCCTTGGCTATATTCCCCACACATTAATAAGAATACAAACTATGAAACTTTTTAATGGGTACACAATTATTGATAATGCTCCATAAAGATATACAGGAAATCTCATTATTGAATATTGATTTTTCCTCCTTAACTGTTATTCATTTGAAGATATCACCTGTGCTGAGGGGGTAACTATATGTCATGTGTTTTGCAGCTCCAAAGCCTTTTTTTTTTTAAGGAAAGCAGCTGGCAAATTGAAAAGGAGAAAGAGGGAACAGAAAAAGGGATAACAACCACTCCCCCTTAGTGCTTATCCACTCAAAATTACTGGCACCAAAGCTGTTTTCTTTTCAGATTACTCTATTATACCAGTTTACACATAACATGCAGTTAGCTCCTGATATTGCAGCTGTAGCTGCTTTGCCCCAGCAGGAACAGCACAGCAAAATTATTAATTAGCTATACATGGGATTAACTGAGCAAAAAAACCCCTAAATCTTGTGATTCAGGAGGCCTGCACGTGACTGATAAGAGAGGCATGGGAGAGAATATTCAGCAGTTTCTGCACTGAAATTTTGCCATATTCAACTATCTTAAAGGAACAGTTGTCTATAGTCTGGAGGGGATTCTAATTCAGAGCAGCGCAGCATACAATTGCAGCACAAAGCACCTCTGCAGTCAGTGCTGTAAAACAAGAGGCTTGCCCCAACATCTGTTTTAACATTTCTGTGTGCTTCCTGTTTGATGGGGGAAGGACTATAGGAACACCTTCAGTTAAGTTTAATTAGCAATACTTAATATTCAAAATGAACCATACCTGTATAAATAAAGTAATTAAAAGAACAGTTCAGGTAGGGAACAATCGCTCGGAAAGACAATGCATAGCTGTTTTTTCATAATCAGAAATCACGTAAGGCAGAAATAGCCTCCCAACACTGAGGACTACAATTCCCATCATCCCTGACCATTGCCAGGTTGACTGGGGCTGGTGGTAGTTGGAGTCCTAGCTGGAGTCCACAGCATTTGGAAGGCAACTTATTTGCTATTCCTTTATCCCTGCACTCACACTCCATGTGTTCATAGACTGCTGTAGTAACTCTCTTGCCATCTAAATGGTGTGCAAGTAAATGCCTATCCACTGTTTTCACTTACAGCTAATAACCATTTATTTTTTTAAAAAATCCTTCCAGTAGCACCTTAGAAACCAACTAAGTTTGTTATTGGTATGAGCTTTCATGTGCATGCACACTTCTTCAGATACAATTTATTTATTTATTTAATCAATCAATCAATCAATCAATCGATCGATCTATATACTGCCCATCATCCTAAGCTCACAGGGTGGTTTACAGTATAAAGTTGTTTTAAAATACACTGCTTACTCTTCCCCCACAATTTTAACCTATGGCAAATTTCGGTTTACCTCTTGTCTGTGTAATCTAATCAAAGTGGATCCAGATTAAGGGGTTGCCTCTTTAGGATTGCAGAGCTATGTGTTCAAAGCAACGTCCTTCCATCTGCCACTTCCCAGAGTTTGCTTCTTTTAGCCCATGGACTAAAGAAGGCAAAACAAAAACAAAAAAAGATTCTCCTTCTAAGATGTTTATCCTCTCCCTTTGAAGTAAAAGTTCACATTGTTGTTGTTTAACCATTAAAAAGTTATGCCTCTCTCTTTGATTGGTAGGCAGGATCCTCCCACCCCACCCCTCCTGTGGCTTACTGGATCAACGGTTAGTTAACTGCTCTCATCACTTCTCCCTGCAGGGAGCCTCAATCCTCACCAGTGCACTAAACAGTGCACAGTCTTATCTTGAAATGCAGCCTTTATTCCCTGGGATCCAACAGAAGGAAGGGGAGGAAGGGCAAATTTAGCTGGTTGGGGGGGGGGGGAGCCCTTTTATGCAACTGTCCTTGGGTAAAAGTATAAAGCACACATCCTCAGCATGGCGAACTGCGTAGGTCAGGCACAAATTCGTTTTGCAGTCAGGAAGAATCACAATGACTGGTGATTACCTTCATTAAAGCCACTTGTATCTATTCCACGGACGCGGGTGGCGCTGTGCGTTAAACCACATACACAGGCTATACCTTTGATCTATGTCCTTCTCCTAAGGATTGTTAGGTTATTGAAATAATGTATGTTGAAGCAATTTGTACACCCAAAGAAAGCACCACACAATGCTGTGATTTTTGATCTGAAGTGCCTTTCACTGACCCACGAAAACAATTGTGATAAAAATTTGTTGGAAGTGTCTGTTTGCTAAATAAATCATTGGACATTGGTCAGGATCAGATGTTCTTATGATTTAAGGAATGTAAGAGGTCAAATAGCTAAGCCAGCATACCAACCCCAAACCCAGTCTTTACTAGGCAATAAATACAAATTAAAAGCACATACCCCAAAAAGGTAAGAGGAACAGGACAGTATTAAATTTTACTACTCTGCCAAGAGAAAACGATAGCAAGTGGATTTGTCAATTACATTACAAATGCAGATTACAGAATATGAAAGGCCTGCTTGAATCAAATAATGAATGTAATAGAATAAAAAGCTAAAAAGAAGTAATGCACACTAGAATATGGACATTGCTGATATTATTCATAAGTAATTAAATTATTTCCCCCTAAATAATCATTCCTTATGATTAGAAGCTCCTTCTGCAAATTGATGCAACAAAGTATTTTTGCTTAATGCTGTCACAGGTTGAGAGTGAAGTCAATGCTAAAGTCATAACATTTTGAAATGTGGCCCATTTTATCTTTATTAATGGAAATTAACCTGACACAGTATATGCTTAGCAGCAGAGGAAAGACAATCCAATTTACAACATAGTTACATGCTTTTTTTTAACTCAATAACTGTTCTGTATATTGATGATTATATTTCTTAGCTGCACTAGAATATGGCCTTGTCTGTATCCAATGCAATATTCAGACTATGAAGGTCAAACAAGTTGTCTCCTTTTGTTTTCTACATATTTATATTTTTCTATATAGTTATTGCACAATTTCCATATCTTTTCAAGTCTGCTGCTCTGTCAGAAACACACTCTCTCTCTCACACACACACACACACACACACACACACACACACACAGGAAATACATTCTGCCAAGCAAGACTCTTCCTTCCCCTAACGATAACCCACCTTTTAAATTTTTGTTGAGTTTTGCATGCAACTGAAATATCAAAAACCACTGGTGCATGTCAAGATTTACATGTGAAAATGGAGCTTTTCACCTTACAGAAAAGGGTGTTGTTTTTAATTTTATTTTTGCCTGGTAGCACAGGAAAACACAGAAAAGCACAAAGGCTAAATTAGAAATATTATTATTATTATTATTATTATTATTATTATTATTATTATTATTAAAATATGTTTACTGCCCTTCACCTGTAGATCTCAGGGCAGTTCCCAACAGAAAAATGCATGATAAAAAGCACAAAATATATAATAAAAACAAGAACAAAACAAACCACTAACCACCCCCTGGATCACCACTATCATCCTGTGGGTTTGTTTGAGGCATCAATAAGCCTCCCTAGAATCAGGTTCTCGGGGTAACTTGCAGCTAAAACGAATTTTAAATGCATACAATAAAACACACGATAATGTAAAAGCAACATCAAACTAGTTTGCAGTTCTGAAGCCTGATGAGGCTTTGTGCAAGACAGAGAGTCTTCCCCTAATGCCAGATTTTCTCGTTCAAAATGCATCAAGACATTAGAAGTCCCGTGGTTTATTATTCTAGTTATTAGAGTGTTGACCTAAAAGGGAAGGCTCAAGCTCACATACCCACTGAGCCATGAAGTTCACTGGGTGGCCTCGGGCCAATCTCTAGCTGTCAGACCAACAGACCTCACAATGTTGTTGTGAAAATAAAATGTTGGGGGGGGGGAGGCTCTTTACATGACCCTGAGCTCTTTGGGAGGGAAGAGTGGACTAAAAATGCAATGAACAAACCAACCAACCAACAAACAAACAAACAAATACTGCTTGACACAAGTAGCTCTGTTCATGGGTATAATAGTTTTTGAGAGTGCAGTTCTCAACACACTTTCCTGCATGCAGACATGCATAGGACTGCACTGCAAGAAAGATAACATTTAACACTGTAAACCTTGTAAGTTTAATAAGAAAGGAGTGCACTGAATATACATCAGTTCTACTTTCAACAAAGTAGTGAGTCTGAATTACCCCAAAGGAGCACTCTTCCATTGTTTTTCGAGACAGATGAATGCCAACACACAAAAATTAAGTTAGGTTCACGTATCTTTAAGTCCTAAAAATCCTCCACCTCATTCCTTTTTCTAAAGGTGAAAAGGGAGTGGGGTTATTTAAACTGGTTCCTCTGCTCCAATTCTAATAAGGAAGGAGGAACTGCAAAACACATAATTCTCCAGAAAAGTAAAATAAGGAAGGCATCCTCATATAAGCACCATGTAGGCAATTATTTAACTGTATTTTGAACATCAATTTTCATAGCAGTATGCAAAGCAGCAACAACATTTATCTGGAATGCATGGAATACTGATCCTGGGCAATGATATTAACTGACCCAAGCTTCCTGCACTTCTGGTTCAAGGCTATAGTACACGGTCAGGACTAGAACTACCGGTAGAGGGGAAAGTTGCAGAGAGAGAGAAGCAGACATCTCTAGTCTGAGACAGTTCTTAGGAGTCATAAAGGCAAGCATAGACTGAAGCATGTGCACATCACATCTGGCCTGCAAAAAGTGCTAGCTATTTTGGACAAACTTCAGTATATATTCCCAGCAAGTGTGGTGAAACTTCTGCCTATTTGTCCTTAGTGTACTTTGTCTGTAACACGTTCTCAATGCCTGATGGCTATTCAGCTCTGAAAGCCTCCGGATGTGAGTGCAGTTTTTGAGAAAAATACAGAATCCAGTTTCTTTCTTTTCTGCTCCAAGATAATGTTCAACGCTGACAAAGCAGGAAATAAGCAACCGAGGTTTTGTAATATCTTTACTCAATTGTACTGAGGCCACAAGTGTTGCTTATGCTTTTTCATTCTAAATCCAATACAATCCATGCCTCGTGGAAAAGGAGTATGAAAATATTGTTCTTTGGAGTTAGCAATCTTATAGAAAAATACCAAGATGCTAAAAGCCAGGTACTAAGTTCTGCAAATTTGTGTCTCTCTCATACACAGTACATGACTGGTGAACTGACTGAGTCCAGCTTCGTGGGTCAGTGACAGACCACATGCTTTGCTTGCAGAAGGTCTTAAATTCAATCCCTGGCACCTCCACTTTTTTAATAGAAGGGGGAAGACAACGTTTGCTAGACGGAACGTCTTTCTATATTCCTATGACTTTCAGATACCAGTCCAGGAAACTTCTATGCAGATGTGCCCCCTAGCTGAATGGTTTTTCTACGTCTTCAATTCAGGTAGTTCCAATTGTGTACTTTTGCAAAAGGTGGGGAAACTTGTTCCCTAGATGCTCTGCATGAACTTCATCAGTGTGGGACAATTGGCTTAATTGGCTGTTATTACAATATACATATGATCTGTGAACAATTATACATATAAGGTAGGTGGGTGGGTGTTTGTGTGTGCTGTGTTTATATGTGTGTAGAATGTGTTTTGTAAACCATCAAGAGGTATTATTACAACCAAGCAGCATACAGTATACATTTTCTTAGATAGACATTATCTAGCTACATATATAATGGGGACAGGGTAGAGCAGAAGTAGCTGTTCTCTTGAATTCAGTGTTTCTGTGATGAAATAAGAGAACAACTCTTATGCCCTCATAGGCATATTTTTTATTTTTATGTCCCTTTTGTTATAGGAATTCTAAGGTCTCACATATATATATAAATCATATGTTCAAAAATCTACAAGGCTTATATAAAGGTAAAGGGACCCCTGACCTTCAGGTCCAGTCGTGTCCGACTCTGGGGTTGCGTGCTCATCTCGCTCTTATATACATAAGTATATAAACCACATGTCTGAAATATTACAGGAGAGCAATCCTGTAGCCATTTTAACTCTTCCAGTGACCTCAAATATTCTCTGCAGTGAGGAAGGAAATGGGAAAAGCCTCCCCATTGTCTCTTTGCTCACAAATCCTGTCTTAAGGGTGTACAGTGGTACCCCACGTTACGTATGCGATCCGTTCCGTTCAAAATGAATGGCCAGGCTGCCCAGGTAAAGCAACCAAGTGACCATTATCAGTATCCTGCCAGACAGGATTTCTGTTGTAGACCGCCCCCTGTGATGTATTTCTGCTGTAGCCCGCCTCCGTCTGTGATGTATGTACTATATGATGTTTTGGGGGGGTGGTCTTGAGCTACAGGGTGGGCAATTTCAAAAGTCTATATAAGGACTTGCACACCATTGTTCTGGGTCCCTCCTGCGTGTGGTTGTAAGCACCCTGTTGCAACAGTTAATAAAGATCAGGCTTACCAGCTGCCTTGCTTCTCAATATTATCTGGTTGGCCTGTTATTTTCTCTTTCCGATAGGGGACCTACTTAAGGACTTTATACAGGCTCTTGCATACCCCATAAGGGAAAAGGAGCAGTATTTTTCTTATAACACTTTATAATAAGAAAACTCTGCTTGTTCTTTTTTACACAGCTTTTTTTTAAAAAAAACAACAACACCTTAGGTATGGTAAGTCAACATTGTGGTTCTTCCCCCTGTGTTGCAAGAAGGTTTGCTATTCCGGCCTCTACCAGCAATTGCAAATTTCTGTGGCAGGAAGTTTTGCAGAGATGGCAAAACCACTGTAGAGAACTGAGAATGCTGGGAGGGGTAGAGAACGAGCGTACAAAATCTTTACAAACCGGCCACAGAAGAGAGGTTGTTATGAGGAAACTGAGCTGCCTTTTCAACCCTTCTCCACCTATATCCCCAAACAACTTTCAAACTAGATTCTTAAGCAGAACTCAATTTTTAAAATCAGAGACGCTTAGCGATGCTGATTGAAAGCCAATTATCACAGTTTGCAGGAGGGGGGGGGTATAAAAAAGGAGGGGTAAAGAAAAACTGTCCTTATCCACTTGATGTTATATAGCCTGTTATATAACATGTTATATAGCCTGTGCCAAGCCTCAAAAGGTGACCTACAATGCCCAAAAAGTCCATTCCAAATCAATTCCAAATCCACAATCCCATTAAAGTAAATAGCAGCCACATACTGTTACTGATATTACTGATATTCTCTGGACAATAGTGCCTTGCCCACCACAATATAAAACACAGATAAAGAAAAAGTCATTTCTATCCTACAATAAATTTTCTTTAGTGGACCTAGGGAAAGGAGTGGACTTTTTAAAGACTGGCATTGCTTTTGGTGTGTATTTTTCATATATATTCAATTTTTTAAAAAATAGCATGATCGTGTTGTTCAGTGAATGGTCTAGATCCTGGAAAATACTCATTTTCATCTCTAGCGAAGGATGAGGGAGAGAAAACCACCCTCCGAGCATTACGTTGTATATGAACCCCTGTTCCCCCCAAAAAGGTAGAAAACCACAGGGGGGTGGCCATGAACTCTTTCTGACTTTTAATTTCCCGCCCCTCCTCACTCAAATTCTGGGGAGGGAAAGAGCCTCTCTGCCTGTTAGGTCCAGCTGCCTTTAGGGCTGTGGTTTCCAACGTGGGGCACACGCCCCACAGGGGGGCAATTTGAGAATGAATTATTAACAGTTATTGGCCTTTTAGGCTTCCTCCACGTGAATTGAATTCCACTTTTTGAATTATAAGAATTATATGTCACAGTAATAATAATAATAATAATAATAATAATAATAATAATAATAATTTATTATTTCCCCAGCCACTTTGGGCAGCTTCCAACAAATACAATAAAACGGGGTGGGGGGAGAATCAGGATTTTAGAGGTGCTTAGGTGGTACATGGCCAAAAAAGGGTTGGGAGCCACTGCTTTAGGGACAAGTCTTCTCAGCTTCCCTCTTGACCCCACGACTAATGACATTTATGCCCCCTTCTAATAAGGGGTTCACACACACCCTAAACCCAACCCACCCCGGTCTGCTGCGATAAGAGGGAGGGGGATGCAGTTGCAGTCTATGCACCCCACAGAAGCCCAGCAAGACCCCCCGAGACTTACCTTGGCTGCTGGCCGAGGCGAGAGGGGTCAAGGAGGCGCGCGCAGCAGGGCCCACAGGGGTGACTCACGCAGGCAAAAGCAAGCAGGCACACTGCTCAGCTCGAGCGAGTTCCTCTCCGGCGAAGGAAGTGGCGCCGGGGCGGCCAAGTGGGCCTCTCACAAGCGCGAGGCTGAGAGGAGGAAGGGCTGGGCTCCGAGGTGAAGGGAAATTTCCCCGGGCGACCCGTGGAACGAAAGGAGGGGAAGGGAGCCTTCTCTAAAATGAAAGAAGAAGGGAGGGAAGGAGGAACATTCTCAGGAAGCAAGCAGCAGTCACCCTTAAAAACAAAAAAACAAAAACCACTACTGTTAAGACTCAACCGTGTTTTATGTTCTTGCTTGCTTCCTGGATGTCAGGCGTTCAAAAGGGCTCACGGGTGCATGTGGATTGTGAAAAGTAACCTTCGCCCAAATAACTCCATGCCTGGCTGCTTGTAACTTGTTGCCCAATTTTGTTTTCTCTCTCCCTGTTTTGTTTGAATTCTACCTGCCCTCCTCATGAATGGATTGCTGAAAGAGGCAAGCATAGGGGGTGGGGGGTCTGGAAGATGTCTAAGCGTAATTTTAGCTGTTTTGAGATTTGGATCTATTCACACAACCCATTTTTAGCATAAACCCAGTATTTAGGTTTAACTTCTATCCTGGACCCCCCGAAATTAAACATCTGAGTGGGAATATATTCCAGTGCACACTGATGTAAGTGCATTCAAGTTGCAACTCTTATTAACACTACAGCCAGCTCCATTGCGAGACTAAACGTTCCATTAGTTTTTATAAGGCAACCGGTCAATTTGCAATCTATAGTTGAGGGAGAAGAACCAGCAACCATATATTGGGGTGGGGTGATGTGCAGGCAGGGGAGTTGGTTATTCTTGCATCACCTGCTCTGTTAGAATAAGTGATGCAAATACCCAGTTTCCATCTGCAAAATGCTGGAGGGAATGTTACTTTCCGCTCACAATGCATCATGCATCTCTAGTCTTCCATCTCCATATCTCTCCCTCTCTGATATACAGTTAAAGGTAGATAGCCGTGTTGGTCTGTCATAGTCAAAACAAAATAAAATAAAAAAATTCCTTCCAGTAGCACCTTAGAGACCAACTAAGTTTGTTCTTGGTATGAGCTTTCGTGTGCATGCACACTTCTCTCTGATATACAGTCACGCACGCACCTCTGCCTGCCAGAAGGATAAGCAGTGTTTGACCTATGGGGAGAACTACCCCAATTTTTCTTCTCCTTTAGCATTTTTAATATCTCAGATGTGTTCTAGTAACATTAACATAAATCTGGAGGGATTTTTTTGTTTTCTAAAGGGGATTCCCCATGCATGTGGATGTAGGGAACCTACTACAAACTCTTACGTTTCAAAGTGGGTGTTGTTTCTTACACATGCAGTGTATTAGGTTGCAACTGTGAGGTGACCCCAGCCATGGATTATTTGTGAACACAACCATGGGCTGGTAGTGGCCCACTTTAAATGTAATGCCACCCTCAAACAGCTCTGCACAGATAGGTTTCCCTTTACATTCAGCTCTGCTTTTTAATCCAGTGAAGCAGGCAATAGCAGATTTATAAAAAGAGAAGTGCTGGGCTGAACTTAAGCTTGCCTGGAAACTGTGTTATTTAACATGGAAGCATTGAAAAAATTCCAGATGAAAACAATGAGTTGCAGTTACACAGTGGGAAGGGGAAATAGACCCTAAGCATATTCAAAGGAACTTCCTCTTAACATCACATGGCTCAAATTAAACTCTGCCAACTGGCTTTCATTCATCCAACCTTAGCACAAAAACTTTCAGGGGGCTCGACTCTGGAAATCAAGGTATGCAGAATATCTTTGATCACCTCCTAAGGTGCTTCCAGACAGAGGTTTATTGTGGAATTGGTACTGCTCATGCACCCAAATATTTCACACTGTCCACATGATGCTATCATCAAAATTCAAGCCTATACTTTTTGTTACACTTAATCCAGATTTCCTCTTACCATGGAAAATCCATTAACTAAAAATAACCTGTTACACATTCATAGTCACTGCAGCTGTGGAAGCTCATAGGCACATTTTTTTTGGTGTGTGTGTGTTTGTGTGTAATCATATGTATGATGATGTTTCAGTGAGTGGTCCCTATCATTGCACCCCTACTTTCGTTTGCTCCCCACTCCCCTAGCACAACCTAGCCATTTTGTTTCCAGCTGCTCAAACAATGCAAGTGTGCCTATTTGCACAGATCGCTACATGCTGAAGGTCCATTTTTCAACAGCCCAGTTCAGAGGAATTATGCGGCAAGAGTAAGGGGAGTGTAGCGGACACCAGAGTAGGCATGCCTAGACACACAATATCAACTCGCCCTCAACTCGCTAATAGTTAGAAAGACAAAGGCCAGAGTGGAGGGTTGAGTTATATGAGCTAGAAGCTGGAAGCAAGAAGTAGGCTGGGAAGCCAGAGAGTCAAAGCCATGCCTGATTTCTACTTGAATCCAAGGTTGTAGCTATGGGAGAAGCAAGATCCTCTTGGGGTGTTAATGCTGTGAACTCCTCCATCATAGGCTCCGGTTGTATATCTGTGTAAATAAACCATTTATCATAAGGACACTACAGTCTCTACTGTACCTCATTCCAGGTAAGCAACTGGAACGCTTAAATTTTGCACTGCTCAGAACTTGGAGTGGTGGGAAACAATATCATCATATGAGGTTGGGGGGGGGAGAGAATTGGGGAGAGAAAGAAGGGGGTAATGATATTTCATTCTTTTGCTTAGTGTATGTGCAGAGGTTTTGCTTCAGCGTCATGAGGATAGGTTCTTTATTTGTCTGTTTGTTTTTGACATAAATGTCTCACACCAAATGTAACCGACCTGTAGAAAGGACTCTTGGAATTGAAATCAGAGATGTTGTATGTACCCTTACTATTCATGAAAACATTTCAATAAAAACATTTTTTTTTAAAAACAACCAGTAGCATCAAATGACTTATGTTTTCAAATCAGATCAAAGTTGGTTTGAGGGAAGAGGCATCACAAGGCAGTATTTCACAGGAGAGATGTGATTTGTGCCTAGCATCACGTGGGCAGAGGTAGGAGCACAATGGATGCAGGGGAAATGGGAGTTTTGTATACAGCCTGCTTTCAAACTGATGCAAATGGAAAGCACCAATAAAGGAACACCACCTGCAAAAGTGGAACAAAGTCACAATGGCTGTTAGCAAATTACTTAACTTGGATTAATTGGATTGAACAAACAAACAAATGTTAATACATCTTCTGGGGGTGTTATAAAAAAGGCTTATGGGGAAGTAAAGTTGAGAGATATACCATTGGGACAAACTTATTCAAAATGCTTTATTCCCCTCTTTTAGAAAAATAGTCCCCTTGCCAGTTTACTATTATTTCTCTTTCCAGAGGCCAAACCAAACAATCTCCCAGCTGAACTATCTGATTAAAAATATATATCTAGAAGAGAAGGAGAATAACTGCTTTTTGGCTCATTCCCAAAAGCATCTGGAGTATTTGCGGTGAATGATATGCAATTATTGCCAGGACTTTCTAGCCTGCATATAAATTATATAAAGAAAAAGCTTTTGATTGCTTAAAGTCAGTCACTGAAATTCTAATCTATTTTTAGCGTGACCAAAATAATGTATTGGAGTCTCATTCTAGGGTGGAAACCACACTAAAACAATAAAGCCCCAACCATAAATACCACACAGCTTGGAGCAAAGATCAATGTAAACTGTTTACAGAGGGTCCTTGAGAGCCCATCAGATTATGGAGCATTTCTCATTGCAGTGGAAACCTTTAAATTCTTGCAGGTCTTTTCATTAGCAACCAAAGAAGCGGAATCTCTCACAGAGCACAGAATGACCAAGGGGGAAAGATATTTTTCTAACCTCAAGTGCTTTCACTTGGTGTGAATGTGTGCCCTAGACCAGTGACAATGCCTGTGGCTTACCTGGATAGTAAGATGGGAGAGGGAGTAGACTGTGCCAAAATCTTGGGCTTCTAGCATAGCTGGAATGTAGCCTACAGTACACAGCTGAGAATCATATTGTGTCCCACCCACTTTTGCCTCTCGCTCCCTTCACCTGTGGGATGTGCTCCCCAGAAGGTTACTTCCAAGGGAATTTGGTCCTCAGGTTGAAAAACTTTCCCTACCCCTTGGATTAGGAGCTGGAGCTAGTTCTGAACTGCAGCTTAGGAGAAATCTGGCAAACAATGGGTGGGATTTTTGGGGGCCACAAGCTGAATGTGAAACCTGATGACTTTCTTGATCTTTATTGGTCAAATGGTAGTTCTATTAATATATGCATTGGTCTGCAAAGATTTTGGTGATAGTAATGCAGAAAATCAAAATAAATTTAAGGAAATAACTCCTGGGCAGCAAGTTCTTTTCATGTAATTGACATCACTTATCTTTCCCATGCTGCCACCACCTCAAAGGCTCTGCTCCTCCCTGCCCAGAAAACCGGTATATGTGTGTTTGTATGTACCTTCCCCGCGACAGGGTGAGCTCCCGTTGCTCGGTCCCTGCTCCTGCCAACCTAGCAGTTCGAAAGCACGTCAAAGTGCAAGTAGATAAATAGGAACCGCTCTGGCGGGAAGGTAAACGGCGTTTCCTTGCGCTGCTCTGGTTCACCAGAAGCGGCTTAGTCATGCTGGCCACATGACCTGGAAGCTGTACGCCGGCTCTTGGCCAATAAAGCGAGATGAGCACCGCAACCCCAGAGTTGGTCACGACTGGACCTAATGGTCAGGGGTCCCTTTACCTTTACTTTTATGTACCTTGCAGATAAGGTGTGTGTGTGGGGGGGGGAATTAAGAGCATGAGACTCTTAATCTCAGGGTCATGGGTTCAAGCCCCACCTTGGGCAAAAGATTCCTGCTTTGCAGGGGCTGGACTAGATGACTCTTGTGGCCCCTTCCATCTCTACTATTCTATAACATTACCTCCCCTCATGCTTGTATATGGGTGTCATAGTATTAGTTTTGCAGTAGATCTGAAGGGGTCCTCATTCAGAAGGAATGGGGGCTACTTGCTCATGATAACTAGCCTAATACACTGTGCAACATGCATGCATATTTCAAATTGGCATGTACTAAAGGCTGTGTGAATTTGCTCTCAAGTGGTTTGTGATTAGGTGCCTTTTTTATTATTATTTTGCAAAGCAGGTATACCACCACATGGAGTCACTGCTTCACTGATTTTTCTTAGTTCCATGCTTCCCATCCCAGCACAAACAGCTGCAGAAAAAGGTGACAGGAAGCCTCCAGAGATATTGTGACATATCATTTTGCAAGTCGTAAAACCATTAGTATAATGAATAAAGTGGAAGAGGGGGGGGGGAGAGAAGTAGGAAATATATATCCTAGACATTTGAAACTGTGGAGAACTGTGGTTCTGTTGAAAAAACCTCATTCATCAAGAAGCAATAAATTTGCTGACTAGAAAGTACCATTCTGTTGTCTCACTCTAATGAGGTCTTAGTTACATTACATTGTAAAATGGCTCTGTAGAAATAAATATTAAATAATAAAGATGAAAGGGGAGGATTAAAAACGAGGAACGTTGACTTCTATAATAATATACTGTATATAGAAAGCACTGTCTAGATCATGAAGTCACTGAAAACTATATTGAAATTTAGAAGCAGGAGAGGTGGAAATAGCTTGTTACTTGAGTGAGTTTCTGTTGGTACAAAAATATATAGAGAAAGGAGATGCCAAGATCCAGGTTTGGGGCAAGTACTTTTTGGTGAGAGAACCCCAGCAGAGATTTAAAATCACAACATATGCAGCAAAGTTAAGCATGGAAATATAGGCTGTTAGACCTTTGATATACACCCTTCCAAGTTTCTTCCAAAGTTTCCCCCTTCCCCCAGCGTAGGAAAAGGCCACACATTTGGTATGTTAAAAATGGCTTTAGTTAAAAACTCTTCAAAGGTCTGGGTCATGTGCTTTCCCCTACATCAGTCAGAAAAGTTGCACAGGCAGTGAAACTTAGCTTAGTTACCAAGCTGCAAAAGTTCCTAGATTATTGGTATAGGAACTCAAAAGTGGCTGGTAAGAGCCATGAGGTTGAGCGTGCTCAAACCTCTTCACACATTGAGCTTCTCAAGTAGACTAGCGGGGTGAACACCTATAGGGCTTGCTCACCTATTTCTTCCGACAGTTTCTGGTATCAACCCCTTAATTTGTTGATTAGATTTAAGCATGTTGGTTATACGAGGCTGGTTATCCCAAAGTTTCAGGGAGAGGAACATGAGTCTCATGGGTAGGTAGTAAAAAGTGTGACAAATGCTGACCTTTGGCAACCCTTAGTGCTTTGTCCCACAGCACAGCATGGCTAATATTGGGATAACTGGGTCAATTACCTATTGAAACCCATTTTTATGCAGAGTAAGCAATATTTGGCTAGTGAATCTTGGTTAGAGAGTAGGCTTTACCTGTTGCATCCACAAACACACAGATGGTTGTAGGTACGAGGGACCCAGGTGGCGCTGTGGGTTAAACCACAGAGCCTAGGGCTTGCTGATCAGAAGGTCGGCGGTTCGAATCCCCGCGGCGGGGTGAGCTCCCGTTGCTCAGTCCCAGCTCCTAGCAGTTCGAAAGCACATCAAAGTGCAAGTAGATAAATAGGAACCGCTCTGGCGGGAAGGTAAACGCCGTTTCCGTGTGCTGCTCTGGTTCGCCAGAAGCGGCTTAGTCATGCTGGCCACATGACCTGGAAGCTGTACGCCGGCTCTCGGCCAATAAAGTGAGATGAGTGCCGCAACCCCAGAGTCGGACACGACTGGACCTAATGGTCAGGGGTCCCTTTACCTTTACCTGGACAAGACATCACAGCTGCTTCACTCCTCCCAAATCATTTTGCCTCTACACCGCACTGAGCTAAGCCATGGTTTGGCTTAGTATGGCATCCAAAGCCAGACTATTCAGCATACAGTGGTTAAGAAATATATTGCATAGAAGTAATAATGATGATGGTTTAACAGCTTTTGAGGATAAGAGGACATTACAATTGTCCAAGAATTGATGTCTTTCTCAGACCTGCTTGGAGTTGTTGGGGATTGAACCTGGAACAAAACACATGCTCTGCCACTGAGATCCAGATTTCCCCCAGTGTGTGCGCGATGGCTTCCAAAGCCTCCTTGAGTGATGGTTTTTCATCCCCTGAAGAAAGAGAGAAGGAAGATATAGGATCCCTGTATCTTTTCCACCATCAATGAAAAATCAGCTTGTGGTGGATGATTTATTTTTCAGCTATAAATCATCCTCCCCATGCTGCTCTATGCTGTTTACATGCGAAGACCAACCTCATCAGGCTGTGATTTGGGGTGGAGGAAGGATGTTTGGACAGAGGCTGATTAATGCCTTCCACTTTGATTATTCAGCCTCTCTCCAACCAGCCTTCCTCCATGGAGACAAAAAACAATCCAACTCTACCATTCAAACTCCTGTACACTAGTATACATCCCAGTTTGTGCAGATATGATCTATGATTAATCATACATACATATTTGAACAATGAGAACTGTCCTAATACTAATACTAATTGTTGGTTATGAGTTGGTGCTTTTTTTCCCTTTTTCTTTTTTTGCCTAGGTTATCTTGAGCCTATATTCAGTTCTTAAATGCTACATTCCTCTAGGGAAACTGGGATCCCAGCCCAGACTTTGCTATTCATATGGAGTCAATACACTCCCAAATGATTGGAACCAAGTTCAAAAATAATTATGTTGTGTATATGAAAGTCATTTTGCAAAAGCATATGGAAGCAAGATGAGAAGGAAAATATAGATTGGAGGAAAATAGTGCATTTCATCCAGGAGTAGGATATCTGGGTTTTAGTGGCAAGTCAACTAAGAAATAGTTGATCATGGGTGGGCACTTCTACGATTCTGGCTTTGCACATACACGTGAGTATGCTGGTATCAACCAGCTTATTCCAAACAAAACACCAATACTGGAATGACTCCAACTCATATCTAAAACAAGAGACTTCTTTTGTTCTTTACCAGTATTTGAGCTAGGGCCATTTTAAACAGAAAGACATTTCCATTGAAGCTGAAACTGCAATGCAAGTGAGGTGTTATTCCAGCTCCCTAAATGCGTGAGCAAGTACCGGTAGCTTCAAATGATTAAGGCTGCAATCCTAAACTCACTCACTAGAGAGCAAGTGCAATTGATTGAACTTTGTGGTACTTATTTCTGCGCAGAGGACAGCACTGTCCAGCTAACAAAAGTGTTGCCTTTCCTCCTTATCTGATTTCAAAGTTGAGGAAAATCAACGGGTGGTGGCAATTTGTGTGTAATCAGTGCTATTTTTCTAGAAAAAGAGGTGTTGGAACTCACCATGAACACTAACCTCATGCTCTTAGAATGGCAATGGAGCCCAGCTAAGAGGTGCCCAAACTGAATTCTGGTGAGTTCCCACTGTGTGTAATGCTCACCTCACTTCTTGTAGTAGTAAGACATTCCAAGGACACAGCATTGGTGTTGGTTTTTGTTTCTTTTGGAAGCCTGGATGAAAACTTACCACTTCGAAAAAATTTTTTTTATTAGTTTTTGGTATCACAAATGGAATGCAGAATGTATAGGAAAATATCTGACACTGGGCATACTCAAGAGTCAGACTAAAATGACTTAAATGCATTGATTTCAGTGGCTCTACTCTGAGTATGAGTAATGTTGAATATCACCCCTATGAGTACAAAAAATATGTAATTTATACAAATGTGAGTTGCAAAATGTGAGAGAAATCACTGAATCATAAACCTTTTGTTGAAATTGAGGCTGACGATGTCCAGAGTAGCTTTGGTGCCGCTTGAGGGGAACTGCTGAGAACTGAAACATGTCTAGCTTTCAAATATAACACTTTGCTAGCAAAAATGAAACACCAACTTCACATTTAACAGACAGAGAATAAAGCAATGCATTTGCAGAGCTAACTTTGCACGGCCAATAAAAGTATAATGTTATGATTCAAACGCTGAATAAAATATAGACCAGATGGCTCCCTACAGTAGATCAACTACAAATCTCTCAGAGATTTAAATCGGAGTCGGAATTGCAAAACTGCCTATCTCTCTCTAGGAATCTTTCAAGTTCGTTTTCAGTTAAATTATAAATGGTAGCAACACACTTTTATAATGTACTCTTTTATGTACTTCAGTAGGGCAGAAGGTTGGATGTTGTAGAATTCTACTGTTTTGTTTTATTCATGTATGTACTGAGTCATCTACTTTTTTGTACAATTGATTTGAACATAAATAATAATCATATATATATAAATACTAGAGAGAAACCGAAAAGACGGAATTAAGTTTCACACTGGCACATGGATTTAAATATGCAAATATCTGAGGACAGAGCAATCACAGTATAGCAAAGATGCGTGCATGCTTTTGCAAATAGCATAACCTAGTACAGTCTTACCTACTCTAACTGGTAGCATCTCACCAGGGTCTCAGGTAAAGGTCTTTCCAAGCCACCTGATCATTCATTGCAGGATGTGAAACCTGTGGCCCTCCATATATTGCTGGGACTCAAAACTCCCATTAGCCCCAGCCAACACAGCCAATTGTGAGGGCAGATAGGTAGGAGGAAGCCCACCTTCAAACAACACCAATCTTAATGCTTTCCCACTATAAATTTGGGGTTGCCTTATAAAGGGATAATTCTACAAACTGGGGAAAATCAGGCTCCAATCTACTTCACTTGGGGTTGCAGATTTTTTGTTTTGGTGTGGGTGGGCCAACTGTTACTTTCTCCTCCTCCCCCCCCTTTCCATTTATATTCTCAATACTTTCATTTTTTTGGTACTTGTAACTATGTAGTACTTGTAACCATTTCTGGCACTCAAGCACATAAATGTTTTTGATCCCTCAGATTTGCACAAAACCAGAAAACTGCACCAGCAAATGACATTAAAAAAAGAAGAACATTACACCAGATATTGAGCAGCAACTTGAATCTGAAGTGTATGCTAAGAATTTGCAATTCATTACATTTCTTTTCCTGAGGTGCTGGTAAGTATTTCTGATGCAGGAGCATAAATAGAGAGATTTCTGCATAGATAGCCATCTATTGATTCCTCAGATTTGCAGAAAACCAGAATACTGCACAGGTAACCCACACTGAAAAGTGTGCTGAGGATTTATAATTGCCTGACTATGTCCTTTTGAACACTACCTGCACAGTGGGCTTAAAAAACAAAACAAAAAACAAGGTGCACACTCACCTATCTCCATGCATTGAATCTGCATAATAGGGAACAAAATACAAAAGGGAACACCTACTGGTGTGAACGGGAAAATCCAAAGTGGCTCCTGATATATATGTGCGTGTGAGGACTTCTCTTTTAAACCGAATGCGGGGAAGTGGCTTAACAGCCAAATAATGCACAACTGTGGACAAGTCCCAATTGCATCTGGAAGGCCACAGGTTCTCAACCCTGTCTCAAAGGGAGAAACCAAGGGCTAAATCTGGGTTCTTTAACTTGCAGAGCAATGTTGCACACAGGGCCGGATTTAGATTTGATGAGACCCTAAGCTACTGAAGGTAATGGGGCCCTTTCTATGTCCAGCTGTCCTTTGTCAACAACAAATTGCTGCTGTTTTTTGTGCTGAATATATGCTACCGGTATATGGTAATTTATGGACCTAATAGGTATCTAAAGCCATTTGCACATTTTGCCATGCCACCAGTCCATGCAGAATATAGGCACCCAATCTATGGAAATGAGCAAACCAGTGATATTTTAGGGAGCAGGCTAGCAGGCGGGGCCCATGACTTACATCATAGGAGCCTACACAACACAAAACGCTGTTGCTGTATGTAGGTTTTATTTTATTTATTTTTTATCTTATATTTTGGAAATGCACATCCAGATTTTTTCCCCTTCAAATTTTTTTTTGGGGGGGGCCCAAGAGAGTGGGGCCCTAAGCTATAGCTTGTTTAGCTAATACGTAAATTCAGCACTGGTTGCACATATTGTTAGAAAGGGGTCAGAGTGGCCGGCCGAGGCGGGCTGAGTCCCTTCCTGATGCTGATTGGCTTTGACGCTAATACCGGCGTCACTTTTTGTTTTGACTCGGGGGTGACAGGAGGAGCCTTTCATCTTCGCCCAAACGCGGTCCTTCGCCCTCTCCCTGCAGTCAAGACCTGCGCGATCCCCAGTTAATTCCGTAACCAGATTCCCAGTGTTGCTCTGCCCCCCCCCCTGAAGCTACTGAAACCAGGGAGACTAAATCAATCGCAACTCACCTCTGAACGGCGAAGCCTCCTCCTCCTTGAACCTTTTCCTGCCTTTGCGGCAGCGCGGGATTTAAAGAGTTAAAGGGAGGGTCCTGGGAAATCCGATGCTAATAGTGCCTAAAAGAAATGTTGCTCTTTAACATTCCCTTCCAGGGTTTCGGAGGAGGAGGAGGAGGAGGTCAGTTTCCCGCCGTGGAGGCAAAACAAACTTTGCCTTCTTCACGCGACCATTGATTCATCTCAGTCCAGATCCAAAGAGCAGAACATCGGATCTCCCCAAAGCTACTGGTTTCGGCTCCATCTGCTCCTCTTTATTTTTAAGGTAAGCAGCTCATTTGCTCCCGTAAGACTGGTTGGATCATGCTCTCGCTCTCTCTATTTAAAAGAGTGTTTTAACAGTCAGTTAAAAGTTCATAGGCGAATGTACCCAGCCAGGGAGTGTCTATATTGTTCAGAGAAAGACTTTTTCTGCAGCTTTGCTTCTCCAGATGGGGATAGATATGCCAGATTAAAGAATGAAGTTAATTTTCCTGAATTCAACGGGAACCCTTTTAGAGCTTTCTTGAAAGGTTGATGGGACAGCTAGTTAGGATAATAGAATAAAAATAACAACAATAAAAAAATAATATTGCTTGGTATTAAAACCTAACTAGAATTCTTCCTGCAAATGGGATGTTCTCAGATCTTTTCTGTTTTTCTAAGGCAGATGAAGAGAAACGTGTGATATCCTACTAAGTATAGGAATGTGAGGCCTGTAGTAATCAGTGGGGGGCTTAACTTTCGAGGAACATGTTTAGGATGCGGTTGGTTGGCTGGGATGAGGTTCCTTCGCTGCTGTGGTTGTTGATTTTGTTTCAACATTTGCGAGACTCCCTTTAGGTTTTATGTTTCACTCTGCCTGTAATGCAAATTTAAAACATTCGAGGTCTAAAATGTATGTTTGATCCCCTCCCAGTCCCCCCCCAGCTCTGCCCCACCTTAACACCAGAAGAGAGGTTTGAGCCTCTCAGAAGGGATACCTTGGAATACTGTCAATTGATCAACAGTTTGCTCCTGGGCACAGAGGTGCTGCTTCTCATCTTTAAAATTAATTCAGTTCTAGAATCAAGATATAAAAGGCCGTCTTCTTCCATCCAAACCTGATTGTTGTTAGTGAAATCCACTAAGGCAGGGATACAGAACCTGTTGAACTGCAGCTCCCATCATCCCTGACCACATTAGCCATGATGCCTGGGGCTGATGGGAGCTGAGTCCAGTAGCACCTGAAGGCACAGAGAGGTCCCCCATCCCTGGAGTAAGGCCCTTCTCTGGATTTTCTTGTTAGGTTTTTGAGAGGCGAGGGCCTTCTCTGTGGTGGCACCCTTATGTGGAGCTCCCTCTCTAAGGAGGTTTGTCAGTTGCAATTGCAGACGTAATCCTTGGGGGAAAGACCATAGCTCAGTGGTAGAGCATCTGACTTGCATGCTGGAGGTTCTGGGTTCAATTCCCAGTGTTCTCCAGGTAGAGCTGGGAGAGACTTCCAGACTGAAACAATGCGGAGATGCTGTCAGTTAGTGTTGACAGTGTAGACCAGGCATCCCCAAACTTCGGCCCTCCAGATGTTTTGGACTACAATTCCCATCATCCCTGACCACTGGTCCTGTTAGCTAGGGAGCAAGGGAGTTGTAGGCCAAAACATCTGGAGGGCCTCAGTTTGGGGATGCCTGGTGTAGACCAATGGTCTGACTCAGCATAAGGCAGCCTTCTATGGTCCTATCTGGACCCTTTCCCACTAACAACAATGGCTTTCCTAACATTTTATGCTTTGCTGTTTTGTTATTGTTCTCTACTTTTAATATCAGTATTGTTTATGGATACCATATTTTTACATATATAAGACACCCCTATGTATAAGATGCCCCCTATTTTGGGGGACTCAAATTTAAGAAAATGGGAGGGAGATGGCCCAGAGTTTTTGAGCTTTCTGGGGGGAAGGGTTGTCCAGAGTTGTTGAGCTTCTTTTTTTGGAGGGGGGGAATCACTCACCAGGTTGACAAACGATGCCAATCGCACGCCTCGCAAAAGCCAAAAAGCGCCTGCCCACTCGCCACCAGCAGCCGGCCAGCGCATGCGCAATTGCCACAGCAAAAGCAAATCCACAGCAGCCCTTGCCACAGCCACCAATCACCAACCCAATCGCTGCTGACAACCTGCTGCTCGCGGCTGCAACCAATCACCCGTCCCCCTCTGCACTATCCGTGTATAAGACGAGCCCCAATTTTGAACATGATTTTAGAGTAAAAAAACCTCGTCTTATACAGGGAAAAGTATGGTATTTCTCTCCTTAGGATAAATATGGTATGTCCAATAACCCCTCCTCCAGTCTAAGAATCTGCTCATCAGCCTAGTTAATATTGTTTCAGAAATCACTGCTAAGAGGGGAGAAATGGTTGTTTTGCCCCTAGCAAGCACAGCTATCACATTTTGGGGTGGGGTAGGAACAGCAGTTGTTCTAGACACACACTTCTATTGGACAGTGACCCTGTGACATCACTGCTGGTGTGGCATAAGGTCCTCTAACCACTATGACACAGTGACCTCTACCGTTTTTCCCATGGGCCTTTGCAATAATCCTGAGAGGTAGTGGAGAGAACGATGATAGTCTGTCCCAGTGGGCAACCCAGACCCAGAATTCTGCCTTAACACACCACTGCTTTCTAGTTTCTAACAGACCATGTTTTTTTTTAAAAAAAGCTGTCGTTTTCTTTCTTTGATCCTTTGCATGCAGTGCTAAACAAAAATACGCTTTAGCACAAATGAGCAAACATGCAGGTTCATAGCTGCTGTACGTATTCCTCACCAGTTCCCGCTGCTTCCATGATTGAGGTTTGTACTGCTTTGGGGGAAAACAAAAGCTATAACCAGGGTTTGCTTTTCATTTACCACCTGTGGTTTTTCTGGGGGAGACAAACGGTAAGCCTGAGTTTGAACATAAAACTAAACCAAATCATGGCTTAGACCTGTGTAGACTTGCAGCAGTAGGACTGAGCAAAGTGCTCAGTACTGGAGATCAATTCAATTTCAATAATTTATTACGGTCAAAGACCAGCTCGCATAACACAATAGTGACAGCATTCATAAAGATAAAATATACAATTAGAATAGATTGCAACAATAGCTCATGGGTTAAAATTGAAATATATACATACATCCGTACAACTGAGATTTGGGCTACCATAAAAATTGATCCTAAGGCGCCCCAAAAAGGGACTTCGGCTTTTCTCTAGTAAGCTATTTTATTCTAGAGGATGGTCTGTGCCTACAAATCTGGGCACAGAATCTGGCTACCAGCCAGGTCACCTTGTGATCTTTGCCTAAGAGGAGACAATTTAGTTTAGACTAAATTGTCTGTAAGACCGGCAAGCCTCTTCAGCAAGGGGTCGATGGTTTCTCTACGAATCTCAGCATAAAAAGGACATCTAAAAATATATATTTTCAGGACTTCCCACCTCCCCTAATGGGCAGGCGCAAAGTCTCTGTGCGTACAGGACTCCTCCATAGGAGCCTTCCAGAACCGGTGAGGACAAGGCCGAGCTTCTATACTGGAGATCTTCACTACAGGAATCCGCACACTTGCTGGCTCATATTAAGGCAGAGTGCTACCTGCAAATTGGACCTGTATGCCAATGCCCTAAAAGCACAGACTTGGTCTCTCTTTCCTTGCCCCAGGGACTCCCAAGCTCTCTTTTCCTCTTGCAGGTGACGCTGGAGATGCTGGCGAGACAGCTCCATTGGGCTTTCTGCTGCTGGCTAGGGGTTTGCCTGTGGCTTCTGGCTGGCGAAAGAGGATGCATCAGCGCTGCGCTCTGCCGGAGCCCCCCGTGCAGCAGGAGCAGTGACAGCGAACATCAGCCCAGCAGACAACACTGCCAGGGCCCCCACTGCTCAGGAAGGGCAAGGCACCCTTCTCGTGCCTTTGCCCACTCCACCACACCTGTGCAAGGGCAGCTGCAACAGCCTCTAGGGGGCAGCAGCCTGGGACATGCTGCCTTGGCCGCCACGAGGGGTGCAGAAGAGAGTTGCTCTGGAGGAGGAGACTGCAGCGCTGGCGCTCCCAATGGCACCGTTCGGGACTGCAAAGGCATTGAGTGCAGGCTGCCTCTGCACATTCGCCAGAAGTCCAGGCCAGCTACCCAGACCATCCCATGTCCTCCAAACCAGGGGGAAGGTTGTCGTGAGCCCACCTTGGTCAGAGCAACTGAGAGGGCAGCCCAGTTCATTGGGGAAGACCTTGCCTACACAGCTTCAGAACTAGGCGGTGCTGCCCTGGGCGTTCAGCTGACCTGCGATGTCAAACCAGGTAGGTGTGGTGTCTAAACTAGGCCACTTCTAAAATGGAAAACGAGCGAGGTCCCAACTAAAGAAGAATGGCAACTTAAGCTGATGGAATATGTGCAGCTTGCGGACTTAACATATAGAATAAGAGAACAAGAAGAACATGCGTTTATGGAAGAGTGGAAAATGTTTATTGAATATATGGGGGGAACTTGTGTACACTTGAAAACATTGGCAGCATTAAGATAAATTCAACAGTGTAAGTAAGTTTTGATGGATGTAATAATGGAATACTGAATGGCTTAGTTTAGGTAAAATATGCAGAGACTTATGATATGCAAAATGAACCATGGAAACAGAAGAAGGGAAATCACTGATATTTTAAGGATGTTTAAATGAGTATTCTAAATGGTAAAACAGAAAATTACACACACACACGCGCGCACCAGTTCAGCTTAGTGTATCTGATCACTTTCCCTCATGTACCGACCTCCCCGCTGCACCAAGGATTCCCTGCCCGAGCTGCTTCAGGTCGTGGCGGATGTGCTCCTGGAGACACCTAGTTTGGTTGTCTTAGGGGATTTTAACATTCATGCCGACACGACCTTACAAGGGGCCGCTCGGGACTTCGTGGAAAGCATGGCCTCCATGGGGCTGTCCCTGAATAAGTTTGGCCCAACTCATAGCCGCGGACATGCCTTAGACCTGGTGTTTACCTCTATGGATGTTGGTGATCTGACACTAAGTAAAAGCGAAACAAAAGAAGTGCCATGGTCAGATCACTTCCTGGTGCAGCTGGACTTCTCCGCGACCCTTCCCCTCTGCCGGGAGGTGGGACCGATTCGGATGGTCCGCCCCTGCCACTTAATGGATCCAATTGGCTTCCAGAGAGTGGTAGGGGATGCTTTATCCCATGTTGATGGCCTTTCAGCTGATTCCCTAGTGGCCCGCTGGAATGTGGAGCTAACCAGGGCTATTGACTGTCTGGCTCCGAAGCGCCCTCTCCGATTGCATGGAGCCCGGACAGCCCCGTGGTTCTCCCCGGAGCTGAGGGCGATGAAACAGTCGTTGAGACGGCTAGAGCGCCGGTGGCGTAAAACTCATTCCGAATCAGACCGGACACGGGCTAGAGCTCAACTTCGAGCCTACCAAGTGGCAATGGCGACGGCGAAGAGGACCTTCTTCACCGCTTCTATTGCATCTGCAGAAAACAGCAGCAGGAGACTCTTCCAGGTGGTTCGAAATTTATCAGAACCACCGCCGTCATCGGGGTCTGGTAGGGACCCAGAGATCTCCTGCAATGCTTTTGCAAAGTTTTTTGCAGATAAAGTTGCTCAGATTCGGGAAGAGGTAGACTCCACCGTGGGAGCAGGGCCGGGGCGGGAGACTGCTAGAGTCCTGTCTAGTCTAGTTGTGTGGGATCAATTCCAATCTGTTACCTCCGAGGATGTGGACAGGCTGCTTGGACGAGTGAAACCAACCACCTGTCTCCTTGATCCTTGCCCATCCTGGCTTATAAAAGCTAGCCGGGAAGGGCTGGGCGATGGGCTTTGCGGGGTGGTGAATGCTTCTCTTTGCGAGGGAGCCTTCCCAGACCCGCTAAAAGAGGCGGTTATTAAACCGCTTCTTAAAAAACCATCTTTGGATGCGGCCAATATGGCCAACTATCGCCCAGTCTCAAATCTTCCATTCTTGGGCAAGGTGATTGAGCGAGTGGTTGCTGAACAACTCCAGGCACGCCTGGAAGAAGCGGACCATTTGGATCCCTTCCAATCGGGATTCAGACCTCATCATGGGACTGAAACTGCCTTGGTCGCACTGGTCGATGATCTCCGGCGGGCTAGGGACAAAGGTGAGAGCTGTTTCCTAGTTCTGCTGGATCTCTCAGCGGCCTTTGACACCATTGACCATAACATCCTTCTGGACCGTCTAGAGGATTTGGGAGCTGGGGGCACTGTTATACAGTGGTTCCGCTCCTTCCTTCTGGGCCGTGTTCAGAAAGTGGTGGTGGGGGATGAGTGCTCAGACCCCTGGGCCCTCACTTGTGGGGTACCTCAGGGTTCTGTCCTCTCCCCCATGCTTTTTAACATCTATATGCAGCCGCTGGGAGAGATCATCAGGGGGTTTGGACTGGGTGTTCATCAGTATGCGGATGATACCCAGCTCTACCTCTCTTTCAAATCAGAACCAGCGAAGGCGGTGAAGGTCCTGTGTGAGTGTCTGGAGGCGGTTGGAGGATGGATGGCGGCTAACAGATTGAGGTTGAATCCTGACAAGACAGAAGTGCTGTTTTTGGGGGACAGGAGGCGGGCGGGTGTGGAGGACTCCCTGGTCCTGAGTGGGGTAACTGTGCCCCTGAAGGACCAGGTGCGCAGCCTGGGAGTCATTTTGGACTCCCAGTTGTCCATGGAGGCGCAGGTTAATTCTGTATCCAGGACAGCTGTCTACCAGCTCCATCTGGTACGCAGGCTGAGACCCTACCTGCCCGCAGACTGTCTCGCCAGAGTGGTGCATGCTCTAGTTATCTCCCGCTTGGACTACTGCAATGCGCTCTACGTGGGGCTACCTTTGAAGGTGACCCGGAAACTGCAATTAATCCAGAATGCGGCAGCTAGACTGGTGACTGGGAGTGGCCGCCGGGACCACATAACACCGGTCCTGAGAGATCTACATTGGCTCCCAGTACGTTTCCGAGCACAATTCAAAGTGTTGGTGCTGACCTTTAAAGCCCTAAACGGCTTCGGTCCTGTATACCTGAAGGAGCGTCTCCACCCCCACCATTCAGCCCGGACACTGAGGTCCAGCGCCGAGGGCCTTCTGGCGGTTCCCTCACTGCGAGAAGCAAAGCTACAGGGAACCAGGCAGAGGGCCTTCTCGGTAGTTGCGCCCGCCCTGTGGAACGCCCTCCCATCAGAGGTCAAAGTGATTAATAACTATCTAACATTTAGGAAATACCTGAAGGCAGCCCTGTTTAGGGAAGTTTTTAATCTGTAATATGTTAATGTATTTTGTTTTGTTTTTAATATTGCTGGAAGCCGCCCAGAGTGGCTGGGGAGACCCAGCCAGATGGGCGAGGTAGAAATAATAAATTATTATTATTATTATTATTATATGTTTCAGTGACTGCTAGCCAAGATGACTATGCTCTGCTTCCGTAGTCAGAGATGGTAATTCTTCTGAATACCAGTTGCTAGAAACCACTGGAGGAGAGAGTGCTGATGCGCTTGAATCCCATTTGTGGGTTTCTCACAGGCATCTGCAGAGGTGCCAGGTTGCCCCCAAGACTGAGGGGGCCCTGCGCACAGCGCACATCTGTGACATGCATTGTGCGACATCTCTCACGTTTCCCGACACCCCGCAAACTGGTGCAGTCTTCTGCGACATTGCATCCTCTGGAGGAGGCTGAGCACTTTGGCGAAGCCGGGCCCTGAAGCTGAAGCTCCGTCACCTGCCCAAGGATGTTGTGTGCTGATTCTGGGTGCGAGGCTGGACTTAGCCTGCAACAGATAATATAACAAAGCAACACGCTAAAGCCAATAGAAAAACACATACATAACTAAATGATTCCAGCTTTGAAATATTCTGAACATCAGGCAAATAGTGGCTGATGAAGACTTCTGGGTATCAAAAATATGGTACATCATCTTGGTTTAATGGTAGGACATTTCCCCATATGGATTACACACACACACACACACACACACACACACACACACACACACACCTGGCTTTGCTTTATTTCTGCCTTTGAATGCTATTTGCTTGCACCCAGCTGAATTCTCCAGCAAGGCCTGTCACACATTCTGGTGACCTTGTTTCATGATGTTTTGAGAAATACCACCAAGGATTTATGTTTTAATGCCAGGTTGTTTTTTTTGCATTTTAGGGGAAAATGAGGTTCCATCTGAGGATGCACTTGTGCTGCAACTTCAGCTTACGAAAGGACAAGAGAAATTTGTCAACTTGCTAAAAAGCCAGCAGGCAGTGATTGTGGATTTAGAGCAAAAACTCGCAGAGCAGCAGAGCATGTTGGTGGCTCAGCAGCGGGAAATCGTAGAGCAACAAAGGAAAATGTATGAACAAATGGATCTGATCAAGGTCCAGTATGGCATGCTTTTTGACACGGTGAAGCAAATGTCGTTTAAGAGTTTGCAAGAGGATATTCAACATTATTTCGAAGCCAATCTCCAAGGCCTTCAGAACCAAGTCAGAAGCCAGCTCCAGAAGTCATACTCTATGCATAAAGTAGAAGTTGATGCCAAAGTGATTGATGTTGGGGAACCTTTAATGGACTGTGGCCTTTGTGAAAGTGACGAATTTTGTAATTTCCAAAAGACACCCTCGCAGTGTGAAAAATGCACCTTATGCCCTGCTGGCTTTTTCCAGCTGTCTGAGTGCTCTACAAATGCTGATCGGATATGCCAGGTGAAAGATCATTGTGCTCGGAATCTTAATGGTAGCTTTTCCCCAAACAGGGACAAAACAGGAACTCCCCACTGAAAGGTCACAGGCAGACCAACTAAAGTTAAAGTACAATACAGTGGTACCTCTGGTTACGAACTTAATTCGTTCCGGAGGTCCGTTCTTAACCTGAAACCGTTCTTAACCTGAGGTACCACTTTAGCTAATGGGGCCTCCTGCTGCCGCCACGTGATTTCTGTTCTCATCCTGAGGTAAAGTTCTTAACCTGAGGTACTACTTCCGGGTTAGCGGAGTCTGTAACCCAAAGTATTCGTAACCCGAGGTGTTTGTAACCCGAGGTACCACTGTACCCATGTTTCAGTATTATATGCTTTTGCGTTGCATTATTCTTTGTGCAAACGACGTTTATTATGTCTGTAGTCTTATCACTTTTAACTTTTGCCTGTATGCTCCAGCACAAATTACACATTTAACATAGAAAGCTGCCTTATGCTGAGTCCATTTAGCTCCATATTGTCCACACCGATTAGCAGCAGCTCTCCTGGATTTCAGGCGGGATTATTTCCAGTTCTACCTGGAGATGCTATTAGGGATTGAGTCTGGGACCTTCTGCATGCAAGGCAGAGCTACAGTCCTTCACACAATTTATATCTCACTTCCGTAAACCTCTACCAATCAGGTCCGGATCCAAGTTTGATGGGCCCCTGGGCAAAGTGTCCTGTGCTGGGTCTCCCTCCTTGGTCGATGGGCCCTGACCTGGCCACACTGGCCATGCTCCAAGCAGCACGATGCCCCAGAGCAATGCTAAGTGTTTGAACGTGACTCTGTTATCTGTTACTCGTAGGATAGAGATGAGTGCATTGAATCACCAAGCATCTGTGGAGAAAGGATAAAGTGCCTGAACACTCCAGGTAAGTTGCTGCATTTCTGTGAATGAAGCCATTCATGAAGGCAGGAATGTTCCCTCATGGTGCAGTTTCAAGTGGAAATTGTGAAGTTGGGCTGAAGAGTAAGAGCTTTTAGGGCTCTTTGTTAGAAAAAGAAAATCACTTTTATGTTGCAATGCATTATTTCAATTCAATATGATCTCTTTACAAGTGGTATCTGCACACAAAAGTTCATACCAAGAACAAACATAGTTGGTCTCTAAGGTGCTACTGGAAGGAATTTTTTTTATTTTGTTTCGACTACGGCAGACCAGCACGGCTACCTACCTGTAACTGCATTTATAGAATTATTGCAAATATTTTAGTGGCACCCATACTTCGTCAGCCCCTCCCAATTTAGTTTGATGATACACAAGTTTTCAGATACATATATATCCCACTCCCTGAACATCCCCTTCAAGCTACTTCAACAGGACTCACTACATCCTCTAAATTATTATTTATTTTTGGACTCCCATCAGCTCCAGCCATCGTGCTTCAGAATTATTGCTTTTACTCACATGCAAATTAAAAATTGGGTCTATCAGTTATATTTGTGTGTAAGTAATGGCAATAGTTCAATAGAAACTCATGCAATTTAATCAACACAGAAGCATAGAATGGTAGAGTTGAAAGGGAGCCCGTGGGTCATCTAGTCCAGCCCCCTGCAATGCAGGGATCTCAACATGTGGTCCCCCCAATCAAAACCACACTGGCCCCTGCTTAGCTTAGCAAATGTGCTAGCAGTTTTAGGACGGTATAAATGTTTTTAAAAATCAGAGACAGCCCTCTTGGGGTATATGTTGCCTCTGCAACATTACGTTTTTATTGTATGGTGCCTTAAGAGCATGGACAGACAGGATAAATATTTTCAGCAACTGGTTGTATGTTGCTTTGGGTTATTTATGTATGCTACTACTGCGGCCCGTGTTTTGTTAGCCCCAAAATGGAAAATGAGCAAAGTCCCAATTAAAGAAGAATGGCAACTTAAGTTGACAGAATATGCACAACTCGCAGACTTAACATATAGAATAAGAGAACAAGAAAAACATACATTTAAAGAAGATTGGAAAACGTTTATGGAAAATAATTGTGTACAGCTGAAAATGCTGGCAGCATTAAGATAAATTCAACAGTGTAAGTAAGTTTTGATGGATGCAATAATGGAATACGAAATGGTATAGTTTCTGTAAAATATGCAGGGATTTATTATATGTAAAATGAACCATGGAAAGAGAAGAAGGGAATTCATTGATATCTTAAGGATGTAAAATGTGTATCTTAAATTGTAAAACAGAAAACTTAGTAAGTTGCTTTGGGTTACTTTGTGTAAAAGGGAAAAAACAGCATGACTAATAAGTGCAAATAATAATAATAATAATTAATAATAATAATAATAATAATGGTAGACTAATAATAATGATGCATAGGCCTGTGACTGAAACTGTATTTCCTCTGTGTGAACAGGAGGATTCCGATGCCTTGGAATTGCAGCAAAAGAAGCTGCCTTGGGATTGTGCGGAGAAGAGTACTTCTTTAACAAAGAGTTGCAAGAGTGCCAGGCTTGCTTAATGTGTGAAGACAGGGCGGTTGTTCTCCCCTGCTCCACTGTCAGTGATACTGTTTGCTCAACAGCCAGTGAAAACAAGCTGTCCGAGTCCTGGACTGCAAACGTCGTTTTGCCCATGGCAAAGTCTGGCGCTTCTCAAATTTATCCTGGCGTAACCTTGAAGATAAAGGGGAAGCACGAGTTGGACATCGTCGCGGTGGAAGAGAACAGCCTGGTCTTCAAGCAGCATGGCCTAATGTGGGCCGACTTCAATTTTGCCGTGAAACACAACTGCAGGAATTTCCTCCAGCTTGCCTTGAAAGTCAGCAGCCAGGAGGAAGGCTGCGAGCTGAGCGCGGTTCGCATCGAGCAGCCGGAAGGCAAAATCTTCCAGAGTGTCAGTGTGAGCGGCACTGCAGAGGTAGAGCCGGGCCAAGCTCTCTGGGTGCTTTTGAAGAGCCCCAACCAATTCTGCAACCAAAGTAAAGACTTCAACGTTTACGACCTCAACACGCCCCTCAGTTTGCTTTGGTTATCCCACGACACGGGGGCGGTGGCCATGACTGCTCAACTGACCACCGCGATGCACTACCAAACAAACTACCGGCCAACTTTCAGATTAGTTTCCCTTTCCGACCCTTACATGCTAACCTTGTCCCACGATGGCCGAGCCGTCAAGTTTACGGAAAAGGGTGTGGTGAAGTTCGTTTTGCACCAGGCCTTCTATTCCATGGGCCCCACCTGCATCCGCGAAGGGCTTTCCCTGGTGTCTTATCTCAACCGAAACGGCACCAACGTAGAACTAACGACCGTGCACAAGTCCGGTGTCAATTATCGAGACACGTCGATATCTGCCTCTGGGGCCACCAAAGTTGAAGCCGGGGATCTGATTAGCTTTGAGATCCTTTCGCCAGCACAATGCAACATTCGTTATTTTGGAGACAGCTCTGGAATTAGTATGCTGAGCCTCATCTGGATCCCATCTGCAGTTTCCACTGCTCTCTCAGCCTCCGTCTCCATTAAGGGGCTGCCCACAGGAGCTGTCAGAAACAAATTACTGGATTTTACTCAGGTTTCCTCCAGCGAGAGGCAGATCCGTCTAGTTTCTACTGGACAACTTGCTCAGAAATACTTTGTCTTTACCGAAAGGGGAGTCACCAGTGTTGTGTTTTCAATAAGGCTGATCCACTCATGTAACATGCTCCGGGTGACTCTAAATCAGCTCCTTGGTGATCATGGGCAGCCTCATTCAATTGCGCAGCAGGTTGGAGGGCAAATGCCAGAAGGAAGCATCTGGACCAGCGTTGCGCTCCGCTCCTCCTTTGAAGTTCACAATGGTACAATGATATCTGTTTCCCTGGACTGTGTGCGTGGCAGGGTCAACCACATTGCACATCAGCATGGAACTGGCTTGTCCATTTTATGGGTTTCGTCTATCCCAGGAGGAAACTGACAGTTAATAAAAAGTACGGAAGGAATCAGGAAAGGTGATTGGTAAGCCCATGTTGGGCATTTTCTCCTTTCTCCAGCTGCAGTTGAATGGCACAGAACTCGCTAAGAGAACAGGTTAGACAAAACGCAGAATACAGGGATGGGGAATCATTGTTCCTTATCGTTGGCCGAGCTGATGGGAGCTGGAGCCTGAGAACACCCAGAGGGCAGTTTGTTGGCTGCCTCTGCTCTGTTGGTGAACTCTCCTAGGGAGTTCAATCAGCTGACTTTCAATAGGACTAATATCTAGCTGAGGCATAGCAATGCCTTGGATGTGCAGTTGCCCATTCAAACATTAACAGAGTGGTGCCGAAGCCACTTTGCCATGATTTTGAGTGTTACGAAAGGCAGCAAATGGTTAGATCTTCAGTTTATTATTATTGTATTTTGACGGCTGGGCTGGATATTTGCACTCTGAGTTGGGGCAGGAAGAGAGGCACCATTTGCTGCTCTGCCTCAGGCATCAAAATGTCTTGAGCCAACCCTGCATGCAAGCCCGTACACTCAGCCTGGGAGCCGCGCTTCATACAATCATAGAAATGTAAGAATTGGAAAGAGCTTTGTAGATGTCCAGTCCAAGGCTGGGGAACCTATGATCTTCCAGATGTTGTTGGACTCCACCTCCCATCTGCTGTACTCAGCATGGCCAGTGTTCAGGAATGAGGGGAATTGTAGTCCAATGACATTGGGAAGCTCCACAGGTTCCCCACTCTTGATGTAATCCAACCCCTTGCAGTGGTGGACCTGAGGGTCTCAAATATCAGTGGCACCCTGTGTGATGCCAAAGTTCTCTCCACCCCTCACGCTCCATTCCACACCATAGTTGTGGCGCCCCCAAGGCTCGGCACCCAGTGTATCAAACTGGTCATGCTCCCTAAAACTCGCCTCTGCCCCTTGCTTGATGCAGGAAATAAGGAGACACCTGCAGGATCAGGCCAAAGTAGATGCTTACTGGAAGACCACAAACAGGACCTAAGTTCAACAGCACTCTCCCCACTTGTGATTCCCAGCTTCTTTGATTTCTTATGTGTTATTGCATTGTTTCAAAATCTGTATGCTATGGAATTCAACACAAAAAAACCACAACATGTAAGAAATAAAAGAAGCAATTAAAATACAGTTTAAAAATCACACTGGATCAAGCCCAGTGCATTGCAATTGCTACAAAAGGCAGGGAAATCGTTAAGGTGTCTGCCAAGAGCCTCAGCAATTCTCAAGTGGTCTGTGGGGACAGTTTGGGAACTACTAGTCTAGGTAACTAGTCCTGTTATCAAATCCTTTTATGATCAAGACATTTCTTCTGTTGTTTATTGGGTCCTATCCATGCCAAAGCAATCCTTCTGCAACCACACGGTCTGCACTAGGGACAGTTGTGACCATTAAAAAAAGCAACCCCCCCCCACAAATCTGCTCTGCTTGCATAATTCTCCTCTCAGACTTTGGAGGGTCTGCCAGGAATTGCATGCGAAATACTGTAACAGAGAGGTTTGATCTATAACCAGTCGCCATTTTATAAAAGGTATAATATTAATCCTCTAATTACTTGTGTCACATTTTACAGATTTTATCGGGATACCTTTTCTATGCTTTAAGGCAATTTTATATATTGGCTAAAGTGTGCCAACATGGGGACTTTTTCTAGTATGTAAATTTAAAGTATGCAAACTGTGACTGGTTTTTTTTTTTTTTTTGGTTTTGTGCTTTGTGCTGGACATTTATGCAGAATACGGAACATTCTGAAAACTATATTTATATTTGTTTTTATAGCCAAATATCACTTTAATTATTCCAAAAGCAAAAGCACAGCTCTTGATCTGTTTTTTATATATATTGAATTGAGGGAATTTAATTCAAATAAAAGATTTATAACTTTACTTACTGTCTAATGGCCTGATATGAAGAAGTTGTCTGTAGAGTTGTCCTATTAAGTTGCCTGATACACCAATCCTGTGTTCTCCTGCCTATTGTTGGACCAATAGGGATGGCCAGTAGGGATGACGGGAGTTGTAGATGAACAATTTCTGGAAGGCGCCAGGTTGGGGAAGTATTGTACACACTTGCTTGGAAATAAGCTCCATTGAAAACAGGGAGACTTTCTTCTGAATGGAAATGTGCAGAATTATGCAGGCTCACCTGAAACCGAGCCTCATTGGACTCAATGGAATCACAATCAAAGGATTCATCACTGCTGTTCTTGTAAGTACCGTATTTTTCGCTCTATAAGGCGCATCTGACCATAGGACGCACCTAGTTTTTAGAGGGGGAAAGCCCCAATTTTTTGAGGATCAGCTCAAATTTCTGCAGCTTCTTTTGCAAAGGAGAAAAGCCCCATTTTTTGAGGATCAGCTCAAAGTTGTTGAGCTTACTTTGCAAAGGGAAAAAACCCTGTTTTATGGGGTTTAACTCACAGTTCTGCAACTTCAGAAAGCCATTTCTACAGTTTCCAGACAGATAATCTAATCAGCCAGTCACATGTTGCTGGGGAAACAGCCTCCCTCTGCAAGGGGGCGGGGCTGGAATCTCTCTCCCTTCTCTTTCTCCCCGATCATTTGCTGAGCAGCTGCTCAGCGGGCTTCCTTTCAACAGCTCCTTCTCTCTTTTTTTTAAAAAAAAGCACGATCTGCTTTTGCCCCTGGGCAGTTCAGCTCCAGGGACCACACATTCACTCCATAAGATGCACAGACATTTCCCCTTACTTTTTAGGAGGAAAAAAGTGCGTCTTATGGAGCGAAAAATATGGTACTTATAGCCCAACAAGACCTTTACCTGCATTCTGATTATCTGCTGATTATCCCACAGGCATGCTTTCTGGATAGGAATTGTGTAATATTTGGAACTGTCCTTGCTCGTGTGGCATTTGCTCAGCACAGGTGCATTGCCTGTGCCACTATTTAAGGGTGACTTTCACCTGCTTGCTTCGTTATTGCAAACTAATCTAGCTAAAGACACCCCTGTGATGTATGCAGAGGAGCTTTCATCTAATCACTTCAAAGCAAATAGGGCCCATCTAGTGATTTAAGCCGGTAATCACATCTGAATTGCATGACTGCGGCCCTCGCCATGAGAGCAGCATAAAAGCCTTCTGGGAATATTAATAGATGGAAAGCAGGTGGCGTCAGAAGAGAGTTACAGATGCTTTGCATCAGACACAAATAAAACTCACGTTCCTTTTGGGAGGCCAAAACTGGACAAGGATTTAGTATATACTGTAAAATGTTTTGTTTGGTCAAGGAAATGTTTTGTTGGTTTTATTAAAAAAGAAAAGAGAAGGGGAGGGAGAGGAAATGGATTTATCTTGTGCCAAGTGGTTACAAGTACCTGAAGCAAATGTGTTTTATTTTCATGCTTGGAAGAGCATTAAAATTCTTGGGAGGCAATTTTATTCAGACTTCTGAGTTAATCTATTTTATTCGCTGGATTCGGCTTGTTATGCATTGCCAACGATTAAATATTTTGCGCTACAGGAATTATAATTTTTCCTCTTCGGTTGGAGGTGTTGGAGCTCACAAAATAATTTTAAGCTGAGAAAAAGGGAAAAGGAAAAAAAAACTCATTTACTAGGGCTGTCAATCAGTAGTTTCATAATTTCCATGCACTGCAAACCTATAGAGGTCTACTCAGAAGCAAGCCCTATTGAGTTCTGTGTGCGTAGGAAAATGTGTAGAGGAATGCAACAGTAACTAAACCCACTGGGGCTGCAATTCTCTGCCCAGATTCTTACGCATAAACTCACTGAACTTGATGGGAATTCCTTTTGAGTAAACATGTACAGGACTGTACTATTACTGTGGTTCAAGCCCTACCAAATACAGTGGAACTTCCTTCTAAGTAAACATGCATAGGATTGCAAGGAAAGATTCGCTAGAAATCGCTCTTCCTTTCTTTCTAGCCTTTCAATAGTTTCCCAGCTTAGCTACCCAGCTAAACAATTACTTGCCTGGTTACTTTTGACCTAGGCTTCTATATTGTTAAAACTCTTCTAGTTATTTTGTAAAGGTAAAAGGGACACGGGTGGCAATGTGGTCTAAACCACTGAGCCTCTCGGGCTTGCTGATCAGAAGGTTGGTGGTTCGAACCCACGCGACAGGGTGAGCTCCCGTTGCCCCAACTCCTGCCAACCTAGCAGTTCGAAAGCATGCCAGTGCAAGTAGATAAATAGGTACCGCTGTGGTGGGAAGGTAAGCGGTGTTTCTGTGCGCTCTGGCTTCTGTCATGGTGTTCCATTGCGCCAGAAGCAGTTTAGTCCTGCTGGCCACATGACCCAGAAAGCTGTCTGTGGACAAACGCTGGCTCCCTCGGCCTAAAAAGCAAGATGAGTGCTGCAACCCCATAGTCACCTTTGACTAGACAACCGTCCAGGGGTCCTTTACCTTTACCTTTCTACCTAGTTATTTTGTATAGTATCTATATGTACAGCTTGAGAACAAGAAACCCACCCTTTAAATTTATAGACCACTTAATGAAGAAATCTCTTAGGAGGTATACATAAAGCAGTAATATACTGTACTTATCAGATAAAATCAGAAGAATTAATAATAATAATAATAATAATAATAATAATAATAATAATAATAATTTATTTATACCCCGCCCATCTGGCTGGGTTTCCCCAGCCACTCCTAAGAAAGTACATCTAACTAAATTATATGTGCAGATAGGCTTGCTAAAATAAGTTTTTAGTTATAACTCCATACTTAGTCCCCCATCTTGCTGGGGCTGATTTATAGAATATATTTTAATTAATTTTGTTGGTTTTGTCAGAATTTATCTGAGAATGAGTAAGTGTTGGAAGCACAGTCACTGACATTTTTATGGGATCTGTATTGTTTCCTTTACCATGCTTCAGCATATCTATTGCATGTGTCTGTATGTATGCAAACAGCTTAGACAAGAATGGCAAGGAGAGGCTGCAGGAAAGGCCTTGAATACATTTTAGGAGGAGGCCTTTAAAAAGCCTCATGTCTGGTTCACTAAGTATACACGAGTTCCAGTTCTGAAGAAGTGTGCATGCACACGAAAGCTCATACCAAGAACAAACTTAGTTGGTCTCTAAGGTGCTACTGGAAGGAATTTTTTTTATTAAGTATACACGATGGCTGCAAAAAAATAAAACTTGATGAGGTTTTGTGCTTTGTGGAGGAATTTCATGACTTCACTATATCTTGGGGGAAATTATGTCATGGGGGAAGGAAAAAATAGGGTCAAGGAAACTGAATGGGGCTGCAAAATTGCCGACGTGGTGCCTTCCAGCTGTACAGTGGTACTTTGGGTTAAGAACTTAATTCATTCTGGAGGTCCGTTCTTAACCTGAAACCATTCTTAACCTGAGGTACCACTTTTGCTAATGGGGCCTCCCGCCGCCACCGCATGATTTCTGTTCTCATCCTGAGGTAAAGTTCTTAAAGTTCTTAACCCGAGGTACTACTTCCGGGTTAACAGAGCCTGTAACCCGAAGTGTTGGTAACCCGAGGTACCACTGTACTGGCTAGGACTGATGGGAGTGGGACTGTAAAACATCTGGAGGCCACCAGGTTGCCTGGGGCTGTGCTAGAGACAGACCCTGTCCTTGTTTCTTTGGAATATTCTTTGGAATATTCATACCTGCCTGATTTCATCTAGGAAGATGTGTTTTTAGTCAGAAGGAAAGATGGGGTTGGACAAAATGAGCCTCAGGTCCCCTAGGCCTGTGCCATGATTTTCTTTCCCATGGTGGCTTGTCGACACCAACTGGAAATAATCTGCAACCCTTTTCTGACTGGCGTTAAAATGTGGCTTTTGGAAAAGCCTCACGTCTGCTTCCCTAGTTTGCCCTTGAGAAAATTAGAACAATATGAATTCCTTGAACAGCAATTAGCATTGCCATCTGTTATTGCCAGCAGATGGATGTGATAGCCTTGTGATCTTTGCCTTAGGATTAGACTGTTGTGTTGCTTTCATCTATGTGATACGCACATAAAACCACCCCAACCCCATCTTTAAAATAATCATAGTGCTTGGGAGAAATGTACACAGCAACACATCACAGGAATCCTTTTGCATTTTCCATGTGAACTGAGATCCCATCACCTTTCCTGCCCTTTCTTAAGTATTTCTACAATAAGTCCCATAGAAGACAATGGAACAACTCAACTAAATAAAATGCTTGCATTTTTATGTATCCTGTGAGCTCAACATGTAAAGCATGTTCTCAAAAAGTGGATTATGAGTCCTTTGAACGACTGGGTGATAGTTGGGAGCATATTGAATGCTAATGATAAGCGGAGTATTTTGGAATTGCTCAACCAGCTTCCATAAATGGACCTGTCCAGATCAGCCTGGTCCAACCTTGGTTGGACTACAGCTCCCATGCTGGCTGGGGCTGATGGGAGTTGTAGTCAAACAATGCTTGGAGGATGCCAGGTTGGCAAAGGCTGGCCCAGAACCTTGAATAAGAACAAGAATATCAGCAGCAGTAATAATTATATTTTGACTTCACTCTCAAAGGTGCACTCCTCCGTGGTCTCCCGAGACAGTCCGATGCCAACAAGAAATTCTATTGCAAAGACGTCAGAAGAAAAGGCATCTCTTCAATATGGGGCATTCAGAAAAGAAAAGAAAAGAAAAGAAGAATATAACTGTGTCTTATTTTCATTGGTTCTTTGTTGGTGGTAATTTACTGAATGATCCCTAATAACTTTAGAAAGTTACTAGATTGAGAATTAGCACCCAAATACTCAAAACTGGACCCAGACAGCATCATGGACTCCATTTCCCCCAGCTGCATACATCTCCCCAGGGAAAACTGTCTTCTGCTTAGAGGCCCCTGGACATAGGAGATGGAATTAGTCTCAGGTACAGTGACAAACTTATTGCATGCGAAAAGTTCCAGATTCAGTCGCTGGCATTTCCAAGGCTGGGAGAAACGGAAATTCCAGAAAACCTATGAATCTGTGTAGACAATACTGGACTAAGTGGACTAATATTCTGACTCAGTATAATAAGGCACCTTCCTACATTCCTGGTGTAACTTTGGGTGAAATAAAAGTTCTACTTCTTTATCACTAAACAGACCACTACGTTCCGTTCAATTTTGCTGTAGGTTGTTCTCAGTTGCAAAATGCTGGACTGCAATGGTATGCTATAGGATTGCGTAGTGGAGGGGGGATATCAGTGAACAGAATGGGGGAGGGAGTATAGTTTAAGAAACTGGCTGTTATTTGAGGTTGAGATGAAAGATGAATCAAACGATATGTGAGTGGGCAAAACTGGATTACTTTGAAGAGCATGGGTTCCTTCCAATGTCTACACACAAACGTAACATTACCCTTCCTGCACTTTGGGTGCCAGCAATTTCGCCTTGCATTATACAGATGTTTACCATCTGTGAATACCTCCCAGTGCTAGAAGAGCTTCAAATTCTTTGCCAAAAGCTGTAGTCTGGAAATGTGCTCCTGTCTCCCTGGAATTTTACATCTGATAGTGAAAAATCTCTCCGTGTCCAAATTCAACACATCTTTCCCAGCCATGCCAAGAACATTGGCATTAAGAACTGCATTTGGTTTGATTTTTCTTCCATGCGGAAACAGCAAAACATTATTTTGAGAGGCTGGAATATGTGCATGATGCCAATTCTCTATGCTTAATTCTGTCCTGCATTTCATGACCCTTGGAGCTGAACGCAGCCCAGCTTCACATCTCAATGTAAGCTATGCCGGCATTCCAGTGGCAGCCAATAATTCTTTTAAAAAATGTCAATATTTTGTCATTTAAGGTACAATAGCAACATCTCCTGAATGAGATGAATAAGGTCACCTTGCCTAATGGATGAGTAGCTGGTATAGGGCTGTTTTATATTAACTTCCTTCTTTTGTTGCCCTACAAAACAGCCAGGTGAGTGAAAACACACACACACTTTCTCCAGCTTGCCCTGTAATGTAGGACAGGCTAGGGCCACTGTCTCTTGTAAGAAACTTCCTCCAACAAATTTTATCCCCTAAATTTGAACTGGGAGGAAGATTTGACATTGTTTGCATTTTCAAGGGAGGCTACCTTGGACTAATATGCAAACCAAAACATAGCTATCGTTGGAAATATGCACGTCTCTGAATCTTCTGGCGCAGTCCTCCAGCCAATGAATGTATACAAAATTGCAATATATTGGGAAAACTGCTTGCAAAAAAAGAGAAGTGTCTATGTGTAGTGTCGCTCCAGGGCACTGTGTGAAATTTCAAACGGCAGCTTGCCAACCTAGCTTCTGCCACCAATCAAGTTTGCAGCTGGAACCAGTCGTGGAATGCATGCTTTCATTAGTGCAGGGATGGGGAATTTGTGGCCTTCCAGATGTTGTTGGATTACCATTCCCCTCATCCCTGACCACCAGCTCATGGGAATGGTAGTCCCACAACATCTAGCAGACCACAGTTTTCTCATCCCTGCTTTAGTGTATCCTCCAAGATGGCACTGTGGTCTAAACCACAGAGCCTAGGGCTTGCTGATCAGAAGGTTGGCGGTTCAAATCCCCACGATGGGGTGAGCTCCCGTTGCTCGGTCCCTGCTCCTGCCCACCTAGCAGTTCGAAAGCACCTCAAAGTGCAAGTAGATAAATAGGTACCACTCCGGCAGGAAGGTAAACAACGTTTTTGTGCGCTGCTCTGGTTTGACAGAAGCAGCTTAGTCATGCTGGCCACATGACCCAGAAGCTGTCTGCGGACAAACGCCGGTTCCCTCAGCCAGTAAAGCGAGATGAGCACCACAACCCTCGAGTCGTCTGCGACTGGACCTAATGGTCAGGGGTGCCTTTACCTTTACCAAGATGCTTTTATATTCAGTGGGTGACGTTTAGTTAGATTAAAACACCAATTTTCTCAATTTCACCTATGTGTCCTCCAGGTTTTTAAGCAGACTTGATGAAGCTCTATTTTGCTGAATCAATAGTAACCAATTTATTTTCTCGGGTACAAGGCTACATTTACTACCTTTATCAATGCTGGAATCTCCTTCTCCGTCTCCCTGAGCTTTCTGTAGTAGCAATGCGCACGATACGGGTCACTACCCAGAGATTGGGGTCAGTTCCTCAAATATCATGTTACTTATCATTGGCTCCTTCTGGGATCTTTTGTCCCATGCCTGAAAAAGGTTTAGCTGTGTCTTTAACCAAGGTCACCCTCTTTATTAGGACTGAGAATTCCTGTGCCTCTTGACAGTGAAATCCTTTGACGGGCAGCAGAATGACTAAGCATGACTTCAAGTGTACAGGACTTGTCTTGGTGTGCACAGGCACCAAGACTTGCCTTTTATCTGTATCTGTGCCTTTTAGAAATTCTTATCTGTTTCTGAGTTCCTCTGTGCTCTCTCTGCTTTGATTAGTGCTCCCAATTCATGATAACGGATACTCTCAAAACGCTTATAGCGTTTCCTTCTGGCTAAAGTGGATGAAATGTACACACTGAGGAGTCCCTCCGTAGTGGATTAAGTCTGCCAAATATTTTCAGGGGATTTGGGGGGCGGGGGCAAGTAAAAGGAATTCACTTTTACCAGAAGCCTTTTTATTGGGTATAGTGGGTGAAGAGATACCAAGGGAAGATAAAAGGCTGTTTATGTATGCAACAACTGCGGCAAGAATTCTTTTAGCCCCAAAATGGAAACAACAAGAAGCACCAACGAAAGAAGAGTGGCAGATGAAGATGATGGGCTTTGCAGAACTGGCGAAGCTGACAGGAAAAATCCGAAACCAGCAAGATCAAGCATTCCAAAAGAACTGGAGTAAATTTATACGATATCTGAAAGATTATTGTAATAGCAGGGTTGTCTGAAGACTTGTAGTGGGAAATTCTCTACCTTTCTATATTTATTTAAATTTTGAGTTATTTCGTAATGTGTGTAATTAGAATTGGAAAACGTACAAAATGCAATGACATAAAGGTTAATTTTGAAAGCCATGAGGCGGGACAGAAGAAAGTTGACAGGCTCTAAAGAGCCAGGGACATAAAGTGGAATGTTATGATGTGAATGTATATTATAAATTGGAAAATAAATTATCTATCTATCTATCTACCCGGTATCTATCTATCTATCTATCTATCTATCTATCTATCTATCTATCTATCTATCTATAATCTATCTATCTATCTATCTATCTATCATCTATCTATCTATCTATCTATCTATCTATCTATCTATCTATCTATCATCTATGGGATTCACTTTTCTCCATAATTCCTTGAGGGGGCAGGGTAGTAGATAAGAGTATTGGACTAGGATTCAAACCCCCACTGGGTGACCTTGGGCCAGTCACTCTCAGTCTAACCTACCTCACAGGGTAGTTGGAGGTTTTAAATGTTTGACATTTTATTATTTTGCTGGAAGCTGCCCAGAGTGCCTGGGGAAACCCAGCCAGATGGGTGGGGGTATAAATAATAAAATGATTGTTGTTATTGTTATTATTATTATTATAAAATGGGAAAGAGGAGAACTATGTGTGCCACATTGAGCTTTTTGGAGGGAAGGTGAGATGTCTAAATGCAATCAATCAATCAATAAGAGGGGACTGTCAATTCTTGCTTGTGAATGTTTGAAAAAAGTTTACAGCTTCACAGCAGCCTTTCCTTTTCAGTTCTGTGCATGCCCTGTAGGCATATGTTTTTCCTCCCCTCCCTATTGACAAATGATAGAAACCAAGCACCCAATCTTTAGATTGCGAGCAATTACAATAAAGTGGTCAAAACAAAATAAAAAAATTCCTTCAGTAGCACCTTAGAGACCAACTAAGTTTGTTCTTGGTATGAGCTGCTGTGTGCAAGCACACTTCTTCAGATACACAATAAAGTGGTGTCAAGTTTAGTGCTGCAGTACTAAACTTGGGATTGCCACTGACAGCTAGGCACTTATGCAGTATAGAGGGCAACCAGCCCTCTTACCTCTTATGACTGGGAGTGACAGCATTAAAAGCCTATTAGTTCATTCTCATTAAACTTATTGGCATGGCAACTTTATTAGCATTGCTGCTGCATGAAGCTTCCCACAGTAGAACAGGCAACGGTGTGTGGACTATGTATCTCAGCGATGGATGTTAAAATGGCCCTTACGACAGTCAACTCAGCTTTAGAGGTCAAGTTGCACAATGAATGGCAAAGCATAGCCCTGGGGCTTGCTGAGATCTGCAGAATATGTTCTTTCTTAAAGTGACATTGACAAAGAGGGAGAGAAATGCACCTTGAAAAATGAGGAACCACAGACTCTTTTCTCAGGCATTTAAGAATGGGAACATGTGCCCCTAATTTCTGGATTGTGCCCACTTCAGTGAAATTGAAAGTAATCTTCAGGATGAGGAACTGATGAGATTTTAATGTCTCTTCGGTCCTAATTTAACTACTACCACCACACTAGATTTAATGTCTAGATGGCCTGTTGTACTCACCTGAAAACATGCTTGAAATCACTGGTCAAACGGTTCTGTGCCTGGGCAGTTGTAAGGTGCCTTGAGAAGACCACCCCACCGCCAACCCTTTGGGGTAACAGGGTCCTTGCTGGGAGGATGCCATTTCCCCCACCTCATTCATTCCTGGGGTCCATGCTCTTTTTTTGGCATGATGAACTTCTGACCTTCCAAATTTGGCCTGCACCCATTTCCCACATTCCAGCCACTGCTCTCACAGAGTTACAGTTTCCCTGCAACCAATAGCTCAGTTAGTACAGCATGAGACTTTTAATCTCAGGGTTGTGTGTTCGAGTCCCATGTTGGGCAAAAGATTTCTGTGCTGCAGGAGGGGTTGGACTAGATGACCCTCGGGGTCTCTTCTAGTTCTGTAATTCTATGATACAGTGCTCTGAAATCTTTGAGGGAAAGAATGCGCTTCAAATGCACTTTAAAAGTTCAGCATAGATCAGCCAAAAGGTATACCTACATTTTTTGTGTGCTAGGCTGTTGTCAAATGCATAGAAGATACATATCCTTGAAACAGACAAAAAGATGGTGACCTAGGAAGCCAAATCTAATGCAGTCCCAGAATACTGGACTCATTTGGGCTCTTAAGTTGCATGGGGAAGTAACTTGTCCTGTGTGATGTATACCTTGTTCCCTTATTTTCATGATACAGTGGTACCTTGGTTCTCAAACTCAATCTGTTCCGGAAGTCTGTTCCAAAACCAAAGCGTTCCAAAACCAAGGCGTGCTTTCCCATAGAAAGTAATGCAAAATGGATTAATCTGTTCCAGACTTCTAAAAACAACCCCTAAAACAGCAATTTAACACGAATTTTACTATCTAACAAGACCATCGATCCATAAAATGAAAGCAACAATCAATGTACTGTACTATAAAATAAATAAGACAGTATTGTAGATGATGAAAATTAAAACTATTATTTTTTCTTACCTGCACTGATGTCATTGTTTGGATGGGGGCCTTTTATCCATTTCCGCAGTCACACAATCAATCAATCAATCTGTAGCTGAACCTGGTTCCACACAGTCACAAAAACAAATTAACCGAAAAAGCCTCAAAAGCCAAAACGCAAAATAAATGGCAAAAACAAAAGCGCCAAACTTAATCAATTCCGAAAGTCCGTTTGACTTCCAAAATGTTCAAAAACCAAGGCACAGCTTCTTATTGGTGCAGGCGCCCCAGAAACAATAGCCGACAGCTGCATTGGATCAGTTAAAGGTAGATAGCCGTGTTGGTCTGTCATAGTCAAAACAAAATAAAATAAAAAAAATCCTTCCAGTAGCACCTTAGAACCAAGAACAAACTTATACCAAGAACTCATACCAAGAACAAACTTATACCAAGAACTCATACCAAGAACAAACTTAGTTGGTCTCTAAGGTGCTACTGGAAGGAATTTTTTTATTTTATTTTGTTTTAGCTGCATTGGATGTTTGGCTTCTGAAAAACATTTAAAAACCGGAACACTTACTTCCGGGTTTTCGGCGTTTGGGAACCAAGGCGTTTGAGAACCAAGATACCACTGTACTTATAAAACACTGGTAAATGCCAGAAATCCCAGGAGGGATTATCTCCCAGCTCTCCCTCCCCCCTGACCTTGTTTAATGTCTTTGTCTCCCTGAAGTGTTAATGGAAGTGTAAATGGCTTCTAACTGGGCCTTTTTGGCATCTGGCACAGACATTGTTACACGTTTTATACCATATGGGATTGTTCCTTAGGGGGGAACACCTTGATCTCCTACAGTCTCTCTAGCTTTACACAAGGAGGGACTGTTGCTATAAACAATTAAACGGGCCTGTGATTTTATTAACGTATTTTACTCTTGTTGCAATCACTTCGAGACTTTTGTTTTTGGAAGCAACTCAGTAAACCTAAACTATCCCAAAGGGAGGGGAAATTTGACTTGTTTGCTTAACATGACACCCCGCTCACTTTGCTGGGTATTTTTCTTTTGCCACTCATCATCTTGTCATCATTATGACACTCAGAATATAAACCAGCAGATCATCAGAAGCATTATGCATGAGACCAGAGAACAAATTTCCTGGAAAGGTGTTCAAATTTGCATGCATTATGTTTGAAAGCACGTCAAAGTGCAAGTAGATAAATAGGTACCACTCCAGGCGGGAAGGTAAACGGCATTTCCGTGTGCTGCTCCGGTTCGCCAGAAACGGCTTAGTCATGCTGGCCACATGACCCGGAAGCTGTACGCCGGCTCCCTCGGCCAATAAAGCGAGATGAGCGCCACAACCCCAGAGTCGGTCACGACTGGACGTAATGGTCAGGGGTCCCTTTACCTTTACCTAATGAGAGAACAACTTCAGGAAGATTTTTACTGTATGGGGCTGCAGGTTTTAAATAATGGCACTCCCTTTGTCTGTGGTAATTGGATACAATGTACCTGACAATACTAGGAGATATATAAACATTAGTTCCAGCTTGGAAAGTGCAAGTGCAACCGTCAACTGTTATTTCCTTCTGTATCTTTGCTTGCACAGCAGGCAGAAATGCAGTAGGTGATACTTTTCCTGTAATGCATGTGGCTATGCTGTGATGGTGAAACTTTAACAGCTGCATGCCAGGCAAAAATTCAACTAGTAAAGTTACAGGAGCCTTGCCAGGGAAAAGGTGACAAACATCCACTAAAGGATGAAGCTTTTAGCCGTGACATATGAATATTTGCATTTCTGCCAGTTTAGCCATTAACAGAGTGAAGAAATCTCGATCACAAATTACTTGCCTTGTATTATGGGGAATTCAATATGGTCAAACAAGCCTCAAAAGAAAGTATGGATTATCTGAAGCACCAACAATGTGCAAAATAAAGGGTTTGCATCAACTTGCACTCCATTTTATTCTGAAGTGGTGTGAGTCGCCGGCAGGGAAGCTGGAGAGAAGGAAGCAGGAGGAATACCAGCTAGAGCACGGAAGGTACCCATATTGTCAGCGGCTTCATAATTCATCTCTGCCTGAGGTTCTGTACAAGGACAGAGTGAGACGTGGAGTCACTTGCCATTTTTTGTAAGTGCTATGATTTATCATCTATCTGTCAGGGAATAATTTGTGAGGCTGTTTAAGCTATCATGTGGTCTAGACTCTCAGAGCACACACGCACACACACACACGCACACACACACACACACTGCATTTCCAGTTCAGAATTATTGTAGAAAATACCAACGGCATGTTGCTCTCTGTTAATCTTTCTCCTGCCCGTGTCCTCCTATTGCCCAAAGGTGTGGTGGTTATTCTTGGGTTAGGAGCACAATAAACGCACAACTGGGGTGAAGGCTAAATATTTTATTAAATAGCCCAAAGAAATAGCCCATTGTCCTGCAAACCTTCTGTCTTTGGCCGCTGGGAACCTATTAGCAACAGGTGTGACCCCTGAAGATGGATCAGGAACTCTGGTCAGTGCACAACGCTTTCTGTGGCTTAGGTACTCTTACTAGTAAAGGTGTTTGGGAGGCTTATATACCCTTAGGGTACATTCTTCATTGTATGGGACGTGGGTGGCGCTGTGGGTTAAACCACTGAGCCTAGGGCTTGCCGATCAGAAGGTTGGTGGTTCGAATCCCCGTGACGGGTGAGCTTCCATTGCTCGGTCCCTGCTCCTGCCAACCTAGTAGTTCGAAAGCATGTCAAAGTGCAAGTAGATAAATAGGTACCACACCGGCGGGAAGGTAAACGGCGTTTCCGTGCGCTGCTCTGGTTCGCCAGAAGCGGCTTAGTCATGCTGGCCACATGACCCGGAAGCTGTACGCTGGCTCCCTCGGCCAGTAAAGCGAGATGAGCACTGCAACCCCAGAGTTGTCTGTGACTGGACCTAATGGTCAGGGGTCCCTTTACCTTTACCTTACAGTCTTCATTTAGGGGGTTGTTTATGCTTTCTTTGAAAGGGACACCCTCAGCCCCAGGCCATGGTCTGCAGACTCCTGATGCTGTAAGACTTCTGAATTGAAAAGTCTGGTCAATGCACAGGCCTGGTCCAAGACATTTCTCCTCCTGAAGGGAAGGATGCCCACCTCCCCAGTTCCACATACAGACGCCAACCAAACTTGTTGAATATTTCTTCAACATTGGGAATGAAACAATGTTCTCCAGTGCACCTGAGGGTGTCAGACTTGCTTAGGGGGTCTAGGACTGGCCACATGGCACCATTTTCATAGACTGTGTTATCATTCCCCATTCCTCCCTGTATCTGCCCATGGAGGTGCTAAAAAGTATGGCAAGCTGTCTCCCTAGCTGGTTTGGGGGGTAGCCCCTGGTTTTGGTGCAGGTCAAATAAATGCTCCCCTGCCTCCCTCGTTCTCTTAGATTCAGGCGGACAGCTAGGGCAGCTGGGAAGGGCCCTTGTGCAAACACACACACATGCAATGGTTGAGGCCTGGCTGGAAAGCTTAAAGCCTGCTTCATGGGAGATGGATGGAAGAAAGGGAAATGTGAGTTGACCCTGCCCATCGCTTAACCAATCGCGGCTAGGAACAGCTAGGAGCTAGGTGGAGTTTTGACTTGAAATGTTCATTTTGGGCTTCTCAGAAGTACGTAAAGGCACAAAGTGGGCAGGGGAAGGGCCTGCCTGCAATGGTGCCCACCTGAGAGGTGCCGGAACTGCACTCTGGCATGCTCCAGCTGAAAAAAAGCACTGGTTAAGAGGCATACTGCATGCACACCTATCTAGATCGGGGCAAGGCTGAGCTCAGCTGATGATACCAGTGGTTACCCATTTTTAAAAAGATGATCTGATGATGCCGATTGAGATAAAAGGAGATCCTACAGGTTGCCCCACATGCTGCAGTACCCCTCTGCTTGCTCTTGGTGGTCAACACTGCTTTGTTTTCCTTCCTCTTTATTGTACTTGGCAGCTGGAGAATTTGGGAGAAGGGAGAGCAAACAGATGGTGAGCTTTGAAGATTGAATGCTGTGAGTCAGTGCTCAGCTAATGTTTCCATTTATATACTCCTCGATCCCCCTCCCTCTTTCTTCCTAGCCATTTCAAACCAGCTGTAACGATTCCTACCCATTTATCCTGAAGGGTGCTAATTAAGGCTGTGCACACACTTTGGATAATAGCACTGGAATTGGCTTAATTTGGGCGCAGAATCCAAGCCTTTGCATCTGCTTTAAAACAAAAGCACAAAAACCCGACTCAGATATTTGAAAGCTAGCTGCCCCAGCTGCTTTACCAACCATTTTTCATATTTGGATATTTACAACTAGGAGATGGGAGAGGCATTCATGCAGCTCACATTTCCATATGGTTTCAGAACCACAGATTTCCTGCACCCGACCACATAAACCTGACCACAAGGCTAAGTGGTAGGACATATGCTATGCATGCAGAAGATCCCAGGTTCAAACCCCAGCATCTCCAGATAGGACTGAGCGAGACCCCTGCCTGAAACCCTGGAGAGTCACTGCCAAGCAGTGTAGGCAGTACTGAGATAGATGGGTCAATGGCCTTCGTATAAGGCAGCTAGCCCTCATGGTGAACACTGAACAGGGATGCTGGCAGTGTGTCAGGGCTGGAGTCAGATGCAGGTCAGCATGTAGAAGCAGAGTCAGTTGTCAGTGAAGTTCAAGGAAACAGCATACAATTCAGCAACACATCCCAGTCGCAGGGGCAGAGCAAGGGTGTGTGTTGGGGGCGGGCTGTCCCGGGTGCCACCCTGGGGGGGGTGACATTCGGCGAGCCCCCCGCAACTCCCAAGCCTACAGCGAGCAACGTCCATGACGGCCCCCTTTCCAAAGCTCTCCCCCTTTCCCCAGGCTCGCTGTAGGCTTGGGAGGCAGGGGGGTGCCATTGCCCCACTGCCCAGTAAAAAGCCTCGCTCGTCGGCTTGTACGCTCACCCACTCGCCGCTTTGCTTCCTTCCTGCTCGGGCTGTGGGCAGAGGCGAGGGGCAGGCCAGGGAGGGGCGTCAGCGGCCCAAGAGAAGCCTTCCACCCATTCTAAGGCTCCTCCTCTCCAGGATATCTCCCAAGCAGTCTCAAGGCAATCTGACCTCTGTTCCACTCTCCTCACTATCCTGCGCGTTCTTGGAAACCGGGGGGGGGGGGGAGGAGCTTGTCCCAGCAGGAGAGGGGGACTGCCTGGATTCTTCAGCAGCTTCTTGATTCCCCTCCTCTGCTTCAGCCTCAGAGTCTGAACTGCTCCCTGTCATCGGTTCTCCCTGCTCACTAAACCCTGTTGCCCCTTCAACACCAGGTACCTCCTCCCAATCTTTTTCCTCTGACCTCTCCTCAGTGTCCCACCACCAATTCCCAGGCCCTGAGCCTTCCTCCTCTGGTGTTTCCCTTGGGTATTCCCCTGGCTGGTACCTCCCATCACTCCTCTTCGTCCAGCCAGTCCCTGCACAGTGGCAACCTTGCAGACAAGCATTAAAATGGGGGAAAAGTTTTCTATGGGTCCATTACAATGTATGAGCTAAAGGCATATGGAACCTTGCTGGAGATTAAAGGTAAAGGGACCCCTGACCATCAGGTCCAGTCGTGTCCGACTCTGGGGTTGCGGCGCTCATCTCGCTTTATTGGCCAAGAGCCGGCGTACAGCTTCTGGGTCATGTGGCCAGCATGACAAAGCCGCTTCTGGCGAACCAGAGCAGCGCACGGAAACGCCGTTTACCTTCCAACCAGAGCGGTTCCTATTTATCTACTTGCACTTTGACATGCTTTTGAACTGCTAGGTGGGCAGGAGCTGGGACCAAGCAACGGGAGCTCACCCCGTCACAGGGATTCGAACCGCCGACCTTCTGATCAGCAAGCCCTAGGCTCTGTGGACCAAATAGGAGACTGGCTAGAACTACATGTAAGCTGCCCTGCAGTTCTATAGTGGAAGAAAGAAAGGCAATAAGAGGAAGGAAGGAAGGAAGGAAGGAAGGAAGGAAGGAAGGAAGGAAGGAAGGAAGGAAGGAAGGAAGGAGAGAAAGAGATTCCTTGTTAAAAGAAACATACGGTAAGTTGCCAAATGAGATACAGGTTTTCCTCTCCTTTACAAAAAATGCATTTTCTTTTATTTGTGATCCCACACCTCTTATAAGATAATGAAACAGGTAAACCACTTTATGTATATATAGATAAGAGGGGAATCAAGAGCCTGTGACAGTGTCCCATTATTTCTGTGCTTATCACATTTAATAGAAAATGTGCTGAAGCAACAACATGACAACGGGTGACAGCTGGGATAAAGCTCCCTAGTCCTCATGACCTTTGGTGAAAGATGGCACAAAAGATCTTCCTGCTTCTTACGCTCTCCCAGGTCAGTAATGAAAAGGGAGGGAGGGGTGTGTGGAAACCCCGCAGAGACATGTCAGCCACATTTTTACACTTTTTATTTGGGTTCTGAGTGACATCACAGATAAAATACTTTAATCAAATACAAGAAGAACAGGTTGCCATGTAGTTCTCCCCCCCTGCCCCCCCTCCAGATGCAACAAACAGAGTTCACATGGAAAAGAAAATCCTGCTGGTGATTATCCACATGAAAACACCAGTTGAAGATCTCAGATCGGCACACACAAGTAATATCTACACGGACCATAGTTAGCTTTATTAACCAAAGCAAACAAATAATTTTTAAAAAAAATCACATGCAAGATGTAACCCAGGCCTATAAATCCTCTTTGCCATTGCTCTCTATACCTTCCCTGCCCCTGGGGCAACAGGAACAGTTGGCTGGTGTGTTGCAAACTAGCTATTATCCCAAGTTTGACTGCCATGCAACTGTCCATTTCATTCAGTGGAAGTCGCAGTACCACCACCTAAATGGACACAGCAGCAGAGTTTGCTGGGTGGTCCTCAAATGCCCTGATCCTCTGGCTGGCTGCCCTCCCCAATCCTGCGGCTGCCCTCCTCCAATGAAGTGAATGGAAGGAAGAAGCCATTATGCACAGAAGCCTGTATAGACTCTGCTGTTATCTGAGTTGGGATCTCATTGGCAGAGCTGTTCGCTTTCCAACTCTTAAGCGTTAATGTCTAGAGTTAAACATCGTTTCACAGGAATCAGCTTAGGGTGGAAGAGATTGTGATCCGAAGCAGGTGAGCAATAGAGAAACTAGAACGGATGCAGTTCTTACAATATCAAGGTTCAATACCGCTACCACACAACTAAGGACGGCTCAGTTAATATATTGTACAAGCTTATACAGCGATACATGTTTGATTGGCAACACTGTACAGTTTTAAGTCTAAAGTGCACAGCCTCAGTCCGAGGTGACAAAAAATAAATAAAACCTTGCTATCAATATAATTTAAAAGGCAACACAAATTACAGACACAGCTCCATCTCCTTGCGCTTATATTTTGCAATGCTACAATGAGTCAGTACCAAAAGATTTAAGTATTTTCAATCAATTCTGACAACATCACACTGGTTTACTTCAAGTATTTTGAGAGAGCGTAAAACAATATTGCTTTACAAACCCACGTGGCCATGTTGATCCTAGTTAAAGCTAAAACCCAAAACTTGGCCAGTGTTATAAGTAGAGACAACTCCAAGATGTGAAATTCAGGTAGATGGAATTTCCCTCCCTCCCTCCCTCCCTGCATGCAGTATGGCCTAACTTGCAAGTGTAAAGTCTTGGTGGGCCTTCAATATGCCATAAAAATGGTCCTCATAATCAGAAGAGGGTTTTCCTAGGGAAGGCAGGAACAGTGCCTGAAACTGCAAAGAGGTAAAGCTAAAGTGCTTTATGTGTATTCTAAGGTATTTCCTTCATATCTTGCAATCCTCCATCTCTGCATAAGTGCAGGGAGTGGCTTGCAGGATGACCAACAGCCCAGTCCAAGATCTTTCGTTGCCCGAGGCAAAGAAGCAGATGCCTCTCCAACCCCATGTTAGTGTCAAGGTGCATAGGACCCATGACTGGTCAAGTTATTTTGGTACCTGAGGCAGAAAAAAACCCAAATTCTCTCTTGCCTCCCTGGTGGGGGAAAAATGCAACCATAATAAATTAAACAACAAACCAAATTGCTGCCCTTTCATGGCACCGGAAACTTGGCTGCCTCACTCTGCCTAATGGTAGGGCAAAAATTATAGGAGCTTCTGCAGCTATGTCACCTCACATTGAATCTATGTATAGAGGTTGGATTGCACAAAGGAATTCTGGTTGGCTGTTTTGTTGAGTTTTGGCCATATGATTCTAAGATTTACCCCACCCCATAGCTGTCAACCCAGCAATTTGGCTTCCTCACTGGTAAGCCTTATGGTTTGGTCTACTTACAGTATGTTAAGAAGTTTTAGGCTTCCTTTACCTGCAGCTCATTAAAATGCTAATGGCACAAGCAACTGATCTGAACTTTGACCTTTTTTATTATTATTGAGAAGACTCCAAATACAACTGCCATGTTTAGTCCTGGGTAGCACTTTCTATGATGATTGTGCGTCTGCTTAGATAGGCCACTTGAGAAACATTGTAAAGATTTTATAATTTCACTGTCATTGATCTTGTTTTGTTGTTGAAGAGCTGCAGTAATCGCTTGAGGTTTTTGTAGTACTAAACTCTGGAGATGTAAAGTGACAAGCAGAACCGAGACATTTCTATTGGATAATTTATGTGGGCTTCTGTCTCAAAATAAGCATTCAATGCAATTTCTCTGAAGGAAAATAAAGGATCTTAATATCTACTATTAGTATTTTTTGCCCCTGCAGTCTTCATAACCCATAGAAAATAAAAATCTATATTTTACAAAATAGGATCTTTTTAATATATATAATATATATATATATTTCTTTTGTAAAATTATATGTAGTTAAATACATCTGAAATGTATGTAAATTAGAAATTCTGTTCTAATATACCAAGAAAAAAAAGGCAACATTTATTTATTTGAAAGCATTTTTTGATTTATGCTTTACAATGCCCCTCACTGTGTTCTGTGACTGTCTGGGGGCAAATTTGGCTACTTTTAACGTAAACTATCGCTTTTACTAACTCTACTAAAATTTAGAGGGTGGAATCATGAGCATTTCATTATTCTGGATTTGTTTGAATGCAGCCTTTTTATATTACCTAATTGGGAAATATTCACAAACTCAACAGGGAGGGGGAAAATACTTTTAAAGAGGAGCAATGTTCTTAAGTGTTAAATTGTACTCTACTTTGACGGCACAATATAGAAATAGATTCACTTTGGAACAAACTACAAATACATTCACCACAGTTTGTGACAACTTAATTGTCTACCTAGAGAGACATTTCAGAAGGGTCTGGAAGACCACACGATTATAAATCTTGCCCAAGGCGCTCTATTTCCTCAATCAGAAAATCAATGTCTTGGTGAGCTGCTGCTGGGTTGGAGATAACCATGCGGAAAAAGTTGACCTTGTCTCCCAGGGGCTGATAGCTGACCATTGTGGTCCCATACTCCATCATTCGGGCTTTAATAACTGGAGCCACCTTCACAGACACAGTATGAAAAACAAAATTAATATTCTACTGTCTCTTTTCTTAGCCTATTCTTAGTGGGCAAGCTAGACATGCAGTCCTCTCCCTATAGCATCCAGCAGAACTCACCTCTATCGCAACATTCTGTTGCTCTCCCTTCCCTTACCACATCATTGGCTGACCTCTGTTCTGATGTCACAACACCACTGATGTTTACACCAGTGTAGCATTTGTCCTACTTGGCTCAGCAACCAACCCAAGCTCCCATAAACTGTGCAGCCTTGTACAATAACTGCATCAGGGACCCTCTTCAGTTGCAAGGGATCTGAGTTCATGCTGGACATCTGGCCTCCAATGCCGTTTAGGGATTGTCCACATGGGAGTTTACTGTGTGCAGGGCCGGAGCGTCCATTTAGGCGAACTAGGCAACTGCCTAGAGCGCCAAAATGGAGGGGCGCTGGCAAGCCTGCCCCCCGCCCCCGCCCCCCGCCCGCCGCCGCCCCAACCAGAGGCGAAAATTGGGGCAGCGCCCGGCAGCGCCTGGCTCGCACAGCGCCCGGCAGTTTCCTTTGCGCGCAGCGCAGGGGGCGGGGCACGTGACGTCATTGCGCATGACGTACGGTGCCCGGCCCCTGCGTGCCGGGCGCCCCGCGATTTTCGCCTAGGGCGCGAAAAGCCCTAGCACCGGTCCTGACTGTGTGTTTGCAGCTGTTTGCGTTCCCATTTAATTTGTGCAGTCCACATGATATTACCCCCAGACAACAGCAATCTTAATGCTTTTTGCCTGTAAATTGAGTTTCCCTGATACAGAGATACTGAATCAACAAATTAGAAAGCAGGGACAAACACAGAAGGGAATGCTGACAGGTATGAATGGGAAAGACAAAAACTGCTGCTCATATGCAAATGCATATATGTGCAGGTGTGGACTAGTCTGGTCTCATTTGAAAAGCAGGAAAGTGCATTCTGTAATAGAAATGGGCACATTGTCTTCTTCTTTTTTTACCTTTGAAAGACGGTTCATTCTTTCTTCATTATCCTCCATATTTCGTAAACTGGGAGGCACATACCAGAAGCAAACGTTTGTGTGCTGAGGCTAATGGAAAGAAAATAACATCTTAGATTGCACGAGCAGATCAATTGCCACAAGGTCCATGCGTTCCCCTTTCCCCCACATAACTCTTCGTATGACACTAGATCAAAAGCAAAAAAGCAACAACCCCAAGCTTGAGTAGGGTGCTGTTTCTCAACCTTTTTGAACCTCAGCTCCTCCACTGATAAACTTAGGCTGCAGTCTCCAGTATAAATTCCTAGGGAATAAGCCCCATTAATCCCAGTGAGAAGTGCTTCTCAGTAAACATGCACGGGGTTGTGCTGTTTACTTACCTTCTGCACTCAGCAGTAGAGACAGGTTGGATTTAGAATATGTTGGTTAAACTTGTTTCCCATTGAAATGAATGGGTATTCACATAGCCATGACTAACTTTTTAATTTTGAAATGTTCCTGGTTATGAAACTTGTAGATTTCAATGGTACCCAAGTGCAACTCAAGTTATGTTGGATCCAACCTAATACAGTATGTTCCAAGGAATATGGCAGGAATGATAGATACTGGAGAAGGTGATGAGAGCATATGCTTTGAACACACAATGTCTGAGCTTCAGACCCTGGTATCTTTATTTAAAAAGATCTGGCAGTAAGGGTAGGAAAGATCGCTGCTTGGAGCCCTGGAGGGCCACTGCCAGTTAGAGGAGACTGAGATATATTAGGGTTTCAAGAGCAGTCTTGATTTTTCCTATGGATTCCTTTAATCCCCTAGGTGTCCATAGTTTGACATCAACTAGATCTACAGTCAAACCTTGGAACTCAAACGTAATCCATTCCGGAATACTGTTTGACTACCGAAACATTCGAGTTCCAAGACATGGCTTCTGATTGGCTGACAGCTAGGTTTTTACATAGCGGAAGCCACGTCAGACATTCAAGTTCCGAGGAACATTTGAAAACCAGAATACCGGTACCTACTTCCGGGTTTTTGGTGTCCGGGAACTGAAACATTTGGCAACGGAACTGTTCAAGTTCTGAGGTTTGACTGCATTACTTGTGGTGCCCATACTCAGAAGGTCAGCGATTCGAATCTGCGCAACGGAGTGAGCTCCCGTTGCTCTGTCCCAGCTCCTGCCAACCTAGCATTTCGAAAGCACACCAGTGTAAGTAGATAAATAGGTACTGCTGTGGCGGGAAGGTAAACGGCATTTCCGTGCGCTCTGGTTTCTGTCACGGTGTTCCGTTGCGCCAGAAGCGGTTTAGTCATGCTGGCCATATGACCCGGAAATCTGTCTGTGGACAAATGCCAGCTCCCTCGTCCTGAAAGCGAGATGAGCGCCGCAACCCCATAGTCACCTTTGACTGGACTTAACAGTCCAGGGGTCCTTTACCTTTTTATGTAATAGGGAATACACATATGTATTCACTGGGTTAGATTTACAACCTAAGACAGTGATGGCTAACCTTGACACTCCAGATGTTTTGGAACTACAACTCCCATCATCCCTAGCTAACAGGACCAGTGGTCAGGGATGATGGGAGTTGTAGTCCCAAAACATCTGGAGTGTCAAGGTTAGCCATCACTGACCTAAGAGCATAATATGAGCCAGCTGGATTAGGCCAATGGCACAGTGCCAACCAGATGCCTGTGGGAGGCCTGCACTCTTGTCTTCCTGCTAGGTAGGAAGGCTGATTGACGTTCTGGCCAATTCAGGTGCTCTCTGGGCTCCTTACACTGATCTTGCAACTGATTAATAAATCAGCATGGTAATCATTCTGCTAGTGCTTAAGTCGATTCCTTCCAGCACACTGGGTGGGAAGATTACTTGACAAACAGCCCATTGGTAACAGTCTGATCTCTATGATTAGCAAGTACAGGGCAGACTTTTTAATTAATAAAATCCCCAATCTATAAAACGGTGTAGTAATAGATGTTCTCAAACAGTGCAACACCAATGCACTTTTACTTGGAAGTATGCCTTTCTGTGTTTGGTGATGCTTACTCTTAGGTAAGTGCTGTGGGTTAAACCACAGAGCCTAGGGCTTGCTGATCAGAAGGTCGGCGGTTCGAATCCCTGCGACGGGGTGAGCTCCTGTTGCTCGGGCCCGGCTCCTGCCAACCTAGCAGTTCGAAAGCACATCAAAGTGCAAGTAGATAAATAGGAACCGCTCTGGCGGGAAGGTAAACGGCGTTTCCGTGCGCTGCTCTGGTTCGCCAGAAGCGGCTTTGTCATGCTGGCCACATGACCTGGAAGCTGTATGCCGGCTCTCGGCCAATAAAGCGAGATGAGCGCCGCAACCCCAGAGTCGGACACGACTGGACCTAATGGTCAGGGGTCACTTTACCTTTTACCGTACTCTTAGGTAAGTGTGGAGGGATTTGCTTTTCAAAGCTATGTTAAAATAAACACACACACCTTTCCATCAATCACCAGCTCAAAGCCTTCTCTGTTCTTTATTTTGTTGTACAGGTATTCTGCAAGTTCCAAGCATTTGTCAATGTGTGCTTCAAATCCTACAGTGCCCTTTGGAACAAAGGAATAAAGAGAGAGGAACAGAGGGTTAGGTTTGTTAAATGTATATATCGCTTGGCTACAAGAACCCCTGAAGCAATTTACAATCAGAAGAGAACAATATATATATATATATATATATATATATATATATATATATATATATATATATATATCTATATCTATCTATCTATCTATCTATCTGATTTTGGAGGATGCACTGAAAAAGAAAAGAAAAAAGCATCACAGCAGGCACTGTTTTAAGAAGAAACTAACACTTGCTTTGTTTGAATCCTTATGCAACAGATCAGCATATTACCTGAAGGGTGCTGCTTCTCTAATATACAGCAATCTATTAGCAGGGGATGCTGGAGGTCTCTGAATTGTATGGGAATCAGAAATAGGCTACCCAATTGAAGATCACAAATGGGGTATCTGCACCACTTCCCACCTTAAAAGCCTCTCTGCTTACTTACAGGAGGCCTTGCTCAAAGTCCTCCTTAAAAAGGAGCAAAAGCAGCAGGCTGCATATTGTATTTATTATTGCTCAAGCTCCTGGAAAGTTCTGGGCAAGGTTTTCCTATTGAATCCGGTAGGGCTTCCTTCTGAGTAGGCATAGTTAGAATGCAGCCTTTTGTGTTCTTACTTATGGACAGAGATCACCGGACATAAACTGTTAATTTCACAATTCGAGAAATATACGAATTTAGTCAGTGTGAAACTTGATTTAAATCACCCTCTCCTTTTCATGAGTGGATAAAATCAATGAGTTAAATCACCTTGATTTCATCAATCTGTTGGGCCTACATAACTTGTGACCCCCCCCAGCTGTGTGTTGTGGTGCTGTTAGGTCCTGGATAATTCCCTTCATTTCCTCTTTTTGCATCTACATACAGAGAAACCCAGGTGGCGCTGTGGGTTAAACCACAGAGCCTAGGGCTTGCTGATCAGAAGGTCGGCGGTTCGAATCCCCACGACGGGGTGAGCTCCCGTTGCTTGGTCCCAGCTCCTGCCAATCTAGCAGTTCGAAAGCACATCAAAGTGCAAGTAGATAAATAGGAACCGCTCCGGCGGGAAGGTAAACGGCGTTTCCGTGCACTGCTCTGGTTCGCCAGAAGCGGCTTTGTCATGCTGGCCACATGACCTGGATGCTGTACGCCGGCTCTCGGCCAATAAAGCGAGATGAGCGACGCAACCCCAGAGTCGGACACAACTGGACCTAATGGCCAGGGGTCCCTTTACCTTTTACAGAGAAACCAGGAGCTTTATGGAGCAGCTGTAAGGCCTCTGTAACTGGGACATGGTGTGCATTTCCTTGTTGGATCAAAAATGACGCACACCTAACTTAAAGCAGTGGCAACCTGGTTAAGGTTAGCTATAAGATGATGCCAACAATGGGTGGCAAAAACATCTACAGCTGCATGAAATGTGTGTTTCCTGCAGGCCATTGTATTAAATGAATTTGTTCATCTTAAAGGAACTCTTGGGGGAGGAATCTGAAACCACTCAGCAGGAAGCATTATATCTGGCAATATTTCCAAACTGCAAAATAAGCTGGTCCTCGGAGAGTCTTTACAAATATGCCCCTAGAAAACAACAGATTTATAATTGGTTTCCCCACATCAATATTACGCCCGCTCCTAATTGCTGCATAAAATGGAAGCAGGTGTTCTAGTCACAGTTTTGCCATGTCTAGTTTTAAGAATTCATACAACAAAATCCTCTTGTTGTTCTCGAAAGCTTTTAGCCTGATTACGCTAAAACAGAATTGTTAGGCTGCCAAATTGGCTGGAGTCGAGGTGCAGCAACTGCTCCATGATGTCACAGGACCGAAGCTTGAAAGCGGCACTCAAATCCTCATGGCTGAAAGGTGAATTGGCAATTATTATTCATTTGTTCACTCCCAGGTTTGCGCTTTTTATTTATTTCACGCACAGAAAGCTTGTGTTAGGGAGGGCAGTGGCTTTCCCAGAGACAGCTCTTGTAGGAATGCTCAGCTGCAGTTGCCTAGCAACCAACATTTACTTTTTTAAAGCAAAATTCTTAATTGCTTTGCATTCAAAAGAATCGCAAAGCGGGGTACAAAACAGAACTCAAACGCAATACAATGTATTTATAATGAAATAAATAAAAAAACCTTATTAAGATAACATTATGCTATTCAGCCAATAATGCTCACAATCACACACTCATCCATATATACCTCAGTACAAAATCCCAACCAGTCACTTTATATGACAAAAGCCCCATTCATACCATGCATTTAAAGCAGCATCAGGCCACTTTAAACAGTCATGGCTTCCCCCCAAAGAATCCTGGGAACTGTAGTTTGCGAAGCATGCTGAGAGTTGTTAGGAGGCCCCTATTAACCTTAAAGAGCTACAATTACTATAATGGTTTAGCAATAGACTGTAACTCACTTAGAGAGAGAAAAAGAAGCCAATAAGTTTAAAAATATTACTAATAACAACAACAAATGATGATGATAGTATTATGATGATGAGTCACTCTTTCCAGGGAACTCTGGGAATTGTACCTCTCTGAGGGAAATAAGACACCTACCATACTTTCCCTCTCTCTTTTTCTGACTCTCTCGCTCCCTCTTCCATTGTAAATACTCACCTTTGCCCTCCACATCAGCCATAGCTTGAAGACATCAACATGGCGCCCACATTGCAAGGCTTTGTCTCCAGTGTCATATGACAGGTCGTAGTGCTTATCTTGTTGAAAGAGGTAGGAAGCGTGCATTTGGTTACAGCTTTGCATCAGGCCCTTTAAAGAAGCAGACACACTCTGAAGGGCAGGTGGAATAACATGGAAGTTTTACTGATTCAAGAAAGCGCTCGCAAACAATTCCCCATCCCTGGCTGTGCTGCGAGGAACGTTGATGTGTGTTTGTGAAGGCCTCATAACTTTGACTTTGAAAGGTTTCCTAAGGAAAGGATACAGGCTCCATTACTGGCAGAAGGAGGCACCAGTTGTATCTTTAGACTATATTATGAAGTCAAGAGCATTGTTTTCGTCTATGCTTGTGGGACACCTTTGGGAGAAGAAAAGGCTAAGGAGCACACCCTACACAAATCCGGAGTGGAGTCCCTAAGAGGGTTGGATGACGTATCGTATACCTCCTTATGGAAATTCCTGCAGCCAAGCTGGTGCCAAATGCACTGTTCTGCTTTCCTTTTGACCACATCAGCGAGGCTGAGAGGGCAGCCCAGGCTCCATACACACTGCCCAGACTCACTTGCAACATCATCACATAAATACATTCTTGCCATTATAGCTATTACCCTCGTACCCAACTCTATAAACAATTCAACTGAATATGTGCTACTTTCTGCTTCACCTCCTACCATGCAGCCCCCAAGCCGGAGGTAGCCAATGGGGCACCCTCCAGAAACTGTTGTGTTCCTGCTCCTATCATCCCATGTCAGCACAGCCAGCGGTCAGGCATAATGGGAATTGTAGTCCACAACATCTGGAGGACACCATGTTGGCTATTCCTGCCCTGGCTGCTGTGAAGATGGGAGCACCTAGTAACCAACCTTGCGTTGCTGAGCTCTTAAATCCATAGTAAGGAAAGCTAGGAACCTTCTGGAAACCCCATTTGCTTCTCATATTCACTTATCTGCCATAGGAGCATATTGCCCCCATCACGGAACCCCCCATGATATTCCATACTAGTTGGGAAAAGAAAGATAGGGTGATGGAGCCTTAGGCTGCTGGGGAAGGAACTGGAGAAGGAGCCTTGGAGAGCAGGAGAAGGTGGAGACCATCAGTCCTCACAACTGTCTCATTGGGTCAAGAACTATTGAGAAGGGTTGCTGTGGCCGAGCTGTCTTGTTCCTCTGAATAAAGAGTTAACTTCACTGCCATTGGGTGCTTTTATGTTTTATTGCTGACCTATGCCTGACTCCACCTCCTGATATCCCCATTTCTATCCAACAACCACTGCATCCATTTTTTTGTGTGTGTTTTCAGGCTGACTACAGATTTATTATTATTCTTTTTCAGGCGAAAGATGTCAATAGGGATGTAAACATACCTCTTCTCGAACGAGCAGAGCAGAGCACTGCAGCGGGACCCCCATCATCTTGTGTGGATTCCATGTCACAGAATTGGCCCTAGAACAGCAACCAAACTTTAACATGAGGTGCGGCAACGGTGGGTTGCATTCACAGAGGCGTAAAATGCAAACAGCAAAACCAAAATAAAAAGGCGGCTCTTGTATGGCCAGAACAGTAAGGCTGAAAATAAGCCAAGCAGCTAAAAAAGAAAGTAATGTAGAGCCGTTATTTCATGCCATAATCAGGCTTTTTACGAACATCCAATAACAGTTTATTTAAATGTATTGGCACAGATAATGTTCCTTAGAAATGAGAGAGATTTTTCAGCTTGGAGCTTTCCCAGCGGATGTCTAATGAGAGAGTGGTACATTGAATAGTATCCTGGCTTGTTTTCACTAACCAAACAAACCACACTTCCCTGTGTCTGGATGTCATGGGGAACTTTGACTGGTGGCCCAGCTGCACCCTTGTCTGGGCAGGAATAGCCTAACTTCTGTTGTCTATGCTCTGGTAACCTTTAGGTTAAATTACTGCAACACATTATACTTGGGGCTGCCTCTGAAGATGGTTGGGAAACATCAGCAGAATTCAGCGGCCAGGTTGCTCCAAGGCCACACAGTTTGAGCATATTACACCAATCTTGGCCCAACTGCACTAGCTGCCAATTAGTTGCCAGGCCCAATTTAAAGTGCTGGTTTTGACCTATAAAGCCTTAAATGGCTCAGGACCACAATACCTTAAGGATCGCCTCTCCCCATATGAACAGACCTAGATCCTGCAATCGTCATCTGAGGCCCTTCTTTGTGTGCCTCCTCCTCAAAACATCTGGAGGGTGGCAACATGAGAACGGGTATTTTCTGTTGTGGCTCCCCATTTGTGAAGTGTTCTCCTCAGGGATGCTCGCCTGGTGCCTTCATTACATATCTTTAGGCACAAGGTGAAAATGTTTCTTTTTAACTAGGCCTTTGGCTAAATATTTTAAATGTGTTTGTGGGAGGGGGTTATTGATTTGTTATCGTGTATTTATTATGTATTTGTGTTCTCATTTTGTATTTTTTATGTTGTGAACTGCCCTGTGATCTCTGGATGAAGGGCGGTATACAAATTTAAACAACCACAACCACCACCACCACAACAACAACAGTGTAAAAGGAACAGCAGCAGGTTCTTATGCTTTGCAAGGATTTGGTCAAATATTTCAATAATGATTGGAACTTGAAAAATAGTTTCTGCTGCTACATTTGACAAGAGGATATTGACTGGTTTTAAATTTGCAGGAATTTTGGTGGCAGTCAAGACAGCATATGAGTAGTGTCTAATAATATTTCCATCAATCACTGCAGCACATAAGTGATATTTAATGACATGTCCATAATCCCTACCTTTCAACACCATTTAATTTCCATTTATGTTTCCTTGACATCAGCAGCCCACCACCCCACGCTCCCTGGAAAAGAAAGGAAAGAGCATTAATTGTATTCAGCAGTATGGATTTCAAGGCTCTAATATCCAAACCCACAAGTCACTTCTGAATGTTCTCCTTGTGTGATCAGGGAAGCAGCCAAAAAAACTATTGTTGAGGAAATTTCAAAACAGGGAAAAGTGTATGAAACATGTTCCCCAAGTGCACATTTGAAATTTACAACCACATGATGCAATGATGGCCTTGGTTAAAGTGGCTATAGAAAAGAAAGAAATGCCTTAAGCCCTTCAATTCAAGTAACTATCCCCTTGCATTTTGTCAATTCCATGCAGACAAATGTCGTGCTGTAACAGGAGAGGGGAATCTGTGGCCCTCCAGATGCTGTTAGACTTTGCCAGCTCTAGTCAACAGGACCAATGGTCAGGAAGGAGCATGGGTATTTGTGCAGTGAGGGGAAGAGGGGGAAGTCCCGATAAACCATAAGCTGTTTTCCCAGCTTTATTTTTTTTTAAAAGCAAAGGACCAAGAAGAAGAAGAAGAGTTTGGATTTGATATCCCGCTTTATCACTACCCGAAGGAGTCTCAAAGCGGCTAACATTCTCCTTTCCCTTCCTCCCCCACAAAAAACACTCTGTGAGGTGAGTGGGGCTGAGAGACTTCAGAGAAGTGTGACTAGCCCAAGGTCACCCAGCTGCTGCATGTGGACGAGCGGAGACACGAACCCGGTTCACCAGATTACGAGTCTACCGCTCTTAACCACTACACTACACTGGCTCGCAATCCAAAACCCAAGATCTTCTGGGATGAGTGAGTAGAGTTCAGAATAGTTGAATCTCTGTCTGAGTCTGGGCTTAGCTGGGGCTAACCCAGTTCAAGTCCCTCATCCCAGCTCAGTCAGAGGCACACCGGTGGAAGTCCTTCAGCCCAAGCTCTGCTGCAGCTGACTTAGCTGAGGCCAGGATCAGCGACGGAGCATGTTTTCACGGTGTCCGGGGCATGCATGCCTGTTGCATCCTCTTCACCTGCCAGCGCCCCCCAGAAAAAAATGGAACCCCCCCTTGTTATACCCCTGGCCAAGACTAGTCCCCCAGCAAGGGTGTGATGGGGGCACAATGGGGCAGGGGCGCACTCACACCTGTTCCAAAACCTTTCCAATTTGGTCACATGACCTAGCAACCTAGCAGAAGTTACACAGCCGCCTAGACTGAACCAGCTCTGACTGTTGAAGGCAGTACTGTATGCTTCAAATACCAGCTTTTGGGTAGGGAAAGTGTTGTTTTCACAAATTCAGCTTGCAGGTTTGGCCACTGTGAGAGCAGGATGCTGGCCTAGATGGGTCTTTGGCCAGATCTAGTAGCCTTTTCTAATGTTCTTAAATAAACGGTCACGTTCCTATAGGATGGGCCTACTACTTGCTACTAACCACAAGAGCTTGAGGTGATATAGCTTTGAATATAAAAAACTAGGGGGGAAGAAAATTAGATGGCCCACACTTTCCTGCTCTCCTTGTCAGCTTCCAGAATCTGGGGTTCTCAACATCCTTCAGAGACTCTGCTGGGAAATGCACTTCCACTTTAAACAGCATGGTTTTGGCTCTGCCAGCTTACTGTTTTGTAGCTCAGTCCTTTTTAGACTGTAATTCTGTACTCACATCAACATGCATCCAGATCTTGTACTTTTTGCAGATATCTGCAATAGCTATAAGTGGATCAAATGCCCCATAGACTGTAGTTCCTGCTGTGGCACTCACTAGGAAAGGAACAAATCCCTGCAAGAAGAAAACAACAACAAAAACAACAGGAAAATGTTCCAGCGGAGAAAATTTCCTTTAGACATAGAGACTATTTTCTGAAATTGAGCATTTTTCAGTCACAATAATAGCCCTCTTGGGAAGAGGCTTAATACTGTTGTAAGTTTTGGGGGAGGCAAGGATCCCCAAGGATCTCCTGGTGCCAGATCCTCCTGCTGGGTGCATTTCATGCTAAGAAGCCAAGCAAGGCTGAGAGTGTGGGTCAGTGGAGGAACAAAGCTGATAATGGCCGAGTCATTAACTCATCAGGAAAGACTTTAAGGGGGTGAAGTCTATGCTGGACCAGGGGGGTTAGGGCCTCTCCTCCAGTGTGTGTTAGTGGGCAGAGACCAAAGGCTTTAAAGGGTGTAGGATTTTGGTTTGGAGGAGATATGCCAGGGAAATTGTTTGAGTCTGTTAGCTGTGAGAAGGAAAAAGAAAGGGGGGGCAGGAACATCATATGGGCTGGCTGTGATAGGCTGTAACAGGGGTGGCCAACTCCTGTGATCTACTCAAAGTTAAAAACTGGCAGTGATCTACCCCCTTTTGTGGGGTTCAGGTCAAAGTTGTTAAGCTTTTTTTTTTTAGGAAAGCCCCGTTTTTAGGGGTTCAGGTCAGAGTTGTTGAGCTTTTCTGAGGTGGGAGGAAGAGGAAAGCCCTGTTTTGGGGGGTGAAGGGCTAAAATGTTGAGCATTTTTTAGGGGAGCCAAAGTTGTTGAGCTTCTTTGGGGGGAGCCAGTGATCTACCAGTGATCTGCCACAGACGTCCAGTGATCTACAGGTAGATCACAAGCTACCTGTTGGACGTGCCTGTAACAAAGAGACAGAGAGCATGACTGATTTTCTGTCTTTGAGACTCAAGACTGCTGCACCTATGGGAGAAGCAAGAGACCTTCTTGGGGCGTAATGCTATCCACACCTCCATCATAGACTCAGGTGGTATATATGCATGTAAATAAACCATATATCCTAAAGACACCACAGTCTCTGCTGTGCCTCATTCCCAAAAGGAAACACAAACCCTAGATAAGCACCCGAGATCCCTGGAATCACATGCACTGCTCAGCGGAGATTGGGGCGGCGTGAAACAATATCATTAGGACGAGGCATACCAGTAATCACAGACTCAACATCTAAGAAACATGCCTGATTTATGCTGCCAAGGAAAGCTTAGATGTTATAAGAGACTTGCACATCTTGGCTTCCTCTTCTTACATGGACTGGCAATCGCTCTCTAGAGTTTTAGGCAGGACTATTTCCCCAGTCCTATCTAGAGATGCTGGAAGGGACTGAAACTGACACCTTTTATTTATTTTATTTTATTTTATTTTATTTGCACACTGCCCTATAATACCCTTAACAAATGGGCTTATCCACACTGACCTTTCCTCCGCTCTTTCAAGGAATGGTCCGTGCTTTAAAGCTATGTGTCTGAGTGCACATTCTTTTCTTTTGCTCCAGAGCGTTCCCTGTGAAAACTTGCTCTTTAAATCTCAATCAGTGCAAAGGGCAATCTGCTTAAAACCCAGTTGAGCACTAAAGAGCGGGTTTTTGTAGGGAAAACTCTGGGACAAAAAGCTCTACCAACCCCCCCCCCCCGCAAAAAAAATGCTCAGACATGCAGATCTATGCCTGGCGAGAGTGGAGCAAAAGCTAAGTGCGGATAAGCCCGATGTTGCGACCCATCGACATTCTCTCCTCATCCTTTTAATTTGCTCATGTCATTGATGCTTCTGCCTGCAGGTGGCAGCAAACTGCTAAGGCGACAAAATGTGTCCAGCTGTTTGGCTTTTGCATAAGGCTTTTCCTGGCAGGGAGTAAAAATGAGCATCTGGAAAGGCTACGTTTACTTTGCAATTTTGAACTCTGTTGAACGAGTAACTTACACTCTTCTGGCCTCAGCTGGGCGGTGTAAGAAACAGTTTGCTGAAAACCAGACAGTTCCAATTTTTAAAAATTGTTGAGAATGTATGTGGGACTTCCTACATGCAAAAATGCATGCTCTCCGACAATGGGCCTGCGCCTCCTACAATCACAGAGCCTAGAGCATGGAGAGAGGTCAAAGGAGTTGGGGTGACCCAACATTCTTGCACATGCCCACTCAGTGAATCACTTTGTGATGCCTACGTTATTTCGGAATAGCTAACGTATTTTTTGGACAAATTTCTTTCAGTGCATTGGTCCAACTCATCATTAACTCTCATTTCAAGGGGGAAAAATATTTGTGTGCAGATTTATAAGGCAACTCAACTTTTAAAACAATGATTGAAATTCCATAGGCCTCATCCCCAAACATCCCCAAAATGGTATGTTTTCCTATACACCTACAGATTACTGACTGTAGGTGGAAATCTACTTGCCTTTTGCTTTGCCTCAACAATTCTCCTTTCAAGATCAGATGGGATCATTTTGCCTCTGCAATAGAAAAGGGGGAAAAAATCTAAATACCATGACTTTGCTATTAGCTCTTTCCGCCTGCTACTCAGGTTAGTTAACTTAGATAAGATAGTGATTTATGAAAAGTTCTACCCACCATTTATAAACCTAACTAGCCACTTGGAAAGCGATTCATTCCACCCTCCATCATCTGCCTCCTTAACTGAATTTGAGTCAGTTGAAAAGGTCTGCAAACAGGTCCTGTTTCTTAAAGGTAAAGGGACCCCTGACCATTAGGTCCAGTCATGTCTGACTCCGGGGTTGTGGCGCTCATCTCGCTTTATTGGCTGAGAGCCGGCGTACAGCTTCCGGGTCATGTGGCCAGCATGACAAAGCCGCTTCTGGCGAACCAGAGCAGCGCACGGAAACGCCGTTTACCTTCCCGCCGGAGCGGTTCCTATTTATCTACTTGCACTTTGACGTGCTTTCGAACTGCTAGGTGAGCAGGAGCTGGGACCGAGCAACGGGAGCTCACCCCGTCGCAGGGATTCGAACTGCCGACCTTCTGATCGGCAAGCCCTAGGCTCTGTGGTTTAACCCACAGCGCCACCTGGGTCCCTGTCCTGTTTCTTAGTACAGTACTATTAATAATAATGTATACTTTACACTATTTTGTTTTTTTGCAAATCTGAGTGTTTATGTGAATCTCAACTTATCCATAGTGACGTGGGTTGAAAACGTCAAATGATTGAATGCAGAGTTATGGTTTTTTAGTATATGCAATGTACTCAAGGGCCCTTGCTCCTGAACTCACAGTTCACTAACTAACAGGGCCGTCTTAAGCATATCCGGCACCGTGGTGCAGAAGGCCGTAGGAAGAGCCACCGCATGCCCTTGCAGCTGTTCCCGGTCAGTCCTGGACTCCCGCTGCTGGACGCCCCTGATGGTTGGGCGCTGTGGTGCAGGGCGCCACTAACCCTCATGGGTAAGATGTCCCTGCTAACTAATGTCCACGTGGTGCTTGACAGATCTTATGCAATCCAAAAAGGTATTGTGCAGGTCACAAAATATATAACTCTGCTGATACAGCCCTGGGGGCCATGAGTTTGGCTCAACAAACCTGCTATAAACCACTTTTTGAACTCTCTGAAAAATGCCCAGCATCTATGTGGCAGAGCTTCCTTAGCCCAACATGGGGCAAAGCTATATTATATGAACAGGCCATTTGATTATTTTTTAAAAATCGTTCTTTCTACTGCATTCAAAGAATGGCTATTCCTGCGGTCATTCATACGGCCGTGCTTACCTTTCATCACACCTGATCAAAATCACACTGTCAGTACCAATTCCTAAGGCTGCTGCTCCTTTCTTCACAGAAAAATGACTCTGAAAAAGCACATGGGTTATTTTTGCAATGTTTACAGCAGCCTCGCTTCTTCAGCTGTAAAAGAATCATGAAGCAGCACCTATGGGAACAATCCAGCAAGCCCATATTCCTGTGCAAATGAGACTCTGTTTGCAAGCCCTGGTGAAATGAATGGGAAGTTCTGCGTGGAGACCTTAAACATCTATAGCATGACTGTTTGGTGATTAGGTGTTTAGTCAACCACCGAATGCAATTTAATAAGGGCTGACAGAACGTATGTGGAAAAGCTTTGAACTCTGAAGTGCTGATGTTGCTAAATGCTCCCAGATGGCTGTCTTTTTCTTGGGCACCACAGGAGTTACATTAGATTAGTCCTCTTTAACTTGGTGTCTTTCAGATGCTTTGGACTACAGCAACAGTCCCAGCCAGTGTGGTCAGCATGGACAGCGCCATGTTGGGGAAGACTGCATGAGATGGACATAAATGGAACCTACGAAAGGTCACCACGAGATCCGACAGCTTCATAAAAACACACCTTCCCAACATAACCGACACAGCACATTTCAGAAGGAGGGGAGTCAAAGCTCATAACTCATTTGTATGCAAAAACAAACAAAGGACTCTCATGTTACAGTAGGAAAATGACTACGTCTTTCCCCAAAGGGCATTTGAAGGAGCCTGGTTTAATCAGCAAAGAAGTGAGGCTAGCAAAAGGTTGAAAGAGAAAACACCTACATGCTCCGATGTGAAGGCAACCAGTCTTGGAATAGCTGCCATTCCTTTCTCTTTAACTTCCGGGAACATCTTGAAACGTGCAATCAACATAGCATACATGTTAGATATGGCACCACCTGGAGTCCACAGTAATACATCGTTACTTCCTCCATTCATAACGGCACAAAAGCTTTAAGCACAAACTATACTGGTCATGCAACTTTTTCAAGACAAGAGGCATTTCTCATTTAGAGGGCCTGGCTTGATCTTAGGTAAGGGAACCCGTTGCTCCGTTTCCCACCTGCCATGGAGAACACCCACTGAGCATGTCCTTCAGTCTGCCTACAGTAGATTGGACCTTGGGCTGCACTCTAGAACAGGGCTGGGGAACCAAAGGCCCAGGAGTGAAAAGTAGCCCTCCAGACCACTCTTGGGAATCTCCCCAGGCCATGTGTTCCTGAACTGAGATTATAGGTAAAAAGGTAAAGCTAAAGGACCCCTGGACGGTTAAGTCCAGTCAAAGGCAACTATGGGGTGCGACGCTCATCTCGCTTTCAGGCCAAGGGAGCTGGCGTTTGTCCACAGACAGCTTTCCAGGTCATGTGGCCAGCATGACTAAACCGCTTCTGGTGCAACAGAATACCAGAGTGCATGGAAACGCTGTTTACCTTCCAGCTGCTGCGGTACCTATTTATCTACTTGCACTGGCATGCTTTTGAACTGCTAGGTTGGCAGGAGCTGGGACAGAGCAACGGGAGCTCACCCCGTTGCGGGGCCTTGAACCACCGACCTTCTGATCAGCAAGTCCAAGCGGCACAGTGGTTTAAACCACAGCGCCACCCGCGTTTATTATGCCTATGGCTTCCCTAGACAGAGAATGGAGAGATGCGGTGTGTGCATAGAAACCTTTCATTATGGCATGGCTGGAATGTAGCCTACCATACTAAGGTAAGAGTTGCATCTGTGGCTTCTCTTCCTTGCCCACCACTGCCATGCAACCCTCAGAAGGTTGCCCACAAGGAAACTTGGCCCTCAGACTGAGAAAGATCCCCCACCCTTGTTTTAGATACTTCCAAGTGCCTGTGGCTGCATATTTGTTTTAGAAATACCCTGCTTGCCAAATTACTCTACATACACTGGGCTTGATTCCAGCCTAGTTAGCTGTACTTCTCCCATTGGAATGAATGGGGAAAACCTGTCCCATTGGGAAACTGACTTTCTCTGATGAGGGACTAGATATTCCTTCCATGTCTGGACACCCCTTTCTTCTGGTCAAATGTCAAGTCCCGTATGGCAGATAACCAACATGATTCATTTGAGATGTTGTTGGAGTACAAGTCCCATCATCAGCCACACTGGTTGGTGCTTATGGGAGCTGGAGTCCAACAATATCTATATGCTCACTGGCTGTCCCAACCTGCAGTGTTCACAGAGTGTAGGATTTCCCCCAACAGTCTAGTTCAGTGATGGCTAACCTTGACACCCCAGATGTTTTGGAACTACAACTCCCATCATCCCTAGCTAACAGGATCAGTGGTCAGGGATGATGGGAGTTGTAGTCCCAAAACATCTGGAGTGTCAAGGTTAGCCATCACTGGTCTAGTTGGAGAAGGCTGCCCCAAACTATTTTGAGAGGCTGCTTTAGCCTGAGAAGCAGTAAACATTTTAACAACCAAACACAAATTTACAGCGCAATTTGGATTTAAGGACAGGAGAGAGAGAGTACATTTTCCTTGATATTTGTGTTTCTATTCCTATTTACTAAAAAGCTCAAGAGAGCACCACTACCTCATTAGTAAATATTAAATAAAATAGCTGTAATTCCTTTCTTTCAGTTCAGAACACTTCAAAAATATTTAATGTAGCAGAAGAACCGGGCAAATGTCTCTTCTGATTAATTTCCCCCCAGACTGCCACTTTGGCTGTTTACAAAGCAGAAGGAAATATTCAGCAGGGACAGATATTAATGTCTTTAATAATCATGTCTCTGGACTGCCATAAATATGCATTTTTTATGTACCCAAGAAAGGATACTCAGGATTATGAGTGAACGAGCGCCCTTCTGAATCTTGCAGACTGCAAAGTATATCATACATTACAGACATAAACAGGTTTTTAAAAAAAGATCACTCACCAGGTGAAAATATCCCATCACCAGCGCCTCCTGGCCAACCAATGATTTCTCTCATTTTCCTTAAGGTGACATATTCCAAAAGTACAAACACTGGAGCAATTTCATAGGTGAACCTGAAACACAGCAATGCCCATATTTTATTGACCTGGTTAAAATATGGACATAATGCCCCCCACCCCACATGATTTAACTACAGTCGTACCTCGGTCTAAGAACAGTCCTGTTAACGAATGATTCGGGCAACGCACTCCGCAAAACCAGAAGTAGGTGTTCTGGCTAGCCAACTTTGCCCTGGAAGACGAACGGAAGACGACCGGTGGAAGGGCACCAGCGGCGGGAAGCCTCATTGGGGAAAGCGCGCCTCAGTTTAAGAACGTTTTTGGTGTAAGAACGGACTTCCAGAACGAATTAAGTTCGTAAACGGAGGTACCACTGTATAACACAGCCTCCTTTAGTGGGGTGGAATGTTTTAGTCCTGCCTTTTAAAATCATGAATGTGTTTTAGATTTTTCTCTGCTTTGCTTTGTGCTGGTTTTAATGCATGTGCTATTGATTCAGACACAAAGCCTTGAGCCAGTCACTGTCTCTCGGCTTAACCTACCATACAGGGTTGTTGTGAGAGTAAAACAGTTTAAAATCTGGAGTAACATTTGCTTAGTAGCTCTTTTATGGATTATCAACTGCTGCTTTTTGTGAGACTATATTATTTTGTATTAGTTGCCAAAGGTTTTTTTTAATTGCGCATCGTTTTTTGTTTATAAGCCAGTTTTCTGTTTTATCTTTTGTAAACCACTTTGAGGTTGTTGTTTTTATTCACGTAAAACACAAAATAATTCTGTGTTGCATTTCTTTAAAGTTGTTAAGTTTTGCAACTGTAATTATTTTTGAATGGGAAACAACATGACTGCAGTGATTGTAATGGCCAGACTAATTTTTTTCAAAGAATATCTGGACTCAATACTAAGCTTAGACAGACCCCCATAATTATAAGCACCAGCAAATTCACATACTTACATATTAGTGTTGGCTGTAGAAGTTAGCCAATCTGCAGCCAATCCGACCATATCCAGTCCAGTTGAAAGCTGATTGAAATATCTGGGATGTCCTGCATAGCATTGAAAAAGTGGATGGCATTTTTTTTGTTTCCAGCAAATCATGTTTTCTTAATCACTTTATTGAAATGTTAACTGTATATTTTGCTGCGCTGGGAAAGCAATCAAAGCATGAGACACGAATGCCACATTGCCGAACTTCTTGTCTACCTACATTTGTACCATATACCTGCCAGCGCATTGACCCATGTAATCCATCCAGCCTTCACTGTGCCACAAGCAGAAAGGAGACGTTTAAAGGGCAAACAGCCTGAGAGAACTGACTGGTTTTGCCTGATGTCAAATTCTTAGACTTAAGCTCAATCCCTGTAGCCATATAACTCTATCCAAAGAAAACCTGAGTACCAGACCTGATGTGAAGAGACCCTAACTGTTCCTGGACCAGGACCAAGCAGATGAGACTGCTGTTGGCTGTAAGCAACCCTGCTGGCCTCCAGCCAGCAGAGGGCAGGGTTGAGACTAACAGATAGGGGAAAACACACTTTGTGGCTTCCTCTCAATCTCCCAAGCTCTACCCCTTCCTCTTCCTTGTGCTCTCTCTCTCTCTCTCTCTGCTGTAGAATGCAGCCCTGAGAAACTCACATCCGCCATGAAGGCTTAGGATCTGTAGACATCTTTGTAATAATAAAAAAGTGTTTGGCAATAGGACCTCTGTGTTTTATTTACTCTTTTAAGTAATGTTAGTTTGTGTGAATGAGACAGAATGGGTGGTGGTGGGACTGAACAGCTCCAGCTTCCAAGCTTTTAAAATCTGCTATATATGAACCATTTAAAAAAACAAACACAAAAACAAGAACTCAGTGACATGCTGATCATCTAAACTGCCAAGCACAATCCCTCTGAGAAGTGCCACACCATCTGTCCCAAGTCTTCACCTCCCGCCCCCAACAACCCTTACTAAAGACACACCTAAGGAACCATCAACATAACCTGTCTTACTCAATGTGGCGCATTCCAGTTAGGATGCTTCCTGCTCTTTAAAATTCACAGTCCTCGGAGTGGAGGCAGAACTTGGCACAAACAGCAAACAAGACACCGGGCACTTCCAGACAACCTATTCATTGAGTATTCCGCTGGATTTGTTTTTAGGGAGATTAGATGATGTTGGCTACTTAATGAGCATTAATTCTGATTTTTTTGCAGGGAAGTTAAACAACATTATATCAAGACAAATGGTATCCCACACTTTCCAGTGGGCCTGTTGTGCAAGACCTCCCAACCAACTATAACTGTGTGACCTGAATTTGCTGATATGTGATTGCCTATACAATAGCCTGTGATTGCCTATTGCCAGGGCAACTTGACTGCTACCTGGGAGCTGTCCTTTGTACCTGTATTGCCTCCTTGCTTGCCAGCACGTGGAGGAACGAGCTCCATCTGCCCTGACCCTGTGAGGCGTCGTGTCCAAGGGAGCTTGTTTCTGGGCTTGTGGGTTCTTTCACCCTTCATGCCCCCCACAGTGCGCCCAGCCCCCCGGCACTCACACGTGCCCACTATGAGCTCATGTGATGCCCCTGAGGGTCCTTCCTCTCCCTTCTGGTAAAAGATGCCTTCAAACAGAGGACTGCCTCTGTTTGAGGCAGGATATGTGGTCAGCCTACTTTCCTTGTATTGCCCAGCATGCAGGTGTTCCTCCCAAAATGCAAGGGGTATGTTCACGCATGTGCAGGCATGCATACACACACAACATTGGAAGGCCCTGCTCCATCCTATTTCCCTGTCACTATTTGAAAAATCATATGTAAGGAGGCAGCCAGAAAATGGCTGACCAGGTAGTGCTGGAAGAATGATATGCTAGTACAGAACTTGTGCTTGACAAATATCCCCTGACCTTCTGTGGAGTACAACTATATTATTTCCCGCACCATGCTGTTCTGTTGCACAAAGTGGGTCTCCCTTGGGCCTCAACATTAACGGGGAACATTAATTGGCCAATTAGGCTGGTCTTTTGTCAAAGTCACCTTGGAATGTTTTTTAAGACACATGCAAACACAGGAGGCTAAAACTGGTTTGCTCAGGCACAGAGAGAGAGTGTGAAAAGAGAACTGAAAATGAGCAATCCAGGTCTTGGTAGGTAAGTGGCAGGTGGGGGAGAAGTAAACAGGCATTACAATGAAACTGTAATGCCTGTGCTGTTATGAATAGGCAGGTTGCCACAAAGACCTTATGCCCCGATCCAGAGGAAGCTAGTGACCTAGTGGCAATCCCATGCATGCCCACTGTATAGCTAATGACATCCTATTAATATCTATGGGACTTAAGCTAGACTAATCTTCTCTGCCTAAGAGAAGAAACGTCATGGTGCATCTGCAGCAGCACAACTGGACGCCTTCGTCTGCCCCAGCTGCAACAAAACTTGTCTCTCCCATATCAGTCTCTACAGCCACAGCAGGCGCTGCAACCTTCCAACAGCTTGACCTCACCCGCAAAGGCGCACTCCTCCATTGTCTCCCAAGACAGACAGATGCCAACCAAGTCTGTAGTGCTTTCTCCTCAACTAGGCTGGTCTTCATGTCCTATTGCTCAGGAAAGGGTGCATATTTGCAAGGCTATTCTCAGGGGTGGTGATCCTTGGGACTGGTAGGAAGGGAACCCACACTGTAGGTGGAGCCAGAGCCAGTGATGGGCGGAGCCAACTCTTTCCAGTTTTGTCCCCATCCACTTCCCTGCTAAGTTCTTCAAGGGGGAACACTGAGATGGAGGAGCAGGAAGTTGACAGGCAGGGCCAGTCTCTGGACTGTATATAAGTAGGACAATGGGCAGGTGGGAGCTGGCTGAGGCTGGTTGGACAGTGCCCCACCAGCCCCAGTGCACCAGCCTCCATTGACTACTGTAGAGATCTGACATAAGCCAAGGTGAATGGTTTGGAGATGTCTCTAGATACTCCCAGCACACCGTGTAAATAAATTGTGCATATTGCCAGGAACAAACCAGGGAGCGCAACTGGGCTATGATCCTGCTCTATGAAATACTTATCAAAACGTTTACTCTGGACCTGAGCAGAAAAATAGATTTCTGGAATCAGTTTTCTATCTAATCACAGCTCAAGAAAAGCTCGAAATGATAAACCAAGGTTTGCATTTGCTTCTCCTCTTTAAAGTCAACTTCACGGTGCCTTGTGGCAACAGCCCTTTGGAAGACCTTTCCTCACATGCCACATGTTGTCAATGAATGCTGTATTTCAGAGGCAGAAGCAGGCCTACCAGCTGAGGAGCTTGCCGCGGCTTGTAATAATCTCTAATGATTACAAGAGACAGGGCAAAATGAGCAAATGGAACTCTCTGCTGATTGCTTTGCGCCGTGAGTGAAGAGGCTGAGGATGGCATGCAGATTGCACAGAAACCAGAAAATACAGATCATTTCTCCCTTGTCAGAACACACAGTTATGAAGCCCTGAATCTCCTGGCAATTGTGATTTTTTTAAAAACCAAAACAACAACAACAACAACAACAACAACAAAAACAACAACAACAAATAAACGTGATTCAAGCCAACATCATTGCTGTGTCCGAATGATGCATGAGAAAATAGTCAGGGGCCTGTTAAGTCCATTTACAGGGCTTCTCGTTGTTTCGATTTGCAGACCTTTCACAGCCCTTTCGGAGAGGTTTTGAAACATCCAGAATAAAGCCCTATCTAGGTTTCAATACCAGCAAAGAGAGAAAAAGATTAAGAGGCGCTTCAATAACATTTGATGATTACGAAAGCAGGCCAGGAACACCTGTTCCAACCCAGGCAAAAAGAACATTGCTGCCTGCCTGTGAGGTGGGAGATACAGTGGAGCTATTAAGGGAAGGCATACGAAAACTAAGAGGGAAATTATCAGTCTCCAGCAGTCTTGTATCAGTCAAACACACACCACACAAAGAATCCAGCCCTGTCCGTCATCCATGGTACGGGCACACAAAGGCTCAGAAATTAGGTGGTGTGGGTGAAGCAAAAGGAGGGAAATTGGGGGTGGGGGAAACTCATTATTCTCTTATAAATGGAGTCTCAGCCTCACCCTTCTGAGGCAGCTACTTTTGCTTAAATGATGTTGACTGGATAGAAGCGCCTAGCAGCTGCAGAAGAGCACTGATTCTGCTACTTGGCCTTTTTCTTTGTTACGTTTTTAAACATAGTAATAGCAATATGTCTCCTTCCACCAAGGCAAGGGTAGGCAATGTGACACCCTCCCATTCTTCCTAGCCCTTGGCCATGCTATGCCAGGCGGAAGGCACCATGTCGGCTACCAAGGAATTTTGCTTTATATTATTACAGTTATGTCCCACCTTTTTTCCAAGGAGCTCGAGGTGATGTGCAGTGTCCTTCCCTTTCCATTTTATCCTTGTAGCAACCCCGTGAGGCAGGTTACCGGTAGGCTGAGAGGCAGTGACTGGCTCAAGGTCACCCGTGAGCTTCGTGATCGAGTGAGAGATTTCAACTATTGTCTTCCAGGTCCTATTTTGACACACTAAACACTACTGGTTTTCCCAGTAGTGATGTATGGAAGTGAGAGCTGGACCATAAAGAAGGACAAAGAATTGATGCTTTTGAATTATGGTGCTGGAGGAGACTCTTGAGAGTCCCATGGACTGCAAGAAGATCAAACCTATCCATTCTTAAGGAAAACAGCCCTGAGTTCTCACTGGAAGGACAGATCCTGAAGCTGAGGCTCCAATACTTTGGCCACCTCATGAGAAGAGAAGACTCCCTGGAAAAGACCCTGATGTTGGGAAAGATGGAGGGCACAAGGAGAAGGGGACGACAGAGGACGAGATGGTTGGACAGTGTTCTTGAAGCTACCAACATGAGTCTGACCAAACTGCGGGAGGCAGTGGAAGACAGGAGTGCCTGGCGTGCTCTGGTCCATGGGGCCACGAAGAGTCGGACACGACTAAGCGACTAAACAACAACAACAACAACAACAAACAACAACAACAACAACAACAACAACAAAAACAGGTAGGTAGCCGTGTTGGTCTGTCATAGTCAAAACAAAATAAAAAATAAAAAAAATCCTTCCAGTAGCACCTTAGAGACCAACTAAGTTTGTTCTTGGTATGAGCTTTCGTGTGCATGCACACTTCTTCAGATACACTGAAACAGAAGTCACCAGACCCTTATATATAGTGAGAGGGTGGGAGGGGTATTACTCAGAAGGGTGGTGGGAATGGGTGATAGAGTCTGGTTTGGAATTTGCAGCTCGAAAGAACGATTTCAGAAAGCCAAGCTCACAGCAGCGTCCCCTGGCGGCGTGATGTTTATCTCCTGCCTTTGACATACACCGATTCCACGGAGCAATTCTACGCCTGCTTCACTCCGAAGCGAGTCCAATTTGCCAAGGACGTGCAGCGGGCCCGTTCACACGCTGTGCTAGGTCTTTGTTCTGGTTCTTGCTCGTCTCCCACTTATGTTGCAGCTTTTCTCCCCCACCCTCCTTCCCTAACAGCAAAACCCCGCAATACATGGTTTAACTCGGATTGATTGCTCTTTAGAATGGATTTAGTAAGAACTTTGCTCACAGCCATCCCCCGCCAAACCAGAGACAGACCCGGATGAAGAAGCCACTCTACTTCGCACAACCACTCAGGGTTTTTATAAATCGGGAGTAGCTGAATTTCCATGAACTACACTTTCCGTCGTCCCTGCCTATTGGTCACGCTGGCTAGGGCTGATGGGAGTTGGAGTCCAGCCGCGCATACACTGCTCTAAAGTTCATCTGGTGAAGGGCATCGCGCGGAAACCCGGTTTTGTCCCATAGCGAAACTGAAATGACAGTCCACGTGATTTCACCGGCTAATTACAGCCAAGCAGCCAATTCCTTTCCTTTGATTGGCATAATTTACCGCAAATGGCAGACGATTTTTAAAAATATATACATATAAAAAGGGGTGGCGAGATTTACAATCGCTTCCTACACACTTGAGTCATGCTGTCGCTTTTGTATTTCCTTCCCAAGTTTCGATTTCAGGGTTGCAAACAAAGCGCAATACAAAACTGGAATCCCTTACCAGGGAGAAAACCCCATCGAACTCAGCTGACCTTACTTCCGATTAAACAAAGAAGAGCGAAACCGATGAGCAAGAAGTAGGTTAAGTTTATGGGGCTTGTGGGACAACAACGTAAATCTCCGAAATACATCTTGATCGATTGAAATCCAGTTGAGACCAGCGGTGGGACGAGACCTATTGAAAACTCAGAGGGCCGTACTCCAGAGTAAATGAGCTGCCACGAGCCTGATTGCTGGGAAGCCAATCCCTCTGTCTGATATTGAATTTTCATGCTCTTCATGCATCTGATGGAGCGGATTGGAGCGCTTTGGCAATGTAATCCTGCGCATAAAATCTCATTGAATTCTATGGAGTTTCCTCGCAAGCCTTTAGGCGCCAGGCAGAAACTTTCCTCTCATAACCAGGCTTTTGGGTCTTTAATGATCCTTTCAGAAGCGGGTGGGGTCGAATCATAGAATCGTATTGTAGAATTGGAAAGGGACCTCTAGTCCAACCCCCTGCAATGCAGAATTCTTTTGCCCCACGTGAGAGGGCTCGAACCCACGACTTTGAGATTAAGAGTCTCCTGCGCTACCGACTGAACCACGTTAGTATCGCAGGGGATCATATTTTCGAGTGTTTCTCTCGTTCTCTGCTACAGAATCGAACAAACCTTCTACGTGGCACGCCACCAACCACATAGACTTGGTGCGATCCCCTCCCTGTTGCTCTTATTTAGGGGTCTTTTCGCTCTCTCTGACTGAGCCAGCCACGTCGGTGCATCACGTTGTGTGTACACTTACACATAGGACCACAGTCCTTCCTCGATATAACCGACTCCTTGTATCTCTGCTAAGAAGAGTTTGGATTTGATATCCCGCTTTATCACTACCCTAGGGAGTCTCAAAGCGGCTAACATTCTCCTTTCCCTTCCTCCCCCACAACAAACACTCTGTGAGGTGAGTGGGGCTGAGAGACTTCAAAGAAGTGTGACTAGCCCAAGGTCACCCAGCAGCTGCATGTGGAGGAGCGGGGAATCGAACCGGTTCACCAGATTACGAGTCCACTGCTCTTAACCACTACACCACACTGGCTAACACACCTGCCCATCCTCCTCCTAGGATGGAGTCCTCGGCTCCTTCATTCGTTCCCACGTGCAGTGTCGCTCGGTGACTAACCACAAGCTGCTTGGCTCGCAGTAAGAAATGCGAAGAGTCCTGCAAGAAAGCCGTTTCCGGCACTAGCCGGAAAAACGATTGCGGGCGGGCCAAACCCCCGTCACGTGGGCAGGGGATGATTCATCCCCTTCCCCTTTTAGGGAATCCCGGCCGCGTCGCTTTCCGGCGCGACCAATCAGGTCGCGCAGGTTGGGCGCGCCCGCCCATTCAAATAGCGCGCGGCCGGGGAACGCGCCCTCTTTTCCTGCCCATCGCCCCAGCCTTTACTTTTGTCTTCGCTTCGCTGGATCTTTCCCGGAAGAGCTGAATCGCTGGAAAACGGCGTTTTTAAACGCCTCTTTCTTCCCTTTAGGTTTTCTTTGGCAGGGGCATCTGTCTCTTTGCTCAGCGACCAAGTTCCCGTTCCACCTTAAAAGCTCCGATCTTCCTGCGATCAGCTGTTGAGCGGCACTCTAGCTATCTTTGCGATCAGCTGTTGAGCGGCGCTTAGTTCGCTTGCCAGCTGCAGGGTGCTCCCGGGTTCTTCTCCAGCGTTGCCTCGCCGTCTCCAGCGTTGCCTCGCCGTCGCACATTTTGGTTACCGGCAGGGCCTGCTGCCGGGATTCCCCGCCTCGTGGGCGGTTTTGCATCTCCTGTCCTTGTGTCTGTGATCGCCTGCGCGCCATCGGATCAGCGGAGTGCCGGGGAGGAAGTCGAAGGGAGGAACCCACCAGGAAAAACAGCTAAGTGTCGGGGTGGTGGGGAATTGTATGCTCGCCTCGCCACGGCTTCTGGAGCCACCAGCCAGCAGGGGAGCCTGATACGTTTATCCCAGCTAATTGGATTGCCGTTTGAGGCAAAGCGGCTGCCGCTTTCCCTAGCGGGTTAGGTTTATTGTTCCCACGTGGGTTTTGCTGGGTCCCTGGGCATAATTTGTTTTGTAGACAGGGGGCAGCGTTTATTCCCCGTAATTTGGTTACCCTTTCTTGCAGTTGCTAGCGCATGGGGGGGGGCTTATTACTGGGGTAGGTCAGTGTTGTCGGTTGCTAGGGAACGTGGGGGCCGCCATTTTGTTTAGTGCGCGTGCGCAGCGGCCATCTTGTGTGTGGCTTTGCTTTGTTTATAGCGGCAGCCATCTTAGGTGGGGAAATAAATAAGAATAATATTCAATAATAACAAAAAAAAACAAAAAAAAAACCACAAATCGTGCCACATTCTCAAAGCTCCTTTAGGGAGGTTTTATTCATTATTAGGAGCTGCCGTAGCTCCAGCGGTTTGCCTGACCCTACTGCACATTTGATCGGTACACGTTTTCGACTGGGGGCATCTCTGTGCTTGGTGGTGGTTTATCTTCCTGGTTAAATAAAGAGTTAACGTTAGGCTTGGCTGCTTACATCAGTGGGCTACATTAAATAGGATTCTTTTATTACATTTAAGTGTGTGAATTGTTTAGGTGGTCATCAGACAGTTATTATTCCATTTGGCTGTGTCTTAGCAGGGCAATTGTAAAGTGCACTTTGCCATTCTCTTGGAGCAAGCAGACAGTGTAGACAATACTGAGCTAAATCACAGTCCTTTCTCTTAGCCTATATATATATATATATATATATAGATATATATATATATATACACATACGCTTTGTTATTAAAATAAATAAGTAAATAAATAAATTTAAAAAAAAAAAAAAAAAAAAAAGAGGTTTGCTCCTATAACCCTGCTGGTCTCTTAGGGTAATTTTAGTGAGCCAGGTCTTTCTCGATGGCTAGTAAAAGAAAGCAAACGGCCTCTTCCGCAGCCCCCACCGCTAAGCGCTCTAAGGGTCGAGGGTCCCGGCAGCACAAGGGGCAAGGGGCAGCCATGAGTAATACGTCCTTGGTGCAATTCTTCTCTGGGTTTGAAAGTCTTTATCGCCAGGTTAGGCCTAGCATTCTCGGCGGGGTGCAGCCCAGGGACGAGACCCAGGACTGCATATCAGAAACGCAATCAATAGACGATGCTGTTCCAGGGACTTCTGCAGCTCTGTTCAGGGAAGCGCAGCTCAGGGGCAACGTAGTGCAGGCTTCAACACCCACGGACCAGCCGGTTGCTTCTACTTCTAATTCCTCTGCTCAGGTTATTGTTCAGTCTTTCCCCAGTGCCATGCGGAACCAGGAGGTGGCAATGTCTGATACGTCGGACGAGGAGATCCAAGAAAGGTCTGCTACACCGGCGGCCCCTCAACAACCCGTCATGGGTCAGCACCACCAGGTCCGACCTTCATCAGCCCCTGTGCTGAGGGAGCAACCCTTGGTTAGCCAGCTAGGCCTGGGGCAGGCACAAGCACCAGTTGCCCGGCAGTCCGCTTCTCAGGAGCAGCTTTTCTCTCAGGTGCCTTGTCCGCCATTGCAGTCTTTTCCGCTGTTGCAGCCGTTCCCACAGGTGCACTCCTTTTCGCAGGTGCAGTCTTTTCCACAGGTACAACCCTCCGTGATTTCCCAGGGCCAGGGGCTAGGACAGCCATCCACCATGCTGCAGACGTATGCACAGGTGCAACCTTCCTCAACCCAGCAGTGTTGGGCGCTGGGTCCAGTTTCCGTCCTCCAGCCGTCGCAGCAGCTAGCGCAGCCCTCCGTGATTCAAGCCGCCGTGGCTCAGCAGTACCAGCAACTCGGGCAGCCCACCGAGATGCAGGCACTCGTGCCCCAGCAGACTCCTCAGCCTTCGCAGCCCCCGGTGACCCAGCAGCAGGTTCAGGAAGGCGACCAGGGTGGAAAGAGGCGCAAGAAAACCAATCACAAGAAGAGCAGCAGTAGCAGATCTTTGGACGCCGATGAATCAGGTACGTCATCGGATTCCGATAGCGACACCTCATTGGATGGTTATTGGGGCTACGGGGAAGATTTGGTGGGGCTCCCCCTTTGGGCTCATGAAAGGAGGGCGAATTCCCACCGGAAGTCTTTTAATGGGACTCTTGATTGGAAAGATGGAGCCCTGGTGGAAGACGTTAAAACGTCTACCTTCGTCTCCACCGATGTCATTTTGGGTAATCACTTGTCCAGTAAGAAAAGAAAGAAAATTTTAAATGGGGATTATGTGGACATATTCACACTCCTTCCGCCAGCAAAGCTTTTGGGCAAAGGGGAAAAGAGGTGGTCTCATGGCAAACGCAGGTACAGGGAGCCAAGGGCAGAGCGCACATTTGAAAATTGGCTAGATGGATTCCAGATATTTATGGGCACGGTGGTCGCTGGTTACCCCAGGAGAGCCACGCACCTCCTGGCTTACCTATCCCACGTGAGGAAGGCTAGGGAATTGGCTGGGGAGGCAGCGGCTTTGATGTATGACGAGGAGTTCCGAAGGAACGCGTCCCTTCTTAACACTACTCGCTGGGACTTGATTAACCAGAATTTTTGGTCGGAGCATGTGGGTCCCTACATTGAAAAGAGGCAGCCCGAGCAGGTTAGATCAGGAAAGTCAGATCCAAAAAGGGACCCCCGGAAGAGAGTGTGTTGGGAGTTCAATAAGGGGCTATGCCAAAGGTCTAGTTGCAAGTATTCCCATGAGTGTGAGAAATGCCTGGGGAACCACCCGGCAGCGTCCTGTTTCAGGGGCAAGCAGCCCTTTCGTGGGGGGAGAGGGTACCATCACCAGGGGCCCAGAAATGCCCAGGGATCCTCCTCTCAGGGCACGGGAGCAATCCGACACTAACTTGTCCCTTGACCTGGCGTTTTCCCCTATCAATTTGCCACAGTTAAAAAATTTACTTCTCCAATACCCCAACAAAAGGGCTGCTGAATACTTATGGTCCGGATTTTCTCAGGGTTTCAGGATACCCGTGGTGAAGCCCCCCAAGCGGGGTGACCCCCCAAATCAAAAATCAGTAAGGGAGATGCCGGAAATCGCAAATAGGAAAATCCTTAAGGAAATTTCGGCTAAAAGAATCGCCGGTCCTTTCCCGTCCCCCCCCATCCCTGATCTGCACATTTCCCCCCTTGGTATTGTCCCAAAGAAGGCTCCAGGGGAATTCCGTTTAATCCATAATCTATCCCACCCAAGGGGTTCATCGGTCAATGATGGCATTCCCCAGGAACTTTGCACGGTAAGGTACGCCACCTTCGACCATGCAGTTAAGGTGATTCGCAGGTTTGGTAAGGGCGCGTTGTTGGCTAAATCTGACATTGAATCCGCATTTCGCCTCTTACCGGTGCATCCAGATGATTTTAAGTGGTTAGGTTTTAAGTTTGAAGGGGCGTACTTTATAGATAAAGCCATGCCGATGGGCTGCTCTGTGGCTTGCTCTGCATTCGAAGCTTTTAGTACGTTTTTGGAGTGGGCCCTGCGTTCAAGAACAGGCACGGAGGGGGTTACTCATTACCTTGATGATTTTCTTTTCGTTTCAAATGCTAATAATTCTGGTTGCTCTTTTCTCTTGCAAGCTTTTGCCGCTCTGACTTCTGAATTGGGGGTACCCTTGGCAGCTGACAAGACGGAGGGCCCATCCCCCATCTTGACATACTTGGGCATCGAGCTCGACACTATCAAACAAGCCTCTCGCTTACCAGAGGATAAATTGGCTGCCCTCAAAGAAACCATCAGGGAACTCTTACCCTTTAAGAAACTTACGCTTAGGCAAATTCAATCCCTCCTAGGGCATTTAAATTTTGCATGCAGAGTGGTGTCCCCTGGCCGCCCCTTTTGCTCTAGACTGGCTAAGCTCGCGGCTGGGCTCCGTGCGCCTCATCACAGGGCGCGGGTGCCAAAGGGCGTCAAGTCGGACCTCGAGGTGTGGCTAAGGTTCCTTGATGGTTTCAATGGTGTGTCCATGTGGCAGGACAACCTGAAGCTATGTACGGACTTCCAGGTGCATTCCGATGCTGCAGGTTCTTTGGGGTTTGGTGTGTATTTCAGGGGTAGATGGTGCGCTCATAAATGGCCCGAGGTCTGGAAGGGGAGACCGATCATTCGCAATCTAACATTTTTAGAGTTTTTCCCGATAGTGGTGGCGGTGCACTTGTGGGCAGATGACTTCCGAAACCGGCGGGTATGCTTCTGGACGGACAACCAAGCGGTGGTCAGCGTGCTTTCAAGGCAATCCTCGCGCTCCCCCTGTGTGGCAAGCCTACTGCGCTGCTTCGTGCTGTTGTGTCTGGAGCGAAATATTTATTTCTCTGCCAAATTTATCCCGGGGGCAAATAATGATATAGCGGACGCTTTATCTCGTTTTCAGATGGATCGCTTTCGCTCCTTGGCCCCAGAGGCTCAGCAGTTACCGGAGCCATTCCCGGACCACCTTTGGAGCCTTGGGAACAGGCCATCTTAAAGGGAGTATTGGCGTCCGTGGCCCCCTCCACCCTTAAGTCATATAAGAAAGCCTGGTCCGATTTCACGCAGTTCAGAGTGACCCTACCTGGGCTTAGGCCGCCAGCTCCCCCCCAAAAAGAGGAAGTTTGGCGCTACTTAGCACACCTTTGGCAATCAGGGAGAGCCCCAAAGTCGATTGGCATCCAAGCTGCTGGAATCTCATTTTTCTGTAGGGCTTGGTTCGGTGTGGACCCCTGCGCCGATTTTCACGCACGCAGGGCAATTGCGGGCTGGAGCAGGCTTCAGCCACCCCGAAAGGACAATAGGAAACCCATCACGTTTGATATATTATGCCAAATTCATAAACAGTTGCGACTTATTTGCTGGTCGAAATATGAGGCAAGGCTCTTTTCGGCAGCTTACTCTATTGCCTTCTTCGGCGCTCTCAGGGTGGGGGAGGTGGTGTGCGACGGTCTCTCCGATTCTGCCGCCCAAGGTATCCGTCTCCAGGACGTGCAGTTGTCCAATTCAGAGCTCCTTATCCATATACCCCGCTCGAAAACTGACCAGGTGGGCCGCGGGGCCGTCATGCGCTTAAAAGCTACCAATTGTAGTGGCCCTTGTCCGGTAAAAGATACCAGGAGATTTCTCTATCTCAGACCGGCTAGGCCGGGCCCACTACTGATCCATGCGGATGGATCTAGCCTTGCGCGCCACCAGTTCACCAGGGTAATGCGGAGGGCCATCGCGGCCTGTGGCCTCCCCTCCTCCGCATTTGCAGCACACTCTTTTCGCATTGGGGCAGCCACTACAGCGGTGCATTTGGGATTGTCGACCGAAAGAATAAAGGACCTGGGGAGATGGAAGTCTGACGCATACAAGGGCTACCTACGGGGTAAATTTTGATTTCATTAGCAGAACCTTCAATCGCCCTCATTGCTTCTTCCTTTTCTTTCTTTCTTTAGCTTCAGAGATTTCGGTGCGCATTTGGCTGGTCGGCCACAGCATCATGCACTGGGCAAGATTGCGTGCGTTGGAGCGCGGGCTTGGGGCCTGCTTGGGCCTGCCTCAATGGGCCGAGGTCTCCTGGATTACGAGAAGAGGGATGCGGTGGAATGAGTTCCTCCCAGCAGTAATGGCCAGGGCTGCTGCGCATGGCCCTCCCGATGTTCTGGTGGTCCAGCTGGGGGAAAACGACCTGGCTTATCGAAAGGGGGCCGACCTTATGTGGAAGATTTTTGGGGACTTTGAGGAGTTAGTGGCATCCTTCCCGGGGATTACCCTCATTTGGTCATCCCTCCTTGAGAGGAGGGTCTGGCGTGACGCCCTGCAGCCTGCGGCCGTCAACAAGGCCAGGAAGGAATTGGATCGGGCTGTGGCGCGCAAGGTCACATCATTGAAGGGACACATAATTTACCACCCCAGAATAAAGTTCAGCAAGGAGGAGTTGTTCCGGTCTGATGGCGTGCACCTCTCAAATGAGGGAAATGATGTGTGGCTTGCGGATATTACTGATGGCGTTAGGAATTGGTTACGGTGGTGAGGGTATTGGCGGCGAGCCCTCCGGGCTCGATTGGCGGTTAGGCATTGGATTATTCTAGAAAGGTGAACGGAAAGGGGGAGGAAATGCCATCACCTCCCAAAATGCTGAAGGGTTTTCCGGTAAAGGAATACGGGGGGCGTGGCCTCGTCCGATGCTAGGGCCAAAAGGCACGCCCCTTACCGGTGGTCACAGGGTGGGCTCTTAGCTGACGTGCATCGCAGGACTCACCTTGGGTGGCTATCCCTTCCCGGACTCCCAGCGTCAGCGGGCTGGAGTCGGATATAGTCGGTTAGTTCCAATGCCTAAAGCCAATACCTCTCATCTACCGTAATCAATAAAGTTGTGGCCTAATCAGACCCATTAACCTTACCTACAGTGTCGTGTGTCTTTACTTCACGGAAGGGGGGAGGGACATCGCCACGCAAAGCCGTTTCCGGCACTAGCCGGAAAAACGATTGCGGGCGGGCCAAACCCCCGTCACGTGGGCAGGGGATGATTCATCCCCTTCCCCTTTTAGGGAATCCCGGCCGCGTCGCTTTCCGGCGCGACCAATCAGGTCGCGCAGGTTGGGCGCGCCCGCCCATTCAAATAGCGCGCGGCCGGGGAACGCGCCCTCTTTTCCTGCCCATCGCCCCAGCCTTTACTTTTTCCCGCCCACCCACCCTTTAGGCAGGCTTGACGCTGCTATGGACTGCGGTTGGTCGCCGTTAAGGGGCCTGGTAGGAGTTTTGCCCACTTGGCTGATCAGTTATTGCCTGGTGGTTTTCGCCTACCTCATAGCAATTCGTCACAACTTTGGTTGGCGGTTAGGCATTGGATTATTCTAGAAAGGTGAACGGAAAGGGGGAGGAAATGCCATCACCTCCCAAAATGCTGAAGGGTTTTCCGGTAAAGGAATACGGGGGGCGTGGCCTCGTCCGATGCTAGGGCCAAAAGGCACGCCCCTTACCGGTGGTCACAGGGTGGGCTCTTAGCTGACGTGCATCGCAGGACTCACCTTGGGTGGCTATCCCTTCCCGGACTCCCAGCGTCAGCGGGCTGGAGTCGGATATAGTCGGTTAGTTCCAATGCCTAAAGCCAATACCTCTCATCTACCGTAATCAATAAAGTTGTGGCCTAATCAGACCCATTAACCTTACCTACAGTGTCGTGTGTCTTTACTTCACGGAAGGGGGGAGGGACATCGCCACGCAAAGTGTCTCGCTGCCTTTTCCAGCCCTGGTTGCGCGTGCCCTACTTGGCTCATTTCTCTTCCTCGCCAGCTCCCTCCTCCCCCAAAACACGCGCGGGCGGGCCCGCCATACCGCGATCCTCAGCATAACAGGTTCCTTCTGAAAAGGCTCCCTGGAGGCGCAAGCAGGCAGGTAGTGGCTGCCTGCCTGCCCCGCTCCATCTTGCTCCAGGCGCTCTAATGATTAAGATCCCCTCCGCGACAGGCGATCGTTAGGAAACGCGTCGAGAGAGGAAACGCGCAAATGGGATGTGACGATCGCCGCTTGGGTAACTGCTCTCATTTCGGAGCGTTTGGAGAGGCGCCAATCGCGGATCGTGACCCTTCAGAACCGACTCGCTTTATAACGCAGCCTTAAAGTACACGAGACACCCGACAGATCCAGTTGTGCGTATCAGATTCACTACCCAGTGGCAAAAGTCCCCCTCCCCCGCCACTCCTAATTGATAGCCTACATCTTTCTTTAGGCTCGGATGTTAATATGCGCAACCGTGATTGCGATCCACAAAACGCTTAAACCGGAGTAGCCAGGTTGGCAGCCGTGGGATTAGAGAGACCCAGATGGGGAGAGAACAAAAGACCACCAACCCTAGCCCCACCCTCTCAATCGACCGCGCAATCCTCAATGGCCCGTACTATCCCAGAGCGACTGACTACAAAGGAGAGCTGCGCTTTCGTAGATACCCGCGACCTCTTCCTTCTTGCGCAAAAAACAGAATCTTTCGGAGTTACTGGGAAGACATTTCAAACTGATTTCAACCGCGCTTCCTTCCAAGAAACTCGACTCTATAGCCTTACAGCCGTCGGATCCTTTACTTATTCCGAAGTGACTCTCCTTTCTTTCAAAGAAGAGGCTTACAAAAGAATATTCATGGTTGTTTGACCGATTTGTGGACAGAAATACAAATGTCATACGCAAAACAGCATTTGCTGCTTGATGGCCGCAAATCTTGGGTCTGTTAATCTTGTTAACATTCCCCCCTGTATTTTTGATAGCTGGATCTTATGCATGTTTACGCAGAACTAAGTGCTCCTGAGTTCAATGGAAAGGACTCCTTAGGGACCGTGTTTAGGATTTCAGCCGAAGTCAATAAACGAATCGGATCGAAACAAACATGGCTCAGCCTCAGGGCCGTAAAGTTGACGTCTTTGGGCACTGAATGAACCGATAGATGGTTCCTAAGAACACAGACGCTCGAAATAAACACAAACTCACATGTGCACTTTCTTTTCAACAAAACAATTCGGAAGGGGACACCCATTTTACAAGCAAGAAGGACTACTAAAATCAAATTTAAAATATTTAAATATTTTTTTTCCAAAACTGCTCCTAAAGAATATCATCTATATCTATATCTATATCTATATCTATATCTATATCTATATCTATATATCTATATATCTATATCTATATCTATATCTATATCTATGAGAGGGAGATGGAATAGACACTGTATTAAAAATGATTAAATTGGAGTCAGTAAATAATACCTATATATGTAGTGTGTTAAATACATTTAATTTATACGCGGCTTGGTTTTTCAGTCACTTGACAATATAACACTCCTAATTGCTGGTTTTTAATCGACCACGCTTCTCTCTAGGTATCCCGGGAAAGGGCGGACGCTCTGGTAGGAACGTCGTTTGGAAGAATTTACACGCGTTGAAGGAATCGAAATAAAATAATAAGGAGCGCGCGATGGAAATGATCGATAATGGCTAACAAATCATTTTGATTGGAAGGTTGTCATCCCCAAGATGTTGTGAAGCGCTTCTCCCATTACATCCTCCACACCCGGCGGGCGGGGGGAGAGCTCAGCTCCACCTAGCAGTTAAATGATGTTCTGGACGTGCTCTTCTTACGGATTATCTGCTCGCGTTTCTTTGGGAACGTAGGTCAGAATGGCCAGACGAGACTCTGCCGGCTTCGCTGCTTTCAATGCTTTCGCCAACGTCCCATCGCCTTTAATGTCACTTTCCTTTTGGGGGGGGGGGGATCGCGAGAGCTCGACTCTGTAAAAGCCGCGCCCTGTCGCATCGTGCCTCTTGGATTGCGCGGCGTTTTGACTACACACGCGCACTACTTACGCTTTCTCCCTCTCTATACCCACGCCTTATACGTAAATGTGTGTATGTGCGCGCGTGTGTGGCCGACACTAGAACCCCCCCCCCACATCTGTATCGCCTTGTTGTTCTTGTTGTTGCCTATAAATACACGCATGCAGACATAACGCTCAACGCGTGTCTTCTCAGAAATAAGCCCCACTAACCTCAAAGAGGCTTACCCCCAAGGTTCTAGATATGTCTATTCGGAAGCAAGCATTGAGTTCAGTAGGGCTTATTCCCAGGTATAAGATTGCGGTCTTAGCCGTCCCCTCCTCCGTCACGTTTCTTGATTTGTTATTCAGTTAAGGCTTCGGTCAGATATACGCTTGAGGATGAATTCCTCTGAAACAAACGGGCCTTACTTCCAAGAGGCTATGTCTGGGATCCGACTGTCAAAGGCCAACCCACACCACCCTGAAACCAATGGCACGTTTTAAGGCGCCGCCTTTAACTGCTGTTATGGATTGCATCCAAAACGAGGCACTTTAAGGCATGAAATAATCTCATCTCCGCTGATAGATGGCAAGGTCGTAAATCAGCACGTCAAACGCTAATGCAACCAATCGTGACGTCTGGGTCTGAGTTTTCTTGACAGGGAGTATTATTATTATTATTATTATTATTATTATTATTATTATTATTATTAAAAAACACGATCAAGCCCTAAAAGGTACAGGGAGGGAGGGAGGAAAAGAATATAAGGCAAAAACCATCACTCACAATGAAAATCACACATGAAACCAGCCCATCAGAAATATGCCATAATAGAAAAGAAAAGAAAAGAAACTCGAAGCAAAACCAATACAAACCTCACACTCTGTGTTTGTTGATTCTGTAGGGTAGTCAAAGGCTGCAACCCTATGGACACTTAATTGGAAGTAAGGCCCGTTGAATACAATAGGATTTACTTCTGAGTATATATATATATATATGTATAGGCGGAGGGTGGGGGAATCAACGGCGAGAGAATCATCTGGGTCCTGTTTATTCAGTAATGTCCTACCAGGTTCCAAGGTGGGCTTAGTCCCAGCCAGGTAAGCGTGGGTAGAATTGCAACCCAAAGCTTGTATCTCCATGGCTTCCCACCCTCTTACGTGTGTGTATGTGTGTGTGTGTGAGAGAGAGAGAGGCGGGGGAGAGAGAAATCTCTCCGACACACCATGGATTATTAGCTCATATTTCCAGCAATCAGGTTCTTCCAACCTCTTTTTGAACCGGGCGACAAAGTGGAGCTTAAAAGGCCATTTGGCATTTAATTCACCTTGTTTATTGGGCCGCCGTCCATTTAGGAGAATGAATCAGTTCAGTGCAGCTCAGGATGCCCAGACTTGCTGCCATCAGGGGTCAGGACTTTGCTCCAGGCGCCAGAGCTCAATTTACCCGCTGTTTCTTGCCCTGTTGGTTCTGCCCAAACAGCCCAGATTGCTCCCCGTGCCCTTCTGGGTGAATTCCTTTCTTCAGGAAGACTGACTGAACCACCCGCTGCAACCCTTCCTTTAGAGGAGCTCCTTCCGTTAAGTGGCATAGCACCGCAACCCTATAGGTGTATACTCAGAAGTAAGCCTCTCTATTTTCAATGTAGCTTACTCCAACGTAAGCAAGTAGTGCCGTAGTAGAGTAAATCCGGTTTGCCTCCAGATTTGCGCTCTGGAAGTCCCTGCTAGGATTTTAAACGCGAAAGAAAGAAGGATCGGGGCCTCATTTATGGACCTGGGTATGTTTAGTGATGGTATAATAATAAAAAAGAAGAAACTATTTTTTTCCCTTGCTGGCTCAATTTTCATGAAAAAAAAATTAAAAAAATGGTAGAGGACATCTAAAAGAAGCGACTGTACAATTCTGGGACGGCTTTTACTCTCAGTCATAAGGAAATCTGTAATTTACACTATGCCAAAAATGTGTATCTTTAATTCAAGAACCTGTTATCACCACCACAAGCCATCACTACATGATCTCATAAAACAAAACCAGCTAGTAGTATCTTTTCAGCCAAGAAGCTATGAGTGATCTGCACAGAATAGACAGAGCTCCCCTCTTTACCCTCTTTCAGCGTAGGAATTACTGCTTGTTTGTGTCAAATGTCAGACATTGCTCCTCAGCGCAAGACAATAAATACTGAAAACCAGCCAGGTTTTTCTCCCGATTCCAAAAGCACAAAGAGACGGAGGGACCTAGAATCTAGAATCATTTTACATTTTACAACACACGAAGGTACCGGTAGCTGTTACCTGTTTTAATGGCATATTTTAGCGCGGTCCTGCAGTTCGACAGAATTTCTTCCAAAGTCTGGGGTTGATCTGCCAAATCCCAATTATATTCCTGAAGTAGCTCGTTTGGGTAATGGAAATCAATAACTTTGGTTGATCTGTCGAAATTTGTCACCAGGTACTGGAGCAAAATGTCCATTACATCTTGCAGGAAAGACAAGGTAGCTAATTCTCCGTCCGAGGCAGGCAGAAGATCTGAAAGGATGGAAACCGGTGAAATACGACATTGATTTCATAGTTAGGTTTTGGACACTTTTTCTACTTACGGTGGACCATCGAAATTGGTCTCTTTTGTGTTAAATATTTTTCAGAGGTACCAGGGGCGTACCCAGGATCAAAACTAGGGGGGGGGGGCAAGCCATGGTCGTTCAGGTTTGCTTTGAACGGACGCTGATCATTTTTGCTTCTGGGGGGGGGGGCAGCTGCCTTCTAGGGGGGGGCAGCTGCCCCCCTGGGTACGCCCATGAGAGGTACAGACGACTACAAAAACCACTGAAGCTTTATTTTACAAATGTTCATTTCCTGGTAATATAAATACTGTATTTATGCCTCTGTTAGTAAACAAAACCCCGAACTTAGAAGTTGATTTATTACTTGAAAATGGGTCCGTTAAAGATCTCATTGCTCCTGCTTATGTTTCTACTTATACTGGATATTTGAGCTTTTTTTTTTTTAAACAAAAAATAAAATAAAAACAAGAGTCATCTACCATCATCTACCAAAAAGCAGATTAAATGAAAAAGAAAAATTCAGAAATCAAGGTGCACTTTCACCTTGATTGAAATCACTTTCAAAATAGTAAACATCTTTGTACTTCGTGCATGCCATGTTTTGTAATGAGTCCCCACCACTAATTTCTCCTTAATTCTGACATTTATGTCGTCAATTACCAATATGCCTCATCCCGCAGTTAAGGCTTAAATTGTTCTTAGTCGCTGTCCCTCCAAGTGGTGCTGAAACCACCATAAGGTAGTTAGGAAAAGAATCTACGATATCAGTCTCCAATATTTTCAGACGCTGACTAATTGAGAATGTCGAACCAGCGCCTGTGATTCCGAGGAAGGCCATTTATCGGTTTTATACATTGCCACTCGGCGTAGAAGGTTTCGGAGGGATTTGATGAAGCAGAAAGATTCATATTCTGTCAATAAGCTTTTTGGCAAGAGTTTCCAGAATTAACAACCTGATTCCAACTGCTGGATTTCCCTCTCCCGGAAACACCCATTCACACATCACCACCGAACACACGCTTTAAAGTGGGATAACGACATTTATTGCCTTTAGAACCTAGAATGCTAACAACAATCAAGTGTGTCCTGGTACACACACACACACACACGTATTTATGCATTGTTCAGCCTCTGCCTAATCGAAATCCTCTTGGCAGGAGGAAGCCAGGGTGGTCGCACAGAGATGTTTACCAAGCCTCTGTCAATGGCAAAGTTCCCATTGGTTTTAATGAACCAGGATTATAATGCTTTCCACCAAAAGGCTTCCTCCTTTGGAACATATACCAGCTGATGAGTGGCTTCTAAAGCATTCAGTCCGGCTGACCCCATTCTGACACCCCCCACCCCACCCCAGTTAGGAGATGGTTACCTGATGCGTGTAAAAACGCATAATTGAAATCCTCTTTCTGGCAACCGCAGGGCTTTTTATTGCAGGTGCAAGGGGCCTTCCTGGCGGCCGAGCTCGGGTCCTCCTTAGCAGCCCCCGTTTCCATGGGCTTCTCCCCATCTCCGTACAGCAAAGCTAACAAAGACACAAAGGGCGAAGCCTAAATGGCACAGCGGAGACTCAAAAGCACGGAGTGGGGGACCCAGCACGGTTCGTTCAAGGCAGCTCCATAGACCCATCACCGAGTCTTCAACTTACTCTGGGAAGTCCTCCTCGGATCCTTAACGCTTATTTGGAAAAGGGAGGGTGCGCGCGCGGGGGTGTATTTTGTTTTGTTTTGTTTTGTTTCTTATGTAAAACGTCTCCTCCCCCGCCCTATTTTATTAAAGCTTCTTCCTGCGATTTGGTTCCCCCATTTCCTTCTCATCGCTTACCACAGAGTTTGGTTGAAATGCCTCCTGTAAACTTCTGGGCAGCTTGACACCAAGCTTTTGCTGAGGGGGGAGAAACAAGAATATAGGATCAGACGGGTCGTTTCGCGTGGGTTCGATGAGGAAGATGGCCCCCCACGCAAGCACACATAACAGGGTCACTGCAGACCAGACATGATGCTCCCCCCTCTCCGGGGTTTGCTTAGGATTTAGCGCATGGTATATGGGTTATGTTATGGGTAATGCATGGGCTGCAATCCTGCGCACACTTAGACGGGAGAAAGCCCCAATGAAATCAGAGGGTCCTTACTTCTGAGTAAGAAGATGCTTAGGATTGAGCTGCGCACGTATTGCTAGCTGCCCCCAAGCCCTCCATATGGGAAGAGGCGCGTTAGAATGAAGCAAGCGGACAAATGCGCGTAAGCAGTCTTGGAGATGCAAGCATATGGATCCTTCAGCAATCCAGGACACTTTCTAAGCCAAAAGCGCTCCCGTTCCCTCTCGGCGACGCAACCTGTGTTCACCCTTCTGCCCACCCCGCTCCTTCCCTTTATTTAGGGCCAGTTGTGTTTTGGTGAGTCCCAGTCGCGTAGCAGCATCCTGAGAGATATTCCACGATCAAGGAATTGCCACGGAGCTGCTTTTCTCCGAGCCTGCCAGGGGCGCTCCGGGTCCCTCTCTGCGCGCAGGTGAGGCGGCCCGCTGCGTTTTCTTTAGGTCCTGCCATGTTGGTATTTTGGCCCCTCCAAATGAATCCCTTCTTAGAGGGGGCGCCTTCTGGAGGCAGGGACGGGCGGCCCCCTCGATCTTCTCAAGGTGGCCAAAGGCACGAACGATTATAAAACCAGACGACGGTGGTAGCGGTGGGGGATGGAAAAAAAAAAGTCAGGTCAGGGTCAAGCCAACCCTTCCAGGATCTGGGCTGGCAACTTTGCGCAGGAGGCAGGCGCTGAAAGATGCGTCGTGGTCTTCCTGGGGGGTGACTGACTGAGTGAGTGAGTGGGGGCTCCTACCTGGACCGGGGTTCTCAGGGTCTCCTGATCCATCTTCAGACCCGAAGGACCAAAAACCCGCGCCGGGAGTTGCCATCTGCGGAGCTTGCGAAGAGCCGGTGAAGTGCAGCGAGCGCGCCTGGGCTGTGTGTGCGAAAGACAGAGAGACGCGGGGAGGGCGGGCGAGGGAGGGGGAGGGAGGAAGCGTGTGTGTGTGTGTGTTTGTGAATGAGCGTGTGGCGGGGTTGTGGCTGGGCGAGAGGGCCGGGCAAGGCGGGTGGCGATGGCGGCGACGACGGCGCCGGGAGAAGCAGCTGAGCGTGGCGCTCTGGCTGTGCGCTCCAGACAGACACGGTCGCTGGCTGGCTGGCTGGCTGGGCGGGAGACGAGCGAGCGGCTGCGCTAGGCGCTCTCCATGGTGCTGATCCGCTCGCCCTTCGCTTTCACAGCCAAGCGGACAGAGGAGGCGGGCAGGCGGCGGGGTGTATTTATTTGCGCTCCGCCAGATGATCGCCTCTTTAGCCCCGGGACTTGTGGCGCGGATGGCGAAGGGACGCGCTGCCTGTGCGTCTGATCACGACTCCCTTCCAGGCGGCGGAAAGGGCAGCGCTGGCCGACTCGGGCTCTGGCGACAAACGCGCTGACCCCTCGCGGAAAGAACTGCCTCGCAGGGACAGCGCAGAGGTGTGGGAGACGTGGTGGCCGAGGACTCCGGCTCGTGCGCTCAGACAGGGAATTCAGACATTCGGAAGGGAAGACATTCGAGATCGGTGCTGGGATGCTGCTTCAGGATCAGCCTGGAAAAGTGAGAGGGATCCTCTGATCGCGTTCGGATTTCAGGCGGCTCTGTCTGGAAGTGACCTTGCCTATTGGGGAAAACACATTGGATTCCACCCCGCCTGCCGCAACAGTGCAGTTGCCACAACGGACTGGCATCTGATGAAGTGGGCTTGAGTCGCAAAAGCTGGTGCCGTAATGGATTTGTCAGTCTTGAAGGTGTGCACAAGACTCTGTTGTTTTTGCTGCAACCTGCTGCTCCTCTGGAAATGGATTCTTCAAGTCTTCTGCGTCATCGTGAAGGGGATGGGGACTGTGGCAGAGCCGTCTCCCAACAAAAGGAGGTGCCAGGAAACAAACTCACTCACACATCACATATGCCCCAGTTATTAAAGATTCCGTGGTGAACCATAACCTCCAGAGTGTCACCACTAGTCTCTGCCTGCAAATACTCAGCAACCCACCAGAACAATCCACAAAGCAGCGACAGCTAGGAAGAAGCTAGGGGAGGTGTAAGTAGCAGCCATACTTGAGCAGCCTTTGGGCTGTGACTCTCCTACCACACACCTTTGGGAACAATGAGTAAAACAACTCTCTGTACATTTCTGGTTCCTGGTTTAACACCATCCCACCACAGCCGTGCCCAGCTAGAGAGAAACTGAGAAGAGTACAAAGTCAGCTGGCAGAGGAAGCAAAAAGTTGGATGGTTCAAGCCTGGCTGGAACACATCCTTGATCTGTGATAATGCCTGGGTGTGCATCAACCTCTGACTTTTGCATGGCTGGAATGCAGCCTACTGTATAGACATGAGAGCCGCATCTTTTATGTCCTCCACTTCTGCCTCTAGCCCCTGCTACTCTTTGCTACTGGGTCCCCAGGAAGTTGCAGGTTCAGGGAATGTGCCCCCAGGCTGAAAAAGGTCCCCCAACCCTGGTTCAAAACAACACCCATATGGCTGGTTGTACCATGTAGGAGTAGCTCTTAGGTCCCCATCTCCTAAACCATGGCTAGACCCCTGGTTCACCTTCCCTTTCTCCCTCTGTCCCCTCTTACCATGGCGACTGATCCTGAGCTCCTTCAGCCCCAACATCTTGTCTGGGAGATGGGCAAAAGTGCACTGAACAGAAGAACTACTAAGGCTTCCCATTAATTATATTCATTTTCTTGAATTCCATGTCAGGTTCTGGTTCATGCCCCCACCCCTGTAACCTTTACAGGTGAGCTGGAACTGAATACACCCCAAATAAAGGTAGGAAAATGTGGTACTATGAACATTCCAGAGCAGGAATGGCTAACCTGTGGCCTTGCAGATGTTGCTGGAATACAGCGTCCATCAGCCCCTGCCACCATGGCCAATGGTCATGGATTATGGGAGCTGTAACATCTGTTAGGCTGCCCCTGCTCTAGAAAAATGTGGAAGTGTGTGAGAAGAGAAACGAAAGGCACAATACATCTTAGCTCCACTGGGCTTTATTTCTGGAGCATCCCCAAGCAGATAATGGCTTTCACTCAAAGATGCCCCACTGGTGGGTTGTTGGATCACAGAATTCATAGAGAGCTGATGAACTTGGCTGGCTGTGGAAGTTGGGAGCCTTATGGCACAAGGCCCCAGACAGTGTGGGGTCAGGACTGTGTATTTGTATGAGCACTGTGAAATCAACAGCAGGATCATAACACAGTTATAGTCAAGTGTGCTCTCCATATAATCTAGTACTGCTTAGGTCTCTTTGTAAAAGAGAGAGAGAGAGAGAGAGAGAGAGAGAGAGAGAGAGAGAGAGAGAGAGAGAAAGAAAGAAAGAAAGAAAGAAAGAAAGAAAGAAAGAAAGAAAGAAAGAAATGGAGAACCTTTCTTTCTTGCCTCCTGCCTGCCCTTATTCTCCCAAAGTAGCTTTTGGCTCAGCATGTCACTAAACAGGTGGTACGAAGAGGGACCTCAGCTGGCTGACTGAAGAACACATTTGTGAGTTAATGAACTGCAGAGACAAATGTATTAGTCTCTGCAGCAAGCTATGCTGGAGGCATTAAGGACCATCTCTGGGGTGACTGCAAGCCAGTGAGGTACTCATGGCAAACACACCAGGTCCCTGTTTCAGGGTATCAGTTTCCAAAACTTATACATTTATTTTAGGCTCTTGTTTTGAGCTGGAAATAGGAGTCAATGTGGAATCAGGGGGATCTGTTTGACAATGCCCTGTAATGTTCTGTAAAACTTGTGAATATCAAAAGCATGAGCACATTCCCTCAAAATCAAGGGCCTCTTGAAGCTATTGCTCAGTTCTCCACTTTAACAGCAAGACTAATCAACAGCCTCAAAGCAGAGGGTCCTTTCATTTATGAACCATGCCAGGTTCATGGAGATTGGCTGTGGAATACAGTAGATGATTTCAGGAGCTGCAAAAAGTTAAGAATGCATACGAAACAGACAGTGTGGATGTTAACATGCTGTTGGTTTAGTTATCTGAAGTTAGGGGACAACCCCCCCCCCCCCGGAGAAGACACCTCTTGGGGAAGGAAGATTGTTCTCTGAATTCTTCTTCTTCTTCTTCTTCTTCTTCTTCTTCTTCTTCTTCACTCGTAGCCAAGTAAGATTGTCTTCCATAAACACGATTTTAACAATGAGTCAGTAAGTGACTGTGGAGGCCAATTCTGGACCCACAAGTCCTTCCACAGTGGGGACAATGGTTCGCAGGTGAGAGTTGATCACGGTGTGGATTTGCCAAGCATGCTTCCTCTTAGCACGTTTCTCCCTTGTGTTCTGAGTTTGAGTGTCTTCAAAGTCCATGACACCTTTGGTAAAGGCTGTTCTCCAACTGGAGCGCTCGCAGGTCAGTGTTTTCCAGTTGTCGGTGTTTATACTACATTTTTAAAGATTTGCCTTGAGATAGTCTTTAAACCTCTTTTGTTGTCCACCAGCATTACGCTTTCCATTTTTAAGTTCGGAATAGAGTAGTTGCTTTGGAAGACGATCATCAGGCATCCGCACAACATGACCAGTCCAACGAAGTTGATGTTGAAGAATCATTGCTTCAACACTGGTGATCTTTGCTTCATCCAGTACACTGATGTTAGTTCACCTGTCTTCCCCTTCCCAAGTGATGTGTAAGATTTTTCGGAGACACCATTGATGGAACCTTTCAAGAAGTTGGAGATGGCGTTTGTAAGTGGTCCATGTTTCACAAGCATACAGTAAGGTTGGTAGTACAATAGCTTTGTAAACAAGCATTTTGGTTTCCCTGCAAATGTCCTGGTCCTCAAACACTCTGCACTTCAATCGGGAGAAAGCTGCACTCGCAGAGCTCAGGCGATGCTGGATTTGCAGGGCATCAATAGCACACATGCCACCTTCCTGTATCCTGAAGCTAGTTTAAGCCTTGTGTTCAATGAATCAGGCAGTCTCTTGGTTTCATTTTAAAACTGCCTGGACGAAGAAACAAGACTCGTGTTTATGAAAGGGCAGGTCTGGCTTGAGTTTGTTTCAAGCTTCCAGTTGACAAGCACATAAAAGTAAAAGAGGAACATGGGCTTCAATGCAAGAGAATCTTGTACATTCTCCTCCCCAACAGATATATCTTTCACTGGAAGTAAACCAAACATTGCTTGGGCTGAGGTTCCCACTTAAACGGTCATTTATTGGCCATTTTTATATTTGTGTTTATTTAACAATTTAAAAAAAATACTAATGGGCATGACTGAACTAGTCATACAGGAAGAAAGGACATCAATACAAACATAAAAAACTGCAAATAAAACATATTCTGACTTCCAGTATGCAAGGTGCTTTAAAATCCTCATTTCACCCATTGCCACAGCAGTCCTGCAATGTAGGCCAGCCTTTGCCAACCTGGCATCCTCCAGCACATGCTGGCAGGGGTTGATAGGAGTCAAAGTCCAAAACATCTGGAGGGGGCCAGATTGACAAAGGCTGATCTAGGTCATTAATATTCCCCAGTTGACAGATAGGGAACAGGAGCAAAGGGAGATTGTAACTTCCTAAAAGTCATCTCCTGAGTTTGTCTCTGGTTGACTGTGGCTCAGTTGCCCCCTTTGGTCTTGCTTCTTCCCCCTTTTTTTGTAGAAGTATGCTAATGAGAGCCAGTGTGGTGTAGTGGTTAAGAGCGGTGGACTTGTAATCTGGGGAACCGGGTTTGATTTCCTGCTTCTCCACATGCAGCTGCTGGGTGACCTTGGGCAAGTCACACTTCTCTGAAGTCTCTCAGCCCCACTCACCTCACAGAGTGTTTGTTGTGGGGGAGGAAGGGAAAGGAGAATGTTAGCCGCTTTGAGACTCGTTCGGGTAGTGATAAAGCGGGATATCAAATCCAAACTCTTCCTCCTCCTCCTCCTCCTCCTCTTCTTCTTCTAATGAAAACAGAACCTACATTTTAAAGGGGATTTTCAGTTTCAGCAATTGAAAACCCCTCCTTCCAGCAACTTTCAAATGTACGCTGTAAAAGAAAGAAAAAGCACCCACTCACACACGTACCAATGGAATGGAAAGTGAAGAGCTGCTTTTAAAATGGTTGTGTGTATGCGTAAAGAGTGGCAGAAGGGCTTGCTGGCAGCACACACCTCAAGTAGCTGCTGAGAAAACACCTGGTTTGAAAATGGGAGTCACTGTCTCTTCCCCTCTGTGCAGAGAACCTACCAGTCAATTATAAATCACTGGTGCAGAAACTGGAATGCTAGCAGCATTCAATATTTCCATTTGTTTCAAAATAGGTGAAATTATTATTGAAGAACCTGTTTCTCTCTCTTCTGCCCAAAGTAACCAGCAGGAAATAAACCAATTCATTTCCCCCTAACCATTGTGAATCCCAACAAAGACTAATGGTTTTCAGGAGAATCTGGATCTATACCAAACGGATTAGAAGCGAGAAAAAGCAGGGACACTTGTCTACCTACAACCCCTAACAAACTCAATGGTGTTTTGCCTTCTTCCCATGGAATCCTTCTGGCAGAATTTTGCTATCAAACACACTTTCCATTTCCTGTTTTTGGGGGTACGAACTCAGTATGCCGAAAGCTGGTCCAAGCTGGTTCCTTGTTAAATTGTATTATTAAAATTATTAAAATGTTTAAGGTTTGCTTTTTGTTTATGTATTTGCGTGAATTGAAATAGCTCCATTTTAACAATAAATAATGTGCCTGAGAGTTTCAAAGGTCAGCAGACAAGAAAACAAACCCACATTTGAGTCTTCACTGTAGAAAAATGATAGGGGAGAAAAAGAGAAGAGAACAATGATTTGCTTTTTCAGTTATCTAGACTTTTAATAAGTTACAGCATACTAATAAAATAATTTTTCACACATTTACATATTTTTTTTTAAAAAACCCCACCTAACAAATTACTCTGTAAACCCTGACATCTTTCCCTGTAAGGCGCTACAATATTGTGTGTCCACAAACGTAAGCACACAGTTGATTTAAAATGCCAGAGAGAATTGCGGGGTGCGGGGGAGAGATTAAAACGAAAAGGACACAGTATAAAACCATACAAAAAAAAGGAGGAGAAGCTTATGCTGAGGAAAACCAAACAGCAGCAGCAGCAGCTAATACTGCTGGATAAGGCGCCGGCGCTGAGAGGTCTTCCGTAACAATTTTTGATAGTCATAAGGATTATCCTTGCTTTTGTTCTCTTCCACTGGCGTCTCCGTGACCCTTGGCCTAGGAAGAAGGGAAACAGAAGTGCTTTTGCAATAAAAAACCAACACATTTACTTTTGAAAACTTTGTTAATCAACTACTTAACCTTGACCTTTGGCAATAAAGCAAACCAAACCCTCACCCCTCTCCTCCCTGCAGCTGTTTCACTCCCCCTCTCTCTCCCAGCCCCCTTTTGCAACAGGTGGAAACTGCACAATGTATGCAGTGAGGGGGGACATCACTTAAAAGCTGGGAACTAAAGCAGGGCGCAGTGAAAATGTTGAATTGGCAGGGAATGATCCTCTTGGTACGATTCAGCAGCTGCGTTATCAGTCTTCTTAGCCCCAAATATGCTAAACCATAAGAAATGTAAGACTTTATGGACCAGATCCAGGTGCTCTTGGAGGAAACCAAGATATTAGAGGGCACCTCTCAGCATATATTTCTTTTCATTTATTTCATTTAGACCATTTATGTACTGCTTAATATATAAAAAAATCTCTAAGCACTGTGCAGAAATCTAAATCAACAAAAGACAACAAGAAATGCTACAAAAAACACAGTTACATTCACACACATTTCTAATAAATATAGACCAGTATCAATTCATCCTCTTTCTGATTCTCTCGGCCTTCTGGCACTCAGTCAGGACTCAACCCATCCACTCTGGCTCTCACCCAAACTCACAATTCATCCACAAAACCTCACATAGAAGAGGGACTCTGGATACTGCTGACATCACCCTAACATCTCACTTTCGGCTTGCTTTGTATCCACACCCAATGATCTCTGAGCACCATACTGCAGGTCCCTTTCTTTCTTTCTTTCTTTCTTTCTTTCTTTCTTTCTTTCTCTCACTCTCTCACTATGATGGGGCCTTTTCAAGCGACTGTCCTATGGACATGCATTTATTTTTCTTCACCTCAGAGCTCCAGTTCAAGAGCCCAAGGCTTCTTGGTTCACAAAGGCCTTTGGATAGGCTGAAAGAGAGCACTAAAAAGGCCTGGCTCCTGCTGTGAACATGGCTCGTGGCTTGTGCCACTGTGACTTTTGATTAGGGATGTCAGAGAACTCTGATGAAAACAGGAATGGAAAAGGCCAATGTTTGCTTATTCGTTCCATTGCCAGAATGGAAATCAATCCAGTGAATGCAATTGGTATTCGCTGTTGCTTTCGGTTCACAAACGATACGTAATTTATTACTTTTATCTCCCCCTTTGCATTGTGATTCCTTTGCATGGAAATGATTGGGGTGGAATAATGTAATTAATTACAAAAGTTATACAATTCTGCCACAGCAGAGAGCAATTTAGCTTTTGGCATAAGACGAACTGCAATGGAAGAGAAACAGCGCTGCATGCTATGAATTTAGGACAGAATGGAAAACAATGCTTTCTTACACCCCTGCTTTCAATCATGCAGTCTGTTTACATGGATGCAAGACCCAAATGTACAAAGGTGCAAAGGACTGCAGCCTGGGTTTACCTTTTTATATTGATTTTTGTGTATAAAGTATGGTTCAAGACCAGTTCAGCGGAGCTTAGACCTCACTGAAATAAAGGGAACAGTTTAGTCTTGGCCTGAAGCCTGCTGATGCTAATGGGAACTCAGTATGTAAGCCATATCTATAAGTGTCTTTGAATAACATTGTGATGAGCTAACTTGTGTGTACCTCAGAAAAACAGGACGACTCTGGGGTTGCAGCGCTCATCTCGCTTTATTGGCCGAGGGAGCTGGCGTACAGCTTCCGGGTCATGTGGCCAGCATGACAAAGCCGCTTCTGGCAAACCAGAGCAGTGCACGGAAACGCCGTTTACCTTCCCGCCACCTATTTATCCACTTGCACTTTGACGTGCTTTCGAACTGCTAGGTTGGCAGGAGCAGGGACCGAGCAATGGGAGCTCACCCCATCGCCGGGATTTGAACCGCCAGCCTTCCGATTGGCAAGCCCTAGGCTCTGTGGTTTAACCCACAGCGCCACCCACGTCCATACATACATGTTTGTAAATTAAGCTGTCCGTAGTTCCTTCTTCTTGATAATCTGCATGATCCAGTTACAGCTAAGCAGCTAAACTACTGATTTCACTGGAAGACTTGAGGATAGATGCAACACTATCTCATTTATTTCAGCGGAATTTGAAAGCGTTTGACAATTGTTTGGTATAACTTACCCTTCACTAACGCTTAATGTTTCAGTTCTGGGCTCTGTTGGCGGTGTCTTTTCTCGTGTGCAGGTATTACTATCATTTGAGATTAAATCAGTGGATGAAAATTCTTGGTAATAGGGATCTTCTACATCTAGTATTTTGCCCAGACTAAAACAAACAAACAAACAAACAAACAAACAAACAAACAAATGATATGGTAAATTCCTATTCTGTGTCATCTCATACAGTCAAAAGACATTCCGCAATGGAGATGTCATAACTTGGAATATGCAGAGAGGGTAAAATTGATGGCACTGATAAAAGATACACATTTAGAATCTTTTAAAGAAGGCTGGAAACCCTTTCTAGTCTATATAAAAAGTTATTTCCCATATGTGAAGACCACAGCAGGGTTTGAAGTGTAAGAAAATAGCAGAATATATTAAGAAACGTGTTAGAGAGGATGAAATTAGATAAGACGGAACCTTAAGACGCAATTGTATGTAATTTGGGTTATAAACATCGATGTCATGTGAGCAGGAAGTCACTAGTTTTGTGAAATTGGAATATAATTGTTGAGCAACAAATGTAACTTTCTATATGGAAAAGAGAAGAAATTACTATTATAAGAATACAATGGAAATGTCATACCTTGGCTGGAATATATCTGGAAAGCAACAGTGGAGTACAGCAAAAGACAGCTAGAAAAATGCTTTTCAATATAAAAGTATGTAAAGCTGCAGTCATTATTTTTTATCAGCTACTTAAAGAGCCACATCACATACCTTATATGGTCTACAAAGTATTCATTCAAAAATCTGCAGTGGGATAATATGCATGTTTATTGATGCTGGGGGCTGGGGGCATCATGTTTTTAAAAGGCTTTGAAAGCCCGTTTGTGAGCATCTACTTTTAATTATATCCATACAGATTTTAATTTGGGAGGGGGCAGCGGAATCTACTATTAATGAGGAAATGGATCTCTTTGTGTCCAAAGCAAAAATGGGCAGGAACAAGACTTAGAGTAATCTGTCTGTTATCTCTGCATTGAACAGTCAAACATCCTTATGATGGAAATACGTTTTTCTACCAGATATCCTTTAATGACCACCTTCTAACAACGTTGAAAGGCTGGGCAAACTCCTACATCCTGCAGAAGGTCTGATCCAATAAAAGAATATCACATTATTTTATTCATTCTGTAGGTAACGCTTTTCTGGGACATACATACATAGAAATTAGTATCTGTGGGAAATGGACCTGAGGTCGTTATTCTGTCTTTGTGCATTGCTAGGCTTAAGGACAGTTTTTAGAAAGCACTCCATAAATTATATCGTGCCTAAAAAATGTAGTCCTTGAGTTCCAGACAGATGCAATGGGAATCCTCAGAATTCTGAATAAAAATTGCTCCCCCAAGTCTTACTGCAGGATAGAAAAGCAAAACACTGGTCATTTAAAACACCCACTGCTGTGCCCAGAGATGCGGTCTTTTGGAAGGTGTACAGGAAATCTGCACTGGGCGTACTTCAGCGCTGTACCAAGTCTGAAAGGCTCTACAATTACTGGGCAATTTTCCGCAATGCTACTCTTACTGATATAATTAGGGCTGTATTAGAACTCCCTTTATAAGCCCCTATTTCTAAGGATTTATGCATTTAACACCAAAATGCACTCCACTTTGCAATTTCGTAGGCAAGGCTTCTGCTAAGCCAAGGCTGCAAGGCATTGAAATTCAGCATTTTGCGGTATCAGTGAAAATGTGACATTATCAGAGGCACGTCAGGCTCAGAAATGAATGAATGCCTTAGGCTGATCAATAAGGAGCACAGAGATAATCACCATCTATATGTTTAACTGTTTCAGCACAGGGCCGGAGAGAGCTTATAAAAATAAAAGAATTGAATGTATGTACAGCACCTCCTGCCACAATCCATGCCACTGATTTTTATTTTGTTTTCTGAAAGCTATTGGTAGATCTTGGTGGGCGGTACTGGAGACCACAGCAAAGTGAAAGGTGTGCTGGGGTTTGCACAGTTAGATGAGCCCTTCGACTGGCTGTCTCATGGGGCTGCAAGAGGCTGATGAGGGCTTCAGTCAGTCTGACGGCGAAGAGACCACACTACATGTTACAGATCCTCCAATATTTCTCCAATGAAAATAGGGATGCCCTAAGGAAAAGTGGGATGTTCTGGGATCAAATCAGAAACCAGGACAGCTTCTGTAAAACTGAGTCTGTCCCTGGAAAATAGGGACACTTGGAGGGTCTGCGTAAGAATATTAAAAAGTCCTCTTGGGTAATAATAATAATAATAATAATAATAATAATAATACCGGTAATAATAATAATAATAATAATAATAATAATAATAATAATAGTAATAATTTATTATTTGTACCCCGCCCATCTGGCCGGGTCTCCCCAGCCACTCTGGGCGGCTTCCAACAAATATCAAAATACATTAAAATATCACAGATTACAAACTTGGAAATGTCCTTTCCAACCCTAACCCTAACCCTAACCCTAACCCTAATCCAACAAATATCAAAATACATTAAAATATCACAGATAAAAAACTTCCCTAAACAGGGCTGCCTTCAAGTATTTTCTAAAGGTCATGTAGTTGTTTACCGCTTTGACCTCTGATGGGAGGGCATTCCACAGGGCGGGCGCCACTACCGAAAAGGCCCTCTGCCTGGTTCCCTGTAGCTTTGCTTCTTGCAGTGAGGGAACCGCCAGAAGGCCCTCGGCGCTGGATCTCAGTGTCTGGGCTGAACGGTGGAGGTGGAGACACTCCTTCAGGTATACAGGATGAAGCCAAAGGTCTGTCTACTCAAGCATCTTGTTCTCATAGTGGCCAGCCAGCTGTCTATTGGGAAGCTTGTAAGCAGGACATGACTGCAACTATAGCCTCCTTGCTTGTGATTCTCAGCAACAGGTATTCAGAGGCATACCACCTCCAACACTGCTAAACACTGGAGTTTCATGACAGGAACCCCTAATGTAACATGCTTCTTCAAAGGCAGCCATGAGGAGTATGGCTGATGGCAGTGGGGCAAGGAGGCAAAGACCCAACTTTCCCCCCTGTGCCTTCGCTGTGGGTCAAATCCCCTGCCCCCCCAATGCTATTACCCTCAGAGGAGAAAATGCAAAACACGTATAAAGATTGTAAATGAAAATATGGATATTTAAGGATCATCAAACTTAGTTGGTCTCTAAGGTGCTACTGGAAGGAATTTTTTTATCAATATTTTTGTTTGAGTTGAGCATTTTCTTTGATTTTTTTAAAAAAAAGTAACATAATTTACAGATAGGTGTGATGCCACAGTGAAACTGTGGTTTTATTTTATTTATTTTAAACACTGATAGGCCACCTTTGAGCGTCAAAACACTCTCAAGGGTGTGTGTGTTCCATAGAATATATTAACACTGGTAACAGCAACATCAAAAGAACCCCCCCACCCCAAAACTGTGATAACCACTAACGGAATCAGCCATGATACTGAGAAACATTCACCTCAGTAAAATACTAAACTCCATTAAATATTACAGCTAAAACCAATTCAATTCAGCAACCCAATAAAAACTATTTAAGCAAACGCAACAGAGAACAAATGAGTCGTTAAGGCTTTCCCAAAGGCCTGCACCTCGGTCATGACTAGATTATGCTTGTCCACCCTTATGCACCACATTTTATTTTATTTTATAAAATTGGTTTCCTGTTCACGTCTTTCACAGTTTCCCTGGGACAAGTAGATGGGATACATAAATAAACCAATGTTCAGAATTCAATAACAATTTTTTTCCTAATCAAAAGGCAAGAATTCGACCTTGCAAATATTTATCTTCAGTAATGATCATGTAACAACATTCCTTTCCTTAAATATCAATTAACAATCCCCCCTTGTTGTCACACCAACATACAATTGTGTCTTTCTGAAGTAACAAGAAAAGCTACCTGTTTTTTCTTGGTTTCCGCTTTTCATCCTGGACGGATTTCTGAAAACACAAATTTTGGAATGGTTATAACTATGATCATATAGTCTGTGCAAATTTTAATTTATGGTCCTTTTCTGTGACCCAAAGATGTGCATCATGGTCTCATCCCCTCCCCTCTGCCACCCACTCCTTCTCCCCCTTCAGGTTACAGACTCTTCCATGCCACTCCTGAAACTTGAGGGAGTTCTCTGTGATTTCATTTTTTTAAAAAACTGATTCACAGGTGGCTTGACCTAACCCTCCAGCCCAACCCCACTGTCTATATTTCAGAGAAGTCACTATTTTTTTTGTAAGCCACACTAACCACACTATGGTGAAACACTGAAGCATGCAAATGCAGTGGCATTTGAGAAGATGTACCTGGTGAAACATCAATTCTTGGACAATTGTAATGTCCTCTTATCCTCAAAAGCTTTTAAACCATCATTATTATTACTTTTATGCAATATATTTCTTAACCACTGTATGCTGAGGAGTCTGGCTTTGGATGCCATACTGAGCCAAACCATGGCTTAGCTCAGTGTGGTGTAGAGGCAAAATGATTTGGGAGGAGTGAAGCAGCTGTGATGTCTTGTCCAGATAAAGGTAAAGGGACCCCTGACCATTAGGTCCAGTCGTGTCCGACTCTGGGGTTGCGGCGCTCATCTCACTTTATTGGCCGAGATCTGGCGTACAGCTTCCAGGTCATGTGGCCAGCATGACAAAGCCGCTTCTGGCGAACCAGAGCAGCACACGGAAATGCCGTTTACCTTCCTGCTGCAGCGGTACCTATTTATTTACTTGCACTTTGACGTGCTTTCGAACTGCTAGGTGGGCAGGAGCTGGGACCGAGCAACGGGAGCTCACCCCGTCGCAGGGATTCAAACCGCCGACCTTCTGATCAGTAAGCCCTAGGCTCTGTGGTTTAACCCACAGCGCCACCTGGGTCCCTTCTATCTTGTCTGGGAGCAGCATGCAAAGCCATGGTTTGGGCATAATGTGACACACAAACCCTGCTATTTTAACAGACTTCGAGCATGTCCACCTCTCTCTCTCTCTCTGCCTATTATGTCACAGGGTAAGATGTGACATCACTGTGCCTTTCATCTCATGCTCTCGGCTTACATCATTGTCTCCCAGTGGTGTGGAGGACAGGACAAACAGGGCAAGGATTGCTGCAGCACCATGCATTTATCATCACAGGTGTGTGAGAAAGAGGGAGCAAAGATACGTGAAACAGTGGCTGCTCCAGAACATCTAGTTCCACCCTTGTTTTTCTCTCCTCTTCTTCCAATTCCTCTGCTGTACTTTTGAGTGCCAGCAATAGCGGCAGCCTGACTAAGCAAATGTATTCTGTCACCTGCTGCTAAGTAGGTCAATAGTATGCATGTGCCTCTAGCAAGTGGGCTTAATTGCTCTTAAGAGGAACTTACAAAACAGCTCCTTCAATTTCCTTCTGACATATCTGATCACCGGCCCCCCTCCCCTGTCCCCTTTCTCCCCTTTTTAGCAGCAGTAGGGTCAGATTTGGAAAGCTGTGGCAGATAGTTGACCTTGTCACCCTCAATCCTTCCCTTTTGTGATTACCTTTCACTTTGAGAAAATAAGTTACAGCACTAAAATGCTGCCTTGGTGCAGATGCTCAGAAATAATGGGATTCCAAAACATGGAATTTCAATGAACATTCTGGTTTCGGGGTACATATCTAAGCCATTGAAGGCAAGAGTTTTGAGGACTGACCTTGGGAGAACATACATCACACCAACATTCAACTCACTAATATTAGTCTTGAATTAGAGCTGCTCATTGTAAAATACAATTCAACTCAATAACCTTTATTAGGCAAAACAGACCAGACGATTTCAGAGCAAACATTGTACAACAGGTTTGCACATACAAAACAATCCTTTGTGACCAAAATAAGGTTTGTATTAATTAAATCTTTAACACTAAAATTCACTACTAATCCATAAAAAATAACTTCAAACTTCTCATAGCAAACCCAAGTTAAAACATCAATTGGTATAAATGATATAACAATATATCAATTCCGCATTACTATTTAATTAAGATCCCCTAACCCTCTTTGTGATGGCTTAATCTTTCTGCATGGACTGAGCTTAAAAATTCGGCCACAATTGACGTGATTTTATCATTACTATCCGATAATAGTATTTGAATAGTTGGAAACGTAGAGATAGGCCTGTCCATTTGTAAAGCATTTAATAGTTGACTTCATTCGTGCCAAAATTACAAGAGAAGAAGATATGGTCCAATGTATCAAGTTCATTCTCTACTGCATTTACAGAAACGTTCAGATTTTGGGAGAGCTAAGTACCTTCCTCTTACCATCATGGAGGGAAACATATTAAATCTAGCTAACATGAGCAATCTACAGGATTCGTGGTTCTTAAGATTTGTAATATATCCCTTTTGGAAATCTCTGCAGAAAGGGAGACATTGTAAAATAAGAACTACAAGCTAAAGGGGCAGATTTTAGCCAAATCATTTGACAGTAATGCTTACATGTATGAGAGTGTAATATGTCGAGTCTTCGGGGTTGTTTAGGGTCTTGGGTTTCTGGGGCCTCCTTGGGCTCCTCTGCACAGAGTGAGCATCTTCTGATTTGGAAACAACTGCAAGAGAGGAGTATACCTTTATTTTATGCAAGAGAAATGTGGACAGGATTCCTGCATTGCAGGAGGTTGGACTAGATGACCCTCAGGGCCCCTTCCAACTCTACAGTTCTACGATTCTATGAAATACTTTGAGATACATCAAGCCCTTTAAAGAACGGCAGTGCATATTTTCAAGATCTGCTAACACCATCAAAACCTATAGAAGATGGCTGTCTCACATCATTGTTTCCCAAGGCTGCTATTACGACATTAAAAGAATTAAAAAGATGGCACAGGTGGAAAATTCATATGTTCTTATATTGCTTCTGGAGCAAACTCAGTCACGTGAACACGCTGCAACAACTATCTCAGCTTATGTTTAGGGGTTCTACATGTTCAGCAAAGCCACAAATAACCAGTCACTTGACTTATGCCAATCAAGACAAACAGGGACAGAAGCTTTTGTAAACTGGAAGCAGCTAGCCAGACACCTCAAGGTTAGGAAAGGGGAAGAAATTGGTCTGCAGTTTAATGTGACCTTACTTAACTCACTCTTCCTGAAATGGTACACAAACCTTAACACAGCTATCCTTCAGAATCCTCTGAATTTGCTGATACAGTTCTTCAACCCAAAAGTACGACATTTAGAGTGTGTATTCAGAAGGGACTCTTGCCTTCAGAAAGCATTTTCTCCCTCTCTTTAATACAGTGGTTAAAAAAGTTAATAAAACAGAAAACTGAATTAATGCATTTTTAAAATCTGATGAGTTTCCAAAAAAGGAAAAAAAGAAAAAGTGGTGTGCATTTGCGTTTATAGCTCTTGACATGATAATCTAAGTGCAAAGGAGTAAGACCTGGGCACTTTCCAATCAGCAACAGCTATATACTCCAATTTTCTACTCATATACTTCAAGCACTTTTCAATAGCTGGTAACCTCCCAGACTGCTATTCTACCTGGTCTTGCCCAAGCTAAGCCTCTCAGAGACTGATATTTAGCTTTTCATTTACACCTGGAAATATACATTCAGATCTGAAAAGGAAATATTACAGAGTTTAGCATTTATTTATAATTGCAAACATAAACCTAATTCTTCTAGAGGTGGTAAGCCTGTGTCTGGGACATGTCACTTCAGGCCACAGGTGTTGGAATCCACCCTGGAACAATCTCCAAGACATCTATACACACAGGAAAGCAGCAAGTCAGGGACAAGACTCAGCTCACGCATTGCTCTTTGTTTTATGCAGAGTGGATTTTCTTCTTCTATGGAGGACCACACATTCATGTGATAACCCTCCACCCTACATCTGCAGACTGAACTGGCATTGCCCAGACAGAGTTTTATTACCTAGGAACATAAGAGGGATGCTGGATAAGGGCAAAGGCCCAACTAATCATGTCCTGTTCTTACAGTGGCCAAACAGATCTCTATGGGAAATGTGCAAGCAGAACGTGAGTGCTTCTCTGTTTGTCCATCTTGTGATTCTCATCTGTGCATTTTGGGACACTGGAATTGTGTCCCCCCTCAGGGAGGGAATCACTCAAGACCACAGCAACCATAATGGCTGCCGTTCTCTCGCAATAAAAAACAGGATGTCCTGGTTTTCCAGGGACACCTGTGGGGTAAAAGTAAAGGTAAAGGGACCCCTGACCATTAGGTCCAGTCCTGTCCGACTCTGGGGTTGCGGCACTCATCTCGCTTTATTGGCCGAGGGAGCCGGCGTACAGCTTCTGGGTCATGTGGCCAGCATGACAAAGCTGCTTCTGGTGAACCAGAGCAGCGCACGGAAACACCGTTTACCTTCCCGCAGGAGTGGTACCTATTTATCTACTTGCACTTTGGCGTGCTTTCGAACTGCTAGGTGCATAGCTGTCAACCCTCCCTTTTTTTGCAGGAAACTCCCTTATTCCAATGCCATTTCCCGCTGCTATCCCGGATTGTTGATATCCCTTAAATTTCCCAGATTTCAAAGGAAGCAGCTCCTCTCCCTCCCTGCCGGCCAGGGAGGCTCCTCAGCTGCATTGCTCGGCTGCCAATAAGGAGTCTGAGACCGACTGGGGGCGGAGCTTGCATGCCTTGTGCAGCCAGACCCTCACGCCCAACGAGAAAGCCAACCTGCCTGCCGTCTACGCGCTTGCTCTTTCACTCACCCGTTTGCGCGCAGCCTCTGGAGCACAGGGTGGCGAGGCTACTTGGTGCCATTGCACCGCCCTCGCAGCATCCCTTATTTTCAAATCCGAAAGTTTGGAAAAATCCCTTATTTTCAAATCCGAAAATTGACAGCTATGGCTAGGTGGGCAGGAGCAGGGACCAAGCAACGGGAGCTCACCCTGTCGCGGGGATTTGAACTGCTGACTTTCTGATCAGCAAGCTCTGTGGTTTAACCCACAGCACCACCCGCATCCCTACCTGTGGGGTATGCCATCGCTATTTCCCATGGGAGCAAATAACTGTGCACTGTGTAAATAAATACTTTTAATTTGTCTTCCATCATTCAGCTTCACAGCATGGCCCTGAGTTTTAGCATCATAAGAGAGGGACAGAAACCTCCAATGACTAGGACACAGTTACAAGACCTTCAAGCAGAGACACATTTAGGGGAGCGCAATAGGTTTGACTGCACTGGGTGTGGAGTCTTGGGGGGTGCCGCAACTATGTTGTAGAATGGGAGGCAAGAGGTGGTTGTGGTGGTGCCAAATTTTAGCATTGCAAAGGGCGCCACTGAAATTTGAGACCTAAAGGTCCTCCACTACTTTAATGTTGCAATATTGGGTTGTAGTCAACTATGTTCTACTCAAAGTAGAACCACTGAAATTCATGGACCTAAGGTAGTCATGTCCATTAATTTCAACGGCTCTGCTGTGAGCATAACTAGTGTTGGACCCAATCTTCAGTCTGGATTGTGCCAGGGACAATCGCCCCCTTTGCCCAATGGAAGTTACACCATCTTAATGCGACATGCTCATATGAATGGCACCCAAGCTCTTTACTGCGTTCACCTTGGTTTGACCTATATGGATAGGAAAAGGAAGTATTTGCTCTCTTATGCTTCACAGAAGCTTTTCATCCCTGGTGGTAAGGAAAATGCTATTCACCCACCACCATAATACCATTTTAATTAAGAAAGTGGCACAAGCATTTATAATCAAAATGATCAGCAATACATCAGTGTAAGCACCAGCAAAATTAGCTGTATAACTTTTTCTTTGTTATGTGTGATAAATGCAGCCTTGGAAAGGTCACTGATATATTGGAGGACCAGAAGGAATAATGTTAATTTACAACGTAGTTGAGTAATGATTACATTTATTGTTCTAGCTTCTTATCTGGAATGCAGACGGTGCCTAATTTAATGAATGGACAATTATCTCTTAACATTTTGCCTTTTGAAGAACAATGGCGCTTTTCTAAACCAAGGTGTAGTCAATTTACCTTAGACAATGAAATTTCAATGCAATTAATTAATTTTACTACACTGAAAGCAAATATGAACCAGAGTCTTTAATTTAAAGTAGATAGTCAGAGCTAGATTAGAATCTCACTTAAAACTCTTTCATTGGGACATATACATACACATACACACACTTGTGCTGTTGCAGTGTAATGGCTAAGGCCACATTCAGATATCACAACAAACTGTGGTTTGTAGCAATGAGAACATGCTGTAGTGAGCCCCAGGCAGGGCCCACATTCTCAAATTTTCCTTTCCATTTGCTTTGCACCTGGGAGGTGAAAATGTGAAGGTTCTCTTAATGTTTGGAATCAATCCGCCGTTTCCCATTTCATATAATATGGGAAACTACAGGCAGTTAACTAACTGGAATATCAAATAATGGTTTGAGATCCTGGCTTGTTAATTATATTTGTTTAAGCCACAGTTCCCTGCATTCAGGCAAAACAGGAAACTGTGTTTTGTTCCAAACCATGAATGGAAGTTTCAGACAGTGGGGTCTAAACTGATTATGGTGACCCAGGAAAATTATGAGAGTTAATATTATGTTAATATTCGTCATACCAATTCCATGTGCTGATAAATGTGTCCCTGTGCAGCCAAGCATAGGACAACAATGCTCCAAGACCTCCTCTTCCTTAAAGTGGCTATTTAAAAACATTAAATTCTCAGCCATAACACATCTGCTTGTTTCCCTGCTACCCTTTCACCTTGGGTGGCCAACAAAAAATAATCTACAGGAAATATAGCTAAAATCAAAAGTTAACACAATAGCCATCGTGGGTTGTCAAAGATGAGTAATGTGTTCCTATTCATAGCTAGAGGCAGACAAGCATTCCTGTTTGGCATACAAAGTACTATTTTTGGATTCACATATCACAGCTGTAAGATGACATATAGAACAAGTGAAGTTGAAGGAAACATGTACAATTATCACTTGAACTATTACAGTAATTATGGAAATTGAAATGCCAACTGATTTAAAGGAAAACAAAAGATTAGCAGTTGTTGCTGCTTGCTGATTAATGCCTTTATCAGAAACGGGTTCCACAAGGATGCTATTCAGCAGGAAATTTTCTTGCAGAAACTATTTGCTTTCTAAAGGGTAGGAAAGAAGAAGTGCTGGTTTTAATTCATACTCCACTAAGAGGCAGGTGCTTATCTCTGATAGATGAAGAAGCAGAATCAGTACTGCGGGGGGCAAATATTTTTATTTTGTTTATTAATGAAGAAAAGGTCAGGATACCCATTTTATTTATTGTATAATCAATGCTTCTAGTTACCACCTAACATATTACTTCATCCCCCTGTCGTTACACTATATTTTTTTAAATCCACAATAGATCATAATCTCTATATTACAAGACACTAATAACGGAAAAAGAATGTATTGCTATTATTTAATATATATATATAAATTGTCCATCACTGATTCCAGGGCAGTATACCAAGAAATTTAAAACTACAGAAATACAATATGGTTAAGAGGAATCCATTTAGCATGCTCAAACTTTCTTAAACTAATATGTGTGGGCAAATAAAAAGGTTTTATTTTAACCTTGCATTGAGAAGACAACAATGCCAGCATCAGGCATGCTTCCATTAGGAGGTCACTACAAAGAAGGCCCTCTCTTCTGTACATACATATATAATGTACTTTTTCTAAAGAAGGCACATGGAAATACAACTGTGCAATGAAATAAGAGCTCAAATTTGTGACTTTTTGGAACTGTTATAATGCACACTGTATTGTTTAGACAGAACAAAAAAAGGAGACTGGTATCGTTTCTCCACTTGTACAGTTGACCCCCATCCTAGATGATGATCAGTTGGGATGCACAGCCCATGCTGGAACTATTGTAAAAGGTAAAGGCAAAGGTAAAGGACCCCTGGACGGTTAAATCCAGTCAAAGGCGATTATGGGGTGTGGCGTTCATCTCGCTTCAGGCTAAGGGAGCCGGCGTTTGTTCACAGACAGCTTTCCATGTCATGTGACCAGCATGACTAAACCGCTTCTGGCGCAACGGAACACTGTGATGGAAGCCAGAGCACACGGAAATGATGTTTACCTTCCCGCTGCAGTGGTACCTATTTATCTACTTGCTCAGTGTTGGAGCACCTGCTTTGCATGCAGAAGGTCCCAGGGTCAATCCCTGGCCTCTCCAGGTAAGGACTGGGAATCCCCCCTGCCTGAAATCATAGAGAATTGCTGAAAGTCAGGGGAGACTAGATGGTCCTTTGGTCTGGCTACCAGTATAAGGCAGTTTTGGATGTTCCAATGAAGTGCACATAAGGGACGCGGGTGGCGCTGTGGGTTAAACCACAGAGCCTAGGGCTTGCTGATCAGAAGGTCGGCGGTTTGAATCCCCGCGATGGGGTGAGCTCCCATTACTCAGTCCCTGCTCCTGCCAACCTAGCAGTTCGAAAGCACGTCAAAGTGCAAGTAGATAAATAGGAACTGCTCTGGCGGGAAGGTAAACAGCGTTTCCATGCGCTGCTCTGGTTCGCCAGAAGCGGCTTAGTCATGCTGGCCACATGACCTGGAAGCTGTACGCTGGCTCCCTCGGCCAATAAAGTGAGATGAGCGCCACAACCCCAGAGTCGTCCGCGACTGGACCTAATGGTCAGGGGTCCCTTTACCTTTACCTTATGAAGTGCACACAGAGGACTTCATCACCCCTTCCTCCCACAAAGGGCTGCACTGAATGCATTTGTTTTAACCCACCACGCCAAAAATGGGCCAATTAAACTTCTTTCAGAACATCAGTGCCTTTCCAAAGGGCAACAGAACGTGAGACATAATGCCTATGATTTTATGCCTCTGGGGCTCCTATACTGTTTTTGCCAATAATTGAATGCTTGAAAGGTGCTATTATTGCTCCCGATTCCACTCCAAAAAGCAATTAAACCATGCCTTTCCTGGGCAAAGAAAAGCAATGAAAGAAAACTTTTAAAAATATATATATTTAAAAAGAGATACCCTTGCTTTTGATATCAGCCTTCTCAATCAAATTATTGCTGAAAAGATGACTAACTACCCTGCAGGTACATAAAGAAAATGAAAAAGTAGCATTTTAGAAGGTTTAAAATGCAAAAAAAGCCTCATTTAAAACAATATTTTTAAAAGGGCATCTAGACCTTTTAAAAAAGCAAATTGCTCGCAAGAGCATTTATTCAGTGAAGGACATATTGTCCCTGAGTCCGATCAAATTGCTGCTGAGTTCAGAAACATTTGTCCCATTATTATTTATATGCAGTTTTAAAAGGATGAGGAGAACAATTTTCATTTGCCATATTGTGGGTAAGGAAAAAAAGTATGAGGTAAGGAGTGGGTGGGTAAACAATACATTCAATGCATATTATGAAGAAAAGGTAAATTTTGTGTGTAGGAGAATATATATTATAGATTTCATGAACATGCACTATGAACAGGGTGTCCAAGCTTGCTATCCAAAGGCTACTTGGACCGAAATATTCACTTTTAAGTAGCTTTAATCTAAGGCTGGAAAGCAGACAGGCAACTTAATTTGGTTTAGTACCTGCTCAATGGTTCAATCCCATGCATGCAATTCTCAATGAGTTCAGTAGGACTTGCTGTCTAATCCAGCCTTTCCCAGACTGGTTTTGGACCACAACTCCCACCACCAAGTTTTCAAGGTATTAAACACCTTGAGTCCCTTCTTTCCCTTTCTGCCATGTGTGAACGGAAAGGAGAGGAAATGTAGTTTTAGCTATGCGTTCTCTTATCCCTCTCATGTGTGTTCTGTGAAAAGTGGCATTTGCTGCTTTCCCAAAATATTATTTTGAACATTTAATCCATATTAGCTGGGAATGATTACTCATGCTGTCAGGCCTCACTTTAAATTTAATCCTAGAATTTCGGCTTAAAGCTTAAAGTCATCGGCAAATAGAGTATGATGAAGGTGAAAGGTCCTGCCAAAATAATGAAGAGAAGCTTTTGATTCACTTTTCTCTCTCATGGGGTTCAGAAACTAAGAGTAATTAAGATAACCAAAATGCAAACTTCAACTTCCATCGGCACTGGATCTTTTCATTATGCAAAGACATTGCTAAGTGGCAGCAAAATTGCACACATATTTGCTCCTCACCATAGCTTGGCCCACATGTAATGCGGTCCATAGGATAACCAGAAACAGAGGAGCCTCCGTGGGCCTGAGCAAACAGAGAGACTCTCACCCTCCGCACTTCCTTTCCATGTCCTTCTGCACACTGAGGCCAGGAGGAAGACTTCTGTCAAGTTTAGCTGCACTTTCAGACAATTTGAGCTTACTGTCATGTATGAACCAGGAATCCTGGGTTTAATGCAAGCGTTGGTCTGCTGCTAAACAAATCCAACTTCAAACCATGAATTATGAAGCTGGGTTGTATGTAATGCTAAGCTAAGAAACTCTGAAAATGGAACTGAACTTGGCAGACTAAACTGCTCCTGGCTGTGTGGAAGGAGAGAGCAGGTGAATCGCTCAAGTCTGACACCTTGAAGAGCCATAAAGGTAAAGGTAAAGGGACCCCTGACCATTAGGTCCAGTCGTGACCAATTCTGGGGTTGCGGCGCTCATCTCGCTTTACTGGCCGAGGGAGCCGGCGTACAGCTTCCAGGTCATGTGGCCAGCATGACTAAGCCGCTTCTGGCGAACCAGAGCAGCGCACGGAAACGCCGTTTACCTTCCCGCTGCAGCGGTACCTATTTATCTACTTGCACTTTGAGGTGCTTTCGAACTGCTAGGTTGGCAAGAGCTGGGACCAAGCAACAGGAGCTCACCCCGTCGCGGGGATTCCAACCGCCGACCTTCTGATCGGCAAGCCCTAGGCTCTGTGGTTTAACCCACAGCGCCACCCGTAGAGAGCCATACATGTAGTCTAAAGCCAGGCATAGGGAACCTGTGGCCCTCCAGAACTTCTTGGAGACGCATCAGGAATGAAGAGAGTTGTAGGGCCACAGGTTCCCCATCCCTGCAGTTGCAGTGTATATTCCATTTAGTCAGATCTATATCACCTTTCAATGCTGAGGGTGATTTTATTTATTTATTTATTTTTACCAGGCTGGCACACACGAGGGGGAAGGTGGCCATTTGTTTGCTTGTCTTTGGAGAGCATCACAGGCCTCAGTTGATGGGACAGAATCATTTCGTTCAGCTTCTGCTGCAGCACCAAATAGTCTTCCGATAATTTTGATATCTAGGAAATAAAACACCAAGCTTTAATGCAAATCAATGCTGGGCAGTGGGAGCAGGAGAAGCAAAGAGAGAGAGAGAGAAAGAATTTTGCTTTTGTAGATACGTATCTTGACAACCTCAAAAACCCTTACTGCTGAACTCATACTACTTTCAAAGGCATTACTATTGTTATTATCAAGCATATTTTTTAATTCAGAGCGGGAGCTGGTTCCACCAACCCTTAAGTACACCTCTGGATGTGTGAGGATATAGAAAATAATCTACATTACAAAGGTAAAAATCGCATTCATTGCTCTACCCACTTTTTCCTCTGGCCCTACCTGCTGCTGGCATGTGGCCCTCAGAAGGCTGCCCAGAATGGAATATGACCCCCAGATTGGGAAAAGTTCCCCAGCTCTAATCTCCTCACCTGCCTGGAAAATGCCGCCAGATCAGACTTGTCCTTCTCTGGGCCATCTTCCGGAACATCATTTGATCCCTCGGCCTCAGCGCTGGATCTCTGCCTCTCCATTGTTGCCTTTAGACCAGGATTTTGGCTGCTCCCTCCACCATTCCCCTCATGGTGTGTTCTTTCTTGGTTCCCACCGGGCAATTTCCCTTCTTTCCTGAGCTGTCCTCGCTTTCGGTATCCTCGATAATTACTCTGAATGACTAACGCTGCCTTCTCTTTGTCTCCCGAGGTTTGCTTGCTGGCTTCAATATGTTTCTGAGAGCCCCTCACAGAGCTTTTCCTCACACTTGCTTTATTTTCAAAGGGAGGCGGCTGGCCGTGTTTCAAAGAACCTCTTTCCAGGTGACTGCCATGGGGAACAATGGGAGCCGGCCTTTGCTCCTCCGAGCCCCTTCTTCCATGCAGAGTTGGCTGGCTCGATTCACTTGCCTTTCTGATAGATGCTTTCTTAGGCAAGCGGTCGGAAGAGGCCTGTTTCCCATCTTCCCCCTGGAGCTTTTGTTTCACGGAAGACTGTCGTTTCCTGGGGAGTACTTCTTCCTTCTCCTCTGGTGCCTTCAGACCTAAGTCAGAGGTGCTCTGAGTAGCAACAGAAGCTGCACCTTTTTGGTCCACACCAGCTTCTGCTTCTTGCGCTGGTTTGAGGTTCTGCTCTGAAGGCGGTTCTGGCCCTGCCACATTCTTGCCGCCCTGCTCCTTGACCTTCTTCCGTTCTCTGTAACCGCGGTAATTACTCTGAAGGATGACAGCGGCCTCCTCTTCAGTCTGAGGTGGCGACTTGGGCACAGCAGCTGCACTGACGTGGACCTCTGGGGGTGAGGTCTGCACCTTATCTGTACTTCCCAGGTTCTTACCCTGCTCATCCTTAAACTTCTTCCGTTCTCTGTAACCCCTGTAGTTACTCTGGAGGATAACAGCCGCCTCCTCTTCAGTGTGAGGTGGCGACTTGGGCTCAACAGTTGCGTTGACCTCAACCTCTACAGGAGAGCTTTGCACTTCATCTGCATCTCCTGTTTTCTTACAATGGTCCATGCCAGCTTCCGCTTCTGGTGCTGGTTCGAGATTCTCCTCTTGAGATGGTTCTTGCCCTGCCACATTCTTGAAGCCCTGCTCCTTCACCTTCTTCCTTTCTCTGTAACCACGGTAGTTGCTCTGAAGGATGACAGCGGCCTCCTCTTCACTTCGGGGAGGAGACTTGTTGTGTCCAACAGTCGTGTTACTCTCAATCTCTGTAATTTGTACATCTTCTTCTTCCTTTTCACTTGGGGTAGCTGCCGTGCCAGCCTGTTCCTTCCTAAGAAGTGACTCCCTGACAGAAACATATTATATTTAGGAGATATTGTAATCCTGATACAATACCTATGCATTAAAAGGTCAATGTGATATGTGCAATTTTAAAAATGAGAACAATAGAAAATGTTGAGGGTCCTTTTTTGTTGTTGTTGCTTACAAGAAGAAAGAGGGTTGGGGTGGGGGGGAAACAATGAAGAATACCCCTACTCAAAGTACATTACCTCAAAAACCAGCCATTTCAGATTGTTTAAAAGATAGTTGGCATCATTCACAAAGAGGTTTCCCAACCCTACCATAGTACAGACATTTCCGTATACATTACTTGGCTGGAGAACTGAACCTCAAAATTTGGAGAAGTACACATTTCAAAGGCTGGACTAAGTTTTGGTCCACCTATCAGTTCAAAAAACATGACTCAAGTAATTTCCCTTTTTGATGTGAACCGAAACAATTTCCCCTTCCTCCCTACCACAAACTTCCCCTGGAGATACAGATGGCATTTCCACCACCAAGCAAAAACATTTTTTTTATTCTTCCGGGATTTGGGGGTAAATAAATTATTGCTGCTTACTGCCTTTCATTTTTTTTTTGTTCTACTGTGTTATGCATTAATTTAAAACAATTGACAAATGTTATGTATGCAACTGACCTCCCTGAGATCAGGGAATCTGCTCCTGAATCTGTTTTAAAGAATAGATACATTTGTTGAAGTTAATTGTACCCTAGTTCGAGTGTTAGGGAAGGAGATTATTCAACAGTATTTTCTTGTTCATGCTCACCCCCCACCCCCCACCCCGCTGTGTTGAGCTCTCAGTATCTGGCTGAAAGACCTTTTCTTATTTTAATGTATTTGGTTCTATAGCAAATGGTGCCAGGAATCCAATATGCAGACTTAGCGCTACCAGACCTTTTATAAATCGGATGCGGATAAAACGTTAGCAGTCAAATTTCATTTATTCGCATCCAGTGTTTTTAATGGAAATCACACGCCCTTCTTTGACACGTCTACTGAAAACGAAACGCAGTATAATGAGATATATCTCACCTTGTCTGCACGGAAGACTGCAGTTCGTCATGGTCTAGGATATATTGCTGCTTTCTGACTATATTTTATTTCAGAAGGAGACGGCATTTAACAGAACAATTTAACAAACGAGAAAGCAAACAGTACCTTTTCCTTTTGAAGCTCCTTCGCTCCCTGTATCCCCTGTAATGACTCTGAATTGTCGTTGCTGCTTTAGAATTTGCTTCCTTTTCTTCCTTAATTTTCCTCCTGATTAAATATCCTCTTGCAGCTGATGTAAATTACAAGAGGAACATAACTCAATAATTTGTTTATTCATTTGAGCTATTCATATACTGCAGCCTTCCCCAACCTGCGGCTCTCCAGGTGTTGTTGGACTACAACTCCCATCAGCCCAAGCTAGCATGGCCAAAGGCCAGGGATGATGGGAGTTGTAGTCTAAAACACCCAGAAGGCACCAGGTTGAGGAAGGATATGCTGCTTTTCAGGTGGACTTCATAAAGTGGTTTACGTAAACAAAAATTTAAAAAAATAAGCAGCATCAAAATATATGCAGAACAGACTATCTATCATCTATCTATCTATCTATCTATCTATCTATCTATCTATCTATCTATCTCTATCTATCTATCTATCTATCTATCTATATCTATCTATCTCTATCTATCTATCTATCTATCTATCATCTATCTATCTATCTATCTATCTATCTATCTATCTATCTATCTATCTATCTATCTATCATCTATCTATCTATCTATCATCTATCTATCTCTCTCTCATGTTTTGAAGAAACTTTCTGCCTCTTCTCTCTCACTTCAGGGCAAGATGGTTCTTCCTGTGGCAGTTTGGATAGGGAACAACATCACCAACTCCAACAGTGTTAAATAGCATGTTATGGATTTTGACCGAGTTGACACTAACAAAGAACTATGCCTGTTTATTTCAATTATCTGTATTCTGTCCCCAGAAGCGGAGGACTCATTTTTCATCAGAATGTCTTCTTATTTAGCTCCATATTTATGTGAAACATGTTCACCCCCCTATCACAAAACTGGACTGGTTTGTCCCACACACTTGGCCTGGCAGAATGTGATGGTGGAACCCTAGAATGGTACATCGGACTATACCACATCATATTGCAGGTGTGGGGGGAGGGACTGATAACCATTTTTGCATGCTCTCCTATGCAAATAAAATGATAGTGCATTGGGAGGGGGTGGGGAGGTTCTCTCCCAGGCCACTTCTAGATGTGATAGCATTGCAGTTGCAGGGAGGTTTCTTTCCCATAAGGAAACAGTCATTCCTGATGGGTTGGTCATGCTGGCTAATGGGAATTGAGAGTTCAGTAATACCTGGAGTTTCTCACTCCTACATTAGAGGGTTTCTGAGCATTGTTTAGGGAAGCTTTTAATGTTTGATGAATTATTGTGTTTTAAAATTTTTGTTGGAAGCCGCCCAGAGTGGCCGGGGAAGCCCAGCCAGATGGGCGGGGTATAAATAATAAATTATTATTATTATTATTATTATTATTATTATTATTATTATTATTATTATTGGAATGGCTACATCCAAATAGGCAGGGAGCGTTGGAGAAGAATTCTTTTTTCTTTCTTTTCAGCAGAGCAATCTGATCATCCAACACTCCTGAAATTGCTTCTGGATATCTTAGTCAGATTATGCTCTTATCCAGATTTTGTAATGTAGCTCCTTTGCACAAAAAGGGTGCACAAAATATGTATTTTACGCATTAATGCATACAATATGTGCTGTTTTATGGGGGGGAAAGAACGGAAAAGCACTTTAAAATGTGTGTTTTATGGAAAGATGTGCATTTGACCACACATTTTATTTTATTTTTAAACCCCCACCAACAAACCTGCATGAAACAGGATAGAAATGACTGATGGTCGAGCACCAGTGACACTGGAATGATATAAAATTAGACTGTTGCAGGTTTAGTCATTGCCTCTTCTCAGCAGGGCTAAGAAACTTCCTGCTCAGGCAGAGATTTTCCCTGGTGAAGACTGTGGGATGTGAAACACGGGAGCAGTCAAGTACAACATCAATAGAGTGGACATAGAAAGGGATGCCTGGACCAGCCAGTTGGAACTCCTTGTTTCTCCTGGGCTGGGACAGACTTCCTCTACATGTGACTAGAGGTGGGTGTGGCATCACCTGTGCAGGTAAAACAAAAGCACAGGGGCTGGCCGCCACCTCTCTCTCTTTGACTTCGTTCTTCAAGGAAGCAACATCTGCTTAGCTAAAGATGCTCTATTGGCTTCTAGCCAAGAGAGGACAAAGGAGCTATCTTCCTTATGGAATAGTCTCCGAGTGCATCTAACTTTTTCTAAGCTAAGTCTGCCTTCTGGGATCCTATTGTGGACAGATGTCTGTAAGTAAACTCTTTTTATACTTTTATAGAAGACTGTGTCGTGTCTTATCTTTTATTTGGGAATAAAGGGGAAAATACCAGGACAGTTATTATAGAGGTTTTAGCAAACCTGAGCAACGCATCTGCTGTGTAAGTTTAAAAGGGGAATGTAACTCTGCTAAATTGTGGAACTTGTTAACACAAGTTGGAATAGGATATAATCAAACAATATATCCTCTCCTGCATCCCCGAACATTCCCACAAAGACCAGTCTATAGTGACCCTGGTTCTGGTTCCTGGCTCTGACCTCCAGCTTCGCTCCTAGTTCCCATTATCATGCTCCCCACTATCATGGCTCAGCTCTTGACAGACACAAAAGAAAGCAAAACCGGAAGTTGCAGATCTCCCATCTAATCCAGATACATAGCTGAGCATACTGATGGTGTTACCCTCAACCTTTGAGAAGAGCTTCAACGAAATACAAGCCAAATTCTTTTCCAGCCTAACTACCTAGCTAAAGGGACATAGTTCAGTAACATCTTGGGGGGAAACCCATCTGAATGTCTCACACAGCACAGATAAACGGCAAAGTAAAGTCGGTTTGAAGAGACATGGCTTTTATCCCCCCCCCCTTATTAATAATGAATCAAAACTCTTAGACCTTTCAAATACCCACATCTTGCTTTGGAGGGGAGATATTAATGCATAATAAACACACAACACTGGTAACGACTCTTTTTGGGTAATTTAATCATTTGCTGTGATCTAGTCTGACTTTATATTAGGTATTCTGCAGCTACGGTAGATACTGCCATGTATGTTTACTCTAAGCTGTTATTCTTATTTTTTGAAATCAACAATAATTATTTACAAATTATAAAAAATACTTGCCAGCCTGTAGCTTGGTAATGCACATTTCGATTTTGTATGCTGCCTTTGCATTTGAGTACTGCTTGCGAGTAGCATATCCCCGGTAAGCTAAAGAGAGATAGTGAAAGCTTTTTTAAGCAGACACAATTATTTTCACTAAACTACTGATGCATGCTCAGAGTAGAAACAGAGAAGAAATACATTTGGAACCAGGTATATAGATGAGATGTTATGCAGATTCCAAGCTCATGATAAGAAAGCACATTTGGATCAATATAAACACAGTTTTCTATGCTCAAAATCAGCCTTCCCCCAAATTGGTACCCTCTAGAACAGGGGTCAGCAACCTTTTACAGCCGTGGGCCAGTCCACCATTCCTTAGACCATGTGGTCGGCCGGACTATATTTTGAAAAAAAAATATGAACAAATTCCTATGCCCCACAAATAACCCAGAGATGCATTTTAAATAAAAGCACACATTCTACTCATGTAAAAACACGCTGATTCCCGGACCATCCGCGGGCCGGATTGAGAAGGCGATTGGGATGCATCTGCCCCACGGGCCTTAGGTTGCCTACCCCTGCTCTAGAAATTGTTGGACAACCACTCGCCAACCCTGGCCACTGTAAATACTAGCTGGGGCTGATGAGAGCACCAGGTTGGGGAAGGGTGCTCCAAGTTTAGGACCAAACTATCAGTATTATTCTCTTGGCACAAAAGCCCATTCAGTTTTAATAGGGGGCAATTCTGAAGTGTGCTGAATGGATCAAAGTTCCACCCATCACATTAAAAGTGTGAAAGCATTAACCACCAAAAAGGAAGATTCTCCATACGTTGTGATAAAAGATCTGCTTGTGGTTAACACAATAAAATCATAAGAACCTACTGGATCAGACCAAAGGCCCATCTAGTCCCGCAGCCTGTTCTCACGGTGGCAAACCAGGTGCCTGTAGAAAACAGGTCCCAATACGATCCTTGAGGAACTCTACTTTCTATTTCACTCCATTCGGAGAACTGTCCATTTATTCCTGCTCTGTGCTTCCTGCAACTTAACCAATTCCTGATCCACTAGAGGACATTGCCTCTTATTCCTTGACTGCAAAGCTTACTCAGAAGCCTTTGGTGAAGTACTTCGTCAAAAGCTTTTTCTAAGTCCAGGTACGCTGTGTACTTGCCTTTTCTTATTCAATGAAATTTTCAGGTGGTCTTACGCTTAGATTGCTCCTGTTCTTAAAATAACATGTCATTCTTTAAACAGGGCCTGCCATTATATGCCATTAAATTAAAAATACAATTTCCTGAAAAATAGTCCATGCGGAGTGGGAACACAACTCTAGGGTGTGTGTGTGTGTGTGTGTGTGTGTGTGTACCCATTAACCCCACCCCAGCTACAACTGAACCTTCACCAGATATTCCCCAGGTCACCAGTTCAAGGTGCTGTGGGCTTGACTTTTGACATCACCATGCAATATATATATAAATTTATTTATGTTAAAATATAAAATTTGCCACTCAAGATGACTAACGGCAGCAGGTAACAAAGCAAGATATAATATTATCCAACAACCAATCAACCACAACAAAAAGAGCACCTGCTATTTTACACCGAATTTCTTATTTCACATCTATACGCACAGAAATATGAACAAATACTTGCACATAATTATGTTTGTTACATTGAACTATTACCTGCTTGTATTTTAATTGCACTTTCTTCCCTTTTCTCCTTTATCTTTTTGTATCTCTTTGAACCAAGCCACCCTCTGACATACGCTTGAATCAAAACAATCCTGTTAATGGTCTCCTTCCGCATTAAGTTCAGCTGCTCTACATGATAGTATTTGAGAAATACCTGTAAAAAGAGAAGAAAGAACTACATGGAAGGCTGATGACTCCTTCCATCCATAAATGGCACCCCCAGTGGTGGACTCTCCAGAGTTTAAAATAAGCAGTTGTAGATCTGCCTTAATAATGGCTGTTTGTTCTTGAGGAATATATTTCTCTATCTCTCTGCCAATCCTGGACTCATCAGACCAGGGAAACTACTGACAAATAACTTTTAATTCCAAGCTGGCTGAAATGCATGTGAACTTGCATACTGCATCATAACAAAACATAATGTTTAGGGAAGTTTTTAATATTTAATGCTGTATTGTTTTTAAACACTTGATTGGGAGCCGCCCAGAGTGGCTGGGGAAACTCAGCCAGATGGGCGGGGTATAAATAAATTATTATTATTATTATTATTATTATTATTATTATTATTATTAATGTACTTATCCAACACACTTTCTCTCTCCTTGGATTTGACTGTAATGGTGCAGCAGGCAGAGAATATGGGACGGTCTCCTTTAAGAAGGCATTTAGCTGCACCCAGTTATACAGGTGGAGCTGAGGTCAAAGGAACTGGGCTCAGTTACTGCTTCAGCTCCAACATGATGTGTGAATTTGGACTAGACAACTTTTAGTTTATCTACCTTTTACTCACCCACCTGCCCAAAGAAAGAATGAGAATATAAGGTGATGTTTTATGAGGTGCAATGCACACATGAGTGATAAGAGCAATACATCTAGTGTTAGCGAATCTGTAATCCTCAACAAGAGACTGCATGCCACACCTTAACATGCCCCAGTGGAATTTATTTATTTCATAAAATGTATATACTGCTTGTTTTTTTCTAAAAGCCCCAAAGCGGAATTACGAGGGATCTGTCTTCATCTTTCCTGTCTTCTCTGCAGCCCATAAGATTACAGTAGGGAAAGACCTACTGTACCCAATGTACAATAGGTGGTACATTGGGTAGTTTTGTGGGTAGGGCATGGATGGATCTGTGAGATGGAAAAGGAGCTTTTGGGACCATGTTGCCCTTAGATGTAGCCTCATTCCAACTTGTATTAGCAGAGGCAACTCTTTTCAAATCCATCAATATAGTCATTTGTTCCATTTATTTTGACAGGGGCTGCATCTAATGAGCAAAGATACTACCTTAGTTTTCCCAAGTATCCAGTTATCAAGCTGGGCTTTTTCCAAGATGGCAGCGCAAGTTTCAGGGCTTACAGGGGGTTTGTCACTTGATTTGTAACAAAGGAGATAGTATCTAAGAGAGAGAGAGAGAGAAACCCAAATACTTTAGTATTGCATTTGCAAAAGACATTCAGCGCCAATCAGTTTACTTTTATTTCATTCATGCAAACTGTGAACTTGCATGCATAACAGTTCACATTTGAACTGATCAGCACATTCAGAAAAACCATGTGGTACAGCCCCCAGTACAGTGCCACGTTAACATGTCAGTGGCGAATGGCAAGTTTGAATGGTCTCCAACATAAAAACGAAAGAAGTGTATATACCAGATATCAAATATACCAGAGAGAAGGCTAAACAACAAGTCTTCTTCCTGACAAACACAAGTTTTGCACAGGAAACAGGTTTTCTGTATGGGAGAGCATTCAGTCATGTTTCCCCAGCTGCCTTCTGATGCGGTGCAGGCTGAGAGCAAGCATTTTTCTGAATATATAGATTTGCGTTTCACTCCAACTTACAATGCTCCCAACTTGCATCTGAGTCAAATGACTCTTTAGAGCTAACCTTAACCACTCTCACACACAATAGAATAGCACAGGGGTCAGCAACCTTTTTCAGCCGTGGGCCAGTCTACCGTCCCTCAGACCATGTGGTGGGCCGGACTATATTTTGAAAAAAAAGTATGAACGAATTCCTATGCCCCACAAATAACCCAGAGATGCATTTTAAACCTCCTGCTTGGCAGGGGGTTGGACTGGATGGCCCTTGTGGTCTCTTCCAACTCTATGATTCTATGAAATAAAAGCACACATTCTACTCATGTAAAAACACGCTGATTCCCAGACCGTCCACGGGCCGGATTGAGAAGGCGATTGGGCTGCATCCGGCCCCAGGGCTTTAGGTTGCCTACCCCTGGAACAGCACAACTGTTCTTCAGTGTATTGTTGGTTGGTTGTATTTATTGTTTTCACTGTTCCTAATTTATTGTGAAGGAATTGTTTAAGCTGAATTTTATTGTATCCGGAAAGCTGCTTCTTTGTAGACAGAACTATAGCACAAGATGTTTAATCTGTGCAGTATTCCTGAATCAAAATGCAATGCCCCCAAGCACATTTCATCCCCACTTTTTCAGAAGCTTTCCCAGCATCAAGGGATGATTCACACATGCTTGTCAATGCTGGTTGACTTTAACAGCAAGTGAGGACGAGGGAATCTTAATTAAATAGTAATGCGGAATTGATATATTGTCATATTATTTATACTAATTGATATACGAATACGAATAAACTTTATTTGTGTAGCCAATAGGCCATAACATCAAGAGAACAGATTAAAACTTAGCAGAGGTTATAAAATAGTAATGATAAAACATAATACGAATAATAATAATAAGATCCTAGGCGGGGAACCCGGGTGACGACACTAATTGATATATTTTAACTTAGGTTTCTTATGAGAAGTTTGAAGTTTTTTATGGATTAGTAGTGAATGTTAGTGTTAAAGATTTAATTAATACAAACCTTACTTTGTTGAGTTTATAGCTTAAATATTTTATATACAATGTCTGCTTTGAAATCGTCTGGTTTGTTTGTTATGCCTAATAAAGGTTATTGAATTGACTTTAATGGCAAGCGATGATTTGCATGTGTGAACAGATAGCTGCAGATATAATACTGCAGACAAAACTTCTGTATTATCTTGCATCACTAAAAGGGCAAGACTTTTCAGTGGAGACAGTTCCCACCTTTAGTTGGCCCATGTGCAGCAACACAGGGCAGAAAAGCCTGAGTGAACCAGAATCTGGTTTGGTACTAAAATGTCCCTTCTGGACACAGTTTACCAAAACAACATTTGTAAAGGACTTACCGCTCTATGAAGTTAGCAAAGAGAATACGGTGAGAATAACCCTGTCTCCGGATCCGTGCCGTTTCCAGAATTCCCGTGTAGCGCAGCTGTACCAATACCTTTTCTCTGTCATATTTGTTTGCCTGTCGATCATTGTTCGGCTTAATGCAGCGCACAAAGTGAGGTTGACCAACCACCATTTTAGATAACAAATCCATGAGCGAGTACTGAAAAGGAAATACGGGGAGAAGCCTTTGGAACCCCTTCCATACAGCACCTTTCTTGTGAGTGCTCAAGAGCTTTGCAAAACTTGTATTCTTTGAAATCTTTTTGAATTTTCCTTGCACCAAATTAAGAAGATTATGGGCCTGCCCACAGTTTCTGTTGGCAATTATACAGTACACTGTATTTGTGGTACCCGTGTAATGCATCTGGTATAACATGTGTGCAGAGAATTCACCTATACAGTGGTACCTCAGGTTACATATGCTTCAGGTTACAGACGCTTCAGGTTACAGACTCTGCTAACCCAGAAATATTACCTCGGGTTAAGAACTTTGCTTCAGGATGAGAACAGAAATCGGGCAGCGGCAGTGCAGCGGCAGCAGGAGGCCCCATTAGCTAAAGTGGTGCTTCAGGTTAAGAACGTTTTCAGGTTAAGAACGGACCTCCGGAACGAATTAAGTTCTTAACCAGAGGTACCACTGTAGTAGGAACTAGTACAGTTGCCCTGTTTCCATGCTGAAAACACCTGTATCCAATTGCAGGCACATAATTTCACAATTGATTACTGCCTTAAACTGTACTTTTATGGCGAATTCTAGACTCCAAAAGCAAGGTTTGCTGCCCTAGTGGTTGAAGGTGTGGGATATACATTTATTAAATTTATTAAATAAATAATACTTTTTCAAACAGTTTGCATATGAGCTTTTGATTGTTCCAAAGAAACTGAGAACATTCATTGTCTTGACTTTTCAAACAGGTAAGTAAATCATGGGGTTGCTTTATGTACTGTACTGAACTTTTTTCTAAAACAACAATGAAATTTGTAAAAGCTAGTGTTGTGAATTGCTATGTAGATTCTTAATAAAGGCTTGGAAAGCAGTCCCGGCAGTTTATAATTTACATTTCCCAGGGGTGCTTGTGTCATCTTCTGGCTGATATGCACACTGTCACTTTTGAGCAGTACTTCTTGGTTGCATGCTTCTATGCTCAAAGTCATGTAAGAAATCTCAGTATGACCTTTAGTGCTCAGAATTATTAATACTATTTTGTTGTGGCTCGTGGCTTAAAACAAAACATTGAAAAAGGGGCCTGTGGCCCCCTGTTTATTCTGCAGCCTTTATGAGCAGAAGGGCGATGTAATTGCCTGTTGGCAAGAAATTGTTAATGGCAGTTATGGCATAAAATGATGTTCTGACAGGTGTTCTGCAGAGTGTCTCCAACGCAGATTCTTATGCAAAGCCAAGGAGCTAATTGTGCATCAGGTTGACTCAAAGGAAAATCACAGCAATAATGGAATAGGGCATTATTCAAATGTAAATTCAAAAAGTGCATTATGTTCTCCTTTGGTTGTGTACTGTAGAGTACCAATTTGGATGTGTACCATAGAATTATAATATTATCAGTGACATAATAATGAAGTCCAACCAACTTGGACAAAGTGACTGTTAAAATGTTTGGCAGTGACACATTTAAGTGCTAGTTACAGGTAGGTAGCCATGTTGGTCTGCCGTAGTTGAAACAAAATAAAAAAAAATTCCTTCCAGGAGCACCTTAGAGACCAACTAAGTTTGTTGTTATGAAACTAAGTGCTGTTATGAACATTAAACATGCTAACACACTAAGGTCAGACTCTTTTTCTGACTGTCATTTTGGCCTCTCATATAAAATAGGGCCTGTTCAACCAATAATATCAACTATATTGTATTTTGCTTAGGGCAGTGAAGCTTCTGTCTCCCTATTGGCTAAGCTGCTATAGAAGCATAACAGGTTCAGCTTTCCTGGGATCTAAATGGTTTTTGTCATTTCTATGTGAGGAAAGGAAAGTTGTCAGTTTGATTGGGATTGAAATCCATGGTAGTCATGGGAAAAAGAGCTAAAAAACCAAAACCTTCCCGTGTTTTTCTCCTTGACTAGAAGCTGTATTTAGCAGTTCAAACACAGAAACCGCTCAACCTCTCTTCAATAGACAGAGGAACCTTAGCTCAGAGGGGCCTGGCAGAAGTTCCCAGGTTCAATCTTTGGCATCTCCAGTTAAAAAGGCTCAGGGACCCAGGCCAGGAAAGATCTGTGCATGAAACCTCGGGGAATCAAGTGCTGCCCATCAGTGGAGACAATGCTGGGTTAGATGGACTGATAGTCTGACTTACACGGCAGCTCCTTATGTTCACATGCCTGGAATCAGCAAATGGCATGGGCAGGAAAATGCCAGGGACCATGAGACTTGGAGGATCAACTGTGGTTAATATGTGTACCCTTCTACTAAAAAAAAAAAAATACTGAGAAAACAAGAGCCAGGTGAGATGACCCTTTCATCACATCCCCTGCTAAGCTAACTTGCAGGTGCACCAGAGAAACATTTGCCTCCCCCTCAAGGTCACATGGGAGATGGAGGGGGGGAGGGAATCAAAGAGCCGGAAGAGATATCCTGAAATGTAAACATCTGGAAAATGGCAGAGTATCAGTTTGAGTGAACCAGGGTGCCCTGAAGTGTTTTTCCTCAGAGGAGAACCTGTGGCCCTCCAGATTCACCCCCCCCCACTCACTACGTGCTGGTCATGCTGGCTAGGCCTGATGGGAGTTAGAGTCCAACAACATCTGGAAAGGCACAGGTTTCTCATCCCTGCTTTGGATATTCTAACGTCAGTCTAAAAGCTTTCAAGTTCCAAGTGAGTTATCTTATCCTTAAGGAGAAATAGAACTGTTGCATCTATAGAGATGGGCTCAGAAATCAGCAGGCTGGTTGCTGCATAAATCATATATATTAAGAGGAAGAATAACAGCGAAAGCTTACTCTGAAATATGAAGCAACTGTCTGCGTTTTCATATTGGTTGTTTCCCTCGGATGATGCGTGGAATCCTCTGGCTCACTCTATATGTATCAAGAAAGAAAATAGCACCTCTTATCTGTACAGTGTCTGAAGCTTATTGCACCAGTTCAACAAAGTGTCCTCTTAAAGAACACTATTAATAATAAAAAATAGTTATCCTAAGCTGCAGATGCTACTGAGTAATCACTAGGAAAGTCAGAGGTTATTACACTAAAACATTACAATACTTTATCACACTGTACACACATGCAGAAACACACACATATACTGAACACAGTTTGATAACTGAACATACAGATAGATATCTGTTGCAAATGGCATTTGAAGGAAAAATGGTTTGTCTAGATTTCTTTCTTTTTTTTAAAGATCAGGACTGTTAACATCCTGCAAATAATAATTCTGCACCCTTGTCACAATGGTTGTTTTCAACAGAGCCTGATTAACCCCACAGCCAGAACCTTGGCATGTTCTCTTTTTAAATGAACATACCAATCTGGAACACATTTACTTGGAATTAAGACTTCAGTGTAGTCCAGGGAACATACTTGCAAGGAAGCAGGCTCAGGGATGAGTGCTAAGGACAGTGACAGCAGAGAATTAATTTAGCTTTCCCTGAAGTAGTTATAAAACTAGTAGTCAGAAAGAAGGGAAATGTAGGTTTTTTACCTCACGGAAGGAATACGAATTGCACAACACAAAGAAATCCAGCTAAACAGAAAAGAAAACAGGAGAGAGAAAGAGAGAGGGAGAGAAACCAAGGAAGGGGTTACTTGCTTACTTTTTTTTGTTTTAGTAGCAACAACAACATTGCCCCTCTCGACTTCAATATATGGGTCCAGGCAGCTGTCCATGCGGTTTCCTTACCTTAGTTTGGCTGATTGATTTCTGTGGCGTCCATGTCTGGTAGTTTATCGCACTCTTGGTTTTCGTATGTGCCAAGTTACCTAAGAGAAGAAAGAAGGCACCTTACTAAAGATGACCACCCCTCTATACAGTATATTAGTCCAGGGATGAGCAGAAGGTTGATCTACTGGGATAACTCTGGGAGACTTGCAACTGATCCGAAAGATTTCTGACTCCCAACCGTTTGACAACCACAGTGGCAGAACGACTACCTCTCCTTATGACTGATGAAGTGGAGAAAGCTTGGGCAGAGGTCACACACCCAGGAGGTCAGAGCCTCAACACTCGCTTCCCAGCAGTGGTGTTGCTTGCTGTTTACCGGAGGGAGAGGGCCGAGGGAACAGGGAGATCAGGAGCGTGTGGGTGCAACGGCAGCAGTGACAAATGTTTTCCACTGGTGCACCTGCACTGTGCAAACCTCCTTGCCCCCTCTCCCTCTGATAAACAGCAGTGACACTGCTCCCAGGAAGTTAGCATTGTGGTTCCACCCAACTGGGCAAGCTGCTTCTGAGTTTGGAGCAACCAGGAATAGCTTTTTGTGTGGAACGAGGGTACGTTCAGCTCAGTTCTGGTACTCAGAAGAAACCATAAGCAGCACCATATTCTTTAGTTCCAAGTGGATATATTTTGCCTCTGGGTGGACCTCAGGGCTCTAGTAAAAAACAATAACAACCAGTGTTTTTTCTCTCTCTAAACAAAATGTTTAGGGGTACTCTCATTTTCCTACTCATATTGAAATACTGCCCCTCAATGAGGCCAAACTTAGATTCACAAATTTTTTAGGGGTATGTGTCTGTGTCCCCCCAGAAAAAAAGCACTGACAACAACACAGTAGATACCGTAAGATTGAAGTCTGTCCTCCATGTATGATTATTATCAACAAATTTATAGACCAGATGAAACTTTTTATGTATGCGAGCATGGCTGTGCGGATTCTGTTAGTCCAGAAATGGAACTATGCTGAGATGGCAAAACTTACAGGAAGAACAAGAAACCAGGAAGAGGAGGTTTTTTTTAATAAAGAATGAGGAAAGTTTATAATTTATCTGAAAAACTATTGTAAACAATTACACACATTGGCAGGATTGACAGAAAACTTGTAGCGAAAATTTGAAGTATGGAATGATAAAGGATTTATAAGAATAGTTATGAAAGAGATGCTGAGGTGAAAATCATTATATTAAGATCCACAATGGGGGGAGGGAAGCAAAGGGGACTATATGTTTATTTTTTAAAAAATTCACTTGTTTATATAAAATAGAAAATACAAAAATACAATTTATATTAAAAAACATAATACATGTAGCTTTCAATGAGCCACAAGCACATTCCTCGTTTCCCTTTCCCTTGTGAAGAGAGAAGAAAATGAATACTTGGCATTTACATTTATTCTCCAAATCTTATTGATGTGATTACAGACACCAGAGCCCCCCTTATCACCCTCGCCTTTTGTGGAACTGCACTACCTTAGAGAAGTGACTGCTGTGTTCTGCATAATTTTGAAGCATATCGTACAATTTTATGATGGCCTACCAAACTCTAAGGGACGCGGGTGGCACTGTGGTCTAAACCACTGAGCCTACGGCTTGCTGATCAGAAGGTCGGCGGTTCGAATCCCCGTGACGGGGTGAGCTCCCGTTGCTCGGTCCCACGTCAAAGTGCAAGTAGATAAATAGGTACCACTCCGGCGGGAAGGTAAGCGGCGTTTGCGTGCGCTGCTCTGGTTCGCCAGAAGCGGCTTAGTCATGCTGGCCACATGACCCGGAAGCTGTACACTGGCTCCCTCAGCCAGTAAAGCGAGATGAGCGCCGCAACCCCAGAGTCGTCTGCGACTGGACCTAATGGTCAGGGGTCCCTTTACCTTTACCAAGCTCTAATATAAATGAGGAACAAGTCTTAGAGTGCATTACCCATGCTGGTGCAGGAAGCAAAGAGGGAGGCTATATTAATGAGCATTTTAAATGCCCTTATAAAGTGTCTATTTTTACGTTTTGCATTTATATCCAACTTTTTTCTTCAAGGAGCTTGAGGTGGCATACATGGTTCTCCCCCCCCCCCTTGGTTAATCCCCACAACAACCCAGTGAGGTAGGTAAAGCTGAGAGACAGCGGTCGGCCCAAGATCACGCAATGAGCTTCATGGCTGAGTGGGGATTTGAAAACCTAGTCTCCCAGATCTTAGTCTGACATTCAAACCACTACACCACGACTTGCCTCTATCACCTGCAACTCTATTGAGAGGCCCTCACCTGGTCCCAGAGCCAAGCCCCAGCTGTGCCATTGCCTGTCTCCTGACGAACAGCTGAACAGGCTTTTGCTAAACTTTATTCTTTGTGTGGACTATGGTCTCCTGCAATTCAGACAGGGCAATGCGGACTAGCAGGGCCTAGTCTGCTTACTATGTGATTTGTGGGGATTGATGCACCCAGTTTAGAGCATTTGCACCAAGATTTTTTAAAACCCGTGACTATAAAAAATTCTAATCCCAAATGCCTTCCATAAAGCGACTTCCTCATTACAATTCCAGAAGTGGCTTCATCATCATCATCATCCTTTATTCGACCGTCAGTCAGAAAAGAAGTGGCTTCAATTATGCAGAATTTAAATATAAATTAATCTTGCAGTTGGGTACTTGGGGGAAAAAACCATATACACTTGTGGGAAAACTAATTATGTGCTGGCTGCTGAAATAATTGACAAATAGTGCATAAGCATAATTTGCATTTTTCATATTCTCATGCCATATTTGAGGTGAGCAGTGACAAATATGACCAGAATGACTGACCAGCATTGCCGGCAGCCTCCTTTTCTGGTCTCAGCTCTGCCCCCGGGGCCACAGCCGATTGGCTGGTGGTGCAGGTCACCGGATGACCCACAGCCTATGGGGACAGCCCAGGGGTCAGGGAAGCCAGCTCTGGGTCACAAAATCCGCCCAAGTCATGACTGGTGAGTGGTCACTGCTGGTTTACTTATATATGTGGTTGGTGGATAATAAACATGAACCAAGCACTATGCATCCTTGGGGGGCAGAGGGTGCAACTGAAGCCTGAGAGAATGTCAAATGTAAAGAGAAAGAATGTATCTTTTTTCATATGTGGTACCACATATGAAAGATTGCAAAAGCCTTCTGGGAAATGATCCATAATGAATTGAAAATAATGTTGAAAATAACCTTTGTTAAAAAAAACTAGAAGCTTTTCTTCTAGGTATACTTGCAGAAGAGGTGCCGAAAGACCAGAATAAACTATTTATGTATGCAACCATGGCTGCCCAAATGATATATGCCCAAAACTGGAAAGAGGATTTGGCCCCCAAAAGAGACCATTGGCAATTAAGACTGACTGAACTCGCAGAGATGGCGAAACTTACTGGAAGATTAAGAGATCAAGACAATAGACTTTTTGTAACAGAATGGGGGGAATTGAATACATGAAAACAAATTGGAAACAATTAAAAACGTTAGCAGGATTGATATAAACAAGAGCAGTAAGAAATTTATAGGAATTATAAAGGATAAATTTGTAAAAAGGATAAGTTTGGATATGCAGTAAGAAAATGGCAGAAAAATAAGAAACTGCAGAAGGGGAGGGAGGGAAGTCACAGAAAATATTATTTGATTTGTGTAGATTTATATTCATTGTTGAATATTGTAAAATGGAAAAATATATTAACAAAATAAAAGAATGTCAAACGAAGAGTTCATATATTTTCTTTCGAGTCCTTCCTTCATTATACTACAGCCAATTTCCCCTGCAACATACTGCTATGCAAGAGTAGGGGCACAGAGTTGTGCCTTACATTTTTTTACTGGAAGTTAAGCAAATAAATCGTTCCCCCATGACTTTTCAGCTCAGCTGCTTTGCACACAAGAAGTCAAAGGTTGAACTCTTGACACCTCCAAGTAGGTATGCCAGAGACTCCTGCTATAAACCCTGGAGAGTGGCTGCCAGTCAGTGTAGACAATAGCGAGCTATATGGACCAATGATCTGACTCAGTGTAAGGTAGCTTTCTTGGTTCCTAGTCTCTGTAACCCACGGAAGTGCAACAGCTGTGGCACAGGGGTTCTGTAGCAGACTGAACTATGTGGAAAGAGTTCCCAGAGGGTAAGACATGTGGAAGAAGAGTTTGGATTTGATATCCCGCTTTATCACTACCCAAAGGAGTCTCAAAGCAGCTAAAATTCTCCTTTCCTTTCCTCCCCCACAACAAACACTCTGTAAGGTGAGTGGGGCTGAGAGAATTCAAAAAAGTGTGACTAGCCCAAGGTCACCCAGCAGCTGCATGTGGAGGAGCGGAGACGCGAACCCAGTTCACCAGATTACGAGTCTACCACTCTTAACCACTACACCACACTGGAAGGACAGCTTGTAGGGAATGTTTCCTGGATGAGGGCAACACATCCACTGTGTAGCCTTCATTCTGCTGCTCCTTTCCTGTGGTGCTAAGTAACGTGGCAAATGCCTGCTTCCCTCCATGGTAAGGTGGAAGATGCTAGCCCAGTTGTGAACTCAAAGTCAGGCAGCACCTAACACTGGACCTGTCAAAGGGTAGCATTAGTACTGTAAGACACATTACCTGTTTTTGTAAGAGGGTGGATTACCAGCTGCCGAGTCAAATAGTTTTCCGAGGATCGCAAGAGCAGTACAATGTCAGCTGGTAAGGTGTCTCGGTTTTTGTTCAAGAATCCACTTGCATTATATAGAACCTATTTAAAACAAAACACAAAACACAGGACGGCAAAAGTTATACAGCAAATTTCCTTACGTTGACCAATACTTCCATGCATTAGGCCTACTGGTTCCAATATCAAACCATTCATTAAAAGCTACAAAGTGGTAACAATCTACAGCAGTGGTGATAGTGTGGAGATTCTGAGAGCCAGCATGGTGTAGTGGTTAAGAGCAGTAGACTCGTAATCTGGGGAACCAGGTTCGCGTCTCCGCTCCTCCACATGCAGCTGCTGGGTGACCTTGGGTTAGTCACACTTCTCTGAAGTCTCTCAGCCCCACTCACCTCACAGAGTGTTTGTGGTGGGGGAGGAAGGGAAAGGAGAATGTTAGCCGCTTTGAGACTCCTTCGGGTAGTGATAAAGCGGGATATCAAATCCAAACTCTTCTTCTCCTGACACTGTCCTTGCTGCTTACCTGTATGGGGCTGTGAACAGGGGTGGCGGCAAGGTCAAAACTGGACCTCTACCACCCACCCAACACTCCTGCCAATGTGCTCATGTGCCCCTGACATTCGCACCGGCCTGCCTCATCCCAGTGCTGCTCGGGTATGGTACAGTGATGCTGGTGTTAGGAGGGCATGTCTGCCTCACCCCATGCTTGGCTACTGGTGACATATGAACTGGGCCTCAGGCTGTAATCAGAAAGCTGATTCTTCATTTGCTACATCACCCACCAAGTGATCATCAGCATACTTCTGATCCAAAAAAACCTAACATGCCTACAGTGGGTCTGTTAGTGAGTGAGGCACTGCTTCAGGTAGTTTCCAAATTTGTATTCCATTCCTTTGTTTTTACAATTGCATTGCTTATGCATGCCTTAAACAGCAAAAGGGATGCCATGACTGTTTGTTTTTGGGCTGTGATACTGGAGGATTTCTCTCCCAGCAAAATTTTGCCATTTATTGGGAAGAATATAAATGATTATTCTTAACCAATTATTTTTAATTATCTGAAGTCTCATGTTCTCATGTGCCAGAAAGTAAACAAGTATCATGATATATTACTGAAATTATGTGATTTGATAGTGTTCTATAACCTGCTTTGGAAGAATACTGTCTTGATAAGTAGCTTAAAAATAATTTTTAAAAACCAAACAAATAATTTTACCTTCCCTGCATAATGGTAAATCCCAAACGTCAAGTCTATTCTTTTTGGTCTCCAGAAATATTTTGATTTCAGGTTGTCTTCAAATTTTTCTGTAAGGGAAACACACAGGTTTTCTTCTAAGAGAATAACATCAATGCACTTATGCCCATGGTTGCTTTCCACCACCTATTTCTTCTCCATCTGCAAATGAGTAGGCATGTGCAGATGCTTCCATAATAACTTCTAATACTGTTTTGGTGGTTTCTTCTCAATTGATGTAATACAAATGGCCAACTAGTGGTGGTGAGCATAAGACCATTAACTGCAGGGTCTAAAATCACCTGGCTGTACCACTGCATGTAACTCACCCCTGCTGTAGACAACACTGAGCTACAGTAGTTAATCTGAAGGTGTCTTTCAGTAAAAGGTTTTTCTTGTTGCTTGCTCTTCCCAAAGGCACGAGACACAGAATTGCCACTGCACCCTTTGGTTTACTCTGATTGGCAGTGGTTGTCCAGAGGTTGAGACTGAAGTTTTCCCCGCCCCTAGTTGGAGATACCAGGGATTGAACCTGGAACCCTTTGATAACGGAATATGAAAACACAAGGAAATGCTCTTTAACTTGGACTGTTAATACCAGTGCACCTTTAAGTACAAGCTGCAAACAGCTTACCCACAAGCGTCCGATCAGTGGCGCGAGGAAACCGGCTTTCCTCATCAAGCAAGGACAATAATCCCATTGGTTTTTGCAGGAACATATCTAACAGGGGCCTGTTGTCTTCATACTCAATAACTCGTGCATCAACGCCTTCGTACAGGTATTCATTCTGCAACAGAGGACAAAATGTGCTTTGCTGAGCAACACTGTAAAGTGCTTCATGTAAATGAAGAACACAGAAGGGAGTCGGTGCTTTTAGGTTAGCTGTCAACGCCCCCCCCCCCCCCCGAAATAAATCTGTTCCGCAGCAAATCTTTCATCCTCTGCTCTGGTTTGGAGAAAACTAAAGCCTCTGTTTCCCGTCAAAGGCATTTTTATGACCCAAAATCTTCACACTAAGTATTTTTTAACCTACAGACATGATTCTGAGTATAAGATGGCTAAAACATCGCCATGATCCTCACATGCACCAGAACAAACACTTCTGTGTTGTGCTGATAAAAGGTTTTCCTAAAATAGTCAATTCTTGTGAAAAGTAGCCAGGTTGACAGGGTTGAAAATGCAGGTGTGTTTGTGTGTGTGGAGATTAAACCACTATTTATGAATTCTCAGTCAGCTTTTGTATGACGAAAGCACAGTCTCCCCACTGATGTGACATACTGACAGGAAATGGCCACCACACAATGACCTCCCATCTTCATTAAGTCTCTGGCTTCTCCATCAAGATTACCAAAAGCAGCATCAGTGAGCGCTAAAGGTGTGGGTACGGTTAATACCTGCCTCTTAAAGTAAAGCTGTAGCGGAGTACATTGAGTGGGAGTTGGTTTATGTGATTTGTGGTGGCTGGTGCTCCCCCAGTGTTTTCTCAATGGGCTGAAATTGGCGTTTTTGCTCCAATTAGCAGGACAAATGCCAATTTTCATTATATTTTAGCAATATATTCTATCTTGTTGGGTTGGGTTTTTTTTGGAAACCTCTTTGGAAACTTTGCTGTGGTTAATTAGAATTATAGAACTGTAGAGTTGAAAGGGACTGCTAGGGTCATCTAGTCCAGCCCTCTGCAATGCAGGAATCTTTTGTACAGCATGGGGCTTGAACCTATGACTCAGATTAAGAGTCTCCTGCTCTTCTGACTGAACTATGGGTGGTATCTCCACCTCTTTATATATATAAATGCAAATATGGGATAGGTTGTCATAGCCACTATGATTTGTCCAGTTAGCATTACACACATAGGAGCTGTTACATTAAGTGACCAGTGCAAAAGCAGCTACAGCAAATAGCTTGTATCTGAGCCATTCAGGTTAATAGTCCTCTTCTCTTGGTTATAATGATATGTGTTACATGGGTTAAGTGCATTTTACAAATATTTTGCATCTAAAGCAAAAGACACATTAAGCAGCAAAGTAGCCATCTGGAAACCACTTATTCAAAGTGCAGTTAGAGGAGTTATTTTAGATTATAGCATATTCCGAAGGGAGAAGCCTATTTATTGCCTTACTTGGCACTGTAAAAGCCCACTCTTCCGGGTGAGAACTGTTTTTCCCTGATTTATTCTTGTGGTATGAAACTGGGAAGAGACACCAGACTTGTTTTTACTAAGCCACCCTTGAAAGGGCAGGATGCATGCTATGAAGTGTGGGAGGGGGAGAGGGAAGGAAGAACATCTCTCCTTCTTCCAGTATAAAGGGAGGCTTCTGGGGAGTAGAAAAGGTACCCTCTATATGACAATTGGGACGCGGGTGGCACTGTGGGTTAAACCACAGAGCCTAGGGCTTGCCAATCAGAAGGTCGGTGATTTGAATCCCTGCGACGGGGTGAGCTCCCGTTGCTTGGTCCCTGCTCCTGCCAACCTAGCAGTTCGAAAGCACGTCAAAGTGCAAGTAGATAAATAGGTACCGCTGCGGCGGGAAGGTAAACAGCGTTTCCGTGCGCTGCTCTGGTTCGCCAGAAGCAGCTTAGTCATGCTGGCCACATGACCCGGAAGCTGTACGCCGGCTCCCTCGGCCAATAATGCGAGATGAGCGCCACAACCCCAGAGTCGGTCACGACTGGACCTAATGGTCAGGGGTCCCTTTACCTTTACTTTATATGGCAATTAAGCTGCACTTTGGTTCAAGGCAGAGAGCAAGCTCTGAATCTACAACACAGTGGAGGAAATTTTCAGGTAGGCAGTAAAGAGGTCCTTTCCTTCATCTTCTTCCTCCACAAACCCCCCATGCTCTCCAAGTCTTCCAATTCAGGCTCCTAAGAGCTCCTATTAAGAGTTTGGGGATATCTATTCTATACTTGGGGTTCTTCCAGATGGCCCTTTTACAGCATTCATCCTGGTTTGCTTGCACAAAGCTTGTGGGAAGAAGGTAAGCAGGACCAGAGCTCAACAACTGAGATGCTTGCCATATACTAGCAACTGTTCCACGGCAAGCATCCATCCTGATTTGCTTGATGATCTTCTCATTTGTTCACCCTACGCGTTCCAGTGCATCCCACTGCCATTTTCCTAACCACAAAAAAGTCAATTTCTTTGCAAAAGCGGATTCGTTGTGCTGTGGCAACAGAGTGTTTTAATCCACTTCAATGGCACAAACCCAGCTTGCTCTTGAATCCCTCCCACAAAATACTGACAGTCTGGGGGCAGCATAATAAAAAAAGGAGTTTACTGGATCGAGTCTTATAGTCAGCAGTTTCTGTAACATTTGCTCTTTTCCTTGACTGGGGAATCTTTTCCTAAACAAATACCCCACTGCCATTTTAAACTGTTAAATATTCATTTTTCACCCTTTTAATAAGCTCCTGAAGTCTGTTCACTGACCCTTCAAGTTCATTAGCATTTTGGTAATTGCACTATCTCATTTGGCATCCGTCTTAAAAAATCAGATTAAACTGTACAGTCAGACTAACACCCCACCTTTTGAATTGTAGTAAATTTCAAAACTGAAATAAAAGCAAATTGTCAATTCCCTCCCCCACAGAATATTCATGGTTAATATGCTTGTTGGCAAATGATTATAAAAGTTCCAGGTTTTTAAAGAGCTGCTCTGTATGATATTCACTTAAAAAAAATTCTGCTGCTGAACCATAAATTACACAGTACACCTTATTCCTCATGAAAACAACATAGCATTTGCATCAAACCTATTATCACTGTGTTCTGTTGCCTGGATACTGTAAATGGGAAGCCTAATGTAGTTTTAGACAGACATTTAAATTGCAGAAAGCAATCATACAGTTCTGCATAAAATGTATTATAAACAAAGCATTTTACAGTCTTTGGTTGTTGGTTGCCTCTCCAACAGAAGTTGTAGGTAACTTTTCCTAGATAAAATTGGGTATGGGTTCAAAATTACCAAGCTCACTTTCACCACGCCCACCCACAACCTTTTAGCCTTTGCGTTAAATGCTTTTTTTACATATAGAATGTAATTATCCTTAAAAATTAGCGGGATAGACAAAAGAAAGTACTTCATGCACCAAATAGTTAAATTATGAAATTCACTCTCAGAAGTAGCAGTGGCCGCTAACTTGGGTGGCTTTGAAAGAGGATTAGACAAATTTGGTAATAATAATAAATAATAATAATAATAATAATAATAATAATAATAATAATAATAATAATAATAATTTATTATTTATACCCTGCCCATCTGGCTGGGTTTCCCCAGCCACTCTGGGAGGCTTCCAACAAAATATTAAAATACAATGGTCTGTTAAACATTAAAAGCTTCCCTAAACAGGGCTGCCTTCAGATGTCTTCTAAAAGTCTGGTAGTTGTTTTTTCTCTTTGACTTCTGGTGGGAGGGCGTTCCACAGGGCGGGTGCCACTACCGAGAAGGCTCTGTAACTTGTAACTTGGCTTCCCTGTAACTTGGCTTCTTGCAGTGAGGGAACTGCCAGAAGGCCCTCAGCGCTGGACCTCAGTGTCCGGACAGAACAATGGGAGTGGAGACGCTCCTTCAGGTATGGTAAAGCTATCCATAGTTACGAGCCACAATGGCTTCCTCATGCTTCTATTGCTGGAGGTTGCATGCCTGTGAATACCAGCTGTTGGGAATCACAGGTGGAGAGAGTGGGGCTGCCCTTGGTTTCTGCTCAGGGGCTTCCCATGAGCATCTGGTTGGCCACTGTGAGAAGAGAATGCTGGGTAAAAGAGAGGTCTTTGGTTAGTTCTTATGTCCTTGAACACATCCCAAGCAAGGGAGGTAAAGAGACTGAAAAGGTCTGCTTGGTCACACTTGTCAGCCCTGCTTCCACCAGAGGCGCCATCTTGCACCTAAGATTGGGGGGCCTGACATGTGCGGCTTCCTCTCTTGCGCTCAGGAGGAGCCAGCCACTGACCTGTGCCTCACTTGGCTCCGCACTCAGCCTCCTCCGCCACTTCAACATTGAGGGGGCCCGGCCCTCTGCCAGCCGATATGGAGGGGGCCGAAGACACCTCCGCCTCTAGGAGTTGGCATGCCTAGCCTCCGCCATATTCCTTGGGCTTGCCATACATTCAGAATGTGTGAGAAGGGATCCTATGCACACAGATTAGTACGCTCGTTAAGCACGGGGCTGAGGGATGCATTAGCTGAGAGGCGCTCTCCCTGTCAGTGTGCAAAAGGTGTTGATTCGAACACTTGAGGTGACATTCAACTAGCTTTACTCGAAGTTAGACCTAGTGAAGTTAATGGACCGAACGTAGTCATGTCCACTGATTTCGATGGGTGAACTCTGAGTAAAACATAAGCTGACTGGGAGTCCTACCTGTGTGTTTTGCCTTTAGCGAATGCATCTTTTTTACTCCTGGTTTTTTGAGTGGCCCAATAATTCAATAGGCAATTTGATGCCATCATTTCAGTGATGTCTTTATGCGATTTTAAAAAAACTGAGCCACTCTTTTGGTTTTGTACGATACTTTGAGCTGTTTTTTTTAAAGCAGCATAATACACTTAAAATAAACAAACACAACACAGACACACAAATCATAGCACCCACCTGCTCCCATGCAAAGACATGTTGGTTGAAGTAGAACTGGATCTGCTCATTGGCAATGTTGATGCAGAGCTGTTCAAATGAATTCTTTTTGAAGTTTTCAAAACCAAAGATGTCAAGAATCCCAATGTTCAGCCCTTCGTCATTTCCGCTGAAATTTACAGAATTTGCACATTAGATTCTCCAGCGCCATTTGGTTATTTTACATCAGCTTCAACTTCGCAGCTACTTCAAAAACATAATTATTACATGTCTGGTTTAAAGTGGTTGGGAGTCAGCCACCAGGCAGAGTCTCCTCCAGTTTGAGATGCTGACAGAGTCTAATGCGCTGTGTGCCAAGGAGAGTCAGCCGGAGACCGAATGTCTAACTACAAGCCCTTTATTTCTGAATGTAAGAGTGGCCACAAGATCAGCCAGTCCTTGCTCCTGGGCAAAGAGTGTTCATAGAAGGCACAAGTATTTGCATATCCCTGGGTTAATTTGCATTGCAAATCTGAATTTACAAAGGCATTTTGCTCTACAGCAATGTATCCCGGCTGAATTAGGACAAAAAGCCCCTTGCTTAAAATATATGTAAGAGATTGGCTGCAACACCGACAATTAAACGAGGTATTTAAAGAAGATAAAAAGAAAGGATTCAGCTATACTTTATCTAGATTCCAAAGTGAAATCATTGAAGATAATACAAAACTCTTAAGGAAAGCATATAAGTTACTATTAGAGTGGGAAACTAAAGACGAGGAAGTCAAAAGTGTGATGATAAAGTGGACACAAGACCTGGGACACAATATACAAATGGGGAAAATTGGGGGAAATTATGGAAATCTAATTTAAAATTTACTGATTGCATATTGTTAAAAGATCATTATATGAAGATGATGTATAGATGGTATATTACACCTGTAACAATGGCAAAAATGTATAAAACAGGCTCTAAAAAATGTTGGAAGTGTAAAGAAAAAGAGGGTACGTTTTTACATATGTGGTGGAATTGTAAAATAATCAAGAAATGTTGGGAAATGATATATATAATGAAATGGAAAAAAATGTTTAACATAACCTTTGTTAAAAGCCCAGAAGCATTTTTATTAGGCATTATAGGTCAAGACCTGCCGAAAGAGAAGAAGAAAATTTTCTTGTACGTGACAACGGCGGCTAGGATATTGCTAGCTCAAAAGTGGAAAAGCGACGAGATACCAACCAAAAAAGAATGGCAAGACAAACTTACGGACTACGCTGAAATGACTAATAGACTGAGAGATAAGGACAATAGAATAGCACACTGCACGGATCACTATGATCACACTGTCAGTTTTTACACCTTTGGCAGTAGCTGCCAGAAACACCAGCTGACAGTCAATCCACATGATGAGCTCTTCTTCCCCCCCCCCATAAGCTACCACACACAGAAGCCATTGCCAGTGCATATCACAGGCTCCTTGCAATGCATAAATCAGACCTTATGTTTGCATACTGCAATGCAGAAAGGAAGAGGTTAGGCTTCTATATGCATGGAGTGGTGGAGTGAGCCCAAACTGTAAATTTAAACCTAAGGGAGACATGAGGCAAGGGATGTGGCTAAAAGAGACATGTTTGTGCTGCTGAGAAGCACAACTACAAATAAACTGTTCACTCTTGTCTTGTTCTTGCTTCGTTTGCAAGGGCTTAGAATAGAATATCTTAAAGCTGGGTTTGGGAATAGCTAGTGGAATTGGTATTGTATTCCATTTGAAATTTCTGGTCTGGATGACTGTGGTCTCGGGACATTCCAGATACTATGCATTTCACATCGAAACAAGGTTCTGTTTCTTACGAGAGAAAAAACCCTTACCTTAAAAATGTACCTGGCTTGAGCAGCGCATTGATGCGGTTGACTATCCAACTAAAGAGACGCCCGTACAAGGCTTTGGCTGTGGCGTCTCTTACATCAAAAGCTTTTTCCATCGTGTTGGGCCGTATAATAGTTTCCCCTCGGGCCACCACACAATGAGAAGTTAGAGCTTCTTGCAATTCATCTGCCTGTATACACAGCAAAGATGCGGCTGGAAAATGGAGGAATGGTGTCACGTCCATAACGTATCAAACATTTCATAATTTTATATGTAAAAGCTCCCTACAACAGGTGAGGGGGACCCCTGGACCACAGACTGTTTACCACATGCATTTCATTAAGCACGCTGGGTCCCCTTCTGCCTATCAACTGTACAGTGGGAAGTAGCTGAGAAGGAAAAGGGCTTTGATGTTGTGCAAAGTATGAATACTGCAGCTCCTTGCTCTGCAAGAAGATCAAAACAGAGGGGGAAATACACCAGCAGAGAGGTAGACGTGTGTTCCTTACAAATATACATAAAGAGTCTATACGTTTTGCAACTGCATATTTGTAATTTTTTGCAACTGCGTATTTGCAATTGCATTTCCCAATGGCTATATCTCCCTTTATCCATGATCACTGAAACTGGGGTGGCCTAACCCATGTCCCTCCTTCCCCAAATGCTTCCCAAACACATTATGCAAACAACAGCAGCACACCAACAAACCAACCACAACTAATCATCCCAGAAAGAACCTGACAGAACTGGGAACAGTGTTACTAAAGTCCACAGAGCTCACCAAGTTACTATCATGCTAGAGTGCATCTACTCCCCCACTGTCTCACACCAAGGGAGGAAGAAGAAGAAGAAGAAGAGTTTGGATTTGATATCCCGCTTTATCACTACCCGAAGGAGTCTCAAAGCGGCTCACATTCTCCTTTCCCTTCCTCCCCCACAACTAACACTCTGTGAGGTGAGTGAGGCTGAGAGACTTCAGAGAAGTGGGACTAGCCCAAGGTCACCCAGCTGCTGCATGTGGAGGAGCGGGGAATCGAACCCAGTTCACCAGATTACAAATCCACCGCTTTTATTTTTATTTTTTTAAATAATTTTTATTGGGTTTTCCAAATTTTGGTCCAGCCCCGATTCAGGCCGGATCACATACATTTATACAATCTCTGATGACTTCCTCACGCCCCCCCTCATTGTTTTCATTTAACATAATAAACATTCTTACCAGGTTTCTAATTCGACATCATTAACATTTCCGTTATTTCTTGATTTCAAATCGTTTACCAACCACTCACATCTTTAACTTTAACAATCTTATCTTTTACTATAATCAAATCCCTTTTCCCCCCCCCCAGTCCCCGGTGCAGACTATTTCAATATCAAATTTACTTATCATTTATATCAAAATTTATATCAATATCAATATTACTTATCATTACTTATCATTTATAATAGCTATCCCTCTTATGTCATTTTTTTCCAAAGATCATGCTATAATCATTTCCTGCCATGTCCAAGTTCAGAAACCAGTAGGCCACAAAACAGTTCCTTCATGTAGATGCTCATCCTATTCCTGCAGGATCCAACTTTGGAACCCATTGTCTTTGCTGCAGAGTAGCCTCCAAAACAGTATCAGTTGATGTCCTCGACCTTTCCTTCCATGTTTGGTCCGGATTGTCTCGACTTTCCCTCTGCTGCTTGTCGTTGAGCTGTGGTTTTTTGACAGTTCTCTTGATATTTCTCTTTTTCCTGATGATGACGACAGCTCTTGACTTATAGTGGATAGTTCTTTTGCAGCTGGGTCTCTTCTGGGTAAACTTTTTCTGTTTATGCTCCGCAAGTACATTGTTCCCATGGTTTGATTGTAAATCCTGACCAATCAGATCATTGTTTGTGCTTTGCTTTATCTCTGTCACTAGGCTGTTCCCAGCAGCAGCCAGTTCAGCTCTCAGTTCTTTCACTCCAGCATTGTAATCCCTTCTGAATTCTTTCAGTTTCTCCAACAATGTTGACAAATCCACTTCCTGTTTCATCGCCATTTTTGGCAAGCAATTCTTTTCTAACTTTTCCAAACTTTTTTCAAACTTTTTAAAAGTTCCAAAGTTCCAAAATAATCCTCTTGCTCATACAAATTAAATTGACTTCATCTGCCCCCTGGGACCGGGGGAGACGCAGGGGTTAAATTTCCAAAACATAGTATCAAATTCCAAGCATCACTTCTCAAGCTGTGCAACAATGCCCTGTCGTTGTTACACAATGGCAAGGGGCAGACCTCCGTTTTTTCACCCTCAAGCCAGGTTCAAATTAGTTCCAAATAACAATTTTTCTTTGTAAATTACTCACGGTTCCAAATTGTAGATTTAGGAGGAATCGGCGCGCTCGGCTGTGGCGGTCTGGCAGCTTCGCCAGACGGAGCTGTCTGCGGACCCTGGAGCTCCGCCGCCCGATCGCCCGGGAGCTCCGCTAAGAGCTCCCTGGGACCGGGACCGGCGTCCGAGCTCTTGCAGGTCCTCCGGACCCCGGGACGCCCTTCCCGGGGGTTTTGGGGGTCGCGGCGCTGGCGCGAGCACCCCTTTGCTCGGTCTGGCGGGGGAATGTCAGGAGCGACATTTCCCCCCGACCGCCATCTCCGGCACGCCAACCGGAAGTCCACAAATCCACCGCTTTTAACCACTACACCACACTGGCTCTTCTGTAAGTTACAGACTCTCACTCTGAAGGCATCTGGTGTCTTTCTTGTTGCACAGTCTCTCACCCTGTGCAGGAAACCAGACATGCACCTTAGGCCCTCCCAATATCTAAGCTCCTCCAGGTTGGTGGTGGGGTAATAGTAGAGGATAGTGTTCTCACTGTTGGGACTCCTGAAGAGATGAAACTCTATGGTGTCACCCCTGTTGTGTAGACTCTGCCAGTGAAGGGCTGCAGGGCTTCTATGCTCCCTGACCCAGCAAGGAGCTGATGCAAGAGACTGCAAGATTGAGTGCAGCTTCTCTCTGGACTATGGACCAGGCAGGGGGTCCCATTCCTTACCACACTTACTAGGGACCTCAGCTGTCCCCAAAGCAAAAAACTAGGATGCTCAGGTACTCAGCCCCAGGAAAGATCTTCCCCAGTCCCCCAGTGCTACAGCTATTCATCCCAGGAAATAACCTCAAGGTTGAGGGTCACAACTCTAGACCAGTGTTTCTCAAACTTGGGTCTCCAGCTGTTTTTGGACTTCAATTCCTATAATCCCTGACCACTGGTCCTGCTTAGCTAGGGATGATGGGAGTTGTAGGCCAAAAACAGATGGAGACCAAAGTTTGGGAAATACTGGTCTAGCTTTCAAAAAAATTCATGTGGTCTGTTGTGGGAGACACGGAGCTTAGCTCAGTTGGTAGAGCATGAGACTCTTAATCTCAGACTCATGGGTTCAAGCCCCACGTTGGGCAAAACATTTATGTATTGCAGGGGGTTGGACTAGATGACCCTCACGGTCCCTTCCAACTCCACAATTTTATGATTCTATGAAAAAACAGGCAATCCCAGACCCATTAGCTGCTTTTAAAACATGTGAAGTTTGTTAAGAGGCTGGGCCCAGGCTGTGTGGAGCTTTTCAAGCAATGAGGTTTCTGCAATATGCAGATAAGTCTGGAGCTCATAATTATGGAGACAGTTCACAAAAGGCATTTAATTATTATAAAAAAGGAAAGAAAACTCACAGTTCTCCAGAGGCGTTGGATTGGAAATGATGCTCTTGTCAATCATGTACTCGGTTACTACGGAAGAGAATTCGATGTTGCCCACGTTTAAAATGGCAGCAAGGATGCTGTATACGCTCCCTAGTTCCTGAAAGACAGATGCACAAAAACATTCCAATTCATAGCCTTATAATTGACACCCCAGGCAACAATCACAGCATTCCATTTCTTCATTTTAATATCCAACTTGCATTTAGAGAACCAGCATTTTACCAGTGGCTGCACCCTCTTCAATTTGCTTTAACTTTACAGTGCAGCTTGAATGTTTTTTTTTTAAAAAGGTATGGCATGGAGGTTATATAGCTAATAGGGTAAGAATAGTTCTATTCAGTACTCAATGGGTATGTTTTTCTGGATCTTCCCCCTTAGGGCTTTTCCTCTAAACATTTTTCTGATTCTTCAAATATTAGGGTTAAGGAAACAAACAAACAAACAAGACCTACTATCCATGGGCTTGTGTTTTGATTCTTTTTCTTTTGAAGAAATAATCACCCACTATGTCTATTTGTAAATTATTCTGATAAATGGAATGAAATGATTATACAGTGGTACCTCGGGTTAAGTACTTAATTCGTTCCGGAGGTCCATTCTTAACCTGAAGCGTACTTAACCTGAAGCGTACTTAACCCGAGATACCACTGTATTGACTTCTGATTACACTGTGTTACATGTATTGCAGCTGACATCTTTTGTACCCTTTCCTGATCTCTTGTAAGGCGTGATTACTTTTATTCCCAACAGCCCTTTTCCTGCATCTTGTGTGTGTGTGTGTGTGTGTGTGTGTGTGTGTTGCCATGTAACCTTCAGTTTGATTTTAAAAGAACAAAGGAATATATAGGCTATGTGTTTACAGCACAGGGACCTGCCACTCTGTTAAAAAGGGAGAGATTTTCTGAAATGCTTAGGGGTTTATTTTGACCATACTGCAATCAAGTTCTGCCCCAGAGCCTTTCTAAACATAGCAGAATCCGGAGGAAACAGAAGTCTAAAGAAGACATTTCTGGGGGCTTCACTTTTTCACGCACTCCCATAGAATTCCCCCCACCATCCTGTGCACCCAGAAAAGCAGAGTGCTGTCAATGGAGAGGCAAAACCTGCTGTGTGTGGCTATAGCTCAAATTCCCTCTTAAGGGAGCACAAATTAGACAAGCCAGCCTCTTCTGTTTGGAAACAGGGCACACTGAAACCTAGGAAGAAGACATTACAGCTCATCCCACTTGTGTGTGCTTTAAGGACTAATTTTGCCTGATGAAAAGCTTGTTGAAATTACAGTCTTTTGTACTAGCTGGTCCGAAAAAACCAAAGCTGACACTGAACACGATTTCATGGCAGTGTTCACAAATCGCAGTAAGGCATTAACTATGCACAAGCAAATTAGACAGGAGTTGCTCCTCCTACTCACGCTGGGACAAAAGAAACCACAAATCCCTGGATTAGCTGCACATATGGTTGCACGGCACCCCAATCTCTGAGCAGTGCAAGATTCCGGGGGTTCCAGATGCTTACGGAGGGTTTGTGTTTCCTTTTGGGAATGAGGCACAGCAGAGACTGTGGTGTCTTTATGATATAAGGTTTATTTACACATATATACAACCTGAGCCTTTTATGGAGGGGTTCACAACACCAAAAGAGGGTCTTGCTTCTCCCATAGCCACAGCCTTGGATTCTAGCAGAAATCAGGCCTGGCATTCTCTCTGCCTTCCCAGACTTCTATTGCATCCAGTTTCTAGCTCACATCACTGAACTCTCTGTTTTGTCTTTCCAAATAACAGACAGCTGCAGGCTGGAGGCCTACCCATTTGGCCTCTGGCACAGAGTCACTCTCTTTGTTCCCTTAACAAACCATACTTAGTGGGCATTACCAGACTGGCTTGGGTATTCCAGCAATTGAATCCATGGTGGATCCAGGAATTAGAAGGGAAGCTCTGACATACAGCCTATCTTCATTCCGCCCCCCCCCCCAAACTCACAGTAATATGAGCTAGGAATTGTAGTTTGTTTTTCTACCAAGCAACTGTGCTCCATAGTCAACTGATTATGGTTTGTTGGAGTGCAGACTCACAACTTAAAGCCACCACCAGCTGCCACCTTTGGGGAAGTACTCTAGAATGGGGTGCCCAACCTTTTCTGGACCAACAGTTCACTCTTTGGCTAGAATCTGAAGGATGGAATCTTAGACATACAGACCCTTCTCCTCAGCTAATCCATGCAGATCATCTGAGAAGGGATGGTTACATACCCTCCAACATTTCTCCAATGAAAATAGAAACATCCCATTCCCTACTGATAATTTTACTATTTATACCCCACACATCTTGCTGGGTTGCCCTAGCTACTCTGGGTGGCTTCTAATCTATATAAAAATGTAAAAAAAGTTAAACATTTTTTTAAAAAGCTTCCCTATACACACCCTCCCACATTTCTCCAGTGAAAATAGGGACATCCTAAGGAAAAGCAGGACACCCCAGGATCAAATCAGAAACCGGGACGGTTTCTCTAAATCAGGGACATCTCGGGAAAATAGGGACACTTGGAGGGTCTGGTGTTATTGCTTGCTCTATGCTCATCAAACAGCTGATCTGATGACTGGAGAGGAGGTGATTTGCCAGTGTGGTGTAGTGGTTAAGAGCTGTGGACTTGTAATCTGGTGAACCGGGTTCAATTCCCCGCTCCTCCACATGCAGCTGCTGGGTGACCTTGGGCTAGTCACACTTCTCTGGAGTCTCTCAGCCTCACTCACCTCACAGAGTGTTTGTGTGGGGGAGGAAGGGAAAAGGAGATTGTTAGCTGCTTTGAGACTCCTTAGGGTCTCAAAGCGGGATATCAAATCCAAACTCTTCTTCTTCTTCTTCCCATCAGGGTGATGGGTTTCAGCCACTCTAGCACTGTGTCAAATGTATTCCCCTTCTTTTTGCCACTGCCTCCAAAATTAGTGGCATCTTGGGGGGAGAAATTAGTGTGGGGGCTGGATCAGGCCCCTGAACTGGGAGCGAGACACCCACTACTCTATAAATTATTGGCAACCTTCATACGCGCTACTGTCAATCAAGGCCTACTTCTCTCTCTAAGGTGCACAAGTTAAAATATCACTGACACTCACCTCCATTGTAAACCCAATCACCTTGAAGCACTGCTCAATTAATTCAAACTGGGATTTGTAGAAGCTATTGTTCATGAAATCTTGTACAGTTCTGAGATGTTCATTTTGTAGATACCTAGAGGGATGATGGGGAAATGGGAAAGAGTCTGAGAAACTGCGAATCAACTTCACTCTACGTTTCAAAAAGTTCACTCTAGCAAAGGCAGCCCACTTATGCATTTATCCTAAAGAATGCAATAGAAATGGAATGTTATACCTGGGAGGTTTATTTTCTGGCAATTTGTAATGAGCTAGTTTTTTCTTCTCAGCCAAACCAGCATAGATGTAATAGAAAATATGAAAATTCTTCTCTCCTCTGAAATGGGAAAAAACACACACCACACATCCCAATATGGCAATTATTGAAACACAATCAACATTGAACCAGTAACATCTAATTTCTGATTGTCTTCTACTATTATAAAATTTATTTTATTTTAAATGCTTCCTCGCTGCCTTTCAGGGCAACGAGCCCCCCCCCCCCCAAGACAGCTTACAGTAGAATTGCAACAGCTAACAAATGCAATAAATGGTAATAGTAATCATAGAAGTAGCTTAGCCCAACTCAGGGGAATGTGACAACATTCCCAGTCCACTGTTAATGCTTAACCCATGTAAATCAATGTGTTGGTCATCATAACGTTTACACAGAGCTTAGATCAGGCTTCCTCAAACTCGGCCTTCCTTCCAGATGTTTTGAGACTACAATTCCCATCATCCCTGACCACTGGTCCTGCTAGCTAGGAATCATGAGAGTTGTAGGGCAAAAACATCTGGAGGGCCGAGTTTGAGGAAGCATGGCTTAGATGTACAGGCCCAAGCTACATGGGCATTAGCCTACATAAAATGTAAACAAACAAACAAACAAACAAACAATAATAATAATTATTACACCGTTCAGGTTATGCACAATGCAATTTCAGAGGCTACATCCAAGGTGTCTGATTGAGCTAGTCCAGGCACTCCCAAACTCAGCCCTCCGGATGTTTTGGGACTACAACTCCCATCATCCCTAGCTAACAGGACCAGTGGTCAGGGATGGTGGGAATTGTAGTCCCAAAACATCTGGAGGGCTGAGTTTGGGGGGTGCCTGGGCTAGGCAGATGGAGTCCTACCCCGATGACATGTAGGTTGTGTACCATCCTTAGAATATGTTTGAACCAAGCCCCCCTCTCTCTTTCCCACAGCCAGAAAAGCACCTCCTTTGTATTCCTTTTACTTACACAGCTTGATGTATGACTCTTGATTTTTCTAGGAGGTATTCTGAAATCAGAGCACTTACAACAGTTCCACTGGAAGTGAATTTCATTTCTAGGTATTTCCCAAATCTGCTGGAATTATCATTAATAATAGTGCCTGCATTTCCAAAAGCCTCCAGCAGATTGTTGACTTGGAGAATTTTTTCTTGAAGTGTCCTGTTATTAGCCTAGATACGCATTCCAAAATAACAACAACAACAAGGAAAATGCACAGAACTTTAAAACACAAACACAAACGTAATTTTTCAGAATAATAATAATAATAATAATAATTTATTATTTTTACCCCGTCCATCTGGCCGGGTCCCCCCAGCCACTCTGGGCGGCTTCCAACAAACACTAAAATACATTAAAATATCACACATTAAAAACTTCCCTAAACAGGGCTGCCTTCAGGTGTTTTCTAAATGTCAGGTAGTTATTTATCTCTTTGACATGGGATGGGAGGGTGTTCCACAGGGCGGGCGCCACTACCGAGAAGGCCCTCTGCCTGGTTCCCTGTAGCTTTGCTTCTCGCAGTAAGGGAACCACCAGAAGGCTCTCGGCGCTAGATCTCTGTGTCTGGGCTGAACGGTGGGGGTGGAGACGCTCCTTCGGGTATACAGGACCGAGGCCGTTTAGGGCTTTAAAGGTCAGCACCAACACTTTGAATTGTGCTCGGAAACGTACTGGGAGCCAATGTAGATCTCTCAGGACCGGTGTTATGTGGTCATGGCGGCCACTCCCAGTCACCAGTCTAGCTGCCGCATTCTGGATTAATTGCAGTTTCCGGGTCACCTTCAAAGGTAGCCCCACATAGAGCGCATTGCAGTAGTCCAAGCGGGAAATAACTAGAGCATGCACCACTCTAGCGAGACAGTCTGCGGACAGGTAGGGTCTCAGCCTGCGCACCAGATGGAGTTGGTAGACAGCTGCCCTGGATACAGAATTAATCTGCACTTCCATGGACAGCTGTGAGTCTAAAATGACTCCCAGGCTGCGTACCTGGTCCTTCAGGGGCACAGTTATGCCATTCAGGACCAGGGAGTCCACCACACCCGCCTGCCCCCTGTCCCCCAAAAACAGTACTTCTGTCTTGTCAGGATTCAACCTCAATCTGTTAGCCGCCATCCATCCTCCAACCGCCTCCAGGCACTCACACAGGACCTTCATTGCCTTCACTGGTTTTGATTTGAAAGAGAGGTAGAGCTGGGTATCATCCGCATACTGATGAACACCCAGCCCAAACGCTGGAATAGCGACGGAATAGTACTATGTGGGGTTGTTGGAATCCTCCTTATCTGGGGATGTCCACCATCAATAACCAGCAGAAAGTAAGGGCTAGTTCACCTATTAGTTCCTTAACTAGGGGAACATATTTATTTGAACCGCTCTCCATCCTGTTGGGGATTTGATCATGTCTAAGGGTGCAAAAGAAAGATGTGGCAAGGCTTTATTTCCAAGTTGGTGGCCGAGCTGGCATGGTACAGGATGGCTGAAGGCAAAGACATAACTAAAGAGGTCCAGGATATGTCTTACCCTTCCAAGGACAGTCAACTGCTGAACCAGAAGATGGGCACTTTGTGTCTTCCCTGCTCCACTTTCTCCAGATATGACAATACACTGAAGGCAAGAGTGGGAGAGCACATGCTATAACCGGCTATCTTCATAACCCAGAGGGGTATATCAAACCTGGCCCACCATTACCACTACCTGATCAGAGCTGAATGTGACCATGGACTGGTATGCGATATCAGCCACAGCAAAGATGTGAGGAGGGTTGGCAGTCCGTTTGGCCCCAATGTACAGTTTGGAATGCTGAAAAGTTAAAAGAGAAATGCTATGTACTCCTCTGTTTTAGACTATCATCTTGTGTCACTGGCCTCATGAGACTGACCAGTTATGAGTAGTGATGTTGCCAAAATTTATAATTACCTGGTTCGGAATACTCATTTGCCTAGCTCAGAGGCAATATTCCACTCAACGTTCTCTTCCAACTCAGAGTGAGAAATGAGACTTTGCACAACTTATTCCCTTGTGGCCTGTCTTTAGTTCAAGCGTCGGGCATCAATCACTTCTCTGACAGATCTAAGCAAACAGCTCCAGGGAGGACTTTGAAAGCTCCAGGGACATGTGGTCAAGCCCAGTGACATTACCAAGGTGTGTGTGTGTGTGTGTGTGTGTGTGTGTGTGTGTGTGTGCAATCACTCAAAATTGGAAGATTTTATTTTCCTACCTGTGTAGCATAAAGGTCTAAGTTCCGAAAAGGATTGACTGCAATGAGAATGTCCCCCACGTAGGTGTAGATCTGATTCTTGGCGTAGCTCTTTTGCAGTTGCTCTGTTACTGTATTCTGTTGTGGGGGGGGAAGAGAAGGACATGTCTATTGATGTCTGGTTTTGAAAATTTATTCAAAGGAATTACCTAAGAACCAGGACTTTCGGGCATCTTGATACTACACAGACATCAGAAACATTTTGGTGTCTTGAGCCATATTGCGAACATGCATAATTGTGTGTTCCCTTACTATGTGCTCATTTATCTTCAGTTTTGTGCATCTGCATTAATGATTAGTAGCACAAAAATGTATTAGAGCCACATCTGATAAGTGACCTTCTCACTCATCCCTACCTAGAGATGCTGTGGGTTGAATCTGGGGCCTTTAAAGCATGCAAAGTATGTGCTCTATCACTGAGTTATGGCTCATCCTAACTGTGTCTGACTATTGCTCTATCTGACCTATCAACTCTCACCAGCATTAACTTTCCAAGATTCTCCTAATCTGCTGCCGGAGATCTATTTACCGGTAAATCAGTGGTGTCCAAACTTTTTTCAAAGAGGGCCAGATTTGATGAAGTGAAGGTCCGTGAGGGCCAACCAAAGGGCCGACCAAAATTGTTAACTTTTTTTAGGATTGAAGTTGTTGAGCTTTTTAAAGGATTTTACTCCAAAGGGGCCGGATTAAGCCGACCGGCAGGCCGAATTAGGCCCCTGAAAAGGACTTTTAAATGGTGACACCAAGGATTGAACCTGGAACCTCTACCACTGAGCTATGGCTCCTTACACTGAGTCTACTCACTCTCATATAGAATACACACCTTGGGGATCTCCATCATTTCCTTAGTTGCCTTATTTTGTCATTTGCCCCAAGTAAGAAGTAACAGATTGACTCTAATCTAATTTAGCCACTTCAGGTAACATTATGTAGGAGACCCTAACATATCAGGCCACAGTTCATGGATATAAAGCACTTGTGTTGCCCATGATTTTACCTTCACTCTCATCATCTACCATCCATGTTTTTATACCTGCCTTGCAAAATTCACACAAGACCAGAGAGGAGAGGAGAATTTTGCTACTTCTTTCTCTCATTAGCTACACACGCCATCACATTTAATGACTTTTGCCTTTTGGCAAAAAAACCAACTTCTTAGCATATGGCTCATCATAGTGCAAATAAATGTTTGGATGAGAACCTAACACCTTAGATTAATTGCATCCATTAGTTCAGCTCCTGTGCCATTAATTGGCTAATGTTGGCAAAGCTGTTTCAAAAGTATAAAACACTCTAGAAATCTGCTTATAATGACGAACCACTGGCTTGGTGAGTATCAAAATCAGAGGCTAACAGCATTTCCAGGTTTTAGGATTGATTCTTTAAGGCGCTCCAAATGTTGTACTCCAGATCCTATTAACCCCAACCAGCATGACCAATGGTCAGGAACATTGGGAACTATAGCCCAACAACACCTGGTCCTATAGTCCACTGACCCCCATGAGGGAAATACAACCCCATCCAGAAATTTAAACCACAGATTGTCCTATCACAGAAGACTATTACCCAGGGTGGGTGCCTGTTCTCAGCATGCAGCTTTCCCAATCTACAAAACCCCCTAGCAGTTTTTTCTTTATAAAAAAAAAGTCTTACCTCATCTAGTACTTCCAAGGTTGCCAGATCATCTACATCTTCCTGGTTGGTAACTGGAGACCTACTGTAATTCCCTTTCTTAGTATGAATACGCTCAAATCTGTTCAAGAAAACAAAAACATGGAAGGATGCTTCTACATGCAAAGAAAAATGCAGGAAGAACCGTTGCGACATTAGCAATAACCCTGTTCACACCTTCTACTCATGTTTAGAACCAACCCAATGAGTTGAGGGGAGCAGGGGTAATGTTGCTAAGCTCTGTCCCCATCGCCATCTCTCTTTACAGGTTGAAGGGCGTGAAACAGGGGCCCTCCTGTATTTGTCGAGACTCTTTTTGCCATTCAGGTCCCTGATCTTCCACCATAGGAAACTCTCTACTTCAGATGCTTCCCCTCTAACTTGGGGAGGGTGACAGTAATGGTGACAGTGGGCGAAGCTTATGCATATGCACACCATACATTTAAAGAAGAAGAAGAGTTTGGATTTGATATCCCGCTTTATCACTACCCGAAGGAGTCTCAAAGCGGCTAACATTCTCCTTTCCCTTCCTCCCCCACAACAAACACTCTGTGAGGTGAGTGGGGCTGAGAGACTTCAAAGAAGTGTGACTAGCCCAAGGTCACCCAGCAGCTGCATGTGGAGGAGCGGAGGCGCGAACCCGGTTCCCCAGATCACGAGTCTACTGCTTTTAACCACTACACCACACTGGCTCTCCAAAGCATCTCTGCCCCTGAAAGACTTATAGTTTACCCTTCACAGAGCCACAATTCCCAGCGTGTGCACACACATCTTCCCCTTGCCCTGACCTCGGATCCCCAGAACAAGATCTTATGCACATTCTCACAAAGAACACGAGAAAAGCTCAAAGGCGACATGAGCCGCATGAACAAAAACTTCTTTTGATAACGCCCTGCTGTTCAAATGAAAGGTCATGGTACGTTACATGTATATCCTAAGGAACTGCAGGCAGGGGGAAAGTATTCTGATGAGGCTGCAGGCATTTCAATATGGGCAAGTGATGTTTGGCATTCACACAAATCTGTAATTTCTGAATCCATTTGCTCAGCAATGCTGTACACGAAGGTCATCTCCTTTCCAACGCCTGTCCTGTCAGCAGGGTGACTTTGATCAAGCAGCTGCCCACGAACGATAGATGCAGGAAGTGACAGCTTATCTTTCCCATTCCCCTTTCCCCCCATCAGGAAAGGATGTAGACCCTGAGTCAACTTGTCATTTCCCATTCCTAGTGTCAACCATTACATACTGTGATTTCTTTTTTATTAAAAAAAATTGGAACCACGCTGGCAAATACACAGAAGTGTTGCTAGAATAATTGCCAATGTGGTATATCACATTCAGCCCACAGGGTTTAGCAATGGCTGTAGCTGGGGAGAAACAGAAATAAGCCAAGACACAAGGGGAATCTTCTGTTCCTCCTCTTGCGTTTTCCTTCTACCTGGGCTTTCCTCTAAGAACGCCAGTTTCATTCCACCCGCTTCGCGTTCACTGATGCTGCTCATATATTCATCTTTGTAGCATAGTTTCAGAGAGAGTTCTTACTTACTGATTCTTTTATGACTAGCTTTAGAAACCAGCTTCATCATGCAACGTATACAGAGGAGACAGATATGAGAACACAATGTTTTGCCTGCTCTAATGTGAAAGGGCATGGATCCCTCGAGGGGTGTGAATGATGCCGCTTCTCTTCATTTGCCCCCAAAGAGTTGATAAAAATAATTCTCCCATCTGACGTTGGTGGATGGATTTCCAACCTCCCCCCGCCCCCATCATCCTGCTCACGGGCACTGTAAACAAAAATATCACTCGTTTCCCCGTCTTAATCTGTGGAATTTTATTCTTTGTGTTTGCCACAGACGTTCAGTTCTATAGGCACTTCCAAAGACCTGACAGGCTGATTCATCAAGGCTGTATCGACAACAGAATGACTCAAGACAGTTATTGTTTCTGCTCAGTTTCTCTCCTCCCTGCCGCCACCCCCACTTCATCCCTGCCTTTCAATCAAAGCAAAACGAGGCCACTGGAGCTCTTTCAGTTTCAATTGTCAAAATGAATAAAAGTGATCTTTGATGGCTCCAAAAATAGCGTGGAAAATGCCAAATCCTTGGCAATTTGTTGCCATTTGTAAAGTAATTAGGCTGACATTTATCCCATCGGATCCCAGGGCAGTGTGCAAATGACAAAAGCCAAACAACAGTATGATGCTTAACTGTGGGTGGTGTTCACCATGGTTTATTGCTTTAACAAGTGAAACAATGGCAATCAGAGTAATCTAAGGCATAGTTTAACTGTGACGTAGGTTACCAACATCCATGGTTAAGCATCATACTGTTTTGATTTGGTCATTTGCACACTGCCCTGGGATCCTACAAGAGGCATAGCAATCTCACAGTCTTCTTCTTCCTCCTACTCCAGTGGTGACTGAAATCTTGGTATAAGCCCACCCACATCATTGGGCAGGTGTGGATACAACCCCCACCGTCAGAACTACCCATATCTCTTTCAAATGGACACACTGTGGGATGATGCAGAATCCATTTCCCAACATCTATCGGTCACACCCAGCTCCTTTAACACATCAACAAGCAACATGCTTTCTAGATCTTTTCTCTAAAGGTCTCCCTGTAAATCCTGTCCAAATGCTTGTAGGGCTGGTGTATGTGTGTGTGAAAAATCTTTTGTAGTGAAACCTAATTGGATCAGCTACAAAAACAACAACAAAAAACATCAAAGCAGAAGCATCACTACAATCCTTCCTGGACTGGCAAACACAAAATGGGTAGATGAGACAACAGAAGACAAGCTGATCTTGCCAGATAATGCTTGATGGAATAACCTCCTTGTTTGAGTGTCACTTTTAGTCATCTAATTGCTATGCACTGGAGCATGTTAGGATGAGCAAGGCTGCTTTATATGGGTGAACGGTGGAGGAGGAGTGGAAAAAAAGAGTGTTGTAAAAGCTCAGGGTAGCCTTTTGCAAACACGTTGAAAGTGTCAGAAGATCGCTGGTTGTGAACACTGATGTGAATCTGATCAAGTAATATCCCATGGATTATTATGACCTCAAATTAAATACAGGAGAGGGGTGAAGTCAAAATTAAATCTGATTCCATGTGCTGGAACAGTCTCGGACCACAATAAGTGCACTTTAAAAGTGAGTGGACTACACAAAGCACCTTAGAGTAGGGCTGCCATTTCCCCAGACATTACAAGGATTTCAAAGGTGGAATTGATGTCCAGGGGAATTTCTGAAAAAAACGTGGGTTTCTGGTGATTTTTTGGCTCAACAACTTTGGGATTTGTTTTAAAAAAAAGCTCAGAGACTTTCAGGGTGTCCTGGTTTTCACTTTTCGAAATATGGCAACCCTACCTTAGAGGTAGATATGAGCTTGACACTCAGGAATCAAAGGTCACAGGAATCACCTCTCCAGGGTTGGTTGCCTGTGCTGCAGCTTCACACCAGAGTATAGCATTGGATATACTCCAATGGAGTATAGCAGAGAGCCAATGTCTTCAGAATAACTGGGGGAGGTGCAGGTTTTAGCCCTTATGGCTCCGATGTTAGTCTTCAAAATGTGCAAAATCTGGTAGAGTTCTAGGAGTCTGTTAATCCCCACAGCAACCCTGTGAGGTAGGCTAGGCTGAGAGGCAGTGACTGGCCTAAGGTCACCTAGCGAGCTTCATGACTGAGTTCTGATCCCTGTTCTCCCGGGTCCTGGTCTGACACTCTAACTACTACTACACCATAATGGCTCTCATTTTGGGCTTTCATTTTGGGCACCTATGGCTTTGTATTTCATTCAGTGCAGTTTGCATTCGAAATACACATTCGGTGTTTACTACTTGTATGTTTATTTAAACGGACAAGTGACCACTTTATCTGAACTGGAATGCTGTAGGAGGAGAAAATGAAGGAAAGGCTGCCATGAAGTTATTGGCTAGCTGGCTTGTCAGTCAGAACCGGGGCAGAAGGTAAGCTGGTTTTACCCCTGTTGTAGGAGGCTTTGGAGGAGGGACCTTGCAAGTGCATGATTTGCAGGCAAAAGATCCCTGGTTCAGTCCTTGATATTCTCCATGTGGGACTAGAAAAGAAACCCCACTTAAAACCTTCACATCAAGAGCTAGATAGAAAATGGATAATACTGAGCTAGATGGACCAATGGTTTGACTCTACACAAGCCAGCCTCGCATGATCAAACTGAGAAGAGGAGGGAAGATTATTTTGATTATCCCCAGTTTTGTCACTGGCAACATTACATAGCAACACTTAAGCAACTGTGTTCTACACAGTGTTCACAATTTCAGTATTTAGGTTTGCAGCTTGCATCAACTCATCCATCTAATTTGATTTCTTGGCTTTGAAGTTCAGGCTCTCTCCTTAGTACCATGCATTGGATTTGTTCTTGGTCATTGGGACTTTATTCCTGCAAGAGCTTGTCACTTCTTGGTTAAAAGAGTTTTTCAAAATGCTAGAAAGAGTAATTATATTCATTTGCAGGGGGGCGGGGGGGGAATGCATCCTTATAAGATAAATTGCATACTATAAAAAGAACAAAATGAATCCTCAGATCTCACTGGAAGATTGCAAAAACAAAACAAAACACAAACCAAAAGACATTAAGCCAACAAAAATATCAATAAGAAATGCAGCTGATCTTAATCAGATTTCTCTATACAGCTCATCTGATGTGGAAAAAAGGAGACATTAACAATTGAGAGTGTTAAAATAGCACCACCTTTTATGTTCTATGTGCTATTTGATCCCCCTCAAAAAAACTATTATCTGTTACCTTGAAGCAGAGTAGAAATATATCAATATTCACCAATGACTAGGTCTCATACATTACTTTGATGAACTTGTTTCAGAATTTCTGAAACCGAGCCAAAACACTTTGGGCAATTTCATACAAGGCTCAAAGATTATGAATGCTTCATAATGCATAATTACTTTGCTAAATACTGTTGGAACAAGGATGAAAATATCCCCGTCTAAAAGTTGCATTATTTCTGGCAACACATTTCCTTTCCTTTGCACGTGAAGGAAATGTTCTGCCAGAAATAATGCAACTTCATAGAGGGGGATATTTTGGCCACAGTTATTCATGTGGAAGAGCTTCAGTGGCCTCAAACCTGTGAGAACACTTAACAGACACCACAAAGAGTGTATTCCACAGTTGAGAAGATATGTATGGTGGAGCACTAGGGATTGCCTGACTGGGATTGTAAGAGCAGGGAGTTCCCTACACCTGGCAAGCAGCCACACATGAGCAGTGGGTTGTATTCAGTTTGGTTAAGTCACATATTATGCTTATCTAAAAAGGGACCCCTGACCATTAGGTCCAGTTGTGTCCGACTCTGGGGTTGCGGCGCTCATCTCACTTTATTGACCGAGAGCCAGCGTACAGCTTCCAGGTCATGTGGCCAGCATGACTAAGCCGCTTCTGGCGAACCAGAGCAGCGCACGGAAACGCCGTTTACCTTCCCGCCGGAGCGGTTCCTATTTATCTACTTGCACTTTGACGTGCTTTCGAACTGCTAGGTAGGCAGGAGCTGGGACCGAGCAACGGGAGCTCACCCCATCGCAGGGATTCGAACCACCGACCTTCTGATCAGCAAGCCCTAGGCTCTGTGGTTTAACCCACGGCGCCACATAATCTCTTCAAGTCTTTTTTTGTTGTTGTCTTAGTTCAAATTCCAGCTTCCTCACTGGTTTACAGAGATGCTAGCGGGTTACATTCATAAAAACCAAATGAGGAAGATACCTAAAATAAAAATTTTAAGAATAATTTAAATAAATGGTCTTCAAGACCATATTTTGGTACATACAGACAGACCCCTCCCCCAAAGTACCTTGCTTTTTCTGTGATTCCCATTTGCTGGTGAACATCGATGAATTCCATCAGCTGCATCTGCAATACAGTCTCTTTGCCCTCCACTTGCTTCACAAAGTCATGCTGCAGCAGGTCAGACACTGTTGGGCGTTTCTCATAATCTTTGGTCAAACACCTGCACCATTGGAAAAAGCACAGCTTTTAGGAAATGCAGTTATGTAATAAAAAGACAGGCGGTAGCAGAGAACTGGGGAGGGAGCCTGATTTCAAGCAGTGGGGCATGGAAGAGTCCTGTGGGTGTAGTCACCTCCCCTATGGGAGCGGGTGGCACTGTGGTCTAAACCACTGAGCCTCTTGGGCTTCCTGATCGGAAGGTCAGCAGTTCGAATCCGTGCAACGGGGTGAGCTCCCGTTGCTCTGTCCCAGCTCCTGCCAACCTAGCAGTTCGAAAGCATGCCAGTGCAAGTAGATAAATAGATACCGCTGTGGCAGGAAGGTAAATGGTGTTTCCATGCGCTCTGGTTTCCATCACGGTGTTCCGTTACACCAGAAGCGGTTTAGTCATGCTGGCCACATGACCCAGAAAGCTGTCTGTGGACAAACGCTGGCTCCCTTGGCCTGAAAAGCAAGATGAGCACCACACCCCATAGCCGCCTTTGACTGGACTCAGTCGTCCAGGATTCCTTTACCTGTACCTTTAGTGAGCTCCCCTCCTGTCAGCACCATGTTCACCAGCCTGGGAACATGGCAGGGTGAGGGGCAGAGGAGCTGTGGCTTAGTGATGTTGACTCCAGGCAGATTTTATGTCTTCAACTCCCCTTTTAATTGGTGCTTTCATAATGTTGCTGGATTTTTATGTTTCTTGTCTGTTTTAATCTTGCTATAGATTCGTGGGGTGGTCAGTCTGGATGATACTCATGGGTGTCCCTTACGAACTTGTGATCCAGTGTAGGGGAAGGTAAAATGGTGAGACCACTGTCCCAGATATAGTAAAAACAAGAGCATGGTCTGGGGGCCCAAGATGGAGCCACCTTGCTAATGTAAATCAGGTCTATGTCTGCCTGGGTAGGAGACCACCTATGAAGCCCATTATGGAACCTCTGTGATGTCTTTAGTTCCATGATGGAAGAAAGGTGGGATATAAACGTCCTAAATAAAAATAATAAAGAATGAAACATATGCTACAAAGACATTGCTTTAAAATTCATAGTTTCTAGATATTGGAAATTGCTCTGCGTTTTCTCAATAGTAGATCCTGTGTAAAAATTACTATGGTTTACCTAAGCATTAATGGTGCAGCAGCAATAAAATTGCTAGTCCATTTGCAAAGCTAAGCAGGGTCCTACCTGGTTTCAAATTGGATGGGGGACTGTATTACAGGGGATTGAACTAGATGACCCTCATGGATCATTCCAACTCTATGGCTATCTGAATATTTTGGATGCTATCTGAATAAATGTGGCTACATTGTTTTTAACTGCATGGTGCACCTTTATGCATTGATTTATTTTTAAATGGCTCCATTGTCACTCACTTGCTGATAAAGTCATTGAATTCAGATGACCATATCTCTGGCTGCCGCAATGTAGGAGGCGGATTTCTGTGGAAGATGACATTAAAATAGGTTTACATGTAGAATTACAATAAGCTCGAATAAATTTTTAACCAAATAGAGAGAGAAGTCAAGCTGAGTAATGGATTTCTGGAAGAGTCATTAAAAAATACACAGATTTCCTCTAGCTTAAAAGGAGCATTGTTTAGAAAAGTATAATGCACCACTGATTGTCTTAATGTTATAAGTCTTTGGAAAAGGGGGATTTAAAATCTCCATCAAATAAATCAAGAACTGCAGTAATTTTCTAGCATTCAAACAAAATGATACAACTAATGACCTATTCATCATTATTTATGTGTAATGGCAAGTCCCCTGCAGTCCTAAAAGCAGTAGGCTTTAACCTTTTTTGGATTGCTAACACTGTCATGAAATTCAGTTGGATTAAATATCCTCTTGGAGTTCACTTCAGCCAATGACAAGAGGTTGAAATGGTTGAACAAGTTAATTTCGTTAAGGAAATGGGTCTGTTAAGTATCTTCTTTGTTATGTAAGCCAGGGGCCAGAGTGTTGCCACAGAAACTAAATAGTTTGAGACAATTCTGGAAGGTGAACAAAAGAGTCCATGTGTTTTCTATCATCCTCCCCTGGCTGGAGTGATGCTATCATAGTGTCTATAAGTGTTTGAGAGAGAACCACAGACTGGCAGTCATGGAACTGGGTCTGAAAGAGACACAGAGAGGCTGATCTGCTCTCTGTGAGAATCCAGTGTTATAGCACAGGGTGGGGTGGGGGGCACAGAGAAGCTTAATGGGGAAGTGGGATCTGTTGGAGAGTTGATGCTGTGAATCTTCGATCTTATGCTCAGCCTGAATATGTGTAAATAAAATCACAAAAATGTTGTAAGACTCCAGTGACGTTCATTCCTAGGAAACCAACTCAGGGTACATACAGGGACTCTGTGAAACCTCTCATTAATGGGGGTACACATAAAAAAATATATTGTCAGAATTACTTCTAATTCCATTAGGATCATAATCCACCTAATGGTCAATTGCATGATCCATGAAGAATTCTTCAACATCTAAGAAACAGGTACATGCCTGGCATCACCACATGGGCCTGCCTCTGCTGGGCCAGATGTACATGGACTTCAACTCCCATCATCCTAGTAGCCATGTTGGTCCTCTGGAGGCTACCACATTGGCTGCTGCTAGTTTAAATGGTTAAATTGGTACCCAGCACTATATTTACGCATATATCTCCTTGCTGCCAAAATACCGTATTTTTCGCTCTATAAGGTGCACCTGACCATAGGTCGCACCTAGTTTTTAGAGGGGGAAAGCCCCATTTTTTTAGGATCAGTTCAAATTTCTGCAGCTTCTTTTGCAAAGGAGAAAAGCCCCATTTTTTGAGGATCAGCTCAAAGTTGTTAAGCTTAGTTTGCAAAGGGGAAAAAAAAATCCTGTTTTATGGGGTTTAACTCACAGTTCTGCTGCTTCAGGAAAGAGAGCCATTTCTACAGTTTCCAGACAGATAATCTAATCAGCCAGTCACACGTCGCTGGGGAAACAGCCTCCCTCTGCAAGGGGGCAGGGCTGGAATCTCTCTCCCTTATCTCTCTCCCTGGTTGTTTGCTGAGCAGCTGTTCAGAGGGCTTCCTTTCAACACCCCCTTCTCTCTTTCTCTCTTTTTTAAAAAAGCACGATCTGCTTTTGCCCCTGGGCAGTTCAGCTCCAGGGACCACACATTCGCTCCATAAGACGCACAGACATTTCCCCATATTTTTTGGAGGAAAAAAGTGCGTCTTATGGAGCGAAAAATACGGTAAGTATTTATTCATGCCTTCCCAAAACAGGTTAAGTCCTAGAGTCCAACATCTCTTGGCTAGAAAGTTCCATTTGTCCTGCTGCCATGCAGGACCCACTGAGCTCGGTTTTCTTTCCCCAATTAAATTTGAGGGAAGAAGTAGACAACGCTACCATAAGAGCCTGCCATTGCGTGGATGAAATCACTGAATACATTTTACAGAACTGTTATTCCTCTCCCCGCCCCGCCCCCCCGCCCCCATTGTGGTCAAGTAGCCTGCCCAATGAAAGATACATGCAATAAATCACTGAGACGGTACCTTGGTATTTTGAACAGAGCTCTCATAGGATGCAAATCAGCCAGTGGTGGATCTCCATCGCCTAACTCTATAGCAGTGATCCCAAGTGACCAGGCGTCACATCTGGCATCATAGGAACTATCCAGCTGCTGCTCACATGCAATCACCTGTTAAGATATAAAATTAAATAACAGCATCTGAACCGGAGGTGCTGCCAGACAGGAATTTCACAATCATCTTGCTTGCATCTGAAACACGTTCCTAAGCCTTTTCAGAGGAGCAATCAGAACAGGCCAAAATTACAGGCTTTTTGCCCTATGAAGTGGACGTATTCTGAGAAGGCAAGTATTTAAGCTGCTTTTTGGTCTTCCACACTGCCTGCCAGAGAATGACAGTTGTGAGGCCGAGGCACCTCAAACGGTGACTCTTGTATGGCAATAATACGCAGAGGGTGGAGGGAAGTGCTCATCCATGTTTCCACAGCTATCGCCGTGGCAACAAAATGTCTGCCTCAGCAGCTAGCTTAGCCTCCCCTTTAAAAAAGGGAACTGAATATTACTTCCTTCTAGGGTGGATTAGTAGAATCCGGGACCAGGTGAAGTCCTTGATACTGGGTCCAAAAACAACTACTGCCTTGAACTACAGGTGTAGCAAATAACTGAGGAGGTCTTAGCAAGGCACTGACCTCATAAGCTTAGGAGTGGCAAAATGGCCTCTTCATCACGTTTGAAGGATGAGGCACAACTGGGCTTATACCAGAAAAGTTAGCTCTGCCTGGGCAGGTTTCTGGGTCCTCGTTCTACACTAGGCCTTCAGATTCTCTAAATGAAATACACCAAAGTTCAAAGAAGTTCTGTATTTACCTGCCTGGTACTGCAGAGGGAGTGTGGTGGTCAAGCTCATGGCAGACCATGGGACATGGCTGGGGGCAGACTGGTTTAGTTTTAAAAGAGGATTGTGCAGATTTATGGAAGATATCAACAGGCGCACCAACTCTAGGGGGGTCAAAGGCACCTTGGCTCCCTCAATATTTGTTTTAAGAGGGCAAGCCAGCCCCCCAATCTTGAGGCAATGCATGTGACATCACACGTATGCAACACGCAATGCGTACATGTGATGTCACATGTGCATGCGATGTGTGCTGGGCCCCGTCAATCTTGGGGGCAACCTGGTACCTCTGGCTGCCAATAGCTACTAGGCCAGAGACTGTTCTCCCTCCACTATCAGAGGAAGTATATCTCTGAATGCCAGTTGCTGGGAATCACAACTGGGGAGAGTGTGCTGGTCCCGTGGGGTATCCAGAAGGCGAAGTCTAAGTCCGGTCCAAGGTCAGAGGTACACATAAAGGCAGTCTGAATTAACTGGAGCAGGGTACAGGGCAGGGAGTTAGGCGAAGTCAGGAACGGGTGAACAAACAGGGAACCAAGGCAGGTCAGGAGCTCAGGCAGAATAACAGGACAGGGAACAAGCAGGAACTCGACAGCAACGACGTTGCTCCTGCAACTTGGGGCTGGGGCTGGCCGGCTTTTATCTGCCCCGAGGCATAGGGCGGCTCCGATCCTCAGGTGACTCGGCTCTCCTGGCTTGGAGGTGAGCACTCCTCCTGCGGGAACTTAGTTCCCTTCGCCTCTCTGCCCTGAGCCTCTGCAGCTCAGGAGAAGCTGGAGGGTTACCTAACCCAGAGGCAACCTCCGCTTCCCCTGACTGGGCGGGGAGTGGAGCACCTGCAGGCAATGAGTCCTCCATCCCATCAGAAGCCAGATCAAACTCAGCCGATGCCTGCACCTGAGGATCTAGCACAGGTGAGGACCCTTCAGACTCAGGCCCCAGCCCTGGCTCTGCTGGTTCTGGAGGCAGGGAATCCTGTGCAGGCTGGGATCCCTCAGGTTCAGCGTCTGAGTCTGAATCCCAGGCCATCACAGAGAGTGATGTTGAGTTCAGGTTCTCCTTGCAAATTTACCATAGGCATCTGCTTTGCCCCTGTGAGAACAAGATGCAGGACTAGATAGGGCTTTGGCCTGCTCTTACAGTCTTTTGTTGGTAGGTCATGTTGTGTAGACGTCCCCAGAGCGGCAGTCCTTTTATTAACATTCCATTGTGATCCATAAAGGGGCCCAATTTCTGTCTGTACGCCGGGTTCAGCCCATGTCTTAAGCGCTTGCCTGGGCTAGGCAACTGAAGCACTTTCACCGACCTTCCGATCACACTCCCGGAGAACAGGTCCTGGTGCAGTGGACTCACAACTGCTCATTGTGAGCACCGGACTTTAGCAGAGTATAAATGCGGAAACAAAGCTGTGGAGGTTTTGTGCATACTGTTATGTACTGAGCGGAATCCTATAACAATAGGATCCAAAATGCAGCAGTCTGATTGGTCCGCAGGAGCCACCCAATCCAACTCCAGGTGGAAGTGAATCAGCGACCTGATTGGCCTGCAAGAGTAGCCAATCATGCTCCTGGATGAAGTGAATCCGCAACCTGATTGGCCTACAGGAGTAGCCCGGAATTAGCCAATCACGTGGGGCCCATTGTGTAAATGATGTATATATAGCAGACGTTTGGGGGAAAGACTCATCCATTGCTACTATGAGCTGAATAAAGAGCATGAAATTCACACTTGACTCCAAGTATATTTCACATACCTAATTTATTTCTACAGTCACTACAAACTACAGATACTACAGGTGTGCATGAGTGGTACAGTTCTCATGCAGCCATCTTATCACTACATAGATAAGAGCGAAATCTTTTCTCTCTGAGTGTCAGGGATGGAAGAACAGAAGAGCAGTTTCCGCCCCCTCCTTTCTCATAACATACGATCAGGAGATTCTTGCAATGGGAGGGGTGAAAATATCAACAATCTCATGAAAAGCATTATTATTTCAACCCCTCAGTGACCCAAGTACCAGCTGGATAGCAGAAACTAACAAACCTCTGCATTCCCCCCCCCCACCGAGTCTCAGCCCCAACAAAGAATGAGCTAGAGAAATGAATAGAGTGTTGGTTTGTTGTCTCTTTTAACTATACATTTCATCATACATTGTCCTTCTCTAAGATCCCCTGGGATACTCCGTTAAACATTTGGTTTGGTGGCTGAATATTGGGAGAGTGAAAGAATACATTTGGTTTTCCAGGTCTTATTTAATTTTTCCTCTAGGAAATTTACGCAGAGAAGATGTCATGCATCGTGTGAGCTGAAGAGGCAAATGAACAAATGAATAAGGCTGCAGGCACACACCATACATTTAATGTTCATTACTTCCCCCAAAGAAACATGGGAACTGTAGTTTGTTAAGGTTGCTTGGATCTGTAGCTCTGTGAGATGACAACCAAAACCTCTAGGATTCTTGGGGTGGGGAATTCATATGTTTTAAAAATGTGGTGTGTATGCAGCCTCAATACTTATTATGTATAAAACATGACAGGATTATATAGATTTCTGTTATAAACCTATCAACACCAATTTAAACATGAATGAAGTTAACTTCACTGCCAGGGATTTATTTTACTGGACCCAAATGAATAATGCCAAAACATGAACTTGGCTGCAGTCTGTTTTAATAGTCTTAACACAGATCAAACGCAAAGGGTTCCCCCAGCCCTGAAAAGATGGAATACTGTCAGAACAGAGAGAGCTAGAAACTTGGGGTGGGTATAGCAAAGGATTTAGAAAGTGATAGATTTAAAAAGAGAGAGAGAGAGAGAGAGAGAAGCACATACAGACACAACCCCATAGTAGGAGTTAATAAAATTCCATCTAACCTCAGGAGCCATCCAAAAAGGGGTTCCCACGGATGTATTCCGACGGAGCCGACTGCTGGTCAGCTGGGCTGATACACCTAAAGGGAGCAAGCAGGTTGATGCAGTTGACACATCTATGCTTAATGAATTCTATGCAGAGAGTATCACATCTATTGTTCTCATGATTTTGTTCCAACATGGCGTTTCTCATTCAAAAGCTTAGCGGCATTTTTTCAGCTCTCTGCCAACAAGCAAGCAAGAAAGCTGGTAAATATTGCACGCCCTGCTTTCGCCACCCTGAGTTTCATTCACTGCCAATGGCTTGAAAGGGGTTTGAATTTAGTTCTAAATTAGGGTTTTTACAAGCAATCTGACTGCACATTTTTTTTGGGACCGATGATTACAGTATTTCTGTCTCCTATTCTTAGTGGGAGGAAACCACAACGGGCATTTGAGCGAGTCAAACTCACTCTTTCATTTAAGGCATACTTTTAAAAGAAGAAAAAGAAAGACATTAGCGATACCCAGTGCTTTTTTTTCTAAAAAAGAAAAGAAAAAAAGAAATGTTTTGGGGTAATCTCATTTTCCTACTCATATTGAAATACTGCCCCTCAATGAGGCCAAACTCAGATTCACAAAATGTTAAGGGGTATGAGTACCCCTGCGTCCCCCCCCCCGAAAAAAAAGCACTGGCTTTACTCTTTTAAAGGTATAGTACCAGCACTAGGAGTGAAAGAAAAAGCAAACCTCAGCTACATTAATAATTTGTTCATTCATTTCATTTCATCCTCAGGAAACATCTGAATTGCATGCATCCTTCTGTTAAAAGCACGATTAGTCGTAAAAAAGCAAAAATAAAAAACACCAAGATGCATGAAAACTGCACTGAGCAAGGCTGCTCAATGACTCCTAGTACATTTCTGCCAGGATGCAATGATAGGTCTAAATGTACACATCTAAATGTGTACATCATTGAAAATCCGCTCACATGGAACACAAACTGTTGTTAAAACCTACACTCCAGCCTGCATCAATGGTTTGAAAACTTTTGACTTTCAGGGGATATGTGCCACATTGATTTCTTATGCAATGGCACAAATAAACCTAGTTTAATGGCTTAAGACCAAACAGGAGAGAGACTAATGCGTAAACAAGAGAAATAAAAATAGTAGCCTGCAAGGCTAAAAATACCTCCTTTCTACAAAGGTTTGCTACAATTAACTTACTCATGGCAGTTAAACCTATTTCTTGCTGCAGCCGCCTTCCCAGAAAGGGTCACGAGGGACACAGAAACAGTAGAAGAACCAGCATGGCTACTGCCATGCCTACACACTCCTATTTTTACCATTCTTAAGCTTCAGAGAAAAGTTTCCTAACAATGTTGGAGCAGTGGCAAAGAAGGCAAGCAAGAGTTATTCAAACCCCTCTGCTAGGAGACCAGCTGCTGCTTTTGCCTCTTGCGTGTAGAGGTCACCAAGCCACTCCCACCAATAATTCACACAAGAGACATAATTTTTGTTTGGGTTTTTGGCATAGTTTTGGCCACAACTTTATTGAAATACAAAACATGTGAGTGGTTGCGTAGGCATTGGTTCACGCTGTCCGACGGGACAGAGCTGACCGCATGTCAGCGAAGACTAGCTGTCCAGCAGGACAGAGCTGACCACGTGTCAGCAAAGGGAAACCATTAGCTGGGGAGAGTTAACGGAGGCTGGTAATCAGAGCCTCCCCCTCCCCAGGGGTCCCAGGGGCTCATGCGCGGCCCTGCAACCCTACTGGGTTTGGACAAGCATGTCGAGCCCCTGGATTCCTTTAACGGAATTCCCATCACACCTCATCACTTTTGGGGGGCTACCGCCCTCCCATACCAACAGAACCAATGCCTAACCGCCAACCTTACAAGTTGTGACTAGTTGCTACGTAGTAGGCGAAAACCAAATGGCACAGCCAATCAGCCAAACTGAAAAATTCCTACTAGGCCTCTACCTTAAAAGCAGACGACCCCATGACAGGCAACAGCAAGGTCAACGCACAAGCCTATACCAGGGAGGGGGGCGGGAGATCCGAAGCTCGCAGCAAAGAGGGAAGGTTGCACCACGTGCAACCCTATTTAACAGACGCTGGGCTGTCCATCACAAGTGAGCATGTGACTTTCCCCAGCAACAGTCTGGGTCAATGCAAGCTGTGGCCAGCAAGCCAAACCCACTACAAGGGAAGATGGCTTTTTTGCCCCAACCGCAACACGAGCTCTCTTGTACTGGAGAACTCGTTTTCTCAAATGTCACCTAACATCAGGCTGCAAAGCAGAGGGAGAGAAGATGTTCCCCAGTCATAGAACGATAGAGTTGGGAGGGATCCTGAGGATCATCTAAGTTAAACCCCTTGAAATGCAGGAATATGCAGCTGTCCCATACGGGGATTGGACCTGCAACTTTGGCATTATGAGCAGCACACTGTAACCAACTGAGGTTTCCAGGCCTCACTGTGCAGCCATCATTCCATCAGGCTACCTGAACTGATCCCCTCCCAGCTGGTTGTTATAAGAACTGTCACTTTAAGAAATTGGGGCCACAACCTCTCCCCTCCCTGCATACTTTCTTGGTCATCTTTTAGATTGTACATGCCTGAGGACAGGGATTATCATAGTGCTGAACTTCAAAAGCTGCTCTGGGAGCCTTTTAAGCTAAAGCATGGGATTCCCTCACCCTTTAAATGTACAGTATTCGGATAAATACATAATGAAAGATGCATAGCGTCACGGAACAGGGAGTGCCACATATGGGGTGTCACTACTAAAAAGTCCCTCTCACACAATCTTGGTAAGTTGGAAACTGTGCTCCATCTGAACTAATATCAGGCCGCAAACACACCATACATTTTTAAAAAGAGTCCTGGGAACTGAAGCTCTGTGAGGATTCTTTGGGGGAAATAAGGTAAAGGTAAAGGGACCTCTGACTATTAGGTCCAGTCGTGACCGACTCTGGGGTTGTGGCGCTCATCTCGCATTATTGGCTGAGGGAGCCGGCGTACAGCTTCCAGGTCATGCGGTCAGCATGACTAAGCCGCTTCTGGCGAACCAGAGCAGCGCACGGAAACGCCGTTTACCTTCCCGCTGCAGCGGTACCTATTTATCTACTTGCACTTTGACGTGTTTTCGAACTGCTAGGTTGGCAGGAGCTGGGACCGAGCAACGGGAGCTCACCCCGTCACGGGGATTCGAACCGCCGACCTTCTGATCGGCAAGCCCTAGGCTCTGTGGTTTAACCCACAGCGCCACCCGCATCCCTTATGTGCTTCAAAAGTATGGTGTGTCCACAGCTACAGTCATTCACATTTTGCAAGGGTATTCAGTGACCACTTCCATGCCCATACAATGGCATTTCTATTGCAAAGGACACAGGGAAGGCAGATCTGAGAGTTTCTTCCAGCTAGATCACACCCTCTCCCCATTGAACCTTCAACTACCAGCTGCCCTGCCAGGGCAATCTTGATAATATTTTATATATTGCAATCATTTGTTGTGATTCTTAAAACGTATTTTGGTGTAACTTATAAGCTGCTTTGCCAGAATTTCTGCCTCGAAAGGTGGGATATAAATGATTGTGATAAATAAACATAATTGGGAAAGGGGGAGACGCCATCTTTTCCTCACCTGCTATAGATCGTGCTCCTGAATTAATTTCATTCACTTAGGCTTGGCAAAGGCAAAGACATGGACAATCATGCCAAAGAAGCAACTGAGTTATTTTTTATTATGCTTCTGTTGTCAAATTTGATTACCATAAATTGCCTTGCAGAGAAAAGGGCAAACATAAATCTAACATTAATTTGCAAGAGATGCTCAGTTGAAATCATGGCCCATTCAATTATTCCAAAGTGCCCCAAAAATATTGAAAGTGCATGAGGATCATATATATATATATATATATATATATATATATATATATATATATATATATATGCAACATGATGCATGTTTTAAATCTTAATCGTGAAACGTGGCTTTCTGAAAGCTGACTTTGAAATTTATTAGCGTTATTCTTAACCTTTTGCTCTTAGCAGCAAGCTGGCATTTCAGTTTGTGTCATCTGCTGAACAAGATTCCCTTAAGCGCTTGCCTCTTGCAAAAGGATCGTGCTGTTATGCCACACTTGGCTGTACTCTCTTTCAGCACCTCTTCAGCCAGTCAAGAATAAAGCCAGGCTTGCAAGTTTTCTAAGAGCAGCTTTTCTGAGGGGAAGGCGGGGAAGAGAGGTCGGGATTATTTTGGGAAGAAATCTAAAATACAGCAGAGAAGCATATGGATCAAAACCACAGTGCAAATCTTTTGCAGATGAAAGGTTTCCCAGAGCTAGACAGTTATGCCAGACTGAGCAACAGAAACTTAATCCAGATAAGACCAAGGAGGGGCTGTGGGTTGTGAGCATGACTGAGAACAGAGCCATCACTCCTGCAGCTGTATGTTGTTTGGGAAAATGGGTAACACTGATGCCTGGTATTATGACCATGCAGCATCCTTGGACTCTCCTAAAGATACAGGGCAGCTTTCATCACAATTAGATTTTCTAGAATCATATAATTGTAAAGTTGGAAGGGAACCCAAGGGTCATCCAATCCAACCCTCTGCAATGCAGGAATCTCAGCACATGGTCACCCATCCAATTTGAAACCATACTGGACCCTGCTTAGCTTTGCAAAGGTGCTAGCAGTTTTACTGCATGTGCAACAAGGCCTTCTTTGTGATGGCACCAAAGCTGGGGAACTAAGGAAGTTAACCTTGTTTCACCCTTATTGTCTATGAGATGACAGACCGAGGTGGCTCCCTTTAGGTGGATTATGTTAGGCATAGCTACCCATCTTTACTATTGGATATGTAAAGCACAGCCTTTTAAAAAGTCTAGTCTTTTTATTATTCCAAAACAAACTTGTCCAGAATTGCCTGCCATGCCACATGCGATGGACAAATTATCTGGTGTGGCGCAACAACTACACAATGATCCCTGATTGGAATCAACGAGGCAGGCAGTTTTATTTACCGATACACGAGACCATGACTAAAAGTAATCATGAAGCCCTTCTCTGACTCACGCCTAAACATCAGCTAGGGGGCACAGAGAAACGTCTTTTTCTTTTGGAACAATTTCAAGTGAAATTGCTTTAACTAATGGTTACGCCTTGCAGAATGATTCACACGAAGTTTACAGATAGTGAAAGCCAACAGCGTTCTGAGTACAAAAGGATGCTATGCATTGCTTCAAGACAACAGAGGCTCTGTCAAACCTTTGGAAAGCTTTCTGAATGTCACTACAGGCAAGAATAACGTGACACTGGATGGAAGATTCATAGCAGAGATTACAAGAAATCAGAATTATAGAGCAGTCTCCCTAGGCCTGTCCCTCTCCACAGACCACCCCTCTTGGTGGTCCTGTTCCACACCCTTGGGTGTTTTTGCTTGGCTAGACTGTGTCCTTGGACTCTGATAATGCCTCTTGCTTGCCTGGATGCAGGGTGGAGATGTGTGATGTGTCTCATTTTTGCATGGCCGCACAATTGCCCTCATTTCACACACTAGCAAGGTTTTGCTAAAAATTCTACAAGGCAGGCTTAAGCAGTATGTGGACCGAGAACTCCAGAAGTGCAAGCTGGATTTCGAAGGGGCAGAGGAACCAGAGACCAAATTGCAAACATGCGCTGGATTATGGAGAAAGCTAGAGAGTTCCAGAAAAACATTTACTTCTGCTTCATTGACTACGCAAAAGCTTTTGACTGTGTCGACCACAGCAAACTATGGCAAGTTCTTAAAGAAATGGGAGTGCCTGATCACCTCATCCGTCTCCTGAGAAATCTCTATGTGGGACAAGAAGCTACAGTTAGAACTGGATATGGAATAACTGATTGGTTCAAAATTGGGAAAGGAGTACGACAAGGTTGTATATTGTCTCCCTGCTTATTTAACTTATATGCAGAATTCATCGTGCGAAAGGCTGGACTAGATGAATCCCAAACTGAAATTAAGATTGCCGGAAGAAATATCAACAACCTCAGATATGCTGATGATACAACCTTGATGGCAGAAAGTGAGGAGGATTTAAAGAACCTTTTAATGAGGGTGAAAGAGGAGAGCGCAAAATATGGTCTGAAGCTCAACATCAAAAAAAACTAAGATCATGGCCACTGGTCCCATCACCTCCTGGCAAATAGAAGGGGAAGAAATGGAGGCAGTGAGAGATTTCACTTTCTTGGGTTCCATGATCACTGCAGATGGTGACAGCACTCACGAAATTAGAAGACGCCTGCTTCTTGGGAGAAAAGCAATGACAAACCTAGACAGCATCTTAAAAAGCAAAGACATCACCTTGCCAACAAAGGTCCGTATAGTTAAAGCTATGGTTTTCCCAGTAGTAATGTACGGAAGTGAGAGCTGGACCATAAAGAAGGCTGATCGCCGAAGAATTGATGCTTTTGAATTATGGTGCTGGAGGAGACTCTTGAGAGTCCCATAGACTGCAAGAAGATCAAACCTATCCATTCTTAAAGAAATCAGCCCTGAGTGCTCGCTAGGACAGATCCTGAGGTTAAGGCTCCAGTACTTTGGCCACCTCATGAGAAGAGAAGACTCCTTAGAAAAGACCCTGATGTTGGGAAAGATTGAGGGCACAAGGAGAAGGGGACGGCAAAGGATGAGATGGTTGAATAGAATAGAATAGAATAGAATATTTTTATTGTCATTGTCCCCTTCGGGGACAACGAAATTTCTTGGCTGCTCCATCCACCCAGATAGGGCACTCCACGCAAAAACAAAACAACTACAAAAACACTGATTAAAACCATACACACTGATTAAAACCATACACACTAATTAAAACATAACTGGTAAGAGTAAATGACTTCAAAGTCCAGGCTTCCCATTCAAGGCCGCGATTGCTCTGGAGAAGAAGCTGTTTCTAAGACGGCTCGTTCTTGTTGTCATCGTCCTGTATCTCCGTCCCGATGGCAAAAGTTCAAATAGACGGTGACCAGGATGCGATGGATCTTTCACTATGTCCAGTGCCTTTCTGTGGCACCTCATGGCATAAATCTGCTCTAAGGTGGAGAGCGAGCAGCCAACAATGCTCTCTGCTGCCTTAACAACTCTGTCCAACCCCATCCTGTCCTTGGTAGTACAGCTTCCGTACCACACACATAAGCCATAAGTGAGCACGCTCTCAATGGCACAGTGATAGAAGGCAAGTGTTCTCGAAGCTACTAACAGTGGACAGTGTTCTCGAAGCTACTAACATGAGTTTGGCCAAACTGCGAGAGGCAGTGAAGGATAGGCGTGCCTGGCGTGCTCTGGTCCATGGGGTCACGAAGAGTCGGACACGACTGAACGACTGAACAACAAACAACTGTAGCCTACTGCACAAAGGAAGAGTCACATCCATTGCTTTGCCTTTTGCCACTGGGCCCACCAGTCACTGCCACACAGCTCCCAGAAGGTGCCCCCATAAGGGAATGTGACCCTTGACTCAAATAAAGGTTCCCTGCCCCTATCATGGAGAGCACATTTGCATTGGAACCCCTTTCCTTCAATAACATGATTGAAAGCAGTTGTTTAAAGAAGTGTAGGCCTGATGGGGGTTCATGGTAGGACTTGGCTGGCATACCTCACTCTGGGTCATGCAGACAGCACAGTCTATACTGGCTCTCTAAACTCTCCTTTTGCTGGGCAGTCAGATTCTTTTGTGTGGGGATGAAAATTAGGGTTTGCAGACATTAGATGCATGGAATGTGCCCATCTAATAATTGAAGAAGAAGAAATCCGAAGGATTTCCCAAAACCATAATATGGCATAGAAGGTGTCAGGAATGAGCCAGCTCCAAGTGTAACTTTGCATTCAGCTGCTGAATACAGTCAGGAACAGAGAAGTTTGGAGTCAACGCCGGCTGGGCAGAGCACACAGCTGCCAGTGTCGACTCCCCCTGATCTTGGATGGCCGGTTGCCAAAGGAACAACTAAGAGTGGGCTGGAACACAGCCAAAGCTCTCAGGAAGCTCAAAAAGGCGCGAACAGTCACAGATCCAGTTTTTCGGAACAGGAAGAGGCTGTAGGCGACACAATAAGTCCGAGGCAGCGGCAAATAGGGGGGTTGCTAGACAGGAAGCAAAATAAGAGACAAAAGGGTCAGAAGTTCAATATCTTCTGTTGACACCAGAAGGAGTCTTCAGAAGGGTCATCTTGAGTGATGATGCCGGCAGCTTGGCTAGAGCTGTCCGGAGCTATCTGTTTGTTTTTGCAATAAATCCTCCTTTTTAATTACCTACGCTTACTGTGTTATCAAGCCAGGAACCTGGACTCCTGACAGAAGGGAATCTCAATTTATTTAAGTTCCCCCACTGCCACCTTACGCACATCCACACCCCTGTCAAAAACCACAAATCCATTACAGCAAGTGAGGGATAGACTTAGCATCAAGACCGCTTCTGAGATGACCGACACAGTAATCATACTAGTGACTCTGCCTATTTGCTGGGCAGGGTGCACATTGGTATGCATCTGACATACAACTGGCCTGCAGCATGTTGCAGATCCCAGAATTTATTCCCAGGCAAGCGTCTGACTTAAAAAACCAATCTGCAGGTCTGCACCAGCACAAACAGTTGAATACATCTGCATTATCTGCACGATAGTTTTCAATGGAGTCGTGTCAGCAATGCCCCAGATATACCCAGAGGACAGAGTGAGGCATTGGGACAATAAAACAAATCTGGATAGGTGAAGCAAGTGACTTATGGCATATGAGAAGATGAACAAACCACATGCTCACGAATCATCTGGAGTTGAAAGAATAGTCACAGTAAGCCTTAGAGGTGATGGTTCAAATAGGCAAGGAGTGTAAAAGCAACTCCTTGCCCACTGAGCCATGCTTCCAGAGAGGACACCAGTCCACCTGAATGTTTTCCCAGGCCTTTGAGCAGAGGAATCCCACCAGGAGGCAGGAGAGAGAGATTCCAAGCTGGAGGAACCATCCAATCCAAAGCTCTGCTGGACTCATGTTGGTGGAGACGATATTTCTCCATTATTATTTTCTTCTTCTGTCAGTCTATTGCTTTTGGAGGGAGGGTGGGATTTCGCCTCCCATTGGTCCCAGAGCTGGGATACTTTCCCTCTCACTCTGGGGATGTTAGGCGGAAATGGGAGGGCCTGGAATTTTAGGTGTGTTTAAGCACTGACATTGTCCTTTTACCAGCAACCATTGTCCTCTGTCCTTGCTTACATCTGGGCCCCCAAGAGGTGGGAGAGAAGAAAGAAGATGGGCATGTTCGGTTGAGCTCCACCCTCCCATTGTCTCCGGCTTTATATGAATTTGTCAGTAATCCACAGGGCTGGCCTAAGGTATTTTGCTACCTGAGATGTTCCCTTGCCTGTTCTATGTAATGAAGTCAACTGGTCTGGTAACTGAAACTTATTTCAGCACTGATGACAAGGACAGCATCTTCCACCATACCTGACAGCAGCAGACTAGCTTAGAGGGGCAGCTTAGCCCACAAAGGACACTCACTGCTGCTGCTGCCCACCCATGTCCAGCATCTGCTGCCTGAGGCTGCTGCTTCATTCTGCCTAATGGTAGGACCAGGTAGGACCTGACTCTTATACACAGCTTTGCTGCCAGAACATCTAGATTGGCTCCACGTTCCACAAGCAGCTTAAATAAATTGTTTCAATTCAGCATTCCCCTGGTACTTGCGACCCGCCAATGTCAAATATTCTAAATAAAAAGCCAATTATCTTCCCTCAGCTTCTCAGAGATGATTCATAGTGGAGTCTGAGCCTCTGGATTAGTCATGCTGCTTGTTGCTCCAAGCAAAGCTGTCCATTTCTGTTCTTTGGATTGGGTTCATTCTTTACTTCATACCCTTAACTTTACCTCATTGGATTACTGTAATTCTTTCCTGTTTGGTTTACTTTGGTCTTATCTCGACCCTTTCATTTCAGTGACAGCTCAACTGAGTAACAGGCAAACCACGGTTTGGCCACCACCGTGATGGTGCCTCAAGCTCATATTCTCCTCTTCCCATGGCATGTTCAAGTTTCCTTCTGCACTACCTGGCTTGGATGGACAACTGTTTTATTTAATTATTTCTTTAGAGCATCTAAATTTTAACATGTATTAGTATTTTAACTTTTGTATATTTTAAAGCAAGGTTGTATTTTTTCCTTGATTTTTTGTAAGAGTTTGTTTGTTTGTTTACTATCAAGTGGCATATAAATGTAATGTAATGAATGAATGAATAAAATACCCTGCTCTTCAGTAAAAAAAAGACTCCCAGAGTGACTTACATACAATCAACTACATACAACCAGGATTTTATTTTGTTTTTTTAAGAGAAAGATATGAAAGGTCAAGTTAAGCTTGTTGTCAAAGAAAAGAGCAGGCAATGTTTCTTCAAAAGTCACATGTGCTACTGGTTCAAACCTACTTTAGCTACAATCTGGCACTAGATGAGAGACAGAGCAAGTATTGCTGGCACCTGATGTTATTAGCATGGCTGTCTCATGAAACTCCTATAAGGTTTATTGAAACGAAGGAATTCTGGCGGATTCAACTTCTCATACAGAGGTGAGGAAGTTACACCTGCTGGAATTTCTTTTTCGACTCAACAAAGAGAAGGCTCAGGAGGCTTGCCTTCCAGTGGATTTAATCATCCTAGATATTACTGCAAGATATAGTACTGCAGTAAATTTGCTCATGTAGTAAACACACTTCGGGTTAAATACAATGAGGGGTCATCATGGATGGAAAGCACATTCGCTCACACAGAATGGTACATTGTATTTCACCAATCCTCCCGCCATCCAATGTAGCTCCTCACACGCTATCTACACCTGAGGTCTGCAACAATATGGGATATAACACTTGTAGAATCATCTTGAGCATCCCCAGTGTGGGTAACTGCTGATAACTTGTCAAGCCACAGACCTAACAGATTAAATACGAGCTGAAAATATATCAACACAAGGAAAGAATTTTAGGTTATTGTCCCATTCAAAGATCAGGTGCCTAAATATGTAGAGATAACTTTTGATTTCAATAAAATGTATTGCAATAAAAAATATTCACTATTCATTCCGAAAAGTCCTCCAGCAGTCGTTACAATCTCTATAAAACAATTCTTGCATTTCAAATCACCTAAAATTAGCATAAGCATTCAAATTCATTTTTTTGCGGCTGTCAACTTCATGTTCCAAGTAGGGTCACCCCAGTTACCTATCTATTTATAGTTCGCTATTTGAAATTAATTAGTCATTTCCGTTCCCTACATACGTTAACTCTTTCCTGCAAATTGCAGACCTAAAGTACATTACACATGACACAACATGAAACTAAATGAAACAACCCAGTCAAATCCAGCTAATTAAAAAAAAAAACCCTCAAATCTAATTATTTGTCACTAGTGCTATTTACATGCCACATGCCATGCCTTAAATAACACCAAAGTAAACTACATCATAGTAAATTAATCAACAAGGTTTAAATGGATGAACATAACGTGAGGTCAAATTATGCAAAGCTTGCCTCAGTTTGTGAGGAGGGGAAGCGGGCATCACATCATGTAAACCCCATAACACGTATGTGATGTCATGGGTTATCCCACAGGGATGTGCCTAGGAATGCTTCAGGGTGGAGCGTGAGCGCATATCCTGACCAGGCCATGACAGAGAAGCATGAGAATGACTGAAAGATTACAGCAGGCTCCAAAATATGGGACTTGCACAGTGCTTTTTTTCTTTAAAAAAAGTGTTTACGGGTACTCTCGTTTTGACTCAAGAAAATCACCATTTTATAGTTCAAATCAGGGGAAATAAATACAGTAAATGGACAAAAGTACAAAGAACATGCATTACCTCATGCGGATGAAAAACAGTTAGTAATTTTCCTACTCATATTGAAATACTGCCCCTCAATGAGCCCAAACTTTCATCAGTAAAACACCACACATCCACATTCCACACTGCTTCACACATTAAACGCTCACTTCCGTCTGAGACTTGGGAAACACCGGGAAAGGAAAGGAAGCTGCCATCGGAGGTGGTAACAACAAAACTGACCAATCACTGTGCTAGATTCCGACTCCTACTTCACACATTAAACGCTCGCTTCCGTCTGCGACTCAGGAAACAGCGTGACTGGAAATGAGGCCACCATCAGGGGTAGCAATGGAACTGACGATTCACCATGCTAGAGAAGAAACTCAAATTTTTTAGCTTCTTCTCACGTTAGAATCACAAAATGTTTAGGAGTATGCGTACCCCTCTGTCCCTCACACATTACAGAAAATGTGTGCCTGAGAGCCTGCAGCAAAAGTGGGGCATGCCACATAAGTGGGAATACCGTAAGTAGAGTGGCTGAAATCTGGATCTTTGCTACTGTGGCGACATTGTCTGTAATGGCTGCACTAATCCAACAGTATCTGGAATGAATGCTGGGGGGTGGGGTGGGGGCGAAATAACATGACAGCCAAGAAAGAAATGTACAAAAGGTACAGGCTGTTCACAAAGGCTAGCATCAGGGCTACTGTGCGAAATAAATTGGCTTAGCAGAACAGGAGAGTATTATGTCCCACAATCCAGAAGTTCACAGGCCACAAAGGGAAGAAAAAGCCAGTTCCGTTATCAAAGGTCCATTAACCTTTAATAATTGACAGCAGCTGTCATATGTGATGTCAAACTGGCAGAGTACAAACCCACTCGTTGCAACAACAGAAAAAGAACCAGTGAAAGTCCAGTGGAAAGACAGCTGAACTTTGACCTGGGAGATCCGAGATATAATCCCAAACTAGCCACAGGGAGGCTAGTTCTTAAAGGCACAACCAGCGAAAGGGAAGCACATTTTGAGTTTGACGGATTTAAACAGAATTAAGGCTGTTCTTATATCTTGTCCACTGAAATCCAGTGAGATTTACGAGCGTTTAACTTTGCTCGCATTTATTTAATTGATATATATTCCCTAACGATCTTACATCAGCTCAAACCACTAAACGATGAAAGAATTACGGTAATGTGAAACAAGTAAAACCACAAGCAATCATGTCACAGTAGTTTTTTAAAAATAAATAAATAAAAATCCTAGCATGGACAACAAGGTCAGAAAAATCACATTTTCTTCTTAAAACATCTGTATAGGTACGAATGTCTCTCTCATTTTAACAGCTACTAAAGGTGTTAAGCTCTGTCAGGGCTCCTGAGGGAGATGTTTCCAAGTATAAGTCATGTAAAATTAACTTTGAATATATTCTAAGGCAGGGATAGCCATCGTGTTGCCCTTAAAATGTTAGCGGAATATCCATCATACCCAACTCCCATTATTCCTGAATGATGGTCAAGTTGACTAGGGCTGACTGGGAGCCAGAGAACACCTGGAGGGCACCACATTGGCTATCCCTGCCCTAAGGTAAGTCCCTCTCATTCAACATTAATTCCCTAACTGTAAAATATCCATATTCATCCCAACTGGTAGGACCAGTGAGATAGTGTCTCTCCATGTTTTGCAATAGCCTATGGGTAAGTATTTATTGAAAATCTCCATAGGTTTGGCTAGAATACTGAAGTGAATGGAAAAGTAGCTCTAGATCCAGTTACTGACTAAAGAACCAAACTCATTCCAAACACTACATGAAATATGAATCTTATTTTAATTTAAGATAAGCCTATATCCACGCCAAAAGCAAGATTTTAAGACTTCAGGCTTCTTACTCCTGGAAATTTATCTCAAAAATTTACAGCCTCCTATTCATGGTCCACATGGGTGCTTCTGACCAATCAGCTTTAGTCTTTGTTCTTAATTCATTTTACAGTTGAATGAGGTGTTCCCTTTCTGTTGTGAATGGGACACTATCACACAGGGCTTGACCTAATTAGTAATGAGCGATATGGCCAACCTCATTAACATCAAGGCTGCATGAGTAGACACAGTATCTTGAGAGGCAAGAGAATATTTTTCCAAACCTTATAGCAATCAGGACTTCCCAGCACACCCATGATTAGTGTTTTTAATAATCTTATTTAGCATTTCTACAGCACTTCTGAATGTTCAGAGTGATCATATATTAGATAGAAACACACACACACACACACACACACACACACAAATTGTTATCCTTATAATAACTATGAAAGATAAGTTAGTAATATTACTCCCATTTTACAGATCTTGAGCTGAAAGTGGCTTCCCTAAGGCCAAAACATACATTCATGTCAGAGGTGAGGTTTGAACTGAGGCCTTCCTGATTTGACATGTTGGCCACAATCCTGTGCCCAGTTTCCTGGAGGTAAGCCCCACTGAAGTCAATTAGGCATAACTTCTGAATAGACATGTATAGGATTGTGCCACTGGTCTCTTAGCCACAAGACTCCCATACATTTAGCCTTATGTCAGTGTATATACATGGGACGCGGGTGGCGCTGTGGTCTAAACCACAGAGCCTAGGGCTTGTCGATCAGAAGGTCGGCGGTTCGAATCCCCAAGACCAGGGTGAGCTCCCGTTGCTCGGTCCCTGCTCCTGCCAACCTAGCAGTTCGAAAGCATGTCAATTGCAACTAGATAAATAGGTACTGCTCCGGCGGGAAGGTAAATGGCATTTCTGTGTGCTGCTCTGGTTCGCCAGAAGCAGCTTAGTCATGCTAGCCACATGACCCGGAAGTTGTCTGTGGACAAACGCCGGCTCCCTCAGCCTATAGAGCGAGATGAGCGCTGCAACCCCAGAGTCGTCCGCGACTGGACCTAATGGTCAGGGATACCTTTACCTTTACCAGTGTATATACATCATGATCCTACATTATTTATTTCAAATATTTATATCCAAGTTTAAAATGTTAATCAAAACTCCAAAGGGGTGAGTAATAAAAATCAGCCTGCACACAAAAAGTAACTTTATAAACAACCAAGATCAACTCTCAGAACAGGAGACGAGTCATATAATTGCAGCACTGGCAATTACAACACCAGATAAAAACGGGGATGCAACAATCTGTGCAAAAGTCTGTCACCTCACCACATGGAGTTAATCTGCATGACAGGAATCTCCAAGACACAATTCAACTATAATGTCTGATGGGAGAGGGGTGGGACCAAAGGCTGGTGTCATGGATGGGTGGAAATGACTTAGCAATAACTTATAGAATCCCACTTTTTAGGGGAGATACCAGTCACCCCTGGGTAAAGCCAAAGTTGTGCATGTACACCAACTGGAAAAATACTTTGCTCTTTCTTTTTGAAATCCAGGATACTGCACCATGAACTACTTTTAGGCATATCCCAAGGTGAAAATCAGTGCAGTATTTGGTCAGAACAGGTGTAACTTTCTTCTTCCTGAAGAGAAGGCAGGACATGAGTATATTGAAGCCCAAGGCTTGTTCCACCTCACACTGGGTCATGTTTGTCCAGACCCTAAGTAGGCTGCTTTTGACAGACAAGTGCAACATGACATCTCAAGGGTATAAGGACATTGCAACTTACCAAAATCCACAAGTTTAACACCTCCTTCAGTGGTTAGAAGGATGTTGTTTCCCTTGATATCACGGTGGATAGTTTTGTTTTCATGCAAATGCTGAAGCCCCTGAAAAGAGAGTTTATGGTGTTTAAATGAATTCATCTGCAATAAAGAAAATACGAAATTGTCATTTTTTTTGTAAACTTAGTAAGTATTCCATTTAATGTATTTTTAATTCAGGGATATACCTATAGTACAAATCCACCATAATTCACATGGTGAACCATTAGAGTTTAAATTATCTCTCATGGTAAACATCTGCATGGGGGGGGGGAATCCTTAATGAATAAAACTCATACATTTCCCAAGCCAATGAATCTTACAAACTTACAGTGTTATCCTGAGATTTGCTGCGTCTGTAGTTAGGAAGATGGGGGTGAAGGAAATGCTATCCCAGCAATATGTAACAAAATTCAGTGTTTGTATGTAACCCTAAACCATGGTTTAGTGCTACGTATAAAAGCCTTGGACTAATGCACTCCCTTCCCCTTCTTTCACACAGCCATGAGATAGACTTGGCGGCTCTTACTTGCAACTTTACAACTCTGAGCAGTTTCTAAACAAGTCAACTTCAAACCATGGTTTACGAAACAGGCTTGTTTAACTATGTAGAGTATCTATTAAACCATGATCTCCATTTCATATATAACAGCAAGCAAGGCTTTGGGAAACTGAAAGTAAATGCTGTTGAAGTCCTCCTTCAGAGGCTGCTCGGGAGAAGGAAAAGGAAGAGGTTAATCCCATAGACACCAGTGGATTTCAGTACACTGAACTCTAGTGGTAGCTGGTGCCAGCGGCGGAAGAAGCCGCTTGGGTGCCTGGGGCGCCTGGGGCGGGGCGCCCAGGGGCAGGGCACACCATGGGGCCTCTGGAGTCTGCCTGCCTCCTTCCACTCAGCTGCCCTACAGCTGGGGGGAAGGCAGTGGGCAGACCGTTTGGGCAGCGCAGAGCCTGCGCGCACCCAAGCCACCACATCTCTCTCAGGAGAGACGCGTGGCTCGGGCGCGCTGCAGGCCCCGCAGTGAGTGCCGCCCAGCATTTTGTCACCCCCTCAGTAGTGACACCTAGGGCGGTCCGCACCCACTGCACCCCCTTCCTCTGCCCCTGGCTGGTGCCCACTGGGTGCCTAGTAGGGCGGAAGAGAGAGAGGGACCAACAGTAGGTGGAAAGAGCGCCAGTGACAGGCAGGGACACTAAATGCTAGTTTTTGTTAGGATTTTGTGTATCCTCTGCTGCTACAACAGGACTATTGTGGTTAGTATAAATCACATGAGTGACTGAGAGAGTGTGTGGGAACGGAAGACTGTCTTATCTCTTCCACCTTAGTGTGTTATTGTAAGTTCAGTTTCACTTCTGCTGTGTCGCAGTTTGTTCTTGTTCTGCCAGAGCTTGAAGAACACAGACGTGAAAATGGATTCTCTGTATATAGACTGTAAATAAAAGTAGTTTAGGTCTACGGATGTTTCTTTCTTCTTGCTGCGTGATGCTAGAAGAGTTGTGTGCTCTTCTCATAAGAGAAGGGTCGCAGATTATTGGCACTCTGGACTGAAGGGACATGCCAGCCAGAGAGGGCCTCCTGGGAGTCGCTCAGGGGTCTTGGAGTTCGCCATCTCCGAGAGAGCGTCAATCCCGACAGTTTTGTCTCTATTCCACCATCTGATAATAGTACAAGGGGCAACACTGAGACTAGCTAGAACCTGCTAGGCAGTGCTACCCACTGGACTGGTAGTAAGGAAGAAGGAAAGCAGGTGAGGACTAGGTAAGGACTGGCTGAGGGCAGACTGAGGTTGGTGGGGCCGTGTCCCATTGCCCTTCCAGTGCTTAACTCTGTACCAAAATTAATTCTCTACCAAAATGAAAAACCAATATTTGAACTGTTAATGCATTTCCTTACTTACCATCAGGGCTTCATGTAAAATGAAAGCAATAATAACTTCACTCATTCTTTCTCCTCGTTTCAGAAATCCTTTTACAAGGTCAGTCACAGATCCTCCATTACACAGCTATTTGGTTGAAAAGAAAAGAAAAGAAAAGAAGAAAGTAATGATTACATTTGTTTTGTTTTGTTTTGTTTTTTATTAGGCTTGTTAACCCAGTTGCTATGCATTCATTTAACAGTATATTTATAGCCTAACTTTCTCCCATGGATTAGGGATGGATCAAAAAGTAAACCATGTAGGACTGAAAGCTCTCCCTCAAAATAGATCACCTTAAGACCATAGGAAGCTTTCTTGTTTATTCCCAGCTAAGATAATTGGTCTGTCTACCTAAGCATTGTCTACTCTACACAATAGGCAGACTTCTGCTCTCGTGAGTACACTTCAGCCTCATAGGAGCTACTTGGTGTTTTACTCAAAATCTACCAGCTGGAGCAAGGCGCAAGACACATCACCATAATATTACTACCACATTTATATCCCACCTTTCCTCCAATGAGCTCAAGGAGGCCTACCTACATGGTTCTCCCTTCTCTCCATTTTATCATCACAACAGCTCTGCAACATAGATTCAGCTGCGAGACAACAACTGGCTCAAGGACACCAAGTGAACGGCACACATGAGTGGGGGTGTTGAACCCTGGTTTCCCAGGTCCTAGTCCAACACTCTAACAACTACACTACACTGGCTCTCTTAAAGAACCTAGCGCTTAAGAGCAACTGCTGACCACAGGGTTTTGCTTTTGGTTCTAGAGCTGAACAGAGGTTGCAGGCTAGATTGACACTGATCTGTAAAAACACTTTTTAAAAACCCACATAATATAACTCTCAATGCAATTTTCCATTGATAACAGATCACTGCTCTACAGTGCCCTCTGGTGCCACATTTTTATAACGCATTTCTTTAATGTTTTAACTGACCAGTGTAGATGAGTCCACGACTCCACAGTCATTATACACCAGGCATGGCCAAACTTGGACCTCCAGATGTTTTGGGACTACAACTCCCATCACCCCTAGCTATCAGGACCAGTGGTCAGGGATGATGGGAATTGTAGTCCCAAAACATCTGGAGGGCCAAGTTTGCCCATGCCTGTTTACACAAGCACAAAAATTGTTCCTAGTTACAGCAAGATTTTGTTAGATCAGCAATCTTAGCCTGGAGGGGGAATAGCTCATTATTGCTATTATTAAATGACCGGGATTCTAAAATTCTTGCTGATCTACTGCAAATTTCCCAGAACTCCTTTATCAAATTCCTATAAATTTTTCTCCAGTGCTTTTTGGGTCGAAAATAAATAAATAAAATAAATAATTTTTATTTATACCCCGCCCTCCCCGGCAACGCCGGGCTCAGGGCGGCTCACATCACTAAAATCACAATAAAAACATCAAGCATAAAAAGAGGTGTCAGTACTCATTTATTGGTGTGTGTGTGTGTGTGTGTGCGCGCGCGCTGCGGATGCCAGTACAAAATGGCTGCCACAGGCTGTGAAAGAAAAGAAGCTGATACTCCATACCAGAGTACTGTCACAAAAAAGGCCAGCCTTCTGCCCACCTCTTTTCCATGATGAATGGGATCAGAGATGGGATCCTTTCCCCAGCTTTAGATGGAGATGCCAGGAATTGAACTTGGGACCTTTTGTACGCAGAGCATGTCCTCTACCACTGATCTACATTCCTTCTCCAAGATGAACTATATATCACACCTCAAAAACTGGGAGATTTCACATTTTAACAAAATACCCTATGCTGTTTTTGAGGGGAACCTGAGGAGATCCCTTATGATTTAAGACATTGTGCTTGTAGTTTAGGTCACTGTGTAAGGTATTCCTACTTATTTATTGCAATGGCCCATCTAGAAGGAAGTAATAGCTATGTTTTTCAGCCAGCTCACTTGTTTCTTTTGACCTTTGGTTGTAGTCAGCAGGAAACTTGAGGCCTTGCAGGCAAAGAGATAGGCAATCATTAGAAAAAGTGGCTCCGTTTGCCCTTTCCACAGAAATACTTGACTTATTTACCTAGATTCTCATGTGGCAGTCTGTTTTAAGGACAGCTGAATGCTTCATTAATTGTCCATGTTTATCTTGTCATACAATCGATGGTGAATCCAATAAACAAACTGAAACTCAATGGAAGTTTTGCAGTCCTGTGGGAATCTGTGGCGCATCGACTGCCCATTTGTCAAAATAATATGCTGAGGTGAGCTCTGTACTCTTCAGTGAGACTCTGTTGGGCGTAAGCCATCCAAGGACAGGGCTTCTCATCAGTTTAAATATTTGCAGAAGGCCTGGCCCTTTCATGAGCCACAATGAACACTCAATTCAGGTGAGGGATCAGAAGTGGTGCGTTGCCAGAACAAGCACACACTCAATCTCCCATCCACACAATTGATCCTCACTGATGGGTCTCTTTCTCTTCTGATTCACTTCTGATAGCGCTTCAAACACATACCCTTAACACGACACAGTCCAAATCTGGGACGCTTTCTTCTGGGTCTGCATTCCCACATGAATTGCATGGCCCATGTGAGATCTCAAACCCTGGAAAAATGTTGCTATTTTTCAGGCATGGTACCCCAAAATGTGTGTCTTGGGGCACCATGTGAGATTGTGGACCCGAAGAAACTGTGTTTGGTTGTGCCACCCGAGATCACAAACCCAAAAAATCTGCAAACGTGACATGAAGGCTGGCAGCATCAACCCTGCCATGTGAGAATCCCTTGCAGACAACCGCAGTACCTGGAGACAAGCAGTCAAGTTGTGTATCCATAGCTGTGATCAGAGGAGAAATGACCACTGGGAGGAGCGTAGAAGGAAGAAATGCCATGGTGCATCTGCAGGAGCATAACTGGACACCTTCATCTGCCCCAGCTGCAACAAAACATGTCTCTCCCACATTGATCTCTACAGCCACAACAGGTGCTGCAAACATCCAACAGCTTGACCACCTCCAAAGGCGCAGTCCTCCATTGTCTCCCGAGACAGATGGATGCCAGCCATCTTGGGTTTACATAGGAACCTAGGAAGCAGCCTTAGACCCAGGCAGAATGTTGGTCCATCTAGCTCAATACGGCCTTCACTGACTGGCAGTGGCTCTCCAGGAATTCAGGCAAGGGTCTCTCCTGGCCCTGCCTGGAGATTGAAGCTGGCACCTTCTGCATGCCAAGCAAGTGCTCTACCGCTGAGCTGTGCCCCCAGCTTTTTAACGCTGAGCATAAATTAAAGGTTGGCACGCCAAGAAACTTGTTAACCATACAAAATAAACACGCTTTTCCCACAACTCCCTTTCTTAGTATCTGATACTTTTAAAATTATTATTTGATCTTCCTATAAACTGGCACTTTTGGAGGTGCATAAAATGAAGGCGTTGAAAAGCAGTTGTCAGGCGAAGTTAAAATCACTGTGATCCTCAAAGGAAGAAGCCAAAGCACTCTTCGGCCCACGCAGGAACAAATGTATGCAAAGATGGTTTTTTTGCACAGCTTCCAGCACATTTATTTGTAGTGAAATTCAAGAGGGGGATATTTCAATACATAATGGAGAAGGGATATTTGGAAGCATGTCCTTTTTTGAACTGGGCAAGCAGCACTCCATGTTCCCCAGGTTAATATAAGCCTTGTTCTATTTTCTCCACAGCCCAGGGAAAACCTCATGGGCAAAGTGTCCCCTCCAATTTAATTTTTCTGTCCTGTGTCTATTTTTACTAATTGTGTCAAGGCACCATTCACCATGACTGTCTTTGCAGGCACAGATCAAAGGTTAGGTCTTTACAAACACAACACAACACAACACACACAGTCAACTGTCTAAACTGGTGCAGCTGAACATACAGCAATTTAGCAACAATATCCATGAAAATTTGATTGGGGAGCAGAAGGAAATGAAAACAACAGAATTCACCCCCATTTGCCTAAAATATTCTGCTATGCTTATGAATCACCTTTGAATTGCATTTGGGGAGGGCAGTGGGGAAGAGCACAATGGAGCTCTCACTCTGAGCCAGCAGACTTTTATATAACTACTAGTGAATTGAAGCCCGTTGAGATAACGGGCGCTAGCGGGGGGCACAGGCGCGGCGGCGCTCCTGCCGCCGCGGAGGGAGGAGGCTGAGCGCGGGGAAAGTGGGGAGCCCCCCAACCCCGGACGCCCCCTCGGAGGCCGGCACCGCCGTGCCGGGCAGGAGGGGCGCTTCTCGGGCTGGCGACGTCCCTCCCCGCCCGCCCCTCGCCTCCGCCCGCAGCCCGAGCAGGAAGGAAGCGCGGCATGGGGTGGCTGTCGGTGGGGGCGCGGGCGCTGCTTTTCGGGGCGCTGGCACCTTCGAGGACGCGGTGGCGGCAGAGCCACCACCACCGCCGCTCCACAGCCAGCAGTAGCAGCAGGAGCAGGAGCCGCCTCAGTGCACTGCCGCCGCCTGCCTCAGCTCTCCCGCCCCTCCTCAGCCGGGCTGCCCTCCTCCTCCTCCGGCGAACAGCGGCAGGGCCGGACCATGCGGTGGGCGCGGAGTCCTCGGAGGCCCTGGAGGCTCGGCGGTGGTAGCAGCAGTAGCAATGGCTGCCGAGCGGAGAGGTTCGGAGGCTCGCGAAGCGCAAGTGCTTCGCTCGCGCTGCGCTCCAACCTGAGGCTCCTCCTCCTCTTTCTCCTCTCCAATCCGTGTGTCAGTGGAGCGCAAGCGCACTTGCGAATTCCACTGAGGGACGGAAAGCTACGGAGGGACACAGGCTCTTTATTATATAGGACAAAGACGTGTCACAATGCTAATCTGACACCCACTGAACCAGATGTCAATGCAACCACTTGCAATCACATATTCCCAGTAACAGTTAGCAGCAGAGAGGGGTGTTGTCGCGCACCTAGCCGTTCCCAGTACCAGGGTCAGTGCCACTGCCACTTAGTGGAAGGGAGAGGTTGGCACTGGGCGGACGCATTGGCAGGAGCACAAGGGAGCCCATATTCATATTCTCTTGATATGTGGAGGAACAGGGAACAAGTCTGGGTCCACTGACCTAAGCCCCTGTGTTCAACTGAAGGTCTATGGGCTCATCCACACCTCTTCTTGACCCATGTCTAGAAAGCATGTGTCCAAGTGGTTTTCTGTTTGTCCCACCATTTCCCCCAGGAAAACCCAGTGGATGTTTGCTCCTATTCAGTGGTCAACATTGGGTTTTCCTGGGGGGGGGACGGGGGACAGCAGGGCAAGAGGAAGTATGGAAGGACCCTAGGTGTGACTGGGGATGCTGGTCTCCTGTTTTTGTCTGGGTCTAGGCTCTTTTTCAGCTTTGGCTAACGTTTGGGTACCTGGTTCTGCTTCTCTTCCATCCTCTTCCACATGTGAACATCAGTATGCCTTGGCACTGGGGCAAATGATCCGTGAATCGACAGGCACAGCAGCTTCCTAATGCCTGTGTTGAGTCATTGGTTACCTGGGGTGAGGAGAGGGCATGTGCTCTGCTAATAGAAATGTGCCGCCTGTGTTACAGATGAATGATGAGTTAAAAGTGCAAGATGAGCCGGATGATTTTGATGATGGGGTTGCAATTTAAAATGACACTTGCAAGCATTGGAAGCAAGTGCTCCATTATAAATTTGGTCTTTCAAAAAATGATCAAAAAATCATTTGTTCACTTGCTTCTCAATTAGCCCATCACTGAGCTATGCTAGACAGGCAAGGAAGATGAGACCCATAAAGCAATAATTTTTCTTGATATTGGAGGGACGTGGGAAGAGGAACAAGTACTGAGAATCGGACATAAGAAGACCGGAAAGTGCCTTATGCCAAATCTGACTATTCACCCATCTAGCTTATATTGTCCATGCTGAGAGCCGCTCAGTGAATTAGCAACTCATCGATACAGTGATTCAAATATTGCTGCTGAAAATGTTTCGGGGCTTATCTGAGAAGAGCTCTCTACAAGTTTCCCCCTATGTTGAAGCAGACACCCCACCAAAAAATGCCTTGTGCTGTTCTCTCAACCCACACACCAATAATAATAATAATAATAATGCAGTCTTTTTCGTCTTTTTTCGTCTTTATATATAAAATTGTCAGTAGCACCTTTGAGATCAACTAAGTTTTTTCTTGGTGTGAGCTTTCGTGTGCATGCACACTTCTTCAGATACACTGAAACAGAAGTCACCAGACCCTTATATATAGTGGGAGGGTGGGGTTTTTCTCAGGAGGGTAGTAGGAGATGGTGATTGACTCAATGGGTATGGTAAACCTGTTAACAACTGCCATTAGTCCTATAGGAAAAAGCAAGGGATAGTATGCAGATGATTAGCATATGTAATGAGACAGGAATCCAATATCTCTATTAAGACCAGGTCTCTCCATAGTTTGCAGTTTAGTCATTACAACTGAATTACAACTGATCACCCTCCTGAGTAATACCCCTCCCCACCCTCTCACTATATATAAGGGTCTGGTGACTTCTGTTTCAGTGTATCTGGAGAAGTGTGCATGCACACGAAAGCTCATACCAAGAACAAACGTAGTTGGTCTCTAAGGTGCTACTGGGCAATTTTTTATATATATTTTGACTGTGTCAGACCAACATGGCTACCTACCTGAATCTAGAACTTTTGGTCAAGTGAGAAAATTAGTCCACTGCACCTGTCAGGTCTCGATTGTGGCCATTTCCCACAACCCAAGCCCACCCCAACCCACTAGCTGATGTCATCTGAAGGGTGTGAGGGCAGGGCTAAATCCTGTGTTGACTGCAGGCCCCTGTTCCCAGCATGGGATGGAGGGGCTCAGCCAAACTGAGCAGGGATTTTAAGCCCCCCCCCCCATCAGTGATGGCAAGCTCAGCATGGCAAGATTCCTGGCAAACCCCTTCCTGACACACTGCAGTCGCCTTCTAAAACAGAGACCTTTCTCCATCATTTTAGCAGAAATTCCATGGAAATCCCCCTGCTAAAATTTTGCCTTCGCTGGGAATGTCATGCAAACCCCTCCCTGAATCTGGAAGGAGTGTGCATGAGGCTCGACTGCTAAAAGAGAGGCTCTCTCTCATTGCTTTGGCAAGGGATACCGTTCGATAGTGCTAAAATTATAGGGGGGATCCTGCTTAGTAGCATCTTGCATATGATGCCATTGTTACTTCATGTGACCCACCCACCTACCAAATTTGGCTGATGCTGATATGAATCTGGGCCATGGAGCCAAAAAAGTCCCCTCTGTATATTTTAAGGACTCCTGACACAAAAACTTATGCAGACAAATAGGTCTGATTCTGCCAGCTTTCTTACCTCTCTCAAATCTATGATTTTCAGATCAATAGCTCACATAGTATTAGGGGAGGTCAAATTATTTCTATTTTTCGTAACCCAAAACTGTAAAGTCTGCACTAGTGAGCTATCACTCTGAAATATGGCAGGCTTCACCACCTCCCTCAGAATGTATGACCATGCCTGCACATTTTCACCCACTTCTGCCCAAAAGGAAGGGGGAAGGCTAGAGCTATTTTTGACTCCCCATCACAAGTGATGAGGGGAAGAGAGAATGGAGCTTCCTTTTTCACTCAGTGGATTCAGATCCAGACACAAGATCAAACCTGGCTGAACCCAGAGTTCTTTGGGACGAAGAAGACTGATTCTCAAAGAGCTGACTCTGGACATAAATCAAATCTTGACACTAGTAGTGCAGATACCTAAGAACTTGTACCTAAACTTTCATCTGGCTTTTTGCTTTTCTACATGATAATGAAAACAAAGTGTTAGGAAAGCCGGCCTTTATTCTGTACCCCAGGGTAGGTAACAATTTATGCCCTCAGTCTGCTCAAGCAAGGGATTGTAATATGTAATTTCCCCCAGAAAATTACGAGTATTTACCAGACCTCAGTATTCTAAAGCCTACTTGTAGTCACAAATCTTTGATCTTGCAGAGAAAGGGGGACATAATTTTAAAAGAGCAGAATTACTGTAATTGGGAAGTAAAAAAAAGAGGCATTACGCGGCTGATTATTAGAAATGGCTAAATCAAGGCTAGTTTAGAGCCGTAATGGATCAAAGAAGGCAGAGCTGGATTGAAAGGAGCAATTATACAGGGCAGCATGGAAAAATACCCAAGTCTGAAGAGTAGGAAAAGGCTCACTTATACTGGCTTGCACATTTATTTCCCATACACGGCTTCTTTTGAAAGACAATATATTATGTAGTATAATTAGAGCACGCAGCCAAAAGCAAAGCAGCTCTATTTTCAGCGCTATTGCAGTGAGTAGGCATAAGGGTTCCTTAGTAAACCATTTTGTCATTATCGATAAAGCGTGTTCAAGTAACCTACTTTTTGTACACATTGTTATTGGGCTATTGTTTCCACACAGGAAGGAGATGTACAAGGAAGTGTAGTAGATAGAGGTGGACAAAAGGAAATGCAATGCAAAATGCAAGCAAGCATTTATAGGAAATACAAAAGGGGGCTCGGGCAAAACTCTTGATTTTAAGTAAAAGAACAGATATTAAGTTACTTACTTGCTTACTTACTTACTTACTTACTTACTTACTTACAGTAAAGTCATCTGTTTCCATTAGGTGGACTTGATAATATGAAGCAGTTGGGAAACACTGAGGCTGCTTTCTGTATGACAAATACCAGCTTCTGCTCTCTGGCAAGCCTCATGAATTGGGAAACTTATACAGTAATTGTTGAAGCAGGCTGCCACTACCTTTGGTCTTCATAGATCTGGACTGTTTTGCACACCATCCCAAACAGGGTTGTGACTGAACAGAAGCAACATGTAATGGCTCTCATATGCATATACATATACATATACATATAATCTTGGAGAAGGGCAATAGCTCAGCGGCAAAGCACCTGCTTTTCAGGCAGAAGGTCTCAGGATCAATCTCCAGGCAGGGCTAGGAGAGAACAGAGAATGAAATCCTGGAGAGCTCCAGTCAGAAAATACTGAGCTAGATGGGCCAATGGGAGCTTCCTATACTTCCATGCCTGGCTTGCCACAGGCTGCGAGCGCCACCATTTATTTATTTTGCAGATGTATAAACTGCTTCACAGCCAGAAGCTATCAAAGCAGCATATAATGAGGTAGAATACGTACTATAAAAGCAGCAAAACCACTTCTGCAATTAATATTCAATAAGTCGACTGGGACACGCTTCGGAGAAACCCTTCTTAACCAATTTATTTTACAGACAACTGTGGGAGCTTATGAATTGGGAGTTTCTATTCTGAGAAGGACCACTTATCACTGTTCTGATTTTTAGGCAGTCGAAGGTTTTAGTTACCAAGTTCAAGGGGAAAGGGAAAAGACTGTAACTGCATTCTCCAAGCAAGTGTGCTCCAGATATTTTGAACCACAACTCCTATCATCCACGATCAGGTTGGGGAAGTCTGGAGTAGAAAACTTGCTGGATGGGTAGGAAGCGAGTCACAGAACCTGGTAGAAAAACATCCTTATATAACCAGGGATTATTCACTGCTCCAAATAAAGCACACCAGTTTACACAGTGATGTTGGCCACATAATAAGAACCATTATATATTATTTACATTTATATCCCATCTCTTTCTCCAAAGGAACTTAAGGTGTTGTGCATGATTCTCCACTTAATCTATATCATTTCCCCCCTCCACATATTCTAAAAAAAATTGCAAGGAAGGAACACTCTGTGTCCTCTATAAACTGGCTTGTGAGATCTGAAGCACAGTTTCAGCTATGCAAATATTTAGATGTCTCTGCATACCAAATAGTGTTCAAACCTCCCTGTAGCCTATTGTTAATTCCTCACAGAAGATTTGATCCATTTATTTTGATAAAAACCAAACTCACAACTGATAAAGAACAGGCCCACTGTGGAATTTACAGTTAAATTTAAATATTTATACATCTCTCCTGCGGAATTAAATGGGAACAAAATGCAAACGCTTGATGTTAACTCTTAAAAGAAAAAGAAAAAAGATCAAAGCCGAATAATATAACTTAGTATCACTTCAGGCAGGGCTTTTAAATTAGCAAACACTGCTGCCAACTGGATCACAATAATCCTCCATGATAATTATTCTTTGGGATTAGTAGTGTGTGTGGTTAGCATTATTAATTAACTTCAAGGACTGCTGCAAGGAAGAATTCATAACGCAACACTTATCAGGGCAGGCCTGCAGCTGAATGAACTACAAAGATGAGTCACCGTATTTCATGCTCTCCATTCTCAGGGTTCAGGCTATGAGTGTCGATGCAGCCAGAACAGCACCATCCAGCAACAAAAGCTTACAGGAAGCCAAAGCTTTGTAGAAATCATTTGGGGGGGGGGGAATCAGGGGGAATAAACCCTAAGGGGGAGGGGGAACTCTCCTCATAACATCCTAGTGGGGACTGAGCATGCTCAGTGACCCTGGAATGCTGACTCTTGCAGGTGTGTGTGTGACAGAAAATGGGGGAGGAGGGGGAATGGAATGGAACACCTGGGTAAAGGGCATGGCTGGCATCTAAAACTTGCTTTCCAACAATAATGCAGTAAGTAAAATTGTGGGAGTTAATATGCCCACCTTTCAGAGACTTAGCTAAATGTCTAGCAATTGTTTTCCAAAGTCAACATCGGCATAGCTAGGATTTATTTTAGGGATGGCAGTCATTATGGGGGGGGGGGGGTCAGGACCGAGTTATCTGCGACACAATTGGTCAGTTAGTTAAGTATTTTTATTTATTTACTTGATGGGGGCGAGCAGCCCCCCCCCCATCCATGCCCACGCAAGTCAATGGAGCTACTGTATAACTCTCATTCATTGAAATGGGGTTTTCTGCAGGAAGATGTCTATGGACGCTGCTGCAGATGAACAGCTGACTTGCGGGGCCAAATCAAGACACTACTACTGTCACATTAAATAGCAGCTTAGGTGCTCAAAACAAAGCAGAAACAGTCTTTCCTTGGCTGTACTGCAATAGCGAGGCATGAAGATGACAAGCAGAGCTGCCGGCACACTCTGGCATTTCTAGGTTCTCCCCCCCAAGATCTGAGGTGCCCCGTCACTTAATCTTTATCTCACATGAGATCAGCCGATGCCTGGAACAGGCCAAAATATTTTCCTCAAGTCTGTTGGCCCTCCCCAGAGTGCTTCTCAAGAAGACACTGGGCTTGCCCTAAGCTTACAGGGCTGCAGGGCTGCACTGATCTGGTGCGTTCTTCTCACTGTGTGGACTGGGCTTCTCTGCTGTCATTAAAAAAGAAAAAAGAAAGGTGAGGCTCTGCAAGGGCTTTTCTTCAAGGAAAAGCCCTTGCAAAGCCTTGCCATAAGGTGGTAGGAAGCAAGATTTAGCAAGGTGGCAAAGCGGGGTGGCAGAATGCCTCCTTTCTCACTGACTTGGCGAGAGAGGGGAGGCATTCTAGAGAGCTTCGCCACTTAGGGGTGGAGGGGAGGACCAGTGGCAAAGCAGAGTTTCTCCAGCAACAGAAGTGCTAGGATGGGCAGGATGCTGCCTCTTGTATTTCCACCGCCTGAGGTGGCTGTTTCACCCCACCTCATCTGTGAGCTGGCTCTGGCTATAAGCAGCACATATCTGCACATAAAACCATATAAAAGCCATCATAAACACAAATGATCACACAGGGAGTGGTACCGGGGACTCCTAAGGCATGCCTTAGGCTGTTGGGGTATGATGGGTCCTGAAAGTCAATTGGATGTATACAGTGGTACCTCGGATTAAGAACTTAATTCATTCTGGAGGTCCATTCTTAACCTGAAACTGTTCTTAACCTGAGGTACCACTTTAGCTAATGGGGCCTCCCGCTGCCGCCGCCACACAATTTCTGTTCTCATCCTGAGGTAAAGTTCTTAACCTGAGGTACTATTTCTGGGTTAGCGGAGTCTGTAACCTGAAGCGTCTGTAACCCGAGGTACCACTGTAGTATCTCAGATGTTTTGGACTACAACTCCCATCCTCCCTGACTATTGGCTACACTGTCTAGGACTGATGGGAGTGGTAGTCCAATGACATTTTAAAGGTACCACACCGTCTACCTTTGTTGTATCTAGTAAGTGCAATTAGAATGATATCCTGTGACACTCAAAACTCTTTAGTAATGACATTGAGCTTTCTCATTCAAGATCCTGTTGGGGTGGTCACTTAAAAACCAGAAGGAGAACAAAAACCAACCAATTAGCAAAGCACCTACCTCCAGAACCAGCCACAGCTGGTCTCCATCCTTCACATCTTTCTTGTAGTACAGTCCATAGAATTTGACTACATTTGGGTGGTCAGAAAGAGCTTTCAAAATGTTGTACTCTGCTTCAATTTCCTCATCAATGTCCTAGTAACACGGATGGAAAGCAAAAGAAACAGTGAGCTAACGGAACACCTTGTGAACATGTTTTACGGACAACATATAATAATATACTTATTAGGTATACTTATTGATATACAGTCAAAAGGTTTTCCACTGCATAGAATCTGAAAACAAATTGGTCTTTTGAGAAAATACTGAAAGATTAAAAGAGAAATTGGGGGAAAGGTTTCTAGCCATAAGTGTCTGAAGTCTGAGAAAAAGTATAACCTGAACTGAACACTTCTAGGGGCTTTCCCCCAGTGCAATCCTATACACATCTACTCTAAGTAAGCCCCACTGAGTTCAATGAGACTTATTTCCTGGTAAGTGTGTATATAGCTGGGATGGGAGTCCTGTGGCCTTCTGAATACTGTACCCAACTCCCATCAGCCCCAGGCCAGCATGGCCAATTGGTAGGAATGCTGGGAGTTGTAGTCTTATGACACGTGGAGGGCACCAGGTTTCTGATCCTAGGAGTTAAGGCTTAGTCCCTTTAGAAGCCAGGATGGAAGTTTTTATGGAAACTGCAGCCTACATTGCAGGCTACAAAAAAGGGGTCTCCTTGAGTACCGACTCACATATTCTTAGTTTTGCTAAGAACGTCTTCCCTTTATATTTCACATATCTTAAAACCCCTGTAAAAATCAAGAAGCATTTAGAAAAAGAAAAAACAAACCTACAAATGAGTTAAGTCAGTAAAAAATAAAAAAGGTAAATTGATAGTAGTTGCTTGGTTTTTTTTGTTTTTTTTTAGTTAGTTATTTCATTTCTTCAGTTCAATCCAGTGCAGTGTTCTTAAAGATGGAAATTTTCAAGCACCTTGTTTATTGCAATGGCTCCCTCTTCAGACACTCAGGATTCCTTCAGTTTAAGGAAGCGATATAATCTATGCGGTCAAACTTCCACAAATGAGGGCATTACATTCACAGTCCATGAAGCAGAAACTATGGACCAGTTGGCACCTGACACCCCACCTTTCTCAAACAGCAGCCAGCATTTCAAGAATTTCAAGGGCTTTGTGGCAATTTATGAAACAACAGAGGAAGAATAAGCAAGCCAATAAAGGCAATGAATATACAGTATTGTTATAGATTGGGGGGGACCCACCTAAACACTAGAAATTAATAAATGGTAGGATTTTGATTATTTGCTGTATTGAAGGGAAGACTGGAGGCTAGTGGAAAAATGCAGGCTAAGCTTTCTTCCAGAGAGACATTAACATGACAAAAGGCGTTGGTGGCCCATTTAGGAGGAATCTTGGACCTGGGCAGATAGAAGGTTGCCAGGGTAACTGGGTGTGGGGTGACAGGAAAAGAATCTTTAGCAAGGTGTGCTGGGAAGATGATGAGGGAGAACCAACAGTGGGCTCCATCTTGGGCAGGCTGGCTGAAGGCGAGCTGGGGGAGATGACTTTGGTGCCAGTGCTGCACTGCTGTGGGGAACAATACCCTCTTGAAACGACCATGCTGTAAGATCTGGACTCCCTCCATGCAGATTGAAGGTGTAAATATGTGAATAAAACATAGTTCTTAAAGCTACGACCGTCTCTGCCGTGCCTGAGTTCTAAAAGTAAACTTACGTGAACTGGATCCAAGATTTTGACTGCAGCTTTGCTCCCATTTTTCTTGTTGAACACCTTAAAAACCTTGCCATATGTTCCTTTGCCAATTGTCTCAACTATTTCCCAGGTGTCTGAAGGATCAGGAAAGCTGTCAAATATGATCGTTTTGCCAGTTAAGGGCAGCATCTCAAACAGCAACTCCTGGAGGAAAAAAAAATCTGCATTGAAACCATCACTGAGAACAGTCGTCCCGATTACAGAGGAGGCTGAACAGAAACGTGTTTATCCATTGCACTATGTTTCAAAATTAATTTTTACCAAGAAGTATTTGTAAAAAAAAAAAAAAAAAATGTTTCAAAAAGGAGTAAGAGACATAATTTTAAAATCTCAACTGTTTGGGGCAAAATTCACATGATAGTGCCAAGACAACACTAGGACCGCATAGTACAGAGGTAGTCATTATGTTGTCTTCTGGATATTGTTGGATATTGTTGGACTGCAACTCTCACAATCATATACTGGCTGGGAATGATGGGAGCTTGGAGGGCACCACGATGGCCACTTCTGGTGTAGTGGCTTAGAAGTCAGCCAGGTAGTCAGTTCAAATCGCGACTCTTCTCTGATTTCAGTAGAGGCCTCTGACAAGCCAAAAGCGGTTGGCAGATTCCCTGTTTCTGAAATGCCCTCCCTTGGTGAGATGTGTCAGCCTCCCTCGCTATTAACTTTTCAGAGGAATTTAAAAATATCTGTTTGCCCAGACATGTGATAGCTGAATGACCTGTCCCTGGCAACCCTGAAATGATTAGTTTTGAGAGTAGATTATTTATTCCCGGAGTTTCTAAAGCCTTCGTCATGTGCCTCTTCCATGAGAGGTACAGAGGGTGGCAACACAAGAACGGGCCTTTTCTGCAATCATAGAATCTTAGAGTTGGAAGGGACCCAAGGGTCATCTAGTCCAACCCCCCGCAATGCAGGAATCTCAGCTAAAGCAGACATGACAGATGGCCATCCAACTTCTGCTTAAAAACCTCCAAGGAAGGAGAGTCCACCAACTCTCTTGGGAGTCTGTTCCACTGCCAAACAGCTCTTACTGTCAGAAAGTTTTTCTGGAATTTTAGTCGGAATCTCCTTTCTTGTGACTTGAAGCCATTGGTTTGAGTCCTACCCTCCAGAGCAGGAGAAAACAAGCGTGCTCTTTCATGTGACAGCCCTTAAGATATTTGAAAATGGTTATCATATCTCCTCTCAGTCTCCTCTTTTTCAGGCTAAACATACCCAGCTCTTTCAAGTGCTCCTCATAAGGCTTACTTTCCAGACCCTTGATCATCTTGGTTGCCCTCCTCTGCACACGTTCCAGCTTGTCAACATCCTTCTTGAATTGTGGTGGCCAGAACTGGACACAGTATTCAAAACTGTGGTCTGACTAAGGCAAAATAGAGTGGTACTGTTACTTGATCTGGACACAATACTTCTGTTGATGCAGCCTAGAATAGCATTACCGTTTTTTTTACTGCTGCATCACACTGTTGAGTCATGTTAAGCTTGTGGTCCACCGAGACCCCTAGATCCTTTTCAAATGTACTTAGCCAGTAAGCCAGGTGTCGCCCATCCTATATTTGTGCATCTGGTTCCTCCTGTCTAAGTGCAGAACCTTACATTTGTCCCTATTGAAATTCATGTTGTTAGCTTGCGCCCAGTTCTCCAATCTGTTAAGGTCATTTTGAATTCTGATTCAGTCTTCTGCAGCATTAGCTACCTCTCCCAGTTTGGTGTCATCTGCAAATTTGATGAGCATTCTCTCAGTTCCTTCATCCAAGTGATTTATAAAGATGTTGAACAACAACGGGTCCAGGGCAGAACCTTGCGGCACCCCACTTGCCACTTTTTTCCAGGATGACAAGGAACCATTAATCTCTTTGGGTTCAGTCAGTCAAATCCACCTAACAGTTACCTCATTCAACCCACATTTTACCAGCTTCCTCGCAAGAATATCATGGGGGCCTTTGTCAAAAGCCTTACTGAAATCAAGATACACTGTGTCCACAGCATTTCCCTGATCCACCAAGTTTGTAATTCCACATAAAAAAAGAAATCAGATTGGTCTGGGATGAATAATTTTTGAGAAACCCATGTTGGGTCGTAGTAATCACAGCATCCTTTTCTAAATGCTCACAGACCGACTGTTGAATTATCTGTTCTAGGACCTTTCCTGGTATCGATGTCAAGCTCACCAGTCTATAATTACCTGGGTCTTCCTTTTCCCCCAGGCAAAAATGTTCCTCTTTAATCAGGCCTTTGACTATTTAACATCTTATATCCTTTTAGATGTGTTTTTTGGGGGGGGGGTTATAGTTTTGTTTTGTCCTTGTTTTTATTATATATTTTGTGTTCTTATCTTGTATCTTGTCGAACAGCTCTTACTGTCAGGAAGTTCTTTCTAATGTTTAGGTGGAATCTTCTTTCTTGTAGTTTGAATCCATTGCTCCGTGTCCGCTTCTCAGGAGCAGCAGAAAACAACTTTTCTCCTTCCTCTATATGACATCCTTTTATATATTTGAACATGGCTATCATATTCATGGCAATGTTAAGGAAAAAAAGATTCCGCTCTTCCTACTCTAAGAACTAAGGATTTGTAAATAGTATTGGACAGTGTTCCCCTGCCTTGGGTCTCCAGCTTTTTTTTTTTTTACTACAACTCCCATCATCCCTACCTAGCAAGCCCAGTGGTCATGGATGATGGGAATTGTAGTCCCCAAACAGCTGGGGACCAAAGGTTGGGAAGCACTGATATAGGAGATGCAGCTGCTATCATTCTGTATGGCGCCCACGCTTTGTGCATGGCTAAGCAGGGGTTAGGCATCAGTAGTCCATGAACAAACTCACGTTTGCTTTCCTCTTAGCAGCACTCAATTTAAGAAGCACAGCAAAACAAAACGAAAACCCAAAGTGTTTTTTCAACAAGTGGATGGATACCCAATGAACATTTCTGAAGAGCAAGCCAGATCCCCAAGTCTAAGCACCTTTTAATTTTCCTATTACAAGCCAATGAACATTTACAAGTGTCATAAAAATCAATACCTTTGCTCAAGTCTATTTGTCAGAGCTGACAACAACAAAGCTTCCATGGCCAAAGAACTGGGTCACCCGTAACCCAAGAATTGCTTGCTTTATCTGAGTACTGATATCCAAGTTAGAAGTTAAGGAAGAGTATCAGATAACCTGGTCAAGGAAGAAAAAGGCTCCCAGGATTAAAAAAACACTGTTACACATCCAACTGCATATAACATGATTAGTTCCCCCAAAGCCAGTTAAGAACAAGGCATCTAGAGACCCTCTAGAACAGGCTAGATTAACACGAGAGCTGTGCTTCCTTATGACAACACCAATATGGGCATTGACTTTAGCCAGTTAGAAAAAGGTAAACAATACAAAGTTAGGATAATGGCAGTTGTCAGTATATATTTGTAATGTTGCCTACTGCATACTACATGTTCTCATGGTCAAACCACTTGTGGACCTCTAGATTAGACAAAGTTGCAATGTGCATAGGCGTGAAAAGTGCAGAAGCTGACGGCACCACACCTGCGACACTCGGCACACTGACTTGGAAGCACATTTCATTGAAATCGATGGGGCTCAAAGCCACATCCTATGCAACAGCAACAGGTTCCCTTCTATGCAGCAGCTGACCTACAGCCTGTAAGAGTTCGAGGTCTGTGTTTGCACATGGGGCAAGAGAGAAATTGCATCTTCAATTGGCTCCTGCTTCTTGTCATGTGTGGTCCACATGTACATGTGACAAACCAACACATGCATTAACTACCGGTACTCATGCTTTTAACATTAGTATTTTGCTATTACTATGATGTCACCAGGGTTCATGGCACTTCACACTCGATACCAAACCGAGGCTACTGCCAAGTTTCCGACCATGGGCATTAGAGTGAACAAACTCACTTACTTTCATCTTACAACACACTGAAAACGTTTTATTTGCAGCTGTATAGCGTGAGATCCTGTCGTTTACTAGGGAGGCAGCCCCATAGAACAAACGGGATTGAGTAAAACACCCGCAAGACCCAGTTGCACAGACCCCACTGAAGTCCATTTATCTTTCTTTACTCCCACGACAATCGGTTTAGGATTGCTGCCTACGCGCGCAGCCCGATCCTATGCAGCTTGCTCCCCAGCAAGCACGCGCCATGAGTTTTTGTTCAGTCTGATAACCGGGGATTAGCGGTGGTGGGGAGCAGGAGTGCCAGCTTGGCCCCGCGACCGTGGGTGCCCCGGGCCGTGGGTGCCATGTAGCGTGCATGGCCCTGGCGCCGAAATTTGTGGGTGCCCGGCCCCTTCCTGGGGAATTCTGTGGGTGCTCGGGCACCCAGGGCGCCGGCACCTATGGTGGGGAGATAACACGCAGCAGATCCCTTGCTGCCTCAACGAGCAGCAGAGCACACAGCTCGCCGTTCTGGTAAACGCGCGCTCCTTGCGCGGAATCCTACACGCTCCCTGAAAGGGCGATCTTCCTCCCCATCGCGCGCGCTCAGCTGCTCCTCCGCCCCAACCTTCCCCATCTTCTCGACAACACCCTGGGGGGCGAGGGGGCTTACCTTGCCTGGTGGTGCAGGGCGGAGACAGGAGCCTCACGCGACTCTCCCTGCCCCGCTGGAGAGCGGCTCGGGCGCGGGTTCGAGTCCTGCGCGGCAACCAGCTCCCTCTTCCCGCGGGTAGCTCGGCCCATCCAGCGGCGCCCACAGGGAACCAGGGAGGGAAAGCAGAGATCCCGGCGCCACCGGCGCTCAGCTCTCCTCGCTCAAGATGGCCAGATCAGGTTGCTCCGGCGGAGCAGGCAGCTGTCCAGGGGTTCCGCCCGTTGGATTCTGACCCTTCGCCTGCCCTGCAGCGGATGCTTTACCCCGGGGGTCAACAGAAGGCCACGCGAGCAGGCTCAGTCTCGCCCTCCTCCTGGTCCTCCTCCTATTTTCCAGGCATCCACAAGGGAGACACCCATCTCAGTCCCCGCCACCGCGCCCACCCCCCGCACTCTTTCCAATGAGACATGCAACAGATTGTTCTTCTCCTTAAAAATAAATAAATAAAAGTTAAATAAAATCCGCCGCCTGCCCTCCTCCTCCTGGTGGCCTGGATAGCAGCCACCTGGCGTTAGGAGAGACAAGCAATAAGCTTTGCATTATAGCAGCAGATCAGCCCCTCCCCGGGTGGATATTCCTTTTTCTTCCTCGTTGTGGACGTGAACGGCAGGTGCTGCTGCTGCTGCCTGCAGCCGGGCTAAAGAAGGATGCCCATATATTTTGATAACCCAAAGCAGAAAGCCAGGACTCTGAGAAGGGGCTCTGAAGGCTGAAACCCTAAGCAAACTATTTATTCATATCCTACCTTCACTCTGGAAAGCGCACACCTGCATGCCACGGTTTGTCCTCCCAACAACCCTGTGAGGAAGGTTAGCTTGAGAGACGGCGACTGCCCCAGGGTCACTCACTGTGCTTCAGGGCAATACAGGGATTCGAACTCTGATCTTCTTAGTCAGATATTCTAACCACTACACACTGACTGGCCTAGGAAATAGAGAAGGGGCGAGGAATATTTTTGGCCTGGCCCGGCCACACCCCGGGGCCAACTTTGAGAGGTGGGAGGGGGGGTCACTCACCTGATGTCACAATAGGTGGGTGGTCCTGCCCACCTCTCAAAGTTGACCCACAGAGGTGGGGGAAAGGTGCCTGCTTCACTGGCACAAGGAAAGGGCTGGCGAAGCCACACCCAAGAGAACTGAACCCTGCCCATCAGGTGATGTCATCCAGTGATGTCAGCTGTTCGGCAGGTCAGTGTGGTTTGGGGAAAATGGCCTCTGGGCCAAATTGGACTCTCTGGCAGGCCAATAGGTCCCTCAAACCATACCATACAGTAAGTTCCTATTAACTCACTTTACAGACATTACACCAGTGCTGAAAAAATCTGCACCTGCTGCCTATTAGCTACTCAGTCAAGTTGAAGGTTTTATTGTTGACATTTAAAGCCCTAAACAAATTGGGAGCGGCACACCTAGAAGATATATCTGCTGGTATATCTTCCCTGGTACAGATCAAGCTGATGATTAATATCTTCTGATGAGACCCTGCTGGGGTCATTCCACCACCAGCGGGTGGCCACTTCATTTGTGGGTGCAGCACCCACAAATGCTCTGGAAAGCTCTCTCTCAGATAATTCATGAGACGGAGACAGTGGGGATTTCCAGACATCTCTTAAAAACTTACATGTTTACCCAGGTTTTGCTAGATTATGGCTCCTAATTTTTTTTAAAAAATCTGTTCTGTACACTTTCAGTTTTATTTGATGTATAGTTTACTTTTGTTGTTGAAATATTGTTGCATTGTTATTGCTTTTATTTATTTAGAAATGTTTGGAAACCAGTTGATTAAAAACAACAACCCTAAGTTGTAGTACAAGAACAGTATAAGTTATTTTCAATAATTGTGGTGTACACAATTAAATAAGTGGGCTTACTGAAATGAATGTTTTCAGTGAACATAACATGCAAATATATTTTTTATATTTAAAAGGAAGGGAATTTTATGTAAACTGCTGAGAGGAATTATCATTGTTAATATTAATATTATAAGCTAGGAAGCTAATTTTGACAGGTAGGTTACCGGTATTCCACCCACCTGTCAAAATTAGCTAAAGGGGTATGGAGATAGCAACTGAGCAGGACTGAACTTCCCCCCCCCCACACACACACATATGCAGCCACATCTTTGTTTGCCTCACACCTGATGTCAGGTGTGCAGCAGGTGAGTGAGTTTTGCATCATGGGTCAAATGTGGTTTGCAGGCAGGCCAGAGCTTTCCCACCCATGTACTAAATGGTATACATTTTTAGCAAATAAAAGGATGATGCCACCTCCTCTATTTTTAACTCTACCTGCAGATTAGTCATAGGCATTTTAGTTGAGTGACAAATAAATTATGTACATGGAAGGCAATTAATAAATAAATTCTGTCTTCTGTAAAGTTGTTAAAAAATACAGGAGCCCCCTCCTCTTTTGCACTTGGCCTGCTATAGCAGTCTCTACTCTTGCAAAAACATCAAGCAAGAGTAGAATTCAACTTATGGATCTGGATCTGCCAAAATCTTAACCACAGATGACTGAAGAAACGCTTGTGTGGTCTGTATAAACCCTTTTAAAAGGCAGCATGTTAATAGGACACATAGTCTTTCGTATCTAGGGCATGCCGTTCAACTCCTTCAAAAATGGAGCTACAGTGGTACCTCAGGTTACATACGCTTCAGGTTAAGAACTCCACTAACCCAGAAATAATGCTTCAGGTTAAGAACTTTGCTTCAGGATAAGAACAGAAATTGTGCTCTGGCGGCGCAGTGGCAGCGGGAGGCCCCATTAGCTAAAGTGGTGCTTCAGGTTAAGAACAGTTTCAGGTTAAGAACGGACCTCTGGAACGAGTTAAGTACTTAACCAGAGGTACCACTGTATTCTTCAGCACCCAACAGAAGACAGGCTTACTGAATACTGAATAATTGCCCTCAAGTCTTTCTGGGCAGAAATGCATTAAATTAAAATGGACGAGACAACTAGTAAGACCACCTAGGGGTGGTCAGGTTTTGTTTTGTTTTGTTTTAAAGGAGCACGTGCACCTTTCAGAATCTCGTGAAATATTTTTCTGCGGATTTCCCTCTTCTCTAGAGCTATTAAAGGTGCAGTAGCCCCCTGTTGCCTTTTTCACCTGGCCACTCTAGATAGTGAGAAACAGAGGAATTCAGCCCAGAGGAGAAATAAAAATGGCTGACAATCCAGAACAAGCATGAACTCTTGTGTTTAACGCTGGATGTTGGTTACAGCTTGCTTCAAAGATCAACAAACCGAGGAACAGAATTAGGAGGGAGAGTGTGTATGACGCCTGAGTATTGCTGTTTGATGTGCTCCACATACCAAAATAGGCTGCCCTGAGCACCTAAATGGATTTCCCTCTGACAGCAGACTAAGAGGTAGTTCCTATGGAAACTTGGCTCTAAACCATAGAAGCCTTGACGGGTCACACAAGCTACAACTGGAAACTAACAAGAAACTATGCTGACTTTGCAGTGCAGGTGTCTCACGTTCCCTGAAAGTTTGGAAACATTACTTAGGGCGCTTTTGTGTGGAAGAACAGACAGACAATTTTGACAGCTGAATTTCTTTTTGTCATGGCAGGTGTTTAAAAGCAGAGGTGCTCCTGCATGCAAGTGAAGAAGCTGGCAACGTATAAGATCTGTTCACTCTAACAATTATAGTGGACTCAATTATGATTAACTGCACAACGGACTAGGTTTCCATGTTGCCATCCATCCGCCTCACAAATCCGATGCTTTTAGCTGCCAGTCTATAGGTTCATCCACAAATATTCCTAGGTCTTTCACTAATCTCTAGGGGATGTTCCAAAGATAGCCATCTGGAGATTTGGATTTGTCATCTTTTCTATCCAATTAGGGAGAGCAGCAAACAGTGGCACAAACAACTTTATATTTTCTGGAGGATGCTAGGCCTAAAAGGATAACTGTGTGACAAGAGAGTAAAAGTCTTGTCAGCTCTGCCAGCTTGTTTTACTAACCAGTCCTTTCATAGCTCATTCCTAAGGTTGCCAGATCCAGGCACCGAGAGGGCAGCTTTAAGACAGAGATGAGGAATCTTTTTCAATCCAAGGGCCAAATGTCCTCATCATACTTCTAGAAATCCCATGCCATTAGTGAATGGGGGGGGGGTCACCTGACAGGGCCTTTTCTGTGGTGGCTCCTCTTAACCCAGGCATTTGGTGGCTGTTCCTGGCAACCCAAATATCATTGGGTAAAATAATGTTTACATCTTTAACTGCTTTTAATTACATTTGTTTTTAGAACATCTTAACTGCTTTATAATGTTTTTGTTTCGTTTTTTGCTTTTTAAAATTTGTGTATCTGTTTACCACACTGGGATCCTAGGGGAGGAAAGTTAGTATATAAATTAAACAACAAAAATGATTTCCTACCCAACTTTTAAGGGTGTAGGACTCCTATTCTCTTTTGCATCTGTTCACCCTAAGTGGAACAAGTTTAAATGGAGAGGAAAGAATCTTCTGTACTCTGGGACCAAAGGAACGGTTTAGAAAATTGGAATCCTCGAGATTTCCTTAATGCAGTACCTTAGCAGCAATGGGCTTGATGCAAAATCTTGTTCTGCTTGTGTCAATGCACCTTGGGAAACTGGAAGTAAACTAATGCATGACTGTTTCTTAAAACATTTATTAGTGTAATGGCAAAGTGGGCACTGTATCATGGTGCCCTTTTGGTTTCAGAGGGTAACCTTCTAAAAGAAAAGAAGGAAAGCAGCTTCCCAATACATTAGTGTTAGTAATTTCTCTGACATTTTGCTGTTAAAGGGTGATGCGTGCTTGTTTGTTTGCCAGACTAGCAACAGGGATCAACATGGCGCTTTACAGAGCGTCAGTAAAACCCAAGCCTTTCCCGCTCCCAAAACTGAACACATGGAAGGCAATAGATGGAGAGTATGAAGATGGAGGTGAAGATAAGTGGTCCATCAGATATTGTTGGACTCCAACTCCCATCAGCCCCAGGCAGCATGACCAGTGATCCAGAATGATGGGGATTGTAGTCCAAAAAATGTCTGGAGGGCCACAGGTCCCCTATCCCTGTGCATAAGCCATTTCATATTTCAAACAAAATCCTACTTACTTAAAATCATGTCAACTCTTCGGTTGCAGACATGAGTAATGAGCTTTAATTACAGTACTAATACTTCTGCTTAATTAGCTGAAGTGAGGCATATGACACTTGTACCATCTTGTGCATTGTTTGTGGATCAGAAGCTACAGTGCTTTGCGTTTCTTGGGCCTAGCCTTGACAGCGGCAGATTGGGTGCCTGGGGCGGCATGCGTGCCCTGCGCCCAGGGGCGAGGGCTGCCGCCTGCAGGGTGAAGCCAGCCGGGGCAGGACGCTCCGCGGAGCCTCCGGAGTCTGCCAGCCTTCTCCCACTCAGCCTCCCTACAGCTAAGGGGGAGGCAGCGGACGGACCGTTTGGGCAGAATGGATCCTGCGCGCGCCCAAGACTTGGGCATGCTGCAGGCCCCATGGTGAGTGCTGCCCCTCAGTGGTGACACTGGAAGGGGGTGCGGTGAGTATGGTCCGGCCTGGGTGTCATCCCTGAGGGGGGGTGACATTGCCACCCCGCCCCCCTGGGACACTTGCCATGGACGACGCCCCCTGGGACGCTCGCCGTTCACTGCGGGCGATGCCCCCTTGGATGCTTGCCCTGCCCCCAGGTGCACAGCATGTGCGCCGCTCCAGGTGCCGGAGCAGCTAGCTCTGCCTCTGCCCTAGACATCTGTCCCTAGAGTCCTATCCCCCCCCAGTCCCTTTCCCTCCCCCCGCTCTGACAGTAGGACAGAGGGGCAAAGCCCACAGGAGTGGGATTTTAGAACTTAAGCTAAGCAAGTGCCTACCACTATCTTCTATCTGGTCAAGAGGACTAGGGCAGAAATGTGTTTTGCACCTGTTACGCAGGAGAGAGCCATTTTGCCCGTTAATTTGCGAGGTATTAAGAGGGACATGATAACATGTCTTGGATTCCTTGATTTTAATTTATTGAACAATGGTCACCAAGGGAGTCTAAAAATAACTTCATCAGCATGCAGGCTGATATTTTAGAAATCCACAGAGCTTGCACTGCCTAGATAAACTGCCTTGAAGAGTTGCTCCTGAGCACCAAACTTTCCAGCAGGCATAGGGGGGGAAAAGATTCCCAGGAGCAGGATTTCAGAGATTTTAAACGCCACCATTCATATCTACCGTTCACTCTGAACTGCCACATTTTGAGTCATTTTCACACTTTCCACAAATTCCAGCCCTCTTGGTCCATTGCTATATAAAAAAAGCCTGGCTTATGGGAAGACGTTGACCTGAATGACTTCAAAGAGCTTTTTGTAACTTGATGTTGAACTTCCTGTGCCTATTGTAGCATCATTAATAATAAGTGTAGGAACAGGTAACACACTGGCAAGTCTTTGTATGCCATGGCTAACACTTGGGAACTTCTCAGTTTCACAGTAATAAATAAGTCAAACATTCCTTATTCATGAAGATGGAAAGGTCACATTTCTATTCCTGCTGTGTAACTAAAACAAATGCAGCTCACCGGACTTCCAAATCCAGGCAACCTCCTGACCAGCTCAGTGCACCATCTAGTGAGAATCCCATCTCTGGTCTTCTTATGTACCCTGAGTTAGTGATGACAGAGATCAAGACCCAGTAGCAGTTTGAAGGAGAGAGAGGTAGGGTGGGCAAATATAGATTGCAAAAAAAAACCCCAAGAGAGGATAAAAGAAAGTCCAGGTTTTCAAAGAAAATTTAAAAAATGCATATATTTGTTCATATGTATAGATGCAAATTTAGAAATGTACTAAAATTTAAATAGAAATACATTACATTTCACCGTAGTAGAGAACGTCACTGTGTGCCTGCCTCTTCTCTGCCAGTGGTTGATGAGCCTGAACTTAGACAGGATAGCAGTCCAAACTGAGGATGTTTGGAGCTGAAAGCCATTCCTGAACCTTCACCATCTATAGTACAGCAGGAGGTTTCAGGGTGAAACCCCTCTTCCCCTCTCTTAAATCCCGCCCCCCAATATGGATCTCTGAAAATGGGCATTTTTCTTACGGGATGGGAACATACACTGCAACACTTTGTTGAAGTCTCCCCCTCCGGGTTTCCTTTCTAATAATATTTGCGCCTCTATATTTGCATTAGAAGTAGAGTCCATGAGCCTACATCAAACAAGATGCAGATGCTTCCATTCCCATTGAAAATAAAATGCAGAGGGTAGGTTTTAAGAAGCGTGTTAAAATATTTACCCCTTTCTTGCATCTTATTTCTACCCTCATAATCGAAAGGACTAAAGCAAGAAATAAGTAGGACAGGTATAATATTTCCTGGTGATAATACAACCAGTTAAGGAAATTGTTCCCCTGAGTTCTTTCCCTTTTATCATCTTCATCAGGGACAGTCAATATGGTGCTAACTAGGTGTTGATGCTCCAGTATACCTGAAGGAGCATCCCCATCTGCCCGGACACTGAGGTCCAGCGCTGAGGGCCTTCTGGCAGTTCCCTCACTGCAAGAAGCGAAGTTACAGGGAACCAGGCAGAGGGCCTTCTCGGTAGTGGCACCCACCCTGTGGAAAGCCCTCCCATCAGATGTCAAAGAAATAAACAACTATATGACATTTAGAAGACATCTGAAGGCAGCCCTGTTTAGGGAAGTTTTTAATGTTTAATTTTTTTAAAAAAATATATCCTGTTGGAAGCCGCCCAGAGTGACTGGGGAAACCCAGCCAGATGGGCGGGGTATAAATAATAAATTATTATTATTATTATTATTATTATTATTAGACTATAGCTCCCATCAGCTCCTGCCAGCATGGCCAATGGTCAGGAATTATATGAGTTGTAGTAGTAGAAGTAGTAGTAATTTACTTGTACCCCGCCCATCTGAATGGGTTGCCCCAGCCCAGGCTTTCTCAACTTCGGCCCTCCAGATGTTTTTGGCCTACAATTCCCATGATCCCTAGCTAGCAGGACCAGTGGTCAGGGATGATGGGAATTGTAATATATATATATATATATATATATATATATATATATATATATTCCAAAAACAACTGGAAGGCAGCACATTGGTTACCTCCGATCCACATGACTTTGGGGTGAAGTCACACCTGAAATATTGACCCTTTTTGAGTGTGTGGAACTCTTCAGAGTGAGATGCCCATCTGGAATGGTTAAAAATGCCCATTTCCAGAAATACACACCAGCAAAAAACAGCTGCACCTGGAAACTGAGCAGGATTGGGCTAGATGGTTCTATGCCTGCGCATTTAAGTGCACTTGGGTTGTACCTGCCCGTACAGAGGCAGTACCACATGGGAAGAAATCAAACTGAATTTAGCACAGGCCATCCCATTCTTAGCCAAAGCTCACTGAAGCTAATGTTCATTTGTACTGATTGGTTCTTGTCCCTCAGGCCCAATGGAATCACTGCGCTTTGTCACATGAGGGTGAATGACATCGCTGATGAATGGTCCATGGCATACCAGCCATTTAAAGAGCTATTATTGCATTAATACCCGAGGGATTTCTGCATGTGTGGCAGATCATGATTGTTAAGAGTTGGCGGCGGCGGCGGGGTGTGTGTGTTCCATAAATCTCGGAGACATTCAAGGGTAAGAACTTATCACATGATCAGTGCATCTGCCCATGACTAAATCATGCCATGTGTGTGATGTAAAAACTACACTCCTCACCTTCCTATCCATTGACTGACTGGCAGGAGTCGTTATTACGTTTTTCAACTAATACTTGCAACAATTCAGTTTAATAATTCAAAGCAATTTAGTGATTTGCAAATGTAAAGATTCAGGGCATTTATAACAAGAACACAGAGCAGACTTGTTTTTTTTTGTTTACCCTGAACAGGAAAGAATAAAAATGAGTTTTTGTTGTTTGGAGATGTAAAATGCCTTTGTGAATATTCAGTGAGGGGAAACAGGTAAACAAATCGTGGTATTTCAGGAGGCTTATACAGAACGTGCTGCTAATTGGAACTATAATGGTCACTTTCTCTTTTGGAAAAATGCAGGCTGTGTGTGCGCTTTCAACATGCAGAATCGCAAGCAAAGTCTATGCCATTCTTGTTATTGGTATTCCAGTACTTGTGCTCTTGCTATGTCTGTTTAATTTCTTGCTCCACTGATTTACAAATGGTAGAAGTAGCAGGGGATCATCACAGTGCTAGGCTGAGAGAAAGACCCTAATCTCTTAACAGCTAGCAGGCAAAAGGCCAGAGAGCACTGTTATCTGAAACAGCAGAGTGACAATTGAAAACACAGATGATGGGCGATAATGGGAAATCTGGAAAGCTAGAGGAAAACGCCAGGTTATTGGTGCTTAAATGATTCGCATCATTCTTTGCAGAGGGAAAGCTTTATATTTGGATTAGGGCAGTTGGGGAAAATTATCACACAGGAAGCCTGAAATCTTGATCAGGGAAGGTTCCTAGCCCAAACAAACCCACAGAACAGGAGACACAATGAACCTTGCAAGTAAAATGCTTCAGATATTAAACAGCTGAGAATAACGCATACACAAATCAAGCTATGCACAGCTCCGGCTCCTAGTTGGAGGGATCCAACAGTAACAGGGAGTAAGCTCCATTGAATTCAACAGGACTTACTTGGTTAGGATTGTGTCTTTTAAGACACCTTCTTTGGGTGACAAGGATTCCTTTCTGGTCCATGGCTTGTGTCAAGCCTTTATTGGCAGCCATCATCCATAACCAACATTGTTAAATGAATAAAGAAGAAGCCTAACAGTAAGTAACGGAAACCTTTTTCACAAAGAAGTAGGTCAGGGAGGATGCCAAAACATCTTACGGTAAGAATGCAATATCTCTGTTTTGTTAGTCACTATAATATACTATCTCTCTATTACTGCTGGAAGAAGTCGATGGTGGTATCTTGCTGCCACGAGGCAAAGATTGTGAATAAGTAGCACCTGCCACCTGAAAAGAATGCAGAGAAGCAGAGCAGAGCAGAACAACACAGCAAACCAGCACAGTTCTTTAAAAACACCCACATACGGTATTAAGTAGGGTTGCCGAGTTAGGAACCTCCCAGACCCTGAGATGTTGAGCCCAAACCTGACACCTAGAGGCAGTCCCTGGTGGTGTCATGGGGCAGGAGATGGAAGTTCATTGGGAGGAGGGTAGCCCCGCCCCCACGCCCTGAGTTTCTATGCTATAATTTGCAGCTGGCTCCTGCCAGACTGAAGCTTGCAAGCTCCCTGCAGAGTCTTCAAGTGTGCCGTAATCAAAGGTAAAGAAATCTAGCGATGAAGATGACCATGCCAGGGCTGATGCGATTCATGTGAATAATGAATTTTGCTGTCTTACCTCAACTACCCGTTGCTCCAGGAGTTCAGAACCGAAGGGAAGCACACTTTGGCCTGCACCACTGGCCAGGGTACCAAAAACCACTGGGAAGCTGCACCCACTGCCTCCCAGGAAGATCATCAGCGCTCTGCTGAAACTGCCAGTTACCTGGGACAGCAAAGCTGAAGATCCACATTCTGACTTTTGCACCAGCCAGGTGACCTCGTGTCACTGGGAGGCTGTTTTCTCCTGCCTTCCAAGGAGAACATCACAGCCAGGTGACCTGGGCCCATCCATTGACTAGTGAAAGAGCAGCTGCTCCTGTGCTTGCTTTCCTCTTCCCTCCTGGTTCATTTTTCTTTTGTACTGTGTCATGTAAGTACAGTGCTTAGTAAATCCTTAGGTGCTTTTGAAAGTTTTAAATAAAATTAAAAAGCCCAAATACCATAATAATAATCATCACCACCATCTCAATGTAAGATGAGTTGAGTTCAGTTTTACTGTCCATAATAATTTTGGCCCAGTAGGGGGCAATCCTGCCAAAGGGCTTAGTTGTAAATTAAGGTTACCAGATTTTTTTCAATGGATTCAGGGACACTTTTCAACTTCAATGGATTTCGTATGGGGGACTGATTTGTAAATCCGGGGACTGTCCCTGGGAAACGGGGACGTCTGGTAACCTTATTGTAAATGCACCATTCACTGAGATCTCCCCCCCCCTCCAAAAGTCCTCTGAAAAATGCATTTCTGAAACCAACAGAACAGCTTGTGGTTTTTTTTCCTCACTTTATAAGTGCAGGCCTTCATTGAGGAGGCTGAAGAACTGGACTAAACCAGGAAAGGTCCCTCCTTTCAGGACTCTGGAGCTCGGACAGGTCTCTAGCTACTGTAGAGAGATTGTGGCCATACTCCTGCCATCTCTAACCACCATTAAGGCTGGCTTTCAGCTCACAACTCACTGACTCTGCTAAGTTTGAGAAGCAGTGACAATAGCTTGTGGGAAGAGAGTTGCGAGTTAAGAAGATGGAAGAAGAACTGCCTGGTAAGAGTATTCTAAGTCTTTTGCTTACCTCAGCAAATCTCACCAAGCTTTTCCTGCCGCAAGCATTTTTGCCACTCAGGGGAAGGGATGTAGCTCAGAGGGAGAGCCCCTGTTTTGGTCCCAGGTTCAGTTCCCAGCATCTCTGGATAGGGCTGGGAAAAACTTGTGCCTCAAACCTTGGAGAGCTGCTGCTGGTCAGTGTAGATACTACTAAGCTAGATGGACCAATGATCTGAATCGGTATAACGTCCCTAAACTTTATATCTGGAAACAAAAACAATAGCTTACTCCAATGGGAAAAAAACGACCCACTTCTGAAGTCTCCACTGCACAAATTGTTCTGCACTTTCAGATGACCAGCCCTAATGATTTATTTTATCTTTTTAGGACTCACTGGGGCAGCTAACAACAATAACCAGTTGGGGTTACAGACCAGTTGGGGTAACAAAATTATACACAAGCAGACATCATTTATTTTGTTTGCAATCACAGGCAGCATACACCAAAAGACTTCAAAAAGAGCTAAGAAGAAGAAGAGTTTGGATTTGATATCCCGCTTTATCACTACCCGAAGGAGTCTCAAAGGGGCTAAAACATTCTCCTTTCCCTTCCTCCCCCACAACAAACACTCTGTGAGGTGAGTGGGGCTGAGAGACTTCAGAGAAGTGTGACTAGCCCAAGGTCACCCAGCAGCTGCATGTGGAGGAGCGGGGACGCAAACCCGGTTCCCCAGATTACGAGTCTACCGCTCTTAACCACTACAGCACACTGGCTCTAAAAGAGCTAAAGTAATTGCATAGCAGTGGCAGGCTTAATACTTGTGACTTTCAGATCTACTAGTTTCCCAAAGTCCCCCAGCTGAAGCCAGGTGCCAAAGGAACATTGGGTTTATAGTAGTGCCAGATGCAAAATTGAGACTCAGGAGGCAAAGTTAATAACCTGTTGCATCCCATTAACCATATACTGAGATAACCTACATATATGAGTGCAAATCTACGTCTGAACAACCAAAGACCAGAGATTCTAAAACAGCATAATTAGATCTGGCAGAGGTTCGAATTTGATCTATGAGGCCATTTCCCCACCTCTCTCTCTCTCTCTCTCTCTCTCTCTCTCTCTCTCTCTCTCACACACACACACACACACACACACACACAAGCAAACGCACCCAACATGTGAAATCATGTGTAGGGCAGGTAAAAACATAGCTGCAAAGGAACAATTGGGAGCTTGAAGCACATTCCTGGTTTTTCCTTGGCTGATTGGCACTGATAGCAAGCCCTTTGCAGGTGTGGTTTGGATTTAAACCACATTTCTGCTCAGACTAGGTTTGCTGGTCTGTGGCGGAAAAAACGTTCAGAGGTCCAAACTGCTTGCAAATGGACAAAGCAAGGCTCTGTGTCAGAGCTGGTCAGAGCTGACGGCAAGCTCCTTTGAAGTCACATGACAGCTTTGTGGCCCCACCCACCTGCCAAAGCAGCCCATGGGGGCTGGGGATGGTCAGGATGCAGTATTTCCATCTGTAACGGTTCCCTTCCCCTGTTCTAAAACAAACCTCTAAAACTAGTCAGCAGGGCTTCACAGAAACCTAGTCAAAAAGCAGCCATCCTTGTATTTTAAAGGTGAAGATCACAGAGGGTGGTCCCAGATCATTGTTGAGAGCAAAGCTAGGTATGGCAGAGATATTTCCCCCCTTGCAATATTATTTGCTGTTATTAAACTACTGAGAGACAGGAAAGCTTTGCTAACCTGCTGCAAATCACTTATAGATCTATGAATAGATGCCAAGCTATTGTTTCTATTGAAAATATTTCAAGTTGGAATTAAAAGAGCACTATATATCATGAACAGCAACAGCAAAAGAGTTTAGCTATACCTACCGCCTGTGGGAAAGCTTACACGGCTCCACGACAGCAGATCAGAAATATCGTATTCGAAAGTGAATATTATTACGGCAGCTAAGCTACTTTAGCTAAGAATGGTTGCATTCTTTTGGCCAGCCAAACACAGGATTTAACACAGGATTTCAAGATTTATGGTTTGATTCTTTGCATTTAATAGCTAGCTAGCTAGGGTTCTTTGATTCATTTCGAGACGTTTGTATCCTATTTTGCTTTTCTACCTAGTAAGATTTAAGTTTTGGGCTTCTGGATAACTGTAATAACTTGAAATGTGATCGTTATTTTGTATTGCAGAATGCTGCTAGGTTGTATCTGACATGCTGCTATATAAAACCTTGTAACTAACTAACTAACTACCGGTAACTAACTAACTAACTAACATCTTCCTGGATGTCATGACTTCCCCTTATCCCCTCCCAATATGAAACCAGTAGGGTAAAAACTATGAATTGGTCTTACTGGGCAAGTAGACAGAAGGCAGGGCAAATAAACTGTTTGATGTGGCAGATTGTTATTATTTGCCTCCATTCTTTTAAATTAGCATACTGACAATGTTGAATGAACCCAAATGACACTTCCCATGGTTCAAGGACCACTTTGAAGACCCTGCTGTATGTCCTCCCACCAAGAGATGCTAAGAGGGTAAGGGGCATGGGACATGGCCTTTTCTGTGGCTGCACCATCTCGTTAGGGAAGTTAGAGTGGCTTCATCTTTGTTTGTTTTCAGACAGGCCTTTAAAATATTGTTTGTTCTGCATAACCTTTTGAGGGAGTTTAAATGTAATTAATTCTGCTACACACACACACAAACAAAAAAACAAACACACAAACACTCACATACACACACTGATCACTCTTAGTTTTGCTCAGTTTGTTATGATCTTGTTTTCAAGTTAACAGTCTTTAAATTGCCTTGGGGGGCGTTTGGAGGCCGGAAGGTGACTCATAAAAAACTGTATTTATAAATACATGGTTGCTGAACTACAATGATCTCAGATTTCCCTCCAGTGAATAAAGTTCCTGATTTCTTCACAGCAGTTATTACAGGCAGGCAGCTTCACACACTCTCCTGAACTAGGCAGGAATGTAGGGCAATTTTTTGTCTGCTTAAAAGCCGCATGAAATAATCTCAACCCCCACAAACCTCCCTCTCTTCTTCTGAAGGCTTTGACACAATGCATTTTGCTGAAATCTTTGAGCTTTTGCATTCATTTTTTGTTTGCTTAAAAGTCAAACAAACCATCTCACCTCCCCCCCCCCAACAAACTTCCGTCTTCTTCTGACACAATGTTTTTCTGCAGCCATCTTTGACCTTCTGCATCCATTTCTGAGGGGGGACCCAGGTGGCGCTGTGGGTTAAACCACAGAGCCTAGGGCTTGCTGATCAGAAGGTCGGCAGTTCGAATCCCCACGACGGGGTGAGCTCCCGTTGCTCGGTCCCTGCTCCTGCCCACCTAGCAGTTCGAAAACATGTCAAAGTGCAAGTAGATAAATAGGAACCGCTCCGGCGGGAAGGTAAACAGCGTTTCCGTGTGCTGCTCTGGTTCGCCAGAAGCGGCTTTGTCATGCTGGCCACATGACCTGGAAGCTGTACGCCAGCTCTCGGCCAATAAAGCGAGATGGGCGCCGCAACCCCAGAGTTGGACACGACTGGACCAAATGGTCAGGGGTCCCTTTACCTTTTACCTTTATCCATTTCTGAATGACTGTACCATTTGCCTCTAACAGCCTGACACATGTATTAGATTTTTCCATAGATTTGCCTCTAACAGCCTGATACATGTATTAGATTTTTCCATAGATTTGCCTCTAACAGCCTGACACATGTATTAGATTTTTCCACACACACACACACACACACATTATTTTTTTCCTTGCACTGCAATAGGTTAGGCCATGGGTCATATAACCTCTTGACACTACATGCAGAATCGTGAACTGTTAGTGCAGCCAAGAGTCATTCCCAGACTCACATTTGGACAATCCCACTCAGGATCGGGTCGGCCTGGAGGCTATCGTTAAACACCAGCAAACTAATAGCTTACACAGACAAGGACATTTTATACAAAATTGGTTTTTCATTTAAGCCACGGGCTTTGAAACAGTTCTTGCCAAATGAAAAGGGCGGTGAAGAGAGATTTTTCAGCCTGCCACACACTGTTTTTTGCCTTTATTTCTGAAGTCAAAGTGGACAGAAATAAAAGAAACAGCTTGTTCTTTCTTGGTCATGCTATGACCCCAGATGTCATTGACTAGGTGTGGCATGAAGGAGTCTAACTTTAATAGTTAGACTCAAAATGTCAAATGGCCCATACAGCACAGAAGAATGTCCTCTGTAAAAGAGGATGCATGGCCACCTTCCTGTAGGTAGTGGGTCTTGGGGGTCAGACAACTCATTCCAAGTTAGATCAAACTAATTTGCTAGCTGCACATACAAAGTTGGTGGTGATGGTCAGATGGATAGGCATTGGTGACCTAAGCTGGCTTTCCTCTCTGCAAAAGTGGATGTTGCTCTGTCAGTGGTCTCGGTTGTTTGCCTTAACAGCAAAGCTGCCCTTGGCTACTCATTGGCTAAAAAATGCACCATATAGTACAACTCAAGTCTGTGCAAATGTTCTCAAGGAGGTAAAACAATAACAACACTCACTACTATTCATTGGCTAGTTGCGAGTGCCGTTTCATTAAGGCAAGACTTTCTCTACCTGGTCTGCAGATGTTTTTGACTACAACTTTCATAATCCCATTTCTAGAAAATTATTATTTTTATTTGCAATGTTAACAGGGAAAAATAATTAAGGAAGAGAGAACAACAACAACAACAACAGCAATCTGATAATAATAACAGTGGACTACCTTCAATTCACATTGCAGATACCGTGACCACCAGTGCACAAATATTAAATTAAACATGTAACTTAATATAAGTCCCTGCCCCAGATATACAAATTGGTATCCACACAAAATAGATGCTCATATGAAATATGTTTGAATGCAACCAGGGTAGTGAGGTCCTCAGACCACTGTGTAACAGACAGCGAATATTTATCCTTCCAGGCTGAATGTAGAAGTCCCTGAGCCACTATAATGGCTCTCAAAATCCACATTTGTTGTCTATCCATTAATCACCCTACTGCTTCCATAATCCACAATTTCATAATATGTGAAGGGCACCAGGTTGGGAAACGCTGCTTTATGGCAACCCGCCTCCCTCTTCCACTTAACCCTGATAATTATAACCAGAAAGCAACTTCATGCTCATGGGAATAGAGCAACAAGACAGAACCTCAAGAATGAACAAATGGCAAAGCCAAAAAAAAGCTGGGAAAATATGTTGATGTCAATGAAATAAACCCAGAAGATGCCCAACTTTGACAAGCTTTATCACACCAGACTGTTTGCATCATATAATATGAAAATAATGGGGAAATAAAACAGTCAAACACAAATCTCTGTGAATCATTTATCAATGATAAGAGACCAAAAAGTGCAAGATAAATCTGAAAGACCACAATAATGATTTAGTACTTCTTTATCAATGTCACCCTGGGCATATCATAAAAAATAAAATAAATGTCACAAGTATAAAAATTGAGTTTGGGTGTCATGAAATGTGGACTGTGAGTAGCCCTGGTGCCAGAAATGAAGTGGGGACTGTTTTAAGCAGCAGGGATATCCCTAGATAAGTGTATTGCAGATATTAATATAATGCAGCTTAAAGCAACTGGACGCATAAAAATGGACTCCTCTTGGAATAAAACATTGTCCAGACCCATAAGTATTAATCAAAGCTTTACTAACCAGAACTTCTTGAAAAACAGGTAGAAAACAATCAAAGATACATCCAAATAATTCCATAAGACAGATGCCTGTGCAAGGCATAACATAGCTTATAATGAGCTGACAAACAGAGCTCTCTCTCACACACAGGCTCCATTAGCCTGCATTTCAGCCCAACTTTCTCCAATCTAGCTCTCTAGCTCTAGATCGTTCCCTTGCACTTTCTAGTGCACTTTAGTGCTCTCTAGCTCTCTCTGTTATAGTCTGTGGCTTCAAGAGACCTACAAACATTGGTGAAGTGTTCAGTAGAAATGTGCATGAAGTTCTCAGCTTTCAAGATTACTAACTAAATACCACATAATGCACCGTTTTGCTCTGTCTTTGAAGCAAGCCTACATTGAACGAGATCTTATGAGCGTTTGTGGGATTACAGTGCGCGAGACCACCATCTCCTGAAAATTACATAAATATTTAGCTACACACACACACACACACACACACACACACTGCAGGATGTGGGGCAAGGGTAGGGTAGACCATGAAGAAATTATGAAACCAAATCTGTAGCAAACTAGGAGGGGCTCAAGAGCACATGAAAGCTGAACGAACAGGCACGCCCTATCAAATTACATCTGATTAGATTAGATAAATTTATTGTCATTGTCCGTATATACACAGTATACACAACAACGAAAATCAAACACCCAAAGACCGGATTTACCGTACACATTTGCACATATCTCCAACACTCTCATCCTATTAAGACATAATCTATTAAAACATAACATAATCCAGAATGTAACATAACCTATTAAAAGCATAACATAACCTAAAACCTATCTCATTCCTTACTACTCACTGCTTGCTATTTCTTACTACTGGCCCTGAGATCATTATTTAGTGCAATCAAAGCTCTTGAATAGAAACTATTCAGAAGGCGTGTGGTTCGAGTTTTCATCGTCCTGTATCTTCTGCCCGAAGGCAACAGTGCAAAGAGCTTGTGAGCAGGGTGGGTGGGATCTCTCAGGATATTGTGTGACTTCTTCAAGCAGCGAGACATGAAGATCTCATCCAGGGTTGGTAGTTGGAGCCCAATAACATTCTGGGCAATTTTAATTATTCTCTGTAAAGCTTTTTTGTCCATTACAGAGCTGCTCCCATACCACGATAATATACTATAGGTTAGGACACTCTCAATGGTACTGTGATAATAGGACAGAAGTAGGTGCTGAGATAGATTCAATCCCCTGAGCATTCTCAGGAAATACAACCTCCCCTGCACCTTCCTCACAACCATATTAATGTTTGCAGTCCATGAGAGGTCCTCAGAGATGTAAATGCCCAGGTATTTAAAACTGTCAACCCTCTCCACCTCCTCGCCATTTATGTGCAATGGTAAAAATACACTTTTCTTCCTCCTAAAGTCAATTATGAGTTCTTTAGTTTTTTTGGTGTTAAGCATAATATTATTTTCTTTACACCATTGAATTAACCCCTGTACTTCTTTCCTATAAGCAGACTCATCATTCTCACTAATGAGCCCCACCACTGTTGTATCATCCGCAAATTTGATGATTGTGTTGGACTTATACAGTGGGGTGCAATCACATGTGTACAGGGAATAGAGAAAGGGGCTTAACACGCATCCCTGAGGGGCTCCTGTGCTTAATACTAGAGTAGAAGAATAGTAAGATCCCATTCTCACTGTCTGCGGCCTATCAGTCAGGAAATTCCTTACCCACAAACAGATCTTCTGATGTATACCCAAATTGGTCTCTAGTGCTGAATCTCTAGTGCTGAATCATTACAATCCATTGCCCTTTCATGGCATTCAATGCCACCCAGACTGATGCCAAGGCATTGCTGCCCTCTAGCCTTTTATGAACAAGTGTGAACATTACAAGCAACCTACGTTTGTTGAATGGCATTGAAAGTATCCCAATTAACGAAACTGGCTAGTTGGTTTTCCACCCCCGCGCCCGACCCCTCCGGGCATGGCTAATGCAACTGTAACTGCCAAACATTTCATGCCTATTGGTTTTGTACAAAATTAGCACTGTAGGTTTTAATTGTGGTTTTGGGCTTTTCATGCCTGTTGGTTTTACCAGCAATCAAGCCTATGCAATTTAATGTAACTCGTTACTAAGCATGGCAATAACCCTGCGCGTTTTCTTTAATGGAGTTGCGACAGCTTCCCCTTTCAAAGGCTGCTCCCAGACTGACTGGCAGACAGCTTCCTACACGGAAGTCATTTTGCCAGATTTACTTCTCTGCCAACTGCATGCCACTGTGTCGCACCAGCTAAGCATGACGTGGCCAGCTGTACCCTTGGAAGGGAGGTGAGGGTGCATGATCTAGAACAGTGATGGCTAACCTTGACACTCCAGATGTTTTGGAACTACAACTCCCATCATCCCTAGCTAACAGGATCAGTGGTCAGGGATGATGGGAGTTGTAGTCCCAAAACATCTGGAGTGTCAAGGTTAGCCATCACTGATCTAGAAGAACGTGGAGAGCCCTTCAACCAGATGACATCGTTCAGCATCTGAAGAAAAAGGGCAGTTTCCTTATATTTCAGTGATGCGGGATATTTTAAAAAAAACATAATAGGCCCTCAATAGGACAGGTTGTTCATTTTAACATGTCGCAGGCCAGAAGGCTCCCTGAGGTTCATCAGGTAATCTTTTCAAAACCCTGCTACTTTATAATAATTTATAATAAAAAATAATTTATTATTTCTACCCCGCCCATCTGGCTGGGACTCCCCAGCCACTCTGGGCGGCTCCCAACAGAATATTAAAAACACGATAAAACATCAAACATTAAAAAACTTCCCTAAACAGGGCTGACTTCAGATGTCTTCTAAAAGTCAGATAGTTGTTTATTTCCTTGACATCTGATGGGAGGGCATTCCACAGGGCAGGTGCCACTACCGAGAAGGCCCTCTGCCTGGTTCCCTGTAGCTTCACTTCTCGCAGTGAGGGAACCACCAGAAGGCCCTCAAAGCTGGACCTCAGTGGCTGAATGATGGGGGTGGAGACGCTCCTTCAGGTATACTGGGCCGAGGCCGTTTAGGGCTTTAAAGGTCAGCACCAACACTTTGAATTGTGCTTGGAAATGTACTGGGAGCCAATGTGGGACTTTCAGGACCGGTGTTATATGGTTTATTGGCAGAATCGTTTTAATCTGTACTGCACTTACATTTTATTACAAATGGAATAATTGTTCTCTGTAGCTTTATTACAACGGACATCAACCCTCTTCGATCCAAGCCTCTAAAATTAAATGGAATATTAAGCAGTAACACCACCGTCCTATGCCTGTTTACACATAAAGGAAGCTCCAGTCCACTGCATTTTATGGGGTTTACTTCCTAGAAAGTGTGCTTAGGATTGCGTCCCAGTGGCGTAGCGTGGTTTGCTATGGCCCAAGGTGGGTGGGTGCCCGGGGTCTGCACTTCCTTTCAATGTTTTTTATCACAAACACCCTGTTTTACTCATCACACACAGGTTGATTTGCTTAATCACCCAGGGTACCGAGGGTGTACGGAGCTCACCAGCCCAGCCCAGCCCTCGCCACTGATTCTGTTGGAGTGACCAACTACCACCAGATGCAAGCGGGGCCACACTGTGCCACCTGCCCACTCACCTGTGCAGGCATGAACCTGGCCGGCCAGCACAGTCCCTCGACCATCCCTTCCTTCCAAAGTGGCTCAAGGCTGCCAGGGCGGCATGAGAAAGATGCAACAGCCACGTGCCCTTTAATCCTAGCCTTGCAGACGTACCCCAGCCTTGCAATCCCAGCCTTGCAAACTGGATTGGACTTCATTGTTTGCTGCCCAGAGACTATGGCATGTAGTGGTATATAAATTGTTGAAATATAAATAAAGGAAATAAAGATGTCCAAAATGGGACTATTCAGTCTGCCTCCCAAGTTCTTACAATTATGTCTGAATTATCTCTTTATTATAGTTATGTTTCATAAAGGGAAGGCATGTCTTTACTTTAGAAATGCTTTGTCCCTAATATTTAGAAACCTCCATGTTTGATTCTGAGCTGTTCCAAGGCTAGAACTTGGCTCATTTCTGCCAAGAAATTGCAGCCATGATTTAGGACACCAGTCTGTTGCCATGGCAATCATTGTGTCATTACAGTTTTAGTGGAACAGGCCCTCTGCAGGTAATAAAAATGGAGAAAATGGGCTGGGAAATAGAAATGCCTTGCTTTCGAATGATAAGTGATCATGAAGGGAAAATGACAAGAAAAAGCCATGGGAAAATGCATAGGATCTGATGGGGAAACACTACAAAGGAATTCGTGCTTCATAAAACAGATTAGTGCTTTTAGCCACATTAACAGCATTTGGTTGCTGTTTTCCACACTTCAGGTTAGTCAATATATTCTGTGAAATTCTAATACATACAGTACATGGGGGGGGGGGGGAGAGAGGATTCCTTACAGTGAATTATAATTTTGGCCAGTTGTCAAGAGGCAACTATTTGTGAATCAGGAAGATGAGGATTCACAATATTATCCAGAATGGCCAATAAATGAGTATTGGGCTTGGGTGAGATGGCAAAGTTAGCATGCTTAATTAGAGAAAAATCATTGTCAACATTTATTCAGGACTGGAAACTTCTTATGCACTTTTTGCATGAAAGAGAAAACGAACTTGTAACATTGGGATTTGGTTGGATTTTAATGATTGAATAGCTGTAGAGCAGAGAATCGGAAGCCTTTTTAATATTCTTTATCTTTATTTAATCTCTTATCTCGCCTTTTATTTTGCTTTCTCTATCTTTTGGTCTCTCTTTTTCTGTTCTTTGTTCTTTTTTAGATCAAGTAGCTGTTTTATTTCAGTGTAGTATAAAAAAAGATACTTTGTAATGGGTACGGACTATTGTATATTTTTGAATAGGTATCAATAAATGAATTTCTAAAGAAGAAAAAGAAGAATGGGCAATAAATAAGGATACAAAGGTGCCTTTGGCTTGCTCCCCTAAATCACTCTCCCCCATACCTAGTGCCCAGCTGATGTTGCTGTGGTCTGCACCTCCCACCATCCTTTACAATTGACCAGGCAAGATTGGGGCTGATGGAATCAAAGTTACTGGAGGGCACCAGACTGGAGAAAGCTGCCCTAGAAAGTATTTTTTTTTTTTTTATGAAGGAACTCTCAGTGACAAAATTAAGGGAGTGGTATATAATTGCAGCATATAGCAAATCTTAAGCAAATCAACCTGTGTGTGATGAGTAAAACAGGGTGTTTGTGATTTAAAAAAAATTGTTTGAAAGAAAGTGCAGACCTTTTATACAATTTGAGAATGCAAGATGCAAGACTTTCCCGATCTCATAAGTTTCTGGTTGCTTTTTTGATTTTCTTGAGGTTTTTCAACATGTGTTAAATGTATTTTTCTTTACACACGCAACCTACCAGAGAAATTTTACTAATTGTATTAACCCCTTTTGCCTTCCTGAGTTAACTCTTCATATATCTCACCAAGCGGGGAAAGCCTAAATTTACTTTTCATTTTACTTTAGGTGATTCTCTATGATTCTGTGTTTCTGCCTGTCATGCTATACAGCTGGAGACAAATTCCTAGGGAATGAAGGATCAAGGTAACTCGACCTGTTATCCCCTCTTCCTCCTTTAATGCCTTTTTTTTCAGCAGAGTGCCTACAGCAGGAGTAGCCCACTTGGTGCTGACCAGATTTGTTAACTGCAACTTCCATAATCCCTGGCCATGTCTTGTGACATGGGGAGAGTCTGTCACAAGGAGGAGGAGAATGAAATGCCCCCATCTGTAAGCAGAAGCAACTTTGTGCTTCAAAGCCAAGTCTATGTTGATGCTGCCTTGTAAAACGAAATCAGCCTTTGTGTGTGTGTGTGTTGTTGTTCTCAGATTACTGAAACGGGTTTTTACAATTTCCCTCAAACAGATATGAAGGAACGAGTCAACATCTGTAGAATGACGTGTGTCTGTACGAAATAAATAATATATGTCAAAATCCTTAAAAGGCTGCTCCTATCAGAACTGGCACCCTGTTTCCCTGGGAGACAGCTCAACCATTTATCTAAATTATCTTGGTAATATGACAGAGTGATTGCTCACTAATGGCCAGTAACAGTTTTCTTTGTCATTTTCCTAGTCATTACCTCCTCTGAATGAACTCCCGAATAAGCTTCTGAGACATCGTGACTGGAATATCAAGCGAGACTATTCCGATTCAAACCGCTGTACCTAGATATCTGGGCCTTTCCTCTCTCACACCGTTTTCATTTATGAAAAATAATACTCTTCCATTACAGAGCCTGATGAGCTTAGGAGATATTTTACTCTTAAACAGATTAGAAGCAATATTTATTTTTCACAGCTGTCTTCTGTTTTGCTGCTGACACATAATACACAGTAGCGCCACTCTCCGCGGCTGTTGATGGTATTTATTGGGGTTTCTCTGCCTAGATGGCTGCAATTTTTTTCCTTTTGTTTGGTTTGGATGTTTTAAGTCCATTTGCCCTTTTTGCCGGCTGTGGAGAATTGCTGATTACACAAGGGCGCCTGAATCTAATTTTCCCTGCTGAGTGTTTGAAAAAGCTTTAGCTGAAAGCTGGCACATGGGAAGCCTCCAACTTCTCAAAAGGTTAGTGATCTTCCAGATCTTCAGATCTGGCACATATTTTCCAAAGTTTATTTATATTGATTAATTTGACATATTTATAGGCCATCTTTCCAGCTTTCAAATCCTCTCAGGGTGGTTTCCAATATGTCAACAGTGGCAATAAAATAGCAACAAAGCTATTTTGGGTCTCATTTTATGATTTCAAGACTTGGAAGTGCCCCCATGTTTGTTGATTTTTAAAGGTGCAACAATATTTCATATCCGAATACAGTGGTACCTCAGGTTAAGAACTTAATTTGTTCTGGAGGTCCGTTCTTAACCTGAAACCATTCTTAACCTGAGGTACCACTTTAGCTAATGGGGCCTGCCGCTGCCGCTGCCACACTTTTTCTGTTCTCATCCTGAGGTAAAGTTCTTAACCTGAGGTACTATTTCTGGGTTAGCAGAGTCTGTAACCTGAAGCATCTGTAACCTGAAGCGTCTGTAACCCGAGGTACCGCTGGAATAACTTTGGCCCAAATTACCTTAAGGACTGTTTGATCTCTTCTGCTGCACCTCATAATCCGGAGCTGACAGTAACATTAAAACACTTTTGTTCATCTGCAAATATGGAAATTGACACACAGTCCATTCTGACAGAGTAGGGGAATTTGAAGTGAACTCTGGATAAGAAGCAGATTAAGTGCACTCTCCATACAGATTCACCCTTACTAATAACCATTCAGAAGGGGTCCTAGCCCATTGCACACTTAACTTCCTGATTAATCCCACTCTGACACCATGGACCTCAAGTTTAATATTCCAACGATCCAGTTCTCATATCATGCCTGTTTTGTGCGCCTCAGTCTTTCAGAAAGAGAGAGAGAGAGATGTTTTCATCTTGGCATAGTGCATAGTTCTGCAAAAGTTCTGGTTTGTTGTTGCCTGTCACTTCTGCTCAAAGTAAAACTTTAGTTAAAAGTGTGGAGGAGAAGAGTTCATGCACCAACCACAACATTCAGCTTGGACCCCACAGTTTGCTGCTCTGGAAAATAGCCTGTTTGGGCCTGAAGAGCTGTGGAAGCTGCCTGATATGGCTCACATCTGAATCTCAATTCATAAAAAAATGAAATTTTGCACTTTCGGCAAGTTCTATTATGGAGAAATTAAAAATAAGCTATACTGTTTGTTGTTTGGGGCAGATTTTGATTAAATTTGAAATAGCTCCTTCTGACTGGATACAGCCTGCTAAATTAAGAACAAATGTGTGTGCTAGGCATCTTGGAAGTTTTATTTTTATTTTTTAAATGAAACATCTATACTGTTTTTTTTGGGGGGTCTCTTTGCAGAATTGGATGAAATTTGCAGGCTTGTTATCTCTGAGCCTCCATGATGGGGGCTTGGCAGGGTTGGCCAGCAAGGGGCTGCAACCCCTAGCATTTAAAATTGTTGTAAACCTGCCCTGGGACCTTAGGATGAAGGGTGGAAGATAATTTCTTTAAAATGTTAATACTACTACTAATAAGTAGTAGTACTATTCACCTTATTTCTGTGATTTTAAGTTTTTTTAAATCTTTTTTTAAATATTGTGTTTAATGTTGCAACTCAACTTGGGACCTTAGGGTGAAGGACAGGCAATTAATTACTAATAATATGGGGTAGGACAGGAATGCTGAACTGACCTTCAGCCACCAGCATTGCTACGTTTACAGGGAGGGGGGAGGGAGCGGTGGCAGGGAGGCCAGTGTGGGGCAGTTGCATTGGCAGAGTCAATCCAGTCTGCCTGCCAGTGCACTTACACCATACTGACCTCACTTCTCTCCTCTCCTTCCTGGTAAGTGCAATGTCATCAGTGACAGGGCATCAAGTAAGTGCCGCAGCGCTCCACACGGACCACTACTGGTGTTGTCTACAGGGACTGGTGGAGACTCTCTAGAGTTTTAGTCAAGAGTCTCACCCAGCCTTCCTGGAGATGCTAGGGATATAACTTGGGACCTTCTGCCTGCAAGGCAGGTGTTCTGCAGCTGAACTATGAACAGTGAGCTGCCTACCAGTTCCTTGAGTGCCATGTTTAGAGGGTCAGTTGTTCAATGATGAATAACTGGGGCGAGCAGGGTGTTCCCTTTCTTTTGCTTTTTGGTTCTCAGAACTGCCTGCCACTGAAGTTATTTAAGGAGCCCCTCACAGTGATTACCATCTCATAGCTGTCAACTTTTGGATTTGAAAATAAGAGATGCCGCGAGGGCGGTGCAATGGCACCAAGTAGCCTCGCCACCCTGCACTCCAGAGGCTGTGCGCGAACGGGTGAGCGAAAGAGCGAGCGCATAGATGGCAGGCAGGCTGTCTGGTTGGGCGTGAGGGTCTGGCTGCACAAGACATGCAAGCTCCGCCCCAAGTCAGTCTCAGACTCCTTATTGGCAGCCGAGCAACACAGCTGAGGAGCCTCCCTGGCCGGAAGGGAGGGAGAGGAGCTGCTTCCTTTGAAATCCGGGAAATTTAAGGGATATCAACAATCCGGGATAGCAGCGGGAAACGGCATTGGAATAAGGGAGTTTCCCGCAAAAAAGGGAGGGTTGACAGCTATGCCATCTGGATTTTAGTCACATTCTCTGTTGTCTATGATCTGGGACTAATTCATCTTCCTGAGAGTGTTGTATTAAGGGAGAGCAACTGCTACTGCTGCCAAATCTTGGGGAAAGTGCCTACTCCCCCCCCTTTGTTAAAATAAGAAAGAAAGCCTAATTTGCAAGTAAAACAAGTTTTAAAATGACACCGGCCTGCCAAAAGAGCGACAGCCGAGCCATAGATAAGTATCTCATCAGTGCTGTAGGCTGCTTGACCTGAGTTCAAACGTTTCAGAGGAAAACATAAACATTGCCACAAATGGGCAATAAATATGTCACCAGACCCTGCTAAAAACCAGCAACAAGGCCCCATTGCTGGTAAAGGTTTCCTGATGTCCCTCCCAAATATATGACATTTGGCCCTTTCAGTGCATGTGAAGATAAAACGAGAGCTATGTCTAGCTGAGTTTGGGAGTGAGAGGAGGAACACAGAAATATGAGTATCTGATAGGACGGTTGACCCCGGTTGCATCCCTGCCAGCGACTCCAATCTCTGGGAATTTAACAGCATGCATTAAATGTTGTGTAGGTGGCCACAGAGCCGCTCACCATGTGGTTTCTAACAGGAAAAATAACTGGGTACTGAACAAAGGTGCAGAAGAAAAACTTACACCCAGTTAACAGTGGCCCATTAAAGTACGCTTCTAGCAGAGTTAAAAGAAAAATAAATGCAACAGAAACTGACTTGGCTGAAAAACACGCCACCAGAAGTGAAAAGACACTTTTCTAGCCTAGACTTTAATTCGAAGTAAATGAAATCAGAACTCTTTGTTGGCTGCTAGCCTTCTCTCAAAACCCCTTTTTAAACTAATCCAAACACGCTTTATCAGTGAACTCATACTTTCACAATCCCAACCCCAAATATTCCCACAAACTCTCAACACTCCAACTCCCAGCTACTCCTCAAACACCAACTCAACACAGAAGCTAGGAGCACAAACTGCTTTGCAACAGAGCCTTATATACACAGAGTAACGCCCACGCTTTGGGCAATTAAGAACAAAACACCGGCACCTGTTTCTTCTTAAACAGACAGTATTGACATCAGACCGGCTCAGGTATAATTTGATCATTAACATACAAAACCCAACAGTTTCAGCCAGTCAAATGGAGAATGAGCACCCCAGTTGAATGCAGTGAATGGACTGGCAAAATGGCTCCACTTCACTGTGTTTCTATAGAGTTTTGCATGGGGTAGGGGGGAGAAGAGTGTCCTATTGAATGGACATTTCAAAGAAGCCATTGACTAACATGGCCCTTGGCACCTGATGATAGACAGACAGACAGACAGACAGACACACACACACACACACACACACACACACAGTGCTTTTGGGGTATGGGGTGCTAGAACTCATCAATAATCTATTTCATCAATAATCTATTGATAAAAGTGCTGTGGGTGCCAGCACAAAACGGCTGCCATGTTGCTTTGTTGGCATCCGTCTGTCTCAGGAGACTATGGAGGAGTGCTCCTTGGGGGTGAAGTCAAGCTGTTGGCAGGTTGCAGCACGTGCTGTGGCCGTAGAGACCAACATGGGAGAGACATGTTTTGTTGCAGTTGGGGCATGTGAAGGTGTTTGGTTGTGCTTCTGCAGATGCACCATGGCGTTTCTTCTACCTGCGCTCCTCACAGTAGTCATTCCTCCTCTGGTCACCACCAGCAATATATATATATATATATATATATATATATATATATATATATATATATATATATATATGTTGGTACTCTGTATGGGTGAGTATTGTCACAGAAAAGCCATATATCTATCCAGGGGTGCCAACTTGGATTGGGGGGCCCAAGTATGCCCTGCCCTGCCTAATTGATCATATGAGGTGGTACATGGACAATTTGAATGGCAATGCCCATCAACTTGGGAGGGGGGGCTCACATTTGGGGGGGGGAGGTTGAAGACCTCTTGGCCCCTAAGAGATGGCATCTATCTATCTATCTATCTATCTATCTATCTCTATCTATCTATCTATCTATCTAATCTATCATCTATCATCTATCTATCTATCTATCTATCTATCTATCTATCTATCTATCTATCATCTATCTATCTATATCTATCATCTATATCATCATCTATCTATCTATCTATCTATCATCTATCTATCTATCTATCTATCTATCTATCTATCTATCTATCTATCTATCTAATCTGTCTGTCTGTCTGTCTGTCTGTCTGTCTGTCTGTCTGTCTGTCTGTTTGTCTGTCTGTCTGTCTGTCTGTCATCTATCCTCCACAAATTTGCCCAATCTCCTTTTAAAGCCATCCAACTTGCACCTGAGAAATATCATCAACTGCCATCCAAATCATTGCTAGCAAAATTTAACTACAATATTAGTATTTTTCTTGTGCTGCATTTTAGGAAACAGTCTAGAATTCCACAGCCAAGCCTATTTGAATTCAGAGGGCATATGATTTACAGAGGCATCTTAATCCCTCTGTAAGCATCAAAGAATGGTAAGAAAGAAACAGAATGCCTTTGACTATGCTTGACAGAAATAATGTGACCATCAGTCAGAGACAGACATTTTTAGGATGATATATTTGCATAACATGCAATGTTACATCCTGGGCTGTGTCAGCTAATGCCTGTAAACATATCACAGTTTCTCACTATGGGGGGGGGGGACTCCATTTGGTGTCGTTGCAAGAATTAATCACAAATTCAGCCTGCCATATCCAGTATGTTTTTGTTTTGATTTGATTTGATTTAAGGAAAATTCTACAAATGTTTACTCCTGAGGGCTGTAACCTTACAATGCAGTCCTATACTCAGAAATAAGCCCTATTGAATCCAGTGGGGCTTACACCAAGGTAAATGAGCATAGAATTGAACCCTCATTCACTTGCAAATCCTAAACAAATTTGTTCCTGTCTTTTGGGGGGTGGGAGGAGTGCATTTCAGACTTCCACTTGCATTGACTGGCTACCAGTTCAGTCGTATGTGGTGCATGAGCTTCTAGGTTAATAACACACCACCTTCCCCTCAGCTCCAGTTGCCTAATCAGCCTGAAAACGGAGTCCTTGAATAACCTGCGGCAATGCTCACAAAGGCCCATTGTTCCTGTCAGCAGCCATGGCAGTTTCTTAAAGCAAACAAAATTCCAGGATGAAAGCACCAATGTCACATGGAAGCCGAGCCTTCTAATTACAAATGTGTGTGGGCCTGCTCAGCCTACCCAGCAGTGACAGAAAATAATTCTCTGCACATGTTCAGAGTCACTCTTTGCTGTAGCTTCACATGATAAAAATCCCATTCAGAATAAGTTCTGATCTTACTCAAAGGATTTCTAATGGACTTCCTGTGCGTTAACCAGCATAGAGGGGTTAATGCCATAGAGTAAGCTGTCCTGCCAGGCTTAGCCAGGTCACTCCCCTTCACCTTGGGAGGAAGGTCATCCAAGCCTATTGTTGTCCTTCAGTCTATCTGAAGAAGCTCAACCTGTGAGGTCTGAGCTGGTTGCCCCAAGTTCAGACCACATTTCTCTAACAAACTTTGCTTTGCTTCTATTGGGCTAGGGCTGATTTACAGTTTATGGGCACAAGAGAAGATACCAGTGTGGAGAGATGATATTCTAGCTTGTACTTCAAGAGGCTTTCCACTAACTCTTCTGTTTCATTAGGCTCGGCTTCCAGACATTTCGAACATGTAATCAGAAAGAAATGTCCATAGACTCATCGAATTGTAGAGTTGGAATGGACTCATCTAGTCCAACCCCTGCAATGCAGGAATCTCAGCTAAAGCATCCACAACAGATGGCCATCCAACCTCTGCTTTAAAACCTCCAAGGAAGGAGAGTCCACCACCTTCCAAGGGAGTCCATTTCACTGTCAAACAGCTCTTACTGTCAGAAAGTTCTTCCTGGTGTTTAGTCGGAATCTCCTTTCTTGTAACTGGAATCCATTGGGTCGGGTCCTGCCCTCCAGAGCAGGAGAAAACAAACTTGCTCCATCTTCCATGTGGCAGCCCTTTTAGATATTTGAAGATGGCTATCATATCTCCTCTCCGTCTGCTCTCAATCTAGCTCAGAGCCAGGGGGTTAGTGGTCAGACAAAGATGAGTCGTCAGAGGGAGAAGAGGAAGCAGACTGAGAGAAGGAGATGTCGGAAGCTGAAGAGGCAACAGGGTTTAGTGAGCAGGAGGAGGCTGTGACAGAGAGCAGTTTGGAGGCAGGAGAGGAGGGGGGCCAGGGGACAGAGATGAGGCAGGTTGCTGAATAATCCAGGGAGTCTCCCCCTCCTGCTACAACCAGCTCTCCTCCCCTGTGGTCTCCCAGAACACTCAGAGAAATGAAGAGGTTGGAGCAACGAGAGATAAGGCAATGGAGTCTTAGGCTGCTGGTAAAGGAATTGGGGGAGGAGCCTTAGAGTGCGGCTGGAAGGCAGGGACTTTCAGTATGGAAAAACCTACTGGGAAGAATTTCTGTGGTCACTAGGCCTGCACTGTTTTGTTTCTTTGAATAAAGACTAAACTTCACTGTCATCAGTGCTTTTTATTGCTGACCTACTCCTGACATCTATCTGCTAAGATCATCTTGAATCCCGATTCTGTCTTCAGTGGCATGGGCTACCCCACCCAGGTTGGTGTCATCTGCAAGTCTGATGAGCATTCCCTCAATTCCTTCATCCAAGTGGTTTTTAAATATGTTAGACAGCAACAGGCCCAGGACAGAACCCTGTGGCACCCCATTTGTCTTTTTTTTCCTTCTCTCCCAGAGTGATGAGGAACCATTAGTGAACACTCTTTGGGTTTGGTCAGTCAACCAGCTATAAATCAACCTAACAACTACCTGAATTTTAGCTTTACTGCTAAGGACAATGCACGACTGTAAGTAAAGTGTATTTTAAACTTACCTCACTGTGTAGTCTGTTTCTCTGAAGGACGGGTAACAGAGGCCACCTGCCTCAAGCGTTAAAAGTATTAAAAGAAAGCTTAGAAGCCTATTCCTATGCTTCACTAAATCTGCCTGATGGGGTTTAAACTCTGTTACTGGGGCTGTTTATGTGCAGGCCCTGAGTTTTTAAAAACAGGCATCAGCCATTTTTCTTAACCCACACAAGTGTGTCTGTAGAGGATTAAATATAATTAATATATTCTCTTACCAGTACCCATCAATGTTAACATTCCCTTTTAAACCAAAAATGTTGCAAAAATGTCTTCCCTTCACAAAATATACACAGCACAATAAATAGAATCCTCTCCCTAAAATAAATGATGTTGGCTGTGTCATCTATGTACTTATGCATTTATTTTTCATTTACTGTACTTTCTTATCATCACAATCTTCTGCTTCAGCATATTTTTTTCCTCAGCAGGGGAAAAAAAATCAATGTCAGAATCATTACCTCAACTGTCAGATGATGAAAGAAACCTTGTTCCAAGACAATTTTAAAAACCAATAGACCCAAGGATTCTTCCAAGAAGATATTGTTGTTTTTTGAACTATGAAGTTACAGTTTGTCTTGCTGTCTAATTCACCGTACTAATTGCATTTGCCCTTGAAATATGGGTCCCAGTAATTATTATATTTCTGAAGGACTATGAGAGACATCAGAGTCGTTGTGATGTCAGCCAGTATATACTAATTGTCAGTGGTACCTTTTGGGATACTGGTGATTTAAACAAATAATGATAATGATAATGATAGTCAATCCAAATCAGTGATAGGTCCATCAGTAGAGCATGAGACTCTTAATCTCAGGATCGGACGTTTGAGCCCCACGTTGGGCAAACAATTCCTGCATTGCAAGGGGTTGGACTGGATGACCATAGGGGTCCCATCCAACTCTACAATTCTGTGATTCAATCCCTGGCAGCTAAAGAATCCCTGACAGATGACCACCCAACCTCTGTTTAAGGAGAGTTCACCACCTTCCCAAGTAGTCTTGTTCCATTGTCGAACAGTTTCTTACCACCAGAAAGTTATTCCTAATGTTTAACAGTATGCTTGGCTTCCATTGCCAAGGGCTACAGAGCAGAATGGAAGCACGCTCTGCTTCTGCCACCAGCCAGGGCACCATGAGTAACTAGAAGGTAACATCTAGGGCCTCCCATCATGAATATCATCAAAAGGTGGAGGGAATGAGCAGCATGGACCCATTCATTGGCCAGAGGAGGAGGGATTCTGGGGAGCTTGTTCCCTCACCCACCAGAAGGAGCACTCTCTCCCAAGTCAGATCCTTCAGACTGCAGAACCAAAAGGAAACACAATGCTCTGGCCCCATCTATCTGCCAAGTGATTAAGGGCTGTTGGCCTGTGTGTGTACATATAAGCATGAGTTTTGAGTATCCCCACCCCACCCCCACCCCTGGCCTGCCAGTACTATTGCTATCTCTTGTAATCTGCCCTGAGAACTGGCCATTTGAAAGGTAGAGTGCAAGTCTTCAAAATAAATAAATGTTTAATTGCAACAATTAGGGGAATTTGGAGTCATTTTTGAAACACCCGTTTTCTATCCTAAAAACCCGTTCGACGCAGCTGTATGTTTATTTGTACTCAGGTGCACGTTTGACACACTCAGTAAGGAAAGCAGACCATGTCAATTTGGAAACTGGAATGGCAGATGTGGCTTAATCATTCAGACGATTCCCTTACAGCTGCTGCTGATGATGATGATGTTGTTTCTCTCTCTCATCAGTGTGGTGTAGTGGTTAAGAGCGGTAGACTCGTAATCTGGGGAACCGGGTTTGTGTCCCCACTCCTCCACATGCAGCTGCTGGGTGACCTTGGGCTAGTCACACTTCTTTGAAGTCTCTCAGCCCCACTCACCTCACAGAGTGTTTGTTGTGGGGAAGGAAGGGAAAGGAGAATGTTAGCCGCTTTGAGACTGCTTTGGGTAGTGATAAAGCGGGATATCAAATCCAAACTCTTCTTCTTCTTCTTCTTCTTCTTCTTCTTCTTCTTCTTCTTCTTCTTCATCAAATTTTAAATCCGGTGCCAAATAAAACGTTTCCAAGACTCAACCATTAGGCTATAGGGGAGCACTGGAGTTTCCTACCTATGAGATTGCTATGAGGTTGTAGGCCTGAGGCCCTTCTAATTCCCGGATCCAAAAAGGATCCAATTGCTGCACTAGTCAGACAAATTTATTGGGAAATCTGTGTGAAGTTGGGGGTTAGGAGGAGCAGAGATCAGCTGTGATGCTTCTTTCACAGGATGCACTTAGAGCTCCACTGGATGTCACTGTTGCACCATTCCTTGGAACCTGCTGTGTCAGGCTGCCAAGCACACAACCTGCTTTCTAGCTAAAGACCTGATTCTGGGCTTGCCACCTCCCCATTGTGCTGTGACTGTGCACTGACAACTCTTCATTAGCGGGTGGGTTTTCCCCCATACACCTCATCTGAGTATCTTTCCATTAGCTATCAGATAAAAGAGTGCCGAGGGATAGGGGCAAAATTTGATTCAGTTCCCATTTTAAAGGCTAACTTAACTATGGGACACGGGTGGCGCTGTGGGTTAAGATCAGAAGGTCGGCGGTTTGAATCCCCGCAACGGGGTGAGCTCCCGTTCCTCGGTCCCAGCTCCTGCCAACCTAGCAGTTCAAAAGCACGTCAAAGTGCAAGTAGATCAACAGGTACCGCTGCAGCGGGAAGGTAAACGGCGTTTCCGTGCGCTGCTCTGGTTCGCCAGAAGCGGCTTTGTCATGCTGGCCACATGACCTGGAAGCTGTACGCCGGCTCCCTCGGCCAATAATGCGAGATGAGCGTAGCAACTCCAGAGTCGGTCACCTAATGGTCAGGGGTCTCTTTACCTTTACCTTTAACTATCAACAGAGAATGGGTTGAGATTTATTTTTTTAGAAAGAAGAATAGTCATCATTTTAATCATCCACTCATTTATTTACGTATCTGCGCACGATATATATTTATTTACATCTGTATAAAAATTCACGTTATATTTTTTAATAAATATATTGTACACTAGTTTACATATATATCCCACATACATTCCATATATCAAACACATAGATTAACGTTTGTCATGTAAAGTATGCTGCATAATGAATATTTGTAAATAAAACAAAACAAAAACAAATCTGCACTATTTTGCTTCTAAACCCCCCCCCCCAATTCCTTCTTTGCATTTCCAATCTCATTGTGAAGACAAAATCTGCTCCATTACAACCTAAATAAGACTGGGGGGGGAATGCCCCCTGCAGCTGCCTTTCCCCTCTTATTTTATTTATTTTCTTTGAATATTTTGTGCAATGAGTCATCATCTCCTCCTTTGTCCCATCCCACCCCCCAAAGGGTTTTCTTTTTAGCATCTGACTTTTTCTTTTAGAAATTGCTGTGCAATTAATTCTTCGGTTTCCGTACGAAACCAACAGGTGTAGAATGACTGACACGCCTCTGATAGGCTCCATCTGGTTGCAGCTGATAACACAGCCCTAGAGGATGCTGGGTAATATCTCTGCCTGCTTAAAAGGCAGTGGCCTAATCTATTTGCAAGGGATGGAGGGAAGAAAGGAAAGGAAAGAAAAGCCAGGCTCGAAGAAGCTGAACAGCGGGGCAGAGACAACGCTTGTATAGGCACAGTAGGGGAGCTTTTAGAAAACCTCCTTTGAATGATGAGTCACTAAATATGTAGTCTTCTTTTTTTTTTACTTCTTGGGAAAATAAAGGAGGATTGAAGAAGGAGCTATTCGCTGAACACGACTATGATCTTAATGCATACAGTAGACTAATGACAGCTCCCCCAACTCCCAGCCACTATTTGCCAACCTGGTGCCCTCTAGATGTCATTGGACACGGCTGGTGTTGGCTGGGACTGATGAGAGCCATATAGTTCAACATCTGGAGGGCACCAGGTTGGCAAAGGCTGCTGTATGCAATTTAATTCCTTGTCCCTAGAAAGGAAAATCCTAGCAGGGTGCTATGTATGGGATGCCTCAGCATGGTAGCACAGCCTGGATAGCTCAGTTGGCTAGAGTGTGGTGCTGATAACGCCACAGTTGCAGGTTCAATCCCCGTATGGGACAGCTACATATTCCCACATTGCAGGACGTTGGGCTAGATGATCCTCAGCTTGATGATTCTGTGAAAATACAGGTATTTATTTATTTATTTTAATCCACTTTCCTCCCAAAGGAGGCCAGGACTGCAAACAGATGGATCAGGTTCCAAACCTCTGAACATAACTAGAATGATGGATCTGATCTGATTCCCTCTGTATAACTAACAGGAGTGGCTCTGGTTACGTCCTCAGCCCATTTTGCTGCTTTGTTTATGCCAGTGTTCCCAAAGTAGTAGTAGTAGTAGTAGCAATAATAATAATAATAATAATAATAATAATAATAATAATAATAATAATATAATTTATTATTTCTACCCCGCCCATCTGGCTGGGACTCCCCAGCCACTCTGGGTGGCTCCCAACAGAATATTAAAAATACGATAAAACATCAAACATTAAAAACTTCCCTAAACAGGGCTGCCTTCAGATGTCTTCTAAAAGTCAGATAGTTGTGTATTTCCTTGACATCTGATGGGAGGGTGTTCCACAGGGCGGGCGCCACTACCAAGAAGGCCCTCTGCCTGGTTCCCTGTAACCTCACTTCTCGCAATGAGGGAACCACCAGAAGGCCCTCAGAGATGGACCCTCAGTGTCCAGGCTGAAACTGTGATTGGCGTACCCGTAGGCCTATGTGAAAGGGTTTCACAGAAGAATTTATTGATTTCTATAATTCAAAAATAGACATTACTTGCATTCTGCTTGGTATTTTGAAGGAAGGAAAATCACTAGCAAAACATGCAGCAAAAAGTTGAAGCTCCAGGCAGCCATTCAACCCAATGAATACAACAGACCTCTTCTTTCCAAGAGAAGTTTTGTTTTCCTTTTTTGCTGCTCACCTCTGTTTTTTGGCTTTCCATTCAGGCAAAGCGCCATCTTCTGGAAAGATGAATAAATCAATCTGCTGTTAAGAAAAGCATTTCCTCAAGCCCTTCATCTCCTTTGCTCTTTGGGGGAAAAGGCAAACGATGACTCTGAGCGGAGATGCAATGAAAGCTGCATCTCATTATTTTATTCATTATATCTGAACATCGCTTTTTGCCTAATATCTCAAAGAGACTTACAAAATATTAAACTACAGAAGAAGTAAAATCCACAGCGCAGAATAAAATAATAAGTTTGTCCATCAGAAAAAGAATGTATTTCATTTCTGCTGACTGCTGCAAAAATGGACTGTTGCCGAAAGATGGAGATCCCTGGATGTGGACTTGACAAAAAACTGGAGTGAAAAATTTGGGCAATCTGCCCTCATGGAGAAAGTAGCATGGCAATTTAGAAACAGAACTCAACATGCATATAAGGAGTGTGGTTTGTTTTGGTTTTTTAAATGAAACTCAGTTTATTTTACACAATATGCAGTGGCTCTTGAACATGAATTTCACCCTCCTTTGACCATCTCCTAACAGCACTCAGCATCCTTAGCAAACTACAGTTCCCAGGATTAATTGGGGGAAGCCAGGACTGTTTAACGTGGTCTAAGAGTACTTTAACTGCATGTTGCAGATGTGGCCTTGGTGATTACTTGTAAAGAGTCGGCCATGTTTAACAACCACTTTCAACTAAAGACTTGCTAATTTAAACTTCCCTAATTGTCTTCACGATTTTGGCATCGCCTTGTCCTCGTGCGCTATCTTTGAACAAAGTGTGTGCCTTATCTTTGTAATTAACCATTCAGCATAGCAACAAATCGTCTATTAGATGTGAGTCATTCAGTTGGTAAATCAAGCGCCATGTCACCGAAACAAAATTGATTTCCTCCTGACCTCAAGTCAATGACAATAAAAAGAGGCACACAGCTGTACTAAAATTTTCCCTGTTGTAATTTGCAGGTGGCTTCTGGGCCCATAATTGGAGGCTGTGGTTTTGGAAGGGAGGAATAAAACACTTAATCCCGTTTGCTGTTATTATTTTCCGTTCTGTGGCAACCTGCATTTAAGGTTAGGGCGTAGAAATAAACAAGAACACAGTATGGATTTAACAGTTAAAGGTAGATAGCCGTGTTGGTCTGTCATAGTCAAAACAAAAAAATTCCTTCCAGTAGCACCTTAGAGACCAACTAAGTTTGTTCTTGGTATGAGCTTTCGTGTGCATGCACACTTCTTCAGATACACTGAAACAGAAGTCACCAGACCCTTGTATATAGTGAGAGGGTGGGAGGGGTATTACTCAGAGGGGTGGTGGAAATGGGTGAAAGGTTGATAGCTGTGGTAAACCTGTTGACGACTGTTAACGGCTGCAATTAGTCTTACAGGAAAAAGCAAGGGGTGAGAAGGTTAAAAAAGCTTTGTCATGTATAATGAGATAAGAATCCAATGTCTTTGTTCAGACCAGGTCTCTCCATGGTTTTAAGCTTGGTAATGAGTTGCAATTCAGCAACTTCTCTTTCCAGTCTATTTCTGAAATTCCTTTGCAATAAGACAGCTACTTTGAGATCTTGTATAGAGTGTCCTGGGAGATTGAAGTGCTCTCCTACTGGTTTCTCTGTCTTGTGATTCCTGATGTCAGATTTATGTCCATTTATCCTTTGGCGTAGGGTTTGGCCTGTTTGTCCAATATAGAGAGCTGAAGGGCACTGTTGGCATTTGATGGCATACACAATGTTAGATGAGGAGCAATTAAATAGTCCTGAGATGGTATGTTTGATGTTGTTGGGGCCAGTAATGGTGTTGTCCGGGTGTATGTGGCAGCAAAGTTGGCATCTGGGTTTATTGCAGGCTCTGGTGCCAGTGTCTGTGTTTAGTCTGGTTGTAGTATTGTTGTGGGTGAGGAGTTGTTTAAGATTGGGTGGCTGTCTGTAGGCGATGAAAGGTCTTCCTCCCAGAGCTTGAGAAAGAGAACTGTCATGGTCTAGGAGAGGTTGTAGATCTCTGATGATCCGTTGTACTGTTTTAACTTGGGAGCTGTATGTGATTACTAGTGGTGTTCTGCTGTTTTCTTTTTTGGGTCTGTCTTGCAGCAAGTTCTCTCTGGGTATCAGTCTGGCTCTGTTGATCTGTTGTTTAACTTCATCCGGTGGGTATTTTAGTTCTAAAAAGGTTTGCTGTAGATCTCTTAGGTGAGAGTCTCTGTCTGTAGAGTTGGAACTTGCTGCAAGACAGACCCAAAAAAGAAAACAGCAGAACACCACTAGTAATCACATCTTTCTCAAGCTCTGGGAGGAAGACCTTTCATCGCCTACAGACAGCCACCCAATCTTAAACAACTCCTCACCCACAACAATACTACAACCAGACTAAACACAGACACTGGCACCAGAGCCTGCAATAAACCCAGATGCCAACTTTGCTGCCACATACACCCGGACAACACCATTACTGGCCCCAACAACATCAAACATACCATCTCAGGACTATTTAATTGCTCATCATATAACATTGTGTATGCCATCAAATGCCAACAGTGCCCTTCAGCTCTCTATATTGGACAAACAGGCCAAACCCTACGCCAAAGGATAAATGGACATAAATCTGACATCAGGAATCACAAGACAGAGAAACCAGTAGGAGAGCACTTCAATCTCCCAGGACACTCTATAAAAGATCTCAAAGTAGCTGTCTTATTGCAAAGGAATTTCAGAAATAGACTGGAAAGAGAAGTTGCTGAATTGCAACTCATTACCAAGCTTAAAACCATGGAGAGACCTGGTCTGAACAAAGACATTGGATTCTTATCTCATTATACATGACAAAGCTTTTTTAACCTTCTCACCCCTTGCTTTTTCCTGTAAGACTAATTGCAGCCGTTAACAGTCGTCAACAGGTTTACCACAGCTTTCAACCTTTCACCCATTTCCACCACCCCTCTGAGTAATACCCCTCCCCACCCTCTCACTATATATAAGGGTCTGGTGACTTCTGTTTCAGTGTATCTGAAGAAGTGTGCATGCACACGAAAGCTCATACCAAGAACAAACTTAGTTGGTCTCTAAGGTGCTACTGGAAGGAATTTTTTTTGTATGGATTTAACAGTTAGAGGAGACTTTCCTAGAAATTGTAAAGTTCAAGCAGATTTGACCTTTATAAAGATGAGAGACGGGTTGTTGTTTTTAAGATTTAAAAAATGGAATAGAGGATGGGGGGGGGGACTTGACACTGAATAAATTAATGACCCTCTCTTCTAGGGGTGGGGCAGAAAATTGATTTCATTTGCATTAAGAAATGATCTAATTCACACTCCTCAAACAAATATGTAAACTGAAACAGAGATATCATTTCAAATTTGCACTTTCCTGAATTTTGCAATGCCGTTCTCCAACCAATGTGTAAAGGTCCAGTCGCGGATGACTCTGGGGTTGTGGCGCTCATCTTGCTCTATAGGCTGAGGGAGCCAGCATTTGTCCACAGACAGCTTCCAGGTCATGTGGCCAGCATGACTAAGCCGCTTCTGGAGAACCAGAGCAGCGCACGGAAACACCGTTTACCTTCCCGCCAGAGCAGTACCTATTTATCTACTTGGACTTTGACGTGCTTTCAAACTGCTAGGTGGGCAGGAGCAGGGACTGAGCAACGGGAGCTCACCCCGGCGCAGGGATTGGAACCGCCGACCTTCTGATCGGCAAGCCCTAGGCTCTGTTGTTTAGACCACAGCGCCACCTGCGTCCCAACCAATGTGTACAGGAATGTATTTATTAGGGGTAAGTTTGCATTAAAACTATTATTATTATTACTACTACTATTCCCATCTTCTTTCTTCTTCTTCTTTCTCCTTTCTGAGATTGAGGAGAAAGTTTTTGTCCATATTTGGGTACCATTTTGAATCAAGATGGCAGACTGAACCTTTCAAAACTACACTGATTCAGAACCTCTTAAGATGCCACCACCAACATTTGCTTCACATTTTCATGGGGAGACTCCAGTCTGAAACTTCTGAGTTAGAGTCAAAATTGCTGATAAATTCTATGTAGTTTGGACTTAACCAGGACTATAGGTTTGTTTCTCACTATGCATATTAGATTGATAATGAGCAGCTTGAAAGACAGTAATGTCATAGTGACTGCTGTTGTGAATTGGTCATTATGTTCTTGGCTTATATACATTTGGGCTCTGCATGGAAAAATCGTGCTTGCATTTCATGGCTTCCTACTTACAACCCCCCCTTTTTTTTTTACATCGGTCTACCCATATCTCTGTAGATTGAGGATAATACTATGAATATGACAAGGTAGGTTCTAGTAGAAGAAATCTTATTCCACAATAAAATGGCTATAAAGCAGCCAAATGGCTGTTCTTATAATAAAAGAGAATCTTAATATTTTTTCTGGCCAACAACTATTCCTGTCTACAAGGGGTGGGGTGTAAAATTCTCGCTTTGAGTGAATTTCTTTATTAACTGCAGCCATTTAATCATTTTTAAATTTATCCCAAGATCCCAATATTCATCAAGAAATGCATTAAGACTGTTTAACATTCAAATGAGACATCTGCTACCTCTCAGATTTTGTTCAAAGTATGCCAATAATTGCCTAATATTTGCATCTCAGAGGGACTGAAATATATACACATAAAAAAAGAGTAAAATATGCATTATGAGTCAAGTCAATCATATTTACTTTACACTTGCTATACAGACTTCTTCAATACTTCTGCTGCTTTTCAACACATCCCAAATGAATGGGGGTTATCAGAAGTCACAGCACAGTATTTTAAGATATTGGAGAGGGAGGAAATTCCACTGATGTCTTCTTCTTCTTCTTTGGCAATCCTTCATAGCCAAGTAAAATTGTCTTCCATGAACACAGTCTTAACGACGTGTCCATAAGTGACTGTGGAGGCCAATTCTGGATCCACACATCCTTCCACAGTGGAGACATAGGTTTCTGGATGGGAGTTGATCATGGTGAGGGCTTGCCCAACGTGCCTTCCTCTTAGCATGTTTCTCCCTTTTGTCCTGAGTTTGAACGTTTTCAAAGTCCGTGACACTTTTGGTAAAGGCTGTTCTCCAATTGGAGCGCTCGCAGGCCAGTATTTGCCAATTATCGGTGTTCATACTACATTTTTTGTAGCTTCCAGCATCTCTGTAACACTCTCACTTTACAGTGCAGTTCTATACTTGTTGACTGAGATGTAAGCCACCTCCATATGCACTCACTTACCTGGGAGTAAGGCCCCTTAATGTGATTATGACAATGACTTGTGAGGGTAAAATGGGGATAAAATTAGGATAGTCTGCATTAGTGTTCCAGCTGCAATGCTTCTAAAATGCAGCATTGACATTAGAAGAAGGAAAATACAACCCACTATGATCAAGGCCTGGGTCTGTTTAACAGACCCATCTGTTAAAAAAATAATTTGGTGTGCAACTCCCTTGGCACTCTAGGGAGACTAAGGAACGAACTAAGGCAAGAAGATCAAACCTATCCATTCTGAAGGAAATCAGCCCTGAGTGCTCACTGGAAGGACAGATCCTGAAGCTTTGGCCACTTTGGCCACCTCATGAGAAGAGAAGACTCCCTGGAAAAGACCCTGATGTTGTGAAAGATGGAGGGCACAAGGAGAAGGGGACGACAGAGGACGAGATGGTTGGACAGTGTTCTCGAAGCTACCAACATGAGTCTGACCAAACTGCGGGAGGCAGTGGAAGACAGGAGTGCTTGGTGTGCTCTGGTCCATGGGGTCACGAAGAGTTGGACACGACTAAACGACTAAACAACAACAAGGAAAGAATTTGTTTTTATGACATAGCTATTAACAGTAAGGTGTTCTGCTCCAGCACATGGTATGGTTTTCAAGACAGACAACTCCCCATGTGGGGTTCAAGCTCAAACAGGTTTATTATGGGGTTGCCTTAAGCCCTGGTCCAGAAGCTTCAGCTAGTGCAGAATGCTGTGGCTAGACTGGTGGCAGGAACAGACTCTTGCCAACCCATGACACTGGTGTTAAAAGAACTATTAAAAGTTCCCATTTCCCCTTTAGACTCTCCACTCTCAGTTTCTTTCATTCATGTATGCAGAAGTATGGTGCATTGTGACATCACAGCAACTCAGCCAATGGCAACAAATCAGCAAAAGGCATCAGAGCAATCCAGCAGCCCCTACTTGATGTTTCACCAACCTCAGCACTGCCACTAAATCATTCAGCGCACGGAAATACAAATGATACATTTCCACAGCCACTCTTTAAAACTTCCTATAAAAGTACAACAAACACAACAGCTCTGCTTTGAATCATAGCACTGATCTGGACGCCTTTAGAAAGTCCAATTTTCTTTGCGAAGAGAGGAACTGAGAAAGCAAGGACACACAATCCCAGCTGCAAAGAATCCTGGCAGGAATAATAATACTAATAATAATAATAATAATTTATTATTTATACCCCGCCCATCTGGCTGGGTCTCCCCAGCCACTCTGGGCGGCTTCCAAAAGAACATTAAAATACAGTAATCTATTAAACATTAAAAGCCTCCCTAAACAGGGCTGCCTTCAGATGTCTTCTAAAGGTCTGGTAGTTGTTGTTCTCTTTGACATCTGAAGGGAGGGCGTTCCACAGGACGGGCGCCACTACCGAGAAGGCCCTCTGCCTGGTTCCCTGTAACTTGGCTTCACGCAGCGAGGGAACCGCCAGAAGGCCCTCGGCGCTGGACCTCAATGTCCGGGCTGACCGATGGGGGTGGAGACGCTCCTTTAGGTATACTGGACCGAAGCCATTTAGGGCTTTAAAGGTCAGCACCAACACTTTGAATTGTGCTCGGAAACGTACTGGGAGCCAATGTAGGTCTTTCAAGACCGGTGTTATGTGGTCTCGGTGGCCGCTCCCAGTCACCAGTCTAGCTGCCGCATTCTGGATTAGTTGTAGTTTCCGGGTCACCTTCAAAGGTAGCCCCACGTAGAGCGCATTGCAGTAATCCAAGCGAGAGATAACTAGAGCATGCACCACTCTGGCGAGACAGTCCGCGGGCAGGTAGGGTCTCAGCCTGCGTACCAGATGGAGCTGGTAGACTGCTGCCCTGGATACAGAATTAACCTGTGCCTCCATGGACAGCTGTGAGTCCAGAATGACTCCCAGGCTGCGCACCTGGTCCTTCAGGGGCACAGTTACCCCATTCAGGACCAGGGAGTCCTCCACACCTGCCCGCCCCCTGTCCCCCAAAAACAGTACTTCTGTCTTGTCAGGATTCAGTCTCAATCTGTTAGCCGCCATCCATCCTCCAACCGCCTCCAGACACTCACACAGGACCTTCACCGCCTTCACTGGTTCTGATTTGAAAGAGAGGTAGAGCTGGGTATCATCCGCATACTGATGAACACCCAGCCCAAACCCCCTGATGATCTCTCCCAGCGGCTGCATATAGATGTTAAAAAGCATGGGGGAGAGGACAGAGCCCTGAGGTACCCCACAAGTGAGAGTCCAGGGGTCTGAACACTCATCCCCCACCACCACTTTCTGAACACGGCCCAGGAGGAAGGAGCGGAACCACTGTATAACAGTGCCCCCAGCTCCCAACCCCTCTAGGCGGTCCAGAAGGATGTTATGGTCGATGGTGTCAAAAGCCGCTGAGAGATCCAGCAGAACTAGGAAACAGCTCTCACCTTTGTCCCTAGCCCGCCGGAGATCATCAACCAGTGCGACCAAGGCAGATTCAGTCCCATGATGAGGTCTGAACCCCGATTGGAAGGGATCCAAATGGTCCGCTTCTTCCAGGCGTGCCTGGAGTTGTTCAGCAACCACCCGCTCAATCACCTTGCCCAAGAATGGAAGATTTGAGACTGGGCGATAGTTGGCCATATTGGCCACATCCAAAGATGGTTTTTTAAGAAGCGGTTTAATAACCGCCTCTTTTAGTGGGTCTGGGAAGGCTCCCTCACAGAGAGAGGCATTCACCACCCCGCGGAGCCCATCGCCCAGCCCTTCCCGGCTAGCTTTTATTAGCCAGGATGGGCAAGGATCAAGAAGACAGGTGGTCGGTTTCACTCGTCCAAGCAGCCTGTCCACATCCTCGGAGGTAACAGATTGGAATTGATCCCATAAAACATGACTAGACAGGGCTCTAGCACTCTCCCGCCCCGGCTCTGCTCCCACGGTGGAGTCTACCTCCTTCCGAATCTGAGCGACTTTATCTGCAAAAAACATTGCAAAAGCATTGCAGGAGATCTTGGGGTCCCTATCAGACCCAGATGACGGAGGTGGTTCTGCTAGATTGCGAACCACCTGGAAGAGTCTCCTGCTGCTGTTTTCTGCAGATGCAATAGAAACGGCAAAGAAAGTTCTCTTTGCCGTTGCCATTGCCACTTGGTAGGCTCGAAGTTGAGCTCTAGCCCGTGTCCGGTCTGATTCAGAATGAGTTTTCCGCCACCGGCGCTCTAGCCGTCTCAGCGACTGTTTCATCACCCTCAGCTCCGGAGAAAACCACGGGGCTGTCCGGGCTCCATGCAATCGGAGAGGGCGCTTCGGAGCCAGACAGTCAATAGCCCTGGTTAACTCCACATTCCAGCGGGCCACCAGGGAATCAGCTGAAAGGCCATCAACATGGGATAAAACATCCCCTACCACTCTCTGGAAACCATTTGGATCCATTAAGTGGCGGGGGCGGACCATCCGAATCGGTCCCACCTCCCGGCAGAGGGGAAGGGTCGCGGAGAAGTCTAGTTGCAATCTTTTTCTGCTGGGGCATTTTCTCTCTCTTCTATATTTGTTTCTTAATGCTTGCTCAGCCAGCCAGACATCATCTAATACAAGTAGCATCAGACTTGTGCATTGGGCTTCAAGATGACCAGGTATAACAAAGTTTTTTGCTGTTGCCTGATGAGTGCCGTAATATTTTTTGCTAGGAATAACTGTAGCCCTGAAGTGAGAGGGTGGAAATTCAGGTGAGACTGCAGGCTTCCATTGCAAACGATAGAGTTGTGACCATGGATTTAAATGTGCAGTATCAGATTTCCCTGTTTGGAATAAATTAGTCACATATATGCTGGATTTGGAGCAGTAAACAAAAATAGAACAGGGGTCCTTTATTCACCAGTTCTGCCAGCAAAATCTAACACTCTAGAAGGGAAGGAGTTGCATGTAGACACTGGTGGGTTTTCTTAGACAACAGGAAAAAGGGGCAGGCCTGATAGTCACTGATTGAAGGCTATTGGGCAGCCAGTGGCGTCACGAGGGGGGGCTCATGGGGCTGCCCCGCTGCTGCTTTTCGCGCGGCGGCTCACAAGGCTGCCGCAGGAGCAGCGGCGGCGGCCCAGCGGCGGAGTGCGAAGGCACGGCATTTCGCGCATGCTCGTTGCATCGTGATGTCACAACGCAACGTCATGGCGCCCCGCCCCCAGGGGGTGCCTCCATTCGCCGCTCCGGGTAGTGAGGAGGCTTCCTCCGCCCCTGTGGGCAGTTGCTGGCCCTCAACCAAGGATGTCCACCACAGCACCATACCTGTTGTCTGAATTCTCCCTTTGTCCCATGCAAAAGCTTTTGCTGGTCCTTCCACCCTGCCTCTCTACAAATTACATATGGTTTTAGACGTCTTTATGCTTTCATTGCACAAGTAATGGCATCCACGCTGCCTATTTTAATCTTTCCCACTTGGGAAGAAGAGGATTGCAGTAACAACAAAACAAGTTTAAGCAGTTTCTTTTCTTAAGCAATTCAAGATTATTATTGTTATTTTTTTAAAGTGGCCTTTAGGGATGAAATGGACAAGCCTTGAAGGTGTTTGCAGGCCAATCTCTGTTGGATGGTGCAAAGTGGCAGAAACTCAGACTTACAAAAACAGGACCGCCACCTTCAACAAGCTTCTATGCCAGGAATAGCTAACCTGTGGTTCTCCAGATGTTGCTGGCCATGCTGGAGTCCAGCAACATCTGGAGGACACAGCATTGGCTGCCTCTGTGCATTACATTTGTTCACTCTTGAGAGTTCAGTGCCAGACAGCGCTTTTCCATAGCAGCATTAAGGAGGGGCATTTCCCCGTTGCTCTGCAGGTGCCATCATTGGCACACAGCAGCTGGATAAGCAGGAAACTTACAAGAGATTGCCATCTTGTGGATGGCATGTGGCAGATCACATCTGGCAATATAGCAGTGCTTAAGGAATTGATAAGGAAACCCATGATAACTGCTGACTTCAGGTCTATTGGATGAAATATTGAGGGTGGTAAGGAAATTCACCAGTGGAAATGCATGGTGCAAAAAACAAAACAAAAAACCCTCTCTGCCTTAAACCTCACTGGGTGATCTTATGTTTGAGTAGTAGGAGAGATGAGTCAGACAGGAATCCCTATCCATCTCCACACTACACACAAATTTATAAGCCCTCTACCAGGTGCCCTAGCCACTCTTTTAAACTTCTAAACTAAAAGTCACGCCATGTTTCAAATTGTAAGTCTTCAGGTGCCCATTGGTTTGGGTCCTAGTGTCTGGAGAAAAAAAGCAGGAGAAAACAGGCTTGCTCCATCTTCCATGTGACAGCCCTTTAGATATTTAAAGATGGCTAAACCTACCTGGCTCCTTCAACCATTCTTCATAAGGCTTGGTTTCCAGACACTTGATCATCTTGGTTGCCCTCCTCTGCACACATTATAGCTTGTCAACATCCTTCTTAAACTGTGGCACCCTGAACTGAACACAGTACTCCAGGTGTGTTCTGACCAAGGAAGAATAAGTTTGACTATGACGTCTCTTGATCAAGACATTTTACTTCTGTTGATGCAGCATTAGAATAGCATTAGGTTTTTTTGTTGCTGCATCACACTGTTGACTCGTGTTAAGCTTGTGGTCTACTAAGACCCCGAGGTCCTTTTCACATGAGCTACTGGCAACCCAGGTGTCCCCCCCCCCCACCTTCTATTTCTGCAGCTGGTTCTTCCTGTCTAAGTGCAGAACCTGGCATTTGTCCCTACTGATATTCATTTTGTTAGTTTTGTCTGTTAAGGTCATCTTGAATCCCGATTCTGTCTTCTGTGGCATTGGCTATCCCTCCCAGTTTGGTGCCGTCTGCAAATTGGATGGGCATCCCCTCAATGCCTGTTGCTCTGGTTGACACATGTGTGGACTTGAGCAGGCTTCCTTGCGTTACCTGACTGTGTTATCCACTGGCATCTCCAGGGAGGCATATAAAAGACTTGAAAACAGGAACACCTGCTGCCAGTCAATGTTGCACAATTATCTAACTTGGTATGGCACAGCTTCCTTGGTTCCTATACAAACTGTCCCATTGCCCACCCCATTCTTTTCTGGATTTCACCTGGTAGCTCAGGATGCCACTTTGCATAACTTCCTTGTTCATTCAAGGTTAAAAACCATCCGCACTAACTATCAAGTAAAAAAAAAAAAAAGGACTTCCTCCCTCTTTTGCACAGTTCCCCTCTTTGAACACCGGGGGGCGCAGTAGTACCAGATTTGAACCAACATTTGTTAAAGCAGAGTCAAAAACCAATGATGTAATTTTCTCCACTCTCTATATTTCCATTACAAGGAGTGTTTTGCTTTTCCTTGCAGACAACAGTTATATCTATTTATAACCGTCTTGTTTCTAAGCAGCAAAATACCTATTTTGGTTACCTGCTGAAACAAGCCATGTGAAATAAATTTATTATTATTATTATTATTATTATTATTATTATTATTGTAAAAGCACAATACAATATGGGGTGGGGGGACAACAATGAAAAATACAGAGTAGAAGCCAATTTTCTTCCATTTTCTACTTTATCTGATAGATAAAGAAATGGATTTATATCTTTAGAAATGGATTTATATCTTTGTCACGCCCAGTTTGCCTTAATTTCCTGCTCCGCCAAAACCTCTTAACATTTTCTTTGCATTTGAATACTAGCAGTGCAAACTGTTCGTGTCAGCTCAGAAGCGAGACCCATTGAGCTCAATGGGGCTCACTTCCCAGTAAGCGGGTAGAGGATTTCAACTTGTGTGCCAGGAGCTGCCCTGTCCTCCTAGCAGGGACACTGTTGCCAGCTCTGCTCCTGGATCTGATCTGAGCAGGAAGAGGACTTCAGGGGAGGGGATGCACTTTATTAAAATCCAGAGAACCAGAACCGCCACTGACAACGGCCGCAACTGGAAGAGCTTATGCCTGCTCTTGCTTTCCCCTCCTCCCTCCCATTCATTTTTCCTCATGTGCCTTTTGAGCTGGAGCACAGAGCCCATCTAAGAACTGGTTTTCGTAAGCCATTCTGAGTGTTTTGGGTGCTACGAAGCAGGATATTGATGCTGTAAACAAACAGGCAAAACTCAGATGTTGTCATTATCTTGGTTCCCAGATTCGGGGGGAGATGCTTTTGGGAGGGACTCCTCTTTGCCCCCAGCTACCGGTAGAGCCAAGACAGCCCAGACCATCACAGACCAAGGAGGACAACTGGATTTAAATTCCTTCCTGTGAGGATTCTGGTAAGAACCATCAAGCCAGTTGCTCATACGAAGAATGGTGTGGTCAGCACAATTTTATCCTCCTGATTGAGACATTTTTATCTGTTTGGTATGCTTCCGGCATCCTTGGGCAGTTGCCCGGGATGCGGGTGGCACTGTGGTCTAAACCACTGAGCCTCTTGGGCTTGCTGATCAGAAGGTCGGCGGTTCGAATCCCCGCGACGGAGTGAGCTCCCATTGCTCTGTCCCAGCTCCTGCCAACCTAGCAGTTCGAAAGCATGCCAGTGCAAGTAGATAAATAGGTACCACTGCAGCGGGAAGGTAAACGGTGTTTCTGTGCGCTCTGGTTTCTGTCACTGTGTTCCATTGTGCCAGAAGCAGTTTAGTCCTGCTGGCCACATGACCTGGAAAGCTGTCTGTGGACAAATGCCTGCTCCCTCGGCCTGAAGCAAAGTGAGCGCCGCAACCCCATAGTTGCCTTTGACAGGACTTAACCATCCAGGGGGGTCCTTTACCTTTACCATTTTTACCTTGAGAGGGTTCACCGCCACCTGCCCTGAGATGCCTTTGATGCTCTTTTTTTGTCTTTCTGGCTGTCAGTGCTCCAATCAATGCTGGAGATACATTTTGGGAAATTAAAGCAGCCATTGCCACCATGATTTTTTGACTCAGCTTTAACAAGTGCCAATTGCAGAAACCGAATGGCATCAAGAAGTGGGGAAGAGAACAAATCAACTCTTGTATGTTCTGCTTTGGCACTGTACCTTGCAATGCCTACAATTACACACTAGGTGGCACTCTCCCTCTCTCCCACTTCTTAACCCCCCCCCCCCGCATTTATAGATCTCCTTTCCTTCCACCCAGGTTTTAAATGTTTTAAATTCTTAATAAAATATAGTTGGCGTCCACATCTTTCATGCTGTTGGACATTGTCCTCTATTCTAGGGCCTGTAGTGCTGTGCTAGGGTGGCCCAACGCACACGAGACACCATACAATCAGAATCGTTTTCCATAATGGAATAGCATGCACTTCTATTCATATTCCATTAACCTTCTTTATCCTTCTTCTGTCGCCTTTCCCAACCCCGCTGTTGATTGTAAGTGCATTGAGGGCAGAGACTTATATGGGTGGTGGTGGTGGTTGTTTTTACTGACTTACTTATTGGCACTGGTGCTTTTTTGTGTCTGCTTTTTTGTGTCTGCTTAATTGGAGAAAGGATTGACAAGAGACCCAAAATGACTGTGGCCAATATTCTGACCCACACCCTTTCTTGTTGTGCTGCTAAATGTGAGCAGGTCTGAGCTGTTCAGGGGGGCACAGCTGTGAGCCACTGACGGAGCAGGAGGCCAAAAAGGCTAGACGGAAATGTTGTGAAGACATTTCCTGAAATTTTAGATTGAGAGAGACAGCTGAGAGCACAGCTTAGGGACTCTGAAGCCGGTGCTGTCAGGAAGGAGAGACAGAGAGAGAGCATAAGACAAAAAGTATAAGACAAGTGTTTGTCACTGAATGAAGACCAGCTTTAAAACAGATGTGGAGGTGCTCTGGCCCTCCAGATGATGCTGAACTGTTGTTGTTGTTGTTGTTGTTGTTGTTTTATTTACACACACACACACACATATACCGGTACATACATACTCCACCTTTTCCCCACAGAGGGACTCAACTCCCATCATCCCTGGTGATTGGCTATGCTTGCTGAGGCTGATGGGAGCTGTAGTTCAGTAACATCTGGAGGCCCCATGTTTTCTCATACCTGCCTTAGAATAGCAGCACAATCCTATAACAAAGGGGTGAGGAGCCTTTTTCAGACCAAGGGTCATCTTCTCTGGTGGGGAATCTTCCGGGGGGGGGGAGGCATATGCCTGCCAGTGAGGGGTGGGGTCAGAGGCAGAAGACACACTTGCAGATGCAAACCAACAGAGAGAAAACCCTTATTGTATTAGCCAAACACAGCATACTTTGTGGGGTTGCTGTCACTTATTAGGCCGCTGGGAATCTGAATACAATGGCAGTTCCTTACATTTTGATTATTTTACAGTGACCCGCAGAAAGCTTGGCATGCTAGCAAGCCGCACAAACCCATTTTTACACTTTTGCTTTATTTTTAGCACCAGGAGAATGAATTTAACTGTCTTCTGCATAATTAATGGCCAGCCGTTTCATGTTCTGGGGAATTTACAGTGGATTCTCGCTCTCCTTAACTCTGTTCTGGGGGAGGGGGCAGAATCTGCAGTCTTGCATAGAGGGTTTGTCTTATAAACATCAAATTGGAAACGGAGACAAGCAGACTTTGACCTTTTTGCTATCATATGGTACAAAGTACAATGGATTGACAGCTTTCATTTTAGATAATATTAGATATGATGAAGAGATACTTCACTGGTAATATTAGGACTGCTGTACGTCAAAGGCAGAATTGACATCTGGGGGAATTTCCAGAAGGAAGGCGACACTTTGTCCAACAACTTTCGGGGTTTCCTTTACTTTTTGAAATATGGCAACTCAAGCAAATAAGAAGAAGAAGAGTTTGGATTTGATATCCCGCTTTATCACTACCCTAAGGAGTCTCAAAGCGGCTAACAATCTCCTTTCCCTTCCTCCCCCACAACAAACACTCTGTGAGGTGAGTGGGGCTGAGAGACTTCAAAGAAGTGTGACTAGCCCAAGGTCACCCAGCAGCTGCATGTGGAGGAGCGGGGAATCGAACCTAGTTCACCAGGTTACGAGTCCATTGCTCCTAACCACTACACCACACTGGCTCTCTCACCACACTGGGAAATATCCTTTCCCACCGCAGCGTTCCAAGTAGCAGCAAAGTTCTTCAATGCAACGTCCATACTTGTTTGGCTCCAGAGATGCTGTGAGTCCAGTTCCACTCATGAAATCCAGAACCACGTAAGAACTTAAGAACCAGTTGAATCAGGCGAAAGGCCCATCTAGTCCAGCATTCTTCGTATCTCATAATGGCCAACCAGATGCCCACAACACACCTCACTGGAGAAAGCAGGGGAGATTATTTCTCCTTCCTGCAGATGGCACGTGATTGGAGGAAATGAGGTGCGTCTGTCTGCCAATCATTCCCCAGCTTTATAAACCAGAGTTATTGGCTAACAAGCCATAGTTTATTAAGGCAGAAACATTACCTCCAAACTGTTGCCAGCCAAGATTGTAAACAGGTCATTGAGAGATCACAAACAGTTTGTCGGCAACAGTTGTTGTTGTTGTTGTTTGCCTTATTGGATTTCCGCAAGAAAATGTTAAGCAGGATTAAATTGGGGAGGGGAAAAGATATGTGGGCTATTTGATGATAACTATGTTGTGTGTATGTTGCAAAAACCAACCTTGTGGGCATAGGAGCACTGGTTCCAAAACAAACACCTGGAAGCACCCACATTTTCACTCGCCCAGTCATAATTCAAATCCAGAAAGCGGTACAGTGGTCCCTTGACTTACGAATGACCCGACTTCCGTATTTTTCGAGTTATGAGTGAAGAAAGTGGCCGCGCGCTTACAAATTTTTTTGACCTCCGAATGGAAATCGCAGCCGTTTTAGATGCGGTTTCCTCGACTTATGAAGTTTAGACGCGGTTTTTTTCGACGTATGGATTTTTTTTCTCCCAATGCATTCCTATGGGGACTTGACTTACGATTTTTTCAACCTACGACGGTCCCTTCGGAACGCATTACATTCGTAAGTCGAGGGACCACTGTATATGGAAGCCTAAAGCATCCTCAGGTGCTCCATGCATTGTAATGTGCTTTATTCTGATCCAGAAGCTGCAGCTAGAGCAGAATGCAGGGGCCAGACTGTCAAGTATTCAGTGGTCTGTGTTTGCCTGAGTTTGAGCCTGGACTAAGGATTCTGAGCTCCTGTGTTCTGATTCGATACATGATATCCAATCACACAACATTTCAGGATTTGGGCCTCTACCATTGGCCCTTAAACTCTGAGTCATGATTCGCAGCTTGGAAGTTTAGACAGCCAATCATGTTGGGAGTGGGAGTAGCCTAGGCCTTCAGAAATATATATAAGCAGTTGCTTTGCCCCTGTTGTCCAGTTCTGTTAGTTCAGTAAAGGTTCTTGCTATTATCACTGTGTCTTTCCTCGTGGGAACCCACCTACACTTCACAGACTGCTCACAGGAACAGGCTTCTGGTAACACATTACACCCGTTGAAAGAGCTGCAGTGGTTGCCAGTTAGCTACCATGCCAGGTTCAAGTTTCTTGTGTTCATTCACAAAGCCCTGAAGAACCTGGACCCAAAATGCCTTAAGGACCACCTGATTCCTTATGCTTTACTTTGATCACAGAAATCCTCTGATGGGGCACTTCTGATGCCTCCCAATGCCCCTGGGGTTTGGTTGGCCTTAACTAGAGACACAGGGCCTGCCCTGCCCCTGTGGAACTCCCTCTACCGGAAGCTAGGCAGAAGCCATCCCTGCCTACTTTTAGACATCTTTTGAACTCTGCTATTCAGAAAGGCTTTTGAAACATGAGGTTCCCCCCACTCAACCCCCCCCCCAAGATTTTATGTTTTTACCGATGCTTTCACGGGTATTTTTATCCCAGCTACTGTAACTTTCTATTTTGTATAGCACCTTGCTGTCTCTTTATGAAAAGTTTGGCCTAAAAGTAAAGGTAAAGGGACCCCTGACCGTTAAGTCCAGTCACGGACGACTCTGGGGTTGCGGCGCTCATCTCGCTCTATAGGCCGAGGGAGCCGGCGTTTGTCCGCAGACAGCTTCCGGGTCATGTGGCCAGCATGACTAAGCCGCTTCTGGCGAACCAGAGCAGCGCATGGAAACACTGCTTACCTTCCCACCAGAGCGGTACCTATTTATCTACTTGCACTTTGACGTGCTTTTGAACTGCTAGGCGGGCAGGAGCAGGGACCGAGCAACGGGAGCTCATCCCGTCGCAGGGATTCGAACCACCGACCTTCTGATCAGCAAGCCCTAGGCTCTGTGGCCTATAAATATGTAAATAAATAAGAAATAAGAACCAGATGGGGCTTCAGTTCAGCAGCAAGTGGAATACAGGGGAAGAGCAGTACATACCAGGCCAGCTTCCAGCAAATAGAAAAGAATTGTACTCACAAGCGACCACACTTTTCTTTCCAATTACAGAACACTGATTTCCACCATTAGGAGATAGTTTCTTATATACAGTAATTGCTATTTGCCCAGCTGGGGTGTGTGACTGTTCCCCCCCCCCCTTCTAAGGCATTTTTTTTAAAGAATAGGGGGGAAAGAGCAGCAGGGTCTGGCAATGTTTGGCTTGCATTCGGCTCCTTTTCATTTCCAGAAGGAATGAAAGATGCTAAAATTAAACAGTCGCAGAAACTTTCATTCACAAACCCTGCAGGGCCAAATACCCAAAGATATCCCAATGACATTTGCGTGATATTTGAAGGATTCTGGATGAGGGAAGGGCATTATGTAATCAGCGAGCTACAAAAGCACACAAAGGAAATCACAGTGTTCTTTTTGGGAAACAAATGTTTTACAACAGGCAGGGGTTTTTTGTGTGCCTTGTCCAATTTTGACAAGCAAAGGAAATTTTGCAAGGGAAAACCTCTCCATTCTTTGCTAATGACTGAAAGATTGCTGTTATTGGCAAATATTGTTGTCAGTATTTTGTGGGAGGGATTCAAGAACATACCAGGAAATTTAGGTTGGCTGAATTAAAGTTAATGAAAGTACTATTGAGTGCTTCTAGGTTACCTGTTCATTGAGCATTCATTCTGATTTGTTTGCAAGGAGATTAGATGTTGACTGTTCATTCAGATTTGTTCACAGGAGGTCTGATGACTTTGTGTCAATGCAAGTGTTAACCCCTGCATTTCCGTATCACAAAAAGTCCAGTCCCTTGGGAAAAAGGCTTTGTTGCACAAGACTTCTCAATCAACTATAATTGGGCAACCTGAATTTGCCAGTATGTGACTGAATCCCACCCGAAAACAGCAACAGTCTGGAAGCACTCTCTGTCACGCTAAAGAAATTGAGTGTTTGCTGTTGGGAAAGTGACAGGGAAAATGCACTGAAAAGTATGGAATGGATAAACAACTGGTGAGAAGATGTATAAACATCTCGCAAGCAAGACTGGATAACATTGTTTTACAACCTCCCTGCAAACAAATCAGAACAAATGCTTAATAAGGTCTAGATATAATCAAACCCGTGCTAAGGCTTTCTTCATGCAAAACAGGGCAAATGCTCAATAAAAAGGTCATCTAGAGGAGCTCAGTGTGTACAATCTCTAAAGTGCAGTAGCGTAATATTGTATTACCATACCATACAGGTAACAGCTCATCTAGGGAGGACACCGATGCACCACCAAAAAATAACAAATGCACCCCACAATCCCTCAGGAAAGAAAGAACTAGGACAAGAGCCCCATAACAGTTCAAGCTTCAGGGACCCAAAAATGTAGGTCTGCCACTGGGAGGTAGGAGAGGTTTTTTCCCCCGAAGTTCAGTTGTTCACATACAGAAAGCAACTCCTTTCATAATGGCAACACAAAAAGGCTATCACATTTTTTCATATAAATGTGTTTTATTGCAGAGAAGTTATATTATTTACATGCTGCGATACATGACAACATAAATCTATCAAATAGTTCATGGTGGATGCTATTGGTTGCCAGATAATGTTTTTTCCCCCCTTAAAGAACCACAGACTAAAGTGAACAGACGTACAGCTTCATTTATTCTACAACTCTGGTTAGTACTGTAGCTAAAATGTTCAAAGTCAAAAGGCAGTGTTTTCTCAGGCCTACCTGTCATCATATGCATGCAATAACCTAAGGAGTGCAGCAAATATAAAATCATTATCTGTTTTTTTCAGATCCATAATGCCACCAAAGCTGACAATGGGTAAATAACTTTTTAAAAATATTTTTAAAGCATGTACTTCTTGCATAAAATATACAGGTCTAATATGGTTTGGTATAAATCTATTACGTTTTTATAAACGATGTCTTCAAAACAAAGGAGAGATGCAGCCTGCTCATGCATTTTGAGAAAGACAACATAGCAAATGTTTGTGAGCATAAGCAAATTATGACCTGCCTTCTACACAGATCTGCTAAAAACACTGTGACTCTAGAGTTGCATTTCTCTTGGCAGAGGGACATCAATGGAACTCCAGGATAAGGACGAGCTAATAGATGCTGGTGGAGAAGAATGTATGAAACATGGAACATCAATTAGGCTAACTCGGGTTTGTCAGGATATAGCAATGCTTCTAATAGGTTCATAATGTTGTACAATATTAATAAGTCCAGTAACGTTTGGTTTTTCCTTTGTTTTCTAAGGTGCTGAAGAAACTGTAAGTACTAACAGTTGCATCACAAATGTTCATAACCGTATGTGCGTGGGAAATAGTACTTCAATTTACAAACGGATCTCAGTTTCTAAACAGGCTTACAGTACAGTACAGTACACGGCTTGAGTGAGCCTATGAAACATTTTGTTTAAAGTGACACAAGGAACATTCAAGGTGTCAGAAAACAAATACACATGTCAAGGCCTAAGACTTGGCTACTGTGAATGAGCGTGCCTAGACTGATCTTAGTGTAGCTAGACCAAGCTGAAACCACTGAAAAGTTTGCCCAATTTCATTTCAAGGGGTTAAATGCCAATATGTTGAGCTTCCTGCAGGCATCTAAATTTAGTTGGTGGTTTCAGAGTGGTTCCCTATCTTCCAAGCACAGAAATTATATCAATTTTGGCAGACCTTTGGACAAAAGACTGTTCCCACAAAGAATGTCATTTCCCCCAAATTATCTGGAAGCAGGCTCCATCTTTTTGAATCGCCATCCTTCATTGACAGGTCAGGAGACCGGGCTGAGGTTGGATTTCAGGCTTTGAACCAACCTCTGAATAACTGGTTGAATCCAAGTGAAGTTAGCAATTAACAGGGCAATCATATGTATTCTCAGAAGCAGGCCACACTTGAATACGCTAGGACTTACTCCCGGTCTTGATAAGGGCCTGCATCAAGATTCGTTTCCCCCCCTGGAGTTGCCAATGCGTGTTTTCACTTTTGTGCCACCAGAGAAAGCAAACTTGATGTAATCGTGCACATATTAGAGTTGCTAGACCCTCCAGGGCTGAGTTGGAGTCTCCTGGTTTGCCTACTCGCCTCCTCCCAGGTGGCAGGTGGAGGGTTTGAATATTCAGGTGAGCAAAAACACCTTTAGTTAGTTAGTTTTTTAAAAGATGACTGGAAAGGAAATTAAATGCATATAGAAGTGGCTGGCAACTGCAGCATAAACACTGGCTGTTGACAAGAGCAGTTCACAACAATCATAGGAACAACCCTCTTTAGCTAAGGTTTCAGCTAGTGACCCAACTAGTGAGGTATTTGCTCATTTGTTAAGTTTCATTTTTTTAAAAAAATTGAGTGACTGTAGTTAATGCTTAACCCATCGTGCTCAATGATATCAATGGGGGCTGCTTTGGGCCCTGAAATCTCAGGGTCTGGGATCTCCTGACCTGGCAACACTAGCAGATACAGATGAGCCAAGCATTGTGTGTGATTGTTATTTTTTTTCCTACGGAGGAGAAACACATGTATACATTACATGGCCCTAAAGAAAACTTGATACAATTTTATATACATATATATGTATATAAATTTTATATACATATACATATATAATCAAGATATTTTCACCCACCCACTTTGCAGCTTTTTATCAGCGCACACTGTGAAGGCCCCAAGAACTTTTGCTGTTTGAGGCAGAGCAGCAAATGCACACACACAGAGAGACACATACAAACACACACACGGTCAAAGTGTATCCAAGGCTGGCCAAATTTTTGTGGTACCTGAGGCAGAAAATCCCACAAGTGCCTCTCCTGCTTCCTGGCAGTAAAATTACAACAGTAAATTACATAGCCAACCATTTGCTGCTGTTCCACGACACCCCAAATCAGCCACCTGAGGCAACAGCCTCACTCTTTCTAACGATAGGGCCAGCCCCGAAAGCACCGTGTGAACATTGGTAATGGAAAGGAGCGGGATGGGTAGGGGAAAGAAAACAAAATAAAGGTGCCAAAGTTGAAGCAAAACTGCTCATCCTCCAGTCCTAAAATTTGAGAAATTATCCTAGTTAACCAGGACTCGGGAGAATTTGAACACAAGATACAATGAGCAGAAGAACACCAAAGGAATGGAATGGAGGATGCCCTCTCCTTTAAAGAGACAAAGAGAATGGTGTTCCATATTACGTGCCTCTTGTTTTCACTACCTGCCTAGCCTGTTTCAGTGCACCCAAAGGGGCAGGTCTTGCAGGAAGAGGTTGTGAACTCTCAAATGGCTTTTCACAGTAGGTCCCACACTGAGAAAGTGCCTCTTTGCCTTCCACGGTGGAGAGGGTCCCTGCTTTCCATTACCACGCCGAAAAAGGGAACAAAACAACCACTTCCCTCCCTCCCCAAACCTCCCATCGTTCTGCTTAAGTTCTCTACTGGAGAAAGCCATTTTTTGACAATTAAAGGCATACAGGTACATACATGTAAGGGCACATCCGAGTATTATGTCCCCACGCTCAATACTTAGATTGAGTATTATGTCCCCACGCCTTCCCTATACCCGTAAGATACACCAGAGCTTTCTCCTCTTTCTCAATCTGAATCTTTCTTAGGTGAGTCAAAATTCTTTATTTCTACAGCTTTAACTTTTCTGAATGATTAAATATTTTTATACGATATATTGTAAATATATTATATTTTCCTGATTTAAGAAAAATACATTTTTGCTTTTTAGAAAACAGTTCCTGGCAGACTTTGGAAAGACAAAATATATAGACTTCTGAAGGCAGTTCAATTGCATCCCCGTTGTTGTTAAATTCTCTCTTTTTTCCTCCCTCCCTGGCCCAACATTTCCTTCTTGAGATATGTGCTGTGGTGCAGGAACTGCCTTCGGCTCCCAATGGGATCCTTGGCTGCTGTCCCACATAAAAACCTGTGAAGGATTTGAATATAGATGGGGAGGACAGTTCCAAGTGTTTTCCTCATTTGATGTACATTGGCAGTAAAAGCCACTAACTACATCAGGGATGGGAAGCCTGTGGTCCTCTAAGAGTTGGACTCCACCATCCACTGTCTCTGATCACCAGCCATCCTGATGTCGAGTTGCAGTCCAGCAACATCTGGAGGTCCAAAGGTTCCCCATCCCAGCACTACATGCAGATAAAGCATTCTACCCCTTAGCCCCCCCCAAATGTGGATGCAGATCACTTGTGACTGGTTGCCTATCCTGTGTGCAGCTGCGCCCCGTCTGACACTGTCCCCATCATCCTTACATAGTGCAGAAGAAGATACTGCACATATCCTTACAGAACTCATCTCAGTGAGGATGGGAATGAATTGTCTTCATATGCTATCTGGGATTCTAAAGTGGTGTGCCCACCACTTTAGTCAGAAGATTCAAGATGGTGGGAGTTAGGAGTCACCACCATGTCTTCACGCATGCATGAAGTTATCCAGGCGAGAATAGGGGTCTCCATTCATTTCAATAAAGGGGTTTGATCTGAGTTCACATGCCTTTATGTGAAAGACAGCTTCATCTAAAGGGGATACATTGAGACCTCTGTGCATGCAAGAGATCCATGTGTTCATTTGAGAGCATACATGGTGCACACACCAGGAGGCAGGCGTATTATCCCAACCCATTAAACTCATGGGGCATTTTGGTACCTAGTTGGAGATGTAAACTATAACCTAGGGCTATATTTAAGAGGCCGAACTGCTATTGTTTAGTCTTCAGCCTCTGTGTTATCCAAAATTCCATGACATCCTTAACAAAGATTTATTCATTTTTGCCCATCAAAGACACCATTGGCTTCAGCTGGGACTGTTATAGACACAGTCTTAAGCAATTGTCCACATCTTGGCTGGACTAGTGCATAGTTCATCCTTGGGATCCCTTGAAACTAGGTTCAAATTTTTGCTCTGCTAGAAATGAATGACAGCTTTAGGTGAATGACTATCTCTCAACCATCACTGGTAGAAGGGAGATTAAAAAGTGCTTGCTTTTTAAAAATTATGCACTGCTCTTCATCCAAAGCTCAAAGTGTCCTACAAGTGGTTCCCTGGCTATCTCCCATCCAGGTAGCTTCCAGGACCAGACCTGTTTAGCTTCAGCAGTAGAACTGCATCATAAGCTTTCAGATCACACTCTCAGTTTACAAAAACATGACCAACTTCACCTGGTGTACTGAAGATAAATGAGATACGGCTTAAAAGCCAGCATTGGCTAGTGCATAGATTTCTCTCTATATATATATATATCAATATTTGGTATGTTATGAGCAGGGTAGCCATCTCCTGACTCAGATATCGCAGTGGTTGCTTCAACTGCTCCAAGTTAGACATCAACTCAAGTAGACAACATGAGAAACTCAAAGTTCACCATCATTACTCTTGGTCACTTTCCACCCCTTCCTCATAGTGATGCAATGTGTGATGTGTGACACTGTGAATTGCTTCACTCCATTCCTGGCTCACATCACCGAGTCTTGGATATATGGGGCTGGGCAGTGTCCAAGAGCAACAATGTCATGTGCAATGCAAGGAACCTTGCAAGGAAGTAGAAGCAAAGTGATAGGGAGTGGTGGCAGCACTGTGCCCCTTGTAATGCTATGGCTGCTGCCTGAGCTGTCTTTTGAGGGGCGGAAAGCTCTTTAATGAAAGCCCAGAATTATATTTTCCACATTCCATCAAAGAGTTAGGACACGTTGTCCCGATAGGCGAGGAATTCCCTCTCTGGATTTGTATGAGATGCCCAGAGTTTTTAGAATATGACATTTCTCCAGCTAAAGGGAGGAAGCAGATGAACGACTATGTGCATTGAAGACACAAAGCAGAGAGAGAGGGACATGAAAATATCTAGCTAGAGTTGTCTGGAAGTGCCAGTGCAGTCTTGGGTGGGGGTGGGAGCTGCCCACATTGCTCCCTGGTGCTGCCTAGTAGGACTGCTTTCTTGCTCCTACTGAGTCTCTGCTTTGTATACTTGGAAGTTCTTAACTCCCCAATGCTCTCCCATCCAAACCTGGCAGTGCCACCCCTAAAATGTCCCACTGCTAGGGCAATTGTGGAGACCACGTCTGTAATACGCAGGGTACAGATGTGAAACCTGTGGCCCTCCAGATGTTGTGGGGCTCCAACTCACAGCATTCATTGCCAGCAGCCATGCTGGGTGGGGGCAGTGGGAGCTGAGAGTCCAATTCCACCCAGAGAGAAACAGGTTTCCCCGCCCCCCTTTGCTACAGAGACAGACAGTGATTAGGAGCAGGGACTTGCATACATCTCAGTGCTCAGCCCTCCACTCAACTAATCCCCCTACATGCTCTAATCGAAGGCAAAATCAGAGTCCTGCTTGCATCAGGAGCAAAAGACAAGTAACTGGGCCACTGCACTGTTGGGGTGGAGGTACCATTCCCAAATGCTGTTTTACTGAGCTGGAGTCGTTAAAGCAACCATCGCGGTCTCCAGGACAGGAGCTGGCAACCATGGTCAGTAGGTGGGTGGGTCACGGAGAGAAATGATATCATAACCTAATTTGGTAAAAGTGCTATAGAACAATTAATGATCACAAAACACCTCGCAGATTAAGGCTGCAATCCATAATCTGCACATTTACCTGGAAAGTAAGCCCCACTGAACTCAGCACTCCTTATTTCCGAGTAAACATGCATAGGATCTGGCTGTACAAGTGCTTTGCAGGAGATTAACAAATGGGGGCTAACTGTTTTCATTGTCCTGTCATTCACTTAACAGGTGCAGGGTAGGAAGGTTCCTCACTTTCTGACTCTCTCAAGTTTAACAGTATGATGAACAAGGCCTTTCGGGCCTAATTCCTCTCCTGAAACATGAATTCAGACAGCATTCCAGAATTCCCACTCTGCAGAAGACATCTTCTACATTTCCCCGTTTTCTTTCAACTGGCTCAATGTAAAGTACAGAGCAAGATACCGATGAAGAATTATTAAAGTAGTATTTCTGGAATGATAAATAACATTTTGCCAGTTTTCTAAGAAACATTGTCCTCAGATTTATTTTTAAACAGTGCTTGCTTTCTAAGCGCTACAGAAACAATAAATACCATTACGATTATTTACCAAGCTGTGCGACTCCCTAAGGTGACGGCTTCTGCTAGTAAAGATCATCGACGGACAAGTGCAAGAGACGGAACATACCTCGTATAAAAACCCTGAATCATACAGCGTCAAATCATAATCGGAAATAACAGAGAGAAACAACAAGCCCACAATATAAACCACAAACAAAAAACAAAAACAAAAACCCAGCCAAATAAAATCCCCAGTGTGTTTTCTTACAGCTTCAACGAGCCTGTGGGAGCTTTGCCGTAAGTCCTAGAAATCAACCAATTTCTAGAGCAAGTTTTGCTTTTAAAATTGCACACATTTGATTTTAACCTGCAGATTGCATAAATGTGTTGTGTCACATAATCATATCAAAGTTATTTGCAAACATTATACAAACTGGAATGCTTAAATATGAGACACAGAGTACATACGTTTATAAGAAAAATGAGAGCAATCATATAAAAATATAATTGGGGAGGGGGATGCGTTAAGTTAGCAGTGCTATCAAGGGCAGAGATAAGGAGGGGGTTGGGTTTCAACTCTGCAATTCTATGATCCCATGAAAGTGAAAAGTCATGATTTTCTTTGTTTCGTTTCCGTTTCTGGAGTTGCTCCCACAGCACACAATTTTATCTCTGCATCCATTTGCTTCGAGTCTCGGTGGTATCCTACATCTGATCCGAGGCCTTTCAGAACAACTCCATTAGATTTTATGACATTTAATGAATTCGTAACCCACATTATGCCACTACAGGGCCTTTAGGAACAATTACATTTGATCTTCATTACTTTGATGTCGCTTACTTACCAACCCCACACATTATTACAAAAAAAAAAAAAAAATTCTAAAGGCATGTTTTCGCTCATTTGGAATGTAAACTCTTTTTTTGGGGACAGGGAAGGGCCACAGTTCCTCATATTCTGGATCGCACTGATAACCCCGTTGGCACTCAACAATAAACAAACAAACAAGAGACAATTCACTTTGCCTAGTTCCTACGTATTCAAGGTGCTCGTCGCCTGCTTAAGTGATGCTCCTTTGGAATTTGCAGATCCTTGGGACCTTTTCCCCCTCCCTCTTTTCAGCCCTTTCTCATTCAGGTGTTCGCTTCTCTTCCCAACGGTCTAATAAGCCCTCTTTATTTCGGATGCGCCGCCATTTTATTCGAGCTTAAACTGGTAGCGTTCGATAAAGCTATACTTTTCTCCCCTTTGGGTAACTCTGGCACCTCGTACTCCCAAGGGCAGATTTCCACACGCGGCCTTAAAGGTTGCTGTGAGTTACTAGCTGCCGGCCTGGCAGAATCAGAGGGAAGCGCATTCCCCGCTGGAGAGGAGGAGGGATTTTTTGTCTGGCCTCCCAGTTTATTGATATCTGTGGTTTGTGCTGTTGTCTTTTTGAGCAGTTCCTTGGGATCTCCAGCAGAAACGCTGGGGGCACATTGTTTATTAGCATTTTCGCCCTTTATCCCGGGAACATCCCGCTGAGCCTTCAAACTCGGCAGTTCTTCTTCTTGGGTCTCCCAAGGGCACACCTCACACCTATCTGTGCTCTTCTGAATGGGGAGCTGATTACCTTCCGTAGTCTTGTGAGGCGTTTTGCCCTTGGCATGGGAAGAGGGTTGCTTCTCTGATTCAGAAGAAGCAATGGAGACGTGCTTTTGAGCTTTAGGATCAGAAGGCCCAGACCCCGGGCTCTGGTCATAGATTTCCCAAGGACAAACCTCTCCTATGTCAACTTTGCCCTTTGGCAGGGTCTTATCTGCTGCTGCTGCTGCTGCTGCTGCTGCCTCAGGATTCCCAGCTGCCTGATTGGACTTTTGTTGCTTCATTATCCCAGATTTATGAGGCTTCTTCGTCTCGTCTGCATGGGCAGAGTTTTTCCGGTGCGAATCCTTATGCTCGCTTTTATCGGCGCCCGAGTGCCTCTTGCTTCCCTCTTTGCCCTTCTGTTGAGACTTGTGCGTCTTGCCGGCCTCTTCGCTTTGCATTTTCCCGGCCAGCCCCAGCGTTTTCTCCTTGGCACTGGCAATAACACTGAGCGATTTCTGCAACACTGACGTTCTGGGGTGAAGGGGTTTCTTATCTGCGCTTAAATTGTGAGCGCTCACGGATTTGCACACCAAAGGGACGTTTTCAGTGGATGTTGCTTCAGCTTTGTCTGAGGTCTTTTTCCCAGGGGCAGAATCCAGCAAGGAATTCTCGGTAGCTGTGATGACCTCCACGCTTTCTGTTGTTAAGCTGTTAGGCTCTCCGGCCGGCTCACGGACGTGGTCGTAAGTGCTGTGAGACTTCTTCAACGAGAAGACTCGGTTCCTCAGGGATTCTTCCTTCGGTTTGATGTGTCCCCCAGAATCCGGTGGGTTCTTCTTTGGCGCAGGAGTATTCTTCGAAACCCCATGCTCCAGAAAGTCCTTTTCCTCCCGGGAGCACTGCCTGGTGACTGTCTCAGGGATCTCCGTAATTCTTCGCATGATTGAACGACCCAAGCCCTTTTTGGAGCACCTCTTCTTCTGGAGATGTGGATTGTTGGTGATCATCTTTTTCCTCTTATAAATCTCCAGCTGGGCATACAGCTTCTTCAATTCATCCTGTAAATCAGACGACAATACTTGTCAGGAAGGTATATATTGAGTCAAAATAAATGTAGTGTAGCTTTTCTTAACCTGAGGGGCCTAGGGATCAGATAGCTGGGTCTTGGTTCCCTATCCCTGCAATAGACGGAAACACATGGACCGATAGGTGTACATTTCCCTGAGTTGAAACCTGATATAGTAGCTGAGCTTGCATGAAGATCCAATCAGATTGGGTCAAATTCAGCAAATCGTCTGCTGTCAGAGAGCATAAAAAGGAGCACTGAATCCAGCTCTCTATTCTCAACTCCTTATTCCTCAACAGATGATCAGCAGAATTGAATGAGCCCAGGGGAAAAAATGTGTACAGAGCCCTTTCCCCACTTGCACATAGAGTTCCAACCGGACTGAGTTACACATGCAGAAGACAACCAAAGAGCAGCACAAAATGGCCATCATTTAAGTTACATTTCACTGAGTTTAACATACGACAATACGAGAAACCCAGGTGAGAGTAACCTGAAGCCACAGGAAGAATTGGAAGAATCTATTCGGGTAAGAAACTAAGTTGTCCTTGTATTGGATTCTTCACTCTTAACAGCCTGCAGTAACTCTCCAGCAATCAGAGAGGCTGCTTATGTCGTACTGAATTTACCATGCCAAAGATTTTATTAGGACTGACCAGGCCATCATTTTCATCATTTATTTTATCTTATATTTCTCACCTGGCTTTAAAAAAAGAACCACCACAAAAAACACCCACAGAGAGAAAATTCACAAGGTTGGCATGTACCCTAATATCATCCGGGTCCAAGCTATGCTCACTCCAAGCTGAATTGATACTGCTGTTCAGGTAGGATCCAGATCTTCCCATGTCGAGTTCATCTTCATAAGCCTCAGTAGCTATGTCATCTCGTGGGTTATTGCTTGAACGGGAAAACTGAAAAACATACGTGAGATGTCAAAATGAATGCCCCGGTCAATATAACAAGATCAAAGAACATGCATCTGTTCTTTAGTTCGACACTCCTGGACACTACAACTGGCTCTTCCGTTGTGGCTGTCATGCAAGCCCCCCCCCTGAATATTCACCTTTTTTTTTGCTGTTCTTTTAAAGTATGTGTATAGCCTTCATATGTGCATAGAAACTTTATGCCCAGCTAGCTTCATATAGAACAGGGATGGGGAACCTGTGGTCCTCCAGCTGTTGCTGGACTCTAGTTTCTATTATCCTTGCTCATCATCCCCCCAATATCATCCCTGAGCATCGGCTCTGCTGGCTGGGACTGATGGGGAGTTGGAGTCCACCAGCATTTGGAGGGCCACTGGTTCACCATCCCTGGTATGGAAAGATACTTACCAGGAGCAACTGCATGATACTTTGCAGTTCTGGAGAGAAATATATATTTAGATGTCTGCCTATATGTTTCCTCAAAACATGAGATTTCTCAGGCTGTTTCCTAATTCAACAAACAACAGTTGCCACCAAGTTATATTGATCTGTCAGAGGGCTAAGATGCATGTTAGGTGGAAGATCTGTGATGAGAACTCCTGATGTTTCTAAAGCTGCCTTGAGGTATCCAAATTAGGTCAGGGCAGTGGCACTGAGGGGGGTGCCTCTCTCTTTACACCCAGCCATGGAGCTCAGAGCAGCAATTTAGATTGTGGAAACAGGAGAGAGGAAAGGCTGCCGTTCCAATCTAATTTGGAACCCTCTGCAAAATCTAAAAAACAAACAAACCCCAAACATTAAGAGATCCAGTAAGAGATCTCCTGCATCCTGTGCATTTGTCCCCGAGTTTTGACATGGGAAAAAGAGTAGAGAAAGAATACCTTCGGGATCAGAAGTAACCCAATGGTGACTGTCACAGTCAAGTGTGTGTGCGCGAAGAACAACATCAGCATCCAATCAGACTGAAGTCTTGAGGCAAGACTGAACCTGAAAATAGAATCCACAGGGTTGGCAAATGCATCTTCCTCCACTTTCCTCCCCCCACATCAAATGCCAGATCCTTAATATTCCTGACGACTCTTATAGAGCAAAAACCTGATTATAACAATGCACTACATGATTGAATATGGCATTGTTGTCTGTCTCTCCCTCCTCTGATCCACAGGCTCCTTGTGTACACATCAGAGCACCAATGCGCATGCAGGGTTCATGTGCACGAGCCGCATTGTATGTGGAAAGCCACCCCAACGTTCCATTTGCAATAAAGTGAAAAGTTGCAGGGACAGTTCTAGGTGGGAGGATTCTTGACAAAGCACCCTGTGGTGGGACCCCTCTGGCATTGATGGGGCTACCATTGGAGGACCACAGCACTACTAATACCCTCTTGCAGTGGGTGGAAGTGAACTACCCACTCATCTATCCATTGTTTATTTCCTTACACAATTATATCCTGCCTTATATTATGGGGCCCACAGGGGTGTACATGTGGCTGCCAGATAGTCATCCATCCAGGGTGCTAAGCCAGCTTCAGCAAAGTGGTGCTCTCATGTGCCTTCAGACCATGCACTGGAATCTAGAGTCACTTGTGGGGCATTGTGGGCAATTTAAAATGGTGGTGGCCTTCTACCTGCCTGCTACTGCTCTGTAAGCCAGAGCCTTGGAGATCTGTGACTGGAGCACCAAAGAGGGTGCAGAGCATCTGACATCGATGCCAGAGGGCGCTGGTCATTATGACACACACGCCTTGGTCACACAGCCAGACCAAATTATTGCAAAGCATTCTTCAAGGGCACTTCCCTTGGAGAGTAAGCAGAAGTTGCAGCTGGAGCAAAAAGCAGCACGCAAAATACTTAACAGGCACTTATCTTTTGGATCACATCTCACTAATCCTCTTTCAATTGCCCTGGCTTCCATTTTGTTTCTGAGCCCAGTTTATATTAACTTTAAATGGCTTGGGACCAGGATTGCTGGAAGAACTGCTTCCTCCATCATCATCATCATCATCAACAACAACACCACCACCATCACTATTTAAATATCTATACCACCCTTCTCCTGAAGATCACGGGGTGGTTTACAATATACAAACACAAAAATATGTACCATAACAACAAACAAAACCAGTTTAAAAGGCCATAAAACCTGCCCATCAAATAGGAGCATCCTGGGAGGCCTTAATCTGTGTCCTGACACCAACAGAGGTACGGCTGGTGGGGATGTGGGCCAGTGCCTTCTCGGTGGTCCGTCACACACACACACACACACACACACACCCGTTATGGAACTCTTCTTGAGGAAGGTCAGCCTGGCCCTTTTCTTGAAGGGTTTCAAGCAGGGAGGTAATATGCTTTTCGAAATTATTATTTTGCTAGGCTTTTGACAGATTTCAATTCTGCCTCTGTAGGGATTTTGTAAGACTGCGTGACTAGGGAGCTACTTCCCTGATGCCCAGGCTTAGATTTCTATGCATGATTTCAAATGGGACTAGCAGCAAGAGGAGACTGGTCCATTATGGCAAATGGTCCACTGCCCCATCACCCTCAGTCTGCTCTCAGTCTACTGCCACCTGCTACCCACCTGCCTTCATACTCACAACTAGCCCAGGGAGTGGCTCTGGCTGTTCTCTTCCTCCTCTTTAGTCTCAGTTTTGCCTTTGTAGAACTCAGCAGAATAATGAGGAAAAGCTATAAAGAGTTGGCTCTACCTATCACAGGCTCTAGCTCCACCTACTGTTGGCCTCCCAGGATTCTGCCCTACCAATCTCAAAGGGGACAATTCTAGCTAGACGTTTTCATGTCCCACTGCCTGCTGCCTGCTAGTATTCTTGGTTATTTTTAACCCTGGATTTTAAGTGTTATTTTAAAGCTTCTTGAATTGAGATTTATATTGTTGTACACAGCTTTTGGAAATAAAAAATGCATAAAATGCTGTTGAGAGACCACTTCCTTTGATGCATATACTGAAAACCCTGCCTGCCTAATTAATAGATAGGAAGCTCATCTCTTCAGCCATCTAAGAGAATGTCTTTAAAGAACTCTGTGCTTTGCTGAAGGAACGCTTTCATTTGGGGGTTTTCTGATGTGTATCTTAGCCTGATGACCCATTTCAAATTATACCATGTTGAAAGTAAACAGTTAAGAACCAGGCTACAGCTCACTTGCCTAATTGCATGGAATATAGCAGAGATAATGAGCTCAATGTGAACCGCAACAGCCAAATAACGTGGCTCGTGAAACGCCGAGGGCACGGTCCGCACTGCATAGCAGAGATAAACGCCCCACAAGAGGAATAAAAATTCAGCTGCAAGAGAAAGAACGTAAGAAATACATTAGTATTTATACATTAAAAATGAGAGAGCAAACTTGAAATTATCAATTCGGATCTTGGTGTGAATTTATATATACAAATTCAATGACTGGAATTTATGTCAAAACAAAATAAAAAAAATCCTTCCAGTAGCACCTTAGAGACCAACTAAGTTTGTTCTTGGTATGAGCTTTCGTGTGCATGCACACTTCTTATGTGTGTGCCAGTATGCTTTCAGATAACAGAATGGTAGATACATCACCTAATGTCCCTGCAAGCCTGCATGTGTTAGCTCCCCCATTCATTCCAATGGAGGGGAAGGTATCATGCACTTAATGGAATCAATGTACACAATCTGTTTTGTAAATAAGGCCGGAAAAGTTACTCATCTCCAATGAGCTCAAGATGGTCACATGGTTCTCTCCTCCACCCCACCCCGCACCCCAAATGTAATGGGTAGGTAGAAAAGGGTCCCTCTGCAATGAATTTCTTGTAACCCATGGTGCCCAGTTAAGTTGTTAAATATCAGGCTGATCTATTCATTTCATTTAATATTCATTCATATAAATTTTATACTTTTCTGCTTTAAAAGCAGCAGCTAACAATTAAAAACAAAGAATTGATGCTTTTGAATTATGGTGCTGGAGGAGACTCTTGAGAGTCCCATGGACTGCAAGAAGATCCAACCAATCCATTCTGAAGGAAATCAGCCCTGAGTGCTCACTGGAAGGACAGATCCTGAAGCTGAGGCTCCAATACTTTGGCCACCTCATGAGAAGAGAAGACTCCCTGGAAAAGACCCTGATGTTGGGAAAGATTGAGGGCACAAGGAGAAGGGGACGACAGAGGATGAGATGGTTGGACAGTGTTCTCGAAGCTACCAACATGAGTTTGACCAAACTGCGGGAGGCAGTGAAAGACAGGAGTGCCTGGTGTGCTCTGGTCCATGGGGTCACAAAGAGTCGGGCACGACTAAACAACAACAAAAAGACACAAAAACATCAAATACATTTAAAACAAGACTGAAACCCTAACAAAATAGCTACTCATGGTAAAGACAAATTTATCACACCAGGAAAGACAGTCAGAACAAAAACGTCTTCAATTATTTCCAGAAAGTGCAGATATTGGGTGCCTGCTGTATCTCGACCCAGAGAGCAGGGGCAGCCGCACTAAAAGCCCTGCTCTGAGTTATTACAGAGTGGACTTCTAAGAGAAACTCTTCTGTAGACTGCAACTATCTACTGATAAGAAGCATACTTAGACGTCAGCCTAACAGGTGTATTCTGATATGAGCTTTCATAGGCAATTTTATCACATCCATTTCATGGGTTAGTGAGGTTATTCTTCAGGGAGAAGGCAAAGGGTGTTTTTCTGTTGGCAGCTATTTTTCATTACAAATCTGTTAGCATAAAAGCGCAGTTTCCCTGGCATTGGTCATATCTTAGGTGAGCAAGCTGGTGACCTAAATATGTAGCATTTTGGAAGGAATTGGGCTTGTTGGCAGCAAGCAGTCCTTGAAGTCTAAAAGCTCCAGGCTGGAAATCCCCGAAGAATCCTTTCAAGCTGTGACCCCAAATATACTTTGCAGTCTGATCCTTTGACTCACTGGTTCAGCAAATGAAAGTGTAGCACAAACATGGCCTGCCAGCACATCACCACAGCATGGATCCCTGCGCTGCTGACTGACCCCAGCCAACCCAAGATGTTGACCCAGAACAGCAACGCTTGCTGATGCCAACATTAAGACGCAGGTGCACAAAATCATTACTTCACACACAAACACAAACACAACAGATGGAGAAGGGACCACAGGCATCATACAGGCATCTATGCAATGCAGGAATCTTTCGCTCAACGTGAAATATAAGGAGCAAAAGCAAAGATGTCTAAAGGCTAAAGGACACCAATCAATTTTCTTGTTTTTTTGAAACAGGTGAATTGGGGCCATGCGGTGTGGAAAGTGAGCCCATGCTACAAATTTGTTCTGGACCCAGAGAATTCAACCTGTTAGTGGGTGGAAGACTTGCTACTTTTGATTTCCTGCATAACAAATTTTAGCTTGTCACACACGGAGTCTGTTGTCAAAAACTGTTACATGGCAGAACAGACAAGATGCTGGCAGCATTTAAGTTTTAGCCTCATGAATAATGTCTCCAAAAGGTTAGGATTAGGATGTTGTTTTCATCAGTATGCAAAATAAGAATCTGGTTTGATAGTGAGGAAATGTTTGTCTGTCCTGAACCACAGGAGAGTTTGTGTGCTGTTTTAATCATGAGGTTCCCCAAGACAATATATGTGGCAATTATTATGCCACTGATTTTGTTTTTCCACTTATTCTTCTCTTTTTATTTCCTCCCTTTTTATTTCACCCTCTTTCTGCCTTTCTTCATGTCTCTCATAGCAGATGTCCTGGCCTCCTATGTGACGCCCACACCACACTTTGAGAACAACGACTTCAGGGCAATCTTGCAGTAAAAACAGCCAAACCAAAAAAAAAATTTTTATTTAAAAAACAGAGCCTACCCCTCATGTTCTCTCTTCTTTATATGCAAATCATACTGGAGAAAATACCAGTATCTCCTCTCTGAGTTTTAAGAGGTAGGGCTTGTACTAGCATGAGGGGGAAAAGAAAACTCCTGTTGTAAACATGCCTCTGTTCAAGAATCCTTCGGCAAATTAAGCTTTTGTTTACTCTAGTACAGTGGTGGCTGACCTGTGACCCTCCAGATGTGGTTGGACTGCAGTTCCCAGCATCCCCTACCATTGGCAATATTCAATAGCATGTGCAGGGCAACAAATTGCCCCCCTCAGGGACAAATCCCTTAATGAGGCAATCAATTATCAGAAATGGCAGGGTCTGTGAGATATTTTCCTCCTTTTTTTCTGTCTGTCTGTCTTTCTTTCTGTCTTGTCTTTGATTTGTTAACTGTCCTTCATCAGTTAGGATTGGGGGCATTATACAACAATATAGTTAAAACAACAAATTCAATAAACCTATTAAAAACCCTAATCAATACTTCAACGATAACCCGACCATCAACTTCATGCGACCAAACCAGAACCTTTCTGAATATGCACAGGCTCATGTCTATTTCCTTGCTTTACTCTTTCCTTTGTGCCACTAGCTCTAAATTTAACACAACTATTTTACATAAATTACAACAATTAGTTGTTGCAGCCTGAGGTTGCAAGACAAAACATCTGCAGGAGTTCGGCTTAACAACACTTTCTCCTTCATATCTCTGTCCGAAACCCATTTCTTCAGTAAAATTTAGCTGCAGAATTATCGCCTTCATGCAACCTATAAATGTTTTCCTCCTTAAAAGACGACCCACAAAAAATCTTGTTCGTCTTAATATTTGTTCTGTCGCAATCCACAGTATAGTCTTTAGGAAGTGACAATGTTACATGTAAACTGGCTGGGTTCACACGTAAGGTTCAACAACTGTTTAGTGTTGCATGCTTGAATTGCAGGCTCATGTGCTTCTCCTATGCCCTCTCCTCCTCTAGCGCAGCCACAAACAAGAAATTGGAAACTTCTTGTTTCTTGTTATATCCAAACCTGAAATCTGTTTTGCTTCTGACATGCCCCTACGCCCAGTTCTGCTTTATATCTGTTCTGTGTCTACCACTATTCCAATCTGCCACTGTTCAGCCTCTGTATTGGCTGTGTTCAAATGTAATGCTAAACCATAGTTTAATATGATATACGCAAACCACACTCATGTGGCTTCTTCCATGTCCTCTCCTCCTCTTGAGTGACTGACTGGAGGATATTTGGAACTTCTGAGTTCCTTGTTATGTCATTAGTAAGACAACTGTAGTTGATTATCTTGCTTGTTACACCAAACCATAGGTAACGCTATCCACAATTCCCAGCTCAAACATAACAAGTAACCGCAGGTGGTTGAAAACAGAGGTAAAAGATCATTGTGCATGTACTGGAGGAGATGGGAGTCTGAGAAGCACAAGAATGTTACGTACACATAACAAGAAACTGTAGTTTAGCATTATGTGTGAACTGAGCTATTCTGTACAAGCCATCTACTAATTCGGTCTAAATAAATGTTAAATAGTTGAAGAAGTGGCAGTTTAACCTTCATAGTCACTATGCTGTAGAATCTCCACAAATGTGCCGGTCAGCAAATGTTGCAAAAACCACACTCTGAGACTGAACTGTGTTTCAGCATATTTGCAAAATTCTGACCCCACAACTGTAAATCTATGCCAAATATATTCATATTTGTAATCATCACAAAGCTTTTGAGATAGCTCTATGCTTATAAAGTGGAACTCAGATAAGGTTTATAACAGTTTATAGTTCAAAGGTAGAGAATGTTTTAGCTGCAGGAAACCAATTAACATTACATCTTGAATCCTACAAAAATGGAATCCTTTCGCAATGCAAGGAAGATTACGAGAATACATCTCCCAGCTACGCCTAACATTAAAATTATTTAATTAGCAATAACAAATATATCATTCTGCTTGGAAAACAAATTATTACCCAAAGCACCAATTACACAGTTTATATGTATCATGCAGAATTGTGCTGGAGGGTGGGGTGAATCAGGTTCATATAATTAACTAAACTAATGCCACAATTGGCATAGAGAAATCTGCAGATGTTACCAAAATTTACTGCACTTTTAAATGTGGGAGCTGCATGCTCCAATTCTGATTACACAATAAGAACGTGGGCATTTAAAGATAACAGTTATCCTGATGAAACTAAAAAGCAGTATGTTTAAAGATCAATGGGGAAGAATCTTTTGCATGCTAATGCCACAATATTTACAAACACTCCTTCCAAATACATTTTGGCACGAACACAAAAGAGCTTGTGTTTGCCCAGTGGAATGTTTGACTTTTCCTTCCACCTTTGAACAACTGGCCCCTGTGCCAAAATTTCAAATAGCTTCTGAAACAGCCATTGCTTGCAAAAGCAGTTTTCCATGAAGTATGTGACTTAGTGGGAATTAAAAGAAGAAGAAAACCGAATTAGGCTCCTGGAAGTTTCACAAGTTTATGGATCCCAACTAATATGTCCCAAATATTCCAGTTGCCTACGCTGCCACTTTTTAAAAAATGAAGTCATTGTTCTCCCAATTCTACTCTACCATGAGCAATGTATCTGAAAACAGGATATGGGCAGATCTGACACAGGATAGTTTCTATGGCAATATACGCTCCTGGCTGCCAGAAAATTGTGTGTGGAACCTTTGGGCCTCCAGATGATGCTCAGCTACAAGTCCCATCATCCCTGGACACTGTCCATGCTTGCCAGGACTGGTTTATTCCGTGACATCTGGAGGGCCAAAGGTTCTACACACCTGGAGCAGGGGTGGGGTAGAAATTTGGTTTTCTTTGTATTTTAATAATGAACCTACGTAATTTTCACTTTCCCAAATGATAAGCAAAAGGAAATGCTGCTATTGTTCAGAATGTGCACTTTCCCAAACATTGAACAGTTACTGTTCTCCCACCAAATTTTGTGTACAGAAATGTGTGCGTTAGGGTAAAGTGTGGATAAAAATGCACATATTAGCGAAAATAACATTACGATTAGGGGGGGAAACACTTTGCAAAAATGTGTGTATCTGGGAAAATTGCACACAAAAAATGCGTCCATATTAGGATAGTTTTTCACTAAAGACTTAAAAGGGGGAAGCAGAAATGAAGAGAATTGAATTTAAGATTGGAACAATGAAAATGAAATTGAGAGATTTGTCCATCCCTACCCCTGAAAACAATGAATTTGGTTGTGTGTAAAGTAGTCTATGCAGGGAGCACACGGAAATGAAGGAGTGTGCCCCTCCCTATACAGGTTGACTGGACCCTTGGATGAGCTGGGAAGGGCCCTGCTGATGGATGTTGCCCATTGTATGGTGAAATGGGGTCATGACGTGGTACCCAGATTATGGAACCCCCCCCCCAAAGGCATGGAGAGATGGTCCCTACATTACTGGGCTTCAAATGCCAGGTAAAAACTCACCTGTTAACTCAGACATTTGGATGCATCTGATGGTTCAAGGTTTTTGTGCAAGTACTGATCGATGCAAACTTATAAGTGTGCGACTGTTTTCCTTCTAATATTTTGCCAGCTGTTGTATTGCTCTTAGTTTATTTCTATTTTGTCGCTGTTTGGTCACGGTAATGCTCTCATTTTAAAATTATCATTTAAGGAATGATATTTAAGGAATGGGTGAATCTTGAATAACATAAAATATGCTTCAATGCTTGTAGCATCTCTTTTCCATTTACTCACCCACAAACCCACCTTACAAGCTAGCACATGAACAATGCAAAGATGCTGTGTGTGTGTGTGTGTGTGTTGGCTTTGCAGTCAGAAAATTCAGAAAAGCAGCAGGTCACTTTGTATGAACCACCACTGGAAGCATGCCACACAAATGTCGCCATCAGGAGATGGGAAGCTTGCAGAAGCACAGCCAAGCTTTGCTTCCAATGCAATTAATCATAGCTGCAACCTTTGGGTAACAATACAAACTGCAAGGCAGGAAATGAAGGTTTCATCGTGTCTCTTGCAAAAAAAAAAAAAGAAAAAAGGATGACCTTATGGAGAAGAGTGCATGTAAAACAAGAGAGGCATCAGACAGGCATGCTGCCAGAATGGGGAAGGTACACATTGCAGCGAGAGCAACAGAATCATTCCAACCTCTCATGGTGTAATCTTCTGCTAATGCAAGGGTAGCTAATGCGGTGCTCTACAGATGTTGCGGACCACAACTCCCGCCATCCCTTAACATTGGCCATGCTGGTTGGGTACCCTGTACCTTTAATAGTTGCATAGCTGTAGGGCTCCTGTACCTTTAACAGTGCTACAGGGCATGGTCTCAATATTATGATCCAATTGCCAAATGAGAAAACGGGGTGTATCTGCTGAAACTCCCTGTTTTCTTTTCAGTCTGGTCATTCTGTTTGGACTCCCCAAGGCATGATGATTCCCTACATTACACATTGAAGCCAGATCTCAAATCCCAGGTCAATGCTTAAGTGATCCTGTCTTTTAAAGCACCTTTTGGCAGCGCTCCAAGCACTGCCCTGAAAAGGACGCTGATAGGGAAGAAAACAGTGCTGATTCTGGGCAGAGATAAGTGAATAGATGGGAAGGAGAATGGGACATAGCCGCCATGGCAAAAGTTGCACTTCCTTGAGAGCTTCTGAGGCTTTCAGCAGGCAGAGAGAGGTTAGGGCCGGGGAAGAAATTTGTTGCCGCTCGCTTTTTAATGAGAAGCTATCTGATGTACACTTCTTGAACCAAAGCCCTAACCCGAAATTCACCTTTACTGAGTGAACTACTTGGGGCCATGGACTGTGGGGGAGGAATTTGCTTCAGTTAGCATTCAAAACTGAATCTATCAAATTCACACTTTCTGAATCAATATGAGATCCAAACAGCAGCTTGAAATTCACACTCTTCTGAATTTTTTGATGCAGCTCTCCAGTCAAATAATGTCAACAAAAATGCATTTATGAGGAGAAAGGGTGGCTGAAAATGCATATATTAGTTTTTAAAAAAATGCATCATGTTTATTGCTAGCAAATGTGTGCATTTTAGTCAAAACACCATAAAAATGTGTATATTAGGAGAAATTCAACCTGAACTGCTGGTGAATTATCATGAGTGGGGGTTTTTTGGGGGGGGATGCAAATTGTTCAGGATATCTGGAGAACTGAATTGAAGATAGGGGAGAAAATGAGAGAACCAAAATTGAGAGATTTGCCCATCCTACACTTGACAAAGTCTTGTCCTCTGGAATCTTTACAAATTTACAAATTTAAAAGATTAATTGTCTTAGATATTCACATAAATGCTTGTTTAGGATATCAGAGGACTGTTACAGCAACATATTTATGGGAACAGGGTGTGAAATTCAGTAGCTAAGCAAATTACATTGCATTAGCTCTGGCCTGGCTGAGATTCTTCCTGTCTGGTCAGGCAGACAAGTATTTTGGCTTCCAAGACGAAGTTGAACATTAAACTGTAATTAAATTGGCATAAATGGATGTATTTAACATCTCTCTCCTTCCCCACAATTTCTACTTCAGCTGTATGTGTTCTGTCATGGAAAGCCCAATCACACAACTCCTTCTTACACCAGTATGCACAAACACACACTTAAAAACACCATCCTAGTATCTCTTGCTGGGCATTTATACAGTAAGGAACACAATTAAATGTTCAGTTTGAGCACAGATTTGGAAGACATATTAGTCTAAGGAGGAGGAAATAGCTCATGGGACATACGAAATGTGTGAATCATAAATGTTGGTTCCTTTATAATCAACAACATGCACATTTTTAAAAAAATGCATCGTGTAAGCTACTGCTTTTTATCTCTATTACAATCTTGTTATTATTTTATGGCTATTATTTATTCAATTTATTACCAGCCCTTCACAATCTGCTCCCACAGTGGGTACAGCAATATAAAATTGAGTATTAAGAACAGTTGAAAGCAAATTACAGTCAAAGGATAAAGGTAGGTCCTGAAGACATATATCTCAGCAGCTGCAGTCCAGGGGAAAGATGTGTGTCTTTAGCATTCAGCAGAAATGAAATAATAAAGGCGCACACCAAATCTCACAGCTGTTCTCCAGAGCTGCCTTTCCAATTGACTTTATATTTCAGCTTGGCTTTTTAAAGCACTTTGGTTTTCTGCCACTCGCAGAGATTGCGTCAATCTAATTATGCAGTTCACCAGTTTATTGATTGACTGGCCAAACTGAAATTCAGCATGGCGGAATGGCAATGCAAACTGCCTAGGGCACCTCAGTCACTCCTTCCTTCCCTTTCTGCCATTCCTAGATACATTCTTCAGATATTTAAACTAAAATTTATGTATCTGTAGGTTCCTTTGAGACTTTTTTTTCTTTTTTGGTAGAAAGCGATGAATGAATGCAATCAGTAACACCCTTACTACTCATAATAATTTGCAGTGCAATTTTGCAGATCCTAAGCGCGTGCTTTGTTTAGTTATTTAATTCATTTAACAATATTTTGCATATCGCACAACTGTAAAGAAATCCTCCAAGCGGTTTGCAAAGGTGTCAACACGCAGAAAGGGGTGTGGGGAGGAGAAAGGTGAAACCCGACCCTTTTCGCTGCGTTACCTCGCTGTGTACCCACAATTGCTGTGCGTTTAGGGTTTGGGGATTTGCCGTTGCTTTTCATTTCAAAATTTCTGCAGCCTTACAGGCATCATTATACCCCAGAGGACCACCTTCTCTCCACCAACAGGCTACCTCCAAAGGATGTCCCTCTGCTGAAGGAAGGAATGTAGGAGGCTGCCTTATACAGTCATAACTCGGGTTGTGAACACTGCAGGTTGCACGTTTTCGGGTTGGGCTCCGCACCGAACCTGGAAGTACTGGAACGGGTTACTTCCGGGTTTCGGCACTCGTGCATGTGCAGAAGTGCAGAATGACGTCACGCGCATGCGCAGAAGCGCCGAATTGCGTCACGCATGTGAGCAGAAGTGGCGCTGTGGGTTGCAAACGTGCCTCTCGCACGGATCACATTTGCAACCTGAGGTATGACTGTAATAAGTCAGACCATTGGTCCATCTAGCTTGGTATTGTTTATACTGACCGGAAGAAACTCTCCAGTGTTTCAGGCAGCGGACATTCCTAGCCCTCCTGCGAGATGCCCAGGATTGAACATGGAACCTTCTCCAGGTGAGGCAGATGCTCTACCACTGAGCTACAGCCCTTCCCTCAAATATTCAGTGGGCTCCTTCCCTCATCTCCTGACTGAAGCCTTTGCTGGATCAAAGAGCCTTCTGTCAGCAAGGGATACTGACACGAGATTCAATCAAACAACACCCCCCTTTAGCTTGCTAACTCTAGACCCACCCATCATGCAGGAACAATCCTGATGGCCTTCTTCCCCTCAATGGATTCTTGCAGCAGTTGGAAGGATAACCAAGACCGCAACTGGACTCAGGCATGCCCCAGTGGTGGTAGGGAACAGAACTCAGCTGGATCCTGCTAATTAATCAGAGATGCATTTTCAGTTGACTCTCAAGCCAGTAATTGGATAATTGCACCAATTAATTGATTAATGCTTTCGGCTCTACTACTAAGCCACTGGAGCAAACCCTAAATTTACATGGCAATTACAGAACATATGTAATGTTTGCAAAACACGCTGGGCGGGGAGAGGCTGGAACTGCAGAGTTACAACTCAGGTCACCTTTCTCCCAGTCAGTTGACCCCAATGATAGATTGCACTGCTAATTAAATCTAACACATAGCCTGACTAGAGAGCTCGTTTCTGAATTGCTAGCTGAAACTTTTCAGTAGTTTTCTGTTTGAAATCTGACTTCAAGCCTTTTTGCCGCTATTAACTGAGCCATAGGTCTGGAAAACTGGCTATTTGCTCCATTCCACTGCTTGAGCTGACATCTGGAAGCCAATAGACCATAGGTTTTTTAAAAAAAAAAAAATTAAAAATACAAATTACTGCATACTCAGTGTCGGGGACTGGCTGGACACTGTGGAGTGAGCACTAGGAAAGGGGGGGTTGGAAGAAAGGATCTGGGAAAGCCTGGGAAAGCCAGGAGATGAAAGAAAAAGACAGGAGAAACTGTAGGATTGGAGGGTGAAGAACAAGTGCAGGAGGAATTTGTTTTAATTTGCTGAACAGCTTCTATGGATGTAGTACTGTTATTGTTTGCAGTTTATTGCTGTTGCAACTGATATATTTAAATTGTTAGGTTGTGATGTGATTTTATCATTACGCTTTTTATAAGGAAAGGTGTGTTATAAATGTCTTAAACTAGCAAAATAATGACCAGAGCAAAACAACAACAGCAAAGGCAACTTACCAATAGCCATCATATAATCCCACCGGTCTATCAGGCACATGCTGAAGATCAGATGATCTGAGGTTTGTCCTTGGCCAATGAGAGAAATGTTTCGCTCCAGGTTTTGGCAGGCTGCAGCAGTCCAGCCTATTAGGAACCAAAGCACCACCAGGAATATCACAGCCAGCATCTTCATCACGCGCCCGCCTGTCATATATGGCATTCGCTGAACAGTCCGTGACAGGAACACTTTCAAAACCCTGCGCAGTCAAACAGACACAGCGTCACAATACAGTTGCCGGTTCAAATTCAAGGTGCTTGCAGTAATTTTCAAGGCACTTGACAACTTGGGTCCAGAACAGCTTAAGGATCACCCAATCCATTATACCGCTGCCCGATCACTGAGATCTTCATGTGCCGTACCATCAAGCTATGTTGGACTCCAGAGTTTTGATGAACTCCATGCCCATCGCACTGACAAGGTCAATAGTTCGGGACAATGGGAGCTGTGATTTATTAGTCTCTGGAGGGCCACAGATTAGCTACTTCTGCTAGACAGCTTCCTTCAAAAAATTTCTTATTATTATTTTTACAAATACTGTATCGCAATAATAATATTATAATATTTTTTAATTTATACCCCACCCATCTGGCTGCGGTGTCCCAGCAACTCTGGGTGGCCTCCAACAAAATATAAAAACATAATAAAACATCAAACATTAATAGTAACAATCTGATCCAATATTTAAAAAGTCACAGTTGCTTTAAAATAAACGATATGCATCAAATAAAGCAATATTCAACAATCCATTAAAATCTAATAGTAATCAGTAAAATTAAACACCAGCAAACATTAATTAGTTTACACTTATCAATTACAATAAAGAATTACTAATCTATAATCAGTAAATATAACAGCAAACCACAGTACATAAAATACCACAAAACATACAAAACCATGTAAAAGGATCAAATTGAGAAACAAGGACATACAACTTATAAAATGATTTTTTAAAAATTGCCCTGAACTTCTCTCTCTTACCAGCTGCTTCTGCTGGCAAGCAGCAATGTGCACCAAGGCAAGCACAATGAAATCAAGGCAGCCAAAGAAATGTATTTCAAGCCACCATTCTAGTGAACTGGCTCTTTAAACCAGGCATAGGCAAACTCGGCCCTCCAGATGTTTTGGGAATACAATTCCTATCATCCCTGACCACTGGTCCTGTTAGCTAGGGATGATGGGAGTTGTAGTCCCAAAACACCTGGAGGGCAGAGTTTGCCTATGCCTGCTTTAAATCAGGCATCCCCAAACTGGGGCCCTCCAGATGTTTTGGCCTACAACTCCCATGATCCCTAGCTAACAGAACCAGTGGTCAGGGATGATTGTAGTCCAAAACATCTGGAGGGCCGAAGTTTGGGGATGCCTGCTTTAAATTAAAGGGCCTTCCCCGCTTCTCAGTACTTAGAGGGCTAGGGCTGGTTCTACCATTAGGCAGGGTGAGGTGAATGCTTCAGGTGGTAGATTGTGAGGGTCAGGGAGAGAACAGAACTCTGTGTGCCTGCTCTATACTCCCTAAGCTAGTCTGCTGCCCTCAAGTGTAGTGGAAAACACTGTCTATTTGCCAGTGATGAACATAGCTGTCAACCTTTCCCTTTTTGGGGGGGAAATTCCCTTATTCCGAATAGGATTCCTCGCAAGAAAGGGGAAAGGTTGACAGCTATGGTGATGAATAGTCAACTAACATTTTTTTTGGACATGGCTTCGGTGTGTGTGTGTGTGTGTGTGTGTGTGTGTGTGTGAACCATTTTGTCTGTTGCTTTGGGCAGCAAAATTTCTTGGGTCTGCCCTGCCAACAGCACATAAATGTGTGTTTGGGGAAGAGCAGAGCGCTGCGTGATTGGTGAAACCCCCAGTTACCCCACCATAGCATTGAATTATTGCTGCTGCGTATCAGCTACATGCACCAGAGAAAACAAACATACCATAAAACCCAAGGGCATCTTTAGAGAATTCTGTTATCTATAAAGTGCACAGTATGTAAGGAAGGATCAAATAAATATCAGTTACACCAATTATTTTTAGAACATCTGGGTGTCCTGTTTCTTACCCACATCATCAGCAAAAGAGCCTGGGAGAATTGAGATAAAAATCTAGCAAACCACTGAGCCGGAAGAAAAGTCACACCTACTATTTACAACGAAGTAAATTATTCACTCCCACAAATCCCCCCCCCTCCCCTGACGCAATACATTCTGCATTTTGGATCTTTCTTCTGGCTTTTGGATGTTGTCATCATCGCTACCCCCTTATATAACCCTGACCTCACTGCTTACTTGTCTCTATGGTGGGCAGGAGGTGAGCCCCACCCCACCCTATCTGGGAATCTAGGCAGAGCTGGATCTGACTGGTACCTGGATAAGCCGACAGCAAGGCTTGACACCTTTCCCTCCCTCCCAGTCAGGTGGTGGGGCAGGAAAAAGAAACTGCCAGGAGAGTAAGAGTAAGAGTTTGAATGGCTCCTAGCCCCAATGGCTGTCATAACTATAACTTTAAGAACTGGTACCAGAGCTTGCTTTCCCCCCTCCTCCCTCCCCATCTTTTTTTCTTTGTGTGCCATATTTTTTAGATTCTCTCTTTTTTTTTCAGTCTTACCTTCAGCTCTCCACATTTCCACAGCAGTTTGCAATTTTTTTATTTAAAAAAGTCATAATGAAAATTCATCAGCATTTCAGTGCAATTTTCTCCAAATATACACTTTTTTTGTATGCAATCTTGCCCAGCAGGCACAATTTTGCAAAGGAATCCTCCCTAACACTTTTTGCTATGTTATTTACACACACACACACACACACACATGTATATGCACACTTTAAGATATGTGGGTTTTTTCCCCACACACATTACTTGGCTAGAGAACTTCATTGCAAAATTCGGAGAAGTTCAAAGGATGGTTGCATTTTGGTTCGCATCTTGTTTTGGAAAGTGCGGATTGGGTACATTCACCTTTACATGGAACTAAGCCAAATTTATCCCCCATTCCTAGAAAGGGCCATGGCAGCTTGGCAGTGCATTCCCTTCTCCTCCCTGTTATTTGTCTCCCTTCCCAGTGGGGCTTGTTCGCGTGCTGCTTAGCTGTGCTTGGCAGTCTGAAGGAGGAGAGAGAGAGAGAGAGAGAGAGAAAGATGGCTCAGGAAAGAGGGGAACAGATTGGCCAGGGCAGTGTTTTCCCTTCTCCTCCTCCTTTTCTGCTGTTACTTGGCTTCCTAACAGGCTGTGCTCACACACTGCTCTGACTGGGGGCCTTGGCTTGCAGTCAAGAGAGAAAACGATGAACTGCACCAGCCTGAACTTTGGGCGAGTCAAGGAAAGAGCAGAGGAGTTGAAAATTACACAGCCCAAATCAATCTGCTCCCTTGCCCAGCTAGGCCCAAAAATCTCCAGTGCCAACGGCAAGATTTATTTTATTTTATTTATTTAATTAATTTATATGTGTTTGTTGTTGTTGGCATCTGTCTGCCTTGAGGGAGTTCACTTCCGGGGAATGAAGTCAAACCGCTGTGTTAGCAGCACCAACGCAACCTCTCTGGGTTGCAAGCCTGGGCAGTGTGTATGGAGGTCCTTGGGGCCAAAGGAAAGCAATATGCTTGGCCCCAGCAGGACTGCAGGAGCTGCAGGAAGAAGGCGTACAAGGACTCCACTCTGGATTTGTGTAGGGTTTACTCCTTTGCCTTTTCTTTTCCCAGTGGAAGTTTAGGATCAGAGTTTTCCTTCTCCTAGATGGGCTACTTTTCGAGGTTGATGAGCCTCACTTCCCTCTATATCAGGCACCCCAAAACTTCGGCCCTCCAGATGTTTTGGGACTACAATTCCCATGATCCCGGACCACTGGTTCTGTTAGCTATGGGAGTTGTAGGCCAAAACATCTGGAGGGCCGCAGTTTGGGGATGCCTGCTCTATAGCATGTGCAGAACGCCTTCTTGGCCGTTGGACCAACTCTTGGTCTCGTCTGCTCAATCCGCTGGAGCCTGTATTCGCATGCAGGGGAAGTACCCAACTCAACGAGGGTTTGAGACCCATCGGCTACCCCCACCTGGTTGAGCTGGCCAGTCAAAGCTGTTCCCCAGGGTGTGGCCACTGCCGCATGCTGACATCTCCTGGGAGCCACAGGTGAGAGCTGAATGCAGGGTGGGGACCAAAGGTAGACAAACTAAACCAGAAGGAGCACGATGTGCCCCCTGCTAGAGGTGCTGCCCCTCCCCACCCCACCTTTTTCTCCAAGAAGTTCAAGGTGTCGTATCTGGTCCCTTACCCTGCCTTATTTAATTACCACAACAACCTTGTGGGGTAGGTTAGGCTGAGAAGCAGTGATTGGCCCAAGTATTTCTAAACTGCTTAAACTTTTTTTTTTTAAAAAAAAATCTCTTAGCAGTATAGATACAAAAACACAACATAAAATAGAACAATAAAACAGAAACAAAAGAACAGTGAAATAGTATTACAGTATAAAGAAACTCAGCAATAACGAGGTTCCAGCTTATGGGTCAGGGCAAAAATATGTGTCTTTGCAATATGGCTGAAGCTACTGATGGATGCTGCATTGCAGGTGGCAGGATAAGAACCTAAGAAAGTGACTAAACTTGTGGCCCTACAATGCCCATCAGCTCCAGCCAGCATGACCAATGGTTAGAGATGACAACAGTTGTAGCTCAGCAACATCTGGAGGGAAACTGGTTAGTCCCTGCTGCTTTAGGTGTTTGCTGCTTTTCTACCACCTGATTGTGAACCTGTCTGCCTGTCCGCCCGGGGTTTTTTAAGAGAGCCGGATAGGCTTGCTAAGTGCCATTTGCTTTCCATAGTTCCAAGTGTGCTCCAAGCCCAGCTCACGCTGATTTGCAACCCATCTATATAGCAGATGGGGCTGACGGGAGAACCAGCACATTTTTATTCTTTGCCAGATTAGGTAACGTCCCTTGCTTTGTATAAATGTGCTGGACAGGAAGCCAAAGCTCTCACACGCATATGTGCCCTCAGGGATCTAGAGAACAACTGTTTCTTGGCTAGGAAAAACAAAGTCTCAGGAACCAAAGTGACAATGAAATGGTGCCAAAAAGAATGATTATTTGAAGTTGAACAACTATGCATGTAAGCAAATGTGGGTATATGTGCATCAAATGCAAAACTACAAATTACAGTTATAAACTCTCCAAGCTACAGCAGCTATACAAAAAACAAAGAAGTCCTCCAGACAATACAAATAATAACTGATGATATCTCCAGGATTAGATCTAGCTTCATGCTTCATCAGAATCAAATTGAAGAATTATTCGGGGGAGGGGGCAGCCATTAATCCCTGCCACCCATCAATTATTCAACATTTACTATCTGAATTGTTTGCAAAACAACATTATAAGGCTTATTAGGTGGATACAGAGGTGCTGCTGTTGCTAAGGGCACTTGGCATCTTCCCTGCTAAGGAGATTCACTCTCTTCCAACAGGAGCATCTTACAGCAATAAACGTAGGTCCAAGAACACAGCAAATGATGCAATGTGTGTCTGGCACAAATTAAACAGGGTAAGCCTTTTCTAGTATGGAAATACTATCATAGGGAAAGCTTCATCTGTGGACATTCTGTCTGTCAGACATCTTATTACTTGTGTGTGGCCCCTTATTTGCTTTTGGGCCCCATACAGTGGTACCTCTGGTTACGTACTTAACTTCTGTGGCCCCCAGAAAGTTGTCTAAATGAGCAATGTGGCCCTTGGGATGATGAGGGGCTGTGACAACTCCAGAGCTGAACTCAGCAGGACCTTCAAAACAATCGCAGACAAAGTCCACCTGGACAGGAGCTTGGGCAGGTCACATCTTGTGAGATGCCTTCAAAGTGTACATCCTAATATTAATACACCTTACATTACAGGTGGTCGCTGTCTTTGTCACCGTGTTCTTCTTAAACGATTATAAAATCCTTCATATTGTACTGGTGCTGGGAAGAGCTAATTATTTGCTTCTAAAAAGCACTGAGAGATCATTATCTCACCCATCAGCCATTTGCCTACTTTTTCTCTTATCGAAGTTCTCCAGAACAAGGAGGACAAAAGATTTCAAGGTCAATATTTATCAGGAAGCTTACACATGAAAATAGATCTGAGTCATGCTCTCTAGTAATCCTCTCCTGCACAATGCATTCAAAACTTCCTTTATAACCACCGGGTCCGAATTGGAGCCAACTGTTTCAGCTGAATTTGCACCTCTTATAGCGAAACCTTGTGGATCCAAGCAACCTGCCAGTTCTGACTAGGCTTGAGAGAACAAAGCTATTAGATGTGGCACTGTTCAAAATTCAGGCAGTGCTTGCTCCCTAGGTAACTTCTTTTGCTGTTTAAAAACCAACAGGAGTTTCACGACAAATTTCTTCACATGCAGGAAATATATTTTTATAGTGGCTCTCTTTAAAAAAAAAAAAAACACAGATATGTTTAAAAAATGTATCAGAGCCAAAAAATAAAATTCACCTTCTTAGCTGTGCATGTTTAGTCAGTAGTATAGTTGCGCATAGCAAAGGCTCCTAATAATCTCCAAGACTAATAAACAATTTAGAAAAAGGGATCGTCAAACTTTTTGAACAAGTGGGAACATCTTGAATTTTGAGAAAATGTTGTGGGCACCCGTCACAAACGGCTGCTGGGGGGTATGCACGCAACACAAAATAAAATTTTAAAATATTTCCTATTCTTGTTCTTAAAGGTAAAAGGTAAAGGGACCCCTGACCATTAGGTCCAGTCGTGTCCGACTCTGGGGTTGCGGCGCTCATCTCGCTTTATTGGCCGAGAGCCGGCGTACAGCTTCCGGGTCATGTGGCCAGCATGACTAAGCCGCTTCTGGCGAACCAGAGCAGTGCACGGAAATGCCGTTTACCTTCCCGCTGGAGCGGTACCTATTTATCTACTTGCACTTTGATGTGCTTTCGAACTGCTAGGTGGGCAGGAATTCTTGTTCTTATTGGCTGTCAATTTATTCACTTTTTCTGCTATGATATGGAAGGGTTTTCTCTAGTAAATGAAAGCCATTGCTTCAAGAAAGTTCCCCCAGCCACTTGTTCCTCTCTGATTTATTAGGCACTTGGAGAAGTCGTGCTGGATGAATACTAACAGTGCCATTTAATATGACACTATGTGATTCTTCTAGTGGGTTTTCCAAGTAAATAAATTAGATAACAGCCACTTATTACTAAAGTCAAGCTTTTCACCACAAAAAGACCAATGGGCTTTAATGAGCCTGGTGGAAAGTTGATTCTGAATATAACAACAACAAGGCTAACTTCTATGCATGAAAAGTCTTGTAAGACATTTTGGAACACTGCAATCCTGCGGTACGTTTACACGGAAGCGTGTCCAAGTATGTTCAGTGGGACTTACTGCTGAGAAGGATTGACAGCTAAAGGACTATTCCTACGGGATGGAGATGGAAATGACCCATCTCTTTCAAAAAGGCAAAAAACAAAGGTAAATTGATAGGAAAATAATGTGCACTGCCAACCTCTGAAAAGCTATGGCAGAAGGAAAGATTCCTTCTGCTCTGATTAAGCTCACTTTGGCAAGCGGCTCTGCAAGCAAAAAGGTACACAGCTGTGGAGTGCTCCTGTGTGAGACCAGACTTTACCTCTGCATATATTATGCATGCTATCGATTATTGTCACTTAAACAGATCAATTAACTTCAAGCTCTAGTGGAGATGAGTTCCTTTAATTATACTCTGTGCTTCAAATAGAAGGGCATATCCTTTTTCTAGTGGAAAAGGGAGATTTACAATTTCCCGAATACTACCCGCTTTCACCTTTTTTATTCCAAAGGGAGGGGCTTCATTACAAGCAGAAAGGATCTAGGGGTCTTGGTAGACCGCAAGCTTTAATATAAGTCAACAGTGTGATGCAGCAGCAAAGAAAGCTAATGCTATTCTAGGCTGTCAACAGAAGTACAATGTCCTGATCAATAGAAGTCATAGTTACACTTTATTCTTCCTTGGTTAGACCCCACCTGGAGTACTGTGTTCAGTTCAGGGTGCCACAGTTTAAGAAGGATGCTGATAAGCTGGAACATGTGCAGAGGAGGACACCCAAGATGACAAAGTGTCTGGAAACCAAGCCTTATGAGGAACGGTTGAGAAAAATGTTTAGCCTGGAGAAGAGGAGACTGAGAGGTAACATGGAAGCCCTCTTCAGATATCTAAAGGGCTGTCACACGGAGCAAACTTGTTCTCCGCTGCTTCCGAGGGCTAAGACCCAAACCAATGGATTCAAATTACAAGAAAGGAGATTCTGACTAAACATCAGGAAGAACTTGCTTTCCATGCACTTCCTTATCTAGCTGTGCAATCCTACACAGAAGTAACTCCCTAGCATTTACATCTAAGTTCGTGGGTTATAGGACTGCAGCCTTAGGAGCCAAGCCCATCAAAGAGATAACAAAAATACAACTCACCTGTGTGTTCTTATGATCTGTAAACAAGTGAAACAATCAACAGACTAGAAGTTATTGGCAGGGCACATGTCTTGCATCAATGAAGCCCCCAGGTTGTTCCTGAGAATCTCCAGGTAAAAAAGTAGCAGGGTTGGGGGAAATCTCTCTTGAGACATTGGACAGCTGCTGCAGCTTCCAGTCAGAACCAACAACCCTGAGCTAAATGGACCAGTGTTCTGAATGCCAAAGTAGATGTGACTGGCCTTGAGCTGTTCATCTTGAGTTTCGCATCCGTTCTGGAACAAGACCATGATGTGGGTGGAGACAAGCATTTAATCCTTTGACTCCACCTTGATCTTGATCTGGACACACAAACACACACGGGGCAGGCGGGCGCTGCTGTTTGCCCCAAGGGTATCATTGCCATTAGCACTAATAGCAAACAGCAGCTGTGGTGGATCCTGGGACAAATAGGTGGTACAGGGGGCCCTGATGCAGATCAGGATTGCACCAGGGGGAAAGGGTTACGTTTCCTCTCCCCACATGCTATGGAATCAAGTTGCTCCCTTGCACAACCGCAATTTAACAATAGCAGCAATGAAAGAGGACTCACGCACACACACACACACACACACACACACACAAATCATGCAAAGTCTAATCAGGTCCTCAATGTCTGGCCCCAATCCAGCATTAAGCCACTTCATATGTCTGCCCAAAGCAGAGCTCCGTTGTCATTTCCCAGGCTCCCACAAAAAGCCTCCAAGCCTTCAGCTGCTGCTTCTGTAGCATAACCAGTGACCTCAAGCTGTGCAGTGATACATCCCATTAACACTTCTGTAAACCGTTTAGTCTTGCTTTGAAGCCTGATGTAAGCCTGGAAGCTCTCTTTGCTTGGAATGCTACAAGTGATACAGCAGCAAAGATCATAGCGTGGCAAGTATAGGCATTACTACCAAAGTAAACATAATTTGTGTAGTTCTGTTTTCAAATGCACAAATGGAATGAGAGGGCAATAGTACAACTCCAAGCTATGCACAAATAATCCACAGGGAAATGATGGGATTTTTTTATTTTTTATTTTACACAGTGGGGTTTGGGCACAGGGTCAAGCTGCAGCTAAGGATGGATGAAGCTGCCAGTTTCAATGCCTCTTGGTTTATCATTTCTCCAGTCTTAAATTCAGTTCTCCCCATTCCAAATCAGTTTGCATTAGTTTGCAATTAAAAGAAGTATTCATGAAAATCCAGACTGAAAGAACATACTATCAAAATAAGACAGGGACACTGATTGTGAGCTGCGCCTCTGCCCAGAAATGTGGGATATATCCTGTTTTGGCTATATCCCAAAGAATATATATACCCACAAAGAAGTGTGACTAGCCCAAGGTCACCCAGCAGCTGCATGTGGAGGAGCGGAGACGCGAACCCAGTTCCCCAGATTACGAGTCTACAGCTCTTAACCACTACACCACACTGGCTCTCTAGACTGTTAACAGGGGCAAGAAGGTGTGAAATGATAACACTGGTTCTGGCCCAACTGCACTAGCTGCCAGTTGGCTTCCAGGCATAGTGCTGGTTTTGACCTTTAAAGCCTTATACGTCTCAGGACCTCTATACCTAGAAGACAGACTTTCCCCATATGAAGCTGTCCAGACCCCGAAATCATCATCTAAAACCCTTCTCTGTGAGGTTGGCCCACATTCAGCATGATTTTGGCCCCCAGGCAAAAGCAGCTTTGTTTTACCAGGCATTTGGACAGCGCCAATAAGTGCATGTTTGCATTCCGATTATGTTTTTAATACATTCATGTATTCTTATTACTGTACTTTTATTCACCATGTAAATCAGTTGGCAGGGGGTTGTAGCAGGAAGCAATGTATACATTTAATAAACCTGAATCTAAGTACACCTACCGAAAATCCCCCTTCTACACAACTATTAAAGGTGCAGGAGTCCTGTCCTCTTTTGCATCTGGCTAACCTAATTGGAGGAAATTCCTCCAAAGATGCATTGGACATCTCATGTAGTTTGTCTTGACAGTGAGTAGAAAAGCAGGTGTGAATGAGATTTATGGTGCCACAGCATCTAGGCCAGTTTTCATTGAGTTCAAACAATAAAGCTCTTGCTTTGAAAAACCAAGTCCCAATTACTTTTTAAAAAAATACTTTCTTGCAAGCTCTTGTGAATACTTCACTTTTTGGGGGGGACAGGGCAGGATTAATAAGAATTAGTTGTGTCCCCAGGTGCCATGAGCTCATCACCCTGCAGGACACCACTATCCAAAAGACCACTCATGTCAACATTATATGGTTTGAATTAGGCCACAGCTGTATTGATTACAGATGTAAGGGTTTGGTGTAGGCATTGGGTTATAACCAATATCAACCAACTCGTCTGCTTGTTGATCAACTAAGGGGTCGAAGAGGCCCTATGAGAAGGCACCAGTTCTTCAGGATCATCAACTTAAGGAGTGCTATGGCCCTAGCCCCCTTTTTGGCGTCCAGACAGAAGCACCGCAACCAAGATCCCTTTAACAGGAAACCCCATTCCCTTAGAGCAGGGGTCAGCAACCTTTTTCAGCAGGGGGCCGGTCCACCATCCCTCAGATTGGGTGGTGGGCCAGACTATTTTTTTGGGGGGGGGATGAACCAATTCCTATGCCCCACAAATAACCCAGAGATGCATTTTAAAGAAAAGGACACTTTCTACTCATGTAAAAACACACTGATTCCTGGACCGTCCGTGGGCCGGATTGAGAAGGTGATTGGGCCGCATCCAGCCCCCCGGCCTTAGGTTGCCTACCCCTGCCTTAGAAGGGTAGTCAAAGGCTTACAACCTCTTCTCCAATCATGACTAATGTTTGACCCAATGCCTTTTCTGCCATAGTTGTGATGATTGCTCTGAGGTAGGTGAACCTCCCCACTCCCAGCAGGTTGGCCAATAGATCTGGTGGGAAAAATTCCTCCTTGGCCCCAAATATGGTGACAGACTTCGATAGCAAGGTCAAATGCCATCCTACCCACAGAAGTGAGTCAGTACATGCCCAATTATAGGTGGGTGGGAGATCCAAAAGGGGACTGTGGTGCCCTGTGTGAGATAGGCCCACTTTTATCCCCAGGGAGCAGGCCTGAGTGAAGTCCTCACAGGTACCCAGTCAGGCCCGTCCCCCAGAGTAAGCCCGCCACCGAGCCCACCTGCTATTGGTCAATCTGGCAGGCAGGCTCAATTCAAACTTTTCCAGTTGTGGGGAGAGGGCTGTTACATCTCCCTGCAGCTGGAAGATTCAAAACTAAGGCTACCATGACAGCGGGCTGGCCCCATTCCACAACACAGAAAGGTAAGCGGCATTCCAAAAGCCCGTAGAAGAGGCCAGGTTTTGTGAAACATTCAAATGAGATCCACATGGTTATGCTCAAATGGGACCTGGCAACGTCATTCTTTATAGCATCATCATCATTATTATTTTTGCCTTATTAGGCAACTATTTCTAGATAAAGCTTTAATCGCCAATCACATCTTACCAAGGAATTTATTGACAGCAGCCAGGTGGATTAATGCGAAGTTGACTCCCAGTGTTACTGCTCCTGAAATTTCTACATCACTGAAGAACGTACATTATTAAAGTATTTCCTCCAAGGGCAACTTTCCCAATAGTTTCGTCCAGTGTATAATTAAATATCTCTCATAAACACACATTCTTGTGGAGCAATTCAGTTCCTGCCCAAGATGGATCAAACTGCAGGCATAGGCAAACTCGGGCCTCCAGATGTTTTGGGACTACAACTCCCATCATCCCTGACCACCGGTCCTGTTAGCTAGGGATGATGGGAGTTGTAGTCCCAAAACATCTGGAGGGCCGAGTTTGCCTATGCCTGGATCAAAGGACCCGCAGTTACATCAAAAGCACTGCCGCTTGCAGCAGCCAGGTGAGGAGGGGGGGGCATTACTTTTACACAGTTCTTTCTCCTGCACCATTCCAGGGCACTACAAGTGAGAAACCCAAGGATTAGACCCCCCCACTCAGGAGATCTGAAGGGCTTCGGAACCTGTGGATACGAAACCTCCAGCATCCCCACCCCGTCCCCAAAATGCCCCCTAAATGCTCTAGGAGTTTCTGCTGGTGGGGAAACTGGGGACAGCAAGCTGGAGTTTCTGTTAGGGCAGAGCCCACCGCAGCCGCAGCACTCCCCCTCCATCGGTAAGATTGCACTCTTGGTTTCTAGACTACTGGGGAAATTAAGCATAGGCTTCCGAAGGCAGATGAAAACTTTGAAGAAGTCTGTTTTCCATGTCCAAAAATATACATAAAATAAAATCACAGATAATCACTGCAATCTCCTCTGTACACGTGTGTGCACGCACATGCAAAACGAAATTACGCAGAAATTACACTTCACCCAGAAACAAACATTATAATGTATGTAGTACCTGTGCAGCTTGAGTGTAACAGTTCCGTAAACAGTAGTAAATCCCAAAAGGCGAACCCATCTTAGGAGAACGCAGCGAAATGTGCTTGGCTCAAAGTACAAAATGATAACCTATAAAACAAAACAAAAGACATACAGAAGATATGTAACAACTTCAGGTGAATCACGGAAGCCCTTCCTGTCTCATAAACAGAACGAGGGTTGGACGCTGGGAGCTGCACTTTTCCAGGGTTCCTAAGTGATTTCTGAGTTCGCTGCTACTTATCTTTCTGAGTTCGCTGCTTACTTATCTTTCGCAGCCTAAATTGAAGGAGTGTAAAGAGCAGTCTAGCCCATTCAGTTGCAGCTGACTATACGGTAATATTTAATGAAGAAATAAAAGCCCACTATTTATAACATGAAATAAGCACCCATGTGGATGTGTAGATAATAGCAATAAACAAACTTGCTGCCAGAGTGGTTCAATTAAGTGGTATGTGCCTGCTTAACTAAAAATGAATGTTTTAATAAAGTGTCTTGAAAGGAAAGTTATAGCATAGCATCTCCCCTCCTTGATAATTTTTAATCATCGCTTTTTGGCTTTCAGACTACACATCACTTTCCTTTCATTTCCCCTATGGAGCACGATGCTGAGCTGTTGGTGAATTTGCCTCTGAATGGAACAATAAAGAGCAAAAGCTCTTAGTACAAAGAGTCTTACTTAGGAATTTTTATTTGCTTAGGCTGGAAGCTCTCCAGCAAGGTGGCAAGGTGAAGCGAAAAGTCAGGACTCCTGCATCTTTCAAAGCTGCAGATGAATTTCAGCACGTGCAGCTTGTCATGCAATTACGCCTGCCAAAATCCTCTGTTCTGTACAACTGCAGAAGGTTCAGGAGTCCTGTCCTCTTTTTCACCTGGTCACTCTACTTCGCCAGGAGCACCTGAATCCAAGCTTTGGAGCTTCTTAGATTTGTGGTGTCTTCTCTGACTGCTTAACCACAACCAGGAACGACTCTCTTTCCTTTTGCTGGGGAAACCCTGCTGCAGCTGTGTGTTAAGAGGCCCCACCAGGGATCTGTATAGACCCAGCTAACAACTCTGTTAAGTTACCAATGTATCAGTGGAGGCCGAATTCAGTAAGGAAGGGCTTGACAGACAATGCAAGGCAGAGCAATGCAAGACAGGCAAGGCAGAGGGAAAGCTTCTCAAGTTGTTGTTGTTGGCAACATCCGTCTGTCTTGAGGGATAACAGAGTGTGCCTCCAGGGGTGAACTCAAACCAATAAGCTAGCAGATCCAAAGTGACCTCCTCGAGGAGCAAGCCGGAGCAGTGTGTATGGAGCCAACCAACCAACCCAGAACTCAGGTTGAGTATGTGCATTGGATACAGCTCCCATCATCCCTGACCATTGCCCATGCTGGCTAGGAAAGACGGGACTTGGAGTACAGCAATACCTGGAGAACCACAGGTCCCCCACATCTGATGTGCACTCAGCTCTTCATACTCAGGAGGTGCACTTTTCTAACAAAGGAATTTCTCTTAATTTTTTTTTTTTAAACGGTGTCCATATTTTGATGGGCTAGCTCAGGCTTCCTCAAGCTCGGCCCTCCAGATGTTTTTGGCCTACAACTCCCATGATCCCTAGCTAGCAGGACCAGTGGTCAGGGATGATGGGAATTGTAGCCTCGAAACATCTGGAGGTCGAGCTTGAGGAAGCCTGGGCTAGCTATATTGGTCCTGACCAATAGATCACTCTAGCAGTAGCTGTTTTATGGGCCAAAGTAGATTATACATTACAAGTATGATTGTATTGTGTAAAAGTAAGAGTTAAAGATGTAGAGCAGGGTTTATTTATTTTTTAGAGTGCCAGACTAGGACCTGGGAGAGCAGGATTAAAATTCCCACTCAGCCATATAGCCTCCTGGGTGACTTTGGGCCAGACAATGCCTCTCTCAGCCCGACCCACCTCACAGGGATAAAATGGGACAAGGGAGAATTGTGAATGCCACACCTTGAGTTCTTTGAAGAAAAGGTGGGATATAAATGTAAGCAGAATTTGTTTTCTGGGGGTTTTTTATTTGGGGGGGATTGGAAAGTTGTCTATACAAGTCGATATAACAAGTATATAACATATGAAGGGGATAGATGAATGAACACAGCTACAATATGCCAAAAGAAGAATAACAACAGGCATTTCCAGCTTAGTCTCTCTACAATAAGAGAGTTGGTTAACGTTAAGACATTTTCTGGTGTTCAAAGAAGCTTCTAGTTACTTCAGATGTATAAAGTTAATTACAGGAGAATAAACTGTGGGAGGGGAGGGGAAATCAAAGTGTGCAACTCTAATTACTTTTCTAGCTGTTCTGTGGAGCAGGTATTAAAGGGAAATGGGTGTTCTTAAATGTCATCCCTCAGCTAATAAGTATCATAATAATTAATGGCTCTCTGAGCAAAGTTGCTTAAGGTCAGTTCTTTTAAATTCTAAATAAAGCCACTAAATGAAATTTTCAAAAGCATCCTGGTGACATTCCAAGTGGCATTCGCTTAATTAGGGCCGACATGCTTTATGCTCTTCGCACATTCATCCTAAACAAGTGACGAGGAATGAAGTCTCATAGACTTGGGACAGCTAAGCGCTGTGGGTTCTAGTCCCACATTGGGCAAAAAGATTCCTGCATTGCAGGAGGTTGGGCTGGATGGCCCTTGTGGCCCCTTCCAACTTTACAATTCTATAATTCTATTACTTCAGTGGCATTTCCTTCCATTTGCTTGAACAGCAATGCACACAAGAAACTAGTTCCATTCAGGGATGGATGGATGCAATGAACATGTAAAGTTGAAGTGAATATTCACCTGTAAATTAAGCTTATAATGTATATTTTTAAACATTGCTTTTATTCGTGTTTCGATTTAGTTTTTCTGCTTTGATTTTTATTTTATTTTTTACATTCTTTGTAAACCACTTTGAGGTTTTTGTTTACAATTAAGTGGTATGCGAATTTTGTTAAATGCAGTGAAATGTGCACTGTTTTCTTTTTATTAAAAGAAGTAATGCAGCCCTAGGAGGTGAGTCCTGAAACCCAAGAGGGGTTATTGCACTAAAATGTTTATCCCTGGGGCTTTGGTGCACTTTTGGAAAGACCAGATAAAAAGCTTTATTGGCCGTGTGTGCATGCAGTATGCAAAATGGAGAGTCCCCAATCATGCATATATACAGCAGGGGTGGGGAACCTGTTGATGCTGGACTACAGCTCCTGACATCTCAGATTATTTGCCATGCTGGATTGAGCCAATGGAAGCTGGAGTTAAACAACATCTGGAAGGCCAATATACTCATGTGCAGCCTGCACACACATAGGCCCCATCTGCACTATACATTCAAAGCAGCATCATAACACTGCAAACTGTCATGGCTCTGCCCCCCACCAAGAATCCTGGGAAGTATATTTTGTTATGGGTGCTGAGAGTTGTTAGGGGACCCCATTCCTCTCACAGAGCTACCACATCCCAAGTGGTTTGAAGGAATCCCTCTTCCAAAGGAGCGGAGGTGTCCTCACCCCTGCGTTGCAGGAACAGTAATTGAGGGAGGAGGGAAGGGAGAAGGAAGTTTGCACAGTGTCCCCAGGGAGACTTCAATGATGAGAAGCATCCTAAGCCTCTTAGACTAGGAGCCAATGACCCCCACCCCCCAAGACCCCTCTGAAAGAAAGACAAGGCTTTTGGGGCTCTGAGAGAACTCCTGAGTTGGTTGCTCTCATCTGGGGGAGATTTCGGAACAAGAAGACATAACATGGGGCAATAGTGTGCTCTGTTTCTAGTCATCTTAACAGAGCAATGGTATTAGGAGAGTGCAGGGGGGTACTTTTGGAATTTTGGTTTCCTTTCTTTTTAAAAAACAACAACAACAGACTTCATAGGGATGGATTGGGCACTAGAAGCCGTAGTTATTATGCAAACTGAAACAACTGGCAACTGACGGTTAGAGAGAAAAAGCATCAAAAGATAATAAAGGGGTGACAGAAACTAAGTACAAGAAGCTTTTCATCTAGGCCTCATTATAGGCTTTATATACAAAGCTCCACAAGCTGGTGCATAAATCTTGGATGGCAAGATCAAATGTTTATTTCAATCAAGGAGATGAAAACAGAGTTATCTAACAGAAAACTGTCGCCTCAGCACGTTTCCACATGAACAAACTTGAGAAGAACTGTACAACTATCCTTAGTTTCCCTTCTTCCCATACTTTTCCTAACATATATACTATGAGTGGCCTGGGTCACACGTAAGACTAAACCATGGCTTAGTGTTATGTATGAACCCTGCACAGAAGTTTAATTATAGTAACAGGTTTGTCTACAGCCAACCAACCAAGATCTGAAGCCATGGTTTGTTGTTTGCTTACAAACCTTGGTTTGTTTTAACTATTGCTTGGCATTACATGTGAATCCAGTACCTTCTCCTTAATTATGGTTACTCTGAACACCCTAGCCAAGACACTCCACAGACTACAAAGGCACGAGGCAAGAGCAGTTGGAAAAAGAAACCAAACTTCGTAAAAAACCATGGTTTGCTTGATTACTGTGGAACCACCGATGGTTTACTCATGGTTTGTTGAACAAACTATGTCTCTTTATTCCTCTTCCTGTTTTTCTATGCCACTTTTCTCATCTCAGAAATGTAAGAGGCTAGAAATAGGCGAAGGTAGTTAGCATCTTTCCTTTACATGTTCTATAATGGCCATCTGTTCCCTAAAGTAGGTGTTCTAACCAAAACAAATCAGTGTCTTTCTTTTCTTGTATTGTTCCACAATGTACCCACGTACAACAAAAATGGCAGTATTAAAAAAAAAACACCAGTGTCTATATATGTTGCTTGATTTCGGATGGTGGTGGTGGTGGTGGGAATTGAGTCAATTTCCCTGTTTTATAACAAATGCCAGAAGGGCAACAGATTATTTGGGTTTCCCTTCTATATACAAGACATGTTGAAAAAAACAGTAGACAGATTTTGTAGCTTAGTTTAGGCATCAATAGCTTTGTTTAAAGGGGAAGGGAGAGGGGGTGCACCAAGTCCGCAAGCTATTTTTCACAACCTGTTGGTTAATAAATAAGACTGGGAGCCACGGAAGCTCAGTATTTTCCTAAGTGTGCCCCTGTGTTGCTTTCCTTTTATATAGCTCTGCTGTGATCCAGCTCCTGTTTATGAGGTGCTGCTTGTCTACAATGGATCTGGGTACATCGTGTAACACCCTTAAGTTAAAAAGAAGAAAAGGAAATGGTTGTGGCAACTCCACAATTCTTCAGAGGATGGTGTAGGACAGGCCGTTGCAGCGTAAATTGCTACTGTGAATTGCTACATCTAAGAGATTTCAGCAATTTGCTACATCTAAGAGATTTCAGCAATGTATAAAGGGGAGGCAGTGGTGCCATGAGAGAAGGACTTCGGACTCTACTTAGCAGGAATGAGCTGCAGCAGATCCCAAACTTGGCAGGGCTATCTTATCATACTTTAAAGTGAGTGAAGTAAATACGCACTACCATCTAAAGCAGGAATGGGAAACCTCCGGCCTTCCAGATGCATTGGGCTGCAAATACCATCTTCCCTGACCATTGGGCTGGTGGGAACTGGGGTCCAACAGTACCTGGAGGATCACAGGTTCCTCAGCCCTTGTCTAAAGATCTCTGCCCAACCTCCAATGAGACCTTTTAAGTCCAGAGTCTCAAATTACCTAAGCGCACCTCTGAGATGAGGGCCCTTCAGGCAATGATCGTTCATGTGAGGACAGGGGTGTGTGAAGATGTTCATCTGCGAAACATCGAAGGGAAGCACTGCATCAGATGCACAGCTCATGGCCTCGTCTTTTACTCTTTAAGAACAAAACAGTGTAACTCACCGGGAAGTAAAGAAGCAGTGACCCAAACAGGATAGTCTCCAAGAGAATGAGACCAGATGCCTTAATGCTCTAGAAACGAAAACAAACGGGTACAAGAAATTAGACTGACACAGCCACTGCATTATTCGTTTCACGTTATCTTTAAAATATTTATAGCAGAAACATTCAGAGGCTTGCAGATGAAATGTCATATTGATGGATTATAATCAAGGTGAATAAATGTTAACGATTTTAGCACAAGACAGAGAAGACTGACCACCTAACAACCGGATTGGTAAATTAATTAACCCAAACACGGAATACTGGTGTTTAAACTGCTTTCAATACCTGTTAATATGTTTGCTTGTAAGCAGGTTCCCCTCCTCAGGATTTACTTCCTAGCAAATAAGGTTGCAACATTAGCTCTATTGATATCACTATAATGCAAGTCAGTGTAAACTGAAGCAGTCCATTTTAAATAGTTTATTGCAGATGCTTGGAGTGTCCACAGACAGGCATAATCACATCCATTTCTCCTATATGATTTAAACAGATGGCAAATGTTCACATGGGCTGGGCATTTTCTGTAGCTTCACTTTCCTTGAGGGAAACAGCATTTCCCTCACCCCAAGCTATTTTCTATTACTGGTTGATTGAATTTATATCCCACCCTTTCTCCCCCACGCCCAACCCCAAGCAGCAAGCACACCCGCAATAATAAACAAAACAAAAAAAATCAAAAAAAGCTATAGTTAAAAATATTATTTCATCCAGTGATCTCAGGATTGCCAGGAACATATTCTTCAGCCACCAAATGTCTGGGGTTTCAAATTTCTCCTGAAAGCTAATAATGTTGGAGACAGATGCACCTCACTTAGAGAGGGCTTTGGGACATATAAATGAACCTACCTGGACCCTTAGATCATTATCTGAACTTAAAGGGGAATTTAATTATGATATATACATATCGAGGCTGAGAGATGGATACCAAAAATGACTGTAATGTACGTGATATATGATTTTAGAGCTATTCTAATCAGTTGTGTATGTTTGCTTTTTACGGTCAGCTCTGCTACTGCTATCAAGAAAGTCCAAGGGCTTCTTGAGACAAGGCAGTCACCCAGTAGCAGGTATAAGCAGTCCACCACAGCTTAAAATCTAGGGAATTGAACCCCTAGAATGTAATTTTCCAAGGGGGAAAGCCTTACTTTTTAAAATGCCCCCAAACTCTCTTCTGGGGAGCAAAACTGCTTGCTGCTTTGCGGTGGCCTGATTATCTCTTTGGCACTGCCTTTAATTATTTCAACTATTTTGGCTTGCAGAATCAGAGTACATGCAATTCATGGCTACTGGCATTTTGGAATGTACATAATACTCAGAAGGCAAATTGGGAGGCTATTCGTTCCCATTGCTTCTTTTGCCTCTTCTCCTATACCACCAGGGCCATCAGAACAGCCTTCAACAACGCATAAAGCAGTGGTCAAGGGAAAACAGAGCCTGGAGGAGTTTAGGCATTCCCCAATGAGTAATACACTCTTGCTGCCATTCAATCATTTCTGCTGGGACCACTCAACTGCTCATTGTGCTAGGAGGGAATCTGCTGTTCCTCCACCCTAGAGAATCATTAAATATCTCTTTGCCAAAATGATGCAGCTGTCTTTGGGCATTGCCGTTTCCCACAGGCTGACAAACCAGGCAGCTTCTTTGGCATAATGAAGGTTGTCATCTAATGTCAAAACATTTCCATGCTGCCCTCTGCAATGGCTACACTTTTGCTAGCAAACTGGCATTAATGACTGCACATGTAGTGTACATATAGGAAAATGACCAGGGAAACACCAGCATAATTTCCTTTAACAGCTCAAGCTAATGTGCCGGAAAACCAGATATCAAAATCCAGTGCTAGGAACTTTCAGTTGGTGTAGAATATTAATTTCCACAATGGATGGTGGTCGGCTGATAGCTGGATCTAAACCCATCCTAAGCAGCAATGCCTGGTGATGGTTATGCAATGGCTTTGTGCCTCCCCAAAGTCACTGCGATGTTTGTAAGGATGGAACAGAAGGAGAAGGAAGGAGAGAGAGGTATGAAAGTGTCCTGCTCAGTAGCAGATCGTATGGTGAGGCAGCGGTACTCCTGACCTCCCAACAGCTGAGTCAGCTGCTGCTTACCAGGAAAGAGATGGGGAAAGTGAAAGGGAGGTCAGCACAGTGCGAACACACCAGCCAAGCCAATATGGCATTCCTGCCAGTGCCTTTGCGCTCTGCTGACCTCCCTGCCTCCTCACTCCATCGCAGCAGCAACTCAACTGCTGGGAGGTCAGTGAGCACCACTGTCCCACCACACCATCAGCTACTGGACCTTCTTTTATAAACTCTAGTTCACCTGTATGGTTAGTTTTTAATGCCTATCCATGGACTGTTCATGCATACACAGGGGGAATAAGCTATTTAAGACCCAGTGATAAGTGTATTCTTTTGGAAGTACATTACATTGATTTCAGTACAAGTAAATATCTTTAAGACTGCAGTCTATGTAGAACAGATATAGCACTATAGAAGGTGCTGGCAGAGGCTCTTTGTCACTCTTTGGGGATGGAGGAGGATTTCATTTAGTCCACATTTTTTAACAAACTAGCCTAATTCACACACACACACACACACACACACACACACACACACACACACACACCATGGATGGATCATAATGCATGGATAATAGCATAATTATTCTTTGGATTGCACACTTCCCTGAATTTCAAAGTTCTCAACTAAAAAGAATAATATAAAAACAAAAATGCAAATTTTAGAATAAAGTATTTTTAGAAATGTGCAAGATAATATATGCAATGATATAAGTGCTGTGTGACAAAATAGGCATTTAAATGCATTCTAAAATATGAATTTCCATACGGATCACAGATTACGGCAGAAATAAGTCAGAACTGATTTACGAATGAGCACATGTGAAATAGATGCAGAATGGAAATAGAATAATCCTACTCAGTCGATAAGAGAAAATATCAAGCACAAAAATGACAATATTCCAGCATTTACATTCCTGGGTTTTGACCTGTCTCAGATTAAAGGAAATGTTATGGTGGCAGTTCTGTGTACTGAATCTTGAAATTCTCCCTTTTTTGTCTTTTCCATTGGATGCTTCCCATTTTGAGTGGGCCTTGGGGGTGTGGCAGAACACTAAAATGGCTGTCAGATACAAGAAGAGCTTTAAGAGGCAGGACCACAAAATGGCGCAGGCGAGCCTCTCCATCAATGAAAAGAATGGCACCTCTGTCACCCACCAGGATGCTCACTCACAGAGCAAAAACATCTCTTCTGTTCAGAACAGAAGGGTGGGTGGGTGACCGGTCCCAAATGTAATATGGGCATGTTTAAGGGGATGTGCCGGTACAAATAGGAAGTGGGCAGGAGGAGCAAACCATCTTTCATACACTGTGGATTTTTAAAAGGACATTTACTGAGACCTTTCATGAGTGTGAAGAGGCACTGGCATTCATGGACAACATGTTGATGACCCATTTACATGATTGGGACAGTTATGCATTTAAATATATGAAGGCCATCTTTAATTATGCACTCGATATAGTCACTTCACCACAATGCAAAAGGAAAAAAAAAGCTTTCATACAAACCACAAGACATACAATAGCAAGACGACAAAAAAGGACTATGGGCAACAAAGAGAGACAGAGGGCACAATTGCACAACGGTCCAATTGCCCAAGTTCAAGAGTTGGTGACAAAATGTGCTCATGCTGCTCTCCTGCAGTATGTATTTTTGTAGGCGGTAGCCTTTTCTGGTGCATGTTGCGCATTAAAAAAATGCACGCACCACCCTCGAGCTAGTATGCTCTGGGGACAAGCTTATTACACAACCTAAAGAAGGGTAAAACTATAAAATAACAATCAAGATAAAGCAAGCCTAGCAATGCTGCAAAATTCAGCAATAGAAACCAGCAGAGAGCAATAAAACTATCAGAGTAAAAACCAGCCAGCTGATTTGCTGGAGGGAAGTAGAAAAGGAGGGAGAAGAAGAAGGAGAAGGAAGACATGCAAGCCTCACTGGGAAAGGCATTTCAGAAAGAAAAAAATCCATACCGGTAGAATAAGGGTGGGTGAGGTTTTTGGATTGAGGGCCATATTGACCCATTGGTAACTCTCTGGGGGCCACATGGTAAAGTAGGCGTGGCGGATGTGGAAAAGTAGGTGTGACCAAGATGGGAACATAGACATGGTAGAATCAGTAAATGAATACTTTCCAAGTGAATCTCCCTCTCCCACCCACTCAATTCATTTAATTAACTTTACCCTCCTTTCTCCCAAAGTCATTCCTTTGTCTTCCATCCGACTGCATTCCATCTTCCCCCTCTGCCACCAAACCAAAGCAACACACCATTTGTACACCCATGCTTTTATTATTAAGCAAGAAAGTGTTGCTGCTGGCTACTCTGCTTGTCCCATTTTGATGCACGTGGGCAGCACTTGGGACAGATTGCCAGTGACTGTTGTGTCTTTAGCCACTGACAGCTACTGCAAGCAGCTACTGAGCGCGGCTATTAATGGGACTACAAGAAATTAACTCTCTGGGACTGCTATAACAACAAGGAACCAAAAACAAGGAAAGACTGGACTGTTTGGGGAGCTGCAGAAATGGTACCTGGCTGATTTAAACTGGAAAGTGCTTGGAGAAGCTCTGAGGATGTTAAAAAAAGAAAAAAAACACCCATGAAAAAGGATGGGGGAAATAGGGATCTTTAATTTATTTGCATTGTTTTAAGCCTTCGGTTTTGCTGCAGTGAAATGTCAGGGGGTCCCCACAGGTTGCAATAAACTTTTGAGGGCCACGTATGGCCCATAGGTTATGGATTGCCCACCCATGAGCCGAAGGAAAACTCTCATGTATTCTGTTTGAAGGTGCAAACTGAGCCTTCAAAATCAACTTCACGCATTTGAAGTGTGCATACTCAGGAGTAACAACTTTACTAGAATTTCTACCACACACACAACTTTGGAAGTCTTGTAGTGCTTCTGCAATTCCTCATAGATATATAAAGCTCTGCAAGCTCGTTTTTCTTCTGATTTGGGAAAGTATGCTTCATTATCTCCAAGCCATATATTTGTCAAAAATGCTTATGCCAAAGGCCAGGTTTATCTCTAACTGCCTAGCTAGACTGTGGATACCACTTTAAAACGGAGGTTTATTTGTGTGTGTGTGTGTGTGTGTGTGTGTGTGTGTGTTTCTTCCTTGAAAAGGCAGAAGAGGAAGGAAATAACAAGAAGTCATCAATCACAAATGAATCGCATCCAGGAGGAAAGAATATTAGTGTTCCCCAAGCAATTCTTCAGTTCACCCACCTCCTGATCTTTTTCTCTAACACAAGAAATGTAAATCTGTCAAGGTATGTTATGATGAAGATAAGTTGCTCTGTGTCTTCTGGTACAGAGACTCTGTTCCGCACCGTATACATGATCCTTTGAAGGCTTGAGGTCTAAAAATACAACACTGCAGGCTGATACGAAAGGAATCCTGCAGCCAAGGTGGCAAAGTATATTCTTTAAGATCCGCCTTCCCACATGGGTGCATTCCAGATGTTTTGGCATGGCCAACAGCCAGGAGTTGTAGTCCGAAACACCTGGAGGACATTAGGTTACGGAAAGCTGCTTAAAACAGTCCTCTAACTAGGGTTTGCTAACGCAGATAAGGAATTCTCTGTTTCCTTTGTGTTTGCTCACTGGTCAGGCATCGCTCCATGCAGATGCTGGCGGTATTTGCTGATACCAGATTTTGTTGTTGTTGTTAACCTGTGGATTGTATGTAATTAAATTGTTTAAATGACGCAGTTCTGTGGAGTGTTCTGTGGTTTGCCTTCAACCAGAACCTTTGGTGGAGGAACATAGAATTGTAGAGTTGGGAGGCAACACAAGGGTCATCTTGCCCAACCCCCTGCAATGCAGGAATCATTTGCCCAACAGGGGGCTTGAACCCAGAACCCTGAGATTGAGTCCCATGCTTTACTGACTGGGCTATCCAGGAGCTGTCCAATGTGCTGAATCTAGTTATGAAGGAAGAAAGCAGCTTTTAGGCATAGAGACCACAAGGACCTTCCACTGTACTATGCAAGGTGCCGAGGGGTGAAGGGTCCCTGAGAATTAAGCAGAATCCTCTACCCACCCAGTGCATATGCACAGGTACATAGGTGTGACTCCCACAATGCCATCCAGCCTTGATTACTAGTCGCTTATCCTTCAGACGCAAGCAACACAAAGAAGGCAAGATCAGTGGCTCCCAAACCTTTTCAGGCCATTGCCCCCTTGGTTCCATAAACCCATCCCCAGCAACCCCTACCCTACCATGTAAAAAGCATTATTCAGAATAGTGGTTTGCACAACCCACTAAAGAAGACAACAATACAATATAATGCAAAACAGTAACAATTAATTGCACATTTATTCAAAAGCAAATTAAAACTATTTTGTTTAATTAATCAATTAAACAAAATGGTTAAGTTTGATCCAGTGATACCAGCTTTTCTAAGTTGGATAGTCATTCACTGTAACTCCAGTGCCCCCCCCCGCCTTGCCTCTTAAGTAATCCCTCTGCCCCCCCAGGGGGCGGTACTGCCCAATTTGGGGACCTCTGGGCTAGTTGGGGGGTATGGGAGTTACACGCAGCCTCTCCTATAGTTGCTGTGTGCCCATGGGCTTTGTGTGAGCATAGGCAGGGAAGCAAGGTTCTCCTGCACTTACGGGAATTGTCTTTGCCTGGGTGCCGCATCCACAGATATCTGGCCTGCGGCTGGCCCTGTTCTATGGAACAGCATTCCTGTAGAGGCGCCTGCTATCTGCACCTTCCAGAAACAACTGAAGACCTTTTTTTGTTCTATCAAGCTTTCCAAGCTGGATGAATAGGTCTCTGCCACAGGGGCCTCCGCTGAATAGTTTGCTAAATTCATTTGCCACTATTATTTCTGCTGTTTTATAACTCCTTTTAGCAATTTTTTATGATATTATGTACATCACCTTGAAAGAGAGATGCAGAAGGTGATTGAGAATATAAAAACCATAACCCTGTCTTAAAGTTACCAGTGTGTGCACCACCGCAAGACAATTACTTTATTGACATATCAGGATCATTTAAAATGTCAACTGACACTCATCTCATTTGTGTATGCTTATGTATATATACATAATACAACAGAATATTACGTACGTTCACAGACATGCATATTCATTGATCAAAGGCCAACGCAAAGCTATGTTCCCTGAATTAAAAGCATTCTGCCTTTGTTTTTCCACTGAACGCTTGGGAGGCTAATTTCCATTCATGATGCATGTCTCCTTAACAGTATCAGTTATTTAAGACAGCCATTAAAAGCCTATGATATTACCATAATGAAGCAAAACTTTAGAGAGTTAGAACAGAGCTCTTCAGATAAGTTACCACCAGGCTGTTAAACAGATGCCTTTTCTCGGTAATGGGATTACAGGACTGATGTACAGGCAACTCTCTCTGTAACATAAATCACAATTGTAGCAAACACATGTCTCATGATCATGACAAACACAAAGGATTTGCCATGGAAAGAGAGAAGGGGAGGGGGGTTGGAAACAAAACAGGGATGCAGTAAAATTGTTGAAGCCAGTTCTGAGGTTTCCTGCCAGGCATTTAATTGGGGGAACTGACAGGAAGTTCTCCAATACAGAATCAGTTAGAGAGATGCAGTTGCTTGTGCAATGATTGCTTAGGAAAGCTAAATAGAAATGCCTGTCTATTTATAGAAAGAGGTGATTGCAGCTATTAATTTGAGCAGTGGGATTCAAGTATTTTATGTGCATTTGATTTTGCTGGTTTCTGAGTAAACTGGAAGGCTATTTTAAGGCTGAATCGTTCTGCACAGAGCTGTCACAGCATTTTCTTCTTTATTAAAGATCTTCTTGGTTTACAAAAGTCCATGCCTTGTCTCTTCTTTCAGGTTGTACAGTCTTTCTTACAGATCAGTTACATTTGTTGTGAGACATTAGTGTTGAGTACAGGATAAGGTTGGGGGAGAGGAAGGGTGGGGTGGTGAGGCTTGTTTTATATAGTGTACGTGTGGTTTCATGTCAGCGTCAACTGGGTAGGTTCTCTTTCTATTCGTTTATTACATTTCCTTGGTAGTGAGAGGTATTGGGGGGCTGTCGGCGGATTCTTGTTGCTGTGTTGTTGGGCTGTGTATGTGATAAACGGGAGCCATACCTGGTTGAAGGCGTCTTCTTCTATTTATCCCTGTTTCAGTTTATTGGTTAGTTTTTCTAGTAAGGCTGTTTCCCATACTATTTGATTGGTCCATGTTTATTCCTCACAGGTCTCTCCAGTGTCTGGCTAGGAGGCTTCTGGCAGCTGAGAGCAGGTGGGCTATAAGCTCTGTATAATGTGAATGGTCATTATGCTCTTGGAAGATGTTCAGTAGGGCCAGTTCTGAGGTGACTTCTAATACCTGTGTAGTTATTTTGCATATTTTATTTACTTATTTCAAGAAGTCTGAGGCTGCAATCCAAATACTTCAAAGCCAATGGCTGGGGAAGCGGGCAGGAGGAAGACACATAGAGCAGGTTCAGATGGCCTGTAGAGGACTGTGATTGCAAGTGCGGGCAGCTCCACTGTGCCATAGACCTCAAGCAGGTAGTAGGGGTTAGAAGCATTTAAATCCACCCAGTTAGGGTCATAGTGACATGCCTAACACAGCCCTTCCTGCAACTAGCTTGGAATTCAGCACTTTGCAGATCTGGGCAATTAACTTCTGACTAGAGATGGACCAGGGATGGATAGACCAACCTGTTTCCATTTTGTGTCATTTTCACATGCACCCAATCATAGGTCCATTCCATTCAGTGGGGAGGGAGTTGCATTGGGGGGGGGGGACACACACATATAAATTGTACTCATTCCATATGCATTCTATATGCATTCTTCCTCTAAAATAAGCATGTTTGTAGGCTTTTCAATTCCCCCCTAAAACACAAACTTTTGTGAACCTTTTTGAACCAAAACCGCATTGCAAAATCCAACCAAGTGCATAATCCAATCGATAGCTACAATCTGATTGGCATCTAAGTCCAGGAATGAAAAATTAGGTTGGTTTGCTTCAAAACATGGACCAAACGAATTTCTCCTCTGCCTCTACACCAGAACCTTCAATTTTGACTGTGACAAATTTGGGTCACTCCCTTATGGGCAAAGCACACTTACGACACATAAAAAAACAGGCAGGAAAATTAGAAGAGGGGAAATGTTTCCAAGTTTACCTTTGCTTTGCGAAACCTGTAGACCACGAGCATGCTTATGAAGTCCAGCAGCATACAGAGAGTTTGGAATGAGATGATAGCAAGCCGTAAATACTTGTCCTCCTGTGCATAGCAGGGAGTATCATCTGTGCAGTAAGAACATCCTTCCCTGCAGGGTAAGCAGCTGTAGATTTTCTCCGACATCTCGCCTCCAGAAAAATGGCTCTCTGCAACCTTTCCTAAAAGTATCAGATATAGGGAGGGCAGGAGAAAGAGAGATAAAATTGGGGTGGGGTGGTGGGGCCATTTGCTTGCCTTCCTGGTGACCCATGTTCCACCCTCCCATTTTTCTGAACCATATAAAGCTTTGAGACAAAGCTGCCATTTTGGAGGTAGTAGCAGAAGCCAACCAGATACCTGTGGGAAACCGACAGGAAATGCCCAAGCACAAGAGGGCTATCCCACCCTGTGGTTTGCAGCAACTTATATTCAGAAGCATGCTGCTCCCAACTGTGGAGGCAGAGCATAGCCTTCCTGTCTAGTAGCCATTGACAGCCATATCCTCCATGAATTTGTCTCAGCACTTCTCGAAGTATGAAGTCACAAGGCTCACTATGGAAGTGTGCCAGCCCAGTTTGTGTGTGCCTGCCTAGACTGGCTGTCAGGGCTGGAGTCAGATGCAGGTCAGCACAAAGAAGCAGAGTTAGCTGTCAGTGACTGTTAGCTCTTTATCTGAGGAAATGACATACAACTCAGCTACACTTCCCAGTAGCTCTTGCCTCTACAGAGCACTTGCCAGGACTGAAGGGGCCTTCCACCCCTTCTGAGGCTCCCTCTCTTCTGGATGTCTCCCAAGCAGTCTCAAACTGCATCTGTTCATCTCTGGTCTCTGTTCTGCTCTCCACACTATCCTCCATGTTCTTGGACACAAAGGGGGAGCTTGTCACAGCAGGAGTGGGGTACTCCCTGGATTCTTCAGCAGCCTCTTGACCCCCTGCTTCAGCCTCAAAGTCTGAACTGCTCCCTGTCACAGGGTCCTCCTGCTCACTAAACCCTGTCCCTCCAGTATCCAGCTCCTCCTCCCAATCTTTCCCTTCTGACATCTCCTCGGTGTCCCACCACCAATCCCTGGGCTCTGAGCCTTCCTCCTCTGGGATTTCCCTTGGGGGTTCCCTGGCTGGTGCTTTCCACCACTCCTGGCTCTGGCCAACTGCAGGCTGGACTAGCATGATCACTGGCTTTAAGATTGCGATTTCCCAAATATTTGCCCTTCGCTTCCGATTCCTCACCCCTGTAGGAAATGCCTGACCCTACTGCCTACCTGCTGACGTCCATCTAGGCTGCAAGTATCCTTTCAAGACCCTGATCAAATTGGGCAGTGAGTTGCCTCTGCAGCCCTTGGCCTTGAACAGGACCGTTTTCCTCTCCCTGGCCTCAGCTGGAGTCAGTTCTCCCAATGAGCCTTCGCTGGTCCTTCAAATAAGAATGAACTGGGCTGTTTTTCTGGTGTTTGCATCAGGAGCAGAACCCCAAATGGAAATCCATCTGCCCTGCTATCTCAGCAACCCACTTCAGCCTCCCAGTTCTGTCTCGACCTACAACCGTGCAGCCTCACCGAAAGCAGAAGGATGGCAAAGTTTTCAGTGGGAAAAGCATCTGGCCGGCAAAATCTTGATTATTAATGATGGTGAACAAGCAAGAACACAGCTTGACTTTCAGGTTCCTTGCTGGGTTTGCAGAGCTGGCAGTTTAGATAAACAATCTTTTTAAAACTAATGTGCTGAGGAAATTTCACAGAGCATCAGAGGCTGCACAAACAAAAAATCTCCACAAATTTCACTCCGGCAACATTGCCTTCTAAAGTAGAAATGAAAAATGTGTGCATATATAAAGGTAACAGCACTTCTGGCCCCCTCTAACCCCATTTTTTCCACTGAATCGCTGGGGAGCAACCATATAACTGTAGTAATTAAGCAAAATTCTGCTCAGTTAGCAGATAGCTAAGGCAAAACATGACCCACAAAGGCTGCAATCCAAAACATGCTTACCAGGCAGGAAGTCCTATTGAAAACAGTGGTGCTGACATCTGAGATACACACACTTATAAATGGACCTTTTATTTTATTTTATATAAAAATGCAACAAGGCAGTGTATAATATTAAAAAACAGAATACTACGATGGCATAATTTTTTTTAAAAAAAACCCCACTAATAAAGACTGGTTGGTAAAATGATTTTAAAAATCGTATTTCATATTCCAAAGGCCTGTCAGTGAAAACAGCTTTTAAAAGATGTCCAAAAGAAGGCAGGCCCTGCCACACTCAAGACCTAGGTAAAGGTAAAGGGACCCCTGACCATTAGGTCCAGTCGTGTCTGACTCTGGGGTTGCGGCGCTCATCTCGCTTTATTGGCCGAGAGCCGGCGTACAGCTTCCAGGTCATGTGGCCAGCATGACAAAGCCGCTTCTGGAGAACCAGAGCAGCGCACAAAAACGCCGTTTACCTTCCCGCCAGAGCGGTTCCTATTTATCTACTTGCACTTTGACGTGCTTTCGAACTGCTAGGTGGGTTCCCACCTGGGTCCCCACACTCAAGACCTGGTCCCTGATAAAGGCTGGTCAAACCTCAGGAGCCATGGAGGACCACCAAAACTGCCCCATCAGAAGATCTCAGTGATTGAGGTGGAGCATAAGGAACCATGAAGTCCTTGCAGTACTTTGGGCACAAGTTGTTAAGACAAATTAATCCTGCGCAAGCTTCCGCCCTGCTCCCAACTTTATACACTTTGCCCTTATTTTGAATCTGCCGTCCCGCCATCCCTCTTCACAGCTGCGTTTTCTTGCTCCACAGGAACATTTTACATTCCAATACTTCTGTCCAGAGTCATCTCTCTTCTTGTCAGACTTCAGCCAAAAAAAAAAAAAAAAACCCTCCCCAAAAGCTATGCAAAGAGACCTCCATGTCATGCTGTTTCTTTTGCAGCAACCATCGGCCTCCACCAGTTCCTCATCTTGCATTCATTTCCACAAAATCACCTCTTGGATTCCCAGAGTAACAGCCCTTTTTATGTCGCAGTGGAGGCGACAGGCTACATTTTACATTTTGAATTAGTAGCTTTTCTTTCATCGTTTGACAACCTTCACCACTCTTGACACTAGCTGTCTCGCCCTTTGGTTTTGATAAGACACATATATTCTGTCTGGCAGGCTGAGAGTCACATCAAACAGCTACATCTCTGAGGATGAAGGGAATTTCCGAATGTGTCACATTATGCCAAATAAGGTTTTGCTTTTTAAAAAAAAGTCCTTAAATTTACTTGCATATAAGTACTATTTAATCAATAGTACTTTGCTTAATTTTTTTTGTTTTTGTTTTTGGTGTGTGGGCCTTTTGTTTTCAAGTGAGAAAACACTGAAAGTCTTTTTTTTTTAAATTCATTACTGTATTTGTTTACTAAATTTATATACCAGCCCTCCTTCAAAGGGTGGCAAATATGTCAATACTAAAACAGTAAAATTTAAACTTCTAAAAACAGTTAAGAACTCCTGAAAGGAACCACCTACCCTCAAACTAATAATTTTAGGATTGCCAGGCATAGGGCTTTCAGCCATCAAATGCCTGGGTAACGCTTTTAAATCTCTCTGTTTGTACCAGACCTTTAAATCTAGTGGGAAATTCAAATAAAGTTTATATCTATCTAAATCAAAGGAACCTCTAGTAAGCTAGAGCCATGCTACGGAATGCCATGTGTGAGAGAAAGCCTATGTGAATGACTGGCAATGCCATTTCCCCCTTGCCTGTAGGCTGGAACTACATATTACATTTATAAACATGGGTTCCCAAGCAGGTAATACAAACGTGGAAATGGAGGAAGCATTTGCAGCAGAGAACCAGAAGGAAGGAACACCTCCTGCGCCTCTTGATTCTTCCCTGGGTTCCCGAAGCCCAGCTGGGTAACACAGAAAACATGGGATGGCTCAGAACCCCATGTCTTCATTGTAACATATGGTTCTGCCTTTAGTCATCGTGAAACCTTCTGTCCACGGCTAAAAAGTCAATGGGGAAAGAACTGCATGTTGTCAACTCTCCCAAAGTAATATAGTTTTCGCTTCATCTTGCCATTTTTCCAGCTGCAAGAGTCAGGGGTCTGCACAGAAACTCAGAAATAGCAGAAAGCACTAGATGCACAGGAAATGTCTTTGAGCATTCATGAACAGATGATCATCAATCTCCTCCATCAGACTGCCCAAACTCAATGCTGTTCACTTACCTAGGGACTGACTCTACTCTAGCTACAACATCTCCCTGCTAGAGGTCACTGCCTGCGCTAACTATGGCATGCCAAGATTTCAAAAACTGGGTTCCAAGGTCTGGGAATCCTGAGATAACGCCCATCAGAATTTTTCAGAGATTTACTACACTAGATCACATGGTAGACTTGAGCAGCCTTTCAATGTATAAAGCAGGCTTCCTCAACCTCGGCCCTCCAGATGTTTTGAGACTACAATTCCCAGCATCCCTGACCACTGGTCCTGCTAGCTAGGGATCATGGGAGTTATAGGCCAAAAATATCTGGAGGGGCGAGGTTGAGGAAGCCTGGTATAAAGGAAGGATAAAAACTGAACCTTGCATACCCCTCAAGACATAATTCTAACTCAACTTTTGCAATCGTCAAAACTATTTGGCTAAGACACAGCAAGGACAGAAAGATGCTCTTGTATGTTGGTCTGTGGGGCTAGAATTCCTTATTCCCAAACTTCCTTAGAAGCCAGAATTTCCTTTGATGTCCACAAGTCTGATTTATGTTAAATGCAATAACGAAAGGTAATTGGCTGATCAAATTAAACTAATCATTGTACTAGCCATGATGGCTATGTTCTGCCTCCACTATTGGAGGTGATATGCTTCTGACTACCAGTTGCTGGAAATCACATGTGAACAGAGTGCTGTTGCACTCAGGTCCTGTCTGCTGGCTTCCCAGGGACATCTGGTTGGCCACTGTGAGAATAGGATAGTGGACTTGATGATCCTCTGGCCATGATACAGCAGGGTTCCTCCTATGTATTAGCAATGAAGAGTATAAAGACCCTCTTCCAGGAAATGATGCAAGGTGAGAAGGGCTTAAACCCTTGAATGCAGAGCCAAAAAAAACCTCCATTACCCAGAGCCTCCATTTGTTGCCTCCTGAAGTTCTGCACACTGGAAAAACCAGCAGCTGGCTTATACAGATATATAATAGAACAATGAAATTTCAAAAGAAAAATCAGCAAAACCAAAACGCTTATAAATAGGGAACACAGCACACTTCTGCTCTAATGCTGATACCACAAATTGCTGCTGCCCAGCAGCAAAGGGGTTTTAAAGAGGGGGGAATTATATTTATTTACAAATCAAATACACTTAAAAGTTGGTATGTTTTACAGGATTCTCCAGAGTATCACAGATGACAAACCACAGGGCTAAAATTCCTTAAGTGATTATATAATCCCTCCGTTGCAGGCCATTGGGAATATACTGTATAGCCCTGACAAGGATAAAAAGGAACCCTGCATTATTAATGCGCTCTCTCTCTCTATCTCTCTTTCAAACCAAAGCAAAGGCACTTACTGTGAAAGCCGTTCATTGAAAACATTTTGGGACGATAGAATCCAGCCTTACAAACGCACTTGTAGGCTCCGAGTACAAACCCATGGCCCTTCACTGGCACACACTGGAAGGAAGGAAGGAGAAAGGGAGAAGATGAAAGAGGTGCCCACTCACTTTCCCAGAGGTGTTGTACACCTTCACCTTGAGCCTGACAATACAGCAGGGGGCTTTCCTTTACAGAAAGTAAAACAGGTTTTTGGTGTGTGTGTTTTTGTTTTAAAAAGAGGCTCCAACAACAACTGTAATTTGTTTTAACTGTTTTTCATTCTGAATTTTAAAATATTGCAACCCAACCTGGGACCTGCTGGTGAACAATAAGATAATTAATGTAGTTGTGGCAGTGATAGTAGCAGTGACAACAATAGCAGCTATCCAGCAGTGGGATTGAATGCCTTGGGCTCTCCTTCACTGGAGGTATTCAAAGTAGAAGCTGGGCAGTCAGGGGGAAGATTATAGATCCCTGCACTGAGGGAAGCGGTCTAACTCAGTGACCTCCAAATGTCCCTACTCCAACGTTCTGTGATTCTAGGCCAGGACATCTTCACTGCACAAATACTTTGTATTAACATGGCACAGCTGAACTGCATTAAAACAACAACATATGCAGGCTGGCATAAAAATGAAATTATTTAGGGTAAAAAAACCAGGCTAGATAAAACTTATTCCCGTCATTTAGATTTATCAGTATTAGCAGATCATCAGCCCACAATGTTACAATAAGCATCGCAGCAGGCTCCAATTAGCATGCAGGCCATGAATATTTAATTAGAACAACATATCTATGCATATATATCTACTTGTGAAGTCACAAACACCTGTGGATAATATCTTTATGACACTTTCAGTGATCGTAGAGACAAAAATGAGGTAGCACAGAAAATGGAGATTTACAGAAAAATGTTGAGTTGGACAACTGATCTCCAATTTCAGATAAACATGACCAAAAGGGAGCAATCTGAGGGCAGTCTAACTTTATATGTAATGGTAAAATGAAACAATATAATGGGATAACCCACATTCGCTGGTGTTCCACATTGGCCAGGGACATACATCATCATCATCATCAATGAATTGCTTCCCATGATGCATCTCAAAATGATTTACAGTGAAACAAAAGCATCTATAAAACAGTTACATATACAGTATTGGTCCAAATATAAGCCGCACCTGAATATAAGCTGCACATTAAAATTGAAAGGGGGGGAGAAAAAAAAAGAGAAAATACCCGAATATAAGCCACTCCCTTCCTTGCTGTCCTGGCTGCATGCTGGGCAGGGGCTGGGAGCCATGCTGCGTTGCCGGTGGCCTTTCCCCTTCCTCACTCTCTCCCTTCCCGGCCTTGGGGGAAAGGATGAGGGACTACGCACAGGGCAGGCGCCGCTTTGCTGCACTCCTGCCGCTGTTTGCCCCACGCTCCTGGCTGCATACCATAAGGTTGCAAATATAAGCCACATTTTAACTTTCCATGGTCGGAATTTGGGGGGAAAGTGAGGCTTATATTCAGGCCAATACGGTATTAAACAGATCAAAGAATTGCATATATTAAAAACACAGAGAGAGACTGATTAAAACAGCTACAGCACATAACATGAAATCAACTCAAATCCAATATAGACACCACTGTGATAAAGATCCCCATTTGGAAGGCTTGCTGAAAGAGGAATGCATTTGGCAGTTGATGGAAAGAAGGTGCCTCTCTGATATACGATGGGAGGGAGCTCCAAAGGTACATCATTGTCCCTACTCTCTCCTTATTTTGCATTATGAAGATATTTTAAGGATGATTTTTAAATATTTGAGAGTTGTGAGAGTTACCATCCTTTGGGGTTCTGTTATCCTCCCCAAGTTTTCTACCAAAGCCAGAGCAAAAGCTGTCAGAAGTAACCTTACAGTAACTCTTCCCCCTCCCAAAATCCCACTCCCAATTTCACAGCATATGCATAAATACTTATTCAAGCCTATTGGAAAAGTGATGAGGAATTTGCTGTGAGTGTGGTATGACAAACTATGCAATTGCCACTTGCTGATAAACTCACTCAACAATGCAGACTCACCAGGGATGCAATCAAACGTGACACCATTCTGGACTAGTGGATACCTTTTATTTCAATCCAGCCAAAATTTTCAAATCCTAGAAGCAATTTTGCATCTGTTGTGTGACTATAATGCTACTCAGAAAATTTACCGAGATCTGAATATAGTGCAATTGTAGGTGGATGAATTGTGTCCTATATTCTTGTATAAAATAAGAATCAAAATGGCCTCTAAGAAATTGTGAGATGCACATCCTCTATAGTATACACCAAGGAGAGATGGGCTGGTGCGCTTTGGGTGAAAAAGCAATATATAAATAACTATACTATATCATTTATAAGTAGCCAGGCTCTTACTCAAAAAGCTTGCTGATGGGTTGTTGGGTTTGTCTAAACATGTTGCAGTCTCACAGCTTAAGGATCTCAGGCTGCCCAAATTTCACACATACACCCTATCAAGTCACCTCCTTATGAAAGAAAGGTCACACATGAAGACAAGCCTACAGATAGATTGTTGGTGGTTCAGCTTGGTTAACTTTAATCAATGTGATTCATCACTGCAGAGAGAGAAGAAAATGAATAATGGAATGGCAGGCATTCTGGGCAGGCTATTTTGTATTGTTAAAATTAATCAGCTTTCTGGCTACATATTCAAAGTACATACATGAGCTTGAAGGAAACAAATGATCAACTCATGGACCAATGATTAGTGATTAAATTATTTGGGGCAAGAAGCCTGACAATGCCATTTTTGCATCCAGTGCTTCAAAAATCATATTTCCTCATTAACTTCTGCTGCAAGATTCTTCGACTGACATATTCAATTTAAAGCTCAGTTAAAAAGTTGAGGGGCATCCTTCCAAATAGCCTGATTAAGCCTGACAATTGCAACTTAACATCAGTAGTTTTCATGCAAACACATCTACAGTGCTAGTTTCAGTCTCCCCAACTGCCTGGGCTACTTCAGAAATATAAATTGAATCTATCCAGAGAGGCAGCCTTGTTAATCCATTTCAGAAACAGTGAAGAATCTTATGACACCTTAAAAGCTAAGAGACAGCAGTGTCCTGGACCACAGCAGGAGTTAGAACTCAAATAAGGAGGGGAAAGAGCTGGCTCAGGAACAAGACTGAGTCCTTGAACTTGAGCTCAAGACTAGTGACCTACACCTGAGGCTCTGGACCAGCATCCCTACAGGCAGTTCCTCCTTAGCCTGAGCAACCTGAAGAATGAAGTTCCATCATGCAAGACACCATTTGCTCACCAATACCTGCTCATTGGTGCAGATGACATACCAGGCAGGAAGAAAAGGAAAAGCACCCAATTGCTGGGCTATAGGTCAAAGGGCTTTCTTTTTAATGATATTCATTCCTCAGCAATGGTGGGTGGAGCATAGGAAGGATGGTCAAGGCCCGGGAGAAGAGGAATTAATTAGAGCAACCTTCAACCACTGGATGACCTCCAGATGTTTTCAATTGCAACAGCCAGCAGCAGGCAGACCAAATGCACCCAGTGATCTGTCCATGGTACTGAAAGTCTTGTCTCTGGCCTTCTTGACTGTAGACACCTACCCATCTCTGCTTGCAGATACCACACTGAGTTCCTCCTTTTCTCAAATTTTCCTTACTGGACCCCTCTGCCTTCAAGGTCATACTTGGGCTCCACTGCCTCAGAACAGACAAGTGGAGAAAACAAAAACAAACCCATGAAATAGCAGCAGGTCTGTAACACTTTCTGCACAGAACCCAAGTATATTAGAGGTAACAAGAGAATGATCCATTCATAACAGCAGTCACTGTGGTAGCCCTGACTTATTGGCTGTGCAGTCCTAATTTAACATCTGTGATGGGAAAGAAACCCAGAGTCACAATTAAGTAAGAACTAAGCAGAATCAAATCTATTGCTAAATTCTAATTCAGCAATTTCATATTATAGGTTCCTTTTGAAGCCTTGTCACTGAAATATGTTGGCTTTGAAGTCAGCAGCAGTATGTCCTGATTTATGGGTGCTGGCACTTTTTATGACAGATTTGCGTCCATTTATTCTCTCACAGAGCTATTATTGGATTCAGTGTTATCAGCTATTTGTAATTAAATAAACCCCTGCTCAATCTCCAAAGTGGTATATGTCATCCCTTGCCAGCAATGCCCTTTTGCAGTCTGCACAGGGGAAGCAGGTCAGTCTCCACACACGAGTATAAATGGACACAAACTGGGAATCAAAAATGACAACATTCTCATACACAAAACAGTGCCATCATCAGGAATTATAACAAATACAGTCAGTAAAATGACCTAAGGAAGAGGCAGAATTGCATTGGTTCAAATTTAATCATTTCAATCCTGCCACTGCATTTCTAAATAACGAGGAAGTGTTCTGAAAGCCTCCTTCTAGATTAACAGCACTTTAAATGCATAATCATGTAATCATGTAGTTCAAGTGAATTTCAACTTGGAACACACACACAAAAGAAATCCTGAATAAAAATCAATACAGTAGGTTTTTATTCTCTTCCTTCTAACTTACATCAGATAAATAGCATCATTCTCAAAGCTAAATACAATGTAAGACAAAATATAGGCATAGAAACTGTCGCAGGTGTGCAGCTACTATGGCTGGACCAGAATGGGACTGGAAACCTGCCTCAGTGGTGGAGTTCAGTGGAGGAGGAGGAGGTGAAACACAGGAATATGAATGTGAAGGTGGCCAGCAGAACAGGAATGGATGTGCATGGAACAAGGGATCAAATGATATCCTGGGCAGTTTTAAAACAATACAGCAAGAACTGAATGCAAAGCAAATTAGCCAGTTGAAATCAGATGCAGAAAAGCATATTCCCCCCCCCCCCATTAAAAGATCAAGCAAATGAAGTAGCATTTGTATGGTGCCTAAATTTAAGTAGTTGCCAGGCAAACATGCTTCAGGAAGTTGTTCTGTAGCTGGGGGGGGGGCATCATAAAAGGGCACTGTTCTTGGGTCACCTAACCTCTGAAGGCAGAGTAGCCTTGTGCCTTTCTTTACAGAATTCAATCCTCTACTGGAAGGGCCCAAGCCTGTATGGTCCAAGTCTGATTTTAAGGTAAAGAACAATAAGAAGGGAGAGAGGAAGGGGTTTCGGGGCAGCCCATCCACAACACCTAGGCAGTGAGCCATGGTTTGGCTAAGTATTGTGTGCTTATGAGAGCAGAAATTACAGGTGGCCTTTTAAAAGACAAGTCTGAAGGCACAAGAGAATAGTCAGGCTGGTGGGAGAGAAGAGCAAGCAGAGACGAAACACTCCATACATTTTTCTGTTCCAAGAATTCTTGCTTCCTCACAATAACCTAGAAACCTAGTTTCCCCTATTATAAATGCTGATTTATTTTAGCTGTGCTACATAGCCTTGGCATTTAATATGCAGGCCTATTTTCTATGTCACCACAATAAAAAGTAGCCACAGGGGAGTTGGGCTGTGTGGACCAGCTTATCTAAGCTGGCTACCCCTCCAGGAAATGGTTGTTAGAGTCAACAAATGACAGTCCCTACTCCCATGGCCCTTATGCTAAGGATGTGTTTAGATTTAAGGAGGATAAGGAACCCAGGGGGAAAGATTCTGACATCTCTCACAAAACTCTAATTCTGTCCCTCTTTAAATAGCATTGGCTGCCATTGGCAGGATCCATGCAAGGCTAGTTGGAGTGGGCAGCAGGGCTAGGTCCAGGTAGGGGTGTTCTCTGGTGGACCCTCTCTTAAGAGAGGGCTCCTTAATGTTGGAAGAAGCCCCAGCTTTGACGACATTACCTGGTAAGAGCAACAATGGGAAACAGCTGTGTTCCGATCAGAACAAGCTGAGCCTGGAGGCCATTTAAATTTCCCACAATGTTCCAGGGAACAATGCTTTGAAACACGCCTGGTTGTGAACTAGAGCCAGGTATCAAAAGCATGTCACCCCATTGCTAGCACACCTGCACTGTTTTTTGTTGGGAGGAGATTTTTTTTTTATTGCTTTAATTCTATGAGAGGTTAATTACTTTTTAATTACTTTCTGTTAGCTTCCATCTGTTTATCCTCTTCATATCTACAATAATGCTGGAGAATGCTGATATCCAGATTTATTTATTTATTAAATTTCACAGCTTGGAATTACATTTGTCCACTTCACCTTGAGGTTAACCACTTCACCTCTAAGATAAGAAAATTTCCTGAATGCCTGAAAATCATATATGAACACAATCTTACATTTTGAATTTAGCTCACTGAAGAGAGAGAGGAAGAGAGAAATCTAGAAGAGCTTCCACACAGAATGATCAAGTTGTGAACTGAACATAAATCATTATTCTACCCTTGAGTTAGCTAAACACTAGAGCAATGAATTTCAAACTTTCAGCCATCTGTGCTATTCTGCGGAGCTTTGAGCCTTGCAATGGACACACTCCAGCCAAGTTTCTACCAGGCAGCCCAAACCAGAAATCAGAAACATAGACAGCTCTTAACGCAAAGATGCATCTTGATGCAAAGTTCTTGACCCAATAGGAAACTGAAGCAACCTGAACCCTTATGAAGGCAAGCAAAGCCTGTTCTGCATTAGGTTCCACCTCCTTGAAGGAAGCGCCTATATCCTTGTTTGATTCAGTATCCTTCTGTGAGGTGTAGGGTAGGATGATCTATCTCATAGCTCTCTATATTTTGTTGGACTATCCCTGGCCATTGCCCATCCTGGCTGGGGTTGAAAGTCAACAACAGCTGGAGAGCCACAGGTTGACCACTCATGGTCTAAAGATGGAGGAACTGCTGAGGACTCACCCTTTGAATCTGAGGGTAGTGGTAGGGCCTGGGGGGCACAGAAGAAGGTACTGAAGGTTCTCTCTCAGGGGGGGGGGAATGGCCTGAATCTTATCCTCTTCTTTCTCAAAGCACTTTGTGATCTGAAGGTCAGTGGCTATGCACTGTCAATAGCACTTCCATGTGGATTGATTTGTGTGCTGAAAAATACTAACATGTTGCAGGGAATTCTGGAGTATACTCTAAGCTGGAACCTAGAGTTCTTGCAAGTTGCCCTCCATTCTTCTTCAGCATTTCCTTTGTCCTGTGAAATTTGCGATTGGGCCCTAGAACATAGGCAACACTATTCTGCAGCAGCACATTGCAAAAAATATATATCAGTAACTCAGGCCAATCTGCTTATTAAGAACATTTGTGTCTGCTCTGTCCCAACTCCCCTTCCTGTTTTTCTCACCCCTAGGAATACAGTTTGGAAACCACTGGTCTAGGCAGAGTAAAATAAAAGCTAGGCTATGTTTTAGCTATCCACTTCTGCAAAAAGAAGTGATTCACAATCTTTTTATAGTAAGCTAAAGTACACATTATCCACCTGTGCCTGGGCTGTGTGTGAACAACCTCCACTTCGATTATTCCCAACAGTTCAAAAGAAGGAACATCTCTCCCATTCTTTAAGTAGGAACCAACAAGACTAGTGATTTATTATTTTGATTCCAGCTCAGCTCTGGACTTTGGGGGGTGTCATTAACTGAGAGATCAGACAAAAACTCCTTTAAAACTATGAATGCCTTGTGGTGATAGCAACAGAACTTACCTGCTTTCTTATTCTCTGTGATGAAAACAAACTACCATCTCCTCTAGCTACCTATTAAAAAGATGCTTCATTTCACTCATCACCTAGTGCCATTCTGTTCTGTCTTAAGTGTCTTCACATTGAATTTGATTGTGTGCTGCGGCCATTGGGAATCCATATGGCAAAATATCTGTCCAACCCACATCCTGGAGGGGACCCATTCAGATGAAGAAACCCACTCCAGCTAAAGACTAGGAGGAGTCCACAGCACCCAAATGCATTCTGAAGAGCCCTGTATCACAGATGCTTCACCTGCCACAAACATGTGTGTTTTCTGGGAAATGATTTATAATGAATTGGGGGGGGGGGGAAGCTGAAAATAACTTTTGTTAAGAAACCAGAAGCTTTTCTTTTAGGAATACTGGGAGAAGAGGTGCTGAAAGACCAGGGGGGAAATCTATTCATGTATGCAACCACAGCTGCCTAAATGACAATTGGCAATTAAAACTGATGGAATATGCAGAGATGGCGAAACTCACTGGAAATTTAAAAGATCAAGGTGAGAGCCTTTTTTTACTAGAATGGGGAAAATTTATTGAATACATGAAAACAAATTGCAAACAATTAAACACGTTAGCAGGATTGACATAAACACAAGCAGTAAGGAATTAAAAGACCACCCTGATACCCATGGGAATACCACAAGCATAGCCTGTGGGCAAACAGAGCCAGTGTGATGTAGTGGTTAAGAGCGGTAGACTCGTAATCTGGGGAACCAGGTTCGTGTCTCCGCTCCTCCACATGCAGCTGCTGGGTGACCTTGGGCTAGTCACACTTCTTTGAAGTCTCTCAGCCCCACTCACCTCACAGAGTGTTTGTTGTGGGGGAGGAAGGGAAAGGAGAATGTTAGCCGCTTTGAGACTCCTTCGGGTAGTGATAAAGCGGGATATCAAATCCAAACTCTTCTTCTCCTCCTCCTCCTCCTCCTCCTCCTCCTCCTCCCCCCCCCCCATGGCTGAGAGCCAGCATACTGGCTCTGACAGTGGAGGTAGAACATAGCCATCATGGCTTGTAGTCACTGGTAGCCCACTCTTCCATGAATCTGTGTAATCCACTTTTAACACCATCAAAGATGGCAGCCATCACTGCCTCCTGTGGGAGCGAATTCCATCGCTCCTGAACTGCATGAAGAATTACTTTCTTTTGTCTGTCCTAGATCTTCTATCATTCAGAGAGTTTACAACGTTCAGATGCATTGCCACGTGCTTCATAATAGATTTATTCCTTCCCTCAAGGAAGATACTCAAAAGGGTTTCTAAGGTTCAACCAGGAAACCACCTCACAAGGGGATAAGTGATGCATTCGCAAACCTCTTGATAAAATCTACAGTAGGAGAACAGATGAGAGAATGTTTCAAACTCTAAAGTGGTTCCAAGTACAGCACCTCTCCCTAAGGGAGCTCTGACAAATCTCCCACCCAGTATATTAGAGGGTCAAACCCAATCATCTGCTGGATTCTGCTTTTGGGGGAATCATATAGCACTTCTCAATCCCTCATTGTTGTCCCTCTGTCAGTTCCTAGTTTGTCAGCTTTAATCATTAATCATTAATTCCACTGAGGCTGAGATTTTGTACTGCTTTATATTTTGTACTTTGCTTTGCTTTGTTTATTTAACTAAATGCATATACTGATTGATTGTAAGAAAACCTGTTACAAAAAAGAAGTTTAATGGTGAGCTGTCTCTAATAATCATTTGACTGACTGATTGATTGATTGATTGATTGACTCATTGTTGTAGCCCGTCCTGGGAACACAGCTGATGCAAGGTAGGCCAGAAATGGAAATAATAAAATAAAAATAAATTGTATGGGGAAAGCTCCCATTGGCACCAAAGGGAGCTTCTCCCCACCACCACCCCTGGCAGGGCTAATTATAGCACAGGATCACAGCTGGAGAAGGAAAGATTAAACCTGCCGTCCCTATATGTTGCAGTCCTGATTAAAATAGCACACACACACATACACAGAATGCCTAGTATTCCCAGTTGATGGATTGCAACCCCAAACTCACAGGTCATTAAATAGGTTAATTGCAGTAGATGCCAGTTCATCTCCATAGACAAATTCAGGTCTCTTGGAATGCAAACAGTGTAGGCTGCTTGGCAAAAGAAAAACCCAAATCCAAAATATTGTATGTTTCTACACTTAACATATAGATCTGTTCTCAGTCCCCATGTCTTCAACTCACAGATCCAAACATATTGCATTCAGAGAAGAAAAACTGCCCACTAATGCATTATTTTTACTATAAGCACGAACACTGCTCTCTGGAGGCTGGAGTTGGAAAGTTTAGCTCCTTGGAAAGTCTCAACAGCATTTCTGAACTCTGTGCAAAGTGCTATTAGGGCTTGTTCAAATATTAATCACGCCAATGTAGTTGTACAACATTTGACTGAGAGGGTGCCATTAGTGAATCATGATTTTCTGCCAAAAGGAGACTAAAACAGCATTAAGCACAGCAAAAAAATTAAAAGTTACTTTGGAATGAAAAGATCCTAGATATATGGTGCTTTAATTAATCTACCTCTCTCTACCCTAAGCTCTCAGAGAGCAAATAGTAACCTGTAATACCCATTCACAGCAGGGAAATATTCCCTCTATTTCCAATGTTCAGGGTGAGAGGGCCATTGTAGCAACAATGGATAGCAGAAGCACCCATGCACAACAGGGAGTTATCAATAGGCTCAAGAAAACTCCAAGGTTTGCAGAAGTAAAAAAAATCTTTAGGGGGAAAACCCCCTAAGGTGACACTCTCAAACTAGCCCGATGATGAGAGGCCTTTGACTACTTAGGAACAGTTGGAGGAGAGTGTCTAGTATCCTGAACAGTAGAAATCTACATTGCCATGTTTAAAAACTTATCTCATCAGTGAGAAGTTCCAAGGTCAGCACCTTTGCCTGTTTGACTTCCATGGGATGAGAAATTACTAGAGACTAAAGACATTGCTGTAATATCTGGGCTTATTTCCAACTATACAAAGAAGAAATTATTTAATTTCTATCCCTCTTTTTTCCTCAAAGGAGTTCCTCGCAACAACCCTGTGAGGTAGGTTAGGCTGAGAGGCAATGAGTGGCCCAAGGTCAGTGAGTTTCAAGGCAGAGTGGTGATTTGAACCCGGTTCTCCCAGGTCTACCATTATACCACACTGTACCAGTAGTGGTTTATCCAACCGCACAGAACCCAGATATTTTTGCAGACACCCAAACCAAGATGAGGCTAACGGGGGTCTTGTTTCTCATAGTTCAAGGACAAACCCCAACCACAAAAGGGCACTTAGGGGGGGGAGCAAAGTAGGTGATGCCTTAGAAGAGTCCAAATGACCAGACAGAGAGGGCTGGAAGGCTTCATTTGGCCCCCAGACCTGAATTAAGAAAAACTGAATATGGATTCCACTCTTATTTGGTGTGTCCTTCCCCCACCCACCCCCGCTGAAAGGTTTCCACTGAAGTCATCAAGAAATGCAACCTCTGCTAGGACAGCTAGGCCATTATTCCTGGCATTGATAGCAACAGTGATCAAAAGCTGGCATGGCTCATCAGAAACAGCTCCTGTGCTTCATTGCCCTCCTTCGGCATTCAATAATCATAAATCCCAACTTCCCCTTTAGAAATCCTTACCAGGCTGCTGATACAGAAAGCTCCATTTATCAGGTAATAAGGTGAAATCATTCCGTGAGAGAAAGCGGAGGGGGTGGGAAGGAGTGGGAAGGGGGGGAGCCAGTCTGATTGTGCTGCATTTCATTCAACGCCTCCCCTGGTGAGCAGAATCCATAGCCAGGGTGGAGCTGACAACTGGAATTGTTGCTTTGTGTAACACTTTATTATCCATTTGCTCAGGCAAAGCCATAGAAAAGAGTTAAAAGGGCACAGAGGACGATAGATAGATACTGTAGATAGATAGATAGATAGATAGATAGATAGATAGTCCAGAGAAATGCAGTGAAGGACCTCAAGCAGCCATGAATCAAGAGGGATGCAGTGACCTGGAAACTACAACTAACCCAGAATGCGGCAGCTAGACTGGTGACTGGGAGTGGCCGCCAAGACCATATAACACCGGTCTTAAAAGACCTACATTGGCTTCCAGTATGTTTCCGAGCACGATTCAAAGTGTTGGTGCTGACCTTTAAAGCCCTAAACAGCCTCGGTCCAGTATACCTGAAGGAGCGTCTCCACCCCCATCGTTCAGCCCAGACACTGACATAGAACTTTCAGAAGAAGCTGAGGGTTTCAATGACTGTTATTTTACATCCAAAGTGTGAGCAAGGGAGAAGGTTGCCCCACTATTTCCTTCAAAACATGCAAAGAAATATATCATAGAACTGTAGACTTGGAAGGGGCCATGAGGGTCATCTAGTCCAACCCTCTGCAATGCAGGACTCTTTTGTCCAATGTGGGGCTCAAACTCATGACACTGAGATTACGAGTCTCAGACTCTATCTACTGAGCTGTCCCAGAAATAGCACAACCTTCTTAAGCCTTCCCTGGGTAAATTCTTCTGCCAGGCAATAAATAATAGCGTAGTGCTGGAAACACTCTTGCTCTCCAGAAATGATGAACTATTTGGATGACTTAGGCAGTGGGCCATCCAAGTAATAACAAACTGATACCAGAGGATTAAGTCCCCTCTCTACGAAAAGCAGAGCAGGGAGCACATCAGCTCTAAGAAACAAAAGAGGTGGTTGATTTTCTGCTCCTACAGCTCTGTTTAACAACAGTTTTGTACTGGAAGAATTTCACAAGTGTGGAAGTAGTTCCTTTGGCTCATGGGAAGTCCTTTACCCAAGGTATCCAGTGAAAATAGTAGGAGTAGTGACAGCTGATGGTTGTCTCCAAGTGGCAGTATTGATACTGAATTTCACCACCAAATCAATCCAGGGGGGGGGAATAGGCATGGCTTATTTCTAATACAAGTAAATGGGGCATGCATATAATTGAGGGCATTTGGACCACCCTGGTTGCAACTGGGTTTTACCTACACAACTTTCTCTAGGTTGGGCTTTTCTCTAGATTGGGTCTACTACCTACTAGCCATATATCAGCCATGATCTCAATAAAAGTTAAGGAAACCCACAGAGTATTTTCCTTTTGAGATCCCATGCGCACTGAATTATATGTGGAAGAGAATCTTCCTTTTCACATAAATGAGCCTCCAAGAGGCAAACTGAGACCGAAGTCATCCATTATAAAAGGGATGCAGAACCTTTTCCAGCTGGAGGGCCACATGCCTTTCTGGGAAATCTTCCAAGGGCCATGTGCTGGTAGTGGGTGGGATCAAAGGCAAAAGTGGGTGGAGCAACAAACAATAATTTTATGGCTAGTAGCCACTGATAGCCTTTTTCTCCATGAATTTGTATAATCCTTTTGTGAAAACCACCCAAGTTGGTGACCAACACAGCCTCCTGTGGGAATGCATCCTATAGTCGAACAAATATTTTGACATATGTGTAACATATATTTGTTTCTTGCTTTTCTACCCAAGAGTTCAATGTTGCTTATGTTTTCCTCCTCTCCCTGCTTCTTCCTCTCCCCAACCACTAGCCTACCTCACAGGGCTGTTGTAAACATAAAACAGCCCTGTAAGTCAGGCTTTTTCTTGCCAACAGAATGCGGGTGGATGCAGGCAACCCTATCCACAAACCATGTACCAGGCCCAGAAAATGCTGTTCTTGCCAACAGAAGAGTGTTGGACTGGGAGCATTCAAATCACCACTTAGCCATGAATCTCACTGGGTGACCTTGGGCCAGTCACTGTCTCTCAGCCTAACCTACATCACAAGGTTATTGTGAGGACAGACCAAGCAGAGGAAGGACCCTTGGAGCAAACGAGAGCTAAAAATTGAACAAACACAGGACTGCCTGTGTTACTCACACTGTGGTTCTGCTCTGAATCTGTCTCAGATAATCTGCATTTGATAAGCCCAGAGATCTTCCTTCTTCACCCACACCTGCCCCCCACGGTCCCCTCCCCTAGAGGATCAAGCTAACTGCCTTGTCACTCACTCATGGATTACCATCTCCTTCCCTCTTATTAGCTATTTCAGTTGCTCTTCCTACAACTATATGGCTCAGAACATTTTCTCAATCCACTGGAGATAAAGCAGTAAGAGATAGCAGGGCAATCTTATTGCCCAAAAAACTTGGGACTGACTCATCTCCATGAAAAGCAAGCTGCGTGAATCACACAGTCAGCGTGATGACTCAGAAGCAGAGCAAAGAGGTATCTGGCTGGAAATATAAAGGCTTGTTTTTTTAAAAAAAAAAAGTGCCCCACTGACAACCAAGGATACTGATTTAAAGAGGGGGTTTTCCACTTCTTAAAGACGACGGCAATGGTTAAATAAATAAATAAACACGGAGATGTGGCTTGGCTTTAACAGGGCAGAAGAAAAGGCCGATTAAACTGTGACTCACTGCACATCGCCCCTTAGTGGCCCAATTTGCTAGATTCAACGGAGCTAGCCCTCCTTTTGTTCTCTCATAAGTGAAATCACGGTGGGTTATTTTTATTCTAAAAGCTTGACTGTACAAGTGTAATGAACAGCCCGTGGCTGTTCATTATCTGCAGCCATCGCTGATGGAAAGGAAGAACAAAAGCAATTCCAAGTTGCTATTTCTGAGTGCGCAGAGCTTGCCTGCCCTACCGTTAGACAAATGGGACACTTGGTCTGAATGGGACTTCCTGGAGCTGAAGTCTGAGAGGGGGTACCTGTGGTGACAGCAGTAGAAGGGGTGGCAAGGATGTCATCTCTCAGCCTTATGTGGTGCAAAAGCAAAGGAGAGAGTGTGCGTCCACGGAAGAGACCCATGTCAACCTCCCCTCCTGCACAACGCTAACTCACTGCCAAGTCTTCATGGCTGCCTCCAGACTGTTGTTATTTTGTGGGAGGGGTCCAAGATGCTCTTCAGGCAAAACTGTAAAGGGCTGTAAAATTGCATATGCAAAAAGGAGGGAAGAGAAGCGCGAGGGGGGGGGCCAGACTGTCACTGTTTTGCAGCAGGGATTCAAATTCATACTGGGTATTTAGGTCTGCACAATAAAACCAGTGGTGCAGTAAAACCACTTTTTATTTATTGTTTTAAATAACAAAGAGGGAGGGAAAGAAAAACTGAGAAAGATAAAGGAAGTGTGACAGATGGGGGAACAGTGTTTTTTTGGGGGGTACTGAAGTACCATCACATTTTTCCAGATGTTAAAAGTGTGGCATTTACTGTAACAACTTCATGGTGAGTACTAGCACTTTTTTCTTTTTTTAAAAAAAAAGGCACTGTGAGGGAACTCACTTTTTTAAAACACCGACTATTCGAGGTTTGGAAAGCAATGGGGAAATGCACTGAAAAGAGTGAGAAGCATGTGAAAATTCTGTAGTCAATAGCTGTGATTCCAGAATTGCAAGGGGTTAGACTAGAGGACTTTTTGAGTCCCTTCCAACTCTGTGGTTCTTCAGCTTTTTATTGTGAATTTCCCCCAATAAACACATTTTGGTATGCAGATTACACATTTTTGCAAGCAATTTCTACTAATATAGTACTGCATTTTTGTATGTTATTTTCACTAACATGCTCCTTTTGATATACACTTTCTCCTAACATATGCATTTTTGTAAATATTGTTTTGCTTGAGAACTGCACCACAAAATTCTTAAGTATGAATTTTGACGGATGGCTGTGTTTTGGTTCTCATATTGTTTCAGGAAGTGAGAATTTGATAGATTCAGTTTTAAATGTGAACTGTATCAAATTTCTCCCCACCCCTATCCAAAGTCCATGACCCTAAGTAGCTCACTCAGCAAAGATGAATCTGCTAAGCTTTTTTTTAAAAAAAACAAACAAAAACAAAACAACTGTGTTTGGAAGCAAACTGCCAAATTACACCACTAAGCTGTATCAGAAACACATAGCATTCAAAGATCAAGCACAGTGGGTGTATTCTGCATAAGAGCCACTGCCATCTGGCATAGACACACACTAGGGATATAACCTATGTTTGCATCCTGGTTTCTCTAGCATTGCTTTTACACCAGGATCCGGTTGTGTGACAAACCATTCTGCAAACTTCGTAAGCTGTAGTGCATGGCATTGCCATGCCTGCAAATGAACTTTATTTCAAAATTCTAGCTGATACAATATGTAGTGTTATCTAGCTTCTAATTATGCATCTATTTATAGCCTACTCAATAAGAGGATAAAGCTAAGCCCCTTCTGGTCAGCTCTGGTTGTTGACCAAGTGGGAGACAGAAGTGCCATGGCACAGTCAGTAGAGCTGCCCCTAGTTTTCTAACCAAATGCAGTGAAACAGGTTGAGGAAAGGACACAGGAATCGGCTTCATACCAAATTAGACCATTGGTACACCCCACTCAGTAGCTCTCTAGGATCTCAGAGAAGGGTATTTCCCAGCCTTACCTGAAGAGGATGAGGATTGAAACTGTGACTGTCTGAACACACTAAGGCCCAATGATGATTGAAGTTGCAGTCCAACAGCATATGGAGGGCAACACCTTCCCCATCTACACTTTAAACCATAGAACTCATGCACCAGATTGTGAAGGGCATTATCAACAGCTTCCCCGTTACTGAAGAAACACCTACTATCTACTGTTGGAGGACTGCCAAATTGTACAACTCAAATGAAACTTGGGGAAATACTCAGAATTTGTTTTGTGTGTGTGTTTCAAACTGAGTGATGATATACCGGTACTTCCATTTTTATTATTATTATTAATATTAGGATACCAGACGTCTCCATTTCCCGGGGACAGTCCCCGGATTTACAAATCAGTCCCCTGACAAAATCCATCTATTTAGTAGGAAGTTGAAAAGTGTCCCCGGATTCATTGGGAAAAATCTGGTAACCTTATATTAATATTATACTGGGGGAGGAGAAATCCCAAATACAGTACAGGTTTTGTGCTTTGACCTCTCCCAGCTCTGTCAATCCAAGAGAGGGAATGGGCTCAAGAGTTGCTCTGGGAACAAAATATGCTGAGAGTCTTCATCCTAGATGGGGAATCTCCAGATGTTTCTGGACTACAACTCCCATCTGCCCTGCCATCTGCTGGCTAGGCCTGATGGGAGTTATTGTTCATCCTAGATTGTATTGTATCCTAGATAAATCCAATGTACGTGTGAAAGGAGTCGATGGAAACTTCATGCACAAAGACATGGACAATTCTTCTCATCTCTTCAGAGCGTCCAAAAATAATTGGAACTGATGATGAGTTGTGCAGTTGTTTCCAAATTTCGGAAGGTTCACTAGACTTTTTTTCTAGAGCTGCAGCAAAATGAGCTAGGTCCTCTCCGCTGCATCAAGTCTTTGCAAAGCATGCTTGTGCCTCAGCTTAGGACACCATTAGAAAGTGAGGGTGATGGCATCTGGTGTGGGCTTGGTGCATTCTCAGCCTTATGGAAGAAGGGAGTACTCACTCCAATTTTTCCCTTGGCAACCACAGTGTCAATCGTCAGGCTTTGCTGGGTTAAAGACTGGTGTACTGATAACATCATTGGCCAACTTTATCATAGAATCACAGAATTGTAGAGTTGGAAGGGACCCCAATAGTCATCTAAGTCCAAACCCCTGCAATGCAGGAGTCTAAAATAAAGCATCTGTGACAGATGGCCACCCAACCTCTGTGTAAAAACCTCCAAGGAAGGAGAGTCCACAACCTCCCAAGGGAATCCATTCCACTGTCAAACAACTCTAACCATCAGGAAGTTTTTCCTGATGTTTAGTCGGAATCTCCTTTCTTGTAACTTGAAGCCATTGGTTCGAGAAGGAGAAAACAAGCTTGTTCTGTCTTCCACGTGACAGCCCTTGAGATATCTGAAGGTGGCTATCATAGCCGTAAAGGTAGAGGACAGTTCTGGTCAGCAAATATTACAAGATCTTACAACGGCTTCTCCACATAATCCATCACGTCCAAATTATTTTCAGACTGCGTGTTGGAGTTTATCCACCCCCTCTGTTAATTTCATGGACCAGCATGATCCTGTTTGCTGTTCAACCATCCAATACAATCCCAAGATTACAAATGAACAGCAGATCAAAACAGCAATGCTGAAAGCTTTAAAAAGCCTCTGACTCATTTACCTAGGGGAAAATGTGTTTTCCCCCTCCTAACATGCTATTTTTGAAGTATCATATTTCTGAGTTAAGTCACACGCAATAATAAAAGTGTCATAACAGCCTGGGTCTACTTGGGATGGAATATCATTATGGGTGGTATCCCAGTCATCACTTCCATGACACAGAAGCCTGGGAGGGTTAGGCGCTCGTTTTCTTTCAATCCAAAATCACTTCCAGGGGGTGTGTGAGTGAGTGAGTGAGTGAGTGAGTGAGTGAGTGAGTGAGTGAGTGTTACAGAATGTGGGCTCCTGGTCATCAACTAGATTGACCCATTGCCTGGGACTAGATTGGCCAGAGTGCACACATTGATTAACACCCAACTCCAAGGCCTCGCCTTTAGGATATGAGAAGAACATGCTGTTATTGCTACTACCTTTTGGTTGGGGAGACCAAATATGTGTAACTTTCCAGCTGGCAGAGCTGATGGGTTAACCTGGATAGAAGAGCAAACTGGGCACCACAGTCATAATCACACACATGCTTCTGTTGCTGTTGAATCTTGATTCAAAGTGGCCGAAGTGCCCTACCAAGAGTAAGCTAGTTGCCTTCCATGGAATGAATTCTATGGGTTTATATCAAATGTGGGTGCATAATACATTTTGGCTTCTGGCAATCATTGGGAGGGTCAAGAAGATATGGAGACCACTGGAGACCATGGAAATCTTATTCAGCAACTCCTCTTCTTGTGGAGAGAAAGGCTGGGGATTTATGTCCCAAGTTCAACCCACAGCATCTCCCATTGAAAAGAATGAGGTAGCAAGTGATGTGAAAAACCCTCTACCTAAGACCCTGGAGAGTCACAGCAAGGGCAGGATATAACCTTCTAAAAGGTTTACAAAAATATAAAATAAAACATAAGCATTAAAAACAAGCATTTAAAAGCATTCAAAAGATGAATCAAAATCAACAATAGCTAAAAAGAGATAAAACACATGTTAACTTTTACATGTCTAGATATGCTTTCCCTAAACAAAAATGTTCTAAGCATGTGCTGAAAAGAATACAGCAAAGGCACCTGCCTGGTGTCAATAGGCTGCTAGTTCCCAAGTGTAGGTGCTGCCATGCTAAAATATAAACTTCTTACACAGGTGGGATGTTCTTACAAGAGGATGTCCTCTCCTGAGGAACACAGTGATTGGTTGAGTACGTAGGGGATGACAGAATCTTTGAGGTGTCCTGGTCCCAAGGTGTTTAAAGTTTAGATTCCCAATAAATGCTGCACCCCACTTTCCATATTCTGCGGAATCAGAGAATATCCACAGCCCTGCTTGGTGGTCCCCATAATCAGAACAACGGAGAATAAGGAAGCAATCTACTGACCGTGTGGAGCTGGTAAACCCACTTACCGCACTAATAGTGCAGCAATGTGAGCGAGCATTGAATTGCCCCTCCCCCCTCCCCTCCAAAATATTTCTGGACTAAGTGGCTTTCATTGATCTTATATGAACTTCTCCCACATGCCTCCATCTACCAAACTTAATTAGCATAGCAACAGTAATTCAAGCTGGAAATCATTTCCCAGCAGGAAAAACAAAAACAAGCAGACAGAGGGAAGAAACAGAACAGAAATTAGAGAGTGTTTAGACAGAAACAGGCTAAAAATAGTAATTATCACATTCCTGGTATATAATTGAATCATTTTCATGGGAAACATGCCACATTCTTTGGGTAGAAATGAGGGTTTTTTTCCTTGTTCATAGCTATAGCTCATTAAGGGTGATGTGTTGCCATGGATACAGAGAGAACTATGGTCTGCTGTACAAGGCAAAAAACTGGGTATGATGGGCCACAAGGGTTGCTGTACTAGTGCAACATCCAAAGTCAGCATGTTGCATGAGTGCAGCGACTCAGGATGGTATGACTGCATTGTATGAGGCCCTGCAAGGGTTAGATGTGGGTGGATAAGGAGATGGCGAGAAGGCAATCCTATCTAAATCAACAGGACTAGAAACCCACATTGTACAGTGAGAAACACAAGAATTAACTCAAAACACAACCACCAAATTGCAAAATCCTGTAGCCTTTTCGGAGCACAAACAGGAGCATAAATTGCCATGCTAGACAGAGCACTGCAAATGAATTGAAACGTTTTGCGGGAACTTGCTCTGAGTTGAGGAAAGAGGTAAGGCAAATCTCATTCAAGGAAAGCTCCTTGACCACTTCACCAAAATCCTTAAGTGATCCCAGACTCTGCTGTTTGCGGTGCAGAAGAACTGAGGTGAATTTGACAGCAGAGTTGCATTGGTCTGAGGCTGCCTCAGCATGAGGGGTTGGGATAAATGCCTGCTGGGCTGTTTCTAGCCATAGAGTCTGAAAAGCTAAAACGTTTTATAAATAATCTATATGTACAACATTAGTAGGATGACTGCCCTTCAGATTTGGATAAGAGAATTCGTCCTTTCAGATTGCTATGTTATCATGAGCCAGACTGAGGGGTGGAAGTGTTCCAAGAATGACTCAACGTTTTATGATCAATCACTCTTTATTTCTGTTTATTGGAAAGGGTAATTGGTTTTACTGGAAAGATCCCAGAAATGTGATCCTTCATATTGTAATCTTGCAAATTTATATCCCGCATTTTTTCTCCAAGGAGCTCAAGGTGGAATACATCCCCATTTAATCTACAACAACCCTGTGAGGTAGGCTAGACTGAGAGGCAGTGATTGGCTGGAGGCCACCCAGTGAACTTCATGGCCGAGGGGTGGTGGTTGAACCCTGGTCTCTCAGGGTTGGATGCAGCATCCTGCAGCAATGATATGCCTATGGAAAGCCCAGCAAGCAGGACCTGAGTGCAACTGCAGTCTCTCCTTTCTGTGGTTTCTGACAACTGGAATTCAGAAACATTGTGCCTCCAGCAGTGGAGGTCAAGCGTAGCCATCAAGGTTAGGAGCCACTGATGGCCTTATCCCTCCATGAATTCATCTAAACCTCTTTTAAAGCCATCCAAGTTGAGGTCCATGGGCACCACTGTGTCTTGTGGGAATGAACTTCACAGTTTAACTACGCTCTGCATGAATAAGTACTTTCTTTTCTCTGTTCTTAATATTCCAATGTTAAGCTTAATTCGATGTCCCAGAGTTCTGGTGTTACGAACGAGGTAGGACAACTGTCCTCCGCTCACTTTCTCCACACTCTGGATAATTTTACACAGAAAAGGAGCCTGACAGCTTTGCCACTAATCATTAAGGGGCATCTGCAGACATTTTGGCCTCATTAACCTTTTCCTGTCCAAACCTTCCAAACATGTAACAATAGAAACGCAACCTTCCAAACATAAAACAATATATACACAATATGTAGGTTGGCTGCAAACACAACTTGCTCACAGTGGGAGGGGGAAAGCAGCTGTGTGGATAGAACCTCACTCAAGCTATTTTACAGGGTCAACACCTGCATTTCATTCTTTTCCCTTCCTCCCCATTTAGATTTCCCCCCAATCCTTAACTGCATTCACTGCTACTTAATTTTATTCTCCAGATCTGTGCATCCTATATTGCTTCTCCTCTCAGAACAAGTTGACTCTACAGCTTTAACAGGAAGTTCAGCTGCCGCTAAAGGAAGCAGATGTGATTCCAATAGAAACTGTTGAGCAAGATGCTGTTATTTTTGTATATTCCTTTTGAAGAGCAGAGTGGTTCTAAAGTGGCATTGCATTGTCCCAGGCACTGTGTGCATAGAGAATGAAGGCAGCAAGCATATGAAGTAAGTGAAGCAGGCAACAGGCATTTAGGGGGGAAAGAATAATTCAATTCTCATCCAACTCTTTTCTTCTGCATAATTTACATTGGCAATTCCAGCATAATTTAAAACAAGTATATGAAACCTCTGTTGTTCATAAGGAATAGCCCTTTGAAAGGGAGGGGAGTGACACTTAGAAATTGCATACAAGTCAAAGAATACAGAAAATGAGCAGGGAGCTGACCACAATTCATGGTTCTGAAGTCAGTCTCATCAAATAAGTTGTTAACTTGGCTGACACCGAAGGACTCTAGAATTCAAGTCCAAGTATGAGATACTCAGAGAAGTCTACAGTCAGGATGGTAAATCTCCCAACAATTGTCATGAATGGGCAATGCAGGTGCCCTCCTATCCCATAATTCCTTACACTCACTGAAGAATGGGTGTCGGCAAGTGATCTGTGTATTGTCATTGGTCAGTACAACAAATTTTGATTGTTTCCATATGCCAAATGAGTTTCAAGATTATGTTAAATAAAGAACACATTGCAATTGTCTATATTTCCCCTCCAAGCCACTTTACATATTCTAAAATAAAACATAGCAACATTATTGTGTTCCTCCTTGGGTGTTGCAGTTGGTGATGTCTACAACTGTATTTCTCATATAGCTATCACAGCCAAAAAAAACCTTCAATATGGCTCTTCTGCTTAGACTTGTTACAGGTAGGGAAGTTGATGGTTTTAGGAACATTCTATGAAGTCAGACCAGTTGGTCCATCTAGGTCAATGCTGTCAACACGGACTGGCAGCAGCTTTCCAGGATTTCAGTTAGGGAATTTTCCCCGGCCCTAACTGGAGATGCTGGGGATTAAATTTTGAACTTCCTGCATGCAAATCATACCTCTGAGCTATGCCATTTTCTATATGTTGAGTTGAACCTGCCAGATCAGGCTAATGGCTCATCTAGTCCAGCATCCTGTTATCACAGTGACCAACCACTTGCCTACACAGGTACTGACAGGAGCAAGGTGGCCAGAGCATGCAATACCATTGCTGTAGCAGCTACGCTGTCTATTTCCAAGCCCAATTAAAAAGTGCTGGTTTAACCTTTAACACCTTAAATTGTTTGGCTCCAAGTTATTTGGAGGACTGTCTGCATCCACATTAACCTGTCCACACATTAAGACTGACAGCAGAGACTCTTCACGCTTGTCCATCATTATGAACAGCGCAATTGACAAGCAGGAGGTAGAGTCCATTCTCCATGGAGGTCCCACAACTCTGGACTTCCTTACCAGCCAACCTCCATAAAACAACCACACCATACTATTTCTGGTGGCCTATCCATGACGTAGCATGTATACTGTCACTCTGCTCCCCTTGGAGCTGATGGACTGCTGAAGTTAAATTTTACTGAAGGCCGGGGATTTATGAATCATTGCCACCTTTACTGTCTGTTTTATGATTATTTATTTCACTGTGTTGATATTGTTCTATTTGTATTTAATACACTATCTTGTTAGCCACCCTGAGTGGTCTGGCTCATATTTGCATCCTATTAGGTGCTTTTAAATAAATGAATAAATTGGAGATTACAGAGAAATGGCATCACCAAGGGAATCTGGCTTCATTTAGTCAGGTCATCTCCAGGACTAAACTAAATTCCTAGACAAATGTTTGCACCTGTTTCTACTCCTAGAAAGAGGATCGCAAGCTATCCATTACATACACCTTTTGAATTTTTCCATTAGTTATCAAAGAGGACGGCACAGGAGAGATGGGTGATTTAAGGCCAATGGAAAGTCAAGGAAGGTCATGTGTCTCCTCATACCCATATTAAAATAGTGTCGTTTGTATTAATTTTATTAGAGGCATTAGGTCCCATGGTATCTTTTTCTATAGAGTCATGTAGGAGAAGAACATTATTGGACTGGAGGGGGGAAGTGTTAGCAGTGATCTCCCATTTACTTTGTTTCTGTAGAAGTACATAACCAGCTGTGCAACCTATACAATGTAACACACAAAAGAAGTTGTGCATGATTCAAAACAGTTAGCTATTCCATAGAACAAGGATGGGGAACCTGTGGGCCTCCAGGTTTCGTTGGGCTCCAACTCCCATCAGTCCCAGCCAGTGGCCAAAGATGATGGAAGTTGTAGTTTAGCAGTTTCTGAAGGATGACAATAACCCAGTCCATTCAATAGAATATTGCTTAACCATTGCTTAACCGTTTGAGCCTATGCATGCTTACTGAAAGCTAAGTCCCAATGAGTTAAATGGGGCATACTTCCTGATGAGTGTGGATAGGTATTGCAGTCTAAAATAAACTGCACACTTCACACAAATCTTTAAAAGGGACAAGCCTCAGTTTGAAGACTTTACAACCTAAATATCTATAAGACACAGTAAGAGGAGGGGTGTGGAAGAAGGAATAGGAAATAAGAATTTGCAAAATACGTAACTTATAAAGCATGGGAATTTTGGGGAAAGAGAAACCAAGTCATTGGGAGATGGAGTATTGGGTCTAAACCAGGGAGTTTTAATTCGACGGACTAAAACTCCATAAGCATCCATCAGCAAACAGTCGGGGATGATAGGAACTGTAGTTCCACAACATCTGGAGGGCCAAGGTTCCCCATCCCTGGTCAAAATCAAGAAGGGTTGCTCTTAAGTGAAAGTCAAATCAGGGAGCCACCCATAATCTCCAAGGCACATTAAAAATAAATAAATGCTTGAGCCAGGTTGATTGCCTCACCAGTGAATTAGATTTGTTAGGACACTTCCTCAATGGATAGAAACCTGCCAAGTGCGCACACACACACGTATGTACACACACACGGTCCAAGGTTGGGGAATATTGTCAAAGAAGCAAGAAAGAACTCAGGAAGGCAGAAGGGAAAAGAGAAACCTAGTCACCAGGAGAAGCAAGAGAGGAGGGGAAGAGGAGAGTGAAAGCAAGCAAATACAAGTAAACAGAGCAGAGAGATGAGCTCGCAATTGGGCACACCCTAGAGACCCTTATACTTCAAGGAAGTTTCCACTTTGCTGTTCTAAAGCAGCACTGCACCTGGTGCAAACCACAATTTTGTATGAACACATAAAACTGCTAGCACAGCTCACTCGCTCCCTTTAAGGCCATCCAGTTATGAGCAATAAGCTGGCAAGCTGAAAAGTGCTTGGTCTTTAATTTCGCTTCCTGCTGTGTATTGGCCTTGTATCCCACATGTGGGACCCACAACCAAGCGTGGAGTGCTTCTCTGCAAGAGTTCCAGCTTCTCCATTACTTACACACACACACAAACACACACAATTTGTTCACTCTGTTTTTTTGCCTCCCCCACTCCAGTGTGTTTTTCTTTTAAAAATTAGGTGGCATTTCTCTCTCTCTCTGTACATATATATATACACATAAATATATATATACAGCCATGAACATAAAGCTGAATGCACACAAGTTCAATGTGCGTAAGCTGCAGGCTTATTGTATAGGATTGTGTTTTTAGTTGTGTTCATTCATTGCAATGGGTCTACCCCAAATGGAACTTAGCTGAATACTGCCCGATACTTCTGCCAACCTTGGGATTTCCTTGAGCTGGTACAAATCTGCCTTTCCTGTGCGGATGGAGCCAATTGGGTTACATAAGAACCAGCATTCAGAAAAATCAAGTTCACGAAATATATATAACTCTTCCTTTGAAAGCTCAAAGCCGTTTACTCTTCTTGCTCATTTTTCCATTTGCATAGCTTCAAAAATAATTCATAATTGGGTGCTCTGAGATTATCTTCTGAGCCGGTGTAACCTGGCAGCCTGAATTAATTTTATTACTTAAATATAAGTACTGCTCTCAATTTTCCCAGCAGATGAGGCTGATCCATGGAAATAACTAGATGTCACATGCTAAGGAAATAATAGCACGTTTTGAAAATATGGTTGATGTAACAAGGGGAGGATTAAAAAATAAAGAAGAAGAACACATTATAAAGCACTTGCAGCAGTGGGAATTCTGAAAAATAAGGGGAATTGATGGATCTTATGATTGAACACATTTTTTTCCTTGTAGTTAATATTCTGAGGGAGAGAGGGGGGGTGAGAAATAAATAGGTATTTTCTTTTCCCCAAACTATACAAAGCTGTGTTTCAAAAGGTTAGAATCTATACCTTCCCATAAACTCATTTGACCTCCACTATCTGGACCACATCCATAAAGCCACTTTATAAAAATGTGCTGCTTGCACAGTACAATAAATTGAACAAAGAGCTCAGGAGGACAGGATCAATGAAAGTGATAAAGGAAGATTGATCTGCTGAATGGGAAGCCTATTAGCCATTGTTGAGAAAGATGAGCACATCCCATTTGTCTCTTCCTCCAAAATTTAAATTACAGCATTACCGAGGGGGCCTTCTAACGATGGCACCAGCAAGGGCCTTGAGGTTCGGCGAGATGACAGCCACACATTCTGACACAGAACCCGGCTTCCCCTCCGTGGGGCTAAGTGAGCAGGAGAGAAATGTCATAAAGGGAACCGGCTGAATACACACGGACAAGCGCTGGTGAAATTGCAAAGCAAAACCCCTAAGGGTAGAAACGTATTTATGGAAAAGAACCGAGAGCAGACTCATATATAAATAACCATTTTATGGGCTGGTTTTCACAATGAAATTGAAGTTGATACCAGTTGACTTGGGGAGGGGGCAGGGGAGATGAGATGGTGGCATAACAAGGGCGACCTATGGTGGAAACCTTTCGGGAGTCCCACCTAAAAATGAAGCGAAGTCTAGGCACATCCTATTGCATTTGCTCCATTATTTATTATTCCTGGCCTGCTTTCTCCTTCTCAACTTTTGAAATTCAGATGGTAGGGGCAGAATTAGGCTTTATTTCACCCAGGTCAAAGACTCAGTTTGGCACACACACACACACACACACACACACACCCCACATACATTTGCATGCACACACACACACACACACACACACAGGCTGAGAGCTTCAATGGCGCCCTTCTGGAGTCTTCACTGGGAGCAAAACACCTGGCTAGCCCCCCACCCCACCCCACCCCACCCCACCCCCGTAGCTACAGCTCTGCTTAGAGCAGTCTCTTTTTTGCTTCTGCTCTTTTTAAGTACCTTGTGTGCACAGTCCATAGTCCACTTGTGTGAATTGATGATGCTCAACTCTGAGCTAACCTCACTGATGTTAATGAATATGCATTGGTGCTGAGCTATTCCCCTTTGAAATGTAAAATGTGCAAATTTTGGTTGTGTCTGTGTGCAATAAACAATATTCCAATTTTTAAGACTTGTGTGGGCATAAGTTACTGGGTAAGTCTGCCAAGACGGATTATTATTAATAATTATATTATTATTATTATTATTATTATTATTAATAATAATAATAATAATAATAATTTTTTATTTGTACCCCGCCCATCTGGCTGGGTCTCCCCAGCCACTCTTATAAACTGCCCTATACCTGCAGGTCTCAGGGCGGTTCACAGGATAAAATTGGAATATAAAACCATATTGCCACTGTCTAAGGCCAAACATGGGACTCGAACCCACAACCCTGAGATTAAGAGTCTCATGCTCTACCAACTGAGCTATCTTGATCCATGAATCTGTCTTATCCTCTTTTAAAGCCATCCAAATTGGTGGTCATCACTATTTCTTGTAGGAGCACATTCCATATTTTCTTCACTGTGTGAAGAAGTACTTTCTTTTCTCTGTCCAGAAACTTCCAACATTCAATGACTGTCCCTAGGTTTTGTGACTGTGCTAATTTGGCATCAACGTGTGGAAAGTCCATCTGGAGATGCCAGTTCTCACAACACCCATTAGCACTCTTCACTGGGTTGCAAGCCCAAGAGTGGCTTCATATACTGCTCCCTTTCAGCAGTTGCACTGGAGCTATGAAAAGTATGAACTAGGCCATATTGTTAATTGTTTATTATTTTTAAAGAGCTGTAGCTAAGCAACTCACTTTTTCTTTATGTTGAAAAACGTATTTTGCAAAGCTCCACTTTTCACTGAAAGCTTTGGCAAGCCTCTGTCTTTCTTTATATATAACTGGTTTTGGAGGAAGGCCTAAACACCACCAAGTTGCTCTCCTATATGGGCTTTTCCTATAAAGCACAATGATGCAGATCTTCTTCATTTGGGAAGCTTTCAGCGATTGATAAAATGCACCTATTTTTAAAATAATAATAAAAAGCAGTTCTCTAAAGTTTTTAAAGAGATAGTCAAGGACTTAAACATAGCTTTTTGTTTGCTTTAAAAAAACAACAACTAAATGACTATCAGTTGATCATGGGATTGCCATAATCAATTCAGTGCCAAGTACAGTCCTGTTCACTGCATTAAAACTGCGCACATCTCCAGGCACCTGGTGCTTTCTCAACAAATGAACATTTATCGAGGAAAAACCTAATGGTTTTGCCAACCCTGGTGTAAAAAGCCAGAACGAAACAAGCCAAGACAAAAATATATTTGATAAATGAAATTGTTGCAACCCACACAGGGAGAGAGAATTGACGCTGAGAAACATTTTAGAAATTAGAGCCTTGCAATAGTGAAGTGTTTGTTTTCACAAGGAAGCCAAAGCATTTTACGTATTTCATTTATTTCATAAAATGCATATATACCGCTTGATTGGAAAAAGAAAGAAAGAAAAACTTCAAAGTGGTTTATGGGGATGACTAATTGAACCTCCCCCTTCTCAAAATCCCCTGTGCATTTGCCCTGAACACCTGAAGAAGAATTTGGTGGGGACCTCTGAGCCAGTGCGATGTAATGGTTAAGAGTGGTAGACTCGTAATCTGGGGAACCGGTTTTGCGTCTCTGCTCCTCCACATGCAGCTGCTGCTGGGTGACCTTGGGCTAGTCACACTTCTTTGAAGTCTCTTAGCCCCACTCACCTCACTGAGTGTTTGTTGTGGGGGAGGAAGGGAAAGGAGATTGTTAGCCGCTTTGAGACTCCTTCGGGTAGTGATAAAGCGGGATATCAAATCCAAACTCCTCCTCTTCTTCTTCTTCTTCTTCTTCTTCTTCTTCTTCTTCTGGTTTCTCAGTATCTCCCACTCTTAGTGTCAGGGACTGGCAGGGCTCTGGCAAGTGTGTGGTGGAGGTGGGGGTGGGGCAGAGGCTGACCCAGGAGAGGGGGCTAGCAATTTATAGGGTTTGGTGCCACCTGCAAGGCAGGAGAAGGGAAAGGTCTTAGCAGCCAGAGACGGAGGAGGGGGCACAAGAAATGTTGGAAGTGGGGAAAGAAGCTGTTCAGGCAAGGGGCAGGCCAGTCAAATCCCCCCCCAACCCCCTGGCCCTGGTGTCTCCTAGAACCAGGAGGCGACAATAAAGCAAAGTGGTCCCACGCTCTGTTCTAGGCAAACAGCCCTGCAAACGCCAAATGGCAACCCAAACAAGCCCAGAGAATGTTAACGGTGGAAGGCTCTCGTTTCCACAGTATTTTTCACAAGTGTCTCTAACACATCCCACTGGCTTTTGCAGCAATGTTATTTATAAAATGAGGGGTTTTTATCATTACAGTTTATTTGTATACCTCTTTTCGACTCCAAGGGGTCCCCGAGCGAACTGCATATTACATTTAAAAAAAAAAAACAACCCACACACAATAAGGAAAACAATTGCTCAATCAAAACAAGACAATAAAACGACTGCTTCCAGCCAGTTTTTCTATGTTTACCTTTTTTAACATCTTTGTCTCATTTCCTAAGCACTTGGAAAGTCTCGTTCTGGGGGACAGTCTACAGAACTCTAAAGGGACTACTAACCTCCGAAGAACAAGCCATGTCAGTAACAGCCGTTATTAGGACACAAAATATGTGCCTTCACAGTGGGCTATTGTGCATCAATCTGCCCCTTCTTCCAGGATTTATTGCAAATATTTTAATGCTGCTCTTCATAACTCCCAGGGTGGCTTACAGCAGAACGATAGACACATAAACATGAAACCAGAAGGATAACAACAACTGGGCCAAAGAGAGTGAAAAGGAAGGGCAGTTTTAAGAAGCCAAACATCACATTCAGCAGAAAGGATACAGAGGCAGCACATGACACAGTTACCCAGGCAAATTTAAAATAAATAAATAAATCTTCAGCTGGTTCCAAAATGTCATCAAGTTCAACGCCTGATAAGCCTCCCTGTGGAGAGTATTTGGTAGGCAGAGAGGCACGGACAAGCCTTACACCAAGTTAGACCACTGACCATCTAGTATTTCCTACACTGACCGGCAGTGTCTCTCCAGGGTTTCAGGCAGGGAATCTTTCCCAGGTCCACCTGGAGATGCTGGGAACTGAACCTGGGACCTTCTGCATGCAAAAGTCATATGATTCTATGATTCCAGCTTTGAGTCTACGTGCAGCTGACTGCAGCATCCAAGCAGCTCCTATCCTACCTAGAGGAAACATCCTCCGTCAAAGCGAGGTGTCTACTAGCATAGAACAATGTGTGTCCCATTTCTACCCAGCATCTCCTAACTACCACCTGGCAATCAAAGAAAGCGACTCATTGTTAGCAAATTCTGAACAGCTTTACTAAAGTTATCAGCAAGCCTCCTGTTTGCCAGCCTCCAAATCTATGTGAACTGTTAGTGGGAGCTGCACCATCTATCAGCGAGCCTGGATCTCATCCTTGTAATTCCAAATGTGTCTGTCTGTCTGTCTGTCTGTCTGTCTGATGGAGATAGCTACCTTCAAGAGCACCAGGGCTGAAAGAACATTGCATCAAACAGGACACACACTCCTTGCTCACTCTCTCCAGCCCACTTTTTCATCTCTTTTCTTTCTTTCACATCTTCCCCCTTCCTTGTCATCTGCATGAACTCAAGCTAAGCAACACAAGCTGCCCCTCCCACTGGATTAGAATTTACTTTTTCAGCACATCTAATGAACCACCCTGTAGCTTACAAAAGACACACACAACTACCTCCTTTCCTATACAGTACTGTTTGTATGAATGGATGAAATCTTCCTGGAGACTGAACTCTTCCTTTTTCCTTTCCTTTTCTAAATTGGCTTATTGCAGACCCACTCAAGACACCTAAAATCATTTCCATGTAGCACTTATTGGGGGGTAAAGCGAACTGCTGGCCAGATGTATGACTGCATAGAAAAAGGGACAGAACAGGAGCATCGTTTGGCAGTGTGCCATTACGCGCCCAATATATACAGACACTGAAATTGAAATGCTGCATAGAAATGTGGATAGTTAAGTGGCATATTGATGTCTTAAATTAAAGCTCTTCCCCCACCCCCTATCAAGAAGAAGCATAGTTCTGCCATGGAGAGGTGGTACTCACAATTCATATTCTAAGATCAGGTTGTATGCCACTACAACTCTTCTTTTTAAAAAAAAGAAGACTACGACGACATGTGGTATGGAAAAAATAGTATTTTGATAGTATAGCTAGAGATCAAACCCTATATTGCTTGCAGAGAATCTCCCAGGAGACTCAACTAACTTTCTTTCTTTCTTTCTTTCTTTCTTTCTTTCTTTCTTTTCTCTCTCTCTTTAATGACATCTAGCATAAGATTCTGATATTACAGTTTGAGATGAAACACTGCCAATAAGTCAGCACCATCAGAAGTTAGAGTAAAAGGATTGCATTAATACACACAAACACACACACACACACACACACACACACACACACACACACACCAACAGCAACAAAATACTCATTTGGCTAGCCTTTGCATTTCTTCTGCTTCCAAAGGGTTTGTGGCATTTCAAGATGGATATTGTGCTCCTGGGACCTAATTTAAGCTGTCAGGTTTCCTAAGAGAACTCATTTTTCTTACTATCCTATTACTCATAATGACGTAGGCATCAGGTGCATGAATTCTTCTTAGCCCTTAGAGGGTGTATTGCCACATCATACATTTTGTTCAACTTGAGACTCGCCCATAGTAGAAGATGTTAATCCACTAACATTGTGTGCAAAAAGGGAATGTGGCAGCTTTTTAATATACAGCATTTCACTGCCCAAATTAAGAAAGAACAGAAGGTGGCGTGCAGTTCTATTTATTTATTTCACGTCACAACACCTATATTTTTCCACCTGCATTCTTGTGTTCTCACAAATAACTTAAGACTCAAAACTTTAATGAGTCACTATCACACTTGCTAAGTATAGCTTATCATCTAGGATGCTTCACCAACAACCTGAGACAAAGAGCCATGCGCAATTCAAAATGGTGCAATGAGACAATTAAAAAGGACAGATCCAAACTGCTCTTTAAGATTGGACATAGTGGGCCAGAGATGGGATGACAGATGTGGTGTAGTTGTTAGAGTGTTTGACTAGGACCTGGAAGACCAGGGTTCAAATCCCCATTCTGCCATGAAGCTCACTGGGCAGCCTTGGGCCAGTCACTACCTTACAGCCTAACCTATCTCACAGGGTTGTTGTGGTCAGCTCCTTGGAGAAAAAGGAGGTTTAGAAATTGAATAAATAAATATACTATTGTTAGGCTGAATCCAATTGGTGCATTGACAGAAGAGCTTTGAATCCAGCAGCTATCTCAAGCAAAACTAAAGGAAGGGAGCCATTTTATTTTATTTTTTGCCAATTTGCTATTCCCCCTGCAGTCTCCTGTCGCCCCCTGCATGCCACCTTCTAATATATCATTATCATTTCGACAATTTATATAAAGCTTAAGGTCTCTGACATACAGAAGCTCAGGACAAGGAAGATAAAAATTAATTTAAACTATAAAATCAGAATTCAGCTATAGCACCTACTGAAATCATAACAAAACAAAACAAAAAGTATTGAGTAGATGCTAGAAGTTCAACAATGAGGGAGCCTGTCTGACCTCAACTGAAAGGAAGCTCCATAAAATTTGGCCCACAATACTGAACGCTTAGCTCATGGTAGATACAAGTCACGCATTCAAACCATAGGGGGCCACAAACAATGACTTTGTCCACATTACTCGGCTGGAAAACAGCACCGCAAAATGCAGAGACAGGTGAATTTTGAAGGGCAGATGTGTTTCAGCTTGCATATCGTTTCAAAAGTGCCAGTTACAGTGGTTCACCTTTAAATGCAAGCTGAATGTATGAGATGAATATGAGTGTAAGGAAATGTTTATACAGAGCTTTAGGACTTGAGCCGAGACCTCCCTGGTCTGAGCCCAGCACTCCATTCATTGCAGTACACCAGCTCTCAGGGCCAAATCAGGTGTTAAACCATTTATGCCGTTCTCAATTGCTGGGTGTGTGATTGCGTGGGTTCATGCGTGCTTGTGTTTAAGTAAATCTGCTGAGGTAGCCCCAGTTTGGATCAGGGACCTGATTATAGAGCAGGGTATGACTTGGAGCGCAAATGCTACTGCTCTGGTAAAGAAGGCCCAGCAGAAAATTTATTTCCTCAGACTTTTAAAGAAGAACAATCTGAGTGAGAGACTGCTGGTGTCCTTCTACCGAGGCTCCATAGAGAGCATTCTTATATACTGTATTTGTGCTTGGTTCTCCAGCTGCACAGCCAGGGAGAAGAAGATACTTCAGAAGGTAGCCCAAAATATTATTGGTCATCCTCTCCCATCTCTGGAAGAACTATACAGTTCCCGTTGCCTTAAAAGGGTTAACAATATTTTAAAGGATCCATCTCATCCAGGATATAGTCTCTTTGCACCACTGCCTTCGGGTAGAAGATATAGAACAATTAGATCAAGAACAAATAGATTGAAGAACAGTTTCTACCCAAGAGCTATAACCATCTTAAATGCTGTAACCAGATAATATGACCTTGGAGAGCTGTGATGGGTGTATGTGTGGCTTTTTTTGGTGAGTGTGTGTTTTGTGCTGTCTTTTGTTTTGTTTTTTCTTTCTTTCTGTTTTTACGGGATGGCATGCAATTTCGTTGCACTTGTATAGCATTGTGCTTGTACTGGTGCAATGACAATAAATTATCTTATCTAAGGTGCAGAGGTTTAACACTTTGCCTTCCACTGTGGTCCCAATCCAGATCTGTATTGTTATTCCCCACCCGAGTTATTTGTGTCTGCTATTTGCACGGGAAGGAAAGCTCCCATTGACACCAATGGCAGCTTTCCTTCTGGCACAAATAACAGGTAGAATCCCCTAATGGGGGTCCCACTGGGGTCACAATCCAGATCACATACACTGTATCTGCTACTAGTGCTGGAAGATAGGCTTCTACAGGTGCAAATGGGAGTTCGTGTCCCAGTGCAAATAGCAGGTGTGGTGGGCAAAAGATGTAACACTCCTTTCTGCCCTACCTCATCAAAGTCCAAGTTTAGATCAGCCCCCGCCCCTCATGCTTGCTATTTGCATATTTAAAAATCATCCACGCACTTGCTAATTGTGTGAATTGCTCCATGTCTAGATTGGCACTTAGACTGAGAATTGTGCATGGTTTGAAAGAGTCCTGTCACTACTGCTCATCAATTCCTGTGGATGAGCCAAACTTCAAATGTTTTGCAAGAAATAACTTGTCTCTGCTTAATCCATCCATACCATTTGGTAAATCTCTACCGTACCATTAAAGTAATCATTCCTTCTAAATGCAAAAAAAAAAGCCCTAATGTACACTGTTCTTGTGTGAAATGTTCCATCCCTCTTTATCAGTTGAGCTGCCCTTCTCTGTTCAGCATGCAGTACATTCTCCAGAGCTGCAACACACAAAATCTTCCCGTCACCATGACCTACTTATTCTCGCTTTGCTCTTTCTGAAAAGAGTGTAAATAGAAACCTAGCCCCTTGGCACCCTCGATCTGCCTTTCATAAGGCAGTCCCAAATGTGAACAGAATACTGGCTACACCACCATTCATTAAGCAAACTAAATGTCAAATCCTTGCTGTTTCCATTTCGTTTTTCATGCCATTATTCCTATTTACTCGTGTCCTTTCATTTTAGAAAGCTGGTAACAGGCCAGACTTAAGCAATGTCAAGTTCCTGTTAAGCAGTTAAAAGGAGCCTTCTCCAACCTGGTGCCCTCCAGATGCTTTGGACTACAATTCCCAACACACACACACACACACACACACACACACACACACACACACACACACACACAGGTCATTGTAGTCCAAAACATGTGGAGAGCAGCACCAGGCCAATGAAAGCTGGTTTAAGAAGCTGTGAGGAACCTTGGGCCTTCCAGATGTTGTTGAACTACAACACTCATCAGCCCCAGCAACCATGGCCACTGGCCAGGGATGATGGGAGTTGTAGTTCAGCAGCTTCTGAAGGGCCAAAGGTTCCTCACACCTGGTTAAAGGCTACTTCCAGGTGAAGCATCCTAAGGTACCAATGCAACATTCCTATTGAGAGTTCCACTAGAATTCGCAGCAACCCAGTTCCTACATAATGGAAGAGAGGAAGTACTACTTTGTTGTTGTTGTTGTTCTTAATTCAATTTATATACCACCCTTTATCCAAAGATCCCAGGGCGGTGTACAACATTAAGAAGATTAGTCTATGCAGCATAATAATAAAAACATAATACAAAGCATAATAGTAAAATAATCATAATAACGGCATTTTAACTACTGGAAAAGAGGAGACTGAGAGGAGATATGATAGCCATCTTCAAATATCTCAAGGGCTGTCATATGGAAGATGGAGCAAGCTTGTTTTCTCCTGGTCTGGAGGGTAGGACTTGAACCAATGGCTTCCTTGGAGGCTTTTAAGCAGAGGTTGGATAGCCATCTGTCATGGATGCTTTAGCTGAGATTCCTGCATTGCAGGGGGTTCGACTAGATGACCATTTGGGTCCCTTCCAATTCTACAATTCTGTGGTTCTATGATTCTACTGGAGGTGAACTCTTTGAGTGCTAAACACTTTGAGCTCACAACCTTAAAATAAAGGCAGAAGGAAAGGTGAGAGAGGGTGGAAAATGTTCTGGATTCAGCCTTGCCAATGAAGCAAGAATTCTATATTTTGTTTTATTTTTAATTCCGAGCCCCTCTCATCGTTAACCCAATCTGTAAGAGGGGATTGCCTAGGTCTCCTCCTCCAATGGAAGCAATAGGGAGCCTGTGACACTCTCACACACACCTGGAGGCTGCTAGGCTCCAACTCCCATCAGCTCCAGACAGCAGGGCTGATGCTCAGGGACAAAGGTAGTCCATCATCATCTGGAGCAGGCATAGGCAACCTTGGCTCTCCAGATGTTTTGAGACTACAATTCCCATCATCCCTGACCACTATCCTGTTAGCTAGGGATGGTGGGAGTTGTAGTCCCAAAACATCTGGAGGGTCAAGGTTGCCTATGCCTGATCTGGAGGGCTACAGTCCCAGCCCCAAGTGGCTGCTATTTACTCTGAAAATAGGAAATTCTTGGGTTGTGCCATGCCTAGTTTGGCTGCAAAAGAACTTAAACTGATCCTTACTCCCCAAGTTCCCCCACCCAGCAGTGCAAACTGACCTGGGTCCCAGCTTTTGCTATGCTTCAAATAGATTCTACCCTCATTAAAGGTGTTTTAATCTGTTTTACAGCATCCACTTGGTCACACCATTCAAGTATGCAAAAAAGCACCTTTAAAAAAAGAAAGAAAAGGCAACTGCAGTCTAGCTTGGCCCGGAGAAATAAACAAAGCTGAGTTCTAGTTTTTAAGGGTGAAATGCTCAGTAACTGCAGACATCCTTATGCATCATTCATGATCTCCTGCTTTCTTACATCCTGTCATGCTTTCCATCATGCTCCTGAGATCTAAAAACAACTCAAGCAGCAGACCTGCACTGGAATTTATTCTGCACGCAAAACAATTAAGAGCCAACAGCAGATTCACTCTTCAGATGCTCCCGAATGGAATTCCATGCCCAAATCTAAATGTCAGCTCCAGGAGCAGGATTTCATGTTGGCATCGCATTTTTAAAGTTTACCACCTCTTATCTTTTCCCCTGTGGCAAAGGCATCCCCTGGTAGAGGTCAACTCTAGGGAAATGAGAAAATCAAAAGAAACCCTTTTCTGCAGCTCGTGAAAGGGATTGACTGTTCTATGGTCTTTTAAATGTGTTTTAGGAGGGGTTTATTGGCTTGTTTTCATTTTATTGTGTATTTTGTGTTCCCATTTTGTATTTTGTGATATTTGGATGGAGGTATACAAATTTAATAATAAATAAAAAGTAATAATAATAACAATAATAATAATAATAATAATATTGTCACAGTGCCATTGCAAACTCCCTGCTTCCAAGCACTGAGAATGCCCTTGGGAATGGCAACAATCCAAGTACTAGAAGGACTTAGTAAGACTCCCAAGCTCCAACTGCCTGACTCCCCTCAATTGTATACAAATCACGCTTCCCGAATCCCCCTAAAAAAAAGTATTTATTTATTTTTTAAAAAAATAATTGTATTGGTTTTTACAATTTTTTAAGCACATAACATAACGGTTAAATTTTCATACTTCCCCCCTCTCACCGTGGGAAGCCAAGATCCACACACCCCCTCTCACAGAGGTATACATATTCATTATACATTTAACCTTGCTGATATTTTCCATAACATTGCTTGGGCCTGGCCCAATTTTGTGGGCCAGGCGTCTTTATTTTTCTCAATTTCATATTTCAATTGACTTCGAGTCCCCCACTGTTGAATTCATAATATATCCTCTTTAACAGATTCATACCTCTTTTAAATCATCGTCAAGTACATAGGTAAAATTACTTATTAGTCCTAAATTCACACCTAGGCATCCAGGTACTTCTGCTCTTTCCCTATGTTCTTCCCATCTTTCCTCCCTTCCTCCCTTTGGTCTCAGAGTATTCAGCCCTATTGTCCTCCTCTTACTTATCATTTAAAATTAATAATCCTTATTAATCCTTATTAGAGAGTGGTGGGGGATGTTTTATCCCATGTTGATGGCCTTTCAGCCGATTCCCTGGTGGCCCGCTGGAATGTGGAGCTAATCAGGGCTATTGACTGTCTGGCTCCGAAGCGCCCTCTCCGACTGCATGGAGCCCGGACAGCCCCGTGGTTCTCCCCGGAGCTGAGGGCGATGAAACAGTCGTTGAGACGGCTAGAGCGCCGGTGGCGGAAAACTCATTCCGAATCAGACCGGACACGGGCTAGAGCTCAATTTCGAGCCTACCAAGTGGCAATGGCGACGGCGAAGAGGACCTTCTTCGCCGCTTCTATTGCATCTGCAGAAAACAGCAGCAGGAGACTCTTCCAGGTGGTTCGAAATTTATCAGAACCACCGTCGTCACCGGGGTCTGGTAGGGACCCCGAGATCTCCTGCAATGCTTTTGCAAAGTTTTTTGCAGATAAAGTCGCTCAGATTTGGGAAGAGGTAGACTCCACCGTGGGAGCAGGGCTGGGGCGGGAGAGTGCTAGAGTCCTGTCTAGTCCAGTTGTGTGGGATCAATTCCAATCTGTTGCCTCCAAGGATGTGGACAGGCTGCTTGGACGAGTGAAACCAACCACCTGTCTCCTTGATCCTTGCCCATCCTGGCTTATAAAAGCTAGCCGGGAAGGGCTGGGCGATGGGCTTTGCGGGGTGGTGAATGCCTCTCTTTGTGAGGGAGCCTTCCCAGACCCGCTAAAAGAGGCGGTTATTAAACCGCTTCTTAAAAAACCATCTTTGGATGCGGCCAATATGGCCAACTATCGCCCAGTCTCAAATCTTCCATTCTTGGGCAAGGTGATTGAGCGGGTGGTTGCTGAACAACTCCAGGCACGCCTGGAGGATGCGGACCATTTGGATCCCTTCCAATCGGGATTTAGGCCTCATCATGGGACTGAAACTGCCTTGGTCGCACTGGTCGATGATCTCCGGCGGGCTAGGGACAAAGGTGAGAGCTGTTTCCTAGTTCTGCTGGATCTCTCAGCGGCCTTTGACACCATCGACCATAACATCCTTCTGGACCGTCTAGAGGGGTTGGGAGCTGGGGGCACTGTTATACAGTGGTTCCGCTCCTTCCTCCTGGGCCGTGTTCAGAAAGTGGTGGTGGGGGATGAGTGTTCAGACCCCTGGGCTCTCACTTGTGGGGTACCTCAGGGTTCCGTCCTCTCCCCCATGCTTTTTAACATCTATATGCAGCCGCTGGGAGAGATCATCAGGGGGTTTGGGCTGGGTGTTCATCAGTATGCGGATGATACCCAGCTCTACCTCTCTTTCAAATCAGAACCAGTGAAGGCGGTGAAGGTCCTGTGTGAGTGCCTGGAGGCGGTTGGAGGATGGATGGCGGCTAACAGATTGAGGTTGAATCCTGACAAGACAGAAGTACTGTTTTTGGGGGACAGGGTGCGAGCGGGTGTGGGGGACTCCCTGGTCCTGAATGGGGTAACTGTGCCCCTGAAGGACCAGGTGCGCAGCCTGGGAGTCATTTTGGACTCACAGCTGTCCATGGAGGCGCATGTTAAGGACCAGGTGCGCAGCCTGGGAGTCATTTTGGACTCACAGCTGTCCATGGAGGCGCATGTTAATTCTGTGTCCAGGGCGGCTGTCTACCAGCTCCATCTGGTACGCAGGCTGAGACCCTACCTGCCCGCAGACTGTCTTGCCAGAGTGGTGCATGCTCTAGTTATCTCCCGCTTGGACTACTGCAATGCGCTCTACGTGGGGCTACCTTTGAAGGTGACCCGGAAACTGCAATTAATCCAGAACGCGGCAGCTAGACTGGTGACTGGGAGTGGCCGCTGGGACCACATAACACCGGTCCTGAGAGATCTACATTGGCTCCCAGTACGTTTCCGAGCACAATTCAAAGTGTTGGTGCTGACCTTTAAAGCCCTAAACGGCCTCGGTCCTGTATACCTGAAGGAGCGTCTCCACCCCCACCGTTCAGCCCGGACACTGAGATCCAGCGCCGAGGGCCTTCTGGCGGTTCCCTCACTCCGAGAAGCGAAGCTACAGGGAACCAGGCAGAGGGCCTTCTCGGTGGTGGCGCCCGCCCTGTGGAACGCCCTCCCACCAGAGGTCAAAGCAATAAACAACCACATGACCTTTAGAAAACACCTGAAGGCAGCCCTGTTCAGGGAAGCTTTTAATCTGTGATTTTAATGTTTTGTTTTTTAATATTTGTTGGAAGCCGCCCAGGGTGGCTGGGGAGACCCAGCCAGATGGGCGGGGTACAAATAATAAATTATTATTATTATTATATTATTATTAATCACTCATGCCGGTAACCATGTCCATATTGATTGTCCTTAAAGCCAGGAAAATAATCCAGTTCCAAGAAAAGTTCTTGTTCAGCCCACACCCACCCTCGCAGCGGTCCAAATCCACCAATTTTCCTGCCCAATAAAAAAAGTATTTAAGGGGTCCACTATAAAATGTATTGGGTCTGGAGGGCCCTGACCCTCCACCACCGAGTTGAGTACTGGACAATGTCACCTAGCTTCTGACTTCTTTTGAAGGTGTAAATCACTAGAGATATATGGATTTTTTTATTTTTTTTGCAATATTTGATATATTTACAAATATGCAGGATGAGAAGGGCAAACGGGGTCTCTGGTGGCCATGCCCAGGATGACAGTATTGTCAACTTAAAAAAAAAAAATGAGGGTTGATTTTTTTCTGCTGTAATTAATTGTGTTTCTTATGTTCTCCATCACTCAGGCTGTATGCGGAAGATAATTACAGCTATTTATAGCATTCAGAACGTTCAGAAGTAACAGGCTTTTGCTTGGTTGTTGCTTTTCTTAAAACCAAAATAGGAGGCAGGATCTCGGAAGTCTCTGAAAGATGCTGATCCTTACGTGAACCCAAACTCCTTCACGTGCAGCTAGCCAAAAGCAAACACTTACAGCAAATGGTTGATAAGTGACTGGTCAGGGTTAAAGAGCATAGGAAGCTGCCTTATACTGAGTTGGCTTGATAGCACGGGATTGACTACACTGGGAGAAGCTCTCCAGGGTTTTAGGAAGGGTCCCCTCCCAGCCCTGCCTGGAGATGCTAGGGATTGAACCTGGGACCTTCTGGTGCAAAGCAGATGCTCTGCCACTGAGCTAAGGACCCTCCCCATAGAATTTGCTTTGCTGTTCTTTCTTCATTCGGCTGTGTTACGGACAACTCCCTCCTGGTCTTTCTTTTCTACAGCTGAAATACTCCCAGTGGAGGTTGACCCATTTGAGCAAATGAGGCACTGTCCTCAGTCTGCCCTCACTTCCCTCACTTCCCTGCCTTCTTACTTAACAGCAAGTTCCGGGGGTGGCCCTGGCTGTCAGCTTCGTCCTTGTCACTCTCAGTGTTGCCGTTGTAGAAGCCGGTAGGGAGGAGGATGGGGACAACACTAGAATTTGTTGGCTCTGCCTGTCACTGGCTCTAGTACCACCTACTGTCGATCTCCCTGTCTTCCGCCCCACCAGTCCAAATAGGCTGAATACCACTGAATGCGCTACACTCCTGCTTAGGAGGGGAGTACTCTTGAACACAATGTCTACTTCCAAGTAAGCAGAATCAGGCTACACGCTACAAGCATACTCCCGAAAACCAGTCGTGCATCCAAAGTCGTAACTTAAATACATGCCTACTACATTCAAGGTCCAACCCAGGCACGTGGTTAGAATCCTGTAGATCAGGAGCAGTCAACAAGGTACCATCCCAGATGTTGTCTAAATACAGCTCCCAGCAGCCCACACCTGGTAGTAAATGGTCAGGGATGATGGAGGTTGCAGTCCATTGACATCTGGAGATACCATGTTGGCCCCAGGGGAGAAAATCTCATTGAATTCAGTAGGGTTTATTTCTGATCAAATATGTATATAACCATGCAATTAAATGCACTGCTACCAGGAGCTAAACCATGGTTTGTCCCAGCATTACATACAAATCTGAGCTCATGGTTTGTTTCCCCCTAACAAACCATGAGCAGTAAGCCGAACAAACCTCGTTTACGAGGTTTGCTTAAAACAGCACAAGCCTGGGTTCACACATAACACTAAGACAAATCATGACTTAGCTCCTGATAGAGCATCAGCAAGGGTATGCAAGGACCAAAGTAGCCACAATTTCCCCAATGTGTACCAGCGCACTTGCTTGTTCTCACTAAGCCATAGTTTGGCTTAGCGTTACATTCAAACCAAGCTATTATTTTCCTATGTATGTTGTTGGGGGTTTTTTATGTGCATTTCCTTGTATGATTTAGCACTGAAATAAAGAGCCACAAGTACATGAATCATGTCATGTGGGTGGGTGGGTGTGCATGCACATACATTTGTGCCCATGCATTTAAAAGTGATTACTAGACATATGCCCAAAATAGAAAATTCAGCCCATTAATTACAAGAGCCTTCTATGGCTTGGGTGAAGGAGCAACAGTTGCCAACCTCAAAGTTACCTTGTTCTACAGTTTGCTGCCATTGAAAGCTTGTACGGTCCATCTTGTGTGGGCAGCTTATTCCCATTGTTGCAGGAATTTATGTATAGGTGGGGGGTGCCCCTCCAGCAGATATCATGCACATGCAGCCCACTACCAAAATCAGCACAATCACGTTTGTGACTTTTGTGATTTGCCCCCACAAAACACTTCATCACAGTTTCTTCCTATCTATTCAAAGGGCCTCTGCTGCACAATACCAAATGTAACAATTTACTGATAAATGTATCTGTGCACTGGCTCACTGGGAAAACTTCAGAAATTCATATAGACATGTGAGCTCAGCTACTCAGCAGCCCCTCTGCCTGAGTGATAATTCCTGGCATCCTGATACCTGAGTGCCAGACAGGTAGCCATTCCAGAAATAACAAACCCAGATGAAGACAAAAGGGTGTGATTAACTTGGCTGGGAAACAGGGAAATGTAAATATCTCTTTTGTTACACTTGATGGGTGTGTAGTGGCGGGCAAGAGGAGGAATGCGGCAGGGTCCAGGATGCTCAGATTACTGCCACCAGACCTCCCCTTTCATGATGTAACCATGATGTATTAGTGATGTAGTTTGCGGGGTGTAACATGGGGATTAGCAGCTAATAAAAGTTTGGGTTCTCTTTTGTATGGGGCTTCCATCTTGTTTCACCTGGTAGCAGGTGGGAGTCCTGTCGCGACAGTCTTCAATAAAGACCAAGCCTACTGGCTGATGTTTGCTCTGGTATTCCTGGCTGGTGTCCTTGTTTTTTGTCCAAGAGAGCCCTCAGATTTCTCCGTTAACACCATTTAAAAAGCAGGAAAATAAGGTCAAGACTTGCAATGTGGAAATCAAAGTGAAACATGGTAGAATACATCATTCATTGAGATTAAGGTACGTTTCCTTACCTCGGAGCTATTTAAGTGGCATGTGTGAGTTCCTGAAAACCAGCCCTCATTTGAACATTGGTCAATGTCCACTTTTTGTAAGTTTATGTCCACTTTCACAACACCCCTGGAAGAATAAGAAGAAATGCCATTAATTCACATAGATTCAACACACCATTTTCCTTTCACTGTTAAAAATGGCGGGAATGTAGTGCTGAATCTTAATTGCATTTACGAAAAGCTATGGTTATTTGATTTGATGTAGTATATTTCTATGATGCTAACAAACAGTAAATAACAACAACATAATAGAACATCACAAATACAGCATAAATCATATGAAATAATTAACAAAGCATGAATAAAACAACTGCAATCTTACACAAAACAGCAACCAGAAAATAAGCTAAACAAGACATTTACAACATAGGTCATATTATATGATTAACAAATCAATATAGCATTTCTATAAAGCGATGTTAACAACATTAACAAAATAGCAACTAAAATAAAATTCAGCTAAGCACTGTTAAATCCATACACACCAATCATCTCACTAAGTTGGTTCTGATAACGAGTGCCAAACTTGCTCTGGTTATTAGTACCAGGAGTAAAAAGGATACCTTTTAGTGGGCTGTTATACATTAGTGGATAACTGCAAATGCTTTATGTTTTGTGCAGTTCTTCATTTCAAAAGCTTGTGTACTCCTACCCATCCCACAGATGTTGGCCCAGTCTAACCTATTCAGTCTCTCCATTACAGTCTGAAAACATCACAACAAGCTCCCAGTCGACTCTTAAGCCTTCTCTGAATCATCATCAGCTCATGTGTTGCTCGACATGAGAAGTTAAGCTGGAACAGAGCCATTTGTTTTGTTTCCGCCATTGTCAATAGCTGCCAGTATCACATAAAGAATCGCATCAAGCAGATTTCACAATTTTCACAGTACTCTAATAGGAGTTGTATTCAGCTAAGATCTCCTCTGAACAGACCCATTGAAATCAATGGACTTTGGTTAGTCATAGAATCATAGAACTGTAGAGTTGGAAGGGACCACGAGGGTCATCTAGTACAACCCCCTGCCATGTAGGAATCTTTTGCCCAATGTGGGGCTCAAACCCACAACCCTGAGATTACGAATCTCATGCTTTACCAACTGAGCTATCCACAGGACTTCTCGCGCCCATTGATTTCAGTGGGCCTACCTACTCTGCGTATGACAAACATTGGATGCAATCCAATATTAGTCAATTAGATTTATGTGCCATTTCTGGAATTAGCTCCCTTTGCAGAATGTTCTTGATTGAATCGAAAGGCTTAGAATTACTTAACCAACTACAGGTACAGAGCCTAAGAGTCCTGCTTGACCTGCTTCTCAATAAACAGGTTTGCTGTGGGGGCCAGAAGTGCTTTTTATCTTCTGCGTTTATTGTGTAGACTCATCCCTTCTTGAATAGAGAGGATTTTTCAATGCTGACTCATGCTTTCATAACTCCCTGCTCAATACAGGGCTGCCCTTGAATACAACTCAGATACTTCTGGCATCTGAATTTCAGACCAACGTTGTCGGGGAAAATATAAAAAAAATGTTAAATGGCCCATCCAAGCCTCCCCGCAGGTTGCCCTTTTGAACTTGTGGGATGATCAAACTGGGAGCCAGTGTGGTGTAGTGGTTAGGAGCGGTAGACTTGTAATCTGGGGAACCGGGTTCGTGTCTCCACTCCTCCACATGCAGTTGCTGGGTGACCTTGGGCTAGTCACACTTATTTGAAGTCTCTCAGCCCCACTCACCTCACAGAGTGTTTGTTGTGGGGGAGGAAGGGAAAGGAGAATGTTAGCCGCTTTGAGACTCCTTCGGGAAGTGGTAAAGCGGGATATCAAATCCAAACTCTTCTTCTTCTTCTTCTTCTTCTTCTTCAAACAGCAATTTTACCAAACTAACGAACTTTTGAAGTGGATGCTGGCTGCAACGAGAATTTCTTTGGCCCAAAAATGGAGGACACTACAGGACTTAAACATAACATAACTCACAAATTACACATTTCTAAGGTCAGGAAGACCAGGGACATTTTCATGCCGTTAGGTGGAATTTCATTTCTTATATTATTGTGAACTACCCTGAGATGAAGGGGAAGGGGAGATTATTGGTGGGGGTTTTTGTTTTATTAAATATTTTATGTTCTGGTTTTGTATTTTTTTCTGTTGTGAACCTGGGATCTTTGGGTGAAGGATGACATACAAATTTAATAAATAAAAATATCAAGAATGATTTGAAGCTTCTCATGGTAAGAAACGTTTGGTAATATCTGCAGTTCAAGTTGCTACTGTAAAGGCACAGGACCAGGAGCCAAGAAATGCTGGCAAATCTGAGGAACAGGTGTGGAGAATTTCAGCTGCTCCAGGTGACTCCTGGAAGTGGGCCACTAAACCCCCTGGCCCAATGCTGGAAATCCATCAGTAGAGCACTGCTGGCAGGTGGCTGAAAACCTCCAGTAAGGAAGGGCCGGGCACCCCTCTAGGTCAGGGATAGCCAACATGGTGCTCTCCAACTGGGCTACAACTCTCACCATACCTGACCATTGGTCATCTTTGCTGAGGCTGATGGGAACTATAGTACAACATCAACTGCACCATGTTGGGTACCCCTGATCTAGGTAATTGACTCCATTGTCAAATTGCTCTTACTGTCAACATATTTCTCCTATCCTCCTGTAAATGAAGCCGATTTGATCTATCCCTAGGCTTCTGAAGCAGCAGAGTAAGGCTGTCTACACACTCCCATTTACTCTGCATCTAGCGCTCTCCCCACCACTGGGTTGGGAAGCCGTGAGCACATGACAACAACCACAATCCACATCTGCCCTGTTGTTTCTTGTGAAATACTGCGTTCTGATGCAACAAACCAGTTTTGATCCCAATCGAGACGTGCTCATTGGCTGAATACATCCCTGCTTCATGGTGTGGACATACAGCAGGCAGCTTAAGATACACAGAAAACCATGCTGATCTGTACAACCATGTACAAACACAGTTTTGAAATGCAGCCAAAAGAAAAGAACAACCTCACTGCGTTTTAAGCCAGTAACGCATACACGGCCAAAAAAGTCTGTTCATGTATTTGAAGATTACTTCCTTCAATGTATTTAAAGGAGGTGGGAATTGAGGAGCTTAAATTAGAGAGGGAGGATCAGGAACAAGGTAGAGAGACAGTAGCATCAGAAACAAACAGAGGGGTACCATTTAGTTCATGAAGGAGCCTGGGTACTCAACAGAATATTGGATGTAAAACACAGTGGGCAGAAGTAGCCAAAAGAGGTGAAATAGGAAAATATTTAGTGGCAGATGCAGTTTGCCCAGGATGGGTGGGGGGATTTATTTGAGTTTGTATTGAGATTTTTACCTTGCACTGTTATTCTTTTTTTACTTTTGAGAGAAGAAGAAATAATAATAGTAATAGTAATAGTAATAATAATAATAATGCATCACAGCTTATCTTGAAACCTCCATGACCAAATAGAATTAAAAACCTAAAAATGAATTATCTATTAACCTACTAAGCATGAGCCCTATTAACTGTGCTGTCCAGATGTTTGATCAGGACATAAGACATTAAATGCACGATAAGTACAATTTGGCTTGTCAGCAGCATTAGATCAGCCTGATATTCACTGAGACTGGCAGTGGCGCTTATCAGAATTCGGTATTCAAAATGAACCAACAAAGGTAATTGAAGACCATCTGACATCTGACATATAGCACATTTTGGCCACAGAAAGCAAGTTCCCCAATGTCTATCATCATCATTATTATTATTTACACTGCTAGCATGAAGTACTACAAACTTAGTAGTTTGAATGCCCATCAACAGATATGTTGCACCTATGCACACCGATCATAGATTCGTAGAATTCTGAGTTGAAAGGGACCACAAGGGTCATGCAATCCAACCCCCTGCAATGCACGTATCTTTTGCCCAACGTGGAGCTTGAACCCATGACCCTGAGATTATGAGTCTCGGGCTCTACCAACTGAGCTATCCCAGGCTGAGAATAAACTGTGGAGATTCGAACCCTGGTCTTCAAGGTCCTAGTCCAGCACTCTAACCACTACACCAGCCCGGGCACTATGCCACACTGATGGTTGGAGGGCACGAAACACTTGCAGAATGCAAAAATCTCTCGGTGGAAAATCATCTTTCTCCTTGCTGTAGATTCCATCTAGAACAGCTAGATTCAGCTAGAAGCACAACAGCAGTAATTGGCTGCTTGGCAATACAATAAGGTTGCTCAGCAGAGCTAGGAAGATTGTGTTACCTCCAATTACGGTCGTTGTGTATGGCCGCCACGCTTATCGTGCACATTTGAGCTTTGCACAGATATGTCATAAAGGCTACAGCTCTTACATTTCATTTGGCCTCGCTATTCACACTGTCTCTCTCTTTATCCATGTGTCTGTATGTATATATGTCAACCCACTGAGACAAACACTTCATACATCCAGATCTAAACCACGAAAGCTTCTGCCAGAATTAATCTATTTGTCCTTAAGAGGATTTCTTGCTGTGTTTGCTGCAAAAGACTCACACAGCTAACCCCTCTACAACCATGACAGGGGAGGAAGTCTATAAATGTCAGGAGTCGCTCTTGATTGAAAAGGCACTCAAAGGGGAGTTGGGGCCCTCCTCTTGCAGCATCCAATGCTGCAGGTTTACCAACACTTAACTAGGAAGAAATCTCACTGGAACCAATCAGACCTACTTTTAGGTATCCATGGTTAGAATTAGGCCACCTAAATTCAATGGAGCGTGCCTCCAGGGGTGAAGTCAAACCGCTGTGTTAGCGGCACCAAAGTGGCCTCCTTGGGGTGCAAACCTGGGTAGTGTGTATGGGGGTTCTGGGCTGGCCAGATGACAAAACCCCCCTCTCAACCTCACTGATGTGGTCCAAAGGAAAAGAAAGCAATACATTTGGCACCAGCTTGGTTGTAGGAGTTGCTGGAAAGAGGCATACAAGGCACCATCCAACCACCTTAGGATCAGAGTTTTGCTTCTCCCTCACTTCCATACCAGATGTCAGGGAGCCGCAGGTCCCCCCTCCCAGTCCAGAGCTAAGTCAGTACAGGCAGCAGCCGGAGCTTTTGGAGACAGATCCCTCTTCCTCCTCTTCCTCCTCCCCTTCCTCGTCGGGAGGGAGTGCTGGAGAAGAGGGGGGAGTGCTAAGGCTTCAGCCAGCATCCCAGGGACCGGGTGCAGTGTCGGGGGGAACCAGAAGAAGGAGGACTAGGCATTTCTGGTTCCCGAGGTGCTGTGATGGGCGCCAAAACAGAGGCTCACTCGGGAGTTCTGAGTCGGACTGAGCAGACATGATTTATGTTCTCTGTACATGAATGTAAATAACTTAGATAAAAGCCTTTCGGCAGAATGACTCTTCGTCTTTCTTGGAACGTCCAGCCGGGGGGGGGGAGGAACCCCCTACGTGTGACACCATCCAACTATTTCCAACGCAAAACCGGGACATGTGTTTTCCAGGCTGTCCTCCCGGGTGAGACAGCCTGCCAGCCTAGCTCTTCCCCCCCCCCCCATGCAAAAGCACTTTTTCGGGGCGAGAGCACACGAGATCACAGCACCAAAAATGGCCACCAAGATATTGCACAAAGAAACAGGATGCCCTGTTTCTCACAGGGCATTTGGAAGGTATGCACTTCCCTCTAAAGCATGTGGAGAAATTCTTTTAAGTGCCTGTTAAAAACATTTTTATTTTTATTTTTTGTTTAGGCAAGCCTACTGACATATGCAGAATGCTGGCATGTACTTTAATCTGGTTTTGGGTTTGTTTTTTTGCTTATTGGTTTTATTTATTTATTTATGGGTGTTTTAAATAGTTGTTTTGGATGCTATAAAGAAATCTGAAACATTTGTTTTATTGTGTCATAGAAACAAAGATCCTCTAAGAGTATGGTGCAAGATGAAGGAGAAAGAACTATGATTTAATTCAGAGGTATAGCATACTGCAGAGAAGAAGAACAGAAGCAGAAAAATTACATACCCGCGCCATGTAAATTATGACACACGACTTTCTACCAATAGGAAGCAGGGATTTCTCCTGTCCGAAGTAAAGTGGTTGTGTGCTTCAGAAACAGCCCTGTATGTGCAAATCAGTGGTTAAGTAAAGATTGGGGGCTTGTTGGGCTGGGATGTGGACAACTAGGGTTTCAAATCCCCATTCAGCCACTGTGTGACCTTGGACCAGTCATACACACTCTCTTACAGCCTAAGCTACCCCACAGGGTTGTTTTGTGGATAAAACGAGAAGGGAGAGAACCAAATACACCACCTCAAATTCACTGGAGGAAAGGTTGGATCTAAATAAAAATATTAAACGTTTGAGAAAGAAAGAAAAGACTTGGGAATGCATGTGTGAACGCGTGCTCTGAGTCAATGCCAGTGCAGAAATCTGAACTCCAATCAACGAATGTTTTCCCACGCAACACACTATGATCTGGTCCACATCTGCATTAAGACTAGATCAAGTCACATTATGGATGGGATAGCTCAGTCGGTAGATCATGAGACTATTAATCTCAGGATTTTGGGTTTCAGCCTCATGTTAGGGCAAAATATCCATGCACTACAGGGGGTGGACTAGATGACACTTGTGGTCCCTTCCAGCTCCACAATTCTATGATTCTATGTAATGAACACACATCCCCTCCCTACAGTTCATCTTTCATAAATGCGGGCAGCTTTCTCTCCCAGAACTGAGCAGATGTACTACTACCATTTTTCCCCCTCCAGCGTGCATTTTGAAGAGGACAGCAGCCTTCACTAAATATAAATTTAATCAGAAAACTGGGCACAGCAATGTGGGCATATGAATTAGATCCACCTGCAGAGGGAAATCCCTCTGGACCATTTGGAGCAGTTTGCAAGAGTCAGATCTGAAATCTATCTTGTCAATGAGATTATGGCAGTTTCTAATGCGCCTTCAGATATATGGCATAGATCACGGCATATCTGGGGAGTTCCCGGTAATTTAATCAAAAGAGCTCGTTAAATAGTCTTTTCTCGCTTCAATTACTGCTTGGCTGAATTCTGCCAGCAGAGGAAACACAGCACAGGATGAAGCTTTCTATATGCAAAAACGTAATGCTTAGGAGGAAGGGAGGACAGAGAGGGAGTCTGATTCTCCCCACCTCCACACCAAAAAATAACCCCCCTGAATCATTGCAGGAGCTTAGGAAGACCATTGAGTCCATCTTCTACCTCAAAAGACCTCCAGAGGTTGCTGAACTACAACCCAGGCCAGTGTCTTGAGTGCACTGCTTTATAGAAGCAGTGAGTCATAGGCAACCTGCAACCATCAGGAGCCTCGACGCCTTCCACATGTGATGCGTCAGGAGGATTTGGGGTATTACATGGTAGGACAGAATTCCAAACAAATATGTGCTCTCCCAGCCCTGTCTCAGCAATATCTATGCTAGCTTGGTCATGTCCACAGAATGGAAGATGGCAGGATCCCCAAGGACATGCTCAACAGGGTGCGGGCTTCAGGCACCAAGCCCATTGGCAGACCAACTCTGTGCTACAAAGATGTCTGCAAATGTTACATGAAGGCTGACAACATCCCACATTGCCATGTGGGAATCCCTTGTGGACGACCGCAGCGCATGGAGACGGGCAGTCAAGTCGCGTATCCATAGCAGCGACCAGAGGAGGAATGACCACTGGGAGGAGAGTGAAGAGGGGGGGAAACGCCATGGTGCATCTGCAGCAGCACAACTGGACGCCTTCATCTGCCCCAGCTGCAACAAAACTTGTCTCTCCCATATCAGTCTCTACAGCCACAGCAGGCGCTGCAACCTGCCAACAACTTGACTTCACCCACAAAGGCGCGCTCCTCTATTGCTTCCCAAGATAGACAGGTGCCAACAACAACTCCTGTGAGCTCCAGCAACTAATGCACTCACTGCCTGAACATTACAAAGAGGGGATTAAACATCCTTCCCCTATTCAGAGATGGTGAGCAATCCTATTCTCACTTACCCGGGAATGTGCCCCACTGAATTTAAAGGAGCTTGCTTCTGAACAGACATGCATAGGATTGCCGTATTAATTTACAGAGATCGGAAGCAGGGGTGAGGAACAATTGTTCAAAACTGGTTTGAGGAACCGTTGGTTCTCCAGATGTTGCAGAACTACAACTCCCATCAGCCCCCAGCAAGCACGGGCAAAGGTATGGTAGGAGTTATAGTTCAGCAACAGTTGGAGGACCAAAGATTCCCCACACCCAGTTTAAAACAAGGCATCCTCAAAAAGCAAAAAATAAATAAAGAGCTGGTTCTAGAAAATAGGAACATTTGAAGAATATGAAATAAATACAGCCTTTACAATCCATTTCCTAAATGGGAAGAATGCCTGTCCTTAAAAAAAAAAAATCTGTGTAGCACATTTTGCTTTGAGTGTTGCAGCCCCAAGATAAGCTGGAAAGGATATCAAATGTTGAAGGCTTGTCTGGTGAGAAAATGTACTGAAAGGTTATTTCTCTCATTCCAAGCGGTGAAATGGGAAGGAGCAGGCAAACCAGAACATTAATATGTCCCTAACAGATGGCTCACAAGAGGCATTTTGCTGGGGGAAGACTCAGTGCAGCATTTTAAGGAGAGAAAGATGAATATTTCATCCTTTTACTCTTAAGGGACTCAACAAGAGGAGTTTGGAATTTTTAAAAGCCTCATTATCACTCAATGACACAGAGAAAGGGAAATTTAAAAGCCTATTTTGAGAGGCATGTGTAGTGATTAATCGTAATGATATAATGACACAGGTATAATTTTTCCCACTGTTTTTTTTTTTACCATTTCAGATTGTGAATGGATTTAAATGAAAATCATGTTTCGGTTGTATGATTTGCTAACACACACATGGAAAAGGTGCTTTGAACAAGGATTTCGTGATTCTGCTGTTTTGTGTTGTTTTGATCCATTCATTGTACCTTAGTTGCATGTTTCTTTTGTACTAGGAAGTGCTGTTTTTATTTGTTACTGGTAATTCTTTGCTATTGAAGAAAGCCACCTTGAGCTCAGCTTGGTTGCTGGAAAAGCAGTATAGAAATATTATATTGAATCAAAAAGTACAGCCAAACATCATTCTCTGGGCAGTTCTGTCCCTCCAGTCGCTAAACTGGCAACCAGGTAAGTGGTTCAGCTCTGCAATAGAGCATGCAGATATTGCCTCTACTAAAAATATGGGCTTGTATTCAACTAAGTCCTAATCAAAAATAGGTTAACCCTGCCCATTAGCTTCATTGGGTCCACTCTGAGAAGCACTGGCACAGAATGCCACCCATGAACTCCACAGGTGTGAGGAGATAATATTAGGCTGTGGTTTGGAGGACTCATCTAGTGCTTCTTGGCCTTCCTAGAACGTACATGAGGCAGCAACTAAATAAAATGTATTTAGAAAAAGATTTATATTCCACTGTATCACAGAAAGCAGTTTAAAACAGAAAACAAAAAGCTACGCAACAAAAGCATACCATGTTAAAAACAAAGACGAGTAAAACATGGTGGAGGCGTTTAAAAGCTGGCACAGAAAGCGCCTACTGAACCTCTATTGGGAGAGAGTTCCACAGGACTGAGCCTATGACACTAAAGGCTCACGTAAACTCCATGTTTTTCCTTACACAAATGTTCAGGCTTTTTTTTTTTTTAAACCACACCTTGTTTAACATTTCATAGAGCCACTGAAGTCAGATGGATTAGCTTCTGGGAGGCTGGGATCTGACCAGATTCTAGCCTTGCAAAGCCGCCCAGGGAGGGCAGCGTGAAAACAGCATTAGAAACTTCGTGTAAGGGCTCAGGGTTGTCTCCTGGAGAGTAAAGAGGAAGAAACATCCGTTCTTCTAAAGCTAATGCTTTATTTACAGTCTATGTACAACAGAGCGTCTAAGATTCATGTCCGCTTGAGTCAGTTCCAGAATCCGGGAGTGGCTTCTGCCTACTCCTCCCCCAGCATAGAAGTTTGGGGATACCAAAACGTCTCCGCCTTTTCTTACGCTTTTTCCCTCTACGCAGCTGGAGCGACGGAAGTAGCTGACTGCTTTGCTCCACAACCAGCTCAGGTCGATCCAGGGCTCTATCAGCATCTCTGACCCTCAACTCAACCGCACTGCCTGACAGTTCCTGTTCGCCACCACTGGGGCTGTCCTTGCTATCTCCGCTGGACTCCGAACTGCTTCTCAAGAGAGGCTGTGCATCCCTCCATCCCTCCATCCCTTTCTCAAGTGCCTTGCGTGAGGTCAGGTCCCTGACACTTCAGTATATAAGCTAGGCGTCAAATGGCACCTTGAATCTAGCTTGCGGTCACCACAATGGAATGTCTATTCGCTAGGGGGTTGGACTAAATGACCCTCACAGTCCCTTCCAACGCGGCAATTCTGCAATTATTATCTCAGCTATATTGCTTGACTATAGCTTGCTCTTACAATTTACTTGACCCAGTGCAAGGAGGAGAAACACACGCAGTTGCAACTGGACCCACGCCAGTAGCAAGATGCACCTGGCCCCTGGCTAATTTTGAGCAGGACGTCATGGACCCTTCGATCCCAGCCTCACCCTCAAGGAGCTGGGATCGAACAGCGCATGGTTGTTGAGTCCTTCTCATGCTGCCCTCCCTGAGCTGCTTTGCAAAGGCTGGCATCTGATCAGATCCCAGCCTTGCAAAGTGGTGCAGGGCTGGCTCTGAGAGGGCGGCATGAGCAGCACCTCCCCCCTCGCCCCCCAAAAAGGGATCTAGTCCATTACAAGGCCCAGGTTCATAGAAAATGTGGTCCAGGCTTCCTCAAACTTGGCCCTCCAGATGTGTTGAGACTACAATTCCCATCATCCCTGACCACTGGTCCTGCTAGCTAGGGATCATGGGAGTTGTAGTCCAAAAACATCTGGAGGGCTGAGTTTGAGGAAACCTGATGTAGTCTATAACATGGTATGAAAATATTCAGCACAGATGTGATTTGATAAGGTGAACCTAAGAAGAGCCTTGCTGAATCAGACCAACGGCTTACTTAGTCCAGCATCCTGTTTTCCACAACGGCAAACCGTATGCTTATGGAATATCCAAAAGTAGGGCATGATGGCAATAACTTTCTCCTGATGTTCCCCAGCAACTGGCATTCAGTGGCATGGTGTCTCTGATCCTGGAGGCAGCACATAGCTTCCACAGAGAGCCTTTTTCCTCCATGAATTTGTATAATCCCTTTTTACAGCCATCTAAATTGGTGGTTGTGAATGGAGGTGGAAAAGATCTATTGAATGCCAACTTTCCCATGAGGCAAAAACCAACTTAAACCTATGACTATCCCTCCAATACACCTGAGTGTGATAAATGCAAGAGGGGAAATAGCTACTGGCAGTAGGTATAGAAAGTGCCGTGGTACTATTGTAGCAACCTAACCTTTGCAGGTTTGTGGAAGATACATGTTAAATACGTGTGCAATGACCAGCATTAGTCTTTGTTAGGTAGGAAAGTACAGTTTAAACTGCTACCATGATGACCTCTACTGGACATTTTATGTGGTAAGTATCACCTCTAACCGAGACCTGGGCCCTTTTCTGTCCAGGGTTAGGCTGGATGGCATCTTATAATATTATTAAATTCTGCAACAGTGTCACCCCATTGACCAGGAGCTCTTTTCTTACAAGTTAGTTTTAACTTTACATAATGAAACATGATGCTTCATAGCACAGAGAGAAGCTAACATGAACTGCAACAGTGCATGCTCCAAGCAGAGTATTCTTGTGTGAATAAAGGTAGGACTTATTGGAAGAGACAGAGATTTTAAAGAGCTGCAGCCAGTTTTTGGAAACCTATTCCTTTGTTACCATTGAGACTGACCCAGTTGACTTCTGATTGTCTGGAAAAACTCAAGGGAACACCCCTCCACTCACCACACCCACCCACACACCACAAATCAGCTTTACAGCTGGGCTTATTTCCTTTCTAATCCAACTTGGAAGCTCAGAGGTTGGTCAAGTACTTTGGCAATCCCAGATTCCCACCACCCAATTGCATAACCAGACAGGAACCTCAGTGGAATAAGCCAAGGGAGTCCCTAGTTCACTTGGGGAGTCAACCAAAAGGGCATTTAGTAGCTAGAGGGAGATGTGGGTTAACCCAGATTAGAAGGAGACAGGCAAAGAGCAGCCTCAATGGACAAGGGGGAAAGGCTAGTACATCTAGCCATTGTTTGACGTGTTGGACCAGTACCCCCCTAGAGAGTTCAACGGCTTGTCAGTGTCGTCAAAGTTATAGCCACCACTCTTATTTATTCATTTTTAAAAGGTCGCTTTACACAACACTACTACCAAAGGCAGACAGAAAACCAAGGGTGGATCCCAGGGTGACTATGATACCGTACCACCAAAGCTTGCCAGCAGCCCTTAATAAAAAATATTTAATTCTTAGGACATCCATCAGGAAGTGCTTGATTTTGTAATGTGTTTCTCCTACACATTTTTTTTAAATGACAATTCAGTCTAACAATGCACAGCAATTTGAAAAGTCCACCTTCAGCCTTTAAAAAAAAAAAAGTATTCGTTTCAATAGTTCTCAAAGTAAAAATGCAGGAAACCATCGTTTGAATTGGCCTTGAGTTGCACTCTGTGTGTGTGTGTGTGTGTGTGTGTGTGTGTGTGTGTGTGTGTGTTAATGCTGCCAACAATAAATTATTTAAGCAAATCTTTCTCTATCGTGTTCCCTGGGCTTACAAGCTCCTTCTCAAATCAGAAGTGGCAGAAAGCAGGAATCAATCAGTATCCTGCCTCCCCAAAAAATCAACCCAGACACCTGCTTTGGTAACCAAAGGAAACTGCACACATTTTCTCAAAGTAACTGTAACTTGGCTCAACCAGACTCTGTGCAACTAAAACACTCATCTAGCAGGAGAGCCTGAAAAGCACTGGACCAACAAGCAGACAGAAATATGGATGAAGGAACAAGGAATGGACCCGAAACGGATGGAGAACCAGGGTTGCCAGATCCAAATCCCAGCTCAAGCACAAACAAAAGGATAACACTTTAGTCCAAATTCTCCCATTCATATACCAGAAGCAGCAAGTTACTTCCCATAGCTGAACTATCTCAGCAGTCTGAGGCTTTGGAATATGTTGAATAGCACATTTTCCTGCAAAAAAAAATCTTGAGAACTGAAGTTTGTTTAAGGGTGCTTAGGAACTACAGCTCTCTGAAGGGTAAACTACCTGTGAAGGATCCCCATGATTCTTTGGGGAGGGGAGTGCTTTTAAATGTATGATGTGCACACACTCCTCAGACTGGAAAAGGTCTATCATTAGCACTGCTGTGTACATAATGATAACTGTGCATGATCTGTAACTATTACAGCTGAATCCATCATTCGCCGCTCTGCCTCCGGTTCTATTGCTCTACTGCTATAATGTGGTGGGTACAAGAAACTATTTTATTATGCACATATACACTAATGCTGAAAGAGATCTGCAACTGCTAAGACGCACACATTCCCAGATTAAGTAAGGTGAGGTGACAATAACTGGGAATTGGGGGGGGGGCTATATTGTCCATGTTGGAGATATGGGTTGAAGTATTTAATGGGGCCCAATCCTGCAGAAGTTAGCCCCAAAGGAGGCTGGAGTTCCAAACACACTTAATAGAGGCAACTGCCACTCAACACAGCAGGGCTGGCTTTCAAGTAAACCTGTGCAGGTTTGCACTGTCTGTTCCATTGAAACCAGTCGCGTAAACTAGTTCAGATTAATTTAAAACCTCATTGCTTTTTATCATAGTCAGGCATAACTTACTTTAGCTGGAACAAAGTCACGGTGTTCTGTTGAGCCTAGCAACAGTACCAAACTACCAACTTTGCATTCTCACAGGAGCTGGAAGTTTTCACAAGGGGCAATATATTCGCCTTTCCAACTCATCAGGAATGTGATTCCCTCTTCCCCCCACCCCACCCCACCCCACCCCACCCCACCCTACCCCCACACACTTTAGCTCTCAAGTCAAATGGCTAAAGGAAACCTTTTCACAGAATTTTGTCTCCTTTTAGAGGAGGCATGCTAATCTCAACCCAGATGGTTTTGAAAAGGGTTTCCTACTTGCAGCTGCTGCTTTATATTAAGGTAGTGGTGCTATGAAATTGGAAATAGGGGTGCCTGAACACAGAGGGACTTACTTCTGAGTAAATACACATAGGACTGGGCTGCAAACAGATGTTCCTATGGCCCTACTCATGCTACAAATATCTTTCTCTCTCTTAAATAAAAATAAAACCTCTCTAACTTTCCTATCAGGTTGGAGAACAGCATTCCAGTTTTATAGGATGTAAAACAAAACAAAAAGCTGCAATCTCATGCAAACTTACACGGGAGGAAACCCCATTGAATTCAGTGTGGAGACTAACTTCTCAGACTGTGCTGAAGTTAAAGGGCTTAACTAATATTATTTGGGAAGTCTGTGCAAGGAGCAAGAGGGATTCCAATGTTCTATGCAAGTATATTCTCGCTCGCCACTCACAAAGCTTTGGCTTCTAAAAAAGCAAAGAATCCCTTGTTCACATTTTGCTACCAAAAAAAAAAAAAGAACCAACAGACTCATCAAACTTCAGATCTCCTACCTGAATTCAGGAAGGAGGTTCGGCTGAAGCCCATAAAAAGCTGCAGAGAGGGTGACCAGCCAGGCCGGCTTGTAATTCCCATTCTCACACTCCAGGTAGGGAGAGGACCACTTGATGTGGCTCCTCTCGGAGGCCACCGGGTGCCCATCCCTCCTCTTCAGGCTGCCCTCCAAAGCCTTGGCACCGGGAGGACTCAAGACCTTGCGGTGCTGGTGCGGCCTCCCCTTGCGCTTCCAGGCGTGGAACCACTCGGTCTCGCTGGAGATGTTGGCCAGGTGGTGAGCCCCAGAAGACAAGTCCTGCAGGAGGATCTGGCTGTCCTGCCGGATGGCCTGGAGGAAGACCTGCGGGGCCGAGGACCAGGGCTCCAGGTTGAAGGTGATGGCCGCCCGGGAGATATTGGGGTCCCCTTCCAGCAGGCTCTTGATGAGGATCTGGTACCACTCCAGGTCCTCCTGCAAGTTCTGCTCGCGGCTCCGGTTACTCTGCAGGATGGTGTTGAGGAAGTTGGTGGCGTGCAGGAGCGTGTCGAGGGCGCCGTGCAGCGACGGGGGCGAGGCGGCCAGGCGGGGCTTCCCGGCCCAGGGGGGAGCCAGCTCGTACCTCCCGGAGCAGTTGGCGTGCCTCAGCTCCCGCGAGTCGCCCGTGTAGAGGAACGAGGCCACCTTGGCGGGCACCTCCGGGGACAGCCTCTGGGCCAAGATGGGGCTCTTCTCCGGGGAACCGCTCCAGGGAGGAGCCGCCGCCGCACTCTTGGCGCTGAGGTAAACCGCCTGCTTCTCTCTTGCCGCTTTCCCCTTTGCCAGGCGCCGCCTGCCCCGGGCTGCCATCGGCGGCCGAGCCCAGGTGAACCAAGAGCAGGACCGTGAGGAGCCTCCAAGGCAGACCCATGTCCTCCGCTCCCAGTGGGGGGTGGGATGTCGTGGAGAACCCGAGTCACCTGTAGCGGCGACGCTTCTCGCCCGGGCAGGGCAGCTCCGGGAATTGCGCAGGCTCCCCGCCTCTCGCCCGCCGCGCGCCCAGGTTGCCTCCCTCCCGGCTCCGGGGAGATGCTATAGTTAGCCTGCTTACGTCTGTCTGCCTTCTTCCCCCGTCCGCCGCTGGCAGCGCTCCTCGCAGGGCGGGATCCGGGCAGCGCTGCTGCCTACGAGGCGTCCTCCTCCTGGCGCGGCAGGTGCGGCCGCCGCGGCGCCTCCATCGCGCGCTCAAGCGGCGCGCTCCGTCCGCGCTGCTGCCATCCCCGCCCGAGGCGCCCGGCGAGCGGGAGGCGGGGCGAGGGAGAGACGCGCAGCAGGGAGGGGCCGGGAGATGCTTCCCCTCCAGCAGGTGCCCGTCGACTGGGGCGCTCGGCTTCCCCGGCTCCGCAGCAGCAGCCCCGCCTGCCTGCCTGCCTGCCTGAAGGAGGCGGCTGCGCTCTCCCGACTGCTGCGCCCACGGCCAGCCCCCTTTGGGATGCGGCCCTTCTCATAGGTGCGCTCAGGACGCCTCCGGAGCTCCGGGTGGCCGCCTCGCGCGTCAATCACCAGGTTGCCAGTCGGTGGGCAGGGCGAGGAAGGCGCCGGCGGGGGGGAGGGTGCAGAGCGCGGGCGCTCCCCGGGAGAGACGGGCCCGCCGGGCACCTGCAGAGGGTCTGGCCCAGCGGCGGGGAGGGAGGCAGCCGGGAGCCCAGATCGGCTGGGATGCATTTGTCTTTGCACTTGTTTAAAGACGATAAGAGAGGCCTCGAGGGCAGGGCTTGGTAGGAATGCTTGCCCTGAACAGCCTCCCCGAAAGGATATTAGGTTCGGTATCTTTATATATATATATTTAATGGTATTAATGAATGGATTAATAACGAAACTAGGCGGAGATGATCGGAGATCAGGGAAATGGAGACACCTACTGGCTGAAGTTTTTAAAACTTCTCTCGAAAAGGTATTAAAAGCTGAGCGGGAGGTGGGAAGACAAGAATAGCAGATGAGGAAATGTGTTCAGCGCCAGGGAAGAAGCCTAGGTTTTCCAGGCTTTTCGTTGGGATGCATGGAAATGTGGGTGTGTTTGTGTGTAAGTACAAGAGAGGTCTCCACATCACAGTGGAAATATCCTTGGGCGAGCAGCAGATTCAGTGGAAATCCACTTCACAAAGCTTCACGAGGTTTGAAGCAAATTTGCAGTCTTTTTGTTAAACTCTGCAGCCCATAGCAATTCTATCTATATCTCTTCATAGAATAAATATTTGATGTCTCCTGTAATGATTGTGGTTATGCATTATAATCATTATTATGTGTTTTGGCCCTGATCCAAGGTGCAGTTATGCATACTTTTATGTCCCATTGTTGATGATGGAAATAAAACAACAAAACAGTGTTCAGTTATAGCCTTTGTTTGATAAGGTGTGTGATGCTACGTAGATTATAGGAGGGCAACAGTAGTACCAGTGATCTTGGTCTGGCTCATTGAGACCAATACACATTTTTACATAGATGGCACCTAGAAAAATTGGACTAGCATTTGTTTAATTGGCTGGTAAATATAACTGTGCTGATAGTGCAGTTAGAGTAATATCGTGGCTAAGCGACAGTGTTTGTGAAATTCCTTGCCACTTCTACAATCACCGTCTCTGTCTAGTCTCTGTCTTGAAGGCTGATCTGCTCTCTGATGTCGGCCTCTTGGCTGTGCAGATTCTTAATGGGCCTTCTGCTTCTATTGGCTTACTTGCTCTGATGTCATAAAGTGACTTGCCAGTCATGACTAGAGACAACTAAAAGCGCTTCCAGACTGTCTTTGTTTTCAGGTGGGATTCCATCACACACAAGTAAACTCGGGTTACAAATTCAGGTTAATGGGGGAGGATTTGCATAACCAACTCGCTTCCCTCAAAAGACCAGACTTTTTGCAATAAGGAAAGTGACCAGAAAATGCACTGAAACATTTGTGATAACACTTGCTTTGACTCTTCACAATTAAATTGGAATGAATGCTTAGGAAACAGATTTTCTGGAAGCAACCTAGAGTGCTCAGGCAAGCTTTCCAGATATTTCCCTGAACCAAACCCCAGAGCAACCCACATGAAACTGATCCCCTTTTACCATGTCACTACTCTGTGTGCTTTAGAAAAAGCAGCTTATTTCCATGCAAACATTGTACTGTTATTCCACATGCAGCCTGCAGAGAGCAAAAGTGGAAGGACACTGCCTTAATTGCTTACCATCTAAATTAGCATCTTTTACTTCTTCATTCTTCCATAATGGCATCTGACTGGTACATCATCAGTGTCAAAATAATCGTTAACTCTATACTGGGGAATAGCAACAAATGATACTTCCATAAAAGGGGGGAATCCCAGCAATGTAACATTTTTGGTACTCTTCATTTGCGATGCTTTCCTGCAAAGCACAGGAACTTTTCCAGTTATCCTCTCCACTGCTAGATCAGACTAAAGGCCCTTCTAGTTCAGCATCCTATTCTCATGGTGGTGAAACAGGTGCCCCGGGAAGTCCACAAGCAGGACATGAGAACAACAAAACTGTAAATTCCATTTATTGTCCCTCCTATGAAATTATCAAAATCAGAAATTCTTGTGAATTGGATGCTGGTGTCAACAAAAATGAAAGCAAATGAGGCTGTTTAGATACTCAATAGGAGTAGCAAAATGCACAAATTCACCAATATTTATACTAGATAAGAAGAAGAAGAGTTTGGATTTGATATCCTGCTTTATCACTACCCAAAGGAGTCTCAAAGCGGCTAACATTCTCCTTTCCCTTCCTCCCCCACAACAAACACTCAGTGGGGCTGAGAGACTTCAAAGAAGTGTGACAAGCCCAAGGTCACCCAGCAGCTACGTGTGGAGGAGCGGAGACGTGAACCCGGTTCCCCATATTACAAGTCTACCGCTCTTAACCACTACATCACACTGGCTCTCCCCATTTGCAATCACCGTGGCAACTTGCAGTGAGTTCCATAGTTTAACTCTGGACTGTGGGAAGGTGTCTTTCCTTTTGTCTGAGCTGGATCCCCCCGCCCAATCTTTCTGCTTCAAGGGATGAACATGGCTTACTCACAAAGCTATCCATCAAGCCTCTTGGGCTTGCTGAACGTAAGGTTGCCAGTTCAAATCCACGTGATGGGGTGAGCTCCCGGTGCTCTGTCCCAGCTCCTGTCAACCTAGCAGTTCGAAAGCATGCCAGTGCAAGTAGATAAATAGGTACCACTGCAGTGGGAAGGTAAATGGCATTTCTGTGTTCTCTGGCTTCTGTCACGGTGTTCCGTTGTGCCAGAAGTGGTTTAGTCATGCTGGCCACATGACCTGGAAAGCTGTCTGTGTACAAACGCCAGCTCCCTGGGCCTGAAAGCGAGATGAGTGCCACAACCCCATAGTCAAATTCAACTGGACATAACCATCCAGTGGTCCTTTACCTTTACCTTTTTACCTTTACCATCATCACAAAGGGAACAGCCACCTAAAGCAAGAAACCAGACAAAAATAGTCATGAAGGTAACTGATGTATTAATTTCTTCTACTGAACTAGGTGACTCAAACAATTGGTCAACACTAATCATTCACTGATTCTTTAACATTGGCTATCATCCCAAATGAGATGTCTTTCATTCCCAACCTAAGATTACTCAAAGGACAACGGTGGCAGCTATGGGCTCCAGCACATTTCATTTTTATTAAGCAGTAAACAAAGTAAGAACTTCCTGGGTGGGGGGAGGGAATAATATTTCCCCTCTGTAATAGAACACACAGCAAATAAGGTTTTCAAAGACACGCATGCACCAAGGACAAAGATGAGAGGATCAAGCTCTGCTATTACGTAACTGCCATTCATCATCAGGACTTCTATGAAAGATAAATGCTTACCTTCACAAGACACTCAATACATGCTAGTGGGCCAGAAAATAGCAGATGCTAGACATTGCTTAATGCAGTAAAAGGTAGGAAAGTGGCTGGTGGTTAAGCAAGTTGGAGGCAGTAATGTTTCTGAGTAGCAGTTGCTAGAAACCACAGAAGGGGAGAGTGCTTGTGTGTTCCTGCCTGAGGGTTTCCCACAGGAATCTGGTTGGATGCAGAACTACATGGGCCATTGGCCTGATCCAGCAGACTCTTCTTATCTTCTTATGTCTGCATCTGGCTTTACCACCAGCCCATGTTTTGTTCCTGCCCCCTCCCCTTGCTTTAAAGGTAAAGGGACCCCTGACCATTAGGTCCAGTTGTGACCAACTCTGGGATTGCAGCGCTCATCTCGTGTTATTGGCCGAGGGAGCCGGCGTACGGCTTCCGGGTCATGTGGCTAGCATGACTAAGCCGCTTCTGGCGAACCAGAGCAGCACACGGAAATGCCGTTTACCTTCCCGCTGCAGTGGTACCTATTTATCTACTTGCACTTTGACGTGCTTTCGAACTGCTAGGTGGGCAGGAGCTGGGACCGAGCAACGGGAGCTCACCCCATCGCGGGGATTCGAACCGCCGACCTTCTGATCGGCAAGCCCTGGGCTCTGTGGTTTAACCCACAGCGCCACCCGCGTCCCTGATTTACCTAGCCTGATTTAAGAGCTCAGGAGGACCTGAAAATGTGTGTGCTATTTTGTAGCATTTGGGTTGTAGAGAAAAGCAAAGGTGGAGGCTCCATCTTGTTTTTAGGAACCCAGAGGTGCACCTCTGTGAAGGAGCCCAAATAGCATGTTGGGTGGACCTGCGACAGATGCTTAACTGCTGTGCTATGTGAACTGACAAACAGTGCTTATTTATGCCTCTTCCCCAGCCACCCTCAGAAAATAAGGAACTAAGGGCCCCGAGCTCAAGCAACACTGGGAGCCCAGAGGTCTTCTGGTTGGGAAAGACTAGTAATAGCTCTGTTGGTAGAGCATGAGTCTCTTAATCTCAGGGGCATGGGTTCGAGCCTCATGTTGAGTGAAAGATCCCTGCATTACAGGGGGTACGACTGGATAGCCCTCGTGGTCCCTTCCAAACCTGCAATTCTACGATCTCTTTCCTTGTGAAGACCAAAGAGCTGCTTGAGTACTTAGCAAACCCTCTGGTGCAAGCCCTACTCACTGAAATTACAAACGAGTAGATTCACCCTTCTTGTTTGAAATCGCTACTAGGAGGGGATGTCTGCGGGCCACACTAGCAGCAGGGATCTTGTTGGCACTTCCAGTTTGTTGATGCCAAAGAGACCAGAAGCAGCGACTGGAGCTTCTTTGCGCCACCTGCTGGTTGGTATACAAATTTGTTGCTGGATGGCAGCCATCTGCTGAAGTATTTGCCAAAGATGTGCTGATGTGTGGTATATTTTCCCTGTTGAATATATTTTGGTGGGATATCTCAATATGCTTTTGTTGGATGGGGGATTTTGTCAGCAGTTGTTTGTTTTGCAGGGATGTTTTGCCTGCCTTTTTGTGGTTCTCTTGGAGGGGCTGCCCGTCCCAGATGTTGTTTCGGAGATGGGTTTCTGCAGCACCCATAAGTATCTGCTCCCTCTTCCTATTGACACTGAAAGCATTGGATTCAGTTTCCACCCCTCATTATAACCCATCCTGCATTCAAACTCTAGACTAGGATGCACCCGCACAGTGCCCAAAAAAACCCCCAGCAGATGGACAGACTGTACACAGAAGGGAAGAGATGTGTTGCTTAGGTTGCCGGTTTCAAAACCCTCATGAAATATGCTTCCGGGGGGGGGGGACGGGACATGCTGTTGATGATCTGAAAAAGTTGCAGATGTGAAACTCAAGAAATGAAGTTACAAAGAACAGAAGTGGAGTGGAGAAGATGACAGTGCACTTATTTAAGGCAATTAAACTTACTTGAGAGAGAAATGGCCATTTCAAAATACCTTTTTATTTCTTTTTTTCCCCCAAGCGCTGTTTTATTTTGAGCGACTAAGAAGCGGGGTGTGGGGGGGAAATAGCAAATGTCTCTAGATAACAGCATCTGCCTTCCTATATCCAGCCCATTTTAACTACCAGGTAAGTAACAGAAGCTAATGATTACACACCTTGCAGACGGCAGTGATGCTTTTCTGCCAGATGCACCAAATTAAACTGTTTCTCTGAGATGCGGTGCTTTGGATTTGTCTCTTCCCTGTCACCGTTCTCTCCTTTTCTAACAGCAGCTAAATTTGTGAACCACTAATTAAAGCAAGGGGCCTTCTCTCTCTCTCTCTCTCTCTCTCTCTCTCTCTCTCTCTCTCTATATATATATATATATATGGGAGTTGCTCTTTACAGATATATATATATGGGAGTTGAAAGGAAGCAGCATTGAAGAACTCTCTCGCTGCAGCTCATCAAAGGAAGAAGCAAAAATGTGGAGACACTCAGAGCAAGAGAGAGAGCAAGAGAGCAAGGAATTCTGCTTCACAACATTCCCCCAGAACAGAACCCATATGATGTGCATTTGGGGTGGGAGGGCCAGGGAACGTGGCAGAAGTCAACACTGTAGGACCTGAGCTCGTGTGATCCTTTTGAGGACGGGTGACTAAAATATACAAATTAATTCACATCTTTCCTTTTCATTAAAATAGCAATAAAAACAATTGAGCATTCAGGTGCCACCCTTAGTAGCCTTTTCAGCATGCAAGCATGTATCCAACTAAGCCCTACTCAGAGTAGACTACCTGGCATGAATGCAGCTAAGTTAGTCATGTTCATTAATTTCAGTGGGTCCACGCCGGGTCTGCCATTGGATACAACCCAAACTGCTTTACTGTCAAATCTGCACAGAGGTCCTAGGAAGCAAGATGGTGAGCATCTTTTGGATTCCCCATATATGCACACCTGGAGCTCCTGTATAACAGAGCTTCCCATGCAGTCTGTTAGAGAGTGAAATTCTCCTACACACACACACACACACACACACACACACACACACGGCAGTCTTCTCCACTGAATGGTAGAACTCAATAGGCATCCCAAACAACCCAGAGAGCCAGCGAGGTGTAGTGGCCAGAGTGCTGGACCTGGAAGCTGGAGGTTCAAATCCCCACTCAGTCATAAAGCTCACTGGCTGGCCTTGGGCTAGTCACGTTCTCTCAGCATGGTTGTTGCAGTGATAAAATGGGGACGGGAGAGAACTAGGTAAAGACAGTCCTGTGTAAATCCACCACTAATGCATTATGATTATGCCAATGATATGTTGCAGGATACTCCCCACCCACCCAGAAAAAGAACCCCCCACTCCTGGGAATTGCCATTTACTCCTCACAGAGCTACAATTCCCAAAGTTGGATTCTTTTGGAGAAGCCATGTGCTTTAAATGTACGTGGGTGACACCAAAGATCCTGTTTGATTCATTCAAACCAATAACATGAAACTTCTAGTCTAAAACCAGAACAGAGGTCACAGATTATATTCAGTGATTACAGGCTATCATTAATCAGTTCCTTCATTGCAACATGATAACAGGGATTCTGCGTGACTTCTTCCTACAATGTGGCAATGTACTGTAACAGTCTGTTACGGTTACCAAATTTTGTTCCAGGACTTCAGGCATAGAATTCTAAGAGGCCTCCAGTGATTCTCCCAAACACATAGCTACCTATGTGGTGTAGCCAGTGTGGTGTAGTGGTTGAGAGCGGTAGACTCGTAATCTGGGGAACCGGGTTCGCGTCTCCGCTCCTCCACATGCAGCTGCTGGGTGACCTTGGGCTAGTCACACTTCTTTGAAGTCTCTCAGCCCCACTCACCTCACAGAGTGTTTGTTGTGGGGGAGGAAGGGAAAGGAGAATGTTAGCCGCTTTGAGACTCCTTCGGGTAGTGATAAAGTGGGATATCAAATCCAAACTCTTCTCTTCTTCTTCTACCTGGCCATAGGCCACACAGCTCTCCAGCAGTATTACAAGAGCTAAGCCATAAGTAACCTCGCCCCTCTGTGATTTCAGAGTGAAATAATCCAAAGGCAGCAGGGGAAGTAAGGCAGGCAAAGAGGAGAAGGAGACTGCAAAGATCAAAGAGAGGAGAGCAGGACCGTCTAGAAGGGTTTGGCTGCACCAGCGGCCCCTCCAAACTGGTGTGTTATATTGCGAGCATGTTCTGCAACATGTTATTGACATACTAATGGGGCATTCATGGTAGATTTATTCTGCTTTAGCTTGTTCTGCAATGCTTCCCCACTGCTACTACATCATTGCTGTCCGGAGGGGCTACCATACAACAGGCTAAAAATATACTAGAACATTTGTCATATAAAAGGTCACCGTGTCTATGCACTGACTGGAAATGAAGTTGAATGACTGCCCCAAATTTTTGCAGGTGCAAAGGGTATTGCAAGCAGGATCATACGTGATCATGAGCACAAATCATCACAAAAATGCAATAAGAAGGATGTCTGGAGGGGCCCAAACAGCCCATCAAAGGGATAGTCTTTTGGCATACCTTCACCATATTAGAATTTAATATTTTGTGCATTTTTTTCCTTACTTGCAAGATTATATATATATATATATATATCTCAGCTGCTTCTCAGCCTTATTGCCATTTTCCACCAGGATAAATTTCCACTTCAGATGGAGATTATTACTTCATAAAAGAGGCTGCCAAGTTTAATTTTCATAATCATCGCATTATTTTATTAACTGCTAGGAGGGTTATTTGCTCTTCATAGGAAGCTAAGGAAAGAAAAATGGCCTTCTCTCTCCCTTCTCCCTCTTGAATATGTACATAAAGAGGTGTTACTCTCATAACAACTAACTGTCAAGAAAATGATATCAGGTTCTTCAGTTAAAAGCATACCTGGTTCAGTGGCAGAGCACATTTTGTATACCTATTTTTCCCTGGTCTGTTCCTGGATCCATTTCTCCTATTGGCAACTTTCCCCCTCTTGAATATCACACACACTGATAACATAATGACAATGCTTGTTCCATATACCTTATCCATGGGCGTAGCCAGGATTTATGTTAGGGGGGCAGGACTCTTGTTGGGGGGGCAGAACCGAGCTATCTGTGATGCAATTGGTCAGTTAGTTAAGTATTCTTCTTTATTTACTTGATTTGGGGGGCACTTTCCCCCTGCACCCCCCTGGCTACACCCATGCCTTATCTAAACCCCACTTTAGATTATCAGGAACAAGGTGCAATGAGCCTTGGGCTTGCATGCTCCCTTTCATCTGTGATGCACCTGAGGAGAGTGGAGGCCCCTGCATTTGCATTACAGCAAACCACAGTTCTGCATTACTGATGAACTCAGGACACTGTGGTTTGTTCTAACCAAAGTCTTTGAACAAACTGCAGTTCAGTCAACAATTGCAGCCTTTCCCAATTATTCCCCGCCCCCTTTATGGTGACACCTATGGCAGCTCTTTTCAGTGCCAGCAGCAACTTTCAACATCAGTGGAACTGTTAGGGTCAGATTGGGGAAGAAGACTGGAGCTGCCCGCTCAACTGAGTGACAAGGAAGTCCCGCCTCCCAAGGCAGGCACTGTCTTGTGTACTTCAACAGCCCTCGAGGAAGAGCACACAGGAATGGAGAATCGGGATCTCCATTGTTGGCAGTTTAGCCAGGCCACTGCTCTGTGCCCATACACCCCACTGTCCCCTGACACGAGTAGTCCTGAATCCTCCATCTCTGGGCCAATTTGGATGGTTGGCAGGGAACCGGGAACAAGTTGGGTGGCAAGGAAAGGGTGTGGTGAATCACAAGCTACGCAAGGCTGGCATGCTGCATGGAAACAGCAAGAGCTTCCTGTGTAGGGGGATTTTCTGCAATCATTCCACTTCCAATTTGTCTAGGTCACCATGGCTACAATGCACTCCGAGATTTAAGGTACAAAATCACAACGTTACGAAAATTCAGAGGGGAGGGAGGGTTCATACATACTTAACTGGGCTACAACTGGGGTTTGACAACTTTTTTTTCCTGGCAAAGCTACTTGTCCTTTAATGTCTGCCTATCAGGCAGAAATTCAGCGGGCGAAGTTTTCCCCCACCATGTTGGCGAAAGGTTCAGCATCTGAATTTCCTCATATCTTAAGCTTCTGAAAAGGATGCCTGCCAGAAGGCAAAAGTGGAAAGATTCCTCCCAAGCAGATTATATTAATAACATGGAGGATCAGAGTAACAAAACTGGATTTCCTACACAGCATCCCATATCATTCTTACACCCTTTCATTACTTTCTGTCATTAATTACACCGCCGTAATCAAAGTAATATCAAGCAGCCAATTGGAAGAAGAAGTAGATGAGCTCAATTTCATACTCTGGGCTCACATTCTCTTTTCTCCATTTATCTTCATTAGCAGCAGCAGCATCTCACTGGACTTTTCAGAAATGAAAGATTATGCATTTAAAAAGGGGGGGGGGGTTTAAAATATTCTCTCTGGGAAGGGCAGAAAGAAAATAGGAGAATTACACAGCAGTCACAGAGAATAATGCCCAGGTTGTGACAAGATCAGGTTTGTGAATAGATAAAGGTAAAGGACCCCTGGATGGTTAAGTCCTGTCAAAGGCAACTATGGGGCTGCAGCACTCATCTCGCTTTCAGGCCAAGGGAGTCGGCATTTGTACACAGACAGCTTTCCGGATCATGTGGCCAGCATGACTAAGCCGCTTCTGGTGCAACGGAATACTGTGACAGAAATCAGAACGCACGGAAACGCCATTTACCTTCCCACCGCAGCGGTACCTATTTATCTACTTGCACTGGCATGCTTTTGAACTGCTAGGTTGGCAGAAGCTGGGACAGAGCAACGGGAGCTTACCCCGTCATGGGGATTCGAACTGCTGGCCTTCTGATCGGGAAGCCCAAGAGGCTCAGTGGTTTAGACCACAGCGCCACATGCGTCCCTAGGTTTGTGAATATCGGCAACAGGGCTACCCTTTCCTGAGTTCCATGAAAAGTGGAATTGCTGTTAAACCAGTTTGCAGGTGCATCCTCTTTCTTAGCCTCATCTCGACATAGTCACGTGATACTGTTCAGACATTGCTAGACTACAGCTCCCAACACACTTGATGGGAGCTGTTGGAAGTCCCAATGCATCAGGAAGACCAGAGATAGCCACCTGGTTACCCTATGTAGCCATGCTAGCTAAATTAACTAGCATGCTCATTATAAGACCAAAAAGATCCCACCCTGAGCTCTTTAAGGTGACATATTCAAATAACAGATTTGGCAATCAAAAATAAAATATTCGTCTTTCCTTCCAGCCCCTCAATCAGCTTCCAGTTCGCCGGCTATCCCTTCCTGAACCAGATAGTTTGGCATTGATTTTTTTGTAGACGGTGGCACTTAATTGGATTCATTATAGCAGCGCTGGCCTGCGCTTAGCATCACCAGTGGTACAGAACATACATGCATTTCCCCATCCTCATTTTCAACAAGATGTCAGTCAGCCACCTACGAGTTTGGCAGAGAGAATTCCACTGGCAAAGAGAAGATATTCCCTCCCGCCGCGCTGCTGTCATATCCTTGACAAACCTTATTGTATCAGGCAGATGGCTTATCTTTCTGTCAAGCAGCTCTTTTGTCATTAGAGTGGGAAATCTCCCTTGTAATGCATTTGCATGTAGGAGAAGATGCTTTGCAGGAGAACCTCAGAGTTATAAATAATGTTGGAAATGGAACATCTCATCTAATAGATGATCGCCTCACTGAATGTCCCTCCTTTTCACACACTCCAAATTCCTGGCACCCCTGTGGCTTTTTTTTAGACACCGACACCGACACACACAAACACATGTATACAAATATTTATCTATTCCTTCTTTATTAGGGTGAATAATTGCGCATCACCCAAAAGAGGGGGCCAAAGTTGATACCAATTTGGACAACTGGACAGCCCTTCAGCAAGAGGACTGCCTTCTGTGAAGGTGGGCAAATGGTCACTCTATTCCTTCCAGAGGCCTTCCCATATATTTCCCCCCATTCATTTCTTTATTTCATAAAATTTATACACCATTTGATAGTTTAAAATACACACACATCCCAAAGTGGTTGCAAGAGCCCTGGACTTTCTCTGCAAAAAAGAAGAAGGCAAACACGATAAATAAATATAATACTCAAAACAAACCAGAACAGATGCGCTAGTAGAAGATTATACAAAAGTGTTTGGTTATACAAAAGGGGATGTTTGAAAAGAGGCAGTTGAGGGGTCAGGATTGCAGAAGCAGCTAGTTTCTTTCTTTCTTTCTATGAATAGCCTCTGCCTCTTTGCAGAGAAGCTACTTCATCCTTGCAACTTGGAGACTTTGTTGATCATGAAGATCGGAAGCTCTCTAGAGAGTAATAATTGACATCTGCACAAGCAGTGTGGCTGATGAGCCTGTGATTTCTTCCCAAGGTGCTGTGGAGACTTTGTACTTCGCAACAAGTACCTCTGCGATAAAAGCCAAGAGGGCTCTGTTTTCAGCCTCCTAATGGAACAAAAACCGTGGCAGGAGAGAGGGGGAGAAGGGCGTAAGGTCCTGTCAAATTACTGCCAGAGCAAAAGCTGGCTGTCATTTCCCAAACAACGTTGCTTTATTAGTTGTACACTCTCATAGGGTACATGACACGACGCAGGCACGAGATGGACAGACTGGCGGGAATTCTGTTCCTTTGGGCAGGCAAAATCCTGCCATGTGATCCCCAGGGTGTCTTTGTTTGCTAATTGGTAGAGGGGATGGAAGAGAACTGAGAGGAAATTGGTAGACAAATACTTAACATTAGCTGCTGGGGATTTTTATGTCCAAAACACTGAATCTGTAAGCTATCCAGGGTTCTGAGACCAGTAGATAGCGTGGCAGACCAGGACCCAAGAAACCAGGTTAAAAGGGGACAGCTGATTTCACTCTGGAGTCTGTTACCTGCCACCGCAATGGTTGGGAGTCAGATAATATGGGTCTGTGTACAAATATTTGTCATTCTTGCTGGATTTGCTAGCTCTCCTATGGCCTGTATGGGCTTTAGTATGGGATTGCATGGCAGGTGGCAAGAGCTTTGATGACAATACAGTGGAAAACAAATACCGGTAACTGTTAAGCAAAATTAATATTTATTCATCACAATTTCAGGCATTATCAAAAGGAACATAAAATTAATAATAATAATAATAATAATAATAATAATAATAATAATTTATTATTTTTACCCCGCCCATCTGGCCGAGTTTCCTCAGCCATTCTGGGTGGTTTCCAGTCAAATGTTAAAACAATACAGCATTAAATATTAAAAACTTCCCTAAACAGGGCTGCCTTCAGATGTCTTTTAAAAATAGGATAGCTGCTTATTTCCTTGCCATCTGCTGGAAGGGCGTTCCACAGGGAGGGCGCCACTACCAAGAAGGCCCTCTGTCTGGTTCCCTGTAACCTCGCTTCTTGCAATGAGGGAACCGCCAGAAGGCCCTCGGCACTGGATCCCTAAAATAGGGATGAATGCAGATTCTGGTTCCTATATTTTTAAAATGCAGAGTCATGTTTATCTGGATCAGAGAGCAGAAAGGTAACTCTGCCACTTAAGGAGAGTGCAGGAAACCTGGCTAGTCTGTGGCAATGAATGAACACCCACTGCATCAAGCAGACTTTTATCATGTTAAAAGCCTTTTTATCATGCCTCCAGATACTTTGCTATTTGGTCTAAATACACTAAATACTTCGGTCCTCCCAAGCAGTAGAAATTAAAATCAGTATTTCGTTAACATAGCCAACCATCTACTATCAATCCAGGTGATTCTGAAGGCAAATGCAGCTTGAGTTCAAAGGGAAGGCAAAGAATATTTGCAAAACACATTCAGGGACAACCTATGTGAACTGCATGCTCAAGATAGGTTGCAAAAATTAGTTTTAAAAACCCATATGAGGCATTTACCTTCTCTGATTCTTTAGCAGCTCTCCTCTGAGGCTATGCAGGAAGGAACAAAATGTGATTCCTCCCTTTTTTGGATTGAGGTATTCTGATTCGCCTTGAATGAACATTTAGCAAAATTCAGACAAGCTTGTGGTTATTATTTTTTGTTACCAGTTATTCTATTTTTACCACACACAAAAAACAAAACAAAAATTAAGCCTTGGCAGAAATGGCTTTATTCTTTTTTTAGACTGGTCTCTACTGAAGCTAACCAGAGCAAAAAAATTAAAAATAATAATGAGCAGAGATATGATTACCCCATGCTTCACAGTTCAAAGAAACTAAACAAGAGATGGTGAGTTTTTAAACAGGCATCTTCAGGTGTGTGGTGGCTGTACAGTAAAATGTCAAAGATTCCATCCCATAGTGCCAATGGTTATTTTCAATAAAGCTCATTCAGCTGCTCTAAGGGCCAGCAAGCAGCAAGGATTCAGTGGCAAAGAGGGCCATTCTCTTTTCTTTTAATACCTGCTGAAAGCACCAGCCACAGGTGATCTTTATTTTTATAGATAGTATGGTGGGTGGTGGGGATGGAATGAAGACACTGTGAAAAAGAAGACTATGGAGAAATGCGGATTTGCAGTGCGGACTCTTCAAAAGAAAGCAGCAGGAGATGTTTCTCTCTGCATGCAGCCTCCCTTTCTCTCTCCACCCCCACCCCCCACCCCAACCTCTTCTCTGGAGCCAGGCAGAAAGAATACAATGAGAAACCCGACATAAAGGACTCCAAAGAGAACAGATTCACAAATAGCAACAATAGGGCTTTGCTCCAAATGCTTTTCTCTGGAAAGACTGTCATTTATTGATCCAGGGAATTTGCAAACCCGCAGACAGCAGGGCCCTGAAATGTTGCTTTTTCACCTGGCGAAGCAAATTTTTGTTGAAGGTATTGTTAGGCTAGCCATGGAACGTGTGGAATGTTCTTGGCTCAACAGCTCCTCACCTTCTTTGTCTGGCTGGTTTTAGGAGGGAGGTCTGAGATACACTTTTATAAGATGTAGGAGGCTGATAGATGAAGATGAAAGGGTGTTGCCCAACCAACCAGGCCCATGTATGGGAGACAGGCGGGTACACTTGCCCTAGGCCTCAGAGAGCTAAACTAGCCAGGGGCCCCTGCCAGGGACTGGCTGCTTTATTGTTTGAGTTTATAACTTTACTAGTAAATTAAGCCCGTAACGATTACGGACTCTAGAAGGAAGGCGGCGGCGGGAGGGCGGGAAAGCCTGGCTTCCCGCAGAGGAGCGGCCGCTTCTGTCGGGCGGGGAGACCCTTCTGAGCGCGAGAAGGTGGGGAGACCCTTCCTACGGGCGGAGAGGAGGAGGTGAGAGCGGGCGATCGCCCTGCCCTCCGCCTCCCAAGACTGCAGCAGCCAATCGTGGAGGGCAAGCAGAGTCTCCTCCACGTGCTTCCCCTGCCTTGTGCCCACTTGTCATCGCTCTGTAGCCGCGGCGAGGGCGCGGGGCGAGGGTGCGGGACTCGGTCACGCGGCGCCTTCCGTGCAGGCGGCTCCGTGGGCCCCCTAGAGTGGAACGGCGGCCAGTGGCCGCCTTCTCCCCGCCAGCGGCTGGCAAGGAAGCAGCCCAGCGGCCGCCTTCTCCTCGCCAGCCCGCGATGCTCCCGCCCAGAGAGGGGCCGCTGAGGAGCGAGAGGCAGAGGCTGGCGCCTACCTGTTGCGTGCGCGGGCGCGCTCGCTCAGCTGGCCGCCCGCCCGTCCGCCTGCCTGCCTGCCCGCCTGTGGCTCCTCTTCCTCCTCCGAGCGAGAGTGCGGCCGAGCGGCCTCCTGGCCGCCTTCCCTTCCTCGCTCGGCCGCGGCCGCTCCTCCTCTGGCTGCTGCGAGGGCTGCGTCAAAACTCCGAAGGCGGCCCAGGGAGGGAGCGGAGCCGCGGGGCCTCGCAAGGGCTGGCCGGGGCGCACCCTGTTGCGCACGCTCGCTCGCCTGCCTGCCTGCCTGCCTGCCGGTGGCTCCTCTTCCTCCTCCGAGCGAGAGCGCGGCCGGCCTGCCGGCCTCCTGCCGCCTTCCCTTCCTCGCTCCTCCCCATGTCCATGCGAGTCAGCGGCGCTGGCGCAACTGACAACGCGCGTGCGCCGCCGCTGCCTCTCGGATACGCCCCCCTCTCCTGTCGTCCAATCCGTGTGTCACTGGAACGCACGCGCACTTGCGAATTCCTGTGACACACGGAAAGTGGTACGTACGGACACAGGCTCTTTATTATATAGGATTCTAACAAGACTCCCACCTTGGGCCTCAGACAAGCTCTGCATCGGCCTGCCACCAGTTTTGCCCTGACTTCAGCTAGTCCCCACCTGCCTGCCTGCCTGCCTGCTTGTAACCCATCCAGGGGGTGGCACTGTTGGTCAGCTTTTTAAGGATGGACATATTCCAAAAAGTAAAAACCAAGGCACCCCAAAAGTTGTTGAGCTCTTTTTAGGAAGACCCCCAAAATTTTGAGCTTTTTAAAGGAAAACCCCAAAGTCAATTCCACCTTTGAAATCCTGGTAATGTCCGGGAAAATCCTGACGTATGGCAGTCCCATAGGCATAGACGATGTGATTGGTCAGTTAGTTAAGTATTTATACAGTGGTACCTCGAGTTACAAACACCTCAGGTTACAAATGCTTCAGGTTACAAACTCCGCTAACCTGGAAGAGTTACCTCGAGTTGAGAACATCAGAATAGATTTCAGGAAGGAGTCATCAGCCTCAGTTGGTAGAATGTGTCCCAAGGAGCTGAAGTTATCTGGGCTCTAGAGACAAGTTTAGATCAGTGAAGACCCCTGTTAGGCACGTAATAACACCCTCCAGCTGACTCTATTAGCCTTTCTCCTTTCTCTTCCGGTGTGTGCATGATTTTGTCTCATGGAATGTGATCCCGAACAACTTGGAGGATAAACCTTCATTTTGTTCACATGCTGAAGAGCCCCCTCAATTCACTCAAGGACATTCTTTAAATTCCTTTCCTGCAGCACATTGTTTGAAAAGCCATAAATAGCAGCTCTTCAAACACAATGCTGAAAGCTGAAACTAATAACAAAAAAAGAAGAGCAAGAAACGACACAATTTCAGTCTAAAGCACTGATTGTATGCTGTTGTTTAAAAAAAAGGGGGGGAGAGAACAAATTCCTCTGGCTTGCCCATGGCCACCTAGTGTGCTTGGTAGATGCAGGGCCGGCGCGTCCATTAAGGTGAACTAGGCAGTTGCCTAGGGGGCCAAAATGGAGGGGGCGCTGGCCAGCCTGCCCCCCGCCCCCCGCCGCCCGGTGCCGCCCCAACCAGCGGCGAAAACCGCGGCGGCGCGGGGCGCCCGGCTGGGCAGGGGGCAGGGCACCGTATGTCATGCGCAATGACATCACGTGGCCCGCCCCCTCGCCTAGGGCGCCAAAATCCCTAGCACCGGTCCTGGGTAGATGAGCAGTGCCCTGAAACACATTTTGCCTCATTTTGATTTTGCTTCTAGCCCCAGTGCCATCCTGTCTCAAAATGCATGCACCGGTTTTGAAACAGATTCACAGGAAATGTGGGATGCAGGAGGACTAGTATAGAATGCTAGGGCACCTGTGTTTCTTGGAAACCCTATGCCCCATATTACAGATGGGGGATCTGAGGCATGAATTTTCACAATGACATACATATATATATATACATATATATATATACATATATATATATACATATATATATATACATATATATATATACATATATATATATATATATATATACATATATATATATATATATATATAGTGGTACCTCGGGTTAAGTACGCTTCAGGTTAGGAACTCCGCTAAGAACAGAAATCGTGTTCTGGCGGCGCAGCGGCAGCAGAAGGTCCCATTAGCTAAAGTGGTGCTTCAAGTTAAGTACGCTTCAGGTTAAGAACAGACCTCCGGAACGAATTAAGTACTTAACCAGAGGTACCACTGCATATATATATATATATATATATATATATATATATATATATATATATATATCCCCGTGTATAAGACAATGTGTTTTTTTAAATTAAAAAATCATGTTAAAGATTGGGGTGTGGGGCGCGTCTTATACACGGATAGTGCTATGGGGTGACGTGGGATTGGTTGCCTCTGGGAGCCGGAGATTGTCAGCGGCTATTGGGCGTGTTATTGGTGGCTGCGGCAAGGGCTGGTGCTGATTGGCTGTTGCTCTGGCAATTGGGTGGGCAATTTGTGGCTTCTGCCTACAAGGGGACAGACGAAAGGTGGCTTTTGCGACGTGTGTGAGTGGCAGCGTAGCTGTGGTGGGTGAGCGATTTTTGGCAATTCCCCCTAAAAAAAAGGTCTGGGCTAATCCTCCCCAAAATAAAGCTCAACAACCCTCCCCCCCCCATTTTCTTCATTTGGAGTCCCCAAAAATAGGGGGTGTCTTATACACGGGGGCGAGTTATACACGGAAAAATACAGTATGCCTACATGGACCCCAAGGAGTTGGTGACACTCTTTACTAGACAGTGGCTAATACCCTTAGATAACTAGATGAGGGAGGGAGAGAATTGTATATAAAAATTCACTGATTTGTTTTATAATTTCTAGTTTCATTGGAGTTGCTTTCTACCCTGAGTCCTTGTGGATAGGTTGATTTGCCAGCCTCAATAAATAACTAAACCTCAATTGCACTTTTCCCTTCCTTTCTCCCTAATTGGTAGTGAAAGTCAGCGAGCTGCTTTCCCATGGGAAAGCTAAAGGATTAACTATAGCTCGCATATACCAGCATACTTGTACTTATTAAAAAGGCATATTTACAGTGCGGGTGGCCAAATGAGGGGTTTGTGAATTGTAACAACAGCATTTGCAATAACACGGTAGAAAGGAAAAGGAGAGGTTTGCTCTAGCAGTCTTTTCGCTTCAAAAACAAAACCCCAAATTCTTTTTTAAACTAAAGTTACAGCCTGGAAACAAAGAAGAGCTTCCCTCACTGTAGTGGGTGGTTTTCAACAAGGCAAAATCATGTCAGTCTTGCAATTAAAGCTGAACTGCATCTGCTTTCCTTAGGCGAGCAGAATAGGAACTGGGACACTGTAAAAAGCCACTCCAAAGGGGACAGATAAGGTGGGGGAGATTTTTATCCAAGAGAAAAAAGAGGGCACTGGAAGGGTTTATCTTAAAATGGTTGATGGGGAGAGAGAAAAGAGAGAGCAAGCTGCTTTTCCTGGATATTAATAAGCTCATTTTCAGGTTCCTCCCCCACCCCAAAGCGACACACTTCAAAGGTTTAGGGAATGGGAGATTTTTTCCCCCAGCAAAGTATTAATCTCAATTAACTTTACTGTAGCAAAGATTAATGAGCCAAAGAAGGAAACCAAGGTAGATACAATCTGCAGGGACATTTCTTACTGGTCAGCATGGGGAAGAGGTTTGCAACTGGGGGGGCATCACAGAGGAATTGGGGCAATGGCTTCCAAACCAGTATCCATGTGTGGCAAAGGGGGGCTCCTGTTTAAACAAATCACATCAGAACAGTAGACAGGGCTTGGCCCAGATGAGATCTGGAGTGCCCAGACTGTCACTATTTTGTGGGAGGGGTTCAAATGCACACCAAAAATTAGAGTTTGCACAATCAAAGTGGATTGAAGTGCTCTGTCACCCTAGCAGAACAAACCACTTTTTGTGGTTACAGAGGCAATAGGTAAAGTCATTGGAAAGTGTGGGGTGAACAAACGGTCAATAAGAAAATGTGCAAACATCTCACAAGGAAATCAGGATGAATGATCAATGTTTTATAACCACCTTATAAAGAAATCAGAACCCATGCTCAATAAAGGCCAGACATCCTCCAACCACTGTTTTAAGATTTGTGTGAAGAAATCAGGATGAATGCTAAATAAACAGGTCATCTTGAGGAACCTATGGTATTCCTCATTAAAGGAAGATTCCTCTCACACCAGTATTATCTATAATTCAGGGAGGAGGAGTTGGAACTGGCAAAACTGACCCCCCCAAAAAATACTCCCTCTAATTTTCAAGGCTTAGGTCCTATGGGATAGCTGTTGCCAATACCAGGAGCGGGTGGTGATGTGGTCTAAACCACTGGGCCTCTTGGGCTTGCTGATCGGAAGGTCGGCAGTTTGAATCCCCGCAATGGGGTGAGCTCCCGTTGCTCTGTCCCAGTTCCAGCCAATCTAGCAGTTCAAAAGCATACCAGTGCAAGTAGATAAATAGATAAAAAGTAGATAAAAAGAAAACAGTGTTTCCATGTAAGACATTCTCTATGAGTAGATTCCTATGGTTGGAGTCCAATGATCCATTCATATGGTGGTGGGCATGTGAATGAACTGAATATAACAAGTACTCAGGTTGAAAAATAATACCTGGCAGCACCATGGTGTTTTTATTAAATGTGAAGGATCACAGCAAACAGAACGCTGAAACCGGCACATGTTTTGCCCAATATGCAGCAGCAGTCATGGCTTTTTCATGTAGTGGTACATTCAACAGGGAGCTGAAGACAATCAGACCTCCCAGAGAAGTGTGGCTCTATGATACACATTATCAAGTAGATGTTTGCCATATTCACAGTCTAATTTTTGAAATATCTTGTTGTCCAGCCCAGAGCTTGATGGGAAATGAATGGACCTCAGTACTAGGGAAACGCTGCTTTGCCTCCTCCTTCAGAATAATGACCATAATGACGACTGTGGAATCGAGCAACCAAGGCATTCTCTTGCTAAATAATATTGTAGTGACAACCAACACAACTTGTATGGCTTTAATAAAAGAAGATTAGACAAATTCATGGAGGGGAAAGCTATCGGTGGCTACTAGCCACAATGTCTCTGTTATACCTCCACTGTCAGAGGCATTATAGTCCTGAAGACCAGCTTATGGGAATCACAAGTGTACAACTGGGGAACTGAGGCTGACTGGTAGCTGTTATCTCACTCATGGCTCTCATTACATATCACTTAATACCCTCAATTATTCTCATTACATGGATTACTCCTCTTCAAATAAGGCACCTCCTCTTTTCCTGTCTTACTAAGTTTATATACGCATTTTTCCCTTATTATTTTAAATTTCTTCTATTCTGACTTTCCTCCCAAAAGGAGCCCAGGGCGGTAAACAACAAAACAGCAAGGCAATGTGATTTTAAAACATTTAAGCCCTTTTTTACAGACCTGTTTACAGGAACACTAGGAACTATTTTAAGCAATCAAAATCACTCCGGCGGGAGGAGAGAGCATCATGCTGACAACAAGGCTGCTTGTGTTCAGGAGGCATTTTGAACTGATACCCTCCTGTAAAGGAATATGATCCATCCTTTGAAAGAAAATATTATCCATCTCCATTAGCATGAAACAGAGCCAAAGCAATGTAATATCCAAAGGGACTTGAGACTGTTCCCTCAAGGAGATCATGTAAACACAAGAGAGCAAATGAACAAAACAGCCATTAGGCATGAGAGTGCTCAGTCACCTTTTTGTACACACACACACACACACACACACACACACACACATATGCGCAATATAATATCATTTCTGAGCAAACGACTCAGACACTTCCTCCTGGGAAACATTATACCCTCAACAGAAGAGCCACAGGCAGCTGACAGATGGCTACAGGGGAATGACATAATGCCTGGAAAACGCAGGATAAGAGAGACACGATGGGGGAACCAAGTTGCTGATATTTCTACGCAAAGAATGTGAACGGTTCCATCCGAAATCATGGCTGACCTACAGGAGTCTTCAGAGACTGAAACATTTCAGAGGCAAGTGTGTGCCTGTGCTTCCGTGAATGCCCCAGATTTCCCAAAGGAACAGAAGTCGACTCCGTTAGGCAGTGATGAACAGGCGGGTAGAGCTGCTGACAATCCACACTCTATTCCTTTCGTTAGAAACTGTAGCAAGGGCATCTTCAAGAGGAGCCTCCTGACCAGAGGACCTATATTCTTGCTGGCCTCCCTCAATTCAGAAAAGGAGCCTGCATGATGGGGCTCCCAGCAGGTGCGTTGCTGCCGCTTACTGGGAGAGGAAGGGCGAAGCAGTGGTGAAGTCAGCAAGTGAAAGCACACTAGCACAACCAATTTAACATTCCTGTCGGTGGGTCTGCACAGGGCTGCTCTTCCTGCCACCGCACCCTTCCTAATAATAATAATAATAATAATAATAATAATAATAATAATAAATCATAATATAATTTTATTATTTGTACCCTGCCCATTTCACTGGGTAGCCCTAGCCACTCTGGGTGGTTTCCAGCAAATATAAAGGCCTAATAAAACATCAAACATCAAAAACTTCCCCATATAAGACTGCCTTCAGGTGCCTTCTAAAAGTTGTATAGTTATTTATCTCCTTGACATCTGATGGGAGGGCGTTCCACAGGGTGGTCTCCACTTCCAAGAAGGACCTCTGCCTGGTTCCCTGTAGCTTCACTTGCCTCCACAGTCTGCAGGAGCCTAACATTGAAGAATTACGTGAGGTTCTCTGGGAGGTGGGGTTTACTGCACTATGGTCTATCCAATGTATATAAGCATTCAGTTGGATGTAGGCACTTGCAGAGCCATCGTAGTAGGACCATGTAATAGAGGCACCAGAAGGACACCCTTTGGATTCCACTCTTTGTTATAAAGTTCTCTCTTTTCTTGACTGCCCAGGTGAGGGTGTTAAGGATTCCATTTGTGCTCCAAGAATGGACAAGATCTTTGCTGCCTACATGCTGCTTTGTGGCTAGAACTGCCTCCCCACAGAACAGCAATCCAGGTGAACACCCTGTGGCTCCTATGCCGCACTCATGAATCAAGTCAAAACTGCTCTGCGAAGAAAATACATACATACATTATTTTATTTGTATGCCGCCTCTCCACACTTTAAATCCTGCTGAAGGTGGCCAACAACAGGGAAGGAGTCCCCGGCCTGCGGCAGTGGTGGCAGGAGGAGGAGCCACCCACCATTAAAGCCAAGCCGCCGCCACATTCCTGGCTCTTCCGACCTGGTGCGACATCAGGACGTCATCTCACAGGCAACATCATAACATCAGATGCATAATGGTTCCCTCTCACTTTGTTCACAAGCTGGCGAATCTGAGCCACAGCAAGCCATCATCTGGCCGAATGTGAGGTGCAAACCAGGACAGAGTAGAGACTGAAGAAAGCACAGCATTTCAGCTATGGAGGGAATTATAATGACATGTCACCAAAGAGCTGGAAAGATTAATTTCATTATGAAGCTGTTGAATGTCATTTAACTTGCCCTATTATTGTTGTTGTTTGTTTAAAAGGTGCATATCTCTCACTTACATAGCAGGCTGATCGTTTTCCATTATATTTTAACTGGCTTCACATATATATATTTCTCCATATTTTCTAAGAAACCCCAGCAAATTTATCACAAGGCAGGAGCCTGTGTGCCATATGGTGCTCATTCCGAGATAATGAAATACCTGCTAAAGCACATAATGGCTCTCTTTTGTCAGTGAATGCAAATCCTTTTCGTTATTCATGGGTCTGCTTTCCAATATTTCCCAGGCCGATGAACAGAGTATGGCTGCTCATGTGGCCAGAAGATGCCATAGGCTGCTACATTTTTGACATCATAATCCATCAACTGGATTTTGCAAAGCAAAAATAAAATATCATATTCCCAAATATTGTTGTTGTTCAAAAACAGATTTTTTTCATTTTAGCTTTGTAAACCTGTCCAGCAGTGGAGGGAGGTTTAGACTAGACTCTTAGAAAATGGCTCTGGTTTATCTCACGGAAACACCTTCCGTAGACCCTTTTTCAGTATTTTACACTTCAGGGACTTCCCTTGATTTTCCCCACTACCACCCTTTTGAAAATAAAATAAAATGGCCTAATCTGTTTTTACCTAAATCAATGTTATGCTCCTATCACTTCATCCCGCTTGAATTAACTTGGGAGCCTCCATGTGCAGAATGGAAAGACGGTTGCTTACATTTCTCAGGGAAGTAAATATCTATTTCCCTTCCCCATAGGCTGTGTTTTGAACTACATATGCAAGGCTTCCTTGGGAGCAACTCAAGTGGAGTGCCAATTGTTATAAACAATTCAATGAGCCTCTGTGGCGGCAGATCCAGCAACACATCCTGAGTCCTACTGGCTTGTACTTGCCAGTGTGGGAAATGGTGTGTGTGTGTGTGTGTGTGTGTGTGTGTGTGTGTCTTTAATTTTCTTTTGCAATAATAATAATAATAATAATAATAATAATAATAATAAAAAACTTTTATTTGTACCCCGCCCTTCCCAGCCAAGACCGGGCTCAGAGCGGCTAACAATCATAAAACCACAACAAAATACAATATAAGATACAGAACAATCGGTTAAAAATGCTAATTAAAATACAATTTCAAATTTAAAATGCCACCTCATTTTGAGCACCCCACCAACAAACTAAAGGAATAAAACGTCAGGGTTAAAACCCAGACCAACCCAAAAGCTAGGCGAAACAGCTCCGTCTTGCAGGCCCTGCGGAAAGATGCCAAATCCCGCAGGGCCCTGGTCTCTTGCGGCAGACCGTTCCACCATGTCGGGGCCAGAACCGAGAAGACCCTGGCCCTAGTTGCTGCCAGCCTGACATCCTTATGGCCCGGGATCTCCAAGATGTTATTATTTGAGGACCTCAAGGTCCTACCCGGGGCATACCAGGAGAGGCAGTCCCTTAGGTACGAGGGTCCTAGGCCGCATAGGGCTTTAAAGGTCAAAACCAGCACCTTAAACCTGATCCTGTACTCCACCGGGAGCCAGTGCAGCTGGTAGAGCACTGGGTGAATGTATAGCTCCAAGATTGTCCCTCTCAGAGGATCCAAAGGGCTTTGGGTCCAGCTGGCTATCACCAATGGGAGAACTGCCAGCAGAAGCATCTTATTTGACTGGAAACTCTGCCCCCCCCCCAAAAAAATTGGCAGTGCTCCTCTCCACCACTGGAGGCCAGCAGAGAGACAGTTACATGCCATTCAACAGCCCCCGTCCCCTCGGGCGCCGCCCCACTTCCATGGGGGAACGGGGGGGGTTAGGACTGCACTGTCAGTCTTCATTGTTTACATATTGCTCTGGTTACTATGCAGTATTAAAAGCACATACCCCAAAATGCTCTAAAGATAAACATTAGCAATTTAACTTTTAGTATATCCAATAATGGTCTTCACATCTTGTGGGGAGTCACGCTACCCTCCACTTAAACTGTATTCAAGGTACCAGAAACAAACTTCAATTATTTAATTATTATACCTTTCCTCACCTTCCCCACCCCCAGTCTTGATCACAAATCAGGTGTTCTTAACCAGGGATCCATGCGTGGACTTTAGGGAATCTGTGAACTGGGTGTTCTTATTGTTTTTAACAATGCAATAAAATAAACTGCATGCATAACTGTGTGCACAAAGATATATATCTTTGTGCACGGGACCCAGGTGGTGCTGTGGGTTAAACCACAGAGCCTAGGGCTTGCTGATCAGAAGGTCGGCGGTTCGAATCCCTGCGACGGGGTGAGCTCCAGTTGCTCGGGGTGAGCTCCTGCCCACCTAGCAGTTCGAAAGCACGTCAAAGTGCAAGTAGATAAATAGGAACCGCTCTGGCGGGAAGGTAAACGGTGTTTCCGTGCGTTGCTCTGGTTCGCCAGAAGCGGCTTTGTCATGCTGCCCACATGACCCGGAAGCTGTACGCCGGCTCTCGGCCAATAAAGCGAGATGAGCACCGCAACCCCAGAGTCGGACACAACTGGACCTAATTGTCAGGGGTCCCTTTACCTTTACCCATCTTTGTGCACATTTTTTCTGGGGAGGGGGTCCATAGCTTTCACCACACTCTTAAAGAGGTCCACAACCCCACAAAAAGTTTAAGAATCACTGCCATAGATCCATTTCCTATGTAATCACTCATTATAAGCTATTGCCAAAAGCAAAACAAATTTGAATAAAATGATCACCTCATCATTCATATGTTTTGCAAGTTGTACTTAAAATGATGTGTGCATGCCCTGGTGTGTGTGTCCAGTTGTTAAGAGAATCCTCTGGACTCTGTTGTTAGGCTGCAGTGTTTGCAGTCTCCAGGGCACAATAAACAAGTCTTTGCAACCCTGAGTTGCTTTACATTAAGCACAGCTGAGATCCGACAGCCAGACAGGAGGCATTCCTGTGACAACTGATATGCCATGTAAACTATTGCAAGCCTCTTCCCAAGGAAAGTCAGCACAGTCAGTCTTCCGATGGTTGGTTATGGTTTACACAGTCAGAAAAGAAAGAGAAATGTGTAATATACAATGAAGCTTTAGGTAAAGGGACCCCTGACTGTTAGGTCCAGTCGCGGACAACTCTGGGGTTGCGGCGCTCATCTCACTTTACTGGCCGAGGGAGTCGGCATACAGTTTCCGGGTCATGTGGCCAGCATGACTAAGCCGCTTCTGGCGAAACCAGAGCAGCACGCGGAAACGCCGTTTACCTTCCCACCAGAGCAGTACCTATTTATCCACTTGCACTTTGACGTGCTTTCAAACTGCTAGGTTGGCAGGAGCAGGGACCGAACAACGGGAGCTCACCCCATCACGGGGATTCGAACCGGCAACCTTCTAATCGGCAAGCCCTAGGCTCTGTGGTTTAACCCACAGCTCCACCCGTGTCCCTTTAGTACCCCCTTAATCCTTTCACTTCTCCCAGTATCATCACATGTGAACCAAACGTTTTTGAGTGTTGGGCCCATACCAGGAGCAAGTCTGGTGAGAAATAAGTTTACATATCAGTGGAAAGGCATATTCAAGCAAATGTCTTTCTTTCCATAACTGCAAACACAGGGTTGTTTATTGTGCAGCTCCCCAATGCATTTGTGGGATGCTGCACATCTATTGCTTTGTAACTACAGGAAGTACAAACTAAAGCCACAATCCTCAAAAAGTGCCAGGCACTGAGCACTCGCCAGTTTGGAGAAGGTTGGCTTTTGGCTGAGCATTAAGACAGAATAGTGCAGCATGGGGGGGGGGGGTCGTCCCCACCCCCATTTATCTCCCCAAGTAGAAAAAGCTGAGTCATAGGGTGATAGACAACATTAGTCATATTCAAGAGTAGACCCACTGAAATCAACAAACTTGAGTACTGTATCTTAAGTCCATTGATTTCATTGCCATGGGCCCACTCTAAGTATGAGTTAATTGGATATCACTCCTATGTTAAAACCAAAACGAACTGGAGGGGAAAGCATGCTGAAAATTCAGTAATGTTCTGCCCATCACGAAACTGTACTCCTGGGGGATTCATTTATTTGTCCTTTTGATTCTGTATTCTTAAACCACATACACCGTTTTGAAAACCTTTTTTTTTTTTCATTCAGTAAGGAACCCTGGAACATCTTTAAAGGGTTTAGACTGTAGCACTACAAATATTTATTTTATTACAGTTAAATCCCCCTCCCCCCATTTCTCCACATCATGGAGCCCAAAATGAATATACAGTTTGCAGGCAATCATCTATTCAGGCACTGACCAGACCCCAAATCTCCTTAGTTTCAACAAGGTGTTAGCCTCAATGCCCTTCAGACCACACATCCTGGCACCATGGGAGTTTTGGGACCAGCTCTTTAATGGGAATTAGTGCCGATGCGTTTGCATAACTTGCTTGGAGGTTACATGACATCACCTGTTTATTGAGCTTCCCTCCTAATACATTTCACATACATGTCACCCTAACCACTCCCTCTCAAGGTGGTTGTTTTGCCAATGCACACAGGTAATACCATATTAAGAGGCCTTCATACCAAAGTAAGAGGCAAAGGTTGTCCCGCCTTCCTGTGAGGAATTGCTTTTCCTGCCTACAAGCTGAAATATGGGCAGTTCATGTTATGCCAGTTAAGCGAGCCAAAAGATAAAATAAAAACCCACTCTCCCAAATCCTAGTCTACACACAATTAACCTGAAAGGAACTTAATGCATTAACCCCAAAGCTCCTATTAATTTCCATTTTTTAAAGTTTATTATTCTAACTCTTTGAATTAATATGGCACTAAATTTACCCTACAAAGGATGGTTTTACATTCCTTTGTAGGAGGAGCAGACTAGAGTGAATTAAAAATGGTTCTGCTAAAATGACTTTATGATAATACGTGACAGTGAAAGATTTGAGCGTATTACCCAGACAGCTGCTCTGCAAACAAAAAAATTACCAAGGTGGTTTCAATGACACTCCAAACATTTAAGTTATGAGAATGGTTTTTTTTTTCCTTTTTAACCATCTCTCCACTGAGAAAAGAAGTGTGCATAGATATAGATACACACACATACAAAATCAACTCAGACTAAAATATAAATGCTGTTTCCAAGAACAGGTGGGAGAAAAATAAATGTGAAATGGTACAGAAAACATTTTAAGGAGAGAAGGGAAGCCATGTGGGAATTGAAAGAAATGAAAATGCCAACCCATAGCTATACCAGTGGACTTCAGAGGCAAGGAATGAGGCTTCTCATAGAAGTTAGACTCAAAGGAAGTGAGGCCCAATAGCCGGCGTACAAGCAAGAACTTTTCCATGCTATTAGCTGGCATGAGCATTAAAACTTTACTGCCGTATCCAATGTTAGTCCTAGTAAGATCAGACCTGCTGAAGATAACAGACATGACTAACATAGACCCATTAATTTCAATAGGTCTGAGTATAACTAAGACCTCATGCACACTATGCATTTAAAATAACATCATGCTACTAAATAGTTTTGGCTTCCCCCAAAGAATCATGAGAACTGTCGTTTGCTAAGAATGCTAAGAGTTGTTAGGACACTCCCATTTGCTTCACAGAGTTCCATTTCCCAGAATTGCTTAACAATCAATCCCTGAGAACCAGTGTGGTGTAGTGGTTAAGAGCGGTAGACTCATAATCTGGGGAACCGGATTCGCGTCTCCGCTCCTCCACATGCAGCTGCTGGGTGACCTTGTGCTAGTCACACTTCTCTGAAGTCTCTCAGCCTCACTCACCTCACATAGTGTTTGTTGTGGGGGAGGAAGGGAAAGGAGAATGTTAGCCGCTTTGAGACTCCTTCGGGTAGTGATAAAGCGGGATATCAAATCCAAACTCTTCTTCTTCTTCTTCTTCTGTTCCCAGGGAACCCTGGGAACTGTAGTTCTGTGAGGGGAATAGGGGTACCCTAACAACGCTCAGCATAACAAGCCCATAACAAGCTACAGTTCCCAAGATTCTTTGGGGGAAGCCATGACTGTTTGAAGTGTTGGGATACTGCTTTAAACCTACAGCAGATACAAACCCCAGTTCTTTAGTACCAACCAATTGCTTCCCCCCATTTTCCCCTCTCTGGCCAACTATTTATGTACCAAATGCTTCATGTCTGTCGACTGATTAACAAGGCAAAGAGAGGAATAGACTGAGCAGTAGGCGACAATCTCCCTATTCACAATCCATCCACCAAGCCCTGATTTAAAATAGTTCCCTAGCAAGTTTAAAAATCCCTCCCTGTCTCTTAAGATGCCACTAATCGCCGAAAGCGTTCCTAACAGCTTAAAAGGCCTACATTTTGAGCTCGGATGATCCAAGGAGATCAGAGCTCTGCGGCTCCATGTATGTGTCAGCACATCCGTCACTCCTGCCGCCACCTTGGCTCTGGGAAGCTGGCAGGGTGATTGGAACCGACAGGCCTCCTGCTCTCTCAAGCAAGAGCAAACAAACCTCATCGATTTCATTGCTCCCTGGACTCCTAAGAGCAGGCACAGCCCAAGTACACAGGGCAGGGGAAGAGCATAATATGCTACCCAGGCTTATTTGAATAAAGCAAAGCAGGACGGCTGCTTAGGTGGTTTCTTCTTGCATGGCAGTTTTAATATTTTCTAATATTTCATTAAGACCGCAGCGGCAATGCAGACATTTGGAAGAGACTGTCTCCCCCAGGCACCTGGCCATGGTGTAATGCAAAGGGGAACACAAGGGACTGCTGCTCTAGGACTTCATTCAGAGCAAAAGAAATGGCAACGTCTGTAGGAGCACTGCACAACTGGATGAGGCAATAAGGAGGCTTTCAAGCTCATTTCATAGCATGGAGGAAGTCAGAGAATGAGGACAGCTTACTATTCTATGGCTGTCAGGTGATGCTAAATTGGGTGTTATGCTATGTACTGTTGTGGGCAGCCCGTGGAGGCGGTGGCCATGGCAGGTGGCAGAGGTCACCCACTGCAAAAATGTTGTGGGTGCCCGGGTCGCTGGGAGATAGCACCAGTGACTCAGACCCCACTATAATGGCATAACAACCCATCTATGCTCTGAGGAAGAGTTTGTCAGTGTTACAGCTGGCCCAAAGGATTTTGCCCAACAATATTTTACGTGTGTGGTGCTTCTTTGCATTTCTTCTTCCCACTTTTTAAGGAATTGTGATGAATTTCCCCCCACCCCCAATTTATAAATATTTCTTTTAACAATTATAGCTAACTCAAAAGAGTCCCTTAATGCAAGTCCAAACTTTTAAATGAATGTTAGGGGGAAACCTGGCAACGTGATATTTGATGTTAGCCGCCCTGAGCCCGGTCTTGGCCGGGGTATAAATAAAAAATTACTTACTTACTTACTTACTTACTATGTAAAAAGCAGTGAAAACACTATTTTGGGTGGAGGTTTCCCCCCAAAAAAGCTCAACAACTTTGCGGGTGTCAGGAATTTCACTTTTTGAAATATGGCAACCCTATTATTAGTAAACTATTGTTAGCAAACTGTTAAGGATGCCATCTTGTGGCTAACGGCTAAATAGTGTTGCACAAAGTATCTCCCCAAAATTATTTGTTATTCCTTCCCCGGCCAACCAGAAACATCTGATGAAGGGCTGTAGCTCAGTGGTAGAACATCTCATTTGCATGCAGAAGGTCCCAAGTTCTTCTTCTTCCTCTCATTAGCTCAGTCGGTATAGCATGAGACTCTTAATCCCACGGTCATGGGTTCGAGCCCCACGTTGGGTGAAAGATTCCTGCATTGCATTGCAAGGAGTTGGACTAGATGACCCTCGTGGCCCCTTCCAACCCTACAATTCTATGATAGGGCAGAGAGAAACCCTGGAGAATTGCTGCAAGACCATGTGGGCAGTACTGAGCATCCAAAACAGGACTTCCCTGGGAACCATAACAATAATAATAATAATAATTTATTATTTATACCCCGCCCATCTGGCTGGGTTTCCCCATCCACTCTGGGCGGCTTTCAACAGAACATTAAAATACAATAATCTATTAAACATTAAAAGCCTCCCTAAACAGGGCTGCCTTCAGATGTCTTCTAAAGCAGTGGTCCTCAACCCCCGGTCCGTGGCCCGGTACTGGTCCGTGAATCAAATGGTACCGGGCCGCCCAAGGAACATTAAATTATTTCCATTTTATTTACTGTGGTGTTAAAATGTTAAATCACCTTATATTCATTTTTTGGTGTAACTGTATTTTATTTTGAAGGCATGTTTAAATACAATTAAATTAAAATTATTACATCAAAACAATCTAAAATATAAACAATCAATGTCCCCCCCCCCCTCAGCGGGCCGCGGTAAAATTATCAAATGTTGACCGGTCCGCGGCGATAAAAAGGTTGGGGAGCACTGTTCTAAAGGTCTGGTAGTTGTTGTTCTCTTTGACATCTGAAGGGAGGGCGTTCCACAGGGCGGGTGCCATTACCGAGAAGGCCCTCTGCCTGGTTCCCTGTAACTTCACTTATCGCAGTGAGGGAACCACCAGAAGGCCCTCGGCGCTGGACCTCAGTGTCCAGGCTGAATGATGGGGGTGGAGACACTCCTTCAGGTATACTGGACCGAAGCCATTTAGGGCTTTAAAGGTCAGCACCAACACTTTGAATTGTGCTCGGAAACGTACTGCACATGCTACTGCATATGCTAACCTTTTCAATTTCTCTTCCAAACAATGATCTCACCTTTGGGAATATGACATTATTATTTTTCAACAATACTTGTTTTGTTTCTTACACCGCATTCAGTGCTCATGCATGTAAATATCTGGCAGTATATAGTCACTAAAAGGCGGCTACTGTGTTTACTAAGCATTTATTAAAACATGATTTTGGGTGAATGGGTGAGGAGGAGGAGGAAGAGGGGAAATATTCAAAGCGCCATAGGAGGCAAATGTCAAATAAGCCTACAGTTAGAAAACCTTCGTGAAGTGGTTTTGTATTAAGGATTCAACGTGTTCCATGAGGACATTCATGTCAGCGGCACAGACCTGGTACTGCTGCTTCTCGTTCTTTTTCAGAGTCTCTAATAGGCCCCTGTGGACCGGAGGCAAAGGGTTATAAGAGTTTAACAAGTGAAGCTGACTTAACGGAGTCTGCTTGATTTCTCCTATCCTCAATGCCTGCAGGACAGCAGGTGCAAATTTGGAATAATGAGCCGTAGAAGAAATGATCACCGGGCAAGTTTTATCTTGCAGTCGATCTGCAACCACCTTTGCGAGAGCTGTGTGTGTATCTAAAATGTAGCCTGTGGTATCGAACACAGAGCGAATGGCACCCAGGCAGTCATCCTCAGAGCACCAATCAGCCACCAAGTCCTGCTGAAGCCTGTCCAGGAAGTGTTCCTGCAACTGGAAGCAGCGCTGATTCTCCAGGCTGCTAAACAGTTGCGTCACCAGCTGCCCATCACCATTAGCAATCCAGTGCAAATGTCGCTCAAGGTTGGAAGACTTCAAAATGTCCACTGCCGGTGACAGACTTTGCATTAATTGCCTCTCCTTTATATTGTACAGGCCTGTTTTTATGAATTCCGTCAAGACGTTGTTTTGATTGGAAGCACAGATACATTTCCGTATGGGGATCCCCATCATTTGTGCATACTTAGCGGCTAGTATGTTGCCAAAGTTCCCTGTGGGAATACAGACATCGACAGGGTTCCCAAAGGAAATGATGCCCTGCTCAACAAGGTCAAGGTAGGCAGAGGCGTGATAGACCACCTGGGGAAGCAAGCGAGCCCAGTTTATAGAATTTGCTGCACTTAACGCCGTCCCATATTCCACAGTGAGAAAGCCGGTAAAATCTGAATCGGTAAACATCCTCTTGACGGCAGACTGGCAAAAATCAAAATCCGATCTGACCCCTATTACTTTTGTGTTTGCTTCCTGGTAGCCGACCATCTGTGATTTCTGAATCTGGCTAACTCCATCCTGGGGAAAGAGGGTAACCATGGCAATCCTTTGCTTATCCGTCTCCTTAAGCCGACTAAAACCATCCAGGACGGCACTTCCTGTGTCGCCGGAAGTAGCTACCAAGATCAAATAGTTACAGCTTTGGGGGATGCAGTATGCAAACAGGTGGGGCATCAACTGCAACGACAAATCCTTAAATGAAGCCGTTGGTCCATGAAACAGCTCCAGAAGAAACTGATTGCCTGACAGGTGCCTAACAGGGGCAATCTTAGAACAGGTAAAATTTTGTCCATAGGCAGCCTGAACTATTTCCCATAACTTGGAAGCAGGCACATCAGCAGGGTGTATGCACCTTTCCAGAATAGCCTGAGCTCTTTCAGCATAGCTTGCCCCTAGTAGATGTTGCCATTCTCCTGCAGTGAGTATTGGAAGCCCCATCTCAGGAACAAAAAGCCCACCATCAGGCGCCAGTCCCTCAACAAGAACATCGCTGAAATATTTCACAGAGCCTTTTGGCTCAACCTTCTTATTGCATCTTAGGCTCCTGGTGGAAATGAAGCCATCTGAGTCAGAGTCTTGGTACCGCTTCACCGCATGAAGCACTTTCTCTGCTACAGCATCGGCTGTAATTCCGTCCTCACAAAGCACACGGACATCGTACCACTTCTTATAAAACTGCTTCCGAAACTGGAGGATGTCTCTCAGTGAGGTTCCGGGCCCCTGCCCCACAATACGGTCTACTTTTATCAACTGCAACCGGTCCATGATGCTTTGTGTCGGTACGTCCAGATAGACCACAACCCCATTTTTCTTCACGTGCTCCATGCTGGCAGCATTCATTGGGTTGGAGCCAGTAAGGGAAACGACACTTCCGGATGCTGAAAGATTTAACAAGGCTTTTCCTTCCTCTTCCAAAAATTGCTCGTTGCCAACATCCTTCAGTTTTTCTGCCACACTCATGTTCCAGGTTGTTTCAAGGACATCGTCGTCCACATCTATGAAGCAGGAGCCTAGTTTCTGCCCTACTATTTTCCCCACTGTTGTTTTACCAGCGCCAGGGGGTCCCATCAGGACAATATTCTTGTCCCCGGCAAGAGAATGCCTAGACATCCATGGTGTCCGTGCAAGGGCAAAGCTTCTTGAAAAAATCAACTTTAAATACACATCAGAAACCGTGATGCGACTCACTAGCTTTAGATGCCGATTCCAGACCACATGAAACATCTTCTTCTTTTCTCTCGAGCCAATTTCACAAGGAAAGGAAACGCTTTAAAAGAAGAGGAGGGGAAAATCCAGTGAGCCAGAAATACTTTAAACCTTAGCCACTTGACATTTAAAATAATGACTAGAATGGGAAGACACTTCTGGCTGCTCCATTCCCATCTTAGGTGAGCACCTTTTTTATTTTTTATTTTGAACAAGATCACTCACGCATTCTGTGACCTGATCATGACAAATAAATGGTGAGGATTTTATTGAATTCCACCTTCTGTGAAATCTGTGCAGAGGGGAAAGGTTTTCCCTTTAAGTATTTATGTTTGTTGTGAAATTTCTACTCTGAAAAGAAGCCACATGCTTAAAAAATAAGCCTCTGTGCTTTCCTGCATAAAATCCTTACACTTAGTTGATTTTCTGTGCGTAGGATAGCTTAACTGTTTCCTTGGCTAAGAGCCACAAGCAGAACAGGACAGAACCACCTCTAACCCCCCAGAGCTACAATGAATACTCAATAGAGGCACTGACTGTAGGCAGGTAATGTTCTCAGAATCAATAAAAAATCCTCAATGGAGCTCACGAAACTGGCTGCTAGAAACACCAGTATGTACTCCATTTCTTAGACATATTGTACCACCCCTGCCCTCCCCTTGCCTTCATTTGCACATGTAAGGAAATATTTGGGCCACATTAACCCTAACTACCAGAGGATGGCAAACCTGTAGAAGGTGACAGCTGATTACAATGACTACTGTAACGTTTTATTTAAAATGCACAAACAAAAGGGTGCAATTCAACTCCCACTGGAACGTCAAGACTCCCCCAGTCGTTTAAATGGAGCCAGAGTGCACTTTATGCATTTATATAAAATCCTTTCTTAGCACCCAAATATATTTTCTTCCTTTGAAACCAAACAACCAATCGTTTTGTTATATAACTTACGGTTGCAAGAGTAGCTCACTTCTGTCCCGTTATCGTCTGAGCAGGCATTGCAAAAAAATAATAACAAGCCCAACCAAATGGCAACCACGTATGACTTTCTTTCCTTTTTTAAACCCTCAATCTAGATGGAGCAGAATAAAAGAGAAAGATTAGAGTGAAGCAAATGTCGCACAAGCAATTGCTCTCCAGAGGCAACAGAAAAACAAGCACCGGGCAAAGAGGACTCTCTCCAGCCCCAGCACATGAATACGTTGCCAAGAGTAGATTCGTTTTGTTTGCTCAGGGAAATCAACAGCGATGTCAACACATACCGCAAAACAAACAGTGCACACACTTCAAGTCAGGAGACTAGGAAAACCTCGTATGCTTTGCCTTTTCAAAATTAAAACAATTTGGCCCTGAAAACAATATAATCCTGCATTCTGGTAATGCTAGATGCTTAGCTCTTGCAAGTAAAATATTTTTGGTGAAAGCACAGTTTAGTGTAGCCTTTGCTAATCTGGTACCTTCCAGATGCTTTGGGAAACTCCCATCATCCCTAATCATTGGCCCTGCTGGCTGGGGCTGATGGGAGCTGGGGAGTTCCCCACCTGTTCCTAGACAAAGCTTCCTTCACTTGCTGAGCTACTTTAATAGTGTCAGACAAAGCATTCTCATTCACCATCTTATACCGTTCATTTTTGCCCCTTGGCATCTTTTGACATGTTTATTCCACAATAAGAAGTATGCAGTCTGTAAGACAGAGGGCATAAATGTCCTGAAGGGACTCCCCCATTCTTGTCATAGCACAGGGGCAGGGATATCTGTGGTCCTCCAGAGGTTGTTGGACTACAAGTATCACTTTTATTCTTTAAAAAAAAAAAAACAGCACTGGGATCTGCCTAGCTCTGCTGAGCAAATTTATTGTATTGCCAATTTACTGGGCTGCAGCTGTGAATGTATTCATGTATACATCTGAGCTCTGCGTAAGAAAGCCACGGGTTGCACCTCTTGCACTTTACTGCTTTGGGGTTCTGCTGCTTTCCCCCTCCTTTCTCCCCATGTGTGCAAATGTCAGCCTACTCGCGCGGTGCATCTGATGCCGGCGGGCCCACCAGACCTCATGCATGCCACAATTTTAACACCCTTAAAACTTTATTCAGCGACCCGTGACTTATATCTCTGCTGCAGAAATAAAGCAACGAAGAGTACCCCTTCTTCTTCAAGATATGGGGCGCCCCCCCGTCTCGTCAGTGGCTGGAGAGGGAGGCTCCTGCTCCAATGCAGCTCCTCGCGCAGGCTGGGGACCGAGTCTCTCCCTTCAGAGCAACCAGAGGGCGACCCACCCGTTTCCCCATTCCCTGCCAACGCTGCCAAGAGCAGAGGGGAGGCTGCTCCTCGTGAGCAGAGAAAGGATCCATGCACGTAGCATGGATCCGAAAAGGAAGGAAGGACCACCTAGGAAGAATCCGTTTCAAAATAAAAATAAAAGCCCTGCCCTCCCATAAAGTGCCTCTCCGCCATTGCTCAACCCAACCCCTCTCTAACCACATGCAGGCAGACCTACCTGCTACTGCGCGTGCGCGAACTCCCACGCCGGCGGCGTCCTCCTTCCTACCGTATCTCTGTGCGGTATCTCTACGGCGGCGTCCTCCCTCCCTGCCCCCGCTGCGCCTGCGCGCCATTCCTTTCCTCTCCGGACCCCCCCCTCCCCGCTTCGCTCATTGTTCACGGCACAGTCCCGGAAATGGCGTCACAAAGCTACTCTCCCGTTCTACACACACACACAAACAAACGCGCGCGTTGCTAAGCGGTCGTTTCCAAGGGCGACCAAACAGAGCCTCTCGTTCTAATCCGCGGCAGCCGAGGAGGCTTCGAACGGGAGCGGAGGAGAGAAAGGACAGCGGGGTAAGGCGGGGGGCGAAGAGAGGAAGGCGGGGAAGGGATGGGAAGGGCGGGCAGGTAGCAGGGAAAGCAAGAGGTACTCTGGGCGGGTGCAGACGGCGCGCGTGGGAATGCGAGGCAGGCAGGTCGTTCGCCCTGGACTCTTTGTGTGTTGTTAGATTGATGCACCGCCTTCTCTCATAAGGAGCTCAGAGCGCTGCACGTACTTCTCTCTCACACTTTTTTGTTGTTGTCCAAATCTCACACATTTTTAACTTCACAACAGCCCTGCGAGGTAGGTCAACTTGAGAGAGTGGCTGGCCCGAAGTCACCCAGTGAGCTTCTTGGCGAAGTGGGGTTTTGTAGTCCAACAACATCTGAAAGGCTAAGATATCATCATCATCATCATCATCATCATCATCTCATCTCTGCACTATTCCTCTGCCTGTTCAGATAAGCAGCAGTAGCAGCAGCAGCTCTCCAAAGCCTCGCCTTCCCAACTCTATCACCTTGACAGCCTTTTAACTGCAGGTTGTTTTTTTAAACCCAGACCCAGAACGAAAAGCATTTGTGTATTTTTGGGAACCATGACCTGTAATAAAAAAAAATTGTACACGCTTTGACATTGCCTTATAGCATTTCTGGAGCCTATTCCGATAGCCGCTTTTAACTTGCGTAGCATACATCTTGCACGTATGACAGCTGACGTGTGGCAAAGCACAGCGCCCGATCACTTGGCAGGATGGTGTTAAAACTATCCAAGCTACCGCAGGGTGAGGTTTAACATAACTCTGGGGAAGTCATACATGGGTTTCGTCAGCCAAGTGCAGAAGAACAGTAAGACCTTCCTCACCCACTACTTGGCAGGACAATTCAGGTGTTAGGTTGTAGAGACTCTGCATGTGATGTTGTTACTTGGAAAAATGGGTGAGAAACCCATGGTGCTGCAGATGTGGTTGGACGATTCTCTGCAGCCCTGATTACTGGTCATGCTGGTGGGGGCTGTCCCAACAAATTCTGGCCCAGGGTCAACTCTGTGCAGACCTAGAGAGGAGGCTGGGAGTGATAATGTGAGTGATATTAAAACCGTGGAACTGTTGAAATGTTGAGGTCAAAGGGTAATAGTGACCAGCCAAGGAGGAATGTGCAAACGAGAAGAATATAGAGTGTAAAAGAAGGAAGGGAAAGAAGTATGTGCCTGGGGGACGGGATGGGGGGGGGGGAGAATAACTGAAAGGAGAGGTGGAATGGTGTTTATGAGACAAAATGTGACAGGCAGTTCACTTTTTAAAAGTTTTTTTATTTAAAAAAATTATTCAAAAGTTGCAATACAGTTACAATACATTTTCAATCAATGTATCCCCTCCACAGACACAGATATTTTAAGACAGTTCACTTTAGAAGTCTGGGCAATTTGAATTATCTGCAGACTGTATCACTGTGAAGATGGCAGCAATGTGCATGGAGGAGAGCATTTACAACCTTCTACCTTACAATCTGGATAAGTCTAGTTGCAAGGCACCTAGGTATGTGGGTAAGGACACTTGGGACTCATTCTGGCAAATCTTTTATACTTGTCAATCAGTGATGTACCTGGTCCTATGAAAAATGATGCAATAATTTTTCTGTTAAAATAAAATGAATTTTGTGTCTCCTATCATACTACAGCCTTGGAAGTGAGAAGGGACCTTTGGGTACATTCACATGGCAGTTTATTCTGTTTTCACGACTTTCCCCTAACTCTTAATGTCCTCACTATATCTGAACTTTCACATGAAGTAAATGCCACTTCTGGAACTATAGGGGGATATAGTGCAAGTTTATTACTCATTTCTCTGTTATTTACTTCCAGAAAAAAATCTGTTAGGGAATAATATGGAAATGAGTGCTAAACTTGCATTATATTCCACTGTGGTTTCACTGTAAACCACTATATTTCTGGAAGTGTTTGCCTTTTTCTTTTTTTGCTTCCTAGTATTTAATGCTGTTCTTTCTTTTTCATCTTTTTAATTTTTCAAGATTATTATTATTATTATTATTATTATTATTTATACCCTGCCCATCTGGCTGGGTTTCCCCAGCCACTCTGGGCGGCTTTCAACAGAACATTAAAATACAATATGCTTTGTATCATCTCACAGCATACTAGTGTGGCTGATATATAAGGGAATTGCTGCAAATTGCAGTCAAAGAGAACACTCCCCAGCTCTGTCTTATGTGGTTAGGATTTTTATTGCGTGAACCACTAATGGCAGAATTATAGAATGGACGCATCTTTTCGAATATACGGCAATTAATAACTAAAATTTAATTTCACCAGCTCAGGCAAATGTCATGCCTTTTTCATTCCTGTGACCCAAACCACTTGAAGTCATGGCAGACCAAGAGACAAATTCAATTTAATCACTATAAAGTGATAAAATGAATGAGAAACATTCAAACCCAGTAAAGAGAAGCACTTTGGATCAGCAATTCCCTATTTTTGCTCACTTTTATTCCACTGTTGATTTAACTCTGGATAGGTGTGCAGTGTATAATACCAAGCTATGGCTTAATGGGACCGTGTGAAGGTGTCACAGTAACTTATTTCCTCCCCAGTCTTTATTACTCCCACACTATGCTCAACTAAGCCCAGTTTTGACTTATCATGTCACCTGAACCTGGGCTTGTAGTTATTAACTCTCCTTAGCTGCGATTCCTGCATTGTGGGGAGTTGAACCAGGTGACACTTGGGATTCCTTCCAGTTGTACAATTCTATGATTCCTTGCTATAGCCAATAACAAACTTTGCACAGGAGTTGGGAAGACTGGGGCAGAGCAATGTGACTACAACCTCCTCTCGAGGCTGCCCATTTGCATGGTCCTGGTGAGCCATAGTTTGGCTTACTGTGTCGTGTGAACCAGGTCTGATTTCAGGCACAAATGAGATCAGAACAATATTATTTCTTTTCAAATATTTCATTTTTTACTTTGATAGACTACAATCATTAAGGGACAGTGCTCAAGAACACAGTGGTCGGGGTGGGGAATAGCCTGTAGCTTCTCTTTCAGTTCTAATTGTTGTGTGTATATTTTCTCTAAAGATATGTATCGACATTGAAAAGCTATGTAAAAAATACAATACAGCAAAGTAAAGCACCGTGGAAAACCATAGGACCACCAAAAGTCCAGGTGCCAGATCCAAAAGACTTCCTTCAGAAACATTCAAAGGAACCAAAGTTACCAAAGAGTATGTTTCATTAATTTGTATATGTTTATTAAATGTATACCATTTGTATGTCTCTTTTTCCAGTGCATAGAGTCATAGAATATAGTCCCACCTCCCTGCAGTGCAGCAGTCTAAACGAAAGCATCCATGACAAATTGTAACTGCTGAACACAGGGAGCAGGGAGCTGATATAACGAAAGCCTACCAAATCTAATCCTAGATATTTATTTCATTTTCTCATCCTTTATCTGAGGAGCGCTCAGCGTTGTTCTCCCCCCGCCCACCACCATTTTATTCTAATGGCTACCCCGGAAGATATAATGACTTGCCCAAAGTCAGTACCATTGCTAAGTAGTTATTTGTATCCCAGTCTCCCTAAGCCTAGTGTAATATTCTGACTATACCACATTGATGAGTATCCCAGGCCACGTAAAACTTCACTACAATTTTACCCAGGTTAACATCCAGTAATATCTTCTGTATTCTCTTGGACACATGGGCAATTCTGTTCTAGTGATTTTAAGGACCATATGTTAGTTGGCTGGTTGTTTAGTTTTTGCCTCTGATCTGGATGTGCAAGGCTAGACATCAAGGCTTTTGTTAATCGTGCCAAGTCTGCATATTTTAAGCAAGACTTAAGTTGGCCAGTCCACACCATGCTTGGGAAAGCTCAGCTATTTAACAGAGATCTCCACTGAAGTCCCCTTATAGTGCTTAAAATGGAAGGGTTTGCTTATAAATGTGTATATTGTTAGAAAGAGTGGTTTTAGAATGTGGCATTTTGTTTTCACAAATGAATTTTGGGAATTGTGACAAGTCCAGGAGCATTACAGTTGTACCCCAAGTAATCAGGAGCCTCAGTGTTGCTGACTCCAAATGTTTTTCTAATATTATTATTTGTTAGATACCTACTACAAAAAAAGTTTCAGAGTGACATGCAATATGAAAAATAGGGCTAGGAAGAACAAAAAAGATGCAAAAAATTAACAAGAACAACAAGAAGCACTTAAAATGTTCATAGACTAATTATAAAAGCAGCAGACAAGAACTCCACCTCCCTCCAACTACATACACACAATTGCAAAAAAAAGAAAAGAAAAGAAAAAGTTTGAAACTTTTCAAAATAATGAGTGTGGGTATTTTCCTGAAGCACAATATTGTTTGCTTTTTTTTTAATGTACATTTAGTTAGCTTTTTAAGCCTTTATGGCAATATGTCATTAAGTTGTTTTGTTTCTTTCCACAACTATTTTGTAATGTATCTTTTGCCCTTCACTGGGATGTCTTGGGCAATGGCTTAAATATTGTTGATCTTGATAGTTTACAGCAGTTACTTTATTCATTTATCATCCAGGACATGACAAGTCCCTCTCTACCCAGTCCTTCATGAGCTGTCACCTCTCCCTTCTTACACATCACTTCTTATACTTGCTTCTCCCCAAAATAATCCTCCTTATGATGCAAAGTGTCATAAAGAAACTAGATGTCTAGGGCTGGAAGATCAGAATTCAGAAAATTGAAGGCGAAGGTGAAAGCTGACTTAAAGGCATAGACTTAGCAGAATCCTGTGCCACGTAGATGAACATTTTTTTAAAAATGTAATTCATTTTGTGGCTTTTTATTTTTTAAAAAAACAGGAAATAAACATAAAGGAGCTAAGAAAGCGAAACCAGGTGTGCCTAAATTGTATGAACACCCACTCATGGGAATTCAGAGTTCAAAGAATTTCATAAGCACAAATGCAGCTAATGTCATCATGGGAGTGCCTAAGAAACCTCTACCAGCTTGTGTTGACCGGCGACAAGGCGACAAATATGTCCTCGAAACTTCAGGACTCATTCCAAAATATCTCAAGAAAAAGGTATGCCTTATCAAAATGATGTGGTGCATTTACTAACGGTGAAATCCTGTACATGCCTCCTTAGAAATAAGTCCTGTTGAGTTACATGGGGCTTCCTCCCAGGCAACATCAACCCATTTGCCTTGTGGGAATCCCTTGTGGACGACCGCAGTGCCTGGAGACAGGCAGTCAAGTCGTGTATCTATAGCAGTGACCAAAAGAGAAAAGACTGCTTGGAGGAGCGCAGAGAGAAGAAACGCCATGGTACATCTGCAGCAGCACAACTGGACGCCTTCATCTGCAACAAGACAACGTCTCTCCCACATTGTTCTCTACAGCCACAGCAGGCGCTGCAACCTTTCAACAGCTTGACCTCACCCCCAAAGGCACACTCCTCCATTGTCTCCCGAGACAGACAGATGCCAGTATCAACTTCCAGGCATAGGACTGCAGCATAAGGCTCATTTGCAGGCTCCTCTTATGTTCTTAGGGCAAGAGCAAAACTTTTAGAAACCAGAAGTGCCTGACCCTGAATATCTTTGTTGGGAATTTTAATATTTTTAGCCAAAGTGAAGTAGTGGACATTAATGAGAAGTAGGAACATTTTTGAGTATTTTATAAAAGGTGTTAGATGTTTAATATCATGACTGAAATCACATGTATTTGAAAGCAACAACAGATCAACAGGAGAATCCCATCCATCTCCAAATCAGTCCCTTTGCCCACAAGGGTACCAGCTACATCCCCCTTCTGCATGCTTCATTATTCATAGGAAATGGAATAATTTTTCTGCTAAGGCTGCAATCCTGTATCTACTTACCTGGGAATTAGCCGCATTGAATTCTGTGGGGCTTACGTCTGAGTTGGTATGTATAGGAGGATTTCACTGTGAATCTACAATTCTGAAGTCCAAAGGTCCCTAGCCAACATTTCTATAAATTTTAGTTTAGATGGTTCGTTCGTGTGTGTGTCTCCATTATTTATGTATTTATTTTCTAAAGGTTTTTTTTTTTGTACTTTTGCAAACCCTTATGCCTGTTGATATGTCCCACTTGCATGTAGATGCTGCTGCTGGCTACATAGGATTCATACCCAAATGAATGAGTTCACTATTAGTATATACTAGGATTAATTAGAAAAAGTTCAAAGTAGTCTTTTTCTTTTAAAAAGAAAAGCAAAAAAAGTTATATTACATAAGGGTCTTTGTTGTTGTTAATAATAATAATATTTGTTATATACAATATGAAATATTATATGAGAATATGAGATATTCATATTTTTATATATACATTTTTCTTGTAGGATTATGGCATTACTCCGAAATATGTAACTAAGCGAAATGAAGAAGTAAAGAGAGCTCAGGAAGAATATGATGCCTACGTCAAGGAAACTCTCAGACAAAAAGCCATGAAACGGCTCTCTGATGAAGACAGGGACAGTCTTCTTGAGGTATGTGGGTTGATTTGAATTTGACAGACTGGGTTGAATTTGATTTGACAGACTGAGGCATAAAAGATACATTTGTACAGGCATGAATGGGAAAGGCTTTATGAATAGCATTGCAACTAAGAAGGGTAGATTTTCACTAGATGGAGCTCTAGAATAGTTATGTGCAGGATTGAGCAAGTTGGATGTGACAGAAATGTTTACAAAGTCTATTCTGGAAGCTAGATTCCATATCATCACACACTTCATTGCATCAGCAGTAGTGGACCACTGTGGACCCCAACTGCAGTTAAAGGCATGCCAAAAGGTTTTGTCCCACTTTAAAGAATAATCGGTAGCCAACGTCTTCAGTTTTTTTCTTATGTTACAGTGTACGGAAAATACACTTGTGCAAGGCAATCTTTGCATGTTTAATATGAAGTAAATCCCATGGAGTTCAGTGCACCTCACTCTCAGGAAAATGTATATAGGACTATACTGTTGGAGTGTGAGCCTATAAATGTTTACTCAGAGGAAAGCCTTACTGGGGAGACCCAGCCAGATGGGTGGGGTACAAATAATAAATTATTATTATTATTATTATTATTATTATTATTATTATTATTACTGAGTTCAGTGGAGCTTAGCTTACACTCAGCTGAGTATAGCAGCCTTTCTCAAATTTGTGACCTCCAGCTGTTTCTGGAGTCTCAACAATCATGGCCAGTGGATAGGGATAATATGAGATGTCCAAAACATCTGGAGGTCTTCCAACATGTACCAATTTTTGCCTGCAGCAGTAGTAGAATCTGCATCAAGTAACAACACAGCATTGGGCTGGGCAGAGAGATAAGCCCAGCCTCTTAATGGGAAGGAAAGCACCATCTTCCCCACTCTTCAGATCAATAGTCTGAAGAGGCGGAGGTGGCACAATTCCCTCACCCCTCTGTGATGCTAAACTGGGCAGAGAGGTCCCTAGTATGTGTCTTCTAGTCATGTGTACCTGCATTTGTATGTGTGCTCTGATGTATGTATGCATGTATATATGGCGTGCGAATGCATGTATGAATATAGGGTGGCTTCCCAGAGGGCTTGTATAAGATTGCAGCCTTGTTGTGTTACTGTATAATGCTGCCGTATACTAATTCTTCTCTTTGTATACTCCAAATAGGGTCTCAAGCAGAATTGGGAAGACGTGCATCACCAATTCCAAAGCCTTTCTGTTGAAATAGATACACTACCAAAGAAACTTCACAAAGAAAGGCTGGAAGGAGAGATGAAACAGCTGGAACATGACATTCAGACAATTGAGAAACACAAAATTATTTATATTGCAAACAAATGATCAGGGCATCCTTGGGGGGGATCCTCTGAGATGAAAACAAATATTACTTTCACTATAGAAGCACAAAGTACCCATATATTCATCTGCAGATTAATACCTAGGTTTTGACAAGTTAGGTAGAACTTTAGCTATATATTATTTTTGAAAGTTTTAAAATACCTATTTTTTTCCAAATAAATATATTTATTTATTTATTTCCTGATTGTTCAGTGACCTATCTTTTAAAAAAAACACCCTGAAAGTTTCTTTGTTCATGTAACGTGATGTACAGCAATAATTCAAATAAGATGATAAATTAAGAGAGTATGGGAAATATATGAGTAATAAAGAGTTGCTAACCAAAGCTCCAAGTTCCTTCTATTTATGGTTTGGATTCTACATTACCCAACAGCCCGGAAACAGTGTTATCTTCCTTTAAAGGTGAAAATGGGGGCAGTAAATGGAATGTGATGCTCACCAAAGCAGCTCTATAAATCCAAAGCACTTGATGTTTAAGGCATGCTCAAAGTACAGGTATGTTCCAGGATTAAAGTATTACAAGATTTAGTGAACAAGACAAAGTTAGACTCATTGCAGCTCCTACATCTTGCCAAATTGTCTAGCTTTACAGCACTTCCAAACCACGCTTGCATTTAAGGTCATGCAAATGTGAGCAAGCTTTGTCATCACAAGTCCAAAACATTTAAGATTTTTTGTGGGTTAGAACTGAGGCATGAACTCTGCTTCACACATTACCTGCACTGTATGCAACGCGGATGGCATTGTAGTAGGCTGTGCATTTTCCAGACTTGCAGAACATTCTACCTGTAAATTTCCCTTCTGCCAGGGTTGAATTGAATTACAGTATCCTTCCACTCAGCTCTGCCTTCTGAACCAGCTTCCCAGTGGCTTTGAATGTGTGGACCAGTGGGAGGCCTGCCTGTGGTATCCATTGGTAAGGGCTAGCAGAAAGCCCCCAAACAGTGAGGGGCTAAGGCAGTCTCGGATCCATTGTATCCCAAGCTAGTCCCACTGCCATCATATAACAGCATCAATCCTGATCAGATCCAGTTGCTGAGAGAACCTGGAGCTGGAGCAGCAATTGGGCCCAGTCCTCTCCCACCTTCCACCGCACCTACCATGAGCAGCTGGGCTGTGGAAATGACAGCGGTTCCACCCCCTACCCCCTGCAAAGCCCTGCCAATGGTATTTGGATTGTGTCCTTAATCACATACAGGACACCCTCCTCACCAAACTTCACAGAAAGTCCCTGGAATTGCAAATATTCCTGTTAATTGCCTGGTTCATATACACCAGCATGGTACGGTTTGCTTAACAAATCGCACAACTTGTACCGCAAATGATCAAGCAAACCATGGTTTATTTCTCCAAAGGGTTTTTTTGTTTTTGTTTTCCAGCTGTTTTTGTCTCATGCCTTTGTCTTTTAGTGAGTTCCTGGTGTGGAGTGGTCAAACAAACCATGGTTAAAGAAGCTGTACCGCATAATGCCAAGCTATGGTTAAAACAAGTGAAGATTTGTAATCATGGCTTCAGATCATGGTGTTGGCAGTAAAACCATAGGTAAGCTGCTGGGCAGGGCTCAGGCATAGTGCTAAGCCATGGTTCAACAAACCATAGTTATGCCAGAATTTAGTGCTGAATGTGTCTCAGCTGCTTGGGACAAGGTAGCTTGTTCCTACTTTCACTTCAGTGTGGGAATTGGGCAGTGAATAAGAGTCAGAGCCTTATTAAATAAATATCTGTCATTTATCAGAATACTGTAATGGCTTTTTAAAAAGTAATTAGTGGCCACCGGGACCACATAACACCGGTCCTGAGAGATCTACACTGGCTCCCAGTACATTTCCGAGCACAATTCAAAGTGTTGGTGCTGACCTTTAAAGCCCTAAATGGCCTCGGCCCAGTATACCTGAAGGAGCGTCTCCACCCCCACCGTTCAGCCCGGACACTGGGATCCAGCGCCGAGGGCCTTCTGGCGGTTCCTTCATTGCGAGAAGCAAAGCTACAGGGAACCAGGCAGAAGACCTTCTCGGTAGTGGCGCCCGCCCTGTGGAACGCCCTCCCATCAGAAGTCAAAGGTATTAACAACTATCTGACATTTAGAAAATGCCTGAAGACAGCCCTGTTCAGGGAAGTTTTTAATCTGTGACATGTGTATGTATTTTAATGTTTGTTGGAAGCCGCCTAGAGTGGCTGGGGAGACCTGGCCAGATGGGCGGGGTATAAATAATAAATTATTATTATTATTATTATTATTATTATTATTATTATTATAGGTCATCTCATCCCACGGGATGTTTGTACTCTATACTTCACCAAAATCCAACCTGAATAAAAATGACTTGCAGCACTACTGCCGAAAGATGCATAGGATACATTCAGCTATAACATTGACCATTAACCAAGGCTAGGCAAATTAATTTGTGCATGAGCTATGTGCCATTGTATTTAGCCCACACACTCCCACCTTTCTCTCAGTGAGGAAGCAAACAATGAAAAGGCTGGCTTAGTGTTACACCCAAAGCCGTGCTCATTTGTTTCTCCTAAGCAAATTGTGATTGGTGAGCTTGTCCTAGACTTCCCTTCCATGGTTTGTGAGAAATGTTCTATGGTTTGTTCCCCCCTTCATTCTGCATCCAAGTGTTAATGGTGCTCCTCTTTCCCTCTCCTTACACTGCCAGTGTTGTGCTCTGCCAGTCTTTGAACACCACAATGGAACAGGATGCTCTTCGCTACTTGATGCACATGGAAGCATCTATCAAGTCAACATATGGAACGGACATATCTCTTTCCATTTAAAACAGATGTGTACTTTTCATAAAGGTCATCAGCATGGCTGATTACTGGGGGTAGGGGGGGTGGATTGCTGTAATGAAAAACATTCAAGCTACAGACACATGGAAAACATTCTTATTCAATTCTCTCTCTCCAGGAAGTTTGACAAAATACATTTAGAGAATCCTAGGAATGTTGTTCTATCTTTATGTACCGGTATATGTAAAAGAACTGCCAGCGATTGGATTGGCAGCGTTTTTCAATTGGCTCCTGTGCCCTTGCCAGTATAGCAAAAGGAACAAAGGTGAAAAAACACAATTGAGATTTCATTAGAATTCTTTCTTTCATTAGAATACTAAGAAGAAATGTCAAGTTGTTTTTATAGGACAATCTGTTCTCATTGCTGTTTGGTGTATCTTGACGTGCACCAATTGTGAACATATGAAGCTGCCTGAGGTCCTTGTTCTCTCTAACCTGTGTCAGTCTCCCAATATTTCAGGCCCAAAGCTATCTGAGATCTTTAGAACCCGGGACCTTCTACATATAATCTATGGCCCAGTCTGCATGTCACAGTAAACCATAATTTAGTAGTGCAAAGGACATTAACCACAAATCTCCGTGTTACGGTGTGTTGGGCAGGAGCAGAGGAGGTATTTCACTCCCAACAAACCACATTCTGTTGTGAAGGTTGGATCTTGGCTTACTGATTGTGGTTTGTATGAGTGAAATAAACTGCGGCCCCTGGTTCAGACATAATACTTACCCAGGCACCATGATTTGTTTCCTCCATGTGCTAGCAGGGAGGAGCTAGAACAGCCTTATAGGTTCGTTCACAGTAAACCACTAATTATGTCTTGGCATGATGTGTTAACTGAGCCAATGGCAGACCTTATTCGCCCTGAAAGGGTAAACTACCGGTACATGTCGCATTCAATGCACAACTATTATTTGTTTTAAAATTGCCACGGGCAGCACATAGGGAAAGGCTTAATTCATTTCCCTTGGCTTTAGTTCTTCCACCCCAAAACACTGTTTGCTTTTAACTGATAAGCAGAAAGTGGTGTAATGCTAAAATTAAAACCAGTGTGGTGCAATGGTTAGGGCATTGGTCTAGGATCTGGGAAGCCCAGGTTCAAATGCCCACCCAGCCAATAAAATCAATGGGTAATCTAGGGCAGGCTTCCTCAACCTCGGCCTTCCAGATGTTTTTGGCCTACAACTCCCACGATCCCTAGCTAGCAGGACCCAGTGGTCAGGGATGATGGGAACTGTAGTCTGGAGGGCCGAGGTTGAGGAAGCCTGATCTAGGGCAAGTCACTGCCTCTCAGGAAGATCTGGTCACTAGGATTTTAGGAAGCAGCTAGTTTCCATCCCAGCTGTTATGTATAAAGAAGTTGTAACATTAAGAATTTGTTTGTTTTCGTCTTTTCTCCCCCAACCCCCCCCTTTGTGTCACGTCTTTTCAGATTGTAAACCTGAGGGAAGCAAATGTGCTGTTTTCATTTATCAGTAAGCCTTTCTGGCTGAAGAGTAGAGTATAAATGCTTCAAATAAATAAATACTACCACATTTGATTTGGCATAAGCTTCTGCGGACAAGAGATTATTTAATCAAGTGCATGGAAGGCGGTCTTCAGTTGCTATCAGTGCATTACGTAGGTGATGAAGTGGTCTTTGATCCACGTAGGTTTATCGTACAATATATGCTAGCCTTTAGGGTACCACGGGGTCTCTCCCACTCCCTCCCTGGTTTATGTTGTGCAACACTCACCCATCTGAAAACTATGGGCTAGATGCAGACAAAGGCTGCAATCTGGGAGAAAGCACTGTTAAATCGAATGAGTTCTAAGTAGACATTAATAGTATTACTTGAACTAAGGTCCCAATATACTTATTGGGACAAATTAGTCATGACTTAAGTCCCACCAATGTCAGATGTCTACACACACAATCCTGCATCCTCTCAGAAGCCCCATTAAGTACAATAAAACTGATTCCCCAGTTAAATCAGCCTGGATCCAACCTCATATGTGTAAGATTGCAGACTCAGACACCTTTAAGTCCCAGTGAAATCAATGCCCAATAAGCATGCATCTAAGAGGCACTGTGAAAGTCAGTTCAAGGACAAATTCCAGCCAGGCAAAAACATTCAGGTCAGGGCTGGCAAGAGATGTGGCTGAGGTGTAGCCAGCCGAGAGTCCCGAGGGCCAGACACAGGGGTTTGGAGGGCCACATGGGCCTAATGTTCCCTATATCTAGGTTAGCAGATGTAAGAATATCATATTATGTATTCCTTTTCTTACATTTATATCCCACTTTTCTTCCTTTCAACCTGGAACCAGGCCCGCTTCCCTTCATCACAAGGCAGCGGTCTTCCAGGCTTTAGGCTTCCTAAGACTTGGGTTCAAATCCCGCGCTCCCCAAAGAAGCCCCGCAGGGGGGTTCCTGTAGCAGATTGAGCTGAGCTCCTTGACGCTGCTTTGAGCTGAGCTCCTTGACGGAGAGGGGCTCCTTGGAGGAACTTAACAGGCCCGAGCGCGGGCATTAGGGGAAAAAAAGGTCCCGGGGCTGAAACCGGGAACAAGCCCTGCCCAAAGGCAGGCATCACCCCCTCTCTGCGCCAGCTGGAAGAAACCTCCCTAAGGGCGGGTGTGTAGGTTTGGGAGCAGTTCTGTAGACGCCACGACAGCGCGGGCCACGTCTAGCAGAGGCTGCAGAGGCTCAACCTCTCGCGGCAGCGGCCCGAGGCTCCTTTTCTTTCCCAAGCGAGGCGCCGCCTCTTTCCCCTCCTCCTCCTCCTCCTCCTCCTCTGTTCTCAAGGCTCTCGCCAAACTCCCTTCGGAAGATGGCCGGGCTAAACAGCAAGACCCACGCAGCGGAGGCGCCGAGAAGCAGCGGCCGAGGGGTCGTGGTAAATGCAAAAAATAAAAATAAATAAAAATAAAACTCCCCTCTCCCCCTCCCCTGCTCCCGCATCCTAAGCTTTGCTGCCTCCCCTGCCCCTTCTGCAGCTAAAGCATCCGCTTCCGTCAGCTAACCCCTTTCCCTCCCTTTCATCTATCCAATCCCTGCCCTTTATGGCGGCTCCCCCCCCCCCACGTTATGAAATGCTCCCCGCCCGCCCCCCAAAAGGAATATTTGAATTGCAAGCGGGTTAGTCATTCATTGCGCTCGATGGGGCTCACTCCCTGTCTGCTGTGCTGAGCCCGCTTATTATCTGTGAGAATACCCCCCCCCCCATTGAACCCAGTTAGGGTTTACATCCGAGTCAACGTGCATAGATAGGAACTGGGCTGCGCGAGTATGCATTCTGGTACATTGAAATATGATGCATGTTGTTTACCACTGTTTTCCATTGGGATTTCCCCCCCTGGTAAGTATGTGTAGGAATGCAGCCTTATTGCTAGCACACACACATAAATATTTTGGATGCGATTTCGTTAGGGGTTCTGATACGTGTTTTGGTTAGAGGAGGGTTGTTCCCTCTAGATCAGGCATAGGCAACCTTGGCTCTCCAGATGTTTTGGGACTACAATTCCCATCATCCCTGACCACTGGCCCTGTTAGCTAGGGATCATGGGAGTTGTAGTTCCAAAACATCTGGAGAGCCAAGGTTGCCTATGCCTGCTCTAGATTAATTGTCACGTTAAGAGTGTGAAATGCCACAGCTGCAACTTAGTAATTTCATCTAAAATAGTCTTGGCTTTGTAGAAATCCATTCAGTGCAGCCACCACCACCCAAAAAACAGCAATGCGTCGTCCTAGCACAGCAAGTAAAGCTTCTGTGGGAGAAAAGCACAACAATACTCTTCCTCACTAGGTGCTATGCTATGCTGCATATGAAAATGTGTATGTTTGTACGTAGCAATCCCTAGTTCTGTATCTGCAGCCATCAGAATGTATTACCCCACCTGCTGCCATAATTACAGCATGGGGTGGGAGGGAATTTTAGTTATTGCTTAGCCTCCCGGATTAGCAGGTTCACAACAGGTGTGCTTAAAAGAATGTTAAGATACAGTTACGGTAGGCAATCTTAAGATGTGCATTCTTATCAAACATTAACTGTTTTCTATTCCTATGTACTCTTAAGGGTGCAGGTAATAAGTACAGCTGTCTTCTGAATAAAATAAATCATAAAGCCCAGTCCTAGGCATGTTTACTCTGAAGTAAAAGTGTTACTTTGGACAATGTTGCTTACTCCCAGGCATATGCAGTGGTACCTTGGGTTACAAACGCTTCAGGTTACAGACGCTTCAGGTTACAGACTCCGGTAACCCAGAAATAGTACCTCGGGTTAAGAACTTTGCTTCAGGATGAGAACAGAAATTGTGCTCCGGCGGCGTGGCGGCAGCGGGAGGCCCCATTAGCTAAAGTGGTACCTCAGGTTAAGAACAGTTTCAGGTTAAGAACGGACCTCCAGAACGAATTAAGTTCTTAACCCGAGGTACCACTGTTTGCATAGGATTTTACTGTTACTCATGTCTCCAGTTTACTGATTGTTAATAGCTTAAGACAGTCTTGACCCTAAGCACCCACCTGGCAGACCTAGACAAAAAGGAGTTGCACATGAGGGACTGTGCCCTTCTTCTGCATCTATACCACTTACTATAGGAAAATGATGCTGGGCGAAATAGGCCTTTGTTATGATCCAGCAAGCCTGCTCTTACGTGCTTTATCTGCCTTTCTCTGAAGGGCTTCCCTTGATTGAACCCCTGTCTCCTGTGTTTGCATTGTCTTAGATTTACAGAAGTGTTTGGGTTACGGAAGGAGGAAGCAAACCTCTGCTTTGGCAGTATTATATACATGCCCACAGCGTTTTATGACACTTCTGTTCATTTCCTTAAACCAGGACTAGCCAGTGTTGTTCCTTCCAGATGTTGTTAGACTGCAGCTCCCACCAGACCTCATCATAGGCTGTGGTGGCTGGAGCTGACATGATTTGGGAAGCCTGGCAACATCTGGAGGGCACCATGTTGGCTACCCTTGCTTTAAACTGTCCGAGAGTCTGGGGTTTGAGCACATATAGCAAAGATCTTACGGTACTTGATACAGAATGGAAGATTTGTGTTAGGAGAATGAGATATATTTCCCCACAAGAGCTGCCTATAGTGCAAGGATATGTTGCTCCTTTCCACATGTCTTGGCACATTGTGGAAAACTCTGTTAAGGTGAATATGTTACCATTCAAAAAAGAAAAAAGAAAAAAAAAGAATAATGATTTTTACTGCATTGATTTACCAGACAAATGTCAATCTTTTATTTATGCATTGCCTTCCATGCTCATCTCAAGCCAGTGTACAAAATGCAATAAAAACAGTTTTAAACAATATAGAAAATATCAGCAAAGTAAAACAAAACAAAACAAATACCAAATAGACACCTGTGGCAAAGATCCTTTCATCCTGCTGGGAAGACTTGTCAGAACAAAAATGTATTCACTTGTTTCCGGAAAGGGCAGAATGTGGGACGCCTGTCTCATTTTGGCAAGGATGCTGCTGCACAGAACATGGGCAGCCACACTAAAAGCTCTCCTGTGAGTTACTGCAGACTGGGCATCTGAGATCTTTGGAACATGTGGAAAGGAGAAGCTCTACAAGGAAAGAGTCTTAATGAAGTCGCAGCATTTCCTACTAAGTTATTGTTCTATGGGTGTAGCCCCACGTACTTTTAATGCAGAACTCCTGCGCTCTCTTCGGCAGCATATATACAGTATTCTAAAATTGGAACGATACAGAGAAGAGGAATGCAGAACTCCCATGCAAATTTCTACATGAATTGAGTTCGTTGCTGTGTTGCTTGTATGCTAATAAATCTGCAGAAGGTTACTAGCCTAGATTTTTGACTTGCTTATTCTAAAATGAGGACGAGCAATAAGGGACTAACCCATAGACTTTTGCAGGGTTGTTTTCCACAGTCATGCAGTTACGGACAAAGTGACATTTTAACTTTGAACTTTTGCCCAGATGAACCGTGAAATGATCCTTTCCAGTATCCTCTTGTGAAAGCTGTCCAAGGGAAACTCAGCCAAGGCTGGATGTTCCAGCACTACCAGTTCAGAATGCATTTAGAACAGAGCACATACTGATGCTTGGAGGCCAGAAGTAGTCTTCCCTGTTCTTGCTTGAATACTAAAAAGGCCCAAGAAGCACCATGTGATCCCCATGTGATCTTCTGGTTCACTCGCTACCTTCTGTCTGAGGTGAAGAAGAATGTTTGAGCGAGCCAAAGGCCCTCTTCCAAGCACAACCCAAGTAGATTCCTGCAGAGCGATAGATTGTCTCTGCATGCCCAAAGACTAATTTGCTAGGACTTGAAGCCAGAGAGAACTTTTCACTCTCGTTTTTTTTTTTTTTTTAGAAGAGGGGTAGCAGAAACAACAAAGAGTTTTATGGCTCCGTCAAGACCAAACATGTTTGCTATGGCGTAATTTTTTGTGGGCTACAGCCCACTTCAAGAGGTGAATCAGGTTGCATCTGATGGGAGAGGGCTGTAGTCCACGAAAGCTTAAGCCATAATAATAATAATAATAATAATAATAATAATAATAATTAATAATTTATTATTTATAGCCCGCCCATCTGGCTGGGTTTCCCCAGCCACTCTGGGCGGCTTTCAACAGAACATTAAAATACAATAATCTATTAAACATTAAAAGCCTCCCTAAACAGGGCTGCCTTCAGATCTCTTCTAAAAGTCTGGTAGTTGTTTTTCTCTTTGACATCAGGTGGGAGGGCGTTCCACAGGGCGGGTGCCACTACCAAGAAGGCCCTCTGCCTGGTTCCCTGTAACTTCGCTTCTCGTAGTGAGGGAACCGCCAGAAGGCCCTCGGCACTGGACCTCAGTGTCCGGGCTGAATGATGGGGGTGGAGACGCTCCTTCAGGTATACTGGACCGAAGTAAGAATGTCACAAAACACCACTATTTATTGTTGTCTCTTTTGTTCTTGGTCAACCCACTTAGATCATTTCTTAGAATCAAGGCTTCCTATTAAAACAAGGCTGAGGAACCTTCCCCCCCCCCAAACCCAGCAATATGCTGGCAGTGGGTTGGAGGAGGGACAGGGATGGGCAAGGCCAACCCTTTCTCCTCTTACACTCCCTGCCCCCCCCACTTCAATTCTTCTTTGTTCTCCTTGCCCAGCAAACTACCAGGAGAGCAGCACATCAGTCTTGCCAGAAGTGTGAATCAATCGCTTGCATAGGGCTGCCATTGTTCCATTAGTTTCAGCATTTTTCCTCCTCCCCCCCCCCTTTCTGGGCTCCTCCCCCCCCCAACATGAAATTAGGGTGATGGCTGCAAGATCCCCACCTCTGTGCTGAAGGAACAAGCCATGCTCAGGTTTCCATGACTCTGCTTCTGCTAAACCGACTGCCAAATGGTGCTTAAACACAGATGATGCAATCAATTTGTAGTGCACACAAAATTAAGTTTCTAATTAACATTTTATCTCTTTTACAGATTTCAGATGATTGGCCTGGGTATAGTTTGGAACTGTTTACATATCCGCAACACTACTATGGAGATCTTGACTATGTGCTCATACCACATGGGATCATTGTGGACAGGTGAGGGTCTGAGAGTATGATGTTTATGAAAGCTACATGTTCAGTTCCTCCCAAGGTAGGAACAGCCCATTTTAAAATGTCTTGCTTGCTAAAATATTGGCACCCCAGTTTAAGCTGTAATGCTTATTGTAACAGGAAGCCTAAAGGTTGCTCTCTTCCTAGCCTGGGAGCAGGAATAAGTTCCCGTCTCTCTCTCAGCTGGACTATGCTGTTACCAGCTCTGCTTTTTTCTCTGACCTTGAGGCAAGGCCTGCAAGATTCAGGATGAACAAACAGAAATACCTTTTCACACAGGATGTAGTTAAATTATGGAATTCTCTCCCACAAGAGGTAGTGATGGCCAGCATATTGGATGGCTTTAAAAGGGGATTGGACGAATTCACAGAGGATGGGGCCATCCATGGCTGGTAGCCACAACGGCTGTGTTCCACAGTCAAGGAAGCACACTCCTAAATACCAGTTGCTGGAAATCGCAGGTGGGAAGAGGACATCTGATTGGCCACTGTGAGAACAGAGTGTTAGACTAGATGGGCCTTTGGCCTGATCCTGCAGGCTCTTCTTTATGTTGTTATGAGTATGAATATGAGGGAGCATCCAGCCCCACGCCTGCCCCTAAGGGAGCATGGTCTTCTTGCTTTCCTCCAATTCCCCCTCAGCATGAATGAGCAGCATGGAATGAAAGCATACCTGTCAACCCTCCCTTTTTTTTGGCGGGAAACTCCCTTATTCCAATGCTGTTTCCCGCTGCTATCCTGGATTGTTGATATCCCTTAAATTTCCCAGATTTCAAAGGAAGCAGCTCCTCTCCCTCCCTGCCGGCCAGGGAGGCTCCTCAGCTGCGTTGCTCGGCTGCCAATAAGGAGTCTGAGACCGACTGGGGGCGGAGCTTGCATGCCTTGTGCAGCCAGATCCTCACGCCCAACCAGACAGACAGCCTGCCTGCCGTCTATGCGCTCACTCTTTCGCTAACCCGTTTGCGCGCAGCCTCTGGAGCGCAGGGTGGTGAGGCTACTTGGTGCCATTGCACCGGCCTCGCGGCATCCCTTATTTTCAAATCCGAAAGTTGACAGCTATGAATGAAAGACATCTAGGTATGGTGCAGTCACAAATGCACACCGCCCCCTGGCAGCTAATTTTAAGAGGATTTATTAAAAACCAGGCTTAAGGGAACCAAAAGGAGAAAGCAGAAGGGCGTGTGGAATACGCAGAGGAAACATTCCATGTTTGTGTAACCCATTGCAACTATTTACAAACAAGCTTCTGGTCTCCTCGTGAGTAGTATCATGGCTGGTCAGGAGGGGAGAGAGAGACAACGGAATGAGGCCAACATTCAAAGGGATAATTATTGCCAGATTTTGCCTGCGAGATGACAGGCTTCCTTCAGCTTGTGTATCGTGGGCTTGGCTAGAGTTACCTGGTCTGCCAACTGCCAGGAAATGGTAGCTGTGCGACCTGGAAGTGTTTAAAGAGACAGGCTGGGAGTAGGCCACAACTGCACCATGGTTACTGCAGTTACTGGTATGTAAGCTCAGTTGAAATTGGGGAGATGTGTTTCCACATACCGGTAATTATTTAGGGTGGACTCAGTGACACATTTATGCAGCTCTGGTAAAGACAGGGTACTTTCCTGGTATTGCATGGATGGGTACAGATTTTTAAGTCTTGGTTCTTTGATTATTTCATTTATTCATATACATCTTATTTTATTTATATACTACTTAATGCCAAAAGTAGGCTTCCAAGCTTTTCTCATTTCCTGTGCTCAGTAAGTACAAGTTGTGACTTGTTTAAACTAGATACCTGTAACCAGTGCTTTTTTTCTAGAAAAATAGGTGCCGGTACTCATCATGACGTTGTTACAGTAAGTGTCACATTTTTTAACCCAAAGAGAGAAAGGTGCCGGTACTGTGTACCCTTGGTCAAGGGATCCCTGACAGTTAAGTCCAGTCGCGAACGACTCTGGGGTTGCGGCGCTCATCTCACTTTACAGGCCGAGGAAGCCGGCGTTTGTCCACTTCCGCAGACAGTTTTTCTGGGTCATGTGGTCAGCATGACTAAGCCGCTTCTGGCGAAGCCAGAGCAGCTCACGGAAACGCCATTTACTGCGTGCTTTCGAACTGCTAGGTTGGCAGGAGCAGGGACTGAGCAACGGGAGCTCACCCTGTGGCGGGGATTCTAACTGCCAATCAGCAAGTCCAAGTGGTGCAGTGGTTTAAACCACAGTGCCAGCCGCATCCCTACCCTTGAGTACCCCCTGAAAAAAAAGGTAACCCTTCTTAATGAGACGGTTACTATTTTGCATCAAGCTAACATTGTGTGTGGCTTTACTCAGATGTCATGGCTATTATGTGGCCTGTGCTAACCATGGTTGGAGCTTCCAAATGTACAACAGGCAAACCATGGTTTAGAGTGGCTTGCCCAATTTCATTTTTCACCCTTTCAGCACTCAGCTTGATAAGTTCTTAAGTTCTTAACTGAGATTTCTTCAAAGTTGGTATTGGGGACAAAATGTAGGACTAGGGGCAGGAAGACATTCAGCCATGCAGTACACTAAATGACACATCGCCAGTCACTGTCTCTAAGCTGGATTGTTGTGAGGATAAAACGTTGGGGTGGAGTGGGCCATATATGCTGCCTTGAGCTCCTTGGAGGAAACGTGGAATAAAAAATAAATAAATTTATATAATTTAATCTGTATTTTCTTCTTCGTCCAAGGAAGAGCAACAACTATACCCATGCAACAGCCCTGCGAAGTAGGCTGTTCAAAGAGAGTATGATATTCCAAAGGCATATAGCTGCGTTTTATAGCTGAATGTGGATTTGTACCTGCATTTTCCACATCCATACCCAACACTCTAGCCAGCATACTGTATCACCTACCTTTAAATATGAATACGGGCTTCAATGAGAACTTGTCTAGTTTATATCTTTTAGAGAATAACATTATTATTATTATTATTATTATTATTATTATTCAAAATTAATTTTAGAAAGCTCTGGCAAATTATATCTTTGTTATTCATAGCTGGGGATTGTTAATTGCTAAGCTGTCATCTAGAATAAAGTTTAAATACTTAATTTCCGAGATGTTTTGAATGCTGAAGCTGAAATAGCTTCAGGGCCAGAATGTCACTGGAAATCACTCAAGGTACACATTGTAGTCCTCAGAATAGCAAAAGGGTTAGGAAAATGAGGAGATCTTAAAAGACAATTCAGCACCTCCTTCTGCATAAAAATAACAACAACCAGAGGTCACTAATCCCCTTACTGGGTAATCAACATATTTTAAATGCCTGAATTAGCAGGTGTGGAAAAAGAACTTCAATTGTGAGTGAGCAATTGTAATTTCCGCAGCAAAAAAAATTAACAAGCTGCCAAGAAATTGCCATATACCCTCCTTTGTAAATATGAAATGATTGCCTGTGTGTGAGCATTCTACTGAGTTCTGGATCTTTTGGAAGGATAGCCTTCACCTGTGTATGTCTACCTGGACCAGGGGTCAGCAAACTTTTCTAGCCATGGGCCGGTCCACCGTCCCTCAGACCATGTGGTGGGCCGGACTATATTTTGAAAAAAAAAATGAACAAATTCCTATGCCCCACAAATACCCCAGAGATGCATTTTAAATAAAAGCACACATTCTACTCATGTAAAAACATGCTGATTCCTGGACCGCCTGCGGGCCGGATTGAGAAGGCGATTGGGCCGCATCCAGCCCCCGGGCCTTAGGTTGCCTACCCCTGATCTGAACCTTCAGATCCTTTTTAGAGACCCTCCTCTATGTGCTGAGTGGGATTTGCAACTAGAGAGAAGGACATTTCTGTGGTGCCACCCGTATCGTGAAATAGTTTCCCCAGATAGGATCATCTGATGCCATCCTTATGGTCTCTTTTTGGTGCCCAAATGCAGACCTCTTCATTCACCCAGGTCTTTTCGAAGCAACTTGTGTTTAAAGAGAGAGTGTTGTAAACCTGTTCTTCCAAGTGGTTGAGTTGTGTTCTGTTTTCTACTCCTAACTGCTGGGTTGTTGTTTTTTTCCTCAGCCGGAAGGAAGGTGTTCTGCTACATTCTGTGGTTTCCAGTATATATTAATTAAAAAAGTTTTTGTGTGTGTGCTTATTCTGTTGCTTATGCCGAAGGAAAGTCATATACAGTGGTACCTCAGGTTACAGACACTTCAGGTTACAGACTCCAGGCTACAGGCTACTAACCCAGAAGTAGTACCTCGGGTTTAGAACTTTACCTCAGGATGAGAACAGAAATCATGCGGCAGCAGCAGGAGGCCCCATTAGCTAAAGTGGTACCTCAGGTTAAGAACAGTTTCAGGTTAAGAACGGACCTCCAGAACGAATTAAGTTCTCAACCCAAGGTACCACTGTAAATTCAGGAATAAATAAAATAAGTACAGAAGATCCCAGGAACTTTGCGGCTAGGCTTTCTGGCTATTTTGCCTGTCCTGCACACATGGAACTTGATTTTCTTCTTACATGTGCCTTGATATGCTGCTAATATTTGTGCATAAAAATGAGAGTTATGTGTGACCAGTTGCCATAGAATTTGGGTGGCGATGCTCATTTGAATACAGATGTACCTGTCTGCACCGAATTACTTCAAATGGGATGTACCAGTACATTCAGACGCCCACCTCCACCCACATTCTGGTGCAACCGATCCTGAAGTTGAATCAGGGTTAGCATGTTTTTTAAAACGAGAACTTTACTATTTTTGTATTGCACCATAGAATATACTTGCATTGAAAAATCCCAAGTCTTACCATATATTTATCCTTAATTTCTGCTTTAGGACAGAATGTTTGGCCAAAGATATCATGCAAGACATTGGATACAATGACATTGTAGTTCTCTGTGTACTTAAAGGTGGCTACAAATTCTGTGCTGACCTTGTGGAGCATATTAAGAACCTCAGTAGAAATTCAGAAAGGTTCATCTCCATGAAAGTTGACTTTGTCAGACTGAAAAGTTACCTGGTAAGTAATGATTTTGCTTACTTAAAGAAAAAGAAAAAAAACACCTCATGAGTTGAATGTGGTCTGATTACAGTTTGTATACGTGGATTTTTATTTTTTTTAAAGGCAGGCATCAAAGTCCAACCTTCCCAGTTTTTGCTGTTGCAGGCGTCAATGAATAAACTGATGTAATGTAATGAATTAACTTTTCTCCCTTTCGTGAATAGAATGGGAATTTGGGAGATGACACACTCAACTCTGCTCAGGGCGCGCATGCGCACAAGCACGATATCGCGCTTCTGCGCATGCGTGATATCGCCACTCTTGTTACGTACTTTTCGGGGTGCGAACGGCACCCCAGAACGGATCAGGTACGTAACTAGAGGTACCACTGTACCAGTTGCTGGAAACTGCAGTAGGGGAGAATGCTCTTGTGCTCAGGTCTTGGTTTCAGGCTTTCCGTAAGCATCTGGTTGGCCGCTGTGAGAACAGCATTCTGGACTAGATGACCTCATCCAGCAGCCTCTTATGTTTATCCCTGTCATAATAAGGTTAGAAAGTTGCACATGAATCTGATTCCAGTTGTTTACACACACACACATTCACTGTCCCAGTTAATAATAATAATAATAATAATAATAATAATAATAATAGCAACAACCCCGCCCATCTGGCTGGGTTTCCCATGCCACTCTGGGCGGCTCCCAATAGAATATTAAAAACATGATAAAACATCAAATATTAAAAGCTTCCCTAAACAGGGCTGCTTTCAGATGTCTTCTAAAAGTCAGATAGTTGTTTATTTCCTTGACACCTGATGGAACTACCAAGAAGGCCACTACCAAGAAGGCCTTCTGCCTTGTTCCCTGTAACCTCACTTCTTGCAGTGAGAGAACCACCAGAAGGCCATTGGAGCTGGATCTCAGGGTCTGGGCTGAACGATGGGGGTGGAGACGCTTCTCCAGGTATACTGGGCCGAGGCCATTGAGGACTTTAAAGGTCAGCACCAACACTTTGCATTGTGCTCAGAAACGTACTGGGAGCCAATGTAGGTCTTTCAGTTCACATCTAATGCCAAGCCAAACCATGGCTAAGTGCGAAGGAGGGACTTGCTGTCAAAATCGTGGCCGTTCCTCCCCTGGTGCTGCTGCACTGCAGAGTGCTATATCACGGTATGACTTAGTGTTGCATTCAAAATCCAGGCTCATGGTTTGTATGGTTAACGAGACAACTGGTTAACTAGATAGCTGGAGACAGATTCTTCCCCTTGTCTCCTCAGGGGTCATAAATCCAGCCCTGCACCCGACACTGGGCAGGAGGTGAAGATAGCAATCTTGCATGCCCCAGAAATGCATCCTATTTTGCTGCCAACCCCAGGGTGGTGGAGGGCTGTGTTCAGTTTCTGCACCAATATTCATATGGACACATTTTTTTTATATCAACCAGAACCAATGCTGGTATCAGCCTGCTTATGAATATCCCTTTCAATTGCTTTTCATTACTTTTCTGTGTGGGATCAAACCACCTCACTTTCCTTGCTCTGTTTTTCCATTGCATTTTAAAATCTCATTTTTATTTTTATCTAATTCACTTTCTGTGGCCAGATAGTGGTTTCCCTTGAACACATTAACTCCCCAACCCCGCCATTCTCTTCCAGCTTCCCCCTTACTAACCATTTCCTGTTTCTCTCTCTTTCTCTCTCTCTTTTCCTTAAGGGAGTCCTGCTGCTTTCTGTTCACTTTCCATGCAGCTGTGCTCTCTTCTGTCTCCAACTGTTTGTCTCCGAGAGCCATATCCAAGTCTTGTAAACACTGGTGGGATTCTGATGTCTTTTCTTGCTCCGCGTTCAGCATTCATGGCTAACAGGTTAGTTCATAGTAGACAATGGTAAATTGAAGCGGGGTGGGGGAGATAATCTGGATTTAACCACTTAGGAAATACACTACAAAGTTTTAGTGCAAGCCCCCACTCCCCTTCTTTTTTCTTCCTGTGTGCAAGGAGAGGTTTTTGGCAACTCCCAACACTTGCTACCTTACCAACACAGCCCGACAGAAAGCCTTGGCTGCAACCCACAGCAAGCAAACACATCAGAACAACGCAACCCGGCCAGGCTTTCTCCTGCTTTCTCAATACAGGACACAAAGGCAAGCGCTGGACAGTTTCAAAAGCCGTGCAGGGGGGCAGGCAGTTTGAATATAATTTCTTTGTGCGCATGCAAATGGAGTCTTTTTGGATGGCAGGTACCGCCTGAGCCAACGGAGGTTCCATCTGCCTTCACAAGTATATAAAAATTCCAGCTAGAGCCAAAACTGCTTGTGGATGGTGGTTGTTTTTGCAAAGAATTTCAGTTGAAAAACACCCCTAAAAAAAACCATAACCCTTGAAAAGATTTTCAGCACTCCTTTTTTATGTTCATTTGTGAAACCCTCCAATTTCTTTGCCTATTTTTTTAATTGATTTTTGAAAATATGATCAGACGAACCATATATTGCCTTGCTTTTCTTCACCCACACCTTTCAATGTGACCCATAGTGAGAAGACGAGGGAAGGGGGCACTCACGTGTATGTATTTGACTTAGCTCTGTATTATGATGCTATGGCTCCGGTGCCAGGCTTGCATTGTTTTTTAATCTCAAGTGCCTTCACCGACATCTTTATATAGCTAAATCTGATTGGTTATGTAGATTGTGGACATTTTCTTCATTCACTGTGTGATCCCTGATGGGCTAGAATCACCCGGGAAGGAGGAAAAACCAGAAAGTATGTTTCCCCAGCCACTCTGGGCGGCTTCCAACAAAATATTAAAATTACATTAAAACTGTAAGGGGCACTATGGTTCTGATAGTAGTTGCTGGAAACCACAGCAGGGGCAGAGTGTTGTTGCACTCAGGTCTTGTTTGCAGGGTTCTCATAGCCATCTGACTAGCCACCGCACAGGCTACTGGGCGAGATGGGCTCTGGCTTGATCCAGAAGACACTTGCATTCTTACTTCTTTCAGTGGGGCTTGGGAAGGATTTGCTTAATAAGCCCAATATACGCGAGCCTTTTCCTGGTCATGCAGCCCTCCCCACCCCACCCCCTCTTCTCAGCGTCCCTGAACGAATTGCGAGAGTTTTCAGTTAACCATAGTTTTCCTGTTTGGACCAAACAGGCCACTGTGGTTTATGCTTCAGAATGAGTCAGGATTTTAAACCATGGTTTGAAGTTAGGTGAAGATCCGGGCTTGTTTCAAAAACCTGGTAACCCCTATGGTTTATTGAAGACTTCTGCATTTCATTCCGGCACACATTGACTGAATGCAGCCATTGTCTCTCACCAGCTAAGGCAGAGATGAGGAACCTATGGCTGCCCAGATGTTGTTGGACTACAACTCCTATCATCCCTGACCATTTGCTATCCTGGCTGGGGCTGATGGGAGTTGGAGTTTAAGAAGATCTGGAGGGCTACAGGTCCCTCATTGTTACATATTTAAAAAAAAATTAGAGAGAAGCCCTCATCTAAAAGTTGCTAAATGTGACTGGTATTTTAAATAAATTTTCACTGTATTTCTACAGAAGGGATGCAGGCAACTTGAAAAAAAAGTTATACAGTCTCATAGAAGAATATTTTTAGTAGTGACTGATGAATATGTGAAAACAAAATAAAATAAAAAAAATTCCTTCCAGTAGCACCTTAGAGACCAACTAAGTTTGTTCTTGGTATGAGCTTTCGTGTGCATGCACACTTCTTCAGATGATGAATATGTGTTTCAGCTTTGAAAATGGCATTTTCAACTTCTGTTATCAATAAAGTAACTCTTTGTTCATTCCTGTGTTTATAGGAAATCTTCAAAAGAAAGTTGTTTTGCCGATGTCTAAATCATGTGGTAGAAAGTGTAGAAGATATGTGGTTTGAGCTAGCTTGCTTAATCCTTTGAAACTCATCACAATTATTTATGGTATCCAGAACATAACTAATTTTAAAAATGTGACCTCCCTACTGAATAACAACCAAGATACACAATGGGTGCATTGATACGTGCACACAAGCAAATACATTGATATTATATGTTTGGTTTTTTCCTGCATTCCATTATTTGCAATTTATTTTACAGTTTTTCATTCTCGGCGGTGTGTTGCCTCAGACAGAAGGATCCATGCCCGAAAACACTTGAGAAAAACATACAACAATACGGGGCTTTGTGCTTCAACCTTTTAGGGAATCTGATTACATTCAGCTAATAGTTCAGGTTTTGGTAAACTGAGATCAGGGTAGCCAAGGCCGTGGCTTCCAGATGTGGCTGGGCTGCAACACCCTTCATCCATGACCATTGGCTGATGGGAGTTGCAGTTTGACAACATCTGGAGCGCACCGTGTTGGCTCTCCCTGCTGTAGACTTGTAAGACACGCTGCCATTTTTAAAGTTCTAATAAATTTGTGGGCTACACTAGAACTCTGCAGATCAAGTTTTCTTTTTCAAAAGTGATGAGCTCAAGTCAGTATATGTAATCCTGCCCTTCCTCTGAGCTCCCTCTCTGGCTCTCAGTCACCAAACCTACAAAGGTCCTTTGTCTCCACACTTCTTGCCAATGGTACACAGTCCTCCTGTCCCTTGGTCTTGCCTGCATTGTGTCTCCCCTCTCCCCTCCTCCCAGTCGCCCTTCTCCAATTTCCCCATCTCCAACTCTTTCTTTAATATGCTTCTCTGTTCTGTTTGGAATTCCCTTTTTGTTATTTGCTTCTCACCCTGCTTCCTACCCTTTGGCCCTTATTTTGGCTGCTCTGCCTCCAGGGTCCTTGTCCACCCAGCATTCCCACCTAACTTTGGAATAAATATTTATAGGCTCAGGCTGCTGGGATTTGTTGCTGTGCTTGGTTTTGGTTGCTGGCTGTTGTTGTTTTTGTACTTTTGGCATTATGAGGAATCAGATGCTGCAGCTATGAATGAAGTAATGACTTCCTACCGGGGGACCATCCATTGTGGTTTCCTGGCACGGAAGCACAATCCAAAGGGACACTTGATTACTGCTAGATGTTCCACTGCTAATTTAGACGAGTTTCAGTGTTTCATTTATAATGGGGCTAAGTGTGCTGAAGGACGTTTCCCAAGCGAAATAACCGCACTAAAAGCAGATCGGCGTCAAATTTTCTAATATACAGCCCATGGAAACTTCACTTAATTCGTGGCCAGTAGGAAAAAGGGGGGGGAACCCTTAAAAGGCTTGCTAATCTTTAGTGGCATTCAGTCAGTATGCTCAGTGCATTTTGCCAGTTATCTATACCCAATTGGCATGGAAAATCGAACTCATGTCTCTCCTTGTAGGAAAACGCACACATGGGTGGGTTTTTTTCCACCCTGCTCTGTGGGTTACAGGATAATCTCCACTATTTCTGTTGGTTAAAGGCTTTTCCTTGGAAGAAGCCGAGGTCAAGCATTCTGTTCCCTGTGCTTTCATATCTGCGGTCAAAGTGGTGATTTGTATTGTCTTCATTCACAGTATGCGGTCGTGGATTAATTACATATTGGCGCCTGCCTGGTGGAGTGAATTCCCATCACCCCTGAAGCCAATGTTTGCACTAATTTAAGATGAGTTTTTTTAAATGGGTGGGAGGGCCAAGTATAAGAAGCCAGTTAGCGCAGAATTTGGCCCTGCAGTACAAGCCTTGGCAAGGGGTTCTTGGCAAGGAAACCTTCCTTTTCTCAGTTTTGGTAGGAGCTGCTTCAGCATTAGTAAGAAGAGCCAAACAAGACTTATTATAACATATTGGGAATTTTTGAATTGGGCAAGGTTACTGTTAGTGATGGGGAAGAACTGAGGGGTACCCTGCAGTTTGAGGGAAAGGCATGGATTTTATTTTATTTTTAATGGAGGGGAAGATGGGGACCAAACTGCACTTGTTATTCATGTGCGTGTGTTTTTTTCTTTTCTTTTTAACCACTGCTTGCAACCCTGGTTTGTTGGGTGTGCTTAAACCACAGTTTCCTAGTTTGGGTGCTATGGCAAACTGTGGTTTAACAAATCAGGAAGTCTTCAGTGAAGTCAGGTCCTTGGGATAAACACAAGGACTTGTTCATTCCTGATCATGGCTTGTTGGGCTGGGAATGTGATGTTTAAACCAGACTATTGGCACAGATGCTTTTGGAGGCAATCTCCCTTGGGAGGAAGAGAAAAGCAGACAAGCTCACTTAGGTCTTCAACCAGTGAATCTACATCCACAGGTGGATCAGGAAGATACGCCAAGTGGTTCTTGACCAAGTTGGATTTCAGCTACAGCTGGCTAGACCAAAAGATGCGATTGGCATGGTTTTCTAATTAGACTCTCAGTTTATCAATTTCCACAAGTGCTGCAACATGGCAAGAAAAAGGCATGAGCCATTCTAAGCCCATGATTCTCTATTTTGGGCTGTGTGTATTACGTATTAGGCAAAGAGCATTCAGCATCCTGAGATTCTTAGTTTTCCATTTAAAAAAATGAAGTTGCTAAGCCTGGGGTAACCCAACATGATGCTCTTCTGAAGTTGTTGGAATACAAGTCCCATCATCCCTGACCATTGCTCGTGTTGGCTAGGGCTGATGGAAGTTGGAGGCCCAACAACATCTGGTGTGCATTAATGTTTGCTTAACCCCACACTAAGCTGTATGACTGCAAAATTGTGCTTGAATGTTTGTGGGAGTTTTCCTACAGGTTTCATTGGAGAGTGAGAATTTAGTGTTCTGCGTGAAGTCCCTCCCCCACCTTAGAAGTATCAGAATAAATATGCTTAATACCTTTCAGTGTATATGTAGACCAGACCTTCATTCTAGTACCCTTTCAAATGGGGTGGTTGACTCACAGGCCATAGGATCCCGCTTTTCTTGGTAGTTCGTTCCCATGGTACAAGTTCCTTTTGCCACCCTGTGGGAGGATGAGCAGGATATACATTCAAACAATAAGAATAAAGTCCCCTTGGTGTAGATGCTCAAATTTTAACACATGCAACCCTGCCTATAGCCTATAGCTATCTCACTGAAGGAATAGCAGCAATCCCTTTGGGAATGCAAGAACCAGAGGACGTTTCAGAGGATCCCAATATGTTCATGCGGCCTTAAATATTAACTAGTGAAAGTGTTGCTTGGGAATTCTAAGAAGAAGGAGGGAAAAAATCAAGGTAGTTCTGAAACCAGTGGTTAAAATCACTGCAGTTTTAGAAGGTTCAGCCTGCCATCTTGATTCAAAATGGCATCCACTTGTATCCAAATATAGTCAGATACCTGCTTCTTGATCTCAGCATCCATCATACAAATGAATCAGGACAATAGGCCCATTGAGTCCAGCATTCTGTTCTTGGAGTGGCCAACCAGAGGCCTTTGAGAAACCTGCAAGCAGGACGTGAGCACAAGGGTATTCTCCCCTCCTGTCATTTCCAGGACCTGGTATATCTTAAGGATCCAAATGCTTAGAGAACAGACTAAGAAAAGAAACAGTTTTCCAAAGTATATAGTGGTTGGTTGGTTGGTTGGTTTTTGTTCCTATATGAATGACAATGCTTAGAGAGCATTTCCTTTCATTTAGCTCTGGAAAAGGAACGTTGTTAATTGGAGCAAGCCCAGAAGCATTATAATTTCTCCCAAGGAATTTTATGACATCCTCTGCTGGCATCTCTCAGGCCTTGTTATTTAAAATAGATCAGATGGGGACCCCGCCTTGCAAGGCATAAGCCAGAAAGAGCCTATTCAGTCTAGTTCAAGAATGTGGCAGTAGCAAGGAGGCATATTTCAGCACGACACATCCAATTCCATGTTCTTTCATGTGCCACATCCATAAGTAGTTCTTGTGATTAAACACTGGGCTAGTTTGAGTTGGGATAGCAGAGCCTTCAGATGTCCAGGAACTGAAAGAGACCTTGAACAGTGTGGTCAGAAGGCAGAGGGCCTCATGCTTTCAGAGAACAAATGCACTTTGTAGTATCCATGTCTGCATCTGCTGACTGTCCCCGTGGCTCTGGTTCCATTATTTTGGAGTTTAGGTCTCCTCTCCAGTCCATGGCCCATTCTTCACAAACCTAGATCTCGAGCATTGCTTGCTCCTTGCTTTTGCAACTTACCCAGGGTGTGGTCTGAAGCTAAGCAGACCTGGGTCTGGCCAGCACCTTGATGGGGGAATCATCTGGGAACCACATAAACGCTGCTTTGGGTTGTGTGACAAAAGGATGTAGGGCGGGATATAAATGTAAAATTGCTAACTTGCGGTATCAGCTTGTCCTTAGAACCAGCATTTTAAACTTTTTATTGAAAAGATGCAATTACACATTTATTGATTCAGTGGGTCTGTGGATGATGCATGGCCTATATGATGACGCACCTCCTCCACCTGTCCAGTTGACCTGTGATAAACTAGAAGGTCTTTCTGTTCAGGTATCTTAATTGCTGTCCACCACCATTCGTCATTCCCCTGAGACGGTTTACCCTAGGATTAGATTCAGTACCTGACCCCACTTCAGTCCTCGAATGGTCCCAGTTCCTGAATTCCCCAAGTAGGATGTTTGTTCCTTTCCAAACTCACCCAAGGCTCATTCATATCTGTATATTCATAAGTGGTGATAATTAAATGCCTTATTCAGGGGCAGCAGGCCACTGAATACCAGTTTCTGTGTTAGAAAGCTTTTGCCTGCAGGCCCTGTTTTTGTGGACTTCCCAGAGACACCTGCTTGGCTGCTGTTAGAAGCTTGATCCAACAGAGCTGTTCTTACGATTTCTAAAAGAATTACTGTATTTATAAGAAACCTTAGAGTTAGCATTTTCAATAACAAACAAACAAAATCTTTTGCCATGCATCTTATGTGACATTAGCAATACAGTTCTCTACATTTCTACTCAGAAGCTGCAATCATTTACATGCTTACATGCAACCAAGCTGCAATCATTTACATGCTTAAGCCTCACTGGTCTCATTGGGACTTATTTTTGAGTAAATATGCATAGAATTGCACTGTAAACTGTAGGTTTGTGTCTCTGCAACGGGGCTTTGAGGTCAAGCTGAAAGTGGTGGTACTGTTGATGGGTGTGTGTGACAGAATATAACTGTGTGCTTACTTTGTTTTTCCACTAGCTTCCCCCCCCCCTCAAGAAGTTATTTGTGGGATTAAAATAACCCCCATCTGTTGTCTGCAGTTTTATGAATTTCCGGAAAGGGGAAGCCATGAACTTAATGATTTTAGTCTTCCGGCAAAATTATTTCAAGTACGCTCATGTTCACAGAGTGTGAATTTTAAACAATATATACCGGTGGGGCATTCCATGAAAAGTGGTATTCATTTTCATTAGTACACAATTCTCCTACTATTCTCTACACATGCTTCTGTTCCTATGCAAAGGGGGGGAAGCACATTCACAACAGGAACAACCTTCTGCTTTCTGCTGTGACAAAAGTATTCCCTGCTCTTTAAAAAAAAGGCTGCCTTGACAATCACCCAGGGGCGGAGGAAGCCTCCTCGCTACCCGGAGCAGCGAACGGAGGCATCCCCCTGGGGGCGGGGCGTCGTGACGTTACGTTGTGACGTCACGACGCAACGTCACAATGGAGTGTGCATGCGCAGAATGCGTGCGTGCGCACTCCGTCGCCGGGCCGCTGCCGCTGGGAGCAGCGACGGCCTGGCGACGGAGTGCGCACACGCGGCATTTCGCGCATGCACACTCCGTCTTGACCGGCGCCACTGCTTCGGTGGCCTTGCGAGCCGCCGCGCGGAAAGCACAGCGACGGGTACCCCCACGAGCTGCCGATCATGATCGGCAGCTCGTGGGGGTGCCCTGCCGCTGTGCTTTCCATGTGGTGGCTCGCAAGTTCGCAGCGGAAGCAGCGATGGCCCAGCAACGGGGTGCGCACGCGCGGCATTTCACGCATGCGCACTCCGTCTTGACGGGCGCTGCCGTGCGAAAAGCAGTGGCGGCGGGGCACCCCTACAAGCTGCCGAGCAGAGCGGCCGGGGCGGGCCCAAGTGTCACCCCCCTCCCCTGGAACCCAGGGTGGGCCGCCCTTGCCCCCTTGCGACGCCACTGCAATCACCCAGATTTGCATGTTTGTTAATGGATGTTGTTTATCCTGGAGGGAAACCTGCTATCCATTTGCCCTAGGGGGCTGAAGAAGTTTCTCCAACCCTGTGGCACTCCAGCTGTTGCTGAGTTGTCATCGCCTCTGACCACTGGCCATGTTGGCAGGGCTGATGGGAGTCGGAGTCCAACAACTTCTGAAGGGCCACAGGTTTCCTACTCCTACCGTAGGCACACCTTAGGCACGCTAAATATTGCTACTGTCCAACCTCTTATGCCGTCGCAAACATCATTTTGCACAAACCTCCCCTGACCTAACAGGAGAAAAAACAACTGTTCTGGCCAACCCATATAAATAGGAGCACATTATATTGCAAAAATAGAACCGTCATCAAGTGGAAAGGCATGTTCAGCTGCAAATTAAGAAGCGGGGGCTTTCTCAGTTTTCCCCCTTAGTCAAGACAGATGTTTTTATTGGTAGACATCTGAGAAAACTGTACTTTTCAGGGAGTTCGGATTTATCAGATGTGCATGGTTCACGGCACAGGGTTACTGAGCCGCTCTAGCTGGCAGATAATCCTGCTCATCCTCCTTTTCATTCATGTAATTAAATTTGGAGGTTAAATCTTCCCTGCTAGTGGTTGAGCAGCGTTAAAAAAAACTGTCTTTCTTCTGTCTTCTTCCCCACCCCAGCTGAAACTGCTCACGCAGTGACGCCATTGGGTGGAAGGTTAATCTACAGCAGAGTGGAGAAACACAATATATCACATTGTTTCTGTGCTCTGAAAGAACTCATCATTAGAAAACATCTCACTTTGTTCCAGTTGCACTGGCCCAGTCGCCGTATGCAGCGTTATGGCCGGCCATCTGCAAGCGCCATTCAGCTGTAGTCACCCAGAATCAAGGATGGAAATAATTCCTGCTTGCGATTGAAAAGCCGCACAAGATCAGCCAGGCCTTGGTTCTGCAAATCTGCTATTAACACTCTTTCCATCTATGCAAAAATGGGCAGTAAGTAGGATCGCCACTGGGGTGAGCATTTTGATAAGAGTGCAATATTAGCCACTAGAGTAGATTGGCGGTACTACTACTGCTATTATTATTATTATTATTATTATTATTATTATTATTATTACTGTTAGATTTAATAAATCACATTTTTTTGCACTCAGAGTGACTTACACCGCAAAAATAAAATAAAAATCAGATAAAAGGACAGGAAACAATAACAGGGTCATCCTAACCTTATTTCAAGGCTGAGCTGAACCCAGTGTGCATAGTTATTTGTGCTCTGGTCTGGGGTCCACTCCCTGTTTGATAAACATTGTACTAATCCTTATGACAGTTGTTTGTAATACTTGCCAATATAAAGGAGAAGCTTCACATCTTTAGCGGGGGGGGGGGGGGTACTGAAAAGAATCTTTTTGCTGTGCCACAGCTTGTATTTCCCCTCCATGCATTGTTCGGGTGCATTATGCACTTCGAAACATACAGTTTAAAGACCCACGCTTGCAGTTCCCCTCCCCTTAGACAATCTTCCGCGCTTAACCAGAACAATTAAAAAAACCCAACTCACTTAGCTATTGATAACTTAACTTTGGAGGCTATCATGAAATCAGCAACACAAACCAAATTGACATGCACCCTGCTGCTTGATTCCTTTATTTATTTCAAGTGTCTAAGAACGGATAAGGCCATCAAAATGTCACAGCTCAGACAAAACAGCTCTGGAGTTCTGTTAGAACTAGGATGCCACCAGGGCATTCCGGGAGCTGCACTTTGATTGTTGTGTTCTCAGTCTTCCAACAAAAAAAATCCAAAAAAAAGGCTGCATCCTTTATAAACACCTATTAATCATGGCACATTGTCCATTACGCCAGATCTTTTCTTAGGGTCCGGTTCAAGGGAAAGAGATTTCCTGTTTCTAGCATGATGAGTATACAAATTCCATTTTCATGAAATGTTTCATCCGGAATTACTACATGCTAAAAATAAATGAAGGTGTGTACACACTTAGGGACACTTAAGACTTTTCTGCAAGGAGCAACCAAAAGTCTGGGCACATTGTTGTCATTCTTCCAGCATTGACTGGGGGCTAATATGTGAGTCACACCTAGTGGTGCTGGGGAAATTAATTTGGTCCATGTTTTTAAGCACACTAACCTAACGTGTGGGACACGGGTGGCACTGTGGTCTAAACCACAGAGCCTAGGGCTTGCCGATCAGAAGGTCAGTGGTTCGAATCCCCGCAACGGGGTGAGCTCCCGTTGCTCGGTCCCAGCTCCTGCCCACCTAGCAGTTCGAAAGCACGTCAAAGTGCAAGTAGATAAATAGGTACTGCTCCGGTGGGAAGGTAAACTGTGTTTCCGTGTGCTGCTCTGGTTTGCCAGAAGCGGCTTTGTCATGCTGGCCACATGACCCGGAAGCTGTACGCCGGCCCCAGCTCCCTTGGCCAATAAAGCGAGATGAGCGCTGCAACCCCAGACTTGTCCGCGACCGGACCTAACTGTCAGGGGTACCTTTACCTTTACCTAACCTAACGCATGCTCTCCAGGCTAATACAGTCATACCTTGGAAGTCGAATGGAATCCATTTCGGAACTCCGTTTGACTTCCAAAACGTTTGGGAAGCAAAGCACAGCTTCTGATTGCCTGCATGAAGTTCCTGAAGCCAATCAGAAGCCGCAGAAGCACCGTCCAACGTTCGGGTTCCAAAAAATGTTCGTAAGCTGGAACAGTCACTTCCCAGGTTTGTGGCGTTTGGGAGTGAAAACATCCAAGTACCAAGGCGCTCGGGATCCAAGGTACAACTGTATGTGGAGCAGACACAGCTATCCTTTGGATTGTGCAAACAAGCATTTAATATAATCCACAAAAAAACCACAACAACCCTAGATTTTAAAAATATAATTAAAGACGAGCAAAATAGGATCACAAAAAAAGCAATAGAAGGAGAACTTAGCCCGAACCAATTTTTAATGGTGAAAATGTTAAAAGGCTTTTCAGCTTGCATTTTAAAAGGGTGTGCAGCCAAATCTCTTTAGGGAGAGAGTTCCATGACTTGGGTGCAGCAGCTGAGAAGGCCCTGCCCTATGTCCCATCCGGCCACAACTCTGAAGGCAAGAAGGCATGGATGCAAGAAGGCAGTGCTGAATACAATGGATGGGCGGGTTCACAAGGAAGGAAGGAGATGGCCTTCTTCTAATTTAGGCCTTGTCCAAGAGTGTCTGGCAGCTTCTGTGCTTTGGACTGATTGCGATGCAGTGAAGATGAATAAAACCTGGTCTATAAAAATCTATATTGTTGACACATCCCAAACCTGATGTACTTTAAAAGAAACAAAAACTATTTTGCACTTTCTAGGAGCACCATATCAACAGGTTTCTGCTGAGGGAGGAGGGGGTTGAATATAACAGCTCGGATGATAGGCAACTAGGGAGGTAGTAAAGGGCCTGTCCATAGTTTTAACGAGGCGGAGTGCTGGAAATTTATTGCAGCCGCATTTGTGCCATTATTAAGTTAGCCTTTGTTCTGCCAGAACAGATTTTAAAAGATTCCATTTTCTGCTCAGCTACTGCAAGCCGGCAGATGTGTGCTGCTTTGTGCAACTTTCACATCGGCAGCCCTGTTTGTGGGACTCCCCTCTTTCCTGAGACCACCCAATTCATTGCACATGTAGCTTCAGATGGATTCAAGATCCCTCTGGCCTCCAGAAAAGAAAAGGAAGACTGTAATAATAGACTAACCCACCCAGTTCAAAAGACATGATCTAATACTGGAAGAATTGGCAACCTAAAAGTCGCTGCTGTTATGGAAGCTTGAGAAGGTGGCTCAAGAAACGTATTATGCTGGGAATTTCTCTCTACAGTACTTAAAGGAGCATATACAGAAAGCTCTAAACACTGTTTTGAAATTCCATTTATCTGAGAAGTTTATAAAGTACAGGATAAGGGGATAAGGCTGCAATCCAGCTTCTGGTGATGTTTCTCATGATTGCAGCTGGAGAGGCAGTGCATTTATCCCTGCCACAGGTCTCTGCCATGGATGCATTCTTGCAGAATACAGTCGTACCTTGGAAGTCAAACGAAATCCGTTCCGGAAGTCCGTTCGACTTCCAAAACCTTCGGAAACCAATGCGCGGCTTCCGATTGGCTGTAGGAAGCTTCTGCAACCAATCGGAAGCCATGGAAGCCCCGTCGGACGTTCGGCTTCCAAAAACAATTCACCAACCGGAACAGTCACTTCTGGGTTTGCAATGTTCAGGAGCCAAAATGTTCTACTAGCAAGGCGTTCGACTTCCAAAGTACGACTGTATCTGTGAGGCCTCAGCTAAGTTCACAGACAGGCTACAGTTGGGGAATCCCAGTCCTAATGCAGGCAGGCTTAAGATTCAGAGGCAGAGGGTGTGGTCTTTGATGGATCAGGCTGCAGAGCAGGCAGGCAGGCAAAATGAGAGGGATGGAGAAAATCCACTTAGCAGCATCTGCCAAGGACCAACTGAGCACATGACTTGGGATATTACTGTTTTATTAAGACTTGTAGGGTCTTGGTTGGTTTGAAGGGTCAACGGACAGTATCCATGCGGGTACTGAAATCCAGAGGATATAACTGAGCCACAGAGTTTAATTTGCTGATGAACCAGAGTGTTGATGGTATAGCTGATAAGGCACCGGAGACTGGCTGCTGGAAACTTGGATTCAAGCCCACTAAATATTCCCAGCCAGCTTGCTGTGGTGGCTACATTTGCATTATGAAATCTCAGTTGAGTAAGCCAGGACATGCACGAGCTTCACTGCCACTTTGTTCGTGTAAGCCAGGAAGCTACATGTAACCATAGCTTCCTATGGTGTCTGAATCAGGAAACCAAGGTTAACAGATAAAATATGGCTTCCAGATCCTGGCTTCTTTGGAATCTGTTTACCCTAGTTGCCAGTTCAGACGTAACGGGAAGCTGAAGTAGCTTAAGCTTCCTGGCTCGTTTACGTGCTTGTGCAAAAGGAGCATGTAGGTTGTGCATATCACAGTTTATAAGCCAGGATTTGATGGTGCGAATGCATCCACCGTCTTCGGAGGGAAGCCTGAAGTCATCCACAGCGCCTTCAGATATTCCTGACTTCTGGCAACGTCAGAGATGGTTTGCTCAGATAAAGATTAAGGTGCTCTTGATGCCTTTCCCGCCTCTCCATCGCCTGCGTTCCACTCATCTTCATAGGTCAGCCATTGTTAGATGCCTGCCCTCTATAAAGTTTTCAGAACAGATTTAAAAGATGTTTCCTGATGGCCATTTCTTCAATTTGTCACGGGGAGCTGTGATGAATTGTGGAGCAAAATACTGTGAAGTGGCTTGAAAGTTGGCTAGAAGAGAGTAAGCAGCACATAATGATTCACGGCAATATGTTGAATTTAACTGGAATACAAAATCGGTGATAAGAACTGCTTTTTTTTCCAATATTGTCTTTAAAGTTCTGAAAAAGCATGGGAATGAACCGTTTAGCTCAGAGGGACGCCAGCATGGTGCCCTCCCAATCAGTGTTGGACTAATGTTCATGCTGATGGGAGGCAGTAAATTGAATCTCCCTCGCTGATACCATTAGAAGACAGTTGTGAGTCCAAGTTGACCTTTAAATATGATGGAATAAAATCCCAATTTTAGGTTGCTAGACTTTTTATTTATTGTATTTTTAGCCCTCCAAGGCAATTTACGTAACACAATATAAAATGCATTTGAAATCACCAGACAGTGCCTGGAAGATGAAAATGCGGTTCATTTAACTATCACTGATGTTAAGATGGCTAACTTGATTGTATCCGTGTAATCTATCCAAGGGTTTTTTAGTTTCTACTGAGATTGTTTTATTTTTGTTTATATATTTAATAAATTTTGTTTGTATTTGTTGTATCAGTAACAATAAAAATGGGGGAGGCTCGGCAAAAAAAATATGAAACTGAGTTAAAGCACAACCAGAAATAGTTCAAAAACATAGCATAAGACAACTGTAAACGAAATTAGCAGTTTCAAATTTAAAACATTTAAGGAAAAACCAATTTGGAACACTTTAAGGTATGCTTAAAGCTTTGCATAGAAGAGGCATGGCTCAGTTCACTGGGGAGGGAATTCTTTAACCAGCGGGTCACCACTGAAAAGGCCCTTCAGGAGGGGGGGCAGAAATTAATATAGAGAGTGGAATTCAGTGTTGCCACTTTTGATCCAGTGGAGGTGTCCACTAACGTGAGAAAGGGATGCATTCCCCTCCCCACCCCACCCCATTCTTGCTGCAGCCCTCTCAGCTCCATGAAAATCTGCTCCAGAGGGTTGGGGGGGGATGCCCCAGAAGAGCATGGAAGGTAGGGTGGGGGCTTCAGGGGAGAGAGGGAATTGCAGAAAATTACCCCTTTCTCTTACTCATACGCCTCCACTGGATTATAAGACAAGCAGAACAGGCAACATTGGATTTCACCCATTGAAATCACACAAGAAAAGAGAATATCAGCAGCGCTGGTGGACTTAAGGAGGATATGCAACAACATACTAAAGCTACTCATATAATGTTACTTATGAAAGGCAGCTAATGCAATACACAGGCATTTGCTTTGATTTCATTTTCACATCTGTTCCTTCCATTGTGGCGAAATATTCTTCTGCTTTGGCAGGAATTGCAAATATGGTCACAAGAATTACATAGCAGTTTCCCCAGTAGCTGCCAGTTCACAGCTATACAATCCTTAACTTCTCTTATTGGAAAGTACAATCCTGTGCTTTGAAAGACTCTTGGATTCACTTTTGCAGTTCTTTACCAGCAGCAGAGTTCTTGCCACAGCCAAGAGTGTTAAAATGCAAAGGAAGTATACTTCAAAGTCTTTGAAACGGATTTTATCATTTTATTTTTTTTAAGTAAACAAAAGACCCTTTGCTTATTCATTTATTACAACTATTAATTACTCTGTAGGTCTAGAAGAGTCTTGTTCCCAAAACAGAGGTCTTATTGGTGATTTTACCTGGGGGGGGGGATGGGACACACACACTTTTTCTAGTTTGGAAACGTTAGAGAAAACACAAATCTTTTTCTGCGGCAGCAGGATGTTCTGTTTTCCTTATCCTTCTTATTAATTTCAGTTATAGACCTCTGTTCAATAAAACTTCTAGGGTTGTTTACATAATATAGTAATCAATATTCCAATAGTAATCTGAAAACTCCCCCCCCTTCAAAAAAAAGTTTCCCTGAGATTAGAAAACCATCCACTACAGTCATGGTATTTAGGTGCCTCCTTTAAAAAAAGTATTTTGCCACTGCTACTGAGAGTATTTTGCTGGTAGGAATTTATTGTAACCTTTATTTCTATTTCATGGTTTTGTATATTTATCTGGTCTTAAGGATAGTTGTTAGCTGCCCTGAGCGAGGTGTAATAACAGACAATAAATGAATCAGTTCTATAGAAATAAGTTTCACTGAGATTGGTCTGTGGGCCCTTTTTGGTCAACTCATTAGGGATGAAGATATTTGTCAAAGTTAGAGTGCAACTAAAATGTGATCTACTTTTATTTTTCAGAATGACCAGTCTATGCAAGATACACAGATCATAGGGGGAGATGACTTCTCAAAGCTGGCTGGAAAGGTTTGTAAGATTTTTAAATAAAACGAGGCCATTATGACACCAGGATCGGACTAACACTGAGATTCAAAGATAGCATGATTAGGGCAATAACAAAACCTACAGAGGAGCAAGATGCTAATAATTACCTGCTCCGAGAAAGGCAGGGCAAAGAGAAACATTCACCTTGGTTTCAGCATGACCAAGGGTGCAGAATCGCAGCTGCGTCCACAGCTGCTATCAGAGCTAAATACATACTCTTTAGTGACTTGAGTATTATTGACAGTGATCATGTGAGCTACTGATAAACATCCCCCAAAAGGATTCTAGCCCCGTGTCCTGGAGGAAAAGACATTGTGTACACATAATAGTAAATTGCCATTAGCGCTACATGCCTGAAATGGACTTGCACAGCCAGGTGGAGAAATTTGGTAGCGTTTACTTTCGCTTTCAAGAGAATCCTGGCTCGTCATGGCATACTAACCAGAGATAACAGTTCACCACAAGCTCTGATGAGCTTCTACACAAGCCAGTTCCAAGCCATGGGTTATGGGGTTTGTGATAAACCGCAATCTCCGGTTTGTATATCACAGCAAGCCAGGATTTTGCAGAAGCAAAATTGAAGTGCTAACCCAAGGTTGGCTAGTCTGTGGCCCTCCAGATACTGTTGGACTGCACCTCCCATGACCCCCGACAGCAGGTTGGTGATGATGGGAGTTGAAGTCCAACAAAATCTGGAGGACTTCAGGTTCCTCACCTGCCACAGAGTGTTCACAGCTCAGGTGCATGTCTTAAGTGCCATTGCATTCTGTAGTGCTCACTCCCAGGTAAGTTGGAGCATTATTCCCTGCCATCCCAACAGACCTTCCTGCATGTGTTAAACACTTATGTACCTTGCTTCAACATAAGCCAGCAAGAACATTGTCATAAACAGTCACTAGATAACTGAGAAGCTGCTTTTGAAAAGTAAATGTTTGATTAAGTGCATGCAGCCAATCTGCATAAAGGCCATTTCAGCCAGTTCATTCAAGTACTTATGTCCACTTAATTTAATTTAAACAACAGCCCATTTTATTTTATTTTTTGCTTTTCTAGAGCTGGCAAAATAGCTGCATCTAGCAAAGGGGCAGCTAGAAATATTGTTTTGCCTAGATATAATCCTGTGTTTCAGAGGGCCAAAAAAAAAAAAGACAATATGTGGAATGCATGATTGCATTTAATATCTCTCTTCTGTTAACTATAATAGCCGCAGAGTGGTATGAGCAGGATTCAGACTGCAGGAAGGGAGGTTAACCCTTTCCAACCATCCTGCAGTCATGCTATTCTCCCCATGAGTAAATCTACCATCAGCTACAGCTTTTCACCCAGCACAAATGGCAACATGGGATGGGTCATTTTAGATGAAACTGCAGCATAGGAGGGAAGGGTTAAACACCCCCCCCCAAAAAAAAATACACAATCATCCATATCCTGCTCTCCCACAGCTTCTGTTTTCAAAGGCGAAAGCAAATTGAATGCAATTGTCTTGTTTTGGCTCTGAACATTTCAATAGCACCTTGGTTTTGACAATGGTAAATCATGGGACTTGTCAATGGTTTGAATCTTTTTATGTGCTGGAAGGCTGATAAGCAATTTATTTTTATTCCCCCCCCCCCATTCTGCATGCACATACTGATGTTTAAAAAGGGGGAAGATAAAATATTTTTGTTCAAGGACAAGACTCTTTTAATCCAGGCCTAGTTATACGCTGAATCACTTGAGGAGGAAGGGTGACTTATTTCATTAGGCAGATGGTCTGTGTGGGAAAGTGATCAAAACGGCAAGCCTCGGGATGAATTTGGGCAGGAAACCACTAAAATTAATTTACCCTGCGAGTGAAATTACTCTTGTGTTAATAGTAGGACTGGTAACTGATTGAAGACTTTTAGTTAATTAATCATCTGGCTTTTAACAGATTAATCAATTACATTTTAATAAATTGTCCTATTACCAAAATCTCAGTGTCTTTTTCTCTTATTGAAGGAAGTGTATGATAATTTCATGAGTTATTCAACAAAAGCTATCTACCATCCATTGCCATCAGTACTGTCTAGTGAAATGCAACTCAAGCTGATCTTTTATATGTTGCCGGGTGGTATAAGAAATGGTTTGTGAGAATTAGTGCGCATCAATATTATGTCAGTTGTTACATGATTAGTACGTTAGTACCAGAAGCAGTGTTTAGATTTGCAGTGTTGAGTGTTAAAAGAGGCAAGGCTTCCTGGATCTAAAAGAGGGGATTTCAGCAGCTGTAGCTTGTTATGCAATCTACACCCGCAGCAATTCTCTCCATTTGGCCCAGGGGTGGCTAACCTGTGGTCTCCAGATGTTGATGAATTCCCATCATCCTCAGCCAGTGTAGCCAATAGTCAAGGATTGACATTTGGAGGGCCACAGGTTAACCTCCTCCCCCCCCCAATTTTTAAAGCCTGCTTCGTATGTTCATTAGCAGTGCTGGCAAACAGAGCATAGGTTGCAATTTCTTGCAAGGCTGAATTAGCAGGTTCTCACCAGTTCCCCCATCACATCTGCCTACCAGTCTTACTAAGGACGTTACGTGTGTTCCTTACAAAGATTATGTAAATGTACCAGGTTTATTATAAATATCCTCGTTGTTCAACATTGAGCAACCTTTGAAAATCTGCCACAAACAGAACGCGGTTCATAAACTGTACGTGTTTATTTTCATCCTTGCTTACAGATGACTTGAATAATGCCAGCTGACAGGATTAGATAAAGCTTAATATCCTTTTTCAGAAAACCTTTCCTTTTCTCCCCATTTTCTAAAAAGAGACTTTAAGCCAACTTTTGAGATATATTAAGGAATCAAAAGCTGCTTGGAGCTAAATATTAACTACCTGTATCGTGTTTTGTGCCTGAAAGGTTAATTTTGAAGATCTACTTCGTACAAAAAAAAGAACCTTGCTGGGTTTTGTTGTCAGCAGTTAGCGAAGCTTTCTACAACTTTGGTGTCAACAAGACTTCAAAAGTATACTGCCAGAGTGTGGAGAAAGAGACCCCCTGGGGCATTCCTAGTGTGCCAGCCAAATGCCCTCAAAAAACAGTGGATATCCAAATACGAAAGATAGGGATGGACTGCAGTTCCCATGATCCCTGACCACTGACCATGCTGGGTGCCATTGGTTGAAGTTGGAGTCTGACAACATCCAAAAGGCCACAGGTTCCCCTCACCTGTAACTACCTGCCCAAGCTGAGGGTCAAACTACAGTTAGGTTAGTAGTGTGTTTCAGCTACCACACTTAGGAGATAGCACATTTTTTAACAAAAGCATCCCCTGGGATCTGCTTTAGTTCTTTCCTCCCATGTCATTTACTTGCATTAAATTGTCTCCCCAACACTGTTATTTGTCCCTGGAGGTGTTATTTGCTGAGTCAGCCTCCCAGCCCCTTTGTGGCTATATTTGATGAAGGAAAAACGTGTCCTGTGTAAAGCACAGTCATAGAAAACACACTCTTTATGTGCATAAAACTACATGTAGATTTACATGTAAATCTATTTCTCAGCAAGAAATAGTCTCAGCAAGAAGATTCCTCAGAGTGGCAGTGGGAAAGCTGTGGCCTTCCAGATGTTCCAGACTACAACTCCCATCATCCATGACTGCTGGCCATGCTGACTGGGACTGATGGGAATTGGGAGTCCAACACCCTGTGAACCTTAGGGCAGCCACAGGGAATTTATAGCCCTCCAGAAATAGTTGGACTCCTAATTCACAACCCTAGATTTGTAGCCCAACAACATCTGGAGGGCCACAGGTTCCCCACCCCTGCCTTAGAACTGCAACTTGCAAAGCTTTTAGCTTGAGCTCCTGGCCTCCTGTGCCAGATCTGCAGCCATCATTTATATACAATACCCCCTCCAAAGGTTAGTCAATGACTCAAGCTATCCTGGATCCTAGTTCCTCCCAGCCAGTTCCTGACCAGATAGCCAGTTGTCTGCTTTCCCAATATTTGATATGAACCCAGGGATTCAGACTCCTTTTGAGAATGCAACTTAGGGAGTGTGAACCTTTAAATGATGAAAACCACCTATACATTTTAGTTGTCTGGAGTGAGCCAGCAGTAAATCACACTGTGCAAGCTGGAATTAACTCTTTATTATAAAAAAAAAACCAGGAGTGTCAGGCCTAATGAACCCAGCAACACACCTCCGGTAGGTCTTGCCCCCATAAAGCAGTAGCTGAGACTGAAGGTCTCTCTGGAGCTGCCTAAGTGCTGCTCCTCTCCAGAAATCGATTGCTTTTTTCCAAGCAACCAGAGACTGCGTCTGAATGTCACCAACCTCTCCTCTGCCCTTTTCATGCCTCTTCTGATTCTGGGAGACAAGTGGGGAGGGGAGCTTGTTGCAGTAGGAGAGGGAGACACCCGTGACTCTTCACCAACCTGACTCATCTCTGCCTCTTGGCCTCTCTCCTCCCACCCTCCTGCTTCAGCTTGATTCTGGACTTATGCCGCTGATTCTGGACTTATCTCTGCCGCAGACTCTACCAGCTCACAGCCCTGTTACCTCCTCAGCTTCTGACACCTCATCTTCCCAGTCTTCTCCCTCTGACCACTCATTGTTCTCCCACCACTACTCCCCGGGATCTGAGCCTTCTTCCCTTGGTGGTTCCCCAGCTGGTTCCTCCTACCATTCCTCTGCGTCCAACCAGTCCATGACAATAGTGCCTGCAAACATGGTTCTTATTTGGGGAGGAAAGAGCCCAGTCTGTGCCCAAACAAAGAGCATGAGAAGGACACCATTAGGCATGTCAGATTTTAGGAAGGGTCTGTAAAAAATAAAAATAAACCTCGCTTCCCTGTGCAATTGCCCAGGAGAGAGAAAGTTGGCAGCTTCATCTGGCTGCTCTGATTTCAGGGAATCTGTTTCCTGACGGAATTTCTTTCCACGTCTCAAAAGCCCACCTTGCCTTGCTCTGTTATTGGCATGCAGCTGACAACTACCTGCCTACCCTCAGCAGATATAATTAGCATTGTTACATTTTCTGTAGCAGATGAGATGACTCAACACCTTCGGAAGCAGAACCCAAAAAAAGGGGGGGAAAGGATGCTGCTGGGAAAAGGGAGAATCAATTTGAGGTATAGCCAGCAGGACCCACATGTATCATCTTTCATCATGGAGCATCTGCCTTCTGTTCATCATTAGCAGCATGAAGGTTACTGATCTTATTGGAGCTGTCACAATGGAGCTGGATGTTCTGATTCAGATTTCTTTCTCTTATCTCTTTTTAAATCCTTCTTACCAATCTAGGCTGCATAGACATATGTTCTTGAATTAGGAGATAAATCTAGGGATGGTGGGTTGTTGTTTTCTTGCAAATTGAATTCTGCCATACCTAAGAGAGTGGCATGAGGGGGGAAAAACACCCTGATCTGATATTTACTACACAGCATTAAAGCAGCGCTAGCTCACAGTTACAGAGGGACCCAGGTGGCGCTGTGGGTTAAACCACAGAGCCTAGGGCTTGCTGATCAGAAGGTCGGCGGTTCGAATCCCTGCGATGGGGTGAGCTCCCGTTGCTCGGTCCCAGCTCTTGCCCACCTAGCAGTTCAAAAGCACGTCAAAGTGCAAGTAGATAAATAGGAACTGCTCTGGCGGGAAGGTAAACGGCGTTTCCGTGCGCTGCTCTGGTTCGCCAGAAGTGGCTTTGTCATGCTGGCCACATGACCCGGAAGCTGTACGGCCAATAAAGCGAGATGAGCGCTGCAACCCCAGAGTCGGACACGACTGGACCTAATGGTCAGGGGTCCCTTTACCTTTAGCTCACAGTTGTAGAACATACAGAATACGTGAGTGCTGTTCTGTATGTTGGAGATCTTTGTTTCCCTTGAAGTAAGTAAGAGATGTACTCAAGGTTTAGAAGTGTTTAAAATTGGCCACAACATCCAAAGACTGCCTTGCCTTTCTTAAGTGTGCATAGTTTAAAACTGCAAGCTTTTTTCAAATGTTTAGTTTAAAGAAACCATGTTGGACCTGATCAACTTAAACATGGCATGTTTTTAACACTCGATTGGGAGCCGCCCAGAGCGGCTGGGGAAACTCAGCCAGATGGGCGGGATATAAATAATATTTTATTATTATTATTATTATTATTATTATTATTATTATTATTATTATTTGTGTGAAGGGTTGTGGCTTAGCAGCAGAGCATGGCCAAGGTCTCAGGTTCAACCCTGGCATTGCCAGGTAGAACTGCGAGAGTACCCAGTGTGAAATTATTGAGAGCCGCTGCCAATTGATGCAGACAGTACTGATCTGCATGGACCCAACGGTCTGACTCTGTATAAGGCATCTTCCAATGTTCTTTTGTTTACTTAGAAGTCGGCTGTATTCAATGGAGCTTACTCTTTGATATGCGTATGCAGGATTGCAGTCTCACCGTGCAACTTTAACCATGTCTACTCTGAAGTAACTCCCATTGAGTCCAATAGGGCTTACCCCCAGGCAAATGGGTGTATAGTACTGTGCAGCAAATCTCCTGTTCTTTTATATTTATTTGAAACAGTTATCTCCCATCTGTGCTCGCTCAAGGCAGCTCAAAGCTCTCACACCATAAATTAACAAGCTGAAAACATCAAAACGCTAAGACAACAGTAAAAGAAAAAAGCAATACACTAGCAGCAGCAAAGGTTGTTTAAAGAGAAAAAAAGCAGATGCACATAAAAATTAATATACCTTACAAACCAAAAGGAAGCTTTTGCTAGCTTCTGGAAGCCATTTAAGGAGAGGGCAAGGCACACCTACTTGGGGAGAGAGGTCAGCAGCCTAGGAGCGGCCACAGAAAAGGACCTGTCACTGGTCCCAATGAAGTGTATTTCAGGGGGTGCTGGGATACAAAAGAGGGCACCTGAAGATGATCTCAGAAAGCGGGTAGAATTGTATGGGAGATGAAGTCAGGCCTTCAGATATCCCGGTCCCCAAAAGATATTCAGTTGCCGCTCAGGTGCAGCCCAAGACATTCTGCCACCCAAGGGCAAGGTGACCATCCACACATACAGGGAAGCCAAAGAAACAAGCAGCTGAATTTTACTTCCAATATTGGTGACCGGACAGATCCACCACTGCACCTGCTAGCTTGCGGGGGGAGAGGTCAGGGCAGCTCTTGGCATCTGCCACCTGAGGCAATTGCCCCATTCTGCCTAAGGGTAGGATGAGGTAGGGAACCCCCCAGATGTTCTTGGACTGCAACTCCCAGCAGCCCAGCCAGCATGGTCAGTTGTCAGGGATGGCAGGAACATCTGTAGGACCTGCAGGTGATACAGAGTCATCCTTTGTTCCATTGCTGAACTTCACCTACTATTAGGAATCTCCCACCCCACTAAAACCTTTTCAGAACAGCAATTTATGAAGATATGATCAAGTGAAATCTTCTGCTTTATATAACTAGCCAAGTCTGACGTGAGTTTTGGTGTGTGTTTGACTGTATCATCCCACTCTGTTGATTCATCTGCTGACTCATTTTCGTTTATTAGTAGAACTGCAGTGCTAAGATGAGCTGTGAATGAGGAGGTGGCATGGCTTGCACCTGGTGTCTTGATTCTGTAATTTGGAAAAAAAAACAGACACCTCCCAACACAACATGGTGCACAGATTTTTGTAAAAATGAACATGGAATTATCTGAATGGCTCTGGAATTATTATTTTTTAAAAAAATGCATGGCTTGAACATGAACAGCAAAAAAAAAAAAAAAATGCAGAGGCAAGACAAGAAACAGTAAAGACACCCCACACAACTGTAAATGAAATCCATTTGGCAAAAACAATTTTGGTTGTATTCAGTAAGTTGGTTATATTGCTCATTACCAGACTCATAGTTCCAAAGCTTTATTTTGAGCCTGGTTTTTGGTACACGGCTGATTACACAAAAGCTATCCAATCTCAAACGTTATCCAGCTTTCACCGCCCTTTTATCTGTGTTCAGTTTCAGACTATTTTGCTGATGTTCACTGATAAGGTGCTGCTGCATGAAACCTTATTGGTGATATGCTTTCAGTGTAATTAAAGTCAATATAAGGAAGATTTAGGTGTACGTTGCAGCTTAAATATTATATTGATAACCTCCATAATCATTTCCCCAAACATACTGCTGTCACATCACAGATTAATTTATGTATATAGAATTGGCTTTGAGATGTTTACGGTTGTACATGTTACGATCAATCCTGACTAAGTTAGTCACTACTGAAGTTTGCAGATTGATTTCATTGGGATAAGTGCAACTAACCTTGACTGGAGCAAAGCCAGTATATTTTCCATGGTGCCATGTACCACTCTTGATTACTTTATAAACACACACACACACACACACACATATATTAATCTTATTAAAAGTATATCCTCCAATAAATGGTTGTGGCTGAACTGCCAGATCCCTGGCCACAGTTTGGATGTCGGGAACTGCAACAACTCTAGCTCCATTTCCTTGATATTGTATTATGAATAAGTCAGTTCTGTTCCTTCAGTGTCCTTATATAAAGAGAAATATTCTCATTTTACTAGCCCCCAGCTTCAACATCACAGCCTTCTTGGATATATCTTATAGCCTCAACGACATAGCCTTCTCAGATATAGGTAGGGCTGCAACTTTTTGCCCACCAGCACCCTGTACATTTAACAGTTTCATGATAGATAAAAATTCAATGGGTGCATCTTTTCCGAGGGTAGAGATGCCACAATGGAAAATAGATTTCTGTCTATTGTGCAAATATTGAATGCTTTTGGGGGGGGGAGTTGCAACCAGTTACATTTAACAGGCACAAATCTAGCACAAGCAGATTTGCTGTTCATGAAGCAGTATCAGAGTAACACCCCTCTAGGTAAATGCAAAACCAGATTTGTGAGATTTAGATGCTGGCACAATTAATACCATATACCGATTAACACAGCGATTATCATCTTGGTGTTCACTTTTCATAATTACAAAGTTTGGTCTCCTCAAGTGTTGGTTTGCAGCTACTAAGAAGGCCCTTTCTCGAGTTCCCACCAAACATGCATCAGAAGTTGTTGGGACAGAGAAAAGGGCCTCTGCAGAATAACTCAGTTTGCACTGCCCTGACCTCTCTGGTGCCTCGCCCTTCTCTCTCTTCCTTCTGGTAAGCATCAGTGATCCACTTTCTGGAGAACCAGCATTACAACTGCCCTCTCCCCACAAGCTGCTGCTTTTCAACATCCAAGAAGTCTTGTATGGAAGAAGGCAGCCCTTCATGTTACAAGTTGCAGTCAGAGGCTTTACCTTACACTTCTTGTTCTTGCCGTAACAAACCATGGTTTGTTGTTATGTCTGACTCAGACTATCTTCCTGTGCTCCAGCAAGGAACTGCTTGTAAGCTTGGCCAAGAGCAGGACCTTCCAGCCTCCTTTCGCAAGGATTTCTGGCATTTGGAGCCCAAAGAGTCCCAACAAGCGGTGCCTACCCCTGGCATCTGGGTGGAGTTGAGAAGAGGACTTTGGGTATAATTCTTTCACCAAAGTCAACAGCAGCGATCTGCTGTAAAACCTGTTAAGGCAGGCGAGTTAAGATTGTGTAACTTTACAGCGTGGACACGCCATGTTATTAAATTTATTACAGGGCTACCGAAATAGAGTTCTAGTTTATCAACATGGCAGAAGAATTATCACCAGCTGCGCATGAGCCTATCATTGGCTGCAGGTTGATTTCCTGTGGAAAGAAGCTTGAAGCGAATAGAAAATATATGTCTGGCCATCTGGAAGACAGAAAACCACTTCTGAAGTATTCACTGCTATGTATTAATGCCTCTACCCTTGTGGTCCCTTCCAACTCTGCAATTTTATGTTTCTCTTTAAAAATATTTCATTAGCTAATCCTCCCCATTTGCTAATATTGCAGTATTATTATCTCATGGCTTGAGTATTTTCAGCTAATTACAGGTCACATTTCACTGTGTAAGTCACATCAGTAGCATGTAAACAGGTTTGGAAGGTAATGACCTAATTCAGATGATCCTATCTCAGTTTAACGAGCCAAGATACTGAATTGAATAAACTTGTACGTACGATCACAGACCCTTCTGCCTTTCCTATCATGCTGCAGTTAAACCAGGGAATTGTTAGCCATAGTTTCCCGTTTTATTCAAGACAGGATTATCAGGTTTAAAACAAGCTAGGATCTAAATAAACATCAGAATGAACATCTGGTTTGTTGTGGAGCTGGAAACCATAGTTTCCTGCTTGAGATGAAGCTGTGGTTAATTGAAGACTTCCATATTGCATGATAGATAAGATGATGAAATAACCCTTGTGCTGATGGTTCCTGGCTGTTAACGATGGAAAGTTGGACTGTGCCATTCCAAGGTCACAATTTACTTTGACTGATGCTATACTCTGCAAGTGTGTGCTGGTTTCATTGGGACTGTTCATGATGTGAGGTCCTCCTTTCCAGGGATCTCTCATACTACCTGGCCTTGAGAAGCTTAGGGGCTTGCACCATTTGAAGAACGCATTGACGAGCCATTCTTAAACCCTCACCAGTAATATAGAGATGGCATTGCTGGCTTACGTTATAGGGCTGTTGAATTTGAGATATAGAGTAGGTCAAGCAGGGGTGGGTAACCTGTAGCCTCCAGATGTTGGGCATCAACTCCCATCAGCCAGCAGAGCCAGTGGTCAGGGGCAATTGAGGTTGTCATCCCAACATCTGGAGAGCCACAGAAGTAAAACAGGAAGGATTTAGAAAACTGCAAACATTGGGATGAAGATGGTTCACCTAAGAATTTGCAACAGCAAAGACTTAACTTCGCCCACTCATCCAAGGCAGTTCAATAAAAGTAATGCATTTAAATATTTATTCAATATTGTTTAAGTAGGATTTGGGAGATCTCAAGTACACGGTAAGGTTCTGAAGCTAGTTGCTTGGAGACATACTAGCAAGACTAATACAAGCCTATTGTCAATCAGAGTACATCAGGATCTTGAGGGTTTTGTATATTCTCTTTTCAATTGACCAGTTCTCATATCAAGTAAGAAACAAAATTCTTCCCCAGCTGCTGTCAAGTAAGGGAATATTGGCCAGACCTTCAAAAGATAGATTTTGGGGGGGTTAGCAAACAGATGTCAAGAATATTACTCTGCTCAGCAATTTACGCCTTAGCATTATCTAAATCTTGTAATGCTAATTTGAGTTGGCTTGCCTCTTGTCCATTGTAAAACACTTGCAAGATAACAGGTTCCGTTATTAATTGTTTATTGTATTGTATTTTTGCATTCCTGCTATGGCCTTTGGCAAATACGGAAATAAAACTGAACTGTTGTAGATGAGGCATTTCCTTTAAGAGAGGCTAGGTGTGCAACGATAGATCAGAAGTCCAGGCATACGTACATACATACATACATACATACATACCTAATTTTATTTGTATGCAACCTTTCCATAGTTCAAGCTTACTTACAACATGAAAAAACCTACATCATTACAAGCAGAACAAAAGTAGTAATAAGCAATAAATAAAACCTCAAAAAGTTCACAACCAAATTGAACAATTTCCACATAAATCATAATAAGATGGTATCAAATAAAGGTATCAAAAAAATAATATCCATAACAGCACCCCCCTCCCCCAATCCTCTAAACAATTCCTCAACCCCAGAGTCTGTTCAGCAGTCTCAGCTTCTGCAGCTGGAGTCAGACAGGGCCCCACCCTCCTAAGCCATGTGGGAAAGCCTGCAAGGCCGGGAGCAGGTCTTCCAGGACTCACCGCCAAGAATGCATGAGAGAGGGGCTGAGAAGATGAGGAGGCGAAGGGAGATTCAACATAACAGCAGGTTCAGCAATACTTGTGTTCTGGCATCCTGAAAATGATGGAGAACTTTCCGAGGGAAGTGAAAGATCTCAGGTGGACCTCGTTGGGAAAGGCCTGTCAGTCCAAAAATACAATGTGCAAGAACCTGCTAGCTTACACTGGAGCAGGAACGTAGACAGAGCCTAGAAGAATTTGGCGGTTCAGGGAGCAGAGCCCTGCCTAAAAGCTGTGTATATTCCTGCTGGCAGGGATGATGGACCTGTGGCCCTCCTGATGTTGAGCTCCAGTTCCCATCAGCCCCAGGCAGCATGGTCAACGGCCAGGAAGGATGGGAGTTGGAGTCCAACAATATCTGGTTGGCCACAGGTTTTTCATGCCCTGCCAATCCCTGTAAATAACACACACACACACACACACACACACACACACACACACACACACACAGTTGCCAGGCCATTGTTTTTAATGCTTGCCAGTTGGCAGAGCTATGTATGAAACGGTTATACTGAACTGAGCTATTGGTCTACCTAGCCCTACGTGTTGGCTGCTCTTTCATGACACAGCTCTAAGGTTTCCATCAGTGAAGCTTTCCCAGCCACGTTGTTTCTTAGCTGGAGAGGCCAGGGGTTGGGCCTTCGATGTTCTGCATACAGTGTGTGTATGTGCTGTGGTGGTGGGAATGAAACTATTCCCATTTTCTTCCCTCTCCCCTTCCCTGGTAGGAGACTATGTCACCTCTCACTGCAATAAAGAAAGAACTGGGTCAGAGCTGTGGGTATAGGGCAGAAGCAGGGAGAGTCCCCTTGCTGTCTGCCTGGGACAGGGACTCTCCTTGCTCCCAGTACTTGGTTGGTTGGCTTAGCCAGGGTCACCCTTGCAGCTCTCCATCATCAGATCTCCCTTTTACTCCTCATCCTGGAGAAGACCCAGAGAACATGGACTCCCATTCTGCTAGTGGTTTGCTGTCGATTCACTTTGTTCTCCTGCCTAACCAAATTTCTTTTTCTCCCTGTTGTTTGTTTGTGTTTCAGAACGTATTAATTGTGGAGGTAAGTTCATCTATTTGAATTGGCTAAAATGGGTGGTGGTCCTTTTGGGTACAGTACGTCTTGTACCACTTAAATGTATGTAGGTGCAGATATACAAAGTCAACAAAACCCTTGCTAGCGCTTTTTGAAAGCTATTTAGCTATTGGCAAGCAAACCTTACTGCTTCAGTCCTCGTTTGCTTGAGGTGAGGGAAGTGCTGTTGGTGTCTTCAAAGAACGTCACCTCTCCTCTGACGGCTGGTAGCTGTGACACCTTTTTTTTTGGACGATGAAAAAGGTCCAAAAGAGGCTAATTCCCCCCCCCCCAAAAAAATCAAAATAATAAAATGGTGTTGATGTTGCAGAACTTTCCAGCTATTAGCTAACCAGGTCAGTTTCAAGGCTCTGAACAACTTGGGTCCGGGATGCCTTAAGGATCGCACAAGCCCTTATATCCCAGCTTGATCACTGAGATCATTCAGAGGAGCACTATAAGTTGTCTCCCATGTTACAAAGGCTCAGCTGGTTTAAACTTTCTTCCTTCTTATTGCTCTTTCAACCTGTGAAAATTATTTTTGCATTGTCTTTAATGGTGTTCTATTGTACTTGCATATATTGTTGTGTACCACCTTGATATTTTATATGAGTAGACAGCATATAAATATTTTTATAAATAAATAAATAAATGCCCCAACTCCACACCCACCCACACACCCCGGCCTCCTTTTACCTTCCGTGCTCCTGTAGCGCAATGGGTCTGTGCGTCTGGCTGTTAACCAGAAGGATGGTGGTTGGAGCCCACTCAGGGGCTGTGGGCAGGATTCCTTCATTTGCAAGGGGTTGGACTATATGACTCTTGGGAGGTCCCTTCCAACTCTATAGCTCTATGCTTCTATGCTTTGCAAAGGATATCATTGGAACCGGAAGAACGATGAGAGCTCTCCTCAGCAAAATTGAAAAATGCAAGCCCAAGATGGTCAAGGTGGCAAGGTAAGTGTAGTATTTGGGAGGGACCGCGTCTCAGTGGGTGGAGCAGCCTTCGATAGCGTGATGCCCTCCAGATGTTTTGGACTACTAGTCCCATCAGCCACAGCCTGCGCAGCCAATGGTCGGGAATGATGGGAATGGTAGTCCAACAGCATGTAGAGGACAGTGCATTGACTGCCTCTGCTGTGCAGGCTACTGCTCAGAAGCTTGTCTCTTTCTCTATGGGAGGATGGCAGAGGCAGCTGACTCAGCTGCTAAGGGAATGAGAAAGGAAATCCTTTTGCGTTTGCCCTTGATGAGTCTTCAGACATCTCCGATGGAGGGGAAGTGCACTCATTTACTCTTCTGCTGAAATTGGGGTGAGGTGGGGAGTTTGCCAAGCTAAACAGAGCTCACCAGCCATGCTCACCCACCAGAGGCTCAATGTATCTCTTGTTTTTGCTACCTGTTTTGGGAGTGTCAAAACAGGGAATGGGGTTGGTTCTTGAGCAAGCACCATAATCAAAATAGTGGATAATACTGAGCTTGGTGGACAAATATCTGACCTGGGAGGCCATAATATATGGCTGTTGGGCTGTGGTTCAGCTTAATTTTAGGACATGGTGCCCTCCAGATGTTGTTAGACTACAACTCCCATCATCCTTGTCCATTGGCCAAGCTGACTAAGGCTGTTGGGAGTTGGTGTCCAACAACATTTTAGAGGCGCACCAGGCTTAGCGGGTTGCAAGTTGTACAGGCTTTAAGGAAATGAGAGATGGGGACAGAATAATACATCTAACCAAGCCAAAATGTTCAGGAGTTATGTGAACAAATCCAGCTTTTTAAAATGTTTACAATAAAAAAAAAAACATTTTGTTATTTATTTAATGATAGTTTGCTGGTGAAAAGAACATCTCAGCCTAATGGATACAGACCGGACTGTAAGTGCTCTCCTGTGGATTTTCTTTGCTTCCTGATTGTGAAGTAGCTAAAATGTTCCATTGTCCTGTTTTCATTAAATAGGCAAGACGTAACACACCCGGTCCTTGGGGTGTTGTTCAAAAGTGATGCTAGGAATAGCGTCTAAACAATGGAAGTGCCACCTTGATCAGAACTACCAATTGGGGGTGGGGGGACAGCTTCCCCTCCACTATCCCTATTTCATTATAGACATGTATGAGAGGCGGCGTGGGAAATGACCACCTTTTAAAACCGATTTCAAAGTTGTGCCACTGTCAAGAATCACAAGCTTGACCTTGCAACTCTGCATATGGGCTGAGAAAGAAACCTTCACAACGCTCGTGTTTCCAAGAGTGTTTGGGGTTAAATTGTGGCAGTTTAACACCACCTTCAGATAAGTTTAAAATTTGCCTAGTAGGTGTTCCATTGGCCAAGATACAACACACTGTGGCTTCAAAGTCCTACATTGTCCAAGTGTATCCCAGACAACTGCAGATTGTTCCTTGAAGCTGTCAGAAAAATCATTTGGGAGTTAACTTCCCTGGGGACACATCTCTGTAGTTAGCAAGCTCTATATTTCTTTCCCCCCTCAATATTAGCTAACAGGATTCCTTTTAGACAGAATTGTGGTCCTTTATATAGCCTAATTGGGTACATCTAGACAGCTCTGCTTCAGCTACAGTAAAGTGTTCCCATCTCAGAGCCCCAAACTCTCAGTCCCTGGGATTTGGCTCTTGTATACATTTTCCAGGTCAGTGAACTATTACATAAAGGGAGTGTCAGGGTTTGTATTTTTAACAATACAGACATTTTGCCCCTTTTCTCTCTTCCAGATTATGGATTTGAAATTCCAAATTTATTTGTGGTGGGCTATGCTTTAGACTACAATGAGTACTTCAGAGATCTAAATGTAAGTGTCTCCCACTCTTTGCCTCCTAGAAAAAAAACAAAACACTTTTATAAACTATGACTTTCAAACCCAGCCAATCTAGAACTGGGTTTCCTCTTCTGTGGGTAACAGTAAAAATTTGTATCCTACTTCTGCAGCGCATGGTGCTTTTTAAACCTTACCCTGCCTGCCTTCATGTACAATAATGCTAAACCATAGTTTAGATGTGGGAAGCCTTGGGCTCATGCTCTCGTCTCCACACAGCTCTGAGAAGAATGGAAATATCCATTACATAAGATAAACACCTTTTTCAGCACTCATACTTGCAGCATTATTTCCATCAGTGGGAGAATGTGATTTATTTATGTCACTCAACACAGCACACTGTAGCGATCAGAGTGCAGAATGTGGCTCCTCCATAAACGCTGTTGGTTGACTTTGTGGATTGTGATGTTAAAACTTTCGTTTCAGCACATATGTGTTATCAATAACCATGGGAAAGCTAAATACAGAGTCTAAGAAATAACCGGCTAGCCTGAACTGGAAAACTGACAGTCCCCTTGAAGCATCTCCTGAAGAACAATTGAACTGACATCCATCTCATTCAGCCTGGACTAAAAAGTGGCCCCTTCTTTCTAAGGGGGAAAAAAAACTTTGCTGCAGTCAGCCACCCTCATCTCCTTGAGCCTTTGTAGCAGAACTTGGACAAGGCAAAGACCGAGAAGTCATTATCTTTTTATATATATATATATAATTTAGTGTTATAAGCTAGCAACTAATTAGTTAATTCATTATAATTAGTTATGACTATAATTAGTTACTATGAGATACTAAGTGAGATGGCATTTATTTGTTGGCTTGCTTATCCCTTACCTTGCTCCAGTCTTCTTTGTGAACATAGTGAGGGCAGCTGCGCTATTCACAAAGCCATTCTGCAAGGATCCGTAGCTTTGGTGCATCTTGTTGCTTCCAATTCTAGCCAGTAACCTATCTGTGCCTTGTTCTGAGCCCTTCTTTTAAAGTTTTCTTGAAGAAGCTCAGTGTACATCAGAGGTGGGGAACTGCAGACCCTGGAACCAAACGTAGCCCCAGACACCTTTGTCGGCTCCTTGGGAGTTTCTGCAAGCCACACCCTCTTTCCGCAGTTCACCCCTCACTAGCTCTTGGAATCATAGAATTATAGAGTTGGAAGGTACCCCGGTGGTCATCTAGTCCAACCCCATGCAACACAGGAATCTCAACACGCGGTCTCCCATCCAGTTTGGAGCCATGCCTGACCCTGCTTAGCTTTGCAAATGTGCTAGCAGTTCTTTGCACCCAAGTGTTTTCGCCTGCCTGGAATGTGCCTTTGAACCCTGATAATGCCTCATGTTTGCCTGGATGGAAAATAAGGGGGGGAGTGTGAGTATGCATAAAAAACTAGTCTGCTCTACAGAAGTAAAATGCACATTTGTTGCTCTGTTCAGTTTGGCTTCTGACTCCACCCATCACAAGCATGTGGCCCTTGGAACGTTCCCCAAAAAGGGAATAAGGCCCCTGGTAGGCTGAAAAATGTTCCCCATTATCCTCACAAGAACCTTGTGAAGTAGCTTAGGCTGAGGGAGAATGCACTGGCGTCAGACTCACCCAGTGAACTTAGAGGCTGAATGGGGATTTGAACCCTGGTCTCCTAGGTCCTAGGACAACACTCTAACCACTATGCCACACTGGCTTTCAGGAGGCTTACAGTGGCATGCAAAAGTGCAGACTATATAATAATTGTGCTCTAAATTAATCCGTCTGTTCATCGTGGCCACACGCAGTTGCCCTGGGCAAACCTATAAAAGGTTGCTTGGCTCATTTCCTGTATCTTCAGTTTTGTTGTCAGTAAGGTTCTGTTTTGCGGGATAACAAGATTCTTGAATCATGCTTTGAGAATCACATTCAAGAAACATCAAATATACATTATGTTAACGGTGTGCTGGTTTTCCCAGGAGTACACATTGATCGATCCCTGATCAGTTGACATCCCAAAAGCTGATGCTGCCAGTGGAGCAGGAACGAGTGTAAATGGTTCTCCTCTACTCCCATTAATCCCCACAGTGACCCTGTGAGGTAGACTAGGCTGAGCAATATAGACTGCCCCTAAGTCTATATTGACTAGGGCTAGGGCAATATCTGGTTTTCAACATCATGATATATCGCCAGCAAAACATCACAATATGTCACAATGTCTGAAATGAGGGTCGAGTTGTGTAGAGTCACTCATATGTGATTCATTGTTCTAGGGCTACAGTCCTAAGCACAACTTGCTAAATTTCATTGAGCATGGAAGGACTTATTTTTTTGAGTAAGCCATTTGTATTTCCTAGGAATGTGTTTCCTAGGCAGGTAACTGGTTTTAATTCATATCTAGTCCCACACTGCAGAGTCACCAAGGTATGTGAATCTATAAAGTCCCCAGTGGGTCGGTTTCAGTAAATGTATTTATGGGTGTGCTTCTGATGAGCCTTTGTTACCCATTCATCCAAAATCATATGGAGCTCCAGTATAATAACATTGAATCTTAATGAATCTTTGCGAGACACTTTTGATTTGACCTTTCAAGGGGAGATGATGGTGTGTCATGAATGCATGGATGTACTCAACTGTGTTTAATACACTGAATTTTAATTGGAACCAAACAATAGCAGCCAAGCTTGGGTTCCCAAACGGCATCCTTTGTGTACAACATAGGAAAGTCATAGATTAGACAAAAAAACCAAGACCCTCTATTTCCATTTCCATAACCGAAACTAATCATGTACAAAGGGTTGCTTAGATGGCATATATTCTTTCTCAAATGTTTTTTCTCTCTCTTAATGATCCTGTTTTTTTCACAAGCAATTAACCTATCTATGAATATGAATATGGGGGTGTTGATACAGGGGTGGGGAAACAGTCTTTTCTGAAGATAGGAAACATTTCATGTAGCAAAACTCAAATCCATATTAAAAGCATCTTCAGCTTTCCGGGCTTTTGAGTTTTCCCGTTTCCTTTGCCATCATCGGCAAAATGTTTTTTTCTCATTTACCTGTTGCACTCATTGGAAGAAGGCCATTATGTGCTATATACAAACTGCTCTCAATAACTTCCTAAAGGAAGCCAGTGCAAAAATATAAAAATCGAATGCAAGCAGCTTTGTTCAGAACAGCATGGGGCCTATTGTTGTTAGACTGCAGTTTCCTTTACACTAATAAACAGTAAGGGAGCTTTGCTATATTAGAGATTGCTTTCGATTTCCCATCGCCTCTTCTTCAGCACAGATTTGCACACCCCACAGAAGCCTTTACAATGTACACAAGTGCTTTGGGGAAAACATTTCCTGTGTACCTCTGCTGTGGCCTGTACATTTTTCTTAGCCAAATAAAATGAACTGTAGTAACTATGGGATTGCCACCATTGTGTAATTAATTGCTCTCACTGCCCCATGTTTATGCATATACAGATTGTGGGGAGCGGGGGCAGGTTGAGGATAGATTTTTCTGCAAGTTTCCTTTGGGAGAGAAAACGATTCCCACTCAGCTATCTGTCTAAGACAGGCACCCCCAAACTCGGCCCTCCAGCTGTTTTGGGACTACAACTCCCATCATCCCTAGCTAACAGGACCAGTGGTCAGGGATGATGGGAATTGTAGTCCCAAAACAGTTGGAGGGCCGAGTTTGGGGATGCCTGGCCTAGGAGAGCAATCCTAAACTCCCTGGAAGGGTGGCATTGGGTTCATGGGATCCTACAGATCTCCCGCACATAGGAGGAGCATGCAAGCTCAGGCCAATGGTCCAGCGAGTCCAGCTTCCTGTTCTCACAGATACCCAGATGCCTATGGGAAACCTGCAAGCAGGACACAAGCACAAGAGCCCTCTCCCCTCTTGTGCTTCTCGCAACTGGTATTCAAGAAGCATTCCTGCCTCCCAACTGTGGAGGCAGAGGATAACCATCATAGCTAGTAAGCATCGATAGCCACCTCCTCCATGAATGAGCAGAGGGAGGTCTCTGTGCAAAGGAGGAATGTCAGGAATGCCCTGGTGTGGTGGCAGCAAGCTCCACTGCTGTTCTGCAGGTAGAAACACTGCCCATGATGGAACCTGAAATGGTGTGTTCCAAGGGCACGTTGGGGAAGGCGGTGACTCACAGAAATCTACGCATCCTTGTTCCCCAGACCAACTGCAAAAGCTACACCAGCCCTGGAGCTGGCATAGTTTATTTTCCCCCTGTTGCAGTTAGTGGGAGGGACCTGTTTTTTGAAAACCTGACTGCAGCAGGAAAAAGAAGAAATGCTACTCGCCTCACAGGTGGCAGTTTCTCCACCATGCAGAAACACTCAGGCTTTAAAAACAATTCAAATTTATTTCAACACAAAATTAAAAAACATTTGCATTATTGGCTCTTAAAAGCCTGAGAAAAGTGATGTTTTTGCTTGGCAGCTAAATGATAACAATGAGGGTACCAGGCAAGCCTCCTTAGGGAGGGCATTTCAGAAGCAAGGAGCTAACGCTGAAAAGTTTCTCTTGTTATCACCCGACACCAGGCACCTTGAGAAAGACCTCAGGGTGGTGATCTCAGTGGAGTAGCAAAATTGATGCAGGAGAAGGTGGCCTAACAGGTATTTGGGTCCTAAACCATGTGGGGTTTAAGGGGTGGTGACCCAGCTCTGACACAGACTCTGGGCCAAGCAACTGGATTAATGGTACTGATTCAGGAATCTATCTTTGCTTTGTTTGTATATATATATATATTTATTTTCATCTTTGCATTTTAGTCTGATGTACTGCATGCAATTATTTTATTGGTTGTTTTAGAAAAAATGGGGAAAAATAAATAAAGTGAAGTGGGGGAGATCACAACTGTTTATACATTTTATTCCTAGTCCCCGTGAAATCTTTTGAGTCACTTGTATCCAGTGACCTACCAAATGCTTTCATCATCAGAGCCAAGTGATCTTTTTCAATCATGGTCGCATCTCTTGACTCATGAACTAGTCGGAGGGTGTTTATTCTTCCAATCAATTTAACAACATCTGGCAGATTATATAAGGCGAGAGGATGTTCTTTATAAAACGTCATGGACAACATGTTTCTCTGTTTTTGCAGCCATCCAGTTTTCTCTGATTTCCCTCCCTTGCTCTCTAATAGCTGACATCCTTCCACACCCTGCCCCCAAAGATAAAAGCAGGACTTTGCATCTTCCAAAGTGACATCAGCATTTTGGAGTGCTCCCTTTCGACAATTAATTCAACTCATTCATCCTTCAGTTGGCTGGATCCCAAAACTATCTGGGAGAAAATGACTGATGATGACAAAACGAACACTATCCAAAACAGCTATATCTATAACCAGTTTAAGGGCTATATTTTTAACGGGAAGCTTCAATCTACAAAGCAGTCCAGATCTATTGTTTCTGCTTAAGGAAGTATGTTGTGTCCCAAGTACCCTTTCCCCACGATTCTGCCTTGCAATTCTGATTTTTTTTTTTTTAAAACCCACCTAATTTGATTGGTGTCTTTCATAAACAATGATAACATGCTCCTCAACATATAGGGCATGCATGCAGCATCAAGTTGTGCACATGATGGAATCTTCTGGGGTGAAGGGTGCTCTATAAAGAGAAATAGTAAATAAATAACTGCAAACACAATATGATACATGCAGCTTTCGCAATAAGAACATATACGCACCACAAGTCTTGCATAAATACATACTGGTGACTCGTGTCCACAATGCTGAGAGATGCACAACACAGCGTGTGTACATGCATGTTGGCAACCCAGACAGTATGTATGATGAAAACATGCATGGCAAAAGCAATTAAGTTCTTCTCCTCTCCATGCCATCAACGCTGCTTAACATAGGCATTTGGCCAGCACAGCCTGCTGTCAGTGCCACTGTCATCACTACATTGGCACGGTGTGAAGTTTCTGTTTCTGAACCACACAGGCCTTTTGCCTGCATCCCCATCACAGCCAGGAACTGTAACTCAACCACAGGATTGCTCTGCTAGTGAACCTTATTCATGGGTCTGCCGCAGCTCTAAAGGCAGAGTAGGGAACTCCATGATGGCAGGTGCCCCACAGAAGGAAGAACATGAATGAGAAACTTGGCAAATGGAAGCACTTCCCTTTGGCTATGCTGTTTCCTTTCCTGATTCCTCCTCCTCCTCCCCCTCTTCCTCGGCTGTTGCGGGGGTGTTTGCAGTCGAAGGAAAGTAACGGCAATTGGAGTCTTGGAAGGAGCCTCCCCTCCCTGCCAAGTTATCTTCCCTGACATCTGCACCACACACTTAAAAGCACACAACTTTCCCCAAAGAATCCAGTGAACATAGGAAGCTGCCTTATATTGAGTCAGGTGATTGGTTCATCCAGCTCAGTACTGTCTACACTGATAGGCCAAGGATGTCCAGGATTCCAGACGGGGTTCTCTCTGCCAGGATTGAAAATTGGAAACTTCTGCACGCCAAGCAGATGCTTTGCCACTGAGCTACAGCCTTTCCCTGGACTCTGTGGGAACTGTAGTTTGTTAAGGGTGCTGGTAGTTTTAGCTTTGTGAGCGGGGGGGACGGGGACGGGACATTCCAGGTAGTCATCATGTGCTTTAAATGTGCATTGGGTGTGCTTTCAAATGCGTGGTGTGGATCCACCCGTACACAGTTATCAGCTCTCTTACCTACTTTACCGACTGAAAGAAGCGGAGAAAGCAGATGGAAATTTAATTTTCATTATTTTAAAAGAGGCTTCTGGTTTGTTTCCAGCTTGATCAGAGTGGAAAGGCTTGCTGGCATGCTGAGCGCACAGCAAGGAACTCTTTGTACCCACCAGCGTGCCCAAACGCTTTGTTCCCAAAGCTGAAACAACAGATCTGCTATGAAATAGAGCCTTCGGTTGGAAAGCCTTCCCTGGCTATTGGACACGCAAATGAGCCATGCTACCAGCATCAAGCACATGTCTTGATCCAGTAGCCCAGTGCGTTCTTGACATGAGAGGGAGTGACTGCTTGACCTAAGGAGAGTCCACTTGGGACATCCAAGCACAGAATATTAGCCCAATCCTAATATAGCGGACACCCTGGCTCCACATCCAAAAAGGAGACGAGCCAAAGTCTCAAATTGGTGGGTGTTTACTTCTATTTATGTAAACGGAACCAGAAGTAAGAACGTGTTTCCTGCACAGAAAGGGAGAAGGAAGTCTGGGTACATTTGTGGAGCTGCTGCCGCAAAATAGCCCAAGCTGTCTCTCTCCAGAGAGATGCAGAAATATTCAATGAGTTCACTCTCTGGCACTGCCTAGACTCCCATGGCGGCTCTCCAACCTTGTCCTGAGGCAAGGTGAAGTCACTCTTTCTGGCAGGGAGTTTTATGGCCAGAAAACTCTGGGCAAAGTTTGTTCCAAAGACGTTGCCTTGTAAGACCATAGCTCAGTGTTACGCAGGATGTCCCAGGTTCAAAACCTGATATCTCCAGGTAGGGCCAGGACTGTCCCCTGCCCGAAACCCTGGAAAGCTGCTGCCAGTCAGTGAAAACTATACTGAGATATCTGGGACAATGGTCTGACTCAGAATAAGGCAGCTGCCTATGGACCTGTCCCCAGTGGTGGGGGTGGCAGCTTTCCTAGCAAATGCATTCTTTCCAGATAGGAGAACAAGCAGACCTAGGAGAAATATAGTGTGGGATGATCGCAGATGCACTTTCAACTTCAGGGCCACTACTGCAAGGATTCTGTTTCTTTGTTGATTTAAAGCCGCAAGAGCATATGCTAATCTATCACTAAAAAGGCACTGATTGCAAATATGTCTCCAAAACAGTGTTGGTCTGGAGCAGCTTTTTATTTGTGACAATTGCCATATTGGGCAAATGAAAGCCGCTCTGGAAAATGAGCTACTCTAGGATCCTTGCGCAGTGCCATCTGCAAGGTACTCTCTCTAAACCTTGCAAGCTGTTACCAGAGAAATTGGCAGCCAACGAGGCCATCATGCCACATGAGTAGGCAAGAGGGTAAAGGCAGCTGAATTAAGGTCTCTCTTTGAGCACAAACAATATTAGTCTGCTTGGTATTTATATGCTATCTTTCATCCAAATTGATTTCATGGTGGTTTACAAGATCAAAGAACAAGCACAAAGTAAAAATAGAACACACTAGGGGTCCCGCTTACCAAACACAACGTGTTCCCTGGAAATTGTTCATCAGGCAAGCGTTCACATAAAGAGTTTAGGATTTTCATTGATTCCTATGGGGAAATTTTCAATCTGGGATTTTTCTGATCTATCACCCCGCATTTTCAGTGGTTTCTTCCTGAAATAGTGACAGCCAACTAGCCAAGGAGAGACAAAGGAAAAACCTGATTTGTCTGATCTCTCCTGCTCCATGATTTGTCCAATCTCTCCTGCTCTCTGATTCTTCTGATCTTGCTTCCTTCCTCCTTGCCTGCTTTCTGCCCCCAAATGGCTGCCGCCAACCAGCGAAGCACAAACAAACAAGAATTAAGAAGGTGAGAGAAACGCAGGCTGTTCAGATATCTGTAGAATGTATAGCGAGGTTTGGTCATAATTCTTTGTTTGGATAAGTGAATTTTCACATAACAAGCAGGTAGATAGCGGGACCTGCATGTACTCGCCAATTATGAACCCCTATATTCTGATGTAGCTTCACAGCACCACCTGAAGTGTCTGGGATTTCACAACTCCTATAGTGAACTCTAAATATATAAGGCAGCTCCTGCACAGCCCTTGGGAAGCTCTCTAACTATTTTGTATCTCAGGTTCCACAGTAACATGATGACTCTATAATCAACTTTTGAGAAATGCAGGGACTCTTCTGTCTTCATACAACAAGGGACCCCTGACCATTAGCTCCAGTCATGACCGATTCTGGGGTTGTGGCGCTCATCTCGCATTATTGGCTGAGGGAGCCGGCGTACAGCTTCCAGGTCATGTGGCCAGCATGACTAAGCCGCTTCTGGCGAACCAGAGCAGCACACAGAAACGCCGTTTACCTTCCCGCTGCAGCGGTACCTATTTATCTACTTGCACTTTTGATGTGCTTCTGAACTGCTAGGTTGGCAGGAGCAGGGACCAAGCAACGGGAGCTCACCCCGTCGCGGGGATTCAAACCGCCGACCTTCTGATCGGCAAGCCCTAGGCTCTGTGGTTTAACCCACAGCGCCACCCACGTCCCTTCATACAACTACCCCCCACTTTATGTGTCATGATCACATAATAAACATTTTCCCTTCTGCAGGTAGAAATCAACTATTTTATGAATGTAGCGTTCCAGGTTAGATTGGAAAAACCCATGCCCATGCAAAATATCGAGGAAACACTGATAATGCACCTGGTCCAAGGCACAGCCTAGGCTGTGAAGCCATTCTTCTCCCACTTCAGGAAGGAGGGGGGGAAAGTTCATGGCCACGGCTGCCTATCTAAGGTTGATAGAAAACCTGCTAATGCAGGGAAGGACATCCTGATATTATTGGTCTCCAACTCCCGTCATCCTGACCAGTGGTCACTGGTTCCCCATCCCTGGCTTTCTCTGATTTTCAGGAAAGAGATAGGAAGTTAAAAAGTTTCCCCAGAAAATGCACTCTTCCCCTCCCCCTTTCATATTATATGGGTGCTCTACATGTGAAAATCATGGAAAGTGTAAACGGGGAACTGCTGGGATACTTTTATCTAGAAGGGAAAATAAACCAAATGTGGATTGAAGAAATGAGTTTCACAATAGTGAAAGGATAGTCTTTAAAGCCAGAGATTGGCTGGGGGATTATGAAGGCATCTGGGGGCAATTTATAGAAGATTATGTACATGACACATAGTGGCACAGTGACAGGGGAATGGAAGGCGAGGGAAATAACCCATGGTGCTTTCACAATCCCTGGCTGAGCCCCTTCTGTCCTCTCTGCACTCGCATGCTTCAGATCCATTCTACTGCCATCCCAAATAGAATCAACCTTGGCATTTGCACCTCTGATCAGTCTACAGCTGATGACCAGCAAAGAGCCTCTGTTACGGAGTCCTGTGCCTGAGATTATAATGAAAGCTCCGCCTCAGATGCTAAGATTCTGACCTGTTCAAATTCACACAAACAGGCCATCGCTTTCTGTCGGCATGTGCATGTGAAACCTGACAGGGCTCTGCAGCATCTTTTATCTTCCTCCGATATTGACATTTATAATTTGATTGGCATTTATAAACTGATTAAAACTCATGTGGAAAATTTCTTCACCCGTGGCCCCATCCGCACACATGTTTAAATCAGCATAACACCATGTGATGGCCTGGGATTCAGACTCAGATGCTGAACCTGAGGGATCCCAGCCTGCACAGGATTCCCCGCCTCCAGAACCAGCAGAGCCAGGGCTAGGGCTTGAGTCTGAAGGGTCCTCACCTGTGTTGGATCCTCAGGTGCAGGCATCTGCTGAGTCTGCTCTGGCTCCTGATGGGATGGAGGACCCATTGCCTGCAGGTGCTCCACTCTCAGCCCCGTCAGAGGAAGCTGGGGTTGCCCCTGGGTCCGGTAACCCACCAGCCTCTCCTGAGCTGCAGAGGCTCAGGGCAGAGAGGCGAAGGGAACTGAGTTCCCGCAGGAGGAGTGCTCGCCTCCAAGTCAGGAGAGGCGAGTCACCAGAGGATCGGGACCGCCCTATGCCTCAAGGCAGATAAAAGCCGGCCAGCCCCAGCCCCAAGTTGCGGGAGCAACATTGTTGGATACCAGTTCCTGCTTGAAACCTGTCCTGTTTTCCTGCCTGAGCTCCTGACCCGCCCTGGTTCCCTGCTTGCCTACCTGCTCCTGACTTCGCCTGACTCCCTGCCTTGCACTCAGCTTCAGCTGCTACGGACTGTCTCTACGTTGAACCTTTGACCACGGACCGGACTTGGACCTCGCCTCTCGGGTAACTCACGAGACCAGCACAAACCACTTGAAACAGTCATGGCTTCCCTGCAAAGAATACTGGGAACAGTAGTCTGTTCAGAATCCTGAGTGTTGTTAGGGGTCCCCATACCCGCCTCACAGTTACAATTTCCAGAGTGGTGCACCAATTAATACCTCTTTCTAGGGAACTCTGGGAATTGTGGTTCTGGGAGGGATTTTTTTTTGGGGGGGAGGGCTTTTAGCAACTCTCAGCACCCTTAATAAACTCCCAGGATTATTTAGGGAAAGCCGTGACTGTTTAAAAGTGGCATGATGATGCTTTAGATTTATAGTTTATAATTCTGGCGGTTCCCTCGCTGCGAGAGGCCAAGTTGCAGGGAACCAGGCAGAGGGCCTTCTCGGTAGTGGAACCCGCCCTGTGGAACGCCCTCCCACTAGATGTCAAAGAGAAAAACAACTACCAGACTTTGAGAAGATATCTGAAGGCAGCCCTGTTTAGGGAAGCTTTTAATATCTGAAGGACTATTGTATTTTAATATTTTGTTTGGAAGCTGCCCAGAGTGGCTGGGGAAGCCCAGCCAGATGGGCAGGGTATAAATAAATTATTATTATTATTATTATTATTATTATTATTATTATTATTATTATGCAGATGGGGCCTAGGTGAAAGGTACAGGAAACAGCATCCAATTGCGGGAGTGCTCAGGAAGCAACTACAGGGGAGGGCTCAAATAGTGGGACAGCTGCCCAGAAATCCTCTATAATCACTCTGGAGGTGGCAAGGGATGACATTTGCCCATTTAAGTGGGCCTAGATTTAATGACTGAACATTCGTAAGATTTCCCCTTTCCCATCAGTGGCTCAGGCTAGGAAATATTTCCAGACAAAGGACCCAGCTATCCTATATGTCTGTCTCCCCCGTGTCACTTCTTCACGTAAATGGTAAGAATGATAAATAAACACCAAAGCTGGCAGGTTTTTATGAAGAGCAAGTGAATGGAGGAGCTATAAAGAAGAGAGACAGGAGTGGTCGAGGATACAGTACCAGGAGGATTCAGCAGAAATAATGAGCTGAATATGGACAAAGGAAAAATGTGTTGGGAGGCCAAATATCTGGAAGGAAGAAAGAAAAAATCCTGACAGTAAGGACTACTAGACTGTGAACTAATTTCCCGAGGGAAATGGTGGGGGATCCATAGCCGGAGTCATTTCAACTGGACGAGACAAAGAACGGGAGAATTAAGAAAGTGGAGGGCAGTTTTGAAGTGATTGGACCTGGGGAGGTCATGGCGGGGGAGCGAGCAGGGAGCATGCGAGCTCAACTGCTTGATGATGTAAAAGCTCCTTTCAGTCGCAATTTCCTTTCTTCTGAAATGAAATAATATGCCTCATTCAAGGGCCAGTTCAGAACGGGCTGCCGAACCTGCAGCTGCAAAAGTGCTCGTCCCTCCAGGGACAGGTTGAAATGCTAATATGGTGCTTACTGATCAAGCCCCAGTATTGTGTGTTCTGCAATAGGGCCTTCTGCTTCACGCTGATTGAGAGCAGCCTCAGTGGAAATAAATGCAAACCTGCTCCAGAAATCAGGAGATTGTCCCGTGTTTTCAAAGCACGCTGTGGAGCCCAGCAGGTGAGTCTGGAATTAGGAGAAGGAAGGAGCTGGGACCTTCCTAGACACCCAAGACACCTCCCCCAAAACTGCACTCGTCAAGTGCCAGAAAATAAATGAATTAGGAAATCGCCCCTCTTGCTTAGTGTAGGACAGCTCTGAGGCAGTCATGCCATAGTGAAAGTTTGTATGATATATTATACAGTATAAGATTTGGCTGCCTAGCATTGAGAAGAAAGAAACCAGCAAGTCTAGGATTTTAATGAAGCTGCTGCTCTATGATAAAAAGCTTCTGGAACATTCATGGCACAGCATACAGCATCGAGTGAAAATGTCATCTTAGGGCCCAACAACATAGGAGAACTGCAGGGCCGGGCTTCTAAATGTGAGAAAGCGTGAAGCGCCTGAAAAATGGTTGCTGGATAATGTAAAATAAGCAGCAGCAACTACAAGGGAAGTTGAATCCTCCCTCTGCCTGCCACTTTACCTCAACCACCCCCTTCAAGATGTTTTTCTTCCAGCTCTGCTCATTTTTGGTATCTGTTAAGTTCTTCTTTAATATAAGGCAGGGTTACCTGTACTCACTTTTGTAGGCTCAGAAGAAGAGGCCATTTATCCTCGAATAGGTTAACCCACAACTGTATTGGAAAGTGAATGTAGCCATAATAACAAGCTAAAGTGTGAAGTCCTCGCTCTAACTGATAATAACTGGAGACAATGCTTAACCTAGCTGCCCAGAGTGGCTGGGGTATAAATAATAAATTATTATTAAATTACTGTATTATTATTATTACTCTACCATGACCCATTAATACAGTATTAGAGCCTGGCTGAGGAGAAATTGCCTTGAGTGACAGACTACAAAGGGAATTATGGCAAAGGAGGTAGCAATGGGATAAGGGATAGTCATCCCCAAGAATGGCCCTACTGTTAGGCAGAGTGAGGTGACTGCCTCATGTGGCAAACGCTGGAACAGATAAGAGCAAGTGGTACTGAAGTAAGATTCAACTGCAGATCCCAGCAGCACTTCAGTCAGGGGCATATACAAGTCAACAGTATTTTCCACAGTCAAGTGATGAATATGTGTGTGCACATTGCCCCATAATAAAATGTCAGGCTACACAGTGCAACGTTAGGTGCTGTTTGTTGTCTCTGACATAGGGCCAGTTCCGTCATAATGTCTAATCATGATCTGCAAAGGCCAACCACAGTTTGTCATGATGTCCATATTGGTAAACCATGGTTTGCAATCAGGCACCAAACCCGGATCTGAAACTATGGATTAAAGCTGGTCTTGAGTTGTTTGGGTGCGCATGTTTCGCCAACCTAGATTTAATATGTGGAAAGGGAAGCCGTTATCTGACCACCGTGCCAGGTGCGCAGGGCCTCATTTACTAAGCTAGGATCAGATTGTGGAAGAAGCGAAGGAATGAAAAGGAATAATAGGAGCCCTTTATGTTTTGTCTGTTTCCTTCAGCAAGACTCAAGCTGGCAGTCAGTAGCAACTGGCTTCTGTTCCTTGTGTGGTATTGGTTTACCTTATATTGGCACTCTGGCCTGAATGTTGCCTTCCTTGCAGAAAGAACTTCTTTTTTTAAAGGGAGAAACCGCTTTGGACACTGTCAAAGTAGTGTCCACCCTAAAGCAAAAAATTGCTTTTGAATTGTTCATCAGATCTGCTCTTCTAGTTTTTAGATGTTCTTGTTTTTCAGTGTTAGAGGAGAGTGCAAAATATGGTCTGAAGCTCAACATCAAAAAAACTAAGATCATGGCCACTGGTCCCATCACCTCCTGGCAAATAGAAGGGGAAGAAATGGAGGCAGTGACAGATTTTACTTTCTTGGGCTCCATGATCACTGCAGATGGTGACAGCAGTCATGAAATTAAGACGCCTGCTCCTTGGGAGAAAAGCGATGACAAACCTAGACAGCATCTTAAAAAGCAGAGACATCACCTTGCCGACAAAAATCTGTATAGTTAAAGCTATGGTTTTCCCAGTAGTGATGTATGGAAGTGAGAGCTGGTCCATAAAGAAGGCTAATTGATTGATGCTTTTGAATTATGGTGCTGGAGGAGACTCTTGAGAGTCCCATGGACTGCAAGAAGATCAAACCTATCCATTCTGAAGGAAATCAGCCCTGAGTGCTCACTGGAAGGACAGATCCTGAAGCTGAGGCTCCAATACTTTGGCCACCTCTTGAGAAGAGAAGACTCCCTGGAAAAGACCCTGATGTTGGGAAAGATTGAGGGCACAAGGAGAAGGGGACAACAGGACGAGATGGTTGGACAGTGTTCTCGAAGCCACCAACATGAGTCTGACCAAACTGCGGGAGGCAGTGGAAGACAGGAGTGCCTGGCGTGCTCTGGTCCATGGGGTCACGAAGAGTCGGACACAACTAAACAACTAAACAACAACAACAACATTTACTACTTTGTTGGTTGTTGCTCTGATCTCCTTTGGGAGGAAGGCCACGATGTGAATTCAAGTAATACTTGAATTTGAATGCAGACGGTCCTAGGGTCAATCCCCAGCATCTCCAGGTGAGACTAGGAGAGAACCTTGCCTGAAACCTTGAAGAGCTGGGCAAGCCAATGCAGACAAGTGCTGAGCTACATGGACCAGTAGTCTGACTTAGTATATAGCATTTTCCTATGTACGAATGTTATGTTGGATGCAACATGGTTTGACCATGAAATTCAGCTTCCTGAAAACCTTAGCTTTTACTTTGAAAAATTGGTTCAATTCTCATTTTAAGACAAATGTAGCTAATATGCACTTTCTGAAGCAATATCCGAACCAAAACAAAGCCATCCTTCAGAATTTGCCCTTCCCTGAACTTGGCAATTTCCTATTTGTGATACACAAAGAAAGCTGCCTGATCCAGTGAAGCCAATTCAGAATGTGCCATTTTAGAAGCCAGATTTAAAGTATACTTGATCTTCCTTCTCTTCCTCTCCCACCTTATCCTTCTGCTACTCACATGTCCATACCTGTGCCGTTCATCTTCATGTCAGCATTTTGCAGACTATGGTTTGTTACACCCCTACCTTCCTCCTGAATTTTTGCCTCAAGTTGTTCCTTCCTAGCGGCCTCTGTTCTGCTTTTGGTGCTCCTGCAGTCCAGTTTCAAGGCCTCTGAAATATTCACATTGCAAAACCTCTGTCGCATTAAAATCAACAATCAGCTGGAAGTCATCCTTCTTTCATTATATTTGGCAATCGAATCTGGAGCATCTAAAAAGGCCTCCACCCTGCAGCTGTATCTCATCAGTGATCCTGCTTAAATGCAAGGAGTTGGCCTGGACAGCAAATGTTCCCCAACTGCAACCTGTTTCCAAGTGACATCTCAGAAGCATTTTTAGAAACAACTTTCTGTGTCGCTCCGCAGCAGGGGTGTCTGGAAAATGTGCTGCTTTGATTCTGAAGTATATCTGATGCGCTTCCCCAGCTGATTAAATGGACTGGTTCATGCATACATGTGATTCTCGAGTCGCAACACACTACTGTGTTACCGAGTGGCAACATTTGCATGTAAGAATCATCAGAGAGCAAACACAACACAGGCAGAACATTTCCATAGGCTCACATACACAGCTGAGTTCATGTACCGGTATGTGAGTCCCAGTACGTTTCCGAGCACAATTCAGGCAGAGGGCCTTCTCGGTAGTGGCACCCACCCTGTGGAACGCCCTCCCATCAGAGGTCAAAGGGATCAACAACTACATGACATTTAGAAAATACCTGAAGGCAGCCCTGTTTAGGGAAGTTTTTAATCTGTGACATGTTAATGTATTTTGATATTTGCTGGAAGCCGCCCAGAGTGGCTGGGGAGACCCAGCCAGATGGCCGGGGTACAAATAATAAATTATTATTATTATGTATTTTAGCTTTGCACAGTGTTCAATGCCATTATAGTGGTACAGAAGTATTTTTTATAAATAAATGAAAGAGCTATGTCAGGATAAAACCTGGTGTTTGTAGTCTTCTCTCATTGGCTCTAATGGGAGAGAACAAGGAAGGAGATAGCTCTTCCAGCTCCACTTTTTGTGTGTGTTTGGCCCCCTTCCCTTCCTGAACTCTAGGTGGCTTAGTGCTGCACAGTGATTGCCAGAGGACCAGAGGTGGAGCTCTGTGCCTGCACATCGCCAGCCATAAGATTGTTCTGCAAGCAATCAAGTAATATATGTATTTGTGCGGGGTGGCATGAACTGAGCACTGAATAAATAATCGACTTTCATAACACCTCAGACGGTGCTTTTCAAGGACGTCGGCTCACACATTCAATTATGAATCATCAAGTGTAGGATAATCAGTTAAGAAGAAGAAAAAAGTGTGAATATGCACTTGTGAGCCAAGCCTGATGATTATGTCACCGAGTAATGAGAAACCGAACAGTGTACATATGTGTATAATCCCTACTCTGTGATAAATATTATTAAGGGTGGGAGAGAAATACCATACATACTATTGGGGTGTGTGTGTAAATCAACCTCCATCTCAATGTGGAGCAACGGTGAATGTACAAAGCGTTCCTTAATCAAGGTGAAACTGAGTAGGAATATCAAGCATTCATTAATTGGCACAATGTCTATGTTGCCAATTAACCTCAACAAAGGAATGACTCAGTATTTATGTAAGCTTATAATATATTGTTCATTACAACACATGTAGACATGCAAGACTCAGTTCTTCCTTTTGTCTGAATTGTCCACCATTCAGCTTCATTGAGTTACCCCGGCTTCAAGGATTACATACAGTGGTACCACTGGTTACGAATGGGATCCGTTCCGGAGGCCCGTTTGCAACCTGAAGCGCCGAATCTGCGCATGCTTGCCGCGCGATTCGGCGCTTCTGCACATGCGCGAAGCGCAATGTAGCGCTTCTGCGCATGCTCACCCTGCAGAACCCGGAAGTAACCCATTCCGGTACTTCTGGGTTCGGCGTGTTCGTATCCCGTGACGAACGCAACCCACAGTGGCCATAACCAGAGGTACAACTGTATATGTATCTTGCACCATGCAGCAGATACATGTACTTTGATTCTCAAATGCCTTGGTACTCAAACAACTTGGAACCCAAACACTGCAAACCCAGAAGTAAGTGTTCCGGTTTGCGAACTTTCTTCAGAAGCTGAACGTGATCCGTTTTGAATGTTACACTTCCGATTTGAGTGCCACACTTCCATTTTGCGTGTTATGCTGAGGTCTATCTGTTTTTGCGTTTTTGTGGCTCTCTTTTTTTTTCTTTATGACTGTGTGGAACCCAGTTCAGCTACTGAATATGTGACTGCAGTACATTGTTTATTAAAAGTCTGGAAAAGATTAATCCATTTTGCATTACTTTCTATGGGAAAGCACGCCTTGGTTTTGGAACACTAGTTTTGGAACGGACTTCTGGAATGGATTAATTTTGAGAACCAAGATGCCACTGTACACCTCTGTCATGTCCCTTTAAACAAAAAGCACTTTAAGAAGACAAAATGGAAGTGGCAGATAGTGTGATTGTAATGTGAGAGTGCCCTTGTGACACTTTTAGAAGAATCACAGCACCCTGGAAGAAGCAGAAGCAGGAGATACTAGGTGAGATGTGCATAATGTGACAATGCACTGGGGCAAACTGTCCTTAGTGAACTCTGTTTTTTCTCGCTGTTGTCACAACAGCCAATTCACTTGCCTTCTCCTTGAGCACATTTCTCACAGATGCCTAGAGGGAAGGTAAAAAGGTAAAGGACCCCTGACAGTTAAGTCCAGTTGCGAATGACTCTGGGGTTGCGGCGCTCATCTTGCTTTACAGGCCGAGGGAGCCGGTGTTTGAGTGCAGAGAGTTTTTCCAGGTCATGTGGCCAGCAGGACTAAGCCGCTTCTGGCGAAACCAGAGTAGCGCACGGAAACGCCGTTTACCTTCCCGCCGGAGCGGTACCTATTTATCTACTTGCACTTTGACGTGCTTTCGAAGTGCTAGGTTGGCAGGAGCAGGGACAAAGAAACAGGAGCTCACCCCGTCGCGGGGATTCAAACCACTGACTTTCCAATCGGCAAGCCCTAGGCTCAGTGGTTTAGACCACAGCGCCACCCGCGTTCTGGCCCAGAGGGAAAGGACAAGCCAATTGGAGGAAAATGGCCCCATCTCCACTCTTGCCACTGCTCACTTGTTTAGGCTGAAGAAGTGAACAGGAAATGACAGTGAGGAAGAGGAGGAGCTCCAGGTATTGGCCCTGGGCCCCTTATGGGGACATGGGCTTTGGCAGGCGCCCAGTGATGCTGACCCCTGATGCTGGCCCTGGTCATTGAGCCGAGATAAGGGGTAGGGTCCATGCACTCTTTCCTGGAAGAAGCAAATGCTCGATTTAATGCTCACCTCAAACGCCAGCACCCTGCCTTGCAAGTGTGGTTTCATATTCACAATAAGTAATTGCGAGGCGTTGCCATAGGAAACAAGCGCCTTTAATAAGAAAAGTGTAGGCAGTTGTAGACTTTGGCAGGCAAGAGCGAGTAGGAGGACATTTGGCTTTCTGGAATACCGAATCATATTTGGTCAATAGGGGATGATAATGCGTTTCTTCACCCCCTGGGCGCCTGCCAAGGGACTTCGTGTTTCCGCAAAGATGGAAAGATCCTTTGGTTCCCCATCTTGCTCATCCCCATTTTGCCTTTTCAAACCTCCTGCATCCGATGGTATTAGACAGGCATAGAACCCCAAGAGAATTAGTGTGGCGGCTGCAATTATCTCCATTGCATAATTAAAAGCATTGCTGTCCTTGATCACAGACCACTATGACCCAGAAACAGGGAAGAATATGGTGGGCCTGGTTGCATCGTCTTGGCCGCAGCCTGGATGGCAGATGGGGTGGCAGGAGAAGTTGGGTGGCTAAGATAAATTAGAGGGTACGGTAAGGAGTGAGGAGGAATGCTTGCTGCCCTTCAGCCCAGCCTGGGTCTCCATTTTCCTTATCCTTTCACTTGCCTGGAAGAAGCTGTGTGTGCATGTGGGGAGACAACAGAAAGGAATAAAAACAGCCAGTGATCAAAACTGCCCCTGGTTCAGGGATGGTACAAAGTAGAAAATCTACAAGTAGGACCTGATGCAAAGGCCATGTTTGCACCATACATTTAAATAGGGCTGCCAAAATCGGGACAAAGTTGAGCTTTTTTCGGGAACACCCCCCTCCCCCGAAAAAACAAGGTTTTTTGAAGCTTTTTTTTTTTTTAATTGCCCTAGTTGCCATACGTCCGGGTTTTCCTGGACATTTTGCCAATTCCCGGGGGAACCTGGATGTATGGCAGCCCTACATTGAAAGCACTATAATAGCACTTTAAAAAGTGACGTCTTCCTCCAAAGAATTCTGGAAACTGTCGTTAAGTGCGTTGAAAATTTCTTGGGAGACACCTGTTTCCTTCCAAAAAGCAACAATTATCAGAGTGATTTAGCAGTCAATGTCACTTCCCAGGCAACTCTGAGAATTGTGGCTCTGCAACTGGCTGGGTATATCACTAGTTAAAGGTATTGTCTATCATAATTTCACCAATATATCTACAAGCCACTGACTGAAACTGGTAAGAAAATGAAGCAAACTTCCTATGACAAATGAGCCGGTTGCTTGTGGACATAATGTGTTTTCCTGCTTTTGGGCTGTGCCAATGCGGCTGGGGGCAGAATGAGAGAAGGAAGGGGGAATGAGAGAGAGAAAAGGAGGAGGCAAAATGTTTGTGTGTGTGTGCACACACGCACATGAGAGATCAATGATATGCAGGCATGTGCATGTGTGAATGGAAGGATGAGGGTATGTGAGATAGGGGAGAACAATTAGATGAATGGGGTGCCTGCTTGTGTATGTCTGAATAAATGGTTGGGTGGTGTGTGTGATTAAAAAGAGAGAGAGAGAAAGCATGTGGGGTGGCTCTGGCCCCTCCTACCATCTGCTCCAACCCCTGCCCCTCCTGAACATGTGACTCTCTACAGATCACCCCCCCCCCAAGAGAATGCAGCCCCATAGCGGGGGAATATTCCCTATCCCTGAGATAGATGAAGTGATTCTGTTTAATAAAATCCTTAAAATAAAAAAGTGGATTCCATCATAAGCCAGTTACTACAAATCAATTGGCTTTAAACAGCAAGTAGTTGAATTGTGACTGCAGCGGAGGCCAGAGAAAGGGAAAGTATTACCCAGGCTGCACGAACAAACAGGCCTCTGATGCTTCAGAAAAAAAGAGAACATTGATTGTCAGCACAACATCATTAATCATGATGCTAAATTGCCTTATTGTGGAATATAGTATATCGGAAGCAGCTGTCAGATGAGCACATCCAAATGCTCCTGATGCACTTATATTGATTTTCAGCGTATTGTCTGTTCCAAATGTAAGATGTAATTAGATAACTGCTGGGTGAAATCCTGGCTGCATTTAAGTCACTGGGAGATTTGTAATCGATTGGCCCGAGATTCTACTCCTAGAGCATTATAAATATCAGTAACTTTCAGCCACAGCCTCATTGACACTAGTCCTGTTGAATAAATGCTTGCCCTGCATCCAGCAGTCATATTCTATGCATGGAAGTTCGCCTTATACTGTGCTCAGTGGGGCTTCCTCTCAGGTAAGCATGCATAGGATTGTGGCTTTACCCTTCATTTGCCCTCCTGTGAAGATTAAGTTGTGTTTTGTTTTTTGAATAAGGCTGACACCTGAAGGAAGGAGGAACTAAGAGCAAAGGGATCTTGAGAATATGTTTACTCAGAGCCCAACAAATAGGAGCTCTGTGAGCCCTGGAAAATGTGCTCCCTGCCTTGTAGGCCTTTTTCCATCTGACTTGGGAGGACAGGTCTCCTAACTGACTGCAGCTACAAAAACTGAGGCTGCTCTACCCTCTGGGCTGGAGTTTTATTTAGGGCAGGCATCCCCAAACTCGGCCCTCCAGATGTTTTGGGACTACAACTCCCATCATCCCTAGCTAACATGAGACCAGTGGTCAGGGATGATGGGAATTGTAGTCCCAAAACATCTGGAGGACCGAGTTTGGGGGTGCCTGATTTCGGGGGTTGTGTTGCAGGGTTGGTGTGATAGATAGATAGATAATATAGATACCTTTATTTTAGATCTAATTGTGATTTATGTGGACATTGTTTAATTTGGTTGTGTATTTTTGACGTTTTATTTATTGTTTATGACTACTTTTGTTACGTTGCAATTCTGCAGGTTTTTTTCATGCTGTAAGCTGCTTTGAGCATGGTTTGAACTATGGAAAGGCGGCATACAAATAACATGTATGTAAGATAGGAAGGTAGGGAGCTACTTATATTGAGCCAAGCCATTGATCCATCTAGCTTGGGATTGCCTGCACAGACTGGCAGCAGCTCCCCAGGGTTTCAAACAGAGGACATTTCCACTCCTGACTGAAGATGCTGGGGTTTGAACCTGGGACCTGTGATGTTGTCTCACTGAGCTGTGTCCTTTCCATCGTGAGGCTCCGTGCCATCGCTCTGATTGGGAAAGGGAAAGCGGCCGAGCAGCTGGATGCTAAGAAGCTGAGCAGGGAAAGGTCCCAGGCAGGCAGAAAGCCAGAGGAGGAACCTGAGAGGGCGCGTGAAGGAAATACAGAACTAAGAAAACAAGAGGCCTACAAGGAGGGGCTGATGGGAAAGCCTCTGCAGAGCTGCCTGGGCAGGGACCAAGTGGGCTGGAGAAGCTCAGAGGGCTGGATATTGTGTTTGAAAAGAGCCAAGGTTCAACAAAGCTAAACAAGCAATGGCAGCGGGGAAGGCTAAAATCATCTGCTCACTTACATGGGAACACGTACCATTGAATTGAATGGGGCTTCTGAGTAGCCATGCAAAGAACTGCACTCTTATGGGTTGAATTTAACTAGCCAAAGATTTGGTTGCATGTTGTTGTTTTTAAAGGCTTTTCCAAATGCAAAGATGCTATGTTTTTCTTGTACAGGTATTTACTTCTAGATAATTTTATTTATGTCATTGTTATTTATTTGGATATTTATATTCTACCTTCAACAAATTGTCAGGGACATACTGTCGAAAATAAATACGGCTTGTATAAACTTTTTTGTAACTGTGCATTAGCACACTTTTTATATACGTATCTTCCTTGCCACCCCCCTTTTTCTAAAAAATAAAATAAAGAAAAAAGCAAAAAGCTGGCATGCTGAATGAAATGGATCACAAATGATAGCTAGCAACACTAATATTTACTTATTTGCTAATTATTTATCAAGATTTCTGTGCTGCTTATGATCTGACTCCAGAGAGGAAGTGGTGACTGCCAAAAAAATTCAAAGGAAATCAAAATTAATCCCTTCTGGTCCTGCAGATGGCAGAGTACAATATGAAGTTAACTTTCTGTGTTAGCAAACAAAAAAGGAATGCAGAGGTGAACAAAGTAGAGGTTATAATAACCCAAATCAATTATAAAACATTAATGAGATAATTTCCTAATTTCATTTTCAAGAAAAGTGAAGTTTCTAGCCCTCATGGTGAAATATAACTTGAAATATAACAACAGCACATTACCTTTCGGACAAACTTCTGGGGGGCAGGGCCAAAGGCAAAAGTGGCTATAGCTAGAGGCAAAAGTAGGCAGAGCAACAGATGTGACTTTTACTACCTTTGTGGAAGAGGCTGCCTTCCAGCCATGCCGAAGTAAGAGATTTGTTTCTGCATACATCTACCTGCACCTTCCATCTGACAAACAGGAGACGTTACTGCAGTTCAAGGACCAATGATACCGGTACTGGTCTTATGCTGGGTCAGAACAGCAGCATCCTTATGTTGTTATTATTTTGAAGTGGGTCCCTAAGTGCTGCTCTTTTCGGTGGGGTTTATTCCCCCATAAGCATGTTCAGAACTGCAGCTGCTTTAAAGAATGCTGAGCACTATTAGGTGTCAATAATTCATCAGCGCTGCAAACATCTGAATGTGCCTTGTTTCAGCAGGCAGGGAGTTGTGCTGAAAACATTATATTAACTTGCCTTTTAGTTCACCGGTGTCACTTGAGAGGCCTAGTCATTGTGTGATTGCCGATTGCACTTCTGGTGCGCAGCTTGCGGCTTTTTAATTCAAAGCCTGTAGCATATTGACATAGAACTGGTGCAGAGTGGTAATTAATCATTAATATATTCCTTGTATGAATACCACACATTATGCCTGGTTCTTTAATCTGTGCCAGTTAAAAACACACATTTAATCTTTGTACATTGCAATCTGCATAGCCAAACAATGCTGGTGCAAGGATGGTGAGCCCAACATGAAGGCCCATTTTTGTTCATTAAATACACTAATCCACACAGCTGGGCACTTTATTCTTCGACAGACGGATGAGTCACTCAGACATGCTGAACAATGTATGCTGCTGCCTCACTCTCAACCTGCAAAATCTGCATCAGGGTGGGGAACCTCTCGCACTCTGGATGGGGTTGGGCTGCAACTCCCAGAGTCCAACAACTGGAAAACAGGTTCCCTATCTCTGTTCCCCATAAGTTGCACACATACCAAAGATTTAAAACCTGTGACTCCCCACCACACCCAAAAAATAGTTTGTTAATAATAATAATAATAATAATAATTTATTATTTCTACCCTGCCCAACTGGCTGGGTTTCCCCAGCCACTCTGGGCGGCTTTCAACAGAACATTAAAAACAGAATAAAACTTCAAACATTAAAAACTTCCCTAAACAGGGCTGCCTTCAGATGTCTTCTAAAAGTTGGATAGTTGTTTATTCTCTTGACATCTGATGGGAGGGCGTTCCACAGGGCAGGCACCACTACCGAGAAGGCACTCTCCCTGTTAAGGGTGCTGGAAATTGCAGCCCTGTGATGGGTAAACTACAGTTCCCAAGATTCTTTGTGGGGGAAACCTGTGCTTTAAATATATGGTGTGTACACAGTCTTATATGACTCAACTTAGAAGTTGAACAAAACCTCACAGAGTTAAGGACATTGCTGTTAACAGTGTAAACTTGATCAGGAGGTGAGAGCAGGAAGAATGGCCAGATTGGAACCAGTAAGTTTACACCATCCTTTAAAAAAAACACACATCATCAGTAGATGCTGCTGTAACTTCTCCTACCTGCTCTTTCCACCTATTGTAGCAAGCAGAACTGCAGGTTTTCCATGCACCAGGCAAAGGTTGCCCCAGTTGAATTTATGTCTGTCACACAGCAGAACTTCTGCCACAGGAACTCAGGGAGAAACGTAAATTGGGCTTAATAGGTTGCTTATGCTGGAGGCTTCCAACAAACTTGAAAGGGGCTATCAGTAGTCAGTGCAATTTGGTGTATGTTTTAATAGGCTCAAGGTCCATATGCAATCAAATCATAGCTGAAAGCTATAAATAAGCAGGATGCCGGAGGAAAGAGTTAGCAACAGGTTCATTTTCAATAGAATATATTTCCATCTGAATGTGATTTTTTAGAAGAGACATGCTCTAAGGCTTTTTACCTGGCCACTCTGTTTGAAGTAGATATGGAGTGCGTGAAATTTGCTGATGTTAATGACTAGCCCCTCCTACTTCTGGAGATAGGATTTGGCTTCTCAAAGCAGGGGTGATCAAATATAACATATATTAATGTCCCTATGAAAACTTCAGAATCAGAAACAGGGATGTTGACAAAGCACTACTTCTGTGTGTGTGAATCTATGCATGTTGAGCCAAGGGTCCCTACAGACAAATACATATAATACAGGCTTTTTGCTTAACTCTATACTAACTATAGCACTGGTCTTCAACTGGTGGATTGGGACCCACAAATCAACCATGTCCTACCCTTAGGTGAGTGCCATGGCTAAGTTGTTGGTTGTCATTGTTTTTTAAGGGTTTTTTTTTTTACAAGACGAAAAATGGAAATAATTATTGCCAGGGTTAGTGACAGGACCCAGGATTATTCAATTACAAGCTCTGCTTTCCAAAGTATTTCTGTAACTGGTTTCCTTTTGCATCAGTTCACCTTGGAAGAAGAAAGATGGACAGTGGCAGGGCAAAATCAAGCAGGTCGGACGATGCAAGTCTGAACTGAAATGTGCCCTAGCTTCAAAAAGACTATAGGGCTGTTTGGCAGATGGTAGCATCCTATATAATAATTCCCTAATGTCCCCACGTCCGTGGTGTGTGTCAGAGGAACTGCGCTACTGAGCATGTGCCCCACGGACACAGGGATTGGAGCGCAGAGACTCTATGCAGATGAGACAGTCGGAGGCTGCCAATCGGAAGTGCGGGAGGGGCTGCCTCGCCCTGCACTCAAAGAAAGTTGCTGGCGGCCATTTTGTGTGTGTGAGTGATGGGAGTTACACAAGGATTCCTCTCACACGCCCGCCCTAGGCCGACGGCCCTGCCCGGGAGGCGGCCTCCCTCCCTCAGGGGCTCAAAGCAGCCCCCGTCCCGTCCTCGCCATGTCCCTGTACAGGAACTCGGTGTGGTTCGTGAAGGGGCTGGGAGCCAAAAGGGCAAAGAGAGGCGGGGCTGCCATGGCCGTTTCCACACGGAGTTTGCTTACGGAGGGAAACCGGACCCCCCTCCCCAGTACGTGGGATTTGAGCCCATTCCCCCTCCTCCGCCACACGCTTTAGGGACTTTTATGTAATGGGAGGGGCCAGTTTCCCTCACAGCTTCTCTCGGACGCGCCGCAGGATGAGGCCCGGCTGCCTTACCTGAAGGCTGCTGTCCTAATCCCACTTGCCTGAGGGAAATAAGTCCTGTTTTTAAAAATGTTTCACCACATATGTTCTAGCGCCCGTTAATTTAACGGGCTGAACGTCCACTAGTTTCTTAGAATGTCTCATGAGTCCTGAACACAAATATGAATGCTAGATGGCTGGAGAGGATTGCTTTGCTTCTGTCGTTGCCTTAATCAGAAGTGGTTTGCGGTATCCCAGGGGGCAGTTCTGGTGGTGAATACCTGCAGCAAAATGTTGAGGAATTACCTGTTCCTGTTTGTCTGGTGCCTCTCCCACATAATGCTGGACTGCAATTCCCATCAGCCCCATCAGCTAGCGTGACCTCTGGGTCAGGGTTGGAATCTGACAACACCTGGAGGGTCATGGGTTAACCATCTCTGGTCTAGGGGAATTGTGGACTGCTTCCTTCTGGCAAAGATGCTGGGGAGGTAGAGCTGCAAAAGCTAGGCTTGTTTTCTGTTTGCAAGAAACCAAAGAACAGAGACCTTCAAGCCTCATTAAAGCTACATTATGAGAGGGATATCAGATTTACCTGAAAACTGCAGGTGCCTGAGGCGAGAAGGGAAAAATCTCTTGAGGAATGTGGCACCTGCGTTCTTCCAATATACTTTTCTGAGGTGAATTGGCTTATGTTGCTGCTGTGAAAGAGAGAAAGGAGTGTGTGTGGAAAAGTGGAGGTTTAATTTAATCCCTTCCTTTTGCCTGAGGATTTGGAAGTTCTTGGAGGATTCCGGATTGATAATTGGGCAACGGATAGAAGCGAAAGACCTTTTGGGGCTACAGACAGATAATGTGTAGGCCTTATGTTGCTTTGTATAGCCAAACTCTGACAGGATCAGGAATTCAAGGCCAGGGAGTAAGAGGTGAGGCTTAAATTCACTACTGTGGAAGAAGCATGTGATCCTGAGCAGTTACTAGGGGGAAAAGTGCCCCGGGAACAGCTTCGACTAGATGGCTAAACCAGGCGAGGGTAGCTGATGGACCCTAAACCCTCTGAGTTAGAAACTTCCCTTGCATGCAAAGACAGGCTCTGGCAGATTGAGTGGGCGAGACCCATAGTAGGTCCAATGGCCAAGAAGGCAGTTTCTGCATGTGCTGTAGAGGGAAATGATGGGGCAGATGGGGCTCATCAACCTGGGAAGGTAGCTCTTCTAGGAGAAGGAAAACTCTGATCCTAAACCTCCGCTGCTGTGTGGGATATCTTCAGGAGAAGAAAAGGCTACACAAATCTGGAGCAGAATCCCTAAGATGGTGCCTTGTATGCCTCTTTCTGGCAACCCCTGTAGCTAAGCTGGTGCCAAACATATTGCTCTGTTTTCCTTTGGGGCATATCAGCGAGGCTGAGGGGCAGGGGTCTTGTCATCTTGGCAGCCCAGGACCTCGATACACACTGCCTGGGCTTCCTACCCAGAGAAGGCACTTCAGTGCTGCTAAAACAGTGGTTTGACTTCACCTCCAGAAGTGCATTCCATTGTCTCTTCAGGCAGACAGATCCCAACAATTAATCTATTGCAGCAAAAAGGCATGCTAAATGTTGTATTGTGTTGCAAACTTTTGTGGGCTAGTCCCTCATATGTATGAAGTGTTATCCTCTATCGATGGGCCTTGAACAAGGGTGGGGAATCTCTGGCCTGCCAGGCTGTTTTCCCCAAACCATGCCCACATGCCCTCCACCAGACCTCATTTCCTTGGAAGGATGTCAATATTCAAAGTAAATCATCCCTGCTCCCCACCCCCCCACCCCGGCCCAGCAGCCAGGGCTTGTCAGCAGGCAAAAGATAGTCTGACAATTCCATTGGAGGTGAAACATAAGCAAAATAAGCAGTGACCATTCATAATACCAGTAATTGGTGACCACAATTTCTTATAATAGCTGAGTAAATGTAAACACTTGTAGTAGGACAGGAAACCATTGTCTGTACTCGGGCCCAAAATAATAGCCTATTTAGTTACTAGTTCCATTACAACTATTTCATGCTGGAATCTATTTTGAATTTCCTCTGAATAGCAATTTCCAGGTCAGCAGCAGAGTATGTAGACTGAAATGTTCCTCTACTGGTTTCTGGATGCTGACACCCTTTCTGATATCAGCTCCCTAACCTAACAGGTTTTTGTCCTTACATCTAACCTCACCTTGTACAATTTATTTTCTTGTACACATGTGTGCGGAGGAGGAGGATAACACTCTATACATCTGATGAAGTGGACCACAAAAGCTTATGCCTTATGCCATCATTTAAGGTGCGGAAAGGCTCCTTTTGCTGATCTCCACAGTCCTTCTACATCTGAAAAAGGGTTGGAAAGATCGTGGAAGTCCACACGTGTATCAACTATGCACAGCGGTGTGTGAAGAGTTCTGGCCTCCTGTGACACATACACCCACCAAACTTTCATCATATGAAATGGTGGAAGTCTTCCCTCTGGTCCACTTTACCCCATGACTTCCATAATCAAAATTGCATAGACTGGCCTTGAGATAGGGTGGCTACTTACACCCCCCCCGCAAAGGGGGGCACTGATTTTATTTTTTAAATTGCATGCAGACTTAGGTACACATGTATGTACTTACATATGTACATTTAGAAATGATTTTTTTTTCTTATTAAAATAGAAATGCATCTCCCCATAGTAGGGCGGACTGTGGCCAGGAGACCTGTGTGCCTGCTCAGTTTTGCTCCCAGGTGCTGTTGGACTTGGAAGGCCCCATCCTCTCTTTTCCTTCTTAGGGATCTTTTTTTTTAAACCTGGTCTTCAAGCCAGACTTGGCATGGGTGGGCAGCCTTTCAAACAAAGGGCAGTCCTCTGTCAAATAAAGACACACACCCTCTCCACCTTGAGAGAGAGTGGTACCTCGGTTTACGAACTTAATCCGTTCCGGAAGCCCGTTCTTAAACCGAGGCGCGCTTTCCCTAATGAGGCCTCCCGCCGCCAGTGCCCTTCCATCATTCGGATTCCGTTCTTAGACCGAGGTAAAGTTCGCAAACTGGGACACCACTTCCGATTTTGAGGAGTTCGTAAACTGAATTGTTCATAAACAGGACTGTTCTTAAACCGAGGTACCATTGTATATGAAAGCACCTCAGGAGCTTGTTCAAGTGAAGCTGGTGTGCATACTCTGGAGTCATTAATCCAGAGCCAAAAAAATAAATAAATAAAAAAAATCGCCTCTCTATACACTTGGCCCCGGGGGAATTGTGAAGATTTTCCGAGTGTCAAGACCCGACGAGGGTCTGGCCTTATACAGCCTCTGGAGATACCGGTATTTGTTTTTGTAGCCGGGAGTGAGGAGGGAACCCAGAGGCGAGGCCTGCTGTGCCAATAATGTCCTCTGCCAGCCGTTTGCCTGCGGGGACTTTGGGCGGCAACCGCGTCCCAGTGGACCATCCCTGCTGTTTTCCTAGCGCGGAGGCGCAGGAACTGCGTGCAGAGAAGGCAAGGGGAGAGACGAGAGCAGGAACTTCGCTCTTCCTCCGCTGTGTGGTGGTGCCTAGCCAAGCTCGGGTTGGGAGGGGAGAGAGTCCTATTGGTTAGTTTAATTCCGGGGAGTTTGCACAAGCCGCGCCTGGCCTGAAAACAGATTGACTAGAGACCATGCGTGGTGTGCAGCAAACAATGGGAGGGTGTGTGCTTGCGGCTTTGCTTTATTATTATTATTATTATTATTATTATTATTATTATTATTATTATTATTATTATTATTATATTTTTAAAAACTTCCAGCACTCCCCCCTCCCGCATCCCAGGAAGGCCAGCGGCTTGAGAAACTCAGGCATTGTGCTGGCAGAAGGCAGCAAAACCGTCCCCTCTGCTCTCTCCCCGCACCCAAAAGCAGCATCAAGGGAACACAGCGACCAGCTGGCAGCCAGACATGGGTGCAGCTGGCACCACCGCGATTGCCTAAGGCTGTGGGACACTAATAGACTAGAGTCCTTAAAAAAAAAAGTGCATTGGAGCGAGGGGTGGGGGGTGTTCTTCATTTTTCCTCACTGAAAATAAACCAATTTGCTAGCGTCGTATGTGTCTCAGAACGACCAGCGCCAGCTTTTCCAACGATTAGCTGTGTGGACAACCTCCAGAAGTGCGCGCTTTGCTTCCGTTTGAAAGAAAAGAAAAGGGATAATATTAGGCGCTGCGATGCCGCCAGAGCTGGTTCTGGAGAGCGAGGGCTTATTCCAGGATACGATTTCCAACGCCAGGCGCGCCCTCCGCCGAAAAGCAGCCCCAAAGGAACAGTTCTAGAAAGTAAAACCACGCGCGGTATGTGTGAAGCAAGCCTGGGAAGGGAGAGAGCGGCTTGTGCGGGAGGAAAGACAGGTTTTCTTCTTCGCACCTCGATTCGCCCGGGAAAGCCCAAATGCCTGGGCTCCTCTTTTCCTCCTTGGCGCCTCAGGTTGCTGGCTGGGCTCGACCGACTCAAATGCCTGCAAATCGTATGCACACACAAGGCAGACTTCCGTGTCACATGCATCGTAGGATCGGGCAGAAAAAAAGTACTGCAATTCCTGAGGCTTGTTTATAAGCATTCATCCGGTCCCCTTGACAGCATCCACTGGATCCTGTTTTCTCTTTCGGTGGCTGGAAGGAAGAACCGCCGCTGTAGTAGGGAGGGGACAGGGATCTTTGGCCCTCCCGCCCCTCTTCGTTTCCCCAGCCAACTTTCTCCCTCTCTTCACTTTTCCTGTGTGTGTGTCTATACCGAGGAGGCGGAGGAGGCGGCCAGCGCTTCCCTTCTCCTCCGCCCTCTCCTCCCTTGTGTCTGGGGCTTTGGATAGGAGGAAGAGGAAGATGACGAGCCAGTGCAATTAGCCTAACAAGGGGCGGGTGGCGGCGGCGGCAGCAGGAGGCGCGGCGGCGGCGGCGGCGGCTTTTTCCCGGGCCACTGACACATCCTCCTCTTCTCCTCGCCGGGGCGATGAAGGGGGACTTTTCGGAGTTAAGCTGGAAAAGTCCGGCGGGATCTTATCCCCCCGCCTCCCGCGCAGCTCCTTGAAAAGTGGGAGGAATCCCTTCCTTCCCTCCCTCCCTCCCCAAAGACCCCACCGTGGAGACGGGGCTTGGCTGGGATCTGTGTACACATTCCTCTTTTTTTGTTGTCGTTCCCCCAACCAAGAGGCGGATATATCTATACTTCTATATGGTTGGTGGGGTTTTTCTTTTTGCTCGTCTTAAAAGGGAGAGGCTTTGCTCTCTTGGGTGCATGTGGAAACTGTTCCCCGCTCTTCTTTTCTCCGCGCTCCCCATATATATTTTTTAAATTTTTATTTTGATGCGTCGTCCCCCCTCCAATGTGGACTCCGGCGGACCTGTGCTTCCTTTGTAATTGGGAAATGAAATAATGGCGACCCGTCGGGCAGCGGGGCCACCCGGGGGAGATGGAGACACCCAGCCGCCCGAAGTCGCCAGGAGCTGCAGCCAGGTAGGTAGGGGGCGAAGAAGAAGCCGAGGGGGGGGGGAAAGCAAGGGCGGGTCCCGAGTCCGGCCCGAGCGGCGTTGGCTGGGTCGGGGGGCGGCGGAGGGAGAGGCAAGCGAGCGCTGCTCCCGTGTTTATGAGCTGGAGCAGCCAGCCAGGGGCGGTAGCCGCCGCGCGCGGGGAATGGCTTGGATTGGAGCGGCTTTAATGGCCGCCCCATCCCTGTTGCCTGCCTGCCTCCCTCTTCCCTTCCTGCCCGCCCGTCCCGGAGTTGCCGGGAGTTGGACGCTAGGAGTTGGCGGCCGCCCCCGACCCTCGAGCGAAGGAAGGGAGGGAAGGGAAAGGGGGGGGAAGCAGGGAAGGGGGCGGGAAAAAGAGAAAGTTTGGAGCTGCCGCCTCTCCCCCCCCCCTCCGCACAATGTTTAGGGTGGGATTTGTTCCCGCGTCTTCCATCGCCCCCAACCTGGCCGTGGTGTGAAGAGAAAGAAGCCCTCTTTTCTTCCTTTCTCTTCCTCTCTCTCTCCCCCCCAGCCCGTCCCCATTTAGGACTTTGGGGAGTCTCCCTCGCCTCACCTCCTCACTGAAAAGACTTGTTTTCCATAGAGAGCCAATTGCTCGAGATCTTTGCTGTCTTTTGAAAAATCCCTTTGGAAACAACAGCCCTTAATCTTTTCCTACTTCTCTCTCCCCCCCTCTTCCCTTTGTCCCATTGATCTGATAGAGGGGGGGAGAGGGTGGCGCAGTCTTCGTGTGTATGCATATATGTGTGTGCGTATTTTAAGACCCTGAATGACACTCTTACATTTCCCCCTCCTCCTGGTGTGTGTGTGTACATATTTCGCTTTTACAGGCCAGCTCCAGCAAATTCCAGTGTGTAGGGGGCTTTATAGACAGTGTTCCTCTTCTCTCTGCTCCCCTGTCCAGAGTTGTTGCTGGGATATTCCTATATGCATCTTTAATTTGGAAAGTTGTATATTTTTAATGTCTTAACGGTGGCACTGCACGTTCGAGACTAATAGCTTGTCCTTAGAAAGGCCCCTGTTTCAACCCTTCGTCCCAGGCTCCATATTAATAGTACTAATAGCATTAAATCTCCGCCAGCGCTGTGTGTTTGTTCTGCACTGCACATCAAAGGTGACTCCTCTTATTCAAATTTTTATGAGGGCTTCCGATGGACTGAGGCATGCTGGAGTATCGTGCTGTGTCTGTGTTTATATGGAGCATATGGTATGTGAAAGTTTCATGCCCCTTGCGTGTAAGTCCTTGTGAGGTGGAAGTGTCCTCTGTGTGATTTTCTTATGCTATATATACCCTTGCTTAATATATAAGTGAATTGTAGCTGCATTGCTGTCAATACCCTTTTTGAGAAATGGAATTTGACACTTTTTAAAAATAGTGTTTATTTAAGAGGGGAGCCTTTAATCTACTGTTCTGTCCTTGGCTTACCCGAGTGCTTTGATATAACAGTGCCACGTGGTATTGTAAGATCAATCCTCTGTTAAGTGTGCCTTCTAATATATCTGTACAGTTGGATAAGTTCTGAGTAGAAAAACTTGGTGGAGAACTGTTACAGGTTATTGTTTGTGGCTTAGCATTCAATGATCTTTGCAAATGATAGCAACAGATAGATTCTACACCTCTCCCCTAATCATGTTTTGTGTGTGTGTGTGTGTGCGCGTGTGCGAGAGAGAAAACATTAAAGCAGAACAGTGAATGAAGAGAAACAGCTACGATTGATAATTATTTCTCAGTAGTTCGTGCACTGTATAGAAGATGTGGGATCCTGGGCTCTCTGAGACCATTCCTATAATCTTCCTATCATTAGCATGGTAAACCATAATGAACCCCTTCGAGTTGAGGCATATGAAATAGGTAAGATGATAAGTTTTCATTGAACCAGCTCCTGTTTATGAGTGTATACAAGCGGTACAGTTCATAGAGACACTTTAGGTTGTTGAGAGCAGTATGTCTTTCCACCCTGGCAGAGTTTTTATATCTTAAATAAAGATTGCATTTCATTTCATTAACAAAAACAGCATTTCCTGTTCTGTGTACCTCATTCTATGGCACCAATAGAGCAGTACTGTACATCTTTCTACCAAACTCAGTTAGAGCTGGACCCTCACAGTGGAGCCGGCTGTTTAGTTGGTTCTTCAAAACGAGCAGTTCCAAGGTGGACTTACTGGACTTTTTAATTTTCATTTCGGGGGGAATATAAATTTTAATGCAGCTTTCTTTAGCAGTACCTCAGTTTAAAACTGGAATCGCTTACTGTAGGGTAGGTTTAACCAGAGAACACCGGGAATGGTGTATAGTTGTCAACAGATACGGAGACTTCTTTCAGTGTTTTTATGGTCAAGTTTAACATGGTGTTTGAATTGATCTTTGAGGTAATATTTTATGGCATAAGTGACAACACAGTTTTTGGAACACAGTTTGGATGAATGAACCTTAGCACCTCTGTATGCTGAATAGTGGTGACATTTACAGAGTAGGCATACAATATACTTCTATCGAATGGCAACTCTATTTGAATATTTTCTTATTTAAGTAAAATTTCATGATGCGGAGCAGGCATCATGCTTTCTGGTGGCCAGACATAGGCTTGTACACTCCTTCTTCCCTTCCCTTCCCCTTCTCTTTGGGGTTTAATGCTAACTATGGTTAAGCATTGTGTCTGAACCTCCATAAACCTGGTTACTGTTAACCTTGAAACTAGCTTCTGATCCTTGTTTCAGTCCCTTAATTTAGAGGTCAACTGCTTTTGCTGGTTCTGTCATATAATAACTGAACCACTGGTAATACTAACCAAAATAGGAAGAATGGAAAATTTCTGGGGAGAATGCCTGTGAGCCAAAGGGGAGATGCTCTTGATTGCCACGCCATGGTTTGGTGATTAGGCATCCTGATGCGTGAACTAGTCCAGTGCTGACAATAATAAATTTTGGCAAATAATATAGTTTGCTGCTGTTGCATCTTAGAGTTTCTTGTTAAATATGAGAACAGAAGACAGGTATATTGTGTGCATCTGCTTTTCACTATATGCCACTCTCGAGTTTATAATGCACATCCATGTTCCTCTCTGTGCAGGGCAAGGGATCTCCTCTTCATCTTGTTTCATCCCACAGTGAGTGGGAGAAAGGAAAAGGGACCAAGTCTGAGGCCTTCTGAAATCTCTTCTAACAAACTTCCCAGGAATGGTGAACCAGACCAGGGCTTGACAGGCTTAAAAGTGGGAGTCTGAATACACTGTCCTGGTTTTCAGGGCATGCTAAGCCAAACCAATTTAAGCAAGACCATGCTCATGTGCAGACTCCTAGAGAGGAGCTTGCAGCCACTTTGACCATCCCTGTTCTTTTTAGCTGTTGTGCTGTGCCAAGCCACAATTTGCTTGAGTGTGTGTTGTCCAAACTGGGACACATGATTAAACTCACCCCTCACTAAGCATGAGCTGTAGCTAAGGACTTAGTTTTGCATGCAGGGTGGCCACAAGGGCCAAGAAGGAGCAGAGTGGCTACAAGTTCATCTGAGAGGCCATACACTGCGTGGTCTCACTAAGGCAAGGATTGGCTTAGTGTGTAGTGCAAACCAGCTCACTCTCTCCTCATGGGTGCCTTTCACATGTTCCTCTTGAGCTACTTCATAGATAGGAACATGGCTTTGTCTGGCATGGTGTGAGTGCTTTTTTTCTGGAAAGCTGAGGAGAATTCTGGGATATCCTCACATTTTATCACTAATGTTACATTTGTATGTGTATGAATCAGATGTGAAAACAATCTAGAACAACTTCAGAACAATCCCACATACTGTGCAATGTTTTGGCGTTATATCATTGCAATTCCATTCACAATGTGGTAATCTCTAACATACTATGGAGCAACAGATGGAGTTTCATTTATGAATATAATTAGCCATGCAGTCGAAAGTATATGGATAACTACTATAATGTATGTGTTATACTTGTCTTTAAACTCAGTTTCATGGCTTTATTGCTGGTGATGTGATGACATGAGACGTTAATAGTCTTTAAAAATGGATGCTGTGACTCATTCAAACTCAGGAGGTGTTTACATTAAATTCTTAATTACAGAAGGACTAATTAGTACTGAAACTATTCATGTACCAACTTCAGCACCATTTCATTTCTGTGCGGCTCACTATTCATGCAGACCTAATTGGTTTTGGTTTTCCATCCCCTCCCATCCCAAACACCACTGAGTGATGGAGAGTTAATCCATATCTCCTCCTCCACAATACAGTTGAGATAAAATTCTAGCCATATACCTGCACCTTGGCTGGTGGAATTGATTAGTTCTCTTACTGCTGGGCTTGTGGGGGTGGGGGTGGGGGGGAGGACTCCTTTGGGAACTACTGTTGGATAGTGTAGAATGTTTTTGCAAAGGTTGAAGTGTAGAATGTTTTTGCAAAGGTTGACTGATTCACATGGCTACTTTTGTGGTGGTGGTGGTGGCGTGCTGCTAACACATCATGTGATAAAAATCACAAGTTGTCTGGACCTTAGGAATCCACGTTGTTGGTTTTTAAATGCACATCCTCTAAAACTAGGAGCTTGCAAATGCAAACTGATTCTTTGCAGGTTTATTCAGAAGCAAGTCCCATTGACTTCAGTGGGATGTATTCATGAGTTAATGCATGTAGGACTGCAAACTTTCATACTGGGCTAGTGTCTTTGTTTGAATGCACCCTCTGTAACATTTTCCAGAAAATAATGATAGGCAAGTCTTGTTTTCTGTTTAGCTGCCTGCATAAATGAAATAATGTGTTGTATGAAGAATGGGATGAACATGGGTTGGAACTCAACAACAGAAGTTTCCAGTCATTGTCTGAAACTTCCTGTAACATGTTGGTAATTAGTTGCTCCTGGGGGCGATCATCTATAATGGTAGATTGTATGTCTGTAACGGTATTGAGTTCAGTTGCATTTCAGACATTGTGGTCCAACTTGGACAGTTGTGTTGGATCACAGGCCTCGGACTCATGTGTTTCTCTTCCCCATTCCTCTTCTCCTTTGGCTGCAAAGAGCAGATCAGAAGCACCCACTTCTAAACTAATCCGTTTCTCTGGGTTCATATGTAACAAGGTGCTCTAGGACATGGGTGGTGCTGTGATCTAAACCACAGAGCCATTTGGGCTTGCCGATCAGAAGGTTGGCAGTTCGAATCCGCACAACAGAGTGAGCTCCCGTTGCTCTGTCCCAGCTCCTGCCAACCTAGCAGTTCGAAAGCACACCAGTGCAAGTAGATATATAGGTATCCCTGTGGTGGGAAGGTAAACGGCGTTTCTGTGCGCTCTGGTTTCTGTCACGGTGTTTCGTTGCGCCAGAAGCAGTTAAGTCCTGCTGGCCACATGACCCGGAAAACTCTCTGTGGACAAACGCCGGCTCCCTCGTCCTGAAAGCGAGATGAGCCTCGCAACCCCATATTCGCCTTTGACTGGACTTAACCTTCCAGGGTTCCTTTACCTTTTTACCTTCTAGTTAGTTTAGAAGTGGAAGCAAAAGTTTTCAGATTCCTTGAGGCCACCACAGAGGAGGGAGAGGGAAAGGAGGTGGTAGGAACATGAAAGCTTGAGCCTTGGATATGCAATGCTAAATATTAGTTCAGTGTTAGATTCAAAAAGGCCTAGTGTTGTGATAAATGGCTATTTCTTGGTTGCGTTTTCCTAGTTGCAAAATTAGACTAACTGTGTACTTTGTACATATTCAGTAATATACTACTCCTGTAGGATCTTACACTAAAATGCATAATACTGTAGACAGGTGTATCCAGGGACTGTCACAATGACTATCAGGAGAAATTAGCTTGTCGTGAAAGGGCTTCATAACACTTATGTGACACTGAAATAGCACCTTGGCAATGGGGGAAGGACCACTGAGCTTTCTATATGTTTACCTCTCGTCAATCTTCTTGTTGGCTCCCCTCAGACTCGACACTAATCTAGTAAATGGAATTGCTATGTCACTTCAGGTCAGCCTGCTGCATGGGGGGACCCTTAGTGTTCATTTTGGACACTGACAAGGATTTCCTTTGAGAATGGAGAATCTGTGTTGCCAGTTAAGTCTTCATTTGCATTTAAATACTCTACTGCTGTAATATTAGTGAGTTTCAATGCACACTTATTTGTATATTTCTGTATAGCAACTATGTGGAAATTAAATGGTGCTTTGGCAAAAGATGCCAGTTTTAAAAACTGCTAGCATTGCTTTCTCAAAAAAATGTGACAATTGCCATCTTTATCAGTTTCTTTTTTAAATACCAGTAAATATTTTATTTACAAAGAATAATATAGAAAAATGCAAGTATAAATTGCCCCTTCCTTAAAAAAAAAACCAAGAGCAAACAAAATACTTCAGTAACTAAACCAGTGTTAAAAGTTTGATTTTTTTTCATGTTTACTTTGACCTTTCCTATTTTAAAAAAATAGATAAATGGATGTTATCACTTGACTAGAATTCCTCTCCGGAATATGTTTGCATGCAGTTTGGATTATTCATAAACTTTGTGTGCCATAGTTTTCTCATGCTCTTCTCCAAAGCTGACAATTTATTCTGTGTTTACCTTTTCAATAGTGATATTTTGCACTTAGAAGAAGTTGTAGCAAATTATGTACACAAATACATTTAAAATAACAGTTTTAAATGTTTGTTGCTGTGAAGAGTTTGCTTACTTGGACATTTTCCTAAGTAGTTACTGAAAGTATAAACTAGAAATAGGAGAGTACAGTATATGCTTAACACTCCAAAGGATTTATGCTTTAGACATCACCTTGCCAACAAAGGTCCGTATAGTTAAAGCTATGGTTTTCCCAGTAGTAATGTACGGAAGTGAGAGCTGGACCATAAAGAAGGCTGATCGCCGAAGAATTGATGCTTTTGAATTATGGTGCTGGAGGAGACTCTTGAGAGTCCCATGGACTGCAAGAAGATCAAACCTATCCATTCTTAAAGAAATCAGCCCTGAGTGCTCACTAGAAGGACAGATCCTGAGGTTAAGGCTCCAGTACTTTGGCCACCTCATGAGAAGAGAAGACTCCCTAGAAAAGACCCTGATGTTGGGAAAGATTGAGGGCACAAGGAGAAGGGGACGACAGAGGATGAGATGGTTGGACAGTGTTCTCGAAGCTACTAACATGAGTTTGGCCAAACTGCGAGAGGCAGTGAAGGATAGGCGTGCCTGGCGTGCTCTGGTCCATGGGGTCACGAAGAGTCGGACACGACTGAACGACTGAACAATATCATGGGGACAGGGAACCTTTGGTCTTCAGATGCTCTCCAGCATCCATCAGCCTCAGCCCTTCAAGGTTCATGATTGAGGATAATGGGAAATGTAGTCCAGCAACATTTGTAGGACCACATCCCTGACTTAGAATGCTGTATACAAAAGTGACTTCTTTCCTAATGTCAGCAAGGGTCTTGACTTCCTAAGTACACTCAGCAAATACCTCTGGGACTTCATATCAAACCATCAATTTCATTTGGAATATTTTCTTTTGAGCTGATGTAACCCCAGCGAAAAAAGGGGACCAGGTGGCGCTGTGGGTTAAACCACAGGCTTGCTGATCAGAAGGTCGGCGGTTCGAATCCCTGCGACGAGGTGAGCTCCCGTTGCTCGGTCCCAGCTCCTGCCCACCTAGCAGTTCGAAAGCATGTTAAAGTGCAAGTAGATAAATAGGGACCGCTCCAGCGGGAAGGTAAACGGCGTTTCCGTGCACTGCTCTGGTTCGCCAGAAGCAGCTTTGTCATGCTGGCCACATGACCCGGAGGCTGTCTTCAGACAAACGCCGGCTCCCTCGGCCTATAGAGCGAGATGAGCACGCAAACCCAGAGTCGGACACGACTGGACCTGATGGTCAGGGGTCCCTTTACCTTTAACCCCAGCGAAGCCAGGCTGAAATCCTAGCAGGATTTGAGGTAAAGCAGCAATGCTATCAGGACATTTTAGTGATATGAAGTGGTTTAATACTGTATTCTCTTCCTTATGTTACTCTGTGCTCAGTATGTGTCTTGATCACGCTGGGAATCACTTGATACTAATTAAAACTACAAGCCGTTTTAGACTCTGTGAAACAGAGTAACATAAAAAAATAATTATGTATTGGCCAATGACCTTCATTTATCATGAAAATTGCTAGCAATTTTGTACATTCAACAAAAGCCTTATATACTTCTGTTCTAAGCGCAATTACGTCTTGAGCACTTCAGGGATAGAACCATCTCCCAACTCTTGCAGAAATGTTTCTCTGCTTAAAAACAATCTACAGTCTACTAAGGAGATTCTCTTACATATTTCAATGGATGAATGGCTATTCTGACTCTAGCTATTGTTAGTGTTGGAACACCCGGAGGTTATCAGGACCACACCCGTATCATATCAGGCTGTGAAGAGGCCCTTTCACCTTCAGCATGAAGAGTAATGTGATGACTCAAATGTATTTGCACTAGAGTAGATAAAATATAGTACCCACGAGTCAGCCAGAGGCTTACTCAAGATGTGGACTTTCATTCCTTGAGTTGGATCATATGTCTAGGAGCTCCTTAGTATAGTCTAAGGTTAGTTTTGCATGCCTTTATTCTGAATGGGCCTAATCATAGGCTCAATCATGGACTCAGTCCTATTTGTTTAATAACTTCCTACCCAATGAATTATGTAGGGGCAATGTTGAACAATTTTGCAATTAAAACCCCCAGTAAAGATCCAGTACAGAATAGAACATCATCTTCTAGAGGCTAGACAGTGTCAGAAGTATTGCACAGACACACCTTGTTAAATGTCATGTCTTAAATTGCTGGTCTTTCACAAGTAGGCTGTGAATGAAATGGCAGAATTAGCCCCAGCAGCTATTGGATAGATAGGAGATTTAAAATTTCCAGAGTGACTGTGTCCCTTTTCCTTGACGATGTAGACAGTGATGGAGCTTTCTTGCTCACACCATTGACTTCAGTTGTGTGGAGGAATCATTCCGTTATCATAGTCATTCTTTTCTCCCTGCTAGGGAACATTCAATTTGCAGTAGATGCAAGAGGCAAATCCAATACTGCGGTGAGTAAACCACTTTTGACAATAAGTCCTGCACAGTATCTGAATCTTGCTAGCTGTCCCAAGTTTACATCCTTTCATATAATAGTATTGCTTCTGATTTCTTTATTCTGTTTTCCCAGCCACTGTTGCTTGTGACGGTAAATGATATACCAGTTCTAACTCCAGTTCTAACTCCAAGTACTCGAGGAACTATGCCTCTAGAACCTAAACCAAATTATATTTTCATTTGTAGTTAAAACATTACCTGTGTGATCTTACTGTTAGTTTGAAAGGGAGGAATTGTGCAATGACTTTAAATAGTTTCAGTAATAAGTCTTCCAAAAATCAAGTAAAAGTCTTGGCTCTACTTCTAAACTAGCATTGCATTGTACATTCCTCACATGGATTTGCTGAAAGAGGGCTGTACCCCTGTGGTGCTGATTATATTTCTGGATTGCAAGTTTCAAGTAGATCTTGGCAAATTAAAGGTTGCAGCCGAAGTCTGTGCATGTTTAATCAGAAGTAAGTCCTACTGGGTTTAGTGGGACATATTCTCAAGGAAATGTACATAGGAGTGCAGCCTTAGTGCATGCTCATTTATTTAAGACCTTATGAAAGGTGGCTGATATGCAAGAGAATGGCAAAGGGTCTTAGTTTAGTTTGTACTTCCAATCAAATGGAGTCTTTGAGTGGTGCATTTACTCCTTGATAATTTTTGCATTGTTTTGGTCAAGGGGTTATATGGTAATATAAGTCTGTACACATTTTGATATTAAAGGACAATTCGCTAGCATAATTAGTTAAGTATTGCCTAATGTATAATTGCCTAATGTATATATCAAGCTCTTAGGGATTTGTGGGATGTTGGCATGCTGGTTGAAGTAATATATCCTCCTTCCTATGTTTTAAAGAGAAGCAGTGATGCACCCACTGATAAAATCATCTTTAGACAGGGATGAGCTAGCCAGCTTTAGGGCTGATTTTGAATCTTCCACTGTCTTAGAGAAGGAAGTTGAACATATAGTGGCCGAGTAACTGCAGAGTAACTCCACTTCTGGATAACACTTTTCTATAACCCATTTTAGTCAGGCCCTGGTAGATCTGCATCTGGAAGCTGATGGAGAAAATTCTTCATCTTGATAATTTGGATTTCTTAACTGTGCAAATTTGTTCAACCCCCACCTTGAACATCTAAGATAACCGATGGGTCTGGCTCTTGAATAGTTCTGTTGGCACTGTTCACTGAACAGTGTTGGTTCTGTTGGTTCTGTTCACTGACAGATAGTTTGGACCATTGGGGATTGATTGTATTCCACAAGGGATATATATATATATAATCACCAGGGCTGTTTAGCATCAGTTTGAAGCCCCTGGGAGAGAAGATCTGGACTGGAGCCTTGTAGGGTGTTTTCACTGTATTAATGACTTTCAACTCTACATTGTGTTATCAAAGCATTCAGGGACATTCTCTGTTCGGAATTATGGTCTAGTGACTGTGCTTGATAGGCTGAAATAAAACAAGCTGAAATAGAGTCTGCAGAAGACAGAGGTAATTGCAGCATTCTGAATATGGAATCATATCCATGATAGATGGAATGTATTCCTTTTGTCAGATGAAGTCAGGTGCTTGGTGGTGCTCCTTGACCTGTTTTACTGTATTGGCCTGAATACAAGCCCCCCCCCCCAATTCTGACTGTGAAAAGTTAAATATAAGCCACACTTTTTCCCCCAAATTCCGACTGTGAAAAGTTAAAGTGCGGCTTAAACCTTACAAAAATGGGCTTTTACGATATCGCTCCCATCCTGTCCCGCCTGCAGCTTATATTTGGGCCGATACGGTAATAGCAAAATGTTCAAAGACTGTAGCTCTTTGTTAATTGACTAGATAGACAGATGCTAGGAATGAAATTGTCACTTGTTAAACAGGCTTGATCCAGACCTTGGGTTGTAGCCAACTAAATAATTATGCATGTGGAACAACTACCAGGAGCGCAATAGATTTCTCCCTTCCTATGTGGCACCTCCACCCCCCAATGTGCTCTGGGGTTTTCCACAATTTTTCTGGAGCAGTTTCAGGGCCAGTGTGGGAAGAGGAGAGGGAGAGGAAGTTTAGTTGTGCTTGTGGAAGTTGTTCCATGTGAGCAGTCTTGGGGGGTCTCCATCACATGCGTTGCAGAAAATGTGGATTGACTCTCTGTTTTGGAAGTTAACTTCCCGTATCAGAAAGAAATGAATTACAAAAAAGTTTCATATGCTGGTGGCATTCACCATAGCCTTCTGATCTATGGCAGCTATGGTACTTTCTGCTTTGCCAACAGCAGAGAGTTAATCAGAATTCCTGATCTGGTTCCAGAGCTCCTGTAGCTGATCCTCTCTTGGGTATGTTGGCATGCAGATAGCTTGTTGTTGCATTTATTGCTGCTGTAATTTTGTGCTTTTTTTACATTTTGCCTGTCTTTCCCTCCTTCATACATACATTCAAGATTTGATTTACGTAAATTTGCGTAGTGCTCAAGAAAATGCTTTTGCATTAACTTTCGTGTGGACAAGCTAATGCTTAGATGGAAGTGAGCTGCAGTAAAGTGTGTTTGTCCAACGTCTTAGCTAAATGCGGCAAGTACATATTGTATTGTCTCTATTTATTTATTTGCAAGATTTTTATCCAGCTCTTCATCCAATCTCCATAGTAGTTTACAATAATTAACAGAACAATAATGTTAAAAACATAATAGAACCGAAAACGGCAGTGGTTAATTCCCAAAGGACACAACTGAAACAGCAGAGTTTTTACTTGTTTGCAGAAAGTAGAGAAGAAACTGTTCAAATTTCTCTAGGGAGTCTTATTAATTTGGGGGCAGCTTCAAAAGAGGTCCTGTACCTGGTTGGGAGTTAATAGGTGAACTGTAGAAATTCACATGGCGTACTGTAACCTGAATTTATGAGCAGAGGCGTAAGAAAAATTGGTTGGCTGGCACTTACTGTTTTATACAGAGCCTGAGTGATACACTGTGGACTGTATCCAGCAAAGTAGTTCCATTAGGGGCAAGGATTCCCATTTGCACAGCAGCACTTTCCTTTGGTCTCCTCTCCCCATACACCTGTGCACACTCTGTCCATGGTCTTGGTGGAACCCCCAGAACAGATAGGAGGAATGTGTGGAGAGAGGAAAGGGAGGAAGAATTCTGTTGCCCAGACAAGAATTCTTAGGCTCATGGGAACTACTTCATTGGATACTGCCTCCTGACTATATTTCTAGAATCTTTCTGTGATGGGTATCTGCATGTGGGAAGACAAACAAATGCAAATATAGAATTGGAAGCCAAGATTCTGCCAGCACACTTCTGTATGCAAAACAATTGACTCCCAATCCCACATTTGCATTAAAGGATTGCACTCCAAAGGACTGCTGCTCCTGCCTGGGTTTTTTTGTAAGTCCTACAAAAACAGGTGTGAGTAGGTGGTGGTGGGATGAAACATGTTTTAAGCAAGTAATTTCTGCCATCAGAATGTATAGTTTAAAATGAGCAGCAGATTCAGGAGAGGACAGTGAGAGGAAGATCAAGTTGCTCCATAACATGTAGCCTGATGTTTGCAGCCCAAGTTTTAAATAAATCCCGGCAGGCAAAAGTAGTGGTTTGGATCCAGCTTTACTTGGTTGCCCATTAGTTTTCCATTGAAATGAATGTGAAAATCCAGCCACCGTTATGTGAAGTCCCAGTGAGTTCAATGGAATTCAGCTCAATCTGGATCCAAACCAGTATTGGCAGGTAGTGGAGCAGCGCCGTCCTTGCCTGGGAACTTGTGTTTGTACGGTAGGGTTGGACTCGGGTTTTGCTGGCTGCGATTCTGAAGAAAACAAGTGCTAGCCACTATTATGTGGAAATTGTACCAGTATTTCTGTTTGGAATATAAATATTTTGGAGTTCAGAAAAGCTTGTTTAAGTGTGGACAGGCCTTGAAGCTGCACATTGGCAGTGATGACACTGCCTAGATTTTCATTACTCTTTGCGCAAAGGTAATATATGTACTTCCGTTTCTACTGTACTAGAAGTACAGTAGAAGTCCTGCTGCACTATTGTTTGAGTGCAGCATCTCATACAAAGAAACAACTAAGGAGTTAGGAAAGCATATTGTGGTGGTAGATTCTCCTGAATTCCAGCAAAAGTACATATTGACCCTATATTTTGTGTCGCTTTGGTGTAGTGGTTAGAGTCTTGGACTACAAGACCTGGGAGACCATGAAGATGAGTGGGTGACATAGGGCCAGTCACTATCTCTCAGCTTAACCTTCCTCACAGGGTTGCTGTGAGGATAACATGGGGAGAAAGAGAACTATGTATGTCACCTTGAGCTCCTTGGGAAAAAGGTGGAAGATAAATGTAATAAATAGATAACTTTTACCCCTTTAAAATGTGGTGTTTTCAAATGCAGACATCATAAGCTCCTATGCAAGTAGAAAGGCGAGGAAAATATATTATCAAATGTTGTTTTTCTTCTGACCAAGGGCATGTTAGCAGTTCTAGTAAACTAGGGATGAGAAATCTCTGCTTTGTTGGACTCCAACTCCCATCAGCCACAGCCATGCCCAGTGGTGATGGGAATTAGAGTCCAACAGCTGGAGGGACACAGGTTCCTCACCCCTGTTTTAAATAATATATAATTCAGGAGAAGGGTATTGATTGCTGACCTCGGTGTGTGGCCTGGCCGGTATGGAAGGCAGTGCTTCTTCAAATACTTGGGCTGCAAGCCATTTAGGGCTTTAAAGGTGAGCAGAAGCACTTTGAATTGGGTCCAGAAGTGAAAGAGGCAGCTTGTGAATTTCTGGCGGGAAATGATTCCTAGGCACAGTGCCAGTGAAAACTCCAGATACTAGCATTCTGCACAGAAGTTTCTAAACCATTTTCAAAGGCAGATCTATGTACAATACATTGCAATAATCCAAATGGGATGTTATCAATGCATGGGCAACCATGGCTAGGTTATCTCTGCCCAGGAGAGGTTGCAGTTGGTATAAAGCTGATGTAAGGCACTCCTAGCTTAAGTGATGCTGATCTGCATAATTAGCCGCTTACCCTTCTTTGTCCAAGACTTTAAGCAAATGCTGTGGTATACACCGTGCTTTTAACAAACCTACTAATCTTCATATATGTGTAACCTGTTTCTAATACTGGTGGCAAATTGCAGAAATAAACTGTGGGGGAGTTTATTACATTGTGTACACTCAGTAATAGGAGTCTAAAACCACTGCTCAGGAAAAGTATACTGAAGTGTTGCTACCTTGATGTTGCTTTCATTATTTGGTAAAAGGCAAAACAAAGGCTTTCTAAGTTCGGCATTCTTCATTTTTACCTGAAGAATGGACAAAGAATGAGTAAAAGGTCTACAAGTATTGAATAATAGAATCATAGAGTTGGAAGGGACCATGAGGGTCATCTACTTCAACCCCTGCAATGCAAAAATATTTTGTTCATGGGCTCAAAACCACAACCCTGAGATTAAGAGTCATGTTCTACCAACTGAGCTATATCGTATGGGATGCAGATGGCGCTGTGGTCTAAACCATTGAGCCTCTTGGGCTTGCCGATCGGAAGGTCGGCGGTTCGAATCCCCACGATGGAGTGAGCTCCCGTTGCTCTGTCCCAGCTCCTGCCAACCTAGCAGTTCGAAAGCATGCCAGTGCAAGTAGATAAATAGGTACCGCTGCGACGGGAAGGTAAACGGTGTTTCCGTGCGCTCTGGTTTCCATCAAGGTGTTCCATTGCGCCAGAAGCAGTTTAGTCATGCTGGCCCAGAAAGCTGTCTGTGGATAAATGCCGGCTCCTTCGGCATTTGATGAGCGCCACAACCCCATAGTCGACTTTGACTGGACTTAACCATTGAGGGGTCCTTTATACTTTTACCTTTACCTATTGTATTACCTTGAAGATTCAACACTTTATTGCATGCCAATTTGATAATGGATTTCTTCCTCTTATTTACCTCCCCGCTTTGCAGGATCTCATTGAAAAACTCCATTTGCTTTACAAAAGAGATGTTGAGGAAGGTCATGCTCCCACAATTAGTGCAGTCAGTTTCACTGGGATGACAGTGGCTGCTTCCTCGGTTCTCAAATCTTCATTGGCTTTTGTAAATATGCTTCCTTAGTTGCTGTGGTAATAGCAACCCCTCCCCTTCTTTAATTTCAGGACCTCAAGTGGATTTTTAGCAGTCTTCGTAACCTAGGGTAGCAGATAGCAGCAGGAGTTAATTCTAGAAGGTACAAACTTCTGAGGAGAAATTAATCCCCATAGGTGAGAGGTTCTTCGTTAGATCAAGTTTTTTTTTAATAGGAAGGTCTTTGGGGCTTAGGTAAAGGTAAAGGGACCCCTGACCATTAGGGCCAGTCGTGTCCGACTCTGGGGTTGCGGCGCTCATCTCGCGTTACTGGCCGAGGGAGCCGGCGTACAGCTTCCGGGTCATGTGGCCACTTCCTGCTGGAGCGGTACCTATTTATCTACTTGCACTTTGACGTGCTTTCGAACTGCTAGGTGGGCAGGAGCTGGGACCGAGCAACGGGAGCTCACCCTGTCGCGGAGATTCGAACCGCCGACCTTCTGATCAGCAAGCCCTAGGCTCTGTGGTTTCTTACGGAAGACCAAATATAATTCCCATTATGTGTTCTTTCAAAGCTAAAGCTGTTTCTTCTCCAAAATCTAAACAAAGAGCCTCTTTGGTGGAATGAAGCAAGATTCCTACAAAGTGTAAACAAGTCAGTAGAAAAAGATGCCAAGCAAGGACTAGGGTGAATAAATGCAGAGTTTTGGCTAGCATGTACCTTTGGGTTCAGTGAGGCGATGATGGAAATCAAGGTGGGCAGCTCTAGCTAAGCTTGCATAGCTAGGCCTGTCCCCAGATGCACTGCCTGAGGAATATGATTTTGATGATTGCTGAAAGCTTCTACTCGCATTTAAAGAAGCAGCAGTACCAAATGGGAATATAAAAACAGGATCTAGAAAAGCACATTGCTCAGCTATAGCTGTTGCAGGTTATAAACCCCTCTGTAAGGAATAAAACCCCTATTTTTTTCTCCACTAGCAGAAGTTTAGCCTCTTCCGCCCCACTTTCAGCTATTTGCATACTAAAATTCGCATGGCAGAAGCCATAATTTATACATACTGTAATTGGATGCAAGTTTGGGGGCAGTTTTATGTTACAAGATTCCTAAAATGAAAGCCATTGCCTTGAATAAAGCATACAACGTTTTACCTACCCCAAACCTTGCAAATAAGACCAGAAATGTTTCTAACCCATTAAATGTTTGTGAAATGTTAATAGCCTTAAAAAATAAATAAATCCTCTTTTCTAATTTCCACAAGTTGAGTTAACTGGAGGTAGGGGTTTTGTTGTTGTTGTTGTTTTGTTCTTTTACTTATTCCTGGTGACTAGCTGTGGCTGTTTACAGGCCTGGTATAGTTAACGGTTTCGTGGATCACATGTAACGCTAAGGCAAGCTATGGTTTAGTGTGAGCAGGTGAATCTACTATTCACTTCCCCTAGTCCTGCTGCCACTGTGCTATCCAGGGCTAAGCCACGGTTTGGCTTTAGCATGTTACCCAAACCTGTGCTTGTGGTTTGTCTCCTGGAGGCAAAAATCTACAGGAGCTGCAAGCCAAGAATAAGTCTTGCCTACAGCTTGTGGTTTGACTCTGGAGCAAGACATAACATGAGCCAAGGTTTGGATAATCTGAGAAAGCCAAACCATGGCTTAGCCCTGGATAGCACAGCAGGAGGACTGGGGGAGGTGTGGAGTGGCCCTGATCTCTCTAAGACCCTGCACACTCATGTGTTTGCACCAAGCCAAGGTTTGGCTTTACACTATATGTGCAAACTGAATGATATAATCATTGCAATTGAGAAAGCAGTGTTCTCCGTACAAGCACTTGCTACATGTGAGCTATAGGCAGATGAGTCATGTAGAAAATTCATTAAGTTTCGGGCTCAGAGAGAAGAAATTTACCTGGTTCATGTCACTGAGTCACAAACTTTCTACAGTTGCAGACTTCCAAGCTCCTTTTAATCCAGGGGCCAGCAAACTTTTTCAGCAGGGGGCCGGTCCACTGTCCCTCAGACCTTGTGGGGGGCTGGACTATATTTTGAAAAAAATAATGAACGAATTCCTATGCCCCACAAATAACCCAGAGATGCATTTTAAATAAAAGCACACATTCTGCTCAAGTAAAAACACCAGGCAGGCCCCACAAATAACCCAGATATGCGTTTTAAATAAATGGACACATTCTACTCATGTAAAAATACTCTGATTCCCGGACCATCCACAGGCCGGATTTAGAAGGCGATTGGGCCGGATCCAGTCCCCAGGCCTTAGTTTGCCTACCCATGTTTTAATCAGTGCGATAGCTATGGGGCAGCTAGTCAGGTTTTTTGCCCTGGGCAAAGCCTCCAGAGGGGTGCCATTGAGGCTCCCAGCCTGTGTGTATCTGTGTGTACACAAATGCACGTGTGGGGTACCAAAATGGGTCTCTGACCTGGGTGAAAGAAAGCCTAGTTTTGCCCTTGTTTTAACAGAAATTAAGGGAAAGTATGTGTGTATTTTGTGTTTCTCCATAGTGCAGTGTGCGTGTGTATATGTACCGGTATGTGAGTATACGGAGGGAGGAAAGCTTGGGTGTACAAAAAAGAAGATACCCCCAAATGCCATGATTAGAGTAGTCTGAAGAACACATTTTTGGTTCTATAAAACTTGGCTCTTGGGCACGGATCATGATGAGACATAATGCTGGGTTGTGGGAATTTCCCCTACATACACTTTTAAACTGCTTCCTGTTGGGCAGGGGAATGAATTCCAATGACAGCCAAGGTCTTAAATTTGCTTTCAAAATGCAAGCTATATTTCCTACTCGTTGAACTGAAATGTTTGTCACAAAACACATATCTTAAATTACTCTAGCCGCATTTGAAGTCAAAAAACACTGGGCAGGTGATTAGAGGAGAAAGCGTTGTAAAGAGTTTGGAAAGTTCACTTCTGACATATGATTAGTGGTTTGAATCCCAGTGTCTGTCTTTTAAAAAATACGTGAACAGTAGAAAATACACATGCAAAGAATTTAAAAACTGGTTGTCTAAAAACTGTAGCAGACTTCACCTCTTTCCCTCAAGCTTTGGTTGCCTTGTCTGATAGGCATAGATCTGCAGCTTACTCGGTGGTAAGGCTCCTGGACCTCACTGGGGCTTACCTCCTAGTAAGGATGTAGCCTTATTCATGAAAAAGTCTTTGGAAAAAAGAGATTCCTAAACATTTTTGGGTTGTCAAGTCCAGACCCTCCTACACTGTTAAGGTTTGTATAAAAGCAGAGTTTATCAGGCGTGGCTTCTCCAATCACTAGACCATTCATGTAAAACGTAACACTAAACTAGAGCTCTGGTTTGTTTCCTCTTCGCTGATGAGGCGTGATTTTGGCAACAGGGACCAGCATGTTTGCTCATTTATGGTAAGCCATCCTTTGGCTTACTGTGATGTGTGAGCCAGACAGGTGAGGATATTTGATGAACACTAATGGGTGTTCTATAATGGCTCTATCCAGTTGTAAAGAGAAGTAGTGCATTGGTATTTGGCTTTATTGAAATAAGGTAGACTTCCTACCCTGTCTGCATATATGTATGTGGGTGCTTCCTATGAAACATCCCAAATCAATTTAAGATTAAAAAACAGTGTTCAAGTCCAATACAGACTAGCATATGTAAAATAAGAGAGATGTTAGTTTTCTGTTTAATAAAATAAAAATACCCGGAAATTGAAATAAAAAGATGTGAGATTAAAACAGTGCTTAAAGTGCCCCCCCCAACAAATTAAGCAAAAACTGCAGTAAAAATCACACACCAGTCGCGGGAATAATGATTTTAACTAGTTATTTGCTGGAAAGCTTGGTTGGAACAGCAAGGCCCTTTCCAGTTATCTGTAACACATGAGAACATTCCTTTCCCCTGAAATCTTTTGTTATGTTCCTTTAGTCCCTTTATTCTTCTGCAATTAATCCTTAAGTAAGTGCCATTGAAAAATAATACTTATTCTTCTTCTCCTTTTACACCTCCCTCCCCATACTTTGTCCTGGCTGGTATGTTGGATCATGCCCTTGCCCACAAGGACTTACAATGTATGCCCTTTTGTATTTTGTAAAGTGTTATGGCATCATCCTCATCACCATCATATCCAGGCAGGCCTCCTTGGGCAATGCTGTCCGTAGCTGTGAGACCACAGTAAGGAAGGCCTTGCTGGGGGCACTTGCAGGTTAAACTTCACGTAGGTCTGGGATCCTCAGCAAAGCCTATAACTAGATTTGTTATACAGTCATACCTTGGAAGTCGAACGGAATCCGTTCCGGAAGTCCACTCGACTTCCAAAACATTTGAAAACCAAATTGCGGCTTCTGATTGGCTGCAGGAAGCTCCTGCAGCCAATCAGAAGCCGCGGAAGCCCCGTCGGACGTTCAGGTTCCAAAAGAATGTTTGTAAACCGGAACAATCACTTCTGGGTTTGCGGCGTTTGGGAGCCGAAATGTCCGAGTTCAGGGGGTTCGGGGTCCAAGGTACGACTGTACTCACTTAAAAAAACAACAACTCTCAATACCAGAAATACAGATGCTCCTGAACGGAGTGTTCGCATTTGGAACCAGTTAAAGCCATATAGACCATAGTTCTAATTGTCAAGTCTGAATAAAATGAAGCAGTTGAGATTTACTTACCTTTGAATTCCAGGCTTTGTCAATGTTACCTACCCTCTGTGGGCTTCTGTAATGCTTTGTTCCTGTAAGCTTCAACTGATCACCCTTGCTGCTTTCAACCTACTTCCCCGCCACAACCAGCTCTCCCCCCCCCCGCAAGTTCCACAGCTGCGAATAGGTGAATCATTTCACATATGGAATGCACGTAGTTTTAAAAGGTCTCTGAAACAAAGCTAGTCAGCTTTGATGTTGTGGCATTCTGAACATGGGAGGGCAGGGAGAAGAAGAGAGGGAAGCTTCCTGCTCAAACAGTGGCAAAGCAATTGCGTAAGTTAATTGACATGATTGCCATCAATTTGCGGACAAGTCAACTGATGTCTCTTTCAATAAAAGGCTCCTGCAGGCTCCCTTTAGATCTTTCTCTCTCAAGCTTTGTAGATTATGTATTGCAGTTCATTGTTTGGGTCCTTCCCCCCCCCCCCCGGTGCTTATTATCTGCTGGATTTCTTGCCATGTTTTTGTAGATTGGACTGTAATGTTCACATTCCCTAGGTAGCACACACACACAAACACACCAGGGAGCTTATGTTTACTTCGGAGCTTAGTTGCTTAATGCCAAGCTTGCTAAGGACTGGAAACTGAACCAAAGAGGTACTGGGAAAGTAGTTTTTATAATATTAGGAGAGAGAATCCAGTTCAGTCCTATCATTCTTTAACCTAGTAGTCTTTGCGATGCTTTGCTTTAGCAGTGTTAGACCTGTGTTCAAGATTTAATACGAGCTACGGGATATTAATAGCTGTTGGTTCACACATTGACTTTTGAACGTTTTGTAGTATGCCATTAAGAAAGAATTTGTCCATTGCTTCCTTCCCTTTCTTCAAGTCTTTTCCTTAAAAACTCATGTTTTCTACATGGCCTCTTGTTTATGCTATCTATCTCGATCTCTCTATCTTACAGGATTTCTTTTACCTACCCTTCACCATAAATTCCCAGAGAGGGTTAGAAAAATATAAAAACACAACGTTAAAATCAGTTGAACTGGGGATTGCGGTTTACACTAACTATGCTTAGTTTAAGCCAGTCACCTTCATAATTCATGGTTTTATGTGGACTTGTTTTGAAACTGCCCAGAATTAGTAAAAACAAAACAAAACCAAAACCATGGTAATTAATTTCAATGCAACAACTGAGACTAAGGATTGCTGAGAATAAGGATTGCTACTTGTCTACCTAGCTGTGCCTGAAGAGAGTTGTGGGAGGAGCACATGAATCTTAGGGTTCGTCAGGTGTGTTCAACTCATGCAAACTACTGGGTCCAGGGACTAGTTAGTGATCTCAGGCACAAGAGTCTATGCTATTTATTATGTATATTGTCAGGATCATCAGTGGAGGTCTGTAATGGTAAACTTGTATTTGAACATTATAACATGCTTAGTTCTTAAATTATGAATATTTTTGGTTGCTGACCAAACAACATGGATACCTACTTTCCATATCATTGAGGAGTACTGATTTGTCCAGTAAATTCCAGCTCTTGTTTGTGGAAAGTTCTGGACACTTAAAGCCTGATACTAGGTATCTTTACTTTAAGCCAGCAGCTTAAGTAGGTGTTACATTCTGGGGATTGCGTCTAAAGCCAAAATCGTGTATAGTCAAAACCTACTGGATTAAATGGCAGGTGGTGTTGCCAAAGTCATTTTTCCCAGATCCCCACCCCTTTTCTGCTCCTTTAATTTTTTTTTGCCACACACTTAAAGCTGAATGCACACAAATTAAATGTGCATAAGTTGTGGCCAAGCATAGGTATTGCAGCATCATTCAAGTAACTGATCATGTTAAATTTAGATTCTTGAATGTGTACATTACCAAACAAATCTGTCTCTTGTCTCTAAACTGGATGTGACTGATGGGTGTTATAGTTCAAACGTGGAGGTCACGAGTTTGATGGCTACTCTTAACAAACTATTTCTGCAGTGCAAATGGCGCACAGGCTATGGGACCAGAAGTTTTAGAAATGCTTTATTTAGCTACGGAGTAATATACTTTAATTAGGGATGCGTGTGGCGCTGTGGTCTAAACCACTGAGCCTAGGGCTTGCCGATCAGAAAGTTGGCGGTTCGAATCCCCGAGACGGGGTGAGCTCCCGTTGCTCGGTCCCTGCTCCTGCCAACCTAGCAGTTCGAAAGCACGTCAAAGTGCAAGTAGATAAATAGGTACCGCTGCAGTGGGAAGGTAAACGGCGTTTCCGTGCGCTGCTCTGGTTCGCCAGAAGCAACTTAGTCATGCTGGCCACATGACCTGGGAGCTGTACGCCAGCTCCCTCGGCCAGTAAAGCGAGATGAGCGCCACAACCCCAGAGTTGTCTGCGACTGGACCTAATGGTCAGGGGTCCCTTTACCTTTAATATACTTTAATTATTACTTTGAATAGGATTGTATTCAACTAAGTTCTATTTAGAAAAGACAGATTGAAATTATAGACCTAACCTAGTCGCATCTATTAATTTCCATGGGTCGACTAACATTGAATACAATGCCTACATTTCAAAATGGGAAACTTTATTTTAAACTGATCCACTGTGACTCCTGTAAAGAAGGATAATCCTAGTACCACCGTTGCTAGTGTCTGTGGCTTGTTGCTAAAGTTGGAAAAGACCTGGCTGTTTCCCCATAGCAAATGTAATGTGTAATGAAATGCCAGTAATGTTCAAGACTAGCTTCTCTTTGTTCAGAAGGTAAACACCAAAATCATGAAGTCCTTATCAGGCTCCAGTGCAGAACAATCCAAATAGAGAATATAAAACACAACCCCAGTGTTTTTTAACAAGGCAGTGCCTTTTTGATCTCTCCATGGTGGTAGAATGGCTCGAGGAGGATGTCCTGCATTCCTGGGAGTCTTGTGTGCCTGTAAAATTCAATTAGTTGTGAGAGCTCAAATCTACTGTTTTTGAGAGCTGTGTGCATCGGGTATCTGGTATTTTCCTTTTACAGATTATGCATACTTTGAATTAATAGTTTGTAGCCGCAGTTGCCACATCTACATTCTTGGTTTGTTGGCAGTATCTGGCATTTTATACAATAAATGCAGGTCTCGCATCTTTTTCAAGGATATCACTGGAAAAGGGTTGAATATATAGTCTTTGGTTTTCAAGACCATCAAGCACTTCTTAATGCTCTCTCCCCATTGTTGTCCTTTTCTTATGTGCTGTGAAAATAGAAGAACACTCATACATTCTTGCCTTCCTTTTGCATATGTAAGGTAGTATTTTCTCTAAAGAAGGATCCCTATGTAGGAACATAACGTGGCAAGCGTTAAACCAGTATTCAAAATTAATATGTCTTTCCCCTCCAATACGACACTCTAGTCACCTTCTGGTATCTTTTCAAAAATATTTCTTTCATAATTCACATTACTATTATAATTAATTTAATTCTAACTACATTCTGTCTACCTGCCACTGTGTAAACACATGCCCTTTAAATATGTACACTATTATTATTATTTTGCAAGTCTTTGCAAAATGGAATAGTTTCAAAAGCACCCCCTGGGGGATCTTCTAGGTTGGAACTGGCCCATGATGACAGCTTTAAGCAGAGAAAAGCAGTCTGTTGTGCAGACCGTTATCCCATAGTGTCTCTTGGTGCTGACAGTTGGGGCACTTGTGGGTGTCAGAGCGAACACTCTTGTGTGAAAGCTGTGCCGAACATGGTTTACTAATCCCAGCACAATTGCTAAGGCAAAAGAAGCTCTGTTGCCAGCATCTGTCAATGAAACCTACACCATAAGGTGAATATTCAGATTGCCACACTTGTTCATTCATTTCTTACACATGTATTCTGCCTTTACTCCAAAGTGGCTTAGGGTTCTCAGTGAGTTGAGAATGTGACAGACATGCCTCATTTCAGAAGGCTCTTTCAGATCTCATTTTATTTGTGAACATAACCAAATATTCAATATCCTGAGATTTAAAAAAAAACCCCACCATAGTTCACTGGTCATTCATAAACACTTCTTTCTATTTTTCCTTTTGGATCATAGAATCATAGAATCATAGAGTTGGAAGAGACCACAAGGGCCATCCAGTCCAACCCCCTGCCAAGCAGGAAACACCATCAAAGCATTCCTGACAGGTGGCTGTCAAGCCTCTGCTTAAAGACCTCCAAAGAAGGAGACTCCACCACACTCCTTGGCAGCAAATTCCACTGTCGAACAGCTCTTACTGTCAGGAAGTTCTTCCTAATGTTTAGGTGGAATCTTCTTTCTTGTAGTTTGAATCCATTGCTCCGTGTCCGCTTCTCTGGAGCAGCAGAAAACAACCTTTCTCCCTCCTCTATATGACATCCTTTTATATATTTGAACATGGCTATCATATCACCCCTTAACCTTCTCTTCTCCAGGCTAAACATACCCAGCTCCCTAAGCCGTTCCTCATAAGGCATCGTTTCCAGGCCTTTGACCATTTTGGTTGCCCTCCTCTGGACACGTTCCAGCTTGTCAATATCCTTCTTGAACTGTGGTGCCCAGAACTGGACACAGTATTCCAGGTGAGGTCTGACCAGAGCGGAATACAGTGGTACTATTACTTCCCTTGATCTAGATGCTATACTCCTATTGATGCAGCCCAGAATTGCATTGGCTTTTTTAGCTGCTGCATCACACTGTTGACTCATGTCAAGTTTGTGGTCTACCAAGACTCCTAGATCCTTTTCACTTGTACTGCTCTCAAGCCAGGTATCACCCATCCTGTATCTGTGCCTTTCATTTTTTTTGCCCAAGTGTAGTACTTTACATTTCTCCCTGTTAAAATTCATCCTGTTTGCCTTGGCCCAGTTCTCTAATCTGTTAAGGTCATTTTGAAGTGTGATCCTGTCCTCTAGGGTATTAGCCACCCCTCCCAATTTGGTGTCATCTGCAAACTTGATCAGGATGCCCTCAAGCCCATCATCCAAGTCATTGATAAAGATGTTGAATAAGACTGGGCCCAAGACAGAACCCTGTGGCACCCCACTAGTCACTTCTCTCCAGGATGAAGAGGAGCCATTGATGAGCACCCTTTGGGTTCGGTCAGTCAGCCAGTTACAAATCCACTGAATGGTAGCATTGTCTAGCCCGCATTTTACCAGCTTCTTTACAAGAATATCATGGGGCACCTTGTCAAAGGCCTTGCTGAAATCAAGATAGGCTACATCCACAGTGTTCCCTTCGTCTACCAGGCTTGTAATTCTGTCAAAAAATGAGATCAGATTAGTCTGACATGACTTATTTTTCAGAAACCCATGCTGACTTTTAGTGATCACAGCGTTCCTTTCTAGGTGCTCACAGACCGTTTGCTTAATGATCTGCTCTAGAATCTTTCCTGGTATTGATGTCAGGCTGACTGGGCGGTAATTGTTTGGGTCCTCTCTTTTCCCCTTTTTGAAAATAGGGACAACATTTGCCCTCCTCCAGTCTGCTGGGACTTCACCTGTTTTCCAAGAATTCTCAAAGATTACTGCCAGTGGTTCTGAAATCACCTCTGCCAGTTCTTTTAATACTCTGGGATGTAGTTCATCTGGCCCTGGAGACTTGAATACATCTAAACTAGCCAAGTGTGCTTGTACTACCTCCTTACTTATTCTGGGCTGTGTTTCCCCTGCTGAATCATCTGCTCCATATTCTTCAGGTCGGGCATTGTTTTCTTTTTTGGAGAAGACTGAGGCAAAGAAGGTATTGAGGAGTTCTGCCCTTTCTGCGTCCCCTGTTCGCATTTCACCTTCTTCTCCTCTAAGTGACCCCACTGTTTCCTTGTTCTTCCTTTTGCTACGGACATACCCATAAAAACTCTTTTTATTGCTTTTAACCTCTCTAGCAAGCCTGAGTTCATTCTGTGCTTTAGCTTTTCTGACTTTGTCTCTACATGTGCTGGCTATTTGTTTGAATTCCTCTCTGGTGGTTTCCCCCTTTTTCCATTTCTTGTACATATCCCTTTTAAATCTTAACTCAGTTAAAAGTTCATTAGATAGCCACCCTGGCTTCTTTAGGCACCTTCCATGTTTTCGTCTCATTGGTACTGCTTGAAGTTGTGCTTTTAATATCTCCCTTTTAACAAACTCCCATCCATCATGAACTCCCTTCCCTTTTAGTATTACTGACCATGGGATCACACCCAGCATTTCCCTAAGTTTTCTGAAGTCGGCTTTCTTAAAGTCTAGAATTTGAGTCTTAGTATGCTTGGTTGCTCCTTTCTGATGTATAATAAACTCCAGAAGAGCATGATCACTCCCACCTAATGATCCTACCACTTCTACCCCACTAACCAGGTCATCACTATTGGTTAGAACCAGATCTAAAATGGCTGATCCTCTTGTTGCTTCTCCCACTTTCTGGACAATGAAATTGTCTGCAAGGCCCGTGAGGAATCTGTTCGACCTTATGCTCTTGGCTGAGTTTGACATCCAACAAATATCAGGATAGTTGAAATCCCCCATTACTACTATCTCATTTCCTTTTGAATGCTTGGTCATCTGTTCCAGGAAGGCATCATCTATGTCCTCAGTTTGGCTTGGGGATCTATAGTAAACTCCCACCATGAGATCACTGTTATTTTTCTCTCCCTTAATTTTGACCCAGATACTCTCAATTTGGCTTTGGAGTTTTAAATCATGGATCTCTTCACAGGTATACACATCCCTGACATATAACGCCACTCCTCCTCCTTTCCTGTTTGGTCTATTTCTCTTAAATAGATTGTATCCCTCTATTACTACATTCCAATCATGAGACTCATCCCACCAGGTTTCAGTGATGCCTATTATGTCGTATTTAGTTTGCTGTACCAAGAGCTCAAGTTCATCTTGTTTATTTCCCATGCTCTGTGCATTTGTATACAGACATTGAAAACCATTGATCATTCCCCCTAGTCTCCTACTTAAGGATTTTTTCCTCCCACCACTAGGTCTGTGCGCTGTTTGCTCCATTTGGTCCTTGACTTTTGGATGATCATCTTCAGCCTTTGATAGACTCCTACCTTCAGGACCACTGTCTCCCTCCCCCACATAAGTCAGTTTAAAGCCCTCCTGATGAGGTTTTTGAGATTGTTGGCAAAAACATTCCTCCCAACCCTTGTGAGGTGCAGCCCATCACTTGCCAGAAGTCCATCTTCAAGAAACTGCAGACCATGATCTAAGAAACCAAACCGTTCCTGCCGGCACCATTTGCGAAGCCAGTTGTTCACTTCTCCTATTTTCCTCTCTCTTCCTGGGCCACGGCGTTCAACTGGGAGGACAGATGAGATGACAATTTGTGCATTTAATTGCTTCAGCTTCCTGCCCAGAGCCTCATAATCACTTTTGATCTTCTGGAGGCTATGGCTTGTGGTGTCATTGGTTCCCACATGGACTAAAAGGAAGGGGTTTTTATCCGTGGGTTTAATTATTCCTTGCAGCCGTTCTGTAACATCATGGATCTTGGCCCCGGGGAGACTAATATATGATTAATGGATGATATGGTTCATTTCTCCAGTTGCTTTATGAGTTTCAGTTATTCAGTATATTTTGTTTCTGGGTGCTAGTGAAGATCAGATGAAACCAGTACACTCTTCTAGCAATCCCTGACTTCATTACAGCACCCAGAGGTCTTAAGTTTAAACGGAGTTGATCTGTTACACTGAGGATAGTGTTGCAGGCTGTGCTATAGATAAGTGGCAGAGATAGCTTGTGGTAACATTTGCATTTTGTTCGAGGCTGGAGTAGTTAGCACAGTAAACATTTCAAAAGTACTCAGCAGAAAGACATTGGCCAGAAGTGCAGAGGCATTTGAGTCAATGAGACAAAGCATTTCTGATTTCCCACCAACTGTCTCTACAAAGTCCGTGTCCAAGATAATAGCTTGGCAAGGGACAATCAGACAATTCAGAAACAATCCTGGAAGTAGTGTACACTTTACTTAGGAAGGTCTAAGCAGCTTGGCTTTCACTGGGTTTTTAAATTTTGGAACGCAGTCTCGTCATCATGTGAAAGTGTGACACAACGACCACAAATAGTAGTTTTACATTGTCCAGTTTACCAAATTTGCTTTGCAAAGTGATAAGGCCCTGACATTTTCAGTCTGCATCCTTTGAGCTCCAACTCATGTATGTTTATCTTAAAATTTTATACTACACCCCAGGGTGGATTTGATTTAAATCAAATTGATTTAAATCACGATTTAAATCACGATTTAAATCACTAGTCAGTAAGGCTTGATTTAAATCACTAGTCAGTAAGACTTGATTTAAATTTTTTTTTACAGAAAGACTCATTCTTGCTGGCATAATCTTAATATTTACAACCATATGAAGGTTTCATTTTTGGAATAATAAATTTTCAGAGTAGTTTTTACAGTTATATCAAAAATTACTGATTTGGTTCTACTACTAGAAATACATAGACAGATAATTATGAAATTATGGTGAGGTTTAATAAGTTAACTGTTTATATTTGGACAACTTTTCTGCTGTACTTTATTGGAAGGAGAAAAATAATCATTTCCTTAATAACCATTTAAACAATTTATTTAACTAAAACAATAACGATAGCATATGTATCCATGTTTGTTAACTGATGTGGTTAAACATTTTTTTAAAAAAAACTTAGACTGAGTTTTAGCACACTTGATAAACTTAAAACAAATCCTTATTTCCTGATGAATAGCCTTTGGACTACAATGTAACTTAAATAGAAGACTATATTTAGAAAGATTTTTCCTCCAAAAGCATTTTATTTTAAAAATTCAATTTAAATCAAAAAAATCCAATTTAAATAAAAAAAAAAAATCCAATTTTTTTGATTTTTTTTAAAAAAAATTGTTGATTTTTATCCACCCTGCTACACCCCAATGTTGTTATGATGTTACAGTACTTAAATCTTGTGAAGCAGTTGAAAACAATAAAAAAAACTTAACAAACCATAAGAGCAGCATAACAGTAAAAATCACACCAGCTAAATAAAAAAGTCAGCTCAACCATTCTGGAATGCCTCTAGTGCTGAAAAGACAGAAGAGTTAGATACCAGGTGAACCTCATCAAAGAGAGCTTTCCAAAAGGAGGGTTGTACACAGGGCTCTTGCTTAATCTGTTGCCTTCCTCACCTCAAGAAGGCAGGGGTGCCTGGGGAATGACCTTAAATGCATGGTCAGGTTTGCATGGGAGGAGGTAACGCGTGATTTAGTAATGTGTGAAGATCATTGGTACAGTGGTGCCAATAAGTGCAACAATACAAGAAGATCTTAAACTGCAGAGCTTTGGTGATAGCCTGGGGAGTGGGCTTCAATTTGCATCTTCAAAATGGTCCTCTTTGTTTCAGTGGAACCGTTATTGACAGTGCAAATTGTGGGGTTGGTGGCTCGCCTTGCAGTTTGGCCCTTAGAGCCAAGAATTCTCCAGAATCATTATGATGGTGTGTGTCCAACTGCATATAGCACTCTTCTGAATATGGATCCAGCGGTGGCCTCCTCCCTAGCAGCTGGAGTCACACGGCCGTCTAGCGTGTACCACATCCCTGGCACACTCCGCAACTGGATTTTCACAATTAGCATGAGAGAGTGATGCATGTCTAAAAAGTATGTCACCAACATGAAAAGTTTGGAATGCTCTGAGCTACTGTATAAGTGGCCCATAATGGCACTTGTATCTGGTCACACAGATTGTTGCTTACAGTACTGTAAAGTTCACAAGTGGTAGTGGCATTGGAAGACATTTGCCTGTTTCCCTTTCTATTCATTGGCAGGCAGTAATGTAAAAACTGTTTACTCTGCGTTTCTGTAGAAGAAAATTACCTAGAAAGAGTTTGGCAGGCATATAAGAGCATTCGCTCTCTTTCCCCCTCCCCTCTAGTTTCTGCAGTGTGACAGTGACCTTGGTATGAAACGACTGGTGTGCTGTTTCTGTGTGAGCATGGGTTTCCTGTTCCTAAAGGAAAAGGCAATTCTCTGTTCTTTGCGGTCAATAACAAATATGATTATATGTTTGTAGGTAGGCCCACCCCACCCCAATTTGTCTGCCGGGAAATTAAGCTAAAGCAACTCCAAATTAATATTGGGTAGTATTTGCCTGTAATGTGCAGAAACCTTGGCTAGAGCTTGTTGCCCTCCACTAAGGCTGTGAGTCAACAAAAAACTATTTAAAAAACATCTCTTAGGAGTTCTCTGTCCCTCTCCCCCTGCAACGGCCAATAATTGTACTGGCTTTAACAAAAGTGTCTTAATATTTTTGGGATGCGGGTGGCGCTGTGGGTTAAACCACAGAGCCTAGGACTTGCTGATCAGAAGGTCGGCAGTTCGAATCCCCGCGACGGGGTGAGCTCCCGTTGCTCGGTCCCTGCTCCTGCCAACCTAGCAGTTCGAAAGCACGAAGTGCAAGTAGATAAATAGGTACCGCTCTGGTGGGAAGGTAAACGGCGTTTCTGTGTGCTGCTCTGGTTCGCCAGAAGCGGCTTTGTCATGCTGGCCACATGACCCGGAAGCTGTACGCCGGCTCCCTCGGCCAGTAACGCGAGATGAGCACTGCAACCCCAGAGTCGTCCGCAACTGGACCTAATGGTCAGGGGGTCCCTTTACCTTTAACTTAATATTTTTAAAGAATTGAATAGGGCACATTCTCTTTTTAATTGGGTTTTTTGGTAGCATTGGATTTGCCCCACATACCATGTTAAAATTATTTTTAAAACTTCATGGAAAGAGGAGGAGGTCCATCTTGCTTCTATCCTAATGGTGGAAATGGTCCTTGGCACTAAGATATGCTTTGGCATATTTCTTTCTGTGGCTTATGATGGTTTAACCATACACAGAACCAATACTACCAGTGTTGATAAGTTCTGCTGGATCTCGTTATAGAGCTAAAATGCCATGACTTGTATTTCCCAGGTCAGATCATATTTATTCCTAACTTTGTGGTCATGAAGGGAAACCAGAATAGGCAGGCAACAAGTCCAGTGTTGGCTTTACAGTTCTCGAGGCATTATTCATTACTAGATAACCAGAACTGTCTTTCCTATAAGATCCTTGAGGAAAATCACATGTTTCAAGTTTGTGTAGTTTTTTTTGGGGGGGGGGGATTTCACTGAAACATGGTTCCAGGTGAACTACAGTGGTCCCTCGACTTACGAAGTACTCAACATCCGAATTTTTCGATTTACGAATGAAAAAAGTGGCCGTACGCCTACGAATTTTTTGACATCCGAATGGAAATCGTTGCCGGTTTTAGATGCGGTTTCCTCGACTTACGAATTTTAGATGCGGTTTTTTCGACTTACGAATTTTTCCGAATATTTTTTCTCCCAATGCATTCCTATGGGAAATCGCTTTTTTCGACTTACAAACTTTTCGACCTACGAGTGTCCATTCGGAACGGATTAAATTCGTAAGTCGAGGGACCACTGTACTCCCTTCCCCTTAGTCTTTTCTCTTGTCTCATTCACAATATCTTTCCCTTCTCACATTTTCTCTCTTGCAGTTTTCACTTTTATACTATTATTGACTGGGAAGAGTAACATTATGATTACCCTTCAAAAGGTTCATCTCTCCATCTGTATATGTCGTCTAACTGGAGGTTTTTGCATGGATATTTGCAGAACTACCGGGGATATACTACTACTACTACTACTTAGCATTTACATAGTGCTTTCGACTGGAGTGTTGTTTTGAGTCCCAATAGTTTGAGAATTCAGAATTTATGAAAGCAGTCTACAGCTGATTTAATTTAAAATACACAGCATGATCTTAGGTGGTGTTTGTTTGAAATTGCCTCACTTGAGCTGAATGGAATTTTATATCCAAGTTAAGTTTGCATGAAATTGCAGCTTTAACATTGCATGGAGTTCTGATGTAGTTTCCTTAATTTGCAGCAAAGAACACAGGGAGTAGCACGCTGTATAGAATACATGCTGTAGCAAATGTTCCTAAAATATTCGGGGATTTCCCATTCTCCTTTTTTTCTAATTTGGCACCACCTACCTGCATTTTTAAGCGCACTCTGCAGTCAGCTGTCTTGCTGACTAGGCAGATGCGGGAGGGAGAGAAAGGTCCTCTTTCCTGAATCTCTTCACTGCATAGCTCACAGATCTAGTACTACACGGGCAAAAGCTGAGTCAGAGAAGAGATGCAGTCTGCGCTATAGGCTTTCATGGCCCAGTTCAGGCTTTTAGACTGCATGATCAACCACAACTGGAGTTTGATATGTAACCTGTATTGCGCTTGGAGTGGTCAGGTTTGTCCATTATATTCAGTTGTTTATGAAGAGGGGGGAAATACTGTGCAAAAGGCACAAACGAAACCCCTTTTCCCCTTTCCTCCCCCCTCCCCCTTCCATCTCCTATGCTGTATAATATGCCATAATATTTAGTGAAGGACAGTCAGCTATGTAAAAGGACTGCTTTACTGCTGTAGTTAACTTAGTTTAGCTACTGAATTGGTTACTGGGAGCTGCTTTTGCAAAGGCTAAACAGGACAGATTGCAGTAAAGGATGCAGCAAAGTAAGAGGCAGTTCAGTTCAAGAAGGGATTAGAGATGCTGAAGGAATAGACTGATTTAAAAGCATGTATTTGCATAGAACGATAGTTGTTACATAGCTGTCTTTCAGGGATATATATTAACATTATTTAGGGATATATATCAACATTATTATATATTCCTTTTTGTACAGGGAAAGACTTTAATTATACAGATGTTGGGGGTATAGGAGTTTGACATTGCTTAGAAAGTAAATAACCTAAAATGTAATGTGTTTTCAGTTACCAGACTAGTTTTTAACATAAGCCAGGCAAACTTGTTTATGTGAATTTGAGGTAGTAGCTGGAACTAGCACAGTTTTGGTTTCAAGAAAACTGCAGTTTTTCCTATTTTTAGGCTCTGAAATTCAGTATCGGGAAACTTGACTTTGCTTCCGCAAAGTCCTCAGAATAAAGGACAAATTACTGGAAGGAAGAACTCTGCATCTTAAAGTGGGGGACAGGACCCCGAGAAAGGGCATGGAAGGGCTGAATGTCATGAAAGGAGGAGGGAGTGTTATGTGCTGGGGATAGGTGTGTGTGTGTGTGTGTGTGTGTGTGTGTGTGAGAGAGAGAGAGAGAGAGAGAGAGAGAGAGAGAGAGATGATGGGTGGGAACTGCAGTTATCTGTCCCATGTGAAGTAGTATGAGAGTAGGTGGAATCAGGTGTTCCAGGTTGATCCTGGCAAGGTTGGCAGTGTGCCCTGAAGAGTGGCTTCCTTTATCCAAGCTAGGAACTGAATTATGTGCTTCTGGGGACTGGAGTACAGTATTACCAACTTTAGTGAAGATTTACTTCCTTATGCCAAAAGGAAAGTCCTTGAAGCATGTATTGTTTTCTGTTTGTTTCTTAAAAATTATAATCATCATCATCTACCCCCCCTCACCAAACCCTTTCCAATCGTTCAGCAGTGGGGAGTAGGCAGGACTGATTCTTCAGCCCCCCATTTCCCCCTTTACTCAACTTCCAGGATAACCACTCTGCCCTTGGTTTTATACATCTTGGGTTAGCAATGGCGTACCCATGGATCCAGTGTCAGCCTTGAGGGCTTCCTGTGGTGCCCACAAAGCATCTGAGGTCTTCTACCCACTACTACTCCTGCCATCATGAAGTGGAGAAGGTGGCTTTTCTTTTTCCTGCCTTTTAAAAATATGTGGAAATGAAGTGGGAGGTGCTGCTCTCTCCCACTTCCTGTTTCAGTTTTTATGTGTTTTCAAGGCTCAGATTGGCATTTGAGCATCTGTACATAAACTGGAGTGACAGAGAGGGCAGAAGGGAAAGAAGGGGAGAAGAGGAGGGAAAACTGTGATAGAGGACAAAGTGGGGTGCAAGGGACAGGGGAGAGAAAGAGAATGGAGCCCAGGGAGAAGGTGTATGTGTACGCATGTGCATTAGTTGGATCCAGTAAAGCAGATCCTCCTGAAATGGCACAATCTTTCCACAGGATCCTTCTACCCCATCTACCATCAGCTAGTGCATCACATATCTATGTTGACTCCATTGATCTGGTTCAAGAACACGAATCTGAAACATGGATATTTATGGAGCCTCATCATTTTTAACAGGGATCCTTGCAAAAGCACCATCAAATCATAGGTCATCTCTGCATCCATGGAGGTATTATGTGATTTGTAGCTGGTTTTGCTGGCACAAAGATCTGTATCATGGATCAATATTTCTTTGGCAAGCATGAGATCTTCTTACTATGCAGTCTACCAATGTAAGCTTTAATAGGATGGTGGGTTTTTATGGGGATGGGTGGGGCTATGCAGAAGCATGCAAATTCAAAAGGATCAAATTTAGTTCAACTGGATCTGACTTTTACACAGGACCTAAGTGTGTGTGGATGTGCATACTTTCTGTCTGTGGGGTGGGAGGGGTGGCTCTCTCAAAACTCCAGATGTACTTATTTATGGGCTCAAAGAGGTTGGCAACCCCAGCTGCCACTTTAGAAATAATGGAAAGGGCTCTTCTTGCTAGTGTTGGTGGGGGGCTAAGCAAGTGGGCGTTCTTACTTCAGCGTAGCCATCACAACTTAAGCATCCTTTTCATTGGCTGTGAGATTCCCTTGAAGTTGGAGTGGGTGGGGAACAGAAGCTACTCAAGACGGGCCCAACCAAGTCATCTCAGCCACAGCTGCTTTGACAAGCTCCAGTGGCAAGACCTTCAGTAGCTTGACTTGTTTGTGCAAGGAACAATTCCTCCCTGCCCATGGCAAGTAATCAGAGTCATCAGAAGAACTTTAAAAGAGCTATGCTGAATCACACCAAAAGTCTGCCTTGACCAGTATACTGCTTCCCACTGTGCCCTGCCAGAAGCTTTCAGGAATGCTTGTAAAGGAAGGCATCAAGGAAACAACTTTTCTCTGCTTGTTTTCTTTGCATCAAATGCTATGCAGAAGATACACTGCCTTTGAACACAGAGGTCCCATTTTAGCTTTCATGATGGCATCCAAGCATGAACTGAGTGCTGCACTTCTCGTTTTTAAAACTAAGCGGTTTTTTGTAACTAATATATTGGACTGGATCCAGACTTACGGTAGTTAGTTGAACTTGGTTTCCATTGATATTAGGACTTGACTTGTACCATTGATTCCCATGGGTCCTAAGCTCAATTAATATAGAAGCTACAATTCTATATCAGGTATACCCAGTGCTATTTTTCTAGAAAAAGAGGTGCTGGAACTCACCATGGACACCTCCCTTGTTATCTTATAATGACAATGGTGCCCACTTGAGAGGTGCTGGAACTGAGTTCCAGCAAGTTCCGGCTGAAAAACAGCCTTGGGTGTACGTACATTCCTGGGAATAACTTTCGGGTAGAGGATTTTACTGCTAGTCTGGATCCACAACATGTTTACTACGTCATTACTAATGTTTTTCTAAGGTGGTATAAATTAGGTATATTTGAGACTTGTAAATATTCACATCAAATAATTATCTGGCTGATAATGAAGTGTTGGTGGGGAGAGGTCCAATAGCTGAGTGTAAAAAAGGAAACTGCATTTTAAAATTTAGAACAAAGTGCTGATTTTCCTTTCTTTTTGTGTTTTAAGGAGGACAGTTCAGCTAAGCTTTTAGACACTTGAGTTTTCTTAGACAGCAGACTTCCTGTAATGAATGAAGGGGAACTTCATCTACAGTTCATGTCTTTGAGCCCGCCACAAAGTAGTTTATGTTCAAGCAGAAATGGAATGTGAGTGCTGAAAGCTCCAGTGCTGATCTTTGTATGTATGAAATGTATAATCCTAGTTCAAACCAGCCATGGAAAATAGGGCCTCTAGGAATTTCAGATGTGACAGTCTTCTGCGTCTTCTCTCTGTTTACTTGACTCTTCCTTCATTTCTCAATCCTTTGGGTCACTTCTGGAAAGCATTCACCTGCATAATAAATGCACCACAAGGAGTGGGAGAGACCAGCAATCCACACGCCCAAGAGGGAAGGGCGGAACTGGGTCATATGGTTAAATGAAACGTCTTGGGTGGATCTTGGCATGTATGAACTCTGGGGCTGTGGTTTATATGACTGGGCAAGCGACAGAGGTAAACATAAAAAAATCCAGTCATATAGGTGTGACTTCATAAAAGACTCAAATCGAGATTACACTGCAGTCCAAGTCATCATACAGCATATTTTCTAAAGAGATTTCTGCACAATAATCTGGAGGTGATAAATCCTTCATGAAGTTAAAGAGCACTGTAATATAGGTGTTCCTTGTTTTTATTGCGTGTGTCTTTTGGGTTGCTGCTTCACTGTTTTCGTTCTATCCGTGGTTTTGTTTCTTACATTTTATATCCCACACCCTTCCTCTAAAGACGTTCAGGATGGTGTAGGCTACATAGGGATTATTCCTGCAATTAACTTTGAAGAGGCCTAACTCAGAAGTAGGCTTAGAGATAATTAGTGGCCCAGAGTCACCTAGCGATCGTCAGTGGTGGTAATGATTGATTTTAATTTAATATTAATTTAATTCAAAGTGAAGTTCCTGGTTCTCTTTCCATCGTTTCACCTTCACTACAATCCTGCAAGGTTGGTGAGTGTGAGACATAGGGACTTGTCCAGTATCATCCAGCGAGAGCTTCATCGCCTAGTGGGAAATTTGAATCTGGGCCCCCTCAGTCCCATTCTTACACTCTAGACAAAACACTTTGCTGAACTCGGGTCTCTCTGTTGCCAGCTGAATTACAGCAGGACAGCTTTCTCTTTTCTCTTTTGACTTGGATCCAGTTCATACATTAACTGGGGCTGGCACCCTCCTTACCTGATGAAGTGAGCTAGCCCTCCTCCCTTCCACCATTCTGATAACATCTTTTGTAAACCAGGTAATCCATGCAATCTAACTGCCCCTAATTTGGACAGAAAAGAATCACATGAACTGAATCCTATGGTCAGCCTACTGGCGTTAGAAGTTGAGAATAAATAAGTTGTGGAGTGAGGATGTTCTTAAACCTTCATGTAGAAATGGAAGGTCAAGGACATATTTATGTTGAAAGCCATTGCTATTCCTCCACCAAACTCCAGTTTTTATTAGAAGGAAATTTCAATGTTGAAATACTATGGTTTCTGTACTTTTTAACCCTCTGTTTCAGGGTGTGCAATTTTGTATACATGGTTTACTCAGATTTTTAGTGCTGCATTTTAAATCACCAGTGTTTTATTTATAGTAATGAACATCTGGCTCATGGTCCCCTGTATATTTTGTAGTAGTCATAGTGACAGAGGAACAGGACTTAGGACCTTGGAATGTGAAATACATCTGTGCTCCAATACCATCTTATTTCTTGGCCTTAGTAGGCACTTGTCTCAGACTTTGAAACTTTAGCAGCAGTAAGAGCTAGAAACCGGATCTTCAAAGAGTCGTTGGGTTGTGGGTTGGTTTTTTTTTTGGGGGGGGGGATGGTATCCTTCCACAATTCTACATGCACTCTTTAAGTCATTCATATTTGCTTGATGCTGGGTAAAGTTCTGGTGTAAGCACTTGATTGCTGCTGAGGCCAACACACTGCTGCCTATCCCGCCTGGGTCCCTGCCGCTTCTGCTCCCTGTAGCACTGCAGCTGCCAGGCAAAACACCCACCCCCAACACAGATGTCTGGTGGCACCAACACTGTTGGAATGGAAGTTGAGTGGTTCCAGGTGGCTCCACCCGATAGAATACCTGGTCCACTGTGGACCAGCCTGTGTGTTAAGATCAGCCAGGCAGGCTGTCTTGGTAGTGGTGACTTGGTAGGGCTTTCTTGGTGGTGGCACCCTATCTTTGGAACTTCCTGCCCTCAGATACAGTTGGTGCCAATGCTTATGAATTTCTAGCTCAAGTTAAACACCTTGAGCTTTTTTTGAGGGCGAATGTTTGAGCAGGGGGTGGTGGTGGCAGCAGCAGCAGCAGCAGCAGGGTGTTGAACCCACATGAGAAGAGAAGATGAGCATGCAGGATCAGGCCAATGACCCATTTATTCCAACATCCAGTTCTCACAGTGACCAGCCAGTTCCCCCTCAATTTTTTTCCTGGGCCTTCACATTTCTAATGAGCCAAAATACAGCCGAAGTTAAGCACTTTAAAGTCCTGGTGATTTGCTTATAGATCACTTAGTTCCCTAGAATTGCAGTAAACGGACATTGCTCAGTGTCTGTCTGTTTCTTTGTATGTGTGAGCGCGCACACAAACATAATTTAAAAGGCGTTTAAGATACTAGATTTTACTTGTGGTATGTGGAGATGTGACAGTGTGGCCCCGTGGAGAGTATTTGTACTTTTCTTCCAAAGCCTGATAATTCACGAAATCTCTGAATGGCTTTTAGCAACTTCCATTCTCTGAGCCACATTTCCATATCTGTGTAAAAAATAAATCCATATCGTACTTTGCAAATGTGGGAATAGGAAACACAAATTATGTACAAACATTGCAAATTTGTTGAATAATAAGGATAAGCTTCATGCCCTGAAATTGTTCTTAAGTTTTATTGATTGTTTTATGTGTTACGAACAACTCAGTTACGATTTAAGAACAACTCAGCTACAATATCACTGCAGCATTGTTGTATATATTGTCTTCAAAAATGTTGTAAAATGTGCATGATAAATAATTCTTATTTTTTTATTTAGTGGTTTTGTCCTGAAACGTTCTATCATATCTACATATTTTCTTAGAGTCTGGTTCTGGTTGGCAATTCAGGAAGGCCTGCAGCCCAAAAATTCACTGTTAGAGAATTAGGCGGGAGTTATCCTGTTAAGAGCAAGCACTATTGCTGGCTTAAGAAGCTGGTAGCTGATAGTTGTTGTTTTTAAGTGGGGGGGGGGGGGAGGCAATGCCGCTTGCTTTATATCTGTTTGTCTTACGCTGCTGAAAAGCACAAACAGTAGGGTGGTTGGAATGTGGCCAAAAGTGCTCATATTGTTGAATAAATTATTGATCTCATCCATCTGGCAAGTACTGTCAACTTCTTTTAACAATCAATATATTTATTAGGATTTCCATTAGACAGGTATTAAACTGACCCCTCTCTCCCTCTTAGTTTTTAATGCTTCTTTCCGCTAGTGGAGAGTCTTCAATATGCATAATTATGCAGATTAGCATATTCAAACGATATGCTGGAGGACATTGCAGCTGCCTTTAAAACCCGAAGATACAAGTTTCATACCACCAGTATAGATCTTCCGCTGTCCTCTGTCACTTTTTCCTTCTGTAATTCTTTAGAAGTGCTTTTTCACTGTGGCGCCTCAGTTTGTAAAGTTAGTTAACTTTTTTTTTTGCACTGTGCATGCGGTAACCATGCAAACAAACTAGCCTCCAGTCAAAAACGCTTCTTGGATTGGGGCCCACAAACATCCTGGACACGGTTTCTTTGTCATCACAGGAGTGTTTACTCCAACACTCAACCTTATGTATTATTTTCCATCTTGGATGTCCAGATAATTTTCATTCTGAAGTTTTTTCCAGCTCCTCGAGCTTCTTATCCTTTCCATGGCCAAATCGACCACTTTCTAGTGTTCTGTGAACACAGAACTTTATGTCAGAAACAATTTGGGACTGTACAAATTTGAAAGAAATGTTGAGCGGGCAAAAGTGGACTAAGTGAGATATAGGAAGCTACAAACATCTGTCAGCAGTGGACCTGCCACCTTAGTTTATTATGGGGCTAGATAGGCAAAGTTGGAGGGACGTGGGTGGCACTGTCGTCTAAACCACAGAACCTAGGGCTTGCCAATCGGAAGGTCAGCGGTTCAAATCCCCGCGACGGGGTGAGCTCCCGTTGTTTGGTCCCAGCTCCTGCCAACATAGCAGTTTGAAAGCACGAAGTGCAAGTAGATAAATAGGTACTGCTCTGGCGGGAAGGTAAACGGCAATTCTATTTGCCAGAAGCAAACTTAGTCTGCTGTGGTTCGCCAGAAGCGGCTTAGTCATGCTGGCCACATGACCCGGAAGCTGTCTGCGGACAAACGCCGGCTCCCTCGGCCTATAGAGCGAGATGAGCACCGCAACCCCAGAGTCGTCCGCGACTGGACCTAACGGTCAGGGTTACCTTTACCTTAGATAGGCAAAGAGAGTTTCATTTCCAGCTAAATTATGGAGGCCACGTCAATGTAACATTTTAGTATTAGGCAAGGAGGCAGAGGTCCCGTGCCTCCTTTAGAGCTGTCACCTGCTATTAAATTGGGGTGGGGGAGTCCCTCGGGGGGCAGCTCCTCACTTCACTCCAATTGTCAAAGGTGGGAGGCACAGGCGTTTCCTGTTACAGAACTTGAGAGCTTCATAACTGCTTTGAGATGTTGGTGGCTCAACATCTGAGATGAAAGTAGCTCAACATCACATGCCAGATGTGTTAGGCGCCTTTGAACGTCTGGATTGTGGGTGACTTATGCCCTGATTCAGAGTGCTCATCTCATTTAAAACAGATAACATTGAATGATTGCAGTGCAGTCTTACATGGGACTCCCTTTTGAAGCCACCAGTTCAGAAGCTCCTTCAATCGGTCCAGTATGTGACTGCCAGAATGCTTACTGGATCTGGTAGAGCGGAGCACATAACTGATACTAAATCATCTGCATCGGTTCCCAGTTTGTGTTTGTACACGTATACCCTGCTCTGTATACAAAGAGCAGTATTGTGTCCATTGTTGTACGGTATTTCATTTCTAGTAGCAGGAATTCTTTTACATATTTAAATTAGTCTTCCATTTCAGTTAGTTTCCATTCTGTATTTTTTGTTTTAACCTGCAAATATACATCTTGCACCTTATTAAAAGAAAAGATAAACTGAGAAAGAATCATTTTTGATAGTTACCGATACAGGAACTATTTTACTCTTTAATATTACTATATAGCACATTGGAATTAGTTTTAATTGCATTTTTTTTTTGTCTCTGGCGAACAGGAGTCGTACTCCATTGCTTCAACCTAAAGGCCTTTATTTCACTTTCTAATAAGGATTTCTTAAGAGAGCTTTTCCTTTGAATGTGCTAGACTCCCCCCTCCAAGCTTTGACAGCATTAAAGGGTCTGCCAGCAGAGTGACAGATGCTCAGATCTAAAGGGTCTTCTACTGGACTTGGCACTTTTGAGGCTGCAATGAATGGCGGTCAGGAGGGTTTATGGCTGCTTGCTAAAGTGGCATGTAGCTGAACTGAATTGCCTGCAAAAAAAAAAAAAAAAAAGTGGGCCTCCAGATATGAAAAATAAATAAATACTATTTCCAGGAAGGTACCGTATTGGCCTGAATATAAGCCTCACTTTTTCCCCAAATTCTGACTGTGAAAAGTTAAGTGCGGCTTATATTCGCGACCTTATGGTATGCAGCCAGGAGCATGGGGCAAACAGCGCCAGGAGCGTGGCAAAGCGCCACCCGCCCCGTGCATAGTCCCCCGTCCTCTCCACCAAGGCTGGGAAAGGAGAGAGTGAAGAAGGGGAAAGGCTGCCGGCAACACAGCGCGGCTCCCCCCACTGCCCAGTATGCAGCCAGAAGCAGCGAGGAATGGAGCGGCTTATATTCGTAGTTTTTTTTTAATTCCCCCCCCATCAATTTTAAAGGTGCAGCTTATATTTGGGTGCGGCTTATATTCGAGCCAATACGGTATTTAAGGGATAGCGGTGCCCTATAAAAATTATTGTTCTTTCTTTATAAAAAAATATTCATATATGAAAAATACCAAGCTGATGTGAGTGCAGTGTATACAGTGGAACCTCGACTTACATCCGCCTCTTCTCACGGACGTTCCAAGTTGCTACCGTGGCAAACCCAGAAGTAAACACTGGGTTTGTCACGATTCGCGCATGCGCAGAAGTGGCTTCTGCCATCTGTACGTGCACACAAGTGGCTGCCACCATCTACACATGCATAGTAGTGAGCCGCTGCCGAACACGCACAACGGCGCCTCTACTAGCGTCCGGTTTCACCCAGCAGACGGCCTCCGGAATGGATTATGATCGTAAGTAGAGGTTCCACTGTGTACAGTGATATCTTTAAGCAGAAACAACTGCAGTTTCTGCTTTTAAAAAAATTCCCCTAGGATTTGGGGTCCATAACAATATTACAGATGCATTACTTCATGTTCTAAATAATGAGGATGTAAAATAATAGAATAGACAGTTAAACTGGAGGGAATGAGGAAAAAAAGGCTTCTGTGAATATCACAAAGGGAGCAACACAAGATCAACACATTGCTGCTTCAGGTTTTTCAGAATGAGGTCCCTGGAAAGGCGGGAAACTGTCATTTCCTTTGTTATAACAGGACGTAACTTGCAGTAGCGGAGCACTTCATGACGTAAGCCTCCATTCAATGTGTTATCTATGTGCAAGGGATAAGGTAACAGGGGCAGCATGATGTGTCCCCAGCTTTGTGCAGTTTTCCAGTGCTGCCCCCTGACATCTGTGCATTGTGCGTTGTTGTCTAAAGCAATACAGCGGTACCTCCAGTTGCGGACAGGATCCGTTCCGGAGCTCCGGTTGAGGTTTCCGCAGCAGGAGGGACTGCTTCTGCGCATGCTCGTGGCACGAAACACTTCCAGGTTCGCCGCTTTCGCAACTCGAAAGTTTACGTTATCTGAGGGTAATGTAAGCCAAGGTGCTACTGTACATGTGTGGACTTCCATGCAGTCTGGAACCCTGGTTGCATGCGGTTCCAATATCCCTTAGAGTTCTACGTGTGTAGACTTTCCTTCAGACTTGGACACCCAAGCAAATGTTGAGGGTTGGGGCTAGTATCACAGACCCACTTCTGGGGCTGTGGCACTAATGGGTTGATGGACAGGTATGTGTGCATCACGTGAAAGGGGTTAATATTGGTAATATCAACACACGAAATTATAATTATAAAGCTAATTTTTTTTCATGATTATGTACGTACTTGGATGCAATCAAATGTCTCAGGTGGTAACTGGCTCTGTGTACAGTATTTACCAAGCGGAATATGTCAGGATTATTTTTAACAGTGCCTATCAATTTATGTTCATGATTTTATTCAACAATATGCCATAGTGATGCCATTCAGAGGTTGCATGCAGAGGTTGCATGCAGAGGTTGTGTTCAGAGGTTGCATGCATGTCAAGCAGAATTTATTTATAGCGGGAGTATCCTGTGGTTGTAAATAACTCTTAAGATCTCAGCAATTGTTATTGACAGTATATGTCTATAATGGTCACCACTGGAGTCTGTATACAACCCATTAACTCGGAGGTTTATTCACCTGTCAAGTAATATTCCAAAGCTACAAATGCATGTTTAAATATGTGTGCTCAATACTTTATTTATACTGTACACTGCTTGATTGTAAGAAATCTCAAAGCGGCTTATGAAAGATAAAACAGTAAAATCAAGAAAAATTCGCAACCATAGTCTTAAAGCATTCAAAAATTAAAATACAAAACAGGTTAAAATTGCCTCAACTTTCTAAGCAACTGGGTGGGCTTGTCTAAACAAGAATGCTTTTAGCAGGTGCCAAAAAGAGCACAGCGAAGGCGCCTGCTTAAATTCAATAGTCAGGGAGTTCCAAAGTGCCACACTAAATGACTGAGTTCTTACAAATGTAGAACGGGTATGATGTGGCATGTACTACTTCTTAAAATCACGTTGGTTTGGCTTTTCTAAAGCATCCCTCATACTGTTGTGCAATATATTTGAATAGTTATAACTATAGTTATAGTTTCTTGCAGGTGTTCTTTTTAAAACCATTGAGCAGCAGTAATGCCTGTTTGTTGACGGCCTCTACAGAGGTATTCTCATACCCTTCAATTCTTGTAGGAGGCGGGAAGCATTCTTAACACAAAATCTTTGCCATTGAAAGTTTAATTGCCATGACAGTGACCACTAGGGGCTACTTAGCCTTGTTAGGAAACATTTTAGTTAGCGTTTCGTTTGGAGTCCCTGTGTCTTTAAATGGGAGGGAAAGATGTGAATAGCAGTTCTGTACACTTTGGCATATTTTCCATTGCAGTTCAAGGTGCATCCTGCCAAGTGCAAATACCTGAGAGGTTTGGAAACTTGCCATATTCCATTCTAATTTCTCTTCTACTTCCTCCTCCAGCCCTGTATGTTCCCAGCTAGACAGAAGAGTCCAGACTGCATCTATGTCCGGGTAGATTCCCGGGTTTAGTTATCAAAATGCCGGGGCCTGTTTTTCACTCTGATTCTTAGCTTCAGCATGCAGCCAAGTTGCCTTAGTTAGGTCACTCCGTGTTCCCAGGTTTCACAGCCAGCCTTGGACTACTTTATTAGAACCACTCTCTTCTCCCCCCCCCCCCCCGAGCTGCAGATGGAGTTCCCATGAATTTCACTGCAGTCTTAATGGAGCCCTGCAGCTGTGTGGAACTATTTTTCACACGGAGTGCAGTGCATAGAGTAAATAGTTTCGCAGGAAGCCAGAGTGGTCAGCAAATTCCGGTTGGCTAAAGGAAACGGCAGGGAAATATAGTGCATGCATCCTTCCCAGGGATTCTTGGACTCTTACCTTTGTACTCCAGATTGCATTCCAGACACATTAACAGTCAGAATTTATGCAACACACTTTCCCCATATTTCCATCCAGGTATACAACAGGCGTTATTTCAGTTCAATAATACATTCCAGTACTAGAGGAGAGCATGGAGCAGCGCTGATGAGAGGCATGGCCTCAGTAAAGCCACATTACGTCTGTGGGCTTGACCTCTCCACTCCTGGTCTATATTGTTTGGAAGCTGAACAACCCATGGTGGAGTGAGCATCCAAAAGATATATTTCCTTATTAGACCTGGGTCTGGAGCTGATCAAACCCTGGGTTGAGTCTAGGAGTAGCCAATGTAGTACCTTCCAGATCGGGTGGCGCTGTGGTCTAAACCACAGAGCCTCTTGGGCTTGCTGATCAGAAGGTCGGTGGTTCGAATCCCCGCGACGGAGTGAGCTCCCATTGCTCTGTCCCAGCTCCTGCCAACCTAGCAGTTCAAAACCACGCCAGTGCAAGTAGATAAATAGGTACCGCTGCGGCGGAAAGGTAAACGGCATTTCCGTGTGCTCTGGTTTCCGTCACAGTGTTCCGTTGCACCAGAAGCGGTTTAGTCATGCTGGCCACATGACCCAGAAAGCTGTTTGTGGACAAACGCCGGCTCCCTCGGCCTGAAAGCGAGATGAGCGCTGCAACTACATAGTCGCCTTTGACTGGACTTAACCGTCCAGGGATCATTTACCTTTACCTTTTTATTACCTTCCAGATGCTGTCAGATCACAACTGTGGTCTTGCAGGCTGGGGCCGATAGGAGTTTTGTGGTCTGACAGCATCTGGAGGGCACCAGGTTGGTGTTCCCTGGCCTGGAAACACAGTTGACTTGGCTGGAAAAGGTAACTATATAACTAGTAGTCCTGCCACTTCTGACACCAAGAAAAGCAGCAGGTGTCATCTCTGTAGTTAACACTGGCAGAAAATCATAACCACAATGTGTTCAAATGAAGCTGCTGGCCATCAGCATATCTATATGTTAAGTGAATGAGTTGTGCAATTTTTTGTTTGTCCTACATCTACTGACTATTACTTTGAGTGGGTGTCAATGTAAAAAAAAGAAGAAGTATGTTCACAGCAATCAACTAGAATTTAACCCGAGTAAGTTTGCTTTGAGTGCCTGGCCAGCCAAATGCCAACTCTGCATGTTTAGAATATCATTTAACATTCTGAGCCAGAGAAGAAAAAACAACAACACTTAATTCAAAATACATCCAAGCAAATCCATTTCCTGAATCAGGTTATTGCAGATTGCAAAATAATCGCTTATGAGGGCCTAAGTAGTAGAAGCATGACGCTCCCCCCTTGCTTCTGTATAACACACAAATTAGCTTTGACGGAGAATTCCTTTGGTTTTAAAATTAAGGCATGCTTTATAAAATAATTATTTTTTCCAGAGTTGTTTTATTGTGCAGCTGCGTTGCTTGTCCCAGGAGTAAGGCAAATGAAGCTTCACTCTGATGGGAGAGCACCTTTCTGAAATGACACATTGATTCATGAATAGCTTTGACATGGTTATCGTCCTTCTTCAGTTCACAAGCAAGAGCGTGCAGAAACTCTGTTCCCAGCAAGTCATTCTTGTCTGTACAAATCAGAGTCTTCTTGTGTGCACTCTTCCTCCCTCCCTCCCTCCCTCCCTCCCTCCCTCCCGTCCTCCTGCCCCTCCTTCCCCATTGCATTTTATAGCATTATGGTATGAACTGGGCTACTTTCCTTTCCCCCAAGAAGTTCTGGTGGAAGAGATCATGAAGCAGATAAACCGCTGTGAAAACAACTTTGCTGACCTGATGTTCTATAGCACCGGATCTTATTCTGATAACAGGACTGGGTGAAGATTCCTCTTTGGATGTTGTCCAGAGGATAAACTCTTTTTGGTTTGTTTGGTGGTGGTAGTGGTGGTTGTTTTTTTTTTTTTGCAATGGCCATCCTGTTGTCACTACGACTGGTCTCTTCCACACCACTGATGGAAGTTCAAGCTCAGGCAGTGTGGGATGAATCCCAATGGGTATGGAGCAATTGTTTAACCTTTATATGTTGTGTGCTTGCGTGGGAGGCAGCATGATAAGTGTAAGTGTCAGTTTGACACTTCTGTGAGTAGCAGCAGTTCACATAGAAATATAATACAATTGGTCTAAGGCTTTGCCAATCAGTTAAATTACCTATTTGTAAAACCAAAGTTTTCAGTTCTGTAAGGGAATGCATTGTAAGTAATGTACCGGTATGTACATTTTGATATCAGATTTCAGCAGTCAGGAGTTGAGCTTTTAATGATCAGAGGTACTGCATCCTATATCTTCTAGCTGATCGTGTTCAGATTAAAAGAGGTGTAAATTAAATGGGTCGCTGCAGAGGCTTTTACAAACCTAAAAAGAAGTTGGTAAAATCAACCATGCGAGCCATGTAATTGTTTAGCTTTCAAAACTGGAATTTTACACTTCGATGTTGATTAACCCACAGGTTTTGATGAAAATAAAGGGCCAGTTCTCATTTTACTTCTTGTACTTGGGTTTCCATAACTGTGATTTTATCTAACGGGGAACCTTCTGGCTGAATGGTGTTATTACAAATGTAGAAAATAAAAATAAGTAAAATTACCGGGAAGCCAAATTCATATGATCTGTGTTTTAATGAGAAGTCTGCTTCTGTGTTTTTCTTTTCAGTGTCTATCCCTTTAAAATACATAGGCAGATGTCAATTGGAGCCTCCTTAATGTGTACAGTATTTTAAAGGGGCATGTGTAAAATGTCTGTGTGTGTGTATACACACACAAAAACACATCATAGAAGAGCTTTGGTTGTGACTTACTAGCTGCAGTTTTGCACTGAGCCCAGTTTATATATAATTTAGCACTACTACTTTTCATCGTGTTGCATATGAAATAATAATAAACAATGAACAAGGACATCTGTTGAAATACCTGCAAGAAATGTTCTTTTGCAACAAAACAAATTTGAAATGGTTTCCCCGATTTCTTTAAGAACAATACTGTATCAAATTATAAATACACTTGGGTCCTGCTATCCACCCACACACTATATGAATTCACTTATATAAAGGTAAATAATTATGCCCACATATTGCTATACACTCTGTAGATTCAGGTAGCCAGATATCTGGAGTTTGCGCACTTCCTGAATTCCTTACTTGTTTGTGCTCTACTGGTTGGTGGCAGATATTTTGGGGCAGAAACTATGCATGGAGGTAGGCAGGGAACAAGATTGGACAAATCAGTTTTTCTTTTGCTTCTCTTTTGCTGTTTGACTGCACCAATTTCTGGAAGAAACCATTGAAAAAGTGGGGGGATAGATTGGGAAAATCCCAGATTAGAAATGTTCCCATAGGAATCAATGGAAATTGCGGACTCTTTATGCAAACATTCATTGCCTAATGAATGATTTCCAGGGAGCACTTTTTTGGTAAGCGGGACCTGTGTCTACAGTGTTGGATGTAGCAATTTGAGAATTATCTGGTACATTGGTCGAAATACAGTACCCTCTTCTCCAAAGGAAAGGAGGTCGGGTGTTGGGCCTTCTCATTGTCAGGTGTGGGGAACCTATGTGCTTTTGGTTCTTGGAGCTGTGAATATAGCCAGTAATTGTACCCTGATAGAAGTAGAAGTAGAACATTTTCAGAATAACTAGGGTTTAGAAATATGAGTGCTTGAGAACTGCAGTTTTACTGTATTTGCAGAGTGCTCAGGGTATTCAAGCCCTAATCTGCTATTTTAAAGGGAGTGCCCATTTGGACTTGGTAAAATTCCAGGTGATTTCAGTTGTTGTTGGATTGGCTCCACAGTCTGCAGAATTTTTGCATTCAGCTGCTCTCAGATTCAGCCTCAGGTTAATTGTAAAGTGAGTGTGATCATTCATGCCACTTGAGCAAAGTTGTCCATGTGGAAACCTTTATTCTAAATGGGCTGTTTCCTTTTTGCTTACTGATTTAAATAGTTTCTGAACTCTGGCTTTATTGTGTATTGGGGGTTGACCCTGGATAATCCAAAACTGAATTTTATAGTGAGATTTTGCCATCTAAACTTCATTCATCAAACTGCAGCTCTGTTTGATATAGCATCTCAGGGCTACAGTACTTCACACACAGCTCTTTTTCCCCCTATACAGTAATATTTGTGTAGGGAAAGAAGAAATGTTGCAGTATAATGTGTGAAGTATATGATGTTCAGGTGATGCATGCAGTGGCTTCTAATCAACTGTATTCATGGCAAAATAAATACTTGTTCCATATGGCACACACTGTATTCATTCATAGTACCGTATTTTTCGCTCCATAAGACGCACCTGAACATAAGACGCACCTAGTTTTTAGAGGAGGAAAGGGGGAAAGCCCTGTTTTTTTGAGGATCAGCTCAAAGTGGTGCAGCTTCTTTTGCAAAGGGAAAAGCCCTGTTTTTTTAGGATCAGCTCAAAGTGGTGCAGCTTCTTTTGCAAAGGGAAAAGCCCTGTTTTTTTGAGGATCAGCTGAAAGTGGTGCAGCTTCTTTTTCAAAGAGGAAAAGCCCTGTTTTTATGGGGTTCAACTCACAGTTCTGCAGCTTCTAGCCCTACAGCTTTAGGAAAGGGAGCCATTTCTACAGCTTCCAGACAGATAATCTAATCAGCCAGTCACATGTCGCTGGGGAAACAAACAGCCTCCCTCTGCATTCAACAATGGAGGCCTGGGCAAGGGGGCGGGGCTGGAAAGGGAGCCTTATCTCTCTCCCCATCGCTTGCTGAACAGCTGTTCAGCAGCTTCCTTTCAACACTCTCTTCTCTCTTTGTTAAAAAAATAGCACAATCTGCTTTTGGCCCCTAGGCAATTCGGCTCCAGGGACCATGCATTCGCTCCATAAGACACACAGACATTTCCCCTTACTTTTTAGGAGGAAAAAAGTGCATCTTATGGAGCGAAAAATACGGTATATTTTGAATCCTGCCTTTCTAGGTCAAGTGAACTTTTCAGAAGGGTTAGCATGAAGGTTTCAGAAGCTGATGAAGGGTTTTGAACAAGAGGTGATGGAATACTCTCAGATTCTTGAGATAACCTGATCCTATTAGGGGGTTGGCTTAAAGGCTGATAGAGCACAGTACTTGCTTCTGAATTTGCATATCATAGGAGGTTTCTTAATGGGTGTATGTTCTTATTATTGATATAAAAAAGACATGACAGTGGTTTGGAAAATTGCTGGTTGATGCTCAGTTTGTTGATGAGTATGCTAAGTTTGTTACTGATTATGATGAAGATACAAAATCAAGGGGAAAGCACTGAGCAATACTGGTAGATGCCTTCTAAATTCTATATGCTAGGCTGGCAGCGTTTTATAGAATGTGGATTAGGAAATAAAATTCTTCACAAAGCCGCGCTTTGGTTTCTGAACATTTTCAAAGTCGAATGGACTTCCGGAATGGATTCCATTTCACTTCCAAGGTACGACTGTCCGCTGAGGTCCACCAATCGGAAGAAGGTGCAAAATAGTAGCCAGGGAGAGGTAGGAGAAGGAATGTACTTTAGAATTAATGAACAAAATGCCTCTGAACTCATGCTCAGTCCTCAGATTTGTTTTCAGTACCAGAGCTGAGCTCATGGTCCTGTTTCACCCCCTTCCAATATTTCTTCATCTTTAATCTAATTCAGAATTTAGGAGCCCTTTTGTGGTTGATATCAAATAATAGTGCAGCTCCTTGCTTCAAATCATTAAGCTCTATCAGTAAAGACCTGCCTTATCTTCTGCCTGTCCCTAGCATAACTAACTAAATGGTGCTGTAAGATGTGGTGATATCACTCTGATAGTACTAAAAAAATGGATTAGATAGCTTTGAGGAAGGCTGTGGCAGCTATTAGCCATGACTTCAATGGAACCCCCATGTTAATTCCCTCCCACCAGGTGTAATGGCTACCATCAACTTGGATGTCTTTAAAAGTTCAGACAGATGAATGCAACCAATCAAGATGGCAATGCAGATGATAATGCAATCAATGGTTATTAGGCACAATGCCTATGTTCTCTGAATACTGTATCAGTAGCTGGGCATCTCATGTGAGGAGATCAGAGCACTGTTATATTCAGGCTCTGCTGGTGGGCTTCCCATAGGCATCTGGTTGGCCACTGTGAGAGCAGGATGGAATTCCTATGTTGTTATGCCTCTGAATTCCATATGCTACTGAAGGACAGTAGAGAAATGGCCTGCTTGTGCACTTCCTGAAGATACTGGATTAGCCACTGTTGGAAACAGTAAGTTAGCTCGAAACTGGCCCTGATCTTATAGGACTGCTCTTTGGCCCATTCATATATTTTTTATGGAAGTACTGAAATGCATGATAAATTCTGACAAAAAGTTGCATTGGCGAGCCGAAATTAGAAGTGGGAAATTTCCCTAGGAATAAACTCAGTACAGGGACCAACCAGCTCAGTGTCATTTTCAATAAATAACAAATGATTAATCTCACAAATCCGGATGAAATTACTTTCCCCACCACCTTGATTCTGTTTTGCTGCTTTAAATAATTTTTTTTAAAAATAGTATTCTTATTTAGGGTCCTGCTTTCCATTTGTATTTTTGTATCGTTTCCAGTGACATAATGTGTTGTTTGTGAATCACTTGGTGAATAGGCCTTTCATTGCATCTTTGCCAGATTCCTGAAGGGAAGGGAGTTGGCAGGAGAGGAAAAAGCAGAGAGGTTACAAGGTAAAAAGTAAAAATAAAAATAAAAACCTGGTGGAGCAGCTGCCCTCCAAATGACAGTAGCTTGCAGAGCAGAACATATGAATCTTAAGTGTGGAGACAGAATGGTCTTCTGTGCAATATATATATACATTTGGTGATATGAATTCTTGACAAGAAATTCCAAAAGTAGTGTAAAGAGCTTTCTCCCTGGAGGATGATGGTCCATCAGATGGGTTATACTGCCATCTAGCTCCTATGCCTCCAGGAAGCAAGGCAGAACCTTGCTTGTTTTGATGTCTTACCCAAGCTTGTGGCTTGTTTCTTTCCGCAAATGTGATTTTAACGTGTTGTGCAAACTGGGCCAGAGAGGTGAAAATTTTGCAAGCTTCTTTTGCAGAAACCAGTCTTCGCAAATGAAATTACTTCCGATAACATGGTGAAAAAAGCATATAACTTAAAGCCAGAGGTTGACCTTCCAATTCTTTTTTCATTATTATTAGGTGTCCAAAAATAAAGATGGAAAAGAACAAAGTGAAGCTGTATCCTTGTCAGAGGATGAAGAAACGTTTTCCTGGCCTGGTCCCAAAACGGTAGTTTTGCAAAGAACATCACAGGGTTTTGGCTTCACCTTAAGACATTTCATTGTTTACCCCCCAGAGTCTGCTGTTCAGTTTACGTTTAAGGTGAGTGAAATGAATATTGAACAAGTAACTCGGTTATAGTGATACATGTGAACTGTAATGAAAAATATTTTTCCAGTACTGCATAATAGTAGCCGTATCTAGCAATCCATTTCAGTTTAGCAGTGGATTCACACTAAACCTCCTTTTCCTTTTTTAAATTTTAAATTTTTGCTTGTTGCAACCTAAGCTCTGTTTAATGCTGTGGGTCTTGTGTATGAGTAAACATGCATAGGTTAGAGCAGTTGGGTTGTTGTTTTGTGAAGAGTTGGATTCTCTTGCCAACTAGAGTTTTAAGTCCCCTTTCCATTGGACTAATTTGTGGTGCTGTTAGATTTATTACTACCCCCGCTTCACCAGAAGGTTCCAGGGATGGGTTATGGCAAAAATACAGCATTAAAACAAATTTCAGTCACGATGGGTCCTAAAAATATTTATGTTAAGTAAGACCAAGGTAAAAAGGTGCGTCTTCAGCATATGACAAAAGCTGTACAATGAATGGGCCCGGCACATCTCTGTGGGGAAGGAATTCCACAACATAGGGACTGCCACAGAGAATACATATCCCCTCAAACCTCTTGAGGGTGGTGGAACTACCAAGAGAGTCCCCTCTGCAGATCTTAACACCCAAGAGGGTCTGTAGGTAAGGAGGTGGTCTTTTAGACATTTGGGACATAAACCCTTTAGGGCTTTAAGCACTAGCATGAGCACCTCAGATTAGGCTCAGAAATGAACCAGGGGGTGTATAAGGTTTATTATGGGAACCCCAGCCAGTAATCTTGTAACTGCATTTTGGACCTGTTGATGTTTCTGAGTCATCTTCAAGGGTAGCCCCACATCGAGCGCATTGCAGTAATCCAAGCTGGAAGTTACCAGAGCATGGATTATAGAGGCCAGATCATCTCTGTCCCAAAGGGGCTGCAACTGTTGAACCCGTCAGAGCTGGAAAAAGACACTCCTAGTTACTGAGGCAGCTTGAGCCTTCTGTGAGCCGCTTTGGTAGTTTATGGTTTGCTGAATAGTAGTTCACATACTTTAAAATAGTATGCCAAACCTCCCAAATGACAAAGCAGGTTCATGCAGCCATTATGCAGAACATCATACAGTTAAGCACCCATTTGGAAGTACTAAGTAAACTGATAGCAATGGTAGAAAATGTGAATGGAGGAAAACCTGTTGTGGAGCGTAAACTTTACATGCCAAAGGTCACAGGTTTAATTTCAACATGTATCTCAACATGAGGCTGGCAAAGTCTTTAGAACTAAATGGACCAAGGTTCTGACTAATGAGGTTCTGACTAATGATTGCAAAGCAGCTTCCTTTGCTCCTTCTTAACATTTCTACAAAGAGTGAACTTCAGCATGAAAGACTGCAATAAAAAGCTATATTTAGAATAGCTTTCTCTTAACTTACTTTTATCTGCAAGTTGTCTCATTATTAAACATTAATTTGATGGCTACTCATTTGGAAGGCTTGTCTGATTTTTCAAAATTCGGCCAATTAGGTGCTCTCTTAGCAGCTGTACAACAGTTCTGAAGCAAATAGTTTTGAGAAGCCTGGATGCGAACGTTTTGAAGAGCTCCTTCTGCTTTAATACAATAACTTTGAATTTTTTATTATTTTCTTTTGCAGGATGAAGAGAATGGAAATAAAACGGGTATGTTTTCTCTTTGATTCTTGTATGCTGTAGTTTTTGAATAGTCTAAAATCCTTAATTCCTGATATAACCAATGAAACAAGTCTGTTTTTTTTAATGAATCTTTTACCAAACGTGTCTTAAATATTGGGTGTACTAATTTAGTGATGCATTTTATATAAAATTTGTAGAAATTTTTCCATGCCAGTTACACAGGAAGGCAGAAGAATATGTATACGTAAACAAGTATATTGTAAAATATAACTGCACCTAATACTGAATTTAGTTGGTTTTTTACCTATCAGCAAGGTACAAAAACCGTAGCACAGACAAGGTATGGCTTTCTATCTACACCCTGCTATGTAATATCCCCCAAACCCCTTAAACGTAAAAATAAAATAAAAAAAGGGGGGGGAATGCTCCATGAATGAACAAACTGATTCTCCTCAAAGGTCATATAATCTTGGGGACAATTACGTTCCTGTTGAAAAAAGGTAAATGAGGTTGCTTTCAAATACCTTCCTGGATAATTTATTTATATGCCAACCATAAAATGGTGTGTGAAAGTAGGATTTGGTACAACCATTCTCTCAATAATGCCTGAGATTCCTACATGGATCTTCAGGGAAAATTAAATTTCCTAGGTTCCCTGGCACTATGGCAGCATTCCTTGGAGGAGGGGGGGGGAGTTATTTGCGTTTGATTACAGTCAGAGTTGGAAAAAAAAATATGTTGTCATACTGCTAACCTCGGGCTGATTGCAAGAATTATGAGTTGTGGAGATTTGTATTTAAAACCATAACATAACAACCTTTAGAAACATCATTAGGCAGGATTGGATGGCCTGGGGTAAGAGAAATAGGAGGTGATGTGGGAGTGTTGGGGGGGGAAAAACCTTTGTGAAATGCACACTGTGCTCTTGTTACCTGGCGGAAATGCCATTGTCCTATAAAGACTTGGCATTAAGAGTTTGGAGAAAATAATAGCGACATTTAGCTTTGTCCATACATTTGTGGGAGTTGGGAATATTTACCGGTAACTTTCATATGCTGGTACAGTAGTACCTCGGGTTAAGTACTTAATTCGTTCCGGAGGTCCGTTCTTAACCTGAAGCGTACTTTACCTGAAGCACCACTTTAGCTAAGGGGACCTCCTGCTGCCACTGCTCTGCCAAAGCACGATTTCTGTTCTTAGCAGAGTTCTTAACCTGAAGCGTACTTAACCTGAAGCGTACTTAACCCGAGGTACCACTGTATTACCTTGCTGGACTGCGAGGTGCATAAGAGCATGGAAATATTGGCAGGTGAATGTGAAGGAAGCCTGTGTACTCAGGGGATTAAGAATAATTCAGCCAGACAAGAGTGGAGGAAATAAATGTTAGGGTGAGTCACATTTCAACTATTGGTGGAATTACGTTTAAAATGAGAAAGCGGAACAAAGGAATATGAGAATTAGAAGTATAAAGTGGAAATCCATGCCCAGCCACAAAGACAGCATGAACTCTTATGGAAGCTAGGTGGACTAACATTGAACAGGCCAAAGAGTCTTGTGATTTGGGATGTGTAGACTTAGGGAATTACGGTAAGTGAAGGTCAATAAAAGTAGTATTTGTTTGATTACATTGGGTTGGATCCAGATTTAGTCACGCCTATAGTAGACCCATTGGAATAAAAGTTTGCCATGATTTTTATGGTCTAGTCCAGGCATGTCCAACTCCCAAGAGACTGCTATCTACTCCCAGTATAAAAAAAAACTGGCAGTGATCTACCCATTGTCATTGAGGATTGTTGAGCTTTTTTGGGGGAGAGCAGTTGCTGAGCTTTTTTTGGGGGGGGGAGGTGTTGAGCTTTTGTAAAGGGTAAATGACATCAATAGCTCACATCAATCTCCGCAACTGACAAACGCACGCAACGCTAAATCCATTCATTGTATTCCTCCTCGCAAATATAAACTGCGAAACTCCTCCTACTAGACGCAACAAAGGGACAGAGCGAGGAGGGCGGGGGGAGGAAACATTCATTGCGGAGTTTATTTAATCCCGCGATCGATAAGGATCCCGTGATCGACAGGGATCAACGGGATCTACCTGTCAATCGCGGTCAACTGGTTGGACATCCCTAGTCTAGTCTAAGCATGACTAAGTCTGAATCCAATATTTTTTTTTAAAACACAGCTTTTTCCAAAGAAGCAATGTGAATTCCCAGGAGACAGCCATATACTTTGATTAATATTTCTGTTGCAGCCATTTCCAGTGCCAAACAGTTTAAACCGAAGAGTAGCATGTCTAGAGCAGCAGGACATGCTGTGGGAGAAACGGGACAAATGCCCAGCTACATACACAGTTTCCCCTGAATACACGACAGTGATAACTTTTGGGGTCGTGACCCATGTCCTAAATACTTTTTTGTGCTGTCTGGCCTTTACAGCTCTTTATTCTTTAAAAAAAAAAGTTTATTCATTTTTGAACGATGTTTTATGTTTTACCAGTGTTCACTGTCTTTAAATTTTATGATACCACAGTATATAAATACTGTCATATAGAATGCTTTATATCCAGTATATGTAGATCACCTATTTCTATATTAACACAATTAGCAACTCTGAAACGAAGGATAGTATTTATTATTTCTATATTAACACAAAATAAATACTTTCCTTCGTTTTGGAGTTGTCAATTATAGAAGCATGGATATCTCAAGAAACCCTTTTAAGGTGGAAGAACAGATAGGCATAGTTCAAAAAGTAGAAAAGGCCTTTTCTTTGAGCACCATAAATAGCTATTTTGTGATGCGGAAGTAGCTAGCCAGGTGCTAATGATCAGTGTGTGTCATTCTTGAATAGCTTAGCTAAGAGAGCAAGCAATTCACATATCAAACTAATTTGCATTTATTCCTGCAGTGGCTTTCATACATTATAGGTGTGGGATAGAGTTAGTGTGAATAATATATGAGCCATAGTGGATAGGATTGCAAAGCTTTCTTATCTGAGAAACTGCTGCTATGGTTCTGTTTTAAATTATATGCAAAGGAGCCATCTAGTGCCAACCTCTTTAATGCAAATCTAAGCTGAAATATGAAATTCTTTAATAAAAGTTGAGGCTGTACAGCGCTTTTGACAATGACTGGAGCTATACTGGGTTGGATCTGGAGCAAGATAGCTGCTTTTCGTTCCCATTAAAATCTGTGGGACTTGAGTTAATCATGACTTACTGATGAAATGGGTTCCTTAAACCTGATCCTTACATTATTCCAATGGGAGTCAGTCAGCTGATCAAAGTAAGTATTCCATTTTGGCAAGTTATTCATTTGTCCAAAGGTCAAAGTACAGGTTTTGAGAAGCACACACTTAAAAGTGCATGCTTACAATAAACAACCAGAGGATCCTCTTGTACGGTTCCCCCCCATAAAATATACCCTCTTACTTGTCTCCAAAGTGCTGTTTGTTGCATCAAATCACCCACTGAGGGCTGTGTTGTTGGTTTTGACCCATGACAGGGCCTTTTCAGTGGCAGTTCCCCATTTGTGGAATGCCCTCCGTGGTGAGGTCTGTCTGTATTCCTTATTATTGACTTTAAGAGAAATTTAGAAACATTCCTGTTTATGCAGGCAATTTGATGGCTGAAGAACACTGTTCCGAGCAATCCTGAGAACGTTGTTTTAACAATGTTTTAACTGCTTTTAGATTGGTTTTTAACTGTTTTAGAATGCTTAAAAAATTATCCCTGTGCTGGCCGTCCTGGGCTCCTTCAGGAGGAAGGGCAGGATGTAAATTGAACGAACAAACGAATGAACGAATAATAAAGAGCAGTCTTGACAGCTGATTTTCAGTGGGAAAATGCCATCGGATTCAGATCAGAGACCCCACTACAGTCTCTGCTTCTGAAAGAAAGAGAGCTGCTTATTGTAAGCACATAGTTTGACCCTTACAATGCTTTGACACATTGCAGCCAGCCGCTCGGGTGCAGATAATTACCCTAATGTACTAGGGAGATACAGAGATTGCATAAGTAACCTTCTCTCCTTACCCCTCCTCCCCCTCCTATGTGTAGGTCTTGACTTTCCTGGGAGTGGGGTGGGATATGAATATATTGTGAAAACGGTCTGACTACATACCCTTCAATTTAATGTTTAAATTGATGAAGCTGTTGACATAGAAAATTCAGCTTCTCTGGAGATGTACCAATTGGCTCCCGAGTGTGTGCATGTCCACCATCAGTCTTAACATGAGCATAACATGTGCCAGTCCAAGAGCCTATCTAGTCCAGTATTGTGTTTCCCACAACGGCCCATGATAGACTTCAGGGAAAGTCCATAAGCAGGATACAAGCACAACAGCCCTTACCTGCTGTTGCTCCCCAGTGACTGGTATTTTAGAGGCGTGCTGCTCATTGATTGAGGAAGTAGCATACAGCCACTGTGCCATGAGCCCCGCAGCACTATCAGGATCAGGCTTGCGTTGGCAGCTCTTGATCCAGGAATAGGAGGAGGAGGAGGAGGAAGAAGCAGGTGGGGCACTGATTTGTGGGAACTGAAGTTGGGGGAGGGGGGCTCTCCCCATTGTGTCTCGACTTCAGCTGCTTCTTAAGGTTGGACAGGGATCCTCTTCTGTTCACGAGAGCCAGTGTGGTGTAGTGGTTAAGAGTGGTAGTCTCATAATCTGGTGAACCGGGTTCGCGTCTCTGCTCCTCCACATGCAGCTGCTGGGTGACCTTGGGCTAGTCACACTTCTCTGAAGTCTCTCAGCCCCACTCACCTCACAGAGTGTTTGTTGTGGGGGAGGAAGGGAAAGGAGAATGTTAGCCGCTTTGAGACTCCTTCGGGTAGTGATAAAGCGGGATATCAAATCCAAACTCCTCCTCCTCCTCCTCCTCCTCCTCCTCCTCCTCCTCCTCCTCCTCCTCCTCCTCCTCCTCTTCTTCTTCTTCTTCTTCTTCTTCTTCTCTTTCTCCATGCATATTTTTTACAGGGGGACTGGGTCAGCCATTTTGCTGCCCATTTCCCCAGTCTGGAGATACCCTTTCGAAACTCTTTGCAATCCTTTTCTTTACCATGTCCTGAATAATTGATGCCACCAGCAAACCAGAATCATGTGTTGGGTTCCACTTTTTATTGGTCCTCATCCATTCAGTTATCGATTCTAGACATTCCCTCACCTTTCCTGAAACAGAGGTAAAAGAGATTATTAAGTTGGTCTATGCTGCTCTGTGGCTAAAGGGCACAATGCTGAACAAAGAGATCCTTGGCTCTAGTGCCGCCATTTCAGGGCATTTTGTAAAACCAGCTTTGTCCACATAGCATTGGTTTCCTGTAATAATTTTAATCTTTACCTGCTTTCCTGTAATAATTTCACTGCTGTGTTGATCTGAAACCTCTTACAGTTAACGTCAGTCGGAAGATTTTATCTGATGGTCCTGATGTCACTGTCTTGGCAGTTGTTTTATTGAAAGAAATTTAATAATGTGGAATCAGTATTTTGAAGGCATTAGTTCTGATATTTAATTTCCTGCCTGTCTGCAAAGAAGCAGTCGCTGCTTAAGGCGGGTCAGTTTTTCTCTTCTTTTCTTAAATGTATGTATGTCAGAACAACTATAGTAACAATTTAATATGACTGGTGGGAAAGCACACATGTGGTAAGGAAACACAGCTAGAGGCTTTGATGATCTATTTCATTTTAGTTGTTGCAGTAATGTACAAATGCAGCTCTCCTGAATTCAAGCTGTGCCTGGAATAACTGAGGGCTGCGCTTACCCTGAATGACATTTAGGTCAATGGGGAAGCAAATATTTATGTATATATTTAAAAAAGAAAAAAGAAAAATGACTGAATAAAACCTTCCTCAAAGATTTAACATATCACAAAATTGTACAAGGTATATGATAATGGTTTCATTCCATTTCAGATTATTATCCAGTGTTAATTTTTAGTACATTCTTTTAAAATGCTTTTGTGGGATTGTTGTAAACTTTGTAGCTAGGTATTAAGTTGCATAGGTTAGATGAAGCATCCTCTTTTATGACATTAAGGAGTGAATCAATTGTGGGGTTTTTGTCTAAAATTTAAGAAGGTAGATCCATTAGATCACACATTTTAATCATAATGAAGGCTGCTAATAATGTGTTAAAATAAACTACTATTCAAATCCGCAGAGATGGATACATTTCATATATTTATGATGAACTGAGTTATACTTTTGCTCTAGTCTTAACAGATAAATGGTTCGTGTACAAGTTACTGTGGCTTAATCATTTTGAGAACCTAAGAAATACATAGTTTTTCCACTTAAGTAGAAGAGATTCATCTTACCTAGTAGTGTGTTAACTGTAGATAATCCCCACAAGATATTTTTGGCACTTATCGCTCAGTGTTCTGATACTCTTGTTCCTTCCAATTTGCCTTCTGATTTTTGTGTGGCGGTATCCATAGCAACTACCATCATTTCAATTTCCTCTTTTCCCCTCTATTGGTGAACACTACTCATCCTATGTGAACGGCTAAGTCTCATCTTTGCTGCTGCTCTATTCAATCTGTGTTTTTTAACAGAATGCATTGGGGCTGCTCCCATTTTCTTGAAGAGCAAACCATTAAATTAACTGTCTAATTACAATTTTTTCCTGCACAATGAAGCACCTGGGTATACAATATTGTAGATGCCCTAGAGTTTGTATGAAAGGCTTGTACATACTATTTTTTTAATTCTGTCCAGACTAGGATTAAGTTTCTTTTATGTCCACTTACTAATCTTTAGCTGGTGTAACAGTGTATATTTCCAGTAAATCCACAGGCTGAGTGCCTATTTATTTCAGATATACCAGACGGGAAGAGCTTGGGCTAGTATCATGTCATATGAAAGGCAGAAGCTGCTCCCCTCTGGCATATTCTGCTCCTTTTCTTCCTTTATAATCCCCCCCCCCTAAAGTCGTTGCTCCAGAAATACTTGAAGGGGAAAAGAGAGAGAGAGAGAGAGAGAGAGAGAGAGAGAGAAACACATATCACTGATATGCATTACCATTTCAAAAATTCACACTATGAAAGTACAATATAGACATATTTAACAAAGGGGTGCTCCTGGCATCACATACAGGGCCTTCGCACCTGACAGATTTGGGGGTATCTATGAAGATACTACTGGGGAAGGAGTCCCAATGTTAGGAATGGTTGAACACATTGGAAGGCACACACACCTGAGGGGCCCACTGTGACCACTTCCATCTTGCTATTGCTGCTTATTCACCTGCAAGTGATGACAAGAGCTAAGTGAGAAGGCGCATTGGTTTCCACTCTTCTAGCCCTCTTGATGGTTCTGCATTTGCAACAAATCAGTGAATGGCACAATATGACCTAGCAGCTGTGGTACCTGCCCTCTGGGTAGCTATGTGGCTTTTTCCAGAGAGGGGAAGACAAGCAAATAGGCAACAGTAACGTCAAGGAAGAGTCCAACCGAAAGCATGTTTTCCAGTGCCCCCAAATCTGGAACTGACACAGGTTGCTATAACTTGATGCACGTGAGGCTTTTTGACTTGTTTGTGTACCATACCCTGCAAACGTTCGTTTATTTCTTTATGGAATGTCTAAACTGCCCTGCATCAAAATAGATTCCAGGGTGGTGTGCAATTAGTTGAAAACAAATACCATAATGTGGAGTTTCAGAAATGTCATCACTGCCTCCCTTCCTTTGCAGTAAAAGTCTTTCATGTTGAGGTCTTTCTAAACAGTCTGGAATCATTTTCATTTTCTGCATGCTTTCCACCCTATTACTTCATAGCTATAATTACACACGCAAACACAAACATACACAAACACACAGAGGGAGAGAGATCTGTTGAATAAAGTACCAAATCAGTGTCATTCAAGGACTGGGACCAGGGATGCGCTCCTGTTTTCTCTCCCTATTTCTTTTTTCATAAATAACAGTTAAGCTGTTAGATGTAAGCTTTGTGAAATACTGGCCCCCGGCTTTCTAGATTGAAGGACATAACGATTGCTGGAAATCCAAACATATAAAGTGAGTAGACCCAGTAGAGCAGATACTACTTCATCAAACATTTGGCAGAAAAGTTATTATTGTTGACACTTCTCTCTTTCAGTAATGGTGACTAATCAGAGAGATTTCTGCTGGACTTCCGGTTGGCGTGCCGGAGATGGCGGTCGGGGGGACATGTCGCTCCTGACATTCCCCCGTCAGGCCGGGCAAAGGGGAGTTCGCGCCAGCGCCGCGACCCCCATAACCCCCGGGAAGGGCGTCCCGGGGACCGCAGGACCTGCAGGAGCTCGGACGCCGGTCCCGATCCCAGGGAGCTCTCAGCGGGGCTCCCGGGAGCGATCGGGCGGCGGAGCTCTAGGGTCCGTTGACAGCTCCGCCTGGCGAAGCTGTGAGACCGCCACCGCCGAGCGCGCCGATTCCTCTAAGAACTTCAATTTGGAACTGTGAGTACTCTTGCAAAAAAGAGCTTGAAAGAGCTTCAATTTGGAAGCAATTTGGACTGGCTTGTGGATGTAAAAACGGAGGTCCGTCCCTTGCCATTGTGTAACAACGACAGGGCATTGTTGCGCAGCTTTGAAAAGTACTGATTGGAATTTGACACTTTGTTTTTGAGACTTAACCCTTGCGCCTCCCCCGGTCCTAGGGGGCAGATGAAGCTAAATTAAATTTTTATGAGCATGAGGATTATTTTGGAGTTTTGGAGATTTTGAAAAGTTGATAAACTTTGGAAAAGTTTTAAAAGAACTGCGTATTAAAATGGCGGTGAAACAGGATGTGGATCTGACAATACTGTTGGAAAAGTTGAAAGAGTTTAGAATGGAGTACAATGCTGAAGTGAAAGCACTGAGAGCAGAACTGTGTGCTGCTGGGAGCAGCTTTGTGACTGAGATAAAGCAAAGTATAAACAATGGTCTGACTGGCCAGGATTTACAACCAAACCCTGTGAACAGTGCATCTGCTGAGACTAAACAGCGAAAGTTTGCTTTGAGGATATCCAGCTGCAAAAGACTTTTCAAACGCAAGTCAAAAAGAGCTGCTGTTACTTTTAGAAAAAAGAGAAGCATCAGGAGGAAGGCCAGCAAACTACAGCCCAAAGACAAGCAGCGAAGAGGATGCCGAGATAATGCGAACCAAAAATGGAATGGATGGCTAAAGAATTTGGTGGATACTGTTCTGGATGATACCCTGCAGCAGAGACAATGGATTTCGAAGTTGGATCCTGAAGGAATAGGATGAACATTAATATGATGCAACTGTTTTGTGGCCTACTGGTTTTTGAATTTGGACACGGCAGGAATTGATTATAATATGTTTTCTAGAAAATAATGATATAAGATTGATATGCACTATGAATGATAAGTAATTTTTATAATGAAGTAGTCTGCACCGGGGACTGGGGGGGGGGAAGAGGGATGTTATTGAAGTAAAAGATAAGTATGCAAAAGATGTGAGTGGATGGTAAACGATTTGTGATTTAGGAGATTATTGAAATGTTAATGATGTGGAAATAGGAACCTGGTAAGAATGAATATTTGGATAAATAAATGCAATGTGGGGGGCGTGGGGAAGTCATTGGATATTGTTTAAATTGTATGTGATCCGGCTCGAATCGGGGCCGGACAAAATTTGAAAAACCCAATAAAAATTATTTAAAAAAAAAAAAAAGAGAGAGATTTCTGCTGTCTCAGTTGCGTTAATGACTTCCTTTCAGTGCTGGCGCTACCTGTGCAGAGTGAAGCTTCTTGTCTCAGGCAGCAGACACCGGGCACAGTGGTGGCAGCTCTTCAGCTATTCCTCCGGAGCCCCCTGGCCCATACCCTTCTGTTGCAAAGCTGCGTGTGCCATGGTGCTTGCTTGTCCTCTCCATAACCACCCTACTGTCCTCAAGTGTAGTGGAGGACCCTACCCATTACTTGAATTATGTGTTTGTTTTATAAATGAAAGTGGATCTTTTTTCTTTTTTTAATGAAGTCCACTGAAAAAGGAAATTTTCAGAATGTTAAGCCAACACGGTCTTATTAACTGAGCATTATTGCATGGCTCTTTAGGAAAAGGGGTCATGTTTCGAACCTTTGTAGATGCTACTACATATCTTGCATAAGCTTGGTTATATATAAACAAGTCTGAATTACCGAGATATTTAAACTTCTCCAGATCCTTCTCATGAGTTAATTCCTCTAGTTACGTTGTTGTTCCTTGTTCTGCTCTTCACCCTGTGCTCAAAAACAACATCCAGAAACGAAACACTGACGTTCACAACAAAAAAATCCCTTCTAACAAGCAGTTGTTGAACTCTTATCTTTGCTAGCTGCGTACTTCACCACCTGAGATGATCTTCATAGTTTCCCACTGGTACATCACTACTTAGAACAGGGTGTGGAGAAAGTGGATACAAATAAGTTTTATAACCCAGCTCGTAATTCTTTAACTTGGAGTCATCTTATGAAATTGATGGACGTAGTTAGGACTGGTAGGAGAAAGTGCTTCATGCAAGACATAATTAAGTTATTTGATTGACTGCGCATGTTATGATGGGTGTTGACTAGCTTAGGTGGCTTTTGAAGTGACTAGACAAATTCATGAGGATAGCTCAGATACAATGATGATTAGCCATGATATCGGGCTCAGAGACCATTTGCCACTGAATGCCAGTTGCTGGTGAGCAACCCTGGGAGGGGTCTTCAGCCTGCTTCTAAGCTTCCCAGAAGCAACTGGTGGACTGTTGTACAGATTGTCTGATCTAGCTGTACTCTTACTTTCTTAAATCATATTCGCTTGGGTCAGCTTCCCCAGACTGCATGTATACTGTAGCTTTTTATTTACTCATATTTCTCCCATATAACATCTCAAAAGATCTACCTTGCCATTCCATTCTGTTCTATTGTGCATTGTTCTTTCTTAGTGGTTTTGGTTGGTGTGTGTTTTTTTAAGTGCAAGGAAGATAAACAGCAGGATTTGATATAATTTTGGAATTTATCCTGCTGTTCAGCAGGTTCCATCAGAAAATGTTAACATTTTCATGGAAAATATGAATTAATAAACTCAGCCTGGTGTACTTCAGTAATATTAAATAATACTTACCATTTCTATAGCACTTTCATAGTGTTCAAAGCATTTCTCATGTGTCAGGAAAATTTACAACAGCACTGAAAGACAGGCCGGTAGCATTATCTCCATGTTGTAGATGAGGAGTTGGGCGAAAAGGCAGCATAGTGAGTTTGAGACAGAGGACTCAGCTATACAGCTGCAAAGAAAACGTTTTAAATGTGTTGTAAAGTGCAATATACAAATGTGGCATTAGATGGCGACAGTGAGCTATGCCAAATTCAATGTATTTTTCAAAATGTTTTTTGGGTGGCTACTGTGGCAACAGGATGCCGGAACAGATGGACCTTTGGCCTGATCCAGCAGGCCTCTTCTTACGGTCTTATGGACACGTTTTCCACATTGGTCCTGTGGGCTTTAATGTGCAAAGATTTTGAACCTCTTCAAATTAGTTTTGCCAAAAATATTACATATAAACATCAAAATGTAATTGGCTCTCTAGTAATGACTGTATTTGAAATTTTCTTTTAGGGAAGCCACGAAACAAATTGGAGCCAATGGATACCATATTTGTTAAGCAGGTTAAAGAAGGAGGGCCTGCGTTTGAAGCGGGATTATGCACAGGTAACCATTACCTTACCTATACATATCTGATTGGCTGGGCTGGTGTGATCTCATGAGTGCTTCCAACTTCTAAGGAAGTTGTCGGAGTGTGTGCTTATGTAAGGAAACAAAATTAAAAATTAGTTGGAAGTTTCAACCCATTCAGCTCTTACTGAAAGCTTTGGGATTCGGTTGTCATTATAGAAGGAAGATGTTATGTGCTGCATCCAGACCTGATTACCTGTGGGTGGGACTCCATCTATGGGATGCTCTGCTGAAGGCAGTAGGATAATGTGATTTTTGCTGATCCTCTCCGCAGTCCCCTGTAAAGATGCTCCAGAGCACCAGGGACCAGTGTGGGAGGTGGCACTGTGGTCTGCAGGGGGAATAGGAAATCAGTAAGAATCACTCCTCCAGTGGGAACCTCTGCTGAATCTCAGTCCCTTCCAAAGATAAGTTTGGCTCCAACCCGTAGGGTTTAGAAAGTCATAAATATTATTAGAAAAAGATGGAAAGAGTGTCATTTGTTTGTGCTTTCCCTGCTCCTCTTATAACATGTAGGGCTTATGAATGCATGAAGTTCCTAATTAAACTTGTGGATTTCATTCTTGGGGATTATTCGTAAGTCACACTTCTGAAATATTTCTGCTTTGTTTTTCTTTGTAATACTTGAACGGGTTCTCAGCTTCTGTTAATGAAGAAAACAGTGGTCTGGATATATCTCCTTTTTTCTGTTTTTTTTCTGCAGGTGACAGAATTATAAAAGTGAATGGGGAAAGTGTTATAGGGAAGACATATTCTCAAGTAATTGCTTTAATTCAAAACACGTAAGTATGGGTGTCTGTAATCTGCATAATTTTAAATTCCATGTAGTTTGTTTTGAGAAAGGTGATTGGTGCGCGTTTACCAAGATAATCAGAATCATAGAATGAGTAAAAGAAATCCAGTTAAAGGTAGATAGCCGTGTTGGTCTGTCATAGTCAAAACAAAATAAAATAAAATAAATTCCTTCCAGTAGCACCTTAGAGACCAACCAAGAACAAACTTAGTTGGTCTCTAAGGTGCTACTGGAAGGAATTTTTTTTATTTTAAAAGAAATCCAGTTCAACTCATTCCCCAGTGTAGGATTGGCCAGCCCTTGACAGATCCAGCAGGGCCTTCCAACAGCTGCACAAGGACTGAGGTGATCTCTGATGATTTTCCATCCCCTTATAGCTCCTGCACCCCCAGAACTTAAGTTGCACAGTGTGGGAGGTGGCACAGAAGCTGCATGGAAGAGGGGGACTCTCAGAAGTTCACCACAATCCGTGTTCTACTGACCAAAGCTTCCTGGGATCAGACACCTTCCATCAGCAGAGGGACACCAATTGGATACAACCCATTGAAAGTGTAGGGATGTGCTGTGGATAATGTCATTGTGAAGTTTTTTATTCTTTTGATACTGAGCCAAATTTGACTGAGCAGCAGATGTAAAGGTAAAAGCGAGTTATGTGTTTGATCAGTGCTCTACATAGCAATTAATTCATAGGACTACACCTCATATTATGTTCAATCTTTCATGTCCATTCTGTGGGTGACATTTAATATGACAATACTGCAGGAAGATAAAGCTTGTTAAGAAAATGGCTTATAAAATTTCCATAAAGGCTTGACATTTGTTGGTATTATTCCATGAGCAGTTTAGAATGCTCAACAATTATTTAGGAAAAGTTATTTTATTAGCAGCTTTTTGGTGGTGATGGGAAGTTGAATCTAATACTGTCTTTGTTTCTGAGAATGTTTTGCTGATAAATATCTGTACCTGACATACACAGGGGCTGTGTCTGAACATCACACTAAACCAATGGGATGAGAACAAGCTGCAGTAGGCCTTGGGCTTATATGCTTCCCCACAACCACTGATGAAGAGCAGTTTGGAAGTTTTTGCTTCCATTTTCTGTTAAACAGAGTCTATCATGATACCTGAATCTGGACAAACTATGGATTACAAAACATGCCAACTTCAAACCATGGATTATGAAAATAGCTTGTTTAACTGGAACCTTAGTTGGCATTAACCATATTTTGGATTCAGATGGCACACTAAACTGTGGTTAACCAAAACTGGAAGCAAAAGTTCCCAGTTTCCTCCTTGCAGCCATACCAGCAACATCTGGAGGACCAATGTTAGCTCCTTGCCCCATATGTAAAAAATAATCTACATGGATAATCAATCTCCATGTGGGATAAAAGTGTCCGTAGTGTTAAGGCTGCAAGTGTATTATCTCATAGTGAGTACATGGATAAGACAGACTCTGTGCATATCAGCTACTTGATCTGTGTGCTTTTGATTCTAAAAACACTTGTGCCACACATTACAAGTGGCAACCAATGTATTTTTTGCTGCATAGAAAATTATAATTTTCTTAAAGGGAAACAGTCATAAATTTGAGGCGTGATTTGAAGGAGAATAACGATCCACAAGAGTAAAGAGGAAAACAAGCATTATATTCAGTGCTGGTTGTTGAGAAAGAGTGACTACTGAGATAATCAATGCAACTTTTTATATGTTAGCCAGCAATTAAATCCCCTATCAATTGGTTAAGACAGTATCTTATTTTTTTTTATTAATATACCAATATGTTTCCTCCTCTCTCACAGTGACAGCATGCTAGAACTTAGTGTGATGCCAAAAGATGAAGACATCCTTCAGCTGGTAAGTTATACTTCTGAAATAGAAACTAAAGTAAGATGGCCGTAAGCACCCCAGAAAACTTTTGGCTCTTTAACCAGGCTCTTGAGTAAGCTGAATTGCTGAATAATGCTACTACTATAGTTGTAATGTCCATTTCTTCTTCTTTTAATTTGTTGTTTTATTAGTTCTAGAAACACACAGGGTAAAGAATAAGCATACAGTCGTACATTGGTTCTCGAATGGAATCTGTTCCAGAAGTCTGTTCAATTTCCAAAAAGGTTCGAAAACCAAGGCGCGGCTTCCGATTGGCTGCAGGAGCTTCCTGCACTCAATTGGAAGCCGCGGAAGCAGCGTCGGATGTTCGGGTTCCAAAGAACGTTCGCAAACCGGAACACTCACTTCCAGGTTTGCGGCATTTGGGAGCCAAAACGTACGAGTACCAAGGCTTTCGACAACCAAGGTACAGCTGTATATGAAATGAAAATGTGGGGACAGGGAGCCTTCCTACCCTTTGAATGCTTGAAGGAACATATACCACAAACCGCTGAAATGCAGTACATGGCAATGATTAAAGTCTAAAGCCGCGCTCTGATTTGAGTTGAAGGTTGGAAATACCTGTGATGATAATCTTCAGCAAAAATGGGTGCACAAAGGCCAGTAATGAATGAGCTGTTTTTCAAGCAAGAAATTGAAACTCATTTTAAAAGTTGGACTGAAGGAACCCATTCAGGTCCTTCTTTACTATGTGAAAAACAAAATTTTGAATTTTGTTTTGTTTTGTTTTCTGTCAGGTAAGCATCCATTTGGAAGTTAGATGCAAGTTCCATTGCTTTCAGTGGGACTTTGTTACAAGTAAGGGCCAATTGTCATTCTCTTAATGGAGAACGTGTGCATTCAAACCCACCTCTCCCTGATTGTCTTCAATATTTCAGGAGTTCATACAAGCAGAGGTACATAGAGACCTCATCCTTCATTGCATGTTCCTAGCAAGGAGAGAGCTAATTGCAGCCACTCTTCCTTGCCTTTGCAGCAGTGTGAATTCATTTTGGGTTAAAGTAGTTCACTGTGCTAGCTCTATTCCTTGTTAATTCGAACTAAAATTATTATGGCCTTTTCACTGAAGCAGGACTTCAGTATACTGTGTTAACTGGTTTCAACCACAGAGAATAAGTGCAATTGGGGGTGGGGAGGAGAGAAATGAGATTAGTTTGGCTCTTAAGTTAGGAGGAGGCATTGTATGCATTAAATTTGAATGCTTTAAATGTTGACCCAAAGAGCTAGAACTGGACCATGTTATAGGCAGTAAACACCAGGTTTTACTGCAGAAATGTTTGGTTTGTGTATTAAATTTCTTATATAACCTTTTTCTAAAATAAGACTCAAGGCATCTTACGACAGGTTCAGATATACCAATTTTTCCATGTATAAGACGCCCCCATGTGTAAAGGTAAAGGTACCCCTGACCGTTAGGTCCAGTCCTGGATGACTGGGGTTGCGCACTCATATTGCTCTATAGGCCGAGGAAGCCGGCGTACAGCTTCCAGGTCATGTGTCCAGCATGACTAAGCCGCTTCTGGCGAACCAGAATTTTAAACCTATTTTTTTTTGTAAAAAAACCCCCTAGTCTTATACATGGAAAAATACGGTACTTTGAAATTAAAAACAAAAGCAATACAACTAAGGAAATAAAGGTTACCTCATAATGCAAGAGGACTCTTATCCAAATGTAGGATAGATGTTGGGACATTTTAAGTAGACTTTTTTCATAGGATAGCATTTCAAGCATAAAATCTTGTAGAACATCTGTTTTAACAGAACACATGAAACATTTACAGTAAACCCAAATTCAGCATTTAAAAGGGAGGAGAGGGGCTAATAACGCTTCTCCTTAATTATAATACTGCAAGTAAATGGCCTGTATAGGGCCCAGCCATACAGTTAGACAGCTGCCAGGAAAATGTTCTTTTCCTTTTTAAGGCATCCATTACTCAGAAGCAATCCCCCCTCTTTATTAAATGCTAGCGGAAATGGATGTTAATATGATTTAGTTGAGGCTCTTACTGTGTGTCTTGTGTACATTTGGTAACATGCATTTCCCTTTATACACTTTAATAGCTCTACACTTAGGCTTGCTAGCCGAGGTGTGAATCAATCCTCAAAGTGAATCTACTGGCATCTTTTATCTGTAATAAAGGGGATGATTTATTTATAGAACTATTACATTTTGTTTAGTAACTTAGTTAGATGCCTCTTTTAAATGAGGGCTCAAGGTGTCCTCAAGGTGTAAAAAAGAATGTGGAAGAACTCTGGGTATATTTTAAGACATGGTGGTGAAATAGAGAGCAAGGTGGACATGTACAAAAATATTTAATAGACAGGAAAGAAATGATACATTTTAAACTGTTTTAAAAAGTTAAAAACCATTCAGGTTTGTTGAATAACACTTGTTGCCTGCAAAACTGATAGATGCTTTCACATCACCTTGCTGAAAGTGATATTGTTTTGATTTAAGGTTTCATTTCAGCAAATTAAAGGCACATCTTAGCATTTGTGGTTTTAAAAGAAAGTGCTGAAAACATGACCCTAAGGGCCATTTCCAATATACAATGGCACCAGTCTGGCCTCTTTGAGTATCATAGGTATTCTTGTGGGGATTTTCAAAGCCAATGGAAATTACTTTACTTTTAAAGATGACTCTGCCCAGCTTTTATGTGTCATGATTCTGAAAACAGTAGGAAAACTGTGTCTTATCTTTTGCCGAAATAAACTGTTGCAGCAAAATGAAGAAAGGGGAAACTGTTTGTTGAATGCATTCTTCTATGTCACTGTCGCCACTCTTTTATTGACTTTAAAGAATATGAATTGGAAGGAAAGGATTTCCCCTTTGCTAGACACATTATGGTTGTGCCATTGTTAAATGAATGGATGCTCATTTCTCAATTAGGTTACTTGGTTTTCCTAGATCGCAGAGGAACATGTATGCTACATTCATATTCCTTTATAATATATATTGCAGACTGTGCTGGAAGAGAATTGTACCTTTGGCAGATAATAGGCGTTCTGGGTTGAGAGTCCAATTCATATGTTAAAGGTGTGGCATTTCTGCCAATTCACTGATTGCTTTGGGGAGGAATACTCCATCATTCCATGAATTCATGCTGTATTCACATGTAATGCTAAATCATGGTTTAAATCAAAGACAAGCTGCAGCAAACCTCAAGCTCATAATCCTCCAGACCCCACTTCCTCTTCTCCTGTATGAACAAGAGAGACTGAAAACTTCTATTTTTAACTAACCACAGTTCAGTGTTGTGTTCTAACTATAACCTGTGGTTAATCTTAGCTTTTTTTAACAGTTATAATTTGAAGTTGCCTTGTTTTAGTAAACTGTAGTTTGCACTAACCGAAGTTTGTCTGAGTTCAGACATCACAACAAGCAAGCTATAGTTAGTTAGGGTTGCCATATCTTGAAGAGCAAAAAAGAAAAAAAAAAGGACAGCCCAAGCCTCTTTCCACACTCCCGAAAAACCTCAGACATTTCCTTTAAAATTTAACCCCCCCCCCGGATGGGCATGTTGGCCCCCCCAAAGGAGGACATGTCTGGAATTTCCCAGACGTATGGCAACCCTGTAGTTAGTCCAGAGCTCCACAGAGGGAGAGGGGAAAGCACATGAGCCAGAGACTTGTCGTCTAAACACTCATGGTTTAATTAGTGTTGTGTGCAAACAAGACTATAGTGAGAAATAGTTCCCTAGAAGACAACCTCCGTAGCTCTTATGCCCTTCCGAAGCTCTCTATGCAAACTTTGGATCATTTAAAGTGGATGGCATGTGTTAATCAAGAGATTTTCATGTATAAAGTCTTAGCACAGGATCACAGTACCTCGAGGACTACCTCTCTGAAATGAGCCAAACCAGACCCTGCAATAATAACCTGTTGAATCTCTTCATCCAGATTAGGTGGTCTTCTCACCTCCACCTTGTCTGGATTTCATTTTAGTTTGTTCACCTTCCTTTGTACTGAACTGCCTCCAGACACTTGTGCAACATTTTCACTGCTTCCTTGAAATAAGCAGATGGAAATGTGAGATAGAGTTGTGTGTCATCTGCCTGCAGATGTCAGTAACCCAAATCTCTGGATGATTCCTCATCCGCCAGCAGTTTCCTGGTGGATGAGTTGTTGTTTTTTCAAATGGGGAATAGAATAGAACCTTGAGGCAACTGTATAAACCAAAGCTCAAAAGCCAGGAAAAAACCTGAGTCTCTCCAGACCCAATCTAGCAAGACATCCCAGAAGAAAACCATTGTTAATGGTACTGTAAGCCGCTGAGAGGTCCATGAGAATCAATAGGGTCTCAATCTCCTTATCCATTCCCCAGTGTAAATAATCCACCAGGGCGATCTTGTGTGGAGACAGAATACTTTTCGAGAAGAGATTCAGATTAACTTCCAGGCATCTCTTGAAGACCCTTTATAATAGCTGACCTATTCAGTTTATATTTTCTGCGGATTAGGCAGTCATTTTAATGATTGTTTTGTTTATTTTTCGTGGTACTTTTATGTTTCATTTCATTTGTATACATTGTTGCATACTGCCTTGGTATTTTACATGAGATGGGGGTATATCAATGCTTTTATAAATAAATAAAAGCCAGATTGGAAACAGACCTAAATCATCTGTTTCCTCCAGCACTCCTTAAGGCCATTTACTACTCTATCACCCTACTAAAAAAATTAAATTAAATGAAAACAATGCATTGGATACCGTGTGATAACTATCAAGGACGGTTGGAAGTGCAAATTTGATTTCTTCAGTAAAGCCCTTAGAACTGCCTTTTTTTCGAGACAGTATGAACTTCCCCTTCCCATCGGTAAAGCATTCACTACTTATGAGGTTCTGGGTGGCAATTCCATTACTGGCAGTCAAGAAGGGCAAGGATCCTGAGAGCAGGTAGTAGGCCTCAAACCTTCAGATTGCACAAATGAAAAGGCCTACTACAGGCTTCCTCAAACTCAGCCCTCCAGATGTTTTGAGACTACAATTCCCATCATCCCTGACCACTGGTCCTGCTAGCTAGGGATCATGGGAGTTGTAGGCCAAAAACATCTGGAGGGCCGAGTTTGAGGAAGCCTGGCCTACTAGGCGTATAACCCATGTACAATATTTCTTTCCGTTACCAGTGTTTTGAGGCTGGGGGCCTTGTAAGGGACACACCCTAGACGGGTTTCCCCCACCAGTTACTTTGGTTTTTATTTATTTATTCCCTAGTTACTTTGAGGCCTTTCCCCTCTGAGGGTGCGGCCTCCTCAGTTGTGTGTGTTTTAATTGGATCTTGGCTAGAAGCTTGATTTCCGCAGCTTGTTGCTATGGGGACATGCTACCACAGCTGCTCTTAGAAATCTCCAGGTTTTCTTCTATCAGGCATGCTCAGAATTTGCTTTCGTCCATTTCAATAAGCCGAAGCAGTTGTGACAGTGAATGGCTGTGCGTCTGTTTGCGGATAGGCTTGTGGCCTTCTGTGGTCTGTGAGGATACGTTTGGTCTAAACAGTATTACGGGACCATCTACATTTTTTGTACTTTGAATCGTGAAGTCATACTGCGTAACTTCAGTAGCATATTAGTGTCCACGGAAACCTCATGGCATAGTGGGGCAGTGCGTCTGGCTGTAATCCAGAAGGTTGGTGGTTCGAGCCCGCCCAGGGGTGGCTGTGGGCAGGATTCCTGCATTGCAGGGGGTTGGACTAGATGACCCCTGGGGTCTCTTCCAGCTCTACAATTCTACATATCATTTGGCAGGTCCAGAAGTTAGGGCATAGCTGGTTGATTTAGAGGTGCATAAGGACTGTATCTTCTTATAGCCTCTGTGGCATGATGTGTTTCCCCTGTGCTCCAGATAGGAAAATAAATAAATCACAGGTTAGCCCATAGGCACTAGTGACATCGGAGAGAGGCAGTACCAGTGGAATGGAGATGTGTAGAATAAGTAAAGGGACGTATTTAATTCCCCCCTTTATTTGTTTTAAATTACCTTACACATGTGGGAGGAAAGAGGGTAAACCCACCTCCAGCCTGACCAACATGAAGCCAGCAGGGTTTTGGAAGTGGTAGTCACTCAGCCACTTTGCTCCTCATTCGGGATTATGCCGTAACTTTGCATCAAAATCAATAAGACCAAAGTCATTATTAATTTGTCCAATTGATTTTAGTGGGACCCAAGTTCAGCTGATTTTAATCTGGGTTTGCCTTTCTCGTTAACAATGTGGAAAGGCTTATGGGTGGCCCTACCATTGGACAAACTGAGCTAATTACTTCAGGGACTGGGGGCAGCAAATTGGTGCCTCCCAGGCACCCGCACACTTGCCTCAGATGCTGTCACCTGTTTGGCTTTTTCTGGGGTCACTGGAGTGCCCACCCTCTTCATGCCTTGCTCTGACAAAGGGGGTTCCTTCCCCAGTGATGTATTCTGAGTGAGGTTGCCTATGCTGCTGCCTCTCATTTTTCATGGTGGCTAGAAATTCCTGTTTTAAAAAACAATTAGAAGCATCAGAAAAGCAGTGGCAAGGCAGGTCCTTTCCTGAGCCACCTCACTTAGAATGTCTCATTCTGAGGTGGGAATCCCTTCTGCAGTGAGGAAGCCTAGGCATGCTGCCACATTGGCAGCAAAACATATCAAAAGTGAAGGGGAGAGAAGAAGAGAGGAGGGCAGGAAGCGGCTTTCCCAGGAGGTACTATGCCTTGCACCAGCCTTGGGAATACTTTACCTTTGCACCACAGAGGTGGGAAACCTATGGCTCTCCATAGATTGCTGGGCTACAGACCCCCCTCAGTCCATGCTGGCTGAGGCTGATGGGAATTATAGTCCACAGGCTCCCCACCCCTGCTGTATATGGTATCATTGCAGATTTATTTTGTATTAAACAGTTTTGAACTTGAAGTTGTAAATTGAATATTTTTTTTAAAAAATGCTCTTCTTTGACTTTAAAAATAATGAAAATATATACTAAAAGAATTATCTAGAAGAACTGTGATATATTCTGATATACTTTTAAATTTTCTTTCCCTTCATTAATACAAAATTGGTTCATTTCCTATCATTTATAATTTTAGTCATTCACAGATTATATATATATTTCAGGCAGAGCTAATTTGGTGCATTTTTTTGTGGTTTTTAAGTAGGGTATCTTGCAAACCTGCAGATTTGGGCTGAGTATATATGCCTAAATTGGACTAGGGAGGCAGTATTGGCATATTTCAGAGTGTGAGCGGATGTGTTGTTTCCTTAGACTGTACCACAGCTTGCTTTTTCATGCATCTATGTCTGCTTTCCTATTTCCCCCTCCTAATCTGAAAAGTACACGAATGCAGAGTCCCCATTTTTCGTCATGAGAGAGCATGCAAAAATCAGACAGCTGTATTAGCATGCACCTTGCAGTTGGAAGCGCAGCCTGTCTCTGGTTTGTCACTGAAGAAACGCCAAAGATATACAAAATGAAAACGATCACATGGGGAGGCTGTTTTTCTCTGAGGATTATTCTGAAATCATCCTTCTAATGTCAGACGTAGAGTATGAAAGCAGCTGCAGTCAGCTGACAGCTTGTGGTTCTGTTCCGATGCATGTGGGGAAGGGGTGCATGGATTTTAAATGCATAATGAAACCCTTGTTTCGTCATCTGGAAGCAGGGATGGTAGCAGCTCAGGGGAGATGAAAGACCGTTATGTTGCTCTAGTAGAAGGGACGCCTTGTAGCACAACCAGAGGGCTCCGTTTGCAGCAGAAAAGATGCACTGAAGCAACACAGCACAACTGTATTTTCTTTTTCTGGAAGGCTAGGGAATAAATGCAAGAAGCAGGTAAAAGCCTGAGACAGACATGCTCACAAGGAGGCTGAAGTTATTGTTTATGCTCCACTGCCCTTTACCTCTCTTGGTATCTTCCAGAGAAATCGGTGTAGATGTATTTTTAGCTTGCTGTGTATCCCGCTTCAACATGACCACATAATTCTGTCTTTACACCCATAAGCAGCTTTTACTATGTTTTCCTGTTTTCTGCCAGCTGCAGTTTTCAAAGGATGTCACAGCACTGGTAAGAAATGTACTGTAGCCATTTCTCTGATTTTTGTAAGGCATGTGTTTCTTGGTAGATCTGCAAGATGCTGGACTGTTAAAGCCTGCAAGTTGCTGAAAGCAAGCTAGATCTGCTGGTTAGCTGAATCTCAGTTGTAATATTGATTCTGTTACCTTTTAATGTGTGCCTGTGTTTTTGTTAGTTACTTGGTTTATTTCTTGCCAGTTTGCTTTTAATATTTCGTTTGCACTTAACTAATGCTGTCAGTGATATTTATTGCAGCCGTGTGTTTTAAGCACCTCGCCCTTCTCATCCTCAGCACTTTGCTCTTAGTCTAATGTTTTTGGCTGCATTTGGGCTTTTACAACCTGTCTAATGCTAAGGCAGGCATGTTGATTTGGCTGAATGGAGCATGTTATGATTTAAGCAGGAAACGCTGAAATATGATACCACACCTAAGCTGTGTTAAAAAAATGTCTGGGAAAGATTTGTGCATTGGCAAGCTGTGTGCTGTCAGCTCTTTTAATTTCATATTGCCACTAAAGGAAGTGATGGCAAAGTCTAAAATAATAGCATTTGTATGTTCCGGGCAGATCTTGCAAATGTGCTGTTAGTTGTACAATGGTTTCAGAAATGTCTTGATGCAAGGAAAACATGCAATATGTAAAGCAAATGTTTTCCTTAGGAGTCAGGTTCTTAAAATGCAAGGTAAGATGGAAATTGTGAAGCACCTAAAGAATATATGGCTTGTGATAGTCTGCATTCCACTCTAAGGAAGTGCTTATAAATAGCTGCCTGAGCATGTATGTTGGTAGTGTATTTGGGTTAAAAAATGGCACTGCTGTGAGTAGTATGGAATTCATGGAATAAGTAACATGTAAGATTATTTGGAAGGAGGGTGGGCGTTGGCTGCCAACAAAGACATTGCCACTGTCTACTCCCATTAGATATAGTAATTGTACCTTTTAGAAAAGCAATCTGTATTGAATGCAATAGTATTTACATAGGCTATATGTTTTCTCTATGTGGCAAAGAGCTGCACATTTTCTGAGGCTAACAGAATTCCTTATTTAACCTGTCGATTGCTGCATAATTTTAGCTTCCAGCATAAAAAAAAGATCAAAAGGAGGAATTTGTGAAGCTGGGTTTGAGGATGTGTATGAACAGAAATACTTGTTTTGGGTTTATGCTTACAAATCTCTGTGTTCTCTTAATCAGCTGCCATTAGTAGCTGGGATTTGCTGTTTGACTTATATAAAACATGCTTAATACTTTGTGGAGACTTTCCATTGTATATTTTCATACTCGGGGAGTAATAATGAAGGCATTTGACACTCCTTGTTCTTTGAGCAGTTACCTCTAGCAAAGAGCCTTTTCATATGAGAAGTCCTTGTCTACTGGATTCATCTCCTTGTAACATGGTGATGATTTCACATTCAAATTTTTAGTAATTTCATTTCTTTTTGAATCCTCTTTGTATAGGCATATTCCCAAGATGCCTACCTGAAAGGCAATGAAGCTTACAGTGGTAATGCCCGCAACATACCTGAACCACCACCAATATGTTATCCTTGGTTAGCATCTCCACCTTCTGTCAAGGCACAAGATATTGAGAAAGCACCTCCTGACTCTTCACTTGGTAAGCAGCCAGCTAGTAGACCTGTACGGACATCAGCACAACCAGAAAAGGCCTACAGAATGGAAATACAAGTGCCTCCATCCCCAACAGATATTGCAAAATCTAACACAGCTGTCTGTGTTTGCAACAACGAGACTGTAAGAACTGTTGTTGTGCCTTCCGAGAAGGCTGTAGACTTGTCATCCTGTAGAATAAATCATACTGGTCCATCACATCGGATAGAGGAAGTAAGATATGGTCTTAAGGAACAAACCACTATAAAAACAAAAGCACGAACCACATCACCACCTTCTCCAATGCCCACTGCCATTGTACTTCCTCAGACGCCACTCACAAGGCCAATAGATCCCAATGGAATAGCTAGCAAGTCTGGAAGCTATGGAGGGCATCCAGAAGGGATCTCAAATACTAGATCTCCTACTCAAAGTGCAGGTTCTCCCTCTGTCACTACCAATCACTACACTTCTCCAAATGCCCACCAAACCATAGACTGGAAAAATTACAAAACCTACAAAGAGTACATTGATAACAGACGTTTGCACATGTATGGCTGCAGAACCATACAGGAAAGGTTAGATAGTTTAAGAGCAGCATCTCAGAACACAACAGATTATAATCAAGTGGTACCAAATCGCAGTGTTTCACAGGTACGACGCAGAAGCACCTCTCATGATAGGGTCCCACAGTCCATTCAGATACGGCAAAGGAGTGTGTCCCAGGAAAGACTTGAAGATCCTATATTGTTGAAGGAGTGGCCAAGGAGTGCCTCTCAAGATGCTCTAACCTCACCATCTATCAGCCCCCGGAATCACAGGACACAGTCTTGGGACTATTTAGGAAAGCAGGGTGAAACATTAGAAATTTTTCACACTGAGAATCTTGTTGCAGATTCAAACAGAGACAGAAAAAAGACTAACAAGTGGACTGGCTTTACTGAGCAAGATGATCGGCGAGGTATTTATGAGAGACCCCGGCAGCATGCATTTCACTTGTCTCTTCGAGGTTCAAATTTTTCTGTGGCTCCTGGTGCTTATGGCTCAGATGGCAGACGAATAAACAGCAGAGCCTTAGGGTCAACCCCACAGTTCCAGAAGGCTCCACCTGATGTAAAATCACTGCAGCCTGCCAGAGATTTGCCAACCTCTGGTGGAACTTCAAAGCCTACAACCGTTTTTCAGGAAAGATCATCTCACTCAATAGCTAGAAGCACAAGAAGCAACTCATTGAAGACTTCTATACCCTATGCAGCAAAACCGTCGCTTTCCCTTAATCAGAGCCTGGATAGTGTTACTACCGCAAACCAAAGAGAACTAAATCATGTGTACAACAGTGGTTTGTTGAATCAACAATCAAGGATACAAGCAAAAAGTGTGCCAGGCCACAAAACAGAAAAAGACACAAGTACTCTATCCCCTACTACCTGTTTAGCTTCTGCCAAATTTGTCCCACAGATGAGTGAGCATTTAACTACCTCTGTTAACTTGGATGTCTCTATTAGACAGAAGGTTCAAGAGTTTGAAAAGGAAAATATAAAAGAATCCGAGAGCCAGCCAAGGGATGTTGTAGATGAGGATACAGAAGCAGTTGTCTTGCGAGAAAAGTCTCCTTCTGGCCATCAGACACCACAGCCTTTGCGGCATCAGTCCTACATCTTAGCGGTAAATGATCAGGAGCCAGCCCCGGAGACTACTTGTTGGTTGCCCAACGATGCACGTCGAGAGGTCCATATAAAAATAATAGAAGAAAGGAAAGCTTCCAGCGCCAGCACACCTGGTGATTCCTTGGCATGCATTCCATTCATAGGTGAGCTAAACCATTGGTTTTCATCTCTCTGTTTCTAATACATGGCTTTGGATCTGCCACTTGGTTTTATCATTATATATATTTTTAATTATCATGCATCATTCTGGTTAGTTTATTTGAGTTTCATAATTTTTGCGGGTATAATCTAGAAAATACAATGTTCAGCTCCAGTATTTCTAGGCCCCTTTCACAGCTACATGTGTGGGAGCTGTTTTCCTGTAATGATTTCCAGTGTGACTACAGTGTATGTATGATTATTGCAACTACTTGACTGGGGAAAGATTGTCTCCTGATTGGCATTGCCCCTCCTAGGGATGTGAGCAACCTGTGCCATTAGACCTTTTCCTGGTTCCGATATCCACAGACACATCACAGTTGTGTGCAGAAATGCCATGGGGAAGCTGCTCTCATGCAACTTGGTGTAAGTGATGGGGCCTTAATCCCACTGACGTTAACAGAACATAAACATGCTTAATTTTCTGTGTTGCATTTAATATGTATTTACCTATAAAAGCAGTAGTAGGCATTTTTGTGACATGATAAATGCTTAAGAAGTTAATATTTAAGTTCAAAAGTTTTGCTATACACCCTTAATGCTACAAGTGATTTTTAAGGTTTATTCTGCAATAATTTGAATGAATCTGTATTGCCATGTGTGGCTCTTACTTATTTAGCTCAGTCATTGCTGTCAATCTTTTGCAAAGCGTTGTAAAACAGAAACTATTGAATTTGTATATGTGCACATATCTTAAAAACCCTAGAGTAAATACATAAGGTAATTTGTAAGGAGAAAAAGCAGAAATGGGAAAACCAGACAGTATATTAAGAACATAGAGGTCAAGAAGATATTGAAGAATTGTGGTCTGGGAGTAGTGTGCTTGTCGGTTTTTGCAGCCTAGGAAGCAAGGAAAAGAAGATTGTGCTTGTTATGTAATAAAAGAGGCCCCCATAGAGGAACTGGCAAATGAAGGTCATAGCAATATGCTGAATAAATTTGAAAGTGGGATTGGTACGGGTGGGGGCGAAGTACAAGTTGTTGTTGTTGTTGTTGTTGTTGTTGTTGTTGTTGTTGTTGTTGTTGTTGTTATGCCCTTGATGTACCTCTAACATTAATCTGGCTTTCAGATGCTTACATATGTGGTTTTTGAGGCTGCGGTTGTGACAGTTACACTTTAACTCAAGTTGTAAGTTGGTTTCCTAAGAATATCTCAGTGCACAGGTGTGCTGCAGCATAGTTGCACAGAGAGCTGACAGTAGCTGCTGATACACGTGAAGGTCAGTTAAGTCATGACATTGCTGGAGATATTAAGAAGAGCAAAGTAGATGGCAATAATTTATATTAGGGCTGCAGTATTTAATCTATCAATTGGTTAACCTTTCAATCGTTTAAATAGCTGCCCTAATTAACATTCTTATTCTATTTAATGCAAGTGTTTGTAAAACAGCAGATGGTAATTAGTCTTAAGAGGCATTCCCCCTTCTTTCACATACATAGCAGGGAATGCCTCTTCTAAGATAATGTCTTATATGATATTCATGCATTGTGTAATAATGCAGTAAGAATACTTATGGCTTCAGAACTATTGTTTTTCCTCACATACATACATACATACATACATATTTATTTATTTATTTAAGATTTTCTTGATTTATATTTATGAATATTTTTTTTGGTGATAACAAACTAAGATCTAAGTCAGTTGATCTCAGTAGGTCTACATATGACTTAACGCTGGTTATCACCCATTTTATAAATTAATAGTAAAATATATTTAACTTTACAGTGGAACCTCGACTTACGAATTTAATGCGTTTCGAAAGCACACTCGTAAGTCGAAAATTCGTAAGTTGAAAAACGGCATTCCCATAGGAATGCATTGGAAACGTAAGTCAAAAATTCGTAAGAAAACCCTATGTAAACCTTCATAAGTCGAGTAAACCCCATCTAAAACTTCGTAAGTCGAGTAAACCGCATCTAAAATCCAAGCGGATTTCCTTTCGGAAGTCGAAAAATTCGTAGGCGTGCGGCCGCTTTTTCCCTTTCGGAAGTCGAAAAATATGTAAGTCGAGTACTTCGTAAGTCGAGGTTCCACTGTACTTTAATCGCAGTGCAATACCAGGGCAAGGAATAATAGAATAAATTAAAACCAATCGTAAAATGAAACAGATAAAAAGAGAAGATGAAACTACAGCAGAAGCAACCATAACAATAAAAACTGAAATTCAACCAACTACCCCACCCACAAAGGCGATGGGTTTTCAATTTAATCAATTAATCAATGAATTAATTCACTTAAACTCACATTACTAGTTGACTAACAGTTATTTAATTGGTTGACAGACATAATTCATATGCTGTTCTTCCACTGAAGTGCATGGGAGAAATTTTGTCTAAAATACTCAAGTTTCATTGTCAGGTTTTAGTCGCCGCACGGCACCCATGTCCAGCAAGCAGCAGTGAGGGAAATTGTGCAATTTCCCAAATAGACTTAGAAAGCCTATATAATGTTTTGGACCTACTTGTGGTATATTAATGGCACGAAAGAGGGAGCAACCTATCAAAATGGCAAGAGCTTCCTTGCCTACATTACATGGAGGTCATTCTTTCTTGTGGTAGGTGAATAGGTAAGTGGACATTTTCAGATCAGACATAATTTATTTGTTTTTACTGGGAAGGCTTGCCCCGTGAGCCTTCTAGATATTTTTGGACTCCAAATTGTATTGGACCAACCAGCATGACCCAAAGGTCAGGTACGATGGGAGTTGTGGTCCAGCAATATATGAGGGTGACATGTTAGCCATCCCTGCTTAAGACTGTAGGAGAGGTTATACTGAAAACAGTAGATGGCTGGAACAGCAGTGTGGAGGCATTCAGCTGCTAGATGGCCAATTACACCCAGTACATGTTTTCCCCTCAGAGGCAGTAGCCTCTTACTAACTTCTATCCCCCCCACCAGGTGCATCTTATGTCAGCATTATTAATTTCTGCAAAATCTTAGATAGGCGAAGAATTAAATATACAGTAAAGACACAGCACCACATGTCACTGCTGACCTGATTGCTACTACCAACCCAAACCCTTTTTAGACCTTGCTGTGATGTATTTTATTTCTAGGAGGACTTAATGATTCCCCCCCCCAAAAAAAACCATTTAAAGAATTTTAATAGTTTTCTGTAAGTGCTAGTTTATCTTGGCCTATTTAGTTTGGTTTGGATCCAGGGAGCTACTTAGATGTGCTAAGCCCTTAGACATCCTCAATGGGATTTTAAAAAAAGTTTTCCTTTGGAAAGTAGTTCCCATGCCATAAACTGCTTTTGATAAGTTCCCTGAGCTTTAGTAGTGATTTCTTTGGTGTCACTGGGGGTAGAGGTGGGCAGGCATATAAATTTAAGAAAGAGAAGCCCAAAGACTCAGGAGTGCATGGAATAAGGAATATGGTTCATTGAATCACAGTCACTTAGTATATAATTGAGACTATCACCTAATTAAATAAACCATAGTTGTTTTAATTGATTATTATTTTTATGTTTATTAAATTTATATACCACCTTTAATCTGAATATGACAGGGTGATATACACAAGAATACATAGCATAACAACAAACAAAACAATAATGCCCCATCTACATATTTATGTACATGAGAATAAGCAATAGTTCTAAAGAGGAAAAAGTTTATTTTCTTTGTTGTCAGGTGATGCATGAATAGTCACATCCCATTCTCTCAGATAGAGGAGAAAGTGTAGAAGATAGTGCTTGCCACCTGCAGTTTTCATAAGATAAGCACCATTAAATAATCTCCTTTAAAACATCTGCTGACCCAAATATTTTAATTGATTCATTTGGCCAATGGATTGACTAAATGTTGCAGCCAAACTAATAAGAATATGAATAGCAGCTTCTGCGTATACAAAACGATTTGCAAAAATGAACTCAGTAGTGTTTACATTGCAACAAACAAATTTTGATTGACTAAAAAGTTACAAAGGTAGTCCTGATTAATTTCTCAGCACATTTAATTTAAAAAAGTAAAAATCTTCCAGTATTACAGATTCTGTGCTGAAGGTGAGAGAAGGTCTCTTGCCTAAGCCTACCCCAAATTCATGGCAGATGTGATAGTTTGATTCAGGCATTCTGTCATTTGCATCTCACCTCAGCCTCTTAGCCACTGCTGTTAATGCGTGTGTGTATCTTACTAGGGATTCTGAAAAGATTTCAACAACTTATTTAAATGGCTAGTAATCCAAAAAACAAACCATAGTTTTGCCACAAAGTTGTGGCCTCTAAAGGGGGGGGAATGCAATCCCTGTAGCTGAGAGGTAAAAAAGGAAATAAGGATGGAAAGATTTAATGTTCTCTTCAAAAGGACCGCTAGTCTAACTAGTATGCCCTTTGGAAAGGTGGCAGCAGCTTGGCGTTGTGGTTTCATTATACAAATGTGAATCTCTTTTACTTCCAATTAGTGATATCACTGCAGATCCAAATTGGGGAAACAACTTGACTCCTTTATGAGGCAAACCGCAAACTTCATTTAGAGTTTGGGTTTGGCTCCTAATGGATTAAACAAATGTTAGAGTTCTGCTGGCAGCACCACTCTCTTTTCTTTCCCTAAAAATCTATTGGCTGGTTGTAGGCTCTCCATCAGATCCTCACATCATCCTTGCTGCAAGGATTCATGGGGAGAAGTAGTTCCCATGGATTTTTAAAATATTCCAAAAACTTTTGATACAGACTTTGCATCTTGCATTTTCAGCAAAAATATTTTCAAATACAATACGATCCTGCTATATTAAAAAGGGTTTGTTCAATAATAATGAAACAAATGTTCAACGTTTGAGTGTAAACTAATTCCCATGAATCATTCTCATTTATATGATGTTTAATAATGAATATAAGGTTGCATTTCTGAACATACTTACTTTGGAGTAACTCCCGTTCAGTTCAGTTGAACTGACCTCCAAGTAAACAGGTATTGATTGGGCCTGCTGTTGTTATTGTTGGCTGTTAGCATCCATTTGTCTCAGGTGACAACAGAGTGTCCCTCCGGTGTGAGATAAAAAATATCTCCTATTGCTGAACTAGGTTTCATTCATTTATCTATATTAAATTCCTCTTGAATTAACTGTAAGATGCCAGTGGTATTATGAGACTTTGTGCTTGATTGTAACACTGAATCACAATCGTCCATGCATTGGTTACCTCAAGGTTGGATTGCAGTGTGCTCTTTGTGGGGCTACCATTGAGGCTGCATCTAATACTGAATATGATGGACAGACTGCCTATGGTAGCAGACAGCCACCAGCATATAACACATGGTTTGCCGGCTTTGCATTGCCTGCCTGCTATTGGGCCAAGTTCAAGGTTTTGGTACTAACATATAAGACTCTATACAGCTTGAGACCAAGTTACTTGAGTGACTGCCATACCACTTACAGTAGGTTACTGTTACAGGTAGGTAGCCGTGTTGGTCTGCCGTAGTCAAAACAAAATAAACAAAATAAAAAATAAATAAATTCCTTCCAGTAGCACCTTAGAGACCAACTAAGTTTGTTTTTGGTATGAGCTTTCGTGTGCATGCACACTTCTTTAGATACACTGAAACAGGTTACTGTATTCTGCAGCAGAGTATCTCCTTGAAGTACCCAAAATACCAGAAGTCTACTGCACAGCAACTTGGAGCAGGACTTTCAGTATGGCTGCCCCCGTTTTGTGGAACACTTATCCCTCTGATATACATCAGGCACCCATTATTTGTACTTTGCAGAAACAGCTGAAGACATTTCTGTTTTGTTAAGTTTTTCCAGCATGTTTACTTGGGTTGTTTTTAAGCCTTTTTTTTTTTTTTTTTTGCATGCTTGTAAATTGACTTGAGGCTCACATGAAAGGAGATACAACAATAATGATAACAGGAACAACCACCTTATGGCCATTTCTTACATTACCTCTGACTGATGCTTGCACCTTTTTAAGCAGAGGATGGTCATCTGTCAAGTATGATTTAGTTGAGATTCCTGCTTTGCCAGGGGTTGGAGTAGATGACCCTTGGGATCCCTTCAAACTCTACAATTCCATGATTCTGTATTCAAGAGTTGTAGCAATGTCTTCATGTTCAAAATTACATAGTCTAGGCTCATAGGGCTCAAAAATTCTGACACTCCCTCCCCTTTCAAATAGCAGGATTCTGTGCCATATTGCAAACTGCTTTGAAAACTCCTTAAAGTGACATGAATGGTTTGTCAATACAGTGTGAATGGCTGCTATTCATGAACCTGGAGATCAAAGGCCCTTGGGTGTTCAGAACTAGTTGCACAGTTCTTTGGATCCTGGCCATAATGTTGAACTCTAAAACACATATCTGGCAGGAAGTTCACATTGGCATTTGGTGCTCTGCGGAGTTGAGGCTTAGCTATGAATGGATGTTAAACTGAAGACAGTAGTATGAAAGATTATTACTCCACAATATATGAAAGTTTGTTTTTGATGTTTGTGTCTTTGCTTTGTTGATATCGCTGCAGACAGTCTGAAATAGCTGTTTGCTGCTGTGTATTACCGTGTTTCTCCTAAAATAAGACACCGTCTTATATTCCCCCCCCCCCTCAAAAAACCACAGTATGGCTTATTTTCGGGGGATGTCTTATTTTAACCACTCCGTGTCGGTACGCTGCATAGCCACGCCTATCCAGGCTGTCTTAAGAGAGAGGCGCCGCATCACTATGTCTTATTTTCAGGGTATGGCTTATATTTCACAAACTAGTATATTAAGCCCGTTTAGAAAACGGGCACCTAGGTTCTGAGGGTTATTTGGCCACCGTGGGAACAGGATGCCGGGCCAAAGGAACCTCTGGCCGGATCAAGCAAGGCTCTTCTGAGGTCCTGACAACCACCCTGCGGTGATTCCATCCGAAGATGCCTGTTACCTGTGGCAGGTGGTGCCGTGGGGTGGGGCGGGGCTTTGCGGTCGGTCTGGGGCGCGGTGCTGGCTTGGGCTTGGGGGCCACTGGTTTCCTGCCTGGCTGGGCTGGCTTGGAGCCTGGGAAGACGCGCCCCGTGGGCTGGGAGACACCTTTGTCCACCGCCCCGCCAGGGCTCTTGAAGACGTAGGGTCGATGGCCTACAGCAGCCGGTCCCTGATATGCGCTGGAACCCCCCATCTTCCTTCCCTGTTGCTTTCCTTCCTTCTTTCCTCCCTCCCTCCCTCATTCTCTTCACCCACCGCAGCCCCTACTTTACCCCAGGGGGGCTCTTCTTCTTCTTCTCCTCCCCCAAGGGAGCTTCTCCTATCGGGGCGACACAGCTCCCCACAGTGCTGGCCGCCCCCACCCTCCCCGCCTGTCAACCCCTTTCTCCCGGGCTCTAGGCAGCTCCCGGCGAGGGAGTGGCGGCTCCTGGAGCTGCCTGTCCGTGCTGCAGCAGCAGGGGCGGGCAGCCTAAGGAGCCGACGCTCCCTCGGCCGGTCGCTCAGTGACCGCGGGAGCAGCAGCGCCGGGCGGGATGCATCCCGCTCGGCGCTGCAGCTCCCGGCGAGGGAGAGCCGGCTCCTGGAGCTGCCTGTCCCTGCTGCTAAAGCAGCAGGGATGGGCAGCCTAAGGAGCCGACGCTCCCTCGGCCGGCGTCGCCGTTTCTGCTGCTGCTGCCGCCGCCTTCGAGCTCCAGCAGCCAGAGCAGAGCGGGCCCGTGTGCCTCTCTCAGTGGGGACGGCGGGACGCTTCCCCCTTGGCTCTCTCTTTCTCCTCTCCCGCCCGGCCGCCGGAAGTCTCTGTGAGCAGCGGGAGGAGCAGCAGCAAGCAAGCAGCGTAACCACGCCCCCTCTCCGCCTGCTCCAATCCCTGCTTCCGCGTGTGTCATGCGCAGTACCTCACTTCCGTGACACACAGAAAATTGCAGGTGGACGCAGGGACACTTGAAGATTATAATATAGGATGCGTAGAAATCCTGCTACGGCTTATTTTATGGCTACATCTTATTTTAGGAGAAACAGGGTATGTAGCTTATTGGAATATTACTCAAGTACCAAAACAAAACTGATTCTGGCACCCTATCTTACTGCATTAAGATACATCAAGCAAAATTTCTATTTTAGTCAATTAGAAGACTATGCCTAGGCAAATTTGTCATTTTTACTATTAGGAAATTTTGAGGAGTCCATGAAAATAACAGAAGCATACTTATTTTTCTAAACTGTATTCTGATTTCAATTCCTCTATTGTGACTTCACATCCTTCACACTACCTTACAGACTGGCCACAATGAAGCCCCTTGCAGGAGTCGTGCTATGTACATCCTGAACAAATGGGCAGTGTTTTCTGTCAAGATTGTGCATATCAGCTGACTGCACCATATGCTGTCCTGCCCGACAGTGCAAATGCATGATTTTGTGAACACTGTTAATCTTTTCCTTCCTATTAAAAAGTAGAGGGGAGAGGTTGTATGTGTGTGATTTTACAGTTGTCTGACTAGTAACAGCATGTGAAAAAATGCATTGAAGTTGTTTATAGGAAGTTGGCTCAGTGTAAAATGAATACTTGATATTTTAATAGTATGACATTTATTCAAGCTTGACATAACCGCTCCAAATTCTTCAGGGATTCACAAGCTCTTTTTTTGTAGGATAAATGTCATGTACTCTGGGAAATCATGTTGTTTCTTAGACACACATTACCTTAATTCTTGGGTACGAGAGGAAATGGTTTTTACTCTGGTTGGAATCTGGGGCACCAAAACAACTGCAAATACAGCTATTCCAAAAGCTTTTTTTAAAAGAACAGTTAATGAGGAGAATGTGTTTACTTGGATAATAATAAAATTATTATTATTATCAGATGTCAAGGAAATAAACAACTATTTTACTTTCGGAAGACATGTGAAGGCAGCCCTGTATAGGGAAGTTTATAATTGATGTTTACTTGTGTTTTTAATACTTTGTTGGGAGCCGCCCAGAGTGGCTGGGACAACCAGATAGGCAGCATATTATTATTATTATTATTAGTAGTAGTAGTAGTAGTAGTATAGTATGGATGTATGCTACAATGCATCTTGCTTTCAAGACCTGCTTTTAAGAATTATTCAGAAATAAAATCATTGTTAATAAGTGAAAGTTGTATGAATACAAGCTAATTATTCAGCTTATTTTAAAGTTTTCTAATCATTAGGAAGAAAATACATATTTAGCTGTGAAGTGTTTATGTGTGTTTAGTCTGGATTGTCACGCCATGCTCCCATCTATAAGCTCTTGCTGCAATGTCTCAGTGTTTTAAAGGGGGAATGTCAGAGAATTAGCTAAGTCTTTTTATTATTGAAAATGTTGTTGTCATTATTATTTTGAAGAAATCTGTGTGCTTGTATGTGCATGTACTACCAAACTTGGATGCTACAGGCAGTGCCTCCTTAAAGCAGAGCCATCAATTACGCTTTGAAAACACAATGCAGTACGTGCTGATGTGTTCATTCAAAGAAAAGAATAAACCTCTGTTTGTGAAGGCTTGCATATTTCAATGGGCCTTTCAGAAAAACAGCGTATTAAAATGCATAGCACCTAGAATCAATACATATTAATGATCAGAGTGCAACATGCTCATGCTCTGGATTGCTGTACAGTTTTGTCCTGTACATTGAAAGTTTAGGGAAACGGCTTATCTTGTTATTTTTAGAATTTCATAGATCAGGCTTAATATTATCTTCTAGAATACGTGCCTGGTCTGCATCTTTGCAAATCTGAGAATCTCAAGATCTTTAGGCTTTTTTGACTGCTGCAGGATGACTCTTGTGGCACTAGAAACTACGAGGTGCTGGATATGTACAGACTGTGATAACTTATATCAGCAATTACTGGAAGTGATAATTGGTATGTAGCAGTAGCAACTTTTGACATACTAGAACTTGCACTGTGAATCTGAACTGATTATTTTAACAGGATCATTGGGTGTGCTTGTGCTAGTGCATATGTGCTAGTGGCATAGGCTTTCTGTGAAAATAACAAAATTTCCCTTCTTTGCCTGGAGATTAATTATAATATGTGTTTTGATTATTTATGTGTAACTTTCAAGTAGTTTGTTTTGCTTATTTCCAGTTTATTTTAATTGAAGTCTCACTTAAATGACAGCAGACACTTGATAGATTTTCTTTTAAAAAAGATTTGTTGTATTGACAAATGTATATGTAGTTAGATTTATATACAGTCTTGTGAAAAATGTATTTCATGAAGAAACTAAACACTGCAATAGTACATTTTTTGTTCAGTTTAACATTTCTTCTTTTTTCCAGTTGTATTGTAAATGTAACAATCTTATCTTTGCCTTTCATTCAGTTATCTCATTAATAATGTGAATTAGATTGTATGTATTCTTTAATTAATTTGGTTTTTTCCCACACGAATTTTTTTCCCCTCTTCAAAAGTGCAGCAAATCATTTTTCTCCTCTCTCTCTTGGAATGGCATTAGAATGTATGTGCCACAGAGGTGTTGTGTTGGTATCTCTAGTAAGGGCACAGGGGCACCATACCACACCTAATTATCCCAAGTTGGGCCAATTAATTGACACTTTTTAAGGTTAGTAATTTGCTGTGTATTGCCTTGTAGATGAGCCAGCTAGTCCCAGTACTGACCATGATATCGCCCACATTCCGGCTTCTGCTGTTATTTCAGCATCTGCCTCACGAGCTCCCACCATTGCTACAGTTCCTCCTAGCCCTACCTCTCTTGTCCTTTTCCGGCGCCAACTATCCCATGACCATGGTAAGTCACAGCTGTCAAGGCTTCTTTAGCTAATCCATTGATGAAATGTGGTGGTGGTGTTTGTTTGCTTTTTAAATAAATTGATATGCACTTGTTTTGACTACAGAATCTATCAGGACTAGTGTTCTGGATGGTCAGTTCCCTGCAAAAAGTGAAAGGTCCAAATCTTATGATGAAGGACTGGATGACTATCGAGAAGGAAAAAAGTAAGTCCTGAATGAAAATACCTAAGTGCGTCTGTGAATATATGCTATATCCAAGTGTGCATTCAGATATGTTGACACTAATATCTACTCTCCATCTACAGGTCCATAAAGCATGTATCTAGCTTAAAGGGAATTAAGGTCAGTAGCTCTTTATTCAAGAACATTGTTATCAGCTGTGAAAATAAGAGTACCCAGTGATGGTGGTGCATGTTTAAACATTATGGTGAACCAAAGTATGTGAGGATATAGGCTTTATTAATGGAATTGCTTTACTACATTGAATTTTTGGATAGTGATACCTTGCAGAGACCTTCTATTGGGGGCAGAGTCAATGCATTGCATGCATAAAGTATCCAGGTTTCATCACTGTTATTGCAAGTTATAAGGACCAGGTGGTAGTTGATGGAAAACTCTTTTGTCTTCCTGTAACTCTGGAGTGCTGTAGACACTACTGTACCAGATGAATAAATATTCTGACCTAAGTTTAAAGCAATTTCCTATGTTCTTATATATCTGGATGATATGTGGTGCAATGACACAGTATCCAAATCATGTGTGCAGCCAGCTTAAGCACTGCAGCCACCTATATGTATGATACAAGTGAGCTAGGATTGGTCTAGGCTAGGGCATGGGTAGGCAAACTAAGGCCTGTGGGCCGGATCAGGCCCAATTGCCTTCTGGATCTGGCCCGCAGACGTTCCAGGAATCGTCACGTGGATCTCTAGCGCTCACGTTCTTTCCCTCTCCCTCACACGGCGCCGCCTCCGCCTCCTCCCTCCCTCCTCCTGGCTTCTCCCCACCCTGCCTAGAGGAGGAAGGGGGCTGGGCTTTGTTAGTGCCAGCAGCAGCAGCGCTTGAGCGGCCACCATTTTAAGCAGCCCCTCTCCGGAGCCCTTTCGCGCACCATTCATCATCCCCCCCGCCACCGCCAGCCCCTGCCGCTCGCAAGACACAGGTAAGCAGCCACCGGGGCTCGTGGTACTCTTGCATCATCCCCCCCCCCAAAAAAAAATACAGTCGGCCACCCCAAGGTCTGAGAGACAGTGGACCGGCCCCCTGCTGGAAAAGTTTGCTGACCCCCGGTCTAGGGACCCAGTGGGGCTCGCCAGTGACTGGTTATGCTTTGTCCCCATCTGTCCCTCTTGAAGATAGTAGGCAAAATGGGGGCATGCAGAGACTAGCAGCAACAAGCTGCTGAATAATTGTACTGTGCAGCTGATGTTATTTACCTGCCCCTTGCATCCACCTTCCTGCCCAAAAAAGAAAGAAGAGGTATTGTTCCAGTGAGTACAGAGGTGGTTGATCATACCATGTTTATTCAATTACAAAGTTGATGCAGTATGGTGTTTTCTTTAGGCCCCAGACAGCCAAACATCTTCAGAAAACTCAGGGTCCAGAAAAGCTTCTTCTTCAGAGGTCATCGGTGATGTCTCCAAGGAAGGATGCCTTCATTTTCGACAGCTAGGCACAGAGAAGGGAAAGGTACTGCTTTCCCCTAACATACAGCTAATAGTAAATACAAATTGTGTAGCTAATTATTTAGATGCCTTCTTTTCCGTTTGTTTTTTTTACTAGAAACTACTCATGTGTTTGCAGGTTTTTCATTGCAAGCCAAGAGGGCTAGATACTTGTTTGCTTTTCTTTCAACAGCTCTTGAAACATTCCCAGCAGCTATCAGGATGTATTTGAGACTGTATTTCCAAATATGATTGAAGCATGCAGACATGATACACTTGCAGCAGTGTTCTGTTCCTCTGGCAATTACAGTGAACCTAGGGCACATTAATTGAAATTAGGAGAATCCTTTTGCATGTCAGGTTCTCTATGCTCCATAGTAAGAACACATTGCTGATTCTCCAGGCTGCCAGCAGTGCTGAATTAGCCAGAAAGAGTTTAAGTCTGGAAATGAAATGTCCAGAAGTGGTGTCGGTAAAAGTACTGCTTGTATATTTTGCACTCCTTCATAAATCTGCAAGGAAACTGTCATGTTTGGTTAGGGAAGTATTTAAGCAGCAGCCAGTCAGTGAATCTGTCAGAAAATAGTGTGGTTGCATAAATGTCTACTTATTTATTTTTGCACATGTTACAGTATTCTGTACAACAGGGGTACCCAAACTTTGGTCTGTCGACCACCAGTGGTCTGAGTTTCATTCAGGTGGTCCACCACATGTCAACATTAAATATTCATATTGATTTTTATTCACATTTTAATGGTTTTTAAATTCTTATAGTATATTTTATTGTATTACCATTAAAGTTCTATGACATATGACTTGTAATCCAATAAAATACAGTATAAGAAATAAAAGAACCAAAAGGGGCAGAATAATCATTAAGTGGTTCACCAAGACCCTCAGCAATTTTCAAGTGGTCGGGGGGTAGGAAGTTTGAGAATCACTGCTGTATAACATCACAGTCATTTGTTTCAGAATAGCTTTTCAAAAGTTAATTCCTAGGAGGCTAGTCAGAGGTTGCTTCTTCCTCTCTTTTCTCTCCTACTGTTGAATTTGGACTTAAAGTTCTTCGGACTAAGGACTCGTCTTTTGTTTTCTGTAAAGCACCTTGTCTGTCCATTTTACTTTATTCAATAATAATGCTGGTTCATATTTTCCAGAGAGTCAGTGGGAGCATCCGGCCCTGGAAACAGATGCATGTGGTCCTGAAAGGTTGCTCGTTATACTTGTACAAGGATAAAAAAGATCAAACTCTGTCCTCTGAGGAGGTGCAGCCCATCAGCATCAATGCTTGTTTGATAGACATTTCGTACAGCGATACAAAAAGGAAGCATGTATTTCGGCTCACCACGTCAGATTGCGAATACCTGTTTCAGGCTGAAGACAGAGATGACATGCTAGCATGGATTAAGGCTATACAAGAAAATGGCAACTTAAATGATGAGGTGGTGTGCTTGTTAAGTCTTTCTTTCTCACCTCTATTGTCTGTTATATACTTTGTCGAAGGGCACACAACTAGTCTTCCCAGGGGCGGAGCTGGTGCACATCCTGGGGGCGGGGGGCGTCACCCACAGGGGCATGGCGCACTTCCTGCAGGGGCAGGGTGCCCAGAGCGGGCGGGGGGGGCAGCCGCGATGGCACCCTGCCTGGATTGCACTGCCAGTGCGCTCCCCCAGCACTCTTCTTCCTCCGCCAGTGAGTCTTCCAAATGTATATGGTGACATTCTACTGACCTGAAAGAAGCTGGTGTTTACTGAAGTATAATTAAAGTTTGACGGCATGCATAGTTTTTTTCATCTTAATGCTATGCACTTTCTCTTTCAATGATGGGCAGTAGCCCAACTGTTTCGCATGTAGCTGAATTGAATTTATTATTATTTATTACTTAATAGATTTGTATACCGCCTTTCATCTGAAGATCCCAGGGTTGTTCACAATTACAACTGCATTCTGAAAAGCAGCTTAACTAGTTTTATTAGTGGTTAGTAGGTAGACTAACAATGATTATTATTTTAATAATTATTGTTAGTCTACTATTATTTTAATCCCCTATGGAGAACAGTCCTATTATTTAAATAATTCTGTGTTAACACACTGTAAACTCAGTATAAAAATATCAAGGGGGGAAAAAATCGAATCAGTAAGAGAAATAGGGGTACAGGGATGGAGACCTGTGTCCATCCAGATATTTGTTGGGGTACATCATTGGCATTGCTGTTTGTTGACAATGCTGTCTGGGGTGATAAAAGTCCATCGACATATGGAGCACCACATGTTCCTTGTCCTTGATTTACAGATACGTGCCAGGGTCAGAGTCTTAATCAGAATATTTTGAAAGAGAAAGTAGAGAAAACTTGAACTTTCTTTTTTAACTACTACTGAAAATTTGCACGTTATTCAAGTAAGATAACTGTCTTAAGGAAGAAGTTCTGTGCACATTTACCAGGAAGTAAACACAATGAGATTTACTTTTGAGTAAAATTGCATAGAGTTGTGCTGTGTGGTTCCTAACTCAGCCAAGAAGCTCTGGATAACTTTGGGCCAGTCAACACCTCTCAGCCTACCTTGCTTCACAAAGTTGTGAGGATAATATGGAGAGTGTATGATGTATTCCTCCGCCTTGAAATATTTTGAGGAAAGGTGGGATATAAATAAATAAGCTCTAGTAAACTGTTTTCTTTGACCTCTTTAACAACAACATCATTTGCCAAGGGAGGTGGTTTTTAAGAAAATTGAAATTATTTAACTTCTTTAGACTGGTTAAAAAGTAGGCCCAGTTACTTTTACTGAAGCTTAGCTAACTGTTAATTAAAACTGCTTTTTCGGTTGTACCTAAACTGCTTTTACAGTGCAAGTCTATGAATATCTACTCAGAAGTAAGTCCCACTGAATTCAGTGATACTTACTCCAAGATAAGTATGTATAGATTGCAGGGTTTTTTTAAAATTAATTTGTGCTTATTAGTGCTTTTCCTTCCTGTTCTTATTAATCATTTTTGGTGTATGTAACTTCTAATGGTGAATGATTAAATCATAGATGGTCTGAATTTCCATATAATCTAATGTTCTAATGCTATGAACCCCAAATTTAATTGGCTATCACCCACACCTTTTGCACATCTGAAAATGCCATCCAATAATGAGGTTTAAATATTTTAAAATTGTAGCAGAGATCAGGGTGCAGTGTCCTAACATAACTCCTCTCGGACTAGCAATCTTAGTACATTTACCTGGAAGTAACTCCCATTAAACTTAACCAGGCTTTACTTCTGAGTAGACATTTATAGGATTGCACTGTTGTGCATCCATTACTCATGAACATTGAGGCTACTTCTGACACTATCAGTTGTTAATAGCAGCCAGGAAGAGTGTCTGGTAAAAGTGGACGGCATTGAATGTGAATCTGCAGATAATGTGTTTTATGTGGAATAGATTTATAAGAATAGTGCACTTAACACACACACACACACACACACACACACACACACACACACACACACACACACAGTGGTGGGTGGATGTGAATATGAATAGTTGGAGATCTTTTACACAGGTATTAGTCACAGTTTCGAGCTGCTCTGTTTCTTGGAATACTATGATTGTTCCCGGAGAGGATTTGTCATAAGAGCATGAAGAGAAGGTGTTGCCGTTTTCCACAGCTGTTGCAATGCCTGTGTAGATTGGTAGGCAGATAAGTGTGCAATTAGTTGTGATTTTAAGAACCATTAGTCACTAAAGTTAATTGAAGATAAATGCAATTCAGAATAAGGGTATACTGTTTACAAATTTTTGTCCTCAGTGCTTTGGCTTGTAAAATTACTTCTTTATTTCAGATGTTTTCAGCTATGTCTGCAATTCAGTGTGCAATACAATGCATGCTCAAGGCAGGGGTAGCCAACCTGGTGCCTTCCATGTTGTGGACTGCAACTCCCATTGGCAATGCTAGCTGGGGTGATAGGCGTTATAGTTCACAGCATCTGATGGGCACCCTGGTTTAAGACGCACAGCATCTTATACACTGAATCCTGCCCTTCCTGTGTCTTCCCTGCCCGCTTTTCTTTTTCCTTTTTTAACATGTTACATACATCGACTATATATGCATTACCAAATCCTGGCTTAATGAACGAAACAAGCCAGAATTCAGTCAGGTTTAAACCATGGTTATCTATCATAGTTTCTTTGGAAGCCATTAGCTGTGGTTTCTGAGTTTGGATGTAGCAATGGTCAGCTAAGGTTCCTGGTGTGTTTCCTTGCTTGCAGGAAGGGGATGTGTGTGGGTACATGAAGCTTGCACATATCTGAGCTTATAGTTATCCTACTTTGTCTTTCTTATGGTTTACTGTCTCTTGAATGTGGCTAGATAAAACTCAGTTATTTAAAGCAGGGTCTGAACAATATTTCTCAATTCATTTTGCAGAATGCAGGGGTCACAAGCAGGGACTTAATTAGGGGGAGAATTAAAGAATACAACACAATGATGAGGTAAGCGGTCATGTTGCAGTCTAATAGCTCATTTGATCTGAAACATTGGCCCTCTGCTTATGAATAATATAATTTATTTTTTCAGTGCTTCGAGCGGCAAAACTGAGCCATCTCCCAAAACACCTCGTCAGACCCTGAGTATAAGGCAGACACTTCTTGGTTCTAAAACTGAGCAAAGAACTCAGAGTCCTCATTCTCCCAAGGAAGAATCGGAAAGGAAATTCCTTGCTAAAGGTTAATGTATATCAATATCATTACTAGTTTTAGCTCTTCCAGTTTTACACCAGACGAAAGAGGATGGTAACATATAGGAAATGACTTTTAGTCATTGGGCGCTTGTAGGAGTTTCAAGGACTCTTAAAACACAAGTATCCAAGGCACTCCCTCCATATAGCCCAATAATAAGGAAGCCCCTCCTGTGCTGCAAGCTTTTCTTGCTCACCAGTAATAGGGAAACTTCAGACCTGAAGTGCTGCATCTTGGTTAGGTGCACAACCTGATGCGCTGGATAGTACAGTACAAAAATATATATATGCATGTTTAATTTCAGGAATCTTTTAGTTTCACAAACTCTTTAGAATTGTTGGTTTCAGACTTCTTAAAAATATACTTTATTGTGTATCCCTTCACCCTCAATAGTGTTGTTATATTTTATTTTTCTCAGTCACTTTCTTTGTTGGGGGATTTGGGTTTTGCTATGGAATAATGAAGAAGCTTTAGCACTCTTGTTGTTGAAAAAAAATAGTTTTGTTATTCATTGCAGTCAAATATTGTTGCAGTCAAATATTGTTGCAGACCATAATGACTTGGCTGCCATTATGACTTTTTAAATTAATCACTCCCTTTCCTCATTTACATAAAATGTAATATGTCAGTGCTCAAATGCAGAGTATGTATGTGAGTTCTGGCAGTGAAAGTATTGAATACATTTTACAGTAATAAGATCAATTACCCTTAATTACTATTGAAGGTTTTCTGCATTGCCTCAAATCAGCAGGTAAAGTTTTTAAAATTGATGAGCATATGTAACCAGCATGGATCAAAGCTGTTTTTCTACATGTGCATCATGCAACTTTAGATAGTAACCATTGAAATGTATTCAACAAAACTAGACCATTCCAAAGTGTAGGTATGCTTTTACACAAAGACCATGACATCACAGAAGGTGGTCAGAAGTATTCATTTGCTTTAGTCCAATGTCATTTCCCCCCTAATCTTTTTTCACAAAGATTTTCTCAAGTAATTATATCTGATGGTATAATGTAATTAACTGGTTGGTGAAGTAATGAAAGCTGTTTCTGAATATTTTTTAGGGAGGACTACTTCCAAATGAATTTCTTGATGTGTTGGAAACTTGCTTCTTGTTATTAATTGGGAAATGTTGGGAGGTGGTTTGGGAGCCAGAAGTGGGTTGTCAATAAGAAAATACAGGTAACACATAACAATAATGTTTGTGGTGGTTGCTGGATCTGTGTAGGTTTCCTGTGTATATGGTCTTACTGCTTATTCTGATAGTTCTACCAAGAAAGAACTTATTTGGAGTTATCGTCAATTAGATCATGGGATGTTTTGTTTTTTTAAAATCTGTTTTCTGTGTTGCTTTTTTTCCTTTACGAAAAAGGTGAGACGAGCCCTCCAAAAGGTACATGGCGAAACATTCCCAGTATCATGAGAAAAACCTTTGAGAAGAAGCCATCTGCTGCTGGGACTTTTGGGGTCAGGTTAGATGACTGTCCCCCTGCTCAGAGCAACAAGGTCTGAGTTAAAAATCACGCATTTACATTTTGCTTTGAAAATGTGTCTTGTGTTCACAAAACATTATGGGGAAGAAGTAGTAAATCTCTCTCTCTCTCTCTCTCTCTCTCTCTCTCTCTCTCTCTCTCTCTCTCTCTCTGATTTTTCAGTATATTCCATTAATAGTTGATATATGCTGCAAACTTGTTGAAGAAAGAGGCCTTGAGTATACCGGTATTTATAGGGTTCCTGGAAATAATGCTGCTATCTCAAGCATGCAAGAAGAGCTCAACAAAGGGATGACTGACATTGACGTTCAAGATGATGTGAGTGATGCCATGTGTATTTCTGCCTCTATAAAGTTTTCAGTTAACTATAGGCTAACAAGAATGCTCTTGTTTCTCAATTCTTAGAAATGGAGGGACTTGAATGTCATAAGTAGTTTACTGAAATCCTTCTTCAGAAAGCTTCCAGAACCTCTCTTCACTAATGGTGAGTTTTCTCTTAAAATCAAAATGGCCTTTTAAAAATAAAAGCCGTGTTGTAAATTCCTTATGGTAGATTAAACCAAATAACTGTTCTGATAATTTCTAAAGAGTGTCTAGTTTACTCCCAGTACTTCTGCCTGTTACACTACTGAATATACAGTCTAGTTGCTTGATGAACTATTTTCTTCCTTCCTTTTCCACTTATCCCAAGGCATGAATTCAGTCATTAAACATTGCTCTTATTCATTTCAATGTTCCTTAAACCCAACCACCTTCTTTTACCAGTTTCTAAAAGGGATTTAAGACAGGGAATGGGACCAATAACTCAGCTTTGGATGCAGAAGGTCCCAGGGTCAATCCTGACACCTGCAGCAAAAAGGAGCATATAAAAGGCGATGGAAAAGTATTTCCTCTGCCTGAGATCCTGAAGAGCTGCTGCCAGTCAGAGTAGACAGTGCTGAGTTAGATGGAACTGTGGTGTAAGGTCTTTGGACAGGCCTGCACAAATTGTGGCCCAACTCCATCAGTCATATGTTGTAGGGTGTCAGGTGTTTGGCTTTATAAGCAGGAGCTTTCGTGAGCCCCCATGAGCTGCCATTCATGGTTGTTGAGTTGTATTTGGGTGGGTTGGTCACAGGTCATGCAGGCCTACTTGTAGGCAGGTCACAAGTTGTTGCTCACAAATAACGTGCTCAGAACTTGTTGCTGTTTCTGCAGTTGTTGCCTTTTAGAAGCCCTGCTCCTGTGCCTTTTGAGAGCAGCTTGAGATAGAAATTGAGCCAAGGCTTCACCACCTGCAGTTTATGTGTGCCAGTTTACACGAAAAAGGTGGTTAAAGTAGCTGTTAAAGGTGGAGTTATATAGCTCTTGGAGGTTATGGTTTATATTAATATATAGTCTTTTGCAAAAAAAATATATGCATGTCTTCAGAAAAATCTAAATTTGAGTTGTTGGTCACTTGACCTTGGTCAATGAATCACTTAAGTAAAATCTATATTTTGATTTCTAGTTGGGGAACTGTCGTATTTTATTTTATTTTTTAAAGAGGGGAGATTGAAATAAACAAATGCTGGAATAAGTTTGGATTTGGTTGTTTAAGAACAGGGGTCAGCAACCTTTTTCAGCCATGGGCCGGTTCTACCGTCCCTCAGACCATGTGGTGGGCTGGACTATATTTTGGAAAAAAATATGAATGAATTCCTATGCCCCACAAATAACCCAGAGATGCATTTTAAATAAAAGGACACATTCTACTCAAATAAAAACACATTGATTCCTGGACCATCCGCGGGCTGAATTGAGAAGGTGATTGGGCCGCATCCGGCCCATGGGCCTTAGGTTGCCTACCCATGTTTAAGAACAACCCCCTAGACAAATATTTCCTTATTTGAAAGTGAATAGGTACAATACAATTAACCAGTAGTATCTAGATGATCTGAAATTTATCCTAACATTGTCAGATGTAGTTTTATTCAGGCAGCCTCTATATATTCATTATGGTTTTGTCCAAATGGGATAATAGTTTCAGATAAAGTACAAATGAATGACAGGGTATAATTTTAAGCCTCATTTAATCACTGTTTGATAGAAATGAGGTGGTTTTTTTTACAATTAAAATGCATGTTATTAGAACCTCTTATGTAGTTAATTTGTAGCCTATATAAGATGTTTTTGTTGAATTTCTAGTAGACAGGATACAGAGACTCATGCAGGCTGAATCATCTGCTTGCTTTATAATGAATTTATAATGTGTATTCCACTCCTATGTCATATTGCATTCTTTTCTTTTCCTAATAAAAAAATCTGTTAGATTATGTATGATGTTTTGCAATAAAATAAAATTTTCTCTCTTCAGACAAATATGCAGATTTCATAGATGCCAATAGAAAAGTAGATCCTGTGGAACGACTAAAAACACTAAAAAGGCTGGTATGCTGATTTTATATACCCACTTAGGCAAATCATTTGTGGTTATGTATGATTATTTTAAAGCTGTGTGATAAAATCATGTGTTTCAGATCCGTGATTTACCTGAACACCATTATGAAACACTCAAATTTCTCTCTGCACATTTGAAAACGGTAGCAGAAAACTCGGAGAAGAACAAGGTAGCTGGATTATGTGTTCAGAAGGTTTATATTCAGGATTATTGGGTTTCAGGGGTTTTGTTTTGTTTATCAAGTCATAATGACAGCACTCTGGTTTTCATGATATTAAGCATAGTCCAGACCATTTGGGCCCTCACTATATTTTAACTTGTGTTCACTTTTTCCACTTGGTGAGCTTTAAGCCATGGTGTGAGCGTGGGGGAAACCTGTGAAAAGCAGGTGAAGAAGCATAAAGGGACTTTGAAAAACTCATGAGCTGCTGTAAAATAATGCCCCCACAACTCTTAGTGAGCTGCTTTCCAGTTGAAGTTTGGGGGAGAAGGAAATTCCAAGCCTGAGATGAGGGTAATGGGGATGGGGAAGTGTTGTGTTGAACCAGAGATGTTTTGCTTTATTTCTCCAAAGTGGTGAACTCAGGTCCGCAGCAATGTTTCTTTCCCTCCAGCTAAGCTGCATCTAGCGCTAATGGGCAGAGGATGGATGGGAAGCACCCAGGTGGAGTTACTGCTGCATGGTGTGCTGGCTAGGAAACCCCTAGGAATGAGCAGAGGGCTGCAAGATTAAGACCTTTTTCAGGAGAAATGTACCTTTTAGATTTAGTGGGAGCAGCTGCAGCTCACTGGTTGGCTTGCAGAACAGCTGCTGCCTAGGAATGTTGAATGTGCAGCATTGGCTTAGAGCAGTGATGACTAACCTTGACACTCCAGATGTTTTGGAACTACAACTCCCATCATCCCTGACCACTGATCCTGTTAGCTAGGGATGATGGGAGTTGTAGTTCCAAAACATCTGGAGTGTCAAGGTTAGCCATCACTGGCCTAGAGCCTCAGAACTTCTTGGGGAGCAACACTGAGCTCTGCATCTTTCGCTTGGGAGGCCGCTGAGAAGGAAGGGTAGGATTCATTTGCTAACATTTGCAGTTCTTTGCGTCCTGAAGAATCATAGAATTGTGGAGTTTCAAGAGACCCCGAGGGCCATCTAGCTCAACCCCCTACAATACAGGAATCTCAACTAAAGGTGGCCATCCAACCTCTGCTTACTCCCAGTATGATCAGAAAATGGTGTGCTAAATGGAGCCATGTTTTGGACACTAGTCAACATTGGGGTTGGAGGGCGGGAGGTTGCCAAGGGTTGCTATGCTGTTCTTTAATCTACAGAGTGAACAGCTAGAAATCACTAGTAAAATCTGCCCTTTTGTCAGAAAAAAACATAAAAGGGGCCCTGCTGGATTAAACAAACTATTTGCCTAACCCAGAATCCTTTTCCTCACAGTGACTCACCAGACCAGATGCCTTTGGGAAGCCGACAGCACATGCATGCAGTAGCACTCTCCTGCTCAGGTTCCCCAGGAACTGTGATATAGAGGCATATTGCTTCTTATACTGGAGATAATACCATGACTAGTAGCCATCGATAGCCCTATCCTCTATAAATTCACCCAAAGTCAGTTTTTGCTTTTATAGAGGATGTGAAAGTATGGAACTGCATTCCCTTCTGCAAACGAGTAAATCACATTTGTTTTCTTATTGTCAGATGGAACCAAGAAACCTGGCGATAGTATTTGGTCCAACTCTTGTGAGATCATCTGAAGACAACATGACACACATGGTTACCCATATGCCAGATCAATACAAAATTGTAGAAACACTTATCCAAAAAGTAAGTGAGTTTATTTCGCTGTCCCAGGAAAAATTATGCAGGCAGAGCTGCTCGCTTTAGCTAGACTGGGTTTGATTCTGATTCTTCTTTTTTGATCTGTTCAATCCTCCTTTCCTTATATTTCGGCGTCGTCCACATTTTCATGATTTCACTTTTGTGGGATTTTTCACTTCTTTTATTTTAAATTGTAGCATGACTGGTTTTTCGCAGAAGATGATGCTGAAGAGCCCCTTGTAAGTACTGACCCTTAACTATTTGGATTCTGCCTCTCTTAATTTAGGCCCAACAGTAAAGTAAAGTATCTCTACAACAAGCACATATTCTCCATATGTGTGAAACTTGCTCATCACAAGCAACTTTCTACCCCTCTACTACCGTGCAGTAATGAAAATAACAGATAATGTGCCACTTACTGTGAGGTTGTCTCAAATAGAATAGTTCCCCCTCTCTATTTCCCTCTGTTTTGGTGGTATGCCCCCCTTAAAGTTTTACGGAAATGTTAGATTTATTGAGGAATTGGTTCTTAGGTGAATAATTGCAGTTTACTAAATACTGTTGAATCGTGATGAAGCCTCTAACTCTGACACAATGATGAAGAGATCTTTGTTTATTAACTATAGACAGCAGTTCAGGAGGAAAGCACAGTAGAATCTCAGCCAGTGCCAAACATAGATCATTTACTCACCAACATTGGAAGGACGGGAGTATCTCCTGGAGACGTATCAGGTAACTCTTGCCTGGACAGTGTTAGTCTGTAGGCTAGAAAATTCTCTTCTAATGATTTGTTATAATCTTCTATTTCCTTTTATTTGCTAATAACTTGATTTTCCCCCAATCTAAATGATTGAAAGTTTTGTTTAAAGGAGAACAATGGTTACGCATGTTGCATGCATGTTCTGTGTTCGGGATGCATTCTTGGACAACCGAATTGTAATTCTTAGACCATGAGAACTATGCATGCTCACTATTGTGTCATTAACCATGGTTTTTCGTGTAATTCTTACCACGAGGTGAACAGGATTCCTGCTAGTGTGTAAGTGGTCGATGGTATGGCAGAAAGCTTTAGCTTCCACGTTCTGTTCAAATTGCACTGATTTGCAAAGTCAGGAAGGCTTAAAGTTCACTTTGTTTGGAAAACTAACCACAATTTTTCCCTAAGTATTTTGTAATAGGGTATGTTTCATATTTTGCTAAACAAGTTGCTTCTATTTAATGACTGTCATCTTATTATTCTGCTAAGTACTACTACTGTTGCAAAACTCTTACTCTCTCGGTGACGTTTTCCCACACTGCCACCATAACTGTTTCACTAACCAAGCATGTTGTTGATCACAAATGTTATCCCTTTGTTTCTAGTTTGTGTTTTAGTCCGTAGAAGACTTTTTTCAGCATTTTATTGAAACAGTCCCTCTATCCTGATGTTGAAACAGGAGAAGTGGGAGGAGTCTATCACACGGTGATGTCACTAGTGGACTCTGTGATGTCACTTATGGACAGCTGGAACTGTAGGAAGAAGGAGGACTGTTGCCCACATTGTAGCTGCCTTGTCTGCAGAAACCCCCGTTTCTTGTAAATGCACAAAGAATTAGTTGATCTGTACTGTAAATTTTTTTCCTTTAAAGAGTATTTGAACAGATCAGTGCTACTTTTTAAAAGTGTTTCTGCTGTTTCTTGTTATTTCTGAAGCAGACCCTGAGGAGAAATAGCATGGTATGGTCCACCAGTCTTTCTAGTCATTAGCCATGTGTCAGAAGGGGCATGGCATGGGGCTCAGCTCATTAATTCTGAGGTTGGGATGGGGACCCCCGAGAGTTTGGAGAATGGCAAAGTCAAACGTCGTTTGGTCACTGTGCTAGCCCCTCCTTATCCCCTTTATAGCTGTTTAACCTCTGTCGTCGTTTTCTGCCAGACAGTAAAATTATGGTGTCCATTTTTCCATTTCATAATAGCGCTTCTTTTTTGAGACGAGTACAAAACTGATAGCTGTGGAAATCTAGCTAGCAACAAATTGAAATTTCCTTAATGTGTAGCTCAGAGGAGCACCTGAAAATGAAACTGGGGTGCCTTCACATGTGAACCCCAGTGCAAACAGTTTGGCAGCATACAAACATGACTCGCCAAAAAGAACATTTGAGAATTGTTTCAGAAGGTAGCCAAAGGCTCTTAAAAAAAATAAAAAAATAAAATTGTGCATGTTATTTACAGGAGCGTACAGAGTACAATCCTGAAAAGGTCTCTCAGCTGCGGTTTTGCAGGGCTGTGTATTAGGACATTGAATAAATATTAGTATTTCTGTTCTGCTTTATTTAGAAGAACTTGGCTCCTTTGCCATTTCTGTCATTTGAGCTGATTCTGCCTACAACTCACGGCATCCTTTCATGGCGGTGGCTTTCTGTGGTGCAGCTTGCATCTTTGTGAGCTCTTATTATCCACTTTGTTCTGATTATTTGATTTTTTTGTTACTTGTTTGCTCTCACATTTTGTTCTGTGCTTGTCTTCTTTCATACGTCCGGCATTGTCTATAGAGTGTGATCAAGCTCTGTGCAGTGATGACTAAAGTGCTCTATTTTGACTTTCTCTCAACAGATTCAGCTACTAGTGACTCTGCAAAATCTAAGGTACATCATTGCACTTTTAAATTTTCTTCTAGCTAAATATTTATCGGCTTTGTTACTTGCATACAGATGTGGGGAAGTAGACAAATGCCACACTCCTGGTATTTTAGTGCATTTCAGTGCAATCCTAACAGTGTCTATTCAGACGTAAGTCTGGTTAAATTCAGTGGATCTTTCTCTCAGTTGAGCCAGGGTGAAGATTTGCAGCTATAGTCTTATAAAGGTCAAATCCACAAAAGGATTGAAAGTCTTTTATTGTAAATATAGATTATATTGCTAAAGGCACCGGCAGCACCACTGGTGCAAGAAGAATAGTATAATAAACAAAGCACTATACTGTACTGTAATTAAAGGGTGTTGAGCACATTCAGGAAACTATATATAATATAGTTAATGATAAGGTCTCTGCCATGGGTGTCCATTTTCTGTTTTTAAAAATATTATTATTATAATATTGTTTTTCATGTGTTTTTAGCATATTTTGTACATTACCCTGAACTATATATGGAAGGATAATAATAAACAGCAACAGTAATAATAAAATATTTGGGAATTGCAGTCATGAATTAGCATTAGAAGATAGTGTCACTGTTTGGATATTGCATACATAATATCCTGACTTTCAACATACATTTTAATGATCATCTTTATCTATTCTGACAATTTTTGGGGAGGGAAATATCTTCAACTAAGCAGATCCTAGTAGAACTCAGTAGGAAAAGGCTCTTCAGCCCACACTACCTTCCTGATATTCTTCCTTATGTTCACTCTGGGTAGTTTATTCCCAAGACAAAGGGAGCCATTTCAGACCAAGTGACTGTAGATCTGTGCTTATTAAGTAATTGGTGAATTTATTAAAGAAATCATCTGGCCCATTCCCGTTCAGTGACAATGGTAGAGCTTTCTCACCTTGCCCATTTAAAGTAAGAGTCCAAAAATGCTTCTTTAGATGACACACATTTTAAATATAAGCTTTTATTGTGTCAAACAAGGTTTTGTTTTCTAACCTCTGATGACAATTATGATGGTATTTCGTTTTGTTTACTTGTCCGTCCCATACAGGGTTCTTGGGGATCTGGAAAGGATCAGTATAGCAGAGAACTGCTTAAGTCCTCCATCTTTGCAGCAGCCAGTCGCAAGCGGAAAAAAACAAAAGAGAAACCGCAGCCCAGCAGCTCCGAAGATGAGTTAGATAATGTGTTTTTCAAGCGGGAGCAAGGGGATCACTTTTGCGGCAGTTCTGCAAATGATAACCCACCTAAAGAGGAACCGGAGAAGGAAATGGCAGGGAGAAATGCGAGAACGGTAGCTCCAAAGGAAAAAGAGAGCAGTGTTAAGAAGCCTTCTGTGGCAGCCAAGGGGGAGGCTGCGTTGCCAAGGAAAGAGTGTGGGCCCTCGGAAGACCCTTCAACACCTTACCACCAAAAATATATGAGATCGCCAAATCTCAGCTTCCGGCTAAGTACCCAGAGAGATTGTGCAAAACCACCTGTTTTTCAAGCCTCTTCTCAACTGGAAGAAACAGTCTCTGACTCAGGCACGATGCTTAGCACTTCTTCACAGGCTTCTCTGCACAGATTCTCCTGTAAAAAGTTGGCCAACCCTGAGAGTAAATACAGTGAGTTTTTAGCAGCTGACGTCAGCTCCATCACTTCTGATTACTCCACAACTTCATCTACCACATACCTAGCTGGTTTAGATTCCACCATGCTAAGCCCTGAGGTGCAGTCAGTTGCGGAGAGTAAAGGAGAGGAGGCTGACGATGAGAGGAGTGAACTGATCAGTGAAGGTCGCCCTGTGGAATCGGACAGCGAGAGCGACTTCCCTGTTTTTGCCACGAGCGCTGCAGTGGAAAGACTGTTCAGGGGGAAGGCGCCAGACGTGGCAAAGGGCAGCCGGAGGAACTCTGAAGAAAGCGAAGTAAGTTGCACAGAGGGAAGTTCAACGCCCAGGTTGGACAACCGCAGACTGTTTAGCTCACACAAACTTATTGAATGTGATACGCTATCCCGGAAGAAATCAGCCCGGCACAAGACAGACAGTGAAGGCTCCGGAGATGCCAAGGGTGAGAAGGAGTCGCCAGCAGTGACCAAAATGTTTGACATCATGAAGAAAGGAAAGTCAACCAGCAGCTTAGCTGCGTCGGCTAGAAGTGAGCCTGAAAAGCAGGAGCCCACATGGAGACTCAAGATTACAGACAGGTTAAAACTGCGGCTCAAGTCGTCCGCAGATGATATGTTTGGAGTAGGCAGTCAGAAATCTAACTCTGCAGAGACCGCCAAGAGAAAGAACATCAGGCGAAGGCACACTTTGGGAGGCCAGAGAGATTTTGCTGAAATAAGTGTTCTCAATTCTTGGAAAGTCCAAGAGAAAAATCCCAATAGGGAGAAAGATGCTTCAGCCGTAAACCGGCTGAAGCCCAAATGCCCAGCACAGGACCTCTCCATTTCAGACTGGCTTGCACGAGAGCGCCTACGCACTAGCACAACCGACCTTAGCGTGGGGGAAAGTGGAGAGCCCAAGCGGGAGAACACTAGCAGAGTAGCAGATTTGTCAAAGACAGACCTCTCTTCATCTGCAGAGATGTGGGCAGAGGAAGGTGGCTCTTCTTCTAGTAGTAGTTTGACTCTGGTTCCTCGAACGCCAGTGTCGGGATCGCTACAGCCACTAGACCATGTTAATGGAGAAAGCTACCAGAATATGAACAAAAGCAACTTCAGCCCAGCAGTTGATGCCCATCCTCATAAATTATCTGGGACCCAGGTGGTTAGATCTCGATTCTACCAGTATCTTTGAAATGGAGAGAGAAATTCAGATGTCCACTACAGCAATTCAATTAGCAGCTTCTCTTTTAACACTTCCCCAGTTTTTCTGTATGTGTTTATTTCCCCCTGTATGATGTTACTTTGCAGCTATCAAAGGAGGTTTGTTTCATCTATATGCGCTGTGGAAAAGGTCTTTATGGTGCATTAATACAGCCAGAATATCGGGTGGGAGGGTAGAGTCTAAAATATATATATATATAAATAAATATATAAAAATATATAAAAATAAATTTATTTTAAATAAAAGTATATTTGATTGCTGCATACACATGTGGAACAAAGCATCTAATGCAACATGTTATGTAATGTGTACATGTTTTTTATGACTGACAACTGGCATTAGTATGCAGGAAAAAATGTTCTTTTGGCTTTAGTCACTAACAAGTGCCTCATCAAAAAATAAAGTTCATTTGGTTTGTTAGGGTGCCATAATAACTGTTAAATTAGAGGATGTTAATATAAACAACAAATGAATACATTTTACTGATAAGATGTTTCATGACATTTTACAAATTTTAACACAGGTGGGTACAGAGCTTCCATTCCTTAGGCATTCCAGTTGGATTTCTGAGTTTTATATTCCAGTTTTAATACAGTTTTTGAGTTTTATGTGACTTGAATTTTTAATCTTTCTGTAAAATAAGTAACTTTAATGTATATACTCCATGTGTATCTTTTCCTCAGATACCAGATTTGATATAAATGTTGTAACATAGGCGTGTAGATAGTGGATTCTGGATGGAACTGGTTTCTTTTATTGAGAATATAATTCTGCATGAAGACTTTAATGAATCCAAATCTGTATCATGCCTGTGTGCAAACCCTCTTAAAACACTGGAAATAAAATTGTTTTGATGGTTCTTTGCATGGACTGACTTTCCTTAAAGGGGGAAGAATGAAAAATGTCAAGTTCATATCATCTAAGTTCACTGACTATACCCACCCAGTATGATAAAATGAAAAGTGGTTGCCAAAAAGGTCCATGATGTAGGAAATTTTTATTAAAATGACAGGTGAACGCTTTGAATAGGGCTTGTTTGTGAATTTTATTTAGGGATGGGGTTGATGGTTTAACATGGATTGATTGTTTTGCAGCCCACTCTTATTGTCATATTGTTCTTGCAAACAGAAGCCTCAGTACAGAGAATCGCTTTGGATATATCAAAGGCCTTGTGCAGGTTTAATGGGCGTCTGTTTTGTTTTGTTTGGACTTACTGTTTTAAGGACTTACTGGTACATACAGACATGCATAACATTAAGAGTGACACATATACTGGACCTAGGGGGCATTTCAAATGTGGGAGGTGCTCCTCCTGTCCGTTAGCATTACAAGCTAAAGTAATTTACAATGACAAAACAAACTTCAGGTTTACAATTAATCACTTTAGCACATGCCAAACAAAGGATGTGGTTTATCTAATCAGGTGTCTGTGCAATTTGTTGTATATTGGTTCAACTACACGATCAGTGGGCACACGTATAAGTGAGCACCGTTCCCGCATTCGTAATGCAGTTGTGGAAGCTCCTTTGGTGGAGCATTTTTTGTCGCATAACCACTCTGATACGGATTTACTGTTCACAGTGCTGTGGATCAACAGGAGAACCTCTAATCACAGATGTGACTTTGTAAAAAGGCTAAGACAGAAGGAATCCCAATTTATTTTTATGTTTAGGACGCTTCATCCAGAAGGGTTGAATTCAGAAATGGACCTTGGTTGTTTTATTTAGTTCAGCTGCAGGAGTGATGTCACTTTAACTGTAGTCAGTCTTGATTATCATGTAACTCACCTGGTGTTATGAATGGATTTATAAGCCTCTGTAGTTCTGGTTACCTTTAGCAGTGGTTACATAGTCTATGACCACTGCTCCGTGAAAAGTTTATCGTATGGTTAGGTATGTTGTTATTTGTTATTATATTGGTATATTATGTTATGTATGTTTATATTACTGTTTTGTATGGTTTTCTGAGGTGCATATCCACACAGATGTTTAGTTGTTCTTCTGTTTATTTCCTACAGTCATGTTGAGCTGAAGAAGATATTAACGAAACAGTGGCATTACCGGAACACTGTCCGTTGCCTGTTTGTTACTTCACAAGAGAATAAAGAAAAATATACATATATCACTTTTATACCAATGTTGGCCGTTATATTGTTCTTGCAAACAGAAGCCTCAGTACAGAGAATCGCTTTGGATATATCAAAGGCCTTGTGCAGGTTTAATGGGCGTCTGTTTTGTTTTGTTTGGAATGTAAGGACTTCCAAGCTCTGCCACAAGGTACTTTGGGGTTTTTGGGTGAGGTATGTCCTACTGAGAAGGTGGATGGTGTTTGGAGGAGATAATGTCGAAAGTGCCACTGGGCAGGTGGAATCAGGGCAGGTTCCCACGTTGAAATGATAAGTATGTTTGCAAGGTAGAGGATGGTGTTTCTTGCAGTCTTACGGTCTGAGGTCTCGAGTCTTAAGCCTAGATATTATTCTCAAAACTTTGAGGCATCTCAGACCCCCCTAAGTCACAAATCAGGTTACAGGAGTATGGCATGGTGGACATTTATTCTGGATTAATTAACACAGCACAAAGGCTGTAAGACGTGAAAGCAAACTCCTAGGTCACCTCACTGTTCAAACCCTCCATGGAAATTCCAGTTCCATTCGTAGGAAGGGCATTTTTCTTCCCTCCACCCCACCTCCTCATCCCAGTTACTAGGGGTAGGAGCACTTACAGAGTAAGAAAATAAGGACTGGTTCACGTATGCATTCGTTTTTCACCTTGAGGTTGCTGTGGTGTAAAAAATGCCAACTTGCATGAGTAGCAACTTAACAAAAATCCGTTGCCACATGCCACTGCCTCTGTAAGGCTGTATTTTCAAGCATCCATCACAAACGTCGTGCTATTAGTTTTCAGGGGCAGGATCCTGATTCATTCAAGAGCTGTGGAGTGGATGAGGTGGTTATTTATTTATGTATGTGTATGTAGAAAGTTATACCTTCAGAGCAGCTGGTTGACAGAAGATGGAAACGCACATGGACAAGTGCCACAAGTGTTTTTGGTAGCTGCAGACCAACACCATTTGAGGGAAGATGTGAAAATTGCATATTGGGGCCAATTCACACAATGGTAGCAGGGTGCTTCGTTTCTATGTAAGCTGATAGAACTTGTGGAAAAGATATAATAGAAATATTTTCAGTAGCCTGCAGTTCAACACATTTTAGAGCTGTTTGCAATGTGCGCCCGTACAACTTTGATCTATGGGCTGCATTCTCCTGACTGACTTGAAATGTGCTAGGCCAGGGTTTAAGAGAGTTCATTCACATTTTGTGGATTGACTTCCCTATGGAGATCAGTCAGGTACTGATGATGAGGTGCTTTCATAGACAATTAAAAGACCTTTCTGCTTACCTTGGTGTTTCCTGATTGTATGCAGTTCTCTTTTGGTTCTTGAAGCTATAGTTGTTGAAATTATGACTATCTGGATATTTGAGATGCTGGTTTTAATGATTTTATGTATATTGTGAGTTGCATTGAGATTCATAAATTTATAAGTGAAAAGCAATATATAAATAAGCTTCTTTGCACAAACTTGCTTGTATTCAGTCCAGATTGGAGTGAGGGTGGGATGGGGAGAGAAACAGTCTGCTGTACCCCTAAGAGTTTTGTTAATGAACCCTCATTTTAATTTAGTTATGAAGTGATATTAGCTTCAGACTTCTATCTCTGATGCTTTATACACCGTGTATGTTCGTAATTATTTATGATTCTATATGTACACACCCTCCTTAGACTTTCTCTTTGGTATTTTATAATCAGACGCCTTTCACTGTTACATCTGGGGCCAGCCCTAACGTTAGGCAGAAGATTTTGAGTGTCATGAGATTTCCAGTGTCATGAGATTTCCAGTGTCATCTCAAACTCAATCTATCCAAGTCCCACTTTATCATACTGTTGAGCAGATAGAAAGGCTTCTTTTTGTCTTTGATTCTTCTCCCCCTTTGTTCCCCGTGTTCCATCTTTTCCCAAGTCCTCTTGCTTCCACCATTTCAACATTGCAAAAATACGGCCTTTATTCTCTGCCCCTTTGGTGGAAGCCCTGGTTAGAGTCTGTTGCCTCTTGCAACCTTTTCCACCTTGGAACGGCCCTTGCCTCTCTTATCCAAACCACTGCTTCCAAAATGAATTGCACCCCTTTTCCTTTGATCACAAGACTGGCTTCCTGTCTGCTCCTAGCCAATTCAAGCACTTGGTCCTTCCGTTTGATGTCTTCCATGGTCGCTTCCCTGCCCCTGCCCTCTTCTCCATTTGCCATAGAGGTCCACTATAATCACAAGCATCCCTGCCTGTAAAGCCTTCACTCTTACCACTCAGTCACCTTCTTCCACTATCTAAAAATATATTGCTTCCTCTACCCTTTTGGCCTTTACTGCATGATGCTAGTTTTTTTTAATTGTGTTTTTTTATTAAAGATTTTCTTGATTCACAAAAGTATGTGCATGCATGATGCTAGTTGTCTCCCGTGTTAAGAGGCCTCACTGGCTTCCGGTAGATGTCAGGCATTTTGTGTCGCTGGTCTCATGCTGTAGAACACACTCTTGAGGATTTGGCAGGCAGCATTACCTTCAGGCTTCTCTTGAAGAGCATTTTATGCCAATAGGCCTATGCAGTTGTCTAAGGTGTTCTTGATTGCTCAGCCATTTTAATGATTATTTTGTGGTGTTTTTAATCATGTCTTATGTTTTGCTGTGTACATGTTGTTCTGTGCCACCCTGATATTTTATGATATGGCAGCATATATATTTTATTTCAAACCACTCCTCAACATCTGCTGTCTCCATGTAAGCCTTTGGAACACCCCCTGCCCCAGATCTCATGCCCTACTGTAACTCATGGGCCAAATTTCAGATTGTCGGGTCCTTAAGGGATGAGCCCTCTTAGATTGTAAAGTGTCATACATGCTGATGGCAATTGTGTTATTAATAATACCTGTATACCCCGAAATCTGAAAATTCAGGTGCTTATCAGAAGTTTGTCTTGATATTTCCCATGGCGTTTGGATTTATGCCTACTTTACCCAGACCCCCAGCATTTCCAGGTTCATCAAGATTGGTCAAAAGATGGACACCAGCAGTCAGTGCTTTTTTAAAAAAGAGGCACTGGCATTCTTAAAAACCGAGAGTTAGCCTGAATGTCACCACCATTGCTTGGGGGGGGGGGGAAGCTCTGCCCCTCTCTTAAATCAGAGTTCTGTGAGTTATCCCTGCTCTAGGCCTTCAGCAAATACATGTTCAAGGAAGAATTTTGCCCAAGGGCTGCTTGATTTGTGGATTGATTGTGCTGGCTCTGCTGGCAGAAACATAATTTTGTTTTGTAGCTTTGTATATGTACTTTTTAAATGATGTTGAGAACTGCCTCAAGCATTTGAAGAGGGTGGATATAAATAAAGTTAGTAACACTCTGGAGCAATGAATGGTTGTAATGCTGAACAATTGGTAATGGTGGAAGTTTCCTAAACTTCCCCCAAATGGTATATGAACCGCCTACCACTCACCTTTCCACTTTTCTAGTAGCCTTTGTCTACAAGGAATAATAGCAGCTAGTTGGAGATGGGGCTCTCAGAACCTTAAAAAAATTAAGGAACTTTCACATGCTGCATCAGCACCTAAGAATCCATCTTCCAAGTGAGCAGAAACTTTTCCTGTAACCTGAAATTGTTTTTCAATCTTACTTTATTCCTAGATAGAGATATGGATATTTATTTATTCATTCATTCATTCATTCATTTATGCATGCAGGGGCAAATGTGGCCCATCCACTGGGTGGACTGATATGCAAGAACTTTATGTTTGTGACTTGCTCTTAACAGAGTGGTTGTTTTACTTGCTTTCAAAGGTATGCAGTTGCTAGAGGTGTGTGCTTGAAGTATCAACTATATAATTTGGAAAAGCCTTTTCACTATATACTTGGACACTTCAGATTTTGCGTGATGGTTCCTGAGATCAAGGAGCAGGTTTTCTTTTATGTCTCTAAGTCAGCTGGCTGCCATTTTGGATTCAGATGGGAGACTGTCCCTTTGAAAACTGCACTAATTTAAAAACTACTGGCTCCTTAAAATTCCTGAACAATAAGTTAAAAAATTAGAAGATAATGTATAAATACCAAGATAAGAACCCGTGAGCCAAGAATTATCTATGGATTCAGCAGTGAGAAGCTGTGGAAGCCATTTGATAAAAGTTAGTAATATAGATGCCTAGTCTGGAAAGGGACCAGGTACAAGCAAAGTGAGGATTGTGTTTAGATGGTTAAATGAACAATGTTAAAAGATACCTCCGTGAGAGGGGGGGGGGGGAGTTATGTATTGTTTCTCAATGTGAGAGGTGGGAAACAAAAGAAATTTAACCGTGTTGTAATGTGCTTATAAAATTGGAAAATCAAATAAATATTATTTAAAAAAAAAAAAATTCCTGAACAAGGTCACATATGAGGCTTCTGTTCACTTATATTTTTGCAGATTGCAGTATTGGGCCAGCACGATAAGCTGCCACACGTTATTATGAAACAATCAAGACAAGCAGGATGTTGCCCCTATGTTAGTGGCAGCCACCAGTTGGGGATTCTAGGTTGTGGTCAAGCCGCACATGATGTAAAAAACATAAGCTAATAAGGGAAAATACTGTGGTGTGTGCGTAACACAAAAATGTTGAAACAGGAAGCTGCATTGGACCTCAGCTTCCCATCATGATTTCCTGCAGCAAAATGGTCACTTGTAGACAAGACAAGCTGCCCTGTTGGATCAAGACATTGATCCTATTCCACCCACCAACCAGAGGCCTATGGGAAACCCACAGGTAAGACATGAGTGCAACAACACGCCCCACATGTGATTCCCAGCAGCAGGCATTCAAGGGCATCCTGCCACAGGCGGTGTATAGCCTAGTAGCCATTTATGCACTGTCCTCTGTGTACGGCTGAGGCTGGCCCTACCATTAGGCAGGTTGAGACAGCTGCCACTGACAAAGCGTGACCTGCACATGTGAAACTAGTGCATTTTGGTCAATGCATGAAGTTGCTTACCTTCGTATGTTTTTATAGCAAACAGCAGACACAACCCACCATGACTTTAAAGTGCCTATGCCATTTTCTTTCAATAGGACAGATTGAAGACCATGCATACTTATCCCACCAAAATCAATGACTCCCACCCAAGTGCATTGGCGGGGGGCTAGTATGAAAACTACGAAATAATTGATTAGTGACAAAATCATACCACAACATAAGCATGCAGCCCTTTATTTCTGCAAAGGTTTTTTTCTTCTGTATTACTATAGAGTTGTACAAATAAGATATTTACAAAAAGAACCACTCGCCTTGCCACACAGGTTGCTTTTTGAAACCCATCCCTGCCCACCCCCCACCCACCCCTTGGCAACTCCCACTTGTCCCTCACTGACCTTTTCCCAAAGTGTACTTGAGAACCATGCATAAAGTGGACCTTTGGTGTCGAAAACTACTCTTGTCTGTGCCCAGCCGCATACTGTACTTATATTTTATATTTATATATTTATATTTATATATTTATATTATAATATGTACAGAGGTTTTTCCATTATACAGAACAGTACAGAAGTATACACTTTTTAAAAAATAATCCACATGGTAGTACTACATGATTTACCCAGGTCTCAGTAAAATGGAAAAAAATGAAGGAAGCAAAAGGGAATCAGCAAATGCCTAAATGTAAAAACAATTTTTTTCCTTGGCATCGCAAATTATTATTAAATATAATCTGAATGGCAGTGCAATAGGTAAAGTTGCCTCCTACCATGTCAGTCTTAACTCTTGTCGCTTGTGCAGAGGAAGGTGTTCAGCATAACTATCAAAATGTACGTTATAATAGTATCAAATGTTTTGGCAAAAAAGATTTCTGAAAGTAACCATGAAGGGTTTTTTGTTTTGTTTTTGACAAAAATAGAAATCTGTAACAAATTTGGATAACACTAAAATAAAAGAAAAATATCTTAGTTTCAGTTTTATAATTTTGCATTATCACACGATGTTTAGTTCTCGTACTTAAAAATAGCTTTATACAAAATAACTCGCTTTAATACACTTTATTTTCATGCTTGATCCATTTCTGTGCACTCATACTTCTAGTTTCATTCATACTCCCATTGTACTTTTTGTAACAGTTTCTGGCTGAAGGGAGCCACCCACCCCCACCCTCGCCCTCCCCTCTGGCATTTTGACAGCAGCGAATGCATACAAAACTACTTTTTGTCTCTTGCTTGTAATGACCCAGTATTTAGCACAAGTTTTGCATTTCAGCCTGAAACTCTACAGCAAGTTTGGTACGCGCTTCTCAGCTGCAATACCGACATCAGCAACTGAGAAGATTTTGTCTGGCCAGTATAGAGCCTTTAAGTTGATTCCTTGGTGACGGAGGAAGATTGGGCAGGTTTGCTGACACTTCCGTTCTGGGACTTGTAGCTGGTGAAGCTGGGTGTGTGGATGGAGCGGATGCTCTTCGAACCTTGACTCAGTGATGGGGGAGAGGAGGAGGAGGAGGGAGAGGAGAAGGAGGGCGAGGAAAAGGGAGCTGGAGGAAGAGGGGGTGGCCGGCCGTTTTGAGTCTGTATTGAGAATGAAAGAGGATGGTGACCTTTACCTGTATGAGCGGGACTCTGGAACTTCAAGGAGCCGTTAGAGACAGAGGGGATTAGGGAGGCGGAATGAGGAGGGCGACCTGTTGGAGGACTGAGAGGGTTAGACGAAGGGGCAGAGGCTTTAGTAGGGGGGCTCAGAAGGTTAGTGCTATCACCACTAGAAACAGAGCTACTTTTCCCAGAGGTGGAAGAAAAGGCTGGAATTTTTGAAGCAGACAGGTTAGGGGAAGTGGCCTTACAGTCCCCACCAGCTCTCTTAGCACTTCCATTAGCCTGTAAATAAATAAAGATGGTGGGAGACAATTTAAGTCAACATACACAATAAACCAAAAAAAAAGGAGCTGTATGGGAAAATAGGCTTACAGAAAGGAAGAATGGATATAGAGTCTCTGAAGCTGGCATTAAATCTTGCACCTATGGGCTGGACCTGGGAGGCCTCCCTCCTTCCTTCCCGCCACCCCTCCCTCAGCTACGGGACAGAAGATGGACAGAGTGGGGGAGAAGTTGACAGGAGAGAGGGTGGGGAAAGGAGGGCGCCACAAAAACGGGGCTGTTCACCACATTGGCCATGCATGTAGGGTTGTTAGGTGAGGGTGGAAACGTTTTGGTGGGTGGTTAATAGGCTCTCACTGCGGTCTGTTAAACAGAGAGTTAGTATTGACAGTGTCATCTGAAATGCTTCAAACGGCATCTGTTCCCGTCGCTGACATTTAGGAAACTGCAGCCGAGTACTGGAACAAAACTCAAAAAAGCAGGAGATGTTTTACTGCAGACATGCGCAAGCATGAGGGAGGGAGGGGGGAAAGAGACAATGCTACCATTAAATATTTTCATGCCCCCCCCAATCCCTGGATTTCCAGTTCCACATTTCAGCGGGAAGACAAAAGTCCATTATTTGGTATCATCCAAGTCGGTCACTTGACTTACACATTTACCAAACACACACAATCCGCTTTCAAGTCCATCCCAAGCTTTGGGTTTAGGGTAAAACTACCTGTCTGTACTGGCGTTGATCCTGTAGCTTGTGCGGTTTGCTTGTTTTGTCTGCGTTGCCTTGCTGTCTACTTTTTGCGGCGGCAGGGATTGGCATCCTGCTGGTCTGTGAAGTGCTGGTTGAACCCTGTGAGGAAGGTTGGGGTGCCAAGGGGAAGGGGAGAGAGATAAGGGAAACGTGGGGTAAGCATCGGTGCATGGGCAATGTGGAGGCTCACGCACCATGGCCAAAGCTGCTTTGAGTGAGAAGGCAAAGCCCCCAAGACATGCACGGGAAGCACCAAAAGGATCCACACCACAAGGCACACCACTGGTGTTAATTCCAGGAATCAAAAATGGAGGTAAAAGCCTCAACTACAGATCAACCTACGTTTAACTGGCAGTCCCAGGTATTTTGATTCACCCACAGCTGACCAAGCTTCCTTTGATTGCTCATCACCAATCAGCAGGAGAGATTTTATTTTATTTTTAAAAATAAAACCACACACAAATCTGTTAGCTGTTAGACACCTAATGGATGCACCAAACAAGCCACCCGAAAGGAAGCAAACCAATCAGAAGACACCTCTTGCTTAATGGTGATTATTACGGCAGATTTTGTTTTAGAAAGCAGCTGGAGTTGTGATTTCTCATACTAAAGTACCTTACGTGAAGTTGACGGTATTGAGGAAGGGGGTTCAACATCAGCAATAGTTTCTTCCAGCGCTAGGGATTCTTTTGGTGAGAAAAAGCCCGGGACAGAAGTTCCCTCCGATCGGGCTGGAGATTCAGAAACTGATTTTGGGCTCATCTCACTAATAGTGCTCTCCAGTTGCTTAATAGTCTGCTCCAGACTGTCCAGAGTCCTGTACGTATTTTTTCTAATTTCTTCAGTCCTAGAAGTCTGTACAGTTAGGTTTGGCTCCTCCTTCCCTGAGGCGTCATCAGGCCGACTGCTCGGGATTTCAAACCTTTTTGCCTCTTTGTGCTGTTTCACAGTGCCGTCTTCCTCCTCCTCTTCATACACAACCACTTGCAAAGTTTTCTTGCCTGTTTTAGTCCCTGTGCGGATTGCCTGCGTAAGAGCCGCTAGCTGCTTTTTAGGGAATTTAAACTTGAATTTCTTCTTTGTATCGGGAGCGTCCAGCTTTGATTCTGGATGTGGCGCATAAATGTAAGGAGATTTCCTGAGATCCATCTCGTCTGTTTCCTGCCCTTCAAGGAGTTTGGCTTGAGTCGCTGAATTAGACAGATAGCGTTGTCCGAAGTCCTGCTCGAATCTGCCACTTGTTGCGTCATCAGCCCCATGACTCCTATTACTGTCTGCACTGGGAACTCCTATGTTACAGGCACCAAGTGTCTCAGGCTCTTGGTCTTCCTCCTCCTCCTCTTCCTCTATCTTTTCTGTCATCATTTTTTCCAGCTCTTCATCACATTCCTCAAATATCGTTGACAGTCTTTTATAAGCTGATCGGATGTCCATTGGCTCATCAAAAATAATGATTACCGGTTTTTTGTCCAAGCTGACCATGGGCTCTTCACTTTCACAGTTCTCTAGCGTCCCTTGTTGGGATGTTGCTTCCTTTCTGGAATCAATGTTAACAGTCTGCACATCTTCTCCCTGCCTGTTGACTATATCGTGGACCTCTCCACTGGACAGAAACTGGACTGCTGTTTTGGTAATCATGAAAGCAATGTTCTCCGATGGTGGGCTTTCATCACTTGGAGAGCTAGTTGGCGACTCTACCTCATCCATACTATTTAAGGTAACATTTCTAGGTGCCTTATGCCTCAGCACAACTTGATTATAGGCCCCAGCAGACATTTCTTGTTCCTCTAGAGACTTAGGAGAAGCCTCCTGAGTGTATGAGTCTGTTTGACTGACAGTAGGTGCCCCTGCACCACCGAGAGGCTCATTCTGTGGCAAACTATGACCAGTCTCTCTCAGTGCAGCATTGGTTGACCTTTGTCTTCCAGTTTCAACTGCGGGACATTGTGCTTCTTCAGGCCCCATCTTCATTTCATTGTCTAACATAATGGAAAAGTTTGTTTTCAGCTTAAGAGAATTTGTTTGTGCATACTCCTTATTCTCCAAAAGCAAATCTTTGCTGAAGGCAGAGTTTTCAGCAATGCTGGGAGCATCCGACACCATCTCTTCTGTCTGGTGCTTGGGATGGTCACTATCTTTTGTTGCCTCCCCATATACCTAGGGGGAAGAGTTGCATTACTTAGTTACTGAGGGATACAACTTTTTTTTTTTTTTTTTTTTAGGCTGGGACTATTTCCCCCCAATTATTTAGCACATCATCAGATAAAGTACAGATAATGTGAATGGGCCACTTTCTACATCATTGCAGAGCCATTTCCATGGTCTTCAGCGGATTTTTGCACCTCTTCCAGGGGTTAATTCCAAATCTGGTAGAACTTTGTATTACAACACAAAACTATGCAGGCAGACAACACGGGTTCTAGAATGAGTCCTTTAAGCAACCCCTCCATAGACTTTACATCCTGTACAACATTTGTGCCATCTTGATAATATTCCTCCCTTTCAACGATTGTTTTGTGTGAAACAGAAACCTTTCATTTAGGCTGTTGGACTAAACTTTGTTAGGAAACAATGACCACACCATTTGGATTAGAATGCTGACTGCTAACATTTAAGCCAGTTCTCCAAGCTGGCTAGCTCAGAAAGGCCTCTTCCTCTGGTCTAACCATTACATTTGATTAGCAGGTGGGGTTTTTGTTTTTCTCCAGCTGGAAGGCTGCATTCTCCAGTGAGCAACCTTTCGGGGGTCACATCTAAGTGGAAGGTGGGGCAACAGAAGTGACTATTTTATCTTAGTACAGTAGGTTATGGTCCAGCCACACAAAAGCCAGTGGTTTTTACGTGTACACTCATCCATCCCGACAAGAAAGGGGCATGGTTAGAGTTCAAGGACACATGTCAGCCAGGCAGAAGAACTGGAGGAGGCTGTGGAGCAGGGGCAAAGAGGGGCGTGACCTAGGGGCCAGCGAGGCATTCCTTAGCACGTGACTGTGCTACCCAAATAATACAGGGATGCCTACATTAAATAGCTTTCAGAGCTTGTTTATTTAGAAGAGCTACATTTTTCTTTCTAACCCAAGAGGCTCTCAAGTGGCTTGCAAAGAAGTATTGCAAAATAAACAATCACATTCAAACCTGGTATTAGATTAGATGGTGGCGAGAATATTGCTGGTGGCGTTTCCTACCCCTCATCCTCAGTCTCTCCTGATGTTGACCTTAGTATTGAATGTTGCAACTGATACAAAAGTGGATTTTTACGCACACAGTCAATACCTTATTTTATAGGAATGGAGAAAAGCAAGGTCAAAATACCGGGTGTGGTTGAAGAGGCAGCACCCTGGGGAAAGAAGCAGTGCCTCCCACTGCAAGGTACAACGGTGTCTGTTTCTGCTGAAAATGGATTAAGTAGGTCTGCTGGAACAGCCTACCCATTTGGGCAGCAGGAACTGCTGCAAGGGCCCTTTCCTCCTGCACAACCTCCCACCCCAGCTAGCTCCAGCATCTACTTGCAACACTACAACAGTCCTCAGTACTCGTGTGTATTGAGGTGCATTTCTGAATCCTGGTTTCCAAAAACGGCTCCAAAAGTGACTGGCTACCGGGGGGAGGGGGGGTTGGACATTTCGCCTTTGCATTTCATTCTTGCTAGTTCAGTAAAAAGGTGCTCCCAACTTGTTACTGTGACCAGCAGGGCTACAAAAGGATGTGCAACGATGAGATATAGATTCAAAAGAGTAAGCCTAGAAACAGCTGCTTCCATTGGTAGACTACAGTTTTAGTCTGTTCGTAACAGAGACAACTTCAAGCAAAATTGTTGCTGGACCACAACGGAAAAGGTATAGTCACATAATTTGAGAATAAACTATAGGGTTGTCCATCCACGTTAGATAACAATCATAGTCTACTGGCAGGATCTGCTGCAGGTTTTGGAGTGCTCTTGGGCAAGGCAGGCTCCAGGCTCTGCCCCCCAATAAGTAAGTGTAGCAGATCCATGGGGCTCTCTTCAGGAAGCCCCCAGCAAATGGCCAACCTTGCTGAGCCTCCATGTCCCAGCCCTGTCCATTGATACACCAACTGTATCAATCTCCAGAATCAGAATTACTGTCCTGTCACACTAAAGCCATCACAAGTGCAAGTTAACTACTTGTTTTTCAACACATTTGTCTTGATTTTAAAAACGTAGCACAGTACAAGAGTCTGGAAGACAACTATCATTGTACAAGAGGCAATTTAAAACTTGCTCCCACCCCATGCATATGTAGTTTGTTAGCACGTCAAGGAAACCATGACCCCTCCTAAGGATCCAGGAGAAAAGGTGGAAAAGGTTTCATGCAAACCAAGCAGAAGTCAAAAAGAGCCAAAGATGTAGGTGGCATTACATGGACAATTGGCATGGAGTGTTTCATGTGTTGTCGGAAATATTCTGGCTTCTAGGGTCAAAAGGCTATTCAGTATTATTATTTAAAGCTAGCAAAGCGCTACATGCTGTTCAGGGCACATGAGAGAGATGGCTCACTGCGTGTTTCATCTCACCAGTTGCAGGAAATCGGGAAGCCAACATCGAATGCTGCCTTGAGTATGCCAAGTTAGAGGTGTTGAGTATACATATACAAAGCTGCCCTCCAGCATAGCTCAGTCAGTAGAGCATGAGACTCTTAATCTCAGGGTTGCGGGTTCAAACTACACTATGGGCAAAAGATTCCTGCTATTGCAGGGGCTTGACCCTCATCCTTTCCAGCTCCACAAGTCTGTATGAGTACCTCCTTACCTATAGTCTGGTCTATAGTATAGTCATACTATTATGCCCCCCCCCCCCGGTTTGGCACCTTCTCCCTGCCTATGGTCTGGATTGTGTTTATCTTTGCTAGGGAAGGAAAAGATGGCCTTGTTCCCTGGAACAGGGAGTCGAACAGATGGAGTTACATTTTTCTTCAGGTGCAGCATCTTACTTCCACCTGATTCTACTTCAGTTATAGCCCATCTCAGAATTCTTAAGCATGTCTTAATACCACCCCCAAAAGTCCCCTAACCATGAATGCAAAAAATTAGAAAGAAATCTGCTTTGTGTAACAGTTTGCCTGGAGCTTTAGAGCTATTGCGTTGAAAGCAATATTGAAACTTGCAATTGCTTTCCCCAGTTGGTGTTATCATATGCATTCTAGCTACTGCTCCTCTTACCGTATTATAAAGCAAACTTTTAAAGCAATCCTATGTTTACTCAGGAGCTGTCCCTCTGTGGTCAATGCAGCTTACGTAGTGTACGTAGGATTGCAGTTTTTCACTGGTCTGCAGTGAAATGGACACTTTTTCTTTCAATTTTCTTTGCTTGGTATTCTTAGAGTCAAATTAAAACACTGCATCTTACAGACACGCAGATCACTATGTTTAAACACTGTATCCAGGTGATGTCTGTGTTGGAACTGTTAAAATTTATTTTTGATTGCACAGTTGGTTTGTTTTGGGGATTGATATTTGTTTTCTGTTCTGCTACAGATTTGTTAGCCACCTTGAGTTTCCCCGGAAAATTAGGTGTGATAGGAAATTTAAAAATAAAAATGCCTAAGCTTCAGATCTTAAGAGCATTTGTACCCCACTGTACAGCAGAGGTAATCCTAAGATTTGGGTTGAGTTGCTTAAACATTTCGCCATTCACCACATATTAATTCTGTTTTCCTAAAGGCTAGTAGCATCTTCTTGAGAACCTTGGTGCTAAGATGGGTCACGAATCTAGATACATGAAAACACAGCCAACACAGCACAGAGAGAGTGAGAAAGAGAGAGAGTAAACAATGCACAAGGCACAGGGTTAGTTTGGAAGCAAGGGAAGAAGGTGAGGCCAAGAGGATGTGGCAGAACTCAAATGCCACTGTTACCTTCTTCTCCTTGGGATGTATTAAGGCCAGAGGCCTTGCATCTTTTGTGTGAGTGTCATTTCTGGACTGTTCAACATGGCTGTTTGAGTTTACATCCATGTAAGAGCACTTCTGGAAAGCCTAGAGAGTTAAAATATGGCATGTTATCGGAAGACCTTTTTGCAAGCAAGACCCAAGTCATTTCCTTGAGCCATTCCAGTCAAGAGTTTGCTTGCTTACTTTTTCCCTCTGAGCTTCTTCAGGACCAACGCTATATCAACAACAGGGGCCCAGAAATTATGCCTAGGCTGAAAAGCTAAGGGTTAGTTCCTACTGGCCAGCTGTGAAGCCCTGTCTCAAAATGATAGCACAGCAATACAATATGAATTGGCTGATGAAACTACATGTCTCATGTCATGCGGGTTTATTTAAAACAAACCTTTAACCTGACGATCGTGCCACAGCTATTGTTACCCGGAGAACTTTATGTGGCATACAAAGTTAATACATTCAATAATGGTTTCTCTTCCACACTAATTGTTTGAAATGTTACAGGGTGCAAAAAAGTTACTGAAAGAGAATCAAGCTCCACCCTTCACTCCCCCAGCCTTGTTTTAGAGCTGGAATCTACAGCTGCTAGTTCTTTATAACAAGAATTCTACACCTTTTGAACAAGAGCAAGTTGTGACCAACAGTAAAAATAAAAGCCTCCCAGAACATTATTACCTCATCATCACCTCATTAGCTCGCCACAGCAAGGAGGGCCTGCCATCATAGTTAGCCCCATGAGAAGATTTGTTGAAGCTTGATAACCATCTATGTGTTCACCTCCTTATTGGAATCACTGACAGATGTGAGAGCCAGTGGGGATATTATTTTAATATAATGAATAGTTTTGTCTTCCACAGACTCTGGCACGAAGAGTGCCCCCAAAGTGCACGTCAGATATGCAGTCAATACCAATCGCATAGTAAGCAACGCAGTCTAGCCCAAGTCAGTCACAGCTCTCAAGAGCAACAGAACAGGACTTGATTGTGATTGACTGTTGTTAGATTGCGCCCCTAGACTTCAGCAATGTCACAGAAAAACCATTCCTACGTTACAATGAACAAGCAGACTAGATAATCGTTAGGCAAGTTCTGAATATTTTCTTGCTGACAACAGGATCCGGAGTTCAAACCACTGGAATCGAACTCTGATCTTTGGCCTGTTTATGGCCACGAATATTCAAATCCTCCTTCAGATCCAGTTTTTCCTGACCTGAACTGAGTGTACCTGTATATGAAATGGATGTGTGCACCAGAAAGGCATAGAAATAAACTTTCCCCCTCTTATCCCATTTACTTACACTTGAGACCATATCTTGATAAAGGCTGCAGCAATGAGCGACAATGTGTATTTATTGAAGGAGCTCACTTGCACTCTAGAGCACTCCCCATTCACTTAAGTGGGACTTAATTCCCTTGGAATTGTGCTCTGGGTCCACAGACCAGAAGCGAATGCTATCCAAGGTACGTATCTGCAGGTCCAGCCTCATCATACCTGTAATTCTGCCATTATTCTGTCTCCGTCCTCCTCCTCCTCCTCCTCCTCCTTTGCAGGTGGAATTGTGCCCATAGCCAGGGGTTGAGGAGAAGCATGGTCTTCCTTAGGGACTTTTGGCTGTGCTCCTTGAGCAGCATCTTCACTGCTTTCCTAAGTAGTATAACAAACAATTAAAAAAACCCTAATATTTAGGCAATTCGACCATTAGCGTGACACCAACAAAATGAGATGCTCCCCTCTTTTGCATTTTCTTTAGTTTTCTGGGGGAAAGCATCATCCCATCCCATCCTCCAGAAGAAATTCAACGCCAATTGTCACATTTAGATTTGGCAGCCTAAGACCGTGCCATGCTATGCGAAGGAAAGATTTTATTGTATCTCCTTGGGTGGTTGGGGGAGATAATGAAACAGACAGATACATAAAGCAAGCAGAGAAGAGCTCACTAGAAAGGTTTCTATGGAACTGTTCTCATCGATTTTGTCAATCTGTGTTAAATATTTGGCTTCTTGAAGATCATTTTCAAATTCTTTAACATGCATAGAATGAACGCAACTTCTAATCTGCCTCACGTTATTATAAATAAAAATACAGGGAGGATGATTCCCATGAAGGCAGGGCTGGGCAGAGCCTACTGTATGAAATGCATTTCCTGACAGACTTCCTTAGATGCCTGTTTGGGTCACAAACCTCCACCCCACACCCACCCCGCTGGCAACTTAAGTAAGAAAGACATTGTCTTGCCCAGAAGCTCTTCCTGTTCTGGGTATCGTAATTTTGCTTCAATTGCCTCAATCACCAAACCTTGACCAAAGTGCTGTCTTTCCTCGCCACGTAACTGACTTCTCCCAGTCTTGTGCTTAGTCCAGATCCTATCAGGTAACTGCGACGTGGAGGCGGAGGAGGGGGAGACTTCACTGGCTTTTCGGTCTCCTGCTCTGGGTTAGGAGCCTCTTCTGAAAATTCAAGGTGTGACAACGTGGTAGATGCAGTGGTTTTAAAAACATGGCCTACCACCCTAAAGTTAACCAACATGGTATTCCACTTATGTTTGATGGGAGATATTTAACGTTCTGCTCAAATTTCCAATTAAGCATGTGTTTGATGCTCAGTGTAGAAACCCTGTTGAACAGAACATTGATCAATGGGGCCTGAAAGTGCCAGATCATTGGTTGCACTGTGCCCACAATTGCTTTTTAAGGTATTGCTTTATAGCAGGGGTGGCCAACTCACAAGAGACTGCGATCTACTCACAGAGTTAAAAACTGGTAGTGATCTACCCCCTTTTGGGGGGTTCAGGTCAAAGTTGTTGAGATTTCTTTTAGGAGGGAAAGCCCTGTTTTGGGGGGGGGTTCAGGTCAAAGTTGTTGACCTTTTATTAGGAGGGGAAGCCCCTTTTTGGGGGGTTCAGGTCAAAGTTGTTGAGCTTCTTTGAGGGGAGCCAGTGATCTACCAGTGATCTACCACAGATGTCCAGTGATCTACCGGTAGATCATGATCTACCTGTTGGACATGCCTGCCTTACAGGGTAGAGGCTGCTTATAACGACACAGGAAGGAATGAGTTGGACCATTGGTCCATCTAGCTCATTATCAACTACACTGGCTGGCAGAGACACTCCGGAGTTCCATGCAGATCACCTTTCCCAGCCCTACCTGAAGATGCCAGGAGCTTTTCTGCATGCAGGTGCCCTACCACTGAGTTATGCACCTTCCACAGCAGCAAGTAGGGCTTACATTTCCACCACTTGGAGCTCGGAAGTCAATAGTTATCGTTTTCTTTCACGTTTAAGAGAGTCTCCAACATCAAAGCTCCACCCATCTATCTTACTGTAATGCACTAAGCCTTACCAGAAACTTCTATTTTTTCTGCTGTGTCAGCTTTCGGTGAGCCTGTGGCTTGTGGAGGCATCTCAAGGTTTGGGATTGATTTCATGATATTTGCTTGTGCTTCTTCGAGGAGTTTTTCAAATTCTTTTCCGTTGTAGTGATCGAGGTTCTGCCTTTTCTCTTCCCATTTCTTCTCTGCTTTCTAAGAAGAAACACACACACACACACAGAGATGTTTCAAAATCATTTCGGGCTTCACACTGTATTTAAAATTTTGATTTATAAACTTTTAGATGAATCAAATACGCAGAGGTGCCCCGAGTTCTGCCAGCCATCTTTGCAAAATGTCATGCCAAGTTTGGCACTCAAGAAACAGGACTCCTATAGCATCCAACAAGACAGCCCAGAGATCTCCTGCCTCATTCTTAGATGGCCAACAGCACCTGAAGCCCTCCCTGCCATAACATGCACCATGTGTACCTCAATTGACAGAGCTCTGTTCCTGGTACTGGCGCTGTGAAGTTCCTCGATAAAAAGGCTTTGCATGGTGGAGCCATTAACTTGGGGCGACTGAGGTGCCTGCGTTTGCTGGGTGGTCGCTGTCGCTGCGGCTGCTACTGCAGCAGACTCTGGCATGGCAGGCATCAGATGGCATGATGCAGATGAACCTGCCGAGGGGCTGTTTGCCACGGGAGAATTTGGGGCATTGCTGACCAGTGTTGTTGAATGCTGAGACTGATGCATGACCACTGGGGAACTTTGTGCATGGTGGACTGTCATGCTCGAGACAGGGACCACCTCTGACCTGACAGACAGTTCCGCTGAGGGGTCGCCAACCTTTTGCTTTGGGGAAGCGGGGCTCTTTGCAGCGTCATCCTGTTTTTTCAGAACTTCTGCCGCCGTCGCTTTCTCCATGGCATTGTACTGGGCGGCCTGTGAGGGATCCACACCTTTCAGCAGACCATCTGTAACATGCCTACAAGAGGAAGACAGTCACACTGTGAAGTATATATATATAGCTAGCACTTTCTTGTTTCTCTATTAAAGAAAGGGCTCCCTCTAGTGATTTTCCGTATGAAAGTGATACTGCTTTTATAATAGGGGTGGAGAATCTCATGCTTCTGTCTGGCCTTCAGAACTCTCCCCAGTCCACACCCCTCACTAGTCCAGCCTTGCACACATTTTTGCGTACCTGAGAAGTGGCCTTGAACTCTGATGATGTCTCGCTTTTCTGGCTACAGAGCGGCATGTTAAGTGTGTGCAGAATCAAACCTACTGTACAAAGGTAAAATTCACATTTGGCGCCATGCTCATTTATGTCTCTAGCACTGCTCAGCACTGGCAGGAAGCCCTCAGAAGTTGTCCAGTAAGGAATGCAGCCGCCGGACTGAAAAGGTTTTCTCATTGTTGTGTCGACGGGGCATTAAAGCTAAGCATAATATATCCCTTCTCACACATGGGAGCCAGCTGTGAAAACCAGCAGGGCCGCTTGAGCTGTGGTGCAGGCAGATAATTTTTAGACTCTGGACTTAACTATCTTACAGGGGTAATTCTTCAAATGTGGCAATGCAACACTGCTGTATTTGTTGGGCCCCGGGAGTGAGGCCCTAGACTTCTGCCACGAAGTCCAGTACTGATGGCACCTCTACCACTGAGCACTCTTACTGGTCCACAGGCACCTGTTGTGTAGGTTGGTGCCAAACCCTGACATCAGGCCCATCTCACACACCTACAGTGCAAGAAGCCTAACCATATCTACTCAGAAGTGAGTCCTATTGAATTCGATGGGAACTACTCTTAGGGTAAGGAGGACTGGGAAGCTTAGAATCTTCCAAGAATATTCATCTGAACTCTTTGGGCTGTAGAACAAAAGGAAGAAGGAGGATAAGAGAAAACCCTATCCTAATTCATTCATTCATTCATTCATTCACTCACTCACTCTCACACCATTCCATTCATTATTAACTTCCTGTGAAACATCATGAAAACATCAACAATAGAAACGTATATAAAACAATTATCTAATTTGTAATGGCATCAGGCCAATGACCTGTCCAGAATAATGTAAAAAAAAAAAGAAACAGAAGAATAAAATGTATCACCTCCGGAGGGTGGTGAGGATATCAGTCATGCTGCGAACTCTCTTCAGTAGGATATCTAGTTTATGAGGTTCCTCCTTTAAAAATCTCACAGCTTCCACCTCGATGCGGAGAATGGCCCGCATTTTATTCTGCAGTGTTGGAAATTCACCTGCAAAAACAAGAGTCATAAAGCATTTTTAAGACAGAGAGGAAGACCAACATGGGCCCAATTATCACCCCGCCACACACACCCCGAAATAAAAATTGGTGGAGGCGGAGGTGGAGAAAATCTCCAAATGGACTATATAAGCGACCCTGAGATCTACGGATGAAGGGTGGTTTTACAAATTTAATAAATAAAATGATAAAGCAAGAAAGTCACCTTTGAGGGTGGCGACAGCCTCTCCAACCTGCCGTAGAAGAAAAGCCCCATCTTCAACGTCTTTCAGTGTAACAATCCTATTGGCTGTAAGAGATTCCTTCTTCAGATCTTCAACAAAGCTTTCCAGCTCACTGAAAAAGTGAGAACAAGAGTTGAACCCTGGCTTTGTTTGTGGATAGGCAACACTAGGGACAAAATCCATTCTCAGCACTTGGGATACCGTCATAATTTTTGTATACCATATTGGCCTGAATATAAGCCACACCCGCAAATAAGCTGCACTTTTAAAATTCAGGGGGGGGGGGGAGAAAAAAAAATACCCAAATATAAGCTGCTCCCTTAAAATTGGGTTACAGGCTGAAAATTGCTGTGGTTGGTAGAATTGTAACTCCGAGCCAATTTAAGCCTTTGATCTTGCAAGCCCGCAAAAGTTACCGTACAATCGCTAAAATCGCAAATCGCTATTCAATTGCTACAATTCCGCAGGTACTCACAGCTTTAAATGACAAATGAACCATCTCAAGCTTGCAAATCGGCAAGAAAACATTTTCTTGTTCCGTTTTACCATATGTCTGTTTCAGCAGCGATATCCTAAAAGCCAACTTTTGTAAGGTCGTGAATTTAAGCCGCACTTTAACTTTTCACGGTCGGAATATGGGGGGAAAGTGTGGCTTATATTCAGGCCAATACGGTATGTGGCAGCAGTGAAGCTCTTTACATTAATAATGATGGAGCTCATAGGGCTGATGTGAATATACAATTGCAAATCTCTGCTAAAGTACATTTTCTAAAAATAATAAATCACATTTCTTCTGTTTCAGTGTATCTGAAGAAGTGTGCATGCACACGAAAGCTCATACCAAGAACAAACTTAGTTGGTCTCTAAGGTGCTACTGGAAGGGATTTTTTTTATTTTATTTTGTTTTCACATTTCTTTTATTAACATATGTGAAACATACCAAATGAGACAGCCCAAAGCCCCCCAAAATATATATGGGCTATTCTTCCTGCTTCGTGCTTTGCTTTGTGTTCTGATTAAGCCTTTGACAGTATAAACAACTCCGATAATGAATATATCTAGTGCAGTCGTAAACATGCATATTTGCTCAGAACTAAGCCCCACTATGCTCAATGGGATTGACTCCAAGGCAGGATTGCAGCCTAAGATTATTTTCCTCAAGATTCTTCAGCTGTGTGAATAGGCTACAGTGTGTTAAATCTATATTATTACTAAAGCTGTAGGGCTGTTAGAGGCAGAAATATGCATTTTAACCTACTCTTAGACTACATATTAAATGGTCAGAGCAGCCCATTGGCGAAAGCAGCCCACTGGCTTTCAGAGCACTGCCTGCTAAAAACAATTCTCTATAATCAATAATTAAAACAGAAATATTGTAGTAAAATGGCAAAGGCTGCGATCCTGTACACCAGCCTTTGCCAGCCTGGTGCCTTCTAGATGCCGTTGGACTACAACTCCCATCAGCCCCAGCCAGCATGAGCAATGGCGAAGGACGATGGCAACAACATCTGGAGGGGCACCAGGTTGGAAACCTGGGAACTCAGAGGGATTAACTTCAGAGAAGAAGAAGAAGAGTTTGGATTTGATATCCCGCTTTATCACTACCTGAAGGAGGCAGGAAGCAGCCAATTGGAAGCCGCCAAAGCCCCATTGGATGTTTGGCTTCCAAAAATACTTCACAAACCAGAACACTCACTTCTGGGTGTTTGGTGTTCGGGAGGCAAAACGTTTGAGAACTAAGCTGTTCAAAAACCAATGTACGACTGTACAGGCCAAGAACATCCAGTGAAGAAAATACATCAAATCTGAAAGCAATATGAATGTTTCAAAAAGAGCTGTGTGTGTGTGTGTGTGTGTGTGTGTGTGTGTGTGTGTGTGTGTGTGTGTATTCCAGCATCCGATCTGCCTGGTCACTAGAATGTGGGTAAGGAAAACACAACCAACCATGAAAAGGAAACAAGGATCTTTAAAATGTCTCAAAAACAGTCACTAGGGGTCAGCAAGTGAGCAGCACTTGACTTGCCAATGTCCCAGGGAAAGAAATTCAGTGCAATGTATTACGCTTCCTTTGCATGGCAGAACTACACATTACACACGTCAGCTCAATTAATGCCCAACAGCTGTTTATCTGAGAGAAAAAGCAGCTTTGGGAAAGGAATTTGGAGCAGAGAAGCAGCAGTGCCAGTGTTTCTCCTGCTTCAGCTTCTCTCCACTGCATTTTCCTTCGAAGGGTTGCAAATGATCTGAAGGTACCCAAAGCCACCGCCTTCCTGAAGATAAGCAGGTCTGAGGCTTGCCAGTGCCTGGATGGGAATCACTGGTATCTCACCTTAGGTGTTTTTGGGGTGTGTGTGTGTGTGTGTGTGTGTGTGTGTGCGTGAGAGAGAGAGAGAGAGAGAGAGAGAGAGAGAGAGAGAGAAGGAATACATCTTTCCAACTCTGCACAAATCTGTCTGTGTTGCAACTGTAAGTTGATCAAGCTGCAAAACGACTTTGGGGATGGGAGAGAAGGAGAGGTTATGCCAGTGATGGCTAACCTTGACACTCCAGATGTTTTGGGACTACAACTCCCATCATCCCTGACCACGGATCCTGTTAGCTAGGGACGATGGGAGTTGTAGTTCCAAAACATCTGGGGTGTCAAGGTTAGCCATCACTGGGTTATGCCATCCCATCTACCAGCTCATGAGCACCCTGTACAGCCAGCTGTTGCGGCAAATTCACAGGACTTTGAGGACTCTCTGAGAGGAATAGGCATGTTGGCCAAGAAAATGATGAGTGATGCTTTGCCACTCAAATAATGTGTGCTTGTATTGCCGCCTAAGCTGATTTAATCCTATCAAAAGTCAAAGGAGCGTAATCAGCTTAAATACAAGCATTTCGGTTTAATTTCGGTGATTCATTTGAGATATGCACGAATACAATTGCTGCAAGCAAGCCTTTGGTCCACAAAGGGGGGGGGGGTGTCTCCAAAAAAAATTAAAAATGCTTTCTATTATTTTAAAGAAAAGGTGTGTGAGAATTTTACACGCTGCGGCAGTAAAATACTGTAAAACTAGAACACCCCAGAGCTGAAACCTATAGAAAATGTTTTAACACAGGCACACACAGCACAGATGACAGATCCTGTGAACACTTCTTGGAGCAAAAATATATGGAGGCAGAGGAGTATGTGATAGTTGGAGTAGCCAGTCAAATACAAGAAGCAAGGATGCAGCCACTTAACACTTTTCCATCTGCACTGTTCCTGCCCAACTACCATGTTGCCTCGCTGTGGTAATCGCCAGCTATATTGCTATTGCTTAACATATATTTAGTGCCCGTGGTATTTTAGGGTCTCTATAGAACACAGATGTTCTTGCACAAAAAAGAAGGATGAGGTCAGAGTTGAGAATGAAAGAGAAAAGATGCGTAGAGGCTCAGAAGAGGTGCAACTATGGCAGCGCAAGAATACCTCACCTTTTAATTTCAAAGCTGGGCAAATGAGTAACACACATGAGACATTAGATATGTACCAGGATACTTCAAGCAACCAGAGGCCATGACCTGTACTTGCAAGCTGAGAGATCCTTATGCACAGGAACCAATATAATGGCAAGTGTTGATGATTCTTTTGTGTGGGGCAATTGTAGCTCAGGGTTCCCAGATGTTGGTAGACTACAACTTCCATCATCCGCAGTCAGCTTAGCCAGTGGGTGGGGGTTGTAGTCCACAAACATCTGGGGACCCGAGGTTGAAGAACACTGTATAGCTTAGAAAGGTTTTAAAATCATTCGAAATAGCTTGAACTGTCATTAACTGATTCAGATAATGGCAATACTCCTGTGGACTCCAGAATCACATGCTTTCAAAGAAGGTGGTAGGATCCTGTGCTATCCCAAGAAATGGCAAAATGACACAATTTCTAAAGCACTAGGATTGAAAATGTCAGATAGAAGCTGATAATAAAATCACCCTTGAAAATAGAGAAGCCCTTCTGCAGATGCAGCATTTTGTAAATTGTGAGGAGTAATAAAAACAATTAATTTGCTAATGAGTAACTAACAAAATGTACACTGAAGAATTATTTGGACAGGGGATTGATTTTGCTGCAGTTTAATCAGCAAAGGTATCCGTCACCTTCACAGAAAGGTAGTTTAAGCTGATGGCCAAGTCAATAGCATGAAATCAATTAAAATATATCAAGAAATGTCTTGTTGTAAACTCTTGGGCCGCTGCCCAAAGCTCACTTAATCAGGAAGTTAGTCCCATTGAAAACAAAACCGGTTTAGTTTTGTTGAGATTTTGTTTGTTTTTATTTTATAAACACACACAAACACAGACACACAAATACAGAACGAATTTGGTGGTTTTGTTATGTTGCTTAGGTTTGAAGGACTTGTTCATGCAGAGCCTAGTTAAACTATGGAACTCACTCCCCCAGGAAGCAGTGATGGCCCTCAACTCAGATGGCTTCAAAAGAAGATTAGGCAAATTTGTGGAGGAGAGGGATTTCAATAGCTACTAGGCCTTGATGACTACGCTCTACCTCCACAAGCTGGAGGCAGCAATGGTTCTCAATACCAGTGGCTGGAAGCTGCAGGATGGAAGAGGGCTGAGGGTTTCCCACCAGCATCAGGCTGATGGCTGTGAGGACAGAACGCAGGACAAAGATGGGCCACTGGCCCATCTTATGTTTCCTTCCTGCCTGCCTGCCTGCCTGCCTTCTTAAAAAAGTGCTATTGCAATTGTGCTTCATGTTCACTAGACTTCAGAGATGAGAATGTATCTTTGCATCGGGTTTCCCCCGCATCCGAACCTGTGCTCTAGCCACTATACATCTCCCCCTTCACCCCCGATCCATCATCTCCTATGAAAAGGCTGCAAATCATGCAGGCTGGTGGTCTGCATGCATCCACGTGTCTAAATCAGTCAAGTCAAAATCAACTGGGAAATCGCTTGAGAGCTACACACATTGTACAAGAGCCCACGCACGTGGAAATATTTTTTGCTTGAGCATTAAATATAAACCCTGATCCTAACCCTTGGGAAATCTGTATGCATGTAGGCCATGGCAATGTGTGGTATTCAGTCCCAAGGAACTGTGGGTAAGACTTCAGCCTGCAAGAGTTAAAAATACATGTTTGATTCTCATATATTTTGTGTATATAGAATAACTCCATGCATCTCTCTGTCCAATACATTTTAAGACTTTCCTAAAATGTTATCAAATGTTAATTGCACATGTTTAAGAATGGGTTTTATGGGGGGGGTTAAAAAAAAGATTTTTTTTGGTATTTTACCTTATTTTTATATTGTTCTTATACGGAGGCAGAAAACAGCTGTTGGAATTAGTAACCATTGATCACCTTCTCCTCCATGAATTTGTCCAATCTCTTTTTAAAGACATCTAAGTTGGGGGCCATCATTAACAAAGTGCTGCATCTCTTTTATATGTCCTGTATGCTTCCAACATTCTTCTTCACTGGATGTCCGAGGGAGAAAAACTTTCCTCCATCCACTTTCTCAGTGCTGTGCATAGGCTTATAAACTTTCACTGTGTCACCTCCTACTTGGCTTTTCTCTAAGGGTGTCAAACTCCGGCCCTCCAGATGTTTTGGAACTACAATTCCCATCAGCCCTAGCTAACAGGACCAGTGGTCAGGGATGATGGGAATTGTAGTCTCAAAACATCTGGAGGGCCGGATAAGGGAGTAGCTCTGGATGGCATTTTATTTGCATCTTCTCTGAGCAACCCCAGTTCAAAAGACAAGGGAAAAGTCCCTTTCCACCTACCATAAGCTCTTCACAATTTTCTCCTCTTCGTGTAGGTATTTCTGCCTTTCTTGCTCCACCAGGTGGCGCTGCCGCTGCACAGGATCTTCCAGCCTCTTCGCTCTTTCCATCACCTTGCCGTTGATTTCCAGCTCTGCTTTCTTCACCATGGCCCTTAGCGCCTCCTGGTTGTGCAGCTGTTACACAAAAGAAATCAACTTCAATTTTCCCTGCCTGACTAACGTCCCTAGGATCTGAATGCATCATATTGCTCAGAAGTTGGTCTTGGATAAACAATCCTGCAGCTGAATGCACTTTTTTCGCTCCCGTTTTTTAAAAAGAAAACAATAAAATCTTCTCTCTCCAATTTCACACACAAATAAATGTTATTTCAAGGAGAAGGTAGAAGCTGAAGGGGTGGGGGAAAGTTGGCTTATGCACCATGCACCTGACTTGCGAGCGTGTTCAGTTCCATCAGAACTTCAGCACGGTTTCACACGGGTCTGGAGCCTTTAATGTGGGCTCTTTAATGTGGCATTGTCTGGCACAACTACAAACCACCAGCAACGATTCCACTGCCCTTTGCAATCCAGCAACACTGAGCAGCTGCTCTTCCAGAAGACGGGCATAAACAGATCGTTCTGTTCTAGTGACTCTTCTTCTCAAATGGTTTCATCACAACACAGAAAAGTGCATGACAAAATCTGGCTGTTGCCTTTCAATTCAAAACTCCCTAGATAGGGAGAAAGGTTGGAGGTCGGGGCAGGTTGGGAAGAAAACAGAGAAGCTGGCAAGGAGCAATGTCATCTCTGCCCGCCGCTGCAGCAGCACCAAGCCAGCCTGCTGGAACACCCACCTAGTCCAGCCAATGCTGCCATAATGGGTAGGACTTTAGGACTGATGTCCACAGCCCTCTCAGCAGAATGTGGAGGGGGAGCTCCAAACACAACAGCGCTGGTTTAACCCATGGTAAAGTAAGTAGTGCGGGACCCAGGCGGCGCTGTGGGTTAAACCACAGAGCCTAGGGATTGCTGATCAGAAGGTCGGCGGTTCGAATCCCTGCGATGGGGTGAGCTCCTGTTGCTCGGTCCCAGCTCCTGCCCACCTAGCAGTTCAAAAGCATGTCAAAGTGCAAGTAGATAAATAGGAACCGCTCTGGCGGGAAGGTAAACGGTGTTTCTGTGTGCTGCTCTGGTTCGCCAGAAGCAGCTTAGTCATGCTGGCCACATGACCTGGAAGCTGTACGCAAAGCGAGATGAGCGCCGCAACCCCAGAGTCGGACATGACTGGACCTAATGGTCAGGGGTCCCTTTAGCCTTTTTAAAGTAAGTAGTAAAGGCCGCATTTGGCCCCTGGGCCCAAAGTTCCCCACTCCTGGCCTAAAACAACCCAACTGTGTCTAGTATCCTGATTCCCACAAGGCCTAAACCACATTCCTCCAGGAAGTCCAGAAGCACAAGATAAACAGACTGCCCACACTGCTGTTCCCTAGAAAATGGTGCATCCGAACATGGGGTTCCATCTAGCCATCCAAAATTGCTTGCTACCCTTTGATAGATTGGCCCGCCATTAATTTGCCTCGTTTCCTGTCAAGGCTCTCTAAACCAGTGGCCCTCTCTGTATCCTGTTGCAGCAAGCTCCATAGCCAATTAACCAACAAGATTTGTTCACAAAGGGACGTATAATTTACAGACGGAAACCCAAACAGAGGTGCAAGGGGGTCTGTGGAGGCCTTCACAGCACACTCTTTCTGGTCTCTGGAAGTTGATGTCATAGAGCTACAGATAAGACTCAAGGGCTGGCCGATAGTAAAGATGTCAACCCACAGAAAGGAGCCCTTTTGCTGATTTGCAGAAAATTTCAATTAGCCTTTGTGTGCGAAGAAACACTTCCTTCCGCCTGTCCTGAATCTACTGCCAATCAATTGCAGGGGGTGACCTTGAGGTCTAGCATTACAAGAGGGAGAGGGGCGGGGGAAAGCACCTTCTACCTGCTTTCAGCAAAGTGTTCGGAGGGTGGCTACATGCAGGAGCCCTGCAGCCCCATCAACAGTTTAAGTGAGGTTGGGCACTGGGTCTGAGCTCCAAAACCTGGTGCCTTTGTGTGCATGTGGGTGGGTGGCCCAGTTGAAGCTGGCACACTAAATGTTAAATGACACAGATGCCGTGTTGCTGACCCATGACCTCCTACGCTGCTCCTTTTATCCTGACTTGCATAAAACATTTGCTGAACCCTTCTTATCAAATCTGCCAGGACAATGAGGTAGAGATTCTGCAAAACCAATTATCAGTAAGGCCAGTGTTACCATGCAAGCGTACGGCCTGACCACAAAACTGGTAAGAACCAGTTTAGGAGGAGCCGAAAGGAGCCTTCATACAACCCCTTCTTCTGAGTGTTAACAGAAACAGGCAATTTGCCAGAGGACTTCAGTCTGCATATCAGAAATTTAGACCTGTAGGCAGCAGGTCAGAGAGTATGGTTTCATTCAGTCTGCATTTTAAAGACAACTGCACTGATTCACATTTTCTGGACTACCACATGAATTGGAATGCAGTTCCCTTTTGGTTTTTGCACTTTTCCATAATTTGCAATACGTTCCTTGGCTCAAAGAAGTGTACCAAAATGCTCATATACAATGCACGTTTTACGGGGGAAATGCACAAGAAATGCACACCCAGCCTGCGTTGCATCAGAGCGGCTGCTAGAATGTTGCTGCCATTGTAAATAAGCTCTGAAAGAGCTTTAAGATCAAGAGTGCAAGTCTGACTTGCATGAGATTCCACATGCCTGAATGACTGCTTTCATTTTTCATTACAACCCACGTAAAGTGCTTATTGCTTTTTGGGGTGGGGTGGGGGAGGCCTCAGTGGAAATCAAGTGCGGTTTTTTATTTTACTTTTCAGTTTACAGAACTTAAGATGTGACTTGCAAGGACGATCACAGCTTAGTGCCAAGTGAATGAGCTGCATATGCTACAGGTCTCACGTTCCACCCCTGGCAACTCTAGCCAAGAAGCATCTCCGGTCCAACTCAGGATAAGGGAGCTTTGGATGTTATAAATCTGAAAACTAAACTGGCAAAGTGAGCACCTTCAGTGCTGGTAAGGCACCCACCCACTCTTTAGCACCAATTTAAAAACAAAGAGCTGGTTTTTAAATCTGTATGAAATTTTGGTTGGCACACCTCTGTCCACATCTCTTACGCCCACACAAAATGATTTAGTTATTTTAGGATTACTAGAGGCTGGATTCATCTGGACGCTCCTATTTCTCTTCTGCACACAGTCGAAGGCATGGCCACATTGCTGAACATCAGTTTATAAATTAAAAGTGATTTCCCAAATAGGATTTGCTGTTCTAAGCCTTGAATTTTTCATATGATTGAATTATCTAATTACTCTGCCTTCGTGGCCAGGCGCATGATTTCATGCTCCTTTTTTTTTGCCTTTTATATAACAATGCAAAGTGAGTGCATTGGTAATCCAGTTCATTATACTTCTTGGGGAGTTGCATATACCACTGATCAGTCAACGACAAATTGGTTGGGGAAAGGCAGTGGCTCTGTTCCTGCACCTTCATATTGTTATGGGTTTATAGGGGGCAAGGATCCAGTAAAATGCCTGGGTGCCGGCTTCTCCCCATAGTTTCTGAAATTAGTAAATGTGGTGGGGTTTGAAGCCAAGTGGGACTTACACCTGCCATTTCAGAGGGGGAAATTATAGCCACTAGAGTAGAGGGATCCAGTGTTGCTATCTAAAGCCTCTTCCTACAGAATTCCCCATCAGATGCATGGGCTGGAAACCCAAAGTTCTATCCTTGGCCCTGCAGGGTCCAAATGATGCCATTCTGATAACAAAACAATTAGAGACACAGCTCCAGATTATCTCAGCAGCTATCTAGGCTCAACAGTATACAGACGCACTTCTTTAAAAATAGCTAGAAAACGATGAACTGGATCCAACTGATGGCTCATCCGCATGCATGATGTGGCAGCACCCTGGCAACCATTAGGCAATAAATAGTTTCCCCATGAGCAGATGGCAGAGAGGGAGAATTAAGTTGGGTTATACTTCCAAGCTAAATCCTTCCATCTCCACACACAGGTTCTCTATGGTGAAAAGTAACAGCGCCTGTATGGAGCGCCCCAGTTCCTTATGCTTCAGATGAGTAAAATGAATAGTAGCAGTGGGGTTAAGAAAAGCCCCTACCTCTGCAGAGCACTATGACAACTGGATGGTGGGGGGGGGAGGGAAGAGAGAAAAGGGACAGTTGACTGATATAGGCAGAAGTACCCTTCCGTCTGTCCAACACTGTGCCGAATCATAGCGTAAACAAAAGATACACATGGGGAAATATATTTTCCTTCATTTGATTAACAGGTTTTGTTCTAAGGAGGATTAATCCAGGAAGGAATGATAAATCAACTATAATCCATGATAGCTAAATGCAGCTTCCATGTGTAACAGATAACTCTCCTACATCCAAATATTTATGCCCTACTTTTGAGCATCCTAGGGACACCTGTCTGAATGTTGTTTGAAAAAGAAAGAAACTTTTTATCAACCCTCTATATTTCTTAAAACCTTCCAAAGACCAACATCTGCCACTTGGTTTGGTGCCCAGAGTGGCTGGGGACAGGGGTAAAGGTACCCCTGACCATTAGGTCCAGTCGTGACTGACTCTGGGGTTGCGGTGCTTATCTCGCTTTACTGGCCGAGGGAGCCGGCGTACAGCTTCCGGGTCATGTGGCCAGCATGACTAAGCCGCTTCTGGCGAAACCAGAGCAGCGCACGGAAACGCCGTTTACCTTCCCGCCGGAGTGGTACCTATTTATCTACTTGCACTTTGACGTGCTTTCGAACTGCTAGGTGGGCAGGAGCAGGGACCGAGCAACAGGAGCTCACCCCGTCGTGGGGATTCGAACTGCTGACCTTCTGATCGGCAAGCCCTAGGCTCTGTGGTCTAGACCAGTGTTTCCCAACCTTGTGCCTCCAGATGTTTTGGGACTACAACTCCCATCATCCCTCGCTAGCAAGACCAGTGGTCAGGGATGATGGGAATTGTAGTCCAAAAACATCTGGAGGCACAAGGTTGGGAAACACTGGTCTAGACCACAGCGCCACCCGCGTCCCTCTGGGAGGGGTTTTAATTATTATAAATTATTATTATTATTTGGTGGGATGGGTGGGGGTAGGTTTTTAATCAACCTACCTGTCAAATATATATCCATATCAGTGTTGGGTGACCTGTGGCCCTCCAGTTGTTGCTAGACTTTGCTTCCCATCAGCCCCAGCCAGCAAGAGTCAAAAGTCAGGGTCATGGGAGCCAGGGTCCAACAACATCTAGAGGGCCACATGTTTCATACGTTTAATACATCAACAAAACATTTCAGACAAACTGGACTCAGAACAACAAAAGCTGATTTGGCACATAAACACTCAATTCCATGGCTTTTGTTATTCTGCTACTTCCTTTCCTCTGTAACCAAAGTCTCTAAGTTGACACATACAGTGTAGAAGATATTAACGAGTGCACAATCCTATCAGGAAACCAGCTTCCAGGGGGCATCCATGTTAGCGCGTTGCAGCCAAAAAACTACATCAGGTCTTGCAGCACCTTAGAAACTAGCAAATTTATTGTACCGCCATAAATTTCATAGAGACTAATGCCACAATAAATCTGATAGTCCTTAAAGTGTCACAAGAAGACATTCTGTTGCTTTAAAAGGGGCCAAGTGTCCATCACAGGCACCTCTCCTCTTCCAAGCAAAAAAGGCTCAGTAATACCTGTAGTTGCCGCATCTGGTGCAGCTGGAGACGGAGATCTGACACGTTGCGTTTCATGTCAAAGAGGCTGACTTGCATGGCTGTGGAGCCGACAGGCATGACGCTGGCAGGGGCAGCTTCGATAGCTAGTAATGAGTTCTTCCCACTGGAGACATGAGCAGATCCTGAACATAAACAGCAGCAAATTGTTTAATTAAGAGTGAAGCTTCAGTCACTTTTTCTCTCCTCTTCCTATCATAAAATGTTAAGGCTCCTATGGATCACTTAATTTACTTGACAATGCAAACGCAAGATCACAGATTGTTCCTATCGTGTCCTAGGCTGCCTCCCCTTTAACCCAATAGTCGACTGATAGGATGGTAAAGAATAGGTGGTGTTAATAACTGAAGAAATAACGAGGAATCATCAAGTCATAACTGCTGTTTACTGTGTTCAAAACGAGTTGCTAAACAAGACTCACCCATGTATCCATATAATTTTGTTCGGGATTTTCTACAAGCAGGTAGATAAACCTTGGTTACAGCTAGAAAGAGTTAAACCATGAGCCCAGGTTCAGATGACAGGCTAAGCCAAATCACAGCTTGGCTTAATGTAGAGCAGCAGCAAAACAACCAGTGATATCCTTTTCGGGAGCCCACATAATTGCTCATTTATGCCACAGCATCATGGTTTGGCTTAGTGTTATGTGCAAACCTGGCCTCTTCCTCCAATGTAAACCATGGTTTTATTGTACACCTGAGAGCTTAATTAGGGTTAAGGCAAGGGATATGGAGTGGAGCCTGCAAGCATCTTCACACTTCCCCAATACATGAATTCAATGCAAGCAAGGAGGGGGAAGAAGAAACAGGGCTAATACATCTTAAATCTGCTGAACTGAAAAGTGACACACCTAATATCAACAGCTCCTCATCTTCAAAGCCCTGTTTCCTCTCGTTCCTCCCTCATCATCAGATATGATTAAGAATTGTCTGCTGCATGTGGGCAGCTACAACGGGATAACCTTTAACTTGGTTGCAACAGATTCCCTTTTTGACTGGTTAAGTCATGCCTCCATTTTGCAATCCAGGCATGAGGCTTAGCTATGCCCTTCAATAATAATAATAATAATAAACCCCAAACATAGCATGGAATGGTGATAAACAGATTTATTTTTTTACTGCCTCATGCTGCAGTTGCCTTGAAATTTTAACACCAATGAGATCACATATGGGCTTGATAGCAACACACAAACTCCTCGTGTTGCCTGCCTGTCGCTCAGCTGGTGAGCTTCTGCAGGAGTTTCCCATTCAGAAAGGGGAAAGGAGGGCAAGGAAAGACATCCCCGCCTGTTGCTCTGTGGCTAGTCACATGGTGCCAGCTGGCATTTGATCTAGACTGTGTGTTTTTTCCAAGGGTATAAAAAGAATTAGCATCATCTTCCCAGGAGAGAAATAAAAATGGCAGATGTGCATTCCTTCACTGCCTACCACACCCATCTACCCATCTGTGCCTTCCTCCAAAAACATTTCAGCACTGAATTTTGAGAAGGGGGGGGGGAGTACTGCATGAGCACAGGGCTGGATACATATCAACCACAGCAGCAAAGTGTAGAACATGCACTGTAGAACATGACACTTTCACATAACCCCAAAGTGAAGCCCATCCTTCTCGTGCTCAAGACGGTAGCGGGGGGCGGGCGGGAGTTTTCTCCAGGAAACACAATCCAATTCCAAGTCTACAGCTACTGAGCTCATGTCTCTTCTTTGCACATTTAAACTTCTGCAACTGCCTTTCTTGAGAGGGCCCCACCTCAGGACAAAGAACAGGACACCATAAAAAAGGAGCAACGCGTTTGCTGAAGTACTCCAAGGAATTCCGGCCTTCTGCGGAGTTCTGGAAAGGCAGTCCCATGAACCATAACAAAACAATGAAACAGAAGTCCTGGAAAGCCTGCAGGCTTCCTGTTTATTGTTAGACAGGTTCATATGCTACACCCTTTTCCCTACAAGGGTATGACTGCACCAACTGGTTTTCTGCAAGATCCGTCCTGAAAATAGCACAAAGAAGAGCTGGTGTGGGGGTTTTGCACCTCATCCCAAGCTCTATCATCGATTACTATGAACAAAAACAGGAAAAGGGGAGCACTAAACAGGGATTTTTTTTTTTAAAGGTACATATCTTCCCATAATTCATATGGACAAATGTTGTGTGATCCTGATGTCCTTCTTCCAGGCCACAGTTCATGAGCCTTTGTTAATGGAAATCTGCATTTTTTTTGTTTGAAGCTAAAGGCTGAATTTGCCCAAATATTGTCTACCCTTTCATCCATCCTCCACAGACACTGCTAATTTTTCATGTGGAGCTTTGAAAGTGCTGCTGATCTGCAGTCTGGAGTCACTGCCCGTCAGCTGGTAGATGGTGGCTTCCTGTAGGGATCGGCTGCAGTGATGGAGCTCCCATGGGAAACTCAGTCGTGCGGCCAATGGAGCTGCATCTCTACCTCCCTAGTACCTGATCTCATATACAACAGGTGGGTGTGGTTTGGGGGGGGTGGAACGGCCTCACGGGCTAAACTGAGAGCTGTGTTAGCTTGAATCTCACCTGTTCTGCATCCTGATTCAGAAACATACAAGCAGGGTCTATTGGAAGCAAGCAGACTCCTTAAAAACAGCCAACAGGATGGCGAATCATGCTTCAAATTCTGAAGAGCTCTGGCAAAAAAACAATTCCCTCTCTCTCTCCAAATCCAAACTGCAAAAACACTTTCCAGCATAGAACTCCGGGCTAAATACAGCCTTCAATGCACCATTCCTTGTTAGCAAAAGTGCATGCTAGCTGCCCCTCTGGTCCCTTTGCTTGGACTCGCATGGATACTGCATCTTAAAGGCTGGAGCAAATAAGGAACATTCAAGCCCTTTTGTGAATTGCCTGCTCTCCCTTCAAGCAAAAGGCACTTTCATAACGCAAAGTGTCTTACCTGGCTTCTCAGCACTGCTTTTACTAGTCACAGTTTTCAGCATCTTCTCACTAAATGAAACAAAAAAATGGGGGAAAGAATTATGCAAGCCCGGTTGTTGACAGCAAACCAACCAACAATAAATCAGCCAGCAAGAATTTTGATTCTAATGACAACCTGAATTATCTGGAATACAGAATGGACTTTTATTGTTAAAAACTGGTAGGGTCTAGGATTGCTCATTTAATATACAGCTTTAAACACCCAGAGGAGCACTGTGTCCCCCAAGCCTCCAAATACTGATTTGGGCATTGGTTCCATGCCAATCCCAAGCATGGAACTCCTGACCTCTGCAACAGAGATTCTGCAGGCATCCTTACTGTTAACCATCAGATGTGTCTTGAAGACTTTTAAACTGACAGACCTACTCAGTTTTTTACTTTTTATTTTTTTATATGAGCCATTTTTTTTTTTACAATTTTGTGTTGTTTCGTGGTATTTTACGTCACACACCACCTTGATATTTTATGCGAGTAGGCAGTTTATAAATACTTTGATCAATGATTGAAAACAAAACAGGGGCAGATCTCCAAAACAATAGAAATACATTTATTCACTTGACTGATTAGAATGCCAAGAAGAAGAATGTCTCTAAATGTGTTGTGCATTTTATTCTCCTTGCTTAAACTCGACTTTTAAGCCATTTAAAAATAAAATAAATTAAAGCTGAAAAATAAAAGTAACTGAGCAAAAATATTGAAGCCCAAAAGATGTCAATGGCAAGCATTTCCCACAGCATCCTCCATGGGGTGCAAGATTCTCCCCATAGAGTGCCTGGGCTTTTTGCCCCCTGTGGTGATCAATGAAATAATTACAGGGAAACAGATTTAATGAATTCTTTTGCTTTACCTAGAAGCCTCTTTGCTATTACTTGTATTTGGCCCTTTTAAAAGCGCAGACTGAACAAGACCAGTTAAACTGGCAATCTGTTTCTCCATTGCTTGCATCCTCTCTCTGTAAGACAAGAGAATCGTTTGTTAAAGCCAAATGTATTTAACTTTCAAGACTTGATTTCTTTTTTCTAGCTGAACGAGGACCACAAGATTAGAAAGGAAGACACCATGGAATTTGCTCAGTGCCTCCTGGGCATTAATTTTCAGGTACCTTGTGTGAGATGAAGACCAAACCACCACATCCTTTTTCAAAGTGCTGTATGGACTAAAACCAACATTCATTACAACAGTCACAGCTGCCCCTTATGATCTCTCTCCCTGCCTTTTGTGATCTAAGCTAACTTATCAGTTCCCCCCACTACATTCTGATCATCCCTTTCTGTAGGCTACTGTAGCCTTTTTCTTAACAGGTCTTCTCTCCCTCCTGCTGTGTCTCTCTGCCGCCTCTCTCTCTGGAAGAATCAGAATCTCCTTCCTTGCGCTGTGTTCTTTGCAAGCGTCTGTACTGCCTGCCTGAGTTTCTCTACCACCAACTGCAAATTTCGGTTCTTTTAGAAAGTTCCTCGTCTTTTTACTCGTGGGCTGTACTTCTTCTCTCAAACTCCTGTAACTCTCAACCTCCACTCCATAAGTAAACTCCTCTGGTTTGGGCTTCCTCGGCCCCTTTGTGCTACTCCTATCCTTTCAACATGCAATGGCATCCTCTATCCTTGGCACTGTGTCAGGATTGTCCTTCAGCAGGATCCGGTCCTTCAGCATGCTTGAGGGGCCCCAAGGGCACTAAACAAACCAAATCATCTTAACACCAAAGATCCATAGCAGATCAGGCCATTTCCTAACACCTATAATGATGTCTGGGTCAGCTCTGTTTGGTGGTCCAAACTAGAAGCACCCCCCATCTTTAAACCGCCTTAGTATTGCCTGACTTTCTTTTCAATTTAATAGCAGCCACTTCTTGTTCCTTCTGCAGGTTTCCCATGAAAACCACTTATTGAATGACCCAGGCCTCCTCTTGTCTTCACCTCATTTGCCACCTGACTCTTTCTTATGGCACATTTGCTATCAGTCTCTGAACTCTCCCCTCTTTGGTCATTCTTTTAGTTCCGTTTAAAGTCAAAGACATTATCTGCTCTGTCACCAAATGGATCAAGATTTGTTTTTAACATTAATCCCCTTTGACAGATGCTTTTGAACAAATCCTACGAGGAAAAGTGATCCTTCCAAGTAGATGGGCAACTTATACAATTGTGGATCTATTTATAGTGTGTGCTCATTCTATGGCTTAAAGTACAAAGGTTTACTGTGCAGCAGAATTGGTTATTTCAAAACCAAGCATCATATTAGGCATCTTATGTAGGCGGTGGGCAAGGGCCATAGCTCAGCGGCAGAGCATCTGTTTTGCATGCAGAAGATCCCAGGTTCAAAACCTATCATCTTCAGGTAGAGCTGGAGGAGACACCTGCCTGAAAAAACTGGAGAGCTGTTGCTAGCCCATATGGACCATACTGAGCTGCATGGACCACTGGCCTGACTCAGGATAAGGCAGCTTTCTATAAGTTTCTATCGAACCCTTTTGTTTTTATCTCCTGCACTTGTCTGTTTTATTAGATTGTTTTTGGTTTTTTTAAATTGTATTTTATTTTTTGTTTCTGGTTGTTTTCAGCTGCCTTGGGTGGCGTGTAGTCATCTCAAGGGCTGGGCATATGTTTTAAAAACATATGTAAATACATAAATTAAATACGTCGAACCAAGCATTGGAATTATGCTGCTTTTGAAAATAGGAATGAAAGCAGGAAGGAACGGTTCAAGCAGTAGCTACAGTGGGCACTTAATATGCAAAGTGAACGGGACTCGTTTATTTGCTTCTGGGAGAGCACGGAAATAACCTAATCACAGACTTATATGTGGATTAGAAAACAGTTAACCTTTGGATTGCACACTTCCCTGAATTTTGTGGCTCAAAAATGCAAAATAAAATGTGTCTGTTTACATCTGAAATGTGTACAAAATGCATATTGTAGGGGAAAGCATACAACAAAAAAAGCCCTTTTTGTGTGCAGTGTGAGCCAAGTCAATCTAATGATCATGACCTACAAGACCCACATTAGCTGGGGTTCCCTTTGAAGGCTCCTTTCAGGTCAGCATGCAAGATCCACCTAGCTGAGAAGTGAGATTCTCTGAGGGCTAGGAGCAGTCTTCTCTGGAATGCCTTTGCAAAACAGGACCACCTTAACCCACATTTTCAGGAAAAGGGGTATGAATCTTACTGCCTTGCTTCTGCTCAGGCCAAATCAGCAGGAATCATTTTAAAGAACAGTACCAAGTCACACCGTTAGCATGACTGCCTTGCAAGGAAGCCTGTAGTTGGCAAGGGTGGTACAGAACAGCCAAAACAGCAAATCTGCATCCTTCCCCAAGGAGGTTTCTTCTCCCAGCTGTGAATTGCACACACTCATCAAGCTGCACAGTGACCTAGCAAACCAGAAGGAGTCTTGCACACTTTCCAGATTTTCTGGGCAGAGTTGTTATTCTGTTCCAAGACTATCTTCCTTCTCTGACTGTCCAAAAGAAAGTAAAAGAAGCACTATGGATACAAGCCTGTGTCCCTCTGGAGTCCAATAACAGAGTACTGTGATACTTCCTTTTGTACAGGCAGATCTCTCTTTTTATTGTTCAATTGATGCTCTGTGTGAAACAAGCCTTGTCCTGTCTTACAACTAGCCTGAGGTCATTCAGAACAGGGCATTAGTACACGTTGCTAAATTGATCTCTACCTCTCACTCTGAAATTATCTGAGCACTGCTTATACGTTTTTTCCCTCTCCCAGATGCACCTTTTTTACTTTCACATTGAAGAGGTGACACATCATCATCATCATCATGCCTGGTGCAGGCATAAACCAGAATGCCAGTCATAAAAATCTTCCATTCAAGTTCATCTGCTTCATTAGTCTACGTGTGCATTAAATATAGACAGATGATGTATCTTAGGGTGAGCAACTTGGAGGAGTAGCCCTCTCACACATATATTATTAAGGAAGAGGTCCAATTATTTTATACTATAATGAAAAACTAAATTGAAGCTCTCTCAGAGAAAGAGAGAGAGAGAGAGAGAGAGAGAGAGAGAGAGAGAGAGAGAGAGAGAACGAACAGACATATAGCTCATGGGTAGAGGACCATGTTTTGCAAACTGAAGATAACGCTAAAGATGGAGCAGAATTTTGGAACTGGGGAGGGCAGTCCTAAATGAATTCCCCCAGTTCAGAAAAGCTGAAGCTATTACAAGCAGAGTCAAACTCTCCCCTGAACCTCAGCTTAACTTGTAATTAAATCTTTGGGTTCACATCTTCTCCATTCCCGTACTCCTTCACACTTGGGAAAGGGTCAAATAAATAGCTCCCACCTTCTCTCTTTAGAACTAACCACAGTTCCCCATGACATCCAAACTCAGGGAGCTGTGGTTTGTTCTAACTATAGCTAGTTAACTAACCCCAGCCCTGGGTACAGACCTCCTCTTAGCTTCACTTGAAATAACTATTGTCTTCTAGAACCGGGCAAAGACCACCACCAAGGGATACATCATGCAAGGAAGGCATCCGCCTGCCAGATTGAACGGCTAGCCTGGAAAGGACTGGCAATCTGCGGCTAAGTCAGAATTAGCTCACTGGTTTGGGACCGCTTTGCATTTGCTATTTTAAACTGCTACAAACCAAATTGCTTTTACGGTTTTAAAGTTAAGACTTCAAAGGCATTGTAAACATTTCCGAGGTTAGACAACAGACTAATCTGTGGAAATGGTTTTTCGCTTTCCGAAGAAGCTTCTTAAATGGCCCCAAAGCCACAGAAAGTTCTTTTTCTAAAAAGAAAAAAAAAGCAGGAAGGTGGCTGCATAATTTTACTAATGCACTCAATATTGCATCCGAACCACAGGGTTTGTTTTTTTTTATAAAAAAAATTATTCAGAAGCACCATTATGAAAATGGTCTATTTATCATTGTCAATTTCACAAGAATAAGCCACTCTTGGTCCTAAAGTGAGCATTTAGGAGGCTTACTTAAAGGCTCTGCAGCAGCTTACAAAGTAATAGCATATTCGACTTCTGGGACCTGTGGAGGGAGGAATCTGTGGTTAGGAATGAGGCACGGCTGGACAAGTGGCTGGTGCTGGAGACACAAGCTGTTATGATGGCTGTTTCTAGATTAAATGCATGACGTGTTTACAGCTCAAAAGCAATTATCTCTACCTCATATAATCATTACCGGCACAATAAATTCTTATTCATGATGTAAGAAATCTGGAATGAGCTACTAGGCAAGGAAAGTGGCAGTCACCCTGATGGTCAAACTGGCAGCAATGCAGATCCCTGCTGCCTGCCACCAGGGCTACTGGTCAGAGGGCAGGACCTGCTGGTTTTATCAAGTTTGCACCCTATTATTAGCACAACTCACTTGATTCATGAGAATCGAGTGAGAAACACCATGGATCACACCATTAAGATAAAATAAATTTCTAGAAGTACAGTTTGTTCTCTCTCTCTCTCCTTCCTTTTATTTATTTGCTTTTAGCACTATCTAAGGAAGGCACAAGCTGGTGCACAATAAACAACATATTATTTACTCAACAAGATAATAGGATGGATCCAGACTTAGTCATACTTAGCTCACATGTTTAGGGAAGTTTTTAATGTTTGAAGTTTTATTCTGTTTAATATTTTGTTGTGAGCCGCCCAGAGTGGCTGGGGAAACTCAGCCAGATGGGTGGGCTATGAATAAAGTATTATTATTATTATTATTATTATTATTATTATTATTATTATTGTAAGCCCACCGAAATCTATTAGACTTAAGTTAATCATCAATAACTTCAGTCCCACTGATTTCAGTGGGTCTATTCTAAGTCAGAATCCAACCCAGCAAACAGGGTTTACAAGTGTATCTCCTCTATATCACACAGCCATATGTAAGCATGTCAAGAACAAAGGACGCATAGAGTTGAAAAACTGCCAAGGGTCCTCTACAAAGCCTAGAAGTGGACAAGATGCATCCATAGAATGCACCCCTATAGCTTGTCAATAGGCAGGATGAGCGAATATGGGCCACAGGGGAAGGGCCCCCGTTTCTCATTTGGGTCTTTTGAGGCTGCCACACAAGACTAAGAGGCCACAGTGATGAAGGACACGGGAGAGATTCAAATCTTACCTGTCCTTCAGCTGTCACATGACACACACTCATCCAGACAAAAGCCATATCATCTTGCTCTGCCTTACCTGGTCTCATTCTCTTTGGGTATCACTGCTGATCCATAGCCAAAAGCTTTCTTGTCAGGTACCGACGGGACTACCTCAGCCATGCCGGGTAAGCCCATGACATTTCGTGGTTTGGCGTCTACGAACACAGGCGTCCCTGGGTCTTTCTTAAGAGACTGGCGACCTGGAGACGACCTCTCTAGGTGAACGGTGTGAGGAGACATTTGGGAGTTGTGATGGGTGTGAACGTCTACCATCCGAACATCAGCTACTCTGTGAGGGGAGGCAGGAGGAGTTTTGGAGCCCAGGGTCGGCAAGTGGCTGTCGGGGTATTTCCTTGATTTTTGCCGGTACAGCGACTGCTCCATGATCTCAGGCTGCATAGGAGGGTTACAGTAAGTGCTTGAAGACCTCATGGTGCTACGATGGTAAGCAATGATGTGGTCAGGAACGTCAAGAGGGTGCCCAGCATGTGAACCCGCGATGCTCATCCTGCCCTCGTGGTACAAGTAAGGGTCGGCATACAGCCCCTCGTTCCGAAAAAGAGTAAGAGTTTTGCTACCCATGTCCTCGTCGGGCTTCACATCCCTTCTTTCCAAAATGGCGCTGGGGCTCGGCGAGATGGATCTCGAGGCTGGCATGTTCGAGAGCCTGTCCCTGGGAATGGTGGCATTGCCAGGGCCGCTGAGTGGCCTGGCAGTGCCATAGGGGATCCTGGATGGGGAAGGAGGCATGGAGTGGGGCACTGGCGTAGCCGGTGGAGAGACTGGCAGTGCATGAGGGGGATGTGCAGTGGATCCTGGCCGAGAAGAATTCGGGAAGATTTCTCTCTGCATCTGTAACACAAAGAAATCCACTTAAGAGGCACGCTTCTGGGTTATCCTAGGCAAGGATGCAGTGACACAAAACTAAAAATCAAATTTTGAAAGTGAAAATCCTTATCTATACTTTATCTAATTCTAGAGGTATAGGTTGAATAACATACAATAACATACAATGTTCAACAATACTAAAGAGCCTTCCCCAGATGAGAGATCATTATTTGTACACTGGTCCTGTTAGCTAGGGATGATGGGAGTTGTAGTCCCAAAACAGCTGGAGGGCCAAGTTTGGCCATGCCAGACCTAAGCAAAATGCACACACGAAGCAACTTTTGGCACAATCTGTTACAGTTTTAAGAGACAAGACGTATGAACAAGTGGGGGTAGAAGGAGGGGGAGGGATTTGTGTTCCTCCTTTGCAATGTAGAAAAACGAAGCAAATGGTGAATCTAAAAGGCTTCGTATGAAAAGGCCAGGCATCCCCAAACTTCGGCCCTCCAGATGTTTTGGACTACAATTCCCATCATCCCTGACCACTGGGTCCTGTTAGCTAGGGATCATGGGAGTTGTAGGCCAAAACATCTGGAGGGCCGCAGTTTGAGGATGCCTGGAAAAGGCCAATTAAGTTTGGGGTGACCTGCATCTAGACATGTGTTCAAAATCTTTGCCCATTAAACCTTCCCAGCCAGATAAGCAGCAGCCAGATACACCCCATGTGGTTACGCTGAAGGTTATATGGGTAGAATGGCACTTCTTTATGGGGTGTAAAAGTGGACACTGACTGCCCTACAGCTGTTCCTCTGGTGCAACAGCCACCACCAAAATAAGATGTTTAGTGTGTGCGTGTGCATCCTGCACATCCTGCAAATATGGTGCTCCACTGAATATATCCACTATGAGCTTCAAAGCATCTGCACAATTACATTGAGCTCAAATGCCTCTGACAGCCATGGAACTTAGAAGGTGCCACATGTTGGATGGTGACCTTAACTAGGAAAAACCATCTTTCCACAATTTAGGCACAGGCAGAGGATGTTACCCACGGAGTAGCCATCACAAGGTGCTTTGCATTGCTACCAAAACAAAGGGCTGAGTTCTCTCCCTTCCCCACCTACTAATTTATTTTTCATTGTTTTGTCAATTCCCAAGCCAGGATATACATAACACCGGCTCCTATTACACCCATCTCCACAGCTGGGAGTTTGCAGAGGCCTCTTTTTTGTGTGACCAGAGGTCAAAGAGAGGGTTTGTATCCTTAGGCACCAGAAGAAGGGGAAGGCAAGTAGCCAAGCAACTTCAAAAAGTAAGTAGGAAAATAAGGCGTGGCAGGAGTTGCAGGAGATTAAAAAAGAAAAAGAAATATAGAAAAGCAAAACAAATCAGTCTACCAAGATACACACACACACACACACGTCTATAACTTAGGGTCTTTTCACACATTATGTAATGTAAGCCTTTGGTTTCCCACTGAAAGTACAAATTGCCTTATGTGCTTTCCCCTCCCCAGCTCTCTTCTGGCCCAACCATAAGGAGAACAGAAGCTTTCATTTCTATTTTCAATTAACCACAGTTTAGTGTGTCTTCCAAACCCTAACATTGTTAATGTTAAGCATAGTTTAAACAACCTCACTTCATAGCACAATGGTTTGCTTTAAACAATGCAACTTCAAACCATAGTTAAGATTAACCCCCGTTTGTCATGTACAGATGACACAATAAGCTGCATCTTATTTATTCCTTCTAAACTAGGAAAGAATTCTGAACTCCTCTTCACTGCTGTGCCACAGGAAGGGGCATGGCTCACTGGCTCATTTTTGCCGTGATAAACTATGGTTTAGAGTGAGGTTTGAATCTGGCCACTCTATGTGCTGCTTCAAGGGTGCATGGGGTGGTGTATGGGGTGTTAGAGGAGGAGGAGGAGTAACTCTGGTGGGGTACACAAAATGCTCATTTGGGGTAGTTTATCCACCTTTGGTTCCCACTCTGCATTCAGCTCTCACCGGCAGCTTCTAGAAGCTGTCAGCATGCGACAGCAGCCGGCCACATCTTGGGAACAGCTTCAACTGGCTGACTAAACCAGGTGAGGGTAACCTATAGGTCTCAAATCTTTGGTGAGTTGGGGACTTCCCCTGCATGCGAAGACAGGCTCCAGTGGTTTGAGTGGATGATACCAATAGATGCTCTACCACTGAGCTACAACAGAACATGGCTGCTCTCCTGATTCACCCAAGACAACATGGGTGAAGGGACTTCTGGGAAGACACTGGCAAGCAGTGCACCTGCTATGAAGTTATGGCTGATCCTGGCTTCCCAGTCTAAGAAACAAACAGAGGAGAGTATGTGGATGTTTCCGACTGCTTCCCATGAAGAAGTGTTTTTCTCCTAAGAATTTCATCTTGTGTGAAATGGTGCTAGCCAGATGACCAGCAAATCTGCAGCCCAATCACATTCAGAGGGTGCTTCCTTTTATGCACTTCTAACTGCATATGCCATGTAGCTCTTCCTGTTGAACCTCTTTGGGCATTTAGTACAAGTGGCCTCCCTATTTATATTCTATATGATACCTACCTACCCACCCACCCACCCACCCACAATGGCATTTTGTTAACAGCAGCTTACATTTTAATTTTATTATTATTCCATTGCTTTTTAAAAACAGTATATGCCTGCATCCCTAACCAACTCTTACACCTGCATATTTGGGTCAGGTGCTGCTCTTACATACATTCCTTAACACAAATAAATTGAGTGCCCCTGCTGCACTGAAAAGCAAATCACCCCAATTTATCATCATATTGAAACAACTTCATTTCATACCGAAATTCAAATAATCTGTAAATTGCAAGCTACAGAATAGCACCCCACCTCTCTATTGCCTTAAAAAGGCAGCAGCACATCATTTTTTATTATCTCCAAAGTCCACAAAAGGAACTCTCGCCTCTAAATATTCCCCTCAGACACAAATCTTTTAAACCACGCTTAGTTATTATCTCACAAATCCTTCCGTTATTAGATGCTGATAAACCAATATTAAAAGAAAAAAGCATGCAGGCAACATTTCAAGCAAAATATTGATGTTTGTCACTCCAAAGTTTCTTCCTTTCCAAATAATAAAAGCCACTTACATTAATTTAATTAGCTCTACTGGTAGAGCAATGAGATGGTTAGTCTGCATTCCACATGCTACCACTCCTTTTTGCTTTCCAAATTTTAAAGATTCAGTCTAGAATGAGATTTTTAAAATATGTATATAATATATCCTTCTTGGTTCTTGTGTGCTAAGAAAGCTCTTCAGTCTTGCGGCTCACATACACCGTGGGCCATTCTTGCTCTACTTGGTTCTCTAAACAACATTGCTTCAATAGGCTAAAGTACTTTTCCACATGACAAACCTTCAGTTTCTCCTCCCTCTAGAAATTAGTCACTAAATACCCCTCCCTTGTCATGTCATCCAGTCACAAACTGTGCAACATACCAGATTGCGCATGAGCCAGTGAATTAAGCACACGTATTAAAATGCACAGATGATACCAACTTGGAAGAGTCTATTCTTTCCAAGGAGAGGAAGCAGGGAACAACCACAAGACTTTGTTTTGGAAAGAAAAGAGAAGAAAAGTGAGGGGTGAGGGTGGAGAGAAAAACCAATGGGAAATATCCCTACAATTGACTGCAGAAGAAGGACAAGATCTTAAACTGCTTATGTTTTAACAAGGACAAGACGCTGGAAGCGTGAACCAAAAGCCCACAGCCTGTTTATCAGAGCAACTTAAAAACCACACACATTATGCAGAGCCTGGTTCGCTTGCAACCATTAAATGGATGGAATGGGAGGCTGTCTTTAGCTGTACCTGGGCAACCCAGGAGCCTGTCTACTAATTAACTAGTTACCTTTGCTACTTTGCCAAGTTGGACTTTGGGCAGCCATCATAAATCAATTCCGTTGCTATCTGCAGAACATTACACATGCAATTAAGTTGGGCTGGAGGGGAAGTAAAATAAAAATGCAGGCGTAAAGCGTTTGTTTAGAACAAAAGCTGGGTTAGCTGCTTCTTACATGTGGAAGCCGATAAAGGTGAAAGTGCTTGCACTAGGTATACGCACACAGAGAAACACTTAATAATAACCCACTGGCAGAACTTATCACCGCAAGAACTGCACAGTTAATGTAAATGCACTGAATGTTAGATGATGAGGTGAATTTGCACTCCTGAACAGAGAGCAGCACTATGGAGGCTGGGCTTATCTCTGGTAAATAGTCACTGAGACACAAAAAGCAAAACCTCTGTTTTCAAGGACCCCATATGCAGATTGCCAGATGTTGGGAATTAGCAACAGGAGTCAGGAGGGCTATCACAACTGTGCCCTGCTTCTGAACCTCCCAGAGGCAGCTGGCCGGTCAGTGTTAACAGCCAAAATGCTGACTTCAATGAACTGGTGGTTCAACCTCAGCATAGTAATTATTACATCTTCATTGGCTCGTTGAAGCATTGTTGGCAATATCATTAGAGGCAGCAAATTTGCAGTTGTAACATATTACACCAGTTTGATTCTCCGTGCGTTGTTCATTAAAAATGTTCTTGCCTGCTATTTTAGAATGTGAGGTTATTCTCCTATTTCCATCACAGAGCTACAATTCCCAGGCTGGTTTATCAATCAATCAATCCCTTTTCCTAATGAATTCTGGGAATTATAGCTCTGTGAGGAGAATAGGGGTGTCTCCTAACAACTTTCAGCACCTTTTAGAAATTATAGTTCCCAGGTTTCTTTGGGGGAAACCATGACTGTTTAAAGTGGGTACTATAAGCATTCCTCTCAATCTCTTGAGCTACATTATCCTTCTGGCCAGGTTTCTAACAATTATTGCCACTCTACGATTTCCACCTCTTGACTCATGCATGCTCCCTTTCTGCCACTTCAGTTCCAGCCTGAGGTCACTGGACCCACAGGAGCCAAATAGCAGCGATCCCAGCAAACCAAGTTGGAAAACACTGGCCCTGCCTGTTTTATAACCTTGTTACCAATAACACATGCAGCTTAAGTTTGCACACAGAGAGCTGTTTACGCAAATACACACACAGGGCTATGTCACAATAAGGGACCCGTTTCTTCATTGCTTTTCATGAGGATGATCCTGAATAACATACCTGAAGATGAGCCAAGCTTCACTGCAGGAGGGAAGCCGCTGTTCGAATTTTACAGCTGCATGAGCACTGTATGGGAGTGAGAGTTAAGTGGCTCAGCCAAGGTGAATAAGCATAATGCCCTGCAGCTCATTAAGGACCAGTATTTGTGCTAAGTTAGATGCACACTGGTGAAGTGGTGGAGGTGGGCATGCCAAGGTGGGGTGGGCTGCCCAGCCAAGCCGCTTCTTTTCCATGGGTGTAAATTGAGTCTGGTCTGATTTAGAATGAAATAATCCCACTTCTTTCCCTCCTTCACACACTGAGCAACAAGACCACTCTGGGTCTGTGAGCTTGTGACCTGCAGGAACTGCAGAGAAGACAGGCTGTGCACCGTCACCCAGCTCTTGCCAAAGCAAGAAGACCAGGGAGACCTATAAGACCAGCAAGCAAGCCCTTGTACACCAGCAGATCAGATGGAACTCTCAGAGCCTCACCCATAAATAGACTAATAGGCCATGCTTGCTCATTGGCTTGAGCAATGAGAAGATTTTCTCAGACCCCTTTGGTGCTGGGCATAGCCAGTCTTCACTGTCAGACCTACAGCTGATGAGTATGACAGAAAGGTCAGTGGTAGAGGTCTCAGGTTTAACCTCTGGTATCTCCAGGTAGGGCTGAGAATGTCTCCTGACTAACCCTGCAGAGCTGCAGTGCTGAGAAAGATGGACCAATGGTTTGGTTCAAGGCAGCTTCCTGTGCTGCTCCTAAGCTTCTGAATACCGGTAGTATTGTTATGAGTTAGTGGGTAATTCCTGGATATAAGTAAATGTTAGAATTCAACCAGTGCTTGGAGTATTAATATGGGCTGCTAGATGCTGGACTTCGCATGTTAAAATACAGGTCAAACCAGCTTCCCATGTTTAGTAATCACCTGGGGAGACGGACCATTAAAAGACGACAAAGGAAGCAAAGCACAGAGCAAAGACTCCGTGCCAGCCAGCAAATGGGTGGGGGGAGCACCTCTCCCCGAGCTCTGAGATCGCTAGTCAGAAAACAATGCCAGAGTTTTTGTTAGGAGGAAGTTTTAGGATTATCAGTTGTCTGTGATGTGACTGAGGGGAAAAGGACTCCGTCTGTTAAGTAGCAGCAAGTTGAGAAGAGGGTGGTCAGGGTACAATGTAGGTAGACAGTTTGAATCCAAAGCTGCAGGAATGAGAGAAACAGAACCCTCTTGGAGTGTAATGCTTTGAACCCCACCATGGCTCAGGTTGTACATGTGTGTAAATAAGCCGTACATCATAAAGACACCACAGTCTCCGCTGTGGCTCATTTGCAAAGGAAATGCAGACCCTGGGTAAGCAACTGGAACTCCCTGGCATCTTGCCCTGCTGTGGAGATTGGGGGTGGCATGTATCAGTATTCTGCACTGAATAAGCCTTGGTCATTGTTTAAGCAGCAGAGACACCAGTGTTGCTTCCCTCCCTCCCTCCCTCCCCTATGCCCAAATGCACAATTGATGTACACTCAAGCACACACAGTCTGCAAGTATTCTGAGGAGTAGCCTCATGTTCCAGGAGGAGAATGGCTAAAGGGTCAAGAGCCCAGATCCAAAATATCAGCATGTGTGGTGCTGTCTCCATGGAAACTGGACTGTGGGTGTCACTAGCCTCCTTCACTGTGCTTTCGCCCTAGCATAACAGAGGGGCCAGGCCATGCCAGATCAGATTCTTTGTGCAAACATATGCAGGTCAAGCTTTAGAGTGCCAGTACACAGATTTAAACATGAAAAACAAGAAGGGAAAGCAAGAATCCCGATGCTAAATCATGTATGTTGTATATGCAATAGGGTGAAAGAGTAGGCCTCAGGCATGAACGCACATACTCCAATTGCATGCATGGAGCCTTAAATACGAACCAGGGCTACATGTACCGGTACAAATTAAGCAAGCTAACCATGACTCACCTTGTAATTGTTTGCATCATTCTAAGCTTGTACAGAGAACTCTTGGCAAAGTTAGGGGACTTTCCAGAATAAAAAGCTCAGAAAGGGTGCCAAGACCAGGAAAACACCCAGCTGGTCTCCATCCTTCTCAAAACTTATCTTGGCGGGGTTTGGGAGTAAGATTGTTAGTAGGAGACAAGATGCAAAGACAATGGCAGTAAAATTTGGAGCATAATTTGCTCCAAATACTCCTCTTCTTTTTTGTGTGTCTGGTGGCCACCATTTCCACACTGGCCAACATGTCTGGGGCACTGTAGAGGTTGCAAAATGGTGACCAGGTTGCCAACACAGCTGCTGCAGCAAAGAATTTTTTTTTTTTAATGTGGGCAGTGGGGAACATGGGAGAAGGAAGCTGAACTACTGCCACTGCTAACAGTGAGCCACATCCCTGTGAATCTGTTGGAAGACTTTTTCTGCCACCCCTAGAGAAATTCAGTGGAATCCTCCCTCCTCCCCACTATTTATTCTCCTATAAATGGGTGGGGAATTCGACTGAACGTTTGCACGCAGCTCTAGGTACAAGGCAGGCTAGCTTCCAGTGCATTGAGACCAATAGAGGGAGAGAGAGAGAGAGAGAGAGAGAGAGAGAGAGAGAGAGAGAGAGAGAGAGCTTCAAGGCCGGCACTAAGAAATATTTCGTATCATTTATAGAATTAAACTTGCTTTGTTTTTCTTCTTTTGTGTTTTTTTAAAAATATTTTGATACAGCAGTATAAATAATGCATGAGCTGATGACTGCCTGTAATTCAATCTCACGGTTCTGATAATACATACAAACCACTCAAGCGTCACCCACCATTTTAATTACTTTATCGGGAGCCCTCAAGCTCTGTCTATCTTGCCCTGCAATATCCTGAATTTAATTAATTCCTATTAACTAGTTTTGAATGCTCTAATACTGAAACCGGGTCTTCTCCCTCTTTGCCTTCCGGCTTGACACACATAGTCCAAAGTGGGAGGACGGGGCACCATTCTGGATGGCTGTCAAGGCCTCGGGGCCTGTGAGGAATAGGCCAGTCGGGGAATAACATTAAGTCCGGCAGAAATGAGATTCAACCCTGAGCGCTTCATATTTGCTGGCCTGTTCTAATTCTCCCTTCTCTGCAAAGATCTCCATTAATTTCCTGGATGCACCGCAGACTTCAAACTCACTTGTTTCCGCTTCCACTCGCCTGTGAAGAGGGGGAGGGAGAAGGGTTCGCAGCACAAGGGAAGTAATGGAGGGTTGTTGAGGAAGGAGAAATGACAGCGGTGGAGGCTTTAATCTTCTGCTTCTTGGACATATGAAGAGGCTGATAAGCTGCTCATGGTCTCAGCAACTTTGGCCAACCGTGACCTATCGCAGAGCTTGGGTATTTTAAAGTGCTAAAAGCCCCAAGGACTGTGTGCCGGGGGGGGGGGCAAACAATAATATGTCATGGGCAACTGGCACCATGGTTATGGCATCGGTTACTTTTAGAGCATGGGTTGCAACCGTAAAGAACAGGCAGATTTTGAAATTGGACAGGGGTTTCCTTGTTGTCGAGTTAAACTTGTCTGAGTAAGGACTTTAGAAAACATTGCGAGGATGGCTTTGAAGATCCCAGTACTTTTCCAGGAGCTCAGAAGTATTAAACAGAGGCACCGCACAGGTGTGAGAGACACACAGAGATGGAGGCATGGTGGTTCTTTAGTGTGACAGCAGGACTAGGCTCTTCCTTTTCTCCACCTTCATGACACCATTTTGTGCTCCACACACAGCACTGCATTGTTAAAGAATGGGCCACACAATTCAGTGCTGCTGCCCCATGGAATATTGCTATGACCATTAATCCAGGATGGACATGGCACTGGACGCAGCATGCAACAAGAAGACGCTGAATCATGTGGTTCATTTTCATGGATCCGATGCTGCCCTTCTGGTGGTGGTGGTGGTTGTTGTTGTTGTTGTTGTTGTTGTTGTTGTTGTTGTTGTTCAGTCGTTCAGTCGTGTCCGACTCTTCGTGACCCCATGGACCAGAGCACGCCAGGCACACCTATCCTTCACTGCCTCTCGCAGTTTGGCCAAACTCATGTTAGTAGCTTCGAGAACACTGTCCAACCATCTCGTCCTCTGTCGTCCCCTTCTCCTTGTGCCCTCAATCTTTCCCAACATCAGGGTCTTTTCTAGGGAGTCTTCTCTTCTCATGAGGTGGCCAAAGTACTGGAGCCTCAACTTCAGGATCTGTCCTTCTAATGAGCACTCAGGGCTGATTTCTTTAAGAATGGATAGGTTTGATCTTCTTGCCGTCCATGGGACTCTCAAGAGTCTCCTCCAGCACCAGCACTTCTGGTGCTTAACCCATGCAAAAGTGGGTTTTGGTGGCAACCCAATTGCTCACTGCACATTAATTAAGCACCTAAACTATTAGATGTCCTTCTTCTGTTATTATTCATTTTACAGCAAGCCCTGTCCTTGGGCTCAGAATCTAAACAATGGAGCTCAAAATTTGATGACTGAAAAGTGGGGTGGGTGGGGGAGCAAACAAGGTATTCTATTACATTCTGGGCACAGTTAGTAATAATAAAGTTTTCTTCTTCCTGCAGTCATGAATATGTATCTTACACAACACAAGAGTCACTAGGGTGGAGTGGAGGGTTAATTAAGATATAAGGAGCAACAAAATTCCTTTTTACTCTAGAGGGCCACATCACGTACGGCATGGGAGGTCCATTTTCATGTATGTATGTATGTATGTATGTATGTATGTGTATGATTTCTTAGTTTACAAAAATACATGAGTTGTCTCTTTTTCAAGTCTCTGTTTTCTACAAATCAGTTTTATTTATTGTGAGACATTAGTGTAACATACAGGTTAGGAAGAAAAAAGGGGGAAAGAGGGGGAGGGGGAATGGTAGGTGGGGTGGGGTCGGGCGATTATGCTTCTAACTAAGCAAGCATTAGAAGTCACCCCAGAACTGACCCTACTAAACATCTTCCAAGATAATAATGCCCACTCACATCATAAAGAGCTCATAACCCACCTACTCTCAGCAGCCAGAAGCATCATAGTCAGACACTGGAGAGACCTGTCAGGAGTAAGCATGGACCAACGGTATCAAATAGTATGGGAAACAGCCTTACTAGAAAAACTAACCAACAAACTGAAACCGACACAGGGACAAATAGAAGAGGCCGCCTTCACCCCAGTATGGTTCCCCTTTATCACATACACAGCCCAACAAGAATCTGCCGACAGCATACGAATCAATCTGGTTAACCTGATCCAAAATTACACACACACACACACACACACACACACCCCGCTCACACACAAAAACAAATCTCACTACAGCCAACCAAAGACAACCAACCACCCCCCAGGCCACCCCCAACCTCAAGCGAATAGTAAGAGAACCCCTACAAGTAATGCTGACACAAAACCCCACACATAAACTAAGCAGAATAATAGAAGCATATGTTTGCATATTTGAACATGCACACAACATATTAAATCAACTTGTGGGAGGGCCTCTAACTTTGGTTGGAGCTGCAGTGCTAGGGAAGCCCTTAACACTTTCCCTCTGGCCATCTTCCTGGTCTAACCCTGCTCCAAAAGCTGCTAATAGCCTCAAAGTGGGAAGAACATGCAGAGACGTGTATTTCTCTGTATCTTCCTTTATGCTACAGAACTATCAACAACTCAGGTGGATGGAGACGTATATATTTTAGATAGTGTGGGGAAAGAGCACAGGGGAAGGGGTTAAACACTCCCTCCCCCAGGACTGCTATGCCAATCAAGATCAGTGCCTTCATCCAATCATGTGTGTCATTCACTATATTTTATTTGGTCCAAAGATACAAAAACCAAGAACCACCGGGAGGGGAAAAAAAACAATTCAGAACATTTTTTTACTTTTAATGAGCCAGGTAAATAAATTATCAGCAAATATAATACCAAATTCAAACACTTAAAAAACAACAACAACCTATGGCATTGTTTTAGCTAAGCAAATTGTGTCATAGTGTTCAAGTGTTCTGTCACTATGACAAACTTTACCAGAACAAAGAACATGGCAAATATTCTGAGACACAAAATCTATGTGCCCAATTGTGGAGAGAGAGAGAAAACATTGGAAGGCCCAACCAGTCACGATCAGGAATTGTGTGGTCTTTGGGAGTACAGAGGGTGCATTAGCTTGTTTACATGAGAACATTTTGAGATAATAGATCCTAAACTCACTTCATTCTCAGCTTTGTTTACATGACCCAGAGGCCAACATGACTGAGTTGAAAGCCAGGAGATGAATTCTGAGTCACCTTGTTATTCATCTCCAGACAAGGGAGTCTGCTTACAGGAGCAAGTATGTTATTCCTTGAGGTGGAACCCCCATTTCCATAGAAAAAACGCAGGGCAGAGCAACATATTACACATTATCCCTGCTGGCGGAGCCTGGTGGAAAGCAACAAAACAGAGCATTTTTAAAAGGGGCAGGCACAGGCAGGGTTGGATTAGCTCGGAATCCACTGGATCCCAGGCTGCTCTCACAGCCAGCACCAGCCAACATTGAGCCTGATCCTCCCACCTTTCAGTGCTTCTTTTGTCTGTGGCTGGGCTATGCCACATGGCAGCAGCAAGGGAACGGGATTGCTTTCTACAACTGTTTATACAAGCAAGCCATTTTTGCTAAATGGTTTTAAAAACACAAAAACAAACCTGGCATTAGTGAGAGAACATTTTGCATATTTTTTTTAAAGAGATAAGTAAGAACAGTTGCAACCACCCACGGGTGCCAATTGGCACCTGAACTCCGCTTCTTGAGGAACAACCGAAACTGGGAGTATAAATGTTTAAATTTACCAATGGCTTGAATAATCACATGTAACAAAACTTGACAATTCCTACTGGGAATGCCTGTGGGGAGATGAAGGGATGTTGTTGTGGAGATGATTGTGCTCCTGTAAGGAAGCCTTTAAGACAGAAAATGGTTTACTAAATGTTGACTCTCAGCACAGCGGGCGGAGAAGCCCACCTGGTCAGCACATGTGTGTGTGCAACAGGAACCTCTCCCGACTGGAAATGTTGAAACAGATGTTCTACATGCACTTGTGGCTGAGTAAATGTGCAATTGCTAATCCAGCTCTGATTATTGCCTGGAAAACCTCGACGGTTCTAAAGTACTTTGATTCAGCCTCTCTGACGTTCATCTGCCTGTGTGCATCGAGGCACAGAGGGAACAATAAGCCCCTACTGTTTGCTCACCTTTTTATGTCTTAGGAGCAATCCGGATGCTTCTACAGCACCATAGGACCTGGTCCCCTGGTGCTTCTCCTCATGCGATTCGAAGGTAAAGGAACCACATGTCTGACGGGTGGGGGGATGTCGCTCCTTATCAAGATAAGGGATAGAGAAATCAGTGTATTCTACAGTCTATGCCACCTCCGCACGTGCTCACTCAAACACGTCTTATGACCCATTTCCACATTAATTTGTGGTGGCTTTAAAACTGCACAAGAAATTGCATTTAAATATAAATGCTATTTTTTTTAAAAAAAACCTGGAGCCAAGAATTCTGGTGGAACCTTCCAAAAAGTGTGAACGCCACTAGATAACCCAATACAGCACAAATCGTAACCATGTCTACTCAGAAGTCAGTCCTAGGGCAGTGCTTTCAGGGTTAAAAACGAGGCGCTGGTGCTCATTATCTTGATAAAAGTGAAATGGGTGCCAGCACAAAATGGCTGTCATGGCCAGTGAAAAAAAGAATAAGAGGTGACAGCACTCAGTACTGCCACGAAGAGAAATCACTCTGCTAGGTAAGTGGGGTTAGAACTGCAGCCTAAGTTCTACCCCTTGCTTTGTATAGGAAGATCAAATCAGGCCAGTTCACACTTGAATTCCTGAAGATTGAGTTCCTCAGATGTTGTTTCCCACCTATGTACTTCCGTCCTCTCTGCATTGCAGGATGTGAAGTGTGGGAAGAATGAATCAAAGCTGAAGCAGATCTCAGCCTGCAGTAGGAATTAATACACTGGCCTTTATAGCCCAATGTTTGCTCAGAGGCAAGTCTCACCATGTTCAGTGGGGTTTCCTCCTTCGTAGGCATATATAAGATCACACTCTTAACTAGGGTTGCCAGGTCAGGAGCATCTCAGACCCTGAGATTTCAGGGTCCAAACCTGGGACTTAAGGGTGGCTGCTGGTGGTGTCATGGGGGTAGGCGCTGGAGATGGTTCAGGAGAAGGGAGTAGAGCAGGCTTCCTCAAACTCGGCCCTCCAGATGTTTTTGGCCTACACCCCCCATGATCCCTAGCTAGCAGGACCAGTGGTCAGGGATGATGGGAATTGTAGTCTCAAAACATCTGGAGGGCCGAGTTTGAGGAAGCCTGGAGTAGAGGAAGGCAGAGCCGCCGCCGCCGCCACCCCGGCCAACCGACTGTCTTTGCTATCATTTGCAGTCAGATCCTGCTGGGCTGAAGCTTGCAAGCTTCATGCACAGCATTCTTAACAATAACAACAAAGATGAAAGCACTCTCATCCACCTAGTGATTCAAGCCTTCCACCTGCTGCTTGGAGGGAGCCAGACAAACCTAGAGTCCTGGAGGTCTGGCAACACTGATTCTTACTGTGGACCACTCCAGCAATTCAATTTCCACTAACCTCAACTATTTTTTATTAGAAATACTTATAAACTCATCTTTCCACTGATTAAACCTACAAAAGTTATTAAAGCAATTAAAACCAAGCATTAACTAAAAATCCTATTACCTCCCCCCCCCGCCCCCATTTAAAGAAAAAGATGGACGGAACATGCCATTTATTTCATACTCTGGAGAACATTCATGTCCTTAAACCACTGGCGTCCACCTCCCAAGCCTACCTTTCTATTTGGGAACAGTATGTTCAAGGTAGAGTTTCCAAGAGATATTCCAGAATGAGACAGAGAAAGGGGTGTTCTCTGGGCATCTGAAGCCTTTGCAACGGTTGATAAGCACATAATTTGTAAATGGATGTGAACTTTTATAGCCCACTGATTCTGCAGCTCGGCTACAGCTGAAACAGTCCACTGGCATGGCTGAAGCGGCATCTTACGCAAGACAAATCCATCTGGCTCAGCTGCCTGCCAGCTGCAATCCCATAATGACTACTTACCCGAAACACATCAGGAATGTAAGCCTGAGCCAAAGTAGATGGCCTTGTGGTGGCCAAAGGGACGGTAGGCAAACGTGTCATCCTGAAGCCATGATGCCAGCCCTCCCAAGCTTCTCCCAGCCCCCAAATTTCTGTGCAGCACATGGGTTTCATTGAGCAACACAGCAGCACAGCCAATGAAAGGTTTTAAGGGCATGAATCATGTAGGCCTGGACTACATTAAAAAATAGCCATACCCAGACAGTGTCCAGTGTGATTGAGATCCAGCGTGGTGCAGTGGTTAGAGTGCTGGACTGGGACCATGGGAGACCAAGGTTCAAATCCCCACTTGGCCATGAAGCTTGCCAGGTAACCTTGGGCCACTGTCTCTCAGGGTTGCTTGTATGAATAAAATGGAGAGGGAGGAGAGCCACCTTGAGCTCCTTGGAGGAAAAGTGGGATATAAATGTAATAATATATAAATAGTCTACCATGATGCTGCCGGCATGTGTTGTTGGTGTATGGCTTACTATCCACCATGAGCCCAAGCCTCTCAGATTCAGTCTCTTAACTGCAAAACCCCACCTTGTCCAGTTCCAGGCCCCCTGTTTAAAGGTGGACATTAACAAACTGGAAGAGATGGCAAGATGGCCGAGTGGTCTGGAAGTCCTAAGAGCAATGAGCTTAAAGAGCTGGATATGTTTAGTCTGGTTCAGAGAAGATGAGACATGATAACCACCTGCAAATATCTGTAGGGTTGCCACTCAGAAAATGGGGCAGACTTGCAAATGCTAAGAACTGCTCTGTGTTGGAAGAGGCTGCCTCAGGAGTTGAAGGTCTGTAAGTGGGATGCTGTAGATCAGACTTTGCCAAGTCAGTGCCTTCCAGATGTTGCTGGACTCCAACTCCCACCAGTCCTAGCCAGCATGGCCAGTAGTCAAGGATCATGGGAGCTGGAATCCAAAGCATCTGGAGGGCACCAGGTTGGGGGGAGGCAACTGCAGAGGCAACCTGCATTGAGCAGGGAGATATCCAAGGTGCCTTTCAACTCCACAGCTCTATGATGCAGGAATGCAAAAGCAGCTCACTCCCAGAGGCTGCTGCTGTGATTCATCCTCCTCATTTGGCGTTTATGTTCAGAAGCACACTCTGCCCGGAGCATGACCCCTTCTGAGATGAAACCACACCATCCTAAGCCCTTTCAACTCACAGAGGCACCTCCCTATGCCATCTACTTCTGAGACAGAGTCAACCACTTCTGAAACTCCTCTATTACATCCATGCTGAATCAATCAGTGCACAATGATCATTGGTTCAGAATGTGACTGTAAACAAGGCTCTCCTGCCCCCTTCCACGTGTACAGCTGTTAAGTAACCAGATTGATATTCCTTTGGGCAAAAGCTGTACTTAAATTTGTGCCTCAGTTACTGAAAGTTTGGAGCTTCTTTCTGCACCACAAGAGCTGAATGTTTTGCCACTCTCTCTGGTCAAAACAAATTACCCCAAGCTAAAAGCACTGCATGATTCCTTGCTTCATATACCTGGGATTATGATTCACAGCTTTATGGTTTACAGTTAACTCATTTCTCACCCCAATGAAGGAGTTCATGATAGGATGCGTGTTGTCTTTGCACCTTATAATTTGCCTCAAAAGCTGTCTTTCTAATTAACCATTCCAACTTCAATTTTAGCCCATAATCACCACCACCAGTATTATTTTAACAATGTATATGTCGCTTAATCACAATTCTCTCTAAGCGAAGTACAAGAAACTCAATAAAAAACCATTCTTTAACAAATATTTCTTCTTCTAAACAAATCTGTTTCATTGGTCTTTTATAGCATCATTTATATCCCACATTTTCCCAAAGAGTTCAAGGCAGCTAATATCGGTATGAGTCTTACCCCCATTTCATTCTCACAACAACCCTGTGAGATATATTAGCCTTACAGAGCCCTAGCTGAGTGGGGAACCGAACCCAGGACTCACCCGTCCTAGCACAAGACGTCTGTCTCCAGGTCTGAGGGGCCAAAACAACCCCCCGGTGGGCCCCCTTCAGGGCACCGCAGTGGCATCCTAACCACCAGCTGTGTCTAGCTCCCCTCCAGCTAAGGATTTCACACAATGTCCCAGAACTATACTAGGTCAGGGGCATCAAGAGACATTTAAATGCTGGAGGTTTAAATGGGTGCTGCTCCAAATGGTGGACCAATAAATGGGAGAGATTTGGTTCGGTTTGCATTTTCTTGTGAGGTTCCCTCATCTGTACACTTCATGAAACCATACGTGAACCGAAACACAGCCATCACTCAAAATTCTCACTTTCTCTCAATTTTGCGATGCAGTTCTCCAAACCAAATAATTTGCATTAAAATGTGTACACTAGGGGGAAGCATGAATAAAATTGCATATATTAGTTAGTGAAAATTACATACAATATTGCATTATATGGGGGATATATGCTTGCAAAGATGGGCACAACTGGAGAAATTCACACTATCATTGCAAACTGATGCGGAATGGTAGCAAACTGAACCCGAGACTGGAAAAATGAGAAAAGGACAGAGACCAAAACGGACAGACTCGCCCAGCCCTAGTCCTAGAGCAACTGATAGCAATGGGCCATGGCAGGGGTCTGGGGATGCCAGATGATGACTCCAGCCCTGACTCCAACCCCTGCACAACACTGACTCCCTTGTATATAATTTTATTGCATTGCACAAAGACTCCAAGCACCAACTAAGGCGGCAGAAGGGGAGCTCCTCTGAACACTGAACCCTTGAGTGCCATAAACTGCAGTGCTGAACCACCACAGGACTTCCTGCTCCTTTCTCTCATTTCCAGGCACAGTGAATCGGAACATAAATATAACATGTTTTGCCCCCATCCGATTCTCATAATTTTTGTTATATTTATATAGCCAACCCATAAAACTCTTCTCTCCCCCCCCCCGAAAAAAAGCCCTGCCTGTATTATGAATTTGGGAAGTGTTTAAAAGTTTGCATTTTTGTCCGTCGCTGCTCATCCCCACCCACATCCCGTCCCTTCCTTTCTTTTTCCATTCTTTCGCTATCACTTGCCGAAGATTTGCTTTCAGTGAAAACAGCTTCTTTGGCATGCTAAAAGGGAGCCTCTGTTTGTGGTGCAGGAAGCCTCAGCTGCCTTCAGTTTCAGCTGTACCGAAAGCAAAAAGAACACTGTTTTGGGGTTGTTGTTTTTAAACATGACCCATGAGTGAGACACAGGGCATTTGCATTTTTTTTTTTTAAAAAAAAAGCCACACACACCACGGTAATTATCCATAGATGAGAGCAATTGACATGAAAGAGTATGTAACTGTTGTTGTTCCTTCTTGTCATATTTAATACAAGCTTGCAAGCTATCTCACTGGTGCCAGCCTGCATAATTCCACTCCTGGATGGCCAAGCAAGCATGAGGGTTGGGCCACCCTTACACACATTTGTTTTGCATCGATTGTTATTTTCATAGAGTGCTTTTAGTCCCTCCACTAGCATAATGTGAAGGGACAAGACGGGGAGAAGGTTAAAAACAACACTCCTCCATCTATGCTTGCACAACATAAACATAAGAAAGTTAATAAAACTTTCCTTTAAGTTTCCCAAAATAGTTCAGAAGGCAGTGAGGAGTAACGAAACAGTTGCTTGCTCAACCACAGTGAATCAGAGCATTGGTGTGAACGTCTATTGCACACACACATAAGGTCACCTCCCGACTGTCAGTATTTTGTGGGAAGGATTAAAGCACATACCAGAAACTTATATTTGCACAACTTCAGTGGAACAAAGCATTCTGTCACCCTAGCACAACAAATGCACTTCAGCAACACACAGAATTTTAGGATAGTGACCGCTAAACATACTGAATAGTGTGGGATGAGCAGATTATTGACAGGAAGTCGTATAAATGCCGCACAACCAATTCAGGACGAATGCTCATTGTTGTACAAGCACAGACACAGTTTAACCTCCAGAGGAGTTTTGTGCAAGCAAATCAGGATGAACGCCCAACCAACAGGCCATTAGGAGGAATCCACAGATACACACATGCACTGAGGAAAATAGCGCATCTCAATTTTCTTCTTTAAAAAACCCCACAGTTGTGTAATTACATTTCTGGATTGCCAATATCCACATTCATCTCATCTGCATAATGTAAGCCCATTCTGCTTACAAGCCATTAGTCACTTTGGAATAAGCATTTCAAAGCTGTTACTTGGTTTTTTAATGCCTGAAAGGTGGAGACCCCTTGGAGAGAGCTAGCAATTACCGCTGCACTCAGGCACCCATTTGTTTGTTTGTTTGGCTTGCGCAGCTGCTTTTAGTCACAGGGCAAAAACAGATGGCCACTTTCCATGTGTGGCTGCTGCATGGAAGTCCCCCCATTGGAGACACCTCTATGTGGGGAGCTGGTTGCCTGTTGGTGGCTATGGCAGCAGAGTAAGCCTCGTCTCGTAACACTGCTGAAGCCTACAGAGAGTCAACTCGCTACGTTGCTACAGCTGCATTCTACAATACTCTTCAATGGTGACCATGTAGGATTTAACATTTAATATGAAACATGCACGGACAACTCCAACCATCTATCTACCCATCCAAATAGCTCCATCCAAGCAGCTCAGGGCAGCACACATCATTTAACCTTCTGGTAACCCTGTGAGGTTGGTTAGGCTACCACAATGCCTGAACCCCACATCTCATTTGTTTTCTACGACCCTCATTCCATTTGCTTTGTCCCTCCTTGGTGCGTTTATTCCTCTGTCACTACCAGACTTCCAAGCCAAACAGCAACAGCCAGCATCAGTATGAGAACATCCTTGGTGGGTAACTACTACCCTCTTGAGCAGGGCCAATAAGTGATGCTCCTAAACAATAAAAAATACTGAATATGCACAATATTTGGACAGTCAGTGTATGGCCCCATAGTCTCAAGTATGCTCTGGTGCTCTCAGGTCCTGCTTGCGGGTTTCTCACAGGCATCTGGTCGGCCACAGTGAGAACAGGATGCTGGACTAGATGGGCCATCCAGCAGGCTCTTTCTTACATCCTTAAAGTATGCACAATTTATGTAAATTTGTACCACAGGGCGGTACTCCAAGTTCTTTGGTGTCTGGCAACACCATTGCTTTCTTCCCCTATGTATTTTGTGTCCTCTCTTCAGATTGTTAAGCCTATTATTATTATTATTATTATTATTATTATTATGTGCCTAGCCATTTTGATCCTTTAACACCACTTTCTTAATTGTGCCACAGTGTAATATAAACCACTGAGCCTCTTGGGATTGCCAATCAGAAGGTCGGCGGTTCGAATCCCCGCAACGGGGTGAGCTCCCGTTGCTCTGTCCCAACTCCTGCCAACCTAGCAGTTCAAAATAATGCCAGTGCAAGTAGATAAATAGGTACCGCTGTGGCAGGAAGGTAAACGGCGTTTCTGCTCTGGTTTCCGTCATGCTGTTCCGTTGCGCCAGAAGCAGTTAAGTCATGCTGGCCACATGACCCACAAAGCTGTCTGTGGACAAACGCCGGTTCCCTCGGCCTGAAAGCGAGATGAGTGCCACAACCCCATTGTCACCTTTGACTGGACTTAACCATCCAGGGGTTTTAGCTTTACTTTTTTACCTATAAACGTATGCATGGAAAAGCCAGATCCCTCTCTTAATAGGTTTATACATTATCATTGCCCTCAGCAGTAAACTTTATTATTATTATGCCAGATAAAGCCCTTGATAAAAACTTTTGACATACTTTGTTTTATATCTCATAATATTAATGGAATGGCCTGGAATAATAATAAAAAGTCTAGTCTTCTAGGTAATACATTTATTTTAATGGCAGCAATATGCCCCAACTAGGAAGCAAGATTTAGCTTCTTCCCATGACTTTATGTCCTCCTTCACTGCACAAAACACTGGCAAATAATTCAGCTGCAATTTTTTCACATATCAGAGGTCTTCGAAGGGGTATTAAATGCCATGATACCTTGAAAGTTCTTGTTTAAACTATGGTCATTATATACACATATAATTCCAGTCATGTGCAAATGTATATATTATCTCTATTTGGGGCCCAATGCTATAACCACAACAGTTTTACAATGATCCCCCAAATGGCATTGACAAAAGGTTTAACAGAAATAGGAAATGAAAGTGGGGAGACGGCAAGCCTGCTTTGTCCTCTTTGCCAAAACAAAATTATCTTACGGTACAGAAACATTAACTACCATGGCTTCTTCAAGATATGAACAACTCAGATTCAGGAAAGGACCACAGCTTGGTGGCAGAGCAAGCACAAGGCTACCTGGTCCAACCCCTGGTCTCTCCAGGTAGGGCTTCCCTACCTTAAATCCTGGAGAGCTGCTTGCCAATCAGTGCAGACAACACTGAACCAGATGGACCAATGGTCTGACTCGGCAGAAGACGGTTCCCACGTTTCTTTAGGGAATTAAGCATTCTAATGCAAGTTCCAATCCAATTCCACTCTCATTAATGCCAGCTTCTCTGCAACAAACACAACAGAACATCTTGTTTTGCCAGTCTTAAAAGAACTGCATTGGCTTCTGGTCTTCAGGCAAGCACAATTCAGGCTTTGACCCTTGCAGCCCTTTGCAGAGGACCATAGGAAGGAATACAGGAATCTGCCTTATATACAGAGTCATACCAGTGGTCCGTCTAGCTCAGCTCTGTCAACACCAAAGGGCCATGACTCTCCGGGGTCTATCACAGCCCTAGCTAGAGATGGAGGAGACTGAACCTGGGGCCTTCCGCACACTAATCATGTTCTCTACCACTGAGCTATGCCCCTTTCCTGAATGTATCTCAAGCATTGTTTGCTCCCACATGAAGATCTTCCTTAGAGGTATTTCTTAAAAAAATCCTCTGTTAGTGGTGCAACAGGAAATGGAGACTTTTCAGTGGTGACACCCTGTTTTCGAAATGCTCTGCCAAAGTGGCTTTGCATGCTACTGAATTCGTTAACTTTTCGCCACCAGGTACCTACTTATTTGCCCAGGCTTTTTACAGCTGCTTGGTCCTTGCATTTGTTTATTTATTTTATAATTATTTATGGCATTGGTAGTTTTGCTGCATGTTTGTTTTTTTCCTGGATTTGTTCTGGGAACCCTTTAGGCTTGAAAAAAGAAGAAACCCTTCAGGGTTGAAAAGTGGAATTCCACCCCAAGGGCTTTACAGCTGCCCCCATCAGCTCCGGTTTTCAAAAGGACCTTTGAAGAACCATTTGTTTCAAGTGGCTTTTAGCAGAGGTCCTTTCATTTGTTCTGAGGGCTTGCCTTTGCTTACTAGATGGCTACAGTTCTTTTTCTGCTGGATTTTAAATTGTGTTCTTAATGCTTTAATTAATTTTAAGGATTGCTTGGCTGGGCCTTTTTTTGAGATTTTGTTAACTACTGTTTTCATTCATTGCCTTTTACCAAAATTATGTTTTATAGTTTTATGTAAGGTGCCTAGGGAGGGCCCTAGAAGGCAGCCCACAAATACTGACAGAAATAAGAAGTATTATTTATTGTCTGCCCCTCATTCTAAGGTCCCAGGGTGAGTTAGAACATTAAAACACAGTACAGTGGTACCTTGGTTTAAGAACAGCTTAGTTTCTGAACAACTTGGATTAAGAACGCTGCAAACACGGAAGTAGGTGTTTTGGTTTGTGAACTTTGCCTTGGAATAAGAACATGTTTCGCTTCCTGTTGAGTGTGTTCCATTTGTAAATTGAGTCCCCCACTGCTATGGGAAAGCACACCTTGGTTTAAGAACGCTTTGGTTTAAGAACGGACTTCCAGAACAGATTAAGTTCGTAAACCAAGGTACCACTGTATTAAAAACAGCTTACAACCCCCCAAATAAAGTGAGCCCTAAAAAGATACAACTCAAGTGCCAAAAGCCTGGGTAAAGAGGTGCGTTTTCAGAAGCACCTCCGGAATTCTCTGGAAACTGTATGGTGAAGGTGTTTTAGATGCACTTCTGTGCCGAGGGAGTTCTGATACTTATTGGCTGCCACAGAGAAATGCCCTCTCCCCAGGTGCCATCCCCGAACCTCTAAGAACTGCCAGGTAGGCCCTCTCTGCTGATCTCAGCACTCGAGGGGGTTTGTAGGGAAGGAGGAAGGTTGTTTCAAATATTCAGGGCCTAAGTCGTTCAGGGCTTCAAACACCAACATGAGCTCCTTGATTTGGGCCCAGAAACAAACCACCAACCAGGACAGCTGTTTTAAGGCAGGGGTTATAGGAGACCTAAATGGAACCCCAGTCAGTAATCTGGCCTCTGCATTTCAGACAAACTGAGGTTTGCGAGTCGTCTTCAAGGGCACCAGCACACAGAGCGCATTGCAATAATCCAATATAAAAGTTATGAGAGTACAGTGGCCAAGTCAGCTCTGTCCAAAAAAAGGTCACAGCCGGCAATGTAGCTGAAAAAATGTACTCCTTGCCACTGCTTCCCGTGACAGTGTCAAATCCAGGAGAACCCCTAAACTGTGAGCCTGCTCCTTCCAGGGGAGCACAACACCTGTCCAAGGCAGGCCACCTCCCCACTTCCAGGACATGAGAACCCAAGACACATAACACCCCTGTCTCTTCAGGATTTGGTTTTTGGGGCCCAATTCCAACCCATCACTGCCTCCAAGCACTGGTCTTAACACCTCAACTGCCTCTCCTGATTCAGATGGAACAGAGAGATAGAGCTGGATGCCATCTGCATATGGAAGACACCTTGCCCCTAATCCAGGCTTCTTCAAACTCAGCACTCCAGATGTTTTTGGCCTACAACTCCCATGATCCCTAGCTAGCAGGACCAGTGGTCAGGGATGATGGGAATTGTAGTCTCAAAACATCTGGAGGGCCAAGTTTGAGGAAGCCTGTCCTAATCTCTCGATTACACCTCCCAGAGGCTTCATACAGATGGCAAATAGCAAGGGGGACAAGATGGAACCCTGTGGGACACCACAGAACAGTAGCCTCCCACGAGTACTTTCTGGAAATGGCCCTGGAGGTAGGTGCAAAACCACTGAAGTACAGTGCTCCTCAAACCCACCTTGAGATGCCTCTGAATGATGCCATAGCCAACAGTATCAAAAACTGCTGGGAGATCAAGGAGAGAAAGCAGGGTTGCATTAAACCCCCCCCCCCAGCTCTCTCCTGATAAATGTCATCAGCAAAGGTAACCAAGGCAGTTTCAGTTCCATGACCATGCCTGAAGCCAGACTGGAACAATTAAAAAGTTACAATAAAAACAGAAATCCATAAATAACAGGGGTCTTATGGGTCAGGAAAAGCCTGGGCTAAAAATGTGCATATTCACATGTTGGAATTTGTTGTTTTTATTCTGTAATTATTATTGGTTTTTGAACATTTTACTGCTTTTGAGCTGCCTGCACTGTTTGTGAACATAATATTGACATGTTGTACAAACAAGGTTAGGGAGGTTGGAAAACATTTCTTATCTTTTCTAACTTTGAGTTTGAGGGGAAATAACCTTGCTGTCTTTCTATGAATCCAGATGTTTCCATCCTTAAGGGTTTGATTAAAGACAGCAGGAAGAGGTGTTATAAAACATTCAGAGATGAATTTTAAGACTTTGCAGGGAAGCCAACTCTGCAAAGTGTTTTACAGTTCTTCAGACATTCAAGAGCGAGTTCAAGCTCATTAGCCTTCAGCATTTCTCTATCTTCATAAAGGAGTCTAGAGAAATGTATCCAGTAATTTCCATATCCAATAAGCTATTTTCATCCTAACGAGTTTTGGGCTCTATGATTTTATGAAATGCTACAACTGCCCCCAAATCTCATAGGAACAGCTTCCAAAATATGCAGTTCTGTACAAGATCAACATTTTTTCTTCAGCACAATAGAGGCTGCAATATCCATGTTCCAATTTCTTTTTCTTTTCTTTTTTTAGAAAAAAAAATGAAAGAAAATGCATTAGTAACTGATCTTGCAAATCAAAACAAATTCAGGCCCGTCTGGCTCTCCTATATACTAATTCAGCATCTTTGGAGTTTGTTGTGCTTCCATATTTGCAATTCTTTGTCCTCTGCCAAAGCCAAATAAAACTATAAAACAGCTTCAGATTAAAACAAGAACAACGAGAAACATAACCTTTTCAGTATCAAATGGCATTGTCAAGCAACCTGATTTTAAAAAAAATATGTTTTCCATTATAAGACTATGGAACAGGTTAGCATAAAACTAGTACAAAAGCAAAGCAAAAGAATGCACAAATCATCCTTTGCCATTTGTACAAGATTACACCTGTAAGCAGATGTTGTATCTGGGGGGGGGGGAATAAATATATTGCATACCCATCCCCCCCCCCATTGCTTGCTCTCCAGCTCACTAAAGGAAAACAAACATATTGTGGCTTATCTCCTCTCCCCACCCTGACTCGATCCACATATAGCAAGATACAAATATATTTGCAAATCTTATGACACTGGATTCTTAAGCATTGACAAATATTCATACACTGCAGAATTGGTAAGGCTACCACAGGCTCTGGTGTTCCTACCTAGGATGGAAAAAGCTGTTATATTTTATCTAGTTCCTTTGATTAGTGGAATACTATAAGTTGGGACCATGCTTGCATACACACCATACTTTTAGAGCACACGACTTTCTCCAAAGAATCCTGGGAACTGCAGTTTACCCCCACAGTACTGCAATGCATGGCACTCTTAAGTTATAGTTCCCATAATTCTTTGGGGGTAAAGTCATGTGCTTTGTGGTTTAAATGGTGTATGCACAGCCAGCTGAGGGATAAAGCATATGTACTGTATGACAAAATTTCCATGTTCAATCTCTAGGTTTTTTGTTTTTTGTTTTTTTTAAAAGATGAATTCTGAGTGACAGGACACCTCTGCCTGAGGCAGGGGAGCCATTGCCAGTCCAAGTGCACAGTAATGGGTTACTCTGACAGGATACAGGGCAGCTTCCTACTTCTACAGTAATATAGGCTACTAGCGTGTGACAATTTTAAAGCTAGGGTGGTAAATATGCATAGGCCAAGTCATGGTTGGACTGAGTCTCATGACTTGAACAGATAGCTTCCCTGGAGAGGGGGAAAGCAAGGCTGTGAGGTGTCTGCCTTGGACCCTTTCATAGCCTTAACACCCAACTGCAGTTTCCCCTCAAACTTTCCCACAGAGTGCAGAGATGCAGGATAGTTCCTCTTCATCAGGGCCAGAAACATCTCCCCCAGTCTATCGTGCTGTGACACACTGCTTCAAGGCTGGCAGTGCTGCAGCCTCAAACCCTTCAGTGCAGTGTGGAAGGGTACGTGCATGTGTTAAAACATGAATCTGAGCAGTATTGAGCTACCAAACAAAAGGTGATCATTCTAGGAAAGGTCCCCTGACAAATCCTCACTCAGGGCTGGCCCTACCACGAGGCAGCGTGAGGTGGCTGCTTCAGGTGGCAGATGTTGGGGTGTGGGGCAGGCTGTGGCGGTGAGCTGTTGAAGAGAGGATTGTGTGCCACACAGCCTGCCCCATACCCACTAAGCCAGAACACTGTCTTCAGGTGCAATGAAGAATGCTGTCCTGTTGTTAAGTGTTAAAGTAAAACTCAACTACCTGTCCAGTCAGCTTCACTATGCATGGCGTGGGAGAGGATGCTATCTTGGCCTTCGCGTCAAGACAGCAAAATGCCTTGACAGGAATAATGAGCGCAGAGTTATCTGATAGCAGGTTATTGAGTGCTACAGAAAAGGCATGAATAAAGGCATGAGTTTTGAGAAAGGAAATGCTGGTGGTCAATGAGCAGGAACAAGTAGCAACTGCCAAGGCCACAGAGGCCTGAACAACAAACAGGTCATTGGAGTGGTTGCCCTGCCTGTAAGCAATATGAACTATAGAGCCAAGGGGGGGGAAGCATTCTGGGAAGGGTATGAATCCAACTTTTTTTCTTGAACCAAGAACAGTATTGTCCCTTTAATTAGAAGTTTGAGAACCGCTGTGTTTTTACTTTCTGGGACATGGTGAAATGCTGCCTTAGGCTTCATTATGCCAGAATGTAATGAAATACACAGAACGTTCTATAGCAGCAACCACAATGGCAACGTTAGCCTACAAACCTGAGGAAAATATGTCTAAATTGGGGCCTTTTTACAGTGTGTGTGGGAAGGGGGAAGTGCCCCCAAATCACTCTCTGAAAGAAAGGGGGAATAAAGCCCAATTCTAGAGAGCCCAACGGGCAGAAATTGAGAAGGGGAGTGGAATCTGTGTGTGACAAACAATCTATGCCTATAGCTCTAATTGCCAAGATGAGTTGCTGCAGGGGTCACCCGTGTGTCACCCTTGAGAAGCACATACAGCTGATGAAAGAAGTCTTTCCCACTTCCTCTCTCAGTTCCAGGTGCTTTTCAAGGTTCTGATTAATTCATTGGAACCCAACTTTTAACCCAGATCAACTGGGAAAGTGACGTGTGTGCCTGCACACTTTCTCTTTTGCCATATCTGTGGTGGTGGGGATGGGGAACTGATCTGAGGCAGGGGGGAGGGAGAAAGATAAGTGACCAGAGGGTGGCACTCATGACTCTTGCTCAAAACTCCAAAAGGTGGCTGACCTCTGGCTTACTTACTGCACATGGCGGAAGATACCTTCCACATTACTACAAGAACTGGCATGGGTATTCTACAGTGAAAGGACCCCACGTGTTATGTCCTTCCAGCTACTGCAGTCATGGTGGTGCAGCACCCACAATTTGGAGGAACTGTTTGCAGTGACTTTATCAATGGTGTAGTGCCAAATTTTGAACTGGAGGTATTCATGATGGCAGACCCCATAGCCACGCAACAAGGAGCATCCAAAAATGCTGGCGGTTGTGTCGACCCATTATTACATATGCACAGGTACAAACACTCTCCAAAGAGCAGCAGTACATAATACCACCCAGTTTGTGAGCATCAAGCTAAGTGTAACCCTTTGCATAGATTCATGAGTGTAAGATTTGCTGCTCTCAGTGGTGCTAACTTCTGACTGCATGCTCTCAGCTTCAGCTTGGAAGGCACGTTGGTCTTTCACAAAAAAAGATCTTCAGCCGGCTGGAACGCAGCCGTCAGCTTTTAATTAGAAACGCAAACGGTCTTGAAAAGGTGGTTTTCCATTTAAACCATTAAAACATGAAGTAGGAACCTCATCGAAGAAAAAGGAAAGAAATAGAGGAAATGTCCAGCTTCTGCTACCCCCTTTCCCCTGTGCTAACCTGTCACAAACAAATCTGAAAACCTCATTCTCATTCACTTGGACTGAAGATGGTCCAAGAGTTACGAGGTGGTCTCATAGATGATGCCATTACTCCTGCTTCAAAAAAGTCCTGGAACTGAACACCCCAAGCCAACACTATACCACTGGATCATGAGGTAGAAAGGGGGACATGCAGAATGGCTTTCCAATTTTTAGGTAGCATTTGCACCTCCCATTCCTCCCCCCCCCCCGCCCCCCAGGCATGCCTCAGCCACCACCATATACATTCACTGTCTTTTGCATTTTAGAAACCATTTCATCTGGGATGTAGCAACTTCAGTGAAGCATCTGTGGATCACTAGTAAAGGTAAAAGGGAGGCATCCGCCACCACACCCAATCAACATCCAGACCATACTTCATGGCTGTTTGGTTTTAAACAGCTAATTCGTTAAGGCCTGGGTTCCTTTTGACTGGAGAGGTAGCAGCAAATTAACAGCTCATTTGTTATTTATTAGCCCACTCTCCTCTCAGACCCGATACATCAGAGACAACATTTAAAAGCTCAAGGAGGCACCTGGGTCTGAACAAATTCAGAGCACAGTGGAAACCGAGTAATATATTCTGGAAGTTGACAAAAGCCAAGCAAGCATATTTCATTCTTCCCGTTATGCATCACACAAAATTATAGTTTTGCTTTCTCAAGATTATGCCAGCCTATAACCTCCTTTTTTAAAAAATAAATAAATCTATAAACCATTTAGCCCCACACGAATTTTGCATCTCTCTCCACAGCCGTGGCTTACCTTACATGGTCCAGTAAAGCTCACTTCTCTAGCAGGAGTCTTTGAGGTAGTGTAACACAAAGCACTTGTGTCTAACGCTGCCCTTCAGGTCTCCCAAAAAACTGAACTGACATGCTCCCGTTTGCCGAGAGAAGTTTCAGCGGGGAAAAAATGAGGAGGTCTGAAGGAGGAGCTGCCTCCTCATTCAAACGATTTCACGGCCATTTGGAGGCTTTTGCTTTCACTGCACAAAAGTTAAATCTGAGCATAGACGGCGTTTTCCTGCCCTGTTCCGGAAATCAGGATAACCAAAACCAATGCTGAGCTAACGAGAAATGCTCCTTCCATGTGTTCTGCTTGGCAGACACCACGAGCCATGGCAAGGAAACACGTGATGTTTATAAATACAATATGGCTTGTGTTGTCATAACCTCTCAATGACAAAGCACTAGAAAGAAGCAGACAGCGATGCTGCGGGAAGGATGAGGTTTGGTATCCTGCGGACAGTCGATATCGAGCCGACGTGCAGTCACATCTCTCCCCTAAAGTAAACAGAGTCCCACGCCAAGTAGCAGGAGCAGAGAAGCACCAGATGGGACCTTTTAAACGAATTCGAAGGAGCCTCAGCCATACCAGACTTTTAAAAATACTAATTGCTTAAATATCTGCTTTCTGCGCCAGATAATGGGTCCAGGGTTGCAACTCTAAAACAAACGACTTGTTTTGGGGGATTGCTGGCTGTTCTGCAATCTTAATCCAGGACATTTGCCTGACTTCTTCTCTTTCCTCCATCAAAAGGAAAGGAAAGGGGGGTGGGGCGGGTGGGAAGGAAGGAAGCACTTTTTCATCTTGCTTTTCCGGCTTGGTTGATTGAATATAAGAACACACGAGCCCTGCTGGATGTGACCAAAGGTCCATCTAGCCCAGCATCCTGTTCTCACACTGGCCAACTCCCGGATGCCTGTAGGAAGGACACCCTCTGCCCCTTCTGCAGTTTCCAGCAAGTGGAATTCAGAAGCATTGCTGCCCCCAACAGTGGAGGGAGAACACAGCCGCTGAAAGCCTTATCCTCTGTGAATTTGTCTAAGCCTCTTTAAAGCCGTTCAAGAGGGTGGCCACAGGTTAACTATGCTCTGTATGAAGTTCTCTCTTGTGTGCGTCCCGAGATCTCCGTCACTCTGCTTTATGGGATGTCTCAGAGTTCTAGCGTTATGAGAGTGGGAGAAAACTCATACCCTTCTATCATATCCTCAGCTGCTGGCCTTCCCCCCCCAACGCCCCCCCTAAAAAGCCTCCAAATATTACAACCGATCTATATAGATGAAATACTGACTGAAATAAGCATGAGGGACAGGGCCATAGCTGTCAACCCTCCCTTTTTTTGCGGGAAACTCCCTTATTCCAATGCCGTTTCCCGCTGCTATCCCGGATTGTTGATATTGCTTAAATTTCCCGGATTTCAAAGGAAGCAGCTCCTCTCCCTCCCTGCCGGCCAGGGAGGCTCCTCAGCTGCGTTGCTCGGCTGCCAATAAGGAGTCTGAGACCGACTGGGGGCGGAGCTTGCATCCCTTGTGCAGCCAGACCCTCACGCCCAACCAGACAGACAGCCTGCCTGCCATCTATGCGCTCGCTCTTTCGCTCACCCGTTCGTGCGCAGCCTCTGGAGTGCAGGGTGGCGAGGCTACTTGGTGCCATTGGACCGCCCTCGCGGCATCCCTTATTTTCAAATCCGAAAGTTGACAGCTATGGACAGGGCAGTCCTGCTTACTGAAAAAGAGACTCTGAGCCCAATTCTCACTTGATCTTTTGAGCCCCAGTCTGAAGAGATGAAAGAAGTAAGCCAGCCACTATACTTCCCAGGCCTGGCCATTGGTGTGTGTGTGTGTGTGTGTGTGTGTGTGTGTGCAGAATTGACACGCTGCCCCATTTTCTCAGGGATGCTCTCCAGTGCCAAGGCTACATAAACACCAGCAGCTTAAAGCACAGTGGAGACATCCGCACCCCCCACAATTCTGCATTTCAAGCCACATTTGCCCATTGTTGTGCACACCTGAAAGTGGGTGGGAATGTCTTCACCCAACACACATTATATGTTTGGTTTTCTCACGCCTGCAACTGTCCGTTCCCCCAGCCCCCCCTCCTATTCAACGAACTGCTTTCTGAGCACATGCAATGGCTAACGCGAATGTACACACCTCAGTCAGTTTAACTGAGAAGTGAATGTGCCTTGCATCTTCAGATCTGATGGAAGCTAGTTGGAAGGGAAATGCATCAAACGGCAGCATCTCACAAGAAACAACAGGATAGTTATGGATTGTAGCTAACCTCCACATGTACATGGCTTCAAACACCAGTAGTTGGGAGCACATTGTAGCCTGAGCAAATGGTAATGGCATACACAACCCAAGACAGCAGCATATTTGCACCCTACCATTCTGGGGGGCCAGAGGGATTTGTTTCTGAATGTTCGACAGCCTTTTGCCATTAACAGAAATTTAGTCATTTGCCATTAGCAGAAACTTAAGTCATTCATCTGTTTGGGCCCTAAGGATGTCCAAACACAAGCATTCCACTTTGCAAATGCAGGAAACATACCCAACTGCTTTAAATAGGCTGTTAATATATTCTTACTAGCCATGAAGCTTCATGGTGGGCAGGCACAAAACTAGACAAGAAGAAAAATGGTCAGGGCAATATATAATTTTGCTTATCAGTGATATAATATAAACCCTACCAAAAACAAACAAACAAAAAAACCCATGCAGAACAAATATACTCACAAAGTTTCAAGCAATAAATGACATCTGCACAATCTCTGGTTATGACCTAATTTCAATTCTCCCTCTCTCTCCGTCTCTCAATTCAGTGGAGCTGGTCTCATGCTCTCATTTCATTCAGTCCTACAACTGTCATCAGAAACATGGAGGGGAAGGATCTGCAGCATTTCAGGGAGCTTCTTGAAAGTCTTTATTTAGTTATGACTTTCTCACATTTAATAAAAGTTAAATTAAAATATGTGTTTAATAAAGTTCTGCTCACGACATGCACTGGCTACAATAAGCTCCAGAAAAATTAAAATGGCAGGAGGGGCGCAGTTTATGCTCCTGAATGTCTTTGGCGGTCCTGTGGATTCTGCACATCTAGTTTAAATTTGATGCATTTTTCGCTGCAATCATATGGCACAGTTTCACAGCTCATCGAATTTGCAGCTCAGTTCACCGATGCTCCAGAGCCGCTTCGTGCCACCGTTTGGAGGTCTTTAAGCAGAGGCTTGACAGCCACCTGTCAGTAATGCTTCGATGGTGTTTCCTGCTTGGCAGGGGGTTGGACTGGATGGCCCTTGTGGTCTCTTCCAACTCTATGATTCTATGATTCTCCCTATTTATCATTTCTATAGCATACTCATTTTGAAGTGTAACGTGCCTTTGCATCTATCCTCAAAACAACCCAGTGAGATAGGCCCCTATTATTCCTGTTCATAGATGGCTACCAGAACTGAGACTTGCCCAAGGCAACAGAAACAGTCACTGGCAGAGGTGGGACCCGTAGTCTTGAACAATCCTTCTACAAACAGTGATTCCTCAGGAATGTAACCCAGGTTATTCAGGGGGAAAGTATGTAAAAGCCATTAGATGAAATTACGGATTGCGTAAAATTGGATTTGAGAGCAACATCATTTATTGGAAAGATGGCTTTCTAAAAACGTGGAAATTGCTTAAAATAAATAAATATACTGTATTCCCCCCCCCCTCTCTTTTTGGTGAAATAGTGGAGGTTCTGGCCACTAGGGGGCAACCTTCACCAGAAAGTTTAACCATGGGGGGAAGTACCGGGTAATATGTAAAAGTTACCATGTGGTGGTGTTTCCCTGTAAACAACTGCATGAGCACTTCTTACAACTCTGGTGATGGAACTGGAACTTTACCCAATGCTAGAAGCAGTGGTGGTGCCAGGATATTTTGTGCTGTAGGCAAGGCTAACTACTTGCACCCCGAATACAGATAGTGTGTGTGTGTGTGTGTGTGTGTGTGTGTGTGTACGTGCGCACACGCTAACTTCAGTTTTCAACGACAGAAGTCTTGCAGAAACAATAGAGTTCTTCAAAATATAAAACAAAAGTAAAATATTATCAGACAATTGTAAGATATAACAAAATTGTAAGATATAACAAAAAAAAAACCTAATCCGGATAGAACTGTGTCTCTTTGAGGTCTGTGCCCCAGACAGCTGCCTAAGTTGGCCTAATGACAGCAGCCGCCTTGGCTAGAAGTCATTGTTTTTGCAAATACGTCAGTGAATAGAGAATTTAAGCTGCACAAAACAGGAAGATAAGGCATCTAATACGTGTGGCAGGTAACAGTTTTTCATCAGCTAATAGATACAATCCCATTTCCAGTGAAATAAAGGGTTCAGTGTGGCTCTTTAACAGTCTGCACCTGAACTTTAGACACAGTGGCACTTTTTATTGCTTTACTCTTCCTGAAAGAAGCTGCGTACGCAGTGAGGAAGTGGAATGAATTAATATCTTGACACTCCCCCCCCCCCAACAGCAAGGGTAATAACATTTTCCAGAAGGGAAAAAAAAATGCTTCCTTAGATTTAAGCCAGGGATATGTATGTCTGAGGAACAGAAGCCATATAAGAGATAACCCTTAAATCCAGCTGCCCCTTCTGAAAAAGAGTAAATTGGAAAATGGGAAGATGAAAAGGAGAAGGTGGACAAGGACAGACCTCCATGGAAAGGCTTCGATCGTGTGTTTGGCATTTCTTGCCTCTGAAGTGGTTTTACCCTCTACGATCAATTCCCGGCGCCTGGAAGGGATGGCCGATCCTCCCGGATACAAGCCTTGCTTGGGTTAAAAAGTAATTAAAGCAGGTGCCCTCCAAGGCAGCAAACATTCTTTCCTTGTAATCTGTTCTGCTGGAGCAGTTCTAAACCAACAGCACCCTGGCTGGTCTGCCATTTGAAGGGAAAAGGGAGCTGAACTTGATGGGGGAGAGCAAATCATCCACCCCCAACGGCCGTCCCTAACAATGCACTCAACTTTATTCAACAGCATATTATCAATGGCATACAAATGCAGCCGGTCCTTCTGTCACACTGGGTCAAGCTAACTATATATATACATGAACGAGAAATCTTATTACAACTGGAGAAGCATTGAGAGTTCCAGCTTCTGAGGACTGAAGGACAGCCTCGCCTGTTAATAGATGTTGGACCTACAAAGAAGTCTTTGCTTTGTGCACATAAAACTCCCGCTTGTTCCATTACAAGTACAGTCAAAGGAAGGGGAGCCAGGAAAGATACCTCACCCAGCTTGCCTTTCACTATCCTGCTAATGCTTTCTCCATACTGCTTCACCGATGCCTCTCCTCCTCCTCCTCCCTCCCCATTTTTTTTATGAGCTAAAACGTAACAAAAGCAGGTAACTGGGCGCTTCTTCCGTGAGGTCTCTGTCCCATCCTGCTAGGTTTTTAGAGGCACTTACCTGAAAGAACCGTTCCTTGAATGTGAAAGCCATTCTGTCCATCTCCCCAATGGCTGCCCAAGTTCTGACTCTGCTTAGCTCGTGAAAGCTAATAACATCACAGCTCCAAGCAAGCTGGCTGCAGATCAGGAAATGAATTTTCTTGGCAGAGGTGCACATTTTAACATGCCACCTGCCGTGTGACATACCTCCACAGAGTCACTGGAGAGCCAGGCAGAAGTAGAGGGAGAAACCGTTTCACAGAAAGCAACACCTCACTGCCCAGCGTATATTTTTAGAAATTACCAGCCCCTGCTACGTTAATAACTCCAGCAAGGCTTTAATGCACTCAGACTCCAAATGCAAAGCACCAAAGTGGGCATGCAAGAAAACCCTGAAACAGATGCACGGTTATAAAGGCCGTATTTTTACAGGTGGTTTTCACAACGTTTGACATCCGCTTCAAAGTCCTATATGACTTACTAAAAAACCAAGCGGCCACTTGGTAATAACACATTCCTTGGCCCGATACACTTTATGTATTTTATCCAGAGGAACACACATCAAAGAATATTTTCCTTAAGGAAAGATTTCACCTGAACAACAACAAAAGACACTTAACAGGGTTTCTCACGGGCAGCAAGAGCTTGCCGCCATTTTGAAACGGCTATTTTGTACCAGCAGCCATTTATTACTTCTTCTGGAATGCAATGGCTATGAAGGTGTGGCCTTAAATAGATCCCAAACAAAAACTAACTAGTTGCACCTGAATCCTGTCCCACATGCTGAAGAGATCCCACATGCAAATCGATCTTCTTCAGCACAGGGACGGGGAAGCTTTTCCAGAGTGTGGGCTGCATTCACCCACAGGAGACCTCCTTGGGACTGCATGGCATTGGTGCAAAAGACCAAAGGTAAACACTGGCGTAGCCAGAGGCAAACAGAGGCAAAGCAACAGATGTGACTCTTATCATTGTACAGTAGGCCACATTCTCCGAACGCAGAACCCAGAAGTTTATAAACACAGAGGGAGAGCTGTCTCCATCCAGGAAGGCAAGAGGCATCACCACAGTCCAAGGTCTCATTCCAGCCTGGCAAAACCATTTGAGGCGAAGGAACAGGGAGGATCCATGGCCTAAGGAAAAGGGTTGTAGCCTGGGCAAAATTCAAGGGCTAACAGAGAATTTGGCCCCAGATCCTGAAGTTCCCCAACTCTGCTTTAATATTTTACAGCTGGCCAGGGAGAGCAGCCACTAGCTACGTCAATTTAAATTACACAAAGCACCAATAAATATTTGGGACTGTGTCTCATCCACATCAATATTGACAAGCTGAAGAGTTAGACCTATAATGAAAACCTCACTGAGCTCAACAGGGCTTGCTCCTGAAGTGACTACATAAGACTGCGAGGTTTTCGTTTTGGTATAAGTTGCACATGTGCCTAATTCTCCCAAATTAAACCAATGTGAGAGCAAGGATGTCAGGATTATGGGACACCAATCAGAAGAGGGTACAATCCAAAGCATATCTATGCAGAAGTCAGTCCTACTGAATTCTATAAGGCTTATTCCTTATTCGATAAGGCTTATTTCTGGGTTAGGAGTGTAGATGTAGTCAGCAACACTTTGCCTCCTAGAAGGCAGTATGAAAGTATCTTAAGATTCAAATAAACTGTCTTGGTTTGGTTAAGCAGCTGAAGGCAGATCCCTTTCCCTTTCAAAGTATGATTTCTCACCACCAGGACTAAACAGTTATCTCCTGGAGTAGACACTGGTGGGAACCCTGATTAACACTTCACAGAGGCTTCTCATAACCTCTGTTGTGTTAGATTGTATTATGAGATCCTGAATTAAGCAAGAACCTTGGTGAGCACCAATAGCAGTTACTACCAAGGGAGAGGGTTGAGGACTCCCCATCATTTACTAACCAGTAAGCAAACAGAATGATATCTGCACTAGGAATATCGACCAGCCTTTGAAAGGAGCCATTGTGGCAGAATTTCAAGCATTATACTTTTTTTTGGGGGGGGGGGGAGAGAATTAAGAGATAAGTGCAGGCATGTGTGCTACTCCATGCAGGTTTTATCATACATAAAGAGACAATTAGAGAACAACAAGGGGGAAAAAACCATGACTTACCCTTACATCTCCATTTACAGCTCTGGGCATGTGATTGAAAGCATGCGCAGGATCTTTGTTGTAAACTTTAAGGAAAGATCTGTCTTGAATGTTCCTAGAATTGAGAACAAAACAAAGTAACTAAGAATCAGCAATGAAGAGAGTTGAAATAACATTACCGTATTTTCCGGCATATAAGACGACTGGGCGTATAAGACGACCCCCAACTTTCCCAGTTAAAATATAGAGTTTGGGATATACTCGCCGTATAAGAAATACGACCCGGCGTATAAGACGACCCCCGACTTTTGAGAAGATTTTCCTGGGTTAAAAAGTAGTCTTATACGCAGGAAAATACTGTAGTTTACCGTACCCAGTTTGCTGTTCCTAGCCCTAACAATTCAGATATCACCATGGTAGGAGCCAACCAATGAAAAATTCTCTACAACAGACAGACACCTCAGCTCTTACTTATCCCTTGGGAGGCATACCGTAATTCTTTCAGAAGAAATACACACCCAATCAAATTAAGATATTTTTCAGTTTAATTAAAGCTCCTGGGTGCAGGGACTTATGAAAGCAAAGCCCATTTTATATTTGTAATATTTTCAATTAAGTTCAGTTGTTCTTCACCAACAATGAACTCTGATTTCCCCTCCTTTTTGTAATAAGCATAAACCAAAATAAAACATCATTTTTTTAAAAAAGAAAGCAGGATAATACTTGCACATATTCAGCCTCCCATGACTCAAATCCTATGCTTGATAACATAAGTCCTATGAATTCAGGAGGGCTTACTTCTGAGTATACATATCTGGAATCCAGCTGCAAATCATTTCTAAACATATTAACCAATATCAGCTCTGTCAATTTTGACTCAAAATGGGCAAAAGGCAATAGGGAGGAAAGAGCTCCCATTTCAAAATTAGTTTTAAAAAGTTTAAAGGTAAGTTTACAGTTAACAAAGCTGTAACATTGATGCAACAATTTAAAAAGCCAGTTGTATCCCAGTCAGCTTCAAAACCTACCTTACGAACAGTTTATGGATTAAAGACCTGAAACAATCCCTGCCTTTTTCTCCTTCAGGAATAATCGGCCACAAAGACTGCAATCTAAACACACTTATGTCCTCTTAAAACGACGCTGCCTTTCATTAAACACCCGTGATCTCTGGAGAATTTGCACATAAGACTGAATTCCTTTGCTCCAGGTGCAGCTACAAGTTTAGTGGGCTGATCTTAATCACCGGGATTATCAGGGGTGGGGGTGGGGGGGAGAACACATGGTGAAGGATTTTTGGACAGGTCTCGTTTCTTTTAAAGTCACACTGCAGTTGGTAATTGCCTTGAATCTGTAACTAGTCATAACTTGCAGCATTGCTGCTGTTGACTTCAAGCAGCCTGTCAGGAAAAGCAGAGAGCTGAAGAGGCAGATCTGCCCTAGCAGTTAAGAAGCATAGGGTTAATTAGACATTAAGCATGACTGAGAGTTAGCGCTGAAGGGTAACCACAGCAAAATGCCCACAGACATCCCTCAACGTGCTGTAACTCAGGCTGCACACACACCATCCCCCTTAAAGCACATTCAAAACACTTCCTTTCCCTCAAAGAATCCTGGGCACTGTAGTTCACCCCTCACAGAGTTACAATTCCCAGCAAATGTGAGCAAACTACAGTGCCCAGAATTCTTTGAGGGGGGGAAATGTGCTTTGAATGTGCTTCAAAGGTGTAGTGTGTACAACAGCCTCGGGCACAAAGGATAGTTCACACATCCACAACACTATTAGCCACTTTTCAAGGATGGATCTACACTTGGAGCTTCTTAAGGCAAAATACTGATTCAGACACAACAGGAAAAGCGAGCCGCTCATATACATATTCCTCTTCCTATAATTTAAAACAGAGACAAGGAACCTGTGGCATTCTGTGGCACCCTCTTTAGGGAAGCTTTTAATGTTTGATTGATTATTGTATTTTAATATTTTGTTGGAAGCCGCCCAGAGTGTCTGGGGAAGCCCAGCCAGATGGGTGGGGTATATATAATATATTATTATTATTATTATTATTATTATTATTATTCTGACTGCTTTTATGACTACACTCCAGCCATCTCCTGTCAGCATGGCCAGTGATATAGAAAGCTAAAGCTGCTTTCTACCTTGGGAGTTTTCCCATTCCTCTTGCAGGAAAGATGTGAAAAGCTTGTGCTTGGATAACAGGAGGATTTAGAGCAGGCATCCCCAAACTGCAGCCCTCCAGATGCTTTGGCCTACAGTTCCCATGATCCCTAGCTAACAGGACCAGTGGTCAGGGATGATGGGAATTGTAGTCCAAAACATCTGGAGGGCCGAAGTTTGGGGATGCCTGATTTAGAGAGACAAAAAAATGTGAAGTCCTCCTTTCTTATCTGTATCACTTTTACACTGTACCACGTCTTAACAACCCAACCTAACCAAAGCAACACTATTATTGTTTTTGTTATTATTTATTTACTTACTTACCTTACATCACTTAATTCATAATAGATATTCCTGCTCTCATCCTTGATGTATATTGCCACACTGGGGGACTCCAGCATTTTCATTGTCAGCTGCTGGGGGAAGGCACTTACAAAAAGGGCACGGATCGTATCCGTGCTCGTGATCTCGTTGGGCATCCTTAGTTGTTTAGTTTCATCTCCGTATTGAAGGTACAAAACACCTATGAGGACAAAAAAACAACAAGAAGAACATCTTGGTTGACATGAATGAAGTAGAAATATCAAGCTTCATTCTGGATCCGAGTTAAAGAGGCCTGTTTGCACAAAGGGCTCGTGATACATATATCAACTCTCTAATTCAGTATTGGAAAAGGAGTATAATTCTCTGCGGCTATTGATTATATGCTCTCAAGACGTACAGATGCTGTAAGGAAGGTTTTTATTATTATTAATAATATTATTATTCTGTTCTTCAGCCAGGGCCATTTCAGTCTTGCAACTGAAAGGATACTTTTACCGGTGGCTCAATATCTGCTGCAAACCTTGATGTCTGGCAAAGAGAGTTAAAAACCTGCAGAATGTTTCACCTCGCTGGCTCAACATAAATATCTTAGTTTTGTCATTCTGTCCCTCTCATGCTGTGTGACTAGCATGATGTCTGGGTTCTTCAGTGATGCTTGCTTGCATATGCCTTGGGCAACTCAGAAGACACATATTCTAAATGTGTTTTTAAATAGTAATCCGGGGGAAGAAGGCTCTGCTGGAAACTAGGATGGGCTCTGGTCGAAACTGTCCCTCTCCTCACTTAAAAAAAACACACCACCGTGGTATTTGCGACAGCAACAGAAATGGGAAACTGATTTTTGAGCTTTCCAGATTGCTTTTAAAACGTTCTCGCCATTTTGCAAGGCCACAAAGGTTCCAGTTGGCCAAGTCTTATTCTCCCAACTGAGCGTCTTGAAACTGCTTGGAGGCAGGGATGGGAGGTTGGAAGACTTTAGCATGAGCTGATGAAAACGTTACCTCTCATTTGGTTTTGTTTATTAATTTATTAAAGTCTTCCTACTTGATCTCAGGGTAGGATACATATTTCACCATTTCAGTTGCATATGTAACTTGATAAAGCAATAGATGAACTTGCTTGCCTTGATGAACAATAGATTGTATGTGTGTGTGTGCCTGTGTCTGTGTAGAAACTAGCCTACTATACTTAGCCAAAAATGTACATTTGCTGCTTCTCCTACCTTTGCATCTTGCCTCACCCACCACTGGCTTGTGGCCCCTCAGAAGTTTTACAGAAGGGAATGCAGAAAAAGGTTCCCCATTCCTGTAATACAGGAACATAGGAAGCTGCCTTATATTGAGTCAGAACATTGGTCAATGCAGGTCACCTCTGTCTACACTGATTGGCAGACGTTCACCAGGGTCTCAGGCAGAGATCTTGCCCATGATGGAATCTGGGACCTTCTGCATTCAAATCATGCATTCCATCACTAAAGTTATTATCTAATGATGGGATCTGCATCAATCCACATATCCCTCTCCACATTTCCCCAGTGACTTGTAACTGATTGTGTGTGTGTGTGTGTGTGTGTGCAACTTGACAATATTGCATCTGAATCCCCTGTCACCCCCTACAAGCCAATGAAAATGGGATTAGGATGGTGAAGCACTAACATCATCACACCACATGCTTTTCAATCATACATTATCCAAGAGGTTCTTTCCACAAGTTCCATCAAAGACAGAGCAAGACACCATCCCAGCTGCAGACAAATATTAGTATCAAACAGGCACATTCAAAGCACTCTTTTTGGTGCCAGCTTAAAACAATTTTGTTTAGGCACACCTATCCAGATATGTGTCAAACTTTTTTACCATTGGTTTTTTTTTAAATATTTCATTAAATGTTTTAAGTATTTTCAACTGATTTTATTGATAATTTTAATTTTCTTGTAAACCACTTAGAGGCTTTTCTTCAATCTGCAATGAAGCGGGAAATAAACTTTGTATATCTGGATAGACAAAGATAACACAGCACCCTTTATCCAGGAATGAATTCTTCAGAGACAAGCAGAGACTTTCGATAACAATTAACACTTCTTGTAATGTGAGATAAGTTCCTTGGCATACTGTCACGGTTATTATTGCCATCCTCAGCACTAGCTTTTCCAGCTTTTCAAGGCATCCTTTTAGAGCTTGTCTTAAGGTCACCTTCATGATCTTTGTGGTATTTCTAGCCTGAGGCCTTAAGCATTATTTCCCTTTAGTTATTCTCACCTAGTTATACATACACTTCACACTTTTTAAAAGAAAGAGGGCTGCAATATTTCTGCCTGCACATAATCTTTCGGCGCGATCTGCTGCATAAAAAAACAGACAATAGCTAATGCAAAGTTTCTGGTACACCTTTTCTTTTTTCTTTTTGTTCCAGATTTTTAAAAAAGTGTATGGTTTTGCTCACCTGGATGATGAAATTTAAGTGCCAGGCTTAAAGCCAAGTAATCAGCCTTTAAAAGTGACTAGGACTTAGACTGGGAAAGCAAACAAGGAGAAGAGTGAAACAACTAAATCCTATGCATAATTACTCAAAAGCAAGCTCCACTGTGTGCAATGAATAAGCAATGGAGCTTATTCTCCAGAATAGGTGCAAAGACTCTTGGGCTCTTGGTATTCACTGCTGAGTACTGATGGCAAGGAGACCTGGGACATTTTGTTTCCAGGGCACCTGGTATCTACAGTATAGACATAGGTATCCAAGAGAACTACATTACCTAGTGTGATAGGTGTGTGATGTCTTCTCGAGAGTAAGCTTCCACACACGCTTCTTGTTAAACTGATAGCTTTATTTACAGCATCAAACATTACAGCGTTCAGACTTCATCATCCGTCTCGTCCGAGTCAGATACCTGGAGTGGGGGCTGACGGCTCCGCCCCCAGCATAAGAGCTTCGGGAAACCAAAGCGCCGCCTACCTTCCTTCCACTTCCGCCCTCTGGACCTGAGCGGGGTGGTACTGGTCGCTTCCCCCATACTCCCGTCCTGACCACTGGGCGGCTCTGGGGCTCTTGCAGCATCCCAGAGCCTCTGTTCCTCTCTGTCCAACTCCATTTCCTGTCCTCCACCTTCCGGCTGCTCTGGGGCTTGGGCAACATCCCTGAGCCCCTCCTCTCCTTCCTGCGGACCCAGGGCTCTAGCTTCATCCCAGAGCCTTAGCACCTCTTCCGGTGTGCGTGGGGCTCTAGCCTTCTCCCAGAGCCCCTCCCCCTCCGGTTGCGCTTGTGTTTCCTCCTCCCCACTACTGCCTTCTTCCTGACTCTCCTGTGAGTCGCTATCTGATCCAAACTCCTTCCTTTGCCTCCAGCTGCCTGTGCCTTCTGACCCTGCCTTGGGGATGGACCAGTCCCTGACACCTAGGCTCCATGGAGCCCAATACACAATGTGGCAGCACTCTAGCTGCCAGTAAAAGAAATAAGCAGCTGGAGCAGAGCTCAGTGCAGCTGCGCAGTGGCACAAAACCAACCCAATAGGGATTAGGATGATTCAGCATCTAGTCAATGCTTTTTCCAATCTTACAAGCCAGCAGCCAGGTTCACAACTGGTCTGGAGAATGGTAAGAGGCTCATGAAGCTGGTCTACATGGGAAATTGCACCAAATGGGATCAAATATGGATTATTGATCTCGTGACTACTTGATCTATGAGCAGCAAAACAAACAAACAAACAAACAAAAACTATTAGCACATTTGCAAAGCAGGGTTTGATATGGTTTCAAATTGGATGGGGGACTGTGTGTTGAGTGAGAGTCTTGCATTGTTGGACTACATAACCCTCCAAGTCCCTTCCAAGTCTATGATTACAGGATGAGTTTGGAGATACCTGCTGGGGCTTCCTCAATCTCTTTGGGGATTGAAAGCGGGTGCAGGATCTCTGATTACCTGTGGAAGGGCTGTAGCTCAGTGGAAGAGCACATGCTCTGCATGCAAAAGGCCCCAGGTTCAATCCTTCACATCTCCAGATAAAGCTTGGAAGGACCTTTGCCAGAAAAACCTGGAGAGCGGCTGCCGGTCAGTGTTGACAATACTGAGCTAGATGGTCCAAGGATCTCACTCAGTATAAGGCAGCTTCCTATTTGGAGGAAAGCTAATGGAGAACCCAGAACACATTTCCCTTCTTTTTTTCTCTTCCCCTCTGCCCATTCTTTTTCACTCCACGCCTTTCACCTATTTAGTTCACTGTGCCAGGTGAAGTCGTGTCATCCTGAATTTGCACCTGTGGGAAAGCAGAAAGACCCTTGAAGGGGAACCGCAGTTTTACGGGAAAGGGTCAGATTGGTTGGGGAAAGAAAAGGCTGAAGTTATTACGGGCCAGATATTTTGGAATTCAAGCTCTTTCCCCCCCCCCCACATTGCTATATTTCCATTTTGTAGAAAACAGTGAATTCCCTCCACAAAAGAGTACCTGCTGCAAATGACAGATGAAAGAGTTGCATGAATTTACATTACTTTTTTTTAATACTGGCCTATAAAACGTAAGAAGCCAGTGAGGCTATTGAATAATGTTTTTGGAGATTAGCAGGGCTTGTGTGGTGTATGTTTGCTGAGGTAGCCATGCTAAACATCATTTTGGCTCTCTCTGTTGCCTTCTTTCAGGTGCATTCTCAAGATATCTGCTTACACACAAAGGAAGAGCAGATTAAAGGAAGGGACAAATGTGATTACACAGCTTTATTTGGGATGGTGTGTGTTTCAGCTTCCCCTGGGTACACATTCCAGAAAAAGACACAAGCACGATCAATGAAGCATAAACCTTAAAAAGAAAAAAAGAAAAAACCCCAGCAGGCAGCAACATACTTGCTGATTAAGTTCGAAGAGGGAGTATTTTTGTCCTGCTAAATGTTTGTGCAAAGATAAGGAATATTCATTTTAAAATCCTATTCAGCAGTACAATGAGGAAAACAAGGGAAATGTGGCCACCTTTGGGCTATTTAGTTTCCTGGGAGCCTTTTGTTTCAAATCTGGAACTGAAGTGAGTTGTTTGGGGCTGGGTGTTTTTTTATTTCTTGAAGTCTTGCCAGCCAGGTTTTAATGTACAGTATTTAACCAGAACATCAAATATTTGCACTCATTTCCTACATGCATCAAGAAATCAAGGGAAAGCACAAGGACAAAACACAGGTACGGGCATGGCAAGCTTCATGAAGACTTGTTCAATCTGCAGGAAATTACACCTGACAATGGTCCAAGGGAATGGGAGCTGTGTGAGAGCATGGATGGTCTCAGGAGGATTCCAAGGTCCAAAGTGACGCAGGCTGGGAAGCGATTGGGAAACCTAACGTTGAATGGAGTCTACTACAGACCACCAAACCAACAAGAGGATGCACTAAACCTTGCTGATGTACTCTAAGCCAGAACCTCTGTCTATCTTCTTCGAGGAATCCTGGCAAATGGGCACGGTGCTGGGAAGCCATCTTTCAAGAGTGTGCAATGACTGTTCCTCATCAAACTTGAAGGAAGTTTCAAGTCAGGTGCCACAGGGCCCTATCCTGGCCCTGGCACGCTAACATTTTTATCAGTGACTTGGGTTTATCAAGTTTGCGTATGATTTCTCAGAAGACAGGAATAAAATGGAATGTAAAACTAGGCTGGGAATAATGAAATGGAGCCAGCAGAGACAAATGTTCTTCATTTGGGGAGCGGGATCCCCAACTACCTTGCAATCGCCAAAAAGGCCTTGGGCGGTAACCAACATGCTTGTTCTGTTAGTGTAAAGATTTATACTTATGTGATGGAACACCCTCTCTCCCCCCCAAAAAGCTTCCTCCCCAAATCTGCTCTGGAGAATTGGAGGAACCCCTAGAACATATTTTTTTTGGGGGGGGGGGAGTGCAAATCCTTGCACTAACAGAACAAGTTGCTTCGTACAGCCGTACCTTGGAAGTTGAATGGAATCTGTTCCGGAAGTCCGTTCGACTTCCAAAACGTTCGGAAACCCAAACACAGCTTCTGATCGGTTGCAGGAAGCTCCAGCAGCCAATCAGAAGCCGCGGAAGCCCCGTCGGATGTTCGTGTTCCAAAGAACATTCACAAACCAGAACACTCACTTCCAGGTTTGTGGTGTTCGGGAGCCAAAACGTCCGAGTACAAAGGAGTTCGGGAGCCAAGGTACAACTGTACTACCGTCTTTCCCCCTTTTTAAGACACCGTCTTATAATTTTTTCCTCAAAAAAACACAGGGTGGCTTATTTTCAGGGGGGTGTCTTATTTTTATTACGTCAGTATGGTACGGTACAGCCTCCCCCTGCGAGCTGAGCAGGCGGGGCAGAACTCCGCAAGAGGCGCGTTCCCCCCCCCCATGCCTCTCGCTGGTTCGCTGGCTCCCTGCGCACGCAGGAGGGGCTGAGGAGGTGACGGGAACAATGGCGGCACCACGGCTTACTTTTGGGGTATGTCTTACTTCTCACAAACGTAAAAAACCCCTGCCATGGCTTACTTTATGACTACGTATTAAAAAAGGGGAAACAGGGTACATTGGATGCAAGCCCTTATTACCATTCACTGGCCTCTGAAGAAAGAAGTACCTGAAGCAGGGCATCCAATACAGATTCCATACAGTAAGTAGATTCGTACCTAAGCTGGTGAGCCTTTGGCTATCCAGGATTCCAAGCTATATAGAGTTTTACGGTCAAAAGCAAAGGCCTTAGTTGTATACAGAAAAACAACAACCAACAGGTGTTTTCCAGACAGGAAGTACCAATCAATCATTAATGGGGCTGCCATATTCTGAACTCTAAAAATTATTTGTTCTAAAGTTGATTTTGACACACAGTATTGCAGCTCGATGAAAAGGTGGAAAAGCTGCAGAAAAGCATCACTCAAGAAGCATTAATGTTTAACGAGGCAATTTAAGAGTATGATGGCATGTTGTTTGTGGCTGTGAAATGGTGTGAAACCTACAGTCTTTGAACTCGTATGCAGCTAATAAATCACTGTCTATTATTTAAACACCCCTTAATTACAACTTCTGACTCCGTATCACCTGGAAGAAGTGGGGCCACCGATCAAATGTACACACTGCATAGCTACACTGATGCTTTATCAAATGCTACATGGACATACTTAGGGAAGGAATTGGTTGTCTCCAAATTATCAACACAATATAGAAAATGCCATTCAGAGTGAGGAATCCCTCTCGACTAATCAAATATAGCTATCTCCCTAAACTTGGCACAAAGAATTTTCTTCTAATATGCTAAGAACCACAGAATAGAGATACGAAGTTTAAGAAATCTTCCAACAGAAGGCATGTCTCACTAGTCGCTTTTGAGTGCAAACCTGTTCCCATACAATCAATGGGAGTTCAGTCATACCCTCCCAAAGAGAAGTGGATGACACCCCTTTGACAGCTATTGTGAGACAGTGATTAGACTGGAACAAGTTGGGGGCCTATGAGGAATGGCAGGGAGGGAGAGGGAAACACTATGGCTAGATTAGTAGCTTCCTACTTACGGTACTTAACTCTGAACTTCAGTTGCCCAGCACTATAGTGCAAATGTCCTATAAGCATTGACCTTTGAGGTTTGGTGATTGGGGCATTGGTCATATAACCCTGAACACAAACTGCACATTTCTATACTTGGATCTCACCCTCTGGGGGGATATCTGCTTCTCTTTCCTACAGTATATGGACCCTCCTGCAGTTTGGGAAGGAAATTTGACTGATCCCAACGTGCATTACAAAATAATTTTGATGGAATGAAGAAACGAAACAGTGGGAAAGTAGAATCAGACCTATTTCAGGGATGGGGAACTTGTGGCCCTCGATATGTTGCTGGGCTCCAGCTCCCAGCAGCCCAGCCACTATAGCCGATGCGAGTGCAGCACAGCAACACCTGGAGGATGGCAGGCTCCCCATGGATTGCCTATCTAGTCCATTATCCTGTTTCTGTTAGTGGCCAATCAGATACCCACGAGAAGCCACAAGCAGGACATGAGCACAATAGCTCTCTTCTGCTGTTCCCCAGTGATTGATAGTAAGGGCACATTCATTCTGATCCTGGAGACAGGATACAGCCATCCTTAGTCATTGGCAATATTATCTTCCATGAATTTGTCTAATTCCTTTTTAAAAAAAACCAACCCTTCACTGGTAGCCACAATCACATTTTGTTTTAGCGAATAGCAGAGTTTAACTACGTGCGAAGAAGCAGGTCCATGGGCCTCTCCTTCATCTTCTCCTACTCCGCATCATCATTGGATGAGCCAGGTTCTAGAATTACATAGAGGGAGAAAAGCTTGTCTCTTTGCCTTTCATAAGCTGCTGCAAAGGAAATGTGGGCTTCTACATCCTATGTGCTGACAAACATTCCACAAAAGTGAGCACACGTGCATTTACTCCTTCAGAAAAGCACCTCTTCTGCCCCCCAACAACCCTAAAAAATCAGGTATAAATGATAAAACTTTTCCAATGAATGAAAAGAACTTTTGATTTCACTTGGTCATGAATAAGTGCTTTGGTAGAGCCACTGGCGGAGGAAGGGAGGGGCGGGGGAGTGCCCCACCCCCGACACCATTGGGGAGGGGGGTACCATCGTGGCCGCTCCCCGGACACGTGCTGCACATCCCCCCACTGCGCCGGGTGCCATGCCCCCGCAGGCGGTGTCACATCCCCAGGGTGGCGCGCCACGCCCCCGGGCCACATGCCACGCCCCTGCGGCGGTGCACCGCACTCCCAGAACGCACATCATGCCTGCGTGGGCAGCATGCCACGCCCCCAGGACGCGCACCAGCCATGCTCCACATGCAGCTTTGCCACTGGGTAGAGCCTACATAATATAGAGTTGCCTGTCAGTTGTGCCTCACCAAAAAGCCACTCCTGGAAATGGGGTGCGTGGGGGAATAAAGAGATAGGGAATGAACACAAAGTAGGTAGATGTTCAGACAACTTCCCTTGCCCCACGTTGTTCAGGATGCCTCCCCAACCTTCTGGACTAGCTTTTTTGGGGGGAGTGAGGGAGAACAAATGACGGCAGGCAGTACTGGGAGAAATGAAAGAATCAAGACAAGGAAACTTCCCTCACATGAACTTAATCATAACTAGCTTATCTTAGGATCCAAGTCAAAGTAATCGTAACTCCCCCCCCCCCCGCAACTGCACATACCAGGCTTTCCATCCTTGCCTCTGTCCAAGTTCTGCAAGGGCACTGAGGCATTCTCTTTGAGGTATGAGTTTCCTGCTGTTGTCTTCGGTGGGGGAGAGAGACATGCACATGGCAATTCTCTTCTCCGCCAAGATTTATGAGTGAAGCCGGTTAAAAACATGCAGAATGGAAAAGGGGGGAAGCAGATGTTGGTGGGATTTGTGAATTCCTTAGGGATCCCACATATCACATACGATATGACAACAATAACCCCGACAGAATATCATAATGTAGGTCTTTACATCATAGCATTTGAGCTCACAGAGAGTGGTTTGTCTGGGGGTTTCCCCCCCCTACTTACCAGTAGGGAGGAAATATATCCTAAATGAGGACTCAGAAGAGAGGGAATACTGGTACGGGCATCAGAATATTAACAGGAAGTGCCGCCTACAGCAACTTCCACCAATCTGGTACCCTATAGATGATTTGTACTACAATTCCCATCAGCCCTAGTTGTCATGGTCCTATTGGCATGTTCTACATTTTTCATTGCAAAAATAGCATAAAGTTGGTTCTCTCATTGAAGATTTTTGAGGTTCCCTTATATGTGGAGAATATCCAAAAAGTACCTGCTGCATTAACTAAGGTAGGCCTACAGTTCCTGCAGATTAACACCATCAGTTCCCACCTTCTATAATATATATGGCAAGACCACCTTTTAATCATTCTGAGTCTCTGTTGGTATAGAGCAGGGGTGTCAAACTCCAGCCCTCCAGATGTTTTGGAACTACAATTCCCATCAGCCCTAGCTAACAGGACCAGTGGTCAGGGATGATGGGAATTGTAGTCTCAAAACATCTGGAGGGCCGGAGTTTGACACCCCTGGTATAGAGAAACCAGTTAAAACCGCCTTTCGTTTATACTTCTTTGTACTTTTTTTTTTTAGCTGATTATGTATCAGATATCAAAGCACTCTTGATAAAAATGGCCTGGGATTGTTAACAGAATAAATAAACCACTACGTTCAGTTTATGAACAGCCCCCATGATTTATGACCCCACCGCTGTTCTGCTTTATGCTGCTCTGCAGTCTGGGAGATGGGATCCTGTAGAAGAGAAGCTTCTTTATGGCCATAACCCTTTGCCTTCCTCAACCATCTGCATTCATTGCCTTATATAGCAACAGCTTGCCTGTCCTATGGCAGTATTTCCTGAGAAAGATTGCCTTCCACTTGTGCAACTGGGGGGGGGGGGGAGAAATGTTGGTTTGGTTCACATTTAAAGGCAAATCTATCTAATCTATACTTTCGGGGGGGGGGGCGAATACACCAACTGAAACACAGCCATCCTTCCTCTCTGAATTTTGCGATGCAACTTTCCAGCTAAGTAACGTGTACAAAAATGCATATACTAGGGCAAAGTGTGCCTAAAAGTGCATGTGTTAGTGAAAAATAACATACAATCCAGAATTGGGGAATTACTTTGCAGAAATGCGCATATTAGGCAAAATTGCACACAAAAGTGTGTCGGGATAAATTTGCACTAAAACACCGAAGATTTTTATTTTATTTTTTAAATGGCAAGCTGATGTGGAAATGTGGAGATCTGGACTTAAGTTCAGCAAAATGATAAACCAAAACTGAGAGATTTACCTATTCCTATGTGCAGGTAATCGGTAACAGAAATTCACTAATCTGCTCCAAGTGTGTGAAAAGAACGGCTACTGTGAGAAGTAGTGTGTGTGGAGATATTTGTGGGTAGCAGTCAAGTATCCCTCCAAGTGAGATCTGGTTCCCACTGAGGAACTGGGGCTAGGAAGAACTCTACAGTCACACAGGCTTAAACAGGTAGAAATATACAAATACACATTTGGTCTAAAAGCCAATGGTGGGGATATGCTTTGTATGCAGATGATCCCCAGTTTAATTCCTCAGATCTCAAGTTGCATAGCTGGGTAAGGTTGAGTGTGTTGCCTCAGAACCTGACCAGTCAAAGCAGACAATACTGGGGTAGATGGACCAGTTATGGATTGACTCCAATAAAAAGCAAAGTTGTATCTCGGTATGAATGAATGCAAGGCATAGACAACAGAGGTCTGGTAACAAGCCCAAAGAGGACACCTGGCATTTTGCCCCCACCTGCGCAGCTCCACACTGCCACCATGTGGGGACTCATCCACATGTCAGTTCCAGGAGATAAAAGAGTAGCCTTTCTAGGGGATAAACCTTGATAACAGAATTCTAAGTTGGAAGGGACCCAAAGAATCACCTGGTCCAACCTCCTGCAATGCAGGAATCCTGCCCACAGTTCTACCCTGGATGGGCTTGAACCACTAACCTTCTGGTTAACAGCCACACACACTGACCCGTTGTGCCACCTGGGCTGGATACAGCCAGGGGGAGTTATTTGGTACCCACAATGGCTTTGCAACTTTTACTCACTCATCTATGAGGCCAACCATAATAATTCCCATCCAAGGCTGAGAAACAAATACTGGATCAAGATCACTCAGTAAAACCAAATTCAGCCAATCATCTAAATGAGGAGTAGTAGAGGTTATGTCATCCAGATGCTGCTGTACGACAAGTTTCATCATTCCTGACCATTGGCCATACTGACGGTAGCTGATATGAAGTGGAGCCCAAAAACATCTGGAGTGTACTAGATTAAGAAGGCTGCCTTAGATTGTTTTACGGGAGCCTGTACAAATCTTGAGATTGCATACTCTCCCTTTCCTTCATTTGTTCCTGAGAAGAAGCTTCCCTTTTCACTTTACAACGCAGCCCGGTTCCCAGCCATTTACAAACTCAAGGAATTGTAGCTTATTCAAATCAGAGTTAGATAACAAATATATCAAAGTGCAGTTTGATCCAGGTTTGCTATGACTACTTGGTGTTAGAACAGGGGTAGGCAACCTTCGGCTCCCAGATGTTTTGGGACTACAACTCCCATGATCCCTAGCTAACAGGACCAGTGGTCAGGGATGATGGGAGTTGTAGTCCCAAAACATCTGGGAGCCGAAGGTTGCCTACCCCTGTGTTAGAACAAGCCACAGTTCTCTTGAGTTCATTATACAGTACAGTGGTACCTCGGGTTAAGTACGCTTCAGGTTAAGTACGCTTCAGGTTAAGAACTCCGCTAAGAACAGAAATCGTGCTCTGGGGTGCAGCGGCAGCAGGAGGTCCCATTAGCTAAAGTGGTGCTTCAGGTTAAGTACGCTTCAGGTTAAGAATGGACCTCCGGAACGAATTAAGTACTTAACCCGAGGTACCACTGTATTAGATGCATAACAAAACCTGGCATTAGTTCAGCAGTAGAACTTGGGTAACACCTTACCAAGTGATCTTTCCTTTGTCTGGTTTGTTGACCTCACCACTGGAAGACTTGCTCGTGTACGGCTTCCTCTTGAGAAAGGAGAAGGAGATTCTCCTTCAGACATGATTTCCAGGGAGTCAGCAGATGCCTCTGATAATTCGGCCTGATCTCCCAAATTGGGCTGTGGGCTTTGAGATAGCTTTGGGCTCCTTGTCTGTGAAATGAAATAAATAAATAAATTATTAAGAGAAAGCAAACACTTTTTTGGGGGGTGACTTCAAGATCCCTGCCTAAAAGGAGAGCAGGGATTTCTCTCCCCCCCTCCCCTCACAAGAAGATAAAATATCACTTGAGCTGCTGAATGCAGAATGATACAAGGCCTGGTTTGCTCAAGGTGACTTCCATGTATGTTATTTACAAAAGATTGTCCCAGGGTATTCCATTAAGATTTTTATTGCGGTACATCCAACTGCACAAAATTCATATCTAACAAGTACCCGAGGCTAAGACAGTATGGGTTAGATGGATGGCAATTTCATTCCCTGCTGTTCTGACAATTGCCAGCATTGTCTGTAACAGTAACAGCATGTAAGCATGCAGATATGCACACAACATAATGCACAGGCAATGAATGAAAGGCTTTATGCCACCAAGGTTCCTTAAGTCTCTTTCAGTATCGCTGTGCTAGTTGTGTGAAGAGGCATTACTCAGCTAAGAGGACTGGGGACAAATTTATACTCTCTCTACTTTGACCTTTCACTCTTAAGTCTTCTGTATTACTACGTTTTTTAAAACCCTGCCCTTCACTCAGAGAGTTCATGCCAATGACAGAAGTCATATTTCTTTCAACCAACAGTGTGCCATTTGGGTTCTGCAGAGGATAGAAAGCAGATGGGCTGTTTATTACATCTCCAATTGGTGACACCTTTTTCTTCCTCCTCCTCCTCCTCTTCTTCTTTTTCTTTTTGGATGTGCTAAGCGAAAGAAACACCCCTTGCAAAAATATTTGGTCACTTGATATGATAGTGCTATGCCTCCTACCCACCTACATTCTCCCATGTGAAAGTACACAAAAGTTCCACCACTTCAAACCATGAATACACATACAGAAAGGCTGGCACAGAGAAGCTTTGGTCCAGCACTGATTTATTCCCTCAAAATAAAAAAAAATATTCAGATTAAAATCTGATCCAGAAAAGAATTCCCAGGTTCTCTACTCACCCGCGACACACTCTCTAAAACCCCCACATTCTCTTCCTCTCAATGGTTTATCTTAGCAGTCATAAGAGAAAGACAAAGCTCTGTCTTTTTTCCCATTTACCCAGCATGCTGTATTATTATCACATCAGGTTGAAGCGAATCAGTGCATGTTGCTGCTACCACCCTTCAACTTGCTTTAAGGCAGGTGTAGGAAACCTGTGGCTCTCCAGATGTTGTTGGACTCTGACTCCAATCATCCCCAACCATTGGCCATGTGGCTGGAGATGATGGAACAACATCTGGATGACCACAGATTAGCCATTCCTGTTTAGGTGTTATAGTCAAACCAGCCCAGAGAGCAGAGGTTGGGAACCAGTGACTCCAACTCCCATCATCCCTCACCACTGTCTATTCAGGCTGAGACTGATGGGAGTTGGAGTTAATGTTCCACAGGTTCCACCTGGAGAAGACACTTTAGGAATCAGAGAAGACCAGTCAGGAGGAGGAGGAGTCTGTTTTCCTAGTTCAGATTAGCTGGGGGGGGGGAGAGAGATGATGATGATGGATTTCCATGCATTACTAAATTAATCCAAGGTTGATTGGGGCAAGTTTACCCACCTCTACTCTCCTATCAGTCTTTAGAAGTATTTTCTTTGTAGACCTGGGGAAAGCATATGGTGTGCTGGTCCGGGGCATGTTGAGAGCTGGCAGAAGGGACTTTGGCAATGTAGAGAGCTGTCAGGAACTCTGCAGCCGTGCAAGAATTTTAGGGCTGGGCAAAAGGCTTCAGTGGAGGTTCACAGCAAGATTCAAAGGCCTGTTCTTGGCTATAGTCATAGCTAAATTCCAACCATGTAGCGTTTAAGAAGATTTGTTGCCCTTAATTTTTTCATACCTCAGAATAACTACAGATCTAGAAGTTCCTGAGAAATAACTGCTAGCGAGTTGAAATATAAAAGGGGGTGGGCTTCCCTATGTGGCACTCTTAGAAATCTGTTATGAAAGGAGGAAAGGAGGAGCTGTGGTGTAAGAGCTTTCAGAGCTGCAAACAACTGCAGAATGATGGGCTGAAAGCCTGAACAACATGCCCAAAGCTGCATCTGCATTGGCTATTTGTACTGAGCCCCTCCAGGCTACCCTGCATCACTTCTGAGCCTGTGCCGTTCCCCCAACCATTTGTCTTGCAGATGGGCCGGAAACCCTGGCAGCCCAGTGAGCACATTACCGCACAATGCCCAACTCACAGAAGAAACACTGGTGATTCTGAGACATCATCACCACCACCACCACCAAACAAGCAAAACATCTACATCTTCCTCCCAAAACAAATACAAATACACACAAAAAAAGGCAGGAGACACCCCCAAACCAGGCAACCCCTTCCCAACCAACTCCCCCCAAACACCTTGCTCAATTTGAAATAAAACCTAGAAATGCAGTGTCTTAAGTCACTATGGTGCCTACAGCTGTCCCATTAGCAACTCAAGCACTGAGAAACATAAGCGGCACAGTCCAAGCCACTTCAGACACCTAGAACCTTGCGTCTCGTGGTTCTTACTTTTTCTTGGGGGCTTCGCCCCATTTCTGGCTTAGTATTGAGCTGAAAACAAACAAAGTACAGTATTGTAGTGGTGCTGATAAGCCAAACACAACAACAAAAACCACCACACTCTGGCTGACACTCAAGTAACAATATTGGTTTCATCATAATATTATCAGTTCCTCATTAGAGTTTTTATGCTATTGTTACTTGAGTGTCAGCCAGAGTGTGGTGGTTTTTGTTGTTGTGTTTGGCTTAGTATTGAGCTGCCCATTGACAGTTCTTATACTGACATGCCCTTGTTCTCGGTTCCTGATTCCCATATTCTCGTGCACATTACCCAAAACACTGGATTCAATCCCAGTTCTTATTTTAATTTAAAACCCTGACAATGGCGGTGTTCTATATTTAGAAGCTTGGAAAATGCTGTTCAGATCAAGGCTGGATTCAAAAACAAAGAGCCAAATTGCTGACATCTGGCCTTTTTTTTTTTTTGGTGGATATTTATTTTTTTTATATAGGGAGAGGTGAGCTTGCTGCAGAAATGGCACAGATCATGGTATACTCCCTTGGTGACCTTGGCTGAAGGAGCAACTGTAGCTTTTTTTAAATTAGGTTTTCATTAGGTTGCTGCGGAACTTCAATCTTTCTCCACTCCCTCTGTTTCCAACTTGTCCAGTCACACACAAAATATAATAACTCTGAAATACCTAACAAGAAATCAAAAGCCTCAGGAGCTTTGTGCTTACAAAAGGTTTGCATTAATATATTAGGTATTACCCAGCGTCCTGTAGTGACATGATTATGAAGCAGTATTTTTCCCCCACCCTTCTCTCTCTCTCCAGGAATTACAGCTAACATTTTTCATCTTAAGAGAATGGAGGCATGCTTTGAAGTGCCTCCGTGACGTCGTTCGCATCTAAGCTACAAGGTTGTAAACACCCCATGTGGGCACAGGGACGTTAATACCCAAGAACTGACAACTGAGTGACCTAAAAAAACAAAGAGGGATTTAAGAAGGCAATAATTCTTTCATTCAGTCACCTGAAATGTGGCTGGTGGTTGTAGGCCATGACTGCAACAGCAGGTTAAAAAAAAAAAAGGTAAAGGACTCCTGGACAGTTAAGTCCAGTCAAAGGCGACTATGGGGTTGTGGCGCTCATCTCGCTTTCAGGCCGAGGGAGCCGGCATTTGTCCACAGACAGATTTCCGGGTCATGTGGCCAGCATGACTAAACTGCTACTGGTACAACGGAACACTGTGACGGGTGTCAGAGCGCACAAAAACGCTGCTTTATCTTCCCGCTGCAGCGATACCTATTTATCTAATTGCACTGGCGTGCTTTCGAACTGGACGCAGGTGGTGCTGTGGTCTAAACCACTGAGCCTCTTGAGCTTGCCGAGTGGAAGGTTGGCGGTTCAAAGCCATGCGATGGTGGTGAGCTCCCACCGCTCTGTCCCAGCTTCTGCCGACTGCAACAGCACCCAGGACTGGTAAAGGTAAAGGGACCCCTGACCATTAGGTCCAGTCGCAGACGACTCTGGGGTTGTGGCGCTCATCTCACTTTACTGGCCGAGGGAGTAATGGTCAGCATGTGGTCAGCATGACTAAGCCACTTCTGGCGAACCAGACCAGCGCACGGAAATGCCGTTTACCTTCCTGCTGGAGCGGTACCTATTTATCTACTTGCACTTTGACGTGCTTTCGAACTGCTAGGTTGGCAGGAGCCGGGACCAAACAACGGGGATTCGAACCGACCTTCTGATCGGCAAGCTGGTGTATCGTATTATTTCTAAAGTCAGTTATCAGATGTGGGAGACCTCTGATCTGATCTCCAGCTTCCCCCCATTCCCCACTTTTGAAGCAGCTCTGGTGTTGAATGAATAATGTTGTGATCAGGGAACAAGATAAGGGCTAACCCCACCCCCTGCATCATTTTCCCAATCTAAGTCTCTCCTTAACTTTCAGTGAGCTCATTAGTGAAGCTATGATTAGCCCTGGGTTGGGAAATATATCTTTGGATGCAATGCCAGCCCACTTACCCATGGAATTCAGTAGTAGTATTCTGCGTAGACATAGAATAGCCCAGTAAAATCTATCTATAAGCATGATATGGATACCTGTGTTTTTTTCTGCTGCAGGGCTGAATGAATACCAGCATGGGAGCAAGCAATTTAGATAAGGAAGATAGCTCTAGGGGGAAAGGAGTAAAATAAAAATCATATTCCTTAGTGCATCTACTCCTGTCTGAATTATATTCCTCACATGGTTGCTTTTAAAACTACCGTATTTTCCGGCATATAAGACGACTGGGCGTATAAGACGACCCCCAACTTTTCCAGTTAAAATATAGAGTTTGGGATATACTCGCTGTATAAGAAATACGACCCGGCGTATAAGACGACCCCCGACTTTTGAGAAGATTTTCCTGGGTTAAAAAGTAGTCTTATACGCAGGAAAATACTATAACTTGGAAATGCCTAGTGTGAGGATCTCTATAGTCAGGCTTCTGCCAAATTTCCTAATTGTCTCTCAGTTGAAATTCATGAGGTGAAACAGAATTCCTCCAGAATTTTTAGGCAAACACATTTGTAAGTATTTGATGTTTTAGAATTAATTATTTGGCAAAGTATCCCCCCCCCCACTTCACGGTTTAGCTGTTCTTACAACAAGCTGGATGTTAGGTAGTATCTGGCCACTTTGCTAGCATCCATTGGGTACAATTAGGTTCTACCTTTTGAGCAAAATTGTATCAGATTCCCTTCTGGATTCCTGTCAGCTTCATAACGGCTAACAAACCACACTGGGCAGCATTGTTCATTCAACTGCTAAGCAGCTTACCATGCACTAATTGAGAAAGACGCCACTCATGAATTTATATCTGCTTTGCAGACATGGAACCTTAGGCCAAATTACATGTTACCATCTGGCTTAGAACTGGCTGTATGTTCTTCCTGTGTGCCTTCTCCAGAGTGACCCTAGGAGCCAATCCTCAGTGGCCAGCTCTCCTCCTTTCACTCTGATTGGCTCCAAGAAGCACAAAGGATGGGAAGGCTTATCAGTGACTAAAAAGCTCCTCTTTCTTATTGACTAGGCAGCTCTAGGACACTAGGAGACAGGGACTCTGAATACTTGACTTGATGGCCCGCCACAACTCTAGACCATTATACCTCTGCTCCTGGGACCTTCTCATTGGGAGGAAGAACATGTGCACCATGCTTTTCCCGTCAAGGATGCTGGTCTACAGTGGTGAAAAACACTTTTCTAGGAGCTGTAAGCACCCACAGCCACCCCTCTTGTGTCATCGTTTGCTAGCCCAAAGGTAAGTTTCTACACCTTACGGCAAGGATGAGGTGGAGAGGCAGAGAAGGCCACCATGAAGTGATGCTTCTTAAGTGCCATCACTTCGAACAGGCTTTCCCAAACTTGGGTCTCCAGCTGTTGTTGGACCACAACTCCCATCACCCATAACTAGCAGGACCAGTGGTCAGGGGAACACTGACTTAGAATGTGTCTTTACACAAGCAAAATCTCAGTTCTGTAAGGGTGAGCATGAAGGCATTCATGGCTCCTTAATACAAGTGTTGTATAAAATACTATATCAATCCATACAGACACACCCATTGGGGAGGGGGGACTTGTTTCCTGATACTGAGTAATACATTGATTTCTTTTGCAAATTTTGCAAAAGGGGGTTGGAAAGAGAGGATAAGCAACTCAAGGGTTACTTATAATATACAGTAATATGAGATATTTAAGACGAAGTCTCTAGGACGTTGACTAAATTATGGTATGATTTTTAATAATGTCGGCCATTCATCTTCTTTCATTCCCTTCCTTCTATTTTGTCATTCTCATAACTTTTGTCTGATGTATTGCTCATTTATATTATATTATATATTACGCTATTCCTGGTGGCACAGACTGCATTTTGGAATATGTATATACAGTTTTATGCCAGTGGAAATATACTTTTTTATTGCTAATATGTATATCATCCAGATCACAAGAAGTAATGGAACTGCTCTATTCTACTTCAGCCAGATCTCACTGAGAGTACAAAGTCCGCTTTGGGCACCACAATTTCAGAAGGACAGGCAAACTTGGAACATCTGTTGTTGTTCTTCATTGTTGTGAATATAGTAATAATAATAATAATAATAATAATATACATGCACAAAGCACAGAGGGACACACTGAAACCCATAGGGGTCTTTGCAATTCAGAACTCCTTCTTCCACATCCAGTATCTAGAATAGTTAAAATGTTTTCCTTAGTTCTGCTTTCAGAAAGAAAGTCAATACCACATGCGTATGAGACTAACTTCTTTCTATGAAAAAACATTCTCTCTCTGTACACACACACACACACACACACACACACACACACACTACCCTCACAACAATCTTGAGCATTTTCACCTGTGAAAACAGAAATGGATTCAAGGCTGCAGAAATAAAATCCAAACACTCAGCAGCTGGGTGTATTATAACTCATTTTTCTTGCGTATTATGATTTCATTATTGAGAGATGGGGGGGGGAAGAAGCCAATATTGTGCAGTATTCAATGGACATTGGTTTTAGAGGGGGGTGGGGTGAGGAGAGATCATTCCACAGAAAATACTGTCGACTGTGCTAATGAAGGCTGAAGAAAGGCACAGAGGGGAGAAGGGATTGTGCAATGGAACGCGAAACACAGCAGAAATCATTCTGCTGTTACATTGCAAGCTGCTGAGTTAGACCACTGGCATATCTAGCTCAGTATCACCCACACTAGACAGGCACACTAGACAGGTATCTGAAGAAGTGTACATGCACACGAAAGCTCATACCAAGAACAAACTTAGTTGGTCTCTAAGGTGCTACTGGAAGGAATTTTTTAATTTTGTTTCGACTACGGCAGACCAACACGGCTACTTACCTGTAACTGGAACTAGACAGGCAGTGGCTCTCCAGAGTTGCAGTGAGGACTTGCTCCTAGTCCTACCTGAAGATGCCAGAGACTGAGCCTGGGACCCCCCCCCTTTTTTTGTATGCAAAAAAGCAAAATAAAAAATAAAAAAATTGCCGCAGTCCTTTCCATAGATCAGTAAGGTTTGCTACCTTCAGTTTGCTCATTTGACTGATGTAGAAGCAATCCCTATCATAGTGGTTTAAATGTATGGTGTGAATGTAGCCAGAAAGAGAGAGGGAGAAATCTGCTACTTTTGGAAACAGGACCAAGACTGCAATCCTTACTCCAAGACAGCATACTTTCCTGAAAGAAAGCCCCACTGTATGCAACAGGACTTTGCTTACTTCTGAGTGTTCCAAAGCATTCAGATAACTTTTACAGAATGGTTAATAAGTACTGGTTTGCTTTCATATTGTTTAAACTTTTAAACAATAACAAAACAAGTATTGATAAAGGGCATGTCTGCATTTTTGTGTTCCTCTCCCATCTACTGCTACCTCCTTTGCCTGAAATCAAATATTTGCTTTTTCAGGAATTTGAAGGTCTGTGGACTATTAATAAACTTTAACTGAACTGTGTCTCTCCAAGGTTTCCGGAAGGGTTCTCTCTCAGCGGTACCTGGAGATGCTGCTGAAAGAACTTGGGATCTTCTGCATGCAGATCACATTCTCTGCCATCGAGCTACAGTATGGCCCTTCAGAGTGAAAATAAATTCAAATTAATTTGGTTTTGTTATGTTAAGTTGATTTTGTTATGTGCTCCACTTTGAGGAGATTTGTTGGTTTTTTTTTAAATGTAGCAGTATTGAAATTTACGTGTAAAGCAAATATAAAACTACATGGATTCTGACGGCGAAGCCAGTGCATCGGGAGGTGAGATTTTTATCTGTTTGCCTCTATCCACAGATTGGATGAAAATATTCCCCATGCAAGGAGGATGCCTAAATCAAAACACACAAAGCAGCGCAAGCTGTGGAGGAGATCCCAACTCAGAACACACAAAACAGATGGCTGCTTCTACCCAAGCCCTATCTACATTACAACTGCAGGATACCTTATCCCTTATGCCGTGGCTTCCTCAACTGTTGTCACAAGCCTCTAGTCCTCACACAGGAGCTACATATCGTGGGAAGGCTGGAAATGCTCCACTATGAACATGCCCAGGTGTATTTAGGTCTGGCAATGCAAAGCATCCCAACTGTTTTTGCAGTTAACATAGTGGTGAGAGTCGAGACCCTTCTAATTCCTGGATCCAGCATGGATTCAGTTGCTGGAATACCCAGGTCACCCTGGCAATGCCCTCTAAGCATAGTTTGTCGAGGGGACAAAGAGAGTGGCTCCGTGCCAGAGGCCTCCCTCCTACAACTGTCTGTTAGTTAGAAAGACAAAAGGGAGAGTTGAGTGATGTGAGCTAGAATCTGGATGCAGCAGTGGCAGGATGGAAAGGCAGAGAGAGTGCCAGGCCTGATTTCTGCTAGAATCCAAGGCTGTGGCTATGGGAGAAGCAAGGCCCTCTTTTGCTGTTGATGCTGTGAGCCCCTCCATCAAAGGCTCAGGTTGCATATATGTGTAAATAAACCTTATATCATAAAGACACCACAGTCTCTGCTGTGCCTTGTTCCCAAAAGGAAACGTGAGCCCTGGGGAACCCCTGGAATCTCGCACTGCTCAAAGATAGGGGTAGTGTGCAACAATATGCTTAATAATCTGCTCTGCATGCAAAAATCTAATTAGGCTGCAAACAGTTCCCACAGTTCTTCTACTGTACCTTTTATTATGGACATAGAAGCAATCAGCTACAGCATGGGAGCTTTGAGGTTACAGTGAAGGAGTCTCCATCTTTTTGGATTTTCAAGAATTGGCGAGTTTCTCTAACTCTGATATTCCAACAGAATTTCTCCCTAAATAATCAGCTTGCATAGAATTGCAGCCAAAATCCCATTAAAAGCCATGGGGCTTAAATTAGTCTTAAATTAATAATAACATAACTTGCCCTGCTGGTTTTAATGGGCTAATGGGTCATGCAATGTGATCCTATGAATGTATATTCAGGGGCAAGCCCCACCCTTATTAGTGGGGTTCGCTCTCAAGTTAGTATTCAGCAGATTGCAGCCTGAGTGATTTTAGCTGGATCAGTGACTATGTGGTTTGCATTCTTAGGGGAGGAATATTTTTTTTTTTAATGAAATCTGCAGAATTTCCAAGCAACCTTGACTACTTCCCTCTAATGTTGATCAGCCGCATTGCTTCCTGCTGATATGATCAGCCAAAAATATGCTCTCTTCCAAGGACTGTAAAGAAATTAACATGAACTATGTAGGTCAGTTGTTCCTGCTCCCTTTTTCAATTGTGTAGAAGCTTCCTAAGATGGTTCACATTTTCAGCTGCTAGTAAAAATCAACTCCATTCTAAAAGGAAAAGGACGTTTGTACCAATCTGATAGATCTAGTTTGGGTTTATTTTTTTGCCCCCAACCAAATACACTGACTTGTTGAGATGTCACAATCAGGTCATGAGTTTGGCTGCAAGGTTCCTGCTATAGGATTGTGTGCATCACCACACCCTAATTCCTTCCCTTTTCAAGGTTACTGTGGGATCTTAATCAGGCAAATGTTGGTTATTGGTAACTATTCTTGGTGACCATAATTTGCCTCAATGTCCACACTGGGCATACTGTTGTTATTGCAAACTATAGTTTACCCCCCACAATCGGAATAAGAGACTATGGTTGGAAGTGGGCTTCTGATTCCAAGGCAGACTACAGTTAGCGATCAGCACACATTGCCTGATTCAGAAGTCGCTGCAAATTATGGTTTCTGAGAACAAGGCAGTGGAGGAAATAATTGAAATGTGTGAGGGAAGTAGAAAGGGGGAGGCATATAAGCCTGTAGTATGTCCCCTAAGCCCATTTTATGATCTGGCCATGACATGGAAACTGGGCCTTTAAAAAGATGAGGGGGTCCCAGATGTGCCAGCCTTGCCCGAAGCACAATATGAGGAGGAATAGTTCAATAACTGAAGAAGTGGAACCTCAAATGTTTCACTACAGACTGAACTACTGAGAGACAAAGCAGTTTTGGTGGGCAATTGCCTGTCAGTTCCAGAAAGGTACATAAACCTGAGCTTTATCTTCCAGAGGATAGCTCTTAACAAAACAATTTCACTGTAAGGCGTCCCAGGGCCCTCACATTCTTGTACCTGACAGATGCCTTTTTAGTTTTTCAAAGCTTGTCAGGCCCATCAGGAATACTGTTTGTTCCCCACTCTCCAAACTATTGTTACATCTTGCAACAGGTTTAAGCTGGAAGTCCTGTCCCCCATTATCATTGGCACAGTCCTTATTATTAGAGCTGTCTGCATTTCATCTAGGGGCAGGAGGATTCTGTTTTTTTTTTTTTAAATAATTTTTATTAGGTTTTCCAAATTTTTGTCCAGCCCTGATTCAGGCCAGATCACATACAATTTATACAATCTCTGATGACTTCCTCACGCCCCCCCTCATTGTTTTCATTTATCATAATATACATTCTTTCCAGGTTTCTAATTCCACATCATTAACATTTCCATAATTTCTTAATTTCAAATCGTTTACCAACCACTCACATCTTTAACATTCTTATCTTTTACTTTAATCAGATCCCTATTCCCCCCCCAGTCCCCAGTGCAGACTATTTCATTATCAAAATTGCTTATCATTTATAATATCTATCAATCTTATATCATTATTTTCCAAAAATCATACTGTAATCATTTCCTGCCATATCCAAGTTCAAAAACCAGTAGGCCACGAAACAGTTACTTCATATAAATGTTCATCCTATTCCTGCAGGATCCAACTTTGGAACCCATTGTCTTTGCTGCAGAGTAGCATCCAAAACGATAACCATTGATGTCTTCGATCTTTCATTCCATGCTTGGTCCAGATTGTCTCGACTTCCTCTCTGCTGCTTGACGTTGACGTTGAGCTGTAGTTTGTTGACTATTCTCTTAATGTTTCTCTTTTTCCTAATGATGACGACAGCTCTTGACTTATGGTGGATAATTCTTTTGCAGCTGATTCTCTTCTGAGTAGACTTTTTCTGTTTATGCTCAACAAGTACACTGTTCACAGGGTTTGATTGCAAATCCTGGCCAATCAGACCATTGTTTATGCTTTGCTTTATCTCTGTCACAAAGCTGTTCCCAGCAGCAGCCAGTTCAGCTCTCAGCTCTTTCACTCCAGCATTGTAATCCTTTCTGAGTTCTTTCAATTTCTCCAACAATGTTGACGAATCCACATCCTGTTTCACCGCCATTTTTAGCAAACAGTTTTTTTCTAACTTTTCCAAACTTTTTCAAACTTTATAAAAGTTCCAAAATTCCAAAATAATCCTCTTGTTCACACAAATTAAATTGACTTCATCTGCCCCTAGGACCAGGGGAGGCGCAGGGGTTAAATCTCCGAAACAAAGTGTCAAATTCCAAGCATTACTTCTCAAGCTTCTCAAGCTGTGCAACAATGCCCTGTCGTTGTTACACAATGGCAAGGGACGGACCTCCGTATTTTCGCCCTCAAGCCAGTCCAAATTGATTCAAAATTAAAGCTTTTTCTTGCAGGTTACTTACAGTTCCTAATTGAAGAATTGGGAGGAATCGGCGCGCTCAGCTGTGGCGATCTTGCAGCTTCGCCAGACGGGGCTGTGAACGGACCCTGGAGCTCCGCCGCCCGATCGTCCGGGAGCTCCGCTAAGAGCTCCCTGGGACCGGGATCGGCGTCCGAGCTCTTGCGGGTCCTCCAGACCCCGGGACGCCCTTCCCGGGGGTTTTGGGGGTCGCGGCGCTGGCGCGAGCACCCCTTTGCCCGGTCTGGCGGGGGAATGTCAAGAGCGACATGTCCCCCCGACCGCCATCTCCGGCACGCCAACCGGAAGTCTCCGGGGCAGGAGGATTCTGCCAGCCACTGGCAGAAATGAAAATAAAATAAAACTTAATATGCTGGTTCAAGCCCAAAATATCCCCAATAACTTCCTGAAGTCACAGCAACAAGAAAAACAGAATAAATAAATGAATGCTAAAATACATTATTACGTGAGCCTTGAGACAATTTGTTCTGATCCGAGGAGCAAATTACACTACCATTGTCTCTTGAACACAAATATCCAGTGGGCATCTGAAATGAATGCAACGGGAAAGAAGAATGTGTTTGTGACATTTTTTTACAAAAGCTAATGGGTGCAGTAGAGCTACTCAAGTACAGACCTTTCCTTGAAAAATTATAATTGCTTACTGTGACATATAAGATATTTCTAATTGAAGTGCTGTTATAGAATTTGAAAAACACAGGGAGACGAAAATGCCTTTTAGGCACAGAGAAAACCTATGTTTGAAAGAAGCTGTAAAGACCTTACTATATAAATGCAACAGCTTTAGGCAACTTTCCTGCATAGTAACAAACGAGCGCATGACACAAGAGAGTATATGAAATTGCTACATTTGAAACAGGAAATACAATAAAAAATATAGTCCCAGTGCAATATGATCATGTTACTAGAAATTATGTGGTTCTCAAAAGGCTGCAGAAGCTGATCCGTCTTCTCTATGCCTCTTCCGATATGCTTTTGATATGCGGAGACTTTGTCATACAGAAATTCGTCACTTCAGAACTAATGTTAGAAATGGGTGTCCATGCATTTTGCTACCCAAGCCACACCTGGGCAGGAAAACAAGACATGCAGGGCCAGATTTAAACCAGGGACAATTTCACTCTTTGGGATGGCAAGCATCACAACAGTGAGTGGAAGACAAAACAAAAAACAGCAAGTTCAATCCAAGGCAGAATGCAGAAAAAAGAAAAGTGCAGTACTAACTCTCTGAGAGGATTCAATTTTCATCAAGTACCTTTGAATGTCAAGTTCTGAATGGAGGGAGACCAACATGCACTGCAAAGCCTGTGAATCAGAAAAGAGAGAGAGGAAAAAGAAGGGGGGAGGGAGAAGAAGAAAAAATTAAAATAAACAAAAAAAAAGATGGAGTACAAACATAAAATGGAAATGTACAGCAATAAAACAGCAGCGGACTGGAAAAGAATAGGACTGGAACAAAGCATAAAGAGTATGAAGAAAAGAATTAAATAGCAGGCAGTACTGGAAGGTTTCAAGTTTGGAATTGTACCTGCTTGCACACTTATTATCATTATCATTACAACAATTTATTAATCCACTGTCTCAAGACGATTTATGTGTGAGATAATTAAAACACAATTTAAAAACACAAATGCAACAAATATGTTGAAAACAAGACTAAAATCCTAACAAGTGGACACTCATGGTAAAGACCCATTTATCAATCTGGGAAAGCCTGTCAGGGGGGAAAAAAGGAGAGACTTCTTCAGTTGTTTCCAGAAAGTGCAGGCCGTGGGCAGCTGCTGCATCTCAACAGCAACGCTATTCCACAGAATAGGGGCAGCCACACTGAAAGCCCTGCTTCACGTAGTGGGCTTCTGAGATCTTTGGGACTTGCAGGAGATGTATAATGGATAGGGTATCTTCCAGAACATACATCTGAATAGCCTTCACCCTTTTTCTCCAGCATTCCTGCTGGGCTCCGTACCGAAACTTCTCAACATTTTATCCCCTATCATCCAGCTTCCTTTCCCCCTACCCTCCCAATTTGTTCATTAAATTTGACGAGGGGGATTTAATAAGGAGTTAATAATAGCAGGAACTGGACCCATTAAAGGGGGGGGAAGCACAAGAAAGGCTTGTTGCTTAATCCAGCTTCTGTTGATACAGAAACAGTTCAGCATTATACGCATATTCTATCAGCTTTGGATAGTCACGATGTGTAAACACACACAGGAAGCAAAAGTGAGGTCTCGCCCCTCCAAAACAGTTTCACTAAAGTGCCTCGACCCACTACAGGAACATGTGCCCCACATCACAATCCAGGTACGGAAGCTGAGTGGATCAGAGATCAATTCAGTCCTGGCAATGGGCCTGTGCAGGGGGAGCGGGCAGGCTCACATAGGGCATGCAAGGCAGGTTGCGTGGGACACAGAGCTCAGTGCAATGCCTTGCAGCTGATCTCTGCCCTTCAGTAGGTGCTGCCTGAGGTGGTCACTTCACTCCGCCTAATGGTAGGAAATGGACTATTGCACAGGCAACTGGCTGGCCACCTTGTGAACAGGATGCTGGACTTAGCTGGATCTTTGCTCTGATCCAACCATCAGCAGGGGTCTTTTTAGAGATGGTTTATTGCATGGTATTAAGAGTCTAGCACTCAACATCATAGAGCAATCCCATGCATGCGTACTCAGAAGTAAACCCCACTGTGTTCAATGGAACTTAATTCCAGGAAAGTGTGTTTAGGAATGCAGCCTAAGGCTATTAACCAGTTTTTACTTGGTTAGGCAAATTGATTTCCCCAAATTTACCAGCAAACCAATAAATTATATTTAAATAAATCTGCATATTACCTAAAACTCAAAATAGGTGCATTTCTGAAGTGTAAGATACTACTGTATTCGATTTTATAGTAATAAGTTCAGTAACCCAACAGAATCAAAACAGCCCCTCTGGTATAACTCTGACCCACGGAATAAAGCTTTAATTGACTAATCCAGTTATTAAACCAGTTCAAGCTTGCAGTCCTAATAATAACAATATTAAGCACCTAATTCCCTGATGCATTACAGAGAAAATAATAATGTTGATTGCCATCGAAGAATTAAGAGATGGAAGTGAGACCTAATGAAAACAATGGCTGGATCTAAATATGCAGATACTGGTATTTAACTAGGAAGGACGTGGACTCTGAAAGGGCTTAGGAAGGAAATTGGATCAAATGCACATTTCCTGCAGATGAGGATTTTATTGGGCTATGTTGCCGGGGGGGGGCAGGGAAGAGAGATTTCCTGATAGAGCTTGCTTTGGGTGTGGAAACTTTGAGGAATGGCAATTCGGCTGAAACATGGAGGTCAGAGCTAAATTCAGCAGCTGCATATTAAAAGCCACACAAACATTTCAGCCATCACATCACATTGAGGCTGGGAGCCTAGATGAAGAGCAGGCATCGGATGAGACAAGCATTTGGCAGTTGCAATCAACTGGAAAGAAGCGAAGAAGAATATTTGCAAATAAGCACAGAGATAGCAGCCAAGTATCATAGGCCTGGTGTGCCAATAGTAAGAACAAAGTGGAAGGAAATTTGGGGAAACATTTAAATTCACACTCCTAAGGCTACATATTTCCAAAAGCTGTTCATGACCTGGCTTCTGCATCTCTCGAAGTACACACATGCTTGAGTTCCAGCTTGCTAATATAAAATGCTGGTTAGCAACAGCAATGCTGGGGGGCAGTGAGGCCCCTTTTTACCACCTACATATGGGTTTTTTTGGATCTTGCATCAAGCTGTTTGAAGGACATGTTTGGAAAATTACTCTTGCAGCTCCAAAGATTTGCCCATCATTTTCTGTCCCCACCCCTTCATTATTAAGAAGACTGTCATGCAAAAGCAATGGCTTTTTGCTTTTCCCACCCACCATCGGTACTTTTTCTTGATTCTCTCCCCAAAATCATTGTCCTTCTCCTTCCTGATATTGCTAGGGAAATTATTCCATTGCTCATAAGCCGATTATGACTTACTGGAAATAAGAAACACACAGAGATAAGCTGTAAAGAAATGAAGATCACTATTTAACAGGGATAATATTTTGAAAATGAGGTATGGGGTGGAAAAGAATAAAAGTTGTTTTCAAAATTCAGCATTGCCCCTTGTATTTGGATCTGTTATTTTCCTCCTAGCTTTACTTTCTTAAACTGACCTGGTTAATCAAAAGATACACCAGATCTGTAAGTAACACTCTAAAGTACACAACTGCAATTTTGAGCGTTAGCTGAAAATGGGGGACGGGGGCTCTACTATCACATCTAAGTTCTTCCGAAAAATGGTGCTCTGTTGTTAGACCTCACTGCAACCTTCCCATGTGTCAGCTAAATGAAAATGAAAGGTTTCCCCCCCAAGTTCAAAGTCAGAACATCCAGTTAAACCGAAGGAAAATGCTTCAGATAGTAACCCAAATGACTTACAAATCAAGATGTATAATTCCTGAGTTGATTTTTAAAACAATAAATATTAAATTTTAATAAATAAAGTTTAAAAACAATGATAAGCTCAGGCAACCTTCTTCTAGAAAACCCTTGTAAAAAACAAACAAACAAACAAACAGTAACATAGTAAATTATCAGATACTTTCAGTCTAGCCCCTGCTTCCAGTATTGAAATTATGAAGCCTGCTGAGGGATAGTTATTTACCAATTTGATCTAGACAGGGAAGAAAGTTTTGATCTATCTTATAGAATCAGAGTTGGAAGGGACTCTGAGGATCATCTAGTCCAACCAGAGGCGGAGCAAGCTGCTCCAGCACCCAGAGTGGAAGCACCGTGGGAATAGACTTATCAGGCTGGGGGTTAGTGAACGATGGAGTGTGCTTTAAACACTGCTATCTCGTGAGATGCTAAAAGTGTCTTCAATGCTACTTATTCCACATGTGAAAGTTGTTACTGCAGGATTGCACATGGAAGAGCAATCAAGCACACATCTTTGCCAATCTAAAAGTTACACACCAATTTGAGGAAAAGCCGATTTAAGCCTCATCTATTAACATGCTGGGTCACGGGTGGCGCTGTGGGTTAAACCACAGAGCCTAGGGCTTGCTGATCAGAAGGTTGGCGGTTCGAATCCCCGCAACGGGGTGAGCTCCCGTTGCTCGGTCCCAGCTCCTGCCCACCTAGCAGTTCAAAAGCACGTCAAAGTGCAAGTAGATAAATAGGTACCGCTCTGGCGGGAAGGTAAACGGCGTTTCTGTGCGCTGCTCTGGTTCGCCAGAAGCGGCTTTGTCATGCTGGCTGCATGACCCAGAAGCTGTATGCCGGCTTCCTTGGCCAATAAAGCGAGATGAGCCCAGAGTCGGACATGACTGGACCTAATGGTCAGGGGTCCCTTTACCTTTATTAACATGCTCTTATGATGGCATGCCAGTTTCAAGCCATTTTTCCTAGGGAAATCATGACCTCTGTATCTGATTCTCAGTTTGTAAAACAGAGTTGAAGATGCTAACTTAACACAAGGCACACAAAAAGACTAGTTAGTATGTTCAGACCCTTTGCAAGGGAGAGGGAGAGTACATGCTAAATACACACACACAGTGAGAGAGATACACTCTTAAGCCTGAGCTTTCTCTGGCACTATTTAAGAATCAAAGTTGACAGCACATTGCAAGCTTGATAGCGTAGCAAAACCTCTCCTGTAGCCCGTGGGGGTGGGGGAGCCCAGCTATTTGGTACCAAATCATCCAAATGACAAGGTTTATATATCTACCTTATTATTAAAAAGGCTTTCATGACATTCCTCTCTTCTTCCAATAAGTACCTGTCATCTGCTCATCAATTCCAACAGTGACACGCGAGTTAACAAATGGCTTTGTTCAGCATGCACCAGTATATACTTGCCTAGACTATATAAGAGTCAGACAGGAATTTGCTCATACACCCTGGCTAGCTATCTCTGAGAAATTAGTCAATCTTTTTTAGCTGCAGAAAAAAACTTCATCACACAAGATCCTGATTAGTCAAGGAGGCTATGTGGTATACTGGAAATGAACCCAGTTCTCCTCGGTCCAAGTCCAGTTTGCCACACTGGTTTAGCAATTCCCACTGGCTTCTGAGAGAGAAGAGACAAAGGCCAAGTCTGAAGGCTGTCCTATCTTGCCATCCACAAATATATTCAATTTTACATGAATTTGCCAAGGCTGGGCTGCGGGCAGCAGTCTGTGCTGCAGTTGGAATCAGGAGCTGTCGACAAAGCCTAAGGGTCAGGAGGACCAAAGGCAAACCAAAGGATACAGGACCACAGGGTAAGGCCTTTGTTACTCAAGCAAGGCTTAACTTGGACAGGAAACTACTGAGTAAATATGCACAGTCTGGATCCAACCCACTGAAATGTATTTGGGGTAGATACGTTAGGGGCGCAGATTAGGAAAGTTCTGAACAGCAAACAAAATGCTAATTCAATCAAGCCCCTGTTAGTTTACAAGAAATATCTGTTCACGTGCATCTCATTTAGCCAAAATACATGCATGCTTCTGGCTCTACTGGGCTTAGAAAGCCGGGATGTAGGAGTAGACTTGGATTTGAGGAGCTGATGACATAATTGTTCAGCAGCCAAGTCTGGGTTTTAAAACCTAAGAGAATCTGCAGCATATGAAATCATTTTCAACTTACAAAGCTTCCAAGTCCCGTGCCAGTTGATAATAATTTGCTTTGTTTTAAGTATGGGGTACCAAAGAATCCACAAGTTCTTACACTTGAAAATACTACTTCTAAGGACACCCTATTTTTCCACTTCTTTGTTGTCTCTTATTTTATCTCTCTTTCACCTTCAGAATGGAAATAAGCCTGAATCCAAGTGTTTGTTAGCATAAGAGACCACATTTCTGAAATCCCCTACAGCATTCCTGGTTACTGCCATATACACTAACGGCATCATTCTGGAACAGAGGTGGGAAACCTCCAGCTCTCTAGGTATTGCGGAACTACAAACCCCATAGTCCCCGACTGCCTGGGGCTGACAGGAGTCCAGCAACCCTGGAGGGCACCAGGTTCCTCATTCCTGATCTGGAATAAATAGTTTTCAGTGGCATTTACTGCCAGGTAAGACTCTAGAACTGCAGCCCCTGGGTCAAACCAGATGATGCGTCCACACTCTGTATCTGTACCATTAACTGCAGGCTTTATAAAAACACAAACTGCCAAAAGGAAAAGGCAGCCAGGATTTGTATGTGTGTGCATGCAAGGGAGGGAGGGGGTAGTCTTAACCCTTTGCCCTTATTATGGTCCCAATTTAGGGCTCGTCCCAGTTTTCTGCTTACCACTCAGCTTCTAGGCAAGCATCCTTGGGGAGAGATTTTTTCCAAAACTGGGGCACCACCACCAAAAAGCCCCTCTCCCAAGTTGTTATTGGCCAAGCCTTTTATGGCAGGGGTGCCTCGGGAAGGGTCTCTGGTGATGAATACAATTGCTGGGCAGGCTCCCACGGCAGCAGGCATTCCTTCAGATACCCGAGTCCAAAGTCACACAGATTACAATAGCTACTTTGCAAAAAGCACCACATTCCTGCAAGTACCACATAGTGTGCCAAGATTTGTGACATCTGAGCAACAAGAGGATTGCTTCGGGGAAGGTGTGCAGACTTCAGGGGCAACAGTGGGAAACAAACACGCATTTATTGTGCAAAGTGCTGACTAGGCAGCAAAACTATTGAATCCATGAGAAAACAGTGGGGCAAGAACGGAAGCAATTGTCCCTTTGGTTCATAATGCAGAACAGCTAACATTCCTGCAGTCCTGCTTCCTTGACCCAAATTTCTGAGGAACTTTTGTTGCATAACAACGCAGATGCATTATAGCCATCCTTTCATGTTTCGCAACAACTGCTTAGCTTTTGTCTCGGTCTGTTCCACTTGCCTCGGGTGGAAATTCTATACCTTAACAGAAGCTGCTACAAAATGTATAAATCTGAAGCTTCCCTCTCCGCACCCTTGTGTCCTGGAATGCATGTCTCTTGTTACTTAAGCAAAAGGAAAGAAATTGATGTTGTCAGCTCTCATCAAGACAGATGGTTTCCCCAGGATATCCGGGCTGAGCATTCCTACTCTAGTTATGCCTAGAGTGGAGAGATATGTGGAGAACTTAAGAAGAGCCTGCTGAATCAGGCCAATGGCCCATTGAGTCCAACGTCCTGTTTTGGCCACCTACAAGCAGGACCCGAGCACAAGAGCCCTCTCCCACCCTGTGGTTTCCTTCAACTGGTACTCAGAAGCATTGCTGCCAACAGGCCAGTACAACAGTCACCATATCACACACATCTTCAGTCTAGGAAGGGACACATGAAAACCACACAGCCAGGAAGTAAAACAATAACCAGCATAAAAAAATGGCAAGCATGCCCACATCATCCCTAGTACCACCACCAGTGCAACCAGTAAAGGACTGTGTCAGCACTGACCCCCCACATTGCTTAAACATGGAGGGAGCCAATGAATTCATTACAATGGGTACATGTCTTAGTACCCTCACCACACCGTGGACAACGGGGGTGGGAAGACTACATAGCACTTGCTGCAGGTTCTTCCTCCAGACATCCAACTGGAGCAATGCTCAGGAAGGGATCATAGAACCATACTGGAGCAAAATGTATTTTCTTGGCTCAGTCACTGGAAAAAATTATGTGCACTGTTAAGATACATTTATTTATTCTTTAGAGGAAACTGGGTTGTTGTTTTTTCTCTTACTCCAAGCAGTTGTAATATATATTTTATTTAGAAATAGGAGCTCGAGAGACAGAGAGAGAGAGAGAGAGAGAAATTCCGAGAGCACACCAGGTTTAGCCTCCAGGGAAATTCTTTCACAGTAGTCTTAGGCAATAAATAATCTCTCTTTGTGTTAAAACAACACTCACTGAAGTTCAGAACTGGAGCATCTGCACTCTGGAATGCTCCCCAGGGTCCGTCGTAGAGAGCAAAATGCTGAGGTTTGCTAGGATTATTACAGGGGAGTTTCCCATTTATAATAAGTTGCTGCAGCTTAGGAATCTTCTACCTGGGAGCAATCATTATTAGAGGTTAAAGCATCGAAAACCCCGTGGTGTTTGTAAAGCAGAGGCCTAATGATCCAAGACTTGTATGATGTTTGTATAGGGACTTGGGATTCCCACTGGATGTCTGACACTATATAAATATAAAGTGATTATCACTATGTCTATAGCCATGAATCCTTCTTGGCAGTCATAAAAAGTGAATAATGCCTTCCCACTCACTCTCCATCAAGGCATCACAAGACTGGGCAATTGAAACGGGCCCTGGGACAGTCTAAATATGCCGTTCCATCACAACCCTTCTGCATTTTGATCTCCCTGGGAAGTGGTGTCCTGAGCAGAGTGGGAACGATGATTGATCACACTTTAAAGTCAAGTTAATGGAGGGCAAGGCTATTAATAACTATCATTAGCCACTAAACAGCACAAAGAGGCTGAATATAAGATACTAGGACTGAAGATGACGGGATGGTCACCTCTGCTGGTGTTAACTGAGAATACCCTTCATTTGTCTGATGAACGAGGCTCAAGATGAGAGATGGGGCCTTCTCCAACTGATGCTGGACTCCAGTTCCCATCACTGCTGACCACTGGCCATGCTAGGTGGGTCGAATGGGAACTGGAGTACAACATCCAGATAACCACAGGTTAGCCACCCCCGCACTAAACCATGGTTTAGTGCTATGTTAAAACAAGTCCATAGAGTAGGGGTGAGAAACATGTGGCCTCTCAAATTGTTGCTGGATTACAACTCCCATAAGCACTAACCACTGGGCATGCTGGCCGGGAACGATGGGAGTTGGAGTCCAACAACATCTGGAGAGCACCAGGCCCACAAAAGCTTCTGCAACAATAAATCTGTTAGACTTTAGGATGCTGCTAGACCTTCCTGTTTTCAATTGACTTGAGTTCCTCATCACATGGTTGCACAGACCTTTCCCACAACCATATCCACCAGATTTCATAAAGCAATTTTGAGCCAAAGGAGGGGGCCTTTGTTGTTTCCCCAGGGAGCCAAGACTGTGATCCTGTTTGTCTTTGCCAGGAATCCAACACAGCAGCTGTTTTATTTTGTTTTTTGTTTTTTAAAAAAGAAACACTGTGCGGGCAGGCATGTTACACTTAAAATTCACTTTTTAAGGCTAGAACTAAACCAGGATCCCCCAAAGACCAAGAAACCGAATTTGAACTCAAATTCAATCCACAACCCAAATCCCACACGCTCCTGTGTGGGCACGTAACCCATCACACACAGCTTTGGCTCCTAATCTTTGTTTTCATTCTCTCTTTCAGACAAACTGGAATTTGTTCTGCAAGTACACACACTGAGACTTTGTGCTCACTTTATAAAAAGAAAACCCGGAACACAGACCCCAGACATCCTGTAACTCTGGCTGGTTTGGGTGCTGTCAGAGAAGCAGCAAAAATGAAAAAGGGGTATGTGGGAGGCACTCAATATAAGATTTAGAAAAACAAACAGCTAACAAGGAAGGCTTTTAATTGTTTGAGCAATCAAGGGACTGTGTTTTGTTTATCAACAATGAAAGGCACACAGATCCAGTTATACCAGTTTCCTTGGTTCAAGGGCAGGGAAATTTTGACCTATAGGCTGGTTCTACCAAGGAACCTGCCTGGATCAGAGCAGAGGCAGTTTACCCTTCTCTCCATTAGAAATCGGGCAGATGGCATGGAACCCAACCAACTGCGGCTGCAGAAAGCTCTGAAAGGCCACTTTCACATGATACATTTTAAGCACTATGCTACCACTTTAAGAAGGCATGGCTTCCGCCAAAGAACTCTGAGCACTGTTGTCTGTTAAGGGTGCAGAGAGTTGTTAGGAGGCTCCTGTTCTCACAGAGCTGCCAATTCTCAGGGAGCTTCACAATTAATGCCTGGAGAATAAGGGTATCCTTAACAACTCTTGGCACCCTTCACAAACTACAGCTCCCAGAATTCTTTGGGGGAAGGCATGACTGTTTAAAGTGATAGCTGTTATAATGCTTTAATGGTACGATGTGACTGTGGCCAAAGTCAGAAGAAGCAGAGAACAGCATTCGGCACTAGCAGGGACCATTGACATGCTTGTCACTTCTTCTCCCTTATAAGACGCCAAGGAAGGAAAGATGAAGACAGAGGTGGTCCTTGGAAGGCTTCCAAACAGGGAATGTGATCGTTGGGCTGAAAGGGGCTCTCCATCAATGGGTTAAAAGCATGAATTTTATTTAAAAAGACTATGTGCAGGTGGGGTAAATCCTAGATATTTTTTCCAGAATAAATAAGTTAAACCTCATTTTCTGAAGCGCAAGTTGAGTGCACTTTTTTTTAATGCTACTACTGGGTGGTTTTACTGTTTTTTTTAGCATCTCCACCCCCACCGTTCAGCCCGGACACTGAGATCTAGCGCCGAGGGCCTTCTGGTGGTTCCCTTACTGCGAGAAGCAAAGCTACAGGGAACCAGGCAGAGGGCCTTCTCGGTAGTGGCGCCCGCCCTATGGAACACCCTCCCATCCCATGTCAAAGAGATAAATAACTACCTGACATTTAGAAAACACCTGAAGGCAGCCCTGTTTAGGGAAGTTTTTAATGCGTGATATTTTAGAATCATAGAATCATAGAATCATAGAATCATAGAATCATAGAATCATAGAGTTGGAAGAGACCACAAGGGCCATCCAGTCCAACCCCCTGCCAAGCAGGAAACACCATCAAAGCATTCCTGACAGGTGGCTGTCAAGCCTCTGCTTAAAGACCTCCAAAGAAGGAGACTCCACCACACTCCTTGGCAGCAAATTCCACTGTCGAACAGCTCTTACTGTCAGGAAGTTCTTCCTAATGTTTAGGTGGAATCTTCTTTCTTGTAGTTTGAATCCATTGCTCCGTGTCCGCTTCTCTGGAGCAGCAGAAAACAACCTTTCTCCCTCCTCTATATGACATCCTTTTATATATTTGAACATGGCTATCATATCACCCCTTAACCTTCTCTTCTCCAGGCTAAACATACCCAGCTCCCTAAGCCGTTCCTCATAAGGCATCGTTTCCAGGCCTTTGACCATTTTGGTTGCCCTCCTCTGGACACGTTCCAGCTTGTCAATATCCTTCTTGAACTGTGGTGCCCAGAACTGGACACAGTATTCCAGGTGAGGTCTGACCAGAGCGGAATATAGTGGTACTATTACTTCCCTTGATCTAGATGCTATACTCCTATTGATGCAGCCCAGAATTGCATTGGCTTTTTTAGCTGCTGCATCACACTGTTGACTCATGTCAAGTTTGTGGTCTACCAAGACTCCTAGATCCTTTTCACTTGTACTGCTCTCAAGCCAGGTATCACCCATCCTGTATCTGTGCCTTTCATTTTTTTTGCCCAAGTGTAGTACTTTACATTTCTCCCTGTTAAAATTCATCCTGTTTGCCTTGGCCCAGTTCTCTAATCTGTTAAGGTCATTTTGAAGTGTGATCCTGTCCTCTAGGGTATTAGCCACCCCTCCCAATTTGGTGTCATCTGCAAACTTGATCAGGATGCCCTCAAGCCCATCATCCAAGTCATTGATAAAGATGTTGAATAAGACTGGGCCCAAGACAGAACCCTGTGGCACCCCACTAGTCACTTCTCTCCAGGATGAAGAGGAGCCATTGATGAGCACCCTTTGGGTTCGGTCAGTCAGCCAGTTACAAATCCACTGAATGGTAGCATTGTCTAGCCCGCATTTTACCAGCTTCTTTACAAGAATATCATGGGGCACCATTTTAATGTATTTTAGTGTTTGTTGGAAGCCGCCCAGAGTGGCTGGGGGGACCCAGCCAGATGGGCGGGGTACAAATAATAAATTATTATTATTATTATTATTATTATTATTATTATTATTATTATTATTATTATTATTTTGTGATTCCCATTGTGAATTATATTGTCAGAGTAATATTCTTCCCAGTGTATTATTTTGTTTTAAAATGTATGTATTCTCTGCTCTGGGACGTTTGGGTATGATGTGAGTGGAGTGGGAAGTACAAGAGCTACGAAGAAATAAATCTGGCATGAACGTGTTCATCTGCAGACTTGAGCATTTTGAAAGCCCAGTAGTCTGGAACCAAGAAATCTCAAGGAACACTCTTCCCTTTTAAGCCCCCCACCCACCCCACAAAGAAAGGCCTGCCATCGAAACCCTTAAAGTTCTGTCTCACATAGAGCCCAGATAGGTCTCCATGGAAACAAGGTTGTGTGTTTCGTTTCCTGGTTAGCACCTAGGAGCTTTGCAACTCCAGCAGACATTCCTTCGGCTTCCTCTTTTCATGGCATTCTGAAAAGCAGGAAATCTAGAGATATAAGAGACCCTGCCAGTTTGCTCTGAAATTTAATTGGGCTTTTCAGGTGTTCTGGTTAAGAATGCCTCAAGGGTTTTCAGGCACTTAAACATAGGAACATATTGGGGAAATAACGTATATCAATCAATCATTTCATTTCATTTCATTTATATGTTGCCTTTCCAGACCCTCCAAGTGTCCCTATTTCCCATGGTCAGGCCTGGATTTACAGAAGCCATTTCGGTTTCTGATTTAAGCATGGAATGTCCAGTTTTTCCTTAAAGGTAAAGGTACCCCTGACCATTAGGTCCAGCTGTGGACGACTCTGGGGTTGCGGCGCTCATCTCGCTTTACTGGCCAAGGGAGCCGGCGTCCCTATTTTCATCAGAGAAATGCTGGAGGGTATGAAGTTATGCAACCCTCAAGCCAAGGGGATAAGTAACTATACAACCTTTAGAAGACATGTGAATGCAGCCCTGTATAGGGAAAGTATTTTTAAAATGTTTAATGTTTGCCTTTATATACGTTGGAAGCCGCCCAGAGTGGCTGGGACAACTCAGTAAGATGGGCAGGGTATAATAATAATAATAATAATAATAATAATAATAATAATTGAATAGGACATCCCTATTGCCGTTGGGAAAATGGTGGAGGGTATGCCTTTCCAAAGTTAAAACCATGCTCAAGGTGGCTTACAACATATTTTAAAAAATACGTAACTACAAAGAAAAGTAGTCACAGACAATAAAGAAAACATCAAAAAGTACACAACCAAATAGAACAATTTCCACATAAACTGTAAGATACAAAATAAAGATACAAAAAATTAACAGCAACAACCCCCCCCCCAAACAAAAGCTCCAGCCCAATATTATATAGAGATTATATAGAGACCATTATACTGGGTTTTAGACAAGAGTATTTTCTTTTTTTTTTCTGGGGGGACACAGGGGTACGCATACCCCTAACCATTCTGTGAATTAAGTTTGGCCTCATTGAGGGGCAGCATTTCAATATGAGTAGGAAAATTAGAATACCCATAAACATTTTTTTAAAGAAAAAAAGCACTGCCTAGGCCTATTTGAAGATGCCAGGGATCTTGAATGAAAAGTGTGCACTCTACCAGTCTGCTGCAGCCATGCATTTATTAATTTCCTTATTTCTTTGATAAAATTAATCCCTCTCGTTCCCTGCTTGTCGCTTCCACACCCCAGCTTGCCGCCCCCCCTCCAGGCCTCACACTGAGGAAAAAGAAAGGATTTTCTTCTAGACAGGGGAAGCCTTGTGAGGCCTCTCTTCAGATGTAAATATAAATAATGCACAGAGTTGCCCGGTTCGCATGTCACAATAAACCGCGGTATAGCTTACTATGACTAAGTGAACGTGCTGGGTGCTGCAGAGAAGCTCACATTTGCTTTGCCCCTCCCTGAGTATTTAAAAGTCAGTGCAGGGCAGTAGATAAGCCAAGGTTTGTGTTAGGGTGTCGTCCGAACCAAAAATCATGGTGAACGCCTCTCCTTAATTTCAATCCGTAGCTGTGGCTTGTCCTGCTGTTACAGATTGTGGTGGTGAAGCAGAAAGACCTCAACCACAATCCTGAGTTTGGATGGCATGCTAAGTCAAGCTTTGGAGTAGCTGCCACACTATGCTCACCTAAATAGTCTGAAGAGGAACAAAAAGGCTGTGATTTTCACATTAAACCATGGTTTGGATCCCTGTGATGTGTGAATGCATCCCATATAAATTCCTGACAAGGGATCTTAGGGTTTTTTAGCTGTGGTGTTGGGGAGCCCTAGCTTGGTATGGATCCCATTTGGAGACCGGTGCTGCCTGCTGCTATAACAACAAACAACAACAACATTGTGTATTTATTACTTTTAAAGTGCATTACATTTCTTGTGACGCAGGATTATTCAGCTGAACTTGGATGGGCTAAAGTGGTTTCTGAATCACAACCTCAGCCATGAACAACGCTGAAAATTTCGCTCCTGAGGAATACACTCTTAATTTAATTTGTATTACGGTAGTTCCAGCACTGGGCACAACGGCACGATTTCAGAAGGCCCCCTCTCTCACTCACTCTCCCCAAACACATTGCTGAAGATGAATCTGAAGTTATTTTTAGTTTGCTTTTCTAATCACTGAGGAATTCTGCCTTCAGGTAAGCAAGGCTCAAAGCACATTTTGCTTTCAAGTGGGCCAGAAGACATCTTTGTGCTACCAGAACATGGCTTGTCACAGATTGTTGAAAGAGTATTTCACATGGGCTGCTAATTTGAAAGGAGGCTTGCTAATATTACGAAGTCATTCCATCTAGTTAATCAAGCCTCTCTCTCTCTCTCTCTCTCTCTCTCTCTCTCTCTCTGTGTGTGTGTGTGTGTGTGTGTGAGTGTGTGTGTGTTTGCGCACAGAGCAGTTAAGGGCTCAGGGGAACAAAAGCAGTGCAGAAAACTGACATCTCTCTTTGTGCCTTTTGAGATACCTGATAAATAAATAAAGTGAAGTTTAAAATGGATGGATCATATTTGCCTACAAATTAGAGGCTGCATTGAATTTCTAAAAGCTTTTACCTAAATTATACCCATTCAGGATGACTAGGTTTTGTGCTGCGAAACACTAACTATAATTGCATTGTGGCAGTTAAAGGTAGATAGCCGTGTTGGTCTGTCATAGTCATATTTTTTTTATTTTATTTTGTTTTGCATTGTGGCAGTTCTGCTATAGGGCATGCTGGGAGTCATATGTGTGTACAATTAATCTCCTTTTCAGCTGGGATTTTTTTACAAAGACAAAGCTGAAGATACTCTCCATCTTAAGCCACAGCCTTTGGTGTCGCTCGCATAAAGTAATGCCTACTAAATGGTAGCAATGTCAGAGTCTAACAGGCACTGGGGTCAAGAGTGAGTTGGATAGATAGACCAAGATGTGCAAGGTGCGAAGTTCCATAAGCAGCCACCAATGATCAGGGAGTGAGAGGTAAATATAGAGTTACTCAAGACTGGCAGAATGTCAAGTCCCATCAACAGCAGTTTGGGCGAAGTACTGTATCTGAAACGCAGCCCAGCAGGATACCCTAACAAGATAAGTTCCTCAGGCTGAGGAAAGCCCACAGCTCAGAGCCTGTCATTACAATAGGGGTGGAGAAGCTTTTATTCAGCCTGAGGGCCAAATTCTGTTCTGTCCAAAAGTCACAAGCCAGACACTGTTGGATTGCAGTTCCTGCCACCTCCTACCACTGGCCATGCTGGCTGGGGATGATGGCAGCTGGAGCCCAACGAAAGTTGGAGGGTCAAAGGTCCCCTATTCCTGCTGCGAGATTTTGTATACAAAATAACAAAGAATTATGCCTATGTTGTGTGTGTAGGAGTGAATACAGTCTCGCCCTGTTATATTTGTGATCTCTTTTGCAGCAGGTAGGAGCTGTCAGTGTTTGGGAAGTCACCAGGGGGACAGGCACGGTCTATGGGTGGAATGATTTCGCCGTCTCCTCTGGAATAATAGGCAATGCAAATATAGAAGTGTGTGCAACTAACCCATAAAGCCAGATAACTCAAAGCAGCCATTTCTTTTGCACAAGGGGAAAAAAGGTCATCCTATATTTGGCTGGTGAAAATGACAACAGGAAGAGCAATAAGAAGAAAATGATGGAAGAATAGCATGCTGCAAAAATGCAAGCAGACTTTGTCTTCTCCCTGTGTCAAAATGAGAATGTTTACAAGCTCCTTAGCATTCTTACGTGGTACTGCTCCCACATTATCAATGCAGAACCCACTTAGCCCACATCTGCCTATTTTTACGTGCAGCATTTAGGACCACATTTATAGCATGAAAACAGTGGACCTACTTCATTCTTGGGTGGGGAAGCCTAGAAGATCCACTATAATTTGGGAAATGCTCAAAACAGGACAAGGCCATTTCTGTCACTTCCCCAGGTCAAAAAAGGCAATTAAACAAGCATCAAAACCCCATTAATGTCATGTAACATTATGCAACATGGTGCATTTGATATCATTTCAACATGCCATTTTCTGGTTACTAAAAAAGGCACACAAGACTCTTTATGGTATTCATAGCAAGCATTAAAGAGGCAATACTGTTCCAAGTGGCTTTGGAACAAAAGCAAAGGCCTTTCCATTTGCAAGTGCTGGAAAAGTCTACTGCCAGAACAAAAGCTTTTGAAACTTGAACAGTTTCTTCTTTGCTTTGCTTGTATTCATTTATTGCATTATTAAAAATAAAGCCATAGGAATGCACTCTACAAAGTAAGCATTTTCCTTAAAGGCAAAAAAGGAAGTACAGATTAATTCTCTGCTGTTATTCTGACATAACACTCAAGCTGCAATTTCATACTTTGAAACACTGCAAACAAACTCCAAAACATCCCTGTTGAGTAGGATTTGAACTTAGAAAGTGTGGCTTCAAAGTCCAAAAAAGCCACAATGTGCCCCTAGATGAAGTTATTCAGTATCTGTAAAATCGGAATAATATTGGGTTGGATCAGCAATCCTGTAGACTCTTAACCTAGAAGAAAGTCCCACTGAATTGAGTATATAGGATTGGGTTGTAAACCAGTTGTAAGCCAGTTGCAATAAGTTCCCACTGAAAATGTTTGGACTTCAGAATTCATGAATGACTTGTCACACTGATTTCAGTGGGACCTCATTGCAAATATAGTAGCCTGGATCCAACCTGATCTTCTATTCTGATTATAGCAAATGAGATGAGAGCATTAGCGCTGGATAAGAAACTTCTTTTTCATGTTAAAAAAGAAGACTCAGGAGAAGGCATTACAGGATTGGTACAGGGTAGAGACCCCACTGAGATAGAACTCCTTGGCTCCTAAGGGGGAAAGATATTTTCAAACACATGTCCCACTTGGGGCCTTCAGGTGTTATACTACACCTGTTCACACCTGCCTGTCTTGGTCCTCTATCAAAGATCATGATCATTCTTCATCAGCAAATACCGGTAAATTATCCCTAAAGGTACATCAAATGGCCATGGATCAGCAATCACTTAAAAGCTTACTACAAAGAATTATCATTGAAACAGTTCATTATCCTGGAAGAACTGTTCTGTCCGCTGCTGTGCTCGAGGTACCCTATTGCTACGTTCGGAACACCTATCATCGTATTTGTAGGATATTGACTGTGGAAAGGCATTTTACCTCCATCTCAGTGATCTTGATAGTGACTCACTACCCCTACATTCCTGTTCTTGGAAAATTTATTTAATTCCTATTATTTGTGACTCCATGCACATATTATATGTCTTCAGTTTATGAATTTTGAAACAATATGTTATAAATATTTTGTCAGTATATTATTAGCCGACGTGTTGCTTGTTGTTGTCCAGAGCTTTCTATTTTGCAACACAGGGGATTTTCTTTGTTGTATGTCTTGGTCCTCTGGCAGGACTTCTGTTTGAACATACACACATGCTGTATGCATGCTTTCCTGCCCATAACAAGAGAATGCCCCTCTGTCACAGTTCTGCTCCAGACTATTCTGTTCGACACTTGAAAAACTCCCCCAGCCGCAACCTTCACTGGACCTGATTCACACCCCAAGTAGTTCTGACTGCAGTGTCACTCTGATAATGCCTCTTGGCAGCTTGGATATAAGAGAAAGAGAGGTGTGTAGAATGTACCCAGCTGTACAAAGGGGGTGGGATACATTAATTGCCCAGCTCACTTTTGCCTCTGGCCCACCCACTGCTAGCATGTGGCTTCAAAAGGTTGTCCTCCGGCAGAGAAAGGTTTCCCTTAGTCCTTAGTAAAACTAAGCTAAAATATGTGCAATGCAGGTAATCACACGTTTTCCCCTTGCCTCCATTCCCGCCACCATTATATACATAAGAACATAAAGGCCAAAACCCAGAGATTGGATTTGCAAAGGAGTGGCCAAACGTTCCCTACTTATGATCCTTGGGAGAGCGAACTCAAGAGAGCACCTGACCTGTTGCTGGAAGGGGACTTTGAAAAGCTATTGTGTACGCAAAGTATACCACACGCAGCACTTGGGAGCCAGGCCACAGTCCTATGGTAGAGGCAATGTTCTCATGTTTTGTTTTTGTCACGTTTCCATCCATAATGCCGCCTTAGAACTGCTCTTTGGAGATTTGTGAAAGCAAGCCCCGATTTCAGCAGATCTGCACTACTGCTTTATTTAAGGCATATTGTTGTCTGTTAACAAGAAACCAATTTCATGCTTCCCAGGTTTATTGACTACTGCAGTACCCTGGACGACCGCAGGCAGGGACTCTCCTTGTTGAAGAACTAGCGAACTATTCCACCTGGTCCACATAGCCAGCAGCACAATTTGTAAAATTAAAATAAAAGGAAGAACAAAACAACAATATTGACAAAAACACTTGAAACTTTTGATGCAATCGTATCATGATATGGTTTTATCTATGTTTAACTAGAGAAGTAAAACCAAGTTCAAATTGTAACTCAAGAGCCTGACTTGTTTTTCTAAACCACCCTCCTACAACCTCCAGATGTTTTGGACTACAACTCCAATCAGCCTGATCAGCTGTACTCCAAAACGTATGTAGGGCACCAGGTTGGGGAAAGCAGCTTTAGGAAGTGTGAATGAATAAGATAGCCAGTGGCCCTTTCCACCTCTGATCGATGCGATTAAAATCAATCCCAGCTGTTAGATTTCAATCCTTAATTATATATCAGCAATGGAAGAGAAAGCAATCAGCAGTTGCAGCTACACTAATATCTATGATTATATATTCTGCACTTGATTTATGGTTTTCAGCCAACATTTTTCCTCTTGAAAACTGTAGAGCAAATTTATTCTTCCTGTACTGTTGTCTATGCGAAACACTGGTTCCATCACACTTTGATACTGCAAAAGGAATTCTTTATCTGTTGGATTTATACGCTTCAGGTGAGTTATTTTTCCTCTTTGAAAATGGAAAGGAACCAGAGAAGTGTGGTGGCAATTTAAAAGAGTTTGAAAGCCAAGAACACATTATTGGTCCCATCAGCATGTCCTGATTCATCTCCTACATTTGGAAGCTCAACCCATGTTAGCAGTAATGCAGGTCAACAGAGAGTTTCAGAAATAGGAAGGGTGGGGGAATTAAGGGTACATCCTGTGTCTCCTCTCCTCTCCCTTGTCATTTCATTGTGCATCATATTCTTGTGCAGTTTGGGGTGTAAATATAGACATTAAGAGGAAGCGGGAAGTCCCAAAGTGCAGACAGAACTGAACTGCTTAAAAATGCAAGTCTTTTTTAGTTGGTCTCTAAGGTGCTACTGGAAGGAATTTATTTATTTTTTATTTTGTTTTGTATTTCTGTATTAGAACAGTGGAAATTCTGTGACAAATCTGTGAAAGCTCATTCGCACCTGAAAGTTGCAACTTGATGCTCCGATAGAGATGTTAGAGGAGCTTTATTTCTGTAAATTCTTATGTCAACAGACCCGAGGCACGCCTGCCGGACAAATGTGTGGATCAGAATGCCATTTCACACGTTTGCGAATTCTGTGTTCAAAATGTGTATTTTGGTAAGTGCATATACAGATATGGAAACATGCACTGTGATTAAATGCTTATTTAAATTTGAAATCCAGCTTTATATATATATAAAAAATCACAGTACACACACATGAGAAATTGACATGGAGCAAAAACAGACTGATTCACTCACCTCTCTGCAGCAGTCCATGAGTGATGGACATTTGTTTGTGATTGAGCTATTGCAGATCTAGCACAGGCAAACTCTGTTCCGTTTTAGAAGACTGATATCCTGCCTTTTGATCGAATGATCCTCAAGGCAGTTTAAAATAGATTGCAGTAAAAAACAACAGCAAAGAAACAAAAAACAACTCCAAGGTTTTTATTGTCAGAGTTCAGCTTTATGAAGAACAGCTAAGATTCTATTCTGATATATGTGTTCAGCTGCAGGCATCACAACTGAAGAATTATACTGACAAGGATGTCACTCCCAGATGGGCCTGCCTGGTTGTTGTCTACTGAGGTCCTTCAGAAGCAAGGTGGGTGCCAGGTGGCCAGGCCTTGACCATGGTGCCATGTTTCTGGAGCACCTTTCCAAAGCATTTGTTCCTTCTCCATTAACTTTTATTTGTTTACTGGTAAATACACCCTGCCCATCAGCAGAGTTACCAGTAAGCCAACAAAACAGAGTAAGCCCATTTATAATACTTTTTTTTTTAAGGTGTGACGTGCACAGCGTTTTGCAAACCCAAGTACTTAGCAGTATCCGATGGCCTCTGCTGTACATCTGGTTTCAGATTTCATTACAATTGCTGTTGTTTTAAAATGTTTTATTGCATTTGTTTTAAGTATCTGCTTGGACTCTTGGGAAACAATTTTTAAAACAAAATGAATAAAATAAGAATTTCAACAAACCCATATACGAGAATGACAAACAGAACTACGCCAGAAATTGGGGACTGGTCACCAGGAGGCATATAAGCCATTCAGCTAAGGTTCTAAGCAGGACAAAACTTCAGATGGGGTTCAGTTCAGCAGAACTTCCTAAGAACATAAGAAATAACCCATCCAGCCCAGAATCACGTTCCCACAGTGGTCAACTGGATCCCACAAGCAGGACCCGGGCGCAACAGGATTCTCTCCACTTGCGATTCCTAGTAGTAGTAATATTTAGTTGTTATAACAAAAGGTGACTCTAAGTAAGTTACAAAATAGTACAAAGGTTAAAAGCAGTATGAAACCAAAGCAGAAAGAAAACCTAAGAACATATAAAAGGAAGTTCTAACACATCTCACCCACTGAAAGAGGCCGCAAATATCTCAACCCCTCCAAATTAAGGGTCAAAAGCCTGGGTTAAAATAAATATTTTTGTCTGGCACCTAAAAAGCAGATAGTGATGGTGCCTGGTGTTTCTGGGGAGAGCATTCTATGAGCAAGGAGCCACCACTAAAAAGGCCCGTTATTGTATCAGCGCCCTCTGCACTTCCTTAAGAGGGGACACAAGAAAAAGAGCTTCAGTTGCCAAAATGCAGAGCCTGGGTTGGTTTATAATAATAATATTCAACCAGACATCTATTGGAGATGTTTTATACACAGGATATATATCAGAATTTAGGAGTAGAGCTTAAATACGATCGGCCATTATTGGGCCCTTTGCCATGGTTCTTTATATCTGGGTATGTTTGATGTATTTGTGTTGTCGTGTACTTGCCACATTAAAGGAAACCACTTCATAGCCTCAGAAAGTATATAAGTACATCAACAGTGCAAAGCAAGGTTCTATCTCAAATCCACGTCAAGCAGTTGCTTAACACACCACACTGTGCCCTTTTGCAATGCAGAAGAAATTACAATATGGGCAGGACCTGGAATCCGCTAAAAGAGAAAATGTAAAGTAAGTGAAAACACATAAATAACTCACCCATTTGGAATTCTGCTTTTAAAAATGTTGAATGGCATCAGACGCAACCAAGCTAAACTGCCTGTAAAATGTATAAATGAGTCTCTCTTCTCTACCAGAGCTCACAAAGAAGCCTTAAAACCTCAACAAAGAAAAACCATTCTTGCTTCTGGTCTTGGAATTTCAGACACAAGATTTTAACCCATCTTATTCCTCACGATTGTGGTTGGAAAATACTGCACTTCCCCCTCTCGATTTTACTTTATATTTCTTGGCAAAAACATTTAGCCAGCACTGAAGATGCCCTTATATGAGGAGATGCTGTGCTACCATATATTTTAGAGCAGAAGAAGGTATTAGTTTGATGTCAAAACATGGCCAAATCATAGTTTAGTACAATGAGAATAAGCCACATAAAGAGCCTCAGGCTCTTGTGCTGTCTCTTCTCCTTTGGCATGGTTGTGGAGCAGAGACTAGATGCCTTTGTTTCTGATTTCAGTTGATCGCTTCCAAGCCTAAATTGTGGTTAATCTTAACTACAGGGGTTTTTTTTTTAAAAAAAAAAAAAAGCTATCTCCATAACTGATGGTAAGAAGCTGGCTTGTTTTGGGGCTTGAAGAATTAGATTCCTATGAATTCCAGTGTAACCTGCCCAGGTCCTCACTGCCCAGACTAATGTATAGATTAGAATGTACTTATCCTTTATCATTACAAAACATTCATTTTCCAATTTCCCCCCTCCCCCGTTGACTTCCCTCAGCTTCCATTTCTGGTTTATTGCATCAAATGATACATTCTGCTGTTTGTATATAATACTATGTTATCATATTGTTACGAGAAAAGAAAATCAATAAAAATTATTTTAAAAAAGAAATAATGTACTTATCCTTTAGATTTCACATTCCCGCCCCCCTTGCAGTATACGCAACTCTCAGCTCAAACCGCACCCCCAAATCAAATGCATACAATCACTGTCTCTGAATATGGCGGTTCCACTTAACCATCAGTACCACCAGCTATCAATAAGCCTGTTCTGCATTAATTTGCCTTATTCCCTTGTTATAGCCATCCTGTTGCATCCAAGATGCTGCATGCTTGCTTTCCTACCTGAGCATATGCAGCAAAAGAGAATTCTCAGTTTATATCTCCAGGTTAAGAGAAGAGGGATCCACTGAGAGTGCCTTGGCCAAGGGCCCCGAAAATCCAAGAGTAAGCACTGCTTCATAGTGACAGTCAAAGTACAGGCTGTCTCTCTCCCGCCCTTCAAACTTATTTCATTGATTTTTAACAAAACATAAAAATCAAATTGTATGGCATATCTCTTCAAGTTCCTTTGGCTCCGACCCATAGATGTACATAAAGACGGTCCCAGATTCAGCCCCTAGTATTTGCAGGTAGGGGCAGGTAAAACTCTTGTCTGAAGGCCTGCAGAGCTGCTGATGGTCCATGTAGACTGGGGATGGGGAACTTGTGGCTTTCCAAGGGAATCTGTGACCCTTCCAGCCAGCATGGCCAATGGGCAAGGATGATGTGATAAGGTATCCAAGAAGATCTGGAGAGCTACTATTTGCCCATCCCTTGATTAGCAGTGCTAAGCTACATGGGACAATAGTTGGCGCGTGCCTGCAGCCTGAGACTTCTCCTGCACGGAAGTCACCGCTGATGCTCTTCCCATTTCAAGCCCCTCCTAGTTCTAGGAGACAGCAAGGCACAGGAAGGTCTACTAACCTATCTGTCACCAGAACAGCCTCTTTTTCTTCCACCTTCCTCCTTCTTGGACTGCCTCCTCCTGCGGCCCTTGGTCTTGCCTTGTGGGCGGCGCCAAACCCCACACATCACTGGTCCCCTCTCCTGGGTCATCCCCCCTAGTCCCCTGCCTCTGCCCCACACTCCTCAGAGACCTGCCTGTCCCTGACAATAAGGCAGCTTCCTATGCTCAAAGTCTTAAGAATGTACAAGCACTGAATGAAGGCACACGCACACCCGTTCACAACTCACAGTCGGACACCAACACAACCAAGTTACCTGGCAACTATAAAACGCCCGGTCCTCATGAAAAATTAATGCCAATATATTAAATTTTGCATTATAGAGAAACAGTGTTTCCAGAAGACGCTTAAAATATTTCCCTCATTAAATTATTGTAATTGTTCCTAATAAATCTTTTTAAAGTCATTAGGATACAAAACTGCACAGATCCATGCATTATGTATTTATTCTATGGCACTGATTCAATTAAACCTCAATGTGTTCTTAGCTGAAAGGGCTACATATGGAGAGCAGATTAAGCGAGGTGGAATTATTTGGATAAGCTGAAGTTCTAATTAACAAACATACATTCAGTGGGAAAGATTGAATATATATTTTGTCTTTCAGTGAATCCGCAGGCATTTTTAGTTTTTTAAAAAATAAAATAAAATAACCACATATACATTACTGGGCACTGAACCAAATTCGCAATGGGTAAATCTCCATAAATAGCTATATTATATGAATGCCTTCCAAGGCACTGTGTTTATAATAACTTATAGTTCTAGCCATTTGTAGACTACACAGTGCTTGCGGACTAACATACTTGGCAAATTCTGGCTTCAGACATGTAAAGTAAACACATTCAGAGGATACTTTACTATGATAGTTACTAAAAATAAAAAAGGCCACACAGTAAGTGGTTCTACTCTGTAAGACCAAGCACAGAAGGCGCCTTAATAGCTACTCTATTAATAAGCAGTCGAAATGCAAAGTGAGCCTAGGAGAGGTAAACATGAGAGGGGAAACCAGAATGCCAGAATTGCAGAGTTTGCAGAGTTTGCACATCATCTACTCTTCCACGCACTATCTTGATTGGCTTGTGTTCCATGCAAAAATTACTCTTGGGGGGGGGGGCTGAGGGCTTCTTCAGCATGCTCCCTGTTGGTCTCACTTAACCCACACTTTAAGACAGTGTTTCTCAAACTCAGGTATCCTGCTGTTGTTGGACTACAACTCCCATCATCCCCTACCACTGGTCCTGCTAAGCTAAGGATGATGGAAGTTGTAGTGCAACAACAGCTGGAGACCCGAGTTTGAGGAAACAGTGCCTTAAGGCAATATCATTAATAGAAATTGACTTAAAGGGCTTAAATCTATATGCAATCCCAATAGCAGGAGGAATCTAGGAAGCTGCCTTATATTAAGTCAACCTATTTGTCCACCTTCTAGTTCCATGTTATTGCTTTTTTTTCTAACTCTCCACGGTCCTCTGGGTTATCAGGCAGGCTCCCCTCCCCTGCATCTCCTCTTCATCGATCCTTTTAACTGGTAATGCCAAAGATTGAACCTGGGGCCTTCTCCTTACAAGGCATATCTTCGACTCACTGAGCTATGATCCCATTCCCAAGCCACACCCACATGAACCATGAATCATGTTGCATTAAGTTACTGCAGTGGGGAAATGTGAGCCAAAACAAGAGAACACATTCCTTCTACAAGAAACCGAATTACTGTAATAATAAAATAATAATGATAATAATAATAATTTATTATTTATACCCCGCCCATCTGGCTGGGTTTCCCCAGCCACTCTGGGCGGCTTTCAACAGAACATTAAAATACAATAATCTATTAAACATTAAAACCTCCCTAAACAGGGCTGCCTTCAGATGTCTTCTAAAGTGTACAGTGGTACCTCGGGTTACAGACACTTCAGGTTACAGACGCTTCAGGTTACAGACTCTGCTAACCCAGAAATAGTACCTCGGGTTAAGAACTTTATCTCAGGATGAGAACAGAAATCGTGTGGTGGCAGCGCGGCAGCAGTGGGAGGAGGCCCCATTAGCTAAAGTGGTACCTCAGGTTCAGAACAGTTTCAGGTTAAGAATGGACCTCCAGAACGAATTAAGTTCTTAACCTGAGGCACCACTGTATAACAACTGTGCAAATCGAAGGGGGGGGGTTCTAAGAAGGGGTAAAAATGAAAACCATGAATGGATTTGGAAACATGTGTATATTATACAGGTACATTTGCATGAAGGAAGTTCCCCAACAAGTGTAAACTTTTATTTCTTTCATGTGTTTATGAAGTAATACCAAGGCAGTCTCTCAATTGTTTACAAAAAAAGATTATAATTCAAACACATACACACCTCTACAATACAAAATAAAACAACCCCCACCCCCACCCCCCAAAAAACCAGCAGCACTTTTTGAGTAAGGTTGGGCAAACTCAAGATTTGATGCTGCATATTGCAAAAAATGTGGAAGATCACTTTGTCTCTGTGTTTTCCCCATTAGATGACATTGGCAATTTACTGAGCAATCATTTGGATTTGCTTGCAGGGATTTGTTAGATTATCCTACACTTTCCAAGGCAATTCCCGGTCACTTCCTTTATCACACAAAGCCATATCTTTTTTTTGGGGGGGGGGAGCATTTGTTGCACAAGAGCACCAAATCAACTTTTATTGCACAACTTGAACATGCAGCTATGTGACAGAATCCCTCACCCCAAAGAGAGACAGTTTGGAAGCACCCTGAGCTTATTACTGCCTCCAGTGACATATCTCAAGATATATTTAGATCTACTAGTCGTACGACTGCTGTAGAATATCTCTATCTTAAAACTAATAAACTTTGGCTGCTCAGGTTACAAGTGAAGGACCCATCCTGGCAGCAGCTCAACATTCAGTTTAAAGAGTGTAGCGTACCCATACATACCCTGTTTAATTGGCCAGTTGGTGTCCTTTGTTTTCACTTTAATGAGTCCTTCTGAGCACAGTTTACCCTGTGACTGCCATAATGAGAGCATTCAGTCTCAAAGCCTCCCACACTTTATTACGCTGCCAAGCACAGAATTGTTTTAAGCCAAATGCATCAACATTTATAAAGAAACACAAATATTGTATTCATTTTTTATCGTCCCCGGCAGCCAAGGGTGCTGTCACCATCTACATAACAGACAGCCAATAATCCAGCCGCATGAGACACCCTGAAGTTAATTCGTCTGTTCTGCGAAGCAAAATCTGCAAAATCCCAGTGTAATAGCCTGCCTGCTTGAAATCCCGAGGGAAAGCAATAGAGGATAATAGCAAACCTTAAACGGCACTTTTAATGCCATTCTGTTCAGGGTAAACTCTGTGTCACACTCCAGATTCTCTCTGGGAATGGCAGTGGCCCAAAGAAACGGCCGTCGGTTGTTCCTAGAGGTTACGTTTAGCGGCTTGTGAGCAGGAACCTGTCACAATGAATGTTTCCTCCAGGTGTATAATTGCAAAAGGGATGCCTTTGAGCAGGTGGGAATCCCTCATGAGCTAGCTTCCTTTCAGAACTTTCATCCAGGTTTTTGTTTTTAAGGGAAAAGGGAAAGGGACTCCTGGAAATTCAGTTCAGAAAATTCAAGTGACTTGCAAGTGTTCATACACAATCTGAAAACCATGTCTTTGGAAGATAGCAGAGGAGTGTACGTCTACACCAGTCACATGGGTGATCCTGGCCAATCAGGTATTGCATAGTGAATGGATGATCCCAGCCAACACTCTAAAAACCAATCAGACGACGCTATATGCTGGTGTGGAAATGAGCAAGCCAAGCCCATTCAGAGTAAGGTCAGCAGGCGGAATTCACATAACCAGCCCCATCAGTGGAAGCCTTGTGCAAGGACTTCTGATTGGACAACAAGGCTCCCCCCTTTCCTTCCCCTACACATCCCCTGCACCCCTGAAATTGTCTTGGGGGGGTCAGGAGAACCCCCAAAATTGCACAGGAGGTGAGGGGAGAAGTATCATTCCATCTGGCAAGCTGGAATGCTTGCACAGATAAAGCAATTTGAAGAGTGTAATGCTGAATTCCACACAATACTTCCTAAATAGGCCACCTATTTTTCTTTGTTTCTTTGTTCTTTTATTTTTATTTTAGATTAGTCTGATTAGTTTGCTTTTTATCAGATTGCATGTTGAAAATTTTCAGTGAGTTTTTCCTGGGCTCTGGTGTGCTCCTAATATGCTTCTCTTTCTTTCTAACTCCTGGCTTGCTCCTTGCTCCTGCCTCTAGTGTTGTCTGTCATTTCATTCTGACTTACCCTCCAGTCCTCCTGACTACTCTGTGCAAAGCCTCTGGTGTCCAGCCTTGGCAGCTGGCCAGCATTACTCTGCATGATTGATCTCCTGATATCATGTATTGTATGTTGATCTGGCAGGGCAGTATTTGAATGTATACAGTCTTCGAATGTGGGCAACATAGGTTGAAGTACTTAATTAGCAACCATAATATCACAGAATAGAATGGCGTTACTGTTGCGGGTGTTGTTAATTTTAGTTCCTGTTCTTTTGCTAAGAGTCCATAATAAAGCATCACATATGTCTTCCTGAATCATCTTGCTAATCACCAAAGGGATTTGCCTGGCACATTCACTACAAAGTAGCAATGCCACTGAATGTATGAAGTCAAAAGCCAGCTTTGCTGTCAGATACATCAAGAAAGCTACAAAGAAAATCTGCCTTGATACCTGCCAGATAATCTTGCTTAAATGAAATGCTTTGAATGAGAGGGCCAACAGCAACATTTACATGACAGAGCTTTTCTTAAGATTTCCAAATATACGTTTGCAACGACAAAACGGATCCCAAATGATCAAAGGGAACTAATTACAGAAGAAAAACTGTTTACATCTAAACTTTCCTCCCAACTATTAATAGTACAAGACATCCCATTGGATTGCTTTAAATGAAAGCAGATATTTGAAATACACGCACGTACTCATCACAACCCTTCCTGCTGTATTTGAGCATGGAAAAGGAAGCAACTAGTTTATGGAGACACTGCAGTGGACCCATTGGAAAAACCCATATCATGGGGATGGGGAACAAGAGCCCCCCCCCAATGTTGTTGAGACTCCCATTAGCCTCAATTAATATAGCCAATGGCTGGGAATGTTAGGAATTGTAGTCCAACATTGGAGGACCACAGGTTCCCCATCCTTGCCTTAGCAACGAAAACAATGGAGTACAGTGGTATCTCGGAAGTCAAACGGAATCCGTTCCGGAAGTCCATTCAACATCCAAAACATTCAGAAACCAAGGTGCGGCTTCTGATTGGCTGAAGGAAGCTCCTGCAGCCAATCGGAATCCGCGTTGGACGTGCGGGTTGCAAATAATAATAATAATAATAATAATAATAATAATAATAATAATTTATTATTTATACCCCACCCATCTGGCTGGGTTTCCCCAGCCACTCTGGGTGGCTTCCAACAGAACATTAAAATACAATAATCTATTAAACATTATGTTTAATAACCACTTCCGGGTTTGCGGCGTTTGGGAGCCAAAACGTTTGACTTGCAAGGCATTCATGAACCAAGATACGACTGTACTGAATTGAAACAGCAGCAGACAAAGGACAAATCTGCACAAATTCTTTGCTGGGATACAGATGTGTGCACCCAGTTCCCACAAGGTGCATTACCCCCTGGAATTCTACACAGAAGGCCAGAGAACCTATCATATAAAAAACAGGCAGCTTGTTCCATACTGAAAGGGTTATGCAATGCAAAGTTCTCTACCTCCCTTTTGAGGAAGCATTTCCTGTACTTCCAGTTTTGTGTGAAAGCACCCTATTTGACACAAGAGATGTTCTCATGCAGCTGTTGCTCTTGTATCCTGCCAATGGAAACACAGGGTGGCTCACATTAAAAAGGATCAGTTCAAATGTCAGTAAACCCTCAACCATCATCTCCAAATATAAAAGAGACAAAGCAGAAACAAGGGGGAGTCAGCAGAATTTTCAATTCCATGATGTAAAAGAATCTTGGTGGATCTCTGAAAATTTCCAAGGGAGCATTTAGAAAGCAACAGCGAGAGAATGCCAGAGAAAACTGGCTTGATCAGGTCTGGCTTCGTGGCATCTTTCCATTTATTATTTGCCTTTCACCCTTAGGGGGTTAAATCAGACAAGAGCAAACTTGAAAGGTTCTTCTCCCAAGAGAAAAATATCACCCAACTTTCCTCTTCCAACATGTGCACGCCAAACCCATTATTAAAAACCCCATTGATCCCTGCCATGTGGCAATGACTCACATCCATTGGAGACATGTGCTATGTCAGTTCAAGACTTCTTGACTGTTTTTATTACACAAAGCACTAAAATTCTACAGCTATTACAGTTTCAGTTCGTGCCAACCTGTTGCAACTACACAGCATTTGCTACTTAAGAACACCAAAAGCTGCACAAATAGATCCTCATTTGCCCTGCCCTGAAATAACTAAAATGTCAATTGCTGCTGCTACTGAAAAGAAGCAGTTGTAATAACACCTGCAAAAAAACAACAAACACCCAGAAGTGCTGCTCTATCAGCCACTGCCTCTTGTCTCCACTTTTTAGTGCAAGAATCACTTAAATTCGTGGGATTACACCTAAGATGTTTAAAGGACTCAACTGTACTGGCTAGTCATGGCAATCCTCTTCTATGACTGTAAGTAGGGCTGAGCTATTGCTCTCTGGTTTGTACCCAAGAAGAGCCTTCAAGTGTTCCAACTAAGCATTTGAAAAGGCTTGAAAATGTATCTTGGGGCAGGGAGAGGTGGCAGGGGTAGTAGCAGGCGCTCTTAGATCCCAGGCACATATTATTTTGGGAATGGAACTACAGATCCCAAAATCCCGGGGGGGGGGGAGATTCTCCTTCTCTGTTGACTTTGCCGACCCCTACTCAAGGACCCCAAAATTTCCATTAGGGTGGGGGAAGAGGTAGATGAGGGGCTTTGACCAGAATCAGAGTAAGAATAGCTGGATTTGTACTAATATTAACCAACACTTTGGATCCTAGTCAAGCAAAAATTGTTGTATAAACTTGTTACCCAATAAAGCCATTGGTTTGTTGGCATCCATCTGTCTTGGGAGTTAATGGAAGAGTGTGCCTTAGGAGTTGAGGATCAGTGGTTTAAATGGCATAAAGAAAGTGCCCTTTTGAATGCATTTGGGGAGGGTGTATCAGAGTGAGATAGGATGAAATATACAGCCAGCTGAATTCCAAATTACTGTGCATACTACACCCTACAGCAGGATTTTGATTGACTTTAAAAAAAATGTTTTAATGTTTTAATTAATGTTTGGTGTTTTAACATTTTAACTACCGGTATATGTCATTTGAATTTTGTGTGAACTGCCCAGAAGACTTTGTTGATTGGCTGGTCAACAAATGTTCTAAGCAGACAAACAAAAATTAAAAAAAAATACAGAAGCTTCGTATTCAGGTATATTGCTTAGGCCATTAGCTCCTATTTTAAAACCCACATGCTTCCATGCAATAATTACCAGTTGTTTGTTATTTCAAGTCCCAAACATTAAGGTGTCTATTTTTGGATTCTGAAAATAGCTCCTCTTTTGGCTGTCATTAACAGAAATGGATCCATGGAGTAAACTGTGACCTTAATGCATATTAAGTGCAAAAGATCAATTATTCTCAACACCATCAATCTTTTTAAGGAAAAATTCTATATAAAAACCCTAGTAAATATTATTTTTACTAGACAGTTTTGCATGGAAGTGCGGTATTTTACGACTGCACATAAGCAGAGATTGACACAGAAGCCAAGTAACATGCCACTACTGATCATCTATAAAATGCTTTTAATTTGCAAAGTGTCTTAATCTCTTTAATGCACTTAGATAGGAAATTGAGAAGCAGGGCTGCTTCACCAGTCAGCAATATGGAGCCATCATTAAGATGGTGTGCTGAAGGTCTGTAAACAATGTGCATATCCAGGCTTACAGGCAGAGAGAAAATCCTAGATGCATTAAAAGGCATGGAAACAAGAAAAAAACTATTAATTCAGGGCTTGCACCAGATTTTTCAGGGCCCTTGCTGAGTCCCACAGGTGGGTCATGCTGCCCTGCTTATCTTCATGGCACCTGAGGTATGTAACACCCTGTGTGTTTTCTGTTGCTGCCATTTTGCAGGCACAGCAGTAGCAAAAACAACAGTCTGGCTAGAAAGCACTGCTGCTTACACCTGCCATTTTAATTTCCCCACAATGCCTCTGGGCATCGCATCACTGCAGACCAATTTCCCAGGAGTGTGGGAATTAAAATAGTGGGTGCCAGCCACTGCAAGCTGGTGAATATAAGGCCAGTTGGAGCCGAGAGGAATGCTGGCCCTAGGTAGCTGTAACTGACACTTTTGATGCATATGCCTAAATTCCAGTTCACATTAAAGATTCCATACCCTGTGGGATGAGAGCACGTCAACTCAGGGCTTTGCTCCCATGGCCATATGTAAGCCAGCACAGGCAGTTTCACAAACCCCAAAACTCTCCAGAACAAACAGGCAATGGTCCCACAGTTTTACAAATTATCTATATTGTACATTTTAAACAAATAACACTCCTGCAAGTAGCTCAGTTGGCACCTGTGGCTTTCAAAGACTATTTGATTACACGGGAAGCCTGAATTTATTAGCAAATAATTTTTATTGACTTGCAGGCATCTGTTTTCAGTGACTCAATAGAGTCATGCTAATAAGACCATCATAAACAAACACAGGTTCAGAATTGTACACTGATTCATTCCAAGGCTTAAAACCAAAGCAGACATAAGGTTCATTATGTGAATGCAGGTATCATACAATTAACATTAAGTTAGGTAAAGGTAAAGGGACCCCTGACCATTAGGTCCAGTCATGACCGACTCTGGGGTTGCGACGCTCATCTCGCATTATTGGCCGAGGGAGCCAGCGTACAGCTTCCGGGTCATGTGGCCAGCATGACTAAGCCACTTCTGGCGAACCAGAGCAGCGCACAGAAACGCTGTTTACCTTCCCGCTGCAGCGGTGCCTATTTATCTACTTGCACTTTGACGTGCTTTCGAACTGCTAGGTTGGCAGGAGCAGGGACCAAGCAACGGGAGCTCACCCCATTGCAGGGATTCGAACCGCCGACCTTCTGATCGGCAAGCCCTAGGCTCTGTGGTTTAACACACAGCGCCACCCGCGTCCCGTGTACCATTAAGTTACACGAATGCAATTAGCAGCCTTGGGGAAGCCTGAGCAGCCCTGGGACCCTCCAGTTTAACTCTCTCTCTCTTCTCCACCATAGTTCCAACAAAAATAAGACCCTTGGAATCCACTTTTTGCATGTCAAGGGAAGTCTCAATTAGGGATGAGCCAGAGTGGCCAGGAAAAAAAGGCAGGGTGAGCCAGGGGAGATATCAGCAATGGGCCCTTCCCTGGTCCTGCCTCCAGTGAAACTAATGGCAGCGTCCCTTGAACAGCAAACCAGAACTCCTGGTAGGGATACTGAGAGAGCCTGCCCAAGCTTCAGCTAGCTATTTACAGAACACAAAACATGCACATTAAATTGCATTCATGCAATTAATGTCTGTATTAATGAAAAGGGAGACTGGGGATTGCCAAATGAGGTTTTTTTCCAAGGCATCTAAGGTTGTGCAACAGGAAGTTCTGCAACATAAAGTGCTTCTCTCCTCTTTATATATATGCGCGCGCGAAGGAAAGTGGGTAATATCCAGGCTGCCATTCAAGAACATACACATGCACACACACGTTTAATTCTTATTATGTTGGATGTTTTCAGCTGCCATTATCTGTGACTCAAGTGCTACGAGAGAAAGAGAGGGAGACTAACCATACAATCCTAAGTCTGCTCAGAAGTAGGCCTAAATCAAGTTCAATGGGACATTCATAAATGGGCATAGGATTGCAGCCTAGATATAACTTCTGGGTCTATAAGGTGACAGAGATAAAGGAAACATGTTGTAGAACTGGAGACTTTTCAGTTTCCTAAAAAAAAAAAAGAGCAAAGCATAAGGAACACACTTTTTAAAAGTTCTGCCTTGGTCAGCATTTCAATGGATTTTCGAATCTAATTGTCAAACATGAATAATGGCTAAAGAGAAGAACGACTGTCATATCTGCCCTAAATCATGATATGTGTGTGAAGTAACAAGATGTGAGTCCCCCTACCAAGTACACAGGCGCACTTGCTTTACAGCATTCTGGCCAATGTACACAGTCTATCCAAACTTCTTCCCTTCTTCCCCTGTGTTCCATGGATAGAGACAGCAGGACTTAAATACCAGGGTTTAAGATACCAGTTTGATTTTCCATTTGTAAATAAATGTAGACCGTGGGATGGTGAAAATGTACACAATCATTAGCACTAAGCAAACGTTCAGAAGTGACCTATTAATCAATTATCTAGATAATGGCAAAAGTAGCCTCATGAGCCTCATTAGACACAGCCAAAAAAGGTTAGCAAGTTGCTTTTTAATTAATTTAAATGCAAGCCTCGGTCACAGTGGATACATGGGGGAACATAATATTCTTATCGTTAGCATCAGAAAGAGGAACAAATGAACAAATGAAAATGTTTCAAAATGTGTGCACTGTAAGTTTGTAATTTGAGCCACAATAGTGGGGTGTAAACCTTGGGCAAGGGGCGGACTGCATTAACCAGGGTCAACTCCCAACTCAGAATCCTGGGCAAGTCAGTAAAACTGAATATTTCATACATTGAAATGTTCAACCATACAGTTTTTAGCTGGAACTCACCGGAACTCAGTTCGGGCACCTCTCAGATGAGCGCCATTGCCATTGTTAAGAGAACAAGGTAGGCATTCATGTGAGTTCTGGCACCTCTTTTTCTAGAAAAATAGCACTGTAGCTATGAACATAGTTTTCATACTTAGCCAATGCTTAGGGCATACCCTGCAAGCGTCCCAGAAAAACCAAGACACCCCCATTTTTCCTTTGAGAGCACAATGGTCATTTTGGGCACTGTGATCTCACATGATTGTTCACCATGATCTTGCCCTGAAAACAGTGTGGCACCCGGAAACATACATTTTTTGGGTGCTGTGAGAGCACACACCCCTTCCCCCAAAAAAACATGTCTTTTGGGCTCTGTGATCTTGTGCAAGAGCATGGCCAGGAAGATGTGCATACCAGTTTTGAGACTCGACACATTGGAAGGTATGATAGGGCCACCATGTGTCTTTTTTGCAGTCCTCTGTTTGAAAGCCTGTTACAGGACAGTCTTGCTTGAAGGCATATTCTATTTGAAAGGCTGTCTGAGTCCAGTTTAAAAGCTAAAGAACTTAGCACCCAGACAGGCAATGGAGCGAGAACAGGTCACATTAACTTTTCGAGTATGAGGAGATGCATTTGTTTAAATTATAGCAATTATCTCTAAAGTGGTATCCGTGCATATAAATCAGAGCATGTAAATTTTATGCAAATTTGTGTCCCCTTCTGGAACAATGCAAAAAAAATCACACCCAATGTAAATTACCTTCTGGGCCTGCCAGAAGCTTGTTAAACACCCAGAGGCCAGTTGTGAAAGGCAAGGGGGAAGCATACTCACTAGGGATGGACAGATGAATATATTTCCAGCACATTTGAATTTCACATGTGATTTATTCATTAGTTAGCTCAATGTCATTTCCGCATTGCTCTGCAATTATGTACCGGTACTTACATTGGCACTTAGGGCCCTCCTATCTGTCAGTCACCTGAGATCACACAACACCAAGGGCATCATATGATGCCTGGTGCTTCCCAAGCAAAAGCTGCAAAGAAGAACCAGAAGCACAGTTAGACCATGCATGGCATAATGCCACTTTAGACAGTCATAAAGGTAAAGGGACCCCTGACCATTAGGTCCAGTCGTGACTGACTCTGGGGTTGCGGCGCTCATCTCACATTATTGGCCGAGGGAGCCGGCGTACAGCCGGTGGCCAGCATGACTAAGCCGCTTCTGGTGAACCAGAGCAGCGCACGGAAACGCTGTTTACCTTCCCGCCGGAGCGGTACCTATTTATCTACTTGCACTTTGATGTGCTTTCGAACTGCTAGGTTGGCAGGAGCAGGGACCGAGCAACAGGAGCTCACCCTGTCGTAGGGATTTGAACTGCCGACCTTCTGATCGGCAAGCCCTAGACTCTGTGGTTTAACCCACAGCGCCACCCGTCTCCATGGCTTCCCCCAAAGAATCCCAGGAGCAGGAGTTTGTTAAGGGCACTGAGAGCTGGAAAGGTCCCTGAGGATCATCTAGTCCAACCCCTTGCAATGCAGGAATATGCAACCGTCCCATATGGGGATCAAACCTGCAACCGTTATATCAACATCACACTCTAACCAACTGAGCTGTCCTGGCTGACCCTTATTCCCACCCACAGAGTTATCATTCTCAAGAGTGGTTTTGCAATCAATCCCTCTTCACAGGGCAGCCTGGGAAATAGGGGGTCTCCTAACAGTTTTCACCACTACAGCTCCCAGAATTCTTTGGGGGAAGCCATGACTGTTTAAAAGGGCCATTATAAAATGTATAGTGTGAATGCGACCTTAGAGGGCATGCCTGATTATTCCTTTGCAACCGCAGCTCTAACTTTCCTGCAGCTGCTAGCCTATGTTGCCAGATATAGGAAAGGTGGGCATAATTTGCCTCAAATGGCCTCATGCGTCAAATCCACTGGCATGATGGTGGCCTTCGCCACCAGTGAAAGAGCAGACTGTCCACAGCAGAATAAAACTGGTATAGCATACAGCAGGCAGGAAAGAGCCTTCAACAATATGCAATGGTGGCAGGAGGCTGTACACAGCAAGTCTCAGTATAAGAAAATGAATGTTAGATATGCACCTCTCTTTACAGTGAATATGCATTCATATACATTCATAGGAATCTGGGATTGTATCTAGGGTTATATGCATGCACACACAAAATCTACTCCTGAGATTTGGAGTACACTTCAGAGAAGGTTTCTGGACGATGCAGGGGGCTGTAAGGGGCGAGGAGAGGCAGGTGAAATGCTGATATCTGTTTGCCCAATCTTCGATTGCACCCCGGTCTTCCATGGACCATCTCAGCCCAGAGAGGAGCAACAAAGCTCTTTGTCCATGAAATCCTTCAGTGCCTGGGGTAGGCAGATGTAAGTCGCAACGAATTTGTGGTGTGTGTATCACCAGAGGCATTAAGCTTGCTACAGAGGGAACTTGTCTTATAGCATACTTCTGGGCAGATGCCAAGATCTCTACCGTGGGAACTCACAAACAGAATCTAATCCTGTAGAGAGCATTACATATTTTGTAGAGTCAAACCATAAACGTTTGTTTCTTGGCCCTGCGGTATGGAACGCAAGGGGGTGGGCTGCTCTGCCAGGCTTGCAGCCACCCCACAAGCATTCTGATACCAAGGATAAGCGCAGCACAAATGCCTAGGCAGGAACGCATGCAGTATTTTAAAACAACAACACCCACGTGGGAGTTTTTCACGGCAGGCATTCAGTGTCATGAGACCAAGGACACCCAGGAGCACTATTCCAGCTCCAACACATTGCTTTCCCGCCCACCTACCTTTCTGTCTCCATCAGATAATTCCTATTTGCAACATGCAGTCTTAACTCTCAAGGGTATGAGGCTTTTCTGGGAATGGAGCATTCCAGGATGGTCCCACGATTCTGGCAGCTACTTCAAAGGAAGAAGAATAGGCGCGATCTCGCACAGGGCATGGGGGAGACGTCTGCCACCAGGCCAAAAAGCCTTTCTTTCAGAAGTGAAGGTTTTAGCACTGGGCAAGTTTTAACAACGCACTTCTTCAATCGTGTGTGAGCTTTGGGAGGATGAAGAATGCAAGATAAACTAGATCAGTATATCCAGCCCATTGACGTGCAATGGCTGAATCATTGATGCTTCTTCAGGAGGAACCCTGAATAGCCCCCAAATAGTGTGCTCCTTTCCTTGACTTGCACTCTCACCCACCAGAACCTTAAGGCTTATATGATGACATAGTTAGCATTATCTAGGAGCTGTTACTGTTCTTACCCATCTGGCTCCTGAAGTTTGCTTCCAAGTACTAGACTAGAGCTACTGCCAAACCAAATCTGATTAGATGTTATTATTAATTAAATTTATTAGCCACCATATGCCTACACATCTGAGCAATGTACAATAAGTAGTGAAAAAACATCAGATACAGCCAAACACTACTGCTAAATCAAAACCAAACTACAACAAACCAATTAATCTTGGTGAAATGCATGAGCCTTGGTTGATTAGATCAATTCACGAATCCCAATTTGTATAAATCTTAATAGACATGATTCTGAATAAATGAATAAAAAGGGGGGGTGATTTATGTATCAGGTTGCCTGGAAGGCTGCCCTACTTATTTTTTGAGGGGCACACACCCAAAGAAATCTGTAGACTTGCAAGCCTAATGTGTACCTTCTGACACAATATGGAGAACTGAACTTAAAACTGGAAAAATGTGAAACTGCTTGAAGCCCCACCCCCTGACAGCGGTGGGACACCCAACCTGACCTGCCATGAACCAGGGTTGTCTCAACCCAACTTGAGTGGCACCCAGATCCCTCCGACCTCACTCACTTTGCTCCAGGAGTCAGCTGAGTTCAGTTTGATTAAATTAATGAAATGCTCCAGCCTACCAATGGCACATCCAGACATTAAACTGGCATTTATTGCATTTATTGGTTTTGCCGTATGCTGCTTCGAGGTCCTCTGTAGGCCTTAAAAAAGCCTACAAACATTAATATATAGTTAAACAAACAAACAAACAAACATGTTAGTAATTTGCTGATGGAGGACATCCTTGAGCAGACACTGGCTTTTGACCAAGGGGAATGCACAGCCTCCAAGATTTTTTAAAAGCAGTTTGTAGGTAGGAAAGATGAATTCTGGGCCTGAACAAGATTCCAGGCTACTACATATACCCCCTGATCTGCCAAAAGGAACATCCTGCATGTAGCTTCCCCAGAACAGCAAGCATATAGATACAGTGGTACCTCGGGTTACATACGCTTCAGATTACAGATGTTTCAGGTTACAGACTCTGCTAACCCAGAAATATTACCTCGGGTTAAGAACTTTGCTTCAGGGTGAGAAAAGAAATCGGGCAGCGGCGGCGCAGCGGCAGCAGGAGGCCCCATTAGCTAAAGTGGTGCTTCAGGTTAAGAACGTTTTCAGGTTAAGAACGGACCTCCGGAACGAATTAAGTACGTAACCAGAGGTACAACTGTAGAGTGATTATTTTGAATACATGGCTGCACTAGAGGATTGAGCCAGTGCAAATTGGGGTCCACTAAACAAAGGCATGATAATACCTTCTTTACTGAGGTTGATCTGCATTTTATGGCCACCATAAGGAAGCTGCTTTAAAATGAACCATATGGTATTAGTTGTCATTTGGTAGGCTGCTAATAGGAAGGAGCTTCAAATACTAATGCATGTAACTTTCCCCACACTGGGTCCTGGGAATAGCCCTTAAAGGTAAAGGTAAAGGGACCCCGGACCATTAGGTCCAGTCGTGTCTGACTCTGGGGTTGTGGCGCTCATCTCGCTTTATTGGCCAAGAGCCGGTGTACAGCTTCCAGGTCATGTGGCCAGCATGACAAAGCCGCTTCTGGCGAACCAGAGCAGCGCACGGAAACGCCCTTTACCTTCCCGCCAGAGCGGTTCCTATTTATCTACTTGCACTTTTATGTGCTTTTGAACTGCTAGGTGGGCAGGAGCAGGGACCGAGCAACGGGAGCTCACCCCGTCGCAGGGATTCGAACCGCCGACCTTCTGATCAGCAAGCCCTAGGCTCTGTGGTTTAACCCACAGCACCACACCTGACTCTAAATGGCTCCTGACTACAGCTCCCATGAAGAATAGCCTTTCCTATAGCAGCCAACACAGGACAACTGGAATAAGGGCTAGACAGGAGAATGGAGACGAGGCCATGACTTCCTATACAGGCAAACCCCCCCCCCCATTTATGTGCATTCAATATGCACACAACTATGCACATGTGCATTGTGCCAAACCTTGAACTGACCCAAAAACATCACAAAAGGGGTGGAATGGGGTGTTTGCAGGATTTTTCAATGGTGTTTCAAATCTATGCGAGTTCACTGAGAACATAACCCCCCTGTAAATGGGGGGGGTGCCTGTACAAAAAAACTTTCCCTTTGTAACGTGGTGGTGGTGGTGGGAATCTGGAGAGTCCTGAAGACTAGCTAGGTGCTTGTGGTTTTCAGCAATCAAATTACAGGACTCAGCTATAAATAAAACGTTTCAAGTGTGTTTTAAGCGCAATATACAATGTGACACAAGATGGCGATGGTGAGCCTTATGGAAAATTCAATGAATTTTTAAAAACAAAAGCATTTTCAGAACAGTTTTTATATGCGTGTAGATTCCACCACAGGCTCACTGATAATTCTCCACTGTGGTGCTGTACGTAAATCATCCTAAGTCTTTGGTACAGAACCAGGTAATGCATCTTGGTGCTTAAGGTTTACAAAGTGCAGGCCATCAAGATGAAGTGGCCATAAAGGGACTGTGTTAGTTTGCAAGTGCTGCCATAAGTCTCAGGGGGCTTCCGTTTGAAAGCTTGTTATTTATGTCATGTTAGAAACAAGCCGGTGATGTAAAGGATTAGTGATGAGTGTAGCCCTTACTCTGCTGTTTGACGTGAATGCATTTTTTTATGACAACATAAATGGCTTTTCCTGCTTTAATAAATCTTTACAAAACAAAAAACAAAGGAACTACGCGCAACAAAGGTTGTTGCATTTGTGACAACACCTATTTTCAACCCCAAGAAGGCAGATCTAGGAAGACTTTCATACCGGTAGACTCCAGTAACTGAGATCTTGGGGGAAAACAAGCACACAATGAAAAGAAGAAAAAGAGGAAGAAGAGTTTGGATTTGATATCCTGCTTTATCACTACCCGAAGGAGTCTCAAAGGGGTAACATTCTCTTTTCCCTTCCTCCCCCACAACAAACACTCTGTGAGGTGAGTGGGGCTGAGAGACTTCAAAGAAGTGTGACTAGCCCAAGGTCACCCAGCAGCTGCATGTGGAGGAGCGGAGACGTGAACCCAGTTCACCAGATTACGAGTCTACCGCTCTTAACCACTACACCACACTGGCTCTCAAAAGATAAATGAGTAGGCTATGGATCCTCCTTCTCCCATACCTAAGATTGAAGGAGCATATCCTGGGATAGTGGTTAGACTAAGCATCTGCCTAGGACCAAGGAGATCAGTGTATAAATCCCTACTCAGCCAAGGAGCTCACTGGCTCCTCTTGGTGTAAAAGTTATCACTGCTTCTCACATGTCTAAACCCACTTTATAGCAGGGAGGAGAAACATTGAGCCTTCACATGCTGTTGCTAGGAACGGTCAGGGCTGATGGGAATCATAGTCCATCAACATCTGGAGGGCTACAGGCTCCCCATCCCTCCTTTATGTGGAGGTTCTATGCTTGGAAAGGGTTCCATACAGCATTGAGAAATGCAGCATCAATAGAAGTGCCATGGTCAGATCACTTTCTGGTGCAACTAGACTTCTCTGCAACCCTGCAACCCTGCCCCTCCACAAGTAGGCGAGACGGATTTGGATGGTCCCTACCTGCCCGCAGACTGCCTCGCCAGAGTGCTATATGCTCTGGTTATCTCCCACTTGAATTACTGGGGTGTGCTCTACGTGGGGCTACCTTTGAAGGTGACTAGGAAACTACAACTAATTCAAAATGCAGCAGCTAGACTGGTGACTGGGAGTGGTCGCCGGGACCATATAACACCAGTCCCAATAGATCTTCACTGGCTCCCAGTACGTTTCCAAGCACAATTCAAAGTGTTGGTTCTGACCTTTAAAGCCCTAAACGACCTCGGCCCAGTATACATGAAGGAGTGTCTCCACCTCCATCATTCAGCCTGGACACTGAGGTCCACTTCCGAGGGTCTTCTGGCGGTTCCTTCACTGCGAGAAGTAAAGTTACAGGGAACCAGGCAGAGGGCCTTCTCAGCAGTGGCGCCCACCCTGTGGGATGCCCTCCCATCAGATGTCAGGGAGATAAAGAATTGCACAACTTTTAGAAAACATCTGAAGGCAGCCCTGTTCAGGGAAGTTTTTCATGTCTGACATTTTATTATTATTTTTCTATTTTGCAGGAAGCTGCCCAGAGTGGCTGGGGAAACCAATAAAATTGTTATTCTTAGGCATGTCTGTGCTTGTCTCTCCCTAGTGAGAAGGGCATGGAAGTTCTGCACATATGAGGAAGGCCAGCCCAGCTTAATCTTCCCTCCACCTCACCCTATGCCACTGCTTGCCCATCAGGAATAGTGGCTGATGGTGAAGGCTGGCCTCCCTCACTAGCTGCCGTCACTGAATGGCAAGTGAAAGGTGGCAGGGAAGAGAGTAACGCAGCCTCCCTCCCCATGCCATTCTGCTTCCTAATTATTACTATTTTTTAAGAATCTGTAAGCTTGGCACATCCTCAAGCAGAAATCAAAGCCTTCACCGTCATTCATAGAAGCACGCAGGCTGCCTCACTACCTCCCATCAAAGATTAAGAGATATATTCTACTTATTAGCTGGAACAGACCTGACCTCTGCTCTGATAAATCTGTCTGATGATGTGTGATACCTGCACTCGTCATCCCTCTTGGCGCAGAGCCCTGACTTGCCTATGTGTTGTGCTTTGCATCGTTTTTTATTCCAATTCTGTAATATCTATTTTAGAGCTCGGTTGCAGGAAATGCAATAAAACACTGGCATCAGCGTAACCACAGAAATGTGCGCATCACCCTTTAGAAAAGTTTGCTCATCTCATCTACATCTCTTTAACTTTCCTTTTACATCCATGCATTCTACACGTACAAATTCATCCTCTGCAGTCATAAAAGGACTCACAAAGATAATTGGTGCACAGATTCATTAGTTCTACTCAAAAACAACTTTATTATTATTATTATAACTTGTTGGTTTAGCACTCCATTAATTTGATTTGCTACTATACACATTGATTTGATTTGCAACTCATTTACACATTTCATCTCATTTGCCCTTACAACAATCTTGCAAGACGTATCCTCTCAATACCCGTTTTATAGACTGGTAACTTACAGATCAAGCCTATGCATCTGTACTCAGAAGTAAGTCGCATTGAGGGCAACAAACTGAGATTTGAGCCAAGGAGTGATTGGTTCATATGTGCTTGTCCTTTGGGGGTGTTAGAGACCAAATTGCCTAGTACTCAGGCATGGATTTAAGTTATTTATTCAAACACTCCATAGGATCTATCCTATGTCTATATTCTATATTCTATGTCTATATTCATTCAGTGCAATCATAACCTTCAACTGCCGGATTTTATTTAACAATGGCAATTCCTTCTTTTGAGCAACGGACAGAGATTTAGGCCTAGCTCTCATTTAGACAGTAAACCTGTATAATGTCCATTCATTACTTTATACTGCGGTGGCAGCTCTCAGGTCTGAATGCTTCTCCAGAAAAAAGAATATATATATAACCCCCACATGCAGAACAGTAGCATGTCAAGGGAGAAAGCTAGGCGAGGAATCTTTTACTAGTCATTCAGGGTTTTCTATGCGCAGGGTGTTGTTGTTGTTGTTGTTGTCGTCTGGTAAAACTTTCAATCATAAAAATTCCCAGCTACAATCTAGAGTGGGACACCCTGTATAAAGATACCATCTCAGTGAGAACAAGACCTTTGGCGCTTAGGAAGCACAGTTGCTACAGTGGACTGCATTGTCCCGGGATGCATGTAGAGGACTGTATGTGTAAATTAGATTCTGCATTACATTCTACTTTCAAATGCATCACCCTGGCATGCCACCTTTGTGATAGGAGTTTTTCATATGGGATCGTATTCATTAGAACATAAATGTAAGGTCCAACAAATTCCTCAATTGCCTCGCTGGCAATTTCATTTCCCACAAGATGCAACAAGGGCATAATCTATCTTGGACATGGTTCTCAACAACAGAAAGCAGTTTATGTGCAAAGAAACTCCATGGGGCTGCATTCATGAAAGGCCTATCGTTCCAGAACTGATCCTGTGTTTCCTTCTCTCTCTCTTTCTGAGGTAATTCCTGCAGTGTTAAATGAGACTGTTCCTAATTAAGGACACTTAGGATCGCAGCCTGCGATGTGTGTGTGTTTGAATATTGTTGCATTCAGTATTTTTTATAAAAGTAATTATTTGCAGTTTTCATAAAGCGTGTTCACAAGCCTCTCTCTGGGCCCTGTTAAAATACAGAAGCATGGTTAGACTCCCATCAACACCAATCAAGGCAAACGGAAACCACTCTAACTATAAAGAGCTTGCCTTCTGATTGCAAACAGCTGTTTACTAATAAACAGCCACATAAGCAGTCCCTGAAGAGAAGGCTGCAAGGGAGAAATGACATTTAACCACCAGGAGGAAAGAAAAGGGTAACTAAAGGCTTTGTGGAACTGAAACCTGAGGTTTTCCTGGCACCGTTCCCAGCTCCTATTTAATTTTATGTCCTGTGTCAAGTTTTATGTACCCTCCTGTTTGAGTTACCCAAACCATATTTTGTTTCCTTGTTCAACTTGTTTTCAAACTACTGTCGCAGCCCTCTCGCTATATAAAAACAGACAAGTCATGACACAGTGTTTTATCACTTCTGCTTACAATCAGATTTGCGAAGGCTCTCCATTTGTTTGTTTGTTTACCTGTTCGTACGTATGATAATTTATCCAACAGGTCATCAGGAACAGCATGGCTCAGGAATGCACCAGACACTCGCTGCAGTCCTGGCATGACCTTGAATCATATTACCGCTTGACAGACAAGGGTGATGAGCGCTATCGCTTTACTTGCCTTCCTTGCACAATAAAAACTATGACATGCTAACAAATGAAATATAATGAAATATAATGTTATGGAATTTTCTTTTTAATGTTAGAATAGCCACCTTTAGGTATGATACTTACACATAAAGGAAACATATGGAGGTGCATTTTCTCCACTACACATTGCCACTCCCATGGGCCTCCAACGTGGAGGGCAAGCTCTGGAGGTGGGGAGCCTCAGGAACTTGCAGAGCCTCCTCAGGCATTTTAGAACCCTGCTTTTCCAGCACCCCAAAACAGAGACTCCACATGTACACAAGGCTCTCTACTTCAGAGGTTCATGCTCCAATGTGGCAGCATTGGGAACAGCAAAGAGAACAATGATGGAAGATGCACAGCTACCATGATTGTCCCTGCTGCCCTTACTCCACTAAGAATAGCACCTGAAAGGGGGCAATGCCTTCATTAATTTAAAATCTCACACACCCATGGTGTGGATGTATTATGTTTTATTAACTGTGCAGTGTACTCTATGCTAAATTATTGTCCCGCAGTGCAGAGTTTTGTGCCAAGGGAAGGGGAGGTAGTACATACACAGCTAGAGGCCTCTGCTTTCCTAAATGCCACCAATTCTTAGCTTTATTAGTGGGTAAACATTTAACCAGAGGAGGAGAAAGAAGTATGGTTCTGCCAAAGGAAGAATGATCACACCTAGGTGGCAGAGCACATGCCTAGCATTCTAGAAAGCTTCAGGCTTGGACAAATAACACGAGCTGGTTCAAGACAGCTCTCTGTGTACCTCCTGTGTCCCATGGGGATGTCACATTTTTGAGGTGCTGTCCTGCTCACAATGCTGCATTCATGGATTCCACTGGCTTCAATAGTAGCTCTACACCTGTGACCTCTCAAAGGTTAGCAACTCAGCATACTAGCCCTAAACATATCAGCTGCAACTCATTGAATGGCTATCACTTGCGGAGCATTTGTGAAACAGTTTTGTGAAGGAAGGAAGATCTCCCCCTTCAATGACTGGCAGTGATGCTTGGCTCTGCACTCATCAGAACAGTGCACTTCTCTGATATAGTAAGGTGCTCTATTCCAAAATTAAAAGGCAGCACTCACCTACGTTTCACTCAGAGCAAGCCTCCTTTCATGGTCATGTTTATTCATTTCAATGGGTCTACTTTTGGTTTATTACCACTCATGGTACCCTATCCCCTGGATCTTAAAGTACAGCCATGCAATTATTTTTAAACATCCTTGTTTGCAAAGTGAGGTGCACCTCAGTGAAATCCCCTCCTCATCTACAAGACAGACGAAAAGGCAGCATGACCTTTCAGGTTACTCACTACTTTTTCATTGCTGCATGCTAAGTCACTTCTCCTCGGGCCATATGAGTAGAGTACCTCTGCTATTTCCCATCCCTTTCCTCTAGCCCAGCCTTTCTCAACCTTGGGCCCCCAGATGATGTGGCACTACAACCCCCATCATTCCTAGCAAGCGTGATCAGTGAGCTGCTATAGCCACTCTCATCCCAGAATACATAATCAGCAGACCATCGATCTAAAACGTATTCGGTCTTCAAGCATTCCCTCCATGAAATGCCTTGATTGCTAATATAAACTTTCCTTGCAAATTTAGATTCCTCCATACAGGGTTCTTCTGACATTAGAAGCAAAAAGAAGAAGAGACTTGTCTCTTGTTGACTGTAACAGTAGCATTAATTCTGTGGTTGCTGCGCTACAGTTATCGTTGGAATTTTGGCTCCTTTTCAGTGAATTAAGCAACCGGTGGGTATGATTCAATTGTTGCAGAAAGAATCAGCTACTGATTAATGGTTCTGAATGAAGGCAGGAAGGCACAGAGAGGCAAATGGACCAGCCCTGTTTGACTAGGACAATCAAGCCGGGTATAACAGCTTACCTGTAACCGGGAGCTACAAGACAAGGCTGTGAGCTATGGGTGCCATTATGAACAAAATGTAATTGAAAAGTCACTGAAATGAAGCTTAAAACTGTGGGTGGACTCATCTGGGGCCCATGTACTGTCAAACCATCCTTGCAGGGAACCGAACCTGTAATTTCAAGCTATTTTCGGATAAAATAATAAATAATGCATTAAGGGCAGAGATGATGAAAAAATGATGGGTAGTTTCAACAGGAGAAACCTATAATTTTGAGCAGTGAAATGATTTTTGGCATGCTCCTGGTTATCCACTTTATATGGGTTTGTTTGTTTTGCTTTGTTTTTCAAAACTGGTTGTGCTAGTTTCACACTTCGCTGCTTGCCTTACACAATAGCTTTTGAAATCTACTTCAGTTGTGTATTTGTCTATCCTTAAAAAAGAAAGAAAGAAAAAGTATTCCTGTATGTAAAAATGTAACACAGACACTCGCATCTCTGCTCAGGATTCAGGCTGGATTCTTGGGTCCGGAAGTTATCATATGGAACATTGAACAGGAGCGTCACTTAGGGAAGCAGAAAATAGATGTTGCTGAAGGAAGAACTATACTGGTGTTTGTGACATTTTATACAAACTTTGCTGCAGTTAAAGAAAGGATTTGTCATTATCTTCTACCATTTAGACCAAGTCACAGAGGATAAAAGCTATCAAAGTCTGCTAGTTATGATGGATATGCACCAGCCTTTCTCAACCTTGGGTCTTCAGATGTTTTTGGCCTACAACTCCCATCATCCCTGACCACTGGTCCTGCTACCTAGGAATGATGGGAGTTGTAGGCCAAAAACATCTGGGGACCCAAGGTTGAGAAAGGCTGTTAATTAGATGAATGTGCCAGTATTATAATAATAATAATAATAATAATAATTTATTATTTATACCCCGCCCATCTGGCTGGGTTTCCCCAGCCACTCTGGGCGGCTTTCAACAGAGCATTAAAATACAATAATCTATAAAACATTAAAAGCCTCCCTAAACAGGGCTGCCTTCAGATGTCTTCTAAAGGTCTGGTAGTTGTTGTTTTCTTTGACATCTGAAGGGAGGGCGTTCCACAGGGCGGGCGCCACTACCGAGAAGGCCCTCTGCCTGGTTCCCTGTAACTTGGCTTCACGCAGCGAGGGAACCGCCAGAAGGCCCTCGGCACTGGACCTCAGTGTCCGGGCTGACCGATGGGGGTGGAGACGCTCCTTCAGGTATACAGGACCGAAGCCATTTAGGGCTTTAAAGGTCAGCACCAACACTTTGAATTGTGCTCGGAAACGTACTGGGAGCCAGTGTAGGTCTTTCAAGACCGGTGTTATGTGGTCTCGGCGGCCGCTCCCAGTCACCAGTCTAGCTGCCGCATTCTGGATTAGTTGTAGTTTCCGGGTCACCTTCAAAGGTAGCCCCACGTAGAGCGCATTGCAGTAGTCCAAGCGAGAGATAACTAGAGCATGTACCACTCTGGCGAGACAGTCCGCGGGCAGGTAGGGTCTCAGCCTGCGTACCAGATGGAGTTGGTAGACAGCTGCCCTGGATACAGAATTAATCTGTGCCTCCATGGACAGCTGTGAGTCCAAAATGACTCCCAGGCTGCGCACCTGGTCCTTCAGGGGCACAGTTACCCCATTCAGGACCAGGGAGTCCTCCACACCTGCCCGCCTCCTGTCCCCCAAAAACAGCACTTCTGTCTTGTCAGGATTCAACCTCAATCTGTTAGCCGCCATCCATCCTCCAACCGCCTCCAAACACTCACACAGGACCTTCACCGTCTTCACTGGTTCTGATTTGAAAGAGAGGTAGAGCTGGGTATCATCCGCATACTGATGAACACCCAGTCCAAACCCCCTGATGATCTCTCCCAGCGGCTGCATATAGATGTTAAAAAGCATGGGGGAGAGGACAGAACCCTGAGGTACCCCACAAGTGAGAGCCCAGGGGTCTGAACACTCATCCCCCACCACCACTTTCTGAACACGGCCCAGGAGGAAGGAGTGGAACCACTGTATAACAGTGCCCCCAGCTCCCAAACCCTCTAGACGGTCCAGAAGGATGTTATGGTCGATGGTGTCAAAGGCCGCTGAGAGATCCAGCAGAACCAGGAAACAGCTCTCACCTTTGTCCCTAGCCCGCCGGAGATCATCGACCAGTGCGACCAAGGCAGTTTCAGTCCCATGATGAGGTCTGAATCCCGATTGGAAGGGATCCAAATGGTCCGCTTCTTCCAGGCGTGCCTGGAGTTGTTCAGCAACCACTCGCTCAATCACCTTGCCCAAGAATGGAAGATTTGAGACTGGGCGATAGTTGGCCATATTGGCCGCATCCAAAGATGGTTTTTTAAGGAGCGGTTTAATAACCGCCTCTTTTAGCGGGTCTGGGAAGGCTCCCTCGCAGAGAGAAGCATTCACCACCCCGCAAAGCCCATCACCCAGCCTTTCCCGGCTAGCTTTTATAAGCCAGGATGGGCAAGGATCAAGGAGACAGGTGGTTGGTTTCACTCGTCCAAGCAGCCTGTCCACATCCTCGGAGGTAACAAGAGGTAGAGGTAGAATGCCTCTGAATACCGGCTACTGGTGAACATGGATTGGGAATGCTATTGTGCTCCCAGAGGTATCTGATTGCCACTGTAAGAAAAGATTGCTGCAATTTGTAGGCCTTTGGTCTGATCCACCAAGGCTATTTTTATGTTCTTGTGTTCTTAGCAGTACAGAGGAACTGAAGAGAAAATATTTTGGCCCCTTTAAGCAAATAAATGCTGGACCAAACAGAAGATGCTGGGCTCTGCATTCCATTGTGTTTTTTTTAAGAATATTTACTTCAGTTATTTAACGGCATAAAAACAAAGGAGAGTCAAAATGGAAACAGTATTTTTTTTGGGGGGGGGGAGATACACAGTTCAACCTACAGTTCAAGAGATGCTTAGTCGTACAGACCAGAGGGCATACATAGAATATATGCTTTACTCATTTTCCATCCCACTCTTCTATATTATATCCAAACCTGCTTACAATATTTTCTAAAGCGCATATACTATGTTAGCTATTAAACACAGCTTAAGACAAATGAACACACAACTTAAAACTTCAACAATTAAAGCCTATAAAGTATAGCAGCAATAGAATAACATGGCACCAGAAAGCAAGGCCTGCTTAAATAAGTTGGTTCTCACTGTCTGAACACAGCCCCAGTGGATCTCCGTAGGGCAGTGGTTTTCAACCAGTGTGCCGTGGCACCCTGGGATGCCTTGAATGAGGCTCAGGGGTGCCCTTGACAACACAGGCCTCTGTCCTTCTTTCCTTCCCTCCCTCCTCTGATGCCCTGCCATGTCTCTGCCTCCCAAAGGCTTGCACAGCTGTGTATTGCAAAAGCCCTGACTATAAGCTCCACAGGCAAATGGTGCCTCTGGGAGGGACCTCTCTTTGGGGTGGAGGGGGCAGTTCAGACACCAGGGATAGCAGCAGCTGCTTGGAGGACTCCCAAGGAGAGGGGAACAGGAGGGGGGCTGAGGGAGCACTCAACAAGGGAGAGTGTTCGGAAGAGGGTGAGAAGCTGCCAGCTCTGCAGGCAAGGGGTGACACAACTGGGCTCCTGAGCCCCACTAGGGTGCCGCAGAAAGACTACATAGTTAGTCAAGGGAGCCATGGATTCAAAAAGGTTGAAAACCTCTGCCCTAGGGGGTTTCCCTTCTAGATTAATCAGATCATGAAAGCAAATGGCCATCACTTAAGAAGAGTGTTTATCTAGTAGTTACAACTGTTTTCTTTTTTTAAAGTATTCCTTCACCCTGGGAAAAAATTACAAACTCCAACTACAAACTGAAACCAAAGGAATGAGGGTTGAAAGCCATAATAATTTGTCAGGCGAAGGGCTCATTCAGACTTCCTTTTGGGCTGCATTTATAGGCACAGGTCCGGGCTGTAAAGCTCTGTGCTTGAGCAGGGTTTGTGTGTGTGTGTGTGTGTGTGTGTGTGTGTGTGTGTGTGTGTTCTGGCACTTTCCCCAGGAAACCTGCATTTCACCGTGGAATTGGAATTGCAATTTGCTCTGATTCAGTGGTAAAACACAGGTTCTGACATGGAGCTTTAAAGCACAGACCTGTACCTGGAAAGTGCAGCATAAAATGAAGTCTGGATAAAGGAAGCCAAGCATGTTAGTCCCTTTCCAATCAATGCATGCAGACATGCGCTCGTTTAATGTCAGGCAAACAGACTGTCATGCAGCTTCCTTTCTAAGAACCTCATATAGTATTAGAAACAAACATATCTAGATGCAGATAGTATGCAGGTTGACCACTCTTAAAAACACACAGAGACACAAAGACACATAAGGACTTCTTAGGTTGGAGAAAGGGAACTTTTTGATCCAGCCCCCTATGTCCATACATCTCACAAACCTCCCAACATGCCACCATACTCATCATGGCATATTGCAGGTCCAGAGATTGCTCCAGGTGACTCAGTGTGACTGTCACACTTAAAATTACTTCAGAGTTGTGTGACTTCTAATCACCAGTATGAGTAGCAGAGTTCACGTCAGAAGCAAGTTAACAGGGGATCTTCTTGGAACTATTTCTTCCATTCTCAAAATTCAAGGTGCGATCAGTTGATTTTATTCCTTGCTTGCTTCCTGTTTGTAAATGTGTCTTGACTGAACCAGGAAATTGTGAACACCACAATACCCTATTGTCACACATTAAAGTTGCATCTATTCAATATACACACACCTCTGTTTAAAAGAAAATTAGGTCAAAATATTAAATGAGGATTCAAACTTGTCACATGCACATATATTACACATCTAATTTGCACTGGCACCCATTAGTATTTAGAAAAGTTGAATCTGATTACTATTGTTCCTCTTGCTGCTTATTGTTCCTAATTGATGAGTTATTACACAAGGACAGCCCATCCCAGCAGAAGCTCACTTCTCAATTCCTAGACTGAACTAGAATGTTTCCCTTTCCCCTTGCTATATTTTCCCAAATCTTCCTGTGTTTGTTTGTGTGTGAGAGAGAGGGGGGAGGGGGAGCCTCAATAGTTCATATTGTTTATCACCTCTCAAATTAAGATTTATCATGAACCGTATTGAAATTTGAAATTCCTCTCCTCTCCCCACTTAGTATAAAATGCTGCAGATCTGATACATATTTGTAGGACAGGTTGTAAGGCAAGAAAAGAATAAAATGTCACATGATATCAGATTTTTTTTAATAAAAAAATGAAGTTGTTAAAAGGAAGAGATGAAAATCTAGTCTAGACTGTGGCTTGGATACTAAGATACAATTTGAATTTCCATGTTGCAATGAGTTTTAAAGAAGCAGTGGTTGTTGCTTTAAACAGAACTCATTGAACTTCTCTTGCCTGACACCAAAATGCAAACTTTTTTTGGGGGGGGGGGGACACACCTTTTATTATTCATAAGAAAACCTGGCAGGTCGCACTGGGAATCAAAGGAAGAAAAGGGTGTGTGCATTTAATCACTCTATTATGTGGACAGAGTGTGATGCTTTCTGTGAAAACAGAAAGATAATCTATAATGCAGGTGAGGGGTTCACATTACCTAAAAGTAGCTTCACCTCTGACAGACCTGAAAGCAAAACCTAAACTTCCATCTTCTGATAAAAACACTAAAAAGTAATGACATGTTGCTTAGCACTCAAACACCCCCCATATTTCTTTAATCCTCAGCAACTCACTGAAGTATAAAGTTAATATAACTACAGTATCAACAGAGAACTAGGGGGAGTAACTTGTCCACAGCCACCTAATGAATCTACTATCCAGTGTCTTCCACACATTTTCATTTTACATGAATCACAGCAGACATCCCTCTTTCCTTTCAAAAGACCATTCCTCATTATGGCAATTAAAAAGGGATTTCAAAAGAGGCACTGTCCCCTGCATTATTTCATCATTACAATAAATTATATAAGGAATTCAACATTTGTTTCCTTCATTAGTAGTTGTTCTTCAGCATAGCTGAAGACTTTTCATCTTAATTGGTTAGCTATGAGGCGTTTCCTAAATTTTATTCTGGGTGCTGAAAGCCCTGCAATCACATTTCCAGTAAAGCCTATCTACTGGGCTGGATTAATCTAAAAGCCACAGTAGGGTAATTATACCTTTATTAGGCCACAAAGTCATGAGCAAGTTTTTTTGAGCTCTCCATAATTCTTCTTCAGGCTGGAAATTAAAACAAAAGGAAGTGGTAGGTAGAAAAAGGCAGATATGGTCTAAAAGCCCCCAAATACGTACCAGTCTTAAGATGGAACAAAGGAGGACTTGTGCAGAAATAATTAGATTTGCCCCCACTAGGTGCTATGTAGATTTCGAACTGAGCCAAGAGCTACAGTGAAAAAGAAGGAATACCCTTTTAAGAAGATTAGATGGGCTGTCCAGCGAATGAATAGATGGTAGGCCTATCGCAGGTACTATTACAATGGCAGCTACGACTGCAACCTCTGTGTTCAGATGCAGCAGTATTCAGAAACCCATACCACAGATGCCCATACCACCATTGGTTCAACTAGCTTCGTATTGGCAACACTGACTGGCAACAGCTTTCAGACAGGCAGGGGCCCTATCCCAGCCCTACCGAGAAATGGCAGGGATTGAACCCAGAACCCTTTGCAATGTCAAGGCTGTCCTCTATGTCTGAGCTGCAGCCTCTCCCCGCTGCTTTGCATGCTAATGCCAATTTCTGACAACTCCACGTAGAGCTGCAAAATAACTCCAATCAAAACCCCTAGGCAGCCACTGGCAGTCAGCGTCGAAAATAATAGATGGACCAGTGTTTGGACTCAGTATTCTTTTGTTTCTGAGCTGACGAAGGGCAGAGAGTGGCTACTGCTGTCTGGCCTAGCTTATGAGCCGCTACTGAGGACAGAATGATTGAGACGGATGATGTTAGGTGCCAACCAAGCAATTCTTTTATGCTCACATACACTGGGGACAATATGTACCAATGGCCAGAACACCGTTTGGGGGCTTGAAAGACGTGTCCTGGGTAACTCACACAAACTCTGCTTCAGACCTATCTATACAGTAGGCATAATAATAATCCACCCTGATGAATGGCTGGCAGCATGAACGGAACCTTGTAAAGCATTGCGCCCTAGTAAACAAATTATATATATTATTCACTATTGTTTATGGGAACCCTATCCGCTCCATTGTAGCAGGCTTATGTAGAATCAAGACTGAACAGGCTGAATTTTAAAATGAAAGCACTTCCATCTGATCTGAACCACTGCTTCTCTAACCTACTATTTGTGGACCCTACAGCAAGAGGGGGGGAAGGACTCCAGCAATGCTCAAACTCTCTTCTTTCTTATTATTTTATATACTTAAGACCTGAGACTTGTTACTGAAAACCAGCTGTAAAGCTAAGCTTGCATTCATACCAAATCCTACCATCACGCTCCTCCTGCTTTTTGGGGGGAAAGGGGCAAGAGAAAGCAAAACATGCTTGCAGAGCAACAGATGACTGTTAGAATCATCACAACAGAAGCAACAAATGGGAAACATCTCAGTAATCTCCATAACTTAAAAGTACATGCTCTATACTATGCAGTCGATTCCACGATGCACCATGTTCAAAAGAAGCCTACAGTCTACTAGTAACATTACAGCTCATTAAAAATATACAGTAACTTAATTACGCTTTTAATGAGGGCATTTAATATAATTTTGTAAGAAATGCATTTGGTTTTGGAACACAAAGGGATTTGATGTTCAGTGTTGAGAGAGTGTATTAAATCAGAACTCTCACACGCCTTACGTAAAAGCTAGGTAGTATGTTAGATGCTTAATCTTCGAAAGAAGATTTGATCAAACATCCACAGATCTAAAATGCTATCTCAAACATTAGTAAGAACATTTCCCTTTCCAGTCACATATGTTTGAAGAATTTAACTTTTCCTCCATAATCAGTGTACAACACCTGGAAGCTACAAAACAAAGCTGCAGTTTTGAAGCAAAAACTTCTCCTGTACCTGGTTAATTTTGTACACACCACAGGAACAGCAGAGAGATGAGAAGCTCCTTTTTCTTCGTGGACCTTTTGGCAGAGAACTAGAAGAGTGACCAACATCTGATTCCATATTCTTGGTGTCGGCAATTTCTCAAACCTTTGAGGAAACCACCTCAGTGTGGCATCCTAGATCTCCAAAGATATCCCTTGCGCCAGGTACATATGCTATGCGCATTGAGAAGGAGCTGTGAGCAAACGTTCTTGCACATTGGGGTGTAGATATGATTCACAAATAGAAAATACCGGTTTTTCATGGCTTGGCTTGCATAGCAGTCTTTGGGTGTGGCTGAAGTGAAATGAACGCAGGTGTACGCATTGAACTCTGTGAAAGACGAGCTGCCTCTAATCACAAGGAGGACTCCTTCCTCACCTCGGTCAAAAAAATAAATAAATCCTCCAAAGCAAGCAAGCCCTGCTTGTGTGGTTGTGCACCTCTGAAAAGTGGGAAGTTAATAAGAAAGGCTTTTTGTGCTAGCCAATAAGGACAAAAAGGGATGCATCTCACAAGGAACATATGTCCATTTCTACCCGCTTCTCTTTTTTGATAGGACATGGCCCAGAAACAGATTATGAAAGATTGAACTGGAATAACTGTTAAGGTTGGCACATAGGGTGGGGAGGAGAACACTACTCTGGGGCATTCCCAGTGAACTGAACACTTATCACATAGAAGGTGTGATGATGTTACAACTGTTGTGCTTGGTTCTGGCTTCCTTTGGATGAGAAAAGGACTGCACAGGATGTACTACCGTGTTTCCCCTATTTTAAGACACCGTCTTATTTTTTTCCCTCAAGAAAACGCACTATGGCTTATCTTGAGGGGATGTCTTATTTTTATTACGTAAGCACGCCTTGGCAAGGCCACGCTCGAGTTCTGGGGCTGCGAAGGACGGGCCGGGCGTGGAGCTCTTTGTTTGCTTGCTGGCAGCGGGGGGAGAATCCAAGCTGAGCTTTGAGGAAATGGGCACCAGAGAGACCCGCTTTCACTGGGCGCTCTCTCCTGCTGCTCCTCCACCACCTTCCCTCCTCGAAACTTGACAGAAGCCTTGTTTTCCAAGGGGCCTCTTGGGCGACGAACGGGGCGGCTTGGGGGATTTCGTCGTGGCAGCGAACAGGGAAAGCCCGTGCCGCCTTCCCTCTCCGCCACGGCGGCTGCCCCGTGCACTCTGCGCTGAGCGGAGTTGGGCGAGCGCGCGGGCGAAGAGACCTTCGGAGTGCCTTTGTCGCGCCCGCTGCCCCTTCCTGTGCGCCCTGCTCTGCAGAGTTCCTGAGCGCTGCTTCTGGGGCTGACTAGTTTTGGTGGCAGGACTGGACGCCCAGCCCCGCCTTTTCCTTGGCGCCCTCCAGAACTGCGCCTATCACTATGGCTTATTTTCGGGGTACAGCTTATATTTCGCAAATGTGAAAAAATCCTGCTATGGCTTATATTATGACTACGTCTTAAAATAGGGGAAACAGGGTATATTCAACCCCCAACATCTCCAGGTTTGGGCTGGGAAAGACTCCCTGTTCTGAAACCATGAAGTGTTGCTGCCAGACAGTGGAGAAAAAACTGAGCTAGCTGGACTGTTGTCCTATCTGACTCAGCATAAGGTCGCTTCCTATGTTCCTATAGAGAAACAGAGACTTCTGGGGTTGTATCCAGTAAGTGCCCTTCCATGCACACAAGGGCTTTTCATCTAGAGAAAGGCTAGCAGAAGAGCAGGAGGAAGAGATGTTCAATGCTCATGGGTCCCCAACCCTCTAGAACAATTTTTCAGGGGCTGCTGGAGTCTGCGGGGGGAGGAGGGAGGGGGAAATCAGCAAAGATTGTCTCCCCTCCTCTTCCATTAGTGGACGCCGCTGTCAGAGCAAAAGCACCAATTGGATTCCAGCCATTAATGCTTTGGGTTGTATCAGATGCTACTTAGAGTAAATAAGTGTGATCAGATCCGTGCACGCAAATTTATTATATGACAGAGAGGAACCATGCAAGCAATTTGTGCACCATTCAGTTGTGAAATGGGCAACAGCCATCTGTTGCCTCGTTCTGGATTCCTTGCATCAAGCCTGAAATTGGACTAGATTGTTTTCAAGGCCGCTTCCAACTCTGATTTGGGAGATACTCCAAAGATCATCTACTCCATCAAAGCACAAGAGCCCTGCTGCATCTGGCCAATGGCTCATCTAGTCCAGCATCATGTTCTCACAATGGACGACTAGATGGGCACAGAAGGCATGAAAGCAGGATCTGAGCACAACAGCATTCTCCCAATTTTGATTCCCAGCAGCTGAGCTTCAGGGGCATCAGGCCTCCCACTGTGGCCAGTACCATGTTTCTGCCCCATGGTAGTGCCAACTACCCTTCAGTTTCCCACAGATCTAGTCATGCAACTGAGATCACAAAATGTCTGAAGCAGGGATCAGGTGCAGTGTCTCTAAGAGGGCCCAACAGAGCAATAGCTGATAACGTAAGCAGCTGATAACTGCTCTTCAGCCTCTAATTGACTTCAGCGGGACTATATCAGTGTCAACAGTTTGTGAAATTGTCCCTTAGGAGCAAAACAATTATTTTTATATCCATTAAAACGCCTTCATCTCAGTCAAATGCATCAGCTTCTTTAAAATCCTCACTGAAAGGAAAGCCTATGAAGAACAATATAGGGTTAGTGTAAGATTAACTGGGTTGCTGTCCAGTCCTTTGCTGGGGAGATGAAGCAATTTATTATTTCTATCTCAGTCTTCTGCAGACAAAGTCAGAAATTTACAACAAAATAAACAAAGCTGTATTCCTAGAATATAATAGAAAACAACAAAGCACATTAAAGTGACCAATTCAAATATAATACATAAAAGCAGCTTTAAAAAGAGGCTGAGGCAGTAACGTTATTAATCAGACATTGCCTTGGTTCACACAGCACACTAACTCAGCCATTGCCAACCTGGTGCTCTCCAGATGTTTTAGACCATGGGTTGGCAAACTAAGGCCTGGGGGCCGGATCCGGCCCAATTGCCTTCTGGATCTGGCCCGGGAATCACCGCGTGGATCGGTGTGGGGATTCTGATCATTTGGGCTGTGCCGTTCCCACCCCCTCTCCCACACACACACCACGGCGGCGCCTCCTCCCTCCCTCTCCTGGCTTCTCCCCGCCCTGCCTAGAGGAGGAAGGGGGCTGGGCTTTATTGAGCCATGGTTGGCTGAGCGCCATTTTAAGCAGTCCCTCTCCAGAGCCAGCCCTTTCACGCTGCTCATCATCCCTCCACCGCCGCCAGCCCCTGCCGCTCGCTTACCGGTGCTGTGGAGAAGGGAGGGGAGAGTCGAGGGGATTCCCCCCCCCAAAAAAATAGTCTGCCCCCCCCAAGGTCTGAGGGAAAGTGGACCGGCTCCCTGCAGAAAAAGTTTGCTGACCCCTGTTTTAGACCACAACTCTCATCAGCCAGTCAGCCTCTGCTGGGATATTTTCCCTTCCCTTATCAGGAGGGACTGCCAAACTGTTCTTTGCTCTAACACAGGGGTCAGCAACCTAAGGCCCATGGGCCGGAAGCGGCCCGCGGAGGTCATTTGACCGGTCCACGAGCAGCCCACGAACTATGGGGACTCGCTTCAGCAGCACCAAAAATCATGTCTGCGCATGCACAGATGACGAAAAATGCGTCTGCACAGACGCCGAAAATTGCATCTGCACACGTGCAGATACCTAAAATCACAGGCGTGTGCGCAATGCGGCACACGGAGGGATCTCCGTGGGACCGATCCCACCCAGGCAAGATAAACCTTGCTAACCCCTGCTCTAACATATCAGGAATGCAGAAGCAGCTGTAAAGCACAGCAATGGTGGTGGAAGAAGAGAGATGTGAAGTAATGCAAATGGTGTTCTAGCACGCCCCAAGCATATCAAAATAAAAAATAAAGAAATTCCTTCGAGTAGCACCTTAGAGACCAACTAAGTTTGTTCTTGGTATGAGCTTTCGTGTGCATGCACACTTCTTCAGAAAGCTCATACCAAGAACAAACTTAGTTGGTATCTAATGTGCTACTGGAAGGATTTTTTAAATTTTTTATTTTGTTTTGACTATGGCAGACCAACACGGCTACCTACCTGTAGCCCCAACCATATGACAATTAAGTCCAGGTTCTAAAAATACCTAGTTGCAACCACTGTGCTATCACATTGCAGTAAAGCATCTTGGTTTGTTCACTACACATGCCCTGTTTTTCAATGTTACCGAAGGGGTTTTAACCATTGGACCCATATTACCAAGCTGAGCTCAGTGAGAGTTTTTCTCTTACGCTCCGCTGCAGAAGCAGGTAATTTGTACAGCATGATACAAACATAATAGGAGTCAAAGACTGGCAGTCAATTTGCATATTCTGTTTGCACATCATTAACATAATTTACATGAACAAGTTGGCCTTGAAGTCCCATCTCAACAGCTGCAAAAAATGAAGAACCGGTCCCATGATATCAATTTGCTTTCTGGTAGCTGAGCCTTTCAAAAGTCTCCCAGAGGGATAGGTTAGTCTGTGGCAGCACGAATAACAAAGCATCTTGTGGCACCGCAAAACACTAAGAGATTTATTGTGACATCCCCTGCAGTGAGCTATAGTTGACTTTGTCAGGTGTATGCATTACGGCGGTGCTGTCAGTCTCCTCGTCAGAATCCTGAGGGCTAGAAACTCACTTTCAAGGAAGTGAAAGCTGTGCTTTTTCCTGGAACCCAACAGACTGCTAATAGGCAACCCTGGGCTTATATTCCCCTGCAAGGCTAAAGAAATCAACAGTGTCATATTGAAGCGGCCTCAGAATCCTTTAATTCTGATTTGTCTACTAGTTATGATTAAAGATCCAAACACTGGGGAGCCTGGCAATTCAAGTCAGGACCACAGAACTGGCACAACCTCCCCCTGGCTCTGCAAGTGTGGACAAATAGACAAGTAAATTGCAGACACACCTGCTAGCATACAACGTATTGCCAGCATTGTTGCAACAGCTCTCACCCTGAGAACGAGGAACCGCAGGCTCATCGCTGCTCAACAAAAGGCTTCTGGGACTCCTCTCCCCACCATACATAGAGAAGTCACTGATCAATGAATGACAGCTTAGACAAGCAGTCACTCAACTGGAGGTATGGCACAGGGTTTGCTAGGGCACCAGTGCAGCACCCCACAGTGCAACACAACACAGAAGGGTTGTGAATAGGTCCCTTTGCAAATACACCAGATCCCAAAGGCAAAATAATATGATGAAATGAATCGGCAGGTGGCAGGTGATGCAAGGATCAAACAGGAGCCTTGCAAGCTGGACACCGATTTCCTACTGCAGGAGTGGCTAGCCTGCAGCATGTGGGTCCTATCCAGTTTTTTCTTTTTCTTTTTTAAGTTAGAAATTGGATCAGCAGTGCTAGAACTATTGCAATAAACTCCATATCTGAGTGCAGCTTAAATCCCTCCAATGCTCAGAGCTGGGATTCCAGATAGCAGGAGATGTATCTTTGTAAGGGCCACATAATGTTAATTCCACATTTGCAAGGAACTGAACCTACTCTCTGGAACTCCCGGCCCATTAATATTATACAGGAACCTTCTGTGGTCTAAACCACAGAGCCTAGGGCTTGCTGATCGGAAGGTTGGCAGTTCAAATCCCGGTGACGGAGTGAGGTCCCGTTGCTCTGTCCCAGCTCCTGCCAACCTAGCAGTTCGAAAGCAGATAAATAGGTACCGCTCTGGCGGGAAGGTAAACGGCATTTCCGTGCGCTGCTCTGGTATCGCCAGAAGCGGCTTAGTCATGCTGGCCACATGACCCGGAAAAAACTGTCTGCGGACAAACGCTGGCTCCCTCGGCCAATAAAACGAGATGAGCACCGCAACCCCAGAGTCGTTCGCGACTGGACTTAACTGCCAGGGGTCCTTTACCTTTTTTACCCAGACATGCCACGTTGATATGTAATTGCATTGTGTATATTTGCTTTAAAGCTGCTGGCTTTATTTCTATTTTGATCAATTTTATGTCAACTTCTTTTTAATGTTTGTTTTTAATGGGTTTTTGTTGTTGATTATTATGCACTATATAAATCTTGTTAAATATTCATAACCCATCAGAATGGTTGCAATAATGTCATTTGCTTCATCTGAAACTTCCCCACCCCCCATGATGTATTAAACAATGTTGAATTGCAGGCGCAACTTGAAGCCCAATAAAACAACCACAGTCACACCACTAAATGTAGTTTTGTTGACAGCCGTTTCTATATTAGAGGGCAGATGTTTCTATATTAGAGGGCTTCCTGGCCCTAGCAGACAGGCATCTCAACCCCAATCAACAGCTGTTAACAAATGTTGCCTTTTTATTTGTTTCTTTAAAAAAAAAAGACAATGGCAAGCAACATTTGGGGGGGGGTGCAACAACTAGGGAAGCTCTTTAAAAATTATTTAGTGTGACAGAAACCCCCTGTCAGAAAAGAATGCACAGCAAAAGCATAAAGGACACAGATTCGCATTAAGCAGCTGTGTGTTATTTAAAGATTCTTTCAAAAGAGCAGTAATGGGGGTATTTGCTCAAATATGCAGAGATGTTTCTAACATGTATTTTAAAGCTGTACAGTGAGTTGCAATTGTCAAATAACTGCATTTATACCCCACTATATCACAATCAGATGTTTAAGGTTTTTTTATGTTAAAAATACAGCTTTTTTCGACGCAGAAGCTAAGGCACATCTTTCCTTTTCTTATTGCATTACCAACTCAGCGCTGCTGAAATAAGTCAGTTAATGACATTAACATAGCTATTTATGTAACCCCTTTTTTTAAAGCAATGCTTATTCTAACTCATTGTAATCAGAGTCAAATATTTGTTCCTTCTGTGAGTAATTTATTACTAATTACAACAGATGGGTAGATGACATTAGCAGGCACTAAAAATAGCACTGCTCTAAAATAAATAAAGTTGAAGGATAATGTTTGCAAACCTCTGTGGGAATTTAATGTGGGCTTACAAGTTGCTAGATCCAGCATATAGCTGTGAGGTGGAATCTGGCTGCTGACCTGACAGCCTCCCCACACCCAGCAGTTCACTGTGAGGGCCAGTCCAAGACGTTCTGCCACCTGACGCAAAATATGAAACAGTGCCTTCCATGCACAGAAGCTAAGTGGGCTAACAGCTGAATCTTACCCACAGTGCTAAGATTGCCATCAGTGAGGTGCTGCTACTACATCCGAGCTGTCAACTCACTTTGCCTAATAATAGGACCGGCCCTGCTCATTGCCGGGTTTTTAAAACCCTGAACTCACCATGTAACAGCTTCCATTTCCATTCCAATGGAAAAGAAAGCAAATCCCAAGGGGTGGAGAGCAAGAGTCGGCCCACAGTGTCTGGAGGGCCACAGAACATAAGGGTGGGGGCTCACAGGTTGCCCACCACTGGTATGAAGGTCAGAGTGTTGGACTGGGACCAGAGTTCAAATCCCCTCTTGACTACAAAGTTCAATGGGTGATCTTGACCCAGTCATTATTATCTCCCTGCCTCCCAGGGCTGTTGAAAAGGGGAGCCATGCATGCCATCCTGAGCTTCTTAGAGAATGGGTGGGATAAAAAAAAAACCCTGTCTAGTTTACTAGTACAGCTGTCTTTGAAAATTGTATGTTCGTATAGTAAGCCAAAATATGTTCAAGCCTCATTCTGCCACACAGAGCCACTTTCTTCTTCCCTTTGCACAAATGAGCAAACAAACCAGGAATTCTTCAGTTAACTACAGTCTCCCATTTTGTCCACACTGGGAAGCTATGGTGAATGACTTCAAATCAAGGCAGGATATAAAGCCAATTTTAAACCAGGGCTTGTTCTGAAGCCATTCTTCATAGTTTCCAGTTCAGTTGTAATGGGACACGAAGTTAACGGAGGACTTCCGGGTTCATTTGCCAGCTTACACAATGAGGTTGCATTCAGGGGGATGAAGCGCAATCACATAAAGCCAAGATATGATCTTCAGAACACACCCAATCATCAGCTAGAGTTACAAACAATTAAATGTATTAGCTATGCATGATGACAAAAGCACGCATCCCCTTTGTAGGCAAAATGGTTTGCTCAAAACCTGAAGTATGCCTTGCTTTGATAACACTGCAGTAGCTACTAAGACACCAAATAAAATGAAATATTCACAGTAAATGTCTTTTTCACATTTAAATTTTTAATATGGCCATAAGTGGGCCTTTTGGTTTTTGGTGATTTTGTTTTGTTTTGCTTAATCTTGCATGCCACACAGACAAATTTCTCCTACACAGAAATGGAGGGAGATCCCCCAAAGTGTGGCACTAGGTGTAATATTAGGAAGGATAACTGTAACACCATCAAACTATATGTGCATTTGGGGACCACAAGTGGTGAAATCCACACCATACATTTAGAGCACATTCAATGCACATTTAAAACACATGACTTCTCCTGAAGAATCCTGGGAACTGTAGTTTGTTATGGAGGGATAAACTACCATTCCCAGAATTCCTTAGAGGAAGCCATTTGCTTCATGTGGGCATTGAACATGCTTTTAATGCATGGTGTGACCAGGGTGGGGTGGGAATACTAGGCAAGGGACCTGAGGCTCTGTGCGGGGTAGGCACTGCAGGATATGTGACAGTAGGTTTTCAACCTCTAGGTAGGAGGAAGCAGGGCTAAAGTGGGGTGGGTTGTTTTTTTTTTTACAAATTACTGGTGAATTGGATTGCGAATGAAGAGGAATGAACCAAAGAAAGACCACACACAAATTGTAAACAGCGTCTCTCTCCCACGTGCAAATAAATGGAGTCACATCAAAGAACACAGCCCCTTGTTGTTTGATGCACCCAGATGCAAAATGCACTAGTCATGGATTTTGCTAAATTGGTGCAATTTCACGAGGAAGTGTAGGCTGAGGATATAGGAGCCAAGAGGATCTACACTACAAAACAGTGCTGCGCTCACAGGCAATGACGGCAGGGTCTTCTTCCCCCATCTGTTGTGCTGTTTCAGCAAATGCATTCACCAAAGACAAAAGAAACAGAAAATGCTTTCAGCCAGAGATTTGCCTATGTTATTTACTTTTGATCCCCTAAACAGATCTCTGCAAAGGGGGTTTAAACCTCAAGGATTAAAATTAGATGGAACTAACTGACCAGGTGTGTCCGGCTCAGCCAGCTTTTGTTCAGAAAGGCACATGCATTAAAAGTGCCTCAATACACTCACTGGTCAGAGAATTACACACAACTCTGTTTGCATTGGGCATTATCAATGTAAAGACATCATCCATTACTGAAATTCCCCATTCTAAGCCCAGGGGAAGTGCTGCCTGCACCAACTCGGTTAAACAAACATGCTGCGTGTGAGGTTCAGGGAGAGCAAATGATTTTCTGCCACCACAGTATCTTTGCAGGTGCAGAAGCGATTACTTAGGAGGGGCAGCCTGCTTCAAGGAACAAAATCTTATTTATGGGCTTCTCTCCTTTTAAAGGTTCCTATTAACAAAGATTACAGGCCTGCCCACCCTGTATTTGAGATCAAAGCTTGCTTCAATATCTGTTTTTCAGATGGGCATGTTCCGAGGAGGTCACTTTCTGTTGTCCTTGCCGGGTACTCTTGGAAGTCAGTGTTTAACCCGCTATGCCCCAAGGAACCTTGTCCATGTGCCTTTCTGTGGCTCATTCTACCATCAGTTCACAAACAATACCAATGATGCCTAGAACATGTTGCTGTGATGCCTACACACTGTAGGGGAGACTAGTAATAGTGGGCAAGTCTTCCTTCTGAAAAGCTCATTTCCAAATGTCTTCTTGTAAAACAAACAAACAAAACAAACCCTGATAAGCTTCTGAGGAAACTACTGAATGTTCTGAAAACACAGGTAGTTGCTCTACACCAGGTCAGACTATTACTCCATCTAGTCCTGTACTATCAGTGGCTCCACACAGTCTCTGGAAGAGGTCTTTTAACATGAGAGATACCAGGCCTTCAACCTTCTGTATGAAAAGCAAGTGTTCAACCTACTATGGTACCTCCTCCAAACCAATGAACATGGGACCTTGTACATTTGAAGCATCTGTTCTACCACACAGATATGGCACCCCCCCCCAAAAAAAGACAACCACCGTAGCATGAAGGCAGGGTTAAAGGAACCTGTGGTCCTCCAGATGCTGTTGGACTACAATTCCCATCAACCTCAGCCAGCGTGGCTCATGATCAGGAATGATGGGGATTGTAGCCCAACAACATTTAAAGCAGCCTTTCCCAATCTTGGATGCCAATTCCCATCTTCCCCCAGACAGCATGGCCAACCGTCAAGGATAGTGGAAGCTGTAGTCCAGCAACATCTGGAGACCCAAAGCTCGTATAGCCTGATATAGAGAGCCATAGGTTCCCCACCTATGTTTCCAGCGTAAAAAAGGAATAAGGCTTATAGTGAACATTGCATCGGTATGGCGCTCTGAAAACACTCCACAGCAAGTGTCAGCTTTGTTTTGGCAGTCCCCCCAAACTGAACACCAAGAATCATAAAAAAAGGAGTCTTGCATCTCTGATCAGGCAGAAGAGGACAAAACACAAATTGAGAACAAATTCAATACTAGGTTTGTTGAGCCCAAGAAGCAGGCTAGAATGTGGTTGTGAGACGGATGTGTGTCTCCTCGGAAGTAAGCATCCACAAACGCCGTCTATTAAACTAATCACTTTATTTTATAACATTGAACAGTCCAGACTTCACGGCTATGCATCCGACCCCTCGGAGTCAGATCCTTCGAGTACTGATTTGCGGCTCCGCCCCCAGCAGAGGAGCTTCGGAAACCCTAGTCTCCGCCTCTCCTTTTTCCGCTTCCGTGCCCTTGACCGAGGTGGTCCTACGGCCCCCTCTTCCCTTTCGCTTTCGCCCTCCACGCTGGTTGTGTCTGATGCTCTGGCAGGCTCTCTAAGCCTCCCCTCCTCCTCGGACTCCCTCTCCTGGTCCCTTCCCATTGGCTGTGCTAGCCCTCTGGTGGAGGCTTCCTCCCATTGCTGCACAATCTGCTCTGGCGTCATCAGGGGCTGTGCCTGCTCCTGGTCCCAGACCCTCAATAACTCCTCGGGCGTCAGCGGGGCTCTGTCTAGGTCCGCTGTCTCCTCTGGCACCGCTTCGGAACCCGGCCAGCCCCTGACAGTGGTGGACAATGCCCCATGACAACTGCAGTGTTTTTGAAGCATCGTGACCCCAATGAAAACACACCCAACCTGCTGAAGATTGGCTGGTTGGTGCAAAAGCAGAACAAATGAGCTGCATCCATTTTCCTTTGCACTTTTCTTGCACCTGAATCCCTTTCTCCTTGAAATTAAAACATGCCTAGATAAGCTCTTGGCAGTGACTCCATGGTTTCTCAGTCCAGGACTTGTAGTTGACTTGTCTCAGACAATGTTGCAAGAAAACAAATACAGAGGAGTAGCTGCTGCTATCAAGAAGCAACTGAACAAAGCCCAGTCAAGGATTGCAACATGGCCAGGTAAAGTCTTACAGACGGATGTGAGTGAATGCCAAGAGGCTTTTCTGAAACCGTTCATTTGGATGCCTCCCCTTCAGAAAACAGCTAGCTCTGGAGAACTTTGGAAACAGACTCTGGGTCAGTGCAGGGGTCTGCGATCAGGAACAGTTCAAGCAATATGCCATGCCTGGCATGCAGAAGTGACTGTGTATGTCTAAAGAGGCTCTTTGGATTGATTGCTCATGGTTCTAAAATTGCAAAGCAACTATTCAGAGAGAAAGAACACACAGCACTGTTTCATAAATAAAAAATCAAAGCAGTGAACTGTCTTTACCTTGATAAGGACATGCAAACTGAACCAATCCTTTATATCCCTGCCTGATCACTGATGCCTTGGGGGGAGTGACTGTTAGTGGTCCTCCATGGCTCATATGCATGGCTCTCCTATCCACCAGGAACTGTTTAGTATTGTGTTTTATGAAACTCCCTTCCAGTTGAGGTCAGATAGGCCACTTCCCTACTGAACTTCCAGCACCTACTGAAGACATTTCTTTTATTTTTCCAACAGGCATTCCAGCTGAAGTCTGATTTTATCATTTTAATTTATTGTTATTCTTTGCATTGTATATTTGTAAACAGCTTAGAGACTATTATACATAAGTGGTATATAAATTGTTTAAATAAAAACAACAAATTACTTTAAAAAGAAAAAAGAAAACAGTTCACAACTGCAGACCTAATTCTAGTTCTGCTTCATCTCTTTAGGACAGTCCAGCAAGAAGGTGGCATGAAAGCTAGAGCAAGACTAGGGAAACAGAAGGATGCCCAGTTCTTAGTGGTCCCATTCCCTTGATTTTGATGGTGCTGAACAAATGGACCCTGACCTGCAGATTGCTTAGGGAGCCTGCCCTTGAATTAGGCAAAGTGAGGCAACTGACTCAGCTAGCAGGTGCATTTAGGAAGCGCTTCGTCTGGGGACAAATATACCACTACAAGACCTGAACTGCACTTCCAGCCATTCCACTGGAACATGAAATGCATTTTTTCTGTGCACAGAAATGTGCTCCATCCCTAAAGGTTCCCTACAATGCCACTTTTGGCAGTCATAATGATAGGTACTCACTAGTTAAATATGCATCAATTCAGAACACATAAGATATTCTTGCTGCAATCAAATGCCATTTTCCTACATATGGTTACCAGCCACAAATTTATTCACATAATATTAACATTGACTCGTTTTTCTTCATATCCCCCCTTCTAGTCTTCCACTTCATCAACCACAATCAGCATAATTAATGCAAATACGCTGGTTTATTTGACACATTGTTCAATATGACATATTTCAATATTAAACACATAACGATTCAGATCCTTTTCCAACCAACACGCATGCACACACACAAACACACACACACACAAAGCAGGCTTGGAATTAAGTCTATAAATTCCCATTAATAACTAATAGTGGCAATTTATCCATGACTGCCAAGTCAAATAGATCTGCAATGCACTAGACAAAAAAAAGGGGGGGGGGTTATAAAAGAGCTTAAAATAGATTTTCATTTGTTTCCAATTATTTGTTAGTGTTTTGCACTGCTAAATTTACTTCTGTTCATACCGTATATAAAAAAAGGAACAACAAATGATGAGAGCTCTTTATACACCTCAGGATTTTCTGTGGTTTGGGCTGCAAGTATAGAAACTTATTTTGAACATTCCCCAGGTATTCTGCCATGCCTCCATCCTTCATTTACATTTCACAGGTGTCTTTAAATTGAATCGGTGGCCTTTCATGTTACAAACAACTATTTGCCTGGACACCAGTTGCTCATACTTCAACCCTGGCTACCCAAACCACTCCCTTTGATGGTCAAACTGTAAGTGTCGGCTCATTTTATTGCAGCAGCAAAAAAAGGAAAACCTACTTCTATCCATGTAGCTTTTTGGTCGATGGGAAAGAATTCATTGTGGTCTTCCCCTCCAAACATTTTCAATCATATAATGGAACTTGTTATAAGAATGCTGCACCCATTCCAATGTTGCCCTTCCACAAATAATGTTATAATAATAAATAATAAGGACCTCTGTAGTTTGCATTTTGAAAGGCTGTTTTATATAAAACAACAACTTGTGATATTAAGTTTGATTCTTAACAGTGAAAGCAGAAACTGTTAGTAAGAAAGGTTCTACCGATAGAATAAATCCATTTTCATTTTCTGGTTTCTCCTCTCTAATACCACACTCGTATTAAGCATGAGTCACCTAACTTCCTCCTTATTTCACAGCATTCAAAAATCTGCTGATCATTCAAATCAAGAGCTGGGGTGGGGAAGGGAGGGAGGGAGGGAGGGAGGGAGGGAGAGGGAGAGAGAGAGAGAGAGAGAGAGAGAGAGAGAGAGAGAAGTACATCATACCAGAAAACCCCGTTTATTGATTCAGCTCTACCCTCAAGAAAATAACGCAGCCAAGTAGATTTCAAACAACCGTATTATAGTCATAGCAAAGCGAAGGAGGACATTTTTGTTTACCTAATTGCAGGATTCTGGAGGCAAGCCAGGAAATACACTCGAGAACAGTTCCCAAGATTTGAGTAGTCACCCAAATCTTTAGTTCCAAACAAACTCTCTTACAATCCCAGGCAGGTAAAACGCCTCCCATGTGTCTCCACTGCAATTTATTTAGCCCCCTTTCACCCCCCCCTCTCCAAGTGAAACTTTCTCATTTGCATAAAAGCAACTTCCAGCCTATGGGACTTTGAACGGCTACATGTACCCTTAGCTGCCTTAACATGCTTTCCCAAGCATGACATCACAGATCTCCATGGTTACTTAAACCCCACCTGCCTACACAGTAGAGTTAACCTGTCAGATTGAGGCCGCACAATGCAACTGAACTGTTTCCTTCCAAGTAAATGTTTAACAGTCTACTCCTTGGCATGGTGCTGATCTACTACAAAGCAGGTTTATAAAAAAATATAGAACACGTGTTTAATTGGCTTTTGAAGGCGAACAAACTGTGGGAGTATATGACAGGTCTTTTCTAATAACTGTGGAGCAAAAAAATGTGACCTGCACAACAGTGCAAAAAGAAACAACCTGCAAGGGTGCACACACCCGAAAAACTGCTGTGTTGAAGACCCAGGCCTTGTAAGGTTTTGCTAATACAGCTTCTGAAGGTTCATTGTTTCCCTTTGCAACAATTCTCTTTTCTTTTTTTAAAAAAAGAACCCATAATGCCCTTTGGGCAGCACAACCTGTAAAACTGGTTTCTCCTGGAGGCTTTCTCTCTCTCCCCCCCCCCAATTTTATTTGGCAGGAATTCAGCTATTTTTTAACAGCCTTCCACCGCTGCGTGCATTATTTGAATCTCACAGCAGAACCTCCTCCTTTGCCTCGGCTGCTTTTCCTCCTGCACTGCCCCCTCGCTAACCGCCATTGCTCTCGAAGGACAGAGAACAACGAGAAAGAGCGGTGCAACTCTGTGGACCTACCTGCAATGCTGGGAACCTGGCACACCACGTTCAAAAGCTGCCCCTCCAAAACTTCCGAGACCTTCAGGAATTACACACACCACCTTTTCTTTATGTCTCTCTTCCTTCTTTTCAGTAAACGGCGGGTCTCATTCGCGATTCATTCCGGGCTTCCCTGATCAAAGCATGCTGAAAGTTTCGTTTTCCATCTCGCCAGCGGTGCGGGGGGTGGAGTGGAGAGACACACAACACCTTCCTCCACTCCAGTCCGGCAACAGCTTCTGGAGTTGTGACAACCTTCCTACTATTCCTTTCAGAAAGATCTGAGAAGTTCTGCCTTAGTTTCCGGGGGAATTGTTTTGCAAGAAGAGCCACACCTGTCAGAGTGCATTGTCTGTATCATAACAGTGCCTGGGGGTTGATGTTTAGATAAAGGTTCTTCCACTGGGTGCCGACATGCCTATTAGAAGCACTTTTCTGCTTCATACTAGGTTGATATCTAGATGGTCATACGGGGAGCTTCCCTGCACACAGCAAGGTTTATGGGGATCCCTTCCCAAAGGCAGCAAGACACACCCCCTCCACCTGTCTGCTCACAAAAACGTACAGGATCTCTGGGAACAGCCTCTGATGCAAACTGATGACCTGACAGTAGAGGAAGTCCCAGTGACCACAGAGGAGGTCATTTGTGTGCTTATGGGTTCTTTGGGTGCTGTCCAAAACCCATTAGGCAGCAAAGCGTTCATAAGGTGGAAGAGAAGTTGGAAAACATCAACAGATCATTTCTGTCATTCTACCTGGCTGCTTCCCAGCAGTAAAACAATAGATGTGATTGTGTCTCAATAGAAGGAGAAAGGGGTGGCTTCCCGGACACTGAGCTCCTTGGCGGGGGCCACCCACACAAAGGCAGCAAAGTACACAGATGGGATGGATAAAGCATCCAACTGAGTCACTGGAAACACCATGTGATGGTAAAGCTGATGTTTGGCTGTGGGTTATGTTTGGCTGCCTGCAAACTCATATTCTCCTCATTTTCATTATTTGACAATAATTTTACTCCTATTTCTTTAATTAATTCCCACAAGGTAGACATTTTTGTACACTTCATTTGGTTGGACACCTTTTGAAAAAGTGAGTATTTTGAAGGGTAGCTGCATTCCGATTTGATTTCAGGACATAGGAATTGGGGCATTTCACATTAAAATGCGAAATGAACTAATTCCTTTCCCATCACTACTCTGGGGCATTGTGGGGAATTAAAATGGCAGCCCTCAATGACCTAACATTTTTCGGAGTGCTGTGACCTGTTACTAGCTATCACCACTACCATGTAAACCACCCAGGGCCTACCAATAGAGGGGAGGAGAAGCCTCAGACGGTCCTCCACAGACTTGGAGCCAATTCTCTTATTAGGTCCTCTTTGTTTTTAAGCCTCCGCCCATGCAGAAGCTTATGGGGCAGCCAGCCTTTCCTGCAATCCTGTGGTACTCTAACCTTTGAAGAAGGGCAGACCACACATACACCCATTACCAATTAGCTAGGGATTGTCTGTCACAGGTCTTTACGACCGATGAAGAAGCAGACTTCGCTAATTGTATGACAGGTTTCCATGAAATAGTTTTAAGATGAACAGCTTGTTGTGTATGCTATCTTTAAACACATCTCTACTTTGATCATGAACCTGGCGAGGGAAGGATTCTAGACAAAGGCAGCATGTTCTCACCCTCTGAGGAATGATGTTGCTTTAAAGGTTATGCACTTATTATCATACCTGATTCATTTATAAAATGTATAAACAGGTGATATTCCTTTGACGCATGCGTGTTTTACTCAGAAGTAAGCCCCACTGAATTCAACAGAGCAGCACAATCTTAGCCAAATCTACTCAGAAGTAGGTCCTACTGAATTCAACCTCGCTTACTCCTAAGAAAACGTCGCTCCCTTGGGATTGCAGTCTTAATAAATTAGCAAGTATGGCACATTTTAAACAAGCAGCAAATGCAGTTACTGCATTCCTCCTGTAATTTATTGGCTTCGGGGGGGAGATCAAGTTGCAAAATGTGTAGGGTTGTCTCTGCAATAGTCTGTTCAAACTTGGCTTGCAAGTATCTTCGCCAGTGGAACAAAATATTTACATGACTCAGGAAAGATCTAATCTCACATCTCTTTTTTAAAAAGAAAAAAGAAAAAAAAGAAAGCAATTTGTGCATTATCTTTAACTACCACCCTGCATTCTCCACACAGATACTATAGTTCATTACAAAGATAACAAGCGCAATCAATGAAGCAGTCAGGGAAGAGCTTCAAGATTTCAAAGTCAGAGGGGGAAAGAGGGGAGGCGCAAGCAGTACTCAGAGATTTATAGCACTTGGCAGGAAATCAGAGCTCTTATGAGCTGCTGCGGGAAACACCAGTGTTGTACCAGAGTTTCCTGCAGCACAACACGTACACGAGTACATCGCACTAGAGAATAGAGATCACTTTGAAGCATTCTCTGGGGAATGCAGAACAAGAAAGTCCTACGTGAGAACATGTGAGCGTACAAAGTGTGTTATTATGAAGTTGACGGCGATTAAAATTTATTAGTCGCTTCTTTTGCAAAAGTAATTCACATGAAAACAAGGCAGAGAAAAATCTAAAACTCAATTCATATTTTTTTTAAAGGCAGGACTAAAACTTCCCACCCACTGAAGGAGGCCACAGATAAAAGCCAAAAGCCTGGCGGAAAAGAAATGTTTTTGGCTGGTGCAAAAGAAACATTGACAGAAACTGGCATATTAACCCCTCCCTAGCTGGCTTAAATGCAAATAGCTTTTGCTATGACCCCAACACTTCTTCTCATCCACCCTTTATTAGGTTGCTCCATTTGTGTTTTGGCTTTGCTTTAAATGTTGATTGTAATGTCTCTTTGTGCAAACTGTATTAGGTGCATTTAGTTGTGAATGTGAACAGAAACAGCTTCTTTATCACCAGAAACAGAGCATCTGGGTTTTGCATTTTCTCAGTCTATAATTTAAGTTGTGTCATTCAGAAAATGGCTCTTTGATTAGATAGTAGCTATTTTCAAATTTTGTCTTCCACTTCCTCTCCATCAGTAGCATCACTGACAAGTGACACATTCCAGACACAGAGGAATTGTCAGAGTCAGCTATGGGTGTTTCATTTGACTTTGCATGCTTTTGAAAGGGTGGGGTAAGAAAATGGAATCCGCCCTCAATCTTAAAACCATTTTGAAGACTTTGTAATGACATAATGTGGGCTGGCCAAGGATCTCAGTACTAAATTTAATTGCAAACCGGACATTTCCACATTCCAGTCACCACCATGGGCTGCTTAGCCGTAGCCAGTAAAAGCCCAAACAAATTAACAGTGGGGCTGCTAGTTTTAATTATCACACCAGTCATCTTAAGCTTTCGTTGATCAATTTATGGGGGCCAATCTAACAGAACAATCCAAACTATAGGAAGCCAAGTATAATTTATACTGGTGTAACTTACCCCTATTCTAAACTCCTTTCAGCTAAGCTAACCCAAGCCTGGCAGAGAGAAACCAAGCTTTTAAAACATAATTCGACTTATACCACCCTTTTTGCCAGTGCAATTCTTGCTAGGTAATATTATCAAGAAGAAAGGAATCTGGAACAGGGGTAAGTCTCCTTCTGCCCTGTCCTACCTCTGTCATGCCTCATTAAGGTGGCACCCCTGAAAAAGTTCCTAGAATTTTGCCCTTTCTGAAAAGTCACTGAATATTCCTAGTATGCCCATTTCAGCAAGGTACAAATTTGTCTTGAAAACCCAGAGTCGGATATTCAGCCCAGGTTTGGTTCCAGCCCTTAGCTCCAGCTCCCAGTTTGTCCCTGGCTCCTGCATCCCTCTCGACAGCTGCTTATGGCTTAGGTCTGACAAAGCGGCAAACAGGTTGTGCTTTCATGCCATGTCTTATAACTGCTGAAAAGCAATTGTGTTTAGTTGAGCAAAACTGGTGCCTCAGAACCTGTTAAAACACTTCTGTCACAGCAGGTTGACAAAGGCTCAGATTCAAAGCTCACAACCAACTCATGGATTGCATCCAACCGGTTTTACTCAGAGCAGACCCACTGAAATGAATGAACCAAAGTAATTAATTTCAATGGGTCTACTCTAAGCAAAAGTTAGTTGACTATGACCCTATGAATTGGAACCCAAACCCTGTGCTGAGCTTAGAAATCGTGAGCCACATCATGTTTTAGAGAAGGGGAAGCCAATATGATGCCCTTCAGATATTATGGGCTGCAACTGCAGTCATTCCAGCATGGCAAATGGTCTGGGATGATGGGAGTTGTAGTTTATTATCCGGGGGACACCATGTTAGCTACCCATGGCTTAGAAATACCTTTCTGCTCATCACTCCTTCTTTGAGAAGCAGAGGTGGAGAAACAGCCTTATAACGATGATTTGTCAGTTCAAGTATCACACACACCTTCATGGTTTGTAAGCTCACTTTCAACATCGAGAGCACCACACTGGCTACCCCTGACTCAAGAGAGTCAAATGGTCTGTAATTTTGTCTTAAAGAATTTCAGCCAATAGAAAACACACAATCAGGTGGGTCATGTGTTGGCAGTGGAGCAACTCTGGCTAGACTAAACCATTTCAGACTGCAGAAGGGGCAGGACAATATTTGGGTGCTTAGTATTTATGAACCCTAAACATTACAAAAACAAAGAAAGAAAGAAACCATTTAAACATGTCAGGGAAAAGGCTAGATTAGAATACTTTTCCCTGACAGGTTAGCTTTCTATGTACATGCTCCCTCATACAAAAAAAACTTCCTGCAGACAAACTCTCTCCTGCTTGCACTCTGAAATGGAACTGCACTGTATGATTTTCTAAGACCGAGCAATTCCTGTATTTTATCAGTCTGATCTGGCAGCTTTTTACATGTACGCAAGCTCCATATGGATTCCTTGCAAGCAGAAGGGCTCCCCTACTGGCTTCAGTATCAGCAGGAGCTCCATGAATTCGTTCCCATTCTGCAGCAAAGCCCACTTGCATTGGAATTCCATGTGTGAATAAATATCCACAAGGGTTTTAGCATCAGAACCAAATCCACATATTTAAACATTTGCTTTGTCTTCCATACCTGATCTCTCAGTCTTTCTTGGTGCCCCATGATTGCAGTGGCATGGTGGGGATATTTCTGCTTCAGATGCTCTAGAAAAGCTTCTCTCTTCTTGTCCATATCTGATGCCTGCATTCCCAGAATTTCTCTGGAACTTCGAGGGCCACCTACGGTGTGTCTCCGAGGAATGTTGCGGCCTGCCTTTGCAGAAGCCTGGCTGTTTCCAGAAGCAACAAGTTCCTTAGGCCACAGGTATTCTGCATCGTCTAACGAGGTTGCATGCAAATTGCTTTTCTGGTCTGCAAATCAAAAAAGGTGAGATATGATCAAAACAGAATCTCAGCAGTCATGCCTACAGAAGAAGGAGGAGGAAGTTTATTTTTCAGTGTGAATGTCCTTTTTTTTTTTAAATAGCATAGAAGGATATGGTTTTGCTCCGTTTAATGAGGAGAGATGCTATTGGGCTTAACTAAGACAACCACGTGTTCTCGAAGCTACTAACATGAGTTTGGCCAAACTGCGAGAGGCAGTGAAGGATAGGCGTGCCTGGCGTGCTCTGGTCCATGGGGTCACGAAGAGTCGGACACGACTGAACGACTGAACAACAAAGACAACCACTAAAATAGTAGTTTGCATAAGCTATATAAAACAATATGAAATGCTGGATGGAAAACGGATCAATAAGCAAACCATGTCCTTGCTCTGCAGTTCTCTGTACTGAAATAGGGAGGGGGAATGAGTGGTAGATCCCTTTCTTCCATAAGCTTTAAAATCTTTAAGACGTTTAAAAAAAAATCATAACACTCCAGTACTTTTTAATGGGACTGTAATGAGGTTTCCTTCGGTGATCGCAAATGATAAAATTATTTTCTTACAGTAGAGTTTGAATACTTAAATCTTTTTCCAGTGTGTTTTCAAAATGTTCCGAAACTTCTGTGAAATAAGAAGTAAAAAGCACTTCTCTTTTCTTTGCTCCCCCCCATCCCCCCCCCCCCCCGTTTTCAGACCATAGCCATGGTTTTAAATTTCATGGATCTCGCTTGGATTTTATGCCTCTCCGAGACAGCAGACTGGAAAATATAGTGTCACTTTTTCAATAAACCATTCTTTTGAGAAATGAAATAAAAGCAAGTCTATGCAATGGGGAGGGGGAGAGAGAGAATAACTGGATGCCGTGGGGAGGGGGGGGGGAGTCAGATAACTCTTACAACTTTAAAATCTACTTTGAGGCCTGCCTATTACTGGTTGCTTTGTGAAACGAACACAGGCATAGCATGGATCTTACAGCTAACTTATCTACAGGTAACCGAATAATACAAACCCCCCTCAGGGCCCAAAAGAAAAATGCAGGTTGAAGGTATGTTATCTAATACCTAAGAGGGGAGGGGGAGGGAAATAGGCTAGTGGAGAGCAAAATGAGAAACATAACCACTAAAAATGCTTTCCAAGTCTATCTGTAACCTTACCTGCTATTAACAGACAGTCATGGCTCTCCCAAAAATTAATAATTATTTTTTGCAGTCTTATCTTGTGCAAGCTGACTCAAGACTTCGATGGGGAATAAATGTGCATAGGACTGCAGGCAATGAGCTCAATTAGATTTAAGCAAACTAACTGAGCATCCAACTGTTGTTTTGCTGCACTATCCTACCCATGGGTTTCCCAACCCCAGAATTAAGTGCCATTGGCTTCCATGTGATATTCTTTCACTTAAGTCCTGTTCATGGGTGTCTCTTTGGCATTTATTCATTTAAATTTATATCCCACCTTTCCCCCGGAGCTCAAGGTGGTGTACATGGTTCTCTCAGCTCCCCGTGTCATCTTCACAACAACCCTGCAAGGGAAGTTAGGCTGAGAGAGAGCGACCGGTTCAAGGTAGCCCAGCAAGCTTCAGGGCTGAGTTGCAGAGTTGGACACTGCTGGTTGGCTAATGCGAGAGCAGGATGCTGGGCCAGTTGGGCCTTTGGTCTGATCCAGAAGGGCTCTTCTTATGTTCTTATAAGTATGCTTAGGATGGGAATCATGCAGCTTGATTCTCCACATATTTGGAAGCAAGTCTCACTCCCATCTGAATGCACATCAGATACCGGTAGCTTAAAAGCTACATCTACCACCACCACCATTCTTAACATTTGCATAGTACCGGTACTTTCAATATGCCATGCAATCTTTACAACAACCCATTAAGATAAGTTGGTACTATCATCCCCTATATTGTAGGTGCAGGGGCTGAAGCTGAGAGTGTGTGTGTCTTGTCTAAAGGCTACCTAATGAGTTCAAGGCAGAGGAGAGACTTTCTGATTTATCTCCCAGGCTCTTACCGGTGACACCAGCACTTCTTTCAAATGATTCACCTGCACATCCTACTATTATAGAAGCTGTTTTCTCTTTATTAACACCACTTCCATAATGTCCCCCTGCGAAATATTTTCCTTTGCTTTTGCCATATTTGGCAGTTTTAGCACACTCCTTGACTTCTCCAGCCAATATTTACATCTATCGACAAATCTACAGGGCAGCTTCCTGCACTAACGGCAGAGAACTTGTAGAGTTCGACTGTGTCAGTTATTCCTTCACATCCCATAACGCTCCTGCTTTTGACCTCAAAGCACATTATTTCACTGAGGGCATCTCCCTCCCCCCCCCCACGCCAATATCAACCATCTTGGGCTCCATACTCAGCAAGGGAGTCCTTGGTAGTAGAAGAGTCCTTGCTGGAGGCTGCCTGGTAGATGCTGACCTATGGCATGGTCTTCTTAGTGGCAGATCCCAGGTCTGCAGAATGCCCACCCTAGTGAAATGTCTCCTTCATTAACACTCAGGAAAAACTTAAAAGCATTCCTGTTCAATCAGAGACTTAGTGGCTGGAAGATACTGGTCCTGCCAACCTGGAAATCATTAGCTGTGATGATATGTGTCTTTTAAATGTTTTCATGCTTTCTTTCTTTCTTTCCTTCCTTAAATTGCATTGTTTTGCTGCTTTGTTGTTTGCTACCTGGGGCTCCTTTGGGAGGAAGGACTCAACAGAAATATAATAAAAGAAATAGACCCATGAAAATAACTAAGATGCCAGCTCCCCCTTTGTCCTGCAGGCCTCCATCAACCTTCCACGCTGCTCTGGAGAATTCCCTAACCCACTGGAGCAGAGTTTTAGGAGCCTTAGAGGGCTATGGAGGGCTCAACTCCTTTTCTGCTAGCAAAGGAGTCCACTGGCTCAAAAGTGCTTCTGGGAATAGAGGGGTACCAATGAATTCAACCCTAGGTGTTTTATTTCTCAATAGGCTCAAAGACGAGATTCAAGGGCAGAGAGACCTGGATCTGCTAAACACTTTAAAAGCCAGTCAGCATTCCTGAGCACTTTATATTAAATTGTTATGTAGTTAGGGGGGTTTAGAGTACAGCCGCTGCCACACATGCTGAGGGGCTGTTGGAGGATGAAATATTTTCCATGTGTAACATAATTACAAAAACATCCAATCTCAATAATTTGAGGACAATCCTGTCTGAAAAGTCAAGGGAGTGGGAGAATTCTACCATAGCATGCTGCTAAGATAAGTCCCAGGCTGCAGTGCTCCTGGAGGCTGCCAAGCTCCATGCTAGATCACATTAAAGAGTTAATGCTTTAATGTGGTGCACCTTAAATGTGGGATTTTTTTTCTTCTTTGTCAGCTGAGCTTATGGTGTCAAATCAAAAGGCTTGCTGGCTTGCTGGCACTGCAGTCATTCAAGTATCTAGTTCACCTTTCCTCGTTTTAAAGATCACAAAGCCAACGGCATGTTATGCCAACAAGTTCATTATGGACACTTCCTACAGCAGGGGTTGGGAACCTCCAGATTGTGGGCCTAATTATGCAGCACCCTCTAATTTGGCCCTTGAAGTCATTTCCTCCAAACCACGTCCACTTGCCCCATCCCTGATGTCAGGTAAAAGCATTGTTGTTACCACTTTGAAGTCTGTTTGCAAGCGGTTTGTGCTGAAAGTGCCCGAAATGGACTTCAAAAGTGAGCCCCTTTTAAGCTGCCACCTGATGTCACAATGATGTCTGGTGTGTGCCCTGTCCACCCATCAACGTTGGTCCACGCGAGATGGGGAAAGGAAGGATCCAGCTGACTAGCTGTATCCAATTCTCCACTCCTGATCTAAAGTGTCACATTGAATGCTCACATTGACAGCTAATTCTGCGGCTTTTGTCTGCACAGCAACTCAGAAACACCTAATCAAAATCTACAAAGGCTGCTTCAGACTTGACCTTTTCTCTGCACAGTTCATGTTTCTATACAGGGGAGAAATCCCTTTGGATTTTCCTTTCCTTGGCCTGGTTAGGCATCTCCTTAATCATCTGACTCAGATGAAGCTGTGTTGAATCAATGCCTGGTTGACATTAATACACTGGTGGGCCCCTGGGCCTAATGAGTGCTGCCATAGGTCCCAGTGTGGCCTGTTCCCACAAACCATGTCCACCAGCCCCACACCCAATATCATACGCATGCAGTGCTATTTTTCTAGAAAAAGAGGTGCCGGAACTCACCATGAACACCTCTGGTGTTCTCTTAGAATAGCAATGGCACCCACCTGAGAGGTGCTGGAACTGAGTATCCGGCTGTAAAAAAAAAGCCCTGCATGCATGACAGATGGCCATCCAACCTCTGCTTAAAAACTTCCTAGGAAAGAGAGTCCACTACCTCTCGTGGGAGTCCGTTGCACTGTCAAACAGTCACAACGTTATTCCTGATGTTTAGTCGGGCCAGGAGCAGCGTTATATGCTCAAACCATCTTGCCCTGGTGAGCAACCTTGCCACCAAAGTCTGCACCAGCTGAAACGTTTCTGAACCATCTTCAGAGGCAGCCCCACATATAACACTTTGCAGCAATCTAACCTAGAGGTTATCAGAGCATAGGCGGCAGAAGTTAGGCTATCCCTTTCCAGACAGGGGCGCAGCTGGACCACCAGCTGAAGTTGATGGAAGGCACTCAGCGCCATCAAGTAGGAATTTCATATACAGTATAGCTTCCAAGACGAGAGATGCTCCCTGTTATTACACTGCAGCCTATTTGACATTCCACTGCACCAAATTTAGTTCGTTCCCAGGCTCAGGAATGTTTGGATTTAAGCATATGTTTGTTTACTACACATCCATGAAACGGAGTAGAAGTTGTGAAACTGCCTTTACGAAGCTTACAATGGGATCTCTTTATTTTGCTTTAAGCAGTTGGAAACTCTTTCCATCCCACACATAAAAATAACAGTTGTTCTCTCAGAAAATGTAAAAACAACAGTAAGCAATCAATCAAGCTGAATCTACTTGGCTAAGAATGGCAGTGGGAATGCGAGGACTTCCCACATTATGTGCCTAAATATTCCACGATTTGAGCTCTGGAAAGTGTTGCATTATATACATGAAACTCCTTTACTTTGTTACTGAAGATACTCAGTGAAGAGTCAGCTACAGATACTGTAAATAAGTCTGCATAGAGCAGAAGGAGAGAACTGGGTCTGGCCCTGTGGGATTGTCCTGCCCACCTGCCATAATATCTTCATTTAAACAATTTATTTACCACTTTACAATAGTCTCTAAGCAGTTTACAATTCAAAAAGTAAAAGAACTTCTATTAAAATGCCTGCTGGGGTAACAAAATATTCAGTAGGCACAGGTAATTCAGTAGGGAGGAGACCTGTCTGAGCTCAACTGGAAAGGAGTTCCACAAAATTGAGAAATATTCTCTCTTTTATTTGTGTCCCTGCCCTAAGCGCATACTTAGTCTGTCTACTGGGTAACCCAGCATTGAGTATTTGGATGAAATCAAAGCACTGTGGCAAAAGGAACCAAGCTATGCAGGCAATGAAGACTAGCAGCACTTCCAAAGCACTGTGCCTTCTGTCAAGTGCCAGCAACCTGTTTTTGGTACGGAGCCACACCTTCACCTGCCCCACGCTTGATGTCATGTATGATGCAAAGGTGTGGGGCAGGTGGGTGTGGCTTGCTCAAAACAGCCTCCCGGGCCAAATGGCACCCAATGAGGCCCACAGACCAGAGGTTCCCAATTGCTGGCATATAGTTCAAATCAAATATGTTAGGCTGACTTGAGGCATTATAAATGATCTGACATCCACGCGAGGGAGAAGGGCCAGGTATATAAGGGGCATATTTTGCACTCATAGTGGGTCTGCAGAATTGGCAATCACCAGTGTGTGTCACTGTCACCCAGCTTTGCCCAAAGCAGGAAATTGCAAGGAGGCCAGCCGCAACAAGGAAAGCTCTTTACACCAATAGGCCAGAGAAAGTTAATTTATTATATTTATACATCACATCCCACAGCCAGAGCATAGTACAATATCACCCATTGTAAAGGCACCTGGGTTAGCCTTGACCACAGCTCTGGTCAACTATTAGAGCAGCCTCCAACCCCCCAACCCTTTTTTTTACCCAGGGCGCACCTTTAACCCAAACATGAATTTGGGGAACCATTTCTTATTTGTTTTAGCCATATATTTCCATGGTGGCAGAGTGGCTGTTGCAACCCACCACAGATTTGGCTGTGACCTAGGAGTTAGCCCCCTGACTTACCACAGCGGATGACCAATGCGCCAGAGTTTGCTCAGTTTTGCTACTCCTTCAGGGCCCTAGCCCTTACTAATTGCATTTTATGATTTGCACTGATGCTCCATCACTTTTAGGCTACCAGTGACAGAAAGTGGTACACAAAAGCTGTAATATAAATGAATGAATAAACAAACAAACCGTTTCTGGTCTGTCTTCCCTGCCAAGTCATCAGAGATTAGCTCTGACAATAACAAGACACACACACACAAAATTTCTACAAACACTTCAGATTCAAATTAGGAATATCTTGCTGCCCAATCCAAAATGTTTGTTCTTATACAGCATGCAGTTTGCACCATATCCAAGACAAAACAGAGTGAAACTGGTATGCAGGACACCAAATCTGCCCTGACATGAAAGCTGTGTCCATAATTTCTGGATGCTTTCCAAGACACACTCATGTGTTTCCCATGGAATAGCACTGAACTCCGAGCGGTTTGCTGAGTTTTAAAACTTGAGCTCAAAAATGAAATCCTCACTTGAACTAAATGAGGAGGAAGCTTACTCTCCATGCATTGTTGGAGAACATAATATTAGAAGGATGGCCTCCCTTCACCGTGGGGGATAACACCCTCCCTTTTCATAGACTGCCTTGTGTTTTGTAAAATGTTTGCATCAAAACCAAAAAGAAAAAAAAAACCCCAACCTCTGAACCCTTATGCTCTTCGCTTTCTTTCTGCAAGAAAAGTATTTCCCAAGAGAAAGTCAGATGTAAGAAACAGACCAAAAAAAACAGTCAGCCGCAGCATAATATATAAAGTATCTGCTCCATATAATCTGTCATGAAGATATAAAAAGCAGCAATGAGGGACAGGCTGAATGCAACTCCATCTACGCATGATTCTGTTACTCACCCTTCATCTGTCTGCTGTCTCTCGGACAAGCCAGGAGCGGCTCAGGTTTCTGGCTCTCAGCTTCCTCCATTGTCCCTGCCTACTTTCAAAACTGCACAAGCTTTTGATTCAAAAGCCAAAAAACATGCAGCTTAGAAAACTAACTACCGGGGGGGGGGGGCGGAGAAACCCAGCAGCCTCCCCCAACAGTAAAGGAAAATCTATCCTCCTCCTTGACAGTACAAAGTTCCTTTCAAAAGCGAACTACATTCCAGGAGGGCAGGGAGAGCCTGCATGAAACAGTCAGAAAGTTTTCAGCAGACTAGTGGGCAGTACTTTCAAAAGCGGCTGTCAGCTTCAGCGGCTGTTGCCGAAATAGCCCCCTGAGCTTCTCTCTCTCTCTCTCTCTCTCTCTCTCTCTCTCTCTCTCTCTCTCTCTCTCTCTCTCTGTGAGGCCCCCAACAGGTGATGGGTTTGCCTGGGGGTGAGATTCTAACCTAGTTCTTTTCCATCCAATGCCATGAAGCTCCTCTTCCACCAGGCAGCGTTACTGATAGTGATTACAAGCCCTGGGAGGACAGTAATTCTAGCCTACAGAAATCCTGAGTTCTGAGTCAAAGCTCTTTCCGGACAATATCTGTATGCAAATAAGTAGCTCAGGTTTCTCAGACACATTTATTTAATTATTTGATTAAAAGGCTTTTGGACTTCTTCTTTTTTAAAAGGCAAAATCACCTCTCAAAGCTGTTTACAACCATAAGCCTTTAAAATCCAACAGTAAAACCAGTAAAATAATAATAATAGTAATAGTAATAATAATGATAACAACAACAACAACAACAATAATAATAGCAGCTAAGCCCTTCCCAGGAATATACAAGATAGCATGCCAGCAAAATGATCCATCTAGCTCTAAAGAACAGTATCTGATAACCTGGATTAGCCCCACAAACAGGTAGATAGCCGTGTTGGTCTGCCATAGTCAAAACAAAATAAAAAAAATCCTTCCAGTAGCACCTTCTAGAGACCAACTAAGTTTGTTCTTGGTATGAGCTTTCGTGTGCATGCACACTTCTTCAGATACACCCCACAAAGGTCACGATGAAAAAATGGGTCTTTAAAGGCCCGTTAAAAGCTGGCAAAGGAAAAAAAAAAGCTCACCTGGCTTTATTTGGAATTGGATTGCATAATTGTGGGGCCACCACTGAAAAGGCTCACTGATCTAATGGCTTTTAAAGGTAGAAATGGGGGCAGACAGTTCTTAAGGCAGGGCTGGGAAAACAATGACCCTCAAAATGTTGCTAGACTACAGCTCCCATCATCCCTACCCATTGGCTGTGCTAGCTGAGGCTAATGGGAATTAGAGTCCAACAACACCTGGAGCCCCATATCACTGGTGGCTTTAAGTCATAACCAGCATTCTGAATTGCTCCCACTTTGCTCCTCTCTGGCAGAAGAAGCCAGACAAACTAGGAAGTGGATAAATTAGCATTACAACTGAACTCAGGATCATTGCTTGTTTCACCCTAACAAACCATGTTCAGCAAGCCAACAGCAAAACATGGTTTAAGGCTAGCTAGCAATTGTGGTTTGCTGGGTAAAATAAAGCATGAGCCATTGTTTAGATATAATGAAAACCTATCCCTTTCCTGGTTTATTTACAGTATCTGTTCTTGCCAGGGGAAGCACAAAGCAGGAGTGATCACCTTAAGCCAAGCCATGGCTTACTGCGTCCTCACAAACGGGTTGATGCCCAGAGATAAGCTCACACTTGTTTTTCTCTTTCCTGGCCTTTTAGCACAGTGCAGCAGAGCAGCTAAATTTAGCATGTTGTCAGAAAACAGGATCGGGCTTGAGATCACTTCTTCTTTCACCATGATCTGTCTTATGGTTTGTCTTATGGTTACAGGTAATGGTTAAGGAGGACTGGCCTTAACTGCAGTTCCCAGCTGGAATGGCACACTAACCTAAATCTTGGCTTTGCTGTTGCACTGTGCACTCCCAGTAATCCATAGTATGGTTTACTACAGGCATCCCCAAACTTCGGCCCTCCAGATGTTTTGGACTACAATTCCCATCATCCCTGACCACTGGTCCTGTTAGCTAGGGATCATGGGAGTTGTAGGCAGGCCCGGCGCTTCCATTTAGGCGAACTAGGCGGTTGCCTAGAGCACCAAAATGGAGGGGGCGCTGGCCAGCCTGCCCGCCGCCGCCCCCTGCCGCCCCAACCAACGGCGGAGCAAGCAGGTTGGGGCAAAAACCGCGGCAGCAGTGCCAAAATGGAGGGGGCGCTGGCCAGACTGCCCCTCACCCCCCCGCCGCCGCCTGGTGCCGCCCCAACCAGCGGCGAAAATCACGGCGGCACGGGGCGCCCGGTGGGCAGGGGGCGGGGCACCGTACGTCATTGCGCATGACGTACTGTGCCCCGCCCCCTCGCCTAGGGTGCCAAAAACCCTGGCACCGGTCCTGGTTGTAGGCCAAAATATCTGGAGGGCCACAGTTTGGAGATGCCTGGTTTACTATGACATGAAAATTAGGTTAATATGGCTTATTAAGTCAAGAACTTTGGCTTATTGTTTTCTGCAAATGCCACCTTACTTTTAGGGTTGCTTGCCACATGACCAGTTAAGAAACGCTCTATCCTTCCCGTATGCATTTAACAGCGGCTTGCTATACAGAAAATCTACTGGTGAAAATGCCCATTGCATGAAGACAACTAATAAGAATTACTGTCCACTAATCAGATCACACTGCACAGAAACAGGTGCCGATAAAAATGTTGGCAACTCTACTACAGTTGAGTAAGTCAAACGTGCAGGATGAAATGTGTAGATTTGCTGGGAAATGGAAGTTTTGCCCCAAATGTCAAAGAAATGGACAAGAATTGGGTTGATTGGTATGTTGAACCAAAGGTGAGACTGTCCTGGAAGGCCTGCAAACGCCATCTTGGTACTTAAGGTAACCTCAAGACTAATTGGTGGTTGCTGCAAGGGATGAGCTCAATAGGTTTATTCACACTTGCTTTGATATATGCTAATTGGCTTGCTTTAATGTTGTGCTTATCTGTGGGCTTGGGAAACTTGGTTCTTGGCCTAGGCAGGGGAGTTAGCCGTGAGACTTGGATGCCTGCCCCCTGTGCCTTCATCAGCAGGTGGACTGACAGGAGGTTCTTGCCAAACTGACGTGTGCTGTCTTTTGTATACATAATGAATGGATGCTTTCCTGGTTAAGACGACCTCTCATTGCTGCGTCTGTAACAGCAGTGGGGTTTTACAGGCTGTGTTGTAAGTTTGCACCTTTCTTTAGCAAAGAACTAGGAACTGGCCATTCTGGCATTTTAGACACCCTTCTTTGGTATCCCTGCATCAAACCACTCACACAGGCCCACCATTCACCAATCTACTCAAAGGTACATTGGCAACTGTTGAGCAGAAAGTATTGCAAAGCTGCTCAGGAGACAGGGGCGGAGGAAAGGGGGTGCAGTCCGCCCCGGGTGTCACCACTGAGGGGGGTGACAAAATGCCGGGTGGCACTCACTGCAGGGCCTGCAGCGCACCCGAGCCACGTGTCTCTCCTGGGAGAGACGTGGTGGCTTGGGCGTGCGCAGGCTCTGAGCTGCCCAAACGGTCCACCCACTGCCTCCTCCCCCCAGCTGTAGGGCGGCTGAGTGGGAGGAAGCAGGCAGACTCCGGAGGCCCCACGGTGTGCCCTGCCCCAATGGGCGGCTCACCCCGCCCCTGGGTGCACCACCCCAGGCGCCCAAGCAGCTTCTTCCACCACTATCAGGAGAGCGTTCTTGGTTGTTGTATAGCACCTCTATAAATATTAACATTCCCCAGAATCATGTTCCATTATATTTTAAGAAAGCCTTACCCAACCAATGACTCGGTGATGGGAGCTGGAGTCCAAAAACATCTGGAGGGGCATGGGTTAGAGAAGGCTCTTTTACGATGGACACTTTCAAAAGTCAAACCTATTATGTAACTCTTCCAAGAGCCCCTTTGTCTGTGGAATATTATCACCTGTTCAAACCGTTAAGCAGTAGAAAACACGGGATGCCCATTTCTAAGTGACGCGGGTACGTTTTGCAGCTGTGCCCCACAAAGACCTTTTACAGGTGCTTCCACCCACCACATCAAAACCAACACCAGAAGGAAGAGTATCTCTTGGAACCTCTCCTTGTTTGTGCGTTCTTAAGGAATGGGAGCCTTGTGCAGGAAAAGCATCTGGCAAATCCAAAGAGGAATTAAATTAAGATTCATAATTGCAGCCTTTGTGAAATCTATAAAAGAAGACACTAAAAAGCATGTCAAGCAATAAGCTTGGAGAAAATTAACTAGGCTGAGATAGAATTGGAAACTAAAATGGACAAAAATAGATAAACGAGTGCACTACTGCTACAATCTTGGCAGGCTTGCCGGATCATAAACCGGAGAAAGGAAGAGTTTTGGCGACAGAGCAACTCTATGCATCTCCACTGAGGAGCTAAGTAGGCTGTCCAGTGGAGCTGATTCCCAGGTAAATGTACATGGAACTGCAATGCGGGGAGGGGGAGTCGGGGGCAATCCAGAATTGCAGCGGGGGGGAGAGAGTTAACTGAATAATATCTGAGCAACTTGGCACAGTAGTACTGCTGCCCTCCTCTACTTTTCAAGTTTGAAAGGGGTCTTTGACTTCTACCTGTTCTGAAGTGACAGTGATGGGAAAGTTCTCAGCTCAGCTCAGAAGCGGCTCAGCAATGATGAGTACCATCAAAGAATGTCCATTCAAAACACTGGCTTTTTCCAAAAAATATTTTGTTTGTACATTTTAGCACATGCACACTTCCTTTCTGGGATGCAAAACACTTTCTCACATTGCTGTTCGAGAACTCTGGAGTGTGGATGGGGGGGGGGGAGAGACTATCAAATGCTCCCTATTCTTCCTGGTATGTTGTGTGTGACGATGCCCCACCCCATGATCGGCTGCTGCTCCATGTTTACTAAGAATAAAAAGTCCATTTCATCAATCGACCACAGTTTCATCAGGAGTTAAGAGGTTAAAGTAATCAACTTCTGAACACCCGCCCACAGTAACTGCAGGCTTTGAGCACCTAGGCTGATTAATTCAGACCACACAGGCACAATATTGGCACATAAACTTGTAATAATCTCAATTTTCATTCCAAACAAGAGGAAGAATTTCAGGGTTAGGGAGCTCTGCTGAGAATACTCCTGGGCATGATGGGCTGGTAAACTCTTATTCAAAGCTAGTGGGAATGCGTGTGGGGGCAAACTGATATAGTTCTACGAAAGCAGAAAAGCAGAAGGCACCTGGCAGGAGTCCAAATTGAACAATGCTGAAGTACAGCTGGAAAAGGATGAGCTAAAGCAGCAACAACAAAAAGTGTTGCAATTGTAGGTAGTTGACCTGAGTTGCAAAATAGTAAGGCTTTGGAATCTCCCTTTCCTGAAGGTAAAATAATTATGGAGGGTCACCACACACATTACATAGCAACAAACCATATTTTTGTTCTTTGCTACTAAGTGTACACTCAAGCAGAGTGCTTTAACCAATCCCTGAGACAAATTATGCCCATATGGAAGGCACACCATGTTTTTGGCTACATTCACACGCAGCACTACTCCAAATTGTGGCTTAGCATGAATGTGCGAACCTGCTGGTTCCTGGGGAAAACACAGGGAGGTTTGTTCTTGGATACAGATTATGGCTAAGGAGGAGAGAGCTTAAATATTAAACCCAATTTGGGATTACATGCTAAGCCAAACCTTGGCTTTGCTGTTTATGACATAATGAGCTAAAAAAAAACAAGGAGGAGCAAAGCAAGTGTGAGCTCCTATTGGGGAGCCGGAACGTTTGCGTGGTACTAGTCAGTCATAGTTTGGCTTACCATTATATGCAAACCATGCCTATGTTACATTCATATTCCAGGTATTTTAGGTATTCACTTAATGCAGCTAAAATAGGTAATATATGAAGAGAAGCCCTATGATATCAAAGACAAGGTGCAGGAGCAAGGTAAGTTTCATTGCGTAACACCTTCATGTAATTTCCAGAGAAGCAGCCAGGCTAGTCTGTTGCAGCAAAACAAAGGGAGAGTTTTGTGGCACCCTAAAAATCAGCAAATTTATTATAGTATAAGTCAGTGTTGGCAGCTCTGTGACCCTCCAAATGCTGTTGGACTACAACTCCCATTATACCTGATCATTGGCCATGCTTGTTAGGGTGGACTAGGGTTTGAGTCCAACAACATCTGGAGGGCCACAGGTTCCCTACCCTTGTTATACGTTTTCAGAGTCTACTTCACCAGATGCATGAAACGTTATTCATGACAGCTTGCCTTATGCCATAATAAATGTTGTTAGTTTTTAAGGTTCCACAAAACACTCCTAATTCTTTTTAGCCTTCACTTAAAGAATCCTGAAGAATAAGTAAAAGATTTGGCCTCTTTTCCTTTTTTTGCATAGCACACACTCTGAAATCAAAGGTAAATGGAACAAGTCAACAAGAAGAACAAGAAAGAAATACCTGCCCTACCATTAGGCAGGGTGAAGCAGCCATCTTAGGTGGCAGCTGCTAGGATGATGGGGAGAGCAGTGCCCTATGGTGTGCCCTAAGCCAGCCTGCTTTCTCCCTCAGGTGTGGTGGGAGGGCATTATCCTGTTTGCCAGTGTTGAAGTAATATTCAACTACCAGTCGAGTCAGCCTAAAGGGGCATGTGTGTGTCATCTTGTCCTTTGCCTCATGCATGTCTTGGGTTGGCCCTGGCAGCGATGAGAAAAATCTGCCCCTTCCCCAGATTTGGTGAAGCACCCTGAAGTCTAGTCCGCAGGGCTCCTCTGGTGCATTGACAAGTGCTCTTCATGCTCTTCTGATTTTCTGTGTAAGTGCCAAACTGAGAGAGAGGAGAGCTGGCATCTCAACAGGCAGGCCCTGTAGCACCCTGAACTTCTGGCAATTTTTCACTTTTGAGTTCTACTCCCATTGTCTGAATTCCGTGGTCTTGGAAGGACAAAATAATTTGCTCTCTTTCACTGAGCCGGCTTCTCTTGTTCTCCTTGATGCCAGCAAGAGTCATCTGACTGAGTCATAAGAGATGTAAAATAATTTTGTTCTCCTCTCCCTTCCACCCCTCCATCTCTGGCTTCTCTTCAGCTTTCCAGAGATTGTCTCACAAGAAACACCTTCTTCCTTTGTTGCATGATGAGAGGCAGAGAGCACAATTTATTGTTTAAAAAAAAACTTTGGGAAGGAGAAAGTAAGAGAAAATATCTAATCATGTAGCTGTCCTTTTGGACTAGAAGGGCACTGGGGGGGATGACCTTCCTCCAATTATATTAAAATAACAGAATTTGAGATAATACGGTAGTTAGTAGCACTTATTTCCTATATTTTAAAAATAATGTCCTGTGGCTTTTTTCCGGGGATGGAGCAAAGAGATGCACTTCCACTGCTCCCATATTTCTCCCGTGCATTTTCTCCCCTTCCAAAAGGTGTGTTGTGGTCATGTACCTGTTTTCTTCCAATGAACCCTTGACGCAAATACCTGTTATTTCCCATTCTTCATCCTTTTTTGTACGTGGTAAGTCCGGAACCCTTATCATGCAAATGTGTAATAATGACTCATCACATCATCAGTCAGCCTACTGCTGGGCATTATGGCAACTAAGAACCCAGACAAAGGACCTTACTATACATCTGGGCCTTGCTATCAGCATTGGGTGAGTTGACATAGATGACCAGGCTACTCCTGGCTACTTCGGTTTATTTGGGTGCACCATCTGTGTGTGCAAATAAGCACTTTGAGTAGCTGGAACCAGCTGTGGGTAAGATGCTCCAGCAAAACAGAGATATTTAGGAGGAGGAATTTGCATCAGCTCCAATTTGCATTAATATAATCACCTGAGAGTCCTTCCATGTTTTACAGATTTGGGCTAATTTAAAATAATATTTTAACACCAGAAGGAAGGTAGCAGACATCTTCTAAACAATAATCAGGCAAAGCTCAAAAGGTGCCAGGGATTTAGCTATACCTGATTCGGAGCATCTGCTTGTGTTTTCCTCTTTAACAGCTTCCAGTGCTACCATTTTGAAATCCGCCTTTGTCCAGTTGTGTAGGGCAAATAGGACAGTCTAACCATAGGATGTGCATATATCAAGTACATTTTAGATATCATAAAAATCAGCTCCTCGTTTATAGCAAAGACCTGAAAGTATTTTCACAGTGTGTAGCATCTGAAACTGGGAACAGCTGCATTTCCACTGGCAGAATGCTACCCGCAGAGCTTTGGTGAAACAAAACAATTCCTAGGCATCACAGGCAAGTCTGCTGATGGGTTGGTTTTCATTTCTAACTCACTGCTAACACTTATGAACTCATGACAGCCCCGAGCCAGCAAAGCAATGGATTCCATCATTATGTCTGATTGCTTAATTTAACCACTTATTTACTCGCTCACTGAGTCAGTCTCAAGATCTTATATATTACAACCTGTTATGTGTACACATATTATAGATGACAAAATGACTGGCAGCATTGACAACTGGACCTTTTTAGTTTTTTTAAAAAAATAGGATAGTGCTAGACGAGGTTTATAAAGTAAATAGAGAGAAGCTTCTCTCCTCTCATAACCTGGGGTTATCCAGTGAAGTTGAAAGCTGCGAAAGGCAACATCAATGAAATGAAGTACAGTCGTACCTTGGTTCTCAAATTTCATCCATTCCAGGAGTCTGTTTGAATCTCGAAACGGTTCAAAAACCAAGGCGCGGCTTTCAGTTGGCTGCAGGAAGCCGCGGAAGCCATGTCGGACATTTGGCTTCAAAAAAACGTTTGCAAACCAGAACACTCACTTCCGGGTTTGCGATGTTCAGGAGCCGATTTGTTTGACAACTAAGGCGTTTGACTACCAAGGTACGACTGTATTTCTTCACACACAGTGCATAGTTGAACTATGAAATCAGCTTTCACAAGGTGTGGTGAAGACCATGTGCATATATTTAAAGGGGAAATTAGACAAATTAATTAATTATTATTTTTATTTATTACATTTTATATGCTGCCTTTCCTCAAGGGGATATACACAGTTTTCCGTTCCCCATTCCCCTGTGAAGTAAGTCACTGGCCCAAGGTCAGCCATGAACTTTGTGGCCGAATGGGGATTCAAACCCTGGTCTCTCAGCTCAGAGTCCAACACTCTATCCTTTACAATACACTGGATGGCGATAAGTAATGTTAGTGATGACGAATAGCCATGATGGCGACATACGACCTCCAGTATTGGAGGTAGCAGGTCTCTACATACAAGTTGCTGGAGAGCAAATACTGTGGAGGGCTGCTGCCTGCCTGTCCTGTTTGGGGACTTCCCATAGGCATCTGATTGGCCATTATGGAAAACAGGACATTGGACTAGATAGGCATTTGGTATTATCCAGTGGGGCTCTTCTTATATTAGCTGCTGCATTAGATGCAAATTCCAATGGTCAAAATGCTCACATGGCATTCTTGTGGCACAACATTTGCTTTATTGCTATTTTCAACAGGAAGTTTTGCTACCACCTGTTTATAAGGAAGGAAGGATGGATAAAATATTAAACTTTCTGGACTCCATCTCCCATCAACCTCAGTCAGCATGGCCACTGGTCAGGGATGATGGGAGTTGTAATCCAGGAACATCTGGAGGAGTAGGTTCCCCATCCCCCATTTGAAGGATTGGTATAGTAATAGTAATAGTAATAGTTTATTATTTGTACCCCGCCCATCTGGCCGGGTCTCCCCAGCCACCCTGGGCGGCTTCCAGCAATTATTAAAAAACAAAACATTAAAATATCACAGATTAAAAGCTTCCCTGAACAGGGCTGCCTTCAGGTGTTTTCTAAAGGTCATGTGGTTGTTTATTGCTTTGACCTCTAAAGGGAGGGCGTTCCACAGGGCGGGCGCCACCACCGAAAAGGCCCTCTGCCTGGTTCCCCCTAGCTTCGCTTCTCGGAGTGAGGGAACCGCCAGAAGGCCCTCGGCGTTGGACCTCAGTGTCCGGGCTGAATGGTGGGGGTGGAGACGCTCCTTCAGGTATACAGGACCGAGGCCGTTTAGGGCTTTAAAGGTCAGCACCAACACTTTGAATTGTGCTCGGAAACGTACTGGGAGCCAGTGTAGATCTCTCAGGACCGGTGTTATGTGGTCCCAGCGGCCACTCCCAGTCACCAGTCTAGCTGCCGCATTCTGGATTAATTGCAGTTTCCGGGTCACCTTCAAAGGTAGCCCCACGTAGAGCGCATTGCAGTAGTCCAAGCGGGAGATAACTAGAGCATGCACTACTCTGGCGAGACAGTCTGCGGGCAGGTAGGGTCTCAGCCTGCGCACCAGATGGAGCTGGTAGACAGCCGCCCTGGACACAGAATTAACCTGCGCCTCCATGGACAGCTGTGAGTCCAAAATGACTCCCAGGCTGCGCACCTGGTCCTTCAGGGGCACAGTTACCCCATTCAGGACCAGGGAGTCCTCCACACCCGCTCGCACCCTGTCCCCCAAAAACAGTACTTCTGTCTTGTCAGGATTCAACCTCAATCTGTTAGCCGCCATCCATCCTCCAACCGCCTCCAGGCACTCACATAGGACCTTCACTGCCTTCACTGGTTCTGATTTGAAAGAGAGGTAGAGCTGGGTATCATCCGCATACTGATGAACACCCAGCCCAAACCCCCTGATGATCTCTCCCAGCGGCTGCATATAGATGTTAAAAAGCATGGGGGAGAGGACGGAACCCTGAGGTACCCCACAAGTGAGAGCCCAGGGGTCCGAACACTCATCCCCCACCACCACTTTCTGAACACGGCCCAGGAGGAAGGAGCGGAACCACTGTATAACAGTGCCCCCAGCTCCCAACCCCTCTAGACGGTCCAGAAGGATGTTATGGTCGATGGTGTCAAAAGCCGCTGAGAGATCCAGCAGAACTAGGAAACAGCTCTCACCTTTGTCCCTAGCCCGCCAGAGATCATCAACCAGTGCGACCAAGGCAGTTTCAGTCCCATGATGAGGCCTAAATCCCGATTGGAAGGGATCCAAATGGTCCGCATCCTCCAGGCGTGCCTGGAGTTGTTCAGCAACCACCCGCTCAATCACCTTGCCCAAGAATGGAAGATTTGAGACTGGGCGATAGTTGGCCATATTGGCCGCATCCAAAGATGGTTTTTTAAGAAGCGGTTTAATAACCGCCTCTTTTAGCGGGTCTGGGAAGGCTCCCTCACAAAGAGAAGCATTCACCACCCCGCAGAGCCCATCGCCCAGCCCTTCCCGGCTAGCTTTTATAAGCCAGGATGGGCAAGGATCAAGGAGACAGGTGGTTGGTTTCACTCGTCCAAGCAGCCTGTCCACATCCTCGGAGGCAACAGATTGGAATTGATCCCACACAACTGGACTAGACAGGACTCTAGCACTCTCCCGCCCCAGCCCTGCTCCCACGGTGGAGTCTACCTCTTCCCGAATCCGAGCGACTTTATCTGCGAAAAACTTTGCAAAAGCATTGCAGGAGATCTCGGGGTCCCTACCAGACCCCGGTGATGACGGTGGTTCTGATAAATTTCGAACCACCTGGAAGAGTCTCCTGCTGCTGTTTTCTGCAGATGCAATAGAAGCGGCGAAGAAGGTCCTCTTCGCCGTCGCCATTGCCACTTGGTAGGCTCGAAGTTGAGCTCTAGCCCGTGTCCGGTCTGATTCGGAATGAGTTTTTCGCCACCGGCGCTCTAGCCGTCTCAACGACTGTTTCATCGCCCTCAGCTCTGGGGAAAACCACGGGGCTGTCCGGGCTCCATGCAATCGGAGAGGGCGCTTCGGAGCCAGACAGTCAATAGCCCTGGTTAGCTCCACATTCCAGCGGGCCACCAGGGAATCGGCTGAAAGGCCATCAACATGGGATAAAGCATCCCCTACCACTCTCTGGAAGCCAATTGGATCCATTAAGTGGCGGGGGCGGACCATCCGAATCGGTCCCACCTCCCGGCAGAGGGGAAGGGTCGCGGAGAAGTCCAGCTGCACCAGGAAGTGATCTGACCATGGCACTTCTTTTGTTTCGCTTTTACTTAGTGTCAGATCACCAACATCCGTAGAGGTAAACACCAGGTCTAAGGCATGTCCGCGGCTATGAGTTGGGCCAAACTTATTCAGGGACAGCCCCATGGAGGCCATGCTTTCCACGAAGTCCCGAGCGGCCCCTTGTAAGGTCGTGTCGGCATGGATGTTAAAATCTCCTAAGACAACCAAGCTAGGTGTCTCCAGGAGCACGTCCGCCACGACCTGAAGCAGCTCGGCCAGGGAATCCTTGGTGCAGCGGGGAGGTCGGTACACCAAAAGGAATCCTGTACTGCCCCTATTGCCCAACTTCCAGAACATGCACTCAGAAAACTGGGTCTTCCCAATAGGACGCCTGGTGCAAACTAATGACTTCCTAAAAATCGCTGCAACCCCCCCTCCCCGCCCAGATGGCCTGGGTTGCTGTGCGTAAGAGAAACCTGGTGGACAAGCAGCGGCAAGGACTGGCCCATCTGCCTCATCCAACCAAGTCTCCGTCACACATGCCAGGTCAAATCCTCCATCCACAATCAGGTTGTGGATGGCAGTGGTTTTGTTCATCATTGACCTGGCATTACACAGCAACACTTTCAGGTCATGTGGGTATCCCTTGTTGATTCCAGTACCCATCCGGTCAGGGCCAGACCCGGAGGCAGGGATAGTCCTCAAACAACGACTAAGCCTGCCTCCTCGGTAATGACATGGTCTGGCCTTAGCGTAACTCCTCCTCCTGCCCGTGATCACTGAGATCGGGTGTCCCAGTGCATCCCCCCCTGTGGAACTTGCCCCAGCCATTCTATTGGCTGGGACCCACTCCCCGGCAGCCCTAACCCCTCCCCTTAAGAACAAATAAAACCTGTATAAAAAACAGCAAAAACAAGGAAGGAAAACAACAACACACACAATAAAACAATACAACCCCAAAACAATAAAATTACAAGTATACCAAGATTACACAAATTCCCAAACCAAACTATGAACCCATCCCACCCACCCTACCAGAGAAAAAAGAAAAAAGGAAAAAAAGAAAAAAACATTAAAATTAAATTAAAAGCATTTTTAAAAAAAACTCAGTGCTGTTATGCAACAGCAGCAGCAGCAGCAGCCGTAGTCCTTTTGAAGGCCAGCAGGCCGCGCCCTAGGCCAGATGGTAAGAGGCAGGGAGGCGGCCTGTAGGCACTTACGACAGGAGAGTCCTGGGCAACAGCACCACCAGCAGCAGCAGCCGTAGTCCTTTTGAAGGCCAGCAGGCCGCGCCCTAGGCCAGATGGTAAGAGGCAGGGAAGCGGCCTGTAGGCACTTACAACAGGAGAGTCCTGGGCAACAGCACCACCAGCAGCAGCAGCCGTAGTCCTTTTGAAGGCCAGCAGGCCGCGCCCTAGGCCAGATGGTAAGAGGCAGGGAGGCGGCCTGTAGGCACTTACGACAGGAGAGTCCTGGGCAACAGCACCACCACCAGCAGCAGCCGTAGTCCTTTTGAAGGCCAGCAGGCCGCGCCCTAGGCCAGATGGTAAGAGGCAGGGAGGCGGCCTGTAGGCACTTACAACAGGAGAGTCCTGGGCAACAGCACCACCACCAGCAGCAGCCGTAGTCCTTTTGAAGGCCAGCAGGCCGCGCCCTAGGCCAGATGGTAAGAGGCAGGGAGGCGGCCTGTAGGCACTTACGACAGGAGAGTCCTGGGCAACAGCACCACCACCAGCAGCAGCCGTAGTCCTTTTGAAGGCCAGCAGGCCGCGCCCTAGGCCAGATGGTAAGAGGCAGGGAGGCGGCCTGTAGGCACTTACAGCAGGAGAGTCCTGGGCAACAGCACCACCAGCAGCAGCAGCCGTAGTCCTTTTGAAGGCCAGCAGGCCGCGCCCTAGGCCAGATGGTAAGAGGCAGGGAGGCGGCCTGTAGGCACTTACGACAGGAGAGTCCTGGGCAACAGCACCACCACCAGCAGCAGCCGTAGTCCTTTTGAAGGCCAGCAGGCCGCGCCCTAGGCCAGATGGTAAGAGGCAGGGAGGCGGCCTGTAGGCACTTACGACAGGAGAGTCCTGGGCAACAGCACCACCACCAGCAGCAGCCGTAGTCCTTTTGAAGGCCAGCAGGCCGCGCCCTAGGCCAGATGGTAAGAGGCAGGGAGGCGGCCTGTAGGCACTTACAACAGGAGAGTCCTGGGCAACAGCACCACCACCAGCAGCAGCCGTAGTCCTTTTGAAGGCCAGCAGGCCGCGCCCTAGGCCAGATGGTAAGAGGCAGGGAGGCGGCCTGTAGGCACTTACGACAGGAGAGTCCTGGGCAACAGCACCCTGTTGGTATGAGCTTGCCCAGTAATTTAGATCTTCTTTTGACTCAACCCACGGGGTGATGATCTTAACAGGCAACATTGCTTCTCAAATGGAAATAACAGCCCGATTTAGACATCTCGTTTAACTACTGGATGGTGTGCTATTTGAACGGAGAACTCCTTGATGGTGATCAGTTGCCAAACCGGAATCAGAAACCATTGTTTGGTTTGCAAGCTGTGGTTCATGCTAACAATGGTTAGGAATGATGCCTGCACTGCGAAATCATAATTAGGGAAGTGTTTTCATCCCTCGGTGCTACCACACCACAGAAACATGTAGAACAAGCAGCTCTGTCTGCATAATAGCTAAGGTTCTAAATGATGGTTTGTACAAACCATGGTTTGGTGTGATATCTGAATTGAAACAGTAAGTAGAAAACAAGTCTCAGGTGTTTTTTTTCTGTTGAAAATCATAAACCTTCTTATTTATGTTTGAAATTTGGCACAAGCTTTCCTAAAGCTTAGAGTGAGAGGTGAATGCGAACTTTCTGCCCTCTCTGACATCAAAGCAGAAAAATGTCACCAGTGTATAAATTCTGGACTTTTGACTAATCAATTTTCAACACACATCATATAGTATTACTTCGTTTCTTTGGTTCCACTCAAAAGAACTGCGTGCAGAATTCCTTGAGAAAATGAAAGCAGAAAATACGCAGGCACTTTGTCAGAAACAGCAGCTGATAAAAGCAATGCGACAGCAACTGTGATCTTGCAGCCAAGACTTGGCCTGTTTTGACATATCTTGGTATTCTTTTGTCTGATAGCTTAAAATAAATGGACAAGCACTGTGGTTGATCATCAGTCAAGAAGTGAAATAAGCCTTGGATTCCAGAGCAGAACGCTTCATTTCTGGGACCAAAAAAGAAAAAAGCAATTCTCTGGGTCATTGTAATTAAATCTGTTATTATCAACATTAAAACCAAATGGGCTGTTCTAATTAGGTCATTTGCTAATTTTGTTGTTTTTAAATCACCTTTAATGGTATCCACAATTAATGATCAAGTAGGGCAAGCATTTTGATAGGAACTATAAAGGTGGCAATTAATTAATGCAATTTTATGATCAATGGTGGTCGATACCTGATATAAATGAAGACAAATAAAACAAGGCATCTTGGTATTTATCCTTGTTAAAACAGCTACCACGGTTAACACTAGAAAAATACCTTTATTAGCACTAACTAAAATGTTAAAAGCAGTGATGTTTTAGTTGGTCTAATACTTTTTCATTTTTTCCCTAACACATCAGCATAGCTACCTGCAACTTACATGCATTTTGAAGACTACTGCTAAATTTTCTCAGTGTTGGTAACACTGTTGATAAATGTGCCGTGATTAGGCCATCCATAGTAAGACAATAACATAGTTTACAATGGACAACCAAGTCCTGGAATTATAAGAGCTAGGCTGTGTGTACATGGCTGTACACTTAAAAGCACATTTCCCCCTCAAAAGAATCCTGGGAACTGTAATTCACCCCTCGCAGAGCTACAATTCCTAGCTCCCTTAACAAACTCCAGTTCCCAGGATTCTTTTTTTTTGGGGGGGGTGCTTTAAATGTGTGGTACATACACAGTCGTAATCTCATTAAGCCCTTTTCACATTGCAGTTGACACATTTGGAATTACGGTAAGCGAAAGCAACTTAAATGCTCTTTAAATTGCACCAGGTTAATTTGATTGCCTTAATATATGCCAGAATATCTGAACTAGCAAGACATGTTTACATCAAACAGTAGGATAGTTTCTGTGACTGTGGAACTCCCCGTCATAGGATGTGACAGTGGCCTGGCCTACACAGGCAGCAGCAGAATGAGATGCCAGACTCCTGAGATGTTAGACCGGAATGTCCCAATTCAGACTGCAGGTGGGGTGTGCACACCATTTTTGAACGCCCCTCATTTTTTCAAACTCCCAGCATGTAACAAAGCAGCACATTATTCTGTTCCATTCACCTGTTTGGTGTGCTACATTTCTGCTTGCATTTAGTGCTGATTATGGGCCAGCAGGCGGCTGAGAATGTTTTACAATTACACGGACCAAAGCTATGCTAAGTTTTGCTTTTGCCAGACATGAACTTAATCATTGCACAGCGTAGGGATTTGGTGGGGGTGGGGAGTGACCTTTTGCTGCATAGCACATCCTTTTACTCTTGGCAACTAAAGAAAGCAGAAAGCTGAAGCCAATGAAAAAAAAAGCTATTCCCAGGTGGAAAACAGGAGGAGGATGCTCAGGCTAGAACCTCCAGCATTTACCCATTGCTTTAACTATTGGCTAAGAAATCTCAGATGCAGGAATGGAAATTCATTTTAAAATCCATCCAGTAGTGCAGTTCTTTCCTACAGTATTCATATTTCGAAGCACTGGGCTGCCAATCTTTCTTCAGAGGCCCATGGGCAGATCTGCAAACTAGAGAGAAATTGTTGTGGGCAGAGTGTGTGTGGGCACTGTGATATGTTGGGGGAGGGAGTGCAGGTGTGCGCAAGTGAATGTGGCCACATCCACTTCTTGGACACGGCCACTGTTGACATGAGACCACCAGAAGGGTTTGCAACAAGACAATGGAGGCCCTGGGTATGCATTTATGCCATTGATTTAGATCAGGATCACAGAATGCTCTAGGGTCAGCAGCCCCAGGACTTACAGTAGGCAGACAGGAGATTCTGGAAGGAAGCCCACAAGTCTGCATGTAGGGAACAGCAAAATAAACCTTGTTATCTACTAAGCATCGTCTGAGTCCAGGTTCTTCTTTCTAAGAGTTCCAGACCTCTGAGTACATCAATCACTCGGGTGAAGCAATCCAAATGACACCACAGTGGAAATAAGTAACGACTATGAATTTTTAAGAGGAAAACAGAGTTTCAGACTATGTCCTTCAAGTTAGTGAAGCAGTCAAATTCCTGTCTGGAAAGTCAAACTGGCTTCTGTTTGGGAAGCATTGTTTCTCATTCCTCAGCCTGCATGAACTCCACGTTCTCAAAGAACACGGCATTGTTGACCTTCCACCCACTTGTAAACACACAGACTTCATGATTTCTCCCACACTCCATACCTTTTGGTAAACTTCCAAAAGAAAAAAAGGGGGGAAAAGAATGACTCTTTGATCCTTCCCACACTGTGCTGATGCCATAATTAAACTGTCTGATTAGGGAGAAAGCAACCACAGCTTACAATGAATGTACTCATATCCTGTTCAAATTTACATCTCCTCTTGCTTTTCAATCACAAACTTGTACCTGTTTTAACCAAACAGTCTTGGCTCTTAGGACAATGCTAGTTCTTGGAATTCATTCTGTTCTGCTCCTATCCAGTACTAACACGCAGACTCTGTACAGCGCTCTCTACAGCGCTTTTATTGTGCAGGTTGTGTCACAATCCTTCTATACCCTTCACAGGAACACTGACAGCTAACATGATGAGAAGCACATTGTGGTAGTTAGTGTTAAGGCGATATATCATCAGCTAAACATCACAATATACTGGTATATCACAATGTCTTAAATAAGGATGGAGCTATGTAGAGGCTGGCTTCGCAGTTTTCTCCACATTGTGATTTTTGCATAGCACACTCTCACACACATCACGGTTCACAATATATTGCCAGGTCAAAAACGATGCAACTGATATAGACTTCAAACCAGTTTTGGACGATATAGCAATATATCGCCCAGCCCTAGTTAGTGTGTCAAGCTAGAACTAGGGAGACACAAGTTCAAATCCCAATTCAGCCAGGAAACCAAATGGGTCAATCTTCGGTCAGTCACTATATCTCAACCTAACCTCCTTCATAGGACTGTTGAGTGGAATACAATGGGGCAGGGGGCCTTTAAGCTTCTTGGAAGAAAGGTGGGATACAAATAAAACAAAGAATAGTATTTGTGCTTAGCAGAGCTACAGGTTCCCCAACATAAACATTATTTAAGGGCTGAAAGAAAGCCTCCTAGCTGCGTTCCGTGTTACAAAGAAACAGGAATATAAGTCACTTGTCATTTTGTACTCTCTCCTTCTGCGTAATACCCAAATCATCTATATGGGTTGCCACTGAGCTCCTACGCATGGCCTTTGGAAGGAGTTACATTGCACATCTGCTTCCATCGGATGTAAAGAGTGTGCTCCATTAAAAAGCAAGTGGAAAAGATATATTGAACCCCCCAGGCATTACTGTAGGGCACAGAGGTTTAAATGGAAGTAGAAATGAAATGGACAAGAACTTTGAAAAATCAGACTTTGAAATCATTCCCTATCCTGCTATGGTTTAAATGCATTCAGAAGTGTTCATCTATTATACATGGTATTCTCCCTTTCACCCCATGTGTAACACAGGGAAGTGCCATAAAACTATTTAAATCCCATCATTCTATAGCACCTGAAGCAGAACATCCCACTGAGCAGGGGAAATGAAAGTATTTTTAGACTCCTCTCTATAAACAGTGAGGATATCCTGAATATAGATGTATCTATTTAACAGCACCTAATCCGCAAGTGCATGACACTACAGTAGGCGCAAGCAATAAAACAGATACACCAATTTGTCTAGGGAAGATGCCCATTTCCCAGTGAAAAATTATATTACAGTATAGCTAAACCAAGATACAGAATGGTAGGTCTTGTTCCTTGATGAATTGTAGTTCATAAATTCAATCCTGGATAAATCCCATTCTGTAATGCTAGCAGGAGCCAGAATCAGAAGACCCAAGGAGCTATAAAGTTACAAACCCCTGGCCATTACATACTAATTATCTTAGAGGATGCTTTTCAGACACTTCCCGTTCAAAACCCACAAAGTCAGAAGGACAATACAGTCCAGCTTTTTGTGGCCTACTTGCAGGTGTTTGATGGGTGCTGCACAACTATGGAAATGGAGGTATGATGTGACTCATCAATGCCACTTCTTAATCGTAGCATCGAGGGAAACCCAGATGCAATACAACTAGAGAGTTGCAAAATTGTTTAGTAAATTAATGCAGCTAATTGCTGACTTCTCTGTAGAATGTCTCTGTGTGTTGCTCAAAGCCTACCGTATTGGCCCGAATATAAGCCGCACTTTTTCTCCAAATTCTGACAGCGAAAAGTTAAAGTGCGGCTCATATACATGACCTTCCCTTTCCCCCAATGGCTCTGGGGAGGCTTGGGAGCAGCGGGCAGGATGTGCGTCGTTGCCCTGTACTCCCAGGCTGTTCTCTGGGGGGGAAGCTGCACCGCTCTGCCGGCCCCCCCCCCACAGCAGTCCGGGAATGTGGGGCAACGGTGCGCAGCCCGCTTGCGACTTCCAAGCCTCCCCGGAACCTCCGTGGGAAACGGAAGGCCACCAGCAAAGCAAAGCAGCTCCACCCCCCACCCCCACCCCCAGGAAGCAGCCTGGGTATTGCCATATTTTCTTTTCCCTCCTTCAATTTTAAAGGTGCGACTTATTTGCGGGTGTGTCTTATATTCAGGCCAATACGGTATTTTGCACCTGAGTTTAAGGGCTCATTCTGATACATGGTGGTCATATGAAGCGATTGATCCTACTATCACATTACAAGGAAATGTTAAAAGGGTAGATTAGACAATTTACTGGGGTAATAAGGTGTGCGGCATCCATTTAAGATCCAGCTCATGTCAATACGACAGGAAAAGTTATTTGCCACTACCACTTTTTAGAATAGCTTTCCCACATTTATGTGTGAGTGGAATATCTATGACAAGCCAAAGATTCATTGGGATGGAGTCAAATATTCCATTGTTGCAAATGAGTGCATTTTCTGTCCCTTTGTAGGCCTTGGCAGTGCAAACTTCCCATAGATTTTTACTTAGGTTCAGACCAATTTCCACTTAATCTCAGAGGTGTTGTCAGGAGCGATAAAAATCAGGCTGCTTCGCACATGATGTGATGAGAAAATATGAATTAATTTAGTAGGAGGTGGCAGCTCAATAAACCAGAGTCATAAATGCAACTTCTTTTATGCAGTTTAAGAATTCTTTGCTCCTAATCTATTCTCTTTAAAGTATACAGCATATGGGGATTGAAATTCAAGGTTTAGAGAGCTTGACATTCATTTTCTTATCTTCTCTCCTGACTCCTTCGCCTGCTAAGCATTATGCTGCTGCTTCAACTTAGGATCCAAATTTAAGTATATTTACTCAGAAGAAAGTTCTACTTATTTCAGTGGGAGTTACTTCCTAGTAAGTATTCCTTGGCTTGTGGCTTCTGCTCAGCTAGAGGCACTTTTAAGGTTTTATTTATGTATCACTGTATTTAAAACAAACATAACCTCTTCAATTAATTGTTTCAAATTATCATCCTGATTATTTTTATTTGATTTCCTAGATGCCTTCTTAGCAACGATCTCAAGGCAGCATGCAATATTAAGGCAAACAGTATTGAACATATTCACCAATATTAAGAACTGAAACACAGCCAAGTTTAATGAAAACAGAGTAACGAAATGAAATGCTACCACTTACAATAAATTTCTGGTAAAAAGTCATTTAATTTTTCCTTAATTTGAAGAGCTTTGCCACGGCTTTCAGAAAGTCACAAAGTTCCCCGCAAAAGCCCTGGGAGGCACAGCTCCTCCCCCTCCACTTCCAAAGGAGCTAAAAGTGACATTTAAATACTGGCTAGTGAACCCAGAAAGCGGAATGTCTCTGTTCTCAAAGGGCCATTTGTACACTGCAGGTGAACAGATGCATGTTAGGCCAAAATGTCATTGTCAGCAAAGGCGAATAAATACAGAAGAAGAGCCACAGTGTGAAACAGGTAATCAAACATGCAAGCAGCAAAACCATTGATGCTGTTTTGCCTCTCTTTGGAACACGCTGCTAAATGGGGGAAACCAAATGAAAAATAGCAGACATACACTTTTCCCATTTTGTGTGCCAAATGTAAATATCCCATTTTCATTATATGAGAAGATAGGAGACCTGAGGCAATCCCAATGGGGAAATTCACATGGGGAGGGAGGGAAGGAGCCCAATAGCTCTGTGCTAACTACAGTACAGTGCTCCCTTGCTTGTCAAACTTAATCTGTTCCAGGAGTCCATTCAACTCCCAGAACCGTTCGAAAACCAAGGCACGGCTTCTGATTGGCTGCAGGAGCTTCCTGCAGTCAAGGGGAAGCCGCATCAGAAGTTTGGCTTCCAAAAAACATTCGCAAACCAGAACACTCACTTCCGGGTTTGCAGCATTCGGGAGCCGATTTGTTCAGGAGCCAAGCCGTTCGAGAACCAAGGTACCTGCTCCACATGCATGCATGCATGCATGCATGTTTGTTTAATTAACAGAGTAACCAAATTTATAGACCACCTTGTCCTTTGTTACAAGGTCCCAAGGTCGCTTACAACATACTATCTAAAAACACAGCACAAAGGAAACAAAACCATGCCAATAAGATAAAATCCAGTGTGGAACCACTGCAAGACAAACGTCAGCAAGTCAAACAGACTGGCGTAAGGTCTCAAGTTTGAAATACTGCAACTAAATTTCTCCAAGTGCCAGAGATAACAAGTGTGTTTTAATCAGGCACCAGAAGCTTAATAATGGTGTAACCGTTGACATCTCCAGGGCGATTGAATTCCATAGACAGGGTGCTACTACATAGAAGTCCATGTCTTGCATCACTGCACAGTGAGCCATGCCCACCAATGGGTCCCCACCGATCTCAGAGCCCAGACTGATCTATATAGGAAAAGGTGGCGAAACTAGTACCTGGGTCCCAAAAACCTGTCACATATTTGCAGTGGGTCCCTAGTCTTTGCAAATCTATACACAAAGCCAAGTAACTAAGTGAAAGGATGCTCTGGAAAAGTGTCACATTGCATGACAGCTTACACTTTCTCTCTTAAACCCCCCCCCCCATACACACCAAAGGTATTGTACATGTATCATTTTCAGCATGAGCACTTAAAAAAAGGGGGTTTAAATCTCTCCCAAATTTAATGCTACACATAAGAGTTCCTCCACACCCAGAATTCCTAACCCACTCCTGGCCTTCTTTCCCAAATAATCTGGAAAGCTGTTTGTGTACATCTGGAGAGTTTTCAAGGTAACAGAATGAGCCCTTCATTTGACACCCACACAAAGTAAAGAGGTTTCGCCACCCCCTCTTATTGGAAGAATATTTTGATTGGCTTGATCAAAACAGGCTTACTCAAAATTTTCTTGTCTTTTCAAACAATCAGAGACACTGGTTGCCATGTTACTGGGTTTTTAATAAGGCAGCAGGTGGGAAAGAATGCACATAAAACATTGTGTATTGCTTGCCTTGACAAAACCTTTGTCTTGGTACAACGGAAGATTTAAAAGAAATAAAAGTTTAAACCTTTTCCACAAAGAGGTGTTACAGGATATGTGAATGGCAAAATCTGTCTTCTAGACAAGAACCCACAGAAATAGGGAAAACACTTTATGTAATCAGGCATCCCTAAAATATACATTTGTTTTTGTTTTTTTAATGAAATCAACTTAAGCTAGAGACCCAAGTGTCTTGCGAAATATGGGCTCACCAACCATTATAGATGGTCTTCTACTATAGGAAAGTGCCTTCAGTAATTCATCCCACAGGTCTTGTTTATAAAGCCAGTTATCTCGAGATAACACCTTAACTTTCTTCAGGCTTTGATTTGTTTTCACACTCAGTGGGTCATCTGAAGGTTGAAGTGAGATGAAAGCCAGGAAAAGTAACTGCAGATAGCTATATATTGTATCAGGATGAGACTCCACTGGAATCACAGGTCACGATCCCAGCAAAGTTCAGCACTTTAAGTCTCACTGATTTAAGCAAGAGGAAGATAAGCACATGAACTCCCATTTAATATCAATGCATGCACTTAAAGTCTCTCCCACTGAAATCAAAAGAGCTCAAATGGACTGCACTTTGTGTGAGTCATGTCCACAGAAAAATCACAAAGAGGTGCCCTGTGTAGAGAACTCAACTGGGAATAACTGGATGCATGGAAGGTAGGATAGGATCATGCACCTGTCCCTGTCCCTAACTACCATGTGTTCATCAAAGAGTTACAAGCTTGGTGGATCAGGGAAATGCTGTGGATGTAGCATATCTTGATTTCAGTGAGGCTTCCCACAAAGTTCCCCATGATATCCTTGTGGAGAAACTGATAAAATGTAGGTTAGACTATGTTACTGCTAGGTGGATTTGTAATTGGTTCACTGACCAAACTCAGTGTGCTCACTAACAGTTCCTTGTCATCCTGGAAAAAAGTGACAAGTGGGGTGCCACTGGGTTCTGTCCTGGTTCAACATTTTTATATGTTCAATATGTGACTTGGATGAGGGACTAGAAGGGATGCTTATTAAATCTGCAGATGACATTAAACTAGGAGGGGTAGCGAATACAAGCATACCTTGCTTTATTTCGCTCTGCATATACAAGGAAGCAGCTGCAGGCTACTTTAATGCACTTCTTTTACAAAAGAAACTACCCCCCCCCAATCACCTAGCCTGTATAATCCCAACTTTTTAAACTATTTGTCAACTGCTATCTGCATTAAAATGTCCTCCAGTGTTTCTAATAACATGCTAATGAAAGTAGGGAAAAACAAAGACACTTCTCTTTTAGCCCATGTAATAACAAACAAACACAACCCACATTTGTTTCAACAGGAAGGCTTTTTTGTTTTGTTTTGTTTTTTTGTTTTGGGGAATACTTTCCCAGAATTCAAAGATGCCAACAGACATTCCAGCTGCAAAGGTAGAGCTTTACACAACTTAATTACCCTCCATTTTCCTTGCGGGCTACAGAGAAAAATGTGCTCAGAAGTGTATCAACCCGCAATACCCCAGTAATTCAGCGTTATGTTTAATGAAATGATTTATGAACCTGTCTGCTACTGCCCTCTATTGGACTGATGCCTGTTCTCCTTCAATGTCTGATAGGGACTGGGAGTAGATCCCAACTTCCCAACCTTCAGAATACATAAGAAATTCCCTTTACCCTCTCTGTTAACCAAGACACCACCAAGCTGTCTCATGGCATTTTATAAAAGTCAAGTCCCCGCTCCAATCTGTTGTTTCCCCTGACTGGGTTACTTAGTGTAACAACCGACTCCCAGAATTTCGGTCACATAAGGCTAGATACTCTATCAAAAGCAGCGAGGAAGAGGGACCACTCCAGCTTTAAAGTAGGGAAGTTCAGGGACACAGCAAGCAGTGACAGGCAATGTCCCATGGGCACAACAGTGTCTATCCTTGTAAAAAGGACTCTGCTAGCTTGCCTCAGTGAGTTGACATTTTATATTGAACATGCAGTCCAAAAAAACCCCAAGGGTGTGGGGATAGAAGTAATAAAAATGCAAAAGTAATAAAAACCAAAAAGGTAACAAACTGCATCTTCTTCATTTGAGTTTATTTTTTTTAATAAATAAGACCTTTCCCCCACTTGTATATTCAAAAAGTCTTCATGAACTTCCCTCTAAAGGTCAGCAAGCTCTAGTTTCATTTCAACAGTAAGGACTCACAGATTGCCTGATATCCAGCTCAGCTGCTGCTGTGGAGAACTGGGGGAGAGGAGGGAGACAATCCCCTCAGGGATTAAGGCTTGACCTAATGCAAAAATGTCTTTCAAAAAAGCTAGCCGCCATCTTGATTTTTGTCAACAGAAACCCAGAGTATGGTCCCTTAAACCTCAGGCAGGGCCTATACTGGTTATCATTTCATGGTAGCAATCAAGCTCAGCTACAGGCAGGGTTCCAAACTCAAACCTAGTCAGGCCCAAACCACTGAGACATGAAAACAACAGCATAAAGTATGCAAACTGCTGGCTCTTCCACTGACATGTGAGGAAGGGGTGGAAAGAGGTGAAGAAAAAGCAGGAAGAAATGGGGGCATCTGGACATGGGTGGCAAGAGGTTTTCAATCATAAGACCCAAATACACAATGGGATTGTCAAGCTATTTGTACATGTAAACCACTGAGCCTTGGGCTTGCCGATCGGAAGGTCGGTGGTTCGAATCCCCGCGACGGGGTGAGCTCCCGTTGCTTGGTCCCAGTTTCTGCCAACCTAGCAGTTCAAAAGCACGTCAAAGTGCAAGTAGATAAATGGGTACCGCCCTGGAGGGAAGGTAAACGGCATTTCCGTGCACTGCTCTGATTTCGCCAGAAGCGGCTTAGTCATGCTGGCCACATGACCCAGAAAAACTGTCTGCAGACAAATGTCAGCTCCCTCGGCCAGTAAAGCGAGATGATCGCTGCAACCCCAGAGTCGTTCGCGACTGGACTTAACTGTCAGGGGTCCTTTACCTTTAGATGTAATAAAAAGTTCCAATAACTGGCAAGTACAGGGTTCAAATGGGAACAATTGTTCATATATGTCATAACAGTCCACCCAACAGCTGCAAAATCCTCAGAATTTGAGTTTTCACTTAATACTTTGAAGCAGTGGGTGAGCTTTTCCAGAATAACAATGTGTAATATTTTCTTAAGCCAACTGTCCACTGTGACATTCAAGACATTGTTCCAATTCTTAGCAGTTTCAAGTTAGGCAGTCACCCATGAGTAAATAGCCAGAGGCTTCAACACAAAGGGTTGGCCCCTTTAAAAATAGACAACAAACACAAGCCAAGGTCCACATGTGCAATTTTACAAAAATAACGTTAATTTCAGAAATTACTGCAAACCACAAGGGATGAGCTACTGGGAAGGACCACCAAAGATACCGGTACTCATATGTCCCAATGGGGCCACAATTCTGCAAGCAAAGCCTGTCGCCTGTTTCCTGAATCTGTGCCATTTTGACTGGACTGTAAAACCACCCGTGGATAAATTTCATAGAATTCTCCCTGATAGTAGCTGATGAAGAGGGGGAACTGTTTGTAGCCCAGATCCTGTTTGTTCTCACAATGTCCAACCAGATGCTTATGGGACGTCTGCAAGAAAGACCTGAGTACAACAACATTCATCCTACTTGGGATTCCCAGCAACTGGAATTCAGAGGCCTCTGATAGTGGAAGTGGAACATGACTATTATGGGTAGAAGCCAGTGCTCTGAACCATATCTGGATCCTGCCAAATCATAGGGGACATGGCCATAAAGGGTTAGGCAGGTGCCTACACCAAACTGAGTCACCTTTTCACTACTCAGGCTACAAGCCTTAGAAACTTTAAGGGAAAGGGAAGCATTATCACATATCCTTTGTATGTGTTTTTGTCCTTTAATTGGTATTGTCCAAGCTGTTGTCCAAGCTGAGGAGCTAACCTAAGTGTTTGCATTCAGTGTCTTCCTTTGTTAGTTACTGTGGTTCTGTGCTGGCTGACATTGAAAACATACAACATAAGAGCTGATATGACATAAGGCAAGAGCAATTTTGATTGGCAATGAGTTTGTCCTCGTGTAGTTCCTCATTGCTCCATGCTCCTTTCCAATCTTTCTTCATTTGCTTCTGGGATACGGGGCTACATATCCGTCCTAGTGACACACAACAGAAGCTGCCTACGGAATGACAAAAAAGATCCATGGAATGTATGGCTGATATGCAGGAAAGCCTTCAATCTGGCAAAGTCTTCATACAAATTAGGTAAAAGAATGTAGAAAACAGATGCTCCTCCACAGAAGCAGCCAAGAACTTCTAATATCCTGACAACTTGTTAATCAACAAACATATGGTACCACTTTAGCAAAACAAACCATCCGGACCACTCTGTTTACATGGTCTTTTCCTATAAAAGTATTTTCCAGACTTAGCCATGGAGGGGGAATAAAATTACAGTTATTTTTCATCTGCATATTAACATAAACTACTCATTAACTACAAATCAAATAGAGCCTAGTAGATCAGCAGTTCAGAATTTTAGGCAGTAACAAGGAGCAAAGCAGAGAGACAGACAAATTTAGCAAAATTACTCCATAATAAATGGTTCATGACGGCGGTCATCTTTTATAAATCCTCTCTTTAATTGGGATTTCTACAAGGCATAAATGGAACTGACAAAAATATAATTCTTTCCATCTGGGAAAATCCTATGAATCTTTAAAAACACAAAATAGTTGTGGCACCTGAAGGCACAAAGGGGAGCTGGTTGTGTCATACCAATCAAAGCACTAAGAGTACTAAGTGGCAGGAATCTATTCTTATATGGATGAAAAATCAGCGAAAACAGATAACAAAGTAGCTTGTTATGTATCTTCAATGCTATCATCTATTTTCTCCAGCTAAGTTCCACCAAATTATAGCCAACAAAGGTAGATCTAGCTGGGCAAAATATCTGACATAAGGTACATGAAAAATGATTGATTTGTTAATTTCAAATAGTGATTCCTAAATACCAGTGTCGGTACTAAGGTGTTAGTGATCTCTGGAAGACCCCATAAACAGCATTTGAAAAGACCAAGACCAGCAGCAAATATGTGATTGCAGGGACCAGTCTTCCTCCTTAACATTTAAACATTTAGCTTAGGCTGGAAGGGAAGAAAAGTGAAAGCAGTTAAGCTAGGAGAAATATGAGCAGCACCAGACCCCAAAATGGGAGGAGTGTCCAAAGATGGGGCAGGAAGCAAAAGTCACTATCATGAAGCTGAAGCTACAGGAGAATTATGATGCTGTCCAAGTTAATAGGGGAAGGAAATCATGATGAGAACAAACTCACACTGTGGTTTCAGATCCTAGTTTGATGCCCCCAAGTAAACTATTGTTTGTTGCCCAAATTGTGTTTGCCTGTACAAACCAACTATAGTTAAGCAAAATAAACCATGTGTTTGTGTTCCTTCTGAACCAATCCAATGAGTTAGATGCAACCAATTATGCCAAGGGCTAAATACTAGGCCAGGGACACGGGTTTTCATATGGTTTCTTCATAAGTCCATTCAGCCTCATTTCTGCATCAATATGAAATGCTAAAATGTTATGTTAGCATTATTTCTGAATGTTTGTTCCCCAAATACATAATATCTGTACACATTTCCAAGCGCAAGATAATCTCAAACAAAGCAAAGAGCTCTTGTTGGACAAGGTTATTTATTAAAATCCTATATAATAAAGAGCCTGTGTCCGTCCGTACCACTTTCCGTCCGTCAGAGGAAATTTCCACTGCGCATGTACGAGACGGACACAGGGATTGGACGACGGGAGAGGGGGGCGTGTTCGAGAGGCAGCGGCGGCGCATGCGCGCCATCATTTCGGTCACTGCCGCCGCCTCGCACGGAGCTGCAGCTGCCCTCCCGCTCGGACAAAGCAAAGAGCGGGGGCAGCGGCGCAACGCGCCGCTGCCCCCAGCCTGCTCTCCTCCTCTCTCTTTCCCTGCCTTCCTTCCTTCCTTTCCTTCCTTCCCTCCCTTTGCGCCTCGGGATCAACTGTTCGGAGCGCGAAGCAGGGAGAGGCAGAGGGAGAGGGAGAGAGAGGAGGCGAAGCGGAGGCGCGCCGGACGCCACCATGGGAGTTGTAGGAACCGGAGGAGGCCCGCGGAGGAGCGCCGGCTACAGGCGGCGCTGGAAGCGGAGGAGGCCGCGGCCATCCTCCGCGCCGCCGCACCTGCAGCCCCGACGGGGCGGGAGAGGGGAAAGAGTGGCTGGGAGCGGCCGGCCCGACGGGCAGGACCTGGGTCCCCCTCCCGCAAAGTGCCGTCGGGGGCAGCAGGGCTGCTCTCTCCTCGCTCACCCTTCCTGCTGCACTCCACGCGGCTCCCACAGCCCCGACGCACCCAGAACTACCTTTCCCGGCAGGCTCCGCAGACACACCAGCACCGCGCTACAGCCCAGCAGCAACAGCGAGACCGCCGGCTGCCCCATGGCTGCCTCAACGGCCAAAGGCTCGCGCCCGCAAAGGGCCAGCTCCTGCTACCGCCTACGAAGTCTCCCCGCCGGCGGCCCCGCTCATCGTGGCACAGGGCCGGCCCCAGGGCGCCGAGCGGCTTCCCCGTGCGTCTGCATGGGGCGGCCGCCGACTCGCGGGTGCGGCGGCAGCGGGAGGAACGGCGGCGGCCGGCGCGGTGTGAAGGGGGGAGGGAGAGAGAGAGGTGAGCTATTTGTGGGGGGAGGTGTGGGGAAAAGTGCGTGTGTGTGTGTGTGTGTGTGTGAGAGAGAGAGAGAGAGAGAGAGAGGTGTGGGGGGAGGGAGAGAAGAGGAGGCCCGGCAATAAACGGGGGGAGGAGGGCAGGGGGAGGGAGAGAAGAGGAGGCCCGACAATAAACGGGGGGAGGAGGGCGGGGGGCTCCACCTCCTCCCGCCGCCACCGCAGGGCTCAGAGTCGCAGCCTCGAGGGGGGCCAGGAGGGTGGGGAGGTAAAGGGGTTAATGGGAGGGAGAGAAGGCTGGGGAGGGAAAAGGGTTAATGGGAAGGAGAGGAGGGTGGGGAGGGGAAAGGGTTAATGGGGAGGAGAGGAGGCTGGGCAGGGGAAAGGGTTAATGGGGAGGGAGGGGAGGGGAAAGGGTTAATGGGGATATCCGCCTCCGTCTAGCGCCTGTTTTTTACAACAGGCTTAATATACTAGTAAGGGCATAAAAGGCTACTGATGCAGCTTCTAAACACGTACCAGGGCTTATTTTGCATCCCATCCCAGCTACTTATCATTTTGCCTCCAAAAGACATCTCTCCAGAATGCAAAAGGCTCTTTTGAACAGCCTCCAGTGCATTCTTAATTAAAAGTGCTCTGTCCTTTCCTGCTTAGAACTCTTGCGAGGCAGCTCGCAACATGTTTAGAGCACATGATGTAATCTTAAACAAACAAACAAAAAACCCTCGAGACCTGAATGTCTGGACAGTCAAATTTATACAGTGGTACCTCGGGTTACATACGCTTCAGGTTACATAGGCTTCAGGTTACAGATTCTGCTAACCCAGAAATATTACCTCGGGTTAAGAACTTTGCTTCAGGATGAGAACAGAAATCGGGCAGTGGTGGCGCAGCGGCAGGGGGAGGCCCCATTAGCTAAAGTGGTGCTTCAGGTTAAGAACGGACCTCCGGAACGAATTAAGTACATAACCAGAGGTACCACTGTATCCATATGGTAGACAATGCTACCTCATTAAGTTTCAGATTAAAGATCATTCTTGTAAAATTCAGTAAGTGGAAAAAATAATATATTGATTTCTTTGGATAAAAAATATATATTTAGGTCCCAAAACAGTAAATATTATGCTCTCAAATGTCCTTGCAATGCTGTCATCTACGTATGCCATCCATCTGTTAGGATTTGCATGGCCTTGAAAAGTGGCTCCCAGCTTCAGTCCAGCTCTGTGGGAGACAGAAAGTAGTTTCTGTTGAAGGAAGTATGGTAGTAATGTGCACAGTGTAGGCCAAACTTTCTTCTCTGGGCCACGCTTTTATAATAAAAATTTGCTCATGCCACACCAAATTTTTTTACTGATAAGAAATACGCTGGAAAACAAAAGGAAAAAACTCCTAGCAGAGTTTGATTTATAACATAGAACACAACTACTCTATAATATGATCATGGAACATCCAGAAAGTATAAATCACTGCAGCTACATAGGAACATGAATCATTCCCAAAATATAATTATAAACGAGCCTTCTCCTGCACTCTGTTTGAATGGCGATTCTGGATCACGACTAGGATTGTCCTCTGCTTTTGGTCTCATTTTGAAAAGTATTTATCCATATTCCGCAAATAAAAAACAATATTTTGATACTACACTGCACTTTAAGTGCTTGTCTTTGAACCTTGTTGTAAATATCATTGACATGATGTCTCTGAAGCACTTAGTTTAATTATGATCTGCTAAGATAAACAAAACCTATGCTTCACAAGGCCTTTATCTGGGTTACCACAACCTTAAGTGTGTGTGCCATTCATGCTACTGTAACAGACCTATGAACAGAACCATTTGACTTGCCAAAGCACCCAAAAAGAATTCAAAAAATTTGAGACGGTGGTGACTATCACAATGTTCAGACTAGCTAGACTGCCAGTTGCCTTTCATCCTGGTTTCTAGATAATGAAACACATTCCAATTGTCTGAGGCAGTTGCATAGTGAGCCTAGTGTGATATCTGATGTTCTGTGCTAGGGTTAACACACAATAATCTCTCACTGGCAGATCACTGAATGCTGTATTTGCCATTTCCTTTCTTCCAGAAATACATATATATAGAGAGAGAGAGAATATAGCCTAAAGCTACATACTAAGACCTCATTTTTATTTAAAAGTATGTTGATATTTTTCAATATACCAAGTTTTAGACTACTTTATGTCCTATCCCATCCCTGATCTACAATCATTTACTAGAGATTATGTCTGCAAACACTTTACAAGGGAATAGACGACATTAGACACAGGGGGCTTACTTCTGCATAAACAGACTTAGGATGCTGTAAGACTGACAATCAAAATACGCTGGCAAATCTGGAACATAAAATATACACACAAGGTTGATGTATAACTGGCCCAAAAAGAAAAAGAAGGAAGAAGAAAATGGAATAGCAGGAAAGTAGATGTAGAGGCAGGGACAGTAATTTATGCCAGACTTCTGAGAATACCACAAAGATGCAGGAAGACCACTAGAATTGCTCACCTGTGTAAGACAGTTCTAAAGGTAAAGGACCCCCGAATGGTTAAGTCCAGCCAAAGGCAACTATGGGGTTGCGGCACTCATCTCGCTTTCAGGCCGAGGGAGCCGGCGTTTGTCCACAGACAGCTTTCCAGGACAAGTGGCCAGCATGACTAAACCGCTTCTGGCGCAACAGAACACCGTGACGAAAACCAGAACACACGGAAACGTGATTTACCTTCCTGCCACAGTAGTACCTATTTATCTACTTGCACTGGATGCTTTCAAACTGCTAGGTTGGCAGGAGCTGGGACAGAACAATGGGAGCTCACCCTGTTGCGGGGATTCAAACCGCCGACCTGATCAGCAAGCCCAAGGGGCTCAGTGGTTTAGACCACAGTGCCACCTGCATCTAAACAACATCCAACTCACCAAGATCTAAATAAATATGGTGCCTGAGGCAGAACATCCAAACGGTGCCCCCCATGTGACAAAGCACAATAATGCAGAAGACTTTCCAGACTTATGTCTGAACATTCAAGAAAAGGACATTCATAATTGGCTGATCTTCCTGGTTTATGTATGCTACACTCTCCTGACTAGAGAAGGTATGTTACTCCTTATACTCTTTTATACTTTACAGGTGATTCTAAAATTCTCCCCTTGCCTGAATTCCTCAGCAGATGTTCTGAATTACTTGGTCTTCTTTCCAAAGTAAAAACCAATGTATTAGAATTTTTCCATCGTCCTGCTGCTTTATTTCCAACGTTTTCTACAGGAGCACCATGCCCATATCATTTGTCAATACCTTAGCTTAGGGAATTAGATGTGGACCCTGGAATGGGAACAACCATTTTCCATGCTGCTGTTTATTGAAACCAGGATTTGGGATGACAGCAGTGCGGGAATGGATCAGTAACTTTTAATTCTAGTTTCGATTTTATGGCTGGTACATCTGAAAAATCAAGTAGAACTTTCTGTGCATGGAAACCACTGTCTCGGCTGTGCAATAAAGGGCCAAGCACCCATCAATCAGTAATCAATCCACATGCCTTGCCCTGCAGTTTAAGATTGATCTATTCCAATAAGTAAGCATAGGGTGGTGACCCTGAAGTACAACTGCAAAGAAACTCTTTTGCATTGTAAGCCATTAGTGTGTAAATGCTCATCACACAAATCCCCCTAATTTCACTACACTGCATTTTCATTACTCAGTGCAACATCTGAAGTCTTTCTCTGTATGTCCCCTCCAAGAGACATTTGGAAGGTGGCAATGAGAGAACAGGAATTTTCTGTGGCAGTGACACAATTTCAGAATGCCCTTTCCTGGGACGTTCACCTGGTACCAACTTTGCAATCCTTCCAGCAAAAAAATTTTTTAAAAAAAAATCTCCTAGATATTTGGACATTGCTAATGGTCAGGGCTTTGCTCATTTATTTTGGGTGTTTATCCTTACATTGCTGGGATGGTTATTTTTATGCCCCTGGGTGAATTTTGTGGGTGAATGCTTTTAGGATAGTTGTTTTGTTTTAATGGATTTTGTTGTAAATTTTATGCAGTCCCTGTAAATTGCTTCAGAACTCCCTTTTGAGAGAAGCAATGCATAAATAGAATAAATCTAATCTAATATATTGAATCACCAATGCAAACAGCTCTCCCTATGAATTTTGCAGTGGCAGCAAAAAACACACTCAGAGCCTAGTTAGCATCTCCATAATTGGGTGGGGTGGAGAGAGGATGGGCAGGAGGCTTGAGAAGGACACACAACCATAGTTTAGTATTAATTCTCAAAGAGGTCATACAGAAGGTGGAAAGGGGCTTTAGTTTAGACAAGAGAGAGAACAGAACAAGGGAATATAAGGTCCATGGATCACAGCTCTTCTTGGGGTCCCTAGAAACTTGAGAAGCATAGGCAGAGAATAGCTAAGTGCAAACCACATGAAGAAATGGAGAGCTGTAAAGAAGAAGAAACTTGGAAGCAAATGAAGTACAGGAAACCCAGAAAGCACAGCTCTGTAATCAGTATGACATTAGAGATATTTTCCACTCCACTGGGAAGGGCAGGAAGGAATATTGAAAAGACTCTCCCCCCTCCCCACCAAATATTTGGCAAAGTAAAATAAGAAAGTCATTAAAAAGCAAGGATATAAAACTGATCTGCCTTTGGGGAGAAATGGAAGAAAGAGCAGCAACCAGCAGGATGTTGTTGTTGTTGTTCAGTCGTTCAGTCGTGTCCGACTCTTCGTGACCCCATGGACCAGAGCACGCCAGGCACGCCTATCCTTCACTGCCTCTCGCAGTTTGGCCAAACTCATGTTAGTAGCTTCGAGAACACTGTCCAACCATCTCATCTTCTGTCGTCCCCTTCTCCTTGTGCCCTCAATCTTTCCCAGCATCAGGGTCTTTTCTAGGGAGTCTTCTCTTCTCATGAGGTGGCCAAAGTACTGGAGCCTCAACTTCAGGATCTGTCCTTCTAGTGAGCACTCAGGGCTGATTTCTTTAAGAATGGATAGGTTTGATCTTCTTGCAGTCCATGGGACTCTCAAGAGTCTCCTCCAGCACCATAATTCAAACTTGCCACATAATTAATAATAAATACTACCACCAAATGCATGCAATACATAAACATTTATTAAAGTATTGAGGTCTTGAGTTCTGATAAGCATGACCGGGTTTTACTATAACAATTATACTTAAAACAACTCACAACGGCTCCCTTTCTTGATGATTATGATTATGTCAAACACAAAAGCAACTCCTCAAGTTTATTTCTATACTGGGAAGCTGATGTTCCCTTTAACACTATTTAAATGTTGTTGCCTTTTTTTTAAAACGCATTTGGCCTGATATTACACTTAAATGTAACATCAAGAAAAGCACAAACATTGTAACTCAACTGGACAGTTTTATTTCAAACAGAGCTCTTTATCCAATATCTAGACACAATAAAAATTCCCTTCACCCACCCAATGCTTCAACCCAACTTTTCCCTCTCCAATGTTCCTCCTGAAATGGGCTGCCAGGCCTATTTCACAGGGTGAAGAGGACTGCACTAAATGATTGACACAAGCAAAGCCAGTCAACAAACACTTCAAGGGCTGCCACATAGAAAAGAGCAAAGACTTGTTCTCTTAGGGGTAGGGATGAGTGAATATGTCCATTTTGGTTTTTCATTTTTCCAATCTTGAGTATGGTTTGCCACATCAATTTTCTTTTCCTTTTTTCCTTTTTAGGAGTCCCCATGATATTCACCAGTGTTTTAGTGCGAATTTCATGCATTTTATTGCATTTTTGCATTCGACTGAACTCAGTAGAACTTGATTCGGAGTACGTATACACTGTTAGTCCAAGCTACCGCTAACTTGAAAATTGTTTCTATCAAAACTCACAATATCAAAACCATGGCATTCTGAAATGATTCTGAAATACTATGTAGCATGACAGCCTGTATTATGTTCAGAAATGAACCATCTATTCCTAAATCTCTTTCTAGTGGTATCCTTGCTAGATAGTTTCAAATGATGGTTCCATCACTAAGAAGATAGAAAGTGTAGAATACTTCCAAAAGGGTAATGGTACATCCAATAATCAAACATTTAAGTGTAGCTAATGTAGCATTTTAAAGACACATCCTGATAGATTGTAGATTTACACATGTGTACTTTATCTTTTTCCCTTTTGAAAATGTGCACCCAATTGGTAATGTAAATAATTTATCCTGGATATAAATGCATGGGCAAGATCTTAAAAGTGCAACCAGAAGACAGAAAGCAGGTGGGGGGGCAGGAAGCAGAGAAGAAAAACAGTTAGCAGTGAAGGGACGATGCCATTAAGTATCTAAAAATAGAGGGGGCTGTAGGAAGTTCCCTTGGTGGGGGGGAATGGATCTCCCATTGTCCTAAGATCCTGGTGTAGCCAGTTAAGATGCATAAGGAGCTACAATCTTTAACACACCATTTCCTTCCTACTGTTCCTTAAAGCAAAGAAACTGATTAAACATCCTGCCACACAGTTACAAGCCCTTCCATAGCATTTGTTCCTTTTAAAACTGAGCAAGGTCATTCGCATGTTGAATTGCTGCTCTCTGCATGAATATGCCAAGATTGCAGCCCTGAATCAATAGCATTGCACGTGGGAATGTTGAAGCCAGCTGTGAAATCATTAAAAAAAAAACTTAGTATACGTCAGCTACACATTTATATTACAAATATTTGCACCTACTTAAAAATGTATTTATTTCTAATTTTAGGTCATTGCATCCCCATTAGATTAGCTGTGTGCTCATTTAAGACCTAATCATGTTCTTTTCTGCTTTACAATGAAGTGTGTTGGTTGGATTTTCATCACACACTGAATAGCAGTGATTTACACCAGGGCCTGCTGTTTCTACTCTCAGCCCTTCCTTTCCCATGTGGTAATTCCCACCACCATCTCCTTGGCAATAATGGGGTTTGGAAGTTCCTGCCCCACTTCATCATGGGACAGTGCTGTGAGGAGGAAATATCATTTCATTTTCAACTGACCATAGTTTGTTGTTATGTGTGGACCGGGAATTGTGGTTGATCTTAACTATGGCTTAGGGAAACAGGTCAACACCAGAACCCACAATCTGAAGTTTGTCCTGGTTTGAACATAATGACAAAAAGCAGCTTCTTGGAAATGGAAACCAAAACTTCTGCCCTTCTCCTCACAGCTATACTGGAATTGGAGGGGAGGGGCACAGTTGTGAGCCCAAGGCTTGTTCATGAAATGTTAAACCCCAGTTTAGTGTTACATCTGAACACAGACAACATCAACATGGGGAAGGACCAGAAGAAACTGCCTTATGCGGAGTCAGATCATTGGTCCCTCTAGCTCAGTACTGTTGACACTGACTGGCACTGGCTCTCCAGGATTTCAGACAGACCTCTTCCCAGTCATACCAGGAGAAGCCAAGGTTTTAACCTGGACTTTCTGCATGCAAAGTATGTACTGAAGCACTGAGCTACAGCCCCTCCCCACAGCCATGGTTATGAGTTACAGCTGTACTGACTGTAACCATAATGCATGCTAACTATGAACCAGGTTATGCAAACCCTGGTCACGATGAGATCTCTGGTGAGCATTAACGTCTCAAACTGGACCAAGGAGTGCAATAACCTGTGCCAGAGAATATCAGTCACATTAAATAGAGGCACCAATGCTGCGAGACCGCCACTAGCTTTCTTTTGCCTTCTCATCATAATTTAGACCACTAGTCCTGACCTTCAACACTTTATAAAAAAGAAAGCAAATGGACCTTGATCATTTAGGTACTTGCCCCTATTAACATGAAAGGAAAGAATAACTATTTTCCCCCAAGCACTTTGAATCCAGTTAAAAAATTGCATTTATTTACTCTCCCTCTCTCTCTCTCTCTTCTTTTTTTTACAAAATCTACGTCAAGGGTTTTAACTGAAAAGCTTAAAAATACACTGCAAGATCCAAAGCACTGAAAACGCAACTTCCTGTGAGCACCCACTTTACTTTCTGAGCTGACACTCCTCTAGTCACACCTATTTATGACCAGTTAGGTAACTCACTGGAAGAATGCCATTCATAAGAGTTTGCCAAGGAAAACGGGCAAAAATGGTTTTGAAGCTGGGAATCTTCCAACAGCCACAAGCGATCAGATCAATGGACTTTAGTTTACAAGGTGCTAATGGAGATACATTACTGGACACTATTGAATTAATAATTAGGATAAATAAATAACTCAAGAGTTAGCATAATTTATGGGGCTGACTGGTTTGTACTGGTAGCGTGAATGTTTTGTAAATAAACTGAAGGCACAAACTGAGGCTTCAGGAGCGCAGTCACATGAACCTCCGCAAGGATTCTCAAATCTCTTTGGAGTTTTTAATACTGTACAAAATGAAGTTACACACCTTCTGGGCTCCACAAATATTCAGTTCATAGCTTTATTTGCTCTAGTGTTTGCCTCCTGTCTACCCCGTATAACAAACAACAATGTATCCATCTAAATTTCCGGAGGGATGTTATAAGACTAAGAGTCTATATTGGAAAAGGAGTGGGAAATGTGCAGAAACTGTGCTGAGAACTGTACCACTAACACCAAAAGCTGGATATACACAGTACACCCCAATTTTTGTCTCATCAAACCACATAAGCATGGTGTACAGCACCTATACTAATGTATAGTGTGTATACACTTACTAAACACAATTATGTGTTATAGTTGTATATAACACAGTATTTAAGTTGATTAGCTCATTAAGTGCAAATATGCCCATTTCATTATGTGTCATTACTTGGAGTAGAGACTCAAGTTTGGAAAACTCTGGACTAGAGGAAAAGTCTTTCTGGTCACAATCCAGAAAGGCAGAAATGAACAGCGCACCCTGTGGTGAAAGGCCTGTCATCAGTGACACAAGTTCATCACCTGAGGGTTTTCCCCGGATTCTGTGATTTGCAGCTTTGCTTCCCGCCAGACTCCAAGTGGTTGAAGCCTGCAACCCTTTTTCTCTGAAAAGGACAATCAATTCTGCTTTGGTAATATTGAGGAGTGACTTCAGTGGGCAGGCCAGAAATAATAAGAAGAAGAAGAAGAAGAAGAAGAAGAAGAAGAAGAAGAAGAAGAAGAAGAAGAAGAAGCCAATATTTTCAGCACAAAGTCACTGCTATTAACTATAGTAAAACATTTCTTTCTTGCTGAAAAGGTCACTACACGATGCTGCTCAGGGTAGTCCATGCATGACACAGTTCAGCTAAAATTGATTAGTGTAATTTTATGAAATAAACGTTCAATTATTATTGCACTGTATTTGGAGACTTTGACCCTGATTTATCCCAGAGTTGAAGCCCTGATAATCTATGTGCTAAGTTCATCCTGGTGGATAATAGAAAATTCTGCTCCATTTCCTCTGGGACTTCATGCTCATTAGTCACAGCATACCAATTAAAAGCTTTGTTAGAAAACCAGAGGAATGCGACACAGCACATGTACAGACCAGGAAGCTGCTTTCACATCCAGCACGGATGAGTGGCTTTGTATGGGACGCCAAGAATCACATTAGTAGGTCGTGTGCATCAGTGTGCAAGATCAACAAAAGAAGTGAATGATTTTTTTTTCAGTCAGCACAACTCTTTTAAATTCTGACCGCTATCAATTAAAAGATCTTGCATTTCTCTCCAACAGTAATTTTAAAGTGAAAAAGAGATAGGGATAATATATACATTCACACATGCAAACAAACTGCAACTTTAAAATGACCTCCCGAGAAACAAACATTTCTGATTGTCCAACAGCTACCCCAGCTGACAAAGGTGAAGTTGGGGTTAATGCCACAACAAACTGCTTATGAGCTAAAACAACAACTATTTTGCACTGGATTATTGGCATTATAAGCCACTGTCAAGTGTTCCTAACAGTAATTCTTAATTAAGAAAATAATAGGATTCCACGTCTGTGCTCTGATCGTGAAGCCAACTGACTCCATCTCAATCCAAAAACACCCAATGTGACTCAACAGACATGCAATTTCTTTAATGCAATGAGTTCTTATTAGAGATAAAATGCCCAGCCGCTATAGTAGCATGAATATTCATATATACATATACTGTAGATATATGTTTATGTCCAAGGACCCTCTTACCATTCTTTCAGCATTTCTCAACTGTTAACCTGTTGATTCCAAAAAGATTTCATTACTGCTTCCAATTCCCAGATTGAGCTAGTGCTGCCACAAAACTTAACCGCAAGCAATAATGCCCACCTTTCAACTTAAATATTCATTTCTGCAAATAAAGTGCAGTATAATGGCAATACTTTGGCACATATTCTGCATTACTGAAATATTATTTTCTAACATATTCCACTTGTGACACATATAATAACAAATCATGAAAATTGTCTTGTGGTGAATGCATGGAGAAATTGTGCACAGGAGGGTAAACTGTTGCTGCAGGGCTTAAACAGAAGGGAAAGCAAAAGTTTAATGGGCTAGAGATCAGAAATGTGGGTGGAATTTTTTCCAGGGCTTTGTTTTTCTGTGGAAAATTTTCTGTTTCATAAGTTCAACTGGTAACACTGAATGAATGCCAATTGCAAATCAGAATTAGGCGAGGTTGGCAGTTTAGAAGTTTTTAGCTTTGGTGAAAATAAGCATGCTAAATTAACCACTCCAATTTTACCAATACAAACTGAAACTTTTCCAATTCAATTTAACAACAACAACAACAACCCACATCACTCTTAGAGATGCTGGTGAAGTTCTCTGAACTCAGGTTTGGAAGCAAACTTTAGGGCCAGTGTGGAGAACCTTTGAACCTTCAGATTTTGCTGAACCAGATTTTGATCATCCCTGGCCATTGGCTTTGTTTGCTAGGGCTGATGGCAGCTGAATTTGAGCAACATCTGGAGGACCAAAGAGTCTCAACATCTGCTTCAGCATCCTTCTCCCCTCAGCCTTCCCCCCACCCTTGCAAGCCATTCTACCAAACCTCCTATCCATTGCCTGTTGTGCTAGTTAACAAACAGCATGCTGAGTCATCAGGGACAATGGGAGAGGCAGGACTCCTACTCTTCTTTCTCTCCCTCACACACATACCTTCAAGGTAAGGAAAGAGAGTATTCTTGATGGGCTGGTGGGAGGTGGCGACATTTCCCCAAATACACAGATTGGCTTGGGAATTTTCGCCAAGTTTTTCTGAGGGTTTTCTTCTTCTAGGAGTTGCAGGAAATTGACAAGCCAGTCCAAAGAGAACTGAGTCCTAATATTCCGTTGTTGATGATTAAGCTGCTGGTAGGGTAGGCCATAGCTGTGGGCAGTTGTACCCAAATCTAGACCTGGAAAATGTGTTCATTGAGAGCCAGAGTGGTGTAGTGATTAGTGTCAGACTAGTAGCTGGGAGACCATGGTTCAAATCCGCACTCAGTCATGAAGCTCCCTGGCTGGGCCAGTCACTGCCTCTCAGCCCAACCTGCCTCACAGAGTTGTTGTGGGGATAATGAGTAGGGGGAGAAACTATGTATGCCATCTGAAGCTTGATGGAGAAAAAGATGGGACATAATGCAATAAATAAAATAAATAGCAGCAATGCATGGATGCCAACTGCAATTAAATATTAGAGAAGATTGGCAGCTTCTAAGCTTTTAGCTTTGTTTACTGTACACAAGTACAATAAATATCCTAACTTATATCTCTCTCCGGGGCTTCAGAAAATGTTCCAACTGAAAATTTGGGCTGGAAGAGTTGGACAATGGAGCCTCAAAAGCAGGAAGTGGGAAATGTTGCTCTGCTGACCAGGCAAAGCCTCTTTTGCACCCAGCCTGGCCACAGTTCAGAAACATCGCAGTGCCTGCCAACTGTAGGGACTGACTGCACACCTCATTCCTGCCTGCATCCAGAGAGGACCCTGAGACTTTACCACACAGTCTCAGCTAGCACACTTGCCCAGGGGTAGCTGAAAGTTGTGGCGCCTTCCAGTTGTTGAGAACTACTACTAATTATCCTTGACCACTGGCCACATTGGCTGGGACCAGGGCTTTGTTTCAGCCGTTACATGGCACTATGCTCTACTGCCACTTCTCCTCCCTGCGTTGAAGAATCTGCCCTGCGTATGCTTTCCTAGGCAGCAAACAAAGCCTGCGTGCTGAGTTTACTGCCTGGGAAATTAGCAACTCATGAGTGAGCAAAGGGGCGGGCCTCCAGGGGGCACGCAATCCATGGCCTGCTCTGCAGCCACTTTCCATTTGAACTGCTGGATCATTTTTCCCCCCTCATGGTGTATTGCTTCTGGTTTTACAGGGGGCAGCAAGGCGCGTGGCTCCCAGCGCTGTTTCCCTTGCACCATCCCTCCTGAATCCTGCCTAACTTTTGCTGGCTGTTCTGAATTCCAGCTCCAATCAGTGGGCATGTGGGCTGGGGACGGTGTGCATTGCAGTCCAAAACAACTGAAGAACACCAGGGTGGGGAAAGCTGTTCTAGCAAGAATGCATAAAATAAAAATAGCAGCCAAAGAACAGAAACTTATGTGCAGCTCCTGCATGTACATGCTACCCAGTTCACTTCAACGCTTGGATGTCTCCACCTATGCAAGTGGTAAGCATGCTCAGAGATGTCCTGGACACTGAAGTTAATGTAAAAGGCATTCCATGCAGAAGTATGGATTACACATCTTTTAGCTTCAGCAGGGCACAACTGGTGAGAAATTGCTCATTAATATCTCTCAATCCTCAGTTCATCCTGTGAGTTCAAGCAAACACTGAATAGAGCTTTCCAAAGTTATGTTATTCGCCCTTGGAAAAGGGCCATAAGACCCAAAACGCATCAGAGATTTTATAGAAGCAGGAAGAATATCTTCAAGCTTGACTGAACAGTGTGGATTAGTAATAAAGGCTACATTTCCTCATATTTGTGTACCACAGCTGTTTTCTACAGACTGTTTTCTATGTGCCTTGGCTCAGCTAAACCTTATCATGGGAGCTATAGCTTCTGCCTGCAAACCAGTGCCCCCACCAGAATAGAAGGCTGTCTGGCCCAATGTACATCCTTATTATGTGCCGTTTTACCTTTCCAATTTTTCAGCTTTTTCAAAACTTTCTTACTCGAAGACTCCTTCTATTCGGTAAGCACAAAGGGCTCAAATCAGTTTTTTCTTATATTGGTCTACAATGCATATGGTAAAACCGACATTGGTATGGATGTGTGTTTCATCTCAGTTCCCTTTGACATTCTGTCCTTTGTTAACAACAGTCACAGGTTGCAGAAACCACATGAGAAAGAAGTTAAAGGGCCTTTTGATTATTTTGGCTATTTTGCTCCGAAAAGGTTTAAGCCACCACCCAAGAAGTTGCTGGAAAACAATTCTTACCAGCCCCAGGCAGAATGTGAAAGGGACAGGGATTATGGGAGTTTGAGTCCAGCAACACCTGGAAAACACCATGTTGGCTACCACTAGCCTAAACATGCCATACACTGAGCCAATTACATGCTGATGTGTTTAAGGAATTTCCCCTGCACTGCAAAGCAAATTCTGGCTCTTATCAGTACAGTAGGAATGTTGCCTTTGGTTAGTGACATCGGCTGGGACCAATGGAACCTTCTCCTTTGCGTTGGCAAACGGCACTTTCGGGGTGGGGTGTCCAATGTCTGACAGTATAGGGAGTAATGGGTTAAACTCCACGTACTCCACAGTTTCAGTCCAGCTGCCCACCTCCAGTTGCTATTGTTAAAGAGGAAACAGATACCTTCCATGCATGACTGAATTTAATATGATGTCTGTTTGGACCCTGACAGAAGGGACAACTGCCCTGGAAATACTGAGGGAGGGGTTGTTTCATTGCTTTGATGGTAGACTGCCTTCTTTAATATTAGAGCAGTAGGAAGTGCTCTGCTTGGGGTTAGGGGGCAATGATTTGCTACTAGGTTAGTGTCCTTTTCAGGTCTATGCCCTGGCCTTGGCAGGAATCTATTCCTGAAGGCATTCATATGAAATCAAACTCGACAACTTCCTTTCATTGCCAAGTCATTAAAAAAACAATAAATTTAAGGTGACCATTATTATAAGCTCTAAAAACCATGTGCTTTATTTAAGAGTGCATATTTTCTTAATTTTCAGTTGTCATCCGCCCAGCTGCCCACCCCCACCCCCACCCAAATCACACCTACCTTTCTCGCATACCCTTTTAAGTTGCTAGTCTTATTGACATCATTATTTTAGTGGCACACCAAGTGCTGAAGTGAATACTTTATTAGATTAAAACAATCAATTTATGATTTATTTTATTGTGTTTCATCAGAGGCAGTAACTTTTCAGTTACTTTTCACGATTTTACCCACCCACAGGAAAACCGGATTCCATCGTCACTTTCGGGAGACTTCACTGTCTCAAAAATACAGGTGTGAATCAGCACTCAGCTGGTTCCATAGCTCATTTCAGCAGAACTTTAAAATCATCAATGCTGGAGCTGGGTGTGTATGCAACAAATACTGTTTTAAAACCTCGTTTTTGTGAGCCCCTTCTTTGAAACTGTATATAAAAGTATGAAAATGGTTATCTTGCATCCTCTTTTTACTTTTTCTTTACCCTTTCCAGTTCTGAGAAAGAAACTACAGGCAAACAAAACAAAACATGGTAACACAAGTACCATGTTCAATGCATTACGTTCAAAGACTGTGCTTTCTAATGTTTCAAACCATTTGTGGGATAATTGTTTTGACTTATTTCACACATTAGGCAAAATGCCACAAATTGGTTTTTCATTTTTTCATGACATTTGAACCTGTAGTCTTTAGCACCTCAAAGCAATATGCAACCATCTTAATTATTAAAATGTGACTGTTTGTATACATATTTGTAAGCAGAAAATGGTAATTAAGAATTCAAATATAGTTACGGGTAACAAACCAAAACTTTAATTAAAGTCATAATGTAGAAAGGGCACAAAACTTACACAGAGTGCATAAAACACTTTTTCTGCATGCAAAAATCCTAGCCACATAATTTTGTGCCAAAGTAAAAACTGTGTATTTTAAAAACTTACTTACAATTTTGTTGTTAAAGTAAGCCAGATTTTTTTGCTCCCGTTAAAATAAGCCAATATTAGCAGAGTAATGTAAAGCATCCAGTAACTGCCTTGCTCTGCTCCTTGGGGATGTAGAGGAATCGTTTCAACATCTTCAAGAGCTTCCTTTTTCAACATACCAAAAATGTAGCCACACTTACTCTTTTTAAAGGGCCCTCGAGTGTTGATTGTTAAGATTTCTTCTTTTCAGTATTATATGGCTGAATATTCACTCCAGTCGAATCACTGTGCTCCTTTTATCGGCAGTGACGTTTATCATCACCCTGCTTAGGTTATGTTACTGCTACTTGCAGATATTTGAATCAAAATGAGACGGTTCTCTTAAGTTGTTGTGCGTTAAAGGAAAACATGTGGAGGATTTCCTGCTGAGAGTTCCCAGCAGAGGCACAAATCCAAGGGTGTGTGGAAACTACTTGTCAAAGCTTTCTCTTCATTTGCATCAACATTACGCATCTGAGCAATGAAAGGATGAATTCGACGCTGCTGCTCTTCAAGATAGCCCTCTAATATATCTCCCATTCCCCTAATCCTCAGCTCATAGGAGCAACTCAACAACCCAGTGGAGCAGACAGGGCTCCTTTGCCTTCTGTTACCGAGTAGTGGAACACTGTTATTGGAATACCACTGCAGACCAAGAGAAACTAATACATAGGTGAAGATACGAATGCCAAAACAACTAGTGTCTCAGCTGACCTAGCCTCTTCTCTCTTCGTCCACCTCAGGTCAGTCACACGCATGAAACCAGCATCTGGAAAATTATTTATTGAAATAAGTGTATTATGGGTAAGTGCCACAATACATTTCTGCTTCCTGGCTCTCCATTTTTTTAATTTGGTAGACTAAAGATACCAGTTGCTTTGGCATCAAGGAACATTTTAGAAAATGAAAGTAACTTTCATCCACCAGGACTAGTTTTGCAGATGAAATAATAGTGGGATTTTAGTATAAATCACATTTTCTGTGCTTTACTTTTTGTTATGTGCATATTCTGCCTATGCTAGATGCTTAAGGCACTTCAGAATAAAGCTATCATTATAAACATTGCAAACGGCACAACACAGGCCCAATATTAAAATGCACACAGCAGATACACCCACTCTATCTCTGTCCTTCACAAATTTATTCGCAAGGTCTGAACGTTCAGTTGAATATTCTTAGAAACTTTGCATGTTCAGCTGTACACACGTAGAAGCCCCCTTCAGATATTCCTGCTCAACACAGAAAGGCTGGGGGTGGAATGGGCATACCTGGTATGCCGGCCTATTTTTCATCCCCAGTTTGACATTTACACATTATTTCTGAATGCCTGAAGAGGACTAGAATGCTCTCCCCTGGCCCCCGCCATATATCACTTGGTCTGGATCAAGCTTGACTATAGAGTGAAGGTCTGCTCTGTGAGAAGGTAAAGATCTTCCAGGTTCCTGCTGTTGGAAGGAATCACATCTAGAAAGAGGAATATGCTACCTTATATCCTGAATGTAACGAACCTTCCATCAAGGACTTTCCTCTATCTACAGTGTTTTAACCATCTCTTCATTTTATGTCTTGTAACAACCTAATATTTTTCACAGGAGTCCTGAAACCAAATAATTATTTGAAAAAGCCAGACCACATTTCATTATTAAACAGTGAGATTGGAGTCCTTGGGATTTGATAAGAGGGAAATTGGGGAGAGCTCAGGCCGTCAAAAGCTCAAGCAACACAAACACAAATAAACAGCGAACAGAGGCAGAAGTGGAAGAAAGTACAGAATGCATAAGAAAAGGACTCAGAAAAAATTCTAGATCCATTTTTAGGATGAGTGAGAATGGTCAACTCCAGAAAGTGATTATTGAGGAGCACTGCTTAGCTGCATGGGTTCTCCAGCATGGAGTCCCGCAAGGCTCAGCTCTGCCCCCCACATTGCTTAACCTACACATGAAAGTGATGGTGGGGGGTCATACGGAGTTTGGGAGTGCATTGTCATCAGTATGCTGATGACAGGCAGCTCTATTTCTCCTTTTCATTTTCTGCAGGTGAGTCAGTAGATGTGCTGGATTGTGATCTTGGACAGCTTGAGAGGCAAAAAAACAACAACACCTGAGACTTAATCGAGATGCACACACCATTTGAATGGCAATGCACTTTAACAATGGGGGGGCAGCCCCCTCAAATATTTCATTGCATAAGGCAAAGGGACCTTGGCCCCTAGGAGTTGGCTCCTATGAGTGCACTGCAGTGCAATGCTGGTGAAATCCCAGCCAACAATCACCTTAATTTCTTAATTTCTCGGGGGGGGGGGGCGCACACACGTACACACACAAACGTATAAGTAAATTTTTTGCAACTTTTTTTGTCATGGCCCTGCATTCTGAGCCCTGTAATGACCCAGCAATGTCCCTGATTTAAGCCATTTTATTTAGTGCTCTCACATCTTAGTAGGATTTTAAAAGTAGTTCACAGAAAAAAACAAGCGCACACACTCTCACAGAACCAAAGCAAGAACGCAAAATACTGCCTAGAGTGCAAGCTAGACTGAAAAGTCACTTCTAACAGACTCCTTCCATTCTCATTTCAGCCATGCATTGCTGCCATCAAAGTGTGGGGGGGGGGGTTGGGGGTTTGCATTATGTAGGATAGCTCCAAATCTAGATGTTGTTTTTCAAATCATGCCATAAAAATAATCAGCCCAGCTACTCATACCAATCATTTTAAAACAATAATAATAATACAGGAAGCTATACTCGTGCTTTCCATTTCCGTTCACTATACTAATAGGACAGCAGTAAAGTTTATGTGGCCCATAAGTTGCTAGAAAATACATTTTGCTCCAGATAGCTACCATAAAAGTAATTACTGTTATAAACATACAGTACAGTAGAGTAGCATTTGGCAAGCATCCGGATTTTATGTGAAAATTATCAGAAAGCCAGATGCAGGTTGGTGGTGAGGGGGAAGGTTTCAGACTGTAAGGGGGGGGGGAATCAAAATCTTCATCTGAAGACTTTTGGTCATTATTCCTCTCATATTATTGCTTGCTTTTCCAAGTGGCTTTACAAACAATTACCGGTATCCATCTCAAACTATCTTCAACCAACAGATAGGGATTGGTAAATCTGCCATTTTTGGTTTCTCTCAGTTTCTCTTATTTTCTATCTTAAGTTCCTTTCTTCGCATTTCAACATCAGTTTGCACTTTTTAATATTAAAAGTTCCTAACAGACACGTTTTTCTATGCAATTTTGCCTAATTGCACTTTTTGTTTTCAAAACCACATTCCCTAAAATATTGCATTTATGGATATATTTTTGGCCAACATCTGCATTTTATGCATATTTTACGCTAACATGTGCATTTTTGTACACGCTACTTGGGCGGGAAACTGCATTGCAAAATTCGGGGAAACACAAATTTCATAGAAGCCTGTGGTTCGGTTCACATGTTTCAGAAAGTGCAAGTTAGGTAGATTTGCCTTTAAATGGGAAATGAATCAGATTTCTACCTCATCCCTACCAGCTGGGAGGGGCAGGAAGGAGAGAAGAAAGGATTGGTTTGGGGGGGGTTAATTGTAGCATTTATCTTAGTAATGCTCAGAATACACAACTTTTTGCAGGTGTGGTTCTGAAAGGTAATAAGTCATTCTCGACTAGACTTCCAAAAATGTCATTCTTGACTAGACTTCCAAGAATGTGAGGTGAAAGTCTGCTTGGTTGATCTTGCAAGAATGAAGAAAGTTTACAAGCATACAAAAGGGGAAATATAAACCTCTCCAGTGCTCTGAACGAATGAGAAATCTGGAGAGAATAACAATGATACATTTTGGAATGTCAAGTAGAGCACAGGGACACTTTAACCAACAGTTTATGTATAATCTAAAACATTCTGCTTTAGTAGCCAAATGCACACTAGCATGAACAAATTCAAGTTTATTCTTGCAAGAGGAGGAGGCGGAGGAGAAAGGAGAATAGTCTACAGAGAAACTTGACAGGTTTCAGTCATGGGATGTTTGCCTGGTTTTCACTCTTGGAACCCATCACAGCACTTGAGACAGCTGTTAGGAAATGGGACATATTATTCTAAAATGCTTGATTTGGAGCTGCCCTTGAAGGCAGTCCAGAAATGTCTGTTGGTGCAGAATGCTGAAGCCCAGCTGTTAACAGATGCAAATTGAAATATTCACATTCTACCTACTCTTTGTGATACTTGCTGCTACCAGTCTGCTCCCGAGCTTAACCCAATGTACTGGTTTTGATCTCACACAGTGCAATTCTGTATGTAGCTACTTATAAGTAAGTCCTGCAGAGTTCAATGGGGCCTACTCCCAGGTAAGTGGGTATAGGATTGCATCATGAAGTAGTGGTGCATATCCTGATTAAGACTAGGTCCAACCATCCCTGAACACTGACCATTCTGGCTGGAAATTAGGGGAATTGCAGTCCAACAACAACTGGGGAACTAAGGTTGGGGAAGGTTAATGTCTCCTCCCATATGACCTCCACATTTCTGAGACCCTACAACAGATGAGCTAAAAACACCTCTTTATGTGGGGGCTAATTTATGTGGGCCATTCCTGTTGTAGCCCCAGAACTTTGGAATGCCCTCCTGTAGGATTCCTCTCTGAGGGGTTTCCTCTATGTCATCCTTTCAGAAGTGGGTTATAATCCATACTTCCTGTTGCTCTTTTTTGCACACTGAGTCTGCTAACATGCCTTTCCTACTTCGATGGTTGGTTGTTTCTGTTTTCATTGTTGTTCGGATACCAGTATGAAAAGCATACAAAAGATAAAACAAGCACACAGGGTTGTTTGGCTGCAGCTCAGCCATACATTCTTTGCAGAAACTTTTTATGTACCAAAGTGAGGGTTCCAGAAGTGGCCTGTAGGGTTTCATGTATTTTATTCCAACTTCCTGTGTTTCATAATTAGGGTGGCAGTCATCAAACTCCCATGAGTCGTGGCTTCTGATGGATGCCGTTTATTTATTCATTACCCACAAGACTCATTGTCATCAAGAGTGATTTAAACTATTACAACCAATGCATCCTGCTTGGCTTAGAGCTGCCCCTGAAGACAGTCCAGAAATATTATACTACTGCAGGTTCTGGAGCTCTGCAAGTAAAAGAAAAATCAATGGTACCTACCAACAAATAGGAATGTGATTGCAGTTTCTGGTCAGTGCACCACACAATCCAGCCTTGTTCATGCCCCACCTCCTAATTTTGTATACTGTGAACAGGGTAGCAAGGGTGAGGGAGCATTCTGGTTCTGCATTACACACTACAGACGGGCTGGTTTCATAAGGTGCTTTTGATACAACATATTTTTGGGTTGTAGTGTTTTTCTCCCTCACTAGTACATATGGGTACACAGGAACCTGACAATTCCCAAAGGACAGCCTTCTTTAGACTGTGCCATATGTTGAGCTGAGGCAGCAAGTTGGACTTTACTAAAATGCAGGGATCAGCAAAGTATATATGCAACAGGACTACTTTTTTTTACCTAGCACACCAGTTAAAATGAATTGCCCTCATTGTTAATATCAAGGCTGCTTGGTTTCTCTTTGTGCATACTTTCATTTTTTATAAATTCATTTTTCCTGAAATTTTTTTGTGATGGGAAACAGAATAAACCATAGGACACAAACCAGTATTACAAAACAATGGTACAGGAATGATATGGGATAGACAGTAAAACACAGAGGTGGATAATAGGTGAAGATAATTGAAGGAAATCCAGTGCTAGTTTTCTAGAAAAAGAGGTGCCAGAACTGACAATGAAAGCCTCCCTCTTTCTCATATAACAGCAATGGCACCCACCTGAGAGGTGCCAGAACCACTTGAGAGGTGCCAGAACTGAGTTCCAGTGAGTTGCCTCTGAAAAAAGGGCCTGAGGAAATCCACAGGAGTATCAAGCTAAAGGCCAAAAATGCTTTGGAATTATGTCAGACCACAGTGGTCATTGAGACTCTGGAAGAAGAACCCCATCCTGCTGTCAAATTACATATACAACAAAAGGGTATCAGGTAACTGTAAAAAACAACAAAAAACATTTAACTCCTCTAGCCAGTCTAATAGGATCAATCACTTTCCCCACCATAACCAAAGTTCAAACTCTATTCCATCAGGCCTGGGACGTAAAGTCTACGTAAAGTCTCCCATGTTCCACAATCTCTATTTGAGCAGCCATAAGCAAAAAAGGGGGGGAGGGAATAAAGTCCTTGTACACAACATTTTGGACTGTTTTAGGAAACAGTGACAATAAAGCTAACTTAGGGGCTTTTGGAATACTTTGTTGCACAATGGCAGAGATTTCCTGGAACACTCTCATCCAGAACACTTGTACAACTGGACACTCCCACCACATTCTTCAGCAGACATAGACATGGAGCTATGTGTTTTATACAATATGGAAACCACCCCATTCAGATTACCAGAAGACTTCACACACAGTTGATCAAAAAAGGTAAGAGATCTCAGTTCCCTCACCTTTCAAAGGTAAGCTTTACAGAATGAATGGATTTGATACAATTGAAAGCATGTGGTTCAAACATAACTCGATTTTTCCCTGGGTACTTCCAGTCCCTGTGCCCAGCCTTTGTCAAACAGAGCCCAGACATGATAAACACTCTTAGCAGCCCAATGAGCATTTGACTGGATATTGAATTCTTCATAAAAGAGAGGTTGGCATAGGAAAGCTGTTAGTGGGGATTCAGATAGAGCTAAGAAATGTGGCCATGTTGTCCACACATTCATCATGGTCAACAACAAAGAATTAGTAATATGACCCAATTTTTCCATTTTTCAACTTCAAAAAAGGAAGTGCTCTGTTATACTGGGGATTGTCAACTTCATTGTCATTATGCACTACAGGAATTAATCGCTTGATTTGAAAGGACGCATAATAGCATGGTAAATTTGGGACCCAGCAGGTTACCCAGATCTGCAGTTTAAGTTGATATATATTATTGATACTCTTAACATTTAAGGAGAGAGAGAGAGAGAAGAAGAAGAAGAAGAGGAAGAGGAGGAGGAGGAGGAGGAAGAGGAGCAGGAGGAGGAGCAGAAGGAGTTTGGATTTGATATCCCGCTTTATCACTACCCGAAGGAGTCTCAAAGCGGCTAACATTCTCCTTTCCCTTCCTCCCCCACAACAAACACTCTGTGAGGTGAGTGGGGCTGAGAGACTTCAAAGAAGTGTGACTAGCCCAAGGTCACCCAGCAGCTGCATGTGGAGGAGCCGAGACGCGGACCCGGTTCACCAGATTACGAGTCTACCACTCTTAACCACTACACCATACATTTAAAAAGATTTGTTGATAATTATTTTAACTGTCTGACTGCAGCCATCCAACAAAATTTTACTAAAACCCTTCTGTGGTCAACTAGCTACAAAATATTTTAAACTGCCTTATGTTTTAAGTCATAAAATATCAAAGCATGTCCCTCGTGTCCATTTTTCTGACATAAACCATAAACATAACTCTGCAAATGTGTCCCAGGAGTAAAATGTCTCATATTTAAAGCAGAAATCATGTTTACTTCTAGAATATACAAGCTTTAACTTGTCCATGGCTTTATAAAATAAATAAATTACAACATCCTGTATCATAAAGTTTCAGTAACAAAATTTAGGACAAGAATATATTAATAAAATCGAACACAGTAGCAATAAAAGTGGATTATGTTTGAATTTGTTGCATGATGGTTTTGCTTGTTAAAGGATTATCTTTACATAGTGCCCTAGAAGCAAAAGTACCACTGGGTAAACCAAAATATTCTGTCCCTTACTCTTTTATACAAACATTGGGGCATGATCCAGAATTCCAGCCAAACTTATAGCACTATCCTGTATGTGTCTCAAATCCTATCTCAAGCCCCAGTCACAATGGAGTGTAACAACTATTTCCTGGTCACAAATCCTTTCTGGGGAAGGAGATTGAGAGAACATAAGAATAGACTGCTGGATCAGGCCAATGGCCCATCTAGTCCAGCATCCTGTTCTCACAGTGACCAACCAGATGCCCATGAGAAACTTGCAAGCAGGGCCTCAGCACAAGAGCACTCTCCCCTTTTACAGTTTCCAGCAACTTGGATTCAGAAATAAAACCCTACATATATTAAGTAAAATAGAAACACCATCACCCCACCCCTTTTCTTCCTAATGTCTCAACAAACGAAACTGATCTGTAAAAATGTTACATGGAAAAAATACGAAAGAGACATTGTTACACATACCTTTGTAAACCAAGAAATTCTTTAATTAAAAAATAATAAAAATAAAAAAGTGCAACAGCTTTAGCCCCAGTTGGGGACATCCAGATAACATTTAAGGGTTGAACAAAACACAGTGCTAAAACTCTGCTCCAGTGTACAGAGAGGTAGAATCAGAGATTCTGTGCTCTAGCCAGGGTTGCCTAGAAACAAACAAACACCATGCCAGTTTTACTACTCTTAAGCTTCTAAGAGTTTTCTCCATCTTGAAGTCTCCAGCCCAACAAGAAACAGCTGTCTATGTGCTTCTAATGAATGTGGGGACTCTTAATGGCAACAGGTTCAGCAGGAAAGCATTGGGTGGATAGAAGGCAATTGTTTCAGGTCAGCATTAAACCTACGATCTGAGGCCATTTTACATTTAGCTCCATGATATTGTCACTTAGATCCAGGTGAGACCAACATCTCAACCCATTTTGAATGCAAACCACCATCTTTAAAACTCCAGCACAGCCACTGATCACTTATCCTTCCAGTAAGGACACTCAGACATCCCTATCAGAGATTGGGGACTCAGCTATGCAGGCATTTTCACAGTGTTTTTTTTATATGTGTGTAGATTTCACCTGAGTGTCCGCTCATAACTATGGAAATGCAAAACCTGCTACAGTCACATGTGCCCTTGGTGCTCAGTACATAGTGGTATGTCACCGACCTTATCAATATGTCTCTCCAACTCCCAGGTCACTGTAACCAAGAACCATATCACAATCCTGTGCATGTTTATTTAGAAATATTCCCCCCCCCAATATATTTCATATAAGGCACTAAGCACACTAAGCACAACAGGCATTTTCTAACTTTCTCCCCCAAAGTAATTTTCTTAAATGCTTTGCCTTATGTGTACATACATGTGATTGAAATTCATAAATGCAATGCATAACAGGAATCAATTCATGCTCTAAAAAACAAGCACAGTACTCTGAATGCCAAAAGCACACACACACACACACACACACACAATTTGACTTTTAGCCACTGTGTGTGTGTTTTTCTTATTCTTTCTTTCTGCAGGAGCTTTAAGAGCAAATTTAAAACACCAGTGTGTACTAGCCATTGCTGTTCATCATATAATATTATGTAGCACTAAAAACACTTGAGTTGCAACAGGTAGAAGCATGCCTCAGGAGCTTCATAAAAGTCATGTTCTCTAAAAGCATCACTTAATATTCTGTAAAACTCAGCATTGGGGAAAGGCCTGCAACTTTCTGATCATAAGGCAACATTTAAGGAGCAGAAAGAGGTGGCAAATTTTAAGGCATTATCTGTGTAGCTTTAAAAAATGGTAGAAAACACAACACAGATAAGGAAGGGGGGAGAATCCCTCCACGTTTTAAACCTCAGTAAATTTCAACATTACCTTCTATCCCACAGTCAAATTACAAGTCTGCCTGGTGGGCAGATGGAGAGATGGATGGGTACTGCTACTAATGAGAATTTATTTTTACCTTGCTATTTCTCAAAACAAAGATTTTTAGCCTCTTTATCATCTTCAAGGGGAAGTGTCCATGTCAGCTGCCAAATATGCACATTTCGCTACAAGCAAGATCAGACATCCTCCCAAAAGCAGTGTTTTGCCATTTGCTTCTCTGCCTCTCTTTTATGTGTCCCAAAGAGCCTTTGGAACAAATACACTGTCCATCTCACTAGGTAATATAAAGTGTCATCACCTCCCTTCTTCTTAATAACAAAAATCACGCAACTCCAGCCTTAGGATTCATAATACAACTGAAGTCTCCACTTCGCACTGGTTATAAATTGCAGGGGAAAAACCACTGACTATCACACTACAGTTTCTCAAGTATCTCGTTCAGGAGATCAGAAGATGTGTAAGAGTATTCATTATTCCACTACTTCGCCTCCACTTCGCCAAGCGTCTTTGCTCATTCCCTGCAGGTCTGCACCTTTCAAAATGCTTCTGTCTGTGGTATTTCTTTTCAGAGCTGGTTTGCTGGATTCGGGGGCTACAGTTTTGCTCCACTGTGCAGAATGAGAGAACGCCATGTACTTATTACCTCCCATCCTTTCCACATTATTTAACAATTTCACATCCCGTTTTCAGCATCCGTTTATTCATAACCCTTGAAGTTGTACAATGTGTAAGTTAAGAGTTCATTAAAAAATAAATAAAGCTGTGAAGAGTGATACATGCATTACTAATCCTTGTGGATCATTAACTTTTTCAGCCTGCAAGTCTTGGTTTAAACCACAGACAAAATACCTTTGCTATTACAAGATCTTATTAAGCACAGTTAGTGCGCTGCCAACACAACATCAATCTTTTATCTCCCCTGTTTTCTTTACACTGTAATTGTGGCTGCACTATTAAAGGTAGTTTGCCTCATTCCAAAAAACTCTAATCTGCCAGGCTCTTCATTTAAGAGAGAAAAACAGAGCTTTACCTTTCAGAATTGGAGCCCTCCGCAAAAGAAGTCTTTCTGTGGTTTGCACCTGCTGCTGCTGCTTAATCAGGTTCCCTTCACTGCCAGCTCTCAAAATCTTTTCACCTAAACTAATTTTCCTCATCTTGCCACTAAAGTCTTCTTTCCTAGACAAAGGCAGTCTAGATGCTGCATTGGTAGACAGCGGTCTGGCTAAGCGAGAAGGTTTGGACATCGTGAATATGCAGGGATGTTACCTGATGATGCACAGGGCAAATATGCCGTTTTCCTTTAATAGCAAAACAAAAAACCAATCCAAAATCATTCCTCCTTTTTCAGCAGACTTCACCACTGTGAAGAAACTGTGCCGTGCAGCTGCATTTAAACTGCAGTGCTGCTGATGGAATATGCTCTAAATAAAAGTCACTGGGTGGCAGAGAGTAAGATTTACCAGACCTGTGGAATGTAAATGCATGTTACGGTACAAAAACAGACAACTGTTCTTCACTGGTGGAATTTCAAACCAATAGCGAGAAACAGATGCTCTGTCAGCAACAGTTACATGGGGGGAGCATCTTCTGGCATGTAAAGACTTGCCGCTGGGCAGACATACAGTGCAATAAGGCTGCCTCACCTAGCAAAGTAAAATAGTGGAAATCACAATCCAGATGTGCAGTTTACATCTGAGCAAAGTGATCATTGTCACTACATTCAGTTTCCAGATGTCCATTTCAAACAAATGCATTCCTACTTTAGCGTATTTCCTTATCATGTCCCTAAAGTTGGTTGCACTGTTCCCTGGCATTTTCCTGGAGCCTGTAACATTTGCTTGAGCCGACAGCTAAGCACAATATTTGCTCTAAAGCAGGGATGTTCAACAGGTCGATCGTGAGGTTTTGGTAGATCACGGTCGATCTCTGTCTCCCTTTCCTTAGCGTCGCTAAAACTGACTCCTGCCCCGCCCCCTCGCCCCACCCTCCATTGTTGTATGATCTCAGGAATGGAAGACGGAGCTCTCTCTGTGCTGCTGTTTTGATCCATAGCAATCTTTTTGTGAGTGACTTTACCCCTTTGTCCTTTGCCTTTAACCCCCCCCCCCAACGGAACTTTTCTCCTCCCCAAAAAGTTTTTAATTCTGAAAGTAGATCACAGTCTCTTTGAGAGTTGGCCACTCCTGCTCTAAAGGAATGAAGCCATGAGGTCATTAAAAAAACCCCAGCAGGCATTGGAATAGATAATAGATTTCATCCTGGCACAGTCCCACCTTTATAACTTGATCTTGTTCCTATATTTTAAGGATATAAAGAGCTAACCTTGGCATATTCAGGAGACAAGTAATCCATTTAGCTCAGTATCTTGAGTGACAATAGCTCACTAGGTTTCATGCAATGAGATCTCTCAACCTTGTTATCTGAGATCCTTTTACATGGAGATTCAAAATATTGTTTGATGTTGTAGCTAACTTGTAAATGGAAGAATTGACATACTATATCAAAGGAAGGCCAAGGTAGTCTAAGAGCCAGCTTCCAACAATAGCTAGTCCCAGTATGTTTCCGAGCACAATTCAAAGTGTTGGTGTTGACCTTTAAAGCCCTAAACGGCCTCAGCCCAGTATACCTGAAGGAGCCCCCATCGTTCTGCCCGGACACTGAGGTCCAGCGCCAAGGGCCTTCTGGCAGTTCCCTCACTGCGAGAAGCCAAGTTACAGGGAACCAGGCAGAGGCCTTCTTGGTAGTGGCGCCCACCCTGTGGAACGCCCTCCCACCAGATGTCAAAGAGATAAACAACTATCTGACATTTAGAAGTCATCTGAAGGCAGCCCTCTTTAGGGAAATTTTTAATGACTGATGTTTTAATGTTTTTTTAATCTTTGTTGGAAGCTGCCCAGAGTGGATGGGGAAACCCAGCCAGATGGGCGGGGTATAAATATTTTGTTGTTGTTGTTGTCGGATGTCTCTGCAAACTCCAAAATGAGCATGCAGGTGATGTCCTTCCCTTTTTGTCATCCCCAGGACCTGCTGTTCAGAGGTATACTGCAAACACTGGGGTTCATGGGCACAGCCATGGGGGGGGGCAGCTGCCCCCCCTTATATCAATAAAAATACATTAAAATGCATAGCTAACTGAGGTTCTGCTCCCCCTAACAAAAATCCTGGTTGCACCCATGCTGGGGTTCCATTCAGTTGTGATGACTACTGAGGGACAGATGAGAATATCCTCTGTTCGTCAGCATGGCAAAGGTGATGGAACAGAAGAATGACAACTCTGGAAAAGCCATAAGAGGAGATTCTGCAATGGCAGTAGTTTTGATCCACATGCTAGGACAACCAGAGGCAGCCCATCCTGCCCCTCCCATCTCTCAGAGGAGAATCCCCCACCCCTGGCTTAACCGTGGTTCACGAATGGTAACCACAGTCACCACAAATAAGGTTCCTGCTAAAATGTAAGAGGAAACCCTGGTTAAGGCTGGCAGGGGAAACAAAAACCAGGGGAGGGGAACAGGAGTGCACTCTCATGGCTTCAAATATTCTATTGCTTAAAACTGCTGCTTCTTTTTGCTTTTAATCGCTTCTGCTTTCCTTTGATGCTGATCTGCCACTACGGGTCACAGATTCGGATAAATGTTTTAGGCTAGGGCTTCCCAAACAGTTGTCTGGGAGTTTCATTTGGGTGGTCCTCAATGTGTTTGTGAAGAACGGCAGGGGCAACAAAATTCAAATTGCAATGCCAGAAAATGCAATTAAAAATCTTACAGCATCTAGCACAGCACATTGCAAGTGTGTCAACAAGCGGAGAACCCATTAACAAGTCTGCCAAGACCCTCAAAATTTTCAAGTGGTACACGCAGGAAAAAAATCTGGGAATCACTGGTTTAGCCTATTGTAAACTCCACCACCGACATCAATATGAAAGCAGTGGAATTATTCAGACTCATTGACAGTTGCAAAGTATTAGTCAAAGAATCATAGAACTGTAGTTTTATGGTACACCAAAGGCCATCTAGTCCAACCCACTGCAATGCAGTCACTCAAGGTATGGTCTTGCTGAAGCTAAGCAAGTATGGGTCTCACCTAGGAGCCACATATCCACACCCTTGATTTCCATGACAGAAGAAAGGCAGGCTATACATGTAGGAAAATTAAATTAAAAATTAAATTACCCATAGGCCGTTCAGTCCCATTAATTGCAGGATTCAGGTATGGAAAACCCCCCCCCCCCACTAAAACAGGTACTATGATCCTCCCTTGCTGGCTTTTGGAAAGCCTCCAGCTTTCAGCACAACCTACCTTACAGGGTTGTTGTAAGAGTAAAATGTTATTATGCACTCCTTCAAAAAGGGAGGATACAAGGTATAAGAACTAAAAGGATAAAGTCTTCTTTTGTCACAAGCACCGTATGTGGAAAAACAGGATTAAACAGAACACTTTTATTAGGTTCAACTGTTTACTTTCCAATAATGTTTATTAAATGCTCCCGATGTGTTTTCACAGACTTCTTTTCTGTTGTTCCCCTCAAATAAAGGGTATATTAAGTCGGATGCTCAGTTCTGACTGACAGCATAAATGGCAGTGTTTTGATTGGGAAAAAACATTTAAGTCAGCCAAGTGCAGAACTCTATTGATATTAATATTAGTTATTGCATACTTTCTGAAAATTCATGAGTCAATAGACCTGTTTTTCCAATCTGAGAAAGTGGCTCTCCCTGTTGCCACCATAAACATTTGCATAACTGAGATCTGAAGCATTAGGCTGAAGACTGACCTAATAATTTAAAAATGAGTTCAAAATACTGTGAATTTGCTATGAGCTCTCATTTTGTACTAATGCCTGTCTTGAGCAAGCCAGCAAATAGAATGCTATGTCAGTCCTCTGCCCCATTTTGCTTGGCTGCTCCTAGGAGACAGACAGATGGGGCAGCAGGCAGATAGAGTATCATAGAATCACAGAGTTGGAAGATGCCCTGAGGATCATCTAGTCCATCCCCCTGCAAGGCAGGGATCGAACCAGCGGCCTTGGTGTTATGAGAAGCAAAGCATCCTACAACCAGGAGCCCAGGTCAGGGAAATGTTCAGGCACCCAGCTATAGGGCACTTTCTTTCCTAACCAGAAGAGGCAGCTGCAAAAGTAGCAGCAACCAAGCAGGCAAGTATTGAACTACAACTCCTGATCACTGGCCATGCTGGCTATGGGGTCAAGGGAGTTGTTGTCCCAAACATCTGAAGGGCACCAAGAACTGGTCTAGACACAAGATGTTGCGATTGTCACTAGCACAGGTGGCTTTCAAAAGAATTAAGATACATTCAAGACAGAGAGCAAATACTAGCCATAATAGCTAAATGGAGTACCCATCGTTGGTAGGTTAGCAGATGTTGTGGATAGAGGATGACTGCCTTCATCAGCTTGTTTGTGAGGTTCTTGGACCATCTAGTTGTAAGAACCCAAGTGCTAAACTAGACATGTGTTTGGTCTGACCAAGCAACACAATTATTATTCTCTTCTTGATTTGCTGTGTTCTCTCTGACTCGCAGTTTATTGCATAGTCATAATGCCAAGTTGTCCTCTAGGGTTAGATGTGATTTCACTGCAGTGCTAAACTAGAAGGCCCAATATGACCATGTTCCAAACTATTACTTTAATTGCCGTTCCACCAGAAACAAGAAGCCTCTGATGGGCTGAGTAGTATTTCCAAACCCTGCAACAGCCAGGCCTTTTGTGAATCTTTTGCCATATTTTCACCCACAAGGAGAGGTGCCGACTATCCCTGTGCTGCCTGGGGCTAACAAACAAATTGGTCATGCAGGCTGACCCCAAGGGATCTTGCAGCCCAAGACACCGAGAGGGCACCAGACTGCCAAAGGCGGCTGTGGAAGGAGGTCATCTCACAAACGCTACCCCCAGCTTCCTTCTTTCTGAAATATAAACCTAGTATATTCTCTCTCTCTCTCTCTCTCTCTCTCTCTCTCACACACACACACACACTTTGGAACTTGAAATAGTTAAAGCTCTATTTCAAGCTGTCTAACTTGGCAAAATCTGCTGTATGGCTCCATCCTCTCATTAATGGGTCAAAAAGGCCAAGGGCAGCTGACAAGTCAGTTTCTGGACCCTGTAGTTGCTGGGGTTTGTGTTGTTTTGTTTTTCATTCACTGCTTCCCAAGCCTTGTCTCATTTTGTGATTAATTTCCCTTAGGAGATTAATGTTCCTCTTTGACCCTTCCATACACATTCTGCTCCTGACTTCTTTGCCACTACAGGTCTCTCCCCGCCACCCCCCCACCCCCACCCCGAGCAGCCGTCCCCCTTTCATCCACTTTTGAGATTTCTAAAGCCATGATGTTCTTTCCACAACCACACACACACACACACACACACACACACCTGTCTGTCTGTGTGTCCCCAGACTCCACTAAACCTCCGAGTTCTAACCGTGCTTGTTATGAAGTAAACATCATATTGATGTAGCATCCCATGAAGCAGCCAAATACTTCAGTTTGTCAGTTCCCTAAGAAGTATTATGGGAAGCCTCAGCTGCTTTAGGTCAGTGAACAAGTTCTGGCAGCGCTTTATTCTGAAGAACAAAATTGGAATTGTGGGTGACGGCGGGGGAACCTCAGCAATGCAACCATTTCTATCCAGTAACCAAACGCATGAAAACAAGCAAAAAAATAAAAAGTTTAAAAAAATAGCAATTCATTGTACCTTTTTATAAACCACAACCTTTTCCTTCCAAAGTTCTTTTTCTAGGAAAGGGAATAAGGGAATAGGCTACTCCTGAAACATGACAGTATGGATTTTCTACAAATAGGGTAAATGGAGGTCATTAGATAATTTTATTTCTTTATTGCATTTTATCACAGTTTAGGGTGGCATGAAGGTTCTTTCTTTCCACCCATTCCAGCCTCACAAGATTCGAGGAACAGCCATGGCTCACTGGTAAAGCATCCTATGTGCACTTTGTTACGTTGTGCCTGACAACACCCAATCTGGAAAGATCTGAGGTACTGGCTGACGGGACGTTACTGGTTCCCGTAGTCAGTACAGTGGTACCTTGGTTGCTGAACTTAATCCGTTCTGGGAGCTTAATCCGTTCTGCAGGAGCTTCCTGCACTCAATCAGAAGCTGCGGAAGCCACGTCGGACGTTCGGCTTCCAAAAAACATTCGCAAACAGGAACACTTAACTTCCGGGTGTGCGGCATCCAGGAGCCGATTTGTTCGACAACTAAGCCGTTTGGGAACCAAGGTACCACTGTACTAGGCTTCAAAGTGTTTTGAGGGAGAGGACAAGCCCCCCAAGCCATGTCAAAAGTAAGCATTAAGAAATCACAGATGAAGAAGCATTGTTCCTACTGAAAATCACTGGGTGCTGCAAAGGCTTATCATCTCTCATGATGCCCCCACCTCTGAAAAAAGATGTCATCTTTTCACAGAACTGAATAGTCAACCAGATGGCATATCATTTTACTATACATATATTCAGAAGAGAAGAAGAAATGAATTTCAGATGCAAATCACAAGTGTGTGTGTGTGTGTGTGTGTGTGTGTGTGTAATGCACGGGGCGGAGGTAAATTCTTCCAGGAAGGTACATTTTCTGCCAGCTGAAGCATGTAAAACTATGGACAAACTAATTTTGCAGCTGTTGAAGCTTTCGTTTGACTACACGTATGGCGTTGAATGGGCTGCCTATTATACATAATAATATACAAGATATTATCATACTCCCACGCATTACAGCCTGGAGGGAAAATAAACTTCCCAACCACAAGACACCCTACAGTACAGCCATTATACCATCTTGCCACAATGATGACATTCCTATTTTTAGCAGACGAACTCTCAAAATGAATACAATTTTTTTAAATATTTCACAATATGTATTGTTAGGAAACCTCTAAGCTGTTTATGCAGCCTGATTCTATTCAAGTTTACTCCCTTTGTGTTCAATAAGGCTTATTCCATGTAAAGCAGCACAGGTTTACAGCTATAAGCCGATATCCAAACAGCAGGATCCAAGTGGGCTTTAGGTCAGTTTTCCACAAATAGCATAACCGCCATGCTCCGTATCAAACCACTTCCGAAACTGGTAAGAGATTTCAAAAATGTATTTGGAATGTGGCCAAAAGGCAACTAGCTTTTCAAAGTGGTGGGGAGCCAATGCCCACTGGGCTACTTGGCCTTTGCCAGAGTAGCTCATTGCAACTAAGTCCTGTAAAACCTATCATGCTTTGGAAATATAATTAAGTCAGCAAAATCACTTACTTTTTAATTTTTTTGTTAATTTAATCAGGAGCATATAATTCAGTAACAGAAAGAAAAAACAATAGCATTGGGTGAAGAAAGAAAAAATCAAGAAAAAAATTATACAAATTTGGGTAATTTCATTCAAAATCACTGGGTGTGGGCGGAATAATTACTATTATTGATGCTGGAGATGGGGGAAAAAATTGCACGAGTGTAGTGTGTGTATGTTTTTTTCCCCATTCTGCATTTTTGCAATCAATGTAGGACCAGAATTTGTACATTCCTTTCTGCAGCCCAGGATTTATTTTGGCTAAGTTAACTTAAGAACTCATGGTTGTTCTACATTTTGTGTGCAGTTCACTCCCTGCCTGGTCTGCCACTAGGTGTCAGCGTACTTTGAATTGAAGGGTTGGAAAGGGGGAAGAAGGATGTGAAAAACTCCCAGTTAAACCTAACAGACAAAGATATATAAACTATTTTTTTCTGAAGTCTACCTCAGGTCCCATCCGGGGGGGGGGGTATTAATAGCTCTCTACTTGACCCCCAGTTAGGAGAATGAATAGAGTTTCCATTGCTTCAGCTGTGCGGTTTACTCAAGAGTGTAAAACTTCCTGGGTTAAGCCATGGTAGGGCTTTTCTTCCTTTTCCCCCAGGTAAATGTACCCTGGTTGGATTATGGCAGCTTTACAGCCAGATGCTTTGTAGCCTTCCAGGTGCCTCCATTTCTAGAAAGTGAGGCTATTCTAGTGAACACTTGACTGGGAATAGAAAACAGAAGGCAATCCCAGTTGAAATTAATGGGAACCTGTGCTTAACATAACAAATGTGGAGGGGTTGTGAGTATACTATACTGTGAGTGTAGCCCCCTTGGGGGTTGTAATATCTCTCCTCACCCCAGCCCCCAGGTACGAGCACTGGGCATGTAGCTGCACCACTGCTGCAGCTACATGCCCAGATTTCTTGCAGTCTGCTTGGGGAGTAAGACTTCTTGGGTTCAGCCATGATAGGGATTTTCTTCCTTCCTTTACTCCCAGGTCAAAATTTCTGCATAGGGGTACTGCTACCACTTTCGGTCAATTGTCTGAGCAGACTCACCAATATTCAGTTATGGAACTTTACACCCAGGTAGATGTGCCTTGGTAGGAGTGTGGCAACTTTATAGCCCAATCTTCCCTAGGTTCATGGATAGGACTTTATTTGTATTTATGTGTGTTTAGGAATGCTGTGAGTTTTGCTTTAGACTGAATACTATAGGATTATTACAGCTTCTTCAGCCAAATTTCTAGGAACGCATTTAAAAAAGAGAGAAAGAAAAATCAGTAATCCCTGCAAGTAATCTTCCAGTCATGACTTGCTGAGAAATCCTACACTAACTGTGAAATTCTGCACATGTATACGGTATTTAGAAGTAAAGCCCGCTATGTCCAACAGGATTGCTAGGTAACATTCCAAACCGATACACACTTACACACAGAAGTATCTCCCTCCCATTGTACTCCATGGGATTAACATATGAGTAAACCTATGAAGCGAGATGAGCGCCGCAACCTCAGAGTCGATCGCGACTGGTCTTAACTGTCAGGGGTGCTTTACCTTTAAACCTATTTTAAAACTGTATCAAATTGTAAAGGAAATGAGGACATGGGGAAAAGGAAGAAGAGGCTTAAAGAGTCTTCTCTATGATGTTAGAGAGACTTCTCTATGATCTTGGTCTATGTCATCAACAATGAGAAACATATGCACCACCTAGTGGCCAAATTGAGAAACACTGCAGAAAATTTTGCAGTCGGTATGTGCTTATTAAAGAAAGTTACGTAGGTATACACAGTGGACGAATAGTGGACCGAAAAGGGGGTGTGGGCTGAGTGCAGCATCCCATAGAGGACTAAAAAAAACCCCACCTGCTGCCTTACATCCCTAGCCGGAACAGAGTCATTAAAAAAAAAAAAGATTTGCTTTATTTATCACTCATTTAATGAATCAAAAAAAAATTCTGTCTTCAAAGGTTCTGTCCTCAAAATAAGCCAAGCCCTCAGAAACCATGCAAATGTGCTTATGTTTAATAAACTAATTTATTTTTGCACACTTCATCCTGAACCCAGCATTTGTGCTGTTGCATTTAAAAAATAAAATTTTAAAAAACATACCATATGTAGCAGTGGCCAGAAGTGTAGAATTCTATCTCAAATGCTCTACAATGGCTGGCATGATGTAACCTAAGTACAGGTACCATGAAGTCTTGGGAGGAAAAACATGGTGGTGGTAGCACAGACATTGGAAGTAGTTTCCCGGTTTGCGAACTTTACCTCGGTCTAAGAACGGAATCCGAATGGTGGAAGGGCACTGGCAGCGGGAGGCCTCATTAGGGAAAGTGTGCCTCAGTTTAAGAACGGTTTCGGTTTAAGAACCGACTTCCGGAACGGATTAAGATTGTAAACCAAGGTACCACTGTACTAGACTAGATAGGCCTTTGGCCTGATCCAGTGGGGCTCTTCTTACTTTCTTAAGACTGCTGCTGTAGCTGATAAAAAGACAGAAAGATTCCCCAAGATGCAATCAGCAGGAAGGTTTCCCTCCTTCTCCAATAACCGGGATTAAGTGAATTTGCCTGGTAAGCAGCCTGTCTAAAAAAGTTAATGGTCTGCCAAAATCTTATTAATCAAATGTAGCAGTGCCTGAACAGTTAGGGCTGCTCCAGTTAATGGGATGTAAAACTCCTTCTTTCTTTCTTTCTTTCTTTCTTTCTTTCTTTCTTTCTTTCTTTCTTTCTAAAAAAATTAAATTAAATGTATTATCTTTGCAAGGCTCAGTTACTTCGCAGAATCTTGATTTCAAATACAGCAGGCAGAATGATGATGTCAAGGAAAATGTGCTTAAATTTATATGCTTACTTCCAAGAATCTCCTAACCGCTATAATCTTTAGAACAATCTTGTGAGGTAGGCATGTGTGAGAGCTTAGTAAGCATTTGAACTCGAGTCGCCCCATTCTCAGTCCAACCACCCTAGTCACTACAGTACATGGATCCTCCAGATTTGCCACATTAATATTAAAAGATAGCATTTTAAAAAGGGAGAGAGTACAGATTTGTCAAAAGGGATTCATTAACAAAGCATGGTTAATACTACAGTTTTAGAAGGTTCAAAGTGTCCCAGAGATAGATAGATAGATAGATAGATAGATAGATAGATAGACAGACACATACACACACACACACACTGCAACTCAAAAATAAACACCATTGAGTTCAATATGGCTTAGCAAATTCAACAACTTTTCAATTCAGCCTGTTTCACAAATTAATCTCAGGGATAAAATTGCAGCTGTTAACAACACCCACATACTCAAGGTAGCTGAAGGGGAAGGAAAGCATATTTAAAAATCCGGAACAATAAATATAACCCCTGGTGACCCATAGTAACTTTGAAACCACAGCGAAAAGCACAGCAGAGAGGCAGCAGAAGATAACACAAATTTATTTTCAGTGTACCACACTCCTTAATGCCCTCTGGAACAAGGAAGTTTTCACATGGTGCCAAAAAGCAAGGAGCCAAGGAATCTCCCTAAGGAATGAAGTTACAGGACTTGGGTACAATGCCACCAAAGGCCCTGTCATATCACATATCTGCTCCTAAGCACACACTAAGGGTGTGCTGAGCAAGGTATCATGCAAAGACCTAAGAGAACACATAGGCTCATATGGAAGGAAGAGTCCCTGGACATTTCCCAGTCTCAGGTGAAGGAGGGGAGGATTCAGTTCAGTTCACATTCAAAAGGCAAACTTTCCAAATTCACACTTTTAGAAACAATACACAAAATTAAACATAGCCATTGCAACATTCAGAGCACTGCAAATTTCAGTCAAGAATTATGTACAAAAACGCCCATACTTGAATAAAGTGTGCATATGAGTGCATATGTTAGTGAAAACAACATACAAAAACATATTAGGAAAAATTACACACAAAAATGTGTATCGGAAGAGAACTTTGCACTGAAATGTCGAGGAATTTTCACGAGGACTAGTTTAGCTTTACTTCAGTCGCAAATGGATGTGAAAATGTGTAGAACCCAATTTAATGAGAAAATGAAACAGACACATTCGTCTACCCCTGGTCCCAGCTCCAATTAAGAGTCATTTATGTAACCAATTGCATAGTCTCAATCACTGATAACCTCGTCACCTAACACTTTCGGACTCTGGTCAGATGAATGAAAACAGAATACACAGGCCTAGCAGCTGTGAAAGGCTCACATTTGTTTTACTTCCTAACTGTTCCTTCAAGCAAGAACTGGACTATTTCCTACGCTCACTGCCTGGTTGTATTCTAAATCAAGGTAAGTTAGACTTGTGGTGTCTTCCTTCTTCTTTCACTAGCACTCCAAGGTCCACCAACTGGATCAAGGCATAAACACTGAATTGAGAGGAAGTTCTGAGTTCAGGAACTTGTTTTGAGTGTCAGAACTGAACTGAGCACACACAAAACCCACTCCTTGCTCTTTCCTCTTCACTCCTTGTCCTTCCCCACCAGCTTTCTTCAATTCCAGGAGAGTCATATTGTTACTGTCATTATGAAACAATTGGGAGTCAGGGATCCTAGCTCAGAGATCTACAAGCACATCCCAACCCACCTTCTTCCCAACCCCATTTCAAAAGGATAGATCAGCTAAGACACAAACACGCCCTTCTTTATAACTACGTAACACGGCACACGAGTGAATTGGGCTCTTTGTCGTCTGTTCAGAACCAAACAAGGCTAGGGAAAGGAAGCATCTAAAAATAGATGCACAGACGTGATGTAAGAAAAAAGAAATGTTAAGTTTCCCAAGATGGACTTTTAGTGCGGTTGAAGCTTCCCATAAGTTCTTTCCCCATCTTATTGTTAATGACAGTTCCTTAATTTAACCCAAAAGATTTGGCAAGAGTTCTAACATGGAACCACTGAGACAGGCAGTCATGTGAACTAACAGGCAGTTTCATACAAAAATAATGTGACTTGGCAATACTTTGCAGCAACTAGCAAAAGTTGTTGTTGTTTTTAACAAAAGGAGAGTGCAAAGGTGCTTTCATGATTCACAAGCATTGAAAAGGAGCTGAGCCTTACATGGAGGCTCCCAAGGCAGAGTGGTGTAAAAAGGCAATTAATATATGAGTGATAAGCAGATGCTTACCATCATGATGCAAGGCAGTCGTCACTACAATAGCTTAAAGGAAGATTTGCACATTTAGAGTGTGAGTATGCCTTGGAAAGAAAGAAAGAAAGAAAGAAAGAAAGAAAGAAAGAAAGAAAGAGAGAGAGAGAGAGAGAGAGAGAGAGAAAGAAAGAAAGAAAGAAAGAAAGAAAGAAGAGTGCCCAGTAAGCATGCAAGTTAGAGATACAGGGACGAGCTTCTATTATTATTATTATTATTATTATTATTATTATTACATTATTTATTTATCTTAATTTCATAAAATTTATACACTGCTTGATTGTAAAAAAAAGCAAAACAAAACCCTCAAAATGGTTTGCCTCTCTTTCAAGGATCTCAATGCAGCATTCCAACACCATTTTGTCATCACAACAACCCTCTGAGATAGGTTAAATTACAAGGTATTGAACAGGTGTTTTTATGGCTAAACAAGGATTTGAACTGGGATATCCACATTTCAATAAAACAGCACTAGTGCATGTTTTGTATTGCTCCCCACAGCACTAGAGCATGCTTGCATTCTGCGTGCACAGTCATGTATTTCTAGCACCAAGCGGAGAGACATGGCTGCTCAAATCCAGACCTGCCCAGAGGCAACGGAGTTCCCACTGCTCAGCATTCCAACCCATGCCCTTGCTTTGCTCTCAGCTGGAGGGATGGCCTCCATTATGAGATAAACCTCCTTCTGCAGAGAAAGTAAGAATTCACAATTGCCCCTTCCAAAAATTTTTGCAGCACACACCCACACATTCAAGTCCAACACAGCACTCCCATCGAAAGGACTGGCCAGAGATCCCAAACCTGCTTCGCTTCAGCAGCCTGACCAGGTTCCCCAAGAACATTCTCAATTCACCCCAACAATCTGACATGGGCTCGCTGTGGTCAATCAAAGGCTCATACAGTTTTCTGATATTTCTTCACAGCTCCAGACTGGATGCATCTCTCTTGCCTACTCAATTTGACTGTCTACATTTATGATCACATTTGTGCTGCTTCGGCTATTTTATTACACATCACATTTTACTGTGTTCAGCAAACTGAAAACCCACATTAAAATACAAAAAAAAGCAGTGCTCTGTTTTCCATCAGTAGATCTGAAGACGATGCACCTAAGAAATAGTGTGTGGTTTGGAATCAGAAAATTGTAGGGTCAGAAGGAGTCCAATGGCCACCAAGTGTCTACCGCTGCACTAAAACACAATAATGATCAAAAGGAATCTAGCTAAGCAAAATGGACACAGAGGCCAGCATGAAGTGCATGCTAGAGATATATCTGTGATCTATGGAACTCACTCCCACAGGAGGCAGTGGTGGACACCAACTTGGATGGCTTTAAAAAAGAAGACTGGAGAAATTCATGGAGAGTAAATCTATAAGTGGCTACAAGCCATGATGGCTATGCTCTGCATCCACAATCAGGGGCAGTAATGCTTCTGAATAACAGTTGCTGAAAACCACAGGAGGAGGAAGTGCTCTTATGCTCAGGTCTTGCTTGAGGGTTTGGCACAAGCATCTGGCTGATTACTGTGAGAACAGAATGCTGGACAAGAGTCATTGGCCTCTTCTTATGTTCTTATAGCCTCATGATTACAGTTGTGGTATCTCAACTGGTCTTCAGTGTGGTGTAGTGGTTAAGAGCGGTAGACTCGTAATCTGGGGAAGCGGGTTCGCGTCTCCGCTCCTCCACATGCAGCTGCTGGGTGACCTTGGGCTAGTCACACTTCTTTGAAGTCTCTCAGCCCCACTCACCTCACAGAGTGTTGTGGGGGAGGAAGGGAAAGGAGAATGTTAGCTGCTTTGAGACTCCTTCAGGTAGTGATAAAGCGGGATATCAAATCCAAACTCCTCCTCCTCTTCTTCTTCTTCTTCTTCTTCTTCCATAATATTGGTAACTCACATTTACTGCCCACATTTAGGGATATAGAAAGTCACCTTAACCTGAGCCAGACAACTGGTCCATCTAGCTTAGTACCTCTATCAGGACTCCATCAGCCCTGTGTGGAGATGCTGGGGACTGAATCTTGAGTCATCTGCACCAAAGGTTGGCAAGTATGACCCTTCCTCAATGATGCTATGTTGCCTATGAAGGTTAACCACCAGCAGGAGCCTATCCAGGACATGATGTGTTGGACCAGTCACCAATTGTTATTGACATGGACAAGGAAACATCCAGGTGCTCTTTGCTTCAGGCAAAGGAGCTTTTGGAGGATAATGCTTTATCGATTATTAATTGACCGGGGAGAGCCCTTCAATTTTTTTGAAACTTTCCAACCAGCACCAAAGCACACCAATCCTGAGTCAAGTACCTGACTATTTGAAAAAGCACATATTATGGTCTTCCCATTTGTTCACTTGGGAATCCTCCCTTCAGCTGTTACGCTGGGTTTTGTTTTCCAGTACTATGATTGGTCTTGGACTCCTCCTGAACTCGGTGTTTCTCATAGCCTGAACTGGATTTTTAATCTATTTTTTGCAGAACTGTTGTGCTTTGATTTGCACTTAACTTGTATTGCATGAAGATGACTAAGCGTTATCAGACTTTTAATAAAAAGTCTGACAGTGCACTGATGGCATTTGAACCACTCAGCAAATGTGTCTTCTTACTGACTAATTATAATGGTTGTTTGAATGTGCTAGTTAAACTAATTTGTGTCGCTTAAACTGCATCTTCAGAACTTAAAAGGAGCTTCCATTATGAGAGCATTGCCACTTATGGTTGATTAAAGGCATGTACAAGAGTCATTTATTAATTGGCAAGAAAACCAATTTTGGCTACTTTTGCTCCATCACCATTAGGATTAAGATAGCAGATCAATATATTTTGTTTTACCCATTCCTATTTACAATTCAGCATTTTGGCAACACAGAAAGTTTTTAAGCTGCTTAAATTACAACTGGCTCACTTAAGAGAAAGTTAATTAAAAGAGAGATGTTATATTATTATATATTTATTTATACCTCACCTTCTTCCCTGACAGGGACTCACGGCGACTTACAGATGAAATAAAAACAGCTAAAAACATGGGGATGGGGAGAATCATTAAAAAAACACACATACAATTAAACATTAATAGAAATATGTATAGATATAGACAGATAGATAATCAATTAAAAACATACAGAGAATCACAACAAAAACAGCACGGCACCAGTATCCTCATTAAAAGCAGTCAGTTCCCAAAAGCCTGTTGAAACAAGGTCTTCCCCTGTCGGTGGAAGGACAACAAGGAAGGAACCAGTCCAACTTCTCTAGGGAGGGAGTTCCAAAGTCTGGGAGCATTGGTGAATCTTTGCTAAGTGCTTTGTTTGTCTGTGCCATAGCTCTTAAGCTATTATGGTGCAGCTTTTGCTATTGTGTTACGGGAACAGTAGAAATTCTTTGAGACATTCCAGTTCTAAACTAGGTCTTACCTATTTGCTACTAGAACACAAACAAACAAACAAACAAACTGTATGGAAGATCTAGAGCAGGGGTGGTTAACCTTTGGCCCTCCAGATGTTGTTGAACTTAAAGTCTCATTAGCCCCAACCAGCATAGCTGATGGTTATGGATAATGGCAGCTGTAGTCCAATAAGTATTGGAGGGTTACCTCTGCTATACACAATTTACATGGTAGTTGGTGACCTAAAAAAAGAATCATTGCACATGAAATCCATGAGGGTTCCTGAAAGGGTTGAAAATATTGTCAACATCCTCAGCAAGAAACGTCTGGCATCTCTGGCCCCCACGAGTAGTTCACACAACCAGAGAAATGGCTGGTGAGTGTATCCATGATCCATACATGATTGCATAGCCCTACCATTAGGCAGAGTGAGGCAGCTGCCTCAAGTGGCAGGTTCTTTGGGGTAGGCCAACAGCATCCTCCATTCCCTCTGAGAGCTCTAAGCTCCCAGATGTGATGTAGATGCTTCCCTGTCTCCAGAACTGAAGTAAGATTCTTATCCATGTGGAGCAAAGCAAATGGCAGGAATCTTGTGTGAAATAAATTGTATCTTCGGAGCAGGTCGCTCCCCTTTTAGCACACAAATCCAAGAGTCAATTGCTAAAATGAATGCATGGTTGTTTTCATTTTAATATGTGGAATGTTAGCTTTACCCCCAGCTATTGATATGAAACCAATAAAGAATTTTGGCCAGTTGCTTTTTGTTTTGTTTTTAGGGAGGAGAATCTTCCAACAAATATATTGCCTGCCTTAGGCATCAAAAGTTTAAAATTTAAAGGGAAACTACTACTTCAGACCCTAGTGTTCCACTTTATCAGATCTGTCTCTGATAAAATCATTTTGGCCTATTAGCTGATATTATTGTTCAATGAAAAATAGCATTGTGTTGTTGTTGTTGTTGTTTCTACTATCCAGCTTCTGGGCGAGAACTCATGTATTCTATAATTGCAGCTTGTGGCAATCCTTACTGGGGAATGACTCCTGCTGATTTCAACAGGGTCTGCTCACGAACCAGCAAGCAAATAATTACAGTCTAGTACAGTTGCACTTTCCCCCTGTGGGGATGTACATTAATAGATGGGGAAGGGTGGGAACTAAAGACAGATGGAAACAGAAACCAAAACCTGAATTTGGATCCTGATATTAGGAAGGAGTCCCTCAACTCAAGTGTTCCTCATTTAGGTAGTCATGTCTATAATACAGGCAACCCCCAATTTGCACAGGGGATGCATTCCGAGTCATCACACGCGACAGCAGAGCACATATAAGCTCATCCCATTATGCCCATGCCCCCTTTTTCTGCCACTTCTGGATTCTTGAACATTCACAAAACAGGGGTTGCCTGTACATACTTCATCTGGTGTGAGTGTCAATCCCTCCCTGCTGCTCCAGAGTGTTCTAAAATAAAAAGTCTGCTCAGGGAAATTCCCAGTATGTTTCTGAGCACAATTCAAAGTGTTGGTGCTGACCTTTAAAGCCCTAAATGGCCTTGGCCCAGTATACCTGAAGGAGCGTCTCCACCCCCACCACTAAGGTCCAGCTCCAAGGGCCTTCTGGTGGTTCCCACATTGTGAGAAGTGAGGTTACAGGGAACCAGGCAGAGGGCCTTCTCAGTAGTGGCGCCTGTCCTGTGGAACGCCCTCCCATCAGATGTCAAGGAAATAAACAACTATCCAACTACAGGTAGGTAGTCTGCCGTAGTCAAAACAAAATAAAAAAATAAAAAAATTCCTTCCAGTAGGACCTTAAAGGTAAAGGTAAAGGGACCCCTGACCATTTGGTCCAGTCATGTCCGACTCTGGGGTTGCGGCGCTCATCTCGCTTTATTGGCCGAGAGCCGGCGTACAGCTTCCAGGTCATGTGGCCAGCATGACTAAGCCGCTTCTGGCGAACCAGAGCAGCACACGGAAACGCCGTTTACCTTCCCGCCGGAGCGGTACCTATTTATCTACTTGCACTTTGACGTGCTTTCGAACTGCTAGGTGGGCAGGAGCTGGGACTGAGCAATGGGAGCTCACCCCGTCGCAGGGATTTGAACCGCTGACCTTCTGATCAGCAAGCCCTAGGCTCTGTGGTTTAACCCACAGCGCCACATGGGTCCCTCCACAGCGCCACCTGGGTCCCTAGTAGGACCTTAGAGACCAACTAAGTTAGTTTTTGGTATGAGCTTTTGGTATGAGTTTTTGGTATGAGATACAGTGTATCTGAAGAAGTGTGCATGCACACGAAAGCTCATACCAAAAACTAACTTAGTTGGTCTCTAAGGTGCTACTGGAAGGAACTATCCAACTATTAGAAGACATCTGAAGGCAGCCCTGTTTAGGGAAGCTTGTAATATTTGAAGTTTTATTCTGTTTTTAGTGTTCTGTTGGGAGCAGCCCAGAGTGGCTGGGGAAACCCAGCCAGATGGGCGAGGTATAATTATTATTATTATTATTATTATTATTATTATTATTATTATTATTCAGCAGAGAATTGGTAACGAAGGTTCTCGACACCACTTCAAAAGTACAATTCTCAGGTTGCTTTGGGTGGAAAGTCATTACAAAAAAACCTGTCTGAAATCATGTTGTCCAACTCCCCATATGCCTTAGGCATTCCTTTTCAGAAGTCATCCCACAGCAGGACCTCAGAAATGGACCTACTCCCTGCTTTTCCCCTCAGCTATATAATTTGGAAAATCCTTGGCAGGGTCCAGGCCATGTGATTCAAAGCAGCAGGGCTTCTTTTGTGGACTGAAAAAGTGCATCCATTCTGTGAAACTGGACTGCAGTATACTGGAGCCTTGGCTTTCAGTATCCTTGGCTTAATGCAAAATGTGAACCCTTTGCACTTCCTTTAATTCATCCTCATCCATGTGGTGTTGTCCTTCAACTACCGCCATCCCACACTTTCTTCTCCCTAAATCTGAAGATTCCTTATGCAGTCGATGTAGCTCTCCTATTCGGATTTTCAAACCATGTGTTGTCCACAATGACCTGCAGGGTCTCTCCAGCATTTCAGACAGGGAGAGGGCATTCTCAGCCATACCTGGAAATGCTGGGGATTGAAATAGAGAACTCCGGCATGCAAAGCAGATGCTCTACCGCTAAGCAACCTAAGAAATAAACAGGAACTTAATAGTGCCTCTAGAATGACCTACATTGTCTCAAACATGTCCAAGGTTGGACTGGGCACTAGGAATCTGTCGCAGTGATTACTTCTTCTTGTTGTTAACATCTGACTTCAATCATACTGAAAACTGAAAGTGCAGACAGTATCATCAATCTTATGAACCACCATTTACTTAGACTTAAAAATAAAGATACATACCTGAGCTGACCGCCAATTAATTGGTTCATGACATTACACAATGAACAGGGAGTAGTTAAATAAATAGGTAATGCAGTTTGAGCAAAGCTACTAAACAGAACACTGAGTTCATTCATACATCTAGGTAAGGTGGGGTGGGATCAGTTCAAAGGAATTTGATCCCTCCTCCCTTTTCTTCCAACCACACGATAGACCACAGCTTTCAATCCTAGAAAAGCCTTTGGGAAATATGTACCTTGCATTCAGTGCAAGTTAAAAAGTTAATTAATTCTTTCATGGTGCTTTTAAAGCAGAAGACACCAAACTTGATCTCACAATGCACCAAGCATTTCTGAAGATCAACAAGCAGATTCCCCCCCCCTTTCTTTTTCTTAAAAAGCATCCTGGAGCGAACGCAAACTGATGCGAGTTTTTCAGTGCTATATGGAACTGCTGTGGTAAATGGTCTGATGCATGTTCAGATCTCTGTTTGTTACATTCCAAGGCAAAAACCTCTAAACATATGTCAGATGGCAGACACAAGTGGTATGGACACCAGTGTTACCAGGTGTTTGGGTTGTTTATAAAACACAGACACACAGAGACTTCGGGGGGGGGGGTTGAGAAGGGCCCAAGAGCAAATTACAAGATGGCACCCCACCATTCTGTGTGCAAAAATGGTGCTGCCAGCTGAAACTTATTTTAGCACTGGCAATGGGATAGTATTGCCCCTCAGGGGGCAAAGGGCAGGCTGCATGATTCACCCAGCTCTGTTTGCCACCACTTTCTGCCAACTGCAGAGGCTGCCTCAATGTGCCTGCAAGTCCAATTCAGGGAGCCGGAAGAGTATACAGAGATCCAAGCAGCAAGAAAAAGTGAGGACGATATGAACACACCCTAGAATCCCAACACTGATCTGGCCTTCACATTAAACTGTTTCTGACGTTACACAGGGTTACACTGAGGCAGCAGGTACTGCCCCTGACCCAGATGAATCCAGTTGGCTGTATTCAAGACTGTGTTATACCCAAAGATTCACCTAAAGAACCCCATCAATGCAAAGACTTCTGCTTGCACCATGGGGCTTTCCCTCCCTTGTCCTCCCCACACACACACACACTGAAATTGGCTCATTACAGGGATAGCCCCCCGAAGTGTGCTAGGACAGTTCTGTCTGGCAAGCCGATACACATGTGAGACGGAAGATTTGCACAACCTTTTATGTGTATACTCAAAGGTAAGGTCCCTTGAGCAAAGTGAAACTTATTCCCAGGTAAGTGCCTGTAGGACCACAACCTTAAGACATACCAAATGTTTGCTTTCCCCCAGACACCTTAACAATTCCTTTTAAAAACTTTCAGCTACTGTAAGTGTGGTGAGGAACATAAAACCTTCAAACTGCTTTTGAAGACACCTAGTGTGGGAATCAAGAGACATTTGCTTATTTGCAATTCAAGTTCTTCTTTAAGACTCCTGGGGCAAAGACATTCATCATGTTTTTGAGCACATCTGTTTCTTCCTAAAACTAGTAGCAAGAATAATAATAGTATTCAATGTATCTCCGAGCAGACCCATTGAAACCAGCAGACTTAAGCCCATTGATTTTGGCTGTTCTACTCTGAGTGTGATACAGTGGGACGTTACCGAGAGAAAGCTGCATATTGACTTTCATAAATGGAAACCAGTACAGCTGCTGCCTGCAGAGCAAATTGGATTGTTTCCCCTTGAACGAAACAGTATCTTTTTCCTCCCAAAGATGCAGTGTTGCCATTTTCCATTACGTGAAACAACGGTCTCTTGCAAATAAATAAATAAAATTGCACCGGTATGCATGCTTAAGAGCTTGTTCATTTCTTGTGACAGTCTTGGCTTGCGGACATGGTCATCAGAACAAAAATAATGTGTGGCCTGGGTAGCCTCAGCCACAGTAATTTCTGCAAATGTGGTACTGGTTACTGGTTCATTTCCAGGCCAAATTCAAGGGGCTCATGTTAATGTTTAGAGCCCTAAACTATCAAGACTGCCTCCTTCCCTACAGACCCTCTTGGGTGCAGTGGGGGCCCTCTAGGTAGTTTCTCCTCCCACGGAGGCTCATGGGATGGGGGGGAAGTGAGCCCAGGAGAGGGCTTTCTCTGTGGCAGCCTCTAACCTTTGACATTCCCCCCTCTCCACAGAAGTGCATCTGGCACCTTCATTATATAGCTTCTAGGGAATGCCTAGAATATATTTTGGGACTACAATTCCCATCATCCCTGACCACTGGTCCTGTTAGCCAGGGATGATGGGAGTTGTAGTCCCAAAACAGCTGAAGGGCCAAGTTTGGTCATGCCTGCAGGCTTAGGGTAAAGGGTGGGTAATAAATAATAACAGAAGAAAATAATTGAGGAAGCAGCCAATAATGGTACAGAGAGTCATAGCTGCGATCTATCGACAACAACACATCACATTTTCCCACCTGGGCACATTCTTGGGGGAGGTCAGGATTCCTCCTTGGACATGCAAGAAATACACTGTGAAAAGCAGCTCTGAAAGACAAGCTACAGTTTAAAGTAAAACAACCATCTTCTTCTTCTTTTTTGCTTAAACTGGCCACTTTTATTTTGAAGGAAAAACTGGGGGTGGGGGGGGGAGAGACACCCAGCTTCAGGGCTGCAATCCAGAATGTGATTACAATCCAGACTGGGGCACCACACCACATTCCTAGTGGCTATTTGCCCTTCAGGCCACTTCAGTTTTTCATAACATGTAGTTTGGCCCTACAAGCCACAGCCAGCCCTACTGTTAGGCAGAGTGAGGCGGCACAGGCCGGGGGGAAGCCACAGCTGTGTAGGCTGTGTGGCCTAACCCTGCTACCCTTAGGAGGACAATGCCCTGTCCCTCCTGTCACTAGTGTTGAAATAAGATTAAAAGTGCCATAATGATCAGTTTCTATAAGTGGGATGCGGGAACATCTTTTTATATTTTGTTTCAGGCAGCAAAATGTTTCGGGCTGGCCTTGCCTAAAGCTGCAATCCAATGTTCAGTTTTAACACCCTGAGACTGACATTCATCAGCCCCCTCTCTACAGAAGAACTTAAATTGGTATTTTTGGGAAGACAATTCTTCTCTAGGAGTCATTCTAAGTTTTTTATTATTATTGCTGTTGTTGCTGCTATTTATAAACTGCTCATAAAACACATGCTACCTTCCCAAAGAAAAATACGGACTGCACTGGGATTAAAAGGGGGGGGGGAATCCACTTCTCCCTCTTTTCATAAAGAAAGGATTTAAGGGCCGTTGTGCCACACTTTCTCAACTGGAGGATATATTGGTTTGAATCCATGAGAAGCAGAGAAAGGAAAAGAGTGCTGGGGGGCAATGTCTACAAATAATAAACCCAAGTATGTTGGAATGCTCCTAGAACAGGGATCGCGCTTCTTCATTGCCCTTTTCATGAATATGAAATGACCCTCTTCTTTCTTCTGAGCCTCTTAAAGAAGCTGCTGTTTGTGGGGGCTGAAAAAGCAATTCCATCCCCCTATTTTCCAACTTGGCTTGGTAGGAAGACCTGTGGTGCTCCAAATGTTGTCAGACTCCGCAACACCAGTCAACCACAGCCAGTACATCCAAGGGTGATGGAAGTTGTAGTCTTAGCATAAAAGAAATTAGGTAAAGGTAAAGGGACCCCTGACCATTAGGTCCAGTCGTGTCCGACTCTGGGGTTGCGGCGCTCATCTTGCATTATTGGTCGAGGGAGCCGGTGTACAGCTTCCAGGTCATGTGGCCAGCATGACTAAGCAGCTTCTGGCGAACCAGAGCAGTGCACGGAAACGCCGTTTACCTTCCCGCCAGTGCTGCCATATAGTGAGTCCCGCCACAGACAGTATAGAATCATAAGATTTGGAAGGGACCCCAAGGGTAATCTAGTCCAACCCCTTACAATGCACAGCTAAAGCATCCATGACAGATGGCCATCCAACCTCTGCTTAGAAACCTCCAAGTAAGGAGAGTCCACAACCTCCCAAGGGAGACTGTTTCACTGTCAGAGCAGCTCTTGCTGTCAAAAAGTTTAGTTGGAATATACTTTCTTGTAATTTGAAGCCATTGGTTCGAGTCCTACCCTCTAGAGCAGGAGAAAACAAGCTTGTTCCCTCTTCCACGTGACAGCCCTTAAAATATTTGAAGATGGCTATCATATCTCCTCTCAGTCTCCTCTTTTCCAGGCTTTTCCTGTATACCTGAAGGAGCGTCTCCACCCCCATCGTTCAGCCCGGACACTGAGATCCAGCGCCGAGGGCCTTCTGGCGGTTCCCTCATTGCGAGAAGTGAGGTTACAGGGAACCAGACAGAGGGCCTTCTCGGTAGTGGCGCCCTCCCTGTGGAACGCCCTTCCAGCGGATGTCAAGGAAATAAGCAGCTATCCTATTTTTAAAAGACATCTGAAGGCAGCCCTGTTTAGGGAAGTTTTTAATATTTAATGCTGTATTGTTTTAATATTTGACTGGAAGCCGCCCAGAGTGGCTGGGGAAACTCGGCCAGATGGGCGGGGTAAAAATAATAAAATTATTATTATTATTATTATAAACATACCCAGCTCTCCTTCAAACGCTCCTCGTAAGGCTTGGTTTCCAGACCCTTGATAATCCTGGTTGCCTGCCTCTGCACACTGAAAAGGACAATGATGTCCCGTCCCCCCCAGCGACCCATGGCTCATTCTGGGACAATCTGTTAAGGCAGAGAGTAGAAGACACCTAATTCAAGCCATCAACTCTAAACTACTCATAATGTTTGACTGTATTATTTACACTGCATGTGCATGGAATGTTTCTTGGGGGCAGTGTATGTGGGAATTACTTGTTATATATATTTTCAGAAACTGAAAAATGAAGTTAAGAAAGAGGTTTAAAACAAAGAAACACCCATTTTTTTATCTAAAAAAATTGAACAGGGGTCTCCAAATCATTGGCATCGTGAGAAGAAGAGGGCAGGCAAGTATATTAGTCCACTTCTCCATTGCTGGACATCTGTGGTGATCTAAGAGAAAACATTTCACACACACCCCATGCTTTTCCCCCCCAAAGCAATCAGTACCTATAAAGAGCAGTTCCACATGAAATTTCCCTTCCATCCACTAGCAACATACCTAGGGTGTGATCTGATAGATACAACCTATCCCAGAATAATGAATGTAACGCCAAAGCAGATTTCTCCAACCTAGTTGGAGAATGGGCGTTGTAATCCAAAACATCTGGATGGCAGCAGGTTCCCAAAGGCTGTCCTAGGCTCCATTATGAAAACCTGCATTTAGACATAGTTTTCTTGAGGGACTGGTAGTCTTGGTTAGTTCTGAATAATTTCTTTATGTCCATCAGAATCTTAATGGGGTATGAACTATACAAGATGAGCACAATAAATAATACTGGCTTCCTATTTTAGACTCAATAGGTTCAAGCCATGATACATATTATCAGAAAATAATTTTAAAAATCACAGTAAAGTACACATTTTATACATATATTTCAACACCCTACTGCTGAAGTGGTTTTAAACCCTTCTCTCACTTGAAAAGAAAAGACACTATTTGCCTTTGTTGACCACAAAGTTTCCTTTCCAACACAAAGTCAAACAGATGCCTGGGTGAGTCACAAAATTCAATGCAAATCCCAGGAGGAGAGAACAACCTGCATGGGAAATACACAGAGATTAGTGCCAGGCAGTGGGAGACAAAACATGTAATGAAGTCAAAAGCAATCAAGGGTGCAAGTCTAGACACATGACAAGATGAGCTTCCGAGAAAACATGGCAGAGCTAGTTGACTCGACTCCCATTTCCCAGACAAAGGACTGCTTCACACATTAAGAATGTAAGAAGAGCCTGCAGGATTAATCCAATGGCCCACTTAGTCCAGTATCCTGTTCTCACAGTGACCAACCGGCATTCTCCCCTCCTATGGCTTCCAGCAACTGATATTCAGAAGCATTACTCCATCCAAAGAAGCAAAGCATACTCATTTTGCCTCACAATCTTTGCTAGCCTTAACCTCCTTGAATTTGTCCAATCCTGACTATTATTTTTAAAATGTTATATAAAATTCTGCAAAACAGAGTGTTGAAAAACTAATAAACTGAGAGTCCTTGGGGACCAAATAAAAAGGGACAATTTCATACCTGTTTGGTCTGATTTTATTTCATCTCTAAGCAAGGAAGAACCACTTTTGGCCTACGAATGAATAAGGTTGATGCAACGACTCAGGACATTGGAATACTTCAATTACTTTCCCTTAGTACAATAGGGTCCAAGTTTTGTAACCCTGAACTTATGCAAGCCATTCCCTCTAACCCTTAGCACTTTCTGGAGGAAGCCTCTACCAATGCAGTTCTCAGCACCTGGCTTGCAGCGAAGGATGAGTGTGAACCAGGGCTCAACAGAAGCCTGAAGAAGCCTGGGAAAAGTTAAATAATCTGCAATGTGACCACAGTACCAGAGTCATACCTCGTGTTGTATCCGCTTCATGTTGCGCCTTTTCGCGTTACATCCCACAGCAACCCAGAAGTACTGGAACAGGTTACTCCCGGGTTTTGCCACTTGCGCATGCGCAGAAGCGCTAAATCGCGCAGAAGTGTCTAATCGCATTGCGCGCCTGCACAGATGCAGCGCTTCGAGTTTCGGGCATTTCACGTTACGGACGGGCCTCCGGAACGGATCCCATCCGTAACACAAGGTACCACTGTAAAGCGAGCTAGGGTTTAAAGAAAAGGTCGTGACCTAAGTTGTGTAGTTTAGCAATATAAGTAAGTATACACACGTTTTAAAACTTGCTGCTAGCAAAATATGGAGCTGCCCGGCACATTCAAATACATTTTTAATGGGGCAAATTTAATATTTACATTTTAATTTCTTTCTATTTACTATTTAGTTTTTAGGGTTGTTTTTTGTTGTTGTTGTTTTGTTTTTTTGTTTATTTAACCTGTAGCAGCCTGAAGAACAAGGAGCAATTGGAAACACCTGTGGTTATTCAAAGCACAGGTAAATTGAGCAGAGACAAAGGGGAGCAGCAAATCATTTCTAAAACGAAATCTCAAAAAGCATTTATGTATGAAATTTAAATCCTGCGATTCGTTGTAAACAGCATCAGCATGGGCTACAATAAACATATGTAGATCAAATAAATACAAGATTAAGTAAAATACACAATCGGGTTTCTTTTTATAAAATAAAAAAGCTGTCTCCATATGACTATAATTCAATGCAAGCTAATTCCCCTAACACAGAGGTTTTCAATCTTTTTGAGTCCTTGGCTCCCTTGACCCAACTACAATCTTTCTGTGGCACCCCTGTGGGGCGCAGGAGCCCAGTTATGTCATCTCTTGCCTGCAGAGCTGGCAGCTCCTCACCCCTTTTCAAACACCCTCCCTTATGGAGTGTTCCCTCAACCTCCTCTCTGCTCCACTCTCCTTGCCGCCCCTGGTCTCTAAGCTGCCCCTCCAAAGAGAGGTGCTGCCTCAAACTGCCCCACAGGGGGCTGGGAAGCACCCCCTGGCCAACTCCAGAGGCACCATTTGCCTGGGGAGCTTGTACCTAGGGCTGCTGTCACAAACAGCTGTGCACGCCTTATGGAGGCACAGACGCAAGAGGGCATCAGAATGTTGCCCGCGGCACCCCTGACCATCATTCAAGGCACCCCAAGGGTGCCACGGCACACTGGTTCAAAACACTGCCCTAACAAATTGCAAGGACTTTCTAATCTGTCTTCCATCATGTAGAAACCTCAAGAAGATACCATACCTGTCAGAGAGAACCAAAGGACAATAGATCAGTTGCGCTACTTGTTCCTCTGTTCACTCAAAAAACCACACAATTTTAGAAGAGTAAGTGGCAAGACTCCCTGCCCAAGTGCTACTTCTTAGGCTGCATAGAAACACATCACACTGAAACCAGAAGAGGCAGTTTTGTTGCTCTATTAAAACATGTAGTTTTCCCACTATGATGCAAGTTCTTTTGGTTTGTTTTTTAACTGGTTCTGCAGGCTTAAGTTGGACTGGATGGTGCCTATTGGCTAACGTGTGTGTTTACAAACCTACCTTCCCCAGTTCGCAGAACAGCTTTGCAACACTCCAAAAGCAGAGTGTGTGTGTGTGTGTGTGTGTGTTTATTTTAAATAGGATTAGGACAAACAAATAAATGCATAAACTACCGGTAGTAGTTTGAAATTTATATTTTTCAAAAACCGCAGGCAAGCCTGACTGAAGCATGGAAAAAGCGACAAGACTAGCAGATCAATCACATCTGATACACTGGTACGTACACCTATGATGCAAATTGTGAAAGCATGCAGAGGTCAGGCACACAATGTGCAAAGAAAGCCTGCTGTGATGCATCCTTTTACATTACATCTGTCATCACCCAGAGTTTCCACCATATTTCGATATGCAATAATGTTCAGGTTCATTGTTCAAATGGGCAGAATGAAGTTCTTCTCTTCCCTTAACAAGCAGAGGGATCAAATGACTGTCGCAGTCACTAGTCGGGGACAGCCTACCTTGTTGATTTATAGCACAGCGAATTCCTGAAAAGAGGTTAAGAACAGCACTAATATAAAATCACACAGCTGAGTCCAGTAGTAATTCCAGGTAATCTTAGTGTCATGAATCCACTGGTTTAAACAGCCTCTATAATAAGGATTTAAGAAACTCAAGTTTTCTGTATGCGCTTCCAAAGCTAAAAATACACCATGCATGCGCACACTATATAGTTATAAAACTATCAAACTATGCAGTATCATTCTTCTATATTGTTCTTGGCACTTTCCTCCCTTCTTAATGAAAGCCAGCAAGCAAAATAGGGGCAATTCTCTCTCGAGATTTCCCAGTATCAAAAAAACAGAGACTATTGCATTTATATACAGTTCAAGCATCTTCTGGAGATGTTGCAAGATCTTTATTGTTATTATTATTTGGGTGACAATTTAATAGCCAGGGGTAAGTAAAGGTCATATTAACAGTGCCATTAAATATTTGAGACTCATGTCCTTCCACTTCCCCCCTGAACATCCTGCCACTACTCACTTTTGCCTATCGGAGTTCCAGAACCATGGGTACATCAAAAACATGGGGCTGTAAAATGTCACTAGAAAAAGTTGGAAGGGTAAAATTCTGGGGAAACTGGCAGGATGACAACTTCCCCAAGGGATTAAACCTCTCCTGCTCATTTAATCTCTGCTACAAATCACCTCCTTCCAAGGAAGCTTTGGAGTTTAGAGTTAACATTCTGCATAGCTAAGAGTATAATGTGATGCTGGAAAAGCTTTGGCCCTCCAGATGTTGCTGGACTACAACTTCTATCATCCCTAGCTTTTGGCTGCATTGACTGGGGCTGATGGGAATTGGAGTCCAACACATCTCAGGGCTGAAGATTTCCCAGCCCTGTATAATGCATCCTTTGGCCTTATGAATAGGGAAAGGTACAGATCTAAAAGAATCACAAGATATAGTGAAGAATATGCAGTCACATTCAAATGGCTACATATGTTTTGTTGTTGTTCAGTCGTTCAGTAGTGTCCGACTCTTCGTGACCCCATGGACCAGAGCACACCAGGCACGCCTATCCTTCACTGCCTCTCGCAGTTTGGCCAAACTCATGTTAGTAGCTTCGAGAACACTGTCCAACCATCTCATCCTCTAAACATATGTTTTAGGGCTAAGCAAATAAAAGGAGAGGGGATGAATGCCACCCACGATTTCATCAATGACAAAAGGTGATTGGGGAGAAGGACTGCTTTGAAAGAGCACAAAAGTGTTCTTCTACCAGGAAAGCATTGCCCTAAATGGCTTTCATTAGCCCACAGTGGCTCCATAGTATTCACTATGCAATCACTGATCAACTAGGATCAACTGAAAGCACTGCTTTGCTTGCTCTTAGTTTCAGCAGCTCATAGCCAAATCCAATTGTCCACACTGTGTCCTGATATCATCATGTACATTACAAGATCCTGATTGGCTAGAATCATTATAGCAAGGAGAAAGTAGCCCTAATGAGAAGGGAAAGCAACACCTAGAGAGGATACATGGCAGCAAAGAGATTGGAAAGTGAACACTCCAGATATTTAAATTATCTTTGGAGAAGGTAGGCTTCCCACCACCTAAATACTGAAATTGATGAGCATTCAGCAAAGTCATATTATACTTTAATATTGCAAATCCACATGTTTTAGAAGCATTTGGGACTGCATTAAACAGATTATGGAACTGTGTGTACAATGTGGATCTAAAAACAACTTGCTAATATGATGTGGTTCTATTATTTAGAACTTTAGTTTCCCTTTCTTAAATCTGCCCTACGGTGCCTATTCCAATCCAAAACAGCCTTTTAATGTAAAGTATTTTTCTTCCTAATTTTGGCTGAAAACATAATGAAAATGGCCATAACACACATTAAGGGTTGAAATTTACATCTGGCTACCACTATAAATGCTCTGATATCATAATTATTAGGTTAGGGCTGCCAAAAGCCTCAAAGATATACAGCTTTAAACACACACACACACACACACACACACACAGACACACAAACCTAGTACGGTATAGAAATTACAGTTTTATGAGTTTCTGCTGAGGTCTGTAGTGACCCATAAAAATCCTTCCCTTCAACATATTTGAAGGCATTTCAAAGATTGGCCTCTTATGAAAATTCCTTATTCTCCAATGGACCACTTAGGTCCTGTACATTCTAACAGACTGCAGTTTTACTACAGGACTATTAAATATGTATTACTAAAAGTATTTTAGCTACTTAAATGTAGATTCAAAAGTCAGCTTTTACTTCCCTCATACCCAGATGACCTTTGCCATCTTACTTCTAACTTTGAGTAATTTTAATCCTTATGTAGAAGTGTCCACAGTTTACTATCCATTATATCAGCAAGGCCATTGCTCTGGGTAGTGGCAGCCCATTCCAGAAATAAAAAACAGAAGCAAAAACTCACACTGCCCTCTCTTTACAAAGCAGCCTCAGCCACAATATGGCTCCAGTGGCTGCTCCCAGACTTTGTGTGCAAATTGTCGTTTCCAGCATTCCACACAACCACTGAGCTTCACAAACATTAATTTGAGGGCGGGGGAAAGTTTGGGGAATAGATTGGTTTTTTTTTTTACTTACTTGCCTCCATTCATCAAAGAAGTTCAAGTCTCCTCCCCCATACGTTTAATCAGAAATGCCAAGGACTGAACTTGGCACTTCCTGCATGCAAATAAATAATGTATTCTTCCTCTGAGCTATGTTGAAAGGTATTTTAATTCTGTATTAAACACCTTTTTCTCTAGGAATCACACACCCTTAGGCACAGGGTTGTGAATAATTCAAAATTATTCTATTGTGGCAAAATGATTCTGCATTGAATTTGTCTCCTTCATACCTTGTTTTTCTTCAGAGTTTTGTACTAAAATTCCCATAGGAGCAAAGATTCTTCTTTGCTGGTCATAATGATGCATCACCTTTTGAATTAGCAGGTGTTTCCCTCCTTTATCATTTTCTCTTCAGTTCATTATTTATTCCATTTTAATCTGCATTCACTGTTCTGCATTTGCCATCTGTTACAGACCAGGCCCTTAAGACATCTACATTGCCTTGAATCTTTCATTCTCCTATAGTTCACTTTCTTAAAATGGATTGTTCCAAGGGAAACTATTCCAAAACAGTCAACCAAGAATCATAGAATCATAGAATCATAGAATCATAGAATCATAGAGTTGGAAGAGACCACAAGGGCCATCCAGTCCAACCCCCTGCCAAGCAGGAAACACCATCAAAGCATTCCTGACAGGTGGCTGTCAAGCCTCTGCTTAAAGACCTCCAAAGAAGGAGACTCCACCACACTCCTTGGCAGCAAATTCCACTGTCGAACAGCTCTTACTGTCAGGAAGTTCTTCCTAATGTTTAGGTGGAATCTTCTTTCTTGTAGTTTGAATCCATTGCTCCGTGTCCGCTTCTCTGGAGCAGCAGAAAACAACCTTTCTCCCTCCTCTATATGACATCCTTTTATATATTTGAACATGGCTATCATATCACCCCTTAACCTTCTCTTCTCCAGGCTAAACATACCCAGCTCCCTAAGCCGTTCCTCATAAGGCATCGTTTCCAGGCCTTTGACCATTTTGGTTGCCCTCCTCTGGACACGTTCCAGCTTGTCAATATCCTTCTTGAACTGTGGTGCCCAGAACTGGACACAGTATTCCAGGTGAGGTCTGACCAGAGCGGAATACAGTGGTACTATCAAGGGAAGTAATAGTACCACTGTATTCCGCTCTGGTCAGACCTCACCTGGAATAGTTTCCCTTGGAACAATCCATTTTAAGAAAGTGAACTATAGGAGAATGAAAGATTCAAGGCAATGTAGATGTCTTAAGGGCCTGGTCTGTAACAGATGGCAAATGCAGAACAGTGAATGCAGATTAAAATGGAATAAATAATGAACTGAAGAGAAAATGATAAAGGAGGGAAAGAAGACTAGTTGCAGAAGCTGAGAGCCAATGGGATCCCTGGAGACTATTTTTGAGAATATGTTAATCATGCCCATTAATTCCAATGGGTCTACCCTGAGTAGAACTAGCGTTGTCTTCTATAGGTTGTATTCCAAATTGGGCTAGGTGGAGATACAGCTTGACTTCATATAACACAGCTTCGTATGTTTCAAGCCCTGTCAAAATCAGTGGGAGTTATCCCCTCGAAATTTCAGAGACTGAAACCCTGCTCCTCAATAAAATCCCCAAGGTTGCTTCCACTTTCATGTGATATAGAAAAGCACTAGACAGATCATGCCACAGCTTTATTACCTGGAAAATGAGGCACAAAAATGCATCACCTCCTACCTAACACAGGGGTTGAGGAACTCTTTCTGCCTGTGGAGCCCATTCTCACATGGGCAGCCTTCCAGGAGCCAACGATGGGTTGGATGTGAAGCCAACGGGAGCAGAGCAATGGGTAAGACTCTTATCTAAGAAGAGTAGGCTACACTCCAGCCCTGCAAATGCCAGAGACTTCTACACATACACCCCCTCCATTTTCTATCCAGGCAAACAAAAGTTCAAGGACAAATTCCAGCCAAGCAACAGGGTGTGGAGAAGGGCCAGTGAGGGCTTTGAACTAGAGAGTGTCCCAAGGGCCAGATAGGTCTTTGGCTAATTAGCCAATCTATGACCTTTTAAACTGGGGGGAAGGGTATTGTTTGTTATTCTGGCGTGCATTTCTGTGTTTTTATATTGTAAACAGCCCTGTGATCTTCGGATGAAGAGTGGTATAGAAATTTAATAAATAATGGTTATAATGATAATAATAATAAGGTCTGGAGGACCACATTCAGCTTGTGGGCTGGAGGTCCGTTCCCCAAACCTAATAAGCTGAGCATATAGATTGCACGTATGAATAAAAATAAATAAAACCTGATAGAACTCTGCAATTCACAGCAGTATCACATCTGTGCAGCCAAATGACATATTTCCCTTCCAACACATCAAAAGAAATGTTTTTTTGCGTCTAATCACAGCAAACCAAGAATTTTATCTCCTTATCTCTAGACTTAACTTCTCAATTTCTCGAGAAGATGTGGTTTAAAATCCAAGTATATTTTCATGCTGCAGAACCTTAATTGAAAACACCTTGATAAACAAAAAGGAAAGTATGATTTAAATAAACTATAAACCACCCACTGTCTGCAATGCATTATGAGAGGTGAACTATATCATTGCAGATGATGAACATTCAAAAAATCATACTATCTGAAAAATTAACGTACTGTATTTTAAATTACGCTTTATGGCAGGGGTCATATCCACACAGTGCCTTCCAGCTCCCATAAGCCCTAGCTAGCATGGCCGATAATAAGAGTTGTGTTCCACACTGGCTATCCACACTTGGAACATTCAAAAGGGACAACAAAAATAAAAGTTTGTCAACAGTCAAAAATAGGCTTGCTAAGCAAAATACATTAATCCGTTTATTTAGCTTTATTAATATGTTTAACTCTGATTCTGCAGATTGCCAGAATTTACACAGAGCTTTAAAAGCATACCGGTATATATAATCTAAATGGAAACATAAGCAAGTTGCAATCAGATTCATTGAATCTGATTGCAACTTGCTTATGTTTCCATTTAGATTATACGTAAGATCCTACTCTGCACTGTTTGTGAGAACACTCCGGGTTACATGAAGCATGCAATTAACAGCAGCAATCGAAAGCCAGGGGTAGCCAATGCTGCACACTTCAGATGTATGCTACAACTAATCATTGGCCAGACTGATTGGGGCTGGTGGGAGTTGAATTCCAAAACATCTGAGTGGACACCAAGATGGCTACCCCTGATTTAAAAATCTCTCTTAGGCTAGTCCAAAGAATTAGACCTGCCAGTGGGAATATTTACTCCTGCCCTTTGATTAGCAGGTTCCTGTGTCACCTCGCAATGGACTTTTAAAAGTCCCCATTACATACACTCACAAGGCAATCCGATACATGGCAGACGTATAGGTCCCACTGAGATCAATGGGGTTTACTCCCAGATGAGGGGGTATAAGTCCCATTGCTGCCATTAGTGTAGCAAGAAAGCACTGTGCCCATGCCAGTATCAAGCTGGCTTTTGCATCTTTGCATGGCTTCTCCCATGCAGTTCAATAGCATAATAATTTCTGCAAGTATGGATCTGCTTTCCTACTGCAATAGGTAGGCAATTATTACGTATACATTTCTATAGACACAAGAGAATAGAAAAAATGTACTTCTTTTTTCCTATATTTAATTGACCAGATTTAGCTACCTTCGTGCAAATACCTGCTCTAATCCTTTTTTTAAAAAATTGCCTGCAGACATCATTATTCTTATTTACCTAAAGGCATAGTGAGTGTTTAGCTCTAAAGGAGAATATTGTGCCCTTGCAAGTTGCTTTGACTCTTGAAATTTGTCATTTCTGTGACATAATCCATGTTAGCCCCTCAGCCAGTTGTCAACATGCCTATCATTTAATAAAACCTGTAAAAAAAGAAACACAACAACACACACACTCCTTAGAATAGAACAGCCTGCTCCAAGTGCATAATGTTGCTTTTGTTATTCGTTTGCTTTGGTGGTTTTCCTTCATTCATTCTTATTAGCATCATGCTTACTCTTAAAGAAATGATCATTCTAATGTCAAAGACAATCTGGACCTACATTACTGGCATTTTAAAAATCAAATATTCCATTCAAAGAGAAAGGGAAGGTAATATAATATAAACAAGAAGCATTCCAATTGCAAAGAGGGAGTGAAATGGGCAAAAACATAAAGCAAAATGGCATTATCTGAAAGGTTAACTTATATGCCTGAGCTTTAGGAGTGAAAGTAAAAGCTGTGTACACACCATGCATTTAAAGCACATTGCTTCCTCCAAAGAATCATGGGAATTGTAGTTTGTTAAGGGTGCTGGAAACTGTAGCTCTGTGGGGGTTAAAGTATAGTTCCCAGGATTATTTAGGAAAAGCAATGTGCTTTAAATGTATGGTTGTGTAAGCAGGCAAAGTCTCTGGGCAGTGTCTGCTGTAACGTCGGGCCTTGCCAAAATGTGCTTAATCTAGGTCTAGTGTGTGCCAGCATCTCATTTGATTGAGAAAATGTAGCACACACTCATTTTCACTCCCTCTGCCCACCATGAGATGATTGTGTGCCAAAGCCCCTCATCATATGCAAGTTTCAGTCCAACTAAGGCTTTCAATATCATGTTTCCACCCCACAATTTTGCTCATTTGCTTATTTAGTTGCATTTGTATGCTGCCCTTCTTCAAAGGAGCTTGTGGTAGTATATCTAGACTCCCTGTACCCAATTTTATCCTCACAAGAAAATTGTGAGGTAGGGTTAATAAAAAAGATCAGATATTATTTACATGTCTGAAAGTAGCGAGAGAGAGAAAGAGAGAGAGATCATTTCCTGGGATGACATACACAACCAGTTTATGAGAAGATTAACAGTGGTCTTCAGATCTGTGGGATTAGGACAAGTTACCTTCTTCCTTCTGTGCCCTCATCCATCATCTCCAAGAAAAACGTTCCTGTCTAACCAGGCAGCTCTCCTAGAGCAATATCCCCCATCGAAACTAAATAATTTTTATGACATGCAAAGCACAAAGCATATGGTATACATTATATTAACACTAGTCCTTGTCTAGCTAGGCTAGGTCCAGATGTTAATCTGGAGTTGACCTCAAGTTGACATGCAGACTTTACAGTAATAGATCTGATCCAGCTGTTTGGTTTACAGGCTTTTGCCTCTTGCGCTGTGCTGTGCACAACACAGTGGCACCAACCAGCCTATTTACTGCACACCCTACCAAGTCAGATTACAGTTATTAGTCATGGCTGGATAAAATATCACTTTCAAAGAAAAACAATAACAGCAAAGGAAGACAATATTGACTTCTGGAAGTTTAATACGCAGAAGTCAGCCAGCCAAACCTACGTGTCGGAAATGAAATAAGACACATATGCAAGCACCTTCAGCAAAATAAACTCATGTGCACGTGTGTAAATATTAAGAACCATGTCTTAGGAAGTGTACATTTTAAAAATGAAATTCTAAATGGTCCTAACTTGAAGAAGGCAAAATAGAAAGTACAAAAAGAGAAAAGGGCAGGAGCTTTGCTCTGACAGCATGAATGCCTCTAGTTATGTTTAAATTATTTAAAACAATATTAAAAAGTGGGGGGAACTGCAGTAAATCTTCTCAACTCTTACTTTGGAATAGACATGCATGGATTCAGGCACACAGATTCAAGTCCAACAATAAAGTTCAAAGTAAGCACACAGATCCTATTCCTTTCCCAATGGAGAAGATGAAGGAGCATGGTGTCTTTAGTATGCTGATGCTACCCAGCTCTGTTTCTCTGTTACAACCAAAGCAAGTAGGACCTGGACAGATGCCTGGATGCAGCTGTGGGCTGGATGAGGGACAATAAGCTGAATGCTAAGAAGATGAAGGTACTGTGAGTGGGTGGTCCAAGACTTGGGTTTATCTCTTCTGTGGCGCAATGGGTCGGTGCATCTGGCTGTTAACCAGAAATCTGGTGGTTCGAGCCTACCCAAAGATGGATGTAGGCAGAATTCCTGCATTGCAGGTGGCTGGACTTGGATGAACCTCAGGATCCCTTCCAACTCTATAATTCTATTATTCTACCTGCTCTGGGTGGGGTTGCACTTCCTCTTAAGGAAAAGGTACACCGTTTGGGGAGTGCTCCTTAATCCACCATTGTCACCGGAGGAGCGGACATTTTTGCTTAGCCACAACCACCATGTATTGGTAACCTTAGAAATACTGCAGCACCCCCTCCCCCTATGTGGGGCTGCTTCTGTGGTTCAGAAGTTGTAGCTGGTGCAAAACACAACAGCTAGATTACCAAGTAGGGCACCTCATTGCACACCTAACAACTGTGATGAAGGAACTGCCTGGGCTGCCAATTTGCTCTCAAGCCAAGTTCACAGCTGGGGAGGCATCATCTTCTTCTCTTTAGACCTCACAATTGTGGGTGTGCCTCAGCAGTGGTTTGACCATGTGACTGTTTATTATGGTGGCGGAATTACAGCCCACTCTTCATCTGTACTGATAATGGGGGGGCATAATAAACTGGTGCATAAACTGGACTTCTTCCAGCACAAAGGCTGCATTCCCTTGCAGGGAACATGCCAGGGGCTGCATGCCAGTGCTGGGAAGGGTCAGTGACACAAGCAAGTGAAGCAACAAATATGGCTCTTAGCATTGTAGTATGGGCTCCATTCCAGCTGTGCAAAAGCCAGAGGTTTCTATGCTCCCTTCCCATCTCACAATCCACTTGAGCAAGAAGCATCATAGTTCAAGGAAGCTTTCCAACCAGGCAAAAGTACTTGAGACTGCAGAGCTAGGCTGACGAGGGGTGTGGCGCTGGGAGCATCCTGAGGAATACACAGAATGACGGGGGGGTGCGTTTGGCCTGCAGGATAGAGGTTCCCTACCCCTGTTCCTCATAGGAAGTGTGCTTGGTTAGGACTGTCACAGATGGAGCCTCTTATATTTCTATGATTCCAGCTGGGAGGGCACTCCATACCACTGGTTCCACTGGTGAAAAGGCCCACCTCTGTATTACTATAAGCTGATTATCATCAAGCCATAGCAAGGGAATCAGGGCACTGCATATGCTTTAATAATAAAACTTTCATTTCAATTAATGCATTATAAGCATGAAAAGTGCTTTTTTAAGAAATAATAAAAAATCCTAACCACAATTTAAGTAATTTTGAAATTTTCATACTAAATTTAGCACTGCCTCTTGGACAAAACAGGGAGGTAGATATATTCCATTCTTTTTCTCTTTGATGTTGAGTTTGGTGTCTGCAGGCAGGAAGCAGTACATGAAAAATCTTCATGAGCTCCCTTCCTTTGTGCTGGAGGGCAGAGAGGGTTTGTTAATTTGTTCGTTTTCTCTCTGTGTGGGTGTTTTAGCAGGAAGGCAAATTACATTCCCACCAACAATTTAATTTGCTTTCTATAGCTCACCCCCTCCCAAACAGTAAAGCATACTGGGGGGAAACACATACCAAATAAATGTTTCTGAAGTTTAAGACACTGTGTGTGTGTGTGTGTGTGTGTGTGTGTGTGTGTGTGTGTGTTTTTTCCATACAAGAATTACTGTATTTTTTCGTGTATAAGACGCCCCCATGTGTAAGACGCCCTTGATTTTTGGGGGGACTCCAAATTAAGAAAACATCCCTCAGCACTACCCATGTATAAGATGAGCCCCGATTTCAAATCTACTTTTTTGGCAAAAAAACCCTAGTCTTATACATGGAAAAATATAGTAATTCAGATCATTACCCATTGCTTGTCCAAATGTCCAAACCAGGAAACTACTTTGTACAAACCAGGATTGCAAGCCATAATTGTTTGTTGGATTTGAACCAACCCATTGGGCAACTCTCGGCCTCAACACTCCTGCAATATGGGGATAATTCTACTACGTCAATTTTACAGGTTTGTCATTTCGAGAACGTTCAAAATGTGCTACAGTTACGAGAGAGCGAGAGAGAGAGAGAGAGAGAGAGAGCGCTTTCATTTTTTTCATGAAATGAACCCAGATTTTACTGAGTCTCCCTTTGGAACATCAGCCAGTTAAGAATGGCCCCCTTACCATGACTGTATTCACGTAAAATCTTGTATAGTCCAGATTGTGGCCAGCTGGTTTTGCACCTGGTTTTACCACCTGCCATATAAGGAACTGCAGCTTTTCAGTGCGATTTCAAAGGTGGGTTTTCTAATCTAAAATAGGTGTGCAGGAACTCCCACTATGTATCCCACGGGTCTTCAGACCCCAGAGATTCTCTTTCCTTCAGAAACCGCCTGGGTGAGCGCTTTACTCAACCGAGTTCAGAGTCTTACTCGTCCTCAGAGCCCTTCAGAGACTTGTGCTTTTGTCTTGATTCCCCATCAATCCCTCTTTCATCAGGTTTGCAAGTTAACCCTTTCTCTCCTTGACTCAGAAACTCTGCCTTTTTGTCCTCCCACCCACACTGTATCCTAAGTCATTGTGGCGAGGCTTGCCCACAGCCCAACTCTTTACTCTTTTGGGTTTCTGCTACTCCTTCCCTGTCCTTATTCCCTCCTTGTTTGGAACCCCTTCTAAAGTTGACGCCTGCCCTACCATTCTCCTCTGTCTGGTCGAGCTTCTCCTCCAGCAGTGCCATCCTGCCAGTTTATTCCAGCCTGTGTGGTTTATCTCTGCAGCTGGCACACACTGTGAGTGAGGAACTGCTGCACCAGCTGGCCCTGACAAAGGGAGGGGGATGTAGCAGCCTTATACGATATGCCTTGTTGTGGCCAGTGAACCGCCACACACAAGACTTTGCACCAACTTCATGGGAATCAGTACTCCATTTGCAAGGGCACTGAGCCAAGAGGGAGGAGCAGAGCAGAATAGTTTGGAAACAGGATGTTCGAAATATCAACTTTTCATGCCTTAACTTGCCTGAATTCTTCACCATGCATCCTGGAGGTACAGACAGAAAGAGTGCAATACAGCGCCTAACTCTGTAGAGAGGCTTCCCTCTCTTATGGCCATTAGATTAGCAGCAAAATCATTTTCATTTTGCCAGACATTTAAATAAGAGTTCTCTCTTCTGTTTGATAATGCTTTTATGGTTCTGTTTCAAGGTTCTCTCTTTATGCTTGTTCTGTTTATATACATTTTTGTTAAAGGACCAAAAGGTGAGGTACACATTATTTCGTAAATAAATAAATAAAACTGCATGATGTGGACTAATTTCTTAAGTAAAACACTTAAATACCTGCAGCATGGATGAGGAACCTATAGCTTTTGTCAGACTCCAACTCCCATCAGCCCCAGCCAGCATGGCCAAGGGTCAGGCATGATGAGCATTGTAATCCAACATATGGAGAGCCACATGTTCCCCATCTCTGACCTACAAGGTCTTTTACAGAGTGCCAATATGTCAGTGGTGAGCTCCAATTTCTCATCAGATTGGGAACATCTCCAATTCTGTAAGCATCTTGGCTAACACACTCCCCCACCCACCCATACGATGCATCCAAACACAATGAAGCAATCCAAAATTTTTGAAGAGAAGACCTAAGGTTACAATAAAGCCTTCTGTGTTTCCATCTACTCATTAAAGTAAGTCGGTAGGAATTCAAAACGCAATGTATCCTCAAAAGACCTGTTGGGAAATCCAAGAACATCCACTTTGCATTTTTATTAAGTGTCTAAAATGCTCTAAGTTACTGTAGGTATCCAACGGATGTATTACCATAAAGAAGATTGATTGCTCAAATTCTTTAAAGTAGTCATTCATTTGTGGACACCTTCACTACCATTTTGGAATGAGTGTTCTTTGAACGTACAAGCCTTAGAAGCGTGCGACACTCAGTGTTCGAAACTCCCATTGTTCAAGGTGCATTTTGCAACAGGGAATTTCATTAACGTGAGCAGTTTCTGAGCTCTGCACCTAAGATTTCCAATTAAAACTACGGAGTGGAAGGAAAGGAGGACCTTTTTCTGCCTCCCCACTCCCAGCTACTCTCTGAAGACTGGAGAAGAGACCCTCTTAAGAATACTAGGTGGGTGGTCAGGGGAAGGACTAGACTATGTGAAAAATGAATATAATATTTTAGCTGCAGTTCATTCATTTTCAGCTTTGTATTCTTGTCATTTAAAAAAGTGCGCCTAGACATTCCGTTGTTGCGCCCATAACCTAGGTTTAAGGTGCCATTTAGCTCCTAGCTTTCATATCTCAGTTTCTAACACTGGTGACACTACCATAACACTCCCTTGTGAATTAGACACCAACATTTGCAAGACAAAGTTGGGAAGTTGAAGGAAACACCACAGCTTTTATTGCAACTTTACATTAAACCAAAAAGTTACCAGCTACTAATTTTCACTCCGAGTAAGCACTTGCATGGGTTCTTAAGCAACAGAGGTTACATTTTATTCACACTCTAAATGTTGAGATAGTACGTGCTATTTAATGTCTCCTTTGTTTAACTACCACAAAATAACCTTCTAACACCAACAATGTTCTTTTCCCATAACAAGAATAGCCCTTCTCTGCTTTGACCTCTTATCACAGGCTATAAACAATGTTGCTTCCACAAACTGGTTTTCCTCATAATAGGCTAACTTTTCCACCGTGTAAAACTCAGAAAAATAACCACTTCAGAATGTCAGCCAACAAACTTTTCATCATATGTTACTCATGCCCCAAACAATGCAGTCTTTCAACAGAAGAGAACCACATTAAAAGAATGGCGCATCAAAGGATTTGGTCGGCGTGCTTCTTCTTTTTTAAAGAAAGTGGACTTATATTAAGGAAAACAGATTCTCTTTTAAATCAAATGTACCTTTTAAAAAAACTTTTAAAATCGAAGTTGAGCAACACTTCTTTACTTCTGTGCATCTATGATACAAGCTTTCTATTAGAAAATATCCAATTATACACTTTAAGAACTGATTCTGGCGTTGCTCATTTTCCTCCCCCCCACCCCCGGTCCTTCTTACCTTTTGTGCCATGGCTTTTAGACTGCAAAACTTGCAGCAGGATAAAACTTTTTTAAACGAAACAAATTGAAATCCAAAGCTCCAAACAGGCCACACAATCATAGCTTAACAACGAGGGACCCCTGGGAGCTTCATGGCTGGTTATCCCTGAACTAGTCCATGATTAAGATAAATAAGAAAAAGGATAGCAAAATAACTCTGGAGAGGGGAAGAGGACTTAGTGTGTGCTCCTGAGGTTAGCTCTCAATTTGCAAATGGTGTTTTTGCAAGGAACCAGCGTTATATCTTTACTGGATCAACTATGGGAACACCCCAAGTGAGTGAAAGGATATCTGGTTTGGATGTAAAACTAAGCCAAACTACAGTTTAGTGCAAATGCACAGGCTCCCCAGAATATCATGACTGCTTTGATTATCCTTTGTTCCTGCTGCTGCAAGTCAATGCATGGCTTGGTGTGTTGTGTGAACCTGGGCTTGTCTCACTACAGACAGACTATGAGCTGTAGCCAAAGTCTGATGACTTACTGCACGTAGTCTGTCTGGAGGAGACAGGCGAGGGTTTGGACTAAGTCAAACCATAGCTTGACTCACAGAAGTGCTGTAACTGAAGGACCTAGGAAGGAAGGAAGCGAGATCTCTTCACACCAAGCCATGGTTTGGCAGAGTGCTATGTGTGAACTGAGCAACTGAAAGACTGATTTTTAATTTTTTTTTAAAGGATTCAATTACATTAACAAAGCTACACACTGTGGGGAGAAAACATACTTTTAATGCTCCGTACTCTGAAGCTGCCAGCATTTGGCAATCAAAATGTTACATATGCGGGATCCTCTCAGCCCCACTCAATCCTACAAATTGCTGAGGGAAGAAACTGGCTCTGATCCTGGAAAGCGATTTTGCCTTTGCTTGGGTAAGCACCTCAAGCTGAAGCCCAAATTTATATTCATAGAACAACTGTCCTTTGAAATTAAACTATTTGCTGACACCTCCTGCAAAGAAAGGGCCAGAGTCACAGCAGTTAGTGCAAAACAGAATAACTGATGACCACAGGAAAGTTGCGGGGGGGGGGGGGGAGAGAGCGGGGAATGCTAAAGACAACTCATTTTCATTCAGTGCCTCTTTTGAAAGTTCATCACATTTGACAGAAGACACAGACCAAAGAGCAAGCAAATAGTGAATAGTAGCTTTTAGTCCAAAACACAGCATTTCTGGTTCATGCTTACCCAAATAAATGGAAGCAATATTATTATAAATACAGATTTGCTGCAAGTTTCTGCAGCAACAGGTCATCACAACAAGGCCTATTTTAGCCACACAAAATTCAGATAAAACAGTATTCCACCTGCCTATGATAAAGAACTATTGACCTATTAGTATTTTTCCAAGTGGAAATTTAGTTATTTATAAGCAAACACAGGGCTCTTTAAAATATGTATCTGGGGCTTTGTTTCGTAGGACCCATCTCTTTTGCTGAATTTACAGTTCTGTTATGGCTAGAACTGCATTATCTGTTTTGATAATTGTACCTTATATTATTATAACTCTCCCTGAGACCTTATGGCAAAGGGCAAGTAAGAAATATTATAAATGAAATTTGAGGGCTTTTTCACAAGCAAGCAGTGTATAAATTTTATGAAATAAATAAATACATATGAATAAGCATATGCAACATTTATGTAGATCCATATCCTCTTGTCTTCTTTTCTCTCTGATGTCTGATGCTCCCTGTTATGCAATTTGTAGAGCCCTGGCAGTAGAAGGCACTGTGGTCTTCTGGGTATTTTCATCATTTTAATACATATTTTACGCTAGCCTTTCACTCAGCCTCAGTGTACACACAAACCCTTCTTCTGCAGTCTGGAGATAAAAAATACTGGCTTGCCCAACCAGACTGTTGTGAGCAATGCAACAAGACAGATATGTGCAAATAGCTCTGTGCACTCTAAGCACAATATAAATGCTAATTATTATTATTAGATCACCCTGGGCTTCAAAAGCTTTCAGCTGCTTTGAAAATCAAAACCACAGGTAATCCATTTACTCAAAGCCACTAGATGTTAGATGCAGCAATGATTGTGATAAATGAGTCGTCAGCTGTCTTATACACAGCTGAGCAAAATACACCTGCTTATTCCTTTTGGAATAAAGAATATTAAAAGAGGTGCCAAGCAGAAAGCTGGACACACTGCAGGCACAGGTTAATACTCAATGACTTGGGAAGATGTTAGACATAAAAGTCTTAGCATTTTCACTAAGTATTGATTGATAAAAAGCAAAGATACTTAAGAGGTCAGCCACAGCTGGCTTACGTTAGAGTTTAAGCATGGAGTATATTCTTCTCTGCTCCTGTTGATTATTATTTAGATTTCTAACCAACTTATCTCCAGCCAGAGTAGATTACAGCAGTAGTGGAAGAGGAAGCATACAGTATATGAAACAAGTATCAACTGCGTTTGCCTTTCTTAATAATTTCCACTCCCTTCTGCCACTTGCATATAGGATGGGAAATTTCAGGAAGCCATTTTTACTGAGCCTGAAATTTAGTACATTCGAGTTTTCCTACAGAAAGAATTTTTTATTTTATAACTCCAGACCCCTACATTTCTTCTGCTATTCAATAAAATAATTTGCCCCTGCAAGTAACCCTTTGTCTTAGGTAGCTTACATCTATATCAGACTCCTATGCATGTTTATTTTGAACTTATGTAAATCCCATTATACTCAATAGGTTTACTCTCAGGTAACTGCACACAGGAATGCAGGCTTATTTCACGCATGTTTTTCAGATATTTCCCCACTGTATTGGCTCTCATGGCAGCTCACAATAATAGACGTTTTTAAAAAAATAAAAAATAAAGCAAATTAGGGCACACACGAACAGTGAAGTCCCCAATGAGCAGCACAAATATAAATAGAAAGAAAGCAGGCAATAAAACAAGCAGATCAGCCCATTGCAGCTTACAGTGAAGCAGGGAAATCAATACAAATGAATGAAACCAAGTAAAAACATCACCTGCAGAAGAACAAGCGAAATAAGAAATCTTACAGCTCCAACAGCAACTTGAAAAGAAAAGCCTTCAGGGGCTGCCAAAAACTTGACATGAGTGAATGTAGAAACACAACAGAAAACTCACAGCCCTACCAATGTAATCACACGAAATACATGGGATGCAGTGCAACATCCACTGGAGAACTCAGCAAGCATGGGCTTAGGCATTTCTGAAAATTTATTGGACCCAAGTCATTCAAGGCTGAGTGTGACGTAACAACAGATTGCATCCAACGTTAGTCATATCCAGAGTATGCACATTCATGATAATATACAGTATTACTATTACTATTATTAGTAAGTAAGTAAGTGTTTATTTATACCCCACCCTCCCTGGCCAAGACCGGGCTCAGGGCGGCTAACATCAAATACCAAATACATTAAAACACTATCAAACAATTGATTAAAATACAGCTTAAAAATTAGAATCAGGATAAAATTAAATGACTGCCCACGAATTACAACCACAGGGGTCGGAAACCTCAAGTATTCATCAGGGCCAGCTATCCATGTTGGTCCCACATGAGCTGATGGAAGGGCCAAAGAGGTAACACAGGGTTCCATAGGGGGGGGTCAAACTGGGCCTGGACCAAAGGCCAGGTGAAACAGCTCCGTCTTGCAGGCCCTGCGGAAGCAAGTCCCACAGGGCCCTTGTCTCCTGTGGTAGAACGTTCTACCAGGCTGGGGCCAAAGCCGAAAAGGCCTTGGCCCTGGTTGAGGTCAGTTTAACCTCTTTGAGGCCCGGGACCTACAAGATATTATTTGTGGACCGTAAGGTCCTCCACGGGGCATACCAGGAGAGGCGGTCCCGTAAGTACAAGGGTCCTAGGCCGTATATTCCTATTCCTATTATTATATTCCACCTTTTTCCTTGACAGGGACTCAAGAGAGTTTACAGATAAAATAGAAACAGCCAAAATCATGGAAAGAAAAATTCATCATTAAAAAAAAAGTTAATATAACTAAAACTCTTTCTTTCTCTCTCTCTCTCTCTCTCTATATATATATATATGACAGAGATCTATTAAAACACATAGATCACTAGAATAAAAACTTTACTGCACCAGCTGTTTCCTTAAAAACAATCAGTTTTCAAAAGCCTGTTGGAACAAGAAAGTCTTCACCTGTCAGAACGAGGACAACAAAGAGAGAGCCAATCTAACTTCTGCAGGAGGGAGTTCCAAAGTCTGGAAGCAGCCACTGAGAAGACCCTCTCCTACATCCCTACCATGCATTCCTGTGAGGGTGGCTGGATCGAGAGAAGGACATGAACTTAGGTCCATTAATTTCAATGGATCTACTCCAACCAAAACCTGTGGACACAACCCAACCCAACAGATATCATGATAATAAAGACTCCCACACTCCACACTATACCTCTGGTGTGGTTGCACCTTGCCATGTCACATAAACACAATAAACTATGGTTTCTTTGAAATAAGCAAAGTTCAGTCCATGTGTTATGAAGCTGACTTGCTTCCAGAAGCCATAGTTAAGATTAACCACACTTTAGGGTTTGGGTGTAACTCTAAACCGTGGCTAATTGAAAGCAGATGCAGAAGCAGAAGCTTCTGATTTCCTTCTTCTGAACAGAGGATCTCCCACTTAGCCGAAGAGAGGAGGGGGAAACATGTGAGTTGGACACGCATCTAGACTTGTGCCCTTTATAAAAAGCCACAGTTTAGCATGACATCTTAAGTCAATAGGAAGACAGTATAAATGCAAAAGAATATTGCAACAGTACTGTAATTGCCAGCTCCCATCAGGAAATGGGCAGCATTTTGTGCAAGCTATAACTTTTGAACAATATTCAAGGCAGCTCTAAGAGTAGAAACCTGAGTTATGTTTTGGATTGATTACTATTAAGTAAATAGCTTTAGCTACTTAATGTTCTAGGAGAAGTTAAAGGTACACAGAATCATTACAACCCAGCAGACTTTTAGGAAGGGACGTGGATGGCGCTGTGGTCTAAACCACTGAGCCTCTTGGGCTTGCTGCTTGGAAGGTTGGCAGTTCGAAGCCACGTGACGGGGTGAGCTCCCGTTGCTCTGTTCCAGCTTCTACCAACCTAGCAGTTCGAAAGCATACCAGTGCAAGTAGATAAATAGGTACCGCTGCAGCGGAAAGGTAAACAGTGTTTCCGTGTGCTCTGGCTTCCGTCATGGTGTCCCGTTGCACCAGAAGCGGTTTAGTCATGCTGGCCACATGACCTGGAAAGCTGTCTGTCGACAAACGCCAGCTCCCTCGGCCTGAAGCGAGATGAATGCCATACCCCATAGTCGCCTATGACTGGACTTAACCAGCCAGGGGTCATTTACCTTTACTTTACCTTTAAATTAATACAAGGAAAGATTGCAATTTCCAAAACATTCCCTTCTGCTGAGCACTTAAGTTGTAAGACTTTTCTTGACATAGACAGAAGCTGAACTCAAGAAATGCTGAACATTACTCTATAAGAAACCATCTGTCTGATATCAAGTCTGCCAGAAATGACAGAACTGCGCTAGCAACATAGCTGGGAGCATAAATACCATATTACCAAGTAAGAGTTCTCCCCACAAAATATTGATTTGGGGCTTCTGCCTTCACTACTTTTAGGCATGGATTGACAATCCACATGTGGAATGGCATTCCCAGCTAGCTCTATCCCCATATCTATTCAGGCAACAAGAATAAAAGACCCAATAACATCACTTCAACAATAACTTCACATCTTCTAAGTAGATACATGCTACCATCTGCCAACAATACCCTTCTGCTTTCTATACGTATATGATAAAGAGGTCAGTCTCTCCACTGAGGATATAACTCTTAGTTCTGGTTTAGGCATTAGCTGGAGTGGCATAGTTCTGGTGCCAGCTTGCTAGTCTCAAAGTCCAAGTGTCAGCACTTTGCCTTGCAGCAATAGCAAGATTGTCCCCCCATCTCATTTATTTAGAATAATTCTATACCACTTTTCAACCACCAAGTTGGCAAAGAGCTTTACATAGCAATATAGAATCAAAACATTTCTAGCACATCTTAATTTTAAAATATCCCCTCTACAGTTCCATGTTTACTTTTCCTTGGGTCTGGCAAGCTTCACTGTGCGGACAGCATGAGCAGCTCCTGAATTTCAGGACTCCCAATCGAGCCTGGTGGTGGAAACACTGGGTGAAGAGTGATGTTAAAAGCCCTTTCCCCCAGTCCTCTTGCAGGCATTGTTGCCCTACTGGGTCCCCACAGCAACCAAAAACAAATGGCTCCTCTCCCCCACACCCTAGAAGTGTGCTACTAAGCACAAGTCCTGGGAAACACACTTCCAAAGAGGACCAGGGTTTCTCACCTGAGCAAATGGTATCAACAGTTCCTGGTTCTCAGAGGAAGCCTTTGAAAGCATGGAGGAACAAACAGTTGACACATGGGGCAAGGCACTGCTAGTATGACATATAATTACGTGATCTATCCTAATCATGCAGTAAAAATATTTTCATTGCTAAAATGGCACAATCAGAGAGACAACATAGAAACTGGATCTGAGTGTTAATAAAACCTGCCCTTGGCATGATGGAATGTGGAACTGGGATTAGGAAGTAGTGATGACAGCTATAAAATCACATCAGGATTATGCAGGTTGCTGAATATAATATGGTCTTACTTTACCTAGAGGTGAAACAGTTTGCCTGCGGAACAAATTGTTTTCCGTGGGTGTCAGTCCCCTCCATCTCAAACACTGTCCCAAGGATTTATACCACATGCATAGAAGTGTGCTCTTCAGAAGAGTTAGGCAAGCATGCTGTTTGTTGGTCCTGAAATCCCAATTACAAGCAAAGGGATTCAAAGCTACAATAAAACAACTGATCCTATGCTTAGAAATGGAATTGATGAGCATCTCATGCCATAAAATATAAGCAACAATTTCTTACTTGCCCTGAGGAATGTACAGAAGGCTGGCACTGGCAGGCTGTGTGCATGAATTTATCATTACACAAATGCCAGTAAAACACCACAATGCTCAGGAGCTCAGGACCCGTTTATTTAAAAAATACTCCCTCCTGCCACAGGCCAGCCCACTCATTATGCTCTTCATCTTTAAAAAAAAACCTGAAGTAAATCAAGCAAAGCAATACAATGGAAGCACAAATATAAATCTGGGAGAGATTTAATATCAGGTAAGAAGAGTACTTAAGACTATTAAGAAAGCCAAAGTTAACATACTGCTGAGAGCGGGTCCTGTGTGTCTGTATTTGTTGTCTATAAGGTAAAACAAAACAGCATAGAATTTTTCAGGGTCCACAAAGCCTTTGACAACATGTAATTTATGATGGGGGGTATTCAGCTAATGCTAAACTCCACATATTTTTATACCAAAGATAATTTCACAAATCCTGTAAAGTTTTTCCATTTGGGGGCAAGTGAGGTTCTGGCAGCTACCAGCATCCATGTCACATCCTGTTTACAACTTCTCCTCCTCCTCCTCCTCCTCCTCTCTCAGACCTCAAGATGAGAGTATGGTGGCCTTGTTCTTCTCTAAATGAATTAGATTAGAACTAGAAGCTTTTTTAGCCAAGTTTTGTTTTTCCTACAATAAAACTTTATTATTTTCTTGCCTACAAGTGTATGTGTGTGCACACGCGTTTGTAACAAGCAAAGTCTGCTCTGTAAACAAGATTCACTAAATGTTGCTCATTCTGCATATTGAAAGGTTTCAACAGGTGGTTGACCCGGTTATTCCAATAATTCTTTTGATTTGCCAAGTGTTTGAATTTTTGCTCCACTTCTGCTGTTGAGTATTTACTAGCAAGCACTCATTTTTTAGCTGTTTTTATCATTGCCTTGCTATACTGTTGCTGTTTTACAAGATTGTACACTGTCATGGAAACCCACCAGGGTCAAAAGGTGGTGAAAACGTATCTTAACAAATAAATAAACCTCTTGCTGTGTGTTCATCCATAAAGCCACTGAAGATTTGCTACATTATGTCAAATCATACATAAAAGGTAAAGGTAAAGGACCCCTGACAGTTAAGTCCAGTCGCGAACGACTCTGGGGTTGCGGCACTCATCTCGCTTTACTGGCCGAGGGAGCCGCCGTTTGTCCACAGACAGTTTTTCCGGGTCACGTGGCCAGCATGACTAAGCCGCTTCTGGCGAAACCAGAGCAGTGCACGGAAACGCTGTTTACCTTCCTGCCGGAGGTACCTATTTATCTACTTGCACTTTGACGTGCTTTCGAACTGCTAGGTTGGCAGGAGCTGGGACAGGGTAATGGGAGCTCACCCCGTCGCAGGGATTCGAACCGCCAACCTTCCAATCGGCAAGCCCTAGGCTCTGTGGTTTAGACCACAGCGCCACCCGCGTCCCAAATCATGCATACATTTTTCCAAATGCAGGTTCTTCCTCGTGTTCATTTTGCAAAGTGCAAGAAGTACCATGAAGGAAAAAATGTGGTAAGAATCTCAACAAGAATGCATTCTTACATTCCAGTATTTTAGAACAAACCTTGTCTAGCATTATCCAACTAGTTTTCTGTAACCTTGGATGAGTTTTGACAGCCACCAGTTTGTTTGTTTGTTTGTTGCTTTAAAAAAAACACTATTTGGTTTTGAAACAGGAATCTTGTGTTACACCCAGTCTTACAATGGATTGATGCCAGTAAGTAAACACGCACATTTAAAATTCACACCCACCCTGTCTGCCAATATTTACTGGGAATAGCGCAGCATGAGTTTTTATACCAGCGGAACATATTTATTTCACCTAAAAAAAAAGTGCCCCCATATGCTCTACCAGATCCACAAAAAGCTATTTCTAGGAGACAGGACTGTGGAACATACAAGTTAAAAACAACATTACTTTGCATAGCCCATCTGGAATGCCATTGCATTCCTTGACATATTTCCAGATGGGCTGGCAGCAAGCAGCAATACAAGAGAAGTATATATAATCTTAAAGACAAAGAGGGAGGGAAATAATATCAAGGAATATGCTCAATAAACAGACACCCATAAATTCATTAGTAAGAGTTCCCAACCCTCTGGTGAGCAAGGCACCCAGAATCATACCTCAGAGGTCTCATTTTCATTGCAGTTTCCAAAGATTATTTTCTGAGCAGTGGAAAGGCATTCCTTCTGTTTCTTGCTGCCTCCACATGTTGCAGAAATGAGAGAAGACCCTGCTCGTTTCCCACAAGCCCTCTGAGCGTGCTACAGGTTGCCAGGGGGTAGGGAGAGGCTGGTGGCAGCCATCAATTAATCTGCCTAGTAAACAAAGACAACATTCGTGGGGCCCTATATGTGATGTTTTAAAAAATCTACCAGTATGTTGTAAGGCAGGCACAAGAAATGTAAAATGTTTGTGCAGAACTACATATGCACCTGTAAAATGCTGTTGCCTTTGCTACAGGGGCTGAGTTCAGATGTTACTCCAAACCCCACCCCACCCCAAGTGAGACTGAGCCTTGATGTGCACTCTTCTTCCTGCCCCTGCTCTTCTTAGGATGAGCAACTGATTTGCTTGAAAAAGGTCTCCAGCTCAATCTCAGGTGTTTCCAGGCAGGGCTGGGAAAGTGTCCTGCCTGCAAGACCCTGAAGAGCCACTGCCAGTCAACATAGTGAGCTAGATGAACCAATGGTATAAGGCACCTTCCTGTATTCTTATTATTACAATTTGTTAGCCTAAGATCTCAGGGTGGGTAACAACCATTAAAGCACAACGTTAATATTAAAGCACGGCATTACACAATACTAAAATTACAAAAATTAAGTGGGTCCTAAAAATATACATCTCAGGAGTCAAAAGCCAGGGTGAACAGGTGCGTCTTCAACATTCTCTGAAAAGCTGTATAATGAAGATCCCTCTGCGGGGAGGGAGTTCCACAACTTGGGGACAGTCAAGGGGGAATGCCCTCTCCTGGACCAACCCCTTCTGAACTTCTGAGGGTGGTGGAACAACCAAGAGGGCACCCTCTGCCAATCTTATCACCTATGCACACAAAAATTTGTAATGGCCTGGCAAGCAACACAGTGGTATTGCCTTGAAGCCTTGTCAAGAATGAAGCCATTTTAAAATTCCGCCCAGCCATCTAAGAATCATAGCAGGGCCTCCTGGAAGATGCACCTACCAGCTATTTGAAGATGCTGACAGAAACAGCTCCATTGTGCCCTACGCTAGTTGGATTTGGAAGGAGGGCTGGGCAGCTGTGGCTTTGAAATTAGAAACTCAAACCACATTTGGCCCTGCACACTTGTATATTCCCCACCACAACCTGTAAGTGTGCAAGTAAAATAGGTCATGGTAAAAGGTTCTCATACTCTCCCTTTCAAAAGAATATGATCCTCCAAAGGCTACAATGAACTTTCCAAAGCACATAGGTAGACAATAAACCCACAGCTTCTTTTTCTATCATGAACAGCTCACTATTAAACTGTACCAGAATATGTGTTACTTTTTCTTTTGCTACAGAGTCCTTGAGGAATGCCTATTACGAGTTTCATTTTCATATTTTAAAATTGCTTTCTATATATCTATTTTATTTGAGAGAGGAGCTATAAACTATCTGTTGCATGTTACGCTCCATCACCCTGAATAATGTTCTCCCTCCAGAATACAAGACGACAACCAATAACTCTTTATTTCAGAAATCTAAAGACAGAGACCGGTCTAGTACTTTCGTGCTTGTTACGTGAGACACTACGTGAGACATCTGAAGTGTACTCTTGTGGTCCCAGAAAGAGCGTCTGTTTCACATACAACTACTCCAAGGTTCAATTCATAGCTCTGGGAAGAAGTGAGAGGGGAAAATCTCTGTCTGAGACCCTAGAGAGGCACTGCTAGTCAGAGCAGGCTGGATCAGTGGTGGGCAGAAGGAAGATGGAGCTACAACTGGTAGGCCTCTAGATGATTTACAGCAGATCACCATGGATGTTTGACTCCCCACCCCCACCCCCACCCAAAAATGGCTCTCAAAATGATGGAAGCTTTGGGGGAATACAGGAGTAGACTTTTTGTGTGAAAGGATTACAAGCTCAGTTCTGGTACTAAAAACAAAGTCCTGAGCTAAGTCCTGTCTCTTCAGTTGCGTGTCGAGGCCACCCCCTCAAAGATGAATAAAGACACGAGGACACGGAATATATGGTTAATGTTATTGGGCAAATTTTGGCCACAACTTTATTGGTTACAGAATGTGAGCGGTAATTGGCTTTTTGGCTTCACAGACGATCAGCCTTGCAAGCCAAATTTGACAAGTGGACAAGGTTGCTCACCTCTCAGTCACATGACATGATTGTGACATTACACAATTGGCAGGTGAATGGCACATAATTAACCTCACCAACCTGTCAAAATCCATTGTGCAGGGGTTTCCAAAAGCTGGACAGCCATTTGGCTTCAAATCCCCTTTACTGCTTGCAAAAGGCTTTCAGATAGCCCCTATACTCTTGTCTGAGCCTCCAGAGCCTCAAATGGAAGGAGCGGGTTCTCTGAAAGCCCTTTGCAAAAGCACTATTTGAAGCTTCACCTCTCTCCTTTTAACATCTCTTGAGCAACCTTTAAAGGATGTAGGAGGCTGATTCAAGGAGCCCTTTTGCAAAGCGCTTTAAGATGCTTCTTGCACTTCTGTCTGAGGAAAATGGTCAAACTGGACTCTCTAGTGGGCCAAGATTAGCCTGCAGACTGGAGATTCGCAACCCCTGCTTTAGAAGTTTAAACCAGCAATTTGAATTGAGCTCAGAAATAAATAGGCAACCTGTGCAGCTGGCAAAGAAATCGTGCCACATGCTTGCACCTCCAGGTCTGTCAATAATCTGGACACTCAATGCTGCACTACCTCATGTCTGAATCATCTCCAAATGCAGCCAAACATATAATGCATTGCAGTAGTCCAATGTGTAGTGGTAACTGGAGCATAGATCACTGAAGCCCAGTTATCTCCATCCAAAGAGGGTCAGAGCTATGCCAACAGCTGGAGCTGGTAGAAAACACTCAGCACTACAGAGGCTCCATGTGTCTCCATGGACAGAAATGGATCCAACAGCACCCCAAACTGCACACTTGATAAGAACAAGTGAAATGCCAAATTGAACTAATTATTGTGCTGCTATCACCTCGATTCCAGTTTGTTGCAGTAGAAATCATGCTTAACATCTACTGGCGTAAAAATGACTGCAGGGATATATTTGTTGCTATGATTCTGCCCTCAAGCTTGCTCAAAGTGTCTGCAAATGCACTTGGCTGATTCATAATCTAGCTGGTCATTATTACTAAAAGCACGCCTAACCCTGATTTGTGCTTTCTCTGCTGCACTCTAGTGAGCAAACTAAACGCTTAAAAAAAATGGGCCTTTTATACTTTTTAAAAAACTTCAGCTAGAGTCTTATACATCTTTTTTTAAAAAAAATACAACCAACCTTTAAATCCACAGTACACTATAAAAACCTTCTTAGCAGTATAACCTTGCTGCTAGATCTAAATACCTAGTAGTTAAATCTCTTTCAATAATAGAAGAATTTGAAGCGCTACAATATAATCAAAATGGATTAAAGGCACAGCAGTATTAGTGTGAGCACTGAAGCAGGGGAAGAAGAAGCCTGAATGGCTTAACCTTCTTCCCTGCCTTTGCTATAATGTGTGTAGAAGGACTTTATTGTCCACCGTGAGTCCCACATTCCATATCGCAGGAGATTCAGGTTGGGAGGGCAGTGGAGGTGAGGCAGAAGGTGCCATTTTTTAAGGTACAGGTAAAATCTAATGTGAGCACCTTGGATTGGGCCCAGAAATGAATTGGCAACCAGTGCAGCTGTTCTGAAATAGAGGTTATATGAAATCTAAACAGAAACCCAGCAAGTAATCTGGCCACTATATTTTGGACCAATTGAAGTTTCCCATTCAGCTACGTAGGGCAGCTCTACCTACGTAGAGTGCATTGCAATAATCCTATCTGGAAGTTACGAGAGCATGGAGTACAGCAGCAAGGTCATTCTTGTCCAAAATGGGCCATGGCTGGTGAACTAGCCAGAGCGTATTTTCTCTCTAAATATGCCTTTTAAAGTGCATTAAATTTATGAAGCTCTGATTTCGCATCTATGTTCTAATTCTAGTGCAGACGTGGGGAATCTTTGGCCCGCTAGATGGTGCAAAGCCCTACCAGCACCGTCAAGGGGATCTTGCCATTTTCTTTACTTCTTTTTTTAATAATACAGTGGTACCTCTGGTTACATACTTAATTCGTTCCGGAGGTCCGTTCTTAACCTGAAAACGTTCTTAACCTGAAGCACCACTTTAGCTAATGGGGCCTCCCCCTGCTGCTGCGCCGCTGCTGCCCGATTTCTGTTCTCATCCTGAAGCAAAGTTCTTAACCCGAGGTAATATTTCTGGGTTAGCAGAGTCTGTAACCTGAAGCGTATGTAACCCGAGGTACCACTGTATTTGCTCCTCACACTTCAGCCAAAATGGCTCTCAGAGTGGTTTTCATCCAGTCAACTGAAACAGGAATGTCACTGTCTGCACACTCTACCATCAAAAGACATGGCACAAAAGGTGGGGGGAGAACATGGAAAGAAGGGGGGCAGGGAAACCAGGATCTGGTTCTTTAATATTTTTTATAAATGACCAGCTGGAATGGAAGCAGATCAGAAGCAGGAGGTGCCAGATTGAGATGGACTTTCAGCAGAGCTGATGGAATGAGCCCTGCTTCCCTTCTTTTCCTCCAACACAGCCTGCTGGAATGGCTACCCCCAGGTGCTACCTAAAACTATCTTCTGCCTCCAACATTAACAGATACATGTATCTTAGGCACTCAATAAAGCCACCTAAGAGCCGCAGTATGCTCCTGGGAGGGGTCATCTGGGGACACACAGGAAGGGTTCTCACTATTCGTTTCAATGGGGAGGAAAGCTCTGTGCTGGTGGTGGACATCCTAGCTTATAAATGAAGGTGTGGCAGCTTATGCAGAGCTACGTATGAGCACTGGAGGCTTGCAGACCTTTGCATCTCACCTCAACGCTTTGATTTCTAAAGCAAAATTTAATTCCACCCTGTTTGTGAGAAATACGCATTTTTTAAAATGTTCAGGACACGTTCTGAGATGCAGTGCTAGTGCACTCTGGAGAGCTGCCCATGGTTGCATTTTTGCTGCAAAGATTAGACAGATGGTTAAAATGCAGCTAATGCCTGCCAGATTCCCTCATCTGGATAATATCATCACCAGCTCATCAGAATCCTTGTTCTGTCTCAGACCTCCCATAACTCATTTTCATCTCCATACACATCTCCCTAATATAGTTAATAATGCAAAATATAAACACAACATCAGGGTTCATGTGGAACATAATCATGACTTCTAACTAAACATACCATTAGAAAAACGGATGAGACCATGCTAATGATGGGGGGGGGGATCCATTAGATGTGTACTCAGCTTCTGTCAGATAGATGTTTGCTTTGTGCAGGAATCGGCTAGAGGGGTGTTAGCTTTGTCACTTTTTTTAAGGATTAACTTTTTTAAAAAAGCAAACAATAACAGAGAAGCTTTGTGATGGGTTATCCTCACATACCAAGTTACCTTATGCACATATAACAGGTGCAGAGTGAGGCTAAACAGCCATAAAATTCAAGGTATACAAGTCCTTGTATACCTTGTATAACAGGTGCAGAGTGAGGCCAAACAGCCATAAAATTCAAGGTATACAAGGATTAGACAAACTCATGGACAGGGCTATCAATGGCTATAAGCCACAGTGGCTTTGTTCTACCTCTACTGCAGTGCTGTACAGCAGCTATATGAAAGAAAGAACTTCTGCCTGCAGGGCTACAATCCATAGTACGCTTAGGAAACAGCTTTAGGGACTCCTCCTGCCACCTAGTATCTCAGTGACTGGCACCCACAACACTTTCTCTCACAATTCTAAATTGGCTGAAAAGTTTGTGATCCCTGGTCCAGTGCATAGAGAAGTCATAGTCTAGTCACTTCAACTTGTTGCATGGGGTAGGCCACAAAATTTTCTGCGGCTCATCTCACGGTTTGGGAAAGTTCTTCTCCACTCCTTTGCAAAGCTTTAATTTCTGTCACCAGGTTTGTGTAGCAAGCAACAGTTCAGAAATGCTTTGCTGCATGAAACACTTTAAAGCAACCTGGCAGTGGTGACTCGCAACTACTAGCCTTTGTTATTGTGTAATGGGTTTGTGGTACTTCAGGATATGCTGTAAAACAGATAAAATCTGCTGCCTGGCATTTAAAAGGAAACTACCATCTAATTTTCTCCGACCAGCATTGTGACATTTCAAAAGACAGAGACACCTCTGCATATTATGAAAAGGAGCTGTAACATAATGGGAAATGCACTTAGGATTAATACTTCAAATGTCACGAGCCGATTGCTGGCACTGCAGTCCTGGATGGCTGTTTTCATCATGCCATTTCAGGGATATCATTATGGTACAAACAAGTGAGGAATCAAATGTTTCCACAGTTCTGCAAAGTTAAATGTACACTTCTACATTGTGGGAGAACTTGTAGGCAAAGTGCCGTGCAAGATTGATCTTTCCCATTCATTTTTAATGGCCCCCTTGTGACATTCATTATCATTTATCTCTAGAGCAAAAAAAAAAAAAAATTCAGTAAAGTTTGTAAAAATGATAAAGAAATGCACAAGCGAGAAATGGCATAAATACTAGCAGTAGTAGTAGTAGTACAGTGGTACCTTGGGTTAAGAACTTAATTCATTCTGGAGGTCCTGAATGAATTGTTCTTAACCTGAGGTACCACTTTAGCTAATGGGGCCTCCCGCTACCACCGCACCACCGTGGAATTTCTGTTCTCATCCTGAGGTAAAGTTCTTAACCTGAGGAACTATTTCTGGGTTAGCAGAGTCTGTAACCTGAAGTGTCTGTAACCTGAGGTACCACTGTAGTAGTAATAATATAACCAAACATTTGGGGTCGAAGTGCAATTTGAACCCAAATGTGTCAGTACCCTGAGTGACTACCAACAGACATGGCAGCTTCGCTCTAGCTCTGGGTGGATGGGTTCACCCAGCTATATCAGGGTTTTCCAACATCGAGTCTCCAGAAGTTGTTGCACTTCAGCTCTCATCAGCCCCAGCCAACATACCTTGAAGAACACTGAGTGAACCACCCTGGGATCATCGGATGAAGGGTGGTACAGTGGTACTTCTGGTTACACACACTTTGGGTTACGAGCTCCGCTAACCTGGAAGTAGCTGCTCCTGGTTGCGAACTTTGCCCCGGGATGCGAACGAAAATCGTGTGCAGTGGGAGGCACCATGAGCGAAAGTTGCACCTCAGGATAAGAACGGTTTCCGGAATGGACCTCCGGAACGGGTTCAGTTCGTAACTAGAGGTACCACTATATATAAATTTAGTATACAGTGGTACCTCGGAAGTCGAACGGAATCTCTTCCGGAAGTCTGTTCAACTTCCAAAACATTCGGAAACCAAGGAAGCTCCTGCAGCCAATCGGAAGCTGTGGAAGCCACGTTGGATGTCCGGGTTCCAAAGAACGTTCGCAAACTGGAACACTCACTTCCAGGTTTGCGGCCTTCCAGAGCCAAAATGTTCGATTCGCAAGCCATTCACAAACCAAGGTACGACCGTATTATTATTATTATTATTATTATTATTATTATTATTATTATTATTATTTAGTGTTCACTCATACACCATAATATGTCCAAGGTGCTTATGCCAAAGCCACTAGATCAGGTGCATTATTTTAAGTGAATATCCACTTTCAGTTGCCCATCTGCAGCTTATGAAAGTGCAAGCAATTTCTAACATCAATTTGCATCCTAAGTATTACATCGAAGGTGAAAGTGTGAGGACTTGTGGCACAAAGTTAGTCAAGCACAGTACTGTCCTCAGCACATGAAAGTAAATTTGACTTTTATGTCCTATTTGTTCTCAAATTGAATTGTGTTAAGTGTTGCAAGTTTGGGGGAAATTAAGCATTTCAATGCAAGCCCACAGGCATGCATAACCTTGCAAGAAATATTGCCGTGAGCAGGGATGCTCATGTTCCCTGCTCCACTCAGCCATCCAGTTATGCCCTTATCCACAATACTTCATGCTGTTCCCATGCTCCACCCATTTTTCTATTCTCACCTCAAGTCCGTCAGCATCCCATGACCACTGAGCTCATTGGGCTGTGTTAGGGAAAAGGTCCCCTTATGTCCTTCCCCCACCAAACCAATTCTTAGAGCTTCTGAAAACCTTTGGCTGCCCAAAGCCTGCTGATTCCTCCTTGTGTGAGGATGGTGCTATTTTGACTACATAAGGATTCACACTTAGCCACTGAACTTCAGAAAGATGGACTGTGTGTGTGTGTGTGTGTGTGTGTGTGTGTGTGTGTGTGTGTTTGCATCTAGCTAACACACATACATAACTATATATTTTTGTTGTTGTTTATGCTTTGCCGGGGAGGGCAGGGTACAAATAAAAATTATTATTATTATTATATTTAGTCGTTTAGTCGTGACCCCATGGACCAGAGCACGCCAGGCACTCCTGTCTTCCACTGCCTCCCGCAGTTTGGTCAGACTCATGTTGGTAGCTTTGAGAACACTGTCCAACTATCTCATCCTCTGTCGTCCCCTTCTCCTTGTGCCCTTAATCTTTCCCAACATCAGGGTCTTTTCTAGGGAGTGTTCTCTTCTCTTGAGGTGGCCAAAGTATTGGAGCCTCAGCTTCAGGATCTGTCCTTCCAGTGAGCACTCAGGGCTGATTTATTTAAGAATGGATAGGTTTGATCTTCTTGTAGTCCATGCGACTCTCAAGAGTCTCCTCCAGCACCATAATTCAAAAGCATCAATTCTTCGGTGATCAGCCTTCTTTATGGTCCAGCTCTCACTTCCATACATCACTACTGGGAAAACCATAGCTTTAACTATATATAGGGTGAAAGAAAATATGCACCAGGAAAAGGTCCACAACACAAACTTACTGTTAGTGAACAAAACTAAGCAAACTACCAGGAAAAAACCCCAACTGAGTACAAATTAGAATCAAGAATGGAAAGCCATGTAACAATTTAATGAAGATCACTCATCTATAGAGTATAGAGAAAGAGCTGGTTACACACAAATAGAATTTAGAAACCTGCTGTTATCTTTCTACAGGCAGCTTACTCCTAGCCAATTTCCTTCCTAATCTGCAGTTAATTAGTCAGCACCATCAAGTTATTAAAAAAACCATTTCTCTAGGAAATAATCATTTCATATGCATGACGCATCCATTTTTATTACAGTGTCTTTAAAATTTAGTCTATTAAGAAATAGACAAGTTTATTTACTTTTCAAAATAACAAAATTGCATGGTTTTAGGGACATTTTCATTAGAGTTAAAAAATATTTTAAAAAATATCCCGCTATAATGACAATATTGCCTACAGCAATGCTTAATCTTCATTTGGTTTTTGTTCAGGCGGAAAATTGACATTTGAATGGTCTGTTTTTTAAAAGCAATGTACACTTGCTAGGAATTGGGGGGGGGGGTTGGTTGGGGGGGGAAACACTTCTTCAGCTCCTTAACAAGTACCTTCAGAAACTGTTTAGAAATCTGTTCAAAGTGATTAACTTTATGTGTAAGTTAAATATCTGCACAGCAATTCCATACTAGTCAAAAAGAAGCCAAGAAGTGCAGCTTCGCAAGCACCCACTTTGTTGGCCCACGTTATTTCTTACTATAAAGTTAAAATAAGATTGTGGAGGAAGAGATGAGGGATCACTTATGGTCAAAGAGCAGAAACGAAAAGAGTGAATCCAACTACAAAGAGGAAGTTGCTCACATCCATAGTCTATCCAAGAGAAGTCAAAGCGCTGCCCTCCATATGTTGTTGGACTACAACTTCCATCAGACCGAGCTAGCATGGCCAACAGTCAGGAATGATAGCAGTTGTAGTCCTGTATAACCATAGGTTGTCCATCCCTATGGCAGATTCTAGCATAGAAGGTATCGATCGGCAAGGCTGCCATGGTTTCTGATCTGAGGGTTAAGGACTTCTGAGAAGACTGTCAGAACTAAGTACAGAATTAGTGTACAGCACCTTTAAAACAGATTCCCCATGGAATCCTGCAAGAGAGCAAATTCACACATCCTTTGCGAACTGCTATCTTTCCTGCCCTTTGCCTTTTCCACATATATCTCGGTGAGAAGGGAGAACATCACAAGTAGTCAAAATGTTTCTAACCTTTATGAAAGGGTATGAGACAGCCAAACAAACTGGGCGGTGAGTATTCACAGGCAAAGCTGCAACAGGAGGAAGATTCAGCACACTGGTATTTCACTTAAGTAAATTACTTTTTACACTTTGATGAATTACAGCAAGTTCTAAATTAACTGCAACATCAAAGTTCATTATATTCTTTGTATGCCTTTATTTTCTGAAAATCTGTGAGTGTGGGTCATTTTAGTCTGTTAAATTTTAGATAGCAGAAACAAAAAAAAACTTATTAAGAATGTTCTTGTACATAGTACTTCGTGTATCAGAACATTTCACACAGAGAATGCAATGCTGATATCCTGACCTGGACGTACAGTCTGACCAGAGATAAGATCCATCACTAAATTTAGAAGCCTATGGCTGCAATCCTACCTGTACACACTTACCTGTTCACAAGCCCCATGTAAATCCAGCAGCACTTAATGCTGAGTAAAGACCACACTGAAGTGGGCTGTGAAACTACAAAGCTATGCAGAGATTAACAGAGCACAATAACTTATTTCCAGCTTTTCACTCACTAAATTTATTATCTCGAGTATAAATTCAAATGCAGGGATTAATTTCCTTTGAATAAATATCTTAATTTAGTTAATGCACTGGAAACGTATTAACATGTTTGCACTCTGCCCGCTACTAATAATCCCATAACTTCTGCTTATAAAATACATTCCTAACTTCCGCTATAAATCAATATACACCATAACTCTTCTGTTATCCTAGGTAATTCATTCCATATGCTAACCTACCATACAAAAATGTTTCTCCCCAAAGGTAATCATATGCTGCTTGCCTTCCTTAAAGCTATTAAGCATCCATGTTTTACACACAAATACACACACAGAGAGAAAGTCCATTATCTTCACATTTTATTTACCTCTCGGTTTAGTCCAGAACTTTTTCTGGAAGACACGTAAACAGAACCGCTCTACAAAATACAAAAGTGGATTCCAGGAAATCTCTTAGTACTGACTTTAGATATTTGTACGCCACTACAACCTCTCAGGCAAACCTCACAAAGCAGTTTACATTTTAAATTTTTTTTAAAAAATAGAACATTCTTCCCTAATTGGGCACCCAACTCCAAATTCCATCAGCCCCCTCCAGTGAGATGCATGCTCGGGAATGGTGGGAATTTTGGTACAAAACATTTGGATGGCATGAAGCTGGAGAAGAGTATATTAAAACAATAAGCAGCAATTTAAAACTATATACAGTAATAAGACTGGCCACCAGGGAAAAAGCTTTTTGAAAGCTAGAACCCACTTACCCTCAGGGCAAGATGGTTCCTGAATACATACCAAACTTCAGGTCCCAAAATACTGTATTTCTAAGGAGTCTGTAATAAAACCCTCTTTCTTAAAAGAAAAAGAAAAGAAAAAGAAATTACATTATGCACAAGGATGGCTTGGTTGTATTTTTAAAAGCCATGAAACCTTCATAATCATGCAGTGAAATTCCTTGCAACTGAAGAAATAATAGCCACAAGAGCCTGTGGTTTATTTTATAGCAAACCAATGGAAGGAAAACCAGAATAAAATATAAATGTTGATTTTCCTCTGGTTTCCAAACGTTCCATTTTAAACATGCTTCACAGACATTCGTGGATGAAGTTGTTGTTCAGTCGTTCAGTCGTGTCCGACTCTTCGTGACCCCATGGACCAGAGCACGCCAGGCACACCTATCCTTCACTGCCTCTCGCAGTTTGGCCAAACTCATGTTAGTAGCTTCGAGAACACTGTCCAACCATCTCGTCCTCTGTCGTCCCCTTCTCCTTGTGCCCTCAATCTTTCCCAACATCAGGGTCTTTTCTAGGGAGTCTCCTCTTCTCATGAGGTGGCCAAAGTACTGGAGCCTTAACCTCAGGATCTGTCCTTCTAGTGAGCACTCAGGGCTGATTTCTTTAAGAATGGATAGGTTTGATCTTCTTGCAGTCCATGGGACTCTCAAGAGTCTCCTCCAGCACCATAATTCAAAAGCATCAATTCTTCGGCGATCAGCCTTCTTTATGGTCCAGCTCTCACTTCCGTACATTACTACTGGGAAAACCATAGCTTTAACTATACGGACCTTTGTCGGCAAGGTGATGTCTTTGCTTTTTAAGATGCTGTCTAGGTTTGTCATTGCTTTTCTCCCAAGAAGCAGGCATCTTCTAATTTCGTGAGTGCTGTCACCATCTGCAGTGATCATGGAACCCAAGAAAGTGAAATCTCTCACTGCCTCCATTTCTTCCCCTTCTATTTGCCAGGAGGTGATGGGACCAGTGGCCATGATCTTAGTTTTTTTTGATGTTGAGCTTCAGACCATATTTTGCGCTCTCCTCTTTCACCCTCATTAAAAGGTTCTTTAATTCCTCCTCACTTTCTGCCATCAAAGTTGTATCATCAGCATATCTGAGGTTGTTTATATTTCTTCCGGCAATCTTAATTCCGGTTTGGGATTCATCCAGTCCCGCCTTTCGCATGATGAATTCTGCATATAAGTTAAATGTGGGAATGTTTTGGAACGTGGATGGAGATTTATAATTTAATATATCTCATCCTAACTTGTGCTAACAAGTTCAACTAGCAGAGTAACATTCCCTTTTAAAATACACACAGCGGAAGTTGCTTTGATTCGCTAGAATCAACTTAATCTAGTTTCCTGGTTTGTCACTATATTTCCCCTTTGTCCCTCTTCAAATAAGACACAACACACGTCTTCTATAAAAAGATATAAAATGTTTACTCACATATATCCAGCTCAAGACAAATCCCAAAGAAGGCAGGCTTATTCTTAGTAAAGATATTTACAATTGGAATCTCTCCATGTGGGAGAGAAGTCGGCTAGGCCCCAGTTGGCTGGAAGCCAACTGAGCATCCTCCTCGCAGTTCGAGTGAGAGAGTGGAATGGAATGGAATGGCCGCTGACCTGTGAGGTTCTTTGTTCATACCTTCCCAGGTGAAGCCACTCCCACATCTAGTTGCAAGAGGAAATTGCCTCAATCCATGTGACCAGGAAGTTGTGGCTGGAGGACTGAGGCAATCTCCACTGTCTGCTCTAGCATTGTTGTACTTGACTGCTCTAGTGTTTACATCCCACAAACCCCTTCTCAGGCAAATACAACATACAAAACATAAACAACTTTATTCAACCACCCAGAGTCCCAGCTTGACACGTAGATTCTGGAAACTCTCTTTTGGCAAGGGTTTTGTCAAGATGTCGGCAGTCATCTCTTTGGTGCAGCAATAAGACAGTTCCACAAGTCCATCTTGCACCATCTGGCGTATATAGTGGTACCTGACCCCAATGTGTTTGGTTCTGGCTAGGAACTTTTCACTCTGCGTCAGCTTCAGGCAACTTTGATTGTCCTCTAGCAGGCTGACAGGTTCCCTTCTCACCAGTCCAAAGTCTTTGATGAGTTCATCAAGCCAGGCAATTTCTCTGCACGCTTCTGTTGCAGCAACATATTCGGACTCTGTTGAAGACAAAGCTACACAACTCTGTTTATAGCTGCCCCACACAACAGGTCCATCCCCAAACATAAAAACATGACCACTTGTGGATTTATAGTCAGCATTATCCCCAGCCCAATCTGCATCAGTGTACCCAACCAACTTAGGGTCTCTGACAGCTGGCAACTTTAATTTACAATTTATTGTACCTTTTAGGTACCTAACCACCCTTTTCAGCCCTGCAAAATCATGCTCAGTGGGAGAATTCACTTTTCTGCTCAGAATCCCCACAGCATTAGCTAAGTCAGGTCTACATGTGGTAACTAAATACAAAAGTTTACCAATTACCGACCTATATTGACTGTTATCTGGCAACAGCTTCGAATCCTGCTGATTCTTCAAGAAGTCTGTAGCCATGGGCGTTGCAACCGGGTGTGCGTCTTGCATCTGCAAATACTCAATCAGTTCATGAATCTTTTGCTTCTGGCTGAGAAGATATGAGCCATCTTCTTCTCTTTCCACTTGAATTCCTAGGTAGTACTTGACATCTCCAAGTTCTTTTACTTGTACCTCCTTGCTGAGGTGTTTTACTATTTGTGTATAGTCTCTATCATTTGCAGTAGCAATAATCAAATCATCGACAAAAGCCAATATGTATGAATATTGTCCATTACTTGACTTGGTGTACAAGCACTTATCTGCGTTTCCTTGCTTGTACCCAAGTTGCACAAGCATACTGTGCAATTTCTGATTCCAGGCTCTAGCCGCTTGTTTAAGCCCATAGATTCCTTTCTGGAGTCGACACACGAGGTGCGTCTCATTTGGTTTTGTGAAACCTTTAGGTTGTTTCATGTATATTTCTTCTGAAATTTTCCCATGTAAAAACGCAGTACAAATGTCAATGTGCTTCACGTTCAATTGTTTAGAGGCTGCAATGCTCAAAAGCATTCGGACGGTACTATATCTTACGGTTGGTGCGAAAACTTCGTCGTAATCTTCACCAAAACGTTGTGAAAAACCTTGTGCTACTAGCCTTGCTTTGTAGCGTTCCACTTCCCCTTCTGACCCCTTCTTAACCTTGAACACCCACTTGCACCCAATGGCCTTCTTACCAGGAGGGAGCTCTGTCAGGGTCCACGTCTGGTTCTGATGCAGTGCATCCATCTCCTCCTGAGCGGCCTTCTTCCAGAGACTGGCTTGCGCAGGTGGCATTTTCTGAATCTCTTCCCATGTGGAAGGTTCCTGTGGAGACACCGACCCTGCAAGGTAGGACAGTCGTACCGGTGGGACACCTCTGTTGGTTCTGGATGAGCGTCTGACCTCTGGTTCTGGTTCCTGAACCGCATCAGCTTCCTCACCATCCTCCAACGCTTCCATGTCCCCATCTGAGTCCTCCTCTTCGTCTCTGGAGCCGCCAGGGGTCTGGTCATCTGCGTCTTCTGGTGCGTCGCCTATAGGGGGTGCTATGACACTAGAAGGCAGATTAGTACCATGTGGGGTTTCAGAAGGAAAGTTTATGAGTTCTTGAGTCCATTCTGACTCCTTGGAGCAGCCAATAACAGTGTCCTTTGTGTCTGCTTTTGCATGTTCATCAAAATAAATTGCATGGTGCGCACTCACTTTGCCTGTCTGTAAGTCCATTACTCTGTATCCTTTGCCTCCAGCAGCATATCCCACTAAGATACCTGCTTGTGCTCTGGAGTCAAGCTTGTGCCTCTGTTCCTTGGGCACGTGGTAGTAACACACACTGCCAAATACACGTATGTGCGACAGACTAGGTACCTTTCCATGCCAAAGTTCAAATGGTGTGCGCTGTGTTGCCTTTGTTGGCAACCTGTTCTGGAGATAGACAGCTGTGTAAGCAGCATCTCCCCACATCTTCCTTGGCAGGGATGCTTCCTTCAGCATACACCTTGTCATTTCCATAATGGATCTGAACTTCCTTTCAGCTATGGAGTTCTGTTGTGGCGTGTAAGGAACTGTGGTTACATGTGTAATTCCTTCCTTTGCCATAAGGGCTTTCATCTCATGTGAGCAGTATTCTCCTCCATTGTCAGACATTAAGACACCTGGAGCTCTTTGGAACTTGTTCCTAACCATGGCAATGTAATTCTTGAACATCTCTACTGTCTCACTTTTATCTTTGATGAAATATGCCACACAATATCTCGAAAAATCATCAAGAAAAATCAAAATATATTTGTTGTGTCCAAGTGATGGAACACTGAGTGGCCCACACAAATCTGAATGCACGATATCCAGAACTTTAGTACTCCTTTGTTCTGTGCAACGTGTAAAAGAAGGTTTTACTGCCTTTTCAGTAACACAAGTTATGCATTTTGTTGGAGCTTGGTTGCTGCTCCCTTTTACCTGCAAACCTGTGACAAGATCACTTTCCTGTAGACTCTTAATGATGGTGGTGTCTCTGTGTGCAAGTCTTCTATGCCACAGCGTCAAATCTGCGTCATCCTTCTGGCTGGAGCATGCCACTTTTGCAGACTGGTTCTCTGAAAGATTAACCTCATAAACACCATTTATTAGTTTTGCTTCAATGTACACTTCACCATCTTTAGTTACACAGCACTGTCCATTCTCAAATGTGATCTTGAAACCTTTCTTGTCCAAAGTAGAGACACTGAGTAAATTGCAGCTCAGTTCTGGTACATACACAACATTGGACATTCTGGTCCTAAAAGATTCATTGTTTACATTGAATTCCAAATGCATTGAACCTTCACCTTTGGACTTTAAAACATTTCCATCTGCAACCTCAATTTCAGTCTCTTTATCATTTAATTCATTAAAACAGTCTTTTTCAAAACAATAGTGGCTGCTGGCTCCAGAATCTAATAACCACTTATTGCGTGTGTTTTCTTGGCTCTGGACAGCTAAACTCCTTTCTTGCAACAGCAAGTTGCGCTCAAATTTCCCTTTTCTTTCTCCTTTACGCTGAAAGGCTTGGGAATCTTTCTCTTTAGCTTTAGGCGCTCTACAATTTCTGGCTATATGGCCGATTTTATTACAATTGTGACATGTGACCTTCTTGTGTCCATCTCTGGACTGTGCAGGCTGTTTAAAAACATAATTGCTGCCTTTATTTCTAGTGCTCCTTTCTGGGGAATCAGATCTCTTTCTGCATTCCTCTCTTAATTCACTAGTCAGTTCCTTAAAAGTTAGATTCTCTTTATGATCCATCAAACTGACAAATGCATCAAAATGTGGCCCTAATGAGGCTAACAGAAATGATACCTTTGTTACTTCATCAAAAGATTGTGGAGTAAGTTCAAGCTTTTGAATAATTTCTGTGAATTTATCAATATGCTCTGTGAATTCTTCTTTTGAATTCATTCTCAGTCTAGTTAATTTGCCCATCAATGTTCTGTAGGAGTTCTTTGTAGATTCTCCATACATGCGCTCAATATCTTTTAGGATCTGAGATGCATCATCTTTGCTATTTATTAACGATAGATGCTTATTGCGAAGTCCACTCAAAATTATGTGCTTGGCCTCGCTGTTCTGCCTTTTCCAGACTTTAACCTTGGCTTCATCATCTGTACCTTGGGGCTTTGCTTTCTCTATCGCATCCAAAACATCCCTTGCTTCTAAATATGCTATTAAGCGCGTTTTCCAGTGCACAAAATTGTCCTCATCTAGCAGCATTAAGCCTGGCTTTGCTTCACTATAAAAACTGGCACTAGCCATCTTAAAATCCAAAATTTGGAAAAATTTCAAAATTCAAAAATTTGTCAAAATTCAAGATCAAAATCTCAAAAATCTCAAAATGCAAAAAGCAAAAGCCTCAAAATAAATCTTCACTGCCTTTGGGTCTTTTGTGAGCTCTGAGGGAGGGGAGGGGTAGCTTAATCCCCCTTTCTCTAAACAATGGAACAAAGGACCATGCGGTCTCACCAGGAAATGCTCTCAGAAAAATCCTACTCAGCTCAAAAATGCAATCCAACGCAATCCTTCAAAAATACACAAAATATGCAGAGCTGGGCATACATAACCCTTTGTGGGAATGTTTTGGAACGTGGATGGAGATTTATAATTTAATATATCTCATCCTAACTTGTGCTAACAAGTTCAACTAGCAGAGTAACATTCCCTTTTAAAATACACATAAGCAACTCACTACAAGAAGAAAACTAGCACATTAGTGCCAAGGGCTGCATGTTAGAAGCTTTCTAGGCCAGCTTTCCCTTTGCAGGGAGCTTTGTTACATAGGGAAAAGTTTTTTAAAAACATTACCGTAACAAGTAAATATATTTATCCCTTGGTTCTGTTATGATTCCAAGGTGGTATACAACTATTTCTGCCTCAATACAAATAACAGAACCACCAATAAACTATCTGAAATTTACAAGGTAAAATACCTGTGTAAATGAAAGTACTTCTGCTTGGCACCAAAGAAATTAGTATTATGTGCTGCTGAAGCGAGCGTGAGATTACATTGTAGGCACCTGCCAAACATCTTTTGGGAAGGCATTTGATAACTACAGTTCCCAGCAATCTTAAACTATGGCTCCCAGGTTTCTTTGTGGGGAGAGGTGTGCTTTAAATGTATGGTGATTAAGGTAAAGGTACCCCTGACCATTAGGTCCAGGGGTCAAGGACGACTCTGGGGTTTCGGCGCTCATCTCGCTCTATAGGTTGAGGGAGCCAGCATTTGTCCGCAGACAGCTTCCAGGTCATGTGGCCAGCATGACTAAGCCGTTTCTGGCGAACCAGAGCAGCGCACGGAAACGCCGTTTACCTTCCCGCTGGAGCGGTACCTATTTATCTACTTGCACTTAATAGGATTTACTCCCAAGTAAGCGGGGTTAGGGTTGCAGTATACTCCCAGTATCAGAGGTGGTATTTACTCTGAAAGACAAAACTCATCAAAATATGGCAAGAGGGAGCATTTGCACCTACCTGTACAGCTAGCATAAATACTGTTTACTGAAGTCATACTAATTTCAAAACAGACGTACTTCTGCTTCAGACTGCAGCATTAGGCAAGAAACCAAGACACTGGTATGTAATATTTTTGCTGTCAGCCACAGTAAATGAAACAGTAATTTAATCCAGCTTTATCAAATAGTAACAGACTCGAATAAGTTTTTTAAAAGCCCAACATCGCTAGAATTATGCTCGGTTTAAGCACGCTTTGCGAAGATTTCTGTTTTGAGACAAATTAAAGTAAATTCTTCTGCTGTGCCCATGTTTGGTCAAGTATAACTGTCTCAGGACTTTCACTTTAATGCATTTCCCAAGGAAAATTCACAGCAAATTAAAAAGAATCACAAGAACATGAAGTACACATTGGCTATAAATATAGCTCTGTGCCGTTTTGTGCTGCAGTTTAATTGGTATTGTTTTTAAAATCTTCTCTTGCCCATAAATGCCCCTCCTAAACTAACACTTTTTTAAAGCAGAGAGAGAGAGAGATGTTCTTAATTATTTACTTTCCTAAATATTCTCCAGCATGGCCTATTAAAAATAATGTGAATGATGCAACAGTCATATGCACACAAAATACTGTAAACTGCTGCAGGTACATTAGCCTTGCATTTAATCACCTGCCTCGTCATCATAGGCAATTGGTTGGGACACACTTCGGGGTCTCGGCCTAATCCAATGTGGGTTGCAACAGCAGCACGACCACCATGCAAATACATGGTAAAACAAAAAGAGAAAAAGAAATGGGTCCCCAAACGTATGTTTGCATTAAAGGCGGGTCTGATAAAGTTGAAAACTAGTTTCATAGGTGACATAGAATTATATGAAAAATGAATAGGCCACCAGCTACCATAGAGCACTCTCTCTCCCTCCCTCCCTCCAGCTGCTCCCCTGGGTATTCCTGCAGCACACAGAGGAGGAAACTCTGCTTCCTCAACACCCAGCACTGAAATCAAGAAGAAGGGATGTGGCACTCTGGCCACTCCCCTGCGGAAGCCCCCTTCATTGCTATGCTAGGCACAGAGAAGAGGAAGATACATCCTCTGGGCTCAGCATAGAGCTCACATTCACAGACTGCATTTAAAAGCACTGTGATACCACTTTAAACAGTAATGGCTCCCCCCCCCAAGGAATCATGGGAGCTGTAGTTTTGTTAAAGGTGCTGAGAGTTAGGAGGTCCCTATGCCCCCCTCAGAGAGCTACAGTTCCCAGAGTGGTTTGACAAGTCAATCCCTCATCAAAGAGAACTCTGGGAAAAGGGGTCTATCACAATGATCAGCCCCTTAACAAAATACAGCTCCTAGGACTCTTTGGGGGAAGCCATGACTAGGGGAAGTACCATAGTGCTTTAAGTGTATGATGCGAATGTGGCAGACTTTACTAGCCTGCTTTTTACTCACTAGAAGAGCTTGTAGATGAGGGACAGAATGCTCTGTCTGCAACACTCTCATGAGTAAAAAGCAGAGAGATAAAATAATAATAATAATAATAATAATAATAATAATAATAATAATAGGCAGGCTTAGTAACTTTTGAGGGCTTATTTATAAGGTCGGCATACACACATTTACATATTTAAATGTTCAGAGTTCTGCATCTGGTCTCTCTACACGTGGTCTCTAAGGCAACTCCAGAGCATAAACAACTCAAGGAGCCACCTGCCACCCTGTCAGAAATGCCCAGTGAGGCTGGCTCTATTCCCTTGACACAATTCAGCTCAGACCTGGAGTTGCACCTGACGGGTTAACAAATATTTGACCTAGCCAGAATAGTAGCCGCCAGCACTGTCATCACAGCAATTCTCATTTGAACCCCCCACCCAACTTCAAGCAGTGGTAGAAACTCTAGAGCAATTATATTAAAGGGAATGAAACCTTCCAGCAAGCTTACCATGTAAAAGGCAGAACACCATCATAAGGACAGGTAGAAGGGGAAGAAGAAGAAGCAGAGGTTAAACGGAACTTGAAAACCTATCAAGCAACTACAAGAGAGAGGTTATGGAGGTCTGGAGGGAGAGTTCCAGAAAAAGGGGAAAGGAAGGACAAAGGAAGAAGAAAGCTGTAGCAGAGCTGAAGACGAAGAGAAGAGGGAGCCAAAGAGTAAGGAAATCTAAAGTTGTCTTCATCTGGGAACTTCATATTGCAAATAAAAAATTTAAAAACTGTTTAGATGGGGAAGAAATACAGACTGGAATTTTGATGCCAACGACGTCATGTAGACACTGCAAAAAAAAATTACATACATACAGAGCACATCTCCTACAAATAAATGCCTATCTGGAAGCAACTTAAACTGGATTTGATAACAAAAACAGAAGCCAATAAAGGAAGGGAAAACATGGAAAAACTGAATGAGCAACAGAGTTAAGAATGAAGCGAACCAGGGAACGGTTGGAGGGGGAGAAGCTTATTCTTTCCCAACTTGATTAGTATTAACAGAATAAATACTAGAAAATAAATCATGTCACACCCACACCATATGTTTAAAGCCCTCAAAGAATCCTAAGAACCATCGTTTGTTAAAGATGCTGGGAACTGTAGCTCTGTGAGGGATAAACTACAGCTCCCAGGATTCTTTGGGGGAAAGTGATGCGTTTTAAATGCACTTCAGATGTATGCACTGTTAAAACAATGCAACAAAAACAGTCAAGAGAATGCGTGAGAAAAAAGTATTATTGGGAGGGTCCCCCATGTTTGTGAGTTGGTGGAGAAATTTTTTTCAATAAAATATTATATGTGCACCATAGTATATTTGCAGCAGGATGGAAGACAGTGAATTTTAGCAACATAACAACAACAACAATTGCAATGCTATAAGCTTGCTATAAGAATTAATAGTTGTTGGTATAAGTTTTGAAGACTTAGAAATTCCCCATTCCCCAACAAAGCTTACTGTTACAAGTAAATAAGGGCCGATTCCTAGCAGGGATTTTTATTTCACCAGGCAAATGGTGTTGTTGCAGACCAGGTTATGGAAGGCTGTTGCAGCATGTTTAAGAAATCTACCATATTTTAAAGGTTTTTTTCCTTAAAAATAATGTCATAAATTAGGGGGCGTCTTATACACGGGGCCATCTCCCCCCCATTTTCTTAAATCAGAGTCCCCCAAAATAGGGGGCATCTTGTACATGGGGGTGTCTTATAGACGGAAAAATATGGTATTTGCATCTTCGTTTTTCCTGCAGAGAAAGTAAAAAAGTAGTGGGATAGGTGCTGCATCAATGCAATGCAAAAACGTATATTTATGTGTAGTTAATTGTGCTCATTCATCATGACCTCCAAACAATTTACTTTTGCAGAGTCAGTTATCCAACAAGTAATCTAATATGAACAAGCCCCAGAGCATCACTTCCTGTATCTATAAATAGGTTTACCTAGTAAAGCAATAAATGTTTTAACCTTAGTTGGTGCTCCTGTTCAGACTGAGCAGCTTCAGAATGGAAAGACAGAAGCTGGAACAATTGAACTGATGATGGAATGTTTGACTTCTTGTCACCAGCAATTCAGTAAACTACTTTGGGCACCAGTGAACTGTCCACAGTGGGTGCTATTGCTTTCAAAGTTATCCATCCTTGAAACAGTTAGCAAAATACATTTTCAGCACTTTGGGCTAAGAAACTCTTAGTTCTACAGTATTCAGCAAGGAGGGTTCTTTATGTTTTATTAAAAACATTTTTAACAAACACAAAACTATAATATGCAGGGTTCAAAGAATAAGATGTTCTATTGTATATGTCCTAATCCTTCTGCTGCACATGGACTAATTGTGCAACTAACTTGAATTTTTATGATTATTTGTATTTATTTATTGTATTTATAGTCCACCTTTTTCTTCAAGAAGCTGCAGGTGGTATACATGGTTCTTCTCCTTCCCCCCCTTAATTAAGCCCCACAACAACCCTGCTAGGTAGGTTAGGCTGAGAGGTGGTGACTGGCCCAGGTCACCCAGTGAGGTTTATGGCTGAGTGTGGATTTGAACCTTGGTCTCCCAGGTCCTAGTCTGACATTCTAACCACTACATCCCACTGGCTTGTAATGGCCAACTGTTGAATGCATTAAGCTAATACTTCATTCCATTACTCACTCATAACCTCTGGGGACTCCTCTGCACCCAGTGAATAATAATAATAATAATAATTTATTATTTGTACCCCACCCATCTGACCGGGTCCCCCCAGCCACTCTGGGCGGCCTCCAACAAACACTAAAATACATTAAAATATTACAGATTAAAAACTTCCCTAAACAGGGCTGCCTTCAGGTGTTTTCTAAAGGTCATGTAGTTGTTGATCGTTTTGACCTCTGAAGGGAGGGCGTTCCACAGGGCAGGCGCCACTACCGAGAAGGCCCTCTGCCTGGTTCCCTGTAGCTTTGCTTCTCGCAGTGAGGGAACCACCAGAAGGCCCTCGGCGCTGGATCTCAGTGTCCGGGCTGAACGGTGGGGGTGGAGACGCTCCTTCAGGTATACAGGACCGAAGCCGTTTAGGGCTTTAAAGGTCAGCACCAACACTTTGAATTGTGCTCGGAAACGTACTGGGAGTCAATGTAGATCTCTCAGGACCGGTGTTATGTGGTCATGGCGGCCACTCCCAGTCACCAGTCTAGCTGCCGCATTCTGGATCAATTGCAGTTTCCGGGTCACCTTCAAAGGTAGCCCCACGTAGAGCGCATTGCAGTAGTCCAAGCGGGAGATAACCAGAGCATGCACCACTCTGGCGAGACAGTCTGCGGACAGGTAGGGTCTCAGCCTGCGCACCAGATGGAGTTGGTAGACAGCTGCCCTGGACACAGAATTAATCTGCACTTCCATGGACAGCTGTGAGTCTAAAATGACTCCCAGGCTGCGTACCTGGTCCTTCAGGGGCACAGTTATGCCATTCAGGACCAATGAGTCCCCCACACCCGTCTGCCCCCTGTCCCCCAAAAACAGTACTTCTGTCTTGTCAGGATTCAACCTCAATCTGTTAACCGCCATCCATCCTCCAACCGCCTCCAGGCACTCACATAGGACCTTCATTGCCTTCACTGGTTCTGATTTGAAAGAGAGGTAGAGCTGGGTATCATCCGCATACTGATGAACACCCAGCCCAAACGCTCTGATGATCTTTCCCAGCGGCTTCATATAGATATTAAAAAGCATGGGGGAGAGGACGGAACCCTGAGGCACCCCACAAATGAGAGCCCAGTGAAGCAAAGCATTATCTATTAGGTTCTACAAGAAGCATGCCAGGAGGGGGGGGGGGAAACAAAGATGCCTATCCATGGTTAAGACCAGGGGTAGGCAACCTAAGGCCCGTGGGCCAGATGTGGCCCAATCCCCTTTTCAATCCGGTCCGGAAATCAGCGTGTTTTTACATGAGTAGAATGTGTGCTTTTATTTAAAGTGCACCTCTGAGTTATTTGTGGGGCATAGGAATTCATTCATTTCCCCCACCCCCAAAATAAAATCCAGCACACCACATGATCTGAGGGACGGTGGACCGGCCCACGGCTGAAAAAGGTTGCTGACCCCTGGTTAAGACGATAGAAGCCACATGGATTACACATGTGTAACCATGTTACTTTTTATAATATGACTGTGCAGGACAAAAACAATGAAGGACAACCTTCTGACAGCACCCATGCCAGTTCAGTTAATTCATGGAGCTAATGGCTACTTGCCACAATGGCTATGCCCTGCCTCCACCGTTTGAGGCAGTAAGGCTTCTGAGTACCAGTTGAGGGAAACCATAGGAGGGGAGAGGGCTCTTGTGCTTGGGAGTTTCCCACCGGTTATCTCAGTGGCCAGCATGAGACCAGGATGTTGGACTAGATGGGCCATTGGTAGATAGGAGAGAGCAAAAATGTATTTCAAAATGGACTTCTTAGCTCTGAAAAGTACAATTTCTCCCTCTGGCATGGTGCCATGGTTAGAGAAGGGAGAGAGAAGAAAAAGGAGTCCTCCTTTTTTGTTTCCCAGACCTGTCTCTAAGTCCTTCTAACCACGGTGCCATGCCAGAGGGAGAAATGATGCTTCTACCTTAGAAAAGTAAGTAAGTACCCAATCTGGGAAGAGGGTGGTGGGTCAGTAAAACTCCATTGCCATGGCTGGAAAACAAGCACCATGTCTAAGCTCTGGAATGGGCACAAAACACAAAGGTGACATTCAGACAGTTGCTTACAAAAAGACTGGGCATTAATTGCCAGCCAGGAGATTTAGCTACTACACTACAGCCGTGCTCAAGGCTGAAAACACATCCAAATATCGGGACTTCCGCTCTGGCGCGGCACTGAGCGGCTGGGTTCTTTGCTGCTCCGCAGCAAGAACCGGCTGCGTCGGGCTTAGAGGTACCGTTTCCTGCGAAAACGGACCTCAGAAGAAACCTCAAGCGGTGAAGCTTGAGGACGTGGTTCCGGCAGCGCTTGGATCGGACTCCCTGATCCTCCGGAGCTCCTAGTAAGGGTCTCCGTGAGTGGAGAGGGTGGCAGTCCGGAGCGCAACGGAGGACCTGCTCTCCCGACGCAGCGAAGCAGCGGATTGCCGGGCAGTGAGGAGCGCCAGATTCTTCCAAAAAGAAGATTAAAAACAACAGGACTGTGAGTAAACAATTTGGATCAATTAGCGACTTAATTGGAACACGGGATAGACTTAAAAAGGAAGTCCGTCTTTCCCATGCCGCGTAAATAGAGCACAGGAAACAAGCGGCTGTAAATAAGAACTTTGTTGGCTAAAGTTAAAAGGATTTCAACCTGAACTAATTGCCAGTGATAAAAGTGCAACACTTTAGAACTATTTTGTGGACTTTAAAAAGATAGAAAGACTTAATATTGCCTCTCACCCTCTGGATTAAGGAGAACCGGGTCAGAGAGGCAAGGCAAATTTCATTGAGAACAAAGAGGTTTGAAATTTTGGATACTTTCGTTTCCGATCTAGACGCTTTGATCTATTACAAAGGCGACTGTCACAAAGAATTATTGAAAAAGGGTCATAATTAATTAACAGTAACAAACTAGCCTCCTGGTCTAAAAGTAGCTAAGGTTGCAACTCTGGAAAAGAATTTTTTCTTGGTTTAAAAACAAAGTTGCTGGCTCTCCTGCTCTGGAAGGGGATGGGAACTGGTTTCACTTTGTAACTTGTGACTGGTGATTTCCTTGGTTCTCAAAACAACAGCTGCACTGTTGCTTTGAGCTGACTGGACTGGTGACCTTGAGATTTAAAATAGCCTGAGTGGAAATGCCTGTTAAACGGAAGGACTCTCAACAGGAAGATAAAGACAAAGGACCAAGAAGAGACTCAGTGGCTGAGGGTTCGAACACAGATCTACTTCTTGCTGCAATAGAAGAATTTAAAAAGGATGTAAGACAACAAATCTCAGATGTAAGCAAGAAGGTCGACCAAAATACAGAGGCACTTCAAAATATTGGAGTTTTGAAGGCAGAAATCGAACACACTAAGCAACAAGTTTCTAGAGTGGAAACAAGACTGCAGACCTTGGAAGACAGCAGAGCAGCAGATCAGGCCGGCCAGAGAGATGTACAGGTCTCTATAGCCTTTCTACAGCTGAAGCAGAGAGAGATGAACATCAAGGTGAGAAATCTTCCTCAATTGGAACAGGGTGAATTGAGGGACTACCTAGCTGAAGAATTTGCAAGATATTGGAATCTACAAATAGAAGAAGTTAAAGCTTTGATAATAAGGGCCTATCGTTTTGGACCAAGAGACAAAAAGAATACCAAAGCAACTAATGATTGTTTGATTGAACTTCATAGTAAAGAGGAGAGAGACTATATTTTGGGCCTCCATTACGAAAATAATTTGGTGATTCAAAACCAACAAGTGGTGTTGTTTAAAGACATCCCAAAGTACTTTCTGGATCTGCGAACCAACTATACTGACCTAACAAGAGCTTTGAGGAGCAAAAAAGTGATCTTCAGGTGGGAGTTCCCACAGGGCCTCTCCTTTACATATAAAGAAAGGAAGGTCAGAATTAAATCCCTGCAAGATAAAAGGAAATTTCTCGAGAAATACGACGCAGACTTCGGCTTAATACCAACACCGGATCTACCATCAGGAGGAGGACCAGGATTCAACGACCCCCTAGGAGCAGGAGGAGGAGCAACAGAGTAAGCCAAGATGGCCCTCAAATTGTTAACTTTGAATGTAAGAGGTTTGAACATAAAACCTAAGAGAAATCGTGTGTTTCATAACTTGATCAAGCAAAACTTGGATTTGATATGTCTGCAAGAAACCCACGTTACAAGATTACATCGAAGAGTTCTACAAAATAAAAAATTGGGCCAGGAATTTATCTCATCAGCTAAAGTAAAGAAAAGAGGAGTTGTAATCTATGCTAAAGAGAAATATGACCCAAAATTACTTTTTAAGGACCAGGAGGGAAGGTTTGTTGCAATTCAAATAACTGTGCAAGGTGAAAAATTTTTGATTTTAGGAATTTACGCACCGAATGATGGCAAATCAGATTTCTACAAGGAGCTCCATGACAAATTGCTGGATTATATGGACTTTAAAATGGTGGCTTTAGGAGATTTTAATGCGGTGGCCTCCACGTTGATGGACAGATCACAAAGAGTAAAATTTACAAATGACGGGAGGCTCCCAAAGACTTTCTTTGAAATGTCAGAAAACTTAGACTGGATAGATGGATGGAGGATAAAACATCCAACTGAAACTGAAGCCACTTTCCAATCAGAGGCAATGGCTGCTTGGAGCAGAATCGATATGATATGGATATCAAGGGAGTTATCCCCTAGGATACTTAAGGCGGAGATACACCCAAGAACATGCTCTGACCATAACGCAGTACAGCTGAACTTAAGATTGACAACACAGGGCCCTCCTAGGTGGAGAATGGACGATTCGCTGCTCAGGAATGGGAAGATTTGTGAGAAGGCCCATAAGACCCTGAAAGACTTTTTTGAGTTAAATTTGAATACAACAGTGGAAAAAAGGGTCGTATGGGACACAAGTAAAGCTGTGATGAGAGGCTTCCTGATTCAGCAGAAGGCTATAAGAAAGAAGATTCAAAATGAGAAAAAAGAAGCAATATTGCAGCAACTTAAGGAAAAGGAAAGGAAGCTGAGGATAACGCCTAAGAACATACAACTACAGAAAGAAATTAAATATCTACAGGCGGAATTCTCTCAGCTTACCAACCAAGAGATAGAGTGGAAGGTTAAAATGATGAACCAAAGATCTTTTGAATCTGCAAATAAATGTGGAAAGTTGCTGGCGTGGCAACTGAAGAGGAGACAGAAACAGAATACAATAACGAGTCTGATAATTGATGGAAGAACCGTGGAGAGCCCTGTGGAGATCAGGAAAAATTTTCAAAAATTCTATAAGAAGCTGTACAAAGAAAATAATCAAAATCAGAATTTGATAGAGCAGTTCTTGAAGGAGAATGGACTAAAAAAAATCCCGGAAGAGAGGAAGACCCTACTCAATCACCCAATAACAAGAGCTGAAATAGAAATAGCAATTGGACAGATGAAGTTGGAAAAGACACCCGGACCGGATGGCCTCTCTGCAAAATATTACAAAGAACTTAAAGACTGGATAATTCAGCCTTTGATGGAGGTCTGCAATGAAATTTTGAAGGGAAACAAGGCACCCGAATCGTGGAAGGATGCATATATAACTTTAATACCTAAACAAGATACTGATACCACACAGATGAAAAACTACAGACCAATCTCCCTCCTTAATGTGGATTACAAAATTTTTGCAAATATTATGGCCAATAGGCTGAAGAAAGTTTTAATGGAGATTATCCACAGAGACCAAGCAGGCTTTTTGCCTGAAAGACAATTAAATGGCAACATAAGGAATATTGTGGATATTCTCGAAAAGTTGGAATTAGATAGAAATTCGAAAGTGATTTTAATGTTTATCGATGCAGAAAAGGCCTTTGATAATATATCATGGAGTTTTATGAAGAAAAATTTTGAAAAAATGGAGATGGGAGGGGGTTTTCTGAATAGTTTGGAAGCAATATATACTGAGCAAAAAGCGAAGATAATAGTGAATAATGTAGTATCAGAAGAGATAAAAATTGAAAAAGGAACAAGACAAGGGTGTCCATTGTCTCCCCTATTGTTTATTACGGTCCTGGAAGTTTTGTTGAATATGCTTAGAAAAGATAAAGAGGTTAAGGGTGTGAGAGTGGGTCCAAAGGAATATAAACTCAAAGCCTTTGCAGATGACCTGGTGTTGACCCTGGAGGAACCTGAACCCAGTGCAATCAAAGCACTGGATATCATACAAGACTTTGGACAGGTAGCCGGTTTTAAATTGAATAAAGCCAAGACTAAGGTTCTAGGGAAAAACCTGACGCAGGAAGAAAAAGAGTGTATACAGGAAAAAACAGGACTTTTATTTGCCAAAAAAGTTAAATATCTAGGAGTCAATATGACTATAAAAAATTCGAACTTATATAAAAACAATTATGAAAAAGTATGGTCTGAAATTAAGAGAGATCTGGAAATATGGTCGAGATTGAAATTGTCCCTGTTGGGCCGAATTGCTGTGATTAAGATGAATGTATTGCCTAAACTACTTTTTCTCTTTCAGACATTGCCAATAGTGGATAAAATGGAGCCTTTCCAAAGCTGGCAAAAGGTTATTTCTAAATTTGTATGGCAGGGAAAAAAACCCAGAATTAAATATAAGATTTTAACAGATGATAAGAAAAGAGGGGGCTTTTCCCTGCCAGAATTGAGTGTATATTTTGAAGCTGCTGCATTTTGCTGGTTGAAAGAATGGTTCCTCTTAGAAAACACTGATGTACTAGATCTGGAAGGATGTGATAATGTGTTTGGATGGCATGCATACTTATGGTATGAAAAAGCTAAGGTCCACAAGGGCTTTAAGCATCATTTGATCAAGAAAGCATTGTTTAGAGTGTGGATAAAATATAAAGATTTGTTAGAAAAAAAGACACCTAGATGGATATCACCATTAGAAGCTAAGGCAGATAAAAGACCTTTTTCAAGTGGAAATTGGCCTAGATACATGGATATTCTTATACAAGAAGGTGAAAGTGTCAGATTGAAACCCTATGGACAAATAAGAGATAAGGTGTCGAATTGGTTGCAGTATCATCAGATTAATGAACTTTATAAAATGGACAAAAAGCTTGGCTTTCAGATGGAAAAGTCGAAATTGGAAACGGAGTTATTAGAGCCAAAAACTAAAAATTTGTCCAGAATGTACCAATTGCTGCTTGAATGGCATACTCAGGACGAGTTTGTTAAATCGGCAATGATAGAGTGGGCCAGAGATGTGGGACACAATATTATGATGGCTGACTGGGAAAGACTTTGGAGGAAAGGTATCAACTTTACAGCATGCACTTTGTTGAAAGAGAATATAATGAAAATGATATATAGATGGTACCTAACCCCAGTCAAGCTAGCAAAAATCTATCATTCATATGATAATAAATGCTGGAAGTGTGGGAAGGTAGATGGAACTTTTTATCATATGTGGTGGACCTGCCCGAGTACGAGTGCCTTCTGGGAGATAATTTATAACGAAATTAAAAAGGTGTTGAAAAACACATTCACTAAGAAATCAGAGGCATTTCTGCTTGGAATGGTCAACCACGAAATACCTAAAGAAGATCACACTTTCTTCATGTATGCCACTACAGCAGCTAGAATTTTGATTGCTAAATACTGGAAAACGAATGATTTACCAAAACTAGAGGAATGGCAGATGAAAATGATGGACTACATGGAACTTGCCGAACTGACTTCGAGACTCCGAGACCAGAGGGAAGAGGCGACTGAACAAGAATGGAAGAAATTTAAGAACTATATTAATAAGTGTTGCAAAATTAGTAACTAGATAAAGTTGAAATTAGATGTTATTGTTATAGCTGAGTATAAGATAAGAGTTGTTGGAATTTTTTTTGCTAAATGTAGTTTAAGATAGATATAAGTTCAAGAAGGGAGTTAATGAATCCAAAATAAGATTTGGAGTAGTAGATTTAATCATTGGAAGAAAAAGATAATGATAAGCATCTGTGGATAGTAATGTAGGAGTAAGAAACGCGGTGGAGGGAGGCGGGGGAAGTCCACCTAACAAGTTAAGAAATAAGATAGAGTTAAAATTTATTTTATTGTGTATTTTCTGTTGCTGTTGTTATGTTTTGTTGGTTGTTTGTGTATTGTCTATTATGTTTTTGTTATTTTAGGTTGTAAACTCAATAAAAATTATTTTGAAAAAAAAAAAAAAAGAAAAAGAAAACACATCCAAATATCACCATTCACATCCTGCCAGCCCTCCATGTCTACAACATGTGCTAGAGAATATTGCCAATGACCTGTGTCCTCCCCTCTGTCCTTCCTTTCTGGCCTGCATTCAATTTTAACAATCCAGGGCATTCTTGCTTAAATGTCAACCAAGCTAACAAAACTGCTGGCGCTCTCTCATAACCCAATTATCAACTTGGAAAACAAATGAGAAAAGGAGAGTGCAATCTCCTTTCATGAGAGCACACACTGAGGGGGCACTGTTGTGCGCAGCTGAACAGTTGAATAATCGACCATTTTGGTAACCCCAAAAATTTAGCAGCAAGGAGAGTTTCAGATTGAAGCTTTCCAGCACAGCATTTTACGAACATTAATAGCTGCTCTAATGGATGGGCCAAAGGCTCATCCTGTCCTCGCAGTAGCCAACCAGTTGCTTATGAAATATCCAGAAGCAGGACACTAATACAAGTATCATCTTTTCAATAGTCATTTTTTAAAAAATGAAATTGGCATTAGTAAGTCTGCCCAAGACCCTGATGTAACACTATAGGAAACCTACATAACTTGGTGTTCTGCTGCGTTGTACTTATTGACAAGCCCTCATCCTAAACACATGCATGCTGAAACAAAATAAAAAAATTCCTTCCAGTAGCACCTTAGAGACCAACTAAGTTTGTTCTTGGTATGAGCTTTCGTGTGCATGCACACTTCTTCAGATACCTGAAGAAGTGTATCTGAAGAAGTGTGCATGCACACGAAAGCTCATACCAAGAACAAACTTAGTTGGTCTCTAAGGTGCTACTGGAAGGAATTTTTTTATTTTGTTTTGACTATGACAGACCAACACGGCTATCTACCTGTAACATGCATGCTGGTACAACAGGACAATTCATACATGCATTTCCATCACTTAAAGACTTGCCATGATTAAGTAGCTTGAAAGGAGGGGCACCATCTCTAGCTGTGTTCACATGCTAAAGCTTCAATGGCTGCTCTGACTCTCTTACACAGTCCCCATCAGCCAACATAACTTCCTTCTTAACTGGCAGGTGTCCTGTGTGTGGTTTCCTGCAGAAGGTTTTACTGAAAATTATCAAAAACTCAGCAGAGTCACAGAAGGAAGATGCACACAAGGAAGATAGGCTGAGAATCTGCAGAAGCACACACTTATAGCAAGAATGTTATTATGGTGCAAGCAAGACACACTGGCCATGTGCACATGCAACACTAGTCTATAAAATGAAGTTTCATAAGCTGCACTGTGCAAGAGCTGTCTGCTCCCACTTTGCTCCTCCATTCATGTGAGTAGGTGCACAGAACCACAAAGGATTTAGTTTACTGTGACATCTGAAACCTAAACCGTGACTTCTTGTTGGTCTAGCAGTCATAAAGTTGCTAGGACAAAACAAACCACAATCACAGGTTCAGACACCATGCTACACTAAAAACTTTGTAAACTAGTACCGGTATACTGTGCATCCCATTCACAATTTTGCTTACGAAATCATAATTGATAGCTTAACATTATATGAAAGCACAGCCTTGGAAAATCTGAGGGAAACAGGGTAAGCAGTGCTACACATACAGCCCATCTGATTCTGCAGTACAGAACACACCAGGACTGTCAATTATTCACATTTATGTTCCATGAGGCTGACTGAGGTAACTATAGAACAGGCATCCCCAAACTGCGGCCCTCCAGATGTTTTGGACTACAATTCCCATCATCCCTGACCACTGGTCCTGTTAGCTAGGGATCATGGGAGTTGTAGGCCAAAACATCTGGAGGGCCGCAGTTTGGGGATGCCTGCTATAGAATCAGTGCTGCTTGTTTCACCGGGTTGATATTGACTTTTCCCCATAGATGCTCTTTGCACCTGCAGATATGCTGGGGTTTCACTAAGTTACACTTGCTGAAGAGAGAGAGGGCAAGTGAAAGCACTCTCTTCCGATGACTTAAGAAAGCCTTTGCTCAGAAAGGTTCTTCTAATGAAGGAGCTCTAAACTCTTCTGATATTAATTATTTATACACAACTTTTTCAAACTAATTTTCAAAAGCTGCTTATGTTGAGAGAGAGAGAGAGAGAGAGAGAGAGAGAGAGAGAGAGATTATAGCAATAAAACAATACTGTTGTTCTTCATAAACTAATTGCACGCCATTTCCCGTGATCAGGGACTGTGCATCAAGCAGAGCTTTTAGCCTCCTCCATGATCTTCCCACTCCTTAAACCAATTATCTTTGATATCTGCATTAGCAATTAAAACAGAAGAAAGGACTTCATGCATCCCTGAAGGTGGTTGCGGATGCCTATGGGTCTGAGGGTCATCTGCATAGAAACCCTATCTGGGACCAAGGCTGCCTTAGGAACCGTGTTATTGCTGAAACGGCTGCCCGTATGAGATAGTCTGCAAATTCAGATAGGATGATTTTTTTTAAAAATCCCAGGAATCCAGTTCCTTATACTGTTGCAGCTGCAACGACTCTCTTTATACAGGAAAATTGAGTTTACTGACAATACCAATAATATGACAATTAGAAATAGGTAAGAAATGTCTCTTCTTTGTCAAAATTAATGCACCATGTAAGCTTTAAGGCAATGATGGGGAAACTGAGGCCCTCCAGATGTTACTGGCCTTCGACTTTCAATCATCCCTGACTATTTATTGCACATGCAAAGTTGAGGCTGGTGGGAGTTGCAGCTTCATAACATCTGGAAGCCACAGGTCCTTCATCCCCAATTTAAAGTGAGGGTCAGCAAGGCAAATTCCTAATCAGATTGATTCCTTTTATGGAGTATAACAAGGAACATAGGTTGCTGCCCAAATTAAATTATGATTTTAGAACATTCTGAAATCTTGAACTGAAGATGCCTGTCAATGAATGCAGAATCCTGTTGGATGATTTCTCATCTGATTACAAATATTTTAAAAATTATATCTATTTGGGGGGGTATTAGATTTTTTTGAAGAATTGTGGTTATCGAAGGCTGCATTTGCAGTTAGAGTTTCCTGGAATTCTAATCACAACACAGTAAAATACAATACATGAGAAATAAAAGCAGTAATGAAAACGCAATTCAAAAACCATACACCATCTAGCACAGTGCATTGCAATTGCTACAACAGATAGAAAAATCCTTAAGTGGTCCAGCAAGACCCTCAGCAATTTCCAAGTCATTGCCGGGGGGGGGGGCAGTTTGGGAAGCACTATTCCAGCCTACAAAACTTATAAATATCTACACAGTAACGGGGAAGAGATGACCTCAGTGTGTCAATACCACAGGCCTCCTTTAGGTGTCAGTGTGCCACAACAGGATATATGCATTACTTGAACGCCTTAGAACATTTCAATTTGCTTAAATTAGGTTTAGACTGTGTTATCACCACAATACATGTTAAGTCAAACGTTATCCAGCTTCTTTTAATTTAAGAAGAACGCGTAAGCCTTGACTGCACGCCGGTGAACTTTTGCTTCTTACAAAGAGGACATAAAATATGATTCAGGAGGCAAATGGAATCCTGTATCAATGCCCTACCCAGAGTAGACCCACTGAAATTAATGGACTGAAGTTAGTTGTGTCCATTAATTTCATTGTGTCTACAAACCGAGTCAGATGCTTCGAGGAGTATCATTTTAGAGTATCATCCCATATATGATTATTTAAGGTGCTGCAGAAGTACTCTTGGGGGGTACGGGGAACAGTGACAATGGAGCAACGTCCATCACTCACATAGTTAAGGAACTTACTTTACCACCACCCCATCTTATTTAAATTCATGGCAGCAGAAATGTTAACCGTAATTAACACCAAGTCATGTTGGCTCCAGGATTCTTAGCTGGTTAAGAATCCTGGCTAGGAGCGAACTGGGATTGGCATTGGCCACGGTTCATTTATATGCAGACACGGTTAACCCTGGTTGAGGCCACAGGCAGCAAGCAGGGGAAATTTACCCTATTTTTCCATGAATAAGACTAGGTTTTTTAACCAAAAAAATAGGTTTAAAATTGGGGCTCGTCTTATACACGGGTAGTGCTGAGGGGTGTTTTCTTAATTTGGAGCCCCCCAAAATAGGGGGAGTCTTATACATTGGGGCATCTTATACACGGAAAAATACGGGTATGTGCAAACAGATAAACAACCCCACAACCCTCTTCTGTAAGAGGCAGTCAGTATTACGACTGCGGTGGCCCGTTGACACAGTCATGAAAACAAGCACACACTGAAACATGTTGAGGCTCAGTTTCAGAATTCCCATGCCAATATTTGTTCCAAAGATTTTAGCTATTATGTCACAGTCACTTAAGCAGTGCTTTTTTTCTGGGGGGACGCAGGGGGACGCATACCCCTAAACATTTTGTGAATCTAAGTTTGGCCTCATTGAGGGGCAGCATTTCAATACGAGTAAGAAAATGAGTGTACCCCTAAATATTTTTTTTAGAAAAAAAGCACTGCACTTAAGTATAGGTGAAACACTGTAAGGGGCAAAACATGCCCATTAAGTAACTGGCCGTAGTTAAGCAAGTCTGACTTTCAAGAAGAAACAGATTCCTAATTGGAAATATGAAATATCATATAATATATGCACACAAGGCACACAACTGTTTTCCCTTATGCCAACCAGTGTTCCCTACAAGATATTCATTAAAACACAGATTCTTCCATATAGCTAGAAACCGACTTCTGTTTTAATGCCTCATGAAGAGTGTACATGTGTATTTCGGGAGCAGTTGGGGGGCGGGAAGCTTTTATTGTCTTGAAAACACCATCCAAAACGGGATTTATAGCTCAATCCCACCAGAACATTGTTGGCAACAAGGCTTGGTCCTATTTTTGGCCAAATTTAGGATGCTACATTTCTTTCTTGATCTATAAAAACAGAAATGAAAACAAAATGCAAAACAAATTTGTTCTGTTGTTTTTAAAAAAGGGAAAATAATAATAATGTGTCAGTTTTCATGAACACATCGCTAAACTTTATGATACAGTAAACAGCCAGTCCATGGTAGATAATGAAAAAGGCATAGCCAGGAAAATTTAGTGTTCAATTTATCATCTTGTCAAGCAATTATGGATTTAACATTCATTTCACCAAAATGTGTTTTCTACATTCGCCGACATTGTATAACTTGGCTTGTGGTCAGGAGAAGGAAAGTGTGATAAGTGAACAATTACACGGCATAGCTACTGCCAAAGAAAAAGCAACTAACTAGGGAGAAGAACTGTGCCATATCCTTGAAGTATCATCAGGAGAAGTGCTTCAACAAGGCAATATACTGGTAGACAAAAGGTGGCCACTTAAAAACTTCCCAGGGGGTAGCTCAGCTGAACCAATACTTTACAGATAAAGGTAAAAGGGCCCCGGACCATTAGGTCCAGTCGTGACCGACTCGGGGGTTGCGTGTTTATCTCTTTATTGACCGAGAGCCGGCGTGCAGCTTCCTGGTCATGTGGCCAGCATGACTAAGCCGTTTCTGGCAAACCAAAGCAGCGCACGGAAACGCAGTTTACCTTCCCGCTGGAGCAGTACCTATTTATCTACTTGCACTTTGACGTGCTTTCGAACTGCTAGGTGGGCAGGAGCTGGGACCGAGCAACGGGAGCTCACCCCATCGCGGGGATTCGAACCGCCGACCTTTCGGCAAGCCCTAGGCTCTGTGGTTTAGACCACAGTGCCACCCGTGTCAGATACTTTGCAGATAATTTGCAGGCACAGTGTCTACAGCTTTGTTGCTAATTATGCAGAGCCTGCTAACAAGAACCCCCCACAGCTAGACAATCAAAGATCCAGAGGCAAAGTGAACAAAAAACATAAACAAAGAACTGGAAAGCACTTCTTTCTTTTTTCTTTTAGAAAAAAAAGAGGGGAAAGAGCATTTGTTTTTATTTTCTGGTGGTTTTTATGTTGTTGGTTCCCCCTAAATAGCTTTCCTCCATATTAAAAGGGAAGGGTTTGGTTTATTTAAAGGATACTATCTTTTTGCTTGCTTGCTTGCCCTCCCTCCCTTTGACTAAAAGGGAGAGATTGGTGGGATGAGGGCCATTGGTGGGGGGGTGCTTCTGGGGGGGGGAATGGAGGGGAGAAGATTCAGCTGGCTACCTTATGCTGAAATGAGAGGCTGGGTACTATGTGAGAATGATGGGGAGGGTGCTTTTCAGCAAGCAGCGCAAGCAAATGTGTGTCTACTCAGTGGAAGCCCTACTGAATTCAAAGAGACTTACTCCCAGGAAAGTAGAAGTTAGTTTAGTTGAACTCAGTGGGGCTTATGCATGCATGGATTCCACTTAGACCTCTGAGTGGGGAAGCAGATGCAACTTGACTAGTAAATCACTTAAACTACTCTTAAATTAGTTGAAAATCTATTAAATATATGGAATTTTATTTAATATTTTTATTAAATCTACTACAGTGGACGCTTGTGATCCGTGTGGGAGGCACTTTCGCAACCCACGGCGTGCGCAACCCACAGCGCCGCAACTGCGCACGCGCGGGTCGCGATTGGGCGCTTCTGCGCATGCGCGAGCGCTGAAACCTGGAAGTAACCTGTTCCGGTACTTCCGGGTTTGGCGCGGTGCACAACCCAAAAACGCGCAACCTGAAGCATCTGTAACCCAAGGTATGACTGTACTTCCTTACATTTTAAGGCCCTCCACTGCCTTGGGGAGCCTCGTCAATGCCCTCTGCAGCAGGGAAGCACGGTGCACCCTCCACCGCCATGGGGAAGCATAGCTTGACCCTCTGCCACTGCGGGGAGGCGCAAGACCCTCTGCTGCTGCGAAGTGCGGCGCAACCTCCGCCACCGTGGGAGGCCTAGCAAGGCCCTCTGCCGCCGCAGATATCATGATGTATCAAGATATTGTGATATTTAGCTGGTGATATATCGTGATGTTGAAAACCAGATATCGCCTAGCCCTACTAGGGAGTGGCACAGAGGATGCACAATTTATTTCCTCTTTTTTAAAAAGACTGTCTATATAAAGATACGAGCGGCACTTTCTGGAAGTAGGGAGGAGGGCATCTACTATCACTCACTATTATGAAGTGAGGAATGATTGCTAAGGCCCACTTCATCTCATACACATGCAGTGGCAGCTGCTAACATTTTGACTTGGTAGGATTACAGTTTTTAACATTGCTGTTTTCATCACAATAAGACTTGCTCAGCACTTATATAGAAAAGTGTGCCATTGCACATGTGGAGTGCTCCTATTCAGGGTTTCAGCCAGGCAGTCAGGCCCTTTTCCAGGACATGCCATTCCAAATCCCCTCCTCTTGTTTTCCACTTTCTGCCCAACCCATGAGGCTGTTTGGGGTTTTCCTTTCCCCGCCCAGAACTTTTCCTTAACTTTCTTTTTATCTCTCTTATCTATGGGGTACCCATAAGGCTACCAATACATCCTTCTTATGTGCAGACAGTGCTGTCACTTGTAGATTGCATATACACACAGTTCCCGCTTATGGAAATCGTTCATTAGGCAAGTGTTCGCATAACGATTACATGATTTCCATTATTTCCTATGGAAATATTTCTAATTTGGGATTTGTTCGATCTCTTCCCCCACCCCAAGAAAACTAACTAATTGCAAAACATCTGACCTGGGGCTTATACACAGTGTTAGATCAGAGCCAGGAGCTAGGGATGACAAACAGAAAAATATTTTCCTAGTGGGCAACACTGTAAGTCATCCTTAGACACAACTGCTATGACTTTATAATCTGTCAATGAGACCCATTTCTTTAAGACAAGACATTCTTTTTAAAAAAAAAGAACTATAAAACTGAACCAAGCAATCTTCCCATCCTCAGACATTGCAAGAGATTTAATTGCTATGCACACAAGCAAGTGTATGAACGAATTACTGAAAAATTATAAAGCCAACCAAATCTAGAAAGGTATATCTAGATTTATCTACTTACTGGAGTGCATAGAAAGTGTACCTGACAATTGAAAGCAATGCTACTTAACCACCATTATGAGTTTGAATAGTTAGTCCCAGATGAACATTGTGGATTATATGTTAATTCCATCAGCTGTTTTAAATAATCTTGGACCACATTTCTTCAAAAACCCAGTTTAGTTACAGAAGAATTCTTTTTCAAGGCAGAGACGATTCTTAGAAGTAGCTGTCATTATGCCTCAATCCTGACTTGGATAGACTAGCCTCTTAGAGACCAGTTTCCCTGAACTCATTCCATCCCTGGCTTGGCTGCCAATACAACTGACAAGGATCCTAATTATTTCCAATTGCATTAAGTCTTAGTCACGCAACCGTCCACTAGTATCATGAGCCAATGCCCACATCTCATTCTAAATAGCTTGCTGAACTGGATGATGGCTTTCATCCACTGTCAGTCTTCTGCAAGAAACTAAAGAGCTTTCCATTCCATTATCAGCATCCAGAGTATCTACCTCTTCCTATCTCCACCAACCCTTACATTCATGTCAAGTGAGCAGAATCTGGTAAACTTCAAAATAAAAATAAAAATATTGGTTTAAAAACCTGAAGCCACCACTCAGCCATCAGGAAAAGCACAAGTCAACAAGCCAACTCTACTGAATTCTATAAGACAATCTTCAGTTGACTGTATGCTATCTCCTTCTTTGGCGACCATTCATAGCCGAGTGGGATTGTCTTCCATGAACACGGTCTTAACAATGAGTCTGTACGTGACAGAGGAGGCAAATTCTGGATCCAAAAGTCCTTCCACAGTGGGGACACAGGTTTCTGGGTGGGAATTGATATCCTTCAGTTGATAAGACAGGGTAATGAGTAAACTCAATCTAGCAAAAGAAACTTTCTGCAACACAATCGTACAGCCAACAATCTATGTGCACCCATGTGGTTGAGAAGTCAGCACATGGTTAAACTATGGAACTTGTTCCCACAGAAGGCGGCAATGGCCAGCAAATTGGATGGCTTTAAAATAAGATTAGACAAATTCATCGAGGACAAGGCTATCAAGGGCTACTAGCCACAATGGCAATGTTCAACCTCCACTGCCAGAGGCAGTATGCCTCTGAATACCAGCTGCTGGGAATCGAAAGTGGGCAGAGTGCTGCTGTGCTCGTGTCCTGCTTGTAGGCATCCCACAGGCATCTGATTGGCCGCTGTGAGGACAGGATGCTGAACCAGACATGCCTTTGACCTGGTTCAGCAGGGCTCTTTTTATGTTCTCAAGTCCCTCAGACTGACCAAGTTGTATGATTTGCTAGCAACTTATAATAAGATACTAAAGGTAAAGGTAAAGGGTCCCCTGACCATTAGGTCCAGTCGCGGACGACTCTGGGGTTGCGGCGCTCATCTTGCTTTACTGGCCAAGGGAGCCGGCGTACAGCTTCCGGGTCATGTGGCCAGCATGACTAAGCCGCTTCTGGCGAACCAGAGCAGCGCACAGAAATGCCATTTACTTTCCCACCAGAGCGGTACCTATTTATCTACTTGCACTTTGACGTGCTTTCGAACTGCTAGGTTGGCAGGAGCAGGGACCAAGCAACGGGAGCTCACCCCGTCGCGGGGATTCGAACCGCCGACCTTCTGATCGGCAAGCCCTAGGTTCTGTGGTTTAGACCACAGTGCCACCCGCGTCCCGCTATAATAAGATACTAGGTTATTTTTATATTTTTATTTTTTTGACATTGGAACTGAGGAAATAAGAATGGTTGTCCTTTTTTTTTTACATTTTTTACTATTCAAATCCAAACTTCCATAGCCTACACCACCGCTGATTTCTGGATGCAGTTTTTTTTCTGGCCGAGTGCACTAGATTGTATTTGTGCAAAAATCACACACATTGAGGATGAAGGGCATTTCCTTCTATTGATGCCAAAACTCAGTCTAAGTTAGCTTGTTGTGCAAGTGTTGGGTCTACCCTTTAGGACAAGGGAATGTTGTGACACATATGAGCTGTCCACGTTTCACAAAGCGTAGAATACGAATGCAGGTGTTCAATTGAATCCATAATATTTCTATCCAGTATTGGTTTTGCTCTTGCCCCATACTTCACACTAGGCCTAGGCATAAACTAGGCCTCACTGCTACATTGTAAGACCATACCAAAGTTTAGAATTGCCCTTACTTGAAATAAGGAATGTACAAGTCATCCACAATGCTGAAAAGAACAAGTTGCATGCAGAGGGCCTCTGCTAACCTTAAAAGAGCCTAAAAGACAGACATATGGGATACCTTAATACCCTAACATTCGTTAAAGTCACAGAATGGTGGTGCTGACCTTTAAAACCCTAAACGGCCTCGGCCCAGTATACCTGAAGGAGCATCTCCACCCCCATCGTTCAGCCCGGACACTAAAGTCCAGTGCCAGGGGCCTTCTGGTGGTTCCCTCACTGCGATAAGTGAAGTTACAGGGAACCAGGCAGAGGGCCTTCTTGGTAGTGGCGCCCACCCTGTGGAATGCCCTCCCATCAGATGTCAAAGAAATAAAGAACTACCAGACTTTTAGAAGACATCTGAGGGCAGCCCTGTTTAGGGAAGCTTTTAATATTTGATGAATTATTGTATTTTATTATTTTGCTGTAAGCCGCCCAGAGTGGCAACGGAAACCCAGCCAGATGGGCAGGGTATAAATAATAAAGTATTATTATTATTCTATAGAATCACAGAATTGTAGAGTTGGAAGGGATTCTGAGAGTCATATAGTCCAATCCCCTGCAATGCAGGAATCTCAACTAAAGCGCTTACGCTCTCAGCACTGTGTGTGTGACTGTAGCCAGTCTTTGTTTTATGTATGGGAGTGAAATACATGTTACGCTCTCTATAAGCATCTCAAATATAAAATATTATCCATTAGTCATGAAATTCAGGAACATCTAGATGACAGCTCTGAAGGTTTGCAAAACTAATGAATGCTCATTCTTCCCTTTCCAACCTATTTTAGTGGCAACAGACTCACTCAATACAGCGGTGGCAGAATGGCCTCTCCCGCAGCCCACTGAAGTCTCCTAATTTACATCTATGAAAAGCATGGAGAGTGTCCCCAAAAGGGGTCAGTCTTTATTGGGAAAGTAAAGTAACATGGGCAACTAACCAGCAGAAACTGGAAAGAGACCAATGATTCATTTTGTGACTTTGAACAAGTTGAACAGACGACCTTCACTTACTATCATTGTGGACTGAATAGAAAACAGCAAAATGCACACAAAGGGGCATCATTTCCCCCTGTACCAGTCCCATCAGCAGCCTAATTCTTCCTAAAGCAGGGAACATTGTTAAGTGCAAATAGTGCCATACATTAACCTGTTGCTACGCAACACCAGGGCTTGTATATTTCTTATGGGGAGCTGGAGAAAATTGGACTCTTGATCCTGAGTGACTACTATTACTCCTCTATATCTCCACTGTATGATTTGAATTAAAACTTGCTGAAGAGAAGGAGAGGTTATAGGCTTATTGGCAGCCTGGTTTTAGAATCTGGGCACTGCTCCAATGTAATTCCTCCGTTTAATATTTAATTTGTTTCTGAACATGACCTGTCCTTTAATTTGAAGAGAAACCATCCAAATCTTTCACCGGCCTAAACAAGAATCATTTCACTCCAGAATTGCTCTCACAATATTAGCCATATCTTGCAGATAAATTACATTTTATGGTTATAGATGTTAGCATACACAACAGAGACGTGACAGAGAGAATTAGAATTAAGTGCGGAAGATGCGACGTCCAGAATAGGATAGAACATAACATCTCATTATAATGAAGAAAAATGCTCTTATTCTGCAAGGACAAGCAACAGCTTTTATAGTTGGAATTAGCAGATAAAGGCAAGGCAATAATCTCAACAAACATCTGTACTCAACGTGTGGGGAAACCTTCCTCACCACTTTGCAGGATAATAGAACTCGTCAGGCTTTAAAGCAAGGGAAGGGGACCTTTTTAAGGCCAGGGGCCACATTCCCATCTGGACAACCTTCTGAGGGCCACATGCCAGTCAGAGGCAAAAACCAGGCAAACATATTCAAAGATGGTATGAGTGTGAGCACTGGTGGTGGGTGTAAACTGGACAGAACCCCAAGGGCTACATGGGGCATGGAGGTCCACATTTGGCCTCTGTGACTGAGGTTCCCCCACCCTTGCCTTAAAGTAAATATGTGATGGGGAGTTCATCCTGGTGTTTAGCTGGAATCTCCTTGTAACCTAAATCCATTGGTTTGGGTCTTACCCACTGGAACAGGAGAAAACAAGCTTGCTTCATTTTCCACGTGACAGCCCTTTAGATAATTGAAGAAGGCTATCATATATCTTCCCAGACTCCTCTTTTCCAGGCTAAACATACCCAAGCCCCTCAACCATTCCTCATAAGGCTTGGTTTCCAGACCCCTGATCATCTTGGTCATCGTTCTCTACACACGTTACAGCTTGTCAATATCACTTTTAAATTGTGGTGCCCAGAACTGGACACAGGACTCCAGGTGTGGTCTGACCAAGGCAGAATAGAGCAGTACTATTACTCCTCTTGATATATCCCACCTTCTTCTCCGTGGAGCTCAAGGTAGTGTACATGGTTCTCTCCCTCGTTTAATCCCCACAACAACCCTGTGAGGTAGGTTAGGCTTAGAGGCAGTGACTGACCCCAGGTCACCCAGTGAGCTTCATGCAAGTGGTGATTTGAGCCCTGGTCTCCAAGGTCCTAGTCCAATATTTTAACCAGTACACCACACTGGCTGCAGGAAAAATAAGGCAGACCACTCCCAGCAAGCAAGCACACAAGCTTCAGATTTGCATGGCCAATCAACTTCAGCTTTCACTTTGCACCAGTTTTGGTCATTCCATTTGCAAAGGACAACTCCATGGACTAGCCTAGTACTGAGCCCAATTATACTGGGATTGTTCTGGACAACAGCAAGTTAAACACATTCTACAAATGCATCTAGCAACTAGAAATCATGCCTAATGGTTCTGAAGTCAGACAAACATTCTCAAGTATTTCCTGGAGTCAAATTTTTGAACCAAACGGTTCGGGGAGAGAGTTCACTGAAGAAATAAAGGTGATTTATTACCTTGATTCGATGTCCTTTTAAAATATTAACCTATGTATTTATTTTTAATGTAACAGAATGCTGAAAAGGAAAAAACTTGATTTTGGAGCTGTTTTCATTACCTTGCAATAAACACAGACCTCCCAAATAGAACGTAGTCCAGCAAGCACTTCATAAAAAGGTGATGTACATTTCTAATATTGTTTAGACTAATTGCACTGAATCTGTACTCTTTCAAGGGCAGCAATAAATATCCGTCTATATCCTTTTAAAAAACATTTCTACTTACTTGCAGTCTATTAACTGAGGGATCTTGATAGATCAGCAGCCCCTGACTTAGCTGTAATTTCAGTCCCTGACTTAGCTATGTACGGTAGTTTACTCCCATGCCTTATTTATCACTGGTCTATAGCTTGCTTTGTTTACATGCCTCACACTAATTTTATTTTCTGTGCTGTAGATTTTGTTGTCTGCTTATATATTAATTTTTGTTACCATCCACTTTTATACTGTGCTATATAGACACAGGGTGTAAAAAAAAGTTTACAAATAATAAAGTTTTTTAAATGAAACAAGAGTCCAGTTCAGAGAAGAAGTTGTATTTTCATATTGAAACAGGAGCATAGGAATGGACTACCTTTCCAAATGGTTTTCTGTATCAGCCCCTAAACAGTCATTTCCTCCAACAATGAACTTTGGTATCAAGAGCCTATTGATATGGAAGCAAAGAAGGATCATCCAAATAATTTCTACATTCTTGTGGGACTCCCTAATTATATGGGTGTGCAAAATAAAATCTGCAACCACCAAAACAACCTTGCAAAGTTGTGCTGTATGTACAGAAGGGGGTGGAAACAGACTGACTTGCTCAAACCCTGAAGAGCTTACAGTTAACTGTTCTGGAGAATTATGAGAATTTGGGTGGAGGTTTTTTTTTAAAAAAAAATCCACTAAAACTGCTTCAAGAAGAAAAAATTCCTTCTGCACTCTACGAAACTAAACCACCACCCAGCTATATAGCAATAAAAGTACTCCAAACCTGAACCTTCTAGCAGAGCTAGGAATCCAGATGTTGGACCTCCAGATGTTGCTGGTCTACAACACCCACATCCTTGAAAACTGGCCATGCTGGCCGATTGGTATCTGAGTCCAAGAACATCTGGAGGGCCAGTGATTCCCCACCCTGCTGTAGTGCTATATAACACAGCACAGGCATGTCTCAAAAAGGGGGAGGGTGAGAAAATGGGGTCCTTCCCCAATAGTAAACCATCTTTTCCTAAAAGGCTTGAACATGGCTCTGGTTAGAATTCCTCCTTTTAACGGCAGCATAAGCTTTGAAGGAAGCAAAAGCTCACTAAATCAGTTTCATTGGACTATTTAGGCTTGTTCACATGTTACCTTGAACCCATGTACAAGCTGTCTCTACTCATGTGCGTGTGTCTGTGTGAAAGACTGTACACTGGTTTTGAACAACTACTGGGTACCCAGATTGTTTGCTCATGTGAATAACTGTGCAAGTTTACAGCTTAACTATTTGTGTACACAGATTGCACACTCATTGAATGTCATGTGTGAACACCTCTTTTGTTGATTCAATACTAAGGAGGAGTTGGGTTTTTTTTACATATACCAAAAGGGTGGTATTAAATATTCTAAGAGCTTCCGAATCAATGAAATTGTATTTCAAAGGCATATCAAGCAGCTGCTTCCATGAAATTTAATACACCAGCACCGTATGCTACTATTACAGATGCCCACAGCAGACTTCCTACTTTTTATGTATTTATTTTGTTTCCATCCAGCATCTCTCTCCAAAACTGTTTGTTTGTTTTTTATTTGGAAATGCTTTCATCATGGTACCAGGGAAGGCAAAATCCTGAGCAATACAAGAGATTGTCACTATAACTGTTAGGGATTAGGAAAATTAAATCTGACAGTCTCAAAACAGTTTTCTTTGTTTAATATCTTAGAACTTTGCTCCTATGTCCAGGATGACAACTTGAGTTAGCACAGATGAAGGAAGAGGTCTCCTTCCCCCATCCCAAAATAGATTTATTTAAACTTCTTTAAACTGCCAGAGGCTGGGAAGAGGAAGATGGAAAGCAATAAAGCAATCATTGACTGCCTCAAAGTGTCTAGAAGTTTGTTAGCTGATGGAGGACTGTTTGCCACAGTGTGAAGGCTGCTAACTGATTGATGGAAAACTACAACCAAAGGGGGAAATTGGCACCACCCAGGTATAAAAGCAGATTTTTTTCCTCCTGTCCCTAAAAACAACAAGAAGGGAAGGGGTGGAATTAACCTTTCCATTTGGGCTGAAAGATGGCTTCTCAAATAACATGTATCTCAATTTAGTACCTTTTTTATTCATAAATATAATTTTTAACCTGCCTTTCATCCAGGAAATCCCAAGGCAATCTATACAATTAAAAGAAACAAACAAATACAATGGTACCTTGGTTCCCGAACAGCTTGGCTCCCAAACAAATTGGCTCCCAAATGCCGCAAACCCAGAAGTAAGTGTTCCGGTTTGTGAACTTTTTTTGGAAGCTGAATGTCCGTTTCGGCTGTCGGCATTGTTTCCGAAGCCAATTAGAAGCCGCGCCTTGGTTTGCAAACGTTTTGGAAGTCGAACGGACTTCCAGAACGGATTGAGTTCGGTACCACTATAAAAACATTAGTATATCAAGTATTAGTATATGAAGGTACCACTGTAAAAACATTAGTATATCAAGTGAAGAGGCAGAGCCCGGGTGCCAATAGGACAGCAACACAGAATCCAGGAAACTGCCCCCAAAGCCTCCACAGCAGATGAACTGGGACTGCTTCAAATAATCACCCAGAATATGATACTTGGAACAAACAGGCTGATCTAAAAAAACTTGAACACCTCTCACAAGCTGTGGGGGAAGGAAGTGATCCTGTGACCCAAGCATAACAAGCGGGGAATGGTACCAAACAGTGGAGCACAACAATGGAGCATAGATGGAAGACTTGATGAAGGCAACTGCAGCGACTAGTACAAACAAAAGAAATGAGATGAAAGAGGAAACCTAGAAAGGAAGCAAACAATGCCAAGAATTTCCCCGTTGATACCCATATAGGGCTACCCGGAATTTCACACAAAAGATAGACAAATAAACGAAACATCATTTCTCCAGAATAATGTATATAGGCTCAGAGATTTTTATAAACACATCCAATCCATTCCAAGAGGGATGCGGAGAAACCAATTCCAAATTATTGGACTCACCACTTGGCTTATGAGGTACCAGGTTGATACGTTTATCAGACAACACTGCATCAAAGATCAAGGAACCAGAGATTTAACCTTCACTTTGAAAGATTATTGATAGAAACAATGTGGTGTTCTCCAGATGTTTTGGACTATGACTTTCGTCAGCCCTAGCCACCATGGCCAGTATCTCACCCAACATCCATCAGCAATAGAATTTTTCTAGAACATTCTACATGGCTTGTTTGCGCACTCAACCAGCATGGCTTGGGCAAGTTTGTGATCAAAGAAGAAGCAAGATGGAATACAGCAAGAATTTCACCCCTGTGTGCTGCAGCCTATTTAAGGAACATTTAGCCGCTGTTCTTCATTCACTATGAATTCTTTGTATACCCAAGTGCCAATTTCAATGAAGTTACTGTTTCAATGAAATGGGGAGGCAGAGGGCAATGAGGAGGAAACCCAAATAGCATAGTGTTCACATTGTTTTGATGGACTAGCTGTTTTCGTTTCTCATTTTCTGAGGAAAAACTGCACACAGATGCACTCACTATTCAGCATTTTTGTTACATTTCCTCTTGTCACTGATTCTGTCTATAATGCTAAAACAGAATTAAGGGTTTGTGTTTAGTATATGGACCCATATACTCCCCTCTCTCCTTCCAGCCTGGCAGCCAAGATGACTGGAATTGGCCACTTCCACTCTCAGCTATGTTTGAATTGGGAAGTAAAGCTGGTGTTAACCATAGTTTATTTTAACAAGTCAGGATTCTGGACTACAATTTGAAGTCAGCCTGTTTCAATAAATCACACTTTGTCAATGTTCAGTAATATCAAGAAACCATGAATAGTTGGGGGGGAACCCTAATGCTTTCAATCTTCTCCATGTGGTTGAGCCAGAGAAGGAGAAGGGGGCACACAAGCTTGATCTTTGTAGATGTAAAACTAAACTATGGTTTACCATTGTCTGCCTAAAGTAGCCTAAGTAACAGCTATTTTAATCTTGTAGAAAGATGCTTCAACTATCATTCAGTAACCTGAATGAGTTGGTCAGTACAGATATGCATGACAGTATGGTTCCGAGAGCAAAACTTAAGCAGAAATGTCAAGAACACAGAATTGCTGAGACGAAAAAGCAAAATAGGTAATATGATGCTGTCAGGGACCTGCCCTCCCCTGCCAGTCCGGCACTGAGTGGGTACCGGCAGCCTCAGCCTTTGCTGTCGACGGACACATCTCCCAGTGAGTCTTCCAGCTCCTCCCCGGGGGAGGAGGAGTTACCTGGGAGCCGACAAGTGGGAAGGGGTCTGCAGGATGCTGCAGAGAAACCCAGCACTGCTCTGCAGACTCACTCTGAGGGGGAGACACCGTTTCCGGCGCCCGCTTTGCGGGGTCAGGGGACCAAGGAGGCGGCACTTTAGGGTGCCGAAACTCTGGTGTTGGCACCGCAACCGGAAAGGGGCACTTCCGGATTCTGCTAGCGACTAGGTGGTCATGTTTTAGGGTAGCTCCGCCCTGTACATAGTTTGCACAATAAAGATAGTTTAAAGGCAAGACGGACTTGGTCTTTACTCATGAGCAACGCTTACGGAATATGACAGATGCAAAACAAGAGATGCTGAAATTCCTTGAAAGTTACAAGAGCAGTTACAAGAGTGATGGTGGTATACTATCACCACTCTCTTGTCTCTTGGAAGCAGTTAAAGAACAGAGGACAACACTTTTCCTCCTGGCTTGTCCATTACTCTAGGGCCCATATATTATTATTATTATTATTATTATTATTATTATTATTATTATTATTATTATTATTATTATTATTAAGGCACAGGATACTGGATCCATTTATCTGGGCATGTAGTTGCATGATGACCATTGCAGATGGCTAGAGGAGGGGGCTAAGTATGCACACATAGCACCATTCAGCCTAACCTGCAATCTTAAGATGGCAAAATGCAGCTCAGTATATGTCATGGCAAGCTTAACTTTCTTCCTTGCTTTCCTTTGGATAAAGGACGTGCACGAATACAGAATATTTCATTCTACAGCAATCACGACAACTGGCTACTAGTTAGGAGCCAGTTCTAATTTGAATCTGTTTACTAACCAAATATCTAAAAATTGCTCACTTCTTCTCTTCGTTATAGAAACTGTCCACCTACACCTACATTTCATTTCCTGTTCTTTAGTAAATTACCAGCTGATCCCAGAACAGCTAAAACACTCAGATTCCAGATCATGTGAAACCTACGTGCTTAGGGCTTTCCTTTTCTTGCATCTTAGGGAAGCTACCTTACACAAAGTCAGACCACTGGTCCATGTAGCTCAGGAATAACTGGCAATGGCCCTCCAGGGTTTCAAAAAGGAGTTTTTTTCCAGCCTTACCTGGAGATGCCAGGGATTGAATTTAGGACCATCTGGATGCAAAGCGTAAGTTCTACCACTGAGCCATGGCACTTCCCCCGACACAACACACAGAGGCTGAGGGGCAGAAAGCTATGCAATGGCAGGGGCAGGGGCAGAAGCACAGCCCTGCCAGCTCTCTAATGCATGAAGACCATTCACATGGACAACACATGAAGGATTATTATTACATGTATTTATATGCTGCCTTTTCCCCTAACAGGGACTCAAGGCACCTTACAGGCACCAGCTTTTTGTCAAAAGCTTTTGAGTCCCAAGTATATAACCAACATACATGTTTACTGGCAGTCTCAAGCAATTCTGAAAACATTATTATAGAGGACTTCCTGTTTGCAGAGTAATGTCAATTCGTTCTCAAAAAGGCTTGCTCTTCTCATGTTTAACCATTCTAAAATTGATGCAATACTTTCTACCAATTTACCAAAGACTGTTCAGACCAACAGGCCTGTAATTTCCTGCATTGTTCCAACGTTTTTTTAAGTTGACATTACAGTGGTTACCTTCCAATTCTCTGGTATGGAGGGTTATTTTAGTCAGAAGCTTTAAAAAGTAAAATTCCTTATTTCTTCTTAGTTTCTCAAAGGACTCAGTTTGAGACTCCCTCTGACAGTGAAGAAAACATGTCACCGTATCTTTGGCCTGCACTTATCTTAAGCCAGGGAAGGCCTAGCTGATCGCATCCAATCTAAAATGTCAATTTTGCATTGTCACAATACCAGTCTGCACCTTTTTGAAGTCTTTTCGGTACACATCTTGCACTTCTGATTTAGCACTACAGTACATCACCAAACATGAAGTACAAAAGCTGCAACACGGCATCAGCAGAGACCTTATAATCCTGTCAAGACTCGGAAAAAATGATACCAATCCAACTGGAATTCCTACCTGCCTAAAGAGGTAAAAGGTAAAGGTAAAGGACAGTTAAGTCCAGTCACAGACGACTCTGGGGTTGCGGCGCTCATCTCGCTTTACAGACTGAGGGAGTCGGCGTTTGTCCGCAGACAGTTTTTCCAGGCCATGTGGCCAGCATGACTAAGCCGCTTCTGGCGCAACGGAACACCAAAACCAGAGCAGCGCACGGAAACGCCGTTTACCTTCCCACCGGAGGGGTACCTATTTATCTATTTGCACTTTTTTGGCGTGCTTTCGAACTGCTACGTTGGCAGGAGCTGGGACCGAGCAACGGGAGCTCACCCCGCCACAGGGATTTGAACAGCCAACCTTCTGATCGGCAAGCCCAAGAGGCTCAGTGGTTTAGACCACAGTGCCACCCGCGTCCCACCTAAAGAGGTAGAAAGCCCCAAACACTTTGTATTCATCGTGTCTATTCCAGCCAAGATCCACTTTTCCATAACAGCCCAAATGAAGATCACTAGCCTTCAAAAAGATTTGGTTAATTATATTTTTCATACACATGGCACATGTTTACACTTACCTAACTTCCCATAAGGGAACTCTGCACTCCACCCAGGCTGCCTGGTAACTCTGACATCAAGGCATGATGCATGATGGGGCATCGCAACAGAGTAGCATCGTGCTAGCTGTGATTTTGGGAGACCTAAAACAGGGGAAAGTGAGATTGCAGTCAATGTGTATAATGGTTCTTTTGTAATAGGTCATTCCAATTACAGTTGTAAGATTGTTCCATTTCAAAAATTATGCAAGTGACCTATAAGAAAGCCAAGTTCTTGCATTACATACAAAACAAGGGGCACATGTATTCTCACATGCATGAGGGGGGCTGTAAAATCAAAATACCACTCAATTTAAACCACCAGAATCACCTTGAAATTAAAAAGTAGACATAGAACCAAAAAATAAAAAATAAAAATCACTTGAAACTATAGTTAGAAACTATTCAGGTTTCTTGCCAAAGCATCAATTAAAATCACAGTATTCCACCACTTAGGAAACTGTAGGAGAAAAATATGGTGTAATTACTGAGAGCATCAGCAGAATTAGGATATTATTTCTCATCCAAATTTCCAGATCCTATTCTTTTTAATACACTTCTTAGCTAGTTTAGATTTCAATTCAACAACAGGAAATAGGTGCTGCAAACACATGGAGGTGATAATCAGTTATTATATTTCAGCGAGCTTTCTTGTTATAGCATTGGATTACATGGAAAAACCTGTCTCATTAAACTGTCAAGATGTAGTTACTGGCTAGAGCTAGAAACTGAAAGAATACTCCTTCTATAGAGACACAGATGAATAAAGCATGGTTTGTAAGGATCATCAACAAGCTTCAAAGTAAATGTGATGGTTATATGTTCACATTTAAAATAATATATATGGAAGTATTTATTACCCTCTGGAACAGAACAAACCAAGATAGTAAAATTCAACAACATCTCTTTATACAACAAACAATAAATTTTGAACACACACAAGAAGCATTCTGTGAATATGCCTATTGACAAAGCTGAATGATCAAGCTGGTCTCCAGGTCATTCGCAACTTCACTCAAGAGAAAAAATGAAAGTATAAAGTCAACATGTTAGGGATTGTTTACAGCAGAAATGGGAAATCTGAGGCCCTCCAGATGTTGTTGGACTCAAAGTCCCATCAGCTCAAGCCAGCATTGGTCAAGGGTCAGGGACGATGGGAACTGTTGTCTAACAACATCTGGAGAACAACTGGTTCCTCATCTATTGCCTAAACTGTACTTCTCCACTTGAAAAATTATAAGTTATAATTATAGAGCACCTTGCACTATAAGTATTTTGAGGCAGATGACAATCAATATTAGAGGGCATCTCTTAATATACTGACTTTCAGTGTTTTTACCACTGTGCCCTCTCCATATCATGGAGCCACTAAAGTTAGTCAATCACAAACCATTTTCTTTTTAAAAAAAAAAAAAAACAGAAAACAAGATCAATACAGATCACATATAAATATATCGCATATGCAAAAATATCTAAACTAGAGGGTAACCCCTGGATATGTTTGTTTAAAGAATAAAAGCTCTAGCACTTTTTAAACAATATTGTTTATGATTTTAAAACATGGAAGAGATGTCATTGTGGCTGAAGCATCACATCCTTTTAGAGCTCATTTGGATTCAGTGAAGCCACTGATGACAAGAAAAATAAGAAGGCTGCGTTTGCACATAAGAAGGTAAGCCAAGAACCTTGGCTTAATAAACCATACCAAGTAAGAGCTGCATGCTCATGCATGCAGCCTAACTGCTTATGCTTCATCCCACCACATTTGCACAAGCAGGTAAACCACACAGGAAGGGGACAGCTTATTGCTATGTCTGAACCTGGGCTCATGGCATTTAACAAGCTAATATTCATATACCAACGATAAACCTTGGTTCAAGGCTGCTTGAGGTCCTGGCTTGTTACAAACAAACAAACAAACAAAAGATAGCCTCTGGTCCAGATGCATCACTAAACTATTGGTTGCCTGGGTTAGTTTATCCACTCGCATAAAGGAGAAAGCAGGTCGACCTATGTGAATGGTGTGCTTTATGAACCCAGGGTGCTTGGCTTATGCAACCATAAAGTGATATTAACCAAATGTGATTTTAGAAACTTACAGATGCTTGCAGAGAGTAGAAAGGAATGGAGAGAAAAGTGCCCGAGTCAAAGGGGAACTGAAGATTAAAAGATAAATTGATCTTAGGCTCTATAGGCAGTGTTACATGATGGATAATGGGCAAAGGGCCATGTTTAAAAGTGCTTGACATAAAGTTAACATAAAAAGGAAGTCGTACTACATTCCCCATGTCAGCAGCATTCCTTTCCAGTAGTTAGCACATTAAAACTGAAAAAGATTATCCGTAGTCCTTGTGAAATGCACATTCCTTACAGGTGGGCATTTATATCAGTTTCCTCCCCAAGGTGAAAGGTTATCTGTGGTCATATTAGCAAACAGCTGCTTATGATTTGAGTTGCATACTACTCTTGGAAAGGCAAAAAATCTCCTAATGCATGCTAAATGTAACCATGTGTCCTTGATGTTCTGCTTCTCCAGTATGTCAAAAGTTCAAAGAATGAATATACTTAGTTTACACACACACACACACACACACACACACATACACACACACACACACACACACACACACACACACACACAGGCAACTAGAGCAGCCCACCGATATCACTGATTAATATGACGAAGTGAAAACACAACATTTGGCATTCTGCTGGAACACTAGCCCGGCACATTTCTATTCCTAATGCTCCTCATTTTAGATACAAGGTTTGTGCAAGAACAATGAACTTGGGTTGAACTTTAAAGCAGGATATTATGCATTTAATTAAGCGTATCCAACTTTTAAGATGGCTACATTGGGATTTATGAAGACCTTTAATCTCAAAATGCAGAAGATGAGAAATGGCAAAGGAATATTTTGCAGCCTCCAAGGAATTCTCAGTTTCCTGGACATAGATAATATACAACGCAGAGGAAATTCTCTGAATCTCAGAGTCTCTTCAGGTTTTCTCAGCCATTGAAGCCTCCTCTCTTGCTGCTCCTTTGCAATGTCTAAAACAGCTCTCAGAATTTTCCATGTCTCTTTGAAATAAGAACTCCAATAATACATATATGAGCTGGCTTTTACCAAGCCACACCATTGGTCTACCTATTGGGAGCAGGGTCTACAATGACTGCATTCACATGTAATAACTTATCAGCCCCACTTCTCTCCTCCCATTGCAGGAGCAGCTAAAGGAACTAGGAAGGAACTAGATCAGATTATGTTATGTCTGCACTCAATCATGTTTAAGAGATCAGGAGCAAGACTGCAGGATTGCACCTGGTTAAGGTCACATCTAAGGGGGTGGCGCTGTGGTCTAAACCACAGAGCCTAGGGCTTGCAGATCAGAAGGTCGGCGGTTCGAATCCCCGCAACGGGGTGAGCTCTCGTTGTTCGGTCCCAGCTCCTGCCCACCTAGCAGTTCGAAAGCATGTCCAAGTGCAAGTAGATAAATAGGTACTGCTTCGGCGAGAAGGTAAACAGAGTTTCTGTGCGCTGCTCTGGTTCGCCAGAAGCAGCTTAGTCATGCTGGCCACATGACCCAGAAGCTGTCTGCGGACAAACGCCGGCTCCCTCGGCCTATCGAGTGAGATGAGCGCCGCAACCCCAGAGTCGTCCGTGACTGGACCTAATGGTCAGGGGTACCTTTACCTTTTAAGGTCACATCTACACAACACATTTAGGGCACTCTCATAACACTTTAACAGTCATGACTCTACCCCACACACGCGCGCACACACAAATAATTCTGTCAACTCTAGCTTGTTAAGGATGCTGAGAGCAAATCCTCAGAAAGCTACAATTCCCAACACCCTTAAACTACAGTTCCCATGAGTCTTTGCCTTGACAGTCAAAATGGTATAAGACTACCTTAAATCTATGGTGCAAGTGTAGCTAAAGAGATGCCCTTCCATTGCATATTGGTTCTGTAACAGACATTCCCTTTCATTATTTTAAAATGTTACCTCCCTTGCATTCCTCACAGTATCCCTTCAATAATCATCATCATAGTCAAGGGGAGGAGGGTTTAAAAAGCCCACAACTCATCTTCATCAAGTAATTAATTTTTTATCTTTCCTGCTTGTTTATAGAAATTAAGCTGCTGCAAAAGTTTTAAAACAACCTTATGATCTACTTTTCCATTCTGATGAGATATGCATCAAATATTTCATTCAGGATTATTCCTACTTAATATAGAAGTTATCAAAACCAATGAGGGAGAAAAAGATAAAATGCAGCTCCGCTTTAATATTTTACAGCATCACACTTGTACATCTGATATACACTCAATCAAGCTTAACCTTATTTAATGCCCTTGACAAATATCCCCTCAGAATTTTTAAGTACATCAGGCAAACACATAAAATATTGACGCAAAACCTTCCCACCACCAACCCAAAAGGGGTGGGGAGAGATTGATTGATTGATTGAGATTTGGTCCGAAAATGTTGCCAGCAATGTTTTTATAGGCTTTATTTGTGCTCACCCCAGTAACCTTTAAAATTGCTTTGCATGTGGAAAACAACACTGATTCTACAGCATTGGGCAATAAACACAAGCAGGAAAGCTACATGTTTACTGAATAAAAGCCAAACTTTGCATCTTGAGTAGAATGTCATGGTTAGGAGTTACACCCAGCTATCATCATTAACCACATTTATATCCAACACTTCCCTCTCTACAGGGCCCCCGGTGACGTTCATGGTTCTGCTTTGTAGATGGAGTGATAGGGACTACCCAAGGTCAACCAGTGTCATTAATGCTGCAGATTTTAGTCTGGGCCCACTGGCTGTAATCTAACACTCTTAACAGCTACAATACTCTGATTCTCCTCTGCCTGAGCTCTAGGGAAAGGGAATGGTTTGTTGGTTTGTTTGACATCTTCCACAAACATATCCAAAGGTGATGTACAAATTGTTATTTAGAAAGCAGCTAAGACAGCATAGTGCTGACACTAGAGTCTTGGGGATGTAATAGAAGGAAGATTTGGGCCAATGCAATAAAAGTCATTAGGAATTCATTAATCAACTTCATTGGATGCAGGGGTGGGGAACTTGCGGCCCTTCAGAAGTTGCTGGACCAGAACTCCCTTCATCCCTGGCCATTGGGCATGTTGGCTGGGGATGATGGGAGTTGTAGTTCAGCAACATTTTGAGGGCCCACAGGTCTCTCCCCCACAGTAGACCCAACCTTATCGTCAAGGCTTCAGTCCCATCCATACTTTCCTGGGAGTAAGTCTAATTTGAACTCCCTGGGTCTTGCTTTTGAATAGACATGTGCTCCAAGTAACTTCTAGGTGACCACTGAAACCAGCACATACAAGTGCAAGAACTATGAAGTAGCAGCAACATCCTGAATGCTACATTTAGGGTGCATTTCTACATCTCCCACTAAATATCAGGAATAACCTTCCGGCAGAAAGAGCTTTTTGATAGTGGAACAGAGGTGGTGGGCTCTCCTTCCTTGGAGTTTTTAAACAGAGGTTGGATGGCCATCTGCCATGTATGATCTAGTTGGGATTCCTGCACTGCAGGGGGCTGGACTAGATGACACTAGGGGTCCCTTATACTTCTATGATTCTATTATTCCATCTCAGGAAGAACAGGTGTTTTTTGTAATAATAATATTAATAAAACTAAAAGTGACAAAATGCTTGATGTTACAAGGCAGCAACAACAGACAAAGCAACTGGAAAAGGCAAAAGGAAAACCATGATGCCGACTTGCCCCAAACCCATTGTTAGGATGTATACTAGCACCAATATGTATGGGGGTTTGTATTTTGCAGCAAAAGGTGACATTTCAGAAAGCATTCAGTAAAATGTTATCTAAAAAACAGTGCTCAGATCAGTTTTTGCCAAAGAATCAGGTTGCCATCCCTGCTTTTGGCAAAGCATTTGCCAAGGAACCCATTTTCTGGGTTCCTCATGTTGCTGCAGATTGGAGCAGCTACTTAAAAGAGGCAATCCGAAGGCACTTTCCTGTAAGATGCAAAGTGCAGTCCCCACCCACATCTCTTGGCAAGAGCTTTGCCAAAAAGAAGAATTCTCAATATTGCAGCAAAAGGTGCAAAATTACTCAGCAGTTTCCTTTTACCACTCACAGTACAATCCTAACCATGTCTACTCAGAAGTCAGTCCTACTGTATTCAAATGTGGGTTTACTCCCAGGTTAGTGAGGTTAGGATTGCAACCTTAGCCCATTTCTTTTGATACAAAAGCCCAACTAAGATATATAATCTGTTCTCTTAAGAACTGAAGGATATCACAGAGCTAGTTTTAAGCATTACTATGAATAAAGCTTAGCTGAATCATGTGAAAAATAAATAAATCTATGTTTGCTCTTTCTGTAAGCCACCCTAGACATTCTGAATCGAAGGGGGCTATAAAAACTTTATAAAAGTTCAACTGAGACCTATCTTCATATTCCTTCCCTTTCATACTCAACCTAGCCCTCTTGGCAAACACTCCCAGAAGACGGGGGGAATAGGATTGGCATGCAACTGACCACGTATTATTAGATGAATTATTGTCAGATATGTCATGCTGCTCAGGGATTTGGCTTGCCACCGATTTAGCACAATTGCCTTTAAAAACCATACACTTTTCATTTGCTATTAAGTTTTATTTATTTTCAGTTTAAACAGAAACAAAGCAAATTGTAACTGACCCTGGTAATCAAGGGTAAAACCCCAGCAGAAGAACTGTGAGTAACTCACTGAATACTTATAGAAACTTTACCTAACTTTGTTAAGTCATAATAGCAAGATTGGGCACATAGCTTCTCTACCTCACTCCTAGGCTTAGTTATTAGCCTCAACAGGTCTGTAGCTTCTTGTAGCATGAAGTAATACTATGCGAAGTAATACCAAGCACATTGTAAGGTCCAAACACACAGCTCTAATATAGTATGATTTTTGGCCCTTAGAGATTCACCTGCTTAAGCACCACAGAGTTTTTAAAATGACCCGAACAACTCTTACCTCCTCTCACAGCAGCCTCACACTCTTTACCTTGGTAGTTCACACTGTCCTGTGACTCTCAACACACACTTCTCGGGGGGGGGGGGGTCTCTCTGCTTTCTGCATCTCCAAAGAAATTTGCCAGACTCCAACCATGGAAGAGGACGCCAAGAGGACGTTAAGAAACAAGCATGCATTTGCAAAATTAAGCCTCTGTAGAAAAAAACAAACACAGAACTATATACATAGATTGCCATATGGATGTGACCTTTGCTCAGTGAAAAATACCACAACTGAGTATGGAGTATTTGAAACAGTGCTATTTGTCAATATCCCTTGCATAGGGTAACAGCGAAAACATTCAGAAGCCATGCTAGACCTTGGGCTCGTACGACCCCTCTCCTTCTCCAGTGTGATCCTAAACAGAAGGTTCCACTTTCAACTGACCACAGTTTAGCATGACACCCAAGACAAAACATCTGGTTAATGTTAACTACGATTTGTTTAAACAAGACAGATTTATAACCAACGGTATGAAGTTGACTTGATTAAAACCAACCATAGTTCACATTAACAACAGTTTGTCGGATTCAGACGATACAAGTTTAGTTAAGTAAAAAAATGAGGTTTCTGTCCAAAGACACCACAAGCTGTAACCAAAGGGTGGTTCTTGGCTTATTGAAATAGCTTGTTAGGGGACACAAAGCACAAGCCAGGATTCAGACATAACACTAAGCAAAAACCATGCCTTAGCTCACAGCAACGCAGCAGCACGAGAAGCAGGGTAGCAGCAAGGCACCTGAAATTTTAGCCCTGTGCAGAAGCTCAATGTGTTGTTAAGCTCAACTGCGCATTACAGTGACTTGTGAACAAGTCCAGTGTCATTAAGGACAAGGCTATCAATGGCGACTAGCCATGACGGCTATGTCCTCCTGCCACTGCTGGAAGCCATATTACCAGTTGTTGGGAATCTAGTGGAGAGTGTGCTGCTGCATTTAGGCCAAGCTTGCAGTGTTCCCATAAGCATCTGGTTGGTCACTGTGAGAAGAGGATGGTGTACTAGATTAAACCCTGGTCCAATCCAGTAGGGCTCTTCTTATGTTCTTATCTACAAATCCCATCACCCCTGGATTGCAGTCCAATAATGCTGGGAACCCAAGGTCAGGGGAGAGTGGTTTTTAGCATGATGCGTGAAGCAGGCCAGTGAAAGCATTGCAGGCCCTTCAGCATACCCATGTCTTCCCTAATTTTCTCACTCTGATTTTTAAGTGTCGCCAGAAATCCCCAGGTAATTAGCAAATGTGAGACTTACAATGCAACGCAGCTCCTTTTCGACCTTTCCCATTCAGAACAAGCCTACTAAATTTTGTCTGCTTAAGGACATTACTCATCTCAACTTCTTTTAAAAACCTAAAAGTGATTCAAATGAATGTTTTTCAGTGACACACAAATGTCTATTTTTGACTCCATTTTGATCAATCATCCCAGCTGGGATCTTCTATGCAGTAAGGTTGATTGCAGTTTTAAACATGTAGGGTTATAGAATCACAGACCTGCAGAATTGCAAGAAATCTAGTCCAACACCCTGCAATGCAGGAATCACAGCTAATGGTTGGTTGGGTGCCAAGAGGCACTAGTGGAAGAAGTTCTGGCAGTAAACTGCAGCACAAGAGCAAGAAGAAACTTCTATGTGACATTGTGCAAGAAAGTGGGTTGTATCCAACTAGGTTCTAGTCAAAGTAGACACATTAAAACGAATGGATCTAAGTTAACCAAATGAAGTAGGTTAGGCTGAGAGGCAGTGATTGGCCCAAGATCACCCAGTGAGCTTCATGGCTAAGTGAGGATTTGAACCCTGGTTTCCCAGGTCCTACTCTGACATTCTAACCACTACACCAAACTGAATCATGTGTAAGAAGAACTAAGCACACTTTCAACTCAGTTCTGTGTTAATAAATATTGTGTGCCAATAAGGAAGAAAATGAAAGTTTAGGTGTTAGAATTTATGTGCAGCAAGCTATTACATAAAGTACAAGGGCAGTTTAATTGCCTTCATTGAGATTAGCTACTGCTGTACTACGCAATAGCTATTTCTCAAAAGGTAATCATACAACAAAGTTGAAAAGCATTTTTCTCTCCTAAGGATTTGCCAAGTAAAAAGCAGTTTGTCTGGAAAGATCAAACGCATGCTGCACATTGAAAGCACTACCTTCCAGACAGCTATATCACAACTTCTGGTAGTTGGGCCTCCTAAATAGTTTTTCTCTAATTGGCAAGTGAAGTGAAGCAAACCAAGGGAAAAGTCAGAGTGATTGCATCACAACAGAAGCATAAATGCAAGAACTGCAAAGTAGTTTATGCTGTTGTATCCATGAGCCTTTAAAAAGAAAGGTCTATGGCTTTATGTACCTTCTATTTCAGTCCAATAACTCAAGTGTTTCTTCAGGCAAGTGTTCTACTTTGTGCAGGATGCTGTCAAAAGCTTTTACGCCATTCAAGTAGCCACTGAATTCACTCTCTGATACATCTTACAATGCACGTAGAAGCTTCTTACATCTAGACGCTCTGTACCATACAGGATTTCCTAAAGCAATTAATAAATGCCCCGGTATTAATAAAGACCCATCCTTACCATCCTTCACATTAGTCCTAAATTATGCAACAGCCCTGCCATTTGCACAGTACAACTCCAAAGAATTTTATTTGTAGTCACTCAACTTGCGTCAATACAGAGTTTCTACTATTTCCAGAACTAGCTATTAACTAAAAAGGTGGGTTATTTGCTCTGAACAAGAAGCATGCTTCTTCTTCCCATGGAGCCCCAAGGTTTATGAGAACTGCTTGAGCATGTCAAGGGAGCATAAAAGTGGTGCATGTTTCAGCTTTGTCAGAATGAGAGAGGGGAGTTATTTAGGTACAAGGAGAAGAGGCTCATTAACTGGGGTTGTCAACACAGTGTCCTCCAGATGTTATTGGACTTATTAGTCACAACCAGTATGGCCAATGATCAGGGATGATGGGCGCTGTAGTTCAACAAACATCTGGATTAGACTATTACCCAAGGCTTTTGATACATTTCAGGCTCTAAACCCCCATCCATTAGATGGAGGTAAATTACTCTGCTACCTAGAGATCTAATGTCATTAAGACAGATGAGAGAAGAGGCAAGTTACGTCACATTGGGCTGTTGAAGACACAGCACCTTTTAACTGTGGTAAAAGAATCCAGGGATGGCTTGCCACTGTTTTCCCTCTACTTGCAAAACTGTTCCTCTCTCAGGGGGAAGGTCCATCTATTTGCCACCCTCTCTCGAATGGCATTAATGAAAACATTGAAACTAAATGTTAATCCACGTCTCCCATTTTAAACAGGTTCAGAAACCCACTTTTATCCCCAGTTCAGTTACTGGTTATAGCCCCCCCCCCCACTAACACATTCAATTGATAACACGTCCCCAAATAAATCATTATGCAGAAGCAGGACTTCATCTCTCCCGCAACAACCAGAAACCATTTTCATTGAATGCCTCCTTACTTCTACGTACACAGAGAGAAACCATTTTTCTCCCATCCCAATCTGTTGAGACCTTTAATAGTTTTATAATGGTGATTTATAATTATAAATCTCTTGTGCCCTGTTCTTAATATTATTTTTGGATGATTAAATGAGCATGCCTCACTTGCTTTATGGTTACAGCCAGATGTTTTGGACTACGATTCCCTTCAGCATCAGCAAGCAGAGGCATGCTGGCTGGGGCTCATAGGAGTTGTGGTCCAAAACTTCTGGGAGGCACCAGGTTGGAGAAGGTTTAGTCATCAATGGGACTATGCTCCAGTTCCTTGATATTTCAGGTGTCCTTTTCTATTACTTATCCACAGATCCACAGCCTCATTTAAGAGACAGGCACAACAGATACAGAGTGGTATTAAAACTGCCTGCTGTTTCCTTTGCTAAAGAGAATTCATTAATGCATGAAACATTATTTGAAAACAACAAAAAATTACTATCTAAAATGTATAACCTTTTGCTAGATTTGGATATGATTGACAAGGAAGTGAAAGAGACAATGATTAAATAGGCGTGAGACTTCGGCCACACAATATATTTAGAGGATTGGGAGAAACTTTGGCAGGAAGATATAAGGTTTACAGCCTGTAGTACAATAAAAGAAAATTTCATCAAAATGTTCTACAGGTGGTATTTAACACCAGTCAAATTAGCAAAAATCTATAAACTAAAATCCAACCTCTACTGGAAATTCAACAAGGAAGCTGGTACAACAATGCATATGTGGTGGAGTTGCACCCTGATTAAGTACTTCTGGGAAGAAATACATGAGTAGTTGAAAAAAATGCTTAAAATCCCATTAACAAAAAAAACCAGAGGCTTACCTACTGGGCCTTTTAGGAAAAGAAATACCGAAATCGAAAAAAAGAATTTTCTTATATGCGGCCACCCCAGCTAGGATAGTAATAGCATCTAAATAGAAAGCTAAAGAACTACCTACCAAGGAGGAATGGATTCTCAAATTAAATGAATATTTAAAATTGGCTAAATTAACAGCATCCATACGACAGCAGTCAAATAAAAAACTAAAAAACCGAATGGCAATGCTTTGATGATTATATGACAGAATATTGTTCTAAAAAAGACATACTAATATGCTTAGATTAAGAATGTAAAATGCATCAAAACAATAAATTATCAATGGCATATGTATGTATATAGAGAAAATAAAAATCAGAATGCAATGATAAGGGTAAAATTGATTCTAGAGAAGAGTAGCGGTGGAGGGAAGTTAAGCAGGGTGGTGGGTTTATTTTATTTTTTAATGTTTTTTTTTCTTTTTCTTTTTTTGGATATTGTATAATGTTTTAATTATAACGATTTAATGTTTCTTTTCTGTTATGTATTATTTCTCTTTTTTAATGGAATTGTATGACAGAAAATCTAAATAAAAATATTTTAAAAAAACACAACTGCCTGCTGTTTCCACCCTCTTCAATATAATTCCTGACACCGTTTCGTCTCTCCCCACCCACCCACCCAGCTCGACTGCAACACGTTTTCCCAAATTTCTCTCTATATCCCATGGTAAAGGTAAAGGACCTCTGGACGGTTAAGTCCAGTCAAAGTCAACTATGGGGTTACGGCACTCATCTCGCTTCCAGGCCAACGGAGCTGGTGTTTGTCCACAGACATGACTAAACCGCTTCTGGCGCAATGGAACACCATGATGGAAACCAGAGCGCATGGAAACGGCATTTACCTTCCTGCTGCAGCAGTACCTATTTATCTACTTGCACTGGCATGATTTCGAACTGCTAGGTTGGCAGGGGCTGGGACAGAGCAATAGCTCACTCCACTGCGGGGATTCGAACTGCCGACCTTCCGATCGGCAAGCCCAAGAGGCTCAGTGGTAGTTCTGGGTCATCATCACAGCCAACTGAAAGCACGCATGCATCCATGAAAGTTAATAATTTTTGTCCCAATGTGCTATCAGAACAACGTAAAGGAACAAGCAGTTTTCTAATGCTGCCTGCATCTCTTTGAAATGGTTCCATTTAAGAAGGTGTGCATCCTAGTCTCAGTTCCCTGGGCCAGAGAGTATTTCATGTCAATAGACCAAAAAACAACAACATTCTTTCTCTCCATTCTTTAGCTATTTGGCAGCAAACAGTGAAGCAAATAAAGCGCCTCTATTGCAGATTCTTAGGGATGAGCACCTACAATATAAAACACTCCCCTTTAACTAGCACACTTTGCAACATGTGCCAAAACCTTCATAGTATTGTATAAAACAGAATACTTGGAGAAAATCATTGTTTCGTGGCACTGGATCAGACTTCTTCAGATTTCCACAGCATCCTTATAAACTAACTCTTCAGCAGGGAGAACACTGTAAAAATTATCTTGCAAGTCTACAAAACAATTACATCCACTTTTCTCATTTAACAGTACATAACTTCTTCCTTCGATTTATCAATCCACTTCTCTCTCTCTCTGATCCTCTATTGTTACATCCTGATTGATGCCATTTCTTGTTATGTTCATCTTCTGAGCCACTTAATCCTTAGAGACCATGCTGTGAAGAGACAAAAGCCCCATGGGAGCTCCTCCTGGGCAAAGGCTACAGCCGGAAGGAGAGGCAGGAAAGCTCCGAAGATAGGCCCAGAGCAACAGAGAAAATCTGGAAGGGCCAGAGGGCTACTTATTGGAAATATAGCTTCCAGAAGAAAGTTAATGGCGCAGGGGTGGGAAATATTCCAGCCCAAGGGGCCACATTCTTTACTGAGCAACCTTTCAGGGGCCACAAACCCAACAGTGGGCAGAGCTAGGGATGTGATTCTTTGTAGACTATATTGGCAACCATGCGAAAGTCATGAGATTCCTACAAATACACACCTCAAGCCTACCACAGCTCAAGAGCACATTCCATAAAACAAAAGCATGTAAAAAAAACCAGGGCCACTAATGGGTGTTCCCTGGGGAAGCGTGGCATGATGACATTCCCAAGGGCCAGACAGAAAGGTGTAGAGGGCCACATTCAGCCCTAGACCTGAGGTTCCTCATTCCTGTAGGCGGGCATGGAGAGAGTATGAACTGGGGAGAGAGGGTGATTGGCCAGAGATCAAGAGCAGAATCAGAAAACGAAAGTACAATGAAAGAATTATTGGTTCTGAATTCCACTGTCAGCTCCAATGTGGCTCACAGAGTCTGCCGACTTGCTGGTGGTGAATACGGTTTTATTTGGGTGGACATGTTTTGCATGCTGGGGTCCCGAGCCTACTATTACTATGCCTCCTGCTTCATGCAATCTTGTGTGATATTGAACTGTCCCTTCTCGCATCTAGAGGTGACCTTAGCAACTCGGCAGATGACAAGCGCGCTACTTGACAGTCAAGAGGGAGTTCACAAAATCCCAACATCATCACAAACAGCCTTGGCAGTTTCTCCTAACACCTCACAATGCCACATTTGACGCAGACATCTTTTCCTGCCACTTTGTCCTGAAGTAACAGCCACAATCCTAACAGAACGAATATTTCAATTAAATGCCATCAACAATAGCAAAGATATGTATGGGATTTTCAGCCGAGTAACATACAGCAAGGGCATATGTACTCTTTAGTCACAAATACTTCCTACCGGAGAGAAAATGCCCATGTAACACAGTGTGTGTGTGTGTGTGGTGTCCTAAAACACAGCAGCGAAGTGCAATTTTTTTCATCTTCAAATGACTGCATCTCATTTCAAAAGCAGTCTGTAGAAAAGGCAGTCAATTAGAAGTAAAGCAAATTAGAAGAACAATTTAGTATACACATCTGCAAAGATAAAAGGAGACTATTTTCTTTTGTAGGCACTGCAATGTTAAGACATACCACAGTAGACTGTTTCTGAAATATGACAGCTAATTTCTTCTAAATAGTCGGTTGAAAATTAGATAATTTAAAAAATACTCCAGCGGTTCTTAAAGGGTGTGGCACGCCATACTGGTGGGGAAGTAGAAGATGGCAAGCGTGACAGGAATACTCAAGGCCAATCAAAGAAACATTTGAACAATTCAGTGTAGTATCAAAATATTTTTTTATTTGCAGAATATAGATATTCAAAACAAGAGCAAGAGCATCAAGTTATACTGAGAACAATCCTAGCTGAGATCCAGAATCGTTGATTGAAAAGAGTGCTGGAGAATAGCATTGGCTATTCTTCCACAGTTCTCCATGACATATTGTTGTGAACAGCGATTATCAACTCTGACAAATATGAAAGATCAGAAAAGAGAAAGGCTTCTTTGTGTTGATGAGAAGATGAGAGTTTGTTGGTCTCAAAGTAGACCTGATACAAATGAGATTGCCCAGCAAAAGGAAACTCACACAAGTATGAGTTTATATACATACTTAAGGTACATATGTAAGAGGCTCATTTATATTTGGGGAATGATTCATGTTCCTATGTAGCTGCATTGTTTTATCCTTTCTGGATGTTCCAGGATCATATTATAAAGCAGTTGTGTTCTATGTTATAAATCGAGCACTGCTAGGAGTTGTTTCCTTCTGCCAATGTATTTCTTATCAATAAAAAATTCAGTGTGGCATGACCAAATTTTCATTCTGAAAGTATGGCCCAGGAAAAAAAGTTTGAGAACCACTGAGCTACCCTAATGCCTCATTTTTGTTGTAGCAGAAGTTTTACGAGTTAGGAAAATGCCTTGATCTCCGTTTTACACTAAGAATTGAAATATACTCATCTTGAGCATGTAATTATATAACTGTTCCACGGACTACGGGCGATGAACTGTCAAGAGGTGACCTTAGAGCAGGATTAAGTGTTTCACTTCATGTTTGCTTTACCAAATATGGTTTGGGGGTGGGGAGAGGTGGTGTTTTGAGACCAAATGCACCAGACCACAGAATTGCGTATTCGACATTCTATGGCAAAATGGAAACTAAAGGAAGAAAATATATTAATACGCTGTCACAAAGAATTAGGAAGTTAGGCATGAATCAGTCACAGGAAACGCATATAAATTTTATCTTTGTTTAAACGCAGACCACGAAGTTGCTTGCTGAAAGGGCAGCGGTACAAATTGACCTCTGTTTCACCTGCCTAGCAGCCTGCAGTGAGTCTTGCCACTGTGTCCATTTCACAGTGAAGTTCCTATGAAGAGCCTGGCAGAGGAATGTATCAGATGCTCATGAATTCTGAGACAAAGTAGGGTGCCTTGGAGGGCTCTTGGGCAAGATCAGTACAAAGTGAACCAGGATCTTCTGAAGTGCTTTGTGATGCTTTAGCAATCCTAACATTTTTTAAAGAAAAATCTGCTGACAAGTATCTACTGAAATAAAATAAAAAAACAAACCCTAGCATCTCTAAGCTTGCCATACAATGCCAAGGGGTGATGATGGGTGAAATGAGAGCAAGCCCCAGAATGGAGAGAGGGCAAAGGGCCAAGCTTGTAATCAAAGGAAATGGTTTCCCCTGGAAAACAATCCCTTTTTATTTCTTCCCACCTACAAATCAACTTTTAAAAAGTTCCTAGCACAAATGCCCCTGGACCTATTTGCCTGTAATTCGGGAGGTTTCTCACCAGGGCACCCCTTTCATGCTTGCAATTTGCAGAACAATTGTCCACAAAACACGATGAACAGATTCGTTTATTCCTTTCCCCACACACACATATCCTCAGACTGCAATTGCTGCCTTTGCAGGAAAAATGCTGTAGCCATCCTTCTGAAACTTGGCAGGGTTCATTCCCTTAGGGTGGGCAACAATGGTTGCGAGTTTCATCCAATTCTGACCCAAAATTAAAAAGCTATACATGTTTTTTAAAGAAAAGAAAAAAGAAATTTTTAAAGGGTGCCCAGCACAAAAGCACCTTGACATATTTGCGTGTAGTTTGGCAGGCTTTATACATTTTGGAAGAGTTAGTATATCTGCACATTTCACCTTCTTCTGTTAAAAGGAAATGAAGTTACAGACATTCTTTTACTTCCTGGTAGTCAATGGGGGGAGAAATGGAGAAGACTTGAACTAATTTCACAGTCCATATGACACTCAACAATGGGAGGGTGCTTTACAAGGTACCAAATTGGGGGTACAAATCAGATCTGTGGCTGTTGCATGCCTCTAGATAACTTCATCTGTTCATTACAATTTCCAGTATACAACCTCCAATTTGCATTAAACTGACCACTATGTTCACTGGCCTGGGTGGTGATGATGGTTGCTATCAAAAAAAGGGATCCACTGCAGTACATGATCTACATGCCCATGCTAGTAGTTTGTACAAATTTATAAGTCAAATTGTACAAATTGTTTAAGTGACTGAAATTCGTTTCTTTAAAAATAAATCAATCCCACGCTTCTTATCACTGTCAGTCCCAAGGTGGGTTGCAGTGTTGCATCCTGCATATTCTTAATAAATCTACTTCTTTAATTAAACATAGCCAATCATATTCCAATCTTACTTCCTCTTACCTCTTGCCTTGGGCTTCTCCCTTGTGGGAGTTGGGTGGGTACAGACATTGAGCTGCCAGATTGGTGACTCAGCACACTCGTCAAATCTTTCCCCACCAGGTTCTCCAAAGAGTCCTCTCAATTCAGTAATTCAATCTTTTAGAAATACTTTTAAGGCAGTGGCTATGCTGGGGCAACCAAAAACCAATGTACATTGTTTTAGGTCACGTTTTGGGAACCTTTGGCCCTCCAGAGGTTGCTGGACTACAATTCCCATCAGTCCAAGCATGCATGGCCAGTGGCCAGGGATGCTGGGAGTTGTAGTTCAACAACATCAGCAGGGCCAAGGGCTCCCCACACTTGCCTTTGTAGGTGGAAGTTCCATTTAGCTATTCTGGATCATAGCAATGGAGATGTACTCTTTCATTCAGGGCCGGTGCCAGGCTAGAGGAGGCGCGGGCAAAATCCAGCTTGGTAGGATTTCCAGTGGCAATATTAGGCAGCAACTGTACAGTCTGCAGCAGGTGGCTGCAAGCCGCTCACCATTTAAACTGTCAAAAAGCAGTCTGGGAAAGACAAACAGGCTAAGCATGGCAACTCAGAGCAGGGGTTAAGCACCTGTGGGGCCTTCAGCAGCTGCCAAATGATGTAAAGTTTTGACAGTAGGCCTGCCTTCATGATTTTCTCCCCCAACCCATTCAAAAGCTGTCTAACACAGCAGCCATCACATTATTAGTTTGTCCATTCTTACTTCTATAAACATCCACTGTGTTTACCCTTTTAGCGAAACCTTTGGGCTACATGCGATGAGATTAGTTCCTTTATAGAAACAAGAAAGAAAGAGAGAGTCTTGTTTAGAAACACATGAGTGAGGGAAGCTTTGGATTGTTCAGAAATGCAGCCTTTGGGACAGAGTACTTTCAATTAGGAAAAGTGAACACGCACTGAAGCGAAGACCAAAAACACTTGATCAGAGAGGGCTGCCAGGTCTCCCCCTTCCTACACCCGAAATGACACACTCCAGGGTTGGGATTATTGGAAGCAGCACCCAATGAACTGCAAGGAGCTGTGATTACAAAGTTGTGGAAGATCTGGTGCATCTGTATACATGAGTGTTTGGACAAGATCCTGACCTGAGAACACCAACCCACTGCACCAACATTTTTTAAAAACCGAATTACTCATTATTTTAAGCAAATGTCCCTGCCATTTGATATGTGGCAGGTAGCTGCAGACGGAAAGACCTGCTCAGTGGTGGGACCCTGGCTGAAGAATGTTCACCATGGGGAGATTTGCCTAGTGCCTACCTTGATGTTGTTTCAAAGCCAAACAAAGGCTTTTATTATCTCAGGTTTCTTAAATCTCTTTACATTGCTTTTATGCCACTTTGCATTGGATTTTTCGTTTTAGTTCCACCGACTCCTTTCCTTACAATGCCCTTTAACAGTGACCCTGAGAGCCAGTGTGGTGTAGTGGTTAAGAGTGGTAGACTTGTAATCTGGTGAACCGGGTTCGCTTCCCCGCTCCTCCACATGCAGCTGCTGGGTGACCTTGGGCTAGTTACACTTCTTTGAAGTCTCTCAGCCCCACTCACCTCACAGAGTGTTTGTTGTGGGGGAGGAAGGGAAAGGAGAATGTTAGCTGCTTTGAGACTCCTTCGGGTAGTGATAAAGCGGGATATCAAATCCAAACTCTTCTTCTTCTTCTCATGTTCTAGTTTTTAATGTTACCTTATTGTCATTTTGACTTTTCGTATGTCGCCCAGAGAGCAAGTAGACGGGGTGGGGTGTATAAAAGAAAGAGAGGGCGACTCAATGTCTGTGCAGGGGTTGTGTTTTGGGTCATAGTGTGTGTCAGTGGTCACATGTAAGCCTGTTCCAGCCCCCCCCCTCTGTTCCACCCCCTTCCAGGTCTGAAAACGATGCACATGTCAGCAGTCGCACATCAATTGGGCACTTGCAAGCTGGTTGCTGCCTGGAAATAGAATGCCCGCCACAAGTAAGGTTCAAAGCCCAACAGACCTGAAACTAAGTGGATATTTAAAGAATAAAAAGTTCTGCTGATAGAAAACTGTACTGTATTGTCACAGCTGCTGGGTGGCTAGCCTATGCTAAAGCGATTGCCTGCTAACCCTCCAGGGTAGTTGGCTTATATTCCTGCCATTCGGGGTAGGATAGCTTGGGGCACGGTCATTCAGGGGAGTGTTCTGCTATGGAGATAGCAAGGGTAGTGCTGAATTTAGCAACAGAGAGAAATAGAGCACTGAGTTCAGCTGAAGATGGCTGAAATAGGGGAACAAGAAGTAAGGGTAGCCATTCTAGCCCATTAAAAAGAAGAAAAATCAATTTTAGAGCAATATCTTTACTAGGCCAATAAAAATGTGACAAAAGTTCCTACGGCTTCACCATCAGTCAACTTATTCCCTCTCTCCGCTCCATGAATTAGTATGCCATATAGCCTAATAAAGCATTCTGGAGAACTTGAAAGCTTGCACACTGTTTGGTGACATTTTGGTAGGCCTAAGAAAAGCAGACAAGTAACAGTTGTGCTGCCTTGCTTCACACAGCTGTTGTATATTGGCAAACAAACATATTTCTGACAGGAAGTCCCTCCCAGCCCTGCCTAGAAATGCCAGGAATTGAACCTGGAAACCTGCTCTACCACTGAGCTACAGCCCTTCGTTATTATACAGCTGGTGATAAATAAATGAAGTAGGTGAGCCAACATGAGCATAACAATCCCTCAGCCCACACTCCACACAGTCTGAATCCCACCCACTTTCCTGTTTGGTCTACCACCCGTCTCTTGGCAGAAATGCTCCTTCGTTCTACAGTTTATCAAACATGGGGCTGCCTTTGAACACAAATAGTTCAAAATACAACATACACATTACTGACTAGGAGCAGGAAAAATAGAAGGCATCAAGCCAGTTTTCTTAGAACAGACCTTGGTTCATTTCTGGGTACAATCTGAAAGGGTGGTAACAGGGCCTTTTTGTTCGTGGCCTCACAGCTATGGGATGCAACAGAGTTAAAACAGGTTCTTTTCCTTGAGGTTTGTAAATAGGTTTAAATATCCAATTTTTTTGCTATGGCTTTTATCAGTTAAGGGTTAGATCATTCTGACTTTAGTATGATTATGTTAAGCTGGGTATTATCTAGCACTGGTACACTGGTACAGGTACTCTTTTGTGTTACCAGTACTTTATTATAAGGTTTTATTGCATTTTGAAAATAGTATTGTAAACCAGATGGGCGGGGTACAAATAAAAATTTATTATTATTACTATAAATACCTTCTTACACATAAGCAAGCCCAAGCCCTTGTTTAATGGGCAGCTATACACAAAATGAGCAGTTGAATAAGAACATTTGAATAAGAATATTTTAAAATGCAAGCTGTGTTATGTTAGGCAATGTGAAAAGTGTATGAGATCAATTTAAAAAGTAAACTAAGAAGCCCAAGCTCCCTTAGACTTCCAGCTCCTGTTCAAGTATGCCCATTTCACCTCCCCCTGCCAAAAACACTCCCGACAGACTCCATTGCTACCATCTACAGCAGCCTTTCTCAAGCTTGGGTCCCCATATGTTCTTGAACTACAACTCCCATCATCTCTGACCACTGACCATGCTAGCTAGGAATCATGGGAGTTGTAGTCCATCAACATCTAGGGACCCAAGGCTGATAAAGGCTGCTTGACAGAGTATTCACCAATATTTCTAATCTCAAATAAATAATTCTAGAACACAGAGACCCCACTTTCCTGATAAGCCATGCAAATTTGTCAATATTATTATTATAACAGCAATGATTCCAATAATATCCAATACGGCATTCTTAACGAAGACTTTTTGGGGTCAAAGCTACATGAAACATTTGTGTCTAGGTATCCCTCGGACAGTAAAGCGAGATGAGTGCCGCAACCCCAGAGTCGTTCGCGGCTGGACTTAACTGTCAGGGGTCCTTTACCTTTACCTTTTTTTTTTTACACTCTTCTGTATTAGTGTCGTAAAATTCCAGCTCCAAGGATTTTATCCTACTCTATGTAGGTTTCTAAATGTGGTGGCAAGAATGCACGTATGCACAGACTAGGAAAACACACAGGTGTGTCATAGCAGTGTGTGTTTTGCATGCAAATTGTAACCACATACCACCGGGCAGTTCTACGTTTTCCTTTTTTTAAAAGCCCTGCTTTGCAATCTGCCTCAGAGGCTCTTTTCTGTGTTCCCCAGTCATCAAGACATTAGGTAGGTGGTAGCCAGAAATAGGGTCTGCATTATGGCTTTGTAACTCTCTCCCTGGGGAAGTTTGCCTGACCCTGCATTTGTTATCTTTTTAGCACCTGATGACGCCTGGAAGAAATAAGGAAAGGCTCATCACCTCTGTGATTTTAATCTCTGCTTTTATGGCTGAAGCTGTGTCTGCGTTCTGCAAATGTTATCATTTTTGTGTATTGCAGTGAGGAGGAGAAACTTTCCTTTTGAGAGTTTATCTTTATGTTAACCTCCCTTAGGATGCAAGTCAATGATTGCAAAATACCTGGTATGCTAGAAAGTACTACATATAAAAGGTATATATATAGTCATGCAGACATGGATCTCCTCCCAAATTTACCTAAGGAAACATTGATCTCTATTCTGTGAGGTGGCAGCAGCAGCAGCAGCGACTCCTCATGCATCTTATAATAAGAAGGGTAATTTTGCACAATAAAGTATTTATGATTACAGAGCCTTCCAACCGTGGTGTATAGATGCAAATAATCTCTCACGGGTAGCTACTATTTATTAGATGCTAAAAAGGGGTCTCAAATTATAGGCAGGAAGTCATTGGAGTATAAAAAAGCAACCCAGTTAAAAGGACACAGTATTATTTCACTATTCTTAGCATGCCTTTTTCCCATTTTCAGGTAACAGCCTGAACCAATCCTGTGCCCAGCGATTAGCCTGCTCGGGTTAATTAAAACAGTGTTAATCTCAAAAGGTACCTAAATTACCTCTCCTTCCCAAAAGGCTGCCTAGAACCAAAAGGTTATAATTCCCATCATTCAGGCAACTGCTCCCCTGCATCAGACAAGGAACAAGTCCAGAAGATTATCTGCCAATGCAAACTGCTGCTGTAGCAGGTCCTTCTGCAGAGCTCAGCATATATCCACGGGGCAAGAAGCAGCAGCATTTAACTCGCTGCAGTCGGAGCCAGCCACCAACTACAGAGCACAAGCAGTAAAGTTTGCCCAGGAGAAAGAAGTTTGGGCAACTTAATCCAAATCCCTTGCTCAAGGGCAACGCAAGCCAAATGCACAGCAGAATAAGCATTGAAGCGAATGACTTGGTCCCGGGGAAAGATTATATATACATACACTATATACATACACATACAAATAATGCATATAGAATCCAGAGTCCAAGGTTGCCAGAACCCTGCCCGAAGCACAAGACTGCAGCCCAAAAAGAAGGTGCATGTTCTATAGATCTACTGGCTAGGAAGAATGCTCCAAGGTCACCACTGGCTCCCAAATTAGCCTCCTTGCAGATGATGGATGGGTGCAGAGGTGAAGAGGAAAGATCCGGAGAAAAAGGGAAACAGTGAACGATCCCAAGGTAAGGTCAACAAAATCAGCATCACACTAGATGGTCATGGCCATATCAGGGATGGACAGGGATGAGCAATGGAAATGCAGGGGTGCAAAAACGAAATCTGAAACCTGGTTGATTCCTGGGTGGCAGGACCCACACATACCGCATTCTCCAACCCTTAGAATTCTGCCCTTCCAAAGTGCTAGTAAAGTTTGCCATGCAAAAAAGAAAAAAGTGTCTTTGAACAGAACAGAAACTGTCTGTCAGTCCCCACACAGGTCTCTTGTTATCCCACAACCAAGAGTGTTCTCACAAGGGGATGGCTGGTTTGGAGAGAGCAAGGGAAGTGGCACAAGAGAGTGACCAGTCTCCTTAACCCCCCATTTGTGTGGGTATCACCCACTGAACCACACACAACTCAATCCTACAGCACGTTTAAATGGAAGCAACTCCCAGTGTGTTCCATGGAATGTGCTCCCACTTTTAAGTGCACAGAAGACTACAGCCTCAAAGTCTCCTTAACCGGACTTGGAAGAGTCTCCCTCCTGCTCCGAGAAATCCCCTTCCACACCCACGGGTGACATGTTCCCCACACCCACTCTAGCCAGTCTTCCCCAAAGCTTAGGGGACATGAGAACACAGCTTAGGGGACATGAGAACACAAGACGGCTTCTCATTATCCATAGGCGCAAGTGAAGTCCTTCCTCCAGCCGCCGAAACGCAAGACGAGAGAGCCTCGGGCCATTATTCGCCCCGCAGGAAGGTTGCAAGACGCGGGCTCACTCCGAATGCCCGGTTCCGCAGCTGGTACTAACCGGGGCACCATTTATACTGTATCGGAAAGGGATCCATTTCTAAGGCGCGGGAACGGTGAAGCAATAAAGAGAAGCGCGCCTCTGAGCGTGTGCAGACTGCCGCCGAGTCATCATAACCCAGAAACTATGAGGAAAGCAGATTATCTCACAGCAAATCATACGGCCTCCCCCACCCCACCCCCGGTACGAAGGCTGAACTTTCGGGGAGACTTACTCGCGCGCTTGAGGCTGCCTGTCCTTCCCGCTCCGTCGAGGTCTCTGGCGAGCGGAGAGCCCCTCGGCGCAGACATGGCTGGCCGGCCGGTGCCTCCCCTGAGGCAGGCGCCTCCGGGCACAGCGCAGCAGCTGCCCTGCAGCGGCAGGAGGAGAAACGCCGCCGGGCTCGGCTGGGGGTGCGGGTTTCACGCGCCTCAGCTGCCCCACCAGGACCGCAACAGCAGAGGCAGGAGGAAGCAGAGGAGGAGGAGGCGGTGGCGGCTGTGTCCTTCCCTCCCCGCCAACGACTTTCAATTCACCTGCAAGCAGCCGCGCGGGCTGAAGCAGCGGCGCAGAGCTCTGCTGATAGGAGGCGCCTCAGCCCCCTCGCCTCAGCTCGGCCGGCCGGCAGGGGCGGAGCCGCACGCGCGCCAGAAGCCCCAGCGGCGCCTCCCTTTCGCCTTCGGAGCGCGCCCTCTGCTCAGGCCGCCGCTGCGCAGCTCTCCTCGGGATTGCAGGCATTGCGTCACCTCCATCCCCGCGCCAACCCCCCACCCCTTTCCGAGGGCGAGAGCGGCCCCGGGGGAAGACGGGTCGGCGCCCAATCCCGACGCCTGGTAGCCCGGGAGCCGGCCTCTGGGAGGAAGGGGTCTTCTGGCTTCAAGTTCAGAGGAAGGGAGCTCAGCCGGCTGGTAATGGTGGAGGACCTTCGTAGCGAGGGAGTGGCCCGCGGGATGGAGCCTTGACCTTCTGACCTCCTTGCTGGACTTACAACACCCATCAGCCCCTGGTCATGCTGGCAGGGGGCTGTCGGGAGCTGTAGTCCAACAAGGGCTGGAAGGCACCATGTTGGGGAAGGGATCCTCCTCGTCCAGCGTCCTTATTCCTAGAGATGCTTCAGGACCATCGCGCAATGGAAGAGCATCTTTGCAAGCAGAAGGTTGCACGTTCAGTCTCCTCATCTCCAACTAAGGTTGGGAGAGACCCAAGAACATAAAAAGAGGCCCCTTGGATTAGGCCAATTGGCCCATGTAAGCCTGTTTACACAGTGGCCAGCCAGTGGGAAACTTGCAAGCAGGATTCGAGCACAAGAGCACTCCCCGTTCCTGTGGTTTCCAGCAACTGCACTGCTGCCCTCCAACTGTAGAAGCAGAGCAGAGCCTTCATGACTAGTAACCCATCTCCTCCATGAATTTGTCTAATCCTCTTTTAATGCCATCGAGGTTGGTTGCCATCGCTGCCTCCTGAGTTTATGCACTGCCTGAAGGACTGTCTTTTATCAGTCTTGAATCTCCCAACATCCTGCATCGTTGGATGTCCACAATCCTTCTTGGAATCCCGAACAGTAGCTGCCAGTTAGTGTGGGCAATACTGAGGTGGCTGTACCAATTACTTGACTCAGTATAAGGCAGCTTCCTATGTTCCATTGACCAGACTTTCTGCTGGTTATCAGCATGAAAAGGTCTCCTGGTTGTTGAGCCCAATAAACAACTATAATTTAGAATCTTCTACAAGAGACGGATACTTTTTGGACAGAGCAGGGATCCTGTTCCCAGGCTGAATCATAGCCAGACATCTTTCAGTCACTAGTGCACCAAATCCAGTTGCTTTTATTGGCCGCTCAGGGCTTATTCACTCTTCCCCTTGTCCCTCTGCTTCCTGTGGGGAAAACTGTGTTTTCTCCAGATTCAAGTTTGATTTAGACCCAGATCCAGTGGCCATCAAATGCACTCCTTCAGAGCATGCCATAAAACTGGAGTGTGCCAAAGGTGGCTGGGACGAGGGAACCCACATTTTTGGGGGGGGGGGGTCGGTATTGCTGACTGCATAGTATGTTTTCATGTTGTGAACTGATTTGAGTTTTACTTGAAGAAAAGTTCATCTAAATCTGGTGGGTGGGGATAACACTGGTTACAAGACTTGTACAGGCACGTGTTCAGCTGCAAATAAGCTGCAGGAATTAACTGTTGCAGAAACTGAAGAGGGGCTTTGCATCTGGCTGCATTGTCCTCCCACACTTCAGTTCCCAAGTTTGGAACTCCAGCACATTTAATTCTAAGAGGATTTATAAACTTGGGGAATCTCATGTCACAGAGAGCTGCCTTATCTCAGGTCAGACTGCCCACCTAGCCCAATGTTGTCTACCCCAAGGGCCACATTACCACATGGGACAGCTTTCCAGAAGCCCCATACCAAGGAGCAGGCAGGGCCAGATGCAAAAGCGAGCAGAACAGTGTGTGGGACTCGTTCAGTTTTATGCAGGAGCTCACATCCAGCATGCAAAAACCAAAAGTGGCCATTCCACATGCACAAACACACCAGATCCTCCTTCCAGGCAAGCAAGAGGCATTCTCACAGTTCAAGGACACGTTCCAGCCAAGAGAAAACACTCAAGGAAGGTGTCGCCTGGGGAGAGTCCTAAGGGCTAAGCAGCGGCTGAAGTTTGCCATTCCCGGTCTACCCCAAAAGGCAGTTGCTTTGCTGCACAGGTCTTCCTCATCACCTGCCACATGCTCCTTTTAACTGGAGATGTTGGGAATTGTGCATGGGACCTTCTGTATGCCAAGCACCTGCCCTCCCACAAAGATAGGGTCTGTCCTCTAAAGTCTGTTTCCATTTGTTCCACTGCTGCCTCTTTTTATGTGCTGGTAGTCATTCTGCTCTCCACTTGGGGTAGATGCTGAGGCTGCCCTTCCTTCAATCAGGGGGAAAGACAAGCTGTCAGTTGCATCTGTCAGTTACAAGTAGGGGAGTTGTTCTCTGCAATCACATACAAAGGCTTCTTGGTCTTTCTCTTCTTCAAGCAAGACTCTGGCTGGCTTTAGTGGCAGCTGCTTCTTAGGTATAAATGCTCGAAAACACCCTGTCTCGCTCATCACTCAGACATTGCCGACATGTAGAAATTAGTGCCTTATATGCTGCTTGAGGAAAATTAAACCTATAATGAGCAATTGTCTGCAGTCATTTCTGCTGAGATGCTTCAAACAGTGAGTGCAAGGAAGAGCTATGTGGGCAGTCACAGAGGCCTTTGTTCCACACGCTACATCTAAAAGTGGAAGGAAGCAGATGTCAAACAGTAAAACGTTATCACAGAGTTCTATAACGATGATGGCAATGTTGAAAAGAGGCACTACCCTTAGCAGGCACCAGGCTCTCTCTCTCCAAAGGTTTTCACATTCTCAGGTGAGTCACCACCACAGGGGGGCAGCACAAGGCAACTAAGGCTGAGTAACAGAAGACCAGATTGCCCACGAGCCTTTCGCCGTCTATGCCTAATTTAGCCCGCTATTTAAGGGAAGATCCTTCGTGCCCAGCACTTCAGTTTGCATCTTTCAAGGGGCCTTTCCAATATTATAACTTGAGAAATATATGGCATGAAATGACACGTTTGCAAACACACGTTATCATATACGCAGGACCTGCGTCAGCATTGTTGGACGCTAGCTGCAGCCCTGCACTGTCAACCCCCAGAGTCTCCAGGCTCTGCTCCTCCTCCTCCTTGCTGTGCTGTCACTGCCTGTTCGACTGTCGGCCTCTGAGCATGCAAGCAGGAACGAGAGAGAGAGAGAAGCACCTTTCACCTGCCTTGTCTTCTTTAGGGGCACACTCAAGGAATCTTGCCTGCCCCCCCCAAAAAAAACCCACCCTGGAGCCAACACTACATCAGGGAATTGTGAATGGCTGCAGCCCCCTGGAGATTGCGTGCCCAGTGGCAAATCTTCATTTGGTTCTGCATAGTATGAAACGGCATCCACACAAATGAAAGATGTAGGCTTCCAAGGAAATGGGCTTATTCTAGCTCAGTACTTTCTGCACTGACTGGCAGCAGCCCTCCAGGATTTCAGACAACGGTCCCTCCAGCCACTCCTGGGGATGGAACCTGGAACCTTCTGCATGCAAACCGTGTGTTCTACCCACTAAGGTGCAGGCTTCCCCATCTATCTTCATCCTTTTCCAAAGGGGTTCCTTCTTTTTAGAACAACTGGACTCTTCCAGGCAATAGTAGTAAGTCAAAAGTCATTTATTATTAACATTATCTCTTATTTATTAACTCTATATACCACTTGTCATGGACTGGTTGGACGCAGAGGAACGGTGGGAGGCACCAGCTGAGGAACCCCCGAGGGCAGAAGTCTCAGAGCCAGGGAATTGGTGGTGGGACAACGATGTATGGTCAGAGGGAGAAGAGGGAGCAGACTGGGAAAAGAAGGTGTCCAGACTCCTAATGCAAGCCAGCTGTGAATTCTCCCCTATCCTATCCTGTCCTGCCTCCCAATATTTCCTGTTGGGATTGGACCAGAAGATACTTCCCTGTTGCCATGACAATGTGGTCACATTGCCCTCCCTCCCACCAGCTACACTGATTTCATTCACTGATTGTTGCACTGGTGAGAGGAGCTGCCACACACAGTTCACCCACCAGGCATTCCAAGTGAGCAGCCACTGGGCCACATGTTTGGGGCTGGACCTCCAGGCCCCAGATCAGGCCTAGGCAAGGACTAATCTGCTGGTTACAGTTAAGCGTATATATTAATTCCAGAAGTGTCATCACGGTCAACAATTGCACTGATATACATTGAGAATTTAATTAGCAGTACAACAATCAGCTCTTATTTATGCTGCATACTCCACTGAAAATTGAGGCAACAAAGCACAAACTTGATATATTTGCTAAGCAGGTGAAATGCCCTTAGAGAGGCCACAAAGAATGAGTGTTGTTGATTGTTCCATCCCACCCTCCAACAAACTGCTTGGATTTTTGGTTTCCATCAGGCTACGGCAAAAGGAGAGACGGGAAGCAAGTTTCTGCTGAGAAACTAGCTCCGTTGGCTCCCCCAACTCAACTCCATCAGGCTGCAACAGAGGGAGACATGGGAGGTGAGGCCACTCTGACAGCTCCACTGGGAGAACAACTCATTTTAGCTCCACCTCTCTCTGAACTCTCAGCTGATGAGAAAAATTTCAGTTTTAAGAACTGGTACTTGTGTTTGCCTTTTCCTCCCTCCTCCTCCCTCCTCCTATTTTCCTTTTGTGACATTGTCTTTAAAATGCTAAATCTGAGAACAAGGGCTTCATTGTTCTTGGTGGTGGTACTAAAGTATAATAAGCTGCTCAGGGCGATTTTTGGCTGAAAGACAAGGTAATTTTTTTAAAAAAATAAATACATAAATGTGGGGCAGATGTACACTGCTTATTTTTTTTAAAATGTTAAGTTGTATGTAAATCCTTTTTTGAATTAATTAAATATTAATGTACTTAAATTATCAATATCACCATCTTTATCAATATTAATTTGAATTTGATGAACCAAAGAAAGCCAGGAAAGGATCTATGAGGTATTTAAAATTACTGGATAACGCTAAATAGCAGTGCTGTGCTAACTTTACCTGGTGATATGGGTGTCCTCTATCAAATTCTGAGCATGATCCAGCCAAAGTTATGCACATCTAATAGCCATCCCTAAAGAGATTTACTTGGAAGTAAGTGAAGGGGAACAAAACACCAAGAAGAAAGAGGCTGCAGGTGCTGAAGAATATTTATTCCGAGAATCCAGTGCTTTTTCCATTTGGAGATGCTGCTCTACCTTAGGGGCAATTTCTACATAATCCAGCTGAAAGATGCATCTGTTTGCAAAGATTAAAACAAAGTAAGGCAATTAAAGCTATCCCTTGGCTGGATGGCCCTGGATCACAGAGAAACAGCCCCAGAGAAGAGGGATAGCTCAAAACACATGCCGTACTGAATTACCATAATAAATATTAAACATTTTACTTCTCACCCACCCCTTTATTCTTAACTTGTAAGTAAATCTCATAGGAGTCAGCATGTCTTCCATCTATGCTTAGGATTCCCTGTCCTGGCCCCATTCATTTCAATGGCAGAAAGTTAAGCAGGTGCTCCAGTGCAAGGATGGAGCAACCTGGTGCTGCCTAGATGTTGTTGGGGTCCAGTTTCCATCAATCCCAGCCAGCATGGCCAACAGCCAAGAATGACGGGTGTCATGAGCCAACAAGTTCTGGAGGGCTACATGTCCAACATCCCTGCTTCACTCAGGCTTAAGCCTTGCATGGACTCATCTTGCATCAATTTCCTTCCCTGTCTGAGTGTATGAGTGATCTAGTGCCTTAGATGGTTGTAAGGGCATGCATAACCCATATAGCTAATAAAAAGTGCAATATAAATGATGCATAATAATGGGGTGCCTGTATTTTATAGACAGTAAGATGCTGCTACCCAAGAAAAGGAAGCCAGGTGTTACGGAGGCTGGGAAAGTTTTGGCCCTCCAAACAGTGCTGGAGTACAACTCCCACCATCCCTGACCATTGACCAAGCTAGAGTCAATGGAGGTCCTGCGGCTAGGCTACGTCTGCTTTAACTAGGAGCGACTTTGGAGGTTGTCATTGCAAAGCAGTTCTTGATTGAGCATACATGGCAAGCTTGCTTTGTCTTTTTAAATTATTTTTAAATCGAACCTATTTTCATCAGTCTGTGTCAACATAAACTCTTTGGTGCTTGCAGGACATTCCTAAGAGAAGCACTTTTCAAAAGCATAGTCTTAGCTGAATAACGGATTCTACGCTAAAATATGCAGAAGCCAACCTTAGAAAATGCAGCAAAGGTGCACAATGACTTTGGAAGGCTGCAGTGTTGTTCTGCTTTTTACCCTTCCTTCAGAAGCGAGCGTGTGTTGCAGCCATGCCATGTTCTTTGGAAATGGCAGTCAGAAACAATAGTGATTTCTTCTGCAGTCAAGAAATGATTCTGCGCAATGATTTATTCTCGGCCAACTGAATTGATTAAAATATAGCATTGCACTGCTGCAGAACTGCTTAGCAAAGGCACCATTCCCAGAAACCACCATGGCAATTGCAGCAATGCAGAGCCACTGCAACACAGTAAAAATCCTAGATTGGGGGGAGCAGGGAGGAGGACTCCAGCTGCGAGCAAGGATTTTCTAGGATAATGCAGTTAGGGTTCAGGGTCAGAAGACACACACACATATGGAGTAATGTCTGGGGGGGTTTCCCCTCCTGCACTAAAATTCCATTTCCTTCACACAATGCCTATAGCAAAAATCAAAAGCCCTATATTTTGATAGAACACGCAGGGAAAATTGATGGTAAGTTTCCCTCCTTTTAAATAAAATCCTTTCTTTATAGATACTTCCAGCCAACAGCAGTTATAAGGCATGGGAAACCCAATACTATGGCCCAGTTAGGATGGACACTACCACTACACTGAAATGTTTTTCAGAGGAACTAGTTGGAATTTTATGTTCCTCTAGCAGCAATGTATACAAACACAATCATATCCGGTGTGGGGTGGTGATAGAAAAAGTTTGCATAGCAATAACAACAGTGAATCCCACAGAGTCCCTGGCAGGTTTGTGGCAGCCTGCCAACCATTTTACTTATTTGCCTACAAGATGTTGCAGCGTGGAGTACTTCTATTCATGGCTCCAGCCATTCCAGTCCATCCTCGTCCCCAGTTTTCACCTCCGCCATCCAACAGCAACAGTCACTCAGCATTCTGTGCTCACTAAGCACAGTGTTCTCATTGGGCGGTTTGGGGGGCAAGGACACACTTGTGCTCAACCCCAGCAACATTAAAATATTGGATTTCTCCATTGATTTATAAGTGCATTTCTGCATTGATTTATAACATCTGCCACTCAGGGCATTCAGAAACAGCTTCTCAGTGTGAACCAGAAAGCAACCTATCCAGACTATTACATAGTTCTCTCTATTTCATTCTCCCTCCCACCTGATTGTCACTTCCCGTCTTCTCACTCAGTCAGAATTTTATGACATTTGGGTCCTGATTGGGGTGTGGGTTTTTTGGGGGGGGCAGCTATTGGCTCCTAGGGTTACTCTGAACAAGGCACGTAGGAAGAGCTGTTGTGTACGCTCCAAAGATAAGCATTTGGGAACATTTTACTTCCAAGAAAACACTGTGCAAGTTCTGTTATGTACAAGGGAACTTCAAGGAAAGAGAAAATAGTAGATCTTGCTGAAAAGCTAGAGAGATCATTGCAATGCATCCCTAATTATCATTATTACTGTATAATTATAAGATTATTTTATAATCTTGGAAGGGGGTGTGGCTGTGAAGGGACTCTGTGCTTCTGAATTTGCCACTGCCTTGCTTCCAAGACACCTGCTGGGTATTTACCCATCACACCGTGGTATCAATCTACTTCTCTAGTCTCCAGTTCACTGCAATAACAATGCAGGGAAGACCACACCATCAGTAATCATGGGGGTTGCAACAGGAAGACAACTGGAATTACCTGTAAGCTTTCTGAGTAACCAATTGTGATTTATCTGCTAGGCAGATTCTGTCCTTCCCACTTTGTTATCAGCCTTGGTTGTACATTGTGCAAAGTTACATCGTTTGTGCAAAGTGTCCCCTTTGCACTATGCCTCCTCTTCAACCAGTGGTTTCTGCCCACTTCTGTATTCATTGCACTCTAAACACATGTCGGAAAGTGATGCTGCCACATGTCTCACATCTTCATACATGGGCTGCGTTTCCTTGCTGGGTTTGCCTCTTATACTCCTGATAGTACTATGCCAAGCCTGAATTTTGAGTGACAAGTGACCACTGATGGAGAAGAAACCATATCTTTAGGTAGCGAAGGGGGAGACATTGGATTCAGTTCACATTTAAAGGTGAACCTACCTCAATGGCACTTTCATAAAAAATGCACAAACTGAAATGCAGCAATCCTTCGAAATCCACACGTCTTATGAATTTTGCAATGCAGTTCTCCAGCCAAGCAATGTGTAGAAAGATGGGTTTAGTAGGGTAAAATTACCTTAAAAATGCACACATTACTGGAAATTACAGACTAAAATGCATTCTGATAGGGAAAACTGCTTTGCAAAAATGAGTGTATTGGGCAAAATTGCATAAAGAAATTAGTATATTAGAAGATATTCCCTGATGAATTTTCATGAGGGCTTAAAAAAACAAACAATAAAAATCTATGAGGAGAAGTGAACTTGAGACTGGGGAAAAAAAATTATAAACTGAGAGAGACTGAATTTGGCAGGCTCCCCCATACCTATCTCCAGGGGGATTTTTGAGACAGCCCTCTGAAGCAGGCTTCCTCAAACTCGGCCCTCCAGATGTTTTTGGCCTACAACTCCCATGATCCCTAGCTAGCAGGACCAGTGGTCAGGGATGATGGGAATTGTAGTCTCAAAACATCTGGAGGGCCGAGTTTGAGGAAGCCTGCTCTAAAGCCATGGCTGGTTTTATATAGGCATTTCTACACAATCTATATGGTGCTGCCACTGCACAGGTATGGGATACCTTTGTTGCTTTGTAATATTGCTGCTGACTTGCCCATTCTCCTAAAGCTGGCATCCTCATTCTCTGCAATTGTGAAGAGAAAACAAGAAAGTATCAAGAAAAACAAGTGGAAGCAGCTCAGTACTGCTTCTGCAGGAAACACCGTTTTCACCTTTAAGGAAACCAATCCCTTGTATAAAGTGCCAAGTCAGCAGATCTCAAAATGGAAATGCATTCTCCACAAAAATGGGACCAGCATCGTTCCAATAGCAAATGCTTCTTATCTCTTGCTTTGCCAGAATCTGGAAGCTGCCTTGTATGTGTAACTGCTAATGTAGCTGATGGATATGATCATGTGCTAAAAAAATAAATAAATGAGGGGAATTGTTCCGTAAACGCTGCTGCTTATTTTTCGTGATAGCCAGATAAAAAGATTTTATAGCAGTATTTCTAACAGATCCATACAAAATATCTATAGCTGGAGACAATGTAATGGTACATGTGTAATTTGTGTTACCATCAAGATATTCAAATGTATATTTATCAGCTAGGCTGGTACAATTACTGAAACACACCAGAAGTGTGAAAAATGTATGCTTTATCAATATTGATTGCATCTTTGTCCTACTGTTAGGAGGTTCTGGGATCTGTGGAAAGCTGCCCCCATGTGGTAAGCCACTGAACTGCGGCTGGCAGCTTCTCAGTGCCTTCAGGTCCTGCACAAAGCACCCACAGGCTGGCCATTGGATCCTCTTGTACAGGACGAGGTATAAGTGGGAATCCTCCTGCAGCTGAGAAACAAGATCCTCCAGAACTCTACTCTGTCCCTCTATTGGTGGGCGTCACTTTCTTCACACAATTACATGGAAAAGAATGACTGGGGGATGCTTCTAACACCTGTAATGTCCTATGAACTTTTCTGCACTCAGGGAAGATTAGAGTCCTTAACTGTGTATTGGTTATTATTTGCTAGAGGTCATCTTGAGAGCTCAGTTGAATTTTTTCATACAGTAAATAGGCAAGAGAAGAAGAAAGCCTGTTATTCTTTTTTTCCTGATTCACCTTTAATATTTTTAGTTCAGAAAACTTTCCACCAATACAAAATTGGCTCTGAACGAGGCACGCTTACTTACTGCAAGCATTTTAATCCTAGCAAAGTCCTTTATTTTAAAACACCGCGATGGAAGAAGCCATAGTTGCAGGACTTCTTTCTGCTTCAGGTCTCTTGAAGAAATGAGTTACTCTGTCCAGGATGGACTTGGGCAGCCCCAAAGGTAGCTTGCCTTTAGTGATAAGCAATAAACAGCACAGCACAGCCTTGTGACAACTCCATCTTCTAAGCTGTATATTCACAGCACACACAAGTTATTAACTCAAGCTGCCAAGGTTGACTGCTTTCCACTTCAGGAGCAGACACTGCTTCGCCCCCCCCCCCCTTCTCGCCTCTCTTCTGGCAAGTCAACGGAAAGAAATGGTGAGTGCATGTTTGAAGGTTTTAACAAAAGCCATTTAAATCATTGCTTGCACTTCCCATACCTGAAAAAATGAATTGGGGTTGGGGTTGGGAATCTACATTGACTGATAGAGCTGTTCTATCCTTGAGTTGCACCTACTGGATAGGATCATAGCTAATAATATAAGGCAATCCTATTCATGTGTACAGAGTCCCTCTGAGTTCAAGGAGGTTTACTCTCAGGTAGGAATGGAAGAATCTGTTGATTATGGTTCTGTCTGTTTCTCATTTTTCCAATCTTAAGTTCAGTTCTCCCCTTTCTGTGTCAGTGTGTGTGTGTGTGTTTTTTTAAAAGGACTCATGAAATATAATCAGCATTTTAGTGCAATTCTCCTAATATACATTTTTGCTGATACACAATTTTCCTGATATATTCTGTTAGGCCATTTTCACTAATAGATGAATTTATAGGGACACTTTACCTTAGCATATGCATTTTTGTACACATAACTGCAAAATTCACAGGTGTGTGAATCTTAAAGGATGGCTGTGTTTCGGTTAACATATTATTTTGGGAAGTGTGAATTTTGTAGATTCACCTTAAAATGGGAACTAACAAATTTCTCTCCAAGCCCTGCTTCTAAGCATGTGGATATAGGATTGCCACCCTTATCCTCTTGTGCTGGTGGAATATGGTACAGAAATAGAATAGAAAACTTAATGCACAAGTTTTTAAAAAGTATTAAGGCATAAAAGCCAACAACTATTAAAAACTGCAGGATTATTTATTTCAACTGAAAAATCAAGCCCGTGCTTAAACCTCTTCATTTCAAATCAATCTGACTTAACAGCACCTAACTTTAATTGACCCATGCTTGTGATATTGATAAAATAGTAACCGAAATCTATCTTGCAACCCAGCCCTCACTATGTTTACTTGGTTATTTCAGTGGGAGGTTCTCCCTAGTATGCATGCTACGGTTGCAGCTAAAGGGGCTCATGTATTAGAGCTCTATAAGCAAGATATCTCAGTGACTCTCCTAAACACTCACCATCTCCCTTTGCCATGAGTATTGCAAGATTAAGTTATGTTCCTGTCTTACTAACAGAAGAAGTGAAGCACAGAAAGTTATAGTGTGGTAGGTCAGAGTACAGAGAAGCTGCAGTTGCTCTATAATTAACATTTCAAGAAGATGCATGTTCAGTACAAGCCTGATTTTGTTCCTCCTAAAATTGGCCTGACAAGGACACATCAGCTGCAGAATTTATAGCTGGATCTGGTGGAGTCAGAGCAAACTTTTGTACAATTTTGATGCGGATCAAGGTTGCAAAGACTGAAGGACGTATCGCAGGATTCATGAAAGGAAAAGGTGCATCTCTAGAGTCCCCCAGAGCGGAGCTGAAACAAATTTGCTCCCACAAATCCTGCTCAATATTCTCTTGTCCAACTTTACATCACCACAACAGAGCATTTGGTAGTGAACATGCTCTGTGTAACAGCTTTGACATGTGTGAAACATTTGTGTTAGTTGGACCAGATGTGAGCCAGTGATGAATGAAATTTGTGCAGTTGCTGTCCCTCATGACCATGGGGATTATAGTCCAGAGAGTACCAACTGACTAGGCACACGCTATACTCAGCCTTGTCTGACTTCTGCATTTGGTTGATCACTGCAGCTGAATATAGATTGAAGAACTGAAGATAGACTAGCATGACTTTATACATTACTAGTAAGGGGTGAAGTTTTGCAAGCACTGAGCATAAGAATAGTCATCTCAACACAGGTTAGAAGCAGAACACAAAAGAAGAACATATGCTAGCATATCATTGCATTTTCTCCTTAATCTTTTCAATATATACTAAAAAAAACACAACCACCCTCTAAATATTGGATGTCTCTGTTAGATACCCAATGACATTAATATTTTATCTCCAATACTTGATAAATTAAAATATTTAATTTTTAAATATCACTTTCTACCTTCAGAGTATCACAGTAGGTACAAATGTCCTCTAATTGTACATACAATCCAGCTTCTTCATCTTCCAATCAAGCTGTCTCTCTTTTCATATCTATATCACACTTTCAACAGCAATGCCTGCTATTAAAAGTCTGCACATGGCACAGGATTTTGTGGCATGTTTCACAGGGTACACCCAGTTCACAGGGGACCATGTTGGCCAATGTAGTTGCGCATTATGGACTAAGTGCCATTATGGGCTAGAATAAACCCAACATTCCCGAGAGTATGCATTGCAGAGAAAAATCAGTAGATGGCAGATTTGTCTTTTAGCTATTGAGGAATTTCCAACAACCTTCCACAGAATATTGTTATTACTGCTTGTATATCATATTTTGCAGTATTTGATGGTTGACATGTAACATGATAGTTAACATGACAGTTAAGCACTTGAAAGTTAACATGAATTGGCATTTAGTATCTGACAACATTTGATTGATACCATATAGTTGTTGTAACTTTATGAGAGTCATCTTTGATGTCTACCAGGATCAATAGGTTCAATGAGTACTAGCAAGTACTTGCATGTTAAGGCACAAAAATTCACAGTCAGAATGTGAATTTGAAGTTTCTTTAGAAAAGTTTCATTTGAAATATAAACAGGCATATGAATATTTGAGAATGTCTCAAACACCTGATTAGTTTACTTACACTGCTTTTCTTTTTGGTATGGGTTGTTTTGATTTGCATTTTTAATTATTGTAAACCACCTTATGAACAATTTTCAGCCGAAAGACATTCTATAAATCAGGCATCCCCAAACTTCGGCCCTCCAGATGTTTTGGACTACAATACCCACCATCCCTGACCACTGGTTCTGTTAGCTAGGGATCATGGGAGTTGTAGGCCAAAACATCTGGAGGGCCGCAGTTTGTGGATGCCTGCTATAAATATTGCAAAAACAAAATTCATGCCTGCATATTATAGCAAAGGAAAAAACAAATACAGTACTTGGGGTGTGTGTGTGTGTGTGTGTGTTTGTGGGGGGGAATGATGAGCACATTCAGAGAGTAGTTGGTTTATTCCATCTGGGAAAGAGATGAGAGAACCTCAGAGTTCATGGTACAGGGTGGCTTCATGAGAGACTTGAACAACCCAGGAGCCTGACAAACTACTTGAAGCATAAGAAGCACAGATTAAAGCTATTAATCCTGACACTACTACAGGACAACAATGATTGAGGCAAATTCCTTTGTCTTGTCCAATAAGAACAAATGTATAGAACAAACTGTCCTCTTTATTTTAGAGGGAGGAGATCTATTTTTGTGGCTGCTGAGATGTAGGATGGATTCTGCTTTTGTGTTTTGCAGATGTTGTTAAGCAAGCAACAGATATTTGACACCAGTTCGTTATGCAATAGAGGAATGTATTGCAGGGTATCAATGTTCTGAAGACTTGGGGAAAGAGTAAATCTCAGACTAAACCTAAGATTCACAAAACTCCATGATGGACACAGCAAGGGCCAAGCCATGATATGGGATGTGGAAGATCTTTTAAAGACTGCCAATAATGTAGGATGATGGGGACCAATGCTACAATTTTAAGATCAACTATGCAGTTTCATAGGGACGTGGGTGGCGCTGTGGGTTAAACCACTGAGCCTAGGGCTTGCCGATCAGAAGGTCGGCAGTTCGAATCCCTGCGACGGGGTGAGTTCCTGTTGCTCGGTCCCAGCTCCTGCCAACCTAGCAGTTCGGAAGCACGTCAAAGTGCAAATAGATAAATAGGTACCGCTCTGGCGGGAAGGTAAACGGCGTTTCCATGCGCTGCTCTGGTTTTGACAGAGGCGGCTTAGTCATGCTGGCCACATGACCTGGAAAAACTGTCTGTGGACAAACGTTGGCTCCCTCAGCCATTAAAGCGAGATGAGCGCCGCAACCCCAGAGTCGTTCGCGACTGGACTTAACTGTCAGGGGTCCTTTACCTTTACCTTTTTATGCAGTTTCATAGTGTCATCACTGTTGCTGTCAAATGCATGAACATTGTTTCTGGGACAAACACTGCAAATGATTATGCTGTGGTTTTTGAGGCATGGGGTGATCACAAATATTGACCTAGACAACACACAGAGCTAATTGTAGCATCACAGATGGGAAGATTAGATCAGAGAAATAACATGAGCTGGCAGACAAATTCATGCAGAATAAGGATATCATTGGCTGTTCGTTATGTGGACCATAGACTAAGATCAGATCTCCAACAGTTTGACTTTACATACTGTGTCTCTCAAGACAGATGAATGCCAACACACACATAGGTGAATCAAGTTGCTTTGGTTTGACCCTGCAGGGTAACAGATTAAATACCTCTTTCCTCACTGCTGCCGCTCTGATAAAATTCAGAGATCCGTGACCCTATTTCAAAGTTGTTTAGACGACAACAACACCAGGAGATCCAGTTAAAAATCCCCACATTTTGTATGAATCGGCCCTTCATTTCAAGCAAGCAGAACAAGCCGTATTCTGAAGTGCCTTATAGAAAGTTGCCCATGGATGAAAACAAACAGTAATCCCCATTTTCCAGATGGCTCAATTTGATTTTGTCTGACTCGGAATCTAACCATCAGTCCCTTTGAAGTAACTGATCTAAAACTAATAGAAAGTAAATGGTAGAGCTGCGTCTCCATGAACCAAAACAGGCAATAAAGTTGACAATTTGCCGTGCTTTGCTTATATATTATTTATAAAGATGTTCACTGGTTAAGATACAGTGGCAAGTTAGTTGTTTGCTGTTTTCCATAAATCTAATTAGGTTTTGACAGATTCATCCGTTTCCACTGGAATTCTTTCCGGTGAATTGAAATTGGTTCCTGCTGGGGTTTGGCGTCGTCCTAACTGATCATATGCCTGTTTAATCCACTCATGGGATATTTAACAAATTGTTCACTATTTCAATGTGCAGTGAAGTGTAGCTGTAACTATTCTTTCTCTCCATCATGCCAACGCAACAGTTTCCCTTGTGATTTATTTTGTGGAATAAATCTGAGGAGTTTTCAAAAACAACCCTACATCATCCTCTCCACCTAATATGTAATAAGGTCAAAGACATTTTCAGGTTTGTAGGACAAGAAAATCAGAGGCTTTGCTTTTGATTTATGGACAATGCTGTGTGTGTTACTTACTGGAGACAATGAGCTGCTGCAGAGACAGGCATATGTCATGAGATAATTGTGTGATAATTCATTCTTGTTGTCCAAACTGAGCACCGAATTGGCTCGGGGGGGGGGACAGCAACAGACACGGTTACCCAAAGTTTGATGCATGAAGATCAATTCACAGGTCATGCCGTAAAACCTGATGTTTCATTAAGATTTTGTGGTTTGGGCTAATAATATCTAAACTGCATGATTATAGCTTATAGATGACTGTAAGGGAATTGGGGTGTGTGGACAGATGCCGAATTCATGAGGACATCTCCATAAGCTCAGAACTGGTATTTCTAGGAGGCCATCGCTGGATGCATCATTTCACAACTGATGATCAGTTGCCTCAAACCAAGGTTGGCAGCTTGAGCAACTGCTACTTCATGGCAAGCTCTGCTCTCTCTGTCTCTTTCAGCAGCAGATGGAGAACCATATAAAATGGTCCTGCATTTGCCATACATCTAGGGGCTCGCTAAGCCTACCATGTGAGACTTGCTTCCAATTAATTTTATAGCCATGCTCTTGAGTTGAGTCATGCACTGCATGCATTGTCCATTGTGCTTTTGATTGTTTGTCACCAGAACATGTTCAGTCCTCATTGGGCTGTTAGCTTGTTTTGTTGGGGGAGGTTGCCCACTTACTCCCCTCCCTCATTTTCCTTTGTACTTCTGCATACCTTGGCTTTCCTCTGAGGCTGCTGATAGTATCCTCTTTTATGTATGTGGCACCATCTTAGTTACAGAGGCATTAGCACTCACCCCATGAAGTTGGGAAAAAGAGGGAGGTATCTATATGGGGTGTCCAGCACTTGTGAATTCTGCTAGAGCCAAACAGAAGCAATGCAAGAAGAGAGCAAGCAATATTCTGAACTGGTGCAGGCTCAGGACCTCTGGAGGGGGGTGGAGAGAGAGAGGTGGCTTGTAGGAAAATCTAGGGCTTGTAGCTTAGAAAAGTATTTATGCCAGCCTATGTGACATGCCTTCTCAAGAGCTAAAATTCCCATAGTCTCTTGGTTCCTGAAGATATTTCCTTTGCATGTCCTGTAGCTTCCTGCTGATGTTCTGCAGCTTTTTATACCACAAAAACGTTGAGGTTCATTTGTTTGTCCTGCTTTCACTGTGTTATGGTGCAAGATTGCCCCTCCCGCTGGCAATAATGCTTTAACATTGGGGAAGAGCTGCAGAACAACTGATGGAGCAGAATGATGTGTGGACGATCCAGTATAAATCCACCACTAATGCACATCAATGACACACCTGCAAACATTACACCAGTCTGGAGAAGACCCAATTCACTTCCGTAATCTGAGAGAGTCTAACAGGTAATTGCTAGAACATTTAGAGGTCTGCATTTACAGATCAAAACTAAGTTTAATATTTAAACTACTTCAAGCTTTTTGATGCAGAGGTAGGAAATGATGCCAAGGGTTTGGAAGCCCCCTGCAACTTGGTACTGTGTCCTGCAGTGGCCCATTCATTTGCTGGTAGAAGAATTGGCGCATGTTTTTATATAAGGTCAAATTTCTTTTCTGATTTCAGCGTGCATCCCTCCTCTTGAGGCAGCCCAGACAGGGGTTTTGTTTAATTAAAGGGAGCATTTGACATGCTAATGAACATTTGATTGAGCTCAAGACATTTTTACAATTCTGACATTTCTGTTTCACCAGCAGAGAGTCAATCAGGGAGCTGACCTCTTCCAATGCCCTACCATTTGAAAGAAGCAAACACGAAGAGAGCAGTATTAATGTGCTTAGAAATGGCAACGGTAATTGTTTCGGGTGGTAGAAGGACGAAGAGGAGCCAAGGGATGAGTAAATATCCACAGGGAGTGTAATGTCCCTGACAATGTTTTAAGGAGAGTTGACTTTGTGGCATAAATGACAAAATGCTGCTTTATTAATTCATATGGTAGCACAGCGAAGGCTATTAATTGATACAGGAGCATAACGAACTAGAGAAATAATGCAAGGACTCTTCTTCTCCTTGACTTTTTTTCTCCTCCTTTTTTTAAAAAAAAGAAAATCTGCTTCAATTTTCAGAAGTGCTTTGCACATCAATCCTGGATGTCGTTTAAAACTATCATAGTCTTACCCTCCTTGAATTTGCCTTATCTCCTATTAAAGCCATCTAAATTGGTGGCCATCACTATGTTTTGCGATACTAAACTCTACAGCTTAACTATGTGCTCCATGAATAAGTACTTCCTCTTGATTGTTCTGAATCTGACTCCCACATTCTGCTTCCTTGGATGAACTCATTGGGTTTTGGTATTATGAGAGAGGGAGGAAAATGCCTTTCTATGCATACTCTCCACACCAAGAAAATTTTTGTGCACTTCTCATGTCCTCTGGCCACTGCTTATCTTTTTTTTCTGAATTAAAATGCCCAAATTCTTGTGGCTCTCTTTGATTTCCGACTTAGAGAAGGCAATGGAAATTAAAGGGCTTTGATTTCTGCATGTTTACATCTCTCCAGACACATGCAAAAGATTGATGCAAGGACACTTTCATCTGAAGAGCACACAGCGCACGCCCCCCTTGTTTGTAAGTGACTGTTATGTTCTGAATGTCCATACTTTGATATCTTTTAGGCATTCGAGATGGTCCTGTTCTTGCCTAATTTCACTATATATCTGCAATGTGTTAGAATCTCTGTAATCTCCACTGCTGCCAGTGACTAAGTGGGGAGCTCTATGCAGTGCAAGTGTAGTGTTTGGAGCAGCAGACTGGGTCCACTACTGTACTTGCACCACGCCAGTCTCCCTGCTGCCTATTGCCTCCCCCTCTCTTTCTCAGTAACCAGCAGTGACACATGGTGTTGGGAAACCACGCGAGCAGCACCATCCTGCCTGCACTGCTCCGCTGGCTACTACTGTCACAGACTACCTTCAGAAGGGGAGGAACCAGGAGCAGGACCTCCAACACTGACCTCAGTACACAGGCAACTTCATGCAGGAGAAGGAAGAGGGGCCCCAAACAGCCTAATGAGAACTGAGCATGCTCAGTGGGCATGGAAGTTAAGGAATGCAGTTAGCAGGTTTAATTCTCCGTGAGCCAGCAGAGATGACTGATTCCCCACAATGCACCTGCAGATATCTTGTGACTCTCTTGCCTGTGTTACCGGGCAGATTTGGCAAGTAACTTTGTGTGTAAAAAGGTCAGGCTACAACATACTGTGTGGGTCATGGTAGGAGATTGCATGAATTGTTGAAAGTTATCTGTTGGAACTGTGGATTTGAGAGAAGACTTTTTTTAAGAGATCGCCTGAGGAAGAAATTGGAAAATTGCCAGACTTTATAACTCAGAGAGCTCTATCAGTTGCAGCACTTGGAAGCAACTGAACTTAGGACTTGGCTACGAACTTTAACACCGCAAGGACTTTGAAGCAAATAACCCTCTCTGGGCTCAGAGAGAGAAGACTACTTGTAACATAAATAGTGTGTATATGTAAAATGGTGTATGTTGGTGCTGGCCTAGTAAAGACAACTCTGCTAAACGGCTGAGTTTAATATCACTTAAATGAGCTTCCAAGGAACATACACCCAACATCCCAACATGGAATACCAACTGAGTGTAGTATGGGAGGGATAGTAAACCTGAGGGAGTTAACCTGGGAGAGGATATGGCTGGCTGAAACCTTGAAGAGGAGGACTTCACACGACAACATTTTGTTGCATGCCCTACTTGTCCTCTGCAAACACACAGGGTTTCCTCAGCAGGGGAACTGGCGTTCTTAAGGTGCCTTGAAGACAGAAAGTTTGCAAATCACCTAACTGGAAGATGGATGGAGATTTCAACATAAATAAAATGAAAGCCTGATGTTTAGTTAACAGATACATTAACAGGAAAAGGGGTTCCAACTGGAGTGACCCATCAGCCATTAGTTGCCTAAAGTACTTATTAAAACAAACACTGGCAATAGGTTATGGCTAATTAAGCATCAAGGACCACATTCATCATTAATGAGCCTTTCAACTGTATCTGTGCCTTTTATATAAGGCTTCTACTATTGACAATGCTATTTCAGTTCTAGCTTTCCATTGCTGTGTAGTATACATAAATTTTCAATTTATTTACATGTAAATTGCCCCTCTTTCCTGTGAAAACTTGTACTGGGGCTTGTACTGTATTGTGTTTAGGATTGTAGCCTAAGAGGTTTAGTTCTCATTTTGCAATTTCAGTCTCATATCTAAATTGTTAGGGAAAGACTTTAAAAATACGCTTTATCATAGATCAAATATTTATTATAATGCAAATGCACCTTGAGGTTCAACACAATACCCGAACAACCCTATGCATGTCTACTTAGAAGTAAGTCACATAAGTGTATATCAGACTGCAGTAAAAAAGAAAGAAAGAAAAGAAAGAGTGCTCAGGAGTGCTAGTAATAATCTCTTTAAAAAAATTATACTGTAGATGTGGCCAGCATATAGGGTTGCCATATGTCCTCTTTTTCCAGGGCATGTCCTCTTTTTCATGGGTATCTAAAATGAGAGTCGTCACAGCGATCCATAGTTAAAAGGAGAAGTCGGCAAATGTGTCCTCTTTTTTGCTCCTCAAAATATGGCAAACCCGGAGGACTTTAGCAAGAGTAATAATGCCATTATCCAAATATATGGTGTGATAACATTTGGAATGCTGTATACAGTTCTGGTTGTCTCACCTCAAAAAGGATATTGTAGAGTTGGAAAAGGTTCAGAAAAAAGGCAATGAAAATGATCAAGGGGATGCAAGGACTCCCCTGTGAAAAAAAGTTACAACATTTGTGACTTTTTAGTTTAGAGCAGGCATAGGCAAACTTGGCCCTCCAGCTGTTTTGGGACTACAACTCCCATGATCCCTAGTTAACAGGACCAGTGGTCAGGGATGATGGGAATTGTAGTCCCAAAACATTTGGAGGGCCGAGTTTGCCTATGCCTGGCTTAGAGAAAAAGCAAGTAAGAGTGACATGATATAAATTTATAGAATTATGCTTGGCATGGAAGAAGTGGATAGAGAAAAGTCTGTCCCTCTCATAACAAGTTGAACGTTGAAAGATTTGCGATAGATAAAAGGACTTCTTCACACACCGCATAGTTGAACTATGGAACTCACTCCCACAGGAGGGAGTGATGGCTAGATGACTTTAAAAGACAAATTCATGAAGGAAGAAGAAGAAGAAGAGTTTGGATTTGATATCCCGCTTTATCACTACCCGAAGGAGTCTCAAAGCGGCTAACATTCCCCTTTTCCTTCCTCCCCCACAACAAACACTCTGTGAGGTGAGTGGGGATGAGAGACTTCAAAGAAGTGTGACTAGCCCAAGGTCACCCAGCAGCTGCATGTGGAGGAGCGGAGACGCGAATCCGGTTCACCAGATTACGAGTCTACCGCTCTTAACCACTACACCACACTGGCTCTTGAGAGGGCTCTTGATGACTACTAACCATGTTGACTATGCTCTGCCTCCGCAATTGGAGGCAATAATGCTTCTGAATCCTGAAACCACAGGAAGGGAGAGTGCTCTTGAGTTTGAATCCTGCTTGTGGGTGTTCCACAGGGATCTGATTCGCCACTGTGAGAGCAGGATGTTGGAATGGACCATTTTCCTGATCCAGCAAGCTCATCTTATGGTACTGGTATTAAGAGTAACAATGCTGCCTTTGATTAAACACCTCACTTGCATACCTGTATAATATATTTTGTAAGTTATATAGTTTATAAACACACACACACACACACGTATATATAAGCAGGTGGCTGATAGAAGTAGTGATGGGACTTTTAAACTGTTTATCTATGATTTGTAGAATGTACACATTTTGTCTTTCATCATTGTGCATAGATGTGTATTTAAGCCCTGGGTCTGATTGCCTTGTTCACTGAGATTATGCTAATCAGAGAGCTATAGCAAATTAGGCCAAAACAAATATGTGAACATCAATATGCAGCACTGTTCAGCTATCAAATATATTATTATTCTCTTAAAAATATCTGTTCAGTTCCAAGGGTGAATTAGGTAAATTTGACCAAATAAGGCCCATAGGGTTCATAATTAAATTCAATAGAAATTAATACTCCTGAGCAAAATCCATTCGCTTGGAATGCAAATCTGTTTCCTACGATTCCTACCCAGTCCGGCCTTTCTTTTTTTTAGCTGGAATTCATCAGAACTCAGTTCTGGCACCTCTTGGGTGGGCGTCATTGCCTTTGTAAGAGAACAAGGGAGGCGTTCATGTTGAGTTCCGGCACCTCTTTTTCTAGAAAAATAGCACAGTACCCAGTGCTATTCCTACAGTATAACACAATAAATAACCATAAATAATTATTTTTAAAAAATAAAAAAATCAGTCCCCGTCACATTCCACAAGAGCAGTATTAAAATAGCTTTGTGCTGCAATTGTATACTGCATTAACACACTTTTCTTCCTTATTAACTGTTTTCTATTTTGTAATAAATGCAAACCTTTATTTTTAGCCCTTAACTGTAATTTGTGTTCAGCCCTGTTATTCATGAAAAGGGCAACATTCCTACGCTATAGCACAGTGCCTGTAGGCCAAAGATTTTAGAAACCCTGCTTCAGTCCGTTTTATATGCATGTGCACTTGTGTGTGCATGTGCGCACATGTGTGACTGAACAAGGTCCTGCATTCACAGGAGGGCCGGCACCAGCAGCCAGCCAGGCTCAGCACCTTCTTCGTCCTAGTTCTCGGTTTATGGAATGTCCCCCTTATGAGGTGCATCAGTCTCCTTCGTTATTAACTTTTAGGAGGAATTTTAAAACATTTTTTGTTTACCCTGTCATTTGATAGCTGAAAAACCTGCCCCTGAGATTATTAGTTTTGAGAGCAGATTATTGCTTTCAGAGTTTCTAAACTGTTTTTTGATTGCTTCTAGCGTTTTGCTTTTATTTTATTTTTTTAGCAATTTTAATTGCATTGTTTTGGTGTTGACACGGTTGCTGCCCTGGGCTCCTTTGGAGGAAGAGCAGGATATAAATGTAATAATAAATGATTGATGACGCTAAAGTAAGGATAAATGATAAATGAAAGTAATACGGTGGTACCTCAGGTTAAGTACTTAATTCGTTCCGGAGGTCCGTTCTTAACCTGAAGCGTACTTAACCTGAAGCACCACTTTAGCTAATGGGACCTCCTGCTGCTGCTGCGCCGCCAGAGCACAATTTATGTTCTTAGCAGAGTTCTTAACCTGAAGCGTACTTAACCTGAAACGTACTTAACCCGAGGTACCACTGTACATGATAAATGGAAGATGGAGACTGAAGTGCACTACTGAGGAAAGGCGTCCCCCCCCGGGGGGGGGGAGATTCCACTCCCTTTCTTCAGATCTAAGCAATGCTTAATTGGGAGGTGCTAAGTACCTGAACCCCTTCATCGTGGTGAAGGGGCTTGAATAACTCCAAGAAGCTATGAGCTATGCTGTGCAGGGCCACCCAAGATGGACAGGTCATAGCCGAGAGTTTAGACTAAATGTGGTCCACCTGGAGAAGGAACTGGCAACCCACTCCAGTATTTTTGCCATGAAAACTCCATGGACATTAAAAAGGAGAAGCTTGTGAAAAAATTTGCAATGCATGCTCTGGTTCATGGGGTCACGGAGAGTCGGACATGACTAAGACGACTAAACAACAACCTAAAACCACAGCCTCTGAGGTCCACAAGGTTAAATGCACAAAAGAGCCATGAAAGCAGCAGAACACAAAGCAAAGGTAACTTCACTCTCTATTTGACTACCGGTAGTTTATTGATGTCTTCAAGTGATTCCTAACTAAACCAAGAGCTCCAAATTCTTCATGTGCTGTACATCTTGGTATCACAAACAATTACCAAGTGTGTTGCTCTGAGCAAAGCATCTCTCCATTTTAAATATAACATTTAAAATGAAAGTGTGTTCAGTAGCAGTCACTTTTCTTCCTGTATGCCACATCTCAAGAAGATGCATCTTTTAATAAGTCTTTCAGTTTCACATAATATTTTCTGGCTTTTAGCAACTAAAATCTTAAGTTTACTCTTTCTTTCTTTTTTCTGTAGTAGCTAAAGCAGTTTCTGCACCGCCTCCACTAATTACTGCCAAGGAGATTAGCTGCATTAGTTTTGCATGTAATTATTTGCTAATCAAAATGATTAGCACATTTTGCTAATCAATCACTCGAACAGCACTACAGCTTAACAGAATGGAAGGGAGGGAGATCAACAACATACCCAGAATTCCTGGAGTCCACAGTGGAAGCAAAATTCATATAAAGTACTTCAACTGGAGATGAAATCACCAGTGCCATCAGTGCCTCTGCTCTTTGGCCAGGAGCGAATAGTGACAGCAATACCATTGCGTTGGTTAATGGGTTCCAATTCCATTTTCGATTAGTGGGTGTATCTACGGTACGATCAGTAGAAGTACCTGGTTGGTTGTAAAGGGGAAAGCTGGAATGCCACATTTATTTTGTATAGGAAGACTGAGGAAAACAGGTAAAGCAGTGGTTCTTAACCTTTTTGTGGTCACAGAGCCTATTGAGAATCTAATGAAAGCTATGGACCCCCTTCCCAGAAAAAAAGCATATGAACACATATGCACACAATTTTGCGTAGTGTCGCACACCAAGCGGTGCAAGATTCCAGGGGTTCCAGGCCCTTACCCACGGTTTGCGTTTCCTTTTTGGGAAGGAAGCACAGCAAAGACTGTGGTGTCTTTAGTATATATGGTTTATTTACACATACAGTATATCCAACCTGAGCCTTCAATGTTCAAAGCATCAACACCTCAAGAGGGTCTTGCTTCTTCTATAGCTGCAGCCTTGGATTCAAACAGACATTAAACATTGCTCTCCCTCCCTCTCTCCAACTTGCTGCTTTCCTTCTAAGTCACATGTGGGGAGGCGAACGGGGAGGTAAAGTTCTTTTGTGCACCTGCAAACTTCATGGTTGTCCCAAGTCTGATGATGTCTCCCTCTAGTGCCTGCGTTGTGCCTTTCTGGCTACTCCAGCACACAGTGAACTGAGATTGCTATTAGTACCATATTTCATATTCTATGCATTTTTTAAGAGGCATGAGAAAGGTAAAGGTAAAGGGACCCCTGACCGTTAGGTCCAGTCACGGACGACTCTGGGGTTGCGGCGCTCATCTTGCTCTATAGGCCGAGGGAACCGGGTCATGTGGTCAGCATGACTAAGACGCTTCTGGCGAACCAGAGCAGCACATAGAAACGCTGTTTACCTTCCTGCCGGAGCGGTACCTATTTATCTACTTGCACTTTGATGTGCTTTCGAACTGCTAGGTGGGCAGGAGCAGGGACCAAACAACGGGAGCTCACCCCGTCGCGGGGATTCAAACCGCTGACCTTCTGATCGGCAAGCCCTAGGCTCTGTGGTTTAACCCACAGCGCCACCCGCATCCCATGAGAAAGGTATGAGAAAGCAAAAAGGAGAACATATTGTTTCCAAAGCAAAATCATGTTAGCCACAAACTGAGTATATATGTCTTGTTTTTTTAAGTTTATATAAAATTATATGCATTGGCATTCACATGGATATATTTATATGGGTTAAAACTAAATTATTCCAGAAAATGCATTCACTGACACCTTAAATTAATTAAAGGGGCCATTCATAGCTATTTCCCTTTTATATAGCATAAGAAATGCAAAGGAAGTATTTCAAACACCAATAAAGTGCTAGTTATGTGAGGTAATTGTAAAGATTACAGGTGGCCACTTTACATACATACAATTAACATTTACTTCAAAAGAAATCCCAGCACTTTTATCTCCCAGCAAATTGGCAGTGAGTAGATAAGAAGGAGACTCCTGTGCTATTATCAAATTAATAAGCATTGCAAACTAGGCATATCAAGAAATGGCATGTTTTGCTAAATGCATACATTAACTTTTGCTGGTGACCTGCATGTTTAATAACTCAATTGTGAATAATTATTAGCTGCACTAGATGCTTTGCTGTATCATAGTATTAGCAACTTAGAATTTACAACCAGCAACTGGCAAACATTTTTGGCCAGGCCCTCAACAAGATGAAGATATGCACACATTCTCCCCTCTTCCTAATGTTTTGTTATGGTTAGTGACCATGCAGACAAATTAGAAGCAGCTCCTTCTAAGTAGCTCAGACTAAGAAACCAGACATGAATCAACAGCTTGATATGACCAGGTAGAACCCTATTGGACAATTGTTCTATAAGCTCCTTGCTGATAGTGTAGCTGTAATACCCGCATTGACCACCCGAAGTGGTAGTGCTATTGTGCAGCTAAAACAAACCAAAGGCTCGTTTCTCCAGGAAGGTGGCACAAAGTATAAGGCAGTGTCATGGGCTGGCTGGCTGGCTAGCTGCAGAGGAGTGGTGGGACACAGCACCTGGAGAACCCCCAAGGGGAAAAGACTGGTATTGGTAGTGGAAAAACGACGAGGGGTCGGAAACTGAAGAGGCAACAGGGTTTAGTGAGCAGTAAGGGGCTGGGGCAGAGAGCAGTCCAGAATCAGAGGCAGAAGAAAAGAGGGGTCAAGAGGCAGAGTAGACTCAGGCTGCTGAAGAATCCAGGGAGTCTCCCCCTCCTGCTGCAACCAGCTCCCCTTCCCCTGGTCTCCCAGAACATGCAGAGAAGGGAAGAGGGCGAAACAACAAGATGACAGAGCCTTAGGCTGTTGGCAAAGCAACCAAGGGAGGAGCCTTAGAGTGCGGTGGGAAGGCAGGGACCTTCAATCCTTGCAACTTCCTTATTGGGGCAAGACCTACTGCAAAGAGTTGCTGTGATCACTAGGCCTGCACTGTTTTGGTTTCCTTGAATAGAGAGTTAACTTCACTAACACCATTGGGGTTTTTGGTGCTGACCTTCTCCTGACTCTGGCTCCTGACAGGCAGCTGGGTCCTCTTTCTTTTATCTCCACTGTTGAGACCTCTGTTGCATTCCATCTTTTCTGTTCTCTCAACTTTATCACTGACTCGCGTAAAAATTGGATTGGACCTCAAAGCTCTTTTACTCCATGCCCCTGCTGATGTAGAAAACAAAGTAGAACTCCTATCACATCTTGCTGTGATTCCTGGTAACCCAGTTACAATACTGTTTCTGCCTGTTGCATCCATATACATTTGTATAAATGAGGGTAAAATTGCTACAAATTCCTGCCACTTGCCTTTTCCGTACCTCCCATTCCATACATATGCACATGTCATATAGTATGTTATAAAAATAGCTACAGTCTCAACACCCCAGTCTTCCTGTATCTCCATCACTGCCCACGTCAGCTTGAACATCCCACTTTGTACTAAAGCAAGCACAAAAAATTAGATTTGCGCTGGTTTAGAGGTAAAACAGCTTCAGCTGCCATTGCAAGCCATTCAGTTTTTGTTTTGCAAAGCACAGTAGGCTTCTATTGATGCAGGTTTTATGTTCATTTAATGAACACCATATGCCAAAAAAACCTCAGATTGAAATTGAAGAGGATTTTTATGCTAAGGGCTTGCAAACTTTTTATATTTATGAACCTCTAAAAAAACAAGAAGTTCAGGCTCACATTCCATGTTTGCAGAAAACTTCTGCTCATTTAAGGTTATCATGGAGAGTTATCACTGCAGGTTTTAAGTTACTGTCATTTATCGTCTATAAAGCAATGTTGATTGGTAAGGGCTTATTAAATCCTTATTTTGCTTTACACACACATAAAACACCCTCTGGGGTAAGTCAACACTCCCATTTTATAGACAAAGGCGAGAGGGAATGACTTTGCCAAGGGTCCCAGTGCAGCCATGATAGAGAAAAGACTGGTACCCATGTGGCAAGGCATAGGGAACTGTGAATCTGGTGGGCTACTGAATCGACCTCCTCAGTAGAATCAGATGGCCTCAGACCTCATCATCAACAGCCAGCTGTAAACAACATCCTGGCTCTGGGATTGTAGCACTGGAGAACCTACATAGTACATATGCCCCCCCCCCAAAGAGACAAACAAAGATAAATGATTTCTGGCTAATGTATCTTATGCATACTACTGTACTGGTTTGATCCAGACTTAGTCATACAAAAAGTTCATCCATGCTGTTGTTTAATGTGGATACAGTGGTACCTCGACTTACAACGATAATGCGTTCCGACGCAATTTTCGTAAGTCGAAAAAATTCGTAAGTCGAATCCCCATAGGAATGCATTGGGGGGGGGGGAATTCGTAAGTCGAAAAATCCAGGTCAAAAATTCGTAAGTCGAAGAAATCCTATTAAAAGCGGCCGTGACGTCTTTTCGCAAGTCGAAAAAATTCGGATGCGGTGGCCATTTTGTTTTACCGGAAGTCATTCGTAACTCGAAAAAAACGTAACTCGAGTTACTTGTAAGTCGAGGTACCACTGTAGTTAGTTCCCTGTCTCCTGCCAACCTAGCAGTTCGAAAACACATCAAAGTGCAAGTAGATAAATAGGTACCGCTCTGGCAGGAAGGTAAATGGCGTTTCCGTGTGCTGCTTTGGTTCGCCAGAAGTGGCTTAGTCATGCTGGCCACATGACCTGGAAGCTGTACGCCGGCTACCTCAGCCAATAATGCGAGATGAGCGCCGCAACCCCAGAGTCAGTCATGACTGGACCTAATGGTCAGGGGTCCCTTTACCTTTAAGTTCCCTGTACCTCCATTAATTCTCCATTGTCCATATGACATTCTCCTCCAAATCGCTACCTTCCCACCCTTCCCACCCTTGATTATTTCATATCAGAAATACTTCCAAAAAGGGGAGGGTATGAGAAAATCCAGACCAAGGGAGGGGAAAGGGTGGGAAGGCAGTGACTTGAAGGAGAACACCATGTGGACAATGGAGAATTAATGGAGGTACAGGAAGCTTATCACCTACGTTAAACAACAGTATATCTGAGCCCTTGGAGTACACCCAATGACTGTCTTGATTGCAATGGGTCTACTCCAAGTATGACTAAGTCTGGATCCAATGCTGTATTTAACAGCACTAGGCAATGTATTAATGTGTGCCGGCAAATTAAATCTCAGAAAATATTCCAAATATACAGGGCAGGTGCTACTCTACAGGTATGATCAAGAGCAATAATAATGGGTCAACATGAAAAGCATTAGATGAAGTCATCTTGAGGTTAATTGAATAAGTTGTTTTCATATAGATGAAACAACAGTAGGTGGTTCTGCAAAACAGAAAGAGGAAGTTCTTTTTAAAAAAAATATGTTGAGTTTTCAGTTTTTTACATTTCAAAATAAACATTTTACAAACTTTAAAATATCCAATGACTTCCCTTTTTCTCCTTCCATGGTTCATATTACGTACATATAATATGTCCCTGCATATTTTACTCTAACCATTCAAATCAATTTTCCACTTTTACATCAATCAAATATTGTTTACTCTGTTGAGTTTATCTTAACGCTGCCAGCGTTTTCAGCTGTGTACAATTATTTTTCATATATTCAATAAATATTTTCCACTCTTCTTTAAATATACATTCTTATTGCTTTCTTATTCTCTGTGTTAAGCCTGCAAGTGCTGCATATTCTAACATCTTAAATTGCCAGTCCTCTTTACATGGGACCTTGCTCACTTTCCATTTTTGAACTAACAGAACACGGGCCGCTGTTGTTGCATACATAAATAAACTTTTCTGGCACCTGGGGATTTCTGGCCGCGTTAGTCCCAACAAAAAGGATTCTGTTTTTTTGTGTGTTTTTTTGGAAGGTAAATGTAAACATTTTTTTCAACTCATTATAAATCATTTCCCAATATTCTTTTACCTTTCTACATGTCCACCACATATGAAAAAAGTTTCTCCCATTTCTTTACATTTCCAGCACATATCTGATTCTGCTTTATACATCTTAACTAACCTACTCAGAGTTAAATACCATCTATGAATCATTTTCAAAATAGTTCTCTTTCAGAGAATAACACGTAGTAAATTTCCAAAGTTTCTTCCAGAGGTTTCGGTCTATATTGTGTCCTGTATCTATTGTCCAGTGTGTCATTGATGCTTTAAATATTATTTTGTAACAGTTATTTTTCAAATTGTGAGCTTTGTTCCAAAACCCCATTTTTATTTTTATTTTGTCTACCTTAAGCATATCACATATCTGGTGGTATTGTAACCAGTCCGTAACTTGGCTCCTTAAGTTCTTCATAGGTTTCAGTCTGGGTACGCACCCTGCAAAGTCCAGCAATTCCCTGTAAGTCACCCATTGTCTGTCCATATTAACTCTCTTAATTGTAATTGCTTCAATAGGGGATAACCATAAAGGTGTTTTTCTTTCTAGCAGATTTTTAAATTTCTCCCAAACGCTATACAAATTCTTCCTGAGAATGTGGTTCATAAAACTCTTATAAATTTTTGCTTTTCTATACCAAAGACATGCATGCCAGCCAAATTTTAAGTCATGGCCTTCCAAATCTAAAATGTCTGCATTGTCCAATACAATCAATTCCTTTAACCAACACAAACAAGCTGCCTGCAATTGCAGGTTGGCAGGGCAAAGCCTCTTCCTTTTGTATCTATCAACATTTTATATTTAATTATTGGCTTTTCCCCTGCCAGATAAATTTAGAAATATATTCTTTGCATTCTTTGAAGTAGTTTGCATTATTTACAATCGGAACAGAAAGAGGAAGTTCTTAAAATTGGATCATGTTGTGCATCTCAAGCTACAGACCTTCTTGGAGGTGATACAGAGCAGCAGCAGCCGCCGAATGATTAGACAGTGAAGGTTAAAAAGGACCATAAAAGATAATTGCTGAAGCCCAGTCAAGCAGTGATTAAGACAAAAGTATGGAGTTCAGCCAAGCTAGAGAGCAGATAAGGGTGACTCCTGGTCAGGATTTTGCCATTGTTGTGGTACAGAGATAATGGAGTCAGATGGTCCCAGAACTTTGAAAGTTAAGTATAAACTGAGAGATTCTGCTTAGAGGGAAGTAGATACCCTTGAGAGGTATTGCAAAAGACAACTTCAGCACAGGCCTGCACAACTTGTCACCCAGCAAGCAAAATGCAGCCCACCAACTCAGTGTATGTCTATACTAAATCTGTTTTTGAAACCTTCCTAGGATGGCAAAAAGACATCAGCTCTCATGCACTTGCAGGCTGAAATTAATGGCTGATGGACTCTGTTTGGCTTGGTAGGTCTTGAGTTGTGAAACCCTCACAGGCAATCAGTAATTCAGAAGTGATTAATGTCATTGTTTTTCTTTCCACTGAGAGCTTTATAATGTAATTCAACATTATGAGTGGCTCAGAGTGTCCTCTGAACATAGAATAACCTACAGCAGTCCACCTTGCTTTTTGAAATGCCCAGCTCATGCTGGCCTGTGACTCAACCGTATGCATTTATCCATGGACAAGGCTCTATTTGCATCCCCCAGCTATCATCTGCTGACTCGAAAAGTTCACCACAATGTAGGGAAATTTTCATTTCCCACCACCACTAGGTGGAAATGTTGAGACATGTTTTGACAGATAACCTGGGAAAACCTTCAAGTGGTCATTTCCCTTAATCTGAACTGCTCTCCATTTATGCACATAATCTAATTTGGCTCCAAAAAGATGCTGCTGTTTGATGACTTCCAATGAACAAATACAGCAACTAGCTACCTGGGACTACCAGTTATGCAGAACATCAGTTCACCTGTCCTTAAACAATGCAGCCTCTGAAAAATGACCCAACCTACCAAGATCCCTCACATGAACTACTGTGGAATGAGTGGTTGGATCCAGCATTATGTAGTATAATTGCACGAAGCATGTTTTTTTTATAAAAAAAAAACCTGCACCTTGTTTAATCCATTCACATTAGCGTTAGGTGGCACAAAATCAAATGGACAAAAAGTGTTGTTGCTTGGCATCCAACCAAAATAAAGTTAAATATTTTGATAAATTTGTACAGAGTCGTAGTTCATGTGTGTTTTCCACATTTGTTGTTTAATATTATTACGTACTGTCAACTCCCTGGAACATTTCATTCTAACTGATGGCTTCTTTAAGACAGATCTTAGATATGCAGAGGGCCTTGGAAATTACAAATGCCTAGGTGATTTGTATTGCTTTTATGAAAGAAATTTAATTATTGCTATCCAGGAGAAATAACCAGTGGACAACAAATGGAACTTTGATTTCACCCGAACAGAACTGTGTTATATTTCAGTTTGCTTTAGCAAATAATTTTTGCAGGTAACACTGCCCCCACCCACCCCAACCCCAGAGCAGCTTAATTTATTTATGGCTATCACCCATTTATGGCTTCAGGGATAACTTCCCATTAGAGCAGGAACAGATCTTGCACAACAACAGACCCATCTTTACCTAAATATTGCTTACTGACAGACTATATTCCATGGGAGATGCCTATAGTCAATCACAGTAATTACCCCTCAGCCGTTTTCATTATGTAGGATCCATGAATATCTATCTATCTATCTATCTATCATCTACCAAGAATCTCAAGGTGATTCTGCCCATCCCCATTTCATTCTCACTACAACCCTGTGTGGTAGGTTAGACTCTGAGATTCCAGCCTTCTCTGAGACAGGGAATGAACCTGTTGAAGACCTACGCACAATTCTAAGGGAGTGAAGGCATTGAATTCAGTAAGACTTTCTTCCAAATAAACATGGATAGTGTTAAGCTGAAAGCCTTGCAGTGCCGCTGCACCATAAGGTTTTACCTGTGTCAACGTTTCTTTGCACAAATCAACATATATCCATTACATCTTTCCCCCACATATCTTGCATTGAGGTTGCCCTGCTGCTGTGCTAGATACTGCACTACATTGTTAGACCACCACTGATGTATTGAATTTGGTGGGGCAAGAACGATGCAGGATGTTGTGAGAGAGGAATATGAAAATACAAAGCCAGCTGTTAAATAAAAGACAGAAGGGAGGGGAGAGAGAGAAAAATGGAATGAGGGGAGGAAAAGGATATGAAATAGAACGATTGAGTCTGATTTGCTCGTTTTCTTTTGGCCACATGGGGCTATATTCACTCCAAGAGAACAAGTATTTGATTATCTCCAGTATATTCCTTTAGTGCCACCTTCAGGTTTTTTTGGTCTTCTGCTACAGTTCTTCTGATTCTCTGAATAAGGGCTTGTGCCAGGAGCAGGAAACCTTTTTGAGCCAGAGGGCTGCATTCCCTTCCAGGCAACCTTTGGGGGGTTTTTTTTTGGGGGGGGTGGAGAAGCACATGCACCGGTGGTGGGTGGGGTCAGAAGCAACAGTGGGTGGAGCAAATGATTCTGCATGAAAATAGGGACATTCTATTCCCTCTAGAACAGAATGCCCCTATTTTAACAAGGAATGTTGGAGGGTATTTTTAATAGCATTCTAATTTTACCTTTGTGCAATAGGCTTTTTTCTACACACACACATCCAGGCAAGCAAAAGGCATTACCAGAGTTCAGAGACACATTCTGGTAAGCAAAAACATTCAAGAAAGTAGCAAAGCAGGTTTAGTGAAGGGCCCACTGCCAAAATGCTCACAGGGGGTTGGGCAGATCAGGATCTGGCCCACTGGCCAGAGTTTGTACTTCACCCCTGTCTCATTCTAATAATCCACCTATAACTTCTAATACACTTTATCCTATACAGTACTTCTTCTTCATGCATAGAACAAACATCTCTTTAAATATATGTTACTCCCACATGTACCTCATTTGTTGATCTTATCTGAATTTACTGAACCCCGGGAATTCCTGACCCATGGGAAAAACAGAGGCACAGACACAAACATTTTTCTCAAGTCCAGCTACTTTTTAAAAATCTGCACCAACAATTTGCCTAATGGCAATGTAAACAAACAACAGAGTGAAGTTACTGCTATGGGTAAAAGTAGTGAGAGAGGGAACCCACACTTTTGCTCAACAAAATCTATGCAGGAGAAGAACAGATCAAGACAACTACCGGTAATTACATAATGCTGTTCTATATCATTAAGAGAAGGCAGAAGAATGAATGTCCTACTTTGATTAACTTTGTTAACTAAGTGTTGGGCTCAAGGGTTTGTTTAATTTTGCCTCTCTGGTGGAGAGAAGACTGCCCATGTCATCTGCGCACCAACGCAAGAGATTAAACAGAAAGCCACAACACTTCCTTGCTTGAGTGTCAGAACCAGTTCTTACATAACAGCCATTGCTCGCCCAAGAAAGGAATGTTAAGCATTTGATGAAGCAAAGCCTGTTGAGATTTGTAAATAAGACATGTGTGCCAAAGCCTCACGCAGGAAAAATACTTGAATAAGCGGGCAGTCAAGAATATGAACACAATGTACAAGAAGATCTACTATATCTACTTTACTTTTGCTTATGTTTCGTTTTGGTTTTTTGATGTCCTCTAATCTGGGTTAATGAGGGTACGCACAGGAAGGAGATAGCTGGCTGGTGAAAGACCCTGTGTGAGAGGCAAGGAAGGGATGATCTCCCAGGGTGGGGAGAAGAAAGAGACACTCCCAGGTGAGAGCTGGGAGGGTCCACCCACTTCTGTGTGAGGCAAGGGTTAAGATCTACCTTTGAAAGAGGGATTTGTATTTTGTTTCCTATCTTCTCCTTTACTTTCCTTTTTAAAAAAAATTGTTTGTTTTTTATTGTATTCTACAATGAAAAGTTTCAATGAAGATGAAGAAGAAGAGCACAATGTTAATGCTTTACTGCAGTTCTGGAAGAACATTCTTCATGTATTCAAACATGACTTTGCCTGCCAATCATATTTCACACACCGCCTTAGAGAAACAGCTTACACACCCTCACATTCCATTCACAACAGGAGGCTAAAGAACAGAATCCTGGCGCGATGTGTTACCGCAGCCTTGACCACAAGCTGATGAAAGGTGAAAGTGGAGTTACTAATCAACCAAATCCTGTGAAGCAAGTTACACTTGTACAAAAGGTGGCGGGGGGGGGGGATGGTGCACAATAACAAATCCCCATCTGACATCAGCCCAACCTCTAGAGATCATCAGATCAGTGGGTATGTTCCCCAGACAAGATGCTCCACTGCTCTTCACTGCATCCTTTTCCCTCTGAGAGGCAGCCCATCTTCAGCTCTGTCCAAATCTATTCCAGAGTAGATTTGGGGGCTTGCAGGGGACTACAGGGGGAAGAGGGGACAGTAAAGTCCCATTGTCCAAGTAGAAGTCTATTCCATTCACACTTGGGACACCACCAGATTTCATCCAATATGAAATTCTAATAAAATGTAAACCTCTTAGTCCTGAAAAAAAAAGTTAAGGCTCCCCAAATGATAAGGTGAACGCGTTCCAACCATTGAATATCTCAATCTGCAAGTGTTGTTTTTGAGAATTTGCCATGAAGAAAACCATACGGCATCATTTGAAAAAATGTCACATTGAAAGAGCCACCTTGATGGCCAAAGTCCATGCAACATTAAACAGGTAGTTTACGTGGCTAATAGAGAAGAGGAGGGCTTAACCCTTTTCTCCTGTACCACAGTCCCAAGGCTTCCCCTCCAATGCCAAATAGCAGCTGGTGGTGGGAAAGGCAGGATTTTAATTGGGACCACAATGAAATGGCTGGTGTAGGGAAGGGTTGTATCCAACAAAGTCTTAGTGGAAGTGGAATGCTTCTTTTCACACAGTGGAACTTTCCCTGTGCTCCCCTCACACTCCTCCCCAGATTTGCTCTAGAGGACTGGAGGAAAACCCAGAGCAGATTTGGGAGGGTGCAAGTTGGGGGGGAGGGTAAATTCCATTGTGCAAACAGAAATCATTCACCTGACGCAATGACTTCACTGAATATGTTACCAGTATGTACTGAGTTGAATAGGATCCAAAATGCAGCAGTCTGATTGGTCCGCAGGAGCCACCCAATCCAGCTCCAAGTGGAAGTGAAGTGGATTGGCCTACAGGAGTATCCCAGAATTAGCCAATCACGTGGGGCCCATTGTGTAAATAATGTATATAAAGCAGACGTTTTGGGGAAAATCCTATATGTTTAACACCATGTGTTTTGTGGCTCTTGAGGTGCCTTTTACAAGACTCCGCTTTAAAATTATTCTACCCAATGGCTGCTATTTAAATTTTTACAAGAGATATGAAATGCCAAACCATGTGTTTAACATCATGTGTACATTGGTAAGGATCATTGTGATGTCAAGTCATGGATGTTTCTTTCTTTTCTCCTTAACCGGCCTCTTGTAGTCCATCATATTAAATGTTCTGAAAACTTGTGGTGATGCAAGATGAGAAAAGAGATTTATACTATGTTTATACAACTGACAACAGGCAGATATTGCTGATAGATTTTATGCACCACACCTTCTGCGCATGCAGAACTTAAAAAGGAGGGCTGAGTACAGTAAATGTACCCAGGAAACACAAAACTCCCTCTCCTTTACCTGTCCTATTGAAACGCTTTGCTTCCTCTGAAATTCCTTAGGTATTTTGTCTATGGAGGAACCAATTGCCTTTATCTTCTTAAGGCAAATCTTAGAATCAGCTTTACGATGCACAGACACACACAGCTATGAGTAATTAGTCTCATTGAAGCTCTCTTTGTCTCCCGCAAAATTCCTCAGATGTTTTGCCTAAACAGGAATCTTCAAATTCACTTAAAATGCTTTTGCTTGAGGCAAAAATTGACTGAGGTGGCAACTCTACAAAGGATGGAGGCAGTTTTCTTTTGCCAGCAATGTCTTCCTCAATACGAATTTGGACTTCACTGACACTACTCTAGTTTTGCCACAGAATGTTTCGTATGAAGAGGATAGTCAAAATGGCCAGTGTGGTAAAGTGACTACCAGGGGGACATACTAGGATTGGGGAGAAATGTATTTTGATTCTGAGTTGGTCATGATGAATGGTGGGTGACACACATAGGTAGCTCAGTTGGTAGACCATGAGGCCCTTAATCTCAGAGTCATGGGTTCGAGCCCCACATTGGGCAAACAGATTCCAGCAGTGCAGGGGGTTGAACTAGATGGCCCTCGTGGTCCCTTCCAATTCTATGAGATACCTGTGTGGCACACTTTGATGTATTCCTTCCAGTAGCACCTTAGAGACCAACTAAGTTTGTTCTTGGTATGAGCTTTCGTGTGCATTCACACTTCTTCAGATACACTGAAACAGAAGTCACCAGACCCAGAGAAACCGAGAAACCAGTAGGAGAACACTTCAATCTCCCAGGACATTCTATACAAGATCTCAAAGTAGCTGTCTTATTGCAAAGGAATTTCAGAAATAGACTGGAAAGAGAAGTTGCTGAATTGCAACTCACTACCAAACCTAAAACCATGGAGAGACCTGGTCTGAATAAAGACATTGGATTCTTATTTCATTATACATGACAAAGCTATTTTTAACCTTCTCACCCCTTGCTTTTTCCTGTAAGACCAATTCCAGTTGTTAACAGTCGCCAACAGGTTTACCACAGCTATCAGCCTATCACCCATTCCCAACACCCTTCTGAGTACGGTAATACCCCTCCCACCCTTTCACTATATATAAGGGTCTGGTGACTTCTGTTTCAGTGTATCTGAAGAAGTGTGCATGCACATGAAAGCTCATACCAAGAACAAACTTAGTTGGTCTCTAAGGTGCTACTGGAAGGATTTTTTTTATTTTGTTTTGACTATGGCAGACCAACACAGCTACCTACCTGTAACTGGAACTTTGATGTATGTTTACTCATAAATAAGTCCCACTGAGGTAAATGAGGCTCAGTCTCTAGAAATGTGCATAGGATTACAGGCAGATAATCACTTCCTCTCAGTCAAATTTACCTCATAGAATTGCTGCAAGGGTAAAATGGGAAGAGAGGAGACACCATCTATGGCACCTTGAAGAATAAAAAAGTAATGACTAAAAGAGAGAGTTAGTGATTGTTTTAGACAACCCTTAATGGGAACATTTTGTTGCAGGAATCCTGCTAAAAGGAATAGAAGCAGTTTGAGAGCACAGTAGTGTTTTAACTATAAATGCTTTTGCATTGTTCCGGTTAATTTCAAGAGACTCATGCAACAGAACTTTCTGGTGAACTATGCACTCAGTGCTTATTTATAAAGAAGTATTTAGTTTTGTGTGGAGAATTATATGCGGTGGTGCTTTAAGAACATTAGCAACAACAGCTGGGTAAGCTAGCCCACCTTAAGCAGCCAATTTGGGAATTTCATTAAAAAGGACAACAAATTGCCTGTTATTATATTTTAACTATCGCACGAGACAGCATTCAGATTTTCTGCCAAAGTCACCAATATGACTTGAACCATTTCTGCTGTCAATTTAAAACAAAGCCTTCAGATATTGATTTAAATATTAGGAGCGCTGCTGCATACTATAATCCAACAGTAAAAGGCACTGTGTGAAGAATTGCCATTCTTACTTCAAATTTACTTCTGTTTTCCCGTTATCTGGCATTCCCTCCAGGCTAGAGACCTTCGGATGAAAGGTTAACAGTGACATTTATGGCTGTTCATTTTGTTTAGATGAATATGTAACTGCATAAAAACAGAACTGTCTAATTTCTCCATCCACTGAATAGGACAACTGCCCCCCACCATATTTCTTCTATAAGGGAAAAACACATGTTTTATCAATGCCATTCCTAGATGTGATGATAATGAGTTAGATAACCTTTAAGCAGATGTCTTGAAAGGAGTGCACAGCACATTAAGCAAGTGGGTGAACTTACCAATACTGGATTAATACCACACATATAATAGTTCCTTTCTCAGCATTGCTGATGATTAGAAGACTGTTTTGTATGCAGCAACCCCTTTTGGAGTACATAAAATGTGATTTTTAGTTCCATCTTCCATCATGAGAACAATGGCTTGAAATTGAAAGCCCCATGCAGTTCAGGTCTGGCCTTTTTCTGAAAATAAAATAAAAGCTTGTTTGTTTCTCTCTTTGGAAGTCAATTATAGAGCTTTTTTAAGATCTAGGTTAGAACTAGATCTAGCAAATTTATGTTACAGTAAGTAAAACATGAGGACAAAATTCTTGATTGTAAGAGGAATTGAATGATAGAACTAACTATGTAAAGGGGTGGTGGGCTTCCCCTTGCCAGAGGTCTTCAAGCAAAGGCAGGATAGCCAACTCAAGGGCCATTAAAGCAATATTATACCACTTTAAGTAGTCATGGCTTCCCCCAAAGAAGTCTGGGAAGTGTAGTTAAGGGTGGTGAGATTTGTTAAGAAACTCCCTATTCTCCTCACAGAGCTACAATTTCAGAGCACTTTAACAATCAATCCCTTTTCACAAGGAACTGAGGGAAATAATATGCTGCAAATGTGCTTTAAAGGGTGTGTACACAGCTAGAGAATTCAAATTGAAAGGGAAAGAGCTCCCAAGCAGTTTTGGGTTAACTTAGGATCAAATATCAGACACTTGAAGGGCATTTATTGTAAGATGTTTAAAAACGTCTCATAATTATGGCAAAACAGGACAAGCCAAACATCACCTTTTCTTTTCATTTTTCTTTTTGTTTTAAGCAAAGGAGTTTGTGCCTGAGGCCTGCACAAACCTGCAGGCCCAATAAATAGGTCCATTCCAGTTGTTTACAACAATAGTAATTACACTAAAGATGAGAGTGTCAAAACCAGTGAGCTGGCAAATAACAGCACATCACATAGGGTCAAACTGTGTGGGGGAGGGAAAAAATGACAAACTCACTGTTAAAAGCCAGACATATGAATTTCCCATACAGTGTTGTTGATCTGATGTCTGTCAGCTCTATGAGTGGGATAGGCCAGACATGGTGACCGTGTCTTCGGTTGTTTCTGGACTGCAATTCCCACCATCCCTGGCTATTGGTCATGGTTGCTGAGGATGATGGGAGTTGGAGTCTAACTATATCTACAGGGCCACACATTCCCCATCCTTGAGACAGACAAATGACTACTGTGGGTTGCTACTGGATGTCATTTATATTGGGCTGAAAATAAGAAAATGAATGAGCACACTCTGATAATAAGAGGTGAGGCTCAGGGTAAAGCTCTCAGCACTATAAAGTTAATCTGCAAAGCCAGAGCATCCATCACAGTGTGGTTCAAAGCTAGCCCAAGGCATACTGAGGTAGAAAATTCAAATGACTCTTCTGCACTTTTGCACATTGTAAAAATATATTTATACTGAATAACTTACAGTCTGCCACTCTTGAATGATTCCCCCCTCCTCCCCCCAAAATATAACCTAATGCTGCCTGAAGCAGCCCCCTCACTTTATCTAACGGCATCAACCTCAGTTTGGGAGTCCAGCATAAAAATAAAGGGCAGCAAGTTGTCAGTTATTTATACAGAGAGAGAGATTACTGTGTGCAAGATCATAGTTGCCAATGAAATAAACAAACAGTGAGGCAGAGGCTTCAGCCTCAAGGAGAGCTTACTCTGAAAACTCCTATCCCCCTTTGAAAATTAGTCTCCTTTTGATCACCCAGACTAAGAAAAGGAAATGACAGTTATTCTTTCAAGTTAGATAAACCAGCTCTATGTGATTTTTATGAAGATGTCCCACTATTCTCCAAAGAGAAAAGCTTCTGTTAAGAAGATAAAGGAAGACACTCACTTTTGTGGAAACACAGTCATACCTGGCTTGCTAGAACATCAACTGCTGTTTTGTTATTTCAGTTCTAACGAACGGCTTCATTACAGAACCACATTTTAATTGGTAAATATTTTCTTGTCAAGAATAGGGCCAGCACACCTTTGTTGTGCATGGTGACTGCTATAGTTGCAAGTTCAGGCAACTATTCTGGGTTAGGACTGCGGTAAGTGGATGGGGTCATAAATATTCACCAGAGATTTTAATGGGATTCATGTTTTTTGTGATGGGCAAAGAGCAGCTGGCCCAACCCTTGTGGCTCATTCTCCCTTCCAACCTCAGTTGCAAGAGAGTTAAATCATCCCAGACCTTTGTCCTCTCCTCTCCCACTCTCTGTGGGTGACTGGAGAGGTAATCCTTGCTTGCTGATGCCTGGCCTCCTGGTCAACAAGACCTGACAGGCTTGACAGGACTCCACCCACTGACACCTCCAGGCAATGGAGGAAGTGTCCTCAAGATGCTCACCTCCCTGCCACCTTGTTCTCATTTAGCCTTATCTGTGGTTCTGTTGAGGCAACAACTAGGACACTATTGGGGACTCCATCCCAGGTACCAAGCAGGGAGCATTGTTTAGGGGAAGAGATAATAGCTCAGTGGTAGAGCACATACCTTGCACGCAAAATTTCCACGAGTCAAGTCATTGGCACTTCCAGTTAAAAATATCAGGCCACAGATGATGGGAAGACCTTTCTCTGCTGAGGCACTGGAGAGCTGCTGCCTATAAGTGGAGACCATACTGGACTTTATGGACAAAAGGTATAATGCTGCAATCCTATCCCCACTTTCCTAGGAGTAGGATTGTATTATAAAGCACCTCCATATGTTACTCTGGCTGAATCTTGACACATCCAAGAAGCGGTTCAGTTAAACACGTTGTAAACTTCATACAGGGAAGTTCCATTGGCGAAAAATGGAACTCCACGGCGTCATCTGGTGTCATGGTGTTATAACGCATATAAAGCACTTTATCTTTACAAATGTAGCTGAGTCGTCCGACAGAGAAGCCTCGGTGTCTTTCAGTTTCTATTTGTCTACATATCTACAATGGTGAGGAGAAAGGAAAGGAAGAAGGAAGTGTTATAAATACTGTAAACCACCCTGAGCCAATGTGGTATATAATAAATTCAATCAAATGATTAAATTCCTTGTGTTAATGTTATTCTTGTCACTTTGCATATGGACTTGCACACCAAAAGTACATTGAAGGCACAGACTCTTATGAGATGCATGGAAGGAGGAGAGGATCCAGAGGCGGCAGGTTATAGCAGGATTAATGGCTATTCCAGCAGCAGCAGGAAGAATGGGATTTACAGGCCTTCCTTTCCCTGTTGGTAATTCGATGACAGCAATGGGCAGCCTAACATTAGATGAAGAACCTGTTTTAGCTTGGGGCATTCTTTGATTTTTGAACACCTGATACCGTCCTATCTCAGCATCTCTCTCTTACATGGTAGAACACTTGGTGTTTTATCATGGGTTTTGGGGGGGCAGTGGACCTGCTTTTTCATTCACATTTATGGTTAAATAATAATCACCTGACTCCAACCTCCAAATTATGTAAGATGATGACATAACTTTATAGGGCTTGGTTCAGCTAAACATCCTGATGACATGGCTCATCACGTTATCTGTGATACTTTATGCAGAGCTGTAAAGAAATCAGCTCATTCTGTAATATGGCAAAATGATGTTTTTGTTATAGTTGGAAGCTTATGAAAATTGGTCCCCACCATGTTCTTTTCAAAATCCCAGTTGACTTAACTTTCCATGGTTACAAAGTCTCGCAGATTTCAGAGAGGTCTACTTCCAAGCAAGCATGCATAAGATCACAGTCTCAAGGTGCAATTCTTTGTACACATGAGAATAAAGGTTACTTGGCTCAGTGCTCTTTGGGGCAAGGGGAGCTATTTTAATCAGGAATTCAGCATGGGGAGAAATGATTAAATCCCCCTCCCCATGGTCCCAGTCTTGATTTCCCAGACACAGCTGCAATTTAAATGTGGAAATGCTAGTAGCAATCAAACAATTAACATCCAGTTGAGCCGTGAGAGGTGGGAAAAGTGCAATACCCCATCACAGTAAGTGTAAACTCAAAGACACATAGCCAAATTCTGGGTTTTAGTGTGGCAGACATGTTTTCATTGTTTTTATATCCCCTTTATGTGTAGCTGCCCAAACCAAACAATGCTACTCAGTAATCTGTGGCCAGTTTGAAATATTTGGCTCAAACATTTCAGTAGCTGAGAAACCTTAAAATGCTCACTCAGGAAATGTAGCTGCTCTATTTAATTAATTAGTAAATGACTAGAATATCAAGCAGATCAATAATTTTATTGCAATTTGTGCATTTAACAATAGTTCCTGATGAGAACTCCAGCAATAAAATGGTTAAACTTTCCCATCCACCTCAATTATTCAGGTCCTACCACTCCCATGGGAAAAGACAACACTAAGCAAGCAGTGTATATCCTTAAAGTTCTCGCTCATCAATTTATATCACTACAATGAGCTCAAGACATAACATTTCCTCTTCATGGAGTCAATAATTAATGATCCCTCGACTCCAGAGTGCTATGGTTTTAACCCCAGATTACTCAGTCAAGAAAGACAGAAACTGCAGCCATTTACAAAGATGGCATACCTTCCTCTGACAGACATGCTTCCAATGGATCACAAAACCACCTCAGAGCATGAGGTGAAACATTGCAGAGGGGTCAAATCTATGCCATATTCATGATCAGTAGTTGTGCAAAATTACTGTACAGATGTCACAGAGGTGTAAATCTGAATTTGAAAATGTTGCCTATGCTTTGGAGGGATGCATATATTAATGTCATTTATTGGTTGTGTTGGAACATTCATTCATTCATTCATTTAATGGATTTATGTACCACCTTTCTGCCATGGCAACTAAGGTGGTTTATAATTTCAAAACACTAAAACAAATACATACTTATATAGAAGGCTGACAGTACTCTCATGCCAGCTGGGAGCAGGTGGTGCTGTGATGTAAACCACTGAGCCTCTTGGGCTTGCCAATCAGAAGGTCAGTGTTCCGAATCCATACGACGGGGTGAGCTCCCGTTGCTCTGTCCCCGCTTCTGACAACCTAGAAGTTCAAAAGCACACCAGTGCAAGTAGATAAATAGGTACCGCTGTGGCGGGAAGGTAACGGCATTTCCATGTGCTCCGGCTTCAGTGGTGGCCATTTGTCCTTCCAGCCTTGCAATATAGATCTTGTTGCCACTGCTTTTTTTTGTCCATCTGTCAGCCCCACCCACCTGCACCACAGGAATGTAATTTAAGAGTGTGATTCGTATTAGTACTGCAGGTATCAAGTCTATGCCAGCGTCAATATACCTCAAACTTTCGGAACAGGTTCTGTTACAATAGAATGAGTTGTGTAAACAAATATTGAGAACAAAAAGCAAACGGTTCAGAATAATATGTTCAGAATTTGTATGGTATGTCAAGGAAAAAAGCATTGAAGATATGCTTGTGCTAACTGGAAATTCAGACTAGCCAACTCAGGTCCAATGCAGTACTGTATCACAACAGTAGGACCTTAAAACCACACACAATGAAGCAGACATTAGACATTAGAGCAAGTGATATATGGTATTACTGTGTGTCACCAGAAACATATCTGGGTAATTTCAGATGAGTGATGTGTTTATTTGCTAGTATACGACCACTGGAAGTTTAATATGTCAGGGAAAGGAACTATGGAAGTGGCAGGCAATGGGAAACAATTCTGTGACGTAGGTCAAACTGCAGAAAAATTAAAGATAAGTCTGTGAGTGGTCCATGCTGTAGTTGGCTGGGGCACCGTGACACACTGTTAAAGTATCCAAAAGGAGTTATGATTAAGAAGTTGAAACAAAAGTCCAGACTTCAGAGTGTGGGAATGGGTGGACTAAACTTGTAAGATGTTCTCAGTGAGGATACAACACTGGCTATGAGGTGCTATGGCCACATTCATGGATGGGGAACTTTTTTTAGCCCAGTCTGAATTCTCTTCTGGGCAGCCTTCCTAGAACTACATGGCAGTAGTGGGCAGTGCAAGTGGAAAAAGTGAGAGAAACAAATACAAATTTCATTTTTGTTCAGCATTTTATCTTTGTAAAACCTCCCCATCTGTTTCTACAAACCACCAGCTCTATGCAGCGCCCATTTTTCCTTTCTGATACCTCTTCCAGCCTTTCGGTCAAATCTCTCCCACTCCTCCCATCCCCTTTCCCCTGACCACATCCTAGGTTTCTTGTGCATTCCTAGGAATGCTGATCAGAATAACTCTTATAACAGTTTTTAACTTTTGATATAACAACATTTACTTCTGACTTATCTCTGTGATCTGTGTTAACTGTTGGGAGTGTCAAATTCTGGTGTCCTAGTCTCAGTGCCAAAAGATCCCTAGAATTAAGTGTCAGGATTACATGGGGAAATTGCAGGGTGGCAGGTAGACTGCACATTTAACAATACATCCAGCTCTAAATAAGTATTAGAACTCTTCAAGTGTTAACTGCATTCTACACAGCCTTACCATATCAACTGGTGTAAAAGTTCTACAGTTAAAACTCTCTTGTACATTTCTGTGCCACGGCTAGGAAAATAAATAATGGGTTGGATCCAAGCTAAGGTTGACTTAGATTAGACCCATTTAAATTAATGGGCCTAAGTTACAGGGCAATTCTAACCATGACTACCTGAAAGCAAAATAAACAGGAGCAAAAACAGAAGCCCTATTAAATGGAGCTAAGATTCAAGCCCATCATGTCCATTCATTTCAATGGGCCTGTGCAGTGTATAAACTAACACTGGCTAGAACTCCATGACAGCTGCTCTAATGAGCACACACTTGCAGCAGCATACCCTTTATCTGGAGAAGAGGGTGAAGATGAAATTGCTTATCTGCACTACTTTAATATTCACAAGTTGAAATGTGAATTCCCTTTATGTCCTACTTGTTTACTATGAATTCTAACTACTGTTGTTGACTGAATTGGTTTTTTTAATCTGAAGGATTTAAAAATAAATGCCACCACTTGCATAAGCATTTTCAGCTTTGTTTACCAAAGCATTGCAGCCAAATATTTCAAACTGCCGATTCTGGGACCTAAATGTTAAAGGGACCCCTGACCATTAGGTCCAGTCGTGTCCGACTCTGGGGTTGCGGCACTCATCTCGCTTTATTGGCCGAGAGCCGGCGTACAACTTCTGGGTCATGTGGCCAGCATGACAAAGCCGCTTCTGGCGAACCAGAGCAGCGCACGGAAACGCCGTTTACCTTCCCGCCGGAGAGGTACCTATTTATCTACTTGCACTTTGATGTGCTTTTGAACTGCTAGGTGGGCAGGAGCTGGGACCGAGCAACGGGAGCTCACCCCGTCGCAGGGATTCGAACCACCGACCTTCTGATCAGCAAGCCCTAGGCTCTGTGGTTTAACCCACAGCACCACCTGGGTCCCTATAAAACCATGCTAGGCACACAAAAATTCCAGGTTGGCCTCTTCAGCACCCGGACTAAACATGAATGGATACAAGTAGAATGGATACAAGTAAAAACAACATGCATGTTTTGCAAGCTTTCATTTCATTATCTGGAAAGACCCTAAGGAACTTGCAGTTAATGAAGTTCCCAAAACAAGCTAGAACAGGTTACTTGGAACTTCCAAAGCTTTTCACCGATGGGGAGGGATGGGACTGGAAAGGCTGTTTGTTCAGTTCTCCAAGTGAGCCAACAGGATGGCTGTGTTTGTTGCAAAGTATGTTGCTGCCTTGACCTACTTCCGACATAATTTATACCTGGCTCTGCAGTTGGAATTGTCTCATTAATCAGTGAATAGCATGGCATCTGCCCAATGGAAAAACCTTGCAATAATGTGCAGGTAAAAAAAAAAAAGATTGCAGTTCCATTGTCTCTTTCCTTCATGAGACTGACACTAAAAGCCCCCTCTATAATTTTAGTGTACAAAATAAAGTATTCCCATGCACATGTGCACATTATCAACACCAGCTGGACTAGAAAAATGTCTGTTTGGTGATATGCATAGCATTGCATGAAAACAGGTTACTATATTTGCTTCTCCATTCATTCAAATGGTCTCTAGTGCCTAAGCAGATGGAAGAGATAGTGGCTACTTACTATAGCTGTGTGCTTCAAGAATACATCGTCCGTACCACTGCCACAAAATATTTCAAGAGCAAGTCTCACTAAACTGGATGAGACCAGCTTCGAGTAAAGCAGACTAGGACCAGACTGCATACAATTAATTAGTGTTTCCCCAGCTCTGCTGCCTAAGGTTATCTGTCATATTCTGCTTATGGAAGAGCCAGTATGTGGGAAAACTGGAAGCTACCACTTCAGAAAAAAGCAAGTTCATCTGATTGTTAGTATTTTTACACCAGGCTTTCACACACTGGTTCATGTCACTTTAAAGCAGTTAGTGGTGATTCAAAGGTAAGCACACACTTACCTTGAAAACTAAGGGTGTTTTGCTTTTCTCCTGCCACAAGCCATGGTTTGGGCTTAGCATTAAATCCAGCTTCGTGGTTTGTCTCTCTAAGGAAACCACATATTGTAACCAAGGTCTTTCATGGCAGAAACAAACCACAAACTTGAGTTCAGATGTTGCTGCTAAGCCAAACTATGGCCTGGCTCCCAACAGCATGACAGGAACAGCAGACAAGCAAAGTGGCTGCGAGTTTTGCCCTACTCACTAGCACGCTGCATGTTCACCTTTAAATCATGGTTAAACTTTATGGTTCAAAGTGACATGCCAATGCTCCCAGCGTATGAATATTTGATTTGAAAAAGGATTGCCACACAGTTAAAAGAAATCTTGATTTAACTGTGTGAGTTTTAACCAATGAACCCTACATATAGTTTTGAAGGTGGGAGGGAAGCATACTTTGTTCTTAAATGATGCATGAGTCATAGCAGGCATCCTCTTGGTAGAGGCATTCCTTCTTGCATGAGAGGAAAGGGACAAAATGAGTGATTATGTCTCACAATCAAGCCTGAGAAATCTACAGCTTTCCAGATGTTACCGATCTACAACCTTCATCATCCCTGACCACTGGCCATGTTGGCTGGGACTGATAGTCTAACAACATCTGGTGGGTCACACTTTTTTTACCTTTACTCTAAATGTTCAACTAAACATGGCAAACACACTTGAAATACAATCTTTTTTTCTTTTCTTACATTTATATGCCCCTTTTGTACCTATGCAAGTGCTAAATATTGTTGTTTGAAGGTTGTATTTAATTTTCTCAAAGTAATCATTGTCTTAATTTATTAGTGATGGATGCCATTTTCAAAGAATCGGAACATTGGAGCATAGGGGAAATATGATAAATACCTCAATCGAATAGCCAAAATGATTCAGGACAACCAGAGTACTTATTCTTGTGCCACTCGTTAATTAATGGAATGGTAATGCCCTAACACAGATAATGTTGAAGAATGTTTAAAAAAAATGCATGGAGGAAAGTTGTAAGTCAGCCTTCTCAGTAAGCCCACAAAAGCTACTGGCATGCTAAAAATTCTGCAGCCTGCATTTCCATGCTGTCAACAGAGGAGGGAAAGCTTTCATCAGTATGGAAACATAGGCAGGCCTCTAAACAATGCTCTGTTCTGCCTCTACACCTAGCAGAGAACTGTAACTGACAGTTACAGGCAGGATGAAGCTTTCTGACCATTTCCTGCCACCCCTCAGAGGGTTAGTACAAAACATTTTACAGTCTATTAATGTTTGTCAATTTACATACAATACTAATTATGATCAAGTATTAAAATTTCAATTAATACTCTTAAAATGGGGCCCAGTTTGAGGTGGGTTCCCCCCCATTGTTTGTATGTACCATAAATGCAAAGAAAGAAGCACAAGAACAAGGAGAAACAAAATGAAATATGGAAAGGGAAGATGGTGCAGAAAGTGTCAACTGGCAAAGGGGGGGGGGGGAGGGAACCAGCTCAGAGGCACAAGGGAATGAAAACCTGAGAAGAAAAGTCTTCTGGTGACATCTCCTGACTACATTTAAGCAAATGCTCACGAAAGATCAGTTCATGAGTTTTATCAATGAAATGTTATAGATCTAAAATTTGTTAAAGGAGTTGCAGCCAGAAAATTTGTAAAGGTGGGAGTTCTTCCAAATTACCGGTATAAAGTCGCTGCCAGCTCTCAAGGCTTGAAGTTGGTTGGACAATTATCCTACAAATTAACTACTAATTCTAGCTTCTCCCCCTCCCTCTTCCATCTCCTACCTGCCCCTTCCCATGGCACCATAATGACCATAAGTAAAGCATGATCTTGCTTCCTGACCTTTTGGGAAGCAAGCTTAGTGACAAGGGAGACATTCTTCACAGAGAGGAAAGGGCTTTCTTATCCTCTTGTGCAGCCCAGCCACCAATCCCAATTTTGAAAGGGCACACTATTTACTCCACCCCACCCAGATTTGCAAATGTTACTCACTGACATAAATCCAAATGTAAATCCAAGCAAAACTATACATTTATTCCAGAATAGCTAAGAATATTCCTATTATACAAATACAGTATAAATTCAAGTCACACAATAAAAAAGTACAAACTCCATTACTGAATAAATATATCTAGCTATTTCATTTTAATTGGAAATTAAAGAGGGTAGCTTTTACCTTGAAAACCTTGAATGTTTGACCCAGCAAACCATACATACAAACTTAGTATAAATACATTTTTACATAATACCAGAGTAAACCCATTATTAATGATTAGAAAACATCTAAAGAACAGAATGTGATAAAATAAACCTGCTGGTGCACTGTCAGAAGGCAGGCAGCAAGCATGTAAATTCATTAAAAGAACAAGACCACAAATCAAGGCCATTCTTATGGAGTGATTTAACCATGTCTTAACATTCTAAACCAGGTAATACTAAAAAGAAAAAAGATGGCACTAACCAGGCAATAAAATGAAAAGCCAACAACTGAACACAGAAGAGTCACAATTGCTCTCTGTACCATTCTTGAAAAAGCCATGTTCCAATTGTCTGAAGAAATCCTGCTCTGCAGAGTGGTCAATTCACTTTAAAACTTGCCACTTAAAAGTTAACTGCATGTTGTTGTTTTAAGCAGCTGAATGTTCTTTGCTTTCATTTAATGAGGAAGAGTGGGAAGTCAGTGAACTAACACACACCCCCTTTGTTAGGTTTCAAATTACAGCATAAAACTACTGTTAAACCAAAAGCCTTATTAGCACAGAACCCCTAACAAACCTCTTACTAAATTATTTTTGGCGGTAAGTCAGAGGTAACAGGTTAATAAATGTTGTGCAAAAAGGAAAAAAAAACCCAACCCTTATAGAAAAGAAAGAGTGTACTGGAAATAGAACAAACATATACAAAAGAACAGAATGGTAAATAACCAGGATCTGAAGATATATACACAAGCACTCATTGCAAATCTCAGTCTAGGTTTGTTCCCCTTCACGTTCTTGCTCAGCTTAGGGCACGAATGCTGGATGGAGAACGATAAGGCACCATGACAGCAGGCAACTGATGCTGTGCCCATCTCAGGAGCAGGCATTCTGCTCAATGTACATCTTCGACAGAGATACCGCCATGGATTTGGCCAGCTCCTCGTCCCTCCTGCGCTGCACCTGAGTCTGCCGGCACCATTCCTCATACTCCGGATTGGGGCACTGGCGATCGAGCACAGCGTCGTAATGCCCGTTGCTAAGCCAGCTCAGCCAGATGCTGCGCCGGCTGGGGTCCTCGGGCCCCAGGTAGTGGGCCATGGTGGAGACGGTGGGGCTCTCAGGCCTGCCGCCGGTGGTGAGGTGGATGTTGACGTTCAGCATCTGTCCCATGGCCAGCAACTCCGGGTAGCCGGCCCAGGCGCCGTCCTGGGCGGCGTTGATGAGGAACTCGCCCACATCGCCCTCTATGATGGGGCTGAAGTGATCCAGGTGGTCGGCGATGTAGTGCACCGTCTGCTCGCGGAGCTCGCCATGCAACCGCTGGTCCCCGTTGACGGCCTTGCAGACGGCGCGGTACAAGCAGTTGCCGTCGGGGATGATGTGGAAGCGGAAGCGGTCCTTGTGCCGAAGGTACTTGTCCTGCTTCTCCACCTCGGCCAGGTAAAGCGCCAGCTTCTCGCAGCGCTCCGTCGGGCGCACCTGGTAGGGGCTCTCCTCGGCGGCGGCCTCCAGCTCGGCCTCCCGCCGGCAACCGCCATGCTCCAAAACCCCGGCGACGGCGGAGGGCGCCTGGCAGGCAGGACGTGTCTCAACGGCGACGCCCGGGTAGGCGCTGGCGGCAGCCGCCGCCGCAGCCGCCTGCATGGCCTGGCAATGTTCGCTGAAGCGGAGGCCGTGGTTGCTGGGCTCCTGCTGCAAGCCGGGCTGGGCGGCGGCGGCAACGGCCGCGCTGGCATCGCCCCCGCCGCCGGTTTCCAGCAGCAGCCACTGGTGGGCGTGCGCCGCGGCCGCCGCCGGGCCCAGGTCGGCCGCCACGACGACGGGCTCCGGGCGCGGCACCAGCCGGATGGGCACGACCCTTTCCAACGGCCTGCGGCGGATCATCTGCGCGCCGGGGCTGTAGCACTGCGCCGCCGGCTGGTGCTGCGCCGGCTTCCTCTGCCCGGGCCCCGCCGGGGGCAGCAGCTCCAGGCAGGAGAAGGCGGGCATGGCGGCGGCTGCTCCCGCTCCGACGACGGCGCTCGAAGTCACTCCTCCTCCGCCTCCTGCAACCGAGTCGCTCTCGACTCCCACCGGACCTTGTCCCGAGGGCTCCGGCGAGACTTTGAAGACGACGCCCGCCGGCCCGCTCGCTGCGCTGCTCGCCGCTGCTGTGGCTGTGGCCGCCGGGTAGTGAGTGACGATGGTGCTGTAGAGCTGCATCCTCGGCCCTTTATAGGCGGCGGCGGCCGTAACAGCAGCCCGGGGAAGGCCGCAGGGGCCGGGCCAGGGAGCGACCACGGGGCCCGCCGCCGCCGCCGCCCCTCCTCCTCCTCGCAGGAAGCCAGAAAGGATGAGGCGCCAGAGTAAAAATAAACACGGGCATCACCCTCCTGTCGTCACCGGCCTGCAACTGCCGCCCCTCTGCCCTTGCTCCTCACAGAGGCCGCGACGGAGCCCCAAGGCAGCGGCCCCCACTCCCTTCCCCCTCAGGCCGCGCCGGAGCAGGAATTCCTTCTGCGCCACAGCTCCGGGCGGGTTCCCTCCTCCTCTCTCTCTCTCTCTCCTAGGCCCAAAGCGTCCTGGAAGGTACTGGAGGCCTTGTCGCTCACTCGCGCGGGCGGGGGGGAGGGGAGGAGGCCGGGCCTTGTTTACTTCCCTCCCTTCAGCACGTTGGAAGACACACGTCGTCAAGGCGCGAGGGAGGAGGCGTGGCTTGGCACTGCGCTCTATGGCTCCGTCGCCGTGGGACGACAATTTGAAAAATGAAAATAAAGACTTTTGCGCATGCGCGTCTGTCTTACCCTCTGCTCGGGTCAGTCCGTCTGTCAGCGACGTTACCCCGTGGACGGCAGTTCAGTGCGTACTCAAACGTTAGGAGTCTCATCGAGTAATAAAGACCTTTATTAGGAATTGTTGGTACCCGTTGGTGCTTGTCAGTAAGAGGGCCTTCTAACGGAGCAAGCGTGGCTTATATTTGAAATGCATAAGCATTTCACGTTTCATATTTTTTCAAATAAGTGAATTAAATAGCATTGCCGCCTATTTAAGACAGTGGCTCTTAATTAACATCATTCAGTCAATGCATATTCAGTGTACATGACTCCCCCCCCCCAAGAATTCTGGGAACAGTAGTTTCATCCACACACAGCTACAGTGCCCACCACCCTTAACAAAATACAACCCCCAGGATTCTTTGGTGGGAGCAATGTGCATGAAATGTCCTTTAAATGTATGGTTTTGGATCGTCCCTCAGTTTTAACATGGGATGGGTGCTCCTTATCCATACTTTTTTTCACAGCATCTGCATGACGTTGGCATCAGAATGCCAGCTCGTATTCCCTGCCGGATATATCATTTCTGTTAAAAATAAGTTAAGCTAAAAAAGAAAACACCTGCTCTAATTACTTGTTTGCAATATTTGAACAACCCATTAATAATATTAAGCATCTGTTTGGAAGCACCGTGAAATTACTTAACAGCTCCACTGACTGAAATGTAATACAGCAGTGAGCAAGCTTTTGAGTTTGGGCATGATATCAAAGCCCCAAAGTCTTCAGATGGGTAGTAGTCACAGGTAAAAGGAATCACTACACAAACTTGCTTCTAAGCCAGCAGTCACCAGTCTTTTTGGATCAGTGGGTACATCTCTAATTTTGAGAGGGTCCTCTGGGTGCCAGTCACAAAATGGCTGCCATGGGGGGGTGCATAACATAACACATAATGAGACAGTAGGCTACAGTCATGGTGAAACTTTCCCCATAGTTGTATTTCCATACTACAGAAGACTTTACCTGCTGAATTTCTGCCTGCTGTTAAAGGCACAGGAACCTTCTTTTCCCACAATGCCAATCCTAACCTGTAGCTCATGGATAAGCAAACGAAGGCCCGGGGGCTGGATCCAGCCCAATTGCCTTCTAAATCCAGCCCATGGATGGTCCGGGAATCAGTATGTTTTTATATGAGTAGAATGTGTCCTTTTATTTAAAATGCATCTCTGGGTTATTTGTGGGGCCTGTCTGGTGTTTTTACATGAGTAGAATATGCATTTATTTAAAATGTATCTCTGGGTTATTTGTGGAGCATAGGAATTCATTCATTCCCCCCCCCCCAAAAAAAACATATAGTCCGGCCCCCCACAAGGTCTGAGGGACAGTGGACCGGCCCCATGCTGAAAAAGTTTGCTGACCCCTGCTGTAGCTGTAGCTCTTACACAACAGGAAGCCTCAAGCCTCTTTGGCTTTTGCATGGAGGAGAGATTATGTAACAGCCAGCCATACTTACTGTGGGAGAGAGAGCAGGGAAAAGAGAAAGGGGGTGCCTCTCTCCAGTTCATGTTTTAGCTCCACCCATTGCTGCTCTGACATTTCCCACCCCTACTCTTGAGGTCCCCAGCCTCAGATGAATGTCCCTCCCAGCACTGCCATTAAAAGAAATCCATAGGGAAAAGGGCATTCAAGATATCTTAATCCATATATGATTAGCCAATGATTCTTAGGGTTACATGTAGCACCCAGTATTATAGTACTTAAACACAATAAGTCTACAAAGGGTGCCTTGACGCACTGGTCATCAAGCTAGAGTTTAGCTCTGTCCTTGAAGAACCATTCCTTCAGTGACAACAACAGTGGAATGATATTGGTGTGAATATTTAAGTTTCCGTTCTAGTGATTCATAGTTAGCTTAACTGCCTCTGTGGTGTTCATGAATCAAGTTACAGCTTTTAACACACCAATATATTAATAGACATTTACCTAAATCACTTGTGATCAGAAACAGGTGCCATGCAGAGTGCAACCCGATTCTATTCTGACATAAACTAGTTGGCTGGCGCAAACATTTTAATCCTTTTAACTGCTGAATTAGAACCAGATATTGACATAAAGTCATCTTCCTTGAAAGACAAGTCATGCAATAGTGAGGGAGAGACATAAGGTTTAAATATTATATATATTTAATTATATATAATTACATTATATAATAAAATTATATAGATTCAAAATTAAGGTTTTTTAAATTATATTCATTTTACTATTTACAATGGTTTTCTCATGTCATCTCACAAATCTTCCATTGTCCTAGAATGCAGCTGAATCAGAACAACACATAATACTGTAGATCAGAATTCTGAAATGCAGAATTTCTCTTCCATTTTTACAGAGCAAACCTATGCATATTTATTCAGAATTGAGACCCACTGCGTTCAATGAGACTCCCATTGCATGTAAGCATGCACAGGATTGCACCCTAAATCCCTGACTTATGCGACAAGATTCCCAGTCTTTATACACCCACTGAACAACCAAATGTCTATTGAGTAACTGGATTTGGAATTATGAATGTGGGAGGTAATTCTACAATTATTAACAACCCTGAAGTTGCTTTTGTTAAAAAAGAAGTTCAGCCTCCTATCACTAAAAAGATCTTAAGACTGGATGTTCAAGTTGTTGCTGTACTGGGACAAAGGCAAAGAGAAAGGAGATCAGGCTCTAGTGGTAGGTAGTTGGGTGATTTGCAGATGATCAGCAAGGTTTTCTTACTCCCAGTAATTTTCCAACAGCAAGTAAAACTGAATGATGAAGAAAAAAATCTCTGCTGTTGCTCACCTTGTGCTAATAGCTTATCTCTTAGCAGGAGCAGCCAACACCTTTCAGATGTTTCTGGACTATAAATCCCATTATCTCTGACCATTGGCTATGCTCCCTCTGGTTGATGGGAGTTGTAGTGCCACATTGGTTACCCCTGTGGCCATACTTGTAAAATAAGACTATTAATTCGAACAGATGTTAGTGCAACTCTTCTGACCACATTGCGACTTTGGCTTTAGATTTCCGGATCACGAGTAACTCAAGGTGCACATTTGTATTTGTACAGCTTAAGGGGCACAGTAGGTAATTGATGCCACTCCCCTCGTTACCTAATGCTCCACATTCCTTAGATTTCTGAACCTGGTGGTCCTAACGAAAGGAAACAGAGCAGATTTCGCAAGTCTGGAGGCTGCCCACCTCTAACCCAGGAGGAACCAAAGATGCTCAAGTCTAAGCATTTGTTGCCATCTTAAACCCTTCACTTTGGCAAGGAGATGTCAACTGACAGTGCACAGTGATAGGCAGTGCTGACTACCCTGACCCTGGTTTCACTCTTCCTGGTTACTTTCTTCTCAAGCAATTCAGTCTTTCAGTGCTCTGAGCCCAGTGGCCTGAGAGAGGGGTGGGGGGAAGGTACTGGGAAATGGGGATGGGGCTGCAGCTCAATGGCAGCGCATCTGCTTTGCGTGCAGGTTCAGTCTCTGGGAGAGATTCCTGTCTGAAATCCTAGAGAACTGCTGCCAGTCATTGATTACCATGTTGAACTAGCTGTACCTATGGCCTGACCTAAGGTAAGCTCCTGTGTTTAAAGCAGGGGAATGGAGGGTATCTCAGAGCACTAACACAGCCACGTTCCTATCTATGTCACTTGCTATGTCCAGCGGCCCTCCATTTCTATCACACATCAGATGTAACAGGACAGAAATAGAAACACAGAATGAGAACCAAATATAAATTATTACAGGTATCTCACAGGTCTACTGTGAGGCTGGAATGACAAGGCTGGAACTCACTCCACTTAGAGGTGTTATATAACTGGTTAACAGCAAATATTTCATAAGTTAAATTCTACCTTTGAGTAGAAGTTAAATTACTTAACATAATTCTCGATTTCAAAAGGAATAATTTAGTCACCTCCGCTGCAGTTGATGGCATTCTAGTTCTAATACATCAGGAGGAATTTCAGCTGAAGATGAGCTTTGGAGCCAAGTTCTTTGGTTACTACATTTCTTTGAGCAAAGGCAAGAGGTGAATCAAAGGAAGAGTGTGGAATTTGTAATGCTTAAAAAATTTCCACTCTTTAAAGCTTCTGTATAATCTTTTAAAACTGGAAAACATTAACACATTTGTCACATTTAAGGAATTCAAAGTAGTACTTGATGTGACTTCATTGAAAGCATACGGTGACATTATGTTCCCCCTTGAATATCTATCTGAATGAGTCAGTGTAAAAGTGATCCTTGACATTCCACTGTCTCTTAGCAACTGTCCTGACTGAGCTGACAGACTTGGCATCTCTAGGAAAGCGATACTTTCAGAATGAGCGTCAATGACATCACAGTACCTCACTCAAACTGAAGGCAACATTGGCTTTTTTTTTTAAGCGGCAGACATACACTACTTTTTTACATGTTAAAAATAGGAAATGCACAACAATAATTATTTTGGGTTTTTCACACCTTGTGTAACTAAAAGAAAAAAAAGAGTATGCATTGCCTCCCCAGAGGACAGCACACACACCTAAACTCACAAACTTACTTTGAGTATTTCACAAGCATGAAAACAGGAATCATAATCATAGAATCATAGACTCGTAGAGCTGGAAGGGACCATGAGGGTCATCTAGTCCAACCCTCTACAATGCAGGAATCTTTCGCCCAGCATGGAGCTTGAACCCACAACCCTGAGATTAAGCGTCTCATGCTCTACCAACTGAGCTATCTATGGTTAGGAGTTTCAATTTACCTGTGCATCCTGTTTGGGGGATCCTTAGAATATTCCAACACTCTCTGCATTTCTGCTCCAATCTGTAACTGCTAGACAGTAGACTAGATTATCCAATGAACAGGTTCCTTGGTAAAGGATGGAGTACGAGAGTCAGTTAAGGTGGCCAGGTGCAGAAGAGGACAGAGGTCTTACACCTTTCCACAGCTGTGCAGAAGAGGGGATTTAAGCATGTGTATCTTGGCTGGGGTGCAAAGTGCTGAACAATGCTGACCTGGATTCAGACCCTGTTGACTTTCCTTACACTCAAACGGGGTGTGAGGAAGGCCAAAAAAGCGACTGACCTTAAAATGGAATCTCCTGTTTGTGTACAAATGCAGTACAATCACTGCTGGTTGCATTGTCAGGTCTCCATAGATCCTGTGCTCACTTGCTGTCTCTTGTATGGATGCGAAAGGGAAATTTGGGGGCCTACTTAGAGTAGTGTATGTTGACTGTCAAGGGTCTTCAAAACCGCCATCTGGACAGGCCAACTAGGTATCTGAATGAATCTGCCGGATCAAAGAATTGCCTCAGAACAGACCAAAATATGAACACTCTATACAGAAGGTGCTCCTTTTACACAGTAGCCAAAGCAAGTCAGAAATGTGAAGCTGGGCATTTTAAAGAAATTGTGTATGGTTCCGCAATTCGTTGAATTTATTTACATTTATTCTTATGGCTTTGCAGTCCATAAAATCTATAGTCTTAACATATAAAATCTCTGAGCAACTCAGCGCTCGCTGTAACGTAGCGCTCAGGAAGGGACGCAGTGACTGCCAGCAATGCCATTGAAATGTCACCGCCTGTCAGCTCGCCAGGCATTCTTTGTGACACTGCAACTATGCTATGCATATACTTAGAATCGGCATTCCTACGAATGATGTAAGTTACATACTCAGTGGTGATATGCATGTGTCACTGGTCTTTTAAGAGAAGATGCACTTTTTATTTCTAAAGCACTGCACAAGTAACTTTGAGTGGGCTTCCAGAAACATTTAAGAGTAACGGGGCAAGGATGGAAATGGGGTGCATTAAATAAATAAACCACTTCTATCCTGCATTTCCTCAATAAGCCCAACATGGCTAACAGCACAAGTTTTTAAAAAAGAGCAACTTAACAATTTTAAAAACAATTTGATGTCAGAAATAAATAACTGGCTTCCTATCTCCCTGCCAGGGAGGAGAAGGTTCAACTCCAATTACCAGGTGCCTGGGGACTGCGGGAGAAAGGGAAAAGGACACTCTGGCCCTGTCCATCAGCCAAAGGACCCTGAGCAAACATTTGTTATTGGAGCAAGAACAGCAGCCAGGGAAGATCAGCCGGATAAATAAGACCCACTTATAGCTTACGGCTTCATTTTGGTCTCCTTTCTCTTCCTTTGTGTGTCTTTTTAAGTTTGCAGCTAGACTGACAACAGGGCCTGCCTCTCTTGCTTGATGTCAGCCACTTTTGGGAGATAATGGTTGTCTGAAAAACGGGATAAAACAGGATAAAAATAAATAAATTCAATAAAGCAGCCATAAAAGATGAAAACAACAGAGCGACAAAAGATAAAAAAGGCAGTAACCATTAGAGGGCTTGTCCACAGGCTCTGGTCACCCAGCATCCCTCCTGATTCCCTTGCACAAAGCCTAGGTGGGGGTCCAGTTTATATGGAATATTCACCCCTTGAGTTGTTTACAGGGAGGCTGTATGACAATGAGCACTCATCCTGCATTGATCCTGATTTGCTGGTAGGGTGTGTATTACAGATCTTCCCATTAATCGCTCAATTGTCCCATACAGTTCAATGCGTTTTCACATCCCTTTCCAAACCACAAAAAACACAAAAAACAAAAACAACCATTCGGAAAAAGTGGATGTGTTGCGCTAGAGCAAAGTATCATTTTAATTGTGCAAAGCTAAAGTTTCAATATGCACTTGAATGCATCCTGCAAAACATAGTGTGGAGGTAGCCTAACCACAGCAATTCAAAATGCTTCCCAAAAAAGGGGAGCAATTGTTCTACATCTTGCCATACACTTTTGTATCTTCTATGAACATGCATGAAAATATCCATGCCTTAGTCACTAGAAGGGCCACAGAAAATACTGGATTTTGTGAAAAGCGATTTCTCTGATGTATGTCACCTGCCTCTCCACCCCACCCCTGCCATTTATGCAAAAAGTCTACTTCTCTGCTGCAGGCAGGGAAAGAAAGAAAGCATATTATGTGCGTATGCGCAATCTCATGGTTCTGCTAATAAAGAAAAATGTCTCCCACACTTCAAAGTTTCTGGTGGTTTAGTAATCATTGATTGCTGGGCACATTCCAAGGAGCATTTGAATTATACAGGAGGAAAACCACAACAGAGCAAACAACTCTGGCAAAACATTGGTATCCAATGACGTCAGCCGCAATGCTGCGCTAACAGCTACTTTACTAAATATAAGTCGGGCAAAGACTACAAGTGGAACATTTGCAAATAGTGAAGGAGGGAGCTATACTTTCCTTCACTCTGCCTGCACCCTTGATGAATCCTGACTTATGCCCACCCTATTCCTTTAGCAGTTGTTCTTTTTGTTTATCCAGTCTATCTAATTTATATTGTAAATAAACAGCTTGGGCAGAGATGTGTAATTTGCGTTCTGTAAATACCTTGCACAGTGTTGCAAGCAACTGAATGTCGAGCAGCAGATGTCATACCAGCAAGGAATGTTACATATTGTTTTGTGATATACCCACTTCCACAAAGGGCAGCAAGCTCCTGGAGCCACTGTATATTGCAACCATTTTCTTGTGTTTTACAAATAAAAGTATGGGCCCTAATGAAAGGAAGGGAAAGAGTGAGACTTGCATTACAAGAGGCATCTGCAACAAACTGTTGCATTGTGGATGTAGTGTTCTCTTGTCCAGGAATTCAGCAATGCCACTTGCATGGATACTCCATTCTATTCCCTCTCCATCTGATCTTCTATTTTCCTGCCAGCTAGCATGAGCGTTATTAGCCCTCGTTGGGTTCTCCCCTGCCCCAAATAACACGTAGGTTTCATTTTCTCTAAAGGTTTTTATGTGCTCCTGCAAAGCCAGGGATTTCCAGCAGGCTCTTCTTCAGTGCATCTGGCTTTCAACCAGAAGGTTGGTGGTTTGAGCCCACCCAGGGATGGCTGTGGGCAGGATTCCCCCGGGATCCCCTGCAACTCTACAATTCTATCATTTAATGCTGATGCCTCTTTTTGGACATGGATGGTGCTGTTCTGGCTACAAAAGGACTGGCATCCGAAGAATTGGGCTTCCTATTAGTGTATATAAGGATGACTATATCCAGGGCAGTTTAACCATATTTTTTGTTTCCTAGGTAACAACAGGCAAAAATACGATTAACCATAATCAAATTATGACTTAATTATTACATAATTAATGGAAAAAATTATTTATGTATGTATTTAAATTTCCTTGTTGCAAAATTGTACAGACAAAATTGTATGGACTTAAATCATAAAACATGACGTGCATAACAAAAAAATGGGTCACTAGGGGGATAAACTACTAAACATATTATTTTACAGTACACAATAATGAGATAATTACTGTAAACTGGTAAAATGAGTCATTCAGAAAATCAACCTGGAAAACAGGAGGGTAATAGGAGTGAGCTAATGAGTGGTGCCTGCTTATCTATGCCGTACTGCAATATATGCTGCAAGTATTTCTCATGTGTGTGTTGTTTCATTTGAATATTTAATAAAATCACACCATACAGTGTAAAAATTATGTTTGTTTTTCTCTCCCCTTGCCACCTTCAGTTTTTGCGACAGCTTTTCCATTATGGCTGTTTGCCAGATTATATTATACCACTGATCAATATTCATCTAGTGGAAAATGATTCTAAATTATATTTAATTATGTAACCTTACAAACATGCTCCAGCACATCATCCATATTGCCACTTAAATATTCCAAAATCAATCACATATCCTTCTGAATTTTAATTTGATTACAATGGGGCTGCCATGTCCAACTTTTTAAAAAAGTTCTTCTGATTTCAGTAGAAAAACTGAAAGCTGATTAAAACACCCCCATTCACATCAGGAGAACTTTAAAGACATTAACTTTGGCTAATAGTGTTCATATATATATATATATATATATATATATATATATATATATATATATAGTTAACAATGCAATCCTATACATGTTTACTCAGAAGTAAGCCCCTCTTTGCTTTCAACAGGGCTTACTTACCTGAGAGTAGAGGACTGCGCTTTCCTGGGAGTCTGAGTCCCATCAATCTCAACGGATCTTAGTTTTGAGAAGACACACACAGAACTTCAGTGCAACAAAAACTTTTGGGAGGGGCTGTAATTCAGAGGTATCAGGCTGGGAAACACCGCTGTCTGCAATGTGAGCACTATTGCCAATCAGATTAGGCAGCACAGAGCGAGATTAACCAGTGATCTGATTTATGATAAAGCAGTTTAATATCTCATAAATACTGTTCCATTAATGGGGCAGGGAATGCTTTCATCCTTCTTAGAAACTAGGAATTGCTCTGTGTGGTGCTATAAATATGTCCCAGGGATTCAATAAATGGTAAGTTATGACAAATAACAAGTGTCCTCCAAAGTCCAGTTAGCTCTTGCTATTCCTGTGCTAACGTTCCACTTTGAAATCTAGTCCAGCATCCTGATCTCATGGTGGGCAACCAGATCTGCTTGCAGGAAATCTGCAAGCAGGACATGAGCACCAGAGCACTCTCCCCTTTTACAGTTGCCACTAACTATAATTTAGAAGCTTTACTACCTCCGACTGTGGAGGCAGAGCGTAGCCATCATGACTAGGAGCGATTGAGAGCCTTATCCTCCATGAATTTGTCCAATCCTTCTTTTAAAGCCACCCAAGTCAGTGACTCTGACTCATGTCACACCAGGTGAAGTGCTAGCTCAGTCGGTGGAATATGAGGGTTGTGGGTTTGAGCCCCACGTTGGGCAAAAGATGCTTGCCTCATGGTCCCTTCCAACTCTACAATTCTACGATTCTATCCAACAACATCTGGAGGGAGCCACGTTGGCTTCCCCTGTCCTAGTCCACTTGAGAGCTGACCCCATTGAATGCAATAGGACATTTTTCTGTGCAGACATGTATTGGATTGCACAGTAAGGCTGCAGTCCTAAACACAAGTACTTGAGGGCCAACCCCAGTGGATGCATTGGGACTTACTTTAAAGTAAACATCCCTAAACTGTTCTGCTAAACTATCTTCCTTTTGGGTAACATTTCTAATGCATAATTTGATCCATAAGTCAAGTAGATGGAAATAGTACAGTGAGGCCTCTAGCAAGCATATGTCCTAATAAGTGCTAGAAAAATAACCCTATAATGAGAATAATAATACTTTGAAGGCATTCCACTCCAGCAAGGATGAGAAGGCACACCCACTGGCCAGCAAATAGTTTTGAGAGTTGGGATGCTTTAATCATATAACACTTACATTGCTAAGTGATGTACATAGGTTAAAAAAAAACAAGACAAACATATTTACATTCATGCATGGCATTTTAATGTACACTAATTATATTTGTGTTTATCTGTCCGGGTGTCTATAGAAACTTTCTGTCCAACATGAATAACTAAAGTCAGTAGCTGCTGGGAAATGCTTCGTTTCTGGTGTGAAATATGCTTCATAAATTTCACTGCAATCATTAATATTAATAGTTAGCACAATATTTCTCTGTGACTTGATCACTATAACTGATTGCTATCACGCTGTGCATATTGGGTGAGCTGGTAGTGTTCAAGTGTCATATTCCACCTTTCTCCATACATAAATTATTATGAAAGTATTATGCACTGCCTATGATCACTGGAATCCTCTCGTTGCCTCTTGCTTTGCATTACAGTGGGGAGATATTGGAACCTGTTTGCTCTGCGAGAACTCATGGAAGTGCAAAGGGCAGGGTGGAAGAAAAGGATCTATTACAGGCTCAGAGTACAGTAATCCCACCCATACCTTTCTTTATGGTTGTCATAAACTATTTTACAAGCTGCTGGCTATAATGCTAGACCTTCTCCCTCTCTGCTCACAACCCCAAAATACAGCACAAGTGGGTCCTGCAACCAAATGTTGTATTGTGCCCCCAGACACTGACTGCTAGCTAGGCAGGTCCTCTGGGAGCAGGGAGTGTGGGCTGAATATGGCCACAACCTTTTTGGTTATAGTTATATCAAAGTTTGATGCAAAGATCCACTTATCAAACAGCCTGTCCGCTGGAATATGCTGGAGCTAGCCTACCTGCTGGACCCACCAAGAGGTGGTTGCTGGACTCTGGGTCCCACCAGTGTTGCCCATGGATTGTGGTTCCTGCTGGCCACTTGGGTATGGGGAAACCTGCCCCATCCCCTGAGGCATTCAGTTCCTACCTCCTCCAGACCACCTATAACAGGCTTCCTCAAACTCCGCCCCCCAGATGTTTTTGGCTTACAACTCTCATGATCCCTAGCTAGCAGGACCGGTGGTCAGGGATGGTGGGAATTGTAGTCTTAAAACAGCTGGAGGGCCAAGTTTGAGGAAGCCTGACCTATAAGGATTCCATCACTGCCTATGGATCCTGCATAATGCCCACCCCCCACCAACGAGTCATGACAGGTGCACACAAAAACCGCAACCAGCAAACATACCCTTGCTATAGGAAAGGCAGAAATATTGGGGATAATTCAGACTAAAATTCCCAAGTGTCAAAAAAGGTTATTTATGTACCGTATTTTTCCATTTATAAGACGCCCCCATGTACAGGTATAAGACGCTCCCTATTTTGGGGGACTCAGATTTAAGAAAATGGGAGGAGATGTATCTGTGTATAAGACGCCCCCTAATTTTTGACATTATTTTTTTAGGGGGAAAACCTAGTCGATATGCCACTTCTGTGGCCTGTGTTTTGTTAGCCCAAAAATGGAAAATGAGCAAGGTCTCAAATAAAGAAGAATTGCAGATTTAAAGCTTACAGATTTAACATATAGAATAAGAGAACAAGAAGAACATGCATTTAGAGAAGATTGGAAAATGCTTATTGAATATATGGGGGGAAATTGTGTACACTTTAAAATGTTGGCAGCATTAAGATAAATTCAACAGTGTACATAAGTTTTGATGGATGTAATAATGGAATACTGAATGGTTTAGTTTTTGTAAAATATGCAGGGATTTATGATATGCAAAATGAACCATGGAAAGAGAAGAAGGGAAGTCATTGATATTTTAAGGCTGTTTAAATGAGTATTTTAAATTGTAAAACAAAATTATACAAAAAAAAAAGGAAAGGCAAAATTATAAACTGCAGTGTGAACACACACACACACACACACACACACACACACACACACACACCCCTCCCAGTTCTATTAACCAGCCACAAACTATCATCCAAGCAAGAACAGTTACGATGGAGAAAGGGTGGGTGGGGAAGAAGGCTGTGTCATGGCCAAGCAAGTCTTCCCTCTGGACTATGCCCAAGCCCTGCCCACTGCAGCACAGCAGACACTCTCATTATCCCGCCCCCCTGGCAGCCTCGTGCCAGGCTGGTAGCACAACTGGGGCGCTCCGTGGAGTGGCAACAACTCAGGAACAGTGTCGCATGCTGCTGTTGATAATTAAACCTACTCCATCCCACTCATTTTTTTCTGTCCCTTTTTTCCATTCCACTTGCAACTGCCAGTCAGCACTGTATGGTCACTTAGCATTCTCAGTCCTTACTTGCCTCTTTGGGGAGTTCACAGCCCCTTAGGGATTCCCCCCACCCATAAAGATGGTTTGTTTGCAAGCGCTGGGGTTTGTCAAGTCTATGAATACCTCTCTCCAGCGAAAGGGTTTTGGCTACATAAGTAAATGCACTCACAGCCTGAACACTAGAAATGGCAGGAGCAATGCACAGTTATAGCACCTAGTCCTAGAATCTCCATGAGTAGGCAAACTAAGGCCCAGGGGCTGGGGCCGGCCCAATCGCCTTCTCAATCCAGCCCGCGGATGGTCCGGGAATCAGCGTGTTTTTACATGAGTAGAATGTGTGCATTTATTTAAAATGCATCTCTGGCTTATTTGTGGGGCAGAGGAATTCGTTCATATTTTTTTTCAAAATATAGTCCGGCCCCCCACAAGGTCTGAGGGACAGTGGACCAGCCCCCTGCTGAAAAAGTTTGCTGACCCCTGTCCTAGACTCACCTACAAGGGTTGAATGCTTGTGCCAGCATGCTCTAGTATGGAGGATCTGGCAGCAAATCTATTAAAAAGGTAAAGAGACCCCTGACCATTAGGTCCAGTCATGTCCGACTCTGGGGTTGCTGAGCTCATCTCGCATTATTGGCCGAGGAAGCCGGCGTACAGCTTCCAGGTCATGTGGCCAGCATGACAAAGCCGCTTCGGCGAACCAGAGCAGTGCACAGAAATGCCGTTTACCTTCCCGCTGCAGCGGTACCTATTTATCTACTTGCACTTTGACGTACTTTCGAACTGCTAGGTTGGCAGGAGCAGGGATCAAGCAACGGGAGCTCACCCCGTCGCGGGGATTCGAACCGCCAACCTTCTGATCGGCAAGCCCTAGGTTTAACCCACAGTGCCACCAGCGTCCCCTAGCAAATCTATTACTCTCCTTTAAATACTAGGGCCAGCATCCCCCCCCCCCCCGCATTTCATAAAACAGAGACCTTTCCAAATAGAGATCTGTGTTGGTTTTCAAAAAGTGAACCTCTAAATCATGTTCACACCCACGCCAGAAATTACTGCAGATATTATAGCTTTTTTACCCATTTCATTAATCATGTACATTTGCATTGCTATAGTTACGTGCCTCTTTTGGAAGGAAGGAAGGAACCATTTTGCAAGTCACTTTTCCTCACAGGACACAATGAAAGATTAATAAAAGAAATGTAGAAAAAAAGACATTCAACACCAGTAAATACAGGAAGACACAATTATGTCATTAATTCTGTTTGCTATATCTGAATTCAGACACTGCATGTAGACTCATCCTAAACTACCTTTAAGGTAGAAAACTGTGTCATCAGAACGTTCCTTGAACAGTTAAAAATGGGTGGTTTTCAAGCTTGGTGTAAGAAAAGGCCTTGTTTGATCTGCAAAAGATTTGCTGCAAGACTTCTGCTCTGGGTGCAACAGGTCTGAAGTGGGGTTCAAATCCCATGCAAACAATATAAAATAGGTGGTATCTGGGGAGGGGGAGGGCCTAGGTTTGGTGATAGAGCACCTACTTTGCATGCAGGAGGTCCCAAGCTCAGTCGTCTGCGCCCCACAAAGCAACGCTACAAAAGAGTCACTTTACCACAGCAACGGAGGAACCTCAGACCTGGGGACCAAATGCTGCCCTCTTAACATCTCTATCTGGCCCAGGTGACCCTGCACATGCCACACCCCCTTCTTCCCTAGCCACACCTTTCACTGGCCCTGCTTCACACTTTCCCTAGGTGATTTTGCTTGGTTGCAATGTGTCCTGGAGCCTCCTGCTTCCCTGAATGAAGGCATGGGCATTGCGGAGCAGGTTAATCCCCTGACATTTGGGTGGCTGCAAAGTAGCTTGCTGTACCAAGGTAGGAGTCACATGCGGCCCTATGCGGCCTAGGACCCTCGTACCTAAGGGACCGCCTCTCCTGGTATGCCCCGTGTAGGACCTTAAGGTCCTCAAATAATAACATTTTGGAGGTCCCGAGCCATAAGGATGCTAGGTTGGCCGCAACTAGGGCCAGGGCCTTCTCAGTACTGGCCCCGACTTGGTGGAACGGTCTGTCACAAGAGACCAGGGCCCTGCGGGATTTGGCATCCTTCCGCAGGGCCTGCAAGACAAAGCTGTTCTGCCTTGCCTTTGGGTTGGTTTTAGTTTAACCCTGATGTTTCATTCCTTTATGGTTTGATTGGTGGGCTACTTAAAAACGAGGCTGCATTTTAAACTTTAAATCGTATTTTAACTTGCATTTTAATTGATTGTTTTGTATGTCTTGTTGTGATTTTATGGGTGTTAGCTGCTCTGAGCCCGGTCTTGGCTGGGAAGGGCGGGGTATAAATAAAAATGTATTATTATAATATTATTATGCATTGCTCTGCCTAACTTTGCCTCCAGCCTCACCCACCCTTGGCATGTGGACACAGAGGATTGTCCACAAAAGAACAGAAGCTGCCCCCTCCCCCCCCCCCGAATAACCCTACAATGCTTCTGGCTGTCAGAAGAGACCATACTGGGTTAGAGGCCGACCAGTAGCCTGACTCAATATAAAGTACCTTAATTCATAGTGTTTCTTTTGTCTTGTCAACCACAACCTCAGTCCTGTCTGTAAAAACTGGAAGAAAAAATTGTACAGGCTTGAGTAGGCCCAGAAACTGTATTCGGTACTGCAATAACATAAAAAGATTAAGAGGGTTTCTTTGAGAACGTGCAGAGTACACTCCCTCAATCAGATGGGAGGGTTTGAGGATATGACTCTCAACTTGCAGAGACTCAGACCACAGGCAGCCAATGCGGAGCCTGAGGGAAGTGGCCTCAAAACCCACCCTCCATTTTAGCCTTAGGCACAGGAGTGATGTGAGGCAAACTCTGCATCCGGGAGGGTAAGGTAAAGTTAAAGGACCTCTGTCCAGTTGAATTCAACTATGGGGTGTGGCACTCATCTCGCTTCAGAAAGAGAGGGAGCCAGCGTTTGTCCACAGACAGCTTTCTGGGTCATGTGGCCAGCATGACTAAACCACTTCTGGCGCAACGGAACACCGTGACGAGTGCCAGAGCGCATGGAAACACCATTTACCTTCCCACCACAGCGGTACCTGTTTATCTACTTGCACTGATGTGCTTTCAAACTGCTAGGTTGGCAGAAGCTGGGACAGAGCAACAGGAGCTCACTCCGTAGCGGGGATGCGAACTGCCGACCTTCTGATCGGCAAGCCCAAGAGGCTCAGTGGTTTAGACCACAGCGCCACCCGCTCCCTCCAATCTGAGAGGATGGGAAGAGGTGCCCCTGGGTGATTCTTCATGCCCATTCGTGACTCCATGAATGGAAGGGGAAAGTAGGCAGAAGGGGAGGGAAAGAACTCTGCAGGAAATCATCATTCCTCCTTCCTAGAATGGAGAGCAGCAGCCCCTCCCTTTGAGTGCGCCCTGCTTGTTGCCATGGCACCCCCACCATTAGCTCCTAGCTAGCGTTGTTCCTCTGGAAGAAGAGGAAAGATGGCCCAGGCCACGTCTCTCCCCACCCCCCTCGTCTATGAAGAAGACGACACGGGTGCCACCGAGCGCGCACGGGCCCTGCAATCCACGCGGAGGCTGAGCATGCACCCCAACATCTTTGAGCTCCTGACACTGTATTCCAGCTTTGATGAGTTGGAGCTGGACTACCGGTAATGCGTCTGAGCTGCCTGCAGGGGGCGATGGGGAGGACGTGTGAGAAGGGAAGCGAAGCAAAGGGATTCTTCCTCTCTTCTCCTGAAGCTCTGTGGAGAATTCAATGAAGCTCTGTGGAGAATTCAAAAGCTTGCCTTTATATCTCACCACCATTTTCTCCAAGTGGCTCTAGGAGGGGTGAAAACGATTCTCCCCCCATTCTTTCCTCACAACAATCCTGTGGGGAAGGCTAGGCTGAGAAACTATGATTGGCCCCAAGTCAGTCAGCTTCATGGCTGACTGGGGGATTTGAACTCAGGTCTCCTAGGTCCAGCAGTCTTACCGCCATACCACAATATAATACACCACATGTAAAACCCAATTGGGTCTGACTCTGGAGCAGATGATGCTGGCTATTCATAGCTGCTAATCTGTGTTTTACTTTTTAAAATATTGTTTTTATTTATTTATTAGAAATATATACCGCTTAATAAAAAATATGTAGTTTACGTAAAAAATTATAATAAAATTTCCTTAAAGCTAGATAAAAACCAAACAAAAGTATATATCTAAATGAAACTGAACAGTGTTCAAAAGAGAGTTAAAAATTAAAGAACCAGAGTCTAGGAAGTCTGGATAAATATAATTTATAAGAGACCTTTAAAGGTCATTACTGTCTTATCTCAAAGAACCCGGGAGTGTGCATTCCAGAGGAGAGGTGCATATCTTTATTCTGTGCTGCATATTCTATGTTTGTGAGCCGCCCTGTGTTCCTCTTTTAAAGGAGGGGCTGGATATAAAAACTAGATGATAAATAAATGGACTGTCTGGAATGAGGCAGCTTCCCATATATTTCTTCAGTTTTTTTCCATTGAGTCTTGGAACCAGAGAATCGTCCTACCAGCTATCCCTCATTTAAGAATTAAATAGCACAATATATTGCAAATCCCGTCATACTGAACGACTACATGGACACTCCAGATTTAATTGGCAACTCCATGCTTCCTTGTGGAATTCCTGTGGCATCAGGCTGTTAGTATGTCCCATTAATGCTGTGCACCAGAATTAGTTTCCTGGCATCTCCAGTTTATTCTCCCAGTGTAGAATTGTTTAAAACTGAATGTATCTCTGAGCCACTTTATGAACCAGGAAATGCCTCTATCATCCTTGCCATTAAAAATGGATGTTAAACTTTCTCGCGTTGCTATTTAAAGAACTTGTAGATATGATGAGACTTACAAACAGGGAACACTTGCATGTTGCAGAAATGCGATCAGGGGAGTAGTTCTGAGAGATGTTAACGCAGAAGGCTATTTTTAAAAATCGAACTGGCATTTGTCCCCATTTTGCATTAAGAGTTCCCCCTGCAAATGAGCCAAGTTTAGCCTGGGTGACGTACACATTGACTCAGTCTCATTCTACAGCCAAGAGACTAAGCAGCTGCCTTGACCACCTGTTCCCTGTTGCTGGAAAATCCAGTCATGTTTAGAATAGCAGCCACCTCTTGAAGATTTGTGTGTTGTCATTTCACCCACCTTGTTAATCTGGGTTTCCAAAACATTGCCACAGTGGAAGTCCAGGGAAGGAAGGTGGGGGACCCCTACAGTACAATTGAAGAGTGCACATGGCAGATGTGCCCCCCAGAGAAATAACATTTTGAAATCTAAGCAGGGCTTAGCTTGGCCAGTGCCTTGATGGGAGACTGCCTAGAATCCCCTATGCAAACTGCTTTGAAAGTGAGTGTGTGATAAAAGTGAACTCAATAACTGTGTGAGTGATGGGATTTCCTTCTAGAATTATTCATTATTGGGGAACATATATAACCCCTCTTTAAACTTTCTACATACAAGTAGTGTGGAGAGTGGGGACTGTCACTTTTTTGCTCCCCAAAATTTAGAGGGAAAACTCTGAAGCAGGGAGCTTTCTGTACTTTGTGGAGGATCCCTGCACAATTTAAGACCCTGATCTATGCTCTACATTGTGCAGGCAGCTTCCACAAGTAAAGGAGAAGAGGCTGCTGGATCAGGCCAATGGCCTATCTAGTGCCGCATCCTGTTTTCACAACGGCCAACCAGATGTCTGTGGAAAGCCTGCAGTCTGCATCTGAACATCAGAGAACTCCCAGCTTTTACAGTTTCTAGCAACTGGTATTCAGAAGCATCTAGGTTGGTAGCCATCATTGCCTCCTGTGGCAGTGAGTTCCATAGGTTAACTATGCTTTGTGAAGAAGTATGTTCTTTTATCCTGAATCTTCCAACATTCAGCTTCTTTGGATGTCCACGAGTTCTGGTGTTATGAGAAAGGAAGAAAGAACTTTCCTGTATCTACTTTCTGGTTGCCGTGCAAAAAATTTATAGACTTCTGCTTCAGAAGTTCACCCTCCAGCTCATGAAGAATAGGGAGCAGAGCGGAGCTTCACATCCCTGTCCCCTCTCTTGCATTGCTTTTACACATGAGTAAAACACCTGAACGAGGCAATAACTTAAAACCTTAATGGATAGTTTAGCAGATTATTGCTACTTTAAGCTTCACATTTGTTCGGTATAATATCTTTGCTGTTTCAACTAACTATATTTCAACAAAAAAATTCCATAGGCACACGATTTCAGATAACCTGAAAATAGGTTTTGGGATCTCAGATCATGCTACTCAAACAGATACAAGTGAAATAGGAGATATAAAGGTCTTTCTAGAAACAACAAGAACTTTAGTACAGGTAAGCTGTTTTCTGCCCATCTCTCAAGCAGAGCTTTGCTGGAATACATATGTGGCACTGTAGCTGTTTACATGGGACGTGGGTGGCGCTGTGGTTTAAACCATTGTGCCGCTTGGACTTGCCGATCGGAAGGTCGGCGGTTCGAGGCCCTGCAACGGGGTGAGCTCCCGTTGTTCTGTCCCAGCTCCTGCCAACCTAGCAGTTCGAAAGCACACCAGTGCAAGTAGATAAATAGGTACCGCTCCGGCAGGGAAGGTAAACGGCGTTTCTGTGTGCTGCTCTGGCTTCGCCAGAAGCGGCTTAGTCATGCCGCTGGCATGGAAAAACTGTCTGCGGAAGCAAACAAATGCTGGCTCCCTCGGCCTGTAAAGCGAGATGAGCACCGCAACCCCAGAGTCGTTCGCGACTGGACTTAACTGTCAGGGATCCCTTTACCTTTAGCTACCAGTAGTTCTTATTTTGTGCCAACAGCCATTTTTAACCATTCTAATTTAACATCTGCATTCATTCTTGCTTCAGAAATTGTGGCTATTTTTTTCATTCCTTTTATTGTCAAAGTTCTTATCGCCAGTATTATCAACTGTAGATAGCGTATGCAGGGGGGAAGTGAGATCAAACTGTTTATGAGGCATGTGTGTGCAAGCCATGGGGAAGCTAGGCTCGTCCTTGTAATGCTAAGCTTTAATGCTTGTAATGCTGAGCTGTAGCTTAGCACAGGTGTGAGAAACCTCTGGTCTCCTCCAGATGTTGCAGGACTACAGTTCACACCATCCCTGACCGTTGGCCATGCTGCCTGGGATTGATGGGAGTTGTAGTCCAACAATATCAGGGTGCCCCAGGCTCCCTATCCCTGGTTTTCGCTGTTCTGTCCAAACTAACCCACTGAAACAGGTATGCAATTACGGCAGGTGTCTGGGTGTGATTGTATTGAGTTAAGATGCCCCTTCCCAGGCCAACTTCATTGAGATCACACATGTGTGTGGTGCCTTTCATTTAGTGTGCTGAAGCAGCTTGTTTGGTAGCTCCGTTCTGTCCAACAGCCATGTAATAAATCGTTTTGAATGAGTGTGCCATTAATCCTTTTGCATTTTCAGTTCACAGACAGGCTCTACAGTGATTTTGCTATGTACCAAAAGATCATTAAAGCGCAGTATGAGGAAAGAATACAGGAAGAGGCAACCAAGCTCTGGCTAGCCATAAATGACAGGCTAAAATACATTGATGACTTTTACAAGCAGGTACAGGGCAACTTTCCTCCTCCCGCTTTAAGCATTGAAGTGCTGAAGTGTAATCAATGCGTAATCTGTGTGAAGGTTTTGTGTTTGTTTGCTATTTGGTTAAAGCAGTGTGTGTGTGTGAATATCATATGCTGGCAGCTAGCAGTGCAATACAGAAAGCACATCTACACTGTTGATTTAAGTGGTTTACCCTGAAATTCCCTCGCTGTGCTATAAAGAACTCAGCCTAAGAACCAGCCCCAAACTGGAGCTCTTTTTTTGTTGTTGGCAGGGTGGTGAGAGAGAGATTGTTGAAAGGGTCTCCCTTCTTTTTCCTTTCCTCTCTTTTTAAAATAAGTGATTACATTTATATGTTTGTTTGTTTTTTTTAAAAAATCAGCCTTTCAGTTTGGCATAGCTGTCAACACTCCCATTTTTTGCAGGAAACTCCCTTATTCCAATGCCGTTTCCCGCTGCTATCCCGGATTGTTGATATCCCTTAAATTTCCTGGATTTCAAAGGAAACAGCTCCTCTCCCTCCCTGCCGGCCAGGGAAGCTCCTCAGCTGCGTTGCTCGGCTGCCAATAAGGAGTCTGAGACCGACTGGGGGCGGAGCTTGCATGCCTTGTGCATCCAGACCCTCACGCCCAACCAGACAGACAGCCTGCCTGCCGTCTACGCGCTTGCTCTTTCGCTAACCCGTTCGTGCGCAGCCTCTGGAGCGCAGGGTGGCGAGGCTACTTGGTTCCATTGCACCGCCCTTGTGGCATCCCTTATTTTCAAATCCGAAAGTTTGAAAAAATCCCTTATTTTCAAATCCAAAAGTTGACAGCTATGCAGTTTGAGCATGTGTTACAGCAATTGTCAGCACAATCCCCTGTTCACTGGTTAATCAAAGATAAGCATGAGCTGAGTTCCATGAGACATAGTCTCAGGTTAGTGTGCGTAAGGTGGCTCTGCACCATTATTCTGCAATGTTCCAGTTGCATTCAGAACAGTGGGATATATACTACAGATATGATCCAGGGATTGATTGTGCTGAGCCCCAGCAGAGCCAGCACAGGCAGCTGAGCCCTGGGCACGGTCTGATATCTGCAGGGTTCATGTGCAGTCAATGCTGACACAGCAGGGGACTGGAAAGAACAGCCTCCCTCCCTGACCAGAGAACAGGATGCTGTGGGCTTGTGGCTCCACCTAAAGGCAATCCATTGTAACTGCTTCTACAGTACCAGTCACAACCTTTCTCCAGAACTTGTGTGCTTGGGTGTTGCAAGGGCTAAAGGTGTTGAAAGAGGCAAAAACAAACTTGAGGATTGTACCTCCTGCTTGGACTACTGCAATGCGCTCTATGTGGGGCTACCTTTGAAGGTGACCCGGAAACTGCATTTAATCCAGAATGCGGCGGCTAAACTGGTGACTGGGAGTAGCCGCCATGACCACATAACACCGGTCCTGAGAGATCTACATTGGCTCCCAGTACGTTTCCGAGCACAATTCAAAGTGTTGGTGCTGACCTTTAAAGCCCTAAACGGCCTCAGTCCTGTATACCTGAAGGAGCGTCTCCACCCCCACCGTTCAGCCCGGACACTGAGATCTAGCGCCGAGGGCCTTCTGGTGGTTCCCTTACTGCGAGAAGCAAAGCTACAGGGAACCAGGCAGAGGGCCTTCTCGGTAGTGGCGCCGACCCTGTGGAACACCCTCCCATCCCATGTCAAAGAGATAAATAACTACCTGACATTTAGAAAACACCTGAAGGCAACCCTGTTTAGGGAAGTTTTTAATGTGTGATGTTTTAATGTATTTTAGTGTTTGTTGGAAGCCGCCCAGAGTGGCTGGGGGGACCCGGCCAGATGGGCAGGGTACAAATAATAAATTATTATTATTATTATTATTATTATTATTATTATTATTATTATTATTACCTTTGCTCCAAAGAGCAAAGATAATGACGGAATTGTTTTCCTTCCTTCCTTCCTTCCTTCCTTCCTTCCTTCCTTCCTTCCTTCCTTCCTCATTCTCTCCTTCCTTCTTGTTGCATTTCTATCTCACCTTTTTCTCCAAGGAGCTCAAGGTGGTGTGCACAGTTTCCCCCCCCCCTCATTTAAGCCCCACAACAACCCTGAGAGGTAGGTTAAGGCTGAGAGGTAGTGACTGGTCCAAGGTCACCCAGTGAGCTCCATGGCTGAGCAGGAATTTGAACCCTGATCTACCATGTCCTAGTCTGACACTCTAGCCACTGTACCACACTAGCTTTGAATACGTCTTTTTTATTTTGAAATTTACAGTTGGGCAGCACCTTTTTTATTGGGACCAACCAAAACATCCTAAGAAAGGCAGTGCCCAGCAGTGGACTTTGAAACATTTCCTTACAGGCTTTGCCTTTTACTGTTTTGATAATCCGTAAAAAGTTAAATCTCCCCCTTTAATTACAGAAAGAGTCAAAAATGCGATACAGCTACCAGCAACAACTATGTGATGCACTTGCAATTCTCCAAACAAACTATGCAGTGAGTTTTTGAATTATCGCTACTGTGTATATTTTATTTATCTGACGCAGCGCAGGGTGCAGCACACCCTGGTTTGCTTGGTTAAGGAACTCAGAGTTGGAATACCCCAGCTAAAAACCTGGCCCTGTGAGCCAGGGCACAAAAAGAGCAGTTCTTAGGGTCAGGTGCAAACGTCATACAAACAGATGTGGTATGCTTGTGCAGGTTCTGGGATTCAGCCCTGCTCCTGGCTGAGCTGTTCGTAAATAGCAGAAGCAGCTACTGGTACTGGAATGCAGGTGCTCCCCACCTATCCCATTCACCCATCTGATCACAGCTGGTCATATAGTTGTAGAGTTGGACCAAATGGATCATGTAATCCAACCCCCTGCAATGCAGGAATCTTTCACCCCACCTGGGGCTCAAACCCATGACCCTAAGAGTCTCATGCTCTATCAACTGAGCTATCCGTCCAGACACATCCCTCCCTTCCCCCACACCCTTCCTCTGCTACCCCTAACTACCGAAATAAAACAAGAAGTTTGCTTTTGTAGGTAGCTGGCATACACTGTGTGCACAGGTAGACTATGGTGTCCATTCCCCTGTTCTCCTCCCAAAACTGCAATTCCCAAAGCTCTCTGTGAAGAATCTGGGAATTGTAGCTCTGGGAGGGGAATTGTGGGGTGGCCTACTGACAATGCTCAGCACCCTAAACTACAGCTCCCAGAATTCTTTGGGGGAAGCCATGGTTGTTTAAAGTGGCACCATAGTGCTTTAAATGTAGGGTGTGGATGTAGAAGAAGAAGAAGAAGAGTCTGGATTTGATATCCCGCTTTATCACTATCCTAAGGAGTCTCAAAGCCGCTAACAAGTCAGGCATGAAAATGAAAATGAAAGGCACAAATACAGGATGGGTGACACCTGGCTTGAGAGCAGTACATGTGAAAAGGATCTAGGAGTCTTGGTAGACCACAAACTTGACATGAGTCAACAGTGTGATGCAGCAGCTAAAAAAGCCAATGCAATTCTGGGCTGCATCAATAGGAGTATAGCATCTAGATCAAGGTAAGTAATAGTACCACTGTATTCCGCTCTGGTCACACCTCACCTGGAATACACTGTCCAGTTCTGGGCACCACAGTTCAAGAAGGACACTGACAAGCTGGAACGTGTCGAGAGGAGGGCAACCAAAATGGTCAAAGGCCTGGAAACGATGCCTTATGAGGAACGGCTTAGGGAGATGGGTATGTTTAGCCTGGAGAAGAGAAGGTTAAGGGGTGATATGATAGACATGTTCAAATATAAAAAGGATGTCCTATAGAGGAGGGAGAAAAGTTGTTTTCTGCTGCTCCTGAGAAGAGGACACAGAGCAATGGATTCAAACTACAGGAAAGAAGATTCCACCTAAACATTAGAAAGAACTTCCTGACAGTAAGATCTGTTCGACAGTGGAATTTGCTGCCAAGGAGTGTGGTGGAGTCTTCTTCTTTGGAGGTCTTTAAGCAGAGGCTTGACAGCCACCTGTCAGGAATGCTTTGATGGTGTTTCCTGCTTGGCAGAGGGTTGGACTGGATGGCCCTTGTGGTCTCTTCCAACTCTATGATTCTATGATTTAGTGTTACAAAAACCAATCCAGCGGTTGTGAGGCTGCCAGCTGTTGCTGCTGTGCCTTCTGACTGTGATCAAGTGCTTTGTGTCTCTCTTTCATGCTCCTCTTTCCTTGGCAGAAATATTTCTTACTTGACCCAACCGAAGAAGGTGGAGAAACTGTACTTTCAAAGCTACAGAAACTGAGGGGCAAGCTTGAAGAGCAGGCTGCTACAATTGAAAGTTTGGAGGCAGAGGTAACGAGGCTTCAACAAATATCCCCTGAAAAGGTAGGTTTTCCAAAGCCTTTAGCGCAGGGATGTGGGCTTCCAGATGCTGTTGTTATTGTTTGTTGCATTTATAACTCACCTTTTCCTCCAAGGAGGTCAAGGTGGCTTACTGGGTTTCCCCCTCCTCATTTAATCCCCACTGCAACCCTGTAAGGTAAATTAGACTTAATGGCCCAAGGTCACCCAGTGAGCTTCACGGCCAAGTGAGGATTTGAACCCTGGTCTCCCAGGTCCTAGTCATATCAGTCTGCCTCAGGACACCCATCCAGATCACCATAGGAAGCTGCACTTAATGCAGAATGCTGCAGTACAATTGCTGGCAGAAGTGAGGCCTTGTCAGTATACTGTATAACATCTGTGCTCAGAGATCTGCACTGGTTGCTGATTTGCTACTGGGCCAAGTTCAAGATGTTCTTAGTATATAAAGCCCTTAACAACTTGGGACCAATTTACCCACGTGTGCCCACTCAACCACTCTGATGGGTGGAACTGGCACTACAACAGGGACCACATAATACTCCTTCCACATTTTTAAGAACTCAGTCGTTTAGTGTGGCAGTGTGGGAATGTTGCAGATAGTAAAGGTAAAGGGACCCCTGACCGTTAGGTCCAGTCGCGGACGACTCTGAGGTTGCATACTCATCTCGCTCTATAGGCCGAGGGAGCCGGTGTAAAGCTTCCGGGTCACGTGGCCAGCATGACTTAGCCGCTTCTGGTGAACCAGAGCAGCACATGGAAACGCCGTTTACCTTCCTGCCGGAGCGGGTACCTATTTATCTACTTGCACTATGACATGCTTTCGAACTGCTAGGTGGGCAGGAGCAGGGACCAAGCAACGGGAGCTCACCCCATCACGGGGATTCGAACTGCCGACCTTCTGATCGGCAAGCCCTAGGCTCTGTGGTTTATACTACAGTGCCACCCGCATCCTGTTGTGGATAGTAGGAGAGGATATATTGATTAAATATTATCCTTCTTCACTCACGTTAGTAACAGAGCACATTCCCTTGCACATAGCTGGAAGCAAGTTGATGGATTCGTTCGAATCATTTGAGTTGAGCAATCCAGTCTGGTTTGTCCAGATTGGATTGTTCCTGGTAAATTTCCTTCTTAAAAACAAGGATGACACAACAGTCTTCTTTTAAAAGTAATGATAAAAGTTTACTTACATTCAGTTCACAGTATTGTCCTGAAGGCAGGTTTTAATCTTGTAGTTACAGTTACAGTTGTAGAGAAAAGAAGTATGAGCTAGGCCTCAGACTTTCTATCTTGTGGCTTCCATCCTCTGTAAGGATGAGCCATGTGCTGCTGACTAAGAGCCAGCAGAGGAGTCCGAAAGGTGAAATGGAAAAAAAGGTGGGAAAGAGTCAAAATAGGAAGATGGCTGCTTGACTGGCCCTTTTATGTGGTCACACACAGGGGGAGGAGGCTCCAGAGCAGGTTTGACAGGAAGTCCTCCCTGTCTGGAGCAACATGCCCCTGTGTGTCCACTCTAGGAAACAGGAAATGTTGTATTTGACTGCTACAGTGAATGATATATCCCACAGGCAGCACCCAGTGCTGGATTACCAAACAGGCAGGGTAGGCATTGGTTTATGGGACCTACGCCTTTTAGGGGCCCCACAACAATGGATCAAAATAATATTGATTTGCTCTTGAAATAAAATTACAATCAAGCTTTCTTAGTTCAGTGTGAGGGGGGTCCTGAGATTTCGACTGCCATGGAACTTCCTGCCTACTGAGATCAAGCATCCGCTGAACTCCTTTCGGCACCTGCTAAAAACCTCTTTGTTTAGACTAGCCTACCCAGATGCTTAGAAAGTTAAGGTAATTTTAATCTTAGTATTTTAACTTTTGTATGTTTCAAAGTATGGTTGCAGGTTTTTCTTGATTTTATTTTTTTATCTTTTTGTAAACCGCTTTGAGGTTGTTGTTTTTAAAAATAATAATAATCAAGCAGTGTATAAATTGTATGAAATAAATAAAATGAAAATAAATAGGAATAGCTGGTAAACGTTGCTAGTGTAGAAAGGCAAATGTATTTCCCTCTAGGACTGTGAGTTGCTACAGGGGGAGCATTGCATTGTCATAGCTGTTCCTATGTTATTCTGATAATACTCCATTATGGAAAGTCTTTGGACTGGGTTGTCTGCATGGTGAATTGGGTCTCAGTCCTGTTTCTAAACGATAGATGATTAAATAGCAAATGTACCCTAAATTCCATCAAATTTACTCCACAAGTCATACTGGGGTTTAAAGAGGAAATTTTTAAGCACCGTCTCATAACATACAGTTTTGCAGTGGTTAAATTGCAGCATGAATTTAGCAACTCGGAAACTACATATGGTGATAAAGCTTCACAACCTCCAAAGGTTAACGACTTACATTTTGACGGCCATCCACATTCATATTTCGTATCTATCTTCTAAGCCAAAAAAAACCTGTTGCTTTGGGCAGATGGTAGGTAGGGAGAGCCTCACCACAAAGCCTTCCTCCCAATCTATGACAAATAGCTGCAGAATGCTGCAGAAAACCCTCCCTTTGCTCATTTTGATAACAGAGTGTCCTTGCTGCAGCAGGCTAATTGTTTTATTTACAGTTCTTATTTATGACAGATGGTGGCGCTAGAGCTATAGATTCACCATGCAAAGCCCAGGAAACTGAAGCTACAGCACAACTAGATTTTAGAGAACTGTCTCTTACAAACAGACCGCATTTGATTTTAAAACTTTTTTTCCCTATCTTTGTAAATAATAGATTGCAAATAGTTGCTGTTGTTAATTATGATGGTGTTGGTGGCAAGCATTGTTATCAGTATTATTATTATTATTAATATTAATATCCCCTTCCTCTCCTCCCACCATTGCCCCCTATACTCTGGCTCTGCAACAGATTTTTTTTTGGGGGGGGGGAGATGTGAAGCGCTGCTGTAGAGAGGGGGATCCATTTTGCCATATAGTAGAATCAGAGAATTGTAGAATTGGAAAGGGACCACAAGGGTCATCCAGTCCAACCCCCTGCAATGCAGGAATCTTTTGCCCAACGTGGGGCTTGAACCCACGACCCTGATATTAAGTGTCTCATGCTAGTAGTAGCAGTCATAATCTATATGCCTCTTTTTTAGCCCAAAGGCCCCCAAAGTAATATGCAGCAGAATTCAAGGCAATAAGATAACAAGATAAAACTAATTTCAGTTATGATCCTTGTGGCTCACGGCGCAGTGAGCTGCTGATGCGTGAGTTCTGCCACAGCTAAGGCGCTAGCCTTTTAAGCCTCTTAAGTCCTGAAACATTTCTTTAAAAGATCCTTTGAAACTGTGGATTTACTGTGTAACCACATAGAGTGGAACCATGTCTCAGGGGGCTTTTGACTAATCGTTTCTTTGTACTGTGTGATGTTTATTAACACCCTCTGGCAGATCCTTAACTGGAGAAATCCTAGAGGGTTTTGGGAAGTATTTTGGGGAGTTAAATAAAACAAAAAGGAATCACGTCAAGTCCAATGAAGCAACTAAGTAAGAATAGTTTTCTGAAACCCATGTCTTATTCCGGGGGTGGGGGGCGATGGTAGGGACTCAATTTAAATTGCCTGTTATGAGCCCATGTGCTTTTGGAGGGTTATATACCAATTTTAGCTTCAATAATTGCTGCTGCTTCCTAATTAATTGTAATTATTTCTAAAGAAGAACAGCTGCAGATTAATATAACGGATGACTTCTCACATCTCTGCATTTTGGCCACTGATTCCCATAGACCTGAATGGGTGTCAAGTGCTTGATCACTGTGATCATCGCCTACTCCTGTACTTACATGGTCATCAGCACTTAGCATTTATTTTATTTTATTTTGCTTTGAGCTTTTTTATTTTGTGTAAATGCCCAGAGAGTTTACAAAAATGGACAGTATACAGTACCATCCAGAGATGGACAGAGATGGTGGTGGTGGTGGCGGCTTTTTATTGTATGTGTTTTATTATCTGTGCCCAGAGAACTTGGTTAGATTGGATAGCATACAGATGATGAAGATAAAAATACAACCTTGAAACAGTCCCTTTGATTTCAATAGGATTAACTCGACAACAAAACTCTGTGTACAGCAATATATGTATATCCTACTTCACATCCCAATCCTAAACATACTTTACTTGGAGTTAGTCCCATTTTGTTCAGTAGCACTTCCTTCTAAGCAAGTGTGTTTGTATTTTAACGTAACTTACTCAGATTCTCCTACAGATTCTTCAACTTGTTCAGTTCTGGTTTGCAACCAGTTAAGCCAATGCAGCCACTTCACAACGTGGGAGAGAGCTGTAAACCATTCCATAGTCTGAGCTGATCATAATGACAACATATACCAGACATAGCAGCATTCTGAGCCAGCATTCAACACCCAGTTGTGTTCTCAACAGTTGTGTTGAGAGCCAGTGTGGTGTAGTGGTTGAGAGCGGTAGACTCGTAATCTGGTGAACCAGGTTCACATCTCCGCTCCTCCACATGCAGCTGCTGGGTGACCTTGGGCTAGTCACACTTCTCTGAAGTCTCTCAGCCCCCCTCACCTCACAGAGTGTTTGTTGTGGGGGAGGAAGGGAAAGGAGAATGGTAGCCGCTTTGAGACTCCTTCGGGTAGTGATAAAGCGGGATATCAAATCCAAACTCTTCTTCTTCTTCTTCTTCTTCTTCTTCTTCTTCTTCTTCTTCTTCTTCTTCTTCTTCTGATAGAAACACCTTGTGGCTGAGACAGCCATGTGAGCCAACCTGGGAATTTATTTGAGGGGATGAGTAGGAATCCCCATATGTCAGGGACTGGGCAGATGAAGAGGAATGGTGGAGACCGCCTCCCCAGGGGCCTTCCAGAGAGGAGGAAGGGGCAGATAGTATAGATCTGGAGGGCACAGGTCACACCCTAGGAGAAGAAGAGGGAAGAAGTTGGGAAATAATGGGATATGTGGAGCAGGAACCAGGTAGCGTAGAACAGGCAGAGCCTGAGCAGCAGCTGACTGACACACTGTCACTCGAGAGTATCCCAGAACCTGTTCCCTCCCCAAAAACCAAGTTGAGAATAGCAGAGAAGAGGGCTCAAAGGTTGGTGGCACTTAACAGCCGCTGTAGGAGGGAGGAGGAGTCTGAGGAATAGGGAAGTGCAGAGAAGAGGAGGTGGAGCTTCACTCGAGGCAACGTCAGATAATGAATGGTGTGGATGGAATTTTGCCCTGGTAATTCTAATAATAAAAAGGAACTGAAAAGCTCGCTTTCCCCCTGTCTCTCTGCTTTACTGGGCAGGCAGCCAGTAGCCGCCGACAGCACCCTGACACCAGGGAGATCAATAAATTTAATTGAATAATAAAATTAATCAAATAAACCAGACACTTTGAAAAGTTGGTGCTGCACAGAGCACAAGTCCCGAGTGCAAGGGACAGCCACCCACTTTCACCTGCACTTGAATCTTGACGCCAGCCTCAGGTTGGTGGCAAAGCTGCACTGCTAGATTGTAAGCAAGCTTAAGATTTTGTGATGGGGCTTTGCATAAGTATAGGGAAGTGGGGCCCTACCACTGGGCCTGCCCCCAAAGTTGTGTCCCTCCTTCCAGCTCCAACCAATTCCTTTTTGCATGATCTCTGGTGCATACCTTGGCTGCATGAAGGTTCCCATCTTACATGTGCTGCATGCATAGCCAGGGGTAGGCGGGTGGGGGGAGCTTGGTTGCTGGATGTGACCCCATTCATCCTTTGATGCATCTTGTGAACACCCCTGGTTGCACAGGGCTTCCGATTGCATAGAGGAGGTCTCACAAGTACAGGTGGTGAACCATGCAGACCTTCCCTCAAGGCATAGAGGCCAGGGGGGATGGATCAGGGGGACGGGTAGGTCGGTGAGGTGGAACTGGTGGACACCATCCGGCTTGCCTTTACTCAGATGGTACAAAATACTTCGCAAGATAAAAAAAACCTCTGTGTTGCAGTCTTCAAACAGAAACCAAGAACGAGCAACACGACGGTCAATAAAAGTAGTATATATATTTTTCATATATGATAACAGAAAGACAACGGGACAGTGATCCAGTATTGACACTGTTTCATACACATCTTCTTCAGCATATAACTCAACATACAATGGAAGTTTTCAAGGAGCAGTGGTCATATGAAACAGTGTCAATACCAGATCACTGTCCCATTGCCTTTCTGTTATCATATATGAAAAAAATATATACTACTTTCATTGGCCGTCGTGTTGCTCGTTCTTGGTTTCTGTTTACTCAGATGGTGCCAGGATGCTGCCGACAGCTGTCGGCTCACCGCCCAGGAAATCAGACGCAGAGAAAGAGAGAGCTTTTCAGTTATTTTATTTCTACAGGAACTCAAGATGGCACAGGAAGAGCACCTTACTCTAAAGCCCATGTTCCTCATAGCAAAGCTCCACCACCACCACCCCTCTGGCCGTTAATCCCTATCAATCAGCCTCCTCCTGCTGCAAACAGCGGGTACTAAGGGCAAACTTCCTTTGGGCTCTCTGTTCAACGATTTGCATAGAACATCTGCTTCTCAGAGAGGGAGAGGGCTCTGGTAAACTGTTCAGAGACAGTGTGTCACTTGACTGCTGCACAGATTCTAACACAGCTGACTCCTGCCTCTGTTCAATGCTACCTTGCTCCTGTTTTTCATCACTCATTATTTTCCAACTTCTGTCTTCTTCTTCTTCTTCTTCTTCTTCTTCTTCTTCTTCTTCTTCTTCTTCTTCTTCTTCCTCTTCTTCTGGGGTCTGACCTGTCTCAAACCACAAGTCTAGGTCTATACTCTCTGCCCCTTCCTTCTCTCTGGGGTTCCTCCACCAGTCCTCCTCACCTGCCCAGTCCCTGACAGATGGAGCCATTTCATGCAATACACACATGGGGCGGACAGGAGGGAGGGAGGGAGGGAGGCCAAAATCTGTGACTTGAGCACAGCCAGGCCTTTCCCTTCATACACAATGGATGCCTGTTGAATGTTTTACCTGATCCAGCACAACAAGCAAACAGGGAGATGGTTCTGCTCCACCAGCTTAGGGCAGGGTGCCACTTCAACTTCATTGGTACAAAACTCTGCAGCCAACCAACTGACGCTTCCCCCCTCCCCCCAAGAGATCAAGCTGCTAGAATTGTATCTGGTGGAGAGAGGGTGGACAGTAGCAGTTTTAATGAAAATGAGAGTCCTCCCTCCCCAAATCCTCAAGGGCTCGCAATCTTGCTGGCCAACATGAACACCAACCAGGCACAAAGGAGGACAAAGAAACAAAGGAATTGGGACTTTTTAGTAGTGAAGAGTACGGTAAGTGGAGGGCCTCTGTGTATAGTAGTGCAACAAACACACAGCTGTTGTACATCATTCCTTCTTCTTTTTCTTCTTTTTTAAAAAAATGTCCTGAGATGGCAGAAGAAACCGAGAGCAGGAGGAAATACGAAGAAAATGTGCAGAAGGAATATATTTCCTGGGGATAGAGTTGCTGTTGCACGTTGACCATGTTTTCCTAGTGTTCAAATGTCAATCCCTTGATGCTGAAAAACACAGCTCTCCCACTGATCACCAGTTGGTGCACCTCTTGCACTAATTTGCAAAGTTTGGTTCAGAGAGTTTGCCATGGATAGTTGTCCTGTGGCTGGAATGTTCATTCCCCCTCTTCAGTACTGAAGTAAATCACCTCTGTTGATGGCAGAGGATGTTGTTGTTGTTGTTGTTGCTGCTGCTGCTGCTGCTGTTATGAATTCAGCTTATACAGGGCAGTCTTCTAAATGACTTGCATTCAAGTTTTTTTAAAATGCAGGTGATTTAAAACTTAGCTGTCATCAATAGTTAAACATCACAACAATATTTTTTAAGATCCATTCTCAAAATGTATTGCAAAAATATCGCCAGCAGCTCAGAAGCATCACTAATATACCCTGTTTCTCCTAAAATAAGACGTACCCATAAAATAAGTCGTAGCAGGATTTCTACGCATTTGTGAAATATAAGCCATACCCCAAAAATAAGACATAGTGACGCGGCGCCTCTCCCTTAAGATGGCCTGGATAGGCGTGGCTATGCAGCGTACCGACGCGGAGCGGTTAAAATAAGGCATCCCCCGAAAATAAGCCATACTGTGTTTTTTTAAGGAAAAAATATATAAGACGGTGTCTTATTTTAGCAGAAACACGGTAGGAGCCCATAAGAACCAGCTCATCATATTTCAGAAAATTCCCAGGGAAAAGATGAAAGTCCTGGCGCTAAAATAATATTAATGTCAGCATCTGGCAGGCCTTGCACGGGAGAGCATTCCCTACATGAGGGGCAACTGAAATGGCCTTCTCCTTTGTTCTCCTTCCAAAATTCCCATGTCAGAGGCCACCTGAAGAACGTACTCAGGTGCCGATCTTAAGGTCCAGGAATATCCATGTCAAAAGAGGCGTTTCATCAAGTATTTGCCTCCCAAGTTTGAATATTTAATAATATTTTAGCCTTATTTGAAGGACGGGATTGGCTTAGGCCCTCCTCTTTCTAACTCTCCCTCTCTCTTAGCTCACTGCTTTCTTAATGTGCCAATGCCAACTTAGTTTAATTCAACATGAAGTGAGGCAAGACATTTCAGAATATAATTTTCTGAGAAAAACAATTGGGGAAAATTCACCTCTCCCTTCAGAAATATTCAGCAAAATTTCTTCCCACCCACGCCACAGTTTTTCTGCCCTAAATAGCATAGAACAAATGGGGGGGGGCATTTCCCCTTAGCTCTAAACTGGGCTATGAATTGTACTTATAGCAAGCACAAAGGTTGGAAAACTATAGAAATTATTACATTTTTTAAAATGGCACCCTTCTTTAAAGAAGCGTCTCCTGTTTTATCTCACAACAACCCTATGGGGTAGAGAGAGGGTGACTAGTCTAAAGTCACCCAGTGGGGTTCATGACACAGTAGATATTTGAACCCAGATCTCTCTGGTCCTAGCCCAGCACTCAAGGCACATAGAGTGGAGGGGGGCAGGCTTGGAAACAATCAAGATAAATCACATTTAGGTATAAATATGTTCGAGGATAGTTTTCTTTCTTCTTTATCTTCAGATGATCTTAAAAGGGGAAACCTGCTTTCAAAACTAATCAAGAAGACATGTTTCCTTAAAATAATTACTAGCCATAATGTTACTAGCTTTGGGACTTTTTTCTATAAGGATATCAGAAATCCACATGATGTTCTAGTGGCCTTTGCAAAGTCGCGTTTCAACTTTCTTCTGAGAGCTTTTTTTCCATCTTGTTGAAAAGAAATATGCGGCAGTAAAAATCTCGACAGCCATTTGACAATCTATGCAAATGTGTTAAATAGCTTTGAAGCAGACAAGAAGAAAGGGTGGCTCTCCCAATAAGCTTGGATGCATACGAAGTCCTTTCCATAATGAACGTGGCAAGATTTTAACAAAGGGCATGCATAATAAAAATGTAAATGAGTTTGCTTTACCAAAAGTATAACTTTAAAGTCTTTTGTTGCGTGCTGTCCTGGAACTTTCCTACAAGGTTATCACTGTTCGCATGGAGATTTAAACCAAAGTCTTCAATGGCATTTAAATATATAAAAAAAGAAAACCCTTGGACGGCCTATGTGTGATGTGCATGCAAAGTTATCTTAATGTTCAGAATATGAATTGCCTCTGGGTGGCTCCGGCATGAAGCAGAAAAACCAACTGTGTTGGTATCAGGCTGCCTGATGGACTCCATGTGGCTCCCAGCCTGGAAATTTCACCGATTTGACGTCTGATGTGCTCCTCATGGCAATGGCAGTGCTGTCACCGAGAAACGGCACAAAAGCGACAAGCCCCCCCCCCTTCTCCTTAGCCGCGCACTTTGCAACCCCCTGGAGTTGCCTGCCCATGGCTTCTCTTGCCTGCCTAGTTACGGACAGCACTTCATAAGCACAGAGAGAAGTGTGGGTGGAAAGGCCCCAGCTGCCTTCCTGGATGCAGGCCCCACATTAAATTGGCCTGAATGATGAGGGCAAACAAACAGTATGATATGCATTATTCCTGTCAATAACGTGTCCCCATGTGTTACAGTCTTTGTATGTAGGGTTCCGCAGCCTTTCTTCCGGAAAGTTCTATTTAGTCCCCTTAGTTTCCCCTCCCATTCATATTATAACTAATATGACAGGATTCAGAAAAAAAACCGATATGATAGCTCGCATTGTATAATTACTGTGTGCCCCCCCCCTTGGCGGCATATTTACATTGAGTGTTTGTGGTGGTGTTTTTCCTTTTACGCCTCACAATTTGAAAACAGGCGGCTTCTTAATCTTTCAGATCGTACATGATTTAATGATGGAAAAAGAGTTGCTTCAGCAAGCAAACGCGGAGTTGAATGCAGACAACGCTAAACTGCTTGAGAAGCTTAAACGCCTTCAAGAAGTTATAAAACTCAAAGCGAAAGAAATGACTAATTTAGGTAAACTTTCCTTATAGAACAAGAAACTGATTTTATTTTATTTTATTGGAATTTTGTGGAAATTATTCGGAGCCTAAATTGAGCCAATAAGCATAGCATGGTAATTCTTTTGTCCCCCCCCCCCCCATTTTCTCTGTAATTTGATGTAGTCTTGAACTCTTTCAGAAGTAGTAGAAAGTAACCTTGTTTCAGTGTATGTTTTCCTTGTATTTACCAATGGGGGGGGGGAAGAGAGAGAAAGGTTTGTTATTTACACAAAAGTTGAGACTTCTTATATTTACAGTTCCAAATGATTATGTTGTACTGTGCTGTGAAAGAATTTCCCCCAAAGTCTTTAACAAAATCTATTCTTCTAATAAAACAATAGCTCATACCTGCTCCTATGTAGTACCCATCTGACGATGAAGTATAAAAAGAAATCCATGTTAGTGAGGTGTATAATAGACATTACAATACATCTGCTGTGGGATGAAATGCTATGTTTTGCTAGTTATTTCAAGGCAGAACTGATGTCCCAGAGCCTTAATTACCGGTAGTTATATATTTTACCAATTCCTCTTTTAGAAAAGGCTTGAATTTATGACATCTTAAAATGTGTGCATATTTCTTTTTTATTTCATGAAATTTATATACCGCTTGAGTATTTAAAAAAACCCATCAGAATATAAATATGCAAATGCTAACATGCTTTTTATTGTTGCATGCTGGAAAGTCAGAAATGTCGGAGTATAGAAGGTTGTGGGTTTTTTTAACCTTTTCTTTTTAAAAAAAATATCTTGCCTTCTGGTCTTCTAGGGGCTCCCAATGCATGCTTTACAGTGGTAAAGTGCTTATTTATTTATTTATTTATTTATTTATTTATTTATTTATTTAAAAAGTAAGAGCATCCATCCTAACAATACAAATGAAGTCATTATGACAGCATTAATGGGATTAAGGGGGATAAAAACAGCAATGCCGTTGGACAAGAATAAAGCATGAAGCCAGAATTATTACTCTGTGCTTTTTTTTTTCTTTAAAAATGTTTAGGGGTACTCTCATTTTGACTCAAGAAAACCACCATTTTATAGTTCAAATTGGGAAAAATAAATACAGTAAATGGACAAAAGTACAAAGATTCACAAAATGTTTAGGGGTATGCGTACCCCTGCATCCCCTCCCCCCGAAAAGAAAGTACCAATTATACTAATGTAATTTCATCACCTCACATTATGGTGTCTTCTCCTCCCCCCCCCAAAAATGCTGCCCAGTGCTCAGAACCTTGGTCTGAGCAATAAAGAACCACCTGCTAAAGCACTTTGTATTAGCTGTGACTAACAGCAAGGATGGGCAAGGCTAGTATTAATGAAAAGCAATGGGCGTTCAGACACACTTGGCTCTTGAACTTATTTCTCCCTCTCCCTCTCTCTGGCCAGCCAGCTGAACAGCGGGGAGAAGGGCTGCGAATGTCAAGGGCAGTTGTGAAGGTCACCGGTCTGCCTCTGCCTCCATCCACCCTGCATTCCAGTGGGCCCACAGACTGACCTGTAGTGCACCATATGAATCTCTTTAAATAGCCATGTAATTTCATGGTCTGCTTTATCCCACCACCCCTTTTTTTCCTGTTTCTTTCAGAGGCTGAAATAAAACATATGCAGGACAAAAGGCAAAACGATATGAAGACAATCGAGAGGGTACTGTATTCCTTTATTTATTTATTTATTTGTTGACAGTGATGGATTAACTCATAGAAAGATGCAAGAGCCTGGGAGTCATTCGCCCCCATATAGCCGAAAGGGTGTTCAAAGGCTGGCCATCCTCCTGCCCCAGCTTTTGAGCTATGTTTTATATTAGCCCCCTTATTGTTCGGAGATCAAACAAGCCGGTGTTCTTCCTTTTAGAAAGATGCAGCTACCGAGGGGCTTGAACTGGGAAATCTCAGAGGCCCAAAGCTGGTAGTTACCTGGGTCAGGTGCGCAAGGGAACAAGCTTGTGAAACTTCAGTACAGTACCTGCAATTAGCAGGGACATTGTAAAAAAATGTGGATTTGACATGTCTGATATCATTCTGTCCGACAGCAAACTCAGGCTGCTTGAGTGTCTGTTGTGAAAGTGAAATGGCTCCACCACAAAATAACAGGGTGGTTTTTAAAAACTTCGTAGGAATGCAGTTTGTAAATCAAATTAAAAATAATGTTTTAAAGTCCCTCAAAAGGCCTGACAAGCACCTGTGTAGCCTCAGAACTTACAAAATGTTGATACTAGCTGGGCCTATAGAGTGGGGAGAATGCAGAAGGTGGGGAACCTTTTTGAGCCATAGGGCTGCATTCGCTTGTAGGGAACTTTGCAGGGACCAGTCTCCTGAAGAAGGAATATTCAGGGATGCTTCAGGAGGGAAAGAAAGAAAAGGAAGAGATTTCCCCTTTCCCATGGGCTTCCTATCGCTGCTGTACCAGTTACACTGGCTGCCTGACTATTTCCGACATGAAGGTTTACTAATCTTAGACAACACTTTGATTTTGTTGGGTCTACAAAAGCATGTTGAGCTTTAAAGCCTTACACAGCTCAGGAACTCAATACCTTAAGGACTGCCTCTCCCATATTAACCAACCTGGACCCTGCTCTTGTCATCCAAGGCTCTTCTCTACGTCCCCTCTCCTCGAGAGGTTCAGAGGGTGGCAACACGATAACGGAACTGTTTTGTGATGGCCCCTCCATCTGTGGAATGGTCTCCCCAGAGAGGCCATCATTACATGTCTTTAGGCGCCAGGCAAAAACATTCCTGTTACCCAGGCCTTTGGCCATCAAATAATCTATGGTCTGTTAACACTGTGTAGCGGGGGGACTGTTTTAAACCACAAATGTTACAAGGTGTTTTGTTTTGTTTTGTCCTCATTTTCTTGTGCTCCTCCAGATGGCTATAATGTGGTAACATTGGGGAAGCATCACAAAAATAATAAAGCAGAACAATGATACATGGATGGTACAGTATGAATCCATCTCTAATGCGCTATTATTGAATACACCGGGGGGGGGGGTGACACCAGTCTAGAGGAACTCTTTGGATGCAGCTCACAGTGGTACCCTTTTATAATCTGAAACTTCACAATCATGTTTTACATTTTAGCTTCAGAACAGTCAAGAAATCATAAAACTGGAACTTGACAGGGAGAAGCAGAGAGTTCTAGCTAAAGCTCTGGTAAGTTCCTAGACAAAAATATTAAGCTACTAAACATCATGTTTGCTGGGTCTTGTTCAGATATTGCATTATAGCACCTTGTGCATTTTTCCTCATCTTTCCCTTCCCAGTAAAATGGCTGGAAGGATTGAGCTGGTGTCCCAACGTGAAATGGAGAATTCATTCATAAATTTAGGTCAAGCTCCATTGTGACCTCTCAAGCTTATCGGCATTATTATATAACAAAATGTGCTTCCCAGCTTTCTCAGCCCCCTTGAAAATGGGAGCAGAGGTGGTGTGTGATCCTGAAGTTTAAAATTCCGTTCTGAATATGTACACAAGTATCAGATTACAATCCCTTAACTGTTTATTTTGCGTCTTTCTTCAGCTTTTGAAGACAAGTCCAAGGGTGGCACCAGAGTTTGAACTTGAAAATTAGAATTCTGCTCTGAGTATGCATGCCAGATTTAGTTACAGTATCCTAATCTTCGCTTCAGAAAATCACATTGTGACATATTCTGCATTTTTTACCTTCTCCTTTAAAAAATGAGTGAGGGGTTCAAGTTGGTATATAATGTGAAATACAGAATTACATTCATCATTAATGTACATATGGAGTCTCATTGTGATATCTGAGTGTCCAAGGGTATTCTATCCCAGTGTTCCCAGCCAGGGAACAAAGTTCTAGCCCAAATGGGGCTATGTACTAGGCACAGAGTCCAGAGACACCACATCGCATGTCAGTAGTACCAGTTCAGGATCCATGATCAAAGTCTGGACAAGCAAAGGCCAGGTTCCAGCAAAGCAATGTCAGAAAAAGTAGAGAAGAGATGGCAGACAAGCAAAGTCAAGCAACTGAGATGACAAGGTCAAATAAACAAGGTGGGCAGCACCATGGATAGCTCCAAGTGGCTCCTAGGCTTAGGCAAGGCAGGCTTGAACGTTGCTCCAGACACCAGTGAACCTGGACTGTTTTAAACAGGACTACAGCTTCTTCTCAGCACCCAACTATTTTAGAAGCCATTGACTCCCGTGGCATGGAGGGGAGGCCAGGGTTCTACTATGGCCTCTGGGGAGGGCTATGAAATCTCTTTTGGCCAAAGAGACAGTGTCATTGTGGACACCTCTAATGCTGAGGAGGCAAGACAATCAAAGGTGGGGGCAAATCCTTGTCTTCATCTAAGATGAGACCTCTGAATCCATGTCCTCTGCCCTCAAGAATGGGGAGTCATTGCCTCTGGGCATAGCAAAAGGAGACATTGTGTTCCAATCTGTTTTATATTTAACCTGGTCCTCTGGAGAGCTGTGGTGCCACCAGGCCAGGACTTAAGTGCAGAAGCTTGAGACCCCACTCAGCAGAATGCGCAGGAGGACCTCCACACCGAAAACTGGCTTGCTGCATTACCACATTTGGATGTAAGCGATGTAATGCACGTTGCCATCTAAAGAGCCTAGAATTACCTAAATGAACTGCTGCTTATAAATAGTTTGCACATAACACTTAGCCGAACCAAGGCTTAGCATGAATGAGCAATGTGCAGGTTGATCCAATGAAGCTGAATGTTAGAACATTAAGGACAAACAAAAGAAATAACTTATTTACATATTGCATAGTTACACCATGGAATGTGCTCCCGTAAGAGGCAGTGATGGCCACCATCTTGGATGGCTTTATATGAGGTTTGTTTGTTTGTTTGTTATACCACCCTTCATCCAAAGATCTCTGAGATTATACGAACTGATAGGGGATATGGCTATGAATGGTTACTATCCCTGACAAATGTGTTCTTCCTCCAGTGTCAAAGGCAGTGTGCTTCTGAATGCTGGTTGCAGGAGGGAAGAATTCTATTGTTCTCAGCTCTCGCCTCCCATAGTTCTCTGGTTGGCTGCTATGAGAAAAGGGTGCTGGACTAGATGGGTCACCGATCTGATCCAGCAGGCTCTTCTTATGTTCTTAGCCAGGTTCCCAGATCAAAGGTGGCAACCGATGTGCTCCTCCCCCAGTCCTGCTGCTGCCCTGCTACTGTGGTTTGGCTTAGCGTTATAGCTGAACCTGGACTCTGTTGACTAGACTCTGTTATTCATGAGCACAAATCACCCCATGTATGTGATAAGCCAACAGGTGCAAGGTCAGCCAAGCCAGTTGCTATGGCAATGGCCCAGTGCTAACTATATAAATGATTAAAGCATGTCACTCAGTGGGTCGACGTCTGTGTTACATCTTGAATTGCTGAAGCAACAGAATTTATATTGGTATGTGTGTATCTGCATAGCCTACAAGCTGAATGTATATATCAACATCTGGAACTGAAGCCTTTTCTTCGGTAGCAGCAAACTATTTGGGACCTTAAGCTGCCTCTGTGTGGTGACTGGAATTGGGAGACAACTTGTGGGTGTCTCACTCCAGCACAGTAGCAGCAGAACCTGGGGTGGAGAGCAGCAATCACAATTTTCATTCCACAAACCCGCCTGCAGAGAATGGGAACACAAGGCAAACTTACCAAATTTTCACTTTTTAAAAACAGTATGTGAATTGAAAAAGAGCTGTCCTTCAAAATTCACATGTCTGAATATTGCAATCCAGTTCTCTGGCCAAGTAGTGTGTGCAAAAATGCATATACAAGGGTAAACTGTGCATACAAATGCATATATTAGTGAAAATAACATACACAAATGCATTGTAATAGAGGAAATTGTTTTGCAAAATGTGTAAATTAGGGGAAATTGGACACAAGAATATGTATAGTAGGAGAAATTCACACACAAATGTGGACTACTTTTCAAGCAGGATCTTTTTAAAAAATTGCAAACTGATGTAGAAATGTGGAGAAATGAAATTATGATTGGAAGAATGAGAACCCGAGAGAAACCAAATTGGACATATTCGTCCATCGCCAAGCTTTCCTTTCTAGTTCTTGAACGTTTATAAACAATTTATTCCCGCAACCATGTTGAATTTTCTTTTGTCTTTTTTAAGGAAGTAAAAGAAGCACAAGAAGCTGCAAAAACGGCAGCGGCTGCTGCCGCTGCCACCACCACTGTACCAAAGGTGATTTTCAATTTATTTGTTGTTTATGTTCTTATTACTTAATGATATGGGATGTAGCTGATATACATTGTATGGTATGCTTGACTTTTGGGCTGGGAGTTGGAGGTGGAGAGAGGATTGGAATGAGTATCACCTCATGAGTACCACGCAGCGGCAGCGGGAGGCCCCATTAGCTAAAGTGGTGCTTCAGGATAAGAACGTTTTCAGGTTAAGAACGGACCTCCGGAACAAATTAAGTACGTAACCAGAGGTACCACTGTACTTCTTCTCTTGCCCTTAGTTCCCTCTGCAGATGAGACTCGCTTGCCAGCACAGAGCTAAAGACTTCTGAGGCACGAGACTCCCTGGAAGCCCCACCCTCTGAACTTGACAGCCCCAGCCCCTCAACCTCAATGTTGTTTATTAGGGTTGTTTATTAGGTGGCAAGGAAAAGGCGCTTGCACAAGTAACATTTCAACCATGATTTTTCATGAATGGGAGGTGGCCCCGTTGCCCCTTACTGGTATTACTGGTGTCACGGCCCCCCCTCTGCTGTGTCACCTCATCCTCCTGTCCTTGCAGTGAGGAGCTCTGGGCAACGTCCAGTGCTTTCCTGCCTTCCTCTTCCTCCCTCTTTCCTCAGTGGGCAGCAGTGGTGGCAGCGCCCTCTATCGCAGCTGGCACAGGGGCAGGACATGCACAGGTGTCTTTTAGCAGCCATGAGAAGGAGGAGGAGGCACCGCCCCAGCCCCAAAGGCCCGGCCCAGGCACAGTTTGCCTCCCTGTGGCTTCAGCCTTGATGAGGGAGCCTGTTGTCAGGGCGTCTGGTTGCGTCCCCTCATAAATCCCCCCCCATGCCACTGCTTTTAGATTTTTAAAGTGAGAGGTTCTTGCTTAATTGTTCATCTTCTCCAACTCCAGTGAGGCTTCCAAAGATAGTTTTGTACGCAAGGCATGTATCTTTCAATTGACCTAGTATAAAACAAATATCTCCATGAGATTATGTGACCCAGAGCCTTATCTGTTGTGGTCTCTGTTCCCTGGATGTTCTGAGCGGTGCTTGACTTAAAAGGTGGGTGCAGTGGGTGCCTTTTAAATTACAAAATGTTGCTTTTATATTCCTTCACAAAAGACAGGGTGAATTTAGAGCTGATAAACACTGACTAAAGGTTATTGTTACCTTACATCTTCCTCAAACTTCAAATAGTGAAGCCAAGTACTCAAAAGTTAACATCTAAATTCATTTATAAATCTCCCTGGCTCTTTGAAGCTGTATTGCCCGCAAAAGGTATTTGACTTCCTTTATTAATCAAACTGATATTTGGGAAAGTGTGACATTCAGTGGGAAAGCCGCACATGCTGAGATTAGCTGATTCTAAAAACTGTTCCAGAAGAAAGGACAGAAATATGACCAGTTAATTATAATGTGCAAATAGTTTCAAAATATCTGTAGTTTGTACTGATAAATATAAAATGCAGTGTGTTATCAAGCTTTTCTGTTTGCTGTGCTTTAGGAGGCAAGCTAGTGACCCCAGGCATCAGTGTCATTAATCCCTTAAAAACTGTTCCCCAATAAATTACCCTGCAGGATCATCCGCTGATAAAGTATAAAGCCCACTGAAAGTAATCTGGCTTAGGTGACCACTCGCTGCGTGGATTTCAGTAGGACTTAAGCATCACTAACTTTCCCTGGATAGGGGCCAAAGGGTTAATGGGGGGGGGATCTAGGTGATTAATATTTTTAGACCAACCAACAGAGCAAAGAGATGGTAGTGACAGCTGGAAACTTAGAAGTGTGACTCATCCAGGAAGGAAGCCAGGGGTGCAGGAAAGCAGAAATTTCTGTTCCAACATGTATTTGTCACAATTGACAGTTTCCATTGGGATTATGGGAATTGTAATTCAACAACATCGAGGGGAGGACCATGTTGGCTACCCCTGCAATAAAGGTAAAGGGACCCCTGACCATTACATCCAGTCGTGACCGACTCTGGGGTTGCGGCGCTCATCTCGCGTTACTGGCCGAGGGAGCCGGAGTACAGCTTCCAGGTCATGTGGCCAGCATGACTAAGCCGCTTCTGGCGAACCAGAGCAGCGCACGGAAACGGCGTTTACCTTCCCGCTGGAGTGGTACCTATTTATCTAGTTGCACTTTGACGTGCTTTCGAACTGCTAGGTTGGCAGGAGCTGGGACCGAGCAACGGGAGCTCACCCCATCACGGGGATTCGAACCGCCGACCTTCTGATCGGCAAGCCCTAGGCTCTGTGGTTTAACCCACAGCGCCACCCGCGTCCCATCCATGCAATAAGGAGAGTTTAAAAAGTGGGACATCGTGGCCAGGATCCGAAGATCAGTAAGCTGAAGGGAGCCTCGGGTTTATATTTCTCAAACAGCTCCACCATGCCACATGGCAAAGCTCATATTGTTAAGAAATGTTGATGTACATTTTATCACCTTATTTATATATTATATTTATATACCACCTTTATCTCCCAACCACCTCAAGGAGGTGTATATGGTTCTTCTCCTTTGCCCCATTTCATCCCCTTACAACAACCCTGTTGATTTGGTTTAGGCTAAGAGATGGTGACTGTCCCAAGGTCACCCAGTGAGCATCACGGCTGAGTAGGGATTCGAACTCTGGTCTCTCAGGTCATAGTCCAACACTCTAACCATTACACCAAAACTGCTTAGAGCTTTTGATGATTCAACGGTATATAAATCCTGGTAAATAAATCAATAAGAATAAATAGTAAATTAAAAAAAAAACAGTTTTTCATATGATATGAGAGAAGAGTTCAAGGGGGCTGCTGTTTAAAGGAACTGGGAATCAAAAAAGCCTACTGGGCATGACCAAACCATTTGGGTGCTCCTAAAGTACCGTAGCTTTTTTGGATCCTAGCCATCCTGTTGGGATTTTTTTTTATATTTATGCTTGTATATATTATTACATATATCCCACCTGTTATATCCCCTAAGGAGCTCAGGTGGAATACATGGTCCTCCCCCTCCTCAATTAATCCTCACATGACCCTGGGAGGTAGATTAGTCAGAGGGACAGTGACTGGCCCAAGGCCACCCAGTGAGAGCTTAATGGCAGAGTGGGGATTCGAATTCTGGTCTCCCTGGGCCTAGTGAGGGCTATCCCTGTGAAGTGGCCATGGCTGCTGATCTGGTGACTGCATCCTGAGTGGGGTTGTCTATCCAGGGCCGGAAATTGAGAGCTGCAAGGAAAAATGGAGCAGAAGGTGTGAGTGAAAGTGAAAGGAAAATGATAACATTGATCACATAATGCTGAGGGCAATTGTCTTGCCAAATGCAAGATGGTTCTTTTAAAATTAGATTCAGAATCAATACAAACGCAAGTGGTTGAGAAGATTACAGATTTTATTCCAAATAGCAAGCAGTATATACATTACCAAGCAAGCACTTCAATCGGCCACTGGGAAGCCCTGTCAGAAGTGGCGAAGCGACCCCCAGGTAGTCTTGATGCATAGCACTGTGGCCACAGTCTATGCAGAGCTCCCGACTGGCATGCTAAGAAACTAGGTATTTTATAGACCTGTGTCCTATTGGACTAACACAGGCTCAACCAGAGCTACTCTACATCAAAGGCTTTGCTGACCAGTTTCATCAACACATCAAGGGCGTTTTCACAAAGGATATTGAAAGCAATAAAACACAGTAACCAGAGTCAGGAAGGAATAACCAGATTGAAGAGCTGACCATGCCAGATCACTATCTCCTCAAAGTACAATAATATTCCACAATAATTATCCCATACAGGAATGCCGCCTGAACAGTTTCAAAGTAAGAAATATATTATGAGGCCATAATAAAATTATGGGGCAGAACATTCCTTTATTAGAATATGCCATCCTTATAATGAATTTAATGGTCGACTTGCAATGCTTTAAATTATCATTAATAACTTGAAAAGGAGCACTAGCTTGTATCCGACATTAGTCATACTCAAGAGTCGACCCATTCAAATTAGTCACCATAACTGACTTAGGTCCATTAATTTCAATGGGTTTACTCTAACAGTTAGCTCGATACAACAATTCACTACTACTGGTACATGAATGCCATATTCTTGAATAATATAGGCGCTGCAAGGAATCATTCCTTGTTGCAAGCATCACCTAGAAATAATTGGCACTAGCTGCTGTTCCTGCTGTTGCACAGCAATGGGGCTAGCAGTGATTGGCCTGGCGTAACCTGCTTGCCAATTCCTAGATCAGGGAACTGATTCCCCAGCCTTTGGCAGCCTGCTGCCCTCCAGATGTTTCAGCAGTTGGGAGCTGCAGTCCAAGACATCTGGATGTCACCATGTTGGCAAAGCCTGGTCTGGAAGCACCTGAATGACGAACAGATTAGGATTCCTGGGCTGAAGCCCACTTCAGAAGCTTCCCTATGGTTTGGTCTTGCAAAGCTCAGGAGTGTGAAAATATCTCAACCATGTATGTAGGACTGACTGTGTGGGTCTTCATGCACCGCTGTGTGCCAGTTGTGAAGAGGGGGGCAATCTTTAACCCCAAAGAAATAATATACTAATAACAGGAAATAGGATAAGGTATGGATTGCACTCACCTCTTTCGCTGTTACCCTGTTTCCCCTATTTTAAGACGTAGTCATAAAATAAGCCATAGCAGGATTTTTTCGCATTTGCAAAATATAAGCCGTACCCCGAAAATAAGCCATAGTTATAGGCGCAGTTTTGGAGGGCGCCAAGGAAAACGCGGGGCTGGGCTTACGTAATAAAAATAAGACATCCCCTCAAAATAAGCCATAGTGCGTTTTCTTGAGGGGGAAAAAAATATATAAGACGGTGTCTTAAAATAGGGGAAACACGGTATATCATGAAAAAAGTATTGGTGCCAATCAGAGTCCCTGGGCTGCTCTCCCCGCACCCCGGCATCCCTGCTTAATTTGCTGATTATGTCCATTGCTACGGTGGCCTTTATGTGAATAAGTCAGCAAATAGCACTATCTATCTGGGTAATTTTGGCTGGTATTCAGAGGCATACTGGAAGGCATCCAACAAGGTTCATAAAGCAGCATGAGAGAAAACAGAATACAATTACTGTTAAGCACATATGCACCTTGTTCAATATTTATCGTCTAACACAGATTTGGCGAAGTCGCTTGAATTGTAGGCAGATACAGTGGAGGGCACCTGCAGCCATTTCAAAAGGTTTGCAAAGCCTTGTATTTGTATATATCTGAGTTGTGTTTGCACAAGGAAATTTGCTCTTTTTTTAACATGAAGATATATTAAAAAAGCACAACAGGATTCCTGCGTTTCGCAGAAAGTTCAGTCAGCTCTAATGAAAATCTTACTTTCCGCTAACTACTGAAAACTGATTATATATTTAAGAAAAAGAAATGGGTTTGAAATATAATATAATAACCTCATTCACCTAAGGACCAGTTCTTAACCAACCTGAGGGGTTCTCACATGTTTATAATAAAATTTTTTACAGTTTTGTTTAACTCTGAGCAATGCCCACTATCCAAAAATGGCTAACGTATCTTGACAAATCAAAAACAGGCTGCTGTGTACAAATAAATAGCTCATATCCCTCATGCAGTTCAAGTCCATATTTCCTTGACAATTTCAAGTTGCGTGTTTGATGCATGTTGTTAAAACTTTAAGGCAATGTCCATATAAATGCTATTTGTTGCTTTCGTGATAAATTTCTCTATTTGTCTGTGTGTGCTTGCATACATTAGAATGTAAACTACTTAGAGATTCTGTATATTAAGTGGTGTAAAATATAATGCAATACCAAAACAAAATACAAATAGATGTGTTCTGCATTCCCCAGTATCTTTCAGCATAATCCTATACATGTCAATTCAGAGAAGGCCAGGTGGGCTTCCCTGATTCTGAACACCACCATGGAAAAGGCCCTGCTGCTCACGTCTACCTGCCATACTCCCTGTTTGCAGAGCAGGAAGAAAATGGATCTCAGTGGTGAGGGGGATCCCTCTGAGACAAGGTGTTCCTTGAAAATCTCGAAGTGTGGTTTCCAAAGTGTGCAACAATAACTCGGGTTCGTTTATCGCTGTTGTTATTTTTTCACAGGTGCCCTCAATGCAAGAAGAAAAGCTAGCAAAGAAGGGAAAGAAAGGACTGAAAGGGAAAGTAGCAAAAGCTGCTGCTGCCTTTGCTGCTGCTGCCACTGCCAGCGCCACCAAACAGGCCAGACAAGCTGCCGCAAAAGAAGCAGAATTGTGGGTAGGTCTTGGTGATAAGGTATTGCTTTAATACTCTGAGCTAACATAGCTTGGGGGAATAGACACCAGGCCATATAAAGGTGAGAGTTGTGGTTTGTTTGTTTTTTAATGACACTTCCATTAAAAATGACACTTTTTAATGGCACACCTGCATCCTCACCTGATATTTTTCATCAGTCGTGTGTCCAAAACAGCTGGTGTAACCCACACACCTCATCCCACTAGCATCCCTAAGAAGAGCACCACATCTGGATGCTTCCTGAAGAACGCAAGCATGCCTTTGCTGAGATTTTCACTGCCCGTGGTTTCCTTCTTCGACTTTCAGGACAGATAGACCAAGACATATTGGTTGTGCCCATTCTAGCCCTTTGCTCAGGGGTCGCAATCCTACGTCCAGTCAGTTTTTTATGGAGAATCCAGACGATGATGTTGTCGAATCTTTACAAAAGATTCCCTGCTGTTTTGCTACACTTGGGAAACTGTGGCCTGCGGGCCTTATTTGGTCTTGCCCAAGTCCCAATTTGACATGTGATGCCATTCCCCACAAGCCACGCCCACCCATCCCACAGGAACAACCAAGAACTTAAAGTGAGTTTCCAATTGTTCCTTTGCAAGTGGGCTCCCTGCAACCACTGGTCCTTTGCCAGTAGGGCTCTCCCAAGTTGGCCGGATAAAGCAGTATAGATTCTAAGTGCTTCCTCTAGACACAGCATTCCCCCCCCCCACCTCTGCAGAGGAACCCTCATGCTAAGTTTGGCGATGATATCTTGAGAGGTGGCTGAACCTATAGAGAAGAGATGGACTGACAGGCAGACAAACCACTTTCCAAAATATATAGTACTGTATATTTGTCATTGCAAGATATTTGAGAATATATCGCTATAGAAAAATTGAGATTTAAGTCATTGATTGATGGATTGAAAATTAATAGCAGTGGCCAACTATTATAGGTGTGTGTGTGTGTGTGTGTGTGTGTGTGTGTGTGTGTGTGTGTTTAGTATACAGTGGCAATCAATGCATGGCTCTCTTTTGTAATACACTTGAACAGGAAGATGAGAAAAAAGCCTTACAAGAAGAGATAAAGAAGCTTAAAAAATCTGAACGAGATGCCAAGCTGCGCGTAAAGAGGTATATGCACAAGAATTTGCTGTGTACACAAGAATTTGTCACATATTATAAGATTTGTTAACTTCCACACTCACAAAACATATCAATGCTATTTTCGCCTCTCTGTTTAGACTTGAACAGGAGTTGAGTAAATCGAGTCGATCTTGGGAAATGAAGTTCGAAATTCTAAAGAAAAGGTATTATTACATCCAATATGATAAAAGGTCTGGAAACCAAGCCTTATGAGGAACAGTTGAGGGATCTGGGCATGTTAAGCCTGGAGAAGAGAAGACTGAGAGGTGATAGGACAGCCATCTTCAAAACTGAAGGGCTGTCGCATGGAAGATGGAGCAAACTTGTTTCCTGCTGCTCCAAAGGGTAGGACCTGAACCAATGGTTTCAGATTACAAGAAAGGAGATGCCGAGTAAAGGTTAGAAAGAACTTTCTGACAGGAAGAGCAGTTTGACAGTGGAACAGACCCCCTTGGAAGGTGGTTGACTCTCCTTCATTGGAGTTTCTTAAAGAGAGATCTGTCAGGGATTCTTTAGCCATCATTCCCACATTGTAGGGGGTTGGTCTAAGTGAGCCTTCAGCTCCCTTCTAACTACAATACTTTGATCCTATACAAACAACTGTGGGCACTCTCTACCCGCAGTTGAACATTTCTCAGATCCATTGATTTCAGTGGAAACATACTTTTGCATATGTCTGGATCGTACGGTTAACATAAATATATATTTTGGATTGGATCCAGAACTGTGTTAATTGAATTTAGTCCCACTGAAATTGATGGGAAATTAGTTATGATTTAATCTAAATCCCATTGGTTTCAATAGGAAGCAGGAGCAACTCGGTCTGGGTCTGAGCTTCTGCTGCTAATACTTATAGGTGCGAGAGAGAAACCGTTAAGTGGATATTGGTGCAACTAGCCATATACAGAGGTACCTCGGTTTACGAACTTAATCCATTCTGGAAGTCCGTTCTGAAACCCAAACCGTTCTTAAACCGAGGCACGCTTTCCCTAATGAGGCCTCCCGCCGCCGGTGCCCTTCCACCGTTCGGATTCCGTTCTTAGACCGAAGTAAAGTTCGCAAACCGGGACACTACTTCCGGTTTTGAGGAGTTCGTAAACCGAATCGTTCATAAACAGGACTGTTCTTAAACCGAGATACCACTGTATAACCTTAATTCATGTAAATGAAGCTTCCACAAGAAGATAATGAAAAAAGCTGTTGTACATCATCCGTATTGCATAACTGGCATTAGGAAGCGCCTGCTGGATAAAGGGAGTCAAAACTCCCATTGGGTACATAGAGGCTTCTGTAGCTCTTTGGGTCCCAGCTTTATCCTTGTTTGAAAATAAATGTTTGGGGTTTTGTTTTTTGCTTGATTTTGTTTTTTTGGAAACTGCCTTTAATCTAAGAAATACAGTTTAAACATTCCCGTTTATCTTCTAGCCTACATGCCATTAAGGATGAGATGTTTATTAGACAATCATTGCGTCAATCAACCAAATTTAGACACCCTTCGCTGGCAGATAAGGTATGTTCAGATAAGCAGCCACTAAGGGCAGACACATTGTTAGGTACTTAAAAAATTGGGACATGGGCAGAAATTTTGCATAAAATTTGCATATGCAAATTCACATGTTTAGATGCCTCTGGGAAATTAAGTTGACGGTTGGCTGAGGCCTCTCCTGCTGCCCTGTAAGGAACCTTAAAAAAAAAAAAAAAAAAGGTTAATGGAGTGAATCCCCTCTTTCAAACCTCTGGTGTTGGCAGGGGTGAGGAATATGTTTTTTTTTCTTTTAAGGACTGCATTTACTTGGGGGTGATCTGGGCAGGGGGGGGGGAATCAGATCCCAGTTGTGGGTAGGGCCAGAGCCATAAGTGCTCATGAAACCATGATTTCTGAACTGGGTTGGCAAACCATAACATTGAAAGTACTGTGATCAGCACTGACCATGGTTTATAAATAACAGAAATTGTCAGGGACGTGGCGCGGAGAGGAGGCGCAAGGGCTGTCAAGGGAAAGAGAGCCACAACACCACTCAGGCAGCAGCAAGGGAAGCAGGATGTCCCTTGGTGAAGGGGAGGAGCAACCAGGAAGTTTGGTGGAAACGGGGCTTGGAGATGCTGCAAGACCCCTAGCAACGCCTGAGGTAACGGAGGAGCCGGGTGCGCCGGCACTTCCGTCGCCCCAGGTGCGTAGAGGGAAGAAGCGTAAGGAATCTAGGTGACGATTTGGACTACCGAAACTGTTATGTTGGGGGCAGACCCGTGAGCAGCCACTCCCGGATTCTGGAACTGACTCAAGTGGTCATGAACTTTAGAGCTCTGTCTGTACATAGTTGTTAATAAACCTGTAAATACAGATGCAGACGTTTTCCGGCTCGTTACTCCCGAGGGGACACCACAGCAGCCTTACAGAAATGCTTACCCTGTCTCCTATGCTCCTTTCAGACAGCTCCTCCTCTGCACATCCAGCACCCTACAAGCAAATTGGCTTCATTTTCGAGCACCTTGTATATGCATTATGCTCCTCTGGTATGTAGTTTGATGTGTGTCTATAATATATGTTGCTTCGCTTCAGTGTCCTTCTCCTCACACCTGCCCACACATTCCAAACAGGTAAACAGGCCTTCTCAAAGGTGATATGGCTTTGGCAGCAGCCTGTACACAACCCCCCTTTGCCCATGGAGTTCCTGATCCAGGAGGGGATTCTGAAATTGGGCACATAACTTGAAAGATAATTGTATTTATAATTTTATTAGTTGTGTACATATAAGATGGTGAACAAAACTGCTGGTTCCTTTGGACAGTTTGTGTGCATCATAGGCATTGATAGATGCCTGCAGGCACACACAAATGAACACACACTGTCCTTTTTTATGTGAACAAAATATGTTGTTACTGAATCACATCATTGGTCCAACTAGGGCTGCATATACACCAGGCTTCCTCAACCTCCACCCTCCAGATGTTTTTGGCCTACAACTCCCATGATCCCTAGCTAGCAGGACCAGTGGTCAGGAGTGATGGGAACTGTAGCCTCAAAACATCTGGAGGGACAAGGTTGAGGAAGCCTGATATACACCATATATTTAAAGTGCATTTAAAGCACACACACACAAGAATCCTGGAAACTAGTTTCTTAAAGGTGCTGGGAATTGAAGGGTAAATTATAGTTCCCAGGATTATCGATGTGACAGGGTGCTTTAAATGTATGGGTGTGTGTGTTAAGTATAGTTGTTTAGTTCACACTGAAATGGAGATTGCCTGTATGTATGAAAGTTCCATTGAAGCTAGGGTTGCCATATTTTGAAGAACAAAAAAGAGAACACCCAAGAGAAAAAGACTCCATGAAAATTACCGGTAAAAGCGCTGGGGGGGGAATTGGATGCAGAGGAGAGGTATCTTATTAAAAAAGAAGGGAGGGAGGAAAATAAGAAGGGAGGGAGCAGGAAGAAGGAAATCAGGAGTGCAATCTGGAGGGAGCCGTTGCTTCAGTCCCGGGCCTCGATTCACCTTGCTTCCTTCCCCTCCCCTCCACCAGGTCTGTGCCCAGCCTAGCCCCAGCCACTACTGCCATCTCACCAGCAGCCCCTCATTGCCCGGCAGATGCTCCAGCAGAGGAGGGGACAGGGTGGGGGAAATGCTGGGAAGGAGGAGAGACAGAGAGAGAGGCAAGGCAAGCAAAGCGGGAGCCTCCTCGCCTCACATCACTCAGCAACCAGAGCACAAGGAAGGGGGGGGACCAAAAAAAAAACCCGCAAAATTTTGTCAAATTTTAAAAATCCACCCAGACAGAATTTTTAAGCCTGAAAAAGAGGACATCTTCAGGAAAATGCGACAAAATTTTGCGGGGGGGTTTTTTTGTTTTTTTTTTGTCCGTCCCCCTAATTGAAGTATACTGAAGCTCTCTGAGCTGTAACAGGTTGATACCGGTAATTAACTATTGATGTTCTCTTCTAGCTTACACATGAGTGTTTAACCTTAGATCATGTGATTAAGGCATTCAATTGCAAATCTCCATTTTGAAAGGGAGTTGCCTTTGCCTTTTGTTCCCAGGCACAATCAGAGAAGCCTTGTGATAATGAAGCCTCTCCAGGAGCTGCATAGCCTTAGGCTGGATGCAGGCTAATGCAAGCTAAGGGAGAGAGAGCTTTGATTTTTGCTCCAGTCGTAATTATGTTACGTATTTTAGAAGAAGAACCTACACTTAGATAAGCATGTGTTTTATGGAATTATCTGGGTGTATCATTGATCGTTTTTGTACGTGTTTTGCAGAAGTTCTGGTTAGTAGAGCATTGAATTGGGCCTTCCAAAAGGAGTCAGCTTTTATGTATCCAGTTGCTTCATGCTGGGCAATATTAATATCTGCAATAATGTACATAGCCTAGCTTAGTACCACAGCACTGTCAGGTATCAAACAGAAGCATTTTCCAAGCCTGCTGCCCAAACATTGATGCTAACGTTACAGGGGAGCCCTGGCCTTTGTAATGTCCTCCCTTAGTTACTGCCTTTAGGAGGTCATGATTTGGTGAGAGTAGGACCTGCGGATTTTATTAACACACACCTATTACTTTCCCCTTCCATCATTCAAGCACCCACTAAGCTCCTTTTAAGTAGAGGTCCAGGTGTGAACCAGGGACCTTCCACCTGTAAAATGTGTGTGCGGGCCCCCTGGCAACTATCCAGGTTCTCAGGCAGAGGAGGTCTTTCCCATCTCCTTATTCCTGGAGATGCCAAGGACTTAACCCAGAGCCTTGTGCCTCTGAAGCATTTCTTCTACCACTGAGCCAAGTCCCTTCCCATAATCAGGTTGTGTTTATAAAATTGCTGATACCAAACTCATTATTTTAATAGAAATTTCTGCAATGTAGGAGGCATCCATGCCTTTATAGTGTAAGCTAAGTCTGGGTCTTTCTAGCATGAGATTTCTCAGAATGTTCCTGTGTGCGAGAAAGGTATTTTTCTGTAAAGAATGGTATCACAATTCATATTATTCATAACTGCCATACTTCATGATGCTTAAGATGTTTAGATTTATGTTAGTTACCATCTTGGTCAACCACAAGATGCAGTTTAGCTAAAAGATTCCTTTAATTTAACTGTGCAATGGCTTTTGAGTGACTTTAAAGATGAGTATTCCATGTTCAGCCCAAGATAGGTTCTCAGACAGATTTAGGTTCAAATGAAGACGAAGAAGGCACGGATTCTGAAAAAACTCCAGTTCTGATTAAAATTCCCAGTGCTTTTGAAACTGGTAAGTAATGACATAATTATATGTTTCAGAAGCTGTTTATCTTCAGTTTAACACTACATTTTTTCTGTCTTTTCTCTTGCTATCAAAACTGGATTATAGTTCCTTCATCTGAGGGGGGGGGGATGTGTCCAAAATTATATAAACAATGGAACCAATAAGCTTTATTCGTTTAAAACTTTTATCCTGCCCTTTCAAAATAGTACAGAAGGCTGTGTGCGAAAGCTAGTATCATAACCATTCCAGAACATGTTAATATATATATATAACAATTAAAGCTACCATCCACATCTATGTGGGAGTAAGCACCACTGAGATCTGTGCAGCTTGTTTCTGAGCAGACCTGCACATGGTAGGCCTGCATAAGACTAAAAGAAAGTGTTGGAAAAAAATATGGAAACAAAGTCAGAAGATAAGATTCAGACAATAAGTAGGCACCAGAGACTGAGTCAGAAGAGTTCAGTTTAAATTTATTTCAGAAGTAGTTCAGCAACAAGTAGAGGACCAAAGGTTCCCAACCACTGAGCTAACACCTGGCAGGTCATATCACACAGGTTGTGTTCCCATTGGCAGGCGACAAGCTAAAAGCCAGATTCTATAAACATAAGAAGAGCCTGATGGATCAGGCCAGTGGCCCATTTCGTCCGGTATCCTGCTCTTACAATGGTTAACCAGATGCCTGCAGGAAGTTTCAAGCCGGAACTGAGCCGGAACTGTTTCCAGCAACTGGTGTTGAGAAGCACATTTCCTTTACTGGGGTGTATGGGGTGTTAGGGGTGGGGTAATACCTCCGGTGAGAGACTTTTGTGCTCCTTCTGGGGTACTTGCCCACCTTTGGTCCCCACCCTGAACTCAGCTCTAACCTGTGGCTCCTAGAAGCTGCCAGCATCCAACAGCAGCCACATGCTGGGAATGACTTCGACTGGCCTGCTAAACCAGGTGAGGGTAGCCAGTGGGTCTCAAACCCTCAGTGAGTTAGGGACTTCCCCTGCATGTAAAGACAGGCTCTGGCAGATTGAGCAGATGAGACTAATAGTGGGTCCAACGGTCAAGTGGGCAGTATCTGCATGTGCTGTCAAGGGAAGTGGGGGACATTTGGGGCTCATCAACCTGGGAAGGTAGTGCATCTAGAAGAAGGAAATTTCCTGCCTTGCAGGATTACTTCGAAAGAAGAAAAGGCTAAGGAGTAAACCCTACACAAATCTAGAGTGGAGTCCCTAAGATGCTGAGGTGGCGCCTTGAATGTCTCCTTTCAGCAGCTCCCGCAGCTAAGCTGGTGCCAAATGTATTGCTCTGCTTTCGCTTGGACCACATCAAGGGGGCTAAGAGGGGGGTCTTGCCATCTGGGCAGCCCAGAACCTCCATACACACTGCCCAGGCTTGCACCCAGGGGAGGTCACTTTGGTGCTGCCAACACAGCAGTTTGAGTTCACCCCCTCTAGGCACACTCCATATTCTCTTGAGACAGATGGATGCAAACAACTGCCTTTACTTGCAAGCAAATCTCATTAGGAATATAGGAAAATATCTTACATCAGGCCATTTGTCCACCTGCCCAAGCGTTGTCTACTTTTACTGGCAGTGGCTCTCTGGTGTCCTCAAGCTGAAGGCATTTCATATCACAAGCTGCTGGAATTGAACCTGAGACCTCCTGCTTGTGCTCTTCCCCTGTGTCAGGGTAGCCATTGTAGTGCCTTCCAGATGTTGTGGGACTGCCATTCTCATCAGCCCCAGCCAGCATGGCCGGTGGTCAGGGAAGACGGGACTTATAATCCAACACCATCTGAAGGACGCCACATTATCTATCCCTGACCAATACACACTTACCTGGGAGTAAGCTTCTGTGTTCAGTGTGCTCACTCCCAAATAAATGTGTACACAGGATTGCAGACTTACCATAGCTCCTTTTCTTCCTTCCTGGGCCTTTGCTCTATGTAATTGTTGAAAATGAGATACCGGTAGCAGTGAGCATCTGAGCTCTTCATTGTGTGATAGAAACCTCAGTTTTGTTTTATGTACTCAAGGAGACTTTTCTCACAGTCTGGTAGAGAGGCACTATTTGCACTGTAATCTTTAGAGACAGTCTTAATGAGCAAGAAAGACACGAACCCCTAAGATAAAACCACTGAGGGATAGTGGCTCTTTCCGTGGCTTGTCAGTAGGGGTGAGCTCAAACAGAAATATCTGATGCACAGAAGCAACTCCAGTTTTTTCCCTGATAGATTACACTGTTTGTTTCTATTTCAAATTACTTTGTCAGCACAAGAAGAAGGGGTTAAGAGGAAGGTCACTCTTAACAGACAGTCACAGTGAAGGGAATGACAAGGAGTTTCTAATAAATTTGAAATCCATATCTCAGTCATTCTTGTAACCCCTTTGAAGTATAAAACTTAAAAGTATTAAATCATTCACATGGATTCCCAACTGATCTTCTCAATGGAATGTTTTCAGCAGGTGTCAGTAAGGGGAGAAATGCAACACTGCAAGCTTGAGGGGGGACGAAATATATGATTTAACCAAAGTTAGGCTATCGCTTAAAATTTTGATGATATCCATAGGAACAATTATTTTTATCTATTTAGAAAGATGTATAAACTGCTTAATTTTAAAAAACCTAAGAGGTGTACATAAAACAATATGAAACAATAATCAATAAAACAAAGTTTAAGTTAGAAATTGTTAAAAACAAGTGTGCATAACTGAAGTATATGTCCAGATAGCCTGTCTGAGGTAAATGAGTATTTAGCAGGCATCTAAAAAAAAAGTGAGGGTGGCAGCTTAATCGTAATAGACAAGGCATTCCAAAGCATAGCTGCTGCCACACTGAAAAGTTGACTCCTTGCAAATGTGGAACAGGTATTAAATGGCACTTATAAAGCCGAACTTAGCTGCCTACTCAACCAGTTCGATCTGTGGAAGTAGAAGGTGTACTTATTATATGGGACACCAAAAATAGTATTTGGCCAGAAAGACAGCTGTAAGCTGTTCAGGCCAACACTGCAACTAACAGAAGTTGATTAGCAGTGTTTGTGTTCCATAGAATTGAATGTAACCACCACCACCACCACCACCCCAAAAAAAATTCAAGGCAGCTCCTATCTCAATAGTTCCAACTCTGTGCTCTGTTTCTTGATCACACTAGTATGGCGGAAGGTTGGAGTGAGGCAGAATGATCTGACTCATTCTGAATGATGACATATCATATCTCTATCTACATCTGCACAAACGCATTGGCTCAATTCTCGAAGCGCTATCCTTTTGCTGTCAAAATGGCAACCAGCCACACACAAGCAGGAACTATGAGTGGGCTTGGGGAACTCCAATATTTGCAGAATTATATATTTAAAACCCCCACAAATCTTTAGGAGGAAGTGGGGGGGCGTATGTGTGTGTGTGGGGGGGGACAACAGCCCAATTCCTGTTGGCGGGAAAACAAAAAAACTGTGGAAGTTGGGTGGAAGAATGGAATGAAGCATTCTGGGAAACCCTGCACAGGAATGACTCCCCCCACTGCAACATCATGTTGCAGTTCCCACTTCCTTTTCTATTGCTTATAGGAGCAACATCATGTATATAACTTGTTGTCTAACATCCTTTCCGTCTGAATTTTCAGTCGTTAGTTTGTGTTATGCTCATTGATATAAATGGACCGGATATGTAGGCAGTAGAGACTGGTCAATCTGCCAGCCTGTCTGTTTCAGATTCACCTGCCTGTCTTCTTAGTCCAGGAAGTACCCCTGGCTGCCAGATTCCTCTTCTTTAGTCTCAGTATTGTCCTTGGGGGACTCAGCAGAGAGGAGGATGGGAACAAACCTAAAATTAGTTGGCTCCACCTGTGATTGGCGCTTGCTCCACCTACCTTTGGCCTCCTTATCTCCTGCCCCTCCCCCCCGGTCCCAATAGGTACCAGCTACCTCTGTATTTTGGGGGGGGGCGGTATCAAACTTGCACAGCCACCCTAACAAATCTGATTGTGGAGTGATTCTAGCAGGGGTAGCTAACGTGCACTGAGCAGTGGATGTGTACTCTTAAAAGACTTGGTGAAAATTCCTCCTTTCCCCAGCAGCTCCTACCTCCTAATCCATTTGTCCGTGGTTTCCGTTCGCCAACAATATCAGCTCAACATATGCTTTGAAAACAGGAAACAGAGAGAACAACTTTCTCTTTTTAATCTGTGTCAAAATAAATCCTTAAATATCTGTCAAAGTTTTCTGAACACCTAAGAACAGTAATTACTAATAAAGCCACCTATATATACATATATATATATATATATATATATATATATATATATATAGTGTAACCAATTGGCTAGTAAAAATGAAATCAAAATCAAACATCATTTACTTGCCAAAGGCTCTAATGAAAGTAGTAGGACTTGAAAACTCCTGACATGCCAGTACCATCGAGACTGAAAGACTGATAAAGCTTTGGCTTCTGGTTTGTCTTTCTGAAAACAGCTTCTTTATTACATAAACTGATCTCTTTATCCCAGCACAGGAATGTCAGATCCTGGAGCTGCAGTGACAGTATCTTATTGAAACATTATAGTGATAACTTTATCAGCAGTGTGTGACACAGGGTGACTCCAGCCCACAACATGTGCCTTTGTCATAGGTGTCTACAAACATTTCAGATAAATTGTTTCTTTGGTCTGGAAAAAAACACCCAATGTCCCTTTGGCTCTCCCCTCTGCATGTAACTTTTTTTCCTATATATATATATTTCCAGCGATTTGAATTTGCTGAGAGATAAAAGCCAGGCCGAATGACCAAAAAAAAAAACAAAAAAACAACCCCCAAAAACCCCTCACACGTAACATTACTAGTGACTCTTTAAATGGAATTTTTCATTCAGACTTTGACATTAAACTAGAAAAGCCTTTTGGCTGTGACCATACAAGCATAATAAATGGTGTATGTTTGCGATACTGAATGAATCTTGCCCATATGCTGCGCTGCAAGGCTACATGAATGAAGCATTTACCAAATCAGGCCCACCACATTAAACAGAAAAACAATCTTTATTCATGGTAACTTATCAGTTTCAATTAATCAACCTTAACAATGGAAATTCTGATGTGTTCAAGCAACTTGAAAGCAATAGGTCATCTCCAGGGCAGCCATGTTGTGTCTTTGTGCCTATGGCTTCAAACAAAGCAACATCTCCAATAAATGTCCACATACAATTCCATATTGGCAGCATAGCTACTTTTAAACATCTAAGCACACCTTGGTCTCTAATGTACTGGCTTTGCAGAGATATACACTGAGTTTGCCTCGGGTTTTGCTGTTCCCAAATATAATTGTATTCTAGTATTTTTTTGGAGCTCTGTTAAGCTCAAACAAAGGAAAAGACATTTCCATTGGATGACCATCCTTTCAGTTCCTCTGCTGCTATGTGAATAAGCATTGTGCAAACCATTCCAATGGTATTGAAAGGGGGTAACCATTGGTTTGATTTGGTTACACGGTTTCCTAAAGCGCTCCCTCCCACTGCCTTAGGGTCTGTGAAAGGTCCGTGACCTGTTTAGAACTGCCAAGTGAAATGTCATGTCGCCCCTCCCAAAGGGGAGTATCTGCATTCATTTGATCAGTATAAAAAATGATTGGGGATGGCGAGATCAGTGCTTTTGAATTGCAATTTATAGCAGTTTACAAAAATGCACATTGTTGGAAAAGAAAACATGGAAGTGTTTCTTTCTAAATTGCATTACCTGTGAAATGTCATTAGTCTTTTTAGGATATTTGCATCCAATTTTTACTATGAAAAACTCAAGAGAGGCTTGAAGTGAAGAAACAGGCTCCCCCCTCCATTGTATTAACTCTTACTCCCCTTGTTCTTATTCTGTATTTAATTTTGGCATCCAAGTATCTGGAAACTACAGTTTCATGCAAACTTCCTGTTTTATTGCTGCCTTCTTTATGATAATAGCATGTGGCGCTGATTTCTCCAGCGTGACGTGATGATCATACAGTATCTTCCTACATAGAGTTTATGCAAAATCATTGTTTAAATACATTTGGTGTATGTGTGTGTGTTACAAGAGCATCTAGATTGATATTTTCTCTTTATTCAGTCCCCATACTCTGAGATCTACGGAAGAAGAAAGGTATATAAATTTAATAAATAATAATAATACTCTTCCCACCCCTCCTTTTTTTTTGTAAAAAGCTTTTCAAGATATTCAGGCAATTTGTAAAAAGTCATTTGTTGCGTTGGAAACCTCTGTTCACTCTGTGACCAGTGTTTCATTTATAACTGGAGGCACAGCAGTTGAAATAGTTTCGAATCCCATTTTAGGCTGCCTGTATGTATGTATGTATGTATGTATGTATGTATATATATATATATATGTACATTACGCAGAATATCCATGTGGTTTATTCCCTATTTGGAAAATATAGGTTATCTTAATACATACGTAATTTAATTGCACACACACACATTATAAATTCTGCGTTATTTTCCTGAACCAGGATGGAGAGCTCACATTACAGATGTGCCAGAAGTAGGCAAGTTTCAGATGGGTTGGCTTCAGCTAACTTCTGCCCTTTCCCTGCCCTAGAATGAGAGGCTTACTTGTTTCGCCTTCCAATGGAGACTGAGGCTGGTTATTTATAGGGATTCCCTCGGAGGCACCATGGGCACCTGCTTCCCAAACTCTGGAAGGTTCAAAGTAGGACAGCAGTATTTCATTAACTGGTGCATTGGTGACGTCACCTGATTAACTGCTAAGCCTCACGACGTCACTTTCCACACAAGCAGCAACATGTGGGTGAACAATGAGAGGTTTCCACAGCAGCTGGAATAAAAACTAACATGTAAATTAATGTGGCACGTGAAAGGACAGCATTGGCTCCTTTTCTACAGTGTTCCCCTCTGCCTGAGAATTTTCAGCTGGATCCACAATAGAGTTGCCACCTTTCTTTTTTCCTTTTTCTCTACTCTGAACAGCTGCATCGTGGCAGAAGTTCAACAAGTGTAACTATCTCAGCATGATGGGAAAGGCTGCACCCATTGAACTTCTGCCTTTTGCGCAAATCTCTTCGAGGCAAAGGCTCTGCCAGTAAAATATAACCACCCTGATATTAGCACATTGTACAACAGGCTGTGCCTCTTGAAAAATCAACTCCACCTGTCTCCGCTTTAAGGACAACTTTTCAAAATCCCCTCCCCTGTGCGAATGTTTGAACAGGTGAAACAGCCCTCACTTCCACTCCCGTCACAAATTAATTCCTTGTATGCACGTCTCCCTTGCTTAAAACAGGATGTGTTTCCATATGTGTTTAGTGCTCAGGTTGGCACAATCCTATACGTGTCTACTCAGAAGTAAGCCCCACTGACTTCACTGGGACTCACTCCCAGGTAAGTGTGCATAGGATTGCAGCTTTAAAGATAGTGTGTTTCAGGGTCTGTCTTCAGGTCTGCATAGGATAGTAGCCTTTCATTATGTGGTGCCTATTAGCCCTGAATTATCTGTATTCCACTGGAAGCTGCCTTATACTGGGTTTAGACTATCGGTCCATCTAGCTCAGTGTATTGTCTCCCACTGCTGGCAGGGGCTCTCTAGGATTTCAGACTTGTTTCCCTCCCAGCCCTATCTGCAGAACCTTCTGCATGAAAAGCATGTGCTCTATCACTGGTGCACAACTACCACTAGCACTTAACACAACCCTTTATTGTTTTTGCTGCAAGAGGCTAAGATGGCTAGCCACCTGGAAACTGCAAGTGAGCAGTTAGAGGTGTGCAGCCCAATCCTATGGATGTGTTCGTGCAAGTGACTCTTGCCCCTTTAAAAGCCAATGGAGCATCTCCAAGCCATCAAAATACTATACCATTTGGATGGCCCATTGATTCCAGCCTGTTTTGTGTGTTTTTAAATGAACTTGAAGCACAATCAAAATGAGATAGATAAGAGAAAAATACCAACAAAAGATTCAAGAGAAGTGCCTGGAATCTCTCTGGTGTTCTACCAGGTCTCCTCTTGGCCCTGGCTTAAACATGGCAGGTATTATGGAGTTGGGGTTGGGATATACTAAATCCCTCATGAAATATTCCTGGTCTTAGCTCATGAGCAGGTGATGTCCTGTCTGGTGTCAGGTGGGGGAGCATCTGGTGGTGCGTGTATTGCTTTAATGGTCTATTGCCAGAGGTTTTCAACCTTTTTGAGTCCATGGCTCCCTTGACTAACTACATTCTTTCTGCGGCACCCCTGTGGGGCTCAGGAGCCCAGTTATGTCACCCCTTGCCTGCAGAACTGGCAGCCTCTTTGCTCTTTCCCTTGTGAAGCGTTCCCTCAGCCTCCTCTCTTCTCCACTCTCCTTGGGAGTCCTCTGGGCAGCCCGCTGCTGCCGCCCCTGGTCTCTGAGCTACCCTTCCTCCCGCTGCCTCCTCACACTGATCCAAAGGGGCCTGGGACTTGTCTGTCCATTCCCAACAGCAAGGGCTGGCGGGCAGGCTGGCTGGGCTCCATTGCTTGCTTGCTTGCTTGCTTGCTTACTGAGGCTGCCTCAGCTCCTGGCAACCAACACCCCCTGACCAGCCCCAGAGGCACCATTCACCTGCGGAGCTTATAGACAGTGTTGCTGCAACAAACAGCTGTGCAAGCCTTTGGGAGGCAGAGATGCAAGAAGGCATCAGAGGAGAGAGGGAAGGAAAGAGGGACAGAGGCCAGTGCTGTCCACAGCACCCCTGCTCTATGTAGTAGGTGCTACTGTTTTTTTTTTAAAAAAACACCAATAGTGTTTTGTGGCACACTAAAAGCTAATAGATTTGTGTGGGATTGTTGAGGGTGGCAGCAGGGGAAGGGGGGCGGTGGGGTGGGTCACCCCGGGTGTCCTCACTGAGGGGAGTGACATTGGGTGTGCCACCCACCCACCTGCGACTCCCAAGCCTACCCCGAGCTGTTGGGGTAAGGGGGGGAGCTGTGCCACTTTGCTGGCGGCATTCCCCCCTTGCCCCTTCATTTTGACAGCTTGGGAGAGGCTTGGGAATCGTGGGCGGACGGTGTGCCAAATGTCCGCCTTGGGCAGCTTGCTCCACCCCCTTGAGTGGCTTACTCCGTCCCTGGCAGTAGGGTGCACGCACCACTCCGGACACCTGAGCTGCTATCCCACGCCTGGGAGGCCACCCTCCATGCCACACACCCCTCAGGAGTGCGCCCACCCTGGGCAGCGCGGGCATATTCTCCACCGCTGAGTGGCAGGGGAGGATATATTGTTTATTAATATCCTTCCTAACTTGCGCTAGCAAGTCTCTTCACTTAGCAGAGTGCATTCCCCTTCTTACGCAGAAGAAAGCTGGTTGCAAACTTGTGTGAGTTTCTTAAGACAATAAGCAATTCAATCTGGCTTGTCCAGATTGAGGTATGTTCTAATATTCCTGGTAAGACCCCTTTGAATCCCTCCTAAAAGAATAAAGACACCACAGTCTTATAAGTAACAAAAAGGAGTTTTACTCATGATCAGGCAGAGCACAGTGTGATCCCTGAAGGCAGGCTTAAGGCTTAAAGTTACAAACATGTACAAACAGGTTTACCCCATATGGAAGATGACCTGGGGAACTGCTGTGGCAGCGAGCAGTCTAGTCCAGGTGATGCAGGAAGCAGGCAGGACGAACAGGAAGGTCGAAAAGATAGAAAGGTAGCAACATGACTTGGCCTTTTACCAGGTCTGGAAAGGTCACGCCCACCTACTAGTCCCATGCAAGGAAGGATGCTCCAGGCCAGGAGGAACAGGAAGTTTCAACTGGCTGGACCAAACATTCCCTTGCATGCCCACTCTAGCAAAACATGTGGGATGTATAACACTGGTGCAGTCAATCACAACATTCCTAGAGTGTACACAAAGGGGACTTGGTCCTCCAGGTAGAGTTTCCTGTGCCAAGACTGAAATCACTTCCTTTGTGTGACCAGAAGTGGGAGTGGCCTTACCTGTAGCTATTCAAAGATACAGGTGAGCTGCTACTCTCCCTCTCTTCCCACCAGGACTCCGAGGATGCAACATCTCAGGAGATGCTCTCTTGGCTTCCAGCCAAGAGAGGCCCACATGGAGCCTTTCTCCCTTAAGGAGAATCTCCACATGTACATACATTTAATCTAAGCTAGCCTGCCTTCTGAGACTTATATATTCTTGGATGTTTGTGAGTAAAACCTTTATACTTTTATAAGCTTATGTGTCGTGTATTTTCTTTTAAGAGGGAACCAGGGGAAATATGTGCCAGGATCTGCCTTATTCTAGAAGTTCATAGGAACTTAAACGCCACGCTTTGCTGCGCTTTATTGGGGATGAGAAACTCTGCTAGTTTGGAGCTTGTTAGCACAAGCTGGGATAGGAAATATTAATCAATATTCCCTCATCCACATTCCCTCTCATCTCTCACAAAGGGTTTTGAGGCCCAGAACTGCGTATTTTGTGTATTTTTAAAGGATTGCTTTGGATTGTGATTTTTGGCAGAGTAGAATTTTTCTGTTTGTACTTCCTGGTAAGCACATGGTCTTTTGTTCTCCATTGTGCTGTGAAAAGGGGGATTAGCGACCCCTCCCCTCCCTCAGAGCTCACAGACCTCAGAGGCAGTGAAGATTTGTTTACATTTTGAGATTTTTAAGTTTTGATTTTTGAATTTTAACCATTTTTGGGAATTTTTGAAATTTTGGAAATTTTTTAAATTTTTGAGGATTAAGATGGCAAGCTCAGGTTTTGATAGTGAAGCAAGATCAAGCTTTATGCTGCTGAATGATCGTAACTTTGTGCAATGGAAGCAGCGCCTTTTAGTGCATCTTGGTGCAAAACAAGTGCTTAAAGCGGTGAAAGATCCCAAACCTGATTTTGCTGATTTAACCAAGAAAGCAGATTGGGAAAGGCAAGATGCAGAAGCTAAACACATAATTTTGAGCAGTTTGAAAGATGAGCATTTATCTCTGATTGACTATGAAAGTGATGCATCTCAGATTCTAAAAGATATTGAGAGGGTTTATGCACAATCATCAGAGAACTCTTATAGACATTTATTGGATAAACTGCTGAAGTTAAAGATGAATTCCAGAGAACAATTTACAGGGCATTTTAAGGACTTTAATGAAATTGTTCAAAGGATTGCCCTAACTCCCAGAGCTTTTGATGATGCAACCAAAGTGACTTTTATGCTGGCATCATTAGGAAAAGAATTTACTTCATTTAAGAGTATAATGGATCACACCAGAGATTTGACTTTTAATGAACTAGTAAATCACTTAAGAGAGGAATGCAGAGATTACCTTGATTCTCCACAAAGGAATCCAAGGAGGGACACAAGTTATGTTTCTAAGCAATTTCCCAAGTCTAAGGAAGTGTCCAAAGAATTAATATGCCATAACTGCAATTTAAAAGGGCACATTGCAAGGAGTTGCCAGAAGCCCAAGAATAAGTCCCGCCCCTTTCAACCAAAAGGTGAAAAGAAGGGGGGTCACGAGCGTACATTTCTACTGCAAGAAAAGAGTTTAAATGTGCAAAGAAATGAAAGGAAAAGTGACCAATTTATTTTAGATTCGGGAGCTACAAGCCATTTTGCGCATAAAAGAGAATATTTCAGAGAAATTAATGATAGTGAATGGACTGAAATCCAGATTGCTGATGGAAATGTTCTAAAATCACAAGGTGCAGGTTCAATGCGTTTGAAATTCAAGGTGAACAATGAATCTCTTGAAACAACTGTGCCTAATGTTCAATATGTCCCAGAATTGAATTGTAACTTGCTTAGTGTGTCTGCTTTAGACAAGAAAGGTTTCAAGGTTACATTTGCCAATGGAGAATGCAATGTAACGAAAAATGATGAGGTTTATGCTCAAGGGAAACTAATCAATGGTGTTTATGAGATTAACGTTTCAGAAAACCAATCAGCACAAGTCGCCCAATCCAAGCAGAAGCATGAAGCAGATCTGGAGCTCTGGCATCGAAGACTGGGTCACCGGGATATCAGAGTCATCCAGGAACTGCAGAATGGAGATCTTGTGAGAGGTCTACAGGTAAACAAAAGTAACACACCCACACCAAAGTGTATAACTTGTGTAAGTGAAAAAGGAGTCAAACCTTCTTTCCCACGTTGTGCAGAAAAGAGAAGCACAAAAGTTCTGGACATTGTGTACACTGATTTAGCTGGACCTATGAATATACCTTCCTTAGGAGGAAATAAGTATATTTTGATATTTTTGGATGATTATTCAAGGTTTTGTGTGGGATACCTTCTCAAAGAGAAGAGTGAAACAGTGGAATTGTTCAAGCAATACGTAAGCATGGTCAAGAACAAATTCCATCGAGCACCCACCACCCTAATGTCCGATAATGGTGGGGAGTTTTGCTCACGTGAAATGGAAGCCTTCATGGCTCAGGAAGGCATAGCACATGTGACCACAGTAAGCTACACACCTCAACAAAACTCTATTGCTGAGAGGAAATTTAGGTCCATCCTAGAGATGACAAGGTGTATGCTAAAAGGATCCAACTTGTCGAAGAAACTTTGGGGTGAGGCAGCAAATACTGCGATTTATATACAAAATAGGCTGCCAACAAAAGGCACAGAGCGCACGCCATTTGAACTTTGGCATGGAAGAGTCCCAAATTTGTCACACATACGTGTATTTGGAAGTTTGTGCTATTACCACGTGCCCAAGGAGCACAGACACAAACTTGACTCCAGAGCAAAGCCTGGTATCCTAGTTGGATACGCTTCTGGAGGAAAAGGCTACAGAGTTGTGGACTTACAAACAGGGAAAACAAGTTCACATCACGTGATTCATTTTGAGGAGTATGAAAAGGCTGACACAAGGAACACAGCAATTGACTGTTCCAATGAGCCACCAACAGAGGAGTTTGTAAGTTTTCCTTTTGAAGCCATACCAGAAACTAATCCACCTCCTAGTATTGTACCTCCTAGTGTTGTAGCACCCCCTACAGATGACACCCCAGAAGACACGGAGGACCAGATGTCAGAAGGCTCCAGAGACGAAGAGGACCCGTATGCAGGGATGCCGCCATTGGAAGGAGATGAGGAAGCTGATGCGGTTCAACAAGAGCCAGAGGTCAGACGTTCCTCCAGGTCCAACAAAGGCGTTCCACCACTACGACTGTCCTACTTTGCAGGGTCGGCGCCACCACAGGAACCTTCCACGTGGGAACAGGTTCAACGGTTGCCAGCTGCTGAGGCCAGTCTCTGGAAGCAAGCCGCGCAGGAAGAGATGGATGCACTGCATCGCAACAAGACCTGGACCCTGACAGAGCTACCTCCTGGTAAGAAGGCAATTGGGTCCAAGTGGGTGTTCAAGCTTAAGAAGGGGTCAGAAGGGGAGGTGCAACGCTACAAAGCTAGGCTTGTAGCACAAGGATTTTCACAACAGTATGGCGAAGACTATGATCAAGTATTTGCGCCTACAGTGCGATACAGCAGTGTTAGATTACTTCTAAGTATTGCAGCATCTAAAGGCCTATCAGTCCGTCATGTCGACATAGCAACAGCTTTTCTTCATGGGACGATTTCTGAACAGATTTATATGAAGCAGCCCAAAGGCTTTATCAAGCAAAATGAGGCACATCTTGTATGTAAACTTCAGAAAGGAATTTACGGTTTGAAACAAGCTGCAAGAGCATGGAACCAGAAATTACATGAAATGCTGGTTCAGCTTGGGTACAAGCAGTCAACAGCTGACAAGTGCCTGTACACTAAGAACAGAAATGGACAATTCTCTTACATTCTGGCTTTTGTCGATGATTTATTAATATCAACGTCCAATGACAGAGACTATAAAGACATAGTCAGACATCTCAACAAAGAGGTGGAAGTAAAGGAATTGGGACTTGTCCAGTATTACTTGGGAATTCAAATTGAGAGAGAAGAAGACGGCTCATTTCTTCTCAGCCAGAAGCAGAAGATAATAGAACTGATAGAAAGCATGCAGATGCAAGGTGCACACCCTGTCGCGACACCCATGGCCACAGATTTTCTAAAGAATCAGCAAGATTCGAAGCTGCTGCCAGACAACAGCGAATACAGGTCAGCGATTGGTAAACTTTTGTATTTGGTTACTACCAGCAGACCTGACATAGCAAGTGCAGTGGGGATCCTAAGCAGAAAAGTGAGTTCTCCCACTGAACATGACTTGGGTGGTGTCAAGAGGGTGGTGCGTTACCTTAAGGGTACAATGAATTGTAAATTAAAATTGCCAGCTGTAAGGGACCCTAAGTTGGTTGGGTACAGTGATGCAGACTGGGCTGGGGATAAGGCGGATTACAAATCCACAAGTGGTTATGTTTTTATGTTTGGAAATGCACCTATCATATGGGGCAGTTATAAACAGAAATGTGTAGCCTTATCGTCCACAGAGAGTGAATATATTTCAGCTTCGGAAGCATGCAGAGAGATCATCTGGCTGGATCAACTCCTGACAGACTTTGGTTTGCCAAGAAAAGGACCTGTCAGCTTGATGGAGGACAATCAAGGCTGCCTGCAGCTAGCGCAAACCGAAAAGTTCCTTGCACGTTCAAAACACATTGGGGTCAGGTATCACTTCATTCGCCAGATGATCCAAGATGGACTAGTAGAAATGTCCCACTGTAATACTCAGGAGATGACTGCGGACATTCTCACGAAACCCTTGCCACGAGAGAGTTTCCAGAACCTGCGTGTCAAGCTGGGACTCTGGGTGGTTGAATAAAGTTGTTTTATGTTTGTTAAATGTTGTTCAGACTGAGAAGGGGTTTGTGGGATGTATAACACTGGTGCAGTCAATCACAACATTCCTAGAGTGTACACAAAGGGGACTTGGTCCTCCAGGTAGAGTTTCCTGTGCCAAGACTGAAATCACTTCCTTTGTGTGACCAGAAGTGGGAGTGGCCTTACCTGTAGCTATTCAAAGATACAGGTGAGCTGCTACTCTCCCTCTCTTCCCACCAGGACTCCGAGGATGCAACATCTCAGGAGATGCTCTCTTGGCTTCCAGCCAAGAGAGGCCCACATGGAGCCTTTCTCCCTTAAGGAGAATCTCCACATGTACATACATTTAATCTAAGCTAGCCTGCCTTCTGAGACTTATATATTCTTGGATGTTTGTGAGTAAAACCTTTATACTTTTATAAGCTTATGTGTCGTGTATTTTCTTTTAAGAGGGAACCAGGGGAAATATGTGCCAGGATCTGCCTTATTCTAGAAGTTCATAGGAACTTAAACGCCACGCTTTGCTGCGCTTTATTGGGGATGAGAAACTCTGCTAGTTTGGAGCTTGTTAGCACAAGCTGGGATAGGAAATATTAATCAATATTCCCTCATCCACATTCCCTCTCATCTCTCACAAAACAAGGAATGTTATATTTGACTGCTCCCAGTGGATTACATCCCACAATTGGTTGTGGTGGCAGAAGATTGTGTGGACTTTATCAAATGTGTGAAGTACTCTGTTGTGGACCAGAGCCCACATCAACAGATGCATGAAGTAGTATCCTCTCCTTGAATCTGATGTAGACTCTGGTCCACACTAAAACTTACATGCAGTGTAATCCTACACGTGTCTATTCAGAAACAAGTCCTGCTTTCCTCAGTGGTGCTTACCTCCAGGTAGGTGATGCAGTGACATGCAAACCTTACCCTTTAGGGTGCAGCAACCCTTTCTGCAGCAGACTGATTTGGTTTAGAAGGGCTCATCAGTCCAATGAACAAAGCCATGGGAAGGCAATATGCCAAATGCTGTTTTTAACAGTCTTCCAACGGTGGGAAATAGCTGTTTGTAACCCCCTCCAAATTGACCTGTAATGGAATAAAGTGTTGCATTGAATTCCAAGGTGCAGTTTCAAGCTATCTGTGTCCTCTCTCTTCCTCTTCTCAGCTTCAGAGTCCGCGGATGAAGAAGAGCTTGAGCAATTGCCTGCATCCCCTTCATCTGTACGCTGATAGCTGGCATAAGAGCCACCTGTGGGAAGAAGGCGAGAGAGAAAGCAAGAGTCCCTCTCAACATCTGGTCACATGCAGAGGATGTCCTGCACAGCTGCCCTGTCCAGTGAATGCTTTCAGTTCTCCTACCAATCCCATGGGGTGCACAGGAAACCATCTCTCCTGAGTAATGGAGTCCTGCCAAGCTGAATAGTTTCTACTGCACACACTTTGTGTGCAAGTTTGTCCGGAGAGTTGGCTTAGGGTTACTTTTTTCTACCTTAAAGAACAAACAGCCTTAAATAAAGAGTTAACTTGAGGCACATCTTTCTGAGCCTTTACATTACACTGCAACTGCTTTCAGTTAAAATGTAACTAGAAGTTGGTCCTTAAATTCAGCCTGAAGGCTGCAAATCCAGTTTTGGCCAGAAGTAAAACCAAATCCCATATCATAATTCTGCAATCATATTAGAATATGTTTTCTTGAATAAACTAGGATGGTGGGGGTTTTTTTTGCAGAAAATATAATAAATTTTTCTCCCCTACATTGTATGTTTAACAATTTTACACTGCTGTACTTAGTAAGTATAATCCCAAGGTTGGGTCATTCACATTATTTTTTTGCCACACAAATTCATCACGTTGCCACACATATCATCACGTATTTTGGGATTGGATTAGTTAAAATCTTATGGTAATGTTGGTAACCTTTTAATGGCAGCCTGTTCAGAATCAAAGGTTTCTTTAATTATTACAAACATAGGAAACTACTTTACATAGACTCTGAACCAGACCATCAGCCTTTCTATCACATTATCCACACACTGACTGGCAGCAGTTCTCCAGGGACTTAGGTAGAAGCCTTTCCCAGCACAACCTGGAGGTAGCCAGGAAGCTACCATCCTTATTTCTTCCTAATACCTCTTACTGTTTTTAGCCTTGTACATTGCTTTAGCAAATGCTGAAAGCATGTCTGGTTTTGTTTTGCTTTTACTTTGTTTTGAAATAATAACATACAGATGCCATTTTATCTTCACTCAAGTTGCATCAAGGCTTACTTAGCCAGGAATCTTCTTCCTAATCTATATATATATAAATGTTCCCATTGCGTGCGCGGCGGACACCACCGTGCTCCGTAACCGCTGGACCAAATCTCATCAAATTAAGGACACAGCGTACCATGACCATCAAGGAAGGATCTGGCATAAAAAATTTTCAAAAAAAGCACACCTTTCATACCTAAAATAATGATTAAACGCAAAAAAAGTGACGTGCACATATGACATCACCATCAGAAGCTCTGAAGACAGCAGCAGCATCCAATAGAAAGGCAGATCGCACTCTGTCTCCAGCAAAAGCTCTGAATGGTGGCGCCAAATAATGACGTCATCAACCGAGCAACTGAAACCACCAAGGCGGCCATTACCAGACAACCCACAGAGCCATTACCAGACAAAGGCAAACGGCCAAACCCAGAGCCACAGCCACAGGCCGCAACCCAAAAACACTCCCCCCCTCCCAGGCCTCGGCTCTACAGCCTGCAGAGTAGGCCTCACTAGGCCTCGGCTCTACTTTACAGAGTGGAGCCAAGTGGGGGGTGCAGGGAGGGGCCCGAATAGGCCAGGGTGGGGGAAGTCACAGGGATGACTCAGGGGGGAGGGGGGACTGGATACCTCATGGGTCACTGCAGGATGGGAGGAATCACAGGGATGAGACAACAACAGGGGGGAGGACAAAACCCATAGCCCGGGGGGGGTTATTTTGGCTGTGGCTGCTACTGATGGTAATAAGCATAAAATCAGCCAGGCGAAGCCAGGCAAAAACGGAGGGGGGGGGAGACTGACATGAGACAGGCGGAAGTTCATCAGGATAAGCTGTGGGAAGCCAGGCGAAAATGGAGGGGGGGAGACTGAGAGGAGGCAGGCGGAAGTTCATCGGGATAAGCTGTGGGAAGCCAGGCGAAAATGGAGGGGGAGAGACTGAGAGGAGGCAGGCGGAAGTTCATCGGGATAAGCTGTGGGAAGCCAGGCGAAAACAGGGGGGAGACTGAGAGGAGGCAGGAGGAAGTTCATCAGGATAAGCTGTGGGAAGCCAGACGAAAACCGGGGGGAGACTGAGAGCAGGCAGGAGGAAGTTCATCAGGATAATCTGTGGGAAGCCAGGCAAAAACGGGGGGGGGAGACTGAGAGCAGGCAGGCGGAAGTTCATCGGGATAAGCTGTGGGAAGCCAGCCAAAAACGGGGGGGGACTGAGAGCAGGCAGGCGGAAGTTCATCGGGATAAGCTGTGGGAAGCCAAGCGAAAACAGAGGGGGGAGACTGAGAGGAGGCAGGCAGAAGTTCATCGGGATAAGTTGTGCTAAGCCAGGCGAAAAGGGGGGGGAAAGACTGAGAGGAGCCAGTCGGAAGTTCATCGGGATAAGCTGAACTTGAATGAAAAAACTACCTCATTCAAACTGCAACCGCCAAACAAATCTACCTACAACAACACTATCACCCTCCTACTAATCCATCTACAACAACAAAGAAATGCAACAACATACAAACCATGCAACATGAACTTACTCCACCTGTGAGTATCTATGCACTTACTCAAACTTATCCAATTTCACATAATAACCCACAGCAACGCGTGGCCGGGCTAGCTAGTGCAAATATATTTACCTTGAGCCTGTGAGTTTCATGTGGAAATGTTCAGGGTGGCAGGAGAGGATATATTGTTTATTAATATGCTTCCTAACTTGCGCTAGCAAGTTCCTTTACTTAGCAGAATTACATCCTCCTTTTTACATGCACAGCAGACAGCTGGTTACAGGCTCGTGTGAGCCTCTCACTATTGTACAGTTCAGTCTGTCTTAGATTGAATTGTACGTTCCTGGTAAGTTCCCTTAAATCCCTCTTAAAAGAATAAAGACACCACAATCTTATTCAAAGTCAATAAAATAAGTTTACTCACATCAGTTCACAGTTGGATTCCTGAAGGCAGACCTAAGTCAAATATGTACATGCGGATCTACCCCATATGGGGGAATAATCCCAGTGCTTCTGCTAACTGAGAGCTAGCAGAGCAGTCCTAGCTAAAAGCTGGTCAAATGAAGAAGGAAGTCAAAAAGTGTGCTGCGTTACTCGTCCTTTTTTTACCTGGACAGGTTAGATCACGCCTACCTCCTATTACATGCAAAAGGAAGGATGTTCCAGCCAGGAGGAACAGGAAGTTTCGACTGGCTGGACCAAACATTCCCTCACATATCTTCTCTAGCATTACAAGGAACGTTGTACTTGACTGCCTCTCATGGATCACATCCCACAGTTCAAGTGGGTAAGAGGCGCTTACTGCCCCTCAAGCACAACCAACCATCCTTCACACACAAACGGAATGCCAACAAGAACCACCAGGTGAAACAGGAGGTATTGCGCTCTTTTAAGAAGTGACTTCCTCCATCCCTTAAGCCAACCTTCTGAGAGCCAAACGGTGTGTACAGCCACAGGTAAAGGTGAGAACAATGAATGTGATGCTTACTTTGCCTGGTAGGTGACATTCCACCCACATAAAAAGAGGCATCGTGAGGGTTTAAGGCCTCCTTCCAGCCAGGTAAAAGCCCTGCAACAGGGATGGTGTGGCTTGGGGAAAGGGGCGTGGTGCAGGGATAATCCCAAGAGCCCAATCAGAGGGATCTAGAGGGCCCATTTGACCACCACTGACCATCTACAATTCAAATCCAGTTGCACAATGTTAACAATTTTCACCTTTTTGAATTGTTGGGACTCCAAGCTCCAAGTCCTCCACTGAGGACCCCCTAATAATGAACCCTCAGCCTGGATGGTGGTGAATTGATTGGAGACTCCCTTGTGTTGGTGGGGAGGGAAGTGCTTCTCCCCCACGCCCGACCCACACAATGGCCCCTCTGCAGCAGACCTTGCCATTCTTCAGGCATCGGCTCCTTTTGCTGTGTGCCCCACAGGCGCTTCCAAAGGATTGTTGCCCTAGAAACTTGGTTTCAGCCTCCTGCTATATATCAACAAGCTTGTTTTAGCAGTCCCTTGGCTGAATTACAGTTACACAGTTTGGCGCTTCTTTCAAATTTCCTCCCATCACTTGGGCCAAAGAAAGGAATTTTTTCCCCTCCTTTAGAAATGAATTGGCTTAATTAGTAAGTAGATTAATGGCAATGGCTGGTGAGTTGGTTTCCAGCAGAGTTTCACCAGAGAGGGTTAATCGGAGTCAGGGCTGGAATCTTTCCCAGAACTGGCTGCCAGCCATTTTTCCACCAACCAATCAACCCCAGAAAACAAACGCTCTAGTCCCAATACCTACCCGAGAAATAGAGCTGGTGGGTTTTTGCTTTGAGAGGCACCAGCAGCAAAAGCTTCCCAAATAAGCGACTTTGCCTAATGTTATTCCAAGGGGGGGGGGGAGACCCCAGACCAAATGGGTTACAGTCTGAGAAATGGATAGCTAGAGGGTTGGACGCGGAAATGAACGCAAACCTCAGCTCGTTTGCTGCCTAGGGCAGGTCACTTTTTCTACGTCGTCTTCCTCATTTGTGAAATGTGGATAGGGATTGCATGCGATTGTGAGGACTGATAGCATCAAGAGTCCGAAGCCTTGAATTGTACTTAGGGCGTGCATAACCGCGTCCTTCTAAGATAAAACCTCGTCCTTTGATAAGACTTTAACTAAGCATAGGGGCTGATTCACACATGCATGTACACGTCCCTCAGCACCGTATGAATCAACGTGGGTATTTGCGTGAACGCCCTCTGTTGGAAAGCATTGCGTTTGAAGTGGTGTCAGCTGATAAGAGCTATCTCTTAGGCGTGTTGGCTTTTTGTGACGGCTGTTCCACACGTGCAAGTAATCCTCTGAAGTCATGTATACACTTGACCTTACTTTCAAGGCATCCCTACTTAGCCCATTTCCTCAAGAGAAGGCTTGGAAACTGCAGCCAAAGTGTGAGAGTCTACAGATGGACGCAGCCACTCACCCACGCCATCCCTTTGCTGTAGGCTTTTAGCAAGGCTTTTGAGTTTCGCTGGTACTTGGTTAGAGAAATCAATATGTTGCATCCAGCTAACCTACACTAAAAACAAATCACTCTGAGGACTGAACTATAAAATGAAGCAGGATCCTTCCTTGTTAAGAAAAAAATAACACCAAAATATGGATTGTTAAACTGGGTCACATATTTCCATTTCCCCTAAATATGGAACAACCACCACAAAACTCCTTAAAATTGAAGAGTGCACAATGGGAATAGGCAACATTCACTCTTATTTTTCCCATACTGATAAAAATGCATTCATAATTTAACTGGCAGCTGCAAAAAAAAAGTCTTGCAAAAAGAAAAAAACCCTGCTGAGAAATGCATATAATAGGAAAAACAGGTCGCCTGGACAGCAGTGTAATTAATGCCAGAAAAGGCCAAGCCGGTTTCATAGATTCTCTTTTGAGGATATCAAGACGAGACCCAGTGAAAAATGACGCATGCTTTAGCATTTCAGAAAGCTGGCAACTGGCAGAGCTTCTCTTTCCTTCCCCCCTTCCCCACTCCTTTTTCTCCTCTTTAACTTTCTGCCTCCGAACAAAGGGGTCGGCAGAACTAGCTAGGTTGTAATGAGTTCTGTGTCCCTAGCCTATTAAGGGCATCATGGAAACATATTGTATCGAAATAGTTTGGAGGAGAATACTGGGGATGAAAGAGAATGGGTGCTTTGATCAGCTCCCTGGGGTCCTGAGTGCGCACAGACCGGCTTGCAAGGTCTTATTCAGCTCCAGCGAGACACACTTACAAGACCATTCAATGTGATTTGCATATCTGTAATTTATCACATTGGGTCCCCCGAACATTTTTTTTGCAAGGTAAATAAAAGTTGGGTTGAATAACAAATATCAATCATCTCAGAGAGAGAGGGACGGAGAGAGAGAGGGAGAAGGAACTGTCTGCGCAACCCACACCAACGCTGAAGAAGTCTGCAAAGAGAGGCAAAGAAAACGTTTAGCCCAGCAAAGAGAAGTTCAAAGAGTCCGTTAGACAACAGGTTCAAGGCTAGTAAAAAAAAAGAAGGAAGTTTTTGGCAACAGTTGCCATCCAGCGCTGTCCTGCCACTAACAAAGCTTTTGGGAACCGAACTCGTAAAAAGAAATCGCCCCCAGGCACCTAAGAGGGAAGACCGATGCATGTGCCTTGCCCTGCAAAGCGAAAGATAAAAAGTTGGCTCCTTGCTTTAGGGGGAGAAAGTGTCTTGGGACACTCAGAGAACGCCCCTCGCCTCTTTCCATCTTCCTTAATTTCAGACGTCCCCTGTTAACTGGTTGTAAACTTTTATTGGAGACCGAGAGGAGAGCATTTCTTTTTTTAATCGCTCTTCCCTCCCCCCCTCCCCAGCCCATAAGAGACATCAGTAAGAAAAGGCTTTTGGGGGGAAGAGGATGAGATTCCTCTCCAAAACAAGAGGCAAGTTAACAGGCTGGCATTGTTCGGCGCTCTCACAAACTTCAGCGCAACAGCAAATAAGAATCTTCAACTTGACCTTGGAAAAGGGCTCCGCGCCTCCAGCTAATCTATCAAGCCACCCCCAGTGACAATGATGTATTTCCAAGTATTGTCAGATCATGAAAAGATTGATAAATTCGCCGCTGCACACCCAGACGGAGCGCTCCTCTTTGCAAGAAGGAGGCACGCTGGAAAAAGTGCGCCTCCTCGTCCGCAGGTCTTGGGGAGGGAAAGGGGCGAGGGGGGAGCAAGAGCCGAGAGGCGCTCAAGGGAAGAGAAACAATCTCCCTTGAAAGCAGACCGGTCATATTTCTTGGAGGAGCACGAGAAAGCTGGAGACAATCCTTCTCATATTAAACGCAATATTTCTTGGCTTTGGCGAGGAACAAAAGTCATAGCAAGACGTCTTTGTGACTAATTCAGTCAAAGGGCCGGCTCTGGTTCCCCCTGCAGAAAGGTCACTGTCGTTGTGTATGGTCCACCAAGGGGGGGATTTCACAGGGAAAACGGAGCCAGCTGTCCCTGTCACACTCTCCGCACTGGGGGAGCCCACACTGTGCATGGTTGTTAACTTCATTCTACACACCTGCAAAATCTACCCATTTCCAAGACTTTTCAAGGGGCTTTTTTCTTCTTCTTTGGAACTCCCCCTTTTTTTTGCCTTCTCCACTTTTGACAACAACTATTCAAGTTTTTCTTGAAAGCGCTGGGAGGGAAGGAAGAAGGGGGGCGCTTTCTCAGCTTCGGGTGGGTGCCCATTGAGCGCCTAGCCAAAGGAGCTGCCTTCCCACAAAGCGAAGTTTGACAAAGTCCCAAATAACTTTGCACCGACGTGGAAACGGCCTGTTGCTAACGGAAGTGCCCTTTAGCCAAAGCGCGAGCTGCAAATCGCGAAGGCTGCTGCCCGGGCAGGCGCTCTCCCGCTTCCCCTCACGCGCTCATTTCACTCTCGGCTCTTCGCATCGCTCCAGCTCTTCGCCAGCGCCACGAACGGCATCACCTTTCACTCCCTTCTCCCTTCCTCGCTTCTGCACCTCAAAAAGAGAAAAACACTCAGCAACCCTCCAGGGGCTTTTCAGATTCCGTCGGGGCTGAGAAAGGCTCAAGCTCCCCAGAAGCGATCGCTTTAATTGGAAAGGAATGTAATGCCCTGCCAGTGGGGCCACTCTCTTTCCCAACTTCGGTCTAGAGCAAAATGAGGAGCTTGGCGAGGGAAGGAGTCCTGACGGGGTTTCCAGTCATGGGAAATGGAGGCTGCTTTGAGTGCCTCCCGCGACCAACCTCTTGCCCCCACAGACTCCGGGTTCTTCCCCCGGACCAGCCGCATCCTTCCCGCGTCCCCATTTACCCTCCTCGAAAGCAACGCTTTCGGCATAGGCCTCGCTAGGCACTGGAGGCCCGTCAAGGCGTCATTGCGCCGAAGGCGACAAGAACAACCCACCTGCCTTAAGGAGAGGGGAAAACGGCTCCCCAAAAGGCCATTCCCCAGAAAAGGCGGGTGGAGGTGTGCCTTCGCCTGGGGCTGCCAAGCCCAGACTGCCTCAGGGAAGCTTTGCGCGGGACAGCAGCTCGCTGTCAGCGTGACAGGCGCTCCGCGCAACAAGTTGCCTCAGAGCAGGTGCGCGGCAAGGGGAGGGGAAAGGAGCTGCCGGCGCGATGAGCGAATGAGCCGGGCGGTTCAGAGAACCCCAACGGGGCTCCGGGGTGCGGGCCGAGGTCAGGGACGAGGCACCCTTTGCCTGGGCGCCTCTGGCCCGCGATACGAGCGGCCTGGAGGCAGGTCAGAGTGGGCGCAGAGCTGGCAACGAGCGCCAGCGACATAGTTCCTGTGAGGGGAGTCCAGTTCTTCTCCCTCTGACAGGCGCTTGGAGGGCGGGTCGCGGGGCCGAGGCGACGCTCGCCCCTTCGCCTTAGCCTCAGGGTGTCCGCAGCCGCCAAGCCGCCTCCTGCTCGAGAGCCCACGCCTCAGGCCGCCTCGCCTTGCTGGGGGTCCCTCTTGGAGACCTCCATGCGCAACGAGGCCAGGGCAGGCGGACACCTCTTGTTGGAGGTCGCTTTGCCGTCTCCCGGGGCCTCGTGGGCAAAAGGAAGGGGGCTGGCTCTGCGGCAGGGGGTCCTCTGCTCTCTGGGGTGCCGCGAGCGGGCCTCTCGCCGGCTCCCCGGAGCCACAGGCACTGAGGGGAGAAGAGGGGCGCATGCGCGTCTCCAGCCGGGGACCCTCCCCAGGCGCTCGCTCCACAGTTTGGGGAAAGTTTGGCCAAGCTGCCCAGAAAGGCGCCTCGCCCTCGAGCGACGAACGTGAGGCGCCAGAGAGCTCGGTGGAGGCCTGCGGAGGCTCCCCGGCTCCTGCTGGGGGCGAAGTGGGGCCGGGGGGGCGCTCGGGGGGGTGAGGAGCGAGGCTTTTAGGAGGCCCACCAAGGCCCCTGCGCACCAATCTGGCGGCGCGCTCGGCTGAGGAGGCTGCTCTCTTGTGCAGCCGCGCGCGCCTCATTCGCCGCGCCAGCCACTCAGGCGCCCCCCTCCCCCCGCCCCTTTGTTCGCCTTAAAAGTAATGCTGCGAATTAAAAGAAATGACAATGTTTTCCCCCTGCTCGCAAGTCCCGGAGAAGGGCCCTTGAGCTTGGCAAAAATCAGGCGAATCATTCAGCGTGCCACCCCGCACCTGTGATCTTGGCATTGAAAACCCCGCAGACCTATTCCCTATTAAACTTAATTATTCCCCCCAGGCACACAATGGTTGAAATGGAGCAGGTTGGAGTCTGTTTATTGGTCGTAAATGTTTTTCTGAAGATCTTCTGAATCTCATTGTTAGCTCGTTGTTTGAGTCTGCCCTCTTTCTTTCAGCCTAGAGTAGCCTTGGACTTTTCAATTTTCAATCGTAACATCTGCTTAATCGTACGGATCAAAATATGGAGACACAAAACATATGTAATGGTGGATTTGTTAAATCCTGGTAATGAGTTATTAACAAGGGAAAACAATAGGCCAGGATGGTGAGAGCCGTATGGTAACAGAGTCACTTTATGCAACGCCTGACGTTCCCCTTCTTGATAAATGGAACTAAGGTCTGAACGCCAGGTGATAGCAAGAAAATCAATGTCTTTAGAGGCCAGCACGGAGACTTTTTTTTTTCTGTGTGAAAAATTAGGAGACATAAAATGTAATTGGCTGATCAAGGAGGGGGGAAAGTAGTGGTCTTAAGTTTAATTGCCAGTTGAAGGCTGAGCAAAGGCAGACAAAAAAAAAGGAAAAAAAGAAGCAAGACTTTGGGCCTGTTTGTTTGCTAGCATCTCAGCTCCCACTGCAAGTGCATCATTGAAAATGTGTTTTATTATAACACATGCCATGCTTTACAGTTCCCATATTGTGTCAAGACAATGCTTAATGGTACATTAAAGACAAGCAAACCATGCCAACACGTCTTGGAGACATTGTAAGGGCCTCTCTCTCCCTTTGCTTGTTTTAGGCAGCTGCAGCTCAGCACCCAGAAAAACACAAAAAGAACAAGTTTGAAATACCAGGTGCATCCGAGGGAAACCCGACAGGGATTGATATGTTATAGCCCAGGACATGAACCTAGCAATAAAGATATCATTTCGATTGTCTGCGGCTTCCACGCCATGTAAAAGGCAAGAGGCGCCCGGGCAGCCTGTTCTCCTGGCAGCAAAGCTTTCTCCCTTCCCCAGCCTCCTTTCCTATCTCCCTCGGCCAAATCCGAACACCTGTTGGCCAGACCTCACATCCCGTCGTGGGAATCGCTGCCTCCTAATGCTTCCAGATCTCGAAAATGCAATTTGTTGTGGAATGAGCGCGGGCCCATTCCCACAGGCCTTGGGGAGGGGGAGAAAGGGGGTGGGGGTGGAAAGAAAGAGATGGGGAGAGAGGGATAAAAAGGGGGGAGGAGGAGAGGAGTGAGATTTACCAGGGACACTCAACTGGTGTTTGTTCATCCTGGCAGCTGGTCCTCGGTGCCACTGCAAAAGAGACCTTAATGAAAATGGGATGAGTTCATGCCTAGCCGAGGTTTCACACCCCATATATTATAGGGGCCTTAATCCTAATATTGGCGGATTAGAAGGCCTGGGAATCCCAAGGGAGCAGGTTCTCAAGTCTCCCTGCCTTTGCTTGCAGGAGGAGAGCCTCTTCTTTTCCCATACCTTTTCCCCAAAGAGATTGATGCTTCGAGGTTTTAATGGTCTCTCTGCGTCTGCTTTGTGTACGACGAAATGGCCTTTTCAGTGGGATTTAAGGGGCATCACAAATGCTGTTGGCCTCAAGGGCGAGGACAACTTGGCTGACAAGAAGCAGGGAAAGTTTAGGAGCTAACTTAAAATAAATAAATAAAAATTAAAAATGCCTGCAGCTTTTGTGCCTGCTTTGGGTATTTAGAAATAACAAAATAAATAAATAACCCGTGGCTGCGCCTTCGCACATTGGGGAGGGGAGGGGGATGCAAAGGCCACCCTGAGGCCAGTCCCGGAGCAGTCAGGGTTGGTCTGGGTCTTTCATAGGCAGCGACCAAGCAACACAATGACCAGCATCGTTTTCATAATTCCCATCATCAACACCCCCACCCCACCCCATTTGACTGGCAGGCAGCAGGCAACTTTGAAAGGACTATTTCTGGTTGCAGATCAGGTATCGTGTGGTCAACCAGATCTCAATAATCTTGCTGGAAAACCTGCAACTGGGTTATTTTGAAAGCTGGTTCGGTTTTCTCTCCACCCACCCTGCTTCAGCAACAATAAATAAATGCTGCTTACTTCCGATCAGGCAGCTGAGCGGTGTGTGTTTGAGAGAGTGTGAATGCATAATTCATTTGAATACAAACCCACCAACCCAAGGGGAGGGGGCACATCTATGAATATTGTTATTGTTTGGGGGGGCGAAGAGAGGAGGCTGATTTCAAAGGCTTGAATTGCTGTCAGTCATGCGAGCCCACACGCTGGTTCCTTCCAGTGCCAAGCAATATTTTCCACGCCCCCCCCCCAACCACCCACTGCTACGGCTCTTCCATATCTTGATAGTTTTCTGCTGCAACTTCCAAGCCAGTTTGGCTTGTGGTGGGAGTTGGGAGGGGTTCTTTGGGGAGCAGACAGGATCTGAGATGGGAGTTATGCAATAATAATAATAATAATAATAATAATAATAATAATAATAATAATAATAGCAGCAAAATTGCTGCAACTGGGCTGAATGGATTTATGAGCGAACGCCCAAGAACCTGTCAGCCTCTTTGAAGCCGGCCTTTTAAAGGGACTTGCCAAGTCAAGACGGGAGACTGACAAGATAGAGACCCTGGTGTTTTCCCCGCGCAGGCCGGCTCTTCCGCTTGATCTGCACCATACTAAAGGAGGGTGATGAGGCATTGAATGACAAAAACCACACACACAAGTGGCACGGCCGAAGAAAAGGTGCCCCTTAACAATGCGTGTAGTGTTTGAATTGTGCAGTGCCACAGCAGCACGTCCAATCGAGTGTACACACACACACACACACACACACACGGCCAACGGGACCGGCCCTTCCCTAACTTAGATCCACGACTAAGCTGCAGTCCGAAGACCATTTGACTTTCTAATGAGTGTAATGCGATTACATGCCTCCTGGAAGCGTTTGTGCCAAGGCGACTTTCTGTGTTTAATGAGGACCTAATACAGGGCAAAATCGAATTAGAAGTTGGGCTGCTTCCCGCCCTCTTTCTCTCGCCCGCGCTGCAAAAAGACTCGCTCCGTCCAGGGACGCTGCTGCTGCTACTGCCTTGCATTTCTCCAGCTCGTCCTCGTTTCTTCTTCTTCTCCTTTTGCAGGGATTGCGGGATGGGGGGAGCAGACTGCGTGGGGAGGGGGCTTTGGCCCCATCTGATGTGGCCAAGTGGGGCTCGCGGGGGGTAATTGCTCTGAAGGGATCCACGAGGCCGGTCGGGCTGGCCTATCTAGGTTAATGCAATTAGGCGAGAGCCGGGGCGCAGGCCAGGCGATCGTCTTGCTCCCCATAACCCCAAGTTACCGGAGTGGCGGCGGGGGGGGGGCGATTATCCACCGGGGACTCAGCGCGGTTCCCATCCGCTCGGCTGAGCAGCGCAGCCCGGGGCAGCTCGCAAAGGCTCCCGGCTCAAGCTGCAGGCCTGGGCTGGGCATCTGGGATCTTCTCCCCGGGGGATCCATCCTGCCCACCCACCCGGCCCGCCAGGCCTCGCAAGCGGCGGGTACCACGGGAAAATCAGCACCTGCGGCCGGGGCAGCAGTAGCCCAGCGCGGCCAGAAGGCGTTCTCTCTCTCTCTCTCTCTCTCTCTCTCTCTCTCTCTCTCTCTCTCTCTCTCTCTCTCTCTCTCACACACACACACACACACACACACACACACACACACACACGGCACACATTAACTCCCCCCGCGCCCAGGTCCCACTCCTACAGGTGCAGAGAGGGGTGCTGCCCTGGTCTAACATCTCCTGGGCTCCGATCCTCTTTCTTTTTTTATTTCTTCCAAGAAATAAGACCTTTTAAGGTGTTTGAGGGCTGCAGCTCAACACAGGGCTTCTTGTCAAACAAGCTACTTCTTCCTGGCCAGGGCGACACCATCATTCCCCGTTTTCACAGAATCATAGAATGTCAGAGTTGGAAGGGACCCCGAGGGTCATCTAGTCCAACCCCCTGCAATGCAGGAAACTCAATTAAAGCAGCCGTCCAACCTCTGCTTATAAACCTCCAAGGAAGGTCTGAGAACGTTTTCCCCTGAAGTTGCTTCTCCAGGCAAGAGGTTTACATCCCATCTCTTCCTCCATCTCTGCATACACTGCCCTGCTGCTTGGGTGGGAGGTGGGTTGGGGTAAAATGCTTATTTAGGGTTATTTCCCGTCGGTTGATGTTCATTGCTCTGAATCGTGTTTTCGGTATTTGAAGATGCACACTAATCTCGCCTCCATCTGGCGCTAAATCACGTTTATCCCTATTTTATAGATGAAAAACTGAGACTGAAAGTAAATTGTGCTAGTGCTGCTGCAAGGATTATTATTGCTAATAATGATGGTGGGCTTAAATCAGAAGTACTTTTGAAAATTGGTGCATTTTAATTGATTAATCAAAGATGTGCATAGTACAGAATCTTAATGAAGGTATTCCTTAATTAACATGCCCTTTCAAAGGACAGTTAATTTTTAGAAGGAAATGACCCCCCACAAAAGGAATAATCTATTGCAATAAGAACTTTTTTATAAAAAAATTCAATACCCATCAGTATTGTGAAAAAAATGGATATGAATGCATCCTCCCCATTGCAACTGACACAGCTAGAAAGGTTCTGCAGCCTCTATGCTGTTCAAGAGGTCTGTGTCTTTCCTTGCTCTCAGTCTCATAGATCCATTGATGGAGAAGGGATTTTAATTTGCAGCACAGCCTTACTTATCTACAGATTCAAACCTTTGCCTTTATTATTAAGAACATAAGTGGTGCTGATAATACCAACGTTGCAAGTTCGACCCCCATATGGGGCAACTGCATATTCCTGCATTGCAGGGGGTTGAATTAGATGATCCTCAGGGTCCCTTCTAACTCTATGATTCTATGATTCTAAGAAGAGCCACTGGATCTGGCCAGTGACCCATCCAGGCCAGAATCCTGTTCTCACAGTGGCTAACCTTATTCAGCATGCCTTGTTAGTCCTTTTTATCTCACTTATTCCTAGTGCTATTTGTCCAAAGTAGCATCCAATATATAGAGGCCCTATATATTGCACTATATATTTAAAGCAGTATCATGCAACTTTAAAAAGTCATAGAATCCTAGGAACTGTAGTTTGTTAAGGGTGCTGTGAGTTGTTAGAAGATCCTTGTTCCCCATCATAGAGCTTTTTAATACATATATGCATCTATATCGGTCCCAAGATATTTCTCATCTCACCTGGCCAAGGCCGTTTATGAACTCATTTGAAATTCATGGTTCAGCAAAACTCATTAAAAATTATAACTAGGACTTTCTGCTGTCATAAGAAAACAAATCTATAGGAAAAAGTATCACGGTAGAGAATAAAAATGTAAGACTGAAACACTAAAATTTATGTTACCCATTCTCTCCATGGTCTGTATATGTCTCCAAACTTTTTTTGAGTGTGAACATTCGCTGAAGAGGGCTTTGTGTGTCAGAGGGAGACCCAGACCCCTGGAAATTTTGTAGGTGAAGCTTTTGCCAGGAAAGGTTGCAACACGAGTGTAATCCTATCCAGATGAGTCACTCTACTCTAGAATAAACTGGGATTAGGATTTTGCATCATAGATGTGGCCAGAAAACTACTGATAGTAAATGCAGGATAAGTCTCCTATTGCTAAATGCATAGGTACAGACAGATTCCCATCTCAAAGCAACTTCTCTTGGGATTAGGGTTTTTTTGTCCAGTTCAAAGTTATAGCTGAACATTGATGCCCTCATACACACATACACCACCCATTCATGCACACACCCCTCCAAATAAAATCGCCTTCAGATTTAATCAAAGTTTATTATTAATAAAATATAACTGGCATATTCGACAAATCGTAATAAATTATGTTCACATTTTCTGGGATGTATGTTTCTTTTTCCAACAAAGAATTGTGCCCAAAAGGTGCTGGTGGATAAATCTCAAATTAATTGCATATTTTTAAATTAGCATAAATTATATAAATTATACATTCAAAAGGACAGTTCTATTCCCGTAACTCTAAACAGTAATAAATAGATAAATAAATAAAAAGTTGATTGCCATTAGAATACCTTTCTGTAAAGTACCTTTGAAAAATATACGCCTTTAAGTACACATGTACACTGGTAATAAAGATTATTGATATTTACAACCCAGTAACTTTCACATTTCATGCTACAAAGTCGAAGGGGGGTTCATTTTCTATGTTGTTTAGGGAAGGCTTGCTGTTTAATTTTCTAGGGTCTTCAGGGGTCCACACTTTAGCAGTCCTAATAATGTTTTGTTCCTTCAGCTGTTTCTCGTCAGTCCAGGAGAGAGAATGCCCAGCCAAAGGAGGAAGTCCATAATCTGGGTCGCTTGGAGAAGGTGATCCTGGAGAAAAAGAGAGGAAGAGGGGTGAATCACAATCGCAATATTCTCACCGAATACAGGAAAGAATCAACACCTGCGCCAAAGCGCCCCGTTTTCTCTCTAGGCTATTGTAGCACAGGACAGCAGCAGGTGCTCTGCTTAACCTTGGCGTTCAACGCCTGTTGCGTGCAGCGGCAACTCACACCGCCCTGCGGTTATCTATCTATCTATCTATCAAATATAGAGAGAACTCTTAATATCTGCATCCCCCCCACCCCAAAAGGTATTTTTCTCCACCCCGACTGCTCCTGGGGGCTTGGAGGAAAACACCGACTAGGAAGCGCATTCCTTTAGAGTGCGAAAGGGGTAAGGAGAAACTTTTAGCATAGCACATAGGAGTCTCCCTTGAACCAGCCAGATTTCTAAATCTTTTCCTAACCACAACGAGGCGCCTTGTATTCGCGCATATGCCTGTCCTAGCCCTCCTGAAGCTAGGGCGCACACATGAATCCGTGCGCTCGCTTGGCCGCGCGTGTGGTGAGAGAGAGAGACAGAGTTGTCTAGTGGTGGCGGCGATTCCTTTCCAACCTCTAGTTGTCTAGACCTGAAGAGTTTGCGGGTGCGGATGAGAGGAGCGCACTTTAGAAACAGCGAGCGCCTGCTGTCTCCACGAGCGTGCGCTCCTTCATCTTTATCTTTCCAGGACTGCTTGCATTTGCGTCTGTGTACAGCAAATGTGCCTGTGTACGTGCGGGTGAGAATTTCTGCGCGCGCGTCTGCGAGTCTCCCCGCGTGTGAAAAGGCCAACCATAAAAGTCCGAGAGTGGGTGCTGTTGTTGGCTATGTTTGCGTGCCAGGGTTTGCTCGTGCGCCCATGGGAGGGAGGAAAAACGTGTGGCAGAGTGTAAGAGGAGCTTAAAGTGGAGTTTTTAGGGGTGGGTGGTGCCAGCGTGTACCTGTCTCCCTGGGGGAGAAAGCGAGGCAAACACGAGCGCAGCGCCTTAACTAGACTGCGACGGCGCCTGCGTTTTGAGGCGCGCGCCTGAGCGGCTTTCCGAGAGAGCCACCTTGGCGCAGGAAGCGCCTTCCTTCCCCTGCCAGCGCGCCTCTCTCGGGTGCAGGGCGGAGGGCGGCGCTCGCACTTACTTGTCCCCCGGTGGCAGATGATGACCTTCTTGGGCTGGCAGGGGCTTTGGGTGCCGGCGCCGCGCAAGGGCAGGTCGGACTGGACCAGCTCGCTGAGGAAGTTGATGTAGCCGATGGCGAGGCGCAGCGTGTCCACCTTGGAGAGGCGCTTCTCGTAGGGCAACGTGGGGATGTGCGAGCGCAGCCCCTCGAAGGCGTCGTTGATGGACTGCATCCGCCGCCGCTCGCGCACGTTGGCCGCCTGACGCAGCTGCTGCAGCTCGGCCTCGGAGCGCACCCGGCGCCGGCGCCTCGCCGCGGCCGCCGCGCTCAACGCCTTCAGCCCCGCCCGGGGCGACGTCGCGCTGCCGCAGCACTCGGCCCCGAAGCTGCTCGACGACGGCGACGACGGCGGCGAGAAGGACGACGAGAAGCTGTCCGCCGCCCCCTCGCAGCAGAAGGCGCCCTCCGGCTGACCCCCGGGCCCGGCGCCAACGCAGGCCCCTCCGTCGCCGCCGCAGCCACCGCGGTAGCAGGCCTGGAACTGAGGCGTCAGGAAGTCCACGTCGGCCTCCAGCAGCTCGTCGCCTTCCAGGGGGTCGCGGGACGACTGGTCGGTGAAGAAGTCCTCGTCGTCGAAGTAAGGCGCTGAGGTAAAGGAGTCCAACCCCGCGGGGAAGTGCTCCAGCAACACCGCCTCCATGGCGGGCTTCTTTCCCGCCTCACGGGACACTGTCCAGCGGGGAGCGGGACGAGGCCAGGCGCCGCCGCCGCCGCCGCCGCCGCCTTCTCCTTCTCCTCAGCCCCCCGCCTCGGGCTCCTGCGGCGCCTCGACTTGCCGCGACTCCTGCCTCGGGCTTTCGCGCGCGCTCTCTCCCCAGAGGGAGGCTGCGGACTTACACGAGCTGAGGGCTGGCACGCGAGGATTCTTATAACTACAACCGCAGGCGCGTGCCATTAACCAACAGCGACAGCCAATCAGAGCTCGGCCAGGCGGAGGTGAAGGGGGGCAGTGGGGGGACCCCGCGGTAAAGGAGGAGGAGGGGGGTCGCGCACACCTAGACGGCTCCTGTCCTGGACAGGAGGCGGGGCCAGCGGGGGAGGAGGCCGGCGCGCGCGCTCTCTCCTGCCAGTCTCCAGTTAGCGCTGCCTGCCTGCCTGCCTGCCTGCCTGCTACCCGTCGCCGTCTCTTTTGCGCAGCGGATGGTCCAGTGGGGCGCTGGTTTGTGTGAGCTACAGGTGCACGTCCGCCGCGCAGCGGGGAAGGTCACGGGACTGGCAAGCAGCGCGGTGCCGTTGTGCCTCCGCTTCTGGAGGGCCGTGAGGAAAACGCTCGGCAAAAAGCCAACGCACTTGGCTAGCCCACCTTTCTTGGCCAACAAGCCCAACCAACAACGCCCCCTTCTTGCCTCCCCTCCGAAAGCAGGATCCTGCCCGTGGTGTCTGTATTAGCCGGTAGAAGCGCGCAACGGAACACCAGGAAACCTTTGGGAATGTCATTAACATGGGCGCAGATCACCAGTCCCTTAAACCTAGGCGCTGTGAACTCCGGTCCGGAGCATTACACGAGGGAAAAGATCCTGACCATTCTGAAATTGGTGTTTTTTTTAATGTTACTTTATTTGAATTAGTTTCTACTTAACCATGCGATCACACTCATAAGAAAAGGAGGTTAAGAGGCAGGCCTCCCCTTTCACTTGCTTTGTGAAACTGGAGAGTCTCGCCCACTTTGCTGACTGTGAGTGTGGAGCCACCAGGAGTGGTTACTGCGAGTCAGTAATCCGGGGTAAAAGATTACTGATGCCTGCGTTCTGGCTGGAAAGTAAGAGCAAGTGAAATTGGTGGGGCATAGTTGAAGATGTGCAGGTCTACACAGAAAGAACCCCGTTGGGGTCAAGGGGATTTTCTACCTAATCAAACAACAAACAAGAACAGAGGAATGAAGCCGGTGACGGAGAGTTAGGGCAGAGGGGGCGAGGAGTGAAACTGCGCAAGAAATGCGCTTTAGGTTGCCATATGGGACAGTGAGGCTGAGTTTCCAGGTCTATCGCCATATCTGCCTCCTCGATAATTTAATACAGAATGAATTTCTTCTGGCACACTGGTTTTGCACTGGCCTGCAATTTTGGACAATATCCAATTACTCAGCTGAAAACAGAGATCAAAGAACACGAGGCATTCTTTTCAAAACGAGTTTCCTTCCGTTATTGTTGTTGTTGTTTTACAAAATGTAAATATTTCACTATGTACACTCCATCACGTCTCTACACGCCTACATTTATTTATTTATTTGTTTGCTAACCTATCTTTCTCCCCAAGGGAGCCCAGGGTGGCAAACAGCATTAGAAATGAGACAAACATTTAAAAACTATTTTAAACCTTTAAACCTTTAAAAAATGTTAAGAACATGTGAAACACACATTCACACAGTTAATAGTTTCAAGGCTGCCAGAAACAACATCTCCAAGCTACCACATGCTTGGGTGAACAGACATGTTTTAAAGCTATTAGCTAAAAGAGTCCTGCTGGATCCTTAGTCCAGCATCCTGTTCTCACAATGGCCAACCAGAAGCCTCAACGGGAAACCCGCAAGCAGGATCTGAGCGCAAGAGCACTTTCCCTCTCTGCGGTTTACAGCGACGGGTTTGGGGAAGCATTCTGTCTCGCAATCTGGAGGCAGATCACAGCCATCATGACTAGTAGCTACCGAGAGCCTACCTACTCGGCCATGAATTTGTCTCATCTCTAGGCAAAGCGACAGGGAAGTCGTCCTCATCCGGATGCTTTGGACTCCAACTCCCATCATTCCTCATCATTTGCAATGGTGGACGGGGCTGATGGGAGTTGGAGTCCAACAAAAAACGTCGGCGGGCCACAGCTTCCCCATCCCTGCTCCAGGACAACTCGTACTCTTTAGTTCTGCCCGCCCTCCAAACACACCACGAGCACCAGGTGTGTTTGCAGCCCTTGCGCTCGTGTCCCTACTAGGTAATAGCGGCTGCTATAGTATTGGGGTTGGTAGCCATCCAACTTTGCGCTTGGCAAAGGATTTGGTGGTGGTGTCCGCGGCATGTCTTGACAACGAGGTAGTAGGAGAGTAACTAACCCGCCTTAAGTGACTTTGTGCAAGCACCTCTGCACCCACGACACGCACAGATCTATATAGTTCTATAGGTATCAGCCTCGCATTGGAGAGAGGCCAGTAAAGCTGAACCACGATTTTGCCTGTCCTTTAACAAGAACAACCGAAGCGTGGGTTGATTGGCTTGCATTGTGAGCGTTTTCATGACACCCGAAGTTAAGGACATCTTTCCCCTAATACATCAGACCAAATTACATCAGCTCCTTGTGATTGGGTGTTTATCGATTTTTAAACATATCGGATTTTTACTCTCCCCACCCTTTGTCATCTGCCTTCTACTCCTCTTAAATTAAAACCCTAAGTTGCAGCGATCGTTTCCTAGCTTCCCGCCCCCGCCCCCGCCCCCGCCCTCCCGGCTGATGAAAGAATTGGGAATTCTGAACCTGGCCAAAATGTCATCTTACGGAGCAATGTTTTCTGCCCTTAAAGCCGTGCAATGTCTCCCACGCTAACCTTAAACACAGTTAACGTGGAAATAGAGACGCAGGTGTCTGCATACAGCCTCTGTTGCCGAAGAATAAGTCCTTTCTCTCTCTCTCATATTGGTAAAGAGCTACCTCGTGTCGTGAGAACCATCGGGGCGATCGCTGTGCTGCGAGAGCGCTAGACAAATTGCGCCTGGTAATATTAAGTCTGTTTTGGATTCTGAGTAATACTACACTGAGCCTTTTCCCAATTTTTGCTGAATTTTGCAGGACCTCCGAGTGATTGTGTTTAGAATAGGGACTCCAGGGGTACTACTGCTGGAGGTGGATCACGCGCGCGCGCGCGCACTTTGAGGGAAGCGCATTTTGCACAGTGCAGAAATACAGATAAGAGGCAGCGCTTCTCTCTCTCCATGCAGTGCAAAGCTAAGGGCAGACGGGTAATGAATGACCAGACTTCAAAGCCTTTCACAAACCGCGATAACACGAAAAAAAACTCCGGAGAATAGACCGGCACGGCAGAGAACAAAGGCTTAATTCTTGGAACGTCCTGGATTTTGCACTAATACATTCGAAAAAGAGGAGAGGAAATAAAAAAACATGGTAAGGGTGAAAGCGTTCGTGGATTGATCAGCGCTTTGAATCGATTCGTTCATTCATCACAGATTATCAGTGTGAACTGCAATTGGAGCTGCTCCCGTGGTTTATATCGTTTAGTGAAGAATGCATGTGTGCCCTTCGACGGGGACAATGCTTTTAAGATTACTCACCAAGTCACAAGTTGCCTTCTGTCTCCACCCCCCCCCCGCAGTGTCTAGCTTGGCTTACTCTCTCCAGCTACCTACTTTGCATGTGTTACCTTGACCTTTTGGAACACTTACATTCAGTGTGGCTAATTTGTATGGGGCTCTCAAACCAGCCTGGAGGCTTTCTCTGCCCTAGAGGTAAAGGTAAAGGGGTAAAGGGACCCCTGACCATTAGGTCCAGTGGTGTCCGACTCTGGGGTTGCGGCGCTCATCTCGCATTACTGGCCAAGGGAGCCGGCATACAGCTTCCGGGTCATGTGGCCAGCATGACTAAGCCGCTTCTGGCAAACCAGAGTAGCACACGGAAACGCCGTTTACCTTCCCGCCGGAGCGGTACCTATTTATCTACTTGCACTTTGACGTGCTTTTGAACTGCTAGGTGGGCAGGAGCAGGGACCGAACAACGGAAGCTCACCCCGTTGCGGGGATTCGAACCGCCGACCTTCTGATCAGCAAGCCCTAGGCTCTGTGGTTTAACCCACAGCGCCACCCTTGTCCCTGCCCTAGGGGTAGTTGCCCTTAATCCCAGCCGTGGAGAGAAATGTGTGGCTCCTCAGTGTGGTGATGGGTCTAACCACTGGATAACATGGGGGGGGGGAATCACAAAGCATGTGCACAATGAAATGGACTGGGATCTTGGAGACCTGAGTTCATGCCCACTGCTGCTATTTGTGTGGTCCTGGGCAAGTGTTTTTTTTCCCAGATGCAGGTTCCCATCTTTAAAAGTAGAATGATAGCTAGTTGTCCCTGTGGTGGTGAGACACACTATAAAAATAGTCAAGCACGTTATAAATGAAATATGCTTATATACATGTTATAAATTGTAGCATAAACACTTCCAGAATGCACACAACCTCCCTTGTGCAATCCTGCTCCTCCTCTGTCTTTCTACCTGGCAGGCAGTAAGGTTTGGAGTCAGGAATGGGGAACCTGTACAGATTTTATTGGACTACAACTCCCACAATCCCTGGCCATTGGCCATGCTAGTTGACAGCAGTTGGAATCCAGCAACCTCAGGAGGGCTGCAGGTATCTGACCTCTTCAGCAGCCTCAGCATTTGTAGCTGGAATCAATCAGGGCCCTGCCCTCCCAGGCCATGTGGGAAAAGGCCTGCAAGGCAGGGAGCAGAACTCACAACCAAGATGGAGTTAGAGAAACAGAAAATTATTCAATCCAGCTCCAAGCTGGAGCTGCAGGAAGAACTCTTCAAATCATGGGTAGGCAAACTAAGGCCCGGGGGCTAGATTGGCCCATTCGCCTTCTAAATCCGGCCTGTGGACGGTCCGGGAATAAGCGTGTTTTTACATGAGTAGAATGTGTGCTTTTATTTAAAATGCATCTCTGGGTTATTTGTGGGGCATAGGAATTCATTCATTATTTTTTTTCCTTCAAAATATAGTCTGGCCCCCACAAGGTCTGAGGGACAGTGGACTGCCCCCCCTGCTGAAAAAGTTTGCTGACCCCTGCTTTAAATCTAGCCATGATTCCATTTCTGGCACTTCTTCACTGTGCTACTGGCCCTGGTAGACTCTAATGAAGAGGAGACATTGGTCACCTCTCATATCCCACAGCCCCAAATGATGGGCAGTGCAACCTTATCTCCATCTATTCAGAAGTAAACCCAATGGTGTTGAATGGAACTTATTCCCAATTAGGTGTGCCTTAATGCTGCAATCCTATGCACAATTGCATGGGAGTAAACTCAAATGAATTCAATGGGGCTTACTTCTTATTAAGTAATGTGTAGGATTAGGCTGCTTATGCCTAATCTTACACCTGGACTTGAGTGTCTCACTGTAGAGATTAGCCTACAATCAAGATAGCATTTCCATCTAAAGAAAGAGTGGATAGATGATGCACACAGATGCACACAGATCCACACATACTCAGCTCTGATATTGTATTGTTATATTCAGGATAATGGGTTGTTTTTATCCTGTCTGGCTCAATTTTTCCTGCAGCTGAATCAGTTTCATAAATAGTAGCAAAGTTACAGAAGGGGTGGGTTGCAGCACTTAGGTATTTAGCTATGTTAGAGGTGACTCCCTAATGTGCCTCAGGTCATTCACTTTAAAATACAGTAAACCAGCCCTGCTGCATTTGAAGGCCCCTCAATTTTGCAGTGTGGGATCCTAGACTTTTGCTCACTCTGAGCACCACTGGGACCAGCCCAGGATATCTTGCTGCATTAATTAGAGTGTCCTGCCCTCCTTCAAGTACAGCTAAGTTATTTTGGCACCTGGGGCAGCAATTTCCCCAAGTGCCTCTCCCCCTTTGTGGCACTAAAAATACAACAATAACACACTAAATAACTAACCATTTTGCTTTCAGTGACACCCAAAACCAGCTGCCTCAATTTTTCTCTTGGTAGAGTGGGCCGTGACTGGGATGGAGGAAGAGAGTCTTGTGATAGCCAATGGATATTTTGCCACCATGCACCAGACTCTTTTCTCTGCAGTATAATTCTCTGTATCAGAGATGTTGTCACATAACTGTTTTATAACCTACCCCAAGGGCTTACACATTATATTGATTTAATATGTCTTCCCACCCTCCTTGCCAGGGTAAGGTATTTTAGGTTTGCCCTCAGAATGGATAATTTGGTACACAGGAACATAGGCAGTTTCCTCATGCTGAGTCAAACCATTTGTCTACCTTGCTCAGCACTGTCTACACTGACTGGCAGCTCTTCTTTCCCAGTTCTACTTGGACACACCAGGGAATTGAACCTGGGACCCTCTGCAAATGTAGCAGCTGCTCTAGTAGCTACCAAAGCCCTCCTAGCAGTGGAATCTATTGAACACAATCTATTGTCTTCAGTGTTACTTACTCCCAGATAAGTAAGTATGAAATTGTAGCCTAAATCTGAAGATAGGATCCTTGTTCATGAACCCCCTGTTGTATGATTAAGGGAGGCTGCAACCATATACTCTTGGGTTTAAGTCCTAATGAATTTATTAGGACATAGGAAATATATGCAATGTGGTATACCATATTACCTGGAAATAAAATCCATTGAACTCAGTGGGGCTTGTGAGTTGGCAGGTATAGTATTGCATTCTCAGTAAATTCTTTCCAGACTAAAAGCACAATCCTACACATGTGCGGAGAAGCAACCCCCATTGAATTCAATTAGACTTCCTATGCACTTACCTGGGAATATATCCATTTGAATTCAATGGAACTTACTTTTGAGTAGGCATGCATAAGATTGCATAGTAAGATATTTTGTGTTCAGTGCAACTCACCCTGTGCACTAGTTCAATCAAGTAATGCTCTCTCTTTGAAAATATAAAAGAGGGCAGTCATTGGAATCCTGCCTCTAGCACTGGAACTTGCTAGTAGGGCAAAGAGCAGAAGTAGAAAACCCACCCAAATTTGGAAGTCTTTACAGTAGCAAAGCTGAGGTAAATTTTAAATGGCACACTAGGTCTAGATCAGTAGGTGTGATTACCAAGTGGTTGGACAGTGTATTATTTCCACCTATGCAAAGTGCTGTCATTAGGAGGTAAAGCAAAATCTTCCTCTAGTAGTTCATTGATGAGGGAATTGTGGCCCTCCTGATGTTGCTAAGCCTTAAGTCTTCAGAGCCGAATACAGAATGGAAAAAGTGGGGAAATATGTGATTCCTTAAAAAAAAAAACTTTTAAAATCCATTAGTTTTAATTATTTGTAATTTTAATACAAAAATGCATATAGAAGGTTCAATATAGATGTATTTGCTTTCCTTTCATATGCAAGATGGGGCCCTCTTCTAAGAGTATGCATTTGCAATCTATACAGGTGCAAAATAAAGTATGCACTTTCTTTAGAAGTTTTATGTTTGCTAGTCAATAAAGTAAAAGGCATCAGATCAACAAATTAGCCTGCAGTCCTATACCCAGTTACATGGGAGTAATTCCCATGTAAAAAAGAAATAGGAACCTCTGATTAGACATGTGTACAGTATGAAATTTATGATCAGGTGACAATAATAAAATGTCTAAGTAAGATTAAACATCTGGAAAGGGTCACAGTTTTAGGAAAGCGTGAGTGTTCAGATTCCAGGTAATATTAAGACAGACTACTGGCATCAGGCTCAGGAATTTGATTATCTCCTACATTTGAGAGGTGAATTTGTAGTTATAATCTTCTACCTGTATGGGGTGGACCTACACCAATTAAGCTTTTATTCACATTGGAGGAAAATCTCAAAATGCTGCACGATGGGATTATGGAACAGTAGGTGACTCAGCTTAATGAACCAGGGATAACTGTATATCTATTGTCCAGAAAAAAACAGGGCATGGTAGAGGTGTATACATTTATGCAATATTGTCGAGAAAGTGGATAGAGGAAAGTTCTATAATGCTGGAACACAGACTCATTCAGGAGATTTAGCAAAAAGATTTGAGATAGAAAAAAAGCATAAGAACCTAAGACGAGTCCTGCTGGATCATACTATCCAGACTAGCATCCTGTTTCCCAGAGGGACCTAACCTCTATGAGAAGCCCACAAGCAGGTTTGAGTTTCCCAGAAACTGGTATTCAGTGTCATATTTCCTCCAATACAGGAGCTAATATACAGCGATCATGATTAGTAGTCATTAATAGCCTTTTCCTCCATGAACTTGTGTAATCCCCTTTTAAAGCCATCCAAGGTCACCAGATTCCATAGTCTGCCAATGCACAGTGTAAAGAACTACCTTTGTCTGTCCCTAGATCATCCAACATTCAGCTTTATTGGATAACCCCAGGTTTCAGTATTATGAGATATAGATATAGATATATGGATATTCCTCCTTCCACTTTCTCCAAGGCAGCATTTCTTAACTCAGTATACATTTTATAGAATTAACTGCACACATTGTGGTAACAATCACTTGCTTAGGTGGCTTTTAAAGAAGATTAATGTAAGACAGATCAATCGGTTACAGATACGTTGACTAAATGTGGCCTTCAGACTCAAAGGCACTCTGCCACTGAATACCAGTTGGTGGCAGAAAACTAGTTCTTTTGCTTTCATTGCCATATCTACTTCTGAGCTCCCCAGAGGCATCTATGAACACAGGAAGCTGCCTTATACTCAGACCATTGATCCATCTAGCTCAGTTTTGTCTACACTGACTGGCAGCAGTTCTTCAGGATGTCATACAGGAGTCTCTCCCAGACCTACCTGAATATGCCAAGGACTGAACCTGGGACCTTCTGCATCCAAAGCAGATGCTCTACCACTGAGCTACAGCTGGTCTCTGTATGCAACAGGGCACTGTATACTAGATGATGGACCTTGGGTTTGACCCAGCAGGGGCTTTCTCATGGTCTTCTGACTCAGTGGGAGTAAGGCACACTGGTCCCCGTGGGACTTCTGTGTAGGCAGTTGTAGGCTAGCACTGTATTGCCACTTCTTTTCTTGATAGACACATAGGAAAAAAGGGCAAAAACTGAACAGTGAACACCCTGCATGGGAACATTCACAAGCTCATTTGCTGCGTGAACATCTGCTGTGAAGTCACACCTATTCTCCATCCCCAGTACGTGTGCCCCTATTGTCGCATTATATATTTCTACATGCACAGACAGGTTCCACATTCTCCGCTGCCTCATAAACTTAAGGTGTTGGGAGAGGCCAGTGAAATAGATACAGAAAGCCGGGCTGGTGTACCTGCTGGAAGTACTGTTTCTGGGGGACAGGGTGCGAGCGGGTGTGGGGGATTCCCTGGTCCTGAATGGGGTAACTGTGACCCTGAAGGACCAGGTGCGCAGCCTGGGAGTCATTTTGGACTCACAGCTGTCCATGGAGGCGCAGGTTAATTCTGTGTCCAGGGCGGCTGTCTACCAGCTCCATCTAGTACGCAGGCTGAGACCCTACCTGCCCGCAGACTGTCTTGTCAGAGTGGTGCATGCTCTAGTTATCTCCCGCTTGGACTACTGCAATGCGCTCTACGTGGGGCTACCTTTGAAGGTGACCCGGAAACTGCAATTAATCCAGAATGCAGCAGCTAGACTGGTGACTGGGAGTGGCCGCCGGGACCACATAACACCGGTCCTGAGAGATCTACATTGGCTCCCAGTACGTTTCCGAGCACAATTCAAAGTGTTGGTGCTGACCTTTAAAGCCCTAAACGGCCTCAGTCCTGTATACCTGAAGGAGCATCTCCACCCCCACCATTCAGCCCGGACACTGAGGTCCAGCGCCGAGGGCCTTCTGGCGGTTCCCTCACTGCGAGAAGCAAAGCTACAGGGAACCAGGCAGAGGGCCTTCTCGGTAGTGGCGCCCGCCCTGTGGAACGCCCTCCCAGCAGAGGTCAAAGCAATCAACAACTGCATAACATTTAGGAAATACCTGAAGGCAGCCCTGTTTAGGGAAGTTTTTAATCTGTAACATGTTAATGTATTGTTTTTTAATATTTGCTGGAAGCCGCCCAGAGTGGCTGGGGAGACCCAGCCAGATGGGCGGGGTACAAATAATAAATTATTATTATTATTATTAAAGCAGAATTAGCCAGATGATATATTTATTTAGGCCCACCAGTAATCTGATAAGGCTTTGGAGTTCTACTGAGTTCTTTCTCAGATAAAGCTGACTGGTCTCTCTCCTCCCTATAGGGGGTGCTGGCAACCTCTCTGGGTGCCTTGACCCCCTTCTCCCCCACCTTGAAATCCAAGGGACTGAGAGAAACGGGAGTTGGCCGGGCTAAGCTGGCTTCCATGCTGTTTCCCCCCATGGTCGCAGCTTCCTCTGAAAACAGTCAATGGGGCAGGCCAGAGGCCCGTCCACAAAGCAGTATGGCGCCCCCAGCCCGGCGGCGCTAATGGGACAACAAGGCGGAGCGGCCTCTGAGGGAAGGAACACAAAAGCCCCTCGCGAATAAAAGCCCGCCACAAAAGGCGCCGAGGCGGCCACTTTGCGGGCGCACCTGCAAGCACGGGCCTAGCGCGGCGCGCCCTCGGCGAGGAGCTGGTACCTGAGCAGCCCTCGGCTGGTAAATGCGCCATAAAAGAGCCTCTTTTCAAGGCCTTTCAACCCGGGGGTCGCCGTGTCTCTTCCTGCCCCCTCCCCACCTCCCTCCCCCCACCTCCCCAGGGCCAAGCTGCAGAGCAGGCCGCATCCATGGGAATCCCACCACTTGTGCGCCTGGAGACGAGGGAGGGACGGAGGGAGGCAGGGCCTTCCCCCCCGCGCCCCGCTCTCTCCACGGAACCCTCGGAAGACTGTAACAAATGGGACGCCATCGATTTGTAGGCGCTGCTGAGGCAAATCAAATGACGGGGGGGGGGGGAGAGACGAAGAAGATGTGGGCTCCTTGGCCTCTTTCTCTCTCTCCTGGCGCCTGTGAATGTGCAATGGAAAGTAACGTTTATGAGGGGATAAGATCCCTCTGAGCTCTTGTTTTGGGGGTTGGGGGGTTGGGGAAGCCTTCCGGTACAACATTTGCTATTCCACACGCCCCGAAACACGTCTGAAGCACGAAAGGGCTCGTTTTGAAGGAGGCTTTGGCCCCCGAATCAATTTGGGTGGGTGTTTCCCTCCCCGCGGGAACCTCTCTGAGCAGGTTCAGGTTGTGCTTCGTGTATGGGGCAATCTACATTCAGAATTATATACATTTTGGCGATTAATGGGACAAAGTGAAGTGCATTTCTTTTCCCCAACCCTCTGCGGGTTAATAAACATTGAGAGAGAGAGAGCGATTCGTTCTTTCATTAGTGTATTTATCGCACTCACAGGGGCCATATACGTGTGTGTGTATATATATATATACACACACACACGTATATGGCTCATCAACTCTTTTTATTTCCTCGCAGCCACTGGAAGGGGAAATTTCCCGCTTTTAGGGGGCAACCGAAACTTTTTTGTGCCGAGCAATATCTAAGCCTTTCTCCAAGCCGAAGAACTTATTGTTGGGGGGGGGGAGGGGGCGTCCTCTTGAAATATTACAGCGTGTCCAAGTCCAACGCGGATTTGCATCTACGCTTGATACTCAAGCCGGATCTCCTCCTCAAGTAGGAAGGAAGCACCATCCTGGATTGCCCGCCCTTCTCCAGCTAAGGCTGCCGATCTACCAGGTCGCTCTCGGATTCCTTTCTTCGGCAAACGAGACTGATCAAACCCCGGGAAGAAAGGCTGGGGAGATGCTGCGCAGCAAGATCAACCGGGAGAGGGCTGCTCCCTCGCTCGGTAAGTTTGGTTTATATGATCCAACAGATTCTAATTTCTTCCTAAAGCAGGAGACTCGATTCATATATACATATATTTAGAGGCGTTGATAACAACACACCACCGCACCAGGCAAGTTCAGAGCGCTTGCAACAGGTTTCTTTCCGTCCCTAGGCTTCCAAGCCGCGCACAGCGCGACACCTGTCGGCAGCTGCCGGGCACTGCGCCCCTCACCTGAGCGATACAGAAGATGGAGTGGCTTTTGAGCTGCTGAGCACCTCGTGGCTCTGGGGATGCGCGCGTGCTCGCGCTCGCCCCCATGAAGGATTTCCTCTGTTTGCCTCCCGCAGATTAATCAGCCGCGGCTCTCCCTATAAATCCCACTTCTCCTAAGAAATGAGCAGCGTACAGGGGCGGGGGGTGGCGCTCTTCAAAAGGCAGCACCTGCAAAGGCGACGGGTTGCCAAGGGCTGCAGGGAGGAGGAGGAGGAGGGCGGCGGATGCTTGTACCTGCACGAGCTTCTTTCTCTCCGCTCTCGCTCGCTGCCCCCCGCCCGTCTCCCTCCCTCCCTCTCTCCCCCCCCCTCCCTGTCCAGCCGGCCTGGAGCTATTAACGCCTCCCTCGCCCCGCCCCTGCCGGAGCGCTTGGGAAAGCTTTGCAAAGCTGCAGACCGGGCTGGTCCATGGGAATCTGGCCACTTGTGCGCTCCGGAGCCGGGAGGGGGCTGTGCTTCCTTTACAAAAAGAGACACAATTAAGCAAAATGCTCAATGAACATTATAAATGATGGGCAATCGCTTCGCAGATTGCCTAGCAAATCAAATTATATATGGTCGCTCACGGGTGATTTCCAGGCCCTTTGCAAACCAAACAGGTATCTTTTTGTGCGTTTGTCCTTCTTCATCTCTCTGCTCCCACCCCCACCCCCTCTGCCCCGATTCTCAAAACAGGCTCTTTAAAAAAGAAGACAAAAATCATCCCCAGACGTGTAAGTGGGCTTGAAAAGCGGGTCTTTAAGTATTCACATCTTTCCCCCCCCCCCGCACCCCACCCCTCACCACCACCTTTGTTAGCTACTGGATTTCACACTAGCACAGGAGGTAGGGAAAGGAGAAAGGGGGAGCCAACACTTTTACAGTGTCCTCTTGTGAGTTTGACCAACAGTTGGCTTCTCAAACCCGTAGGCACCTGCTCACAAAGAGCAAAGGGGTCGCCTAGATTTCCATAAAGAAGGATGGTGCTAAATTTGAGCACACAATAAAACGTGATGGGAGCTTTAAAAAAAACGTTTCAGTCAAAAGGACAGTGAAAGACCTTCAGGATCAATGTCTACAAAATAATAAAAAGCTGTGCAGGGTGAGGAAAGCAGCTTGTGGAATTAAGGAGACAACAGGCTGCCCTAGGGCTTTGTTGGTAAGCAAACTGAGCTTTGAGCCCTGCGCCCAGGCACCCAGACAAGAGGCTCAGAGAGTGCCCTAGGGCGCAGAAAGGTGGGTACACAGAGAAGGGGGTCAATCCTGAGTCCCGAACCCGTGTTGTGGGGTTTGAGTCCCCCCCCCCCCAGCATGGGAAAGCGGATGGGAAACTAATGCAGGACCATGGTATGGAAGAGCAGTCTGGAGATTGTGGATCTTCTTTGCTGTATCATCACGATCAGTTTAAGATTTCTGAAGGCCTCCCTTAAAACAAAATAGGTGCGTTAGTGGCAGAATTCAGGAACTAGGGGCTGTCCACTGAACTTCAGAGGCAGCTGCTTTAAATCAAAGAGGTTTGGACCCTGTAACCATGCAATCCTAAATACACTTCCTTGCAGGGCTGCAAGCCTAACCGTGTCTACTAAGAAGCACATCTAATTGAATTCAATGGGGTTTAGTCCCAGGCAAGGCATCTCAGAGACAGGGGTGTACCTAGGGATTGGTTAGGTTGGCCCCCGCCAAGGGTGCAGGCGAGAGGCAACATCATGAGGAGCCAGGGGGCAGAGCCCTCTGAACATTTTTTAAAAAATGGTGAGGGAGTGCCTTGGCCCCTAGCAGCTGGCCCTTATGGCGCAGGGCCGGGGGGGGCACATATTGTGCCTCTCTGCTCTGGCTTGGGGTGGCTAGAAGTCCAGCTGCCTGCTTTCTGGGCAGCAGACCTCTAGGTGCCCCGCCTAAGCAAAAGGTGACAAAAAGCAAAGTTTTTTAGTTTCTAGTTCATGGTCTATCCTGGCTTCAGAGGGACCAATACATCTCCTTGTCAAGGGTGCAAGGGAGCCTAGATATGCCTCTGCTCAGAGGCCCAGGTAACTTCCAGCTTTTAACAGGGGCAAACATATGTAATCTTTCTTAATATGGCACCATGTGCAAGGCCAACATTTTGTGCCTCCAAATGGATCTTCTCAGTTATGGATCTTCTACATTTTGCACCCCCTCAGATCAGCGCCCTGTGCTGAGGAACTGCCTGCAGTGGCCTAAATCTGGTGCTGCTTTAAAGACCCCTGCCTATAATAAAAATTTAAATCCAGCAGTCAACACACACAAAGGCAACCAAATTCAACAACCAAGAGCTGCTTCCTTCAGAATTAGAGCAAGAAATAAAAATGATCCACATGAGAGCAAGTCTGAGAACTTAACAGAGATTGAATGGGATGAATTTGCACAGTGGAAACTCCTCTGATCCTCAGATATTTAGACTGCAATCCTATCCCCACTTACCTGGGAGAAAAGTTCTGTTAAATTCAACAGAACTTACTACTTCTTCCCACAAAAAAATATTTTTAAAGAATTTCCCAAAATTTATTTTTTACAAAACAGTGGAAAAACACTTATTTCTTCTTGGAGATCTGTTCCCTGTTCTTCCCTGTCTGTTGTTGTTTCCGTATCTTTCGGTTTGCCATGTTTCTTCTGCAGAGAACCAAGATCAAACCCATCTTGCAAAGCTACACAAAATATTTCTGATGAATATTCCTAGGAACCCAGAAATATCCAGCCTTTCTTTCTGTAATGGAGAGTTTATAATCTATCTTCAGATATTGAAAGGGCTGTCACATGGAAGAGGGAGCAAAGCTCCACAGGTGCTTATGCTTGTGTGTGTTTACTAGAAGTGTGATCCATACAAAGTTGCCATTATTAGTTCAACATATGTTGAGTTTACTAAAAAACTAATAGCTTCAGAGGTGTGTGGAGCCACTCTTCAGCAGGAAACAGTAGCTGGCTACTAAGACCGAGAACTCAGTCCAAAGCTGTCTGCCTTTTGTACGCAGCTGTAGAATTGCTGTGATATCTGGCTTGTTTTACTCATGGGAACATGGCTGAGCACCTGAAGACCGATGCAGAGAGTTGGCTTACTTTTTAAAACAATTTATTCCCGCCTCCCGTAAGGTCTTTTCATCACACGTTTGTCAACTAAAGGACCTACTGCTTCTCTGAGTGGTTTTAAACACTGTATTTATATATTTTAAAATATATGTTCTGCCTTATTGTAAAACCTCAAGGTGGGTAAAAACCATGTTACTATCACTTACTAGTGTTTATTCTTGAAATCTCTTATTGGCTTTCCATACATTTAACTAGTGGGGACTGCTGGCATTACTTGGGAATTCTAAGAAACCAACAGCAACCTTTCACTGGCAATCAGTGCAGTTTTGAAAGGTCCAGTCCACCATTTTGATTCAAAATGGCATCCAGTGATATCCACCTATAGACCAAAACCTGCTGCTTGGTCTGAAGAACGGCACTGTAGCAATTTTTTTTTGTTAGAATACCTTAATAGTTGTCCTAATCAGTGCATTGAAAGACTGAGCTTGTTATTTAGTTTCAAAATGATGTCCAAATATAGTCCGGAAACTGCTTATTGACCTTAGGGACCATTGTGCCAAATTTGGTTACAACATATCTTAAGCAGTGTCTAAATCAATGCAGTTTTTATTTTTTAAAAAAAGGTTCAGGTTGTGTACTTTTTGATGTTGTGTTTATTGCTTATGACTACTTTTGTTATGTTTGTACTTATGTAAAAAAAATTTTTTTTGTACGTTGTAAGCCGTCTTGAGCACGGTTTTAACTTTGGAAAGGCGGCATACAAATGAAATTATTTATTTGTTTATTGTATTTGATATGCTGTGCCACATAACTTAGTAGTGACTGCAAGTAACATCAATTTAATAGCAGCTTATACCCTACCAATATGTGCTGCCAGGGGGTCCTGTGGCTGGCAGAATTAGCCAATGCCACCTGTCTCTGATTACTAGGATGAGTAGCACTGTGGTTGGATTTAATGCTTATTTGTTCTCCTTTGTCCTCTAATGTTGTTGTTTGGGTGGGGCTGCACCTGTTCATTCGGGCGATGTGGCTTTGGTCGGGGCAAGCCTTCTGAGCTGGCATATGAAGCCTCTGGGAATGGGTGAGAATCCAGTGCCCTCTTTGTATGGTGCCAGCATTCATTTTGGATGCTGTGCAGGTCCGTGCAGCTTGTGTCCTAATTTACTGTCCCTCTGCCGGTTATTTCTCACACTGGGTTTTCGTTTCCTCTTGGAACGATGCCATGGCTGCTTGGCGTCATTAGATCAGATGCTTGGCATGTTTCAGTCCACTTCAGAGTGAATAGCTGTCATTTGAAAAATCTGGTCTGCTCCTCATCAACAGACACATCCTAGGCTGATGGGCCACTTGCACAATTTTCTCTTCCTTTCAAACTACTTTCACTGTTTTAATAGTGAAATGCTAAGCACACAAACATATATATCAAATGGGATTTCCAAATTGATTGATATGCACTTTAGACAAGAAAGCTTGATCCAGGCTGGAACTGTTCCAAGGACTGGCATGGATTCAGATTTTTAAGTAGGGATTAGGGCAGACCAATCAGATGTAGATCTGGTTTCAAACTGACTAGCTCAGTCATATGCCCTGATTAGGCTATCAGCTCTGGGCTAAGAGGACACTTTCCTCTAGCAGCAGCACTTAAAGCTGGTTCTACCAACCGCTCAGGAGTAGAAACACAGTATCTTTGACAGCAACAAATAAATATTTTGTTCTTTGAATTCCAAATGTTGAAGCCGTGTAATATTTTTTGGCAGGTATCGATAACAGAAGCTTACACAGCACTAATTATATGACCACAATCCCTATAATTAATGTATTTCACATTTGTAAGATCTGAAAAGGGTTATCTGAACATTTCCCCATTGATTATTATTGACCTTTGCAAAAGTTGGACAACTAGACTGCTGCACATGGATCTTTTGAGAATTTTTGTATACTCTTTAGTGGTGCATTACTAGCAGATTACCTTACTACTTTGTACTATTATGTCTTCATACATTTTGCACTTGTTTCTTCAACCATTTGTAATATGTTCATTTATGATTGTATGATTCAGCCTTTTTAATTTCTGTTATCTGCACAGGCATTGTTTCTCATTGGAAACATCTAGACTGGACAAAAACCCCTCCCCTGTGCCCCAACTAAATCGACTCCAGAGGGTCCCCCTACCCCAGGATGCTGCAGGGGAGAGGAAAACAATTCTGTTCTGTTGGCATAGAGTGGATCATTGGATCCCACCCATTACATTTGGACAACTGTCTGTTTCTTGGAGATGAGGCATGTCCAAAGATGACTGGGGATGCTGCTAATTGAGCGTAACAGCAGGGATCTGAGATTACAAAGCAAGACCACCAGTGCTTACAAAAACCTAAACCAGCATTAGCTCACTTCCTCTGTGCCAAAGAGCTCTGTACAGCACAGAAACTTATCTGTCAAGCTGGAACCAGGATTGCAATGACGACTGTTACTTACACTACTGCACTCAAACAGCACACCAACTCCTATAGGGCTAAAATGGTTCTTTGGTGCCATCTTGTGTGTTAAAATGGAATGAATTGCAGCTCTCAGACTTGGTCTTATTGCTGAGCCTGGGAGAGCAGCTCAGCTCTTCTGTTGCACCCAAATTGTCAGGCTGAATCCTGGGAAGAGCTTGCTGGATTAGTTCAGATATGTCCAGCCTGATCCTTTTTATTGGGTGTTGTCCCAACTTGAGCCACATTCACACACCACATTTGAAGCACCTAATGATGCTGCTTTAAATTGCCATGGCTCAGTCTCACACCCGTCTCGTAACAGGAGATTGCTTTTAACACATAAAGTCATGGAAACAAAATGTTATTAATTATGCTGTTTCACGGGCTTCTGAAATGGCTTTCATTATTCCTGTGGATGAAAAGGAGGATGTGTTCCACTCGTGGTGCTGCCTTTGCAGTTGCTAGTTGGCTGGCTGTTTGCTGGCACCATCCCAAAACCAATGGAGGATATGCCATCTTTTGCTGGCATAATCCCTCTCTTTCAGCTGCTGGTATCAAGCCGGTACCAGTTGGCCAGACCAGGCAATATATACAAAATAGTACAATGAAAGCTTCCCTGTGAATAGACTGAAAAGGGCACTTACTTTGAAACCTGGGTAAATATTTCACCTAATTCAGAACATGGCACCTGTACAAAGCCCTCCTCTTTGCTGCCACCTCCCAAATCACATAGGCCTCTGCCGCCTTTGGTTCTGTACTGTATGTTTCATGCAAATTGAGGATCTGAAGCCTATACCTTCTTTGAACCTGTAAACTAATTGCTCAAAAAATAATCAGGGTTGAGAGCCAGCTGCAGGCGAGTTCAGATGACAAAATAAATGCAGATACAAGGTTGATAGCAATTAGATTGCCACCTGCTACGCAGCTTTAATCTGCACCCCTGAAGTCCAATTGTTTGCAGAGGATGGCAAAGGAACAAGGGGGGGGGAGAATGCTTCAAGTGCAGGAGGTATTAGGGTCTTATCAGAGGGATGGGAAACAGGATGGAACTCGTGCCAACTTTGCGCTCAGGTCCCTATGGTGTCCGGGGTTCTTCGAGTCCCTTTTGAATTATTATTAATATTTTCTATAGCACTTTTAATTGCTGAGTGCTTCAGCCCTGCTGCGAGGAGAGTCAATATTACGGTATTACCATTTTAAAGGTGGGTAACTGAGACTATATACTTTTAAAGCATATCAGAAGCACATTTCTGCTCTCATGGAATTCTGGGACCTGCAGTTTAAGGTTTGCTGGGAAATGTAACTCTGAGGGGTGAACTACAGTACCCAGAATTCTTTGAGGAAAAGCATGTGCTTTGAATGTGCTACAAAGATACAGTATGTACAAAGCCTAAGTGACATTTATTAGAGGTGGTACATAGGGACAAACGCAGGTGGCTTCCAGCATGAAAAGAGATATATTATTCAGGGCAGAAATTGTATGTTTTGGTGGTCTAATCTGGGTTCAGATTGGCACGTCAGCATCCCAGTGGGCCAAGGAATAAAACACAACCAGTGATGCAGACTTGACAAATTGTAGTTTCCAAAATCCACAGCTGGCGCCAACCAAATTGTCACACTGAGAGCCAGTGTGGCGTAATGGTTAGAGTGTTGGACTAGCCTAACCCAACTTCAAAGGGTTGTTGGGAGGATGAAATGGCAAGGAGAACCATGTATACCACCTTGAGATTATTGGAAGACAAAGGAGGTATATAAATGTAATAAATAACTAGATAGCAGGCAAGTTTTCAACTTCTCCAGAACTTTTCATCAAGGATTTTACACAAATGTGTGTGTGTGTGTGTGTGTGTGTGTGTGTGTGTGAGAGAGAGAGAGAGAGAGAGAGAGAGAGAGAGAGAGAGATTCTTTCTCTCCAAAAAAGTTGGCTGATGCAGCTTATCAACAGCTTGCAGCCATAATGGCTTTGTTTTACCTCCTCTACTTTCATAGACAGTAAGCCTCTAAGCACCAGTGCTGGGAACAAGTGGGGAGAGAGCTGCAGCACCAGGTTCTGCCTGTGGGTTCCCAACAGGCTGCTGGCTGACCATGAATTTGTCTGGTCCTCTTTTAAAGCCATCCAAGTTAGTGGCCCTCGCTACCTTTTGTGGCAGCAGCAAATCCCATAGTTTTAACAATGCAACGTTGTGAAGAAATACATTCTTTTGTCTGTCCTAATCTTCCAACTTCCAGCTTCATTGGATGGTCTGGAGTTCTGGTACTCATGAGAAAAGCTTCTTCCTAGCCACTTTCTCCACGCACACTGCTATCACATCTTTCCTTACCCATTTTTCTAAATTAAAAAGCTTGAAACGTAGTAACCTTTCCCATAAAGGCCTTGTTCCAACCCCATTTTGATTGCCCTTTTCGGAACCTCCTTCAGCTCTGCAGTATTCCTTTTGATGTCATGTCTTATTTCTTCCCCGGCAACCTACAAAATCCTGAGCCTGGTGTTGTTTCTAAAGCTGCATCACCTCAAGAGACTCATGACAACCAAAGATTCAAACATAAGCGCAAATGAACTTTTCCATGCCGACGTCAGGATCTTATGAGAGCAGCACCTCCTAAGATTAAGCTGCAGGCCTAAATTCTGCAAAATTCCACTGCCGTATATTCTATTAGTGCTGTCCTACAGGAAGCAAAATCCTGGTGCTTAAAGAAAAGACAGGGAAGTAGGGGGAAGCTTCAGAGATGGTTATGTTGACTCACTTGCATAACACTGCACCACATCTGATCCTCCTTATGTTGTCTTTTAATAAGTGACTCGCATCAAGAATAAATTAAAACCATCATGAACAAAACATTTTATCCCAGCATTTACAACAGGAAGCAGTAAACACTCCTTTTATGTTTTGCATTATTTCTTTTGAGGGAGGAGGGATATATATATATATATATATATATATATATATATATAGTAATGAAGACATACTATTTTATGAATTGCAATGCATCCCAACCCCCATTAATAAAATCTAAAATGCAGACTAGCAGGAAATAAAAATTGTTCCCACAATTGCCAGAGATCTACAAAGAAAAGGTGCAGCAGCAGAATATGCCAGATGGAGAACTGCTGTTTTATATCGACATTTACATCTATATTTTTCAAAAAGTCCCCAGCAACGAACAACGAAACAGCGGGAAAAGTAATAATAATAATAATAATTTAATAATAATAATTTATTATTTGTACCCCGCCCATCTGGCCGGGTCTCCCCAGCCACCCTGGGCGGCTTCCAGCAAATATTAAAAAAACAAAACATTAAAATATCACAGATTAAAAGCTTCCCTGAACAGGGCTGCCTTCAGGTGTTTTCTAAAGGTCATGTAGTTGTTTATTGCTTTGACCTCTGATGGGAGGGCGTTCCACAGGGCGGGCGCCACCACCGAGAAGGCCCTCTGCCTGGTTCCCTGTAGCTTCGCTTCTCGGAGTGAGGGAACCGCCAGAAGGCCCTCGGCGCTGGATCTCAGTGTCCGGGCTGAACGGTGGGGGTGGAGACGCTCCTTCAGGTATACAGGACCGAGGCCGTTTAGGGCTTTAAAGGTCAACACCAACACTTTGAATTGTGCTCGGAAACGTACTGGGAGCCAGTGTAGATCTCTCAGGACCGGTGTTATGTGGTCCCAGCGGCCACTCCCAGTCACCAGTCTAGCTGCCGCATTCTGGATTAATTGCAGTTTCCGGGTCACCTTCAAAGGTAGCCCCACGTAGAGCGCATTGCAGTAGTCCAAGCGGGAGATAACTAGAGCATGCACCACTCTGGCAAGACAGTCTGCGGGCAGGTAGGGTCTCAGCCTGCGTACCAGATGGAGCTGGTAGACAGCCGCCCTGGACACAGAATTAACATGCGCCTCCATGGACAGCTGTGAGTCCAAAATGACTCCCAGGCTGCGCACCTGGTCCTTCAAGGGCACAGTTACCCCATTCAGGACCAGGGAGTCCCCCACACCCGCTCGCACCCTGTCCCCCAAAAACAGTACTTCTGTCTTGTCAGGATTCAACCTCAATCTGTTAGCCGCCATCCATCCTCCAACCGCCTCCAGGCACTCACACAGGACCTTCACCGCCTTCACTGGTTCTGATTTGAAAGAGAGGTAGAGCTGGGTATCATCCGCATACTGATGAACACCCAGCCCAAACCCCCTGATGATCTCTCCCAGCGGCTGCATATAGATGTTAAAAAGCATGGGGGAGAGGACGGAACCCTGAGGTACCCCACAAGTGAGAGCCCAGGGGTCTGAACACTCATCCCCCACCACCACTTTCTGAACACGGCCCAGGAGGAAGGAGCGGAACCACTGTATAACAGTGCCCCCAGCTCCCAACCCCTCTAGACGGTCCAGAAGGATGTTATGGTCGATGGTGTCAAAAGCCGCTGAGAGATCCAGCAGAACTAGGAAACAGCTCTCACCTTTGTCCCTAGCCCGCCGGAGATCATCGACCAGTGCGACCAAGGCAGTTTCAGTCCCATGATGAGGCCTAAATCCCGATTGGAAGGGATCCAAATGGTCCGCATCCTCCAGGCGTGCCTGGAGTTGTTCAGCAACCACTCGCTCAATCACCTTGCCCAAGAATGGAAGATTTGAGACTGGGCGATAGTTGGCCATATTGGCCGCATCCAAAGATGGTTTTTTAAGAAGCGGTTTAATAACCGCCTCTTTTAGCGGGTCTGGGAAGGCTCCCTCACAAAGAGAAGCATTCACCACCCCGCAAAGCCCATCGCCCAGCCCTTCCCGGCTAGCTTTTATAAGCCAGGATGGGCAAGGATCAAGGAGACAGGTGGTTGGTTTCACTCGTCCAAGCAGCCTGTCCACATCCTCGGAGGCAACAGATTGGAATTGATCCCACACAACTGGACTAGACAGGACTCTAGCACTCTCCCGCCCCAGCCCTGCTCCCACGGTGGAGTCTACCTCTTCCCGAATCTGAGCGACTTTATCTGCAAAAAACTTTGCAAAAGCATTGCAGGAGATCTTGGGGTCCCTACCAGACCCCGGTGACGACGGTGGTTCTGATAAATTTCGAACCACCTGGAAGAGTCTCCTGCTGCTGTTTTCTGCAGATGCAATAGAAGCGGCGAAGAAGGTCCTCTTCGCCGTCGCCATTGCCACTTGGTAGGCTCGAAGTTGAGCTCTAGCCCGTGTCCGGTCTGATTCGGAATGAGTTTTCCGCCACCGGCGCTCTAGCCGTCTCAACGACTGTTTCATCGCCCTCAGCTCCGGGGAGAACCACGGGGCTGTCCGGGCTCCATGCAATCGGAGAGGGCGCTTCGGAGCCAGACAGTCAATAGCCCTGGTTAGCTCCACATTCCAGCGGGCCACCAGGGAATCGGCTGAAAGGCCATCAACATGGGATAAAACATCCCCTACCACTCTCTGGAAGCCAATTGGATCCATTAAGTGGCGGGGGCGGACCATCCGAATCGGTCCCACCTCCCGGCAGAGGGGAAGGGTCGCGGAGAAGTCCAGCTGCACCAGGAAGTGATCTGACCATGGCACTTCTTTTGTTTCGCTTTTACTTAGTGTCAGATCACCAACATCCGTAGAGGTAGACACCAGGTCTAAGGCATGTCCGCGGCTATGAGTTGGGCCAAACGTATTCAGGGACAGCCCCATGGAGGCCATGCTTTCCATGAAGTCCCGAGCGGCCCCTTGTAAGGTCGTGTCGGCATGGATGTTAAAATCCCCTAAGACAACCAAACTAGGTGTCTCCAGGAGCACATCCGCCACGACCTGAAGCAGCTCGGGCAGGGAATCCTTGGTGCAGCGGGGAGGTCGGTACACCAAAAGGAATCCTGTACTGCCCCTATTGCCCAACTTCCAGAACATGCACTCAGAAAACTGGGTCTTCCCAATAGGACGCCTGGTGCAAACTAATGACTTCCTAAAAATCACTGCAACCCCCCCTCCCCGCCCAGATGGCCTGGGTTGCTGTGCGTAAGAGAAACCTGGTGGACAAGCAGCGGCAAGGACTGGCCCATCTGCCTCATCCAACCAAGTCTCTGTCACACATGCCAGGTCAAATCCTCCATCCACAATCAGGTTGTGGATGGCAGTTGTTTTGTTCATCATTGACCTGGCATTACACAGCAACACTTTCAGGTCATGTGGGTATCCCTTGTTGATTCTAGTACCCATCCAGTGAGGGCCAGACCCGGAGGCAGGGATAGTCCTCAAACAGCGACTAAGCCTGCCTCCTCGGTAATGGCATGGTCTGGCCTTAGCGTAACTCCTCCTCCTGCCCATGATCACTGAGATCGGGTGTCCCAATACATCCCCCCCTGTGGAACCTGCCCCAGCCATTCTTTTGGCTGCGACCCACTCCCAGGCAGCCCTGACCCTATCCCCTTAAAAAGCAAAATACAAAATATATAATAACTTAACAAAAGAATAAAAGCAAAACAAAACAAGAAACTATTCAGTGAAATTAAACTACTCCCCACCCCTACAAACGTTTACCCCACCCCAAACAAAAAACAATAATAAACAATATAAAAAAACCACCATTCAAGGTGCAACAACTTAAAACCACTAAAAACATTTAAAAACATTTTCAGCACTGCAGCAGAGTGAATATGGGTGCTGGCCCCGCGCCCCAGGCCAGGTGGTGTTGGCAGCAAAAGGGAGCGGTCCTCCAAACACTCACGCCGCAGCAGTGTCCAGGCCTCTCTGGTGGCTTTTAGGCTGGACGGAGCGCTGGCCCCGCCCCCCAGGCCAGATGGTGTTGGCAGAAGGGAGCAGTCCTCCAAACACTCACGCAGCAAGCAGCAGTGTCCAGGCCTCTCTGCTGGCTTTTAGGCTGGACGGAGTGCTGGCCCCGCCCCCCAGGCCAGGTGGTGTTGGCAGAAGGGAGCAGTCCTCCAAACACTCACGCCGCAGCAGTGTCCAGGCCTCTCTGGTGGCTTTTAGGCTGGACGGAGTGCTGGCCCCGCCCCCCAGGCCAGATGGTGTTGGCAGAAGGGAGCAGTCCTCCAAACACTCACGCAGCAAGCAGCAGTGTCCAGGCCTCTCTGGTGGCTTTTAGGCTGGACGGAGTGCTGGCCCCGCCCCCCAGGCCAGATGGTGTTGGCAGAAGGGAGCAGTCCTCCAAACACTCACGCAGCAAGCAGCAGTGTCCAGGCCTCTCTGCTGGCTTTTAGGCTGGACGGAGTGCTGGCCCCGCCCCCCAGGCCAGGTGGTGTTGGCAGAAGGGAGCAGTCCTCCAAACACTCACGCAGCAAGCAGCCTCACGCAGCAAGTGGCTTTAATTTGAATTTTCCTAAGTTGAAGTTGTCAGAAGGCAGGTGCTAATAGTGCCACAGCTTCGTTGGTTTCAAATATCGTGCTTTCTAAATTCATCTCATGATTTTGGTCCCTACGCTTTTTAATTTTCACATTAATGATGTGGTTCCTCACTCTGGCAATTGGAAGCAGGAAGGTGTGTTGTCTGATGTATGCAGACGACTTAGTGCTACTTATGCTTTCCCATCTGGGTCTTAAAAATCTACTGGTGGCTTTTAGTTTGTGCTGTAAACAGGAAAGCCTCATAGTAAACTACTAAAATAATTGTTTTTGGAAAACGCAGCTCTAGAAATAAATGGAGTTTGCACCAACATGAATTAGAGCAAGCTCACTCCTTCAGATGTCTTGGGAGTCCTCTTTAGCGAATCCTTGTCTTGGAAATGGCATACTGAGTCGGTTGCACCAATGTAACACAAAATGTGGCCTTTCTCTCCAACAATGAGCACCAATGAGCAATCATTTTAAAATTATATTTATAATTTAATTTACATTAGACTTAAGAGGCACGTACAAGGCTCCTGTATTTCCTTTATAGAAATTTGTGCATGTGAATTGCATGTACGGTGGAACCTTGGAAGTCGAATGTAATCCGTTCCGGAAGGATGTTCGATTTCTGAAACGTTCGAATTCCCAGGTGCGGCTTCTGATTGGCTGCCAGCTAGGCTTTTTGCAGATCGGAAGCCGCCTCGGACGTTTGGGTTCTGAGGAACGTTCAAAAACCAGAACACTTCCGGGTTTTCAACGTTCAGGAGCGGAAACGTTCAAGAATGGAGTTGTTTGAGAACAGAGGTTCCACTGTAATTGATTGCTTCGCCTATTAACTAGGAAATCAACTATTTTTTTAAAATAAAAAATGCAGCATGTACATTAATTTGTATGTGTAGATATGCTGTCGGTGCTGGATTTAATGGAACTGCCTACATGCAGAAGAGCTCTGCATCCACATAAGCAGCGCACACAGGTCTCCAGACTAGCCTGGCTACCTTAGATGAGCCTATTGCATCACAGAATAAGAGCAGCACATCTCACATCAATGGTTTGGCATGCCGCCACATGCATTCTCATTAATTACCATCACTATGTATACACAAAATAGGCACAAGCACCTGGCTCCCGATACATTTTCAAAGTGGCCCTCTGCGGCAAAGGAGATCTGAGCATCAAAGTGGTATCAAATGCACAGGTTGTAAAGAGGAAAGTCTCACTGCTTGGAGCTTGGTTTAAATGTTAATGCAACACTGTTGATGCAGAACCTCTGCCCAGATGGCTCGGGACCATCGTCGAACACATGGCCCAGATGGGCATCACACTGCAAGAGAATAACAGACTTAGTTGCAGTGCCAGTTCCTTAAATTAAAGCATATCTACATAAATTAAACAGTCTGATTTCGTAGCCAAAGGGGCCAATTAAGTCTGCAACTGCCATATAAGCAATACCTTCTGTATTTAGAGCCAACTTCCAAAGCCCACTCATTTTAGTTTGCATGCATGCAAATGCCCCAGGTGTAAAGTGTGGCCTCTCCTGGGTAAGCTTTCTGTGGAAAAGATACCTTAGTGCTAATAAGATGGTTTTCTATGCCAAAAAAAAAATTCTTACTGAGAACACCACTTTAAAATCAGTTAATAGTATTGGGGGAGGGGGGGAGAATGCCCCCATTCCAATCAGAATACAGTACCATTGTTAAATTTGTAAGTCAGTCAGGAAATCCACTGGGACTTCTGATGCAGATTCCATGAGTATGATCACTCAAGGGGCAGATCTATAAATTTTCCTTCAACTTTTGTAAGGTCAGCTTTCCCATCCACTCATCATACAACTGTCTCACATGTGCAGCCTGATCCTTTGCATATTTACTCAGAGGTAAATATTGTTGTATTTAACCGGGCTTATTCCCATTGGAAATGTGCATCAGAGTGCATGTCAACTCAGGAGCAAGTCCTACCAAGTTCAATGAGACTTACCACTAATGATGTGTAGGATTGCAGCTTTAATTTTCTACGATTTTTTTACACAGCGCCAGATTTCCCCCAGAAGTTCATACATTAGGTCCACTACCTGGGACTAATTTCATGATTCGTGAAAGTGTATTTAGTTGTATTAATGCGGCTACACGTCGCTTTTTGTGACACATATAGAATAACAGACTTGCATTTAAGGAGCTTTATATGCTTTCTTTAAGGTAGGTGTACCTGTTTGCAGATGACTTCCGTGCTGCTTGTTCCTAGTGAATTATCAGGACGTCTCAAGATATTAGTATTGCTTTCATCTGTGCCATGTGTCCCATATGCTTCTGAAAAGGATGGCCACCCTGTGCCAGAATCATATTTTGTTTCTGAGCTATAAAGGACAGCAAAGTTGCATATTAATGAAGGGTTGGGGTGCGCGCGCGCACACACACACACACGCATGTGCGCACACACAGGATGATACAAATAGATAGATAGATAGATAGATAGATAGATAGATAGATAGATGATAGATAGATGAAGGGAATCTATCACTAAATTTATCTCTCACCTATGAGCAAGAAAGTAGCTTGGAGAGGGATGTTGCTTTCCCAAATAACATTGCCTTTATATCTTGTTCTTTTCTCCCCACCCCAAAGACTGCAGTAGCAGTGTTCAAAACTTCCATTGTTCTAAGCGCATTTTGCGATAGGGAATTTCATTAGCGTGAGCAGTTTCTGAGCTTGGCGCAGTACTGTGCCTAAGATTTCAGATTAAAACTGCAGAGTGGAAGGAAAGGAGGACCTTTTTCTGCCTCCCCACTTCCAGCTACTCTCTGAAGACCCTCTTAAAAATATTAGTGGGGTGAGCAGGTGGATGAAAATGCTGACAACCATAACTGCATTATTGAAAAGGCAATCTTGTATCATACGTGAATATCCTTAAACTGAAGGCTAAAAAGATGAAGTTTTGCTTTTAAATAGATAGATATTCAGTTTGGAAATAATCAGGGCTGGATTTAGACACATCAAAGAAGTGTTTCTGTTTAAAGTGTTGTAAATTTAAACAGGGAAAACAGGTAGAGAAAAACAGGACTCTGCATCGCCATCTGGTGGCACAATGTTATATCGCATATAAATCACCTTTTCTTTACCAGTCTAGCTGAGTCCCAGGATTATTTATAGCCCATGTTTTCTTTTTAATAAAAGAAAACATGGGCTATAAATAATAATATTATAACATGGGCTATAAATAATAAAAGGAGGGAGAGCAATTCAATCAAAACCTAAGGACTTCTGAAGCCCACTGATTTCAGTGAGGACTTTAACCCTATGCTTGATTTCTCCATTAAAACCAGTGAACCACAGCATGAACTAAGCATAGTAACTCATAAGTAAGTACAACAGATTTCTATTGGATGTATTTGTTGGTGAGTCAGTTTAGCACTATAGCCTTAAGCCTGTGCAGCTTTGACTGGACTGTGTCCAAAGTTTCTGAGGCTCCAATCCTGTACCCACTTGCATAGGAATAAGCACTACTGAGCTCAGTAAGACTTACACATGAATGTTCATGCTGTTGCCCACATATGCCTTCAAGGAACAGGACACATGAAAAGTTCAAAGAAACAAACAAAACTTGTCTATGTCTTCCAATTGAACATAGACGTTTACATTTTTTAGCAACTGTGGTTTAACAAAATAAAAACTTTTTGTATACTTCATACTTTCAGAAATATGGATCTATCAAGAAACATTCAGGTGGGAAATTGCGTCCTGTTTCAATCAGACATACCCTGTTTCCCCTTTTTTAATACATAGTCATAAAGTAAGCCATGGCAGGGTTTTTTTACCTTTGTGAGAAGTAAGACGTACCCCAAAAGTAAGCCGTGGTGCCGCCACAGGGGGAGGCTGTACTGTACCATACTGACATAATAAAAATAAGACATCCCCCCGAAAATAAGCCACCCTGTGTTTTTTTGAGGGAAAAAAATTATAAGACGGTGTCTTAAAAAGGGGGAAAGACGGTATACATTTTTGGTGTAGCCTGATTAAGTAGGAACTTTGTAAAAATCTGTCTGATACGCCTAGTCCAGCCACACTTGCAAACTCCTGGATCAAGGTGTACAAACCAGGCAAAATCAGCACTGTTCTAAAACCAAAGAAAGAAAAGCAGAGAAAGCAGACACCCACATGAAAAGAGTCTCTTCCACCATCTTCATTTATCGAAAAACATTTATAAACTTCTTACTATTTTAAAAATTTATAAGTAGTGTATAATATGAAAACAGACAATGCCATTACAACTAATGCAGAACCTAAAACCAATAAAACAACAGTAAAAAGCATATAAAAACAAATCTTCTAATAAAAGTGGACCTGAAGTGAACTTTAGTCCAAAAAAACCACCCTATGCCATAGTAAATGTTAGTCTTTGAAAGTGCCACAAGAGGGACTCCTTGCTGTTTTTTCCATCTTACAATGTAAATGCAGGGAAGAGAGGCTCACAAGTCTGTCAGAGATCCACTCTGAACTACTGAAAGTGCAACAGCAGGGATCATTCAGTGTGCAATTTAAGGGTTAAACAGGGCCTGTGCACAAGAGTAGAGATTTCTTATGCAAAGGAAGCCAGGAGCAGTAATGTTTCTGAATGCCAGTTGCTGGAAACTGCAGGAGGGGAGAGTGTTGCTGCGCTCAGATCCTGCTTGTGGGTGTTCCGCATGGCATCTGGTCGGCTGCAATGAGAACAGGTTGCGGGACTAGATGGGCCATTGGCCTGATCCAGCAGTCTCTTCTTATGTAAAGCAGTGGGAACAGCTCATTATCACTGGATTGGGACCAGCGCAATTATGCTCTCTCCATTGACTATGGCTTTTCAAACAGGTGTTTAAAATTGTCTTGTTCACTGTGTCTTCTACACCAGGTCTACATTTTCTTATTGTAAAAAAAAAAACCCCAACAACCTTGCCAATTTTCTGCCCTATTAAAATAGCTCCCCACCACAACTATCCCTGTGCGGTTTATTTATAAGTACGCAGCTTAGTCTGCTAGAAACATGTTAGTAGCCACCAAAATGCTGCTGCTCAAAATTCTATTTGTTCTTTGAAGTAGTTCACCAGAGCATTTGTGGATAAATGGACATTCCCCAAACATATGTGTTAGATTAGCTCTTAATACACCATTCCTTCAACATATGTTATTTACTTTGATCTGCATTTTAGTTGTCCCAAATGTAGTTGAGATGATTTTAAGAAGTATGACCCGTGCCTATAATTTTATGACTGGACTGAGGTTTGAAGTTCCATTAAAATTCTGTGATTTGCTATCTATAAAACCTGAGGCTTATGTTCCATGTATTCCTAATCCTTAGTGAATTCTTCATAGGAGAAAGCAGTAACCTACATACCCTGCAGAAACACTTTGCATGCTCAGAGATTAGGATGCTTCTCAAGGGGCAGCTCTTGCTTTTGCCCACAGTTCAGCAGTAAACACAATACAGCTAGGGAGGAGACTCCTTCCAATAATCTGAATGTGGGTCTTATTTCTACTTGCAGCAGGCTGTGAGAACAGGTAATAATATCCAGTAGCTCAGACCAGGCCCCCAAACTGCTAAGCAGTCGGAGCCGATGGGAGATAGCAGTCTATTGTGCTTTCTGCTGCTCCCTGCAGTCAAAAGGGAGAATTCTGCACTAGTTAAAGGTTCCAGACTAGAAGAAGCCAACCTGGGGATGTCCAGATGTTGTGGACTACAACTTCCATCATCCGTGACTATTGCCTTTGCTGGTAGGGACTGTTTGGCATTAGAGTCCAAGGCATTTAGCTACCCTTGTTTGAGACAATTTCCAGGGTCTTACAGTATCCTACATAGATCACAGTATGATTATTATTATTTACTAAATTTTAATCTGCTTTCTACAAAAATAATCTCAAGGATCTTACAAAGAACGTACAAAAGAATTAAAAGAATAAGACAATGATACAATAATGTAAACAATGTAAACAGTAAAAAAACCACACCACCCACCAGACAAAAAGAAAGAAAGTGCCAGGTCACCACTGACACAAAAACCGATCAACAGATGTCCAATCAAAACTTAATCTGCTAATATTATGCAAAGTCAAATGCCTGGCAGTATAGGAAAGTTTTAAACTGGCACTAAAATATATTAATGCTAGTGCCAGGTGAGCCCTATGGGGAAGAGTATTCTGTAAGTGGGGAGGTGACTGAAAAGGCTCTCTCCCTGAATGGACGAATAGCAGTGTTGGGGGAATTTTAATTGGTAATATTCTGCAGTGGGGAAGTTTAACATGTCCTCCTCCAGTGTCGCAGCCCTGATCTGAAGTAGGGTCTCCTCACTGCTGCATGTAGATGCACCCTTAGAGCTGGGCAGCCCAGGTTCAAATCCAGGCACAGCTGAGAAGTTCAATGGGTGACTTTGGCCCTGTTGCTCTCTCTCAGCCTAACGAACCCTCACTAGTTTGTTGTGAAGGGAAAGCATTATGTACCTGAGCTCCAGAGAGAGTCAGACAGACATACACATGTAAATTTGAAAAAAGAAAAGTATATTGCAATTAGACTCCTACCTGAACAGCACAGCATTGCAGCATAGGCAGTGGTACATCCCAGGCTCTGTGTTAGTCAGATGGATTCCACTAAAAGGCTTCAAACATGCATTGTTAATATTCTAATTCTTAGCCATCTTTCCCACCCCCACCTCCAAGTCAGCTTGCAAAACCAAACATCAAGCAGGCTCATGTGTGGGAACCTACAGTGTAACATGGATATTCAACCTGCATGTCTCTTTGTCACCCTGAGAAGTTTCATTCCCACCTTTTACTCTCCTGGGGGTAACCAAACCAAGGAGCAGAATCTTATGGGTTCAGGTATGTGGTCATCACACATTTACAGCACCCAACATCACTCTTGTCTAAACAGACAGAATCTGTGACCATCACTGCAATCAGTTTAGGATGGATAAAGAGAAGCAATTCTTCACGAAATTTTATAGGATTTCCTACAATGCTGTATTGTGTTTTTAATATTCGTTTGGAAGCCGCCCAGAGTGGCTGGGGAAACCCAGCCAGATGGGCGGGGTATAAATAATAATCTATTATTATAATTATTATTCCTGCCACAATTTGTGATGATGCCTTTAAAAACTGACTTAGTCATGTAAGAAGAAGAGGTCTATCTATTTTATCTATTAGAGGTGGGGAACTTTCAGCCTGCAAGAAAAAATTAGGCCTGCCAGGCTGGCAAATTTGACTTGCATGGCTGTTTTCAGCCAGCCATGCCCACCTGTCACTCATCTGATGTCCTAGGTCTAGGACATCAAGTGCAGGAGAGGTAAAGCCCCAGCTGCCAATGAATCATTAGGAGTGCTCAAGTGGCAGCAGGGCTTGCAAGCAGCACTGTTTACATTTGCTGCCTAATGCAAGCCACCCTGGGATTGAATCTACTTGGGGGTTCCTGGTTGACATCCTGAACAGAGCCAAAACTCTGCCAAATTAAGGAATAGTTATGCAATGTATGTCTACATTGAATATACATTTCACCTGCCTGGAAACTATTACAACTCTTGCCTTACCAGTTCAGTTCCTTTTTCCCTGGTGACATAAAACTGCTCAGGAGTCAACTTCTTTTGCCAGTCAGTGGTAACACTTGATTCATCGTATCTTGTCAAAGAACCCACATCTTTATCTAGAAGGGTGGAAGAACAAGAAATGCAACCAACAGGTATAAGCCACCGTGCGCAGAACAAATTTCTATATGCCAGATTGCACCAGAAGGCGAACAGTAATTACATCCAGAGCCAAGAGAAGGCGATACATGGAGGCCTGCAATTACAGCTGACAAGTTGCTGAAATACAAGGTGCTTAGAACAGCTGCTGAGAGAGAAGCGTCACTCCACAGCGGTGGCATTTACTAGGAAATGGTCAAAGGCTCATATTCATGGAGGAGTTGTTTAATGGGGCCTTGAGAACAATAAAAAAGATATTGCATACAGTTAAAGGGGTGGGGAATCTTTGTAAAGAAAATGGTTTCAAATAAACATCATATCACCCTTGACGAACTGACAGCTCTTCCATCTCCCAGAGGCCTCATCAATCCTGCAACACATAGGTTGCTTCTAAACCACTATTTTCCCTCTTCCTGGTGCACACAATTTTACTTGCAAGCTCGCAAACTGACCTGCATCTGTTGCAAAGCATGGCTAGTGTGCCTGACTGGTCTAAGCATATTAAGCTGCCTGGCATGTTGCACACCAGCAGCATTTAGCAAAGCTAAGAGCACAATTCTAACTTGTCAGGATGGTGTGTTGCACTGCTAGAAAGGGATCCAGTGTGATGGATATCCCAGCTTAGCCCTGGTGGATGGGAAACTGCCTAGTGATGGCTAGTGTTTCAGGGCCAACAGATCCCCAAAGGGGTAAAATCCTCAGACCCCTAAGCTATGATAGCCTGGAACTGGCACAGTGAAAATGAGGGAGGGGGAGGAATCTATTTAAAAACATTATTTTTAAAATATGTATATATATATGCACACCATCTTGCTTGTCCTCATTAAAACACAATGAAGTATATTACAGTTGTCTTCATTTTGAAAATGGAAAAACTGATTCTGAAATATAGTTATTTGCCCAAGTGATTTAATGGGCAACTAAAAACAAGCTGAACTTGGCACTCCATGGTCCACATCCAAATATTCAGGAACTGGTGCCCATTCTGGCTCTCCCAGAATGCGAAAGGACAAAACTAGGCCCATTCCAGGGACTGTATCAGTGAAACAATGCAATTGTGTGATTAAACAGAGGCCTGATCTACCCAAGCAGCAGAATGAGATGCTGGGGTGATTTGAACCACTCCGGTCTGCAAGTGACAAGTGAAGTACTGGGTCTGAGTGCTCCCATACTTAAGAATAATAATAATCTGTGCAAGTAAATAAACGAACCAAAAACTTCTAATACACCAATGTAATATACCAGCTAGCTTCTCTGTGGCACTAATTTTATACATGTAAAAATAAAAAAATAAAAATATGTTTTTTTTAAATCACACTGGTGACTTGTAGCCTCATAGTATAGCCTATTCTACCACTTCAAAATGAAACCACCCATTCCCACTTTGTTTTGCTCTGCGCACACGCACACATTGTCCTTCCTTTGCACTGCAACTCTTCTCCCTAACGAATAAACACGGGTAATTTGCTGTTGCTATAATTAATTAAATCAACTCTTAAGTCATGCATAAGGAGCACCAGACCAATCGCCTCGAGCTGCCTCCCAGCAGCAACCGAAGGAGCACCGCCCCTGCCCCCCCCACTTTTGCGCCCCACCGCTCCCTCCCCGTGAGGCCGGGAAGCCCCGTAGGGAGACGCAACCCCCACCCCCGCACCCCTCTGCCGCCCAGCCAGCTCCGAGCAACTACCGCCGGTGTCGGTGTGCGCAGCTCGGGGGCCGAGGCAGACGCCGCTCCGGGCTGCCCCCTGCGAAGCGCGCAGAAACAGCGGCGGCGCCTGCACGACCGGCTGCAGGGCGCGAAGTCTCCTGAGGACTCGAGTGGCAGCCATGGTCGCCTCCGAGGAGCCCAGAGCGCCGAAAGCGGCTGCGTCGCGCGGCTCCCGGGCTCCGCGCTTGGACTAAGGCTCCGCCCTGCCCCTTTGCCTCCCTCGGCGCGCGCGCGGCCTGGCGGCTTCTTGCTTCGCTCCCGGGCCCGAGAGAGGAGGCGCGCGAAAAGACAGAAGGCTTTTAACAAGCCATAGATGGCTGCCTGACAGGAAGCAAAGAGGCGCAAGTCGGAATCTGCTCAAAACGTTTCGCCGCCTAAGCCACAAGCAGCAAACGAGCGCCCTGCGTCAATGTGTTTTTTTTGGCACCCGAGGAGGCAAATTCCTCCACAACTGCTTCTTCCCCCTCCTTGGCAGGAAAACTACTACTACTACTATTACAGTACTACTACTACTACTATTGCAACATTAAATTTGCAAACCATTTGGATGAGCTTTTGTGACACCGCAAATCATCCGCCTGAGGCGATGGTTTCACTCTATCTAATGGTGGGGCTGGTCCGAATCTTCATACCGTTCCCAGCAAAATGAAGCCTAGCAAGGCAAAGATGAGGATGAAGCGTAGAAGCGACACGCTTCTTTCCTGACTCTGGCAGCACCAGAAAGAAAACTCGGGGGCACAGAAGGGGGAAAGTATATTTCTAGGTGGGCAAGTTGTGTCCCATATGTTAAGATGTGGGGGTGGGGTGGAGTTGATGGGACACTGCCCATGGTTCCCGACCCCGATTTAGTTTGAGCGTTTCATAGAATAGTAGAGTTGGAAGGGATGTTGAGGATGATCTAGTCCAATCCCCTGCAAGGCAGGAATTTTAAGTAGATCATACATGACATCTTCAGCCTCAGCTTAAAAACCTCCAAGCAAGGAGAGTGCATCACCTCTGGTGGGAGTTCCAATGTCAGAAGGTTCCATTTCTTATACATGCCCTTCTTACATCTCAGCTCATCTGTAAGCTCCTTAGGCAGCCACACCGGTTTCTTTAAATGCCTCCCACTTTTCTTGTTGGAATTGTCTGCCTTTGTGTCTTCAATATTTCAACTTGAAGACACTCCCATCCATCTTGGACTCCCTTCTCTTTTGAGTATTTCTGACCATGGGATTTCACTCGGAAATCAGCCTTCTTGAAGTCCAGAGTGCACATCCGACTACATTCACCTTTCCGTTGCCTGTGTGCAATGAAACCCAAGAGGACACGATCACTTCCTCCCAAGGTTCCCTGTACTTTCACTTTGTTGATCAGTTCCTCCCTGTTGGTAAGGATCAGGTCTGAGAGAGATGCCCCCTGCACTGTTGCTTCTTCTACCTTTGACCTGCCCTCTTAATAACAAAACAATTAAATTTTATGGCTCTTTGGAAAGCAATAAAAAAAATTGAAAGGTAGAGTTTGCATCGGTTCTTTGGACTTTAAATGATTAAACACCCTGTGCAGCTTTCCTTATCAAATGTGCAAACCCTACACAACTTGGATGAGGGCGGGGGAGACAGGACATTCTGATCATGGATCCCTCCCATTACTGGTAACTTGGTTCAGGGATCATTTCATTAGAGATACCAGGTATTCAACCTGCAACCCTTTGCATGCAAAACTTGTTGTTTACCACTAGCCCATGAAGACCTCATCCCATAAATGCTATCAACTATAAAACATTTTGCCCCCACCATAAAGCTCCATAACTGGCTTTCCAAAGCATTCAATATTTCAGATATTGACTTTCCAATCAAACTTTTTTAGCAGACAGCCAATGCGTATTACAAAGTATAATGGGAATCAATATTAATACTTACATTTTTTATAGAGAGGATAACTATATTTTAGATGAGAAGTGAATTATGAAGATAGCTATTGTCCTGACCAAATCTACATCTTCTCTTGGAGCAATTTAACCTGTTTCTACTGCACCATTTGCACTTGACATAAATCACTTGCACACTAGGAGTAGGTGCTAAGTTCAGTGGAAGTTGAGGGCACTCAGGAGATCAAATTATAAGGCCCATCAATTGCTGTCTAATCTTGAGTCAAAGTTCATGAAAACTGCAGTGAAAGAGGCCCAGCACAAAGTTTAATTAATGATTAGATCAGTTCGCTTCAGCACTCAGAGGGAGCATGCTGTTAATTATATGGGTGTAATGATTTTACAGTATGTAGCAGGGGGTGGAATGAATCTATGCTCCACTTCCAGCAGTTACTGGAGAGACATTGATTCAACAAAACATGAAATGGAACACGGAACAAAAGTTACAGGTTTGATGCCAGCCAGCATTTTAGGAATATTGCTACACGTGTAAGAAAATGGGATTGTCTATTAATTTTGACATGGACTTAATGTTCCAATAATAGGTGCATTGTATCAGAGTTTGTGTGTTTATAGTCTGACATAAAGGATTGCAATCAAGTTCAAAAGTATAAATAGAGTAATAAAACACCTCAAAGTCTGTAACACAGAGCAGAATGCAATACACCAGTAGCCTTCAAGGGTCTCTCTGTGACTAACTAGCTAAGTTACCAGACAGCAGCAGCTAAAAACAACAAGGACCAGGGGGACTTCCCTGGGTAGGTTGTTCTAGATTAGGTGTAGCCAACACGGTGCCCTCCAGTTTTTGCTGGACAACAGCTTCAGTAAGCTCAACCAGCCTGACCAATAAGGATGATGGATGCTATTGTCTAGTAATATCTAGAAGGCATCACATTGGCTGTTCTAGATCAATAGTAATCAATCTTCATATTAAGGATCCAAGCCCAAACTTGCATTTGGGGATCCACTTTTTAATTTTGATATATTTGTAAGACAGTAGTATTGTTGCTGTGTTTTGCCTTAGGTCAGGCTGTGGCTTTCCTGTGAATAAGCACTACTGAAATCAAATGGGCTTACCTCTGAGCAGACATGCCAAATATTTTACTGTTCACTGTGCTATAAACCTTCAGGAATGCAACCCAGATCACGGGGTGAGGGGTGAGGAATCTAAAATTCCTATTAGGACAACATTATGTCAACCAAAATAATGTGCAAGTTTGTATATGGTCATAGTCTCAAGATGGAATGTAGGAGGAGATAGCAGACATTCAAGTGAGGAAATATTAGGTGCTATGCAGAATTCACATTCACCTAGAGCTGCAGGGAAGAAGAAACATACAATGATAGATTCCTCATATTTTAAAACAGAATCCAGTTGTTACCACGGTCTATCTCAGTTTTTCTGAAGTATTTTTTATCATCTTGCTAACTATTGGGGCTGGGGAGTGTTTTTTTTTCAGGATTCTGTCTTCTGGACAGCAGCAGGAAAAACAGCATGTGTGTGGGTGGGTGTTTGAAAGAGTAGGTGGCAGCTAGTGAGAGTCCTCTCCATGTGGCGATTATATTTTTCTTGATTTAACCGCATCTTGGCACAGCCTGGCTGACAGGTTTGAAGGGCAACCTGGTCATCACACACATTTATGTCAGCAGTTGCTGAGTTGCATCTTTTGTCCGGATGGGTGAGTCACACACAAACAGGCATCGCCCCCATTACAAGCTATACTTTTAGGGGATATGAACAAAGATTTCGAAGTTTGCAGTAAATACTTTTTGATTTTCCTTCAATATTACTTCTCTTTCCTAGGTATGCCAGCACCTCGCAAATTCAGGCAGTTGCCTGGGGACCACAAATTTTATTAAGGATTTCTCTTCGAACTGAGTCTTCAGCCTGCTGAGATCTTATCCATCCTCTCTGCTGCTCTTCCAGAACTTTGGAGACTGGTAGGGCAAATGAATCCAGGAGCTCAGAAGTGAGTAAGTGGTATGTTTTTGCTGATCATTAAACAAGTCTCTTGAATTGTAGGTGGTGGTGAGGGGCAGACACTGCCCTTGATTTCCCCAGAGACTCCCAGAAACGTATTGGCAGCCCGTTATTACATTACTTTGTGTAGAGGTTTTACATGTACAGAGGGCTTTACAGTTCATACCTGATATGTAAGAATTCCACTTCTGCAAAGGCTTGTAGTAATTCATGGCACACAGGCATTATGTTTACAGGGAGGTAGGCTTCTCTCCCCCTGCTCTCCATCCTTGCTTTCTGTTTGCACCAGTTACAAGACAGAAGAGAAGACCAGTTGAAATAAAAGAAAATAAATCAGGGGATACAATACTGAGAGTAATCACTGTGGAATATAGGAGAGAGAACCAGATATGTGATTGGCAAATGGGAAGTGGCTTTATGCCAGGTGGATGCGAGTTCAAACAGATGAGTGCCAGTGGCAAAGCTGGGCCTGGATTAGAACATGACAGGAAACAGGTGTTAGGAATGAACTAGTCCATAAGCACAGAGTACTTGCTGAGACCTCTGGTCAATTGGCTGGAAGCCATCTCCCTGCTCAGACATTTCCTGCTTCGTGCTGAGCTATTCTGCCCACCAACAGAGGTACATGAAATCCCAGCTAACAATTGAAATGACAGAAATCCGCTTGTTTTCCATATACCAGTAAATCCACTATAGGCAGGGCTGTGTAATCACACTACAAAAGCACAGAAGAAACAGGTTTGGAGCACAGAATTCAGTATCTTAAGAATCATACTCTTATTCTTTCTAAAAAACAAAAATTAATATTCCAGTCCTTATATCTGTGAAGACAGAATGAAAATGTGCAGCCTCCCCCCCCTTACCCCATATTGAAGGAGAGGTAGGAGGAGGCAGCTGAGTAGGATTCTCAATGGACAGTGGATGGGGGACAATGCATAGTTCTTTGCTGCTCTCTATGACTAGCCCAAACTAATTTTTATATGTGCCTAGGATTAGTCACATATTAGTAACTGGCTGACTGACCGAACCCAAAGGGTGCTCATCAATGGCTCCTCTTCATCCTGGAGAGAAGTGACTAGTGGGGTGCCACAGGGTTCTGTCTTGGGCCCAGTCTTATTCAACATCTTTATCAATGACTTGGATGATGGGCTTGAGGGCATCCTGATCAAGTTTGCAGATGACACCAAATTGGGAGGGGTGGCTAATACCCTAGAGGACAGGATCACACTTCAAAATGACCTTAACAGATTAGAGAACTGGGCCAAGGCAAACAGGATGAATTTTAACAGGGAGAAATGTAAAGTACTACACTTGGGCAAAAAAAATGAAAGGCACAGATACAGGATGGGTGATACCTGGCTTGAGAGCAGTACAAGTGAAAAAGATCTAGGAGTCTTGGTAGACCACAAACTTGACATGAGTCAACAGTGTGATGCAGCAGCTAAAAAAGCCAATGCAATTCTGGGCTGCATCAATAGGAGTATAGCATCTAGATCAAGGGAAGTAATAGTACCACTGTATTCCGCTCTGGTCAGACCTCACCTGGAATACTGTGTCCAGTTCTGGGCACCACAGTTCAAGAAGGATATTGACAAGCTGGAACGTGTCCAGAGGAGGGCAACCAAAATGGTCAAAGGCCTGGAAACGATGCCTTATGAGGAACGGCTTAGGGAGCTGGGTATGTTTAGCCTGGAGAAGAGAAGGTTAAGGGGTGATATGATAGCCATGTTCAAATATATAAAAGGATGTCATATAGAGGAGGGAGAAAGGTTGTTTTCTGCTGCTCCAGAGAAGCGGACACGGAGCAATGGATTCAAACTACAAGAAAGAAGATTCCACCTAAACATTAGGAAGAACTTCCTGACAGTAAGAGCTGTTCGACAGTGGAATTTGCTGCCAAGGAGTGTGGTGGAGTCTCCTTCTTTGGAGGTCTTTAAGCAGAGGCTTGACAGCCACCTGTCAGGAATGCTTTGATGGTGTTTCCTGCTTGGCAGGGGGTTGGACTGGATGGCCCTTGTGGTCTCTTCCAACTCTATGATTCTATGATTCTATGATTCTATGATTCTACATGTTTATGTTGTTCATCGTATTCAGCTTGGAGCAGAACTTTGAATATGTTGGTGTGTAATTTTGATTTGTTTTGTTAAGTGTGGTGAAAAAGAAGCTTAAGCTACAGGAAATCAGCAGGAAGCCTAAGTATGTATGTAAGGACATTCTGAGGCCTTCACTCATATTTTATACCTGACAAATCTTCTCAGGCACATTTATCTCAATAATGCATCTAGATGGCATTGGTTTCCTATATTTCCATTACCCAACAGGCTCTGTCTCTTTGTCTTCACACACACACACACCCTGTCATGGATGTGCTGTCATTCCAGCATGAAGCCTAACTTTATGTAGATTAGCACTATGTATTTATTTATTTATTTGAAATTACATTTTTATTTAGTTTTCATTCAGTTACACATTTTTAACGATCTTTACATTACATTCAAGTTATAACCATTTTCAGTATCGTATCTTTTCCTACCCCTGTGACTTCCCTTTACCACATTGCAGCTTCTTCTACTTACATTTCTTTTTCCATTGTGGTGTGAATATTATTTTCATTTCCCCCCATAAAACGAATGGCTTATCTATCCATATTTTAGCTTTGCGAAATTTAATATGTGTATTTATTTACTAAGTTAAATGTCTCTAAAAACAAGTATCCACAGAAATAAAAAACAATGTTCATTTAATCTAAACCTTAAAAATGCCATCCACCCGTCAACTCTGCTGCTGTATGTGTGTCTTTGCCCCCCACCCCCGCTTGTCTGTTGATTTGTCCAATCTCTGTGCCAGACTATTTTATAATCATCCTTCCTAGCCAAAACTTATTGAGTAGCACAGATCTTGAACACCGCAGTGGACAAAGAATCATTTGTCCACAGTGGCTTCCTGTGGGTTATTTTAGTGGATTTATCACCCTGAACTAAGCCCAGGCCATCTGTTACATCCTCTAATTACAAATGCAGAAAGAGGTAATTCACAAAGGCATCATAAAGAAAGTAAAATATAAATGATTTAAGGGCAAGCGTATGTTATGTTTCATGCACCAATCAGGCGTAAATGACTTTTAAAAAATCAAGATCCTCCTAACAGGGCAGGGATGGGAATGCACACCAAAGGAATGCTTTTCCTCAAATCACCCAGTCTTCTGGGGTGTCATCCATCCAAAAATGACATATCTGATTAATTAAAACATACACAAGATTATGTTGTTGCTGATTTATTAGTGGAGTTCAAGCTCTTTCATTAACGCAACATTTTTTCTTTCCTCCTCCTGGGTCTTTTTCCCAGGAGGACAGATTGGGAAGGGGGAACACAAAAATGCAAGGAGTATTTATGGCTCAAGCACACAGTGATATTTCAAAGCCCCTTTTTCAAATCACTTTGAACTGACAATATTTGATCAAATAGAGGTTGCAGTATTTTAGAAAGGATATGAGATCCCCATTTACATTTCAATTTTTCCACCTCAGTTCTGTGGGTTGATTAAGACTCATTCGAATATTTAATCCAACTGCCTGTCCTGACTCTCTCTTGAGATTCCATTATTGAGAAAGTTGATACATCTGGAGAAGTTAAGCTTAGGGAGTAAACACTCATTTCATGAAGGGTGAATTTTATCATAGCGTCTAAGAGTGGGTTGGAAAAATCCTGGTTCCACAATTGTCTTAGCCACAATGAGGACTCCTTGGGCAAGCCACTGTTCATTCATTCCCTCCATTTCTTTCTTCTCCCCTCTTAAGCGTCATATTTGCGCTGACCACTTTTTAAGCAATACGCTGGGGATGTAAGTACTTAAGCGTAAGCCAAGGATCTCCTCCTCCTCCTCAGATGTCACTCAGCAGGTCCAGTAAATGCCATCCCTTACAGCATGGGTGGGGGATTTGGTTTTCCATTATGAGGTCCCGTTGACTTACAGACAATCAGAGGCTACTTCTGAGCCAGATCCTGTGGTGGGTGGAGGTTTTAGCACTGCAGGACTCTCTCCCTCTCCCTATGCCAGTCAATCTCTCTGTGTTGCATGAAATTAGGTTCCCCACCCCAGTACTACAGATTTCCCAAAGCCCAAGTCTAGGTGTCTTCCAGGGGAAGTGGGAGACCTCAGTGCACAGAATCATCCACAGACTAGCAGGTCCTCTGCACAAGTTTACTAGTGTTAGCCACTCTGAGACCTTGGCATGGGGCGGAATATAAATAAGATAAAATAAATAAAATAAAGCAAGGAAAAAATGATTTGTTTTGTGCTATGTGGTTGGGTGAATATTATCCATAACAGCCAGTAGGGATGGGTGAATCTCAACTTTGGTTTCTTGTTTTTCCACTCTTAAGTTCACTTCTTCACATTTCCACATCAGTTTGTGAATTTTTAGAAAACAAGTCCTTATAAAAATTCAGCAGCAGTGTGAATTTCTTCTGATATACATATTTGCATACAATTTACCCAAAGACAAGAGATTTTTGTATGTTATTTTTACCAATATGCATTTTTATGCACACTTTACTTTGGTATATGCATTTTTGTTCATGTTACTTTGCTAATTTCAAAGGATGGCTGTGTTTCAGTTCACACATTGTTTTAGAAAGTGCAAATTAGGTAGGTTCCCCTACAAATGTGAACGGAATCAAATTTGTCCCCCCGTCCCTAGAGCTAGTGACCAGAATCCATGCAGTCAAACCAGTTTTTACGCCCATGGATCTACCCCACTCCAAGCTAAAGCTGGAGTTTCTGAACTCATAGTTTGGTGTGAACTATCTATTAGGCACTATTGACACTCTCCCTGCTTCAGGGCTATAAGCAGATTTAAGGGTGCTGCTGGATGCCAAGATACAGCCAAGCTTCATGTGTTGGGGCAGCCATGTTTATTTTATGAATTTGTCTGCCCCATTCACATATAAAATGGTATGAGTGTGGGTCTATTTTTTAAAATATGAAAGGAAGCACGGGGTGGGGGAGCTAAACCCTCCCCTCCTATACTTAACTGGGCTCTACCATCCCCCTGCCCCAGTTAGCTAACTTGCATTATGGGAACTATGCTGGGATAAAAGTACATCAAGCAGCAGAACACAGCTGACTAAAATGGATGTGTGGGGATAATTTCACTTCTATGCCTTGCATGCTCCATAGGCTCTCCCTTTTACACATGAACAGGGAAGACATGTGAACACTCATGGCTGCCCCATCCCATCTAGTTTGGCCCTAGGATTGTCTATTTATTTATTATGCTTCAGTTTTATGTCATTATTGTCGATGGAAATTGCAAAATGAAAAAAATATGAGAGAGAACTATTAATATGTAAGAATACCGGTAGCCTGTTGGATCATGCCAGCGGCCCATCTTGTCCAGCATCCTGTTCTCACAGTGGCCAGCCAGATGCCTGTGGGAGCAGAACATGAGCACAAGAGCACTCTCCTCTCCCGTGGTTTCCAGAAACTAGTACTCAGAAGCATTTCTGCCTCCGACTGTGGAGGTAAGAGCATAGCCATCATGGCTAGTAGCCACGGATAGCTTTCTCCCCCATGAATACACGGCAAAAATAAGATGTAATACAGGAACTGCTGTGCTGCTCACATTCAAATGGAAAAGTGACAGCAAAGTGACAGCAATTTTAAAACGTAACTTATAAAGAAGAAAAACCCCACTCCAAATTCCTGGTATCTGCATTTTATTCCAAAAGACTAAAATAAATAAAATATGATTAAAATATAAGCAAAACTTCTACTGAAATTCTGTGCGGTCCCCAAATATTTTTCTAAGACAGAATCTCCACGTAGTAAAACAAAAGACCCAGCTCGCCTATCTAGATTCATCAGTACATGTAAAGGTGCTGCAGTTGGCACCCAGCCCATCTTTGACAATGAGCCCTTCAAACCTCTCTGTGTTAATTAGCTTTATGAACAAGCAGCTTTTGGTTTCAAAGAGCTCTGGAAATATAATTAAATACGTCCATAGCGATCTGCCTCTGGACTGCCTTCTTTCATTAGATTGCCTGGCTGGTACATGAGATCTACAATATATACTTGAGGGGGAAGCAGAAGTCCAGGTATTCCCAAGGGAGAATCATCAACCAATTTCACTTCATTCCATGCTCTGGTGTACTCTCCACGGACTAAGCTGCAGCTAACACCAATTCTGTCTGCTAGAGCCTATGGGAGGAAGTAACCAGATGAGAGATACATTTTACTTTATTTTTATTACATTGACATACTGTCTTTTGGTCAGTGCACTGAAGGGCTTACAGTTTAAAATAGTGCTTTACCATTTGAAAGACATGCTACGAAAGGGAAACTATACATGGAAAGAGGAGGAAAACAAGTGAGAGGAAAATGAGTGGGCAGAAAGGTTGTACCATGCACCCCCCCCAAATAGAAATCATTCAATATTGTGTTTGTAAGTTTGCTGTTAGAGAGAATTATCTCTTGTAAGAAAAAGTAGCCTTTTAAATATTTAATATTTATCTTGTGCTTTTCCTAAGTGCTCAAAATACTTCACAGAAACTACCCTCACAATAACCCTGTAAGGTAGGTTTGTACTGTTATGTCCATGCTGCAAAGAGGGGTATAAAGGCAAGAAATAGTGTCTGGCTTAGCAGTGTAATAATAATAATAATAATAATAATAATAATATACCATACCATACCATAACACCTTTCATCCCAGGATCACAGGGCAGTTTACAGTATAAAAACACAGAAATACTTAACATAATTACAAACAAAACAATAACCTCCTACAGCCTAAAAGGCCATAGATTGTTTAATTAGCCAGAGGCCTGGCCAAAGAAAAATGTTTTTGCCTGGTGCCTAAAGATATATAATGAATGTGCCAGGTGAGCCTCCCTGGGGAAAGTATTCCATAAACAGGGAGCCACCACAGAAAAGGCCTGTTCTTTTGTTGCCACCCTCTGGACCTGTCATGGAGGTGGCACATGAAGAAAGGCCTCAGATGATGATTGCAGAGTGCATCCAGGTCAGTTCATATGGGGAGAGGTGGTCCTTGAGGTATTGCAGTCCTGAGCCATTTAAGGCTTTATAGGTCAAAAGCATCAATTTGAATTGGGCCCAGACAGAAACTACCGGTAATTGACCGCAGCCAATGCGGTCGGGCCAGGATTGGCATTATATGCTCAAACCTTCTTGCCCCAGTGAGCAACCTGGCCGCTGAATTCCGAACTATCTTCAGAGGCAGCCGCACATATAACACATTGCAGTAATATATAGCTGAGATGATATTTGAACTTACAACACTGCACCAGCCATCAACATGGTCATTTGTATTATTTTGCTTTCAATGGAGCATTGTATTAACATCACTCACACTTCTCTCCCAGTGATTTTAAATGGTGCTTACAGAATAGGACTGTGTGTCTTTGCTTGATGAGAAATCAATACTAACCAAACACAAAATGACAAGTACACAAATAAAGGTTTGAATAACACTACAGCAAGGATATGTTGAAGTTGATGTACATTAGCATATGTGTGTGCTATTAAAATGTAACTTGTATCTGACTGAGTAATTGACTTTACCTTGAAAAGCAAGGCCCTATGGTAGAAGGTCCCTTTGTTGATCTTCCCAATGGGCACGACATTGCATTTCAGTTCATATTCAATTTCACTTATATGAAGTTCCCAGCTGAATTCATGCAATTTGTCTGTTTCGATTGGACCGCCCATCTTTTCTGCAACAAACCTGTTTTAAAATCCAATAGTGACTTAAATTAACAATTGTCATAATATTTAATCAGGTTTAATACTAGCACTGTTTCTACAAAAGATCACTTTAAACCTTAAGTGGTGTTTAAATATGTTATATTTCATTATCCATCTAAATAACTTTCAAAGATGCACACATTCCCCTTCCAGTTCTTATCTGCTTTGCTGACTCTACATGATCTCTCAAGGCTTGTGAGTAGGAGCTGATCTTTTTTCCTACAGCACCTAGATCCTTTTAAATAATAAAAAATAAATATGAGGAAGAAAAAAATCATCTACAGATATAAAGAAGGGTATCTGTTCCCATATAAACCAGCTTGCTACCCCAGAACCTCTGGGAAGGGTCTTGCTCCACAAGCTGTCACAACTGGAGATTCAGCTGGCACTACAAGAAGTTCAGTCTTTCATGAAGTGATGCCTCAGTGTTGAAACTCCCTCAGCTGTATCCGTTTTGGGCAATTTCCAGGAAAGCCATAAAAATACATTTGTATTTTCAGCCTTTAAAACCCTTCCCGAATATTGGAACTTTTTTTTTAAGCATCTTTGTATCGTTTAGGCTTTTAAAAGACTATTCCTTTTATTATTTATCAGTCCTCTTTTACCTTTCAATTAAATGAAATTGAAACCTGTCTTAAGTCTGTTCTGCAGAGAATGTGTGACCACAATACTGAGTAAACAGAGATGAGCTCTCTGAAGGGTTGTTAAAGGAAAGCAGGTCAAAATGGGGACTAACTTCAGTAGATTTCTAAATCAATCCCTTAAAATATTTACTTTGAATTCACAGAAAAGACATTGTCCTGGTACTCACTGCGCAAGGGCTACAACCTGTTCTTTTGTGGTTGGTAGTGGGAGAATTGTTTTGGAAACCTCAGTAATGTAGTCCACCAAGATGGAATCAACAGGGGGATACCATAAGACCTTTAGAGGAACTTCTTCAACTATTTTAGGCATCGCTGGCTCCTGTTCTTCTTCTTTGGGTTTTTCTTCTTCCTTTTTCCCTTTCCCTTTTCTTTTGCAAAAAGCACAGGGGTATTAGGAATGCTTCCCACATGCTCTGATTTAAGTTAAACAGGTATGTCAGCTTAGAGGAAAGAAAGAGATATTCTCTCTCTACCCGAGGTGCTTTAATCACCATTAGATTAGAATTCCCTGCCACTTTCCAATGACACAACACCTAGCCTTATGTTCAAATGGACGTGCCTTTTTGTGTGCTCCCCCAAAGGTCCCCACCATTGCCCTTTTCTGGAAAGGCATCCCACTACCACCACCACCACCACCACCATTGCAAAACAGCTAAGATCCTATGTTATTTTCTTATTGGCCTTTTCCCATATGAACCTGTCTACTTTCTAAGTATAGAAATGGCCCTATTTTGCACCCTACTACTGATGGTACTTCCTGCCAACCTAGCAGTTCGAAAGCACGTCAAAGTGCAAGTAGATAAATAGGTACCGCTCCGGCGGGAAGGTAAACGGCATTTCCGCGCTTCTCTGGTTCGCCAGAAGCAGCTTGGACCTAATGGTCAAGGGTCCCTTTACCTTTTACTGATGGTACTAGGATGGCACTAGCACAGGGCAGTATCAAGTCACCAGAGACACAAAGACTGTGGAAATCCTTGTCACCTGAGGTTTGTATTACCTCCACAAAACAGGCTTTCCAGCATGCAGTTACTGTTTGTATGTGATTAGATGCTAGGAGGATATCTTTATTAGATATCCTTTCTTCCTCAAATTTGTGAGTTCAGAAGAGTGCCTTTCCTATGCAGCTTAAAAGGGAAGCTGAGATCAACTAGAGTTAGCCTTTTTGTTTAAATAATCCAGGATGCTTTAAGGCAGATTTAAGACAATATTTTATTTCATCAGAGCTCTGGCCTTGATAGTTTATTTTTACTTGCTACTGTCTTTTTATATTTGATGGGCTGCTGTATTCGGTTTATTTAATTTTACTGCTATGTATTTTTATGGGTTTTAAACAATATGTTAGCTGCTTTGAAGGCCTATGGGTAGAAAAGGCATCTGTTAAAAATTAAAGAACTAAAGAGTCTGTTTGCAGAAACTAGCAAACATGAACCCACCAAATATGCAAGTAGTCCCAAGCCGTCTTTAGAACAAGATGCGGAAAGATCTCTGTTAGCTGGGTGATAGGCGGATAGAGCCACTAACTGCAGTTCCTGGGATTAAAGGGACCCGGAAAAACTGCAATCAAATTAACAAAAATTGCTGCCAGCTGTTTCCATTTATCCTATGAGTCACGTGTTTGTTATTCTGTGTGATCATGAGCACAAGTGTGGCCAGGTATGGTTTTAACCATCTGCATATATTGTTGACAGACAAGTGGAAAATGTGGGACCTTAATAATCGGGAGAAATACTGTGTGAATTACTCCTGTGATACTGTATTATCAGTATGATAATTCTAAACAGCTGTTACACACTCTGTTCAACCAATTTCATAAATTTCTGAAAGATCACACTGGGGACGAAATGTATGCATCATGTCCATTGTGGAAGCAGCCTTCACATCTGACCCAGAATTTGACCAAAATTCATTTGTGATAGATACCCTGGCTGTTGGAAAATGCTAACATTTTGGAAATCCCAGACCATGAGGTTTTAACTGGTGAAATCAGCTGCATAAGCATAACTATAAAGGAGCTGAATTGGGTCCTTATAGACACTGATGCTTTAAGAACAATCTTTCCATGAATCCAAAGGCTTTCATTTTAAAAAGCAGGAAACTTAAAAGGAAGGGAAAAACCCAAAGCAACCTAAAATAAAAACAAATCAAACAGCAGCGGAACAACATCAAAATAATCAATAAAGCTGTTGTGCTGGGTTGACACAAAGAAAGCTACTCTAAAGCCACCAAGCACAAACATAGATCTGTTTCTCTGCACAGCCTGCATTCATCATTCCTCCTAGATTTATGCTGCAATCCTAGACACATTTACCTGATAGTAAGTCTCATTGACATTTTATTAACTTCTCTGAGTGGTCATCAATAGGATTGCACTGTTAGTGTCTGAATCTTGCTAGTGAGCTCAGGGAGAATTACCTACTTCTAGCCAAAATGAGGATTTAGTCCTATATAAACTTTGGGAATGCTCTGCTTTCTATGCAGCTACGATCCCCATTAAAGGATACACCATGACGTCAAGTGCCAGGGACATAGACATCAAAGACTTTTTATACAGTGCTGTTAGCCCACCCTGCCAGTCTAACATGTGCTAAAATCAACCAATATGGTATCTTAGAATAAAAACAAAATTAGTACAAATGGAATCTGTATTTGGAAGAATCTGCAACAACTGCCTGGATTTCTGAGTGGATGTAGAGTAGAGGGGAAAGGGACTAAATACTGGGTCTGAGTAGCCAGACTGCAACGTACTACTTCTCCATGTGATCGTGGCATCCTATATAGCAATCTCTCAGTGTGGCTTGTGCAAGCACACAGCAATTGATATACTGCAACATTTCCCGGTTTTCTGAGACAAACACATTAGAGACACTACATGGTAAGACTTAAGGACTACACAGAAGTGTGATGGAGAATAGCTCTCAGCTTCCCCACCAATTCCCATCTTGCTAACCTTATGGTGATCATTTCTGCTTATTGCTTGCAGCATCATGCCCTAGATGGCAGTGGCCAATATCTTACATGAAAGCAGGACTAGCTGATGGTTGCCACATTTTGGCTCAGCTAATTCAAGAGATTTTATTGTGAAGCTTGGTTGGAGTAGGTAATAAACTCAGCTGTAACTGGCAGACTCTGCGTCATTGCTAAATATCATCAGAGAGGCAAGAGTTCCATAACTCAATCAGGGATGACCTTTGTTGTAATAACTTCACAGAATGGCAGCTGTCTCCCTCAGAGCCCATGGTTACTTTCAAGCAAAGGGTATAGCAACCACCTAAAAATATTCTTGGATTATGCCTGAACAAAGTATTCATCGTTATTAATAAGGATCACTGTACAAGTGCCACTTTGCATATCCATTTCTGTACAGTCGTACCTTGGTTGTCGAACGCCCTGGAACTTGGACGTTTTAGTTCCCGAATGCAGCAAACCCAGAAGTGATTGTTCCAGTTTGCGAATATTCTTTTGGAACCCAAACGTCCAACGGGGCTTCTGCAGCTTCTGATTGGCTGCAGAAGCTTCCTGCAGCCAATCAGAAGCCATGATTTGGTTTTCGAACGTTTCAGAAGTCAAACGGACTTCCGGAACGGATTCCGTTCGACTTCCAAGGTACGACTGTACTTGCCATAAACATTCAAGGCACATCCTTAAGATAAACATTATGGCATTCATTCAGTACATGATGACACTTTACTGGGCTATCTTCACAAAATCAAATCAGTTAGCTTTCCTATTCTAACTTTGTAGAGGGGTTTGGAGTTGAGGATCTACACAGCCATTCCAACTCTAGGACTATGTGAATCTAGAAGAGTCCAGAGGCTTCAAGGGATGTTTCAAACATTATGCATTTATTTTGTTGTGCACATATATGTGGTGGACACATGCTAGAAGCTCAGATATGGCTTCGTGTGTACATACATATAGTACACCCCCCCCAAGCAAATGTGCAACCTGTATAGGAAATTTCTCATGGCCCAAGGAAGACAGGAAACTCTGGCCTCTGTGTGACATCAGAATGCTGCGAGGTAGCACCGTGATACACTGAAGACTAATCCGGGTACAGACTTGATTTAGAAACTTGTTTTTATTATGTGTAATCATATATTTTACCCATGCTTATCCCTTGGCTCCATTTCTCTCCCCTTCCCTTTGTCTGTTTTTAGATTGGAAGCCCCTTGGGGCTTTATAAAGCACCATGTATATACATGGTGTTATAGGCTAACTAAATGGTAGTAGTAGTAGTAGTAGTAATAATAATAATAATAATAATAGTCTCAAGCTTCTACACTTTAGCTCTTAATAAGAATAAAAGTACCTCGATCCTTTTTCTCTACCACCTTTACTGACCGAAGAAGTCCGTCCTGGAGATTCTGGCTTCTCCTTCTCCTCGACTGAGCTATAGAAATTACAAAGTAATTTCCCATTTCTCCTTGACTTCTACAAGGCATAGGCATTCTTAGGGTGTTGTGCACACATTACATAGAGGGCAGTGGCAGTGATGTTAAAATCCTCCAGGTTATCATCAGACAAAACCAAAGGCAAAATAAAAAGTATGTGGTTCATTGTGGAACACTAACACTAATACTAAAAAAAACCTGAAAATGGAGAGTAGCACCTTCATAAGGAATGCATTCAAGGTGGCCAGCTGCTGGTAAATTAGCATGCTGCCTAATAAAGAGTTTCCTCCCTGCATTTAAGCTTATTCTCCCATTTCTTAAATACCAAGCAAGCAAGCAAGCAAAAAAACAAAAACAGAAAAAGCAGTAACTTATTACCAATCACAATAGCAGAATAAATACTTATTTACAATGAATTGGATCCAGACTAAATTAGTTGCACTTAGGTCCTACTGAAATCAGTATAAAAAGTTATTAATGATGAACAAGTCCATTGATTTAAATGGGAGCTATTACGTTGATTTCTGTGCAAAACAGTGCAACATTATACATGTCTGCTCAGTAGTAAACCCCACTAAGTTCAATGGGATTTATTTTCAGGTAAGAGAGTATGGAATCTGTGGCCTTTCTAGGGTTGCTGACCTACAACTCCCATCATCCCTAACTGTTGACCATGCTTACTAGGGCTGATGGGAGTTGGAGTCCATTGTTATCTAGAAAGCCACAGACCTGCCACCACTGTTGTATAGGATTTGTGACCTTAGATTGGATCCAACCCTATTAATTTTACATTTTAAATCAAATATAAAAATTAGAATATTGGCTTTTTACACCAGGAGAGAAGCAGAGAGTCAGTAGCAATCAAAACCAGATGTTACTGGCAATAAGGAACAGAGTGGCAAATAAATTTCATTTCATGCTTGAATGCAGATCTACACTGGGGGAAATATACATGGCATTGTTATTTCACACTTCTTTCATTATAATGTATATTATTGTATATAAATCATGTTGTGCAGTTGTCTTAAGCGGTTATATTAGATGCGGGAAATCAGATCTGCAGAATCAAGAATTCATGCAGGGAGCCACAGGGATTGTGAAATATTTATTGGGGGGTTGGATGTCATATATATTGTCCTTGCTACATTTGGGCTGGCAGATCTCGCTTATACTGTTGTATACAATTTATAAGGGTTTACTCTGTTTAGCACAGATTTTGGATAAATGTTGTTTAAATGTTGTATCATTAGTTTCAGTCCTTTAAAACTGCAAACTGCCCTGCATGCCTTGGCAGGAAGGTGGTATATAAATGCAATGAATGAATGAATGAATTTTCAAATTTTACTTCCTCGTTCTGGTTTCAAATGCTAATCAGGGAGATCGATGTTTGGTTGGTCTAAATTCTAAAACATACTCATTTTCACCTAATTCAGAACAGTTTTCATCAAGTTTAGAATTTGTTACACCCAGAGGGAAACCGTGATTCCAAAGATCAAATACATACCTAGTTCTTTCTCTACTAATTTTTCTGTTAGTACTACTGCTGGAGGCTCCAACTCGGCTGCTAAGAACCTCTTGTGTTGATTTTTCATCTGTTGCAACAGGAGGAGCTGTGAGTTCACTGGAACAATAAAGGACGCTATGCTGTTGCTGCACACCATCATATCAGACAAATAAGTATTTTGCCCACATAACACAATAAAATATAATCTGTACAAAAAAGTAGAAGTGCGTATCACACGGGGAGCAAAGGAGCATGCCTGAAGACAGGGATGCCTACCCTTTTTCAATCAATGGGCCACACGCCTGCTGTAGATATGGCCAAAATGGTGCACACAAACCCTCGCCACATTTACAGCACATGTACAGACCACACACACATCGCACAGATAGGCAGGCAAGTATGTACACCGCATTTAGATGGCCCCCTTCAAAGGTGCCAATTCTAAGATGCCCAGATCCTTTTAGCCCACCAAAAAATATTTTGGGGCGGCCTTGCCCAAAAAATTGACTATGCTGATCCACCCCAGCCTCCTCCACCACCGTCATGTGAGAGCACATGTAAGACGTCCAATCGCCCGCCCACCTCCCTCTGTCCCCAGGCGCCCTCCTTCCTCCCCTCCCCTCTGCGTCTTCAGCCTAGAGCTAGCACCCCACGAGCCCCCGCCATGGAGGGGACTTGGCTACTGGCACCTGCTGGCGTCTGGGCAGGGAGAGGAGATTTAAGTGGTCATGAAAAATGAAGGAGTATTCCTTCCTGAGCTCTAAGCCCTATTTGCAACAGTTGCTATTTCAAGAAGGCCCCGGAGCAAAGGAAAGAGGGAGTGGTGCTGTGATAGGAGAAGAAGAATCTTTCAAAGTAAATCAAGATAGAGGCACCCAATTTTTGGATTGCTGAACAAATGCGGGGGTGTCACTTGGAGACCCCACAACAGAAGAGATTTTTTGTTTTGTTTTTAAAAGCAAAATTATTGGGGGTTACAAAAATACTCTTGGCAGTCAGCTCCAGCACACAAGCTAGCCAACCCCTAGCCTAAGAATAGTCTAGGTGGTGTGTCAGCAGGAAAAAGCCTGTTGAAGTACATAGGACTGGACTGAGGATGTGTGTAACCTTCAACAAGGGATGCAACTAGAGGCATTCCTTTCTTATCATGGTCTTTTAGACAGCAACCCTGCCATTCTATTCACTTTTTCCCCTTTTTGGGTTGTGTGTTTTCCCTCTTATCTTTTCCACTTCTATGTATTCCTGTTCCTATTTTCAGTCTTTCCTGGGACATTTTCTTCTGTTTGCAAGATGGCTTCAACTTAAACTGCAGGTGTTGACTAAGTTGCTTAAAAAAACCCAATGCACAACAACGCTTTGGCTAAAATTACAAATGTTCAGTAAGATAGGGGGGCAATCTTCAATACAATTGGACTGAGTATAGTGATGGAAAAATGCAATCTAAGTCACTCCATAAGTGCCAGGCCAGGATTGATGCATACTGAATTTATTTATTTATTTATTTATTTATTTATTTATTTATTTATTTATTTAATAAATTTCTATGCTGCCCTTCAACTGAGGATTGCAGGGTGGCTCACAATATTAAAATAGTAGAGAGCTGGTGGTTGCAGACACTGGAAGCCCCACGGCTAATGACAGGAAAGAAGCTTCTGCCTAACTGGTTGGGTTGAATATTGTGCAAGAAACTACTAAGGGTTTGGTACATGTCTGGTGCCCCCACCCCAAGGCTATGGTCATCTCATTTGATGGAACTAGAATGGGGTACTCTCTTAGACATGCCATTTAGTGGCTGATGGTTAAGGTGCTGCAGTTGGTAATTGAATATTTTTAAACACTGTTTTGTTTTGTTTTTGATTATTGTTTAAATTTCTGTTATTTCTAATAAGAGTTCTAAGATGGCGGCGCGCATAGACGCAGCGGCTGCTCAGTGCTCTCCCTTATTTTTAAGTGTTTCATATGGCTTTTATTGCTGTTAAATGAACTTTTTAAAAAATTATTTAATTATTATTATTATTATTATTATTATTATTATTATTATTATTATTATTTTAAATCCAATTTCGTTGTACTTGTACAATGACAATAAAGATATATATACATATACATATAATATTATTGGACAACATAGCTAAGGGTGTGCACATGTCCCCAGTTCAACATTTGGCATCTCCAATTAAAAGAATCAAGTAGCAGGTGATAAGAAAGACCTCTGCCTGAGAAGCTGGAGAGATGCTGTCTGCCAAACAAAATTGGGCTAGATGGGCAAATAGCCTGAACTGATATAAAAGACAGCTTCCTAAATTCCTAGCATAATTAAAAGTTATAAAACCAAAATTATCAACAAATTGTAGATAGTTGGTACCCTTCTGTGAGTGCAAAGGCTCTTGATCCAGATAGGTTTGCTAATAGAAGAGGAAGGAAGGGGATGTTTGCTGATTTCCCCTCCCTACAAAACAAACATCTCCCAGAAATCTTTTTTTTCAGGGTCCTCAATCTCGTGTAACATGCGATACAGGTCATAGTAGTGTTTAACACTCACAGTTCCGGTGTTTTAGAATTTACTAAGATTATAGCACGATGATCATTAAGCTGCTGAGCACTGAGTTCCTCCAGTGACAGTAGTTTTACACCTGGTTTTACCTATGTAGGAAGATTAGAATGAAGCACAAGATGTAAGTCAACGTAGGTTTCAAGGAAACTCGTCTCTAGGTGAGCCACCAAAACTGTTAATCTTGCCTGGCTGCTCAGAGCAGCAGAGGATTGGCTCGGAGAGTGTGCGGACAGACGGGCTCCTAGCCACTCCAAGCCAGAGGGGGCCAACCTAACGAACCCCTAGGTATGAGCAGGCATAGCAGAATTTAGGGCTTGTAAGCTCTAATTTATATTTTGATAGAATCCTAAGGCCCACCAAGGTCAGAGCTAGAATGAGTATCAGTCCTGGAGTGGGTGTTTCTCAGCATACTGCCATGAATGGGCTGCCAACCAAGACTGACTGCCTCATGCATCCCCTCCCTACACCCTGTGCTGTCATTTGAGCTGCAATTGGCTGGAAGCCATTTGAAGCTGGGTAGTTGTCATTTTTTATGCCTCACTGCACTGCAACTTGCCAGCCCATCAGCTAATGGAAGTATGATGGGTTGTTTCATGTATGTGAAGTCTTAGCTTGCAAAAGATTTGGGGCATTATTGATACACAGGGTTTATAAATAGAGCAAGAAGATGGGCAGTAGCCCTCTGATGAGTTTAACATACTTAAAGTAAACTTACCTGTCCAAAGTCATAGAAGCCATCTGTTATTATGTTGCTGGATGTTAAAAAACCCATTTGGCTATATTTCTGTGGAAGGTTGTGATCAAGTATTTTATCCAAAGCTGCATCACTGAAGTTGTTTTTGCGCCCAATGGACAAGTTAATTTCTTCAAGAATATCTAAAGCACTGTTCCAGAAACAGAAGTACACAATAATAAGGGTTCTTTGTACTCTAACCCATTAAAAACATCTTATTCTACTATGATATAATGCCTACTAATATCTGATCTGATCTAGCCTGATCTGTTATGGCAAAGAGACTCATTCTGCAATTAGTTATGTCTGTTTGAGTTCTCTGTATAGTAGAACTAAGCCTCTTCTAGTTCTCTGTATAGTAAGACCACTGTATAACAGTTACAGTGGTGCAAAACTGTGCCTGAATAAGCTGTGAAATAATTTAACTCAATCAGAATTTAAGAAATTAAAAATACATCTCTATGTACAATAGTGAAATTATCAGAGTCGGGATCCTTATGTAGTCAGAACGGCATTACCTGGACACATGGAGGTGGTTATCAGGAGGCTTGCAAAACTGCCAAGGTTTATAGAAGCAAAAAAAAAGTATTCAGGAGAAAAAAAACTTCTGTGGGTATGTGGGTGTGAGAGGGGGGGCACACAGGCAGAATGAAAAACCATTAAGACTGAGCACGTTCAGGCACATAATGCTGGTTGTTGGTAGGAGGGAAATGTAAACTAAGGGAAGTGAGAATGTAATGGAGTATCCCGAAGAAGGGCATGGCCAGCTGACTAGAACCCTGAACAGGAGCATTACACACAATTGTAAATTCATGATTACAAGTTCTACAGTCACCATTAACAGTCACTCTGGGATTCCTACTACTCACCCTAGCCTGGTCATTGCAGCAGCGGTTGGATCATCAGCTGCACAAACCATCACAGCCCAACAGGCATTTCTTCGGACTTCATCATGTTTAGAATATAGGAGCTTAATAAGAGGGTCAAGCCCTCCTGAATTCCGTAACTAAAAAGAAAAAAAGATACATTGCTGGCTTGCTTGTCAAAGGATATATTCATTCAAGTAGGAATATTGTCCACTGTAGACACCACTTGGCAACACTCTAGGCTGAAAAATGAAGGTCATGTCTGCACTGTGTTTGATTCTCAGAACAAACTGAAGCAGAATAAATCCACCACCAATACTGTATTAATTGTGTCAAGAGCATGCTGAAGAATACACTTGCAATAAGACACCAGTCCCTGGTTAGGCTCCATTGATATCCCTCAAATGAAGAAACCAGAGATTGAACATGGGATCTTCTGTATACAAAAGCATATGCTTCAATATGGAGCTATTATCCCACCTCTAGTTTGCTTCATTCATACTCCCCCCCCAAAAAAAAACTTGCATAGTGCACCATGGTAAAATTTCCCTGCACAAATTTTATATACTGTAACAAAGACAGCACCTATTTGGTTCCTAATTTTTATATAAGAACCACAAACTAGATCTTTTCTAGGAAGCATAATAAATGCAACTGATTCAAGAAAGCTGCACAAAGCAAAAGATACCAGAGTTCCCCCATCACGATTTTCAAAGCAGATGCTGCATTGCATGTGCCTCACCTCAGTCCTGGCATCAGCATCACAACCAACTGCAGCCACGGTAAGAGCTGCTCGGCTTTGCACTATGCTGTTGGTGGAATGCAGTGGTTCTACAATTGCTGTCATAATACCGTGGCTCTGGATGCTGAGACGCAGAGGCTCCTGGGTGGCCAGGTTGGTGAGAACAGTAGCAGCACTTGCAACGACCCCATCTCTCTTAGAACTCAGAAGGTTGATCAGTGGCTCAATACCATCAGCTTCTGCCACTGCACTAGAAAAGGGGATAAAAAGGGGACACCCCCAAAGCTATTTTAATTTTTAAGCTGAGGAAAGAAAGCATCCTTAACATATCCCTTTATAAGCCATATCAATTGCTTATGCTAACATTTAAAAATCAGCACAGATGCTCATGTGTCTTGAGGCTGAAACATTTACAGCACATACATACACACGTTTCCTTAGATGTCCAATCGAGCTCAAGTAAGTGTGCACAGGTTGTGCCATTTCCATTTCTAATCCCACCCTTTCTTCATTCTGAACTTACCTATCAGTAGTGCAGTCTAAGCAGAGGAATTCTTTTTGCATGCATGTATATTATTATTTTTGTAAAGAACATAAGCCATATGCCCAACTGAGTATCATTTCATAGTCATTTTATAGTAGGCTCATCTGTTTGTTAAACAAAACTTGGCAGAAGTGTTAGCATAGGAAATATACAGATGGAAATCTCAGTTGTCCATGTGCTCTGCTATTTATATCCTTGCTGTTAAACACCAACCTCTACATGTTTACTCTGAATTAAGCCATAGAAAGTGTGTTTAGGACTACAGTCTTACAGGGAAGGCCTGGTAATTTTTAGTCAGAGGTAAGGATCACTGAGCACAATGGATTGGAGCCATAGGGCACAATTCTATACTAAGCTTAAGGGAGAAATCCTATACTTCCTGAGGTGCCATAGGATGTTTCACTTTCTGTGGGTGAAGAGGGGAGGTTCACAGGCAGAGACCTCTGCAGTGCAACAGCTGTTACTCTATTGGCTGGTGGTGCTCAGATCAAGTTCAGCTATACCTTAAATAAGAAAATACTTTCCTGAATGGAGGCGGGGAAGAATTCCCACTTACAATGTGGACTCATTAGAAGTCTGTGAATCATGGTGACTTTAGAAGGCATGATTTTGAAAAGAACCAGTAGTCCATAGAATCATAGAATCATAGAGTTGGAAGAGACCACAAGGGCCATCCAGTCCAACCCCCTGCCAAGCAGGAAACACCATCAAAGCATTCCTGACAGGTGGCTGTCAAGCCTCTGCTTAAAGACCTCCAAAGAAGGAGACTCCACCACACCCCTTGGCAGCAAATTCCACTGTCGAACAGCTCTTACTGTCAAGAAATTCTTCCTAATGTTTAGGTGGAATCTTCTTTCTTGTAGTTTGAATCCATTGCTCCGTGTCCGCTTCTCTGGAGCAGCAGAAAACAACCTTTCTCCCTCCTCTATATGGCATCCTTTTATATATTTGAACATGGCTATCATATCACCCCTTAACCTTCTCTTCTCCAGGCTAAACATACCCAGCTCCCTAAGCCGTTCCTCATAAGGCATCGTTTCCAGGCCTTTGACCATTTTGGTTGCCCTCCTCTGGACACGTTCCAGCTTGTCAATATCCTTCTTGAACTGTGGTGCCCAGAACTGGACACAGTATTCCAGGTGGGGTCTGACCAGAGCGGAATACAGTGGTACTATTACTTCCCTTGATCTAGATGCTATACTCCTATTGATGCAGCCCAGAATTGCATTGGCTTTTTTAGCTGCTGCATCACACTGTTGACTCATGTCAAGTTTGTGGTCTACCAAGACTCCTAGATCCTTTTCACTTGTACTGCTCTCAAGCCAGGTATCACCCATTCTGTATTTGTGCCTTTCATTTTTTTTGCCCAAGTGTAGTACTTTACATTTCTCCCTGTTAAAATACATCCTGTTTGCCTTGGCCCAGTTCTCTAATCTGTTAAGGTCATTTTGAAGTGTGATCCTGTCCTCTGGGGTATTAGCCACCCCTCCCAATTTGGTGTCATCTGCAAACTTGATCAGGATGCCCTCAAGCCCATCATCCAAGTCGTTGATAAAGATGTTGAATAAGACTGGGCCCAAGACAGAACCCTGTGGCACCCCACTAGTCACTTCTCTCCAGGATGAAGAGGAGCCATTGATGAGCACCCTTTGGGTTCGGTCAGTCAGCCAGTTACAAATCCACTGAATGGTAGCATTGTCTAGCCCACATTTTACCAGCTTCTTTACAAGAATATCATGGGGCACCTTATCAAAGGCCTTGCTGAAATCAAGATAGGCTACATCCACAGTGTTCCCTTCGTCTACCAGGCTTGTAATTCTGTCAAAAAATGAGATCAGATTAGTCTGACATGACTTATTTTTCAGAAACCCATGCTGACTTTTAGTGATCACAGCATTCCTTTCTAGGTGCTCACAGACCGTTTGCTTAATGATCTGCTCTAGAATCTTTCCTGGTATTGATGTCAGGCTGACTGGGCGGTAATTGTTTGGGTCCTCTCTTTTCCCCTTTTTGAAAATAGGGACAACATTTGCCCTCCTCCAGTCTGCTGGGACTTCACCTGTTTTCCAGGAATTCTCAAAGATTACTGCCAGTGGTTCTGAAATCACCTCTGCCAGTTCTTTTAATACTCTGGGATGTAGTTCATCTGGCCCTGGAGACTTGAATACATCTAAACTAGCCAAGTGTTCTTGTACTACCTCCTTACTTATTCTGGGCTGTGTTTCCCCTGCTGAATCATCTGCTCCATATTCTTCAGGTCGGGCATTGTTTTCTTTTTTGGAGAAGACTGAGGCAAAGAAGGTATTGAGGAGTTCTGCCCTTTCTGCGTCCCCTGTTCGCATTTCACCTTCTTCTCCTCTAAGTGACCCCACTGTTTCCTTGTTCTTCCTTTTGCTACGGACATACCCATAAAAACTCTTTTTATTGCTTTTAACCTCTCTAGCAAGCCTGAGTTCATTCTGTGCTTTAGCTTTTCTGACTTTGTCTCTACATGTGCTGGCTATTTGTTTGAATTCCTCTCTGGTGGTTTCCCCCTTTTTCCATTTCTTGTACATATCCCTTTTAAATCTTAACTCAGTTAAAAGTTCTTTAGATAGCCACCCTGGCTTCTTTAGGCACCTTCCATGTTTTCATCTCATTGGTACTGCTTGAAGTTGTGCTTTTAATATCTCCCTTTTAACAAACTCCCATCCATCATGAACTCCCTTCCCTTTTAGTATTACTGACCATGGGATCACATCCAGCATTTCCCTAAGTTTTCTGAAGTCGGCTTTCTTAAAGTCTAGAATTTGAGTCTTAGTATGCTTGGTTGCTCCTTTCTGATGTATAATAAACTCCAGAAGAGCATGATCACTCCCACCTAATGATCCTGCCACTTCTACCCCACTAACCAGGTCATCACTATTGGTTAGGACCAAATCTAAAATGGCTGATCCTCTTGTTGCTTCTCCCACTTTCTGGACAATGAAATTGTCTGCAAGGCCAGTGAGGAATCTGTTCGACCTTATGCTCTTGGCTGAGTTTGACATCCAACAAATATCAGGATAGTTGAAATCCCCCATTACTACTATCTCATTTCCTTTTGAATGCTTGGTCATCTGTTCCAGGAAGGCATCATCTATGTCCTCAGTTTGGCTTGGGGATCTATAGTAAACTCCCACAATGAGATCACTGTTATTTTTCTCTCCCTTAATTTTGACCCAGATACTCTCAATTTGGCTTTGAAGTTTTAAATCATGGATCTCTTCACAGGTATACACATCCCTGACATATAACGCCACTCCTCCTCCTTTCCTGTTTGGTCTATTTCTCTGAAATAGATTGTATCCCTCTATTACTACATTCCAATCATGAGACTCATCCCACCAGGTTTCAGTGATGCCTATTATGTCGTATTTAGTTTGCTGTACCAAGAGCTCAAGTTCATCTTGTTTATTTCCCATGCTCTGTGCATTTGTATACAGACATTGAAAACCATTGATCATTCCCCCTAGTCTCCTACTTAAGGATTTTTTCCTCCCACCACTAGGTCTGTGTGCTGTTTGCTCCATTTGGTCCTTGACTTTTGGATTATCATCTTCAGCATTTGATCGACTCCTACCTTCAGGACCACTGTCTCCCTCCCCCACATAAGTCAGTTTAAAGCCCTCCTGATTAGGTTTTTGAGATTGTTGGCAAAAACATTCCTCCCAACCCTTGTGAGGTGCAGCCCATCACTTGCCAGAAGTCCATCTTCAAGAAACTGCAGACCGTGATCTAAGAATCCAAACCGTTCCTGCCGGCACCATTTGCGAAGCCAGTTGTTCACTTCTCCTATTTTCCCCTCTCTTCCTGGGCCACGGCGTTCAACTGGGAGGACAGATGAGATGACAATTTGTGCATTTAATTGCTTCAGCTTCCTGCCCAGAGCCTCATAATCACTTTTGATCTTCTGGAGGCTATGGCTTGCGGTGTCATTGGTTCCCACATGGACTAAAAGGAAGGGGTTTTTATCCGTGGCTTTTATTATTCCTTGCAGCCGTTCTGTAACATCATGGATCTTGGCCCCGGGGAGACAGCATACCTCTCGAGACATCTTGTCAGGCCCACAGATCACTGCTTCTGTACCCCTCAGTAGGGAATCCCCTATCACCACTACACGCCTCCTCTTAGGCTTGGTCGGGATTCTTACATGTGCTGTCCCTTCCAAGGTCACCTGCACATTCCCGGAGGACTGACTATGCTGCTCGTCTTCATATACCTCATCAACTGTGATGAGGGAGAGATCTTCCAATGGAGTCTGTTCTTCACCTTTCAGATTTGAGAGCACTTCAAATTGATTTTGTAGTTCTAAACACTCAGAGCGATCCCTGGGCATTCTACTTCTGTGAGTCACGTTCCTCCATACATCTGGCTCCTGAGTTGGGGAACTGATCTCCTCCTCAGGGATGTGCCCTGTCTCCTGCTTGGTGGAGACAGTGTGCTCTGCTGCATCCAAGAAAAGCTCCAGCTCTTTAATTTTCTGGAGCGTAGATACACGGGCCTGAAGTTGCTGGACCTTGTCTTCGAGTAGGGCAACCAACTTGCAGTTGCTGCAGGTGTAGCTGTCTACAACCTTTGGTAAGAAGACAAACATTGCGCAGGAATTACAGGCGACTACAGTTGTTCCCTCCCCCTCCTGAAGTTGGCGGACCTTGTCTTCTAGTAGGGCAACCAACTTGCACTTGCTGCAGGTGTAGCTGCCTACATCCTTTGGCAAGAAGGCAAACATTGCGCAGGAATTGCAGGCGACTACAGTTGTTCCCTCACCCTCCATCTTGAAGCTTGAAGTCAGGACACACAAAAAGAAGCCTAGGTCTCCCCAAGTAAACGTTTGAGACTAGCTCTCCTCTATCTAAAAGATAGGTCAAACTGCGCGCGCCGCTAGGTGCGCGCCGCTACCCTCCAGGCACTGATTAGCTCCGCCCACAGCTAGTCACCAGACAAACACACACACACAAGCCAGAAACAAACTCTCTCGCACACACAAGCCTGGGAAACACACAAACAAATAAGGAAACAAATAAGAACACAAACTTAATCACACACAGCCCCAAAAAGACAAACCCTCAAAACCTACAAGCTCAGCTCACCTTGTGCTCCCTCCTCAGTCGCTGCCCTCCAGGCACTGATTAGCCAAATTCACCATCCCAGATGAATTTTGACTACACTGGCCAGCAGAGGCTTTCTAGGACAGGGATATTTCCCAGTTCTATGTGGAGATGGCAGGTGTTGAACCTAAGACCTTTTGCATACAGAACATGTGCTCCGCCAATCAATTACATCCTCTGTTTTTAGGATGCCCATTTTCAAGCTGATGCAATGAGGACTCGTATTTTAAAGATCCAAGTTCCTGATCCTGGATATTTGGAAATATGGATTAGGGTTAGGATATAAGACTGTTTCTTTTTCACAACTCTTTGGTAGTCCCACCTATAAGAATATGGTCGTCTGGGAACATGAAATATAGTTGGGTCAGAATACTGGGATCTTCTAGAACAGCCTTTCTCAACCTTGAGTCCCCAGATGTTTTTTGCCTACAGCTCCCATCATCCCTGACCACTGGTGCTGCTACCTAGGGATGATGGGAGTTGTAGGCCAAAAACATCTGGGGACCCAAGATTGAGAAAGGCTGTTCTAGAAGCTTGATGGGTCTTTTTCTTCTAGCTTTAATGAAAATTAAAATTTTGTCATTTTGAACCTCCCAATCTTCAGAGTCTTACAAAATTAAAGGAGGGATTCTGTGCCCAGTGTTTTGAGCCAAAAGTATAACTTGGCATTCTTTTGTACAAAGACAATAAGCAAATATGTCCCACAGCAGCTGGTATTTGGCTGCTGCTGCTGCTGATTAATGCCTTATATTGCTTTTAAATATGTTTGTGGGAGGGGTGGGGGTGTTATTGGTTTGTGTTCTTGTTTTTATCATGTATTTTTTTGTTTTTATATTTTTATGTTGTGCACTGCCCTGAGATCTACTACTATTACTACTACTTCCAACTATACTACTTTGCTCTAACCATAACAGATACATACAACTCAGGATACCACTTCATGCATCTGATGAAGTGAACTGTAATCCACAACAATTTATGCCGTAATAAATGTATTCGTCTTTAGGGTGCCATCACTTTCTTCTTTATTGTTGCTGTGAGAGACTAACATAGCTTATCCCTCTGGGATATTGGCGTATGCTTTGTGTTACGTTCTGCAGGCTGTCACTAGGGGTCAGTGTTAAGTCACACATTACTACAGCAGACACTACCGGTAGCTAGTAGTTTATTCCAGACCTCAAGTACAGAAGTATCACTTAAGGACAGTAAGTTTATGGGGAAAACATAACATTATATTTAAAAATCTCAAATTATCTTTTAAAAACAAGGTTCAGTAGAATATTCACAATTTAGATATAAACTGAACAAGAATGTCGTCTGCAGTAGCATTATCTCTGTTTTATCTGATTCAACAAACCATTTGCCACTTGTAGTCCTACTTGTGGGGGAAGAGTTTAATTTGCTGTTTGGTGGTTGCACTTGGCTGATGGTACTCATAAAGCATTTCCTGAAATCTCCAATGATGTTTGAGGCATTTCTGATGAACGCACAGTTTATATTTGCATTTTGGTACAAGGGGACATATGACTGTGTGCTCAATAAATGCTGAAGGTCTGAAATGAAATTGATAGCCTGTAGCTAAGGCTGAAGGAGAAGAGTTTGTATTACACCATTGATACCATCCAGTCTAATGACCTGGTGATTCTTACACCAACAGGAATATCTTGTAAGAAACTGTCATGAAAATTTATTCCGGTATGTCTTTGTTCTTCTGATAAAGTGGCATTCCTGTAAGTCCTCTTCCATTCTACATGTGCAAACAGCATGGGATTCCCAATAATTATGGTGATGTGGCTATTCTAGCTGTTGCATTCAAACAAAAGACAGTCCTCAGATCAATAGGACACCAAAAGATAATAGAATTTCACTTGTTTTGAAATAATTTCCGCTATGTTCAATCTGTGATCAACTGCTCATATAAACAGATATATCCAGAATTGTCTTTACTAAACTCTTGGCAAATTAAAGTCAGCTTTCTGTGACTTCTCCAGTAATAATTTCTGAAATGAAGTTTGGAATTTTAAACATGGAAAAACTAGGTAGGCTCCCATAAATGAGTTATGTGGGCATACTGAACGTTGCACATGGTCATAGCAATACCAAATATTGTGAATACAAATACAGTGAATTCAACTTGGCACAACATATTGTTGCATGCAACCCCAATCTCCAAGTGGTGCGATATTCCACAGGTTTCAGGTGCTTATCTAGGATTTGTGTTTCCTTTTGAGATAAGACACAGTTGCCATACGTCCAAAATTTCCTGGACATAGCCGGTAATCAGCCCTTGTAAAGAGCGTCCAGGTGGAAATTGCTGAAATGTCTGCGAAAATCCACATGTATGGCAGCCCATGTCATAGTGTTGTCTTTGGTGATTGTCAGCATTTGGTGATTCACAGCATTAACACCCCCAAAGCACCTTGTTTCTCCCATAGCTGCAGCCTTGGATCCAGACATTGCTCTTTGACTCTGCAGCTTGCTGCTTTACTTCTAGGTCACATCACACCAAACTGTCAACACTAAACTCTAGCTTCATCCTTCTAACTAACCATGAGTCCAGACTCTAAAATTAATTAACTGTATAAACCATTCGTTCCCGTCCTTGTGTCAAAATTTATATTATAAGTCATAGTAAGCAGGAAATTGAATTTTTGCTTATGAAACACTGTTAAGTTCCATATCCAAAATTGATACAAATAATACAACTTAAGAACTAATTCAGGTCAGTTCATCCTTAATACTTATGTGACAGTCAGTGTTTTCTCAAAATATTTCAAAGAGAATTAAAACAAAAACAAAACCCTGACACAACAAACTAATGAAACAAAGTCATTTATTCCAGTATCCTCTGTGTAGTGAAGAGTGAACAGTGGTAACTTGTTACCAAGAATAATTAATATTTATGGTGGTAATTTAAATCCAGTATAATATTAGCCTAATCTTTGTTTTACAGAAGCTGTTTATGTTGGCAGGTTTTGGGAGCTTGTTAAAATATAAATAGCACTTAGAAGGCAACTACTTGCCTCATTTTACATTTAACAACTTGTATAATACATATATTGTGTATTAATAAATAACTTAACACATGGTTCAACCTCAATAAAAGTGGTACCAGTAGAACAGAATGACCAATAGGTGGCAGTGATACTGTAAATTAATGTTCAGCCTATTAAACCAATGGTTTTTTTTAATAGTGAACTGCTGGTACCGTTTTGATTATTTTATAATTGGATTGATGGGAAATCAACCAGCACACACAAGTTTACTGAAGAGATGCTCATGGACTTTGCAGCAGTAACATGAGTGCCTCCTTGGGGTCAGATTTTCAGTCAAGCTTTTATCTGAAACCAAGATGGAAAACATGAGCCTAGCTCATGCTTTTCTACAACCTAGCTCACATTTACCTTTTCCTTTCTTGGCTTTCTGAAAATCTGCCCTTCATTCTGGAGGCTGACATTTATTTGAAAATTTGGCTCTGGACCTTCAGTCTTACGTTTTCCTTTGCTTATGCTTGCTTTAGCTAATACATAGCAAGCCATGATATGTTGCCATAACCAAAGGAGCAACCTGTGGTAGGCAAGTAGGACTGTACAAGTCCTTTGCATCCTGTACCGAAAGCATTGTTCTATACACAAATCTGTGATACTTTCAACATGCTTGAAACAACAAATTAGGCATCCTTTAAAAAAAAAAAAACCTGACACAGATTAGTCAGGAGAGAATATAATTTTAGGATGAAGTGACTTCTCTCCCAACAGACAAATGTTTAAACTTGAAAACATTTCACCATGATTAATACATGGTTGTTTCCCTCAGGACAGGCAAATTCTGATTAGAGAGAGATGTTGTTAGCACACATTGGCCTGGTTCACACGCAACAAGTAAGTCAAGGTTTAGTTTAACCAACAAACCAAGATCTTAAGCCATTGTTTGTTGTTGGCTTATGAAACTTGGCTTGTTATAACTATGGCTTTTTATTACAGGCAAACCCAGCATGGTTTGTTTGCTCACCCTGCGTCAGATGCCTGCCAAACAATGGCAAAAAGGTACAAAAAAAGACCACTATTAAGGTGAAGCAGGTCTCTCTGCCACTTTGTCCAAAGAACCCACTCCTAACTCTGCCTGGCAACAGGCTTATTTCCCCATCCCACTTCTCCATTACAGCCCATTTTTCACAAGGCAGACAGCTTCGTTTTGTAGCTGCTGTCCAATAGCAGAAAGTTTGAAATGACTACATCCCAGCAGGGGCGTAGCAAGCCCAGGTGGTACCCGGGGCGGAATTTTTTTTGTCACCCCCCCCCACTTGAATTTTAAAAAATTTAAAAAATAAAATAAGAAGTGTCACCCCCTCTGATGGTGCCACTTTGCGAGGTGTGGGGGTTTTGTGTGTGTGTGTCCATTATCTCTTTTTTTCAATAAAGTTAAAATAATAATAATAATAATGTAAAAAAAAAAAAGTGTCACCCCCCTCTGATGGTGCCACTTTGTGAGGTGTGGGGGGTTTTGTGTGTGTGTGTGTCTATTATCTCTTTTTTTCAATAAAGTTAAAATAAAAAATAAAAAAATAAAAAATAAAAAATATTAAAAAGTGTCACCCCCCTCTGATGGTGCCACTTTGTGGGGTGTGTGGGGTTGTGTGTGTGTCTATTATCTCTTTTTTTCAATGAAGTTAAAATGGAAAAAAAAAGTTTTTTAATTTTTTTTTTTAAGTGTCACCCCCCTCTGGGGTGGAACCCGGGGCGACCCGCCCCCCCGCTCCCCGTTGCTACGTCCCTGCATCCCAGTACTCCCTACTAAATCTAAAGTGGGATGTAAGCAGCAAACTGAAATGATCAGTACACAATGATACTGTAGTCTACCTTATTAACTTGTAGCAACCACACACACACACACACACACACAGAGAGAGAGAGAGAGAGAGAGAGAGAGAGAGAGAGAGAGAGAGAGAGAGAGAAGTTGTTGGGGATAAAAGTAAGCATTCACATAGGTAAAACTGGGAAGGTTAAGAAAGTTCAAACTCCTTATGGCATAGAAATCTAATCCTTGGAGGGGCACAAAAAACCTTTGCCTGCAATTTGCAACTCATGGCTGCAAGGTAATTAGCACCTCCTGTGCAAACACCTGATTTGCAATCCACATTGTGCCCTGAAGGCTCAGTTCTGTTTTCACAAACCCAGGAACAATATTCCCTGACTTTGGTGGCCTGGAGTTGTTACTTACATTCGGTATATGCTTCTAGAGATGGGCTTGCCAGACTGCATAACAGGAGTTTTGAGATATTGCTTCCAATGTTATCCATTTTCTGGCATAATGCACAACCTAAAGGATGGTTTGATCAACAGCAAAGACCCTACAGTATGGGCTGCAAATAGTTTTTAACACAGACTGCCTTCCTGACTGAGGAGCAATCACAAGATACCTAATACATGTAGTTGTTTGACTTTAAACAGATGGCCTCCCAGAGATTAAAGACTTAATTCTGGTCAGATGAGGAGGTTGTGATGTGCATATATCTGTGGATCTTATTTCATGTACTCTCACATGAGAGGCACTCTCACACTGGTTTCAGAAATATATTATTTTTACTTGGCTCTCTATGGAGATGCACCAGTGAAGCTACCACTATACAGGTGAAACTCGAAAAATTAGAATGTAGTGGAAAAGTCCATTTATGTAAGCAACTGTTTTCATTAGCTACTGGAGTTTAATATATGAGATAGACTCATGACATGCCAAGCGAGATATATCAAGCCTTTGTTTGTTATAATTGTGATGATTATGGCTTACAGCTGATGAAAACCCCAAAGTTGAAATTGTTAAGTTGGGGTTCTCATCAGCTGTACGCCATAATAATCACAATTATAACAAACAAAGGCTTGACATATCTCGCTTGGCATGTCATGAGTCTATCTCGTATATTAGGTTCACCTTTTAAGTTGAATTACTGAAAGAAATTACCCCTTCCACGATATTCTAATTTTTCGAGTTTCACCTGTATTACCACCCAGTGCAAGGAGAAAATTAATGCCTTCAAGAAGTTCAAGGATGTCACTACTCACCACCCAAGGTGATGCCTTTTATGAAAAAATTGGCAACCATCCTTTTCAATAGATAAAGTATGACTCCAGGCTACACTGTGAATAGTGGTATCAGTGTTCCCAACCAGTATCAGCTGAATAGACCCAACCAACCAAAGAGGCTACATTTAAGCAAACCCCATCAGTCATGCTAGGAACACCTGGCCAGTAAAGGTGGATGCCTTCACCCTCTCCAGGAACAAGTGCCAACTCTGCCAAGGCCAATACTTTCAAGCACCCCCCCACTTCCTTAGGCTGCCACAATGTCTTCAGGAATAATCTGTGCTTGCTTAGACCAGGGGTAGTCCCTGCATCCTTACCTCATCGTCAGCGGGTGCAGAATGCCGCGGCGAGGCTCCTTACGGGGTCCTTGCCGCGGGACCACATTCATCCAGTGCTTTACCAGCTTCACTGGCTCCCGGTGGAGTACAGGATCAGGTTCAAGGTGCTGGTTTTGACCTTTAAAGCCTTATGCGGCCTAGGACCCTCGTACCTACAGGACCGCCTCTCCCAGTATGCCCCGCAAAGGACCTTAAGGTCCACAAACAACAACTTGTTGGAGGTCCCGAGCCACAAGGCTGTCAGACTGGTGTCAACCAGGGCCAGGGCCTTTTCAGTTCTGGCCCCAACCTGGTGGAACACTCTGTCACAAGAGACTAGGGCCCTGCGGGATTTGTCATCTTTCCGCAGGGCCTGCAAGACAGAGTTGTTCCGCCTGGCTTTCGGATCGGACACAGTATGATGGTTTCCTCCCCTGGTTTTGTCTTGGGCGACATATGAAGTGGCATTTTTAAATTGGTTTTTTAATCTGTATTTTAATTAATGGTTTTCTGTATATTTTATTGTAATTTTTATTTGATGTTAGCCGCCCTGAGCCCGGTTTTGGCTGGGGAGGGCGGGGTATAAATAAAAATTTATTATTATTATTATTATTATTTATAACATGTGCTGGCTGCTCTACAGCAGTGCTAAGTGGGCAGAAGCAGCTTGGAATGACCACCTGTAGGCATCAAGCAGCACAAGGTCATCCCAAAATCCTTCACCAACTCTGATGAGTCACTGATACCAATAACAGAAGTCCAGCCCTCATGACACCTCCACTCTCTTTGTGTACAAAGGCCACCAACACCCATCAAGGTAACAACAGTCCTCCAAAATTAAGGATTTAGTGCTCCTCTCATTTCCATCCAAGAGGAAGACCAGGTTAAGGAGGTGGTAACTGCAGTGGGTACAAATAACAGATAGAAGATTTCTGTTCATCGGGAATGTGCAGAGAGAAGGCAGATTATAGTTCAGGCAGCTGTACGCTCCCTAAGAATAAGTGATTATAGATGCAGTGATGATGACCTGCATGGAGAGGACACAGAAATGAAGGAGAATTTGTTGACACCAAAGAAGTGCACTCTAGTGAAGGATAAAGAAGAAGCTACCTATGAGCTCTTATCACCACTATTTGTTTCTGTACTGCTATTACAGTGCTTTTTACGCCTTTGGAAGTGCAGCAGTGTACTATTAACTCCAGTTAGTGAATTCACAACCAAATAGCATGGGAGAAAGGCGACAACATGGAGAAGACATTGCTTCTTCTTAAAAGCAGGCTGAAAGTATCATATCCTGCATATGACCAGAAAAACCTGCCCCAGCTCCCATTCCTCATTGCCATAACCAAACTGCTACTATATTACTGCCCCTTTCTGGTTTCTGAGGCACACTGCACATGGGCCAGTGAAAAAAACTTCACACACATTTACAGCATGACCACATACCACAATAAGAATGACTACATGGGAAAAGGTGACACCCCCAGGACCTCGAGACTCTAGCAACTGGATATCATTGAAGCCCAGCATCAAATCCTTCATCTTCCCCAAAGGGGATTCTAGAGAGCATCTACATCAGCCCAACCTCTTGAGGGTTGGTTTTTACAGGACAGCATTGTAGCAATCAACTTTACAATTGTTTTCCAACTTGAGAGCTGAGCAAAGCAATTCCAGTAGGCTTGGACCCTAGAGGCCAATACCTGGTTCTTTATATGTGAGCCTAGCTACAATTGACATTAACTGAAGAGCCACAAGAAAGGAGTATCAGAGTCAATATCTACTGCATTTTTTCAGAAAACAGAAAAGTAGGTTGAATAATGATTACACATGATGAATGATGTTTCGTCTGGTAATGTTAAATTAATGTCAGTGGCTATTAGAGCCGAGTGAATAATTTGTGACATGAAATGTATCCGATGAATTATGTCTCTTTCTCTTCATGGAATATCTATGAGCCAATCACTTTCTCCATTTCATTCATTATTTGAGATACTCCAAGAAACCTTTTGCAGATTTCATTGCTTTAAGTCTTTTGACATTTGAACTACCTTGCTCATTTGTGATTGTTCATGTAAGGCACATATGGTTTTATTTCTGACTGAGTGAACACAGCCCTTATAATCTGGATACAGATGGAAATAAATGGAGGAGAAAAAATGTATATGTATGCGCATATGTGAGTATGTATGCCTACAACTGTTTTTTATGAAATTTCATGCTTAACTCAAGATGAACACACCTGAAACAAGTTCAGTTCATAAATCCTGATCAACTGTTGACTGGCCAGTGTAATCATTGCTGTTAGTTTCTCATAAAATTCTCTAAATGACCGTCCAAAATGCTGCTTTATAGGCACATTCAGTCAACCAAGGCAGCAATCCACAGCATTTGACTCTGTTTCCCCCTTCTTTTGTAGAATAGCTTGCAATGAGGGACGGAAGAAGAGAAATAACTAGTTCTAAAAGGACTACCAAGTGGAAAGTTAGTTTTGAATTGAAGTTAATTCCTGAACTTTGTTATACACGGTTATGTGTATATGACCATATACCGTATTTTTCACTCCATAAGACGCACCTGAACATAAGACGCACCTAGTTTTTAGAGGAGGAAAGGGGGGAAAGCCCTGTTTTTTTGAGGATCAGCTCAAAGTGGTGCAGCTTTTTTTGCAAAGGGAAAAGCCCTGTTTTTTTGAGGATCAGCTCAAAGTGGTGCAGCTTCTTTTTCAAAGAGGAAAAGCCCCGTTTTTATGGGGTTCAACTCACAGTTTTCAGCTTCTAGTCCTACAGGAAAGGGAGCCATTTCTACAGTTTCCAGACAGATAATCTAATCAGCCAGTCACGTCGCTGGGGAAACAAACAGCCTCCCTCTGCATTCAACAACGGAGGCCTAGGCAAGGGGACGGGGCTGGAAAGGGAGCCTTATCTCTCTCCCCGATCGCTTGCTAAACAGCTGTTCAGAGGCTTCCTTTCAACACCCTCTTCTCTCTTTGTAAAAAAGAGAGCACAATCTGCTTTTGGCCCCTAGGCAATTTGGCTCCAGGGACCATGCATTTGCTCCATAAGACGCACAGACATTTCCCCTTACTTTTTAGGAGGAAAAAAGTGTGTCTTATGGAGTGAAAAATATGGTATTACACTGATCAACACCATAGTATGAATCCAATAGCTTCAATAGAAACAGTCTGCACTGTCAACAAGATTCCTTAACAACAGAAGAGGAACATCAATAGTATCTTCCCTCCTGCAGCAAAAAAACTATTTAAGATAAAGTTAACCCATGCCCATGGTCTTCACCCTGTTTGGAGATCCCTGTGGCTATTTATTTTTTTAAGACATTCAAGTTCAATCACACATTTAATGCAACACAGCCCATTTATTTATAGCCCACCTTCCTTCCATCATTGAATCCAAGGTGGCATACATGTGGTTCCCAGGCAGTCACCTATCCAGGCACTGACTAGATGTCTACCTGCAAAGCTTCATCAAGGTGATACCTTAATATATATTCAAACCATATTGTGTAATTCCATGTAGAAATAAATGTTTAGATATGGGGTTTGATCCAGACCTCTGGATGTGTCATGCCTGTGCACAGGGATTTCCCCTTATCCCTTGTCACATGTTCACAGCTGCATGTGCTACATACCACACTAGGTCATTTCAGGGAATGGGGACCTCCCAATCTAGCCCACCAGCTTTATTCAGCCAAGAAATGCTTCATTATTCACAGAAAGAGGAAATTCCTAAAGCACTGATCTTTAGGAGGGCTATAAAATGTTTCATGAACTCCCCCCACACACAATGTATTATTATTTTTAGCCTCGTTTTCTAAAAACTTCCCAGATGTGCAATGATGCACATCAGGAAACATACATATTATTTCCAGGTTTCTTACAAAAGCACCTACCGGTAGCTGGTTTCACACACTACCCTGGATTTGCATATAAATTGTCAAGAAAAATGATGGTAAAACTTTGACAATGGTCTATTCAGTGAATAGCACAGGAGCCAGGATGTAAAGCAAAATGGAGGTAACAGGACAATATGACACCTAGAAATTTCACAGAGGTAAAATATATGTCCTGATAAATGTGTTCAACAATTCTTTATTCCTCTTGAGCTTACCTTGCATTGGCAGGGTGGGCTGTTGTCAGATTAACTAAAGCAGTAGCAGCAGCTTCCTTTACCTCTTCGTTGTCGCTGCTTAGCAACTGAACTAGCTGGGGAATTCCTTTGGAAAAATAATAATAATTGTATGTATGCAGTCTCAAATTAGCCATGGCAAAACTGCAGATTGGTAAATATTTTCTTACGGATCATAAGTTCCACCTCCACCATAACTGATTTACCTAGAGTTCCAATGGTTTGTTTGCTAGCTAAATTCTCAGACATAGCAGCGATTGCTTGAGAAGCAGCTATTTTAGTTCCATCGTTATCTGTTCCCAAAAGGGTGACTAGACATTTTTCAACTTCTTGTTCATTCAGGATTTTTCTGTTTTCAGCTGCACATAAAGAAGAAGAAAAATAATAACCGGCAACATCAAATGTTAAATAGGAAGGGGAACAAAAGATCAAATTTTCATACAGATTATGGCGCTAGCAACCATTTGTTCCCATTCAGCACAACATCAAAACATAGTGTATTAAAATGTACCGATAAAGTGTCATACCCTTAAGGTGCATACAGAACCTCACACTAACTTAGTTAAGTTTGCAGAAATATGGGAGTTTTTAAAGCGGGAGAAAAATATGCATTTCACTTACCAGCAATAAGCATGTGAGCTAATAACCATCGATTATGTTCCCTTTAAAAACAACAACCCTGAATTTACCGGTATGTGGAATCAGAACATGCATGTCCTGCTTCCTGGCAATATATCCTCACTAAGGGGTGCTAATAGGAGCTATGTACATGAAAATTAAAGTCAGTTTTCAAATGGAGATGCTGTATATCTGACAGTTGCTGTATAAATAAAATCAGCGCATGGACTAGCTACCATAGGATGGTAGTTTAAAAAGTGCATTATGCCTTTTTCACAGATTCATACACTCTTAATTCCTATCTAGACCAACAGGAAGAAGGCTGTGAATGCTCCCTGTTTCATCACTAGAGACAAAACACTGGGGCGAATGCTCCACAGTTTAACATCATTGCAATTCACATGTCGGTGTCACAGTGAGGACAAGCCCACATATTCCCCCATTCAGGGCCAGTTTGCAATTGAAGAAATGATTACACTCTGAATGTTGCAGCATAACAGTTTGCCTTTCCAGTACAAAATCAAGGTTTTATTGAATGCTGCAGCTCTGCACAAGGCAAGGGAAAGCAAAATGTGGAAGTGTCCCCCTCACACACATAACATCATGCAGCTTATGAGAAATTATATAACATAACTTATTCTTATATGAGAAATATCCCCTGAATCCCAGGAGGTTTATCTTATAACCTCATTTGGTTAGCTTTCAACAGCCATACAAAATTAGTGCACTAAAGGGACAGACAAATATACTCCAAAGAAATATTATACTATGTGCCTCAAAAAGCTGCCCAAAGCAAGAAAGCCCTTGTTGGCAGAGTTTTGTATATCTGAACTGCTCCCTTTCATGTTTATTCAAAGGAATACTTAAGCACTTACATAACCTTAAGCAGACAGCCGATCTGCTAAGTCCTATTGACAAGTAGCTAAAAGGATCAAGGCTTAGATTTAATTTTATACTTGTTCTATTTTAGAAACTGAGAAATGTCACCTAAAAGAGTTTTTATACCAAAAAATGAACCTTTCCTTCAGCTTAAATATATTTACTTTATATAGTGTGTTTAATAATAAAAGTTAAGGAAGTTCAACAAATTATTAAGCAGTCTGGTTACCGGTACTTTTTTAAAAGTCCAATATGTACATATTCATATTTGATTAACTGTTCAGAACATTCATAGCAAAAGCTAGACTAGAAATAAAAGGCATTAGAAATCTAGCTGTTCCACTTTCTCAATTTTGCACCTTAAAAGGTGCGCCCTTTCATATGCAGCTTGGTGGAGGAGATGTTTTGTGTTTGTGTTTTTTTGCTTGTTTGCTTTTGTTTTACAGGATTCAATAGGTTCTGGGAGAATTCTGAACAAAAGCAGACACAAGTTTTGCCACATCACTGACATGTAACTGCAAACACTCTAGAGATGGCATTAATTGGGATTACAAATTGGCTTGACGCATAATGGACTTTGCCCCCGGCTTGATCCATGCCAAACTTGTGTGTAATCCCTGGTAATGGTCTCGGGGGGGGGGGTGTCTCCATACTTCAGTCATTTGTTTTTGATAAAGCAAGTTCGATTCCCCTTAGTACCTGGAACAAAAGTGTTTATTATTCTGACTCTTTCCTAAAAAACAGGTGCAATCTTGTAATAATAATAATAATAATAATAATAATAATAATAAGCCACACATTAGATATAAAACATATTTACATTCTGCATAAAGGGAAATAATGTTTGCTTTAATTGTTGAAAGAGAAAATGAAAACCATCAGAAAGACTAGAAATGCATTTCATATCCTATTACACTGGCAATGCAGCATTGGTTCTACTGATGTAGGTTACTAGAGAGTAAGTCCCACTGAACATGGTGGGGCATACATCAACATCAGTAGGAATGGACTCCACACCTCTTAATAATGGAATCCTGCTGAAAGGACAAATTAATACCTTCCAACATTCCATAAATGAAAGTAGGCATCTTCTCTAACACCCCAGTTTTCATACCAAAGACCAATGTCAGAGGGCTCCCACTGCCACCTTTACAAACTGCTGAAAGCTACACTTTATCTGTTGCTGTTCATTAACTGTGTAATAGCTTGTCCTCTGCTAGGGATGTGGGAGAAATTTGTTTCAGTTCACATCCAAAGGCGAACTACCTACTTTGCACTTTCCAAAATGATACAAAAACTGAAACATACCAATCCTTCTGCAATTGCACTTCTCTGAATTTTGTGTTGCAGTTCTCCAGCCAATGAATATATTCAAAAATTCTATTGGTGTAATGTGTCCATAAAAACGCTTTCACTGGTGAAAATAACCTTCTAGAAGTAAATAATCACCCAGATATGATGTAAACAAGAAACATCTAAATCTGCCACAGCTTACGTCACCAGAACCCCTTGAGGGATTCAGAACAATAAGAAGTATATTATTATTTATATTATTACATTTTGTCAAATGGCACTGCAGTCCTTCGATTTCAGCTTTGCAAATCACTATACAGATGCTGCTCTGAGACATAAACAGCATTGTCATGCTGAGTGCAAGCTATGAACATTCAGCCTGCTTGCTCCAAAATTCCATAGTGAATTCAAAAGCCGCGAACTGTTTATATAAATAAATAATTACAGAATGAATAATTATAAAAAGTAAAATGAAGTGGCTAATCCACTGGGGACATTAATCTATATGTCATTTTGAAGGCTGCTATGCAAGAAAAACGTCTGCTCCCTAGCAGCCCAAGAGGGGAAATTCTAAGAATGTGAGATGGAATTAATCCTGGGAATGAAAAGTATTTGGCAAGTGGAGTGGGGAGGGGGGGAACCCTTGAGATTACCGTTATTAAATAAATAAAAACAGGACTGAGATAACAAATCTTTTGTGAAGTATTTTTCTTACACACATGACGCATTTGATAGTGAATGGAGGGGTAAAATGTGACAGCAGTGCGGCATTTCATATTTCAATGAAAGATGTAGGGAAGGAAGGGCTATGAAACAAGGCTCAAAGGCCTGGTCTTGGATATATTCATGATGTGCAATGTAATTCTATACAAGTCTACTCAAAAGTAATGCCTATTTGAGTAGACAAGCAGAGCAGTTATACTGTAAAATGCAATCCTATTCACACTTTCCTGGGAGTTAGCCCCACTGGGACTTCCAAGCTAATTCCATAGGATGAGGCTGCATATTGCACACACACACAAAAAGAGCATTTAGTTTATTATTATATACCTCATAATAAACAGAGATATAGTTGCTCCTAAGAAATAATCACAGTGGGTCAATAACACAAGGGAGATGGAATGTGCCCACCCACCAGTCCTAAATAAGACTTTATGCCAGTAGCTGGACTAATTGGCAATATCTGTGTCAAATACTCACAGAGTTAGTAAGAACTAGAAGGAATCTTTCTACAAAGCAGGACATCCCCCATCAACATGGTCCAATATTACCTTCAACCATAAAAAATATATGCCACAAATATGCTCTAAGACTTTCCATAAGAAATATGTATTTTAGAAATGACATACGGTCATAAGCTGCTTTAGCAATAGCCTTTGCCGCATTCTTCTGAAAGTCAGTGAGAGTGGAAACTTCAGTGAAGGCAAGTAGTTTTCTGAGGCCACCTGTCTCCTGAATCAATTGCATAGTATCCACATCCTCAAGACAATTTGCCACCACTCCGAGAGCTTCTACATGTAAATCATTAAATTCCTAAAAGTTAAACAAATACAAACATTAACTGTAAACCACTTTGAGGGTTTTTTTTACAGTCAAGTGGTATATAAATTTCATTAAATAAATAAATAAATAGTTTACAAAATGCCATGTGTTTAATGTAATGCCTGATCACATTTATATTTTAGCACAAAATGTGTCAGTCATTGGAATTTTCTTTAAAAATTTGTTCATAGTTTCCATAATGCTATATAAATACACTGCCCAACTGTACAAAATGCCTTGTTGCAATCTATTTAAAGTAAGCCCTAACACAAGCTTTTTGTCTGAGGCCTATTCATATGTGTCAAAGAATTCGCAGGAAAGGGGCCCCTCTGCACACAACCTGAGTGGGTGTGGAGGCATTCCTCGTGCAACGGGCATGCAACACATGGTGGAAAGGGATTGAAAAAGCTGCTATCCTCTTTAGGACAATTAAAAAGACAAGCAAAATTATTGAGTTGACACCAATAGAATCTGAATTCTTCTCTGCAGAAATACTGACATTTTAAAATTTCCAATTGATATACAGTTAATTAAGCCTTGTGATTTCTCATTGAGACAAATAAATGATGTATATCTTATCAAAGAAACGGAAGGTTCTTACAAACCCAATCCTTGGTTAGCATTGGTATACTTTGAAACTAAACATTATTCTATACATCAAATCTTTAGTAACATCAAATAAAATACTAGTGCAATAAGTATTCAACCCATGTAAGTTATTTGTCCTGATCCCTGCCCCTGGGGGATGCATCTGCCACTTCGGATTGCATACACTGTGCTGGATAGTTGGTGGTTTTGGCTATATATTCAGCCAAATAAATGATTAACTCTGCCTTTGATGACAATGCCCAAAGCTAATCATCTGTTTTGGACTGTTCACAACCACACATTCACTAGTAACCAGCACTGTCCACCCGAACAATGGGGCTATCCTCTCTTACGATTGAGGCCATTAAAAAAATGTTTACAGTTCCATGCAATTATTAAGAATGATTTAAGGATTTTCAGTACATGTTTTACATGAAAGAAGTTGCAATTTATTTACAGTACAGATTGTTAAAGTTTAGTTTAGAGTTGACCATATGTTTCTAGTAACGTTTAAATACTTAATTGAATAATCAATTAGATACATCAATTAAAAACAATTTGTTCTACTAAAAGATATTTAAATTAATAATTTTATAAGATGATATGTACAATGGCACATGTATGCATTATCTAAGACAAATAATGCTTTTTTCTCTAATACAACTGTGAGTTTATTCAGATTGAGTAACAATTAATGGCCTACGATTAATATGACTAACTGATTAAGATTTCTTCAAGCAAATGACAGCTCTATATTTAAGTAAAAGGTACCTTAGTTTCAAGTATCTTGAAAAGATGGTCTAGTCCTTGATGTTCTCTTAGCATAACTCTGGTTTCTCTATCAATGGTAATAGTACCTAAAGTTTTGAGAGCTAACAACTGAATAATTGGATAGTCAGACTTCAAAAGATCCAACAAAGGAGGAATCACATTTAGTTCACGAACTGCAGCACGACTCTGAAAATCCTGTAGTTAAGTACCAAACAGAAATGGTTAGATGGAAAAACATAATAATGTATAATGTTGTGGTTTTGCAAGACGATTATCACAAATGCAATTAAATTATTTGTTATTTTGAAGCTGACAATTGTTAGGCTCCGAATATCACAAATTACACCTTACACAGAACAATACTCAGCAATCCTAGTTTGCAGGGCTTCTTTTCAGCCAGAACTCACTGGAACTCAGTTCCAGCACCTCTCATGCAGGTTCTGGCACCTCTCAGGTAGGTGCCATTGCCATTCTAAGAGAATGAGAATGGAGAGTTCTGGCACCTCTTTTTCCTGAAAAACAGCACTAGTTTGTATATAATTTAATGCATTTTGCTTTCATGCCACATTTTAAAGTACTTTTCAAGAAGAAACTGACCTTAAAAATTTCTAGTGCATATGACTTTTACAAAAAGGATCACTCAAATTCAGTTTGATAATTTTATCTGAGTGTGAAGGTCTCTGCACATTCACTGCTATTTTATTACTTCTTAAATAACTGAATATTAAAAACTTTCTTGCAAAATATTCCAACCTTTTCTAGTAATAAAACCTTCCAAAAGAATGACCGTGTCCTAGGCAGTATAAAAATGGTATTAAAAAAAATAGTTTTAAGTTTTTTAAAAATAGCAGCTTATGCATGTTTCTGTGCAATTTCTATTATCAATCTAAGCAAGCACCAGGTGCAGTTGTCCAGATATATCTTACTACAAAGACAGCTAGATAGCAAAAGAAGGGAAACAGCAAAATGTGATTCAGAATAAAGACATGCTCTGATGCCCTAGAAAAGATTGAGCTGTGAATTGAATTCATTACTGACTTGATTCACTTATAGCTCGATCCACAACACAGTTAAATTTGAGTGCCTGAACTTAAGCCAATTTGGTACCACTGAAGTCAATGGAACTAAATCCGCTTAAATCCTCGTGTTTCAGCTTCACTGGATTGTGGATCAAGCAATTAGACTCTGAAAAGAACTCCCATACACAAATGCACCATTCTTTTGCTAACCAGCATATGGTGACATTAACACTTGATTGTGAAAGTAACCAATTACAATAACCTTCCTTTCCTTATGAAAAGAAGCTGTCAAAAGCATTTACCAAGAGTTAAGAAGATGTGCAAAATCATGGTGTGTTATGCAAGAATAAGCCAGAACCCATTTCTGATTCCCTCCCTCTCCCCCAAAGACAGACATTTTCATAACCCTCTCTGGAAGGGTCAAACCATTTTTTTCCACACAATGAAGAGACAATGGATTTTATGCGTTCTAGTCTTAAAAAATGATTTCCTTTTTATGCATGCAAATGCAGTTTGTTCCAATTCATCCTAAACACATTTAATTGGAAGCACATTCCACTGAAATCAATAGGACTTGCCAGCAAGTAAATTAACCCAGAGCAAGAGAGATCCACGGAGTATTGTTCATAGTTTTCATCTCCTACCCCTTCTCACCCCCATGTCAATTACAAAAGGGTATTTAGGAGTGTAAAACTCCTGTAAACAGAACCTGGATCTCCATTAATAGTGACAGTATTAATCATCCCTTAGGCAGGGATGGAGAAGTGGATGTCCGACTCCTTTATACCTCTTCTGCCTAACATGTGATCAGCATTGATAGAGATGACGGTGTTGACCATCTAATGGGGGCACTTAAGAGGGGAGTTCCCCAAGTTCAACAGTAGGTAGACAGCGACTTCCTAGTTTATGGGATATGAGGAAGATGTATTGGAATGGGCTATTGGGAAAAACTGGTGTAAATTTAAAGATAACCATACGCCAACCAGTAATTAGCTTTGAAGTACAAACTGAAAATGAGCATTATTTTATAATTAAACAATATATTCCTTTATACTTAAAACAGTGAAAAATAATCACCTGTACCATGTTATAGATGCATTCAACACAATTCTTCTTAACATCAGGATCAGGACTTCCTAGCAGGCCGATAAGCGGCTCTAGTCCACCTTGCTCAAATATTTGCACTTTACTGTTGTATTCTGCTGCCATGTGTACCAGACAAAGGCTGGCAAATTCATGGGTGACTACATCTTCTATGGCATAAAAATGAAATAGTGCAATTAGCCATTAACTAGCATAGTAAATACTCTCATTTGTTGATGGTTAGCAAAATGTCATTAGAAAAACAGTGGCTCTTAATCCAGTCTCATCTCATTTTGCTATACGCAAGCAGTAAGTTAAAACAAGCACACTTTTAAAAGAAATATCCAAACCACAGTCCTTCAAAAAAATATTAAGTGACAGAAGCAAACAAAAAATTGCACAAAGGAGTACTACAAATTACCTTCTGGTGCCAGGCGAGCTATAAATGCACTTGTAACATCTAGCTGTCTTAATGATTTTTTCACATCATCTACAATGAAGCAAATGTAGATATGAAGCAATATATTATGTCAATATATTGAAGGAATACAGTGTCAAATTAGAACTGGTGATGTAATCTTAATATTACAGTTGTATTAAATTCTGCTAGGTAGTATAAATTATATGGCTGCTCTGTGAGTAACATCAAAGGTGTTGCTGGGAGTTGACAGGGAAAATATATTAGGGGAAGTTAGAAAACTAAAAAGCAAGCCACTTCCAAAAGAGATCTTTATATCCTTTTGTGCCAAACTACATCAGATACACAATAACAGTCAATTAAAGAATGAAGGAAAATGACAAACACTCCCACTCACTACTTTTGGCAACAATTTTGCAAAAGCTTTCATTCTAAACCTCTTTAAAACAGTTTTTGAATGTGCTGATCAATTTATTTTCATCTTTAAGAACAGTCATAGTTCTCCATCCTCCCCCAGTAGATTTAGGTACATTTATCAAAGTTATATTGAAATGCAATGTTCTAGTTTCGGTGATGCTTTCAAAATGTTTGAAAGACACAAGCAGACTTGGACATATTTGAAACCAGCAGCCTCATACCCAGTGTTGTTCAGGAATTCTAAGAAACCAAGACATGTGAGCAGACCATTTGAATGGCAATGCCCATCAACTTGGGGGGGAGGGCAGACCCCCCCAAGCATTTAAGGGAGGCAAAGCGACCACAGCCCCTAGCAGTTGGCTCCTATGGTGCCACCTGACTTCCTAGGCCAGAATAATTATGGGTTGTTGTGGACATGCTGTAGCTGAAATGGCTTGTAGTACCCTCCCCTGATCAGAACCCCTGGTCTGTAGGGTTTTTGTTTCAAGCCCCATAGTGTCTGATGCAGAATTACAAAAGCTTTGTAGCACACCTCTTTTGATAAAACAATGTGTGTCATTATTTGAGGTCAGGTCTGCACAACTGGTGATATGTCAAGTCAAATACAGAAGTCAAACATAGCCCATAATTTGCATATTGCAGTCTACCAGGTGCTTGACAACCACGCCTGCATTTGCAGTCACAGGCAGGAAACAAAAAATATTTATTGAGCCCCTGGTGGGCTGCCATATTTGGCAGTGGTTGCAGTTGGATGGCTGAGTAACAAGATGTTCAGACCTCATCTATGCTGAATCTCCACCCTCAAGTACTAGATTATTGTTCTCTATATAGGCCCTTCTTCCTTGCACAGAGACTTGGTGGATAGCGATGCTGCTTCCAGTTTAGTTGTTGGGATTACTCCATCAGTGTGATGATATAGGAGCCCCAAGATTTCAGATGAATTATTCTACTGTCATTCTACTGGAGTATTATGATTTCATCAGTTGCACTTATTTAATATTGCTAGCAAATATATTTGTGCATGATTGTAAAGAGAATACTCTTACTGTGAGAAGCCATCACCCCAACTACCATGGTGGCATTTCTGCGGACAATAGGGTCTTCATGTGTAACTAATTTAAATAAAGGTTCCAAGGCTCCAAGGTCAAGAAGAGTCAGCTTATTTTCTTCACCTAAAAAGCAAATAAGAGCATAAGAAGAGCCTGCTGGGTCTGGCCACTGACCCACCTAGTTCAGCATCCTGTTCTCACAGTAGCCAACCAGATGCCTATGGAAAGCCCATAAGCAGGACTTGAGCACATGAGCACTCTCTCCTGCTGTGGTTTCCAGCAAATGGTACTCAGGTGCATACTGCTTCCACTTGTGGAGGCAGAGCATAGCTATTATGACTAGTAGCCTCTGATAGTTTATACCCATGAAATGGTCCCTATTGTCAGTGGTCTTTACTGTCAACATAAGATGAATAATAATATTAACAAGTGGGACCTGCAGCAATAACGTTGCAACACAGAGTGCTGCTGATCACAATTCCAGCCACTCTGTTCTATTCCCCCTCCCTCCCAGTTTTCACCACCACGAGCCCCACCCAATCCATCTGAACAGTCAGCAGCATTCTGTGGCCAATCAGAATCCGCAGTCCTGATGCGGCTGTTTTGGGATCTCCCTTCCACAGGGTTTTTCTTTAAAATGTATTTCATACTTCAGCAAATTTGGGATCCCCATAAGTCTTCTGATACCTCCCCGTCCCCCTTTTGTGAGTGAATGGTGCCATTTTGGTTACAAAAACAATGTCATCCAGTCTGAACACCAGAAATTAAAGGAATAGCATAATATTCCATTAACAGGGATGGATGAATCAATCAATCTATTTCCAGTCCATGCACTTTTTGCATATGCTTGCTCATAAATCTGCTCTATCCTGATTCAGCGGAGTAGTGTGGGTTACAAGTGCCCAGGGCAAGAAAAGTATTGCGCCCCTTAAGGCAAGTGTTGTGCCTCCATGTGGCGCTACTGCTGCTGCTGCCAGACTGAACTGTGGAGCCGCAGCGGGACATTCGTGTGTGCCTCTTCGGGCTCGGGCTCGGGCACCACCATGACACAAGTCTTGCTGTCCGCCCAACTTCCCCACCAGCAAGGGACACTGTGCAGCCGAGATATGCAAGAGTCCACCCTCTCCCAGCTCCTGCTCGGTGTGCTGCTCAGGTGAGGTTGGCGGGTGGGATGGGGAGCACTTCTGGTCAGGATGGCAGCTGCAGAGGCGTGCCCGTAATTTTTTTTTGCACCAGGGCAATTGCCCAGCAGCCCCGCCCCATGCTCCACCTCTGATCCAGTTTCCCCATTAATCTGTGAATTCTTTTTTTTAAATCCACACAAATTTGTATTTCAGTGCTATTTTAATACAAACTCTTAAATGTTTTTTTCTCTTAGAATGCATATTTAAGATTCATTTTTATACATTTTTGAGCTGTGTTAGAACATTTAGGAAGTCCAAAAGCATGCAGTTAACCAAGTGCTGACTCTTTCATTAGCATGGGAGGTACACATAAGTCAGTGCACGTTAACGTGAATTCAAGTCAGAATTCACAAAGATCAAAATATTCAAATGCTTCTAATAATAGTACTGGAGTCCTAGAGCACAAGATCTTCACTATATCATTATAAAGCTTTATCTTCCCACTTCAGCTTTTCTATCTTAAATCAAAGGGACATGGGTAGATTCTTACACACCCATGTACATGTGTGATTCAACAACAACAAAGGTAAATATGTTGTCTAGTGCTGACTTTGCTTATGGCTGCTTTTGAAAGTGAAGTTGCTTTCTTTACCCCACACAGAAACTAATGGGAAGATATTCTAGCACCTCAAAAACAGGAACAATGCCTTTGATGTTACAGCTGATTCAAATAGGCTTCTACTATTCTCTCGAGACTAAAACAACTCAAAATATATGTGGTGAATAACAAGAGAAAGTGTTATGTTAAAAATTTGCTGCAGCTGAAGAGCTAACACAGGAGGTAGAAAACATCTCAGTTGCAAGGTTTTGTCTCAGCCAATTATAAAGTAATGATCCCTCACATCCCTTCTACAGTAGTGCAATCCCATAAAACATGTGTCAGAAGCAGCTGTAAGTCTGACCTGGCTAAGAAATTTCCTTGTCTTCAACCTGCAGAGGCTGCTCATGAGTCATGACTAGAGATGGACAAAATCTCTCAGTTTTGTTTCACTCAGTTTCTTGTTTTTCCAATCATAATTTCAGTTCCCCACATTTCTATATCAGTTTGCAATAAAAAAAAAGGTGTTCATGAAAATTCACCTGATTTTTTAGTGCAAATTTATTCTAACACATACATTTTGTATGCATTTTTGATATATAAATTTTGCAAGCAATTTCCCCTCGTTTTCACTTAAATATGCATTTTCACCCACACTTTCTCCTAATATACACATTTTTGTACACATGTGGGTGAAGAACTGCATTTCAATATGTAGTGTGAATTTTGAAGGGTGGCTCTACTTTGGTTCACATATTGGTTTTGCAATCCAAACTAAGCAAATTTCTATCTCATTCCTAGCCATGGCCCAGCTAATCAAGAAAGGAACCATATCACTGCACTCTGGATAGTATCTTTCATATACTTGTGACTTAAGAAATATTATGTAGCAGCAGCAATAATTATTAATGGAAATCTTTTGGTACTAAGCAGATTTATTAATTAGAAGAAAGACAAGACATGTGGTAAAATTTGATAACTGAAACATTAACCTTTTGTTGCAAATTTATAGATAGCTTCACATGCTTTAGACAAAACTTCCTCTTCAGGAGAACTGAGCATCAGCACCACAGTTGCGGCTTTCTTGCTTTCAACTGATAAAGGATCAAACTAGAAAGCAACATTATAAGATTATCAGCAAATGTGAAACATACAGATTTTTAATGTCCATTCTGGAAATTTATCATGGATGATACAGAAATTAAACACTGGATATAATCTGATATTTCAAATTAGAATAGAAAGTCAGGATAGGGTTACTAACTCAAAGGCTTCTTTCAGTGGCTTGTTTCTTAGTTGCTTGGTTAGCAAGTCAGCAATTTAGAAAAGAGCCAAAATCACAATGGGGTTTGCCTGCAAATACTTTGAGCAGAAACATATTGTTTTCAAATGAATGAGAAACTTCATTGGTCCAATTCACATATAACTGTAAACCTTAAACCATGGCTTACAGTGAACAAGCAGAAGGATGATGTTCATTTGGGCCCGTCCCTCTTCTCTCTGTGCTATGAGGGAATAAACCAGAGCACTGATTTAGCATTATGCACAAATCAGCATTCATGGTTTGCTTCTCTCCAAGCAAATCAAAAGTGGAAGCCAAGGTTTTGGCTCACCACTTGTGGTTTGTTTGGAGTATTCAAACCATCAAAGGAGCAGGTGTGTGGTTGTTTGTTTGTTTGTTTGTTTGTTTGTTTTAAAGGCTTTCCCTGTAAAAGAGAGTGACATGTCAACAAATACATCAGAAACATACAAAATGAGTCAAAATTGTTTCCTCATCACTAATACAAGTTCCCTCTATGATAAAACTACTCCCCATTGTAATTTATATATAGTTCACCATTAGCAATACCCCCAAAAAAGTTCATAAGCATCAAAATCCTTTAGGCTTTTTGTTGCTACTGAAGAGCACAAAGTTAGATTCTTCTCAAACCTGGGACTCCCCAGTCTTCATTTGGCCAAGTCTCCAAACTAATGAGTTTTCTTGATTTTCTTGTTTTATTTTTTGTAGACCACTTTGAGGGTTTTTTTCTTTGTTTTGCAATCAAGCAATGTATAAATTTTATGAAATGAATGAATGAATGGCTGCTAAGACAAGGCTATGAGAATTCCATTTTGTGACACTAAGCTGCATCATAGAAAGAGATATTTGAGGCATTCTTTTTGTTTCTTTAATTATCTGTAGCCATTCAGAATGGCCAGTAATAAAACATTTTCCTTTGTCATCAGAAAGCACATAACAAATTCTGTTTTGTAACATCACATTCCTAAAGATCCCAAACCACCTACTATAGAGACGTTATATAAACAATTTCCCAAATCAATAAAACAATTTCAAAAGCACCAACAAGCATCAACCTCACTCAGCAAAGCATGCATTTTCACTGATAGCTCTTGGTTCTCTCTGTCTTAGGGTCGAATAAAGTTCCATATTGATAGCAATTAACTGTTATGAGCTGATAAACCTCAAGTCACATTTCCATTAAGATCAAACAAAGCATCCAGCCGTATTGCCTCTTAACAAGAATTTGCAAAAGTTCCTCTTGCTGCTCTGCATCTGGTTTCCAGGCTAGGACAGTCTCCAGACCAACCACAAGTCACAAACAAAGAACAAACCTTGGTTGGGACTTGCGGCTAGTATGGAGAGAGTTAAACCATGAGCCCTGAATTGGACATCATGCTAAACCAAACCATGCCCTTATTTCAGTGTGTTGCAGCAGCAAACAACTGGCAAGGAGCAAAGTGGCCAAGATCTTCTCCCTGAGAACCAGCACACTCATGCTTAGCTATGCTTTCCAACTCCCCAAAATCAGTTCCCCCAGCTTCTAATTTTGTATCATGCTCTAGCCCTGGAGTGAGGAACCTTTTGCAGCCCAAAGACCACATTCCACTCCAAGGACTGCATACCAGCAGTGGGGGCATGACTAGAGGTAAAAATGGGCAGCACAATGGATGCAACTCTTACCTTTGTACAATAGTCTAAATTCTAGCCATACAAACCATAGACCCTTCAACACACTCACACACATCACTCTGTCCTCCATCCAGGCAAACAGAAGACAATCTAACAGTTCAAATGACACATTTCAGCCTGGCAAAAGGACTCAAGGACGAGTGCAGAGGAGGGGTGGCAAAGGATGTGACCTGTGAAGGTGGTGTGGTCTCAGAAGAGTTCTGAGGACTAGATAGAAAGGCCAGGAGGGTGTCATGTTTCCTAGTGAGTGACAAGGACAGAATGTTGGAAACTGGCTATATTACATATAAAATGTAGTGATCTTGAAAAGGAAAAAGCTGACAATGTGGTGCCGAATGGGATACTGTGGGCTCTGGACAGACTTAATGAGTTCTTAGGTGAGATAACATTTATTGTTGATAGGCTATAATCACATATAAACAGGGTAGTGAAGAACCTACAGATATGACCAAACAGTGTGAACTCAAGATAGCGTCCACAGATAATTTTCAACATGAATTACACTTTTGTCACTCCTGTGTTCTTGCTCAACCAGCTCTCAAGGTCCTACACAAAAGGGTTTGGAAAAGTATGAATGGAGATCATTGTAAACTGCTTAATGAAGAACTCTGTTCAGTGTGCAGGTGCAGTCGAAAAGCAAACAGGTTACTAGGGATACAAAAGGGGTGAAAAAGAAAGGGAGTATACAGATAAAACCATACAATTCAAATGCATCTGGAATTTGTACACAATGCTGGTTATGTCAACTCAGAAATAATATTATTAAATGGAAGTAAGGATATAAAGAGTGACAGCTTAGATTATTGAAACAGTCTTCTGAAGAACTGCTATCTGGGTAAGTAACATTAGCTTCAACACCAGTATAGAAAATAATGTAATGACACCGATATATATGCAGGACAGAATCTATTATTTTTCCTTTTTTATGATACAAACAAAACGAAAATAAGCTATAAGTGGGGAAGGTTGCTAATTCATTTCCCTCACAGAATGCAATTGAACAGTTGCAGAATCCTTTGCATCAGGATGCGTCAATGCCATGGAGACTCTTTGTCTTGGGGTCATGGGTTCAAGCCCCACAATGGACAAAAGATCCCTGCATTGCAGGGGGTTGGACTAGATGACCCTTGTGGTCCCTTCCAGCTCTACTATTCTGTGAACGAAATGAGCTGAATAACATTAAATGAAATCCACATCTGTATGGACTCTAGCAAGTACATTTTATCTTTAGTACATTTGTAGCTGCAACAGTGGCACGTAAGCAAACATTGGCCAGGTTCACAGGTAACACTAAGTCAAAATATGGCTTAGTATGAACAAGCAAGCATGCTGGTACACAAAGCAAAAACCTCAGCTGATTCGCTCCTCCTCCAGTCCTGCGACTGCACTATCCACAGTTTAACATTATGTGAACCTGGACTCATTGCTGTCTTGCTCCAAACAAATCATGTTCTTGGCTTACCATTCACAGTTTGCCTGGAGCAAGACAAATCAGGTAACACTAAGCCAAACCATGCAGTGGTGGTGGCAGCAGAATTAGTGTAGGAGCAAAGGGCATGCAAGGCAGCACACTTCTTCATTCACTCTTAGCCTTGTTTTGGCTTAATGTTATATGGGAATGAGTCAATAGAATCAGTATTAAAATTTTAGAGGATCCCACATGTGAGCTACTCCACCCCCCCTTTTTTGCTATGTGAAAAGGTGAAGTACATCACAAAAAATATAATTCAAAAAGACTTAATGTGTTAATATGGATGGGCCCTCGGTGCATAGAGCATATGCTTTCCATGCAAACGGTGACAGGTTCAATCCTTGGCACCTCCAGGCAGGACTGTGAAAGACTCCTGCTGAAACGCTGAAGACCCACTGCCAGTCACTGCAGATAGTATTGACCAAGACCAATAGTCTGACTTGGGGTAAAGCAGCTCCCTGTGCCTTATAGAGGTTTATAGTATAAAAGCAGAGTATAAAATAATATTACCAGATAGCTTTCTGGGTTTTTGATTCTTCTACAATCCATGAGACTCTGATTGCCCTTGAATGGCTGTATAAATCTTGGGATTCTGACAGCTGCCCTTTTCTTCCTATTAAACTTCGGTTTGGTTTAGCTATTGGCCCTATGGCCAATGGCTAAACCAAAGTGGAGCCTGTTATGAATTTACTATATGCATTGGCAGATCCATACTGGCCCTCTAAGGTGGAGCTGGGTCCTGTGGTGGCGGCCGCTATTCACAAGCACCAATTCTGCAAAGTCTCTTCCTCTTTCACAGCATTCCACACACGGCCAGCTGCGCTAATTTCAACAGAAATTTTGCACATCTTCCCACACATGCCCCTTTAAACTAATAGAAGTTTTGTACAGCATAAGTGCTTGGTGGATTGCTCTCATAACGTCAAATGGAGATTTAAAAGAGTTTCCATACATTATGAATAAAGCTGGGGAAATGTTGCAGCTCCCTTGTGGATCCAAAGCATTCTTTAGGCAACAGGAATGACTTAATTGTTTGATGCCAGGCAAGACTCCAAGAAGTTTTTGGCAACATCAGTTTGTTGTTCTGCTCACTGGAGAGCCAGCAAAGCACTCTCTCTAGAAAATAATCTGAGCAAAGCAATCTCTATCTATACAGCTAAATGCATTCAGAGATAGTGACAGAATTTGGCCATAGATTGCATATTCTGCACTACTAACTATAGTGGATATTCTAGTCTATAGTGGATATTTTTAAATATATTTTAAAAATAGAATGGCCCTTCTTGTGCTGTCTTCACATAAGTTTGTATCTCAAAGGCCAGCTCTCCATGATGCCCGACCGGTCAAAGCACTGTCATGATTCAGCCATCTGGAAGCGATGCAAAATGTTCATTTCCATTTCTGACCTTTCTCAAACAGAGAGAGCTCTGCTATGAAATCCAGCTGTTCCGACCCTATTTAATAGATTGCTTGAAACCAACATAGTTTGAGAAAGGGCAAATCCTTCTAAAAGCCTTTCCTTCTTCAGTTTAAATCAAACATTTTGGAATGCTTTACATTCAAACAAAATTAAGCACTTTTATCATGCTCAATTAAAACAGTATCTTGGATCTGGACCAACTATTTTTTGCCAAGCCTACACCATGTCGGGTCCAGTCTACATTGTGGGAACAATTTTAAAAACATTAATATGGTTAGAAATGCCAGTCTTTCTAGTTCCTGGTTCAACAGTGCATCTAACAGACAGATACTATGCATGTTTGCTCAGCTGCAAGAGCCACTGCCCTCAATAGGACTTATTCTCAAGTAAGTACTGTATACAGAGTATTGCATTCTAAGCTGCAATCCGAACAAATTTTATTTCTTAATAATAACATGAGAGCAATGAGCAAGGCAGCAAAGTTTTTTTTTAAAAAAAAGTCATAGAAGCCTTGGGTAGATTTGTTTGTACTGAAATAAGAGCAAGGTAAAAATCAGTTCAGTTATTGAGGTTTTATGGAAATTTCTGTAAATATATTTTCTTTTAAATCTCACAGAAGACAAAGGTCTGGCTAAAACAAACAAAATGAGAGTATGAAACTATAGTGTTGGAAACTAATGACTCAAAACTCAAGACCTTGGGGTCAAAGGTGAGAAGTCTTTTTCACAGTGCATCCTATTCACGTTTACTCAGAAATATGAGTAAACCACCCTGAGACCTCCGGGTATAGGGCAGTATATAAATTCAATAAACAGTAATAAGTTCTACCGTGTTGAACAGAATTTGAGCAAGTGTGTAATGTAAGCAGTTGAAGCTATCCTGGGAGATTTTGGAAGCAGTAGAGTCTCCTTATCTATAGTACTCCTCAAGTTCTGCTTATCATTCTAGTTCTCCTTATCATTCTAGTACTCCTCAAGTTCTGATTAGTTCCAAGCCAGACTTCTGAATTGGCTGAGAACTTTATATTAACTTCATATGTCTGAGAAACAAACTCTGACTTAGGATGCAATTTAGCTGCCAGCCTTCGGTTCATACAAAAGTGAGATACCAACTGCCATATACGTTTTTAAGAGAGAGAGAGCAAGAAAGTCATCTATTTGCAAAGTACAGATGCAAGAAAGACAACTTTAGCTCCCTCACTCTCTATTCATGGGTATTCCTGTTTTATTTTATTTATTTATTTGTTAAATTTCTATACCACCTTTCATCTGAGGATCACAGGGCGGTTTACAATATAAAAACAAAAAAATACACAGCATAGTAACAAACGTTTAAAAATGTTAGAAAACACCCACCCATTCACCCACACCCACACCCACACAGTTTAAAAGGCCATAAATGGTTTAATTAGCCAAAGGTATGGGAGAAGAAGAATGATTTTGTCTGGCGCCTAAAGATATGTAACAAAAGCGCCAGGCAGGCATCCCTGGGGAGAGCATCCCACAAGCAGAGAGCCACCACAGAAAAGGCCCATTCTCACGTTGCTGCCCTTTGGACCTCTTGTGGAGGCAGCCCATGAAAAAGTGTCTCAGGTGATGATTGAAGGGTCCATATGGAGAGAGGTGGTCCTTGATGTATTGCGGTCCTGACATGTTTAAGGCTTTATAGGTCAAAACCAGCACTTCCAATTGGGCTGGGAAACTAATTGGCAGCCAGTGCAGTCGGGCCAGGATTGGCATTATATGCTCAAACCATTTTGTACTGATGAGCAACCTGGCTGCTGAATTCTGCACTAGCCTAAGTTTCCATATACAGTAATAGGGTTGCCTATCCAGACCAAAACTTGTTGAGCTTTTTTTGGCAAAGTTGTTGAGCTACCCTGTATTCTGGATATAATGTGTTACAGTTATTTAATGCAGAGGTTACCATAGATGGCAGAAGTTAGGCTGGCCAAAAGTGACAGATGGCACTCCACTCCACTGAGCGCATATGTGATTGTGGTAGTCAAGCTAATAGAAATAATGACAATTCATAAAGCAGACAAACATGGGACTACATGCAGTTCACAACACTTATGGATAATCTCAGAAGTTTAGCAAGGATGTCTATACTAGACTCAGAGAAATATAAAATTTCACACTGGACAGTCAACACAGGTTTGTTGGAATATTTTACAGAACATACCACCAAGCCTGTAAGGACTAAACATTATTAGGCTAGAAGAGTAGACTTTCATGGTTCAGCATGATATGATAGCAACAAAATAATTAATGCCCACATATTTTTGTAAACTAAGAAATCTTTAATAATAATATAAAAACATTCTTTGCTTCAACTTTTTTGACTTTATGGGGGAAAGCAGAAATCCTCTTTATGAATGGTTTCATTGCAGCAGAGGTAAAATAATGTTGGGATAATTCTTCTAAAATATTCTTGAAAACCATCTTTTCAAACATCTTTTAATTTGCATAACAAGTTTAGAAATATAAACTGTAGTTTATAGTCCTTGTATTTTAACTACTCGTGAATTATTCTTCCAGTTTTATGAAACCTGAGAACAGTTCAATCACTTAAAAAAGAAACAGGATACCTGAACCTTGTTGTTGTTCAGTCGTTCAGTCGTGTCCGACTCTTCGTGACCCCATGGACCAGAGCACGCCAGGCACACCTATCCTTCACTGCCTCTCGCAGTTTGGCCAAACTCATGTTAGTAGCTTCAAGAACACTGTCCAACCATCTCATCTTCTGTCGCCCCCTTCTCCTTGTGCCCTCAATCCTTCCCAACATCAGGGTCTTTTCTAGGGAGTCTTCTCTTCTCATGAGGTGGCCAAAGTACTGGAGCCTCAACTTCAGGATCTGTCCTTCTAATGAGCACTCAGGGTTGATTTCTTTAAGAATGGATAGGTTTGATCTTCTTGCAGCCCATGGGACTCTCAAGAGTCTCCTCCAGCACCATAATTCAAAAGCATCAATTCTTCGGCGATCAGCCTTCTTTATGGTCCAGCTCTCACTTCCGTACATTACTACTGGGAAAACCATAGCTTTAACTATACGGACCTTTGTTGGCAAGGTGATGTCTTTGCTTTTTAAGATGCTGTCTAGGTTTGTCATTCCTTTTCTCCCAAGAAGCAGGCGTCTTCTAATTTCGTGACTGCTGTCACCATCTGCAGTGATCATGGAACCCAAGAAAGTGAAATCTCTCACTGCCTCCATTTCTTCCCCTTCTATTTGCCAGGAGGTGATGGGACCAGTGGCCATGATCTTAGTTTTTTTTGATGTTGAGCTTCAGACCATATTTTGCGCTCTCCTCTTTCACCCTCATTAAAAGGTTCTTTAATTCCTCCTCACTTTCTGCCATCAAAGTTGTATCATCAGCATATCTGAGGTTGTTTATATTTCTTCCGGCAATCTTAATTCCGGTTTGGGATTCATCCAGTCCAGCCTTTCGCATGATGAATTCTGCATATAAGTTAAATAAGCAGGGTGACAATATACAGCCTTGTCGTACTCCTTTCCCAATTTTGAACCAATCAGTTATTCCATATCCAGTTCTAACTGTAGCTTCTTGTCCCACATAGAGATTTCTCAGGAGACGAATGAGGTGATCAGGCACTCCCATTTCTTTAAGAACTTGCCATAGTTTGCTGTGGTCGACACAGTCAAAAGCTTTTGCGTAGTCAATGAAGCAGAAGTAAACGTTTTTCTGGAACTCTCTAGCTTTCTCCATAATCCAGCGCATGTTTGCAATTTGGTCTCTGGTTCCTCTGCCCCTTCGAAATCCAGCTTGCACTTCTGGGAGTTCTCGGTCCACATACTGCTTAAGCCTGCCTTGTAGAATTTTTAGCAAAACCTTGCTAGCGTGTGAAATGAGCGCAATTGTGCGGTAGTTGGAGCATTCTTTGGCACTGCCCTTCTTTGGGATTGGGATGTAGACTGATCTTCTCCAATCCTCTGGCCACTGCTGAGTTTTCCAAACTTGCTGGCATATTGAGTGTAGCACCTTAACAGCATCATCTTTTAAAATTTTAAATAGTTCGGCTGGAATATCATCACTTCCACTGGCCTTGTTGTTAGCAAGGCTTTCTAAGGCCCATTTGACTTCACTCTCCAGGATGTCTGGCTCAAGGTCAGCAACCACACTACCTGGGGTGTATGAGACCTCCATATCTTTCTGGTATAATTCTTCTGTGTATTCTTGCCACCTCTTCTTGATGTCTTCTGCTTCTGTTAGGTCCTTTCCACTTTTGTCCTTAATTTCCACAAAAGGAAAAAGCCAGGTGTCCTTTGTAAGTGAATGTACTCCTCTTCTTGACAGGAAAGCAGCATACAGTGGTGGGAAACAGACTAGATCACCTAATGCTGTATGCTTTTGATTTGGGTGGACGTGAAATAATCTACTCCCATACCAGATCCCTTCCTTCTGCTGTTTCTACTGAGGTTAAAAATGGAGCAGAAAGATTTGCACAAGTTGTGAAAGAAACAGTCAGGTGGCAGAAAAGAGGTATATTGGGCTAAGCTAGCACCTCCAAACTTGTACAGCTTTCTGGAACCATTTTACACATGACATTCCATAGAGAAGAAGATGAAGAATTTGTTCCCACCATATTTTAATGTTCTCAGTTTTGAGCACTGAAGACTATTCTAAAATTTCATGAGATGGTGGAAAGATGTGCTTCAGAACATTCAGGGAACAGATCAATTGCTGGAGTCATATGTTTGAAAACTGAAGCAACCATTTCAATTAAGATAGTGGGATTTTACTTACATCTTGATCCTTAGCATAGCAGTAGATGTCAGTGGAACCTGTTTTTTCATGTAATGACATTGATTAGTTGAGCCCTTTTATACACATGTGACTTCATGCAAGCTGTAAATGTTTTATTTATTTAAATGTATATCCTAACCTTCACTATGTAGACTTAAGGTGGGCTACTTACAGCCTGAAACAACAAATAAGCCACATTGTACACAACAACTCCAAGGCTCTAATCCTAACTCAATTCTATAGGATTTGCTTTTAAGTAGATATCGATGAGCCCAGGGGTGCTATCTTTTAGGGGCTGAGCCTTTTTGCTCCCCCCCCCCATATTTTTTCGAAGGGGGATACCTGCATACTGTTTTTTTCTAGACCGAGGACAAAGCTCACTTATAATCAGACTTAAGATCCACCTTTATTCCACAGGTAGTGGTAACCCAATGTCCACAGTTGAAACCTTTCTTTTCCATTTTTCTTCTTCCAAGAAGAAAAAGGCCTACCGTAATATAATATTTTTCTGAAAATCAATGTGATTGGTCCCTCTGTTTACACACACAGTCCAACTGAAACAAAAATGTTATTATCTTTACAAGACATTTTTAGAGGCAGAAGGGGAAGTAAGTGGGAGTAAAGATTGAAGGAGGAGAGCAAACTTGAATGTTATAATTGTAAAACATTTTTATTTTTATAGTGAGGAGTGTTTTATAAACTTACCACATCCTTGGGAGGAGGCTCCACTTCCTTTTTTATTTTTTTACCCATTCTAAAAACAAACAAAAGAGCAGATGATGAACAGACAAGCAATGTTGAGTGGACACAGTTTACACAGGGTTTCAACCATAATTCAGTAGACTTCATGGAATGATTGTTACTGGAGTGAGGAATGATTCTTAGATTTACTTTATCTGCTGAATGCAAGCTGTTAGGAAAAGCCTTTTATCTCTTGGGCATCCTGATGTAATCCATGGCTCTAGTAGTTGCTAAAGCAGTAGCAGCTCAATTTCACTTGCTTCAAAAAGCTCTTATAATGCCACTCACTAGCTCTTAAGGATGCTTTCAAACTTCAGAAATAACCAGATTTTGGTTGTGATAAGTGAGACCATTTTCTGCACTTACTGGAGTTTAAAAAGTTTGGCTTTCTTTTCAGATGCGTTTTAAGGCAGGCACATGTACATTTACGGAAGTTTGCTGGCAATTTTTGCATTCAGAGAGCTGTATCATTTACACATACTAATGGTGCATTTGGCCAACACTAATCAAATCTGTTCATATGTGTTTAGTGGAAAAATAAAACGCGGGTTGGTATTTATAGCATAGCCCAAAGCAGATGAGGCCAGAATGCCAGCAATTATAATGTATATTTACAGTTATATTAGATTTCAGCTAGAATATAAAGTACACAAAAATTCAATCAGAGGAAGAACCATGAACATGACATACAACTCTAGTTATAATTGGAATCTGTGGTTGCAATTTATGAGCTGACTTCACAATGTGTACTATTATGAAGTGTAACCACTAAAACTCAGCAGGAGGTCTATCAATTCTCAGTACAATATACAAGTCAGCACAGCAATGACATAAAGACAGATAGGAGCTTAGGAAACAGAGTGACTGCTATAAGAAAAGGCTTCAATTGAAATCATTGGTTCTGCATAGAAATATACTTTCAGCTTTTCTCTACAACTAAGCTCAGCAACGTGCCAAAAGTAGAAACGTATACAATGATAGCTTCTTGGAAAAAAGTTTAGATTGATAAACGTAATCGCGATTCACTTCTGCAATCTTTGTGCATGGAACATTTTACAAGGGAGAGATGGGTTTCCCAACCCTATGTTACAAGGCTGAAGGAGTGTGTTTAATCTTCCTCTGTTAATTCTCCTCTATAAAAGCCATACATAAACACACACATGGTCATTTAAACACATACACACAGACTCCAAAACACAGAGCATGTATAACTGCAGAGGAAACACTGGAAAGGAGGGCTTGTCAGTGGAACTTTAGCAGGAGAGCACAGGACGAGTTAAACCCATCCGTTTGCCAATTCTCCCTTCCAAGTGCCTTCTCCTTATCCCTACATTAATGTTAATGTTTCTGTTTGAGCAGCATACGTTTGCCAGGATAGTATGTAGTTTTGCCCAAACCAACACAGCAGATCCATATATATGCCTATTATGTATACATTAGATATATTAATTTAATACCTTCACTTTCTTTTCTCTGCAAATTAAAATATATAGGCTTCCCACAGAAAACTGATTACCATTTTTATTTGATTTTCTCTGATCCTAAGCACTGGCTGAACCTGATAACACCAACTTCGAGTTTGCAAATCCACTTAAATTTATCACATAAATGTAGCTGAAAAGCATACCGTAATTCTGCCTGTAAAGGGAGGGGGGCAGGGAGAGCTTTGAATAGCTTCAAGAACAGGAAGTGTACAATTATATAAGAAGCACTTATTTAAATATGGAATTGATTCTCTGGACCTGTTGACCCCGCACTCTCATTTACACCTGTGCTAACTGAAGATCTAACATCATCTTGAACTGATAAGTGATGATATAACCTCATCAACCTCACTTATGTGAGGTTTTGCTCTATACAAGGTGTAACTACACAAGCTTAGTGGTGGGGCTGGAGAATCAAATTTTCACCTTGGGATTTCATTTAGTGTGTTTTGAATTATATAATTTCCCTGCTTTGGTACATCTAAACTGCATTCCCCCCACCCACCCACACCCCCTCTCCCAGTTCAATAACAACATAAAAATGCACTACGATTTGCAGGAAAAAATATTGCTATGAAGCAACTATTCGTTTTCAGGAACTTACCTTTTTTACCCCACTGCCTATAACCAGGATCCAAGTCAATTGTCTTCTTTTCCTTGCTAGTTCACTGGATTTGTTCTATCCTCTGAAACCTGAAGCAACACAGGACAAGAAATGCTTTCATTTATTGGCAACTAAAAAATGGGCATGTTATAATTAAGTGGAATTATTTCTGTTAATCACACAAATGTACACAGATGTTGAAAAATTATGAACCAGGAGTACTTTCCCCCTCAGTTATGCAAATTCCCGATTGATTAGCATCATGATTGTATTGCTGATTATTTAGTCATTGTGCAGGCTTCTGTCTTTAGCAGAAACTTCCTGCAACAAATTTGACTACCGGTACTTCTTGGCCTCATCCTTTTCCCAGCTGTGTTTACATGACCAAAACGAATCATATTTAATGTGCAGCAACAGACTCTATTCCAAACCTAAATTCTGTACTACACACATATATTCCTAACTGAATGAAGAGAAATAGGAGGATAACAGTATCCTCTTTGAGTGGTATATATAAACAGTGGTAAATGGCGTTTCCGTGTGTTCTGGTTTCCGTCACAGTGTTCCGTTGCGCCAGAAGCAGTTTAGCCAGAAGCATGCTGGCCATATGACCTGGAAAGCTGTCTGTGGACAACATAGGCTTTAACAATGCTTATGTCCAGCAGGGTAAATTCACATCAGAGAGTTGTAGGGCAGGAGGAGGAGACAAACCAATGCCACAGTCCATTCCTTAAACATGATTAAGGCAGGGGCAGAGGAAGGGGGTGCAGTAGGGGCGGGCCGCCCCGGGTGTCACCACTGAGGGGGGATGACAAAATGCTGGGAGGCACTCACCGTGTGGCGTGCAGCGTGCCCGAGCCACGCATCTCTCCTGGGAGAGACGCGGTGGCTTTGGCACGCGCAGGCTCCGTGCTGCCCAAACGGTCTGCCCGCTGCCTCCCCCCCCACCTGTAGGGCGGCTGAGTGGGAGGAGACAGGCAGACTCCGGAGGCCCTGTAGTATGCCCCGCCCCTATGAGCGGTGCGCCTCGCCTCTGGGCGCACCGCCCCAGGCATCTGAGATGCTTCCTCCGCCGCTGGATTAAGGGAGTTCAAATATTAAGAATGCATTGGTATGTAGTCTTATTTATTGTCTGGGTCTTCGGTTCATTTAAAGTAATCATGCATGACATGACATGAATGAGTAGCATGTTAGTACAGATAATGCATTTGCTCCCACTTCGCTCCTCCCTCTGTACAACCAGGTAAACAAACCAGAAATGAATATGACTGCAGAATCTAGTATTCTCATCAGTTGTTCTTGATCAAGACAAAATCATAAACCAATTTTAAACAGGGATTTGTTGTTGGTTTGCCAATTCTAGTTTGTTTAAGAGTAATAAACCGGATTCCCGGGATAAAAAACCACGCAAAACTTTCCACTTACATGTGCTCATGCAAAGGGAGGATGGGGTTGCCTATACCAGCACAGTACTCATTTACATTGTGGATTATCAAGCCATAACTCATGGCCTATCATTGTGTGCAAACACACAGAGTCACTAAACTCCAAAACCGAGTCTTGTAAGCTATTTCAAAAAGCAAACATTTTCACTGTGTGATGCAGTACTAAATATAGTCGTTACTCATTCATGAAATAAAATTAATGGAGACAGATGACAACATTTGGCTCCATTAATTTAACTTTGTTTGGGATAAAATTTGTAAGGGTTTGTAAGGCAGAATCCAGATTTCTAGTGGATGTGACACTAGTAAACCACAGGGATAACACAAGCTGTGACAAACAATCTGAATGGAAAAATGATGTGTGAGATTTCCGATGTCTTGCTGAGATGCACAGCAAAATCCTTCTTCCCAAGAGGGAAAGACTTTAAGAAAAAGCGCTTTAATATAAACCTAAAATAAATGGAACATGGCAGCTATTCAATCACTTGCTTTAAATTAACAGCAGGGCAATTTTATGAAAAAGATGAGGGGGGCTGTCTCAAAAGCAAATCATATTAAAGGGTCACATAAACTAAAGAGCTTCTTAAAGAAGTGTCACTGTAATTAGATTAAGCCCTGCTTTCCATCTCTAAACCCCAAAATATATGGATGTTCCAGTTGTGTTATTTAATTCCTGTTTGCTGCAGAAACAAGCAGAATGATACCTATTTCAGGTGCCATTGAAAAGCAGTGTAATGCAACCACTCACATTTACCACTTAGTTGGTTTAAACTCTAATAGATATTTGCTTGAATAAAAAAAACCTTATCCCCAGTGTTAGGCGACATGGAATTATATTTTGATGTTGTTAAATTAATAAATACATCCAACTAGGAAGTGGCTGTTTTCACTCCTACTCCTTTCATCAAAGTGCAGTTCCATTGCTTCAAATCTCTAATAAGCAAGCTTCCCTCCTGGTTGCTACATTTATCATCAGAACTCTTAAGACCCCTTTCTTAACACCAGTTAAGTGTATCTCCTGAAGAGTTAGAGGGGTATCAAAGTTGTCCAAGACACAAAAGGAGTAAAGTAATCAAAAGATATCAACCATGGAAGAATACTTGGACTTGTTATTAAGGCCCATCTAACTTCTGTCAATAACATTAACAGGGATTGGACCCAGACAGAACTCAGTCAGAGCATAGGGCAGCCACACTCCAGCTAAAATATTTTCTGTGACGGGAGTGCCTTGCGGATCACTATCAGAGTGCCAGGGTGTATAAGGAACAAATGAAGCACAATGGGTGAATAATAACTTTTCGGTCTGATTGGCAACTGCCTTGTCAACCCTAATTGATTAGGCATTAACAACCACCTAATTAAGGGATGCGGGTGGCGCTGTGGTCTAAACCACAGAGCCTAGGGCTTGCCGATCAGAAGGTCGTCGGTTCGAATCTCCGCAACGGGGTGAGCTCCCGTTGTTCGGTCCCAGCTCCTACCCACCTAGCAGTTTGAAAGCACGTCAAGTGCAAATAGATAAATAGGTACCGCTGTGGCAGGAAGGTAAACGGCGTTTCCGTGCACTGCTCTGGTTCGCCAGAAGTGGTTAGTCATGCTGGCCACATGACCCAGAAGCTGTCTGCGGACAAACGCCAGCTCCCTGGGCCTATAGAGCGAGATGAGCGCGCAACCCCAGAGTCGTCCACGACTGGACCTAACGGTCAGGGGTACCTTTACCTTTAATTAAGATTATGAGAAGATTTCATCCCCTATTACAACTGCCCCTCCTTTTCCTTCCCCTGTTCATGTCCGCTGTTGTATTTAGTTTTTAAGCTCTTTAGGACTGAGATCTGGCTTCTTGTACCTGGCACTTTACAGAGCAAAACATCAATGACACAATACAAGTACACACATGTATATATTTGATACCATTCGGACAGATGCAAGGAAAAGGAAGTTCCTGCTAACAAGGAAGGTCCTGGTAACCAAAGCAGTGGTGGTCTTTGTTTGCTCAGGCCTATGCACAGCATATATTTTATATGTAAAAGATCCCATTTCAAGCCCTTCTTGTCTTGGGTTAAAATGATATCAGACTGCAAGATGGCAAAATACTTTTCTGTGCCTTGGAAAGTCTCTACTAATCAGAGTAGGGAGTGTTGAGTTAGATGGAGCAATGGTCAATTTCAGCATAAAGCGGTTCTCATTGTTTAGTCTCTTCCTTCCTCCACCCCTTCAAGTTCAGTGCTTGACAACAGTTAGCTTAAAACAACTGTTCAAATAATTAACGTTCATGAATAAAATCTGAGAGCTACTCCAACAGATGCGGCATCCCTACCCAAGCAGTCAGTCAGTCACTCCTGTGTCAGTCCACATTACTAATGCCTGCACTGCATCACTCTTATTTTAAAACCTGTCTTTCCTGCCCTGGACACTCTTTTCAAATGCAGGGGCAGCCTTGAGTGGCAAAGATGACAGCATGAAATTGTAACACAACTGACCTCAACTGATTTGTTAGGAACTGGAAAAATGTACACTTCAGAAATGAATTACTTTCTAAATCCTCTGAAATCCTCCTCCGTAAGTCGGTATATTCCCTGCTTCTTTCCTCATATAGTTTTGGCTAAGCTGCTCTTCATTAAAGCAAGGCTCATTATGTTGCTACAGTGGAGATGTTCCCAGAGAGACAGAACTCAACTATCCCTAACTACAATGTTGGCAGGGAGAATATTAGCTCTCAAATATGGAAAAGGGAAATACATATATGATAATAAAGAGCAAAGCAAGTAAAGCACAAAATCCTCAGATGTGGCACAGTGATCCTAGTGAAGTCAAGAAAAAAACCTAGTTGAGCTGCCCAAAGTATAATCAAAATTGATCAAAGCTCATGTGGTCCCACTCATTCTTCCCCAGTGGCAGGTTTTGGTTTTTGTTTTAAATGGGATTAGAGTCAAATGGGATGTGGAGATACAGGATCAAAGAAGTAGAGATGCGGAACAGTCAATCCCTCTCACAGGGAACTCAGAATTGTAGCTCTGGGAAGGAAATAGGGGCCTCCAAACAACTGTCCGAATCCTTAAGAACAGCTCCAGGAATTCTTTGTGGGAAGCCATGGCTGTTTAAAATGGTACCATAGTGCTTTAAATGTGCCCAAAATGTGGAAAAAACACCTCCCTGCTTATCTCTGTCCTGCCAGCACAAGCAGAGTTGCTGCTGTTCAGTTGCACTCATATGTCTTCTGTGAAACCATGCTTGGGATTGGACTAAGCAATTATTTGAAATATATTAAATAAAATCATAGAATTGTGGAGTTGGAAGGGATCTCAAAGGTCATCTAGTCCACCCCCTGCAATGCAAGAATATGCAGGTGGCCCATATGGGGATCGAACCTGCAACTTGCCATTAACAGCACCATGCTCTAACCAACTGAGCTAACTGAAATAGTCCATTCTATTTCTTCAGCTTTTATTTTTTCTTGACTTCATGCTTTTACATTGCCCTATGATTTGTATGACAGTGTGTGTGTGCGCGTGTGTGTGCTCCGCTTGGGTATTATTTTCATGTGGAGCGGTACTGTATATAAATTCTGAAACAAACATAAAACATTTGAATACTGTACTTGCAAAAAGGAAACCTTTCTTTAAAAAAGCAATTTCTTTCTTCCTCCCAGCCCCCCCCCCCCTCACAGGGGGAAACGCCTTTTCTGGAAGCGATTGCACGTTGTTGTGACACGTGTGTGCGTGAATCTCTAAACGCAATGAATACCCCCATCCCGTTTAAAATCAATTTGTCTTATTTATATGCTTCTTCTTTTTCCCTTTTGCAAAATTAATAAAACAGTTGCCAGTAAAACCCACAGGATTCATCAACTGTTACCCGGCAACAAACACGCGTCCTTTTCCTTGCCTTAGACAGCTTCCCTGCCCAGCCTTGGCCCAGAAAGCCTCACCAGTTCGGCGAGATCTGTACACTACTGTTTACACGGGTAGCTGCGTTCCCAAGAACCCACAACGCCCGTCACCTCGCTCTTTTCCTAATGCGTCCGGCTTCTCCCGTTGCTAGGTTACACCACCAGGCGAGAGACTTCAGTGCGCATGCGTAACAGGAGCTTCCCGGGCCCGTAAAGCACAGAGTATAGGCGGGAGAAAAGCAGAGGCTGCTGCAGCTAGTCATAGACTTGCTCGTTTAGACTAGCACACCACTTACAGATTCCGGGTTCGCTTTGAACGCCATCTTTATCTCCGCAGGGGCGAGAATAAAAGCTTCTCATAGAAAGCAATGAGAGAGGCAGGAATTTAACGTACCTGTGATTGAGCAGTAGCGCCTTCCCTCCACAATCCCAACAAAACGTGGCAGCAATGACAATTCTAGTTCCCTTTCCAACTCAGGCCTTATGTATGGATTTTTATTTATTTTTTAACTTTGAAACATTTAAAAGTACAACAATCTGCATACAAATTTTCAGATTAAGATTGCTTTTACGTGCGTGAATGAATGTATCTGCATGGCTTTTAATTGTTACCCGTTCTGGTATTGCCTTTTGGTTTTGTTTTCCACCGAATAGCGAGATAGAAGTGTTTCAAATAAATAAACTGAGCCCTGGATTTTCTGCTGGGACGTGTGACTTTAGTAGACTGGTCGTTTTATTTATTTATACCCCTCCTTTTTTCCCTGAGAGGGACTTATATTTACAGCAACCCGTAAATGTATGTGTATGGGAGACTTTTGGTTGGAAATCTAAACCAATCTCATCCTCAGCCGTCTCAGAATAATTGAATCGTAATTTTAAAGACCGTATCTCTATGTAGTCACTGTGCTGATAATGATGACGACGACGACGACGACGCATGCTCAGTTACTAGCAGGGATCGGGAGTTTTGAAAGCTTCTCAGAAGGAGGAGCCTCTGCTCCCCCGTCCACCTTATTTTCTTGGAAACCCTTTCCGTTATCTCACGCCTACGCCACATTACAGAGGTGGTGTACAAGAGACATATGATCCAGTGTTAGTTCCTAAAACACCCACATTCCCTCTGGTACAAAATAATGCAGTTCCCATTCGGAAATACAGTAATTCACACACAAACATATATTGCATTTTAATTTGTATATATGCGTGTGTGCATTTTAACCACACCTTCCATAATGTGCTCTCTCCTACACTTAGTCACACAGCTGTGAGCTCAAGATTAAAGTCCAATTACAAATACCATCATGTTAAAGGTAGATAGCCGTGTTGGTCTGTCATAGTCAAAACAAAATAAAATAAAAAAAATTCCTTCCAGTAGCACCTTAGAGACCAACTAAGTTTGTTCTTGGTATGAGCTTTCGTGTGCATGCACACTTCTTCAGATACACTGAAACAGAAGTCACCAGACCCTGATATATAGTGAGAGGGTGGGGAGGGGTATTACTCAGAGGGGTGGTGGAAATGGGTGAAAGGTTGATAGGTGTGGTAAACCTGTTGACGACTGTTAACGGCTGCAATTAGTCTTACAGGAAAAAGCAAGGGGTGAGAAGGTTAAAAAAGCTTTGTCATGTATAATGAGATAAGAATCCAATGTCTTTGTTCAGACCAGGTCTCTCCATGGTTTTAAGCTTGGTAATGAGTTGCAATTCAGCAACTTCTCTTTCCAGTCTATTTCTGAAATTCCTTTGCAATAAGACAGCTACTTTGAGATCTTGTATAGAGTGTCCTGGGAGATTAAAACCATGGAGAGACCTGGTCTGAACAAAGACATTGGATTCTTATCTCATTATACATGACAAAGCTTTTTTAACCTTCTCACCCATTGCTTTTTCCTGTAAGACTAATTGCAGCCGTTAACAGTCGTCAACAGGTTTACCACACCTATCAACCTTTCACCCATTTCCACCACCCCTCTGAGTAATACCCCTCCCCACCCTCTCACTATATATCAGGGTCTGGTGACTTCTGTTTCAGTGTATCTGAAGAAGTGTGCATGCACACGAAAGCTCATACCAAGAACAAACTTAGTTGGTCTCTAAGGTGCTACTGGAAGGAATTTTTTTTATTTTATTTTGTTTTAAATACCATCATGGACAGCAATAATGTGGATGCACTGCGGAATATCACAGAACAAACTTGAGCAGAATAAATCCACCACTAAAGCAAAATACTGTACACCAAACCTGTTTCCAGGTCCAAAGGCAACACATAATCTTCCATACAGACATGGGACTCAGCATCTTTCTTTTGAGAATTTGACCACTGGGACTAAAGTCCCCTTCCACCATAACAGCCTTCACTCCCTTTAGCTACTCTTCAGGAACAGACTGGCTCACCTTCAAAAGTGGGAGTGAGAAGAACCACCATCATTCTCTGTAAAATAAAACCAGTGCTTTTTTCTAAAAAAATGTTTAGGGATACTCTCATTTTGACCCAAGAAAACCACCATTTTATAGTTCAAATCGGGGAAAATAAATACAGTAAATGGACAAAAGTAAAAAGATTCAAAAAATGTTTAGGGGTATGCATACTCCTGCATCCCCCCAGAAAAAAAGTACTGAATAAAACCTTAATAAGATTGTCCCCTGCTCCTTGTGATGAGACTTTGCCTTCACCACTCCATAAACACAACAGAAAGGTCAGAACACGATTAAAAACATTTGTATTCTGCCCTTCCTCCAACTTGCTCAGACACTGTATGTGGCAATTATCCCAATTTATTTACGACAATTTTGCAACATAGGAACATGCCATTGGTACATCTAAGCGTTGGGAACCTGTGGACCTGCGTACATTTGCTGAACTACAGTGCCCATCATCCCTGACCATTGGCCATATTGTATGGGGCTGATGGGAGTTGGAGTCCAACGACACCAGGATAGCCATAGTTCCTCATCCCTTGTCTACATTGACTGGCAGCAGTTCTGCAGGGTTTCAAATGGGACATTTCCAGTCCTACCTGGAGATGCCAGATTGAACCTGGGACAGTCTGCATGCAAAGCAGATAGCTATTACCAAGTGACAGCCGTTTCCCTCTTAGCTGTGGCCCTTGTTCAAGGTAGGTTAGGATGTGTGTGCTACTGGCCCAAGATCACCCAATAAGCCTCTTAGCCCAAAACCAGATCTCTTTTGTTCAAGTCCAACAGAGGTGGCTTTAGGGGAGCACAATCGGTTCAGTCGCACTGGGTGCAGAGTCTCAGGGGTGCCACAGAGGGCATCTCAGCTGTAATGTAGACTGGAAGGTGACGGGTGGGGGCTGAATTTTGGCGTCACTCAGGGTGCCGCTGAAATTTGAGACTCCAGGGTCCGCTACTGAGTCCGACACCAGTGCTAACCATCAAACTGGGTGAAATTATCCCACAAGTTCACATGCTTATTGAGGCATTTTGTAACTGAAGTGCAGGAGGGATCGATTCTACTGATCTGAAAGGTGTGATTACATCCAGGGTAATCATTTGTAGGAGCTAATTGGAAAACTGGAGTAATGTAGTCATAAGAATATGGTCTCAGGGCATTGGAATATTGGTCTCTTTCTATTGGCAAGTGATATGCATACTATGCACTGGGAATGTTTGCTTCCGTTCATGGTTTAATTGTGGACCTGTCACTCATCTCTATTTGTTCATTGTTGCCAATATAAACATTATTCTCATGGGACTATTAGCAAATTGGTATTTGGAATGAACTTTTTAGCCTTCTTTTATCAGAGAGCTTTGCTGTTCAAATTCCTCCTGTGAGAATCTCTTTCTCCACCTTTCTTTCAAATAAGTAAAATAACACATACACACACATTGTTTTATGAAATAGTCATCCACCCCCCTCCCACAAAGAATCTATTAGCTTTGTGAAAGAAAACATCCTGGTCCTCATCTCATTCTGCACTGACTATTCAGAACTTGAGTTTCATCTAATGCTATGAACAAATTAGTAGCATTTGGCAGTGTGTACTGTGCCAAAGGGATTCGTGGCATTTTTCTATTCAAATGTCATGGACAGGTTGGAGGCAGAGGAATGGTGGGATGAACCAGCTGGGGAGCCACCAAGGGAAGGCTCAGAGCCTGGGGAGTGGTGGTGGGACAACGATGAGGGGTCACAGGGAGAAAAGAGAGAAGACTGGGAAGAGGAGGTGTCAGAAGCTGAAGATGTAACAGGGCTTATTGAGCTGGAAGAGTCTGTGGCAGAGAGCAGTCCAGAACCAGAGGCAGAAGCCAAAGCAGGAGGGTGGGAGAAGAGAGGCAGAGATGAATCAGGCTGATGAAAAAGTCATGAGCATCTCCCTCACCTGCTTTAACAAGCTCCCCTCAACCCTTCTCTCCCAGAACCAGAAGAGGCATTAAAAGGACAGAAGAGAGATTAGCGATGTGCAAACACAGTCTCTGATTGCTTGGGAAGAAACCCTGGAGAGCAAGGGGCTTATGCAGCTGTGGGGAGGGTGTACCTTCAGCCTCAACAACTGCTTCATGGAAGCTAGACCTACTGGATATGAGTTGCTGGGCTCATTCGGCCTGGCACTCCTGTGCAGAACATGTTTTTGCTAATAATGAGTTAACTCCAACTTGTACAGTGTGATTTACTGCTGGCTAGCTGCTGACATCAGACAATATACAGTACTAGCTTTACCAACAAGAGCACGACTATTTTTGTCACATATATTATGTGCATACAGCACTACCACCATGCCCCTGGTTGCAAATCCATTATTTATTTCCAATATACTCAGTTTTAATCACATACACCAGTGGTGGGAAATCTTTTTCAGACCAAGGGCCACATTGCCTTCTGGGCAGACTTCTGGCAGCCAAATTCCAGCAGAGGGCAGAGCCAGAGACTAGGTGGAAAAACAACTGGAAAATCTAATTGGTTTTGTTGTAAGCACTTTTGGCTTTATACACTCCCCAACTCTTCTTTCCTTTTTCCATATCTCAGGATACATCCACCCCACCCCACCCCACAATCCTCATAGTACAACGGTTTTCATTTTTTTTTTTTTATTTACACGACATTTACAAATACACAAATCTTCGCATCTCAATCCCTACTTTCACTTCCCCCTCCCTCCCTCCCTCCCTCCCTCCCTCCTTCCCAACAAAAAAACAAACAAAACACAACCTCAACCAATACACAACGTTAAAAACATTGACTTCCTGTCTAACACAAAAGCATTATCAAACATTACAAAATGAATGTCATCTTAGTTATTATTTCTGTCGTATCCTTTTTCTAATACATTCCTTTATCTTTCTACTCCCTTACCACTCATATCCTTCATATCCTTCTTATGTCTCTTCCTAGATCATTCAAAAGCTGTCATGGTTATCTTATCTTTACAGTAACTTTGAACATATACTTTATATCTGCTCCATTTGTCTTTGAATGTTTGTTTCGTATTTCCCCTCATGCTATTTGTAAGATAGGCCATCTCCGCATATTCTTGTAGTTTCTGCTGCCACTCTTTCACCGTTGGGGCTTCCTGATCTTTCCATTTTTTTGCAATCAAGATACGTGCAGCCGCCGTTGCATACAAAAAGACCTCTTTTAGTTTACTTGGTATATCATTATCAATTATGCTCAGCAGGAAAGCCTCTGGCTTTTTTATTATTGTAATTCCCAGCATTTTTTTGAGTTCTTCCAATATCAATCCCCAGAATGGTTTAATTTTTTGACATGTCCACCACATATGGTATAAATTACTGTCATTACCTCCACACCTCCAGCACCTGTTTGATAAATCTTTATACATTCTGGACAGTCTTGAAGGTGTCAAGTACCATCTGTGTAACATTTTTTGCATGTTTTCTTGAATGCTGGAACTCGCTGTGAATTTCATATTTATTTTCCAGAGGCTTTCCCATTCTGTCATCATAATTGGTCTACCAATATCCTGTGCCCACTTAACCATTGTTTCCTTCACTTCTTCCTCCATAACCTCCCAATCAAGTAGAAGGCGATACATCTTAGATATTATCCCATATTTGTTCTTTACTAGCACAGACTCCAGCTTTGATGGTTCTTTATTAAATCCTATTTTTTTATCTCTTTTAAATTTTTCATTTAGTTGATAGTACTCAAGCCATCCCTCCATGTGGTCTTTTACCTCTTCATATTTTCTCAACCTAAATTCCCCTTCCTCTTCTAACAGCAGTGCTTCGTATGTTAGCCAGTCTCCTTTCATGTTCCTCTTTTTAACTGCATTAGCCTCTTGAGGTGAAATCCATCTCGGGGTTTTTGGTTCTAGCAGCTTTTTGTATTTTAACCAAGTTGTTATTAAAGCATTTCTGATTATATGAGACGTAAAGTTTTTATGAGCCCCAAGTTTCTCATAGTTAAGGTACGCGTGCCATCCGAACCGGATGTCATGCCCCTCTATGTCCAGGATCTCTGTGTTTTTTAAAATAATCCATTCCTTTAGCCAAAGGAAACAGGCAGCCTCATAATATAATTTTATTTCCGGGAGGCCAAAGCCCCCTCTTTCTTTTATATCGATTAGAACTTTCTTTTTGATTCTAGGTCTCCTTCCCGCCCATATAAATTTCGATATTTCCTTCTGCCATACCTCTAAACATTTTGCTTTTCCCAATATCGGAATTGTTTGAAGGAATTGTTTGAAGTTAAAGGAATTGCATTGGGGAGTAGAAGATACAAATTAAAGGCCTTTGCCGACGATCTTATAATAACAACAGAAGATCCTAAGAATAGCCTAAACAGAGTTTTAGAAATTATGCAAGAATTTGGAAAGGTCGCGGGATTCAAGGTGAATTATAGTAAAACTAAATTATTAGTAAAAAAAATGGATTTAAAAGATAAGGAAGAATTAGAAAATCTCACAAAATTGAAAATAAGTCCAAAAATTAAGTACCTGGGGATATGGTTGACACCAAAAAACATTAATTTGTATGAAGATAACTCTGTGAAATGCTGGGATGGAATTAAGAAAAAAATGGAAATATGGAGCAAGCTTAAATTGTCTTTTCTGGGACGAATTGCCGCAGTCAAACAAAATGTATTACCAAAAGTGCTCTTTCTGTTTCAAACAATTCCGATATTGGGAAAAGCAAAATGTTTAGAGGTATGGCAGAAGGAAATATCGAAATTTATATGGGCGGGAAGGAGACCTAGAATCAAAAAGAAAGTTCTAATCGATATAAAAGAAAGAGGGGGCTTTGGCCTCCCGGAAATAAAATTATATTATGAGGCTGCCTGTTTCCTTTGGCTAAAGGAATGGATTATTTTAAAAAACACAGAGATCCTGGACATAGAGGGGCATGACATCCGGTTCGGATGGCACGCGTACCTTAACTATGAGAAACTTGGGGCTCATAAAAACTTTACGTCTCATATAATCAGAAATGCTTTAATAACAACTTGGTTAAAATACAAAAAGCTGCTAGAACCAAAAACCCCGAGATGGATTTCACCTCAAGAGGCTAATGCAGTTAAAAAGAGGAACATGAAAGGAGACTGGCTAACATACGAAGCACTGCTGTTAGAAGAGGAAGGGGAATTTAGGTTGAGAAAATATGAAGAGGTAAAAGACCACATGGAGGGATGGCTTGAGTACTATCAACTAAATGAAAAATTTAAAAGAGATAAAAAAATAGGATTTAATAAAGAACCATCAAAGCTGGAGTCTGTGCTAGTAAAGAACAAATATGGGATAATATCTAAGATGTATCGCCTTCTACTTGATTGGGAGGTTATGGAGGAAGAAGTGAAGGAAACAATGGTTAAGTGGGCACAGGATATTGGTAGACCAATTATGATGACAGAATGGGAAAGCCTCTGGAAAATAAATATGAAATTCACAGCGAGTTCCAGCATTCAAGAAAACATGCAAAAAATGTTACACAGATGGTACTTGACACCTTCAAGACTGTCCAGAATGTATAAAGATTTATCAAACAGGTGCTGGAGGTGTGGAGGTAATGACAGTAATTTATACCATATGTGGTGGACATGTCAAAAAATTAAACCATTCTGGGGATTGATATTGGAAGAACTCAAAAAAATGCTGGGAATTACAATAATAAAAAAGCCAGAGGCTTTCCTGCTGAGCATAATTGATAATGATATACCAAGTAAACTAAAAGAGGTCTTTTTGTATGCAACGGCGGCTGCATGTATCTTGATTGCAAAAAAATGGAAAGATCAGGAAGCCCCAACGGTGAAAGAGTGGCAGCAGAAACTACAAGAATATGCGGAGATGGCCTATCTTACAAATAGCATGAGGGGAAATACGAAACAAACATTCAAAGACAAATGGAGCAGATATAAAGTATATGTTCAAAGTTACTGTAAAGATAAGATAACCATGACAGCTTTTGAATGATCTAGGAAGAGACATAAGAAGGATATGAAGGATATGAGTGGTAAGGGAGTAGAAAGATAAAGGAATGTATTAGAAAAAGGATACGACAGAAATAATAACTAAGATGACATTCATTTTGTAATGTTTGATAATGCTTTTGTGTTAGACAGGAAGTCAATGTTTTTAACGTTGTGTATTGGTTGAGGTTGTGTTTTGTTTGTTTTTTTGTTGGGAAGGAGGGAGGGAGGGAGGGAGGGAGGGAGGGAGAAGTGAAAGTAGGGATTGAGATGCGAAGATTTGTGTATTTGTAAATGTCGTGTAAACTGATGTGCCACAGTGCCCTGGGGCACCTTCAATGATGGTGAAGGGAACCAAGGACAGCACCAATCTCTGTACCTCCTTCTTTCCCTCCCATCTCTTAATAGATACTGTAGATTAGATTGTGTAGATTAATAGAAGTGGCCACGTGTGGTGGAAGCGAGGGTTGTGTCATCTGCAAAGCGTGCCTGATGGGAAATGTAGTTCCCGAGCCCTGCCTCCACCTTGGAGGGGGCTGCACTGTCTGCAGACAGGCCAAAGGTAAGCCTCAGAAAGTGTTGGTCAAGGGAGCCATGGACTCAGAAAGGTTGTAAACCTATGGTTTAGGACATGCTTCCTCAACCTCAGCCCACCAGATGTTTTGAGACTACAATTCCCATTATCCCTGATCACTGGTCCTGCTAGCTAGGGATCATGGGAGTTGTAGGCCAAAACCATCTGGAGGGCCGAGGTTGAGGAAACCTGGTTTAGGAGTTGGTACTAGGTGCTGCAGAAGAAAGCAGCTATTGGTTACTATTGCTTTGACACACACCCCTCAAATGGATCAAAGCCTCTCCCCTGAACTGAAGGGACCTTTCCCGAAACAGAAGGATTCCTTCCACTCACAGAAGAGTTAACTCTGCACACAACCCAATGTGGAACTTTATTTTCTTGTTTTTGTGTGCAAAACAAAGCATGTAATTTAAAGTTACATATAATTGGTTAGAAGAAGCATTACCATGACTGCCAAAAATCCTGTCCCGATTTATCGAGCCCACACTCATGTGAGACAAATCAAGTGTGAGTTTTCAGAAAGTTTTTAATCCATAATTATTTGGAACAGCATCTTTCATCTTCATCTTGCAAAGGCATTTAAAAGCAACATGGATTTGTTCATCAAAGCCCCACACATTTAAAAGATTTAAAGCTTCAGAAAAAATTGTGTACTTTCTGGTTCCTGAAATAATCTTTCCAAATGCACAGAAAGCACCCTGCTGAAGAAGACATTTTTCATTTCCTGAATGATCAGTTCTGGCGTTATTATTTGCCAGATTGCATACTTGAAAGAAGACTTGCTCACATTACTTTTTCCAGAGGCATCAATCACTTTATGTTTATGATCAGCTATGAGTTATGAATATGATCTACTGGCATATTGTACAAAGATTTCCTCATTCACCTTGCTTGATATAATAACCCTGAAAGGATTGGTAATAAAGAACTTTTTCCCTGTTGACTTGTGTAAGAACGAACGTACAACTCGTCATCAAGATTATTACTTTGCTGAAACAACCAATATCATTTTTCTTCCCACAAAAAATTCCAGTTTTAAATTTAACCCTTGTTTAGCCATTGCTTTAATTGTACCTTAAGTATAAGAGTCTCCAACAATAAGAATTATGTTGGGTTGTGATTCCATCGGAATCACTGAATGAGCTAGATGGCCTGACTCAGTATAAGGCAGCTTCCTATTTTCTTACTCAGCAGGTGAGGCTTCAGTTAACAACACAAAAAGAGCCTGCTGGATCAGGCCAATGGCCCATCTAGTCTGGTATCCTGCTCTCACTGTAGCCAACCAGATGCTCATGAGCCATTCCAGGCAAGCTGATTTTGGGATGCTTTGGAGTCACATGGTAAAGTGTTTCTATGCAAGTGCACATTGTAACACACACACAATTGCTTCTGCAATATCATGTGACCATCTGCAAGGTGGATCCACTCTGTCCAAATCATAGGAAGCACATCTGAGCCTTTGGAAGCAATAACAAAAAAGCAGAGCTGCAGAAAAAAAGTTATACGCATTCAAGCAAAAAGGCACCAAATAGCATCTGGTCTAATGACAAAATTGTGCAGAGACTAATATGCTTTTTGGCTAACAAAAGAAGACTGCTAGCTCCCTGTTCCACAGGAAGAGGAGGAACCCCATTTAGCTTTCTTATTGCCAAGCAGCCAGGGGCCAGTGTCTCACAAATATGATAAAAACCATGCTTTACTGTACTAATGTATGTGTGATTTATGCTTCTTTTTGTAAGTGGAGCCCATTACAAGCAGCTGAAGTAAACAAAGTGCTTGGGTTGTGTGCCGTTACGCCTTAATCTCCTTCTAAATTACATTGCTCGTTTTTAAAATGTGCACTCATAAGCTCTAGAAAGTGTTGCTTATATGCATTTTTGCTGCTGATAATCAAGCTGATATATGTGCTTAAGAGAACCTTGGCTTAACCCTCTATATAATTTGCTATTATTGGAAGCCAGTTGAGATGATTACTAGGGTTTGTGTTTTTTTCCATCTATATTGTGCCAGAATCCAAAAAAAACAGCAGGTAGTCATACACATTATGCTTTCCTTCTTCTATTTTGTGTGTGTTGTCACAAAAGCCTAATTGGATCAAGTATGGGTCATGCGTTGGATCTTTTATTTCTAAATAAGTAAAATAACACCCCTCCTCTTCTAAATGCCTGTCGTTGGTTTGTTGAGGCTATCTGTTCCATAATTCATAACTGGCTGGAATCACCTTTTTTTGTAGAAGGAAAAGAATTGGGCGGGGGAGAGGGATGAGTAAGTATTAGTGCAGGGAACATGTGGCCCTACAGATGTTTTTGGACTCCCATCTCTCATTACCCCCAAATAGCTTGGCCTATAGTCAGGGAGGATGGAGGCTATAATCCAGGTGTGGGGAACCTTTGGCTTTTGGATGTTTCCTGAACTACAACCTCCACCATCCCTGGTCATTGGCCATGCATGCAGGGGCTGATGGGAGTTGTAGTTCAGCAACATCCAGAAAGCCAATGGTTCCCCCTACTGCTATAGTCCATTGACATCTGGAAGGCCACAAGTTAGCAATCCCTGTCTTAAGGAAATAGAATATTTCAGAACATGACAGGTCTTTAAAAACAAATGTTCCTTCCTTCGGAATACCCCAGCTTTGTAGCTGAGCAGACCAGACAGTCCCTCCCCAGAGGGACCCTTATTTTTGTAATTGTGATCTGGCAATCTTACTGTGCTCATTACTCTGCTCCTTAGACCAAATCCTCTCTCAGTGTAAATTAGAATAACTAGCTTTGATGGGAACTGCAGTCGTTTACATTGTCTAAGAAGATAGTCCTGTGAAAATGACTCTCCTTTTTTTGCCAGCAGGAATTCAACTCAGCTCTTGTTCAATTTTCTGCTTCAAGATAATGGATAAAAATAGGTGGGGGGCGGAAGGAAACCATGTACACCACCTTGAGCTCATAGGAGTAGAGGTGAGATATAAATGTAACAAATAAATAAAAATGAATAACAAACAACAGGTTCTAGCAATAAATCCCATACAGGAACTCAGGGTGTTGTTATTTCTGCAAGAGTATCTAAGTAGGTAAATACACTTCTTGTATTTAAAAAACAAAAACAAATAAGCCTCTTTATTTTGCTCACTTTTTTCTGTGTAATTTGCAGTGCATACATCATAAGAAATATATTTCAGTGGCTTTGCATAGGTAACAATTATGGAAATGTGCTGATAAAATACATCTTTTACAGATGTAATTCTGTGTATTAGGAGCATTTAATGGAAGGGTAGAGGCAATGACCCAATTCCTCAGCTTGCTTTCTGCTTCCAGTGGTGTGGTAGCAACATTTGTGTCATGTCACTTTGAGGTGCCTTGGTTCTTCCACCTCCTTCAGGCCAGACAGTAAAAGGCCCCACACTACCCGGAGGTCCTCTGCCAGACAAAGTGCGGATGCAATGGAAGCAACAAAGCTATCCTTCTTTGCCGCCTTCACTGCCACTAGGTAGGCTCAGTGTTCAATTGCACTCAACCAGAATTTTCCTCTGCTCACGTTTGAGCCACACACACCCAGCTTGTTTCCTCGCCCTAAGCTCTGGAGTATACCAAGAAGCCAAAGGGGTTCCACGAAGCAGGAGAACATGAGATATACTGTCACCATGCCATTCCCCTCCCATTGAGGTCAATAGAAGAGAAACTTCCTGTACCGCAATTCTGGAACTGATGCACACCTGCCAATTATCCTGATTTGACCGGGACATCACTAACAAAAGCCGCAAGCAGTGAGGTTGCCTGGTGGGGTGGCATGGTGGGGACGGGGGATGCCCTAGATTTAGGTTAGAAGAAGTTGGAGGGTGTGCTGCTGTAAAGGTGTGTCATGGATCAGGGTACTGTTGTGGCTTGAAGGCATAAGTATGCTTCTCCTCTATGTTCTTAATTGCTGTGGCTGTCTCCCATGTTGTCCTCCGCCCCCACTTTGCAATATGTGAACGCTGCGTTTTGTCTCAGCTATCTTAGTCTATCGCTGTTCCCGTCCCACGTCCATGGGGAGCAGCGTCTTGCACATGTGCAGGAGAGGCACTCACCACCCCTACACGCAGTTAAGCTCCCTGCTGGCAAAGGCTACAACTCTGTCCTTTGAAGCCACCTTTTGCCTTTTGGCCCCTGTGGAGATTGGCGGCAACAAAGAACCTTCTAGGTTTGTTGTTTGGGCCTTAAACGCGTAATTAGAAGTGAATGTTCTTCTCTGTTTATCAATAATGCAGATTCAGCACAGCTCCTCCGCTGTTTGTGCAGCTATTATTATGCAGCACAATATGTTCACACTGACAACACAGCCCCGATTAATAATTTAGCGCTGATCTGGAGGAGTCTGTCACATTGAGCAACGGCTTTCGTCACCAAGTTTGTAGTTTGGCATTCACAGACAGGGCCAGATCAAGGCCTGTGTTAAACGTGCCGTAGGCTACATACCCTGTAATGTAACAATGGGAGAGAGATCCCATGTGAAGTGTGGACCTATGCCTCTCCTTGTGTTTGCTCAGTTCATTTAAAGCCAGCATGTAGCCATTCTTGGGACACAGTGGAGGCTGGGGGAACCTAGTGGGGCATCAAGGAGGTCCCCTGGGAGGCACCTAGGTCTCATCCTCCTCCCTTGTAATACTAAATCAACCACTCTGTGGCTTGCTTCCCTGTTCAATTAAGGGAGGAGCTTGATACAATCCTCTGTCATGTGAGTGGACAGAGGATTGCAGGTGGCACTCATCATCCCGGGTGACATATAGTGAGCTTCATTGCTGAGCGAGGTTTTGAACCCAGGTCTCCCATGCCCTAACTGAACACTCTTACCACTGAACCTGTACACACTACAATCAAGTAGGGTTGCCAACTGACCAAAAGAATGGCCTAGCCTGCACTTGTGCAGCTTGATGCTCAGAAATCCACAGGTGTAAGCTGATTTATCCATGAAGATAAGCATCAGCAGAGAGTCATGTCAACCCCCGTTAAAAACACAAAAGCAGGCCGGCTTGTTTCTCCCAATATGTTGGATGTTAACATTTACTGTTGAAGTAATTATGCTAGTGCTTATTTTTGGGCTTCCACCCACACACTCTTGCTCAAAAGTCTGCAAATAAGCTATATCCAGGCATGCTATTCCACTTACATCGAAGCACCCACAATATTGTTGGCCGACTACTTGAAAGCTCTAATCCACTTTCCATATTTGTTTACCTGCAACTTTCATTCTTTTGACTGCACCTTATCTTTAAGAGTACAAATTAAAGCGTAACACAGATGTTTCCAGAAAGGGAGCCCTGTTTGTATTCCACAATCTGACAGTGTACAGTTTTGAATGGATAATAAAGCATTGAACATCCATCCGGAACTTCAAAGAATACAGACCCAAGCATCCTAGCCAGAAATGTATTTCAGAGGCGTAACCATGTTAGCCTATTGTGCCAATAAGAACAAAGAGTCCTCAAGCACCCCTGGCCAAGGAAGGCACATGTCTGATGGTGAATTCTTTATTGACAAAAGCATACACTTACAGCAATTCCAATGGTGCCCCAGATACACCTGCACACTTGCTTCTGGCCTTTAGGCAGCTGTCCCCAGGGCTGTGCCCTGCAGAGCAGTTGCAGCAACAGTGGGGACTACACACCCCAACCAGCTTCTGTACCCTCACCTGACAGGGTGCATGCACACAACTTGAGGCTTTTCCTGCGTGGAAGGCATCGCTGCTCTTCTGTCTTCAAGCCCCTCCTGGTTCTAGGAGGCAGCAGGGTGGGGGATGCTGGGGATTTGATTGGTCCACCCCTTGCCTGAACTGCCTCTTTCTCCAACATATCCTGCCTGCCCATCTCTGTCTCTGACAGCTCTGAGCATTCCTCTTCCCCCTGCCCAGGCTCCTGCCTCACGGGTGGCACCAAACCCCATATAACGCTGGCCTGGAACAATGCCACATACATGTCAGGCACTGGCAGCTTCATGGTGGCATATATCTGGTAGTGTTACCGTCTTCAGCTACTGGTAATTGTTTTGATTTTTTTTTAGTGCTAATGTACAAACTTAACTGATACAAGTGTACTATGTTTGGGGAAGGGCTGCAGCTCAGTGGTTAGAGCATCTGCTAACTTGGCATCTCCAAGTTAGTCTGGGAGAAACTCTGAAACTCTAACAAGTCCCTGCCAGTCAGTGTAGACTATATTGAACTTGATGGACTGATAGTCTGACTTGGTATAAGGCAGCTTCATTAGTACGATACAAAGTTTCTCCTGGCAGACACTGAATCAGTGTAGAGATTTCCTGCATCTTTCTTTACATGGATGGTGGCACCACCCAGGCTTGGTCTAATCTCTTAAGGTGGCCATGTGTCCTACTATACAGAGAAAAGCCCCCGGTTTGATGCCCTGGCTGGTCCAAGTCCCATTCCAGATAAAGTACCATAAGAAAGGAGGGCTTGAAGTTGCCAATCAACAGTTAGCATCTAGACAGCAGACAATACAGGCAGCAGGTCACCTGGTCGCAGTCTTCTTTGCTATGGCGAGATGTATTGTGTTTCTATTTAAATTACAGTCATGATTTCTAACTTTACATGTGCACATTTTATGCAAATCTGTGCCTCCTTTTGTCCATGTTTTTGGTGATGCATTTCCTCTGCTCCCCTTTTTTGCGAGGAGGGGGATGAGCCAGGAGTGGCCAAATTCCACTCCCTATGAGTAGCTGGGGAGGGGAATTTGGAGAGGTGAAATGGCAGGAAAGGAGTGAATTAATCACCACCATCTTGCATGTGTGTCTTGGGATGTGTACACATTGTATCTTTTTAAAACCCCATTAATAAACCATAGTCCCCAGAATTTTTTGGGGGGGGGGGCTCATGTGCATTTAAAGTATGTCTTTAAAATTTATTTATTTAGAATATTATGTGTGCTCTTTGCAAACTTCAGCCTGGCAGGAACCAGCTCCAAATTATTGCATAGACCTTCTGCTGAGGGGCGGTTTGCCCTCCCCTGCTCCCTTTTCCTGGGGAGGGCAGGGTATAAATAAAATTATTATTATTTTATTATTATTATTAATATTAATATTATTAATATTAATATTAATATTATTAATATTATTAATATTATAATACCCAGGGTTCAGTGGTGGGAGGTAGTACAGAGGAAGAATAGCCAGGACCCCCTGCTATGACATCACCTGGGGCTGCCCTTTAGGTCTCAGGTTTGGGTCCTGAAATCTCAGGATGCTTCTGACCTAGCAGACCTAACTCATACAAGCTATTTTTGCTGCCTGAGCCAAAGGACAAGATGCAACCCCTACTACTGGCATGTGCAGAAGATGACCAGATGGGCCATCAAATCTTACTTCAAAAGTGGCAATGCAACAGCACTCCTCACCATGCCTCTTGGCACACACAACTGCCTCTCCTCACCTGCCCACCCTCAGCATCTGCTGCCTGATATGATCACATCACTTTACTTTACCTAATGGTAGGGCCACCCCCAACCTCACTTCAGATACTTCAGAGTCTGGATTGAATGCCAGGCCAAAAAGCATTTGCACTGGGCTGTGTAAAGTTCCCCTAGTGTTGTTATCTCAGAAGGACTATCATAGGACCAAAGGAAGCTGGAGTGGTGGCTTGTTCCCACCGGGACTAGTTGGGTAGAAAGGCAGGGAGATCAGCAATAACTGGTGCCAAAGCCGAGATGGAACCAGCCAATTCTAGTTTTGTCCCATGCTCCTCCCTGCTGAGTTCTATAAGGGCAGCACTGAGACTAAGGAGAAGAAGGAAGCTAACAGCCACTGCTGCCTTCTGTACTGGTTGTAAGGGGCAGACTGGTGGGGCAGTGACTTATTTGCCCTAATGAACCAACCGCCATTGAGAAGCTGCCCTGTGCCAGATCAGAGTATTTTGTCTATCTAGCTCAGTATTATCTAGGTTGGAAAGCAGTGGTTCTCCAGGGTCTCAGGTGGAGATCATCCACCTCAATGACTACCTGATCTTTTAAACTGGAAGGGCCAAGAGGGATTGCACCTGCGACCTTCTATACACCACTGAGCTCCAACCCTCCTGGACACCATGTCACAGGAAGGAGAAAATTTATAGAGACCTCGATTGCATAAACCAGCCCTTTGCACGCATTTTGGCATGTAAACGAATAGCTGAGGTGTACAGCACAATTTGGTCGCTTGGAATTGCGCAATATCAAATTAACTTCAGATGTGCTCGGATTTATCTGTTGCAGGAGGCAAATGCCAGGCCAAGTAGAAGATAAATTTGATATGCTTGCAATGCAAAGGCCATTTTGTGTGTAGAATTATAAACGTCCTTTTAGAGGTATTAACTTCCCCCGTGCTTACAAAAGGAAACCAAATATTTTTGCAGTTGGTCTGAGAAATGTTTGATCCAAAACTTATTTTTCACACTGGAATGTTTGAAGCATCCAACATATTTGGCCCATGATGAAAATGTCTGTCTCTGTTGCTCGGCTGCTGTTGTTTTTCTTCCTCTCTACATCATCTGCGCTGTGCACAAACAAGCGAGAGCCGTTCCATTCCACTCATTTTTCTTATGTTCTGTGCTGAGCAAAGGGAGAGTGTTTCCCTTTACATTCCCATTAGCTGCTGCAGCTAAAGACAATTAGAGGGAGCAAACGGAATAGATTAAGAGAAAATTAGCTTGGTTGCAGCAGTTAGAGCCTGTTGGCATAAAAATATACATTGTGTTTGACAGTGGGATGGTGATATTTTTATTGCGCTGACACTTTTTGGTCTAAGACGTCAAATTATAACATAAACAGCTTCTTTGGAAGAAATAATTATAGGTAGTTACTCGGCTGCAGGATTGCAGGAAGCAATGATCATATCTCTAAATCAGGCATAGGCAAACTCGGCCCTCCATGTTTTGGCACTACAACTCCCATTATCCCTAGTGGCGCTGTGGTCTAAACCACTGAGCCTAGGGCTTGCCGATCAGAAGGTCGGCGGTTCAAATCCCTGCAACAGGGCGAGCTCCTGTTGCTCAATCCCAGCTCCTGCCCACCTAGCAGTTTGAAAGCATGTCAAAGTGCAAGTAGATACCGGTAAATAGGAACCGCTCCGGTGGGAAGGTAAACGGCGTTTCCGTGTGCTGCTCTGGTTTCGCCAGAAGCGGCTTAGTCATGCTGGCCACATGACCCGGAAAAACTGTCTGCAGACAAACGTTGGCTCCCTCAGCCAGTAAAGCGAGATGAGCGGCGCAACCCCAGAGTCGTTCGCGACTGGACTTAACTGTCAGGGGTCCTTTACCTTTTAACAGGACCAGTGGTCAGGGGTGATGGGAGTTGTAGTCCCAAAACATCTGGAGGGCCGAGTTTGCCTATGCCTGCTCTAAATCCATTATGCTACATGGCAGGGTTGGCTAACCTGTGCCCCCCCCCCGATGCTGCTATACTACAACTCCCATCATTCCTGACTGTTGACCACACTGGCTGGAGCTGATGGGATTTATAGTCCAACCACATCTGGAGGGACACTCCTACTCTTTTTGCAATATATGGAATACAAAGAATCGTAAGGCCAGATTTCATCTAATCTTCCCCATCCCTGGAATCCCTTACTCCTAAAATTAATCCTCATCATAACAAGCATTGGAAACTTTCCTTATACCAGGTTAGAATATTTCCTCATCTAGCCTAGTAGTGATAACTCCAACAGGCAGCAGTTATCTAGGGTCCACCTGCGCTATGCATTTAAAGCAATGGCGTTCCGCTTTAAACAGTCATGGCTTTCCCCAAAGGATCCTGGGAACTGCAGTCTATTTAAGGTGCTGTGAGGAAACCCCTGCTCCCCTCACAGAACTATAATTCCCAGGGTTCCCTGGGAAGAGGCATTGATTGGTAAACCAGTCTAGGAATTGTAGCTTTGGGAGTCAATAGACCTCTAAGGCAGACAGCACTACCTCTAAGTAGGAATCAGATTTCTGAAGACAGAAACTGCACCCTACGCTTCTTCACCTCCTCCTCCTCTACTGGAGCCAATCACTCCAGATGCAGGCAGATCCATTCCAGCCTTTTTATTCTGCCTCTCTCTCTCTCTCTCTCTCTCTCTCTCTCTCTCTCTCTCTCTCTCTCTCCACTTCACTGGGTCCATGCTTTCTCTGAAATGTCAAAGTGAATCTGGGCACACCCAGCACATACCCTACACGCATGTATGCTTGCTTTTAACATATAGTTGTCTCTTTGATATTTCCCCAGTCTTTGACAGACTGATCCCTGATGTCTCTGTGCAGCCCATTTGTTAAGTTCCTGATCAACTTTTAAGATAGTCAAAACCATTGTTAACAGGCTCATTCTGAACCATAGTTTTCAGCAGGGGGTGCCTCTTTCTGAACACATTGTATCTCTGTATTTATTTAAAGGTACATTCTTCCATCTTATCAAATGGCACCTTATCAGCTGTATTCCATGGAGGCAAATTTAAGACTGCTGTATGTACTGTATGTAAAATATTTGTATAGCCTTTCGCCTCTGTTGGCTCTGCAAAGATAATGCAGAATACTTCCTCCTTATACATGAGTAAGGGAACTGTTTACACAGGCCAGGCCAGATATATGCAAAAGGAAGACAGGTAAGTTGATAAATTGACTAGAGGGTTGCATTGATGCAATTTAAGCCTTTCTTGTCTTGCAACAATGCATATAATGAAATGAAAAGAGAATAAATAACCCTATCTCCATTGAGTAGATAGAAGGACAAATTTGTCTGAAGGGAGAAGAAGAAGAAAATTAACTAACAAAGGTGAAACATTTGTAATGTGTGTTTTGGATTTATCTCAAAACAAGTATAGTTGTTTCTCAGAGTTTGCAAGAGGGTGTGAAACCAGCTGTTTCCTGTGTGAGGCTTCCTCCAGTATAACCCATTTCTATGGAAGAGAAAAAGAAAGGATTCTCAGCACTTTATCTTTATTTTCCCCTAACAAGGCAGCTATTTGCTTTAGGCTGTGCAGTAGGGGAACAGGGCCAGCCCTAGACCAAATGGCGCTGCAGGCAAAGAGGGGTGGCTTCAATCCGCCTACTTTTCTAATAAGAAAATGTACTTGCAGCCCATTTCATGATTTTGATGCACGGTTTGCATGCATGATTTATCCCTGCCATATAAGATGATAAATTTGCATACCTGAATCTATAAATCTGTACTTATTCATGCTATATGAACTGTTTGTACCTGCTTATTTCAACTACTGAGTGGACAATTGAGAAGATGATCTGTAACAGATGCACCTACCTCCCTGGTCCAGAAGCCTCCAAGATTGCACCCCCAGGGAGTCAAATGGCACTTTGCTTGATTGCAGTGAATGAAGTATGGGCAAACTATTAAGATGTAGCCTGGCTGATTGCAGTATTTTTAGGCTGCTTTGCAGTGTTGCCCCTCCCAAGGCAACACACTGGAGTTTTAAAATGGCACTGGTGACAGAAAGCTGGGGGAGGGCTGATGTTCCCTGGCACTTAGCTGTGTTGCTTCTGCCTAACCTTTAGCTGTGATACTTATTTTAATTTCTCTGCGCAGTTCGTGTATGTATTTTTGTATTTATTGGCTGCCCTAAAATAATTCTAGTCACAATTTAACTAGTCACAATTTAAAAATCCAATAAAATGCAGCCTTTCTAATAACACTGCTGCAAGCTTTTAAGATGCAAGTTGTTATTCTGTTGGACTCTGTTTTGAACAACCAAAACGCTGCATCGATGCAAACGCAGAATGATCCATAGCAGTAGAGAGAATCCCAACATAACGAATTGAAATTTGTAAAATGCTTTGATATTGGCACTGCAGGCATATTTAAAAAATTAAATATATGTTATCGTTTACTTCCTCGGGTACATTCTTAGAATGGCATTATCAAATATCACACATCAGAATGGTTCTTTTTAAGTACTGAGTCTAACTTTCCTACTTTTGTCTGAACAGCTGAACACAATGGAGGTTCATGTGCCATAGCTAAGTGGATCTGTTCAAATAATTTGTAATGGTTGCACAACAATAATTGGGCAACAAAGGATTTGTCTTTGTGGGTGTTTTTTGTCCATCTAATTCTACTGAATAAAAAGCCCTCTCTAAAATGTAATGGAATAACAAATTGACAGGCTGGAGCAGAATATTACACCACCATCTGTTGTTGGCATTGAGATTGTGGTAAACATCTCAAGCGCAATTCAGAGAGCTCAGCAACAACACACCTGGGATTAAAACTCAAGCTGTGTTTTCTGGCAGTTGGGTTTCATCCACAATCTATATATAGCCCACACTTTTCCTGCATCCTAACAAAACTTAGTTGTAGTTATCTGCTGGCCAAATTAATTGCCAAATGATCACAAGCACTCCATGACCACAGTTGGGTAATACATTCATTAAGACCAACCAAAAAGTTATTTAAAAATGGCAAACTTTCAAGTGTTCCAGAACTCTGCCAGGCAATCCCTCCCAGGTGCTGAGATATTGAGTTACATGCTTTGGATTCTGGGATGAAGTTGCAACAGCTGCCACCATATTGGGGGGGGGAGGCTGGGGGTGAATGGTTGTGCTTGCAACTTGGTTCTGTCCTGTCCCATACCTGAAACAAAACACTTTTGTTTAATGTGTGTGGGACAAGAGAACAGAAGTAAAACAAGACTCATGACAGTCTCCTTTTTTGGCAAAGCTAGGGGGTTAATATTGGAAGGTTTGCCAGGTAAGAGTCAATTTGGAAGTCCAATAGTGTAGCAGGAACACTGCCATGTTCCTCTTCATATCTCAGTACCTGGAAAGGAGTTAGCCTTCAACTTCTATATTAAAACTCAATCTATAAACAAAACTTATGGCTGTAACATCTACCCTGCCATTTCCCACCCCCTAGTTTTCTGCTTTTTTAACGTTTTCATCCTCCCGACACCACCCCTACCTTGTGTATCATCTTGCCTAGCAAAGAATTTTTAGTTACAGGTAGATAGCCATGTTGGTCTGTCATAGTCAAAACAAAATAAAAAAAATTCCTTCCAGTAGCACCTTAGAGACCAACTAAGTTTGTTCTTGGTATGAGCTTTCGTGTGCATGCACACTTCTTCAGATACCACTTCTTCAGATACCACTTCTTCAGGTATCTGAAGAAGTGTGCATGCACACGAAAGCTCATACCAAGAACAAACTTAGTTGGTCTCTAAGGTGCTACTGGAAGGAATTTTAAAAGATTTTTTTTAAAAAAAAACTCGAAAGCTTGCCATATTTATTTCTTTATTACTAGATTTCTATCCCAGCTTTCCTCCAAGGAGCTCAAGGTGACAAACATGGTTCTCCACACACTCCATCCTACCCTCACAACAACCCTGTGAGGTAGGATAGACTAAGAAATTGTGACCTGTCTGAGGTCACCACGTGAGCTTCCTAGCTGATGTGAGATTTGAACTCTGGTCTCTGAGCCCAACATTTTGACCACTATGCCACAATGGCTCTTAATTTTAAATTGCTCAGCTGTAGACTTTGGAGGGCGGGAGGGGGGGTGTTATGGTGTGTTATATGACCTCCTATGGTTCTCTTGATTGCAGTTATTGGCTTATCTAGGCTGTGCATACACTCCTGTTTACTTTGCATCCTGTGTGCTCCCACTGCTGTTTTGGGAAGCAATGTACACATGATATTAGCCACAATCTATATCTATACTGTATCTATCCTGTTCTTTCTTATGAAATACTGTTTTTGATGCATTTCCCCATAAACCAGCTTTGCTTCAAATTGAGAAAAAAGGACAATTGAGCTGCATTTTATGCTGGTAACAATGCAGGAGGCAGCAGTTATGAGTGACAAGTCTCTGTAGCCACAGCAGGCACTGTGATTCTCCATAAGTTTGACTTCACTCCTGAAGGCGTGCTCCATTGTCTCTCCAGATAGATTGAGGTCAACAAATGCATTCATAGGAATAGTTCTTTAACTTCCTGGGAGCTCTTTAAAACATAGATGGGGAACCTGTGTCCCTCCAGGTGTTGTTGGTCTCTATAATTCCCATCAGCTCCAGCCAGCATAGGCAATGGTCAGAGATTATGGAAGTTGTAGTCCAACAACATGGGGGGTGGGGCTCACATTCCTCTTCTCTGATTTAAGAACTTGTAGGTAAATGGATTTAGAATACGGCAGCTTGAACATTTTTTAATCTGACAATAAGTTATAAAACTTAATGCTTGGTCATCTCTATTTTACATTATTCTTCAGAATACCCAGGGGGAGTCTGGGAATCACTTTTTGATTCCCAAAAGGTGGGAATCAGGTGTAGGCTTTTATTTTATTTTTTAGATTACAAATGTGTTTCTTTTTAAACTAAACAGCTTGATCTTATACCTGTTTACTCCAAAGCAAGTCCCACAGAGTTCCAACTAACTCCCTAGCCTAACTAACCAACACACAATGGGTGTTATTTTCCTCATATGAGAATTAGTATTACATTTTCCACATCCGAACAAACAGTGGTGATATTTTCACAGAAAATGGATTGTACACTGGAGACTACTGAGATCTTCCCAGTCTAATTAAGATATTTTTGAAAATGAAAAGATAGGGCTTTTTTAAGACTTAATTCTACAAACACTTACTCTGTAGTAAGTTCCTCCTTGGGAAATCTAACAGTCTTGAGACCAGGCTAAATAACAGTAAGCAAAGGGCAGGAATGATTCCAAGCTACTATGGACCACTCCTTAACTTATGCATTAACAAAAATAAGCTAGCATTCAGCTTCCCATTCAGTTTTGGCACCTGAAGCTGATGTCTCTATGTCCATTGAGTGATATGGAACTGATTCGCTGTAATGATTCTTTGGTTTGCAGTAGCATTGCTTTTCTGTGAATCACCAGCAACACAGCAGTGACTCAGGCCCTGTGCTATTATTGTCAGATGCAGATTAATTAGCTGGAGAGGATCTGGGGTTGTCCCCAGTGCACAAGAAGGTTGGTGTGAAAATAGCAGCTATTATTTATTGGTGTGTGGAAAATCAAATGCCAATTCCCACATGAGCAGGAACATAAAGTATATCGGTGATAAAAATAAATCGAGTAGATGAATCTGATGGGGAGGTAGATTGGAAAGTATAGATTAAGAAACCTATAAGAAAAAGGAGAAAAGGCAGAATGGAAGATGAATCTTAAAAGAAAAAGATAAGATATAAAATAGTAGGTGGAGAGAGAAGATAGAATGGTGATGATAGTGAGCCTTAATGAGGAAAAATTCTCAATGCCAGTTCTTGACTTGGGATGAAAGGATTTGTCAATTTTGGCTCTCTCAGTTTCTCCTTTTTCCAGTTATAAATTCAGTTATCCACAGTTTGCAGCAATTTGCAATTAAAAAAAACACAAAACCCCCCCATGAATATCCATAATCATTTAGTGCATATTTCCCTAATAAATACATTTTCAAATGCAGTTTTGACAAATGTACACATTCATGTAAGCAATTTCCTTAATATAATGCATTTGCATATGCTATTTTAACCAATACATTCATTTTTATGCACACTTTCCCCTACCATACACATTTGTTAAACATGGGTTGGTTGGTGAACTGCATAGCAAATCTCAAAGAAGTGCAAATTGCATGTTTGATTTGCATACTGTTTCAGAAAGTGCAGATGCGATAGATTTGGCTTCAAATCAGACCTGAATTGAATTTCTGTGTCCCATACCTAGTCTTGACCATAGTTCAGGGTTGGGGAATGTTCTGTGGCCCTCCTGACATCTTTGGACTCAGCCTCCATCAACCCCAGACAGAATAGCCAATGGTCAGGGGATGATGGGAGGACCACAAGTCCCCCATTGCAGAAATGAATTGAGTAATAACAAAGAGTCTTTTGTGTCTTGTGGAGGAACTTTAACCATTTCCCAAACTATCAGAGGCAGAAGGTCTTGGGTTGTATCAGGGCTTGCCTGGGAGCTAGCATGGGGGATGAGAGTGCTGAATATGTATTGGAGTGGGGGGACGGGACAATCTGGCTCCCCACCCCATCTGCATAGAGCCACGGACAGGCAAGGAGAATTGTGCTGACTGCAATGAATTTATTCTACTCTTACTTGTTTTCAAGTAATATGTTTAGGATCAGGATGATAGATCCTAAGATGAGGTCAAGTGCACATGAGGCTTTGTGAAATTTCTCCCATAAGTCCCAAGCAGCACATTGTAAAAAGGAGAAGGATGGGAACATGGGTAGCCTTGTGACAAGAAGATAGCTATGAGTGTGTTCAAGAAAAAAATACGTTTTTTCCCAGTCAGATGTGTACATTACTGAAGGAGCACACCACTTTCAAACTTTAAGTTTAGTTTAGTTTAGTTTTTAAAATGAGAGATGTGCACAGGAAGCCCATGTTGCGGTTTGCATTGTTTATTTTTCTTTGTTTTAAAATAGGGCATGGATGAGTGCTCTCATGCTGCGGTTGTACAGCAGAAGAGCACCCAGTTTCTTTAAAAAAAAATCAAAACATGGAAATAATAATCTAAGATCTAGAAAATGGAAGGGGCACAGGTCCTAATTATATCACAAATAATATTCATCTGGTGCCTATGGTGATAAATTGCTTGCTGCGGCAATTTTATTTGCTTGTTTTAAAAAATTGTTTGCTACTTAGTTGCAAGTGTCTTTTAAGTGGTGCACAAGAAATAAAATACAGAAAAGATAACAATCCCATTAGAATTATAAAATAAGACTTCAAATGCCTGCTGGAGCAATCAATCAATCAATCAATAATAAAAAGCAATAAAAATAAGTAATCTTTGGAATGAGGATAGGAGCATTACTCCCCCCCCTCTCAAAAATAAAAAAATTAAAAACACAATACCAGAAGCACAGTCTTGTAGTAAGAATTTAGGATTATGCATAACAGTTAGTTACCCAAACTGGTACCTATTTCGGATTCTAAATTGATTCTATATACATAATTGTTGGCCGTTTTTAAATAGTTTTATATGTAGTTGGCTTTTGTTTAAAAATTGATTTTAAATACGCAGTTGTTTAACTATTTTTATAAGTGTTTTTATACAAGTTTTTATTGTACTTTAAATCACTTTGAGATGCCTCAGAGGAAGTGATTAATAACAACAAAAAATTAGAGACAACATAGCCATTCATCACACACACATGCATGCACCCCCTGTTTAACCGCTCTTAACCAGATTAGCATTACAATGATGAAAACCAGCTACCCTAGTCTTTTAATTCGGAATAAGGAAAGGGGTCCTTACCAAATCCTGATTTTTCCATCTGCCAGGGTGAGTTACTTGGATGCAATAGTGTGGAGACACTTGACTATTTGATCAAGAGTTTGGGGATTGGCTTTATGAGATGATGCTAATGTGAGTATTTTTGTGAAGTGAGTCATTTGTTTTGGCTGATCCTTGACTCTCTTGTGCTCACAGATTGTGTAACTCTGCATAGCAATTTCCTTGTCATACAGTAGGTGTGAAAGAAGGGAATGAAACACCCTCGGCCTTCCTCTTATTATTATTATTTTCCATGCTGTGTATTCTGTCTCTCATTCCTTCCCATAGTTGCTGTGTCCTGTCAACTCTTATCTTGGCCTCGTTCCTCCGAGACATCACCAGCACCAGCATTATAAATTACGATTATTATGTTAGAATTCTTACACTGCCTTTCATCTCAAAAAGAAATACCAAGCCGGTTCAGAAACAAATAAAAACCAACAGCAACATAGCAAGAAGAGAGAGCCAACTGTGCATGGGTCTGTTTCTTCCTTGTGTGTGTTTGTGTATTTCTGCAATGTATACTTCTAGGGAAGTAAGCACTGAGTTTGGGCATTCTTTATGCATGTGCCCCATTTGCACTTCAAAGCAGACACCACCATCCATTTCTTAATGGATTAGGGTAGAACTGCCACCTTCACATCTAAGCCCCACCAGCTGAATTCAGATACAACACTAAACTGTGGCTTAACCTTACAAGAACAAGCTTCAGTGAGTCTTGAATGTGCATGTGTTCTCCAGCATGGCTGCAAGGAGGAGACTGGAACCTTCTACTTCTGTTTTAGATAAACCACAGTTTTGAATGTTACCCTAAACTTATACTGTGGTTATTCTTAACTATGGTTAGTGAAAACAAGCCAGATTCATTACTCATGTTTTGAAGTTGGCTTGTTTGAGCTCACTATAATTAAGATTAGCCACAGTTTGGGGTTAGAACAACAAGCTAATCTGTGGTTAATCTAAAACAGGAGTGGAAGCTTGCAATCTCCTTATTGCAGCCAAAATGGAGCTGGTGGTGGTGGAGGAGGTATGTGTGAGCCTGAGACTCACTGCAGCTTTCCCCCATAAAGATAAACCACAGCTCCCAGAGTTCACATGTGCAAATGTGCACATAGATGTGGGAGTAAGTCCTTTTTAAGTTAATGGGACATGTTTCTTGGTATATACATATATAGGATAATGCCACCAGTGTCATTTTCTCAGTGTCGTAGGTAGTGTGCATCGCTGTAGGACAAAAGACATCACAGAACTGCCAGTTGCATTGACTCGGCAGTTTCTTCAGCAACAAAAATGTACTTCCTCTGCAGTTTGCAAACCCTAACAGCTGACCTATTACTAGCTTGCAGAGGAAGTGTTGGCAGCAACATCATCTGCAAATGTAGGAAGGCATAGGGTGGGGAAAACCACACAAGAAGTATGCACATGCAAAATAGCAGCAGGGGTTTCCAACACTACTTTTACTTGCTGCAGATGCAAGATCCTCATTTCAAAGAGAATTAGGCGCATACATAATATTCTGCTGAAGAATATTCTTGGACACTGACCCATGCAATCCTATGCACACTGTATACATGATCAGGCCCAAATCTCTTGGTTAGCTTCACCGCCAAACAGGGTTTCAGGCAGGGTCTGTGACATTCAAACTCAAACTTCTGCAAAGGTAGCACAATACTTTCTGAGCCTAAGATGGCACTGTAGAGGTACTAGATTAAAAATAGCCATGTGCTGGTCCTTATTCTCTGATTTGTAAACAAATTGGAGGAATTAAAAATGCTGCTCTAGTTTCCATTGACAGTAAAGCACACGCATAGGGCTGTGCATGCATTACTGACTTAAAATGCAGCTAGGTCATTCTTTTTCTCAATTTGGATTGAAGCTTGTTGAAGACGAAAAATGCATCAAAATGCAGCATTTCATCAGAAACAGCAGGATAGACATGGCTTGTGGCTAATGGAATGTGTACATCGCTTCCCAAACCAGTAGTGGGAATGCACTGGAGTGTGTACAGAGCTACACACCCGCATCCTAACCATGTTTACTTGAAAATATGTGCCACTGATTTCAATGGCATTTACTTCCTAGTAACATGTAGGATATGCAGCCATAGCAGATTTCTAAAAGAAGGGAATTTGTAACAAGAAACAATAGTAACTAAAAACAGGCATGGCCTGGAATGCATTAGGTGTGGGAAGAACATCTCTGATGAACAATATAAAGATTCCTCAAGATGAAAAATGCTTTTCTGGCATAAGCCCCAAACTGAGAAGCTGGCGCTGCATTCTCAAGACAAAGAGCAAGAAAACTAGCACCAGCATCAGAGGCCAAACAAAATCTGAGGCCGGGATGTGGGAGCTCATTTTTAACAATGGAAAGTGCACTGACCTAGCCAAATAAGGAGTTCTTCAGGACGGAATGCAAAGGTGATGCAATGATGAAGACCTAGCAAGTGTTATTGGTTTCTTATGCTTTTATCCAGTGGGAAGAGCCAAGCAGCATGCTGTGAACAACCCAGTTAAACAAAGGGCAGCCTCGTTTTGGGGGGCATTGAGTGCTCTTGTAGGTAACCAATGCACTGATTCAACCTGCTAGATGTTCACAGACCAAATTTAGTGACTCAGACCATCATGCTGATTGGTAGCTCTTCCCACAAGGATGTTGGCACTGCTAAAAGCCAACCACAGTTGCTCTAAACCTGGGATAAAGTTTCTTCTTCTATGAGGTGGTGCCTGTTTCAGTTCCTTATCTGGCACTACTGCTGCAGCGGGTGGAGCTTTCTCTATGCACGCCCCTTTTTTCCAAATCTTGATCTAATGTTTCTGTTTGCTTCCTTATATGCTCTTATATGTTCAGTAACCTTAACAGGTGCAAAATGATCTCCACAGTGGTTGAGGACAAGTTTGGTTACATTAAGTGCATTTACCTGCTGGTGTCATTGCTGAGCACTGGGGCCATTAGAGATGCAAAATACCCACACATTTCTCTCCATGCAAAGGAAAGTAGCTTAGGGCTGATCTCAGCAGTTCATCTTCCTTCTGCACCCCATTCCTTCTATCAGGTTATGAGATTCTCCATTAACTCCAATGGGAGTGTCTTTACTTACAACACCGGTTTCACAGATGTAACAGATCACACCATCATCACAGAGTGAGGGCCAAACTAAATGTGATTTGCATATTTCTCTTGTCAGTCACAAGAAAAATCTCCTTTCTGAAGCTGCTCTTTGCATTTCAAAGGAAGCTCCCACTGGCATGAATAGAAGCTTCCCTTAAAGCAGGGATGGGGAATCTGTGGCCCTCCAGATGTTGTTGGACTCCAACTCCCATAAGCCCCAGCCAACATGGCTAGTAGTTGGGAATGGTGAGAGCTGTGGTCCCAACAACATGACAGGTTAGCCACCACTGCCCTAAAATGCAGGCAGCAGTTTCAGAGAGGTGAGATAAAGAGCTAATCTTCCTAGTGGTCTCTGGGCCCAAAAGACCTGTGTGTTAATTGCATCCACATAATTAACCTCAGAAGTAGTTTGGCCTTGACTCAAGCCAGCATGAGACTTGAACTAAATAAATGTGGCCCTTTCCCCACCACACCCACCTAGCAAAATTTCCCCCTTGCCTTGGCAGAATCCCACCAGTGTAGAGAGCATGCTAGCAGCACTTGTGTTGCAACTCTAATATAAATTCATTACAACAGTGTAGCATCTCATTCTGCTGGTGCAGTGAAATTTAGTATCAATGTTATCTTTGCTCTCACCAACTCTTCTATTAGGCATAGCTGCTGCCTCAGGGAACTGATTCTGAGTGTCAGGAGAGGGCAGTAAAGTGATAGTTATATAATTTATTATTATTGTATTTTTCTTCTCAAGTATCTGTGAGATGTGTTGCATCAGATGCCAAAAAGAACATGACTGGCCTTGGGTACATGGGAGGCTGGAGGCACCAGTTGCTTCTCTGGCAACAAAGCGCCAAGGTCCAATTTTGTTCTGCCCAGTGTGCATTTCAGGATAGGCTGTAATTTAAAAAGAAATCCTCCATTTCCATGCAATAAAAATAACTGTTGTTAAGGTTTCTCCAGGATAGGGCTGGATTGCAACTTAATATTTTTAAAGGCATTTTAATGACATTTGTTAATGTGCTCACTTACATTACTTACTTACGTACCCACCTGCCCTTCACCCTAAAGTCCCAGGACGGGTTGCATTATAACACAATATTGAAAACAGTTTTCAAACAACTTAAAATTACATTTGTCTAATCTACTTGATGTGATAATCGGGACGAGAAGCAAAAGACCATTTATCCGATCATTTCCCCGGACCCAGACCTATCTCCCATTAAAACAAAATCTCGAAAGCAGTTTACAACAGCAAAACGTGTCGTCAGAACAATTTAAAAAGCGGGAGAGAGAACCCACCAACCAACACCGGTTTTCCACTGCTCTTCAGGAGAGACTTTAACCAGCCACTATCCCGCCACCTACAATACAACCAACTTGTCTCAAGTTAGCAGAAGAACGCTCGGAACTAGGCGTCGGGCAAAAGGGGGGAAAGGAGTTGGTGAAAAAGAGGGAAAGGCGGCTTCACATTCGGCCGCCGCGCATGCCCACAACTGCCGCGCATGCTCCTTAGTAGGCAAGGAGCCTTGGGCTCGGCTGCCCCTCGCGTCGCAACTCCGCCGCTGGGAGCGCGGTGCCTCTGTGGGCGGGGCCAAAGGAGCAGGCTGGAGGCAGCGGCCTCCCCCCTGTAGGAGGGTAGAGGGCGTGGCCTGAGGAGGCGGAGGCGGCGCGCGGGGCCATTTCAGCGAGCGGCGGCGGCGCAGGCGGCCCGGCCAGGATGCGCTTGGCAGCGTCTCGCGGCGGTAGCAGCAGCTGCAGCACCACCAGCAGCAGTAGCGCCAGGGACGAGCCCTCCGCTCCCCTCCTGCCGCAACCGCACTAGCGCCCGCCGCGCAGCCACAGCCGCGCTCCGTCTCTCCTCCCGGCCCTGCCGGTCCCTGCTCCTCCACCTCCTGTGCCGCCGGCGGGAGGGTCCCGGGTGCTGAGCATCGCCGTCCCTTTTTCTCTGCCCTGCTTCCTCGGCGTCTCCCATGGCGGCCCCGGGCAACATCGTGTCCGTTATGGCGAGCAAGACCAAGACCAAGAAGAAGCATTTCGTGGCCCAGAAAGTCAAGCTCTTCCGGGCCAGCGACCCGCTGCTCAGCGTCCTCATGTGGGGGGTGAACCACTCGGTAAGAGCCGGCGCTTCCTGGGGCGGGGGGTGGTTGCTTTGCTGGCCCGGCGGAGGCCCCTTCGTCTCTGCCGCAACCTCCGCCTTCTCCCTCCACCCCTCTCCTCCTTCCTCCTCCTCCTCCTCCTCCTCCTGTTAATGCGGGGCCTCTCTCTGTGCCCCCTCGCTTCCCTTACCCCGGATCAGTACCTTCCCCATAGCTCTATCTCCCTCCCCCTTCAGCAGTTCTGAAAGGGAGTACGTACTGGCAACCCCCCCTCCCTCTCACACACATATGCACACTTTCTCTTTTTAACTCGCCCATCTCTTTCACCCCCTTTCTCAGTTTTATAGGAGGCTACTGCCAGTAGCTCCTAGTGAGGAAGGGGAATGGCTGGTGTAAGAGAGGGAGAAGATGAAATGGGTTCACCTGTGGGGTTGGCAATGTGCTTCTCTGCCTGTGGGGCAGGAATGTGCCCTTGGGCACTTGAGTTCAGAGGCGTACTGCCCTTGGAGTGGCAAAAGCCATGGGTGTGACGTACACCCTGCCTTATGTTCTTTTCCCTTTGTGCACCTTTCTCGGTCGCATGCACACACAACCTTGTGTGTAGGGCTACTTGGTAGCTGCTATCGCTATTTGCTGTGGCGGCTAAATGGACCTCAAAGCAATACCGTTCTCATATTCACTGTGCTAGCTAATTGTACTTCTTGCCCTGAAATGGGCTTGGGGGTGGGAATCTGCTAAACAAATGCTACTCTTATTTAAGTGCATCTTGGGGATGGTTGACAGTTGGGCAGCGTTAGATTAATGGTAGGAGCTGTGTGTGTTTTGCCACTGGGCTAATGGCTTTGCTGCTGTCCAGGTTGGATGCATTTTGCTGAGTAGTGGTAAAAAATATATATGTCAGGCTGCAGAAGTGCTGGGATCTGTTATACATGCACAGCAAACCATCTCCCCCCCGACCCCCCCCCCAAATATAATCTGTATTGTGTAGCTGGGAGGCAGACGATTAATGATGTCTGAGATAAAACACTGCTACAGTAGGGAAGCTAGAGGCATGCTGCTGCCTTGGAGTACTGCAGTGTTCTGCTTCTCTGTTGGTAGCAGCGCTTCTACCTGTGCTGTGTTGATCAGATCAGATCAAGGAGAACAGAAATGTGAGACTTGGCTGCTGGCTTTTGGCAGAGTTGTAGCATATCAGCTTGAATATTGGCAATGATAGGACCTTGTGACTTCTGCCAAATATTATTTATGAGCAAGCTTTTGAAAATAACTATTTCTGATGGCTACGCATGTCTGGTTTCAATGTTGGCTGTTCTAAGATGTACCGGTACTTTGTAGTAGGACTTAAGATGCTTGAAGCTTGAATTGCACTATGTATAAAAGGCTTTAAAGAGGGAAAGGGGTGTTGAATTGTCAAGCAAAAAACATGTGCAATGTCTTACCTTGTTAGGGTTGTGTTCACCTGGTTAAAGAAGTGATACTTCAGTTATGCAAGTGTGTTCAGACCAGACCTGCAAGGTTTTCTGTTCAAGGTGCTGCTGCAAACTGCCCTTGAGCTTGGGGAAGGAGTGGAGGAGCACAATCTGCACTACGTTCTGTATTTGCACTTTGCTGTCTGTCCCTACTTTGCTTGGACAGAAACCTTTGCTGTTACTTTCAGTTACTGCAGTTATTTAAAACAAACTGACCGTGAATTTCTCCCACTGAACTTGTGTGCCTATATTGACAGCTTTTACCAGAAGCTAAATCAGGCTGCCTTTTGGTCTTCAAACCTAGCTACTTCCAAATCCTCTCTGTTGCCTACACACTTCCCCTCTCTTTCTTGAAAAGTGCATTGTTTTGCAAATACATTTGTGGTGTTAATTGTTTTGCAAATGCATTGTTGTACATATATGGGAAATATCCACCACTGCACAGGCATTGCCCTTTGCACAAGTGCAGGTTTGTATGCAACTTTAAGATGCTAATGATAACTTTCATAGCTATTCACTCTGTTCTATTGCAGTGGTGCTATGCTGCATCTTGAGGTAAGGTTTGTGGTTTGGTGACTAATCATCCTCTTTATCCAGAAACAGCATAATACTATCTTTCTTGGGAAACGTATCTATGTTAGGGGGAAGTTGGCTAACAAGTCGCCTGAAGCAGAGTTACTAGACTTCTCATTTCTCAGACTTATTATTGGCATCCAGATATGTTGGAAGTTGTGCTAAACTGTAATGGCTCTCCGTCTTCATATTTCCCCGAACAACAAGTGAAGATCATTTTAACTAGAGCTTTTCATCCAAGGGAGAGTGATTCTATGTGAAAATTGGTCTTAAAATATGAAAACCAAGCACAGCATCTGAGCATTGCATGTGGGTATATTTACACAAATGTGTCTATCTTCGGTCACTGTCCTAGGACTCATTACCCAAGAAGCTCTTTTGTATACAAGAAATAATTTCACACTTCTGAGCCACAGACCCTTGGTAGCAGTCTAGGCTTGGGTTTGTGGAACTGTGAAAGTCATGCATCACCTGTGGCATCCGTCTTATGATAAATGAGAGAGATGGGTTGTTGTCTCTTCAATTCTCTTTTAACCTCTGATCTGTTTACATCTACTAGAGATGAAGGCAAGTTCAGGGGTTATCTCAGAATAATTGATAATGTAATCAGACTTGTTTTCTATTGATTGCGGTAGTAAATGCCATGAGTTGATGACTTCGCTAGTAATGCTTTGACATTAAAATAATTGTAACAAATTTGTCTTGTAGGATGAGAAGCTGCAGGATATGTTGAACTGTAACTTTTAGTGCAGAGTCTTCACCATGTTTTTTAACTTCAAGTCTTGCAGTGGTAAAATAATTTTTCTAGATGCAGTACTTCTAAATACATAACTTAATAGACTACTTGGAACATGTAAAGTGTTAACTTAGAAGCAGCCTGATCTGGTAAGAATGGGGCCATAGGGCTAGACTTGTAAAAGATAAGGTAAGTTAATTTGAAAAGGGAATTTAAAAGTCATTAATAAAGATTAGCAATGGTTTGGTTGTCTCCCTTATAGCTTTAACTTCTTCTTAAACTCTACCAGACTGAGCAGCTTTTGTAAGATACTAATGTTGAAGTCATACTGAATACATTGAAACCACAAGTGTAGAATTAAAGTGTGAAAAGCGTAAAACCAGAAGAGAAACTAGAGTATGTGTAAAATTAAAGAAACTGCAGAAACATGCTCTTAACTAAACTTGTAGAAGAAAGAAAAATATGGTTTTAAGTACTCTTATTTTGTAAGTGCATGTGTTGGAATGGTGATTCTTTTAAATGACGAACACGTTATAGCCCTACAGATTCCATACAGTAGAATGTCACCTTCTCACCAAGCTGCTTGGCAATAGTCTTGTAGCCCAGTCCAGCCTTGTGCAGGTCTACAATCTTGTCCCTGACATCCTTGGACAGCTCTTTGGTCTTGGTCATGGTGGCTACTTTGGAATCTGCTGGATTGATTGCTTCTGTCGACAGGTGTCTTTTGTAAAGGTAATGTAACGAGCTGGGATTACAGGTAAGACCTCTCCCTTACAGCAGGTGCTTCTAATCTCAGCTCGTTACATACAGTGAAGATACCAGGTAGCCTGACGTCTGGCTGGTTGATAGGGGATCAAATACTTATTTCACTCATTATAATGCACATCAATCTCTGACTTTTGTCTTCTGGGTTTCTGGGGGTTTTCCTGTTGTTATTCTGTCTCTCACAGCTACAATAAACCTACCATTAAAATTATGGACTGGTCATTTCTTCGTCAAAGGGCAAACGGGCAAATTTAGCAGGGGATCAAATACTCCCCCCCCTCACTGTACCTTTTGTAGGTATTGTTAGATTCCTGCATCTTTGTCTAGTCCTGGGCATAAGGGAAAGTAAATACTAGGAGTGATAGGAATGCATTCGCCATTTGTGTGTGTAGGCTTTGAATAGTACATAACTGTATTCTGTGTTTGTCTACAGCTTCCTTGGAACCTGTGCAGAGTATCTTGGGTGGAGAGGAGTTCTCTCACTCATCCCATTAGGCACAGAAAATAGTTACTTGGAAAGTGGGTAGAGCAGAGTCTCTTCTGCCCTTGCTAAGAACTGATTGCAACATTTTTATAATCCTCACGATCCTGTTTCTTATCATAGTGAACATCTGGGGAATTTCTTGTCTGGGAATGAAAAAGCTTTCTGCGAACAGTGTTTCAAGCAAGCAGCTTTCCCCATGAGTAAGGACCATATAATAGAAAACTCTTCTTTGCCTTCATTTTCAAAAACAAAAACAAAACAGCAACTTCTTAAAAATAAACATAGTGTGCTATTGTTGCTAGTCAATTAGTTTTTGCCTATATATATATATATATATATATATATATATATATATATATATATATAATTACTAGCACTGGTATAATCACATTTTCATGCTGTATTCTCTTGGGGGTAGAGCTAACTTTTCTGCTTAGAAATGCTTGACCAAATGGCTTGGAGCAAAAGTAATTTGTAATTTACCCACACTCTCCAACACTTGGGCAGTGCGTGCTTAAAATAAGCTTCTGAGCTTTCACCAGCAGCTACTACTAGCTCATGGAGCACCTAGCCTGATAGATATGCAGATCATGCAAGTGCAGATTGGCACAAGGCCAAAACAATATTGACTTTCCATTTTGAGCAAGAAGAAGAATTTCAGGGTAAGGATGCTTTCCTCAGAATACAGCTGGGCATTACAAGATAGATGATCTTTTGTTCCAAGCCCATTAATTTCAGATGCTGACAGCATCACTAATAGACTTTTATTTTTAGGAGACTATGAAAACAGACTTGGCTTCAAACTTGAATATAAGAACAAAAAAGGTTAGAATTCATTTGTAACATAGTATAGGTAGACCTAACTTTTAGGTTGGCTCTTTGCTTTGGTTTGAGGGTTTTATGTGGCCCCAGGTTTGTAATGCTGGAGAATGGACCAGATTCCTGTTCTACCTCTCCCAGTGATGCTATGTCTTAAGCCCTTTGTAAGGACGCGGGTGGCGCTGTGGTCTAAACCACAGAGCCTAGGGCTTGCCGATCAGAAGGTCGGCGGTTCGAATCCCCGCGACGGGGTGAGCTCCCAGTGTTCGGTCCCAGCTCCTGCCCACCTAGCAGTTCAAAAGCACGTCAAACTGCAAGTAGATAAATAGGTACCGCTCCGGTGGGAAGGTAAATGGCATTTCCATGCGCTGCTCTGGTTCGCCAGAAGCGGCTTAGTCATGCTGGCGACATGACCCGGAAGCTGTCTGCGGACAAACGCCGGCTCCCTCAACCAGTAAAGCGAGATGAGCGCCGCAACCCCAGAGTCGTCCGCGACTGGACTTTATGGTCAGGGGTCCCTTTACCTTTAAGCCCTTTGTGGGCCTCACTCTTGCCAGCCCCACCTGGGGGTGGGAGGGGGAATGGAGCCATCTATAAAGTGAAATATTATGTAATGCATAGACTGTCCCTGCTATTCAAGACCAAGGCCTTAGAGTACTTAGTGCAACTCTGGCACAATGTGACTTACCTGCTGTTCTCCCATAAATTCCCAGTCAGCCTACCTGTTGACTAACTTTGGGTTTAGCCCTGAAAATGTGAGTACATGCAAGCATCCTACAATCTTCATAGTGCTCTGACTTAACTGAGTGAGAGAACTGATCAAGGGGGTGGAACAGCTCCCCTGTGAGGAGAGGTGGCAGCATTTGGGCATTTTAGTTTAGAGGAAAGGCAATTAAGAAGTGATATGATAGAGGTACCTGTATATAAAATTATGCTTGGTGTGGAGAAAATAGATAGGGGAAACTTTTATTGTTGGCTACTACCTACCCATAATGGCTATGCTCTTCCTCCATGGTTGAAAGTTATAAGCTTCTGAACGCAAATTGCAGGAACCCACAGGAGGGGGAAATGCTCTTGCACTCAGTGCCAGCTTGCCAGCTTCCCATAGGTATCTGGTTGGCCACTGTGACAACATGATGCAGCTGGGTGAGATGAGCCACTGGCCTGATCCAGAAGGCTCTTTTTGCATTCTTAATGGGGGGGGGGGGAATACATCTTTCAGGCCAAACTCTAGGAAGATCTTCTCTCATGCTGTGCCATGTTGGCTAGATTATGGGGCTATAGATCTGATTTGCATTCTTCTCAATGGAAATCCGATGTGTAGAACTCCAGGACTGGCTTGTTCTGAATTTCTAAAAGCTATTGCAGTGGCTGCCAATATCATAAAAGCTGGGCCATCCAAAACAGGATTGAAATCATTCGATGCATTATGGGGATACATTTAGTAAGGCTAACCGTCAGTCATAATAGAACATTGAACACACAGTTAAGATGTCAGGTAAGATATAATAAGTCAATGCATTCTACAATACCTGCCAGTTTATTGCCTAATTCACTCAGTTTGCCGAGAGCTCCGAAAGGAGCCCTTGAATCCCTTTCTGCTGCCACTCTGAATAATTTGGTGGTGTTTGCAAACTTGGGTCACTTTGCTGCTCATCCTGAGATACGAGTTATCATTCCGTAGGAGGACTTGTTCTCTTATCCTATGAATGCTAAGTTTCTTCAGGAGCCTTTGAGAGCTTCTCTCAAAAGCTATTTGAACATTTAAGTATACAATGTCCACTGGCTCACACCTGTCCATATGCTTGACACACTCCCCACAAATGCTAAAATGTTCGTAAGACAGGACTTGCCTTTGCAGAAGCAGTGTTGATTCTTTTTTGTTAAGACTAATTCTTGTGTAGGCTTGGCTATACCACAATTCATGTTATCTTTAACATATTCCTCAATCTACCCAAAACAGATATGAAGCAAATTGACCTGCACCTTCCTGGATTCTGGTCCCCTAATCTTTAAAAACTAGTGTTACAATTGCTGTTTTCCAGTCCTCTGGTACAAAGGCCAATCTTTGTTGAGTGGTAACCACCTGCTTGATTAAGATGGCTTGGCATTACATAAATGGGCTTTATGTTTGAGGGACAGCTACAGCACTAAAGGTTACGCATTTTATACTTAGAGTAGATAACATGATGGAAAAAGTTGAAAGATTGCACTTTAAACATTTAACACACACTATTCAAACCAGCAGTTGCTATAGTTACTGTGGTAGGATCTGCAAACCCATAGGACATCTTAAGTAGGCAGATCAGACCATCTCTCTTTCTAAAATGTGACTCATTTACAAGAACCAGATCCACTCTTCTTACTAAGTAAAGGAACTTGCAAGATATGTGACCTTATAGGAGAATAACACAAATTCCTAAAATATTAATGCAGGGCAGTGATTCTTTATATACAGAATGAGTCCATATGGATACAGGGCATCTTGGAGAGATGGTAGTGCAAAGATAAGATCATGAGCCCTGTGTTGCCTGCCTTCCTACGTTGTCTTAACTCCCTAAAAGATAAGAGAGGGTTGTCTATATTGGATCTCTGGGATAACTTACTTTCTACCTCTGTCTTCCAACCTGATAGAGAAGAAGAGCTATTTGTTCTCTTCTAATGATACTGCTCTGTATGGCTTTAGATAGTCTGATGCCTTGCTCTTCTTTTAGCGCAGGTGATAATGCCTCATGCCATATATACATGGCAGCTTTAGGATGTACCGGTAGTTGCACCACTGTATTCAAGGTGTCCTGAACTTTCACCTGCAGAACTGATGGTTAACTTGGCCCCCCTTCTATGTGTATCTTTACTTTTTGCCCTCCCCAACCCAGTATTAGCAAACTTTGAAAAAACACTGAGCTGATATCTAGTAACCCTGTTACTGTTGGAAGATGCTTTGTGAGAGTTTTCTTTGAATACCACATTTTTCCATGTATAAGACACCCCGATGTATAAGACGACCCCTATTTTTTTTAACCCAAAATTAAGAAATTAAGTTGTTCAGCTTTTTTGGGGGGTGGGGGAGGTCACTTCCGCCAATCTCTCACCCGCCTGCCTGCCACTGCCGATCGTTTGCCAGAGCCATTGCCGATCGCACACCTTGCCGCAGCCGCCAATTGTCTGCCCGCTCGCCACCACCAACAGCCCACCCACCCACTTGCCGCAGCCGCCAATCGCCTGCCCGTCTTGCCACAGTCGCCAATCGCCAGCAGGCCTTGCCGCAGCCACCAATCACCCGCCCAATCGCTGCTGCCAATCTCCTGCTTGCTGCTGCCATTAATCGCACGTCCTCCCTCTGCATTTATTATCCGTGTATAAGACGACACCCAATTTTTGTCTAATTTTTAAAGCATCGTCTTATACATGGAAATATACAGTACTTCTCTTGGGGAAGCCAGTGTGAGGAAATGAAACACTGTATTAATTACACCAAAGCAGGCAGAGTTACTTAAGTTGCAAAACCCCAGCTGGGCATAGGGTTAGACAGTAAATCCTAACATAGTTGAAGGCATTGGCAAAAGGGAAGAAGAATCTTGCTGGAGGCTTTTAGTTTGTAAAACTCTGAAATACTGGAAACCTACTATGTTACTTCCACTCCATTGTTGAGACTGTGAGTTCTAGTGCTTATGCAGCCAAAGTTGCACTGCCCAAGCAACATCTTTAGAAAAGCCCTAAGGAGAATGTCCAGAACAGCCCAGTGCAGACTGAGCATGCTCAGTGAGCATAGAATGTTGACGAACTCCAGTGGGGGTGGGGGAGGATGGAATGCAGTGGTTGGAATTCTGAATGCCAGTGATGGACTGTGCAGAATTTGGTTGCAGATCTCACTTGTATCTGCTGAAATCCCATGGTCTAGAGATTGAATTTCTAGTAAGGTTAGAACAGAATAGTGTGGACTACTGGAATTAAAAATCAATGGGCATATAAGCGTGTGCTAGTTCCTATAACTTCAGTTGTAAATAGAAAGGTAATATTTTCCATATCACCAACATAGTACATTTGCTAGGCAACTGCTACTTCATTAATAATATCAAGATTCCCATCCCTTTTCGTGGAGTAAAACAGTATCCACATCTGCTTCCTTTGGAGCAACATCAGGTTCGGTTAATATGGTTTTCTCTAGTAGGCAGTCATTTCTCTTTTTGGAATTGCTGTATCTTCTCTGAACCTGTTCAGGGTTTTGTGGTGTTTTCTGGAACTGTAAGTACAACCATCTCAGAAGTGGAGTCTGTATAATTAGCCTCAGGCTGGCTTGATTTTCTGAGCATTCTCTTGGTGGCATTCTTGATACTGTATGGATACTCCTAAAATCTGTTGATTACAAAAAGATTTGACACTTGGCTTGTATCCAGACGTAAGCTATAGATTTGCCAATATAACCATGTAATGCACCTTGTGATGGCCAAAGAAAATCCAAAGACCATTCCGTCACTGTTAGTGACAGTGGCCTCATTGACACACCACAGTAAACCTTTTGTTAGCTGTTTACTATGCATGTGCCTAAAAGGGCTCTTTTGCTCCTCCCCACTCACACTGGGAAGGAAACAAAGCATGATCCCTGGCTTAGCATTTCCACCCGAAATGAGGATTGGGGATTGTTTTGTACCCAACAAACCATGAACTCTAGCCAATGTTTGCTCTTGGCTTACTGATCAGGGTTTGTTGGGTGCAAAACAATCCACTATCCCTGTTTTGGGTGTAAATGCTAAGTCCATGGATCATGTTTTGTTTCCCCCCAGCATAAGCTGAGAGGGGCAAAGATTTTGCTCATGCATAATAATAATAATAATTAATAATAATTAATAATTATTATTATTTGTACCCCGCCCATCTGGCCAGGTCCCCCCAGCCACTCTGGGCGGCTTCCAGCAAACATTAAAATACATCATTGTAAGACATTGGTTTTGGAGGTACCAAGAAGTGCATATGCAACCATTAATTTGTGCATTTGTTATTGTTTAAGCTGAGCTGCAAGTTGTGTTTCTATGCTGATTTTATTATTGTAAATCTTGTATCACCATTGTTGAGTGGTGATGTTGGAACTGGTGCCAAAGCACATATAAAAAAGTTGTCTTGTTTGTTGCCATAGAGCACATAACTCTGGAGTAAGTTTGCTTGGTATTAAAGCATATGGCAAGCCCCCCAACTTAATTCATTTCTTTACAGTTAATACTTTTTTCACTTTATGATTTTCTTTCTGGTTAGAGGTACGCAGTCTTCCATTGCCCCCCACCCCTATTCTATCACTGAATCATCTGCTTTTTCTTGGCAAACTTTCTCAAGACTGCTGACAGTACCATCAGCAGCATAATTAGTAGGACCAATGGGCTTGCTAGATAATATTCAGTCACTTCCCCAAAATGCTTTTCAGTTGAGCAGATTGAATGTAGGCAAGATGAAAGTACCGTACTTGATATGCCTTTAAGTTAATTGCACTCTTGGAGACTCAGGACCCTTTGTATGTTGGTTTAGTGTTATAGCAATCAGCCCCCATGACTATGAGCTGATTCATATGTAAAGCTAAGCCAAACCATGGCTTAGCATGAATGGGCGAGTTCCTGAGGAAACCCTAGTTTATTTCACTTCAGTGCAGCAATGGGAACACAGGAGGAACAAAGCAGCTACAATCTTCTCTTTGCCACAGTCTGGTTTAGCATTACAGGTGCCTTCTAGAAGATAATCTCTTCTCCCTACTATAAGATGACATCACTTTGATTCCAAATCAGTATGGTCAAAATATGCAAAAACTGCTAAAAGCTACTATGCACCAAAATGCCAAGGTTAGAGCCAGGATACAATTCAACAAAATAGGTTCTTAACTCCAAAACTATTAACGGAGATAGGATCTTACAGGTTGAAGAATCAAGCTTATTTTCCATCCCTTATATTCTACAGCTTTGGCATAAATTTATATTCCCAGAGTGGCTAAGTAGTAAGGCAGTAGGAATCTGAAATGAAAAATGGCTGTCATAATAGCTAATGCTACTGATTTGTAGCACATGAATGAAGTAGATGCATTAGTATGTAAAATGCTATATGTACACATGCCTTAGCTATCGTTAGCTATAGTTGGTGTATGCTGTTAGCCAGGAAATCTGTTTTTTGGGGGGCTGCATTCTCTAATGCGCTGTAGAATGTATTTTTTGGTAATACCTCCCATTAATATGAAAAGTATGAATCTGGTGGTAGTGGTTCTGCAAGAGGAAAAATGTAATACCAAGTTGTGAGAGCAGCCCAAGAAAGTCCCTTCACTTAACCATTGCTTCCTCTTATTATTGCTCTGTTTGTTCAGTGGTGAGTATTTTCACTTTTTAAATAGCACCTTCTCTCAGTTGCATGTGGCAGGTCTCTTTACATTTCGGCATAATGGAAGGAACTTAGGAGCTTCTAGGTATATTATCCACAGAGGCAAGTAATTTATCTTGAAGGAATTAAAAACCTGTGGCCTTCCAGGTGGTGTTGGACCCCAGCTCCACAGGCAGCCACAGCCAGGAAGGCCAATGGTCAGGGAGGGATAACAGAAGAGCTGCCGCCTGCTATAAGGTGCTGAGAAGCACTTGAAATGGATATCTATAAAGGAGAACTTGAGTGTTCCTTTTTCCTCAGGAAAAACAAATTCAGTAGCAAGCTCAAGTCTCTTATATGAAAAAGTCTCCATTTGCTGATTTGAGATGAAAACACCCAGTACTATTTTCCTAGAAAAAGAGGTGCTGGAAATCACCATGAATGCCTCCCTTGTGGTGTAGCACCATGAATGCCTCCCTTGTGGTGTAGCACCATGAATGCCAGTGTGGTGTAGTGGTTAAGAGCGGTAGACTCGTAATCTGGGGAACCGGGTTCGTGTCTCCGCTCCTCCAAATGCAGCTGCTGGGTGACCTTGGGCTAGTCACACTTCTTTGAAGTCTCTCAGCCCCACTCACCTCACAAAGTGTTTGTTGTGGGGGAGGAAGGGAAAGGAGAATGTTAGCCGCTTTGAGACTCCTTCGGGTAGTGATAAAGCGGGATATCAAATCCAAACTCTTCTTGTTTTCTTATAATGCCAATGGCACCCACCCGAGAGGGGCCGGAACTGAGTTCCAGTGAGTTCTGGCTGAAAGAAAGACCTGAAAATACCTATGTCAAAGTTGGCCCATTAAACATTTAATCTATGTTAAACAGATTCATGAACTTGGGTAGATGAATGGATGAATTGCTGCTCTTCGCGATTTTTTTTTTTAATAAACTTGGGATTAATTCCCAACTTGCATGCATGCTTTTATCTTATGTGGAAGTGGTGGGGGGACGCAGGTGGTGCTGTGGTCTAAACCACTGAGCCTCTTTGGCTTGCCAAACCAAAAGTCAGTGGTTTGAATCCGTGTGATGGGGTAAGCTCCTGCTGCTCTGTCCCAGCTTCTGCCAACCTAGAAGTTTGAAAGCATACCATTGTGAGTAGATAAATAGGTACCACTGCGGTGGGAAGGTACCCTATATACTCGAGTATAAGCCTAGTTTTTCAGCACATTTTTTGTGCTGAAAAAGCCGCCCTCGGCTTATACTTGAGTGAGGCAGGCAGTGGCTCCTATGAAGCTTTCCCAGGTTTTTTGTGGTAAAATTGGGTGCCTCGGCTTATATTCGGGTCGGCTTATACTCGAGTATATACGGTAAACGGTGTTTCCGTGCGCTCTGGTTTCTGTCACTGTGTTCCATTGCGCCAGAAGGGGTTTAGCCATGCTGGCCACATCACCTGGAAAAGCTGCCTGCGAATGAACGCTGGCTCCCTCAGCCTGAAAAGTAAGATGAGCGCCGCACCCCATAGTCGCCTTTGACTGGACTTCACTGTCCAGGGGTCCTTTACCCTTTACCTATGTGGAAGTGATAGAAAATGATTGAAGTTGTCTTTACTAGCAGTTAGAGCTGAAAAGCACTGAGAAACCTACTGAATATAAACTCACTCATTTTCATTTAGCGATGCTTTGTGCTCCAGTATACAGCAACAAGTTTAAGATCTGAAGCACTGAGTCATTTGATGAGAGCTACAGAGGAAAGCATACTGCTATTGGTGCTTTCATCTATTTTGTGAGGGGAGAAGCTCTTATTTTTATTGAGCCAAGTTTGGTATGATTTCTTTGCTTATGCTACGTGTTCTGTATATGTTTTCCTAAACACATGGATGTTTGTTGCAATTATTGCTACAAATCCTAAGCATATGCAAAGCTTTGGTTTCAGTTCAAATTCCAGTATTAGTAATTGTTGTGCCTCCTAACCCATTTTTGAATTGGCCTCTCCAAGCAACATAATTGCCGGCAAACTACCTGTACCCGATTTATGCTTGTCTGATAACCCTATTATGCCATTCTATGTCTTGTTTTCTGAGGTGTAGGTTCTTGGGGAGGTTTGATCATGCTTGGCTCATTAGTTCACAGCTGTCAGCATTAGCTATTGCTAGCATTTAATTCAAGTGTACTTCAGGGGTCAAGAATATATAAAGACTGTTGAGCTATTCCGCCAAACTGAGTTTCTGAAATCATAGTTTTGAGAATCACCTTCACTTTTTCAGTCTGAATGCTAAATTAGGTGATGTACTTAAATGTGGAGTTCTGCAAGTATCTGTTTGTATTTCAATGGTTTAGAGATGGCAGGCTTTCCAATGTTTATCTTAAAGAGGAAGATAAAATTAAGCAGATGACAACATTCTCCTCGCTCAGTTGGATACTGCATGTTTCACTTTTGGTGTTCTTCTCGTTATTCTAGCTTGTGTTGGAGAATTTGATTTTTGTCTGTCTTGTTCTTGCCAAAAGGATGTGTATTGATTGCCATCCTTTTTATATAACCCTAAGAACTGTGAGTTGTATGTTCTGCTGATTGCGAAAAATTTGTCACCACAACAGAGTTGGCATGTTTACTTTGCAGTCTTCTTCAAGGAGTTCTGCAGTGCTACAGCTACATGGATTATTAAAGCCTAGTTGCACACAACTACACATTTGTTCTGTAGAGACTTTTATATGATAAACAAGTTGTGTGAACTGGCCTCTACCAAGGCGCACTGCAAGCACAAATTGCTGTGTGGATTCTTCACTTTGAATCTCCTTAATGGAGGGTGTGTCTTTGACAAAAAATGATGTTGTGTGTGCAGTTATTTAACCAGCTGTCTTCAACAACTATGAGTGACTGGGTGGCTGGAGTAATGTCCAAGTGCTAGCAAATAGAGCAGTGCACACACGGATGCCATTCTTGCTATATATAGGTCTTCAGGGATTGCTCTGTCTACCCACCAGAAATCTTTCTGGACTGATCAGTGCTTACAACTGAGAAAGGGAGTAGTTGGCTCCAGTAATGATGTTTAATGTAAGGGCATTGCGAGCATGAAAACACTGTACTCTCTATGATATATAATTGTTCTAAACTATTTTTAAATTTTCTATGGATGGCTACAGTTGGTATAGTTGGCATCATATGCTCAAAGTGTCTTGCCTTGGTGAACAACCTGGCTGCTGAATTATGCACCAGCTGAAGTTTCTGAACAGTCTTCAGAGGCAGCCTCACGTATAACATGTTGCTGTTATGGCGCCAACAGGATGGCGTGCCGAAGCCAGGTATCAGTACCGGGGTCAAGAGAAGCCAAAGTCAGGAGCAGTCCGAGTCAGGGACCAGCCGAAGCCAGGTACTCAGGATCAGGATGAGCAGGCACAACCACGTGCTTCAGCACAGCAGTTGCAGGTGCTAGTGAGGGAAGCAGCCGACCTTCTTTAAGTAGCCAGCTCATCACCACACCTTTTACGAGCTGCAACTGCCTCCAATTGCTCCCTCCGTTTCTCAGCTCTATGCTCTACAGCTGAGATGGGAGGAGGGGAGGGGGTCCTCCGGCTCCTCTCCTCACAAGGGCCTGATTCTGGCTCAACTTCTTCCTCCTCCTGTTCTGGCCTTCCCTCTTCCCCATCTGCTTCTTCCTCTTCTGAGGAGTGTCACCACCAGTCTTCTTCAGGTAAGAATCCCTCCATTCCTCTGGACTCTTCCGTGGTTGCCGCTTCGCCTAGGGGGGCTTGCCACCACTCCTGCTCATCTGGTGCAACCCTGACAGTTGCAGTGGTCGAACCTAGAGGTTACCAGAACATAGGTGGCAGAAGTTAGGATATCCTTGTCCAGTTGGGGTGCTGCTGGGCCACCAGCCAAAGCTGGTAGAAGGCACTCTGTGCCACTGAGGCCACCTGAACCTTAAGTGACGTCAGTTGATTGAGAAGTATCCCCAAGCTGTGTATTCGCTCCTTCAGAGGGAGTGTAACCCCATCAAAAGCAGGCTCTCCATCTGGTGTAGGGAACCACCCACTAACAGTGCCTCAGTCTTATCTGGATTGAGTTTCAGTTTATTGGTTCTTATCCAGTCAATTACCGCTGCAAGGCAACTCACTTTCTAGCACATCCCCTGCCGCACCTGAGGGCCCTATCCTCAGGAAAGGCTGTGGGGGTTGGAGGCTTGTTTGGAAGAGAGTTGGAGCTGTTGACTCCAATCTTTGACCTGGCCAACTAAAAATTGTACACCTTTGTTAGCTAGTATGAGCACTATAGGCAAGATCTAGTAATAGATAAGTCTGGAAAGAATATATATATTAAGGCTGAACTTCTAGACACGTTTTTTGTTGGTTTAGTGGGATTTCCTGATTCCCTCCCCCCTTTTTGCCAAGACTAGCAACAGTGACTATTTGTAATTAGCAAATTGTTGGGCCATTCATTACATAATACTATTCTACATAAAAGTATATGGTACCTGGAATGCATAGTTATTTCTTTGATCTGGAAGACCTGGATTCATATCCCATGTCTACTGTGGACTTGGAGTGACCTTCCTGTGGTCAGTGAAGCAGGAACAAAACAAATGTATTGGAAGTAAAATAAGCTTCTTAAATATGAGTAGTCCAAACTTCAAAAGTTGCTTCTTCTAGATATACCGGTATATACTTCAGATGGTATTTGGATCAGTTCCATGAACTCTGAGTAGTAATAGCCTAGGTTCTTTGATCTTAACAGCTGTTTGACAAAGGCTTGTCTTGTCAGTAGTGCAGAGTGACCTGATACTCAAATTAGACATGTCATGTAGGTCAAACAGGATTCATTATTACTTTGGCCTAACTGCATCATACTTCAGACTCAGCATTGTGTTTATTTAGCTGACAAGAAGATCAAATATCAATCCAGAAAAACAATTTTGTTAACTTCTGTGCATGTTCTCTTTGCAGATTTTGTTTCTGCTGCTTTTTGTCTCTTTCCCATTTCTGTTAAAGAAGAAGAAAAAAGCCAATAATATTGCAGCTGCCATCCTCAAGGCACTTAATTCAGATTAGTTGCACTGTATATGTTGGATTGCTTCTGAAATAAGTGGTTTGAGGATTGCAGTCTCCGTTACATTCCCCATGGAACAGACACCATCTGTTCCATTTGCTTCTTGTGGCGGCTTGAGCATAATACATGGATTGCAGCCTTTTTTTCTTATCTTGAAGTGAAGAATACATTGTTTAGTTACTAGTCCTTGTTCATAGTATATTTTCTTCAATTTGTTAGTGAGTAAAAAATCATCTTGGTCTCCTAGCTAGAAAGAATGAAAGGTTTAAAAGGATGTTGACATTCGTGGCTGGAGATGGGACACCATGTAACCTCTTAGTTTCTAAGAGCACTTAAATAAACAACTTTTGTGTTTTTGCTCTTGCATGCTATGGCAGAACCCCAGTGGAACTGCTAATGTGATCCCTGGAGGATTAATAAACATCAAAGCAGGAAATGTTTACTAGATGCTTTAGAAGTATTGCATGTTGAAACTCTTGGTTAAAAGCACATTTGGTCAGTGATGAAGCCTTAGTTTACTGACTTAAATGACTTAAAAAGTGGGATACTAATATACATACAGGGAATTTTTGAAAAGCCTTCTATCCGTGGGAATGGTGGCAGCAGTGGTTACTTGAGCGATATCGTGCTATAAACTAAGCTTATTATCCATAGAACTGGGGGAAGTCCTATAGTCATAAGAGCTTTTCTCCGTGTTCTCAGCAAGGAATGGAATCTGTGCTTCAACGCCAACCGCTGTGTGCTTGACAACAAATTCTAACTAGGTCTAGTACAAAATCATTGTAATGGCTATTTAGGTTGTTTTCACCCTGTCTTGCAACTTAAGAAAAAAAATCCTCAGGGTAGCTTATGAAACACAATAAACACAACATGGATCTGTGCTGCTTCTTTCTCCTGCAAACAATGAGGAGAGGACCCAGGTGGGTAGTTGGTTCCAGGCAGGCTGACTGCCACTGTGGGAAGCTATAAACCATTCTAGTCCATATTTCTGAGCATGGGAGCGTCTGAATGGAGACTGCACTGGATTGCTTCCAGTCTTGTAACTCTTTCTCGCCATATTAACACAGCTTTGTTAATATAAAACCAAAGATAGCTAACCTGTGGCCCTCTAGATGCTGTTAGACTATAACTCCTATTAACCTGGACCACTGGCTATGCTGGTTAAGGATGATGGGAGCTGGCGTCCCAACAGCATTCAGAGAGCCACAGGCTAACTGCTAATTTAGAATGACATTTACAAGCAGGAGTAAGCCATAGCAAGCCTTGAACTTGTACACTTCCATTCTCCCTATGCTCCAGGAAGAGGCGTTTGGAAGCTTCAATGTTAACCATGGTTAACGTGAACCACCACAAGTGAACTTGTGGTTTGTCTGGAGTGAGATACCACGGGGTCAGGTCTGGACACTAAAGCCAAGCCAGGACTTAACTCCTGGCCGCATGGCGACAGCATCAGTAACGAAGCAGCTGTGATTTTTGCCCCAATCAGGTTTCACTCTTGCTCGTTCACACTTCACCGTGGTTTGAATTGTCCAGTGAAACTCAGCAGAATTCACTTCCAAGGTTTTGATCATCTTCACAAATCATCATCTGAACTGTCACTTATGTCAGTTTAAATTCTGTATTTTAGAGTTGCACCCTACATTCACAATTGTATATGGGGTTGAAGCACAGATAGCTAAGAGCATATAAAAGGTAATAGTTAAAAAGTAATTAACTACAATAGAATTAAAACGATGTAAAAATAAATCTGTTGAAATGCAGGCAGTAAAAAACAACAACAGCACAGCACTATTAAAAGCCCTTTCCTTAAAAGCAGTCAATTCCCCAAAGCCTGCCAGAGCAAGACAAATCTTCGCCTGCTGGCGAAAGGACAACAAGAAGGGAGCCAGACTAGCCTCTCCATTAAGGGAATTCCAAAGTCTGGGAGCAGCCGCTGAGAAGGCCCTACCAAATGTGCCTACAAGGGTGATGGGACTGAGAGATGGGCTTCACCCAAAGATCTCAGGCCCTGTGCAGGTTCATAAGGGAGAATATGGTCTTTCAGATAGCCTGGGCCTAAGCCATATGGAAATGGAATTGCTGACCACAAGATGTAGCAATGGCCAACCCATTAGATGGTGGATGGGAGAGACTGGTGGTAGAGGTGTGTGGAAACATCTGGCTTGTAATGTCTACTGAATGTAGCCTACTGTACAAAGTTAAGAGTTGCATCTGTTGCTGTCCTCACTTTTGCCTCTGGCCTTGCCAACTTAATTGCCTCTGGGGACACCCACCACTGTCATGTGACACCCACCCAACTGTTGCTTGTGCATGTATTCAACCCTTGGGCTGGAAAATGTTCCCAACCCCTTGTTTTGAAAAACAAAGGCAATGTGTGTGTGTGCATGCACACATGCGCTCTTCTTGGAACCAGACTGTGATTTGCTTGTTTTAAAAATGAGTTACACTTCCCTATGAAGGACTGTCAGATTAACTATAGCTATTATAGATCTGTTAGATGTCTTGCACGAACTGCTAGGCCTGCTCTGACTTACGACTTTGAAGTAGAAGTATGATTTCCCTTGCTCAGTGTGTATTCGCTTAATATAAAGGGTTTAGGGCAACAATAGATGTTATAGTCTTCTCATCCTAGAAGCTATGTTCTGAATTTTACAAAATAGGGTTTACTTAACATCTGGACATATGTTATCTAAACATGGAAAAACTTTCCAGACAGTATGCCCAAATTAGATTCTCGAACAGCTGGAGAGTGGTTGCATCTGGATGTCTCAAAAGATTTTAGATTGAAGTAAGAACACAGATTTAGCATCTTGGCACACTTCAGATAGCTTGGATTCTAAAAGGGACCCCAAAGCATGTGAACTATAATTTTTTTGAATACAGTTCATAGAACTTACTTTGTACACTAATAGTTATTATGGTATGTTACAGTTCTTAATTTATCACACATGAAGAGTGGCTGGGAAAACCCAGCCACATGGGCGGGGTATAAATAATAAATTATTATTATTATTATTATTATTATTATTATTATTATTATTATTATTATTTATTATATTCACCCTTTTCTGACTTATCAAGGTGCTTCTGTTGCATCATCCTCAGATGCTGCTGTGGTTCTTGTGGGCAATGGAGACCTGAAAATGTTTACCAGATTGGCTAGTCTGGCCAGGGCTTTTGCACAAATGAAGTTGTCTTAGGCAGAGTTGGACCACTTGCAAACATATTTCTCAGTCCTGCTACCTTGAGATCCTTTTAATTAAGAATCCTGGGATGGGAACCTGGAGCTTTCAGCACACAAAACATTTGTTTTGCCTCTGAATGAATCATTCTTCCCATACATACCAAAAATTACCTTTATCACATTCAAGACCATTTCCTTAGGATACAGGAGGGTCCCATCCCTTATCAAAGTACTCTTTCTGATTTGTAGCAACATAGTGCACAGTAACCATTGTTTTTCATGCAAATTGCACTTCTCCGGATAAGACATAACCATCGTTCTGCACTATGGCACAGAATGGTTCAGCTTTGTCTGGCTCCTCCCAGTCTTCAAAGCCAGGCACCAAAAACCTTGAAACAATAGATTCTTCTTCAGTTTCTGTTGACCATCTCTTTAACTGAAGATGTGATTTTGTGCAAGGCCTGAGAACAAAGGCTTCTCAAAGCTTGCCTCGCTGTGCCTGTCTCCATTGTGTTCAGTTCCAAGCTATCTGTATGCAGTTAGGCAAGCTTCTGTGGCATTCATACCTTCTGTAATCGAGTGAGTCTGCTGGGGGGGGGGGGGATGTCAGTTGCGTATGTGATGTAAAATGTCACTTTAGTAGTAAGGAGAAAAAGTTGGAGGTATGCTGAACAGACATAAAGGGCTATGAAAAAAGTTTATTCAGAAAAGGGAAATCATTTTTAAGTTTCCTTTTTTTGGGGGGGGGGGGGAGTGATAGATCTCCAAATTGCATCTTGGCGTTATAGAGCTGTAGGAATAACTCTGTTGTTAACAGTACCTCATTCTGTTTTAAAACACAACAATCGTAAATTCCCCTGCTTTATAAAATTGGTTCTACTGCTATGGATTTTGGAATAAAGGATCTCCTGGGTTAAGAATGTCGACTGGCATACCATTTTATTTTAAGCATTAATATGCTGCTTAATTATTTGCATTCTAAGCTACATACATAAAAACAATCCATAGACAGTAAACAATTAACGCAACACTACTTTAAAATGGCTGCCACAAGCCTTAGTCACACACCTGCAATTCAGCAAGGAGGTTACCTGTCTAATCTCAGCTGGGAGGGAACTTCATAGACTTGGTCCCACCACTGAAACTAGTTTGCTATATCCTGCTCTGCTGTTGGTTTGCCTCCACGAATCTGCTAATTCAAATTTTCTCCTCCCCTCACATAGATCAATGAACTGAGCCATGTTCAGATCCCTGTTATGTTGATGCCAGATGACTTCAAAGCATATTCAAAGATAAAAGTGGACAATCACCTTTTCAACAAGTAAGTGAAGCAGTTAGTTTTTAGTTTGGTTTATAATATGGATTATGTGATTCAGTCATTTGTAATAACCTTAGACAGTATAGGCATGACCTACTGCATTTTTTGTCACATGGCATACAGTTTTCTCTAAGTATCTTATGTCGAACTGTGACTACAAACTTACTGGAACATCTGCATGTCAAAAAGTGGTATTTGTTAATGCAGGGATAGCCAACATGGTGCCCTCCAGCGATGGCCCATGGAAACTGCAGCCTCCTTGGCAACAGCGAAGTCAGGAACATAATTGCTCTTTCAGTCCTGACATGCTCTGCAGTGCATCAGGACAACAGAATGGAGGAGGGAGGAAAAGATCCTTTCTTGCTCCTTCACATCCTGCTTAAAGGAAGGTAATTCAAGAGGAGAGGAGGTTTAGGCCCGTTTGCCTCTAGAGTTTTATAAGGCAAGGCTAGCATAGGTCTCTTCTGGAAGTAAATGGGCAACTGGAGCAGTAGCATAATGTGTGCCTGATGAAATGCCGTCAGATGATGAACAGCATCTTCTGTGAAGAGCAGCCCCCATTACAGTACAGTACACTAGACTTGTCTCACCAGGCATGAAGGCATGAATGTCTCTTTGCTAGGTCTGAGTCCTGCAAATGAGGTTGGTGCTCTGTCTGAAGCTGCAGGCTCACCGATGGATCCAGGTTCTGCCCCCAGGCTGAGAACCTGCTTAACCAGGGGAAGCTGATGCTGTCAGTGGAAATCCTTTCCCTTCCTGCATATCAGGGCCTGCCAGCAGCTACTAATGCAGGCTTGCCTGGATTAATCTTCAAGCAGTTTGCCTGTCACCAACCATGGTGAGGCACTGGTAAGCACTGGCACCTTAGGACCTTGGTTTCATTAAAGGGGCATGCAAGTCTAGCTAGATGAGCTTAAAGCTATCATAACACTCTAGATTTCCATACGAGCTTAACCGGTGGTCCTGCGTAATTCCCTGTAGAGGTTGGAATGGGTGTTTTTGAGATACTAACAGCAAATGTCTCTGGCCTTTTGTGCCCCCAAATAGCAGAAGAATGCACTTTAATTGGGCAGGCGTTCATTAGGTGCATCCTCCTCATTTTCCTCTTATAACCGACAGTACTAGAAGCTGACAAAAGAGTTAGTGCAGTAAACAGCATCCTAATCACTTAGACTACAGGTATCGAACTTGCAACCTTGGTGTTATCAGCATCACGCAGTAACCAACTGAGCTATCCATGTCGTTAAGCTTCTCTAGCTCTGCACTGCCTCGCAGCAGCTCTCCAGATTTTAAAGCAGGAGTTTTTCCTAGCTCCACCAGGAGATACCAGTGATTGGATGTGTTCTGTCACTGATCTATGAATCGCTCTCCCCCCCCCCCCGCCAATGCAAGTTCAGTTTTTGGCAGAAATCAGCCTTCCTGATGTTGCTGGACTAACTTCCATGATCCCTGCTTATTCGTCATGCTGGCTGGGGCTGATGGGAATTGGGAGGGCACTGGGTTAGTTGAGCTGGAACAGGCCTTTTCCGGAGACTTTGGATTGCTTATCTCAATCAAAGTAGACAACATTAGGCTAGATGGACCAAATGTTGGGCACTGTTGTGTGAGGGTTTTTTTTTTTAATTGCACATGATACAGGCCTCACTTTATCTAGCTAGTTTGGACCTTCTAAGGAATTCTTGGGCAAAATATAAAACATTCAGTTCTTGAGCAAAATATGACGTTCAGTTCAGAGGTTTGTTAAAGTTCTGTTTAATGCATTTTGGTGTAAATTTACAGTGTTCTGTATTATAGTAACTGTTGCTGTTTTGGAAGGTACTTGGTCTTGTAGGGGGCAAAGCTTACTTCTGCAGTTTTATCTTTATAAATTCTTAGCAAGTTCCCCCCCCCCCAAATCTTCTGTTTCAGAGAAAATATGCCAAGCCATTTCAAATTCAAAGAATATTGCCCAATGGTTTTTCGTAATCTGCGAGAGAGGTTTGCAATTGATGATCAGGATTTTCAGGTAGGCTTTCTACCTTAATAAACAATATTGATGATTTCCAGTTTTACAGGCTGCAAGCAGGAGGGGGGAAGTGTAGGCGAAGACCTGATTTGGGATTATTATTTGATGGTAATTAAGTGCCCATATTTCATGAATGTGCTCTATCACTACGTGTGGTTGGGATGCCTGATCCACACTTGATACTCGTACATTTGAATTGTGTTGCAGCTGCTATTCCTCCATCAGACCTCTTGCTCATCTTCCTTCCATGCCTGTGGTGATCAGCAGGCCTGGCTTTGCCCCACAGCAGGAGGGATAACCTTAGGCAACAGCTGATGGAGCAATGAGGATGAAGACCCGAAGAGCAATATCTACAGTTTCTGTGCCTTGGTGTGTAACCTTAGCAAAACTTTATTAGAGAGATATAAGGAAAGTCCTAACGGCAGTTTTATCATCGGAAGTAGGTACACTGTGTTGTGTTCATACCATCAGAAATTTTTGTTGTGTTCCACAAGCTTGTTTAGTGTGGGCTTCCTCAGAGGTCTTCTGAAATCCTAAGTGGATAACAAATGCTGGCATTGACTCCTTGCCTCATTGCGGAAATGTTCTGCCTTGCTGACATATTTTTACACTTTTCGGGTTGTTTAACTTTCCTTCCATTTGTTTCCTCTCTGTCATTTAATATGGTCCGTGCACAAATACCTGCAGTGATAGACACTGAGAGCTAGTAAAATAAAAATGTATTTAGCTAAACTACAAGGTTAAGCTAAAAAACAAACAAACGCTAATGTTTTATAAGTGCGATGAAGAATCTTACAATAAGCTCCTATATGGATCTGCTTGATTGCCAAGGTCATCTGCAGTGAACCTGCTCAGTGCGCCCACTTTCTGGGGTAGCAGCAAGAAGCAGGACGGAGCCACTTCTGACGTCTTGCCCCTGGAACCTCCCTCCCTCAGAACATCTGCCAGGCTCCCTCTTTATTTTTAGAGGACTGAAACACTTTCCCCATTAACATTCAAGAGTGTGTGGTCCTTACTGCTGTTTATGCTACTGTGTAATGCTATTAGATTGAGAAATGCTTGTGGCTGAGAGGCAGGATACAAATGTGTGGAGAAAGGGGTACAGTGTGGTCTTTTCGTGAGCCTGGGAGAGTTCCAGATCATATATCAGCAGCAAAGCCTGTCAAGATATTGGTAAAATGACTCCCAAAGGCAGCGTGTCTAGACTCAGCAACACATTATGAGAGAAGGCAGTAGCTGAGGTGTCTTTTCTCATGGTGGCAAAGCAGGTGATTTTGGAGAGCATAAGTGGGGGGATCATTGGGCTACTTGAATGCTTTACCCAACTGCTGATATTACGGTAAGGAACTTAACCATCACGTCTGCCATCAGTGATCCTGATGAGTCATCCTTGAAATAACGAAGGGGGTTGATATTTGATGTTTCTCCAGTTGCCCTAAGAGGTTGGGATTTTAATTTAAAGTATTGCAAAAAGGGCCTTCAAGCTAAAGTTGCCCCTGAGGCAAGTGACTTAGACCGAAGGAGTGGGACTCATGTATTTAAATAATCTAAATAATCAATGTACATTTTGTCTTAAGAGCTAAGCAATAAGATGTGCCTACACCGTTTCCAACCAGTAGTTCATTACTAGCCCCTCCTGGTTCTATGCAATTGGCATTGCTTATACAGTGGTACCTCTGGTTATGAACTTAATTCGTTCCGGAGGTCCGTTCTTAACCTGAAACTGTTCTTAACCTGAGGTACCACTTTAGCTAATGGGGCCTCCCGCTGCCACCGCACGATTTCTGTTCTCATCCTGAGATAATTTCTTAACCCGAGGTACTGCTTCCGGGTTAGTGGAGTCTGTAACCTGAAGTGTTTGTAACCTGAGATACCATTGTATTAATAAGTAATGGCTGTTCCCCTCCTTTGTTCCAAGTTGCAGTATTAGGAATTTCTGGTTCCAAGTAACACTCAGAGAGGCATTCTCCTCAATAGGGGAAATAACGTTTCATCCGAAAACATCAAGCTAAAATTTTAACAGCTGTAACTTAAATAGAAGCCTTTTATTCTTGAGAAATGTGTTATTCAGCCAGAAGGGAAACACCAAGCACGTGCTTGCAACTTCTGCTTTGCACCTCCCCCCCCCCTTCTGAAATTACCACTTCCTTTTGTTTCACAGTCAGCTGAAGTGCTCTGATAACCACTGCCATTCTGACACACAATATAGTATGGCTATGGTAGCACTGCAGATTGAAAAAGGGAGTGTTTGCAAAGAGGCATGCAAGTCAACTTGCTCTATTCTTCCTTTTTGAAGCACTGAATGTTGACTTTTTCTACATATTAAAATATTTTGAGGTGGGGGGAGAAGCTGGATTTGTTTCTAGCCCAATGATGTGCACAGATGGCTTCTGTTAAGGCAGCGGAGATGGTTTACAGAGATGGGAAGTAAGATTGTCTGTCTAACCAGGATATATGCAGCTTCTTTTAACCAGAGCCAGGCTATTTGTCCAGCATTGGCCACTCTGACTGGTCCATAGAAAGTCAGACCATTGGTCCATCTAGGTTAGTCTTTCCTTCAACCTTTTCAGACTTAGGCCCCGCGTCTAGCCCAAACGTGCAATTGGGGACCCATTTCTCAATCTTTTACCATATATTTGCATGGTGTGGTGCTCCTGTTGCATTGCAATCCACCTCGGATTCAGGCCGTAACCCACATGTGGGTCCCAACCCACTAGTTGAAACCAGTGGTCCATGCTGACTAGCAGTGACTCTCCAGTGTTTTAGCCACAAGGGACATTTTCAGCCCCATACAAAGTTAAGTGTTTAAACCTGTGTATCACTTCTTGGCCTTTGGGCTAAGATCAAGTGTAGTGTGTAGTTTAAACCTGTGACCTTCTTCTACATGTGAGGCTGATTTGAGACTCCTACGGGTAGTGATAAAGCGGGATATCAAATCCAAACTCTGCTTCTTCATACAACAGAGCTTTGGTGGTGAGTGGATTCTCTCTACACCCATAATTTATAGTAACTCTAATTTCAATTACTTGAAAAATGTGGCTTGCAAATGCCAACCAGAATTCATTCCCAGCTATTATCGCTGTTATCGCTGAGCAGTGTGCAAGATGAACATGGGTAAAACGGCGCACTTCCTGGTTTGTTTAATAGGGCATGTCGGTGTAATTAAAACAACTGTTCTCCCCAAATGTCTTTGCTTGGAATCTACAGTAGATGTCCTTGATAAATTGTTCCAGAGGCTAGACATAATGTGTTTGTAACGTGAACTTTTCAGAGTTAGGACTGCGTGTAAGTTGCAGCTATTGCACTCAGATCTGAAATCCATTTTATGGAACGCTTGCAAGCACTGAAGTTTCGGAATCGCCTCCTGCACTTAAAGAAATGAACTGGTGTCTTGTTTCCTAACCAGCAGTTCAAATTGTGTGAATTGTTGTGCTTAATCTCTGTATAAGAACAGGGGCATCTGGCTCCAGTTACTCTAAATAGTTTAAGCCCAAATTCACAAATGTCCCAAACTCACTCTCTCGTTTGAAATCCAAGACGTTCTGGTCTCAGTGGTGTTTCTTCCAAGTAAGCATGCTTAGGATTGCTTCCTGAATGGTTTTTGAAGGTGCTGCAAAATGTTTGTTTATTGAAAAGTTTATATAACGGGAGAGGGCTAAATGGTCTTGATTTTTAGAATGTGCTTGTTAATGTTCTTCACTCCAGTGAGAGACCTAATCAATAGCTGTCAGACCACTGCCATAAAAGTAGGACAGTCATTAGCAGATGACTTTGACCTTTATCAGGCAAAAGGCTTACTGGGTTTAATCAGTTTGCTCACAAAGAAATAGCAAAACATCTGTTTGTTTTTTTAAAAAATCAGCTGCTCACAAAACATATTGTGAGTTTCCTGTCTAAATTAAGATACCAGCAAAGGTTTCTCATGGTATAAGAGGGTGAACGGCGGTTCTATCATTTTCATCTAGGGACCATATTTTTATCTCTTAAAATCAAGAGTTCACTTATATACTAGAAATAGTTTTGCACTCTCAGAGAACTTGTTCAGAGAGCAGAAATCTAAGATGGCCACCTTCTCCCCACTTATTTGTAAGAGAAATGGAACAAACTGCTAATCTCTACCTTAATACTACCTTTGTGAAATCAGATACTCATATGATGTCCAGCATTTTTCATATTCCAAATACAGTGGTACCTCGGGTTACAAACACTTCGTGTTACAGACTCCGCTAACCCGGAAGTAGTACCTCAGGTTAAGAACTTTACCTCAGGATGAGAACAGAAATCGTGCACCGGCGGCGCAGTGGCAGGCCCCATTAGCTAAAGTGGTAAAGGTAAAGGGACCCCTGACCATTAGGTCCAGTCGTGACCGACTCTGGGGTTGCAGCACTCATCTCGCTTTATTGGCTAAGGGAGCTGGTGTACAGCTTCCAGATCATGTGGCCAGCATGACTAAGCCGTTTCTGGCGAACCAGAGCAGCTCACGGAAACGCCGTTTACCTTCCAGCTGCAGCGGTACCTATTTATCTACTTGCACTTTGACGTGCTTTCAAACTGCTAGGTTGGCAGGAGCAGGGACCGAGCAACGGGAGCTCACCCCGTCGCGGGGATTCGAACCGCCGACCTTCTGATCGGCAAGCCCTAGGCTCTGTGGTTTAACCCACAGCCAGGACCAGTGCTAGGGGTTTTGGCGCCCTAGGCGAGGGGGCGGGCCACGTGACGTCATTGCGCATGACGTACGGTGCCCCCTGCCCGCCGGGCGCCCCGCGCCGCCGCGATTTTCGCTGCTGGTTGGGGCGGCACCGGGCGGTGGCAGGGGGCGAGGGGCAGGCTGGCCAGCGCCCCCTCCAATTTGGCGCCCCCGCCGCCGCGGTTTTCGCCCCAAGCTGCTTGCTCCGCCGCTGGTTGGGGCGGCGGCGGGGGGCAGGCTGGCCAGCGCCCCCTCCATTTTGGCACCCTAGGCAACTGCCTAGTTCGCCTAAATGGACGCGCCGGCCCTGCCCACAGCGCCACCCGTGTCCCTAGCTAAATTGGTACCTCAGGTTAAGAACGGACCTGCGGAACGAATTAAGTTCGTAACCAGAGGTACCACTGTATGCAAGGCCATTTCTTCAGAGTTGTTGATTTTCCATTTGAGAGTAGAGATCTCCCATTTTAGTACCAAACTTCCTGAGATGTTGTATAGTGGGCTCTTAGTGTATTTGATTAGAAAACAATTTTATTACAAAATGCCCATTGATGCCTTGCCATCAATGACATCTTCCATCCATTGTGTAGACTGGGATAGTGCCTGCCAGCATCTCTGCTCCCGAGAACACCAAGCTCTGGTCTACCTTCTGATGATAAACCCACAGTTCTATGATTCATGTTTTGTGCTCATAGTTTTCCTTGATAATCATATCTTCAGATAGAAAGGTAGCAGCCCTTACATTATGGAAAACTTGTTTTAAGATTCCCTTTTGAGGATGTGCACTGAAGTTATTTAAAAGGGCCGTTGTAAAGATGGCAATGTAAGATCAGAGCATCTACCAATAATTTTATCCCATATTTTACCCTGCTGCATCTCACCTCTTGTCAGATATGCATCATTCTGTCTTTAAATTACAAATAATTGCTGGTTTGACTTGTACCTGTCATTTCTACTTAACTCTAACCTTTCTAAAAAGTTTTTAATAAAATAAAATCCAGTTTTATCATCCATTTCTTCACCTCTGAAGAAAAAGATTTCCTCTACTGCATTTTTGTCTAACTCCCTTTTTAGGATCACTTTTGACATACTCAGTATGTAGATTAAATATATTGCGCGATTGCATAAATAATCTTTAGTCTTGTGAAAAGAGCAATTATAATTTAATGATATTAATATGCCAACGAGAGTATAAAATATTGGAGATTAGAGTGGGCTAATTAAATTGACCTTTAAATCCTCCCTACCCTCTTGGAGTCTGTTGCTAATCCCTAAACTCCCATAGTGCAGATAAACTTCAAAGGGAAATGAGGTGGCTTTTCCTCTGTCCCCACGCTGCTCCTGCTGCTTGAAATTTTCATTGAGAAATGTTAAGATAGCACATGGCACAGGACGGAAGGCATCTTATAATGCCTCTCTGAGTAACCAGCTTGTGCAGGGAAACGCTAAGACTTTCTACCAGCTGTGGGGCTTGCATAGTAAAGGACTCTCCCTGCTCCCCCCGCCGCTCCCTCCCCACACTATAAGAAAATCGCTAATGTCAGAACATCAGTTTTTGCTCAGCTCCCAAGCTATATTTCCATCCTGCTTCTTGAGTTTCTTGCTTTTTGCTAGAAACGTCATTGCTTTCTTCATACTTTTCTTCTCTTTTGCATACCTCATGCCAAATCTTAACCCACCTGTCTCCCAGTACCCAGCTTGCCTTCTCTGCCCGTTACTGTTGTTTCACTGCTCTCCTACCCTGGTGATGATGACTGGCCAGCTGAATTATCTAGACCAGGGGTCAGCAACATTTTTCAGCCGTGGGCCGGTCCACCGTCCTTCAGACCATGTGGTGGGCCGGACTATATTTTTGGGGGGAGGGGAGGGATGAATGAATTTCTATGCCCTATAAATAATCCAGAGATGCATTTTAAATAAAAGCACACATTCTACTCATGTAAAAACACGCTGATTCCCGGACCGCCCGTGGGCTGGATTTAGAAAGCGATTAGGCCGGATCCAGCCCACGGGCCTTAGGTTGCCTACCCCTGATCTAGAACAGTTGGTGGGAACCTTTTCTAGGCTGAGCTCCACATTCCCTTCTGGATAACCTCCTGAGAGCCAGCCGCATGCCAATAGCAGCCAGAGCCAAAAGTGGGCTCTGCAACAAATCTGAATTTTACCTTTATACAATAGGCTACACAGGTTCACACACCTCTCTATCCTCCGAACAAACAAGAGGCATTATCAGAGTTCAAAAGCACACTTCAGCCTGGCAAGAATCTTAGGGTGCAGATTAGGACCATTGAGGGATGTGGAGGGCCGTTGAAGGACTGTATGTGGCCTCTGGGCCTCAGTCTCACCACCCCTAATCTAGACCCATTTTAATCTTGCTTGAAGCCTGGATATGGCACTGAAACAGCCTTGGTTGTCCTGATTGACCACCTGTATTGGGAGAGATATGTAGGGAATGCGCTCCCATTGATTTTTCTTAAGGAAGTAGCATTGGAGGGCTTTCCCTATGGCCTCATGGCAGTTCTTTAGGGCCCTGCTAGGCTCCACCTTGTCCCTAAATCACTGCTGAGGAGTCATCTGGGAATTCAGAGTGCAGTGCCACCCATATGCAGGTGGTGCCAAGCGCACACTTTACTCAGTCTGAATCATGGGAAGTTGTGCAATTGCTGGATCACTGTCTTGAGTAGGTGATGGAATGGATAACGGCTGAATCTGAATCTTGCTAAGGCGGGTAAGTAGTTCCTGAGTGCGGGAATTGAGTAGACAATATGTTCTGGATGGGGTAGGACTCCACGTGAAGGAACAGGAGATACTCCTCTATTTCAAATGGTTGCCTGAAATCCAAGTGGCCTCAGTGACTGCATTCTCATGCCCTCCTCTACCTGGTTTGCCAACTATTGATGTTCCTGGTCTGGGATACCCTGATATCAGTGATTCATGATCTGATAATTTCCTGGAGGACTATGCCACTCTACTACATCTTGCATCATCGTTGTTGTTATATTGAATTTATTAGTCACTTTATCTTGCTTGGGGCAACCTACAGTGCCTTACAACCAACCAAACTGACATTATATCTGGGATGAAACGGGGTTGTATGTCATCAATCCTTAAAGCACTACACTGCTGATATATCGAGCCCAATTCAAGGTGTTGGTATTAGCTTGCAAAGCCCTAAGTGTCTTGGGATCCAGTATCTAAAATAGCACCTTGCAATTTTTACTGGCCTTGCAATTGGCATGGGAGAACCTGCTCCTGGTCACCTTGTAAGACATGGCCCATGGGATGGTGGCACAGAGCTGGGCCTTTTCTGTGGCAGCTCCCCAGTTCTTGGTTCCCCCCTCAGTGTTTGGGCCTTTAACACAAAGGACATAGAATTGAACAGAACAATTGCTATTGCATGCCAGTGCCACACTAACCTTTCTGTTATGTTGATTTTAAGACCATAATTTTGCCTGGTCATTCAAGAGAGGAAGAGCCAGATACAAGAAAATTACTAAATAATAATAATAATGAAAAACAAATAAAGATTGGGGGGGGAAATTGTTGGAAAGAAGCTGTAAATTTCTTTGGGAAAAAATATGCTGGGCCTTTTTGGCTTCATCAGGCATATAATGCATTGGATCTAACAAGTGCCTGTACAGCCTCTGGCACGGGACATCTGTTTTGTTTGTTTGAAGTTGTAAGTGTTAAAGGTCAGTTTAAATTTCATGACCTTCAGCAAATGCTTTTGCTCGACTGTTCTCAGTGCACATGGAAAATCTTTTTATTGACTTCTGCAAATACATCGTGACATTTTCAAGCAAAGGTTGCTAAGAAGGTTGCAGCCATTGGATAGATATAGTTGTGGGTATGAAATAAACTGGCATGTCTCTCAACTACATTCAATATCTTCTAGTAGTCCCCATTATGAGGGGGCAGGGTAGGTCTTGTCCCCTTACCTTATATGATGGCCCCACTACTTAATGAGTTAGTGCCAGAGATGGGTGTCAGGAGAAGGTCAGCAATACTCACATGGCTTCAGTGAAATTAACTCTTTATTCAAAGAGGCCAGACAACTCTTCTCAGTAGAACTTGCCCCTATGAGGCAGTTGTGGAGGACTGAAGGTCCTTGCCTTCCCATAGCTCCCTAGGTCTCCTCCCCTGGTTCCTTCTTAAGCAATCTGAAGCTCTGTCATTTTGCCTGCCTTTGCTCCACCCTTTTCATACCTCTTTGGGCCCTGGGAGACCAGGTGGGAGGTGTTTCAGGTTGTTTAAGTGAAACTGATGGATAAAGCAAGGTATCTAGTTCTTTTTCTTTTTAAGGTGTTTGGCCACCAGGTTGCTGTATCTTGTCTAGATGGTTTTTCCTTTGCCAGTTTCAAGCCATCAATTGGATATACTCGAGCCTTCAAATTTGTGGAATCGTTTTTGTTTCCAAGGTGGTGTTATGAAAGATGACATTTTGATCTAGATGTCAAAACCTTCATATATAGAAGAGACAAATGGATTTTTGTAGTGGTTTGATGGACACCAGAATATTACCGTATATACTCGAGTATAAGCCGACCCGAATATAAGCCGAGGCACCTAATTTTACCACAGAAAACTGGGAAAACTTATTGACTCGAGTATAAGCCGAGGGTGGGAAATGCAGAGGCAGAGGCTGGTGGTGGCAGCGGGAGCGGAGGAGGAGGAGGAAGGAGCAGCCCGAAAGGGCTGCTTTCAGGCTGCTTGTTCCTCCTCCTCTGCAGGTGACAATCAGCATAACAGGCAAAACTTGCCCCACTTGCCCCCCATTGCTGCAGAGGCTTCGAGATCCAGCAAGGTTAAGCCCCACAAGGTGGTGATATGACCATGACAAGAGAACAAAGGAAGTTCCTCCACTCTAAGACCACCACCAATTCAATGCAAAAAAACAAGTCCAGAGTGTGTCCTGCAGCATAGGTAGGAGTCAGAAGTTACTTGGGACAGACTCAAGGTTGGCATGGCAGGCATGAAATCCTGATCCAATCTTGACAGCAAAGCCTCAGCATGAATGCCAAACCCAAGACTATCCCTGCTAGTTCAGGAAGGGAGGCTGTTGAGCATCAGGGTGGGCGGTACATCAGCAGGATCCTTATTCTGCCCCAGCCACCTATCTTCAGATATGCACATTTGAACCCAGTGGGCTGCTGGAGAGGACATCTGGTCAGGGAGAAGCAATCAGGACAGACCCCTCCCCTAGATCTTGCCTGCTGCTGTACACAGGTTTAAGGTGTCAATTGACCATTACTTTATATATCTGAGTTTCTAACTTTGGCTGTACAGAGAAACCGGGTGAGGCAATGCTGGGAGAAATTAACCCCCACTCTCAGCTTCATCCAGCCAGGTCTCTACAATAAAAGCCAGGTCAGCATGTGCATCTAGGATCAAGCTTGGCATTGAGCAGCAGCATTTTCAACCAGGAGAGGGGGGTGGGGACTGTTGCCAAAACTAACCAGGCTATTTGAATAGGGAGAATCCTTTGGGGCCAACCAGCACCCTGTTGTGGCACCCCCTCTATGTTGCCCACATCTGCCTTGGCAACTCTGAGGCTACTGAGCTTAAATGGCAAAGAAAACGACGGCTTGGGGGCAGACGGTGCCATTATCCTCCCACAAAAGCAGGCTTTAATGTTAGGCACCCACACTTGGGAGCAAGTGCCACTGAACTCGACTGGAACTGGCTCCAGGCTGGCAGCCACGGTTGGGAGGGGCACAGCACTGGGCTTCTCCCTAGCAAGGCTCCGTTCCTTGCCCTTGTGAGAAGCAGGCGGGGGGGGGGGGTGAGCAGCATCCCGTTTTGGGATCAGCCACTGCCGCCTCGCAAGAGCAGGGATCGCAGCCGATCCCTGCCCTTGCAATAAGCAGGGGGAGGGGCTGAGAAGCATCGCGTTTTGGGATGCTGTTCAGCCACCTCCCCTCGCAAAAGCAGGGATCGCAGCCGATCCCTGCGCTTGCAATAAGCAGGGGGAGGGGCTGAGAAGCATCACGTTTTGGGATGCTGTTCAGCCACCTCCCCTCGCAAGAGCAGGGATCGCAGCCGATCCCTGCGCTTGCAATAAGCAGGGGGAGGGGGCTGAGCAGCCACCTCCGCCTCGCAAGAGCAGGGATCGCAGCCGATCCCTGCGCTTGCAATAAGCAGGGGGAGGGGGCTGAGAAGCATCCCGTTTTGGGATGCTGTTCAGCCACCGCCGCCTCGCAAGAGCAGGGATCACAGCTGCGGTTGGAGAGGCACAGCGCTGTGCTTCTCCCAACTGCGGCTCCGATTCCAGCCCTTGCAAGAGGCAGGCGACGGTGGCGGGAGCAGCGGCCAAAATGGCTAGAAGCCCTTTCTTGCCTCTTCTCCTCCCCCCCGCCCCTCCGACAGCTGCAAAAGGCACACAACCGGGGGATCGGAGCTTTTCCTGTGCCTTTCCCCTCTGTCGGGGGGGAGGGAAAAGAGGCTAGAAGCCTTTTCTTGCCTCTTCTCCGACTCGCCGACAGCTGCGAAAGGCACAGGACCCGAGTATAAGCCGAGGGCAGCTTTTTCAGCCCCAAAAATGGGCTGAAAAAGTCGGCTTATACTCGAGTATATACGGTAGTTTCAACATGAATTAGGAGAAAGAACTTATTAGATATGTTTGCCAAAGTTGGCAAGATAAGAAGTATATTTAATAGAAAACTCATTGGAATATTCTCATGATATGACAGTTCACATCCCAGGTATGTTTAACTGAATGCACCATATGGTCAGTTTAAGACATGGGTAGGCAAACTAAGGCCCGGGGGCCAGATCGGGCCCAGTTGCCTTCTAAATCCAGCCCGCGGATGGTCCGGGAATCAGTGTGTTTTTACATGAATAGAATGTGTGCTTTTATTTAGAACTACGGACACAGGCTCTTTATTATATAGGATGCATCTCTGGGTTATTTGTGGGGCACAGGAATTCGTTCATCCCCCCCCCCAAAAAAAAATAGTCCGGCCCACCACAAGGTCTGAGGGACAGTGGACCCGGCCCCCTGCTGAAAAAGTTTGCTGACCCCTGGTTTAAGAGTTTTGATGAGACACTTCATCTTCTTTTGATTTTTCTGTAGGGAATAATTTCAGTTAGCTATAATTTGAGGACTAAAGCAATCCCAAATGACATACTGAAATCAGCATGGGGGGAAACATCATAATACAAGTTGTTGTTTTTTTTTTTTTAAAAAAGAACTGGATTTCCAGGATTCCTGTGGTTAATACATCGTGACTATTTGTGGAATTGGTAACATTATATACTCTCATGATTTACTGTTCTGTGCTTTTTAGAATATGTTATGAAATGGTTCTGTATTATAGGCATGGATCTTTAGGCAAAAGATTGATTCCCAGTTTATTGATAGATCTAGAAAAATAGAGATTTGTGAGGAATAAGTATCTATGTCTATTTGGAAAGTGCTTCCATGGGGCCTGCATGTCTTTAATAATCAGCTGTCATCACCACTTCTGATCTCCCTGACGTTGAAACCAAAGAGCTGCAGGATTTCCTGAAAGTAGAGAAGTGGAGCTTCTCAAACCCCACAGGTCTCAGTTGTTCTGTTCTTGTTCTCTCCTTCCAAACCTGTAACATGGACTCAAGCTGGTTAGGCACATGGGTGAGACAGATCCTGATCTGCATCCAAGTTAATCAACCAAAAGCTTTCAATCCAGGTTATTGTATTATTTGTTGTCCAAGGGTAAACCAAGTGAGAAATAATAGGTCACCCCTGAAATGAATTAAACTGTATATTCTAACTCAATCCTACACTTGCTGTAGATCCTGGAATTAGTTGTACTAATTGGCAGATGAAAGCATAATAATACTAATTTATTATTTATACCCCGCCCATCTGGCCGGGTCTGCTCTATTGTTTCAAGGTTTTTGGTGCCTGGCTTTGAAGACTGGGAGGTGACAGACAAAGCTGAACCATTCTGTGCCATAGTGCAGAACGATGGTTTTGTCTTATCCGGTGAAGTGCAATTTGCATGAAAAACAATGGTTACTGTGCACTATGTTGCTACAAATCAGAAAGAGCACTTTGATAAGGGATATATATCCTAAGGAAATGGTCTTGAATGTGATAAAGGTAAATTTTGGTATGTTAGGGAAGAATGATTCGTTCAGAGGCAAAGCAAATGTTTTGTGTGCTGAAAGCTCCAGATTCCCATCCCAGGATTCTTAATTAAAAGGATCTCATGGTAGCAGGACTGAGAAATATGTTTGCAAGTGGCCCAACTCTGCCCAAGAAAACTTCATTTGTGCAAAAGCCCTGGCCAGACTAACCAATCTGGTAAACATTTTCAGGTCTCCATTGCCCACAAGAACCACAGCAGCATCTGAGAATGATGCAACAGAAGCACCTTGATAAGTCAGAAAAGGGTGAATGTAATAATAATAAAAAATAGTAGATAATTTTGCCAGCTAGCCACATTGATATTGGATAACTGCTATCCTTGAATACACACATACACACACACACACACACACACACACACGGTTCTTACTGGTGGTGGTGATTGTTTTTGGGGTGGGGGCCAGAACAATTTTCAGGCTTGTGGCTCTTGCTACTTATAAAATCTATAAGAGTGTTTGTTAGTGGCTTCTATAGTAAATTATTAGTTGATACTGATAGCCTTTTTGCTGTGCCTATCAATTATTTTTTATTGTTTCATGTTGCTTACTTAAGCCATTCCGACTCCTTCCTGGAATGCAGATTATTGCATATTTAATGATAACAGCACCACTGAAGGGATCTACATGTAAATAAAGATTCAGTTTTTAAAAAACTCTGAGCCTACACTCTTGGCACCATGTTGTGATGGAATAAACCTCCTTTTTCAACACGTCCTCATTCTTTCAGAATGACGCTGCTTTGGACAAAGTGATGTATCGAGAAAATAAAATGCATTGCGCTGTGCTGCTGTTGTAATTCTTGCTCTTAAAATATACCAAGATGAGATACTTGCTGAGACTAGCACCATATTAAATTGCAAAGCTCGAACCTGTATTGTATTGTATTGAAAATGACTGTCTTGCAGAAAAACCAGCACGTTTGTTTATCCAATGCTTGCTTTTGTGCTTTTAAAAAAGCATATATTAAATTTCAGCTTGCATTATATATGATGAGAGGGGTAGATTTCTGTTCATTGCCAGTAATGTAGCAGGCAGGTGGCAGTGGGTAAATTTCAGAAACGCTTAAACTTTTCTCTTTCTAGCAACTGCAGGGATTGATTAAATAGTGTTGTCTTGGAAGAAAATTCGAGAAACAAATTTTGTTTGGATGCAGCAATGCAGAACAAAAGGCACTTCTGTTCACTTAACTCTTGGCATGTAGGTCATGACATTAACTAGTGAATTTAAGCTGGAGTTGAGGCAAAAATGCATTTTGTCAACACTCTCTGCACTGCAAAATAAAGCCCCCTTTGGCAACTTTTCTGGAGTGGCACATCTACCCTTGATGCCACCCCTTAGAGCATTCTTCCCCTCTCCACCATCCCAGTATCATTCTGGAGCACCAGTTGCTTTGCTACTTTTTTGCTGACAAACTGGCACAAAAGTAAACTTCTGGAGGTCTTTTATGGAAACCTTTCTCTCCCCCGCCCCCTGCCAGCAAAGTCCTTTCTGAACATTCAGTGCAGCCCTGATTTAAATCTGCTGCTAGTAAACCACCTTCCCAAGGGTTTTTTGTACCATAATAGTTCTGCTTTAAGGATATTACAGTACTGCTAAATTGATTCCCCACCTTAACCTTTTCCCCAGGTGCCCATGTTTTGACAATGGTATGATCCAGCTAGACATCTTATGTTTTAATTAACGTCTTGTTCTGATGCTCCCCCCCTCCTTTTTTAATGTGACAGAATTCTCTGACAAGAAGTTGTCCCCTTGCTAATGATTCCCAAGCTCGGAGTGGTGCCCGATTTCACACCTCTTACGACAAAAGATACGTCATCAAAACCATAACAAGTGAAGATGTAGCGGAAATGCACAATATACTGAAGAAATATCACCAGGTAATTAATTGCTTGTTTTAAGGGGGTGGGCTAGTGAGGAGAATATATAATGCAGGAAACAGAAGTTTTAAACTAGAGTTGGTTTGCCACTGTATTTTCAGTTGAATCAACACTTTGGTACATAAATTTTAAACATTATTAGTGGCAGGGACTATCTGTTCGAAAGCACGTCAAAGTGCAAGTAGATAAATAGGTACCACTCTGGCGGGAAGGTAAATGGCATTTCCGTGTGCTCCTCTGGTTTCGCCAGAAGCGGCTTAGTCATGCTGGCCACATGACCCGGAAAAACTGTCTGCGGACAAGCATTGGATCCCTCGGCCAGTAAAGCGAGATGAGCGCCGCAACCCCAGAGTCGTTCGCGACTGGACTTAACTGTCAGGAGTCCTTTACCTTTACCTTTGTTATATTAAAACAAACAACTCTAGACATTTTGGAAGTCTGCATCCCATACTGAAATATCAGCCTGTTCAGTTCCTTGGAAAGAGTCCCGTCTAGTTTTTCACCACCAGAGGAAAACTTTAAGTGGTGGCACCAAGATTTTGGTGGCGATGCCTCAATTATGGAATTCTCCCCCCTGGAAGTACAGCTGGCACCAACATTGATAGCATTTTGGTGCCAGATTAACACTTGTCTGTTTACTCAGTCATTTATAGGATGTTAACCAGCTGCTGCAGTTGGTGTGTTGGAGTATTTCATTTATATTACAATCTGCTCTTACTTTGCTTGGGTTGTTTTAGAATTGTTTTAAATGTTAACTTAGCCTACCTTGGAACCAAGTGATGGGGCTGGGTATAAAATGTTCTTAATAAAATCAGTAATGGTAGCTGGCTTGCTATAGTTGGGAAGATTCCCCTCATAATAGCATCAAAATTTATTTGCTTGAGTGTTTTGTCTCTGTCCACTTTTTTTCTGTGCCTACATGATACACTTTAGCTTTCACCCTAATACCATGAGTGGCAGTCAATATGGCTGATGTCAACTCCTTACCCATATAAATTTGGTTAAGCAGTGCAGGCTAATGTTAGACCTAGCACTCACCCTAGAAGTTTTTAGGTGCCTGACTTTAACAAATGAAAACATCAAATTTAACTATTTTAGTTAAAATGAATATATGTGTATCACATTACAATCAGAACAGTTAAAAGTTGACAATTACAGAAATAGTGTCTGATATTAACTTGAAACAACTATTTGTGACCCAGTTGACGTTGTTGATGTGTGAAATATACCTATTTCTGCTATAGTAGAGGCAAAATAAATAGGAATCACTGACCATTTTGTATATGTATCTATGGCAGGCACCCCCAAACTCGGCCCTCCAGATGTTTTGAGACTACAGTTCCCATAATCCCTGACCACTGGTCCTGTTAGCTAGGGATCATGGGAGTTGTAGGTCAAAAACATCTGGAGGGCCAAGTTTGAGGAAGCCTGATCTATGGCATACTAATTTAGCAACATATCTTGCATGAACACGTCAGGCAGCTAGAAGTGTGGCTGGCTCTCCGGAATGTGTACATAGGATAAAGCAGACACATATTTGATTCTGCAGTTCCATGTAAATGAGTCCTTAGTGATCACAGCTACATCTGAGATTAAACATCATGGCTTTAGATAAGAGAGCATGACTTTAACCATTCCAAAAAGCAACTATATGCCAATCATTAGGGTCACACACGATGTATTAGCCCATACAGGAAGCAGTGATTTTATTGCAATCAGAAATATATATAGAATGTGGTACACACAAGGAATGCCTGTTTTTGAAGTACTTTTTGGCTTTATCTATCTATGTAAGGCATTTTTACCCTGAAGAAAAGGCTCCTAGAGCAGCTTACAGATCAATGAAAAGCACGCTGGGTTTTGCCTTCAGGCTTGCAATCTAAAACACACGACACAAAAGAAAATAGGAATGGTGAAGGAGGAGGAAAAGCAAAAGTGCCAGTTCTTAAGGTTACTTTCCTTATCAGTTCGGGTAGCCAATTCAAGGGAGCCTGAGTCCAGTCCATAACTGAGATGCAGTTGATTCATCCCAAACACATCACTGCCTGACCTGGACTTGTTCTCCTAAAAACAAGTAAACCCCCACCTTCTGAAAGGCAAGACAGAGCAAGTGTCAATCTCTTCATCAATGGCTAAGAAATAGGGCCAGAAAGTGTCTTAGTCATGTTTGGAAAGATGCTCCCCTCGGTTTCATTTTTTTGAATTGCCTCTAAAGGTGGTGGTTGTCCCTTATTTGGGGGGGGGGTGTTTTGGGGAGGGCAGCAAAGCATAAACAGTGTTTATTTCTTCTTTCCTTCCCTCAAATCTCTGCTTCAGTAAGCATTGCCCAACTGAGGAATAGGAAACACTTGAACATATTGAATGCATTCTGTTTTTAGTTCCGTTTCAGGCATACACAAGTTTACTGATAAATATGCTAAAGGGCACTATGCTTGCCTTGTAGATTTAATAGTCCCAGGAGTCCTGGTAGCTGCATTAAAAGCCTATTTATGTTAAACAATCCACATTTTAAACTTAATTGCAGTGTCTTTTTTTTAATAAAAAAAACCACTGTGGTTTATATCTGCAGACTAAAAATAAAATATACTGTAGTTCTAATCCATCTGCTGCTGCAGCCAACTTCAGTTGACTCTCTTCTCTTTTTCTTCTACCACCCCCCCCCCTGCATCTGTTAATAACTTTGCAGCCTTTTCTTTCTATTGCATCCTATTTTTCCCTATAGGACAGTTTCCTTTTTAGCTTGTTATACTTCATTCCTGACTACATGTAAGTGGTGCTGATTTCAGTTGAATTTTAAGGTGGAGTTGCCCCACATTCCTTTTTCAGCTTCATGCTTGTGTTTCCCTTCCACCACTTCCCCCTGCCCCAAAGTCAGCATGCATAGGAAACATGGCGGGACGTGTGTGTGTGTGTGTGTGTGTGTGTGTGTGTGTGTGTGTGTGTGTCTAAATTTACCGTTATTGTGTGACTATTCTTGATTCATTGGATACTGGAATGCCAGAAGAGGGGCTTGCAACTGTTTTTCTACGAACAGGTTTTGCTGGTTTATCTTGCTTACAAGTGACCCAGTTCACTTCTCACGGAGCAAACTTCTACTCACTGTATGTTTTGACGTGGGTGGGCTGCATTCTTAGCATGTACGTCTCCTTTAAAAATATAGGATAGTCTATGCTTTTGTCTTGTTTCTTCCTGGTAAGATTTGGTGAGTTTTGTCTTTTGACCTGGGTGTTGTGAAAACCCTTTTCTGCTGTTGGACCTCAATTGTAGTTGCTAAAAATGAGATTATGAATCTTTTTTTTATGTACATATATGCCTTCCATACATATCAAAATTTTAAACCAATGATCTTATGAAATATTGTTTTACTATGGTCTATGTCACCATTGTAACTACAGTAGAAGTACTGTAGTAATGATCTAGCATGTATATATAGAAACAGCTTTGTAGATGCAGTCAGAAAACATAAGACTGTATGGGGCTCTGCTTGCACGTTTACTTGAAGGTAAGTGAGGAGCGTTACCTAGTAAGCGTGCATAACATTTTAGTCTTGACACCTTTAGCAGTTTCTGCGACTAAAGAACATTGACACAGCAGTGAAGTCCCAGAAAAAGATGTATGAAAATGGCTAAAAGTAATGGGGAAGTGGCATTAAATGCCACAGTTTCTTATTTGTTACCCTGGAAGAGATCTACACTCAGCCATGTAGCTTACCAGGTGACTGGGGGCCAGTCACAGGACTGCTCATTTTTATTTATTACATTTATAGACCACCTTTATCTTCCAAGGATCTCAAGGCAGTATAAATGGTTCTGATTTTCCCTCATTTCATCCCAACAACCCTGTGAGGTTGAATGCCTGTCCTGCTAATAATGCCTCTTGCTTGGCTGGAAGGAGACAGGGGGTATGTAGAAACAGGCCTATTTGTAACTCTGCCCACTTTGGTCTGTGGCCAGCATTTCCATGTGGCCCTTGGGAGGTTGCCTAGAATGTAATGTGGACCTTGGGTTGAAAAGAGTTCCCCAACCTCTGGTTTAAGGTATTGACACTCTACCCTTCAACAGGGGTTGCAATGGTGACTAGGATTGGGTGTTAAGCAATTTCCCACTCAAGCCTTACTTGTGCAGGGGCGTGAATGGGGTTGTTGCTCAGTTCCTATTCATCCCATCAGCCAAGTTGGCTTCCAGAAGTGCTGGGTTACAGCTTCTGATCTTGCTCTGTGTGTAATGGCTGAGCTGTGGGCAGCAGAACAGCTAGCAGACTTTTGCAATTAGTGTTGTGGTATAGCCAAGATTATTGAGATTTCTGTACCCCCCGGCTACAACCTGTAACATCGCAAAATGATTTGCTTCTTCACGCCTGACAGATCACTGTCTTGCCAAAAGTCTCCTCTTGGGGTTGATCTAGAAATAATTTAATGAGGCCCTCTATACGCCAAGCTCAAATTGAGTAAGAGATAACCCTCTGAATTGGCTTCACAGCACACAAACTCTATTTTACCAGACATTTGGCATAAGCTGGCCACCCTTTAAAACAATGCAAAACCATTCTGTTCAGGCTAGGTGGGATTAGAGAAGAATTTTTGTCTAGCACATCTGTATTTGAACTTTTACTTGTCAAAGCCTTGTTGTTAAATGCATAGTTCTCACCTTGAACATTTTTAGGGCAAGGGTATTAATGAAGAATCATTCAGACTTACATCTCTTTTTGTAGAATAGCTTTTATTTACACTGTATGAAGCAGTGCAACTTTAAAAATATATAGGCCCTTTAATCTCAAAGGAAAATGCATGTCTTTTTGTCAAAATGTATGCTGAAATGCTCTGGAGGAATTATCCTGGAATATATTGAAATGATCAAAGCACCAGCAAACCAAAGAACAAAGTCGGAAACGATTGCTGTTGCCAAGTAAGAGTTTCAGCAGCAGTGACAACTGCAGAACTCTTGATAGACATCTCTGTGCAAAGGAGATCAATGTAAAAATATGAAGGTTTAAATTATAAATACCTGATACGGATAAGCCAGGGGCTATTCATACATTGGATGATAATGATGGATTTCACTGCTGTGGAATGAGTTGTGGTTACTGATGATTTTCAAGGGGGGGGGAACCTGTCTTAATTTTAGCTCCAGCTCCTTTAGAACCACCCACCAAACTGGCACTACTGATATCATGAAATGCCTCTTTTTTATTCTTTCCACAATATACAATAACAGGGTTGTACTTGTCAGGGCATCCCCAATACCTGCTGCCATCTCTGAAGTTTGCAAACCTTTCTCAAGCTCCACAGCATTAAGTTATTGTGCTCCAGACCACAGAACCTCACTCGAAGTGCAAGGAATGTTTTGACACACTCCTTCATAAACAGTCTGCTAGAAACTGTAGAATAAACCATTGCTCATAGATCACATATGGACTTCTGCATTGTCACAGTGAGGTATATTCTGAAGAAGGTCCCTTATGGTGCCAGAATTGTGCCCTATATATGAGAGGAAGGAAGAAACTGATAGTTAAATGTTCTTCATTTCGCTATGGAGAGTCAGGGATTTTATTTTTTCTTGTTGGCTTGGAACTTTGCATTCTGTTCATGCTCTGGAGCTTGTACATAATGGGCCACTGCCTCTGGGATTTTACAGGGATAGGGTCTCCTAGATAAGTGAAATCAACATAATGGATTTGTAGGAAGGATAAATCTTGTGGGGGACATACACACATAGATGGGGACACACACCCATAGTTCCCTAAGACATGGAAACACCCCTTCAAACATACATTCCTGGAGATACACTGGAACAGCCAAGTTGTGCTGAGGGAGGAGTCCATAGCTCAGAATACAGTCTGGTCACTATTAAGTCAAGGATATGGAGTCCATGGCTCTCCATTGGTTGGACCGCAATTCCCATCACCCACAGCATTGCTTGCTGGGACTGATGGGAGTTGGAGTCCAATAACACCTGGATAGTCCCTCCTCTGAAAATGCAGTGCCAATAAATTGAAGTGCCCAGTCTTTGAAATTACATCTTTGGAGGATGTACAAGGACAGGGAGAAAGGATAGATAACTCCCCCCCCCCCACTTTGTCAGCAAGCTTGTGGAACATGCTGCTTTTTCCTGGTCATCTTGTAGTTTGGTAGGAGCATATACTTAGGAACACACACTAGATAAACAGAACTTTTGATTTTAAAGGAAACCCTACTTGGTGTGTTTTATTTCTGGTTTCCTATTTTGGGGCCATAGTAAGTAGGTCTATAAAGTCCCAAGGATGCGACCTAGAAGAATCACCACACAGCATAATATCTCAATGTATAAGTTAAATGACCCAATGGCTTGGACTTCTGAGGGTGGCAGTAAGACAACAACCTGTCTGAAATCGCCCTCCTGGAGTAAATCTGAGTGTTAACAGTCATTTTAGCAATGAGTTATTTCATGTAATTGTATGTGCAATCATGCAAGTTCATGTTTAAATTTGGAAGGTGTATACTCCTTAAATGCTTAGTCGTTACACTGCTGAGCATCTTCAGAAAGTATAATTGGCTCAACACTGTGCATGTCTTACAAATCATGAATTTAAAAGCCTTCTACTTAGGCATCCACTACATGCTAGGCATATACTAACTACACAATTGGGACAACTGATAATTTATGCTATATCCCCCTTTCACTTAGCATAGATGTCTTCTTTTAAAAGGCATTTTCTCCAAATCACATTGGGCTTATTAGCAATTTGAGTGGAAAGAGTGCAATTGCATTTCTGTTTGTGTGTGAGAGAGAGGGAGAGAAGGAGAGAGACTGGAGCTCCTCTTTCAAGATTTATTGTAAATGCAACACTAGAGTGCAGATAATTGGTGCCTTGATAATTCATTGTTTTTTGTGTCTGTAACACAGCTATATTTTCATCAGGGTAGTGGCATGACTGGCGAAATAGTTTTGGGATCACATAGTTGGTGAGGGGACTTACGAAACTGTGCAGAGGCCTGATAAAACAATAGTACCAAAAGACTGTGCACAATGAAATTGGGCAAAGACTACACACAATGGCATTAATTGGGTGAATGTAGACAGAAGTGGCTCAGGTTTCTAATGCCAACTTTCAAAGGACAAGTGGTACATCTTATGAGGACACACACACAGAGAGAGAAAAGAATAGTGACTAATAAGAGTTGTTGGAATTAGCTTTAATACTCAAGATAAATTTTAGAATACGAATTCTGGAATTTACTGTGTTAAACAGAGACGGAATTACACAGTGTCAGTACACTATGCAGGAGTCTTTGTCTGCTGGCATCTAAGAATGAGCAGTATGTGAGGCCTTTGTTTAAAATGCTACAGTACACTCTCTGAATGTGTTTAGGAAAATTAGTGTTTTTTTCTTTTCTTTTCCTTCTTCCCATAGGTCTCAATTTGTCTTTTATTTATAGATTTGTTTTTAAGTAGTGAAAGCTTTAGACACAGGTGTTTTTTTAAAAAATAAAGAACCCTCAATTCTTGGAATGTATCAAATGAAGACTTGATTATGACTAGATTTCTACTTAATGTGTAGGCCAGTGGTGGCTAACCTTGACACCCCAGATGTTTTGAAACTACAACACCCATCATCCCTAGCTAACAGGATCAGTGGTCAGGGATGATGGGAGTTGTAGTCCCAAAACATCTGGAGTGTCAAGGTTAGCCATCACTGGTGTAGGCAAAACTGAAACTGCCAGTTAATGGGCACCAACTAAAATCCTGTAGCCCTCTTTCCGAACATTTAATTTTGTTTGCCCACTTTCCAACAGAAATAGCAGGAATAAATAGGTTTTAAAGGGGGGGAAAGGTAGGAAGCTTTAGATTAATTTACTGTATTAGGCTTTTGGATGGAAAACTTATTTGCCCCTCACCACACCTTTTGGTGTGTGTTTGCAGTAAACTTTGAGGTAATCAACATAGTTTTATTAATAGCCACAGACAATTCCCATTTCTCTCCATAACATATCAGGAAAAAAGGCTAGAGCTCCAACTAGTATATATGAAAAAACCTGATACAGTCAAACCAAATGCCTCCGTTTTGGAACGTTTCGACTCCCGAACGCCAAAAACCCGGAAGTAAGTGTTCCGGTTTTCAAACATTTTTCAGAAGCTGAACGTCCGACGTGGCTTCCGCTTGAGTGCAGGAAGTTCCTGCAGCCAACGGAAGCCGCGCCTCGGTTGTCGAACATTTTGGAAGCCAAAAGAGCTTCTGGAATGGATTACGTTTGACAACCGAGGTTTGACTGTACTGTAAAACCCCGGAGAGCTGCTGCCAGTCAGTGTAGACAGTACTGAGCTGGGTGGACCAGTGGTCTGACTTTGTATAAGGCAGCTTCCTTGAGGTATGTGAGTTGTGAAGAGCACACAATGTGCCATTTATCACTTCTTTCCCTGAGGGAGCAGGGTGCCTGTCAAGGATTAGATGAGCCAACAGGGTTTCCTTCCTCCTCATCTCCTCCAGCTGTGCGCCTGCTGTTTTCTTATCCTGCCAGCTGCCAGCATATATAAACCTTAAATTAGAATACCTGTTTTATTCACCACTTTCCAGTCCAACTGCCATCATTTATTTATTTACCTTCTGGCCTTTGCATGTTTGGTAGTGGGGTATTATCACTGGTCCAAGGAGACTAGGGGTACTTACTTTTAAAAACTGAACAAATATACTTACGATTTATGAAATATTAATATAATGGTATGTTTACTTTCAGGTAAGTTCCATAATAAAGCTGGGTTTAATATTTGACACAAAATATTACTGTTACGGGTCTTACAGCTATTTTAAATCGATACCTTAACTTTAGTGTTACTCGTGGCTTAAAAAGATAGCAAAGTGTTTGCTCAAGTTCTTTTCCCTATACAGTAACCAGAGTCAAGTTATACTCCCTAAGCCCACCTGTTTAATTCTCAAACTTATTAAGAGGGCATTCCTTGTGTGAACTTTATTTGATAAATAGAAACTAAAATCATAGTTGGATGGAAAGCCATCTCTTTCATCAGTCTGGAAATATAGAATATATAGTCCTGCGAGGTAGCACAGTACAGCAAATATGGTTTGGAAAAGAAACACCTATATTGTAGAACATTCTTGTTTTTAAAAGATAGCATTAAAATGTATTTGTTTCATTTGCCCTATGTGGTTTTTTTCCTGGAAGAAAAGTCATGTTGAGTGAAATTCAAAATACTGTAGTTGCTATCTTTGGATACGAAGAAAAGGCTTATTTCACTCCATATTTATGTCACAAATGTAGTGTTTTATATGTCCCATGAGATTAACCCCCAGTCTGTTTCTATACTATTATAGATGTTGCTAGCAACCTGAAAAGCTGTTTGATTACAACTAAGAACTATCTCCAGATATGGTTAACTTTGTTCATTGTATTCTTCAAAATACATTTCCATTTAATGTTGAAGTCACTAAACTAGGTATTTGCAGAATTGCAAAAAAAAAAAAAATTGTGTAAATCGTTAACTTTTGCACTTAAGAATTTGACTTACTCTGCTGTAAAAAAAAGGGAGTACTTTTTTATTTTTTTAAAAATCCTTTATGGCATTGTACTATGCAAGTAAAGTCAATACCATCAACCCTCCAATATTCATGTTATTGTATTCTCAATAGTAATACAATTCTAGGTGTCTTCTGCTTGGGAGAGTTCAGACTTTGCACTGAACCATAGTTTAGTGTGATGAGAATGATTCTCAGGGAGCTTCAGGCTCATGAGCTTCCCTGCCCTTTGTCCACCAGTGTAGCTACAAGGATATGCTAGAAGCTTTTGCTTCTGTTTTCCATTAGCTACAGTCTAGCATTCCATTTGCATCTAAACTATGGTTGGTGTTAACAGTGGGTCCCTGGAAACAACAGGGGAAGAAGAAGCTCCAAGGTTTAGCATGGTTTCTAAATGTAAGCACTGAAATAAAGCAGAGAATTATTATTTTTTGCAGAGTTAGGTAGGTAACTTCTATTTGGTATAAATGGAAGTAACTGCTGGGTCATAGGCATGGACTGAAATCCAGAGAGGAATGCATACAGAAAAAGGATATATCACTTGGGGTGCTGTTCCCTGACTTTCAGGAAGGTTTGGGAGATACTACTAGGAGGAGGAGATGATAAGCCCTTATGAACCTGCTGAACACCAAATATGGTGTTGCGGATCTAGGTCCTTTTCTGGTTCCTCATAAATGGTTGGGTGTAATTCTTCCTTCCATTAACTGAAATAACAGAAGCTTTAAAGAATACTTGGATTAATTTGATGAAAACACATCCTTTTTTTTCAAAGAACACAACCCAAAAAGTATTTTTGATGCATACTGTGTTTATATCTGCTAGTTGAACGGGGCATGATATCTATTTTGATAGCTCCCATATATCTGCAGGTGGCAGGCTCCAAGGCGGACATCCTTTTTTGTGAGGGAATGCTGAGATCTTAGAAGTGAAAGTACATAGTTTCTACCTGCTGGAAGTGAACTGTGTAATCATGAGGTGCAGATTTGAGGTGAGAACTAGAGAAGGGAATTGCTAGGTTATGTGAATTGACTGTTTGTGAGAGAAGAGGATTAGTTAAACACCTTGAAGAGATTCCTAACTAAATGGGGAAAAAATGTGTGTTCACTTTTCATATCTGTGTGGAAGAACCATTTCAAATCCTGTAGTTACCCTATAGCATGGCCCACCAACAGTTAAGGAATGTGGGCCTTCCAGAATTATTTTTTCTAATTGTCTGCATTGTGATAAAACTTTTCTCATTAAATCCACATGTCTGAATCTTTAATCTTTATTTGTTACTTCTGTGTATCTCTGCAACAGATATCCAGTATGTGTCAAGTTCTAATATTATTATTTTTTCTAGTTTATAGTGGAGTGTCATGGCAACACACTACTTCCTCAGTTTCTGGGAATGTACCGGCTTACTGTTGACGGAGTCGAAGTATATATGATTGTTACAAGGAATGTATTCAGCCACCGTTTATCTGTTTATAGAAAATATGATTTAAAGGTGAGCACTGAGCAGCTTCTGTTATGAATATTGCAGTAGCTGCCTTGATAGTCCCTCCCCCTAAATGGTACAAAATTCTGTGGGTTCTTAGAGGCTATCAGTAGCAGTACACCAGAAAGTGTCTAGGAAACTCTTTCGTTAAGCCATTATTACTGAAATAGTTTGCGGCTTATCTAACGCCCAAACCTTTTATGGAAGTAAGATAATGTTGAGTTGTATTGTGTGCTGTAAAGGAAGTGGCTTAGCAGAAGTATGCTCGCTAAAAGTGGATAAGTGCTAATGGTTGCAGTGAAAACCATTTGAGGGGTAAAATAAAATAAAATAGCTGAAGCAGCTCTCATGTCCTTAATGCATTCTGTAGGCTGCTACAAATCAGTCTGCATGCAGATTTTTAAAAAATAAATAAATTAATAGAACCATTTTAATGGAGTTAGGAAGAATGTGTTAAAAGTTGAGCTAATATTTGTAGATTCAAAAACCCTAGTAAGCAACTTCTATTTTCTGTTACCATGACCAAATATATTAGGCTGCAGTCCCGCTTAGCAAGGGAGTAAGCCCCAATGTACTTAATGGGGTTTCTGAGTAGACAAATATAGGATTGCACTGTTGGTGTGTTTAAAGCTGTCAAACTGGCTCAGATTAGCTTATTCATATCCTGTCTTGTTTCCTTAGCAAGGAACGTGGCGAGCTGAAAAAAAAAATGTTTCAATTGGAAACTGGCCTCTCAGGAAGACTGACTGACCTCCAGTGCACTTTATTTTAACCAGCTGATGCATGCTCTTTTAGCAAAAGAAACTGGTGTATACCTTCCCATATGATTTGCACCTTTGCATTTGCTTACAGACTGAAATGTAACTGTAGGGTGGCCTTGAGAGTTCAAAATCCAGAATGCAAACAATCTACATTCTATTGGCTTAAACAGACGTGTTTGCTGGCCTAGCTTATTTTGAATGACAACATAATTCTTTCACCCCCTTTTGGCTGTAGCGTACCCAATGCCTTCTCCCTTACGTTAGTATAAATGGTTTTCTGGAGACAACAAAATTACTGCCTGTCAGTTCTGCTACCTGCCAAGAGTGGCATGCAGCTAACATTAATACTCCCAAACATCAGGCCTCCTCGGTTCCTACAAATTCAATTATATGTACATTGTACACCAATTCAAAAATTTTAACTTGTCTCACTAGCTGCAAAAGTTGGTATTTGGCAGGGCTGATATGCTCATCAACTGACAAGTCCAATCATAGATTTATAGAATTGCAGAGTTGGAAGGGTCATCTATTGCAACCTCCTGCAATGCAGGAATCTCAACTACAGCATCCATGACAGATGGCCATCCAAACTCTGCTTATAAACCTCCAGTGAATGAGTCCACAACCTCCCAAGGGAGACCATTCCCCTGTCAAACAGCTCAAATCAAAGATGGTCAACTGCCTGTTACTTTTTTTTCATAGTGTCATTTGGCAAGAGCTCTATGTTGCAATTGGGTGTGCTGTCCTCAAAGCTTCGGTCACTGTATCCCTGTTTTTAAAATTGCAGACATTTCCAGATGGAAACACATCAGGGATAGGGGCCTCTGCTTAACCTACTGCTATGCCAGAATGTTTTAATTGCTTTTGAATGTTGCATATACTGTAATCTGAGTGTGTGTAACTTTGCATCAGGGCTACGGTGAAAAATCTTACCGTGAATCTGCTGGAGGAATTCTGCATAAAAGAACATCTATGCCCTCCAGTTTTATCCCCAGTAGCAATTTAAATACAGTATTTCTGTTTCAGGGGTCTACAGTTGCAAGAGAAGCCAGCGACAAGGAAAAGGTATGGCAAAGGTTATGTTTCCTTAAGTTGCCTAACTTCAGCTTTTAAGAAAGGGGGAAACAGTGATAATCATGCACCATGATTCTGCCATCACTCTGCCTGTAAATAACAGGTGCTTGTTTCAAAATAATTACAAATGTTTATTTATACAATAAGAAGCATAGGAAATCAGACAGCATACACACATTCTGTATTACAAGCATTAAAAAACAAACATACAGTACTATTAAAATGCATACAGTACTGTTGAGCTAAAAGGATCTCAGTTATTTCTAGGCTACTGCTTGGAGAAGCAGATCTGATTGGTTACCAATTTGCTTCTGGGCATAATTCAGAGTTTGGCCTCAAAGAAAAATGGTGGTTGGGTATTTGCATGCCATTCCCCTCTGCCACTGGTGTATTTTCTGCACCAGTGCATAGGTGCTAATGGGGAATTTTATGTCCCGAGTCAGTTGGTGCCCCAAAGTCTGGATTAGGGTTTCTGGCAGTGTGTGTAGACTCACATCACCAGGCCTGAAATGCTCATCTTACCTTGTTGTGCTGCCTTTTTCTCTTCTCCTTTGCCAATGCACCTTCCTTTACTGCTCCCTCTGCCTTTGTGTTAAGGACCAATTTACACATATCCCTGTAGAAGTGTAAAGAAATAAGTGTGTGCTGCCCTCTAGCCAGTCACCCTTCTAGAAGTTTTAGCTAAAAATACCTTGCGCAAACATGCCTTGTCTTTGTTACAGTGACCTGGTTCACATAAACATTGGCTACAGCTTGTGGTTCAGTGAGGAGAGCTTCACCACAAAGCCATTTTTGGCTGAAACACTAAGCCAAATCTGGGCTTAGCTCAGTGCAGCATGGGAATAAAAAAAAAGGCCTAGGAGGAGGAAAGCAGTGAACCAGGCCACTGAAGCTTCACATAAACTTGTATGTATGTCTTACATTGGCATACTTGGAGAACAAGTTGGAAAGCTACCTAGCATGCCCTTAACTTTTTGAATAACCTTGGGCATAGCACAGCTATTCAATCCAACATGCTTTAGCTGGATATCTCTTAGGGCAGGGGTCAGCAAACTTTTTCAGCAGGGGTCGGTCCACTGTCCCTCAGGCCTTGTGGGGGGCTGGACTATATTTGGGGAGGGGGTAATGAACGAATTCCTATGCCCCACAAATAACCCAGAGATGCTTTTTAAATAAAAGCACACATTCTACTCATGTAAAAACACCAGGCAGGCCCCACAAATAACCCAGAGATGCATTTTAAATAAAAGGACACATTCTACTCATGTAAAAACATGCTGATTCCAGGACCGTCCGCGGGCCGGATTGAGAAGGCGATTGGGCCGCTTCTGAGATCAGGGGTGGAAATGTGGCTTCTCCCAGTGCTGTGTGTGGTGGCAGTGGTGAGGAAGCACATGATTCATGACGCCTGCTCCTCATCTCCCTATACCAGGGCCGGATTTAGGTTTGATGAGGCCCTAAATTACTGAAGGCCGTTTATATAGCAGGCGGGGCCCATTACTTACATCATAAGAGCCTACACAACACAAAACACTGTTGCTGTATGTAGGTTTTATTTTGTTTTTTATCTTATATTTTGGAAATGTACATCGTTTTTTTCCCTTTCATTTTTTGGGGGGCCCCAAACTATAGCTTGTTTAGCTTATACGTAAATCCAGCACTGCCCTATACCATAGTTAATTGGGGAGCAGAGTATCAGAATTGGGCCCTTTGGATGTGCAGCGTTTGTGGGGCGTTTTGATGGGGAGTGCAGCTGAACCCAGCACCTATTTCTTGTGCTAGACTTCTGACAAAACAGATGTGTGTGCAATGGCTCTTGACAAGGTGACGGCTGGTCTTGCAGATGAGCAACACGTTTCCTTTTTTACTGTAAATACTCTAAAACGGCTTAACTTAATCAAATTGGTCATAAAAGCAAACAAGGTCTCAATTAAATGGGAAAATACAATGCTCTGTTCCTTACATTTAGAATCATTACTTGTGTGCACTGGAGCCGTAGCTCATTTGTGCCCCCTTGTGGCTATTCACATTTTGGATAGCTCTGAAATACTCCCTTGCGCTTTTGATCAGGAAATTCCTTGTTTTCATTTGCTTGTTTCACTGGGCTCATTGTTTTGAAACGGTTTTTATGTGCTAGCTTTCTCTTGTCCGTTTCAGGCCAAAGAACTGCCGACATTCAAAGACAACGACTTCATCAACGATGGCCAGAAGATTTATATTGATGAAACAAACAAAAAGATGTTCCTTGAGAAGCTTAAAAAGGATGTTGAGGTAAGGGTGCTTGCCTGGTCAGCTCTGAAGCTCAACACATTTAGCAAATGCCATAGTGCCTATTGCAGTGAGACCTCCTAGGCAGCTTTATTAATGTTGCAAATGTTATAGTGACCTGTAAATTATTTGTCCTCCCTATTTGTAACTGGGATTTTGCTGGTGTTTTTTCATGAGATCAATGTGTTACGGAGGGCACCCATCTAATGCTCAGGGATGCCAGCGCACCTGCCAGTACTTCTCATGGTACCCACAAAAGCTATCAATGAAAATTCCTAATACAGGTGCCTTTCCCCCTCCCCTCCTTGATGGGGTGGCATGCCTGCACCCTTTCGTGATTCTGTCTCTTCTTCTGCTCTCTTAGATGTGGCAGCCATTGCACGAAAGCCCCACAGCAGTCATTTTATGGTGTGCCATGACTCTGCAGCGCCATTTCATGGCTGGTGCTCATGGTACTTTCTCAAAGTTCAAAATGCATCCACTGGGTCAAAAAGGTTGGAAACCCCTGAAATGAGGAGATGAAGGGGGATTAGAGCCGTGGTCTATTTACAGGAGGAATGCTGAGGCTGGGGCAGGCTATTACTTCCCTTAAGCTGGTGGTGTAAACTAGCATCAGGGGGGAGAAAGCACAAATGTTGCTTCTGTTGCTTTTAATATTCATGGCACTGCATCTTGAACTGTTAAAATGCTCTGTAAACACTTGATGTGCCTCTGAAATATGGGTAAAATTGCATTTTCTGCTATTTTAAGTATGACAGATTCTTGGAAGGTCAGTCATGTAATTGTGTTTGGAGTGGCTTCTATGGCATTGATTAGAATTCAGATTGAAGGATCATTAAATTTTGTATGTAGGCAATTATTGTGTAGTGGTTTGGCATGCCATGGTGATAATGGAAAACTAGAATTGAATCTTGGTTTTATATTTCACATTCTTATTTGGGGGGGCATGCTAAGACCAGTAGCTATGCTCACAAAAATACTTAAATTTACCCCAATATATTTAGTTGAATGTAATTCAGTTTCAAATCAGTTTTAATCTTTGATTTATGTTTATAGCAGGGACTCTCTGGATCATGGCTTTGCTTTCCTTAGAGTCCAGTTCTTCTGGAAACTCTGCACTCAGCTTCTGAGTTTGCTTGATTAATCATTGTGGCTTTTCAGTTGCATGTAGCTGGGAGGGGGCTAAGATGCTCAACAAGCCTTCATGGCAGCCATCTAATGTATATCAAATTATTGCACTGCTGCAGTCTTGTCTTTAAGACCGATTTTTAGGATCAAACTAGTTGCAACATGGCAAATTCAAAGGGAGGGTTGATTCAAATCAGGACAGTGGCAGGAGCAGGAGCAAAGGGTTAAAAGCCCCCTTCTGTACCCCCTCATCTTACCTATTAGTTTTGGTGTTTAAGTAAATCAAGCAACGCACATGATGAACATTACATAGACTAGGGATGTACTCTCCACCCTGACCAGCCAAATCTGTTTTCCTTGCAGCTTGCATTCTTTTATTGAAAGTTGTCATGTAACAAAGCATTTCTTAAAGCAGCATAAATTTGGCTCTTCTGCCTTGCTTCACCAGTTCAATTTTGCCCCCACCCAGTCCCTGTTCATGCACATGGTCTAGGTAGAATGTACTCTTGGAGTGGGATATATAGGCTCCGAGTGCATGATCTAGTTGCAGGGTACAGATCATGTGTTCAGAGCATTGGGCACACTAGGATGCAGTTTTGCAAACTCCTGTACAGAAGCTGTGGTCACTGTATGGCATTCCTCTCCCTTGTGTACATACGCAAACAGCGGGATCATTGGAGCTTGTGGGAAATGAAGCCATGTGTCTCACTGACATTTAGGTACAAATACAATAGTTCCATACTATTTTGCTTTTAAACAATGGATAGTGAATTCTGCAAGTTTCAGACATGGTGATTACAAGAAGTTTCCTTCTAGATAATATTGAAGTCCTGTCAGCCAGAGCATTCAGTATCCCACAGAGACAAACCAATAGCCTGCTGAAAAGCCATGGAGGAAACAGTCTTCCCCACTGCTGTGACCCGTCATACTGCTTCTGGATAGGGAGGTTCCATTTAGCCATCAATTGGTGGATTTTACCTGAGCTAGGGGCCATACACACATTCATTCTGTCACTAAATTGTGAGTTGTGTGAAGGATTATTTCCTTTCATCTGTCCACAATCTGCTGCCAGTCAATTTCATTGGCTGGTTTCCTAGTTCTAGCAATATGTAAGAGGTAGAAAGGTCTCTTAAGCAACGTTCTGCTCAACTTCTCAAAGCAAAAAATAAAACCTCAAATCCAAATTATAGCTAGGGAAACTGTTGTGTTTCTCCTTTCATGGCATGCATAAAATATACCAGACTTGAAGAATCCCACTTGTTTTCCATTGAAGCATACTTCTTTGGCTTTCACTCGAGTAAGCCTGTTGCAGTAGAAAATAACATTTGCTGCAGAAAAGTTACCTTTTCCCACCCCCACCCCCCACTGGATCTTGGGATTTTCTACCCCTTGGTAACTGACCTTTTATTGTTGCCTTCAAAGTTCCTTGCTCAGTTGAAACTCATGGACTACAGCTTGCTGGTTGGAATTCATGATGTTGAGAGAGCAGAACAGGAGGAGGTTGAATACGAAGAGAACGATGAAGAGGAAGGAGAAAGCGACGGGGCTCATCCTGTTGGAACGCCTCCAGATAGCCCAGGAAATACACTCAACAGCTTGCAGCCTTTAGCTCCAGGAGAATTCGATCCAACCATTGATGTTTATGGAATAAAATGCCATGAAAGTAAGTATATTTAGACATGGGAGATATTTCAATTCTTGCATCAGTCTCTGTGTCTTTAGAAGGAAAGAAAACTCCACCAAGGCAAAAAAGCATGATGCCCAATTTATCAATTGCTCATCTATAGTAGGATTTTAAAAACTTGGGGGGGGGGGTAAGGGATCTGCAATGCATGGCTCTGATTTTAACATGTCATTATTAGGTATTGTCTGAATACCGTAAAAGCAGTTCACTTATAAATGACTGCAATACTGCATTAACCAGCTATATTGCTAAATGCTACAGAAAGATAGAGATTCTGAGCTGGTGTCTTGGATAACTCTTTTGCTTTCATTGGAAAGTCTACTGACTGCACAGACATTGGACAGTTCTTTACACTGGAAAATACACCTTGCTTGACAAAAGAAACAGGTGACTGTTTTGGCATGTTCCACAGGTTCTCTGTTTAGATTTTTACATTGTGCTGTGGGCAATATAACTACCAAAGCTGATATAGAACAACAGTTAAAACATTTTAAACAAGTTGAAATCTTACTACACACTTAAAATCCCCATCAAACATCCCGCAGCACTTACTACAAATAAAATTGCAAAGTGTGGGAGTGAGAATTCAGCCAAAGGACTGGGTGAAAAGATGAGGTTTTAAGTGGTGGCAAAAACTCATCATGGTACTACAGCTTTTTTTCTTCTAGTCTATATACTTGGAAGATTAAAAAATGAGCATTTTATCTCATTTTTTAAATATTCTTGTAGGTTACTTTTATGACCTCAGGCTATGAAGCGGTTTATAAATGTGTTTTAAAAATCTTCCAAAGCAAATCTAAAATATTTAAGCACAGTGTTAAGGTCCTTACAAATTCACTCATTCACCAAAAAACTTGTAAACTGTAAGTTATGGTGTAGAAGTTTTAATTCTGCAGTCACTTTAATTGTGCCTGCTTGCAATTGCAGCAAAGTGCACCCACACTTTCCTCTCTCTCTCTCCACTGATAAGTGTTCTCTATCTTTCTTACCCCTTTATCAATTATCAAAGAGTGAAAAGATTTCTAGGACTCACATACGTCCTTTGACATATGGTTTTTAAGACAATATTAGAAGGGCAAATGTCTACCACCAGAATAACTTCCAGCTTGCTTCCGCAGAGTTGTTTAATCTCTTGGCTTCAAATATGTGTGTTATTTTTAGTACTATGAATTTCTTTCACAGATGCACCCAGGAAGGAGGTATACTTTATGGCAATCATTGATATTCTTACTCATTACGATGCAAAGAAGAAAGCTGCCCATGCTGCAAAAACCGTCAAACACGGCGTAAGTTTCATTGATGTATATATTCCAACTTTGTCAGTTATGTTCACATAAGGGCTTGGCGATACCTGGTTTTCAACTTTGCGATATATCACCAGCTTAAACATCACGATATTCTGATATATCACAATGTCTGAAGTAAGGATGGAGCTATGTAGAGGCACTGGCTGGCTTCACGGTTTTCCCCACATTGTGATTTTTGCATAGCGCAAGCGCACACACACATCATGATTTGTGATAGATTGCCAGGTCAAAAATTATAAAACCAATACCATGATATGGACTTCAAAACCAGTTTTGGATCATATACCAAGATATCGCGCAGCCCTAGTTCAACATTAGAGATCACCAGCATTTTTAGACAAGTGGCCGCATTTCGAATTTTGAGTTCATGCTGCAGGAGCCAGTCACACCTGCAGCATTTCTCAGATCACACGAAATTAGAGATACAGCCACCTGCTGCCACCCCCCCCCCAACAGCCATGGGAAGTCAGTCGTGACTTGCTGATACTGATTGGGGAGACCACACAATATTGAGTTCACACAAACATACACTGCTGCTCAGGGGCGTCACTTTGAAGAAAATATTGGGGGGGGGGGCAGACAAGGATGGTGATATGGAAGGGAGGGTGGGAGGAAGAAGGGATGGCAGAAAAGAAACCTGAAAGTAAAAGGCGAAGCTCTGGACAAAGATAACTATGAATCAAGCTGGAAAGAGTCAGAGGTAGGAGGGGCTTGGATGATTGGGTAGGACAACTTCAAGAGTCGTCACTTGCAAGGCACTGGCACTCCCCCAGGGCAATATCTGGATTTTTACTTGTGCTGTCCTCCTCCTTAATACCATGGTTACCATAGTGTGTGTTTTGTGACATGGACACCATTAACGCATCTCCTGCCACAACAAGCCAATTGTTCTCTTAAGCTGCGTCTTGCTTTTTCAGGCTGGTGCAGAGATTTCAACAGTGAATCCCGAACAGTATTCAAAGCGGTTCTTGGACTTTATTGCCAACATCTTGACGTAACCTAATGTTCCACTGGACAGATACAAGGTCTGGGAACAGCAGCAATGGCTACAAGTGTGTAAGAGATAAAAAGCTTCTTTTAAAAGGAACTCTCAAAGTGCTATCTTGCAGAAGGCAGCCCCCTTGTTTACATCTGCTGGCAAAGATGACTGACTGGGGTGAAATACTCGCTTTAACAGCTGCCTGATTTATGCCCAGCATAGTTCTAGCTATTTCTGATGCGTGTGTGCGTGCGTGTGAGTGTGTGCAGAAACAAATATAAATTAACTAATAATAACTAAAATAGATCAGCTTCTTACTCGGTGTGCATTGCAACAACACTCCGTGAATACTAGCTGAGCTGGAATGAATGGTTAAAGGTGGGTGGGGAGGAAGGCATTATATGCATGTTAAGTTGTACAATATTGGTGTCGAAACTAAACTGTGGATCAGTTTATGTTTTGAGCTGAGAGGTGCAAGACAGTATTTGGTGGCGATGATGACTATGACCTTACTGCAAATGTTACACTTAACAACCCTGCATGTTGGCACTCTGTGAAAATAGAAACATCATAAGCTCCGTATGCCGGAAGCTTTCCTGTTGGCACCTTTTTTGTTTAATTAAATTGGCCCATTGCAACAGGAAATAAGTCTTCCAGCAATTCAGAGGTTTGGCTCTTGTTTTACCAAAATCTAATGTCATAATCATGCTGTGTGTTCTTTGCCAAGGGTAGACATATTTTGAGGGAGGTGGGGCAGGAACATTAAGACTGTTTAATTGTCATGTTACATGAAGATTTTACACTGTATGTTTATCGTATAGGAGCTGAGTGTACTGCAAAGGAAATCAATGATGCTTTTTTGGAAGGAATTAATCATTTTGGGCAATAATAGCATTTTCCACCACATGAACAAAGGAATAGGAAAGTCTGTTCACCTGTAACTGATCAAAACCGAGACATTTAAATGCTTACATTGTGCTGTTTTTAATATTTTATTAAAATATTCTTTTTTTAAGCCCTAAATTTTACTGTTTACATTAATAGGAAAACAGGGATGCTTTGAGTATGTCACAGTGTGTGAATCTGAAGTTTACATGTAAAGTTATTTTGCAGTACAGATGAAGTAATTTCTTGAAGTATAATATGCAGTAATGTACCCAAGTGGATATTCAATTCACCTCCATGATAGAAAATATTTTTGCAATCAATTGTGACAGGTTGTTTTATATGGCATTTTTATTACCTAATTGGCTTTGTTGCTCCAAACGATGCTGTGTTAACTGATTTGCCTAAAATTATGTTGTCGCCTATAAAACCTCAGATCACTGGGGGGGGGGGGGAGGTTCCAAACTTTGAGGACGACAGAATTAGATATGCTTAAAAAAACTACTATTCTCTACTTAATACACTGTGCTAAAATTGTGCCTTTAAAAAATTATATGTTGAAACAGACATTCATGGGCAACTCAAAAAATAAACCACACACTCTCTCTCCCACTCTGCAACATAAAGCGTGTTCCACAAATGCCAGGTTGCCTTTTCCACTTAATGCCAGTTCTGTTAAGGTTGCAGCTGAGCATAAATATGTATAGTTGCTTCAGAGAACACTGATAAAACATAAGCTGATCTTGCTCTCATGCAGCCAAAGGCAATATATATCCTTATTACACTGTACAATATTTCAACAGGGCTGTGATCATAGAATTAGAAGGGACTGCAAGTCCAACCCACTGAAATGCAGGAATCTTTTGCCCAACATAGGGTTTGACCCCCCCAAACCCTGAGATTAAGAGTCTCATTGCTCTACCAACTGAGCTATCCCAGGTAGTGTTACCTTTTTAAAAAACGTATCTAATTCGGTTTTATTTTCCCACCAAAGATAATGAATCTTAAAGAGTGATGGGATTCTCAGTTATTAAAAGCAATCACCTTCCCCCTTGCTTTTAACCCACAACATTCTTGGACGCTTTAAAAGGCCCTGTTTCTATGTGAAAACAAATGGATGTTGAGATTTACACTGACCTTTTAAGACCCTCCATCCACAATAAGTTAACCCAAATTGCTGATCCTTATTGGCAGTGGGTCTCTTGCAACTCTCCCGGGGGGGGGGGGGAGGTCCATAACGAAGGTCCTCAGTCCAATCCCTACCATCTCTGGGAAAGATGTCTGAAACCCTGGAGAGTGTCTGCCAGTCAGTGTAGACAGTACTGAGCTAGATGGACCAGTGGCCTGGCTCAATATAAGGCAGCTTCCTATGTTGCACCTCATCAGTGCTGTTGTCTCCTTTCCCTCCTGCTGTTTGGGCATAATTCCCAGCCAAGCTATTAGTGACTGCGAGGCAAAAGGCACAGCCCCACATGGGTTTCTCACCACCTGAGTTCTCCTTCCCCTTTGATATATTTATAATGCTAATGACCAACTCGTTACTGTAGTGGGGTAGGAGAACTGAAAATAATGCCCATAAGCCTCCTAGAGCAAAATATATACATCAGGAGGCTTAGTTTGACCATAGCAGCTAGAGGGCTGTGAAAATTTGTGTCCTGGGCTTTTTAGACTGGGTTAAACCACAGAGCCTAGGGCTTGCTGATCAGAAGGTCGGTGGTTCGAATCCCCGCGACGGGGTGAGCTCCCGTTGTTCGGTCCCTGCTCCTGCCAACCTAGCAGTTCGAAAGCACGTCAAAGTGCAAGTAGATAAAATAGGTACCGCTCTGGTGGGAGGGTAAACGACATTGCCGTGCGCTGCTCTGGTTCGCCAGAAGCGGCTTAGTCATGCTGGCCACATGACACGGAAGCTGTCTGCGGACAAACACCGGCTCCCTAGGCCTATAGAGCGAGATGTGCGCCACAAACCCGCGACTGGACCTAATGGTCAGGGGTACCTTTACCTTTACCCCATGTACTATCTGACACCAAAGGGGCGCATTGATTGCCAGATGTGACCTATGTTGGCATTATTTTCAGCTCTCCTGCCCCACGACTGTGTTGCTCAATGCAGATGATGGTACCCCCTCTTTAAAAGTCAGCTGTTGCAAATCTGGATTTGTCCAACATCTTGGAATAGCTGTAGCTTCTGTCTTACTGAGGCACATGATACTCATAGCTGCATTCTCTCCAGTTTGGGATAGATTACAAAAACACTTTTCAGGTTGACACAAGGAATGGTTGTCAAGTCGTTGACAAGGGGTAGGTCATGCACTTTCCACACACGTCCTACTACCCTTGAGAGACATTACTTTGAACAAATCTTTTTTTGGGTTCCATTTTCTGTTTTGTGACGTAATAGTCTCTGAAATCCCCAGTCATTGCAAACGTACCCCCCAAATGGACGGCACACCATTGTAAGTTTATAGAGCTCCACCTAGCTGAAAAGTCTAGGGGAAAATGCTTCACCAAATAAATGGCCATCTCTTTTCTCACCTGAATCTCTATTGGTACGATTGGATGTATTATATATACTGTATACTTGGGTGGACTGTCACAACAAATGCTACCACCAGTGACTTTTCAGGATTATAAATAAACTTAACTAATTTCTACTGTGCCGCTAGATGTGTCTCTTCACTTGTTGTGCTATTACACACAATTCTCACCACCCCAACCCTGTACTAGCAGGTTTCCCAGCAGATCTGCCCTAATGATCTGCATTGCAATTTGCTGTCTTGTATCCTGTGCCTGAGTGTGCAGCTAGGGCAACAGAGGTACCTCACTAGTCCTAACAGCATGTTGCTTTTCTCCCTTTTCGCTCGGGTACCACAAGCAACACAAGTGTTACGTAGTTGCTTCCAAACGTGGTAAACATTGTGTAGCATCCTTGTTTGCACACCACACTAAACCAAACTTATGATTTGCCAGGCCTGTGCAAATATGCTGGCTTCCGGAGAGGACATTGCACCCCTATTGCTGCTTCCCAGTCCATTTTGCTTAGGCCCCATCCTCACTATACATTTAAATTCTGAGTTTCCTGGGAAGGGGGGATTGACTGTCAAATGACTGAGAACTGCAGCACGATGAGCGGACCAGGGGGTCTCCTAACAACTTTTCCCCCTGCTGGCCCAAACATGAGCATCTTGGTCTCATCTCTTGCCACTTCCTTGCTTTGTCTTTCTGCCATTTTCTACAACTTACCCACTTCTCCCTAGGCTACTCTCTTGCTTAATTTTCTCCAATTTTAAATACAGATCAAGTTTGGAGCCGTTCCTCTGGAGGCATGCATTTGCGAACTATTCTGTAAATGAGTATTTTGTTCATTCCATCTAACTGAAAAATCAGTTCTAGGTCAATGTCTGTTTATGGGTAAAGGTTGTATCTTGGACTGACTCCACCATTTCTATATGTGTACACTGGTTTCTTTAGACATTGTTACCCTGACACTCTCAAAACATGTTCTTGATCTACCAAGTGCCTCTTTCTATAATAATTGTTCCTAGTCTCATTGATAGGTTACGCCAGTATTTCTTGCTTAACCTCATCTGTGGCACAGCTGGATTCTCCATCCAGATGTTCTCCAGATGTTTTGGGTTATAACCAGTGCTTTTTCTGGGGGTACTTAAGGGTACATGGTACAGTCGTACCTTGGTTTTTGAACAGAATGCGTTCCGGAAGTCCATTCGACTTCCGAAACATTCGGAAACCAAGGCACGGCTTCTGATTGTGCAGGCGCACCGGAAACAATAGCAGAAGCCGCATCGGACATTTGGCTTCCAAAAAAAGTTTGAAAACCGGAACACTCACTTCTGGGTTTCGATTGTTTGGGAGCCAAAACGTACAAGTACCAAGGCGTTCGACAACCAAGGTACGACTGTACCAGCACCTTTTTGCCCAAATGTTAAAAGTGTGGCACTTACTGTAACCACTTCATAGTGAGTATCGGCATCTTTTTTCTAAAATAATAATAATAAAGCACTGGTTATAACTCCCATTATCCCTGACCATTGGACCTACTTGAATGGGTCTTATGGCAGTTATGGCCCAAAATGCACTCCTTTATTTCCAATCCATTGCTGTAACAAGCAGGGTTGTAACTTTGCCATTCATTCACTATTCTCACCATGAGTAGAGCTCTTGACTTTCTGCCAGAAGTAATGTACCTTCGGAAACTAGGTTGCAATCTTAGTGCTGTCTGGTTAGTCCATAATTATTTACATAAAATGCGCAATCAATTTCCCTTCTTGAAGTTCCTCTTCTTCTTGTTCAGTCTCTACTTGGGCAAGACGTTATCTGCTCCCATGCTCAAAGATCAATATTTTGCTCTTTTGGCATCTGGGCATAGGATGGAGGAAAACGCTAAGTAGAGTGAAAGTTGAATACTGTATAAAACCTCTCTTCCACCACCACACCCCAAGCTCTCTCTGTGTACTTCTTTGTGCAAACACAACACATAAATTGACTTTGGTCTCTAGTGCTTCAGCTCATCTGTTTTTGCCTTATGGGGCCTGTAGTTGGGAATCCTGCACTGGTTCCCATGCTTCTGTCTTTGCTCGCACAGTATTTTTGCAAATACTGTACTTTGCTATTCTATCTCTTTGTTATTCTATCTCTTAAAGATGCAGACTGGTATTTGCCGCAGTAGCACACTCTGTCCACCAGACCTATCTTAACAATTTCAGTAGCCTTAACACACCGTTATAGACAGACATAAAAAGCTTATTGCAAGACTTACCAATCCTAGAGTTCTTCCTGCAGCAAAGGCGTTCAGGATTTCAGGATCACCTGAGAAGATACACAGGGCTGCATGCAACTCCTAAGGATGGCCCAGTACTTTTTATGCCTGTTTTGAACAGAAATCCAAAAGCGAGGGTTATACTCTGTATGTGATTAGTTAAATCCATATGGTAGAATGTCATGTTATCAAATATGTTGACCTGTCTGCAATAAAACTTCAAAATGCTGGTAAGGGACTGAGGAGCCTAAATAAAGCTTAGGGTTGATCTACCCTGGCACTTGAGGCCTTCATGGGCAATGGGGGCTTAACTCCCTTCCTAAGGGAATGCGGTGGTCCACAATTCTGCCACCTTAGTTATCTGACAAGGTAACAGGCTTATTAGAAGTCAGAGCAGACCCAAGTCTCAACCCTAGCAGGCAGAAGCATGTCTATGAGAAGTATAGGTCAGGTTTTTCTCATACCCACCTCACCAGGTCGGCCCAGTTCCTGGGTGCCTATATAGCCCATCTGCAGGATCCAAGGCTATCCTGAATACTTTTGCCACGCCCCTTCCAGTGATGCTAACAGTTTTGTGCTAGTATGCGTACAATCTTGCATTTTATGTATTTAAATTGATAACTGTGGCTTGGCTTGATTTATTTCTTCCTTCATACATGCACACTTTCTCTGGCACAACATGAATGTTTTATTTCATACGATGAACACTGGCTTCTAAGGTACGGTGAGAATGTAAAGGAACTAATAGGAGGAAACTAATAGGAGGTACATGTTACAATAAAAGAGTAAATATTCCATTGTGGCCAATTAACATATGCTTTTTTTAATGAGTTAATGAGTTAATTACATCTTTTTTCTCCTGTAACAGTCTTTGTCACTCATTACTGTTAAACTGCTCAGAGAGGGTGAGGACAACTCACTTTGTACCACCTAGTTCTAAAAGCACATTCCATACATCAGTAAGGCTTTATAAAATAAAGCACTGTGATTTGCTAGGAAAACCCCTTGTCCTCTTTTCTTTCGTCTCTACCAGTCATTTCTGCCGTTTAATTTGGGGTGGTTTTAATTGGCAAATATGTTAGCTTATCTCAAAACCAGAAAGCTGCTTTTTATTAAATTTCATCTTGACATCTAGATTTGTTTCATAACACTTCTGTGGAATGACATAAGGCGGGGGACAAAACGTGATCCCCACTGCAAGTGCCTAAAGAGAAGCTTAAGAGAAGACCTTCCAACTGTAATATGGAGTCCTCCACCCATTAGCTATAGAAGAGCTTTGTGTTCATAGTAGCTGGATGCATTGTATTGCTGCTTTGCAGAGAGGGGAGTGGGGGGCATAACTTTCCGGTTACGCTGACATTAAACCTGTAAAGATGGTGGTGGTGCTGCGTTGATGCCATTCTGCTTCTAGAGCTAAGTAGGCACAGCCCCTGTATGTTTTCCGGGGGGGGGGGGGCAGTGGGAATCACATAGAAGCTGCCAAGTATAACAAACATAAATGGCTAAAACTGCAGAGACATGCTTCTTCAGTATCCGACAGATGGAGCACGGTACTCAAGAGAAGGAAATCTTATTTTAAAACTCGCAACTTTAAAAAGTTTGCAAAGTAGTGGGATGCTGTGGCAACAAGTCATGGCTAATCATGCACTGATCTAAATGAGCAGCTGGCACTTGAGCGCTACAGCCTGTAAATGTTTATATATTTAGAAAAGTTAAGCACAATGCCTTACCGCACACATTTTCCCATACTAGCCTCCTCATAAGAACATAAGAGGAGGCTGTGCAGTCGAGCCAGAGGGGCATCCTGTTGTTAACAGTGGCCAACCAGGTGCCTGTGTGAAGCCTGCAAGATGGACATGAGCACAACAGCACTCGGTCCACCTGCGATTCCCTGCATGATGCCACTGTGGCTAGCAGCTATTGATGGGATCATCCTCCGTGAGTTTGTCTAATTCTCTTTTAAAGCCACTGAAGTTGGTGGCCATCACTGTCTCTTGTGGAAGTGAGTTCCATAGTTTAACTACACACTTCTTAGAATCATAGAACTGTAGATTTGGAAAGACCATCTAATCCAGGCATCCCCAAACTCGGCCCTCCAGATGTTTTGGTACTATAATTCCCATCATCCCTGACCACTGGTCCTGTTAGCTAGGGATGATGGGAGTTGTAGTCCCAAAACAGCTGGAGGGCCGAGTTTGGGGATGCCTTAAAATCCACACACCCCGCCGCAATGTGGGAATCTTTTGCCCAACGTGGGACCTGAACCCATGACCCTGAGGTTAAGAGTCCCGTGCTCTACTGACTGAGCTATCCCAGATGCGTAAGTATCTTTATTATCTGTCATGAATCTACAACATTCATCTTCATTGGATTGTCCACAACTTCTAGTGTTACAAGAGGGGGTGGGAAAAAACTCCCCTCTGTCCACTTTCTCTACGCCATGCATAACTTTATAACTGTATCATGCCATCTCTTACTTGCCTTATCTCTAAACTAAAAATTCCCAAACGCAGCAACCTTTCCTTAAGGGGAGTTGCTCAGTCCCCAGCTCTACAGAATCCTTTTGAGTTGCAATGGCCAGAACCGCAGGCAATACGTTCCAAGTGTGGTCGCAGCTTAGATTAGCATAGACAATTCAAAACACTACCAAACCCTTTGTCACGTAAATGCAAAACTGATAACACCACAAACAACGTAACAGGCTGTATGTAAATATATGAATTCTTTTTAAATGCAATTCAATGTATCATATCAAAATACTGTATATGTTTCGTTTATATGATAAGTTGGTCTATAGAACCATATATTTTGATATGTGTCAGGGCACATGTTGAATATGTTGAATTGCATTTAAAAAGAATTCATATAGTTACATACAGCCTGTTACGTTGTTTGTGTTGTTATTAGATTAGCATAGAAGCACTACTAGGGTATTTCCCCCACCCTTGTAAAGTAAAAGATCTGGAGGAGTACACTGGATCTTGTCAGCTGGACTTCAACAGTGCTGTGAAATAAAGGTTTGTTTTGGTTTCATGCACGTAGATACTGCGCCTTTCAACCAAATGGTTTCCAAAGAAGCTCTCATCAGAAAGAAACACTAATCAAAATTAGCCCAGATCCTTACAAAATCAGACATAACTCAAAACAAGTAGGATCAGCAGTTAAAAGCAGCAGGTTAAAGCATGTTTAAAACTCCAAAAAAAAAAGCCTTGGAGAATTAAAAAAGGGTTATACATCAGCTTCTTGGGGGTAAGCTACCGTTGTCAGAAACAGGATACTGAAGTTGATGAAATGCAGAGTTGGTTTGGTAACACATTTGCTTCTGCCACCCAAATGATAAGACATAAAACAGACCCTGTCAGGACTGCAACGAATTGCAGACAGACAGCTACTCCCGCACACCTATGTATTCCTAGGAGATGCCTCTTTCCAGTCTGCAGGCAAAGCTTATGTCTCACTTACGCCCAAAATTATTCCATGAATAGATGTTCTCACCGTGCATTGTCCTGACGGACAAATTTAGGTCACAGCTACTTTAGGGGAGAGGTCGTGGCCCAAGAACACAATGGCTTCTGTACATATAGAAAGGTCCTGTGTTCAATCCTTTACAGTTCCAGCTTCAATGGGCCCTGGTAACAGCAGGGTTGGGAAATAGCTTTTGCCCTGCCAGCCAAGGATGACATTTTGTAGGCTAGAGGAAGCAGTGGTCTGATAAGCTAAGGTAGCTTCGCAGGAGCATCTCTGCCCTGCCAAAAAAAAGGACTGAAGATGACAAATTGGGGAAAGGCCCCAGGCTAGATCCTTTGGCATTACCAGACATAGCTAGGAAAGAGCTGTGGAACCTTGGAGAGCAGCTGCCAGTCCGTGATGACAATGCTGAACTAAATGTCCCAAATTGACTCAGTGATCTGATTGATATTAAGCAGCTCTTAAGGAAAGGGTTAAACCACAGAGCCTAGGGCTTGCCAATCAGAAGGTCGGCGGTTCGAATCCCAGCGACGGGGTGATCTCCCATTGCTTGGTCCCTGCTCCTGCCAACCTAGCAGTTCGAAAGCATGTCAAAGTGCAAGTAGATAAATAGGTACCGCTCCGGCGGGAAGGTAAACGGCGTTTCTGTGCACTGCTCTTTGTCATGCTGGCCACAAGACCCGGAAGCTGTACGCCAGCTCCCTCGACCAATAATGTGAGATGAGCGCCGCAACCCCAGAGTCGGTCACGACTGGACCTAATGGTCAATGGTCCCTTTACCTTTAAGGAAAGGGAATATACTGCTGTATTTTATTTTATTTACTTTTTCCTTTTTTACTATTTTACTTTAATTTTAATGCATTATTTTTCCTCAAAGTCCTTTTGAGTCCCTCTTCTCCCCCCACAAATCCCATTAGTGTTAATTTTTACAGTGTTGGGAAGTTATCCCACTGAGAACAAACATTTAATCTCTTCTACTGTTCCATTAAAGGGACCCAGGTGGCGCTGTGGGTTAAACCACAGAGCCTATGGCTTGCTGATCACAAGGTTGGCGGTTCAAATCCCTGCGACGGGGTGAGCTCCCGTTGCTCGGTCCCTGCTCCTGCCAACCTAGCAGTTCGAAAGCACGTCAAAGTGCAAGTAGATAAATAGGTACCGCTCCGGCGGGAAGGTAAACAGCGTTTCCGTGTGCTGCTCTGGTTCGCCAGAAGCGGTTTTGTCATGCTGGCCACATGACCCGGAAGCTGTACACCAGCTCCCTCAGCCAGTAATGCAAGATGAGCACCGCAACCCCAGAGTCGGACACAACTGGACCTAATGGTCAGGGGTCCCTTTACCTTTTACTGTTCCATTACTTGCTTATTTACCCACACACCTCTGAAAGAAGTTTACGGAGCACTTTTAAAGTAAACCTTAGCATGTTACAACCCTGAGTACTGTGGTAACTTGCTAAACCTGACTGCCATACCCACAGATGCTCTAGGAAAGACAAAAGAGATCTAGCGGGGGGGAAGCGAAACGGAGCTCTGATGCTGAACTCCAGTTGAAGAGCGAAACCTCGAGACTGCACTTCCTCCCCAAACTGCTGACATTGAGCTGCAAAGGAAACGATTTCAACTGACTTAACGTTCTTGTGCTTCTTACCCAAATGAGACCTGACGGATGGACTCAGTGGTAGAACACATGCCTTATAAACCGATGGTCCTGGGGTTCAATCCCTGGCACCTCCCCTTATAAGGGTCAATTAGGGGGAAACCTCTGCTTTAGAGGCTGAAAAGTAACCCAGCATGGCTGATGGGAGTTGTACTCCAGCACCTGGTGAAGGGCACTGGAAAACCTACAGTAAATAATACTGATCTAGGTAAACTAATACTGAGCCAGGCTGCCAGCCACAATGGCTATGCTCTGCCTACACAATTGGAGGCAGTCAAGCTTCTGAATACCAGTTGCTGGAAGCCACAGGAGTGGATAGTGCGATTGTGCTTTAACCCTGCTGTCTGGTTTCCCATTGAGGCATCTGGTTGGCCACTGTGTGAAGAGGATGCTGGACTAGATGGGCCATTGTCCTGATCCAGCAGGCTATCCCTGTGTCCTTGTGAGCAATGGCCTGGCTTAGTAGGAGACAGCTTCTTTTTGCTTTGTAATCTGTACATCCTCTGCACAAGTTTACTCTGATACAAATCTTTAACCTTTAAGGGGAGCTTGCATAACTTGACAAGAAAAGATTTGCTGCGAAAGCTCACTAAAGTGAGACATCCTATCCCGTTGGTCGGTCTGGGCTTGAAAACTTGGATCACTCTCTTTTGTGCAGTCCAAGCCTTTGATCCATTGTTCACTTGAGCCATATATCTGAACTGGTGCACGCAGAGCCAGAGAGGCCTGGAGGCTTTTCCAGTCATTGATATGCTTTAAAAGAAGAGCAGCCAGGATGCTTAGCTTCGCTCATTTCCAAAACAACAGCTATCACAACAAATGGCTGGCCTGCTCCAAGAGCTGTTAAGTCGGTTAAAAGGGTTCTGTTAATAACTCTTTCTTCTCCCACCATACAAAACTGAAGCACACAGCCAGGCCAGGTCTTTTGACAGGTCAACTTCATCTGCCGAAATTAATGCAAAACAATTCAGTACAGTGGAACCTTGGTTCTCAAACTTAATCCGTTCCGAAAGTCCATTCCAAAACCAAAGCGTTCCAAAACCAAGGCACGCTTTCCCATAGAAAGTAATGCAAAATGGATTAATCCGTTCCCGATTTTTAAAAACAACCCCTAAAACAGCCATTTAACATGAATTTTACTATCTAACGAGACCATTGATCCATAAAATGAAAGCAATAAACAATGTACTGCGGTCACATAATCAATCAGTAGCTGAACTAGGTTCCACACAGTAACATACAAAAAAGAGCCACAGAAACAGACAGAGCTCAGCGTAACACTCAAAAGGGAAGCGTGGCACTCAAAACCGAAGCATGGCACCCAAAACAGAAGTTTTGGCACTCAAATCGGAAGCGTAACACTCAAAACGGAGCACATTAGGCTTCCAAAAAAAGTTCACAAACTGAAACACTTTGCAGTGTTTGGGTTCCAAGTTGTTTGAGAACCAAGGCGTTTGAGAACCAAGGTACCACTGTATAGGGGGAATATACATCAGCTTGACCAAGACTAACATCCTGGTTCAGAACATCCCCAGCACTCTACACATCAACATTGGTGACCACATGCTTGAGGTGGCAGATGATTTTGTCTGCCTGGATTCCAGCATAACCAACAACCTTTCCATTGATGCTGAGCTAGACCAAGCGTATTGGCAAGGCAGCTACAGCAAAGGCTCGCCTCTCCGAAAGCGTATGGGAGAATGTGATTCTAATGTCCAATACAAAGATGAAGGTCTACCAGGTTTGCGTGTTGAGCATGCTGCTTTATGGAAGTGAGTCATGGGCAACTTAAACCTGCCAGGAGCAATGCCTGAATGCGTCAGGAAGATTTTTTGCATCACATAGCAGGACAGGGTCTCGAACAAAGATGTGTTCTCCCAAGTCCACATTCCCAGCATGTTTGCACTTCTGTCTCAGTGATGCTTATGCTGGCTTGGTCATGTACACAGAATGGAAGGTGGCAGGATCCGCAAGGATGTGCTCTATGGGGAGATGGCTTCAGGCACCAGGTCTGTTGGCAAACCAACTCTGTTACAGAGATGTCTGGTGCCAACATCAACCCCGCTGTGTGGGAATCCCATTCAAGTGACCTCAGAGCCTGGAGACAATCACTCAGGTGATGTATCCACAGCAGTGCCCAGAGGAGGAATGACTGCTGGGAGGAGTGCAGAAGGAAGAAATACATGGTACACCTGCATCAGCACAACTGGACGCCTTCCTCTGCCCCAACTGCAACAAAACATGTCTCTCCATATCAGCCTCTACAGCCACAGCAGGTGCTGCAACCTTCCAACAGTTTGACTCTCATCTCCAAAAGCACACTCTTCCATTGTCTCCCGAGACAGATGGATGCCAATGACAAATTGTGGGGGGCGGGGGGACCCAGTCATTAACTATGTAAAAAAGTTGAGGAAAGCAATAGAGATGGTTTTCTTGCTCTAAACAAACTGGTACTTAGAAAACAACAACCGTTAGAGCTTATATTTTCAAGACAAACATACCCATTCATTAGAGATCCTCCAAAAAAGCAATCTTTGCTGACACTTTCTTGCAATAGATAAAAACAATCTACTCAGCAGTTAAGAGAGAGGCAGTTAATAGGTGTAATCTTTTGAGTGAGTCTCAGACTCAGATTTAAAACGGTTCATTTTACACCAGGAAGCCAATCAGGAAGGAAATAGCTGGCTCATTGCAATGGTGGCAATGCCACTACCCAACAGTGAGATGTCCCCAGTATGACAGCACAGATTGAGCTTCGGTAGGAGATGGCTACCAGCTATTGTGTTTCAGTCAGCTCTAGCAGCAGTGTCAAGACTGTCAGTGTTTGTTCTGCCACATGGGGCCATCTTTCTGCTCCCTTGCTTTCCGTTTGCACTTCAAACCAGTAATTAGTGCCAATCTTCTATGGTACGTTGCTCAGAATCCCTCTTTCCATCTCATCTCCTTGGCAGGCAGTATGGCTCCTTATGACCTTCAGCCCGTGTTGGGAGATGGTACACTAATGTGTGAAGTGGTGTATGTCACTGTATTCAAAAGCCTTGCCCCCATCATGCAGCCCATGCCTATTGTTTTAGCATCTTTGTAAGCCAAACATGAGAGAGGAGTTCAGAGGCATCAACAATACAAACTGTAAGAGGCACCCTGGGAAGCGCTTCTTCAATCAATATGCATGGTAGCTTCTTTATTTGGGGGTTTGTTATACTGCCAGTCCGGCGACTCAACACTGCCACTAAACTTGTAATAAATTATCCATCACCCAGTACTTTCAAAAGACGTTTTAGAATTGTTCCCACCATTCTCTACATAGGCCCATAGCCAGAATGCTTGTGATGAGCAGTCAAAGGGTGGGAAGGAATCCTTGCAGAACAGCCAAAACATAAAAACAGAAGGCCTCAATTATTGCATTAAATATTAATACAGTAACATTTAATTTTATAATACTTTTGTAAAAACAACAACAACAAGGGCCTGTTGCTTGTCAGTCAGGAGAGATGAGCATCCCTTTGCTCACCCTGGAAAGTTCCGAGTGAACACTCACAAATGCTTGAGGGATTTGCACACATTCCGTATGAATGCACACAAAACACTCGCCTTTGCCCCTGCACTTTCCCTTGCCGCCACCCCCTCCAAACAAACAAAAATCATCTAGAGGCTCATCTGAGGCAGGTGAAAGTAGAGGTAAAGAGTGCCAAATCCCAGTGGAGCATCTTTTTCCAAGTAGCAGTATCATGGTACTTTAAATGTATAGTGTGAATGTGGCCTTGGACTGGCACTATTTAACCCACCTTCACTTAACTACCTTGATTGATCCAGGCAGTAAATTTCTGAGGCCAGATGCAAAGGCAGGTGACTGCTTGGGATACCAGGGACCGCTATCAGGATTTTGCACACCTGACCAACTTGCTGCAAATCCTTAGACCCCTATACTGTACTTCCATCTGAGAAATGATTTGAGACTAATTTTAAATGCAAGTGGTTTGGCTTGTGGCTTCTGGTTTGCAGCCATGATTTTCAGTCTTCACGCCACAAATTTGAGAGATCTGGCAGTAATCCAACTGAATCAATTAAACGTTCCAGAAGGATGCCTGGGGGGGAACTCGGTGTCAAGCAAATTTCACCGCATTCAATACAAATTAATTCCAGAATAAGTGTCTTGAGTATATTCAGAGACCTAGTACAAAAACACAAGTTAAGAAAACCCGAGGTTAGGACCCCTTTGTACTTAAAAGTCTTTCCTGACTCTCATGGTATAACACAGCTGACAGTCCTGCACAATACTCTCTGCGCAGTTTCAGTGTGTGTGTGGTTTATTTTAAAGCCCTTATTTTGTCTCCCAACAGAGGGAGAGGGCTCAATACTGATCAGCCTTTAGGGAGAAATGTTGAATGCAACCTTTTTAATAGAAGGATCATCAGTGTGGATCACACAGCTTTTCAGCTTACTTTTCTGTGAGATTCCATATTGCTGATGGAGTTTATCCTGCTGTCGTCAAAACAAGCATCCAGGTTTATCTCCTCATATCTTGCTTCTAAAGCACTGTATTTGTATTGATTTTTTCAAGGAGTTCCATATAGCATTTCATCTTACAAGTTCTTGTAAGCATGTACGTAACCCTCCCCTCTTTTCCCCCCTAGTTTTTTTGTGGGTAGCCAGTCCACAAGATTTGCCAGCTAAAAGGGTGAGGTGAGCTCTGAATTAAGGCTACTGTCTCCTCTCCTGTCAGTAACACAGCCTTCACCAGCCTGGTGCCCTCCAGATGTTTGGGACTACAACTCCCATCAGCCCTTGCTAGTACAGGATTTCACCAGGCTGGGGAAGGCTGCAGCAGCATAGGTAGTGTGCGTGTGTTTTTCTATCCCCCACCTTTCTATCCAGGTCTTCAGTGTGGCATGCACCCTAAGTCTTGGAGGGGTTGATGCGACACAATCCACAAGGGGACTACTGGATACAGAGACAGGTAACCTCAAGCTCAAGGGCTGAATGTGTGTGTCTCTTGCTCTTTGGCCCTCAGGACACTGGCCTTCCTCTGCGCCCTCCTCAAATGATTTTACCTGGCGGGGCTATTATCATTGAACTGTTATAATATGGAGAAATGTGCATTTATAGAAACCTCTGACTTCTGATAGGCTGCACTGTTTACCACGGTAAAATGGTCACATCCATTGTTTCACTCATTTTTGCCTCTGGCTCTGCCTGTCACTCACATGCAGCCACTGAACAGTTCCCCACAAGGAAGTGTGGCCCTCAAGCTGGAAAAAGTTCCCCACCCCTGCTTTGCAGTGAGAATCTATTACTGCTGGTTGCCCAGGGCAGGAATGAATCAAACAAATATTGTCCTCCTTAGAAACTTCCTTTCATCAACACTGATGATGCCGAGACTGCCTACATCCATTCTCCTCTCTGTCTGTCTCTCTCATACACACGCTTATTGCCATTGCTCTGCTCTTCTGTTGCCCTGTAGGCAAGTCTATGAAGTTTCCTGCGCACGGTCCTCAATGCATCACAATATCATCTGCCCAGTCTCCACCAATTTTGTAACATATTATAACTTCCTTTTTGTATTCCCCACCCCACCTCAGGTCCTGTAAACCAGCAAAGTTCCAATGTCTGCAAAGACGCCAGCCAGTTAGCATGCAGGAAAGATACTGCTATGCTCTTCTTGTCCTGGGCTACAAAGGACTTTTATGGGGATGAGACTGAAAACCGCAACCCATCTAACAAGGACCTAATTACAAAACTGCAACTGACATACAACAATTTTCTAAAACAAACTTTAAATACAGCGGTTTCCCACATGCTGATCTATGGCCTTTTGCAGACAAGTGAAACCTACAATTAATGATCTTTTGTTCTTCTTCCTTTACTGCTAAAGCACTTGGAACAAATTACTTGATCTCTAAGGTATCCTGTAAATCACTGTTAAATCAGCTGCTTTTTTCTGCTGTTGCCATCTGGTTTTCTTTATAAAAACTGGAACCCAAAGGAGCTATGTGGTCCACTGCATACATCTCAGTACATTTTTGGCTCCAGTTTTATCAAACTTGCTTCAGGTTTTGCTGCAAATGTTAGCAGCAAAATTATTCCAACATACCACCTCTAACAGTATATACTGCAAAGTTTAAGCAAAATCCCTGCAACACATAAATAACCTCATTGCTTGCGGAATTGCACTATGGATGAAGCTTGGTATGGCTTTCAGTCTAGGCATTTATTTGCTGGTACCGTGATTTGTAGACCATGTCTGCACTACAGGTCATTCTTCACCCCCAGAATCTGTACCACTTCAGAAGGCAGGTCGGGAGTTTATTACCCAATACTTCCCCATGTTGTAAGTTAGCTTGGCAGGAAATCCTTGTCTGGTCTTCTCCCTGCTAGTTTTCTATCTTTTTATTTTTTACACTGGGAACCATTCAATCATGCATTCTTCTGAAGTGGTGCAATCCCAAGACAGCTACACCATGCAACTTTCCTAAATACTTAGGTACAGAAGTTAGGAATCAGAATTCTGTTTCAGGGCTCACTTTCCCATTATAATACCCAATGAAAGTTGTCCACACACATCTGAGGGATAGAACTAGACAACTGTAAACCATTGGCATACAGATATTAAAGGAGAAAAGTTACAGCTTTTTAAAGGACATATTCTGGGTTCTCTGCACAGAGCCAGGAGGGCAGATAGTAAAGACAAATCTTCTGGTGTCATCCAAATCTCATTGAAATCAATGGTTAAATTACTGCAGGCTTTGGTTTTTTCTGGAATGTACACTTTTACTTTCCTGTTTTATAAAATACTTAGCATAATTAGACCAGTAAACACTTTGTTATGCTGCTGAGGCTAGCTTTTCTTTACTAACTTTAATTGGGGAAACACATCTTGTGTGAGGTATATTTGTGAATATGCCATTGGCTCCATTTCTTTGTCATGGGACCTAAAATATGCAATTGAGCATGCAACAAATGGCATCAGGGAAATGAGCGCTTCTCTTCCTCTGGTCCGATAAAGATCACTTCCCATCCCAGAGAGAAAGGACACATTTGCATTTATCACTTACAGTTCATTGTCCAGGAAAATGCTGTCACAAACTAAACAAAAGCCATCTCACCCAGTCCAAATGTGCCTGGCTTTAGATTTGCCTTATCTAATTGCATATAGCGAGATCTCTAGCCTGTGTCATGGCAAAAGACATGACTGTCAGTTGAGGCAGGTTTGGGGAACCATAAATGTCAATGCCTAGCTTCTCTTCTTTTTGCTGTTTTAAAGGAATTTCCTTCTACCGCTCTGAACAAAGAAGCTACAGTCCACCCACCCACGCAAATCCACTGAGTTGAATGGGTCTGGAGGTTCCTCTTTGCCCAACCCAAAACAGCTCCACTCAGATCCACCCAAAAAAGTGGTCCTGGCATCACTCCTCCACGGTGGAGCTGCTGACCAACAGGATTCTCACCAGCAGCCTGCAGAAAGTGTGGAAATTGGGTCTTCAGGGGACTGAGCAGGCTGGGCTCCACTGGATCCCAAGCCACCCCCAGTGCCACCGACTGATGGCACTGTGCCCCATTACTATGCTAGCTCCAGGCTAATGCAGATCAGGGTTTTGCCAGTCTTCTAGCTTGGCTGGCATGAGCAGAAGAGCTGCAGATGAGGCAGCAGCTGGGCCCTGCCTGTCAAGAAATGCATACCAGAGCAAAACAAAAACAAAAATAGCAGTAACTTCTGCCTCTTTGCAAATTAGTGGCTTGGCTAGAGGCCAAATATGCTTAGGCCTATTAAGAGTGCTCAGATTTAATACACCCCAGAAGTACAGGTGTCTGATCTTCCTTTATTATTTCTGTATAGTTATTTGTTTTGATGTTCTGTGCTTTTTTACATATAAATATAAACATCACTCACACACACACACACACACACACACACACATATATATATATAATGCTCATGCTTCCCTCTGGAGAAAATAAGCAGTACCGTATATGTGCAGCTGGAAAATAAACTCGGGACTGGGAACATTCTCACAATTTCCGTTTCTCATTTTTCCAATCTATGAAGTTCAGTTCTCCACATTTCCGCATCAGTTTGGCAACTAAAAAAATAATAAGTTGTCTGGGAAATTCATCGGCATTTTAGTTTGAATTTCTCCTAATATACATAATTTTGCACAGCAATTTCCCCAAATCGAATGCATTTTTGTATGCTGTTTTCACTAAGGGCTCATCCACACTTCTGCTTGTCCTATGCCTGGGATCCAAGCAGTTTTGCCTTTGCCCCACCACTGGAAACCCCACTCTTTAGTGCTAAATCGGAACAAACGGCAATCCAAGGAAAACCCATTGCCATTTGTTCTGATTCAGTGCTAAACCGTGGGTTCTCCTGGGGGAAAGTGGCAGGGCAAAAGTAAGTGTTGATAAGCCCCAATACATACACATTACATGTACAGTTTAACCCTAGTATTAGAATTTTTGTACACATTACTTGGCCGGATAACTGCATTGCAAAATTTAAGCCCAAATTTCAAAGGATGGCTGTGTTTTTGTATTGTATATTGTTATGGAAGGTGCAAATTAGGTAGGTTTGATTTAAAAGGCAAATTGAATCAAATTTATTCACCATCCCTCATGAATGCTGGACCCAGCTCCTTATAAAACATTGCTCAGCATTCTGCTCTGCTGATTATGTGACAGTGCAGAGAAAATGTATGGTAAGTCTTTTGGGAACTTGGTCTCTTCTCTATTGCTGCACTCTTCTCTATTGCTCTAGGTGCCAAAATGAAAGTGGCACCTGAAAGAGCCTCTGGGATTGGTTCAGGCAAACAGAAATGCGGGTTATCATCACTTGGTAATGCAGATACTGCAATTGATACAAGTTATCTTTACTTAGTACTGCAAGTGGAAGACTGCACGTTTAAATAAGTCCCCACCCTTGAAAGGAAAAGAAGAGTCCTATACATAGAAGATCAGTATGTCATACCTTCTCCCTGGCATTTAGTTTTCTATTAGGGAGGAGATTTTATTTTCATTATAAAAAAAGTATGAGGCGTGTTCAATCAGACAACATTCCCTTTACTATCTCAAATGGTATGGCCCACAGACAGTTACTGAGACATACAATTTGAGATTAGATGGGGTGGAGTTGCCATACTGGGGGGGGGGGGAGTTTATGTGCACATAGAAAACTAGACTCCAGGGAGAAGAATTCCCTATCCGAGAGAGTATAAAACATGATGAGCTGTTTGCCAGGACTGGGCCGCAGTGAGACTTTTTCCTCCTTCAATGGGCTAAACACCGGAAGTTGTGGGAGTTCAACCTCAGTTCTCCATCGAGATGCGGTTTGTTTTTTGCTGCTGCTTATTTTTTGTTCAATACTTCATCCGCAGATTTGGGCAAACAGCAACCACCTGCCCCCAAACACTCAAGCCAATGAAATATCATCAACAGAAATGCTTAACAACAGGGAAGCTGGACAAAAGCCTATGCCCTCAGATCTAGATCCGGATAAACACTCCCGCTGCAAAACTCTGCAGCTGACAAATCCAATCCCTGATTTAAAATATGTTGTACGAAGGACACAAATATATCCTGCATTTTATCAGTTTCATGCCTTTTCAACTATATTAAATATATGAAACATAGATTAATCTGGCATTTAATCAACATGATGCAATCATTTGTACATCCTCATAAAACAGAAAATCAAGGAACAGATTTGGATATAGCAGGCCACAGGGACAAACAATAACTCATCTTCCTGATGCACTGTACTTTCTAACTGATCAAATAATATCCCATTGTAATTGCATTGATTTTCATGAGAATTTAGAGGCTACTTCTGGTTCTAAAATATCTCCCGATGCTGAAGCTTCTTTTGCTGCTTCAGTCTTTACAAACTGAGATTATGCAAATAATACTTTGAATTAAAACAAGAGAACATTGTGTGAATGAGAGTTCTATCAAAATACAAAATTATGGGACTTCATTTGTTTAATTTTCAGTGCCATTTTTGTTATTAAATTAAAACCGCACGAGATCATATAATTCCCCTCTAATATGTGGGTTGAGTGCCTATCAAATTGGAACAAAATTGGAAACACCCCAAAACAAGGTAGTGACTTCTGCATACTCACAGAAGTGCTTAAGTTTGTGAATGAGATGGGAAACAAAATTGCCTAAAAGGAACCTGCAAACTTGTATAATACGAACATAACTAGTCCAGCATCCTGTTCTCATAGTAGCCACCAGATGCCTCTGGGAAGCCTGCAAGCCAGCACAAGAGCTCTCTCCCCTCCAGAGGTTCCCAGCAACTGCTGTTCAGAAGTGTTACTGTCTGCAGCTGCAAAGGCAGAGCATAGCCATCATAACTAGCAGGCACTGATAGCCTCCATGAATTTGTCCAATCATCTTTTAAAGCCAGCTGGTGACAATGTTAATGGCAGATGAGCCTACAGAGTAGAGTAGGGAGGGGCAAGGTCTAAGGAACCAGAAGTCAGGCAGAGTGTGAATTTACTAATCAAACTTTGTGCCTATTTGAGACACTGACTGTTTGGGTGTCAAAGGCTGAAAAGAAAAGTGGAGGGCAGAGAAAGAAAGGGAACTAACCTACTTAAGACCTTGATGTCTTATAAGAAATATCCTAGAGCAAGAGAGAAATTAGGAGGATATGCCTTTATAGTTTCCAGAAGTGCATGCCCCCATTCTCTATTTAATTATAATATACTCAGGCACATGGGCAGGGCCAGAGGGGACAATAAAATCAATAAAAATCAAGACAAATCTGAGGTTCTGTCCCCCTAACAAAAGCCTACCCCCTTTAAAAAGCCTGTTCCCCACAACAAAAATCCTGCTCAGGGAGCCTTCCATTCAAAAGATAACAATTCTAAACATGCTTATTGGGCTCCAGCGAACACAATGGGACATGAGTAAAAATTCATAGGATAGTACTGTAAATATGTATTATACAGCCAAAGAAGACAAGTATTGGACAAGCAACCCCCTTTTTCTTCTCCCCACTCCTGAAACACACACTCTCACACTTACCTCCCCAAGGACCTGAGCACTACTACAAGGTAGGTTGGCCAGATGTACAAGAAGGCAGGGCTCCTGCATCTTAGCAGTTGTGCATAAGAGGGATTTTCCACAGGTGCAAAACAAGGCACATGGGTGGGAACTATGCAACTATTAAAGGTACAGGAACCTTCTCTCCCCAACCCCTTCCCCCGGGCCCACACACCTTTTTAAAAAAATAAGTTTTGCATATAAAAACATAGATTCATAAAGGAACAGCAGTTTGTCACCAATACAGTCAACCTTGCGCATATACCATAAGGAAGTGTATGACGTCAATGGCTGATGTCTGGTTGATCCACCATTCATATTTGTGATGAATGGAAACTCTATATCCAGGAAATTGTCTCTGTTTCAGCTACTACAATCTGCCAAATATTGCTGATCCAACCACTAACCCTGCAGCCAGATACCGACTTCCAATTTTGTGCTGCTGCAAGCATGAAGATTGTTAAATGTTTTAAGCAGAAGTTTGGTTTTGATTATCTGAAAATAAAGACAATGAACAAATTGAAATTCTGGAGTGATGGGTTATGTCTGATATTAGGCCAAACAACTGGAACCCAAAGGTTTTCACTGAGAGAAATTTCTACCACATATACCGGTACTAGTAGTTGGCAACATAAGATGAGCCTGATGGATCAGGTCAGTTGTCCGTCCAGTCCAGCATCCTATTCTCACAGTGGCCAACCAGATTCCTACAGGAACCAAGCACAACAACTCTCAAGAACCTCCAGCCCATGGCTTTATTAAATCCACCAGGTCTCCATTTGGCCAAAGAGGCTGTTTTGGCCAAACCATACACACTGGCCCTAAACTTGATGTAATAATATGACATCACGCGAGAGGCAATTAGGTGGATCCTTCCCCCCGCCTCAGACCACATTTGACAAGTGTGTGGGGATGACCACTTGTTGATCGCCTGATATAATAATGTTACGTGATCAGTTTCATCCTGTGCAGTTGGAGGTGCTTTGAAACCTTCATAGTCAGCTGAAAATTGGCAATTGTTGTACAGCTGATGGTTGGGCCTTCAAAGCACCATGTACCACCCTCTACAAGCACTACTGATCAGCTGATTGGTGACTCCTGCAAATGCCTTTTTGGTGTGGCTGTGACTTGTAATTGCCTCTCGCCTGATGTCATATTATTACATCAAGTTCAGTTCCCCACTCCTAAAATACATGATAAGGTGCCCCTTATTTTGCTGCCTCTCCAGCACAGGAGCAAGATATCATTACTAATATGATATAATATTGCAGGTGTTTAGTGCCACATATATGAGATTAAAAGGTTATCTGATTGTTGCCAAGATAAATTTGCATGGAGGTTTAGCCCATACAGAGTTCCATTTATTAACTGGGATAATTACCGGTATCCCATGAGCTGATTCCCATGTCATTTTAAAACCCTGCTCTCCTACTACAAGCCTGCTGTTCCATGCTGTCAGGAGCCATGAACAGGTTCATTTCTCTTACAGGGTGGGGATTTTGTTGCAGGCCCCAGTTCTATTTTTCTCACAGCAGCCTCCATCATTTCCCTGTCCTTCTTGTCAGCATCAAAATTGATCTCATGTTGTAATAAATCAGAATATTTACAAAAATGGAAACCATAAAACTTTTTTTTTAAGGCACAAACTTGCCAGAAAATCCAGATGGCCCTTCCTCATTTTGTCCTTTCTCAATTTTCCATTTCTTTCTCAATTTTCTTATGTTGAGAATTGCACTTTGGGTCACAATGTACTTCTCACCCAATCTGTAAACCTGTGACTGGACTTTACCACATCCAACCACATTTGACTGAATGCGCCTACGTTCAATATATTTATTTGGCATTGCACACATTTCTTGGGCATTTGGAAAACCAACATATTAGGGCAGCTGTGGGGAACCTTTGGCCCTCCAGATGTTGCTGAGCTACAACTCCCATCATCCCCAGCAAGCATGCAGAATTTGCTTCTAAAGATGCTGTCTTCATCATCCTACTGCTATAAGTTTGAGTGTGGGGGCAGACTCCCCATAATTCCTGGATTAAGTAAAAGTTAAAATTAACCAATGTTTGAGTAAAGGTAAAGGTACCCCTGACTGTTAGGTCCAGTCGCGGACGACTCTGGGGTAGTGGCGCTCATCTCGCTCTATAGGCCGAGGGAGCCGGCGTTTGTCTGCAGACAGCTTCCGGGTCATGTGGCCAGCATGACTAAGCCACTTCTGACGAGCCAGAGCAGCGCACGGAAACACCGTTTACCTTCCTGCCGGAGCGGTACCTATTTATCTACTTGCACTTTGACGTGCTTTTGAACTGCTAGGTGGGCAGGAGCTGGGACCGAACAACATGAGCTCACCCCGTCGTGGGGATTCGAACTGCTGACCTTCTGATCGGCAAGCCCTAGGCTCTGTGGTTTAGACCACAGCGCCACCCGCATCCCTTCAATGTTTCAGTAAACTGTGCCAAATGCTGAAAACCCCTGGGTTTAGATTATGCTAACAACCCAGACCAACTTGGCATAGTCGTTAACAGGGGACAAAGAAGGCCAGTGAAACCATCCGAGGGCCAGTGAAACCACCAGAGGATAAGACTCCCAGACACCATGAACTAGCTCCCTGACAGAGGGGCTCCTACTCCAGCTGCGTGTGTTAGTGGGAGACGAAAAGAAAGGGTTTAGGGTTTCAGTTTGGACTACAGAGGATGAAGGGAAATTGTGGTGTTTTGCAAGTAGATTGAAAGGCGAGGGAGAAGTGGGGCCGACAGAACTCTTGGCAGACAGGCTAGAGCAAGCTGTAACAAAGGGACAGGCGGTGTGGTTTGTTCTTCTGTTTGTAGACCTAATCCTAATGCTCCTAAGAGAGGAGCAAAGAATCATCTTGAGAAGTGAATGCTGGAAATACTTCCACTGTAGACTTAGGTTGTATATATGTGTAAATAAATGATATTCCATAAAGACACTGCAGTCTCCACTGTACCTAATATCCGAAGGAAACACAAACCCTGGGTAAGCGCTGCCAACTCCCCGGGACACTCGATCAGAAGTTGGAGTGGCGTGTAACAATACCTTGTGGATTTGGTTTACCAAGCCATAAAGTTATCTAGCACTTCTATGGCAAATCTGGAGGGGAGGAAATTAAAATAGTCTAGCATATGATCAGTGCTTCAAGTAAAATGGTATATTATGGGATATGCACACTAATGGTGCTGTTTTTTTATTTTAACGGTTTATTCTTTCAGCTGCTAGTATAATTTCCTCCATAGGGGAAAATCACACGTGACAGCATTAAAACAATTTATTATAAAGAAACAGAAACTCAGCAGCTTTCTTTATGTATAGCTAATTTCATCAACGTATTTTGCCTTTCATAGAATTGTATAAGACAAGGTAAGCATTTAATCTCTTGAACAAATGTTCCAGTGCCACGGTCAAATTTACACTAGATTGTGAGCAAATTGGCAATTTTAATGGTCAACATAACTAAGCTAAATGTGAATGGTAAATACAATTTTATCTGATTTTGTATTTTTAGTCAACATAATCTGATTCTGCAAACAATTGTGCAGAGCTTCGCATTATGATTTTTATTGCAATTAGGTCAATTCCTTGAATAAGCTCCTTTTGGTGGTTTCTGTTCTAAGAGCTTGTGCCTCTTTTCCCAAGCTACTCAAAAGAGATTGCGGCTGACAACAGGATCAAAATGTCCCAAGGCACTTCCAGCCACTCTTTTAATTATGATTTACATAGAATAATGGGCTATTATGTAATCTGTAAGGACAGATCCTGAAGTTGAGGCTCCAGTACTTTGGCCACCTCATGAGAAGAGAAGACTCCCTAGAAAAGACCCTGATGTTGGGAAGGATTGAGGGCACAAGGAGAAGGGGACGACAGAAGATGAGATGGTTGGACAGTGTTCTCGAAGCTACTAACATGAGTTTGGCCAAACTGCGAGAGGCAGTGAAGGATAGGCGTGCCTGGCGTGCTCTGGTCCATGGGGTCACGAAGAGTCGGACACGACTGAACGACTGAACAACAACAACAACATGTAATCTATGGACACAATTTTACCAGTGCTTTAAAGCAATGCTAGAGCAACACGGCAACTAATAAAAGCCATAGTATCATAGACTCATAGAATTGTATGGTTGGAAGGGCCTCCAAGGGTCATCTAGTCCAACCCCCGGCAATGCAGGAATCTCAGCTAAAGCATCCATGACAGATGGCCATCCAAGCTATGCTTAAAAACCTCCACAGAAGAAGAGTCCACCACCTCCCAAGGGAGGCTGTTTCCCTGTTGAACAGAGTCTTCAGTCATTTTAAAGGCTAACACATGACCCAAACTGATTACAGCTCTTACAGCAAACTCATAGGATCACCACTTATGCATCGCTTTAAAAAAAGAGGAAATGCATAATCAAAAGAGAACGAAAGAGGAAATAATTTGCATAGAATGTGCATGTGCGTCACACACAGAGGCACAGAAACGTAGAAAGAACTGCTATGATTTCAAAAGAAATACATCTTACCCACTCAGTCTGTCTAGGTGGTGTTGATGGGAAACTTCAAGGCCACACTTGGTCTCCCTTCTTAGGACTCCTCCTATTTACTGAGGATTCCTCCTGACTTGCTTGCAGGACAATTACACAGTTAAGATTGTATCTATCCTTTATTGAGCGTTTGTTCTGATCTGTTTGCAGGGAGGTCCTATGACAAGGAGCATTTGGCTTGCTTTTATCCTGCGTTTATCCTGATTTGCTTGCAATATGTGTGCATATGTGTTTCTGCTAATCTTTTTGTTCATCCCACACTTTTCAATGTATCTCTCCTATCACTTTTCAAACTGCAAAAAGTCTGATTCTTTTTTTTAAAAAAAAGTGGTTTTTCTCCCACTAGAGAGATATGGCCCTTTAATCCACTAATTGTACAAACCTGGTATGCTCTTGAATCCTTTCTGCAAAATAATGCCAAACTGGCAACACCCTTAAAAGTTTTGTCTTTAAAACAGACTTGAGTTTGCACAAGTGGTTTAAAAAGCACACCTCAAAACTGCCTTCCTTAGTACCCACATAAATTTGGAGTGTGCATTGCAAAAGTTGGAATGAATTGGAGTGGAGTGTCCTGGCTGGCTGGCACCCTGAACAGGAATAAGTTCTGTTAGTGGGGCGAGGGGGGGGGACACTGCAACATTCTGTTGCAGGTCCCACTTACCGTACTTTTCCGTGTATAAGACTAGGGGTTTTTTTTACTTTAAAATTATGTGAAAAACTGTGGGTCGTCTTATACACGGGGCAATCTCCCCCCCTATTTTCTTAAATTGGAGTCCCTAAAAATAGGGGGTGTCTATACACAGAAAAATACAGTATATATTAATTTACTCCTTCCAAAGCTGGCTGCCATTTTTTCTATTTAAAATGGTAAAGCCGATTATTATACCAATAATGCATTTGAGTCCGACCTCAATAATGTATAAAACATATGTAGGAAAATGATACATTCAACCGTTAAGAAAGGCAACTGCTGCCATGCAAAGTGTAGGCTGCAGATGTGCGCCTTCCTCCCCAGGGATTCCAATAGCTGCTTGCTAGAATGACTGCAGCAGCAGTGTTAGCAATGGGGGAAAGTAATATCTGGGAGATCCTGGATTTATCCCTCGGAGTGACCTTAAACTCTACCTCCAAATACAATTTATGAAATAAGGTAGCAACTTATACTGTAGTATCCTAGAAGGGAGTTTGGCTTTATGCCAGCTTCTTAAAATATGTGTGTACCTATGAAAAAGGATAGGGTCACAACCAAAAGCAAGTCAAATTTGCAATTCTTCCTTGCAATTCCATTAAAAAAAAGGAGGGTGAGGCACCTGTGGCCCTCCAGAAGCTATTGGATTCCAGCTCCCATCAGCCAGTTAGTATAGCTAATGGTCAGGGATGATGGGAATTGTAGTTCAACATCTAGACATTTGGTCTTCAACCCTGGGCTGTTGTTGATGGGACTACAATTCTCACCATCCCCAGCCAGTTGGCACAATGATCAGGGGTGATGGGAGTTGTAGTCTAATAATATCTGGAAGGAACCATGTTGGCTACCTCAACATATCCTGGTGCCCTCCACATGGTCTGCACTACAGCTCCTATCATTGGCCTTGCTGATTGGGGGCTGATGGGAATTGTAGTCCAAAACATCTGGAGGGCACCAGGCTGAGGAAGGTTGACCTAAGGGTACAACCAGGTGGAATCTTTAAAAAACCACCTAATATGTTAAGTCATTTAATCGAATTATATATGAATACCATCTATCTATCTATCTATCTATCTATCTAATCTATCATCTATTTATTTATTTATAATAAGTGTTTGGGGTTTGTTAGATATACTAGGGCAAAGTTGGTTAACACCTGTGTGTTCATCACTTGATAACCGCAGCATCAATTGACAAGCTGTGTCCATAAATGAGCCATAAATCACACACGGTCAGCTGCAACTTCTCAAGTCCTGAGTAATCAAGTTGATTACCTGCATATGTGAAAAGGTGGAAGCAGGGAGGGAATCAGTATGGGATGTACTGTTAAGATTGCCATATGTAGGAGAACAAATGAAATAAGAGCAAGAGAAAGGCTTCTCTTCCTACAGTACATTTTGCACTATATTTCTGGCCAGGCGGCTTATGAGATGCATCAGCGCAAGCCATCCTGACTCAAGGTAAGCTCAGTTTCTACACTGCACATCTGTTTCTTCTAAAGCTTTTCAAAGCAAGGGACAGCTGGTCATCATTTAAACTGGGGACTGGGAGCCTGTGACCCTCCAGATGTTGTTGGACTGTGGCCTCCACCACAGTGCCAGATTTAGTGTTGTGCAGGCAATTCCCCTGCACAGGGCGCCCAGCTGAGGGGCTGTAAAATAACAGCTATATTTACACAGGTACCTACTGAGAAGATCTATTTAAAAAGCAACTGTACCCAAATGAATTAATGTGAAAATAAGAGGTATTGCGGGGGCAAACTTTGTCCTCGCTCAGGGCACCATATTACCAAAGTCTGCCCCTCCCTAAGCCCCAGCCAGCATGCCCAGTGGTCTGGGCCACAGGTTCCCCATCATTGATTTGAATCTTAGAAACAAAATGTGTGAAGTTTCTCTCCCACACATACCTACCCTTTGTGTATAACATAAGCTACATAGCCACAGGATGATTCCTGATTGTTGAAAGGTCTTCCCAGCAAACCATGCAAGGTTTAGGAGGGGGAAAGGCCAAGGTTAATAATGCCAGAGCTTATTTTTGGGCCCAAACACCCACGTTGTGTTCAAACGAGCATCTGCCCCATGCCCAAGAGTGTGTGTTCTAGATAGCAGCTTCCGATGCCGCCCAATCATCCTGAATCACAGGAGCTTCTCCAAGGACCTCAGGGTAGTGCACGTTGTTCTCCTCGCCCTCATTTAATCCCCACAACAACCCTGAGAGGTGGGCTAGGCTGAGAGGCAGTGACGGTGAGCTCCATGGCCGACTGGGGATTCAAACCCTGGTCTCCCAGGTCCTAGTCCAACACTCAAACCCCGTAGTTCCCAATGTGAGGCACGTGCCCTACAGGGGGGCAATTTGATTTTTAAGGGGGGCAATTTGAGAATGAGTTAAACCAAGTTAATGGCCTTTTGGGCTTCCTCCACGTGAATAGGAGTTCACTTTTTGAATAATAATTATATGTCACGGGAGGGGGGGGCATCAGGATTTGAGAGATGCTTAAGTGGGGCATGGCCCAAAAAAAGTTGGGAACCACTGCTCTAACCGCTATGGCACACTGGTATTTGAAAGATTAACTTCAAAAAGCACAGGTGACCTTTTTTACCCATGCAAGCGGGTTCCAAAGAGGGCAGCCATGTTAGGAGTAGCAAGACGCCACCCGCCACCTTAGAAGCGGGGCCTCGGGCAACCCAGGAAAGCTCTCCGGCCGGCCCCATAAACCTGTTAGGCCTTCGAGGTACCCCCCAGACTCCTCCTCCTCGTTCTTCCGGCAACGACAGGCGGGCTGCATTGCAGGCAGCTCCTCCTTCGCCTGCTCTGGCGCGAGGCTACGCAGCTCCTTTTCTCCCCTGGCGCCCGTCAATGCTGAGGCAGGAAAGCGGGGCTCTCCAGGGACTCCCGCCACGCGGCTCCCATGGCAACGGGAGATGGCGGGCTCGCGCTCGCTGGCAGCTGCTGCTGCTGTTTCGCAGCCGGAGACGCACGGGGAGAACCATTTTGCTCCGCAGACCCGGGCGGGGTGTGTGACTTGTCGAGGGTTAATTCGTCTGCGACTTGTGGAAGAGACCCGCTGACCGGAGGAGGTGGTCGCCGCGGTGCAACGAGCAAGCAGGGCTCTTGCAATCCCATGCAGCGCTTGCTGCTTTGTGCATGGTTTTTTGTTTTTGTTTTAATTAAAAAATAAATAGATACTAAGCGCCCTTGCACTTCCTCAGCCTCTGCCAGTAGATGCAGTAGTCGGGGAGGATAAGATTACAAGCCCCAACCGCATCTGAAGGGCCACCGGATCTCTTCTCCCCCCACCCCACCCCACCCCACCCATTCCCGGGAAATCGTTTCATTTTATTACTGTATTAATATTTTTTGGAATAATTTCGTTTATAAAAAGAGAGTGACAAAAAAAGAAAGAAAAAGTGAGTGAGAATGAAAAAGAGAATAAACCCCACTCAATTACATTTCCATACATTGTATACAGATGTGTATAATCTTATTATCTAATACACACATCATACAAATACACATGGTTTCATAACTATAATGCAATAATAATTCTCTACTTCCCAAGAAGAAAATCCAACTGAATGATGCATTTGGTCATTTGTGCACTGACTTGGAACAAAGTTGTTTCTATTTTTTAAAAAAAAAACCATACTACATATATTAATTAGCTTATCAAACAATTACTGGTTCTTAGGATGGCTGTGCCAACCACCAGTGGAACTTACTGTGTTTAATTTCCTCCTGATTTCACTTTCTTAAAACCAACCAACCAACCTATATATTCTTGTAATACTGAATAACATTGCAAGTATCAAACTACTAGCTCCCATTTCCCCCATTTTAATCTGGTTTTACTCTTTCTGGGAGAAATCAGTTATATTTTATTTTTTAAAAATGTTACCAACAACCTGTTCAAACAACCTGCTTACAGTATTAAGCCCCCACCTGGAAACACCCTGGGTGCCCATTAGCTTGACTCCTCCATCATCATTTCCAACCATAACCAACTCCCAGACATCTGGTTTATTGAGCATTATCCTGATTTTGTTTGCACAGAGTTTGCAAGGACGTTAGATAATGCTGATTTTTTTATTGAGATTCCTTCAGATATGTTTTGCGGGAGGTTGTACAACATGGATCAAGCAATTATTATCCAACACTGTCCAGTGCATTTCCCCTACTGTTTTTGTTAACACAAAAACCCTAATTTGGGGCAGGAAGGAGGTTTGTTACACAAGGGAACCAAACCCATTTTAATTACGGTACACAACTTGAATTTGCCAGTATGAGACTGAATTCTACTTGCAAAATAGTCTGAGAACAACTGATGGAGTCAGAAGTACAGGGAGCAGCTTAGAGAATGAACTGATTTTGCTGAAAGATGGAACTGCTCAGTTGAGTTCTGGAATCTTGTGTTATGGAAATGTAAGATTAGGAATATTTTTGTTTATTAAACTGCAGTAGTAGCATTGCCAAAGGATGGAACCATTTTGCTGATTTTTGGAAGATGTGTTTTTGATACAGAAGAATGCAAGGTTTGCTCTTGCTATTAATTAAAATAGGAATAAAATCTACCAAACAAAGAATAGAATGTGAATTTTGAAAAATACAATGAACAGATCATACTGAGTTCAGAGTTGCTTACATTTAATGTTAGGATGCTTATAAAATTGGGATCAATAATCAGTAGCTATATTGCACTTTACTGTTTAGTCTGAAGAACTGCTAAGACTGTGCTTTTAGCAGATTCTGTATTTAATCCTACCATAATCTGGATCATTAAACTTATTAAGATCTTGTTTGTTGAGGGTGAATAAAGCACAATATGCTTTCTGCAACTGATAGCTTTATGACAAAGGGTGAGACAGACCTTGGCAAAATAAGAGTACTGTACCGGTAGAAGGCTCTCGGAAACACTTTTTTTAAATTTAACATTTTGTCCTTATTTATTTGCTTCTTTTTGACTTTGTGTGGTTTGTGGAGTTTGAACTATGCAGATAACATTTATTTATTTATTTATTTATTTTTCGCTCCCACCATCCTTGCTTCTTACCTGATTAACATGGAGATGAGTTTTGTCTACCTCATTTCCTCCTTCTTTGTGCCGTTTCTAATGATTTTGGGCCAATCCTAATTTCCATTAGAGTAATCGATAGACAGACTCCCATTGATTTTGGAGGAAGCTAGTTTGGGCCTTTGATGTTTCCTTTTCTTGCAACTCAATATTATTTTCCCATTCAAGAATGTAAGAAATTGACTTGTTTAATATTTTTCTTTTTATCCTTGCCCTTTACACCTTTCACCCAAAGTGCTGAATAAAGGAACACTTACTGGTATAACCCTGCTCCATTAAGAGCCCAGATGTAAGATTTTTGCTGGCAAGTAAGTGCTTAGGAATGGGGTGTTTCAGGTCGCCGTGTTCTTATTAGGTCTGTCAGTGGCTATTAGTCATGAAACCTTAATGGACCCTCCATATTCTGAGTCAGTAAATCGTTGATTATCCAGTGCTGGAACCAAACAATAGGGTATGGAAATTTCCCTTGTTCCTATACGTGAGAGGCAATGGCTGATCGAAATTACGGTAACTTTGCTCTGCGCCATCAAGACCATTTCTCACATGCTTATATACTGGTGAAATGTCACAAAACTTTACTGTATCAAGTTGAGATTCTCCCGCTAATTTTCAGAGACTGTATGGCCCAATGAACAGAGAGATACAGTGGACCCTCGACTTACGAAGATAATCCGTTCCGATGGAATATTCGTAGGTCGAAATCATCGTAACCCGAGTCCCCATAGGAATGTGTTGGAGAACGCATTCGTAGGTAAAAAAAACCTTCGCAAGTCGAGGAAACCGCATTTAAAACGGCCGCGACTTCCGATCGGAAGTCGAAAAAATTCAGAAGCGGCGGCCACTTTGATCCCTCGTAACTCGAAAAACTCGTAAGTCGGGTCATTCGTAAGTCGAGGGATCACTGTAGGCAGGTATGAGGTCTGGTGCCTGCTAAACTTTGGTTTCAGTAGATGATCTTGATTTGGGCAATTCATTGGCCAGGTTTTTTGGTGTAAGGCTAAACCATTGTTTATTTAGCTTAGCTCTGGTTTGTTTGAACATCAGTACCTGCCGGAGGCAACTAACTATGGTTTCTTTGGGGCCAACAACCACAACCTGAAATTATAGATTGCCTCCAGGGTGTTGGCATTTTTCAGGAAGGATTCAAGGGTATGCGAGAAATATGTTGTTGTTCAGTCGTTCAGTCGTGTCCGACTCTTCGTGACCCCATGGACCAGAGCACGCCAGGCACGCCTATCCTTCACTGCCTCTGGCAGTTTGGCCAAACTCATGTTAGTAGCTTCGAGAAAACTGTCCAACCATCTCATCTTCTGTCGTCCCCTTCTCCTTGTGCCCTCAATCTTTCCCAACATCAGGGTCTTTTCTAGGGAGTCTTCTCTTCTCATGAGGTGGCCAAAGTACTGGAGCCTCAACTTCAGGATCTGTCCTTCCAGTGAGCACTCAGGGCTGACTGAGAAATATAAGTTTGTGCAATTAAAGTGGGTTGAAGCACTCTGCTGCCTTGGTGCAACAAATGACAAGAGAACAACCAAGCAGCAATTTCCTGTCTTCTGAAAAGCACATTTGTATAGCAGCCAGGTATACACAGAACGGGCGAGGAACGACAAACCAATGTTAGTAAAACAAAATGTGGTTTGCTTGATCATCCATGAACCTGGATTTTTCTACAAACCACAGATGTTTAAAGCAAATAACAGTGGGTTTAGCATTATGCTCACATGCAGTCATCGTCTCAGTCTTGGTTTTCTTGTCTGTAAAAATGGGACTGCTAGTTATCTACTTCTGTCTGTATTATAACAGATGTGATAATGATTGTGAAGCAGTACACAGTAAAAGTTGTTGTTTTGTAACTCCTATAATTGCTATTTTAATATTACTTACATGGGCCACATTTATTGTAAGAAAATGGCTCTTCTAACCCACATTAACTTAGTATTCACATGAGTGCAGTGTGAGAGAAGGCCCGAAGTGCTGTTTGTGTAATGTGTATTTCATTGTTCATATGTATATAAGGATTTTTTAAAGTGTTGGTTCCATAGTTTGTTTACCATCCTAACAATATGATGCTGCAAATTTTACAAAAGAAAGAAAGGTGAAAAAGAAGTATTAGGAGAAAACACATATTTTTACCTATAGATGGCTACTTTGTATATTTTAAGAAGACAATTCAGTGTGCTGAATTTATCTAATAAATGCTGTCACTTAAAAGTCTTTATCAATTATACAGAAGTTAAGATAAAGATTTATTGGTCTGGAAGGTAAATAATGACCAAAGATGAACCCAAAATCAATATTGACTTGAAAGGATAATCAGACCTGAGAACTGTCTCAGTATTAAGTCTGTGGTACAAAAAAAGGACTCCCTAGAAAAGACCCTGATGCTGGGAAAGATTGAGGGCACAAGGAGAAGGGGACGACAGAAGATGAGATGGTTGGACAGTGTTCTCGAAGCTACTAACATGAGTTTGGCCAAACTGCGAGAGGCAGTGAAGGATAGGCGTGCCTGGCGTGCTCTGGTCCATGGGGTCACGAAGAGTCGGACACGACTGAACGACTGAACAACAACAACACAAAAAAAGGAACTCTTCACATTTCTAAAACCCACTCCATGCAAACCCCACTGCTAGGTTGTAATAATAGAAAAGCAAATGAATTATAATCGAAAAGCAATTGAGATAATTTGCTTTACACACATTGACACATACCGGTATATGTATGCAGTGTGTGATGTTTGCCCAAAAAGAGCTAGTTTAGGGAATCCTCAAAGGCTTTTGTATCCCAAATAGGAATCTTTCCCTTTTCTATTTGAACAATAACCTTTTAAAGGAAAAATGCCTCCACTGCAAAAACCTGCTTGCCATGTAGCATGTCAGTACATTGTCCTGACCATGATATTGCCTTGCATATGTAAACTTTAGGGCTTCTCCGTTTTAACTGGTAGATTAATCGACTGACAGTGCAATCCTATGCATCTTTACTTAGAATTAAGTCCCAAATTGAAAATGAATCCAGAGAAGATTGAAGTGCTGTAGGTGGGCATGCCTTCTGTTCTGGAGCTGGCAGAGTTGCCTGTTTTTAGTGGGGCCAGTGTGTCGTTTGAGGGTGCTCCCGGAACCACCTTTGGCTCTCAAGCCACAGGTGGCCTCTGTGGCTAGGAGCACCTATGCCTGCCTGATGCACCCACTAAAGCCATTTCTGCATAAGAATATCCTGGCTAGGGTTACGCATGCTCTGGCAACTTCCGAGCCCAAAATATGTTCTAGGAGGCTTTGAAAATGCTCCGGAAATAGCAGCTGATGTAAAATGCCGAGGCAAGAATGCTGCTCGGAGAAGTAGGCCACGAACGTATCTACACAGGTTGCCAGTTGTTTTCCAGCTCCAATTCAAGGTCCTTGCTTTGACATTGAAATCCCTCAAGGGCTTGGGACTGCAAGAATGCCTCCTCCCGTTCTGTGCTCAAAAATCAGCAGATGGGGCCTTCCTGGTTGTCTCTCCCCACGATGAAGTAGGTGGGGTGCAGACCCAGAGATGGACCTTTTCAGTTATGACTCGCATTTTCAGAACTCCCTACCTACTAAGGTGCACCCAATATACCCTCCAACATTTCTCCAATGAAAATAGGGACATCCAATGAAAAGGGGGACATTCCAGGATCAAATCAGAAACCGGGACGGCTTCTCTAAATCAGGGACATCCCAGGAAAATAGGGACACTTTGAGGGTCTTCACCCAGCTCCATCTCTCTACAGTTTTAGGCAGTTGGTCAAGACACATCCTTTTCAGTGGGTGTTTGGAAGAAGAGCAACCTAATTGCTGCTGCTATTAGTATTAGTAATATCGGTGATTTGTCGTTATTCATTTTTTCCAAGGATTACCGGTATGCTATTTTTATGGATTTTATGTTTGTTTGTTTTTAAAATTCTATTTGCTTTGTTGTAATCCATCCTGTAGCTTGCATAAAATCATATCATATAAATAAATAAATGGCATCAGGGCTTATTCCTAGGGAAGAGATCTACCGGTGTTGTTGTTCAGTCGTTCAGTCGTGTCCGACTCTTCGTGACCCCATGGACCAGAGCACGCCAGGCACGCCTATCCTTCACTGCCTCTCGGAGTTTGGCCAAACTCATGTTAGTAGCTTCGAGAACACTGTCCAGCCATCTCATCCTCTGCTGTCCCCTTCTCCTTGTGCCCTCAATCTTTCCCAACATCAGGGTCTTTTCTAGGGAGTCTTCTCTTCTCATGAGGTGGCCAGAGTACTGGAGCCTCAACTTCAGGATCTGTCTTCTAATGAGGGACTCAGGGCTGATTTCTTTAAGAATGGATAGGTTTGATCTTCTTGCCGTCCATGGGACTCTCAAGAGTCTCCTCCAGCACCATAATTCAAAAGATCTACCGGTACTTAGCTGGAAATAAGTACCAGTGAACTCAGAATGATTGTGCTATAGAAGAAAGTGTGAGGAACCTCTCCTGAACGCAGACCCTGTCAGTTGGAGCTGATAGGAGTTGGAGTCTTATCAACTCCTGGAAGGCCGCAGGTTCTATACCCTTGTAATAAAAATTGCATGGTCAGACTTGTAGGTGAAGGGAGCGCTTGCTCAGTTATTGAGGCCATTTTGATTGTGATGCGTTAACCATGGTGTGGAACAGAAAATAAAATGCTGATTCTGAGTTTTCCTTGTAATAATGAGCGATAGCTTTTTGATAACTAAATTATAAAGCAACTTCCAGTTCCTTCAGCATCTTAGAAAACATCATTGTTGTTGTTGTTTAGTCGTGTCCGACTCTTCGTGACCCCACATACCAGAGCACACCAGGCACTCCTGTCTTCCACTGCCTCCCGCAGTTTGGTCAGACTCATGTTACAGTAGTAGCTTCGAGAACACTGTCCAACCATCTCGTCCTCTGTCGTCCCCTTCTCCTTGTGCAGAAAACATAATAGACATATTTATTTTAATTTAGTGTATTTGGTTGGCAGCCCTAATTATATTCATCTATTTGTCTGGTTTTGCTCTTTTCTATTTAAACAACAACAACAACAACCAACGGGACTCACATAGTTTGTCTAGTAGATTTCACTTGTGGCAGGCTATTAAAATCCTACTGGGGCACGGAAAACACCTTGGCAATTTTAAATACCCTTTCCAAATCATGTCTATTTCCAAAATAGTCCTATTTGCTTCCCATGCCTGTGCTCCAGAGCAGGCTGTTTAAGGACTTTGCTTTTTGACCACAGTTCTAAACAATGGTCAGCTTTTAATTGGTCCTTGTAAATTTAACTCCAGGCTCTGCTTTTCCAGAATGGCTAAGACATTTAACTTTATCATATGCAGCATCCTGAAATCACTTCTTTTGGATTGCCCTGAATCGTTCCATGGCATTTGGCTCCCTTATGCATCAGAGAAGAATGTAGCTTTTATATACCTCCCAAGATTCATTCTGAATTTTGACAGATTACTTTAAGTGCCTTCTTCCTTTGTCATCTCTTTTAATAGATTCCCTGCCCCCCAGGTCTGTCAGTTTTCTGGGCCAAGAAGCTGCTTTCGTTCGCCTCAGGAACAAAGAAACTGCTCCTGTTTAACTTAATCAAATACTCTCTTCTTTCTCATAGAAAGGGAAGCAGCCAATTTACGTCCCAGCTCTATTAAGCCTGAAAACAAATTTCTTGCATTCCACTAATATGAAGTCTTCCCTCCCCTTGTTTACCTTTTTCTTCAGCTTTGTATGATGGTGAACATTTTAAAAGGACCTCACACAAACATGTTCTATTAGTTGCAAACCCCATTCGTGTCTTCATTAAAGCATTATAACTGAAATATTTCCCCTCCAAGCCACTTAACTGTTTTGTTTTTTTCCAATGTAAAAATTGATGTTTGAAAATCTGGAGCCTTTATTTTTAATTTTGTTTGTTTGTTTGTTTGCTCAGTTTCTAAGCCACTGTAGAAAAATATTTCTCTGGGTGACTTTGTGGCAAAAATCACAGTTGCAACAAATGCAATAATAATGTAACTGTGACTGTTGTTGTCATCATGTAAGGATGGGGGAAGAAAGTCATTTCAAATTTAAAGGTCAAACCATCTAATTCACAGTTTCCAAAAGAATACAAAAAAAAAAATCTGAAACAGCCATATTTTGAACTTTGCAATTCTCCGAAGTTTGCAATGCAGTTCTCCAGTCAAGTAGTAAGTACAAAAAATAATATACTAGGGTTAACTCAGCATGACAAAGCATGCATTAGTTTTAATAACATACAAAATTGCATTATATTAGGGGGGAAAGGCATTGCATATTAGAAAAAAAATGCATACACAAATGTGTATATTGGCAAAAATTATCATTCAAATGCTAGTGGGGAAATGTGAAAAACTGAATTTAAGATAGGAGAAATGAGAAACTCAGAGCAACTGAAATTGACAGATTCATTCATCTCTAGTGCCACAGAGAGAAATACACTTGAAAAACAATGAATGGTGTGGCTACGTAGCATATAATTTAGATTTTACTTCAGTTGGGATAAGGATTTTGAAGGATTGTTTTCCCATGCAAAAATAAACATGAAAACCATGACATGTGTCCATTGCATGCACCCATTTCCCTGTATGTACACATACACAAGAAAGCAGCAATAGACATGAGCTTCCCAGTACACACATGGACAGCAAATTAGTTGTGTGTGTAGCTGCCATACATGACAGGGCTCATATTGATGAAACCCGCTTCTGCATGCGCTTCTGATGCCGATTTGTATCGCTCTGTAAATCTACATCACAATACTCAGTTTCACTCATTGATGGGGCTGAATTGTTTTGGGGGGGAAGCAGAGGGGAATATGAACTGCAACACAGAACTGTTGTGCATGATTAGAGCTGAATCAGGAGCACAGTGTAAAAAGCCTGACAATGCAAACCTAGGGAGGTTTCCTTAGAAGTAAGAAGTGTGTATAGGATTGCAGCCCGAATATCAAACAAGTAAGTAATGTTTTATTGGCTATTTAGGTTCATTTAGCGGGAATCTCTGTTTTTGCATTTGTTTTGTCTGAGTCCTTTTTTGTTAAAGGGTATTTCAATAAATAGATTTTTTTTTTAAGCAACACATTCTTTTGAGGGTTTTTGGCAGCATAGCAGAATTCCGTTCCTGTGCTGAAAGTTAAGGAAAGTGATTACTCATACATATTTTACTTGGATGAATAAGTACTAAAATGCTGAGCTGTAGAGAAATGAATATAAAAAATATATGAAAATGCTCTGTATATACCGGTAATACAATAAGAGAGATGTTTCAAATAGTAAACCAAATAAAACTGGCTTGAGAAAATAGAATGACTTTGTCTTTAGAGCTGCAACCTTTTACTCACTTCCCTGGGAGTAAATCCCAGTAAACTCGGGGTGGCTGACCTCTGACTAGATGTAGATAGGCTTGTGCTGCACATTATTATTTTCTGTTGATCTGTTTGCACATTGGATTAAAAATTATATATCACACACTATTTCTCTCTCCATGATCTATTATGCAATATGTGTGAATAATACTTTATTTTAATTGTTAGAATTGTATATATAAAATTGTAAATATCATATGTATAATTGTATATACATTTCATTTATAATTAATAGACAGCAGAGACTTATGAACTTAAATTTTAAACTTTAAGAGGCTGAAATATGGTTTAAAATGTAAGCACCAATTCTGTGAATTGGCCTGCATTTTTATTTCCATTTGTAAGACAATACAACTTACACTACCACATCTTTTACAAATTGCTTTCTGGTCTTGGACCGTAATAAAGATATTTGATTTGATTTGATTTCATTTATAATAAGTAAGCACATACTAGGTTTAAAAGCAAACTTAAGAAAACCTCTAGGATTTTAACTGTATACGGTATATATTTGAAAGGTGGCAATTTTTTGGAGATCTCGTCTTTTTGAAGGTATTTTAAGCAATGACTAATACTGAATTATAATTGTAAATATTGGAAGAGGTAATTCTTAGTATATAGGCTTGTTTCTGTATTATTTTTTTCCCCTAGAGTAGTTTTAGAATAGATTTCCAATGAATTTTGGGCATGCCTTTAGAATGGCTTGCTGAAGACTTAAGCACATGTCAGAGTGACCGGTGTGGCTTAGGAATGTCAAAAGATCCATGGAAGATGCAGGTAGTTAGATTATTATGTTGCTCCAAGACTATGCAGGCAATTATGATGAAATGAGGCCTCTAATACTTTGCCAGACAGGTCTATATCTAGCCCAGCACATGATCCCCCCTCTAGCAAATGGTAGTACCCAGTAGAGACTGGTGGGATGCAGTTGCATCACCTGACCTCCCAGCACCAAAGTTATTGCTGTTTACTGGGAGAGGCAAGGTGGCCCACGCCTTGCAAATGCGCCAGCGGTCAATACAATGCCCCTGCTGGTGTATCTCCTTGGCACCAACCACTCTGCTGCCCTTTCCCTCCACTCTAAGCAACAGTGACACTGCTGGTGGGAGGTCAGGTAAGTGTCTCCTCTCTACCCATCATCTGCTACTGGCAGTAGCTCTCCAGAGTCAGGCAGACTTCCCCCAAAGTCCTTTGCAACTGAGCATAGCAGTGGTTGAATCCAGACCCTTTCCCTTCTATATCCACAGTGTATTATTGTTATCGGTGCAATCCTGTTACTATTATTCAGCTGTAGTGAATCCAGTGGGCAGTGGCACAGTAGGAGAACACTTCAATCTCCCAGGATATTCTATACAAGATCTCAAAGTAGCTGTCTTATTACAAAGGAATTTCAGAAATAGACTGGAAAGAGAAGTTGCTGAATTGCAACTGATTACCAAACTTAAAACCATGAAGATACCTGGTCTGAATAGAGACATTGGATTCTTATCTCATTATATGTGAAAAAGCTATTTTTAGCCATCTCACCCCTTGCTTTTTCCTGCAAGACCAATTGCAGTCGTTAACAGTCATCAACAGGTTTACCTCTCCTATCAGCCAATCTCCCATTCCCACCACCCTTCTGAGTAATACCCCTCCCCACCCTCTCACTATATATAAGGGTCTGGTGACTTCTGTCTCAGTGTATCTGAAGAATATGTATTATTTAACTGTACAAGGTGAGAGCCTTTAACAGGAAAAGGACAGGAGAGAGTATGAACCTGTTACTTCTGCTTTTGTTATCATCAACCAATATATCCTACTGGATCCATTCTGTGGTTGGCGCTTGGATCACTGTTCTGCAGTGATTTTAGCCCTACCTGCAGAGCCAGTTCCAGAGTGAGTGACTGTGTAATATTCCCCTCCCCCCCCAAAAAAAACTATTTAATGGTTTTTATATGAAGTCATTGGAAGTGGTCACTAGGATCTTTGGAGCATATCATCAGCATGCTGGTGGCACTCAGCTCTTTTTCTGCATAAAATCTAAATCAGGAGTAGAGCCTTGAACTGGCGTCCAGATGCAGTGGTAGGCTGGATGTGGGGACCAATAAACTGAGACTGAACCCTGGCAAGACAAAGGCCCTGTGGGTAGGTGGCTTCTGGGGTTGAGAAACTGGCCGTTTCTCCTTTTCTGGATGGAGTTGTGGTCCCGTTGAATGTGAACAGTTTCTAAAGTTACAGGTAGGTAGTCGTGTTGGTCTGCCATAGTCAAAACAAAATAAAAAATAATAAAAATCCTTCCAGTAGCACCTTAGAGACCAAAAAGCTTGTTTTTGGTATGAGCTTTCGTTTATAAAGCTTTCACAATTTTATTTTATTTTTAAAGGTGATTTGATTTCAAAATGAAGGGAGCGGGTGAGAAAAATGTAAATAACACACACCCATCCAATTTGTTGACTGCCAAACTTAATTCCTGCAGTGATCCCAATACTGTACTTGGCTGTTTCATTAATGTTACATGTATCAAGCAGAAAGCAAACTCCCACACATCAAGATGAGAGGTGTTAGTGGGTGGGTGGGGTTTTTTTGCCATGTCGGTGACATCCTGCTTTGGGTTTTTAATATGGCTGCATGAGCCCTACTTAATTGTGTGATGTGAGCATAGCTCCCTCTGTTGGTTTCTGTCCAGAGTTGCATCTAGTTGATGGTATTCTGAGTGTACCGATGATGATCTGTAGACCCTATTGCAGCGCTGTGGAGAAGGTGCCAAGGGTTTTGGAACGCTTGGGTGGCTTCTACTGCTGATACTCAGAATCGTTATAATACCAGGCGTGCATATATTATACTGGGCCCTTTACTAGCAGGCATTTAAAGGGAGTAACAGCTACCTGTATGCTGTGGGAAAGCTTCCTTGTGTTTTACAAGAAAGATTTAATAACATACTGGAAATTTAGGTTTCCAGCAATTAAAGTGGATTGAAGCGCTCTGGTGCTATTATTCCACTTTAATAGCATCTGCCAAAGAATCTGGTGTAGTTTCCTTAGCCCAGTGTTAGGAGATCGCTGTTCCCCTCACAGAGCTACAATTTCCAGAGTTCCCTGGGAAGAGGGACTGATTGTTAAACCACTCTGGAAATTGTATCTCTGAGGATTCCCCTCCCCCTCCCCTTCTCATTAGTTGGTGGTTTTTATTGGATTCGCTGCTGATTTTTGCTTTGGTATGTGGTAATTGTTCCATGCTTGCTCTTTAACAAAAAAATTAAATGATGTTGCTGGTCTTTGAATTTGTTTTAGTTTTGTGGTTTCTATTGTGTTGTGCCATTCTGGGAGAACTTGGGGGGGGGCTAACAATGCTTTAAATAAATAAAGTAACAAACAAACCCTGGTGTGACTGTTAGCAGCCAAGATTGATTTTTTAAAAAAAGTTTAAACAAAACTAATTCCTTTCTTTATTTGGGGGAATTGATTTGGTCTGTGAGGGCCGCAGTGCAAAACTATATGGTTAGATCCTTTGTTGTGGACAGTGCCTGCTCTCTGCAGCAACCTGTCTATTAATATTTTGTTGTGTAGTTTTTGGTGCCTGCTAACAGCATTTTGGTTGAGTCACACCTACTCAGACGCCTAATTTTTACATGCAGTTTTGTTATGTGTATCTGTTTTAAAACTTCTAGTTTCATTTATATTTTGAAGGGGGCATTACTTCAATTTGCTTTTAACGTTTTATCACATTTTAATGAATATTTTATATTGTCTTATGCAAACAGCTTAGAGGTTCCTTTCAATTAAAGTATGCACAAATCTTGTCAAATAAAATTCAGAGGTGCCCTTCTGCTAGCATAAGGCCTCTTGCACTCATGAAAGGGCCTGTTTCCAGCTTAGCTGAAAGATGCTTCGTGGGGGTGGGGGTGGGATCCCACCTCCCAAGGAAGTTCTTCTGTCCATGCGAGGCTTTGTGCAATGCCAGTTTACACTGGCGGTTGTATATAAATTAGTGGTGCAACCTTTCCAGCAGTTAATACAATTAGGAAGGGATAGGGTTAGAAATCTTATTTAGTTTGCAAATTCACACTTTCTGAAAAACTATGGGAACCAAAGCATAGCCACCCTCTAATATTCACACCTCAGGCCAACTTTGCAAGTTAGTTTCTACAGATATGCATTTACTAAGGTGGACTGTGCATATAAACACATATATTAGTGAAAATAACATACAAAAAAGGATTACATTAGAGAAAATAGCTTTTGTAAAATGTAAATTGGGCAATATTGCATATGAAATAGGAGAGTCATATTAAAATGATGACTTTTCATGAGGGGTGTGTGTATCAAGCTGGAGCACTGAATTTAAGATTGGAAAAATGAGAACTGAGATGAACTGAAATGGACAGATTTGCTCATCCCTAGCCATAGTTCCGTGGTAGAACTCACCCTTTTGCCTGCAGAGGTTCTAGTTGCAATCCATGGCATTTCCAGGCAGGACTGTGAATGGTTTCCCTCTGAAAGCTTGGGGAGCTACTGCCAGAATAGAATACTAGATGGACCAATGGTTTGGGTCTATAAGGCAACTTCCTATGTCCTTAAATTAAACAACTTACTTCAGCTTGGCCAGTGTTCACAATGTGGCATACGAGCTTCTAAATTAAAATGAGTGAGTTTCTGACTGAGGACTGCTTTGTTAGTAGTGTAGAGTATTTCAATCTTACACAGTGATCATAGAAGAAGCTCCTGGATATTTAATTAAATTAGAAGTGTGCCTTGTCTTGATCCCTTGAGTTACACAGAGACATGCTGGGGGGAAATAACCCACAAGAGCTTTCCCCTTTTAAAAATTCAAAAAAACCAGTAAATTGTCACTGTCTCAAGCATTGATTGGAACTTGCAGGTTATTGCTGAGACAACGCAGAGGACATGAATGAAGTAGTCATACGTTAATAAAGCTGGCAGATCTCTGGATGCGTTGCAGTAAATCAGCATGGTCTTCTGACTCCCAGTAGTTTAACAAAAGTATTTTTTTTAAATATTTGTTTATTAGCTTTCTCACTCATAAAATATGAATAAAAATTTGCTGCCTTTGAGATGGCCCCACTGTGTCTCTGCTGGCCAGATTTCAGAATCCCTAGCTTGTGATAACTCAGAGTAGATTTGTACTTGTACGCAGTGCTATTTTTCTAGAAAAAGAGGTGCCGGAACTCACCATGAACCAGGGGCAGAGGAAGGAGGGTGCGGTGGGTGCGGTGCACCCCAGATGTTACCACTGAGGGGGGTGACAAAATGCTGGGCGGCACTCACCGCGGGGCCTGCAACATGCCCAAGCCACGTGTCTCTCCTGGAAGAGACGTGGTGGCTTAGGCACACGCAGGCTCCGCGCTGCCCAAATGGTCCGCCCACTGCCCCCCCCAGCTGTAGGGTGGCTGAGTGGGAGGAGGCAGGCAGACTCTGGAGGCCCTGCAGTACGCCCCACCCCTATGGGCGGCTTGCCCTGCCCCTGGGCGCGCTGCCCCAGGCACCCAAGCAGCTTCCTCCGCCGCTGCCATGAATATCTCCCATTTTCTCTTAGAATGGCAATGAGGCCCAGCTGAGAGGTGCTGGAACTGAGTTCCTGTGAGTTCTGGCTGAAAAAAGCCCTGCTTGTATGTGCGGGTTATCCCAGCGTATTGCACATTGCATTGTCCTAAATAAAAAGGACAAAAGGGGGCACAGATTTGCATTTATATGTATAGCTGTAAATTTGGAAACAACTATAGCGGGGAGGAAGAGTGTGACTGGTGCTCACAGCTGATGGGCAACTTCAGGGCGTTCAGTCTCCCTTCTTAGGGCTCTTTAACAGGAAGCATTCAGCCAGACAGCCTTCCAAATGAAGGACACTTTCAGGCAGAGGTCTGTCTTCTGGCAGCCCTTCAACTAGACGTCTGTCGTCCGTAAAGCAGGACATCTGGGCACCCTAGTCAGCTTAAACATAAGAACTACCTCACCAAACCATACTGTGGATAAAGCTGTCAGAATGTTTTAAGTTTACACAGTGAGATGGCGGCCCTCCTTACGCATGTGGGGCTGGAGAATGATGTTCCTTTACTCAGAGCTCGGATGGAAGAGACACTTTCCATGCACAGCAGCTACTACTGCTAATAACTCCTGCTCCTGTAAACACACCTGACCTCTTTTTGACAGTCGCTAATAACACTGGTGGAGCATCGACAGTGCTATAATTACTCTCAAAAATATGGCCATGTATATGTGACCTTGCCTTAAGACCCAGGCTGAATTTAAAGCAGTGACCTCAAAGGGAAGGGCTCTGAGGCTTTTAACGAAACCCTTGCCTGCGCAATACATTTCCCCCTGTCAGGATGTTGTAATCTAAACAAACTCCTGGAAGGTTTCGAGGCTTCTGAGCTTATAGGGTGGTAGCCATCAACCTCCGGTGAAGATTGCGGACCCATTCATGCATTGCACTCCTCAAATTTCAAGGAGGATCTTGTCTTTTCTTTTCTATCCCAGTTGGGATTTTAGAAAGCAGCGTCCGGCAGGCTGGGTTTTAATTATTGTTTTCCGTTCACTTGTTTCGCGGAGAGTCCATCTTTGCTCAGATACTTCTGTGTGACAGACTGTGCGTAAGACTGAAAGACACTTCAGTCTCCAAGGGAACTGCCTGAACTATGATAAGCTGCTTTTGCCCTCATTGGGGACACTCTTTTCCTATTACTGTTTTCACAACCTTAGACTTGATCTGCACCTCGGGTGACAGCTGCTTGTTTAATTGGCTGTCGCTGACATTCCTTCAGGGTTGTCACAAGTGTGGAGAGGCGATGCCCAGAGAGAGAGAGAAAATATTGCATGTATGTGCTCCATGCCTGTGTGTGGGCCTGACAGGCGCTTTCTCATATCCTTTCTGGTATACCATTATTTTTCGTACCACTGCAAATGCATGAGGGATCATGTGTGTGTGTGTTTGTGTGGAAAATGCCTTCCCTGTAGCAGAAGCACCAAACCGCGCCAGCATTTTCATTATGATTCCAATATCCCCGTTATCACAAAAGCTGGCAGTTTTAATGACAAACGGCTGTCATCGCATGAAGCATTTTAAGAACTAATAAACCTCTCCTGTATACCAGGGTGAATCATATTAGGGCTGAATTCCTGAATTCATTAGTAAAATCAAATAGTGTGTGGTAGGAATATATATTCTGAAATCTGTTCAACGTAACTTGATTCTACGCTGTCAGGAATAACGTGGCGAGCAGCTCTCTCTCTCTCTCCTGCCATAGCTTTTCAGCCATCGCGCAGCCTCCTCTGCCCTTTTGTGTTCCTAAGCCTGTAGATTTGCATATCATTTTAGATTTGCATATTTTAATTTTCAGGCTTGCTTGTATTTCACAGTTGACAGGTTGGTATTGCTTTTTCACATTAATCCCAGTCAGATGCAGAAGTTAACGAAAAGGCAGGGTGCTTGTGGGTGGTGGGGGAAGCCCCAGAAACCAAACATTTGAGGGGTGATCACTTTATATTTGTCATCAGTTAGTGGTTCCTCATGTCTGATCCCTCATGCCATGCTGGCAATCGAACACTGAAGGATGATACCCACACCTAGTAAATGTGTGGCTACATGTGTCTCCCCACCCTCACCCCATTTGGAATATAGTTTGCTTGCCCATGGAGTTTTCTTGGCAGGGATACTGGAGTGGCTTGCCAGTTCCTGCTCCAGGTGGATCACGTTTAGTCAAAACTCTCCACTATGACCTGTCCATCTTGGGTGGCCCTGCACGGCATAGCTTCTATGAGTTATTCAAGCCCCTTCGCCACGACAAGGCAGTGATCCATGAAGGGGAAGAAATGGAGGCAGTGAGAGATTTTACTTTCTTGGGTTCCATGATCACTGCAGATGGTGACAGCAGTCACAAAATTAAGACGCCTGCTTCTTGGGAGAAAAGCAATGACAACCCTAGACAGCATCTTAAAAAGCAGAGACATCACCTTGCCAACAAAGGTCCGTATAGTTAAAGTTATGGTTTTCCTAGTAGTGATGTATGGAAGTGAGAGCTGGACCATAAAGAAGGGAAGCTGTATAACCTCTGGACAAACAAATCAGGATAAATGCTCAATAAACAAGATATTTGGAAGTGAGACTAGCACTATGAGAACTCCGTTGACTTCTCTAGGAAGAGGGAATTAATTTTTAAAAATCAGGTTTGCTGTGTAGAATAGATTTGCTTCTAGAGTGGCTAACTATCCAAGTTCCCCCTGCTGATTGCAGTAGATGACATCAGAGGAACAGAGATCAAAGCTGCATTAAAGTAAGCAGTGAGCCAGGCACGATTGGAAGCCTGCCTTCTCTCCTTTAAAAAATGAAGAGTGTGCTTGGCTGCCCTTGCAAATATCTATTTCTACACAGCCTGATAATGGAGAGGGAGCTTGGAGCTCGAAGGAACAATGTTCCTCAGTCCCATTCTGCAAAGCCACCCAGTAACATGATTCAGCGGCCTTTCGCGTTTCTTTTCTGCGGTGGCTCTGGGAGAAAGAAGTGTGCAGCTTATCGGCTCCCACTGCTCTGCCACACTGTGAAACCAGACACCCCTTGAAGGGGCCCACGGCAAAGCATGAAAAGATTAATAAGAATATTGCTCAGCGTTTGGCGGGTAGCTATGGGTTACCTTGCTGCCGGCTCGCATTACCTCTGAGTTTTCGTTGCATATCCAGCAATACTAGCTGTGTGTCCTCCTTATTGGTAGGACCCCAGAGCAAGATACCCAAGGTAGCTCATGTTTTTATATAAATAAAAGTTGTCCCTGGCAAAAACTTTGCAAGTGCTGTTCTTTTAGTCATGCAGAGGCATAATAATGGAGTGAACCAAGGGGCACTGATTACGCCCGGCTCTCTTTACACAAATACAGCTGATTTGGAAGAGGTGGCTTAGCCTGTATACAGTGGTACCTTGGTTCTCAAACTGAATCTGTTCCGGAAGTCCGTTCCAAAACCAAAGCGTTCCAAAACCAAGGCACGCTTTCCCATAGAAAGTAATGCAAAACGGATTAATCCGTTCCAGACTTTTAAAAACAACCCCTAAAACAGCAATTTGACATGAATTTTACTATCTAATGAGACCATTGATCCATAAAATGAAAGCAATAATCAATGTACTGTACTATATAAAATAAGAGTATTGTAGATGATTAAAAAAAATAAAATTCTTACCTGCACTGATGATAGTCATTGTTTGGATGGAGGGGTTTTATCCATTTCCGCACTCACACAATCAATCAGTAGCTGAACTAGTTTCCACACAGTCACAAAAACCAATTAACCGAAAAAGCCTCAAAAACAAAAACGCAAAATAGCAAAAACAAAAGCGCCAAACTTAATCCGTTCCGGAAGTCCATTTGACTTCCAAAATGTTCGAAAACCAAGGCACAGTTTTTGATTGGTGCAGGCGCCCCAGGAGAAATAGCCGACAGCTGCATCAGATGTTCGGCTTCCGAAAAACGTTCAAAAACCGGAACACTGACCGGTACTTCCGGGTTTTCTCCGTTTGAGCACCAAGGTAGCACTGTATCTCTAAATCAGGGTCAGGGAACCTTTTCTTACCTGAGATCTACAATCCTCCCCAGGTAACCTTCCAGGTTCTGCATGCTAGTAGCAGGACCCAAGCATCATTTCCTCACCCCCAGGCCCAGTGCAAACATGTAACGTAAGCTTACACCTGCTCAGTCTCATCCCATCCATACAAACACGTGAGCTATGATAAAAAGCTTTTCTTTTAATTACCTGTCTGAAGTTATACTAGGCCAAACTGCTGCTAATCTACCATACCTTGCCCCCTTTTTGTGTGCCTGTTTTAATATAACACCCAGTCTGAATAAGAGCGCCTCCAGAGATTAGTATTTTTATTGCTCATTTATGATGATTTATGCTCATGATTCTATAATGGTGGCTATACACGATTGCACTCTGAATGCCATTTGTACCTGCCATTATACTTACACTGCTACAGTCAGTGTATATGCCCCGTAGTTTAAGGATAAAAAGCCATTACTTTTTTAAATTACAAATGTTCTGGTTCTTTTTTTTTTTTTCAAGAGCAGCTTTTAATGGCTGGCAATGAGCTGTGGGGGTGGGCAGGAGAGATGCCAAAGTTGCCTTTTCTCCACACACATCCTTACTATTGCAGAAGCATCCCATGAGTGGAGTTCTGCTCACAGGAACGTTAAATCCAATCCTTTATACATAACAGTAATTATTATACAATAAGCTGGTCTCTGTTTTGTAGGCTTGATGTATGTGGTTTTTTAAAAATTGACGTATTGTCTATTTTATATTGTATTTTAATTTCCTGTAGGCTTCCATGTAGGTTTTTGAACCAAAAGCCATACGTTGGCCATTAATAAGCCACTGACTTAATCAAGTAAAACTCCACAATTGTGTCAGCTGAAGGAGTTGAAACAAAACCTGGATTTGAAATATTTCAGCCAATTATTTAACTGACGGAATATTACAAGCTGTCCTTGTTTTAAAATAGTAGTTGCCAAGTATACAGAATGCGGCAGTAAAGACTGGTGACTTAGTTTTGCAAATAAGTTTTCCCCCCCTATTGTAAACATAATTATTTCAATGTTTTTTTTCTTTAAAAGACTAAGCTTCTTGACCTCATTATTGCACTGAATATTTTGAAAACAGAAGCCCTTCATTCCTCCAGAAAACAAAAGCCAAGTTTTATCATAGTAACTTAGTTACTATTGAACGTTTTCAAAATATTTTTGCAACTTCCTTCATTATCTCCAAAGTGTCTACATAAAAAGAGAATAGTACTCGCAGCCTGTCACTTTGTGGTGCTAACAGCGTTCTAAAAATATAAATGCTTTTGAAAAGGAGGTTTAATGCCATATTGTTGAGTGCGTTAATAGGCAAGCATGTTAACGAAGCAATGCAAATACTCATAAACCAATTCCATTTTGTGTTCCAAAACACAATTGTGTGTCATATCTTATGTTGGTTTATCAAACTCAGTAGAATTTCTTGCTCAAATTACTCCCATTATGGTATAAGAACCTACTTGCCTTGGGAACAACCTCTGCAAATCTCTTTCTCTTTGGGTAGCAGTTATAAGGAACCCTTAGTGACCCTTGTTTGTTCATACTGTATACTTAATTACAGGTGTTCCCACAGCATTTGAAGCAACTAGTATTCGGGTATTAATGAAGTTTTATCTGTTGAATTGCCTCACCCTTTTATGAGAGATCCCTGGGAATAACATATATATAATATAATAATAATAATAATAAATTTATTATTTATTATTTCTACCCCGCCCATCTGATTTTGCTTAATACCTATAGTTACAGACTATAGAGGAGGTGAACGTCATACTAAGGACTCCCCCCCCTTAAAGTAGGGCATAGGGCTACCCTGCTAGCCAGTAAAAAAGTGAGATATATCTATAGATATATAGATATATACATATTCCTAGAATCTGAGTATTAAATTAAAAAGGCAACAACAAAAGATAATCCTTAATTAGCATAATTTCTCATCTGTAGCAGGTTGTCTAGGAATTAGTGAACATTAGCATATTATCTGCTACACTGGTTCAGGAGTGAACATTTCAAATACAGTGGTACCTCGGGTAAAGTACGCTTCAGGTTAAGAACTCCACTAAAAACAGAAATCGTGCTCTGGCGGCGCAGCAGCAGCAGGAGGTCCCATTAGCTAAAGTGGTGCTTAAGGTTAAGTACGCTTCAGGTTAAGAACGGACCTCCGGAACGAATTAAGTACTTAACCCAAGGTACCACTGTACTTGGGGCATGGGCAGTTCCCAGCATCGGGTAGAAGCCTGTTTGTGCACCACACTGCTGAGAAATGGGGGAGCCAGCCAGACTCCTGACAATAACATACCTGCCTCTGGTCTGCCTTGTTGTTGGGCAGACTAGGCTAGGTGTAATGCTTCTACAACCTAGCTTGGGTGGCAGCATCACACTGCACTGTTGGCGCAGGGAGAACCAAAGGGAAGACTTTTCCTACTTTGTCCACTTTGGGCCTACGTAATGAGCTGAGGCCTGCAACTCGACTTCAGCCCTTTTCAAGCTGCTGGGAATGAAGCCGTAGTGACACAAGTGGAGGATGCAGCTGTAGTGAGAGCAATGGGAGAGGGAAGTGCCTGAGACTGGATAGAGAGAGGGTAGCATGGATGGGGCAGATGGGAATTGCTGGAATCACTGGTGGTCTTTTCCTCCCTCTTCCCAACAAACTGCCCACTACTGGTGCACACTATCCTGAACTTCTTGAGAACTTATGGAGCGAATGCCTGAACAGGGCTGCTGCATTAGACATTTGTGTTTCCCCAGCATTCCTTTAGCCCAAACACCCTCTCGGGTTTAAATCAGTGGAGGGCAGGCTGTTAGTAGCCAGTGAAGGCTGCTTCATTAGGGCAAATGGGACACCCACACCCAAACTCATTCTGCCTTCAGGCAGTCCACACCTGCCTGCCTTCTTACCTCCAACCAGTCCAGGGGGTGGCACTGGCTGTCAGCGTCATCTTCCTTAGCCCCTATACAACTCAACCAAAGTGGTTGTGGAGGACAAAAGTGTAAGTAGTTGTCTGCACCTGTCATTGGCTCTGGCACCACCCACTAAGTGGCTTCCTTGCCTTCTGCCCTACTGGTCTCACCAGCCAGCCACCACTGGAGCTGACAGAATGGAGCCTTTGGCAATGGTGTGATGGTTTTTGGGGTCCCTTGGCAGTATGAGGATAAGCATGTTACAATGTTGGGGGTTGTGGAAGTATAGTTAATCAGGTTGTGAGCTATTGTTCATCCAGGTCGGTGTGTTGCCTCCTTCCTGGCTCCTTCCTCTTCTCTCAGTGCAGGCGAACAAACAAGCAAGGGCAGAGCAGCTTGTGTTTTTCTTTATTCTTTTGAAAGTGTGTTTCAGTTTGAAACGCAATCTCTCTGCAGGCTCTCCTTGCTTTGAAAAGTGAGAACAGTACAGTGGGAGATATTTATAATTTCCTTGGCCTTTCCCAAGATGGTCGTACAGATGAGAAGCACATGTTCTGCTCTTTGTGTACAGCAAACATCAAGCAATCTGGTGGCCAGAATAGAGTTGCAAGAAAAATATGCGACTTTCACTCTGCCATGCAACACAGCAGAGCATATCTCTTCCCCCTTTTGTTCTGGCATCTTTTGCAAACAAGCAAAAAAAAAAGTCTTTTACATTTAAATATATAGTGAATACAGTGGGGAAAATTCTAATCTGCACTTCTCAAAGCAACGTGAACTGAAAAGCAGCTGTCCTTTGAAACTCACATTTCTCTGAATCTTGTGATGAAGTTATTCAACCCAAAACTTGTATACAAGCATGTACATATTAGGGGAAAGTGTGCATTAAAATGCATATATTGGCAAAACTTAAACATTTGCCTAATATGCTTTTTAAATTTAAATACAGGTAGGTAAAATTACGTATAAGTCTACATAAATACAAGGAGAAACATGCACTGAAATGCTGAGAAGTTGTTGTGGTTTGTTTTTTTTTTTAAAAAAAAGCAAAACATGTGCCAATTGAACTTAAGGATGGAAAGAATGAGTAGCAGAAATAAACCAAAATTGGCAGATTCAGCCATCCATCTAGAGCAGTATCATACCACAGTCATGACTTTCCCCCAAAGAAGAGTGCTGAGAGTTGTTAGGAGACTCCTGTTCCCCTCATGGAATACCCAGAATTCCCTGGGAAGAGGGATCAATTGTTAAACCACTCTGAGAATTTTAACTCTGTGGAGGGAATAAAGGTAAAAGGTAAAGAACCCCTGACTGTTAAGTCCAGTCGCAGACGACTCTGCAGTTGCGGCACTCATCTCGCTTTACAGGCCAAGGGAGCCGGCGTTTGTCCGCAGAGTTTTTCCGGGTCATGTGGCCAGCATGACTAAGCCGCTTCTGGCGCAACGGAACACTGAAACCAGAGCAGCGCACAGAAACGCCGTTTACCTTCCCGCTGGAGTGCTACCTATTTATCTACTTGCACTGGCGTGCTTTCGAACTGGTACAATGCTGTTTAAATGTACAGTGCAGATGGTACAGGTAAATGATGGGTAGGGCATGTTTATGATAAAATGGATAAACCTTATTCCGTGTAATATGATCAGAAAATACACATCAAATATAAATTGCAGGTTTATAATATTTTGAGTGCCATGATCAAGATGTTCGATTAGTAGTATGTTTTCATTTGCTCCTGGTTTAGTGATATATATTATATGTGTACTGTATTTTCCCTCACTCTGAAATGGATAATCCAGTTGAGAAAACGTAATTCTTTCATTCCCTTCTGCACCCTTTAAGTCTCAAGTGCACTTGAAGGATTTCTCTTTTTTTAATTGTGTAGTTGATGACAGGTTTTATGTTTGACTTCTCGGACTGGTCAGCACAGCTTACTCAAGGTATGTCTCTCACAGGCTACCAAAAACATCCTGCCCTTTTGGACAAAGTGCACTCAGCTAAGCTGCAACTTTATCATGCAAAATTATAGGTATGATTAGGCTTTAACCATGTAGTTAAAAACATGCTCCCCCAAACACATTTACTGGATCTCGTTTGTTATTATGGGCACCATCTTGCACATTCCCCCCCCCCCACTTTAAGCTACCACATTCAGTAAAAAATCACACCTGCAAGATACCCATCATGGCTGTGCTAGGTTTCAACTGCTGTGATATTTACTGTCTAGGGTGAGGCAAGCAATTTAAGGACAAAAATTAAGGCTGCATTCACAAATGACATTTAACCCGAATTCTCTTATATATCCTGACATGGCCAGTCCGAGGGTCCCTCGGTTTGTTTGTTAAGAGTGCTAGGAATTGTAGCTCTGTAAGGAGAAACTTTAGTTCCCAGAATTCTTTGGAGAAAGTCACGTGCTTCAGATGTGTGTCAGATATGCTTTAATTACCTGGTGTGGATCTGCCTGTAAGACTCTGAACTAGATGGCAATATGTACTACTTACTTCTCTTAGTTCAAAATGTGCTATGCTCAATCTGAGACTCCTTCGGGTAGTGATAAAGCGGGATATCAAATCCAAACTCTTCTTCATTTGTAGACACTCCTGCTCCTTTGGCAGAGTGGGACTCTAGACCTCAAAGTCCTACCCTAACAGCACTACGGTTTACAATATTACAGTCACCACCTATCCACCTTTATTTAATCCTAGCCAATGCGAATCTCACAGCAATTCTTCTAAACCAAAATCAGGAGCAAAGTATGATATAGCAAAATGATAAATAAAGGGAGAAATGAAGCCAGAATAACTACTAACAGCAGGGGATAGAAAACAGGGTCAACGTGACGGAAGAATAAGCTAAATAAATTCTGTGACGTAGCAGCTGGGGGCTTCCACAATTTGGGCCAGTCTCAAAGACTCCAAAATATTTTATGTGGGGAGAAGCAACAACTTTGCCACTGAGCTGACTTTTATATTCTGTTCCGTTTCAGCTTAGAAATCTTGTCTTTTTAAAAAATAGCCATGTCCAAACCATGTTTAAACAGTCAGGTTACCAACTTTTACTGTAAAATAGTCAGGGATGTATTGTCCATTTTATATATTAGTTGCTGCTGTTAAAGATGTGCTGCAAACAATTGTTGTTTTCGTTCCTCATGAGCAATTTAACCACTGCATTGCATATCCTTTACTCAAAAGTTGTGCATAGAGCTCATACTGTTAATCTGTAATATATTCCTCTTTAGTAGATCTGCATACTTTTGTTGGTTTGCTTCACCTTTTGTCTTCGTGGTCCTGGCTGGATTGGGTGCCTCTGCAGATGCATTTTATAAAATTAAGTTGTCTACATGTACTTTAAAGTATGTGTTTAACTTAATGTGTAGCTGGCCCCAAGTCAAATGGAAAGGAGCATCAAACAAAAAGGAAATATATTTATTGACATCCAGTAATGGTGTACTAAGTGGCTGTGCTGAAGAAGCAAACATAGTACTATATAATAAAAGCAGTATGTTGTGACATTCGTTGCAATCTGCATTTTACTTGTCCATGAATAATACAGGTGATTGCAGTGTAAGTATTCCAGAATGTTGACATTCCTGTTGACAACTCAGTTGTATTTGTACAGCTAAAGAGATGTGAAGGGGAATTTGAGCTCTCCGTAGTTTTCTCTTGTATGGTTAGCATAAACATCACTGTGCAAGCTAATAATGGCTGAAGGATTTTAGCCTGCTCAACTCAAGCTGATTCAAGCTGTTCTACAATACATTTTTATAAGGTTTAAAGAAGAATACAACACAGGTGCTATGAGGATAGGAGCATCCTAAGCTTTTCTATCTTTCAAAATTACAAAAGACTCAACACTATCAAGTCCACAGGAATTTAAATTTGTTTGTGGCTTTGGGGAGGGCGTAATCCTGCAAACAATTATGCAGCATTATGTTGTTACATACAAAAGTTGCCTTACCAATGAATCTGCCTTTTAAAAACCTGTGAACTAATTAGAAGTGTCTGGTCGTAGGTACTATTTAGCAGTGCAATTCACCAGATTGCTTTCTGTCCAGCAGTCTTTGGCCTCACTGACGAGACAATGTCCAACTTACCGGTACATATTTATCCCCCAACATTCCTAATTACTTCACAGCTTTTCTGAAATCCATAGGATGAAAACAGTCCACCCCATGCACAAATTCCCCACTCTTAAAATATGTTTACCGAAACAACAACAACCGCAGTTCCATGAAGTTTTAAATAAAGGTAGCTTCCAGTTTGTTCAGAATTCATCCTGATTTGTTTGCACGAAGTTAGATGGCATTGGCTATCTATTGAACATTCATTCTGGTTTGTTATAGGGCAATTCAACAACTGTTGAAGAAGGGCAGTCTCCAGTCACCACCTGCCATACTGCAGACAGCAGGGGCAGCTGAAGAAAGGACTTCCGAGGACAATCTCTGTGGACGGGCGCATTGTCAGGAGCAGGAGTCAAGCGTATGTCAGCAATAGAAAAACACAGTGTAAGTGCAGTTAACTTTTTATTCAAAGAAAACAGAACAGTTCAGGCCTAGTGATCCCAGCAGGTCTTGCTCCAATAAGGCAGTTGTGAGGGCTGAAAGGTCCGCACCTTCCCACCACTCACTAAGGCTCCTGCTCTTCCCAAGCCGTCGCAAACTGCGTCTGTGCACAACCAATCTCTGCTCTTTTCATTTCTGTGTGTTCTAGACTGGGGGTAGGGGAACTGGCCACAACAGAAGCGGGGAGACTCCCTGTATTCTTGAGCCTGCCTCCATTCTGCCTCTTGGCCCACCTCCTCTCTGGTCTCCGCTTCTGCCTCTGGATTGCTTTCTGCCACAGCCTCTTCCTGCTCACTAAACTTTGTTACCTCTTCAGCTGCTGACACCTCCTCCTCCCAGTCTGCTCCCTCTGATCACTCATCATCGTCCCACCACCAGTCCTCTGGCTCTCAGCCTTCTTCCCATGGGGGTTTCCTTGGGGGTTCCCCAGCTGTTGCCTCCCACCACTCAGCTGCATCCAGCCAGTCCATGACAGCAGTCCAACTGATATTTGGGTCCTAAGTCATGTAAGGGTTTAA